>OX453022.1:10235600-20235600 GCA_949699075.1 Asteroscopus sphinx | reverse complement strand
ATTTGCATTATATATATAATAACATAATTAAACATTTATTTAACTTTTCGAACGCTCAAATAAACTTCGCTTGTTCGGCGCATAGCCGCCTAAATTGCTGAAAATGCATATTAAATTACATATCATAATATTACCTACAGGTACCAGTGCTTTTCAAACTGTGGTTCGCCCTGTGGGGTCGCTAACACTCTATCGCCACAGGTCGCCTACGGTCGACGCTTTTTTTTTTTTTTTTTTTTTTTTCGAATGGACTCTCGCAGGTGGTGCCGGAGTACTATCTCTGCTTAACCGGGCTTAGTTGGCGGAGAGTCCCATGTGGGACTCCATTCGCCGAAAGTTTTTCCCTAATCCTACACTTAAAAACTAAAGTCGCGGTTTCAATACCGCAAGCGGGCGTCCCCCAAGGGGGGGGCTCGAACCTCGCTGGGGCATTGCAGGGGGACCCCGCCGTTCCTATTTCCCCTAGCAGCCGTTGCTGCATCGAATTTTTCCTCGAAAGTGGCTGACTTTCGGTCTATCGGGTGTACGGTCGCCGCCTAATTCCCCTTTTTACATAGGACCTGTAAATATCGACTCGGAATTTCTAAGCGAACGCTTCACACGTCTTTTTTGCCTTGTACACTAAAATTGTGGAACCAAGTTCCGTCAGCAGTTTTCCCGAACAAATTTGACATTCAGCCTTCAAGAAAACTGAAACGTCGGCAACGCATTGGTGACTGATGATCTGGTGTTGCAGATGTCCATGGGCGGCAGCGATTGCTTACCAATTCAGGTGACCTCATTTTCCCCTTATATTGTATAAATAAGGAACTTCATTATGTCTTTTTAAAAGGTCGGCAACGCATCGATGACTCCCCTGGTGTTGCAGAAGTCCATGGGTAGTTGCGAATTGCTCACCATCAGTAGACTTCATTTGGCCCCTCTATCGTACAAAGAAAACAAAAGTTTATCTGCTGTAACCTTACATTATTTGATCGAATTTTGATTTCACGATTTATACCTACTTGAGTTTACAAAATTGTAGCTTTGAATCATAATAGGAACTTAGTTACGATGGGCAAAAGATATTTGGATAAAAGCGATAAAGATAGAGTGTCTTAATTATCCGTAGTCGGAAAACATGCGTAATACAGAACATGGCGAATTGGTGACTTGCCAAGAAGTGTCCATTGAAAGTGTAAAATATGATCTGCCTATATTTGTTTTAGATTTCGTGTTACGAAATCGGCAAGTAGTGAAACCACTCCAGTTTATTATTTATGCTGGTCTAGTGTAAATAGTCTTAAATAAGAATGTGAATATGCGAAGCGAAACGCGAGTTAAATTATCTGAATTTAGTACTACGGGGTCTCTGTATTTGTTTGATAAAACCGAATGTTTTATATCATCGTTTATTGTACTTAAAACAAGCATTTGGTTGTGATTACGACGCATTTATGATAAAGTTATTTAAAATTAGGAATATTACCTACGTTAAATACATGATAATTTTTGAGAATTATCTAGGTAAAGAACAAAATAATTCTGCTTAGCTCATAAAGAGATAATAGCGTAATACTTTGATGTCCTTGCTTTCGACTAAATTATTCTCGGATACTGTGTTAATTAACAAACTTTGCTTACTTAAAACTCTAACAACAACTGTTCACTAGCGCCTGACAGTTTTTAATAGCAAACTGCTGCGCTTATGAAACTTTTATTTTTTAATCAGGAGTCACGTACAAATTTTGTATTCAACAGAGATGCATCAGATGCATGACTTGTTTGCTTATTAGTTCATATAAATTTGATAAGAAAGATGGTAGTCGAATCATTTCAGAAGACGTCCTATAGTTATTTTCATCCATTATAATTAGCGTGTTTTCAAGTGAAATCTGCGGGCCGTTGACCAGCAACCTCTAAGGAAAGCAATCAATCCTACACACAGACGGATGTGGTTTAAGTGGTTACCCCTTTCTCCTTTTGCCATTATCCTTGAGTAGAAGTAGTTTCTCACACCACCAAATATACCTTTCTCAGGTTGGCTTACTTACTAAACTACAATGGTGTTGTACGTACGGCTACATATGAAAATATAATTTGCCAGTATAAGCTGACCTCTCTTTGTTCTGAAAGCCTCTACAATGCAAGGTAAGCTTATACTTAGCTTAATATGTAGCTGTGCTGTGAGTAGGTACTACAAAATAAGGTTCTTGTTTACTCAGGGGCGGACCGTGAGTTTGTAGGGCCCTGGGCTAATACTACTTGGGAGCCTGCCTAATTAATCAACTATTTACCATTTTTTCAATAAACTTAGTTCGGTAACTGGGTAGAAGGTACTGGAAAAAAAGAGGGAATCCCCCGTTCCGTTCGATAGGCGCGCACACGGTCTAATTGATCTGTCTGATTGCCAACCTTATGAAAATATTTTTTTTTAGTCGCAATAAGGCCCACCCCCCAATGACTTCATTGGGGGGTGGGGGCCCTTTATATCCACGGGCCCTTCTTTTTTATAGTATAGGATGGCGAAACGAGCTAAAGGCCCACATGATGTTAAGCGGTTACCTTTGCCCATAACAACTGCAATACCACCTAGGCTGTTGCCTAAATGGTACCGCAAGTCGGTTCGCCAAACTGAGACATGAAGATGGAAAGTCTCATGTGATTGTAATTTCACCGGCACCCGTACCCTTCAGACCGAAACACAGCAATGCAAGCATCACTATTTGGCGGAGAAGTAGGCACGGTGGTAGTACTTCCCTGGATGAGCTCTTTCACAAAGGAGCTCTACTACTACTAAAACAGCCCTGGGCTGCAGCCCAAAAAGCCCTTATATAGATCCGCCCCTGTTTACTGACCAAATTTTATATCTCATCATCATCATTTCAGCCGAAAAACGTCCACTACTGGACATGGGCCTCCCCCAAAAGGGGGGGATATGCCATAATCGCCACGCTTGGCAGGCGGGTTGGCGATCGCAGTTGGTTGGTTAAATACTCAGAGGACGCTGCTGCCCATCCTCTGGTGAATCCCTTAGTCGCCTTTAGGACACCCATGACAAGATATAGGGTGGTGAAATTCTTTGCGTCCGGCACCACACGGACGATTTTATATCTATTGTATTATATTATCTGTGCTATTGCCTACTATTGCAAGAAATATTCCCGTCGATCCCAAGAAGAAATTAAGTATCTAGACCAGGTATTGCACGCCAAAAGTTATCTAAAAATATTATGACGTACGATTATATAGTCTATCATAATATTTTTCATACTTACTACAATTTACTACACCAGTACATACCTAACTATAAATAGATATATTGCAGCACATTATGATTCATCACACAAACAAAGACTTGAAGCACGTGTCATTTTTACAAAAACATTATTTTGTTTAAACAATTTATTTGGTTCCGTTTTTAATTGTTGCGCAATAAATTGGCTGGCGATTGATTTGCATGTAGGTACCTGGGTTTAACTAGAAATATTTTATTATTTTAACGCATTTACGCATGCGAAGCGAAATCTTACGGTTTAAATTGTGGAAAGAAAAAATCGCTCACGAGCAGGATTCGAACCTGCGACTCCTGGCTCAGTACGCCAGAGCTTTAGCCACTAAACTACCGTGAACACTGCTCGTGGTATCAAAATTCTCATCCACTTGGCACGTCTTTGGGTGACGTTAGCGATATCTTATTAAGTAGAACTGTTTGGTTGTTGAGAAGCTGGTGTTTTTATTTCAGTTTTGATTATAGTGTAGTAAGTACACTTTGGCCTTTGGCTTTGAGGCCTATGTCCAGCAGTGGACTGCGATAGGCTGAGTTGATTGAAGTACACTTTCGTTACGCCTGTGTTTTGTGTCCCCTGAATAGGATGTCAGTTTATTGCCTTTAACAGCCACAATATAGACCAAGTGCTGCGAACAATCATAGCGAAGCCAAAAAAAAATATGCTCCTTCGTGTATAACCAGCTCTCACGCAAGCACCATGCACCTGAAGGATATTTGCTTCCGCGATGCTTACTGGACGATGCCGCGACATGTGTACTGAGAGGAGTGAACACGGTTTGAGGTGCAAGTGTGTGCGTGAGCGCTGGTTGTACACGAAGGCGCATGGTTTTTTTGGCTTCACTAGATTGTTCGCTGCACTTTGTCTGTATTTTTTACTATGTCTGTGCCCATAATCTGTTTATAAAGGAAACTATCCAAACTGCCTCGTTGGTCTAGCGGTCGCTAGTGCGACTGCTGAGCGTGTGGCCCTGGGTTCAGTTCCCGGGTCGGGCAAGAATATATTGGGTTTTTTAACCGACGAAAAAAAGGAGGAGGTTCTCAATTCGACGCGTATATTTTTTTTTTTTTTTTTTTTTTTTTTTTTTTTTTTTTTTTTTATGTATGACCACGCATAACTTTTTACAGAGTGGTCCGATTTTGATGATTCTTTTTTTATTGGATAGGGTATATCTTGAAGTTGGTCCCATTTAAATTTCTAAATCAAAATCCACCCCTAAGGGTAGTAAAACAGGGGATGAGTGTTTGTTCACCCACTGAATTCTTACCTGTTAACCGATTCTGTTGAAACTTGACATACATAAATATAGTTCTAGACACTACGACATAATGGAGACCTGGATTTAGAGTTTAACCACAAAAAAATGAAAAATAAAACTTTTTAACAAAAAATTGAACCGACGAAAACAGAAACTGAAAAGCGAAAAATAACTAATTATGAGTCGGCGCCAAACAACCAATCAACGAAGATCTTAAATTACTTTAAATAAATAATAAAAACAACGTCACATCAAATACAACGTGAGATTTTCAACGATAAACAATAACTTTCCAAAAATGCGTTCTCCGCTCGGCCACTTCCAACTTACACGCACTATGCTTGTTAAAAGTTCGTTTGGCGCCGACTCATAAATAGTTATTTTTCGCTTTTCAGTTTCTGTTTTCGTCGGTTCAATTTTTTGTTAAAAAGTTTTATTCATTAAGAAATTCTCAGTAGCAATGGCAATAGGCTCCCCTATTACATGGTACTGATAACATAACTGGCGAAATGTGGGCCGGTGTACTAATACCTCTGCTTACCCCACCGGGGAATACAGGTATGATATTAAGTATTATGTGTATGATAGGATCAAAGAACGAAAAAACAGCTCGCAACGCGTTATTGTCACCTTAGGATGTCGGACTACCCAGTAACTGGGTTGCAGAGGTGTGAAGGAAGTATACAGTCAAAGGTCTGAAGACAGCCGGTACGTGTAAAATTGTGATGTTCAGCCTCATCTGGTGAGATCGGAAGCCGACCCCAACCTATTATTGCGAAAGGGCTCTGAGAAAGAAGATGTACTTTCAGCATAGAACTAGCACATAGCACTTTCAGTCCATAATGAAATACCTCCTTCAGTATTAACAAACCATGGTATAATAAGATGATCTTATTATACCATGTAACAAACTAAGTTATTTAACAGAGGGAATATTTTCAAAAATTCAAAAGAGCTACACATGTTATTGTAAATCTTTTGATTTCTCGAAAGTACGTGTTTGCGGGGTGGTTCCTTTTTGCATAAATACGGACAATTATGAGTCGTAGTAGTAAAGTTTCCATCACTTTACTAGGGTGAGTAAACTAAAGACTTGGCTAGAAGGTCTAAGCAACCAGGCCATAAAACTACTCACAAAACAAAAAAAGTAAAATAAATAGGTCACTCACCTCATCAGTATCTCTTTCACTATCAGTATCGCTCAGCCCATCATTTCTCGCAACACCATCCGCCACATCCGTCCCGCCCTTATCCCTCCAATGCTTTTCACTCGTCAACGAAAAAGTAAACGTCCTTTCTCTCCTAGGACTTAGGAGAACTCCTGCCGGGGTCCTAGGACTTCCATAGCCAAAGATATCCAGGTTTCTAGTCGAGAACAGGTCGTTGGTCCTGTCGGTACGTGGGGCGAATACATCGTCTTCTAGATCTGAGTCCAGGGTTAGAGTGAGGGGAGGTGATGAGGCTGATCGTCGACAATGCTGGATTTGGGGTGCTTGTTGTAATTGGGGGATGTCTGATTCGGAATAGGGTCGATCTGTGGACAAGAAATTATGGTTAGTAAAAGCTCGAATAGCAGAGATTATTGTGTTGCATTGTTAATGTTTCGGAGAAGAAATCAGCAGCTGTAATTATTTTCAGAAAAATCGCTTCCTTATTAGAATTTTATTTTATTAAATGAGGATAAGCAAAATTTTAATTTGAGCTTTTGTCTTACTAGCCACGGACGAATAAAATAGGCGGATGGAATCTTGCTAAGAAAAGATTGAAGCATTTATTTTTTTATTGAAACCACTATAATTTTCGACAGCATTTTAACACACTAGACGGCATACCTATTGTTATTTTATTTGTGACTCTATGATAACGACTACTGCCACACGAGATTTGTTTACATCAAAAAAAACAGTTCTGTTGGTCCCTACCCTATATTTGTGTTCACAATGGATCAAATGTAGGGACTATGTGATTTCTTTTTCGCGATCAGGGTTTAGTCTCATAGTAAAAGTTGTCCATAATGATAAGTACAATGACCCCTTTTCGGAAAAGAAGCGATTAAAATTTCAGCGTGTATAAGTCGTGTAGATTTTTTTCTTTTGCAGACCCTTTCCTTTTTTTTATATCTTTATTTTTTAAAGAGGTTTTGTTCAACATTTGAACATGTCACCCTCATAGGAACATACATTAATTATCAACTTAGGACCTACGCTTAATACCTATTTCAACTAATTTGTATAGCATTCTTGCATTTTTAGATAATGGAAATGCAAGAATGCCATTACATAAACCAGTTACATGCACATCAATGTCATGTTGGTTGAGGATTGCAACCCTCTCAGCCTCGTTCTGAACACATTCCACCAAAATGTGGTAGACATCTTCGACTACCTGGCATTCTACGCAATTAGGAGATGCGACTTTTGCCATCAACGCTGCAAAACTATTCAAAGGAATGTGTCCAGATCGAAGCCTGAAGCTCGTTACAATCTCTTGCCTGCTCATATCGGCTCCATTAAACCACGGATATTGTTGAATTGTTTGTTGAATGGTCTTATACCAAATGCCTTTGGTCAAAGACCTCTCATCAAAGTATTCTTTCCAGGTCTTGCAGCATCTCTTCTTAACATCACCTAAAATATCTGTATAGTGGGGAAGGTAGGTAACAGGAATACCATCTGTGCAAGCTTCTTTGGCAAAACCATCTACAATTTCATTTTCTTTTATACCGATATGGGCAGGCACCCACTGCAAAACAACATTCTTATTATTTTTTATAAGCCTAATTATAGATCGAATTATACAATAAGCAATAGGAGTACCACTAAAATTCGATGTACATCGAATCAAATGCTGGAGTGCGCTTTTGGAGTAGGTAAAAATCACATAATTATAAGAATCCACAGACTTCACAGACAGACCCTTTCCTTTGAACTCAGAAAATAATAAAACTAATCAAACGTAGTTTATCTCCGCAAACCAGACTATTAAAGTAAAAAAAAAACATTAAAGCCAATATCTCTTGTGGTAAATCAAAATGTTTATTAGCAGTATCGCCTACGTTGCGCACGCGACGCGCATAATGATCACGTGGGCCGTGACACTGGGTTAGTTTTGGGCGTTTTATTTTTAGCGAGGTCCGTGACTGTGAGATCTGTTTGTTTATTTTTTTCTTTACAGGGTCAATTAACCGGTTCAAGTAAGTGACCCGTTTGTTTAAGTGTTATTTGTTACGTCTTGAGATTTGAAAAGTGAAATCCCTATGCAAGCATTGACATCCATTTCTACATCAGTTTTATTTTTACACCCTCCGCTACCAAAACCAAACAAACCAACCATTTTTTTCTTTATGGCCAATAATTATGGCTGATAAATACAACCATAGAAATGGATAGAATGGAAAAGTGGGCAGGGCGCGTGTGCCAACACTCTGCACCATAGTACAGGGCATTTCAAAGCCTTTCTCAGTACGCCTTATGACTTGTTTCTGTAAATACTGTAACAAAATCCCGCAAAAATGCCTTATTATTCTGTTTCTAACAGCAGAAACAAAAGCTGTAAAGTACAATTGATTAAAGTCAATTTTTAAAAATTAAAGACGTCAATATGTAACGCAAAATAATGTAGACTGCCTCGTTGGTCTACTGGTTGCAAGCGCGACTGCTGAGCGTGGGATCCTGGGTTCGATACCCGGGTCGGGCAAAGTGTTATTGGGTTTTTCATTAAGAAATTCTCAGTAGCAGTCCGAAGTCTGGATTTGTGCCCGGTTAATGGCAATAGGCTCGCCCCGTTTTACATGGGACTATAACATTACTGGTGAAATGTGGGTTTTTTTTTTATAATATAGTATGGCGAAACGAGCTAAAGGCCCACCTGATGTTAAGCGGTTACCTTTGCCCATGACAACTTCAATACCACCTAGGCTGTTGCCTAAATGGTACCGCAAGTCGGTTCGCCAAACTGAGACATGAAGATGGAAAGTCTCATGTGATTGTAATTTCACCGGCAACCGTACCCTTCAGACCGAAACACAGCAATGCAAGCATCACTATTTGGCGTAGAAGTAGGCACGGTGGTAGTACTTCCTCGGACGAGCTCTTTCACAAAGGAGCTCTACTGTTATGTTATGTTATATGTAAGGCGTTTGTTCGAAAGTTGCCACGCATGAATCGCAATTAAAATTGTGATTACAACCATTCTACTTTATCTATTCCTGTGAATACAACACACATCATGTTGTTGTTATTGTGTTATTTTTTCTCTCGCCTGTAACGAGACTAAAATAAATGTTTTCTTTCTTCCATTATCATCATCTTCAGGTCCCAAATTACTCGTAGTCGGCGCAATACGTCTCCATCTTCCATTTTCCTCCATCAGCCGGTATCCCATCATTTACTACAAAAAAAAAAACCCGCGGAATACATAACCTCCTCCTTTTTTGAAGTCGGTTAAAAATGGCGGTTGTGTACCAGCTGATTCCATGGGATTCAGCTGTTTCTGGGCCCTTGGGTGTCTATTGTTTAAGTTTTGCAAAACCCAAATACCTATATAATATAAATAATAACAATGAATTTAAAAACACATTTTCTTATTCTTCCTAGTGGGCGGATCGCACTTTGTTTGGTAGAATTTAGCATTTTATATAATTTTTACCTATGAATAAATCCAAAACTCTGACACAAATCTAACAAAACAACCAAACAACTTTATTTTTAAATTGAGTGACGAAATGTTGCTATTACAAACATTTTGGGCAGAACATTCGCGGCATAAAATATTGTATGCTGTCAACATCTGGCGGAGTTAACAGAGTAAAATATATTTTGTTTCATTAAGGTGAATGCTACAGGGTAGCCCGCGAAATTCAAATTTTTTGTCGTTTTTTGCTAATTGTAGCTTTATTTCGCGTTGTATATGGATCAAAATATAATTGGCGGAAATAATAACAATATATCTAATGAATTATACTCATGAAAAATATTAACCTAGCTCTATAAGCTGTACTAGCTCGATAATATTAATTTACGATCAAATTATCGATTTTCAAGCTTATAGAGCTAGCTTAATATTTTTTATTAGTATTATTCCTTAGATATATTGTTATTATTTCCGCCAATCATACTTTGACCGATATACAACGTGAAATAAAGCTACAATTTGGAAAAAACGCCATCAAATTTGAATTTCGCGGGCTACCCTGTAGCATTCACCTTAACCGTTCATTAGTTAAGTTGCGCCTAATTGATGTTTTTGAGTAGAAAATATTTAATCATTAATTAAGCAGTTAAGTAGTGATTAATTAATTGGTTGCTAAGAAGATAATTAGTTGGTTTTTATAAGTAAGGCTGTTGATATCTATGATTTTACGACGTCTGTGGTCTAGTAGTTCGAGTGTCGTACTGCTGATCACGAGGTCGTGTTCGGTTCAATTCCCACAGGATACAAATATTTGTGTGATGATCATGAGTGTTTGTATTGGGCTGGGTGTTTCTTGTGTATTATAAGTATGTATTTACAACAAAAAAAGGATATAAGTATTATATCCATTGTCTAGTACCCATATCACAAGCTCTGCTTAGTTTGGGACTAGATGGTGCTGTGTCAAAAATGTCCCAAATATTTATTAATTTTATTTTATTTATTTGACAGAGAAGTCAGAAGACATGGAAACTGGTCAAACGCTTGCTAATTGGTCGAAATAAATGTGCCGTCATTTTCTCAGCTTGTTAGTTAGTAACAATCAATTAACAAAAACTACAATAATTATGCGAAAGGCGCAGGACCGGTCGCTGTGGCGATGCTTGGGGGAGGCCTATGTCCAGCAGTAGACGTCTTTCGGCTGAAATAATGATGATGATGACAACAATTATAATAACATTCTACTAGCAACATCTCTCCAAGTTCAAGTTCAACGCAATCGTAAACACAAGCCACTCTTCAAGAAAAGACAATGCTGACTCAAAATTTACAACTTCTTAAATGTTGGGAAGCTGTTCTTTTCTCCAAAAACAATTGTGGTCATTCTGTAACATAACGTCTCTTTGTTCGTACGTGTGGTCGAAACAATAGGGTTTTGACCACAGAAATGTGCAGTAGCTAATGATTTTGTAGTCCAATAACTTTTTATGTGTGGTGAGTACATAAATGTAGATTTGCTGGTAATGGAAGAAAAGTACAGTGTATCAAGGGATTGGTCTGAGGTGTGTAAAATGTTATAAGTGAAGAAAACATAACAATTTACGTCAGCCTTTCCCAAAGTGGGCGATAACGCCCCCTTGTGGGCGCTGCAGGCCTAAAAGGTAAAGGTAAGAGGCCCAGAAAATAAATGGGGGCGTTGTGTAAAGGCTTGGGGGGCGATTTGTATTTTAACTGTTGAATTTTGACTACAACTTGTGAACTAATACTAATTATGAGATTGCTCAAACTTGGTTCGATATTTCTCTCCGCGTAGTTCATATATCTGTCCTGTTTTATTGAATAAATAAAATAAAAATCATGTCAATCGGTCGCTCCGTTTCGAAATGAAAGCATCAGATTCATCCTTCACATTAGTTTTATATAAGGATCGATTATGTTTGTTTTATTTTGAATAAAAGATACTCTGTCTAAATACTATAAAGTTGCGTTTCAATAATCATTCTCATTGGCAGGTGTAGCCCGTAAGAGTTAACTTGAGACCTGAGCGCCGTTGTGTACTACCTACTGCGCTTAGCTCTCAAGTTAACTCTTGCGGGTTATAGTAAAAGTCTCGTTTAGAATGAATGTTTAATCTCCGCTAATATAGCTCACAATAATTAATTAATTTAATTTGATTAAGTAGGTGAACAAAAGGGGGGCGCTAAAAAATGATTTATTCTCAAAGTGGGCAGTAGACAAAATAAGTTTGGGAACTACTGATCTACGTGGACCAAGAAATAGAAACGTTGATGTCAACGATAGATGTGACAATTATTAATAACGCTACCATACGGTACCTTACATCAATTCTACTTCAGTTCCTTTGCCATGAGTGATTGTCATTTTATCTACAATAACCGAGCGGGGTGCCAAGTGCATTGAAATCACAGACCAGTAAGCCTCAAGACGCCGCATAAACAAAGTTTTGCATGAGAACACAGTCGTAAAATGTTGGCGGCGACCGGGGGGCGGACGGCGCGTTATGATTGGTCGGCTCAAATGTTCGGTGATATGATTGATGCCGCTCGCTGACGGAGTGACGTCCCGATTGGTGGCTGGGCGTAAGATATGCAGTGCTACTGCATATGCTTTTTGACCTGTGCTATCTGGCTAATAGGCGTCTAGAGGCTTTTGAAATAAATAGAATACATATTTTGAAATTACAGTCATAAGCTTAGCCTAAGCATCACCAAACATCTGCGGGGCAAGACTCAGTTAGATAAATGACTTGTTGACTTTCTTGTAAATGATGGCCTCAGAAGTGTCAATAATTTTAGACGATAAATAATCTTTGAAGTATTTATTTTGTTGTAAACTTTTGGAATACTTGACTTATACTTGTCTTCGGGATAACACAAGGTGTAATCTGCAAACTTTGGTAGACAGATTGGTAGATTTGGTAGACAGACTGTTTCGTTGGTCTAGTGGTCGCAAGCGCGACTGCTGACCGTGGGGTCCTGGGTTCGATTCCCGGGTCGGGCAAAGTGTTATTGGGTTTTTTCAATACGAAATTCTCAGTAGCAGCCCGGAGTCTGGATTTGTGCCCGGTTAGCGGCAATAGGCTCGCCTATTACATGGGACTATAACATATCTGGCGAAATTTGGGTGTACTATACACCTCTGCCTACCCCTTCGGGGAAATACAGGCGTGATATTATGTTATGGTAGACAGATTGGTGACTTAAATGGAATTTCTCTCATATTTACGGGACTTGTCGCGCACAATAAAATCAAAACATAACAAATATTTTGACTAACCTCGACGTGGTCACGAGCAGACTGAGACTTACAACCAGGTTACATGCTTATCAATCTAAAAGTAGATAGGTAATAATAATAATTTAATTTTTCAATTCTTTACTGCCATTAATTTTGTTGCCAATTTTGTGAGGTCCTGACTCCAGAGCTAACAGGTACCTACTTATAAAGTACCTGTGTTTCAGGAGTCAGTGTCTTCTTTCTAATGACATGGTGTTTATTTTATACTATAAATAATGTAATTGAAAGATGCTTCAAAAGTAAAATAAATTCCTACAATACTGTACACACAGCATCAAAAGATACCATTATTAAATTAAGTTTTCAAACATTATTCATTTTCAAGGAACAAATTCGTCGAAAAATAAAAGAGCAAACTCTTAATCGCTGTACCGAAGTCGAATTAAGTTGATTAAAAGGATCTTCATAAATATTGGAAACAAAACGCTCTGGGCTATATTCTGATGTGCTTGTCTCGAGATTTCGAATGTATTTGTGTTTTTTATTTATTAGCTGGTTGATGTTTTTGTCGTATCAATATCATTTTTATTTAACATTGCGTTAATCAGAAGTATTTTTATAAAATGTAATGTTTTCGCACCATCAATTTGCAAGATTAGAAATAATAGCAATTGTCTATAAAACCTGAATAATTCCAAAGAAGGTAAGGAAGGTAAGTATTATATTATAAAAAATTATAAACTAAATATGAAATTGGGTCAAGTAGATAAAAAAAAACAATTTTTAACACGCTTTTATTAGGTCGACCTGTATGTAACTAACTATGTAATGGAATCTAAGGTAACTAATTTAATCATCTTCCAAGGGTCGTAGCGTAATGAAAATTGGCAGCTGTATGTAGTTCTGATGACAATACAATAATATGGTACTGTCGAACTGATCTGATGATGGAGCCGGAAGATATGAACTGGAACTTCATGATGGAAAATAGTATCATAGCTGTTTTGGATTTCTTTGAAAAGTTTTGTAATGAAGTTTAACCACGATTAGGTTTCAAGGTCTGATGATGAAGCCAGAAGATAGGCACTGGCATTCCATGATGGAATATCGTATCATAGTCGTGTTTGCACTTGTGAGAAAGGGCACGTAATGGACTTTGAAGCGTGTTTTTCTAGTGTTTTTCAAACTATTAATTTTATTATGACAAGCTTTTATTTAACTTGCAATATTTGTTGGTTTAGATCAAATCTTGCAAGCCAAAATTAAACCAGTTACCGTTATCAGAATTGGCTGAAATTTGGTACACATATGTAAGCCCGATGACAATGCAATACTATGGTGTTTAAGAGCTGATCTGATGTTGGAGCCGGAAGGTGGTCACAGGATCTCTGCTGTAGGTCCCGTTGACACACCGAGTTTGGATTACAGTACCAAATCCGTGTCTTATAAAAGCTTGTCTTGAAAAATGCATTTTTTAACAAAAAAACTCGCCTATTTTGAATGTGAAATAAAGTTGACCACCTTTTTATATGTCATCTAAAATTAGAGATGCTACCTCCTGTGATGATCCTTTAATTAGCATGAGTAGATCTTCTAAACTCAATGACTATGAGAAACATTCATTCTTTTTTTATGTTACTAGAAATTTTGTGACTTTGTTTGAAACAAATCTTAATTCACATTTTGTAAACATCCTATTCATTTAAACATAAATATTACCATTGCTAGCCCATACTTCATCAACATCGCAAAAACCTAGACCCAATGATTTAACACAGTCGCAGTACAATTCATCACACCAGTACCATTCAGACTAGCTTTATTTGACCTTATTCTTAAACAAAACAAAGATGCCATGACAGAACAAAGAAAAGCAATTTGTTATCAACAATATCGATGGAGCCAGTACCAGGCGAACAGGAGCGGCGAAGAAGTAATATACAAAATATATAAGCAACACAAATTAATAAAATCTTGGGTCCATCCGCGAGCGAAACCCGTTTCCATGACACACGTGCAGCGACCGACCGGTGGAGGAAAGAGAGGGCAACATTGCTGTCTTGCTCTAGTGCAATGGTAAGAATAGTGTGGATCTTGCTTCTCAGAAATATCGCTTCTGCCTGTTCCAAGTTTTGTAAGGTTCTAGCACAGAGTACATTTATACATTTCTAGTTTGCTTTAAGAAACTCATGGGCTGTGTCACTGGTTGTTTTCACTATGGGAGTTGTTTGCTTCTATACCATAAAGTTAATATTACATAGAGCGAATAATATTTGACCTAGGTACATCCTCCTAAGAATATAAAAACCTGTGCAGTCAAAAGACACCCGTCAAGAACGAAGTTATCCTTAAAATGTATGCCGGTTCATTATAATGCTAAATTTTGCAATATAAATGGCAGGGAACATCATGCGTCAGACTGAGATACCACAGGGCCCTGGTTCGATTCTCAGTTAAACATGTATTTCTGTATGTTTTATTTAATAGTTAGCTATAATTTTGATGTTACCCACCAGATGGTGTTTAAAGGTGAGGTCAGCTGACATCTCTATGTCTGTATATTCAATGTACTCTATGGATATAACGGTAATCTTAGCGTGACGTGACGCAAAAATTTCTTCCGAATCACACATTTTTTTTCTAGACGGAGAAAATGCCTATCTCATGTCACACCACCCGGGAAGGCGGCTTGGTTATGTGGGACTCGCACCCACTAAAAACTCCGCCGTGTGCCTACTCTCGCCTTGGGTGGATGGGCCACGAGAACTGCAATACATGGCATTCGCAACGCATCCAGCATGGCCCACTTCAGGGCCTTCCACCTCTAACCTAAACTCTCTTTTGGCGATGTCCGGGCATACGTGATACATCACCGCAGCTCGAGGGCCTTGCAGTGTGGATGATAGACTCCCCAATCTATCACCCACTCCCAAATCACACCTACCGCAAACCCCCATAAGGAACTTCGTTCTAAACACAACTTCAAATAGATAAGTACTGTGTTGTGGATACAACAGCGAATTAGTGTAGCAGGTATTAATAATCAGTTGAAATGACCTTAATGGCTTTTCATCAGAGCTGTGTGAGGATGCGGAGCGGTTAGCGAGGAAAAAAGCAACCGATACGAGAGCTGCGCTGTACAAGGATACCAAAATAAAGCAGCTCTATTGGTGGAGTTTTTCCTCGCTCACCGCCCAGCTTTCTCACCCAGCTCTGATAAAAAATACCCTTGAACTTAGCTTAACCATCAACTGTAACCACAAATAAATACATGTCATAATAATGATATCACACCTCTTTCCCATTGCAGTAAGCAGAGACTAAGGATTTCCATCTGCTATGATCCTGACACAGCTCTTTCGCTTCATCTACGTTCATTAACCTCGTCATGCATGCTCGTCGGCTTAGAACACTTAACCTGGCCTTTTTTGAGAACGTCCGCGATTTGATTACGGCACAAATAAATGGCTACAAAGATCCACACTATTCCAACACAATGCACACTGATAGGCGAGTCTGTTCTTTTTTTTGTCATATCCACATTGGATGCGTAACACAGGTGTCTCTGGCTTACGCCTATTTACAATATCACAGCTTTTCGTATTATTATTACCTGGTACCCTGGCCATATGCTGGGGTGGAATAGGGACTTAGAAAAGATCTTTGCGACAGGTAGCATTGAAAAAGTAGACTCTGTATTTTAGAAGGACTCCATTTTTATAACTTGCAGATCATTGGTTTGATTATATTGTATGAGGTTGAGCATTTATGCGGTAAACTTGGTTGGTTGACTGCTACAAAAAAAAACGATGGTCCTGTCACCTAAGAATATTGGTTACTGTGTTTTCATAAGCAATCTATCCAAACTGAGAGTAATTAGACTCAGTGTGATAATTTCATTCATAGTTTTTATTTTAGCAAGTTTCGCCATCCTATAGGTACTATAAAAATAAAACCGGCCAAGTGTGAGTCGGACTCACACAGTAAGGGTTCCGTACCACCCATCGACCTGAAACCCCATAGAAACTGATTTAATTTAGTGAGTTTATCAAAAGACATCAACGACGTACGCGAATTGTGAATTTTTGCATCTCTTTCTTACTTAGGTACCACAAAATATGTCTATATTTTCCCTATTTTAAGTACTTGTTGCTAAACTACATATAATCAGACCAAGTTTGACGTTGGTATGTATTACCGTTTTGAAGATAGAGCAGGAAGAAAAACGATGAAAAAAATGCATGTTTTTGGAGGTTTCTTGTGTGGGGACCCCCGTTGGTTTTAGACTTTTTTTTGTTTTTAGTATTTGTCGTGATACTCCTCATAGTAACACATATTATCTGAAAATTTCAACTGGGTATCTATTACCGCTACAAAGATACAGCCCTGTGACAGACAGACGGACGGACTGACGGACAGCGTAGCGAGAGTAATAGGGTCTCGTTTGGCACCCTTCGGTTACGGAACCCTAAAAAATGAAAAAGTTTCGCTAAAAGTTTTAGTCAAAAAACTATCAATGTGTGTCCGGAAGCGTCATGTAAAATATTCGCCGACACGCACCCAAGCGCATGAATATTGTACGAATGTAGCCTTATAAGGCCAACTTGAAATGACCTAACTCCGCGTGCGACTACTGTGGTTAGTTATTCTAAGTACCCAAATAAGTCTGTATGCATAGAATTATCAAAGTCTGTAAGTAAATAACTCTCACCAATAGAAATCTGAATAATTAGGTAGTAGAAATGTTATCTACTGTTTTTTTTATATCTACCGGAACGCATGTATCCGGTTTGCCGCTATCAACATATAAATATGCAATGACGTCCACCATGTTTCTAGCATTCAATGCAAAATAAATTAAGCCTAAAAATATTCCGCTGTCAGATATTCTGCAAAATACTGACAATTTTAATGACTCTGCGCCCAAAACAGCACTGATGATCCGCGCACTGATGTCCTACAAGACACTGTACACGGTGACAAGTTCAGGTGCCTTTGCTACTTCTGTTACCTTATTATATAGATTTCTATGCTATCACCGCACCCACCGACATGCAGCTATTCTTACAAGTCAGAGTCCAGTTTATTTGCATTCAATTGAGATGGTGAGCCTGGAAGCCGACTAACTGGGACTTGGACACCATTACTTTACATAAATCCAAAGCTAGGAGGACATTACTCCAATTCAGAACGAACGAACCTTGTGGAGGAACAAGGTTGGTCCTCCACCACAAAGGGTGGATTCTTCGACCAGGACGTCTGTTTTTTTTTTTTCGAATGTAATCTCACTCTGCCGTGCTTGCGATATCACAGTAAGTCACATTTTTTGTCAATATTGAGTTTAGTACATATTCGGAATGTAGAGATTGAGATATACATTTCTGTGCATTCAAAGTTTGAAAATGTAGGATAGAACCACAGATAAGCTTACGTCATTTTTAGTTCCCATGTAGTGCAATAGATGGCGCTGCGCTACCATTGTTATGATTTTACCTGTCTTTTTAGCTTTTGTCAATTTTGGGTACAGGAAGTTCATTTAGAAGTAATGAATTTACACAACCCTAAAAAGAACCGATATTTTTGCAGCTTAAATCAAAGTTCCTCATTGGTCTAGTGGTCGCAAGCGCGACTGCTGAGCGTGGGGTCCTGGGTTCGATTCCCGGGTCGGGCAAAATGTTATTGGGTTTTTTCATTAGGAAATTCTCAGTAGCAGCCCGGAGTATGGATTTGTGGCCGGTTAGTGGCAATAGGCTCGCCCCCTATTACATGGGACTATAACATAACTGGCGAAATGTGGGTGTGCCATACACCTCTGCCTACCCCTTCGGGGAAATACAGGCGTGATGTTATGTTATGTTTTGTTAAATCAAAGTTGGTAACTGCCCGTACTAAAAGACCAAAACAATCTGCAACAGTAACCGGCCACCCATCAATTTACAAACCGCGTTGACAATTGCTTTTGCGCTGACCTCTTTCTAACACCCACATTTAATATTTCACTTAAAGACAATAATTATTATTTGTCTACAACTAGTAATACTTGTTTTAGAACGACTTAAGCTGTGGTTTCACTGCGACGACTTTGACGACCGATAGTGTATCGATTCTTGATTTATGTCTGTCGTAAAACTGACCGTTTTATTGGCTTTAGCGTTTGATGCTACTTCTATGTTTACTTTTGAACAAAGTATAATGGTTTTAAGTATTTTTATTTCACCGCAAGATTGTGTGAAGTTTGCTGTGGTTTTGATACAGCTGGAATTAAAGTTGGGAAAAACGACTTAAAATCGTAAGCGTGTTTAAACGTTGTGCTTTTTTCTGCCAACGAATTTTTTTACGCTATTGCCGCTTTTCGTTTTTCACTTCTAAAAAACTTGACTTTTATTTGTCTACATTACACTATTGTATTTACATTTAAACTATTTACAAAGTTCACTAAAAACTATACAAACAAACTACAATCGTCGCGTAATTACCAAGGAGAACATTCAAAAACGCATTCACTCGTTGACGACGAAAAATAAACTAAGCGCCAAAGCAAAAGCAAATCAATCAAGGTCAAAAACGTTTAAAATGTTTAAACGATACGAAAATAATCAACAAAATAAAAAAGTGCTTTCTCTAAACAAATTTTACGTAAACGAATAAAATTTAATTCTGCCGGTTTCAAACCACCACCAGTCAACTTTGAAATTGAGTCTTATGGTCATAGAAATAAGGTTACATTTCAATCGTACTATTGAAAGCATAAGTTTGGTTTACGAAAAAGTCTAAACGAAATCTGCTTTAATCACAAAGCGTGCTTATACGCTTTTTTTTCAATTAGACTTTTTTAAGCGCTTTTTGTTCAAACGCCCACTTCTAGCTGGAATTATTTACTTGAATTTAGAATTAATGGTTGTTTGTCTTACGTTATGTGCTTACTATTAAATTTGTTATTAATTGTTATCAAGCACTGAATTCACTATAAAATCAACAATAAACTCTTAATGAGAAAATTGGCGAATACGTTAGCATTTTATTTAGTCGTATTATAAAAATTGGATCTTGGCCTGAAAAACACTAAAATAAAGAAAAGTCAAACTGAAGATACCTACATCGAATATTACACACACAGAATCTTAATCTGTTGCTTATACCAAGCATCATTAAAATCCCTATAAATAAAAATAAATAAATAAATAAAATTCTTTATTGCAGGTACGCAGACCCATATAAAAATTAAATTTAAATAATCCTTTTCCATTACCATAATCTAAAACTCACTGAAAACCATGTCAGACTTCATTGAAGTTCAAAAAAATTAATTAAAAATAATAATAATAATTACTATTATATTTTATTACTATAACTTTTACATACAACTTTGAAAATTAAATTAATTTGTCTTAAAAATAGAAGCTGCCTTACTTGAATCCATTTACGGCCAAAATTAATATACAATCTATCCACAATTTACCCTACTAGAGATAGGAATTTGACATAAGCTCCATACAAAATATGTCAAATTTCTATCTCTAGTAGGGTAAATCGTGGATAGATTGGATATTAATTTTGGCCGTTAGTCGCCTTAATGAAAACCCCCACGCTCAGGTGACCAAAGACTTGCACATGACTTGCACAAACCCTACATTAAGCGTTTCCAGCGAACGCTGTTAGCTATCATTAGTAAGAATTACATACGAATTAGCGAATTTATGCACCGTAAGACTGAACGAGTGATGAAATTAGAACCATTTTGATGAGTACGTGCTGAGGTTACTCTTTTTTCTCGTAAAGTGTTTTACACCTGATTTGATTTCATTCTGTTTTCTATTGTGGTTTGTTGCCTCCTTTAAAAAATTTTGGAAGTAGGGACTAGGCTTGGAATTCTAGAACAAGCCAAAAATTGGGTTTTTTAATTTTAATTTTCGGCTGAATGTAGTACCTACAAATTTCTTCTTGTTCGTCCTATCTATTCTAGAGAAGATTCTTGGTCTTTCATTGCTTATGAAATTCAAATCCCAAACCTTATTCATTTGATTTCATCAATATTATCTCTATGAAATCAAATGAATAAGGTTTAAGGCAGGGACATGCCCCATGCACCCTGGTACATCAGAAATGCCGACCTCCACCGGGACCTTAATGTGGACGTCATAGACACAGTCATAAAGAATTACGCAGAAGCTCATCAATTTAGACTTCACCACCACGTGAATGTCGAGGCAATCCAGGTCCTCGATAACACAGAAATAGTGCGAAGACTAAAACGGACAAAGCCATTTGAATTAGTGTAGTGAATAGTGTAGTGACAGACAACATGTAGTGATAAGTGCTGCTTATAAAGAACACATGAACAAAGTGTCTTCCTCTTAACTGAAACTAAGACAAGTTATTGGACATATTCTTAGAACATTTTTACATAGCAATTTAGGTTAAAATTAAATTACTTATTAGCCTCATGGCTAGATTGTAATTAAAATAAAGTATCAAAGGTACTTTATAGTAAAAAAAAAAAAAAAAATATTATCTCACTTATTTAAATGACCATGAAGATACAACTTAATGCTGATACTCGTCATACAACATCTTACAGTTACACACCTTAACAAACTCCAACAGTTATTCCCACAAAATCGTGTTTTAATTCCACACGTCACTGACCAATGACCAAACGTTCGTGAGTCTCTAAACTAAGTCTTAAGTCTCACAAAGATTATTCCTGCAACGATTTGTCTCACAAAAGTTTAAAGGACCATATCAATAGGACACGATGACTTGACACAAATGACCATCACCAGTTCAATGATTAATCGTTTGTTGATATCACGTTTCAGATTCTTGGGGTTCAATAAATGATTGAAACGTTAATTTTTTTGTTTGCTGAGAAAAAGGTTGAAACCGTAGAACACACAAGTAATGGATCATACAATAGGAGGAAAGTAAAAACGTGTGTTCATAATAGAACTGAACTTAAAGAGCTCGGTCAAATAGAAATTAATCGATTATGACTTGATTTAAATAAAGTAATGCCACATATAATATATACAATATGTAACAAAAACCCTGTTGTTCTGAGCTACGTTATCGGAATCAATATTCATGACACAACTCATTTGGGAAAACTCTTTAATGAATTAAATATTAAAACATTATTAATTGTGAATTGAAAGTGATTATAATCACTCAAAAGTCACTCACTCAATGATTATATTAATAAAAATAATTTTATTTAATGTTAAATCATTATTATTTGTAAATTGAACGTGTAAAATAATGAAATTAAATCATTATTAAAAGTGAAGATCTTTTAATAATGATTTAATTTCATTATTTTATTATTGAAGAGTTTTTCCAAATGAGTTGTGTCCTTAACGTACGAATATCGATTCTGATAACGTAGCTCACAGGAACAACAGGGTTTTTGTTACCTATTGTATATATGTGACATTACTTTAAAAAAAATATGAATTACGTTCCGTGTGGTGCCGGACATAAAGAATAGCACCACCCTTGTCTCTTCTCGTGGGTGTCGTAAAAGGCGACTAAGGGATTTACCAGAGGATGGGCAGGGCGTTTATGTTCGATTATGGTATATTCTCCCCTAATTGGGGGACGCCAATGTCCAGCAGTGGATGTCTTTCGGCTGAAATGATGATGATAATGATACTGATTATAAAAAAACCTGATCGAAAATAGTGGTGACGTAGGGATATCCGAGCCAACAAAACAATGATCTCAATTATTATTATTATTATTTATTTATTTAATCAGACAACTTCAGTCCACAATAGTGTTGGTAATACTTAAAATACTATGTTAGTACGAAATTTTTTATTAAAAAATTTACATCAGCATAGATTAAATTACAAATTGAACGATAAAATTAAAACCAATTATCAAACTAAATGAATTAAATTAAATTAACTAAAATTACAGTAAAATTGAATAAATTAAATTAAATTAATGTCATTAAACCAAATTAAAATCAATAAATTAAAATCAATAAATTAAAATGTCATTCAATTAAAATAATCAATTTCAAAATTTAATTCATATAATAGTTCAAAAATAAAATCAAAAATCATAACTCCTCAGACTCAAACAAGAGGATGTCCAGTACTTCAAAAAAGGGCTGTCCCACTTCTCCGCTAATATATTCAGGATGATATTTGAGCTACCCTGCATTCTGCTTTTAATTGATGCGTTTTTTTTGCGTATTATGGCGTGAAATCCATCGACACGGGCATCCGCAAACATACCGGATGCACTACAGTGTCTAGGCAGTCCCAATATCATCCTAAATATATTATTATATTGCACGCGTAGGGCGTTGAAGGTCTTCTTTGTGAAGTCCACCCACAAGCCGCTCGTGTAAAAAGACTGACAAAAAGATTTAAATAATGTTATTTTACTATTAACTGAGCAACGAGCAAACCTGCGGGCCAACATATTTCCTCTTATTGCCAACGCCCTACGCTCCCTTTCTATATCACAGTCATCTTTCAAATCCGCCGTGACAATATGTCCTAGGTACCTGAACTGTTCCACTCTTCTAAGTTCCGCGCCATTCAACCTTATTGGAGGTACAACGGCCGGAGAGATGCCCCTCGATGCGAAAACCATAACCTCGCTTTTTTTAAAGTTATATTTTAACCCATGCTTTTCGGCGTAGGTTTCGCAGACGAGGAGCAGTTTTCTCAGCGCACAGACCGACGGGCTCAGCAGCACCACATCATCCGCGTAACTGATGTTATTAACCATTTGGTTATCTATCGAACAACCCGCATGTAGGCTGCTAAGCTCGACGATCATCTCGTTCACGTACAGGCTGAAAAGCTTTGGAGAACTGAGTCGTCGTCGCAATGCCGTTAACCATACTGCTAACGATAAGAAAAGTCAAATCAAATACATGCTACGATATAATTGGTCCGTAAAAGTAAAAATTTAATATACAATTTTGTATAATACGAAGTTTAACTTAGGAAGGTATAGAGAGGGTATGCTTACTTTGTTTTCAAAAACATTGCAGGGTTTTGTGTATAAATAATTTATAGGTACGTCATAGTTCCTGCCTGACTGCCTCGTTGGTCTAGTGGTTGCAAGCGCGACTGCTGACCGTGGGGTCCTGGGTTCGATTCCCGGGTCGGGCAAAGTGTTATTGGGTTTTTTTGTAGGAAATTCTCAGTAGCAGCCCGGAGTCTGGATTTGTGCCCGGTCAATGGCAATAGGCTCGCCCCCTATTACATGGGACTATAACATAACTGGCGAAATGTGGGTGTACTACACCTCTGCCTACCCCTTCAGGGAAATACAGGCGTGATGTTATGTTATGTCATAGTAGGTTTCTATTAAAGTTATAGCTTCAGCTTAAAATAAGTTTAAAATTGACCTTGGAGCGGAGAATTAAAATAAGATGCTCTTATACATACTCTATTCATAATTTTTTTCATAAAATTATAAAAATTAATTAATTTTATTAATAAAAGGATAGCGTCTTTTATGTATAGAGTTGACACGAGCAGGAAGGAACGCTATTATTAGCAGTCTGGCAGATGGGATTATAAGGACGAAAATGTACATACATTGGATACAGGTCACCCATTAATGTTTTATTTTATTTTATATAATATAATAACTGACATTTATTATATTATTTTTAATCTTATTAATTTAATTTTATTGGTTTTTATTATAATTTTATTAATGTAATGTCTTATTTTTAACTATGGTTCTCTTTGACTAAAATAAAGTGCAAATAAATAAATATACAAGTCTTACTGTAGTCATAAAATGCATTAGAGCCAGAAATCCCTCAGGCGAAATCAATCATCCATGTAATGTTTAACGGACCGCAAACAGAAGTTGGTAAGACAGGTCAACTGCGTACACCTATTCGAATCACTGTGATTACAGGAACTGGTTCTTCTAACAGTTATATCGGAGCATAGGATTAAGCACTTAACAATAATTATAATGAATAATTTCTAGTAGGAACGCTGTTGCATGTAATTGTGGTAACGTCTTGAGAAATGGCTTGTAAGATTTTGAGGAAATATGAGATTCGGTTACGGCTCTGATCCTTTCGGTTTCTACAGGTATTAAAATGTCTTTCTTATGTATTTCTTTAGTTGTTCTTGGACACTCAGACTTTTATGTTTAAATTTTTAGTACAATTTACTCTTTAAGATTTCCTAAGAATACATTCATAAACTAACCTTTTTTTTTGGCATTTTTTTTTTTTTCAATTAGACCGTTGAGATTAACGTTTTATAATTGTGGGCTTTCAATAACAGGAATTAAATCTTGGACGAATAAAAAAAGGCGGACGGAATCTCGCTAAACAAAAAGTGAAGCACCAATAGTAAGACGGGCTGGCACGCACACATTCACACTTTCACACCCATAATAAGACAAAAAGCCGCGGTACGCAACAAAACTCATGTGACGATACTCATTGTCGTAGTGTCACAAATAAAATAACAATATAATATCTGATGTATTAAAATTCTGACGAAATTATAGTGGGCGTCATAATTAAACATACTCTTGTAGTTTTATATACCCACCATTTGATGATTGTGGCTTGAACTAACTGTACTCCACTTCAAACAGAAGCGGCCTTGTAAAGTCTCGAATGATAGATTACTCAGAATTACACCTAACCTTATGATATAATATCAGAACATGGTTCAGAGCATTTCCTCTCAATTAAACTCAATTAAATAATTGATTTACAGCAACACAAATAATTTTCTAAATGGATCTAAATAAGAAACAAAGCTATACAGTAAACGGTATACACTTACCTATTATTAAAGTTAATTGTTGATCCCATTACTGTGATACACGAAGTGATACAGAACACTCCATTAGACCCCATACAACCATCACTTTGACCATAACATTCAACATTAATATTTTACTTAATGACTACCAAAGATGTAATTTCTACTATCGAATGTATTTCGATGTTTTATTTTTATTTTATTCGTATCAATTTTGAAACTGCTCTCAAAATTTTGGAATCAATTATTTTAATAGCAATAATTCTATTGTTTAACATTTGGGATCTGTAATTTTATTTTGATTTAGGTTTGACAATTGATTACTATCTTAATAAAAAACTGTATTCAGACTTTAAAATAATATTTATGACTTGACCGATAGCATTTAAAGAAATAAAAATAATACTAAAGTAATTGCTTTAATTGTTTCTTAATCTGAGAGTTTTGTAACTATTTACTACATTAAATATAAAAAAAATATTAACGAGACATCGCCCAATGGTCGAAATCGATCGTCATTCATAATTTTTTATGATTGAACTAGGTACTCAAAAAAAAAACTATTTCCTACATTTTTTATTTATAACACTAAAGCTTGCCAATAGCTTCTAAACAAAAAAAAATGAAAATCAGTTGACAAACAGAGGAGAAAATGGTACTGCACAGTTTTTTCTTTGCCTATTTATATATAGGTGACATAAATCTAGAAGCTTTTCTATATGATAACTTCTTAGGATTTCGCGATCACTACACATTATAATAAAACAAAGTTTAACCGGATTAAATCGCGTATATTATTTAAATTGGTTTCCCTGACGTTTCGAAAGCTTTGCAGCATTTCGTGGTCGCAGGTAGACTAAGATGACAATCGCCTTTACAGATATTTCTAAAAAAATATTTTAATCTACCGTACAATATTTATTAATTAAAATCGTTTTGATGCACGCATTCAGTCGCGCGCGCGCATCCGTACGTGTCGCTTGCTTTTTGCTACGGGTGGCGTATTTACTTTCGGTAAAATGTCCGCTACAGTAAAGTGTCCGCAATGTAATATTGTAATTGACGAACTGTTATCATTTGTACAAAACAAGATATCAGTGATTGATGACGATAGCTTGATTCGAATTTGTGTTTCGGCATTTAGTAACGACGACATTAAAAAGTCGAAAGCTTTATTTTTCGACTCCGTTCCAACGAATAAAAGAAATATCCTGAGAAAGCAAAAAGGCAAAGAACATCGCGACCTGTCCGATTTGATTGGAGTGTTTAAATCGTCTGATCCCGATATTATCCCGATTTTCGTGGCGCGCCAACTTGAAAAACTACCGCCGGTCACTTTCGATCACCTTGACGTGACTAAGCTGCTTAAGGACCTAACGCTACTTAAGACCGAAGTTCGAGAACTCAAATCAACTTGTGCGACGGTGGATCAACTGGAGAAAGTCAAGTCAGATCTTCAGTATGACATGAAGTTTGCATCTTTGATTGAGCAAGCACAACAAAAGCACCAGAATATGAATTTAGGAGGTAAAGATATCGGTGGCATTTCCTTATGTAATTCTTCATACAGAAGTGTAGAGGTCTCTAAACATATATTGAGTAGTTCATTACCAGAGGCTCACAAGAGTGATCAAGGAAGTTTGAGTGAAAAAAAACGACCGGCTGATAGTGATAAACAATTGCCGCTTAATGAAAACAATGCGGGTGAACTGAAAAAGCGTATATCGTCGTCGCAGAAAACCGGTTCCCTAGCCTGCGCTCGCTCGCCGCCGCCGACCCGTGAGGCGGTTACGTCACAGTCAAAGCAAGTAGATATAGCAGCAAGTAAACAAGTCGTATCGAAACCGCTTACGGACATCGTGCCGATCGTTGATAATAATGAATGGACGGTTGCAACGTACCGTAAATCCAAACATGTGTATCGCTATTCTGGTAAAACAGGGGTGGCGACAGACGCAATGGGCTGCTTCAAAGCTGCTGAAAAGAAAGTGCCTATGTTCATCACGAATGTACACAAAGATTCAGCGCCAGAAGATATTATAAAACACATTAAATTGAAAACGAATGAGGCAGTGTATCTGGAAAAATTATCTCTTCGGAAGCGGACTGACTATGATGCCTACAAGTTCTTTGTAGCTGAAAGAAAAGTTCCTATATTTTTGGATGAGAACATTTGGCCACGTGATATAATTTTTAGACGATTTGTGCACTACAGTCAAAGACGCGCAGGTGAGAAATTGCCTGACCCCGGCTCTTTACAAAATTAACAATGGATAATAAGCAATTATATCGATTTGCCAGTTTTAATTGTAAGAGTATTAAGCGGTCTATTGAGGGCGTTCGAGATCTGTGCGCCAGCTGTGATTTAATTGCGCTTCAGGAGTGCTGGCTGCTGCAAGAAGAGTTGCCGTTCTTGAGTAGCATTGACAGTAACTTCTGCTGTACTGGGACTTCAGCCGTGGACACGACGGCTGGCATGCTGCGAGGGCGACCATACGGCGGGGTGGCTCTGCTATGGAGAAGCAGTGTGTTTAGTGATGTGTCGATCATACCGAGTGATAACCCTCGGGTGTGTGCAATACGTATCAATACTTGTGATAGGCCTTTACTTGTGATGAGTGTGTACATGCCCACGGACGCAATGAGCAACCTGCCGGAGTTCTCGAATTGTTTGGGCTTGGTAAGTGCTATTATAGAAAGCAATGATGCGGAGGCGGTTTACTGTCTAGGTGACTTTAATGCACATCCCAATGAGCTATTTTTTGACGAACTAGTAGACTACTGTAGCGAGAATCACTTTTCTTGTGTAGATGTAGATAGAATAGGACTGAACACTAACACACACACATATGTAAGTGAATGTAATGGGGCCAGGCGATGGCTAGACCACTGTCTCTGCACAGAATTGTCTCAGAAGACTGTGTGCAGTGTTAGTGTTAAGTATGACGTCATGTGGTCGGATCACTACCCATTATTGATTGATTGTAATTTAAACATAATTAGGCCTAAACTGAATAAACGTATACTTAATCATAATAAAGTTATATGGGGAAAAAAAAGTCCTGAGACAATCTACACTTATAGTGCGGAATGTCACAGCCGACTGAGACAGATTGATTTCCCAGCAGTATTGTCAGAATGTTGCGATCACATGTGTAGTGAACCCGGCCACAGAGGGGCCATTGACTGCCTATATCGAAACATTGTATCCGCTTTGAGTGAGGCGGCCGTTGTCAGCAGAGGAAGATGTGGTGCTAAGAGGAAGCCGGGACGCGTGATGGGCTGGAACAGACACGTCAGCGGGGCTCATGGATACGCTAGGCTAAAGTTTAACGAGTGGCTTTGGCATGATAGACCTTCATCCGGCGTCGTGTATGAGGATATGTGTAGTAGCAGAAGGATCTTTAAGTCTAAATTAAGGTGGTGTCAAAATCACCAGGATCAAATCCAGATGGATATATTAGCTGAAAAACACGCCAGAAAAGACTTTAAGGGCTTCTGGAAGACGACACAAGACCACAACATTAGGCCTGGCTTGTCTGTGAGCGTCGATGGCGTGTCTGCGGAAAGGGACATTGCAAATCTTTTCAAGAGCCACTTTTGTATAGAACCACTCAATGTTCCACCCGCGGAGGTGACGAGTGCTGAGACGTCATATGTAGTCCTGGAACCTAATGTTAAATTTACAGCCATAGCAATAGCAGATGCTATAAAATCTATGACTAGAGGCAAATCTCCGGGGCATGACGGGCTCAGCATTGAGCACCTTCAGCATGCAGGTCCTCACCTGCCGCGCGTCTTGGCCATGCTCTTCAACTTTTGTGTAAGGCACACTTACTTGCCGGACGAGCTGATGAGAACGGTTGTAGTACCGATAGTCAAAAACAAGACAGGTGACATATCTGATAAGAATAACTACAGACCGATCTCATTAGCTACTGTCATCGCGAAAGTATTTGATGGCATGCTGAACTCTCACTTAAGTAAGACCGTAACTTTGCACGATAACCAGTTTGGGTTTAGGCCCAAACTGTCCACTGACAGCGCTATACTGAGTCTGAAGCATGCCGTCAGATATTACACGGACCGTAACACACCCGTATACGCTTGTTTCCTTGATTTATCAAAGGCATTTGACCTGGTTTCATACAAAGTGCTGTGGAAGAAGCTTATAGATAGTAAAATAGCACCTGAAATAGTAAACATCTTTCAGTACTGGTATGGGAGCCAGGTCAACAATGTAAAGTGGTCGGGAGCTCTGTCGGACTCGTACAGGTTGGAGTGCGGGGTGAGGCAGGGGGGGTTGAGTTCTCCAACGCTCTTCAATCTGTACATAAATGAACTTGTCGCCTCGCTCAGCAGCCGCCATGTTGGATGCCATG
Source organism: Asteroscopus sphinx (assembly GCA_949699075.1). NCBI lineage: Eukaryota > Metazoa > Arthropoda > Insecta > Lepidoptera > Noctuidae > Asteroscopus > Asteroscopus sphinx. The sequence goes on along the minus strand of OX453022.1, from coordinate 20,206,031 downwards.
TTGATGATGTTTGTTTTAACAACATCAGCTACGCAGACGACATGGTGCTGCTGAGTGCGTCGATTTGTGGACTTAGGGAGCTCATGAGTATCTGCGAAACGTACACTCACAACCATGGCCTTAAGTACAACATAAAAAAGAGCGAGCTCATGGTCTTCAAAGCTGGGTCCAAATGTCCGGCAGAGGTTCCACCCGTTAAGCTATACGGTGTGCCCTTGGAGCGGGTACAAAGTTTCAGATACCTGGGCCACATTGTGACGTCTGACCTGAAGGATGACGCTGATATTGAGCGAGAAAGGAGGGCGCTGTCGGTGAGGGCGAACATGATAGCCCGCAGGTTTGCTCGTAGCTCCAAGGAAGTAAAGATTGTCTTGTTTAGAGCCTACTGTACATCTTTTTATACGAGCTGCCTGTGGGTATCATACACGCAGAGATCCTACAACGCTCTCCGCGTTCAATATAACAACGCGTTAAGGGTGCTGTTGCGGTTGCCCCGTTTTTGCAGCGCATCGGGAATGTTTGCCGGGGTGCGCGTAGACTGTTTTTATGCTACCATGCGCAAAAGGGCGACCTCGATAGCGGGCAGAGTGCGGGGCAGTAGCAACAGCCTCCTGGCCGGCGTCGCCGACAGGCTGGACGGGCCGTTTCTTAAACATTGGCTGGCCTTACATGCACCTGTTTATCAGGCATGGGGCAGATAAATAAAACTTAATATGTACCAATCTACGTAATAATTTATATATATTATTAAATATTAATATACAATTTTAATTTAAAATTTCAAATAATTTAATTAAACAATAATGGACTTTCAAAAATATTTAATTAAACAATAAAAACAATATATATAAATAAATAAAAAATATTAAAAAAAAAAAAATATATAAAATATATACATAAATATTCTTTTCTATATGGTTAGTAAAAACAAAGTTCTAATATTTCTTATGACAAATTCTAGTAATTTTCAGACTTGAAACCAATATTGACACTTAAAAAAATCGCAATGCAACCGATAAATTGGCAAGCCTTCAAAAAGTGACACAATAATATTCTAATTCTCAAAACCTTTGCACTTGCAAAACATATGAAAAAAAAAAGAACATAATAAGAACTGTATAACAAAATGATGCGTATTTGAGAACACGCTCGCGTCCAGACGTAGCATTGTATGCAAATATGAGTCAAACCTCAAACTTATTAATTATCATGGGTTAGTACAGCTGTGAATAGTGATTAGTTTTCTACGATCTGTCAACGTAGACGAGCGATTGATTCGTTAAATATTATAGGACTGGACTTGATAATTAGATTTGCTAAGTTTATTAGGTCAGTACTGTTTTTGAAGCTACTAAGATGTAGGTACATTTTTACTGTTCTTAAGGTATATTTTTTGATGACACTGACATACTGTCTTCTCGCGTTTGATGATATTCGATTAATCGTACCATTCATTAGACAATTTGATACTGCGGTCAATCATCGTTCACATGTCGCATGCAATGATTGTATTTTGGCGTTTGTTTCTCTGATCTCCGGTCAATTTTACTTATACATACATAGACTATCTTTACACAACGTGGATATGACAATACGATAATAAATGAAAACACGGCTATTACTAGTCTATAGAAGCATTTTAAACACATAAATAAGTTGTTTATCGAAAAAAAAAATTTTTTTTACATAATAAATATTAAAACATGGAAATAATAAGTAATACCGTTGGTATTCATCTGTAATCATTGAGAAAGAGCGTTTAAAATTATATGGACTCGCACAGGTCTTTTACCTAACGATCTTTGCCTAGAAAAATGGTCCTACATTCAAAATTAATGAAAATAAAATAATTTCCTGAGGCTAAACTATTAACTGGATTTGATATTTTTTTGTACACGATCAGAGGACGTGACACTCTGTATGTAGTTTTATTTAATGTCGTATAATCATATCCACCCTGTTTATTATATAGTGCCTTTTTTATATGCCTATCTTTATTGTGTAGGTATCAGTTGGAACAAAAGTTTGAACTTCGTTTGTCTTTCGTCAAATGAAAAGAAAAAGAAAGAAAAAAAAATATTCATTTGCGTCAAAAGTGACGCAAAAAATTAGCAAAAAATTCAAGAACACGGAACAAAATTAAATACAAATGCGAGTAGACCTCCCGACTTAAGATGATGATCGTGATAAATTACATTTTAAAAGTAATCCATAAAGCATCGATCAATTTGTCCTATATCCAGTAATTTTGAATCGAAGATTGTAAGTTAGAAGGCACACACATTACATAACATACATAACCAGCCCATTACTGTCCCACTGCTGGGCACGGGTCTCTTCTCAGCACGAGAAGGCTAAGGCCTTAGTCCACACACATTATCAAACTTTAATTGAAAGTTGGCATTGTTTATCTTATTTCTCATGTACGACCCTGTTGATGAATCATCATCATAATCCTAGCCTAGTATGACATACTTCTGGGTATAGGCCTCCTTTCGTTTTTGCCAGCCTCTTCGATCTTGTGCGTCCTTCATCCTGATGTTTCCTGCGGCTTTGTTGATGAATACCATAGTTAATGTCAGGTCACAACTTCACACTTACAAGAGAAGATGCAGACGTATAATCTGTATAGCTTCTTCACCCAAATGTTCATTTAAATTCCTATGTAGACCAACCTCTCTAAAACCGTAACGTACATATCCACCAAAAAACATTACTCAGCCATTCTTTCCTCTACTTTCGCATTACACATCCACTTAGTCACTTCAACAAGCCCTTTCTTATTTCCAAACAGACAGAAGATTAATGATTCAAAATTTAAAGCCAGTTCACGGTTGCCGATAAAAAATCGCTGGACTGCATTCACCTTTTACTTAAAGAAGTAAAAACGTCTGGCTACCGAACTACGCTCTCTTTCATATGTTAATTTGTTGAGCTATTGTTGGCTTGATGTATGCCAAAGATGAAACTTTGAGTATTGTTTGACTTGTGTACTTATTGTTGGTACTTTTTCTCTGGTTATAAGTAGAGTTATGATCGTGTGTCTATTACTAGAAGAGCATAGTATGACTGTTTATTTCTAATTTCAAAGTTAGTACTATATACCCTGAAAAAGAAAAAGATGGCCTTCTTCTTTTTTGTGTCGACGATATGAGTAATCATAAACAAATTTAGCAAGCCCAAATCTTTGTTACTGTAGAAGTGGCTAGGTCAGTGGCAGTGCAAAAGTTATCCAGGGTGCTGATTTTAGGACACAGAGAACAGGATACGAGGTGACCAAAAGCTTGGGGTTCAGTGTTACAACCAAACCCTGTCGATGTTTGTTCGATATAGTCAAGATTCGATTTGCATCTTCCCACTTGGATTCGGAGGATATCTATTTATTGCTTTGAGATAATTCCGAAGCCATTTTACGTTTAATCAAAGCCTTAATAATAATCTCTGCTTCTTGTATGAAGTAGGTAAGTGGTTCTTGATTTCTCCTGTGGTTTTGAAAAATCTGCTTTTAGCAATTTTCTAAGTATCTTCAGTCGTTACTTTTTCTTCTTGCTAGTTTTATTTTTCTCTTAATTTCATTTACATTCCAAGGTTGCAATATTATTTTGGTTTTTTTTCCTGGCCAGATGTTGGGATCGTTTTCAAATTCAATATTTGGGAAAAGGGTTAGTGATCGTCTGCCACCTGACGGCAAAAACTGTGGGAATTATCAGCAAACGCACGGACGAATAAAAAATCGCGGACGGAATCTCGCTGAGAAAGAATTGAAGATCTTATTTTTTTCTTAAACCCACTATAATTTCGACAGAATTTTAACACACCATCTTTTTATTTTATTTGTGACGAGAACGACTTCCGTCACATGAGATTTATTGTGTAATCGCAGCTGTTAGACTTACTATGGATGTGAATGTGTGCGTGCCAGCTCGTACTTTTAAGCGAACCGACTTACTATGGGTGCTTCACTTTTTATTTAGCGATATTCCGTCCGCCTTTTTTTATTCGTCCATGAGCAATCGATTCTGTTTAGTAACCTTTTCTTTGGTACTATAATATGAGTATGAACCTTATTTCACATAATAAGTAAATTAATATGTAGTTATGTAATAGTTAAAGTATGAAATATTTTAAACTTTATTAATGCTTGAAATGAAAATTAAAGAATACAATATTGGAATAAGCAAATATCTTACGTACAGCAGGTAAACTTAAGACATAATTTGTATTATGCATTGATCCTTTTGTCCGCATTCACATTTTGTTATTCCAATTCAGGGGGTCTACTCCCGTTCGACGATATTCGATAAATCGTACGATTCATCTCACAATTTGCTACTCCGGTCAACCATCGTTCCCTTATCGCATGCGATGATCGTGTTTTGACGTTTGTTTTTCTCATCTCCGGTAAATTGTATACGACTATGAACCGTAGTCTATCTTAATTGTGCCTTTTTTATGTGCCTATCTTTATTATGTAAGTATTAGTCGGAACGAAAGTTCGTACTTCGTTTGTCGTTCGTAAAACGCGAGTAGACCTACAGTTATCTTTACTTCAAACGAACACACCCCCATCCCAAAAGCGGCTAACCGCTATTTGCCAAAAAATTGGCCCGTATGAATAATATCAATACAGGTAGCTGCGGTTACTACATCCAATACAATATTTTTAATACATTTCGTACAAAATTACCCATCATGCCCGTATTCTTGAAGAAAATTGATTGATTACCTTCGTTTTTGAAAACCGATTTTTTGGCATAAACTTATGGTCCATATTTCAGACCCGTATCCGTAATTCAATACAGGGAGCTGTGGTTTTTCAATTTCGGTTAGCACTAAATCTTCAGATACTCTTTGGCACTCTTTTATAGTTTTTGTGGTTTGTACGATTACAAATTACCGGCTGTACATTTATTCTTTTATACTTTTTTGCTTTTGTTTGAATCAGCTTATAACTGTACTAGGTAGCATATTCACAACCATTCGAAAGTGATATTTCCGAATCCGCAAAAAAGTTATCGAATGTGTCCTCTAACTAAACGCTATTCTATCTTGTTGCGAGCTTATGGTACACACGGCTTCACATCAAGCAGTACATTTCCACTAAAAGCTGACCTCGGATTGTTTAGGCTTTCCGTACAATGTGAGATCAGCTTATACTGGAAATGTACAGCTTGATGTGTAGCCGTGCGTACTCGTGGGTCGCAGCTGAAAATCAGCGTTGGGTAGTAATGTACTGCTTCCTAACATTCCCTTGGCCCTTCGGCGCTTTATTTTATTATTATTATGAGCCTGTGCTGTCCCGCTCCTGGGAAAGGCACTTACTTACATGTTATTTATTTTTCAACACACTTGCTCGTAAAGTGGCTCTTATTGCACCGATTTTAGGTTCATAATGTAGCTTATAACGCACGCGTGCTTTTTTCATTATATTATTGCACTAGTGCTTTTTACTTTACAAGAGTTTTCATGCCTTAACAAAATTAAACATTTTTGGGAATAAATCAACTGTATTAAATAAAATATGCTAAATAAACATTTTATTTCATTATTATCAAATTATTTTATTTTTGTCAACAAATTAATATTAATTTGTGTTTTAAATAAAAAAATCAATTTATAATATTTTTAATAGGCTGTATGGCGGTTTCCTTCGACCACCTGCGCGCGCATAGCTGTATGTCACCGTGCGATTATATTACAGTAAACCGCGCGCCATTTTTCACAAATTCAATATTTGTCTAAAATGTATGTTTTTTTCTCGCAAGTGTGTTGAAAAACGTCGTATGACACGCGTGAGCATTGACTATTATACTCTCGGCTCCATTACGCCCTCGCCTTCGGCTCGGGCTGCAATCCAGCCTCGAGTATAATTAGTCAACTTAGCACACTTGTATTATAATGTACTATTAACGCTCTTTTCTTTTTTGTTAATTTATTGCTTGTTTGGCACAAATCCGAGACTCGGAAGCATTTCAGTGAATAGACGTTCATTACCAGAATCGTCGCAAATCTTCGATTTTGGATATCTGAATAATTTTGGATTTCACGGATTCGGAAAACCACTTTCAATGGGTTGTGATTCTTCTTCTATCGTATCAATATGAGCTACATAATGATAACAGCTCGTGCCGTGTGAAGGCTGTAGTCTCTAAGCCAGTCAGCAGGATTGGTAGCGGGGCTGACTGCCCAGGGTGCACCGGACGATGAATTAAAAACGTCACTTGTGGAGGCTCTTTTTACAAGCTTTAATTTTTAATGTTGTGAATTGTGAATAAGCTAGCAGATTGCTCAGTGCTCTTTGTTCCAAAGTTTCATGAGCGATAACACTCCACTTCATCAGTCATAACAAAATAATGAGCCTATTGCGGTCCTAGTGCTGGGAAAATGCCTTTTTTTAAACGAGAGGCATAAGGCTAATAAGTTTATCAAGAAGTATTAATCCATCTAACTACTGATCAAATCGTTTTGAGAAGGTAGCTGGGGTCGACTGGATTCGTAAGGCAGTTTTTTAATTATGTTCATAAGAAAAAGATAAAATTATACTGCAATTAAAATTAGTTCAGTGTGGTATAAAAAGTAATCGCCACCAATATCTTGCTTTTCAACTCGGATCGTGATAAGCACCTGTCTTCAAGATCCGAACTTAATCCCCAATGCAATTTTTCAGTCTTAAAAGTTTTTTTGCGGCGAACCGTTGCAGCGTTGTGGTTTAATTTTACGAGTGTTATAAACTCTAAAAGGGAGAGTCTATGTCGTGATTTGTGTTGACGGTGATCGTGTAGGCGTTGGGCTGGCTACCGTGCTGTAGTGTAGTGTTGGGAATGTGCTTATCGATAGAGTAAGGGATAAAGGTGAAGTTGACGAAGGTATGGGTCAGTGAGACTCATCTTACAATGTGAAAAAAGAAAGATTTAATTTAATGCACGCAAACTTAAAATAAAGCTACCTTATGAAATAAATTATTAGGTTATTGGGCACAACTATTGGTTTAACTAAACTATAACAAATAATAAATTTCACTCCACTTCAATCGATTTCTACGATGTCGAGTAATAATAAAAGCTAGATAGCCAAATAAACATTTCTTTAATTAGTATGCAGGTCGTTTTTTGACTACTCCCGTATCAATATTAAAAACCTCAAACTTAAAAAAAAATCTTACTCGTAAACAACAATCATTAAAAACTTCTTAGGTTTTCGCGATCACTACACATTATAATAAAACAAAGTTTAACCGGATTAAATCGCGTATATTATTTAAATTGGTTTCCCTGACGTTTCGAAAGCTTTGCAGCATTTCGTGGTCGCAGGTAGACCAAATAATATACGCGATTTAATCCGGTTAAACTTTGTTTTATTATAACAATCATTAAGTTTGAAAACCTGTTCCTTCCACTTTCACAAGAACACTTGTTTCGTTATTAATCATTAAGCGTCTTCATTATCGATAAATTAACGATGTCCGTACTTAATGTATGAGCATCGGGTATGGGTATGTTATTGACAATTACATGCATGTTGCTGACTGCAGTTAGCTTGGCTTGTGTTGTGAATAAGCGTCTTTATTAAATCTTACTAAAAATATAATTTAGGTATCATCTAAACTGGTATTTTAACAGAATGTTTTGTTAGGTCAAAAGTTGTTTTCAAGCAATGAAATTTAATTCAGAACTAAAGAGTTACAACCAATCAGGGGATTGTACCAATAGCTAGTTCTAACTCTTTAGTTCTGAATTAAATTAAGTAAGCAGGGTACTTGACAGATTAAAGCTGAGCAGAATGCTCCTATTCATCCAATAGTTATAATACTCTACCTGTATACCCGGTTCTTTTAAACACTAATCGAAGTAAATTTTAGTAAACTATTCCGATGGATAAAGTCTATAAATAAACATGAATTCATAAAACTTGATAAATTGTATCTGATAAATTATTCAAACATAATTAAAACGACAAACTACATACGTACTAAACTCTGTATTTAAGTGATAAGACATCATAATTTGCCAAACAAAAACAAAAAACTATTCAACACATCAGAGAAACGTCATCGTCTCAAAGAAAAGAAGAAAAAACTAAAACAAAAAAGCATCGATATCGGCACAGCACATCTCTAAAGGCCAGTGACCCAAAAAAGGTACGGAGTGAAAAAAAGATTATATTTTATTTTCAAGATACAAGTACTATCAAGGCATAAATTAAAGGTTTTATTATTTTCTCTTTTTCTTGCATCACGTGTATCGATGTAAGCACGGAGGCTTGGCGACTTGTATGGTCAGCAGAAAAACTTGTTTTTGTTTTTATTTTAGTAGGACAAGGTAAGGCTTTGTGTAGGTTTTCGATGCTTTTAGGTACGCGTAAAATGTATTGATAACTTTTTTACTGAAAGTGGGTGACAATAAATTGGATTGGTCTGTATTTTGTAGATGAAAAAAATGTTTTTGGACACTTTTAATTTCTTTGTTAGTAGGTGTAGGTACCTAAGCAGTTTCTTTATTTTTTGAATGAAGAGCTTTTTTATTACAAGTTTTCTACAATCAGGTCTTAAGGTCAAGACGAGACTTAATTAACGTATTCTCAATTTACTCCCCTTTTAATTAGCTTTATCATAGTAAGTAAGTGAGGTACTAGATACCTGAAATGTCACAAGGAAGCCAATCTTCAGTCAGACAAGTAGCTTTTAATCGAAATCGAACTTAATAATTCAAAACTTTTTTTGCTTAAAAAAATGTTTTTCTGCAATAATTATGTTTTTTCAACTAAAAACAAACACTGCTGTCTCTACACAACAATATCACGATTATTACCGTTGAGTTACGTATAAACTGGCCCACTACTGGCCTTACGCAGAACTCGTGTGTGCGTGCGTAAGTACAGGCTTGTGCGTGTGTGAGACAAGAAACTCGTTGTTCGCTGCGCACGAGCATGCGTAGTACGTTGTTTTTAATTTTCTATTAGATTTATTTGATGTCAGAGATTTTATGGGTTTATGTTAATACTGGTAAGGGATTTTCGTTTAGTGGGTACTGATAGGATTTTAAATTAATTTACTCCTCGTTTTATTTTTTAGGATAAGCTCCAACTGCCGTTGTTTTAATTGTACCTACATTATAGCAGTTATCAAATAAAATTTTACAAATAAAGATAAACTACAAACTATTTAATATAATCACATCTAAAGAAAAATACACTGCGCGATTTTTTGTAAGGCTTTGTGATGAAGATACAGTTTGATTCAAATTCATAGATATTATCACAGGAATCACAGAAACTGAGATAGTTCTAAACTTAGATCATAAACGCCTATTAAAAATCACTTAAACAATAACCACAGTACACATGACATAAAAAAACAAACAACACACAAAAAAATGTATCTAAATATACCACTGCACAGTTTTACTGTGGCAACTTGTACCGTTAGCAAAAACAAAAGCTCGTACGACACAAACTTAAAAAATCTGTCATGTAATTTCCTGTCATTGAATTATATGCTTTATTACTTCCATTTAAAGTTTCTTTTTTGTGTAAAAATAACGGGTTTTAAAGTATAATCTTAAGACAAGAGTGTGGCAACACAAAAATAATTTAATGACAGCGATATCGTCCCTAGATCGTTGTGATTACGTTATTGTTCCGTTGTTACATGAGTTCTAACTCGTATATGATTGTTTTCAAGTGGGACATTAGTGTTTTGAATTATATGTTCATGTGTTATTGCTTTTTCTAAGACAGTTTTTTTTTAGATTTTTTACTGCCTCTTGTTTCTTTAATTTCAATAAGAGATGCGGAAGTCAGGGAGTATTTTAGGCAGATAACACTTGTTTACTTTTATGATTGAACTCATGAGATGATCTAATTTGTAGATTAGGTGGCAGCTGCATTATTAATACCAGAAGCTAGCTATATATTATGGGTGAAAAAACTAAACTCGCGCTTGCTGTAATTATAATTTTAAATGTATTTCGATTTTGTAGTAAGTATCTTATGTCAACCAAGTAACCATATACATGAAAAAAATAAAGCTTTAAGGTAGGTAATTATTTCTTTATATAAAATAATGGTAACCTTGCTCTGGTCCAAGATCTAAGTATAATTAATTTGTCATACTCGATAGGCGCCAGTAAGCCTAATAACTCTCATATGCGTGGCATGACAAAACAGCGAATAATAAATAATAGAAAAAAAACTCATGAACCTAATCCTAAATAATACAATTTTACGCCAAGGTATCATGAGAGTGACGTAATTCTTTTCTATCCCCGAATAATAGCCGATAATACTATGTTGATTACTTTACACCACAGCGAGCAAGCCTTGTGCTATGAGCTTACTGTTTATTTTATTAACGAGAGGTAAAATACATTGCAATCACGTAGATAGGTAAGTAATAATAAGATATGTACAGAATTAAATTCTCAGTATCAGCCCGGAGTATGGATTTGTGCCCGGTTAATGGCAATAGGCTCGCCCCCTATTACATGGGACTATAACATAACTGGTGAAATGTGGGTGGAATATACACTTCTGTCTACCCCTTCGGGGAAATACAGGCGTGATATTATGTTATGTACAGAATTAATTTATAATTTTCAAAAAAAGTACTATCAGAAAAGCTATTCAATTCATTAAAAAAAAATCTCATGGCAATCAATGCCGATATTGACAATTCTGCCAATGTCAAGAGTTTTGAAAATGCGTCTGTTACTATAAAAAAATTGAAAAAGAAAAAAAACAGATTTTAACCTGTTTTGTATAGAACAGAAAAAAAAACTTAAATTCTACAAGGCAACGCAATAAACCACTTGGCATAAAAATAAAAATGCTAATTTTAAATTTTAAAAAATAATTACATCTCAAAATAACCCCCGACGCAGCATCCTAAAAAAAGGTCAAAAGTAGCAACAAAACTGCGCAGACGCGTCACTATATTCGTAACCTACAAAAACCAAAAATAACAACTAACCTAATAACGTTAATTGGTAAGTTAGTATAAAATATAGCTAAAAGCAACGAAATAAGCCAAAAAGGTTGTACAAGAGCAACAAAATGAAATAAAAAAAAGATCCGTCACGAACATAGGCGAGGGAGAGCAAAAAGAAAAAAAAAAAGAAAACATAAGTTCAACGTTTATTTTGGTTGCGTCCTTTTCGCGCGCTTACAGTTACAATATCTCTGTCCTTTTCCATCAGGCCGAGCGTTGGACACCTGTGCTTTAGTTTCCCCTGAGTACCAACGACCTCTGGGGGACAGCGAGACGAAACGTCATATGTAGACGGACCGTAGTAAAGAATACTGCGTCTTAACTTTTTTACTGACGGTACATTATAAATATATGTTATCATAATTACTGATGCGTCGTATTTCGAAGTAAAGCAATCATTGTCGTATACCGATTTGATTCGTAGCGAGAGGTGGAGTATTTTTTTTAGTTTAATGCGTATACTAATGTATCGTCATAATAATGAAAGTGGCACACCTGTTTACTAATCCTATTGTTATGAGCTCAAAGGAAGTAAATTACGGAGTTTTTGGTGCAAAATTGTACGTTTTTTTGGTGATTTTTGTGAATAGTACAAATAGAGCGTGATGGCTGGTTTTTTGCATTGTATTGAAGAAGTGGGTTCAGTATGTCAAATGTTGTTTGTTTAGTGAAGGGTAAATTTTTGTCAAATTAAGGACCAATTTTTTGTTTATGTTAACATAAATACAAGAGCTTATCCAAGATAAGTTAGAATCACAAATTACCCACTTCAAAAATAAATGCTTCAATAATTTGAGAATCTAAACTTCATGAATATGACATTCTAATGTAGCTCTTGTTTTTCAATTAAAAGTCATTAAACAATAAAAAATTATTATTCGAGACATTTGATCTGAGTATTTAACCAACAACTGCGATCACCAACCTGCCTGCCAAGCGTAGCGATTATGGCATATCCCCCCACTTGGGGGAGGCCTATGTCCAGCAGTGGACGTCTTTCGGCTGAAATGATAATGATGATGACCCTCGATATAGGCAATTTTTTTCCCCGGGAACATAAATAGTTCCCGAGAGATGGGATAAGCCGAATTATACTGTAGAAAAGTCTAGTAAATTATAATGTTGGTCCCTACATTACCTTATATTATATACCCTTTAAAATAAGGTCCTACATAATTAATCCGAAATATTTGAAGTGGTGAATCTACTCGTCATTACGAACAACTTTTACTATGGGGCCAATCCTGAAATCGCAAAAAAAAAATCATGTGGTCCCTACATTTTATCGATTTAAGTGAACACAAAAATGTAGGGACCAACAGATTTTTTTTCGCGAATTCAGGGTTGGTCCCATAGTAAATATTGTTTGTTATGATGAGTAGATTCTCCACTTCAAATATTTCGAATTAATAATGTAGGACCTTATACATATAATGTATTGCAATAATTAGTGCCTGACATTTTCAACATATAAAGGTGATATGAAAATTTGGTCCGAAGCACAATGTTTTTAAACACAAATACCTATCCATACAAAATATGATATAAATAACAAGAATTATCGTCTTACATGTACGATTGCGTGTTCTCATCAAACAAGTCATTGTTTATTGTTGCTCAGCCGGGAATAGAACCCGTGCCTGTCACTATAGCGCGACGGATTTAGACACGGCGCTATCGGGATTGGCATGAGTCGTTTATTATTATACTGTATGTACTAGCAGTGCTCCTGCGGCATTGCCCGCGTAAAAAGTTTTAACTTCGTAGTTTTGGTGAAAGAAAAATACGTATTTCTTTATAATTATGTATTTGAAGTGTATTTGTATTAAGCGTGACCCCAGGAAGATTTTTCATAGAAACTTTAATTTACACTCTTTCTACCCCCGTTGAGTTTCATTTTCGAAAAACTCAAAAACACTTAATTCATTAATTGTTTTAAAGATGATTTATACCAAGTTTCGAATCAATCCAGCCACGCAATAATATTCTCCCATACAAAATGTATAACCCTATATTGCAAACCCTTTTAGGAGGAAATTTTAAACTTAAGAGATTATTTTTCCCAAGTTTTTAGTGAATCGAACCAGGAGAAAAGATTTTTCATACCAACTCTAACACCCTATTTCACCCCCTTAGACGTAAAATTTCCAGAAATCCTTTCTTAGTGGTTGCTTACGTTATATAAGGAACCTACTGTCTAAATTTCACATTTCTGGCTTGAGTAGTTTCGGCTCTGCGTTGATCTATCAGTCAGTCAGGGCATCTGTCTTTATAAGTACAACTTATGGGCTACTGCCTGAAATAAAGACACTTTATTTATTTATTATTTATTTATAAGTATAGATAGATATAAGTATATATAGATAGAAGAAAGATAATTTACTATATTATAATAAAACAAGTTTAACTTGTTTTGGGTAAGGAACCCCAAAAAGTAAATCTCTTCTGTCAAACTTAAAATACATCAACCTTACTTTGACATACCATCATTGAATTTATTACCTATTTTTGCTCTAAAACTCGAACCTAAGACCAATTTTCTTCGCGTCCGCCATTATTTTGTGCAAGACATAAAATGTTGTATTTTTAAACAATAATTTTGTCACCGCAACATTTATGGGCTAACCCGACAGTGATGAGCTATCAATTTATTTAATGACACTGACTGAACCTGTCACTGCGCGGGTGATAAATTTTAAGTAGTCTAGTTATATATATTTGAGAGCAAAAAACATAATTAGCGTACGTTGTTACACTTTGTGTTTTAGAGGATGGTTTGAGATTTATTTTATTAGTACTGTTGTTAATTTAATTTATTTTGTTGATGTCATGGAAAAAATGTGTAAAGAAATATTATGAATCTTAGGTCCAGCAGTACACTGCTAAAAACTGATAAAAGGGAAATGTAACGCTTCTAATATTGAGCTTACAAACAAGACAGTCAAATCTGTGCGTGATTTATTCTGAAACACTGATGACTCTGTACGTTTCACACGTCATTTATACCTCATACAGCAAAACTATGGAACCAACTTCCGTCAGCGATTTTCCCGAACAAATTCGACACGGGAGCTTTCAAGAAAAAAACATACGTCTTTTTATAAGGTCGACAAAGTATCGGCGACTCCCCTGGTATTGCTGAAGTCAATGGGTGGCGGAAATTGCTTACCATCAGGTGACCCGCATGATCGTTTGCAAAATAATAATAAAATAGTACTACTATGTAATAAAAAAACCGACGGCCTATTTTATTAGATTAGATAAAACAACTATTTAATAAAAAAATGCCGTGGGGGCCAGCCTTCCATGCAGAAAGGTCTGTGTTCAAATCCGGCCCGCACCTCTGACTTTCGAAGTTATGTGCGGATGAGAATTTGATTATCACGGTGAAGGAAAACATCGTGAGGAAACCACACCTGAGAGTGCTCCATACAGTTCTCGATCTTCTTATACTGAGAATAGGCCCCGTGTTCAGCAGTGGGACAGAAATGGGATGATTATGTTCTAATATAAAAAGGATAGCAGTGAAAACATGATTTTAATGAAATGTTATAGTATTGTATTCTGACTGGAAGTGGGTTAAGAAGACTAATGGTTTACTGGGATAGGATATGGACTGATGACCTCTCGAGAGTCAAGGTTCAATGCCTGAGACACTAGGGTATTGTCGCTTATTGATTGTAATTCTGAATTCTATGTTGAAAATTGTGCTTCTGTTGTAAAATGGGAACACAAAGACAAATTACTTCATACAGTGAAGTGGTTTTGTAATGTAACAGTGAGTATTGTAACATATGAACATAGAAAAAACAAACATAATTAGCCCTTAAGTTTTGCTATAAGTGGTTGTATAAATTGTTGGTTAAATAAACGTTATTTTTATTATTTAAGTACAAATTTTACATGAGACCAATCCAGATCGTGAAAAAATCTGCTGTTGCTTACATTTTGTCGAGATACAGTCAGAGAACGTGATTCTCTGTACGTGATTTTATTAAATGTCTTATTGTCATCTCCACTTTTTATATTACATATTTTTAAGTTGAGTTAGATGCTTTCACCTTAATTTTAAATTAGCTCAGTTATTAATTTTGTGCATGTTGTGGCTTCCTGTAATTTTTTGTGTATATCTTTTATTTGAGGTTATTAATTTTGTGCATGCTGTGGCCTCCTGTAATTTTTTGTGTATATCTTTTATTGGAGGTCCTCAATAATATTAATAAAAAAAATGGAACAGCCGATTTAGTTTTCGTGATTTCAGGGTTGTCTCGTAGTGAAAGCTGTTTGATAGCATTCCCTGAATGTTTTCAGCGTTGATTTTTTGAGTTTGAGATTTCCAAATATGACTACGCATTTCTGATACACATTAAATAACAAAATCTGAATAAACCAGTTTCATCGCGTACTTATGGTCACATTAACTTCATTCAGGCCAAAGGAAGTCAATCCATTGATGTTATTGGCATTGCAGTGCGAAAAGCCCAATAAATCGACTGTTATACACTCAAACAGTTATTGACAGCAGTGAGACTCGTAAACAGTTACTGTTTTACACAAACAAAGAGAGCTACATCACCTATCTAAAATAGCCAGTTAGACTTGAGGTTTTGTAGAAAATGTTTAAGCAGTTTCACTTCATTGAAATGGAAACAAATGTTCTTCCTACTCCTCCTAATTTATTTTCTGATTAATTTCGTTGCGAGTTTCAAGACAGTTCAATGATATCCCGGGGACGCGCCGAGCTTCATTGTTTCGGTGTTTTTCTGGTTGGTCGCCATTGCAGATCCTAGCTTACAGGAGTTGCAGTGACTGGGGCGGGCTTGTCCCGAAAAAAAAGTGCTTCACTTCATTTTATACCGCTGCAGCACGCTGCAAGCACATGGGTAGTGGCAACGTGCCCTAAGTTATAACTTCTTGTGGAAGAGCTCATCCGGGGAAGTACTATCACCTATCTACCACCAAACAATGATGCCTGCATTGTTGTGTTTCAGTGTGAAGGGTACGGGTGCCGGTGAAATTACAAACTCATGAGACTTTCCGTCTCAGTTTGGCGAACGCAATTTGCGGTACCATTTAGGTAAAAGCCTACGTAATATAGCAGTTATTATGGGCAAAAATAACCGCTTAATTAGCTTGTTTCATAAAAAAAGAAAACGAGCTCTTTGTGTCAGGAATAATTTATACTAATGCCAAAATCACTGCACGTAGTTGGTAGTTGATCAATCAAAATCAATATCGTCGAAGTACTGATTGATTGACAAACTTTAACAGCATCCAGGTTAACGGAACTGACAAGATACCAGGCACATACAGCATATTTTTATGTTACTTCTTTAAGACAGGATTTAAAATTAACATTTGCGAGAAATTTGAAAAAAAAAACACATCGTATCCCTTTAAGCGCAAAACGCACCGTGTCCCTTTAAATGCAAAACACACATGGGACGGTTGAGGGTTGGGCGCGGTTCAGAAGCGGGTCGGGTCGGGGGGAGCACGGCTGTTTTTATACGGACGACAACATACAAAACGCGGGCGTGAGTCGGCCACGGGCGCCCGCGTTTCGTGTGTTTTCGTCCATATAAAAACAGGTTAATATTCGCGCCGTACTCTCGACCCAACTCGCGACGGAACCGTGCCCAACCCGCACCTGTCCTAGCAGTGTTTTGCGCTTTCGTAGGTCTGTTGTATAAATAATTATTTAGTATTATTCGCAGTCACAATACTGAAGGAATATGGAGAACATAACATAAAGTGCAAGACGTAAATTCTCCTTAACACAAACATACACACATGTACGTCATAACACAACGTAAGCTAATTATGTCCCGCTGAGTGATCCGGCTTGCTAATGCCACGGTTTTGACGCAAGTCACTTTGATTTATGTTGGTGTTGAAAGTGTTGTCGTTTATATGATTTTATGTGCAAATATTTATGGATACAAGATTACATTTCTGAGTGATTATGAGTAGTTTTGTTTTTTTTTATACATATTGATGATACGAATTTACCTTAAAATTTAAAAGATGTAAATTAATTCTACAGCAAATGAAAATGCGATCTTTCTGTACCATTTATTGTTTCACCTGAAAGTAACATAACATCACGCTTGAATTGCCCGAAGGGGTAGGCAGAGGGTAGGGGTGTATAGTACACCTACATTTCTCTATGTAATAGATGGCCAGCCTATTGCCATTAACTGGGCGTAAATCCAGACTCTGGGCTGCTACTGAGAAAACCCAATAACACTTTTCCCGACCCGGGAATCTAATGCAGGACCCACGCTTAACAGTTGCGCTTGCAACCATTACACCAACGAGGAAGTATGAGTACCCGATATACTGTTTTATATATCACATCGCAACTACTTGATCTTTTGTCTATCAATCAACTCAGCCTATCGCAGTCCACTGCTGGACATAGGCCTCTCCCAAGTTGCGCCAAAACGCTCGGTCCTCTGCCTTCCGCATCCAGTCCCCCCCAGCCACATTCTTTAGGTCGTTGGTCCACCTGGCAGGGGGGCGCCCTACGCTGCGTTTGCCGATACGCGGTCTCCACTCAAGGACTCGTCTGCTCCAACGGCCATCGGTCGGTCATTCATTTCATTGGTCGGTCGGTTGGTCGGTCTTTTGTTTATACTACCTATCTAATACAGGATATAATAGCATTGTCACATTTGTCACTATGGAGTCAAATCAGGATCATATTATGAGTCCAGCACCATCTCATTATTTTAAAGCTTATAAATATTACCTAACATAAAATTACTCCAAAATTTAAAGTTCATAGTTAACCGCTCCCGAATAATAAACTCCCAGTTTTTTATTCGAAAAAATCCTATCAGCCGACACTTATGGGAATAATGTTCCAACAAAAAACCGTGACCCTGTAAGGCTCCCGAATACGAAATTGGTTTTTTTATTCGAATAAAATTTGAATAAATTTCTTGATACTATGACTACACTTTGATTAATGATAGGCTACCGATAGTAGTATCGTTGACATACCAAGTGTTAAGTCTAATTTATTATTTTTTAAAGCGGTTTTTTGTTAATTTGAATTTGAATGGCGTGAATTCGGAGATATGGGAACTTGTTAGATGTAGGTATTAAGTTTCAATAAAATTCTGAATATAAAATGTTGAGAATACATAATATCGCTTAAGATCTCAACAGGTTGTGAAGAATACAATTTCTGTCAAAGCGTGACTTGAAACCAAGTTTGGAATAAAAGGGGTGAGACTTTGGAATAAATTATTTTATCTTAGAGACAAGTGGCCAACCCTTGTTTTATTACCTGTAGGTGCAATCCTTTTGTCGACATCTACGAAAAGCGTGGGAGTTATCACAGGATAAAATTATAATATTTTTTTATTTTCAAAACGGGTAGGTTCTAGGTAAAAGAACTGCAAATAAAAGAAAGGTTATCGTCGACTGTGCAAATACGAATACTCAATTTTTTGGCCATACAACCAAGAAGGAGGACTCAATGGAGCGCTTGGTGGTGCAGGGCAGGATTGAAGGGAAGAGACCGCGCGGTCGCTCTCCATTGCGCTGGTCAGACCTCATCAAAACCATCACGCACTCCACCTTGACACAATGTTCTCGCAGCGCCAATAACAGAGCCGAATGGAGACGCATCGCAAGAGCTGCCACTCAACTTTCGAGACCTGATATAACCACGACCACTCTGCCAAGAGTGAACGACTAAGAAGAAGAGGTACTAGGTACAGTGTGAATATAATGTTTAAACATATAATACTTGGAATATTTAAACAACAGCAGTAATTTATTTTATTCCAAATTCAATCAGACAAAAAACTATCCGCCCAATCACACCCAATTTTCAAATCAACATTAATATTCGAAGTAATAAAAGGTAGCGTTCGATTCAAATCATAGATTAAAAACAAAGATCGAAAAAGATAACTGGTATTATTTATACTGCATTAAAAAAGGTAAGTGTATCATTATTTATATTGTATTAAAAAGTTGTATGGCTACCGGGCAAAGTTGATTGACCCGCCGGTCACTCGACGCGGCGCAAGCGCATCTCTCTCGGTTTTTTGTACAACGTCACATGAGACCTATTGTGTGATAGTTTTCGATGGGATATTATTTTATGGTGTGTGCTACAAATGGTCTTCTATCGATAAGGATGTGGCGTGTTTAACATTTTATTATCGAATTTATTTATAATGATTGATTTTTTCAGAGGCAATGAGGGATGCTACAAAATCGATGATGTACTGATAAACAAACACTGCATATTCTAAAACAGTTTAAGTGACCATAAACATAACATAAAAAAATATAAATTGTTTTTGTTTACAAGCCAGTTTTGGTGTACCAGGACCTATAGAGATTTACGATACAACCATAGCCTAGAGAGGCATATAAATATTTGGGGCTGATAATATAATTGATGATAGTATGATTATCCTACTTCCTACTGATATTATGTACGTGAAAGTTTATGAGGATGTTTTTGAGTTAAATAATAAATATACTTAACAAAAAAAAATATGGGTGTATAGATGTATGGATGTTTGTTACTCTTTTACGCAAAAGGTTGTCTGGAAGATATTGCTTTTAGCGATAAAACAGCCCGGTACCTATAATTTATACGTTGTTCCTGTTTACTACTATTTTCATGGTAAATAAATAATAATAATGTTTTTTTTTTACAATAAAGCATATTTTATCTATCCATCTACATAACCTGGATTAACATATAGGTTACTATTCATCCCGGGAAGATGAACAGTTCCCGAGGGATGCGCGCAGGGCTGGATTAACCATTAGGCAGAGTAGGCAACTGCCTAGGGGCCCTGCATCGGCTAGCAGCCACGCGCACGCACGGAAGTAATAATACAAGAAAATGTTTCAGTGAAAATTTAATTGTAAAATTTGTATCCTCAAAGATCCTCAATGACAATAGGTACTATTGCTTTTTTGCGAAGCATGCTGTCATTTGATGAAACACTTCATACTTACAGAACTGAACTATCCAGTATCGAATAGTAGAACTAATAATATGGATGCATTACGTAGCATATTGTAGTATAATATACAAAAGTTTTGAAATGCTGATCAGTAATTGCGATTTGTGAGTTTTGCGACCGTGATCCCTTCATCAACTTGAAAAGAGCTGATGATCTTCAAACGGTTGAAAAGGGGCCCCGAAAATTGCATTGCCTAAGGGCCCCGACATGGTTAATCCGGCTCTGGATGCGCGATAAACGACATTCACGTGGGCGAAGTCGCGGGCATAGGCTAGTAATACATGAATTCACAAGCAAGTCTGAAAATATTATATGTATTATTTGTTTGAAAATATGCGTGCAAAGATAAAATTAAGTAATACCGCTGAATTGGCAAGATTTTAAATGCAATAAACAACTCTATATACAGTCATTAAAACGTGCCTGAAAATGACTTATTCCATTTAACGAGATCAATTAAGAGATCATAAATAAAATAATAAAATTTTCATACAGACCACGTGTCCTGGTTTTATTAAGTTTTTGTATAAAAACAAACCGTAAACTTGGCGCCTGATAAGTCCAACGTAAGTGCGACGTATTGTAAGGTCATGTGGTCCAAGCTATAGACTGAGCGTAGTATGCATTTTTGTTAAAATAATACTTAATAAAAAAATAATTTATAATTCGGGCATCGATTCACCCACGTCTGTAGGAGAGTACCCCTTTTCCGAATCCCTGCACGTAATCCCTGGGTGGTGCAAATCAGGTGATATACTAGTGGTAGGCCACGGCCGACGGCTTGCAACGACAACAACCCACCGGGCAAAGACGTGCCGCCAAGCGACCTAGTCGTGTTCCGGTACGATTCCCGTTGTAGCCACTTGAGAGGATGGGTCGAAATATTTCACTGCCACCCTCTCACCTTTGCTGGGCAAGCGTGAACCATCGTCGACCGCACGAGCAATAAGTTAAGTTAGTTAAGCAATGGCTTAACATCGGGTGAGGTGGCGGTCAAAGGCTAGCCGGTTCAGTATAAAAAAATACTGTTCCTTACTGATACTGTAGGGTAAATTATTGGCGTTTTTCTTAAATTCAAGTAAGTTTTTTATTCATTTAACGCGTTAACGCATGCAGAGCGAAATATAAACATATACACTGTGGAAAAAAAACCACTAACGAGCAGGATTCAAACTTGCGTCTTTTGTTTCAGTACGCCAGCGCTTTAGCCGCTAAGTCACCGTAAACTTTGATCGTGGTTCCGAATTTTATTTAACGGATTTGGATTCTTCTTTTCAAGTAAGTTCATGTATATTTAGGTTTTCATAAATCTGATTAACTATTGACTGTGTTAGAGATGAATAATGGTAGAATTTCCTGGGGATCGTTATTAGATTCTCCCTGCATTCTACATTGCGTAATTTTAAATAATCTATCTACGATGTACATGAGCTTTCCTACTGTAACAATAATGTGTATATGTGTGTTATTGTGTATCCAACCAACTGCCTACCGCAGTCCACTGCTGGAAATAAGCTTCTCCCAAATTGTGCCACAACACTCGGTCCTCTGCCTTCCGCATCCAGTCCCCCCCAGCTACCTTCATCAGGTCAGGTGGACCACACCTGGCTGGGGGTCCTACGCTGCGTTTGCCGATTCACGGTCTCCACTCAAGGACTCGTCTGCTCCAGCAGCCATCGGTCCTTCGACAGACATGGCCAGCCCACTGCCACTTCAGCTTACTAATTCTACAAGCTATGTCGGTCACTCCGGTTCTTCACCGGATAATCTCGTTACGGATTTTATTCTTCAAATAAACCCCAATCATATGAGTGTATAATAAAGTATAATTAATTAATGACTACATATCATTAGTGTGTATTGTAATATTTGTAATCCAGCTGTGAATTTGTTTCCAATCATTTTGGGATATCATTTTATCAATACAATGTTCGTCAAAATTAGCAAGCAAGCTCAAAGAATGACCAAGAACAATTAATAAACGAAGAATACGTGAAAAAAGGATTAGCTAGCGGAAGGATTTGCCAAGATAATTATTATTAGTATAAAATGAGGAATAAGCTTATTTTAGGCTCTGGTTAAATAAAATTCCTTCCACGAAAATTCCTATACTTTGCACCAAACCAAGCTCGGTTAACTAAAAAACCGGTAGCAATACAATTTGCAATCAATTCGCATGAGATATTAGTAATTTTATCACGCAATGGACGACTATTAACATCCTCTGAATTATGGTTGTAAAAATCTGAAGGCTTTAATTTCTTAAATTGGGTGAGTGTTATGTTTAACCCACGTATGGTTTCACCTGATTGAGTTCATGAAGATGTTGATTGAAAATTTTATGTTTATGGCTCAGCTGTATGCTAAATGAAAAGAGTAAATTAAATCGGACTTAGCCTAGAAAACAATAGCTCTGTCAGTAATTAGTCCACTGCTGGACAAGCCTTTTCCTAGTTGAACCACAATACCCGGTTATTTCAATAATCTACTGCTGTCGCGCTCGGCGTCCCCGACCTCAAATCAGTGCGATTAGGACAACTGTGGCTCCGAGTAAATCATCATCATCATCATTTCAGCCGAAAGACGTCCACTGCTGGACATAGGCCTCTCCCAAGCATCGCCACACTACCGGTCCTGCGCTTTCCGCATCCAGCGGATTCCCGCGACCTTCACCAGGTCGTCGGTCCATCTTGTGGGAGGCCTACTTTACTGCCCCATCGGCCATCCGACTCAATCGCTTAAGTAAAAAGTCATATTTCGAAGTTTGGCTCTCGCCTATTTTCTCCTCCGCAACTGAACCAATAAAAAATGTATTGCATCAACTGAATATGAAGGATATGTACTGTGTCACTATGTTTTTATTTTTCATAAGTAGTTACTTTGGCAAATTTGTACACTAGGCCTCTGTTGACAGCTGTCTAAATAGGCAATTTTGAGCATTTTTTTGAGCAATTTTTAAAGGCTTCTAGTGCATACAGAAATAATTTATCAATAAAAAGGAAAATATAGGGATATACAAGTAGTTGATATTTATTTTACTGTAAAAGTTCATTGCTGTTTGTATGGAGAAACAACCACACGCATTTCTTGTTAAACATTAGAAACAGAGCACAGAACAGAGCTTAGGGTTCTGATGTCTGACTTCGGTAACTCTAAACCTAAACCAGTTTTCATATCTGCAGACTCGTTTAACTAAGGTGTGCCAATTTTTTACTTAGCTATCTGGGTATACAGGTTGAAATCAAATACAGTCGACGACTCAGACAAAAAACTATTTTAGTCTTCCCATAAAAAATATTTTATGTCAAAGGATTTTGTATGGGAAGTCAAACATTTTTCTCGTCTGACGACCCAAAAAAAACTTATTCAGTTTAATTAGTAGAATCCACCTTTAAAATTTGTCGACTGTATTCAACGATGTCAATAAATAGACCCGCGATCTCGTATTGCAGCATGTTTCAAATTCAGTTGACGCAACCTACCGCCATCTAGTATCGATGCGTAGAGGTTACGTATTGCAAGCATTACAAGTGAGAAGTTTCCTAATAGACTTTCCCACCTTTGCTTCGTAATGGACTTTTCCATAGAAAGAAAATTAATTATATTTACTAGTTATTGCGTTGTTAATTATTTTTACGGGTAAATAGTGGATTACTTAACAAAAACAGAGAAAATTTACGCCAAAGAATCATACAATACTCGCTGATTCTGATAAAAAAAATAATATTAGGTAAACAAATTTACATGGTGTTCGCGAGACAGCTGTCAAGTGAACTAATGAAAGTGTGGTTCCGGAACTATAACTCGTGTTTCCATGTTGTTCTTCTAAACAGCGCATCTATACGTAGTAAATATATATCGATGACTGTATTTGAACTTCATCCTGTATGTTTAAGTCTAGTGGTGTAAACATTTATTCCAAATTCGTCTATTCCAATTTACACCCGGTCACAAACGCGTAAAACAATTTAACCCTAACCTATATCATTTCAACACGTCCACCTATTCTTAAAATAGCATCACCAATTATAAATTTTACGACAATACGCTCAGACACTACACAGACTGTACCGTGGTACCGAGCGTTGCCGAGCAGAGCCGAGCATTACCGAGGGCGGAACAAAAAGTGACGCCAGATGATCCTGACCTGCGTCAACGTGTTACCAACTTACATTTCTCATAACACTAGTTTGGTAACCATGTTGCAGTGAAAATTTGGGACAAAACTACTAACTAATTGAAAGAAGCACCTACGTATGTTTGGGTACTTTATCTTCCCACCTGATTAAACATAATCATGGCCCTACTCTGACAGATAGCCTCAATCCATTGTTCTTTGAATTACACACATTTGAATTGAAACACTCACATTATTTGAATAAATTTGATGTAATAAACAATAACCTATTTTATAAATAGTATATCCATGAAGTTTCTAGGCGGTTCTTCTCCATAGGACCCACAATTTGGAACCGTGCAACTAGAGCCTGACGATTCAAAAGTGCCTGTAATTAGGTTTATTTGAAATAAAAAAACATTTGAATTTGAATTTGTTATGAGAGAATACCCTCAACAATCACGCGAGAAGTATTTGAAACAGTACGATATGTTTAACACGTGGCGACTAGATAAAGGAACCAAAACTTTCTCAGAAAACGTTTTGCTCATTTACGGCAAGGGAATCCGATGAATCGGTACAACTATTAAGTATGACAGATAGTTTACCGAAAAACAGTACGATAAGTCACTAACACTAACATTACAGTACCTAACAAAAATATTACTCTCAACTTAAGTAACTGTAGCAACGTTACTTTCAATTTTTCTTAATTATACCTAAGTATTATTTGTTATAATTTAAAGATTATTCTGTAATACTAATCTATCATAATGTAGTAGCTAACTACACTAAGTTCAGTTCAGGTACTAATACCTAAACTAAAATAAAAGTATCTTGTGATAGTAAATGTTTTTTTTTGCATTTAGTCATTTCCTCGCTGAGGTGGGATGAAAAGTTACGTGTTGCACTTGAGTCCAAAGATTTTTCACCTTGTGCTCTTTTGATTCCCTCGCTGATGCTCAGGATTCTAATTTTTGAATCACGAGCGCAGCGAGTGAGAATTTTAGAATCCTTCGCTTGCTCGTTCAACAAAATTGAGCACGCGGTTAAAAAGCAACTTTGCACTCTTGTATGACAAATAACTATTTCAGTTTTTTTATCATCTATGAAAATAAGTAAAAAATATGTTTGTTACAATTTTCCATACCATTCCATTTCATATTGAACTATATTTACGGGACTTTTCGCGCACAATTAAATCAAAACACAACAAACATTTTGACTAACCTTTGACTAACCGTTCCATTTCATTCGTGTTTTTTTATTATTATTTTCAGGACTTATCCCTCATACACGGAATTTCATAGCCACCGAACGTAAACAACAAAACGCCACGCCAAAGAAATGCCCGCTGTATTTATCAAACTGGAAATAACTTTGTGTATTGTAAACAGAAATATTTTTGTTTACTACGAAGTACGAACGTTGGCTGCGACTGGACGCGTAAATGAAATTCTGCTTTTATTTTAAATTTTGATGCAAATTGAGCCATTGAGAATGTTAATAGAAGAGTTGTTTTAGTTTCTGTAAATATTATTGAATTAATAAAGTGTAAATACTAAATAGTAGATTCATATATTATTTTCTTGTGAATTTGGTCGAAATAAAGAGGTGCAAGATATACTATCAAGGTATTTATAATATAAAAATTACAGAGGCGGCCTGTCCAGTTCACGGTTGGTAGATTGGGGACTATGCATTTTTTTAAATTAATCGCACAAAATTTGATAAATAGGAATGGCAGGCGCCTGTTAATAACTGAAATTTAAGCAGAACTGTGTGACGGACGTCAGAGCATGGAATTCAAGAAGTCAACCAGGTTAATAATCATAATTATCAATAGTTTATATGGAAAATATAATCAGTAATATTATCAAATCAATCGATCTACATTATGCAACACCTAACGGTCAAAATTAATATCCAATCTATCCACGATTTGCACTACTGGTGATAGAAATTTGACATTAACTAGTTTTTTGTTGGTCTGAGTTAGCTGCATAAAAAGTATGTCAAATTTTTATCTTTGGCCGTAAGACAACTGACTGCCTTGTTGGTCTAGTGGTTGCAAGCGCGACTGCTGAGCATGGGGTCCTGGGTTCGATTCCCGGGTCGGGCAAAGGGTTTTTTCATTAGGAAATTCTCAGTAGCAGCCCGGAGTCTAAATTTGTGCCCGGTCAATGGCAATAGGCTCGCCCCCTATTACATGCGACTATAACGTAACTACTACACCTACACTACTACTATTACACCTCTGCCTACCCCTTCAGGGAAATACAGGCGTGATGTTATGTTATTGTTATGTTATGTTGTAACTGTGAATTTGCACTGACGAAACATTCACATAAAAACATGTTGAAAAGTCAGTTTTCTGTCAATGTATCGAATCGCGTTCGCGTTATCACACAACTTGTTGAAACGAAACTTGTTTGTCGTTTCATAGTCTATTGACATGTTTCACAATCAATTTCGATACACTTCAAAGTATCTGCTTTCGGCCATACATGTTTACCGACCTCATTGGATGACACAAAAAAACGAGATTTATACAAGTTTTGACACATGATTAAGCATCAGTGCGAACGTCAGCCGTGACAAATCTACAGACAAACATGTCAATGTATAAGTTTTTAGTCAGTGCAAACACAGCCAACAACAAATCTTGAAATCTGTCAAAGAATTTACCCAGTTTTCTGCAGTGCGAACGTAACAATCAACAAAACAAGTTGTGACATTAGTTTCATATGACAAGTTTCGAGACATTACTTGTTAAATGTTTTTTGGTGCAAACCCACAGTAAGACAATCATAAAAGTAGTCGATTCTAATCTGAGCTAAGCAACATGGTACAAAGAGAATATGTGAAAATGGGGAAAGCAAGACTTTTCTAATACTGAATGCGATTGCAGGTCTATCATTCAGTCCATGGCCCATTTTCTCCCTTGTCCCTTGTGCCCTACTACCTGCACAAGAGATGATTTAAATAAACCCACAAAAAACGCCATAGAGCTGCCAAATATCACATGAATATAGTATGAACTGCATGAAAACATTCTGTTGCTCTGAGATGAAAATAATTGACACGAATAAAAAGAAGAACACAGAACATGAACTTGATTGTTTAAAGCTACTTAATTTATATATTATATGTATGTGATCGAATCAGAAATGAGGAGATTCGCAGGAGAACGAAGGTAACCGACGAAGAATTGCCAAACTTAAGTGACTGTGAGCGGGGCACATTGCTCGCAGAACGGATGGCTAATGGGGCAGTCAAGTTCTGGAATGGCGACCGCATACTGGAAGGTACAGCGTGGGTAGGCCCCCACAAGGTGGACTGGCCACCTGGTGAAGGTTGCGGAATTCCGCTGGATGTGGAAAGCACAAGACCGGTCGTTGTGGCAACGCTTGGGAGAGGCCTATGTCCAGCATTGGACGTCTTTCGGCTGAAATGATGATGATGATGGATTTACATTACATTTAAACAAAAATACCTTTAAAATACGTAAGTAAACACCGCTATAGTTTCAAACAAAGCAATCAACTGTAACGAAGATACAGCCAAAGTTAATTTTAAACAAATTGCTCACAACATTGTCATAAAAACCAGTCTAAGGACACCCATCTCTATAAATACTGTTTTCGAAACTGAAGATCAATTTGTACTGGATGTATTACATGGGAACACCAATGTAAGGAGACCCTTGCATTGAATTCATTTCTAGACAGTGAAAGGTCAGGTTATGCTGGTGAAATTATAGTATTTTATTCACGTTTTGACACAATCGGTCATTCGCCTTACGACCATGTACGTGGTCGGACGTGCGTACGCATGTATATGAGACGTATAAAATGAGAAAGCCAATATTTTGCTTTGTTTAACAAAAGGCACTATAGTTAAAATAGAAGTTTATGGCGTTCTATATTGTTGCAATGTAACTGTTTAGTCTGTGCAAACAGAGTTCCTATTAACATATTTTAACATTGACTTGTCGATTTAAGTGTTCATCTTTTTGCATATTATTATACATATCTGCTACCCCGTTGTCCGTAGATTGTTATTTGCAGAAGTCCAAGTAAGTTTTAATGAATTCTGTTAAGTACTTACTAAAGACAATTTTTTTGTAGCGAAATCTTTTTCTGCAAAAATTTCGATAATATAACTCTACTGCATCTATTTCATTCAAATCTACTATTATAATTAGTAACGCCTTGATTACAGCTGCCGAGTAGAGTGGCGAGAGAGTGCACGCACTCGGTCGGCTGCGAACAACAAGGCAAGGATACATCTTTGTATTTTTCACAGTCGACCGAGTGCGTGCATACTCTTGCCACTCTAATCGGTACGTGTGATCAAGGCATAAAAGTCAGAAAATAGTTGTAAATCCCAAAACTCGACCTATTATGGGGAATCTAGTAGCCAAGTGGCGCCTCCATCAGTAAAAAAAATATTACTCGCTGAATACATAATTTATCGAAAATCCTTTTTTAACGATTAAAGTGCAGGTACTATAGTTTAATAAGAAACTATTAACTCTGTAAATTATAGTTCGCTGTAGTTGTAGATACAAAATATGCGAAAAACGGCCACTTTTGGCACTTTTTATACTTCAATCGTTAAAAAAATAGTTTCTATAAATAATAATAATAATATCCTCCCGGCTGTATTTCGGTCACGGCGGCCAATCTCAACAGAGACTAGCCATCTGCGCGGGACATATTATAGTGCACAAGTGTGTGCGCAAACACAGGTGCACTCTCTATTCCCTCACTCTCATAATCCGATGGGACGGCAATTCGACACGACCGGAGAGAGATCAGGCGCAGGACCGACGGCTTTACGTGCTCTCCGAGTCACGAAGGGGTCTCGATGTGTAACGAAACGGTCACCCATCCACAGACTGACCGCGGCTAGTGTAGCTTAACCGAACCGAACCGAGAACCGTGTGGATTATACGATCTGCGATAAATAAATGATGTATTCAGCGAGTAATAATTTTTTTACTGATGGGGGCGCCACTTGGCTACTAAATTCTCCTTAAATAAGTGCTAGCGCTACATTACCGCTACCAACCCGCACTTGGCCAGTGTGGTGGACTAAGGCCTTAACCTTCTTATTCTGAGAAGAGGCCCGTGCCCAGCAGTGGGACAGTAATGGGCTGATGATGATGATTACATTACATTACACATTGGATAAAAATAACGTTTTTTATTTTTATCCAATGTGTCAACACACAACGGGAAATCAACTCAGACCAAAATTCAATACGAAGACGAGTTTGACGACGTCTGTGGTATAGTGGTTCGAGGGTCGGACGGCTGAACACGAGGTCGTGTGTTCAATTCCCACAGGACACAAATAATTGTGTGATGAACATAAGTGTTTTTTTTTTTTTTTTTTTTTTTTTTTTTTTTTTTTTTTTTTTTTTTTTTTTTTTTTGTTTGTCTGGGTGTTTCTTATGTAATATAAGTAAGTATTTACAAAAAAAAGTATGTAAGTATTATACATTGTCTAGTACCCATAGCACAAGCTCTGCTTAGTTTGGGACTAGATGGTGCTGTGTAAAAATGTCCCAAAATAATATTGATTTATACACGCTGAAATTTGAATCGCTTATTTCCCGAAAAGGGGTCATTGTACTAATCATTATGAACAACTTTTACTATAGGACCAACCCTGAAATCGCGAAAAAAAATCAGGTGTTCCCTACATTTTATTGATTTAAATGAACACAAATGTAGGTACCAACTGAATTTTTTTTCACGAATTCAGTGTCCGTGTGTCGCTGCAGGGTGCCAACTGAAAATCAGCGCTTGACGTTCAACGCCAGCACATGCTGAGTTCGTGACCCTTTTGGTATAGGCATGCCCGGCAGCAACTTCATGTTTTACTTATATCTATTTTAGTACTTTATTTAATGTTATTTGTTGTGCTGTCACTGTCCTGTGCCAAATAAAATCTTTCTTTCTTTCTTTCTTTCATAATGATGAGTACAATGACCCCTTTTCGGGAATTAAGCGATTCAAATTTCATCATGTATATTTAAAAAAAAAACATTTTATAGCGCATCTACGACCAGCTCAAGCTTAAGCTTGGGGTGTTTCTCTACCTAAACACTTGCACATTATGCAAACAGTTAAAGTAACACCTCTAACTTGAAAGGCGCCATCTACCTACCTTTCTCGTTTATCTGCGAGATCATGTTACCAGTTATATGTGAACGCAACATAATAATAACTTATTAAGTCGATCCAATCATTCCATTTTAAATGCATATCATCTTCATGTCTTCTGCATATCATTTTAACAACTAGACTTGTAAGTCTTGTAAAACTGGCTGGATATTTAAATCATTAGAATCTACAGCCACTCTAGCGGAATGATTTGACGATGCTTGTATTAATAAAGCATTTTTAGGGTTCCGAAGTCCTACAAGGAACCCTTATAGTTTCGTCATGTCCGTCCGTCTGTCCGTCTGTCCGTCTGTCCTAATCCTTTACAGTTTAATAACTTCTACAATTATAAACATAAGTAAATGAAATTTTGTTAAAAATAGTCTACATATAGATCTCAATTTTAAAAGAATAAAAAAATCGTTTATACGTATTTTAGGGGTGACGTCCATACATGTGAAATGGGGATGCAAAATTTTTTTTCGCTGCATCCCCTCGTGTGGGGTATCATTGAATAGGTCTACTAAAATGAAGGTAATGTTTCATACACCACTTTTTTATCAGGTGTACCATCTGCGAAATATAGCCCGCCAAAGTGGCTTGCAATGTGTCCCCCCCGTGCCATTTCTAAACTATCCAATGTAGAAACTTATAATCTTCCTCATTGATAGACCTTTGTGAAAACTCTCTTTTAAAATTATTTTGAGTATAATGTGATTATAATTTTTTGAGTTATAGAGAGAAAACTGAAAAATACTTAAAACGTCCTAGTTCAAAGGTCATTGACCTTAGAGAAAAATGGTCATAGCGAATAATGCTCTTTTAGCTACTTTCTATTTGAAAAAATCACAAAAAGAAACTTTGCATGAAACACTTCTTAAATTTGGCTTCTTGAATTTATCGCTCGCTTAACAACACGCTTGTTCAAGCTTCCCCTATACTACAGAATATCGTTCTGAACTCTTTTGGTTACTAGGAATGGCCATATTGTTTTTGTTTTTAATTGTTGTATCACTCAAAAGTGACAGTGAAAATTTTATATATTTCATTCGCTATTACGCTAACAAACTTGTACCTATTTTTTTATCAATTATAAGTATTTAGCAAATTACGCTTGAGCTTTTACTTATTAACCGTCACTGTTGCGCTGCTCCAACATATTGTGGTCCCTCGAACCGAACAACGAGAAGACTGGCAAACAGTCGAACATCGCAACTCGCATCGCAATATTCGCAAAAGCTGCAGTGACCATTGGAAAGAAGAAAACGCATCATTCGGTACGGCCAGCCATCCTTCCTAACCGTCGTCCTTCGCTTCATTTGGTTGACACCGTGCTAATTTTTTACTTTCCAGTTTGTTTTGGTGCTTGCTTTGTTTAACGCGCGCTTGGTTCGTGGATTAGCTGTGCCGCCGCTAGCATCAGCTAACCCCATTAATCAAGTTAACCGTGAGTACTTACCCCGTTTTTTACACCTACCAAAATGCCAAGAGGCC
Source organism: Asteroscopus sphinx (assembly GCA_949699075.1). Lineage (NCBI taxonomy): Eukaryota > Metazoa > Arthropoda > Insecta > Lepidoptera > Noctuidae > Asteroscopus > Asteroscopus sphinx. The sequence continues at coordinate 20,174,258 of OX453022.1, read as the reverse complement.
GCGATTTATCCCCGTATCGGTTAGAAGGTGATACCGATGAGGATACGGCATTACTAAAGGATTTAGTCAAATCTCGTGGGATTTTAAAGGGTAGGCTAACTAAATTCTCAAACTATGTAGCTAATATACAGAGTGAAAAGGTGAAATCTGCGCAAAAACGAATTGATTTAAAGTTACGAGTAAAAGGGGCTTCAAATTTATATACGGAATTTAGCGATATACAAACACAAATCGAAAAAACGGTCCGCGATTGTGGTTTAGAACATCAATTAACGCAACGCGAAATGTTTGACGATGTTTATTACGATACACTGGCTCAAGCTGAATATATCCTTGACTCTGTAAATTTAATTGACAATGCTAACGTGTCTAGTTGTAGTAGTCACACTGGTGGCAAGTTAAAATCAATTAAATTGCCCACTATAACTATGCCTACCTTTGACGGGGCATATGAGCATTGGCTTGAGTTTAGGGATACATTTTCATCTTTAGTTCATAATTCAAAAGAAATCAGCAACATCCAGAAATTCCACTACCTTAAATCATCCCTTAAAGGAAGCGCAGAATTGATCATAGACGCTTTGGAGTTCTCAGAAATTAACTATACTGTGGCATGGGAACTGCTTCTTAATCGATTTAATAACAACAGGCTTTTAGTGCATAATCATGTAAGGGCACTATTTTCTTTGCAAAAATTGTCTAAGGAGTCACCCCAACACGTCAGAAAGCTCGTGGATACGATATTAAAGAACTTGCGCGCCTTAAAAATCCTAGGAGAGCCTACTGACAGCTGGGATACATTAATTATTTACATCATAAGCTCTAAATTAGATGAAACGACAGAGCGCGAGTGGGAGCAATTTAAAACACAAAAATATGACGACTGTAAACCATCTTTAAAAGACCTGCTTAAATTCTTAAACAACAGAGCTGATATGCTTGATACCTTGCAAGTTTCACATTCACACGTCAAAGTTAACCACGATCACACTCTTAAAGATACTAAAAAAACAACGACATCACGATATAATAACAGCAAACTGCATTGCAATGTGTCCACTGATATTAAGCCGCAAGATAAACAAACTTCCGTTAAGAAGCGTTGTTTAATGTGCAACGCAAATTTCCATCCATTGTACACATGTTATAAATTTATTAACTCTGATCTTGACACTAAATTGCAGTTTGTTGCTAACAATAAACTGTGTGAAAACTGTTTACGCTCAGGACATACTTTGGAAACTTGTAAGTTTGGACCGTGCCGTCAGTGCTACAAAAAGCATAATTCTCTAATTCATGTTGATTCATCTAATACTAACGCAAATCAAACAGTGGTTTTGCACTCTGTGAACAAGAATGAGCTGCTGCGCGCTGGCGACTGCGGCACGGGCCAGTCGTTCCCCTACTCGGCTCAAGCAGCCCTCGTAGACTCCGCCAACTCTTCCGCCAGTCCGGTGAACGCTCCATGCGTACAGGTAAATAGTGCACACATAGATAATTTGTCATGCGATCAATCTATGCACGTGAGACCTGTGTTGTTGTCTACCGCTATCATTGAGATAGCCGATAAACAGAATAAATATCATACAGCGCGTGCGCTGCTCGATAGCGGTAGCCAACATTGTTTTATTACGAAATCTTTATGCGAATTATTAGACGTAAATCTTATACAGTCCACTTTCGAAATTCGAGGTGTAGGCAATTCAGTAACACATACTACGCAAATGTGTGACATTGATATTAAATCACAAAACAATAATTATTCTACGCGTATTAAATGTTTTGTGATGCCTAACATTACATCGGCGATACCAGCTGTATGTAAACAAAGCGCGCGGTTCAGTATTCCTGATCACATGCAGCTGGCTGATCCTTATTTTTACGAGTCCCGAAATATAGATATTTTATTAGGCGCAGACATATTTTGGGAATTATTAAGCGAAGGTAAAATGAGGTTAAATAACGGACTCTTTTTACAAAATACGAAACTCGGGTGGTTAATTTCCGGTCCGATTAATACTAATATGCGCAATATTAAATACACGCAATGTAATTTTAGTCTCTCTATTGATGCCCAACTACGACGGTTTTGGGAGTTAGAGGAATTACCGAGGGTTGGTGACTCACGTACTGACGACGAGCGAGCATGTGAGGATCACTTCGTGCAAATTACAACACGTAACAGCGACGGAAGGTTTTGTGTTCAAATACCATTTAAAGAATCACCTACTACCTTAGGCGAAACATATCCGCAGGCTGAACGCCGTTTTTTGGCACTAGAGAGGCGGTTGCAAACGAATGCAAGTTACAAAAAATTATACAGCGATTTTATTCGTGAATATTTAGAGTTGGGACATATGTCACGGATAACTTCTTACGATACACCACATTATGTAATGCCTCATCATGGAATTATCCGTGACCATAGTACTACAACAAAACTACGTGTTGTTTTCGACGCCAGTGCACTGTCTACTACTGGAAAGTCATTAAATGAACTTCAATTTGTAGGACCTCGACAACAGAGTGAATTAGTTGACATTTTATTACGCTTCAGGCAACATAGGTTCACTGCATGTGCGGACATTGAAAAAATGTACCGACAGTGTCTAATCAATGAATCACAACGCAACCTGCAGCTTATTTTGTGGCGCGACGATCCATCTGAACCATTAGGTATTTATCGCCTTAATACAGTGACCTACGGGACAGCCTCGGCGCCTTTTCTAAGCGTTAGGTGTCTCAAGCAACTTGCACATGACTCCACAGATCCATGCGTTCAACAAATAATTAATGATGATTTTTACGTGGACGATTTAATAACAGGTTCAGATAACAAACATGAATTAATAAAACTATGCGAGAAAATCGCGGAGACTCTAAAGTCTGGTTGTTTCATTTTAAGGAAATGGATTTTTAATTTTGAATGTGACAGATCTTTAGCTCCGTTTAGCGATGCAAAGGAGTTGACGTTAGGAGAAAATACACAATGCAGAACATTAGGTCTCGGTTGGTATAACGCGTCCGATGAGTTCTACTTTAATACACAGTTTAAGGGTGATCATTCAATAATCACGAAACGCACAATATTGTCGCATGTGTCTCAAATATTTGATCCGTTAGGGTTACTTAGCCCTACTATAATAATCGCTAAGGTTGTGTTACAGAGGTTGTGGTTGTTGCAATTAGAATGGGACGATAAGGTTCCCTGTGACGTTGCTCAGGCGTGGAATAAATTCGTATGTGGTCTGTCAGCGCTAAATACTATTAAAATTCCGCGTCACGTCATTGATATAGACCCCATACGTGTAGAATTACACATTTTTTCTGATGCGTCACAAACTGCGTATGGCGCATGTGTTTATGTACGTTCGGTGACCAAACATTCACCTGCAATGGTGAGATTATTATGTTCCAAAGGTAAGGTCGCATCTTTAAAGCCCGTTAGTATACCGAGGCTAGAATTATGCGGTGCTTTACTTGGCGCTAGGTTATACGATAGGGTGCGTACCTCACTACATCGTAATTTTGATAGTATTATGTTTTGGACAGATTCGACAATTGTGTTAGGCTGGCTACACATGCCTCCGAATTTACTAAAACCGTTTGTGCAAAATAGGGTAGCCGAAATTCACGAATTGACAAAGGAACTACCATGGCGCCATGTAAGCGGGAAGGAAAATCCAGCCGATATAGTTTCGCGTGGTATCGGATTGGAGGATCTTTCAAGTTCCAATTTATGGTGGGAAGGTCCGGCGTTCCTTCGTGAACCGAGTTTCAGTTGTGCTGACGTCTCTTTAGCGCCTTACATGAAGCACGAAGCCCTACCAGAAACTAAATCGGGTGTGTCACATTCTTTAGTAGTCAGGCAGACATCTGAATGTAAGCTATTTCCATTTGACAGATTCTCTCAATTTATGCGCATAAGACGTGCTGTCGCGTACATACATCGCTTTATTTACAATTCGCGCAATAGGAACTCGCCGCGATCAGGGGTTCTCACTGTCGAGGAATTAAGAGAGTCTGACATGACATTGGCTAGACTGTCTCAACTGGAATCATTTCCAGATGAGCACACGTCGTTAACAAACACCGGCACCTTAAGCAATAAACATAATTTACTTAAATTAAATTTGTTTATTGATAACAATAAAATCTTGCGTGTAGGTGGCCGTATCGACAATTCTATTAATTTCACATACAACAAAAAACATCCGATTTTAATTTCTGCAAAGCATCATCTTTCTCTATTACTATTTCGTCATGAGCATAAACAGTTACTACACGCAGGACCACAGGCTCTTTTGTCTAACTTGCGAGAGATGTGGTGGCCTATAGGCGGTAGGAATCTTGCAAGGAAAATAGTGCATGATTGCGTAAATTGCACTCGATTAAGAGGCAGAACTCCAACTCCTATTATGGGAAATTTACCGAAAGAGCGCATAACTCCAAATTTTCCATTTTTGCGTTGCGGGGATAAAGTCCTGCAAGCACCACTTGCGACGGGTTATAGGAAATGCGCATCTAACATACGAGGAATTTAGCACGGTGTTAACTCAAGTTGAGGCTGTCTTGAATTCACGTCCTTTGAGTCCTCTATCCACAGACCCCTATGACTTCACCCCTTTAACTCCTGCTCACTTCTTGGTTGGCCGTCCGCTCACGACACCTGTTCTCGCCGACATCACCGAGACGCCCGTCAATCGACTTTCTCGCTATCAGCGGGTGGAACAAATTCGCCAACATTTTTGGTCACGCTGGGCGAAAGAATACGTATGCGAGTTGCAAACAAGGAACAAGTGGAAGAAGGATTCGTCTCACTTACAACGTGACATGCTTGTAGTCATCAAAGATGAGCATCAGCCGCCACTGAAGTGGCAACTTGGACGAGTGATCAATATCATTCCTGGAAAAGACAACGTGTCCAGAGTCGCTGACATTCGGACGGCATCGGGTGTTGTAAGACGGGCATTCTCCAGAATCTGCCCTCTCTTCAACGACTGCCTTCAAGTTCCAGAGCCTCATTGAAAGCTGGTGCTTCCAAGGCCGGGGGCATGTTCAAGCTTCCCCTATACTACAGAATATCGTTCTGAACTCTTTTGGTTACTAGGAATGGCCATATTGTTTTTGTTTTTAATTGTTGTATCACTCAAAAGTGACAGTGAAAATTTTATATATTTCATTCGCTATTACGCTAACAAACTTGTACCTATTTTTTTATCAATTATAAGTATTTAGCAAATTACGCTTGAGCTTTTACTTATTAACCGTCACTGCTGCGCTGCTCCAACAACGCTCAGAGTCGCGAATGCTGCCGATTATTGCAAAAACTAAAATAGCCATGATTAATATTCGATTTGATTCGTTTGTAATTACACCTACTTAAGGAACCCTATAATACTGAGCATGGCCCGACATGCTCTTGGCCGGTTTTTTATTTTTATTTTTGCCTTTAATTTTTAACAAGATCCCGAAAGAGATTCGAGAGCTTCCTGTGAGGCGCTTCAAATCCAAATTATTTGTATGGCTGATAGAAAATTGTTTTTATAATATAAAGGAGTTTTTTGATAAATAATTTAAAAATGTTGGTAACTAATAACTAAATTACAATTTCACATTTATGAAATAAAATTGTAATTTATAAATAATTAAAAATTGTAATAAATAAACTAAAATCGAAATTCATAAATAAATTGTAATTGGTATATGTTATGAATGTAATTAGTGTAACACATAACATAACATCACGCCTGTATTTCCCCGAAGGGGTAGGCAGAGGTGTATAGTACACCCACATTTCGCCAGTTATGTTGTAAGTCCCATGTAATAGGGGGCGAGCCTATTGCCATTAACCGGGCACAAATCCAGACTCCGGGCTGCTACTGAGAATTTCCTAATGAAAAAACCCAATAACACTTTGCCCGACCCGGGAATCGAACCCAGGACCTCACGTTCAGCAGTCGCGCTTGCAACCACTAGACCAACGAGGCAGTCGAGTCGAGGCAGTAATTAGTGTATTAAATAATAATTGTAAAAGTAAAGGTTTAAGGTTTTATTATTATGGGATAAATTTCGATTTAATAATGTTGTAGAATGTTAATAGTTTAAGAGTGGGAATGAATGCTAATAATATGTTATTTAAAAGAAAAAAACTATAATTAACTCCATTGTAATTTAAAAGTATTGTTAAATATTACATGCATTATGAAAAAAAATGTATACCAGTACCTGGTCGAACAGAATTAGTTCAAAATAATGTTTTCTAACACCTTATTGTACCATGTTTGATACAAATAAATACTATTCTATTCTAAAATACGTTAGTCTTGAGGTTTTTTATGTCTGTTCATTAGTAAAGTCCAAGTCCAGTCATAAGAATGTAAAAAACTATATTTTCTTTTTAGGGTTCCGTATCCAAAGGGTGCCAACGGGACCCTATTACTCTCGGTACGCTGTCCGTCCGTCCGTCCATCCGTCGGTCTGTCACAGGGCTGTCTGTCTATCTTTGTAAGGGTAATAGATAACCAGTTGACTTTTTTACAAAATATGTGTTACTATAGTGCTTTTCACGACAAATACTAAAAACTATGAAAAGTATAAAATCAAAGGGGGTCCCCATACAAGAAAACTCAAATAAATGCATTTTTTCTACGTTTTTTCTGCATGCTCTTTCTTCTAGACGGACTTTCTTCTAGTGCATACTATGTTTTTTAGCAACAAATACTAAAAATAGAGCAAACATAGACATAATTGGTGGTACCTGCATAAGAAAGAGATGCAAAAATTCATATTTTGCGCACGGTACGTTGATGTCTTTTGATGAACTCTCGTAAATTAAATCAGTTACTATGGGGTATTAGGTCGATGGGTGGTACGGTGCCCTTACTGCGTGAGTTCAACTCGCACATGGCCGGTTTGGTTTTTTTTACTCGCCATGAAACGATCAAGGGTCCACAATGAAAGTAGTATCATAATAACCATAATGATAATACCGTCTTTCAAGGTCAGACCAAAAACAGGACTGATAAATATTCTAGTACTATTGAATGCATTTCCATCTCTAAAATTTCACACAAAAACGTAAGGTTAACAACAAACAAGCACAGAAGAAAAATCAAGTATGATAAGCACCAACATAAAATTACATCATCATCAAAATTAAAGCACCGTTCAAAATGTATACCATCCTTAATTTAAACAGAATCAAACAAACTTAACTTTTAAGGTTTTTTAATATTACAGTACCCAATAAAAACGAAGAGAGAATAATAAACATTTGGCTATCATTATTTTGGTTCGATTTAAAAATCGTTGTGGTGTTGAACAAAAAACTGATAAGTTTTATTAAGACAATCAAAATTTAATTATGAAAGTATTATTCAGGGGGATATGGCTAAAAATAAACAGTAAACAAACGTAAAGGTCGCAAATATAGAACCTGTTTAAGGAACAAGTTTTGATTTAATTTACGAGAGAGGAGCGTCAAGGAAAGTTATACCTGTTTTCAATTATCGGTGAAGGATGAAAAAAGATGAATTTAACTTAAATTTCGAGTCAAGGAAGTATCAGGCACATACATCTGCAACTTTGTAGTGAAACACAAGTAAGTTCGTTTAATAAAGAGTTATTATCCAGACACCTACATGTAAAATTTCTAGTAATGCTGTCGTACTGTTAATTATTTACTTGAGATCCTATTCATCTCATCTTTTCACTTTATATAAAGCTCAAGTCCATCGTGTATGGAGTATTGCAGTCACTTATGGGATTACTCCGCCAAATACCAGCTTGCCGTTCTTGACTCGATTCAACGCAGAGCTGAGAGGCTAATTGGTGATGAACTGCTAGTAAAATCTAAGCTACAGAGCTTAGCCCATAGACGCACAATTGCTTGTTTGTCGGTGTTCTACAAACTGTACTTTGGAGAGTGTGCGCAAGAGCTCCGTGAGCTTATCCGCCATCTCATTTCTTTCATCGGACTACACGACGCACTGCAGGATATCATCCACATTTAGTAGAAATCCCTACTATCAGGACCAAGCGCTTTGAGAACTCTTTCATAATGTGCACAGCCAAGTCGTGGAATTCACTCCCACCATCTGTATTTCTGGGCACTTACAACCCTAACGCCTTTAAAGCTGAAGTGAATTGGCACCTAATAGGTTTGCTCGCTCCATCGTCGACCACATCTTGACAAAGCTGTCTAGATTGCAGTCAAGAGCAGATCTATATCTCATAAAAACCAACCAATTGCGATTGCCAACCCGCCTGCCAAGCGTGGTGATTTTCCCCCTTTGGAGGAGGCCTATGTCCAGCAGTGGACGTCTTTCGGCTGAAATGATGATGATAATGATGAATTGTGTATTATTATTTTTTACTGCCTCGTTGGTCTAGTGGTTGCAAGCGCGACTGCTGAGCGTTGGGTCCTGGGTTCGATTCCCGGGTCGAGCAAAGTGTTGTTTGGTTTTTTCATTAGGAAATTCTCAGTAGCAACCCGAAGTCTGGATTTGTGCCCGGTCAATGGCAATAAGCTCGCCCCCTATTACATGGGACTATTACATAACTGGCGAAATGTGGATGTTACTACACACCTCTGCCTACCCCCCCTTCGGGGAAATAAAGGCGTGATGTTATGTTATGTTAATTTTTTTAAAACTCGAAGTTCAATAATTGTTATACATTTTCTAAACCTGCGTTCCCATCTAAAAGTATTCTTAAATAGGACAGCAATTTTATTGCCAATGCCATCTAGTTTAAAAATATCGGACTGGTAAAAGCGACTTTTAACATCAAATTTGCAGAACCAATTATTTGAATTTGAACTGGTTTTTTATCGCTCGCAACTTAATACTTGAGCCATGCGACCTGACCAGACTGGCAAAGTTCCCGTTAATTTTACAGTCCCTACACAAATAACACATTACGATTCGGCCTGGGTCGCCGAATTCGATGGTCCATAATCCATAAATGGTAAACCCAGACAGTTAGTTTAGTGTGAACATAACACCTTCAAAATTAATTTGGAAGGTCCTGAACGTAAAAGTTTTCTAATGAGAGATAATATTTTGAAACTGCGTTAGGTTAATGAACTTGGGGGCAGGTTGAGGACCAAAGGCAAAAAGGAACAAGCTACATACGACTAAAGTGTTAATGAAATAAGAACCAGTTGGATACTACTAGTAGTACCATCCACCTTTGTAGCGATTATATCGTGCTATGAAAACCTGATTAACGTAAGGGTGACTGAGTTTAGACGCCAGACGGGGCGGTGTGCGTAATACTAGAAACTCACCGTGTTACGGATAAAGGAACCGGAAAGGCGCGTGCTAATATGCCCATGACTAGTTCTACGATCTTCAATATGAAGATAAACAAACGTCAAGATGAAGAAAAATATAAGACATGAACTGTCTACGCGTACACAGTCTGCAGAAAAAGCAATAAAGCTTTATAAGCTAAAGCAAATAAACTTGATCAAACGAAGACACGGGACTGATGACAAAATTTTAATCTATAGAATTTATCACATAAAGTACGAGTAGACGATAGCAATAAAATTGATAACGTAGTATAAAAATAAAATGCACACGCATATAGAAATGTAAACAAAATGGTGACATTCAACTTGCGAAGACTTGTAGACCTTGATTACTATAGCCCTACGCAACACTGCGAGTACAGAAAAAAGTATAACACTACTAACCTTTAAATAAAAGCAACCTTAATCCTTGAAGACAGGATTCGAAATTGCTTAATCACACAAAGGTGGTTAAGACTAAACTTATTGTTGATCCTATGTGTAGATGTGTGACTTGAATGTATCGCGGCATGTTTTTACTGAAAATGGAAACTGGAAAATCGTTTGTCGATACAACTGCCCTTGGCATTACTTGTGGCGAGTTTATTTAAACGTATATTATGGTAATTTCCTTATACGTACAGTCAAACAGTGTTACGATGATCTGTATTTAAGTGGTATTTAGTATTGTTACAATAATTTGCATAAGTCATGATTGGAAATGTTAAGCAATAGGTTTAAGTAGGCACTAAATTATAAACTGACAAGAAACGTCGTGTGAAACCAATAAATTGTTGACTTTGAGTAAGTACTTATTTATGGATGATTTCAATAACCTACTTGATAACGTCGTCGGTAATGGTAGACATATTATTATAGGAATCGGGTGTTAACCAACTTGGTTAAATCCTCAAAGGTTTAGGAAATAAAAGCAATGATATCTACGCAAATAGAAGCAGCTTTTTTACTTCTTAGTAGTAATAAAGAAGTCGAATCAGATTTATTTTTGTAATAGGTGTTGTTGTAGTTTTTCAACTTACTAATCAGAAATGAGTAGATTCGCAGCAGAACGAAAGTAACTGACATAGCCTGAAGAATTGCCAAACATAAGAGGCAGTGGGCGGGGCACATTGCTCGCAGAACGGATGGCCGATGGGGAGTAAAGTTCTAGAGTGCGACCGCGTACTGGAAGGCGCAGCGTGGGTAGGCTCCCCCACAAGGTGGACCGACGACCTGGTGAAGGTCGCGGGAATCCGCTGGATGCGGAAAGCGCAGGACCGGTCGTTCGTGGGGGAGGCTTATGTCCAGCAGTGGACGTCTTTCGGCTGAAATTATGATGAATGATGAATCCTCCATTTAATTGAGGTCAAAGCTGTTTTTGTGTTTTTGCAAAGAACTGGTCGTTCATTTCGTAAGGTACATTTCAAGTTTAAAGATGCAGAGGCCCAACAGGTTTTCATGGTATTGCAATCGGTGTCCAGACAGATTTTCATACTCAGCATAATAATGATTGATGATATTTCTCATATTATCTTAATTAATTTGACTTTTTTAAATTCTACCTTTTCTACACAAAACTGCAAATACTATAAAAACAATAACTTCACACCATTACTCATAACCACATGCAGGCAGACAGCTTGGCGTCTGAACTCTTTGTTTACCATAAACTCACGTCCAGATTATGAATAACAGCTTTTATACTTCTAGGCTCGAACTCGGCCTCTGCAAATAATATTGAAAACAGATGAAATCGACGTCAGGCGAAACTAACGAAATTTCCTTGAAAGATTGCATTGAACTTGTAAATTGTGAAATACTAATAAAAAAATATCTGTGTCAAAATCTAATTAAGTCAATAAACACTACAAAATTGGCGTGCAATAACATGAAAACATATCAAGAAACTCTGATTGAATAGACACGGTCACGGTACAAAATCCAGATTCAACATCAACATTTCACCCGAAAGATGTCCACTGCTGGACATAGGCCTCCCCAAAGCATCGCCACAATGACCGGTGCAAAAGCCAAATTGCGTTTGTTTAATTACGATGTCCAATAACATGCAGGTATCATTTTAGTCATCAGATAATCATTGGCACAAGCTGCTGAGTAGTATAGGTATGAATGAGGATAAAGCAGACTTTTAGCACGATGGGCGTAGGTTCACCTACTAGTGGCGAGCCAAGACCTGCCGGGGGTACTATAGTATTATATTATCTGTGCCGGGGGTGAGAGAATGCAGAGCGTATGCCACGCTTCATTTGGTGGTTTCAGTCGGTAAGAGTCTGTCCTAGCGGTGAGCGTCCATGATGATTTCTCCAGAAAAAAGACTTTTAGCACCAGCATGTTTTTTAAACAAACTCATAAACACTATCTGAACACTAATTTTCAATTGCTAGCCTTTCCTAGAAGGACATTAGAAGTTATGTTTAAGATATATCCGGTTGGTGGCCTAAACAGGCAATCTTTTCTGTCATAGTAATCACTGCCCATTTGTGACCATACTTCAACAACATTCAAAACGATCTCAACAGGGTGTTCATAAATCTCCATTTCAGTAACCAAGCCACCATTAGTGGTGAATTCCATTACGACAGATCACGACCACCAGCTGCGTGTGCGCATGTGTCACTGTACCACAGAAATAACTGGACTAATCTTGCTAGACTTTACGGCGTCGACGACCAAAATGGTCAACGGGAGTACCAAAGTTGGACATGGAATTTACCACTTCATACCTTTAAAAATAGAGGCTATAGTCCTGTGAAGTGTTGCTGCTAAATGGAGTAAAGAAAAATGAAGTCTAAGTTTTAAGGAGTAGGGTGGAGATTCCAATAGGTTTAAAGTAAACGTAGCCTGTATTGTCATTAATGCTGTTAAAGTTGCAGCAAAAAGAACAATGCGTGCAAGTTATGTTTGAATGTGTATGGTTGTAACGTTTTACGAAGTAAATTGAAGAAAATGTTGGACATTTGTAAGCTAATACTAAACTGTATTTGCAGACTACAATATTTTTGGCCAGGTTTAGTTAGAATTCAAAGAAAATAAAGTCTTTTAGCTATTTCTGATCGTGTGTAACTTATGATTTAAGTTATAGACAAAGAATTGGAAAATAGACTATTTAATCCTGAATTCTATAACGCATATTATCAACCGGAAAATAATAATTGAATCCACGTCCAGACGGAAATATTATTATTATATTATGATCTTATTTAGATAATGAATAATTTACAAGATAGTCAACCATTGCAATAAGGGCAGTGAGAATAAAGAATTTTGGAAGAATAAATCATTCAGACATAATAATATATATTATAGTACAGTTATATATTTATATTGCAGAATAGATTGAAAGATTTTTTGAGATGACAAGTAAATTGGTATACACGATAGCAGATTGGACAGTAATTATGGAAATACTTCTTAATGTTTTACCTACTTCTAGTAACGTTTATTTGCCCTGAAAAATTTCTCTCTCTTCGACTCTCAATCTTCAGTTCCCTTATTTATAAACGGAACTCAAATTTGCATATCCGATTAATTCACCTCAACATTAGCCGACTTCGTACCATACCTTTATATGGGAAAACGAGATTTACTTAAAACGCAGTACTGTCAAAGCATTTCTGTGTTCACGACGCGCATTCGTACGATTTTGATAGCAATTAGGTACGCTTTTGAAATTTATCGTCACCACTGTCATTTCTGTTTTGTTTATTACATATTTAGATAACAATCGTAATTGTTTCATAGTCGAGTTCGTATTTAATTTTTGTTTTATTGAATCTATTGTTACTTTATGTTGCGGTTTTGTCAGGTGGTTGAAAGCATTTGCATGGATCTGAGAAATTATTGTTGGTTTGTATTTGTCTATCTATATCCGCTTATGTTTCCAACAATTGAACAGACCTACATAAGCGTAGTTCTTTATTTCGTCAGTCTTAGAGCCGTTGTTAAGGACTATCTTATCAACAAAAACATAAATTCCTTCCTTCTTCTTCCATTTAAAGCGAGTTCCGGGAAACTCACCACAAATCTACTACATTACAAATAACTACGAAAAGAAAAATAAATGCTTTTCTTAGTTGAAAGCAACACAAAATTCCATTGTAATATCCCAAACAAATGTGTTATCTAAAATTATCTCGAAAAATTCCAAATACTTACCATTTAAAAGCACGTGTCATGTCAAAATCTTGACAAATTAGTAGCATTCTTATCTGAACCTTGTAGCTTTGAGAGTGATCCCGAATTTCCAGCAAAAATACTTCAGGGGACTTTTGTCATTTAACCTGAAATTAAAGTGTCCAAAATCGATGTCTCCGTCATTCTGTCAGAGGGTAGAATGTAAATCATGTTCTGGATTTTTCACTAAGTTTGGTGACATTTCTGTATTTTTTTCGATTTCGTCTTCAGGGAGTAACGTGTCTGTAGTTCTTTAAATAGTTGTTGAAAGGTGATGACTATTGACAGGCTAATTGAGTTCTAATTTTGTACTTAAAAGTATAGTTTCATGTTGTAAGTAATTGGAGATTGTATTTCAGTTTTACTGATTGTCTGTAAATAAGAGATCTGCTGTTGAACTTTTTACAGTGTTATCTAAAAGATAAAAAATTAAGCTAAATAAAGTGCCTGATACTTTGGAAACAGTAGCTGATTCAAGAAGAAGTACATGAAAAAGCTATTTTTAATCATTACTACCTTGTTCCATAAATACCTAATCATATTTATTTACTATTTTACAGTCACAATCTCAATCTTAATTTATATTTGTATTCCATATCTGTACTCGTATAGGAATTAACAAGAGTAATTATTCAATTTAAAAAAGAACAGACATCAACTAATTAAAACATTCAAACTTATTATTAATTCTGAATAATGCAAACACAATTATTAAAAAATATTTATAATAATTTATCAAACCAACTTTAAGCATAGTTTCTATGACAAAGATTTTAAATATGAACCCTCAAAATAGCACAAATGAATTAATCTTGAAAATCTTCACAATTTAAAATGAATATTAATTGGGTGGGGACAAAAACACCCCTAAAGACGTTAGGGGAGACCAGGGTGAAGTAACCAAATGCTAAGCAAGTAGTTAATTTTAGGATTATTGTAAATTAACTCGTGCATTGGTTTCTAAAGATCATTTATTTAAATCGTTTATTTGCGATACGTTTTTTTCTGTCTTAGTTTTGAGTACATTACAATAAAGAATATAATAAATGAATAAGTCGTGCCTTAAGATAACTTTAGATAAGTTTTTCAGGGCAACATTTTTTTTTCTATTATTGTATAGGCTCTATATGCCACTGGATCTACAAGCTTTTTAACATTTTATTGTAACTGTTTTTTTTGTATACGCGCTTTCCATTTATAAGATTCGCACAGATCTATCTTGTTTTCAGAATTGCTATTTTATTATATTTAGAATAAGGTAATTAAAGCCAAAACAAACAAAAAGCCAATTATAGCCACCCACGATTGGTGCTGCCACCCTATTTTGAATAAAATAGAAAGTCAAAGGACAAAACACTACTTAAGTCCGACACCCGACATTTAGATTAATGTATCTTTTTTGTCGCGTTTTTTTTTTCTTTTGCTACTTTTTTTAGTTTTGACAAAAGACTCCTTGGTGATGCCAGACAGTTAATAAATTTGTGTGTAATTATACTCTGTAGTATTTTGTTGAAAGCTCATTTGAAGTCTATGTCGATTTATTTGTGTGATTCTTTTACATTGAAGATTGATTGGTTTTAAATATTTGTTTTTGGGGGAAGGTAATTAGAGGAGATGTAAAAAGGGAGTTTAGGATCTATTTAAGGGAAGTAAAGATGTTTTATCAAGCGTCAGTTAAAGTGGAGAACTTGACAGGAGGCATTTCCAAAGTACTTAGTAGTGGTAGTTAGGTATACCCAATTAGATTCCGTAAGGGAAGTAACTAATTCAAATATTGTGTGGATATAATAACCAATAATACACTTGCTAATGACCGTAAGATCAGTTCAATCAATCAATCAACTCAGCCTTTCGCAGTCCACTGCTGGACATAGGCCTCTCCTAAATTGCGCCACAACGCTCGGTCCTCTGCCTTCCGCATCCAGTCCCCCCCAGCCACGTTCTTTAGGTCGTCGGTCCACCTGGCAGGGGGGCGCCCTACGCTGCGTTTGCCGATACGCGGTCTCCACTCAAGGACTCGTCTGCTCCAACGACCATCGGTCCTTCGACAGACATGGCCAGCCCACTGCCACTTCAGCTTACTGATCCTACAAGCTATGTCGGTCACTCCGGTTCTTCTCCGGATAATCTCGTTACGGATTTTATCCTTCAAAGAAACTCCAAGCATAGCTCGCTGAGCGACTTTAAATTTGTGGACTAGCCCAACTGTCAGTGTCCACGTCTCGGCACCGTAAGTCATGACTGGCAGGACGCACTGGTTGAAGACCTTTGTCTTCAAACTTTGCGGTATAGGCGACGAGAAGACTCGGCGAAGTTTGCCAAATGCTGCCCAGCCCAGACGGATCCTTCTGTTGGCTTCTTTCTCGAAGTTGTGTCTACCAAGCTGAATTGCCTGCCCTAGGTAGACGTATTCCGTTACAACTTCGAGTGCCGACCCTTCGACGAATATTGGCCTCGGCATGACATGCATATTGAACATGACTTTAGTCTTGTCCAGATAAGATCAGTTGATTTAATTAAATATACCATACAGAAGGTTATGATGAACCTTGCGATGATAAAGATAGTTACGGTCTGACTGACTACTACGTCAATTCTACAAACATGAATAAATATGCAACGAATCATGATTTATAAGTTAATCAGATGGATACATAGAAACCAAATAGATTCACGTTTGGCACTAATGTACTTAGTAATAAAGTTCTTAAACGCATTCAAAACCCAACTCTTCTAATAAACCCATTACATTTGATAGTAGCATTACAAGCATTAAGTCTAGATATTAACGAAATTAATGAGCTATTAAAAGAAGTTTCAAGTTAGCTTATATACCCAGGCTTTGCTTGATAGTCTAAAGCACCGATTCCACAAACTTTACTTCATATAGATGACAATTTACCATCTTTGGTCGTAACATTAAATGTAACGATTGAACTTGAGTTGGGTGCAGATAGGAACTCAACAGGAAAGGATTTGAGGAAGGATATTTTTATAGGTAATTTTCGGGTAAACGTGATCCTGTGGTATCTTACTAAAGCTGAGAAAAGTAGTAATATTTTTGAAGCTATTGAGAAATGCTTTATTAAGGAAGTTATTTCTGTGTTAAAGGAACTTCATGATGGGAATTTCGAAGAAGATAATTTAAGCTTCAAAGTTTCTGACGGAATTTCATAAGGTACAAGTTTTTTTTAGAGGATCATTACCAATATGATTAATCCTGTCTTAAATATAGTTTTTTGCAATTCATGTACAAATATTGTATAATATTGATCTTCTTCTTCTATCATGTTGTCATGGGCAACATAATAGCTCATGGCGTGGGAAAAACATTAGGCAGTCAGCAGGGTGGTAGTGAGGCTGACCGCTGAACGATAATTAAATATCATCACTCGTGGTGACTCTGAAGAACCGGAGTGACCGACATAGCTTGTAGGATCAGTAAGCTGAAGTGGCATTGGGCTGGACATGTCTGTCGAAGGATTGATGACCACCGATGGAGCAGACGAGTTCTTGAGTGGAAACCACGAATCAGCAAACGCAGCGTAGGGCGCGCCCCCGCCAGATGGACCGACGACCTGAAGAACGTGGCAGGGGGGACTGGATGCGGAAGGCAGAGGACTGAGTGTTCTGTCGCAACTTGGGAGAGGCCTATGTCCAGCAGTGGACTGGGATAGGCTGAGTTGATGATAATGATGATGTGGGGGCTCTAATATTATTCATCTTCTTTGTTGAAATACGTAGAAAAAAGTAGGAGGAATATAGCTACACATATTCCCCGCATGAACTGGGTATGATCTCAATTGAGCAGTTACTTGAACACATCATACTTTGTTTTATCCAAGCTGTTTCGTCCAATGAGCTGGAAAGTAGTGTTTATTAATATCTTCGTACCATCCAGAGAAGGTCGTTTGCTTCAGCGTCTGTTCCATTTAGAGAGAAATGGTTTTAGGTTATGTGATAATACTAATAAATATTTTCTTCAATTTAATTTTATTATTTAATAAAATAAAATTGAATGATCCAGAATTTCTATAAGACTATTAGTATACCTTTATTCATTTAGCATATTTTTTATGGAAAGAGAATAAAACTAAGACTATTATTTATTTATTTATTATTTGGAAGACCAACAGCAATAACATTGGTATAACAATGTTAAATAAGATACAATCTGCCAATAATAGGTCTTCACGAATAGTGACTGAGTACAGTAAGATGCGAGGATATAATACTAATGAATATTAGAATAACTAACATTTTTGAAAGTTTATTATCTTCTTCTTTTTCTAATATGACCAGTTTATTTTGTGTATTTATACGTTTACGTTGAGATTATCATAAGCTTCAAATAATACCATGTTACTAATAATATCATTTCTATCCTTAATTATTATTAAAGATCCTACATTTTCCAGATAAATACCATGTTTAAAAAGAAATCAACTTCCATTCAATTGAACTTTGTAGAACACATCCCTACTCGTATATTTTCTAATACCACAGTATTCCATTTTCTAATAACTTACTTTGCTCCTTGAAACAACAACTTGTATCCAAACAAAACAATTATAAGTCTCCACAATTTGATTCCAATCAAAATATCCACTTAAAAAATTTCGGCTACCGAAACGTTCCCACAGTATAAAAATAAATTAAAGTTATAACAAGTATAAAACACTATTAATACTCTAAGGGCTGTTTATAATGCGTAAGAGCGTACAAGACGACCACTTATTAAGCCTCGAGTGGCTAGAAAAGTTCCCAGGTTGCCAAAAATAGATGAATGTGTGTATGAATTAATGTATTTATTTACCAATATGGTGATGCCCAAAGAAAGGGTATTGAATATTGTACGTGTGTGTACGTTAACTGAATTTGTGTGCCGAGAATTTTAATTGTCAACCTATTTTTAATATCGATCGTGTACTTTTTTATAAAGTTAATAATAGAGTTTTTTCGTCAAAGTTGGCAAGAAAATATGATTTTTTACTAATATCCATCTTGTAATGTCAGTTCATTTCAACTTCATTACTGTATTACAAGACCTATTTAAATAGGTTTCTATCACAGATATACGTTAAAAGTAGGTATATCTGTGATATTTGTAGGTATCGGTTATATTTTGTAGCAAAGCGAATTTTCTCTGATTGTAATCAGTTCCAAGAAATATAAGATAGTATCATATTGTAGGTTACATTTAAAGTTATCTAGTATCTCAAAAATACAAAAAAATAACACAATAACATACAAACACATCCGTCCGTGTCCGGTCCGTGTCCGGTCCGTGTAGTGCCGGACTTAAAGAATAGCACCACCCTTATCTCTTCTCATGGGTGTCGTAAAAGGCGACTAAGGGATTCACCAGAGGATGGGCAGCAGCGTTCTCTGAGTATTTAACCAACCAACTGCGATCGCCAACCCGCCTGCCAAGCGTGGCGATTATGGCATATCCCCCCCTTAATTGGGGGAGGCCTATGTCCAGTAGTGGACGTCTTTCGGCTGTAATGATACAAACACAGACATCTTACACATTAACTTATAAATATAATAGCCTAAAATAAAACTAATAGTTATATGAGGATGAGGGCATATATATGTTCTTTGAGTATTTAACCAACCAACTGCGATCGCCAGCCTGCCTGCCAAGCGTGGCGATTATGGCATGTCCATCATTGGGGGAGGCCTATGTCCAGCAACGGACGTCTTTTGGCTGAAATGATGATGGTGATGATATGAGGGCATTACAAAATTCCTCCGTATCGCTGTCTACTGGTAACGTGACCAGAAGACTGGCATTATTGCCACGCCACAATGCTTATTCTTTGGCCAAATAAAACGTCAGCCTTCTAGGCACGTGAAATGACAACCAAATGCCTGTGTAGGTTACTAGTCTTTAGTCTATTTCCCATCAAAATAATCATCTTTGCACAAAAAACCACGAAGAAATTCAGAATAACCTGCCAATGGTTATTTTAAAACCGTATTAAAAATAACATTTCCGAAGCTCAAGTAAGCTGGAGGCAAAGATACCTCATTATAACGGCTCAGGGGATTAGAGAAAATCCCGCGCATACATCTAAAAAATCACCTTGTAAAACATTATAATGAGTTTTATAATCCCTGTAACGGGATTGGGCGATTTATTCCTTATTTGTCTTATGGGTCTTTCTATGTGGCCAGATCAGAGAGATCGGTGTGGTATGGTAATACATACATAATAATTACCTTACTTATTGCCATTTTATTTTCATAATCACTTGTATCTATTTCTGATTTTATTTTAGTAATGAGAAATCGGTAATAGCTATTGTTGATTCTCGTAAGATGGTAATAAATCATATAATTTCATATTACGAGATTACGAGTTAATAAAATGTGATTAATGATAATTAAAGACATAATAATTATGATATCCTGTTACATTACAATACTAGCAATCTTTGTTGGCCGGTCTAAAGTTGTCACAAGCCCGTCGCAATATTTATTTTATGGGCGTTATTGATTGTAAGAGGCGAGGAAACATGTGCAGTACCTAACTTCAGGCCGGTCAACTTAGATTGCTAGATAGTGATTCGTCATTTGCATTGGACACACCTGTCGTGCGCCGAGTGTGGAATTGTACCGGGAATCAAGATTAACTGACTGTGAAGGTACATTATGATACAACTGAGCTAAGATGTTCATTATACTTGAGGCTGGATTGCAGCCCAAGCCGAAGGCGAGGGCGTAATACATCCGAGACGCACGCGTGTCATACGATGTTTTTCAACACATGCAAGGAAAAAAAATCACAAAAATAGTTTCGACAAATATTAAACTTGTGATAAGTGGCGGGCGGATTTCTGTAATCGCGTGAACTCAGTGCTGTAATATAATTAAGATCACATTAACACTGCAAGGTCAGGACTAATGGTCACAACCAACGACCATACAGCCCAATAGACACCTAATGTTGAATATAATTCGTACAATAAATTCTGTCACTAGCAGAGGCGGGGCACTGCAATCCGATTGGCCCTACAAAGGCGGCTACTGGAGTACTGGCTAATCAGTAACGCGGCAGCTTTGACGGGTCTTGTAAGTGGTCGAAACTGATTTGAAGATTTCAAGTGGCGAATAGTGGTGACCTACATTAGTGATAAAGATAAATATAAAGATATTTATTCGCAAGGATATGGTACAGAAGATGTTAAATATACATGTTTTTACACATTAGGTGTCCGACAAATCCACCTTTAGTAGGCAT
Source organism: Asteroscopus sphinx (assembly GCA_949699075.1). NCBI lineage: Eukaryota > Metazoa > Arthropoda > Insecta > Lepidoptera > Noctuidae > Asteroscopus > Asteroscopus sphinx. The sequence continues at coordinate 20,153,517 of OX453022.1, read as the reverse complement.
GCGAATTTTTGTGTACATATTTTTAGTGCTTTATTAGCGTAATCATACGGAAAAAAAAAACTCCAGCTCTATACATTACAAAAGCTTATGTAATTAAGAAAAGCATTGTTTTAACCATTATTATTTTCATATATTTATGAAAATTAAATTAGTTTATTAATAATTCATATGTTACATTTTGGAATCCATAAATTCATTCATTGTATAAAAACATTTTTCAATCAACCATGTTTTAAGTTTTGTTTTAAATAGGCGTAGTGGTAGTTCTCTTAAGCATTGTGGAATATGGTTGTAAACTTTAATGGACATTAAATACCTGTTTCTCTGATGAAGAGTACTTCTACACAACTCATTTTTTAACTTTGTTGGATCCCTTTTCATGAACCTACTATTTTCGCTTACTTTTTGAAAGAAGTGTGTATTTTTCTTACAAACATAGCTATTTCGAGAATATATATCGATTCCAATGTCAAAACCCTGAGTCTCTTGAATATTGGTCTACAGGTTGCAAATGGAAGTGAAATTCATAGATGTGTTGCAGACATCGGTCGCCTGTTATTAGGCGTCTATTGGGTGTATGGTTGTTGGTCACAACGTAGTATTTACCAAGACTAGCCAGCTGAATTATATGCTTAAAACTCATCATCATCATCATCATCATTTCAGCCGAAACACGTCCACTGCTGGACATAGGCCTCCCCCAAACATCGCCACAACGACCGGTCCTGTGCCTTCCGCATCCAGCGGATTCCCGCGACCTTCACCAGGTCGTCGGTCCACCTTGTAGCTTAAAACTCATTAAGTAAAAATTATACAGTACTCTAGTTCAAACAGATCCAAATCATGGTTTATTTTATGTAGTTTGTCAATAGTTATAATAATAATGTTTTATATAAAAGCCGCAGGTGCAAGGTTAGTACGGCTGCACGAAGCCGAATCGACATTTGTCAATCTCATAAAGTAAATATATCTCTAGTCAATCCATTAAGAAGTATTCTGTTTTCAAACGTCTCATGGCGAATTCATTGCAATAAATGCAAGATAATCATTGTTAATGGCAAATAATGAACTGTTGTGGACACTTGGATAACATTCTAATTAAACCTATTTGGAAAAATATGTAGCAATGACTATACAAAAAAGAAAGGTCCTCTAATCCTATTCTTTGCAATGAGGAGGATGTGTAGAAAGTAGACATTCGCAGACATTCATTGGTAGATATATAAGTTGTATAAAATATAAGATACAACGTTTAAATAAGATACTTCAGACAACAAACTAGCAATAACAATAAATATCTTAAAGCTTATATAAAAGCCGCCGTTGCAAGGTTAGCGCGGCGCGACGCTGACATTATCTAGCGATTAGCGAATCAGCTAGCGTTGTGGTAGTCAAAGTTTAACTGACGAAATACCTTTATAAAATTTTCTACTAAAAAAATAAGGGTTTTTAACCCAAAGGGTGCCAACAGGACCTTTTTACTATACCTATGCTGTCTGTCCGTCCGTCCGTCTATCTGTGACAGGGCTGTGACTTTTTAACCGTCATAGATAGCCATTTGAAATTTATTGAGGCAGACGTCATCCTGCTCGGAAAAGCAGCGCCACATTAAATGTGATATTTTACCGACTACAACACCACCTACCGGGTCTATTTGTGAATTCGAACCTTGCAGGAACCCGCTCGAACATTCATAAAAATATCATTAAAATCGTCTCTGCTATTTAGGAGAAGATCAGTGACATACCGACAGCAGCGCTACCTACCGGGCCAATTGTGTTTTCATATCATCCAGGAATCCATTTAAATATACATGCAAAATTTCATCCAAATCGGTTCAGCCGTTTAGGAGGATTTAGGTGACAAACACACAGAAAAATTATATATAATATTAAAGATAAGATGTGAACTGTATCAGGGCGAGTCTATTCAGTAATTTTTTATTTTTGTCGTGATAAGGCTTCGATCTTCTTCATCGAAGGGTCATAGCAACACATATTCTGAGAAAATTTCAACCGGCTACCTATTACCGTTCAAAAGATACAGCCCTGTGACAGACAGATGGACGGACGGATGGACAGCGTAGCCAGAGTAATAGGGTCCCATTTGGCACCCTTTGGGTAGAAAGGAAGACTAAGAACTTTTTTCTAAAAAATACTTGTCCAGTGCCCGTTCTACCATTCCTGAAATCGAGCCCAGCATTTTAAGTTATGTAACCACTAGACCGATTTGTCGAAAGCTCATAAACAAACAAACTTTCAGCACCACTGTCGCAAACAAACCATAAACAGATCCAGTATCTATCTGCACAGCAATCTATCGTAACACGAGAAACGTTAATTTTTCACGTGTGTGCGTGTGTATGTTTGTGTGCGTTCGTCGCATGCGCAGCTCTGTGTGCACTGTGCAAATTGTTTTATGCATAAGTTTATTTTGTATTCTATTATTTTGTTTGGTTTTGTGTGTTGTTTGATTTATTGATCTAGGTGTGTTTATTTCAATTATAGGTGGGCAGAAGTTTTAGCATTATTATAGGTATCTCTAAATCACGTTTGAATTGATTTTGCATATCTTAAATCCTAATCATTCAAAGCTCACTAGAAGTCTATAGGGATTTTTTCAGTCTAAAAGTTTTTTATGGATAAAAACCTAAAATATCCGGTAAAATAAGTACGTACCTATCTAGAATTTGTAGTCAAATCAACAATTGTCATAGCTGATTCTTAGGTGTGAAAAACTCTTATTAACATCGATATTACACTCACACAAATAACAACACACACAAACACAAAGCATTCATGTCTGGTCAGGTCTGCTCGACATCCGTATGTCACTGCAGGGATCCAGCAGAATACCAGCGTCGGGTATAATACCTGGCAAATGCTGAGCTGGATACCCGTTTCGTACAATCCTGAGACGCATATCAGACTTATTGATGCAAAGACTGCAAGATATTAAAAGTCACTGGGCTGTCTTCCGAGTTTTATTTTGTATTGTCTTTGAATTATTGTCTTTTTACTCGTATGTCATGTGTCTTTTTTTTATGTACTAAATAAACATTTTACTTATCTATCTATTGAAGTATCTTCATTTATATACATATACCTAGGTACTTATTAATTAACGATTAACATAAAACTTGACCGATTAATTGTGGGTCCTAATTTGTATAATGTAGTCAGAACGTACCCTCGGAACAGTGTTCCTTTCAAATTTTGATTAGAATTACAAATGTTTGTGCCATAAAATCGATAGTAATGGCCACTATTAATTACCTTTTTATACCAAATATTTTCACGTTCAAGCTATTTAAGGGAAATTTTATTACACATAAAACACAACCCACCTGAACTCTATAAATCAATATAAAACTATTAAAACTGTGACAAACCTACATACAGTTTACATAAGTCTATTTTTCCTTACTTTTTTACGCTCATCTTGTTTAAGCTGGTGTACACTAACCACACCAGATGCGCAAGTTCCAAAAATTTTTATGACAGAGTAACACGTGCCTGTATTATTTTGTTTATAAATAAATATCGCGCGAGCGTCGCCGTAGTGTAAACACACCCTTAGTTAGGGTGTTTTTTGGGTACCGTATTTTGTATGGTTAAAATGAAGAACAATGCTGTGTGGTCAATGACTTCAATAAAAAACCGGCCAAGTGCGTTGCGGACTCACGCAGTAAAGGTTCCGTACGACCCATCGACCTGATTCTCCATAGAAACTGATTTAATTTACGAGAGTTCATCAAAAGAAATTATTTTGCGCTGGTATGTATTACCGTTTTCAAGACAGAGCAGGAACAAAAACGTTGAATAAAATACATGTTTGTCGAGGTTTCTTGTATGGGGACCCCCTTTGGTCTTAGGCTTTTTTATTTTTAGTAGTTGTCGTGATAATAATATCTGTCTTGATAGGGGTCACAGCAACACATATTCTGTGAAAATTTTAACCAGCAAAAGATCCCTGTGCCAGACAGACGGACGGACGGACGGCGTAGCGAGAGTAATAGGGTCCCGTTTGGCACCTTTTTGGGTATGGAATCCTAAAAAAGCAACAGGGTTCAAAACGTAGAGCAAATAAGGCGTTTTTTGGCTCTGCGCTTAGCGTGGCTTTCGTCTGATTTTACATATTATTATTATGATGGTGACAATGATACTGTCAATATAAATATTTTCTCCCACATGCTCGGAAATTGGTTAATTATTTCAAAAAGGAATACATCAATCGGCTCTTTTGCGTACGCAACGAAATAACACTCAAGCACTCAAGCAATATCCAACACGACAATAATAGAAATTGCTGGACAGTTTTTATTTTTTAAATTATGCTAGCAAGGTTTTTAAGCAGGTACACACATAAATTAAGTATTTTTTTAAGGTACAAAATATTTATCATTATGAAGGCTGAATGCGCATTTTTTTTTCAAAACTTTTAAAATAGAACAAGAACAAGAACCGCGCGCGAACAAATTGGCGCGAATTAGATTTGTTGAATTAATTTGTGTATTGTTTCCTCGCAAATGAGAGAAAAGTACTGTACAAATCTCGGCCGAAATACCAATTAACGGCCTCGTTTAGTTAAAAAGGACTCGGCCGGTGTCTCGTCCTTAATCACTTCGGAAGTACTCGGCTTCGTCTCGTATTTCCAATATTACTCGACCAAAGCAATTGACTGCTTCATTTCAGGCCTCGACAGTAATGTACGGTCGACCGCACGTCGGTGGTAACACGTTGACATTAGCAGCATCTTTATTTCGTAAGCAGTAAGGGCGGTTTTCAAATTGAAGTGTTACCACTGTCATGCAGTCGACTGTACCTACTATTTTTGAATTTTTTTTTTTTTTTTTTTTTTACGATCTGTTCAACTGTTTACGCGTGATTTCTTATTATAATTTTTTTTTATTTTTTTTATTTTTTTTATAGTGTAGAATGGCGAAACGAGCTAAAGGCCCACCTGATGTTAAGCGGTTACCTTTGCCCATAACAACTTCAATACCACCTAGGCTGTTGCCTATATGGTACCGCAAGTCGGTTCGCCAAACTGAGACATGAAGATGGAAAGTCTCATGTGATTGTAATTTCACCGACACCCGTACCCTTCAGACCGAAACACAGCAATGCAAGCATAACTATTTGGCGGAGAAGTAGGCACGGTGGTAGTACTTCCCCGGACGAGCTCGTTCACAAAGGAGCTCTACTACTACTAAAATTGACGATTGAAGGACAAACAAACCAACAAACATCCATACTTTCGCATTTATAATATTAGTAAGAAGGCAATTTCTTAATACTTCCAAGCTATCCGGAACCATAGTCTTCCTACCCAAAAAGACGTTTTTAAACGCGGTGTGGGGCGCACTTTGATGTTCAACTGTTTATATTTTTTTACAAAAAAAATGACGAGGTAGGGCAAGAGAACACACATGAAAGGCTCTCAGCGATCTAGGGATAAATATTTAAGCCAAGATACGTAGGGCGAAACAGCTGGTAAAGGTGACTGGTAGAATAGAAATCATTGGTTTGAATCATTGTTTATAACAGGGTTATGACCTTGTGGTAGGTTTTAGTAGCTTCTTCAGTAGTCTTGAACTTTTTGTTTTCAGTAAGTAGTATAGTTTGGTTGGGTTGCTCGGTTGGTCAGCGTTCGGAAGCAACGCAATATCTTCTCGTCCAAAATAACGCAGTGTCTCAAGACGAAAGTCTTTGAACTGTGTGTGTTGCCAATTACTTACAGCACTGAAACCTGGTCGCTCACAATGGGCCTGATAAGAAGGCTCAAAGACAATCACAGGGCAATGGAAAGGGCTATGCTCGGAGTATCCCTGCGTGATCGAATCAGAAATGAGGAGATTCGCAGGAGAACGAAAGTAACCGACATAGCCCGAAGAATTGCCAAACTTAAGTGGCAGTGGGCGGGGCACATTGCTCGCAGAACGGATGGCCGATGGGGCAGTAAAGTTCTGGGGTGGTGACCGCGTACTGGAAGGCGCAGCGTGGGTAGGCCCACGACAAGGTGGACGGACGACTTGGTGAAGGTCGCTGGATGCAAAAAGCGCAGGACCGGTCATTGTGGCGATGCTTGGGGGAGGCCTACGTCCAGCAGGGGACGTCTTTTGGCTGAAATTATGATGATAGTGTTGTATTTAGATTTATTTTCAATGCAAAGACTATCTTGTTAGGATAGCTCTAAAGAAACAGACGTAAAGAACATTCCAACTATTATAATAATATTCTGTGGTTTATGCTTTTATTCTATAGCTGAAATGTTGCAACTGTCAAGTGGCAGGAATTAACAATTTAACGGAGAGCGTAGGCGATGTTCCTACTAAAAACCTGTCCTTAATTATTGTGCAATACAGAATAAATTTTTACCCGACTGCGCCAGAAGGAGGGTTATGTTTTTCGAGTGTATGTATGTATGTATGTATATTTCTTTGGCACGCTCTGTGGCCTAAACGGCTTGATGGATTTGAGATTGAGAGGTGTCGTTAGATTCGTCTTAATTCTGAGAGTGACACCGGGTACATCAAAATTTAAAAAATTTAAATGGCCGCTTTTTGGCGCCATATTACCTCTTCAAAAGATTTTTTTTTCCGTCAAAGACTATCCAGTGGGGTATCAAAATAAAGGGTTTTATAAATGCTTTACAAAAATATATACAACTTATATGTTTAAATGTAATTTGGAATGAAAAATGCTAAAAAACAACAAAATATTCAACGTTAAAAATGAATTTGACTTTACAAAAAAAAACATTAATAGTAAATAAAACATAACAAAACTAAAAAAATTACAATAAAAAAATTAATTAACAAAAAAAAAAACCCGACTGCGTGTAAAAATAACAGAAAAGATATAAACAAGACTTATCAACACGCAGGCGGAGGCTACCTATGAACTATTATGTAATTCATGACCAAAAACATACGTAGCCTCCGACAGCGTGTTGATAAGTCTTGTTTATATCTTTTCTGTTATTTTTACACGCAGTCGGGTTTTTTGTTTTTGTTAATTAATTTTTTTATAGTAGTAGTAGAGCTCCTTTGTAAAAGAGCTCGTCCGAGGAAGTACTACCACCGTACCTACTTCTACGCTAAACAGTGATGCCTGCTTTGCTTTGTTTCGGTCTGAAGGGTACGGGTGCCGGTAAAATTACAATCACATGAGACTTTCCATCTTCATATCTCAGTTTGGCGAACCGACTTGCGGTACTATTAAGGAAACAGCCTAGGTGGTATTGCAGTTGAGAGAGGGCTGATCCCGCTCGGAGAAGGCGGCGCCGGAGAGGCAACCGCTCCGGTGCCTAGCCCATCAGGGCTACACACCGTGCCCCCTGCTCTGGCGATAGGACAGGTGTGCGGGGGGCCTTTGAGGTTACGGGCGTCCAGAGTGGGGACTTTAGGCGTCCACTGGGTGATCTCAGGGATGACGGTGACACGCTGTGGTATTTTGTCGCCCTATGCTTTCGCATCGAGAAGGTGTTCAGGGAGACAAAGTCTTCCCTGGGACGTGCCTTACAGGCGTAGCACAGGGGGAGGCACCGATAGCATACCCATTCCCGGAGTTCCCTCACTATTGTGCTGAAGATGGTCACCGGGGAGGTTTTAGTGCGGTAAAAATCCCACACACCCCAGCCTCTACCCCACGAGGCCGGTAGCCTTATGAAGGATTCCTCCTCGAAAAAAAAAAAAAAAAAAGGCAAAGGTAATCGCTTAACATCAGGTGGGCCTTTAGCTCGTTTCGCCATCAAATATTATGGAAAAAAGCTAGTTATGTCTTTTTGTTAGAATAACAAAAAAAAACAAATTCATTTTCAAATGGGCTAATTATATGCACTTTTTAAACGTTAGACTCTAGTTGCACGGTGCCAAATCGTGGGTCCTATGGAGAAGAACTAGCAAGAATCTCCAGGAATACACTCATTTTTTTTTAAATAGGTAATTGTTCTATACATGAAATACATTCAAGTAATGTTGGTATAATCACAGATAATATAATACTATATATAATATAGGTAAGTAAGTTGGGAATCTGCTGGATGCGGAAAGCGCAGGACCGGTCGTTCTGGCGATGCTTGGTGGAGGCCTATGTCCAACAGTGGACGTCTTTCGGCTGAAATGATGATGATGATGATGAATAAGTCGTGTCTTATATTAAAATGGAGTTAAGCTAAAATCAACAATAAAAAATACTATATTTATTTATTTATTTATTTAATTCTTTATGCACAACAGGGTACAAAGGCGGTCTTAACGCCATAGGCGTTCTCTACCAGACAACCTTAGGGTAATGCAGAGACAAAGAATAGGGTAGATGCACCAGTAATGTAGTAAAATATGTTTCGTACTACGCACTTATAATTTCATATAATAAAAAATAAAAAAAATTGATAAATACATATGTACATTATACATATAATAAAATATATATATTATACATACCTACATATATAACTATAAATATATAACATCAAGATAATTCAAAGTCGAGCTGAATCTGCTAAATTGTTTTCACGGAAATATTTCCTTAACTTAATCTTAAAGGCGAGCCGACTGTTGGCCATCCTGATTATCCTGATTATTGATTATGATTATCCTATATTATTTTAAGGCTTTTCCTATAATAGGCTAGTGCAACTCAAATGGCTATCCAGTATCCATCCATTAATCGTTGATATCAATGTAACTGAAATAGCAAATCAAACATTTACTCTTAAATCCATTCTCGCTCAACAATTCCCAATTCAGCATCTGTACTGTTATGAAAGTGTTGGCATATCACGATAATGTATGTAGGGCCTCAGCAGGGCTCACGACACCCGTGACATTTGATCGAACGTATTCGGGCCTAGGGGGTCTACTCCCGTTCGACGATATTCGATAAATCGTACGATTCATCGCAAAATTTGCTACTCCGGTCAACCATCGTTCCCTTATCGCATGCGATGATCATGTTTTGACGTTTGTTTTTCTCATCTCCGGTAAATTGTATACGACTATGAACCGTAGTCTATCTTAATTGTGCCTTTTTTATGTGCCTATCTTTATTATGTAAGTATCAGTCGGAACGAAAGTTCGTACTTCGTTTGTCGTTCGTAAAACGCGAGTAGACCTACAGGACCCCAATTCTCGCGTTATAGTGATAAATGTCTAATTCGAGATAATCTTTAATTTTAAATCTCTACGAAAAATGTCGCTGGTAATGTCAACTGCTATGAACCACTCTTTGTATTTAGAACGCTAGGCGTGCACATATCTCTAACGTGACATTCTGAACATACGTTTTTTTTTAAATCGACATTCGGCATCTTGTTTCGACATTATGTCGAGTTCGAGATAATGTCTACGACGCAAGAATCACCCCCTGAATTAAAGATAGACCAAGACAGCAGTTTATATTGTGTGAATCTTCATACCCTTTTTGCAAGGTAAGAGTACCTATGTATAAAGGTGAAACCTTTAGTCGCGTCTTACGACACCTACGAGAAGAGATCAGCAGCAGCGTTCTATGAGTCAATACTCAAGCAACTGTTATTGCCAACCCTCCTGCCAAGCGTGGCAATCAAGGCATATCCCCCTTTTGGGGAGGCCTATGCCCAGCAGTGGACTTCTTATGGCTGAAATGATGATGATGGTGGTGATGTATAAAGGGTTTGTGTGTAAAGGACATTGATCAAATTGTATGGGGCTTCGGGCCCAGTAAAATTCTCGAGTTGTAACTGAATTAAACCTGGTTAATTTTAAATATAAAATGATGACGTAATTACATCAATTATAGTACTTCATACTACCACAGTCTAGCCACTCCAACAGTCGTCCAACGCGAGATTTAAGTGTCGCAAGCTGCCTTAGAAACTGTCAACGATGTCCCGAGTTTCCTTCAAAAACTGTCAATGTCAATTTTCGTTTGTATGGAACAGATAATTACACTGTGATACTACTATGATATCTAGCAGGGTTTTAAGAATATTTAATTTCAAAAATGAATGAATAGAACCAGTATCAGCGTCATCTAACGAATCTCTGTATCAAATAATATTAGAATCATCAATTGTTACACGGTTTTGAGTTTTCTTAAAAGTCACTAACAAGTACGTTAGATGGCGTGTGTGAGCCGTGGCAGCATAACTATGATTTAAGTTCTAAAACCTGACTTCGGTCATTCCTGCTTCTCTTACAAATAAAAAAGATTGGACAAATGATTTTTAGGGTTCCGTACCCAAAAGGTGCTAACGGGACCCTAATACTCTCGCTACGCTGTCCGTCCGTCCTTTCATCTGTCTGTCACAGGGCTGTATCTTTGTAACAGTAATAGATAATCAGTTGAAATTTTTACAGAATATTTGTTACTATGGTGCCTAGTACAAATACTAAAAATAAAAATAAAGTCTAAAACTAAAGGGGGTACCATACAACCATACAAGAAACCTCAAAAAAAATATGCATATTTTTCAACGTTTTTGTTCCTGCTCTATCATCAAAACAGGGAGAAGTGGAAGGAGAGTAGGGAGGCCTTTGCCCTGCAGTGGGACACTTCAGGCTTAATATCATCAAAACGGTGACACATAAAAACGTCAAACTTAGTCTGATTATAGTGCATACTATGTAGTTTAGCAAAAAATACTAAAAACAGGGCAAACACTGACATATGTGGTGGTACCTACGTAAGAAAGACATGCAAAAATTCACATTTCGCGTACGATCGTTAATATCTTTTGATAAACACTCGTTAATTAAATCAGTTTCTATGGGGTATCAGGTCGATGGGTGGTATGGAACCCTTACTGCGTGAGTCCGACTCACACGTGGCGGGTTTTTTTATTATTTGTAAATTATCAAAAATTAAATATTTGACTTTTATATTTTATTTTATACTGGGTGTAAGGGGAACGCTTCCGAAAACGAAGATAGGTGTTGGTGATTACTGATACGAAACGAAACTGATAGATTATTTCATATATATTTTTTTGCATTTTTCATACATAACCAGCTTTGGGCAGTTAAATAAAACACATACATAATGAAAAATGAAAAAAAAAATGAACAAATCTAAAAAAAGAATCGCATTTATTTTCGTGGTTTCGTATCAGTAATCACGAGCACTATCGCCTATATTCGTTTTCGGAAGCGTCTCCCTGACACCCTGTATGTGTTGCCTATTTCGTTCAGTCTCATTTCAAAAGTAGATAGAAGCCTAAAATCTGACTGGTATAACTGCTATGATGTCCATATGTGTTAAGTCAGCTATTTAGCTATATTTTGATAGAATCAAATCGAAATATCCATTTTGCGAGTTAGGTAGGTATTCATTTAATACAATGGTGACTTTGATGATACGTTATGTTTAGTGGTTTGTGAAAAATGGAAAAGTTAGATGGGTTGACGTGGGCAAACGTGGTAACAACCAAAATCAAATCTTGCCAATCAAGAACGAAGAAAGTTTAGAGCGAGTCAAACGATACTAAAAATCCAACAAAGACCCATCTCAAACAAAGAACGATGACGATCAGGCAGATATGATAACGATCACTTACTTAGCAAAACCTAGTACTTATATACATACATAATACACCTTGCACGAATCAGCACCTCTTTCTACGCTACAAACACAAATACCCTTGAAAATACCTCAACAATCAATTCCAGACAGGCCAGTCGCCAATCAGTCTACACTTCTACAATAATAATAGTACTAGTACATATTTTCCTAAAGCTAGCAAAACATAATCTAATCGAAGTGTTATTAAACACAGGTGTGCAATATTATCTGCAGTTATACGTGTCAAGGGCCTGCAAAGGACAGTGGAAATTAGCTTTGTTAGTAATTTGCGTTTGACTGTGTAGATTGTCGGTTTTACTTTGGCCATGGTTAGTGGGTAATATTGGACGGTGGTAAGATTTAGGAATGGAGAAAAATTATTTTGCAAAAATTATTATCATTACATCTTATTGTGGGTTTGCACCAAAAAACATTTAACATGTACCAGGCCCCTCAGAAAGTATTGCGAAAAAAAGTTTTTATATATGGGAGACTGGCCAGTTATAATGTTTTTCGAAAATATGATTATTTATAAGTAAAAATAAGTAAGTTCCAATTTCAAAATTTCCCTCCACATTTTTTGCGAGTTAATTCAAAGTATTGTGTCTCACTGAAATATGGATCTGCGCCGGGAACATTTTAGAGCTATGCTTTTATACGATTTCAAGTGTCGCCTGAAACCGGATGAATCGTACGATAGACTTCAAATGGCATTCATGGATGAAGGCCCTTCCAAGGCAACCGTGTATCGTTGGTATAACGAATTCAAGCGCGGTCGACCAACTTTGGGGGATGACGAAAGAAGCGGTCGCCCTTTGACGGCTGTTACCGAAGAAAACATGCTAGCAGTGAAAAATTTAATCCAAGACAATAGGCGAATTACATATCAGGAGATTCAACACATATTGAAGATTGGATCGGGAAGCGTTCACGAGATTCTACACAGCCATCTTCGCGTGAGGAGGATAGTATCACGCTGGGTGCCGCACAACCTCACCGATGCTCAGAAGCAGGCCCGGGTGGAATGGTGCCGTGATATGCTTAACAAATTTGAAGCAGGCTCGTCTCGGCGTGTTTACGACATCGTTACAGGTGATGAGTCCTGGATTTATCAATACGACCCAGAAACCAAGCGCCAGTCGACTGTTTGGGTGTTTCAAAATGAGCCAACGCCTACCAAAGTGAAGCGATCTAGAAGCGGGGGTAAGATTTTGATCGCTAGCTTTTTTAATTTGACTGGCCACTTGGTATCAATTCCCTTACGGGATCAAAGAAGCATTAATGCCGAATGGTATACTACCAAATGTTTGCCAGAAGTTTTCTCTGTTATAAGCAACAAGCGACCAAACACAGGGCTCCGCGGGCTACTGCTCCACCACGACAATGCACCTGCGCACACCGCACTCAAAACGAGGGACTTCCTGGACAGCACGCCAGTCAAACTCCTGGGTCACCCTCCTTACAGCCCTGATCTAGCACCGTGTGACTTCTTTTTATTCCCAAAAATAAAAAATCAGCTCAAAGGGATACAATTTTCGTCGCCGGAAGATGCGCTGGCTGCGTTCGAGCAGGCTGTAAACGAGGTGTCTGCGGCGGACTGGAAAAAGTGTTTTGAAAACTGGTTTAGGCGCATGAATCTTTGTATAGAGGCTGGTGGAAAGTACTTTGAAAAGATTTGATAAAAATATATGTACGTATAGAACAATTTTTTTTAGTTTCGCAAAACTTTCTGAGTGTCCCACGTAATGTCTCGAAACTTGTCATATGAAACTAATGTCACAACTTGTTTTGTTGATTGTTACGTTCGCACTGCAGAAAACTGGGTATATTCTTTGACAGATTTCAAGATTTGTTGTTGGTTGTGTTTGCACTGACTAAAAACTTATACATTGACATGTTTGTCTGTAGATTTGTCACGGCTGACGTGCGCACTGATGCTTAATCATGTGTCAAAACTTGTATAAATCTCGTTTTTTGTGTTATCCAATGAGGTCGGTAAACATGTATGGCCGAAAGCAGATACTTTGAAGTGTATCGAAATTGATTGTGAAACATGTCAATAGACTATGAAATGTCAAACAAGTTTCGTTTCAACAAGTTGTGTGATAATGCGAACGCGATTCGATACATTGACAGAAAACTGACGTTTCAACATGTTTTTATGTGAATGTTTCGTCAGTGCAAACTCACAGTAAGGCTTTTCATAATCACTGTATTAATATACATATATATAAGTATTTATGTATCATCTACTACTATTATAAAATTGTTAAATGTCAGTTGTCTGTTTGTTTGTTTGTTTGTTTGTTCCAGCATCACGATAAAACTACTGGACCGATTTTGTTGAAACTGTTTGTGACTAAAAACTTATGATTTGACTTAAAAACTGGTATGTATTTTACCTCGCTACGATGACGGGAACCGGTGATTTTTAATTATATTTTTCTACAAAATTTTGCATACATTATGGCGCTCATATCCAGCTGTCATTCGCACGCATGCGCTCTAGCACGCGCCTCCATAGACAAAATACGGTTGCTAAAGAAATTGCATTAAAAACTTTTTGGTCGGGCCGAATTGTACTGGGTAGAAAAAATATCCTGTCGTATGTGGGTGGTGCCGTCTTGGAAATGCACTCTTTTAAGCCAACGATTTAAGCAGCTACTAATGAGCCAACCGAAAATCGGAATCTTTCGACAAGGACCGGAAGCTACCTCTAAATTGCGATTTCTCAATTTGTTTGTATGAAAAGCAATAAAATTATGTTAGAAGTACCTAAACGTTGTTATATTGTATCCATCTTAATACACGAATAAGCATAAAGTTATCTTGGTGTAACTAAAAAAATACTATTATCAGTCTACAATTTTTAATTACCTTCTTCTTCTTATCTTATCTTCTTCTTCTTGATCTTAACTATTATAAAATTGTAAATGTCTGTTTGTTCGTGCATCACGCTAAAACTACTGGACCGATTTTGATGAAACTTTTTTTGTTTGAAAGCTGATGATCCGACTTAAAAACTGGTATGAGTTTTGAGAAAGAAAGAAAGAAAGAAATAACTAAATTCGTAATTCCTTCGCACGAGCGGATAGTAATGGATGAATGATGAAAAAACACAAAGAGTGTGAGTGTGAGGGTGAGGGTGCGGGTGAGGGTTAGTGTGAGGGTGAGGGTGAATGTGAGTGTGAGGGTAAGTGTGAGGATGTGGGTGAGTGTAAGGGTGAGGGTGAGTATGAGGGTGAGGGTGAAGGTGAGTTTGAGGTTGAGTGTGAGGGTGAGTGTGAGGGTGAGCGTGAGGGTGAGCGTGAGGGTGAGTGTGAGGGTGCGGGTGAGTGTGATGCTGAGTGTGAAGGTAAGTGTGAGGGTGAATGTGAGGGTAAGTGTGAGGGTGAGGGTGAGTGTGAGGGTGAACGTGAGGGTGAGCGTGAGGTTGAGGGTGAGTGTGCGGGTGAGGGAGAGTGTGAGGGTGAGCGTGAGTGGGAGGGTGAGGGTAAGTGTGATGGTGAGTGTGAGGTTAAGGGTGAGGTGAGGGTGAGTGTGAGGGTGAGTGTGAGGGTGAGTGTGAGGGAGAGCGTAAGGGTGAGCGTGAGGGTGAGTGTGAGGGTGAGCGTGAGGGTGAGCGTGAGGGTGAGTGTGCGTGTGCGGGTGAGTGTGATGCTGAGTGTGAGGGTAAGTGTGAGGGTGAATGTAAGGTTAAGTGTGAGGGTGAACGTGAGGGTGAGTGTGAGGGTGAGGGTGAGTGAGAGGGTGAGGAAGAGTATGAGGGTGAGCGTGAGTGGGAGGGTGAGGGTGATGGTGAGTGTGAGGGTGAGGGTGAGTGTAATGGTGAGTGTGAGGGTGAGGGTGAGTTTGACGGTGAGGGTAAGGGTAAATGTGAGGGTGAGTGTGAGGGTGAGTGTGAATGTGATGGTGAGTGTGAGGGTGAATGTGAGGGTGAGTGTGAAGGTGAGGGAGAGCGTGAGCGTGAGTGTGTGCGTGAAGGTAAACTTAAGGGTGAGCGTGAGTGTGTGTGAGCGTGTTTGTGAGTGTGTGTTTGAGGGTGAGTGGGACTCGGACTGGGCTGGACTCGACTGGACTAGACTGAACTGGACGGTCTGAATGAAAGGATGGATGGATTGAACTGGACTGGACTGAATTAACAGGATCCGTCTCGTGGGTTAACAGAATTTAACGCGAGCGGAGCCGCGGGTAAAAGCTAGTTTATTTATATTAGTATGAGGGTGAGGGTGAAGGTGAGTTTGAGGTTGAGTGTGAGGGTGAGCGTGAGTGGGAGGGTGAGGGTAAGTGTGATGGTGAGTGTGAGGTTAAGGGTGAGGTGAGGGTGAGTGTGAGGGTGAGTGTGAGGGTGAGTGTGAGGGAGAGCGTAAGGGTGAGCGTGAGGGTGAGTGTGAGGGTGAGCGTGAGGGTGAGCGTGAGGGTGAGTGTGCGTGTGCGGGTGAGTGTGATGCTGAGTGTGAGGGTAAGTGTGAGGGTGAATGTAAGGTTAAGTGTGAGGGTGAACGTGAGGGTGAGTGTGAGGGTGAGGGTGAGTGAGAGGGTGAGGGAGAGTATGAGGGTGAGCGTGAGTGGGAGGGTGAGGGTGATGGTGAGTGTGAGGGTGAGGGTGAGTGTAATGGTGAGTGTGAGGGTGAGGGTGAGTTTGACGGTGAGGGTAAGGGTAAATGTGAGGGTGAGTGTGAGGGTGAGTGTGAATGTGATGGTGAGTGTGAGGGTGAATGTGAGGGTGAGTGTGAAGGTGAGGGAGAGCGTGAGCGTGAGTGTGTGCGTGAAGGTAAACTTAAGGGTGAGCGTGAGTGTGTGTGAGCGTGTTTGTGAGTGTGTGTTTGAGGGTGAGTGGGACTCGGACTGGGCTGGACTCGACTGGACTAGACTGAACTGGACGGTCTGAATGAAAGGATGGATGGATTGAACTGGACTGGACTGAATTAACAGGATCCGTCTCGTGGGTTAACAGAATTTAACGCGAGCGGAGCCGCGGGTAAAAGCTAGTTTATTTATATTATTATTAGCTAGTACTAAATGTAAATAAAGTAGGTTTAATTTATGTTGTACACAACGAAATATATGTTGGTTGTACACTTGTTTCTGCCCTCTAAATTCAACATCTATCGCTCTAAGGTTTGCTGGTAGAAACCTCATTTCTGAGTCAAGCTCGCCGATGTACACTTCAATTCAAAAACCGCCCTTACTGCTTACGAAATAAAGATGCTTCTAATTTCAGTGATACCACCGACGTGAGGTCGACCGTACATAGATAGATAGATAGAATATACTTTATTGTACACCATGAAAATAGTAGTAAATAGGAACAACGTATAAATTATGGGTACTTTGGCGGTCTTATCGCTAAAAGCGATATCTTCCAGACAACCTTTTTTTTACATAAACTTTCCTACTGTAATATAAATGCATATGTGTGTACAATAAAAAATAACAATCAGAGTACTGTTATAGCCACAGATTTCTGAATACAACAAATAACTTTTTATACTTTTTAATAGGTTTATCAATAGTTGCAGTAGCTTTGGCTAAAACGTATTTAATTATTTTTGATTATGATTTTCTAGTTCTGATGAACTGATGTTCCTTCAACAAGTTTATTCTTTGATTTTTTCCTATAACAGCTTTATCTGAGACTGCTCATAAATTCTGGTTATTATTACTAATTTTGTGACCAACTGCAGTTATGAATCCTGCTTCATCAGGGTTGAAGGATGATACCCACGGATATTTAGAGTATCCGTAAACATCGGAAGTCAATCGTCGAATGTGACTCGGTCGGGCAGCTTTCGGGAAGTTACGCAATATCTTCTCGTCCAAATCCAAAATACAGCAGTGTCTTAAGAAGAAAGTCTTTGACCAGTGTGTGTTGTTCATCGAAGTAGTAATTAGTTACGTCACTGAAACGTGGTCATTCACAATGGGCCCGATAAGAAGGTGCAAAGTCACTCAAAGGACAATAGAGAGAGCTATGGTCGGAGTGTCCCTGCGTGATCGAATCAAAAATGAGGAGATTCGCAGGAGAACGAAGGTAACCGCCATAGCCCGAAGAATTTCCAAACTTAAGTAGCAGTGGGCACATTGCTCGCTGAACGAATGGCCGATGGGGCCGTAAAGTTCTGAAGTGGCGACCGCATACTGGAAGGCGCAGCGTGGATTGGTGGACTGACAACCTGGTGAAGGTCGCAGAAATCCACTGGATGCAGAAAACGCAGGACCGGTCGTTGTGGCGATGCTTGAGAGAGGCCTTTGTCCAGCAGTTGACGTCTTTCGGCTGAAAGGATGATGATGATGATGATTATCTAGAGTATTATGGCACTCGTGCAGCTGAAAATCAGCGATCGATAGTATGTACTTGTACTGCTACCTAACATCATGTTGAGCTGGTGGCCCCTTCATTTACATTTTATTTCATTTAAATGTAGGTACATTTTTTTGTTAATTTTATAGTTTGTGCCAATAAAAACTTTTTATTTCTTTCATCTTTCTTTCTATGATGATATCCATAACTTTTTCAAATTTTAGAACAAACCGTTTTTAAATCACGATCAAGGCAGTGCTGGCGTATAATTTGTGTAAGTTTTCGTAAAAAAATAAAAAAAACTCGTATTTAAGTAGCTTACTTCGGTATTACAGTAAGTATTTTCAGATCATATTGAATCATTATCTCAAGTTTATAATTACGTCTCGAACAGTCAGACCGACGCCTCTTGGTGTCAGGTTACAGCTCAAAGGCACCGTCTGTTGTACGGTCAACCGCACGTCGGTGGTAACACTTTGACATTAGCAGCATCTTTATTTCGTAAGCAGTAAGGGCGATTTTTTAATTGAAGTGTTACCATTGTCGTGCTGTCGACTGTACCATGTACCAGCAACAAGAGAATGGTGTAAGTTACGAGATTGAGGTTAAAGAAATATTCGTTACTTTTTTGTTATTTATGCCATTTGTTGATGAACTGAATATAAAACTTTTTAACAAAAAATGTAACCGACGAAAACAGAAACTGAAAAGCGAAAAATTAAATGAAGCTTTTTTAGTCTTTTCCTTACTAAACGAATGTAAATAACTAATTATGAGTCGGCGCCAAACAAACAAGAAAAGTGTGTGCAAGTTGCAAGTGGTCGAGCGGAGAACGCATATTTGGAAAGTTATTGTTTATCATTGAAAAATTCACGTTGTATTTGATGTTATGTAGTTTTTATTATTCATTTAAAGTAATGATCTTCATTGATTGTTTGGCGCCGACTCATAATTAGTTATGTACATTAGTTTAGTTAGGAAAAGACTAAAAAAGCTTCATTTTATTTTTCGCTTTTCAGTTTCTGTTTTCGTCGGTAATTTTTTTTGTTAAAAAGTTTAATTTTTAATTTTTTTGTGGCTAAAACCTAACTCCAGGTCTCCATTATGTTGTAGTGTCTAGAACTACAGTTACGTGTGCCAACTTTCAACAGAATCGGTTAACAGGTAAGAATTCAGTGGGTGAACAAGCACTCATCCCCTGCTTTCCTACCATTAGGGGTCGAATTTGATTTTGAAATTTTTATATTTCTTTATCTCAATCGCTTCTCGTACAATTCTGGGATAGTAATGACGATCAGTGGAGAGGATTTAGATTTTTTTTTATTTCAATCGGGAAGATGGATATAGGTTGTCCTCCTCGTGGAATCCGGTAATCGAGAAGTGTTCGCGTCGTGGTATGTCTACATATATGTCCGCCGAAACTGTCAGCATTGTGTGTCGTGATTCAGCATATCTTGTTACGGACAGCGACGTTACGAAAAACCAACCGCGGGTAGTTCGAGAAAACACCCGCCGCTCAAGACGATGACACCCACATACTTCAGTCTGCTCGTGACCACGGCCAATGCAACTTGACCGAAACGTCGAGGTTAGTCAAAATGCTTGTTATATTTTGATTTAATTGTGCGCGACAAGTCCCGTAAACTTAGTTCAATATGAGCATAAGGTATTGCAGTTGTTATGGGCAAAGATAACTGCTTGACATCAGGTGAGCCTTTAGCTCGTTTCGCCATCCTATTAATTGAATTATTAACTCCTTGTCTACCTAAAAATCTACGCAAGACAATTAAAAAAAAAATTAAAAATTAAAATTCATTTATTTCGGGTTTAACCCATATCATAAAAAAAAAAAAACATGTCGTACAAAATTAAATTCAATTAAAAGAAATGCATACATAATTAAAATCATGCCACAATGGAATTTTAATTGTTTTTTGAATTTCGGCATATAACAAATCAAAAATCTAATATCTAAAGATTTAAATTGTAGAAAGAAAAAATCGCTCACGAGTAGGATTCGAACCAGCGACTCCTGGCTCAGTACTCCAGTGCTTTAGCCACTAAGCTACCGTGAACACTGCTCGTGGTATCGAAATTATACTCCACATAAAATAATTAATTAGTAAGATATCGCTGACGTCACCCAAAGAGGTGACGTCAGCGATATCTTATCAAGAAACAGTGTTTCTTAACCGACTCTACTAACTTTGCAGTTAATTCAAAGTCGTATAGATATGCTGCCCTTACTAATTATTTTATATATTGTTTTATTTTATTTTTAACACATTTACGCATGCGAAGCGAAATCTAAAGTTTCTTTCTTTACAAAATTTAAATCCAATATCTAATCTCAGTAACTTAAAAAATAAATTGTGATTGCTATTTCTAAATTCGCTTAAAGTTATTCTCGTACACCATACTGCAAGTAAACCACGGACTGCGAACGTTTAATTCATCTGTAATTAACTGTAAGAGACGCCAGGTTCTAAGACTTTAGTGTTTTACGAGATTTTATCTCCAGTAACACGATATGACAACAATATTTTAGCTAAATATTTTTATAAAAGTTATTACATTTTAATTTAATTACTGTTTTTGAAAAAGGTTATTGATTTCTAGTGTTTTAAATGATCAGCAGCGCAATGCCGTAATTCTTATGAAGCCGCGTTTTCATTTGTTCTGAATAGCTGAGCGAACAAACATTCAAAAACTCTTGAGCAAACAAAAAGGTAGGCTCAGTAATAATCGGTTGGTTATAATTGGTCGTCTCATTGTATTGAAAATCTATGTTTTCTGTTTTGAGTGAACTCTGGTGGAACAATCAAATATTTTAAATAATTTAAGCTTGTCACAAATTGTCACTCTTTTAATAACCCAAATCGTTTTTCTAGTGCCGACACTACATTTTTTCCACTAGGCCAAAGTCCAAGTAAAATTAATAAAGGTGACACTCATCATTGAAAAGAAAGTGTTTGGTTGGAGAAACTCTCTTAATTACATTTACCTAAGAATGAACTGGGATGAATGAAGTACTAAGATACAAAAAAAAACGGAATTAATGACAGTATAAAAACCAAGATTTTATTTATACATTTTCCAATTACATTTATTAAGTTTTTCCTTCTCTTCCAAGTTCCAAGTGATCCATAAAATAATGTCAATCACTTATAAAAAGAAATCAACTTTTTCAAGTTTCAACAAGTTTAGGTAAAAAACTTTAAGTCATAGACTATAGTATCTATAGCTTTGTATAGTACACGTTCACTATCGACGATCGTTCGCGGCTCGTGACTAGCTCTTGAACTATACGGTAGCTGTGCTCTTGTGCTATTGAGTTGTAGGGCTGTCCCGTACAAGTTAGATTTTAACAATGAATTGTTTAAGTTTATTAATAAAACCTTTTTTTTTTTTCGAGATATGACTTTTCTATACCAACGCTCTATCATAAATATTTTTTTTTTCTTTGACTTCATAGAATAAATTTTTTACCTTTTAGAAATATTTTTCACAAAAAGCAATACGAATATAATAATAATAAATAATCATATTTGAAGACCATATTCAGGGGATGCTATCGAACAACTTTTACTATGGGACCAACCGTGAAATTGCGAAAAAAATATCAGCTGATCCTTACATTTTGTCGAGCGACATCGTTGATTTAGTACAGCTATTTTTTTTTTGCGATTTCAGGTTTGGTCCCATTGTAAAAATTGTTCTATGCTACGCCCTGGATGAACTCTTAAAATATGATCACGCATTTCTGATACACGTTGTATACATATATGAAACTCTAGTCCACAAATAATATAATTTATTAACTTCGCCAACCCTACAACCTGCCTGAAGCTCCGACACTTTTTGCCTCCGATATCTAATGACAAAGAAATCATTATCTAATCACGGGTTGTCGGTTTTTTACCGAGAACCAATAGCTACCTACTCATAGACTAGACGTACTCTATGCTACAGTGATCAATCTTTGGCTATTTTAAAATAGTTTGAGTGGCTTGGTTGCATGCAACCTATATGTTATACGATGCGATGGTGTAAGCGGTACTTTACTTATATTGGTCTAATAGCTCTTAAACATAAATAGTTGAAGACCAATAGTACAGCGGTAACACTGCATGTACGTGTGAGCTCGCTCGCCGGTGACCTTGAGCGAGCGCGTGAATGCAATAGGCCTTGGCTGGGGCAGCCGAGAGACTGCCCGCTCCACACGCCGCGCACCGCGCACGGCCCCCGCGCAGGCCCGACCCGCACACATAGCCGCGATCAATTTTACGAGCACACATGCTTAAGTGTCACTTCTTGTCGTTAGTTATATTCTATGCCAATAGACAATCATCAATAAAATTTGACTTTTCTCTACTATTATCACTAATTTGGATAAACAATTTCGTATACCTACAATGCTAAGCTGTCAATCCCAGTTGCCATACAAATATCCATGACTGTTGTTACGGGTAGTCAGAAACCAGATAGTCTGACAATGAAAACTGCTGTGCTATTCTCTACAGCCGAAGTATGCCGCATATGATAGATAGAATGGCCATGTGGGTAGGGCGTGCGTGGCAGCACCATGCACCATAGTGCAGGATATTTCAAAGCCTTTCTCAGCACGCCTTATGACTTTTTTCTATAATTAATGTAACAAAAACCCGCAAAAATGCCTTATTGTGCTGTTTCCAACTGCAGAAACAAAAGCTGTAAAGAATTTTTTATTTTTTATTTAAGTAATTACTTCAAAATGTAAGGCGTAGTTTGTTCGGAAAGTTGTCACGCATGAATCGCAAGTTGTGATTACAACCATTCCATCTATTTCTGTGGCTGCGTCCTTAGAGCAGGGGTTCCCAAACCTTTATGGTTTCGGAACCATATAAATAAAATAAAAATAGATTTTTTATTTTATAGAACCGCAACACTAACTAAACGAACTCAACTAGTTGAAAAAAAAATTTTAGCTTGTTTACGGAACCCTAGCTTTCCTTCATCGGAACCCAAAGGTTCCGCGGAACCCACTTTGGGAATCGCTGCCTTAGAGAGTAGCACAGCTGGTCTTACCTTAGGATGTCGGTACCTATTATCCAGTAACTGGGTTGTGGGGTCTGATGGCAGTCGCTCCGAGTAAAATACTGATGTTCAGCCGCATCTGGCTAGACTGGAAGCCGACCCCAACAGTATTGGCTATCTTGTACAAAAAGTTTGGACTCTTTCTCTCTTTTTAAGAAACCGAAACGTTAATAGTGTAGGTACTTTATTCAGTCCAAAAAAGGATGCTGTCTTGCATAGAGGAAATGAATATAAATAGAGGGGAATTGTGGGCGGGATAGGCGCGCCGCGCAATTGAGCAGACGCGCTAATGTAACCATAATCCGCGTCACAGCTTAAACATTGCGGCCAGGCTGTGACAGAGTACGTTGCTGTGCGAAAAAATAATAATTATGCCGTCTTGCGCCATTATATCATGCCGAAAAAGAAGCGAGCTGTATAGTTTAACTAACGGAGGGATTTCTTTTCGTCGGTAAGTCTAAAAACCTTTAATTAGTTGTGATATTTGCAAATATTTTCTTAGTATTATGTGATTCATGACAAAAACGATGTTATCGCAAACTGATAAAAAAATATACATTGCTTATAAAACATGGATATCGACTTTCACTACGTGAGTGACCGCGTAATGTATTGCGTTTCTTTCGATGGCGCCTTCACCTTATTTGCCTGACTGTCACCAAAATCCCCGCGTATCGATAGTGTAGTAACATATTGAATGCATTATCGATATAATTAATTTGGTGTATACTTTCTGTTTTAAAATAAATATTCCTCATTTTTATTATTTTAAATGCATAATAATTTTATTTTTAGGTAGATTCTTTGTCGAAATTATTTATTCGCAATTTCGAGTTTTGATATTTATCAATTATCATAAACATAAACCACATTAAAAAAAAGTAAAAACCGACTTAAAAAAGAATAAAATAATAAAATTTGTGTAAAATAGTTTAGGGAGTAGGTGCCTTTGATTCGGATAGATTTAAGAAAAAACAGAAAAAAAAAAAAACATTTTTTTTTTGAAGTCGGTTTTTTTTAGTTTATTATTTTGAGTGGAATTAACAATAGAAAGACAAGCGATTGCAGTAATCCCCGATAATTTGCTGTCATCCATTGAAGAGTTTCCTCTTTATCTCCTATGATCCTCATCAGATCTTCACCAAATGATTTTTTCTGAATGCAAATGCTTGACTTGTTGATGAATATACCAAAATCGCTATGTGTATGCCTATAAAAATATATTTGAGAAGTTACCTCAATTTCACATGGATCCCATCATCAAAACTGGATTTTGATGAAAATGGAACCAATCTGGAAGTATATCCTTTCAAATAAATAAATAATTTTCGAAATCGGTTTATAAATGACGGAGTTTTGAGGTAACAAACATACAAAAAAAAACATACCATTGAATTGAGAAGCTCCTCCTTTTTTGAAGTCGGTTAAAAATCGGGGTTTAGGCTCGGTTTCCACCAAAATGCAGAGACGAGATGTGACGAGATGTGTCGCAAGCCACCAATAAGACTGCGTTAGATATAGAATAGCTGGTTAACTGGGAGAGAAAGCTAAAGGCATTAAGTCCACATATGTACATGTATTGTATGAAGTTTAAATAAATAAATAATGTTGAAGCTAGGCGGTGAAATATGAAAATAACGCAATCCTATTGGTTTTTCGACACATATCCTCTCCTCTTCGTTTTGGTGGTTAAATACCTTTGTTATGTATGGAGTTTGGATAACACCCGGTTTTAACAAGTGCTTAAGGGGAATGTAGCTGCCAAGTATTGCCTCCGTCAGTACAAAAAAATATCACTCGCTGAATACATAATTTATCGAGAATTCGTTTTTAAAAGTTGAAGTACAGGTACTGTAGTTCAATCAGAAACTATTAACTCTCTAAAATATATTTCGCTGTAGTTGTAGATAGAAAAAATACCAAAAGTGGCCGTTTTTCGCATTTTTTCTATGTACAATTACAGCGAAGTATAATTTACAGAGTTAATAGTTTCTGATTAAACTACAGTACCTGTACTTGTATCCAGCGATTAATAATTTGTTTACTGATGGGGGCGCCACTTGACTGCTATATTCCCCTTAAACGTGGTCTAAACTTTCGTAATAAGGGGCATATTATTTTATTTTTAGTTTTCAATACAATACAAAAAACGAAAAGTTTACAAAAAACTAACAAATTTTGACGACTTTAGTATATTGGGCAGTAATTATTTTATAAGTTACGATTTAAAAAGAAAACCAATCCGTAAATATGCAGAATTGTATATCTTATTTACGCAAAACACCAAACCAGGTCTTATAACAAATTTAAAGTAGGTTAAAAATCGAAAAACTACTTTTTATTTTTCGCCATACCTCGCGCTGCTTGTTTTAAAACGTGCCAGACGTTATTTTCAATAATTAAGTATATCATGAAACAGTAACTTTCCAATTCCTTATGTAGGACAAATTATTTTTATTCCAAGACCATGTGCGAAAATCGTTGAAAATATCGATAACATTCATAAAATTAGTTTTTTGTACATGGACATCACTAACGACCTGTTCGAATGTAGTGGTGCGTTCGCACATGGTCGACGTTTATGTGTGACAGACGTGACAGCTAATAGTAGGGCCGCGTTCAGTGTAGTATTTCTTGCACGCGTATGCGTTTAGATATCTAGATACAAGCTAGATACAGTGCTTATGTAGTAGTGAGACGGATAGTGGGAGAGTTAGGCGACACGG
The DNA here is from genome assembly GCA_949699075.1 of Asteroscopus sphinx. Classification (NCBI taxonomy): domain Eukaryota; kingdom Metazoa; phylum Arthropoda; class Insecta; order Lepidoptera; family Noctuidae; genus Asteroscopus; species Asteroscopus sphinx. The sequence goes on along the minus strand of OX453022.1, from coordinate 20,127,865 downwards.
GTTTCCGAAGAAACTGTGTACTATACCAATTCCATTCTTATTCAAGTATTCCGTGCTGTCTTGTAACCTTAACCTTTACGAAAACCTTCCGTGTACATACGGGGAGGAACCAATTAACTTATCAATAAATCAAATAGCACTACTATCTTTCAAAAAAGTTTATTACAATAAATAAGTAGGTATATCCAACTATTTTATTTATTTTATTATAAATTATTATTAATTATTTTTCTTAGGTTTTCGTTTTGGTCAGTAAAACCAATTTAAATAATATACGCGATTTAATCCGGTTAAACTTTGTTTTATTATTATTATTATTCCTTTTCATCTATATATATATTATTTACATTTTTAAATATTTCTATAAAAAAATATATAAAATTAGTATCCCACCGGCGGCATCGGGAACAGGGTCCAAACTACGGCGGTCAGGGCCTCAGAAAGAGGAACCTCCTATTTTTTAATAGTTTGTTTTTTTGTCCTTCAATCACGCTGAAACGGCTGAACAAATTTGGATGGAATTTCGCACACAGCTAGAACATAACCCGATTTAACATGTAGATTACTTTTTATCCATGGAACGTACGATAACGTCTTTATATAATAAACCAATGGGCATAGCCTAGTTTTTAAATTACTTTACCAACGATAAATTCACTCTTTCCGTATTATTTTTCATCACGTCTTCTTGAATGCCCAGTGCATGGCCCAGTGGCCCAGTGGGGTGCATTAAAAGAGCCTCCATGAGTGACGATATTTAATTGATAGTCCGGCGCCCCCTCCCCCTCCCCGCCTGCTACCTGCTACCAGCCTGCTGACTGGCTAATCTTTCTCCCACGGCATGAGCTATTAACTTTATATAGCTCATGTCGACACGATAGAAGAAGATGGCCCAGTAAGTGCGTTATTCACAAAGGAATAAATGTTTTATTTAAACGAAAAAACAAAGAAACCCGCCAAATACATAACCGCCACCTTTTTTGAAGTTGGTTAGTCATATTTAAAAAAAATATTGATAACATGTATTCTAATATTTTTGCTACAAAGTATTTTTGCAATTTAAAGCAATAGATTTATCTCTCTGAATTTTTCGGATTCGAACCTTAAAGAAAAGGATATTTTTTTTGGATATTTTACACAGAACTATCTAGTCCCAACTTCGATAAATAGTCCCAAACTAAGCAGAGTGGTACTATGGGTACTAAACAATGGATACAGTACTTATATACTTATTTTTTTTTTGTAAATACTTATACATACAGAAATACCCAGACCAACGCAAAAACTTGTGTTCATCACATAAATATTTGTGTCCTGTGGGAATCGATCCCACGACCTCGTGATCAGCAGTCCAACACTTGAATCACTAGACAATACTATAGCTAAAAATAATACATACGTCATACGATAAAGCATCGATTATATTATTAAGCAATTTAAATATTAATATTAGCATAAAATTATTAGTGTCTAAAGCTTTGGTTGCACGATTCGACAACATCTAATAATCTTTTATAAATGTACAGTCGGCAGAAATGTGAGCTTAAATGTTTCAATTGAAGAGTGACTCAAATGTTTATTATTTTTTATCGATTCTTGGAGATATTATCGCGATGGTCAATAGTGTCAAATTCTGTTGACGAATTGAAATTCGGAGAACGGTTTCGGTCTATAACACAGACAGATGACACTTGCTTTTGTTATTGTTAGGCAAAATGTAGTTAATGGCATTGCCATAAACTTATCAAATATTATTGTTAGATTAATTAATTATTCTATTATAATACCCCGTCTTAAACAACTTAAATCTACAATGTTAAATCAAATTAGCTAGCAAAACTTCACAATCATCAATAAAACAAGAAAATATAAATGATTTTCTGAACTCATAATTTCAACTACAGCTGATCAAGGGGTCATCGGCCGAGCAACGACCGAACTGCTTACTTAGAATTTTTAACGACAAAAAAACAATTTTAGTGTTATACTACCTATCTGATATTACTTAAAAAATACTATATAAACCAACAAGTTCATGCGTCCCGTGACTGTTGACCCCGTGATCAGCTGACCAGAAATTATGAGTTTAGAAAATCATATTTTTTCATGCTTTATTATCATTAGACACCGATATTCAATACCCACCACGCCTGTGAAGATTAACTAAATTTATTAAAACGTATACATTAATAATTAATTTTAATACTATCGTTGTTACTAAAGTAAAAAGTATTCCTTTTTATAAAAAAAAAAAAAAAAAATTTTTTTTGGGACATTTTACACTTCACCATCTAGTCCCAAACTAAGCAGAGCTTGTGCTATGGGTACTAGACAATGGATATAATACTTATGTACCTTTTTTTTTGTAAATACATACTTATAATAAATACATAAGAAACAAATATATATATAAATATATATATTTTATATTAGAATGAAGTTCCTTATGGGGGCTTGCAGTAGGTGTGATTCATGTGATTCGAGAGAAAATGTAGTGTCACGTCATGCTTATATCCGCGTTATACCCATTGTACTCTATTGAAGATACGGAATTAAAGTTGTCAGCTGACCTCACCTTTGAGCTCCATCTGGTGTGTAACGTCAAAGTTACAGCTAACTATTACATAAAACATACAAAAAGATATGTTTTACTGGGGGTCAAACATGGGCCCTGTGGTATCTCAGTCCAACGCTATGCCTAAACCCAATGCTTGTATTATAGTTGCGAAATTAGCATTAAGTACATTATAATGAACCGGTCAAAAAATATGAATTTTAAGGATAGCCTCGTTCCTGAAGGGGACACACACACACCACACACCTGACCACACACGTTTTTTTACGAAAATCAAATTAACTATAATATCCCTACAAATTATTTTTATGGGTTCAATCGTATCTTAGACTCGACATATCTCTTCTAAGCTGTCCGTACATAAAAATGCACACACAGACAATTATTTATCAATTTGACGTAATGATAGCTGCACTTACGTACGCATACTACTCGTAATGACTTCAATTAGTATTAGGTACTACCAACGGATCATTGCAGCAGAAAATCATTTCTGACACATAAATTGTATGGGACTATTGTATTATTGTTACAGCATTTGAAAGATTAATTCGATTGGCTGCTGGGTTTATTTTTTTGATGACTGTACCGTATTCGAATTATGATTTTATTCGAATTTATAATGCCTTAAATTCTCTTAGTGTGTAGTAGATGTATGGTAAATGACGCTTCTTTGTTAACGTTGGGAAAGCAGAAAAATAAATAGCTTTATTAATAAAATACTTAACGCTACTTCATAAGACGATAAGCAGCTCAGAGAATAAAGATGTAGCCTTTTGTTTTAATAATTAAACAACAAATCAGTTGAAGTTGATCTGTATCTAGTAATTACAAATAATAATATTAATAATGCCTTAAGGTGCTAATAAGAACTAAGCCTCCATCAGTAAAAAAATTGTTACTGGCTGAGTACATCATTTATCGAAAATTATTTTTTAATAATTGAAGTGCAACCTAACCTATGGCGTTAAGACCGCCTTTCTACCCTGTTGTGCATAAAGAATTAAATAAATAAATAAATAAGTGCAGGTACTATACAGGGTGTCAGGGAAACGCTTCCGAAAACGAAGATAGGTGACAGTGCTGGTGATTACTGATACGAAACCACGAAACAAAATGCGATTCTTTTTTAGATTTTTTCATTTTTCTTTTGCATTTTTCATTATGTATGATTTTTATTTAACTGACAAAGCTGGTTATATATGAAAAATGCAAAAAAAAATAATCAGCAATCAGCACCTATCTTCGTTTTCGGAAGCGTTCCCCTTACACCCAGTATATAGTTAATAATTATTAACTCTGTAAATTATAGTTCACTCTAGTTGTAGATAGAAAAATGCGATAAACGGCCACTTTTGGCACCCGGAACCCGGACGGAACGTCTAAAAACCGATACAAAATGTAATAGCCGGCACACACCTACCGGGCTGGGCCCAGAATCAAGTCCAGGTAGTATTCTACCCAGTGAACTTGCCGTGCCGCAAATTCAGAAGTCCCATCCATTGCCCATTTTAGATATTTTATGGTTGAGACAAAAAGTCATAACAGTCAGAAAATAGTAATATGAATATTTCAGCCTTGACTTTAGTATTTCATCACGTAAGTATAGCTCTAACAACTTATGCAAACAAGCAACAAAAAATGTTGAACTTAAAAAAGTACACAAATGTGCCCACTTTATAAAAATATCTAAGTTACTATTTTTTACACTAAATACAGTACAAAAATGTGTGCATTTCATAAAAATCTCTGCAAGTTAACATTTTTAACACAAAACAATGTACAGAAATTCATCCACTTTATAAAAATCTCTGCAAGTTAACATTTTTACACTACATAAGGTACAGAAAAGTGTGCACTTTATAACAATCTCTGCGAGTTCCTACATATCTTAGTACCATCAAAAATAGGCCACACGCGCACCAATAAATTCCCACCATAATATTCCCGTCAGCACCAAAAACAAGAGCCCTCGTCACGACACATAACGGTGCTATTACTATTCTAGCCTAGTATCATAGACACGGCCTAGGCAAGCTGTTTGAATAGCTGATTGTGTCACGAAGACAGCTGGATACGGTTAGAATGCAATTTGTTTGATTGTTGATGGCTTGTTTTGATTTTTCGTCCGTGATTGTACTTGGCATGGCATTTGGTGGTGGTATGGCGTGTTTACTTATGTCTAATTTGTTGTTATTGTTGTGCTGTCACTGTCTTGTGCCAAATAAAAGTTTTTTTTCTTGCTTTCTTTCTTTCTGTTTAATCCCAAGACCCACCTATATCTCTAAGAACGTTTCAAATTCCTTCATGACACACATACGTGGGACACTCAGAAAGTTTTGCGAAACTAAAAAAAATTGTTCTATACGTACATATATTTTTATCAAATCTTTTCAAAGTACTTTCCACCAGCCTCTATACAAAGATTCATGCGCCTAAACCAGTTTTCAAAACACTTTTTCCAGTCCGCCGCAGACACCTCGTTTACAGCCTGCTCGAACGCAGCCAGCGCATCTTCCGGCGACGAAAATTGTATCCCTTTGAGCTGATTTTTTATTTTTGGGAATAAAAAGAAGTCACACGGTGCTAGATCAGGGCTGTAAGGAGGGTGACCCAGGAGTTTGACTGGCGTGCTGTCCAGGAAGTCCCTCGTTTTGAGTGCGGTGTGCGCAGGTGCATTGTCGTGGTGGAGCAGTAGCCCGCGGAGCCCTGTGTTTGGTCGCTTGTTGCTTATAACAGAGAAAACTTCTGGCAAACATTTGGTAGTATACCATTCGGCATTAATGCTTCTTTGATCCCGTAAGGGAATTGATACCAAGTGGCCAGTCAAATTAAAAAAGCTAGCGATCAAAATCTTACCCCCGCTTCTAGATCGCTTCACTTTGGTAGGCGTTGGCTCATTTTGAAACACCCAAACAGTCGACTGGCGCTTGGTTTCTGGGTCGTATTGATAAATCCAGGACTCATCACCTGTAACGATGTCGTAAACACGCCGAGACGAGCCTGCTTCAAATTTGTTAAGCATATCACGGCACCATTCCACCCGGGCCTGCTTCTGAGCATCGGTGAGGTTGTGCGGCACCCAGCGTGATACTATCCTCCTCACGCGAAGATGGCTGTGTAGAATCTCGTGAACGCTTCCCGATCCAATCTTCAATATGTGTTGAATCTCCTGATATGTAATTCGCCTATTGTCTTGGATTAAATTTTTCACTGCTAGCACGTTTTCTTCGGTAACAGCCGTCAAAGGGCGACCGCTTCTTTCGTCATCCCCCAAAGTTGGTCGACCGCGCTTGAATTCGTTATACCAACGATACACGGTTGCCTTGGAAGGGCCTTCATCCATGAATGCCATTTGAAGTCTATCGTACGATTCATCCGGTTTCAGGCGACACTTGAAATCGTATAAAATCATAGCTCTAAAATGTTCCCGGCGCAGATCCATATTTCAGTGAGACACAATACTTTGAATTAACTCGCAAAAAATGTGGAGGGAAATTTTGAAATTGGAACTTACTTATTTTTACTTATAAATAATCATATTTTCGAAAAACATTATAACTGGCCAGTCTCCCATATATAAAAACTTTTTTTCGCAATACTTTCTGAGGGGCCTGGTACACGACACATAAGATCATCGGAAAACTTGGGGCTTCTGATGCCAATGCATTCTACAAAATTTTATGATAAATCTTTTACTGTTCAGGCTGTGCACCTGTGGAATGAGTTACCTGTGTCTATACGGCGAGCTCAGTCACTATTTGCATCAGAAAAATTGTTAAAAAATTCTACTTTTCCAAATATATTGTAATTTACTAGGACATTGTTTATGTATCCAAACTCTATTCTAAGTTGTAAGTTTATGTATATATATTTATGATACTTTATGTGTAATATATTTTGTGTTATTTATTTATTTTAGCTTATAAACATGCAGTAGTACGCCACGAACTGCCCCCATGATCTAGATCTTACGTCTTCTTTGTCCATCCAAAGGTTGTCTAGAATATACCGCTTTTAGCGATAAGACCGCCAATGTACCCATAATATATACGTTTTTTCTGTTTACTACTATTTTCACGGTGTATAAATATAAAAAAGCATATTCTATCTATCTATTTTTGGCATTGGCAAAAAATAAAATATTGGGGTTTGGTCTCATTGGTGAAGATTGTGGTCATAGAGGCTATGCTTTTTGGGTTATTACGCTCACCACTCCTTACTTTATTGTTAGGAATGATAAAAATCCATTACCCGACCATTAACGCTAGTTCATCATGTTTATTCTCCACCACACAAAAATCTTAGACAGCAAATTATATGTAATCTTCAACAATAATTTTAAGAGCTTCAAAATAACAAAAAGAATCCTACTCATATTATAAATAAATGCGAAAGTAAATTTGACAGATAGTCCATAACCAGGATTAACAATATATGCTACTTTTTATCACGGGAAGATAAACAGTTCCCGAGGGATAAGTGATGACATCTTTCTGTGATAAACAGAATTATACGTGGCAAAGCCGCAGGCATAGGCTAGTAATTTACTTAAACGTATATATTATTAATATTACTAACATCGCAAATAGAATAACTTTAATAACAAAGCAAATAAATACGTCATTTTAGCTAAGCCATCTTACGATGATCGCAGAAAAATGATTCACATCACTCGTACTTGACCCAGATACATGCGCACGCGCATGCAGTAGGAAATCGCTCGCTTACACGTTTTCCTGTCCGTTTATTGATAGTAGGTACAAGAAAGATATGTTTTAAGTTAAATAATTGTTTCGAAAATTCAAAAATAGACATTTCATTTTGCAAAAGATCCTAGAATTTTAATATATTATGAAGATACTGGGCAGTAGGTGTAGTTGTAATATCGACCAATGAGTAGTGCTATTATTGGTAGTGAAATAACCGGGAAGAAAATCAGAGTACCGTAAAATGCCCTAACTTTGCCAACAAACCCTACTTTGCCTAAGGCATTAACTTAATTTTTACACGCACTGACACTTTATAACTGAACCAAATGTTAGCGTTTTCATAGTTTTGAAAGTTACCCAAGTACGGAAATCATAGCTATTATATATAGTTTACTCAAAAAATAACTAGGCAAAGTAGGGCTTGTGGGCCAAGTTAGGGCAGTTTACGGTAGTTAACTAAATGAGGAAGAATAAATGCATTGCTATGTTTCGGTCTGAACGGTACGGGTGCCGGTGAAATTACAATCACATGAGACTTTCCATCTACATGTCTCAGTTTGGCAACTTGCGGTACCATTTAGGCAACAGCCTAGTTGGTATTGAAGTTGTTATGGGCAAAGGTAACCGCTTAACACCAGGTGGGTCTTTAGCTCATTTCGCCATCCTATACTATAAAAAGACAAAGGCCGATAGCTGTTAAAGTAGACGAGTCCTTTTTTCGGAAATTGTAGACCTATCCCTACCTACCTAATGTTCTTCCGACCGAATTTTGATAGCCATCTGCGTGGGACATATTATAGTGCACAAGTGTGTGCGAAAACACAGGTGCACTCTATTCCCTCACTTTCATATTCCGATGGGACGGCAATTCGACACGACCGGAGAGAGATCAGAGGACCGACGGCTTTACGTGCTCTCCGAGGCACGAAGGCGTTTCAATGTGTATAGAAACGGTCACTCATCCACAGACTGACCGCGGATAAGTCATAAGTCATAAGTGATTTATTTCATAACAAAAATACATTTGTGTCGAAATTAAACATTAAATAAGCTACACAATAACATTACTAAATGCAATAATATTTTTCCAAAAACATAAACCAGTGATCTACATAAAACATTATAATTATAAATCGATTAGGTACATGTCAAATTATACCATGTACCATATACCAAACCTTAGTCTACCAAGCGGGCCTAGTACAGGGGCCTTACTCTCGACTGGTTGGAGCTCTAAACCAAATCGAGCTAATGAAAATTCCTAGAGAAATGCAGTACGAATTGACACTAACTCTAATTCATATTCGATTGATACAGATCTTGACCCAGTCGGGAGTAAGGTTGGTGGACTACACACATACACTGATCGAAAACTGTATGGATAACTTTAAGTTGTGTAAGTTTCCTCTTCCTTCACTGTTAAACCAAGTGATAATCAAATTCTGATCCGTACATGAATTTGAAGTTCCCTCTTTACCTTGCCTTTATAGCAAGACTCGCAAGACTTAAAAGCAGACAACTTTTAAGTCTTATGAGTCTTATCATGTGTTTCATTAATTCACCAGAGATTAGTACCGGTGCAAGGCTGCAGCATCCACAATACCCAATTACGATTCGCACTGTGCCCATGGTTAGGTCATGCCTAGGGTATCAAACAATACTTCCTACAGCGTTCCCATAGCAGAACACATGCCCAGAATGTATTATTACGGTTTTCCCATAGTCTTTTCTACCACCGTTTAACCTGATATAATATCAGATTTAAATTGCAAAGTTGTACGTTGTTTCGATGCATGCTTCGACTTCAGTGACGGGAATCGCGATTCTGTTTGTAAGTGAATTAACACGTTTACTGTTCGCAAAGCAGACGCAATTGTTAAACAATCACCCTGTACCATATATGGCTGACTGGACAGGGAACGGGTGAAACGACTGTATGAAACATTATCTTGTTTCTAATCAAATTCAAATGTTTCTTATTTCAAATAAACCTAATTACAGGATTATCGCTTTTGAATGATGAATTAAATGTTCGCTCTTTGTCACATGGGATTTCTCAATAGCAGCCCAGAGTCAGGAAATTAGCGGTGCTATATCCCCGTGCCTCGGAAAGCATGTAAACCCTTCTGACCTGCGCCTGAGTGCCGATTCCAAGATTGACACTTACCATCGATACAGTATATGTATCGATTCCAATGTCATTCATAAATCAGTACCTCCTCCTTGTCGAAGCATTATATGCAGTATGCGGTTTCAAACTGGGAATCGACACTATGATTTCTATCCGGTCGTGTAGGATTGCCGTCCCATCGGATTATGAGAGAGTGCACCTGTATTTGCGCACACACTTGTGCCCTATAATATGTCCCGTGCAGATTCTCTGTTGAGATTGGCCGCTGTGGCCGAAATTCAGCCGGGAGGACATTATTATTATTTACATGGGACATAAATTAGTGTGTTCCGTGTGGTGCCAGACGTAAAGAATTGCACTACTCTATCATCTCATGGGTGTCGTAAAAGGCGACTAAGGGATTCACCAGACGATGGGCAGCGGCGTTCTCTAAGTATTTAACCATCCAACTGCGATCGCCAACCCGCCTGCCAAGCGTGGCGATTATGGCATATCTCCCCCATTGGTGGAGGCCTTTGTCCAGCAGTGGACGTCTTTTGGCTGAAATGATGATGATGATGAAATTAGTCATCAACACACTATGCTAAAGAGTCTAGTAAACTTTTGCTATACAATAATCCCATTGGTAAGTAAAATTGAGATCTACTACTATTCTTATATATATTTGTCAATACCAAACCTTTCACTTAAAGCTCTCCTGAAACGGTAGGTAGGTGAAGTCCCTACATTAAACTTAGCTGATCCTGTTCCATCCCAATCACCAGAATGATTTAAAACAAAACCCAGTAACGGGTTCCTATATTTTTACTTCAGAAGGCCAGTCCAGACATGTTTGTGAACATGTCGCCTGAGTAGCGTGGGTGGACTGGTCGCAGGTTGCGAATTCGTAAGCCTTGCTGATTTTATATTGGTTTGCTCTAAGATAATGAAGTTATAGGTTTTATGGTGTTATCAGGTACTGTGGCTGCATCTGCTTGTATCTGCTCATTGATAGTCGAGAATATGGTATTTAAGATGATAGACCAATTGCTTTGTTTACTGTAAGAAAGAACCTCTTCAAGCTACAGAAAAAACTATAACTTGGTCGTCCATACGCCTAGAATTAAAATTAAAGGAAAATTTTAATGAAACCTATTGTAGTCCACAACTAGACAGGTACCTAAATTCTTTAAAAAAAAATCTCGTTCTCGACCAAATTTTGGTTAATAGATTGATGGACTCCACAAGCATATTTTTTCCAAGATAATGTAAACAGGCATTAAGCCATAATGTTAAAAAAATTCAAAATGCACTTTCTGCTCATGCTTAACGAAAACTATGAATTGCTACAATTTGCGAAAGTTCTAACCGCCCCATTTAAATTCAAATCTTACCAGATGCAAGCTACACGTACAGTAATCAGCACAAGTTTACGATAAAATTATAACAATTTGTGTGTATAATCAATGCAAAATTGTCATTTTCCTACGCATGATCCCGTTGACTGGTCTTGTGAAATAACACCTGCGCTGTCTTTGACACACTGATTCAGCGGATGATAGTAAACAAGAGCTGGAATTGAAAACTGATTGCTTTTTAATAATTAAAAAAAAAAAAAATTAAGTAATTTATGTTATGTTGATATGACACAGTTCTTAAATTTAGCTTCTTAAATTCAGTGCTAGGTGCCGCTGGTTGCAAAAAATAAAATAGCATTGATTAATATTCGATTTGATTCGTTTGTAATTAGGAACCCTATAATACTGAGCATGGCCCGATATGCTCTTGGCCGGTTTTTTTTGTTAAGTTTTCATCATAATGTTTGATAAATACCTTTTCACAGAATCAAAAGTCTTTTCCCGATCCAATGCTAGATAAATCTATGCCTACATAAAAGATAATCTAGCTACGTTAAGTTTCTATAATTATTTTCTCCTTCATCTAAAATATGGTAATATTTAGATTCTTGGTGGTTTTTAGGCTTATGTTTGTTATTAGAATTAAGAACCTCCTTTGTTGTCATATTAATAATTAAATCATAATCAAACTTAAATTTGTATATCTTATAATTTAGCGATACTTGCCTATCATACCGTACATTATAACTTTAGTAACTCAGTACCACTTACAAATGAGATGTTATGGCCTATTTTTAGCCTGGACCCACTTGGCATAATAAATTGGCTTGTATATTTCTTAAACAACATGGACCCAGTTGTTTAAATTGGTCAAACGTAAGTACAAACAAACTGGGTCACCCTTGATAGATAACCGGTCTAGTCCAACTTTAATTAGAGCTTTAACACCACCATTTAGACCTTTTGGATGGATAGCTTGAATATTTTATGGAATAATTTATTAAGGAATAATTATATTAGATTCAAGTTATAAGCTGTCGTATAAGAGGTTAAGAATGGCCGTGTTTTAGTGAGTGAAATACCTATAAGATTCAAATTGCATTATTAATTACTCGTAGATTATAAACGTGTACAAAGAAAATATGATCTTGATCATATCGGTTAGTTAATGTTTAAGAATACAGTATGTAACAAAAACCCTGCTGTTTCTGTGGGCTACGTTTCAGAATCGATATTTATAGGTAAGGACACAACTCATTTGCAAAAAATCTTTAATAAAAATAATCAAATTAAATATTAAATCATTATTAATTGTAAATTGAAAGTGATTATATCACTTAAAACTCACTCACTCACTCATTTTGATAACGTTGCTCACAAGAACAACAGGGTTTTTGTTACATACTGTTAAGATTTAATAAAAGTAGATAAATTTATCACCCGACCCCTCATAATTGGGAAAAGACAATGAGGGTAATGGGTAAGTTCAACACAGTATCACAACTTATTTGATTTTGACCTCACAACCTTCTGATCAGAAGTCAAGGCCTTTGCGTTGATCGATGCATCTTGTATAAAATTAACTCTTATGTATAGGATAACATAATTTACTTCTCTAGAAAAAAAAAACAACAGAAAAAACTAAACTCAACACCACTGGCTTCATAATTGTCGAAGTTTTGAAACACTTTGAGCACAAAGAAACTTTTACAGCCAACACATTTAACCATAAAAATAACAATGACATGATAAAAACTATAAACAACAATAATTAATGTTGTTGTTGTTAATTTATTTAATGTGTTGTGTGTACATAAATAAATAAATAAATAAATAATTAAAACTAATAAGAGATCAGTAGGATAAAATTTCAATCACACCAACTCTTAACAGTCAAACACAAAACAGTACATCAAGTATTACGCAAACCAACTACTGACAAACATACAGACGAAGACGTTAAAACTGAAATAGAACTTTATAATGAAGATACAAAGTACAAAATTGAAGAAATAGAAAATCAAGTTAATTTTGTAGATGTAAAATAGCTTTATGTCATTGCAATCGCCTCAGAACTGATATTTAACGACTGTTCCATTATTTATGTGTAGGAGATTAGAATATTGTAGGTACTGTGATGAAAGCGGTTGTTTTGACAAATTGTGTTATGGAGAATTAGAACTCCATAACTGTGTATGAAAATGACAAATTTCTTGATAGATTTTTCTCAGTATAATTGATAAATAAATTACTTGCGGAAGAGGTGAGGCAAGGTCGTAGTAGGTTGAAATCCATAGTCTCTGCCTGCCTACCCCAATGTGAAACAGGCTTGATAACATGTATGTACGTATATAAGTTATTTGCTAATTAATAAAACAATTTGTTCTGATTTCAAGAAAAACAATATTACTGTTATCGAGTTTTGCTAAAATCCACAGAATACATACTGTTCTCAGGCAAAGTTAAAATATATGACGCAGAAATGTAAGGGCCATGCATTTTTGAAAGGTATGGTCCTTAAAAGCCAACAATAGCTAAACTGTTCGGCTGTCATAGACATAACAACCATTTGCTTACAAAGAAGTTAACAAAAGTCAATTGTATGTGGTTTATGGAAGTAAAATTTCGAACCAACAAACAAATTGATCGTCAGCTTTATACTCCATAAAATAACAACTTGTCTACAAAACAATAATAACAACTAAACGTAACCTAACTTCAACAATACTAGAAGAACTAAACAGAAACATAAAAGTAAGAGAACAATGTAACAAACGTGTTTTATTTGAACCAGGAAACAGTATGAACACAATATAGTTATAGTAAGTGATTGTAGGCAGTACGATACTATCTTAGTACAAGAAGTAATAAAGACGCCTCACAGTTAAATCTAGCCTTAGAACAGAAAAAGCTAAAGAGCCCAACTCTGCGTGTTCTAGAAACAAAAATGAAATGTAGCAAACTAATTTCAATTTTATTTTGGGATAATTAAAAATATTATTTACAAACTTACGTACGAAACTTAGGTGCAGCTATACCATAATGGTAGCTCATGGCGTAGCAAAAAATTTAGTCAGTCAGGTAGAGCTAAATGCCTCTGCCTAGGGCACACCGGTCATTTGAACATCGTTAGTGGTGGAGGCCCTTTTAATGCACACCCATAGGTACGGTACTCCTGGTCTGGTCATATTCCCTTAGCAGAAAAGCCTGGCTGTCAGTCTTGAGCGACTTTCTTAAAAAGTTATTTGTTGTGCGATATTTTTGAGGTTAAAGCAAGACATAAAACATCAAACGACGAAAAAACACGGTTCAACCAAATTGATTGAGTTTAGTTTGCAAGATGTTGATTAATAAATGCACTTTGACGTTTTTAATTTGGTTGCTTCATCTTCATCATTTGGTGTATTATTGCCACTTAAATCCTAGTTCAAAACAAATGGAGTCTCAACAACTCTGTTCGTGTCAAGTCGCAGTACATTGCAGTATTGGAACCGGTTCCAGAACCGCTTCTGCCATTGCCCACTGCAAAAGTTCATACGTGTATACTGTACTATAATGTTGTACGTAATACTATAGTCTGGATGAGGTCCATGTTATAATCTGACGAAGTAAATAAAATAACATCACAACAAAACGAGACATTAGCATGGCATATCGTAATCAGACCATGGTAATTTTTTTTTCGAATGGACTATATCGCAGCCAGTACCTAGGTTCTCTTGCTGCTTAACCGGACAGAAAGAGTCGACAGAAAGACAGAGAGCAGCAGAGTCTAATACTAACTATTTATACTAACTGTTACTACGTAAAGAAATGACACACACTCTCTCCCCGTCAGTTTAGCGTCTTTCGTAAAGTAGACCTACGCTTGCAGTACGGCTAGCAATACGTAGTAGGTAATTAATACGCACATACACAAACGTGTATGGATAGGTTTACGCTTCTGTAGTAGGGTATGTACACACGGCTACACTACAAGCTGTACATACGTGTGCTGTGTTTTAAAGACGGCCCCGCGCAGTCACCGGTGTTCGCTCCTTCATAATGTAGCTAAATATTATCTGGTATCTACCCTCATTGTACTTGTTTAATATCCTACCTATATTTATGTTTACCTGTTTGTATAGTCGATGATACTGATGTACGGGAAAACTCTAATGAGTTTATGTAACTTTAGAATGTTTTTGTTATGTATACCACTGAACAAATAAATAAATAAATAATCAAGGTTCCAATTAATTTAGCATTGGTGATGGTAGATCCATCAATATAATCAATATAACAATTAAAACGCTCAAGAAAAGTTAATCTTACTAGACCAAGTCTTTCTTGTTTATCCAAAGATTGTCTGGAAGATATCGCTATTAGCAAGATCACCAATGTACCCTTAATTTACATGTTAGTCCTAAGTTTTAATAATGTTAATCGTGTACAATAAATAATATTCTATCTATCTATCACCCTTGTATAGTATTACCGCTCACTAAATTCAAAAAACAATTTTTTAGATTTTTATATGAAAAATGTTTTTACTCCGTCGACGAATACCTAAATTTTAAAATATAAATGTATTCAGAATGTTATTATTTTATGATATATTATATAAATTGATAATTTAATATTGAAGACTCTGAATGTAATTTTAGCTCTGCACATCATTGTTTTATAATTATAAAAAAAAATTGTATGCCATAATGTGAAATGGTTAATGTGTCGAACTAATCTTAGGACCCTACCACCTGTATTTACCACATTTTTACAAAATAAATAAATGAATAAAGTACCTAGGCCCGTACTGTAGAACGATGTTAAAATATGAATCTAGTTTTAAAAACTGTAATTTCAATGTATGAAACGACAATCGTAACATTTAATATGGATTCACTAATGTTATTTCTGCTAGATACACAGTTTTTCTAAATTGACACAAATGGTTTGTTGCCTTGTAGCTTTCTGTAGGTTTTTGGACATAATCTTATAACATAATCGACGTTCAAATGCATTCATGAATGTCCCGATTCAGATGATTCTTTAAAGATCAAGGGTCACAGGATCAAGGCTACTGAACGCTGCAATCGTACATTGTGAAATCATTGTAAATACCGCTGACCGCATCAGCGTATCTGCCAACATTCATAATTAATTTTCAATTTTTACTTTCAAGTCGGTTCACTACCAGTCATCGAACGCACCGTGTTCTCCTCTCACTTCTCACATGTCAATATCATCCTCGTAAGTCGTATTATTTAATATCGTATCAGCTTATCAGTAAAGTTGTGCGGTACAATATAGTACAGCTTGTATATTGCTTGCAAATAAAAAATCCGCTTTATTAGAATCGCTAATATCTTCCAACTTGTATCCCTTTGTCAGACAGTAGCTAACCCTCAAGCCAGCTATTGCTTAGCGAATTATGTTCGATCTCGGCTTACCCCGCCGCAGGTTTATAGGTTACAAACGTAAAAATACTGTTGTAAGCGGTGTTTAAAGATTGTAGTGAAATTAAAGCATTCAGAAAACGGTTGCTGAATTTTGGTAGAAAAAGTTCAACAGCAGTAATTAACCTAACTTCGCCGTCTTCTCGTCACCTATACCGTCGAGTTTGAACACGAAGCTCTTCAACAAGTGCATCTTTCTCGTCATGACTTGCGATGCCGAGACGTGGACACTGACAGTTGGGCTCGTCAACAAATTCAAAGTCGCTCAGCGAGCTATGCTTGGAGTTTCTTTGGAGGATAAAATCCGCAACGAATTTATTCGGAGAAGAACCGGAGTGACCGACATATCGTGTAAGATCAGTAAACTGAAGTGACTGGTCACATCTTTCGAAGGACCGATGGCCGTTGGAGCAGACGAGTCCATGAGTTGAGACCGCGAATCGGCAAATACAGCATAGGGCGCCCCCTGCCTAGTGGACCGACAACCTGAAGAAGGTAGGTAGGGGGAACTTAACTTGATACTGAACGCAGAAGACCGATAACTGTGGCACAACTTGGGAGAGACCTATGTCCAAAAGTGGACTGCGATAGGCTGAGTTGATGATTGATGACGAGATAATCTATGAAAGTTTATTACCTACAAACTTCAACAAAGGTACTATTGTTGGTCAAAGGCTACAAAGATCTGGATGTAATTGGCACGAAAAGAAGATCAGTGCCCAGTGGTACTAGTAGGCTTTTAAAAGGCTGTGAACATCTGTGATTAATTTTCAAGAAAGGAATGAATTTGTCCTCTTCAAAAAAACTAATTTGTTCTCTTTCTTCTCTTCTTTTTTTCTTTTCTTCCTTTTTCTTCTTCTTTTTTTCTTTCTTCTTATTTGTCTTCTTCTTTCTTTTGGTGATAGATATTATCTTATGATCTGTTTGCAATGCGACGACTCTTTCTGTAGGTGTGAGACTATTTAGACTCACATCAATCAACTCAGCCTATCGCAGTCCACTGCTGGACATAGGCCTCTCCCAAGTTGTGCCACAACGCTCGGCCCTCTGCCTTCCGCATCCAGTCCCCCCCAGCCACGTTCTTTAGGTCGTCGGTCCACCTGGCAGGGGGGCGCCCTACGCTGCGTTTGCCGATTCGCGGTCTCCACTCAAGGACTCGTCTGCTCCAACGGCCATCGGTCCTTCGACAGACATGGCCAGCCCACTGCCACTTCAGCTTACTGGTCCTACAAGCTATGTCGGTCACTCCGGTTCTTCTCCAGATAATCTCGTTACGGATTTTATCCTTCAAAGAAACTCCAAGCATAGCTCGCTCCTTAGCTCGCTGAGCGACTCTGAATTTGTGGACTAGCTCAACTGACAGTGTCCACGTCTCGGCACCGTAAGTCATGACTGGCAGGACGCACTGATTGAAGACCTTTGTCTTCAAACTTTGCGGTATAGGCGACGAGAAGACTCGGCGAAGTTTGCCAAATGCTGCCCAGCCCAGACGGATCCTTCTGTTGGCTTCTTTCTCGAAGTTGTGTCTACCAAGCTGAATTGCCTGCCCTAGGTAGACGTATTCCGTTACAACTTCGAGTGCCGACCCTTCGACGAATATTGGCCACAAGACTCACATGTATATCAGTACCTGTCATTAATCAAAGCAAAGGCAAACCACCTGCAGACAATAACATGATTAACGATTATAAAATTATAAGTTAAACTTTTTGAATAATAGGTTGAAAATTATGTGCCAATATGTAATAAAATAATTATCTAAAGCAAACAACAATGATTCCCACACTATGATTACTAAGGTAAGTGCACCAGTTGTTGACTTAGATAAAATATTTCATATTGCAAAATATTTAAGTGGATTATCAATATACTTGACATGTCCATATCAGTTTCACTGACTCACATCTTGAAGTGTTAAGTTATTAATATTATCGTGGAGTTTCTTTTATTTTCATGTTTTTATTTTATCTTTCAACTTGTTTTTCTGAAGTAGAATTGATACTCGATTAGGATTATAATTATAAATTAAAGGCAGAATTAAAAATACCCTAGCAAAGGTAGGATCAACCGAGTGAAGACAGACGGAGGCAAGATTTAGTGGTAAAATCAACCTTACTTTACTTTTTACTTCTTAAGGTAAAGACTAAAAGAACTATGTAAAAGATGATTTGGTCCCTTTCCAAAGTTGTTTTAGAGTTTTTTTTTATTTTCATGTTTTTTTCGCATTCTATCAAGATAACATGTTGGCTTTTATGTTAAAAGGGTTCTTACGGCATCTAGTTTTCGAGATATTTGCGTTTTTGTGAAGTAGAGTGAAAAAATGCCATTTTGCGTTTTTGATAGATTATTATTTTATGATCATCTACTATTTCACCATATTTCACATAAAAAACATTCTTATACGATGTTTTTAACTCAACAAACAAGTAACACTGTGCTTTCATTAACCTAAACATTCAAAATATTTTTTTTCGAAACTCGCTATTTCCGACAGAAAACTTCGAAGTCACTTTTCAATATAAAGTTCATGTGTTGGTAATAATGCTTTGTAGAAATTATTCTAGTATAATAATTTCTTAGGTTTTCACAATCACTACACATAAAACAAGTTTAACCGGATTACATCACGTATATTATATAAAATGCTTTTCCTGACGTTTCGAAAGCTTTGCAGCGGTCTTCCTGCGGCCGCGAACGCTGCAAAGCTTTCGAAACGTTAGGAAAAGCAATTTAAATAATATACGCGATGTAATCCGGTTAAACTTGTTTTATTATTCTAGTTTCTCAATCTAGTCTTAATCTCAATACCACCCCTAAGGACCCTTTTAGCATCGAAGCTCACATACCGTCGTTAGAGGTAAAGGAATGACATTTTGGAGTTGAATGTTTAAAAAAAATCAAGTTTCTAAACCTAGTGGTTTGGCGTTTTCTATCAGTTAAACGGACACACAGTCATTCACAAACTGTTTTATTAAATAGTTATAAACTTCATCACGATTCACGATTTAATTACACACTACTTTATACAAAATATACTACGTTTTGCAAACAGATGTGCCATTTATTATTACTACAATTATTATGTAAATGTCCCTTATCTATTAAACAGTAATACGTCGTGAAGTATTGACATTTAAACAATGTGTAATAACTTTGACCTTAAAATTATTAATAATGTAACTTTAAATAAATCATTATTATCAATCGAAGCGTAGCAATTAATATATCTCGTAATAATAACATTGTTTTGATAAAAAACACTTGTAATTTCATTAACTATCTTTGGATAGTGATCCGACTAATATTATAAATGCAGAAGTATGAATGTTTTTCCTTTAATTACGTAGAAACGGCGGAAAGGATTTGAATGCAATTTGGCACACAGATAGACCATAGCCTGTTGAGCTACGAAAGGGAGGAATAAAAGGCAATTACATGCAACTGAGATGAGACTGTTAAGAGGAAGATGGTGTAAAAAAAATTGTATGTGAGAGAGAGTTTGAAAGTAGTGCCTGTGACGGAAAAGTTGAGATGCAGTAAGTTGTCATGATATAGACATGGGATGTGGAGGATGGGATGGGATCGTTGACTTGTACCTATGGACCTGTAATACCTACGAAATAAGCGTGGTATACCTACAATATCCGGGCCACTGTTATGGTGGCCATAGCTTGGGAAGTAAGTAATCAAAACTAAAAAGTATCGATATCGATGCTCGTGTTTCGTACCAGTGATGTGTGCTGATTAAAATCATTTTCAAGTAGTAATAAATAATGCAATTATATCAAATACTAAGTTCGGCTGTCCCTAGGACATAAAAAATCAAGCTTCTAAGTCAAGGCAATCATACGGCTATGTCACATTTTGATACTCGCAAACTCACATAAAAAACCTATAGGGTACTTCGCATTGACCTAGAATCATGAAATTTGGCCAATATATCGAAATATCTTTTTTTTTTCAATATATCGAACTCCGATTGTATATTTAAAAATATCGATATATCGAAAATCTGATATTTAAAAAATATCAACAGCCCTAGTTTGTTTACTTGACAGCTCATGTACTATGGGCCACATTGCGGGGTAAGCGGGGTTGCCACGCGGCGTAGGTATTTTGACATCCCGTAAAGATGTTGCCAAGCAGAGAATATACAAATAGCATGCGATCTCTTTCACCAGACGACATAACACGTTGGTTAACAAGAGACAAAGAATAGTTTCATAATTCAATAACGATTTAATAGATATTTGTATAAACTAGGTGGATATAGAAGAATATCCCGGCCGCTTCCATAGGTTTCTTAATTCAATGGATGGGATGGGTTGCCTTTCGGTGACATAAGACGTGACTATAGATTTTGATATTGCACTGAAAATAATAATTTACTAGCAAAAGCAAATCGGCATTATTTAATCAAGAAACTTGGCATATAAGAGACATAATTATGTCTCATTTATTTATAAACTGTCAACATTGCAGGTGCTATTAACAAACACGCTTAGTTATTTTTGGCTTTATTTTGTTTATTTTTTATTGTAACCCTATGTTTTTTCAGTGTGTGATTTCACCTACACCCGTACCCTTTGCATCGGAACATTTGGAATACAGCAATGCGAGCATCACTGTTTGGCGGTAGAAATAGGTAGGGTGGTAGTACTTCCCCGGAGGAGCTCTTTTACAAGGAGCTCGACTATGTACTATTAAAAAGCTCTAAACGTTTCTTTATTATAATACATAAACAATTCATTGTTTATAAACAAAATACGTAATTAGAAGGAAAACAATAAAATTATTGTAATACGCAGCATTCATTGAACTTCAATAACTACAATTATTTCATAAATACCTATTCTGTTGCGGTAATGTGGTTTTAAGATATTATTTCTGAAACATTTTTGCTGTAAATATTTTTGTTTACTACTTTTATTTACTATTAAAGGTATCAAACTATCTTTTCCTTGTATTTTGTGTGTATTTCTGAGAATTTTAGTCTGGTTTAATATATGAAAGTCGAATTTAACCTGGCAAAAATGACAAGGAAGTTTATAAATATTTACTAGAGATGTGTGTGTGGATGTGTGGCAGGATCGCAGCAGGTAATAACCCATAGTCTCTGCTTACAACAATGGGATACAGGTGTGATAGTATGTACGTATTTACTACACACCGATTAGTCGAGAATGGCGGACGGAATCTCCCTAAGAAAAGATTGAAGCACTTCGTTTTTTTTCGTTATTTTTGACACTACGACAATGAATACGTCACATGAGATTTTTCGTGTAATCGCGGCTTTTTGTCTTACAATGGATGTGAATGTGTGCGGGCTAGCCCGTACATTTTAGCGAGCCGTCTTACTATGAGTGCGTCACTTTTTGTTTAGCGATATTACGTCCGCCTTTTTTTATTCGTCCAGGAGTCTGTCTATTCAGCTTGATTTCTAGTCGACGAGTAATCGACTAGAACTAGTCATCAAAAATGGCCAAATATTCGGCATTCGGCCGACGATCTGGTAAAGGTTGCGGGAATCTGTTGGATATGGGAAGCGAAGGACCGGTCGTGGGGCGATGCTTGGGGGAGGCCTATGTCCAGCAATGGACGTCTTTCGGCTGAAATGATGATTTATTTTAGTAGCCACAAAAATCTAGAACATTATTCAATTAGCACTAAAAAGATTAATTGTTACAATCATAGATACTCCTAGCCTCAGAAAAGTATTTCTGGATCCGGATATACAGTGGTAACGGGCAACTCAGATTAATAATATTATTATATTTTGGAAATACAAGCCAAACGAAGCTTCCTAAAATGTAAGAAGTTATTTCTTTTGGCAATAAATATGTTTTCATTCTTTCTTTCCGTTTATGGGTATTGTTATGACATCTTTTGCGATGGACCTTTAAATGTTTAAACGCTGGATCCATCGACCATTCATTCCGTAGACGCCTCATAACAGGCCACCGATGTCTGTCACACATCTATGAAATTTCACTAATGTAGGTCGCCACTATTCGCCACTTGAAATTTTCAAATCAGTTTCGACCACTCATAATGAGCCGTCAAAATTGCCGCTTTAGTGATTAACCAATAGCCGCCTTGGTAGGGCCAATCGGATTGTAGTACCTCAGCTAGTGGCAGAATTTATTGTACGCATTATATTCAACATTAGGCGTCTATTGGGGTGAATGGTCGATGGCTAGATCTCACTCGAAAATAGGTAACGTCTGACCACCGCAAGAAGTAAATACAAAGCACAATTTGTATTACGTAAACACACACACACACTCGCATTCATAACATTGTAACTGTATACTAACAATAATACTACAACACATACATACATAACATGAGTAGGTATGGAAGATAATTTTACAACTGGCTACTACGCATGAGCAAGTCGCCGAGATAAGGGCATTGCGCTATTATGGTTAAGGGTAAGCCGTTTTGTTATTATGAGTAATAAGTATGTACTGAACAGTCAGGTGATTACTTAAACTGACCTTGGGGAAAATTAACTAGTGTTAAGTGCTACTCAGTTACTCTTCGGGTAGCATCATATTTATTTTTACTATAATTATGTTTTTTTTTAACAACAATCTGATATTTTACGTCGTAAATCAGTTCTTGTAGGACACATTTTGTTTTCCTTCTATTTTCTGTTTTTATTTATTTACGTAAGTATTAATTACTATAATGTAAATAAATCCTCTATGCCGATGATCAAGTTATCCTTGCATCGTCGGAGGGGGAGTTACAGAAGATGGTAACAATTATGGATGGTGCTTTGAAGAGTAAAGGAATGAAAGTTAATGTTAGTAAGACAAAAGTTTTGGTTTTTGAAAAGGAAGAAGTTATGACAGAGTGCAATATTTTGATAGGTGACGAAAAGGTGGAACAAGTGAAAGATTTTGTATACCTGGGTTCCATGTTTACGAGAGCTGGCAAGCATGTGAAGGACATTGAAAGGAGAGTGAGTGCTGGTAATCAGGTGAATGGGGCACTACACACCTTCATGAACAGCCGCAAAGTGTCGGAAAAGGCACGGCTGGCTGTTCATGGGGGAGTGTTATTGCCTACACTTATGTATGGTAGTGAAAGTTGGGTATGGCAGAAGAAACATGAAAGCAGAATAAATGCAGTAGAAATGAGAGCTTTGAGAAGTATGTGTGGTGTAACTTTGAGAGATAAAGTAAGGAATAACATGATAAGGGAGCGTTGTGGAGTGAAAGAAGATGTAGTGACAAAGATTGAGAAAGGTATTTTAAGATGGTTTGGACATATAGAGAGGATGGACGAGAGCAGATTGACGAAACAAGTATACGAAGCGAGTGTGGATGGAAGAGTTGGAAGGGGACGACCTCGGCGAACGTATCGCGATCAAATCGCGGATGTTCTCAAAAATGCCAGGTTAAGAATTACAAGACGTACTGAAAACGCCTGGAAGAGCTACTGGTCCATGAAAGAGCAATTCAAGGGCAATTTGCCCTTGTCACTAAAACGTAAGCTCATGGACATGTGCATTCTCCCCATCTTAACATATGGTGCACAGACATGGTCTTTGACCTACATCCAGAAGTCCAAACTCAAGGTTTGCCAAAGGGCCATGGAGCGCAGTATACTTGGTGTTAAATTAACAGACCGTGTTCGAAACACAATACTGCGCTCCAAAACGCAAATTGTTGACGTGCGTCAGAAGGTCGCCCAACTGAAGTGGGACTGGGCAGGACACGTTTGCCGTATGCCAAATGAGCTGTGGGCCCGTATAGCACAGGACTGGAGCCCTGAGACAGCGAAGCGGGGTCGCGGCAGACCACGCAGGAGATGGAGAGACGAGCTCGATGTCTTTCTTGATGACAGCTGGCAGGAGGCGGCACAGAACCGCGATAGATGGAAGGAATTGAGGGAGGCCTTTGCCCAGCAGTGGGACAGTACAGGCTAACAAAAAAAAAAAAAAAAAAGAGTTCTCTAAACCGACGAGCATGCATGACGAGGTTAATGGACGTAAATGAAGCGAAAGAGGTGTGTCAGGATCGTAGCAGGTGGAAATCCATAGTCTCTGCCTACCCCAATGGGAAACAGGCGTGATAATATGTATGTATGTATGTAAATAAAAAAATAAAAAACAAGTAAGCTAAGGATAGTTTTCAGTTATGGAACGCCTGGATTATGTGCTCCATTTTTGTGCATTTTTTGTCAATTTATGATTTTGTTGTGGATCTACAATTATTGGTTTATAACCTTAAAATTTAATATATGTTTTAGAAATTAACATGAAAAATTATTCATGTTTGAAAGTGAGGTTAATTTAAGTTCACATAATTTTTCTATCTATTTATTTTATGATTTCATACGTGTAGATAGACATACAGACACACCATTTACAGCGATACAATGAATAATTGACGCGTACTAATACGAATAGTGATAATTGCTGCAATTATAGTAGAAATGTATTTTATGTGAGTAAAAACTTAGCATTGAATTACTTATTTTATTTATTTATTATTACAACCTCGGATGAATAAAAAGGTGGATGGAATCTCGCTAAACAAAGACTGAAGCACTTCATTTTTTTACTAAACCGACTATAATTTCGAATGCATTTTAACACACCAGATTTATACTGTTATTTTATTTGTGACACTATAACAATGACTACCGTCATACTAGATTGTTTGCGTAACCGCGGCTTTTTGGCATAGTTACTATGGATTTGAATGCTTAGCATAGATGCTTCACTAATCTTTTTTGTAATCGTCTGAGATTACAAATTCAAGAAGCCAAATTTAAGAAGTCTGATTGATGTCAAAGTTACTTTTTGTGATTTTTTCAAATAGAAAGTAGCTAAAGGAGCATTATTTGCCATGATAATTTTTCTCTAAGGTCAATGACCTTTGAACTAGGACGTTTTAAGTATTTTTCGGTTTTCTGTCTATAACTCAAAAAATTATAATCACATTATACTCAAAATAATTTTAGAAGAGAGTTTTTACAAAGGTCTATGAATGTGGAAGATTATAAGTTTCTACGTTGCATAGTTTAGAAATGGCAGGGGGGACACACATTGCAAGCCACTTTGGCGGGCTATATTTCGCAGATGGTACACCTGATAAAAAAGTGGTGTATGAAACATTACCTTCATTTTAGTAGACCTATTCAATGATATCCCACACGATGGGGTGCAGCGAAAAAAAATATTTTTTCCCCATTTCACATGTATGGGCGCCACCCCTAAAGAACGTAAAAACTATTTTTTTATTCTTTTAAAATTGAGATCTATATGCAGACTATTTTTTAAAAAAATTTCATTTACTTATGTTTATAACTGTAGAAGTTATTAAGCTGTAAAGGATTAGGACAGACGGACAGACGGACAGACGGACAGACGGACAGACGGACGGACATGACGAAACTATAAGGGTTTCTTGTAGGACTTCGGAACCCTAAAAAGATAAGGTTTTTTTTATATTGTGCATTTCTAGAAAACATTTGTATGAGAATAATTAAGAGGGAGTCTGAAAGTAGCGCCAGTGACAGAGAAGTTAAGTAGCAACAGACTGTCATGGTATGAACATGTGATGAGGAGGAATGAGGAGCATGTTACGAGGAAAGTTTTAAGTATGAATGTTGATGGCTATAATAAAAGAGGGAGACCGAAGAAAATATGGATGGATTGTGTGAAAGATGATATGAATAGAAAGAAAGTGAACACGGAGATGACGGCCGATAGATATGTATGGAAGAAAAAAACATGCTGCGCCGACCCCAAATAAATTAGGATAAGGGCAGGAGGGTAATGATTTCTAGAAAACATTTGATATTGATCTTGGAATGTGATATCTGCCAACTGTCTTTTTTTACTCTTTAATATGTTTTGACGGGATAATAATCTTGACTTGCTTATTAATAATGCTCTATTGTAATTTATCGTCCCTTTATTATCATGTATAGGAACTATTTGAGCAAAACAAAAAAAAGTGCTCCTTGATATTGTTTTATAAGTAAACTGCCTTATGACGGAAAAACCAATTTTATTATTTTTATTGCATCCTAGAGTCTCTTTTTTATTTGACGTTGGAATCACATCAATGATGCAAAATTTTAGTAGATGGCGCAATAATTACAAAAGTGTAAAATTCAAGACGTTTCAATCAACTCAGCCTATCGCAGTCCACTGCTCGACGTAGGCCTCTCCCAAGTTGCGCCACAACACTCGGTCCTCTGCCTTCCGCATCCAGTCCCCCCAGCCACGTTCTTTAGGTCGTCGGTCCACCTGGCGGGGGGCGCCCTTCACTGCGTCTCCACTCAAGGACTCGTCTGCTCCAACGGCCATCGGTCCCTCGACAGACATGGCCAGCCCACTGCCACTTCAGCTTACTCATCCTACAAGCTATGTCGGTCACTCCGGTTCTTCTCCGGATAATCTCGTTACGGCAACATGTTTCATCATCATCATCATCATTTCAGCCGAAAGACGTCCACTGCTGGACATAGGCCTCCCCCAAGCATCGCCACAACGACCGGTCCTGTGCCTTCCGCATCCAGCGGATTCCCGCGACCTTCACCAGGTCGTCGGTCCACCTTGTGGGGGGCCTACCCACGCTGCGCCTTCCAGTACGCGGTCGCCACTCCAGAACTTTACTGCCCCTTCGGCCACTTAAGTTTGGCAATTCTTCGGGCTATGTCGGTTACTTTCGTTCTCCTGCGAATCTCCTCATTTCTAATTCGATCACGCAGGGATACTCCGAGCATAGCCCTCTCCATTGCCCTTTGAGTGACTTTGAGCCTTCTTATCAGGCCCATTGTGAGCGACCACGTTTCAGTACCGTAAGTAATTACTGGCAACACACACTGGTCAAAGACTTTCGTCTTGAGACACTGCGGTATTTTGGACGAGAAGATACAACATGCTTACTCAGAAAATAAAGATGATTTTATTTGATTTTTTAACACATAAAGATCCTGGCCTTAACTAAAATATAAATATAAACAAAATGTAAATTGACACTGCAGTTATCAGAGGAAGCCAAACGGTGGCGCACGCGATAATAATATAGAAATTTTATTTGATTATAACGTTGGACGATAAAAATTATACCTACACATATTATACCTACAGCCCTGAAATACAGTGTGCTGCATGCTTTAGTGATAGCAACAAGGTTAAATAATAATATTAGGTACCTTATTAATTAATACAAAGATAAAATAATAATAGTACATTACTGTCGAGGCCTGAATTAAAGCAATTGATGGCCGAGTAATAATGATTTTAAAAGGACGAGGCGACAGCCCAGTCCTTTTTAACTAAACGAGGACATCAATTGCCATTTTGGCCGAGACTTGTTATTTTTCTCTCATCAGGAAAAAAATACTCAAATTAAATTCAACAGTATCTAATTTTCATTCGCCCGCGTGCGGTTGTTGTACAATTTTCAAAGCTTTGAATAAAATAATGTGCATTCAGAGTAGTTCATGAAACTGTTGCATAACATATATAACATAAGTTATTAAAAATGTTCTAATACCTAGTTATGTCAGTTTCATACACTATTTTATCTAAACACATACAATTTTAAATAAAATACCAAAGTCAAAATCTTGGTACCATTGTTGTAGTTTTTCTTGATTTTTCTGGTAAAAGATTGTTCGTCATTTATGTTAGTCGTTAGTTATTCTTAGTTAACAAATATATACAACGTAGAAAAATTAGTTAGATTAAAATTACTTATTAGTCTTGTAGGCTAGATTGTAATGTATTATTAAGAACCGTGTTCTTTATAATCAGGGGGAAAAAAAATATATGTTGCTGCATCCAGAAATTCAGGCGGGGTCATATTCTCCTCAGTTCAGTATCACTGCTGTAGTCAGATATTTTTGCCCAGAATAAAACTTTAGACATACAAAACCATAATAATAACGTAAACAATTACAATAAATTTACAAGTAACGATGACCAAATCCAGTAGGTCATGGCGCGCGGCCGCGCACGCGCCCTGGCACGCGCCTACACAGATAATAAAATATAGTCTGGCGAAAACATTATAATCGGAACTAATTTTCTATCCTTGTCAGGATTCCGTCAATCTCTGTTTTATCATACGAAAAATGTGCCTGTAAACACTTAAATATAATTTTAAAAGCAATATGACAATCCAAACTTCTGCCAAAAACGCGATTTTAAACGATAAAATTTTTCAATGTATGACTAGTGGCGCAACCCTGAATTATGTGTACTCATTGGTGCCAAACTGTACGACTGCTAAAAAAAGGTTTGAAAACTCCTTGGTTGGGTCGAAGTAGCATTAAAAACTCCTTAGTTGGGGTGAAGTGTGCGGTTATGGAAAAAAAAAAAATTACCGCATTGTTTTGTTCAGCAAACTGTATCGTAATGAAACTTTTTAAATTCATTACAGGTGCGTAAAGTATGTCATTATGACATTACTTTCGAGTTCATAATTCGAATTTTACGATACAAATGTAGATAAATTAATAAATATCGTGTACTTAAAACACCTAATTCATGTAAGTGTGGTTAAAAAACCTCGCTAGCATAATTAAAAAAAACTGTCCACGGTAGCTTAGTGGCTAAAGCACTGGCGCACTGAGCCAGGAGTCGCAGGTTCGAATACTACTCGTGAGCGATTTTTTCTTTCCACTATTTAAATCGTTAGATTTCGCTTCGCATGCGTAAATGTGTTAAAAATAATAAAATAACCGTCCAGGAATTTATATTATTATCGTGTTGGAAATTGCTGGCATGTTATTTAGTTGCGTACGGAAAAGCATGTGGGAGATATTTTTTTTACATAATCTGCTCATTAGGTACTGGCCCACAGCTGGAAATGGGCATATTTTCAATGCAAGAAGGGCCACGCCTTTTGCACGCTGGCGCTGGTCTAATGCGGGTTGGCAGACTACACACACCATCGAGAACTGTATGGAGCACTCTGAGGTGTGTAGGTTTCCTCACGATGTTTTTCTTCACCGGTAAAACAAGTAGTAATTACATTCTGATCCGCACATGAATTCGAAAAGTTTAGGTGCGGGTCGGGCTCAAACTTAGACCCTGCTGCATAGAAGGCAAGCATTCAACCGCTGCCGTCCAAAATGGGGCTTTCGGCGTCGACTGGGTGACTTCAGGGATGACGGTGGCACGCGGTGGTCCCGTGCCACCAGTTGTTGTCGCATCGGGAAGGTATTCAGGGAGACAAAAGTCTCCCCTGAGACGTGCCTTATAGGCATAGCACAGGGGGGGCACCGGTAGTATAAACCAACCATTCCCGGAGTCCCCCCTCTATGTTGCTGAAGATGGTCACCGGGGAGGTTTTAGTGCGGTAAAAATCCCACACGCCCCAGCCTCTTTCTTCCCCATGAGGCTGGTAGCCTTTTGAAGGTTTCCTCCCAAAAAAAAAGGCTATCAATGCTATCCACATTTATATTATAAATACGAAAGAAACTGTCTGTAGGTTTGTTACCTTTTCACGCACGACTAAACCTAAGCCTTCAGCGTGATTGAAAATTAAGAAAAAACAAACAAAAATTCATACTTTCGCATTTATAATATTAGTAGGATATCAGAATCTCTACACTAATTTGTATCCACAACTATACTACCAGCAGCCTCAAGCCATAATTCCAATTATTATAATACCCAAACAAAACAATACATCATACCTAACACCACATTGTTTTCTTCTACCACCAAACACAAATTACGCCCACAAAATTACATAACCCAAAATTACAATGCTACTGTAAAATTTCAAAAATCGTAAATACCTATTAGGTACATACAGAATTGATTATATGAATAGAAAAAAAAAAACCATCAATGTTATTTCAATATTAGATTAACTCTACGCGGTTTACGGGTTACGTTCACCGTGTTTTAACCACATAATATAATATTTAACATAGGTACACCGCAACACCGTTTGCTCGATAGGACAAACTGGTAATGTGTAGTGATGGGAAAACAGTGAGGTAGTGAACTTATTTTGTCGATAAAATTATTTTGTTTCGAGATCGAGATAGCCCAGGAGATTAAAATAACATATCTATATCTATCTATACACGATTTACCCTACTAGACATTAAAACAAACATCATTGCGATTGCGAGTTAATTACACTATTTGACTGTTATACAGTTTTACTTGTTCTATTTTCAAAGTTTACTTATTTTTTGCAAGTAATGTTTGATTAAATTTTTGTTTCAACAAAACTTGCGATCAAATTAATATGTTAGTTAATCCTATAGATACGTAATTTAATATTGTCAAATTTGATTTTAACAAAACGTAAAATTTATTCTTTACATAAAAGTTATCTGACCATGTTATCAAAAATATCGACAAATCGAGCCATAGTCGATAATCACAGTGTAATTTCATCTTTAACATCGATATCGATACAAGTCCCAACCTTAGCCGTTGAGAGGATGCATTAAAACCGATGGTAGATTTGATTTATTTATTTATTTATTTATAATTTATGTACACACAATGACATATGAAAGGAGACAGCATTAAAATTATCTAGTACAAAGGTACTGCTTATTTCAAAGAAATTTCTACCAGCAGACCTGCGAGAGGAGAAATAAGT
This sequence comes from Asteroscopus sphinx, assembly GCA_949699075.1. NCBI lineage: Eukaryota > Metazoa > Arthropoda > Insecta > Lepidoptera > Noctuidae > Asteroscopus > Asteroscopus sphinx. The sequence goes on along the minus strand of OX453022.1, from coordinate 20,097,066 downwards.
AAGAAATGTAGACAACAGTGTGTAAAAAGATAGGAAACTTAAAATTAGTTCTAATAAAGCAATAGATACTTAAATAAATACATATAAATTATATAGGTATAGGTAAATATGATATAAATATTATGCAATAACAAATTAAAAGGAAAGGTAATGCTCTTTAACACGTCTTTTGAAGACAGATATGGATTGAGAATTCCGTATGTTAGGCGGGAGTGAGTTCCATAATCTTACTGCATGCACAGAGAAGGCATAAGAATAGAAATCCGTTTTGTGAGGTTGAAATTTAAGAACAGTTTTAAGGTGAGATCTGCAAGGAGCATCAGAAGGTTTGAAAAAAGAAAAACGCTCTCGTAAGTAGGAAGGATATTTAGGATTGTAAAGGGTGTTATAAAGGAGACATAATATGCGAGTGTTCCTGCGAAGGCGAATCGGGAGCCACTTGAGTTCCTTGCGGAAGTGAGAAACATGATCGTATTTTCTAAGACCAAAAACAAAACGAATGCACAAGTTTTGCAGGCGCTCAAGCTTGTTTAGCAGCTCCTCAGTGGCATCCAAATAACAGGCGTCAGCGTAGTCGATAATCGGCTGAATCAGAGTTTGAGCGAGAGAAATCTTAGTCTTTAAGGGCAAGATATTCTGGAGACATTTTAGCGAATGAAAAGAGAAATGTACTTTACGACTTACCTGATTGACGTGTGTACGCCAAGAGAGATTAGAGTCTAACATGACACCAAGATTTTTAGCAGAATCGGTATAGTCAATTTGCACACCATCAAGATACAGAGGCAAAAGGGTTGACATATCAAGCGAATTGCGTACAAACCTGCTACCTATGACCATGGCTTGAGATTTAGTGGGATTGATTTGTAGGCCATAAGACCTAGCCCATTCGCTAACACAGGCCAGATCAAGGTTCATTGCAGCAATGGCTGAACCAGCATCCGCTGCAGGAAAATGACGGTAAAGCTGCAAATCGTCTGCGTAGAGATGGAAGTTTGAAGAAATCACTCTAGTGACAGAGTTAATGAAAATGGAGAAAAGAAGGGGAGAAAGGACGCCACCTTGAGGTACACCCGCAGCGAGATCACACCATTCAGAGAAGGTCTCTTCATGGCGGACGCACTGTGAGCGGCCCCGAAGATAAGAATCAAACCAGGTTAGAGAAGAAGAAGAAAAATTAATAGATTGGAGGATGCCCAGAAGGATATCAAAATCCACTGAATTAAATGCGCTGCTGAAGTCAAGTAAAACAAGGACAGTGAGGGACTTATTCTCCATCGCCCACCGGATGTCGTCAGTGACTTTTAAAAGTGCAGTAACAGTGCTGTGTCCCGGTCGAAATCCTGATTGGAAGGGAGAAATTAGAGAATTAGATGTCAAGAAGGTGGAAACCTGTCCATGGACAATGTGCTCGAGAACTTTAGAGAGAAAAGGGAGAATGGAGATAGGTCTAAAGTGGGATAAAGCAGATGGATTGGTAGTTTTCGGTAAAGGTATTATGTAAGCTTGTTTCCAAACTGAAGGAAAAGAACTACAGGTTAAGGAGTGATTAAAAATATGAGTGAGAATAGGAAGTAAATGAGGAAGAATAAGGCTTATCATTCTCGAACACAAGTAATCAGGGCCGACTGCTGCAGATGTAATAGCGAATAACGATTTCTTGACATCATCGACCGAGACAGTGGTAAGGTTAAAAGTAGAAGATATAGGTACCGGTAAACTAGAGAGGTCGCAGAGTGTAACAGTTTTAACGCTGGGATCAAAGGAAACAGGCGGGAGAGAGAAATGTTTATTGAGATCGTTTAGATTAACATCACTACTAGCGCTGATGGGAGATTTACCGATACCTACTGACTTGAGGAATCTCCACACGTCTGAAGAGTTACGGTTATCCAGAGATTCGTGAAAGTAGCGCCTCTTAGCATCTCGACACAGACGATTGCAGCGGTTGCGCAGAAGTTTATAATAATTGAGATTAATCGCAGAGGGTCTGCGCTTATATCTCCGTTTGGCTTTATCCCTGCGGGCCATAAGGTCTTTGATGAAAGGAGTAATCCATGGAGCAGGGTTATATTTAATCTTAACACGTCGGAGTGGTGCATGCTTGTCAAACAACTGGAGAACTGATGCATTGAAACAGTTCACCTTATCGTCAATGCTGGCGCTCTCGACCACCGAAGTCCAGTCAATAACACCAGCATCGCGCCGCAAAGCCTCCAGGTCAATGCTATTATAACTACGAAGTTTGAGAAATTGAGATTTACGCTTAGGAGTGCGAATATGGTACGACAAATAGATAAGATCGTGATAAGAGAAAACTGCAGTGAGTTGACCGAAGCATGAAACTTTATTAGGAGCAGAAACAATCATGAGATCTAATAAAGACGGCGTGCAGTTAGGAAAAAAGTGGGTAGCAGATGAAGGTAGAATCTCAAGATTGAAAGATGACAAGAGAGATTGAAGTTTATGAGTCCGGGAATTATTTTTAATTAAACATGTGTTAAAGTCGCCCATGATGATTACATGTTCATAAATGGGACATAGTTCGCTAAGAATACAATCAAGAGAGTCGAAATAGTCTATGTTTAGGTTGGGGCTATAGAAAGTTGATAACAAGATTTTGGTATGATTGACAGTTATCTCAAGAAACATATATTCAGCCGATTCCGAATACTGAGTGGGAGAAGATTTGACAATCTTGAATGGTATGTCAGCACGTAGATAGATGGCAACACCGCCATTAGCTTTGCCCGTTCTGTCGTTTCTGACCAAGACAAAACCAGGAAGTACATACTGACTGGAGGGGAGAGAGGGTTTTAAGAAACTCTCAGATATGAGTAGCGCATCAAGATGAGCACTGCTAAAGGATGCCAGAAGTTCAGAATAATGACCAGGAACACTTTGAGCATTAATATGAGCAATATTAAGGTTTTTAGGAAACTTAGAAAAAAGAGAGGAAATGTTATCGTGCAAAGTAAGAGCTGGAGAAGAGTCACTATCCGCACTGACAAAACTGCAACTAGCTGAAGAGCATGAGAAGAAGCTGTCGTTAAGATCAGCAGCTTCATCCATTAATAAGGACAGAGAATAAGCATAAACAATAAATACACTATAAATATATATATATACAAAGCTTAAATTACACCTAAAATAAAAACTTGTAAGTTAATTTATACAAGAAACAAAAACCACCCCAACTCGCTGGTAAAGAAAATGAAAATTATAAAAAAGAAATCACATTATTTTTAACTAAAAGAGTTACAGTCCGACCATGAATACAGATGTCTTTGAGTCCGACAAAAAAGACAAAAATATATATATGTTGAAAACATTGGGATATGGCGGTACTAGTTAAACAGTAAACAATTTATGTACCTAGTTAGCTACACATTTTCAGATAACATTTTGCATTTTGCTTGATAGTAGGTACCTAAGGTTTGGCAGAAAATAGTACAGAAAACGGGAGCAACACTAGTCATATAGCCATTGAATTTAAACACTGAATAAATGATAATAAAAATATATATACGTTCCGTAAACTCATTAATGTAAGTCGGACTGCGATAAGAAATTACAAATTACAAACTAGGTAAATAAAAGTTTATTTAGCAAGATTAGTAAATTAACCGCTACGCACATAATCACAAACGTGCAGCACTGACGAAACGTCGAACAGGGCTGCGTTCACTCATATCGCCCGACGTCGTCGGACGACGCTCGCTGCAAAGTACGCTCCGGGCGACGTCGGACGATAAAACTGAACACACCCCAGGTGACATTTAATATGTATGACAGCTGGCAGGTAACAAGACGGATTACAGCTGACTCGAGCTTACTGACAGAAATTGACAGATAGTCTCGGAAAGAATGAAATAGTATGGGTACCTACAAAACTTGTTTATAAACGACATGATAGTAAATTAAGTACCCGGCTTAAAGATAATAGTTAAAGATATAAAGCGGCCAATTGTAGAAGTAACAACAGTTGAACACAGGATCATAACTACTTTTGCCTACGCGATTTCTTCTGACGCTTGACGATAGTTTCAGTCGCCGTGCTCTTTGGAGAACCAAGCTCTTCAGACTGCGCAGAATCCTCAGTGTCGACAATACAAGCAGGATATCGAGCAATCAGTTCCTGGAGTTCAATCATTGTCTCAATTTTACGACGTGATTTGTCAGGACATAATATCACAATCTTGCCCTCGACTGACCAGCAGTTTTTCACATTGAAGTGCTTACGTGCAGCAGTAAATGTAACATGACGAGCTTGAGTCAGGAACTCGGAGATTGTGATGCCGGAGCCCTTTAGTGCTTTTTTGCTATCCCACACCAGTTGACGATGTTCCAAGCTAAAGAATCTGACGAGGATGGGTCGAGTCTTACGCTGTGAGGAGCCAAGTCTGTGACAAACATGGATAATTTCTTTACCCACATCTGTCAACTTAATTTGGTCGACTATGACTTTGTGAACGGCATCATAAAGATTCTCATCCTGTTTTTCGGGAACACCATGAATTAATAGGACTTTTCTACGCATGACTGTCTCGTGTCTGTCAAGCCCAAGTGCGAGAAGCTCGATCTGAGCCTTTAATTTGGAGAGAGCCTGCCAAACAAACAGTTTGAATTCTGAGAACTCACGTGAAATAGATGTTATATCAGAATGTACCGGTTTGGATCCAGAGGTGGCCTGCTGCAGTTTTTCTTCGTACTCACGCATCCGGGAGGCAAACAACTGTTCCAGATCTTCCAATCCAGTTGCGAGTTTGGAATCCATGATGCTTCAGTAGTGGTACTTTTAAATGCAGTTTAGAGTGATAGTAAAGCTGGATAACAGTAAGTAGCGAGTATCGGGTGGTTATGAACACAACTAGGTGTTAAATTTCATTAAAAAGTTATCTAAACTATATATTATTAATTTTAATTAAAACAGCAAGAAAAAAAACGTGTTACTGCTGTGCCTACCCACATAAGAAAAAAAGCGCACGCGCGTCGAAATACAAGTTGTAATATAATACGAGCGTATTTATTGCGTTTGTACTGCGGCAAGACAGTTGTGGGACCACCGGGTACTTGTGATTAGCGCGGTTTCTTTATTATTATGCGTTAGGTATTATGTAAGAGGTTTTCATTTTAGTTCATCTATCGATTGACTTATTTCTTTATTTTTTGATTTACATTTTTTTTTGTAATAATACTACAATATTAGGATATTTAAATAGGTCTACAAGTCCATATTCTTCTTCTTCTATAGTGTCGATATAAGCTACATAATGATAACAGCCCATGCCGTGAGAAAAACATTAGCCAGTCAGCAGGTTGGTAGCGGGGCTGACTGCCCAGGGTGCGCCGGACGATCAGTTAATATCGTCACTCGTGGAGGCTCTTTCAATGCACCCCATAATTATATACAATATTAACAAAGTAAAAAATAAAATGATACAAAAAGCGCGCTTAGGCGTCAAAATATTCCTTCACACCGCTGCTGTCATCTGGCATAGTGCCTTGAAGACTGGCAGCGTTGCCAGCACGTTGAATGGCAATGCTTATTCTTTGACCAAAGAATTAGCCAGTCTTCTGGTCACGCGAAGTGTCGACCAGTCTCTTTTTTTTATTATTATTTGAGGAAAGAGGTAGGGTCTTGAACGCCCCTAAGCCACTGCGACCTAAAAGATCTATTGTGACGCCTCTTGCAGCATTACAGCACTTCCCCAAGCTGCAAGTCATTCATAAAGTCGACTATGACCTTGGGGGAGGAGGATTTGATCTCCTGCATTGAGATGACGTGGCCTCCAAGATGCTGGCTTCTGATGTGGTGCACTGCATCACATTCGCATAGGATATGGATGGGCGTCTCATCCTTTTCCCGACAAAACCTGCAAACTGTGGTATCACTGAGGCCCATCCTGTGAAGGTGTTTATTCAGCTTGCAGTGCCCAGTGAGGGTTCTTGTCAGGATTCTTATCTGATTTTTGTTCAACGAAAGCGCTTCTTTCGTAAACCTTTTAGAGACCAGTCTCTTAGAGATTTCCTTAAAAAGGGAGCACGCACTCGGAGTGCATGACCCGAGCGTTTCGAATCCAAACGGCTCAAAGTCATAGTTATCTGATAGGTTACTAGGTATATTTGCGCCGCTTGAGGGCCCAGCAGACGCAGCGGCAGTGCCAGTACCGCCAGCCGAGCTAGAAAGATGTGAAAGAACAAGGGTGTCGCAGCACTTTGCGTCCCACACCAGAGGCCTACCCATCTTTCTAGCTCGTATTTTCTTTATCTTTTGAGGGAGATAATCTATGCCTGCTTGTTGATTGTGCTCTCACAGTGTGGTACTGTACCTACATTATTTGCTGAACCAGGCTTTTTTGACGGTGAAACCCGAAGGTCGCCCTTCACCTGAATTTATCTAGAACCTGACTTAACCTGACAAGTTACGAGCTCCTACATGAGCACCGGAAGGAAGGAAGGCCTCGGACCTCGGCATAGAACGTTGCTGGGGGACCCCGCTACTGGTGCCCCTGGCAGCCGCTGCTTCACTCAAAAGGTTTTCTCGAAAGTCGGACTCTTGGCATCGAGTCTAGTATTGGCCTGACTTGGTTTTCTATTTTAGAGCAGTATAGTACCAAAGCATTGGGGCTACTGATAGAGGCCAATGGAGGGCTATTTCTAGTCTTTGATCCGTTAATTTTATAAAAAAAGATGTAAAGATAACAACTTCACTACAATAATGGTGTAGGAATTTCAGTCAGTGGTCTAACGGGTAAAATTAATATACAATCTATCCACGATTTGCGCTACTAGAGATAGCAATTTGACATACAAAATAAGTCAAAATTCTATCTCTAGTAGGGTAAATCGTGGATAGATAGGATATTAATTTTGGCCGTAAGAGGCCTGGAGACTAGACCAAACTGTCAATATGTGACTTTACAAAATATATGGCAAATTGGGTCTGCCACCTTACATACTAAATTAGATACTAAATTCATTCCATCATCACAATAAATATTTCGTTCAACAATATTTCAATTCACTGCATTATTAACTGCAATTTACGTACGACAGTTAACCCCATGACGTCACGTACCGTTAGTTAAGCGATGGTTTAATAAATCAAAAGTTAAACGCTGGCTAACTTGTTGTTTCTGTACGTTATGCGGCCACTTAGCGGGATGGTGTTTACACCGAGGTGAAAGAATGATACGTACCTAATAGCCATCTCCTCTGAAATAACTGAGATGCCTGAAATAAAGTTACAAAACAAGAAATGGTGTTGAATTTCTTGTTCACAAACTAAACTGACTTCGGACATACAGGTCACCCTAGTTTAGAAGCCAGGGCTACACTAATTTGTAAAATTGAACTAAAGAATAAAGTTAATTTAATTTAATTTAATTTAATTTAATTTAAACTTATTTTAAACTATCGCACTCTAATAATTAATTTCTTAGGTTTTTTTATTAGTATTATCTTGCCGTCTTTGCATGAATACTTGTGATATGCGTCTCATTATTGTACCAAACGGGTGTCCAGCTCAGCATGTACATACATACATACATACATATTATCACGCCTGTTTCCCATTGGGGTAGGCAGAGACTATGGATTTCCACCTGCTACGATCCTGACACACCTCTTTCGCTTCATCTACGTCCATTAACCTCGTCATGCATGCTCGTCGGTTTAGAGAACTCTTAACCTGGCATTTTTTGAGAAAATCCGCGATTTGATCGCGATACGTTCGCCGAGGTCGTCCCCTTCCAACTCTTCCATCCACACTCGCTTCGTATACTTGTTGTTACTGTTTCGTCAATCTCCTCTCGTCCATCCTCTCTATATGTCCAAACCATCTTAACATACCTTTCTCAATATTATACCTGACGCTGGTATTCTGCTGGATTTTTCTTTGACTAAGACATATTCCGTCCATTCTACAGGCATGCAAATCCCAATCCTAATTAGAACTTCTAAATTCAGAACCATGTAATAAGCCATTTACATACACATCGAGATTCAGTATTACGCTGCGGTGTAATACACGCAGTCCTAGCTCAATGCTATGCTTGCTACCGCTTGCTACCGTCTTTACGAGCCCAGTTTAAAGCAGTTAACTTAACTAGACTTTGTGTTTAGCAATCCTAAACGATTTAGCTGACCTAAACACCGGCAAGTTCTTAGCTTTGATTTATTTAAGCACGGTCATTTTATGTTGTTATTATTTATATGCACATAACGGTGTAAGAGTTAAATATGAGGAAGACTTTGAGTAACTCTAAGTCTAGGTAAAATAAAGTGATGTAAGATGTAGGAAGTAGTAGGTACTAAAGTTTTGAGGCGTCGCCGTCTGCTGTACTTAAAGCACAGACATAGTAAAAAATATAGACTAAGTGCTGCGAACAACCATAGTGAAGTTAACCAAAACTGTGCTCCTTCATGTACAACGAGTGCTCACGTACACACCATGCACCTGAAGGATATTTGTTTTCCAGTAGGAAGATGCCACGACATGTGAACTGAGAGGGGTGAGCACGGTTTAAGGTGAATACGGTGAATGAAATTTGGTACACAGATAGGCCATAATCCAGATTAGCATATAGGCAACTTTTTATCCCGGGAAGAAAAACAGTTCCCGGGGGATACGCGATAACATATTTTCGTTTTAAGCCATATTATACCAACGCGGGCAAAGCTGCGGCACAGTAAACATAACATGCAGTACAGAAACTACGTACAAACGCTCGAAAGGACATACACATATGTACGGGTAAACAAGGCCCCTAAGCGTGTGTTTGCACTGACAGTACTGCGACGTCTGCTTTGGTTCTTGTTGGGGCGTGCGTCTGTTTGAGTGATCCGGAGCGTCAGGACGTAGTTTCCGTACTGTGAGTTATGTTTACTGTGGCTGCAGGCAAAGGCTAGAACGAATACATATTATTATAACATGATATGTAAACTAGGTACAAAAACAGTTCAAACCATGACAGTCTTTGACTAAGCAATTTCGGATCGCAAAAAATATTCCGTTGATAATAATATGGGAAGGGTTATAATTCTTTTTGTGACCATAATATCGAGGAATTCTAGATATTTTTCAAACCAACTATTCTTTATTCGAAAGTGAAAATAATACAGAGGCATCAAAAACTGCTCCCAGACAGAAAAACTCAGACAAAAGAGTATGCATTAAATTCACCAAGTAAGATACGCACTTATCTACGACTTAAGTTGAAGTCCACCATCATTTATTACAAAGTTGAGTGCAAAAAAAACTGCATTAAGGCTAAGAAAAAGCTCAGTTAATAATTAACTGAAGATCGTTATAGACGTCATCGCATCGCGGCTATTGCGTTGTTGACGAGGGACGTGATATACGGGTGGCAAGGTTGACGGACCTGCTGGACTGCTGGGTTTAAAAAGCTTTCTTCTAAGTTGTTTTTATAAGAGTACAAAAGTTCGAGTGTCGATTTTATTGTATTGGAGTCATGTACTATGTGAACTTGTACGACACTAAACTAGAGACCGCGTCCGCACTGTCTTAAAATCTAGTTTTGGTTTCATCCAATCGAACTACCACAGTATAAACTACCAAAGTTTGATAACTTATACCTACCTACTTTTATTACCAAAGGGTGATTTAGCAAAAAATTATAAATATTTAGCAAAAAGAAGCAATGACTTGAAGAAGGTAGTTGAGGGGGACTGGATGCGGAAGGAAAAGGACTGAGTGTTGTGGTGCTACTTGAGAGAGGCCTATGTCCAGCAGTGGACTGGCTAAAGCTGAGTTGATGATGATGAAAAAGAAACAAACATTTTAAAAAACTTTTTTTTCTGTCAAATATCTTTCTACCTAGTTATTACATCCAATCAAATTGTATTTACTATTTAAATCTTAAAACTCAATCAGTCATATTCACCATTACTGAAAGAAAGAGAAAGAAAAAGATTTTATTCTTGCGCTCCATTTGACGCACACACTACAATACTTATACATAATACTTTACCATTCCATGACAAATTAGTATAGTTAAAATTAAATTGACAACTGACAACACTGGACATAAACAATACATGATCTGTGGTTATTACGGTACATCATCGGTTTTTTGTTCTACATTATAGTCTGTGATTTACAGTTAGTCAATCATTAATCTGTGATCAAAACAAAAACAATAATAAAAATAAATCGTAGTGATTAAAATTATTATCTTTGAATAAAAATGCTAGGTATTGTAAATACTACTGTGATCTTTGTGCGTCGCATGTGCGCAAAAATGTAGGTCATTGCTCAGCTTAATGCTGTGGCTTAGGATGGACCTAGTGCCAGCAGCGCTGATTTTCAGCAAAAACCTTAGAGTGACATAATGAAATCCCACTACCGAGAAACTCAAACCAAGTAAGTACTACATAATATAATGAGTGAGTGTCATATAAATAGTGTATACATAAAAACAGTGCAATAAATAAACTTAGTTTTATTATGGTCCAAAGAAAACACAGTTACATCAGAACAGTTATGTAACCAGTAGGTACCCAAGCGGCGGGCCATAGTTGCGTAAACGCCTATCGGTACCTACCTACCTATACTGCATCACAGACAGACGGCGCTCCGCGCTCGCAAAATACCATCAAAGACGCAATATTTTTAGTTCCAACGGATTTAATATGATCCACGATTTATCTGCTCAAAACCCATATCCCAGCATCAACTAAGGGGTATGTTGTGATTCAAACTACACATCCAAATATCTATTACTTAACTGCATTTTATAAAGTACTTAATTAGAAACTACTATTAAATTCTTGTAATATAAATATAGACAAATAAATACATTGCAAATAAACTACTTAGTATACCTATGCATTATATTATTATATTGTTTTATATTATTATAATGTACCTTTTTTTTTTTCCAGTCACTATAGATTGACATACCTACACGACAGGGTATATTTGTGTTATATGTTCACACAGACCAAGGCAGAGAAGGCAGTCAGAAAGCCCCTAAGGCGACACTCTGACCAAGAGCTCCAACTCACCACTGATGACCTGATACCATTGCTAGGAGGCCATGACCCTTGCGGTAAGACCATCAATAACATTAATTTACACAGGTTATAAGGCCTGCTGTATCTGCATATAATGTTTTTTTAGATGTGATAGAAAAGTATGCTTTGTTTTCAGGTCTCTTACTGGAGGAGGAAGGTCATTCCAGCAGCGAGTGGCAGCCCACTTAAAACTCCCTCTGAAAGCCATGGATCTGTGTTTTGGGGTTGAAAGGGGATCAGTTACATACCGTATGTAGCTTCTATATTGATTTCGTCTCCAACTCAGTTTTGTATATAGATAATGAGGTTTTTGTGTAGTAATGACACCAAAGAGTAAACTAGCCATATGTAGCTTCCTCCTTGCGGCCATCTTAAGGATATTGTTAGTGTTTGCGAAAGGAGTGACATGGCTTCTTCGAGGTATGCTTACACAAAACCGGGTACATGCATTCTGAATACGTTGGATCAACTTATCCGTTCTTGCTAACAGACATGGACCGTACACGGTGTCGCAGTAATTTAGCTTTGACAAAACCAGGCTATCTACTAGTTGTTTCCGCAATTGCACACTTATGTGGTTTCTGATGGAATATAAAATTTTTAATCTATAAAAGCAATTCCTCAGGGAAATATTTATGTGCTTTTCAAAGCGTAGCTCAGGATCGATTGTTAGACCTAAATTGCATGCTGTTTCTACTCTTTCAATATCTTTGCCCAAAATTGTAATTTCTGGTTTAACCGACAGCATTGAGCCAATCATTTGCCTACTGCCCAGCACCATAAATTTTGACTTAGTTGGATTTAAAACTAATGAATTTTGCTCAGACCATGCAACTACTCTCTGTAAATCTGCATTAATTTTTTGTACTGCTGCTAAAGTGTCAGTAGGTTTACAACTTATGTATAGTTGAATATCATCCGCATACATGTGATACTTGCAAAAATGAAATGAGCTTGTTATGTCAGCACTATACAGAATATAAAGAAGAGGTCCTAAAATGGATCCCTGGGGCACACCACGTAATACCTGACGTGGAGGTGATGATAAGGTCGATCCATCCTCCTTCCGTATCTCGACATATTGTGTCCTCCCCGTTAAATAACTTATAATTACTGTACACTACAAAACTGGAAGTATACCTCAAAATCTATATTTTACAAAAACACAATCTTTTTCAGAAGATCAATCTGTCTTTACGCTCGAGTCACTGGACACGTCTAAAATAAACTTAACGACGTATTGTTAATATATTCCACAAAACAATAAAAAATAAAATCTTCCAACAAGCTAGCCATTCTTACCAACCCTATGTCACATCACCGGCCCATTAAGTGGATATAAAAATTATTTCTTATTTTACAATCAAACGCAGTTATTGCTCTGTGTCACGATGACGCTGCGCAGGCGACGCGTGTGGTGATCCATACAAATGTCATAGTATTCGTTGTTGTTGTTGTGGTTTCCAACTTATGACACTGTTCAGATTTAAGTTCTGTTTGCATGGGGATAAAGGTGATTTTGAATTGAATCTTGTACTTTTTTTATATTTTGATGTGGTCATGTCTGTGATTAGCAAGTCTTAGACAGCTTTATTTATCTATAACGCTATTTATTTATGATTTCGACTAAAGTGTCTGCCACTCGACCTTGCATAATCTAAAAAAAGTCTTTTTAGGGTTTTACTGTATTGGATTTGTCTACCTGACACTAATCTTGGTTTACTCAAGTAAAGAAAAAGAAAAGCTTTTCTGTGTAGCCGTTGTGGCGATGCTTAAGGGAGGGCTATGTCCAGCAGTGGATGTCTTTCGGCTGAAATGATGATGTGTAGCCAAAGAAGTAGCGTATCCTTACGAAAACTTTCTTGTTCAATGTCAAAGTGTTATGAAGTTTTGACCGCTGGAATAAAAGATCATACGTGACCAATTCAAAAGTATAAAAATAGAAACAAAATCAGTGTCTCTCTGTGTCAATTAACAAAATGTTAAGTGTGGCCACGTGCTATGTTTTATGGGTGTAATCAATTAATGTTTTAACAAACCCATGAAGGAGTGATTTACAAGAGCGTGCCCCATAAGTGCCATGATGTCATATAAGATAAGGTTTGAGCAATAAAAAAATGTTAAGTAAAATTGTAAGTTGGACATTATGAACTCTAGGCACGTGTCGAGTTTGAAATATAGCTACTTATAATAAGAAAAAAGTCAATAGGTTCAGATCTTCATTCTTGATCAAAGTTCTCCTTTCTGCCTAAAACTTTGTTTTTAGTAATATTACAATGATTAGTGTATTTATAGAAATCACGCCAATAAATTTACGTAATAATCAGTATATTTCTGCTTATGACCAGTTTGCAGCTTACCGCCTATCTAGCCTTAGGATTTTGCATTCATATGAGACACACGACGATAAGTAAGTAACATTAAGTACTTAAAGATAATCAACGGACATAATTCTACCTTTTATTCCAGATTATCCCATATCAAACCACTTTCATCCAACTAAAAGCTTAACCCAACGCATAGATATAAAAAATTGCTAATTGACTATTACTGCCAGTAACCACAAAAAGACGTGTCATATTTTAAATCGGACCGCTAAAAGCACCATAAGTAGCTGGTCATCAACGTCATAATATCATGTCGATAATGTGTCACTAAAGCATAATGCAGAGTCGTGACCATTTGTAAATGTTGCGTCCATTACTCGTGTATAATGAGCCTAGAGATAAGCGTTTTGAGAAAGCAATAGATGATATTAATATTGCAGGAACAATATGAATAGCTGACAAAGTACGTAGATGTTTTACGTGTAATATGCAAAGCATGTAGGTAAATAAAGAAGAGCGATTTTAATTTGTTAGTTTGCTAGTTGTTTTAGCTAAGCAAATACTAGCAGCTAATATAATAATGTGACTAAATTTACATGAATATGAACATACAACAAAACTATAAAATAATTTCGATGATATGAATATCATCATTATCATCATTTCAGCCTTAAGACAATATGATATGAATATATTTATATGAAATAGTAATGACTCCAATATTACTTGCGAAAACACAAGTTTACAAGCACAGGAGTTTACAAGCGCTCAAAGATGATACCTATTAAATTTGAAAAGCTATTATCATTACTATTATTTTCAGCATATATTGCCCTACTGCAGTGCAAGGCTTCCTTTTCCATTTTCCACTCATTCCGGTCAAGTGCGAGTGTAGACCAGTCCTTTCTATATGCGTCTAGATCATCCCAAACTTCGCCTGGGTCTGACGTGATGCCAATGAACGTTTATTGACACTCACTCGGTACAAATAGCCCCAAAGTTGTTCGAAATTCGCTAAACGTATCCAGCCCAGTCCCACTGAGACTGGACAGCTTTTTGGGAGTAAAAATAAAAAACTAATAAAACAAAGTAATTTAAATAGAATAGAAATTACCGTAACAATATTACATGCGAAAACACAAGTTGATAACAGTAGTTAATAAGCACTCAAAGATTGAAGATTGAATTTGAAAATGGTAATAAAGCTCACTCTATAGAAAGATAAAATAAAACTAACTCATAAATCAAACCAAAGAAAAACATCAAAGCTAATCACAGTCAGTTACATTTCATATTTTCTTGAAAGCGCTTAGCAACATTATAATTATAACTGACTACTATCGGAGCGTATGCCATCAACTTTAAACGACGTCGTAGTCCCATTACGCCGTACAATTTTTAATAAAAACACACACAACATAGACGTTACACATGATGAATTCGATATACTTTTGCTAAATGAAGCGCAACGCCCATAAGCCTTTGGTACTAGACAATTTCTTACTACCAATCCTTCTTATTTTGTTGGTGCATCACCAACATCTATTGGCTTTTCTACAAGCTCAGTTGCATCGGATTTTGAATCTTATCGGTACTTCCTAAAGGTTTCGTCTTTCAAAATTTGGTGAACATGGATGGAAAATTTTACATGTCAAGTGTAACATTAGATATTGTCTATTGGAGTTTGCTTATGGTGTTACTTGCTATGATTTATGGTTTCATTCCGGTCGTATCTAAGTTTTGTTGTGCTCAACTTTGTTTGTGCCGTTAAAGGAAATTACCATCAGATCAAATACAAATGCGCTTGTATTTAGAGCATTGATGATTCAAGTTCATTGTTCACGATGCACCTCACACGAAATGGTTTTGATTGAAGAGAAAGAGGATGCTAATCAAAATCAACGGCGATTAATAAGTTAGTTTGGTATAGTTTTTGTGAGGATTAAGTTAACATTTATAAGCCTTTTCCCACGTTTTATAAAGTAACTTTTAAAGTGTTTTCAGCTATGTCAAGAAAGTGAATTAAAATGTCGTTATTGTCCCTCATAGAAAGGGGATTTTCCAATGAACGCAATAATCAGGTATGAGTCAGTAAATCAGATTTCAAACACGTATTATTGCATTCATTTGACCTCAATTTTATTTGTTACTCCTTGACCACCATACGACAACATAGAGTTATTATACGTCAGTATGGAAATGTCTTTGACATACAATCACATCACCGTAATCCATTTTTTTCTTAACACTTTCTACCTTATCACGTATTATCTCTGCATCTAATAAGGGTTGTGTCACATTTCTGACTTCAAGTCCGAAGTTAATCTGACGCTTAATAAACTTTGTATGATCGATCGGTCTTGTAAACACCACAATATCTTTACCGTCAAGACCAGTATTATTAGTTATCTTGTCGTTCTTATTTAAATAACTCTAAAGTCTTATTTTGGGATGAATAAGTGTTACGATATCCAAAGCCTTGTTTTGATAAGGATAGAGTTGAAGTTCGAAAGGTTTTTTTATAGGGAGTGAAAACATAATTTGGTCCGTGGTTTCGGTCAGTGTCACGGTTTTTTTAAGGTTATGTTTGGGTGTAACAAAAGTGGTTGAACTTTATGGTTGAATTGATCCATAAGTATCGAGGGATAGAAAGCTATATGTGTATCTTTATACTAACGGAATCCTGTCAATCCAATTTTAAAATTAATGCTTAATAAAATAAGGACTTACCACTTTTGTGATGATCTTCGAACTATTTTAAATAATAAATGCATTTACCTGAAACAAAAAAAGCATAAAAATTTTTAAATTTTGTAGCAAGACAAATCATTATTTTTGCTTAAGGCATATTTAGCAGCCAAGTGGCGCCCCCATCAGTAAAATAATGAAATAACAATAAAAAATGTGCCAAAAGTTACTGTTTTTCGCACTTTTTCTATCTACAACTATAAGTTAATAAGTTCTTATTAAACTACAGTAGTACATCAATTGTTATGCCACGTTTACATTCAGCCCCTGCCACTGTCGCTCGCGCTGCCGGCAATATTTCCCGAAATACTTCTGTGGCAGCCTCGACAGCAGTGAGCGTTTACATACTGCTTCATTACTCACTTCGCATTCGACTACGGGCAATGGCGGACGTTGAAATAGCTAATAAATAATTTGGGGAGCGCCGGCAGCGCGAGTAGCAGCGGCAGGAGCAGGAGAAGGGATCCGTTTACATACTCGCGCTACCCACTTCCATGCCCACTTCCCTGCTCAATTGGGTTGAATGTAAATGTGCCATTAAAAACGAAATTTGATAAATGATGTATTCACTTATTCAGCGAATATCAATTTTTTTACTTATGGGAGCGCCGCTTGGCTGCTACATGCCCCTTAAATGAAGAAAAAGTTATACGGAATGCAACAATGTGTTAGTCCAAAATAAATCTATCTTCCATTCCATTTTTCCTTAATTCTTTCACACATTTTTTATTAAAATTTCTGGAAGTTCATTCCAGTCTTGGAACCTCGATTATTACGAAAATGCTCTGCCAAGAAAGGATAGGCAATCTAAAACAATTCTGAGAAAAATATCAAAACAATGGAGTCGTTTTCCTCATGGTGAAGCGTTTGCAGGAAGTTCTCGTTTGCGGTTTTTAGTAGTAACTTGATGTATCACAGTTGTTAATGAGATTTACTATAGGTCAGTGTTTTGGTGTTTATATTTTTGGTTATAGGCACTTGCAAAAATTCGACACTTGTAAAATAAACACGGACATTTTTGGAAAGAAGTTCCTTGCTTGCGGTTTGTGATTCGGGAGAAAATATAGCGTCACGTCACGCTAAGATTTGCGCGACACCCATAGAGTACATTGAATATACGGACATAGAGTTGTCAGCTGAACTCACCTTGAAGTTGCAGTAACACTGCAGTTCGTATCTGACAACGACCGCCGAAATAAGAGAACACGAAAATCTTTGTTTTGATCAAAGTAACTGCACTGCAACTACACTGCAACTGCACTATAACTGCAATGCAACCTTGTTACCTGATTTGGCCTACTTAAAAGTAAATTTCTCTTAATCTATTTATTGTCTGTGCTCATCCAAAAGGAAAACACCATAACCAAGCAACAAAAGGCAGTTGCCCGAATTTATAACGTCGTAAAAAACAGGTTCCTGATTGGCCCCAAAACCTTCCTAATGACGGGTTTACGTATCATAACTGTGTTTACAGTAATTTCTCAACAGGGATCTTGTCACGACTCTGTTAATACCCCAAAATGATGGGAACTGTGAGTTTGTTTGGTCGTGTTAATCTCGGAAATTATTGCACCGATTTGTATGTATTTTAGTTGGAAACGAGGCTGAGTTTAACTGCGATTAAGTTGCGGTTGAATTTTTGTGATGAATTGAAATTATGGTAAGCCTTGTTACTGTTATGATTTAACTATGTTTCCATGGTATATGGTAATCGTAAAGCATTAAGCTGGATGTGGAAGGCGCATGACCGGTCCTTGGAGGCCTTTGTCCAGCAGTGTCTTTCGGCTGAAATGGTGAATGATGATGATGATAGTGTTAGTAAGATAAGTATTATTAGTATTATTGTGTTTTGACGACCTCTGTGGTCTAGTGGTTCGAGTGTCGGACTGCTGATAACGAGGTCGTGGGTTCGATTCCTACAGGACACAAATATTTGTGTGATGAACATAAGTGTTTGTGTTGGTCTGGGTGTGTTGCTTATGTATTATAAGTATGTATTTACAAAAAAAAAGTATATAAGTATTATATCCATTGTCTAGTTCTCATACCACAAGCTCTGCTTAGTTTAGGACTAGATGGTGCTGTGTAAAAATGTCCCAAAAGATATTTATTTATTTATTATGGTGTGTAGGAGGAGTTTGAACTTTGAGCTGAGGAAAATAATTTCTCGGCGCCCTTGAAGCCTCGGTACCCGCCCTCAGAATGCCGGGGCCCTGATGGCTCAGCACACGGGTGCGCTGCACCCCTTTCACCCCAAGATTGAGACGGCCCTGATGTTACAGTATATTAATTAATAATACAAAAAATTGTATCAAGGGAATCTACAGGCCAATTCATGTAACTGAAGAAATGCAGTTGCAGTTCAATTTCGATCAAAACAATGCTTTTCATGTTCTCTTGTCTACGACAATAGCTGTCTTATACGAACTGCAGCGTCAATACAACTTGATCGGCGCGTCTTGAAATTACGTGAATGCTGATCTTATCTACCCAGAAATTTTGCTGATATTATTTTGTTAAGTACCTAATCCATTATTTCGTTTAACAACCGCTACTAATTAAACAAACGAATCAACTGTTTATAATAATAATGTGATATCATTGAAACAATACCAAGAAGACATAATTTACACAGAGATAATAGGTTCAAGCTTAACACTTGTTAGTATTACAAGAATTGTTACAACATCCAATAATGTTGATTGTTCATTATTATTATTATGAGCCTGTGCTGTCCCACTCCTGGGCAAAGGCCTCCATCCATTTCTTGCACTTTTCCCGATCCCGTGCCTCTTCCTACCAGTTTTTAAGGAATGCATCCATTTCGTCCCGCCATCTCGACTGCTGAGCGTGGGGTCCTGGGTTCGATTCCCGGGTCGGACAAAGTGTCATTGGGTTTTTTCATTAGGAAATTCACAGTAGCAGCCCGAAGTATGGATTTGTGCCTGGCTAATGGCAATAATAAGCTCGCCCCCTATTACATGGGACTATAACATAACTGACGAAATGTGGGTGTACTATACACCTCTGCCTACCCCTTCGGAGAAATACAGGCGTCATGTTATGTTATCTCTTTCGCGACCTTCCGCGACCTCGTGTAACTGCCTCGGGGTTTCAGTTTTGTGCCACTTGGGCCCACAATACGTCGGGCATGCGGCAGACCTGTCCTGCCCACTCCCATTTCAGCTCAGCAGCCTTTTGAACCACGTCTGCTATTTGTGTTTTAGAGCGCAGTACAGTGTTTCGAACACGATCTGTTAAAATAATAAAACAAAGTTTAACCGGAATAAATCGCGTTTATTATTTAAATTGGTTTTCCTGACGTTTCGAAAGATTTGCAGCATTTCGTGGTCGCAGGTAGACTAAGATGACAAGCGTCTGTACAGATATTTCTAAAAAAAGATTTTAATCTATTTACAATTATTAATTAAAATCGTTTCGATGCACGCAGTAATCACTCACAATATCATTATCTTTTACAGTGTTGCGTTTTTTTTTTCGAATTGGCTCTCGCGTGTGGTACCGAGGTACCATTTCTGCTTAACCGGGCTAGTTGACGGAGAGCCCCATGTGGGACTCCATTCGCCGAAAGTTTTTCTCTAATCCTACACTTAAGACTAAAAATGCGGTTGCAATACCGCAAAAGGCGGTCCCCCAAGGGGGGGCTCGGACCTCGGCTTACTGGGGCATTGCAGGGGGACACCGTGTTGCGTGCTGTTTGGGACTTGATAAGCTTTCGAAACGTCAGGAAAACCAATTTAAATAATATACGCGATTTAATCCGGTTAAACTTTGTTTTATTATAATGTGTACCTAGTGATCGCGAAAACCTAAGAAATTATTACGATCTGTTAATTTAACACTTAGTTTACTTCGCTCCATAGCTCGTTGGCAGACCTTGAGTTTGGTTTTCTGGATGTTAGTCAAAGACCAAGTCTGTGCTCCATAATAATAAAAATAAAAAGCCTTATTGCATTAATGCGCAATGAGCTGTACAATTCCCACGTTTAAGTTTATTATTGTTATGAATTATATCATACTTTGTGTAGTAATGTTATTATTACTATGAAGCTATTACAATAATTAAGTATTGTTACGGAATAGAGCTTTTTCTCATGAATTAATAGGCTTGTACCACGTGTAGAAGCTCCGTAAAGGTTTTTATTTTGTAACATAACATAACATAACATCACGCCCGTATTTCCCCGAAGGGGAAGGCAGAGGTGTATAGTACACCCACATTTCGCCAGTTATGTTATAAGTCCCATGTAATAGGGGGCGAGCCTATTGCCATTAACCGGGCACAAATCCAAACTCCGGGCTGCTACTGAGAATTTCCTAATGAAAAAACCCAATAACACTTTGCCCGACCCGGGAATCGAACCCAGGACCCCATGCTCAGCAGTCGCGCGTTTATTTTGTAATGAGCAATATATATTTATTTATATCTTTTCTTTTTTAGGGTTCCGTAGTCCTACAAGGAACCCTTATAGTTTCGTCATGTCCGTCCGTCCGTCCGTCTGTCCGTCTGTCCGTCTGTCCGTCTGTCCGTCTGTCCGTCTGTCCTAATCTTTTACAGCTTAATAACTTCTACAGTTATAAACATAAGTAAATGAAATTTTGTTAAAAAATGGTTTAGATATAGAACTCAATTTTAAAAGAATAAAAAAATCTTAATAACGTATTTTAGGGGTGGCGCCCATACATGTAAAATGGGGATGAAATTTTTTTTTTCGCTGCACCCCCTCGTCAGGGGTATCATTGAATAGGTCTATTAAAATGAAGGTAATGTTTCATACATCACTTTTTCATCAGGTGTACCATCTGCGAAATATAGCCCACCAAAGTGACCTACAATGTGTCCCCCCCCCCTGCCATTTCCAAACTATGCAACGTAGAAACTTGTAATAGACTTTTATAAAAACTCTCTTTTAAAATAATTTCGAGTATAATGTGATTATAAATTTTTGAGTTATAGTGAGAAAACTGAAAAATACTTAAGTCTTCCTAGTTCAAAGGTCATTGACCTTAGATAAAAATGATCTTAGCAAATAATGCTCCTTTAGTTACTTTCTATTTAAAAAAATCACAAAAAGAAACTTTGTGTTATATTGATAACACAAAGTAACAGCGCCACCTAGCGCTAAATTTAAGAAGTGTGTCATATCAATATATGACACACTTCTTAAATTTAACGCTAGGTGGCGCTGTTTGCAAAAACTAAAATAGCAACGATTAATATTCGATTTGATTCGTTTGTAATTAGACCAGTAGGTCCTAGGGTTATAGGGTTCCTTAAGTATAAGGAACCCTATAATACTGAGTATGGCCCCACATGGTCTTGGCCTGTTTTTTAAATAAATTTTGGTGTTTTGGCGGCACTAAAATCATTGTGTACCTGAATGAGCCTATCAACCTATTAAACGAAGCAATGAGCTGGAAGTAAAAATTATTTAAGTATTGTAACAAACAAAATCTATTGGGATAAATCATACTTACTTATGATAGAACCGTATTATTTAGTAAAACTGGAAAGTTCCTTAAAACAATTATTTTGTTAAAAATAAAAATAAATTAATATTTTTGGGACATTTTACACAGCACCATCTAGTCCCAAACTAAGCAGAGCTTGTACTATGGGTACTAGATAAAGTTGTGAAAAACGGCTTAAAATCGTAAGCGTGTTTAAACGTTGTGCTTTTTTCTGCCAAGGAATTTTTTTACGCTTTTCGATATAAACTTCTGAAAAAATTTACTTTTATTTGTCTTCATTACATTCATTTACACTATTCTATTTACTATTTCACTAAGAACTATACACACAAACTACAATCGTCGCGTAATTACCGAGGAGAACATTAAAAAACACATTCACTCGTTGACAACAAAAAATAAACTAAGTGTCAAAGCAAAGCGAAAGTAAATCAATCATGGTCAAAAACGATTAAACGATACGAAAATAATCAACAAAATAAAAAAGTGATTTCTCTAAACAAATTTTACGTAAACGTTTAAAATTTAATTCTGCCGCTTATCAAGCCACCCGTCAAATTTGAAATTGGCTCTTATCTGCATTGAAATAAGGTTACATTTCAATCGTACTATTGAAAGCATAAGTTTGGTTTACGAAAAAGTCTAAACGAAATCTGCTTAAATCACTAAGCGTGCTTATACGCATTTTTTTTTATTAGACTTTTTTAAGCGCTTTTCGATTAAACGCCCACTTCTAGTACTAGATAATAACTTGGGAGATAAGGAGTGGGGGGAGGGGGTGTTTTCTTTGTAATTTTTTATCATTTTTGTCGATAAGTAGGTTTTTTATATATAATAAAAAACAAGAAAATGGTCTTGGAATGTGCAAATAAAGTCCTTTCATAATATGATACCCTTTGAACTTGAACTATAGTTCCACTTTGCAATTTTGACTTCTCATTTCGGTCCCTCTAGCAACGAAAATAAAATAAAAAACATAACTTTTTCATTTGCAATTCTTCTTCTTCGTGTCGATTATTCGAGTTTATTATATAATTTTGGACCAAAGTGTAGCCACGTCAACAGCACTCTCAGTAGCCTCGCATAGGTCTTTGATTGTGCAGGTGGAATTGCACAGTGAGCAGGTTAAGAGGTGAGGCAGCGTCTGTGGGTTGACTCCACAGTCACATTGTGACTCGTCTGTGTATCCCCATCTAACTAAATTTGACCTGCAGCGGCCCATCTGGCTTCGGAGTCGATTCAAGGTTTTCCAGATGGGCCATGGTAGTTGATGGCCTGCTGGGAGCTCTTCTGTAGGCCCAATGTAGTCAGCGGGGGTGGGGTGGGGTGTAGGGTGTCTTTGTTGCCACAGTTCCTATCGTGCCTTATTAGGGCTGCTGCCTGTTAATGGTTGTGTTACCTTTAGAAAGCTTTTGCGGCTCTTTAATCTACATCTTGCTTTCCCGATGCCATAGAGAGGATGTCTATTGTCGGTCTCCTGTTTAGATTTTTCAATGGAGCAGGCAATTTCTCTTCTGACTGCCGGAGGGGCTATACCTGCAAGGGGATATAGTGCAGCGAGTGGTATAGGTTTAAGGCAGCCAGTTATTATTCTACACGTTTCATTAAGAGCTGTATCTACCTCTCGGGCATGTATGGATCGATGCCACACAGGGCATGCAAATTCACCAGCCGAGAAGCAAAGCCAGATGTCCGGTGTACAGAGGGGGACCTCCCCCAGGTTGGATATACCGCCATGATAGACGGATGGACGGACGGACGGACGGATTCGCACCATAAGGGTTCCTTTTTACCTTTTTGGTACGGAACCCTAAAAAGCTATCAATCGCTTGTACTTATCGACAAAACTCGTATGTTTATGATAAAAGTCTATGAGATAGAGATGAGATGATATAGGACATATAATTTGGTATGTCAAAGTGTTGATATGGACTTCATTTCAATTTCCACCAGTGTACCCAAACTGGACAGTATAATGGAACTATATCTTCAATGGTGATTGAAATCTGTATTAGAAATTCTTCCTCAGAGTCCCTAGCATGAGGTTTTGCGGTATCGTGTAATTAACGTTGCCGTGTAGTTATCGACAAATTCTATATGAGAATTTTACCAAAATTTATGTGTGTATTTGGAACTAAACAAGTCCCATACAAAATTTGTCGATCACTGCATGATAATGATAACGTTAGCTACACGATATAGCAAAAACTCATGCTAGGGACTCAATACTTTTCTTATCTTTTTTGTCCATAGAGCAACCGTTCGTCTGTTTAATTATTCTACTTCAAAAAGTTTTTATTTCGAATAAGCATATACTTACATGCACTTTCAAAACGTTATGAATCTACAGAGCTGGCAATAAACTCCATGGATAAACTCTTTTAATTTCATGAAAAGTACAATGGATTTTTTAATTTTTTTATCTTAAAGGGCTTGCGTTTGACCGCCACCTCATGTTAAGCGATGGTGTGGTCGGCGATGGTTATATCAATGATGGTTTTTACATGATTTGGAAACAATTGTGTGAGAACAAAGTAGGTTGTATGAGACGAATTCACTTACATGTGAAAACCTGTAATTTGCCTTCTTTCACTAACTTCAACAAACTTGCGGCTTACATACAGGTAGTAAACTAACTGTAACCGCAAATAAAACTAAATAAAAATAAAATCAATCAACTTAGCCGAACAAACTTCATATCTGGATAGAAAAAAGAAAGAAAGAAAGAAAAAAAAAAATATTTGCTTCAAAAGTGACGCACAAAATTACCAAAAAATTCAAGAACACAGGATAAATGCCTCTCCATAAGAAATTCCGAAGAAAATGATTCCTATTACATATTTCTTTAAAAATCTCTTCTGTTAAACTAAAAAGACAAAAATAAACGATGACACTCGAAACTTGATACAAAACTTGACACCCAACTTGTACCAATTTGAACCCGTCACTGCTCAGCACAATTACGTCAAGAGTTCAAGACACGAATGGGTCCAACGGACTCTTTGTCTCTCTATAATTACCAACACGTGGCTAGTAGCAACCTACTTGAGACATGTATCATAGCAAATAGAGGCAGCGGTTGTACCTAGATCTACCTATTACATTATTCTCACATTATTAATATTTTTTTTTTCTATTTACTAAACAATTATTTTAAAAGAGTATCCATGAAGTTTCTTGCTGGCTCTTCTCCATAGGACCCATCATATGGAACCCTGAAACTAGAGCCTTTTTTTGCCATGGGGAAATCCGCATGGACGCACTCCGCCCGGGGACGCACGGTGGAGCCAGTGACGGACTCTTACCGATAAAAACCACCACGGTGTTCCTTCAAATACCTCTGGCCGGGGGCGTGGGAACCCTCTGTATTCGCAGAACCACCCCCGACAGGTCCTGGCCCGCCACAGCAGACTACCCCGAGTCACCGCCCACAGGGCCTATCCTCCTGTAATTTTTTAAAGAAGTTTTCTTCCTCATCCCTGATCCTCCAATGTGCCCCCTGTTAACTTCAGAGGGACATGCAGAGACATGCTCAATTGGCCCAAATCGAGCCCCTCCCTGCGAGAATATTCGCCACGGGCAAAAAGATCCCCCGTCCAAAGAAGTGTTATGCCCTTGCCCAGGGTGCACCGGCCCAACAACTGCTGTTCCTTCCAGACGTATCAAGAAGGATCAGCAGCCGTGACGCACACGAAGTGGTTTTCTGGCCTAGCAGCCCGTGCAACTAGAGCCTAACATTTCACAAGTACCTGTGATTAGGTCTATATGAAATAAAATCAATTTGAATTGAATTCATGTATGACTGCATGTCTTGGAGAAGAATTATTGTATAGTTTGTATGTGGTCCGGGTCCTCAGCATCAAATGAACGGTGCAAAAGAAGAAGTACAGTCAACCGCATATCAATGGGTAAAAAAACCATTATAAGCGGAACTGGCTTAGGCTTGATTTCACCAACGATAATTATCTGGATAAACGACCGTTTACCCACAGTTCCAATAATTTTTTCGAGTAATCAGCCGTTTAATCAGAGAATTAACGTGGATGAACCTTAGTAAGCAAGTTTCATACAAGTCTTGCTCTGCTTGTACTATCGATACCCTACTAGAGATAGAAATTTGACGTATTTTGTATGGAGCTTATGTCAAATTCCCATCTCTAGTAGGGCAAATCGTGGATAGATTAGATATTAATTTTGGCCGTTACTATGTATGTGTTGTAGATAGGAAAAGTGTGAAAACGGCCACTTTTGGCACTTTTTCGATCGATTTAATCCACGATTTAATTGATCAACTGTGAAGTGGTAACACCCTACAACAGCATCCAAAAACGGCAAAATATTTTAGACACATAATAATTAATGAGTCTTAAAATTCGATACGGATGTTTTAAATCGTCCAAAATAACAATCAAAATGCTATAAAATGAGCTTTAGGCTCGTAACATCAAGGTAGCAACGGGTTTGAGGTCAAAAAGGTTAAACCAGTGTTACCTGAGCCACTGGTTAGTATTAAGTGACATTGTGTTGTCAAGCATGTATGGCTCTAAGTTAAGTGGATAAGTATAAATGATGTTGTGTAGGCAAATTATGTATTTTATGATTAAAACAATATCAGTTTTCATAATAAAGTTTCTTAAAATGTCGGGATAATTTATTGTGATAGGATTATGCTCGGTAATGATGGAGAAATGGAAAGAGAAATATGGGGATTATTGGTTTTTATAATTTTAAGTAAAATGAGTCATTATGATTCTTGTAGAGATGAGAAGCTTAGTTAGATACTTCAATTTGATAGTTTATAAGGTCTACGTTGTAAGTAAGTAAGTGGCTTACTCACAAGTCATTCCCGTAAGTGTTGAAATAAAATTATTACATGTTTTATTGAAATTTTATTTTCTCTCTTATATTTGTTCACATCGACCATCTTCTCCCATTATCATGGCCGTTATCGTATTAATACCTGCTCAATTTTTTTTTTCACTGGTTCCTTACTTCCTCATTTGTTAAGATAACTGCCTTATTTTAAAATATTTCTTATTAGAACGAAGTTCCTTAAGATGGCTTGCGGTATGTGGGATTCGGGAGAAAATTTAGTATCACGTCACGCTTTGATTTGCGTCATTATACCCATAGAGTACATTGAATATATGGACATAGAGTTGTCAGCTGACCTCACCTTAAAACGCCATCTGGTGGATAACGTCAAAGTTAGAGTTAACTATTAAATAAAACATACAAAAAGACATGTTTCACTGGGGGCTGGGGACCGAACCTGGGCCCTGTGGTATCTCAGTCCAACGCAAGGTATTTCCTGCCAACTATGCTTCTATTATAGTTGCGAAATTTAGCATTAAAATGAACCGGTCAAAAAATATGAATTTTAAGTATAACTCCGTTTCTGACCGGGGTCCACTGACCGCACACATTTTTTATGGACATTTTCTTGCAATGCCTTTTTGTTTTCTCAATTTTTGTTTTTTCAGATATAACCTGCTTATAATTTTATCACAGTCTCCTCATTTCCTTATTGGTTCAGATTACTGCTTAATTTTTAAATAATCAATAATCATTTATTTAGCATATTCGGTACAATACATTCATGTGGTGCCTCGACTCCCGAACTAGGATGTCCTGTGTGTCAGGATTCAGTACATTCCCTTATAGATAAATAAAAAAACATCAAACTATCTGAGCTAAATATAAACATAAATTAATGTAACCTGATAAATTTTGAAATTAAATTAAATTAATTGATAACGAATGAATGTTTAAATGCGATTGTTTGTAATCACACTTATTTCTCATTGGGGTAGGCAGACTACGGATTTCAACCTGCTACAATCCTGATACAACTCTTTTGCTTCATCTTTGTCGGAGTTAAGCTATTCACAAAAACCCTTAAACCCTTCAGAAAAGATGCAATGATTTACAATTTCTTTCCACAATTGGCAGGTAAAAGAAATTACATTGTATTGTCAATTGTTAGTATGAAGTATCAATAGTGTGTTTTTATGCAGTAGGTACTCTAAACAAAACAAGTTGCAACAAGTTTCTAGTCCAACGCCCAGGAGCACCGCTAAGTATTCTATTTTCAACAAGTGAGTCACTTGTCAACGAATTAAAACTGATAAATAATTTTACTTTAGCTTGGAGAATTGAATTCAAATTAAACCATTCTGAAAATACGATGTTAATAGTACAGTACTGTCGAGGCCTGAAATGAAGCAATTTACGGCCGAGTAATATTGGAAGTACGAGGCGTAGCCGAGTACTTCCCAAGTGATTTTAAAAGGACGAGGCGCTAGCCGAGTCCTTTTTAACTAAATGAGGCCGTTAATTGCTATTTCGGCAGAGACTTATATAGTACTTTTCTCTCATTTACGAGGAAACAATACACAAATTAATTCAACAGTATCTAATTTTCATTGACGCCAATTCGCCCGCGCGTGGTTCTTGTTATATTTTCAAAGTTTTGAAAAAAAAAAATGCTCTTTAATGATAAATATTTTGTACCTAAAACACCTAATTTATGTAAGTGTGTACTTAAAAATCTCGGTAGCATAATTTAAAAAATAAAAAGTGTCCAGCAATTTCTATTATTGACCTGTTGGATATTACCGGCCTGTTATTTCGTTGCGTACGGAAAAGAACCGATTGTTGTATTCTTTTTTTTGAATAATGAACTAATTTCCGAGCAAGTGGGAGAAAAACACTTCTTTTTTTTACTAAATGACATTGGTGCCGACTCTCTTGTTCACGAACTAAACTTACTTTGATCTATAGCTTTCTTTTACTAATAGTAGATACAATGCGCCACCGTTATATGGTAGATATTCCACCCTTACGCACGAACCGGTTTGCTAATAGCTTTATCATGCGTACCGCCAAAGAGTGGAATTCCTTGCCGACGTCAGTGTTTCCCGAGAAATATAATCTGGTGGTCTTCAAGACTCGAGTGAATAGGTTTTTGCTGGGCAAGCGTGTACCATCGTCGACCGCACCATCGCTTAACATCAGGTGAGGTGGCGGTCAAACGCAAGCCCGTTAAGAATAAAAAAAATTGATGATACTTCGGTGGTCGAGAGCGCCAGCATTGACGATAAGGTGAATTGTTTCAATGCATCAGTTCTCCAGTTGTTTGACAAGCATGCACCACTCCGACGTGTTAAGATTAAGCATAACCCTGCTCCATGGATTACTCCTTTCATCAAAGACCTTATGGCCGAAAATATGCCTAATAGGCATAGGCGGAAAATAGTGCTAAAACATATTCGCGAGTTAATACAGTGCGGCGCAATCACTTAATATTATTATGAATTTATATCTGTGGTTTGAAAACGCAAGTGGATTTCCGCTGCTGTTTGCAAGCGGTTTCCCGCGACGAAAGAACTGTTCGTATAGCATGGTCCTTAGACTAGGTCAGCACTATACAAAATTTAACTAATTTTGTGCTTAGACTGCAGAGCCGGTGCTACAGCCGGTTTGGGTAGGTAGCTAACGACTTTGAATTCAATTATTTTCACTTCCAAATAATGTAAGAAAAAAACTCAAGAAGTTTGCTGCATTTGTAGGAACAACCTGTATCAACACAAATACTACCCTCCACCACTTTGTTTTTAAAGACGGCTCGCGCAGTCACCGGTGTTCGCTCCTTCATAATGTAGTTAAAATATTGTCTGGTATCCACCCTCCTTGACGACCTCTGTGGTCTAGTGGTTCGAGTGTCGGACTGCTGATAACGAGGTCGTGGGTTCGATTCCCACAGGACACAAATATTCGTGTGATGAACATAAGTGTTTGTGTTGGTCTGGGTGTGTTGCTTATGTATTATAAGTATGTATTTACAAAAAAAAAGTATATACGTATTATATCCATTGTCTAGTACCCATACCACAAGCTCTGCTTAGTTTGGGACTAGATTGTGCTGTGTAAAAATGTCCCAAAGATATATATTTTTTTTTTTTTTTTTTTTTTATTGTAATGTTATGGCAAAAACTAATATCCAATCTATCCACGATTTGCCCTACTAGAGATAGGAATTTGACATAAGCTCCATACAAAATATGTCAAATTGATATCTCTAGTAGGGTAAATCGTGGATAGATTGGATATTAATTTTGGCCGTTAATGGTGTACAATAAAGAATATTCTATCTATCTATCTATTGTACTTATTTAATATCCTACCTTGTTAACTATATTTTTTGTTTAAGTACCTGTTTGTAAAGTCGATGATATTGATGTACGGTAAAACTCTAATGAGTTTATTTTTACATCTTTAGAATGTTTTTGTTATGTATACCACTGAACAAATAAATAAATAAAAATTGGACACAACGTAAAAGGTTAAAAATGCAAATATTTAATTCACTAATTAAACAATTTCACACATAATAATTCTAAATTATTCATACTCAAATTGACCACACAATTGAAATAAAAACAACCTGTTTTCGTGAATTGTAATATCTTATTCTAGTGTGTATGAATCTAATTAAACACGCCATAAACTTCGTATAAAGGGATCAGTTTCAAACTTTGTAATGTAAAGAGTCTTAATATCTTTATTTGCGGTTTTAGAGTAGGTAATCTTCAACCCTATGAACAGGTATTTAAATGCATTAAAATATGTTAAGAGCAAAGACTTTGTATATACTGAAAATACAGAACGATTGTGAAATAAATCATAAAATAATACGAGATTATATTTTGATGGGCCGCTATGGGAGATTACAATTTTCAAAATCGGTTCTACTGACATTTTATTATGTCTCTTTCTAGCATATAGGTTTTTTCGTCAGTATAATAACTCTATGGTTAAGAGTTACCAATTATTATTTTGTAACACCTAGGGTTGTCTACTAAAACCACAGACATAGTAAAAAATATAGACGAAGTGCTGCGAATAGTCATAGTGAAGCCAAATAAAACTATGCTCCTTCGTGTACAACCAGCTCATGCACACACTATGCACCTAAAGGTTATTTATTTTCGCGATGCTTATCGGACGATGCCGCGACATGTGTACTGAGAGGAATGAGCACGGTTTAAGGTGCATGTGATTGCGTGAGCGCTGGTTGTACACGAAGGAGCATAGTTTTTTTGGCTTCACTAACTTGTTCGCAGCACTTCGTCTACAAACTTCTTTTCTAACATTTTAACCTATCCCATATTTACACATATTTTGCGTAATTTGAAAATTCAAAACACTTTTAACGTAACATAACATCACGCCTGTGTTTTCCCGAAGGGGTATGCAGAGGTGTATATATCGAAACACTTTTTTACCCTTTTAATCTTATACTACTAATGTTATAAATCAGAATATTTGTGTAGATGTTTGGATGTTTGTTACTCAATCACACTGAAAAGGCTCAACGGATTTGGATCACAATTGGCATTCAGATAGACCAAAGCCCGGATTAAAATAAAGGCTACTTTTTATTCTGGGAAAGTAAACAGTTCCCAAGAGATACGATAAATTTTTCCGTGATAAGCCGAATTATACGCGGATAAAGCCTAGAATAAAATTCACACATACATAACATAAACAATAAACATAACTTGAAACAAAAATTTAATTGAACCTAGTAACAATATTCAAATAAATATTACCTTCTAAATTCAACTAAATAAAACCGCTACTGGAATAAACGTGTCAAAAAAAAATCTAATGACATAAAACTCTTTAAAATTCAGAATCCGTTGCAATAAATTATCATTCGTTCCACGGTTCCTCCATAAATATAGTTAAAAAAACATCAAAATATACCAAATCGGGGCTAGGAGCAAACTCAGACAAAGGTACTATTGAACTTGTCTGAACTTGTCCCTAAAAAAAAGTAACAGGCACCTGTTTGGGACACCACCTGTGGAATATATTAAGAGCCTTTATAGTGGAACTTGGACAAAGAGAAAGAAAAAAAGGTTTGTAGTACAGTTTTGTACGAGAGACGCTTTTTACAGTTTTTTTTTTTTGAGTAAAAGTATTGATTTACTCTCGTTTAGGCGTATTGTTATTGACCATTTTTGTGTTAAAATACATCGTGGTTTTTTTTGGTGTGATCCTGTGTAGGAATATTTAACGACTTGGAAGACAAACAAGAGGTGTTAAGAGTGTATGATGTACCTATATTGGAGTCATAGAGTAATAATAATAAGACATAGAAATCAATCCATGTTCGCCCGCAAGCGGCACGTAAAATGTTCGCTGACAGACACAGGCGCGAGTAAGCAGTACTGAACGTAACCTTTTAAGGCTAACTTGAATTCGCTTTTTCACTTCGCGTGCGACTTATTATTCTAAGACTAGTGAACGGCTCAACAATATGAAGATTAACTAACTGTATATAGTGTGGATGCATTTGTTACCTTTTTGTAGTACCTGTCTTTAAGGTAGATCCGGGTCAGAAAACTGAAGTATAAAGAACGAAAGATCTTTCTTTTATTTTTGTCCCCGTTTCACTTATTTCTTTTTTAACCGACGAAAAAAAGGAGGAGGTTCTCAATTCGACGCGTATATGTTTTTTTTTTTATGTATTACCACGCATAACTTTTTACAGAGTGGTCCGATTTTGATGATTCTTTTTTTAACGGATAGCGTATATCTCGAAGTTGGTCCAATTTCAAAATCAAAATCCACCCCTAAGGGTAGTAAAACAGGGGATGAGTGTTTGTTCACCCACTGAATTCCTACCTGTTAACCGATTCTGTTGAAACTTGACACACATAAATATAGTTCTAGACACTACGACATAATGGAGACTTGGAGTTAGATTTTAACCACAAAAAAATTAAAAATTAAACTTTTTAACAAAAAATTGAACCGACGAAAACAGAAACTGAAAAGCGAAAAATAACTAATTATGAGTCGGCGCCAAACAACCAATCAACGAAGATCATTAAATTACTTTAAATAAATAATAAAAACAACGTCACATCAAATACAACGTGAAATTTTCAACGATAAACAATAACTTTCCAAAAATGCGTTCTCCGCTCGGCCACTTGTAACTTACACGCACTTTGCTTGTTAAAAGTTCGTTTGGCGCAGACTCATAATTAGTTATTTTTCGCTTTTCAGTTTCTGTTTTCTTCGGTTCAGTTTTTTGTTAAAAAGTTTTACTTATTATTGTTTGATACTGAATCTGAATCTAATGAATTTTTTCATGATATTATTTGACATATTATTATTATTTTTATTTATTTAATTTTTTTTATTTTTTTTTATTTTTTACTCTTATAATGCCGTTTTGTAGTGCACAGTTGTAATGTCTAACCGGAGCGGTGGACATGAGCGCTTGAACTACTTGATTTTGTAATTTTTTGTTTTCATAGGGAAAAATAAATAAAGGCGTTATAAAATATGATCCTGACACACCTCGTTTGCTTCATCTACGTTCATTAACCTCGTCATGCATGCTCGTCGGTTTAGAGTATTCTTAACCTGGCATTTTTTGAGAATTGATTACGTGCGATACATTCGCCGAGGTCGTCTCTCTCCAACTCTTCCATCCACACTCGCTTCGTATACTTGTTTCGCCAATCTCCTCTCGTCCATCCTCACTACACTACATCTTCTTTCACTCCACAACGCTTATGACGTTATTCCTTTCTTTATCTCTCAAAGTTACACGACACATACTTCTCAAAGCTCTCATTTCTACTGCATTTATACTGCTTTCATGTTTCTTCTGCCATACCCAACTTCCACTACCATACATAAGTGTAAATAAGGTTTACGTTTTTATTAGCGATTTAGTGTCATCTTTATTCTATATTTTGTATCGAGAAAACTATTATGATTTACGTTTCCAATCACTCAGCACTTGACCGCGTATGTTAAATTTTGATAAAATGTTTTTGTTTTTTACAGAGGTTCAAAAAAAGTTAAAAATTACTACAACGTCGCCTTAACCGAAGGATTATTAATTTTATCTTTTGGTAAAGAGTAACTATGCAGCTCAAAGTTATAATTGTTTGCTGAAGGTTTGGTATAAAGTTTGCAAAGATCAAAATCTAAACAAATCATAATTAGCTTGAAACCTATTTTACAATCTACAATAGAGACAAAGACAGCTATGATCATGAGATATAATCTAAAAACAGATAAACTTAACAAACAAGTAACAACTAAAGACAATTTTAATAATAACAAATTAGAATCTAAAGTGGTTGTCCAATCTAATCAGTTCGAATAATTTATTCAAATCTGTGTACTGTTTGAATTATAATGTATCATTTGAGTCATTTATGTACTATTATCATGAATTACGAAATCTAATTATTTTATATTTAAAACAAACTAATGTTATATTATGTTGGTGTAATTGCAAAGGTACTATACGTAAATACAATTGTACATGGTTGAAAATTTGTTGAAATTACACAGTAATTTGCGTGTATAAATTCTCGTCTAGTTTATAAACGAGAAGTAAAGAAAAATCCAGCAGTGGACTGCGATAGGCTGAGGTGATGATGAAGAGGTAGATTTGCAACTTGTAAGCAAGGGTGGATTCTTTCTGCGAGCCTTTTCCCAATAAGATATGTTGGGGTCGGCTTCCAATCTAACCAGATGCGGCTGAACATCAGTATTTTACACGGAGCGACTGCCATCAGACCCCCGCAACCCAGTTACTGGGTATTACCGACATCCTAAGGGTAGACCAGTTGTCAGACTTTCGGGGCTTCGGACTACCTGTATGTCCCGTAAGGGGCTCGTGGCTAAGTAGCAAGCGTGTGGATTGTACGATCTGCAAGGTTAAGCTACACTAGCCGCGGTCAGTCTGTGGATGGGCGACCGTTTCGTTACACATCGAGACCTCTTCGTGCCTCGGAGAGCTGTTAAAGCCGTCGGTCCTGCACCTGATCTCTCCGGTCGTGTCGAATTGCCGTCCCATCGGATTATGAGAGTGAGGGAATAGAGAGTGCACCTGTGTTTGCGCACACACTTGTGCACTATAATATGTCCCGCGCAGATGGCTACCAAAATTCGGCCGGAAGGACATTAGACTAAGACCTTAACTTTCTCATTTGGAGAAGAGCCCCATGCCCAGTAGTGGGACAGTAATGGGCTGATATTAAAACTACTTAGGGGTAAGGAAGGAGTCACTAGATCTAAATTTTTAAGTTAAAAGTTAGTAACATTTTGAAGCAATACCTTTAATGATATGTAAAAGTACAGATATGTTACATGCACTCGCAACTGAAGACCTGAAAACGTCCTAATTAGGACGTTTTTCTATTAATCCGCGTCAATCTAGGCACAAAAAATAAAATGCCGTCGTCTGTGTACAGAAAGTGACGTCCAATTATAAATAAATAAATAAAATAAATATCTTTGGGACATTTTTACACAGCACAATCTAGTCCCAAACTAAGCAGAGCTTGTGGTATGGGTACTAGACAATGGATATAATACTTATATACTTTTTTTTTTGTAAATACATACTTATAATACATAAGAAACACCCAGACCAACACAAACACTTATGTTCATCACACAAATATTTGTGTCCTGTGGGAATCGAACCCACGACCTCGTGATCAGCAGTCCGACTCTCCACTAGACCACAGAGGTCGTCAAAGACGAAAGAATTATGACGCGAAAGTAACTTGAAGTAACAAACTTACTCACTTTGTACTAGCTAGTTTATGTGTATTGTGCTGCCATGTAGGGCGCCCCCCCGCCAGGTGGACCGATGACCTGAAGAACGTGGCTGGGGGGGACTGGATGCGGAAGGCAGAGGACCGAGTGTTGTGGCGCAACTTGGGAGAGGCCTATGTCCAGCAGTGGACTGCGATAGGCTGAGTTGATGTGCTGCCGTTTCGAACGGAGCATATTTTTCATTTGTTTTGTTAGGGTATGGCATAATTATTTACACTATTATAGGTATATCATTGAATACCTTCAACATAAATCAAGCTGATCTATCTAAAATATGTGAGCTTATATTGGTAACGTTATTAACCTAAAAACTAAACTTTAACTAAACTAAACTTGAACACTGAACTTGAACTTGTTAAACTTGAGGCTTCTGATGCCAATTATGATAAATCTTTTACTGTTCAGGCTGTGCGTCTGTGGAATGAGTTACCTGTGTCTATACGGCGAGCTCAGTCACTGTTTTCATTTAAAAAATTAGTTAAAGAATACTAACTTTCCAAATAGATTGTAATTTGTTAAGACATTGCCTATGTCTAATCTAATCTCTATTCTAAATTGTAAGATTATTTATATATATTTATGATACCTATATGTGTAATATACATACATACATACATACATATTATCACGCCTGTTTCCCATTGGGGTAGGCAGAGACTATGGATTTCCACCTGCTACGATCCTGACACACCTCTTTCGCTTCATCTACGTCCATTAACCTCGTCATGCATGCTCGTCGGTTTAGAGAACTCTTAACCTGGCATTTTTTGAGAACATCCGCGATTTGATCGCGATACGTTCGCCGAGGTCGTCCCCTTCCAACTCTTCCATCCACACTCGCTTCGTATACTTGTTTCGTCAATCTCCTCTCGTCCATCCTCTCTATATGTCCAAACCATCTTAACATACCTTTCTCAATCTTTGTCACTACATCTTCTTTCACTCCACAACGCTCCCTTATCATGTTATTCCTTACTTTATCTCTCAAAGTTACACCACACATACTTCTCAAAGCTCTCATTTCTACTGCATTTATTCTGCTTTCATGTTTCTTCTGCCATACCCAACTTTCACTACCATACATAAGTGTAGGCACTAACACTCCCCCATGAACAGCCAGCCGTGCCTTTTCCGACACTTTGCGGCTGTTCATGAAGGTGTGTAGTGCCCCATTCACCTGATTACCAGCACTCACTCTCCTTTCAATGTCCTTCACATGCTTGCCATCTCTCGTAAACATGGAACCCAGGTATACAAAATCTTTCACTTGTTCCACCTTTTCGTCGTATGTGTAATATATTTTGTGCTATTTATTTATTATAGTTTATTAACATGCAGTTGTATGCTACGGACTGCCCCCATTATCTAGATCTTACGTCTTCTTTGTCCATCCAAAGGTTGTCTGAAGATATCGCTTTTAGCGATAAGACCGCCCATGTACCCATAATTTATACGTTGTTCCTGTTTACTACTATTTTCATGGTGTACAATAAAGTATGTTCTATCTATTTAACCCTACCTAGATATATTGTGTAAGCATTATTACTGCTATCTTTAGTTGTTATGTACTACTATGTACTAGGTCCGTTACTTTAGCTGCGAGGCATACCCGTTTAAGTATTCCTTCTCGACCTGTCAGATTCAAGAAAGTTATAATTTCCATAATGATATTTTAAGTAGCCGTTATTGTATCATATTGTTTTCTATAATTTTAGGTACTTATAACGTCCTTAAATGTGTAAACAGATTGGCTATTAACGATAATAATAAATGTAACACTGTTGTTATGCCAGTTGTTATAAATAACAGATATAACAGAACGTCATTTGAAATTAAACATAGACATTTATGTCAATCATTTGATATAAATATCCTCATATTTATGTCAAATGAGGTTACTGACACCGTTTTGTTAAAAGTTGTTTAAGTAGTGTAAATGGATGATTTTGATTGTATTTCAGAAATCATTGTGTATGGCTTTTGACTTGGGTAGAATCTGAATTAAGTTGTTACGGCTTTTTCTTGAACTTTAAATTAGAAAAAGCTTGCTTGCTTTGCTTTACAAAATAACTGAATATGAATATTAGAGTCCGACCGAATTTCTTTTTTGTTTTCAGTTTTCGTCCAAAATTTTTGGGCCGAAAAAAATATTTTTTCGGTCTGTACCGGAAACGATTTACGCGGTCGTGAAATTTATTACTTAGTTCAGCAGGTCAACTTTATATAGACGGGTGCAGAAATTTATAAGTAGAAAATTGCCTTTCCTTGCATATAAATCTGTTTTTGAGAAAACAATTAAGCTAGTTTTCGTATGTTTCAAGTTTTAACATATGAACGACCATTTCATCATAATATTATTATGTGCTTTAATTTAGTAAAAGATTTATATTTCATAATATTTTATTGTTATAGTAGGTACTTTTACCAAACAAAATTCTATCGATATAGAAAAAGTAGTACAACATAACATAACATAACATCTGTAAAAACAAAAACCACGCAAAAGAGGTAGATGTTGCCTTAAACGAGACGTGCCGGACAGTTACGGGCTGCCTGAAACCAACGCCGCTCAATATGCTCTATCCAACAGCCGGCATCGCGCCCCCAAGGGTCCGAAGGGACGTAGCGTGTGCAGTGGAGAAAGAAAAGCAGGAGTCAGACATAAGGCACCCTCTCTTTGGTGCCCAGCTACCAACACAATGCCTAAAGAGCCGCCACAGTTCCCTTAAATCAACAGAGGCTCTACAAGGTTCTCCAGCTGTGAAGCTCGTCGAAAACTGTGGCTGGAAAAATTACCTCCACCTGCACACTACATCCACCCCAGTGAGAGACTTCCTGTAGGGTATAAACTCCCCTGGCCTATATGGAAGTCCCTAAACAGATTGCGGACCCAGGTAGGCAGATGCAGGCTTAACATGAGCAAGTGGGGCTATATAGATCAAACAGCTACAGCCTGCATGTGTGGCATTGATCCTCAATCAATGTCACACTTGCTATGCTGCTCCTTGTGTCCAAGCACTAGCACATTGAGTGACCTTATCGATGCCACAGACAACGCACAAGACGTGGCAAATTTCTGGGCCAGCAGCGTGTGATTACTGTGCCACTATCAGTAAATTTTTTGTACCGTCGACACGAAGAAGAAGAAGATAACATCTGTATTTCCCCGAAAGGGTAGGCAGAGGTGTAATAGTACACCCACATTTCGCGAGTTATGTTATAGTCCCATGTAATAGGGGGCGAGCCTATTGCCACTGACCGGGTACAAATCCAGACTCCGGGCTGCTACTGAAAATTTCGTAATGAAAAAATCCAATAACAACTTGCCTGACCTGGTAATCGAACCCAGGACCCCTCGCTCAGCAGTCGCGCTTGCAACCACTAGACCAATGAGGCAGTCCAAAAGTAGTACGTTTTTATTTATTTTTACTTTTTCAGTTTCGGTTTCGGTTTTCGGCCAAAAATACAGCTTATGTCGAATTTAGGTTTTGTTTTCGGCCGAAAACAAAAATCCATTTTTGTTCAATCTCTAATGATTAAGTATAAGATTCTCGATGGTACCTATGTGTAGTCCACAATACGCACTTGGTCAACGTGCTGGACAAAAGTCTATACCATGGCTTCCAAAACTTATTTTTACTGTGACGCTCTTGGGAGTTGGCAATTTTTTTGCGACGCCCCCCCCCCCCCCCCCTATCTGGTTAAAAAGTACCTACCAGTGTGTAGTTCTAGCCTAGTAACGTAAGTAATCAAAAAAAGCCTCGCGACGCCCTTGGGATGATGCTGCGATACCGCAGGGCGTCGCGACGCACCGTTGGGGAAGTCCTGGTCTATACACTTCTCATTCTGAGAAGAGCCCCGTGCTTAGCAATGAGACAGTAATGAGCTTATTAATAATATAACATTATGAAGTAACTTATTTGATTCCAAAAATTGGTAACAAATCAAGTAGATTATTATACAAATTTGGTCCAAAGATATGACAGCTTCATTAGGTTTCCCGGCACCCAAACTGGGTTTACCGTCTGTGAGTTGGAAGATTTTGTAATGTTATGTAAGACTAGACGTAGCTTTATCTAATGATTGTAGTACAACAGGAAGTAACATAACATAACATCACGCCTGTATTTCCCCGAAGGGGTAGGCAGAGGTGTATAGTACACCCACATTTTGCCAGTTATGTTATAGTCCCATGTAATAGGGGGTGAGCCTATTGCCATCAACCGGGCACAAATCCATACTCCGGGCTGCTACTGAGAATTTCCTAATGAAAAAACCCAATAACACTTTGCCCGACCCGGGAATCGACCCCAGGACCCCAGGAACAGGAAGTAGAATAATTATAAAGCTCTTATTAGTGTTCCGTGTGGTGTCAGACGTAAAGAATTGTACCACCCTCTCTCTTCTCATGGGTGTCATAAAAGACGACTAAGGGATTCACCAGAGGATGGGCAGCAGCGTTCTCTGAGTATTTAAACAAGCAACTGCGATCGTCAAACGGCCTGCCAAGCGTGGCGATTATGGCATATCCCCCCCCTTCGCGGGAGGCTTTTGTCCAACAGTGGACGTCTTTCGGCTGAAATAATATTAGTTTTCATTGCTGACGACAATAGTAGCTATCCAGAAGGTAATAAATCTAACTTAAACAGAATTCGACCACTGAGCAGAAGTAACGTTGACAAAGTGCTAATTTTGAACATAAATATACCAAAATTAACATACAGACGGAGCCATAAATTAGATGTATTTAACTCGTTCTTTCGTTTATTACCTACGTGTATTTGAAGTGCAATAATTGTGTATTCGTTTTTGTCATATTAAACTTATTCGATTTTGTTTCTTATTGGATTTTATCGGATTGACATTTAAATATCATATTGAGGTTGAAACTATAGTCCTATATTTTTTAGCACAACATAATGGAAGTTAGAAACCATATCAACAATGTTTTGTGGATATTTACAGTTTTACTGTTCCGTGTGGTGCCGGACATAAGTTCCGTGTGGTGCTGGACATAAGTTCCGTGTGGTGCCGGACAAAAATAATTGCACCACCCTATATCTTCTCATGGGTGTCGTAAAAAGGCGACTAAGGGATGATTCACCAGAGGATGGGCAGCAGCGTTCTCTGAGTTTTTAATTAACTAACTGCGATCGCCAACCCGCCTGTCAAGCGTGGCGATTAAGGCATATCCCCCCTTTTGGGGTAGGCCTATGTCCAGCAGTGGACGTCTTTCGGCTGAAATGATGATGATGATGCCGACAGTTTTACTAAATAATACGGTATTATCACAAATCAGTATGAATTATCCCAATAGATTTTGTTTGTTACAATACTTCATTTTACTTCCAAAGCTCATTGCTTCCTTATATACTAATTAATTATAGAAGTTATTATTCCATCAATAGAGTATTTCAGTAGTTAAGCTCCTTATGAAGGAGCTCGTCTGGTGAAGTACTACCACCGTACCTACTTCTGCCAACAAACAGTGATGCTTGCATTGCTGTGTTCCAATGCGTAGGTTACGGGAGCCGGTGAAATTACAATCACGTAGGACTTTCCATCTTCATGTCTCAGTTTGGTGAACTGAGTTACAGTACCATTCAACCAACAGCCTAGGTGGTGTTGCAGTTGTTATGGGCAAAGATCGCTTATCATCAGGTGAGCCTTTAGCTCATTTTGGCATTCTATAACGTAAACAAAAGAAATAGATGGATATTCTTGCCGGTTGTTATATATAGGACAAAGCATAGGACCCACTATTTGGAGCCATGCAACTAGAGTCGATGTTGTCTGGGAAATAGATAGATAGAATGGAAAAGTGGGCGCGGCGCGCGTGCCAACACTCTGCACCATAGTGCATTTCAAAACATTTCTCAGTACGCCTTGACTTGTTTCTGTAAAAACAAAAACCCGCAAAAATGCCTAATTGCACTGTTTCTAACTGCAGAAACAAAAGCTGTAAAGTAAATTATATTAAAGTTAATTTTAAAAAATTAAAAATTAGGCGTGGTTTGACCGAAAGTTGCCACGCTTGAATCGCAAGTAAAATTGTGATTACAACCATTCTATCTATATATTTATGTGGTGCTTGTAATAAGGTTTATTTTAGGCAAAAATTACTTAAATTTGAGATAAGCTTTTAATCAATAACACCGATAACACGTGTATCAATAAAGCTCTTGGTGAAAGCTTGAAAAGGCTCATCGGTTTTTTGTAGTAAGTGTTTTTTTTCCTCAATTAAACTTCAATGAGACATCCTAACTATTATTTCTTGATTACTTATCCAATTGCTTCTCTACAAAAAGGTAAAACGATCGATACTGACAAAGGCCGACGGCAATGTTCTCTTTGACAAAATAAAATAAAACTTCAAAAACTGCTGAACCGTACCTTTCCACTTCAATTGTAATCGAAAATAAGTCACTTCTTCAAAACCGTGACTTACTTTCCCAACAAAATTGTACTTACCGTTTAGGAAATCCACGAAGACAGCCATCTCTAAAGCTTTGGGATGAAATGCATAGAAATTTTGATTGAGCTAGGAGCAAAACAAAATTTTGTTTTTTCCCTTTTTGAGACCACACAGATTAAACATGAATTTTGCTTTTTGATTCGTCTGTAGAGGTGAAGTTCGACAATTACCTAATTATACCATAAGTTACCAAAAATTATGTAGTTACTTCTTACTGACCGTACGTCAGTGGTAACAGTTTGGCTTTGGCGGCGCCTTTATTTCGTAAGCAGTAAGGGCAGTTTTCAGACTCGGGTGTTGCCACTGTCATGCGGTCAACTATACTTTTCTTATATTTTATATCGACTGTCCTTTCTTAATTTTTTACCTATGTGTTTTTTTGTTTTACTCTCTATGTAACCCCACCTATAAGTTACCTGCTTGTGTTTATCACTGTTGTTTAAATGTTGCGCGTCGTTAACTGTGAAAATAAACAATTTTTCTTTCTTTTCTTTCTTTCTCTCCTTTAATCTTTTTAGATTTTTATTTTCCTTTTGATTTGATATAAAGTTTACTTACTACAGAACTTTGATTATGAGTTTGATTTGATATGTAAGGTCTTACTTTAATAATGGCAAATATTTATAGTGGTGAATCTACTCATCTATGGTGATATTTGCCATTATTAAAGTACTCACTTATATTGGAGCTTATAAACT
This sequence comes from Asteroscopus sphinx, assembly GCA_949699075.1. Taxonomy (NCBI): domain Eukaryota; kingdom Metazoa; phylum Arthropoda; class Insecta; order Lepidoptera; family Noctuidae; genus Asteroscopus; species Asteroscopus sphinx. Next base: position 20,054,620 of record OX453022.1, on the reverse strand, counting down.
ATGAGTGCACACTACTTATTCAATATTAATATAAGATAATTATGCATAATGCAATATGCGATGCATTTCATAGTTTTCGTTTTCTTCGTTCACGATCTGTCCAGTTGCCATCGATTTTCGCTTTCCTTTCGATTGTCGAGCGCTTTGCATCGAGTCCATTGCCAACGCTTAGTCATGGTTCAACGTATGACTCTTTGGCGATTTTATTGGTATTTTAATACGATTCCAATGTTTTGATCTCAAGGTAATTTATTTTATTGGAAATTGTAATAGAAGACGATCTAATAAGTTTGCTAATTGCTGTTCTTTTATCTTTCTATCTAGTTAGAATTTTTTATTTGTTCATTAATTATTTCTGGTAACTTGAGTCTGTTACGTTTTTTAACCACGTTTTTATTATTATTTCACTTTCAGTCTTGTCTGACTGTTCGGTACAAATTTTGCAATCAATTTTAAACTAACTTTTCGATGAGCTAGAGACTTGAAACTTTACACATAGCTAAGAACTGATTGACATTGCATTAACTGGCATTCATTTTAAAAACGTCGTGTGAAAAAGAAATATTTTTCTTAAAATTGTTGTCTTTTATTTTATAAGATAGATGTAATTTTCTTTTACTCTCCAAGTTTTATTAGTTCTATGTGTTTTGATAATATAGTAAAAATAAATTCATATATTACCTCATTTATCATTTTTTAATTAACTGCATGGTTTTGTCCCAAGCTCCCAAGTGCTGTTATTTTGAATTGAACATTGCAGCTCTGCTTAACACTATCATTTACCTCAAAATTGATCTTGATAGTACAAATAAGGTTCTTGTTCAATTTATAATATGCATTAGATTCATTTGAAACTACAAGTTCATCACTTGGACCGTTCTGTTTCGTGACTGCAACCACGATTTAGAGCCTGCCAAGTTTACGTCCCGCCAAGTTTGAACTAGTTCATGTTTCTCGTAACGTTTCCAACTTATATAGTTATGTGAGCTGAATTTTAAGTTTCTGTACTTTAGATGTAATGTGTACTATTTATGTTTTTACGACAAGCTTGTTTGTTTAACTTTTCGACTTTACAATTTGAAATTCTATTTTTACTTTTTCCAACTATACTCTTTTAGTTGCTGTATTTGCTACAAGATGGTTGTTTAACAGAATGTGAAGTATATTTAAACTTTTTAACTGCACTATTTTAACTGAAATAAAAATATCTTTATCTCCAAATTTGACTTTTTTTACTTAAACAGTTTTAATATTTTTGATTTTTATATCGTTTAATGTTGATTATACGTCATTAAAAAAACTTTTACATTAATTTTGACAATATTATGCTATTGTATAGCATGTTGTGTAGCATTAATTCAGGATATTATTAAAAAAAACACAGCATTGCATTTAAGTTTTTCAATATTTTAAAATTCTTACTTACATCATTACAATTAAATCGTAATTTTCTATCACATAAATATTTTCCTCGTGCAATAACAATTTTATTTAATAAATTAATCGTACTAAAACCACACTGTAGGTATTTTACGCGTGTTATTTATCCTGTCTCCACAATTCAGAACTAGTCGGAACATGTCCCGGTGCGGACGGCGATGTAACGTAAACATAAGATTATTTTCGACTTGATTGACGAGAAGCCCTGGCCCTGACGCAGTATTCACATTTTTTAGAGGACCACCATTTAGAATCGTGCAACTAGAATCGACTATTCATAAGCGTCTTTAATTTTATGGTCTATTTTTGTATAGAAACGAATATAAGAATTTTAGATAACTTTGCGATTATTTATTGCGTCTCCCTCTTATCGGATTTATTTTTTGTCCTTAACAAGTGTCATTGTTTTCTCAATTATTTTATTGTTGTTCTTTAGTATTTTATTTCCGAACTTTCGTACACATTTTTTGGTCGTTTTACTGAATAAAGTTTTTGCTTGAACCGAATTTAGAAAAAACATTATTGATATTTTTACGAGTTTACGAATACATCCTATACCTCCATTTTTCTTGCAGATTTGATAAGGCACTTTAAATAGTTTGATTGTATGCAAGTGTTTTAATTTTTAGCTCATGTAATTTACGATGGGTGGCAAGAAATAAAACATTTACGTGTTTACAAAATAAAATTTATTTCACAATTATTAGATACCCCATAAAATGTTTGGGAGACAAAAAATTAACACAATCCTGGTTATACGATTCGATTACATGCTGTACTTAACTAGAATAGGTACTTGTAAATAATTATAAATGTAGAGTAATAAAACAAAACACAAAAATTTAAATGCAATATTTACAGTTCAAATAGTTAATTCTATATCATTTATAGGTACTAATCAGGAAATGATTTTTTTTGGGATTTTTACGCTTTTTTTTAACAGAACTTATTCTGAAACAAATTGTATGGCTTTAACAAAATAAAATTCACCTGATCTTAATATCAAAATATTTACAGTTCTACTAAAATTTAATTATTATTTAATAATACATATGTATGTAATTAATACATACAACTTGAAACAAGGAGACTATTAACTTTTTTTAGTCCTTCTTTTAAATGATTTTAATAAATTTAGGGTTCCATTTTTCATAACGATTTCGTATATTTAACTAATATTTGGTGTCTAATCGATTCCAATGATATTAATTAAATGTCAAATGAAACTATCATGACTATAGAAATTATTTGGAACTAAAATAATAATTGAGATCTATATACGTCTTATAAAAAGTAATATAATCTAAAATCTAACTTTATCGTCAAATTAAATGGAATAAATTAAACTAGATTAAAAAAATAAATGAATCTAAATAAACAAGAGATCAAATGGAAAATGTAACTAAATTAAAAACTTAACAACTCTAAAATGAATAGGTATACGCGCAATATAATTACAATAACTACAAATTGTAATTGCAATCACTGGTATAATTATCTTGTAAAATGCAGCAGATATTATTGGACAAAGCACTTACTTACGAACATATTTATAGAAAAATATTTTCGCACGATAGTAAACATTTTATTAAATGCACGACATAAAATATATAATCATTACTTTTTTTAGAATCCATGAGGCGTTTTGTCGAACTTCACTCAAATTTGAAAAAAGCAAAATTCATTTCAAAAAGCGGAATAAATGTTAGAATTGCAATTTCGAATTAAATTGAGTTGCAGTGACCTCTCGATTTAATTCGGACGTAACCACCATTTACAATTTAAGTGCAGTTGGACACAACATCTCTTCCACAAAGTATAGGCACAAAATAAAATACGGAGGGACTTAAAAATACGTAACAACAGTCCACCTGCTTTGCAGTATCACTGTCAACAATACTTATCTAATACAATCTTCATTTTATCTGATGGTATTGAAGAGAGACGATGCCAGGGAAACCTTTATGATGGCTACAACCATCACTAGGTTGACTATGTAGGTCGAATTGCATCTTAAGTGGTAAGGTGGTGTGTTATGCTCACGAGGACACTCACCTCGCCTATTGTCCTGGACTTCTTGGCCAGGCTGTCGTGATACCAATATGTGGCACAGAACTTCGTACAGCTCGGCTAGGAGCCGGTTCAGCCGCGAAAAGTTCTCCTCTGTTGCCTCTCTTTCACTCGGTAAGTTGAATGCTATAGCCATCTTTGTCTTTCGCAACGTTTTTTTCTACGGAAGAAGCGTGGACAGATTGCTGTTTGTTTGTTATGCATAAATACTGTGTGCCTTTTTGTGTTAAGTTCCTCTCCGCTTTTGGATCCACTTCTTCAACTTTATAAAAATATTGAGTCAATAAAAAAAATCTCCAAATTTTCAAAACTGTTCTCCAGAAATTGTATGACTCCAGAAATTCTTTCAGGTAAGTCAGAAATAATATTTTCATAAAGTGGTAGAAAAGTTTTTTCGGCGAAAAATTTATTGAAAGTCTATTTTGAGAAAAATCACTATAAAGTTCACTTTGACACAATAAATGGCACGGGGTCCGAAATAAAAAATAAACACAGTTCAATTTGGCGACAATGAGATCACATGTAAAGTTTCAACCTCAAAAGTTCACAAGTTCACTAAAAGTTTTAGCCGCAAAAAATCGTGCGGTACATTGTCCGTAAATCACTCGCAATTTAGGTGTAACCAGCGCACGGTCGATGACACAATCGCGCTAACTAACGCACTATGCATCGCTGCGGCTAACCGATGTAAACAAACTGACTTCGCGCACCGCTCTACAAAAGAGGTCGACAGACGACTATTGCACGTGCGGCCTCCACGGAAGCGAATCGTGTAATATAAGGGATAATACTTCGTGCACATCATTGCCTCGCTCGACGCGTCCCCCTGTGTTTGTGCGGTGCATAACGTGTGCACACACGCACACTAACGAAACCCATTTGATTATAAATAGTGGAACGCACGGTAGCACGCTCCCTTCGCACTCCACTACTACAATCAACGTCCACACTGACGTCCCTGTCCCTTTCCCTCTCTTCGATGCTGAATGCATCTATCTCTTTCCAATCAGGTTACATCATGTTACAACAGCAATCGACAAACTGTGTCTCTCTCGTTCCGATGATACAAAACCTTTCCTTTGTGGAAGGGGAAGAGATGATAGTATGAATTTTGAATTTGGAATATAGAAAGCGCGCCAAAGTGAACTGGCCAATCCGAGGCCTTTATTTGTATGGGGTGAGGTGACGTAAGAATGGAGGACTCGAGAGAACGGGGTTGTTAAACGGAAAGCGTTCACTCGACCACTGGCTCTCGCCGCAAACCTACTATATCTTGTTTCGCGATATTTTAACTGCTCTTTGTTCAAGAGATAAACGTAAACTTGATTTTGATAGCCTCGGGCCTCGATACTGTGACAGGAGTTGGCGCGTGTGTTTTATTATTAGTAATTCGGTAGTTCGTCCGTAAAAGCGGTATAAAATGGTTTTAATGATCGTGGTTTTGCCATACGCGTTGGTTTGTGAAATCAGAGGTGTTTTTTAGGTTTATTAGCGTTTAGGGTCGAGTGGAAACCTTTGTTTAGATTGAATACTGGCAATAAAATTGATAACCGAAGTTGAACATAAAATGGTAAATAAAATACTCGCTCGCGTGATTTTGTAATTCTTTTGTTTGTATTTTTGTTCGTTTTGAAAGTGACTAGATTTTTCGGCAAGTAGATTTTATTGAAATGAGGTTTGAAATAATTTTGTAAGATGAAATAAGTTTTAACATTGATATTTGAAATAATTTAATAGATAGGTACAAATAAAACGTGTATAAATAAAAAAGTTTCAAAATCGTATAAATATAATACAAAAACTGGTGAATCAAGAAAAGTGGAAGTAATTGCGCGGAAAATAGTTCAATACAATTTAATTCAATTTTTCTATAAGTTTTATATAACGAAACAAAGTTTACAGCAAGATTTTAGTAGGGCGAGGTCAACAATATAAAAATGAATTATTTTCAGGTACCAATGGTGCAGTGCAGAAGGTTAAGTATTTTTAAACAGATGAACTCATTATTGATTAACAAAATATTAAAATTATGCTAGGTCAAAAAAAAAAGAATAGAAAGTGACAAAAAATTATCAATTGGGTACACATTTTGTCTACTAAATATTTGCCATCCAAATTATTACGAGAAGCAGAAAAATAACAAAATATAGATACTAAAAATATTGCCAAAGCTACAAAGTATATTTTTACTCACATTTAAATTTGGCTAACACAAGTCTTACTCAATCATCACAATGATCTTACACCACTGTCTTCATCAAACACTAAATATGAACTAAAACGACATATCTAAGGTTTTTAGCACTGCCGTAATATTAGTCATAGCAAATAAAGTCAGTCCAAGGATGCCCGGATGATTCCTGACTCATTTTTTTGTAATATTAATTAAACTACACGACCGCATATTTTGGGATAATAAAAGCCCAACAGAGCTTACCAAAGATTTTGGATATAATATTGGTAGTAAATATATCATAGCATCAGATAAATAAACAATTACTCATCACTAGGAGAAGATTTTTTTTTAAACTTTCTACTAGTTTAGGAAAAGAATAATAAACTCAGGAACAACTGAAAAGGTCTTCATCTCTTGTTTACAAAGTTTATTAGAATTTAAATAAAATGCATTACGGACTACGGTACAGATCCAACAATTACATCAGCCAAGAAGACATTTGTGTATCAAAACACAGAAACGAACAAACAAAACGTTAATAATTTCTTAGGTTTTCGCGATCACTACACATTATAATAAAACAAAATTTAACAGGATTAAATCGCGTATATTATTCAAATTGGTTTTCCTGACGTTTCGAAATCTTTGCAGCATTGCATAATATACGCGATTTAATCCGCTTAAACTTTGTTTTATTATAAACAAAATGTAATTTTTTCTTCAAAGCAATGTTCATCCCGATAGCAATTTTTGAAAGTAGGTTAGCTTAGCTTATCTACATTATTCAGAATTTAACATTACCTACGCTTCTACTATCATTAGAAATATAATAAATTTTATAAACAAGGAAACAATTTAAATCTAAATATCTTTTAGAACACTACTTTTACTTTATGGTCAATTTGAAAATCGGACCACACAATAGTTTTGTGATCTTTAAAATTTTATACAATATTACTTTCGAAAATATGGATCTCATGCACTCCCCAGTGCCTTACTCCCGAACTTTGATCAACATAAGCTCCCAACTGGTTCGAGCTCTTAATCATCATCATCATCATCATCATTTCAGCCGAAAGACGTCCACTGCTGGACATAGAGCTCTTAATCAAATCGAGCTAATGTCAATTTCTAGAAAAATGCAGTACGATTTGACACTAACTCAAATTCAAATTCAACTGATACAGCACTCTATCCAGTCGGGAGTAAGGCCCCTGAACTGTGATATCCACTTCGCTCATAGCTTTTAACTGTCAAAAAACGTTCTTTAGCTCTTAAGTTATGTTATACCTTATATCTTCAAATAACATCTAAATTAGAATTAATTAAAACTTAATTATCAATAAACAACCATCGACAATCGGAATTATTATTTCATGATCAGTTAACAGCACTAAACCAGTAGCACGTACAACTATCTATATAAATATTAGCAGTACAGTCCGTAAGTGCTAAACGATGAAATTATACGTGATTAGCTGATTAGACATTAAGATTCTGCTAATAACGTCTGGCTTGACAACTCACTAGGCTCATTACCTCTCAGCAACGACATTAATGCGATTGTGCTTGTTAAATATGTAAAAAATATTAATTTTCCTTCACCTTTCCCAGAAACAGAAAAAAAAAAAACATGCGAGTAGCTTACTTCACGAAACTGATCACTTTTTACAACTATTCATGACCTTTTATTCCTAATGGGCTTGAATTTGGCCACCATGTCATCTGAAGCTAAGCGATGGTGTGGTCTGCAATGGTACACGCTTGGCCAGGAAAACCCTATTCACTCAAGCCGTTGTTTTTTTTTGTATTATTATAAGTCTGCCAACCCGCAATAGGCCAGCGTGGTAAACTAAGGCCTAAAACTCCTATTTCTGGGAAGAACGACGACCCAACAGTGGAGAGTAATGAGCTGATGATGTTGATGATTACAATTTGTTCTTGGTACCAATGCAATGCTTGTTTCATTACTGTCCAAAGATAAAACAGAAAAAAAGCCTTTCAATATTTTGACAAACTTATGTTTGAGTCATGAATTTAAAAGCACCAAAGCATATTTTGAAAAACGCTCCAAAAAAAACCATACATAATTATTAGATATAAATAAATCAAAACTTCTACAACTTGATAATGAATAACAACCAGCCATGCATAATGATAAACGCTTTACTATCGATATAGCAAGTTCAAACGTGTTCAGTGAAGCGATCGAATGACTTAACATATTGAAAGTAGGTCATACTAGAGATGACTAAGTGAGTTGCTGTGAAAGAGTACTCTTTGAAAATAAGTATTCGTATGTAAGACTACGTGATACAACTCTTTAGGTGATCTTTTGAAGAGTAATTTGTTGAATTAATTATCAATTATAAATTATTGTTATTAATCAGGAAATATTTTATCGTTATTTATTAAGAATCTTAGAATAAATTGCGTCCGAAAAGAACATTTTTAAATATACTGTTATCCATCACGAAATAAGTTCAATTACAAACTAAGTGAGTTGCTAACTTGCTACGAAAGAGTACGAGATACAACTCTTAAAGCGGTCTTTTGAAGCGTAATTAAATGATAATTCTTTTTTGTCATTAGTGATACTAACTTTCGTACACTTTCCTTTGATAATGTTATTTTCGGATGTTTTGTTTGTTATCATCATTTCTGCAAACTGACGAAAAATTCTAAAATGAATGCAAATAAATTCTGGATAAAATTAATAAATTGAATTAGTATGCCACCACCAGACTGCTTACAAAAGTACGTGTCTTTCAAACTTTTCAATCATTTCTCTCAATAGATGGCGTTACTAGTCCATGATAATGGAAGGGTTGGTAAGTTTTCGCTTTATTTCAGAAATTTAACTCATGTTATGGTTTGACTGTTTCGTAAATATAAAAATATAGTTTATTTGAAGACTTGCAGTAGTTTTTATTAATAGTTTCAGTTGAATGAGTAGTACTAATGCACTCAAAACCATTCAATTTTGTTCCGTTAGCGCTGATTCTGGCACCATTTATGCTGTTATAAATTACTGCCATATTTTTGTTGTAAATGACACTGGCAAAATAGAAGCAGGTTCGAATAAATTTGTTCAAAATAACAAATAATCAGACATAATGTCCATAAATTTTTACAACGCAAAGGTAGACCTTGGTCTAATAAATATTAAAATTGATATGAATGCATAATGTGATAATGGGAAAGAGGTATAAATTCGTGTTAATGCGATTGACAACCGCTACTGTAATGGTCGGCAGTACAAATGCAACGTTATTTGAGACGCAGTTCAAAATATAGTAGTTAGCGGGGATAAAAGTGCTGATGGAAAAAGTTATTCTTATGAGAGGATTAATGAAAGGGTTGGATTAAGTCAAACATTTCCAATAGTTGATGTAGCTGAAAAAGGTTTCTGTACTTTTTTCGAGTCATCTGTATCTTACAATTTTATTGTCCTTGTTTTCTGCAAACTGCTATAGTAAGTTTTTTGACATTGTGAGCTTAAGGTTTTTGTAATCATATTTTAATACCTATCTTTGTTCATAATGAATAAGAATAAGAATAATTTATTTCGCAAAAAATACGGGTCCAGACAGATAGATAAAGAGTCACAGTTAGTTTCCACATATTTTGCCATAAGTGGCACGCAAAAAATTTATAACAATAATAATTAAAATCAGATTAACATAACGTAACCAGCCCATTACTGTCCCACTGCTGGGCACGGGCCTCTTCGCTTTATGAGAAGGCTAATGCCTTAAAACAAATCCAAAAAAAAAAAAAAACATATTAGTTTGGCATAAAAGAGTATACAAGGCGCCACTTGTCATACACTAATTCTGGTCAGTCCTCATCGTTACAATTTAACTGATATATTTTTATGCATATTTTTGCATGATAAAACACAAAGTGACACAATATTAACAAAGATAAAAATTGGTTCCGATTATAGAATTTTTTTCGGGCTATGTATATATACGAATACAATTTCGTCAAAACAATTACAAAAATTATTGAAAACAATTAATTATAGAGATAAATTTAACAAATGCAATTCAATCATAGAGATAAACTAACAAAGCTAATGTTAAATCACACATTTGCAGACAAATTCCTTAATTAGATGAGCATTTATTAAAATTTATAGTCAAAAAATTCTTTTAAACTATAGAAAACTATGTTCTTTGGCTTTTTCACTAAAGCTTGCTATTGTCACTTTTTAATCTTCTTTCAAGCCATTCTCAATGCGAATGTTGCTGTCGTACCTACTCACGATTTCTTAATAAATTCTTGAGAATGATTTTTCACTGAGATTTTTATTTTTAAATATCGCTGCATCTCCGATCTTAAACCACTCCAAAATCACCACAAAGGGCAATCAGAACAAGCCCAAAGCCGTGAAATCGGACAGTAGCTGCCACGGTGGATTACGATTTAAACCCAAATCGGGACTCCTTGGTCAAAGTGTAAAAGCGAAGATAACACAATCAATCTTTTTTGTTGACCAAAAAAGTATTGGATTTGTTGTTTTGTTATGTTCACTTGATGAACTGGGAATGGAAGAAAAATATAGGAAGGTCTGTTCTTTTGTGAATTGTGAGAATCAATTAACTATACCCACGTAATGCATTTTGTTGATCCAAAAGTTTACTTTTCAAATGCAGGCTAGTTCTTTTATCAGTTAGTGACCGTACTGCTCCCCTGCCCCGGGTTAGATTTCGGAAAATATTTTCATAGTTTAACGTGCTAGACTTATTCATCTACAATAGTCTACATCACAGGAATAGATAGAGTAGAATTTTTGTAATCACAATTTTACTTGCGATTCTTGCGTGGCAACTTTCGAACAAACTACACCTTACATATTGACGTCATAATTTTTTATAAAGTAACTTTAATCAAATGTACTTTTCATTAGGAAATTCTCAGTAGCAGCCCGGAGTCTGGATTCGTGCCCGGTCAATGGCAATAGGCTCGCCCCCTATTACATGGGACTATAACATAACTGGCGAAATGTGGGTGTACTATTACACCTCTGCCTACCCCTTTGGGGAAATACAGGCGTGATGTTATGTTATGTTATATTACTTTACAACTTTTGTTTCTGCAGTTAGAAACAGCACAATAAGGCATTTTTGCGGGTTTTTGTTACAGTATTTACAGAAACAAGTCATAAGGCGTACTGAGAAAGGTTTTGAAATGCCCTGCACTATGGTGCAGAGTGTTGGCACGCGCGCCCTGCCCACTTTTCTATTCTATCTATTTCTGTGGTCTACATCATAAAAGATACTCTCTAAATTGTATGTTCCTAGCGGCAATTCACAGCAATTTAGGTTGTACTTAAGTACAGTCAGGCCTTTTTCTTTTTTAACCGACGAAAAAAAGGAGGAGGTTCTCAATTCGACGCGTATATTTTTTTTTATTTTTTTTTATGTTTGACCACGCATAACTTTTTACAGAGTGGTCCGATTTTCATGATTCTTTTTTTAATGGATAGGGTATACCTCTAAGTTGGTCCCATTTAAATTTCAATCAAAATCCACCCCTAAGGGTAGTAAAACAGGGGATGAGTGTTTGTTCACCCACTGAATTCTTACCTGTTAACCGATTCTGTTGAAACTTGACAAACATAAATATAGTTCTAGACACTACGACATAATGGGGATCTGGAGATAGATTTTAACCACAAAAAAATGAAAAATAAAACTTTTTAACAAAAAATTGATCCGACGAAAACAGAAACTGAAAAGCGAAAAATAACTAATTATGAGTCGGCGCCAAACAACCAATCAACGAAGATCATTAAATTACTTTATATAAATAATAAAAACAATGTCACATCAAATACAACGTGAAATTTTCAACGATAAACAATTACTTTCCAAAAATGCGTTCTCCGCTCGGCCACTTGCAACTTGCACGCACTTTGCTTGTTAAAAGTTCGTTTGGCGCCGACTCATAATTAGTTATTTTTCGCTTTTCAGTTTCTGTTTTCGTCGGTTCAATTTTTTGTTAAAAAGTTTTATATATTTAACCTGTAGGCACAGACATAGTAAAAAATATAGACGAAGTGCTGTGAAAAATCATAGTGAAGTCAACAAAACCGTGCTCCTCATATACAAGCAAGCGCTCACGCACACACATGCACCTGAAAGATATTTGTTTTTGGCGATGTTTACTGGACGATGCCGCTACATGTGTAGGTACTGAAAGCGGTGAGCACGGTTTGATGTGCATGTGTGTGCGTGAGCGCTGGTTTGTACACGGAGGAGCACGGTTTTGGTTGGCTTCACTATGATTGTTCGTAGCACTTTGACTATATTTTTACTATGTCTGTGGCTGTAGGTTAATCTATTAGTCGGGACTTTTTCATTTTATATTTAGGTATAATTTCCTCATTCACAGGTTTTATGTTTAAAATAGTAACAAACTTCTTCACCTCTTATGACATCTACTAGAATAAAAGTTCTGGCGTTGCTACCAACTACACGGAAGCTATCATAAAATTATTACAAAGATTTTTAATTAATTATTTATATCTTTTTATTTTCCATTAAAAGAAATTCTATGATCAGACAATAATAAATTGTATTGTACACCTATTAGATGGTCTTTTTATGCGGCAGTTTCTAGTAGCAATTAGCTATTATCATTTCTTAATTGTTGTGATCCTTATACGTCAGATTGACTAGTAGATTATTATTTTTTATAACCCCGGGCTTCTTCATCTATTGTAATTAAAACAGTTTATTGTATATTACCAATTGTTACAGTCAAAATGCTGCTAAGATAATTCCCAGTGACCATAAACTCACTCTCTCACACAATAATTTTATTAAATCATCGAAAAAAACAGGTTAAATTTGAACCTATTCATCCTTCTGTCACACTATTGCGTTGAACCTACTCATGTCACAACCAAAACAAAATGGCTAACTTGGAAAAAATATTATACAAAGTTCATTTTCAGTTACAGTTGTGTCTCGAAAGAAAATTTCTAAGTTTTATTGTTAATAGGTAAATTGAAGAGGACTGTGGTCTAGTGGTTCGAGGGTCGGACTGCTGATCACGAGGTCGTGGGTTCGATTCCCACAGGACACAAATATTTGTGTGATGAACATAAGTGTTTGTGTTGGTCTGGGTGTTTCTTATGTATTATAAGTATGTATTTACAAAACAAAAAAAGTATATAAGTATTATATCCATTGTCTAGTACCCATATCACAAGCTCTGCTTAGTTTGGGACTAGATGGTGCTGTGTAAAAATGTCCCGAATATATTTATTATTATTTATTATTAATAGGTACTTATTCCTTCAAATTTATACAGTCGCATTTGTATTGTTTTTCGTTTACGGTAGCTTCATCAATTTTAATGACCATACACACTCCGCCAATAACACTCATTATAACACTATTAACAGCCAATGGCGACTCATCAGTAAAAGCTCTTGTAATCATAAATTCCTTTGCGTCAGCAATTTGACTGGTCTGCTAATAGATTGAGTGCATATTGATTGGTATTATGGCGGGGGCACATTGGCGTGTAATAGTTTCAGTGCAAGGGGAACTTTTTGTTAGTTTGGTTAGAGATGATCAAAAAATGCAAATAATTTAAGACTATTAGTCGTAGTAAGTAAGCACAAAGCATAAAATGAAACCTTGACAGCAGCCGTCACTGAAATTTTTGGACATGCTCGTTGCCTGACTTCGTAGTGAAAAATTGTCTTATGTAGTTTGATTTGTTAACTTACAATATTTCTGTACATTATAATAAAATAAGTTGAACCGGATAACATCGCGTATATTATTTAAATTGGTTATCCTGACGTTTCGAAAGCTTTGCAGCGTTTGTGGTCACAGAAAGACAATATTTCAAAAAAAAAACTACTTTTCAATTTACGAAAACCCCATCTAAGAAATTAATATTTCTATATTCTAAGCTTGTAATGTGTTGCTTTAGCAATTTTTCATCAACATAATTTTTCATTTCGAGATCTTTGTTCCTTGTTGTTTGCTGATGTTGTTGTTGAGCATTTATCTTTAATCTTTGTAGTGATCTTTGTTTGACGTTGGAACTCTAATGCAAGCTTGCGATAAAATAATGTCTTGAAAATTGGTTACAAATTAGGTACAGCTTAACGGGCACTGCCGAAAAGAAGGCTTTGGTTGTGTGAACTGTTTAAATTTTTGTTGTGCCATAAATCTTTTGTAGTCAGTCTGGCTCTTAAAAGATGGGACATACTCACGATAAAAGATAAGTATAGTTAACTATCCACTAATAAACTATTCACGATCCTTGTACCCTACTCCGAACAATGGCATACATTACAGGCCGACATCAGGTGTTCTGTTGAGTGAGTTACTGCCAAAATATATTGCCATTAAAATTAATTGTGTCCCAGTGTACGGCCAATTGCTGGGTTGCCAGTGTTGACTTATTGACAATTAATTGGCCACCTAAAGAATTATTGCCAGATTGTAGCTGTTGAAGAGTGTTTTTTTGTCATATTTTGAACAGTACAGTCCAATGGTAAGAGTGCTTGTAGCTTTCATGTTTCTTAAGAAAGAAAAATTATTTATTGCCAGAACATAATATTTTTTTGCTTTACATTTCTTTGCAGGAATTGATCAGTAACCTATTAATTGGTACAATAACGTACGGTGATAATTTTTTGCAAAATAGATTGGGTTCGATTTCTGGTCGAAACAGCTACTTAAAAAAAACAAACAAAAAGTATCTTCGATCACAAAAATCGAGCTCACGACTCCTTTGACAACTTTTCTCTCCTTATAGATTCGAATTTGGCTCTCCAGCACTATTTTATTTAAAAACTCATCTAGTGTATTCAGAAATTTTTGGAAGTATGAAAAGTAATGATTTAAATTGTGGAAAGAAAAAATCGCTCACGAGTAGGATTCGAACCTGCGACTCCTGACTCAGTACGCCGGTGCTTTAGCCACTAAACTACCGTGAATACTGCTCGTGGTATCGAAATTATCCTCCACTATGGTACGTCTTTGGGTGACGTCAGCGATATCTTATTAAGAAACAGTGTTTCTAAAGAAAAAAAATTAAAAGTGAAGTGAAGTGTATGAAAAGTAATGCTGAAATCTGATATAATGATAGGAACGATAAAAAAACTGATGAAAATACATAGGTAGTTTACAATTTAAAAAGCTGACCATATTGGACATGCAATACTTAAAGATTTATCAATACTGTCGTTTTACATTCTTTTTTTTGTTGGTCTGTGTCTTAAAGGAACAATTTTATAATAATAAATAAATAGTAAATATCTTTGGGACATCATTACACAGCACAATCTAGTCCCAAACTAAGCAGAGCTTGTACTATGGGTACTAGACAATGGATATAATATTTATATATTTTTTTTTGTAAATTCATGCTTATAATACATAAGAAACACACCCAAACCAACACAAAGACTTATGTTCATCACACAAATATTTGTGTTCTGTGGGAATCGAACCCACGACCTCGTCATCAGCAGTCCGACACTCGAACTACTAGACCACAGAGGTCGTCTAATTAAATATAATATATAATTTAATTAAATATTCAGTCACAGGCATTTATGTTATAGGAACTTAATATTATTCGGGTTCGATTCCCACAGGACACAAATATTTTTGTGATGAACATAAGTGTTTGTGTTGGTCTGGGTGTTTCTTTTATATTATAAATATGTATTTACAAAAAAAAAAGTATATAAGTATTATATCCATTGTCTAGTACCCATATTACAAGCTCTGCTTAGTTTGGGACTAGATGGTGCTGTGTAAAAATGTCCCAAAAATATTTATTTATTTATTATTCATACAATGGTGCCGATTCTCTTGTACACCCACCTAAACCTAACTATAACTAAAATTTACAAATTTTAGTTTAGAAAATCATAAAACTTATTCTGTGTTTATCTTTTTCTTATTTTAGAAAACTTGTTGACAGCTCTGCCGTGTCACTCGCAGGTCTGTTATCTTAAGATACATGAGTTACGCGTAACAGGTCTAAATCGTATTTTTTCATGATCCTCTATCACCCAGTAAAATAATATTTTAATTAACTATTACCAATTAGTCACAATTGCCTATCACCTAACTCTTGAAACTATGATTTTGCCATTGTTAGTTATGGTAAAATACTGTATCTTAAGTTACATCTATTACGCGTGATAAGTTGCGAGCGCATCGAGCTAATCCTAACTCTGCTAACTACTAGATACAGTACTTATCCGTGAGTGTAGTGCGCGTACTAACTGATGGTGATGTGGATATTATGAGAGCTTCATTAACAAACATGGTTCTAAAAGTAATAGCCCACGGCAACATGATAGTCTTTATGGACCAGCTGAAGAAAAATAACTATTTTTCTGAAATCAATAGGTGGAATAAAAAAATTCCGGTCGAATATGCAGGAGTAATGTTCACAAACCTATTTTTGTTGGTTAGTATATCAGCTTGATGTATCTCATTTACCGGGTTTTTGAAAAGTGTACGTACTTGAAAATAATTTCCAAAAGCCTTCAAAATACGCACTGTCTGTTGTTGGATTTCCACTGGTTATTTTATGAAAATGTGTGTTAGTCAATTATTATTTTATTACACAGGAAATTAAAGTAAATAGGTCCTAAACAAGGCAAAGAAAAGCCAACTGGCACCTTAAATTATGGATTTCAGTCATGGTTTCAGAGTTTCAGATAATTTCAGAACGCGCGAATTGTGCTTAGATAAAATCAAACAGTTTTTAGTAACTTCGTTGGTAATTTTTACTGTTTGATGTTTATTCAATAACTACAAAATTTGTATAAAAAAGTGCAGTTATAAATACAGTTTATGACGATACCCTTTAATCAGCAGTCGACTTAGACCCAAAAAACTGCCACCGTAATGGTGGCAGTCTTATTTTCAAAATAATCACCTTATGTTGCTTCGAGGCTAGTAGTTCTGGTCTATACTTTTCTTTTAAGTATTTTTTGGTCTTACTGTTCTGTTGTCTTACCTGGACCCTAGTTTCATTTATAACAACTAATTTGCGTAAAATTTCTTATATATCGGCATCAAAGATATAAAAATTTGCGTGAAGTGCTTAGCCGGTTGTGTTTTGGTTCGACTCAGAGGGGCATCGGTATCTTTCTCTTAGATACCCTGGGAAATCAGAATTTATGGCAAATATTGCTTCCTTATCACTTTTTAAAAACATCTATTACCTAGCTATCTCTTTAATATTTTATTATTAATTTCCTACCATCAGATTCAATATCTTTTCGGTGTTTTGTGCTATAGTGGAAGTCGAAGGCTATTTACAGTAGAGGACATATTCAACGCTCTGTCTACTGGGATTTAATTCAGCTAACTGATTTTTAACTACAGCATCGGATGCAATAGATTCTCCTTATTCCGTCACTATGTAGTTTTTTTGGTATTTTGGAAAAAAAAAACGGACACGACACCAATGAACGGACATCACATTGTTGAGATATTTATTTTCGAATGCAAGAAATTTATCACCTGGCTCTGATTAAATCCTTCTAAGTCTGGAAGCAAAAAGTAATACAACAAAGAAATTTAGCGTAAAATCATCTGAAGGGTTGACGATTATAATGAGATTAAAAGCATTTCGATTTCATTATTATTTTTATATAAGGCCGCGAACTTTTCAATCCACGTATTTAGGCATTCTTCTTCTTCTATCGTGTCGACATGAGCTACATAATGATAACGGCTCATGTCGTGGGGAAAAGATTAGCCAGTCAGCAGGTTGGTAGCAGAGCTGACTGCCCAGGGTGCGCCGGACGATCAATTAAATATCGTCACTCGTGGAGGCTCTTATTAGGCATTAAGAATAGTTGAATTTTGAAGATGCTCAACTTACATAGTCGTCAAGAAATCATACGATGAAAAATAATTCAAAGATTTGCATGTGTATTGCAAAAGTGTGTTGGACTTAGTTAAAAAAGAAGTACCCCGGGAAGTAAGGCAAAGGAGTGTAAGTGCAAGAAAGAAAGCAGACTTAAATGCAGATGTAGATTTAGATAAGATCTTACATATCTAGGATTTAGTTTTTTTTTGTATCTAAAATAATTTTGATAATACTCAGTTCTCATTCCAATTTTTATGATAGTTATGAAGTTAATTAAGTTTATTTGTTTTAAAAGTTATCGAATCTTGGTTAGAAGAAGTCTGAGTTTTCGTTTTACTCATTAAAAAGGATATTTTAATGCATTTGAAAATTTGAGTTTTTACTAGATAAATCATAAGTCATTATTCATTTGTTTAGATGAGTACTATTTTATTCTATTCCTTTATAAACTAATTTAATTTAATACTAAACAATCAGTCAGACAAACTTTAGTTAAAGATACCTGTGTTTAGCAAAACATTCCTTATTACACTTGTTGCGGCTAAGTCACCTATCTTAAGATACAGAGCACCGCGTAACAACCAATGTATAGAGAGCTTGTTACACCTATCTCTGTTATAGCTAATAACTCTGAAAATTTCAAAGTATTCAAAAATCTATAAATTTCCCGGTTTTCCTCAGACTTTAATACAACCAATTATGTAAAAATATTTCCCGAAAGTTTTGAAACATTTAAGATAATCGCAATTATCTGTAAAAAACTTTAAACGGTGATATCTCAAAACTATGTTTCGTGAGATACAAGAGATAGGCCTGACACGGCAGAGCTCTAATAATTGAGTTTGACGCATCTAAGTTGAATTGGCGGTGTTACCAGTACATCTTGAAAAAATTATTAAAGAGTGAATAGAATGACCGAAAGTTCACAAAAACAGAAGGAAATTAAATAATAATTATATTTGGAATTATTAGTTTATCATTAAAATTAAGAAGAAAAAATCATGTCACGAAATAAAGTACATTTTTGTTTTATATTTTCAATAAAATATATAAATTGGAATAATGTGATCAGATTAAAGAGCTAGGTTATTATTTTCTACGGCCCGTATTACAGAACGATACTCAAGCGTTGATCACTGTTTAAAACTAGTACTTAATTATATAATATATATAATTAATAAAACTACTTAATTTTATACTGTCACCTGTTTCGGTATTTGAGCAGAGATTTGATCTGTAATCGATCACTAGTGTGGTCCAGACTACGCTTGAGTAGAGATTTCTATTTTAATTCAGGTCAAATTCGTGTGTTATGTTGTTGGATTAAAGTTTATAATAATTACCGTTCTGGAATAAGACCGATACTCATGTAACGATTCTATCCTTAAGTAGTGATCAGGTGATTGGAGTTTAAACTGTACTTGAGGAACCTTCTGTAATAAGGGCCTAAGAGTACCTATCAAAGGAGATATATTGTGGAACGAAGGGGTTGCTGGAAGTGAACCTTGGTGTGCGGGTTCTCCTGAACCTGGATATAGGTAAATAATGCAGTAATACGAAGCGTCAAGACATGTTGTTTATTCGATGGTTGAATATGGACAGAGCCCCAAATGACAGTTGCAAGTTATTTTATAATTTCTAGGAATCAGTGTTGCCAACATGAAATTCTCTAATCGATACATTGTCAAGTAAATCGATAATTAAGCTAATATTATATAATATGATCATGTTGGCTAATGACTAGATTTATTAAATAATTTAATTGACTGGATATAAATACGATGAATTAAAAGTTTAATAATCGACTAAATACAAGACATGGTGACTTCATTCGTTCCTTCCGCTAATAAGTAACTTGTCTCTGGGTTGCCTGATCCACAGTTTGTAACAATTGTTATTATTGCAGCGTATCATATTGTATATCTTAAACAACGAGAAACAGAGCTATTTGCAAAAAACGCAAGGACCTTTGAATTCCATGGGCAATCACAATAATAAACTATTTCTTTAATTTAAAAAGCTGGAATTTCCCTTTTTAAAGTCGCGGTTAAAAAGTTCTAGCACCCAGGACACGAAATTTCTCAAAAAAGTTGAAATAATATAAGCCAAAAAGTAGTGATTATTTTCTCTGTGCCAAAAAGTACCACGCAGGATTACAAACTTGGAGACTTTCTCCCCAAAAGAGGGAAAATATGTGAATTCAGGCTTTTTAGGGACACATATTAGCATAAAATGATAGAATTGAATGTCAAACATAGATTTTTTTTCCCATTGTATGGATTTATGTACTTCTTATCCTTTATTATATAGGTACCTCTTATCGAAATTATAAATTTCATTGTATATTTCTATGAACAATTTACCTTTCTGCTGAATCTACAACAGCTGCAACCACATAGTGGGCATCCATTATTTATTTTAAACTACCTAAAAACTATAAAAATGAATAAAATAAGCTTTGCAATTTTAGTTGTTGATAACTAATTATAGTCGACATGTATTTTGATGCCTTCTAAAAATAGTCAGATTTAGGTTGACATTTCTAATATTAGGTGAAAAACGTCAATTACAGAATAGCAAAATGTCAATTTTTACTAAGTTGAATAACTAAACTAATTTTGGTCCTGTCAACCCAAAAATTAGTTTTAAAGTGAATTCAGAATAGAAAACGTCGTTTGACAGGACTAAACTAAATTAAGGTGATTTTTAGTCTAGTTTAGAGAATTTTGTGACAAGAGAATCGGCACCATTGTCAAATAATATTAGTTTGTAATTCAAAAAATTCATTCATACTATGTTCTTTGTAAGTCTTTGACTATAAAAGAATTTTTTTAGTAACCAATGTTTCAATTTATTCTTAAATACTTTTCTTTAATTAATTCCTTAATTCCTTGAGAAATACTTTATTAAAATTTAACCCCGAAAAGATGTAATTGAATGGTTAAAAGACAAAAAATGCTGCAGAGTATTTATTTACATCCCGCTGAACAACACAACACTTAAAAAAAACAGGTATTCGTAATATTCATCTGTGCTAATAATCTGTGTAATAACTTTTATTTTACCACGTCTGTTTGATTGTATGTTTAGTACAAATACAATCAATTTTAAATTAGCTTTGTTATGAGCTAGATAATTAAAAACTTATGCTCAGGACTGGATAACAATGCAACATTAACTTTTTTCAGTATATTATTTAATATTCTTTGGTGTGCATACAATAAAGTGTATTCAATGTAGCTGTCTAAAAAAGTTGTCAACAGCCTCGATACGTAGTTATTACGATCAATTTTGCAACTACATATCAACAGGGGTGGTTCCAAAACCATTAAATATAGTTCCAGGATTAAACTATGCATGTTTAACTGGACAACCCTCTTTTCAATCATCAGAGCTTACAGCTGATGGATATAAAATAGTTTCAGCAGACATTCTGTAAACAGTTGACTGACATACAAATACAATATGTATATGTATGTATGTGTATGTATGTATGTATGTGTGTATGTGTATGTTGCTTACATATTGCAATTTTGGGGTTCGAATTTGTTGACAAAATATGCGTGGATTGAGAATTAATTAAACAAACATACTTATCTGATCTACTCGTAAGTGTCAATCATCATCATCATCATTTCAACCGATAGACGTCCACTGCTGGACATAGGCCTCCCCCAAGTATCGCCACAACGACCGGTCCTGCGCCTTCCGCATCCAGCGGGTTCCCGCGACCTTCACCAGGTCGTCGGTCCACCTTAAGTGTCAATGGGCCCATATTATTTTAAATCAAGGAAAAACATTTTATTTCTAGTAAGTAATCATATATGATAATTTATATAATATTTATAGTAATTAAATAAGTAATTTATAGTAATTCAATAATTAATTATGTCTCGAAGAAATAAAGCCTGGAAGAAAACGTTGATCACGATGAGGCCACCAATAGGGTGTTTGACAATTTTTTGAAATGTATGTAAAACGATGACGAAACATCCAATTAAAGCATTAATTAACAAATAATTACTAAATATGCTTTTAAAATTAAATAATCAAGATTTTCATTTCTCGTTTTAAATTTCGCACCAAAAAGCTAAGTCACGTGACATTATCGTCAACCTACGTCACTGTTCTTGTTCCGGTCAGTGTTGCCGGTGTAAATTCCCTTAAAAGTACGTCATGCATACCAAAAAGGTACGAATTAGAGCAAATGTAAAAAATCTGACAAAAAACTTAAGATTCCAGTTAACGAACAATGTACAAGGCGATGTCGAGAGTTATTTTTATTTTGATATTGCTTTGATTTTTCGTTTAATTTTTATATTTGCTTCGAGATGGTTGCAGCGGTGCGAGCGCTGAAAACGGAACGTAGTTTTATTTCTGGCATGAATAATGACTGAAAAGTTTTGTATTTTGTGTTTGAATCACGCACCTACAAAACAAAAGCTTGTAAATTACGTTCATAATTACGTACAAATGCTCATAAGTTTAATTGTTAGTAAGTTATTAAGTATTATAACCTGGCTCGATAAAATAAAAAATAAACTAGCTAACATGAATATGTTATTATTATAAAAACTCGTACTCTTTATTTTTACGATCATGGCAACATTTAGCTCGCCCTATGTCGTACAAGGTTCTGACGTCACTCTAAATGGCGGCCAAGTCTCAAGACGTTTTATATCACGTGATCAACAGATTAAAAAAACGAAATTTCAAACAGGAAAATAAAATATTTAGAATAAATTTAAATTTAAAAAACTTAGAAAAAGTTATTCTTGAACCTAAAATCTACGTTGTGTGCAATTTTCATAATTTTTGGCGATACCAGTCAAACACCCTATTGTACAATAGTTTAAATGCATATTCAATGTAATGTGTTTTGAGGTGTACAATATTATGGTGGAGTAAATATTTTTATTTACCAAAATTTATGGCATAAGATTTTTGGGTTTATGAATATAACAATATAAACCAGGACTGAAATTTTAGTGATCGCTTCTTATAGTAGTTTAGTCAAACAAATTTATTTACAAAAACAAAAGTATATAAGTATTATATCCATTGCCTAGTACACAGAGTACAAGATCGGACTAGATGGTGTTGTGTAAAATTGTCCTAAACATTTATTATTTATTCAAAAAATATGAAGAAGGGTGGTAAGCAATATATCTTTTACTACTTGCACAAAAGGAGGCCTTTACTCAGCAGTGGGTAAGTTACACAATATAAGCCCATCACTTTGCCACTGTTGGGCACAGCCCTGTTCTTAGAATGAGAAGGATGTAGGCCAACCATCCACCACCAAACTAATATGTTTGGACTAATCCACCACGCTAGCCTACCCACTGTAGCGTTTAATGGCTGCGGACGGTATTAGAATTCCTTGGGTGAAAGCGATAGCTGCCGCCTGGCGGCAAGTCTTATCAAGTCTTATCTTATCGACTTTTGTTACGAGATAAAGCTATCTATCAATCTTATTTATATGTTATGTTGTTCAGGAATAACAGGGCTACCATAAACGCGCAAGGCAACCAAAATTTTAAATAACTAAAAAAACCACTTAATGTGCTTTTTTATGCCGGGATTTTGCTATCGGAAGTACTTCAACGTGTGTGATGAAAAAAGGTTTATTTTTTGTATATGAATAACAATTATTTTATTGGATAACCATCAATATGCAAGTAGAATAAATTATTATTCTATTTTTGTACAGTTTCTGACATCTTCATCCAATTTAAGGTTTTAAAGTTGACGAAATTCAAATTTGCCGCCATTTGTAAAAATATTTTTCCATACTCTTTGTAATTTGTTTATTTTCATTCAAATTACATGAAAATTTTAAAAATAGGTAGGAAATATTATCGAGATTACGAAACAATAACATTTTTGTATGGGTTTCCGACATAGCCCGAAGAATTGCCAAACTTAAGTGGCAGTGGGCGGGGCACATTGCTCGCAGAACGTATGGCCGATGGGGCAGTAAAGTTCTGGAGTGGCGACCGCGTACTGGAAGGCGCAGCGTGGGTAGGCCCCCCACAAGGTGGACCGACGACCTGGTGAAGGTCGCGGGAATCCGCTGGATGCGGAAGGCACAGGACCGGCCGTTGTGGCGATGCTTGGGGGAGGCCTATGTCCAGCAGTGGAAGTCTTTCGGCTGAAATGATGATGATGATGATGATGGGTTTCTTATTAGAATATTGAAAAATCTTATAAGAAATGCAAGTAGGTACAAAAGGGGCGGGGCCAAGTCAAGTTCAAGGACGCGAACGCCATTTTGATTTTTTTTTATCAAACGCTTGAGGGGCTACCTGTAGGTTGGTGATCTACACACTAGACATGGGTAGTTCGGGAACGAAAGAAAAAAATGAACTAGTTCACTTGTTATGAATCTATCTATCTATTGTTTACCCGCTCCCAATACGTATCAGTGTATCCGAATGTATCTTCTCTTCATATCACGAGTCACGACGGCGACGACTCACTGTCGTTCTCACCGACCTCACCTAATGTACGCAATAAAAAAATTCAAAATAATAAAGGTTTTTGTAATAAATTTGTTGGAGAAACATGAGCGATAACGAATATTTATGATACGTTTAGTCTTTTTATCTATTTAATTAATATTGTCTTACTGAACTACGGATAAGCACCAGAATGAGAACTATCTCTAACCTACTGAACGAAATGAACTACTGATACAAATGAGTGATACGTATCTTTTGATCAAACATTTATTGCATTTCTACTACACACGCCGTCAAGAAGTTTATTATTTAATATTTAAGAGTATTGTTATTTGTTGTTTGTGTATTGTTGTTGTTGTTATTTAAGCGCGACTGCTGAGCGTGTGGTCTTGGGTTCGATTCCTGGGTCGGGCAAAGTGTTATTTGATTTTTTCATTAGGAAATTCTTAGTAGCAGCCCGGTCAATGGCAATTGGCTCGCCCCCTTTTACATGGGACTATAACATAACTGGCGAAATGTGGGTGTACTATATTACACCTCTGCCTACCCCTTCGGGGAAATACAGGCGTGATGTTATGTTATGTGTGTTAAGAGTATTGTTTCCTCAAGATTTTACCTCCACAGTTAACGCAAGTGATATAATCAATTTATTATTCTGAACAGACCCTTTAGGCAAGCGTTCAACTGCTGACTTATGCCCATCACTGAAATAAGGGCAGTGGCTCAGCTCAAAAATAATTGTATCAGTGCGCTAATTAGGAATTGCCATAATGTGCGACAGATTCAAAACTGCCTCTTCCTTGCAACTTTGCAAGCTAAACTTAACGCCCTTACCAACTAATAAAGTAACCCACAACAAATCCCTTCCACGTTTTAAAAATTAAATTGATAAAAAGAGCAGCGGTCAACTTGACCGGTCGGACACATGTCTACAGTGCAGTTAATAAATTGCAAACCGCGTGATGCGCACAGATTAGCGTGCACCGCTGAAAGTTCAATGTACGGAGTTTTATAGAGCTGTTAATAGCTTGCCTTTTGAACGTGATGATTATTGTGTTACTTCCTCGACATTATTCGTTGAAGTTTTCAAGTTTGATATCTTAATTTTGAATAAAGCCATCATGAGCTAGTAAAGGAAACTTTGAATAAAGCAATAGTATTAGTATTTTTGACTGTTATAAGGCACACGGCAGTCAAATATACTGAACTTAAGTTTTTTTTTTTTTTTCAATATTGCCAGTATTGCTAAGACTAAAAGACTAAACTTCATTGCACTGTATTGGGAATTGAATTGTCACATACTCAATAAATTATCTCCCTGAGAAGTTTTCGGTATGCAACTTCACAACTCCTAATACCTCTATCCACCATTTCATTATGAAAGGCAACAATTACAAAAGGTAATAACAATCACACTAAAATCATCACAGACACACCACCACTCACAACTATCCCACTCAATCTGCTACATTTAGTACGCAGGGATATTGCGCCAACGCACCTGTTATTTGAAATACATATTATTTTCCATGGTAAACCCATGGGTTATCCGCTACGGTGCCTTATTAACAACCTCTGCTTAGTATCTTTTTGTTACGGTAAAGTGAATTTGAGCGAGAAAGCCGTGGGAAGTTGAAAATGAAAGTTTTTGGTACTTAGATTTTAGTACTGTGATATCAGTGACGTATAACTAATAAAAGAGCTCATTATCTTTTCTTGTGGATTACAAACAGAAGCGGTGCAAGCATTAAGAGCCGTGTGACAAAAAAAACAAGAAATTGCTTTTCAAGCTACTTTTTGGCGTCGTGGATCTTAGTTAATAACTTAACTAATAATAATTAACATAACATAACATCACGCCTGTATTTCCCGAAGGGGTAGGCAGAGGTGTAATAGTACACCCACATTTCGCGAGTTATGTTATGTTATGTATTTATTTTAACTAATAATAATTAATTAATTATTCTGTCCTCTACATTCAACATCTCTCTATCGCTCTAAGGTTTGCTGTTAGAAAACTCAGTTCTGAGTTAAGCTCGCCGATGTACATAAACTTTCCTACTGTAATATGAATGTATATCTGTGTGTACAATAAAGAATAAGAATAAGAATTAAAATAAATACATGTAGTGTTCATTTTAAATTTTGTTAGTGGCATATGGTAGTTTTATTCATAAAATTGTGTAGAATTTTCATTTATAAACTTTTTGCCCACCGCCACGAAGCATTATTTTAACGTTGCGGATCTCAGTTACCTTTTGCTATAAACTGTTCAAAATAGACCATAATATTCATTCCGGAATATGTTTCCATTGATACAAAATTTACAACTTAGAAAAAAACTCCCGTTCAGCTAAATGACCACTTTAAAATAGGTACCTATTTTCTAACCAGAAAATGGTTTTTTTAAACCTCAATACTACAAAGTAGTACATATGTACAACTTTAAGTATTGAGAAAATCTATAGTACAGAATTAATACTTTGCGGGTGCCATTAAGACGCTAACAACAGCCAAATACCCCAAGTAGGCTTCTTTTAAAAACATTTTTGGCTGTATCTATTCAGTTTGTGGCAGTGAAAAAAAAAATGTAATCTTGATCGTATTTTCTAAAACTATTGTGTCCAAAACACGTTTTCTTGAAGTTTTCTTGATAGAAAAGAATTGTAAACTAACCTCTTAAAACTTGCTTTAAAGCAAACAAACTCTATTATTTACGAAATATAATATTATAAATTAAATTAAGAAAACATTTAAGAAAGACAATAATCTAAAACATAGTTATAATAAAAAAAAGTTTAACCGGATTAAATCGCGTATATTATTTAAATTGGTTTCCAGACGTTTCGAAAGCTTTGCAGCATTTCGTGGTCGCAGGTAGACTAAGATGACAAGCGTCTTTACAGATATTTCTAAAACATATTTTAATCTACCGTACAATATTATTAATCAAAATCGTTTCGATACACGCAGTAATCACTCACAATATCATTATCATTAAAACAACCATGTTTTATTATTATTAAAACATAGATGTTTCTGTTTTTCAAATAAGCTTTTAGTTTTATATCAGAAATCTAAAATGTTAATTTTCATTCAAGTTGAGCGGCGTACCCGACATCCCTCCGCTCGTTGCCTCTCTTTCAGTTCTGTACAAAACGACAGTGACCGCAGAGGTCTGATTTTTGAGGTGTTGTCGGCGTCTTAACCATTATTTTGTTTTACAGAATTACGGATGAATATTGGCTTTTAAACGGTTTTTGTCTTACTTTTACATATACATATTTTTATTTTAACACAGACAACTGTTCCTAAATCCTTTCTAAAAAAAAATTGACACATCGCTCCCCTAAAAAGCGGACCCTGTCCGAGAAAAAGGTCGAAAAGTCTCGTTTAATAGTTAACTTGTTGATACAGGTTGGAACAGGTTGCCGTACTATCTATCTATGGGCGCCATAAAAATAACCTGCTTTTCTTTAGAGACTTAATATAAATTATTTTAAAACAATTTCTTGCTAGCTTGGTCCACCATGTGAATAGAAGGCATTTGGTTACCCTAAGGGTCAACATATGGTGTGGTGTGGTGTAGTGCCGGACGTAAAGAATTGCACAACCCTATATCTTGTAAGCCCCCAAACGCTGGACCAACTACCTGGTGAAAGTCGCGCGAATCCGCTGGATGCGGAAAGTGCAGGACCGGTCGTTGTGGCGATGCTTGACCGGTCGTTGCGGCGATGCTTGGGGGAGGCCTATGTCCAGCAGTGGACGTCTTTCGGCTGAAATTATGATGATGATGGTGATTTCTTCTCATGGGTGTCATAAAAGGCGACTAAGGGATTCATCAGAGGGCAGTCAGCCCCGCTACCAACCTGCTGACTGGCTAATCTTTTCTCTACGACATGAGCTATTATCATTATGTAGCTCATGTCGACACGAAGAAGAAGAAGATCAGAGGATGGGCAGCAGCGTTCTCTGAGTATTTAACCAACCAACTGCGATCGCGAACCCGCCTGCCAAGCGTGGCGATTATGGCATATCCCCCCATTGGGCGTTTAGCGAGATTCCGTCCGCCTATTTTTATTCATCCTTGGGTGAAACCACTTTTTTAATTTTTAAAGATACGACAATATTTACTCAAATACAAAAATAAGGAAAAAAAAATTGCAAGTAGGTACGGTCGACCGCACGTTGGTGGTAACACTTTGACATTAGCAGCATCTTTATTTTGTAAGCAGTAAGGACGGTTTTCGAATTGAAGTGTTACCATTGTCATGCAGTCGACTGTACCTACATCAACATGATAATTATAGACGAGTCGTAACTTGTCGAAAGCCAATCGCGTGCTTACTGTAAATAAAAACAATTTATAAATATTAATATTTTTACGCTACGTTTATCAGTGAAATAATTAACTTGGTAATCTACTTAAATTTCCATTGTGAATTTAAATCAAATTCGCCGATATCAAAACCTGAAATTGGGGACTTAAAAGGGATTTGAAATTCGTAACAAAATTTGGACTTATCATCATTATTATGTCATTATGAACTGCATCGATGGTCTAGTGGCCGCAAGCGCGACTGCTGAGCGTGGGGCCCTGGGTTCACTTCCCGCGTCGGGCAAAGAGTTATTAGGTTTTTTCAGTAGTAAATTCTCAGTAGCAGCCCGGAGTCTGGATTTGTGCCCGGTTAGCTCGCCCCCTATTACATGGGACTTACAACATAACTGGCGAAATTTGGGTACACACTACTGGCGGTATGTGGTGTGGGTTACACCTCTGCCTACCCCTTCGGGGAAATACAGGTGTGATGTTATGAAATGAAATTAAATTAAATGAAATCGTTTATTTCCAGATTATTACATCCAATAATAAATAATTACGACAACTGCCGTCTGGCTTACAATAGATTATAAATAGGTATAAACAAACAACGAACATATACAAATTAAGTGATCGGTGTTTGATAGGACTGCCACTTTTGGTGTAGGCGGCTGTAGTCCCAGTCAAGTACTGCGGCCACCAAGGTTATGTTATGTTATCATTATCATTATCCTTGCCAGGTATCTGATTCTATCCTTTCGTTTTTGCCAGCCTCTTTGATATAATGCGTCCGACATTCAGTGTTTCCTGCGATTTTAGCGATATTATCAACCTACTGCGCCTTCGGATGGCCCGGGTTCCTCCAACTTGACCTTAACTGACTCAGTCTAAGCTTTACTCCACCAACCATGCCCAGATAGATGTCCTGCCCAATTCCACTTAAGAACGTCATAGGTTTTCGTTCGACGACGGATTTCGGTGTTTCAGACTCGCTCTTGAAGATTTTTGCCACGATTGCTTCGCTCCATGGCCCTTTGCGCCAAACGCAATTATTGTGAGTCTCCTTTGAGAACATCCATCTCTCGGCAACATAAGCCATAGTTGGCAGGACATACTGGTTAAATAGACGTCTTTCTTTGAAAGATACTTGCCTAGGTTGCCCGAACTGTTTAATGTCGACATTTAATAGTTTACATGGAGCGCCTTTTTGGAACAAAGTTCTATATCGCGGCTTGCAGTAGGTGTGATTCGGGAGAAAATGTAACGTCACGTCAGATTATAACTATAAGGTAAATAAAACATGCAAAAATACATTTTTTACTGGAGATCGAACCCAGGCTCTGTGGTATCTCAGTACAACGCTTGATGTTCCCTGCCATCCATACTTGTATTATAGTTGCGAAATTTAGCATTAAAATGAACTGATCAAGAAATTATAATATTAAGGATAACTTCATTCCTGACGGGGATCACCCTGACACGTTTTTTTTTCTTTTGTTTTTCTCTAAGAAACAGTCATTAAAGCAAATTAAAAACAAAAAGTATCGTGATTTCAATGTTATACTGTACGTAACTATGGTTAAACCTCAGACCAACAGGGTTAAACTTCCTAATGACTGAAAGTTAAAACTCTATCAACAAACTTGTTACCTACTATACTTGGTTAGCCAAACAACTGAAAGATAACTAATGTTCAAATAGAAAAAAAAACTACGAAATAGCCCCCAACCAGCTTCGGTTTCTGCCTACCTACTATTGGGCAAAAAACTCATCCACAGCCCACAGCTGAGATTGACAAAAAATGTAAACAAAACTTTTTTTTGACACATCTTCGGACATGTTGTGGACTAGCCGATAACCTTTTTAGGGTAAGAGGACCAAGAATTGATCATGGGATAGAATTAATATTTTAAAATAAGTGTGACAGCAAAAAAAAAACTTTCTACCGTTACAAAAATTGATTTCAAAGTCAATTTTTAAGCTATTGCATAGCTTCTATCGCGGGCCTTGAGCGTGCAGACCGAATCCAGAAATTCCGTAACGAAAATAACCTAACACCCCCCACTCCGACCGGCACAGCGGTGATACTTTTTGGTTTTGCCATCTATCGATGAATAGCAGAACTTTTAATGACTTTTTGAAATATCACGCTTGTCTCTTTAGTTCTGCAAATCGCCTCTAGGTGGCATTGGTTGTATCGGCGTTACTGCGTTTAAGCTATTGCATAGCTTCTATCGCGGGCCTTGATCGTGGAGACCGAATCCAGAAATTCCGTAACGAAAATAACCTAACACCCCCCACTCCGACTGGCACAGCGGTGATACTTTTTAGTTTTGCCATCTATCTATGAATAGCAAAACTTTTAATGACTTTTTGAAATATCACACTTGTCTCTTTAGTTCTGCAAATTGCCTCTAGGTGGCATTGGTTGTATCGGCGTTACTGCGCATGCGTAATCCCCCTCTTCGCCCCGCAATCTGGTGACTCATGCCTGCTTAGAGTTTCGGCGTTAGGGCACCTCCTCTTTGTATTGATAAAAAATGCTATACAATAGCTTTACCGCGGCAGTCTCCGAGTGCCACACGTCTTTTTTTTCATGTATTTAAGTTATTATTGGAACTCTATAAGACAATCTCGCTGCCAAATTGGTCAAAAATGTGCCATAATTTTTTTACCATTACAAGAAAGAAAGTTGCTGTCCTTAAGACGAGACGTAGATCTATTCATAAGGGTCCAGCAGAGTAGCCAGCAGGATTCTAGCAGAATACCAGTGTTAGGTATAATGCCTGGTACATGCTGAGTTGGACACCTATTTTGTATAATCCTGAGACACATATCGCATTTATGCCTAGTTTCAATAAAACGGTGCTAGCTACTCGCCTGAGAGTAGACAGCAACTCGCATTGTGTACTCGCATGACAGTAGGTCGGCTTACCTATTCTGGTTACGTAATGCAAGTAGCTGATTAGTCTCATTGCAAAATCAAAAAAAAATTATGATAATGTATACACAATATCCTTTGCAAAAGTTTGAACTATGAAAAGTTCAGTGAAGATATGAAAGAATTACTTAAACAATAACAGCCAATAACAGGTTCTCTCACCTCACACCCACAAAATTACAACGCAAAAGAATACACAAACCTCGCAGTTAGTGTAAAAAAATTGTTTTAAAAAAAACTAGAAGTTTGTAAAAGTTAAAACCATTAACTGATAACATAACCATTAGACTAAAGGAGATAAACTGAGCTATTGTTATTGAAATAAGCAATTAAGTAATAGAGGTAAGGGATAATGAAATGATTTCACTTGTTGCTAGAATTGTGTCATAGTACCAATATAGGGGTCTTAGTTTGTAGGTAAATTGTATGTGGATAGTGGTTACATAATCTGTGGACAAGATAAGAAGATTCATACATTTTTTCCATGTTCTGCTCATGTTATATAAGAACCACAGACATAGTAAAAAATATAGACGAAGTGCTACGAACAATCATAGTGAAGCCAAAAAAAACCGTGCTCCTTCGTATACAACCAGCGCTCACGCACCCACATTCACCTTAGACCTTGCTCACCCCTCTCAGAACACATTACGCGGCATCGTCCAGTAAGCATCGACAAAGCAAATATCCTTCAGGTGCATGGTGTGTGCGTGAGCGCTGATTGTACACGAAGGAGCACGGTTTTTTTTTGGCTCCTCTATAATTGATAAGAACTCGGTTTTATGCTTATGAATGAGTGCACAATTATGCTTTTGAGACACCTACGTTGTCATCAGAAATGTTTATTTGATAGAGATCCTTACGACTTGTATTGAAATTACCACAGATTCGACTAGGTTGTAAAATAATACCAAAATAGTTGAATCATGTAATTAGGACCAATTAGTACTCATATATTTGTGTGATGAACATAAGTGTTTGTGTTGGTCTGGGTGTGTTGCTTATGTATTATAAGTATGTATTTACAAAAAAAAAGTATATAAGTATTATATCCATTGTCTAGTACTCATACCACAAGCTCTGCTTAGTTTGGGACTAGATGGTGCTGTGTAAAAATGTCCCAAAGATATTTATTTATTATTTATTTATTTATGTTATCACTTCTCTACGGTATTCTGTTTAATCCAAAGAACCCCCTTTATCTCAACGAACGTTTAAGTTCCTTCATGACACACATACACGATACTTAAGATCATCGGAAAACTTGAGGCTTCTGATGCCAATGCATTCTACAAAATTTTATGATAAATCTTTTACTGTTCAGGCTGTGCGTCTGTGGAATGAGTTACCTGTGTCTATACGGCGAGCTCAGTCACTGTTTTCATAAAAAAAAATTGTTAAAGAATACTACCTTTCCAAATAGATGGTAATATATTAAGACATTGCCTATGTATCCAATCTCTATCCTAAATTGTTAGATTATTTATATATATTTATGATACCTATATGTGTAATATATTTTGTGCTATTTATTTATTTTAGTTTAGTAGTACGCCACAGACTGCCCCCATTATCTAGATCTTACGTCTTCTTTGTCCATCCAAAGGTTGTCTGGAAGATATCGCTTTTAGCGATAAGACCACCCATGTACCAATAATTTAGACGTTGTTCCTGTTTACTATTATTTTCATGGTGTACAATAAAGTATATTCTAATTTCTATCTATCTATCTATCTAGGAAGGTCTTCACTAAAAAGCATTTGATGGATGGCTTCAAAAAGCGATCTATTTATTATAATAAAACAAGTTTAACCGGATTACATCGCGCATGTTATTAAAATTGGTTCTCCTGACGTTTCGAAAGCTTTGCAGCATTCGTGGTCGCAGGAAGACTAAGATGACAAGCGTCTTTACAGAAATTTAAAAAAAAAAAAATCTACCGTACAATTTTTAATTACTTAAAATCGTTTCGTTGCACGCAATAGTCACTCACAGTTCACAGTATCATTGTTTAACAGGGTCGTGAACTTTTTTTAAAAAATAATTTTAGTTTACCGTTCAATTTTTACTAATTAAAATCGGTTCGAGGCATGCAATAGTCACTCACAGTATCATTATGTTTCACAGTATAGCGTGTTGTTTGGGACTTGATTATTTTTAGAACTGGATTCCAAAGAGATCTGGATCTATTAATTTTGTCAAATACAAAATTCAATTGTTGTGTGTTTTATTGATGTAATTATCTGGAATCTCAATTTATTTGGCATTTTATTGTTATTGACGTTTAATTAAATAAGAAATCATGTCTTTTTGATTATGTACCTATTGTATTTTATGATGTGTAGTAATATTGTATCAAATTTTTTACGTTATTATTATAATTTTTGTCATCGTGTACAGCAGGTAATATTCAGACACAATTGAAATTGATAATGAATAAATAAATAAATAAATAAAATAATAAATATATAATAGCCCAAGCCCAGAAAATGTTCAATTGCTTAAAAAAGTTAAAGTACCTAAGAACCACAATTTTGCATAAACAGCGACAGGTACTCGTTTAAATGACAAAGACATCAAGCATTTAAATAACAATAGATACCCACTAAAATAAAGTACCTACTGCCGGGAAAAAAAAGGAACCCAAACCCTTCGCCCGGCTCCAAACCTACTCCCACGCTGATCGTTCTCTCCTTACTACTAATCCGATGAACAATAGCTCACAGCTGTGTAAATACAGAGGTCACACTAGCTCTTTAATGTGCGAGACTTTTTGAGGAACTCGTTGGGCATTACCATTATAATGTGTCTTTATAATTATAGGAGTAAGCATGGCCGCAGAATAAAAAAATAGTACATACTACGCATGGCTAAGGAAGATAGAAGAAGGGCTGTATATAGAAGGCTCAGTGTTCCGTGTGCGCCGCCTAGGAGGGTGCGGCCAACGTAAGGCCGCACGGGAAGAAGGGGCTTGCCTGCTTGTGGCGAGCCAGGACCTGTCGGGGGTGGTTGTGTGAATACTCACGGGTTCCCACGCCCCCGGCTAAGGTAGTTGAAGGAACACCGTGGTGGTTTTAGTCGGTAAGAGTCCGACACTGGCTCCGCCTACCCCGGGCGGAGTGCGTCCATGGGTTGCCTGTGGGTTGACTCCACAGTCACATTGTGACTCGTCTGTGTATCCCCATCTAACTAAATTTGACCTGAAGCGGCCCATCTGGCTTCGGAGTCGATTCAAGGTTTTCCATATGGGCCATGGTAGTTGGTGGCCTGCTGGGAGCTCTTCTGCAGGCCCAATGTAGTCAACAATGTGTCTTTGTTGCCACAGTTCCTCTCGTGCCTTATTAGGGCTGCTGCCTGTTAATGGTTGTTTTACCTTTAGAAAGCTTTTGCGGCTCTTTAATCTACTTTTTGCTTTCTCAATGCCATAGAGAGGATGTCTATTGTCGGTCTCCTGTTTAGATTTTTCAATGGAGCAGGAAATTTCTCAAAAAAAAATCTCAAAGAAGAGATGGAAAGTGTTGATATTTTTCTCGCAAGTTGAGAGTTTTAGCCATCTTGATATTGAAGCCTGTTTTTATTTTTCACTAGGTACTTATACTAGATATTCTATACAGGAAGAGTTATAGCCCTTCTTGTATAGACTCTCATTTAAAAATGTCTGGGCACCTTAGATTAATAACACACAAGATACCAAATACACGCGCACAATTTGATGCAACTACAAGGGCGCCCAGATGAACACACTACGCCCGGCAGCCCGGTCGTGTTGTAGGTTAACGCGGTCCGAATGCATCTCCCGGAAAATAATTCAATATGATGAATTGTGCGATTTAATGGTGTCACAACACAACACATCGGAAAAACAAAAAATTTATTAACATCGCTTTTCACAATAAAGCTTTAACTGCTTTTCAGTATTTTGACCTTGTAAGCAAATAAAAACAATCGTTTTATTTCATACTTAGTAAAAGCTCAGTGTTGCCAGATATTAAAGAAATGATTTTCCCATTCTAACTGTCGTAAATGCTCCGATTGATGAATTTAAAAAGTAGTAACTGGTATTTAAGTACATAATATGCACACGTATATGTACTTACAGTCGACCGCACGTCATTGGTAACACTTGAATTTCGAAAACTGCCCTTACTGCTTACGAAATAAAGCTGCCATCAAGGTGAAACTGGTATCAGTGACGTGCGGTTGCCTGGTACATGAGCAAAAAAAAAAAAAATACCTTAAATGTGTAATTTCAAAGTTGAGAACTCTAAACGAACTGTATCATATTATTTTTTTAATTTTTATCATAATATTTTTACGTGTTCTTGTTCAAAGGAGTCCTACTGACATTAGCATGGTTGAGCATAGCTAGCAGAAAATTGTGTTTGTAAATATCGAATCAGCGGCAAGGACTGCTGAAGGAAAGCTGTCAGGTTTTGGGTGGCAAATGAATGCATTACCCTATCATAAAGGAAATCTAGGAAAGGTAAACATCAGAATAAAAAATCTCTTAATCTTCAGAACTCTCGTCTGGGTTTTCATCACTCCAATCCCTACAAGACAGAGGATGGGCAGCAGCGTTCTCTGAGTATTTAAACAACCAACTACGATCGCCAACCCGCCTGCCAAGCGTGGCGATTATGGCATATTCCCCCCCCCTTTGGGGGGAGGCCTTTGTCCAGCAGTGGACGTCTTTCGGCTGTTATGAATCCCTACAAAAAATACCCCTAAACCCAGTTCACAACACTGTTCAACGTAAACAATTCTAAGACCTAGATCGCAGGATAAGTTCTAAATTGTCGTTCAATCAACCTAGATTTGTACAAACAGATTCCTTTGTTCCGAAACCGGTTTTAACCCGTATTTTAACTTTTAACACGAAGTTTGATGTTAAGGTTCCTATGTTAGGATTATTTTATCTGTAAGTACTTAAACGTGGGGCTAATGGATTTGGTTGTGGCATTGAGATTGCATAAACGCAATTCACGTATCGGGTCGCGGGTGTATTGTTTACGCCGACCACTATTACACCTTGTTACTTCCTTTCCTCGCATTGCTGCAGATAACGTAGCCGTTTTTCTAAACATGTCCTTGCTTCCTATCTCATAACATAACATAACATAACATAACATCACGCCTGTATTTCCCCGAAAGGGTAGGCAGAGGTGTGATAGTACACCCACATTTCGTCAGTTATGTTATAGTCCCATGTAATAGTGGGCGAGCCTATAGCCATCAACCGAGCACAAATCCAGATTCCGGGCTGCTACTGAGAATGTCCTAATGAAAAAACCCAATAACACTTTGCCCGACCCGAGAATCGAACCCAGGACCTTTGCCAGGACCTCACGCTCAGCAGTCAGTCGCGCTTGCAACCACTAGACCAACGAGGCAGTCAAGAAGTAAAGGAAAAAATAGCTGTCATATCATATCCCATCAAGATGTCCAAAGGGAGGTTGAATACAGAGAAAGCTGTATAATACTCCACTGAGAAGTGAAATATGGACCATTAAGATTGGTTAACCAAGAAACCGATCAAAAGGACCAGGACCTACTCTTAATCATTCCAAAAATCATGTCAATGGCAAAAAATCTGCATGAGCATCAGCATCCACTGATGTGATAAACTTCTAGAATAGCGACAACCCTGCTCCGTGTCACCAAAATGTAGAACAAAAGGAGCCACTAAAAAAACTTAACTACACTAATCTTAAAAAATTACAGCTAACAGGAAAATCGGAGCCAACCCTACCTTTGACCACTCACCATCAGGTGGATCACTTCAACAAAAAAAAAGTAACAAAATATTAACAATAGCACTTTCGAACAATAACTTTCAATCCTGAACACGTGCAACAAATACAAAAAGAGTTTTTTTTGCAAAACTTGCTAGTAGGTCAAAATTGGGCAAAAAATCTGGAACTAACTTTGTTTTTGCTTTTCTTGTAGACTTTATATCAAGTACACGAAGTGCAATTTTGTTTGAGCAGCAGTTGATTTAAGTTTGTTGTAGTAAAGAAACAGTGATAAAGCTGCGTAGTTTTCAGTGCTGTCGTTGAGAATCTTATTACCTTTTATTTATGAGTGAATTTCGTTTGTGTTTTTGTTTCACAAGTTTGTCGAATTATACTACCTGTTACGCAAAATAGGGGTGGTATAGAAATCAGTGATGGTACAAAATACGTTGTTTTGTTAAGCAAAATTGGCTTTGTAGTTTTTTGGGCCAAGTTCGTACGTGTCTGGCAATTGATTAGTCAGTTGGAGAGTCTATACCTCTGTTTGTATTTTTTACAATAAGTAGGGACTATTGAAAATCTCACCATCTTGACTTAGAACTTAGAAGTAGTTTTACGTTAATCCATTTTTTTTTCTTGTTTAATGATACTATTAAAAATAATTCTACGATTATTTTTAATAAAAAAATGGTGTCTAAGTAGAAAAGCTTAACCCCTATAACACAAAATCTAAGTCCACGAAAGAGCGCCGTCCATCAACCATTCAACCCAAAAACATTTAATAAATAATAATAATAAAATTTATTTATTACACAAAGTTACAGATAGACAGACATAAGTATAACAGTAATGATCATAATTATTACATGTATAAAAGTAAGTAGAAGTATTACCATAGACGAGTAGGTATGCTGCAGAAATCTGTGCACGAATTAATAAACCCTGCCTCTTAAACTAGGAACTCTTAACTTTCAAGCACATTATGTAGCAATAAAGAAGCCCAAATAATTTTCACACGTTGAACAAACACCGATAGTCATCGTTTCAATTTGCAACGATTGTAATCATCCCAAATCACCCAAAAATAAACAGAAACATACATTATTGTCAAAAACAATCATTTTTGGCTGACCTTACTTTATGTGGAGTTCTTTTATTTTGTCTCCCAGTACGTACAGACTAACGGCCAAAATTAATATCCAATCTATCCACGATTTGCCCTACTAGAGATAGAAATTTGACATAAGCTCCATACAAAATATGTCAAATTTGTATCTCTGGTAGGGTAAATCGTGGATAGATTGGATATTCATTTTGGCCGTATGTTTCTATGTTCAATATTTTGTTATAATATAGTACGCTAGCTTCATTAGTTTTGACTAGGTAATCGATGAAAGCGAACAAAGGCATCGATTTTACATCATGTATATCATGTAAAAAGTTTTTATTGAAAAGGAAATACTTCGTGAAATTCATCAAGATGTATGATCAAGAAACAATTATGACAGCTGATAGCAAGAATTGGTAAACACTAAAGCTAATAATACTATAATCAGCGAAACTATTGGTAACGTTATAACTCATTTTATTTATTTATTGAATGATGATTATTTTCACTATTACCAAATAATACAGTACAGTATTGTCCTTATATTTACGCCAGTTACGGGTAAACACAACATTAGCTAATCAAGTTGACTTAATCACAGTTTTACTATTATATTGTTAAACTGTGACTTAATGTTAATTAAAAACGAATACTCCTAAAAAACCAAAACACAACTTTTTTTTCTACAAACTACTTAAATCTAGGGTGATTTCTTGATACTCAAGGACTTCAATATTCTTGATCTATTATTTTTTTCT
This sequence comes from Asteroscopus sphinx, assembly GCA_949699075.1. NCBI lineage: Eukaryota > Metazoa > Arthropoda > Insecta > Lepidoptera > Noctuidae > Asteroscopus > Asteroscopus sphinx. The sequence continues at coordinate 20,015,730 of OX453022.1, read as the reverse complement.
TCTGACTTCGTGAATGAATTTTGGTTTACTTTTACTTCATACACTCCAGTCTTCGTAACAGTAAACTTCAATCACAAATCTGTACACACACTAATGCCCAAATTGCGTGATACACCAAAACAGGACAGATAGTGCGGTGGTAAAATAACTGATTGTTGTTTAACCTAATTTATTGATTCGCCTGCAACCAACTTTTTAGTTACGCCTTGATGATGAAATCAATCTTCATTTACTGTGGGATCTACAGAACGAAAGAAAATTTTTGATGTCTCTCTTTCTTGATTTTGCAGTCTTGTTGCTCAGTCTTGGTCTTGCTACCTTGTAGATGAAAGCCTTGTTACTCAGTCTTGCAATTTTTTTGTTCAAAATCTTGGACTTGCAGCACATATTACCCATTAGTTACTCTTGCAGTCTTGTTGCTTAGTCTTGATTTTGCAGTCTTGTTGCTCAGTCTTGGTTTTGCAGTCTTGTTGCTCAGTCTTGGTCTTGCAGTATTATTGCTTAATGTCTTATTACTCAACGTCTTGGTCTTGCACTATTGTTGCTGAAAGTAAGTAAGTAGTAGTAGTAAGTATCAGACGCAATTACAATACTACTTATAAGTTTTATAAAATCGCCTCCTAGGATCATCACAAGCACAATTTTTTTTTCTTCTGTACATTTCCGACATGAACATTGAGCAATTGTGCGGGGCAGGTAAAGTTAAGTAAAAAAAACTATTTAGTTATAATGAATAAGAGTCATTTATAATAGCGAGAGCTTGTCAAAAAAAAAAAACAAGAACAAATCAATATAAAATAGTAGGCACTGACACATATGTCTTTCCAGCCTAGGTTGGTTTGGATAATACTCCTTGGTACGGATATTGCTCCAACATGCCCCCGCGCGTTGAAAGCTCGTCTTTCAACTCGAAACATCATTTTTTGGAAGTGGACAAATCTTGCTAAAAGATCTTCTCACCACACCATTAGCCGTCTTTTTCAGGTAAGGCTGTGAGAGGCCGGCCAATTAAGTAGTGGCCGTGCGTAAGTGGTGTGTCTTCTGGATACGCTGAGAGAGGAGCGAGTGGCCGAGAGTAGTATCACCACAATTTGACCTACTTTTCACCAACGTATTATTCAGCTCCTCAAATGTTACATTACTATTACCCAACACTCACGTTAAATAGTGCTTCGTTGACTTAATACCAGCCTTCCAGAAGCCTCCAGAATGCGGAGAATAGGCTGGTGTGAAATGGAAATTAACTCTATCATGAGCCGAATTTGCAGACAAAGAATGACAATAATTTTTCAGAATCTTTGATAGTTCATTGTATGCGCTAACAAATGAGGTACCGTGATTAGAATAAGTATGACTGGGTTTTCCCCTACGTGAAATAAATCATCTTAACTTTAAAATGTATTTATTGCTTGTTAAATCACTCACTAATTCTAAATGTATAGCCTTAGTACTGAAACATATGAAAAATGACAATGTACTATTAGATGAGCCAACAACCGAGCCCTGAGCGATTAGCACAAGCAACTGATCAACATTCTTTGACGTCGACATTCTTTGAAATAGGGTACCTCCAGGGATGAGTCGCTGCTGTGGTAAATTTTCCCATCAGCGGGGCAAATATTTTGCACTTAATGCAACTGCATCGCATACATTGACGCAAACATTTGAGTTAGATTAAGACAACTGATTGGTCAATGGCCAGCATACGTGAATTAAATTAAAATATTCACTTTATTAGATGACGAGTGGACTGTAGTTTATAAAATAGGACGCTTTTGAACTAACGAATAAAAAATAAATAAATAATAAACCTACAACACGAATTAACTATTTTTATCTAAATAAATATGAATTGATTTAATGGGCTTTTCTTTGGCAAAACTTGATTTTTAATTAATTGTTATGTACATTTAAGAAAGGGTTACATTAGTGACATTGAAAATAATAATACATGCATATCGTCATTATGAAAATAGTTTTCAGTTGGATCCCTTTCTTTAATATACATATTTACAAAACACGAGAACAAGAAAAGCCACTGAAAATCGTTCGTGGTGGGTTAAAATAAGAAAATTAGTAATGAAACTTTAAAGTTCCGGACAATCTTATAAAGTACTTGGATCTATGGGCAAGTGTGATACATCACAATCTGGAACCTGCCACCATAAATTATGACATTCTAAAATAAATAACATTGACACCGTGAGATGTAAGCTCTCGGATTCTCACCAGGTGGAACATGACAGTTGCCGATTTTAAATTCTGAGGTCAATGAAAGAAAACAATTCTTTGTTTACTGGTAAGAATCTTCTAACACGTAGTGTGTTGATTTTAATGGGATTCTAACGCAGGACTGTTCGTCTTCGAGGCGAGTTGAGTTCTCAACATCAATGGGTTCCTTACATAATTTTCCTTCAAGGAAATACTGTGATGACTAAGGGCAAACTTCTTTAAGATGCCGAAGACGCATAAATCGGTCTTGATTGTCATCATCAGTGCATTTGGAACTAAATATTTTAATATAGAATAATATTATTTTTAATATGGAATTAACGTGATAAAGTCGATACATCGTGCTAACATGCGTTTTTAAGTTATTAATGCCTATAACTGACCCATTTACCCTATTAGCTGGTAAATTTAATTGTTTATGCAATCTTTCGGTCATGAGACTCGAAGTGCTCCCGCTGTCGTGTACGGCGCGGGCAATGATCTCGCGATTATCACTATCATATAATTTTACTAATGCAGTTGATAATAAAACGTTCCTTGACTTCTCGCATGTAGTGATACTACCCGTGAGTGAGATGCTGGGACTCTTGAGAATCTGTAGCGTTAGCAGGCTGAATTGATTTATTTGTGTTGCTACTATTATCGCTATCAGAATGCGTCGATGTGGTCGACACCTTTTTCACACCTTCATTTAAATGTATGAGTGTGTGGTGTTTGCGCTTGCAAATGTTGCATCCTGATTTTTTACAGGTGTTGGCGTAATGACCACTACGAAAACAATTATAACAGATCTTAAACTTCGGCAATAATTTATATCGAGCATCACTACTTAATGCAAGAAAGCTAGAACAATTGTTCAGATAATGTTCATCATTGCAATTAGGACAAGGCTTCATGGATGATGCATTGAAATTGCTTTGGTCGTTACTATTCTGAACGGATACCAAAGCCTTTATTTTAGTCGCATGATAATTTTCCTTTCTATCTGTTTTACTTTGTGACATTTCTAATGTCTCTAATAAATCCGCCCTGTTACGCATAAACTCTAGGAAAGATGTAAGATTAATTGACTTACTATTGTCTAAACTGCCCTTATGTAGGAACATGGAACAATGGGAGGACCCATTCGCGGTACGTTTTCGCATCCAACTTACGTGTGACGATATAAATAAGTAGAGTGTCCCAATGCTCCACTGATTCACCTAAAGATTCCAGAGAACGTAAATTCTTATTTAACTGGTCAGTCATGCGTTTTAATGCAACGGATGACTCTTTTGTGAACGATTCTATGTTGAATAGAGATGCGACATGATTCTGTATTAACAGCCGTTTGTTGTCAAACCGCTCACATAAGAGTTTCCATGCCACGGAATAGTTAAGCGCGGAAAACTCAATAGACTGAATTACCACAGCAGCGGAACCCTCTAAAGACGCCCTCAAGTAGTGAAACTTATTGATTTCATCAATCTTATCATTATTGTGAATCAAACTTGAGAAGATGTCATGAAACTCAAGCCATCGTTCATATGAGCCACTGAACTTCGGCAGTTGAATAGTGGGCAATTTAACAAGCTTATGATTAGAGCGCGAATTTGATGCGGTTTCAAATTTATCCTGTTCCTTTCTATAATTGTCTGAAATCTCCTGAGCATTCGCCAGTATTTGATAATACTGCGACTCAAAGTCTGTTCGTTCAGATAACCGTAGGTCTATGTTGTCCGCCATACACTCTAATTTTGACTGTACCTCATCGTAACGATCATACAACAATTCTATCTTACCGATACGTAATTGTAACTCCCTGGCTTCTGAGGAACTGAGCGCGGTGGTACTCAATGTGGATAAATGATTGGCAAACGCAGTCAAACGGCCTTTTATGCTACCGCGTTTTTTAATAAGTTCCTTTTCATCGGTCATTCTGGGAGACTGGTACAGTCAACCTGAAAATATTACAATAGACGAGTTTACTTATACACCTAGGACCTTTACATAAAGTACCTAGAACCTATTAATGGTATCAAGAACTTTAGTCTCGAAAACCTAGCAAACTAACGTGTACTATTTCCAAAATTCTGACGAACAAGCAGTACCTATTCCTCGAACAGATAACTTAAATGAGATTATAAAATAATGACATAAGGCTTTTAATACATGTAACTACAATGAAGTAATGAATTTACACTTACTTTTATTGACAATTAATTTTTGTGCAAACAGTGCAATTGTTGAAAATTGATGATAAATTGGTTTGAATTATAATGTTAGTTAAACTGTGAGGTTAATATTAACAACAAAACAATAAAATTTAACTAACTAACCTGAATTTATCTTACAATGCACATACAATAATATACATACAGTTTGTACCTAACCGTCGTAACAATAAATGCACAATAATAGTAAGTAAAATATTACTAACCTTATACTAACGTCGAATAATACCTAACTTTACCTGATAAGAGTGTTGGGTTCAAAATCTGATTCATAAAATACTTATGAAGATAAAATATGATAAAGGCGATGTTCCTTTGGACTTTGAACTCTCGACCACTTTCCGTTGACGGCGCAATCCCCTTGTAATTTATTTGCACCACGGCTTAAATCGACTTCTTTATATGAAAATCAGCTGGTAATAATATCCGGCGACGACCCAGGACCATGTGCGGGGCAGGTAAAGTTAAGTAAAAAAAACTATTTAGTTATAATGAATAAGAGTCATTTATAATAGCGAGAGCTTGTCAAAAAAAAAAAACAAGAACAAATCAATATAAAAAAGTAGGCACTGACACATATGTCTTTCCAGCCTAGGTTGGTTTGGATAATACTCCTTGGTACGGATATTGCTCCAACAGCAATGAGCATACAATAATAATACTAGCTGTACAACCTTATTCTTAGTTTATACTAAAACTCTTAAGGGATCATTGTACTCATCCTTATGAACAACTGTTACTTTTGAACCAACACTGAAATCGCGAAACAAAATCAACAGTTCCCTATTTGACGATTTATGTGAACACAAATGTAGGTATCAGCTGATTTTTTTTCACGATTTCCGCCTTGGTCCCATAGTAAAAGTTGTTCATAAGAATGAGTATAATTCTTGTTCTGTGAGTACAATGATCCTTAAGAGGTTTAGTATAAACTAAGAATGAGTTTGTATAAAGAAAAACCATTGAGCAGATTACGAACCTGGAATGAGTGCCCAGGATGCTTTATTAGGTACAATTTATTACTTCCAATAAATTAATACAGTTTCCCTCACTACTAAAATCTATAATATTCCCGATCAAAATATCCTAGTCACAGAAATAGATAGAGATAGAATGGTTGTAATCACAATTTCACTTGCGATTCACGCGTGGCAACTTTCGAACAAACTACGCCTTACATATTGAAGTTATTAATTTAAAAAAAACCGGCCAAGTGCGAGTCGGACTCGCGCAGTAAGGGTTCCGTACCTCTCAATATGTCTATGTTTGTCTTATTTTTAGTATTTGTTGCGAAACTACATAATATGCACTATAATCTGACCAAGTTTGACGCTGGTATGTATTACCGTTTTGAAGATAGAGCAGGAACAAAAACGTTGAAAAAAATGCATGTTTTTTGAGGTTTCTTGTATGGGGACCCCCTTTGGTTTTAGACTTTTATTTGTTTTTAGTATTTGTCGTGATACACCTCATAGCAACACATATTCTGAGAAAATTTCAACCGGTTACCTATTACCGTTCAAAAGATACAGCCCTGTGACAGACAGACGGGCGGACGGACGGACGGACGGACAGCGTAGCGAGAGTAATAGGGTCCCGTTTGGAACCCTTCGGGTACGGAACCCTATAAATTAACTTTAATAAAATGTACTTTACAGCTTTTGTTTCTGCAGTTAGAAATAGCACAATAAGGCATTTTTGCGGGTTTTTGTTAGAGTATTTACAGAAACAAGTCATAAGGTGTACTGAGAAAGGCTTTGAAATGCCCTGCACTATGGTACAGAGTGTTGGCACGCGCGCCCTATCCACTTGTCCATTCTATCTATTTCTGTGATCCTAGTCATAACAATAAAGTTCGTTTTTAAATAACGATCACAACCGGAAATACTAATACATAGTCGCTTAACATCCATTTTTGTGTTCATAATGAGTCACATTTAGTGACATTACACGAATATACGTCATATCCTGTGTAATGTTTGATATAGATAAGTGATTGAGTGGATGGACCTGTTTTATTTTGGTTTTTAGTTCATGATTTGGGAACTACTAAACTGTGTTTGATAACATTATAAAATGTTTAAGTATCAAGACTCTAAGCCTAGACGATATATTTAAATTAATGATTTTTTTGTTAGTTACCATAACACATAACATAACATCACGCATGTATTTCCCCGAAGGCAGAGGTGTAATGATACACCCACATTCGCCAGTTATGTTATCATTACAGCCGAAAGACGTCCACTACTGGACATAGGCCTCCCCCAATTAAGTTATGTTATAATCCCATATAATAGGGAGCGAGCCTATTGCCATTGACCGGGCACAAATCCAGACTCCAGGCTGCTACTGAGAATTTCCTAATGAAAAAACCCAATAACACTTTGGAATCGAACCCAGGACCTCACGCTCAGCAGTCACGCTTGCAACCACTAGACCAACGAGGCAGTTTTTGTTAGTTAAATCTTCCAAAATGTGGTGATCAAATGCTGGTAGATAGTATGGATACATACATATTATTGTACTGCAATCAGAAATACATGGACACTCACGGTACGGCTGGTGCACAAGTTTAAGGTCACTCAGAGTGCTATGGAAAGGATATACGGATTCTCTGAAGGATTGTATCCGAAACGAAGTGTTTCGACAGAAAAACAATGTTACTGTATCGACGTAGCCCACAAGCTGAAATGGCAGTGGGCCGGCCATATTAGCTGAAGACCATTGGGGTAGGTCAGACGTGTTCTTGAGTGGAGATCGCAAGTCGGATAATAAAGCGTAGGATGCCATCAGGCTAGGTGGAGTGACTATTTACGTAACGTGGCTGGTAGCAGCCGGATGAGAGTGGCCGAAGATCAAAGTCAGTGGCGACTGGAGAGGCCTATGTCCGGCAGTAGACTGCTATAGGCTGATGGTGAATCAGAATTACATCTGTAGGCAAATGTCTGGAACTGGTTTAAAATCACAGACAGTGAATTAGCTAAATAAAAGCTTTATAATAAATGTCCATCGCTTAACTTCATAGCATAACTGTAGAACCCAACCACATTAGTACATAAATACCCATTAAATTAATTACTTTGGTTCTTAGACAATTTCTAAACTTCCATAAAACATAATGTCTATTATGTATCAATTCTATAAGGAAGAAACCCAGGGAAAAAGTAACGTCAAAAAACTTAACAATTGTATCGCATGGGACATTCAATTATGGGGACATCGTTAATCTAATGAACCATGGCTATGGAATCCTATTTAGATTTTCCCATGCAGGTATCATAATTACATTTCCCATAAAATTGTTTACCAGCTGTAAAACAAGTTGACCTTATGGTTGGTGTATTTAGGAATCGAACGACCAAAAAAAGGAATAAGCTCTTGCAGATTTGCATATTTTTGTTGTGGTCTAAAAAAGAAAACGGTATTAACAAAAGGATGAAAGTAAGTTACAATAACAATGTACCTTGCGATCACCAGTACGTCTAAGTATTTTTTTGCCTTGGGGAAATCCTCATGGCAAGGCAGGCGAGCCCCTTCTCCCCGTGTGGCCTATCGTCAGCCGCACCTCCCCAGCAGCGCACAGGGAACGCTTCGCGCCACCTCACGGGCCCCGCCATGACGCAGCTAGCACGCCGATGTCACGGCCACGCCAACCACGCCTATCTCGCTGGCCTCGCCAGCCATGGGGGCAACGCCAGCCACGCCAGCTACGTCGGGCAGCAGACTACCCCGAGTCCGCCGCCCTGAGGGCCTATCCTCCCGTTATTTTTAATAGAGGTTTTCATCCTCCACTGTGCCCTCTGGTAACTTCAGAGGGACACGCGGAGTCACGCCCGATTTGCCCAGATAGAGCCCCTTCCGCGAATCCAGAATACTCTCTACAGGCAATAAGATCCCACGAAAGATAATAATGTCCCTGGAAAGGATATTTATTACCCGTACCCAGGATTCAGCGGCCTAACAACTGTTGTTCCCTCCAGACATGTCCAGAAGGACTAGCAGCCATCAGGCATACGTGGAGGTTTTTTGGCCAGCACCCCTTTATGTAGTTCCCTACCGCATGTCTTTATGTGGCACTAAATATTTTTTTCTTTCATTCTTTGCTTTCTTCCACACATCTTTGTGACATTTTCCTATTTGAAGTTGCCTATAAAACAAACTCAGTCAAAAAATGGGGTATTACCTCTTAAGACCCACCTGGTCGGGACCTACCGCTGTACCTACCCAAAATAAGCAATCCATGAGGCCTTATGCATCTTCATCCATCTATCAAAAGACAAAGAGGCATCTTTATTACTAACTAATAAAACAGAGTCAATAACTCACTGAAAACCCATTACGAGGTTTAAAACTGACAATTATACATGGTGTGTCTTTAAGCATTCTTTATTGCGCTCGCGCTTGACATATTGTACACAGAGTGTTTTATTTTAAGCGTTTTATGTGTTTTCACAGCAGTTGGGTCTGGATTTGTTTTGGTATTCTGTGTTTTTGAACGATATAGGGCTTTTGGCACATACTTGCTCATAGCGTTGTGATAGATTATGTATGTTTCTTGGCTTAAGAGAAACCAACCAACTAACCAATAAACCATAATAATATAAGCAAATGTGGTAAAATAAAGGACCGTTGAAAATTCGAGATACTTGAGATTATCACAAATGAAGGACGCTTTCTAATAAGAACATTAATAATACATTATGATACAAGTGAGCTCAGTTGATCATTATACTAGAGGCTGGAATGCAGCCCGAGCCAAAGGCTATTGGATACTGGAACCGAGAGTGTAATGATCAATGATCACGCATTTCATACGACTTTTTGAACAAATTTGCGAGGAAAAAAATCATAAACTATTTTAAACAAATATTTTTTTTTAATTGGCGCGCGAATTTATTTAGTCAGGGCACAGTCAGGGGCCGTGCCTGTAATTGAGTTACGTAATAGATATCCGCGCGCAGGTCCAATGAAGCTGCCAAACAGCCAAATATTAAATATAAAGATAAAATGTTTTATTTATTTATTAATGTTAATTTGTTGACAAAAATATTTTGATGAAATTAAATGTTCATCAATATTTTTTGAATGTGCGTTTTTGGTGTGTTTATTTATTTAAAAAAAAACATTATTTTTTAGATGTAAAAATTCTTTGCTTGGTTTAAAAATTAACTGTAAAGTAAAAAGCACTATTGCGGTAATGGTAAAGTAAATAAATAGTACGCGAATTTTATGAGCTGTATTATAAACCTAAAAGCAGTGCAATAAGAGCCACTTTACGAACAGTGTGTTGTAAATTTTAAAAAGTTTGTTGCAAAGCAGTCGTGCCAAGATTGAAAAAGCAATGGGTTTTGGTAGCAACAGTTTACTGATGACACAGCTAACAAGTAAACAAATACATTGTGCTATTTTCACTTTTAGACCTAGAAGTATGAAAATCTATATTACCTAATAACATTTTTTATTTTACAGTAACAACATTTAACGTTTTTCTATAGCACCAAAACACAGCAGCTGATAACCTCATTAACAACGCATTTTATCTCTCTTTTACGTTTCGCCATTTGAATAATACCTGAAAATCCTCCCATCAACGAGCTTCGCTAACAGTAGTTATCACCGCACATAATTAAAACCATTGTCTTGCACCAAAAATTACGGTCTCCATAAATAAAAGCCGGGCTTCGTTTAAGATGCCATGTTTAAAATAGTGCCATAAAAACATCTTGTGTTATTACACCAAAAAATTGGTCCTTTGCGACGTAACACTGTGAAGGTGACACGGCTCAAGTAATTTTGGTCTTTTGTCCCAAAAAACGTGAAGAACCATCGATCTAGCTTCTTTCGTACTAAATATTTTATCGGTACTTAAAGTCTCTTTATTATTCAACTCAAAGATTAGTATAATAGGTATAATCATTAGGGTGACAAAGACTGAAGACTTTCTACGTCACGGACTTACGGAGTTAATTTTATTGCAAAAGATGCTACAATGTTGCAAAATGAAACATTAGGTACTGCAACAGAGATTGCACTGTGGGTTAAAGCTTCCAGAAACGAGTTTTATTCGTGTTGAGAGTAATTAATTGGCATTAAATTATAACTGATCTGAACAGGTAAACGGTAGATAACATCATGACAAAATGTAGTCGATTTCAATAACATTCAATATACTGGTAGCAGTGATAGCCTAGTGGTTGAACGCTTGCCTTCCATGACGGAGGGTGTGAGTTCGATCCCGGCCCGCACCTCTGACTTTCGAATTCATGTGCGGATTTATATTCGATTATCACTTGCTTTAACGGTGAAGGAAAACATCGTAAGGAAACCTGCACACCTGAGAGTGTTCCATACAGTTCTCAATGGTGTGTATAGTCCGCCAACCCGCACTAGGCCAGCGTGGTGGACTAAAGCCTTAGCCTTCTCGTACTGAGAAGAGGCCCGTGCCCAGCAGTGGGACGGTAATGGGCTGGTTATGTTATGTATACTGGTTAGTTTCCTACTAAAAACATGATGGTTATTATTAGTATTATAATATATCGGCTACTATATTTACTTCGGATGTCGTAAAGATAAAATTAGTCAGTTTATAGAATAATGTACAGTCACAATATTTTTCCTGTTTACGGTATTCCTACAGCAAAACATGTCATTGGGTTTTTAGTAAATCCAAATACCTGCGTAAGACCTGCTTACGATTGAGATGCAAAAATTACTAATTTTTTTTTATGAACTCTTGTAAATTAAATCAGTTTCTATGGGGTATTAGGTCGATGGGTGGTACGGAACCCTTACTGCATGAGTCCGACTCGCACTTGGCCGCTTTTCTTAAATATCAGATACCATAACACTGCAATTGTTTATAAATACTTTTCACGCGTCGCACGGTCGTTGACCCCGTGATCAGCTGGTTGTAGTTAAAATCATTTTTTTTCTTGTTTTTTACTAAAATGGTTTATTTTCGTTAACAAGATTTTAGGTAACATTAGTTGGTGATTGGAGCCTCCTTTTAAGCTAATAATGCCTGTATTATTAGGTTTTATTATCATTACATATCGATACCCATCACGCTTGTGAAGTTTTGCCAACTTATTTGATTTTAACGTAAGTATAGATGTTTCAGTAAATAATTGTAACACCCGCCAAATCAACTCAGCCTACCGCAGTCCACTGCTGGACATAGGCCTCTCCCAAGTTGCGCCACAACGCTCGGTCCTCTGCCTTCCGCATCCAGTCCCCCCTAGCCACGTTCTTTAGGTCGTCGGTCCACCTGGCAGGGGGGCACCCTACGCTGCGTAACACCCGCCCAAATAAAATCGATTAAAATCGTCAAAATCCTAAGGTACGAATCATGGCAAAGAATTTCCAAAAAAATGTTATTGTTCTTCGTAAAAGAATTTCTCCAAATAAGTTAATTTTAACTACAGGAACTATCAATAATCCTGTTTATACCAATCAAAATTAATGTTCCCGTAAATATGGGATGCCTTTGTGTCAAATCTCAAGGGGTTCAGTAGCTAAGATGTTTGGACATAAAATCAATCACATGTGGTATTGACGTAAATACTGTTATATTGGGACAGTTATTGAGCAGTTAAATGTGTAAAGTCCCTTGAAAGAGTATTTGATTGTTTTTAAACATGGTTGGGTATAACTATAATAATATGTTGAGGACTTGAATATTCATCTATTTTTACTGCATCCGTTTACAATATTCAATAAACATGCAAATTTTGAAGATCACGCACGTCATAATTGTGTCTTCGGCCGTCATAAAAATGTTTTATTTAACTAAAATAAGTTCAATTGAATGTGATGTTTACTTTTCAATAAAACTAACTAATCCTAAAATAAGCAATCATAAGAACTGTTTATAAGGAACCACAATTAAATTCAAATTCGTTCTTTTACAAATGCTTACAAATAAATTGAAATATCAAAATTGAGACTGTGTTTCGATTCAAATCGTATTGAGACAAAGACAATAGGCAGTAAACAGGTCTCGAACCTTGACAGTGTAATTATAAGGAGCCATTTGCGTTATAATCACGAAGCGAAGGGACCGCTTCTAAAGGTTTGGGACTGAGTTTGTTTAGCGCGTTCGGCGCGAAAGTTTGTTTCACAATATTATGAGTACCTCGCAAAATCCATGTAGTTAATTTCTAATTTATTTATTTTATCAGCGTATCGTTTATTTTCCAGTTAAAGTTTTTTTTTTTATAGTATAGGATGGCAAAACTAGCTAAAGGCCCACCTGATGTTAAGCGGTTACCTTTGCACATAACAACTGCAATACCACCTAGGCTATTGCCTAAATGGTACCGCAAGTTGGTTTTCCAAACTGAGACATGAAGATGGAAAGTCTCATGTGATTGTAATTTATCCGGCACCCGTACCTTTCAGACCGAAACACAGCAATGCAAGCATCACTATTTGGCGGAGAAGTAGGTACGGTGGTAGTACTTCCCCGGACGAGCTCTTTCACAAAGGAGCTCTACTACTACGCCTTCCTTATTCTCTCTAGTCTTTTCTTTATTACTGACGATCTCTTATGGATTTTTTTTCGTGAGGAAATCCTCATGGATGCCTCCACCCAGATAAAGCGGAGCCAGTGCCGGACTCATACCGAATAAAACCACCACAATGTTTCTCCAACTACTACGTCCTTTGGCCGGGGGCGTGGAAAACTTGCATTCTCCTACCACCCCGGATCTCTTATGGCTTACTTAGTTAAAAAATAATATTGCATGTACAATCTAACAATGCAATTAGTGTACAGGGTCACCAGATATAGATGAAGATTTCTCAGGAAATTATTATAAAACGGTTTGATTAGGGTTTTGTATAAATGCAGTTTAACTTTGTTCCGTTATTAAAATGATATTTCACTCGAAAACATCCATAATCTTCTACGAAAACTTCATTTATGTCTGGCGACCCTGGATACTAATTGCTTCGTTAGACTGTACAGTCGACTGCATGACAGTGGTAACACTTGAATTAGAAACCCACCCTTACTGCTTACAAAATAAAGATGCTGTAAATGTCAAACTGTTACCACTGATCTGCGGTTGACCTTACTACCTATAGGCTATAGTATTATATTATCTGTGCTTTAGGCTGTAATAAGATGACCCGCCCAGGCATTTTTTATTTACTGCTGAGAGCAGAAAAAAATAACCAAAAAAGACCAAAAACCTACCTTACCTTTCCAAAAAGATAATTGTTTATTACTAAAATAAGATATCTTTCGTTTGATAATACCATAACCACTAACTAAAAACTTAATTAGAAATAATACTGAGATAGTTTTAAAACGCGCCCAACAAACGCAATCCCAACCGATTTGTCGCTAGCGGGTGTGGCTCAAACTCAGTTTTTACTCGTAAATTTATTGTTACAGTCGCTACAGCTGCTCAGTTGCGTGCGCTGGCGCAACCAGAACAATATCTGTCCTTTGATTAAATAATCAAAGTAGCTGTCATCGATACAATTCAATCAATCATAGTTTATTGGGAATTAGCTTTGGTTGTAAGATCTTTACTTAAGATTATGCAAGGGTAAAAAAATTGCGAGTAAATATCAGAAAATGGGATTAAAGTGTGCCAGTAATTTTGCGGAGTTGATAGTAAAACTTTTTTAAGGATTTTTTTCTTATCTTGTCACATAGCATTAGTAGCAATTTATACCTAAAGGAAAATAGAGATGTAAGTTAAATTATAAGTAATGAGAGAACTTGTTATTAAAATACGACAAACAAGAATGGTCTTTGGTTACGTTATGAAAAGCCGACACTTAAATCGCTTGCATTTGGTGAAAGAAAAACCACTGCATCAGTCGAGCCGTGTTCTCTTTCTCATAACAGGCACAATAAAAATTATAATAAATAAATATTTTTGTAAATATAAAGTTGAATCCATACGTTGGTAGTGGCCAGAGGTCAATCTCAGTCATGGCACTAATTAACCCGAGGGTATCAAATCAACTAAATGAGCTGAATATATGGAAACTAATTTGACCATGAACGAAAAATTTACAAATGAAAGATTTCTAATAGTAAATGGTAATATTATTCTTGTTTTTAGGGTTCCGTACCCGAAGGGTGACAAACGGGACCCTATTACTCTCGCTACGCTGTCCGTCCGTCCGTCCGTCCGTCCGTCCGTCTGTCTGTCATAGGGCTGTATCTTTTGAACGGTTATAGGTAACCGGTTGAAATTTTCTCAGAAATTGTGTTGCTATGAGGTGTATCCTACCACCATACAAGAAACCAAAAAAAACATGTATTTTTTTCAACCTTTTTGTTCCTGCTCTATCTTCAAAACGGTATAGTATACCAGCTTCAAACGTAGTCAGATTATAGTGGATACTATGTAGTTTAGCAACAAATAAGAATATAGCTAAAATTTAGCTAAAAATAAGACAAACATAGACATATGTGGTGGTAACTGCGTAAGAAAGACATGCAAAAATTCATATTTCGCGCACTGTACGTTGATGTCTTTTGATAAACTCTCGTAAATTAAATCAGTTTTTATGGGTTATCAGGTCGTTGAGAGACACGGAACCCTTACTGCGCGAGTCCGACTCGCACTTGGCCGGTTTTTTCAAAGTACCTTTGCGAAGTTCAAGAGGGCGTTTCTCAATAAAAAAGCTTAACGTATACATCAAATTCACAGCTGCATATAAGCAAAAATCTAACACCGTATCATTCATCTTACTACTTATAAAATTCTAAACAAAAAACATAAAAAATATCTACAGTTAGCATCGCTAATAACCTAGGATATCACGCTCGAATTGTCTGCCTGTCTGAACTTGACCTAACATTAAATGAATAAAAAGTTACTCATTCTTGAACAACACCTATTGTAGTCTGCTGAAAAATAAATGCAGTTGATACAGATCTTGATGGTGAAGAAATAGGGGTAGGTTTCGTTTGTTAGCGTGTAAGAGATAAGTTTGTAAGTAAAGGCGTGTGCCGTTACAGATTATGCGCACGCGACCGCTGGCTCTGCCGGTAAATACAAGGTGATAAGTGTTAAATCTTGATTTTAGAAAAATTGTTCATGAAAAATATTTTTTCTGCTGTCCTAAAATTTTGTGAACAAAAGAACCAGTTTTTGCACAATATTCCATATTTTATTTTTATAAATACATAAACAATATTTAAAATATGCATTTTTGAGGACTTTTTTAACTAAATGAAGGTATGATTCATAGATACTACAAGTTATTTTTAGTATTTTTTCGGAAAAAAAATGGAGTCTTTATGGATCTTAGGTTATGTTATTTTTACCTGGACAGTTCTGAATACAATCGATGACTTTTTGTTTTCTCGCTACAGTTAGCCTGATATTTTCCCACGATCATTGTCTCAAATAAAAACATAATGAAAGCTTACAATAACCATATTGGCATATTGCCTTTCTTTCATACTAATTTAAACTCTATTCCTTAGCTAATAAAAGTCGGCTGAAGTTTTTATCAAGAATTATAAATCAGTATTGGGTTTAATTACTGCATTATTTCGTTTTTATAAAACGTAGCGTATCCGCATTCATTTTGTACATTCATAAAACATTAATTTAAGAGCTGAAAATGTTTCAATTCTGAAAATAAATTATTAAATGGAAAAAGTCGTAGGAAATATCTGTGAAGACGCTTTTCATCTTAGTTTTCCTGCAACCATGAATGCTGCAAAGCTTTCTAAACGTCAGGAAAACCAATTTAAAATATTCGCGATGTAATCCTGTTAAACTTGTTTTATTATAATGCTTAGTTTTAATTACCCACTTATCAACATTATCATAAAAAGGCAATACAAAAATAATTAGGTATGAAATTAATTAAATGTAAAGTCGTAATTTATGGTTTTCTTACTCGAATTCATTGGAATAATATTTAACATTTAATTTTCATACTATGCATTTTATATGCATTCCATTATACTTTTATATACGACAATGCCACACAAAATACACGTATTTCATATTCAAAACCATTTTAAGACCAGTGAAATTACAAATATCTTTACACCATCACCATACTGCAAGACATAATACCAAAAAACCAATTTAACCGTCAAATTACAAGAGAAATTACAATTTTTGCAAAAGAATTACAATTATTGCTTTTTTTATTGCGGCAATACCAAATACTTGGTACATTTTTTACGATGGCAACATTTGAATAGACGTAGTAGGCTTTAAAAGGGGCCCTTGCCAAGTGCAAAAATACGCGGGTTTTATCATTAAAATTAATGTTATTGTACAGGATAATATCTCCGGAATAGGCGGGGCATTTTTGGCGACCCCAATTTTGGTGTATCGCACTTTTTTCATGACAATCTATGGAGAATCCTATCCTACTCCTACTAATATTATAAACAAGAAAGTTAGTAGTTAGTAGTAGTGTTAGTTTCGCAAGCGCGACTGCTGAGCATGGGGTCCTGGGTTCGATTCCCGGGTCGGGCAAAGTGTTATTGGGTTTTTTCGTTAGGAAATTTTCAGTAGCAGCCCGGAGTCTGGATTTGTGCCCGGTTAATGGCAATAGGCTCGCCCCCTATTAAATGGGACTTATAACATAATTGGCGAAATGTGGGTGTACTATACACCTCTGCCTACCCCTTCGGGGAAATACAGGCGTGATGTTATGTTGTTATGTTATGTGAAAGTTAGTGAGGATGTATGGATTTCAAATTTCCCTCCACATTTTTTGCGAGTTAATTCAAAGTATTGTGTCTCACTGAAATATGGATCTGCGCCGGGAACATTTTAGAGCTATGATTTTATACGATTTCAAGTGTCGCCTGAAACCGGATGAATCGTACGATAGACTTCAAATGGCATTCATGGATGAAGGCCCTTCCAAGGCAACCGTGTATCGTTGGTATAACGAATTCAAGCGCGGTCGACCAACTTTGGGGGATGACGAAAGAAGCGGTCGCCCTTTGATGGCTGTTACCGAAGAAAACGTGCTAGCAGTGAAAAATTTAATCCAAGACAATAGGCGAATTACATATCAGGAGATTCAACACATATTGAAGATTGGATCGGGAAGCGTTCACGAGATTCTACACAGCCATCTTCGCGTGAGGAGGATAGTATCACGCTGGGTGCCGCACAACCTCACCGATGCTCAGAAGCAGGCCCGGGTGGAATGGTGCCGTGATATGCTTAACAAATTTGAAGCAGGCTCGTCTCGGCGTGTTTACGACATCGTTACAGGTGACGAGTCCTGGATTTATCAATACGACCCAGAAACCAAGCGCCAGTCGACTGTTTGGGTGTTTCAAAATGAGCCAACGCCTACCAAAGTGAAGCGATCTAGAAGCGGGGGTAAGATTTTGATCGCTAGCTTTTTTAATTTGACTGGCCACTTGGTATCAATTCCCTTACGGGATCAAAGAAGCATTAATGCCGAATGGTATACTACCAAATGTTTGCCAGAAGTTTTCTCTGTTATAAGCAACAAGCGACCAAACACAGGGCTCCGCGGGCTACTGCTCCACCACGACAATGCACCTGCGCACACCGCACTCAAAACGAGGGACTTCCTGGACAGCACGCCAGTCAAACTCCTGGGTCACCCTCCTTACAGCCCTGATCTAGCACCGTGTGACTTCTTTTTATTCCCAAAAATAAAAAATCAGCTCAAAGGGATACAATTTTCGTCGCCGGAAGATGCGCTGGCTGCGTTCGAGCAGGCTGTAAACGAGGTGTCTGCGGCGGACTGGAAAAAGTGTTTTGAAAACTGGTTTAGGCGCATGAATCTTTGTATAGAGGCTGGTGGAAAGTACTTTGAAAAGATTTGATAAAAATATATGTACGTATAGAACATTTTTTTTTAGTTTCGCAAAACTTTCTGAGTGTCCCACGTATAGATTTTTATGAAATTTGGCACATAGATAGAACATAACCCGGATTAAGATATAGGCTACTTTTTATCCCGAGAAAATGAACAGTTCCCGAGGGATGTAATAAACGACATTTACGCGGGTGAAGTCAGCATAGGCTAGTTAAATATAAGGCAAATGTAAGTAAAAGTTGGTCTATAACATAAAGAATAATTTATTGCAAATGACCGAACTATTTGAGAAAAAGCGTAGGTCTTGTACTTAGGTATGTCTTTACGAAATCATGACCAACAATGCAATCTGAAGCGCATCATAATGTAGATATAATATAACACACACAACACCCCCCACACAAAAAACACACACAACAACCCTCCACATACACACCCACACACATACACAAGATACCAATATTTTTAGCTGTTTTTTTGTTTTTTGTTTTTGTTATTTATAACTCATTGACCATTAAATTCATTCTGAACCGTGTCAACTATGTGTTCTGGACTGAAAGAGACTAGACCCCACGACACAGGGAATCCTAGTGTGAGGTCTAGGGCTTCAACCAATGTTATGTATATTTTTTGGCGAATTAAAGATTTTTTTATTTTTTATTTTATTTATATATTATTTTCATGTTATATCAAAATTAAATGAGATTCCGCTATTATATTGCCACAACAGCACAGAATATAATACTACCGACTACAGCAAACAATGTAGGAAAAGTAATTACTAAACGTAATAGTGGACCCAAATTATGATAACAACTCATCATAATAAAACTCGTCAAAAATCTCGACGTTTCACTCAACCCTCAACCGCTTACAGGTTATTTATACCCCCTCACTCATCCCCCTAAATCGAAACCGTAGCTCGTTCAAATGACCGAAAATAATGACCTAACTATTGTCCTCGCCCCAATGTTTGCGAAGCCTCATTTATTTTTATAACTCTACGGAATTTTTAACAGAAAAAGTAAAAAAAAATGGTGGACATCACCGATGATGGGCAGAATTGATGTGTCGTGACGGTATTCGAAATTTAAATGTCTCGGACATTTTTTTGGGTTTAAATGTGACCCATTTGGCAGTTAGAGGGTTTTATTTTGTGTTGTGTGTCGAAAATGGTTTGTTTATGTTGTGTTATCTTTTGGAGTATGTGACCATACATGATTAATCACCTACATTTGTTGTTTAGAAATTATTATTGTAATATTGATATTTAATAGCTGTTAAAAATTTTGAAAATATTGTTTTACAAACAAGTAAAAAGTTTGATTATCCTTCTATTTAATTTACTGAATTTTTTTAAGTATAAGTTTTTTTTTTTTGTATACATATTAGGTACACTCACATATATTATCATATAGATTTCCACCTGCTATGATCCTGCTCCCTCTTTCTCTACATCTACGTTCATTACAACAAACAAAATTATTGACAATTAATGCAATGAAGTTTTTTTCTATTTCTGTTTAACCTCGTCATGCATACTCGTACAAAGCTGGAGTGAATCGGCACCTAATAGGTTTTTTCGAACCATCCTTGACTACATCTTGACCAAGCTGTCTAGATCGCGGTCTTGAGCAGATCTATACGTGGGACACTCAGAAAGTTTTGCGAAACTAAAAAAAATTGTTCTATACGTACATATATTTTTATCAAATCTTTTCAAAGTACTTTCCACCAGCCTCTATACAAAGATTCATGCGCCTAAACCAGTTTTCAAAACACTTTTTCCAGTCCGCCGCAGACACCTCGTTTACAGCCTGCTCGAACGCAGCCAGCGCATCTTCCGGCGACGAAAATTGTATCCCTTTGAGCTGATTTTTTATTTTTGGGAATAAAAAGAAGTCACACGGTGCTAGATCAGGGCTGTAAGGAGGGTGACCCAGGAGTTTGACTGGCGTGCTGTCCAGGAAGTCCCTCGTTTTGAGTGCGGTGTGCGCAGGTGCATTGTCGTGGTGGAGCAGTAGCCCGCGGAGCCCTGTGTTTGGTCGCTTGTTGCTTATAACAGAGAAAACTTCTGGCAAACATTTGGTAGTATACCATTCGGCATTAATGCTTCTTTGATCCCGTAAGGGAATTGATACCAAGTGGCCAGTCAAATTAAAAAAGCTAGCGATCAAAATCTTACCCCCGCTTCTAGATCGCTTCACTTTGGTAGGCGTTGGCTCATTTTGAAACACCCAAACAGTCGACTGGCGCTTGGTTTCTGGGTCGTATTGATAAATCCAGGACTCGTCACCTGTAACGATGTCGTAAACACGCCGAGACGAGCCTGCTTCAAATTTGTTAAGCATATCACGGCACCATTCCACCCGGGCCTGCTTCTGAGCATCGGTGAGGTTGTGCGGCACCCAGCGTGATACTATCCTCCTCACGCGAAGATGGCTGTGTAGAATCTCGTGAACGCTTCCCGATCCAATCTTCAATATGTGTTGAATCTCCTGATATGTAATTCGCCTATTGTCTTGGATTAAATTTTTCACTGCTAGCACGTTTTCTTCGGTAACAGCCGTCAAAGGGCGACCGCTTCTTTCGTCATCCCCCAAAGTTGGTCGACCGCGCTTGAATTCGTTATACCAACGATACACGGTTGCCTTGGAAGGGCCTTCATCCATGAATGCCATTTGAAGTCTATCGTACGATTCATCCGGTTTCAGGCGACACTTGAAATCGTATAAAATCATAGCTCTAAAATGTTCCCGGCGCAGATCCATATTTCAGTGAGACACAATACTTTGAATTAACTCGCAAAAAATGTGGAGGGAAATTTTGAAATTGGAACTTACTTATTTTTACTTATAAATAATCATATTTTCGAAAAACATTATAACTGGCCAGTCTCCCATATATAAAAACTTTTTTTCGCAATACTTTCTGAGGGGCCTGGTATCTCTTAAATAAATAGATTTTGTTTCTCATATCAATATGTCCTCATATAGCTGTGTGATGTTCAAACCTTTTGTCTCAGAAATATCATAAAATCCGAAAAACAATAATCCCAAACAAACTACCATCTTTAAAAGGGGACTGGTCAAACAAAGCCAAATTAACCGCTACTCATCTGCAAACCCACTCGTGCAGTACGTAGCCCAATTATTTTCTACAGTCACCGTGTTTACTGAGATCTTCACAGAGTGCACCAGACTTGGATGGCCACTCGAATTTTGCCTAACCAATTAGTTTTGCACAAACTAAAACAGACGTCTTTCGGATGATGGTCGGACAGACCTGGTAGTGGAATTGGTAGGGTTATTTTATTTTAATGTATTTTGAATTCGAATTCGAAATGTGTATTTTTAAACATTAAGCCTGTTTATAATAGAAATAACTGCATTTGTTTTTCTTTGCAAGAATTTCTAGAAAGCAGTATTTTGTAAATGTCCATGAAAATACAAGAACAAGATCAGTTACTTGTAAAATATTAATATTTTGTACTTGTTTTAATATTATGGTCAAAATAATATGATAAAATAAGTCTACCATAAACTACAATGTTGACTTTCTATAAATGTCAATTGTTAAGTACTTTTGACTCAATAAATCAGTTGATAGAATAGTCAATTTGGGTAAAACTCATTAATATTTTGCAACAGTAAATCTACTCCATATCTTTTGAAAACACGGTCTTCTAATTAACAATTGCTTAATAAGGTCGTATGTGCATAATCAAGTTGAAATGACGTCATGCAAAACTAAATTTTATAATGTTTTTCACAAGAGTGATTCATGCCTGAAAGTTAATATAAATAAATATAAATAAATAAATATAAATATTTTTGGAACATTTTTACACATCACCATCTGGTCCCAAACTAAGCAGAGCTTGTGGTATGGGTACTAGACAATGGATATAATACTTATATGCTTTTTTTTTTTGTAAATACATACTTATAATACATAAGAAACAACCAGACCAACACAAACACTCATGTTCATCACACAAATATATGTGTCCTGTGGGAATCGAACCCACGACCTCGTGATCAGCAGTCCGACACTCGAACCACTAGACCACAGAGGTCGTCACGAAAATTCTGAACTTAAGGCACATGTCTATTTAATACTTGTTTAATGATTTATGAGGTTGATCGTATTATAACATACTTATGTTTAACATAATATAAACAGCCCAGTGTTGTTCAATTGCTGGGCACGGGCATTTATATTGTGGAATCTTACTGTAACTTATACAAATGTTTGAAATCTTTCTAATATTGTAAATGCGAAAGTATAGATAATTGTTTGCTTGTCCTTTAACCACGCTAAAACGGCTGTACGGTTTTAGATAAAAGGCATACAGATAGAGCGATAAAGGCTACTTTTTACCCTGAGAAAATACCCAGTTCCCGGGGGATGCGCGATAACGCCTTTCTGTGACAAAACGAATAATACACGAGCGAAACCGCGGTCATAGCCTACTAATCACACATATAGATAGAATAGAATGGAAAAGAGGGCAGGGCGCGCGTGCCAACACTCTGCACCATAGTGCAGGGCATATCGAAGCCTTTCTCAGTACGCCTTATGACTTGTTTCTGTAAATACTATAACAAAAACCCGCAAAAATGCCTTATGTGCTGTCTCTAACCTAACTGCAGAAACAAAAGCTGTAAAGTACATTTGATTAAAGTTAATTTAAAAAAAATAATGACGTCAATATGGGAGGCGTATATAGTTTGTTCGAAAGTTGCCACGCATAAATCGCAAGTAAAATTGTGATTACAACTATTCTATACTGTGCTACTAATAAATATATCCTACAAAGCTGCACTCACCCCATACTGCCCTCGTAAATTCAATACCTTCAGTTACTTTGCAACTGAAGTTACCGTGCAACTGAAGTTACCGTGCAACTGAAGTTACCGTGCAACTGAAGTTACCATGAAACTGAAGTTACCGTGAAACTGAAGTTACCGTGCAACTGAAGTTACCGTACAACTGAAGTTGCCGTGCAACTGAAGTTGCCGTGCAACTGAAGTTACCGTGCAACTGAAGTTACCGTGCAACTGAAGTTACCGTGCAACTGAAATTACCGTGCAACTGAAGTTACCGTGCAACTGAAGTTACCGTGCAACTGAAGTTACCGTGCAACTGAAGTTACCGTGCAACTGAAGTTACCGTGCAACTGAAATTACCGTGCAACTGAAGTTACCGTGAAACTGAAGTTACCGTGTAAGTATGTAACTGAAGTTTCTGTGCAACTGAAGTTACTGTGTTTTCAATAACGAGGGAAGCATAGGAGTTCCTCACACAGTATTTAATAAAAATATCTTGATCAAATATGAATTTAATTGTTAAATTCCATCTCACCACATTACCTCGTCAACACCACACAAATTTCACCCTTAAGCTCTCAGATATTCCATAAACACTAAGGGTTAATTTAGCATTACAGGGGTAGTTCCCAAAGATAATGCCAGAAGCAGTGTTTGCATATGCAAAAGGGTACTTAGAGTTGTTTTTCCTACTGATTAAGTTGTGGAGTGACGGAACAGTCGAGTACAGACGATGTTAGTTTGAGGATAATATTATTAGCTTTATTATATTGTTGGCAGCTAGTATTATGTAGTTGTAGTTGTAAGTAATGTAGTCATTAGTTAATAATTTGTTAGGTTTTCGCGATCACTAGAAATTATAATAAAACAAGTTTAACCGGATTACATCGCGTATATAAATTTAATTGGTTTTCCTGACGTTTCGAAAGCTTTGCAGCGTTCGTGGTCGCAGGATGACTAAGATAACAAGCGTCTTTACAGATATTTCTAAAAATTTTTTTTATAAAATAAATAAATATCTTCGGGACATTTTTACACAGCACCATCTAGTCCCAAACTAAGCAGAGCTTGTGATATGTTATGTTGTGTTACTTGTCAACCGGGAACTAAATATATCATGAAAGTTCTTTCTCCGACAGTACCTCCAATACCAAATATTTAGTTAACTGCCGTATATTTATTCAAATCGCCAAAACTATTGGACTATAACAGCATCGGATTGTCAATTAGCCGACTGTACGGACTTAGCGTAATGTGTTACTGTCCGTTGCATACATAAGCTGTTTATTCCCGAGCTGTCTCAGTTCTAAGGTGTTGTTTCAATAAATAGTCGGTGTTTCGATAGGCTATATCACCCCTTGTATTACCATATTATGTATGGTAAGTTAATTGGTAGTTATGTGCTCATAACTGTATTATTGTACTTTAATTGGCTGTTTTGTTAATCTGGTATCTAAACTGTCTACAATAAGGTTCTAATGACTAGCATCGATTTTTTATATACGTAATTTTTTGTCATCAATATGATTTACTTTAATTGAGGGGCTCGTAGCGAAGCAACGACTGCGCGGATTGTATGATCTGCAAGGTTAAGCTGCACTTGCTGCGGTCAGTCTGTAGATGGGTGACCGTTTCGTTACACATCTAGACCCCTCCGTGCCTCGGAGAGCACGTTAAGCTGTCGGTCCCGGTTGTCATACGAATATCTATTGGCAGTCGTTGCGGGTAGTCAGAAGAATGAAAGTCTGACAACTGGTCTAACCTCCGAATGTCAGTATTACCCTGTAGTTGGGTTGCGGGGGTCTGATGGCAGTCGCTCCGTGTAAAATACTGATGTTCAGCCGCATCTGGCTAGACTGGAAGCCGACCCTAATAATAATTGGGAAAAGGCTCGGAGGATGATGAATAGGATTTTCTTTAATCCATTTTGTTTTAGCTATAATAATTTATTTGTATATTATTATACTTTTATGTATGTATTTAGTTTGGTATTTATTGATTACAAGTTTTCTCTATTAGTACACCGCCAACTGCCCGTCATATTTTCTTGTACATTTCTAGTCAATGGTTGTCTGTAAGAAGTTGCTTTTAGCGATAAGACCGCCAATTACGCTCATGTTTGTTATAACTATAGTTTTATTTGTATGGTATGCAAACAATAAAGTATACTCTATCTATTATTTATTTACTTATTTCCAAAAAAAAATACATACATTTGGCAGATACAGTGTAGAACATAAACCAGTTTAGGTTTTTCTGTACACCGCTTGGTCCGTCGACATTCATTACAACAAGATGTGGGTGGGTGAACGCGACGCACCGCGCTCGCTCGCCCCATGCAAAAATTATCAAATACCCTCAACCAATTTATATTATTTCTCAATAGCAAATTGCTTACGAAAATACAGCATGTTTTTTTTCTTAATGCTATAAAATTATAAGTCATTATTGGGTTTTAATTCCTCTAAAAGGTGTTTTTTAAGTTAAGATTTTACGTCATTTTTTATCTACGTTTATATATCTGGTCAAGATACATACAATGTATCATCACACCTGTTTTCCATATTTGGTCTATGGTCTTGACTTATATTTGTTTGCATGAAATGAAGTTGGTTGTTATGAAAATAATAAAGGCAGAGATAGGTGCACTACAAAGTTAGAAGGAATTCATATACCTCATTTGTATAAAGTTCTGGGAAATTACAAATACTATGAGAAGGTTTAAAGCAGATACATCAAAGATTAACTATAAATACTCGAATCAACCACTTAATCATAAATGCATATTCGAATCTCAACAAAACTATTAACCTGTCTAATGCTACACCCATTATATTTACGACTCATTATAAACATAATACACCATCAACATACATCAAGGTAATGCATGAAAACACATAAAACTGACTCACGAACAATATTTTCAATCGTAGGCAATAAATTCTGTGTGTAATCCTAATGTCGTGGGTTAAGTTATGAGGGTTTGGTCTGATACAAAGAATAGGTTAGAAATAAACTAATAACTATCATCATCATCATCAGAAATTCTGACCTGCACGGCAGCCATTCAACTTCACAGGCAGGCTTTCACTGCATTTATTTTTAGACTGCCCTATACTGATAACAAAATAAATCTGCAATTTACTGCCTCTTTGGTCTAGTGGTCGCGAGCGCGACTGCTAAGCGAGAGGTCTGGGTTCGATTTCCGGGTCGGGAAAAAAGTGATGTTGGGATTGTCAAGAAAATTTCTCAGTAGCAACCCGGAGACAGGAAGTTGGCGGTGTTACATACACCCCCGTGCCTCAGAAAGCACGTAAAGCTGTCGGTCTTGCGCCTTATCTCTCTCCGGTCGTGTCAGATTGCCGTCCCATCGGTTTATAAGATTGAGGGAATGGAGATTGCACCTGTATTTGCGCACACACTTATGCACTATAATATGTGCTGCGCAGATGGCTAGTTTCGTGTGGTGCCGGACGTAAAGAATTGCACCACAAGTGCACATTATATCTTCCCATGAGAGTCGTATAGGCGACCAAGGGATTCACTAGAGGATGCGCAGCAGCGTTCTCTAAGTATTTAATCAACTGCGATCGCCAACCTGCGTGCCAAGCGTGGCAATAATGGAATATCCCCCCAAACAGCTTGGGGGAGACCTATGTCCAGCAGTGGACGTCTTTCGACTGGAATGATGATGATGAGTTGGCTAGTCTCCGTTGAGATTGGCCACCGTGACCGAAATTCGGCTGGAAGGACATTCATCCTCATCATCCTCCGAGCCTTTTGCCTATTATATTGGGGTCGACTTCCAGCCTAGCCAGATGCAACTGAACATCATTATTTACATGGAGCGACTGCCATCAGACCTCCGCAACCCAGTTCCTGTGTAATACTGGCAAACGGAGGTTAGACCAGTTGTCAGACTTTCAGGCTTCTGACTACCCGTAACGACTGCCATAGATATTCATATGGCAACCGGGACCGACAGTTTAACATGCTCTCCGAGGCACGGAGGGGTCTCGATGTGTAACGAAACGGTCACCCATCCACAGAATGACCGCGGGAGGTGCAGCTTAACCTTGCAGATCGTAATCGACATTATTAACAAAATAAAGCTCCGCTTATGCTTTTCATTTACACCAAGCAGTCGTTAACTTTGAACCAACTGACGCATATGTAAATGAGTGTCCATGTTTATTATTCCTAGTTTTAATTGAAGCGAGCACAGCCACCATGCTGCCATCACAACATCGACACCTGTGCGCTGTATTGTGCCATCGTTTATGAAGATATTGGGTTTCAAGGGTTTCTGTTGGACTGGTTTTGGAAAATAACGACTCTTCTTTGTTATCCCTAGTATCAGTAATAAAGATGATATCAATTTCTTCATTTTTGTTTGCTTGTTTATTTTAATTTTGATTTTTAGAGGAATTATTTTATTTCTGTCTCTTCTGAATGCTGCAATGGAAAGCACATAATTGTTTTATCATCATCAACTAAGCCTATCACAGTCCACTGCTGGACATAGGCCTCTCCCAAGTTGCGCCACAACACTCGGTCCTCTGCCTTCCGCATCCAGTCCCCCCCAGCCACGTTTTTCAGGTCGTCGAATTGTTTTATAGGTCTATTGAATAGTCTTTTAAAGCATTGCAAAAATTGTAGATTGATTATCAATTCATTTATTTATTCAATTCAATTCAATTCAAATTATTTATTTGCTAGAATATGGTACATAGAATAGGTGTTACAAAAATGTTCTGTTCTAACATATCCTGTCACGTATGACGTGCAAACATACTTGGGGTGCTTTTAAAAATAGTAAAAAATAACAAAATGTCAACATTACGTACAAAATTAATTAGGTTTACATAATTACATGGCCTATGTCCAGCAGTGGACGTCTTTCGGCTGAAATGATGAAAATTAATTACATGGTATTATATTGGTATTGAATCATGGTATTATTGGTTTGGAGGGGCTCGTAGCGAAGCAACGACTGCGCAGATTTTATGATCTGCAAGGTTAAGCTGCACTTGCCGCGGTCAGTCTGTGGATGGGTGACCGTTTCGTTACACATCGAGACCCCTCCGTGCCTTGGAGAGCACGTTAAGCTGTCGGTCCTGGTTGTCATACGAATATCTATGGCAGTCGTTACGGGTAGTCAGAAGCCTAAAAGTCTGACAACTGGTCTAACCTCCGAATGTCAGTATTACCCAGTAACTGGGTTGCGGGGTCTGATGGCAGTCGCTCCGTGTAAAATACTGATGTTCAGCTGCATCTGGCTAGACTGGAAGCCGACCCCAATATAATTGGGAATAGGCTCGGAGGATGTATATTGGTATTGAATCTATATTGTAAATATTACTGACTTATCTTCTAAGTATTCATTTACACAATAATAATTTTTATTTAATAACAATTTGAATAATGTCTTTTTAAATAATTTCAGAGGTAGTTTACTAAGATTCTGGGGTAGGTGATTAAATATTTTAATAGACATGTAATATACGTTTCTTTAAAGAATAGCACCACCCTTATCTCTTCTCATGGGTGTCGTAAAAGGCGACTAAGGGATTCACCAGAGGATGGGCAGCAGCGTTCTCTGAGTATTTAACCAACCAACTGCGATCGCCAACCCGCCTGCCAAGCGTGGCGATTATGGCATATCCCCCTTAATTGGGGGACGCCTATGTCCAGTAGTGGACGTCTTTCGGCTGAAATGATGATGATGATTATACGTTTCTTTTAAATACTTCTAGTTTTATATTTGGTTAAGCTCGGACGATCTTTGTGCCGGGATCAGCTATTTGGGTTATCAGAGAATTTTGAAAATAAATGGGGATGTTTTTTTACAAATAGACATATTTTTGAAATATTGGAATTAAATACTGATTTATGTAGTGAAACTGAACATTTTATTATTTTTCGAATTTTGTAGGAAATTATATAGGAAATAAAAATAATAATAGAGTACGGGAAAGAAGAACTTGCTTATCAGAAATTTATTTTAAAAACGGTGTCGAATATTTCGAAGTTTTTCTAAAATAACATGTATTGTATTGAAAAATAAAGAAAACATCATACTTTTAATTTTACTTCCTTTAACTTTTCCTAATAGACTATCACTCATAAGTTATCAACTAACAAAAAGTTTTCGACTTGAAACATTTGATGCCCCAAGGATATTGATGCCATCAATTTTACTTTAAACTTTTAATGAGGTGTTATTAAGAACATTTATATGTAGACACTTTTGTATTAGTTATTAAGAACATTTATAGACACTTTTGTATTAGTATATCCATTTATAAAAATAATAATATAGGTACTAATATTAATTTTATTATAACAAATCTTGTTCAGGAATAGTACGGTCGACCGCACGTCAGTGGTAACACTTTGACATTAGCAGCATCTTTATTTCGTAAGCAGTAAGGGCGGTTTTCGAATTGAAGTGTTACCACTGTCATGCAGTCGACTGTACTTTACTGTCGAGGCCTGAAATGAAGCAATTGACGGCCGATCAATACTGGAAGTCCGAGTTTTAACTAACGAGGCCATTAATTGCTATATCGGCCGAGACTTGCATAATACTTTTCTCTCATTTGCGAGGAAACAATACACAAATTAATTCAACAGTATCTAATGTGCTACTTGTGTTGCTCCACACCGGTGCCATTGCGGTGAACTTGTCGACAGCCTAGGACACCATGGCCTGTCTTGTTGCAGGAGCGCGGGGCGCTTAGCGCGACACGCTAGCATTAATGACATTATTCGTCGTGCTCTTGCCACCGCTGGCGTACCAGCTGTTTTAGAACCCAACGGCTTGGTACGAGACGATGGCAAGAGACCGGATGGCATGTCGTTATTGCCATGGAAGATGGGTAAGCCTCTGGTGTGGGACGCAACGTGCGTCGACACCCTTGCTCCTTCACATCTTTCTAGCTCAGCTGGTTGTGCTGGCACTGCCGCTGCATCTGCAGAGGCCCTCAAGCGGCGCAAATATAGTAACCTATCAGGTAACTATGACTTTGTGCCGTTTGGGGTCGAAACACTCGGGTCATGGGGTTCAAGTGCGCGCTCCCTTTTTAAGGAAATCTCCAAGAGGCTGGTCGACACTTCGCGTGACCAGAGGGCTGGCTTGTTCTTTGGTCAAAGAATAAGCGTTGCCATTCAACGTGGCAACGCTGCCAGTCTTCTGGGCACTATGCCGGATGACAGCGGTGTGGAGGAATATTTTGACGCCTAGGCGCGCCTTTTTGTATCATTTTATTTTGTACTTTGTAAATATTGTATAATTTTATTTTGTAGTTTGTAAATATTTTCTAAAGAGTAGTTTTTAGAGCGTTATCGTAAAACTGATCGTGTTAACTAAAATAAAATTATTTATATCATTATTAAAAGAAATCAATCACCATGTGCATTCTCGCCAATTCGTCCTCGCGCGTTTCTGTTTCTATTTTCAGTTTTGAAAAAAAAATGCGCATTCAGCTTATATAATGATAAATATTTTGTACCTAAAAACACCTAATTTATGTAAGTGTGTACTTAAAAACCTCGGTAGCATAATTTAAAAAATAAAAACTGTCCAGTTATTTCTATTATTGTTGTGTTGTATTACTGGTAGGGCATGGATACCGGTTTTCGGTATTACCGAAAAACCGGAATACCGGAGGTTTTTTGGCATTTCCTAATACCGGTATTGTAATCGCCAATACCGGTTTTTCGGTATTTTGCTTTAATTCAAAATTTCTAACCCCACGTCGACTGCCCAACAAGAGTCAGATGTTTGTAGCACGCATTTAAACATGTTTGTGCGATTTACATACGAAACATTGCCATTCCGTTGGCGACCCACGCCGTGTAACTTTTATGTTTGTTCGTTCTAGACGTTCTAGATGATTATTTTAGACAATTTGAAAAGTTTAGTGTTGAATAATATAAGTGTTTGTGTTGGTCTGGGTGTTGCTTAAATATTCTAAGTATGTATTTACAAAAAAAAATAATATAAGTATTATATCCATTATCTAGTACCCATAGCACAAGCTCTGCTTAGTTTGGGACTAGATGGTGCTGTGTAAAAAACGTTCCAAAAGATATTTATTTATTTATTTAATTAATATGATTATTTTTACAACTGATTATTTGTGATACTTTGATTGTTAATGGCCTCAAAAAGACTTGGATACGATTGAGCTGAAATAAACAGCCCTTAGCTAACTCATCATTTTAACTATACCTATTTGATTGATATAAAATATAAATAATAAAAAAAAAAATATATATATATATATATATATTTTAAATATATTGATTTCAAGGCGACCTGGTGAAAGTCGCGGGAATCCGCTGGATGTGGAATGTGTAGGACCGGTCATTGTGGCGATGCTTAGGGGAGGCCTATGTCCAGCAGTGAACGTCTTTCGGCTGAAATGATGATGATGAGATTTCAAAATCACAAGTTGAACACATGACAGCTTTAGAGTTTTACAGTACTGTGATTTTCTTTGATTGTTTTGTAACATACTTACTTACATACTTTCTATCTCGGGTAGGCAAAGACTATGGTTTTCTACCCACTACGATCCTGATACATAGTTTCACTTCATCTACATTCATTAATCTCATCATGCCACATGCATGCAAGTCAGTTAAAAGTGCTCTTAACCCAGCCTTTTTGAACGCCCACTATTTGGTTACAGTACCTTGACAGAATTCAGCCCTTTTTTTCCTTGGGGAAATCCTCATGGAAACACTCCATCTGAGAAAGGTGGAGCCAGTGTCGGACTCTTACTGACTAAAACCACCACGGTGTTTCTCTAACGACCCTTGGCCGAGGGCGTCGGAAAATATGTATTTGCCCAACCAACCCTGACAGGTCCCGGCTCATCACTAGCAGGCCAGCCCCTTCTCCCAGTGTGGCCTCAACATCTGCCGCACCCTTCTCCTGACTGGTGCGCGCAGAACACAATGCACTATCATCACGGGCCTTGACTAGTCGGACGGTGGTCTTAGGGTAAGACCGCCACCCGCAGGCCCACTCCTAGGGTGGCTGGAAGTGGGCATGCACCCTCCTGCAGTGCCCAGTCCGACTCCTGTGGGTGGGAAGAGAAGTCATCGTACCCTCTTCACCACCTCCTTCACGAGCATCACCTCCCCTCAGTAGGAGACGGTACCTTCCCAAGCGCTCTCGCTCCCGACCATGGACAGAACCACAGCCGGATGCGAAAGATCGCTGCCACCTACTGCATTGATGAGGTCACAGCGGCAGTGGTATTGGCCCGAGCTGGGCACTCCAGCAGTGTGTGCTGCGCCGTATCCTCAAGGCAGCTCCCGGTCTATCTAACATAGATACTTCCCGAAGCAACCATGCCTCGAGAGTATCTGCGTCAGCTGGTGGTGAGGGCGCCATGGTGGCGTGCCCTACCGAGGTGGGCTCCCTCCAATTCTAACATCCACTCTCGTTTCGTATACTTGTTTCGTCAATCTCCACTCGTCCATCCTATTCTACATACTCAAACCATCTTAAAACTCCTTTTTAAATCTTTCATGTTACATTTTCTTTCACTCCACAATATTCCCTCATCACGCTTTTTCGCACTGTATCTTTTTATTTATATTTATGTTGTATTTTGTATTTAGACATTAATTTACACCACCTAAAAGTAGATTAATAAAAAGGAACTTTATTTTTATTTTGTTTTTACACTAGCAAAACGAGACAAATCACGATTATGTATTGTTTTCTGAAAATGTATAACGTTCTACCGGAATTCCGGTATTTAAAATTTCAATACCGAATGAAAACCGGTATTACAAGAATCTCGAATACCGCCATGCCCTAATTACTGGCCTGTTATTTCGTTACGTACGGAAAAGAGCCGATTGATGTATTATTTTTAGGGTCCCGTACCCGAAGGGTGCCAAACGGGACCCTATTACTCTCGCTACGCTGTCCGTCCGTCCGTCCGTTCGTCCGTCTGTCTGTCACAGAGCTGTATCTTTTGAACGGTAACAGGTAACCGGTTGAAATTTTATCAGAAATTGTGTTGCTATGAGGTGTATCATGACAAATACTAAAAACAAAAAAAAGTCTAAAACCAAAGGGGGACCCCCTTTGGTTTTAGACTTTTTACCATAATTTTTAGACCATACAAGAAACCTCAAAAAACATGCATTTTGTTACGTTTTTATTCCTGCTCTATCTTCAAAACGGTAAATGCATCAAACATGGTCAGATTATAGTGCATATTATGTAGTTTAGCAACAAATACTAAAAATAAGACAAAAATAGACATATGTGGTGGTACCTGCGTAAGAAAGACATGCAAAAATTCATATTTCGCGCACTGTGCGTTGATGTATTTTGATAAACTCTCGTAAATAAAATCAGTTTTTATGGGGTATCAGGTCGTTGAGAGGTACGGAACCCTTACTGCGCGAGTCCGACTCG
The DNA here is from genome assembly GCA_949699075.1 of Asteroscopus sphinx. Lineage (NCBI taxonomy): Eukaryota > Metazoa > Arthropoda > Insecta > Lepidoptera > Noctuidae > Asteroscopus > Asteroscopus sphinx. The sequence continues at coordinate 19,982,194 of OX453022.1, read as the reverse complement.
CACTTAGCCGGTTTGTTTTTGAATAATAAACCGTGAGATAAATTATAAACTGAATAGTGAAGCTCAAGTACAATAATGTTTCTTCTATTTTGAACTCATTTTTATCAGAAATAACTTTCTTTGGCCCTGGATTGTGTTCGGTAAATTATTATTTTTGGGCTCCACTACCAATAATACGTGGGACACTCAGAAAGTTTTGCGAAACTAAAAAAAATTGTTCTATACGTACATATATTTTTATCAAATCTTTTCAAAGTACTTTCCACCAGCCTCTATACAAAGATTCATGCGCCTAAACCAGTTTTCAAAACACTTTTTCCAGTCCGCCGCAGATACCTCGTTTACAGCCTGCTCGAACGCAGCCAGCGCATCTTCCGGCGACGAAAATTGTATCCCTTTGAGCAGATTTTTTATTTTTGGGAATAAAAAGAAGTCACACGGTGCTAGATCAGGGCTGTAAGGAGGGTGACCCAGGAGTTTGACTGGCGTGCTGTCCAGGAAGTCCCTCGTTTTGAGTGCGGTGTGCGCAGGTGCAAAACTTCTGGCAAACATTTGGTAGTATACCATTTGGCATTAATGCTTCTTTGATCCCGTAAGGGAATTGATACCAAGTGGCCAGTCAAATTAAAAAAGCTAGCGATCAAAATCTTACCCCCGCTTCTAGATCGCTTCACTTTGGTAGGCGTTGGCTCATTTTGAAACACCCAAACAGTCGACTGGCGCTTGGTTTCTGGGTCGTATTGATAAATCCAGGACTCATCACCTGTAACGATGTCGTAAACACGCCGAGACGAGCCTGCTTCAAATTTGTTAAGCATATCACGGCACCATTCCACCCGGGCCTGCTTCTGAGCATCGGTGAGGTTGTGCGGCACCCAGCGTGATACTATCCTCCTCACGCGAAGATGGCTGTGTAGAATCTCGTGAACGCTTCCCGATCCAATCTTCAATATGTGTTGAATCTCCTGATATGTAATTCGCCTATTGTCTTGGATTAAATTTTTCACTGCTAGCACGTTTTCTTCGGTAACAGCCGTCAAAGGGCGACCGCTTCTTTCGTCATCCCCCAAAGTTGGTCGACCGCGCTTGAATTCGTTATACCAACGATACACGGTTGCCTTGGAAGGGCCTTCATCCATGAATGCCATTTGAAGTCTATCGTACGATTCATCCGGTTTCAGGCGACACTTGAAATCGTATAAAATCATAGCTCTAAAATGTTCCCGGCGCAGATCCATATTTCAGTGAGACACAATACTTTGAATTAACTCGCAAAAAATGTGGAGGGAAATTTTGAAATTGGAACTTACTTATTTTTACTTATAAATAATCATATTTTCGAAAAACATTATAACTGGCCAGTCTCCCATATATAAAAACTTTTTTTCGCAATACTTTCTGAGGGGCCTGGTAGATCCAGAAAGCAGCAAAAGCCATCGCCACAAAATTAAACATGTACGTATTAATTTACCTATATAAATAATAGTAGAAAGTCATTATTGTGATTATCAGTATTAATGTCGTGGTTTAAGAAACAAGATACTTTTACGTCACGGGTATATTCCTTTCTGCTATCGTCATGCTTGTATTCCTTTGTACCTACAACAAGCAGAGTTATTTAATCCCAAGTCAGAAATGTGGTAAACTTTAAGCCTATTCTATTTCACACTATCTGTCTCGATCCATTTTCTTATTCGATATTAGGTACCAGGAGTTTTTTTTGACGATATTCGATTAATCGTACTATGTGTGTCGTGACGTGACTAGTAGTGCCAGACGAAAAGCAACCTTAAGGTGGAAAGGCGTCCATTTTGTCGATAGTACCTACAGAAATCTAAATAATAAGGAAATAGAAATGTTATTTTTTGTTTGTTTTTATTTTAGGGTGGAAATCCTCATGGATACCCTCCGTCTGGGGACGGCGGAGGAGTATGTCGGACTCTTACCGACTAAAACTACACGGTGGCCATCCTCTACACAAAATAGAGGAGCTCCGGGAACTCCATTGGACCGCGCCGGTGCCCCTCTAGTACTATGCCTTTGGCACGTCCCGGGAACACAATATTGTTTCCCCCACAGTAGCACGCGACCACCACGTACTGCTGTCCTCCCCAGGGTCATGTTACCTACATAAACGAAACGTTTTACCAGTTTTACTACAGGAACGTATTTCGCCAGTTTTCCGACACCAACATATAAATACGCAATCATGCCCACCATATTTCTAGCATTAAATGTAAAATAAATTAAGACGCTGACAACAACCAAATACCCCAAATAGGCTTCTTTTAAAAACATTTTTAGCTGTATCTATTCAGTTTGTGGCAGTGAAAAAAATATATGTTAATCTTGATCGTATTTTCTGAAACTGTATTGTGCCCAAAACACGTTTTCTTGAAGTTTTCTCTATAGAAAAGAATTGTAAACTAACCTCTTTAAACATGCTTTAAAGCAAACAATCTCTATTATTTACTAAATATTTTAAATAAAATTATGAAAACATTTGAGAAAGACAATAATCTAAACATTTGCTGTTTCTGTTTTTCAAATAAGCTTTTAGTTTTTCATTTTTTTTTTTAATTGTTAATTTTCATTCAAGTTGAGCGGCGTATCCGACGTCCCTCGGCACGTTGCCTCTCTTTCAGTTCTGTACGAAACGACAGTGACCGCAGAGGTCTGATTTTTTTGGTGTTGTCAGCCTCTTAAGTCTAAAAATCCGGTGCTATATATGGTGCAAAATACAATTTTTGTGATTCTGCGTCCAAAACAGCACCGATGGTCAAGCAAACGGTTCGCGCACTTGTGTCCTACAATACACCTGCACGCGGCGACAAGTCACTCGTCTTTGCTACTTCTATTACCTGTATTTAGATTTCTATGATCTATCGTATCGCGTGCTGATCGTGTTTTAACTTTGTTCCTTTGTACTCCAGTCAATTTCATACGACTGTGTACCGTAGTCCATCTTTATTGTGCCTATTTATGTGCCTATCTTTATTGTGTAGGCATCAGTTCATCATCATCATCATTTTAGCCGAAAAACGTCCACTGCTGGACATAGGCCTCCCCCAGGCAGTTTGGGGGGATATGCCATAATCGCCACGCTTTGCAAACGGGTTGGCGATCGCAGTTGGTTGGTTAAATACTCAGAGAACTAAGCTGCCCATGCTCTGGTTAATCCCTTAGTCGACGCCTTTTACGACACCAATGAGAAGACATAGGGTGGTGCAATTCTTTACGTCCGCTACCACACGGAACGCAGGCATCAGTTGGAACCACAGAAATATATAGAATGGAAAAGAGGGCAGGGCGCGCGTGCCAACACTCTGCACCATAGTGCAGCGCATTTCAAAGCTTTTCTCAGTATGTCAATATGTAAGGCGTAGTTTTTTCGAAAAATGCCACGCATGAATCGTAAGTAAAATTGTGATTACAACCATTCTACTCTACCTATTTCTGTGGTTGGAACACTTGGAACTCGGAACGAAAGTTCGTACATCGTTTGTCTTTAGTCAAACGCGAGTAGACCTCCAGTTTCTTTAGCAGTAACGTCACAAAGTAAATAATGAGTAACATACAAAACGGCTTTGATTTACAAATGAAAACAATGTGTGTTGAGAGAAATCGATAAGATTTTAGTATAGTGCAAACAATTTGTAACGTTAATATTTATTGATGCAATCTTTATCTCAACGGAGTTAATAATGCAGAACCAATAACTGTAATTTTGCAATATTGACTTATGTTCCACTTTTTATGAGTCTTCTTAAGATTTGAGAATCGACTTAAAGAAATCAGAGCAAGATGAAAAAATCAGCATTAACATTGCCGGGAAACAGAAGAAAAACAACCAAAGCAGAGTTTCTTGCCGGCTCTTCTCCATAGGAACAACTTTTTGGAACCGTGCAACTAGATTCACAATTAACGTTTTAAAAGTGCCTGTAAATGCTTATTAGAAATAAAAACTTTTGACTTTGAGTTTGACTTTGAGTATTTTAAGTCACTCGACATACGGCTAACTATAACCAGTGAAATTACCTAAAGGAAGAGTCTCATTGATCGAGGACGAAGGTTTCCGTTTTTCTCGTTGAAATTCGTAATCTATAATAAAACAAGTTTAACCGGATTGTATCGCGTATATTATTTAAATTGGTTTTCCTTACGTTTCGAAAGCTTTGCAGCGTTCGTGGTCGCAGGTAGACTAAGATGATAAGCGTCTTTACAGATATTAAAAAAAAAAAAAAAACTTAAAATGACATTGTGATTGTATTGATTTGTGTGCATCGAAACGATTTCAATTAATAAAAAATTGTACGGTAGATTAAAATATTTTTTTAGAAACATCTGTAGATATAGTTATCTTTGTCATCTTATGGCCAAAATTAGTACCTATTCAATCTATCCACGATTTACCCTACTCGAGATAGAAATTTGATATAATAATATTTTGTATGGAGTTTAGGTCCTTGAGTGGAGACCGCGAATCGGCAAACGCAGCGTAGGGCGCCCCCCTGCCAGGTGGACCGACGACCTGAAGAGCGTGGCTGGGGGGGACTGGGTGCGGAAGGCAGAGGATCGAGCGTTGTGGCGCAACTTGGGAGAGGCCTATGTCCAGCAGTGGACTGCGATAGGCTGAGTTGATGGAGTTTATGTCAAATTCACAAATTCCTATCTCTAATAGGGCAAATCGTGGATAGATTGAATATTAATTTTGGCCGTTAGTCTTTCCGCGACCACACGCTGCAAAACTTTCGAAACGTCAGGAAAACCAATTTAAATAATATACGCGACGTAATCCGATTAAACTTGTTTTTTTATAATGTGTAGTGATCACGAAAATCTAAGAAATTACTATTGTTCAGGCCATTTCCGAACGTCCACCTTAACGTCACCGGGACGCGAGGGGGCTGAGGGGCGCTCGGCAGATGACAATTGCAACAAGCCATAAGACCGGTGACAAGCATAATTATTAATTAAATTCATCCAACGAAATATTTCTGAATATTAGCAAAATTAAAGCATCATTGTCAAGAACTGGCATTTCTTATTTACCTGGCCAACTAGAAGCGCAATCAATTATTGTAATTTATGCCAAAGTTACAATAAAGACAAGCGCCACAAACCTTATCCTTATTATTAATATTATCATAAATGCGAAAGTATGGATGTGTGTTTCTTGGTTTATTATTTTGTGAGTTTGTCCTACCGACGAGCATGCATGACGAGGTTAGTGAACGTAGATGATGCGAAAAAGGTGTCAGGATTATAGTAGGTGGAAATCCATGGTCTCTGCCTACCGCAATGGAAAACAGGCGTAATCATATTTATTTGTAGTTTGCCCTACAATTACACTGAAACAGTTGAACTGATTTGGATGAAATTCGGCGTACGGATAGACCATAATCAGTATTTACATATCGGCTACTTCGATTCTGGGAAAATAAAAATTTCCCAAGGGATACGCGAAATCACGTCTTTCTGTGGTAAACCGAATTACACGCGGGCAAAGCCTTGCGGCTTTAAGAAATAATTTATTAAAAATGTATTCTATTTATTTATTAAAAGATTTAATGAATATAAAGCAACGACAGAGTTGTAGGCCGCACTTTGTTAAACAGGAAATTCTTACACTGCCTTCGATATATATAATGCAAAGCTGTATATTTATTAGGAAGAACAGACAGCTCTTCACTTCTAACAGTGACCTTCATGAAAACTACTATAGACGAAACAAGAACACATTAATACTACCTCCTACTACTTTAAACATTTTCGGCAAAAGTCCATATTTCAGACTCATACAAATTTATAACAAACTACCAGAACGTTTAAAATCCGAACCAAAACAGTCAATGTTCTGCAGACAGTTAAAATCACTTTTATTAAAGAAAAGCTACTACACAATCGAAGAATTTAAATCTGATAAACTATGAATCGATCGGCCCTGTTATTTATAATGCCGCTATATGGATGTTCAAAACTAAATAAATTTTAATAACAAAATTATGACTTGCATGATCAATAATTCAATTAATAGACTTGTAATTTTTTAATTTATGATAATTTTAATAAATGATAATTTGAGATAATAATTATGTATAATAAATTAATGACAAACCTATTTTTAGACTCATTAGTATACCTACTTAAATTTGCAGTGCCCTTGCAGGGTTCATGTACCAATAGTATTTAATTGTGCCATGAAAATGTAATGCATGCATATACTTTGTACATGAAGGCAAATAAATAAATAAATAAATTTACCTTTGTCACTACGCGATCCGTTAGAAATATCATAGATATTAAATAAAATCCTACACGATTCCCCATGCAAACGCATCTCTAACATTACGACGTCTCAGGCGCATTAGAAATAAAACAAAATAAAATCCAGTGGTACCGCTAGGCGCACGTGCGCATACGCCTAGCGTGCTAAGCGTATACTTGACTGGCTATCTCTCTTTGATACTTTGATGAATATGTTTTATAATATAATACATGTGGTTTCTACGAACAGAATATAATAGCCAATTAATTTATGCGTGGTTAGAGACGAATGAAGGATCATATCAAAAGGTTAGGTCACATTTGATATAGTAATAAGAACCGGCCAAATGCGAGTTGGACTCGCGCAGTAACGGTTTCGTACCGCCTATCGACCAGACCCCATAGAAACTGACTTAATTTAAGAGAGTTCATCAAAAAACATCACTGCCCCGTGCGCGAAATAAGAATTTTTGCATCTCTCTCTTACGCAGGTACACACGGCTATACATCAAGCTGTACATTTCCAGTATAAGCTGACCTCGCATTGTATAGGTTTTCCTTACAACGCGAGGTCAGCCTTTACTAGAATTGTACAGCTTGATGTGTAGCCGTGTGTACCACGACATATACCTACGTTTGCCCTATTTTTAGTATTTGTTACTAAACTACATAGTATGCACTATAATCAAACCAAGTTTGACGCTGGTATTCATTACCGTTTTGAAGATAGAGCAGGAACGAAAACGTTGCAAAAAATGGATGTTTTTGAGGTCTCTTGTATTGTTTTAGACTTTTTTTTTTTTTTTGTCTTGATAGGCACTATAGAAACACATATTCTGTGAAAATTTCAACTGGTTACAAAGACACAGCTCTGTGACAGAAAGACGGACGGACGGCCGGACGGACGGCCGGACAGACGGATAGCGTAGCGTAAGAAATAGGGTCCCGTTTCGCACCCTTTGGGTACGGAACCCTAAAAAGTACCGTAATCAAGCGCTTAGCTTTAATAGTATAGTAACATCGTTTGAACCTATTTTAACTTTACCTTCGAAATCGATTCGAAAAAGAATTTAAAACTGAGATCATCTTCACCACTTCACCACCTTCGAAAAGATTTTTAATTTTAAGCACAAGGCTGTGTAAGGTACACACGGCTACACTACACATCAAGCTGTACATTTCCAGTATAAGCTGACCTCGCATTGTATAGGTTTTCCTAACAACGCGAGGTCAGCCTTTACTGGTTTTGTACAGCTTGATGTGTAGCCGTGTGTACAGACAAGGGCAAGAAAGATAAGCAACATTTAAAAAAATCTAACTACTTTTACCCTTTATGACTTAGCTCCCGACCACAGACATAGTAAAAAATATAATAAAAATATAGACAAAGTGCTGCAAACAATCATAGTGAAGCCAAAAAAATATGCTCCATGTACACACGGCTACACATCAAGCTGTACATTTCCAGTATAAGCCGACCTCGCATTGTATAGGTTTTCCTTAAAACGCGAGGTCAGCCTTTACTGGTTTTGTACAGCTTGATGTGTAGCCGTGTGTACAAACAGCGTTCACGCACACACTATGGACATGAAGGATATTTGCTTTCGCGATGCTTACTGGAAGATGCCGCGACATGTGCATGTGCATGATGTGGGGGTGTTAGTGCAAGTGTGAGGGATGAGCAAGGTTTGAGGTGCATGTGTGTACGTGAGCGCTGGTTGTACACGAAGGAGCATAGTTTTTTGGCTTCACTATGATTGTTTGCAGCACTTCGTCTATATTTTTTACTAAGTCTGTGCTCCCGACACCTTCTTTGTTAACAATAACAACAACATAACATCACGCCTGTATTTCCCCGAAGGGGTAGGCAGAGGTGTAATAGTACACCCACATTTCGCCAGTTCTGTTACAATCCCATGTAATAGAGGGCGAGCCTATTGCAATCCGGTAGTTGACTATTGTTAAAAATTACCAACAATGTTTTATTATTTAAAAGGAGGTACAGAAAGGATAACATTGTAGAAAAAATAAACAAAATCCATGAAAAATGGAAGAGATACACACTTTTTAAGTTTTTGGAGGTGGTATTTTCTGTCCTTGTCGTGCAAAACGGACATTGTACAGAGAGATGTCAAGTTACTATGAAGGATTTGAACAATGACGTCATTGTTTGATAGTGCTGTCTCTATCTAATGAACAAATTTAAATCGCTTATAAGTTGAACATTTTATGGAATATTTTATTGGTATTTTCACAGTTGCTTATTTTTTTTTAAACAGTTTCGGGTTTTCTAATAAAAATAAAATAAAAATAAAATTGTCACCTACCCTATTGTAACCTTCTTTGTTAAAGTTATTCGCTAGCTTCAATATCATTTGTAAAATTTATACTTATTTCATTAATGTTACCAATAAACGGCAATCAGAAACATTTTCTGTCAGGAGATAGAGATTTAATTGACATTAGTTTGGAACTATATTATGACCGTTTTTAATCACGAGAATAAGCCTTCAGATAACAACTTACGTGCCCAAAGCCACCTGCAACCCAACATTATCTTCGTATTTCACAGTCTAAAAATAACCCAGATATCATCCAGTTATTTTTAATCGTATACTACAAAGTACCAGCTTGAAACTGGAGTACTACAAAAATAAACACTGTATACACATCGAGATCTTGACGCCAATCTATAAATGTACCGTTTGAGAACGAGGAGACGACAACGTTGTAGTATATTATGCAGATGTGTTGTACAACGTTGTAGTAGGTATATAATAAGTACATTATGAATGGTCCAAGTCTAGAAATCACTAAGTCTATTTTTAGGGTTCCGTAGTGCTACAAGGAACCCTTATAGCTTCGTCATGTCCGTCCGTCTGTCCGTCTGTCCGTCTGTCCGTCTGTCCTAATCCTTTACAGCTTAATAACTTCTACAGTTATAAACATACGTAAATTAAATTTTGTGAAAAATTTATATAGATCTCAATTTTAAAAGAATAAAAAATCTTGATTACGTATTTTAGGGGTGGCGCCCATACATGTGAAACGGGGATGAAAACTTTTTTTCGCTGCACACCCTCGTGTGGGGTATCATTGAATAGGTCTACTAAAATTAAGGTAATGTTTCATACATAACTTTTTTATCAGGTATACCATGTGTGAAATACAGCCCGCCAAAGTGGCTTGCAATGTGTCCCCCCCCTGCCATTTCTAAACTATGCAACGTAGAAACTTATAATCTTCCACATTGATAGACCTTTGTGAAAACTCTCTTTTAAAATTATTTCGAGCATAATGTGATCATAAATTTTTGAGTTATAATGAGAAAACTGCAAAATACTTAGGACGTCCTGATTCAAAGGTCAAAATAATCTTAGCAAATAATGCTCCTTTAGTTACTCCCTAATTAAAAAAATCACTACTACTACACTGTTTACTATTGGTATGATACAGTTCTTAAATTTAGCTTCTTAAATTCAGCGCTAGGTGGCGCTGTTTGCAAAAACTAAAATAGCAATGATTAATATTCGATTTGATTCGTTTGTAATTAGGAACCCTATAATACTGAGCATAGCCCGACATGCTCTTGGCCGGTTTTTTTATAGTTTTTTACCTGACAATTAAAATCAAAATCAAATGATTTTATTTCAAAAAACCTAATAACAGGCACTTTTGAAACGTCAGGCTCTAGTTGCACGGTTCCAAATTGTGGGTCCTATGGAGAAGAACCGGCAAGAAACTCCATGGATAAACTCTTTTTAAAATAGGTTATTGTTTATTACATCAAATTTATTCAAATAATGTGAGTATAATGTAGGTAATCGCCAGAAATAAACAAGAGTTTAAAAGTGAGAATATTGGCTTTAGAAATAAACGTAAAAAGAGTTGCCATAGTATGTAGGAGCTGACCTGTCCCGACAGACGGCACGCGTTCACGAGCATGACGCGAGCATCAGCCATCGCTTAACTCAACCATATTGAAGGGAACTCAACGACCCGACACTAAGGCCACCATCAGCATGACATTTTAGTGATCATGACAGACTCATACTGCTAGACAACAGATAGGCAGGAATATATAGGAATACTGTAAAAACATTAATGGCCTATAAAAATACGAATCTATTTTTGCACACAGATCAGTCTCAATCATTTTCTTCTATTTTGGGAAGCAAAGTCATAACCCTATTTTTCGTCTAATCTATCTAATTTTCATTCGCGCCAATTCGTCCGCGCGTGGTTCTTGTTCTATTTTCAAACTTTTGAAAAAAAATCAGGCTTTATAATGATAAATATCGTGTACCTAAAAACATCTAATTTAAGTGTACTTAAAAAACTCGCTAGCATAATAAAATGAAAAACCGGCCAAGAGCATGTCGGGCCATGCTCAGTATTATAGGGTTCCTTAAGTAGTTGTAATTACAAACGAATCAAATCGAATAATTTTAGTTTTTGCAATAATCGGCAGCATTCGCGACTCAGAGCGTGTTGTTAGTAGCGCCATCTAGCGATAAATTCAAGAAGCCAAATTTAAGAAGTTTCTCATGTCAAAGTAACTTTTTTGTGATTTTTTCAAATAGAAAGTAGCTAAAGGAGCATTATTTGCTATGATCATTTTTCTCTAAGATCAATGACCTTTGAACTAGGACGTTTTAAGTATTTTTCAGTTTTCTCTCTATAACTCAAAAAATTATAATCACATTATACTCGAAATAATTTTAAAAGAGAGTTTTCACAAAGGTCTATCAATGTGGAAGATTATAACTTTCTACGTTGCATAGTTTAGAAATGGCAGGGGGGGGGACACATTGCAAGCCACTTTGGCGCGCTATATTTCGCAGATGGTACACCTGATAAAAAAGTAGTGTATGAAACATTACCTTCATTTTAGTAAACCTATTCAATGATACCCCACACGAGGGGGTGCAGCGAAAAAAAATTTGCATCCCCATTTCACATGTATGGACGCCACCCCTAAAATACGTAAAAACGATTTTTTTATTCTTTTAAAATTGAGATCTATATGTAGACTATTTTTTAACAAAATTTCATTTACTTATGTTTATAACTGTAGAAGTTATTAAGCTGTAGAGGATTAGGACAGACGGACAGACGGACAGACGGACAAACGGACGGACATGACGAAACTATAAGGGTTCCTTGTAGGACTTCGGAACCCTAAAAACTGTCCAGTAATTTCTATTATTGTCGTGTTGGAAATTTCTGGCGTGTTATTTTTTTGCGTACGGAAAAGAGCCAAATGATGTCAGTATTATTTTTAGGGTTCCGTACCCAAAGGGAGCTAACGGGACCCTATTACTCTCGCTACGCTGTCCGCCCGTCCGTCCGTCTAAGAAGAAAAGAATGAAAGATTTTATTTAGCACAGGACAGTGACAGCACAACAAATAACATTAAATAAAGTAAGACTAAAATAGATATAAGTAAAACATGAACACGTCTGTCTGTCACAGGGCTGTATCTTTGTAACGGTAATAAATAACCCGTCGAAATTTTCACAGAATATGTGTTGCTATGGCGTCTGTCACGACAAATAATAAAAATAAAGTCTAAAACTTTAGGACCCATACAAGAAACCTCTAAAAACATGCATTTTTTTCAATGTTTTTGTTCCTGCTTTATCTTCAAAACGGTAATACATACGAGCGTCAAACTTGGGCTCATTATAGTGCATACTATGTAATTTAGCAACAAATATTAAAAACTGGGAAAACATAGACATATGTGGACCACCACAACCAACCAACCAACCAAATAGGTACTTTATTAGGTACCAACCTACGTAAGAAAGAGATGCAAAAATTCACATTACGCGTACGTTCGTTGATGTCTTTTATTAAACTCTCGTAAATTAAATCAGTTTCTATGGGGTATCAGGTTGATGGGTGGTACGGAACCCTTACTGCATGAGTCCGACTCACACTTGGCTGTTTTTTTTAAAATAATGTAGCAAATTCCGAGCAAGTGGGAGAAAAATAATTGAATAGTCTTAGATGTATGGAAATTGGCCCTCATACTCATCCATTGTAACATGCAATCTATACTGTTAAAACAAAAGCATACGAAACTATGTTTCTACTTACAACTTCAACAAACTTGATGTTTAACTATAGTCTTGACCTCGATACGATTGAATAATAAGTACATCTATATAATAGTTCATTACACGACAGTCCAGTCGCCGTAAACCACGATATACAAAGTATAGTACGTATCTATATATACGAGATATATATACAATAATTATGGCTGTGTTGTTAGTATAGTGTAAGTTGCACGTACGCTGTGCCACTATAATACTTGTGTATAAGCGAGATGATTGGTAAGGACGCGTTCACAAGTAGTTTGAACATAAAAAATAACTATAAGTCACGAATTGTGATGTTTTTTTTTAATTCTTAACGGGCTTGCGTTTGACCGCCACCTCAACTGATGTTAAGCGATGGTGCGGTCGACGATGTCAGTCACAAATCACTATAATAAATAAATATTTTTGGGATATTTTACACATCTCCACCTATACTAGTCCCAAACTAAGCAGAGCTTACACTATGTGTACTAGACAATGGATATAATATATAGATACTTATTTTTTTGTAAATACATACTCATAATACATAAGTATGTATGTACAAAAAAAAGTATATAAGTATTTTATCCATTGTCTAGTACCCATAGCACAAGCTCTGCTTAGTTTGGGACTAGATGGTGCTGTGTAAAAAATGTCCCCAAAATATGTATTTTTATAAGAAACACCCAGACCAACACAAACACTAATGTTCATCACACAAATATTTGTGTCCTGTGGGAATCTAATCCACGACCTCGTGATCAGCAGTCCGACACTCAAACCACTTGACCACAGACATCGTCAACTACTACTATCAACGTAATTAATAATTTATTTCAATTAGATTGTCAAATAACATTGATTTTAGTAGTAGTAGAGCTCCTTGTGTAGGAGCTCGTCCGAGGAAGTACTACCACCGTACCTACTTCTGCCGCCAAATAGTGATGCTTGCATTGTGGTTATTCGGTGTGGAGGGTACGAGTGCCGGTGAAATTGCAATCACATGAGACTTTCTACCTTCATGCCTCAGTCTGGCGAACCGAATTGCGGTACCATTTAGGCAACAGCCTAGGTGGTATTGCAGTTGTTATGGGCAAAGGTAACTGCTTAACATCAGGTGAGCCTTGAGCTCGTTTCGCTATCCTAATTATTAGGGGCATTACATAACACGAACATACGTATACAAGTTGTTGATCTGTAACCGTGCCATATTTCTAGAGCAAATGATAAATAATGTGTTTAGTCATCTAAAAATACTTAAAAAATTCTACGATGATTTAATACCCAAATTTTCACTTAGAAACATAGCGAGGGTTTGAGAATAAATCCCGAACGACTCTGAAAATAAGTCATCGGTGACATTGTCAAAGGATGGAAATATGTACCTGCAATTTGTTTTGGTGGTTTCGCACCCATCGTTTTTGTGTCGCACGCACGGAGGTAATTTGTTTGTTTACAAATAGGTATTTAAACAAAAAAAATATTTTTTGATATTGATTTTTTTATCGATTTGTGTTCAATATCAGTGGTATAGTCACCTCCATAAATATGGCACGAATACAGATCAACACGTTGTATAGGTACTTGTGATGTAACGTTTAATCTCAATCTTAAGGATTTGCATATTACATTATCGTGTTAAATGTCACTCAATTCTGTGATACAATAACCATAATCATAATCATTTATTGCTTTCATGGTGTTCAACAGGTGTTACAGTAGAATAATGGTATCAAACATGAACCCTGCTAGCGCACAGCAAGATCTGGCGTACCAGATTCTATAATCTAAAATTATCTAAATTAAATAAATTTCTGACAAAACCATACATACCTACACAAAATAGTTTCAAGTCAATTAATTACAATAAACCATATCTTGTTGACTAACTATTAATTTGTACAGTACATTCATTTTAACATTATTTTTATTCAATTATTATTAGGTATAGATTTAAAATTCTAAATTAAATAAGTTTACTAAAAAAATATACATAACATAGTTTGAAATCAATTATTATGCCACATGTTAATGTTGTTGTTTTGTAATTCATCTAATTCGTATGGGTTTTATGTCTCCCACTATTATTCCATAGTACACATTCATTAATCGCAAAAAGTGCTTTCTTTTGTAGCTGTCACAAGTATGGGAATAGTCCCTTTGGAAGATTTCACCACGTCCATATTATTATCATCTTTCTTTATCATATAGAAAAGATCGAAAATGAATTTTCTAAGCTGATTTTCCAACTTATCGTAATTCATATTACATTACCTATTTAGATTTAATCAAGACAGACTTCAGTCAAATTATCCTGTCATTCCCTCAATCGATACATTGGAAACTAACCTAGACTGTGCCTGCATTAAATATTAATTCCAATTTGTTCGTGTGACACATTGGATTAGTACTAACATGGAAATTTAGTGAATCACTTACCAGGAAAATGTATTGCATTAGTAATTTGAAACACTTACATCGAACATTTTGTCTGAATTTTCATTTGGATAAGGGTGTTTGAAAATCAAAATGATTTGTTACGTAATTGTGAGGTGTATTTCGATTGAAGAGGATGTTATTTATTGAAGTAAAACTTCTTTACGCATGTTTGACTTGGGGAGTAAGCTGGTAAATGCGTTACGAAAAGTGAGGCAAACGGAGGGGGTAGTGCGGGACGCGGGGAACGAGGCGCGCGTGACGGCCGGCCATGACACCGCGACGTCAGACGCGCGCCACGCGCCATTCCTTTGTTCTCATTGAAATAGTATTGATGGAGATTATAAGGTTAGCGAAGTTTTACTTCAGTCGTGTAGTCTAAAGCACACTCGCTTTTTCTTCAATACCATAACAACAGAAAATATAGCTGCGGTTTCTTTAAAATATAATAGGATACATCGTCGGACTACCTCGTAGGTCTAGTCGTCTGCCAAGCATGGGGTCTTGGGTTAAATTCCCGGGTCAGGCAAAGTATTATTGAGTTTTTTTCATTACGACATTCTCAGTAGCAGCTTGGAGTCTGGATTTGTGCCTGGTTAAGGGCAATATGCTCGCTCCTATTACATTACACGGGAATTTGACATAACTGGCGAAATGTGGGTGTAGGTACTATTCACTTCTGCTTACCCCTTCGGGAAATTCAGGCGTGAAGTCAAAGTCAAAGGTTTTTATTTCGAATAAGCATTTACATGCACTTTCAAAACTTCGATGTTATGTTATATTATGTCAGAACAATTTGAAGAGTTTTCTTGATTAGAATTTTCTCCATCATCCTCGCAGAACCTCTGTTTATAACCAGTGGTCTTAACTTGTATCAATTCTTGTATTCTTTTATAGGTACTTTAGCAAGGCAAAATCATCGTAAAAAAATAAATCTCGGCTTTTCCAAGTGTCCTTTTCGAAGGCCGAGATTTGTAAAACTTTTGCTCAATAACATCAAGATCACTGCTTCTAACCACAAAATATATTATTCTACGTTCAATTCAAAATAAAATCCAACACGTACAAAGCCTACTCCTTTATAAACGCGCCTTAACCCGTCGCAGGCGCAGCTGCACGATGCGCACACGCTACCGGTTCTGCGGGCTAACGACCCCCCCGCCTCGCCCCGCCACCATCGATACTACCAAACGGAAAATTTTATAACCACAATATTAGATTTACGTTTTCATTTTATATGAGTATGCTTATGTTTTAACAGTTACAGCTTGTAGTACACTTGACATTTCAGGGTTATGTTTTAGTTTATTAGATAATTTATAAAGTTTCATAGATATCTATTGGATTTTGTGAAGTCTACATTTAATTTTACGATCTGGAAGCTGAGGATGTACAAAATGAATTAAAATGGAGAAGATGTGTATCAGATTATATTATATTAAGACAATTTCTTGATTTGAAAGCCTAATTTTGAAGGTATTTCGGTCTCGGTCGAATAAATAAAAAAATAATTAGGTAACTTTAGGTAGTGGTAATCAATGGAGTTTCTTGCCGGTACTTCTCCATAGGACCCACAATTTGGAATCGTGCAACTAGAGCCTAGTGTCTGCTACACGGTGACAAACCAGCCTCCCCATCAAGGTGACCTTCCAACCATGTAGACAGTGGTTTGTCACCAAATTTTGTCAGGCTGTCAGCGACCAACGTCCCACCAAGGTCACCTTGGTGGAGAGGCTGGTTGCTCACCGTGTAGCACACGTTTAACGTTTCAAAAGTGCCTGTAATTAGGTTTATTTGAAATAAAACACATTTGTATCACATTTCTGTGTCTTTGCTCCGTGCATGAGGCACAGCAATATCTGTACTGTATTTGTTCTGTGTTCTTGAATTTTTTTGGTAATTTTGTGCGTCACTTTTGAAGCAAATAAATATTTTTTTTTCGGCCATCTCTTATGACACTAGCTGTAAGCTTATCAAAAATTACAGAAATAAGTCGGATAGATTTATTCGACGTTTGTGAGAGAGATATGACAACACCCATGGTATAATAAGATGTTTCACCGGGTATTCTCTTCCCGCAATGACAGCGCGATGCCTCCAAGCTACGTCACAATCAGTGCTGCCATTGATTGATATCTTCAATATACTTAAGGAGATTTTTGTTCATAATGAATATAAAATAAATTCCTAACTAGCCTAACTATTTGTTATCTCATGTTATTCATCTAATTAGTTAATAAAGGAAACTATATTAAATTACTAGTTAAAATTGATTCTTTATAGAAGAAAGTAAATGAAAAAATGTATTTTGCTCGGGTAATTTATTTTCACAAATTGGCAGCACATCAAACTGACAAGTGTCACGCTAACAGCCCGCTATTGGCTCCACGGCCGATGACGTAGTACGGAGGCAATCACGTGACCTAGCTGTCACGGGAAGAGACTACCTGGTGTTATTATACCATGACAACACCCATGACATATGTCTCTTTAGTGCGTGCAGCATAGCCTAGCAAAGATCGCCTATCCTTATCTGGAGACCACACGTTGCCTGTTACCATAAAAGCTAGAACTACTACTGAATTAAGGGATCCCTTTACAAGATCACCGTAACGTAGTCGCTATTTCGCAATATCTAAGATTTTGATCTGACTAGGTGGTCCGGTTTGTTGTCTATCAGACTGGACGATCTTATTCAGTCAGTCTGTAAAGCTATCAATTAATTGTTCTTTGTCGATTTAATCTTTTAAATCTTGTTTAGGAAGTTCGGGTTTTTCCTCTTTAATATAAAGTCCATTAAATGAATGATTTTGAGTGAAAATGTGTGCATCACTATCAATTTTATTATTAAGACCAATGTCTTAGTTCTCTGTATCGTTATTTTCTAAGCCTTTTTGCTTCATGCTAATGATGTATGTGCATTCATAACATTAGAGTATCATTTTTGTGCCCAGGGTCTAACATCATTAATATCGAGATGTGGTAAAAACCCAGCAGGCAAATTAAATATTATACCAGTAGCAACAATCAAACCTGTGACCCTAAGTACTCTCAGCAGGATCTCGTTTACTGCTCGAATAAGATGGGCAATCCCAGTGTGATGTTAAAATACACAGTTATCTACCAACACTGTTGCAGCACCTAAGATTATATTTATAAATCCACCTATTAATCCTTTGAAATACTTTTACGGCATCAACTTACTTACTTTCAGAATCTGTCAATATTTTAACACCATCAGATCCTGTCAGATATTTACGGCAACCACTATCCAATCTTTTACGATATTTCTTGGCATTAAGCGTAAATCTGAGCGATTTACGCAGGTACATCGCCCGCATCGAACTACTGTGTACATTGCGAATCGTAAAACGTACAAACGCGGTTCTAAATTTAAATATCGACGAGCGAGCGAGACGGAGATCATGCTCGTGCGCATGAACTGGATTATACTGAAGCTGGACATGGATTTTTTTTAATGATATTCTCTAGAATATCGATTTGGCGAAACTAGAGAAAGAGCATCTTATTGTCTTCGTCACAGAAATTCAAAAAGTAAAAAAAAAACAGACAGCCTGACTACAATTAATTTAAAATCTTTGCATGCTAACCGGCTAATATCAATAGGGTAGCAGCATGGCAGCGTGCTGCATAGGGTGCTCTCCAGCCAGGTGGACCGATGACTTGAAGAAGGTTGCTGGTCCTACCACATCCAGTCCGGATGCGGTTACCGATTCCGAGGACCAAAAGACTTGTGGCGCAATTTGGGAGAAGCCTATGTCCAGCAGTGGATACGCCGAGTTGATTGATTGAGGCTAATATAACTGAATAACATCAATCTTTACTACTTTGAAAATAACCTCGTGCTATATTGGGTTATTTACCATGGAATTTCATGTGATGGTGACTTGTATGACTCATTTCACATTGAGGATGACTTACAAACCAATATAATAATATAATAGTTGCCTTTGATGACAAATGTGGAATTACTCCTTAATTGAAAACAGTGGCATTTTTAACTGCCGCTGACATAATTAATCATTTTATAAATAAGGTGTTCAGACTTATGTCATTCTTCCTAAAGGAACTGAAATAAACTCATTAGATTTTCCCACAATCCAACGTTCTTTCTAACAGAAAGTATGATTTGAAAAAGATAACAAAAATATTCTAAACTCATCCTGTCCCAACCCACTCTACGTTAAACAGACTTGTCTTGCGCTCGCGCACCGCCCTCCCCGCGCCCCTGTAATACCCCCGTGCGTAAACGTGACCCCGAGATGTGAACTCTAACTACGCTCTTTGTTATTTTTTTGTTTTTATCTCCTCTCCGTTGGAAAAGATCGTTATTGTATTGATGTTGCTCATTTTCTGGAAGTGCCAGAGGATATTTGGTTAGAAGGTAATTAGGTGCGCAAAATGGTGATGGGTTATAGTTGTTTAATGATGATGACTGTACCTTGTTGGTGGACTGTTTTGATTTTTGTGTGATTTGAATGGTTTTGTTTACGCCAATTGGACTGCTTGCCTTTGCTGATGAGAAAGCTCTTCTTCGACTAGTTTTTGTTGGAATACAACAAAAATAATATACGGCCCACTTCAATAGTTTGGGAATCATTCCCATGCATTCAATATTTACAGTCTGCCATCTGGATTGAGCGCGAGCGCACACCTCTCCTAATTCAATTATGATAAAATAAATAAATTATATTGAAATCATAACACTGCGTCTTTCATTGGTTTCTCATAGCCCAACAGATTATGGGCCCAGTGATTTAGACTTCATAAATAAAGTATCACTTTTCAAGAGAACAGGTGGAGAAAAATGTTATTAAAATAATTTATGTTTCCACAGGTAATCAGTTAGCAGACATCCTGACGAAATCATTACCGTCAGTTCGTTTTTCTGAAATGAGAGAGAAACTCGGTATGATGTAAATACATATGTAATGGTTAAAGGAAATAAGATTAACTGATAATGTAAATATGTAAATAAGATTTGCTTGTTAACTATAATTAATTAAATTATAGATAAGGATGATTTGGTCTGATTAGGTTTTCCTGGGTTTTCCCTAATCCTGTGTATCCTATGTAATTGTACTCCCAGATAAGGAAGGTGTGCAATATTATTATTGTAAATATTATTTGATCATTTATTTTGATAAAGAGGATTTATTTTTGAGGATATTATATAGTGTTGGAATCATGGAGAAAAGAATCCAGATGGAAGACTGTAAATATTGAATGCATGGGAATGACTCCCAAACTACTGAAGTGGGCCGTATATTATTTTTGTTGTATTCCAACGTTGGAAAACAACAAAAATAATATACGGCCCACTTCAGTAGTTTGGGAGTCATTCCCATGCATTCAATATTTACAGTCTTCCATCTGGATTGAGCGCGAGCGCACACCTCTCCTAATTCAATTATGATAAAATAAATTAATTATATTGAAATCATAACACTGCGTCTTTCATTGGTTTCTCATAACCCAACAGTTTTGACTTGTTTTGTTTGCTTATCTGTTCAGATTCTCATATAAAGGCATCAAGTAACGTCAACTGTTCTCATGATACTTATTTACCATCCGTCGTAAACTTATATAACGCCTTAGTGTTTTTCTAATCAATAAATATAATCTACGGCTTCAAAATCTACATAAGTAGGTATTAATTAACGTAATTGGAACCGTGCAACTAGAGCCTGACCTTTAAAAAGTGCCTGTAATTAGGTTTATTTGAAATAAAAATCAATTGATTTTGATTTGATTGAATTTATATCTGTTAACAGCTAAACTAATACCTATAACAAAGCTTTTTGGCAAAGGACCTTGTATTAGGTCCAAGAAAACCAGCTGGTAAAAATGTAAAAGATAAACAAATTCACTTAATACATCTCTATAAGATAATTGGAGACCACTTTAGTTATTACGACGTAATAGCTCGCGAAATTGTCGTAGGCAGATTTCAAATGAGGTCAAACAGATTTAGCATTATATCTTTCATCATCATATTCAACAGTCTGCTTCTGTTATAACATTAACTTCTCAAGAAAAGTGGACCTGTTTATGTATATTGGCCAACCAGTAATTTTTTCATAGTATAGGATAACGGAACGAGCTAAAAGTGTACCTGATGTTAAGCGGTTACCTTTGCCCATAATCACTGCTAGAAAGTATTGCAGTGGTTATAGGCAAAGGTAGCCTATATAGATAGGCTGTTGCCATAATCACATTCGCCAAACTGAGACACGAAGATGGAATGTCTCATGTGATTGTAATTTCACCGGCACCCGTACCCTTCGCACCGGAAAACGGCAATGTAAGCATTGTGTAGTACAGTCGACTGCATGACAATGGTAACACTTCAATTCGAAAACCGCCCTTACTGCTTACGAAATAAAGATGGTGCTAATGTCAGTGTTACCACCGACGTGCGGTCGACCGTACTTCCCCAGACGAGCTCTTTCACAAGTAGCTTTACTCCTACAACTGCTACAAAAAAGGCACTTCTGTCATCAGCGTCATCAGCCTAGCCTTAGTTTGAAGCAAAGACTTTGTATATACTGACGTAAAGTATAATACCTTTATGGTTTGAAGACTAGAAATAATTTTTTCGCCGAATTGGTCTCCAGCAAAGGAATCATGTGCATAATTCTTCTTTTTTACCTCTATACAAGCCTCTTCACACAGCCTATTAATACACTTTACCGCAAACTTGGCAAGCAAACTTGAACTCGATAGGCTTGTAGACAACAGACAACATTTGGCTCAAGTAATTATTACCCCGGCTCCACACGTTGGCCCGGTCGTTGGCGCCAAACTATTCGCTAACGTGTAGATCGTAAAAATGGAGTTGGCCATTGGCAGTTAGCGGTCGCGTGTCGGTTTTTTTCAAAGGAATTATGCGCTAACGTTGGCGATGCGTCCACACGTTGGCGGTTTGCTCAGTCTTGCCGCAGCACTCATGCAGTAAGGTGCATCGAATGAGCTTGTTACTACGGTCACCGCGTCTTGACAAAAATGAAATGTCATCTGCGTGGATGGACGCAATAGATATAGAATTTCTATAAAAAAAAAACATTATGTTAATTAACAAAAAATAATGATATTCTCTTGTTTGTCAAAACATTTTTCAAAAACGACGTCCATTGTTTAACTATTGTGTTATTTAAATTGACAGTTCAGCTCTTAAGCACTCAATATTCCTAAAGTGCGCAGTGCAACATCTACATATTTCAGACGTCTTTACATTGGCTATGACGGAATTAAACTAACATTATCTGCAACGTGTAGACGCTAGGCATAATTAAGGGCCAACGCTCGTCCCAACGTTGGGGCCAACATGTGGAGCAGTCCTTAAGCATAAGGAAAACCAGACTCATAAAAACTATTTTCACCAATCGTTTTAAATCCCCAAAAAATAAACTAACCTTATATTGACACACTCTGTCAAATTGTAACAAATCAGTATGGTTTGAAACTTCAAATTGTCTAGTCCCCAATGTAATACCCCATCCGTATATTAGACCCCAAAATTATGTGAAAAAATTAACAGTGTCGACATATACCCAAACCGAAATGTACCCATTTAACATCGTTTTATGGAAGATTATATTGTTACCATTCCGTAAAGGAAGATAAAATAAATGTGAGTAATATAGTTCAGTGATCTCGAGAAGTTTGTGAACACGACTGTAACGTTGTGGACACTAGTTAGCACAGGCTCTGATTATGAATACGTCAAAATATATAAGGCGCTAGGATTGCGCCCGAACTGCTTGAGAATAATTGAAACGCAGGTCACAGTTAAAATGTTTGGTTTTAATCCTCTGGTAATACTTTACATAAAACATAAAAGTAGAATAAGAATTACAACAACTTGGAAACTTAGATAATTGACATCCACCAGAACCAAAGATAATATATTGTCATATGGCAGTGTTACCATCCCCTAAAACGTCGGCGACTACAGATAATATATAGTCGTGGGATCGCCACACCACCCCCCCACGGAGAAAGAAAAGGTATACAAAAAAAAAATACAACATAAAGAAAACATACAAAATAAGACTATAAATCTAGAACATCCCGAAACTTAACCCGCCTACCAGCTCTGGTGATAACAGTGGGTGGAAGTGGAGGTGGTGTAGTAGTTACAGTAGGGAAAGTTGGGTTTGCTGGTGAAGGTGGATGTGGAGGTACAGGAGCTTGTTCGGAGGGAGGAGAAAACATTGGGACAGCGGTCGACAGGTACTCGCGCTGGCCTGAGGCGTGGCCCATGACATCTATAACGTCGGGGTCACCAATAAGGCGCTAGGATTGCGCCCGAACTGCTTGAGAATAATTGAAACGCAGGTCACAGTTAAAATGTTTGGTTTTAATCCTCTGGTAATACTTTACATAAAACATAAAAGTAGAATAAGAATTACAACAACTTGGAAACTTAGATAATTGACATCCACCAGAACCAAAGATAATATATTGTCATATGGCAGTGTTACCATCCCCTAAAACGTCGGCGACTACAGATAATATATAGTCGTGGGATCGCCACATATATCTTGCTAAAACACGTAGAACTTAAAATATATTATCTAAGGCTTGGCTTTAGATCTTATAATGTTGAAGAATACTACTTTGTATAAGTTCAATTCGCTTACTCAAGTATCAGGTACTAGCACGTTGACAATGATAAATCTTTTTCTGTGATAAAATTATAATTATATTTAGAATGAATAGATGAAAATGATTTTCCCCCAAGTGGTATTATAATATTCGAACCCGAGCTGCATCTCTGACATTTCGAATTCATGTGCGGATGAGAATTTGATTATCACTTGCTTTATCCGTGAAGGAAAACATCGTGAGGAAACCTGCACATGTGAGAGTACACGATACAGTGCTCGATGCTGTGTGTAGTCGACCAACCCGCACTAGGCCAGCGTGGGGACTAAGGCCTTCTTCTTCTCATTCTGAGAAGAGGCCTGTACCCAGCAATGGGTCAATAATGAGCTACTTTTGTTTGTATGTATAGTATAAGGTAACATTGTTTTACATATGAATACCCTACCCCTTCGGAAAAATACAGGCATGATGTTATGATAAGTACTTATGAATTATTAGAATTGAGGTCCTTAAGGTAGTTATTTGGTAATTAATAGTCAGTATTTTTATTGCAGCGGCCACAATGGAGCAGATCTTCATGATCGAGGTGTTTGTCAAAAAGATCATACTAAAGATAGAACCACCTGAAAAAGATGAATACGAACTACAAATGGAGGAGGAGGAGAGGAGGAGAGAAGCAGAACGCCTTGCCGCTCTTGAAGCTGCTGCAAAAGGAAAAAAAGGAAAAAAGGGTAAGGGTGCAAAAAAAGGTGGAAAGAAGGGTAAAAAAGGCAAAAAAGGGAAAAAAGGTAAAGAACCACCGGGACCGTCAGAAGAAGAATTGAAGTTTATGCAAACTTGCACTATGCAGATGAATTGTCTACCCCTTTTTGATTTCTATGTAGCGCATGATAACTTTGTCCCACCGCCACCTCCTCCTCCTCCCCCTAAAAAAGGAAAAAAAGGCAAAAAAGCTAAACCCAAAAAAGGGAAGAAGGGTAAGAAGGGTAAAGTGGTGCCGAGGAAGATTGTGCTACCATCCGAACCATTACCACAACCACCATACTTTGGCGTTGGAAACTCAGTCATGTTCCTTTCAAGACCTTCAAAATTAGAGGAATTGATAAGGAAAACTCCAATCTACATCACCGTTTGGAACAGAGATCAAGACATGGGCTGCATTGGATTTTGTGTAGTGGAGTGGCACGAGTCATTTTTCGAGTGCCTTCAGAAAGCTGGCGAACTGAATCCAATAAATTATGACCAGGCAGAATACAGGGACTCAAGCAAACCAGAAATGGTAACAAATACAGTAGAAATGTTACGACCATTGCAATGCGAAGAAGATTTAAAAGCATCGGGTGAAATTGAATTTTATGTTCGACTATCGTGTTTGGGCAATAGAGTCATCAGTTACTTCGTCTCATTGCCAGAAATGGAGCGGATACCAGGGCGGAAGTATCTGTGCGATGATTTGAAACTCAAAGATATTGAGGTTGTCAGGCATTGGGATGGTACCGAAATAGATTCAGTACCACCTGTCGCATACTTTTTCAGTGCTCCAGATATAACTAGGGAGCCAATAAAACCTGTTGAAGAACCTGTAGAGTACGAGGAGTTTGTCGCTCCGTTCTCGCAGAGTGAACTCGCAATTCTATCTATGGGCTTTCCTAAGGGCCCCTGTGGTGGTACTAACTGTCTAAAGAGGATGGAGTATAGAGGAAGTCAGCACCAGTTCATCCCTGGTGAGGTTATTAAGGGAAGATACCAACATGGTCAGTTTGTTAATAAGCGAGATGTTCATGGTCCATGTGGAAGGCTTGACTGTCCACTTGCAAAGAAAGTTCGTGCTTACCTCTGTACCGATGGTAGCTATAAGCCATGCAAGAAACCTTGCTGCAAAGATTATTATTAATTTCAGTTTGATTAAATTATTAGTTTCTGGACACAAATTATTTTCAGTAGGTTACGTTGTCGTTGAAATTTTATATAGTTAGTAATAAGATATATTATTCCTAATAAAATAGCAGACAAAACAATAAAATCATGCCAAAGTATTGTTTTTTTTTTTCTATATAAAAAGTCGTAGGGAAGAACATGAGATTTGTTTTATTAGGTAAATAATTTGTAGAAAAGGATTTTTATATCCCACGTTTTTAAAACGAAAGCGAGTTAATATTGCATTTTCATCCAGTTCTGAGCTGTTTAAAGTTTCAAGGCTATGGCTCATCGGGAAGTTCTTTTTTGTACTCGTGCAACTGAGCAGATAGAAACCGATTTAATTTACGAGAGTTTATCAAAAGACATCAACGATCACACGCAAAATGTGAATTTTTGCATCTCTTTCTTACGTAGTTATCACCACATATGTCTATGTTTGCCCTATTTTTTATAATTGTTGCTAAACTACGTAGTATGCACTATAATTAGACCAAGTTTGACGCTGGTATATACTAACGTTTTGAAGACAGAGCATGAAAAAAACTTTGAAAAAAATGCATGTTTTTGAGGTTTCTTGTATGGGGACCCCCTTAAGTTTTTGTTTTTTTTTGTTTTAGTATTTGTAGTGATAGGCATTATAGTATCTCATATGCTGTAAAAATTTCAACTGGTTATCTATTACCGTTACAAAGATACAGCCCTGTGACAGACAGACGGACTGACGGACGGACGGACAGCGTAGCGAGAGTAATAGGGTCCCGATTAGGGCATGCATTCCGAAATTCCGGAATCTCGAAACTCCGGAATCTCGGACAGATTTTTACGATTTTTCAGTTCCGGAATTGAGAAGCTCAATATCGTAATTCCGATATTCATAAGTTTCAAAATTGTATGCAATATTTAAATCAAATAAGCCTATCGAAATCTTCTACTGGACATAGACATCTCCCAAGTTGCGCGACAAGACTGAATCTCTAACTAACTCCTTCCTCATCCAGTACAACTCAGCTACTTTCTTTAGGTTGTTTATTCATTTACCTAGATGGTCATACGCTGCGTTATGCACGGCCTCCTCTAAAGGATTCGTCTGCTCCAATAGCCATCGGTTCCTCAACAGCCATGAGTCCATGACCCAGCCCACTACCACTTCTTCTTATTGCTGATTTTGCGAGCTATGTCAGTCACTGCGGTTATTTTCCGGATAATATAATTGCGGATCTTTTTATTTAAAGAATATACAAGCATAGTTCGCTGAGTGACTTGTGGACTAATCCAACTGACAGTGTCTACTGCTCGGCATCGTAGGACACGACTTACAGGACGTACTGGTTGAAGACTTGTTTTCATACTTTGCGGTAGAGGCGACGAGAAGATTCGACGAAGGTTGCTAAATGCAGTCGGCTTCTTTCTGGATGTTGTTTCTACCAAGCTGAATAATCTGATCATAGTGCCCTGACATATTCCTGATCATTTTCGAGCGCTTTCTCTTCGACAAGAACCGACCTCAGCGCAAGACCTTCTTGTCTAGATTTATCCCAAGACTAACAAGAGGCTCCATTTATGCTATACAGCATTTTGGTTAGTTGTTCCAGAGACTGCCGTTGCAACGATCTCATCGGCAAGCGGTGTTGTGAAATGTTCTGGCCGTTTACGTTGATACCCTTTCCAGTCTAGTCCAGTGTTTTGTAGACGGCCTGCAAAGGTTCAGTGTAGTTTCGGTAATATTACATACCCTTGTCTCACAACGACTGAAACTTTCAACTTAATCAAGCATCTCAATCTTAGAAGGACCGATATTTTTATCCGCAGCTATAACTTTGATTAGATGGGTACTTTTTCACTTGTGTAAATCTCATAGATACAAAAAAAAATAGTTTGGTAAAAATCTATCTTATAATTTGTGGTTCTATTTCATGTTGAAAATGGGTTCTTGGGATCGTTAGATTTTCAGTATGCTGCTGAGAGACAGATTCTCAGTCAGTTGCGAATGTAGCCTACCACTGAGAAAACTCTTTCTAGAGCTGATTTGGATTCGGTGATTTAACATGACATGGCCGTGTTTCTTTAAATAAAGTCGAATCGAAAATTTGAACATTCTAAAACAATAAAGTTTCGAAATAAACTAATTGTAAAAAATATAACAATTCCGGAACTAGTTCCGGAATTCCGGAGTTCAGTACCCAATATCGGAAATCAGTTCCGGAACAGGAAACCTTCCGATATTGCATGCCCTAGTCCCGATAGCACCCTATGGGTATGGAACACTAAAACGTGTTAATAATTATAAAGTGGGATAAATCTCTTCTTCACCATCTTTATTGTCATCGTAAACGTTTCAGGCAGTATTTTGGTACGAATTTGATTATTATTTGATTTATTGTTTAAACTTAAGGATTTAAAACATAAATCATCATCATCTTTATACACTGTTTTGCTTTAGTAAACTTTCTCTTTTGTATTAAAACATTACAATGAGTTTAAAGGTGGACAAAAACAAGAAACGTAATGATTCATTTAGTACACTTTCTCTTTTAACTTCGCACCCAAGGGTAATGGGGGCAAAACAAAGCAATTATAGGATGAGATCACCTTCAAATCATTATTCTGGATTCGAGTTGAATAAAATAATATATCTTGGTAGGTAGGTTTCTAACCACAAAATTTAGAGCCTTGAAAATTATCATGACTTTTTCCAGAATCAGATAGTCTGAATCCGAATGAGTTGACGAATGTTGGAATTTCGCATTATTTTCTTCTTTCTTAGAATTTTATTGCAGCTGTTTCTCAGTAGGGTTTAATTTGTTGGTCTTACCGTCTTCTTTCCCTTTTTTGCTAGGTAGCAATCATGTAAGAGGGAGTCTGAAAGTAGCGCCAGTGACAGAAAAGTTAAGTAGCAACAGACTATCATGGTCTGGATATGCGATGAGAAGGAATGAGGAGCATTTTAGAAAGAAAGTTTAAGTCAAAGCAAGCTCATGGTCTTCAAAGCTGGGTCCAAGTGTCCGGCAGAGGTTCCACCCGTCAGGCTATATGGCGTGCCCTTGGAGCGAGTACAATGTTTCCAATACCTGGGCCACATTGTGACGTCTGACCTAAAGGACGATACTGATATTGAGCGAGAAAGGAGGGCATTGTCGGTGAGGGTGAACATGATAGCCCGCAGGTTTGCTCGTAGCTCTAAGAAAGTCAAGATCACCTTGTTTCGAGCCTACTGTTCATCTTTTTATACGAGCAGCCTGTGGGTGTCATACACGTGGAAATCCTACAGCGCCCTCCGCGTTCAATACAACAACAGCGTTAAGGGCGCTGTTGTGGCTGCCTCGTTTCTGCAGCGCGTCTGGGATGTTTGTCGAGGTGCGCGTGGACTGTTCTTATACCACCATCCACCATGCGCAAAAGGGCGACGTCGATAGCGAGTAGAGTCCGGGACAGTAGCAACAGCCTCCTGGCCGCCGTTGCCGACAGGTTGGACGGGCCGTTTTTGAGGCACTGGCAGGTCTTACATGCTCCTGTAAACCAGAGGTGAGGCAGATCATTTGCCAATTGTGTCAGTTAATTAATATTAAAATTAAAAAATGCTTATACGTACATTTGACATTATTAATTAAATTTTCTTGACATTATTGTAATTTTTTGACATGTAATTTTTATTTTATTTTATGGTTTTGATTATCTGAAATAAATTAATTTATTAAGTATGAATGTGGATGGCTATAAGGCCTATAAGAAAAGAGGAAGACCAAAGAAAATATGGATGGATTGTGTGAAAGATTATATTAATAGAAAGAAAGTGAACACTGAGATGACGGCTGATAGAGATGTATGGAAAAAAATACATGCTGCGCCGACCCCAAATAAATTGGGATAAGGGCAGGAGAATGATGACTGTACTTTTAGGATCATTGGAATTAATATCTTCCTAATCTAAGCGTTTTATACCTGTTTAGTTTACGTGACAGATTTTCAAAGTGTCCTTTAATCCGATCGTTGTGTAGACCTCTTATATTTTTCTGCTCTGGATCGACCAAAAAAATTCATGTCATCAAAATCATTAAGAGATTAACGATGAACCCCAAAATTAACTATACCCGAACAAAATCGCGAACAAAACGTAGTTAAACATTCGTAATAACACGTTTTTCAACAACAATGGCCATTTAAAATACCATAAAAAATCCTTTACGTCCTAATTACATTTTTATCCTCATCCGCGAAGCGTGACGCTGTCCAAATCTCACTAATGATGACAATGATTTTCAAACCCATATTTACTTTACCTCTTTTAAATTACATAACGGGCCTTATTTTTTAATAATTAAGGTCTATTTTAGCTAGAGTAAAGGTAGACATAAGTTGGTATAATTGACATGATATAGGCCAAGGAAATCGAGTCTTGCATGTTGATGATATTCTTGGAAACTGATTTACTTAGCGTTTTAAGGATTACATTATAATCTGCTGATGTTGGTATGTGGTTTCATAATGTATCCTTTGAGGATATTGAGGTGCCAGTTAAATAAGTTAGATTTATGTATTTATACTGGACTAGAGTGAAAATAATTGAAAACGGATAAGAAGTAGTGTTTACTGTATGGTAAATAATTGTTTTTTTTTTTTTTTTGTTTCTACCTAAGCCAAGAAATAAGAATGTTTGGATGATTCAATAGTCCATGGTATTTTCGATGTTCCATGCAAACATCGCAAACTATTCTTGTATTTTTTGCTAACTGACTTAATTCCTATACACGAAACAGACACATTACAATATTTTTTTATCAAAAAGACCTTGTAACCATAGTTTCATACAAAAGCGCATAATGCAGCATTGTTTATGCCAATTTGAATGCATTAGACTAATCGTCGCAGTTGGTTAGGACAGCGATCTTAAAACTGCGGCCCATAACATGCCATCATATTGCAACCTGCATTCGGCCCACAAAATTTTCTTCTCTATATATTGCCCTGTAGATTTCCATCAACCGACCGTGGCTGCAGGACTTCGGTGGTCGCATTAAGCTTTTATTAATGTTTTCATATGGTTTTCATATTTACAAAGCACTGACAGACTAGGGTGACCATGGGTTGTATGCACGAATGTATTTGGTTTGTTTATTGGATCCCAAAGATGAAAGACAGATCGGGAAAAAATAATTCCCACAAAGTCATCTATTGTCTTTAACGTGTACTTTGAAAAAAAAACTCATTCAATCATTTGATTATTGATGATTATTGATTTCAAAGAAAAAGTTGATTAATTCCTATTTACGTTGAATTATGATAGAATTCTGAATACGCCCATGGTTGTACCACATTCTAAGGAACTCTAAAGCGCAAACCACACACAGAGCGGGTGCGGGTCGGGCCCGCGTTGGTTGGAGCATGACGAATACATCTACTTCGACATGGAAGATGGCGGACGCGACTATTTAAATAAAATTAATACAGATATCGTTCTCGAGGTACTCGGGTACCCTTATTACGAATATTTTTAAATCCAAGATGGCGGACGTGACTTCTTGAATAAAATCAATATGGGTATCGTTTTAGAGTTTTCCCGGGGTACTGATTATGAATATAACATCTATTTCGAGATCCAAGATGACGGACGTGATTTTTAAAATAAAAATATGAACAACTTTTACTATGGGACCAATCCCTAAATCGCAAAAAAAACAGCTATTCCTTACATTTTGTCGATTATTGTGGACACAAATGCAGAGAACAGCTGATTACTGATGAGTACAATGACCCCTTAAGAGGTTTTGAGTTATTTCAATTACACGTTGCATAAGATCTTTGCACACGTAGAATTAGCAAGGGGCCTGTTTCTGCCGATCAAGAAATGTCATTCCATAAGGAAAACAGTTAATAAGAACTTCTTAGGTTTTCGCGATCACTACACATTATAATAAAACAAAGTTTAACCGGATTAAATCGCGTATATTATTTAAATAGATTTTCCTGACCAACCAATTAACCAATGAGCAACCAACTAATTTAAACAATTTAACTTAATTAAATTAACTTGAAAAAAAAAAGGGACATAACGAATTTCACCACCCTTATCTCTTCTCATGGGTGTCGTAAAAGGCGACTAAGAGATTCAACAGAGGATGGGCAGCAGCGTTCTCTGAGCATTTAACCAACCAACTGCGATCGCCAACCCGCCTGCCTAGCGTGGCGATTATGGCATTCCCCACCTTAATTGGGGGAGGCCCCTGTTCAGCAGTGGACGTCTTTCGGCTGAAATGATGATGATGATGAAATTAACTTAACGATTTTTTTTAAATTATTTTTTTACCAATTTAAATAATATACGCGATTTAATCCGGTGAAACTTTGTTTTATTAAAGTTCGTAAGAATTTAGTGATCACGATGAACGAGTCACTATTCGACTAAAGGCTAAGACGCTGCCTCCCATCTTATAATAGCAAGGATATTTTTGCTTTCAATTGTTGTCTCCACTGGTCATTGTCACCCCTTTCAATCTATCGTCCACTAGTGATTATTGGCAACCAGCAATCACGTACACACGGCTACACATCAAGCTGTACAAAACCAGTAAAGGCTGACCTCGCGTTGTAAGGAAAACCTATACAATGCGAGGTCAGCTTATACTGGCTTATACAGCTTGATGTGTAGCCGTGTGTACTACATAAAGGTGAGGTTATGTTTAACGAATCTGATTATTGTGTGTGAACTCCGTGTTCTGCAACAAGTAGGGCCTAAAAAAAAGTTGAGAATCACTGGATTGTACTGTACAAGCTGAATGATATAGTGTTTGTAGGGCTGTGATGTATGGTAATTAAAGTTGCTGTGGTAACTTCCTATGTAAAAACTGTTAGTATGTATGTAGCTTTTATTAGTTCAGTAATTGCGTTATGAAATAATATTACTTGCTGGGTCATCATAGCTTTGATAATGCATGTCAATGAAGATAATCTAGAGTTTAATAAACATTGCGTTAGTGCGTGCATTTATAGAAAAAATATAAATTTAGCGTTACATGTGATATGAAAAACAATGCTCAGCAAAATAACTAACAACATTTTTTTAAATAAGTGTAAAATAACCATCATTTCTGTGAATTAAACATTTTAGATGAGTAATAAAATGACGTTAAACCATAGTTCATCAATGTCTCTTATGCTTTTGGAAATAAACATAAAACTACATCATAATTATTATTATTTTATTATTATAATGATATAATAAAGTTATAGGTAATATTAATAACTTATCATAACATAACATAACATCACGCCTGTATTTCCCCGAAGGGTTAGGCAGAGGTGTATTAGTACACCCACATTTCGCCAGTTATGTTATAGTCCCATGTAATAGGGGGCAAGCCTATTGCCATTGACCGGGCACAAATCCAGACTCCGGGCTGCTACTGAGAATTTCCTAATGAAAAAACCCAATAACACTTTTGCCCGACCCGGGAATCGAACCCAGGACCCCACGCTCAGCAGTCGCGCTTGCAACCACTAGACCAACGAGGCAGTCAATATTAATAAATAATTAACAAAACGTTGCTTTACGCTGGAGACGCCTGATGAAATTAAAAAGCAACAACACGTCTTGCGTAAAAGCCTTTTTATCTCAGTTTCGAAGACTTGATTTAATTTTGGTTCTTCATTCTTAAAGGACCATTTTATTAAATAATTTTAGCAATTTCACAGCTAATGACAAATATTAAAATATTTGTATGGCGTCACATATAAATATAAATGATCTGAAGTCACCGAATGGTAGGTAAAAGCGTAATTATTAATGTATACATCTAAGTAATGAAAGTATGAAATTACTACTAAAGTGATATTTTTTAAATTTAGTTTTTTTATTCTTAGTCGATGTGTTTTGTAGCTCTTTCTGAATTTAGTTTTCGTTTATAGTTTTTGTAATCCTAGTTGCTATGTTTTATAGCTCTCATTTTTTATTTACCACCCAGAATATTGTACACTTTAAGGATACCCACAGTGAAGCTTTTTTTATGCTTTATCATCTATATTTCCAATTACCTGTGACAAACAATCAAACAATTAAGAATCTCCTGAAAATCGATTTTAGCTCCCTAAACAAGCCTAGATAAAAGTAAGTATTTATAGCCAAACAATATGATTCGCCTAAAAATGGATTTGTATCTCCGTAATTCCTGGTTTTAATTTTTTTCTGATTCTTGTAAGCTACATGAGAAGCACTTGACTTGAAGTGTGAAGTTTTGCTTTTGAACATTAGATCATTCCTTTATTTTTTTAAATGCTACAATTATTATCTAACTATGTATCCCCTTACTGCGCTGGTACACTTGCCTCCTCTAAGCTTTTGTCTTCCTTCACAAGTGTATGACTCAACGGAGGGGAATTGGATACTCAATAGCGTTTGTAGGTAGGTTAATGATCTATCATTACCTGTGCATTTTATTTGAAGCCCTTCGGCATTGCATGAGTTGTACGCCGATAAAATTGGTGATTAGTTTTATTG
This sequence comes from Asteroscopus sphinx, assembly GCA_949699075.1. Lineage (NCBI taxonomy): Eukaryota > Metazoa > Arthropoda > Insecta > Lepidoptera > Noctuidae > Asteroscopus > Asteroscopus sphinx. Next base: position 19,948,360 of record OX453022.1, on the reverse strand, counting down.
ACTATTTCAATATATTATATTATATTATTATATTATAAGCCTGAAGTGTCCCTCTGCTGGGAAAAAGCCTCCCTACTCTCCTTCCACTTCTCCCGGTTTATTGCTACAAGAATGATGTCCTTTTGGAAGGAGTCCAGCTCATCCTGCCATCTCCGTCTGGGCCTGCCGCGTTTCAATATAAATAAATAATTTCGTCCGTGCGTACTCAGAAATCAAACTATACTATAGGGCAAAATACTGTATTTCTGATCATAAGAAGGTCTTAAATCAACAGTAGATTGTTTTTTTCTTAAAGAAGAATAAGAAGCAACCATAATTTTTTTAACAGGATCATGTTTTTCGTTGTAACAGTTGAAAGAGGAAAGAGATAACTGTCAATAATGAAAAAAAAAATAAGAATAAAGTAGGTAGAAAATAAGAGAAATAAAAGATACTAAACTCATGAACTAAGAAATGGTAATTTAAGAAATCTGTCCATCTATAAGATACATGTTTACAATATAGCTGCTGTGTATTATGACCTAAAAAGTCTGTTGATCAAAGATATGACAGACTTCTTAAGCAAATTGAAAACTCTAGAAATAAATATGGACAATGTTATACATTATTCATATACATTTCTATGATAAAATGTGTTGTGTGTACATACATAAACGAAGAATGATGATGAACTATATACATTCTTGGAAACGATAGGAATTACTGATTATGATAAGACTACTTATCAACCACAATCACATAACTAACGTGATAAACAGCCTAATGACTCACTCAATCGCTAAGCTTTACAAGCTGATGAAATTTTCGAAACTACGTTACCAGCCATTAACCCTTAACCTTTATGAGTTAAAGTCTTTATTTGCTTGATGAATAAGATACTGATGAAATGAACTAACTTTATTACGCAGATGAATCATCACTGATCATTGTGGGTGTGGCTTTAGTTTATTTAACAATTCTTTTTAACTTGAAAGATTTTAGCAAATCAAGTGTGACTTAATGAAGTGAAATTGGATGCCGTTATTAAACTAGGTGATTAAGAAATTATAGTTGATTTTATTTTGATTGTAATTTGTTTACTAGTTTTGAGTTAAAACAAGTTTGATTAAGAAGACAGCATGTAAGGTGGAAATAATAAGGAGTGTGTTTTAGATTTGTCTAAAGACAATGGCAAAATCATTGTTGATGGAATTCTTAAGCGTCTACAAATGTCATCGTACAAATCGACATAAATATATGTATTTTAAGTTTTTTCAGATTATTCTAAAGATCTATTAAGAAACAAAACCATTTTTGTGTAACGCACAATTGACAACTTAGAATATAAATCTATTGATCAAACGATTTAATTTTTACAATTTGGAATTTTATTGTATTTACAATTTGGAACCATGCAACTAGAGCCTGACATTTCAAAAGTGCCTGTAATTAGGTTTATTTAAAATAAAAAGCATTTTAATTTGAATTTGAATTGTGGTAAAGTAATAAAATTAAACAGATTGAGAAATCCTATCGGTTTGCCTTAAAGCTTAAAGTAAGTAAAGCTTAATTAAAAAGCATATTAAGAATACCACTGCCTTACTTCTTGAAATGGTCACTAAGAGGTACCCTATGCCTACTTCTAATTCGTCTTGCGTGTGAATGATCACATTTTTTTCATAGTATTTGGCCATTTTTATATATACTTACTTTGGCGGTAATTAAACGGTATATTGACAGTTTATCGGCTAAATCTTTCTCACTTTCTTTGTCGCTGTTTACTATACTACGAGTCACACTTTTTCTGCTATAGATTGTGTAAATATATTTGTAAAAACTTGTTTCTCCGTCTTAGACGAAGAAATTAACACCTCAGTACTGGATTTGGAGACAGGTTGGTGATTCACCAACCAATATTTAATTTGTGCGACGTGACCTGTTTATTAATTTGACTGTTGGCACAGACTGACATAACCGGTGTGCTTGCAAAAAACGTAAACAATGACTCATTGGTAGTATTTGGTGGGTTAGCAACAGGTTTGGCAATGGTTGCTATGAAGAATTGTAGGACGTGTGTGACCTCGATCTTGAGGTCTAGAATTAAAGATGATGAAATGAAACTTTGTGTTATTGTTGACACTGAAACGTGAAATGACTCAGAAAGTAAACAAAAGCCTAAAGCCTAACTAAAGTATTAGTGGTTTTTTTTATTGATTATGTGCGAGTCTCAAAAGCTAAATATATGAAAATGGAAAAACTGTTTTAATAAAAATAGTTGGTTTGATGATTTTTTACTCCAGACCTTACAATTAAATGACACAGGTAAACTTTCATAAATAGAATAGATGATAAGCATTAGATCGCTGCAGTCTTCTGGGCACTATGCCAGATGACAGCGGTGTGTAAGAATATTTTGACACCTAGGCGCGTCTTTTTGTATCCTTTTATTTTGTACTTTGTAAATATGGTATATGGGCTTGTAGACCTATTGAAATATACTAATATTGTAGTATTATTATTTGTACAATAAAGATATCATCCAGTTTATGAAAAAAATAAAAAAAAACTTTTTAATAATAGATGATTATATTTACTTGTAATACCTAATTGTTCCCGACTTCTAACTTAATTAAGATGTGTTACCACTCACCCTGCTCGCCCAGATGTATGTTTGGTGGATATCAGTACCTTTCTACTAGTAGTATCTAGCCCATGACAATCTGGACATTTCAAGTTTGTGAGAAGCTGCGAGTTAAGCTTCACAGGCGCTTACAAAATTTAACTTGTTGGGTCGTGTTGAAAGTTTCAAACTACTAACATATGAACTCCTTATGAGATTAAAAGTACATAAAGTGTAAGGCTGACAATGTCTGGCGCTATCTGTCATCTCTGAAACAAAGTAGGTAATTATGCTTCTAGCATTTATTGCTGTTATGAAAACACAACACACACATACATCACGCCTGTATTTCCCCGAAAGGGTAGGCAGAGGTGTAATAGTACACCCACATTTCGCCAGTTATGTTATAGTCCCATGTGGGCGAGCGTATTGCCATTGACCGGGCAGTTATCAAGACTCCGGGCTGCTACTGAGAATTTCCTAATGAAAAAAAACAAATAATGCTCGACCGGAGAATCGAACCCGGGACCCCACGCTCAGCAGTCGCGCTTGCAACCACTAGACCAACGAGGCAGACCTTTGTTAATATAATATGTCTTACATCCATTTTTCTTAATATTTAACATTAAGAACTTATGATAATAATGATCTTCTCATAGAAAATCATCTTAGTTTCATTTAACACAAAATTTCTCGTTTATTTTTTATTTTTCTCGTATCAGATCTTTCAGTCGTTTTACGGTTAAAGACATTTATTTTCTCAAAAGATTACAATAATTACTTATAGAGAAAATACAATTTTATTTTATTAGCTAATGGTTATTGATTAGCGTAGTAAGTTAACGTAGGGTAGTAAGTAAAAAAGTTTCGTTCAAATTAATCGAGCGAGCGTCATAAAAACGGTAGTTCTGCTGTGTAGGTAGGTGTATTAACAGCGGCTATTTATTAAGGTTTTAAGTGTTAATTATTTTATTATTTTTAACGCATTTTACGCATGCGAAGCGAAATCTAAAGATTTAAATTGTGGGAAGAAAAAATCGCTCACGAGCCGGATTCGAACCTGCGACTCCTGGCTCAGTACGCCAGTGCTTTATCCACTAAGCTACCGTGAACACTGCTCGTGATATCGAAATTATCATTATTATTATTAATTATTTCCTTTATTCAGTTAATACCTTATGAATTACATTTTTAAATATTTTTTATAAAAAGAAAAACATTTAAAAATATAAAAAATAGTGTTCCACCGGCATCGGGATCGGGGTCCAAGCTACCGGTGGTTAGGGCCCCAGAGACAGGAACCTCCTCACAATACGTGCCGTGTCGAGGAGTACCGCCTTCTGAATCTGGCCCTTGACCCAGCCACCTAACGAGAGCCTCCTAAGATGTTGGTCGAGGCTCTTGGCTATGAGACCATTGGCCGTTACGTTTATTAATTATTATTATTATTTATATTGAACTAAGTTTACGGGACTTGTCGCGCACAATTAAATCAAAATATAATAAACATTTTGAACATTTTCAATATGAGTGAAATTCGCGAAAGTTTAAAAAACTTCTATTATTATTATTGTTTTAAGTGTTTTAACAATATCGTGCAGGATTGATTCAGATCGATATTGATATTTTCCCAACAATAAAGACGTGGAAGTTCTCCCAAAAGAAGTCTTTATTTACTAATTGATAACTGTCATCAAATCAAATTGACATCATCAACCATTGCTGACCTTTAATATCTGCTCTAACAAATATACTTTTTTTTTTTATATTCGTTTTTTAATGGACTCATAAAACAATTTCCAAAGCATATGTCCAATCACTTGTTTAAATACACTTTAAAGAGCGAGAGGAGCACTTTTTGTCTGTTTGTCATGATATATTTGTTTTGTAACTGTTCTGTTTGATGGAGAACTAAATTGTTTAATTAAGGGTCCAATGGTGCACCTGTTACAAATTTTGGTACTTAATTGATTTGTGCAGTGTCCTTGTGATGTAATGTGGTATTAAAGGGAAATTATTTGATTTGAAATAAAGTAACATTGTTTGTTGTTTTGGTGAGGGGCTCGTAGCGAAGCAACGACTGCGCGGATTGTACGATCTGCAAGGTTAAGGTGCACTTGCCGCGGTCAGTCTGTGGATGGGTGACCGTTTCTTTACACATCGAGACCCCTCCGTGCCTCGGAGAGCACGTTAAGCTGTCGGTCCCGGTTGTCATATGAATATCTATGGCAGTCGTTACGGGTTGTCAGAAGCCCGAAAGTCTGACAACTGGCCTAACCTCCGAATGTCAGTATTACTCAGTAACTGGGTTGCGGGGGTCTGATGGCAGTCGCTCCGTGTAAAATACTGATGTTCAGCCGCATCTGGCTAGACTGGAAGCCGACCCCAATATAATTGGGAAAAAGGCTCGGAGGGTGATGTTTCTTGTTTCGGTGGCTATAAGATATTTTGGGTCATTTAACTAGCTGAGTCAACTGACTAAGTTTGTTTTGTGTAAACTAAAAATTCTGAAGGAATACCTGTTCTATTTTTGTATATTTGAGTTAATTCAGAAAATTACTACGTATTAATAGTAATATTAAATCATCTTCATCATCATCCTCCTGCCCTTATTTCAGTTTATTTGGGGTCGGTGCAGCATGTACTTTTATTTCATACGTGGGACACTCAGAAAGTTTTGCGAAACTAAAAAAAATTGTTCTATACGTACATATATTTTTATCAAATCTTTTCAAAGTACTTTCCACCAGCCTCTATACAAAGATTCATGCGCCTAAACCAGTTTTCAAAACACTTTTTCCAGTCCGCCGCAGACACCTCGTTTACAGCCTGCTCGAACGCAGCCAGCGCATCTTCCGGCGACGAAAATTGTATCCCTTTGAGCTGATTTTTTATTTTTGGGAATAAAAAAAAGTCACACGGTGCTAGATCAGGGCTGTAAGGAGGGTGACCCAGGAGTTTGACTGGCGTGCTGTCCAGGAAGTCCCTCGTTTTGAGTGCGGTGTGCGCAGGTGCATTGTCGTGGTGGAGCAGTAGCCCGCGGAGCCCTGTGTTTGGTCGCTTGTTGCTTATAACAGAGAAAACTTCTGGCAAACATTTGGTAGTATACCATTCGGCATTAATGCTTCTTTGATCCCGTAAGGGAATTGATACCAAGTGGCCAGTCAAATTAAAAAAGCTAGCGATCAAAATCTTACCCCCGCTTCTAGATCGCTTCACTTTGGTAGGCGTTGGCTCATTTTGAAACACCCAAACAGTCGACTGGCGCTTGGTTTCTGGGTCGTATTGATAAATCCAGGACTCATCACCTGTAACGATGTCGTAAACACGCCGAGACGAGCCTGCTTCAAATTTGTTAAGCATATCACGGCACCATTCCACCCGGGCCTGCTTCTGAGCATCGGTGAGGTTGTGCGGCACCCAGCGTGATACTATCCTCCTCACGCGAAGATGGCTGTGTAGAATCTCGTGAACGCTTCCCGATCCAATCTTCAATATGTGTTGAATCTCCTGATATGTAATTCGCCTATTGTCTTGGATTAAATTTTTCACTGCTAGCACGTTTTCTTCGGTAACAGCCGTCAAAGGGCGACCGCTTCTTTCGTCATCCCCCAAAGTTGGTCGACCGCGCTTGAATTCGTTATACCAACGATACACGGTTGCCTTGGAAGGGCCTTCATCCATGAATGCCATTTGAAGTCTATCGTACGATTCATCCGGTTTCAGGCGACACTTGAAATCGTATAAAATCATAGCTCTAAAATGTTCCCGGCGCAGATCCATATTTCAGTGAGACACAATACTTTGAATTAACTCGCAAAAAATGTGGAGGGAAATTTTGAAATTGGAACTTACTTATTTTTACTTATAAATAATCATATTTTCGAAAAACATTATAACTGGCCAGTCTCCCATATATAAAAACTTTTTTTCGCAATACTTTCTGAGGGGCCTGGTACATAAAGCCGTCCCAAGTAATTTTTGTAGTAGAACTCCTTTGTGAAAGAGCTCGTCCGGGGAAGTACTACCACCGTACCTACTTCTACGCCAAATAGTGATGCTTGCATTGCTGTGTTTCGGTCTGAAGGGGTGCCGGTGAAATTACAATCACATGAGACTCTCCACCTTCATGTCTCAGTTTGGCGAACCGACTTGCAGTACCATTTAGGCAACAGCCTAGATGGTATTGCAGTTGTTATGGGCAAAGGTAACCGCTTAACATCAGGTAGACATGGGTAACTCAACAAAAATGCGTGAGCTGCAGCTCAGCTCACGGTTCAGGTCAGTGAGCCGGAGCTGTGAACCGGCTCACAGATCAGCTCAATTTGTGATCTGCCTACTTCGAGTTATGATCTGTGATGCGAGTCGCTGAGCTTAAAGACCATTCGATCTGTTTGAGCTGCGCTCGCTCGCTGATTCTGCGACTTACCGCGGATCTGTCGCCGCTCCAGCTCACCGGTTCAAACAGGTTTTTATCTATATAGACATATTTTATCTTCCGTGCAACAAAAGTTGTCGCACAGATGATACTATTCTTTGAGCCGTGAGCTGCGTATTTTGTCATTGAGCTGCAGCTCAACAGCTCAAGCTTATTGATCTGTATATTTGAACCGGTTCTGAGCTGAGTTACACACCTCTAACATCAGGTGGGCATTTAGCTCGTTTCGCCATCATATAATTTAAAAAAAAAACTCAGTGTTCACTTTCCTTCTATTTATATCATCTTTTACACAATCCATCAATGTTTTGTTTGGTCTGCCTCTTTTATTATAGCCATCCACATTAATATTTACATGCTCCTCATTCCTCCTCATCACATGTCAGGACAGTCCATTGCTACTCGATTTTTCTGTCACTTTCAGACTCCCTCTTACATACTCATGCCTTATCCTATCCATTCACGTTATACCACACATTCCTCTTAATATATCTTTATATATCTCAGCTGCATGACTTATATTATACAACATGTTAATCTGTATTCGTGCCATATTTAAGGAGGTGACTATACCACTGATGCTGAACACGAATCAGTAAAAAAATCAAAAGCAAAAAAAAAAAAAATTGTTAAATACCTATTTGTAAACAAAAAAATTCCCCCCATGTGTCCCGTGCGACACAAAAACGATGCGTGCGACACCACTAAAACAATTTGCAGGTATTTCCTCCCTTTGACAGTGCCGCCGATGACTTATTTTCCGAGTCGTTCGGGATTTATCCTCAAACCCTCGCTTTGTTTCTATGTGAAAACTTGGGTATTAAATCATCGTAGATTTTTTTAAGTTTTAGATGACTAAGCACATTATTTATCATTTGCTCTAGAAATATGACACGGTTACAGATCAACAACTTGTATACGTATATTCCTGTTATGTAATGTTCCTAACCATTAGGATGGCAAAACGAGCTAAAGGCCCACGCTGATGTTAAGCGGTTACCTTAGGTATTAAATAATTGTAGAATTTTTCTAGTATTTTTAGGTGACTAAGCACATTTGCATTTCATTATGTTATGACAATATATGCTGAACTACCTACTAAATATATGTGTAACACCTACTGTAACCATATTTAAAAGCAAATAAATATTTGAATTGAATTGAATTATTTGTCATCAGATCTAGAAATATCAGGCACGATTACCGATCAACATCTTGTATGGTGAAATAACTTATGTATCGCACATTACTCTTAGAGATGTGCTATAAAATTAAACAACGGAAATGAGATTGATTTTAAAAATCACGTTAGACTAAAATAAAAACCAACTCAATATTTCTAATATTCAATTAAAAGTTTGACTGACAAAAGGCAGCAGGTATAGATTAATACATACCTTCAAAATCGCATTTACACTAAAAAGGATGCCAAACATTTTCATCAAAATACACCGTTCTAATAAAATCATAATTAAAATTTAGAGCATCACAAAGTCCCATAATTAGTATATTATGAAATATTTGGTCCACAAAATTTGTAATAAACGTTTGTAAACCACAAAATTTAGCACAAAAAGACGGATTCAAAGTTTTAATTGTTTTCACCATGCGAGGTTTCATTAGAAGTTAATTGTGTGAAGTATTTCCTAATTGTGTGGACCTTTTTGTGTTGTGTCCGGACGGACCCTTAGATTTGATTAAATGAAGGAGTCAGTTTTAATTTATTTGTGAACAGTGAACATCAAACGAATCAAGGAATGTATTGGAATGGACGTTAAAATAAATAATGTATTTTTTTCAATTGTTTTTTTTTTCAGTTGTAAAGAATGAATTAATAGTTTAATAAAAAACACTGCCTCGTTGATCTAGTGGTTGCAAGCGCGACTGCTGAGCGTGGGGTCCTGGGCTCGATTCCCGGGTCAGGCATAGTGTTATTGGGTTTTTCATTAGGAAATTCTCAGTAGCAGCCCGGAGTCTGGATTTGTGCCCGGTTAATGGCAATAGACTCGCCCCATATTACATGGGACTATAACGTAACTGGCGAAATGCGGGGGTACTATTATACCTCTGCCTACTCCTTCGGGGAAATACAGGCGTGATGTTATGTTATGTTATGTTATGTTAATAAAAAACAAAAAACGCGCCTTTAGATGAACTGTAGTTCATCATCAGATCAGCTCGATGGAACTAAATTATTGTATTGTCATCCGGATTACAAATACTTGCTATGTTTCAAATCGATACGACAGTAAAATTAGAAGTTTAAAATCGACTTCCAAGATTTGTTTTCATAGTTACAAGTGAAGCTAATAATTAGGTATAGGTAGTTCTATTTTAATCATAAATCTATGTATGTTAGTATTCTTTCTATTCTCGAAATGTTAATTATAAGCATGTTAAAAATATAATTGCTTCAGTGGCTTTTTCAATCGTTTTTTTTTTATAATTGTAAAGAAGAAATTCATGGCTTCAGTACCCATAAACGTCAGAATTCAAAAATATTTGTATTTGTATAATTTTTATGGATAAAACAACAAAACAACACTCTAACCAAAATTATCGGAGGAAACCAGTTCAATAATGATACCAAATTAATTTGGGAAATAAAAATTTGTATCTTGAAAGAGCGATTCCAGCGATCATTGATTATAATATATTAGAGATCAAGAGTTCATGAGTTCCAATCGATGGACATCAATTTCAGATTGTATAATAGTTATAAGATCGAGATACATATGTAACATATTCCAATGTCGGTGACTCATCTGCGTGTGTTCTACAAGAAGATTTTTTTGTTAACTAATGAGAGCGTGGAATTAAATGAAGCATCAATAATAAGTAAAAGTCCTCTAAGATCAGCAAACCATCTTACCACAGACTATACTGCATAATTATCATCATCATCATTACTTACCCACTGCTGCAATAATTTTTCCTAAGGTTTGCAGAACCAAAGATCTAAATAACTTTTATTTAGGATTCTCGTGGTCCATCACTAGATCCACAAATAAAAAAAAATTGACAAAATGCTAACTCATTTGCGTGTGTTCCGCACGAAAATTTGTTTTATTATCTAACGAGAGCGTGGAATTAAATGAAGCATCAATTATAATTAAATGTTCCCTAAGATCAGTAAACCATCTTACCATAAGACTACTTCATAATCATCATCAGCCCATTACTTACCCACTGCTGCAATAATTTTTCCTAAGGTTTGCAGAACCAAAGATCGAAATACCTTTTGCTTAGGATTCTCATGGTCCATCACACGATCCACGAAAAACAAAGTTTACAAAATGTTAACTCATTTGCATGTGTTACGCACGAAGATTTGTTTTATTTATTAATGAGAGCGTGGAATCAAATGAAGTATCAATTAATAATAAGTCCTCTAAGATCAGCAAACCATCTTACCACAGACTACTTCATAATCATCATCAGCTCATTACTTACCCACTGCTGCAATACATTTTCCTACAGTTTGCAGAATCAAAGGTCTAAACACCTTTTGCTTAGGATTCTCATGGTCCATCACTAGATCCATCACTTCCCATCAATCACCATTTTTATCACCCATAGAACGTCTGTCTATAATCATCATCATCATCATCTGTCTATAATATGTATAATGAAACTGTAAAGATCAAAAAGTCTGTACAATACGACACAAAAAATAAGGCGCGTCGTCAATCATCGTTCGCGCGGATACGAAAACACCCGAAACATCAAAAAATATAATCAACCTTATGCAATGCTCATTAGGTGTTAAAATTGATTGCTGTGACGTATTTTTCTATTTCACTCACACGCTTCCGTACTACAGCGGCAGCGGCTAAGACTTTTGGCGCGCAGCGAAGGTATTTTCTGATTTGTTAACCAATTTCTCGCATATTTAAATTGTGTCATCTGCGCAGGTACATCGGTGGGCCATATAAAATGTGTACTACTGTACCTAAATTCAGTTTATGTTGTGGTAAAAACAAGTACCAATATAAATTAATAGTTTTTAGAATTTTCATGTCTGTCTGTCTACTTGTTACCGCATCACCCGTATTCGATTCCCACACGGAACATATCATACAAATATGTTCCGTGTGGGAATCGAATACGGGGGCCTACAAATACATAGTTGTTCTACGTTTGTTCCGTTTGTACCTGTGAAAGTGTTTGTAAAATGAATTTGAAAAGATAACGTCGTATAAAATAAGCCAAACATAGTATAGTAAAGAACGTGAGGTCCTGGGTTCAATTCCTAGGTCTAGAAAAAAGTGTTATTGGGATTTTTCTGTCAAGAAAATTTCTCAGTAGCAGCCCGGAGCCAGGAAGTTGGCGGTGTCCCCGTGCCTCAGAGAGCACGTAAAGCCGTCGGTCCTGCGCCTGATCTCTCTCCAGTCGTATTGGATTGCCGTCCCATCGGATTATGAGAGTGAAAGAATAGAGAGTGCACCTGTTTTTGCGAGTGTGCACTTGTGCACTATTATATGACCCACGCAGCAGATGAGCCATGAGATGATGATAATGATGAGTCTCCATTGAAATTGGCCGCCGTGACCAAAATTCAGCCGGGAGGACATTATTTTCCGACTACCACGTGGATGGAGTCAAGGAGACTGCTAGTAAATAATATTATACATAAAAACGGACTTCAAAAACTTAACTAAAAAATAAAAAAATATCCTTGTATGTATTTCAAAATCTTTTCATAAACCAACATTTTGAAGGCGGCGCGTGATTGACCCTTACTTTACGTAGGTACATGTATTTCACGATCAATCATCGTGAACATCAAGTTAATATAATGTACAGTCGAGCGCATATAGATAGTAAAAAGTCAGTAGCCGGTTTATGCGGTTGACTGTACGTAACAATCACGCGCCGCCTTCAAAATGTTGGTTTATGAAAAGATTTTGAAATATATACAAGGATTATTTTATACTTTTTAGTTATGTTTTAAAGTCGTTTTTTTTTTTTTTTTTTTTTTAATACTTTTTAGTTGATTATTGCGAGGGCCGATTCATGGGCGTACGTACATCTACTAAATCAGCCAAAAATTCTCGGAAAAACGCAACTATTTATTACAAGGTCATCTAAATAGGCGAAGTTAATATAAACTGATTTATTGAAGCTGATTAAAAAACTAGTCAACTTAACTCAATAATATTGATATGGGACCACCGCGCGGGCTTCCACCATATTAAAAACGACCATGTAAATCGGGCCAGAAATTTCGGAGTAATCGGTGTACATACATATAAAAAATTAAACTCGTCGAATACGTGGGACACTCAGAAAGTTTTGCGAAACTAAAAAAAATTGTTCTATACGTACATATATTTTTATCAAATCTTTTCAAAGTACTTTCCAACAGCCTCTATACAAAGATTCATGCGCCTAAACCAGTTTTCAAAACACTTTTTCCAGTCCGCCGCAGACACCTCGTTTATAGCCTGCTCGAACGCAGCCAGCGCATCTTCCGGCGACGAAAATTGTATCCCTTTGAGCTGATTTTTTATTTTTGGGAATAAAACGAAGTCACACGGTGCTAGATCAGGGCTGTAAGGAGGGTGACCCAGGAGTTTGACTGGCGTGCTGTCCAGGAAGTCCCTCGTTTTGAGTGCGGTGTGCGCAGGTGCATTGTCGTGGTGGAGCAGTAGCCCGCGGAGCCCTGTGTTTGGTCGCTTGTTGCTTATAACAGAGAAAACTTCTGGCAAACATTTGGTAGTATACCATTCGGCATTAATGCTTCTTTGATCCCGTAAGGGAATTGATACCAAGTGGCCAGTCAAATTAAAAAAGCTAGCGATCAAAATCTTACCCCCGCTTCTAGATCGCTTCACTTTGGTAGGCGTTGGCTCATTTTGAAACACCCAAACAGTCGACTGGCGCTTGGTTTCTGGGTCGTATTGATAAATCCAGGACTCATCACCTGTAACGATGTCGTAAACACGCCGAGACGAGCCTGCTTCAAATTTGTTAAGCATATCACGGCACCATTCCACCCGGGCCTGCTTCTGAGCATCGGTGAGGTTGTGCGGCACCCAGCGTGATACTATCCTCCTCACGCGAAGATGGCTGTGTAGAATCTCGTGAACGCTTCCCGATCCAATCTTCAATATGTGTTGAATCTCCTGATATGTAATTCGCCTATTGTCTTGGATTAAATTTTTCACTGCTAGCACGTTTTCTTCGGTAACAGCCGTCAAAGGGCGACCGCTTCTTTCGTCATCCCCCAAAGTTGGTCGACCGCGCTTGAATTCGTTATACCAACGATACACGGTTGCCTTGGAAGGGCCTTCATCCATGAATGCCATTTGAAGTCTATCGTACGATTCATCCGGTTTCAGGCGACACTTGAAATCGTATAAAATCATAGCTCTAAAATGTTCCCGGCGCAGATCCATATTTCAGTGAGACACAATACTTTGAATTAACTCGCAAAAAATGTGGAGGGAAATTTTGAAATTGGAACTTACTTATTTTTACTTATAAATAATCATATTTTCGAAAAACATTATAACTGGCCAGTCTCCCATATATAAAAACTTTTTTTCGCAATACTTTCTGAGGGGCCTGGTACATCATCTCCTTCTTTTTTGAAGTCGGTTAAAATATACAAGAACATTCCAATACAACAGTATTAGTTTAAATTGAACCCATACAATTCGACCAATAGATACGTAACTCGATAACTGAACAGTTAAACTAACCAGATGCAATCAACTGTACTGCAGTTTCATTGCAGCCGAAGTTTCGGTTCGCTGATTAAATTTGCAGTTTCCAGTAAGGTGAAACGTGTGAGTTAGTAATTAGAGTCCTCCCATTAGGGGATGACGACAGCCTTAGAGTTTTGAATGTGAATTGGAAAACTGACGACTACGCTAATGAGGAATACTTGAAAGGCGTTGTTTCTTCATTTTATCGTGCATGTTTGGTAATGTCCAGTGTGCTGTGCCTGAGTTGCAGGGGTCTGGTGGCAGTCACTCAGTATAAAATATTGCCATGATATTTATCCGCATCTAGTTAGAGAGGAAGCCGACCCCAACATTGGAAAAAAACAGGCCAAGTGCGAGTCGCACTCGCGCAGTAAGGGTTCCCTACCTCTCAACGACCTGATACCCCACAAACTGATTTAATTTACGAGAGTTCATCAAAAGACATCAATGCCCAGTGCGCGAAATATTAATTTTTGCATGTCTTTCTTACGCAGTTACCACCACATATGTCTATGTTTGTCTTATTTTTAGTATTTGTTGCTTATCTACATAATATGCACTATAATCAGACCAAGTTTGACGCTGGTATATATTACCGTTTAGAAAATAGAGCAGGAACAAAAACGTTGAAAAAATGCATTGTTTTTGAGGTTTCTTGTATGGGGACCCCCTTTGGTTTTAGACTTTTTTTTATTTCAGTATTTGCCGTGATACACCTTATAGCAACACAATTTCTGAGAAAATTTCGACCGGTTATCTATTACCGTTCAAAAGATACAGCCTTGTGACAGACAGATGGACGGACGGACGGAAGGATGGACGGACGGACGGACGGACAGCGTAGCGAGAGTAATAGGGTCCCGTTTGGCACCCTTCGGGTACGGAACCCTAAAAAAAGTTCGGAGAAAGAAGATTATGCTGTGACTCGTTTTCAAAACAATGTTTGGTAGACATGTCTATTGTTTTTAAAGTTTTTGCCACTTTCTTCAAACTTTTCTGGATGTTTCTATTTTACCACCGGAAGCATAAAAAATCTGTTTTACTATCTAAGAAAACTCACAACTTATTTTCTATCAAAATAGTTCTTAAGATTTATATGCATGCTCATAATTTTAATAATTTTGTTATGTTTAAGTCCAATTTGCACGCCCCGAGGGGCAGAATATGCTGAAACTAGTCATAAGTCACCTACATCTGTAATAATACCATATTCTAGTAAATAAATAATTTGATTGATTGATTGATTGATTTGCAATGTCAAATTCAAGATTATAATAAAATTCTGTTGAGTTTAAAGTAGAGCTTCATGATATGCTTAGTAAAATAGTTATAATCTTCGATTAAATACTTTATACTCCCAAGAAACTTTAATAGTCTCTTTACGCCTAATGATAATTGAATTAAAAGTGTTATTAAAGCTACTTTTGACTGTAATCCCGGACCTACCAATCCCGGACCTACCACCAAGTTAAGTCGACCATGTCATCGTAACAAAAAGTGTAATTAAGTCAAAGTTATTATTGTCACAGCCACACGCATTGTGATAGTCATCTTAGAATCGGTCAAGACTAGTCAAGAGTGAGTTAGATTTGTGGTTCCCCTCAGGATCAAAATAAAATGTAATACGATTGACTGGTATGATTACTTTAATGAATCAATATCTTTCCTCAGCATTTGCCATAGTACATTACTTCGTATCTAACAAAGTGACAGTGTCTTTTTCCGCGCCTTGTTCCCAATTATATTAGGGTCGGCTTTGAGTCTAACTAGAAGCGACTAAACATCAGTATCATCATCTTCATCATCTGGATTCACACGGAGCAACTGCCATCAGACCCTCGCAACTCAGTTACTGGGTAAACGTAGTAATTTATATTCTCTTTGTTACTGGGTAGTGCTGGTATTATACGGGAGTTAGACCGTTGTCAGACAGTGTACAGACAATATGTATGCTATTGCCAAAATTAAATCTGTTAGGACATATAGATGAAAACCCATTGGATTGACGAAGTAATTCACACGGTAAAAAATATGGAAGAAACTAAATCATGTTTTGAATTAAAAAGACAGGTATAAACATATAAAACATGAGTAAACCATACTCCGAAAATGCAGTAAAGATATGATTTCTTTGACATGATTCAAACATATTCACACAAGATAATTAATTATACACACAAAAACACTGTTTCTAAAAGCTATGCGGAACACCAACTTGACAGACCAATTCAATACAGTTGATAAATAAAGAAAATCATAGATTACACCATAAAGCAATCACAGTCACAATAGGTGACATTTCAAGATTAATATTGGTCATTTTGACCATATTAACTGTGCTAGTCAACCGTACAATCTAAAACAAACTTATTATTTTCCATCTCCAAATAAAATCATCACTA
Source organism: Asteroscopus sphinx (assembly GCA_949699075.1). Lineage (NCBI taxonomy): Eukaryota > Metazoa > Arthropoda > Insecta > Lepidoptera > Noctuidae > Asteroscopus > Asteroscopus sphinx. The sequence continues at coordinate 19,932,208 of OX453022.1, read as the reverse complement.
CAAAGTCTTCAGGAGAAAGACTTTTTCGACAGCAATACGTAATTGTAGGTTCTCACAATTCAAAGGTCCTAATTATAATTTGAATCGTTTAGGAGTTAAATATTTTCGGCGTCAAATAGACAAAAAAATGTTTGAAGACATCGTCTCGAGTTTGGTCAACAGAGCGGAAGAATAGAAAATGTGTGGAGCTGTGTTATAAAATATGTTTTATGACTATTGAGTTAAGTTACATTGTAAGCAAAGGTAATTTCATAGCAAACCTCAACTCAACTACGTATTATCGTTACCTAATCATAAATTAAAAATTCACCACAAATCCGTTACTTCCCGTGTTTTATTCTTGCGGATGAATCATTCTCAGAAGAAGGACATAGTAAAAAAAACACTACAGCTACATTTATAAATAAAAAAACTAATGTTGAAAACAGTACAATAGTACTGTAGTTAGTTTTAGTTTTAGTTTTAGTTAGTGTTGTTAGTTTTTCAGTCGCTAAAAATTATAAGGTCGTTTCCTAAGAACATTCACTCAAATACTCAAACAACACTTTTCGGTGTTGTTACTTCTTAAAAGTTACAAATAGTCAGCGACGGCTGCATTTGAGAATTTGGTTGATAGTATCCTATTATTTATACAAAAACCTTTATTTGAAACTACAGTGGTATTGGGCTGGTCACGTCTGCCGAATGCCGTATGAGCTGTGGTCCAATATTACACAGTTGAGCCCTGATACTGTTAAGCGAAGTCCAGCCAGACCGCGAAAGCAATGAAAGAACGATCTGGACAATAACACAACCGACTGGACATCACTGGCACTACGCCGCACAGATTGGATTATCAAGGCCTTTGCAGTGTGAAGTAATAACAGTAACTTTCTTTCAATGCTATCTGCATTATCCCTAGGCCCTAGCATAAACACACATTGAAATTCTTCTTCATGTTATAGCTTGCGAACAATTAGAAATTCATACAGCGTCTCCACCGCTTCCCTAGTTACCCAGGATGACTCACTCGCAGAAGTAGGTCGGTGGTGGCCACCGCTTTAGAAAAAAAAACGTACACCTTATCTGTTGCATCAGATTGTATACAGGGTGTTGTGTCTGATGTATTTACTATTTCCGTTTTCTAGTATGATAAAAATAAATAGAAGAAATGATAAATAGAAGAAGACGAGGCAGCGGAAATAGATGGTGTTGGCTAGGTATATCTGGTTAGGTTTGTAACTTATTGTATTTATGTGGTACCGAGTTTCTTGTGAGTGTTGTGTTTCTAATTAGGTAGTCTCGTTTTACATTTTAGCAAGTTAAAACATTTACCTTATTGTAATTTGTATCACATGGGTCAATCAACTCAGCCTATCATAGTCCACTGCTGGACATAGGCCTCTCCCAAGTTGCGCCACAACACTCGGTCCTCTGCCTTTCGTATCCAGTCCCCCGCAGCCACGTTCTTCAGGTCGTCAGTCCATCTGGCTGGGGGGCGCCCTACGCTGCGTTTGCCGATTCGCGGTCTCCACTCAAGGACTCGTCTGCTCCAGCGGCCATCGGTACTTCGACAGACGTAGCCAGCCCACTGCCACTTTAGCTTATTGATCCTATAAGCTATGGTCACTCCGGTTCTTCTCCGGATAATCTCGTTACGGATTTTATCCCTCAAAGAAACTCCAAGCATAGCTAAGGCTATCACACGGGTGCCTTATATAAATTAAAGGTAACGTTAATACTTTGAAAATCGACGATAATAGAAACTCAATCATAATTATTCATCGTCGATCACTTCTCAAACATGGACGAATAAAAAAGGCGGACCGAATCTCGCTAAACAATAAGTGAAGTACCCAACCGTAAGTCAGCTCGCTTGAAAGTACGGGCTGGCACGCGCACATTCACGCCCATAGTAAGTCTAACAGCCGCGATTACACAACAAATCTCGTGTAACCTAAGTGGTTGTCATAGTGTCACAAATAAAATAACAATATATAATAATATCTGGTGTGTTAAGATACTGTCTAAATTATGGGTAAATTATTAATAATGGGTTTAAGAAAAAATAAATGTATTGCAATACATTGGCTTCATTGAGTTGTACATGGTGAGCATCAACTTTAATTTGTACAGAAAAAGGCCGAGTCACTAAGGATCTTTAGCAATGTCCTTTCTTTCTAGAAGACTTAATAACAATGATTTCCAGCAACAAATTCAATAAAGCTAACAGCTCAACACATAATGTTGTGTGTGAGCTAATCTAGCGTCTCGTACACATTGTCTAGACAATTCTGTAGTAAGTCTGTCTGTGTCAACGGTGTATGTTGTTTGACAATGTCGTAAAGTTCTGTACTTGCTCGTGCATGGGTTGATTCTAGACCTGATAATGTTAAAGTTGTATTAGTCAATTTGATCCTGATTTGTTCGTTTTCTTTTTCATATGTTACTCTGATTTCATTTGGACTTTGTCACTCATTATTATGTTTAGGGTTAACCATTGAAAAAAAAGACAAGCGTTGCCCAAAGTCTTTTTACTGCATGCGGTCTTGCATTTTTACAAGATCACTGCAATACTAAGACTATAGGCCATCATACGGCTAATAGCCATCAATGTGTGTGGTTCAAAAACGAGCTAAGGGGTCGATAGGACATGCTTTCTGGTCGCTAACCACTTTTCTGTAATGACTATGGGTAGTTTTGCCCAAAGTCTTGTACTTGCAGTCTTGCCGTCTTGCAGTGGTCTTTCGAAAATGCAAGGCCCACAAGACTGCAAGCCTATAAGAATTCGGGCAACACTAAAACCTATGTTGCAATCTGTCCTTATCATCATCATAAGCATAAGGCAGTCCACTGCTGAGCACAATGTTTTTCTCTCTTTCTTTTTCTCGTCTTGATACATTATGGAATAATTTTATAAGAAATCTTACAGGTGGATACTAAGATTTGTCTCTTCTCTAAAGAAGAATGTTTCGATATGTTTTTAACATTATGAATCTTCTTAATTGTAAATAAAATTACTTGTAAATTGTAACACAAAGTTAAAATAATCGAACATCCTGTACAGCCGGTGCGCCTGCGCCGATGACTCACATCCCGATCGTCAAACACTCTCACGACAAAGGCATAGTGAAAAATAAATGCCGAAGATTTCGACCGACAAGTATGTTTGAGTACTAACGTTTTTAATATGTTAAGTAGATAAATATTGTCTTTGATTACTACACTTTGTTAAAGCTTTGTAGTTTTATAAATGAGCTTGTAGAAAAATTATTGTGAGAGGTTTTCTCTGAGAATAATGCAATAAATGTTTGAACAAAACGAAATCATCATCTACTCACCCTATCGCAGTCCATTGCTGGACATAGGCCTCTCTCAAATTGCCACAACACTCGGTCCTCTGCCTTCCGCATTCAGTTCCCCCAGCCACCTTCTTCAGGTCATCGGTCCACCTGACAAAACAACAAAACTTTTTGTTTTGTTTTGTTTTTTCGAAGATGTAGTACAGTTCGGTCTGTAGGCCATTTTTTTATTCATTTGAAAGTATAAGATACTCCTCGGAGACTCAATTTGTATTAGTCACCATAATAATATTATGATAGGTATGGCGTTTGTTATTGATTTTTACCACTGTCTATCTGCGTAGTAGCAAAATTTTAACACACGTTTTATTTTTCTTATTTTTATTATTATTTTTTGCTGGAGTCATAAAGGATAACAGTTAAAGGCAGTTTTGATTGTTATTGAGACATTCAAGTTTTTATTCTCACTAAAATTCTAACTGCACATCTCCCATTATGGTATAAAAAACATAACTTTTAAATCTTTAATTTCACAGTGAAATCCATTCATGGTAACATTGTATTTTATATTCTTTACTATTTATATGTCCGAAAAAATTACGATGTAATAGATCATTATGAAATTTTATTTGAAATAACGGTTCAAAACGTGACGTTTAGAATGTTGCCCTATTTAACGATTCCGAATGTCAACGGACAATAGTGTTGCCAGTTTTATGTATCGTAAATCAAAAATAACATAAATTTAGTTTCGACGCGTTATTTATTAGCGTTTTATGATGAGAAAACGTTTAAGATTGTACTTTTTATGGTTTTACTGAATTTTAAAAGGGCTTAAGTGAATGTTTGGATGAAATTTGACAGTTGAGTGATTGGTTCCAGTGCAGTCATTTAAAACAATGTCTAACATTATGATTAGTAGAGATTCATTTGTAAACATAGTTTTTTAGTCAAGTCTACCTGGTAGTATTTGTTTTCCTAATGGGCTCTCAGTTAGTATCCAGGTACTTGGTCTGCTTAACGGGGCTAGTTTGGCAGAGAATCCTGAAGGTTTTTAATCCACCTGAATTTAACTAAACCTAGTCTAATCGTATTAACCTAACCTGGTTGATACTCGTAGCTCCTACAGAGCACCTTGCAACAACCGCAAGGGCTCAGACCAGGGGAAGGGCTCAGACCTGGCTTAGAAAATTGCTGGGGGACACCGGTCCTCCTGAAAGATGTTGTTGCATCGGGAAGGTTTTCGCAAGAGTGAGACTCTCGGCATCGGCCTCACCGGCGAAGACCCTAATTGGTGATGGTGTAGTACAATGTGTGTCACGTATGGTATTAATACTGTGTATTCTTAAATACTTAATGGAGTTGCGTATGACCGCCACCTCATCCGATGTTAAGCGATGAATACTTAATGGGCTTGCGTTTTACCGCCACCTCACCTGATGTCAACGATGGTACACACATGCCCAACAAATCTATTCACTCGAGCCTTGAAGACCACTAGATTTAGTTTATCGGGTAATACACTCTCAAAAAACGCAACTCATTTCAACAAACTCAACACTTGTTAAGAATTCCACTCTGGCGGTACGCATCATGAAGCTACCAGGCCCCTCAGAAAGTATTGCGAAAAAAAGTTTTTATATATGGGAGACTGGCCAGTTATAATGTTTTTCGAAAATATGATTATTTATAAGTAAAAATAAGTAAGTTCCAATTTCAAAATTTCCCTCCACATTTTTTGCGAGTTAATTCAAAGTATTGTGTCTCACTGAAATATGGATCTGCGCCGGGAACATTTTAGAGCTATGATTTTATACGATTTCAAGTGTCGCCTGAAACCGGATGAATCGTACGATAGACTTCAAATGGCATTCATGGATGAAGGCCCTTCCAAGGCAACCGTGTATCGTTGGTATAACGAATTCAAGCGCGGTCGACCAACTTTGGGGGATGACGAAAGAAGCGGTCGCCCTTTGACGGCTGTTACCGAAGAAAACGTGCTAGCAGTGAAAAATTTAATCCAAGACAATAGGCGAATTACATATCAGGAGATTCAACACATATTGAAGATTGGATCGGGAAGCGTTCACGAGATTCTACACAGCCATCTTCGCGTGAGGAGGATAGTATCACGCTGGGTGCCGCACAACCTCACCGATGCTCAGAAGCAGGCCCGGGTGGAATGGTGCCGTGATATGCTTAACAAATTTGAAGCAGGCTCGTCTCGGCGTGTTTACGACATCGTTACAGGTGATGAGTCCTGGATTTATCAATACGACCCAGAAACCAAGCGCCAGTCGACTGTTTGGGTGTTTCAAAATGAGCCAACGCCTACCAAAGTGAAGCGATCTAGAAGCGGGGGTAAGATTTTGATCGCTAGCTTTTTTAATTTGACTGGCCACTTGGTATCAATTCCCTTACGGGATCAAAGAAGCATTAATGCCGAATGGTATACTACCAAATGTTTGCCAGAAGTTTTCTCTGTTATAAGCAACAAGCGACCAAACACAGGGCTCCGCGGGCTACTGCTCCACCACGACAATGCACCTGCGCACACCGCACTCAAAACGAGGGACTTCCTGGACAGCACGCCAGTCAAACTCCTGGGTCACCCTCCTTACAGCCCTGATCTAGCACCGTGTGACTTCTTTTTATTCCCAAAAATAAAAAATCAGCTCAAAGGGATACAATTTTCGTCGCCGGAAGATGCGCTGGCTGCGTTCGAGCAGGCTGTAAACGAGGTGTCTGCGGCGGACTGGAAAAAGTGTTTTGAAAACTGGTTTAGGCGCATGAATCTTTGTATAGAGGCTGGTGGAAAGTACTTTGAAAAGATTTGATAAAAATATATGTACGTATAGAACAATTTTTTTTAGTTTCGCAAAACTTTCTGAGTGTCCCACGTATTAGCAAAACGCTTTTATTTTGACTAACTCAAACTAACTTAACTAACTTAATTTAGTAGTAGTAGAGCTCCTTTGTGAAAGAGCTCGTTCGGGCAAGTACACCATACCTACTTCTCCGCCAAATAGTGAAGCTTGCATTGCTGTGTTTCGGTCTGAAGGGTACGGGTGCCGGTGAAAATACAATCACATGAGACTTTCCATCTTCATGTCTCAGTTTGGCGAACCGACTTGCGGTACCATTTAGGCAACAGTCTAGGTGGTATTGCAGTTTTTATGGGCAAAGGTAACCGCTTAACATCAGGTGGGCCTTGAGCTCGTTTAACCAACAACGTCGTTATCGTTATCGTTATCGATTTGATCATATAACAACCCCATTTTCTGTCCAGTTCATTCTTTTCCATCCTAAGGTTGCCTGGAAGAAATCACTGATCGCGATAAGGCCGCCATTTGTACAATAGTTTAAATGCATATTCAATGTAATGTTTTTTATGGTGTACAATAAAGCAAATAAAACAAAAAATACTCATGGTTTTATCTTATAACAATAGCTGCTTTCCGAAAAAAGAAAAATAACATTACTGTTCGATACTGGGGACATGACAAGGAAATCTAAAAAGAGAAAGAAAACCAGCTAGATAACAACCTTTCTAAAGGGCCATTTCGAATCTACGAGAAATATCACCGAACCTGTACTTATTCCCAAACCCTAAATTGAAAATTTACGACATTTCTAGTAATGAGCCATATTATTGTCCCACTGCTGGGCCTCTTCTCAGAATGAGAAGGTTAAGGCCTTAGTCCCCCACGCTGGCCTACTGCAGGTTGGCGGACTACACACATCATCGAGAACTGTATGGAGCACTCTCAAGTATGCAGGTTTCCTCACGATGTTTTCCTTCACTGTGCAAACTTTTAGGCACAAACGGTGTATTAATGACGTAAATTTACAGAAACTCTTACAAGTCTCCGATTTGTGAATAGCCTTTAGTAACGGCCAAAATTAATATCCAGTCTATCTACGATTTACCCTACTAGAGATAGAAATTCGACATATTTTGTATGGAGCTTATGTCAAATTCCTATCTCTAGTATAGGAATTTGACATAAGCTCCATACAAAATATGTCGAATTTCTATCTCTAGTAGGGCAAATCGTGGATAGATTGGATATTAATTTTGGCCGTTAGAGAATACCTTCGATACCTTTCTTCATGGATTCGGAAAAGTCACTTTCGGACGGTTGTAAATAAGCTAGTCTATGACCAATGATGTACCTTAAAAAATATCATTGAAATTTCGCCCAAAATAAAATCGAACCCAGGGTTGCAAGGTCCTCCACGCTTGATTGAAGCAGCTTAAACTTTCCACGAACATTATAATGGAACTTGCAGAACCTTATTCGCAGAACCCAATCGATAAGCGTCTGTCGACCTTTCTTTATCATGGCTTTCTAAATATTAACTATATAAAAATCGATGTGATTCTCATTAGTTCAGTTCGTTGGCCGGCTCTAAAACAAAGATCACATTGATTATATTACGAAACACTTATGAGTTCAAATATACCTACTGTTTGCTGAAGATAACTGGGGTGTGTGGTTTAAAGTTTGAACTTTAGCGAGTTCAAACCTTCATTTGATCCACCTGGTTCTCGGTGGAGATTACATAGCCTTGTTTCATTAATTTTTAAAATTGTACTATATTGTCTCCTCATTATGCCCATTGCTGGGCAAAGGCTTTATGATTTACGGACCTTTTTGTCATTAGCTAATCATCATAACAGCCGAAAGACGTCCACTACTGGACATAGGCCTCCCCCAATTAAGGGGGGGATTAGCTGATGTCTTCTCTTAATGTCAAAAGTTTTACAACACAAATAATTTGTGTAATAAATTAGTGCTACTATGTTATGACAAAAGTTTGATGGCTGTAAGAAAAGAGGGAGACCGAAGAAAATATGGATGGATTGTGTTGGAAATTTTGGAAGATGATATGAATGGAAAGAAAGTTAACACGGAGATGACGGCTGATAGAGATGTATGGAAGAAAAAAACATGCTGCGCCGACCCCAAATAAATTGGGATAAGGGCAGGAGGATGATGATGATGTTATGACAAAAGTTTGTCGGCTTTAACTAGAATTCGCTTAAAATTCCCTTAGGACAGACACACATATCATCAAGCCTGTATTCCCAGAAGGGGTAGGCAGAGCTGTATAGTACACTCACATTTTACCAAATATGTTATCATCATCATCACCATTTCAGCCGAAAGACGTCCACTGCTGGACATAGGCCTCCCCTAAGCATCGCTACAACGACCGGTCCTGCGCTTTCTGCATCCACCGGATTCCCTCGACCTTCACCAGGTCGTTGGTCCACCTTGTGGGGGGCCTAACAACGCTGCACCTTCCAGTAAGCGGTCGCTACTCCAGAACTTTACTGCCCCATCGCCATCCGTTCTGCGAGCAATGTGCCCCGCCTACTGCCACTTAAGTTTGGCAATTCTTCGAGCTATGTCGGTTACTTTAGTTCTCCTGCGAATCTCCTCATTTCTGATTCGATCACGCAGGGACACTCTGAGTATAGCCCTCTCCGTTGCCCTTCGAGTGACTTTCAAGAATGTTATAAGTACGATGAAATAGGGGGCTATACTATTGCCACTAACCGGGCACAAATTCAGACTTCAGGCTGCTACTGAATATTTCCTAATGAAAAAAATCGAATAACATTGCCCGACCCGGGATTTGGCACAGGTACCCACGCTTAGCAGTCGTTGTTGCGACCACTAGACCTATGAAGCAGTCATGGTAATGGATTGTGACAGGCTATCAGTTAGGTACTGATCGATGAGGATTCTATAAAACTTCTTTGCTTATAACTTGGACCATCAATTATACAGATAAAAAAGTATGAACAAATTTTTAATAATAAGTTCTTTGTGCAAGTTAACAGCTTTTGAGCTTTTATGGTGACATCTAGCGGTGTTAATCGCGTTGTAAAATGTGATAAGGAACTTTGTCTTTGTTCTATGGTTTATTGACATATCGATATGATGGTGATTCATTAGTTGCAATGACCTTAGTTTCAAGAATGTGAAACAAAATTATAGCTGTTAGAAACTACTGTCGTGCGTGGAAACTACATCGCTGTTTCATCGGGGTAGAAGTTAACAAGAATGCGTTTGTTTTTTTTTGTCCAAGGGTGAAGTAAATTGCGGTTAGTTATACTTATTTCTAAGTGACCAGTCACATTCCATATAACTACGAGTGTGCCAAAGAATCAATGGAGAGGGCTATGCTCGGAGTGTCCCTGCGTGATCGAATCAAAATGAGGAGATTCGTAGGAGAACGAAAGTGACCGACATAGCCCGAAGAATTACCAAGCTTAAATGGCAGTGGGCGGGGCACATTGCTCGCAGAAATGATGGCCGATGGGGCAGTAAAGTTCTGGAGTGGCGACCGCGTACTGGAAGGCGCAGCGTGGGTAGGCCCCCTACAAGATGGTCCGACGGCCTGGTGAAGGTCGCGGGAATCAGCTGGATGCGGAAGGCGCAGGACCGGTCGTTGTGACGATACTTGGGGGAGGCCTATGGATGTCTTTCGGGTGAAATGATGATGATGATGATGATGTGCCAAAGAATCAAAGAATAGAAATTATGATGTTACAATCTTATTATTTGGTGTTGTAGAAAATCTACATTCGCGAATAAACGCAAAAAAATAAACGTTTTTTTCTTTATAAATAAATAAATAATTTGGTTTTTTTTTTACCCAGCACTAGTCCCAAACTAAGCAGAGTTTGTACTACGGGTACTAGGCAATGGATATAATACTTATATACTTTTTTTTTGTAAATAAATACTTATAATACATAAGCAACACCCAGACTAACACAAACAACTTTCATCACATAAATATTGTCCTGTCGGAATTGAACGCACAACCTCGTGATCAGCAGTCCGACACTCGAACCACTAGACCACAGACGTCAGACGTTTATATAAGGTTAGGTTTTTATTTAGGAAGGAATTATTTAGGAACTTAATTCTTATAACATCACGCCTGTATTTCCCCGAAGGGGTAGGCAGAGGTGTAGTACACCCACATTTCGCCAGTTATGTTATAAGTCCCATGTAATAGGGGGCGAGCCTATTGCGATTAACCGGGCACAAATCCAGACTCCAGGCTGCTACTGAGAATTTCCTAATGAAAAAACCCAATAACACTTTGCCCGACCCGGGAATCGAACCCAGGACCCCGTGCTCAGCAGTTGCGCTTGCGACCACTAGACCAACGAGGCAGTCATAACTTAATTCTTAACTAAGAATTTTAGCAGAAATTGTATTCTTATAGTTTTTTGTACACTAGGAGCTTCACATTTCAATACAGGTGTCACTGAAGTTCGACATAGCACCACAACTAGTGTTTCCATTGATTTTTTGCAAAAACAATGCAAAACCGCAACACTGCAAGACCAAGACTTTGGACAAAACTAGTCGTAGTCATTACAGAAAAGTGGTTTATGACCGCAGACTGCAAAAACATGTCCTATTACCCCACAGAAAAAGATAGGAAGGAAAAGTGGGCAGGGCGCGCGTGCCAACACTCTTCACCATAGTGCAGAGCATTTCAAAGCCTTTCTCAGTACGCCTTTTGACTTGTTTCTGTAAATTCTGTAACAAAAACAAAAGCTGTAAAGTACATTAGATTAAAGATAATTTTTAAAAATTAATGACGTCAATATGTAAGGCGTAGTTTGTTCGAAAGTTACCACGCATTAATCGCAAGTAAAATTGTGATTGGCTTGGCCTTGGCTCTTTTTCGAAACACAAACTTTTATGGCTATTAATTTTGCGCAAAGTCTTGGTCTCACAGTGTTGCGGTCTTGCATAGGTCTTTTGAAAATACAACAGCGCAAGACTGCAAGACCAACAACACGCTGACCAACACTACCCACAGCCCTTACAGAAAAGTCGTTGGCGACTGCAGAGCTTGTCCCATCGCCCCTTTGGCTCTTTTTCAAATCACAGACATTGATAGCTATTAGTTTTGCCCAAACTCTTAATTTTGCAGACTTGCGGTCTAGCATTATCGCAAGACCAATGCTAGTCGCAAGATTACAACACCTGGTTTGAGCAATACTACCCGTAGTCATTATTGAAAAGTGTTTGGCGTCCAGAGAGGATGTCCTGTCGCCATCTTGAATCTTTTGAATCACAGATATTGATGGCTATTAGTTTTGCCCAAAGTCTTGGTCTTGCAGACTTGCGGTCCTGCATAGGTCTTATGAAAATGCAAGACTACAAGATCAAGATTTTGGGCAACACTAGCCACAACCAATATTCCTTCTTACAAATTTAATTGGATCGTGATAAGTTAATCTTGACCTTTCATTCCTTCCATTTTCGCATTCCGCATCTGTTTAGTCATCCTTCTCTACGGCATGATGTCTGAATCATAGGAGATTGAACTCTTAGATTTTTCATTGGACCGATGATTAGTGAGATAAATAATCCTACTAATATTATAAATGTGAAAGTATGGATGTTTGTTTGTCCTTCAATCACGCTGAACCCGCTTGATGAAATTCGGTACACAGATAGACTATAATTTATTTGCAATAAATAGGGTACATTGAATGTTGTTACATGATAAAAATATGTTCAAGCCCATTTAGCCATCACCAACACAACAGCATGCAAAATTTACTTATTTATAGCTAGGAACTTTTATATTTTTACACATTCTTTATAATAATCAATCAACTCAGCCTATCGCAGTCCACTGCTGGACATAGGCCTATCCCAAGTTGCGCCACAACGCTCGGTCCTCTGCCTTCCGCATCCAGTCCCACCCAGCCACGTTCTTTAGGTCGTCGGTCCACCTGGCAGGGGGGCGCCCTACGCTGCGTTTGCCGATTCGCGGTCTCCACTCAAGGACTCGTCTGCTCCAACGGCCATCGGTCCTTCGACAGACATGGCCAGCCCACTGCCACTTCAGCTTACTGATCCTACAAGCTATGTCGGTCACTCCGGTTCTTCTCCGGAATTACGGATTTTATCCTTCAAAGAAACTCCAAGCATAGCTCGCTCCATAGCTCGCTGAGCGACTTTGAATTTGTGGACTAGCCCAACTGTCAGTGTCCACATCTCGGCACCGTAAGTCATGACTGGCAGGACGCACTGGTTGAAGACCTTTGTCTTCAAACTTTGCGGTATAGGCGACGAGAAGACTCGGTGAAGTTTGCCAAATATAATAATAAAAAATAATAATAATTTTTTTATAATAATAAAAAATAGAATATATAATTCAGACAGATTTCAAATTATTCTTTATCGTCACAATACTTTAAAAATTCTTCGATTGAATAGAAAGTGTTCTGCAATAACCAGTAACTTAGTGCTGCTATAAATTTATTTAAGGGTAATTCTTTAATCCTTTTTGGGATTTTATTATAAATTAATATGCACATAGCGTAACAATTCTTTTGAAACCTACTCGTTCTAGGAATAATGTCTAATACTAGTCTATTTGGATTTCTAATATTAGTTCTCTGTGTAATGTCTTTTGCAAGCATAAATATTTTTGGGTGCTGTTTAGTAAATTTCCGTACCTCTAATAGATAAAGGCAAGGCAATGGAAGTATTTTTAGAGATTTAAAGTACGAACAACACGACACGTCCGGGGCAATGTCACTTAGAGACCTAATAAACCTTTTTTGGGCAAGGAAAGCTTTATTTATGTCCGTAGCATTTCCCCAGATTAATAGTCCATACCGTAGCACAGACTCAACATACTTTTTATCCCGCATAGATAAACAGTTTGTGGGGAATGAGCGATAATATATTTCTGTGTTAAGATAAGTTAATGTTTATTTGTCATAACACGAGTATACACACCAAAGACTTTGATACACACAGAGTATGAGAGTTGTACAAAATTATTTATAAAGTCTATCATGTCATAACTTTACGGTATACAAATATAATGTTAGACCGTAACAATTAAACGCGGGCAAACGAAATAATTCGGTTACCGCGTATAAGCGCGGGCAAAATTGCTGGCGTAGTCTACAATAAATATACCATGTGTTTTTTTTGTACAAGGAAGCAATTAAGCTTTTAAACTCATAATTTCTAATAACAGTATTGTTTTTTTAAAGATCCTTAATGATGAGACCTGTGGTGTATGATTGTTTTAATAAGTTTACTTAAAATACGTCGTAAAATATAAACACAATACTTTCTCCTTAAGAACAGTTTAAAAAACTAATTACCTACAAACTATAATAGATCATTTAGAAACATTATTTATGATTCATAATAGTCTATTGTGCCCGGTTTAACTTGCAATTAGCATATATTATTGTGCCATTAGGCGAATGAGTGTTTCCTAGTGATAATATTTTAAACCAGTTGACAAAAATGATTAGAGTTTGATATTATGGGTGTTAGGCAAAAAAAAACATTAACGGTAATTAGTAAAATGGTTAAGGAAAATCTCGTATAAATAGATCAGAAAGATAATTTTGTTATTGTCAGTAATCTGAGGTGTAGGTATAATTAAGCAATTACCTGTTAGGTAGGCACTTTTAGTGACATAATACTAAGGCCAGTACTACAGAACGATCAAGCTTTGATCACTGTTTAAAACTAGTTTTGAGTTGAGTTTTGATTTTAGAACATTCCTCAAGCATAGATTCATTGATCACAGTTCAGCTGAGTTTAGCTTTATTTTATACTGTCACCTGTTTCGGTATTTGATTAGAGATTTGATCTGTAATCACTCAAGTGTGGTCAAGATCACGCTCGAGTAGAGATTTATTTCCTATTTTAGATTGAATTCGTGTGCTGTGTTGTTGAATTGATGTTTATAATTACCGTATTGGAATAAGACCGATGCTCAAGTAACGATTCTAAACTTAAGTAGTGATCAGTTGATTGAAGATCAAACTGTACTTGAGGAACGTTCAGTAATACCGACCTAAATGTCTTAATTCTAAGAGATTTTTTTTCATGTTATTGGATGGAGAAACGAACTAAAGGCCCACCTGATGTTGAAGTGGATTATTTATTTGCCCATAACAACTACAGTAATACCACCTAGGCCTAAATGGTAGGTACTCCAAATCGCGTTCGCTAAACTGAGACATGAAGATGGAAAGTCTCATGTGATTGTAATTTCACCGGCACCCGTACCCTTCGCATCGGATCTTGCATTCCACGTGGTTATTTGTTTTTGTAAAACCTAAAATGAATATTTTCTTTTTCTTTCCGCAAGCATCCTTTCCTCGCGTTATTGTATTATTTACTTCTGATAGAGAGCTCCTTAACTGCCATAATACAAGTACTACTTAGTTTGGAAGTCAAGAGTTCAATTTCTTGCGCCTATGTTTTATCCAATAAACTTTTTTTTTTATTTTTTTTTTATTAGCCTTTTAAAATAGTAGCTACTATTTTTTTATATACTTTTTAATGTTTTTGTTTGTAACCTCAAATAAAGACGGACTGGTTGACTGGGAGAGAATGCCAAAGGCATTAAGTCCGCCTATGTACACATGTTGCATGAAGTTTAAATAAATCAAATCAAATCGATCAGTCTGCTCGTGACCACGGCCAATGCAACTTGACTGAAAAGTCGAGGTTAGTCAAAATGTTTGTTATATTTTAATTTCATTGTGCGCGACAAGTCCCGTAAACATAGTTCAATATAAATCAAAACAAATCAATTTATTTGCGAAATATGGGTAAAAATTACATTTGATGTTAAAAATAAAAGTTACATTTAGTATCACCATATTCAACCTTACGGCATGCAAATTTACACTTAAATTATAAAAGTCAAAAATTAGAAAAAAAAAAAAGTCAATTATACAATATCACATTACTATGTCCAAGTTCAGCACCAAAAAAATGTCAATTATACAATGTCACATAGTTAATAAGAAATAGTCACGTAAAAATAGTCATATGTCACATAGTTAGTTATCCGAAATGAGATTATCCGGAGAAGAACCAGAGTGACCGACATAGCTTGTAGGATCAGTAAGCTGAAGTGGCAGTGGGCTGGCCATGTCTGTCGAAGGACCGATGGCCGCTGGAGCAGACGAGTCCTTGAGTGGAGACCGCGAATCGGCAAACGCAGCGTAGGGCGCCCCCCTGCCAGGTGGACCGACGACCTAAAGAACGTGGCAGGGGAGGACTGGATGCGGAAGGCAGAGGACCGAGCGTTGTAGCGCAACTTGGGAGAGGCCTATGTCCAGCAGTGGACTGCGATAGGCTGGAGTTGATAGATGACATAGTTAATAAATCCAAATCAAGTATATTTCTAACATTTCATATCATAATTTGTCATTTACATATTATTCCGTAACGCTGTAGTACCCCTTCATTAAATAAATCATTAATTTAATATGGACTTTGAAAAGCATTATGACAAGCATCCATTTATAATGTGCAAAAGACCAACTTACGAAAGAGTTGCAACAAATAAATTACTAAATAAAACTTGCTTCAGATACAAAGTAAACCATAATTTTCTTTAATTTTCCATATTTTTCCATGTTTACATGCCCGCATCCGCATGGCTGAATCACGTTGAACAAAAACGACCTTCATGAAACATAATGACATGCAGTGACATGGTATATTATGGATTTATGTCTATGCGTATGACCTCGCTATAATATGTATTGTATGGGAGTTCAAGTGTGTGTTAATAACAAAAAAATATAAGTATAGAAATGTCCCGGGAATGTTCATATACTCCCGACCTGAATTAAGGTCAAAACACACCACTGCGAATCGGCAAGATACGAATTTACAACGCAAAAAACTGCGGCTGTCTTGCTGACCGTAATTCGGGTAACCATGGTTGTTGGCCCAAATCCTATAATGATAGATATTGGCCATTATTAGAAGTAAATGAAAACACTTTTCTTCAATATTGTAATAGAATTATAATATATTATAATATATTTCTACCGTTTTTGTCTGATTTTACAATAGGGAACAGATTATACGCCGGGTAGCCATAACAATTTTACATTAATTAAAACGAATTAAATAATAGCTTATTATTATTGTTATTGTGATCAGCAGTGGGACAGTAATGGGCTGGTTATGTTATGTAAATATTAGCTAGTTGCCATACTATAATTATTTAATGTTTATGTATTGAACAATGGTAACCATTCATATTTCACGTAACATCGCAGGAATGCGCGACGCGAATCAAACCGCAACTTTTTGCGAAGCGTCGTGCGAGCTCGTACATTTCTGCGATGCAACGTCGCGGTCGCGTCGCTGTTTTGTGTTTCGACCCTTAACCAACCAACTAAATCTAACACAGTCCAATGCTGCACATAGGTAAGTCTTCCCTAAGTTGTACCACGACTTTTGGTTCTCCACCTTCCGAACTGAATTTGATCGTAGAAGTTTTTAAACTTTTGCGAATTTCACTCATATTGAACTATGTTTACGGAACTACAAACGAAACGACGAGGTTATTCAAAATGTTCGTTATTTTTTGATTTTATTGAGCGCGATAAGTCCCGTAAACATACTTCAATATGAATTTTATGGTATTTTCATTTCTTTTTAATTCTTCGAATATTTTCCCGTTACTTTGGGCTCGGCTCCCAGTCTAACCAGATGCGGCTGAATTACAGTATTTTACACGGAGCGACTGCCATCAGACCCCGCAACCCAGTTGCCAGTTTCTGGGCAATACTGACGTCCCCAGTGCTCAGTCCTTCAGGTTTCTTTTTGGGTTTCCATAACGACTGTCATAGAAATTCGTATGACAACCGAGTCCGTGTTTTCTGAGGTACGGAGGTATCTCAAAATGTCGATGTGTAGTGAGTGTTCATAAATATTTGTCTTTCTATTAGTATATTTGACCGCTAAAAACTTGTCTCCCATACAAAGTAATTTTTTAATTTTGTTTTAAAGTTTATTTTAATAACGTGGTTGCAATATGGAACAAGTACTGAACCACTACGCAAATTATCTTGTATACAAGCACAGACATAGTAAAAAATATAGACTAAGTGCTGCGAACAACCATAGTGAAGCCAACAAATACCGTGCTCCTTCATGTACAACCAGTGCTCACGTACACACCATGCACCTAAAGGATATTTTTTTTCGCGATGCTTACTGGACGATGCCGTGACATGTGAACTGAGAGGGGTGAGCACGGTTTAAGGTGCATCTGTGTGCGTGAGTGCTGGGTTGTACACGGAGGAGCACGGTTTAATTGGCTTCACTATGATTGTTCGCAGCCATTCTTCTATATTTTTAACTATGTCTGTGGTCATAATAAAGAAATTTGAAAATCAAAATCAATCACGCTGTAAGAGCTGAACGAATTTGGATGTAATTTTCCACACAGATAGAACATAACCTGGATTAACATATAGGCTTCTTTTTATACCGGGAAGATGAACAGTTCCCAAGGGATACGCGATAAATGACAACCATAAAAATAAAATGTTTGTTTTTTTATTTTTTTTATTCGTGTTCAGTATCAGTGGTATAGTCACCTCCTTAAATATGGTACGGATACAAATCGACAGCTGGTATTAACGTAACATAACATCACGCCTGTATTTCCCCGAAGGGGTAGGCAGAGGTCTAATAGTACACATTTCGCCAGTTATGTTACAGTCCCATGTAATAGGGGCGAGCCTATTGCCAATGACCGGGCACAAATCCAGACTCCGGGCTGCTACTGAGAATTTCCTAATGAAAAAACCCAATAACACTTTGCCCGACCCGGGAATCAAACCCAGGGCCCCACGCTCAGCAGTCGCGCTTGTAACCACTAGACCAACGAGGCAGCTTGTATTATTCTAGACTGTTTATGACTATTATGTTATTCTTTAATATTTTAAACACCTTGGTCTCTTTTTGTGACCGCCACAGAAATAAATAAAGAAGAATTTATTTTATATGTGCACCTTCCGCATGTCGTATTGTTGTGACAATAAATATTTTTCTTTCTTCTTCTTTCTTTTTTTCTTAAATAAAGTGATGGTTATAGTGACGACTAGACAGCCCGCGGTTTTGCTCGCGGTTTTGCCCGCTTACTAAAATACAATATAGCCCATGTTACTCAGTTACTCCCGTATAAAGAAGCTTTCTAATGGTGAAAGAATGATTAAAATCGATTCAGTAGTTTTAGGGGTTATCGATTACAAACAAACGAACATATTCACTCATGTTTACTCATGTCTAATTTTGGTAATTTTATTGATGTTATTGTTACGCTGTCACTGTCCTACGCTAAATAAAAGTTTTCTTCCTTTCTTTTTTTCAAACAAATCTTTCTTCTTTATAATATTAGTGTAGACATAGATTGGTACACCTAATAGGATACTCATGGATGATTTTAAAATGTTTTGAGGTATAGAACCAATGATTTTTTTACTTATAAAAAATCATTGTATAGAACAGTATGGACAGATGTTTGGAAAAGTGTTTAAAGTTTTATAATAGGTGGCTAAACTAATTATTTGTTACCACTTTATGTTAAGTCACATATAAAATTAATAGTCAAATATAGTCATTTTAGAAACTATAGGACGCAACGCAACCCTTTACCGCCAAAAATCTACATCCCATAGTCACATTTACCTATTTTATTTCAATAAAGATAAAGTTAAAATTCGTCTAGCAAAATCAAAAAGGAATTGGAACTAATCGATCAATGATGGATGTATTGAAAATTGCAGGTGTGCGCATGAGTCGACTTTTTTGTCGCCACGTTTTGTCGATCTATTATATTCTGACTATAGTATTGTCATCCTATTGATTTGAATACGTGACGTTTTTTTATGTAAGTTTTTTTTTTCGATTTCCAGCTCTATTATAATTATTAAAAATGGTCTTCGGGAGTATAGAAAAGATAAACCGCGGCTAGCTCAGCTTAACCTCGCAGATCTTGTGACAAAACTTAGTCATGATTTTTAAAGTTAAAATGCTAATTACCTGTTTTAGTTATGTACCTGGGTAAGGCCGTAAAATTGGCCTCATGTAACATAAAAGTAACTATAAAGTAAAGGTAGCTGGTAACTTAAAAGTAACATGAAAGTTTTTTAAAGGCATATTCAGAACAGTTTTTCAAGCTTTATACCACTTTTATGTTACGTAATTAAAAAAAATGGTAACATAAGTCACATATAAAACTTTTTAACAAAAAATTGAACCGACGAAAACAGAAACTGAAAAGCGAAAAATAACTAATTATGAGTCGGCGCCAAACGAACTTTTAACAAGTAAAGTGCGTGCAAGTTGCAAGTGGCCGAGCGCAGAACACATTTTTGGAAAGTTATTATTTATCGTTGAAAATTTCACGTTGTATTTGATGTGACGTTGTTTTAATTATTTATTTAAAGTAATTTAATGATCTTCGTTGATTGGTTGTTTGACGCCGACTCATAATTAGTTATTTTTCGCTTTTCAGTTTCTGTTTTCGTCGGTTCAATTTTTTGTTAAAAAGTTTAATATTTAATTTTTTTGTGGTTAAAATCTAACTCCATTATGTCTCCATTATGTCGTAGTGTCTAGAACTATATTTATGTGTGTCAAGTTTCAACAGAATCGGTTAACAGGTAAGAATTCAGTGGGTGAACAAACACTCATCCCCTGTTTTACTACCCTTAGGGGTGGATTTTGATTTTGAAATTTAAATTAGACCAACTTCGAGATATACCCTATCCATTAAAAAAAGAATCATCAAAATCGGACCACTTTGTAAAAAGTTATGCGTGCGTTAGGTTTTTTTTTTACATAAAAAAAAAATAAAAAAATTACGCGTCGAATTGAGAACCTGCTCCTTTTTTTCGTCGGTTAAAAAGTAACTTAAAACCTGACCTCTCATCAAACATTCTCAATTTTACGGAATTAAGACTAAAGTAAATATAGGCACGTACGCAGCTTCTAACTATACCTTTAACATTACATTAATTATATAATTTGTGTTTTCAAGTAAAATATTAATATTTTCATTTAAATTAACCAGTACAATTTTTTTCGACGACGACTATCTGCACCTCACCAAACAAAATAATGCACAATCACAAAAAGGGCTGACTAGTGATAATTATGTAGCACAGATATCATTGACAATAGTGTAGCCAAGGTATCAAAGCAGATTATACTGCTCAATTGATATTTTTTTGGGAAAATTTTGGTAGGTGGTGGTTTTTTAGATGTTTGTGGCATTTCAACAACTAGAAAAGAACTTCCTTAATGCAGGAAAAAATACATTTTACAGGTGACTTAACGTTTTCATATTAAATAAATACCGGACGAAAAGCTTAAGTGAAATAATCCCTTTTTAACGGCCTTACCCACCTACCTAATTGCTTTTACTTACTTACTTACTTACACCTCTGGCTCAGCGGCCCAAAGTGAGTCATGACCTCCGAAACGAGAACTCTCCACTTCCCTCGAAATTAAATTGAATTTGATTGGATTTTTTTTTTGATAGAATTGCTTTTAATGGCGAAAAAAAAAGATACATATTTTTTGGATACCTATTGAATTACGGTAATGAAAACATGACACTACGTAACTTGCGAGTGCGACTGTACGTTATACAATACAATTTCCAAACAAAGCATTACAGTACGGCGCGTAGCTCTAATTAAATAGCCTGTAAGTGAGAATCATATTTCAGCAGTCGCTTCTGTACTGAGACGTTAGCTGACGAGCAAATATTATGCTTGCTAAACAATAGAGGCGGTTGTACTGTCGGTAGACAAAGGCTTAAGAAAAATGGGGGAAATGAAAAATCGAGATAGTACATATTCATAAACATCACTAAAGTTATGATCCTACTAATATTGTGTTTGTTTGTCTATTTATATGTTTGTCTGTTTACCTGTTTGTATGTTTGTCTGTCTATCTATCTGTTTGTCTTTTTGTCCTTCAATCACGCGGATTTCGATGAAATTTGGCATTAGAATGTTTCTATATGCCAAATTTATTCAGAATTCGATGAAATTTTAAAATTTTCATCGAAATCCGCGTGATTGAAGGACAAAAGAACAAACAGATAGGTAGACAGACAAACATAAATACTTTTTATGACATACCAAGGAAGCAAAAGCCGCGGGTGTCAGCTTGTATGAAAATTAAGAGACCGGAATTTTTCAGCTTTATTTAGTTGTATGTTAGTCTGTTTATCTGTTTGTATGTTTGTCTGTCTGTTTGTCTGTTTCTCATTTTGTCCTTCAATCACGCGGATTTCGATTAAATTTGGCATATAGATAGACCATAGTTATCCTGGATTAACATAAATGCTTTTTATCGACATACCACGGAAGCAAAAACCGCGGGTGTCAGCTTGTATGAAAATTAAGAGACACAGCATTTTCAGCTTCTCTTAATGGAAAATGGGTACTACATTGGTCACTGAGGTACATAACACCAGTAAGATAAAAAAAATACATCTAACGTGTCGGAATCATTCAGTAGGGATTCCAGCATAAGATCAGCCCAATTTAATTGATACCCAAATCCTTCCTGAAGGATGGGATTCAGTTTCATTAGATTCAAGATCATTGCCGCGTGCACATCGTGGTAAGAACTGTAAGTCATACAGATTTAGAAGAGGCTTGTGTCCAGGATCTTATGCTGAGGTATATCGGCAGAAACTATGGATTTCTACTGCCACGATCCTGACACACCTCTTTCGGTTCATCTGCGTTCACTAACCTCGTCATGCATGCTCGTCGGCTTAGAGTACTCTTAACCTGGCATTTTTTGAGAATTGATTGCGATACGTTCGCCGAGTTCGTCCCCCTCCAACTGTTCCATTCACACTCGTTTCGTATACTTGTTCCGTAAATCTCCTCTCGTCCATCCTCTCTATATGTCCAAACCATCATAACATACCTTTCTCAATCTTTGTCACTACATCTTCTTTCACTCCACAACACTCCCTTATCACGTTATTCCTTATTTTATCTCTCAAAGTTACACCACACATACTTCTCAAAGCTCTCATTTCTACTGCATTTATTCTGCTTTCATGTTTCTTCTGACATACCCAACTTTCACTACCATAAGTGAAGGCACTAACACTCCCCCATGAACAGCCAGCCGTGCCTTTTCCGACACTTTGCAGCTGTTCAAGATAGTGTGTATTGCCCCATGCACCAGATTACCAGCACTCACTCTCCTTTCAATGTCCTGCACATGCTTTTCATCAATAAAAACCAGTCAAGAAAAATTTGTCACATAGCAAACCAACAATGCAAGCCAAAATAAGTAAATGAAAAATGACATCAATTTATTTTGTCCGCGGTACACTGCGAGTCAATATAACGGTGGTATCAGTCACCTCGCGTTTTGCTGCAATATTCATTAAGAGCGGCTTACTGCTGGCTATTAATTCGCCAACACTGATGCACGCCATTGTACTAAGGTGTGTACTACTGTGTTGGTTTTCAGGGCTGCTAGTTCTATGTGCAATGTTTTTTTTTTCGTTTCACTGACTGAAAGTTAATTTTAAGGCGCATGTAGCAGCCAAGTGGCGCCCCCATCAGTAAATATATATTACTCGCTGAATACATCATTTACCGAAAATTCGTTTTTAAGAATTGAAGTACAGGCACTGTAGTTCAATCAGAAACTATTAACTCTGTAAATTATAGTTCGCTGTAGTTGTAGATAGAAAAAGTGCGAAAAACAGCCAGTTAAGGTACTTTTGGCCTACATTCCCCTTCAGACCTATAAAGATAGATAGAAGTAAAGAGGAATAAAAATAATAATCAAAAAACAAATTATCTATTTATTTTCAGATTCATGTGCGGACCAGCAGTTGCTAAAACGGTAAAGGAAAACATCACGAGGAAACCTGCACAAATGAGAGTTCTTCATAAAGTTATTGAAAGTAGTATGTATTTAGTCAATCAACCCGCACTAGGCCAGGGTGGTGGACTAAGGCCTGAGTCCTTCTCATTCTGAGAAGAGGCCTGTTTAAATAAGCGGGACAGCAATGGGCTGATTATGTAATATTTTAACGGACTTCAAAAAAAGGAGGAGGTTGTCTATTTTTCGACGACGTCTCTGGTCGAGTGGTTCGAGGTTCGGACTGCTGATCACGAGGTCGCGGGTCCGATTCCCACAGGACACAAATATTTGTGTGATGAACATAAGTGTTTGTGTTGGTCTGGGTGTTTCTGATATATTATAAGTATGTATTTACAAAAAAAAAGTATATATGTATTATATATCCATTGTCTAGTACCCATAGCACAAGCTCTGCTTAGTTTGGGACTAGATGGTGTTGTGTAAAAATGTACCAAAAAAAATTTTTTTTTTTTTTTTTATGAGATATAGATCTTCTCTAGACCATAATCTAGACAGCTTTGTCAATATTGACGATGGAGCGAGGAAACCTATTAGGTTCCGATTCACTCCAGCTTTAAAAGCGTTAGGGTTGTAACTTGTAAGTGTTCGACAATTCGACAGTTTTTTTTTTTGTTTGTTACCTCAGAACTCCGTCATTTATCAACCGATTTGTAAACTCTTTTTTTATTTGAGAGGATATACTTCCAGATTCGTCCCACTTATATCAAAATCCAGTTTTTATAATGGGATCCATGTGGAATTGAGGGAACTCCTCAAATATTAATGGCAAACATATAGCGATTTAGGTATTTTTTCAACAACAAGTCAAGCATTTTCATTTTCATTCATAAAGTATTATTTGGTGAAGATCTGATGAATATCTTTGGAGATAAAGAAGGGAACTCTTCAATAGATGATAGCAATTCATCCGGGATTGCAGCTATCGCTTGTCTTTCTATTGTTAACGCCACTCGAAATAGAAAAAAAAATCTCAAAAAAAGAAGTAAAAACCGACTTCAAAAAGAATAAAATAGTCATAGGAAGTCAGTGTCAAGTTTTTCTTAAATCAAACCGAATCAAAGGCGCCTACTTCCTAAACAGTTTTACACAAATTATTTTATTCTTTTTGAAGTCGGTTTTTACATTTTTCTTAAAGTTTATTTTATGTTATTTATTTTTCCATGAATTCAATAATCTAAAAAAATACGACTCGAAAGATAAATAGAAGTCTTTTATAAAATATTTTCTTCATGCAAACGATCCAATAAAAACAGATAACTACAGTTATGTGCAAAAAATAAGACAGCATAAAATTAAATCGATACGAATACATGATCTCCGTTCATGATTCATCTGACATTCTGATCTTGACCTACTTTATAACTTTTACAAACAAACAGTCTTGCAAACTACTGACTAAGCATTCAAGTATGTAACTATTGAGTTTGCAAGATACATAGAACATGACGTTGAAATTTGTGTAAAAATTGCTACGACATGTGTAGGATCTACGCAATGATAATATAATTAGCTTTATCTACTTTTTAACCGACGAAAAAAAGGAGGAGGTTCTCAATTCGACGCGTATATTTTTATTTTTATACAACGTGTATCAGAAATGCGTGGTCATATTTTAAGAGCTCATTCAGGAGATCGCATAGAACAACTTTTACTATGGTACGAACCCTGAAATCAGTAGAAAAATATCAGCTGTTCCCTACTAAATCATCGATATCGCTCGACAAAATGTAAGGATCAGCTGTTTTTTTTCGCGATTTCATGGTTGGTCCCATAGTAAAAGGTGTTCGATAGCATCTCCTGAATAAGCTCTTCAAATATGACCACGCATTTCTGATACACGTTGTATATGGCAAGTAATTAAGACTAAAATACTAATATTTTTCTTTTCTATAACACCCATAGTCCAAACACCGGTGAACCCTGCAAAGTGCATCAGCAGCTATTGTTCAACCCTGCCAATGATTAATTGCATCTATGAAGCCCCGGTAATTACCGCGAACAATTGTATCGCGTGAAAAACTATCCGAAACCACCGCTGTAGCTGAAACTTTCATTAAATTAACACGTCACCGACAGAGAATGGCTTTTAGATGGAATTTTGTAGTGTTTTTATCAGTTCTGTACTGTATTTTTCTTTAGTTAATTATTTAGCCTGGAGAACATCATTTGATACTTTGACGAAGGTGTCACGTATGGAAGGCAAGATTTTGAGTTATTTTTTATATTTATTTTATATTATAGTACAAACGAGCTACAGGCCCACCTGATTTATAGCGCTTACCTTTGCCCATAAGAACTGCAATACCACCTAGGCTGTTGTCAAAAAGGTATCGCACGTCGCGCGTCGGTTCGCCAAACTGAGACATGAAGATGGAAAATCTCATGTGATTGTAATTTCACCGGTACCCGTACCCTTCAGACCGAAGCACAGCAATGTAAGCATCACTATTTGGCGGAGAAGTAGGTGCGGTGGTAGTACTTCCCTGGAAGAGCTCTTTCACAATAGCTCTACTACTACTTTACTAGATTGCATCAAGATTCAGAAAACAGCATAATTGGACTTGATTATACCCATTCGCTACCAACATAAAATTCTGATGCCTTCCGCAACACTCACACAAAACTTGGAAATGTAACTGAATCTGCTTAGAATCGTAAATAAAACTGTTATCTTACCAATAAAATAAAAAGGTACGTTGTATAGTACAGTCTAACAATGCAATTAGTATCCAGGGTCACCAGATATAAATGAGGTTTTCTCAGAAGATTATGGATGTTTTTGAGTGAAATATCATTTTATAACGAACAAAGTTAAACTGTTCCTATTTATACAAAACCCTCTATAATAATATCAAACCGTTCTATAATAATTTCCTGAGAAATCTTCATCTATATCTGGCGACCCTAGACACTAATTGCGTTGTTAGACTGTACACTAAAAACGGTTATATTTTTTCTCCTTACCACCATTCGTAAATAGTCATAACTGTCATATCTCGTTAACAAGTTTCTTCTATTATTTACATAAACTAATCCACGCATTCATCCTCATCCGTTAGGGGTTCTAACTAACCATCATTTGATTCATCATTCACAAATATCCCAAACCTGTATCCTAGATCATTTGGGAAACCAAAACGAACAAAATTCACACACTTGTCCTCATTTGAATACGTCGATACTTCAAAATTTGCATACACATGTTCATTTTCAAATATTACAACCACCTTGCAAATTCCCGAATTGCAGAATGCAAACAAATTTACTCTCACGGTCAATTAGATATTCGTCCATGAGTAAAAAATTGCATTATTCTAATGTACAAACATTTGTTATAAACGAATTATTTAAATTGCATCTGATGTGAGAGAATGCAAGGGACGGATGCAAATTTGCGAATCCTACAATCTCAGTTGATCAGGAACTAAATGAGGATTTTATACAAAAATGCCAGTGCAGAATCCCCCGTGCTTGAGCGCGTTTGAAATTTTTGTCTCTGTTTTGGGAATTTTGAGCGGTACCACAGAAGGATAGGACGAATATCTTAAGAATACAGCTTTACATTTTGCTTCTGAATATTTTAATTGGAAATAATTTGAGATAGTTTTGGTAGATACGATCGGTAATACAATGTTGCTTAAAGGAAACTATATCTGATAAAGTAAATTATGAATATAGGATAAAACTAGTGTAATAAAATATAGTAAAGAAATATGCAGACCTAGACCTCAGATTGTGATATAAATAACCTCCTTCTTTTTTGAAGTCGGTTAAATTAGCAATCTCAATTAGAAGCACTGTTAGATAAAATTATTGTACCTATATTAATAATTCAAGTGTTACCGTTGTCATGCAATCGACTGTACATAGTCCCATTGTTTTAAAATAACCAAATAAAAGCTTCGCAAATGTCTGACGCATTATTTAAACAGTACAAATAATCGCATAAGTATATTCAGAAAATTATTGCATAAACGTCAAATATAACAGCTTAATAGAAATATTGTTTATTTTAATCATTATAGAGAATTAAGGAGTTTTATTTTGCTAAAGATACGTACTGCAGTCTGTGCTGCTGTAGTATCATTTTACACCGACATTCAAACAGAATAGACGAATAATATCGGGTGACACGTCGCACTGTGACTTTATATGCGATCATATTACAAACGTGTAAACGTCGATTTCATGCGTGAATACATCACGTGTTAATATTTGCTGTGATATTTATTATCTTGATAAAAACGTTTAGCCTTAATCACACTTTAATATATTATAATCTAAATAATTCATCAACTCAGTATATTGCAGTCTACTGCTATAGGTCTTTTCCAAGTTGCGCAACAACACTCAGATCTCCACCATCCAAATCCAGTACATCCCAGCTACCTATCGTAATAATAACCTGGCTGGTAATAATAAACTGGCTTGCAAAAAAACATTACATAGGTACAGCTAACAAAATAATAAAAAAACAACTCAAACAATACGCAAAATTCTAAATTACCACTTCAATATTTTAAAGCAGAAAAAGAAATTTCTGACTCATCAATCACAAGTATAGCAAAAAACATCTCATTCACACCTTACTATGCAAACAAGAAGGATCAAGTGCAAATTCTCAGACAAAGGAACAATTGTTAGCAAAATAACTAAAGAAAGGCAAAAATAATATTGAAATGATTTGAATACATTTCACGGTCAATTTGATAAGTAACCACACTGAAATAAGTAGATGCAATCCATTTTGCAATATTGATATTTGATTCAAATGATGCAAAAAGAAAGGGATAACAGATACTGCAACAAAAGATATAGGGGTGAGTAAGATAGAGATAAAAGATATGTAAATTATCAAAGCAGGCAGGCAGGCAGTAGAAAGGGATAAACGATAATGTGATGATAGTTTGGAATGATTGACTGATAAAATATTATGTAGATGAGAAATAAGTGCAAATGATGGAATGTTATTTGTTGATGTCAATATTGAACAACATGAGAATGGACAAGTGACTTTTTCCCATCGATGATTATGTTTGTTTACAATAAAAGCATTTGTTTATTCAAATAACAAAAAAATACATACAATTTTAATTAAAACAACATTTCTGACAAGTTACAAATACCCAATAATAAAAATAACTGGTCAATAAAATTAACAACATTATTAATATAAGTATAAAAAATTTGCTACATTTGTAGGAACAACCTGTATCAACACAAATACTACCTACCATGGTATAATCTGGGGGCACAGCAGTGCCCCCGCCAAGTCGAGCAAAAACGGGCACGGCCGTACAATCCTTTTCTCGAAGCAACTCTACTTTTAAGCCCTCTGTATCTTCGTTGTGGGTCAAGCTAGAAGTATGAAATTTCGGTTACCAAGAGTACTTACTAAAACTACTTCTATCCTCAAATAACAAGTTTATACCTATAATATATTACGAATTATATCAAGTCAAAATTCCCTTGTTTTGTCACTGACACACGAATCATCATCATTTCAGCCGAAAGACGTCCACTGCTGGACATAGGCCTCCCCCAAGCATCGCCACAATGACCGGTCCTGTGCCTTCCGCATCCAGCGGATTCCCGCGACCTTCACCAGGTCGTCGGTCCACCTTGTGGGGGGCCTACCCACGCTGCGCCTTCCAGTACGCGGTCGCCACTCCAGAACTTTACTGCCACACGAATAGTCGAGATAAATTATTTATTTTATTTTATTTTCGTACGTAGCTTGGAGGCATCGCGGGAAGAGAATACCTGGTGAAACATCTTATTATACCATGCTACCACCACCACCACTTTTTTTTAAAGACGGCCCGCGCATTCACCGGTGTTCGCTGCTTCATAATGTAGCTAATTATTATTTGGTATCTACCCTCATTGAACATATTTAATATCTTACCTTGTTATATTTTTGTTTTCCTGTTTGTATAGTCCATGATACTGATGTACGGTAAAACAATAATGAGTTTATGTTTACATCTTTAGAATGTGTTTGTTATGTATATCACTGAACAAATAAATAGATAAATAATTCATAGTTCATTGTACATTTTCATTCAAGCAAACTATTAATTACTTTCCTGTACTTATTGTAGCAATCTATTTATCATCTATACTTGTTATAACATTAGACAAATATGGCTAACAAAGGCAGTCCCAACTCCTTATCAACTTACAGCAGAGTATCAGTTAATAGGTTTGCTCGCTCCATCGTCGACCACATCTTGACAAAGCTGTCTATATTGCGGTCAAGACTGTCAAGAGCAGATCTATATCTCATTAAAAAAAAGTTGTGGTGAAATAATGTATAAATGAGTAAAGTGAATGAAATAATGAATGAGTGACGAGTTTTGTCGGGGATCTTTGAAATTTTAAAATTGGATTTGTCTTTCTATCTTTACAAAATAAGCACCATAACAAGCAGTCAAACAAATCAGCACAAAAACGTTTCTAAAATATAAAAAAATACACCAACTACACTTCAAAACAATCTAGAACAGCGACATTTAACAAACAACAACAAAAACCGGACTTTTGAGACAAAAATAAAGTATACGTACATTATGCGCGCAAGAAATCGTCTCACCGGAAGCTTGGTACATTCTTACGAAGCTGGTGTGTTCCTTTTGTTTCTTGGAAGTTTTGCGAATATTCTTGAACAAGTTATTTTTAATATGAAAATTAGATGGTTTGTATCAAAAGTCTGGAGATGAAAACGTTAAGTAATTTAGGTGAAACATTATGATCCTTGAAATTGTGCTATCTTTGCTTATCGTTCTTAAATTTCTACTAGTTGAGTGAATGACTGAATGCAGATTTTGGATTATATTCAAGTGTAATGTTATGAATGTGATTACAT
Organism: Asteroscopus sphinx; assembly: GCA_949699075.1. NCBI lineage: Eukaryota > Metazoa > Arthropoda > Insecta > Lepidoptera > Noctuidae > Asteroscopus > Asteroscopus sphinx. Next base: position 19,902,272 of record OX453022.1, on the reverse strand, counting down.
AATATACATACTATGTCCATACCATGGGGTCCTGGTGAAGAATATGCCAATAATCTTATTCTTTTAGTCTTAGGTCAAGAAGCAGTCATGCAATTGCTTTTGTTGAATGTAAAAAGCTTCTAGGCCATAATTAAAACAAACTACAAGCACTAATGAATGAGTTTCGACGTTACGGCACGTTAACTTCGACTCGGTGATAAAATTATTCACAAAAATACTAAATCTTTCTTTGTAAGTTAATAAATGTGTTTGATCGATTAGGAAGAGTTAAATTAGTGTCGGGTATCGTTGGTGGACGATAAAAATCTAAAGAATTCTCGGAAAATACGACTAAAGTGTTTAGTATCAATGTTGTTTACAAACTTAATAAGTGACAAAAATAAGCCTAAAACCCAAATCAATACAACGGAACATCGTTCTTACAACATTATAACAAGGCATCAGTGATTAAAGTGACGATATATTAATAAAATGCACAAAAAGATCAAAGTTGAAATAAAAGTGATCCGTTATTTTTTTATAAAAATGTGGGTGTATTGATTATGTTACTACTTTCAATCACTTGGCACAATACATACACTTATTTCGTAGCAATTCTTAACTGCCACCGTAGTCGAGTGGCATACGTGGGCACTTCAGATTAACGGGTAACCGGTGTAACTGAGTTCGAGCCCGGTGCAACAAAATGTTACTTTTCGCAGTTTATAATTACTTTTTGGAGTTTTTACAACAATTTACGATTTAATTGGAACAATTAATATCTTTTTTGGAAATGATAATGGAGTCCTACGACAATATTACCATAAGAAAAAGACGTAAGGAACGATCTCTCTCAATAATATCTAATGAATCTATAGACAGCTTAGAATCAGATATAACTACGAAAAGTTTGATGGATTTATCTACACACATAACAAATGAAGAAAATATTAATTTAAAAAGCGCCATTCTTAACCTAAAGCAACAGTTAATGAGTGCGCACCAAGAAATTGAAGCCTTAAACCAACAAAATGTATTACTACAACAAAAATTTGATGTTGAGAAACAGAAAAAAACTCAATTTAAAAATATGTATGTTACTAGTATGAGTACAAGCAAAAGCAACATATCTTCATGCAATAGCAAAGCAAACAAAAAAGGGGTATACAGGGCTAATCTCTCTGCAAGGAAACTAGATTCAGATCTTGAATTTCAAACCCCCAAAACATCTTCAAGTAAACAAGACAATAATTACAGATTAAACAGCAAAAAAAAAGATTCAGAATCTCTTTCAAATAATAATCAAGTTAATAACAATATAATACTTAAGGAATGCGCAAATGAAGATGCTATAACTACAAACACGTGTATAAATACAGCGGTAGGAAAAGCAGTACAAGATTATAGCAAAAATAAGCTTGGATACAGAAAGATAATTTTACTATCGGATAATCAAGGGCACGGCATAGTAAAAATGCTAATTAACAACAAACAGGAACTCATCTTGAACGACTACAACATCATGGCAATAAGAAAACACGATGCACCGTCCGAGGAAGTTCTGTCCAGTTGCACAGTATTATCTAAAGAACTTACAAATGACGACAACGTCATAATTATATGTGGGAGCAACGACTCAAATCCGTTTAATTTTATGATGGAAATGTCTACAGCACTTAAAGTGTTAAAAAATTGTAATGTTTATGTAGTTAACGTACTTTATAATGCATTTCTAAACGTAAGTAAACTAAACTACAATCTTAGACTTCTTAGTCAGAATTGCGATAACTGCACTTACATCGAAGCAAACATGAGCCATGATATTGTTCAACAAATAATTCATAAAATTAATATCAAACAATACAATAAAACGTTTCTTTCATACAATAAAATGTCAAATAAAAACATGCAAACTATTAAAAGCGGCACATCATCGCATAACCTACAAAATGTTTCGAGTTTTTTGGAAAATGTTAATACGAGAGTTGTCGATACACACAACACACAAAACCAAGGAACTGCATCCAACCCAGCGCTGCGCAAAGGTACAATTCCTTACTACTTTAACGTAATTGATAAAACAAAAGAACCGTGTCAACCATTAAAATGTTTTCGTGAACAACATAGGTCATATGAATAATTTTCTTGTTCTCCACCAAAATATAGCTGGAGCACTAAACAAAATCCAGGACCTAGAATTAGCCATCCATGAAATCCTTGAGTCTAGTACAAACGTTGATGTGCTTTGTTTAACTGAACATTTTATTATTAAGGGTGAAGAAAGGTACTTAAATTTAAATAATTATCAACTGGGTGCTATTTATGCTCGACAAAAAAAGCGCCGCGGAGGGACGTGTATATTATGTAATAATATTTATAAATTTAATGAATTACAGGACATAACAGAATTGAGCATTGAAAAACATTACGAAATATGCGGTATTGAAATTAAAAAAATGCGTCTCATAATTTTATGCATATATAGAACTCCAAGCTCTGATATAAATATTTTCTTTGAAAATTTTGAAAAAACATTATTAAAGCTTCAACATAAAAATTACAAAGTCGTGATTGCAGGAGATTTTAACATAAATTTTCTGGGCAACGACAGTGATACATTAAAAATTTACGAACTCATTTCAAATTATGGTATGAAATGTCATATTCAGGTGCCGACAAGACTAAATAGATGCATTGACAACATTTTAAGTAACATTCCCGACGCAATAGGCAAAACTTTTAACTTATGTTTGTCAGATCATAATACTGCACAGGTTATTGAATTTAAGTACTTAAGAGAAAATATTACGAAGCACTATTTTTCTACAAAAAATGATATAAGCAAAGAAAACGTTACTAAGTTTGTTAACTACATACGCGAATTACCATTCTCTGAAATTTATGACATTACTGAGACTAATTATGCTTTTGATGAATTTCATGACCTCTTGACGTTATTTTACAAATTATGTTTTCCTGCAATCAGAGTAAAAAATAACTTCAAAAATAGTAAATTGAAATGGATTACAAAGGGTCTTAAAATAAGTAGCAAACATAAACGGAATTTAAGATACAAATATTATATCAATAGGACAAGTAATAACAAAATAGTATTTAAAACTTATTCGAATTTGCTAAAAAAATGTATTAATAATCTACAATCGTCAAATAATTTAAAACATATAACTAACTCTAATAACAAATGTAAAGCTACATGGGATGTTATAAAACGGAGCATGGGTAACGAACTTCCGAAGGAGTATATAGATAAAATTGATAATGATAATGTCACAGCTACAGCTGGGACGGCCATCGCTAATATATTTAATAATTTTTTTATTGATGTGGTAGAAAATGCCCAAGTTATAGTGAGGAATGACAACCATAACTTAAATATTAATATAAATGACCATAGTATATTCCTCGAACCCACAAATGCCATAGAAATATTCCATGTAATTAAGACACTGAAAAACAAAAAATCCTCAGGCTACGATAACATTACCACTGATCTTATTAAACTTATATCGCCATATATAGCACAACCACTATCTCATATTATTAATATGTCATTAGAACAAGGTTGTTTTCCAGATAAGCTTAAGTTATCTATAATAAAACCTTTACACAAAAAGGGCTCTAAAACTGAAAAAAATAATTACAGGCCCATAGCGCTAGTACCCATTATTTCTAAAATCTTTGAGAAAATTATGTACAAAAGGGTACTCAATTTCATTGAAAAGTATAACGTCCTAACGAAAGAACAGTGTGGATTTCGAAAAGGAAAATCTACATTGCTAGCTACATTTAATTTGGTGAAATCTGTAATAAATAATATAAATATGAAAATTCCGGCTGCTGTTCTCTTTTTAGACTTAAGTAAAGCATTTGATTTCGTTGATCATTCTATATTACTGGATAAATTAGACAAAAGTGGTATAAGAGGTGTAGCTCTGAAATGGTTCGAATCATATTTATGTAAAAGAAAACAGGTCACTAGAATTACAAAATTTAATGATTTTACCAATACTCTCGAGAACTTTGATTCAGATCCTAGAAATAATTATTTTGGGGTACCGCAGGGAAGTATCTTAGGGCCTCTGTTGTTTCTGATTTATGTTAATGATCTTCCTAAAGCAGTGTGTCGACATGATTGTATACTGTTTGCAGATGATACCTCAGTAATTATAAAATATAACAATGAAGAAACTTACGAAACAGATATAAACACTACATTGCATGACATAATTAAATGGCTAGATTCAAATTCCTTAAAAATTAACTTGGAAAAAACAAAAATAATTAATTTTAAAACACATAAAAGCAAACATAAACATTTCAACATCTCGTATGATAACCAACTGGTCAATCAGACGCACAGCACAACTTTTTTAGGTATTGTGATCGACGAGCACATGAGATGGAAAGAACATATTGACAATGTGTGTAAAAAAATGAACAAGTTTGTGTTTGCTTTAAAGAAAATCAAAGAAACTACTTCCAGACATGCTTCATTGATGGTGTACCATGCTTACGTTTCTTCTGTAATTAGGTATGGTATAGTTGTATGGGGGTATTCACCAGAAATAATGAGAGTGTTCATAGCACAAAAGAAATGTCTACGTGCAATATTTAATATGAAATGGTCTGAATCATGTAGACCAATTTTTAAATCTCAAAACCTTTTAACAGTTCCTAGCATATACATTTATGAGGTAGCCAAATTTGTGAGGCGTAATACACATCTATTTGAAAGCAAAAATAATACAAACAAACGCAAAGTTACACACTCATATTTAAAATTGCCTGTACCTAGACTAGAAATGTTTAGACATAGCTGCGTATACATGGCACCACTTGTATATAACTCGTGCCCAAAGACTATTATCGACTTACCTTATAATAAGTTCTGTGTATCACTACGTAAATGGCTAGTTCAAGAGAGTTTTTATTCAATCAACGAATTTCTAAAAAAATTCTCTTCCGAATCATTTCACTTTGCAAATGCATTATAAATTTTGCTTTTGTGTGTGTGTTTGTGTGTCAAGATATATAATTTAAGATAATTGTGTTTTGTTATTGTTTGCGAAGTTGATATTATTCTGTCAATAGATTCCTAATTTAAAAATATATTATTTACCTTTTAATTTGTGACATTGACATTCACCTTAAAATTGTTGACTTTTACTGCATATTAATTAATTGTATTCTATTTTATTGGGGCAAAATATGACTTTTATACTTAATGTTATGCCATTTGTATTTGATTTGTAACCTTGACACACACCGTAATATTTTTTATTGTATATTAATAAGTAACTTCCTCAACTTTCCAGTTTGCATGCTATTTTACTATGGCAAAATGTGCCTGTTCTATAAATTTAAATGTAACCATCTACTGTATATACCACATTTTATGCAAATAAAGATATAATAATAATAATAGGCTCGCCCCCTATTACATGGGACTATAACATAACTGGCGAAATGTGAGTGTACTATACACCTCTGCCTACCCCTTCGGGGAAATACAGGCGTGATGTTATGTTATGTTATGTTACAAGCACTAATCAGTTCATGTATTAACTATACAACTAACTTGTGAGTCTTGTGACCCACAAATTCAAACTAAAGGGAAAATTAAACAAATCAGCACGCGTAGCATGACTACTGTAGACAAGAGATTTGTCTACGGTAGAGTAGACAAAAATACATTGTATAGTACTTTAACTGTCATTTTGTCTATTCTTTCGTAGATATAACCCTTGTCTACAGTGGTCATGCTACGCGTGCTGAGCTGTTGTTCTGTCTGGATCGGAATGCTGGGCCATGAAGAATACAGATAAAAGGAAATTGCATGCAGCAGAGATGAGAATGCTGAGATAAATGTGTGCAATGACAAGAATGGATGAAATAAGAAATGAATATAACATTAGACATAGACATTAGACATTAGAAAGTAACCGACATAGCCCGAAGAATTGCCAAACTTAAGTGGCAGTGGGCGGGGCACATTGTTCGCAGAACGGATGGCCGATGGGGCAGTAAAGTTCTGGAGTGGCGACCGCGTACTGGAAGGCGCAGCGTGGGTAGGCCCCCCACAAGGTGGACCGACGACCTGGTGAAGGTCGCGGGAATCCGCTGGATGCGGAAGGCACAGGACCGGTCGTTGTGGCGATGCTTGGGGGAGGCCTATGTCTAGCAGTGGACGTCTTTCGGCTGAAATGATGATGATGATGATGATAACATTAGAAGGAGCTAGATAATGGCGCCAGTGACAGAAAATTTGAAAGGAAATCATTTGAAGAATGATATGGATAAAAAGGGAGTACTTTATGAGAATGATGACGGCTGATAGACGGAAATGGAAGGAGAAGACGTATTGTCTACCAACCTCAAGTAGTTTGGGGCCAGGGCAGGAACATGATGATTTGTGGAATAACTATCTTTTTTGCGAGCACTATCCAAAATATCGCTGGTGTCTTTCATTCCTGATTTGGTTGTGGAATCATTACCAAATAACATGAATACCTTGTGAGCTAGAAAGCCAACGTATCTTTGCATAAGTAGAGCCATTTAAAACCCATTTTCAAAAAGAAATGAGATTTTTCCCTGAATTTCCTAGAATAATGCACCCAGTAAACAGGTAAATATTGCAAATATATGAGTATCATCTTGGCCTTCTCATAATATTCAAGGTTTAACAGATTTTATACTAATATAATTCTTATAAGATTTAATTATTTATTCTGGTATTTATTTTGTAAAATGATGTATTCAAAGTTGGAAGCCATAAATCCGATGTTAATATTAAAGATTTTATGTGGAAACAAATTTACAGTTTCATTCACAGTTTACAGTTTATTGGCAAACGAAAAAAATTATGCTAACAGTTGAACGCATGCCTACCATCCAGAAGGTTCTGAGTTCAAAACCCTCTGTCTTTTCGAATTCATGTGCGAATCAGAATTTGATTATTATTTTGACGACCTCTGTGGTCTAATGGTTCGAGTGTCGGACTGCTGATAACGAGGTCGTGGGTTCGATTCCCACAGGACATAAATATTTGTGTGATGAACAATAAGTGTTTGTGTTGGTCTGGGTGTTGCTTATGTATTATAAGTATGTATTTACAAAAAAAAAATTATATAAGTATTATATCCATTGTCTAGTACCCATAGCACAAGCTCTGCTTAGTTTAGGACTAGATAGTGCTGTGTAAAAATGTCCCAAAGATATTTATTTATTTCAACGGGAAGAAAAACATTGTGACGAAATCTGCTCACCCAAGAGTACAGTTCTCGGTGGTGTCCGAAGTCCAACAACCTGCACTCGACTAGCGGGGTTGAGGACGGCCTTCACGTTCTCATTTTGAGAAGAAGTCCATGCCCAGCAGTGGGACAATAATGAGCTGCTTATGTAAACAGGTAAAAACTGCAAAGGAATGCGAAACATCTTGGCCTTCTCATAACATTCAAGGAAGTAGAAGTTAAGATGTATTCTTATAAGATTTATTTATTTATTCTAATATTTATACATAATGCGATGTATTCAAAGTTCGAGGCCAGAAATCCAATGATAATACTACAAGGAAACAATTGATGCTATTATTTGCTTTTCCAAGATTTTATGTAGAGATCAAATATACGTGGCAGTTTCTACCAAATTATCATCATCAACTCAGCCTATCGCAGTCCACTGCTGGACATAGGCCTCCCCCTAGTTGCACCACAATAATCGGTCTTCCACTTTCCGCTTCCAGCCCACCCCAGCTATCTTCTTCAGGCCGTCTGTCCACCTGGGTTCTCTACGCAGCCATTAATATATTGCTAAATTAACCGATTTTCTTTTGGTACCAGCTTTGTGAATTAATTCAGCTTAACTAATATTGGCCTATGTCCAGCAGTGGACTGCAATAGGCTGAGTTGATGTTGATGAATTAATATTGGACGCAAAAGGCTAAGAACCGGGTGAGACCACTTATTGTAAACGTATGCCCGCAAAAATCCCGATGTAAACTTCGTGAGTAGGTACTAAATTAATTACAAAATTCAAGTACCTCTTTATTATCACTACAGAACAGATTGGAACAAACCAGCTACTTTTTCCTGTACCAGCTCTGCTCTCAGTCTCAGACCAGTTCTCAAATTATTAACTTTTTTATCTTTTGTTATATTACCGAGTTGCTCGGGGTCAGTAATGTTTTGGTTTTTTGCTCCCAATCGTATCGTCTCTACAATCGGATATCGTAAATCTGCAAACTTTTAACTAATAAGTTGTTCTTAAATTTGATAGTAAGTATATAAATATTATTGAACAAGTATAGCATTTATAGAGAAACTAGATGTTTTTTTTTTATGAAATACATAGAAAATTGTATATATAGAAAATGGTATGGTAGATTTATATATTTTTTTTACAAATATCTGTAAAGACGCCTGTCATATTAGTCTTTCTGGGACCACGAACGCTGCAAAGCTTTCGAAACGTCAGGAAAACCAATTTAAATAATATACGCGATGTAATCCGGTTAAACTTGTTTTATTGAAAACTATATTATTCAGAAGATATATTGTGATTATTGTCTTGAAACATATTCCAAACAATATAAAATCTGAAAAAGAGCTACAATTTGCAAAAAAATGCAAGACATTCTGATTTTTTTCAATTTTAAGTTCCATTTCTGCTCGATTACTAAAAAATCGCGCTAGTTAATTTGGTGCCAGTCACTGAGGTATTATAACACCTCAGTGGTGCCAGTATTCCTACACGCGTAATTATAATGAAAATATTTTTTTACATAGCGATATACAAATATACCCGACCAGGACGTTGGTTAAGAAACCAAGTATAAAATAGCGAATCCAAATGGCAAGACATAAATAATAACTTTAGTAAAAAAATCTACTTTGCTTAGATCCTGTAAAAAACTACTTTAATTTTAATTCTGAATTTTTTAGGCTCTATTTTCTTCTACTTTAGTTTTGAAAACAAAAATTCCAAACAAAATTAAACAGCTATCTACAGAACCCTTAAGCCAAAAGCGTACGAATGCCAGTATTTTTTCTTAGTCATCTGTGATGCAACGTTAATCAGCGGGTAGGTGCAATAAAAACATAACGGGTGGACCCGTGGAGCTCATCGACTTTGCTGAGGTGATCGTGCTATTCATGATCTTGAATGATCTGATGATAATTTTTAGATCGATAATCGTGAGGACTTATGGAACAAGAATGGATAAAGTAAGAAATTAGTATGTCAGAGGAAGTTTGAAAGTGGCGCCAGTAATAGAAAAGTTGAAAGGAAATCGTTTGGGTTGGTATGGACATGTGATGAGGACGGATGAAACGCATGTTACTAAGAGAGTGATGAATATGAATGTTCATAGATGGAGAGGGAAAGGGAGATCAAAGAAAAGATGGATGGATTGGGTGAAGAACATCAACATCATCAACTCAGCCTATCGCAGTTCACTGCTGGACAAAGACCTCTCCCAAGTTGCACAAAACTCGGTCCTCTGCCTTCCGCATCCAGTGCCCTCCAGTCACGTTCTTCAGGTCGTCGGTCCACCTGGCGGGGGGGCGCCTTACGCTGCGTTTGCCGATTCTCCACTAAATGGCCAGCCCACTGCCACATCAGCTTACTGATCTTACAAGCTATGTCGGTCACTCCGGTTCTTCTCCGGATAATCTCGTTACGGATTTTATCCTTCAAAGAAACTCCAAGCATAGCTCGCAGAGCGACTTTGAATTTGTGGACTAGCCCAACTGTCAGTGTCCACGTCTCGGCACTGTAAGTCATGACAGGCAGGACGCACTGGTTGAAGACCTGTCTTCAAACTTTGTGGTATAGGCGATGAGAAGACTCAGCCAAGTTTGCCAAAAGTTCGAAGTTGAAGTTTCGGGTGAAAACGATATGGATGAAAGGGAAGTAAATGAAGGGATGACGGCTGATAAACAGAAATGGAAGAAAAAGACATATTGCGCCGACCCCAAGTAATTTTGGATCAGAAAATGATGTTGAATCGTGAGGAACTTATTAATAAGTAGTCCTTAAGTTCCTTTGGTAAACCCTTTTTTTAATTTATTTATTTTGAGACGGAGTAAATGCCTATCTTATCCCATACCACCCGAGGAGGCAGCGTGGTTATGTGGGGCTCGCACACACTAAAAACTCCGGCGTGTACCTACTCTCGCCTTGATGGAGGAGCCGCGGGAACTGCAATGCATGGCATTCGCGACCCATCCATGCTTTGGTAGACCCTGGGGGCTGGTAATGAAGTAGAAGGAATAAGCTGTGTCATTTTTTTTTTTTTTTTTTTTTTCTCGATCACTAAGTTGGACCTAACCAAACCTACCTACAAGCGAAGTAACTGTTGATAAAGGCATCTCCTACCGGAACGTAAACAACGACATAGGAGGTAGCTGTAGTGACAGCTGCTGTTTCTAGGGAGCTGCTGTTGGATCGGGAGGAACTATCCTTAGAGAAGTTAAAATAATGTCCCTAACTTAAAATTGCGCTTAGCTTATTCAATAAAGTTCGCCTAAATAAATTGCTGCAAGAGGGCGGTAAGTGAAGGGTGATGACTCAAAACAACTCATTGTTGCCTCTCAATTTACACGTAAAAATTCGCATAACCAAGAAGACAGTGCTTACAAAAACTTAGCCTTTCATTATCAACCAATAATAAACCCTACAAACACAGTAATAAAGTTCAATTTAGCCTGAAAAATTGTATGGAGATAAGACCTTGTCCTGTCTGTAAACATTTAAAGAGCACCCATGGCTCAATGGTGCAGGTGTCCTCCAAACAAAGAGCTTAGGTTCGACCCCAGCTCAGACGCGATGTACAGCGATTTGTAAAAAAAAAATATCGAGGGAGATTTGTTAAGGGTTCTGTATTTTTTTTCGTGTTTGAGAATCACCTCGTTTGATGTGATCTACCATCCTTCTATATACAGTGAATTTTTATTGGTTTTGGAAACGAAAAGGGGTCATTGTACTAATCATTATGAACAATTTTAGTACGGTACCACAAGAGAGAGAGTAAGAGAGGGTAAGAGCCTCCACGAGTGACGATATTTAATTGATCGTCCGGCGCACCCTGGGCAGTCAGCCCCGCTACCAACTTGCTGACTGGCTAATCTTTTCCCCACGACATGAGCTATTACCATTATGTAGCTCGTGTCGACACGAAGAAGAAGAAGTACGGTACCAACGGTAAAATCGCGAAAAAAAAATCAGCGGCTTCCTACATTTGTGTTCACATAAATCGACAAAGTATAGAGACCAGCAGATTTTTTATTGCGATTTCAGGGTTATTCTAGTCAATTATCACTGCAACAAAATGTTCAAAAAAAATGAAAAACATACAAAAAGTTTGCTAATTTTATGACAAAGTGACCGAAGAACCCCAGAAATAAACTAACTGACATAATTAAGTTTTATATTTTAATTATCAATACTCATCGGTGACTATAAAATCCCTTACGATAGCTTCTCCTCTTCAACATCTATATCAAAATAAATCCGTACGCTAAAAGCTAAAAAGCCACAGGGAACCCCAAAAAAGGTAAAAAGGCAAAAACTTGGCTCGCGCACAACACAAAACTGTTCAGTCATTGTAATCAATCAGCTCTTAATGGTGCACCTCTATTAAATAGAGGTGCAACCATAGTACGGTTTTATAGGTTTTTTCCATAGAAATCTAAATAAAGGTAATAGAAGTGCCAAACGCGCTTGAACTTGTCGCCGCATACAGGTGTCTTTTAGGACACCAGTGCGCGAACCGTTTGCTTGATCACTAGTGCTGTTTTGGACGCAGAGTCACTAAAGTTGTATTTTGCAGCATATCTAGCAGCGGATTTTTTCTAGGCTTAATTTATTTTGCATTGAATGCTGGAAATATAGAGGGCGTGATTGCGTATTTATGTGTTGTTAGCGGAAAACCAGCGACATGCGTTCCCGTAGTAAAATTCAGTAGATAACATTTCTATTACCTTATTATTTAGATTTCAATGTTTTTTTTAGTAGTTTTTATAATACGCAGACAGTTTTATAGACTTTAAATACTATCTGAAAATTTATCCGCACCATTGCTTAACATCAGGTGTGATGGCGACAAACGCATGCCCATTAGTAACAAAAAAATTGGTATTAATAAATAAATAAATTATGAAATTGTTTAACAGGGCTTAGATAAAGTTCAAAAGAGTTGAATTCGACACCTAGAACATTTCAAGTTAACTTTTTTTTGTATAAGTTAAAATAAAAGCCTTAGGGTGTTAATAAAGAAGATAACATTATTTTAATTATATAAATTGTGAAAGATATAAATTGCTAATGAAAAAATAAATAAATAAAGAAAAATTTGCTCACGAGCAGGACTCAAACCTGCGCCTCCAGGTTTCAGTACACCAGTGCTTTAGCCGCTAAGCTACCGTGAATTTATATCTTTATTTTCGCTCGGCATGCGTTAATGCATTAAAATAATAAAGTTATAAACAAAGACCATATTTCTTCCAAAAAACACAGACATAGTAAAAAATATAGACGAAGTGCTGCAAACAATCATAGTGAAGCCAATAAAACCGTGCTCCTCCGTGTAAAAACCAGCGCTCACGCACACAGATGCACCTTAAACCGTGCTCACCTCTCAGTTCACATGTCGCGGCATCGTCCAGTAAGCATCGCGAAAACAAATACATGGTGTGTACGTGAGCACTGGTTGTACATGAAGGAGCACGGTTTTTGTTGGCTTCACTATGGTAGTTCGCATCACTTAGTCTATATTTTTTACTATGTCTGTGCTAAAAAAGTAGTAAGTTCTTTTCAGTTGTGATATACCAGTATGTTGAATTTTTAGATTTTTTTGTAACAATAATTTATATTTCATCATCATTATCATTTTAGCTGAAAGACGTCCACTGCTGGACATAGGCCTCCCCAAGCATCGCCACAACGACCGGTGTTGCGGTTTCCGAATCCAGCGGATTCCCGCGACCATTACCAGGTCGTCTATGTATTTGATAATCTAAAAATATCAACAAACCTTTAATTTACAAACGCCGTAAAGCACCGCGTATACAAAGCATATTGTTCCATTAAATCGATACGCCGCGACTAAACTAATCGATTAATATACAAAACCTCATTTTTTATAACATTTAATCGTCCACCGTATTGCGATTTACATACACACAGACAGCTCGGCCTTAATTTGAAAATAATAACGTCTGGCCAGGGTAGGTGTAGAAGGTTGACGTTGCTTTGTGTTTAAAATTCAGGACAGAATTTTCCAAGAACTGATCTACTCATTTTGCCCTAATCCCATATATTGATCGCTCCCACATCCGTTCAGCTGTTTAAGTGTTATTGAAGGACAAACAAACAAACATCTATTAGAAACTTTAGCATTTGTAATATTTGGATTAGTAAGATAAATATCAAATTAAAATTCAAATGTTTTTAACCGACTTCAAAAAAAGGAGGAGGTTATGTATTCGGCGCGGGTTTTTTTTTTTTTTTTTTTTTTTTTTTTTTTTAATTTGTTAGAGAAAGTCCGCGCGGTGGTCCCATATAAATTTTATTGACTTGGGTTGAGTAGTTTTTTAACCAGCTTCAATAGATCAGTTTATTTTAGCTTCGCCTATCTAAATGATCTACTCATTGGTTCGTTTTTCTGAGAATTCTTGGCCGATATGCGTGTTTTTTTTTCACGATAGTGATTGGACGTTTGAAAGAACATGAGCGAGACCTTTGCCCAGCAGTGGGATAGCAAAGGTTAATAAAAAAAAAATTCTCAAATTGGTTATATAAACATTTATGAATCAACCCTCGCAATTTTCAACTAAAAAGTATGAAATAAAAACTTTTTAACAACAAAAAAAACCGACTTCAAAAACCTTAACTAAAAAGTAAAAAATAATCATTGTATGTATTTTAAAATCTTAACATAAAACCAAAATTTTGAAGGCGGCGCGTGATTTTCATGTAGTACGTTCACATAAACTGTATTTACTATAGATATTGCGCTCGACTGTACATTACATGACGCAAAGGGTCAATCACACGCCGCCTTCAAAATTTTGGTTTTATGTTACGATTTTAAAATACATACAATGATTATTTTTTACTTTTTAAAACTAATTACAGGCAGCTTTGAAACGTCAGGCTCTAGTTGCACGTCAGTATGATAAATGTTGAGGCTCTTAAGGCCGCTATCTTCTTATTCTGATGGTTTTAAGCTACAAATAAATAATATCTATTCCTTAGGTTAGGTTAGTTATTGCCTACAAGGATTGGTCTACAGTATAGTATATCCTACTATCCTATCCTATACCACTACTAAGTTTGTAAATATTTTTGGATGTTTGTTGCTCAATTTCGCTGGAACGACTAAACGAATTTGGTTGTTTAGCACACAAATAGACCATAACCCGGTTTAAAATATCTACGTTTTGTCTTGATTTAAAGATATATTATTTGGAAGGACAACTAGACAGTTAAAATTTCACATCTGCAAATGGCGATGCACGATTTTATAATCACTGGTCGTCAATTCACGGTTTTTTCCGTATAATGTTATGAGGATAATATTTGATAGCTGTATCACATAAAATAAGATATAGACCTTCAAATCTACCTATTCACCAAATCGGGTGGTCTTCAAGAATCAAATGAATAGGTGGTTTTTGTTGAGCCAGCGTGTACGTTCCGCTGAAGCAGACGAGTCCTTGAGTGGAGACCATGAATCGGCAAACACAGCGTAGGGCGTCCCCCCGCTATGTGGACCAACGACCTGAAGAACGGGGCTCGGTGAGACTGGATGCGGAAGGCAGAGGACCGATTGTTGTGGCGCAACTTGGGAGAGGCCTATGTCCAGCAGTGGACTGCGTAGGCTGAGTTGATGAGTTGATGAAGCGTGTACAATCATCGACCGCACCATCGCTTAACATCAGATGAGGTGGCGGTCAAACGCAAGCCAATTATGTATAAAAAAAATGTTTACCTCTTTATCAAAATAACAGGAAAGTCCGCATAAATCTAAGCGCTTGGTCACCTCACGGTCACATCACGATCGCTTTCCGATACGCCTTTACACGATGAAATACTGAGAATCTGATTGTGGTTTTAAAATGGCCGCCAAATGTTTTGCGAACTCTTTGTGTGATTACGGGAAATGATTTAGAATACACGTAATGGAGGAAAATGTTATTTATTTTGATCAAATCAAATAAAAAGTATTATTTTGTATAAAAACTGAAATAAAACGAGTGATTTATGATATGATTTGTGGTTGAATTCCTTTGGTGATGAATAGAGGCGTGGCGGGTGAATTGTCTGCACATGGGCATTAGAAAAAAAAAATGATGACTTATGACCGGCCATTCCTTGATATAAAACAACAATGCAAAACGAAGAATAGAATATTTACGAGAAGTTTTAAAAGTGAAATGTACACCACTATTTTTGGTAGAGAGTCGATTTGGACGGAAACTGGTATCAAATGTTTTTATTGTATTTTAAATCATATCACAAAATAAAACAGTACAGTGCACCACCGGTTCTCCCGGGCAGCAGCCGCCACTGCTTGCCACGGTCAGTCTGTGGATGGTTGACCGTTTCGTTACACATTGAGAGTTGAGACCTCTCCATGCCTCAGAGAGCACGTTAAGGTGTCGGTCCCGATGCATGGCAAAAGTCACCTTTCTTTTCATCCACGTTTCTCGGTCTACGTTAATTTTTGGCCAGATCCTTCGAGTAGGAGTCCAGGTCTTCCCACCATCTCATTCTAGGCCTACCACGTTTTCGATTTCGGCCTTTTGGGTTCCAGTTTCTTTATAGTTTTACCTATAGCCACTCAAGTAAATAAACAAAACATAGTGCTTCTAAGCTTTCAAAAATAATAACCTGATAATAACGATTTTCACCACATACTGCCCCCATCTATTTTTCACGTCTTCCTTGTCCATCCAAAGGTTGTCTGGAAGATATCGCTATTAGCGATAAGACCGCCAATGCACCCTTATTTTACATGTTAGTCCTAAGTTTAATAATGTTAATGGTGTACAATAAAGAATATTCTAACTATCTATCTATCTTCTCTTTCTGTGAAATTATAACATAGTCTAACATTATATCTAACGTTAAATATCAGAGAAAGGATGGCGTAATATACAACATGTTGATTTGAATTCGTGCCATATTTAAGGAGGTGACTATACCACTGATACTGAACACGAATCAATAAAAAAATCAATACCAATTTTTTTATTTATTTATTTAAATACCTATTTGTAAACAAACTTACTCCTTCTGTGTGTCACATGCAACACATAAAGGATGCGTGCGAAACCACCACAACAATTTGCAAGTATTTTCACCCTTTGACAATGCCGCCGATGACTTATTTTCAGAGTCTTTCGGAAAATATCAAATCTTTTCCAAGCAAGTTTCCTTTTACGTTGCGTTCCCAATCGGAACTTAAAAAACTGATATCCACAAAGATAATAACACTTTATTACCTTGTTTATGGCGAATTACACTTCGCGAAGTGATGAAACAAACTTGTTTGCAAGCCAAACAATGAGTGCACAATAAACATAAACAATTGGTGTTTCTGCAGTCACTAAGTGTTGCAGAAAAGGCTACGAAACCAGCGTGTTAAAGAGCGTATAATATCAGGTGTAATTGAGCCGGAAAAGTATCTTTTTTTTAAATTTATATTATTTGATCAAACTGTATCAATATTTAAGTACGTAGATATGTCTGTCGTTTAGCCTTTGATCAATAATAGTACGTTTAGCGCACTCTGGGCAGTCTACTCCGCGGTCAACCTTTCTGGTATTACTGGTTTATTGAACAACTATACAATGCCCGTTCGGTGTGTATATGTGTTCCGTGTGGTGCCGAACGTAAAGAATTGCACCACCCTATATCTTCTCATAGGTGTCGTAAAAGGCGACTAAGGGATTCGCCAGAAGATAGCAGCAGCGTTCTCCGAGTATTTAACCAACCTACTGCGATCGCCAAACCTCCTGCCAAGCATGGCGATTATGGCATATCTCCCCAACATATGCTTGGAAGAGGCCAATGTTCAGCAGTGGACGTTTTCGGCTGGAATGATGATGATGATGATGATGATACAATGCCCATGCTTCACCCGCGTATAATTTGGTTTATCACAGAAATATTTTATCGCGCATCCCTCGGTAACTGTTGATCTTTCCAGAATAAATAGTCTATAATATTATTTTAATCCGAGTTATGGTCTATATGTTTGCCAAAATTCATCCAAATCCATTCAACGGTTTACGCGTGATTGAGTAACAACATCCAAAAATCTTCAAAAATATTGTCGTTTGTAACATTATTAGGATATTTTCAGACGCCTACATAAATCAATGTTTATTTAAACATACCCACAACACTGACTGACTATATTTTCTCTTTTTATGTGAGAGAAGAACGATTACCGTTATTATTCTGATTTCATGTCAAAAATACTGCAAAATTTTATTTGAAAACTGCATAGAATGGACAACAAACTGCAAAAACTAGGTTGATTTAAGAGTTCAAACAGCTGAGAGCTCATACAGTAGAATAATGACCTTATCTCTCTCTTACATACAATAAAAATTACGAAAATCTTTTTCGGACTTGCATCTTTTATTAAATACGTCGGATATTGACATTCGTATGCTATATACCGCACAGAATTTTCTTTACTTCTATTATTAGCTTTATAAATTATAACCGCTGTCTTCATGGCCACAATACTACAGAGGCGCCATCTCTAATTGAAGTTTATTCACGTTTCCTCGTACTGAAATTAACACCTTCGTGTCTCTTTGTCTAATAAATTGTCTAGCCTTTCTTATAACCGTAGAGAAAACGAGATGTCTCGAATAGAGAATGATCTTAAAAATAAATAGCTATTGTTTCTGGCTGGCTATTTCAAAATGGTTCAATTTCTTTATATTGTTTTGTTACAACATTTTTTACAGAATAAAAAAAACATTGAATCTATTGTGTTCAAGATTTATTTGAAAATATGAACTGTTGAGAAAATAATATCATGGCTCACCGGAAAGTTCGCTGATAGTACTTGTGCGTGTCTAATGTAGCTAAATATACTTAGGTACATTACATTTAACGAGATTCGTCGTCAGTGATAGGGCGATTAAGTTTTAGTGGAGTTGGGCAGGACATCTGGCTTGGCGCAGAGATGGCCGATGGAGTAAAGCATTGACCGAGTGGTGGCCAAGGTCAGGTCGGAGAAAACCGGGCCTTTGCATTGTTCTCCCACAATTTCTTAACACAAGATAAGAGAACGTACCCATACTACGTGCCCCATTCAGGTGGGAGGGAGGTCTACAAAATACCATGCTTGGTCACAGGAGGGGGGCTTAGGTTTTCGTCACGTAGTCAATTACCTCTACGGAAATCTCGCGCTTTTTCGAGCTATATTCAAATATGGCGCGCAGCGTTTAGCGCTTTTTAAACTCACAGGTGGCAGCACTGACGCAACAAAGACAAATATGTACGATTTTGTTTTAACGTTGTGTTGGCAAATAATTATTTATGACTAACTACGTGAAAACTAGAGGGAGAGGGGGGACTTGGCATATACCACCGGTGGCTTGGTGGTCACCGAGGGGGTAGGGGGCGGGAATGTAAAAAATGGATCACATATTATGGATACGTTCCCTAAATGTCTAGACTTTAAAAGAGACTGATCCCTGAGTTTCTTTCGGCATTTATTCTCAGAGGTAGTCATATATGAAATTCCACCG
This sequence comes from Asteroscopus sphinx, assembly GCA_949699075.1. Lineage (NCBI taxonomy): Eukaryota > Metazoa > Arthropoda > Insecta > Lepidoptera > Noctuidae > Asteroscopus > Asteroscopus sphinx. The sequence continues at coordinate 19,883,496 of OX453022.1, read as the reverse complement.
CTACCTAATCTTAAAAAGAACTGACCTGTAAAAGGGATTTTACTATCCAATTTGCAGACTAAAATTATTTGTTTTCATTTCCATACATTAGGTACTTACCGACTGCATCAAAAACTGTTGCCGATGCAACAGTTTTTTTGACAGCCTACAATAAATGCTATTCACATTATACTGTACATACCTTATTATTATCATTTGCTCTCAGAACTATACAGTACCAGAATTAAATTAAACAGCGCACTCACATTAAAACAACTTCTTAATTCAACTTCCCAGAGCGTTCCTCTAAAATAACAAATTAGGAACATTCACAGAGTCCTGGATATTATTCCAAGAACAGGTGTAAGGTGGAACTAGGGTTGCCATACGTCTAGTATTTTCCGGACACAAACATAATCGGCCCATTACTGTCCCGGGCTTTTTTTAGAATAAGAAAGGTTCAAGCCACGTTGGCATACTGCAAGTTGGCTCAAACTTGGCTGACTACATACTACATACACCATCAAGAACGATGTTTTCCTTCACCGTTAAAGCAAGTGATAATCAAATTTTGATCCTGGCATTAATCCAAAAATCCAAGGATACAGGCCTTGTTCAAACAGTACTCCATAAGGCTGCCTGTCCACAGGAGCGGAAAGGAGCGAAGTGGCGAAATATTAAATTAACCAATAGAATTGCACAAAATTGATTGATGTCAACGCCCCCGTTAACCTTTTTAGTGCAATTAATTTAGGTATATCTTTCTCCGCTCCGCTCCTAAAAGACGCGTTCAACCACTATGCGATGCCGCTATATGGTGCGCTACGATGACTGATAGATAATAGTTCGATATGGCGCTAAATTCCATTTTGAAGAAAATGTCCAGATATTTCTCTAAAAATCTATTTTATTTTACCACGCTTTTTATTAACTCGCTTTCAGTCATGTATGTCTGTTCGGTACAAATTTTGCAATCGATTTTAAACTAACTTCCCGATGAACTAGAGACTAGAAACTTTCTAATTCATATTCAAACGAATTTATTTTGCGAAAATGGGTACAAAAATCAGATGGTAATTTAAAAATAAGTAGGTTACACATATACTATATGCTCTTAAGCATGCAAAATTTAATATAAATACATTAACAGTAATCACGTGATAAAATTAATTATGTTTTATTGTTAAAGTTGCAATGTCGTAATTATAACTAATACCAAAAATAAACGAAATAATTAATTAATGTCAGTCTCACATTGTCAATTTTAATAATTACACATATAGGTATATTAAATTGCCGTATGGTCAAATTGTCTCGTCTAAATATTCCTTAACACTATAATAGGCCTTCTGTATCAAATACCCTTTGACCTTACATTTAAATAATGACATTCTTTGAATGTCTATAATTACATTAAGTAATTTTTTGTACAACTTGGGAGCCATGCAGAACACACTTTGACTTAAAATTGTAGTTTTACATAGACTTTAAACCTCAGACCAACAAAAAACTATAAGCATAGCAATGGATTGGATGACAATGCAAAATATACCCCGCTTTCTTTTTAAAAATAAATATTTTTCATCAATTTATTATTGATATGGTAACCCTAATTTGAGCTGACGAGTTCGGTACGTAATTGTGAAAAGTATTAGCTTAATAACTTTCTTTTATTGAAGAAGAACATTAGGTTTGAAATAACTTCTTTAGTTTTTAAGGTTATGAGGTTCTAGATCTGTGAAAGAGATGTTTTTTATTTTATCTTATTGTACTCCACGTTTTTCTAATTATTTCACTTGATAAAAGGTGCACTAGTTCCGTCAACCACACATCAGTAGTAACATTTTGACATTGACAGCGTCTTTATTTCGTAAGCAGTAAGGGCGGTTTTCTAATTCAAGTGTTAACTGTAATGCAGTATACTCAAAGACATTAAAATACTTAATCTCTTTGAGTATCTTTTTTTTTTGTTTTTGGGTGGAAATCCTCATGGATACCCTCCGTCTGGGGACGGCAGAGGGGTATGTCGGCCCCAGGGTAGCTTATTAGACGCCTTGAGTCCCCCCACTCTTAGCGTCCACGATCCTGAAGGTGTTCAGGAGATCAATAAAAAAATAATTCAACAATTTATTCTATAATTCTGAGAACATCATAAAAGAGGATGTATGGGAAGGATATAGAAATCTTAGTAATAAGGTAATAGAAATATGATAAAGCAAACGGGTCGCGCACTGGTGTCCTACGAGACACCTTCACGCGCCTTTACCACTAATCATCATCCTCCTCGCCTTTTCCCAACTATGTTGGGGTCAGCTTCCAGTCTTACCATATGCGGCTGAACATCAGTATTTTACACGGAGCGACTGCCATCAGACCCCCGCAACCCAGTCACTGGGTAATATCGACAATCGGAGGTTAGACCACTTCTATTACCTTATTATTTAGATTTCCATGTTAAAGTGTTATTTAGTAAAAAAAAAAATAGTATAGGATGGCGAAACATAGTAAAGGCCCGCCTGATATTAAGCGGCTACCTTTGCCCATAACAACTGCAATACCACCTAGGATGTTGCCTAAAAGGTACCGCAAGTGGGTTTGCCAAACTGAGACATGAAGATGGAAAGTCTCATGTGATTGTAATTTCTCCGGCACCCGTACCCTTTAGACCGAAACACAACAATTCAAGCATAACTATTTGGCGGAGAAGTAGGTACGGTGATAGTACTTCCCCGGACGAGCTCTTTCACAAAGGAGCTCTACTACTACTAAAAGTATAAAGTACTACAACTAAGTTTGATGATAAACCTATCATTATTACGAAACAATTACATTTTTTTAAACATGTCTTATTTGTCTTGGAAAAAGTTACAAAAGTATTGTCTATTATAATCAACAAATGTCTATATTATCAACAAGTACCTAGCCACATTGCATTACTGGTACACAAAAAAATAGATAACACAAACTCAGTCACATACATATCTTATTTATTTACATAGCAATACTTAGTTGTAACAAAGAAAACTGCAGCCCTCGTGATAAACCTCCAACGATAAAATTGAATGAGTTGCAGCGTGAGTCATATGTATATACACGGTTATTTTGTTTAGCACCATCGGTGAACACAATCAAACAGCAGTATAATGCAACTGAGTGTGTGTAAAGAATTTAAAACTACTAATAAATGGGTGACATCGAAAGAAATTTATAAATACTGGATGATTTGAGCAATGTGCCCCGACCACTTCAACTTAAATTTGATAATTCTTCGGGCTATATCGGTTGCCTTCGTTCTACTGCGAATTTCCTCATTTCGAATTCGATCATGCAGTGACAGCTCCAAGCATAGCCCTCTCTATTGCCTTATGTGACTTTGAAGCTTCTTATCAGGTAAATTGCTCGCAAAACGGATGGCCGATGGGGTGGTAAGGTTTTGGAGTGGCGAGCACGTACTGGAAGGCGCAGCGTGGGTAGGTACCCCAAAAGGTGGACCGATGACTTGGTGAAGGTCGCGGGAATCCGGTGGATGCGGAAAGCGCTGGATTGGTCGTTGTGGCGATGCAAGCATCCCAAGGGAGAGGCCTATGTCGAGCGTTGGACGTCTTTTGGCTGAAATTATGATGATGATGAGACCACTTACGTCACCTAATTTGGAGTTGGATGACTCAAGAAGAAGCATAATGTTTTCTGTTAATGTCTGTGTTGTCTTTTTGTGTTATAAATTTCTTAGGTTTTCGCGATCACTACACATTATAATAAAACAAGTTTAACCGGATTACATCGCCTACATTATTTAAATTGGTTTTCCTGACGTTTCGGAAGCTTTGCAGCGTTTATGATTTGAATTAATAAAAATTGTACGGTAGATTAAAATATTTTTTTAGAAATATCTGTAAAGACGCTTGTCATCTTGGTCTTCCTGCGACCACGAACACTGCAAAGCTTTCGAAACGTCTAGAAAACTAATTTAAATAATATACGCGATGTAATTCGGTTAAACTTGTTTTATTATAATTTTTTGTGTTGTTCTTTTAAGGATTGACCTGTGCCACGTGCTGTTCTTGACCGCAATCTAGACAGCTTTGTCAAGATATGGTCGACGATGGAGCGAGCAAACCTATTAGGTGCCGATTCACTCCAGCTTTAAAGGTGTTAGGGGTGTAAGTGCCCGGAAATACAGATGCACACAGCCAAGTTGTGGTGAACTTGGCTGTGCGCATTGTAAAAGAGTTCTCAAAGCGCTTGGTCCTGATAGAAGGGATTTCTGCCAAATGTAGATGATATCCTACAGTGCGTCGTGTGGTACGATGAGATGGCGGAATAAGCTCATGGTTAGTATGCCACAAGGGGTGTTTTGAAACACATAAAACCAAAAAAAATAACATAATATTATAAACAAAGACATTTAATACCAAATAAAACCGTTCACCAATCACCATCTTTTATTATTTTGACAAGATTTTAGACAGTCTTCATTTATATTTGACTAAGTTATTTTTAAAGTCACAAAAGAATTTCTTCAACAAAATATAGACGAAAGTTTGTTTTTGGAAGGCAAAAATAACTTTGTACTCTCTCCTTATTTCCTATCCGTTTGGAGTTCAATTTAAAAGTCGTAAAACAGACTTTAAATTGAGAAATAGGGTGAAGGTGTAAATTAGAATAGATTTTATTACTTCCTGATATTTTAATAAGAATTTAAGCAGTAAATTTTGGATTTATTAGACAAAACAGTCAAAACACCCATAATAAATAAAAACATAAGACATTATTCACTTAATTCTTTACTGTCTTTTATTGTTTCAGCTGCCTTTTAGCTCTGTAAAAACTCTATAAGTAACTATATTTGCAGAATCGGAGACTTGTCTTGTCATATTCCACTAAACCATAATACGTAAGTATAATACATGATAGGTACAAAATAAGTACCTATCTACACCGAATATTTTTCTAAGCAATACTCATAGTTCGAAAGGTTGAGTCTTTTGTAAAACATATTGGGTCTTTTGAACATATCTACCACAAAGAAATCTTTAGATAAACAAACGGAAGTAAAACTTTCGAAAATATCCTAAACAAAACGAGTAGACAAATTAACAATTTCTTAGGTTTTCGCGATCACTACACAATCATTATAATGAAACAAGTTTAACCGGATTACATCGCGTATATTATTTAAATTGGTTTTCCTGACGTTTTGAAAGCTTTGCATTGTTCATGGTCGCAGGAAGACTAAGATGACAAGCTTGTTGGGGTTGGACAAGTTGGGTCTAGCAGGAGCCGGATTCCACGGTGGGCGGCCAAAGGTAAAAAAATTCGCCAACCTAGGCCAGCACACCACTGTGTTTCAAGCGGAATTATTTGCCATTATTGGATGTGTCCGTTTAAGTCTGCAGAGGACCTATATTAATAGGCGAATCTTCATCTTCTCTGTCAGCCAGGCTGCTTTAAAAGCCTTAAATTCAGAGGAAATTGACTCCAAACTTGTAAAGGAGTGTGTCCAGCTATTAAACTCACTAGGAGCGGCAAACTCAGTGGCACTAGGATGGGTACCTGGACACTGTGGCATTAGGGGCAACGAAGCCGCTGATGAACTGGCTAGAGCTGGTGCTGAAAGCCCCAATGTGGGCCCGGAGCCAATCTGTGGCATTCCTAAATGCACCACTACAGCCTAGCTTAAAACTGGGGAACTGACCAAAGTATTAGCCTTTGGGAAAAATCCCCAGGCCAAGAACACTCGAAAGCGCTACTTGTGGGCTTCAAAAAAAGGTTTACGAAAGAAGCGCTTTCGTTGAACAAAAATCAGATAAGAATCCTGACAAGAACCCTTACTGGGCACTGCAAGCTGAACAAACACCTTCACAGGATGGGCCTCAGTGATACCACAGTTTGCAGGTTTTGTCGCGAAAAGGATGAGACGCCCATCCATATCCTATGCGAATGTGATGCAGTGCACCACATCAGAAGCCAGCATCTTGGAGGCCACGTCATCTCAATGCAGGAGATCAAATCCTCCTCCCCCAAGGTCATAGTCGACTTTATGATTGACTTGCAGCTTGGGGAAGTGCTGTAATGCTGCAAGAGGCGTCACAATAGATCTTTTAGGTCGCAGTGGCTTAGAGGCGTTCAAGACCCTACCTCTTTCCTCAAATAAATAAATAAAAAAGATGACAAGCGTCTTTACAGATATTTCAAAAAAAAATATCTACCGTACAATTTCAATAAAGTCCCAAACAACTGTGACTACTGTAAATTTGCACGGTAGATGTATTTTTTTTTTAAGTTCTGTAAAGGCACTTGTCATCTTATGGCCAAAATTAATATCCAATCCATCCACGATTTGCCCTAGTAGTGATAGGAATTTGACATAAGCTCCATACAAAATATGTCAAATTTCTATCTCTAGTAGGACAAATCGTGGATAGATTGGATATTAATTTTGGCCGTTAGTCTTCCTGCGACCACGAACGCTGCAAATCATTCAAAAAGTTAGTTAAACCAATTTAAATAATTACGCGATGTAATCCGGTTAAACTTATTTTATTGTAATGAATAGACAAATTCATGCCATTCCTCACTTTCATACATGAAGTCACCATTTCTAAACCTAACGTTATAATATAACATGCTGACTCACAAAATCCCCTTGCATAAATAATACACAGCCATTGTGAGCCAGTCCAGCCATACATCTATGTGTTATAATCTAATACATCTAGGTAGTGTTACTTTGTGGTGTTTTGCTACTTTTCCAACTACATTAATTTCCACACACATTAAAAGCTACTTTAATAATGCAGAAGTATTGTGTGGCGCTAGAAACAGCGAATAGTGAGAAACTTTAAGAAATTGTGTGATATGCTGATTATGGTAAGTAAAAATAAAAAAAATATGGAGAATCAACGTAACTCGCAAAAAATTGATAATCTTCTATTTTGTATAGTCGACTGCATGACAGTGGTAACCTGAATTAGAAAACAGCCCTTACTGCTTACGAAATAAAGGCGTTGTCAATGTCAAACTGTTACCACTGACTGACAGTATTTTACATTCGTCCGATCTCAAACCTCTATTCAGGCTTCCAAAATATTATCATAATTTATAGAAACAATATGCTTTTTAGGGTTCCGTAGTCCTACAAGGAACCCTTATAGTTTCGTCATGTCCGTCCGTCTGTCCGTCTGTCGGTCTGTCCGTCTATCCGTCTATCCGTCTGCCCGTCTGTCCTAATCCTTTACAGCTTAATAACTTCTACAGTTATAAACATAAGTAAATGAAATTTTGTTCAAAAATGGTTTAGATATACCTAGATCTCAATATTAAAAGAATAAGAAAATCTTGATTACGTATTTTAGGGGTAGCGCCCATACATGTGAAATGGGGATGAAATTATTTTTTTCACTGCACCCCCTCGTGTGGGGTATCATTGAATAGGTCTACTAAAATGAACGTAATGTACGTGGGACACTCAGAAAGTTTTGCGAAACTAAAAAAAATTGTTCTATACGTACATATATTTTTATCAAATCTTTTCAAAGTACTTTCCACCAGCCTCTATACAAAGATTCATGCGCCTAAACCAGTTTTCAAAACACTTTTTCCAGTCCGCCGCAGACACCTCGTTTACAGCCTGCTCAAACGCAGCCAGCGCATCTTCCGGCGACGAAAATTGTATCCCTTTGAGCTGATTTTTTATTTTTGGGAATAAAAAGAAGTCACACGGTGCTAGATCAGGGCTGTAAGGAGGGTGACCCAGGAGTTTGACTGGCGTGCTGTCCAGGAAGTCCCTCGTTTTGAGTGCGGTGTGCGCAGGTGCATTGTCGTGGTGGAGCAGTAGCCCGCGGAGCCCTGTGTTTGGTCGCTTGTTGCTTATAACAGAGAAAACTTCTGGCAAACATTTGGTAGTATACCATTCGGCATTAATGCTTCTTTGATCCCGTAAGGGAATTGATACCAAGTGGCCAGTCAAATTAAAAAAGCTAGCGATCAAAATCTTACCCCCGCTTCTAGATCGCTTCACTTTGGTAGGCGTTGGCTCATTTTGAAACACCCAAACAGTCGACTGGCGCTTGGTTTCTGGGTCGTATTGATAAATCCAGGACTCATCACCTGTAACGATGTCGTAAACACGCCGAGACGAGCCTGCTTCAAATTTGTTAAGCATATCACGGCACCATTCCACCCGGGCCTGCTTCTGAGCATCGGTGAGGTTGTGCGGCACCCAGCGTGATACTATCCTCCTCACGCGAAGATGGCTGTGTAGAATCTCGTGAACGCTTCCCGATCCAATCTTCAATATGTGTTGAATCTCCTGATATGTAATTCGCCTATTGTCTTGGATTAAATTTTTCACTGCTAGCACGTTTTCTTCGGTAACAGCCGTCAAAGGGCGACCGCTTCTTTCGTCATCCCCCAAAGTTGGTCGACCGCGCTTGAATTCGTTATACCAACGATACACGGTTGCCTTGGAAGGGCCTTCATCCATGAATGCCATTTGAAGTCTATCGTACGATTCATCCGGTTTCAGGCGACACTTGAAATCGTATAAAATCATAGCTCTAAAATGTTCCCGGCGCAGATCCATATTTCAGTGAGACACAATACTTTGAATTAACTCGCAAAAAATGTGGAGGGAAATTTTGAAATTGGAACTTACTTATTTTTACTTATAAATAATCATATTTTCGAAAAACATTATAACTGGCCAGTCTCCCATATATAAAAACTTTTTTTCGCAATACTTTCTGAGGGGCCTGGTATTATACATCACTTTTTTATCAGGTGTACCATCTGCGAAATATAGCCCACCAAAGTGGCTTACAATGTGTCCCCCCCCCACCTGCCATTTCCAAACTATGCAACGTAGAAACTTGTAATCTTCCACGTTAATAGACTTTTAAAATTATTTCGAGTATAATGTGATTATAATTTTTTGAGTTATAGTGAGAAAACTGAAAAATACTTATGACGTCCTAGTTCATAGGTCATTGACCTTAGAGAAAAATTATCATAGCAAATAATGCCCCTTTAGTTACTTTCTATTTAATAAAATCACAAAAAGAAACTTTGTGTTATATTGATATGACACACTTAATGTAATTAGACCTACTTAAGGAACCCTATGCGGTAGGCAGAGGACCGAGCGTTGTGGCGCAACTTGGGAGAGGCCTATGTCCAGCAGTGGACTACGATAGGCTGAGTTGATTGAAGGAACCCTATAATACTGAGCATGGCCCGACATGCTCTTGGCCGGTTTTTTTTTATGAGATATAGGTCTGCTCTTGACCGCAATCCAGACAGCTTTGCCAAGATGTGGTCGACGACTTAATACCGGAAATTTATTATTTACATCATTTTGATTGAGTTCCCGATATTTCGGCACTGTTGCAAGTGCCATGGTCACGGGTAAACTGAAGCATTCGCGAGTGGATGTTTACGAGCAGATATACTTATCTACCCTCTTCCTTTTTTGTTTTGTATGCTGGGTGCCGCTACAAATGATGTACATGGGACGCAATCTCGTTAAGAAAAGATTGAAGCTCTTAGTTTTTTCCAAAACCCACTATAATTTCGACAGAATTTTAACACACCAGATATATATTGTTATTTTATTTGTGATACTATGACAATGACTACCGTCACATGAGATTTGTTGCGTAATCGCAGCTTTTTGTATTACTATAGGTGTGAATATGTGCGTGCCAGCCCGTACTTTTAAGCGAGCCGTCTTACTATGGGTGCTTCACTTTTTGTTTAGCGAGATTCCGTCTGCCTTTTTTTATTCGTCCAATCATGGGGCTAAATATCCCGTATTGAGTGACAACATTAATCTAGAAATATTGTGTTATTATTTAGATTTATGTGTTAACAACAGTCGATCTTTTTTAGTCTCGCTGTACGGTTCTACAACAGTAAGGTTTTGAAAATATACACATTTTCAATCCCCGCTTACTTCATGGCCATATTAACTTCAGTGCCAAGGATTACGATAAGCGGATTCGCGGCCATTTCCGTCAAATGTCCACATTTGAAGGAGACACATACATAATGATATACTTACCAGATTATGAGGAAATTCGTCACAGAGAAAATGAAATGTGCTGTGGAATATTTTGTAGGTAATTACCTTTTCCTCATTCTTGTTTATCTTGATGTCTGAAGGTCTTCAATTACAATTTAGTAGATTTACAAAAATACAGTTCTTCCATTGCATTGAGCTGGGTATTTCTGTCGAAGATCTTGTGTACTCTTGAAAATAATTCCGATCGATCGAAATTGGACTTATGTCAATTCGTACTTTTAAATGCAAATTTAGCAATAAATTGGTTTACAATTTAGTGTTTTTAAGAATAAGAATAATTTATTTAGCATTAAATACGGGTCCAGACAGATGAATAAAGAGTCACAGTTAATTTCCACATATTTTACCATAAGTGGCACGCAAAAAATTTATAACAATAATAATTTGAATCAAATCAGTTTGGCATAAAAGAGAATTAATTAAACCTTATTAGAATGGAAATTGTGTATATTTATACTATTCTTCTTCTTCTTCGTCGTTTCGCTCTTGACAGAGTGGTTGTGTGCCGGGGGCTGCTGCTAAGGTAGTTGAATGAACACGGTGGTGGTTTTAGTCGGTAAGAGTCCGACTGGCTCTGGCTCCGCCTACCCCGGGCGGAGTGCGTCCACGAGGATTTCCCCACGGCAAAAATAAATTTAAAAAACTCGCTCGCCTCACGATGCCTCGCCACCCTTCCCTGCTTTCAGTTAGTCTGGTGCATTCACGTAATGGCCGGCCCATGGCAGAATTAATGAAATCAGTCCATCGCATAGGAGGTCTTCCGCGCACTCTTGAGCCCTCTATTCTGCCCTGTACGACAAGTCGCTCTATAGAGTCGTGACTACGCGCCGCGATACATGGGCGAAAAAATGAGGACGCGGGATCGCACCAAAGTCGATAGACGCTGCTTGATGCCGAGTTCTTGAAGTATATACACTATAGAATTTTTTAAACTTTCGCGAATTTCACTCATATTGAACTAAGTTTACGGGACTTGTCGCGCACAATTAAATCAAAATATAACAAACATTTTGACTAACCTCGACGTTTCGGTCAAGTTGCATTGGCCGTGGTCACGAGCAGACTGAAGTATGTGGGTGTCATCGTCTTGAGCGGCAGGTGTTTTCTCGAACTACCCGCGGTTGGTTTTTCGTAACGTCGCTGTCCGTTACAAGATATGCTGAATCACGACACACAATGCTGACAGTTTGATTCCTATTGTTTGATTTATATTTTTTAATCTAGGTATTAGGTATCTTATCTGGTTTATCTCTGAGTCATCTCTAGTTTATATACATCTTTGACTCACACTTATTACAATGTATATCATTACATTCATACAACGCCATCATGCATCCAGAAATCAACTTGCTTATATGCAAAAAGGAAGCTCATTTCATACGATAATAGTCATTACCACTCAAAGTTTATGGTTTAATTTCCTGAAAGCGCTCGTTTCATTTGTCTGCGCAGCGTCAGATACGTGGTATTAGCTTTTTATGGTGTCAGCAGAACCATAAAAGTAATTCTGTTACATGTCTTCAATGTGTTAAGTTTTGATTAAATTATGGGGAGTTTTTGAATATGCTTCTCTGCGAGTGTGTATTATGAATATTGAATACATTTATCAGGTTTTTATAACATTTTATTCAAACGTAAGCGTTTAAGTTACTTAGTAAACGAAACAGTAGGCTAAATAGGAAAAAAATAGTACATGAATTGAGGAAGTCAGGCAAAGACATTAAAATACTTATTTAATCTTTGAGGTCGGGATTAATGTGAAATTTGCACTTTCGGCTCGAAGCATATTTTTTCACATTATGTACTCTAGAGATCCCTGGATAAATTTCGTTGAAAATGTGCTATTTTTCAGGACGGAAAAATGAAAAAAAAAATGCTTACTCGTAAAAAATATCTTGATTTCTGAACAGAAAGGAAATACCTATATAGATAAAGTTTTTTCACCTTCGTCTCCTCAATTTTGACAAGTTACTTAGCATGCTCTACTGATAACTGCTGTGGTTAAGTAAGACACGTTTACAAAGAAGATCTTCTTCTTCTTCTTCGTATCGACATGAGCTACATAATAATAATCGCTCATGTCGTGGGAAAAAGATTAGCAGGTTGATAGCGGGGCCGACTGTCCAGAGTGCGCCGGACGATCAATTAAATATCGTCACTCGTGGAAGCTCTTTTAATGCACTCCAAGAAGATGCCTAGTACATTCACTTTTACTTGTTTTTTGGTTTCGTAGTACTTATTGTTATTGTAAGGGGCTCGTGGCTAAGTAGCAAGCGTGTGGATTGTACGATCTGCAAGGTTAAGCTGCACTTGCCGCAGTCAGTCTGTGGATGGGTGACCGTTTCGTTACACATCGAGACCCCTTCGTGCCTCGGAGAGCACGTTAAGCCGTCAGTCCTGCGCCTGATCTCTCTCCGGTCGTGTCGAATTGCCGTCCCATCGGATTATGAGAGTGAGGGAATAGAGAGTGCACCTGTGTTTGCGCACACACTTGTGGACTATAATATTTCCCGCGCAAACGGCTAGTCTCCATTGAGATTGGCCGCCGTGACCGAAATTCGGCCGGGAGGACATTATTATTACTTATAGTTGCTGTCTTTTTCCTACCCAAACAAAATCACACATCACATCATCATGCACATTTTCTCTTGTCTTCAACGTTTCAGACCTTAGTTCTATATTCAGGTATAAGCTATTGAGTTGTGTAGCCAAAATGTGTAACTCACTCGCGATCGCAATCATGTTGATTTCAATTGCTCCGTATTGGGCGAACGTGATTAGCAATACTATTTAGGCAACGGCTTAGGTAGTATTGCAGTTCATATGGACAAAGGTAACCGTTTTAAATCAGACTTTTGTAAAGCTTATTTACTATTTACACATAAATAAAAAATGATTTTTGACAATCCATCTTGTCGGCAACTATGGATGAACACAATGAATATTCTATCAAAATATACGTATCAAAATGAAAATTGAATCTTTGTACTATACTTCAATCTAGTTTTTGCAAAAAACAGGGGCGCCACCGCCATTCTTTACCCCATTTAAAGCAAAGCAAAGACTAAATCACATACAATTACATTCATACAAATCGTTTCATTCAGTATTTCTCACTAACAACTTACTTTAATAAATGGTATGATGTTCTTAGAACGGGGTAGGAATTGTTACAAGGTTTTTTTTTATTCCCATAGGATGAGACATGAGACCCTTGATTGGAATAGTTGGCGCACAAAAGGGACGGCTCCAACAATTTTCTGTCATTACTCTGCCGGCGCACAAAAGACAACAAGATGCTGCGATGAAAAGTATTGCATATTTTGTTAAGGAGAATACAGTCTAGCCAGCAGCTTACAAAGGTATTCCACTGTCTCTAACTCCCAGTTTCCGAAAGGCTGATCAAGGCAAAAATTAACTAATCAGCTGTCACATCTCAGGTCAAGCGATGTGATTACATTTTTGCCGGCCAATCACAAAAGCTGACATTAGATTTGACAATAGATCAAATTGATCAGCCTTCCAGAAAATGGGGGTAAATCTTTTAAAATTTTGACAAATGTTTGTGAACACCGGTCAGTGTGGGAGCAACTTAAGGGGAATGTAGCAGCCAATTGGCGCCCCCATCAGTAAAAAAAATTGTATTCGCTGAATACATCATTTATCGAAAATTCGTTTTTAACGATTGAAGTAGAGGTACTGTAGTTTAATCAGAAACTATTAACTCTGTAAATTATACTTCGCTGTAGTTGCTGATAGAAAAATTGCGAAAAACGGCCACTTTTGGCTTTGGCTTTTGCCGGCTGCGGCCCTTAAGAACCGTATAGTAAAAAACGCAAGAAATCTGCGTTTTAATCTACTTTCGGCGTTGTAGATCTCAGTAATAGTTTATTTTAAATTGTGTTTATGGAATATGATAGTTTTATTCATAGTTTTTTTAGTTGAAAAAATTTGTAGAATTTTCAATTATTGCGTCTAACCCCCAGTTTCTGGAAGGCTGATCAATTTGATCTATTGTCAAATCTAATGTCAGCTTCTGTGATTGGCCGGCAAAAATATTAACAACCAATCACATCACTTGATCTGAGATTTGACAACTGATTAGTTAATTTTTACGTTGATCAGCCTTTCAATAACCTTTTCTACCCGCCACCACGTTGGTTAAACGTTAAGAAGTGGTATTTTAACGTCTTGGATCAGTTATCTTTTACTATAAACTGTTTTAAAATAGATCACAATATTTGGAATATATAAATATCTCCAGTAACCCACGAACTAACTACTTTAAAACTTTTTAACAAAAAATAAAACCGACTTCAAAAACCTTAACTAAAAAGTAAAAAATAATAATTGTATGTATTTTAAAATCTTAACATAAACCAAGATTTTGAAGGCGGCGCGTGATTGACCCTTTGCGTCATGTAAATATAATGTACAGTCGAGCGCATATCTATAGTAGTAAAAAACAGTTTATGAGAACGTACATGAAAATCACGCGCCGCCTTCAAAATCTTGGTTTATGTTAAGATTTTAAAATACATACAATTATAATTTTTTACTTTTTAGTTAAGGTTTTTGAAGTCGGTTTTATTTTTTGTTAAAAAGTTTTTATTTCATACTTTTTAGTTGATAATTGCGAGGGTTGATTCATAAATGTTTATATAACCAATTTGAGATTTTTTTTTTATTAACCTTTGCTATCCCACTGCTGGGCAAAGGTCTCAAACGTCCAATCACTATCGTGAAAAAAAAACACGCATATCGGCCAAGAATTCTCAGAAAAACGAACCAATGAGCAGATCATCTGGATAGGCGAAGCTAAAATAAACTGATTTATTGAAGCTGGTTAAAAACTACTCAACGAAGTCAATAAAATTTATATGGGACCACCGCGCGGACTTTCTCTACAAAATAAAAAAACAATCACGTAAATCGGCCCACAAATCTTGGAGTAATCGGTGTACATACATAAAAAAAATAAAAAACCTGCCGAATACATAACCTCCTCCTTTTTTTGAAGTCGGTTAAAAATACCTATTTTCTAACCATAAAATGGGTTTTATAAACCTCGGTTTTCTCCTAAAATAAATAAAGTTTCTAAAACAAAAAACATGCAGCTTAAAAATTATGACTTTTGCCAATACAATTAAATTGAAACATGAAAATAATTAAAAAAATATCATATCATAAACATTAAATCAAAAGACTGTTTTATGTCCTTGCGATCGTGACGTGGGCTCAGTATCATGCGATCTGGGCTCAGTATCGAGATACCTAGGTCAGTAGTGGAAATTTCTATAGACCTTTCTATGGAATAGAATATGAACGCCAAAAATCGACATCTCATTGCTGATTTCGTAAAAAAAATTAAGAGGGCTCTTTAGAGTGCGCGGTAGTTACAACACTATTCTAAAAGCAATTGCTGAGCCTCAGAGAGACCTATATTAAGGCATTACTTCATTATAAGTGCAATTAAATATAATTTGATATTTTTTACTGACATAGCTATTAGATTACTAACGAAAATATGGAAAAAATATATACAATTTTAATAAAATACCTTGATACTCCTCCACTTAAGTAGCATCGCAATTACCTCCTAATGTATGTTTCATGTAACGACCACAATTACAAAGACTATTTTAATTTTGTATATCGTAAAAATGGGACAAATAAACTTATGACAGTGTCGGTTTTAATTCAATAATTTTGCTTTAAATTATTTATGGCGTTGTATTTAGGTCTTACATATACTATAATGTTAGGTCATTAAGAGGAAATGCGGGCGGAAAGACTTTTTAAAATGAGTTATTTGAAGATACCATCGCTGTTGTTCTTAGAGTGTTCGGTCTCAAAGCAGTGCGATAAGGACAAATGAAGCTCCGACTGAATAGCCTAAGTAAAAAAGTCATAATTCGAGCCTTGCCTCTCTACTATTTTCTCCTCCGAAACTAGATCAATTTAAAAGATGTTTCATAAACTGAATAAGAAGAATATATACTGTGTCGCTATGTTTTTCCTTTTTCATTCATGGTTGTTAAATTTATACACTAAGCATCTGTAGATAGCGGTCTAAATAGGCAATTTTCAGAATTGTTGAGGGCTTCAAGAAATAAATTATTAACAAAAACTAAAACTTTTCTATGCCTCCATGGCACAGAAAAAGTTACAAAATCATTGCTCTAGGGTTATTATCGCTTGCTTTAACGGTGAAGGGAAACATCGTGAGGAAACCTGCACACCTGAAAGTGCTCCATACAGTTCTCGATGGTGTGTGTAGTCTACCAACTCGCACCACTCATTCGGAGAAGTGGCTCAACTATACTGTGTTTTTTTGTTTTACTTTCTTTGTAACCACACCTGTTAGTTACCTGCTTATGGTTCATCACTGTTGTGTAAATATTGCACGTCGTTAACTGTGACAATAAACCATTTTTCTTTCTTTCTTTCTTTCTTTCAAGAGGCCCGTACTCGGCAGTCCGACAGTAATGGGTTGCTTATAATAAAATTATACCATACTTTGTCGACTGATAAATCTTTTCCATGAACTATTCTCGTAATTGGGCAGCGTTCGGGAAGCTACGCAATATCTTCTCGTCCAAAATACCGCAGTGTCTCAAGACGAAAGTCTTTGACTAGTGTGTGTTGCCAGTAATTACTTACGGCACTAAAACGTGGTCGCTCACAATGGGCCTGATAAGAAGGCTCAAAGTCACTCAAAGGGCAATGGAGAGGGCTATGCTCGGAGTGTCCCTGCGTGATCAAATCAGAAATGAGGAGATTTGCAGGAGAACGAAAGTAACCAAAATATCCCGAAGAATTGCTAAACTTAAGTGGCAGTGGGCGGGGCACATATCTCGCAGAACAGATGGCCAATGGGGCAGTAAAGTTCTGGAGTGGTGACCGCGTACTGGAAGGCGCAGCGTGGGTAAGCCACCCACAAGGTGGCGCGACGGCCTGGTGAAGGTCGCGGGTATCCGCTGGATGCATTGCTGTGTTTCGGTCTGAAGGGTACGGGTGCCGGTGAAATTACAATCACATGAGACTTTCCATCTTTATGTCTCAGTTTAGCGAAACGACTTGCGGTACAGTTAAAGCAACAGTCTAGGTGGTATTGCAGTTGTTATGGGCAAAGGTAACCGCATAATATCAAGTGGGCCTTTAGCTCGTTTCGCAATCCTATAACATGAAAAAAACGCGGAAAGCGCAAGACCGGTCGTTGTGGCGATGCTTGGCCTATGTCCAACAGTGGACGTTTTTGGCTGAAATGATGATGATGATGATTCTCGTAATTCATGCCAACACAAAAAACTCGTGAACTTCCGCTGGTCTTCAAAAGATAAACAAAACTTATTGAATGAACTTAAAGTATTATAAGTAACCACAAAGTAACACTACTAAGCACCGCATTAACTTGGAGGAGTCATTAATTAATTTACATGTAATAACCGTTGTTAAAATCTCATTTTTTGGATCTGGATTTTAAGTGACCCCTATTGTGTAACAAAGATGTAGAGTGACTGGATGTACTAAGAACGGTAGATCTTTTTACACGACTGCCCAAAAAAAAGAGTGTAATGTTTTTCCAGTATTGTAGCTGATTAGGTGAGAATTTGAGATATAAGTGCATTTTATTGCCGCTCCCGCTATTGTCCAGGACGGCCTCATATAAATGAATGCATATTGTATCATCACCCCGCCCCCGCGCGCCGTCGCGAGTCACTAAGGCCAGCTACTTTAACTACTGTGCAGCTGTGTAAGTACTGTTGTAGCTAGAGAGAATCGTTCTTATAAAATACTATCGACCCACGCCAGCTTCGCACGGGTAGCAATTATAGCCTATAACCTTTTTATATAATAAATAAATAAATATTTTTGGGACATTTTTTACACATCACCATCTAGTCCCAAACTAAGCAGAGCTTGTGGTATGGGTACTTGACAATGGATTTAATACGTATATTTTTTTTTTTTGTAAATACATACTTATAATACATAAGAAACTACCAGACCAACACAAACACTCATGTTCATAACACAAATATTTGTGTCCTGTGGGAATCGAACCCACAACCTCGTGATCAGCAATCCGACACTCGAACCACTAGACCACAGAGGTCGTAATCTCTCTTTCTATTGGTGAAAACCGTATGAAAATCCGTACAGTCGTTTCTGAGATAAGCCCGAATAAACACGAACTCAGCGCGGTGGGGTACATACAACACTAGAAAAGCAAAAATCGTAAAAAAAATACATTTCGAATGGAAATGTATCTATGATACTGTTTATACCAAACGTATTTTTTTCGTTGACACTTCAAATTCAAATTCAAATAAGTAAGCATTTATATGCACTTTTAAAACATTTAATTAAAAATCTAGTTGCACGGTCCCAGAGGGTTGGTCCTGTGAAGAGCCTGCAAGAAACTCTGAACTATGGTATATTATTATATTATTTTTAAATAATAAACGGTACACTGTTTGTTTGTTACATATTTTAGAAAGATTTTTGACACTTCCATTCAAAGATTCTCATTAAATCTGTGTTACTTACCAACATGGGCGTAACTTCCGTGCTTAACCTCCATAAATTAGTTAAAAAACAAATCGTGCTATTGAATACATAAACTCTAATGTTTTGATGTGCAGTTATGTCAGTTTGTATCACTGAACTAGTTATTATATTGTTAAATGTGTGGTTAAATTGTTTTTGATGAGCTGCGGGTAGGTTTGAGTATTAATGGGTATTATCACTATTATCAGATGTTAGGGCGTGGTTTTATGCTAATAGAATTGCTGTTTGGTGTGTGATCTTGGCTACTAATAGATTGAAGCTTCACGTTTTGTTGTTGTCGTAAACGTTGAGGCCTGGTTACACAGTGCGAGTTTACCGTGCAATATAGTTCAGCACAGCTACTTGCACCATATGACCGCATTATACGAGTTACTATCATGTATGAGTCGGTCAATAGCGAGCATCCAATAACATTTTTGTTTTCACTGACCACTCACCAAATTTAGTATTTTTATTAATGTTATTGTTGTGCTGTCCTGTGTTCTGTGCCGAATAAAAGTTTTTCTTTCTTTCTTTCTTTCAAATTTTTTAGGTATAATGCTGAAATGTTAGCATAATATATTAACTTTTATTTACTTCTTCTGGGTAGTTGGGAGTCCTGGAGACCTGTAACACAGGTTCACTTAGTACAGGCTCCAGTCTCCACGACATAATGTTAAACGAATACTTATTTTAATAATTTACATTGTAAAAATTCTTTATGTGGTGGAGATTTTTTTTATTATTATATTATTAGTGTTATTCGCATTCCTCTACCACTTTACAAGGCCTGTCTAGCATTACTACTCGCCATTTTATAGCGACTACTATTAGCACTAGCATTGTGTGACCAACTGAGGCGAGTCAATCTACTGGCATGTTATGGTAATATATGTCTACTGTCAGGTTAGTAGCTCGCACTTTTTTTACGTGGGAAGATCCTCACGGACGCACTCCGCCCGGGGAAGGCGGAGCCAGTGTCGGACTCTTACCGACTAAAACCACCACGGTGTTCCTCTTCCAACCATGGGCCGGGGGGTGGGAAACTTATAGTCGTCCAACCATCCCCGGCAGGTCCCGGCTCGCCACTAGTAGGCGAGCGCCTTCTCCCCGTGCGGCATCATCAGCCACACCGTCTCTTGACTGGTGCGCGCGGAACACGACGCGCCACCAGCGGCGGACTACCCCGAGTCCGTCGCCCGCAGGCCCACTCCTAGGGTGGCTGGAGGTCGGCGTACGCCCTCCTGCGACGCCCGGTCCGTCTCCTGCGGGTGGGGAGAGAGGTCGTTGCCTCTCGAACCTTCTCCGCCGCCTCCTTAGCGTGCATCACCTCCTCGCAAAAGGAGACGACGCCCTCCCAAGCGTTCTCGCTCCCGACTATAGCCAAAACAACGGCCGGAAGCGAGTAGTAGCTCGCACTGTGTAACCAAGCCTTTACTTATATTTTCTAATATACATATAGGTTTCAATAATTTATTTCTCTGAAATAACTTTAACAATATTTTCAGTTCACATAAAAGATAAAATATAACTTTAACATTAACTTGTAACGTTGGAAACAAAATCGCAACTATCATAGTTCTATTCTGTACAAAGAAAATAATAGACAATAATTTTTTTAATATTTTTATTCAACTTTACAATAACTTTATTAGTCACTAGACTTTTCCCGCGGCTTTGCCCACGTACTGAAATAAAATATAGCCTATGTTAATTCTGGATAAAGCAGCTTTCAGATGGTGAAATAATTATTAATATCAGTTCAGTAGTTCACATTTTAATATCGATTACAAATAAACAAACAAACATACAAACAAAAAAAACACATCTTTCCTCTTTATAATATTAGTATAATAGACAAATTCAAATTGTTACAAAGTTAGCACCTGTCCATAAGGTTTTAGGGATTGTGGTGATAAGTTTGTGGGTAAAAAACGGTTGTAAACTAGCACTTTTTAAATCATTATGCATCACCCAAAAACTAAAGCGTATTAATACTTTTATTTAATGTCCCATTTATTCAAACTAGCAGCTGGATCGAAGCGTTCTCACGCAATAACGCTAAAATACCGTCGTAAAATGTTTCAAAATCGATCGTAAAAATCGCAAAATCATCTTAAAAATTCATCGATCGATCACAATGGGACATTACCTTTTTATTGCCACTAATGAATATCTTTTTATAACCCACCCTTTACAATACCTCTACACTGTATTAAATAATAAAGTTTTAAATTCTAGAACATAAAAATTTGTAAACGACGTTTTGTATTACTTTTTGTTATCAATTTTATTATTTAAAAAATTAAGGGTGTAGAAAAATGTTTGTCATTCTATTTGAACTTGCCCCCTTTATGGTTGCGACAACCCTTGATTTTGACACGGTTAACCGGTAAACGCTGGGTGTGCAAAAAATGACCTGACATTTTTTCTTTTATAATTTTTCGCTACAAAAATGAACTTTATTTTTTTAACGACAAGAACTGAGTACTTTTCAACTGTTCGTTGCACATTGAAATTTTAAGATGAAGTAGGTCATAATTGGCACCACAATGCGAATTAAACCGTTGCTAATAGGTAGAAAGTGTAACATAGTGTCAAGTATTTTGACTTACATTGTTGATTAATTTCAAGGGTTACAGTTCATGATTTTTCTTTGTAACTTACTTTATTTGTTGATTCTAAACGTAGCGTGCACAGATCACTTATGTTGTGACATGCGTGTCAAACGAATATAAGACAGAGGTGCCTAAAGCGTGGAATACCGTTTTTTCTTTCTATAACCATAATCAGCTCACGCAACATTTGTTAGGTACATCTGTTATGCTGTAGTTATAGATTTCCTTATTGAATAGGTAAGAATATCTAAATATCGTATTAGTGTAAAATATTTCAACCATAGTATCTTACCATTTTTTTACGTTCACAACATAAAAACAAATTAACTCATATTAGTTAAGAAGTCACTCTATTATTCAATATTGTTTCAATATTATTACATACCTCATTAGTAATTACCAAAAAATATTTTATTTGGTTTTTTAAATAAAAATACATCCAAACACAGGCGTCTGTGTACCTATCAACTCTTTATAAGTTTACCGTATTGGGTCTGGGGGTGCCCAAATACATTAAAACAAAATTAACTCCACGCACAATATCTCATTTCAATACAAAACACCTCAATTAGCTGTCATCACCAATCAGCGAACAAGCATTTAATCAATTCGTGTTCACAATCACAATATTCATAACCTTATATTCAGAAGGTCATTTGGATGCAAAACTGATAATTAACGCATTAACATCCAAATAACGGGGACAAAAGGTGTGCTTGGAGTTTGGATTGGGTTACCGTGAGTGCTACGGTGGCGGAGGGTTGGCTGCCATGCGATAAAAGATAGTGTGACGTTACGACAAGGAATGTCGGTATTAAATTCCAAACTTTTAGCTTATTGAAAGGTTAATTTTGATAGTAACTGCTTTCTGACAGTTCAATTCAATTTATTCAGAAACAATTTTTACATTGTGTTTGAAACATAATCACTTCAGTTACAATTCAATAAATCAAAATTATTAGGTAAATACATTTATTTAGAAAATACACAATAATATAACCACCAAATATACATCATCATCATTCATAATTAATAACAGTATTTTATTATGTCACAGTAATAAAATCAATGTCTAGTAGCTACACCATAAAAGTCATAATAAGAAGTTAATACACATAATAATTAAAATAATAATAAATACTTTTGGAACATTTTTACACATCACCATCTGGTCCCAAACTAAGCAGAGCTTGTGATATGGGTACTAGACAATGGATATAATACTTATATGCTTTTTTTTTGTAAATACTTATAATACATAAGAAATTAACAGACCAACACAAACACTCATGTTCATCACACAAATATTTGTGTCCTGTGGGAATCGAACCCAGGACCTCGTGATCAGCAGTCTGACACTCGATCCACTAGACCACAGAGGTCGTCTCAATTAGAATAGTAATCTCAGTCAATTAATGTCAAATGATTTAAATCAGATACCGATCAGTCACATTCTTCTACAAATCGTCGACAGAGAAATAACACGCTTCAACAGAACATGCTTTAACTTGATTTTAAATTCTCTATGATACAATATATTCTTTAATTCTATTGGCAGTTTGTTAAATATTTAGTTGAACTGTAGTATGCGCAATGTTTGAATATATTGAGATGAGGCATAATTTTGGTCTGAAAGTCTTTTCGCCTTGTACTCTCCCTCTGACCTCTTTCCTCTTCAGATTCATATTCAGTTGTCACTACTTGTCACTCGCCCGCAAAAGATCCTTTAATTTAACAGAAAAAGTTTTTGAAATTTTCAACGACAACGTAATAAATAGATTTGCACTATTTTTATCATCCAAAAAGCAATGTACACAGAAATATTAAAAATAAAACTTTGGCAAGATAGCACGCATCCTTTTTACACAAAATTTAGATCAGGAATACAAAAGCCGCATGATTTCATATTGCACAACCCTTACCGACCCACTCGTCCACACTGAAGTGTTCTGATTACCCTATTTATTCTATTAAGTTGGTAATTGTTTACTGAATGAGTTGCGCTGAATCTCATCCGTAGTGAATATTAGACCTATTGTGTGCCTTTGTGTGAATATTGTGCTAAAGTGAATATGTTTTGCGAAATGCCATTGCGGTGTTAGGGTTAGAATTTCGGGTAAGACAATGGAACTGATTTTGGTTGAGTGTTTTGTTTTTAAGAGATTGTTTATACCCTGTTGCAGTTTAAAATTTGAAAGTAGAATGTAATTATTTAGGCAGGTACTTATCATGGTACAATATTATGTTTCACCAGGTAATCTTCCCATGACAGCTAGGTCACGTGATTGCCTCAGCACGTCATTGGCTATGGAGCCAATAGCGGGATGTTAGCGTGACACTTGTCAGTTTGATGTGCTGCCACTATGTGTAAATAAATTATCCGAGCAAAATATTTTTTTTCACTAGTCATTTTATACACTTTCCTTTATTAACTAATTAGATGAATAACACGAGATATTAATATTAATTTATTTTATATTCATTTTGAATAAAAATCTCCTTAATCAATGGCAGCACTGATCGTGACGTAGCACCGAGGCATCGCGGGAAGAAAATACCTGGTGAAACAAATTATTATACCATGCTTCTCAGAGTATGCTTATAACATTTTTGTTTGGTTAAAAGCTATGTGTGTATAATAAGTAACAACCGTAAACACTTGATATTGTTTTAGAAAAATAGCAAAGCTAATCTATAGTGATTGTCGATGATAAAATTTTAATTAGATTTTATGCATTCTGTGGATTCAATTAATATTACCACTTGTAACGTTACTTGATAAGCATCAAAATTAACATGCTGTTTTGTTATTTTCGGCCTTAATTTACAAAGTCTTTTTTTTTCAAAATCCGCATGAAACACAGATAAAAAAATTGTATGTTGTTCTCAGTAACCCCAGGGGAGAAAGTTTTGAAAAATAAACTTTGATTTTGCCCCAACCAGTGAAATTTCGCAATAAACAGTTTAACGAATCAATAAAAAAGTCAACGTCATCATTAGATACCGCTACCGTTCGAAGTTAACAAAAAAAATATATAAAAAGATGGTTCCCACGACACCCAGTAATCATTCCAATCAATAAAAACATAAAATACTTTGACATTTAATGACAAACATACCCATAGATCAAAAGAGGAAACAATAAAAACGCACCCAGTATTTACGAGTTCAAACCTTTGGCAAAAAATAGACAAAACAGACAGTTTGGGGGAAAAATAAGAAAAAATTGTAACCGCGAAATCGAAAATTATTTGGGAACTTTTTTTTTGCTTTTTGCTAAAATCTCGGCTCACATGATATCATGAAAAATCCGAAGTTAGAATTTGTATAGTTTTTTTTTCTACTCTGAAAATATAAACATGGTTTTTTTGTTGTTATAGCAAGTTTTATTAATAAAACACAAATTTCAAAAAAAAGTAAAGCGTAAAATATTTTCTGTATTTTGAAGAATCGATTTAATCTTATATATATAATAAGCTAAAATATGATTAATTTGGTTTCTTATTCCAAGTAGGATAGAGGAGGTTTTAAGTATAGTTAATTGGTTTAGTATCAAATGCAAAACCACGTAATAATATTGCACTTATTCCTATAAAGGGACCGCAAAAGATAAAAGTTACTGTACTTTATTTTTTGGCACGATCGTTGTGTCAAATACTTTTTATGTTCTTTTTTCTCCTTTTATAAAATACCGATGTCGTCAAATTAGGTAATTTTGCTTGTATGTCTTGTTTTGTGCATATATAAATGTTTTATTTATCTATTAAAATATCATCCCATGTAATTCTGTCTTTATTTTATCGCAGGGTCTTCACGACCCTCGTGTTTAGTACAGGGTTGGGCAGAAAAAAATATAAAAATCGTTTATTTCGTTAAATTTGACCCCTCAACTGCAAGCTTGAGCGTCAGACCATATCTTGTTATAGCAATATAATAATGTGTTTAGACTTTAGTAAATTATTTTGTTTTGTTGTATGGTGTTACAATAATTAAGTAGTAAAATGCCGTCTGGAAATTTTTAGGCGCTCCGCAGACGGGCAACTCTAGTTGAGGCAACACTTTTCAACGTTTTCGCGATCACTACACATTATAATAAAACAAGTTTATCCAGATTACATCGCGTATTTTTTTTTTATGTACATGCCCTGGACAAAACCAACCATTTTCTTCGATTTGATAAACCACAAGCCCTGGTGAAGGAAAACCGATATGTACCTAGAAAGCTCCGTGAGGCTATTGAAATTAAAAAACATCCTAATTTTAATAGAGAAGATGGTTGGCAGCTACCACCCTATATTTTCTATACATTTTATTGAAACGTCTCACAGCTGGCGCGGTCGTGAAGCGACTGAAAAAAGTACTCTATGGCGACTGAGTAAACGCATTGGTTATATACCAGGCCCCTCAGAAAGTATTGCGAAAAAAAGTTTTTATATATGGGAGACTGGCCAGTTATAATGTTTTTCGAAAATATGATTATTTATAAGTAAAAATAAGTAAGTTCCAATTTCAAAATTTCCCTCCACATTTTTTGCGAGTTAATTCAAAGTATTGTGTCTCACTGAAATATGGATCTGCGCCGGGAACATTTTAGAGCTATGATTTTATACGATTTCAAGTGTCGCCTGAAACCGGATGAATCGTACGATAGACTTCAAATGGCATTCATGGATAAAGGCCCTTCCAAGGCAACCGTGTATCGTTGGTATAACGAATTCAAGCGCGGTCGACCAACTTTGGGGGATGACGAAAGAAGCGGTCGCCCTTTGACGGCTGTTACCGAAGAAAACGTGCTAGCAGTGAAAAATTTAATCCAAGACAATAGGCGAATTACATATCAGGAGATTCAACACATATTGAAGATTGGATCGGGAAGCGTTCACGAGATTCTACACAGCCATCTTCGCGTGAGGAGGATAGTATCACGCTGGGTGCCGCACAACCTCACCGATGCTCAGAAGCAGGCCCGGGTGGAATGGTGCCGTGATATGCTTAACAAATTTGAAGCAGGCTCGTCTCGGCGTGTTTACGACATCGTTACAGGTGATGAGTCCTGGATTTATCAATACGACCCAGAAACCAAGCGCCAGTCGACTGTTTGGGTGTTTCAAAATGAGCCAACGCCTACCAAAGTGAAGCGATCTAGAAGCGGGGGTAAGATTTTGATCGCTAGCTTTTTTAATTTGACTGGCCACTTGGTATCAATTCCCTTACGGGATCAAAGAAGCATTAATGCCAAATGGTATACTACCAAATGTTTGCCAGAAGTTTTCTCTGTTATAAGCAACAAGCGACCAAACACAGGGCTCCGCGGGCTACTGCTCCACCACGACAATGCACCTGCGCACACCGCACTCAAAACGAGGGACTTCCTGGACAGCACGCCAGTCAAACTCCTGGGTCACCCTCCTTACAGCCCTGATCTAGCACCGTGTGACTTCTTTTTATTCCCAAAAATAAAAAATCAGCTCAAAGGGATACAATTTTCGTCGCCGGAAGATGCGCTGGCTGCGTTCGAGCAGGCTGTAAACGAGGTGTCTGCGGCGGACTGGAAAAAGTGTTTTGAAAACTGGTTTAGGCGCATGAATCTTTGTATAGAGGCTGGTGGAAAGTACTTTGAAAAGATTTGATAAAAATATATGTACTTATAGAACAATTTTTTTTAGCTTCGCAAAACTTTCTGAGTGTCCCACGTATTCTCTTTGCGACTGAGAGCGAAACTGTGCAAGCGACTGATTATTGCACAGTTTGGATGGGGCCGTTTGAGCGGTGATCGTGCATCTATGATATATTTGATCGTTGGTATTCATAATAATCTAATTGGGGGGTCTGGGGCCTTGCGTTAATTATGTTACATGATATATATTTACTTTTCTATCAAACCTACACTATTAAACAAACAATGGTATAAACTATAATAATATACAATCCATGCAACCATCTTCAAACCGTTGGATATCAAATTGTTTGATTACATCCACTTAATTTGTTTCTTTTTTTTATTGATAAAAATATCCATACCGACCGGTCATTATAAATAATGCATAACATCTTGGTCCATAAGCTCATATGGACAACAAAGAAAAGCAGCAGTAGTATATAAGTGGCACAAGTGAACACAGTTACAGTTAATCTGAACTTTGATAAATGACGATCCTACGCTCTTGATTTAATTTTAATATACAGGTTGTGGAGAAATACTGAATAGCTTCTTACAAAAACAGCATGGTAGTACTTTTTTTCGAATTGAGATTTTTTTACAGAATCAAAGGAAGACATTTGTTTTTTTTTTTTTGAAAAACGAAAAATAAATTTGGTATATGTTGTTTTTCTGAAAAGCTCTTCAATTACAATTTAAAAAAAATAGGCGTGTTATTTGAAAAAGTAGTGGCAAGGCTCGAGTAAATAGGTTTTGGCTGGGTAAGAGTGTATGATCGTTGACCGCACCTTCTTTTAACGTCAGGAGATATGGCGGTCAAACGCAAGCCCATCCTACTTGTATTATAAATGTGAGATGTTCAGAAGTTTGGGCGTTAGGGTGTTTGCTACTCAATCACGCTTCTTCTTCTTTCCCTTAACCCTATCCCATTATCTAGGGTCAGCTCTCCTAGTCTGCCTTCTCCATTTATTTATATCTCACGCGGTCGCGGCTTCTATCTCGCTCTCCTTCAAGTCCCTCTGGACTGTCGACAGCCAGGTGGCAAGGGTCTTCCACGGTGGTGTCGCTTCGAATTTTGCAGATCAAGGGCTGCTCGTACCATAAGGTCTTCTGGGTGGCAGAAAACAACGGATTTGGATGAAATTTGGCACAGAGATAAACCATGATCCGGATTAACAAGAATATTAAATAATAATAACATATTTTATAGTTCAATTTATCACAGAAAGATTACAAATCCCTCATTCATTGGGAACTGTTAATCTTCCCGAAATACAAACATTTTATTGATAATTAGCACAATTTATAGACAAGTACAGTTTTCATTCATCAAGCATATGAAGACATAACGACTACTGTGACGACTGTGGTCTGGTGGTTCGAGTATCGGACTGCTGATCACGAGGTCGACGGTTCGATTCCCACAGGACACAAATATTTGTGTGATGAACATAAGTGTTTGTGTTGGTCTGGGTGTTTCTTATGTATTATAAGTATGTATTTACAAAAAAAAACGTATATAAGTATTATATCCATTGTCTAGTTAGTACCCATAGCACAAGCTCTGCTTAGTTTGGGACTAGATGGTGCTGTGTAAAAATGTCCCAAAGATATTTATTTATATTTATTTTTCTTAACTATTATAAAATTGTAAACGTCTGTTTGTTTGTTTGTTCCAGCATCACGCTAAAACTACTGGACCGATTTTGATGTTTTTTTTTTTGTTTGAAAGCTGATGATCTGACTTAAAAAGTGGTATGGGTTTTGAGAAAGAAAGAAAAAAAATAATTCGTGGGTTGCGTACTCACCCGACAGATCGAAGCTCCTATGCTTCTATTCTATACGAGCGGATAGTAATGTACGATGGAGTGCAGTGGAGTGGAGTGGAGTGGAGTGGAGTGGAGTGGACAGGGGATGGGACTGGGGACGGGACAGGGGACGGGACAGGGGACGGGACTGGGGACGGGACAGGGGACGGGACTGGGGACGGGACAGGGGACGGGACAGGGGATGGGACAGGGGACGGGACAGGGGATGGGACAGGGGACGGTACATGGCACGGGACAGGGGACGGAACATGGGACGGGACAGGGGACGGGACAGGGGACGGAACATGGGACGGGAAATGGGATGGGACAGGACAGTATGACGGCACATGGGACGAGACATAGGACATGGGACATGGGACGGGACGAGAGTGATATAGTGAGATAGTGGGACAGTGGGACACTGGACTGGTTGTCAGTGTCAGTGTCGGTGTCAGTGTCGGTGTCAGTGTCGGTGTCAGTGTCGGTGTCAGGGCCGGTGTCAGTGTCGGCGTCAGTGTCTGTGTCAGTGTCGGTGTAGGTATCAGTGTCGGCGTCATTGTCAGTGTCAGTGTCGGTGACAGTGTCGGTGTCAGTGTCAGTGTCGGGGCCGGTGTCGGTGTCAGTGTCGGTTTCAGTGTCGGTGTCATGGTCGGAGTCAGTGTCAGTGTCGGTGTCACACACAAACAGGACACTGACAGACGCGGATACCAACACAGACACGTCAGATTTCATGTCACGTTCAATGGAACGTGACCCGTCGGTGTCAGTGGCAATAAAATGTCATTCACCGACATGGGTGTACACTCGATGTCAGTGTCGGTGTCAGGGTCGTTGTCGGCGTCAGTGTCAGTGTCAGTGTCTGTGTCAATGTCGGTGTCGGTGTCAGTGTCGGTGACAGTGTCGGTGACAGTGTCGGTGACAGTGTCAGTGTCGGGGCCAGTGTCGGTGTCAGTGTCGGTGTCAGTGTCGGTATCAGTGTCGGTGTCAATGTCGGTGTCAATGTGTGTGGTCTTTTTACGTTTATTTCTAAAGGCAATATTCTAACTTTTAAACTCTTGTTTATTTCTGGCATTAACCTATATTATATTCACATTATTTGAATAAATTTAATGTAATAAACAATAACCTATTTTAAAAAGTGTTTATCCATGGAGTTTCTTGCCGGTCCTTCTCCATAGGACCCACAATTTGGAACCGTGCAACTAGAGCCTGACGGTTCAAAAGTGCTTGTAATTAGGTTTATTTGAAATAAAAAACATTTGATATTGATTTTTTTCACTTTAAGCATGTCATATCTAGCATAACTTTGACATCATCCTATATATTAACAGGCGTGACTACACGACTGTACTACAGATTACGTGCGTAGCATCGCTGCGTCGCACTGAGCCGCACATATTGTTCTAAACAATTATGTTTATGTCTGTACTTATGAATGTGTGGCCATCGGTGAGAGAAGAAAGTCCTAACTGTGACCACTGAGATAATATGTACTACGTACTAGAGAAAACAACTCAAACAAAACGTTTGTAGCACGTTTTAGAGCATCTGCACTCTCACTCACTTAGCCCCGCTCGCCGCGCGTGCTCCGCGGCCAGCAAGTTGCGCGATATTTTTTGTTCGTAATGTCTACTCTAGTACGTAGTACATATTACCTCAGTGCCTGTGACATGCTATGACTAGTGATTAATGTATGTAATAATTATTCATTTATTCATCATTATCAGAATAGCCGAAAGATGTTCTTTTCTGGATATCAGCCTCTTCCAAGCATCGCCACAACGACCGGTCCTGCGCTTTCCGCATTCAGCGGATTTCCGCGACCTTCAACGGGTTGTCGGTCCACCTTGTGGGGGGCCTACCCACGCTGCACCTTCCAGTGCGCGGTCACCACTCCAGAAAATTTCGGTGCCATCGGCCATCCGTTCTGCGAGCAATGTGTCCCGCCCACTACCACTTAAGTTTATCAATTCTTCGGGCTATGTCGGTTACCTTCATTCTCCTGCGAATCACCTCATTTCTGATTCGATCACGCAGGGAGTCTCCGAGCATAGTCCTCTCCATTGCCCTCTAAGTGACTTTGAGCCATCTTATCAGGCCCATTGTGAGCGATCACGTTTCAACACAAATGTAGGGAACGTAAAAGTTGTTTATACTGATGAGTACAACGACCCCTTAAGAGGTTATCAGTTATTGCAATAACACATTGTATACGAGGTATTTGCTCGTTAACATTAATTTACTATCGAAATATCCTATACAACGTGTATTAGAAATGCGTGGTCATACTTTAAAAGCTCATTCAGGGCATAACATAGAACAACTTTTACTATGGGACCAACCCTGAAATCGCGAAAAAAATATCAGCTGATCCCTACTAAATCATCGATGTCGCTCAGCAAAATGTGAGAATCAGCTGATTTTTTTTCGCGATTTCAGGATTGATCCCATAGTAAAAGTTGTTCTATGCTATGCCCTGAATAAGCTCTTCAAATATGACCACGCATTTCTGATACACTTTGTATATTTCGATCAATATACAACGAAAAGAAAGAAATTATTTTTAGTTGAGCTCAAGCCATCCGTCATATTAAAAAGAGCATAAATATATTATACCATAATACTGCTAATGATTTATACGCCTAACCAGAGGGCAACGCGTAAGCTAATAGTTATAATGATCTTTTGATGTGCAAAGCGATTACTACAGGGAAATTGTGCCCTTATTCTCTATAAGTTCCGGGTTCGATTTTCAGTTGATGTTTTTATGATTTAGTGGACATGGGCCTAATAGATAATTTGTAATTGATAGAAAAAAGTATAATTATGATTATTTTATTAAACTAGTGTTGTTTATAATATGTATGATGGTTAATTAAATGATTTATGATGGCATTAATTTAGACAGATTTTCAAGTTTGACTTGGGGCTATTTTCTCATATTTTTTGAGCTAGAATATGATTTTATTTCTTTCTTTCTTGTAAATCATAGCTTAGAGCTACTGCAATCGAGACCATAATTGCTAATTTATGTGCAGTTTTTGACATTCCTCGTATGTTTCTGTTCTACAGGAATAAAATATGTATGTAAAATATGAGATGATGAGAAATATGTATGCACCACATGAGAAGCCAGCATCTTGGAGGCCACGTCATCTCAACGCAGGAGATCAGGTCCTCCTCCCCCAAAGTCATAGTCGACTTCATGATTGACTTACAGCTTGGGGAAGTGTAATGCTGCAAGAGGAGTCACAATAGATCTTATCAGGTCGCAGTGGCTTATGGGGCGTTCAAGATCCCTACCTCTTTCCTCAAATAATAATAATGTAAAATATCTTTTTTAAAACAAGCTTTTTGCTTCCAGCTCCATCAACAGACCAGCATTATGGTACTATTATGTGTGTGCTTCTATAGCTGTGTTAAAAAATCTGAATTTCTATGAATTTCATGTTGTTGAGGCACAAACTAGACTGCCCCATGTCATTCTCCTTTTGAGCCGGTATGACTTTTATACATATGAAAGAGGAAAATTAAATGAGAAGTTGTAAAAAATCGAGATACATAGAACAGTAAGTACCAATAGCCAGCTAGCTCAAAGATACAAATCTACTTCCACCTCAAAATCTCCAATTAAACAAAGCCACAAATTAACTGACGTAATCAGCTTAGTTGACCATTAATATCGTCTCGAATCAACCCTTTGACTGCATAATGCCGGCAGGCAAACACCGGAGCGTAACCTATGCTAAGCTCCGACGCAAATATAGTAAGCAAACGGATATTAAGCTGGGTTTATGTACTAGCATGCTGTGTTGTGGTATTGGTACCTTCCCAAATATCCCAAGCCTAAATTCAAGAATTTAGGCTTGGGATATTTGGGAAGGTTAGAAACAATATTTTTATAATAATTTCTTAGATTTCGCGATCACTACACATTATAATAAAACAAAGTTTAACCGGATTAAATCGCGTATATTATTTAAATTGGTTTTCCTGACGTTTCGAATGCTTTGCAACTTTGCTTAGCTTTATTGTGGGTGATTACTGCGTGCATCGAAACGATTTTAATTAATAATATTGTACGGTAGATTAAAATATTTTTTTAGAAATATCTGTAAAGACGCTTGTCATCTTAGTCTACCTGCGACCACGAAATTCTGCAAAGCTTTCGAAACGTCAGGAAAACCAATTTAAATAATATACGCGTTTTAATCTGGTTAAACATTTTTTTTTAATATTTTTATAGTCACACATGAGTTTTTATTCAATAGATTTAAATGAAACAATTGAGAACTTCCTCCTTTCTTGAAGGCGATTACAAAGGTCGTAGATTGAGTATATTTTCATCATGAATAAAAATAAACGCACGTTTTTAGGGTTCCGAAGTCCTACAAGGAACCCTTATAGTTTCGTCATGTCCGTCCGTCTGTCCGTCTGTCCGTCTGTCCGTCTGTCCGTCTGTCCGTCCGTCGTCCTGCCATTTCTAAACTATGCAACGTAGAAACTTATAATCTTCCACATTGATAGACCTTTGTGAAAACTCTCTTTTAAAATTATTTCGAGTATAATGTGATTATAATTTTTTGAGTTATAGAGAGAAAACTGAAAAATACTTAAATCGTCCTAGTTCAAAGGTCATTGACCTTAGAGAAAAATTATCATAGCAAATAATGCTCTTTTAGCTACTTTCTATTTGAAAAAATCACAAAAAGTAACTTTGAAATGACACACATCTTAAATTTGGCTTCTTGAATTAATCGCTAGATGGCGCTACTAACAACACGCTCTGAGTCGCGAATGCTGCCGATTATTTCAAAAACTAAAATAGCCATGATTAATATTCGATTTGATTCGTTTGTAATTACACCTACTTAAGGAACCCTATAATACTGAGCATGGCCGAACATGCTCTTGGCCGGTTTTATTTGTATGTCCACATAATGACGGGAGGTCGCCCAGTGGTCGAAATCCAATCGTATCTGGGGGCACGGTAGTGCCCCCGTCAAGTCGAGCTTTAATTATATTTTGACGAAACTATGCCGTAAAAAAACCGATTTCAATTGTTTTTATTGATAGCACTAAAGGTTGTATATAGCCACTAAGAAAAAAGTAAGGAAATCGGTTGACAAACAGAGGAGAAAATGGTACTGAACCGTTTTTCATATACCTATTTCATCATCATCATTTCAGCCGAAAGACGTCCACTGCTGGACATAGGCCTCCCCCAATTAATATGCCATGCCATAATCGCCACGCTTGGCAGGCGGGTTGGCGATCGCAGTTGGTTGGTTAAATACTCAGAGAATGCTGCTGCTGCCCATTCTCTGGTGAATCCCTTAGTCGCCTTTTACGACACCCATGAGAAGAGGTAGGAAGGGTGGTGCAATTATTTATGTCCGGCACCACACGGAACATATGCCTATTTATAAATGTATGTTTTAAACAATTTGAAAGCTTCTTAATAATCGACCTAAAATAAATTTTAAAAAATACTTATCTTTTCCACACTAATCGGACTCAAATTCAGTTTTTCTTAAACGAAGAACTACTCTCGACTCGAAGTATTCACAGCAAAAAGAAGAAAATTCAATTTCCTCCATTGCACTTTTTGTCTTGACTGTACATTACACAGGCAAGCACTTATCTGCACAGTGTACGCTCGATTGAAGGTTGCACTATCCATAACTTTACCCTTGCTACCGTTTTCCATCTAATCACCGTGTTCGACTATACCTTCTTCAACCAACAAAATTTTTGAGTGTGTGTTACACAGTGTCACCTGTGTTTTGTTTTTGAATCGCGTGTGTTTGCCAAAATTGGCCAGCATTTGACTAACAACTGCCAAATCCTCTTTCTTCATTTATTATAGGGATGATATTTGCTTACTGAAACGTTCCACGTTGATGATCCACTTGAGCTGTGCTTTTGAATATTTTTGTCTGCGAAAAGGTATAAAACTTTTTTGTAGAGATTGTTACTTGTGATAATTATTTACTCTGATGAGCGAAATACTATGTGTGTTTAACTTACTGAGAATAGACACTTTTCTCGAGTCAGGATTTAATAAGAGTTACTTTACCATTACAAATCTGACATATATATGTGGTGGTATGGCGTAAGAAAGAGATGCAAAAAATCATATTTCGCGCACGGTGCATTGGTGTATTTTGATGAACTCTCGTAAAATAAAACAGTTTTTATGGGGTATCAGGTCCATGGGTTATACGGAACCCTTACTGCACGAGTTTGACTCGCACTTGGCCGGTATTATTCTATTTGTCCTCTACGACGAAATTAGCTGCAAAATTTAATATAATAGTTTGCCAAACGTTATCATATGTTATTCGAAATAAGTCTTCACGATAACCATTTATTATTTAAGACTAGGCTTTGCCCGCAGCTTCGCTCACGTATAATTCGATTTATCACAGAAGTACACAAAGGGGCTTGTAGCGATGCAACGACTGCGCGGATTGTACGATCTGCAAGGTTAAGCTGCACTTGCCGCGGTCAGTCTGTGGATGGGTGACCGTTTCGTTACACATCGAGACCCCTCCGTGCCTCGGAGAGCACGTTAAGCTGTCGGTCCCTAATATAATTGGGAAAAGGCTCGGAGGATGACAGAAGTACACAATCGCGGATCCCTCGGGAAATCGTGTATCATCCCAGAATAAAAAGTAGCCTATATGTTAAACCGGGTTATGGTATATCTGTGCGTTAATTTTCATACAAATCCGTTCAGCCGTTTCAATGTCATTGAAGAACAAATTAACAAATATCCATAAATTAGAATTTATAATATTAGTAGGATTAATAATTATGAAATTAACTCAAGATAGTTATTAGAATTAATATTAGTCATCAATTTCTATTGTTCATCAAAATCCGTAATAGCAATCTGTACGTATCACAACGTAAGGGCGCCATCGGATTAGGCCAGACTCCTGCTGTTTACTTAACTAATGCACGCCATCTAGCCGCAGGCTTGGTAAACAACCAGCAAAGTATGCGAGTATGTGTATGATCTATTGTTTTTGTCTGCAGGATTATTGGGGAACACAATTAAAAGGTGCTTGCTTTTTTAACTGACTTTGCGAAGACTTGAGAGTTGAGATTCTACCTATGAGTGACACTTTTCCTTCTGTAGATGTCATAAACAATAACTAATATATGTTCGTGTAGGTATAGGAGATGGATTTAAATATTCTAAATAAAGCAGATTTTTTTTTACTAGCTTATGCCCGTGGCTACGCTTGCGTGGATGTCGATTATCGCGCATCCCTCGGGAACTGTTTATCTTCCCGGGATAAAAAGTAGCCTAGTAATATGTTAAATCCGGGTTATGTTTTATCTGTGTGCCAAATTTCATTCTGATCCGTGCAGCCATCACAGCATGGTTGAGTAACAAACATCAAAACAAACCAACCATCAAACTTCCAAACATCTTCACAAACTTTTTCATTTATATAATATTAGTAACAATATGTTGCGATCACCAATCCGTTGTCAAAGCTTCGTTGTTACCCATCAACCGGCGCATAGCCGCCGGCGGCCGCGAATCAATAGAAAATCTATTGTGTGTCATTACTTCATCATCATCATCATTACAGCCGAAAGACGTCCACTACTGGACATAGGCCTCCCCCAATTAAGGGGGGGATATGCCATAATCGCCACGCTTGGCAGGCGGGTTGGCGATCGCAGTTGGTTGGTTAAATACTCAGAGAACGCTGCTGCCCATCCTCTGGTGAATCCCTTAGTCGCCTTTTACGACACCCATGAGAAGAGATAAGGGTGGTGCTATTCTTTAAGTCCGGCACTACACGGACCATGTGTCATTACTTATTATGCTGAAAATAAAACTCTTCATAGACTGCTAACGGTAATAGGCCACGATTTCCAAAATTATCAACTATTTCATATGAGAACTGACTAGAACAATTTTTTTCTTCACAATATCTTTTTTCAACGTAACTTATTGCCACGTTCACCCTTAGGGCTGGTGGCTAAAATATGTTAAAGTAAAATCGTATTAGCAATGATTTATTTGTCAGCCCTGTATGGAAGTAGTTTCACAAGTCATGGCATATAATGCTCGGACACTGTCTTCTGAAATATCTTTATATATTGCTTCTCTTATGGAGTGTATTGTCGTATCATGTTTGGGAAAAGGTATAGGTACGTATTGATTTTTTGGATCCTGTGTATTTTTTGTGTGTGTTTTTATAAAATTGATTGGTACTTAAACAAACCAGTAGCTCACATAATGAAAAACGGTTCTTATCACCTCGATATAAAACGCATAAAGGGTAAATGATACGCAAACTGATGCATTTATCTATAATTTCGTTTAATCTTTAACAGTTTTGAAATATTATTATTTATTAGTTTGTGTACACACCAAAACTTATAAAGTATAACTTGAAATAGGACTATAAGACCACAACCACCGCTGCCACCACCATCACCAAATTTTACCGTTCAAACCAAAAAATAACAATGATACTTATCCAGAAAATCTCTTTCACTGGGGGCTCTACTACTACTAAAAATAATTGATAAAATAAAAATCAAAAATCAATCAAAAATCTTGTGCGACAAGTGGGATTGTCCAATGTTGCGACACTGAATAGGGCTTCACACGTCTAGTGCGAACTATATTCAGTTTTAACTTCAGCAGCATTTATTAATTTTAAGTTACTAACATTAGGTATTTAGGTTTTCTTTTGTTTTTACTAACACTATATGGATCTACTTAGTTTGTGATCTGAAATAAAGATTTACACAACTGCAAAAAACTAAATACACTGAGGTATTATGTACTACGTAGTAAATAGCACCTCAATGACTAAATATTGTTTTAGCCAGTGTAACTCGCCGCCTCATGATCATGACGAATCTAATGGTCCGTCCATTAAATTCGTCAGGAGTTTAGAAAATATAGTAGTCTAAAGAAACTTACAATTACATACATGAACCCTTTTTTTTCCAAACATACAATACATGAACCCTGAAAACATTACACTCCTTATTTTGGGCAGCCGTGTAAAAACAGAATTTATGGATTATAATAAAACAAGTTTAACCGAATTACATCGCGTATATTATTTAAATTGGTTTTCCTGACGTTTCCAAAGCTTTGCAACGTTCGTGGTCTCAGGAAGACTAAGATGACAAGCGTCTTTACAGATATTTCTAAAAAAGATTTTAATCTACCGTACAATTTTTATTAATTAAAATCGTTTCGATGCACGCAGTAATCACTCACAATGTCATTATCTTTTACAGTGTTGCGTGCTGTTTAATTTATGGAGCCTGAAAACTTCGAAAAAAAAAAGAATATTTCTAAATTAAGTAGGCTTTTAAGAAAAGTGTTAGACGCGAGATTTTTACTCTGAACAAAAGCATTGGAACCCATTATCTTGTATTACTACCAACTTAAAGTTATATTTGGGCATAGCTTGATGTGGAGATGAGTAAATAGGTTTAGTCATAATGTCATACGAATTACTCATAGCTATGATTCAAAATAAAGGTTGTAGGCGTGGACTAGCAACCATAGCCATACAACATGGATGTTAAGGTCCATTAATTATACTACTTACTTGCGTAAAACTTTTGAATATAAAGATATGACTATCTAAAAGATTTAATTATTTTAAGAAAGTTAAATTATTTTTGAGTATACATATTTACAAAAAAAAGGTAAAACAATTATGGTCAAAATATTATTCACAAAGTTACGTACACATTAACTTTAAAAAAATAAGTACAATAGTCGACACTGCACGTGACCAGAAATTGTCCTTTTCTTTGGTCAAAGATTAAGTATTGCCATACAACGTGGCAATGCTGCCAGTCTTCTGGACACGTTACCAGTTGACAGCGATACAGAGGAATATTATGGTATCCTCTTGTAGCTGTTCATCATTATCATCATCATTTCAGCCAAAAGACGTCCAGTGCTGGGCATAGGCCTCCCCCAAGCATCCGCACAATGACCGGAGCCTACCCACGCTGCGCCTTCCAGTACGCGGTCACCACTCCAGAACTTTACGGCCCCATCGGCCATCCGTTCTGCGAGCAATTTGCCTACTTAAACTTTGTAGATATTAGTTTTATTTTATTTTAGGATATAAATATCTATTTATAACATATTCAGCCATTGAACAATACGCTCTTTTATAGTAACTTAGAGCCAAATAAATAAATAAATAAATATACTTTTTCAAAGAACCTTGACATTTTTTAAGTTTCAATTTAAAACTTATTAAAACTGTATAACAAAGCAGCAAAGTAAGAAAGTTTAAATGAAAATACAAAATAAATCCTTGTGACTATAATTTTAAAGTAACCACTCGATTGCAGATAAGATTGTACACTTGATGCCAAAAAAAAGTGACACCTACAAAAACAAGGTACAAGTGTAAACGTGTTAGCTCAAAGACCGTAGAGACTTATCGAAAGGAAATCCTTAAACAAAACACTGGAGTGTAACGTCCAAAACAATAATTCTTCATTACTATTTGGTGTTGGGGTAAATAATAGAAACACGCTCGAAAAATGTGCAACGGTTAATTTTATTTTTTGGAATCACATTATACATAGTTTACCGTAAACATCGTTTACCTTTTATCTTTAAAATGTAAGAAAATAAATTATTGTTTATGATAAAATTTATAATAAATTAAGTAAATAGTGTTCTCAGTAATTCACATATTTAAAATTAAAATATAATTTTTTTAAAGTTATAAAATATTACTGAAATAACATTTGGTAAGTATTTTTACTCAGTATGTTCTGCAATTTTGAACTTAAGATGCATGTTTATAAATGTAAAAACAGTGTTACAAGTGCTATAAATAGGTCAAAACCTCAGAGGAACGACGTCAAAACATACAAACTAAAGCCGAAATCATTCTTGATTCAAATCGAATATTTTTATCACGAAATT
Organism: Asteroscopus sphinx; assembly: GCA_949699075.1. NCBI lineage: Eukaryota > Metazoa > Arthropoda > Insecta > Lepidoptera > Noctuidae > Asteroscopus > Asteroscopus sphinx. The sequence continues at coordinate 19,843,844 of OX453022.1, read as the reverse complement.
AAGAAATTAAGACCAATGAATAGTATATCTTTTTTAAACAAAAAAAAAGATAAATCATAAGTCGCCCATCATTCTAGCGTACAAACTATAGCACAAGTGGCACATTCAACTTATCGGCATATTGTCCAAGTTTCGAGGGAATGTGCAGGTGTACACGAGGGTGGAGTTTTTGTGGCCGCCACTGTAAGCGTAAAATAGGAGCAGACTTAATAAGTGGTTGTTTAGCAGGATAATACTTTGAAATTTGGATTAATTCGTGTGGTGTATGTATTTTTGGTCGTTAGTGTAAGTTAGATTATGGTAATAAAGTATTTTTTGTGTACAATAGTTTAAACAATTAGTTACTTATCAGTAAAGTAGGCTTGACAGTTATCTGTAGGCTGGCGCCTATTATACTCTTTTACTAGGAGAAAGCCTACCTTGAGTTGGAGCTAAGAGTTTCGTCTTCAGGTAAGTATATGAAATAAGTAAATAAATATTTTGGAACATTTTACACAATACCATCTAGTCCCAAACTAAGCAGAGCTTGTATGGGTACTAGAGAATGGATATATAATACTTATATACTTTTTTTTTGTAAATACCTACTTATAATAGGTACATAAGAAACACCCAGACCAACACAAACATGTTTATGTTCATCCCATATATTTTGTGTCCTATGGGAATCGAACCCACGACCTCGTGATCAGCAGTCACTCGAATTCTCACAGGCGTCATCAAAAATTAAATGATTATTAAATGATTTAAATGACACAGTTCCGACATCAGTTTAAAGTTTTATTATATCTTAGATTAAAGAAATAATCGGCTGGACACCTTAACGTTTCCACCCTGTATATAAACAGTCTGTATATAAATACCCTGTATATAAACAACCCGTACATACATTAAAGCAATTTGTTTTCAAGACAAAAATGTCTTTACACTTTTTGGATAGCAAAAACCAGAATAAATAATATTATTTCGACTTTACCGGACACGAAATTTTTCAGACTTTACCATAGGTACAATAATAATTATATTTTAAGCACAATTTAGCTTTCACTATCAATTTTCAAGATTCAAATACTGCCATACGGTTTTTGAATAAAATTACCACATATAATTAGATCGCGCAAATAATTGGTTGTGCCATATTGACCGCTTTCACCCCCAATTAAGTTTTATCTTTATTCAATCTAGGTTTATGAATTTTTAGCAGTTGTTCTTATTTATTTATTTAGTTGTAAAATTTCTAGGAAAATGCAAATCCACTCGTATTACTGATTTCTATCGAAACAGTGATAGTCACACAAGCTAAGTTAAACTGACTAAAGAATTTAAATTAAAAGTAACTTTGTCGTCCTTATTTAGATTTCAATCAATCAATTATTTATTTATTTATTTTGTGAACACAGGGTACCTATAGATTTAATTTGCAAAAAAAAATTGTTTTTAAATGAATTTAACAAATTTTTTTTTTATTAAAATATTTATGTTAACAAAATAAAATAAAATGTCAAAAAAGTCAGTTCAAGTCGGAACGTGGAGTATAAAGTTGTTTTAGTTATTTTTATTACTTGTGCCATTAATGACCAATAGTGCAATAAGCAACTGCAGTAACTTCTTATATAATTCTTCTTATATAATATAATTATTCTTAATTTAATTTATTCAATTTTAATGTAATTTTAGTTAATTTAATTTCATTCATTTAGTTTGATAATTGGTTTTAATTTTATCGTTCAATTTGTAATTTAATTTATGCTGATGTAAATTTTTAATAAAAAATTTCGTACTAATATAGTATTTTAAGTATTACTAACACTATTGTGGACTGAAGTTGTCTGATTAAATAAATAAATAATAATAATAATAATAAGGTGTCTAAAGCCATTAACTTCTTTCAACTGCCAAAAAGTAAAACAATAAAAAAAAAACATTATTTATTTCAACATCCGCGTCCATTCTAATCCTTTCCACAATTCGTTTGATGTTGATTATTCGCGAATAAATTAAAACTGACTTGAGCCTATGCCCGCAGCATTGCCCGCGTGAAAGTCATTTATCGCGAATCCCTCGGAAACTATTTATCTTCTCGAGATATATAGTAACTTATATGTTAATCCGGGTTATGTTCTATCTGTATGCCAAATTTCATTAAATTCCAAACAGTAGTTTTTGTGTGAAAGAGTAACAAACATCCATACATTAATAATATTAGTAGGATAGGATTATTCCAGTAGAATTCTATAAAATCTTTTCAGAACTCATTAGAATTCAGAAAATAAAATATTTTTAATTCTGCTCCATAAAATTGACATTAAAACAAAACTCAATCACAAAATTATGACGCTATAAGAGCATATTACAGCACATCTATTAAACCTTCTGTCCTACCCCCACTTTATGTCCATTCATCACGAACGAACCGTCACTTCCTACACACGAAAGCACTTACAAACGTAACAATCATCGCTAGAAACATCGCCATATGCGCAAGACAACTACATACGCCCACCGGTCAAATTTGATTTACGCGTGAATTACATGTCATAACCTGTATGCTCTTATTACCCCAACCTCCCCTTCTAATCGTGCCACAGACTAACAAAATCCCTGAACAATAAAAAGTATACTGTTTTTTTTGTTAAAAGACTATGTTGGAATTTATTTAGGCTGTGCCGTCAGAAGGGGAGGTGAGGGCAAAATGTGTAACACACGTAGGTGTCATAAAAAACTCCCTTTTTTCCAGTCAAGTGCACCTTTGTTCGTATCGATAATGCATTAATTTGAATATTCGCGGTGTCATATGTCAAATGGTTTGTAATTTTCTGTTTGTTCTTTTTTTTGTTATTTAATGTGATTTTCTACGGAAGTGTAATAAAGGTGTGCGCTTGTCACGATTGATTACTTTGTTAAATTATGTAAGTAGGCTAGGTGGAAATGTGCCATTATAATAATGGTTTTTGCACCTGTGAACATCAAAATAATTCACTTGTTTTATGTGACTTCTATTTTGCAGAATTAATAAAATATAATTTAGCATTGTATAAAATAAGCAATATCTTCTCTTCCAAAACACCGCAGTGTCTCAAGACGAAAGTCTTTGACCAGTGTGTGTTGCCAGTAATTACTTACGGTACTGAAACGTGGTCGCTCACAATGGGCCTGATAAGAAGGCTCAAAGTCACTCAAAGGGCAATGGAGAAGGCTATGCTCGGAGTGTCCCTGCGTGATCGAATCAGAAATGAGGAGATTCGCAGGAGAACGAAAGTAACCGACATAGCCCGAAGAATTGCTAAACTTAAGTGGCAGTGGGCGGGGCACATTGCTCGCAGAACGGATGGCCGATGGGGCATTAAATTTCTGGAGTGGCGACGCGTACTGGAAGGCGCAGCGTGGGTAGGCCCCCACAAGGTGGACCAACGACCTGGTGAAGGTCGCGGGAATCCGCTGGATGCGGAAGGCACAGGACCGGTCATTGTGGCGAAGCTTGGGGGAGGCCTATGTCCAGCAGTGGACGTCTTTCGGCTGAAATGATGTGATGAAATGATGATTGTATAAAAAAAGTGTAATACCACCTGCTATAAATCTAAATTCCATCATTACCATCTTGATGGTTGGTGGTCAACTACAGTACGTTTCACACGCCATTTTTTGCCTCGTACAGCAAAACTGTGGAACCAACTTCTGTCAGCGATTTTCGCGAACAAATTCGACATGGGAGGCTTCAAGAAAAGAGCATATGTCTTTTTAAAAGGTCGGCGACGCATCGGCGACTCCCCTGGTGTTACAATTTGCCCTCCTATGTTATAAAAAAAAAGTGTCAGTAAACTTTTTCTTATTATGTCCTGCTGCAGAGGTGTCCGCGTACGTAACTTAAATAAGGTAAACATATAAATTAAATATAAATATATTTAGCCACTAAGCGTTCACGGAAGCATTTTTATTTCCATAAAATATATCTTTACGTTTCCAACAAATCAAATTGTTGTGAGAAACAGAGTTGCGTTAATTTAATTAGTCACACAGTAAAACGAAATTGTTTTTTTTTGTTTTATGGAAAACTAAAGCCCCAATTCTTGCTTAAAATTATTCTTAATCATAATTCACCATTTCTATCTCATTAATAACCATACACCCTACATCAGTATAGTATAACTCAACGTCACGAAACAGGTGAGCTCATTAGAGATTACTTACGGTAATTTGCAGTACAACGCCATCTGTCGAGTGTGTCGATTAATATCAAGCCACGCTCAGCCAATCACATTGTGCAGTTTTGTGCAAGTTTGTGCAAGTGATGTGTGGAGTAATTATGGAATTAAGAAGATTATTTTTGATAAAGGGTTAGGCTTATTGTTGTATTGGTTTTTTTGTTTAATATTTGTAACAGATTGGTTCATGGGGCATCTTCCTTCATTGTAGAGATTTTCTGAAATAAATAATGGAACCTAATTCATCATCATTTCAGCCGAAAGACGTCCACTGCTAGCCTTACCAACCTGCAGAACCTAATTAGGTAACTTAAGTATTTTTATAGGTCAAGGCAATTAAGGCTCTCATAACTATAACGCATTCTTCTATTAAAATCGTCACATAATATAAGTCTCTTTAAATAGGCAAATATTAGTTCCTTGAAAAAATCAATACATATTAGTGTTTAAAACGGAAATAAACACGTTTAATTATAATTTAAGAATATTTTATGGGATTTTTTTGAATTAAGAATGACAGGCTGAAATCCTGGTCGTGAGCGATTTTTTCTTTCCACAATTTTATTTATATCTTTAATAAATTGTCTGACTCGTTGGTCTAGTGGTCGCAAGCGCGACTGCTGCGCGTGGGGTTCTGGGTTCGATTCTTGAGTCGGGCAAAGTGTTATTAAATTCTCAGTAGCAACCCGGAGTCTCGATTTGTGTCCAGTCAATGGCAATAGGCTCGCCCCCTATTACATGGGACTTATAGCATAACTGGCGAAATGTGGGTGTACTATACACCTCTGCCTACCCCTTCGGAGTAATAGAGGCGTGATGTTATGTTATATAAAAAAATTGTTTGGTCTTATAAGAAATCCACTAAACACTTACGTACTTTATTTATTTAAAGCTATCATAACGAAAATCAAACTTTAATCACTTAAGCCGTAAAAAACACACATGTGCTCTATTTAGCGGATCACTTAACCCGAACTCACCCTAAAGTGCGGATTTGAAAAGTGAAACTAAAAATCCGCATTTCATATTTAAATCCGCAAATAGTGTTTGAAAGCTCAACCATACTGAATACTCAACCCCATATTTTACCCTTCGATGAGCGGGTTGAGTTCAAATGTTTGAAGTTTAAAAGAGAATCTATTGTAAATGGCGAGTTATACATAGGTGTGGGTTACACTGAGTGGGTTTTCAAGATGTGATATACTGTAATATCTTTAAGGTCTTCACTTTTTGTAATAAGCATCGGTATAAAAGAGTGAATTGATTAATGAATTTTTTAGTGAATGTATTCTAGTCTTAAGAATTCTTTTCAGGTTTTTTGTATCAATAAATTTATATTATTATTATTGATACTAGGATTATTTCAAAATTATACTACCCCTGCATCATTAAATTATTATCATGTTGAATTAAGTACTTTCAGACATAACACATTACTTAAAAGTAATTTATTCAAATAGCTCTGAATAAAATACGACTGAATTTATTTTCCAAATCTGATCACAAATGTGATTAACTACGTATCTATTACTTTATGAGAGAAAGAGCCACTTTTTTACTAAAATCTACTTTATTAACTGTAAATCTATTGATTTCTGTCTTCATAACCGGTTCAAAATTGACTTATGTGTAGCAGCAGAACACATATTGCAAGTCAATTTTGAACCAGTTCTCATTATCCGGTTAAAGTTTTATATACAGTCATGACAATGCAATAAAAAAAAACAGAATAATAATGAAAAAAAAAATTCAACCTTTCATAATATATAGTAAAGTATGTTTATTAGTTCCAAGTTCCAAATCACGCATAAATAAACTTTATTCTAAAGTTTTATTACCAATTTGACGTTTTTGACACGTCAATTTAATTTTACTACCTGTATAATTAGAAAAGTAACTAAATTCAGTTATTATGAACGGTTTGATGAACGGTTATTATGCGAAGCACATGTATTATGTATTATAATAATATCATATACATGCTGAAATTTGAATCGCTTATTTCCCGAAAAGGGGTCATTGTACTCATCATTATGAACTACTTTTACTATGGGACCAACCCCGAAAACGCGAAAAAAAAATCAGGTGGTCCCTACATTTTATCTATTTAAGTGAACACAAATGTTGCGCGTCGTTAACTGTGATAGTAAACTATTTTTCTTTCTTTCTTTCTTTTCGGGAAATAAGCGATTCAAATTTCAGCATGTATTAAGAACGATGTGTGTGTTGTTTTTTAACAGCATTATCATAAGGAAAGACAATAAAACGACGATGGTTTTATTTACGGCTGCAAATCTCCCAGTGTATCCCAATCGCTCTTACCAACATAATACCGATAGATAGCTACCAAATGTTATAGTTACAATCATCATGACTCGACTGTCCTAGCAAGGGGGATGAACAGTGAGCACAAATAGATAGTCATCATACCGTTACAGCGAGATTATGGTGGATGGATGGCGGAAAGTCATATGCGAGAGTAAATGATGGAAATTTTTTGATAAAAAATCTATATCGTTTTATTATGTTGTAAATGTGGAAAATACTTTGAATTATATATTTCGGTATTTGTACAGTCGGGGAAAGAAAAGGTTCGTCACATAAATTCTATTTTTGTTTGTACTGGCAGATAACAATAATGACAGTTGTACGTACACCCGCCTAATTTTCTCTCGTTCGGAGTTTGAAAAGGTAACATGTACTCGCGACACGTTTAAAGGAATCAATTTGAAAATTGACGAACCTTCTCGTTCCTCGACTGTACATTGGCATCAAAAATGTTGCCAATGAATAGGTAATTTATGTATAACGTAGAGTAGGACGCCCTCAGGCTCGGTGGAACGATGATATTGGCAAGGTGGCTGATATAATAGTAGCTGGATGTGAGTGGCCGAGGATCTATGTCATTGGTGCGCCACATTGGAGAGCCCTATGTCCAGCAGTGGACGAATAAAGGCTGATGATGATGATGATGATGATCTCTGAAATTTTTATTATAAGGATTACTAGGTATTACATTTCATTGTCTACAAGTTCACTTTTTTCTGGAGTGTGTTTTTAGTATGGTTCACAATTCGTAGGACCAGTGTCGTCTATACTAATATTTTATTATAAAGAGGAAAGATTTGTTTGCTTGTTTGTGATCGATTAACTCTGAAACTACAGAACCGATTTTAATAATTCTTTCACTATTAGAAAGCTACTTTATCCAGATGTTACATAAACTATATTTAATTTTAGTAAGTGGGCGTAGCTAGTTTCTGAAATAAGTTGTAAACTAAGTAGATAGTTATTAAATTAATTAATTATATTTTTATTCTTAGCAGATGTTTTAATTTGTTCAAATGATTCTGGATAAATTAGCACAGTATAATTAATGCACAGAAATCTAAAACCTTATTATTCTGTTATATTAACGCATTAACGCAAGCATTTATTTATTCATCTACAGCCAATTTTTAGACTCTATAGGGTAATTGAAAAAATACTCGAAATATCTCAGCATTAAATTGGTATTATGATCCTGAACAACGTTTGTTCTACGACATTTCATAATTCGAAACCTTTTTTTTTCATACAAAAATATCAAAATACTCTGTAGTTTGCATATTCTAGACACCCAACGAAAGGCCAGCCGGGTGAGCTCTGTGGTTAGTACAAACGCGTTCAGCTTGCGGCATAATATGCTATAGTATACGCAAATTTTACAAACTCCAAATACCTATAACAATTTTTTTTTGGCTTATCTCTTTATTCCTGGCCAAAGGCGTAGAATAAAAGATATTCAAGATCGTGATACGAAGTTTGTACTCGTAGGCTTAGGGTATTTTTTAAATTACCCTGTATATTAAAATACTATATTATCAAAATTATAAATAATTTTCACATATGGCTAATCTTTGTGCCCCTCATATTCCAAATACCAAATAAATCAAATCTTACACATTTTTCCGTAGCAATAATTTCCTTTCTCATTCGATTATACCATTAGAACATTACCGTATTGCCAGTCAGCGTGCGAACCATTTTTCTTCCGCGTACTTAAGGAACCCCAAAAATTCACTTTGGCAGAATTAGTCTTCATAATCCTGAAGCTAATTCATCACCGTTATCCGAATGAGTGGGGAGTGATGATGCGAAATAAATATTATAATAAAGTTAGAAATATAAGTATTGTGTTATGTTGTGATGCAACTTGGGAGCAACCTATGTTTATAAGTAGGCTGTGTACGTAATATAATATAATAAAATACATAAATAAGGTTACTTAAAATAATTACACTAAAAATAAAATTAATGAACTTTAAATAAAAGTAAAAACCGACTTCAAAAATTATAACATTTGTGTGAAACAATTTAGGAAGTAGGTGCCTTTGATTCGGACTGATTTAAGAAAAAACTGGCACCAACTTCCTAAACTGTTTCACACAAATTTTATTCTTTTGAAGTCGGTTTTTACTTTTTTTTAAAGTTCATTTTATTTTTTGATTTTGAGTGGCATTAACAATAGAAAGACAAGCGATTGCTGCAATCCCGGATGATTTGCGGTCATCCATTGAAGAGTTCCCTTCTTTATCTCCAAAGACCTTCATCAGGTCTTCACCAAATGATACTTTCTGAATGCAAATGCTTGACTTGTTGGTGAAATCGCTATATGTATGCCTACAATTTTTGAGGAGTTCCCTCAATTCCACATGGATCCCATCATTAAAACTGGATTTTGATAAAAATGGGACCAATCTGGAAGAAAAAAAAAATAATTATGTTTATGTATTATAAGTATGTATTTAAAAAAAAAAAAAGTATATACGTATTATATCCATTGTCTAGTACCCATACCACAAGCTCTGCTTAGTTTGGGACTAGATGGTGCTGTGTAAAAATGTCCCAAAGATATATAAGATATAAGAATTAAAAATTATTTATTATTATTATTCCATTTATTCATTTTCATATACTTATTTATTACATTTTTAAATATTTTATAAAAATAAAAACACAAAACATTTAAAAATATAAAAAATAGTAGCCCACCGGCATCGGGAACAAGGTCCAAGCTACCGGCGGTCAGGGCCTCAGAGAGAGGAACATTATTATTATTATTATTTTGATATCTTTTTGTTTTCTCCTCTTTTTGGGAGGGCGAAGAACCTCATCTGCGGGCCGAAGCCAAGCGTAAGAGGGGTTGATTAAATAGAATACGTGGATGATAGTGTAGAAGATGTTAAAAATTTTCTGGTGATGCGACAGGTGTTAAGAATGGTGGCTTTTTGAAGCATGTGGAGTGTATATGTAGGCATGTGTAAGGTGTTTAGGCTTTGTTGAAGGGACTTCGGAATAAGTCCGGTGGATGAGAGGACTATAGGGACAATATGGACTGTTTGTGCTCTCCATTGAGTTTTTAATTCTATAGCAAGATCTTGATATTTACAAAGTTTTTCTGATATAGTGTTTTGCATGTTGTTAGAGTTCGGGACAGCAATATCAATTAAGTAGACGATTCTGTTAGATTTATCGTGAACAGTAATATCGGGCCTATTGTAGTGGATTGATTTATCTTTAATAATCGTTCTATCCCAATAGATTTTGTAGTTTCTATTTTCTAAGACAGTTTCGGGTGTGTATTTGTAATATGGGCACATTTCTGTTATAAACTGGTATTTATATGCTAAGTGTTGGTGGATAATTGCGGCAACCTGTGGCCTGATTCACAAACGTTCGAAAATTTTCCGTTTCCGAAGTAATATTTGACCGGCAAATAAAACAAAACGACCACTTCCTGCGACCATGAACGCTGCAAAGCATTCGAAACGTCAGGAAAACCAATTTTAATAATAATACACGATGTAATTCGGTTAACAAAACGATTTGAGAACCGAACGGATTCGGAAACGCAACGCGAAATTCATGGAAACTTTCCCGTGAGCCATTTGCTGTCGGAAGGCACTCGATGTAAAATTAAAGAACTATGAATAGCGTTTCCGAATGCGCTCGATTCTCAAATCTTTTTTTTTTTGTAATATAACAAGTTTGTCCGGATTACATCGTGTATTATTATTAACATTGCTTTTCCTGATGTTTCGAATGCTTTTCATTATTCGTAGTCGCAGGAAGTGGTCGTTTTGATTCGTTTGCCGGTCAAATTTCACTTCGGAAACGGAATCTTTTCGAACAGTTGTGAATCAGGCCCCTGGTCGTGTCTGTGTTTGTAGTCAGTTTGTACTAATGATTTGCAAGCTCCTGTGATGTGTTGAATGGTTTCTGATGCAGTATTACAGTGTCTACATAAGTCGGTTTGTTGGTTGGGATCTTTTATGATATTCTTCCTATAGTTACGGGTGGCTATTATTTGTATTATTATTATTAATTATTAATTTATTTTTTTCAAATAAAAAAGAATTTTCGAAATCGGTTTATAAATGACGGAGTTCTGAGGTAACAAACATACAAAAAAAACACAATCGAATTGAGAACCTCCTCCTTTTTTAAAGTCGGTTAAAAAAAAAGCCTTTGTGAAGCACTGGTATTTCGTACTAGGTTTCCCTGTCTAACAGATTACCAGACCCCCGTCGTATAGACTATGAACTGTAGATTGTAATTAAGTTTGACAAGTAACATACGTATCTTTGAAATAAGAAAGATAAATAACAACAATAAAAAGTAAAAGGTAAGTGTCAGCAATGTATGTACAATACAATTTTGTAATACTTCAGCACTTTACCTGTGACCAGTGGACTTTACAAAATATAATAGAATAAACCTTTTATTCACAGCAACAGTTGTTTAAGTTAATAAGGTCTTAAAATATTATAGTGTCGATAGAATCATGTTCCACCTTATATTATGGCAGTAAAATATTTAATTACAATGCATGCAAATCTTGATTACTAATATGTCTCATTCTCATTACCATTTACATAATCATGTCAACTCAAACTTAATTTTAATACATGCATTTTACAAATTAAACTTATTTTAATAATTTCTTCGGTTTTCGCTGTGAAATACTCCGGTATATCCGGTTATACTTGTTTTATTAAACCAATTTTATTTTATTATCATGATATAGATGTCAAGTCAATAGTAATTATGATTAAATATCAATTCTATTGTTAAAATAATAATAATAATATATTCTAGTTATTAAAATTCATAAATACCTATATTTTGGTGCCTAAATATCATTCAAACCCCGTGGTCTCGTGAATTATAAAGAAAAAAAGTTAAAAAAATAATTGTATCTAGAGTGATGCACAAAATCATAAACAAAAAGAAATTGATATTCAACAGGAACACAGAAAAAAATACAGAGACATTTTTTTTTTTCCTTCAATAGTAAAGTCAGTAAAGTGGTACCCGACAAAGCAAAAATACTTATTTTATGTTAAATACTGTCGGTGCCTTCAAAGATTTTTTACAGATACAATTTAGCATAGGATTGACATGTTTCATATCCGCACTTACTTACAAAAGCGGGTACCTACACTGTAAAATCGCCAACATTTAGCAACAGATAACAATTCCTTAAAAAGAAATACGACCCTGTATATCAACGGAAAAAAAAATGTCAACCCTTAATCAGACACGGTGTTTTAGACCACACACGAACCGTAATTGGTCTTTTAGACCTGACAAAGAAATTTACGCTAAAATCGGTGCGTGTCACGTTGACCGATAAAGTTATAAAATATAAAGCCTGAGTACAATAGGGGTTGTAAATTTCAATATTGAGTGTGACTGGCCGTAGTGGCTGTTAGTCCACAATGTTGCGAGAAGCGGTCCTGAATGGTGGCAAAGAGATGTTTTTATTTACTTTATTATGGCAGTTGATTGAGATATTGAGGAGTTTGGTATGATAGATGATTCAAATTTATGTCGTAATAAAGGAATCAAACTTCATATAATTTTTTGAATAGTTAGATGAAGATTGAAGATAAGTACAAATAAAATAATGAAATAAACTGTAGTTTTATACACAACAAGTAATTCTATTGTCGCCAGGTGGACCGACGACCTTAAGAACGTGTCTGGGGGGGACTGGTTGCGGAAGGCAGAGGACCGAGTGTTGTGGCACAACTTGGGAGAGGCCTATGTCCAGCAGTGGACTGCGAAAGGCCGAGTTGAAGTAATTTTATTGTGTTATTCATTTATTTATATTTTTCTATGCAGGGCTAAAATAATTAATTTTATTTCGTTCTTATAATTATGATTATACGCTTATACGCTTGTTATAATTTGTTGTGTGTATATTCACTTTTTTCTCTTACTTATCCAACCAATCATCATGACCAATAAACGCATTAATTTTAAAGTTTTTTGTGATAAACATAATGTTAAATTGAAGTTGCATCAAGAACTTAGTATTTAAATATTTAATTTATTTAGTACTGGCGACCCGTCCCGGCTTCGCACGGGTGGACATGAAAATATAGCCTATGTTACTCAAGGTGAATGTAGCTTTTTAATGGTGAAAACATTTTTGAAATCGGCACAGTAGTTTTCGAGTTTATTCATTATAAACATACACAAAAAAATACAAATCTTTCCTCTTTATAATATTAGTATGGATTAGTATAGATAGTATAGATAGATAAGCACACAGAAATTTAAAGAGATAAATAGTTTAGGCAAAGTAGTTAGTATATTTTTTTTTTTTAGAATTTAACATGGAAATAGTAGAAGTAGTAAGGAGAGTAATAAAACATTTAGCGCCTCTGTAGCGAGTCCAAAGTAAACTCGGCACGTGCGCACAGTTACGGTCCGAGACTTTCAAATTAGCGCAATAAAATTAAAGCCTAACGTACGACACCGTAAATTTCGTGTGACGTCATTTGCGTACTGTGTTGGCGTTGTCGCTAATGCAAAATACATAAAGTATGTTGATGGAGTTAGAAGTATTTAGGTAAATTCAGTGTGGTGGCAGTGGGCTGGCCATGTCTGTCGAAGGACCGATGGCCGTTGGAGCAGACGAGTCCTTGAGTGGAGACCGCGAATCGGCAAACGCAGCGTAGGGCGCCCCCCTGCCAGGTGGACCGACGACCTGAAGAACGTGGCTGGGGGGGACTGGATGCGGAAGGCAGAGGACCGAGCGTTGTGGCGCAACTTGGGAGAGGCCTATGTCCAGCAGTGGACTGCGATAGGCTGAGTTGATTGAGGTAAATTCAAATTAGGTTTGGTTTAAATGTAACTAAAGTACAGTAATTTATTTATACTATGTTGTATTATTTTACATTTAAATACTTAATTGATGACAGCTGATTTGCAAAGCCTCTTTACAGCTGCTTCCAATTGTGTTCTCCACTGACAAGGCGTCTTTACAGCCGCTTCAAATTTATATATTGATGTATTTACACATTTTTAAGATCTATTTTTTATTCAAACAATTATGCTCAATAGGATAGCTTAATTTCTTGATAAAGCTTCTTTAAAGCTGCAGCCATTCTTAGTTCTTAAATGACAATGCCTCTATACAGCTGCTACAGATTCCAGTATTAAAAATTCAAAATGATGTATTTACCTTATATAATATTGCTTTTTAATTTTTAAATTCAAAATTTTAAGCAATGTAATAACTTAACCAAGTGTTAGTTCCTATGGTGATAATAAATGAATTGAATCGAATTGAATTGATCAATGATGAATCTCGCTAAACAATAAGTGAAGCATCCATAGTCTGCCGGCTCGCTTAAAAGTACGGGCCGTTTACGTTACGTTACGCACACATTCACATCCATAGTATCCCAAAAAGCCGCGATTACGCAAAAAGCCGCGATTACGCAAAAAGCCGCGATTACGCAAAAAGCCGCGATTACGCAAAAAGCCGCGATTACGCAAAAAATCTAGTGTGACGGTAGTCATTGTTGTAGTGTCACAAATAAAATAACAGTATAAATCTGGTGTTAAAATGCTTTCGAATGGTGGGTTTTGGAAAAAATTAAGTGATTCAGTCTTTGTTTACCGAGATTCCGTCCGCCTTTTTTATTCGTGCAAGATTTTATTATGTACATAATTTCCCTCAAGCAGTTATTGGGTTAAGTCTATGCCTCCATTATTTTATATTTAATTTATAAAAAAAAAACTATCGAATTGTAATATCGTTAATCCACACTCAAACATAACCACAAATTGCATGTTTTACTTAAATAAAACCGTGGAAATCGACACGTGTTTATATTGTTCTAATTAGCATATCTATCAGCTGTATTATGCAAATTTCAATAGTTTAGTGATACAAAAATCTTGAACATATGGACAGTCACATGACAATTGAATTCTAATATGAATGGAAATTTGTGTTCGTATTGTGAGGCTCACGGTGCAAGAAAACAATAATTAAAAGAGTAAATAATTATTGATATATAAACAAAGAAACGTCTGCTGAATTAAGCTGAAGAGACTTACAGCATGTTTTTAATATAGTTATGACACTGGAATAGATATTTAGTTGTAACCTGGTTAATAAAATCCACAGACATAGTAAAAAATATAGACCAAGTGCTGCGAACAATCATAGTGAAGCCACCAAAACCGTGCTCCTCCGTGTACAAACCAGCACTCACACATACACATGCGCATCAAACCATGCTCACCGCTCTCAGTATACGTGTCGCGAAAAAAATATATCTTTCAAGAGCATGTGTGTGCGTGAGCGCTGGTTTGTTCATGGAGGAGCACGGTTTTGTTGGCTTCATTATGATTATTTTATTATTTTTAACGCATTTTACGCATGCAAAGCGAAATCTAAAGACTTTTTTAAATTGTGGAAAGAATAAATCGCTGACGAGCAGGATTCGAACCTGCGACTCCTGGCTCAGTACGCCAGTGCTTTAGCCACTAAGCTATCGAGATTGTTGATTGTTAGATATCGCTGACGTCACCCAAAGACGTATAGTGGAGGATAATTTCGATACCACGAGCAGTGTTCACGGCAGCTTAGTGTCTAAAGCACTGGCGTACTGAGCCAGGAGTCGCAGGTTCGAATCCTGCTCGTGAGCGATTTTTTCTTTCCACAATTTAAAAAAATCTTAATTATGATTGTTCGCAGCACTTAGTCTATATTTTTTGCTATGTCTGTTAAAATAAAAAAAAATTAAATAGGTCGAGCAAAAATAAAATAAACAACCTACTTTTTTTCCAATATATTTCCAGTATTTTAAAGGATAAAAATATGATTAAAATCAGAAATAAAATAGTATACCCCAATTAGTACGCCACCCAAACAACACAAAATTTATTTAAATTTTATTCACCTCTATCAGTAACATCGATCTGCGCTTGCGCACAAATGTTCTACACTTGATATACGACCATTATGGCCATGCTCCAAATACCCCTCTTTTTATGGTCAATTTGTTATTTTATTAGACCCATAAAATCAGGTGTTACATTTTACACCAATTAATTAGGACTCTTTTGTTTCCGTTAATTTTTGAAATGATATTAAATTTAATATATTTTATTGCTTTAGGACGGTTTAAACGTTAAATATTATATCCTGTTTAGAAAAGCAGGCATTTGACACATTATAATAAAAAGCCTTAAACATCTGTATTTTCAACTTTATTATAAGTAACTAGCCTATGCCTGGGGCTTCGCCCGCGTGGATGCTATTTATCGCGCATCTCTCGGGAACTGTTTATCTTACCGGGATAAAAGGTAGCCTATATTTAAATCTGGGTAATGTTCTATCTGTATGCCAATTTTCATTAAAATCCATTCAGTCCTTACAGCGTGATTGAGTAACAAACATCCAAACATCTTCACAAACTTTCAAATTTACATTATACTTCTATATTACATCCGAGATATTTCTTAACAAAGGTAGTCCATCCATGCATATCGCATCGGTTCACACAGTTTAAAGCTTGCTAAAACAAACAAAAATTAAATAAAAAGAATCGATGGCCTAATCGATTCCGTGCATACATACACCCCTTTTTTTTTTTTTTTTTTTTTTAGGCGGAGAAAATGCCTATCGCATGTCACGCCCCCCGGGGAGGTAGCGTGGTTATGTGGGGCTTGCACCCACTAAAAACTCCGCCGTGTACCTACTCTCGCCTTGGTGGATGAGCCACGAGAACTGCGATGCATGGCATTCGCGACCCATCCAGCGCGGCCCATTTTCGGGTCCCTCTCTCTGTAGTGACGCTCCTTAGGTGATGTCCGGGTACACTTGGGACATCACCACAACTAGAAGGCCGTGCAATGCGGACGACTGACTCCCCAGTCTATCGCCCGCTGGCCTCTGTTAGGGCGGCATCAGTTCGGCGTAAAGCCGCCTGCGCCGACCCGTCCTCCTGCGACGGATTGGATCAGCGAAGGAGTCTTCTTCCCTGACCCGCTCCGCCGCTTCTTTCTGCGAGATAACCTCCTCACAGAAAGATGCGACCGCCTCCCACGCCTCCACACTGTCAGCCATGGCCCTGACCACGGCTGGCAGCGATACGTCTCCTCCAATCGCTGCAGTGAGAGCACGGCGCTGCAACACCCAAGCAGGACAGTATGCAAGGGTATGAAGGGCCGTGTCCTCACTACAGCCGCACTGGTGGCACATGGGAGTAGCCTCCCGTCTCGCCACTTTATGCAGGTATTTGCCGAAGCAACCATGCCCCGACAACACCTGCACCAGACGGAAGGACAACGTTCCATGTCGCCTCCGTACCCATTCCTCAAGGATCGGCTGGATAGCCCCCACAGTGCAACGACCGGCACTGGGCGTTTCCAGCCTCTCCCTCCATTGCACCATTATGGCAGCCTGTGCCTCCCTGCGCCACGTTTTTATGACTTCAGGCAGCGGGCGTCTGCCACTTTCTGCCTGATGGTCCACTCCCTGCCGATAGATCTCGGCGAGCACCTTGGCCTCTAAGTCCCACGGGGGGGTGCCTGCAAGTGCACACGCCGCTTCCGCAGATATTGTGCGGTATCCGCGTATGACCCTGACTGCCATGACTCTCTGCGGCCTTCGCAGCAGAGCCTTATTTTGGGCATTCAGGGACTCCGCCCACACTGGCGCCCCGTAGAGTGCCATCGAGCGCACCACCCCCGTATAGAGCCGTCGGCAGCTCACACTCGGTCCACTCAGGTTCGGCAACAGCCGGCTAAGTGCGGACGCTGTGCCGATCAGCTTGGGGGCAAGTTGCTCAAAGTGCTCGCCAAAATTCCACCTTCGGTCTAAGACCAGGCCCAGATATTTCATGCGCATGCGGACCATTACACTAGCATCACCAATGGTGATGTGAGCGCCAGCTGGTGGCCGACGTCGGGGCGCATGAAATACCAGGGCCTCCGTTTTCTCAAGCGCCACCTTGAGACCCAGTGCTTGGATACGACCGATAACAAGGGACGCACATTCAGTGGCCAAGCGTGCTGCCTCCTCATAATTTCCTCCCCGGGCTATGACGAGGGTATCATCAGCGTAACATATGACGCCCTGCCCGGGGGGGAGGTCGCCACGTAAGGCCCAGTCGTAACCTACGTTCCACAGAAGTGGCCCCAAAACCGACCCCTGCGGAACACCGCACGAGATGGACCTACGCACGACTTGGCCATCGCGTCCCTGATAGCTGACGCACCGCCCCCGCAAGTAGTCTGCCATCAGCTGCCTTAAATACATGGGCACCCCATGGAAACGGAGCGCCTCTGCGATGCAGCTGAATGGCAGACTGTTGAACGCGTTGGCGATGTCTAGTGACACCGCCAACAGGACCCCTCCTTGCGCAACTGCTTCCTTAGCTTTGGCCTTCAGGCTCACAATGGCGTCAACCGTGGAACGCCCTGCCCGAAAACCGTATTGAGCGTCCGACAAATTCGGGCCCACAGAGTTTAAGTGCTGGACGATGCGGTTGGCGAGAATCCTCTCTAGCATCTTCCCCGCCTCATCCAGCAGGACTATGGGCCTGTACGCCGAAGGAGACTCCAGAGGCCGTCCAGCCTTCTGCAACAGCACCAGGCGACCCTCTTTCCAGGGCTTAGGGAACTGCCTCGACACCAGACAGGCGTCGAATAGTTCCCTAAGCCTATCCTCCATCACACTCAGCGCCTGGGCCAGCACTTTTGCAGGCACTCCATCTGGCCCTGGGGCAGTCCTCTTGGCCCGCGCGCGCAGAATCACCGCCCCCATCTCTGCATCCGTGATCGGAGGAGTCTCTGACTCGACGTGCTGGTCGCCTTCTGTTGGAGCCATGGTCGGGGGTAGGCACTCCAACCGGTCTGGGAAAAGGGCCTCCACGACTTCAGTAAGGAACTGAGGCCGGAGAGTTTCCGTCAATGGGGGGCCTTGGACGCGGAGTTTATTCCGCGCCGCACGATACGGGCGCCCCCAAGGATCACGGTTTAGCCCATCCAGCACCTCGCTCCTCGCCTGTGTCTTCCCTTGACCAATCGCTGACATTAGAGCCTCCCGGGCACCTCGGTAGGACTCATGCAGTTGTGTCTCCAGCTCCTGATTGCGGTGGCGCAATCTGCGGACTTGTGAGTAAATTCTCCGGGCACTAACACAAACCTCACGGAGATCTGCCAGTTCCCGGGACCACCAGTAGACCTCCCTTTTTGGGGGCCGACTTCTCGTGCGGGGCATGGCTGCATCGCAGACAGCTGTCATGGCTTCGCGAAAGTTTTCAGCCATGATGTCAACCCCCTCTGTGGGAGGTGGTGATGACAGCCACGCCTGGACAATAGCTGCCTCCTCAAGTAGGTCCCTATCAAGCCGCTTTACCGCCCACCGCGGGAACTGCTGAGCACTAGAGCCCAGAACCACCCCGGGGCCCTGCGAGTTCGAGACATCCATACGGATATAAAGATGGTCAGATAGGGTCTCCACGCTTTCTAACACCCGCCAATCCCGGACGCATGCAGCGATGGCAGGGGTTGCAAACGAAAGGTCAACTATCGACCCCCCCTGCCGTCGGACGCAGGTATTTACTGTGCCTCTGTTTAAAAGACAGAGGCCTGTAGCTGCTGCCCACTCCTCAACCGCCTCTCCTCTGACTTCGGTCCTGGGGGATCCCCACGCAGTGGATTTCGCATTGAAGTCCCCCACAACCATTACATGACCTGGCGTCACTCGCCGAATCGAGGCTCCGAGTTGGTCGAGGAAGACCTCAAACTCGGCCAGGCTTCTGTTAGGGGAGAAGTATACTCCGAAGAGTGTAACGTCTCCCCAAGCTATTGCAACATATCCTGAACCCCTCTCTTTAACTGAGAGGGGTGCCGCGGTGCCGATGATGGCGACGGAACCGTCCACGTCACCTGCCCAGTCAGGGCGGGAAGGGACAAAATACGGCTCTGCCGCTACAACCACGCTAATGCAACACTCTGCCCGGGTTTGAAGGAGCAAATCCTGCGCACGGGCACAGTGGTTCAGGTTCGCCTGGAGTAGGGAATGATTACGGTCTGGGTCCATTAGTCCGCGATCATTACTTCCTCCTGCGACGGCTCCATTGGCACCGCACTGGAGGCAGCCAAGGTCGATGCTGTCATCCCTTTCTTCTTGGAGAGGACTGGGGGCTTACAGTCCTTCCCCCCGACGATGTGATTGGCTGGTAATTTGGCTGCTGCACACACTGGGCAGTGAGGGTCCGCAGAGCACGTCGACGCCAGATGCCCCGGCTTACCACAGCGGAAGCAGAGCCCACTGTAGTCCACGTCATAAGGGCACCTCTGCCGTGTGTGTCCTGTCCGCAAACAACCAAAACACCTCATAGGCCGAGCCCCTAGGATCTGGACTCTGGCGGAGCTCCAGCCAACGAGAACTCGGCCGGCATCGGCCAAATGCTTTGCCGCCGCAACCGGGCACTGGGCCCAGGCAGAGCCAACACCTCCCGGGCCAAGGCGGATTGGACCGACTCGAACCAAGTTTACAGGACAGCCGGTCTTTCGACTGACTGCCTCTTGCACGTCCTGTTCAGTCACGGAGTCGTCAAGGCCGCTAATGCGTAACTCAGCAGCCTTCGTGGGTCTGGATACCTTGACGTCCTCCGCAAAGACCACTCGCAGCTTCTCCGCAATGAGGTCTGCCCCTGCAGTGCCTTCAGCCCCCGGAAACTCTAACAGGCGAGCCCCGGTTGCGGCCTGGCGGAACCTGATATCGGTGATACCAAGCTCCACCAGGTTCACACTCTGCCTGGCCGTCGCCATTACGGACGCATATGTGAGCCCTCTCTCTGCTGCCTCCGGCTGCAGTGTTAAAACTACTGCAGCTGACTTAGGCACACGACGTCTGCGCTTTTTGTTTCGCTTTCTGGACCCGGACGAAGCCTGAGCTCCTTGCTTGGCAGTGTCCGCAGTGTTTTGCGTGGGAGACTTTTTCTTCTTCCCTTTTCTTTTCCCTCCGTCAACTGTTTGCCAACCATCACTGGCAGACGTTGTCGCATCCGGAGCCCGCGCAGCAGAACCATCCGCAGACCCACCCGGAGGAAAAGTAGACTGCTTCGCTCCGGTGGCTAGGGATGCCTCCTGCGATGCCATGGAAGGCCGGTTTGACCTTCTGCTAGCATTGCTGGCACTTCCAGCCACACTCCTAAGGTCTGCTGCCAATGGCGGACGTGTGTTTTTCGCTGGCAAAAGACGGTCCTCAATCCCAGCGAACCGAGCGTCCATCATTTTCCCAATCTGAGAAACAGCGGCACGCACCAGCTCATCCTCCGAGGATTTCTCCGGGGCTGGAGAGGGCACTGATTGGTGCTGTGGTAGCCCGCCCGGCTGTGACCATTTGGAGCGAACCTCCTCCCGAAGAGTTTCCATCTCTTTGCGGAGAGCTCCAACCTCTTTTTGCAGCCGGTCGTTCTCCAGCTGAAGTCTACGGGTTTCCTCGTTAGAGCTTCTAATTGCGAGCTCCTCGATCGCCACTTTGACGCGCTCCGCTGCTTCCTTGATGGCACGTTGGCACGTGCCCTTGAGGTTTTTGGACTTTCGCGTGGTGTCCAAAACTACCTCAATAGCCTCGAGAGCCGTCTTCTCTAGAGCCCCTGCAGAACCAGCACAGCTCTTCTCTCTCATAGAGGTTTTGGCACTGACTGTCGTCCCCGTTTCCTCCGCCTCGCTCACGTCAGTGCTCATTTGGCCTGTCAGAGACACACTCAACACACTCGGACCTTCCGACTCACTCTCGTCGGTACAGGAGCCAAGTGGCGTACCAGGTCGTGTAGAACGCCCTTTCTTGCCACGGCGAGCACCTCTGCCTCTAGAGGTCGTTGCCTTTGAAGGGACCTTAGAAGGCGGCAACATTTCGCCCGCGACCAGTTCACGCGGCCGCTTTTTGCCTTCACTCCTCTGATAACCAGAGGGGTGGTCAGCGATCACCCGCTGTGTGGGCCCCGGTGATGCAGACGTTCTAGGAATAGAATCCAACGACTCCACACCACGGGGAAGAGAGCCACCCTGGCTCGATGCGTCCGAATCGGACGGTAGGCGGTCGGTGCCCCCCCCAGAATACGAGGGGCAGACTGAACTATGTTCAGTGAGGGATTCTCCGGCTGCTGAGCAACCGGTACCCTCCTGGGGTAATATCTTTTTTCGATTCGCCATTCATAAGTTGCTGAACACAGCTTTGCCTTTGTTTAAACGGGGTGGGGTCCCCGTGTGGGATTTTTTAAAGGGGTTGTCTCCCCGTGGCCCTGCAGGCAGGGCCCCCGATCCTCTCAGTGAGGATTACGGGTCGGGCCGAACGGTGGTCTGCATCAGACCGCGTCTGCCCGCCAGCCACTACTGACTGGTAAACCCGCCGCCCCTACGTCTTTCCCCTCTTCCCTCTTCTAAGACCCTGTCCCATTCGCCTAGTCACTGGTTCGCATCCACGGTCATGTCTGATGATGTCAGACACATACCAGGAGCGAACGGACCCCCCCCCGGTGACTAGGATTCCCTAAATTCGCTCCAAGGAAAACCCAAGGAGCGAAACGCACACTGTCTGACTGCTCAGACGGCATGCCCCTCACGGCAGTCCTTAATGGACTCCGTCTCGTATCCTTCTTTGTCTGGTCTCTCCCTTTGGACCTTTCCGGCATGAGTATATCTACCGGTATAGCCCCAAAGATCACTGAGACACGCAAGCCCCACCACGACGACAACGTTAGGATACACGGTGGGGGCATACATACACCCCTATTTCAACCGGTACAACTCTAATAACCTCA
The DNA here is from genome assembly GCA_949699075.1 of Asteroscopus sphinx. Lineage (NCBI taxonomy): Eukaryota > Metazoa > Arthropoda > Insecta > Lepidoptera > Noctuidae > Asteroscopus > Asteroscopus sphinx. Next base: position 19,821,511 of record OX453022.1, on the reverse strand, counting down.
TTCATTTTTTGTGTGTTGCGTCGGTCACACGAATATTTTTTATTTTAGGTTTTTTTTCATGTATTTCATTGAAGTTATGAATTTAATCTATAATTTACAACATATTCTTAAAGAAATACATAAGAAAGTTCGTTATATACTTCGTAGATAATCGTAAAGACGAATTTTACATTCCACCATTTTGTGAAAGTGAAAGTGTAGTTGCCGAAAAATCATGTTAAATACATGAATTTCTTACCATCTTGACGTGATAACACGAGATGTTATCCTGATGGTAAATGTCTTTTGTTCCCTAAAGTGGTAATACGTGATATTATCCCGGAACAAATTAATTGTGCTTTCTTAACGTGATAGTACGTGGGACACTCAGAAAGTTTTGCGAAACTAAAAAAAATTGTTCTATACGTACATATATTTTTATCAAATCTTTTCAAAGTACTTTCCACCAGCCTCTATACAAAGATTCATGCGCCTAAACCAGTTTTCAAAACACTTTTTCCAGTCCGCCGCAGACACCTCGTTTACAGCCTGCTCGAACGCAGCCAGCGCATCTTCCGGCGACGAAAATTGTATCCCTTTGAACTGATTTTTTATTTTTGGGAATAAAAAGAAGTCACACGGTGCTAGATCAGGGCTGTAAGGAGGGTGACCCAGGAGTTTGACTGGCGTGCTGTCCAGGAAGTCCCTCGTTTTGAGTGCGGTGTGCGCAGGTGCATTGTCGTGGTGGAGCAGTAGCCCGCGGAGCCCTGTGTTTGGTCGCTTGTTGCTTATAACAGAGAAAACTTCTGGCAAACATTTGGTAGTATACCATTCGGCATTAATGCTTCTTTGATCCCGTAAGGGAATTGATACCAAGTGACCAGTCAAATTAAAAAAGCTAGCGATCAAAATCTTACCCCCGCTTCTAGATCGCTTCACTTTGGTAGGCGTTGGCTCATTTTGAAACACCCAAACAGTCGACTGGCGCTTGGTTACTGGGTCGTATTGATAAATCCAGGACTCATCACCTGTAACGATGTCGTAAACACGCCGAGACGAGCCTGCTTCAAATTTGTTAAGCATATCACGGCACCATTCCACCCGGGCCTGCTTCTGAGCATCGGTGAGGTTGTGCGGCACCCAGCGTGATACTATCCTCCTCACGCGAAGATGGCTGTGTAGAATCTCGTGAACGCTTCCCGATCCAATCTTCAATATGTGTTGAATCTCCTGATATGTAATTCGCCTATTGTCTTGGATTAAATTTTTCACTGCTAGCACGTTTTCTTCGGTAACAGCCGTCAAAGGGCGACCGCTTCTTTCGTCATCCCCCAAAGTTGGTCGACCGCGCTTGAATTCGTTATACCAACGATACACGGTTGCCTTGGAAGGGCCTTCATCCATGAATGCCATTTGAAGTCTATCGTACGATTCATCCGGTTTCAGGCGACACTTGAAATCGTATAAAATCATAGCTCTAAAATGTTCCCGGCGCAGATCCATATTTCAGTGAGACACAATACTTTGAATTAACTCGCAAAAAATGTGGAGGGAAATTTTGAAATTGGAACTTACTTATTTTTACTTATAAATAATCATATTTTCGAAAAACATTATAACTGGCCAGTCTCCCATATATAAAAACTTTTTTTCGCAATACTTTCTGAGGGGCCTGGTACGTGATGCTATCCTGAAAGTAATAAATATTTACATGCAGAGCAGAGCTGAGGTGACACTCTGACCCAGAGTGGGTTTGTTCCATTAGAATGTCCTCGGCCTGTTTGTTTCCAAAACACTACCCCCCAATTGGGAAACATACATAATCATAAGATGTTATGTTGAAGGAAGCCATCTCCATCACAGGTAAAATACCATCAGATCTAATCAAAATCTTTCCGCCTACAATGGTTACAACCGAGGTACCCAAATAGTATTATGTACTTGGCAAGGCCAAGAAAATTGAACTTGGAGGATAAATTACTTGATGAGACATCTGAACGTGGGGTTGAATCCTGTTAGAGTTTGAGGAAAGAAGGAGGCCCTCATAGGAGAAATATTGGTAATAAATTTTTGTTATTAGTATGATAACTGTTCCCGGAGGTGGCTTCAATCCAGTGTAATGGGTCCTTAAAATGGATTCAAGAAGATTTTGAGATAGATGGATCTGTCATACTAATAAACTGATGACAATAAACCAAAGCAATAATACTACACTTAACATACTTAATTGGTTTCTTATAAGTTTAATTCTTACCGGATAATTACCAGGAAGAAACAATGAAGAGAAACTGTAGTACTTTTGTTGGATAACAAATTGTATAATACTATTTAAAGAATTGAAAGAAATTTTCTTCTATACTGGTGAAAACATATTTATAAAACTCCAAGAAGAATTCTGTATTGGGAAACAAGTGGTTTCCTTCTAATCAGCAGAACACAAAATGATGTCAGCAGCCTACCACTACTACAACGTGCAACTAGCAGCTGGGATGAAGCAGATCAACATAAAACAGGCATGCAACTGCAACCGAGTGACAGCTGTGCTGCATACCCACCACAGCTACCAGAGGCACTAATAGAGGTACCACATACTGAATGCATACAATTTACCTTTTGCATACCTAATTTATTGGGTGCTTAAAACAGGTGACCCTGTTTTCTTGCCTTATGTAAAGGATACAAAGTCAATTTCTGCACCATATTGCAAAAAACACTGCTAAAATAGTAGCTCTCCATTTTCAAAAGTAGAAATGAATAATAACATTGCAGAATTACTATATTCAGATATAATGTCTAAAATATAATAATGAACCTAGTTAGTTGTTTGTTCTGTATTTTAACCCATAAATTAACTATGGGTTTCAGATTAAATACTTCTTATTGTACACAAAATAAGCTACATACCTACAGAAAAGATATATTATGTACAATGGTCAATCTTATAACACCTACTAAATTTACAAATTATATGTTTCATACTTGTAAATAGATACACCCATAATGCTGTATGAATATGTAGGTAAACACCCATCATTTTAAAATAGATTATATTTATGAAAAGTTAATATCTGAAAACTTCTCGGGTTTCACTTCACTACACATAGCTTTTACAAAAGTTTTTATATTAAGATTTGATCAATGTTTTGGTTGAATTTAACCGCTTAGGTACCTACCTCAATATTTATTTCCTTGGTTCTGCTTCATATTATTATTTGTTCTCATGAAACTAAAAACGTCTAGTTTTATACCTCTGAAACAAGGGGAATATAGTGGTAGCATACTATATAACATAACATCACGCCTGTATTTCCATGAAGGGGTAGGCAGAGGTGTATAGTACACCCACATTTCGCTAGTTATGTTATAGTCCCATGTAATAGGGGGCGAGCCTATTGCCATACTAGCATACAATATGCATATGATTATATTATATGAGAATACTAAAACTTTTAATAGAAAACCTGGGGTTTATTTTATTAATAACTAAAGATATAATATTAAGTTAAATGTAACCTTGGCCTTCAACTGAACACAAATTTATGTGTTTATAATTATTGTAGTATAACCTTTTGAAACAATATTAGAAAAATTGCAAATTTATTAGTAGGGAATTAACAGTAATTTCAAGTTTATTGTTAGTTACATTTACCTATTGCTACATGCCCTGCTGTTACTTATGGGTGATATTTATAATAGCTCTTATGGTAGTCAGATGGATATACACATAATGTATGTACTTGAATGGGAAAGTGCTTAGCTTTGCCATGACATAATGGTAAATACATATGACTGAGATGTCCCTAAAAATTTATTTAGCTGAAGTTACTTGCATGATAAACTTATATTAGCTACAAAGCTAGGAATAAAATTAATAAAAATAATTTTCATTTTCTAATATGAAATATTGTGACGATGAAGTGACTGCTAGAGGCCACTGATCAAAGAGAGGGAACTTCACATAACTTACCTAAAACTACTAACCACATTCTTAGAATTTTGCAGAAACGTTGACATGCTGCTTAGAATCCACAGCAAAACTACCATCTCATACATTAATAGAGAAAGGGAATATAATATCCCCATTAGAATATAAAATTAGAGAACTAAACAAGTTTCAATCTAATCAATCTAAGGATTGATTGTGTCTCTGATTAATGAGAAATGTAGTCTATATTATATTTCTTTTGGAAAAGAGATTGAAAAGCACATGACATTGTTGCTTTTACTATTCATGAGATATCATTTATTTTATGTCTTTCCCTAATTGATCTCGTTTTAAAATACCAACATTAGGTTAGTTATAGTTATGTAAACATTTTTGTTGTACTATACCGGCCAAAACAGCCATGGTTCCCTTATTTGACAATGGTGGATTGAGATAAATCTCCTTTTCAAATCTTTATCTAGATTGAAAGGAATGGATATTTCGAAAGATACGATAAACATAATGTTTAACGCCTTATCTAAAAATACCCCAAAACAATATGATGTTTTTCAACAAAACACTTGTGTATATTTTATCAATAAAATTTTATAATGTCATTATTGAAATAAAATAAATTTATTTCATAAATGCACATACACAGCGAATTCATCTCAAATATATGAACTACCATATTATATAAATAAATAAATACTTTATTTACTTTATGCTTAATGAACAACACAAAACTAATTTTGTACTTACCTTACACTTATTTTTTAAATCAATATGATTAAGTACGGTACAGTAACTTATATGGGTTACCCCCTTTTATTAATTTCTAATCTACTTAATTGCGGGCCAGGTAATAATGGTAAAGATGTACTGTAACATCTGTAACAATGACAATGATGATGATTGTATTGCAAGTTGAAATCCAGAAGATGATTGCATTAAAATGAAACCTAGTTTCCCAAGATGCCTTGCAGTGACTGGATCAAATTTATTTTTTAAATAAATTTAATTTAATTTCCTTTTTTTATAAATTTACTTCGATGATAACTTGCCATTGTATACCTTCTGTGAGTAACTAATTTTGAACTGTCAACAGGACAACGAATGCAGCTCATTGTTTATTAACTTTAATGCTATTTGCGCAAGATTCTTATCTTGCATTGCAATTTCAAATTCATAATACATATTATTAAAGATTCAGCGCCTACTAGTCGCAACCCAAAACTGATTGTTCCATCAGTTCGAGAACGCAAGGCCATTTGCTCCACAAAAGCTCCGTATTTTATGGAGATAAAACGGCTTGGTACCATTTACTCAACACTGGTAATATTTTCCTAATCATAAAAAGCCTGTCTATAGTGCAACTTTACAGAGCCGCTGGACTAAGCAGATGCTAAATGACAACGGCGCGGTGCGGCGCGGCGTCGACATGGATGTGTTTACAACACACGGCACATGTCACGCCTTCTCATCCTCGGCCAAAAGTAATGCCTCTTTTTTTTTTATTAATTAAGAAAATAGCTGGTGGACAGGTAGTTCTTTGTGTTTTATAATAAACTTCTTGCCAATCTCGAAGAAGACATATCCTTCACCGGGGCTGTGTTCAATGTATCTTATTAGCGATTTCAAATACACATACTACAGAATGTACTGATTTTGAATATTATAAAAGTAAGGTTTTTTTGTTGTTGATAAATTAACAAGAAAAACCATTATTTTGATGTAAACTTGACCTTACATTCCGCAAAAGTCGCTAAACATCTACCTTTGTTAAGAAATATCTCGGATGTAATATAGAAGTATAATTTATGGTTAAAAGAACTTACCTGTAAGTGAAGTTTAACCATAATTATACGAGATATTACATCCGAGATATTTATCACCCACCCACCCATTAAGACAGAGCGCAGCCATGGGTCGCGCCTTGCCATCCCAATTTCTTTTTTGCAGAATGTACAAGAGACGACTCCAAACTGAATGAGGTTATTAGAGTTGTACCGGTTGAAATAGGGGTGTATGTATGCACGGAATCGATTAGGCCATCGATTCTTTTTATTTAATTTTTGTTTGTTTTAGCAAGCTTTAAACTGTGTGAACCGATGCGATATGCATGGATGGACTACCTTTGTTAAGAAATATCTCGGATGTAATATCTCGTATAATTATGGTTGAACTTCACTTACAGGTAAGTTCTTTTAACCATAAAATATATGTAGGATAACTGCAAAACAACAAAAAATAACAACAACTGCTGTAAACAACAGCAACTGCTGCTGTAATAACTGCTTGCTGTAAGTAATAGCTGGAAAGCAGATGATTTTAATTCGGTCAATGTTTTTTGTTTTATCCTTCCGCTACGTGGTTATTTTTACTAGTCAGTGTGAGGTTATAAAATAAAAAACCGGCCAAGTCTAAGTCGGACTCACACAGTAAGAGTTCCGTATCACCCATCGACTTGAACCCCATAGAAACTGATCATCAAAGACAACAACGCACCGAGCGCGAAATATGATTTTTTGCATGTCTTTCTTACTCAGGTACCACCACATATGTGTATCTGACGGACAGCGTAGCGAGAGTAATATGGTCCCGTTAGCACCCTTTGAGTACGGAACCTTAAAAATGGTGTTTATAATTTTGAATAGTGATAGGTACAACCTAACGAAGGTAAACTAAACAAAAATGTAGGTAACTTTTTCTTAATTATTTATTATTTTTAACGCATTTTACGCATGCGAAACGAAATCTAAATATTTAAATTGTGGAAAGAAAAAATCGATCACGAGCAGGATTCGAACCTGCGACTCCTGGCTCAGTACGTCAGTGCTTTAGCCACTAAGCTACCGTGAACACTGCTCGTGGTAACGAAATTCTCATCCACTAGGTACATCTTTGGGTCAGCCGCTGGGCCTTCGGGGAGCATTTTAATCGCCTGGTCCCCCGGATCGAGAGGGTAGCTGGTGCACTGCACAGTCTGCTGCCCAATCTTGGGAGACCTCGGGAGGAAGTTCGCCGTCTCTACGCGGGAGTCGTGCGGTCCATGGCCCTCTATGGGGCGCCTGTATGGTCACACCGACTGTCAGGCGTCCAGCGCTCAAGGGCTAAATTCAACAGCCTGCAGCGCAAAGTGGCCATACGGATCGCACGAGGATACCGAACGGTATCCTTTGAGGCGGCAACTGTCCTGGCACGCTTCCCGCCGTTGGACATCTTGGCGGATATGGACACGAGGGTCTATGACCGGATTCGTGTCATCCGCCAAAACGGTGGGAGCGCGCCTGCGAGGGCGTTTGAAGTGTTGAGGCGGCAGGAGCGACGACACGCGCTCGAGATGTGGCGCGAGCGGCTGGAAGAGCCGCAGTATGCGCACAAGCGAGTGATTGAAGCAGTCCTGCCGTGCTTTGAGGCCTGGCTGGAGAGGAGTGAGCGCATCACCTACCGGCTTACTCAGGTATTCACCGGACACCGGTTGCTTCGGTGAGTACCTGAATAGGATCGGACGCGAAGCCACGGCAAATTGCCACCATTGTGGGTGTGACCAGGCCACCGCACAGCAGACGCTGGAGGAGTGCCCTGCGTGGGGCTCCGAACTGTGGGACCTGGTCAGCTTGATTGGGCAGGATCTTTCTCTGCCAGCAGTAGTGTCGGCTATGCTGGCAGATCCGACGGCTTGGAGAGCCATGGCTTCCTTCTGTGAGACCGTTATGCTTCAGAAGGAGGCCGCAGAGCGAGATCGGGAGAGGGCCGATCCCGCTCGGAGAAGGAGGCGCCGGGGAGGCAACCGCCCTGGCGCAAGGCTCAGATAGGGCGACAGGCCGCATCTCCTACCGCCACATCTGGCAGGGGACCTTTGGGATCGTGGACGCTAAGAGTGGGGGGACTCGAGGCGTCTTTTAGACGACCCTGGGGAGAACAGCAGTACGTGGTGGTCGCGTGCTACTGTGGGGAAAACAATATTGTTTTCCCGGGACGTGCCGGTCCAATGGAGTTCCCGGACCTCCTCTATTTTGTGCAGAGGATGGCCACCGTGTGGTTTTAGTCGGTAAGAGTCCGACATACCCCTCCGCCATCCCCAGTCGGAGGGTATCCATGAGGATTTCCACCCGAAAACAAAACAAAAAAAAAGGTACATCTTTGGGTGACGTCAGCAATATCTTATTAAGAAACAGTGTTTCGAAGAGTTACCACGAGCAGTGTTCACGGTAGCTTAGTGGCTAAAGCACTGGCGTACTGAGCCAGGAGTCGCAGGTTCGAATCCTGCTCGTGAGCGATTTTTTCTATCCACAATTTAAATCGTTAACTTTTTCTTCCTGACTTAGATTTTCAAGTAGAAAATTATATTCCTATTCTTTATTGTACACACATATATACATTTATATTTCAGGAGAAAAGATTATGTACTATGTACATCGGCGAGCTTAACTCAGAACTGAGTTTTCTAAAAGCAAACTTTAGAGCGACAGAGAGATGCTGAATTTACTTTAAACACCACAGATAACATTAAGTCCCAAATATTTAAACTCTAAACCCGATCTGCAACATCTCACCACATGTTACCACATCACCACGTCATGTAAAACGACCACAATCAATCAAAAATTAACACTGAAACTTCTACCACACATTAGAACTGTAAACATTAGTTTCGTTGACAAACATCATTTGTTTACTTGTTAAGAGATGTGTTTCTAAAGACAGGAATAGCAACTGTGATTTGGTGAAATCGCTGATGAATGAGTGAATGTTTTTGTGGACTGTTTTTGTGGTATTTATATGAAAAATATGATGTCATACTATTCAGAGTAGTGCCGTTCTTTGAAGAAGAAATATGAGCTAGTAATATAATGATGTTAATATTTTTATTAGGGTTCCGTACCCGAAGGGTGACAAACGGGACCCTATTACTCTCGCTACGCTGTCCGTCCGTCCGTCCGTCCGTCCGTCCGTCTGTCTGTCACAGGGCTGTATCTTTTGAACGGTAATAGGTAACCGGTTGAAATTTTCTCAGAAATTTTGTTGCTGTGAGGTTTATCACGACAAATACTAAAAACAAAAAAAAGACTAAAACCAAAGGGGGTCCCCATACAAGAAACCTCAAAAAACATGCATTTTTTTCAACGTTTTGTTCCTGCTCTATCTTCAAAACGGTAATATATACCAGCGTCAAACTTGGTCAGATTATAGTGCATATTATGTAGTTTAGCAACAAATACTAAAAATAAGACAAACATAGACATATGTGGTGGTTCCTGCGTAAGAAAGACATGCAAAAATTCATATTTCGCGCACTGTGCGTTGATATATTTTGATAAACTCTCGTAAACTAAATTAGTTTTTATGGGGTATCAGGTCGTTGAGAGGTACGGAACCCTTACTGCGTGAGTCCGACTCGCACTTGGCCGGTTTTATCTTCTTATTGTGATTAAAAAATCTAGCTAGTTTTGTTACAAAGAGATTTGACGAGTTAAAATAAACTTTTACAATAGGGCTTATACTTTAAGGCTTTTACTTTTTTTTGAATAGGGCAATTGTTCTTGCCTACACGTAATTTTGTATCTTGCGGTAAGCAATAAGTAATTGAACTTTTATATCCGGACGCCACATTCAACTTGCATATTGCGGACATAGCTGTATGAAATAATGCTATCAAACTAACATAACTGACATTTCTTGGAACTAAACTTACCCGGAAAAAGTATCACATTTTCAATACCAAAAATGCATTTTTTAAAGAAAAGATTGTATCAATATCGTTCGCAATTTACTTGTCAAGATGGCACCGGTAAATTATTAGCTATTACTCATGTAAATAACAAAGGTATCACGTCAAGCTAAGGCATCGCGTTTTAATTCCAAGTAAATCTCACGCGCTGACGATCAAGGAGGCCGGTGCATGTAGGATGACACACAATTTAATAATAATGATTGGATTATACTGTCTGATGAGTAGGTGGAAAAGGGAAAGTTTTGTTTAGAAGGACATTAAAACTTGTTACAATTTTTAGTCCTTTTGTTACCATTCTAAAAATCACGTTACGAATTCTTAGCTTTGTTTCACTTTGCTACTCGTTTGTTACTCTGCTACACCCTTTTGGGGGAGGCCTATGTCCAGCAGTGGACGACTTTCGGCTGAAATGATAATTGATGATGATGACTCAGTAGTGGGTGGAAAAAATGGCTACCAATCCTTGCAGGGAGAATAATGACTTAATGACACATCCACACACATACATACCGCTAGTATACCTACAGTAACTTTTACTTTCGAAATTATTTTTGAAATAACGCAGGCCAATTACGAAACTTCAAATTTTTCACTCACACCATTATTTTAACACAAAGAATGTATTAATACGACGTGGATTGATGCAAATGACACCTACTTACAACGAAAAAATATGTACAAAACTTGTTGCTATTATAGTAACATTCACGCGAACTTCAACCTTATGGTTCAACGATTTAGGACTGAATACATGTTTTCAGGATCGCAACTTTTATTTTTGTAAAAAAAACTTAATATTGCTGTCATCACTACATCTGCCAAAGCAAATTTCATCTTTATTTCTAAAGCATTAAAGATTACAAATCATTTTTACAGTAACAATAGTTAATTTTGCAAATTGTCGGTGACATGTCACTATTGATTTAAGAAAGTTTATTCTAAGGGTGGGCACAGACGTTTCCTTTGAAGGAATTATACAATTTACGGAGTTTAAACTTCATAGGGGTGAGAATGAAAGGAATGCTTGGAAAAATAACCTAAGACCGTTTTGTTTTTGTTGATATTTTACTTAGTGACGTTTTAGGAGGGGCAATGTTACTTGAATTAATTGTTAATCTGGATAAGAAATATTATGAAGAACTTAGATGTTTACATTCTCGGCTAGCGTACGCTTCATTTAAAATAAATTATTGTTACTAAATTAGCAAGAACAATATTGTAATTGTATTGTATTGGTCGCTCACAATGGGCCTCATAAGAAGGCTCAGTCACTCAAAGGGCAATGGAGAGGGCTATGCTCGGAGTGTCCCTGCGTGATCGAATCAGAAATGAGGAGATTCGCAGGAGAACGAAAGTAACCGACATAGCCCGAAGAATTGCCAAACTTAAGTGGCAGTGGGCGGGGCACATTGCTCGCAGAACGGATGGCCGATGGGGCAGTAAAGTTCTGGAGTGGCGACCGCGTACTGGAAGGCGCAGCGTGGGTAGGCCCCCCACAAGGTGGACCGATGACCTGGTGAAGGTCGCGGGAATCCGCTGGATGCGGAAGGCACAGGACCGGTCGTTGTGGCGATGCTTGGGGGAGGCCTATGTCCAGCAGTGGACGTCTTTCGGCTGAAATGATGAATGATGATGATGATATTGTAATATTATACCTTAATTTGAAACCTAACACCTATAGTTACAGGGATGAATGTGGTCCTTAAACCATATGCGAAAATAACACTCATTAGTGAACCCAAAAAATTTAGTTTAAAAAGTTCGATCTAGAGTTCAAGTCATAAAAATAATCACCGTATCTAAATCGACTTTTTAAACTCAATTTTTTTCTCTTGGTGAATGAAATTAATATTCATAAAGACATATTATAAGCAGTTTTTTATTTAAAGATGTAATTATTTCATTATTTTTAACGCATTTACGCATGCGAAGCAAAATCTAACGATTTAAATTTTGGAATGAAAAAATCGCTCACGAGCAGGATTCAAACTTGCGACCCTACCGTGAACACTGCTCGTGGTATCGAAATTGACCTCCACTTTGGTACGTCTTTGGGTGATATCAGTGATATCTTATTAAGCCTGGCGTACTGAGACTGAAGTTGCAGGTTCGAATCCTGCTCGTGAGCGATTTTTTCTGTCCACAATTTAAATCGTTATAAAGATATTAAGATATTGTGGAAAGAAAAAAAAAGATGAAAGTGTTCGCGGTAGCGTAGTGGCTAAAGCACTAACGAAGGTGTACTGAGCCAGGAGTCACAGGTTTGAATCCTGTCCGTGAGCGATTTTTTCATTCCACAATTTATATCTGTAGATTTCGCTTCGCTTACGTAAATGCTTTAAAAATAATGAAACAATTATCTATAACATAACTTACATTATATATTTTTTTTCTATAAAAATCACAGTGCATCCCTAATCGTGTCAGGGGAAGCAATTAACTGATATCGGCTGAGTGTACACGTAACGTAATGCGTCTTGTTTAAATACTGAACCATGTATCAGACGTGTTTGTGTGTAATCGCCTTATAAAATTGTTTGTTCGACGCTGTTTCTACATTTGGTAATGACAGGTACGTTTTTAATAATTATATTTGTTTATTTTTTCGTTCTATTTGTCACAACATACAGATTACTTGCATTTTTCTTATATTATTATCAGGGTATTTGTTTAAGTGATTGTTAAAGCCTTAACATAACATAACATCACGCCTGTATTTCCCCGAAGGGGTAGGCAGAGGTGTAATAGTACACCCACATTTCGCCAGTTATGTTATAGTCCCATGTAATAGGGGGCGAGCCTATTGCCATTAACCGGGCACAAATCCAAACTCCGGGCTGCTACTGAAAATTTAAAAAAAAAACACCTAATTTATGTACATAATTATGTATTATTTTTAACGCATTTTACGCATGCGAAACGAAATCTAACGATTTTTAAATTGTGGAAAGAAAAAATCGCTCACGAGCAGGATTCGAACCTGCGACCCCTGGCTCAGTACGCCAGTGCTTTAGCCACTAAGCTACCGTGAACACTGCTCGTGGTAACGAAATTCTCATCCACTTGGTACATCTTTGGGTGACGTCAGCGATATCTTATTAAGAAACAGTGTTTCTTAACCGACTCGACTAACTTTGCAGTTAATTCAAAGTCGTATAGATATGCCTACCCTTACTAATTATGTATTATTTTTAACGCATTTTACGCATGCGAAACGAAATCTAACGATTTTTAAATTGTGGAAAGGTAAAATCGCTCACGAGCAGGATTCGAACCTGCGACCCCTGGCTCAGTACGCCAGTGCTTTAGCCACTAAGCTACCGTGAACACTGCTCGTGGTAACGAAATTCTTATTATTCTTATTAAGAAACACTGTTTCTTAATAAGATATCGCTGACGTCACCCAAAGATGTACCAAGTGGATGAGAATTTCGTTACCACGAGCAGTGTTCACGGTAGCTTAGTGGCTAAAGCACTGGCGTACTGAGCCAGGGGTCGCAGGTTCGAATCCTGCTCGTGAGCGATTTTTTCTTTCCACAATTTAAAAATCGTTATGTACATAAATTAGGTGTTTTTAGATAGACGATATTTATTCGTTTAAATTAAAGGCTGAATGCGCATTTTTGTTAAGTTTGACGCTGGTGTGTATTACCGCTTTGAAGATAGAGCAGGAACAAAAACGTTGATAAAAATGCATGTTTTTCGAGGTTTCTTGTATTGGGACCTCTTTGGTTTTAGAATTTGTCCTTCAACTATCCAGCAATCAAATCTGGAACGTACTGATTGATGCGTACAAATCACGTAATATTGTGATTTTGAAAAAAATACTAGGTAATATTCATAATATTCTAATTGGTTTGTCTGAGGTCTTGCGATTTGCTGTTACATGTTGTATAACAAAGAAGTTATCATGGTGTAAAGCTGTGTAAAGTTATTACAGTAGTTTATGAAACGTAGATGAAGCGAAAGAGGTGTGTCAGGATCGTAGCAGGTGGAAATCCATAGTCTCTACCTACCCCAATGGGAAACAGGCGTGATAATATGTATATATGTATGTATGAAACTGTTGCATAACAGGGGTTATTAAAACACGAGTGTGAGTTTAAAAACCGAGCCGTAGGCGAGGTTTTTAATAGTATCACACGAGTGTTTTAATACCTAGTTATGTCAGTTTCATACACTACTTTATCTAAACTCATACATTTTTAAATAAAATAACAAAGTCAAAATCTTGGTAACAAATCCAATCCAAAGCTAAATCCAGTAGGCCGTGGCGCGCGGCCGCGCACACGCCGCGCACCCACGTCAACACAGATAATAAATATCATCAACTCAGCCTATCGCAGTCCACTGCTGGACATAGGCCTCTCCCAAGTTGCGCCACAACACGTGGTCCTCTGCCTTCCGCATCCAGTCCCCCCCAGCCACGTTTTTCAGGTCGTCGGTCCACCTGGCGGGGGGGCGCCCTACGCTGCGCGTTTGCCGATTCGCGGTCTCCACTCAAGGACTCGTCTGCTCCAGCGGCCATCGGTCCTTCGACAGACATGGCCAGCCCACTGCCACTTCAGCTTACTGATCCTACAAGCTATGTGGGTCACTCCGGTTCTTCTCCGAATAATCTCGTTTCGGATTTTATCCTTCAAAGAAACTCCAAGCATAGCTCGCTCCATAGCTCGCTGAGCGACTTTAAATTTGTGGACTAGCCCAACTGTCAGTGTCCACGTCTCGGCGCCGTAAGTCATGACAGGCAGGACGCACTGGTTGAAGATCTTTGTCTTCAAACTTTGCGGTATAGGCGACGAGAAGACTCGGCGAAGTTTGCCAAATGCTGCCCATCCCAAACGGATCCTTCTGTCGGCTACTTTCTCGAAATTGTGCCTACCAAACTGAATTATCTGCCCTAGGTAGACGTACTCCGTTACAACTTCGAGTGCCGACCCTTCGACGAATATCGGCCTCGGCATGACATGCCTATTGAACATGACTTTAGTCTTGTCCAGATTCATGCCAAGACCGACACGCCGAGAGGCTCCGTTTAAGCTGTGCAGCATTTCGCCTAGTTGTTCCAGCGACTCAGCCATTACAACGATGTCATCGGCAAAGCGGAGATGTGAGATGTTCTCGCCGTTAACGTTGATACCCTGTCCAGTCCAGTCCAGCGTCTTGAAGACGTCTTCCAACGCGTTAGTGAACAATTTTGGGGATATGACATCCCCTTGTCTCACCCCTCTGCGCAGTTGGATAGGCTTCGTCTTTTGGTCCTGGAGCTGAACAGTCATGGTAGCAGCGTTGTATAGGCATCTCAGCATCTCTATATACCGTTCATCAATGTGACATCGCTGCAGAGCATCCAGAACTGCCCAAGTTTCGATGGAGTCGAAGGCCTTCTCGTAGTCCACAAATGCCATACACAGCGGCTGATTGTACTCTTCAGTCTTCTGTACGATCTGCCAAACGGTATGGATGTGGTCTACGGTGCTGTAGCCTTTCGAAACCCAGTTTGCTCTGGTGGCTGGAATTCGTCGAGTCTTCTGGCGAGACGATTCGTGATGACCCTCGAGAACAGCTTGTACACATGGCTCAGGAGTGAGATGGGTCTATAGTTCTTCAGTAGGGTTTTATCCCCTTTTTTGAAGAACAGTACCACCGCACTCCCGCTCCATGCCTCCGGTGTAGAGCCTTGTTGGATGACGGAATCAAACAGACTCTGTAGCTCCTTCAGGACCGGAGCCCCGCCTGCTTTTAGGAGTTCAGTGGTAATTCCGTCATCGCCCGGAGCTTTGTTGTTCTTAAGCTGCTCGAGGGCCGCCCCAATCTCGCCCTGGTCAACGTCCGGAAGATCTTCGGTGTAATGGCGCGTGAGCTGGGCTCTTTTGTCGTCATTGCTAGGAACTGCTGGTCTCGCCGTTTTGGTGGAATACAAATGCCCATAGAAGTTTTCGACCTCATCCAGCATCTCGATCTTAGAGGTGACAATTTTGCCATCCGCAGCTTTCAACTTCATCAGATGGGTCCTCCCTAGCTGCTGAGCGAAAACTTTCGACCCCCTATTTTGCTCAATCGCCGCCTCAATGGCGCGAGTGTTGGAGCGGCGGAGGTCACGTCGCATCAGCTTCCTAATCAGTAGGTTTAAGGACCTACTATCTGATGAAGACGAATGCGCGGATGACATCTCCCGTCTCTTCCTCATCAGATCGAGAGTCTCAGCCGAAAGCTTGGGCAACTTGCTTCCACGTTGTGGCGGAAAGAATTTGCGAGACAGTTCCTGCAACGTTTTGACCATGGTGTTGGTTTTCTCCTCAATATTGCTAGTGGTTTCCAGCGAGTCGAATCGATTTTTAAGTTCGAGTTGGAACCTTTCGGAGCCCAAACTGGTTTGGAGCGGCGAAGGTCGGAGAGTAGACTTAATCAAGCGCGTTCTTTCAGCTCTTATATTGATATTTAGAGTGCCTCGGATAAGTCGGTGATCACTTCCGGTGTTAAACCTGTTGATCACGGAGACATCTCTAAATATATGCTTCTTATCCGTCATGATAAAGTCTATCTCGTTCCTTGTTACCTTATCGGGGCTTTTCCAGGTCCATCTTCTATGGGGCTTCTTCTTAAAGAAGGAGTTCATTAAGAAGAGCCCTTGGGACTCCAAGAAGTTGGCCAACATTTGGCCCCTGTGGTTTCTGCGCCCCAAACCGTAAGGTCCGATTTTCGATTCGCCGCGTTCTTGTACTCCCACTTTAGCATTAAAGTCCCCCATTACAACGTTGTAGTGAGCCTTAGCGGTACTATTCATAGCCTTAGCTATGTCTTCGTACATCGCTTCGGCTATATCATCAGAGTCTGTCGAGGTCGGCGCATATACCTGCACTACTTTTAGCTTGTACCTATCATTTAGCTTTAGTACAAGGTACGCTACCCGTGTCGACACACTACCGATTTCCACAACGTTGTTCACGAGAGCCTTATTGACAAGAAAACCAACACCACCTTGGGAGAGCTGATCACCTTCGCGGAAGTAGAGTAAGTTTCCTGACTCCAGGGTTATCGTGTCCTCCCCCTCTCTACGGACTTCGGATAACCCCAGTATATGCCATTTTATATGACTTAACTCTACTTCAAGCTGGGCGAGGTGATGGTCCAGTCTCAACGTTTGTCCATTGTACGCTGCCAGATAAAGTCGTCGGTTTTGGTAGCCTGCCTTAACCCGGGGATTCTTCGCACCCCCCGTCCCACCGTTACCACGACCGCTACCGTAGTCGGGAATAGAGGGACCACCGGGAACTGGGGGCCGTTGTATTGTTTGTGCGTTCATTTTGGGATGTATGCCCATAGTCACCACGCTGGGCAGGCGGGTTGGTGACCGCAGTGGGTGATGTTGCACGATGTTTGTGCACAGAAGGACGCTGCTGCCCATCCTCCTGATTTAAACCCTTAGTCGCCTTTTACGACACCCATGAGTAGAGGGGGGGTGGCCTATTCTTTTTATTTGCCGGATACCACACGGCAATAAATAAATAAATATAGTCAATAAATATAGTCTGGCGAAAACATTATAATCGGAACTAATTTTCTATCCTTGTCAGGATTCCGTCAATCTAAAGAAAGAAAAGAAAAATTATTTATTGCCACAACAAGACGACAATCTCTGTTTTATCATACAAAAAATATGCCTGTAAACACTTAAATATAATTAAAAGCAATATAACAATCCAAAGTTTTGCCAAAAACGCGATTTTAAACGATAAAATATTTCAATGTATGACTAGTGGCGCCACCCTGAATTTTGTGTACTCATTGGTGCCAAACTGTACGACTGCTAAAAAAAAGGTTTGAAAACTCCTTGGTTGGGTCGAAGTGGCATTAAAAACTCCTTAGTTGGGCTGAAGTGTGCGGTTATGGAAAAAAAAAAAAATTACCACATTGTTTTGTTCAGCAAACTGTATCGTAATGAAACTTTTTAAATTCATTACAGGTGCATGTGCGTAAAGTATGTCATTATGACATTACTTTCGAGTTCATAATTCGAATTTTACGATACGAGTGTAGATAAAAGTATTTACCGTCCATCACCTGATAATCTCCTGAGTTTTATTTTAACACATCCTGATGCATCAAGTAGCCTAAAAGTAATTACACCATACTCATACTACACTTTCACCTTTTAATTCCCACATCACAACGGAAGTTACGAAAGATCGCCGACCAGTATTAGGTGCATCGTGCATCCGTACTTCGGTAACAGCCAATCAAATGATTTTCCCTGAACCACGTGTTACCGTGATTAATATCTGTAATACGGTATTATTGTCCGGTGCCTGTACCGTTATCGTGATCGACAGTTTTGAATCATGCGGGTTGGGTGCGGGTTTGTAGTGACGATTTTTTATTTAGTTTACCATCGCTATTTTTCTATAGCTACTATTTTACTTTTTATTAAAGCAATTTAATAATCGATTGGGGTATATACGATAAAACCATGACTCGTGGACCCACCAGTGGGTCCACGAGTCATAAGTTTTCGAGCCGGTGGGACCACGAGCACTGGTGGTACAAAGCCAGTGGGTCCACGGGGTGCATTAAAAGAGCCTCCACGGGGTGCATTAAAAGAGCCTCCACGAGTGACGATATTTAATAGATCGTCCGGCGCACTCTGGGCAGTCAGCCCCGCTATCAACCTGCTGACTGGCTAATCTTTTCCCCACGACATGAGCTATTATTATTATGTAGCTCATGTCGACACGAAGAAGAAGAAGAAGTGGGTCCACGAGTCATACATAATTTTTTGTCCTAAATCACTAATGAGGTATTTGACTATTACCTAAAATTAATATTTTTTTAATTTTATTTTGAAGAATGAATTAAAATAACACCATCTAATAGAAAAATAGAAAAATAAATTACATAATGGAAGATATACACGCTTTTTATGTTTTTTTTTGGCATTTCTGATGGATCTGCCGCGCGAAACGATTATTGCACTGAGTGATCTGTCTTTAAAAAAAACATAACATAATCAGCCCATTACTGTCCCACTGCCAGCAGTGCACGGGCACGACCCTCTTCTCAGTATGAGAAGGTTAAGGCCTTAGTCCACCACGCTCAGTCATTACCTTGCTTAGTCGATCTGTCTTTGCGATGGCGTTAATACGTTATGACGTCAGACGGTAGTAGTGCTGTCTGTCTAATAAATAATTTTAAAACGCTTATAACGTGAGCATTTTTTTAAATATTTCATTAGTTTTTTCATTGTTGTGCATTTTTTTTCGAGTAGATTTACGATTTCAAATTAATAATAATAGACAAATACCCTAATAAATGCTTTTATAAATTGTAAGTTCCCCAGTTGGAAGCGGAGAAAGTAAAAAATGTCGTGCAGGGACTACCTGATGCACGGAAACTAATTGATCTGAACTTCCTGGACCTTAAGAACCTATTCACGATCCGTTTTCGCATCGACACCAATTCACCTAAATGCATTAACTTAGTCTATGTGCAAAACCACTGCTTAACGTAGCTCCCTCTTTCATGTTTGTGACAGCTAAATAAACCAAAACAACAAATCGCCGTAGCGAGCCCGCACGTGTTAAGGGAAGTGTTTTATTATTGCCTTTATCTTTTTAGATCAATTTTTTCGTTCATTTTGTTGCTCGTCATTTATATCGCATGAGCTAACTATTAATTTAATTAAAAGCGTATCATTTCGGGGCTACTTTTGCGTTGTTTTAGATGTAATCGTTACTTTTATTTTTGTAACAGGTTGTTCGGTTGTAAGGTTAATGTTTTGGAAATGAAAAATCGAATTCGTTAAGGATTTCTGGAAACATAACAGGCATGTATGTAAATTGTTGAAATGGAACACAACCATCAACCGTACGTCAAGTAGGTACCTAACTAAACGTCAGCTGTCACTATGGAGACCAATAAAAATTCTTTGATGTAGACAGCCTTATTTTAACTTTTTTCTCTGTATTGTTTAATCGCTCCCTGATTCAAGTCATTCATCTTCGTCATTCAAGTTTCCAGTGATCATTTTTTTTATCGAATACAATTTTCATAATACAGTACAATATATAAACAAACAAACAAACCTGAAATCGCAAAAAGAAAAATCAGCTGATCCCTACATTTGTGTTCACATAAATCGAAAGATGTAGGGATCAGCTGTTTTTTTTCGCAATTTCATGGTTGGTCACATAGTAAAAGTTATTCATACAGATGAGTACAATGACCCCTTAAGAGGTTTTCAGTTATTTCAATAACTCGTTGTAGAATCAGATATTTTCCTACATAAATAAATGATGGCTATAGGCTCGCCCCCTATTACATGGGACTATAACATAACTGGCGAAATGTGGGTGTACTATACACCTCTGCCTACCCTTTCGGGGAAATACAGGCGTGATGTTATGTTATGTTATAAATAAATGAATAATATATTTTGGACATTTGTAAATTTATTTAAGCCCACCAAATTGTGTAACAGTTTGTTGGCGGGATTAGCGCTCGTTTTACATTTAAATTTTAATTAAATTTATGTCAAAAAATTAAAACATTAAATTGGTCTTATTCGTGAAATAAATAAAGAATAAACTATTTAGAATTTTTCTCCTGGATGTTATGCTTTAAGAAAATCAATTGTTTCAGATGATCCTTCATAAATGTTACCATTTGTGTTATAAATTTATAATTAAATAAACTTTACCCTGTTTAAGATTTTGGCCTACTAACATAACACATAAAAATTCTAATTTAATAAACTAACATTAAAAATAATCTGTACATCATCGTTTTATAAACATGCACCTTCCCCAACACGAAATAATCATGAATCATCATTTTGCGCTTTTTTTCTTTTTTCAAACTCCGTGAGAATGCGCATAGGCATGGGGTGAAAGCGTTTTGCGGTTAAATATTTTCCAAAAAAATGGGCGTTTGTATTTTTTTTCTTGTATTTTTGGCCAGTTATGATTTTTTTTATTTGTGGGAGAATCAATTTGCCATCTAATTGTGTTGGGTAGCATTTGATGGGGTTTAAAAGGTCATGGATCATTGAAACTAATAGTTTAATAATGATGACTAAATTCTTTGCTAGAAAATGATAACAGTTAATGGAAATTGAGGGTACAGTTGAGTACCCATATAATTGATTAATAACCCTAGGCTTTGCAAAAAAACTTTTTTGTTCTACTTATGCACATGGGGTATCGTTAAAAAGAACTTTTTATCCGAGTATAAAAATAAGTATTTTTTTTAAATATGTTGTTACTTTGTTATTATTTCAGTAAAAACATGTACTTAAACAACAAATACTGAAACTTATCAATTATTAGTAAGAAAAAGTAATTACCAATAAAACAAAAATATTTTCTCCCTAGCATTTTCTGGCCAGTCTTTGAACTCTGCTGTACATTCAAGGATCAATATTCAACAAAAATAAGATTTATGTTTGGAAAAGATACGCAAGTCTTCCAACAGGGAGGTGATTCTCGCATCGTAGACGTTATCTCTAACTCGACATAATGTCGAAACAAGATGGCGAATGTCAATTGATAATAAATTTTCGTATTCTCAGAATGTAGCGTTAGAGATATATCTACCCCTAGCGCTCTAAATACAAGGAGCGGTACATAGCTGTTGACATTGCCGGCGACATTTTTCGAAGATATTTAAAATTAGAGAATAACTCGAATTAGACATTTATCTCTATAACGCGAGAATTAGGGCCCTGTATAATTTATTTACTTGAGAGAATTATGTCGATTTGGTTCGTCAAAACGGCTATAGCGAGGTTTCCGTTCGGAGCGAACCATTAGTTTATTTAATTACGAATCTTGGACCATGCTAGTTATATTTTAATTTGGATGCTGATAAGCAATAGTATGTCAACCCACACGGAAGCCATTTCGAGTAAATCGTGTTTCAAAATTACGGCACCAATTTAATTAGTTTGTTCAAGAATTTGCTGCAAATATTGATGATATGCAATCATTATATCATAATATAAGTTTAGATCAAATTTCTCCAATTAAACTTGTAAAATCTGTTATATTCATTCCAAAAACCGTTAAATTTGATATTACAAAATGCGCCAGCAAACATTTTATTTGAATATACATTTCAAGTCTTATAACACATTATTGCTAAACTGAAGACAATTAATTTAAATTCAATTTGATTAATGTCAAGTACCTTAACCCTATATTGATAAACGTATTATTAAGATAAAAATTGTAATGTTAAGGTGTTATCAATAAAAGCCATGATTTCTTACAATATTAAAATATTTATTTACCTTTTAAAAACGGAACAAATTAGGGACCATCGAGCGTTATTGGCTATTTAATCTTCAAGATTTACTTTGAATAGGTACTTACCTACCTACATCATAATCAACATTATCTAAATTAAAACAGTATTTAAAAATCAAAATCAAACTACCTACAACAAAATAATCTCGTTTCGTTCGACTGGTTAGGGTATCAACGTTAACGAGAACATCTCACATCTCCGTTTTGCCGATGACATCGTTGTATGGCTGAGTCGTTGGAACACCTGGGCGAAATGCTGCACAGCTTAAACTGAGCATCTCGGCGTGTCGGTCTCGGCATGAATCTGGACAAGACTAAAGTCATGTTCAATATGCATGCCGAGGCCAATATTCGTTGAAGGGTCGGCACTCGAAGTCGTAACGGAATACGTCTACCTAGGGCAGATAATTCAGCTTGGTAGACAAACTTCAAGTAAGAAGCAGACAGAAGGTTCTAGTTAGGCTGGGTAGTATTTGGCAAACTTCGCCGAGTCTTCTCGTCGCATATACCGCAAAGTTTGAAGACAAAGGTCTTAAACCAGTACGTCATGCCTGTCATGACTTACGGTGCCGAGACGTGGACACTGACAGTTGGGCTGGTTCACAAATTCAAAGTCGCTCAGTGAGCTATGGAGCCAGCTATGCTTGGAGTTTCTTTGAAGGATAAAATCCGTAACGAGATTATCCGGAGGAGAACCGGATTGACCGACATATCTTGTAGGATCAGTAAGTTGAAGTGGCAGTGGGCTGGCCATGTCTGTCGAAGGGCTGATGGCCGCTGGAGCAGACTAGCCCTTGAGTGGAGACCGCGAATCGGCAAACGCAGCGTAGGGCGACCCCCACCAGGTGGACCGACGACCTGAAGAACGTGGCTGAACGTTAATGGATGCGGAAGGCAGAAAACCGAGTGTTGTGGCGCAACTTGGGAGAGGCCTATGTCCAGCAGTGGACTGCGATAGGCTGGGATTATGATGAATCATACAACTCATTGGGCTCGGACTGAATAGTTGCTGTATGATGAATAAGCTCAATGATCGACGAATGAGCTAGTGTTGTATTATCAGCCACAAACAGCAATCAACAGCAGCTAGAAACTCCAATAAATCCAGAGTATTCTCAAAGTCCAGATCTTGATCAGAAATATAAATATTCGTGAGGTATGTTTCTGCTGGCCGAATTTCTGGAAACTCCTCATTGAGACTGCTATTTGACGGAACCATACGCCTCTTTTCTTCAACATCGTGGCTAATAACCTCACACTGAAACTCCTCGCCAGAAGTAGAACGCGACGCATGGCTTTCCTCGTGAGGTACTAATACCTAAGTAATGATCCGTAAACATGGCTTCTTGATCTTGGCGGTGGCATTCTGAAAATAATTATAAAAATAAGACACAACTTGCAAAATGAGGGTATGTGCCAAAATTTAATAATTTCGAGAACCTGAAGATTTGAGATAATGTCTGTCTACCCTGTTTGCGGATACTTACAGTCGTGAACCTCTTTGTTTTATTAATTCCCTCATTCCACGTTTTTCAAAAACGTTTCAAGTCATTTAACATACTATTGAAATAAACGAACGAACAAGTGAACGAGATTTTTTTGTAGCAATAACGTGTCAAGCTTTATAAAACTTTTACAAGCGCTAGTCAATAGTAGAATTTTTGTTAAGCAATAACCTGTTAATCAAAAATATTACATTTTGCTGAAATTAGGTAGTTAAGATAAGTAATATTACCACGGTTAGTATGTAAAACGTATTTGAATGTAATTTTAAACAGTATTCTGTCATAAAAAAGCGTTGTTTTAATAAATTTTACCGGTAAAATGACCTCTAAACTTGTATAGCTAAAATCCTTATATTTATGTAAAATTTTGACTTACCTTTGATGATCTTATATTCCCCAAGTCTTCTACTGCGTTTTCCATGTAGTATTCGTGGCTAGTAGTCTTGTGAGGCCCACTTTATACGTATAATTTTAGTTAAATATGGGCCGATGTTGTTTACACAGCCGAAAAAGGATAATACTAATTACGCAATAACCGATCATGTCCCATAACTTCTTTTGACTTTAAACAGATGGCGCCTAGGGTCATCAAACAATGTTTCAAGTGCCTAAACATCTTATTGCAAAATGTCTTACCCTTCGAACTGATTTCGTGTCAACCTTTTTATACTCATTTTTGGTATAAAAACCATTCAATCAGGTTAAAACCCTATTGAAAAACGTTCTTTGTCAGCCAAAGAAGCGTACTGCATCATTAACTCAATTTTCGAATTTTTGTGGGTTGACACATTATTGCTTATCAGCATCCATTTAAAGTGTCTACTACATTAAAACGGCAACTTCATATTTTAACTCCTATTATTTTGAACAAATTGTTTGAATAATTTTTGCGGTCATCTTTTCAGCCATGGATATTTTTCAATCTACTTGACCAACCATGTCCAATTACCATACCTTTATTCACAAAAATAAATACCTACAAACAAACCATAACAGTGGTCAGTGGGTAGGCAGAGTAATTACTAGATATAATAATAAACGAGCTATCATAAAGGCGCGTCGTGTGAATCTACGACACCTGTGCGAGGGTGTTGGTTAGGCATAGTGGTGCGATAGAGGTGGCAAGGTAGAAAAAATAAGCGACTACGACAGCACAAACTAGCTCAAATTTTTAGGAAAAACTGTAAGAACATAATTATCTGTATAACATTAAATAAATTTAAAATAAATTGTAACTTACAATTGATGTGTGTATGTTTTATATTAAGTAGGCAGTCAAATTGTTCTTAAAATTATATTATAGATTTTGCTTAACTTTAATTCGTGTTATAATTCGGCTTATCACAGAAAGACTTACCACGTATCACTCTGTTGAACTGTTTATTTTTCCGGGATAAAAGTAGCCTGTAACGTGTTATTGAAATAACTGAAAACCTTTAAGGGGCATTGTACTCATCAGTATGAATAACTTTTACTATGGTACCAAAACTGAAATCGCGAAAAAAAACAGCTGTTCCCCGACATTTTGCTACAACAACTGATGTTCATACTGATGAGTACAATGACCCTTTAAGAGATTTTCAGTACTTTTCAGTTATTTCAATAACACGTTGTACATTTATCTGGGTTATGGTCTATCGGTGTCGCTAATTTCATCCTAATCCATTCAGCCGTTTCAGTGTGATTGAGTAAATCTTTTTCCACTTAAAAATAAAAATTTTTTGCTTCATAGATGGTGATGGAACATCGATTGCTTTTCTATTCGTCTTTATTTTTTTTAATTTTTTTTTCTTTCTAAGTAGTACACCTCAAAATGAAATTAAATTACAAGTCTACGCCTATCTAAGCCAGTTCACACTACACAATAATGAGGCGTCACAAACAAAAAGCCGGAAACGATACGGGAACGTGACGGATAAAATTTCTTAGCGATTTCTCATTTCACCCCACACACTACGAACCATTTGATTTGTTTAATCAAATGCGGGCTTTCGAATTAATTAGTTCGTTACGCACCTGAGCGTACCTTTATTGTGTGTGAAACATACTTTACTTTTGGTGCGTAAACTTAGATTCAAACGATTTTAAACCTTATAGATTAAGACTCAACGTTCATGACTGGATCTGAGGAACGTAAATGCACGTTTGTTTTAATAAACGTATCATTATTCTGAATAAATTTCGTACTCAATTCTAAAACTAAAAGTGTTTACACTTAGAGTTTGATTTCAGTTTTATTGTAAAATTTTTGTTAATTTAATTTTTTAATATTTTGCCACTTAATTATACGTTGACAGTGAGTTGATAAGTAGTGTTGCAATGATACTTTTTGATTCAATAGGCACCGATTTTGATTCCAATTTTAAATCCAGGGAATGTATTTTTTTCTAATTTACAAATAATTGCTGGTTATGAAAAATCAATCGAAAATTAATAAGCAGGTTGTGATTTTGTGATGGCAATTACGTTTTTTAATGAATTAATTTGTTCATTGAACAGTAAGGATATTAGGATATTAATTCATGGTCATTTCCCTATTGTTACAATAAGAAATTACTGGGTACCGTTATCATTGTTGATATATGGATTTGTAACGCGATCCTCTAGTTATATTTTTTGTGGTTTTTGAATAATACAATTATAATTATTAGTTGCCATGAATACACTACACTACAACATCAACACCTTCTTGATAATGAAGGGACAGTCGACAAAAAAATCCAAAATCAATTTTCACAGGAATTAATTAATTGTTTGTCTAAATTATTGTTATTCCCTTTATTAATTTATACATTCTAATAATTAACATTTTTAAATATTCAATATAATAAAAAAAAACATTAAAATGTATATAAAAAATTACATGGCGTATATTCTTAAAATTGGTTTTCCTGACGTTTCGAAAGCTTTGCAGCGTTTGTGGTCACATGAAGGCTAAGATGACAAGCGTCTTTATAGATATTTTTTAATTAAATATTTTAATCTACTGTACAATTTATATTAGGTAATTAAAATCGTTTCGATACGCACAGTAATCACTCACAAATTCAATATCTTTTACAGTGTTTCGTGCTGTTTGGGACTTGATTATTCTTAGAACTGAGTTCCAAACAGGTGGTAGCTACCAACCATCTTCTCTATTAAAATTAGGATCTTAGTCTTCCTGCAACCACGAATGCTGCAAAGCTTTCGAAACGTCAGGAAAACCAATTTAAATAATACACGCGATGTAATCCGGTTAAACTTGTTTTATTATAATGTGTAATGTATTAAATCACAAAACTCGGTTTTTCGTCTGCTACTTTGGGCCAAAACACTATTTGAAAGTACTTTGGGTTAACAATTGTGAATCTCTTAAAACCTATCATGCTTTACTACTAGAGTCGCTCATACCATAACTAGTTATAAGGTGTCGTAATTCACCCCCTTGTACCATTACGTCTAAATTCCCTAATTATGTTTAACCACCATACCAATAATTGACGTCACAAAACCCACGAACTAAGATTACAAGAAATCCGCCATCGTAAACTCTGAGCAAATCCTATGTAACTATTACATCCAAGTTTTACGATCAAATTTTTAATCCCGTTGACATAAAGGAGTTTATCTTGCATCAGTTTTATTGGACGACACATAACATTGTTGTTGGTTGTACTTATGTGTTTATAGGGTGAAAAGAAGTTGAAGTTGTGTTTGCTTAATGTGATTCAGTACTGGTTTGTAGCTATTGTAAAATCATTATGTATATTTAGTACTGGACTTTGCTCGTGACTTCATCCGCGTACTGAAACAAAATAAACCTATGTTACTTCCGAATAAAGTAGCTTTCTAATGGTGAAAGAATGATTGACATCGATTCAAACAGTAGTAGTGCAGTATTTTCAGAGTTTATTGATGACAAACAAACAAAAAAATCTTTCCTCTTTATAATATTACTATAAGTTATTATAGTATCTATAGATTGATTAAGTAACACATTGAAAAAAAAAAGATAAATGAATTTTCTTAAGTAAGGTTGCAAATATTTGATTTCTGTTTCACAAGAGAAACTAAAAAAATAAATAAAAAATAAAAAAATAAAAATTATTGCCCAACTATTGTTGTTGACGAACAGATAATAAAAAAAATGGCAGTACTAATTGAATACACAATTTAGATCGATGACATGTTAATTTTGCATTTTTTATTAGAACAACAAACAAAATAAATATAACAGTTTTATGTCTGCAAAGAATAATATCGTAAAAATTCCTATTACAACAGTCTTAAATGCACAACATCTTACTGCATACATCCTTACTATAAAAGAGTACTAATAAAAATCAAAAAACTTTACGATCTTAAAAATGTTCCTCGTGTTTAATATTGCCATCCACGCCTGACATATCAGGCAGGGCTTAGATTTTACTGTCCAATACGGAATTACATTTGCATAGTCGTAAAATTTACTACCTATGCATTTTGTCTTCTAATCCGAGCATTTTAGCACACTGTGTGCCCTTCAAATTACTACCGCAACTCAATTGCTGCTGAAAAATACTCTTATAGACCTTATTTTCTTAGAGACAGGGGTTGATTTCGTATGCTTTGATATATATATATATATATATAATGTTGTTTTGTATGTAATTCACCGATTTTATCACCGATCTTACAGGTTAGGTTAAAGATAAGTTTTTATTGTATTTGTCTTATTTTTATTATTTTGTATGCAACGTGTGTTGTATGATATTACGTGACAATAGTTCTTGAATGAGATATTTGAAATTTTATTGCATGAAAAATATTTTTCTTCTTAAATTTTCAGATCCATATTAACAGTTAAAAGATTATTTCCACTTACTTAAGATTTTCGTATTTTAAAAACAGATACTTCGGATCACGGAAATAAAGAATATTTTACAAAATATGCAATTTTTATATTACCTAAATGGGATGAGTCTTTCCATCTTCATGTCTTAGTTTGGCGAACCGTCTTGCAGTACCATTTAGGCAGCAGCCTAGGTGATATTGCAGTTGTTATGAGCAAATGTATCCGCTTAACATCAGGTGGGCCTTTAGCTCGTTTTGTCAAGCTGTAATAATATTATATGTATACAGCTTGTTATTGAAATAACTGAAAAACTCTTAAGGTGTAATTTTACTGACCAGTATGAACAAATTTTACTATGGGACCAACTCTGAAATCTTGAAAAAAACATCAGCTGATCCCTACATTTTGTCGATTTATGTGAACACAAATGCAGGGAACAGCTGATATTTTTTTCGCGATTTTAGGGTTGGTCCTATAGTAAAAGTTGTTCATACTCATGAGTAAAATGACCCCTTAAGAGGTTTTCTGTTATTTCAATACATGTTGTATATACCAGGCCCCTCAGAAAGTATTGCGAAAAAAAGTTTTTATATATGGGAGACTGGCCAGTTATAATGTTTTTCGAAAATATGATTATTTATAAGTAAAAATAAGTAAGTTCCAATTTCAAAATTTCCCTCCACATTTTTTGCGAGTTAATTCAAAGTATTGTGTCTCACTGAAATATGGATCTGCGCCGGGAACATTTTAGAGCTATGATTTTATACGATTTCAAGTGTCGCCTGAAACCGGATGAATCGTACGATAGACTTCAAATGGCATTCATGGATGAAGGCCCTTCCAAGGCAACCGTGTATCGTTGGTATAACGAATTCAAGCGCGGTCGACCAACTTTGGGGGATGACGAAAGAAGCGGTCGCCCTTTGACGGCTGTTACCGAAGAAAACGTGCTAGCAGTGAAAAATTTAATCCAAGACAATAGGCGAATTACATATCAGGAGATTCAACACATATTGAAGATTGGATCGGGAAGCGTTCACGAGATTCTACACAGCCATCTTCGCGTGAGGAGGATAGTATCACGCTGGGTGCCGCACAACCTCACCGATGCTCAGAAGCAGGCCCGGGTGGAATGGTGCCGTGATATGCTTAACAAATTTGAAGCAGGCTCGTCTCGGCGTGTTTACGACATCGTTACAGGTGATGAGTCCTGGATTTATCAATACGACCCAGAAACCAAGCGCCAGTCGACTGTTTGGGTGTTTCAAAATGAGCCAACGCCTACCAAAGTGAAGCGATCTAGAAGCGGGGGTAAGATTTTGATCGCTAGCTTTTTTAATTTGACTGGCCACTTGGTATCAATTCCCTTACGGGATCAAAGAAGCATTAATGCCGAATGGTATACTACCAAATGTTTGCCAGAAGTTTTCTCTGTTATAAGCAACAAGCGACCAAACACAGGGCTCCGCGGGCTACTGCTCCACCACGACAATGCACCTGCGCACACCGCACTCAAAACGAGGGACTTCCTGGACAGCACGCCAGTCAAACTCCTGGTTCACCCTCCTTACAGCCCTGATCTAGCACCGTGTGACTTCTTTTTATTCCCAAAAATAAAAAATCAGCTCAAAGGGATACAATTTTCGTCGCCGGAAGATGCGCTGGCTGCGTTCGAGCAGGCTGTAAACGAGGTGTCTGCGGCGGACTGGAAAAAGTGTTTTGAAAACTGGTTTAGGCGCATGAATCTTTGTATAGAGGCTGGTGGAAAGTACTTTGAAAAGATTTGATAAAAATATATGTACGTATAGAACAATTTTTTTTAGTTTCGCAAAACTTTCTGAGTGTCCCACGTATGTATATATAAAAAAATCCTTTAGCCAGGACCCAGTAACTTCTCAACACTTTGAAAGTGCCTGTAAATGGTGTAATTGAAGTGAATGCTTTGATTTTTTTAATATTTTGTGCTACCAACGCAATTAACTAGATAACTAGACCTCTATCCATATCTATACCTCCTTCCACTTCTATCATACTTCCCCAAATATTAATCCCAGTTCCATGCCACCAGCACTCACAATCAGACGATTTATCAAGGGACAACAGGGTACTTCAGACTTTACAGTCGTCAAAATTTGCATGAAACTCATCAGGGTCGGTTTACGAGTGGCATGCGTCGTTTCATATGCATTTGTTGTACAGAATGAACAATTAAAGTTATGATTGATCCTTTTGTGAAGAAAAGAGGGAAATGATGTGAATGATTTCTGGTGATGGATGTCTAAATATGTAAAAAAAATGGATTATTTAGGTCTACAAGTCCATATACATGCTGAAATTGTAATCGCTTCATTCCTGAAAAGAGTTTATTGTACTCATCATTGTGAACAACTTTTACTATTGGGACTAATCCGAAAATCGCGAAAACAAAATCAGTTGGACCCTACATTTGTGTTCGCTTAAATCGATAAAATGTAGGGACCCAAAGTACATAATAAAATTATACAAAAAGGCGCGCCTAGACGTCAAAATATTCCTCCACACCACTGTCATCTGGCATAGTGCCGAGAAGACTGGCAGCGTTGCCACGTTGAATGGCAACGCTCATTCTTTGACCAAAAAACAAGCCAGCCCTCTGGTCACGCTAAGTGTCGACCAGCCAGAGATTTTCCTTAAAAAGGGAGCGCGCACTCAGACCCCATGACCTGAGCGTTTCGCCCCCAAACGGCTCAAAGTCATAGTTACCTGATAGGTATAATATATATATATTATATCGATATCGGTGACATTTGCGCCGCTTGATTATTATTTTTATAATCTGCTCCTCAGATGCAGCGGTGGCGCCAGCACAGCCAGCCGGGCTAGAAAGATGTGAAGCAGCAATTAATGTATTAATTATTATTTATTTATGTATTTGACGACCTCTGTGGTCTAGTGGTTCGACTGCTGATCACGAGGTCGTGGGTTCGATTCCCACAGGACACAAATATTTTTGTGATGAACAATGAGTGTTTGTGTTGGTCTGGGTGTTGTTTATGTATTATAAGTAATGTTTTTACAAAAAAAAAGTATATATGTATTATAGCTACTGTCTAGTACCCATAGCACAAGCTCTGTGTAAAAATGTCCCAAAGATATTTATTATTATTAATTAAGAGTCTAGAACAAAATATTACTACAGTCAACAACTCGTCAGTGGAGACAGTTTGATCTTAACAGCGTCTTTATTTCGTAAGCAATAAATAAGGTTTTTGTAGCTCAAGTGTTACGGACGAGTAGCCGACTGTACAACCTGAAACCCTTAACATGATTTGCCGGAGGAGTTTTAAATTTGCTACTGCACGTAAACAAATACAAATTACTAGGCCATTCCTCACAGTAACCCGAGCTTACCAATATATCACCAAACACTTCACAACAACTACTAATTTTAAATTCAACACCCTTAAATCCTCACGTGGTCACAATCAACCGGTACATTTAGTGCCACGGTAGTGCCAGCGGTACTAACATCTAAATTAAGACCGTGCAAACAAAACGACAATATTTGATAGATGGCTTTTGTCACGAGAAACCAATGTGGGTGGCTAATTGATCTTTCTTCGTTGTTGAGATAAATATAGAAGGTTTTCGTGGTATATAAGTTTGCGTTGCCAGATGTCCCGCTTTTGGCGGGACGTTCCGCATTTCAACCCTCTCAGGACCCATTACGAGCGGGATGCCCGAAATCCCGCTTTTTCTTCTAAAAGGAATCAGTTAGCGAAGGAAAGCAGTGGGTAACTGCAGATTGTTACCACTGCTATAAATTTTATCGACGTCCCGATTTTTTCGCCCCAGTTCCGCTTTTTTTTAACACATTCACTGTCCAGACAGCAGATATTATAGTTAAACACTCGTTTGTGACTCCAAATGGAGGTGCTGGACTGTCAATGTGCTAAGTCCTGATATTTAGAAAAACGGATCTAGCAACACTAGTTGCTGGGGAGTTTTTTGTGCCGCTTCTCCTTCCCAGCATAAACACTAGGAAGCGGTGTAAGTCAAGCGCAAGGCTTTAGCCTAAATTTAATAAACGCTATTTTAATTTTGAATGATTGAGAGTGAAGAGAGGCTGATGGCTGAAGCTGACAAAAGTTATTCTAAAGTTTCAAGTTCAATCTCATGAGCTAAGGTTCTGCAAAAAGCATTTTTTTACTATAGTATTGCATGGCGAAAACAACTAAAGGCCCACCTGATGTTAAGCGGTTACCTTTGCCAATAACAACTGCAGTACCACCTAGGTTGTTGCCTAAATGGTACCACAAGTCGGTTCACCAAAACTAAGACATAAAAATGAAAAGTCTCATGTGATTGTAATTTCACCGGCACCCGTACTCTTCATATCGAAAAACAGCAATACAAGCATCACAATTTGGCGGCAGAAGTAGGAAAGGGCACAGAGTAAGGATCTTTTTATACTGTGGTACCGCGGTACTTCCCCGGACGAGCTCTTTCATAAGGTGCTCTACTATTACTTATAAAACTTAGGTATTGCTAAATTAATTAATACATTAATTGCTGCTTCACATCTTGATAGCTCGGCTGGCTGGTGCTGGCGCTGCCGCTGCATCTGCGGAACAGAATAATCAAAAATAATCGAAATGTTTTCAGTAAAAACTGCAGTACCACCTAGATTGTTGCCTAAATTGTAGTATTGCTAATGGAGTTCACCAAACTGAGACCTGAAGATGAAAAGTAAAAAAAAAAACAAACCTCAACCTATTTATATGAGAAAATCTAATCGAGTATTTTTTATTATTAGAAAGCATCTATAGTAACAATCTCAATACCTTTTTCCAATAAGTAAATCAACCGACTACCGTGAAGAGACTAATCAAAGGCTATAAAATTAAGGCAACTATAAAGCTTGGCTCAACCGGGTATCGAACCTCGTAAACAAAATGAGGACATTCGTAAGCATCGCGGTGATGAGATAAATCTTGCAATTTCCTGTCGTAACTCTGTGACAATGAGTGAGGATTTTGTTCATCGTAATTTTGCCAATGGGGTACGCAAGAGTCAGGGTCTTTGAATAATTAAGTATGATTCACAACTAATCCTTTAGGCGTTGTCTACAAAGCGACTACGCGACAGTACTAAATTAACCCCTTTTTTTTTTCTTTTCTTTTTTTTTGCCGTGTAGAAATCCTCATGGACGCACTCCGCCCGGGGTAGGCGGAGCCAGTGTCGGACTCTTACCGACTAAAACGACCACGGTGTTCCTTCAACTACCTTAGCCGGGGGCGTGGGAACCCGTGAGTATTCACACAACCACCCCCGACAGGTCCTGGCCCGCCACAAGCAGGCGAGCCACTTCTCCCCGTGCGGCCTTACGTTGGCCGCACCCTTCTTTGTGGCGCACACGGAATACTGCACGCCACCTCACCTCATGGGCCTTTACCAGCTGCGCCAACTACGCCGGCTGTGCCAGCTACGCCAGCTGCTGGTCGGGCAGCAGACTACCCCGAGTCTGCTGCTCGCAGGCCCTACCTCTCGTAATTTTTTATAGAGGTTTTGTTCCTCACGGTCCGGGCGGTGAAGCCAAGACCCTCGGTCCCAAGAGGCGCGAGAACACTACTCAGCGGGCACTCCTGGGGTTACGAGATCGACGGGGGCAGGGAAAGACAGTCCCCCCGCTGCCTGCCCAGTGGCAGGGTGAGTGCACACCGGGCCCGCCCCTGCTCCTCCACTGTGCCCTCTGCTGATATCAGAGGGACACGTGGAGCAACTTCCCATTGGCCCACATCGGGCCCCTACCGTGCCAGAATATTCGCCACAGGCAATAAGGTCCCCCGGTCCAAAGGAGACTTATTGGGCGTGCCCAGGGTGCACCGGCCCAACAACTGCCGTTCCCTCCAGACGTGTCCAGAAGGACAAGCAGCCGTCAGACACACGTGGAGGTTTTCTGGCCAGCACCCCACTAAATTAACCTCTACATAGTATTATATTATCTGTGCCCCTACCATTACCTTACCTTAAAACAATAATAACACTATCTTCAATATCTTCAGTGAAATTACAATCACATGAGACTTTCCATCTTTATGTCTCAGTTTGGCGAACCTACTTGCGGTACCATCTAGGCAACAGCCTAGGTGGTGGTGGTGGTGGTGGTGGTATTGCAGTTGTTATGAGCAAAGGTAAATGCTTAACATCAGGTGGCCTTTTAGCTTGTTTCGCCATCCTATACTATAAAACTTCACCTTTTCATCTCAAATAATAAGTAGATACATCACTCCATCATCAGGCCAAAAAGCATAAAGTAAACTAAATATTTATATTTTATTAAACCGATCTCTAATCCTAATTAATGCACAAAATGTTTAAAAGCTCAGAATCAATTATATCATCATCCCCTTTAAATACTCTTTGATGACAATATGCCTTGGAGGCAGACACTTGAAACGTTTGAATATTAAACATAGACTACTCTTTATGAGTATATAGTTAAAATATGATGGGTGTCTGTCTTTTCTTACCGGGGTATACCTAATGGGGTTAGCAAAATAAGTTTAAAAAACAGAATGAAAAGCTAAAAGTTGGTAAAAATATTGGTTTAGATACAGTTTTCCATTGGAGCAGACGAGTTCTTAAGTGGGGTACCCCCCAACCAGGTGGACCGATGACCTGAAGAAGATAGCTGGGATGGATTGGTTGCAGAAGGCGGATGACCGTGTGTTGTGGGCAGAGTGGGATGGGCGGCCTATGTCCAGCAGTGGACTGCGATAGTCTAAGTTTATAGTTTTCTAGTACCTTTAAATCCATTTTTAATAGTTGATTAAAGTCGGTCCAGAATAATATATATTTCTGTTAGATTTAATTATGTTTTTTTTTACTATTTTTGATGTTGTTGTAATTATTTTTATGTATGTTTTAAGTTAAAAATAAAACTACCTACACCATGGTTACTGTTGTCTTGTAGGCATTAAAGTATTTTTTTAATAATAATCTTCTCTCCATGGTTTATTCTAACTGTATCTTCTTGCTTCGCTGCTGAGGATCGTTTGTCAACTGTCTCCGTTTGTTTCAATCAGCCGCTCGGTGGAATGCTGCGCTGGCGGGTATCTCCAGTTAGTCTGATATCTTTTCCGTCCAACGCTGCTAAATAATCATAATTAATAATTCTTCAGTTCCGTGTGGTGCCGGACATAAAGAATTGCAACACTCTATCTCTTCTCATGGGTGTCGTAAAAGGTGACTAAGGGATTCACCAGAGAATGGGCAGCAGTGTTCTCTGAGTATTTATTCAACCAACTGCGATCGCCAAGCGTGGCGATTATGGTATATTCCCCCCTTTTGGGGGAGAGCTATGTACAGCAATGGACGTTTTTCAGCTGAAATGATGATGATGATGATGAATAATTCTTCAAATAATGCAATGTGGATGAATGATACGTAAATAAAAGTGCATCTTATAAAACTACAGGCAAAGTCAGGTCCAATGCCTAGGCATACTCGTTAGTAACAGTAACATTTTGAGGATTCTGTAAACAGCTTGCGGGCAATTTGACAATTAGACAAATTATACTGTCAAAGCGTTTTGACATTTACATAACGCTAAGTGATAATATTATGAGGGAGGGTAGAAATCATGATAATTGATACAGTTACAAAACAAATAGGTACATTAATAATGTATGTAAAAGTCCTCTTGTTATACTTTTTCGTAGTTTTAATGGTACTTATAATAAAACAAGGTGGACTTGCCATGAACATTCTTTAATGTTAAGAATTGTTACTTATGTTGTTAAATTAGTAGTTGTTGTGAAGTATTTGGTGATGTATTGTTAAGCTCGGGTTACTGTAAGGAATGGCCTAGAAATGTGTATTTGTTTACGTGCAGTAGTAAATTTAAAACTCCTCTGACAAGTCAGTACTTTTACTTGCCATGAGCATTCTTCATTGCCTGTTTATTTCACAATGAAGAAAAACAGACATACTAATAACGAAAAGGACACGAAAGATCGTACGAAAGATCATACGAAAGATCATACGAAAGATCTTGGGTCCTGTTTAGAGACCCGATGGAGTTGCCGGTTCAAAAAGAATGCCGATAAAGAAGAGCTCGTGGCTGAACCAAAAGGAGGAGGGGTAGCGAAAGCTCACAGACTCTGCAGCTCTGAAGAGAATGGGGGATGATTTGGAATGAATGATTTGAATAAGAGAGCCTATTTTGAGTATATATATACGATGAAATCAGACTCGTATGACACATTTTTAATTTAAATTGGCTTTCCGTGCAAAATCCTTAGCGATAAACGAGGGATTTGTTTTTGAACACAGACATAGTAAAAATATAGACGAAAGGCTGCGAACATAGTGTAGCCAAAAAAACTGGGATCCTTCGTGTTTAAACAGCGCTCACGCACAAACTATGCACCTGAAGGAACTATTTTCTTTAGCGATGCTTACTGGACGATGCCGCGATATGTGTCCTGAGAGGGGTGAGCACAGTTTGAGGTGCATGTGTGTGCGTGAGAGCTGGTTGTACATGAAGGAGCAAAGTTTTTTTTTGGCTTCACTATGATTGTTCGCAGCCACGGAATACTTGAATAAGAATTCATTTCCTCTATGTTCGCAGCACTTCGTCTGTCGACCTCTGTGGTCTAGTGGTTCGAGTGTCGAACTGCTGATAACGAGGTCGTGGGTTCGATTCCCACAGGACACCAATATTTGTGTGATGAACATACCTAAGTGTTTGTGTTGGTCTGGGTGTTGCTTATGTATTATAAGTATTTATTTACAAAAAAAATGTATATAAGTGTTATATATCCATTGTCTACCCATAGCACAAGCTCTGCTTAGTTTGGGACTAGATGGTGCTGTGTAAAATATCCCAAAGATATTTATATTTATTTATATTCGTCTATGTTTTTTACTATGTCTGTGTATTTGAAGACAATTTTTTTTTTGCCATCGAACCATGTTCTATAATAAATGTTGGTCAGTTTCATATGTAGAATCCACCCCACCCAGTTTTTTTTTTGACTGTATTTATTTATTTTATTCTTCTTCTTTCTTATTTTATTTATTTATAGTTAATTAACACGGTACATAAACCAATTACATTAATTAACATAGAAACGATACACGATATATGTATTGAATTTCAACTTGCTTATATTATCGCCCGGAGATATACTTTTTTCACAGCATCGCTCCTGATCTTTGGAATTTTCAGCCCATTTACTGGTCAAGTATTTAGCGAAGTGTAAGTACAGCAGGTAAGGAAACTTTACCAATGTAAAGCGGGCTTTGGGGCCAGCGATTGGTGCGATACCGCCAAAGATCGCAACAAGTGGCGTTCTTTCGTTCGGAGGCCACGACACATTTTTAGTTGCTGAGCCAACGGAGTAAGTAAGGCATCTTAATAGTTTTATGTGTTACTAAAATATGTTTTCTAAACTATTCAGTTTAAATGAACTTATGAATCAATGTTTACATGAATGTATGTATAAACCCTTTTAAAAGGTACACAATGATTAACAAAACTGGCGAAATTTGATATGACTATAATATTACACCACTGCCTAACCCTTTCGGGGCTGCAAGCATGATGTTATGTATGTGTATGTGTAAAAAAAACCGGCCAAGTGTGAGTCGGACTCACGCAGTAAGAGTTCCGTACCACCCAGCAACCTGATACCCCATAGAAACTGATTTAATTTACGAGAGTTTATCAAAAGACATCAACGAACGTACGCGAAATATGAAATTTTGCATGTTTTTCTTACGCAGGTACCACCACATATGTCTATGTTTGTCTTATTTTGAGTATTTGTTACTAAACTACATAATATGCACTACAATCTGACCAAGTTTGACGCTGGTATATATTACCGTTTTGAAGATAGAGCAGGAACAAAAACGTTGAAAAAAGTGCATGTTTTTTGAGGTTTCTTGTATGGGGACCCCCTTTGGTTTTAGACTTTTTTTGGTTTTTAGTATTTGTTGTGATACACCTCATAGCAACACATATTCTGAGAAAATTTCAATCGGTTACCTATTACCGTTCAAAAGATACAGCCCTGTGACAGACAGACGGACGGACGGACGGACGGACAGCGTAGCGAGAGTAATAGGGTCCCGTCTGGCACCCTTCGGGTACGGAACCCTAATAATAGGGTCCCGTTTGGCACCCTTCGGGTACGGAACCCTAAAAACTAGCGATTTCACATTCGTTCACATAAATTCCTGCTTTTTTGATGTCGGTTAAAAATAGCTCTCAATGATAATGGAGTTAGAATATGTGTGAGTGTGTGTGTTTTTGTGTACCTGAATGATAAATAACGTTCCTATCCTTTTTTTTCTGAACCAAAACATTGCACTATTTCTGAACCAGACAAACACATTTTTTTTTCATACTTTTCCATCTTCTACCACTGCTTAGCCCTTTTAAATACCATAATATCCACCATTATAATCCACATAATTCAATCTGTCATTGGACGTCTTCACCATTGCACATTCCCCATTCAATCAGGGCTGTCAATTTTGCTTCGTTACGCAGAAACCGCTTTGATAAGACATGCAGATAGGATTATGGACGGTGGCATCCCTGTCCGGGCAATCATTAGGCTTGCAGCTTG
Source organism: Asteroscopus sphinx (assembly GCA_949699075.1). Classification (NCBI taxonomy): domain Eukaryota; kingdom Metazoa; phylum Arthropoda; class Insecta; order Lepidoptera; family Noctuidae; genus Asteroscopus; species Asteroscopus sphinx. The sequence continues at coordinate 19,782,625 of OX453022.1, read as the reverse complement.
TTTAGCACTAAATCCTTTGTCTATTACTAGTAGGGATGTGAATTTGTGGGTATTTTGCGGATATGTTATTGATTCGGATATAAATTGTGTTTAATTTTCGATGATATAATTTATGGTAAGTATTAAATTCACCTCTACGCAGATATTATTATGTATGTGTGCATGGCAGTCTATGCTGACATAGGGTGCTTGTATAAAGGAGCAGGTTCCCGGTACAGACGAATCAGTTCGGGTTGGTGCAGGTCATCAATCAACTCAGCCAATCGCAGTCTACTGCTGGACATAGGCCTCTCCCAAGTTGCACCACAACATTCGGTCCTCTGCCTTCCGCATCCAGTCCCCTCCAGCCACGTTCTTTAGGTCGTCGGTCCACCTGGCAGGGGGGCGCCCTACGCTGCGTTTGCCGATTCGCGGTCTCCACTCAAGGACGCGTCTGCTCCAACGGCCATCGATCTTTCGACCGACATGGCCAGCCCACTGCCACTTCAGCTTACTGATCCTACAAGCTATGTCGGTCACTCCGGTTCTTCTCCGGATAATCTCGTTACGGATTTTATCCTTCAAAGAGATAGTTGTGCAGGTAAACCTATTTAAAGTAGCAAACAAATCTGTCCTTATTATTCTGAGGATTCTGAATCCCAGACCGCCCGGTTCTGGTAAATAGTAGCTACTGACAAATTTTTACCTGTTTCATGATGTGTAAGCTTTTAAGATAACACGGGGCTGTTTAACCGATCGATTTCGAGTTGACCGATACCGATTTATCTGTTCCAGGAATCCGCTACTTATGCATACACCCTTTCAGAAGTTGCAGTGGTTGGAAATATGTCAGCAGCAGTTGTGTGTTTAATTTGGCAGGTAGTTGAGTTTTTAGACTTTCGCGAATTTCACTCATATTATACTAAGTTTACGGGACTTGTCGCGCACAATTAAATCAAAATATAACAAACATTTTGACTAACCTCGACGTTTCGGCCAAGTTGCATTGGCCGTGGTCACAATCAGACTGAAGTATGTGGGTGTCATCGTGTTTTGTTATATTTTGATTTAATTGTGCGCGACAAGTCCCGTAAACTTAGTTCAATATAGGTAGTTGAGTCACAGAGTATCTGTGGTTGAGTGTTTAAAAACCGTAATGCAATGATAATTTAAAGTATAGATATATCATACCCTAACAAAATAAACGAAAACAATATTCCGTACGCAGCGGTAGCACACATACACATAAACTAGTACAAATTGAATAAGTTGGTTACTTCAAGTTACTTACGCGTCATAATTGCAACACTTTATGTACACACGGCTACACATCAAGCTGTACACTTCCAGTATAAGCTGACCTCGCATTGTATAGGTTTTCCTTACAACGCGAGGTCAGCCTTTACTGGTTTTGTACAGCTTGATGTGTAGCCGTGTGTACACAAACGACAACATTTTTTTCGTCACCGGTCACGCATGGCGGTAACTTGACGCGTATTAATAGAAAAATGTTCTAATTAGGACGTTTTCGTGTCTTCACTGCGGACACAAGTAGCATATCTGTACTTTTAAATACAAAGACTTACAAAGATTAAATATCATTGCCGTAATGTAAAAGTGACATCCAATTTGCAGAATAAAATCTTTTCATTTCATTTTAAACGATTTCATTTCGTAAATTCAAAAATTAATACACATTCACAGGTAATAAATCTTGTAATTTTAATGTCAGTGTTTCTCGTCCCTTAAATTAATTTATCGCCTAATACAGTCAACTGCACGCTAGTAGTAACACTTGCATTACGAAAACAACCCTTACTGCTTGCGAAATAAATACGCTGTCAAGGTCAAACTGTCACCAATGACGCGAGGTCAACTGTATCAACCATTATGGGAACTATTACCACTCCGTATTTTACTGATTTCGGATATCATCTAAGATAAGAAACATCACTATTTGTGGTTAGTTCGGATCAATTATGTGTGATTTGGTTTAAATTGAACGTGCACTGTATTTAGATTGAATGTCGGTTAAGTGAACACATTATTATAGAATAAGTTTCCTTCTGATATGAAGGAAAATATCTAGATCGTAGAATTTTTAGGAATAAAACATCTAAAATTTAAGTAGTACTGACTAGGTATGTCATTGGCCATTCATCTGGGGATTATAATGTTAAATGAATCTGCAAGTGCATTGTCATTATACCGACTATTATAAATGCTAAATTATTATGGATGTCTGTTTGTTTTTTTGTCCTTCAATAACGCTGAAACGTCTAAACGGGTTTGGAAGAAATTTGGCACACAGATAGATCATAAATTGGTTAATATGCACCAATGAAAAGTACGTATGAATATGCTGAAATGTCAAAATTAAAGCTATTGTATTGCATTACACCAAAAAAATTTATATGCGCCTTGAGAATCGGTCATCGCAAGAAGCTATGTAGCTTTGAACACAAAATCACAGAGCAGGCGTTTAAATCCGAGTAGCGAGCAGACTAGAACTAGTGCAACCAAAGTCTCGATATTTCATAAGAAATATATGGCTATTGTGTGTGTTTGATATAAAAACGTTTGAATTTAGAATCTGAGAACTCATTAGTATGAAATTTTACCGATTGAAGTGTCGGGTGGCTCAAAAGGGACTGTAAATAAAAGTACGTGTTCACTGATTGAGGTTTAGTGAACGAATGAAAAAATTACTTATGTATATGCGACTCCTTAAATATAGCGTACTATGGTAGCTTATATTACTTAAGTACTACTTTAAACGCAAATATAGATAATGATATGGCTTACGCGCTACAAAAATAAGCAATTTCTCTGTAGGTAACTCTAAATTCTAAATGTAAACATTTAGTCTGAACATGAACATCGATAGATTTTGTAAACGCTATTCACACCTCATAAACACCTTATTATAATAATCATTTTAAACTAATTAGCCATAAATCTTGTTCCAATTAAATTAATTAACTAAATCAAGCAAATCAAAGCAGCATTACGATGGTGATTGAAACCATAATAACCACATTAATTGTGTTTTGGGACTTAACGGTAATCCGGCTAATCCAATGGGGCTTATTCTGCGGCCTACAGCCTTAATTGGTTACCTGGCCACGCGGATTCAATTGTAAAATCAAATGTGCTACAACAGTATGTGAATCTTCTGAAATGAAATTATGGGTCGTTTTTTTTTTTATAGTATAGGGTGGCGAAACGAGCTCAAGGCCCACCTGATGTTAAGCGGTTACCTTTGCCCATGACAACTTCAATACCACCTAGGCTGTTGCCTTAAGACGCTGACAACAGCCAAATACCCCAAATAGGCTTATTTTAAAAACATTTTTAGCTGTATCTATTCAGTTTGTGGCAGTGAAAAAAAAATATGTTAATCTTGATCGTATTTTCTGAAACTGTATTGTGCCCAAAACACGTTTTCTTGAAGTTTTCTCGATAGAAAAGAATTGTAAACTAACCTCTTAAAACATGTTTTAAAGCAAACAATCTCTATTATTTACTAAATATTATAAATAAAATTAAGAAAACATTTGAGAAAGACAATAATCTAAACATTTGTTGTTTCTGTTTTTCAAATAAACTTTTAGTTCTTTAATTTAAAAAAAAAAATGTTAATTTTCATTCTAGTTGAGCGGCGTATCCGACGTCCCTCGGCTCGTTGCCTCTCTTTCAGTTCTGTACGAAACGACAGTGACCGCAGAGGTCTGATTTTTTAGGTGTTGTCAGCCTCTTAATGGTACCGCAAGTCGGTTCGCCAAACTGAGACATGAAGATGGAAAGTCTCTTGTGATTGTAATTGTCGTGCTTAGAAGCATTTTAAAAGACGCAGGTAAAACCAAGCTCTTTCTAAAAGAGCTCGTCCAGAGAAGTAAAACAAGTAAACAGCCTTGCATTGTTGTGTTCGGTGTGAATAGTAAGGGTGCCATGAAATGACAATCACATGAGACTTTCCATCTTCATGTCTCAGTTTGTCTAACAGACTTGCGTCACTATTTAGGCAACAGCCTACTTTCGCCATCCTATACTATAAAATAAAAAAAATTGGATGTGTTTACTTTACATACTATCACGCATTCGTCTGTTTTTCATTGGGGTAGGCGGAGACTATGGATTTCCACCTGCTACGATCCTGACAAACCTCTTTTGCTTCATCTACTTTGTTCGTCGGTTTAGAGTACTCTTAACCTGGCTTTTTTGAGAACGTTCGCGATTATGTTTATTTTGTATGTACTTTATAAAGAATTTTATAAGTTCCTTTATGGTGAAATTTGGTCTTAAAATAACCTTCTAATCCTTAGAGTTTCATCAATACGTACGAGTTTTTGACAAATTTACGACTACCTACATGTATGATGTCATTTGATGTTGCTAATAGTTGCTAGTAAGTCATCTGCATTATTTCATTTTTAAATCGCAGAAAACATAATTTGTAGATAGATAAAATAAAATAAATAATAAATATTTTTGGGACATTTTTACACAGCACCATCTAGTCCCAAACTAAGCAGAGCTTGTGCTATGGGTACTAGACAATGGATATAATACTTGTATTTTTTTTTTGTAAATACATACTTATAATACATAAGCAACACCCAGACCAACACAAACACTTATGTTCATTACCCAAATATTTGTGTACTGTGGGAATCGAACCCACGACCTCATTATCAGCAGTCCGACACTCGAACCACTAGAGCACAGAGGTCGTCAAACAGATAAAACGTTTATTTAGTACAAAACAAGACTCAGGACATACAAGTAAAAAGACAATAAAAAGACATAAAAAAAACCGGCCAAGAGCATGTCGGGCCATGCTCAGTATTATAGGGTTCCTTAAGTAGGTGTAATTACAAACGAATCAAATCGAATATTAATCATGGCTATTTTAGTTTTTGCAATAATCGGCAGCATTCGCGACTCAGAGCGTGTTGTTAGTAGCGCCATCTAGCGATAAATTCAAGAAGCCAAATTTAAGATTTGCGTCATTTCAAAGTTACTTTTTGTGATTTTTTCAAATAGAAAGTAGCTAAAGGAGCATTATTTGCTGTGATAATTTTTCTCTAAGGTCAATGACCTTTGAACTAGGACGTTTTAAGTATTTTTCAGTTTTCTCTCTATAACTCAAAAATTTATAATCACATTATACTCGAAATAATTTTAGAAGAGAGTTTTTACAAAGGTCTATCAATGTGGAAGATTATAAGTTTCTACATTGCATAGTTTAGAAAGGGCAGGGGGGGGGACACATTGCAAGACACTTTGGCGGGCTATATTTCGCAGATGGTACACCTGATAAAAAAGTGGTGTATCAAACATTACCTTCATTTTAGTAGACCTATTCAATGATATCGCACACGAGGGGGTGCAGCGAAAAAAAATTTTTTTTTTCCATTTCACATGTATGGACGCCACCCCTAAAATACGCAATAACGATTTTTTTATTCTTTTAAAATTGAGATCTATATGTAGACTATTTTCTAACAAAATTTCATTTACTTATGTTTATAACTGTAGAAGTTATTAAGCTGTAAAGGATTAGGACAGACGGACAGACGGACAGACGGACAGACGGACGGACTTGACGAAACTATAAGGGTTCCTTGTAGGACTTCGGAACCCTAAAAAGGAACTTGAAAAACTCTGAAGAAAAACAGTGTTTTTTTTTATATTATATTGCCGTCTTTTCATGAATAAGTGTAATATGTGTCTTAGTATTGTACCAAACAGGTGTCCAGCTCAGCATGTGCCAGGTAATATACTCCTACGCTGATATTCTGCTGGATCCCCTCAGTGGCAAACGGACGTCGAGCAGACCAGATACATGAGAAAAATTAAGATTGATTACTTTCTTTGTGTGTTATTATGGTGTGAGTTTAATATCCATTAAAAATACATGTATATCAAGACCTTATAAGACCTTACGAATTTCGCAACTATTTTAGAAACTGGCACAAATTAAAAACTATTTTAATTTCTGCACGTCACTGTCAAAAAAAGTGTCATCGTTCAAAATTTGTTTTGTGATTTGTTCAGTGATGAAATATTCTTAAAAACGGACATATAGACTAAGCATTTTTATTTGAAATAAGAGTTTTGTTGGAAGAATGTATTTGTCTAATATGTCGTTGCTATTCAATACTTAGTTAAGGTATGAGTGCAACGGACGTAAGGGACTTTGAGGCAAGATATTCGGCATGCTTTGTTGATTTCGGCCTGAAAACGGGTGAATAAGTTTGAAACTGTTTGATATACTTGAAACTTAGTGGTTTGATATATACGTTACGGTATACCTGACAGGTGGGGTAATGTGTATAGGTGCTTGTCAAATTTTTGTCATAATTTTGGAATTGCATGAGTCTTCACTCTTCCCTGGTCAGTCATTGAGAGATGCTAAAGAAAGTTTGGTTCAAAGAAATGCAAGAACATCCTAAAAAGCACATACCAACACTGTTGGTCTAAGCTAAAAAGACACAATCTGTCTTCTTTTATTATTGGCACGAGCTTGTTTTTCAAGATCTTCTATGTAATTGCTTACCAATTTGCTTCTACCAAGTATAAAACTTTGGCTCATCTTAATGCCTCATGAGGTTTTGTTTCGAAAACTTACTGTATGCAGCATAACTTACCTAAGTAAATTTTTCATTGCTCTAGTTTGAGGCGAGGCGTTTTGGTATACGATGAGATTTAGGCTGCCTATTGAGGCTACTTTAACAGGTGTAACTGTGAGGTATACCTACCGTTGCGATTATGGTGTGTAGCGGCAGTGTTTTGGTTAAAATTATGTATTAATTAATAACAATTACAATCACATGAGACTTTCCATCTTCATGTCTCAGTTTGGCGAACCGACTTGCGGTACCATTTAGGCAACAGCCTAGGTGGTATTGAAGTTGTTATGGGCAAAGGTAACCGCTTAACATCAGGGGGACCTTTAGCTCGTTTTGCCATCCTATACTATACAAAAAAAAAAAAAAAAATTAGATTTACAACCTGCTTAGATAGATAACAGATTAAATTTATCTTAGAGGCTTAGTAATAAAATAACACCATCATTATCACTTCTAGTTGAACAAAAATCTTTAATTGGATTCAAAACTTTGTTAACATAATTTGTGCTTATTTTATTGCAAGTTCTTTTTTATAGAAACTGCTTTTCTACGAAAACCATAAAAAATTACAACGATACATTTAAAATAACGCACTTATTGATTCTGATTTAAACTTTTGGATTTCTCCAGCTGCCGGTCTTCTTATAGGGAGTATGATGGGCAGCTTCTTCCTACGAGGCTTCAAAAAATGGCCTATGTACATAGGAGGCGGTCTGGGCTTTGGCATGGCCTACTCCAATTGCGAGAACAGCCTAAACCACTTCCTAATGTCTATGGACCCGAAGGCTTGTGTTATAAAGTTAGTATTTTTCTTCTTTTTGATAGCATTTTTTAGCCTTCTATCTTTATCATAGCCTAAACCACTTCCAAATGTCTATGAACCCTAAGGCTTGTGTTATAAAGTTAGTATTTTTCTTTTTTTTAATAGCATTTTTTAGCCTTCTATCTTTATCATTGGCATCATCGTCATAGTCATCATCATTACCAGCATCGTCACTATTATCATTATTCCATAATACTCTATTGTAGACCCTGAGCTAGATAATTAATATGTATATCTTGTAACATGAAAGGGTAAAGCAGACATCATCGTCATCCATACATCAAATAGCAACAATATTCTAATCAATTTTGATAAATTTTAATACAGTGTTTCGGCAATTATTATAATTTGAGTAAACAACAATGAAAATTCGGTTGCTTGTTCAATAACTAGATATAATTATGAGGTTAAGTATCCTTATTAATTAAGACATTCATCATCGGTAATTTTCACTGCTGTGAATGCAAGTATCTGTGGACTTCCAGAAAAAAAAAACATCTAACTGAATGTGACTGACAGTTCGTTTCATTCTTCCAGTTGTAAAAACCCACGAGATATTATCACAACTACTAAAAAAATCTGTTTCAAACACCGCAATTAGTAGCGGGTCGCCATCGACTAAAAAAATTCACTTCCATACACAAAAACGTCAATATTATGCAAACTCTCTCCTTTGTCGCCATCAAAGGCAATAATTGTTTCCCAATAATTGCCAGAAACGGTTTGTATTGAAAATTGAAGCTAATACTAAATTAGCAACAGTTTCCGACGGCCAATAGCTTTTGAAATTGCAGACGGAACTAATTATGACTATAAAAATATTGAAAAGGAACTAGAAAGGGCTAGTTTTGGAGGTAGAATGATAGTCGTACATTGTGTTGAAGATAATGAAGAAGTTAGCAGACATTGGACACAAGCTGTTATAAATATTGGGAGTTATAAAAATAGGGTTGTTAAGTTTTTATTGAGGCAGTAAAATAATTTTAAATGTGTATTGTCTTAATTGTTAAGTAATAAGTGCTTTTTCGGCACTGAGTTAGCTTTAACATACATACATACATATTATCACGCCTGTTTCCCATTGGGGTAGGCAGAGACTATGGATTTCCACCTGCTACGATCCTGACACACCTCTTTCGCTTCATCTACGTCCATTAACCTCGTCATGCATGCTCGTCGGTTTAGAGAACTCTTAACCTGGCATTTTTTGAGAACATCCGCGATTTGATCGCGATAAGTTAGCTTTAAATCTACTATTTTTTTTAATACAATCTTAAGAAAAGCATGACAGTATTTCACAAAATTTAGCTTATAAAATAAAGTTCATGTAGTTGCGAACAAATTAATTTCAAATTTCATATTAATATATTTGAATGATTTATTTATTTCTCACCACAATATTATACATTAGATTTACATGGTATCAGAGTAAGTCATAAGAGTTAAAATACTGTGGGAGACTGGTGCCTAAACTAAGCACTAGGCCTGTTTTTCAGGACATCAGAAATATATTATTTTATTTCAGGACACCAGAATATTGTTTTTATATGCAATTTATTTTAGTTCCACTACTTCTCTTCTAGTCCACAAAATAATGTCTAAGTAGTTCCTAACTAGTATTAACCACGTTTCTTCTATAAAAATGTAAGAATCTTTAAAAAATTTGATTAAGATTCTCAAAATTATTTAAATCTACAGGCAACCCTACAGAAAATCCCATCAAAACATCCATACGGTCAACAGTAAAGACGTTATACATTTCTTTCTGCACAGCAGGACATTTCCCTTCGCCATTTGCCTCTTTGTTTCCACATAAAGGTCACTTACTGTCGCTTCTTCTATTCAAGCTGTGGCCGCTTCCATATTTGTATTGAATTCGGCACCGCCTTCTTTTCTTTCGTAGTTGTTTGCAAACCTGCCGCCTATTCACCACCCACAGAGAATTTCAACAAATTTAACTTTATCGTCTACATTTAAACCATTAGGATCTTTTTCATTATTATTAGGTTCAAATTCGAGTTTGTCGTCAGCGAAAACAAGTTTGTTTTTCGACAAATCAGCGCTTGTTTTTCCTTTCTAAACATTTTTATTTGTTACGTTCGGATCGTTTGTGAGTCATGCCCGTTGTAGCTTTGAGGCCGTCCGCATGGGCGTTTCTATGGCTTTTTTACGTAAACGCATGTCAATTACATTTTGGATTTCGTTTGACTTAGGACAAGAGCTGCTAAAGTTTTTATGGACCTTTACATAATTTTTGGCTCTTACAGATTTTTTCAATTAAAACAAGAGTAGAAAAGAGAAGGACTAACTTAGTTATATTTTCTTTAGTACAATATTTTCATTGGTAATTATAATTCAAGGGGTTTTATCGTCGTGATTCATCATTATCATTATCATCATTTCAGCCTTAAGACGTCCACTGCTGGACATAGGCCTCCCCCAAAAGGGGGGATATGCCATAACGCCATGCTTACAGAATTGCATTCATAAATGGGTTTCCATTTTGATAGGATTAGTATTAGTAATTTTGCAGCACAAATGTACCTAGCCGAACTAATGGCAAGAATCAAAATCTAAACGTTATTATGTTCAAGCATTTTTGTTTTTTATTCCATAACATTAAAAATATCAAAATTATAAAACCTTCAAATATGACCAGCTGTAATAGTATTTACAGGAGCTATATCAAGTTCACTACTAATGATTTCATTATTAGCTTTTACCCTCTAGAGTTTACCATCTTTACAGCACTGTCCATTATTTACTAGTACTTATTATTCATCATCCACTATTATTGTTTCATCAACCATCTTTGTTACACAACAAACAAGTAATAAAACATTGAGGACTGCTGCCATATCCATCCGATTTGAATAGATTGGAAGACAATATGGCCAGAGGCTGTATGGAGTTTCAATTGGTCGTACGGACAATTGAACCGTGGACCAGTTTTATATCCATCCTTTTTATTACAATGAAAATGCCAGTTGTGATTAGAAAAAGTTGTAAACGGATGGAAAAACTATAGGAAAAACGTTTATTGTTATAAAAACCGTCCGTTTTTATCAGCTTTTTAGGGTTCCGTACCCAAAATGTGCTTATAGCGCCAATTAAATTGCAATCACATGAGACTTTTCTTCTTCTTGTCTCAAAAATACTTAAAATACAAACACAGACATGTGTGTACCTGCGTAATAAAGTGATGCAAATATTCATATTTCATCGTTGATTGCGCACGATTAACTCTCATAAATTAAATCAGTTTCTACGTAGTATCAGTGCGATTGGTGGTACGGAACCCTTACTGCGCGAGTCCAACTCGCACTTGGCTGGTTTTTCTATTTCATGCATCATATAATCCTATCCTATCCTATCCTATCCGATGACCATATATTTTATTTTTTCCTTTTATACATTTTATATTGTGTTATTTTTTTTGTATAAGTATTGTTGTTTCTTGGTTTCTTGTAGCAACACATTATTTTTATTTCTTTCTGTCATTCTCATAATTACTCGAAGATAAGAGCGAAATATTTTCAAAGGCCCACCTTTAGTATTTATAACCTTATACCTGTCAGCCTGTTTATCACTTATGGGTGAGGAAGAGCTGGCCTTCGGTACAATACGAAACGGATATTACGATTTGTAACAATTTATTTATTTTTATTTTCAGAAAAACGCCTTGAAAAAGGGTTCTCGTAGACATCCCACCATTGGTCCTGTACAGTTATTTTATTTTACGTAAATTATTATTATTATAATAAATATTTCGGTTGATTTTTTTACTATACTTTGTTTCAATTGAATAAATATATAGCATAATCAGGAAATCACAGTTCTGCTGAATTATAATTTAGCTTAATTCGCAAAGAAGGCAGCGGAGAGGAAGCGAGAGGCACCCACCTCTCTTCTGTTCTGCAAGAGACGGACCGGGCATTGTAGGAGATATACGCCGACTTCCAGCCACCTTAGGAGGGGACCTGCGGATGATGGAATCTTGGATAACCCGCCACCCAATCAGTCAAGGCCCGTGACGTTGACGCGTCATGTTGTTCCACACGTGTCAGTCTGAAGGAGGGTGCGGCCCGCATTAGGGCGCACGGGGAGAAAGGGCTCATCTGCTAGTGGCAAGCCTAGACTTGTCGGGGGTGCTACGAGAATGCAAAGCCAATCCCATGCTTCTGGTCAAAGGTTGTTGAAAGAACACTGTGGTGGTTTTAGTCGGTAAGAGTCCGACACTGGTTCCACCTTCCTCGGGTAGAATACGTCCTTGAGTATTTCCTCGCAACAAACTTACCGACAAGAACTGCCACGGTTTTCATCAAACAATCTTTGGCCGGGGGAAAATGAAAAAAAAGGAAATTCTCAGAAGCAGTCCGGAGTCCTATACACCACTGCCTACCCCTTCGGAGAATTAAAGCCATGATGTTATGATAATGATGATGATGATGAAGAGTTATTTAACCACTGAAATCCAACATGAATCATAAATTTTCGCAGCACACATTCCACAAAATTACAGAAACAAATAACTGCTACACTAGGAACATACCTAAGTCAACAGAGCATGACACCTATACTCTAGGTCAATGGCCCATGATTTCATCAGGTGCAGTCTTCTTACTACGTGAGTCAGACGGTGAATCATCACTGAAGTGGACCTAACAAGAATTCCATGGAGTCGAGTTTGGACTAATTTTATTTTGTGGGATATCAGTAGCCCTAGCACGAACAATTTTGACATATCGAAACATTAATGTAAGTGTTTTTTGAATAAAAAATATAACAGTTGTATTAAAATTTGATTTTTTATGCATAATGCGCACTTGGTATCATACAGAGATATGGCTAAAACCTTCAAATTAAATGATTATTATGTCTCAAACGAGTATTTTAGATCCAAAGTTCACTTATTACGTTTCGATACGTCAAAATTGTTATTCTAGGGCTACAGAAATATTAGCTGAAAACATACATTTATTTTGTTTTATCACAATGTGTGCTTTTTAAAGTATTTTAAGATTATTCGCTATATCCCCACTGAGAAATCTCCGCTAGTGAAGATTTGATTTTTTTTTTAAATCCCCACTATCATGCTACGAAATCATAGTGGAGATTTCGGTAAAAAAACTGCAAATCCACACTGAGTTAATTAAATACTTAGGCCAAATGGGCCACAATATTATGTATTATGCATCGAACCTAATGATATGATCTACAGTATTTCTCAATTGCAGGTAGCAGGGAGTATTTAATTGAGAGTAACTCCGTGTAAAATGATGATACCTATTCAGTCGCGTTTAGTCAGGCTAAAAGTCAACTCTTTTATAGTTTGGAAATGCTAACTAATCTAATGAACATCAATCAATGATTCAATCAATCAATGAATATTTACAATATAGATAAATTAATACAATGTAATTATGTAATCTTAATTAATTATGTACCTACTGTTGAAATTTTATTATTTAATTGTTCTATTATGTAGCCCAAGTATGTTTGCACGTCATACGTAACAGGATATGTTAGAACATTTAATTTCTGTAATAACTATATTCTACCATATTCTAGCAATTTTTTTTTTAATCTACCCTCGTATCGTAAAATTCGAATTATGAACTCGAAAGTAATGTCATAATGACATACTTTACGCACATGCACCATGCACCTGTAATGAATTTAAAAAGTTTCATTACGATACAGTTTGCTGAACAAAACAATGCGGTAATTTAATTTTTTTTCCATAACCGCTCACTAAGGAGTTTTGAATGCCACTTCGACCCAACCAAGGAGTTTTCAAATCTTTTTTTTAGCAGTCGTACAGTTTGGCATCAATGAGTACACAAAATTCAGGGTGGCGCCACTAGTCATACATTGAACAAATTTATCGTTTAAAATCGCGTTTTAGGCAGAAGTTTGGATTCTCATATTGCTTTTAATTATGTTTAAGTGTTTACAGGCATATTTTTTTGTATGATAAAACAGAGATTGACGGAATCCTGACAAAGATAGAAAATTAGTTCCGATTATAATGTTTTCGCCAGACTATATTTTATTTTCTGTGTAGGCGCACGCTGGTGCGCGTACGCGGCCGCGCGCCCTGGCCTACTGGATTTGGTCATCGTTACTTGTAAATGTATTGTAATTGTTTACGTTATTATTATGGTTTTGTATGTCTAAAGTTTTATTCTGGGCAAAAATATGTGACTACAGCAGTGATACTGAACTGAAGAGAATATGACCCCGCCTAAATTTCTGGATGCAACAACGTAAATGACGAACAATCTTTTACCAGAAAAATCAAGAAAAACTATAACAATGTCACCAAGATTTTGACTTTGGTATTTTATTTAAAATTGTATGAGTTTAGATAAAATAGTGTATGAAACTGACATAACTAATTAAAACACTCGTGTGATACTATTAAAAACCTCGCCTATTTTTTAATAACCCCTGTTATGCAACAGTTTCATAAAAACTATAATTGAACTGAATTGACACAAAAAAAAAATACATTAAGTACTTGCCAATATCATTTGACCATAAAAAATCTCAGTCGTCTCCATTTCTTTCCGTAAGATTCTAAAGCATATCGTTTTAAAAGTTGCAGTTCGTGACATAAAATAGGCCTTACAGAGCCGAGTGTTTCAAATAAAATAAAAGTTAGTGTAAGTAAGCTCGTATTGCCCTTTGTTGGTATAATTGAAGCTTTTTATGGCGCTATGTCATAATTTACAGGACGTGGTAAATAATTTTACTTTAAGATTTATTTTGTTAGTAGAAATTTTTAATGTTTATTTTTTTTTTTTTTTTTTTTTTTTTTTTTTATTTTATGATAAATAGATCTGCTCTTGACCGCAATCTAGACAGCTTTGTCAGGATGTGGTCGACGATGGAGCGAGCAAACCTATTAGGTGCCGATTCACTCCAGCTTTAAAGGCGTTAGGGTTAATCTCAGACCAAAAGAATAAGATAGACGGAGCGCGTAGAACTAGTAACTAAAGCCAGAAAAAGGAATACAAAATGGCAAAGGAGTACCTACTATACCATCCACAGTGTTCGCGAGCCTCGATCTGGAGCGTTAGTCTAATCCTCAGACCAAAATAATAATATTGACGCATTAGACGCTCCCAATCATATGTATCATTATGGTATAAGTATGTATTTACAAAAAAAAAGTAATTAAGTATTATATCCATTGTCTGGTACCCATAGCACAAGTTCTGCTTAGTTTGGGACTAGATGGTGCTGTGTAAAATGTCTCAAATATTTTTTCTCGCTATTGCGAGGTTTTGATATTTTAATCACTGGACTCCACGTCGCAGCAAATTTGTAACCGTCTTCCCGATTGAGGTTATTGTGTTTTCTGATTTCCATCGCTTCACGCAAAATTCTCGAGTAGAAATGGCAATCGGTGGAGAGGATTATCCTATCCTGTGATTAGTGCCTGAATTGTAGTAAGTGTTCGGCAATTGCTGATTTGCTGTTTTGATGGTTTTTCAATAGATATGTTCCTTTATCCTTTCAGCGATGGTCCGCTTTGTTTGGCCGATGTATGAACTACCGCCAAAGACCACAAATCGATTTCACATTACTCACTGATACTTACACATAGATAGCACCATAGATAGTACCACACATGCAATCTAAAGTTGCCGATTGAAAGCATCGATATAATGACCGGAAAAATATCAAAACTTATGCGGCACCCATTTATCTAATGTCAGGCAATCAGAATGTGATAAAAACGGTTAGTGCACGCATTTCCTTCCCCACTTTGTGTGATGTGTGGGCCAATGTTGGTTAATGGGGCCAATGAAATGTTGGATTATGTAAAATCAACGCAGTATATTAATGAAAAAACTTTTAAAATGTATTTTCTGTCAGTGATATTAAGTTGTGATATCACTTGCTTCTTGCAAGTGATATTTGTATCATATTTGGGCTGTTGGTCACCTATGTTTCCATCATATTAGTTTCGTTCTGGATTCGATGTTCGTTGTATTTTGAGGTCAAACATAGGTCCTTTCCCATGGTCCCATGTAGCTTAAGAGACCTTTGATATGACTATAACCTGTCATTCAGCCTACTCCTAAGAGTCGACGAAAGCAATCCTGCGACACTCCATACTATCAAACAGATTTATATGCAGTCAGTCGCAACAATTTGTTACCCCACTTACGAACGAACAACAAGAGGGTAACCAATTAATGATGCTGTGTGTACCTACACTACTACAGAAAGTATTAGCCTATCTGTACCAGTGTACCTACACCTTTGTGTGTGTGCGTAAATATGATAACTCAATACAATGATCAAATTGCTTGCAGTGGCAACCGTAGGTACCTACTACTACGTTGCAGGCGACGCTAAATTGGCGGAGGGAGATGAGTGTCGCTTCTTTACGTAGAAATAATATTCTTTAACGTAAGTATTAAATTAATCCAAGATTCAACGTGGTATAGCCTAATTTGTACTCAAGATCAAGAAAAGTAAGACTATTCAATCAAGAAAATCCAACATTGCTTCCAACCCAACTAATACTTTGACCCGTCATTTTCCATACTGATGAGCCTTTTACATGGTTACAGGGGGCGTGTCTACGTTAAACCGACGTAGACAGTACACCACGCCATTCTAATATTAGCGTGATGATCTGTATAGCTGTTTGATTTGAATGAATTATAGCGAAAATGCTGGTGTCTGGGGAATTTTAAATTAGTTTATAGAGCGATATACAAAACTGTTATGTTTTTTTGCATATTTGTTTACTAACCAGATTAATTGAAAAGTAAAGCTAGGAAAGAAAAATATGAACAAGTCGTTTGTAATCTATGTATTATTGGTATTATTATCTATTTGTTTGTCGTGTACTATCAGGCAGACAACGAAAAGGGACGCGAAATGCAGAGAAAGATGGAAAATACTCCACTGACAACTGACTTAAATTAATTATGATGATGATGATGTTATCTATTTATCTAAATCAAATAAAAAAGCAATACCAACTTAATAATCCAGAGAAACTGGGTGTAGATTTGATGTGTTACACCTAGTATTATTATAAATAATGCAACCTTGGAAAGGCTTACATGCTATAATGCTAATAATAATAATGTGATGCCGCGCAGTGATTGTTGATATCACGGTCCCTCTTGACGACAACCTCGTGAAAGCTGAGAAAGATAAACAAATCAAGTATATTGACTTAGCTTACGAGGTTGTCGACATGTGGGATGTGGACTCAACAATCATTGTGCCAATAGTCATCACGGCCAATGGCTTAATAGCCAAGAGCCTCGATCAACACCTAAGGAGGCTCTCGTTAGGCGGCTGGATCAAGGGCCAGATGCAGAAGGTAGTACTCCTTGAAACGGCACGCATAGTGAGGAGGTTCCTTTCTATGGAGCCCTGACCGCTGGTAGCTTGGACCCTGTTCCCGATGCCGGTGGGATACTGTTTTTTATATTTTTAAATGTTTTTTCTTTGTTTTGTAGAAATATTTAAAAATATAATTTATATGTAGTTTTACTGCAATAAAGATAATAATAATGTTATGCTTGTTTGCATGTGGCTATTACATGGGACTATAACATAACTGGCGAAATCTGGGTGTACTATACACCTCTGCCTACCCCTTCGGGGAAATACAGGCATGATGTTATGTTATGTTATGTTGGAAAGTCTTATGACTATGTTTATTTGGCAGGGCAAAAAAACTTATTTTCATTTGTCATCAATGTATTGTCATAATGTAATAAATTGTCGTTTTAATAACCTTTTTTGAAGTCGATTAAAAATACACTCTGAGTCGTTTTTTTCACTCTAGAAGACTGTGTTCCCTTCATATACTAAATTTTCTCTACCACTCACTCTAAGGTTTGCTGTTAGAAAGCATGATTATTTAGAAGATCACCGCATTTCTCATTAACTGTAATAATTTAGTGTACATAAAATAATTTAGAATTGAGATGGCTTTGGTTTGCTTAAAACGGTACGAGACATTCCAACTACAAAGTTCATCAAATTTAAAATCACTGTCCAGTCCAGTCTCAAAAACTCATAACATTTTTCCTTAACAACATAGTTAACTGAACAATATTAAAAGTTCCGGCGACACTGTTTAGCCTTCGTTCCAACTTATTCTAACAGATACTGCCATGTCCTACGTGGGTAATGAAAATATTTTCCATCTCTCCTTTATTACCTAGGATATTAAATCCAGGTTCTGTAAACATATGGCTCTTACTACGCGTTCTCGTGAAAAAAAAACTTTCAAAAACGAGATTATTCTGTAAAATGTGGAGTCACTGAAATACTTGTAGTTTGCAAGGTCAGTAATAGTTTTTTTTTATAATATAATACTTGGGTACTCCAGCTCAGAGATGTGAGCACTATTCCATGTGCGCCCGGATTTGTGCCTTATGAAGTTTAAGGCGATGTCTAGCGATGATAGTTATTCCATATGTCTCCATCTCCAACCGTTAACTCTTTGAGTGTGTATTTTTGGGTGCGGTAAGTAAGAAATGCATAGAATGTTTTGAAAATAATATGAAAGATCTAAATCCGGTTGTTATATGACCATCTATGGCAGTCGTTACGGGTAGTCAGAAGCTATATATTATTATAATATAAAATATTTTTAATCAACCATACAATTTTAATTAATTAAAATCGTTTCGATGCACGCAGTAGTCATAATGGTACTGTGAAGTACCATTATGTTTTACAGTGTAGTGTGCTGTTTGGGGCTTGATTATTTTTAGAACTAGGTTCTAAAGAGTTGTCTCTATAAAAATTAGGATTTTTTTTTATTTCAACTGTCTCACGGAGCTTTCTAGATACGCGCTATTACTACGCGATGTAATCCAGTTAATAAACTTGTTTTTTTCTAAAAGACCTGTCTTGGAATTTCAATCTGAATATACCTTTTACCATATTTAAGATCTCGACTAGAACTCACTAGTATATCACCAAAACTGTTCTAATTAGGCTAATAGTACTGACAAACTATATTGTAGACACAATGTAGTCTGCTTTTTCGCCATACACCTAACTGCACAATGGATTAACGACATAAGTCAAACAGCAGTATTTTATTACTTCCACTGTTAAAAGTTGAGTGTATTGCACACAAGAACGCAGTGGCTTAGGTCAGTTACTACTTTTATGGTTCTGCGTAAATACTAAGATCATTCGCCAGTTTTATTTTTATGCTGAGATTGAGGTAATATAATAATATCTTACGCAGTTCATTGTAGCGGTCTTGTTTTTTATTTACTTTGCTTAATTCATCAAGTACCCGAGAAACTCTTGGGAATCTATGCAATGGATTTTCTATTTATTTATTTAAACTTCATGCAACATGTGTACATAGGCGGACTTAATGCCTTAGGCATTCACTCCCAGTCAACCTTAGGGTGATACAGAGATGACAAGGCAGGTGCAATATTGATTCACGACACAAAACAAGATGAGAAATAAATTACCACTAAAACAATAGATAAACATACATAGGTATATATATATAACATACAATAAGTACTAAATATATATAATCATCATCATCATCATCATTTCAGCCTTAAGACGTCCACTGCTGGACATAGGCCTCCCCCACGCAAATGTTGGGGGGATATGCCATAATCGCCACGCTTGGCAGGCGGGTTGGCGATCGCAGTTGGTTGGTTAAATACTCAGAGAACGCTGCTGCCCATCCTCTGGTGAATCCCTTAGTCGCCTTTTACGACACCCATGAGAAGAGATAAGGGTGGTGCAATTCTTTGTGCAATTAATTTTATATATATAATAATATACTATTATAGTCATAGATAAAATACTAATGAGATGATTCTGCCAAAATTTTATCTAGAAAGAACTTCCGAACTTTCCTTTTAAAAGAGTCCCGACTGGTGGCCATCCTAAGCTCGAGAGGTAGCTCATTCCAAAGAAGAATTGATTGAATATGAAAGGATGAGTGAACAAAATTAGAGCTATGATAAGGGCAATGTAGAAGACGATTATTAGAAGACCGTAGGTTTCTTGTGTGTGTAGAGCATAAATATTGAAAGTGGGGAGTTAAGTAAAGAGGGGGGAAAGGAGAATTAAGTAAACAAAAAAGCGTAGTCAAAGCACGTACTTGTCTCCGCTGACGAATGGGCAACCATTTAAGTTCAGACCTATATGAAGAAACATGATCATACTTTCTCAGGTTGTAAATGAACCTGATACAATTGTTAAGCAACCGGTCGAGCTTACTGAGTAAGACTGAAATCAAATCGTAGTAGCACATGTCACCATAGTCGATTATAGGAAGGACTAGAGTCTGCACAAGCATTATTTTGGTCTTGGCGGGTAAAAAGTTCCTCAGGCGGTAGAGGGAACGCAACGTACCGTTGACTTTTTGGCTTACCTTGGTGACTTGTATGTGCCAGTTAAGTGAAGAATCAAAATGTAAACCAAGGTTTTTGACGCTAGAGCTGATTGGAATGACACTGCACTTCTATCGCATATACTTTACGCCACGCCACGCCGGTGCCGTCTGAAAGTTTAAAATACGTAATATTTTACTCATTATAGCATAAACGGTTCAGTTAGAGGCTCTTGTTTGGCAAATTATTTGTAATTGACTGATTGTCATGAGATACAAAATTCAAGCGTCTTCAATGGTCCTGCAAAATCTTTTGATTTTATGCAGTTTCCATGATCCGGAGTCATCGTATCGCATGCGCAACCTTATATGAAAGCAAGAAGATGAATCACCACGCTTGCCCATGAAATGGTGATTTCGGTCATTATTAACACACAAGAAGGTAAACAGTATTTTTTTCGCAAAGGTAGTAATTTATAGGCTTAAACTCATAGACTGAGCGGACTAGAAAGCGTTATAACATAATATGTTATATCGACAATTCCTGTGACGAAATCATAATACCTATTAGATATTCAAAAGTCACAATACAATATTTGTCACACCTATCAAGTCGGGGCATCAAACCTGTTAACGTTTCTTTACGGTCTCCATATGCGGTTTATTGCACAAATCCATCGGAAGTGTAAACATCGGAAGCGCCATACAAGATCCAAGTTTTTACTGTTGCCAAATGATTTTTGTTTTTATTATTGTTTTGTATCATAGTCTTGTATTGTTCTTCTTTTGTCTGGCGTACTTAATCCTGGGTATTCATCGCGTCTGCTATGACTTCTAAAGTATTACCAAACCTTTTTATGTCAACCTTGTCTCTTATGTTGCTCAATAAAGTGAAAATCCAGACGAGTTGTCGTAGATCAGTGCTGGTTTTATCGTCGCACTAAAAGAAAGGTTATTGTTACTTACTCGGCGCTAATCTTTGATTATAAGGACAATACATTTCTATTCTAAAACAGATTCTCCGAATCATCTGATTTCGTCACAATATTGATAAATCAAGATCCTGGAAACCTAATAAAACTTTTTAACAAAAAATTGAACCGACGAAAACAGAAACTAAAAAGCGAAAAATAACTAATTATGAGTCGGCGCCAAACAAACTTTTATCAAGCAAAGTGCGTGCAAGTTGCAAATGGCCGAGCGGAGAACGCATTTTTGGAAAGTTATTGTTTATCGTTTAAAATTTCACGTTGTATTTGATGTTACGTTGTTTTTATCATTTATTTAAAGTAATTTAATGATCATCGTTGATTGTTTGTTTGACGCCGACTCATAATTAGTTATTTTTCGCTATTTAGTTTCTGTTTTCGTCGGTTAAATTTTTTGTTAAAAAGTTTTATTTTAATTTTTTTTGTGGCTAAAATCTAACTCCAGGTCTCCATTATGTTGAAGTGTTTAGAACTACATTTATGTGTGCCAAGTTTCAACAGGTAAGAATTCAGTGGTTGAACAAGCACTCATCCCTTAGGGGTGAATTTTGATTTTGAAATTTAAATGGGACCAACTTCGAGATATACCCTATAGATTAAAAAAAAAAAAAGATACGCGTAGAATTGAGAACCTCCTCCTTTTTTTTCGTCGGTTAAAAAGAGAGGTAACTTCAGCAGGCGTAGCATAAACACTGTAAACAATGGTTTTATCTACGAAAGAACAGACAAAAATGCAAACATAGCCTGCTAAAATCATAGCCCTACTTTTGCTCTGCCGAAGTCGGGTAATGACTTTTTTTTTAGTATAGGATGGTGAAACGAACTAAAGCCTTGATGTTAAGCGGTTACCTTTGCCCATCACATATGCAATACCACCTAGGCTGTTGCCTTAATGGTACCGCAAGTCGGTTCGCCAAACTGAGACACGAAGATAGAAAGTCTCATGTGATTGTAATTTCACCGGCACCCGTACCCCTCAGACCGAAACACAGCAATGCAAGCATCACTATTTGGCGGAAAAGTAGGTACGGTAGTAGTACTTACCCAGACGAACTCTTTCACAAAGGAGCTCTACTACTTCTAAAACATTGTTAGTTTTATACAAAGTCGTTTTGCCTATTCTTTATTCTTCTTCTTTGTCTTCTGCTATGCCTGCAGACGAATTCCATGTTTTTAAGGTCAATCCTTAAGATGGGCATTTGAAATTTCACATAGAACTGCCTAAGATCACTGCGCAGGACAGCAGTGCGTGAGACATTTTTTGAGACGTAGTGTTCATACGATAAAGATGAATAAGTGAAAAAAAATCCATGATAATCTGAAAGTAATTTTTATCAAACCATGAACCAAAACCATTCCAGTATGTTAATGTTCCATAATGTCTCTTTGTCAGTTAATTTAATTTTTCGTCGTCAAAGTCCGCCAACATTGTTGTGGGTATGTCCCGAAATGTGCGGTTTCACATATTAACTGTGACGTAGACAGATTTTATTGCAGTACCACTAGTTTTAATCAAAGCTTCGTCGGATTGTTGGTCATCTGATTAAGTTTGTTTTATGTGTCCAAGTGTGAGTGAGTGGCAATAAAACTAAATTTTCTTACTTGTTCGTGTAATTAAATTTATCTGCTTTCATTTTTAAATTAAGTTTTCGTTTGTTCCCGTGAGTCTGGAAGTTTCAGTGAGTAGGTTTAAACTGAAGAATGTTTATCAGGGTGAAAACAAGGAAGTATAGGTATCTTCCAACATCCTTTTACAAATATTGATATTAACCATGGCAGAGCATGCAGAGCACTCTTGATAACATAAATGAACAACATTTTCAAGTCACTTGTTTTGTTTGCGAGTGGAAAACCTCATAGTTAATCTCGTCTGGGGAAGGCGGAGGGGTACGTCTGACTCCTACTGACTGAAACCCTCAAACCACACAGTGGCCGACTTTAGCACACAATAAAGGAGCTCCTGGAACTCATGTAGACCGAGCCGGTGGTTCTCTTCTGGTGCTACGCCCATTGGCATAACCCTAAAATGGACCCTAAAATGGACGTACCAGGCCCCTCAGAAAGTATTGCGAAAAAAAGTTTTTATATATGGGAGACTGGCCAGTTATAATGTTTTTCGAAAATATGATTATTTATAAGTAAAAATAAGTAAGTTCCAATTTCAAAATTTCCCTCCACATTTTTTGCGAGTTAATTCAAAGTATTGTGTCTCACTGAAATATGGATCTGCGCCGGGAACATTTTAGAGCTATGATTTTATACGATTTCAAGTGTCGCCTGAAACCGGATGAATCGTACGATAGACTTCAAATGGCATTCATGGATGAAGGCCCTTCCAAGGCAACCGTGTATCGTTGGTATAACGAATTCAAGCGCGGTCGACCAACTTTGGGGGATGACGAAAGAAGCGGTCGCCCTTTGACGGCTGTTACCGAAGAAAACGTGCTAGCAGTGAAAAATTTAATCCAAGACAATAGGCGAATTACATATCAGGAGATTCAACACATATTGAAGATTGGATCGGGAAGCGTTCACGAGATTCTACACAGCCATCTTCGCGTGAGGAGGATAGTATCACGCTGGGTGCCGCACAACCTCACCGATGCTCAGAAGCAGGCCCGGGTGGAATGGTGCCGTGATATGCTTAACAAATTTGAAGCAGGCTCGTCTCGGCGTGTTTACGACATCGTTATAGGTGATGAGTCCTGGATTTATCAATACGACCCAGAAACCAAGCGCCAGTCGACTGTTTGGGTGTTTCAAAATGAGCCAACGCCTACCAAAGTGAAGCGATCTAGAAGCGGGGGTAAGATTTTGATCGCTAGCTTTTTTAATTTGACTGGCCACTTGGTATCAATTCCCTTACGGGATCAAAGAAGCATTAATGCCGAATGGTATACTACCAAATGTTTGCCAGAAGTTTTCTCTGTTATAAGCAACAAGCGACCAAACACAGGGCTCCGCGGGCTACTGCTCCACCACGACAATGCACCTGCACACACCGCACTCAAAACGAGGGACTTCCTGGACAGCACGCCAGTCAAACTCCTGGGTCACCCTCCTTACAGCCCTGATCTAGCACCGTGTGACTTCTTTTTATTCCCAAAAATAAAAAATCAGCTCAAAGGGATACAATTTTCGTCGCCGGAAGATGCGCTGGCTGCGTTCGAGCAGGCTGTAAACGAGGTGTCTGCGGCGGACTGGAAAAAGTGTTTTGAAAACTGGTTTGGGCGCATGAATCTTTGTATAGAGGCTGGTGGAAAGTACTTTGAAAAGATTTGATAAAAATATATGTACGTATAGAACAATTTTTTTTAGTTTCGCAAAACTTTCTGAGTGTCCCACGTAAATGAAGCAAAAGAGGTGTCAGAATCGTAGCAGGTGGAAATCCAATCCCAATGGGAAACAGGCGTGATAATATGTATGTATGTGTAACCAGGACCGACAGCTTAACGTGCTCTCCGAGGCACGGAGGAGTCTCGATGTGTAACGAAACGGTCACCCATCCACAGACTGACCGCGGCAAGTGCAGATCATACAATCCGTGCTGTCGTTGCTTCGCTACGAGCCCCTCTTCGCAGAAGCAAAGATAATCTCCAAAAATGGGGGTTCACGGACGGTTCAAATGTACAATGTGAGTGCGGCGTCACTCCGCAAACAATGGCTCACCTGCTATCTTGTACCGCGTGCCCTATTACCTGCACGCGTGAGGAGCTATCCAAAATGCAGTACGCGTTGCGGAACACTGGGAAAACAAAATTTGACAAAATTTGCCATCGACTCGATATGAAGAAGATAAGAGTACTCTAACAGGTTATCGAAAGAAAGCTGCAAGAAATTGCTGTACGTTATTTGGATGTATAGAATTTCCAAATGAAAATAAATTATTGTTACGCATTATTATGCCCTATTATTTGTATTGTTGGATTTTCTTGGTGTCGATTCTCTTGTTCACGAACTAAACTTATTTTAAACTAATTAAACTATCGCTCTCTTTTACTAATAGTAGATACAAGAAAGGGATAGCAACAATTTTAGAACAGTCAAATAAAAACAATAAAACCAACCGCGGGTAGTTCGAGAAAACACCCGCCGCTCAAGACGATGACACCCACATACTTCAGTCTGTTCGTGACCACGGCCAATGCAACTTGACCGAAACGTCGAGGTTAGTCAAAATGTTTGTTATATTTTGATTTAATTGTGCGCGACAAGTCTCGTAAACTTAGTTCAATATGAGTGAAATTCGCGAAAGTTTAAAAACTTCTACTGTCAAATAAGTTTACGAATTAAAAAGAAAGAAATGAAATATAAAGAAATGTAACATTCTTTATATTTTAAACTGCCTCGTTGGTCTAGTGGTCGCAAGCGCGACTGCTGAGCGTGGGGTCTTGGGTTCGATTCCCGGGTCGGGCAAAGTGTTACTGGATTTTTTCATTAGGAAATTCTCAGTAGCAGCCCGGAGTATGGATTTGTGCCCGGTTAATGGCAATAGGCTCGCCCCCTATTACATGGGACTATAACATAACTGGCGAAATGTGGGTGTACTATACACCTCTGCCTACACCTTCGGGGAAATACAGGCGTGATGTTATGTTATGTTATGTTTATATTTTAGTGGGCACGTTCCGAGATCACGACTAAACTTGTATCATCATCATTTCAGCCGAAAGACGTCCACTACTGGACATAGGCCTCCCCCAATTAAGGGGGGGATATGCCATAATCGCCACGCTTGGCAGGCGGGTTGGCGATCGCAGTAAACTTGTATGGAAATGTAAATTACAACTAATTTGAACAGTTCTTAAAGTGTTGTAATCCCTTTCTTGTATCTACTATAAGTAAAAGAGAGCGATAGTTTAAAATAAGCTAAGTTAGTGAACAAGAGATCCGACACCAATATCACTTAGAAATTTGCTAAGTGTAAGGAGGAAAAACATTCAGATACGTTTTTGAACACATTTTTATTAATGTTACCTAATATTCTTTTGAAATCGTACGAGAATTCTTTAATATCGGGCCAACACAATCGTATGCCATTAGTGAGCTTTTACGAGACAAAATTTATGTTGACATCTTGTGCACAAAATGTAGAATTTTACTCCCAGCTTAGTATTACCTTCATCCTATAGTGACGTGCCATGGTGCATGATTTGTTTTCTGTAGCATAAAATACATGCTTGAGTATTTTTGCGATTGCTATTCTAAATAAATTGTTTTAATTTGAGTAGATAATAAATAATAAATTTATTTATTTCAGGCAAATCCACCCATAGTTTCAAGTTACAGTTATTGCAGTTATAATAACTTCATAACATAATATGAAACGTGGTCGCTCACAATGGGCCTGATAAGAAGGCTCAAAGTCACTCAAAGGGCAATGGAGAGGGCTATGCTCGGAGTGTCCCTGCGTGATCGAATCAGAAATGAGGAGATTCGCAGGAGAACGAAAGTAACCGACATAGCCCGAAGAATTGCCAAACTTAAGTGGAAGTGGGCGGGGCACATTGCTCGCAGAACGGATGGCCGATGGGGCAGTAAAGTTCTGGAGTGGCGACCGCGTACTGGAAGGCGCAGCGTGGGTAGACCCCCCACAAGGTGGACCGACGACCTGGTGAAGGTCGCGGGAATCCGCTGGATGCGGAAGGCACAGGACCGGTCGTTGTGGCGATGCTTGGGGGAGGCCTATGTCCAGCAGTGGACGTCTTTCGGCTGAAATGATGATGATGATGATAACATAAAACATAACATCACGCCTGTATTTCCCCGAAGGGGTAGGCAGTGGTGTAATAGTACACCCACATTTCGCCACTTATGTTATAGTCCCATGTAATAGGGGGCGAGCCTATTGCCATAATAATATAAATAAATAAATATAAATATCTTTCGGACATTTTTACACAGCACCATCTAGTCCCAAACTAAGCAGAGCTTGTGCTATGGGTACTATAATACTAACAACAATATAATTTTATCATTATTACACAAAACTAAACGAATTACAAAGACTAAATGGAATAATGGATAATGGTGCCGATTTTCTTGTTCACAAACTAAACTTATTTAAAACTATTACTCTTTTTCTAATAGTAAATGCAAGAAAGGGATGGCAACAATTTTAGTGCTGTCAAATTAGTTTACGTGTTCCACTTCTTCGTATACTTGTATGGAAATTTTAATTCCGACTAATTAAACAGCACTAAAATTGTTGCCATCCCTTTCTATTATCTACTATTAGTAAAAGAGAGGGATAGTTATAAAATAAGCTGTGTGTTGTGAACAAGAGAATCAATCAAGACCTTTGTTTAAATTAGGCCATACCTTGAGATCATCCGATAAGTGGGTTTATTAACGGTTAATATATATTTCATATTCCCACAGAACACAAATATTTGTGTGATGAACATTAGTGTTTGTGTTGGCCTGGGTGTTTCTCATGTATTATAAGTACTTATTTACAAAAAAAAAAAAGTATATATGTATTATATCGAATGTCTAGTACCCATAGCACAAGCTCTGCTTAGTTTGGGACTAGATGGTGCTGTGTAAAAATGTCCCAAAAATATTTATTTATTTATATTTATTTATTTACAAGTTGTTTGACCTAAAGAAGTTAACAGGGACGGACTGGATGTGGAAGGCAGGACTGAGTGTTATGGTACAACTTGGGAGAGGTATATATCGAGCAGTAGACTGCGATAGGCTAAGTTGGTCGATTGATAAGTTGTTATTTTTTTATAGTTTCAAATTAATGTGTAACAACTATGCCAGAGTACAGAAACATTCAAAATTAACTTTACTCATTAATTTAGTTTAAAATAATCCTATCAAGTAAAACAACCTAGAAACCGAAAAACTCGAAAATAACCTTGCTCAAGATTCTTATCTTATTTCGGTATCATACTTCAGTAGCTATAAGCACATCCCTATGCTCCCACTACCCATAAATAATATTCTTTTCAAGGCACCTTATTGCAGTCCGTATGGGGATGAAACAAATAGAGGACGTAAGAACTGTCGTAACGTACGTGAATGCGGTGCATATACAGCAGATAGTGCCTCCCATTGTCCGGCACGCTTAGCTGACCAGGGGAATTACGGCCAAGAAAATATAGAAGGAAAAACCTGTATTGTCGACGAAGAAAATCGTGTTTCCTCGAGGAATAGTGCAATTTTTGTATTTTTTCATGGTAGACCATCTGGTCTCATCTGAGAATCATGGTTTTTAGGGTCCCGTACCCGAAGGGTGCCAAACGGGACCCTATTAATCTCGCTACGCCGTCCGTCTGTCCGTCCATCCCTCTGTCTGTCACAGGGCTCTATCTTTGTAACGGTAATAGATAACGAGTTGAAATTTTCACAGAATATGTGTTACTATGGTGCCTATCACGACAAATACTAAAAATAATAAAAAAGTCGAGAACCAAAGGGGACCCCCTATATACAATACCAAGAAAACTCGAAAAACATGCATTTTTTTAAACGGTAATACATACTAGCGTCAAACTTGGTTTGATTATAGTGCATACTATGTTGTTTAGCAACAAATACTAAAAATATGGCAAACATAGATATATGTGGTGGACCTGCGTAAGAAAGAGATGCAAAAATTCATATTTCACGCACGGTTTGCGTTGATATCTTTTGATGAACTCTCGTAAATTAAATCAGTTTCTATGGGGTATCAGGTCGATGGGTGGTACGGAACCCTTATTGCGTGAGTCTGACTCGCACTTGGCCGGTTTTTAGGTAAAAAAAAAGAATTACTCTGGCTTGAACTATTATTATAGTTGAAAGAAAAAAGAATTGATGAATATTTTTCTAAATTTTCTGTCTAGAAATTTATAAGAGATATGAAAGGATCATTGAAATATTACAAATGATGATCTTGATGGCTTTGTAACTGTTATTTAGAATTTTCATCTGAATTAAGAGCTTTGATAGCAAAGCGGTTGAGTGCTTGCCTTCAATGGGTGTAAGTTCAGATCCGACCTGCCCCACTCACTTTTCAAATTCATGTGTGGTTCAGAATTTGTTTATCACTTGCTTTAACGTTGAAAAAAAACATCGTGAGGAAATCTGCACACCTGAGAGTGCTTCAAACAGTCTCGATGGTGTGTGTAGTCCACCAACCCGCACTAGGCGAGCGTGGTGGACTAAAGCCTTATTTTTCCAATTCTGAGAAAAGGCCCGCGCCCAGCTGTGGGACAATAATGATGATGGACTGAATTATTATTATTTTCATCTTATTTTTTTCCTCTCTTAACATGTGTCCTGTTCATCGCCATTTTTTTTTTTGTGTTTTTGGGTATGTACATATTGTTTTATTTTTTGCATCTTTAAATTTAGTTATACCTTTTATTTCCTTTAATCTTACTTTGTCTCTTTTCCTGACTCCGATTACACTTCTTTCTATACTTTTTTTATAAAAGAGTGGTACCCAAGGGATGGCAAAAGGAGAAAAGGGTGACAAACGAAACGTTGGGAAGACGACTTCAAAAAAGTAGGTGGTCCAGAGTGGATTCGGATGGCAAGAGACAGGGAGAGATGGAAATCTTTAGCGGAGGCCGTTTTCGAAGGACAAGCTATATAAAAAAAGAGTACAACGATCGCCGAAAATTATAACAGAAACTAAGTTAAGTTATAAGATTTAAAAAAACTGCGTATAAAAAGCAGCAATAAAGGCTTATTTTTTGTATTTATTTATTTTTTATTACCCACTCAATCATAGCTTGCGATCATAACTAATCCGAAGCATTTCTAACTTTAGGACAAAAGGACTACAACTGTACCAAATTCACATGTGAAATAATCTCAACTCAATATTTTAATCTTACCAAAAAAAATAATTACACCACCGCCACCGATCTTATCAGCTTAATGATCCGTTTCAAAATTATTGTCCATCACTTCTTCAATGAAAAGGGACCAATATTTTTTGTCCTCATAAAAGGGTCCTTCAAAATCATTGTTTAAATACCTTTGAAAAGGTACCACACACAATGCATATTTTGAATACATTATGACCTGTGAACTGGTGGCATTCGTCTTTTGTAGTTGCTCTAAAAAATGTACGCTTCATAGGGTCATGAAGATAGGATTAAAATTATCGTGATTGTGAGTCATCTTGATTTTGTTTGTCATGGTATTCTTTTGATGTATTTAGGACACATGTCAGTCCAGTTTCTATAGCTGACATATTGTCAGGTTCAAATTTTCTAAATGCTCTCTTAAATATAAATAAATTACCATTTGCTATATGAAATTTTAATGAGTAACGTGATTAATGACTATAATTTGTAAACATACAAACATTACTATTATTATTATTATTTTGAGGAAAGAGGTAGTGGTCTTGAAGGTCCCTAAGCCACTGAGACCTGATGAAATCTATTGTAACGCCTTTTGCAGCATTACAGAACTTCCCCAAGCTCCAAGTCAATTATGAAGTCGACTATGACCTTGAGGGGGAGGATTTGATCTCCTGCGTTGAAATTACGTAGCCTCCAAGATGCAGGCTGGCTATTAGATTCTTATGTGGTACACTGCATCACATTCGCATAGGATATGGATAGGCGTCTCGTCTCATCCTTTTCGCGATAAAACCTGCAAACTGTGGAAACGCTGAGGCCCATCCTGTGAAAGTGTTTATTCAGCTTGTAGTGCCCAGTAAGGGTTCTTGTCAGGATTCTTATATGGTTCCTGTTCAAAGAAAGTAGAAAAGCTTCTTTCGTAAACCTTTTCTTGAAGCCTACTGTAGCGCTTTCGAGTGTTATTGGCCTGGGGATTTTCCCAAAGGCTAACACTTTGGTTAGCTCCCCAGATTTTAAGGTAAGCTGTAGTGGTGCATTTAGGAATGCCACAGGTTGGCTCCGGGCCTACAGTGGGGCTTTCAGCACCAGCTTTAGCCAGTTCATCGGCGGTTTCGTTGCCCCTAATGCCACAGTATCCAGGTACCCATCCTAGTGACAAACAGTTACATTACATAAGTAACGAATTATAGAACTACAAATAAGTTACAAGAAATACAACATATTGAAACAATATTATCACAAAAAAAAAACAATTTCTAGTCTATTGGTTATATTACAAACATTGAGTGGCGGAAAGCAAGATTACCAAAAAAGTTATCGCATATTTATTAACAGACGTGATAGCCTAGTGGTTTCACGCTTGCCGTCCACCCATATCGTCTGAGTTTTCGAATTCATGTGCGGTTCAGAATTTGATTATCACTTGCTTTAACGGTGAAGTAAAACATCTCGAGGAAACCTGCACACTTTAGCGTGCTTCATACAGTTCTCTATTCTCTAGAGGTGGCAAAGTTTTGGACTTGCCAATTCTGACAAAAGATCAACCGTACCACTGACACGAAGAAGAAGTAGAAGAACCCTTCTTATGAGAAAAGCTGCCAATACTAAACAGTGAGATAGTAATGGTCTGATTAGGTATGTGTGTTTTAAATTTTACATTATCACTTTTGAACATTTATTAACAAGAACATTTATTATGTTAGAATGTTCTCTAACTTCCTTGTATTATTTTTAATATCACCTTATTTATCAACATTAAAATCCATATTAAATGACCTACAAACATTTCCCCTCAAGATTTTATTTAAAAAAAAACTGAATTTAAATCCCTTTCAATTCTAAATGACAATCATTAGACAGTATCACAATATAACACATCAATCTGCAGCCATATTGTGATACAGTTTCGTCACGTATAATTAATATAAAAGTGGTCCAAAATAATCTCCTTGTGGGACTCCTTTGGGGTCCTTTTGTGTGAGACCCTTATCTGAGCATATCATTTATTCATGGTCATTATTTGACCATTTCAGTGTTAATGATGTGAGATCATTGTTCTACTATGTTAAAATGTCGTTTAATGTTTGGTGGGACGTGTAATATGATATCAAATGGGTATAACGGATCTTCTTTGTTGTTGAAACGCCAATATTATAAAGGTGACCCTATTTTTTGCTCTCTTGTGCTGAAATTTATAACATTTGCAAATACTTGTAATAATATTACTTAAGTATCTTTTTTGTTTATCGAAAAAAATATGGGAAGAAGAAAAATATCGTTAGATTTATCTAAAATTACAATTAAAAGATAGCAAGTTTTATGAGGAAAAGTTTTTCAGTTACTAAAGCATTATAATAATTTTTCACTGAGCTTTTATCATCAAAGAATGATACAACCAAAGTAGCTTCAATAAAAGTAACAAGTAATCATTTTATGGCTCAACTTCAATTATACCAATACAAGTTACATCAAGTTACACTTGAATTAATTAAAATTACTACAATACCAAAGGCAAGTCTCACAATTTCCAAATGGAATCAAACTTGCTCATCAAGTAACTAAAAAATATATAGCCAAATTTCTCACAAGTATAAAGCAAATCATCAAAGTCGTTACATATTAAAAATTTGTCCAAATTAATAACTTTCTCATCGAGTGCCATAATAGCCAAAGGATATTTATCGTCCATTAAAAATGTAACTGATTCAAGGGCCATTATATCAAGGATATTAAAATGTACTTCTGATTGTCGTCCATTGTTAGTTTTGATTTTTTGCACATTTGTCACTTGTTGGGGCTCAACTTTTGTAAGAAGCTAAACAGGTTTTAGGCTATAATCAACAGTGTTGCAATGTTTATTAAACAAGGTAATAAGCGTGATCTCTTCAATAGATAGTTGCGTTTTGTTATTTTCTGAAACCGGTTCACTTGATGTGTTGCTTTTGATAAAATCTTTATTGTGTGAAATGTTCTTAAAATATTTTATGTGTAATGTCACACATTTATGGACGTGCGTGCGTATGGTCGTCCTAATAGCTTATATTAGCTATGTAAAATCTTAACACAATATTAGAGATTTTTTTCTTATTCAGTTTGATACCTATTTCTGTAGATTTGAGTACTTGTACGTGTAATGTGTGGATTAGAACTAAACATATAATACTCTATAACAAATGCATATGCACTATTGTTCTGTAAATTATTTCTAAAATTAAAATAATTCTTAAATCCTTTGACATCGGTACCTGAAATCTTAATCCTATTGAACAAAAACTAAACCCCTTCAATTTCCCCCATGCAATTCACACCATAACTCTTTCTTGACCCATACAAACACCCTTCTGAAGAACAAAATGTAAGAATACACAGTAATGAGGTCGGTGCATTAATTCTAGGTCATAAACTATAGAATTTATGACCTCGAAGCTAGTCCTATAAAATGCGACATGGTCTCTTTTTGGTACCACCTTTCTTTTTCGACAATGTTGTTGAGTTACTGGGACAAATTTTTACTAAGTTATTACGAAGTATTGTTTGGGAAAGGTGTTGAGTCGGTAGTTTTTTGTGTGTTAAATATTTGCAGTAATTGTTGAATCAATTTAAGTTGTGTTATGCAAAAAGTGTGAGATACAATCTAGGAAGATAAAACATACCTCTTTAGTGATTTGTTTTCTAAAATGTAAAGATAGAATAACTGAAGAGCAAATAATCACTGTTATAAATTCTTCTTACATTGAGACTTTTTTAAATTATGTTGGAGTCGGCTTCCGGTCTAACCAGATGCGAACAACAGTATGATAAATATCAGTATTTTACACGGAGCGACTCCTATCAGACCTCAACCAACAACCAAGTTATTGGGTGATACCGATATCCTAAGTTGTCAGACTTTCGGGCTTCTGAATAAATGTAATGATTTCCATAGATATTCATATGGCAACCTGGACCACGTGCTCTCAGAGGCACGGAGGGGTCTCGATGTGCAACGAAACGGTCACCCATCCAAGCCAGACCGCGGCAAGCGCAGCTTGATCTCGCAGATCTTGCAATCCACAAGGTTGTTATTACATAGCCACAAGCCCCTTTTATATAATTACTTTAATAAATTGCGGTTCGATATTTTAGAAGAAATCCTTGTTTGGGTTTCATTTTGTTATTGTGATTTTATTAGTTTATTGGTGGTGAAACTACAATTTTATTCGATAACCTTTAATATATTTGACACAAAAAAAAATAGTTTCAAAAACACGCTTTTAGAGGTACTCAAGTCCATCATCAGATCAGCTTGATGGTACCAAATTATTGTAATGTCATCCGGATTACATACACTTACAAAGTTTCAAATCGATACGACGATTAGAAGTAGGTTAAAATCGACTTTCATGATTCGTTTACATAGTTAGTTACAAGTGAAGCTAATTATAAGCGTGATAAAAGTCACAAAAAAAAACACACAATTCATCTCTACTAGAACAAGACAGGACAAGACAACTAAATCCAAAATTACCGTCCATAGAAAATAGTAATGGCTCTAATATCCCAACATAATTCAGTAAGTCCGTTTGCAGGACATAATTGACCATAAATAATAGAGATTACACGTGTTTATTTCAACCCTTGTAAAGAAAAGGGGTCAGTTGTAGATGGTTCTTTATTTAAACTACACAACTTACTAGTGTTAACAAAATGGGTATAGCCAAAAAAGCAGTAAATATTTTCCATTGTTTGACGTTCTACTAAATATGTATTTTTCATTGTGATTACATGCAATTGTATGTCTATTATGTCTGGGAATTCGTTAGAATTTTTTGCAATTCATTCATTTTATTCACACATACCTACATACAACGAATTTATAGTTGCTGTATTAGTTTCAAATATAAGATATTTTGTTATGTTTGTTGTTTAGTTTCAGTATTTGTATTCGAAATAATTATATCATCATTTGTATCAATTTCATTATATTATTGTTCCCTTACCACAACATAAATTAATTATTTTATTGCACCTTATAACATACTGTAGTTTGGTTATGTTATTTGTATGTTGCTTCCTTTCAATTAAAATTTCTAATTAAAAGCTAACAGCACTTTATTAGGAATTGTCATCATTATCATCCATCTCCGAAATATTCGTTAAAATAAAAATTACATTTCCATTGTTAGTACAATATCTTTAACAATAGCCACATCAATTAGGGATTTTAAACAATTATTTTGAACCCTTTTCTAATTGGTTTCCCCACTTTGAACTTTGGCATCTCGTGATACAAATATATCTGATCGACTTTGACCTTCTAATAAATCTAATATAACGTGATTTTTGTCAAAAACTCTATTATTTATATGTGAAGATTAAACACAGGTGTAAAAGATAACAAAATTTAATTTAGATTTTGTTTGGTTTGTAACGGAAAATGTAATACCAGTATGTGAGAATTTTTGTACCTGGGTTTGATAATAATAGTTTGAACTGTATATAACTTGATTTTTTTAATATAAAACCTAAGTAGACCTATAGGGAAACCTGGCTACCTACCACAACTTCCATATTTATTTGCTTCTGGGAAATTACTACGTTCTTTACTTTATTTATCCCAGTCATGTATTACTAGTATTATAGTATTACAGTAGGTCGAATAAAAAAAAAAGATGAATATACTGTATTTAAGAGTTCGTGCCGTAATTCCGGAGACAAATCCGTTCTGATTCCGTATAAACCTCGTACCTATCTAAACAACAAAATGACCCAATATATTTCACCAAACAACTCTATTTACTGTCATTCACATCTTGACATACGTCCATTGATCTTCATAATCACGTGATCAAGTAAAGAAATGGCTACAATATCAGAATTATGCCGAATAAGAGGCCACGAATGCAATGGATGTCCATGCATTGATATTCAACGTTGATATATTATCGTCTCTTGGACAATAGCTCCCCTAGTAAGTCGCATATTTCTGCCACCCCTCCCCCCATTGTAGGGCTGTCGCGGATGTTAAATGTCATTAATAACGTTTTAAAGTAGGTACATTTGTGATTTTAAATATGTTTTCGTGTTGATAGTACTGTTATTTCAGAAATCTATGAGAATATTCTATTTTTAATTGGGTTTTTTTGCCTGCAGTTTCATATCCATACTGATACTGAAATAAAAAAGCTGATTTAGATTGAAGAAAACATGAGCTGCAATCACTGAAACCGATTTACTACACCGAAAACTAGCTGGCAGAAAAAAATAAAAGAAAAAAGTTCTTTTAAAAGTGCCATAAACGCCATTAGCTCAGCATGATGTTAGGTAGCAGTACAGGTTACTACCCCAACGCTTATTTTCAGGTGCAACCCACGATTACCATACGCTCGAAATGATAGTAACTAGGTCTAGTAGGTCAGAGGTCTAATAAGTATCGACTTGTTATACAAACAGCAACAAACAAGTTTAGATACATATTATATAGAATTTCTGCACGAAATCATCAACAGCCTATAATTGTCACACTGCTGGGCGCCTCGGCCTCTTCTCAGAACGAGAAGATTACAAAACCACCATAGACTTGCAAAAATATTATAACTACCAAGCAATATTATTTTTGCCGTGTGGTATCCGGCAAATAAAAAGAATAGACCACCCCCCTTCTACCCATGGGTGTCGTAAAAGGCGACTAAGGTTTGAAATCAGGAGGATGGGCAGCAGCGTCCTTTTGTGCACCAACATCGTGCAACATCACCCACTGCGGTCACCAACCCGCCTGCCCAGCGTGGTGACTATGGGCATACATCCCTATGAACGCACAACATATACAACGGCCCCCAGTTCCCGGTGGTCCCTCTATTCCCGACTACGGTAGCGGTCGTGGTAACGGTGGGACGGGGGGTGCTAGGAATCTCCGGGTTACGGCAGGCTACCAAAACCGACGACTATATCTGGCAGCGTACAATGGAAAAACGTTGAGACTGGACCATCACCTCGCCGAGCTTGAAGTAGAGTTAAGTCATATAAAATGGCATATACTGGGGTTATCCGAAGTCCGTAGAGAGGGAGAGGACACGATAACCCTGGAGTCAGGAAACTTACTCTACTTCCGCGAAGGTGATCAGCTCTCCCAAGGTGGTGTTGGTTTTCTTGTCAATAAGGCCCTCGTAAACAGCGTTGTGGAAATCGGTAGTGTGTCGACACGGGTAGCGTACCTTGTACTAAAGCTAAATGATAGGTACAAGCTGAAAATAGTGCAGGTATATGCGCCGACCTCGACACACTCTGACGATATAGCCGAAGCGATGTACGAAGACATAGCGAAGGCTATGAATAGTACCGCTAAGGCTCACTACAACGTTGTTATGGGGGACTTCAACGCTAAAGTGGGAGTACAAGAACGCGGCGAATCGAGAATCGGACCTTACGGTTTGGGGCGCAGAAACCACAGGGGCCAAATGTTGGTCAACTTCTTGGAGTCCCAGGGGCTCTTCTTAATGAACTCCTTCTTTAAGAAGAAGCCCCAAAGAAGATGGACCTGGAAAAGCCCCGACAAGGTGACAAGGAACGAGATAGACTTTATCATGACGGATAAGAAGCACATATTTAGAGATGTCTCTGTGATCAATAGGTTCAACACCGGAAGCGATCACCGACTTATCCGAGGCACTCTAAATATCAATTTTAGAGCTGAAAGAACGCGCTTGATTAAGTCTACTCTCCGACCTTCGCCGCTCCAAACCAGTTTGGGCTCCGAAAGGTTCCAAGCGGAACTTCAAAATCGATTCGACTCGCTGGAAACCACGGGCAATATTGAGGAGAAAACCAACACCATGGTCAAAACATTGCAGGAACTGTCTCGAAAATTCTTTCCGCCGCAGCGTGGAAGCAAGATGCCCAAGCTTTCGACTGAGACTCTCGATCTGATGAGGAAAAGACGGGAAATGTCAGCCGCGCATTCGTTTTCATCAGATAATAGGTCCTTAAACCTACAGATTAGGAAGCTGATGCGACGTGACCTCCGCCGCTCCAACACCCGCGCCATTGAGGCTGCGATTGAGCTAAATAGGGGGTCGAAAGTTTTCGCTCAGCAGCTAGGGAGGACCCATCTGATGAAACTGAAAGCCGCGGATGGCAAAATAGTCACCTCTAAGATCGAGATGCTTGATGAGGTCGAAAACTTCTATGGGCATTTGTATTCCGCCAAAACGGCGAGACCAGCAGTTCCTAGCAATGACGACAAAAGAGCCCAGCTCACGCGCCATTACACCGAGGATCTTCCGGACGTTGACCAGGGCGAGATTAGGGCGGCCCTCGAGCAGCTTAAGAACAACAAAGCTCCGGGCGATGACGGCATTACCACTGAACTCCTAAAAGCAGGCGGGGCTCCGGTCCTGAAGGAGCTACAGAGTCTGTTTAATGCCGTCATCCAACAAGGCTCTACACCGGAGGCATGGAGCGGGAGTGCGGTGGTACTGTTCTTCAAAAAAGGGGATAAAACCCTACTAAAGAACTACAGACCCATCTCACTCCTGAGTCATGTATACAAGCTGTTCTCGAGGGTCATCACGAATCGTCTCGCCGGAAGACTCGACGAATTCCAGCCACCAGAGCAAGCTGGGTTTCGAAAAGGCTACAGCACCGTAGATCACATCCATACTGTTCGGCAGATCATACAGAAGACTGAAGAGTACAATCAGCCGCTGTGTATGGCATTCTTGGACTACGAGAAGGCCTTCGACTCCATCGAAACTTGGGCAGTTCTGGATGCTCTTCAGCGATGTCACATTGATGAGCGGTATATAGAGATGCTGAGATGCCTATACAACGCTGCTACCATGACTGTTCAGCTCCAGGACCAAAAGACGAAGCCAATCCAACTGCGCAGAGGGGTGAGACAAGGGGATGTAATATCCCCGAAATTGTTCACTAACGCGTTGGAGGACGTCTTCAAGACACTGGACTGGACTGGACAGGGTATCAACGTTAACGGCGAGAACATCTCACATCTCCGTTTTGCCGATGACATCGTTGTAATGGCTGAGTCGCTGGAACAACTGGGCGAAATGCTGCACAGCTTAAACGGAGCCTCTCGACGTGTCGGTCTCGGCATGAATCTGGACAAGACTAAAGTCATGTTCAATATGCATGTCATGCCGAGGCCGATATTCGTCGAAGGGTCGACACTCGAAGTTGTAACGGAATACGTCTACCTAGGGCAGGCAATTCAGCTTGGTAGACACAACTTTGAGAAAGAAGCCAACAGAAGGATCCGTCTGGGCTGGGCAGCGTTTGGCAAACTTCGCCGAGTCTTCTCGTCGCCTATACCGCAAAGTTTGAAGACAAAAGTCTTCAACCAGTGCGTCCTGCCTGTCATGACTTACGGTGCCGAGACGTGGACACTGACAGTTGGGCTAGTCCACAAGTTTAAAGTCGCTCAGCGAGCTATGGAGCGAGCTATGCTTGGAGTTTCTTTGAAGGATAAAATCCGAAACGAGATTATCCGGAGAAGAACCGGAGTGACCGACATAGCTTGTAGAATCAGTAAGCTGAAGTGGCAGTGGGCTGGCCATGTCTGTCGAAGGACCGATGGCCGCTGGAGCAGACGAGTCCTTGAGTGGAGACCGCGAATCGGCAAACGCAGCGTAGGGCGCCCCCCTGCCAGGTGGACGGACGACCTAAAGAGCGTGGCCGGGGGGGACTGGATGCGGAAGGCAGAGGATCGAGCGTTGTGGCGCAACTTGGGAGAGGCCTATGTCCAGCAGTGGACTGCGATAGGCTGAGTTGAAGAAGAAGAATATTATTTAGTTTAAGCCCTGATCCCTGATCGTTCCGTTAATCAACATTAAAGAAAAAAAAACTGTTAATTCCATATTTACTAACTAATATTAGCAACAACAAAAAAATAGATGTACCAACCCTAGCTAGTGACGCCCTCGTTACCGCGGCGACACGCCGCCGGTCACCCTTTACTGCTAGTGATGTGCACCTCGCTAACACATCGATATCATGAATTATTTATTTTACTTTATTGGTCGATGGGGCATTTGATAAAGTTGTGGGTATCCTTTTGATTTTTAGCAATTGGTTTGGCGTAGCTTTGGAGACTTGATTTAAGTGGATTTTATTTATATTCGAGCACTGTTATTTTCTAGTAAAATATGTTTACTAAAACAAATAACTTTCCTAGCGTTCTTCATACAAAACCCAAATAAATTTTCTCACTTTGTGTGCAACAAAATTTAATTATCTATCTACAATAAGCAGAACCCACATAAATTACAGACTAACATGCAATAAAAACAAACCATGGAAGTACATACCCCATTATGCTTTTAAAGAAAGACCTATAATTATTAAAAACACGACATTTTCTTCTTCAAATATGGCAACACTTTGTACATATAATTGGCAACAATTATTCAATCGTATAGTGACAATGGTAGTTAGGATATTAATTTTTCATGCGAATGTGTACAATTGGCTGAAAAATTGCCTTATTATTGTGTAATTAGTATTTTCAAATGACTGTTTGTACAAACCTTTTTTGTTGGATAAATACACACTTTACGATTGTGTTTTTACTGTAAATGACTCATAAATCTAGTACTTACCCTCCGTTGGGTTTATTCTTTCGAATGGTCTATAATATGTCATCATCATCATCATGATTTCAGCCGAAAGACGTGCACTGATGGACATAGGCCTCCCCCAAGCATCGCCACAACGACCGGTCCTGCGCTTTCCGTATCCAGCGGATTCCTGCGACCTTCACCAGGTCGTCGATCCACATTATGGGGGGCCTACCCACGCTGCGCCTTCCAGTACGCGGTCGGCACTCCAGAACTTGGCTGCCCCATCGGCCAGCCACTACAACTACAATAAGTATTCAGTTATTTTTTAAGTATCAAGTAACAACAGTTCTTTGTTGATAACAGAGCAGCATGAGTTTTTGAGCTATCGTGTAGTTATCGAGAATTTTTTTATGAGAATTTTGTCAGTGCCAAGCGTGCGTATTTGGAACTACAGAATCAGCAGCATGAGCTTTCATCTGACAGCCAGTTTCGTATAGGTATCGTGACGTAAACATGACGAAATGACGTTTTTGGTATCACGAGATTTAATTTGACGTATAGTTTCGAGTTACTCGAATGCTAAAAACACAAAAAATGCAATGTTATCGAAAAACACGTATACAATATCACTGACATTTTCTTGGAGAGAAAGGTAAGGATTAAAAATATTTATTTCAATTCGTATTTAATAAAAACGTCGTCAACAGGACCGTTCGGAATTGCCGACAAATCCAAAGTTTCAATTTATAATTAACATCATCATCCTCCGAGCCTTTTTCCCAATTATATTGGGGTCGGCTTCCAATCTAACCAGATGCGGCTGCACATCAATACTGGGTGTACTCATTTACTGGGTAATACTGACATTTGGAAGTTAGACTGCTTTAATGAAAACATCTGTATCAAATAACACAAACGTCTCCAAAAAATTTGCAAAACTTCCGAAACAGAAAATTCCAACGTTATAAAAATCTATGA
This sequence comes from Asteroscopus sphinx, assembly GCA_949699075.1. Lineage (NCBI taxonomy): Eukaryota > Metazoa > Arthropoda > Insecta > Lepidoptera > Noctuidae > Asteroscopus > Asteroscopus sphinx. The sequence continues at coordinate 19,741,485 of OX453022.1, read as the reverse complement.
ATAATTAATTCAGCGTGTCGCATCACTAAACGGCTAGTGTTGCGATGAGTCACCAAAGGCGCGCTGCGGTTACCGCGCATGTGTTGTTTAACTTTTTTTATTTAGGTATTACCGTATGATTGTGGTTCGTATAATTTACTCTTTTAACAGGGTATGCTAGTATTTAAGTAAAGGGTTTGTTAAGGAATTTTGTTTCGTCATGGGTTCAGTGTAAGAGATCATTTTTCATTTTGTAATTTAATTAAACCCTGTATTTCCACGAAAGCGATGACGGGACCATCTATGACACTATTGATTGGTTATAATTAGCAGAATACCGTGAAGTATGAAAATCAAGCCACAACCACCCTCTCTCTTCTCACGGGTGTCGTAAAAGGCGACTAAGGGATTCACCAGAGGATGGGCAGCAGCGTTCTCTGAGTATTTAAACAACCAACTGCGATCGCCAACCCGTCTGCCAAGCGTGGCGATTATGGCATATAACCCCCCCTTCAACAACAAGGTGAAGGTTCTTATCTACAAGGTGGACCGACGACCTGGTGTAGGTCGCGGGAATCCGCTGGATGCGGAAGGCGCAGGACCGGTCGTTGTGGCGATGCTTGGGGGAGGTCTATGTCCAGCAGTGGACGTCTTTCGGCTGAAATGATGATAATGATCCCCCCCTTTTAGGGGAGACCTATGTCCAGCAGTGGGCCGTGGACGTATTTTGGCTGAAATGATGATGACGAGGATTTAGAAATAGGTATTGCTTTACTTTAAATTAACTCAGTGTTGCCATAAAAAAATCTTAAAAAAATATCTTAAAAATCTATTGTATGTAGTATGTTGTGTCTTATTTAATTTATTTGCATGAATAAACCTGTGAATTGGGAATAAAATTTACTTTTCTTCTGTTTTTCTTTTCATGAAAGTTATAAATTGAAAGTCGGGATATAGGTTAACGTGATTCATGTAATTGCAGCGTGTGCAATGGTGCACTGTGACTAGTACTTTGTTTTATCGTTTTTTTTTTTGTTTCCGTGTGAATCTTTGTGACTACGGCCATTTGAGGAAGTAGTATTACTTATTAGTAGTAGTAATTTTGTTTGATTTACATACAAATTTTATAAAATGTAACTTAAGGGGAATGTTACAGCCAAGTAAATCCATCAGTAAAAAACATATTACTCGCTGAATAAATAATTTATCAATAATTCGTTTTTAACGATTGAAGTACAGGCAGGTACAGTATTACTCAGAGCTAGAGTTCCTTAGACTGTGCTATTACTCTGTGATCTCTGTGATCGAATCAGAAATGAGGAGATTCGCAGGAGAACGAAAGTAAGCGACATAGCCCGAAGAATTGCCAAACTTAAGTGGCAGTGGGCGAGCCACATTGCTCGCAGAACGGATGGCCGATGGGGCAGTAAAGTTCTGGAGTGGCTACTGCGTACTGGAAGGCTCAGCGTGGGTAGGCCACCCACAAGGTGGACTGACGACCTGGTGAAGGTCGCGGAAATCCGCTGGATGCGGAAAGCGCAGGACCGGTCATAGTGGCGATGCTTAGGGGAGGCCTATGTCCAGCAGTGGACGTCTTCCGGCTGAAATGATTATGATGATGATGACGATTAATCTGTAAATTGTACTTTGCTGTAGTTGTAGATAGAAAAAGTGCGAAAAACGGCCACTTTTGGCATTTTTTCTATCTACAGCGATCCTGATGTAATGTTTACAGTGTCAATTTTTGTCCAACGTGTTTCTTACATAATATTATAACATAATCAGCTCATGACTGTCCTACTGCTGGGCACGGGCTTCTTCTTAATTGAAAAGGATTAAGGTCCTTAGTGCACTATGCTAGAATACCGCGGGTGCCAACCCGCGGTAGGCTAGCGAGGTCCGCCAGGACTACACACACCATCAAGAACTTGTATGAAGCACTCTCAGGTGTGCAGGTTTCCTCACGATGTTTTCCTTCACCGTTAAAGCAAGTAATACAAGTCTGAGGTGTAATTCACGTGGTTGACATGATTAGGTACCCGTGTTTGTAGGATGTGCTAATGCTCTATTCGTGTTTGTATCCAATTTAGTAGTAATAGATGCAGTCGACAGCATGTTAGTGGAAACAAATTGCATTACTTCGTAAGCACGATGGGCGGTTTTCCTAGTTCATGTCATGTATGGTCGACTTTACTAGAAAAATTGATTATTTATAATTATTAATGCGTTTGACCAGTCGACGATGGTGCACGCTTGCCCAGCAAAAACCAGTTCACGCGTGCCTTGAAGACCACCAGGTTATACAACTTTAAATCAAATTAGTTGGCGAAACTTCACAGACGTAATGGGTATCACACATCTAATGATAACAAAACAAGAGAAATTGAGATTTTCTGAATTCATGATTTCGACTACAGCCAGCTGATCACGGGGTCAACGACCACGTATAGTATTTCCGATATCTGATATTTCTTAAAAAATACTAGGTATGTAAGCCGAGTATTTTTATGTCCCACGTCCCGAGACTGTTGATCACGTGATCAGCTGACTTGAATGAAATAATGAGTTTAGAAATTTAAAAAAATCCTTGTTTTATTATCAAGAGATAAATAAAACAAATATTTATGGTACATTTTTACTCAGCACCACCTAGTCCCAAACTAAGCAGAGCTTGTGCTATGGGTACTAGACAATGGATATAATACTTAACTACTTTTTTTTTTGTAAAAACGTACTTATAATACATAAGAAACAGCCAGACCAACACAAACACTTATGTTCATTACACAAGTATTTGTGTCCTGTGGGAATCGAACCCATGACCTCGTGAACAGCAGTCCGACTCTCGAACCACTAGACCACGTCATGATCATCATAGATCACGTCTGTGCAGTTTCGTCAACAAATTTTATTTAACCCTATATTTATCGAAAACACAAATACAGGATTTTCACTGCTGTACGGTAAGCATAATAATAGGTTCCCTTCCAAAAAGAAATGTTCATTACCAATCTAAATACCAAGACATTTTGGCAATATTTACCGGTTTAATTAAACTTCTGTGCCTTGTCACAGGCGATGTCCAGTGACAAGACTAATGTCTCTAATTGAAATACCTTTTGTTAGGATAGCTGTTGGGGTACACATTCTTTTGAACGTTGTGAAGATTTTAGTGGTAGGTAGTGGTGGGTGGAATACCAGAGTGTCGTTTAGGGGTAAATATATCTTGTAATTGTTTTTCTTATGGGGAGTAGAATTACAAAATCCAATCGATCCTGTACTGTTGTATAGTCAAACGCATATTGATAGTGACAAAACCAGTATAAGCACATGTCTTGTATGAAATCTGGCATTTCCACTTATAATGGGTTTTTGTTACTATTGATATGCAGTTAAGGTGCATGTATCAGCCAAGTGGCACCCCCACCAATATTTTATTTTTTTCTAAAATTCGTTTTCAAAATTTGAAGTACATGTACTACATACAACGTACATTCAAAACATCACGCCTGTATTTCCCCGAAGAGGTAGGCAAAGGTGTAACAGTACACCCACATTTTGCCAGTTATGTTATAGTCCCATGTAATAGGGGGCAAACCTATTGCCATTGACCGGGCACAAATCCAGACTCCGGGCTGCTACTGAGAATTTCCTAAAGAAAAAACCCAATAATACTTTGCCCGACCCGGGAATCGAACCCAGGACCCCAATCTCAGCAGTCGCGCTTACAACCACTAGACCAACGAGGCAGTCAGTAGGTACAGGTACTAATAGTAAAAAATATAGACGAATTGCTGCGAACAATCATAGTGAAGCCAAATAATCTATGCTCCTTCCTGTACAACCAGTGTTCACGGACAAACTATGAACCTGAAGGATATTTGGTTTCGCGATGCTTACTGGACGATGCCGCGACATATACTGAGAGGGGTGACCACAGTATCACAAACTAGTAATACCGATATTAACTCTGTAAATTATAGTTCGGCGTAGTTGTAGATACAAAAAGTGCCAAATGTGGCCCAGTGGCGTGCATTCCATATAGGCAAATAAGCAATGCCTACCTCGTTAGAATTTAATATTAACTATTACTAAATCAATTAATCAGCGTATTAAAAAAAAACAATTAACATATGGACTCAATAATAATGTATGAATTCAATGCAAAACGTACCTCAATGTGCAATGTGCGTTCGCACGATTGCCTGTCACGTTCACACACACAATCAAACCTTTTTGGTAACCATATACACTATTATACACACACACTACTTTAGGCTAATACCCGAAGTCATACGACAAAAAAATGAATCACGATATGGCTATGCGTAAATAGCTAACATTTGACATTTCGCAATTTAGCCGTGTTATCAAGCGTCACCTGCTTCTGAAAACGTCGCAGGTGACATAACTGAACGTAGCCCTAGTGGCAATAGTCGTGGGTTGTCGGTAACTTTTTTACACGTAACTGTTATGCGTTAGTAGTTTTGAATCCTATTATTTTGTAACTAGATATTTCCATACAAAGTGATCGTTATAATAAAACTAAACCCAACATTTGAAAAATAGCGGCGAAATAAAGATAATTATTGTTTTATTGAAATTACTGCATTTAAGTGTTCACATTTATAATTTGTAAATGGTATTCGAAGGGTCGAATAAAAAGATTACAATATTTATTATTATTTTGATGATTGTTTGTACATTGCTACACATTCATCGTAAAATAATGAAGCTCAATATACGCTCATAACAAAATAACGATAAATAGATTTATAACGTTCTTTAACTAATGTAATAACGAATGGTGTATAATAATTGTAGAAAATCTATTGTTTTCGTGCTCCGCAAATTTATTGTGTAACTTTGTACGTAAAATAATCGTTACATTACTATGCCAACGTACTACGTATTCGATTATCACCCTCGTAAATATTTTCTCAAACCGACGTTAAATAACGCCCAACTCATAGATTTACTATGGCCCAACTCTAATTGGCTGTTGACACTTGACAGAACTTGACATATGCGTGACGAATTGCATAAATCGTGTAATAATTAGTTCGTTTTATTGTGAATTGTGAAGTTTTTTGTAAAAATATTGATGTAAACATGGATAAATTAGAGTGCTCGGTTTGTGGGGAAGACTATGCTTAGAGAAATTACGAGAAACCCATTCAATCAGTTTTCGTTTGTTGACAAAACAAAAAAGTGCATTTCAGTAGACAAACACATCAAAATCTGTATTTGACTCAAGAAAAGGTAAAATGTTATGACTATTACATAACACGTTAATACAACTGTAACTGGGTGTCGTCATTCAAATTTAATAGTCTTTTGCTAGTGTCTCTTACTTTTAAACGTCGTTGTTGTCATGTTTTGTATGAAATGTGTGTAGGTAAGTATCAGATTTTTTAATAATTTTACACTATAGTAACTTGCTCCGTCTGCTTAGTGACTGCCTACCTAGGCCAAAAACCAATGCACGCCACTGATGTGGCCGTTTTTTGCTTAATCAGAAACTATTACCTCTGTAAAATATAGTTCGCTGTAGTTGTAGATAGAAAAAGTGCGAAAAACTGCCACTTGCCACTGCGCTTTTTGTATCTACAATTACAGCGAACTATAATTTACAGAGTTAGTAAGTAGTTTCTGATTAAACTACAGTACCTGTACTTTTCGATAAATGATGTATTCAGCGAGTAATATTTTTGAAGTAAAACTTCTTTACGCATTTGACTTGGAAAGTAAGCTGGTGAATGCGTTACGAAAAGTGTGATCGGGCAAGGCGAACGGAAGTTGAGAAGGAGATATAAATTAGTGAAATTTTACTTCAGTCACAGATAATATAATACTATGCTTCAGTCGTGTGGTCCAAAGCTCACTCGTTTTTTTTTTACTGATGGAGGCGCTACTTGGCTGCTACATGCGCCTTAACCGAAGAAGTTTCAGGTCATTGCATGCGTTTTTTTGCCAGACTACACAAAAGCTAATAAAACAAAAATGTTCGTTCAAATAAAGTAGCCAAACTTGTTAATCATAATTGACGACCAATAATCAATAATCGTAATTGGTCTAGTGGTTCGAGTGTCGGACTACTGATCACGAGGTCGTGGGTTCGATTTCCACAGGACACAAATATTTTTCTGATGAACATGAGTGTTTGTGTTGGTCTGGTTGTTTCTTATGTATTATAAGTATGTATTTACACACAGTATTATATACATTGTTTAGTACCCATTGCGCAAGCTCTGCTTGGTTTGGGACTAGATAGTGATGTGTAAAATGTCCCAAAAATATTTATTTATTTATTTATAATGAGCTCAATGAACAGAAACGGAACTACTACAAACTACCCACAAATTCATACAGTACTGTCGCCATCAATAACTAGCAAAGCTATCGTAGTTAACATACGAGTACATAAATCATCCCGTCAGCTTTGCGGTCGTGTTCAACATGCAAACACCCAAATATGGAGTGTTATGATTGTGTGGGATTATGTGATGAAGGTGTTTGTGGCTTAGTTAGTATACCGATAGATACGCTAATCTAAAAGATCTTAGTTAAGTCGTAGCTTATTTTTTTTTCATAGTGAAATTATTGCAGAGACGACTCAGACTTAGATTCGTCTCTGAATGTAAGCCTTAGAGACTTGGACGAATAAAAAAAGGCGGACGGAATCTCGCTAAACAAAAAGTGAAGCATCCATAGTAAGATGGCTCGCTTAAAAGTACGAGCTGGCACGCACACATTCACACCCATAGTAAGACAAAAAGCCGCGATTACATCATTGTCATAGTGACAAATAAAATAACAATCTGGTGTGTTAAAATTCTGTCGAAATTATAGTGGGTTGAGGAAAAAACAAAAAAACGAGGTGCAACGAGGTGAAATCTTTTCTTAGCGAGATTCCATCCGCCATGTTTATTCGTCCGAGCTCGGAGACATCTGGGTTTTAATCGAAATAATATAAAATTATAATTAAATTTAAATCGTCTTTTCTTTCTTTCTCTTTTTCTCTCTTCTATAATTTTTACTGAGCCATAAAGAGCCTCCACGAGTGACGATATTTCATTGATCGTACGGCGCACCCTGGGCAGTCAGACCCGCTACCAAACTGCTGACTGGCTAATCTTTTTCCCACGGCATGAGCTTATTATCATTATGTAGCTCATGTCGACACGATAGGAGAAGAAGATGGGTGTTGCTTACTTACTTCTTATTTACGCTAAGCAGGTGTTCGACTTAAAATTATGATTATGGAAAAATAATATTTCTACACTTTGACTATATACCTCAAGACAAATCCTAGTGGAACATTGAATTGATGCAGGGTGTGCAAATGTATGAGTGACATTGACAGCGATGGGAGTGCGCAACCTGTGCAGCAGCGGGGCTGACTGCACAGGGTGCGCCGAACGATCAATTATATATCGTCACTCGTGGAGGCTCTTTTAATGTCCCCAAAATCACCCATCAACACACATCAAAATCAGATCTCAGATTAAGACTCGAAACGGATTGTCATGTGGAATGCCTGTTATCAACTTCTCCATATTTCGTTTCAACATAAGCACAAAAATTATAATATCCGCAAACCTCCTTTTATCATCGCCAAAGTATAAAAAATGGCTTCCCGGATAAAACAAAGGCACACAACCACTAGGGACCGATAAGATGCGTTTATTTATTTGTCCGTATTCGCAAAACGTAACACTATTATTTTTATTGAGATAATCCGAATGATTCATATAGTTTAACTCTGTGATTTATTACTCGAGTTCGCGATTGGAATTTTCTTTTTATCAATATGGCTTTATTTTGCTAGCGAGTTTTTGTTACTGGCTATATTGTATGCTTTAGCTAGTACATTTGTCAGTATTAGAAAACCCGATGAAAAGTTCTATATCACTACATAGTATAAAACAAAGTCGCTTCCCGCTGTCTGTCTGTCCCTACGTATGCTTAGATCTTTAAAACTACGCAACGGATTTGATGCGGTTTTTTTTAATAGATAGAGTGATTCAAGGAAGGTTTACATGTATAATATACGTGGGACACTCAGAAAGTTTTGCGAAACTAAAAAAAATTGTTCTATACGTACATATATTTTTATCAAATCTTTTCAAAGTACTTTCCACCAGCCTCTATACAAAGATTCATGCGCCTAAACCAGTTTTCAAAACACTTTTTCCAGTCCGCCGCAGACACCTCGTTTACAGCCTGCTCGAACGCAGCCAGCGCATCTTCCGGCGACGAAAATTGTATCCCTTTGAGCTGATTTTTTATTTTTGGGAATAAAAAGAAGTCACACGGTGCTAGATCAGGGCTGTAAGGAGGGTGACCCAGGAGTTTGACTGGCGTGCTGTCCAGGAAGTCCCTCGTTTTGAGTGCGGTGTGCGCAGGTGCATTGTCGTGGTGGAGCAGTAGCCCGCGGAGCCCTGTGTTTGGTCGCTTGTTGCTTATAACAGAGAAAACTTCTGGCAAACATTTGGTAGTATACCATTCGGCATTAATGCTTCTTTGATCCCGTAAGGGAATTGATACCAAGTGGCCAGTCAAATTAAAAAAGCTAGCGATCAAAATCTTACCCCCGCTTCTAGATCGCTTCACTTTGGTAGGCGTTGGCTCATTTTGAAACACCCAAACAGTCGACTGGCGCTTGGTTTCTGGGTCGTATTGATAAATCCAGGACTCATCACCTGTAACGATGTCGTAAACACGCCGAGACGAGCCTGCTTCAAATTTGTTAAGCATATCACGGCACCATTCCACCCGGGCCTGCTTCTGAGCATCGGTGAGGTTGTGCGGCACCCAGCGTGATACTATCCTCCTCACGCGAAGATGGCTGTGTAGAATCTCGTGAACGCTTCCCGATCCAATCTTCAATATGTGTTGAATCTCCTGATATGTAATTCGCCTATTGTCTTGGATTAAATTTTTCACTGCTAGCACGTTTTCTTCGGTAACAGCCGTCAAAGGGCGACCGCTTCTTTCGTCATCCCCCAAAGTTGGTCGACCGCGCTTGAATTCGTTATACCAACGATACACGGTTGCCTTGGAAGGGCCTTCATCCATGAATGCCATTTGAAGTCTATCGTACGATTCATCCGGTTTCAGGCGACACTTGAAATCGTATAAAATCATAGCTCTAAAATGTTCCCGGCGCAGATCCATATTTCAGTGAGACACAATACTTTGAATTAACTCGCAAAAAATGTGGAGGGAAATTTTGATTTTGGAACTTACTTATTTTTACTTATAAATAATCATATTTTCGAAAAACATTATAACTGGCCAGTCTCCCATATATAAAAACTTTTTTTCGCAATACTTTCTGAGGGGCCTGGTATATAGATAGAATATTCTTTATTGTACACCAATAACATTATTAAACTTAGGACTAACATGTAAAATAAGGGTGCATTGGCGGTCTTATCGCTAATAGCGATATCTTCCAGACAACCTTTGGATGGACAAGGAAGAAATAAATACTAATATATATCCATAAATATATACCAAAAATATACAATACAAGCATAATATAGTAGAGAAACACTGATTATTTTAGAGGTTTTAATTGTGATGTCGTAAATAAACACTTTTTTTGCGCTTACATTGCAAACGCTGGCTGAACCCTACGAGATAGATCAAAATAATATACTAGTACAGTATTGTACACCTTAAAAAGGTATACAAAAAATTACGCAATGGTATATGTCTATCTCTTAGGGATAACCCACAATAACCATTTTTTCTCCTTTACTTTTTACGAGAAATAATGGCTTATTTATTGAGCAATACAGCATTAATCCTTGTCTAATTAAATACGTTTTGCATTTAATATAGATCAATATGGCTCTTTACAGCATGTAATTTAAATGAATATTTTCGAAGATATTACAGATTATAAATGCAGGGAAATAGCGGTTGCGGCGCGTGCCAATAAAATGATCCAAAACAAAAAAGCAAACAGTATTGGCCAATGCATTCGTATGTTATTTCAGCGACAAAAAAATCCAGAAAAGTCCACCAAAGTTTCCAAGGGATGCGCTAACGTCTTTCAGTGATAAACCGAAATAAACGCGTGCGAAGCAGCGGGCAGAAGCTAGTAAATGATAAATCATGTTTTAAATAAAAGTACGTCAATATATGGTGGCGTATTTAAAGTAGATCAGCGAGCCAAGGAGTGATATGCTTGGAGCTTCTTTGAAGGATAAAACCTGTAAGGAGATTATCCGGAGAAGAACCGGAGTAACCGACATAGCTTGTGGGATAATTTAGCAGAAGCGGCAGTGGGCTGGTCATGTCTGCCGAATAACCGATGGTCGTGGGAGCAGACAAGTCCTTGAGTGGAGACCGGGAATCGGCAAACGCAGCGTAGCCGGCTAGCCGAAGGAACGACAACCTGAAGAAGCAGGGGGGAACTGGATGCGGAAGGCAGAGGACCGAGTGTTATGGCACCACTTGGGAGAGCCCTATGTTCAACAGTGGACGATTAGGCTGAGTTGATGATATGTTGGCGGTCAAACGCAAGCCCAGACTACATAAAAGAAAATAATTAGCATTCGTCCGTACGCGTGCACTTTTGAACATAGGCCTCTCAATAAACTGTTAAAAAGAAGTGGTTATACAATATCACTTGGCAAACAAATTAGTAGTAGTAGATTAGTAACCGACTTCAATATAATCGACTCAATGAAGATTTTTTACTTCTCAATCCCCAAGTACAGTTCAGATTTTGATATTTTTACCTCAAAGTAAAAAATCAGAGCAGCAGAATTCTGCTAAAAAAAACATCAAAATCGGAACTGATCTCGAACGATTTTAACCATTTATTGACTTGACCAACAGGAAGACGCTCTGTAGTACATCCTCTTCATGAAAGTTTTATGAAAACCAAGCTTGTGTGTGATTTTGTGACCCATTTTTTCCGAGAATCGTTCAAAAAACACTTTCTACGAGAATTTCTTATAAGTTTCTAATTTACTTCTTTACAAACACAAAAAAGTTTAAAAATGTGTGTTACTAAACACTGAAATATATTTGAGACAACATATCTATGCGCAGAATCAAGCATGCGTCATTTAAATAAAGATACCCAGATCGGAAATTCTTAACATACCACAACACAACAAAAATATGCATTGAGATGATCCCGTAAATGTAGCATACACATTGCTGGTAACGTTGCAAACATTCTTATGATCTTTCCAATATAACACGTGATGGAATGTAAAACGATTGTAATGGAATTTTATGAACACGCTTCTTAACTTAATATTATTTATTTATTTGCCAAGAAAAAAATACACATAGGTACATTTGGCAGATACAGTGTAGAACATAAACCAGTTTAGGTTTTTCTGTACACCGCTTGGTCCGTAGACATTCATTACAATAAGATGTAGGTGGGTGAACACGACGCATCGCGCTCGCTCGCCCCATTTCTCATATATCCCTCAACTAATTTATATTACTTCTCAATAGCAAATTGCTTAAAAAGTACAGCATGTTTTTTTTTTCTTAATGTTATGAAATTAAAAGCATTGCATATTCTTTTTTTAATACTAAGAGCCGTATTACAAAAAAACACGAGAAATATGCGTTTTAAGATAGTTTTTGGCGTCATATCATCATTTCAGCCGAAAGACGTCTCCTGCTGGGCATAGGCCTCCCCCAAGCATCGCCATAGGCAATGGGAATAGCGATTCAAATGACACCACTGGTGGTTTCACGAGGAATAGCGATTCCCGATGACACCACTAGTGGTGTTATTTTGTGATATCACGGGGAATGACTGCTGAAAATCATGGTGATTATGGTAATATCCCTCAATTTATAAGCAATCATTTCAAACCCAGCAACCTTTAAGTGATCACAGAAATAGAAAGAATGGAAAAGTTGGCAGGGCACGCGTACCAACACTCTGCACCATAGTGCAGGGCATTTCAAAGCCTTTCTCAGTAAGCCTTATGACTTGTTTCTGTAAATACTGTACCAAAAACCCGCAAAAATGCCTTACTGCGCTGTTTCTCACTGCAGAAACAAAAGCTGTAAAGAACATTTGATTAAAGTTAATTTTAAAAAAATAATGACGTCAAAATGTAAGGCGTAGTTTTTTCGAAAGTTGCCACGTATGTATCGCAAGTAAAATTGTGATTACAACCATTCTACTCTATCTATTCTGTGTTTGTGATGATAGAAGAATCCAGTCATTCTAATAAGCATACCAACATAGGAATAATGGAGTATAAACCGATTGAAATAATCTAATACAATGTTGCTGGACAAAGGATTCGTATGCGATCAAGTTATGACCGAGACTTAACAGTCAGTGGGGTGCAGTTAACAGAAATTCAATTATAAGTTTGTTCCTTGCTGGGCAAAGAGTGGGCAGGTATGGTACAGAGAGTTTTGTACGTATAAAATCCTAATGAGAAAAAAAAGCGAAAAACTTGCTGACAATTTGTGTGAAAAACATTTTTTTTAGGGTTCTGTACCCAAAGGGTACCAACGGGACCCATTTACTAAGCCTCATGGGCGTCCCCAGAGGGGAGTAGGGAGATAGGGACTCGAACCTAAAAGATTTTAATAATAAAATAGTCGCAAAATTCCCAAAAAACCCAAGTAGATTATGTTTTAAGTTTTTTTTTTCTTGTAGTAAACGTTGTTTTACCTACAATTAATATCCTGTATCTATCATCTTCCTCATAACAACTGCAATACTACCTATGCTGTTGCCTAAATGGTATTGCAAGTGGCGTTTGCCAAACAGACATGAAGATAGAAAGTCGCCGTATGTACCGCCGTCACCGTTACCGCCGTAAGTATGCCGTACCCTTTGCACCAGAACATCGATACAAGCATTACTTTTTGGTGGTAAAAATAGGTACAGTACTACAGAATAAATATTGTGCATCGGTAAACATTGGGAACACTCATTTGTAAATTACAAAAACGATTGACAAATGAAATTGAAGGGCTAAGTGGATGAAGGTGTTAAATAGCAGATAGTTCTAAACGAGTAATGAGCGTTTGAATCAGTTTGAATCATCAGTTAAAACCTATGTTCATGCAAAAAATTATATTTTTAATTTTGTCAAATAAAACCTTTGCCCACATAGCCCTTCAACTGCGTACTAAAAACACTCGCAATTTCACCTTTATCAGAAACAAATAAACGTCAATGTCATTTCTAAAAAAAGCGATTAGTTGCTTAAATAAAATGCGAAGTTAGCCGATGCCCAATGTTATTATTATGGTATTCATTGAGTTTGTTGTCGGTTCTTCTCTATAGGACCTACTATTTGGAACCGTGAAACTAGATTAGACTTTTCAAGAGTAGGTACTGTACTTTGGTCTGTTTAAACAAATTGATAGTGGAATTGAGCCTATATTCAGTAGAAGACAATGATAGACAAGTATACAATTTGGTTACCCGATGTCCATTCTGTGAATTCAAATGTCACTGATCTATGCTTATAAAGCTTTACTGCATACATCGCCCAGTTGACTCATAAGCCGAGTTGCGAGATCGCTTCCAGTTAACTTGGTGATGCGGTCGTCTTCTAAGGAGGTGGGCACATTTTATGGGAGGTGAGCGGGCGAAGACCTGATTGATTGGAAGTTAGATTTTTTTTGGTTTGGTTGCTTATGACTGGTATGCATAAGTACTTACCAATGACCAGAAAGAGAAATTAAATAAAATGAAATTATTTATTCTGCAAATTGGATGTTAAAATCAGTTTTACAGGTCAATTCGTTTAAAACTAGATACCGTCGGCATTTTCTATGTGACTACTCCCGAGAAGAAACCCCGAAACAGGGATCAAGAGACCTTGATCCCTGAGTCCAGACATTTATCTTGTATTAAGAATTTGTGCGAGAACAACGCAGGGCAACGGCAACAAAAAAAAACACCTGGACTGACTTTTTGAAGAAAGTGCCAGCTCAATGATGAATGATGAATGGAGCTGTCCCAACTGATGGTGTAGTGTGTGATGCGCCTTCCCTTTATATATTCTGTAACTTAGTTTGTAAGTGAATTTATTATAACAACATTGGTGGGATATACATCTTTCATTCAACACATAAAGCCACACCTTTGCATGGCGACCCTGCCAGTGCTGCCTAGCGAGCAGCACTGGCGGAAATACAAGAATTTGGATTCATCTTGGGCTTGGCAAACCCAGAAGATGTGAGGACGATTTTTGTGATGAAGTTTGTCCAAATAGGAGCAGGAAAACTTTTTGATGCGATGCGTGTGCATTTCGGAAGGCCAGGGCCCACGTCGATTGGTTTATACAGGTTATTGTATGTTCTAAATTAAACTCAAAGTTTAGTGACTTTAAAATTGTAATTTCTTTTCGCTTTATTCCTCTAACTTGTGCATCAAATAAATGCTTCATTTAATTGCTCTAAAGCCGAGATTGATTCATAAGAAAATGGTCATTAACTTTCGAATATGTTATCATTTCTCACTTTATAGCGGAGTTTATTGTTCTTTGTAATATCATTAGGTGAGTATGTTTATATTGAATTTTTCCTTATAAGCACATATTCATCCATCGGTATTTTTATGAAGATTAAACTCACACATAGTAGTAGTAGTAAAGCTAATAATTTCGTAGGTTTTCACGATCACTGCACATTATGTTTTACAGTGTAGCATACTTTTTGGGACTTGTTAATTTTTTCTTTAGATAATATACGCCGTGGGTAATACGGTTAAACTTGTTTTATTTTAGAGAGTAATCAAGCTACTCCTTGTGAATATATGGAAGAGTTCTTTTAGGGAAGAACTACTACTGAAGGTATTTATTTCCACTACCAGACAACATTGCAGGTTCCAGTTTGAGATTTATGAAAACAACAACTGACCATAAACTACCTATAACTACAGATAAAAAAACGTTATTTCAATCATTCCAAATAAGCACGACCCTTATTCTCCTTTAGCCAAATTCCTATTGAATTGAAACCAAAATCATCTCTTCAACGAATTATAAAACCGTGAAATGTAATCCACCCCATTTCACTTGTCGCTGACAATTTTTACACTTGCCATTGCCACTAATGTGCAAGTGTCAATCTGACACCTTTTGTCAAAATGTTTTGGAGCGAAAAAATCGTTTATTGCTCTACTATTTTGTATTAGCTTGCAACACTGGTTGGGTTGAATCTAAAGCGCTTTTTTTCGCTATATATTTTATTCGGCATCTTATGATCATGGCAGGTATTTTAAACTAACATAAAGTCAGTCAGTCACTGAATCTGTCTGATGCTGTTACTTATCGTCAGCAATACCAGCTAGCTTATTCACAACCATCCGAAAGTGACTTTCCGAATCCGTGAGAAAAGTTATTGCACGTGTCTTCTAACTAAATACTATTCACTAATCAGAGACTCGGAAATTTTTCTGTAAATTGACGTCATTCATAAATAGAACCGTCGTAAGTTTTCGTACTTGTGAATAGCGTATAAAGGACACGTTCGGTAACTTTTTTCGGAACCGATTCGGAAAGGCACTTTCGAACGGTTGTGAATAACCTAGCTGGACTTCTAAGTTGGATGCTTAGAATAACTACACATAGAAACCAATTTGGAGCAACTAAATTGGAGCCGGAAATGGCTTCGTTTAGCAAAGCTTACGCGCGCCGATGTGTGTGTCGGCGAAAATTATACGTGCCGCTTGCGAGCACACATCGATTGTTTTTATGCTTCAAATTTGAGTGGAAATTTGATTTAAGCTATCAGTGACATGTGATAAGACGGTTGGATGATTCAATACAATTCACAATTTAACTCAATTAATTACTAAAGTTAAGCCATTCTTCAGAAACTCATTAATTAATGGCATATCCAAGTCGTTGAAAAAAAATTCTGAAAATTACAAAAAAATACAACAATTTAAAAAAACATCTCCAATAATCAATTTCAAGTAAGACTTATTTTTGTGCTTTTATAGTATTACCTCAATATCGTCCATGACTTCCAGCTTAAAGCGTCAAAAGTGCTTCTAAATCCCCGCTTACAATTTGTAATTTCGGCAGCGCATGAGTGGTTTCTGGTGACAAGTGATTGTTCGAGAGGGATTACTGTTCTTTCCACAACTGTATTTCGGATTAATTTTCGCTCACGAAATGTCGAAACATCTGTCCTATTAGCTGTTACTCTGATACCCAGTTTAATAGATTTGAAGTGGGGAATATTGCTTTTGTATCATTAAAAAGATTTGATATTGAATGGGTGGTATGGTATTTATTTGGATCCATTGCTATAATCAGTATGTAGATTTTCATATTTATTTGTTGTCACTGCAGTGCTGTAAACAAGTATGAACATTCAATGGATTGTTTTACTTTTTTTTTCAGGAATAGTTTGACGATTTATTACCTGAGTAAATAAATATTATACTTAATTACTTACCAATTCTATACTAATAAAATTTAAATTAAGACCTTGATTTGAAATTAAATTTGACAGACTTTCTTACTAGGTACCTATTCTAATATATTTTATTAACGAATTAACGCATGCGGCACGAAATCTGAAGATATAAATTGTGGAATGAAAAGAACAACAGGTGTCGTAGGTTCAAATACAGCTTGTAAGTGAATTTTTCTTTCCACAATTTATGTCTTTAGACTTCCTTAAATAAATAAATGCAGACACATTACACAAATTAATTATACCTTTTAGTTCTATCACTATCAAAAATCTACCTATAGCAATGCATCGAATAAACTCCTCACAAGGCTGTCACCTGAAAAAATATTATCACACTCAACCCTTGTCCAAGAACAAAGATCACGTCGTATTTACACTAACAACACTGAACTGATAATATCAGACTATTTACCTCTTAGCTACGCTATCTAATTGTGTTTGTTTTACGTGGGAAAATGGGTTTTGTTGACACTGGTGTTTTAGATGTTGCTAAAATATTGGTGCGATTAAGTTTAGGTTGAGGGCAAAGGAGAGGGCTATGCTCGGAGTGTCCCTGCGTGATTGAATCAGAAATGAGGAGATTCGCAGGAGAACGAAAGTAACCGACATAGCCCGAAGAATTGCCAAACTTAAGTGGTAGTGGGCGGGGCACATTGCTCGCAGAATGGATAGCCGATGGGGCAGTAAAGTTCTGGAGTGGCGACCGCGTACGGGAAGGCGCAGCGTGGGTAGGCCCTCCACAAGGTGGACCGACGACCTGGTGAAGGTCGCGGGAATCCGCTGGATGCGGAAGGCACTGGACCGGTCGTTGTGGATGCTTGGGGGAGTCCTATGTCCAGCAGTGGACGTCTTTCGGCTGAAATGATGATGTGATGATGATGAAGTTTAGGTTGAATTGATGTAAGATTTGCCTTGTTTCCTTATGATTACAATGCATCTTTTGCGTGGATGTCGATACAAGTATATAATATCCTTCTCTGTATTCTAGGCTAGACACAGAAAATTTG
Organism: Asteroscopus sphinx; assembly: GCA_949699075.1. NCBI lineage: Eukaryota > Metazoa > Arthropoda > Insecta > Lepidoptera > Noctuidae > Asteroscopus > Asteroscopus sphinx. The sequence continues at coordinate 19,724,044 of OX453022.1, read as the reverse complement.
ATTCAGTAGTTTAATCGAGAAGAAATAACAAACAGAATGATAGTTTGTTGTACTCATACTTCACTTTCTACAAAGACAGTGCTAAAAGTCATTTGTTTGTAGCTGACATAGCAAAATATTGTTCAATAAAACCACTAATAATATAATTTTATAATAATAATAATAAATATAATTTATGTATTTACTTTGAATGTTTATAATAAATAAATTAATAATCAAAAAACGTGAAGATTCTTACCTAAGATACAAAGCGAATAAGTAGTGACAACTTGTTACCAATTAACATGACATAAACGACTCATAATAACAAACTCATTACTTATCTCATAAAAACAATAAAAACACGATAAAAATCATACAATTAGACAAATTACATGAAACAATCATACAAACGGGGGACAATTTAAAATTCATCACTGACCTCTTTACACAAATATATTTTTAATTCTATAATTGCAGCTCTGGATACTAATTCACTTAATAGGACCCCTGCATTAATTTTGATCACGTGACAAATGTCATTGTGACAGATGCTCTGTTGTAATATTATCTGTGCTCGTCTGTACTTATTAGGGATGGGATGAACTTAATTAACATTTTTGTGCTTTAGTGTCAGTTGGTTTTTGTTGGTTCAATGTTGGGTGCACTTGAAAATCCACTTTTTTAATCTCTGATAATAAAAGTAACATAAGTAAAGATCTAAGAAGAAAAACTATTGTCATCAGAAGATCTAACCTCTGATCTAGGCTAAGAATAGCCTATATACAAAAACTAAGAACATTTTTGAGAAATACCTATGCGTTTTCTCTACAGATAAAAAATAGGATAGAATGTTTTTTTTTTTTTAAGAATCTACAGTATTACAAACTTAACTTTTATGTAATCATACAAGAATTTAACATGTTCTGCATACGTATACTACAGTAAATTGTATGATACGAATCATGCAAGGAAACATGGAAGGTGACCATTCAAGTTGTCATTTACAAGCGACCAAGCGAGATGACACGTTTGTCTGATCAGCTCGAGGGCACGAATCTCCGATTCATTGTTCAATACTCAATGCAATTCTGTTTGAAGGTAAATACCGATATAGATATCATCTAGTGTCTATTTGAACCAAGTATCGATATACCTATTAAAGGTACATCGATATTCTCTCAAAAAGCTGCCAAGCTTAAGTGGGACTGGACGGTGAACGTTTGCCGAATGTCAAATTTTTGGGAAAAAAATTGTACCGAGTGGGTCCCGAAAAACGTGCAACAGCATTGCAGCAGTCCCAGGCAAAAATGGCGGGACGATCACAGCCCACTGCTGGACATAGGCCTCTCCCAAGTTGCACCACAACACTTGGTCCTCCACACCCAGTCCCCGAGGGTCATCAGCTTTACCTACCTACTTGAAATTATAAAGAAGGTCACCTATCTTGTTCAAAGTTCACGTTTTTTTTTAATCTTTATACCTAACTTTTATTAGAAACCTTTTTTGAGAACTGGAGCTCTGGTTGTCTTGAAAGATAAGTGCGGTGAAGTGAGGGGACTTTTTGAAAAAAGTTCGTTTTCCTTCCCATGAGCTCGACACCTGTAATGCGATTGCGATTGATTGCAATCGCATTACAGCTATACATATTTATACTTTTTCATTTTAGCTATATTTTTTCATGAAGCCAACGGATATTGTCCACTGCAAAATGCCATCTAGAAAAGAAAGAAAATAAATAATAAATAAATATTTTTGGGACATTTTTACACAGCACCATCTAGTCCCAAACTAAGCAGAGCTTGTACTATGGGTACTAGACAATGGATACGATACTTATACACTTTTTTTTTGTAAATACATGCTTAAAATACATAACAAACACCCAGACCAACACAAACACATATGTTCATCACGCAAATATTTGTGTCATGTGGCAATCGAACCCACGAACTCATGATTAGCAGTCTGACACTCGAACCACTAGACCACAGACGTCGTCAAAGAAAGAAGAAGAAAGAAAGAATAAAATTTTATTTTTACGCATCATTTAACGCACATAAACATAAAGTTTAGTATGAATTATTTATTTATTTTATTTTATTTATTGAGGGATAATAAACAGCTACAACATAAGACATCAATTATAGGGTTAGCAAATTTGTATAAGGTAATGTTGCAGCCCACTACATTATCCACAGATAATACAATAAAATTAAGCAGTGGGTGCCACTAGGTGGCTAGTAAAATAGCAATTAAACTTAATTACATTACATTCTATCAAAATATTATATTATATTATATACTATAGAATGCTTTATATAATACATTTCAAATTAATTCTAAAATTACAATAAGGTAAAGATACATTACATAAAAAATTAATAAAAAAGCATTGCCTATACAACGCATATCAGAAACGCGCGGTCACACTTGAAGAGCCCCTCCAGGGTATAGTACAGAACAACCTCCACCAAGGGAGCAACCCCGAAACCGCGAAAACGCACTATGTCGCTCGACAAAATGTATGGATCAGCTGACCCACCCTCGCTATTCCAGGGCCAACTCCACAGCAAAAGCTGATCGATAGCAACCCCCAAATGAGCTCCCCAAACATGACCACGCATCTCCTACACACGCTGCACAATCAGGACACCAAGCGACGCGCAACGGCTTGATAAAAGTTTAAATACATGTGATTTAAATTATTATTATTATTTATTTGGTTGACTATTTAATAAAAATAAATAAAAAATATTATTAATATCTTAAGCTATCAAAGAGCGGAGTCTTCTAATACAGGCATTATTTGCATAAAAGGAGACTCCAATCACCAACTAATGTACAAATGTAACAATGTCTTGTTAACAAAATAAAATATTTTGTATTGTATTTTCGTATACTATGAAATTATGGTTCAGTGGTAGTTCAGAACAGTATTGATATCACCCTGAAATATTAAATACAAAAATATTAATCAATCAATAAACACGAGCCATATTTAATGAAAAACAGCAACTAATTCCGAATATTCATCCACAAACAATTACTTGGCAATACAGGCTAATTATTTTAACATTTGTGCATCACTAGAAGGCGGGACGAGTACATACGAGTAGGTACATACGTCACGCGATATCCTGTATGCAGTCTTCAATTAATTAAGTATTGAATACCGGTAGATTATAATAATGTTTGCTGTTTTGTTATGATGAATTTTACTTTGATATCGGTGATCAAGATTATTAAATACTTAGGAGAGTTATGCAAATAGTGGGTTCAACAGTTTAACAATTTTGAAATAATGTTTGGGCTCTTCGACTTCTACGAAAACTTATATAGAACTACATTTACGGGACTTTCCGCGCACAATGAAATCAAAACAAAACAAACATTTTGATTAACCTCGACGTATCGGCCAAGTTCTCAGTAGAGCTTCTGATAGAGTGGGTCTTAAAATGAATATGGACAAGACAAAGGTTATGTCGAATTCCCATATAGCACCCATTCCCGTAAACATCGGAGAATCTACACACGAAGTTGTTGACGATTATGTATACCTAGGACAAACTGTCCAGCTAGGTAAGTCCAACTTCGAGAAAGAGGTCAATCGTCGAATCCGACTCGGTTGAGCAGCGTTCGGGAAGCTACGCAATATCTTCTCGTCCAAAATACCGCAGTGTCTCAAGACGAAAGTCTTTGACCAGTGTGTGTTGCCAGTAATTACTTACGGTACTGAAACGTGGTCGCTCACAATGGGCCTCATAAGAAGGCTCAAAGTCACTCAAAGGGCAATGGAGAGGGCTATGCTCGGAGTGTCCCTGCGTGATCGAATCAGAAATGAAGAGATTCGCAGGAGAACGAAAGTAACCGACATAGCCCGAAGAATTGCTAAACTTAAGTGGCAGTGGGCGGGGCACATTGCTCGCAGAACGGATGGCCGATGGGGCAGTAAAGTTCTGGAGTGGCGACCGCGTACTGGAAGGCGCAGCGTGGGTAGGCCCCCCACAAGGTGGACCGACGACCTGGTGAAGGTCGCGGGAATCCGCTGGATGCGGAAGGCACAGGACCGGTCGTTGTGGCGATGCTTGGGGGAGGCCTATGTCCAGCAGTGGACGTCTTTCGGCTGAAATAGTGATGATGATGATCGGCCAAGTTGCATTGACCGTGGTCACGAACAGACTGAAGTATGCGGGTGTCATAGTCTTGAGCGGCGGGTGTTTTCTCGAACTAGGCTTTTCATAACGTAGCTGTCCATGACACGGTATGCTGAATCACGACACACAATACTGACAGTTTCGGCGGACATACAAGTAGACAAACCACGACGCGAACACTTCTTGATTACTGGATTCCACGAAGAGGGTAACCTATAAACATCTTCCCGACGTGATTTTTATATTTCTTTATTTCAATCTCTTCTTCTTGTACAATTCTAGGATAGTAATGACGATCAGTGGAGAGGATTTTCGGGTCGTGTAGCTCAATCCAGTGGTTTTAAAGGTCCCGTAAATATAGTTCAAAATGAGTGAAATTCGCGAAAGATTAAAAACTTCTAATACGAAAACTTGGCTGAAAATTAATTAAAATCAAATCGAAAGTAGAACACTCACATTAATAAAACGTGTATCATAAATGTGTGGTTATTTTTCGAGAGCTCATTCAGGACAACTTTTCATTTCGCGACAACGTCGAAATCGAAAAAAAACGGCTGTGTCATAGAAAAGTGTAGTAGGTACTTCTCGACCGAAATATACCCTAGAAAGGGCTGATATTTTTTTCGCAATTTCAGGGTTGACCCCGTAGGAAAAGGAGTTTGATAGTATTCCCTTTTAATGAGCTCTGTAAATATGACCACGCATTTCACCACACACAAATTTTTCCACATTAGTATACCAATAACAGTAAAAATAGATGCATGTGCGTATTAACATACGATTAATACTGATTATTATTTAAGGGCCCCTATACACTGGCGTCTCTCTTTCATTTTCCTCTTTTTTTTTCTAACGACATTTGTTTACTACATACATACATTCTTTTTTTGTATGAGGAAATAAATAAATAAATAAAAAAAACAAAAAACGTATGCGTACTATGCGCAGCGCAGAAGCCGCGTGACCCTGCGACATCACGACGTACGTACGACGGCCGCATCGCGTTGTCACACTATCGTCGTGCAGGTGCTCCATGATCGCGATATAGTTTGGTATTATCATTTATAAGCGCAGTTTACAAGTGATAAAGGGACGCGCACGTCGTGTTGTCACGGCGTCTGCGCTGCGCATACGTTTATCTAACGCCTACGCTGGAGAAACGCCTGTGTGTAGTGGCCCTTAAATAATCAGTAATCATATGTATACATGCTGAAATTTGAATCGCTTATTTCCCGAAAAGAGGTCATTGTACTCATTTTCGCGATTTCGGGGTTGGTCCAATAGTAAAAGTTGTTCATAATGATGAGTACAATTACCCCTTTTCGGGAATTAAGCGACTCAAATTTCAGTATGTATACGCACATGCACCTATATTTATTGTTAGATATTGCTTTACTAAATACTGAATACAATGTTATGCACTGATTATTTGGTACAGTCAAAGAGCTAATTTGTCTCTGAATGCACAGCTCAGTCATTTATAGCACAATCGTATACTGGAAAGCACTTACAGTAATTAAATTGCGGAAAAGGTTGGGACTGTGTCATCCTGAACTCGGATATACAGGCTGTTATTTTGTGATATGATTTAATTGTTTTATTGGCAAATCAAAATTCATTTTTAGTACTATTTTCATGAAAATAGGTACTTAATCAACCTTAACTAACTTATATACAATAGGAAAGGTGACTATTTCTTGTAATTATTTTTCGAAGAAATCTCGAAACTGTTTCAAGAAAAATAAGCAACAGTGAAAAAACCAAAAAAATATTTAATAAAATGTCCAAGTTATAAGCGATTTAAATTTATTCACTAAACAGAGACAGCACTTTTAAAGAATGACGTCATTGGTCAAAACCTTCATAGTAACATGACATCTCGCTGAACAACGCATGTGTTTTCTTTCTACAATATTGTCCTTTCTGTACCTTCTTTTAAATAATATAACATTTTTGGTAATTTTTTAAAGTAGACAACTACCGGATTAATGACAATAATGATCTCAATATCAATATCAATTGTAGTAAATTATAGAACTGACATGTCTTTGTCTTGTATGACGTATGACCTATATACAACGTGTTATTGAAATAACTGAAAACCTCTTGAGGAGTCATTGTACTCATCAGTATGAACAACTTTTACTATTGGACTAATCCTAAAATCCCGAAAAATAAAACATCTGTCCCATACATTTTTTGTTCACATGAATCGACAAAATGTAGGGATCAGATTTTGGATATTCAATTTATTTTTACAATGTGGCTCAATAATAGCACCGGTGTGGATCATACTATTCACTATCCTGTCACAATTTTAATACATATTATTCTTCTGTACGTGTGTTTGTCACCTAACTTATCCTAAACGGCTAAACCGATTTAGATGAAATTATGTGTGTATATTTCAATGGGTTCCTGAATGGTTTAAAAACACAACTGGACCCGGTAGGTGGCGCTGCTGTCGGTATGTCACTGATCTTCTCCTAAACAGCAGGCACAATTTTAATGATATTTTTTGTGTACGTTCGAGTAGGTTATGCAAGGTTTGAATTCACAAAAGGACCTGGCAGGTGGCGTTGCAGTCGATGTGTCACCAAATTTGATTTGCTGAACAATTTTATTGACAACATTTAATGTGGCACTGCTTTTCCCGGCAGTACGACGTCTGTTAGTTCCGCTGGTTAATTAACAAAATTGAAATTCGAAAATGAACGAGTTAGATTTGCCCTTAGCTAATCAAAAGAACATCTAACCAATACCTGATTCTTCGTGGTCTTATAACTTCATCAAAATAATGCATGAGCCAATTAACAACTGCAATAAATCTCACCACATACTACATTCAAAACAAACAGTTTCTACAATAGAAATAATATTAAATTACCTCCCAGACACGTAACATCAACTACGTTCAGAAACATACGTTCTGAAAGCATACTCCCATTGTAAATAAACTAAACAGACAATTCGTACGTTCGGAAACTTTATTCCGTTTAATTAAATGCCACTCTTTGCTTTGCTATTTATTTTCGTAGCGTGTATTAAATAAATTGTATGGAAATAAAGATTACGTTGCAAATATATTCTATTTAACGGGAATATAGCAGCCAAATGGCGCCCCCATCAGTAAAAAAAATATTACTCGCTGAATACATCATTTATTGAAAATTCGTTTTTAACGATTGAAGTACAGGTACCTACCGTAGTTTGATCTAAAACTATTAACTCTGTAAAATATAGTTCGCTGTAGTTGTAGATAGAAAAAATGCCAAAAGTGGCCGTTTTTCGCACTTTTTTAGGGTTCCGAACCCAAAGGGTGCAAACGGGACCCTATTACTCTCACTACGCTGTCCGTCCGTCCGTCCGTCTGTCTGTCACAGGGATGTATCTTTGTAACGGTAATAGATAAAAGTTGAAATTTTCACAGAATATGTGTTACTATGGTGTCTAACACAACAAATACTACACATACAAGAAACCGCGAAAAACAAGATTTTTTCAACGTTTTTGTTTCTGTTCTATCTTCAAAACGGTAATACATTCCAGCCTCAAACTTGGTCTAATTATAGTGCTGACTATGTAGTTTAGCAACAAATACTTAAAACCGGATAATCAATCAAAATAATCATAGACATAAATGTGGTGGTACCTACGTAAGAAAGAGTTGCAAAAATTCACATTTCGCGTACAATCGTTGATGTCTTTTGATAAACTCTCGTAAATTAAATTAGTTTCTATGAGGTATCAGATCGATGGGTGGTACGGAACCCTTACTGCGTGAGACCGACTCACACTTGGCTGGTTTTATCTACTTACAACTACAGCGAAGTATAATTTACAGAGTTAATAGTTTTTGATTAAACTACAGTACCTGTACTACAATCAAAAAACGAATTTTCGATAAATGATATATTCAGCGAGTAATATTTTTTTCAACACACTTGCTCGTAAAGTGGCTCTTATTGCATCGCTTTTAGGTTCATAATGTGGCTTATAACGCACGCGTGCTTTTTTCATTATATTAACGCACTAGTGCTTTTTACTTTACAGTTTATTTTTAAATCGCAGCAAAGAGTTTTTATGCCTGAACTAAATTAAACATGTTTGGGAATATATCAACTGTATTAATTAAAATATGCTATATAAACATTTCATTTCATCAAATTATTAATTTTTGTCAAGTAAATAATATTAATTTGTGTTATAAATAAAAAAATCTATTTATAATATTTTTATATTAGGCTGTATGGCGGTTCCCTTCGATCACCTGCGCGCGCATAGCTGTTCACCGCGCGATCCGCGCGCCATTTTATCATTTTTCACAAATTCAATATTTGTGTAAAATGTGTAATTTATGTTTTTTTCCTCGCAAGTGTGTTGAAAAACGTCGTATGACACGCGTGAGCATTGACTATTATACTCTCGGCTCCATTACGCCCTCGCCTTCGGCTCGGTCTGCAATTCAGCCTCGAGTATAATAGTCAACTTAGCTCACTTGTATCATAATGTACTATTTTACTGATGAGGGCGCCACTTAGCTGCTTCATTCCCCTTAAGACAATTTGACTACTTTTGAATAAAAACTTCTGTATTTTCACGTTGATTTAACATTTACATTTTGATCGCAAAAATCCTTACTTACATACATACATATTATCACGCCTGTTTCCCATTGAATGCAGAGACTATGGATTTCCACCTGCTACGTTCCTGACACATCTCTTTCGCTTCATTTACGTCTATTAACCTCGTCATGCATGCTCGTCCGTATAGAGAACTCTTAACCTGGCAAAAGAAGATGTAGTGACAAAGATTGAGAAAGGTATGTTATGATGGTTTGGACATATAGAGCGAATGGACGAGAGGAGATTGACGAAACAAACATAACATAACATAACATCACGCCTGTATTTCCCCGAAGGGGTAGGCAGAGGTGTAATAGTACACCCACATTTCGCCAGTTATGTTACAGTCCCATGTAATAGGGGGCGAGCCTATTGCCATTGACCGGGCACAAATCCAGAATCCGGGCTGCTACTGAGAATTTCCTAATGAAAATACCCAATAACACTTTGCCCGACCCGGGAATCGAATCCAGGACCCCACGCTCAGCAGTCGCGCTTGCAACCACTAGAAACAACAAACAAGAAACAAGACGAAACAAGTATACGAAAAATCCTTACTTCAACCGTCAAAACATGTATTTGTTGAAACAGCCTGTATACAGGGAGCCACTATACCACCATCCCCCGGGAGGTATTACCGTCCACGGCACTGATCCGCCATTTTTTGCCGTAAATCTAATTTATTTGTATTACTTAATGACTTACGCGTACAGTCAGCGACGGTATAACTCTTTCGAGAACATTTTGAAGATGAAGTGGTTTTGATACTTTGTGAAAGGAAATACGTAAAATCTTCAGAAATTTAAATTTTGACGTCGTCCTAATACAACGCAATTACGCGACTATCGCAAGTTCACGTGAATTTTTTTCATGCGAACCTATAACCAAACTTGCGATGGTCGCATAATCGAGTTGTATTAGGACGAGGCCTCAGTCTAAGTCAAAAGTTTTTATTTCGTATAATCATTTACATGCACTTTCAAAACGTTAATTGTGAATCTAGTTACACGGATTCAAATAGAGAATAGCCGGTAAGAAATTCCTGGAATATACCCTTTTCAAATATTATGTGGTACAATGTTTGATTGTTACATAATCCGGAAAGTTTTGTGTGAGAAAAATGCAGGTAGCCTGGGAGAATTTAGTAAAAAGATTTATTCATATTAATTACGATCTTATTAAAGTGGGATGTTTATGTCCTAACAAGTTATTATCATCTGCAAAAAAAACTCATTCATCCATACTAAATCTGATTAACTCAAATATAAATAACTAATATGATACTTTTGTACATGTTTTTTTCTAATAATGATATTACAATTCAGAAATCATCATTATTATCATTCAGAATTTCATAACACCGTGAATCTTGTTAGAACATAACGTCATTTATTTTACAATATGTAGACAGGATAAACAAACTCAGTAATTAACTAATCACCCCCATCCTTTTCCAGCCATAAAAACAAAGTATCAAAACCACTCCGTCCAGCCACAATCCCGGGTGTCGGTCGCCGAAGCGTATTGCGGACCAATTATTTTAAGTTTTGTTCCGTGTCCGGGCATTTCGCGGTTTGCCCGGTGTCCATTAAACAAATACTGTGAGCGTTCGCCCGTCACTGCGGAATTTTAAAAGCTATTAAACCCCGATTGAAGTTTTATTCGCTCTGAGTTACGATGGTGGATTGTTTCGCGTAAGTAGCGGTCAAGCGTAAATTTGGATTTTAATTTCTTAATGTTTATCGTAAAATTTTATTTCCACGGTTAATTAGTATCTACAAGTTTTGTTTTCAGTAGCTTCATCATCATCATCAACATCATCATTTCAGCTGAAAAACGTCCACTGCTGGACAAAAGCCTCCCTCAAATGGATCCCTTATATGCAATAATCGCCACGCTTAGCAGGCGAATTGGCGATCGCAGTTGGTTGTTTAAATACTCGGAGAACGCTGCTGCCCATCCTCTGGTGAATCCCTTAGTCGCCTTTTACGACTCCCAGGAGAAGGGGGAGGGTGGTGCAATTCTGTACGTCCAACACCACATGGATCAGTTCAGTAACTTACGAGGAAAATATTGTTTTTTAAAAAATATGACAATTTCTTAGAATAATATTGGTTCCGATAGTCCGAGAACCTATTATCCCCCCAAAACAGGTATATGCTAGGGTTATACCTCTATGATTAATCTTCAATAGAAGTAGCAAAGTCGGCTTGCCAAGCTGCTTGCTTTAATTAAAATTTATTCATACCATTGGCACGAAGAATAAGAAGATTAGTTTCTCAATCAAAACAAAAATCAACCTCGTTATAGCCATTAATAAATCCAAGTTTCTAATTGAATACTTATCACATCAACCAAGTCTGAAGTTCAAAGCAAAAATAAATACTCAAATTGCAACACAATAAAATGGGAAGCCCTCGAGGCGACATGTGGCCTTTTAAGTGGCGGTGACAATACTACAAATAGAGTTACGTTTTATAAGAACAAAAATTGTATTAATATCCCAATCAAATCTATTCAATACCACCTTTATTAAATCCAAAAAAATAAACAAAAATCAACTGCACCAAATCAAACATATGGATCAAAATCGTTTGTGCGGTGTAAGATTTTAGGTGTGTTCCAGATAAGTCAATTGAAATAAACCCATATTCAAATATAAAGAGGGTGGCTATCGGTTAAAACGTATGTAATTATTGAATCGTGCAGGGGGTGACTTTAAAACAGACCAAGCGTGTTGAGTTTAATGAATTTTAGCGTATGAGCGATTAAAATCGCGTGCGATTTTGAGCGGAAAGTTTTGAGAGGAAAATTACTAGACAATGGTTGAAAATATGAGTGTGGCATTCATTTTTCATATTTTTTGTATGTGATGCGTTTATAAATCATATTGGTTTCTCTTTTAGAATAATGTTTGATACTCTGTCAACCTACCCCACAAAAGTAAAGGTATTGCCAATATGTACTATTCTGATATGCAGCTAAAGTTAATTTTCCTCTCATGTATATTCTGAACTCTAGCTATACATACAACTAAAACAGCTAAAGTATAGTCCTAGAAAAATATATTAAATAACTCAACGGTTTATTGCATTCCATAATGTATAATACAGTGGTGCAAACCCTCACTTTATCTGTTTGTTTATATCACACATCAATTTAACACCATCCAACTTAACACCACAAAAATGAACACCAAAAAAATTCTCACGACACCATCCCAGCATTACAATAAAGATTTGACAAACAATCAAAACTTTGACACGCTTGAAAGAAAGCTGAGTAGATCACAACAAAACGTCACATACACAAAAATAACAAAGTCTGTCAGTCGCGAATCAAACCAAATAATGGCACACACCATGTCTAAATGATCGAATAAAGAGTGTATAGTAAATTGTATAAAAACAATCGTGGACGCAGTAGTGTTTTACGATGGCTTTGACAAAAATCAGCGTCGAATCAAACGTACGTAAATGGAAGATGTCGGATTGGGAACAGATAAATATATGGAGCTGCATGTTGGAGTTGTTTTCATAGAAAAAAATGAAATTAAGATCTTGTTTAATTTTTAACTAGCTGATGCCTAGGCTTCACTCTCGTGGTATGTCGATAAAAAGTATAGGTACATAACATACATAACCATCCCATTATTGTCACACTGCTGGGCATGAGCCTCTTCTCAGAATGAGTAGGTAAAACGGGAAGGGAATGAGGATAAAAGTATCATATATGTATTAAAACAGGACATGGTCCATTTGTGTGCAAAATTTCTTCCAACCCCCTTTAGCTGTCTCAGCGTCATTTAAGGATAAACAAACATCGATACTTTTGCATTCATAATATGAGTAGGATTAATAGGATGTCATCATCATCACTCGTAGCTTTTATGCACCCATTGCAGAGCATAAGCTTCCTCCTTTTAACACCATACTTCTCTGTTTTCCGACAATCTCATCCAGGTTTTCCAGCAAAGTGGCGTATATCATTGATCCATCTCGCCTTTCGGCTACGATTTTTTTCATGAATGTGTATACGGTAACCAGGCTTGGAATGTTTTTAATATCTTATACTTTAAGAAATAAGTATCAAATTTAAATTGACTTACAATTATTTTTATGAATAGGAATAATCGAAACTCCTTATTTATATTTTGACTGTTTCTATTTTTATTTTTATTTTAAAAAACTTCACCAACTCCATTGCTTTCCACCTCTCACAAAACTCAGCTCTGTGCATCAATTTTCCGGTGCCCATCACGTCGCGATCACGTGTCGGTCACGTGCCGTGTCCGTCGGGCCCCCGTGTGCATCAGGGCCCTGCGCGTGGCCCCTTTTGTTCTTGCGTAGGGTGTCTCAGATCTATGAGCGATCGAATATAAAATTATCATTGAGTTTGAGTTTTGACCTCTCCGCGGGTGTATTTGCGACGCATTAACTGTTGGTGCAAATAATATTTTGAAAATGTTGGTGGTACCTACTACGGGAAAGAAGTTTGTTTTATATGACACTAGTTGTGCCCTGCGGCTTTTTTTGAGCCATAAACCTTTGCGGGTGCACGCAGAACAGCTCACCAAAATTTAATCACAATCGGATGAATGGTTTAGGAACGGATAGAGGACAAACATACAAAGAAACATTCACATTTATATACAACGTTACCTTTTAATAACGCAATTTGAGAAACTAATTTCTTCAGAATCACCAGGAGAATCGAATGGGATAGTTTTTATACCATGTTACATGTCCTTAAGTCCTTGAGTCCAGGAAGTTCGTCTCAATTAGTTTCCGTACATCAAGTAGTCCCGAAATGACATTATTCACTTTTTCCGCTGCCAACTGGGAGACTTAAAATAAATTAATAGTTTAAAAAATAATAGAAAAACACGCTTTTATAAATTGAAACCTGATCGTGTTCAAAGTCCATTACGTGGCCTTTTTCACAAGTGCAAACACCACTATGATACGATATTCCATCATGGAATGCCAATGCCTATCTTCCGGCTTCATCATCAGACCTTGAAACCTAATCGTGGTCAAAGTTCATTACAAGACTTTTCTAAGAAATCCAAAACAGCTATGATGCGATTTTCCATCGTGAGTTCCAGTTCATATCTTCCGGCTCCATCATCAGATCAGTTCAACAGTACCATATTATTGTATTGTCATCAGAACTACATACAGCTGCCAATTTTCATAACGCTACGACCCTTGGAAGATGGTTAAATTAGTTACCTTAGATTCAATTACGTAGTTAGTTACATACAGGTCGACCTAATAAAAGCGTGTTATAAAAGCATGTAATTGTGTGATTTAGAAAAAAATACATCCCATCCCAATCTATTCTCCTCGTGGTCCTGAATAAAGTATTTTCTAAAATTGCGTAAAAAAAAAGTAACGTTTTATACAGCGTGTTATTAATATAACTGAAAAACTCTATAGGGGTCATTATACTCATCAGTATGAACATCTATTACTAGGGACCAACCCTGAATTCACGAAAATAAAATCAGCTGATCCAGCTACATTTTGTCGATTTATTTGAACACACATAGTTGGGAAAAGGCTCGGACTTTTAACCAGTTACGGCTGAACATCAGTATTTTACACGGAGCGACTGCCATCAGACCCCCGCAACCCAATTACGGTAATACTGACATTCTGAGGTTAGACCAGATACACTTAACCTCCCTAAAATTATCCAACCTCAGTCGTCAATTAACTCAGCCCATCACAGTCCACTGCTGGACATAGGCCACTCCCAATTTGCACTACAACACTCTGTCCTCCTCTTGCCACATCCAGTCCACCCCAGCTACCTTCTTCAGGTTGTCGGTCCACCTAGCCAGGAGGCACCCTACGCTGCATTTGCCGATTCACGGTTTCCACTCAAGAACGTTTCAATAAATTTGTTTAATTGTATGAACATTACATACAAAACATAAAAATAGCCTCGGGAAATCAGGGGTAAGTACGAACCAACTATTATATTTTGACCTTTCGGTACAGCGCTACTTGCGAAGGAAATGACAACAAAACGTCTCATTCCTACGTAATAATTTAGTTCCTAACTTCGCCACCGGCCAAGATATAGTGGATATTCTGTAATTGTAGTTTCCAATATCAATATAAAGTTGTATTCCATGGACCAACCCCAGTGATAATTCTTTCGGCTATTTGTTTAGTTAATTATACTATTAGGGAACATATATAGTTATTTGTATTGGCTTTTTTTGGAATAGTTAATGCTGAATTAAGTGTTGATAATTTATTTTAATGGTTCTATCAATTTGTTAAGGCATACTGTTCTTTTAGAATTTATGCTGTTTAAAATGTTTATAGAGTTAAGTTTTTGTGTTCATACCTTTTTATTTATTACTTTTTTATACAAAACTATCCCCAAATTCTGATTTTCTTCATAGTAGTTTTTTTATGTCAGATTTTTAAGTAACAATTCTAAACTGGACGGAACATTATGAAGCTCAATTGTCAATAAATTGCAAAGAATACACTAAGAAAACTTTTCTGGGCACTCCTTATACCAAAGAAACCTATAATTTTCAATTCGTTTGCCAAAATCACCCATGTACACTCTACATTCCAAAAATGATAAACAATTCGTACGAATTTTCGTAAAAGTTTTTCTTCAATCACCATAAATACTATACCAGCATAAAAAATACAGTATACCAAAATAATCTAAACATATTGTTTAACATTAATTCCGCAAACCTTGTCGCAAAACGCTTAAGGCTACATCCCACATGCGCAAGTCTCCCATGAACGATTGAATAATGATTTGGAACAAAATATACAAATAGAATTTGATGGTAGAAAAATGTTAGGTAAATATTGAAGGGAATAGCAAAATGGGTTCTGTATGTATCTTAGTAGTAGAGCTCCTTTGTGAAAGAGCTCGTTCGTGGAAGTACTACCACCGTACCTACTTCTCCGCCAAACAGTGATGCTTGCATTTTTGTGTTGCCGGTGAAATAACAATGACATGAGATTTTCCATCTTCATATCTCAGTTTGGCGAACTGACTTGCGGCCTAAGTGATATTGTACTTGTTGTGGGCAAACGTAACTGCTTAGCATCAGGTGGACTTTTAGCTCGTTTCGCCATACTACAATAGAAAAAAAAATTAAAACTCGATATTAAAATGTGTTAAAACGATCTATACAAAATAAAATGTATACGAATAATTCGGACAGGATCAAATTATATCTCAAAAAGTTAGTTAGTTATATGTGTTTTCCGTCAACCCGCATTAGATCTACGTACTATCGTCATTCATAAATACAATACTTTATGTTTAGTTTTCATTTTAAGGTCCAAGATCATCATCATCATCATCATAATTTCAGCCGAAAGACGTCCACTGCTGGACATATGCCTCCCCCAAGCATCGCCACAACGACCGGTCCTGTGCCTTCCGCATCCAGCGGATTCTCGCGACCTTCACCAGGTCGTTGGTCCACCTTGTGGGGGGCCTACCCACGCTGCGCCTTCCAGTACGCGGTCGCCACTCCAGAACTTTACTGCCCCATCGGCCATCCGTTCTGCGAGCAATGTGCCCCGCCCACTGCCACTTAAGTTTGGAAATTCTTCGGGCTATGTCGGAAATAAATAATAATAATAGGTCCAAGATATTCGCAATGAATTTAAGAAAAATTGCGGACCTCTAAAAAATCAAAACCCCCTATTAATGTATTATTCATTGCGTACTCCTAAATGTTATTGTTAATACATTTTTTGTTTTAAACCGCCCGCGGCGATGGCGTGGCTACGTGTTTAACAAAATAGTCGAGTTAATGTTTTGAAATTAGCGCATTTGAGGGTTGAATTGTGTCGGACGTGGGAATTAGTGGCTACTGAGCCTTTTGTTAGTTTATTTATTGCGATAAAAACAAGGAACGTGCTTCAAACTCCATTCTATGCCTTTGTGTGCAGAAAAATTGCCATGTGTTTTAACTACGCAAAATGTATGAACTCTTAACACATTTGAAGTCTAAGAAAAAATATTTTAGAGAAAAAAACTGGATGGTTTTAACATGGGTGTCCAAAAACAGACGTCATCGTCGACTAACCTAGTCTAACAGCAAATATGATCATACAATTCTAAGCAAAACTGAGGACATAGAGGTCTGAAATTAGACGAAAATTCGTACCCAACCTTTCACAAACAATTTCAATTTCAATTTATTCAATGAGGTAGGTATTAGAGAGGTACATTATGTTGTGCTGCTATGACCCGCCGTAATTGGAATACAATAAATTATTACAGTAAATATTAGGTAATTATACAAACTCAAATTAAAATTTATAAAGAAACATCATTCAAATATTCACCTAACTTATAGTAACATTTTATGTTGTGCTGCTATGACCCGCCGTAATTGGAATACAATAAATTATTACAGTAAATATTAGGTAATTATACAAACTCAAATTAAAATTTATAAAGAAACATCATTCAAATATTCACCTAACTTATAGTAACATTTTTCAATTAATGATCGGAATAACGATTTTTTAAACGTAATAATATATTTGGAAACTTTAATAGATTTAGGCAATTTATTATATATGTCAGGAATTAGATAAAACACACTGTTGTGAAATAATGCAGTTTTGTGTTGTTTCCTTGTCATTTTATCTTTATGCTATTCTTATTCTATGCTTGATGCTATTCTAGCAAGATTACAAAGGACATTGCTAAAGATCCTTAGTGACTCCGCCTTAAGGCGTTACAAATTAAAGTTGATGCTCACCATATACAACTCAATGAAGCCAATGTATTGCAATACATTCATAAACACGGACAGTACTAAATATAAATTTAGATTTTTTAAATATTTACTATTTTGACACATATAATCACAGATATCTGTGCTATTTTGATGTCATGTTTTGCTTTTTTTGTTATGCCAAACAACCTACATTGTCATCAAGTTGTCAGTCTATGCCAATTTTTTGGAATTTCTTGTGTGAAAAGGAGTCTATAATATTGAATCATAGACTATAGAGTATCGAAATAAAAATATGGATGATACACAGATATCATAGATGATACAATTTTATCCGGTTACATCATTAATGTATTGATACTCCTTAAAATAAAAAAATGGTTCTTGTACTGTCCGCATTAAATACAATATATATTATGAAACGAAAAAATTCGCTTGTAATTTTCGTATATTGTTCATCTTTGTAACAGTTTAAGGCTATTTTTATCAATGTCCTTTAAAAAGTTCAATATGGTTTTTGCATATATGGCACATTCATAAACAAACATGCATGGTAGTTGTAAAATTTTTAGCTCTTTATAAAAGGATATGCTCACAACAATTGCTATAAATACCTACAAAATCTCCCATTATATACTCAAATCAAGTGGCACATAACCCTCTAATGATCGCGGCCGGTCCATCATACCCCTGGACATCAAAACAAACACGGATGCCACGTGACCATTGAAACGTTCGACAAATTGCTTTCAGAGTACGAAATATGTCAATTATAATTAATAGGGACTGCGATTATTGGTATCGTATTGTAAACCTCGATAGAATTGGACCTCGAAAAGGGATTTTTTGGAGTACGCTTTGTTGTGTTGCGGTTGTTACGAGGATTATTTGGTATTTCCAACCGATGTGGAGTGATTTTAATGATGATATTGTCGGCGCATTTGGAGTGTTGGTGTGATTTCCTTTTGAACAATATGTTTGTGATAAAATTAGTTCGTCAAAAGTCCGCTTATTAATAATAATAATAATTTATTATTTTAACGTATTTACGCGTGCGAAGCGAAATCTAACGATTTAAAATTGTGGAAGGAAAAAATCGCTCACGAGCAAGATTCGAACCTGCGACTCCTGGCTCAGTACGCTAGTGCTTTAGCCACTAAGCTAGCGTGAACACTGCTCGTGGTATCAAAATTAACCTTCACTTTGGTACGTCTTTGGGTGACGTCAGCGATATCTTATTAAGAAACAGTGTTTCTTAACCGACTCGACTAACTTTGCAGTTAATTCAAAGTCGTATAGAAATAATACAACCGTCGTCGTATAGAATGCGTTAAAATAATTAGTAAAGGTAGGTATATCTATACGACAATGAATTAACTGTTAACGAAGCGGTTAAGAAATACTGTTTCTTAATAATATATCGCTGACGTCACCCAAAGACAAAAGTGGAGGTTAATTTCGATACCACGAGCAGTGTTCACGGTACCTTAGTGGCTAAAGCACTGGCGTACAGAGCCAGGAGTCACAGGTTAGAATCCTGCTCGTGAGCGATTTTTTCTTTCCACAATTTAAATAACAATTTTTATTTGAAAGTAACAATGACTCATTGTGTTAGTAACAATATTACTCAGTAACTCTTAGTATTCCTATCCTACGCACTTAACCTAAACGCACTGTATGGTATGCAAATCCTTGCTACAAGCTCAGTAGCGACGTAGAGAGCTTGAAGCAGCGATTCACACACTAGCAGTCAAGCCTGCTCGCTATACAGCGCAGTATAAAGTTGTGTTGTACAACACGAAACGTTGTAGTATATAACATACAGCAGATAATCTAATGTTTCGCCACCGCTGGCGGTCTTGCGCCCATTGAGGGGTATAAATACAAATTCGTGTACAACTAATCGAATGGCGTAATGTGTAATGAATCATATTTAAATTATTATGTTGAAAAAAAAAAGTTTTAAACTTACATAAGAGATATGAATACAAAATCTTTAAAAGTTTCCATGAGAAACAAGACTGAATATTTTTTTTTAAATAAACGTTTCTTCACACATATTAGTTACATCGCTGGTTTACGAGAACACTGACACAACTCGAAAGTATTCAAAATTTAAGTACACATAACTAGCAAAAATATCCCGCTTTTTTTTTTGTTCTTGTGTTTGTTTTGTTTTTGTTTTAGTTATGTGTCTTCTAACATACTTCCCTATCTTCGTGTGTTAGCCACACCTTCATTTAATCACATTAACAAAGGACCGTTATTAAATAAAATTACAGTAACTATAATAATAATACTCCACTATTACCAAGCTGCTCGAAACTCATTGTCACCAAACACTCAACTCTTAAACAGTCAAGACCGTGTAGGGTGTCCTCAAAGACAATATTTGTTGAGGACAAGCCCTTCCCTCTTCAAGTTGAGGACACACGTGTCTAACGTGGGAACTGGTCTCCGAAATACGATAATTTGAGGACAATTAAGTTTTGACGTGTGAATTGTAAATTGAAGATGTTGATGTTTAAGTGGGTGTATTATAATATGTAATTTAGTCCCTACAAAAGTTTTATACTATATTTTTGCCACATTACAATGTAGTGATACATGAATGTATAACTCAATATTGCAAAAATAGTGTTAGGGTCACTTTTCTCCTAACATCACGGTAGGTATTTTATGAAACACAAACAAAAATTTTAAATCATGTCTTTTTTTTTTTTTTTTTTTTATTCTTAACGGGCTTGCGTTTGCACCTCACCTGATGTTAAGTGATGGTGCAGTCGACGATGGTACACGCTTGCCCAGCAAAAACCTATTCACTCGAGTCTTGAAGACCACCAGATTATATTTCTCGGGAAACACTGACGCCGGCAAGGAATTCCACTCTTTGGCGGTACGCATGAAAACTCTTACCCGAAAAAAAACTTTTTTAACGAATTTTGACCAAAAAACTAAATTTCTTTGCTTCAAATCCTCTTGCAGGTCTGCTTGAAGAAATTTCTTAAAGAAATAATCAGTGCCTTTGTACTATTCATTTCTGTGCATAGATGTGTGTATATATGTGTGTGTGTGTGTGTGTGTGTGTGTGTGTGTGTGTGTGTGTGTGTGTGTGTGTGTTTTGTGAGGGGGTGTGTTCATTTGTGTGTGTTTATGTTCATTTGTGTGTATAAATTAATGAAAAAAAATAAAAAAAATAACGATAAATAGTCAGCTCAGATAAGATAAGCCACAATATTACACATAAATTACATGTTGATATTAAGCTACATAATAATTATTTTAAAAATAAACGTCAAAATCACAGAAGTTATATTCCCTGTGCAGAATATAAAACTGTGCGAGTCAAGAGGGTAAACAGATACAGTGGTCGATCAGCTAGATATACATAAAAAAGTATACATTACTGTAAAATCAAGCCACAATATTACACATAAAGCACTGGCGTACTGAGCCAGGAGTCGCAGGTTCGAATCCTGCTCGTGAGCGATTTTTTCTTTCCACAATTTATATCTTTAGAATTCGTTTCGCATGCGTAAAATGCGTTAAAATAATAAAATAATTAGTAAGGGTAGGCATATCTATACGACTTTGATTTAACTGTAAAGTTAGTCGAGTCGGTTAAGGAACAATGTTTCTTAATAAGATATCGCTGACGTCACCCAAAGACGTATAGTGGAGGATAATTTAGATACCACGAGCAGTGTTCACGGTAGCTTAGTGGCTAAAGCACTGGCGTACTGAGCCAGGAGTCGCAGGTTCGAATTCTGCTCGTGAGCGATTTTTTCTTTCCACAATTTATATCTTTAGAATTCGTTTCGCATGCGTAAAATGCGTTAAAATAATAAAATAATTACATGTTGATATTAAGCTACATAATAATTATTTTAAAAGTAAGCAGGTGTTGCTAAAACAGACAATTATAATATTCGTCCAGTAAGATTTCAGAGGGAATCCGCTGGATGCGGGAGGCGCAGGACCGGTCATTGTGGCGATGCTTGGGGGAGGCCTATCAGTCCAGCAGTGGCTGTCTTACGGCTGAAATGATAATGATGATGAAGTTTTTAGAGAGTTGACCACAATATTCACGTACACACGGCTACACATCAAGCTGTACAAAACCAGTAAAGTTGTAAGGAAAACCTATACAATGCGAGGTCAGCTTATACTGGAAATGTACAGCTTGATGTGTAGCCGTGTGTACCTTATAATCTTAATCCATTGTATAAATAAAAGAAAGAAAAAATGTGTAATCGCGTTTTGAATCTGCCAGCCGAGTGACGATTCTATCTATCACCATCCTCAAAATAATTCGTTATTCCAACAGCTGCGGTATTTGTGTTATATTTGTACCAAGACAATATAACTCCTGCCACCTCGTATAGGAGCAATACCAATAGATCTAATAAGATCACAAAGCAAGCTATTTGTCTAATAAACTACTGTCTACACAATACAGACACACCTTATTAACTCAAGTGCGTCCTGCAAACGGAAGCCCTAGGGCTGCGACACTGATCCGCAAGATACCAAACCACGCTCGACGGGTATGCAAATTTGGTTGCAGATCGATGTTCGCAACTAATTTTATCTATCTTTGCTGGAAGTGTCTGCTTAAATTCCGAATTCTGAAGATCAGTTCATCATCATCATCATCATTTCAGCCGCAAGACGTCCACTGCTGGACATAGGCCTCCTCCAAGCATCGCCACAACGACCGGTCAAGATCAGTTAATTAAAGATTTTCTAAAACCGAATACATTTGAATTACTGATCCGCACATATTTTTACTGTTTTTAGTAAAAATATGTGCGGATCAGAATTTTTTCATTTTATATTTTTGATGTATTTATTATTTTTTAAACTTTAATTTTATCCAACCATTTAAAGAGCATGTAGCAGCCAAGTGCCCCATCAGTAAAAAAAAATTACTCGCTGAATACATCATTTATCGAAAATTCGTTTTTAACTATTGAATTACAAGTAGTTTAGTTTAATCAGAAACTATTAATTCTGTAAATTATATTTCGCTGTAGTTGTAGATAGAAAAAGTTCCAAAGGTGGCCGTTTTTCGCACTTTTTATATCTACAACTACAGTGAACTATAATTTACAGAGTTAATAGTTTCTGATTAAACTACAGTACCTGTTGTTTAATATAATGGTACAATAAATTCTGTCAACCAGCTGAAGATGTACTGCAATCCGATTGGCCCTACTAAGGCGGCTTGGCTAATCATTAACGCGGGAGTTTTGATGGCTCACATAAGTTTTCGAAACTAATTTGAAGTTTTCAAGTGGCAAAATAGTGGCGACCTACATTAGTGAAATTTCATAGATGTTTTGACAGACCTACATCGGTCTCCTGTCAGTTATGAGGCATCTACGCGTCTGTAGGGTGTATGGTTGATGGTGAAAACATTTATGCGCTACGCATTTATCTTCGCTCGTAGGCCTACGCAAGCGGCTACTACGGCGCGCGGCGTAGGCGTTATGCTTAGTGTGTTATTTTGGTCATGTGAACTTTTATATTCACAGCCGCATTTTTTGTGTCACTGGGTAACGATCAGTGCTATTTGTAACACACATACTATGTCACCTACACACATACTGACATACACACACCAAGTTACATTTAGATAATCAACAAAAATAAATTCAACTACGGCTAATTATAATCATGCCAATGTTATGTAGGGTTTGGCGCTGCATGCCAAGACACAGGTTGCCACCTACTTCGGCTGTAGATGCTCACTTTTTTCATATCACGATATAAATATTATCATTATACTACGTGTTATTGAAATAACTGAAAACCTCTTAAGGGGTCAATCGGTCGATTAATGTGAACACAAAAGTAGGGGAACAGCTGATTTTTTTTTCGTGATTTCTGTGTTGGTCCCATGGTAAAAGTTGTTCATACTGAGTACAATGACCCCTGAAGAAGTTTTCTGTTATTTCAATAACACGTTGTAGTTTTAAGTCTTACTCATTTATGCTTGTTTGCAATGTTTTATTTTCAGTATCATTTATTATTATTACAATACTATGATTTAAAAAAATACTAATTTATTCTCTATTACAAACACAGAAAGACATGTAAAAAATACTATTCCCGAAAATACTAACATTATTGTAAAAACACTAAAATACAAAGTCAAGTACGCGGGAGAAACTCATACGATTTTTTCCCCGATACAATTCAACATCCAACCCTTCCCTGCAGCGGTAATTGCGAGCGACATCGAGTTGTAAAAATTTACAACTTTTAGCTTCCGCGTACAAACGTCTGCGAGTATTGTGATGCTGATGTTGTGATGTTAAATTCTGACAATATCCGGCTGGTTCTCAAAATGCGAGTACACTGTTTTATGGCGTTGTTAAAGTTGTACATAAAATAGCTTGAATTGTTTTTAATATGCATAAATAATTTGGTTACATAAACAACATTATTGAAATCGTTCGAATAAAGTGAGTGAAAATTATATTTTTTATGTTATCGAGACACAAGTAAACAAAATCGATAAAAATCCCTATTTCAAATAAGAAAAAAATTAAAGTTACACTTTTTATGTAAAATACTGCTATGTTGACCCATCTGGTTAGACTGAAAGTCGATCCCAACATAGTTGGGAAAAGGTGGAGATTATAAAAAATGTATTGTAACTGTTTTAGTACTAGAAAAATAGAATGTATACAAAAATATGTCTAAAAATAATAATAACTACGTAAGTTTACCTTTTATTATTCATAATAAATAAACTTTCAAATTTATTTATTTATTTATAAACGTATGGGTACAGTTAAACTTAAGTACTAGATTGAGCGACACATACATCTGGAATTTTACGTGGGAGACAGAGCAAAACCCAGTTCCGAGGTAGACACGAGGGAGTCAACCCACAGAAATAGATATAATGCCCAAGTGTGCAGGGTGCGCGTAACAACACTCTGCACCATAGTGCAGGGCATTTCACAGCCTTTCTCAGTACGCCTTATGACTTGTTTCTGTAAATACTGTAACAAAAACCCGCAAAAACGCCTTATTTTGCTGTTTCTAACTGCAGAAACAAAAGTTGTAAAATACATTTGATTAAATTTAATTTGAAAAAATTAATGACGTCAATATGGGAGGCGTAGTTTGTTCAATTCAATTCAATTTATTCAGAAATAATTTTATATTGTGTTTGAAACATAATCACTTCAGTTACAATTGAATAAATCAAAATTATTAGGTAAAAATTACTAGGTAAATACATTAATTTAGAAAATGCACAATAATATAACCACCAAATATACATCATCATCATTCATAATTAATATCAATATTTTATTATGTTCGAAAGTTGTCACGCATGAATCGCAAGTAAAATTATGATTACAACCATTCTATCTATTTCTGTGAGTCAACCTGTGTTAAGGTGGTTTTCCAACGGCGAGGCGTGGAGTGGATTGGATGGGCGTGAATTGAAATCTCGCTGACGCTTTCACACCAAAAGATGTACATCGTGAGCCCGCGCCGACTGGCGCCGGTCGGCGTGGGCTCACGATGTACATCGCGGGTAGGTGCTACGGAACAGAAAATACAGAGGAAGTAGTAAGTGAGCGTGATCCCTGTCGCCACGTTCCTTTACTAATTTTGTCAAATCAATACTCTATTCATGCAGCAATAAAGTTTACTTTGTTCTGTGTCGGCGCGAGACATCACGAGGTAGAGCGTGGCAGAGCGAGGTCGGGCGTGGCGTGGCAGAGCGCGGCCGAGCGTGGCGTGGCCGAGCGTGACAGAGCGAGACCGGGCGGGCCAGTGCGAGATTTTTGTATCCATTTTGCAATGTAATAAATACTTTAATCATGCAGCAATAAAGTTTAATGCTGTACCACCAAATATTTCGATTCTCGCCTCGCACATCCAGACCTTACACACCAAAGACGGGCGTGATGTGAATTGAAATTTTGCTATACAAATTTCAATTCTCGCTCGGCCTATCCACGCCACGCTTCGCCGGTGTGAAACCACCTTAACGGGTGCTAGGTGCTAGGTCACCGCACTAATAACATGCTTACATCAATCGTACCATCGCCGTAATGGACTACTATATGAACTGTTTAATCGATCTTTCTTAAAACTAAGTTTTAATTTCGCAAACAAGACACTAAACATTTTAATCTCACAACATTGAGAACCACACTACGTAGTTTAAACAGTTTAAGCTCACGTTAATGACATCGATAAATGCGACTAATGCGGTTTTTAACGAACCTTCAACCCGCGGAACGATACCAGGAATTTTATAGTTCTGGTATAAAATACCGAAGCGGCGGTTAAGGGTTAAACATTATGAAGTTTGTTTGTTTAGCAGTTTATTGTTGAGATGAATTTTATTAGAATTTATAATCACTTTTTAATGCTGATTTGAGAATACCAATACATATCGCTTACTTTAGACGGTGATATATTTTATTGAGAAAACTATCTTAGTGCGTGGCCACACCTGCCGAAAATACGTTGCCGAACATTCGGCTCAATGAGCTCACAGTGTTTTTTAAGTAACCTATGACACATCATCCAAAATTACGTCGCGTTCGGCGCAGCACCGAATCTGTCGTCGAGCAACTATTTCACGAGAACACATTCTGTGTATTTTGTATAGCAAGCGACACATCACGCGACGCGTTACGCAACAGAAAGTTCAGGCTGCGTAGTTGAACATTCGGCAAGCTCTTTCAACGCGATACCACTATCGAAAGTGACGAGACCGACCGACGACGACACCACGTAATCTTCCGTCACGTAGCACGCTGAACAAGACGCCGCGTAATTCCGACTGTTCGGCGCATTTAGTGTCATGCCAACTGAATACTACGACCGATAATGCAGCCGCCGAAGTGTCGGCGACGTACTTTCGGCAGGTGTGTCGCTACACTTAGTTACCAATCATTTGTATGAAACTTAAAGATACAATTTTACATCCTCTCACATTTCACTCAAGGACATTATCATTTTACACACAGAGAGGATACGTTCACTAAGTCACAAATTTTTAAAGTAAAATTATTATTTATATTACCTACTATAGATCGCAAGTCTGAAAAGACTGCGAATAGTTTTATATTAAGTTGCTTGTATAAAATTCAATAATATTTTAAAACAAAAACTATGTACCTACTCTATGTTAACATTTCTGTTTGATGGCTATCCTAATTGAAAAAGTATTTGAATGGGATTGGTGCTGATAGCCGAAACACAGGCTTTGCCTAGTTCGGCTACAGATGCTTCAAAAATTTTTGTACAATGAAAACATTGCCTATGTATAATTTGAAACTATGTACTATTTTCGTAAATAAACGTTATTTATATTTATTTATTTATAATAGGTTTCCCACTTAATTTTCAAATACAATGAAAAGTTAATTTTTATTATTATTCAAAATGAAATGACTTACCACGCTTTTATTTTAAAAGTAAGCTATTCATCCATCGAGATGAAATTCATTCGGATGATTTACCACCACAATATGAAAAGGTAAGGGGCTGGCACGTATCCTGCGCACCAAGGATGCAAATTGGTGCAAAGAAGCAATTTAATGCATTTTGGAAAACATCCCTGATGCGCTCCAGAAGCGAAGCAGCCACATCAGCACCATGAAGGCATTCTTATTTTCTTGTATTATTGTCATTAGTTCTGTCAAAAGTTGTGAAGTAGTCAAATAACATTAAATTATTTTTTACTGGACCAACGGTATAAAATACAAAAGTGCGAGGGAGCACACGGTAGGGACCGCTTATTAGGTACTGACGAGTACCTAACAACTCGATCGATTAATTTAAGTAAAAGTGCTAAATCCGCTATAGTGTACAGTTTCACCGTATAATTATACTGGATAAATATAAATAAACCTGCATCCAGCAGCATTCAAATCTCGGAATAAATTCAAAGAAATCACCTAGTTTAACTTTTCAATTGAAAACCGAGCAATCCGTTTGAGTGGAAGCAATTTCCATATTGAAACGGTAGGATATGGAAACGGCTGAAATTGTGTTCCCAACTATTGTTATGTTCACGAAAAGGTTTTGATATTGTGGTTGAATGCATGTTTCGGAAATATATCTTAAGAGCATATTGTTAAGCTTGAGGCGACTGACTTACCTCGTGGAACATCTATTTGAAACCTCAGTAAACAACACGCTCCCGTTTACAAATAATCCATTCCTTTATTAATATTCAGATAATTCTTTTCTTGTTATATATATATATAAACATGAGTGAAGGAACTTCACTCATGTATACGCTGATCAACAAACCACCAATTTTAATAAAAACCGGTGAAGTGCGAGTCAGACTCACGCAGTAAGGGTTCCGTACCACCCATTGACCTGATACCCTATAGAAACTGATAGACTGATTTAAAATGTTTGATTAAATATTGCGCGCCGTTAACTGGGACAATAAATCATTTTTCTTTCTTTTTTAATTTACGAGAGTTCATCAAAAGATATCAACGCATAGAGCGCGAAGTAAGAATTTTTGCATCTCTTTCTTACGCAGGTATGTATGTCCCACATATGTCTATGTTGGCCCTATTTTTTATATTACTTGCTAAACTACATAGTATCACTATAGTCAGACTAATTTTGACGCTGATATATATAACCGTTTTGAAGATTTTTCGAAGTTTCTTGTATGGTTTAATTTTTTTAGTATTTGTCGTGATAGCAGCACATATTCTGAGAAAATTAGCACCGGCTACCTATTACCGTTCAAAAGATACAGCCCTGTGACAGACAGACGGACGGATGAACGGACAGCGTAGCGAGAGTAATAGGGTCCCGTTTGGCACCCTTTGGTTACGGAACCCTAAAAAATATCCGTTCCATAGAAAACGAATCGTGAACATGACCAAAATGTATAGTACTGACACTTTTTTTTCTAGTTCAAAGTTGGTGTTATAAGTCTTTTAAATTAATGAGTACAATCATCCCTTAACGGATGTTAATGAATTAGCAATAAACCTGATAACATAACTAACACAATACAAATGCATCTTTCATTTTTTTGTACAGAATGTCATGAATATGACAACGACGACGACGAAGACGTCTGTGGTCTGGTGGTTCGAGTGTCGGACTGCTAATCACGGTTCAATTCCCACAGGAGTTATTATTATCTACGCCACAGAACACAAATATTTGTGTGATGAACATAAGTGTTTGTGTTGGTCTGGGTGTTTCTTATGTATTATAAGTATTTATTTACAATAAAGGTAATAAGTATTGTATCCATTGTCTAGTACCCATAGTATAAGCTCTGTTTAGTTTGAGACTAGGTGGTGCTATGTAAAAATGTCTCAAATATATTTATATTTATTTTATTTTATAATATCTGGGCTCGTGAAATTAACGACATTACCATTGAGCGTTGTTATCAATTTATTTCCTTATATCCCCAAAAAACATTCATTTAAATCTCTCTATACAAGTTCACTACCCTATCCGAAACTCGTATTTTAACAGCTCTCTCCTACTCCCAACAGCTCCTTCACATGCTAGCTTGCAAAGCGACATAACTCTGCAATATGTCCAATACATGTCCTTGCAGCAACCCTTTCGGAAACTAGTCGATATCGTAAAGTTTTACGATTGACATCCGATGGGTTAACGTGGTATACACGATGCAATGCCTCGATTTACGATCAATGGCTCTTCACATGCATTTTGGAGCAATGAAGTATTTTAGTACATATACTTTGCATACAATTTGTGAGTCATTCCAAATATAGGAAATTCAATGAAAATCTTACATACTACATAGGTACTATATCAATTTTTTTATATACCTAATTACGATGCGATATTGACGACCTCTGTGGTCTAGTGGTTCGAGTGTTGGACTGCTGATAACCAGGTCGTGGGTTCGATTCCCACATATCACAAATATTTGTGTGATAAACATAAGTGTTTGTGTTGGTCTGGGTGTGGCTTATGTATTATAAGTAGGTATTTACAAAAAAAAGTATATAAGTATTATATCCATTGTCTAGTACCCATAGCACAAGCTCTGCTTAGTTTGGGACTAGATGGTGCTGTGTAAAAATGTCCCAAAAATATTTATTTATATTTATTATTTTAATTCCAAAGTCAACATTCTCATTTTTAAAAAACAGCATGAACTAGAAAATTTTATTTTGGAGGTAAAGTTTTTAAACATATTTTTAATTAAATGCCTACAGCAAAGGACACTGGGAAATAACGTTCGGAGCCTGGGCCCACCAGTCCTCAACAGAAATAATCGCTACACTGGATAGGGCTTTTAAAGAACATTAGTTAATATGGTTATGACCAGCCACAAAATATTACTTCCCTAAGATTACCTTAATGCCTTCATAATTCCGATGACACTGACATTAAACTTAAACCCAATAGTTTTTTCTTCACCTATCAACAACCAATATCTCTACAAATATTAATGTTCTTGGATTCTTTATCTGTGGTTCTTCTTTAAAATCCACTTTAAATTCCCGTTTTCCTTATTTCGTTATTACATAGGTACCCAGAAAAAAAAACTAAAAAAAAAATTCGTAATCTTGCAAATATTTTTTAAAAGCCATCCTATACAGTTTCATCTGAATCTCTATACCTACCCCATTACAAATATATAATTCTGCTACAACTTTATTCTTTCCACCGTATCACTCAATCTTCGCCCTTATCGTCCAAAGAATAGAAGCTTAACAAACCGCAATAATAATTATGTTTGAAATACAAAGTGGGCGTCAATACAATAAATTTTAAATCCATTAGGACTAGTACACATGTTTCTCTTTGTGGCACACTCCATTTAACTTTATGAGGTTCAAATTCGTTGAATTGCTACCGACACGATTTGAAATTTACCCCCAGTGTTTTGATAATTGATTTTTGAAAAAATGGCGATGGCTTTTATTATGGGTTTTTTTTGCAGGCTACAATAAAAAATGAAAGTGACATGCTTTTATTAATATTAATTTTATTACCAAAAAGACAGAATTGAAAACAAATAGTAAATTAAATTCGTTAAACAAAAAATATACCAAATACCTATAAGGTTTTTTCATACTTTTTCATCACTTTTTATTCAACATTTAATCAATTTATTATTACTTAACCCTCCGTTACTGACGCAGCTTACACTTGCATGTTAATATAATTGAATAAAAATACAAAAAACCCAGTTAATACACTCAACAAAACCCGTTTATCCATATAAATCCAATAAACACATTTAACGGTGCTACACTCAATAATTTTGTGTTTTTCCCTCGGGTCACTCCAATTTTGGTAATATCCTCGCGTCAAAACTCGATTTACGTAAAAAATGTTTTTCTCTCCCCCATACAAAATCATCGGAGTGTGTAGGGTATTAACGGCATTGCTGACTTAACCCCTTTTCTGTAAAGCTAGTGTAATATTTTACCCAAAAATACGTAAAGGGTAGAACATACCTATGAGTCTAAAAGCTTTATTTAAGGCATGTGGCTTTATACACTGACGAGCAATATAAAAATTAACTTGCAGTGCCTATAAAATCTAAATATCTCATAAACCACACAAGTTTGCAATTTGAAATATGTAATTTGTTTTGTTTCTATTTGTTGTTTTTTATGCGTTATTAAATACACTTTAATGTTGCTTTTTACTTCAAGAAGGTATCTTGCGGATTTTTGCGTGGTTTCGGAAATATTTCATGATGAGTTCGTGGCTTTTTTATATTGCTCGTCACGTCAGTGTAATTTATGTGAACTTCATATTCACGACGATTACCGATGCATGTGAGGTATTTCGTGGTGGTTTTTAGGGTTCCGAAGTCCTACAAGGAACCCTTATAGTTTCGTCATGTCCGTCCGTCTGTCCGTCTGTCCGTCTGTCCGTCTGTCCGTCTGTCCTAATCCTTTACCGCTTAATAACTTCTACAGTTATAAACATAAGTAAATGAAATTTTGACAAAAAATGGAATAGATATAGATCTCAATTTTAAAAGAATAAAAAAATCTTGATTACGTATTTTAGGGGTGGCGCCCATACATGTGAAATGGCGATGAAAATATTTTTTTCGCTGCACCCCCTCGTGTGGGGTATCGTTGAATAGGTCTACTAAAATGAAGGTAATGTTTCATACACAACTTTTTTATCAGGTATACCCTCTGCGAAATACAGTTCGCCAAAGTGGCTTGCAATGTGTCCCCCCCCCTGCCATTTCTAAACTATGCAACGTAGAAACTTATAGTCTTCAACATTGATAGACCTTTATAAAAACTCTCTTTTAAAATTATTTCGAGTATAATGTGATTATAAATTTTTGAGTTATAGTGAGAAAACTGAAAAATACTTAAGACGTCCTAGTTCATAGGTCATTGACCTTAGAGAAAAATTATCGTAGCAAATAATGCTCCTTTAGTTACTTTCTATTTAAAAAAATCACAAAAAGAAACACACTTCTTAAATTTAGCTTCATAAATTTAGCACTAGGTGGCGCTGTTTGCAAAAACTAAAATAGCAATGATTAATATTCGATTTGATTCGTTTGTAATTAGACCTACTTAAGGAACCCTATAATACTGAGCATGGCCCGACATGCTCTTGGCCGGTTTTACGTGTTAAATTAAATGTCAACATTCAAAAAGTAAGTACCTTTAGAACGTCTACATCGTTGCTAGAATGCTGTAAAAAATCCAAATTCGATACTTACGATATTAAACATCTTTTTAATATTATAATATTAAACAGTTGATACAATAATAACAATAATTTGAAGTAACCCCTTTCAATTTCTCTAATAACATCGAATACCCATACATCTTTTTTGCCAATTGTCAAGTTCATGATTAATAGTTTTCTTCTCTCTTTGTTGCAAAGATTGTTTGTGGTGAAATTCTGGTTGGGTTAATTTCAAACTCTTAAACCTATTAAAAATACACCATTAATAAAACGAATGGCCACACCCTTTCAATTTTGTTTAGGGTAAATAGAATTTTTTTTGAACAAAAATATAAGTTTCATTTGTCAATTTTGATTTGGCAAGAAAAACTTTTATTATTGTCTAACCACACTATCACCATAATAGTTTTAAAAGTGGCAGTCAGCTTCTGTTCAAAATATTGTGAGTAAATAAAATGTTATTGTTGAGAAATGTTCTGCTTTGCCAATTTTTGTAAAACACTAAAATATCCAAATGGACAAATAAATACTGTAATAACTTATAAAAATAGACTTGATATAACATTTTATTTTGAATCGTAATATCAATAAATTTCATTTACTATTGACAGATCTATACACCCAAATCTGAACGCTTGTTAACGAAAACACATAAATATATCAAGCTATGAGTAGCCAAAACAAAATGGCGAGAATTTTCAAAAATTGACCCTTTGTTGGGACCCGGAACTAATTCTATCGCATTCACACTTGGACCGGACGGGATGTCCTTAAAAATACATTGTCCGTGACTTCTAGGGTCATTGGGACCCAGTCACACCTAATTTTAGTGTTAACAATAACATTCTTGTTAGAGCGTCGAATTTTGGTAACATTTTGGAAAGCTTTGCGTGATTATAGCGACGGTAAAATAATAGATAAAAAGCTTTTTAGGTTTTGTTCCTTTTGTGTTAAAAAATGAGAATGTGTTATTAGACTTATTAGTAAAACAGATCTTAAAACTATGTAGTTCATAAAATTTCCCGTAAGTAAAAATTTAAGTCCAATGCGATGTCCTTCATCATCATCATCATTTCAGCCGAAAAACATCAACTGCTGGATGTAGGTCTTCCCCGATAGGGGAATGCCATAATCACCACGCTTGGTAGGCGAGTTGGTGATCGCAGTTGGTTGAATACATGCATATTATGTTGTATGCATGTTGTGTTGTATGCATGTTGTGTTCTCATTAATTTGTCCTGTTACCTTTGCATTTAATATGTATATTTTGTGTATGTGTGGCAAAATAAATGGTTTAAATGGTTTTAAATGGAATAAATACTCAGAGAACACTGCTGCCTATCTTCTGGTTTATTTATTAAAGCAAGGCACAGCAACGACATTTTTACAACTTAAAATTTAAATCAATAATTAATGTTCATAAGTCTTTAGTATGTTGTAAACACGTCACTTATAGGTATGCACAAACCCTTAGTCCTTTTATGACACCCACGAGAAGTGATGGGGTGGAGCTATTCTTTGTGTCCAGCACACGGAACAGCGATATCCTTACTTTTTTTAAATTATTGCACACAGACTAACAGATAAAACCAGAAAGGCACAATATCTAATTTCGACTTCAACACTATTCTCACAAGTCAAATAAATAGACCCCGAATAACTAAACTACAGTCATAAAATCATGCAAAATATGTTTCACGAATCCTGCTCCGCCCAGTCAACCACAAGTGTCCAAAAGATTAAATCTTTACAGAACATTTGTTAATTGATGTGGTCACACTTCTATTAAGATATTGTTGCAATGAAAATCTGGCAACCACGTGTGGTCATTTCGATCGACACGCTCAATATTGGTAATTTAAAAGCATGTTGTATTTCGAGGGTTACCGGATTTATGTCTAAATTTTGTGGCGGATATTTAATTTTGGTGTTAATAAGGAAAAAACCGGCCAAGTGCAAGTCGGACTGGCACAGAAAGGGTTCCGTACCTCTCAACGACCTGATACCCCATAAAAACTGATTTAATTTACGAGAGTTTATCAAAAGACATCAACGTACAGAGCGAGAAATATTAATTTTTGCATGTCTTTCTTACGCAGGTACCACCACATATGTCTATGTTTGTCTTATTTTTAGTATTTGTTGCTAAACTACATAATAAGCACTATAATCTGACTATGTTTGACGCTGGTATATATTACCGTTTTGAAGATAGAGCAGGAACAAAAACGTTGAAAAAAATGCATGTTTTTTGAGGTATCTTGTAGGGGACCCCCTTTGGTTTTAGATTTTTTTTGTTTTTAGTATTTGTCGTGATACACCTCATAGCAACACATATTCTGAGGAAATTTTAACCGGTTACCTATTACCGTTCAATAGATACAGCCCTGTGTTAGACAGACGGACGGACGGACGGACGGCCGGACGGACGGACGGACGGACAGCGTAGCGAGAGTAATAGGGTCCCGTTTGGCACCCTTCGGGTACGGAACCCTAAAAAGAAATATGTATACCCAGTGTATAATATTAGCTTTTTGTTATCTAAAAACCTTAAGGACTGTTTTCATACCTAATTTCAATGAGTATGAAATAATTTATAGTAAAAAATTGTTAATACACAAATGTTGTGTTGTGTATTGTGTGTTGTGTGTTGTGTGTTGTGTTTAATGTTTGTTTATTCTTCACATACCTAGCATTATTATGCTAGGTATGTGAAGATAATAATTCACAATTTTTAACAAGAAAATATAATAAGCTTCACAAATAAATGATAGCTGCAAGTATGGATTATAGGTATTATGCATTAGCTTACATAGAGCACACAGGAGGATTCTTATGACTAATTAAAGCATTTAAAAGCAGCTAATCAATTAACATAACACTAACAATTTCAAAGTTGCGTGTGGTCAACATTATACTAGAAGCAACGAAAGGGTTAGAGTAATTAAAACTAATTAATTAGTAGACTTATCAACCCTTAAATTTCGTGTATATGACATTTTTGATCTGATGTGGCTTTTAATTTTTGTATCATCTGCGATGTCATATTAATTGATGTCGTCATGATGTAATCGGCAGAATGTTTTAATAGAGAATGTCAATGACCATTTTAATAGAGACGTTAATTAAAATAGCTTCTGTTATGTATAATCTGTTAAAATCTATATAAATAGCAATCTATAAAAATCTGTTGGGCGTGTCCACAAATTCAAAGTCACTCAGCGAGCTATGGAGAGAGCTATGCTTGGAGTTTCTTTGAAGAATAAAATCCGTAACGAGATCATCCGGAGATGAACCGGAGTGACCGACATAGTTTGTAGGATCAATAAGCTGAAGTTGCATTGGGCTGGCCATGTCTGTCGAAGGACCGATGGCCGCTGGAGCAGACGAGTGCTTGAGTGGAGACCGCGAATCGGCAAACGCAGCGTAGGGCGCCCCCCGCCAGTTGGACCGACGACCTGAAGAACGTGGCTGGGGGGACTGGATGCGGAAGGCAGAGGACCGAGTGTTGTGGTGCAACTTGGGAGAGGCCTATGTCCAGCAGTGAACTGCGATAGGCTGAGTTGATGATGAATCTATAAAAAAAGTTTTTGCCTCATTAATATTATTTAACAAAAAGAAAACAAAAAAGTTTTTAAAACTATAATACAAGTGGGTGTAAATATTTGTACTTAAAAATAAAGTTTATCAATGTAACCGTAGACATTATGGAGAAATTAATGGCATCTATTAATGCACTCAACACTTTCAAAACACCATTACTACTATTAAGAAATAATACAACATAAACATCATTTATAAAACTAAAAAAAAACTAGCAACGCACTTTAAACGAAACAGACTCTATTAACGTCAATTGCAATTGTAAAAATCAATTCATCTATAAAATATGACGTCAAACTCAACACTGCATCCAGTATAATTTGATCCATGATAGTATGAGGAACTATGTTTGAATGTATATAAATTAACTCGCAATTCCTGTTTGCTTGCCTTTACAAGCAGCACCACCTAAAGAGGTCAAGATAAAATGGACATTGCACGTTCGATTTTCAAATAACAATTGACGAGAACCTAATGGTTTGTCAAAACATATGAACTGTTAATGATTTTAAATATAAAGAGAATTGGGTTTGAAAGATAAATGGTGTGATAATAGTGTTTTGAAGATTCTCATAGATATGTGATTGATTTTTGAATTTTGGTAGCGTTGATTTTGATGCGTTTCTCAAAGTAATTTTAGGGTGTGGCAGCTATATTTTTTAACCGACGAAAAAAGGAGTAGGTTCTCAATTCGACGCGTATATATATATATATTTTTTTTTATGTATGACCACGCATAACTTTTTATAGAGTGGTCCGATTTTGATGATTCTTTTTTTAATGGATAGGGTATATCTCGAAGTTGGTCTCATTTAAATTTCAAAATCAAAATCCACCCCTAAGGGTAGTAAAACAGGGGATGAGTGTTTGTTCACCCACTGAATTCTTACCTGTTAACCGATTCTGTTGAAACTTGATACACATAAATATAGTTCTAGACACTACGACATAGTGGAGACCTGGAGTTAGATTAAAACCCAAAAAAAATGAAAAATAAAACTTTTTAACAAAAAATTGAACCGACGAAAACAGAAACTGAAAAGCGAAAAATAACTAATTATGAGTCGGCGCCAAACAACCAATCAACGAAGATCATTAAATTACTTTAAATAAATAATAAAAACAACGTCACATCAAATACAACGTGAAATTTTCAACGATAAACAATAACTTTCCAAAAATGCGTTCTCCGCTCGGCCACTTGCAACTTACACGCACTTTGCTTGTTAAAAGTTCGTTTGGCGCCGACTCATAATTAGTTATTTTTCGCTTTTCAGTTTCTGTTTTCGTCGGTTCAATTTTTTGTTAAAAAGTTTTATTATGACATAGGATTTACAAAATAGTGATAAATAGGCAGTACCAGCAGTACCAAAGTACTCTGTGGTAAGCTACCTGGAATCTGTTTACAAAACAAGCTAAATACTCACCTGATGTTAAGCACTTAACTTTGCCCATAATTTGTTCGTCAGTGTGAACTACCTAGGTTATTGCCTAGATGGAATTGCAAATTGCGTTCACCAAACTCAGACCTAAAGATGGAAAGCCTCATGTGAATATAATTTCACCGGCACCCGTACCCATCACACCGAAACACAGCAATGCAAGCATCAGTTTGACGGCAGAAATGGGTACGGTGGATTCTACAAATATTTTTGGTTGTTAGGTTGCTCATGCTCACATAGTTATTCTTCTCAAAGTAAGGAGTTCCTGCCGGGCTGCCGCAGATCTGCTGAAAAAAATACATTTTCTTTTAGAGATAAGCTGTACGGTTGTGCTCAAGTGTTTTGTTATTATTATTATTATCAGCCTGTAGTGTCCCACTGCAGGGCAAAGGCCTCCCTTCCCTTTTTCCACTTGTCCCTGTCTTTTGCCTTCTGGGGCCAATCCTTCAGACAGGAGTCAAGTTCGTCCCGCCATCTCCTTCTGGGCCTGCCGCGTTGTCGTTTGCTGCTGTCTGGAATCCACTGTGTGGTTGTTTTCGCCCATAGCTCCTCCGGCATGCGGCAGATGTGACCAGCCCAGTTCCACTTAAGCTTGGCAGCTGTTTGGCCTACATCAGCAATTTGTGTTTTGGAACGCAGTATAGAGTTTCTTACGCGATCAGTAAGTCTAACTCCTAGGATACTGCGTTCCATTGCTCGCTGACAAACTCCAAGTGCGGACTTTTGACGCTTTGTCAGTGACCATGTTTGCACTCCATAGGTGAGGGTGGGGAGGATGCATATGTCCGTGATGTTTTGTTTTGTTATTTATGTGTTGTACATAAATAAATAATAACGTTAAGGCCTTAATTAGTATTTCTAATACTTTTATAGTATACTAGCGGCCCGTCCCGGCTTCGTACGGGTGGACATGAAAATATAGCCTTTGTTACTCAGGGTGAGTGTAGCTATCTAATGGTGAAAAATGTTTTGATTCATTACAAACATACACACAAAAATACAAATCTTTCCTCTTTATAATATTAGTATAGATAGGGCCGGTGGCGGTCAAACGCAAGTCCAATATGTATTTAAAAAAATCCGGCCAGGTGCGAGTCGGACTCGCGCAGTAAGGGTTCCGTACCTGTCAACGACCTGATACCCCATACAAACTGATTTAATTTACGAGAGTTTATCAAAAGACATCAACGCACAGTGCATCTGATTGACAGGTGCACATCTCCGCTTTGCCGATGACATCGTTGTAATGGCTGAGTCGCTGGAACAACTGGGCAAAATGCTGCACAGCTTAAACGGAGCCTCTTGGCGTGTCGGTCTCGGCATGAATCTGGACAAGACTAAAGTCATGTTCAATAGGCATGTCATGCCGAGGCCAATATTCGGCGAAGGGTCGACACTCGAAGTTGTAACGCAGTACGTCTACCTAGGGCAGATAATTCAGCTTGCTAGGCACAACTTCGAGAAAGAAGGTGACAGAAGGATCCGTTTGGGATGGGCAGCATTTGGCAAACTTCGCCGAGTCTTCTCGTCGCCTATACCGCAAAGTTTGAAGACAAAGGTCTTCAACCAGTGCGTCCTGCCTGTCATGGCTTACGGCGCCGAGACGTGGACACTGACAATTGGGCTAGTCCACAAATTTAAAGTCGCTCAGCGAGCTATGGAGTGAGCTATGCTTGGAGTTTCTTTGAAGGATAAAATCCGAATCGAGATTTTTCGGAGAAGAACCGGAGTGACCGAAATAGCTTGTAGGATCAGTAAGCTGAAGTGGCAGTGGGCTGGTCATGTCTGTCGAAGGACCGATGGCCGCTGGAGCAGACGAGTCCTTGAGTGGAGACCGCGAATCGGCAAACGCAGCATAGGGCGCCCCCCCCGCCAGGTGGACCGACGACCTGAAAAACGTGGCTGGGGGGGACTGGATGCGGAAGACAGAGGACCAAGTATTGTGGCGCAACTTGGGAGAGGCCTATGTCCAGCAGTGGACTGCGATAGGCTGAGTTGATGATTAAATAGATGTAATTTTATTTGGTAGTCGAATAAAGAGTTTATTTTTATATTTATTTATTTTATTTCAAAATTAGCAGGACGATAGAAAGACCAGTGGGGTAATTATGTAATGCATTGACATTGACATTAGCTTTCATTTTGAAATGATAACAATATTCATTGCGTGGTACATAGTTGCCGATAAGACGAATTGTCAAAACAAACGAAGCAATGAACATTGCAATCCTATTGATTGCGATGGCGAGCGAGCTACGCAATTGGGCAGCAGCCCTTAGAACGTGAATACGTGTAGTTCTTTAGAAGGCCATTTCTACCGTTCTAATCTTTCAATTTCCTACACCCGGTAGATAATTTATTTATTTATTTAATTTTTTATTCTTACCAATAATGCTTAGTAATTCTTATAATGGTATCAAGAAACAAAAATTAATTTAAACCATTATTTAAATGTAAAAAAACAACACAAAAGATGTCTCCATCTCATCCAATTAAACAGATAAACAGTAAATATTTTTATTTCCCACAATAAAATCGTTCGCCATTATTGTAGTGGAAAACGCCGCCATAAAACTTTAAGTAGTTCGGACTCAGTCGAAAATATGAAGGATACAGCTCGTAAAAGTGGGTAAATAATACAAAATACAATAAGTGCCAATATTGGAGACGGAAAGCGTCCGCGATGGGCAAAGCTTGAGACACACTTGGGGTAAAATAAAATAAAAAAGCGTTTCCGTTCTGTTCTGTTTCTGAGCTCAAACTCGGAGCAAACCTCTAAATTTTATAATTAACTAGAGGTCGGCGCGGCTTGGACCGCGTGGATGTCGTTTATCGCTAATTAAGTAGGGGCTACTACGTCCTTCTCCGGGTTCCAGACTTTGTCTGTGCTAAGTTTCATCAAAATAATTTCAGCAGTTTAGGCGTGAAAAGGTAACAGACAGAGTTATTTTCGCATTTATTATATTAGTATGGATGTGAATCTGATAGTTCATTATTTTCCTACTGCTAGTTTCGGGCCTTTTCGCAATTTTTTTTATAGTAGTTTTTTTATTTTTTTATAGTAGGTATAGGATGGCAAAACGAGCTAAAGGCCCACCTGAAGTTAAGTGGTTACCTTTGCCAATAACAACTTCAATACTACCTAAGCTGTTGCCTAAATGAGAAGGGCTTAGGCCGCAGAGCAACAGAATACTAGAGAGAGGACAAGCCTCCCCCGTAAAAAGTATATAAGTATTATAGCCATTGTCTAGTACCCATAGTACAAGCTCTGCATAGTTTGGGACTAGATGGTGCTGTGTAAAAGATGTTCCATAAATATTTATTTATTTTTTATTTATTTAAAAGCTGACCGTTGTGTGGACAGCGCCCACAGTGGGCATACACTGCCACTGCTGGTTCACCGTCAGTTGCATTCGTGTGAGTATGCTAGATCAGTAAACTAGCGCGTTTGAGAGAAAACTTTCTTTTATTTCCAAAATTCCGTAAGGATACAAGTGTGCGTGTTTTATAAGTGTGCCTGCTTTTTGCTGTAATTTATTTATGCGTTTCTTGCGTTGTATGCGTAAGTTGAACTTACGACACTTTAACTCCATGCAAACTAGGCGGCTTGCCCGGTCTCCTTATGTTCCGTTATCTGTGGCTTAGGCCTTAGTCTACAACACTGGCCTGTTTCTGTCTTGGTGAACTATACATATACCTAACATTGAGAATTATTTAACCTTCCTTTTATAGCTAAATATGCAGATTTTCACACGAATAAAAAAAAAGAAAAAAAAAAAAAGAACCCATGCATTTGAAAAACGAGATTGAGTGCGGGTTAAGACTAAAATCAGACCCTTTTGCATGTAGGATGGCGCTTAACACGTAACCTATCATTGCTTTAGACTATTTAAAACATTCCTTATTGTGACCCAACACTTATTGCTCGTTGACACTACAAGGCGTCATAAGGGCGCATCCACACTCGTCGCCGCACCGCAGCGAGTCGCGCTCGTAAACATTTACGATCAACGGGGGATTAAACGCAGTGTTTGTGACGTTTGCTTTTATTAAAAAACAACTATCTATGTTTGTGAGGTGTTGTTAGGAGGTAAACTTGTTAGTTTCATTTTCTTTGCTCGTGGTAAGACAAGAAAATTGTCGTTTAGTTTAGAACACCGCACCTGCCCGGCAATTATTATATCTTTTATTCTTAAGAGCCCAAGAGACTCCCGGGAAACCAAATAATAGTTATTTTTTATGTTATACAAAAACTTATTGTCAATATAATCTGTGGACATGAGTATCGTAAGAAGTGACCCTACAACATGATGGTATCACTGCAGCGGTCACTAAGAGGCACGTGCAAACCTATTTTGTTACTTTTCTAATTTTACCAGTTTTATCATCATCATCATCATCATTTCAGCCAAAAGACGTCCACTGCTGGACATAGGCCTCCCCCATAAAGGGGGGATATGCCGTAATCGCCACGCTTGGCAGGCGGGTTGGCGATCACTAGTTTTATACAAAAATAAAAAATAAAAATTGCAAATTCTCCTCATATTGTCGTTCTATAAGTAACCAAGTTATTTATACAGTACTAGCGACCCGCCCCGGCTTCGCACGTGTGCAATGCTGCTATATTATGCATTTATTATATATATAAACCTTCCTATTGAATCACTCTATCTATCAAAAATAACCGCATCAAAATCCGTTGCGTAGTTTTAAAGATCTAAGCATACATAGGGACAGACAGACAGCGGGAAGCGACTTTGTTTTATACTATGTAGTAATGATAGTGATGTGAAAACCGCACAGTCCAAATTCTCACACATCGTTAATAATATTTTGGACTAAACTAATGTACGGTGACCGACACGAAATCGGATTATTGACCGCAGTAGTGGTCAGTCTGGACACGTCATTATAATAGGATAGAGATGTCCGACCAATGAAATGCATGGAAATTGATGTCAATTGAAATATGGATAGTCAAGCATGACTTGACACAACAGTAACACAGTAAACATGACCGTGCTACTAGTTCTCAAAAAATGAAAAAACCATTTGCTTTCAGTATTATAGTTAGCTTTGTGTGTGCATAAAAATATTTTAGGACATTTTTACACATTACCATCTAGTCCCAAAGCAATTGGTATACAGGGTAGAGAGATATAAATGAAGTTTTCTCAGAAGATTATGCATGTTTTTGAGTGAAATATCATTTTAATAACGGACAAAGTTAAACTGTATTTATACAAAACCCTTATCAAACCATTCTATAATAATTTGCGTCTAAATCATTTAAAAAATAGCTAGTATAATGCAGACACAAAATAACAAGATAAATCAGATCTCATTTTCGTTTCCAAAGTCTTTGGACACTCAATAAACATTTACTTATTTTCATTATGTTCCCAAAACTAAGAGAAAAATCGTACGCAAAAAACGCGCTAATAGTCGTGGAGTTGCGGAAATCAGCCTGTTATGCTATACTAACTAAGAGAAAATACCGATAAAACTGTAAAAATAAATGCAAGTATTAAATCCATGCCACATAATTTTATATTGGTGTAGATTCTCTTGTTCACAAACTAAATTAATTTAAAGTATCGCTCTCTTTTACTAATAGTAGATACAAGAAAGGGATGGCAACAGTTTTACAGATATCAAATTAGTCGGAATTAAAATTTCCATACAAGTTTAGTCGTAATCTCGGAACGTGCCCACTAAAATACAAAGAAATGTAACACATTAACTAAATTAACGGCACCAAAATTGTTGCCATCCCTTTCTTGTATCTACTATTAGTAAAAGAGAGCGATACTTTAAAATTACTTTAGTTTTATTAAACTAAAAAAAAATTAAAAAATAATTTAATTTTTTAGAAATATTTGTAAAGACGCTTGTCATCTTAGTCTACCTGCGACCACGAAATACTGCAAAGCTTTCGAAACGTCAGGGAAACCAATTTAAATAATATACGCGATTTAATCCGGTTAAACTTTGTTTTATTACTTTAGTTTGTGAACAAGAAATCGACACCAATGTCACAAAATAGAACCCACGTCTATTAGCGAAGTACATCCTTCCCCAGGGATGACTGTCCACCGGTCAGTTTTACGTCAAAGGGTTATTTTAACTAATCCTATTTGGTCAGTTTAGGTGTAATATTAGGTATTTGTGTGTCGTGGGAAACAGTGTTTTTGGAAATTATTATCTACTGCTTGGACCACAGAAATAGATAGAGATAGAATGGTTGTAATCACAATTTTACTTGCGATTCATGCGTGGCAACTTTCTACGCCTACGCCTCCTATATTTAAGTCATTTATTTTTTTAAATTAACTTTAATCACATGTACTTTACAGCTTTTGTTTCTGCAGTTAGAAACAGCACAATCAATAAGGCATTTTTGCGGGTTTTTGTAACAGTATTTACAGAAACAAGTCATAAGGCGTATTGAGAAGGGGTTTGAAATGCCCTGCACTATGGTGCAGTGTTGGCACGCGCGCCCTGCCCACTTTTCCATTCTATCTATTTCTGTGGCTTGGACAGTTTATGTACTTAATTATTTTTTACGCAATAACGCATGCGGAGTGGAATCTAAAGATTATAAATTGTGGAAAGAAAAATAAACAGGGGCCTTACGACTGGATCGAGTGCTGTACCCATCGAATTTGAACTCGAGTTAGTGTAAATTTGTACTGCATTTTTCTAGGATTTGACATTAGTTCGATTTGGTTCAGCACTCGAACCAGTCAGGAGTAAGGCCCCAGGAGTCGCCGCCATCGCGGGTTCGACTCCTAATTTATGTCTAATAAAAAGCTAAAAATCATTACATAATTTTCCTAAAGCAGTCTAGAATATGCTAAACTTATCAGTAGCTACTTTAATTTTATGTACCTATATTAAATAAATAATAAATTAATTAATAATAATTAATTAATAATAATTGAACTATATTTACGGGACTTGTCGCGCACAATAAAATCAAAACAACAAACATTTTGACTAACCTCGACGTTTTGGCCAAGTTGCATTGGCCGTGGTCACAAGCAGACTGAAGTATGCGGGTGTCATTGCCTGGAGCGGCGGGTGTTTTCTCGAACTACCTGCGGTTGGTTTATGTACCTAGCTAATAATATTACATTTAAAATTCATGTCACCTTTAGTATGTATAAAGGTGACATGAATTTGACATGAAGGTGATCAATAGGAAACTAAGTTAAACAATAAACCATAGTTAATTAAGTGAAAACAGCCATGTACCCATACTTTATACGTTGTTCCTGTTTACTACTATTTTCATGGTGTACAATAAAGCATATTCTATCTATCTATCACTTGTAATTTCATGAACGCACAATAAATATGATTTGATAATTTGAAGTCCAGGATTATGATAATTTTAATATTCATGACATGACACAATATTGCCAGAGATTTGCCAATTTAAATGGTTGAAAAGTTTGCATGCCGTAAGGTAGAATGTACTGGGACTTATTATGTATTTTTAACTTATGTATCTACCTACATTAAACGCAAATAAAGACGATTTGATTTTATTTTATTTTATTTTATCTATCTAACAGAAGAACGTTTAATAAAA
This sequence comes from Asteroscopus sphinx, assembly GCA_949699075.1. Lineage (NCBI taxonomy): Eukaryota > Metazoa > Arthropoda > Insecta > Lepidoptera > Noctuidae > Asteroscopus > Asteroscopus sphinx. The sequence continues at coordinate 19,679,198 of OX453022.1, read as the reverse complement.
AAATTTAAACGTCTAAATATATTATTAAACTTCCTAAAATCGTTCAGAACTTCAGACGACACACAAAATGTCTCTACCTACTTCCTCAAAATATTTTCATTATCATAACTTATAATTTTATCCCCTTCCTCCATTATATTCGAGTGTTTATTTCATCGGTAAGAATGCGTCTCCTAAATAATTGTGAGATAACATGAACTGGTATCACTAACCGTTACCCCAGCGATAAAAGCATAAGGTGGAAACTGTGGGTAGAATGGAATAACGTAGATCCGCTGAAAACTGAACAAATTTTTTTTAACAAAAAAGAAAATGACTTAAAATATCCAATGTATTTATTCGATAGTATTGTTGTTTAATCTGGTCCAGTGTATTATTTAAATTACACTACATATTCATAAAATTTTACTGACTTCAATATGAAAGTCATCGACAGAATTTCGGGTGGTACCTAAAAAGGCGGTTTCACACTAGACACGCTCAAAGCAAACGCTTCCTAGGCACGAACCTAATAAAAACAATGACCGTATTTGTGGTTGTTTTGTTGAAAGAAAGAAAGAAAAATAAAAATTAGTCTCGTTACAGGTGAAATCAAAAGCATTGATTTAAAAAACAATAGTATTAAAATAACATGCCCATTTTTTGTTGGTATTTTTTTTCGTTTTAGACATGTTGTGTATATTTTTTAAATTTGTGTATAAGTCTAATTATCATTGTTGCTCGCTGGTATATTGTGGAAATAAATATTTATTCTTTCTTTCTAATCAGACATATTTTTTCGTGGAAAGAAAAATAAAGTCATTTTTATTCAGGAAAAATTTAAAACTAAAAGGTTAGCTCCACTTGTATTAATGCGAGAAACAGTAATAATATCAGTAAAAAATACTAAAACAACCAAAAATACAAAAAAGAAAACAAAATAAAGGCACATCCACACTATGTTTACGCTTAAAGGAAAACTCCCATTGAAACTAAGAAAATATTGGATAGAGATTAGGCCATATACTTTTATTGGGTTTTTCACTATATTTATTTAACGTTCCTTCCCTGATTGTGGCAGGAAAACGTAAAGGAACGTATCTGCCACTTGAAAATAAATCTTTTTATTTGTTAACACATTTTTTTCGTACAAATGTTTTGGGGGGAAAGTTTTTTTTCGTAAATAGAGAGAGGCACTCGGTGATAACGTTAGGCTTAATTTATCGTTGAGGATTTTATTTTTCCGAGTGCTTTGTCATATTATTTTGATGTTCTTTTACTTTCTTTGTGTTTGTTTAGGAAGTTCGAGTTGAATTGCTTTCGTTTTGTCGAATTTTCGTGGTTGATTTCATGGATTATATCTAAATTGATGTGGGAGTTATTTGTAGATAAGTTTAGTGGCTCAACAAAAGTAGTAAACCATTTGTAAATTATGAACAAGTTTTTATATCGGAGAAATTGGTAGAGTTGAAACAACAATAAAATGGTTAATTTGAATAAATTTAGGTATTATTGAAATTGACTCTAATAATAAATTGAACTGCGATGAAAATGCAAAAAAATTGCTTGAATACTCACACTCAATGCAATTCACTTTTTTCTTGTAAAAATGATTTTATTTATAGAACGGCTAAGCTTCGTCTACTAAACTTAACTTCCTAATAATTTTTAGACACCAATCAACTCATTTCCCAAACTCATCAAAATTTCCATTCAAAAAATTACACACACACAACAATGGAATAATAACAATATCTCCACCGGAAGCCGTCCGGCCGCAGTGATCTTGCAGCGTCGTAAAATTTTACGATAACTCTGCACGCGCGTGTAATGTCACCGCGTCCCTCGACTGATGGCACATCATGTTTATGATGTCCGAATATTTATTGGGAGACGCCCTTCAGTGAGATTTGGTATATTGAGTTGTTGATTTTCATGAAATTGTAAGCTGCTCTCAGTTGCAATGCAATTGATTTTAACAGAAACGTGGACTTAACCAATGGTAAAGTAATTACTCGCTAGTTCATTTGTTTATGTAATCGTAGCGGTATTTTATTAATCATAACTTTCCTTATTCGCAATCGAGTAAAAATGTATTATCGAACAATTATTTTGGTAAGTTATTTTAACAAAGACGTTAAAACGACGACGCCGCCGCCAAAAACCAACTCTGTGGCTCTGCTTTGTGAATGCGGCACAGCAATTTGCTGAGCGATGGCCGTTTTGCGTGAATGTGACGCATATCTTACCACACTTTTTGACTTGTTGTACCTGTATTTGTTCTCTTTTTTCTTTAAATTTTTAGTAATTTTGTGCGTCACTCTAGACCCAAATAGAAATGTTTTCTTTCTTTCTTTATTTCAAAAGCTTAATCTGATTATACCAGGCCCCTCAGAAAGTATTGCGAAAAAAAGTTTTTATATATGGGAGACTGGCCAGTTATAATGTTTTTCGAAAATATGATTATTTATAAGTAAAAATAAGTAAGTTCCAATTTCAAAATTTCCCTCCACATTTTTTGCGAGTTAATTCAAAGTATTGTGTCTCACTGAAATATGGATCTGCGCCGGGAACATTTTAGAGCTATGATTTTATACGATTTCAAGTGTCGCCTGAAACCGGATGAATCGTACGATAGACTTCAAATGGCATTCATGAATGAAGGCCCTTCCAAGGCAACCGTGTATCGTTGGTATAACGAATTCAAGCGCGGTCGACCAACTTTGGGGGATGACGAAAGAAGCGGTCGCCCTTTGACGGCTGTTACCGAAGAAAACGTGCTAGCAGTGAAAAATTTAATCCAAGACAATAGGCGAATTACATATCAGGAGATTCAACACATATTGAAGATTGGATCGGGAAGCGTTCACGAGATTCTACACAGCCATCTTCGCGTGAGGAGGATAGTATCACGCTGGGTGCCGCACAACCTCACCGATGCTCAGAAGCAGGCCCGGGTGGAATGGTGCCGTGATATGCTTAACAAATTTGAAGCAGGCTCGTCTCGGCGTGTTTACGACATCGTTACAGGTGATGAGTCCTGGATTTATCAATACGACCCAGAAACCAAGCGCCAGTCGACTGTTTGGGTGTTTCAAAATGAGCCAACGCCTACCAAAGTGAAGCGATCTAGAAGCGGGGGTAAGATTTTGATCGCTAGCTTTTTTAATTTGACTGGCCACTTGGTATCAATTCCCTTACGGGATCAAAGAAGCATTAATGCCGAATGGTATACTATCAAATGATTGCCAGAAGTTTTCTCTGTTATAAGCAACAAGCGACCAAACACAGGGCTCCACGGGCTACTGCTCCACCACGACAATGCACCTGCGCACACCGCACTCAAAACGAGGGACTTCCTGGACAGCACGCCAGTCAAACTCCTGGGTCACCCTCGTTACAGCCCTGATCTAGCACCGTGTGACTTCTTTTTATTCCCAAAAATAAAAAATCTGCTCAAAGGGATACAATTTTCGTCGCCGGAAGATGCGCTGGCTGCGTTCGAGCAGGCTGTAAACGAGGTGTCTGCGGCGGACTGGAAAAAGTGTTTTGAAAACTGGTTTAGGCGCATGAATCTTTGTATAAAGGCTGGTGGAAAGTATTTTGAAAAGATTTGATAAAAATATATGTACGTATAGAACAATTTTTTTTAGTTTCGCAAAACTTTCTGAGTGTCCCACGTATTACGAAGTTCTACTTATTTCCTTATAGTGAAAGTGAAACATTATGGAAACGGGCACCAAAAAATATCTTGATATAAATATAAAATATCTTATGTACGGTGCAGCCGTACCTAAATAGCAACATAAGCAACTCTTTTATAACACGCGGTTAACCCGCGTCATAACTTCAGTCGTATGTCGTAAGTCGTAAAGGAACAAAGACACGGGCTCCACCAAACACGCTCCGCGGTCACATATCAGTGCAAATATATCGTTTATAATTAAGTCTATCGGTCTTTTATTTGTGGGCCTCATCGTACGCCCTACAAATTGGTCCTTCGAACATTGGACTCGCGCGTCGGGGACATTTTTGTGTTAGCAAAAAACTTTAGCAGTGAATTTTAACAAAAATCGTGGTGTTGAACTAGCAAAAGTGCACGTGCCGTGGTTTGGTGATCAATATCAAGCAGGAAGCAGGAGCCAGGTAGCAGATAGCAGAGAGTAAGGAGTGTAATACAGAGCAGAGCAGTCAGCGGTTTTCAAGTAAGATCTTTCCATTTTTTTATCATTAAAACCAAAAATGGAGATGGAAAACTTACATATTAACCAATAAGAAATTACGGAAGCTATTAAGAAATTTATAAAAAATTTAAATAAAGCGGCGGTAGACAGGAGAACAGGTGATTACTTCAAAAGACGTCTGGATATCTTAGAAAACTACTGGGCGGAATATGAAAGTAACCATAAAAGAATCTGTGGACTTAACATTAGGGAGCATCCTTATTTTACTAATCTAGAATATAAGCGTACGAAGGAATCGTATATTTCAGCAAAAGAGCTGATCTATAGTCAAAGCGAGGAGCAAGGAGCGATGCAAACCACATCATCTATAGCGAAGGGAGCAGGTGCTCAAAGAGACGAGCAGGCGGGGACGCAGCAATCAGACACAGAATGTCCAGCAGAACCGGAAGCAGGTACGTCCCCGCGGATGATATCTAGGGGTTCGACGAGCAAGCAAGATGATATGTTCCGCAAGCAAATGGTTAATTTTAAAGCGTTTACGAGAACAGCTAACAGCGTTCAACTAGACAGCATGAACGAAAAATGGGAGTTTGAAGATGTATTAAAGGAGCTACAGTCTCGTTGGACAGCGATAGATTCCCTTCATTGGGAAATTTACATGGAATCGAACGGAGAAGATGAAGAATATGAACGGTTGTTTACGAGATATGAAACCACATTTATCAATATGAAGAAGGCGGTTAATAAAAAATTGTGGTCAGTATCGCACAGGGAGAAATCTGTTCCAAAAATGGAAATACCTATATTCTCCGGTAACTACCAGCAGTGGACGTCATTCAAAGACCTATTCAATGAGGCGGTCCACTACAATCCATCATTATCATTAGCTCAAAAGATGCAGTTCCTGAAAGGAAAACTACGTGGAGAAGCCGAACGGCTTATTCAGCACCTACACATAAGTTCAGATAATTATTCAGCATGTTGGGAGATCCTTACTAATCGTTACAATAATAAAAAGCTCATATTCACAGCGCACTTAAATACGTTGTTGGGATTGCCTAATTTATCTCAACAATCTTTAGCTCAAATCAAACGAATACATGACGTCACACTTGAGACGCTTCATGCCATCGAGAACTTGGAGGTAGATGTGACTACGTGGGATCCATTTTTAGTACATATCTTATCACAGAAACTCGATAGTGAAACTTATAGCGATTATTTGGAGTCATTAAAGAATCCACGGGACCTGCCGATTCTAAAGGATTTTTTATCATTTTTGGAGAGCAAATTCACTAGCCTCGAGTCAGCACGTAGAAAACAAGATCAGGTGTCAACCAAGCCATCTACATCTATCAATCAACCTAAATCGAACGAATATGGAAATAGGCCATACAACTATTCGTATAATTACGGTAAAAACACGAACAAATCATATCATACATCAACCAACAAATGTCCACTATGCAGTGATGAACATGCACTTTTCCACTGCAAGAATTTTAACTCTATGTCAAGCGACTTAAAGTTGAAAAAAGCGAAGGAGCTAAAATTATGTATAAATTGTTTATTTGACCATAATGGCAAACAATGCATTTCCACGAAGCGGTGTCGAAAGTGCAACGGAAAACATAACACCTTGATACACGATGCCTGCAACAAAGCGAAACCGTCACCTAACAACAACGAACTGGTTGCAAAATCGAATGAAAACGTGGGAAACAACCTACACGTGTCGCCAGGGGGCTCAGCAGAGATACTTCTTGCTACAGCTTTAATAAAAGTTGTATCAGAAGATGGACAGTGCCATATCTTGAGGGCACTTATCGACCAAGGTTCGCAGATTTCATTGATTTCTGAGAACGCAGCACAGAGATTAGGAGCGAAGAGAACATTCTGTAGAGGTGTTGTTTATGGAATAGGAGAAAAAGCGAGTAATTCGAAAGGAATGATCAGCATAACGTGTATGTCAATTTATAGCGACTATACGTTTAATACGAATGTAGTAATTATGAACAACCTTATTAAAAACTTGCCTAATGCAACCTTTATGAAGCCTTCATGGTCGTTCATTCAGAACATAAATTTAGCAGACCCAGAGTTCTATGTGAGTCGACCAGTTGACTTACTTCTTGGCTCAGATATTTATGCCATGATCAAGATGGGAGGAATAAGCAGGGGTGAAGAACCATCCCAACCGTTAGCAGAGCAAACTCAACTAGGCTGGATTTTATTTGGCAAAATGCAGTCTTATCAGTGTAATGTCGTATTGAATAATATCGAGAATATTCAACGATTCTGGGAAGTTGAGGATATTGAGGAGCAGTCTGATGTATCGTCCGAAGATCAAGCATGTATCGATTTTTATTTACTCAGCACAAAACGCCGTGACGACGGCCGGTATGTGGTAAAGTTACCCATGAAGCAGGACGTACATGAAAAACTAGGTTTATCAAGAGGGTCAGCAGTAGCGCAGTTTCGAAACTTAGAGAAAAAGTTCGAAAAACAAGCATACTTAGCAGAGCAGTATAAAGCATTTATCAATGAATACATATCATTGAGTCATATGATCCCATCAAATATTAATCAAAACTATCAGCAGAACGAGCAGAAACTATCATGTTTCCTTCCGCATCATGCGGTACAGCGAGCTGAGTCAGCTACAACGAAGCTGAGAGTAGTGTTCAATGCCTCAGCTAAAACCTCGAGTGGTTACAGCTTAAATGACGTCATGTATAAAGGCCCTAACTTACAAAAAGATTTACAATCTTTGATGATAAAATGGCGTCAATATCGATACGCATTCACGTCGGACATCGAAAAAATGTTTCGACAAATTTGTATAAGCGAAGAAGACCAGCATTATCAGCAGATCGTGTGGAGAGAAGCAGCAGACCAGCCAATTCAATCATATCAGCTAGCGACTGTGACTTACGGAACGAAAGCCGCACCGTTCCTAGCGATGATGACCTTGAAAAAATTAGCAGCAGATGAGAGTAGCAAGTACCCTGAAGCGGCTCAGGTGCTAGAAGAAGCGATGTATATGGATGACCTTGTCCATGGATCACATGACCTTGACCATGGAAAGCGACTGATAGCAGAAATAAATCAGGTGTTACGATCAGGAGGATTTACGTTAAGAAAGTGGATATCGAATGAGCCAGAGTTATTGAAAAGCATAGAAAACCAAGGTCATGAGCAGAACCCAATATTTAATTTCAAAATAGAGGGCATATCGAAAACATTAGGTTTACAGTGGGATTCCGAAAACGACATGTTCATCTTTCGATACAATATCACCGATCAATCATCCAGTTTTACTAAAAGAAATATCTTATCGGAAATATCGAAATTATTTGATCCACTAGGATGGTTGGCGCCATTATCAACAAAATTAAAGCTACTTTTTCAAAGAGTATGGGCAGCCAACTTACAGTGGGATGATTTAATACCGGAAAATTTATACACAGAATGGATGAAAATTAAATCTGATATCTCAAGCCTAAATCAATGTAAAATTCCAAGATGGATTGGGTATAAACAGGGTGACGTCATAGAGTTACATGGGTTTTGTGACGCGTCACTCAAAGCATACGCCGGTGTAATTTACGCGCGGATTATCAGAGATGGTCAAATAACAGTGGTTCTAGTCGCATCTAAAACGAGATTAGTTCCATGTAATAAAGCGATATCACTACCAAGGTTAGAGGTTTGTGGGGCTCACTTGCTGTCAATACTGATGGGTAAAGTGGTCCACTGCTTGGATAACCAAAAAATTAAAGTATTCGGCTGGACGGATTCTATGGTCGTTCTTGGATGGCTGCAAGGCGACCCCGGTCGATGGAAAACTTTCGTAGCAAATCGAGTAAGAAGCATAACAAAAATCGTACAGCCTAACTACTGGCGATACGTTAAATCATGTGAAAACCCAGCTGACGCCGCAAGCAGAGGGCTCTTGGCGTCACAATTAGCAAGTTCAACTCTTTGGTGGCACGGGCCAGAGTGGCTGAAATCGAAAGCGAAAGATTGTATAGATGAGCAAGTAACTTATACGACAGACGAAGAATGTAAAGTGAAGCGAGTAAACATTATCCAAAATAGTTGCGAAGATGGCATTATTTTGGGATTATTAAAAAAGCATACATCATTAATCAAAATAACAAGAATTCTAGCTTATATTCTACGCGCTATAAATAGAATTCAACTGAATAAGCAGAGGGAACATCAACAAAAGTATGGATATCTCACGTTACGTGAATTAAAGCAAGCGAAACTACTTATAATTAAATATGTGCAGCGATGTGAATTTGCGGATGACATTGAATGCATTCGAAAGCATAAGCAGATAAGCAGTAAGAGCAGATTATTGAAGCTAAATCCGTTTTTGGATAACGAAGGAATTTTACGTGATGGAGGTCGTTTGAAAAACGCTCAAATACACAGCGATATGAAATTTCCTATCATAATACCTCATGATGGCATTTTATCAGAGCTTTTAATAAAGCAATCTCATCAATTAACCTTTCATGGAGGGCCCCGTCTGACCTTATCGAACTTGAGGCAGAGGTATTGGATTATATCTGGAAATCGAGCAGTTAAGAAGGAAGTGAGAAAATGCGTAAAGTGCAGAAAACATGATCCAAGACTACAGTATCAGCTAATGGGGAATCTACCTCAAGAAAGAGTTAATCCAGCACCTCCGTTCTATCACACTGGCGTCGATTACACTGGGTACGTCGAGGTCAAGTCTAGCAAAGGACGGGGAGTTAAAACTAGTAAGGGGTACGTGGCTTTATTTATATGTATGGTGACGAAGGCCATACACCTTGAATTGGTCTCAGACCTTAGCAGCATTGCATTTTTGGCGTCCCTTCGAAGAATGGCTGCACGAAGAGGAGCGCCTCACCATATCTATAGCGACAACGGTACCAACTTTGTTGGGGCTAATCGAATGATACAGGAAGAATTTTACGACCTGAAGAAAACCCTTGATGAAAGCTTCTTTAAAGAAATAACCGACCTAAACATCGAATGGCATTTTAATGCACCATCTTGGGCAAGTGCGGGAGGACTATGGGAGAGAGCTGTCCGCAGCTTGAAGCATCACTTAAAACGTGTCGTAGGCGATCAAAAACTAACCTATGAAGAGTTTAGCACCCTATTAGCACAGCTGGAAGCATGTCTAAATTCCCGACCCTTATGTTCGTTATCTGAAGATGTGGAGGACTTGGATGTTCTAACTCCTGCACACTTCCTAACTAGTAGAGCTGGAACGACCGTTATCGAGACAGAGCATGACGCTAGAAGCAGGTGGAATTTAGCATATAAATTATCTCAGGACATCTGGAAACGATTTAAGACGGATTATCTTACGCAATTATCAGTTCGAAGCAAATGGCTAAAACAGCAAGCGAATATGAAAGTTGGAGACTTGGTGACAATCCAAGATGAAAATCTACCACCTGGTAAATGGATGGTGGGACGAGTTACAGAGCTCCATCCTGGTCAAGATGGTTTAGTCCGGGTAGTCTCACTAAAGACAAAAAATGGTGTGTTAAAGCGACCGATCGTAAAACTCTCAGTTTTGCCTATAGACACCTCTAGCGAAAAAGAAAAATATGAAAACAGGAATGTAAAGGCAACAAGCAAAAAAGCGGTATCAAAAATTACAAGCAATTTTATATCATTAGCGATGTATTTTATATTATTTATGACGTTAGTCAGTGGCTCGTACGCCTCTTATAATATAACTAAATCAAATAGATATCAAGGACTTTATTTCGACAAGATCGGCAACATGAGGATGACACGAGATCAGTCTAAGTTTGTCGTTTATTATAACATGGATCCGTACTGGCAAGGAATGACAGCACTAGAGAAATATCAAAAATACCTTGTAACCATGTGTGCATCAATAAACACTGTATCACACAATGACGTAATTATCTTGCATATACGTCACAGTTTATCAGAACTAGAGTTCAGTAACCGAGTTTTACTTGGTCAGCAAAACGGCACGCGTACTCGTAAGAGGCGCGGCCTTATCAACGGAATTGAGTACCTTGCGAATGCATTGTTCGGGGTACTAGACGAGCAGTTCGCTGAACTATATCAAAAAGAAATTACTCACATAAGAGAAGATCAAAAACATTTAGCGAAGTTATGGAGAAACCAAACAGCGGAAGTTGAAGGGGAATACAATGTTCTTTAACGAATTGAAGAAACAATAAATAAGTAGCATGAAGTGAAAAACATACGTATGAACGAATTAAGTAAAGCAGCGAACACATTGAAGGAAGAAATTCGAAGCGTAGAAATTGTAAATGAGTTTATATTATTGGCTATGATAGCCAACAACTTAATCTTGAACCTAAAAAACATTCAAGATCAATTGGTCGACATGCTCACCGATGTTCATCATCAGAAATTGAATACCCATATTCCTTCTCCACAACTACTACTAGACCAATTGAACATTATCTCCAGCCATCATAGCTAGGTGACAAAGGATTTGTCGCTGCCAATCGAAAACATTCATCAAGAGCTTGTCAAAATATATCAGTTACAGATCAACTTGCAGAAGGACACTTACCTGCCCTTGAGCGAAAGCAAAATACAACAGTGTGTAAACAGCGGCTCTTTTAACTATTTATGCAACATGCATACAACTATTTATCACATGAAGAATTATCAGTTTGTGTATTTACGATCCAAGCACCCGAAAATGCCAAACAAGCATCGCTGCGTGTAGTAATAGCAAGTGGACACAATTAAGTAAAATAAATAGCTTTTTATCATTCTGTTGTGGACCATGTGAACTGCGCTTTATGTGTAGAGATCAAGTTACAATTGAACAGATGACTGGTCCTTGTACAATTAACCATATCGGAAACAGTTTAAAATTGGACATTAATTTTCATATCTAAATAGCTACTATCTTTTGTTATCTTATGTAATTTTTGGCTTGGGAGCATGTACGGTGCAGCCGTACCTAAATAGCAACATAAGCAACTCTTTTATAACACGCGGTTAACCCGCGTCATAACTTCAGTCGTATGTCGTAAGTCGTAAAGGAACAAAGACACGGGCTCCACCAAACACGCTCCGCGGTCACATATCAGTGCAAATATATCGTTTATAATTAAGTCTATCGGTCTTTTATTTGTGGGCCTCATCGTACGCCCTACATCTTATGTCTCAATTTTTTTAATATATCTGGAATATGACCTTGTTATAACCTTTTAAACTGTATCTTATATTCATGGTTATAACTAACTCCCATAAAGTTTGCAACATGGATTCCAATAATGGATGCAATAGGGATGTCTATTGCAAAACTGTCTTTAACTGAACACTGTAGTGACATTGTAAACGCACGCTTATTTATTACTAATAAATATTATACGCGTCTCCCGCGAGAATTAATTCGGAAGCGCGTTCTGTTATATCTATATAATGCACCCTTTATTGCACACTTGCCTTCCCTTTCTACACAGTCAGCATTTCTGTCTTAGTACTACATTCATTCAATTTCACTTCAGTCTCATCTCGAATCCTAACCAAGACGGTTGTCTCAAATCCTTATCTCGAATTTGATTTTTTAAAAACCTAAACTCCTCGAGGCCCATAACATTTGGTGGCAGCGGTGGGATTGGAAAAAGTCCCCCGGTACGTCTCCAACTACCGAAATCCAAACTCGACGCGAGTGTGTGTTGGTGTTGTTCGTGACAAGTTCGGTTCGTGAAAGACCCACTGCTGCGCACTGCCTGTGCTGCAGCCGGTCTTTGTTTAGAACCAGGTGCCGCGACCGGTACAATCTACAACGGCGCGACGACCCGTGGCTTATCAGCACATACATTTTGCTGAGTTCTGCGAAGAACAAGAAGCGTGTGCAAGAAGTTATGATTATCCTAATCGCGCTGTCCGCATTCCAGTGAGTGACTTTAATCATTTGGTCATTGCAATTATTTAATTTTAAAATATTGTCTTAACTATTATAATGTCTCACAGTCCAAAGTACGATAAGCCTGAAATTAGTGTTACTGATACCGAGGAGGAAGGCCAAGCCAACTTACCTCCCCCTCAAGTACCCTATACTAGATCAATTTCGAAAAAGAAAACAGCTGTGACAGCGAAACCGGAAGTTGAACTCTCTACTTTATTAAAATTCATAAAACCTTACGATGGCTGTAGGGAAAAACTTAACTCCTATTTAGTAAATTGTAATAATGCATATGAGTTAGCGTCAGATCCTCAGAAGGATATTCTCTTCAAATACATATTATGCCAATTACAGGGCAAGGCGGAAACCGCCTGTTCTATCAAAGAGTTCACAAATTGGCAACAACTCAAAGAATTCCTCAAAGTACAGTTTAGCGAGAGGAAACATTATGCTCATCTCCTGACAGACTTACAGGAGTGCAAACAACAAATAAACGAAAATGTAAGTCAGTATGCTCTAAGGATTGAGACATGCCTATCCCAGTTATTAACGGAAATATCTATCTCACATAGCCATAAGAGTCGAGAGATGGTAGGACGAACAGCAGCCATGGAGGAATTAGCCCTCCATCATTTCCAAATGGGGTTGACACCCCGCATCTCCAATATTGTTAGATGTAAGCCGGCAAAAACTTTGAACGAGGCTATTAATATAGCAATTTCAGAAGAAAGAATCCAGCAGTCCTTATCCAGACAAGGTCCAGGTCCGTCTAACATTCAACAGTCACGGCAATTTAGGTCAAATACCTCAAAGCCGAACGCTCAATTTGCGCGTCGTAATCAAAATCAACAATCGTCAAACTTAAATCAATCTAACCTAAAGCCTGATTTTAACTCCAATCGGCCTAATACTAATAATTCTTCTACTCCATTTTGTAGATATTGCAAAACCCCAGGGCACACCTTGGAGCAATGTCGAAAACGGGAGTTTAATAATAACCGTTTCAAGAATTTTGACCAAAGGGCGCCTCAACGCGTCAACTTCGTTTCTGATCAGGCATCGGAAACCAATAATGATGAATACCCAACTAACCTCGAAGAGGGTTATGATACTGTTGATGCCGATCCAAAAAACGAGTAACCGTCTCGTCCCGGTGTCGTGCGGGACCTCGCGATTTGAAAACCGGCATCACAAATCCAACTTCTATATCCCGGATGGCTTCCTTACGTGGTAGTCATCCTAAAAATATAATTAAACCATCGCAGGCATCGCTACAAGATTGCCAAGCAAAATCCACTGTATCCGTGCAGCAACATATTGTTGATCTGCCAAAATCCTCTGTATCCGTGCAGCAACGTAAAGTTGATCTGCCAAAATCCTCTGTATCCGTGCAGCAACGTAAAGTTGATCTGCCAAAATCCTCTGTATCCGTGCAGCAACGTAAAGTTGATCTGCCAAAATCCTCTGTATCCGTGCAGCAACGTAAAGTTGATCTGCCAAAATCCACTGTATCCGTGCAGCAACATAGTGTTGATCTGCCAAAATCCTCTGTATCCGCGCAGCAACTTAATAGGGTTGATCTGCCAAAACCTTCTAAATCCAACGTTTTTGAAATTACAAATAATCCTGCAAAAACGTTATTACCTCACGTTCTAGTTAAATCCTCCATATCAGATATTCCATTGTCCTTGTTAGTTGACTCAGGGTCCTCTGTAAGTTTATTAAAGCACTCTTGTATAGAAAAGCATCCAAAACTTGTAAAAGAAACCATCCAGCTAAAAGGCATTGACTCGGCGGAAGAACCTATCCGCACTCGAGGTCATTTCCAATTAAAAATGCAATTCCCTAAATCACAAATATCACATAAATTTCACGTTATTGATGCAATACACCTACCTTATGACGGAATAATAGGGTCCGATATGCTCAATGCGCATAGCTGCAACATAAATTATTACGATAACCTGCTCCGCCTTGGGAAATCATCCATAAGATTACATTTTCATGACCCTGCATATATAATTCCAGCTAGAACTGAAACCGTTATTGAATGCTCCGTCTCAAACCCTGAAATAAAAGAAGGATTAGTCCTCGATCAGAAGCTCTCAGAGACTCTACTAATTGCCAACTGTCTAGTACGTGTTAAAGAAAATAATAGAATCAATATATCCATTGTAAACACTTCTGAAGAACCCGTTACCTTAAAATCTAACCTAAATCTAAAGCTAGATTCTATTAACCCCTTAGAACTTAGAGAACACCCTTCCGGTTCTATAAACCATATAAGTGTTACAACTAACAGTGTTAAGCGTACAGAAGAAGTGTTAAAACAACTACGTGTCTCACACCTAAATAATGAGGAAAGAGACTGTCTTTTACAATTATGCTCTGATTTCTCTGATATATTTTATCTTCCAGGAGAAAACCTTACCCATACAAACGCTCTTAAACATGAAATTAAAACTACAACAGACGTCCCAATACACACTAAATCTTATAGATTCCCTGAAATCCACAAAGCTGAAGTTCGAAGGCAAATTAATAAAATGCTGGAACAAAACATCATAGAGCCCTCTGATTCTCCGTGGTCATCACCTATATGGGTTGTTCCCAAAAAACTCGACGCCTCTAACACACAGAAATGGCGAGTGGTGATTGACTATCGGAAACTCAATGATGTCACAATCGGTGATACTTACCCTATTCCTCAAATCACCGAAATCCTGGACCAACTTGGCAATAGCAAGTACTTCACCACCTTAGACCTGGCTTCTGGATTCCACCAGATCGAATTACATGAAGCAGATAAACCCAAAACTGCCTTCACCATCCCTGAAGGCCATTTTCAATTTTCAAGAATGCCATTTGGGCTCAAAAACGCCCCTTCAACATTTCAGAGGCTCATGAATTCTGTCTTATCTGGTCTCCAAGGTATTCGGTGCTTCGTATATCTCGATGACGTAGTGTCTTATGGACATGACCTAAGATCCAGCATTTGCAACTTAACGGCAATTTTTCAAAGAATTCGAGATTTTAATCTCAAACTACAACCCGATAAATGCGAGTTTCTTCGACGTGAAGTCTGTTATCTTGGGCACATAATCACCGAACAAGGCGTTAAACCAAACCCTGGAAAAGTCAAAGCCGTAACCGAATTTCCAGTCCCAAAAACGCCTAAAGACATAAAATCATTCCTTGGTCTTGTTTCATATTACCGCCGTTTTATTCCCGATTTCTCCAAAACCGCGAAAGCCCTTACCAGCCTTCTGAAAAAAGATGTGCCATTCAAATGGGAAAACCAACAGCAACTTGCTTTCGATACGCTAAAACTTAAGCTCACAACTGCTCCACTCCTTATCTATCCTGATTTCTCTCAACCCTTCATTCTTACCTGCGATGCTTCGAACTACGCCGTCGGCGCAGTACTCTCTCAAGGACCTGTTGGCAAAGACCAACCCGTAGCTTTTGCCTCACGCACACTTAATAAAAGTGAATCCAATTATAGTACAACCGAAAAGGAGTTGTTAGCCATATTATACGGTTGTAAAACATTTCGTCCTTACCTCTACGGGCATAAATTCCTTATCATCACTGATCATAGACCCTTGAAATGGTTATTTAACCATAAAGACCCCAGCAGTAAGCTCCAACGATGGAGACTAAAACTGGAGGAGTACGAATACGATATAGTATATCGTAAAGGCAAACTAAACTCCGCCGCTGACGCTCTCTCCAGATATCCAGTGAATCCCATATATCCTGAAAACCAAGGCTCTTCTAACCTTAATCCTAATGATAATACTAACTCCAATAACGAACTTCCACCGCAACCATCACAGCCCTCGGGCTCACCTAATGAAGCAAACAGTGATTTGCAAAGTCTTCTAACATCTCCGCCATCCAGTCTTGATGCAAATCTTATAAATCCTGAAATTGAAAACGAGGTCATGGATTACCTGAGTTCCATCGGTGATGTACCACGCGCTGAAACGGAACCAGAACCTCAACCCTCAACCAGCTGGCAGAATCCTGAAACCTTACCTGTTCCTAATCAGCCTTCTCCGGATACCGCTCCAGCACCTGAAAACTCACCTTTACCCGACGAAACCTACGGCAAATTCTTAAAATCACCCGTAAAATCATATGATACCTCTATTACAGAACATAACGAAAACCTACTTAAAGGAGCACAGAAATTAATAATTATACCTACCTCAATAGATATGGACGAGTCCATGCCTTATGTCCAGGAAGTTCTCTGTAATTGTCCAGAACCCGGTCGCGATGAATTCCTGAAATTAGAAAGATCCTTATGCACCTTCTTACCCCTTAAATTGGAAAATAAAACTTACCTATTCCTATTCACGAAAGTGCACTATTTTGATGATTACTCATATCCCGATATATTTAAATCGCTCAAATACGTTCGCGACGAAATTATAATGTCTTACTCTACAATAAATGAAATCAGTACATCTGATTTCAAAAATCCATTTGACAAACACTCTTTCGTGAAAATTTTTAACATGTTTTGCTATCTTTTCGACAGGACTAACATAAAAATTCACATATATCATAATAACATTATATATCCTTCGCTGAGCGAAATCCCAAAGATCCTTAAGGAAAACCACGACATTCCCGTCGCGGGACACTTAGGATCTACCAGAATGCTAAGCCGCATTAAAGAAAGATTTTACTGGAAAAACATGCGCAGTGACATTGAAAATTATGTCAAGAAATGCTCATCATGTCAAACGAATAAAGCTTTACGCAAAATAAATAGAGCACCAATGATAATAACCTCTACTTCGACATCTCCATTCGAAAAAGTATCCATGGACATTGTAGGTCCATTACCCGAGTCTGGCACTGCCAAACTTAGATTCATCCTTACTATGCAAGATGACCTTACTAAATTCTCGTTAGCCTATCCTCTCCGTAGTACCACCGCCGAGGAATCGTGTGAATGTCTCCTTCACTTTATATCATTATTTGGAATTCCTAAACATATACTCACCGACCAAGGCACTAACTTCACAGCAGACCTATTTAAGAAAACCTGTGAGTTCCTAAAGATCAAACAGTTATGGTCTACCCCTTATCATCCGCAAACGCAGGGCGCTTTGGAAAGATCGCACTCCACCCTTAAGGAATACCTGAAGTCTTACATTAACGAAAATCAAGATAACTGGCCCCGATATGTCTATACAGCAATGTTAGCATACAACACCGCTGTACATTCAACTACGCATTACTCACCGTTTGAATTACTTTTTGGGCATAAACCTCACATCCCAGACTCTGTCTACGACGATACCTCAAATACTACCTACCCCGAGTATGTAAAAATGTTGCAACATCGAATGAAACATACGCGCAACAAAGCTATAGATTTTATCCGAAAATCTAAAATAAACTCTAAAACCTATTACGACTCCCATACTCGCCCAGTAGTATACAAAGTAGGCGATTATGTTTTATTAAAGAACCATCTCAGGCTACGTAAAGCCTTATCGCCCGTATGGAAAGGTCCGTACAAGGTCGTTAAACTACACAGTAACAATACGTTATCGTTACTTATAAACAGACGCCATGTGAAACACCACTTCGACGAAGTTAAACATGTGGACGTCCATGAAATACCTACTACAAACTAAAACTATTTTAAATAAACAGGTACCTACCTATATTAAATTAGGTATACATTTTATTTTATTTTACTACTTAGTATGTAAGTATACAATTAGGCAGATAAACGTAGGGTAACTATCTAACTATATTATAACTTTATGTAGAATATGTCTCTTTTCATTACAGCATACTGGCCCAAGGTCACCCGGAATTTGTTCAACAAATCAACATGAGCTCCGGCATATTCTTTGACCCAATTGGTGAACTCAAAATTCGTGTAAGCCAATTGGATATAGTCACACCATTCGATATCTCTTTCATTGAACCTCATATTCAAAATTTTAACTCGATATTAGGCACAATACGACTTTATTGCAGCCAAATCCAAATCGAAACCTCAAATAATTTAGAATGTCACAATATATTAGAACCATTGACAGTAAGATATCACGATATTGTTTCCGAGTATTCTGCTATCTCTCATTTAGTAAACAAAAGGTTCAAACGAGGGGCGTGGATAGGTGGCATTGGCATTCTGTCCAAAACTATATTTGGAACTTTGGACGAGGACGACGCTGTCAAATACGACAACGCCATCCAAAATATTCAGGATAATGAAAAAAGACTAGGTTCATTAATTAAAGAAAATATTTTAATAACTTCTACAATTTTATCAAAATTTAATAACACGTTACATGAAATAAAACTTAATGAGGCCAGCCTTAATCAAGCTATCGACAATTTCTCTTTAAAATTAAAAAATATTACATTAATTTCTAACGAATTAAATATGAAAGCAAACATTAATTCAATTCTAAACAGTATGGAAGCATCCATACTCGCCTTATCTTTTCAATTAGAAGACATAACAAACGCTATTATGTTATGCAGTCAAAACATCTTGCATCCGGCCGTATTATCTCCCGCGCAGTTATACCAAGAAATTGTCGATAACTACAGATACTTACCCGTAGATTTTAAATTACCTATAAGTTTAGCTTTAAGTAATATTCATAGTTTATTGAATATATCTAGTGTAGTATGTTATAGTTTAAACAACAAGATTGTTTTTATTTTGAGAATACCCCTAGTATCACCTAAAGAATACAATTTGTTCCATAATATTGCATTACCAACTCCACACAATAGTAGAAAACCGAACTCTTTTAGTTTTATAGTACCTAACAGTAAATATATTGCAATGACCAAAGATAAATCTGAGTACTGTAACCTTGACTCTATAAAGGAATGCACAGCGATAAGCTCGTTTGAATACATCTGTGACGTCATGACGGTGTTCCCGACTAGTGCGAATCCGAGTTGTGAAAGTGAATTACTATCTAACGTGATAAGTACTTTACCAGTGCAGTGTCAAACCGATTTCCTTCACGGACATATAGACTTGTGGAAACCACTTTACAATAATAATTGGATTTATGTACAATCCCAGAGTAATAAACTTTACATTGAATGTCCGAACCAGAAAATTATCGATATAAGTATTATTGGCACAGGAATTCTAAGTATCCCGAATAATTGTATCGCGTATTGTAAAAGTACAAGGTTAATACCTAAATTTAATAACTTAAAAATAAATGTTACTGTTATTCACTCCGATTTTAATATTATAAACGATTCTTGTTGTAATTTAGATAAGTTTATACACGTAATGAGTAATGAGCCTCCTTTGAAATTACAAAACATTGACTTAGATATTTTCACATTAGAAACGAAATCAAAATTAAAATCCTTGTCCGATGAAACAGACAAAATTATAAATCAACACCAAATAATAAGATATGAGACACATTACTCAGTCATAATTATTATAATGATTTGTATAATCTCTATTTTCTGTATTTTTAAATTGTTTTTGCTTATTAAATCGCACAACCGTCTTACCCTTCGCTTCCCTACATTTCCTCGATCAGCTCCAGTAAACTCACCTCCAAATCCCGAACCGGTCATCCCTATAAAAATAATTAAACGTCATCCTGAAACAGAAAATCTTCCATCTCCTAATATTAGGAGAAATGTGTAAATTCCCGATAGCTATCTTCCTAAACATCGAAATTTCAACCCCGATGTTTAGTCCACCCCAGGGAGGTGTTATATCTATATAATGCACCCTTTATTGCACACTTGCCTTCCCTTTCTACACAGTCAGCATTTCTGTCTTAGTACTACATTCATTCAATTTCACTTCAGTCTCATCTCGAATCCTAACCAAGACGGTTGTCTCAAATCCTTATCTCGAATTTGATTTTTTAAAAACCTAAACTCCTCGAGGCCCATAACAGTTCGCACCGAATTTATGTCTGTATTCATCGCAACAGTGTGAATACGCCTTAATGACGTATCGATTGGATTAGAACATTTTATAGAGCTGATTAGTTATTCTGTGAGATAACTTTATGCTGTGCCGCCGCGCCGTATGTAGCTTCACTAGCTCGAAACATTCTTAGATTTTCGAGATGAAAAATAGTACCTACTTTATTTCTACTATTTGCACTACATACAATTTTAATTTTTCTGTAATTTGGAATAAATACTTCGAGGGTTCATTATAACTCATGAATTATAATTCATGCGTGGCGTTAGAACACTGTCGAATCGTCATTTATGTTTTTATGCTGTAATAAACACCTTAATTATTACATTCATATTGTTTGTTAAGATTGTTAATAAAAGTAACACGTTTATACTTACATAAATAAATGTGCTGATACGAGGATGAATTGTAAGTGCCAAACTCAAACCCAGGAGGTTTAAGTGGTACTTTTGTACTAATTTTAATTACGTATATTATTGATAATTTAATAAAAAAAAATAAAAAAAAAGTTTAAATAGTGTACGCAAGGCATTCTGGGTGCTTAGAATAGTAAATTTTTATCATGAAGTTTGATAATGTCACATTTTTGTGTTGCTCAAACAGCAATATTTACATTTTCAACTTTTTTTTCAACTCAGCCTATCGCAGTCCACTGCTGGACATAGGCCTCTCCCAAGTTGCGCCACAACGCTATTTACATTATAATAAAAAAAAGTTTAACCGGATTATATCGCGTATATTATTTAAATTGGTTTTCCTGACGAGTTTTATTATAATGTGTAGTGATCACGAAAACCCAAGAAATGATTAAGCAATATTTACCTTTTGTAAACAATGTTGGGATGGGATCGACTTCCAGACCGCTAGGCTAGGCATAACCGATGATGGTCAAATTCCCGCTGAATAGGACGTATGAAAATATATTAAACTTCATGCATTTTCGCGGGTTATTCATACATTTAATTGCGCGGTCATTCAACGTCACATGCGTTTGAGTTTAAACGTTCGGAGTGCCGATTCCAAATTTGAAACTTACGCATACGCGATGGAAAACTTAGTCGAATGCGTCGACTTTCATTTATACAAGGTGATATTGAAATAACTGAAAACCTCTTAAGGGGTCATTGTACATACTCGTCAGTATGAACAACTTTTACTATGAGACCAAAACTGAAATCGCAAAAAAAAACAACTGTTGCCCTACATTTTGTCGATTTATGTGAACAAAAATGTAGGGGAACAGAAGTTTTTTTTTCGCGATTTCAGGGTTGGTCCCATAGTAAAAGTTGTTCATACTGATGAGTACAATGATTGCTTAAGTGTTTTTCAGTTATTTAAATAACACGTTGTATATCAGTAGTACGATCTATTTCCGCCAGGGGCGCTACTGATTTATGAATGAAAGTCGACGCAAACGATCGCGTATGTGTTAGTTTGAAACTTGCACTAAGCACTCCGATTGGTTATTAGAATTTGAGGTTTCTTACAAAATTACAGCCGGAACTGAAAGCTTAGCATGCCTTTTAAGGCACGAGAGGCTGCAATATTGGAATACCGGTCACCCATCAATGGATTGACCGTGGCTCCACAGATCAATTAAGCCATGTACTTAGTAAACTATACATACCTACAATACTCATAAAAGGTACAATCTTCCCATGAAAGCGTGAATAACCCATCAAAGAGCGATCTAATCCAATTTGAGACCCCGTGTCGCAAATTCAAACCCCATGCAAGGCCACCTAATGGGTTAAGCCATACAGTGGCCGAATGATGACGTAATTCAATTACGTCTCAGTTCTACCGTGAAATGTTTAGGGTTATGGAAAGTATTATGTGGCTTTTGGTCTGTCTCAGACATTACAGAAGATTGTGATCGTAGTTTTGTTCTACATAACATCACGCCTGTATTTCCCCGAAGGGGTAGGCAGAGGTGTATAGTACACCCACATTTCGCCAGTTATGTTATAGTCCCATGTAATAGGGGGCGAGCCTATTGCCACTAACCGGGCACAAATCCATACTCCGGGCTGCTACTGAGAATTTCCTAATGAAAAAACCCAATAACACTTTGCCCGACCCGGGAATCGAACCCAGGACCCCACGCTCAGCAGTCGCGCTTGCGACCACTTATGCTTTTTGTTCTAGTCAAATTCAAATTCAGGTACTTATGCAACATGTTACAAAAACCCTGTTGTTCCTGTGAGGTACGTTATCAGAATCGATATTCATACGTAAGGACACAACTCATTTGGATATACTCTTCAATAAAAATAATCAAATTACATATTTAATCATTATTAAAAGTGATTATATCACTTTCAATTATAACTAATAATGATTTAATAATCATTTCCTAGGTTTTCGCGATCACTACACATTATAATAAAATAAAGTTTAACCGTATTACATCGCGTATATTATTTAAATTGGTTTTCCTGACGTTTCGAAAGCTTTGCAGTATTTCGTGGTCGCAGGTGGAGTAACGGCCAAAATTAATATCCAATCTATCCACGATTTGTTCTACTAGAGATAGAAATTTGACATAAGCACCATACAAAATATGTCAAATTTCTATCTCTAGTAGGGTAAATCGTGGATAGATTGGATATTAATTTTGGCCGTAAGATGACAAGCGTCTTTACAGATATGTCTTAAAAAAAAGAAAAAAACTTCCGTACAATATTATTTATTAAAATCGTTTCGAATATCTGTAAAGACGCTTGTCATCTTACGACCAAAATTAATATCCAATCTATCCACGATTTGCCCTACTAGAAATAGGAATTTGACATAAGCTCCATACAAAATATGTCTAATTTCTATCTCTAGTAGGGTAAATCGTGGATAGATTGGATATTAATTTTGGCCGTTAGTCTCCCTGCGACCACGAAATGCTGCAAAGCTTTCGAAACGTCAGGAAAACCAATTTAAATATTATACGCGATATAATCCGGTTAAACTTTTTATTATAATGATTTAATTTAATTATTTTTATCGATATAATGATATATCTCTCACTGAGTGAGTAAGTTTTGAGTGATATAATCACTTTCAATCTACAATTAATAATGATTTAATATTTAATTTGATTATTTTCATTGAAGATTTTTTTCCAAATGAGTTGTGTCCTTACTTATGAATATCGATTCTGATAACGTACCTCACAGGAACAACAGGGTTTTTGTTACATATTGTACAATTTATATGAAATTAGGTACCTATTAAATCTAATTAATTGTGACGCATATAAAGTTGTCTACTACCTAATCCTGCAAGTTATTTCTAAACTACGCTAATATTAACAATTTATAAAAACAAAACGATTAACATAAAAATGCCGCCATATGTGTCGAGTAAAAGATAAATTAGCTGGTAGACACGTAACGCAACCCGGCTCGGTTTGTCACGTTATCAACTAATTACACTTGTTAGTTTTGATAAAAAGGAAAAACGTAAAAAAAAAAATTTCTTGCAGCATTTCACGATCCATAGCGCAACAATCAGACGTATAAAATTTTAAAGAAACAAGATTTATTTTATTATTTTTAACGCATTTTTACGCATGCGAAAGCGAAATCTAAAGATTTTTAAATTGTGGAAAGAAACCACCATAGTGGAGGATAATTTCGATACCACGAACAGTGTTCACGGTAGCTTAGTGGCTAAAGCACTGGCTTACTGAGCTAGGAGTCGCAGGTTCGAATCCTGCTCGTGAGCGATTTTTTCTTTCCACAATTTAAAAATCTTTAGAAACAAGATTTTTTTAGAAAACACAGGAAATTATTTTAATTGCATCAATTTTAAATGTAGAACCCTTTTTCTAGGCAAAGATCGTTAGGTCAAAGACCTGTGCGAGTCCATATTATTTTAAACACTCTTTCTCAATTATTATAGATGATTACAAATGGTGTTACTTATTATTTCGATGTTTTAATATTTATTTTGTTAAAACATTTAGTTTTTTTTAATTTTCGATAAACAACTTATTTATGTGTTTAAAATGCTTCTATAGTCTAGTAATATCCGTGTTTTCATTTATTGTCGTTTTGTCATCTCCACGTTGTATATTCGTTGTTTGTTTGTACCTATTTATAATCTATTGTAAGCCAGACGGCAGTTGTTATAGTTTAATATTATTGGATGTAATAATCTGGAAATAAACGATTTCATTTCATTTTCATTTCATTATTTAGATAAATATGTTAGTAGCAGTGGCGTGCATTGGTTTTCGGCCTAGGTAGGCAGTCACTAAGCAGACGGAGCAAGTTACTAGTGTAAAATTATTAAAAAATCTGATACCTAATTACCTACACACATTTCATACAAAACAGACACGAAAACAAGACGTTTCAACAACGACGTTTAAAAGTAAGAGACACTAGCAAAAGACTATTAAATTTGAATGACGGCACCCGTATTAACGTGTAATAGTCATAACATTTTACCTTTTCTTGAGTCAAATACAGATTTCGGTGTGTTTGTCTACTGAAATGCACTTTTTTGTTTTGTCAACAAACGAAAACTGACTGAATGGGTTTCTCTAAGCCATCTCTAAGCATAGTTTCCCCACAAACCGAACAGTCTAATTTATCCATGTTTACATCAATATTTTTACAAAAAACTTCACAATGGACAATAAAACGAACTAATTATTACATTACACGATTTATGCAATTCGTCACGCATATGTCAAGTACTGTCAAGTGTCAACAGCCAATTAGAGTTGGGCCAATGAATATGTAGCAATGTACAAACAATCATCAAAATAATAATAAATATTGTAATCTTTTTATTCGACCGTTCGAAAACCATTTACAAATTATAAATGTGTACACTTAAATGCAGTAATTTCAATAAAACAATAATTATCTTTATTTCGCCGCTATTTTTCAAATGTTGGGTTTAGTTTTATTATAACGATCACTTTGTATGGAAATATCTAGTTACAAAATAATAGGATTCAAAACTACTAACGCATAACAGTTACGTGTAAAAAACGTTACGGACAACCCACGACTATTGCCACTAGGGCTACGTTCAGTTATGTCACCTGCGACGCTTTCAGAAGCAGGTATTGCTTGATAAGACGGCTAAATTGCGAAATGTCAAATGTTAGTGGTTTACGCATAGCCATATCGTGATTCATTTTTTTGTCGTATGACTTCGGGTATTAGCCTAAAGTAGTGTGTGTGTATAATAGTGTATATGGTTACCAAAAAGGTTTGATTGTGTGTGTGAACGTGACAGGCAATCGTGCGAACGCACATTGCACATTGAGGTACGTTTTGCATTGATTTCATACATTATTATTGAGTACATATGTTAATTGTTTTTTTTCAATACGCTGATTAATTGATTTAGTAATAGTTAATATTAAATTCTAACGAGGTAGGCATTGCTTATTTGCCTATATGGAATGCACGCCACTGGTTAGTAGATAGTAGTACACACACACACTAAACTTGAGTGCAGTGCAGGCTGTTCCAATACCTACTAAAGCGAATGTCCAGCCTATTTTCTATTATCACCAGGAAACTAATAAATCCTACTTTATATCCTATCCTATCCTACTACTTAATATTATAAACGTGAAAGTTTGCGAGGATGCATGTTTGTTACTCTTTCACGCAAAAACTACTGTATGGATTTTATTGAAATTTGGCATACAGATAGAACATAACCCGGATTAATATATAGGCTACTTTTTATCCCGGGAAGATGAACAGTTCCCGAGGGATGCGCGATAAACAACATCCACGCTGTTGAAGCTGCGGGCATAGGCTAGTTTTTAAATATAAACGCTACAAAAAGGTGTCTTGTTGAGATCTCGGCACGGTAAAAAAGATAAAAGTAATAAGTGAAACTTGTGCCAAATAAAACGAAATTCAAAACAAGTCCAATTTAATGTTGAAATTAACATTTCAAATAACAAACAAAACAAGAATTCCTTCCTGATTTGTACAAAAAAATCCTCTACAGTCTCGACACTAATTTTTTTCTCCACAATAATATAATTTTAAAGCTAATTCAATGAAAATAAAATTAATAGACTCGAATTGCTTTTTCCTTACATTTGAGGGCGACAAATTGCTATAATTATTGCCCAGCGATTGATGTAAGATAATCATTTCACGCAATTTTTAGGGTCCCTATCTACCCAATCAGGAATGGTGTGTCGTTGTGTCACTTTGACAAATACGCAATTAATTTTATTATTTTTATCGTATTTATTTCATCTTTTTTGAGGAAGTATCTAATTATGGAAGAGATGTTTTTTTATTTTACTGAATGTTATTTTGTTTGATACAATTATTTTAGTGCTTACTTTTTTTTGCTTTATATTTTTTTTTCAAAACAAGTGATTGTTTTTTTTACCTAAAGTAAATAAGTAGGTAAGTTATTGTAGTGGAAAACGTTAAGTTGTATGAAATACCTACCCTTTTAAAAATATTTTTTTCCTTTTCTTAAATAAAATAAAAATAAAAAAGCTGCTATCTTTTCTACTATTCTCATAACATTATCACGCAAAAATAAAAGACAAAGTACAACACTACAATCAGTTACTTCTAACACAGCCCAGTAGCCCAATAAAACAAAATAAATAGGAGTTACGACCGCAGCGCCATCTGGCTGACACGGTGTTACAAGCTAATGAAACTGGCGCTTGCAAATATTTGTGATAGGAGATTAATTGTGCTGGGTTAGTGAGGATAATAAAACTGAAAACAGAAGCTAGACAGTAGCTATATTTTATAAGAAATGAGAAAAAGTAGAACAAACTATATAGGTAGTATTTATTTGAAGTAATTTTATATGTTCAGGTACTATTTATATAAATGGTACCCATTTGTGTTTTCAGCTAGGTACACTCGAACAAACGAAGTCATGACCCACCATAAGCTTAACTTTCTAGAAACATTCTAATACAATTATGTCGAATTTCGTTTTGTTATATCTCCTTGGCAACAAACTTGTTATCAATTTAATCGTGGAGTGATAGTTAGTTTACCAATAATTGCAAAAAAAGTAATTATAAATCTATTGCATTAATAACAATGCTCAAAATTGCATAGACCTCTGACCCGTATTAATGGAGTTTCCTTAATATTCAAAATGTCCCAAGTGCAGCAAGAAGAAAATGTTACTGTTTTGAAATTTTTTCATACGAATTATCGGCTGAGTGGGTCATGATTCCGATTTGTTGACTGTACCTACTAAAATTACATTCACAAGTAGTAACAGGGTTGTAACGGAAAATTAAAACTCATCAAAATAATAATAAACAAAGCTGTCAACGCGTAATCAAATTATTTCATGAACCATCTTTATTAGTTCATACAAAGCAACTATAAAACCCTTTCTTGGCAATAACTCCCTGGAGACGATAAAACGAAGAACTTGGTGCGCTTTTTACGATGCCTTGTTTAATGACAGTAACATCTAATTGGTACGGGATTATTATTTCTGTGAAGGATTATTAATTTCTTACAGTGTGTTTGTTAATTTTGTTGATGCTGAGCTACAGAGCTTTGTCTCTTTATTTTTGTAGTTTGCTCGACATCCTACGTCACAACAGGGATCCAGCAGAATACCAACGTCAGGGTTAATAACCTGGCAATATGCTGAGCTGGACACTGATTTGTCACAATTTTGAAACACACATGGCGCATGACTGTCAATGAATTTTTCCTCTATTTATTCTTCACTAAATCTATTTCTTGTTTCCTTTCTTTTGTATGTGTCCCAGTTGTGTCATTTTTTTTTAAATTTAGCTTTGTCAGTAGGTTTTTTCGTGTCTAAGGTCCGTATTACATAACGTCCCTCAAGTACAGTTTGATCTTCAATCAACTGGTCACTACATATGGATAGAAACGTTACTTGAGCATCGGTCTTATTCCAATACGGTAATTATAAACTTCAATTCAATAACATGACACACGAATATAAACTGAAATAGCATAGAAATCTCCACTCAAACGTGGTGTCGACCACACTTGAGTGATTCCATATCAAATCTTAGCTCAAATGCATAAACAGGTGACAGTCTAGAATAAAGCTAAACTCAGCTGAACTGTGATCAATGAATCTGTGCTTGAGGAATGTTCTAAAATTAAATCCCAAATTAAAACTAGTTTTAAACAGCTATCAACGCTTGAGGAACATTCTGTAATACGGGCCTTAGATTTAGCAGTATTATAAGTTATTTTTAAATATAAAAACATGTTAAAATAATGATGAAAGTGTGATCTATCAGCAAAAAACAATAGTCTTAATTTTAGGCAAAAAATTGTGTGATAATATTATCATTTTCAGCATTATTTTTCTGTAGTGTTTTCTCCATAATCATCATAATTTCAGCCGAAAGACGTCAACTGCTGGGAAAAGGCTTCTCCCAAAAAAGGGGGGATATGCCATAATCGCCACACTTGGCAGGCGAGTTGGCGATCGCAGTTGCTTGAATAAATACTTACGGCCAAAGTTAATATCCAATCTATCCACGATTTGCCCTACTAGAGATAGGAATTTGACATAAGCTCCATACAAAATATGTCAAATTGCTATCTCTAGTAGGGTAAATCGTGGATAGATGGGATATTAATTTTGGCCGTTAGAGAATACTGCCCTGTATAAGCCGTTTCCTCCATCAATAGGTTCTAACTATCGTGGATCTATAAGACAAAGA
The DNA here is from genome assembly GCA_949699075.1 of Asteroscopus sphinx. Taxonomy (NCBI): domain Eukaryota; kingdom Metazoa; phylum Arthropoda; class Insecta; order Lepidoptera; family Noctuidae; genus Asteroscopus; species Asteroscopus sphinx. The sequence goes on along the minus strand of OX453022.1, from coordinate 19,650,441 downwards.
ATAATTGAATAACTCCTAAATATTTGACGCAACCAGCCGCCAAACAATTGTAACAATTATTTCCACTACGGTCATTGTCAATTATAAAATTTTCGCACGAGTCCCAATTTTTCACACACATCAATTGTCACTCAGATTTGACGCAATACCAAAATACACTGCAGTACCTACCGTGACGAATCTTGACGCGTTTTAAAACTGTCAATTTAAATTAACCCTTTGAAAACTTAGCTGGTATTTTCCAATCGTGGGAAAGTTGAAAGCTTTAAACCTTAAAATATTTGCGAATTATTTGTTTTATGTCATAATAGTACATTATAATACAAGTGACCTAAGTTGACTATTACACTCAAGGCTGGATTGCAGATTGCTTAATGGAGCCGAGAGTATAATAGTCAATGCTCACGCGTGTCATACGACGTTTTTCGCGAGGAAAATAACATACACACATTTTAGACAAATATTGAATTTGTGAAAAATGGCCTGCGGATTTTTTAATCGCACGGAGACATACAGCTATGCGCGCGCAGGTGGTCGAAGGAAACCGCCAAACAGCCTAATATGTAAAATACAAATTAAAAAAAAAAAAAAACATAGTGTTATGTTGTTGACAAAAATAAATAATTAGATGAAATGAAATGTTTATTTATCATTATTTTAATTATTACAGTTTATTTATTCCCAAAAATACTTGATTTTGTTTGGGCATAGAAACTCTTTGCTGCAATTTAAAAATAAACTGTAAAGTAAAAAGTACTAGTGCGATAATATAAAGTAAAAAGCACGCGTGCGTTATAAGCTACATTATGAACCTAAAAGCGGTGCAATAAGATCAACTTTACGAGCAAGTGTGTTGAAAAAGTTTTTTACTTTCATTTATTTTGAAAATGTCTTTTTTATATTTTTTTTAGAAGCACAAAGTTAAATACAAAAGTAGAATAAAAATCTATTTGCCAGTTAAAAACACTAAACAGTGAGTAAAGAAAAATAGCAGATGACTTTTTTTGCAAAATAATTACGTTTATTTTAATCTGTCGTCATAAAAGATTTCATGATTCTACTTATTATATTGTTAATATAATATCAAAGTGTTTTATTTCATATCCTTGGATTTAAATTAATTATTTTTTTTACAACCGCAGATGTTTGATTTTTTACATAATAGTATCACCCGTTAAATAGAGTCATTATATTTAACGATACATATTTAGTTTTACGATCAATACATCAAATAAACCGGCCAAGAGCATGTCGGGCCATGCTCAGTATTATAGGGTTCCTTAAGTAGGTGTTAAAAACAAATCAAATCGAATATTAATCACGGCTATTTTAGTTTTTGCAATAGACGGATGCATTGGCGACTCAGAGAGTGATGTCAGTAGCCGCTAGATGGCGCTATACAGTGTCAAATGTAATACACGGCACTTGACGCCAGCATTGGCGACCCAGAGAGTGTTGTACGACGCCGCTAGATGGCGCCAAATTTAAGAAGTGTGTCGTCAACATAACACAAAGTTACTTTTTGTGATTTTTTCAAATAGAAAGTAGCTAAAGGAGCATTATTTGCTATGATCATTTTTCTCTATGGTCAATGACCTTTGAACTAGGACGTTTTAAGTATTTTTCAGTTTTCTGTCTATAACTCAAAAAATTATAATCACATTATACTCGAAATAATTTTAAAAGAGAGTTTTTACAAAGGTCTATCAATGTGGAAGATTATAAGTTTCTACGTTGCATAGTTTAGAAATGGCAGGGGGGGGACACATTGCAAGCCACTTTGGCGGGCTATATTTCGCAGTTGGTACACCTGATAAAAAAGTGGTGTATGAAACATTACCTTCATTTTAGTAGACCTATTCAATGATACCCCACACGAGGGGGCGCAGCGAAAAAAATTTTTTTTTCCCCATTTCACATGTATGGGTGCCACCCCTAAAGAACGTAAAAACTATTTTTTTATTCTTTTAAAATTGAGATCTATATGCAGACTATTTTTTAACAAAATTTCATTTACTTATGTTTATAACTGTAGAAGTTATTAAGCTGTAAAGGATTAGGACAGACGGACAGACGGACAGACGGACAGACGGATAGACGGACAGACGGACAGACGGACAGACGGACAGACGGACGGACATGACGAAACTATAAGGGTTCCTTGTAGGACTTCGGAACCCTAAAAAGCACTTAAAGTCATTCTTTAGAGTGACGACCGATCTTTTACAGTACTATTAGCATGATTATGCAAATATCCCTCGTATTAACAAATCAACCGTTACAAATTAATGTTGATAATAATTAGCATATTTTTCTATAAAATCGCGTGTCATGGTTTTATTATTTATGCAAAAAAGCGTCAACATTACTGCGTCATTAAACTTTTACAAAAATATTTTTTACGATATCGATCAATCAATCGGTATAAAAGTTAAAATTATGCTAATTACTGTATTTGCGCACATCACTATCGATTCCGTTAATTATTCATTAGGGTTGTCACGTTATAAATTGTGATTTTATGACGTCAGTGCGGGGATGTCACATTTGCAGTTATATCTTCCACATGATTTGTTCATTGAATTTTTTCAAGTGATATTTTTTAATGGTTTGTCAATTTAATATTATTTCTTTTGTGTGTCGTATCGACAATATGTCGATAGGGTAGAAAACAAAATGTTGTGCCAACGAACCCTTTTAAAATTTTAAGCTTTACGTTACAAATTGAATCGGTACAATGGATTGCCACCCCTTTCTTATTGTTCGTAACATACATTCCTAAATCTATGTACTGTGTGTAATGTTAAAATTTATTTGACACCCAATATTGGGTTCTGTTGCTTTTTGTGTTTCGTACATGTGGTGAAATAAACACCCACTTTTAGTATTTATTTTGAAATAAAATGTGTAGCGAAAAAATATTAGCGTCAAAAGAAACTTCATAATTTATTTGAGTTCTGTAAAGATTCGATTGGATAAATATTTACTATTTTTACTGGTTGAGTTATAAAAAAATCAATATTATTTATCATTTGAGCAAATTTTTCTTTCCACAATTTATAACTTAAAATCAATACAATATCGTGAAAACTGTGAACCCATTAATCAAATCCATTTTTAAGGTGAGGCATTTAATATGCCCATAAATAAAGAAGAATTCAAAACAATACAATGTCAATCTTTACACAAATTAATAACAACCACATAAAACCAATTTCGTACAAAAATATTCTACCACTCGAGTTAGGAACATATCAGAAACAAATACAGAAAATGAAACACAAACAGATACACAGAGTAATCTTATTGGGAAAGTAAACAGAAAGCAAGATGTCTTGAAGAATTGTGTGTTCGAGATGAAAGGATAAACGATATTGATGCATTTTAAGATGTTTTATTTAATAAATATGAGATTAAAAATTATTTACAAACTTGCGTAATATACATTAAGTTTCCTTAAGTTTATTTATAAATAAAAAACCATAATAAAACTACAGCTAAAAAATTAAGAGCAAGATTAAGGCCTTAGACCACCACGCTGACTTAGTGCGGGTTGGCAGGCTACACACACCTTCGAAAACTGTACGGAGCACTCTCAGGTCTACAGGTTTCCTCACGATGTTTTTCTTCACTATTAGCGAAAGTGATGATTAATCAAATTCTGACCCACACATGAATTCGAAAAGTCAGAGATGCGGGCCGAATTTGAACTTAGACCCTCCTATATATAAGGCAAGCGTTTATCCGCTAGGCTATCACTGCAGCTTCTCCACTAAACTTTGGTGGAAAACCAGCCTTATTCTTTGGTAATTATTAAGGCAGTGGCAGAAGTGCTGTCCTACAAGACAACACAGCTAATAAACGGTGATGATCAATTCTTCTGTCAAGCACAGTGTTCATTGAATTAGTCTTTGTGTGATGAATATTTACGGGATGATCTGATAATAATGACGATGGACTGATTGAGGTAAGGTTACTACTTTTAATAAATAAGTAGGAAAATGGTGCTCTATAAGTGTTAAAACTCAAGATATAGATGGTCTTTGGATATATCAACACGACGGTATATGCAAAACCATCAGAATAAGTAAAAAAATTACAGTTTAGATGAGGTTATATAGAAAATTAGGATAGTATAAGAAATCAACTCTATGATATTATGACCACTTCAAGGTTAAAAAAAAATACTATATAAAGCATCCAATCAGAAACTAATAAGATGCACCAGCATAATCCATCAAAAATAACTTCTCAATGAAGAGCAACTTAACCTAATTTATAAATCCTCCGCCATACTTGAAAAAAATTATGCAAATTTCCTATCTAACAACAAGGACTTGGCTCACACACTGCCCGCATACTTAGATCCACTTGAAGACCTTAGGGACCTCGAAGACACAAAAGCTTAATGCAATGCATCTTAAGCTATGCAAATTGTATTTACCGTAGGGTACTTGAATTTTTCTATTTATATTGGATGCTGATGGGAAATCAAGTGGTCTTGATGCGGAAGAATGAATGTTTCTAGTACTTGTCTTCCCGCATCTTTGGAATAAAATGTTTGAGGATTATTCAGGATTGCGTGTACTGTAGCATTTGTTTTTATGGTTTTGGGAAAATAATGGTGTTTAAGGTTACATACTATCTGCTTACATTTCTTTTCAACAGATACGATGATTTATTTACTTGTGCTTTCCTTTTTAAGTGGCCGTCAGTATTTTGTAAGCTTTTATCAACAACTTGTACGGTAGATTAAAATATATTTTTAGAAATATCTGTAAAGATACTTGTCATCTTAGTCTTCCTGCGACCATAAACGTGGCAAAACTTTCGCATCATCAGGAAAACCAATTTAAATAATATACGCGATGTAATCCGGTTAAACTTGCTTTATTATAACTTTAATCGGTTATTTATAACTGCTTCTGAATCATACCTTCGTCTTTGACGTGTCGCCGACACTGTTGTGTTTGAGCAGAAGCAATTTTTCTTATAACTATTCTTCTTCCTAGATCATTCTTCTTAAGACCTTCTTTATAAATTTCTTACTTTCACAGCTAATTAATATAGTTGTCTGTGCATCACCTTCTACTTCTGTCTATTGACCTATGATCTGAAATGAAAAAGTACTCATATATATTATACTGAATTGAAATACATCTGCTCTAGCTCTATATTAATAATAATATGCATCTACCTCCATACTATACACTTCCTAAATCAAACACTGCCACTTGTGACCACTCTACAAGCACCATGGGCGTGACACTTGGAATTTGCATACAATTTCAATGGAATACCAGAATCAAACGGAAGACGCATAGGGGACATACGTCTTAACACGTTGTATGAATGCTGTTTCATTTGATTGAGTTAGGAACATACTTAAGGCGCTACGTGGTGCCCCCATTAGTAAAAAAAATATTACTCGCTGAGTACATCATTTGTCTGAAATTCGATTAAGTACTGTAATTTAATCAGGAACTAATAACTCTGTAAATTATAGTTCGCTGTAGTTTTAGATTGGAAAAATGCGAAAAACTGCCACTTTTGACACTTTTTCTATCTACAACTACAGCCAACTATATTTTACAGGGTTAATTTATTATATTTTATTGATAAAGCATCTGCTTTATTTATATTACGATCTAGCCTTAAGAACTATTAGTAATTTAATTTTAACTTGACTTCTAAACAATTAAAATTCTATGAATAGGATGCATTCATAGAATTTTAATTGTTTATATATGTTTTGTCAAGAATAAAACTTTCCTTTCCTATAAAAGTTTCTAATTAAGGTGAAAACACTTTTTTCATGTGTTCTTTAAAGCACTTATTGTATTGCACACTCACTAACTACTCATAAACTAACTCGAAGGGTTTTATCCTTTTGAGTCTTCTTGTTAAATCCATGTTGTCGAGGAGCTGTCTAGCCTCGATGTTCACGTGATGATCAATCCTATGTTCATGAGCTTCTGTGTCATCATCATCATCATCATTTCAGGCGAAAGACGTCCATTGCTGGACATAGGCCTCCCCCAAGCATCGCCACAACGACCGGTGCTGCGCTTTCCGCATCCAGTGGATTTCCGCGACCTTCACCAGGTCGCGGGAATTCTTCTTCCAGGATCTGTGTCATCATCCCTAATCCCAATTAATTTGGGGTCGGCGCAGCATGTTTTTTTCTTCCATACATCTCTATCAGCCGTCATCTCTGTGTTTACTTTCTTTCTATTCATATCATCTTTCACACAATCCATCCATATTTTCTTCGGTCTCCCTCTTTTCTTATAGCCATCAACATTCATACTTAAAACTTTCCTCGTAACATGCTCCTCATTCCTCCTCATCACATGTCCATACCATGATAGTCTGTTGCTACTTAACTTCTCTGTCACTGGCGCTACTTTCAGACTCCCTCTTACATACACATTCCTTATCCTATCCATTCTCGTTACACCACACATTCCTCTTAACATTCTCATCTCAGCTGCATGCACTTGCCTTTCATTAATTCCTTTCGTAGCCCAACATTCCGATCCATACAGGACAGCAGGTCTTATCATGGTCTTATATATTTTCCCCTTCAGTTTAAGAGGAATTCGGGAGTCACATGTAGTTCCCGTGACCTGCCGCCATTTCAACCATCCTGTGTTAATTCGGTGCTTGACTGTCCGGTCAATTTCACCATCGCTTTGCACAAGTGAACCGAGGTACCGAAAGTCGGAGCAGACTGGCAAGGGCACGCCATCTAGCGCAATAGCAACAAAACCGGAAAGACCACCGAAATCGCAGAACATGTATTCCGTTTTAGTTCTGCTGATTTTCAAGCCAATGTTCTCCAGATTTTGTTGCCCTTTTTCCAATCTACTCTGGACCTCAAGTCCATCTTCACCAACAAGGACAATGTCGTCAGCAAACAGCATGCACCAGGGTGCCTCTTCCTGGATTTCTGATGTCAAAGCATCCATTATCAGCAAGAAGAGGTAAGGACTTAGAGCCGACCCTTGGTGCAAGCCTACAGCCACACTGAACTCGTCGGTGTTGCCAGCGGCCGACCGAACGTGGGTACTAGATTGGCTGTACATAGCACGAATTAACTCCACATACTTTGCAGGCACACCTTTCTCTTTCAGCGCCCACCACAAGACCTCGCGGGGTACTCTGTCGTACGCCTTCTCTAGGTCAACGAACACCATGTGCAAGTTCTTATGCGCACGTCTATACTTTTCGCATATTTGGCGGAGTGCAAATATGGCATCCGTTGTCCCACGACCTGGCATAAATCCCATCTGGTTTTGGGTGATCTCACTCTCCTCTCGCAATCTTTTCTCTATCACCTTCTCCCATATTTTCATACTGTGTGACATGAGCTTTATTCCTCGATAGTTGTTGCATTGTTTAATAATTACATTAACTTCAATTTTTTAAACGAATTTTCTACAAATGATAGATAGATAGAATATACTTTATTGTACACCAAGAAAATAGTAGTAAACAGGAACAACGTATAAATGATGTACCAAATCAAAAATCAAAATCATCAAATGATGTAGGCTCGCCCCCTATTACAAGGAACTATAACATAACTGGCGAAATGTGGGTATACTTATTACACCTCTGCCTACCCCTTCGGGGAAATACAGACGTGATGTTATGTTATGTACTCAGCGAGTATTTTTTTTTTACTGATGGGGCGCCACTTCTCTTAGTAGCGCCTTAACGGCCAAAATTAATATCCAATCTATCCACGATTTACTCTACTAGAGATAGAAATTTGACATATTTTGTATGGAGCTTATGTCAAATTCCTATCTCTAGTAGGGCAAATCGTGGATAGATTGGATAATAATTTTGGCCGTAAGATAATGTAGGATATGGGTATAGAAAGATTTAGAGGATTAGAACATCAATGCGTTTCTTTGCTATAAAAAACAAAAACGGAAGCAAGTTATTAGATTCAGACTATTTATAGGTGCCTGCTAACAGACAGTTTATACAGTATGTAACAAAAACCCGATGTTCCTGTCAGCTACGTTATCAGAGTCTTATTCATACGTAAGAACACAACTCATTTGGAAAAACTCTTCAATTAAAATAATCAAATTAAATATTATATCAATATTAAAAATTCTATTTACAAATAATAATGATTTCATATTTAATTTGATTATTTTTATTGATATAATCAGAGTGAGTGAGTTTTGAGTGATATAACTAATCACTTTAAATTTACAATTAATTAGTAATGATTTAATTATATCATTTTTTTTAAGTTTTTCCAAATGAGTTGTGTTCTTACGTATAAAATAAACAAAATAAATATTTTTGAGACATTTTTACACAGCACCATCTAATCCCAAACTAAGCAGAGCTTGTGCTATGGGTACTAGACAATGGATATAATCCTTTTTTTTTGTAAATACATGCTTTTTATACATATGAAACACCCAGACCAACACAAACACTTTGTTCATCACACAAATATTTGTGTCCTGTGGGAATCGAACCCACGACCTCGTGATCAGCAGTCCGACCCTCGAACCACTAGACCACTGACGTCGCCGTCGTATGAATATCGATTCTGATAACGTAACTCACAGGAACAACAGGGTTTTTGTTAAATACTGTATAGAATCTAAAACCTCTATGTGGTTTAAAAAATATGATTATACAATGTTGATGACCCAACTATGCAGTAGTGCTTGGAAATCTAATTGGGAATCTAATGCGAAACATGTCTTGTTCCTTTATCAAGGCTATTTTACTTAAAATAACTAGTCACGCACTCATTAGCAAGTCCACAACCAGTCCATGCAGTAATTAAATTACCAATCAGGGGAGTTGCTTCAGCTTTGGCTATTGTTTTGGTATTCTCGTAAACTAGCCATCAGCTAGAGTACTTATAACATAGTCTATATCTCGTCACTCTACTCAAGAACAAAGGGCAAAATACTAAGAAGGGTGACACCATTTTAAAATTCGCCGCGCCCTAACATAACCACAACATTCGGGTAGCTTAGTATCTTCATAAATAAGTCATTATCGCAGCCAAACGTCTTTAGTATATATTCTATGGCCAAACTACAGAGTAAGGATATCTCTAGTAGTTCGAAAACCGCCCTTTAATCAACTCAGCCTATCGCAGTCCACTGCTGGACATAGGCCTCTCCCAAGTTTCGCCACAACGCTCGGTCCTCTGCCTTCCGCATCCAGTCCCCCCCAGCCACGTTCTTTAGGTCGTCGGTCCACCTGGCAGGGGGGCGCCCTACGCTGCGTTTGCCGATACGCGGTCTCCACTCAAGGACTCGAATAAAAACATACCAACCAATAAATAAATAAATATTTTTGGGACATTTAGTCCCAAACTAAGCAGAGCTTGTGCTATGGGTACTAGACAATGGATATAAATAATACTTATATACTTTTTTTTTGTACTTATAATACACAAAAAACACCCAGACCAACACAAACACTTATGTTCATCACATAAATATTTGTGTTCTGTGGGAATCGGACCCACGACTTCGTAATCAGCAGTCCGACCCTCAAACCACTAGACCACAGACGTCGTCAAATGTTTGTTTTGTTTTGATTTTATTGTGCGCTAAAAATCCCGTAAATATAGTTCAATATGAGACTATCCATCTTCATATCTCAGTTTGACAAACCGATTTGCGGTAGCATTTCGGCATCAGCCTAGGTGGTATTGAAGTTGTTATGGGCAAAGGTAACAGCTTAACATCAGGTGGGCCTTTAGCTCGTTTCGCCATCCTATACTACCAAAGGTCATACATAATTATATACAAACAAAGGTCACCAAGGCAGCTAAACTCTTATCTACCACCCATAGTAGTTGTATGTTGCCAATGCATAAATCTTGAAACAAATTACATGTTACCTATACTTCATAACAAAAAAAAAACCGACTTCAAAAACCTTAACTAAAAAGTATAAAATAATCATTGTATGTATTTTAAAATCTTAATATAAACCAAAAATTTGAAGGCGACGCGTGATTGACCCTTTGTGTCATGTAATGTACAGTCGAGCGCAATATGTATAGTAAGAAGTCGGTTAAAAACAGGTTTATGTGAACGTACATGAAAATCACGTGCCGCCTTCAAATTTTTGGTTTATGTTAAGATTTTAAAATACATACAATGATTATTTTATACTTTTTAGTTAAGGTTTTTGAAGTCGGTATTTTTTTTTGTCAAAAAGTTTTTATTTCATACTTTTTTAGTTGAAAATTACGAGGGTTGATTCATAAATGTTTATATAACCAATTTGAGAATATTTTTTTTACTAACCTTTGCTATCCCACTGCTGGGCAAAGGTCTCGCTCATGTTCTTCCAAACGTCCAATCACTATCGTGAAAAAAAAACACGCATATCGGCTAAGAATTCTCAGAAAAACGAACCAATAAGCAGATTATCTAGATAGGCGAAGCTAAAATAAACTGATTTATTGAAGCTGGTTAAAAAACTACTCAATCTAAGTCAATAAAATTTATATGGGACCACCGCGCGGACTTTCTCTACCAAATAAAAAAACAACCACGTAAATCGGCCCAAAAATCTCGGAGTAACCGGTGTACATACATGAAAAAAAAAAAAAAAACCCGCGGAATACATAACCTCCTCCTTTTTTTGAAGTCGGTTAAAAAAAAAACCCGCGGAATACATAACCTCCTCCTTTTTTTGAAGTCGGTTAAAAATGGTTATGGAGCTTGATTTACAAGTATCTGGGGTAATTTTTATATTTTTATATAATCATTAACGAGCTTGCGCTTGACCGACACCCCACCCGATTGATGTTAAGCAATGATGCGGTCGACGAAGGCTACACTTGGCCAACGAAAATAAAAGAAATAGAAGGTTGACAGCTAAACTTCGCGGTACAACTTTATCCATTATATGAAAATGTACTGAGCACACAAAGTAAAGATGACGATATGACATTAAATAAAATCACGTACAGAGTATCATCTTTTCTGACTGTACACAAAAAATAAATCAAATCCAGTTAATAGGTTTAGCCATAGGAAATTATTAATGTTTATTGTAGGACCATTTATAAATAAATAAATATTTTTGGGACATTTTTACACAACACCATCTAGTCCCAAACTAAGCTGAGCTTGTACTATGGGTACTAGACAACGGATATAATACTTATATACTTTTTTTTTGTGAATACATACTTATAATATATAAAGAACACCCATTTATCTGGTCTCATTTTACTGCCTCGTTGGTCTAGTGGTCGCAAACGCGACTGCTGAGCATGGGGTCCTGGGTTCGATTCCCGGGTCGGGCAAAGTGTTATTGGGTTTTTTCATTAGGAAATTCTCAGTAGCAGCCCGGAGTCTGGATTTGTGCCCGGTCAATGGCAATAGGCTCGCCCCCTATTACATGGGACTATAACATAACTGGCGAAATGTGGGTGTACTATTACACCTCTGCCTACCCCTTCGGGGAAATACAGGCGTAATGTTATGTTATGTTTTGTTGTTATTTATCTGGTAAAGATCGTTAGGTCAAAGACCTATGCGAATCCATATGATTTTAAACTCTCTTTTTACCCGACTGCGCCAGAAGGAGGGTTATGTTTTTCGAGTGTATGTATGTATGTATGTATGTATGTATATTTCTTTGGCACGCTCTGTGGCCTAAACGGCTTGATGGATTTGAGATTGAGAGGTGTCGTTAGATTCGTCTTAATTCTGAGAGTGACACTGGGTACATCAAAATTTAAAAAATTAAAATGGCCGCTTTTTGGCGCCATATTACACCTTCAAAATTTTTTTTTTCCGTCAAAAACTATCGAGTGGGGTATCAAAATAAAGGGTTTTATAAATGCTTTACAAAAATATATACAACTTATATGTTTAAATGTAATTTGGAATGAAAAATGCTAAAAAACAACAAAATATTCAACGTTAAAAATGAATTTGACTTTTCAAAAAAAACATTAATAGCATGATAAATAAAACATGACAACACTAAAAAAATTAAAATAAAAAAATTAATTAACAAAAACAAAAAACCCGACTGCGTGTAAAAATAACAGAAAAGATATAAACAAGACTTATCAACACGCAGGCGGAGGCTACCTATGAATTATTATGTAATTCATGACCAAAAACATACGTAGCCTCCGACTGCGTGTTGATAAGTCTTGTTTATATCTTTTCTGTTATTTTTACACGCAGTCGGGTTTTTTGTTTTTGTTAATTAATTTTTTTATTCAATTATTACGGATGATTACAAATGGTGATACTTATTGTTACGATATTTAAATATTTATTTTGTTCAACAATTTAGTTTATTTTTTCATTTTTGATAAACAACTTATTTATGTGTTTAAAATGCTTCTATAGACTAGTATTATACGTGTTTTCATTTATTGTCGTATTGTCACATGCACTTTGTATACTAATTAGAGGAGGCAAAGCCTCCTAATTACCACCCAATAAATAATCGAATGAGGCCTTAGGGCCTTTTCTTGACGTTATCCTTTAGTCACTTTTAACAACAACCCAGGTGGGGAAGGCTCCACACTACGTCGTTAATATATATTCTATGACACTACCAAAAGGACATATAAACAAACAGTACTATGCAGGGTTGCAGACACACATGACACTCTATTCTATACCAAAACGGTTCCACCCAACAAGTACTTACAGCTAAACAATGATCAACAATGGTTTCCGAAACGTCACTTCTATATCATCGACAAACAGACCCGCCCCACTTGTGCATACATTACTGATTCACAAAGGCAAACGCAGGAATGGGTCGAGACCTTTCGTACATCATCGGTTCAAAGATTAACTTACAGACGTCCAGTGTTAGATATTAAATTTTGTGACAACCAAAATATTCTAATAGGAAAACTCTAATCTGAATAATTTTCTGGTTACAATGGGTCAGAGACTCATTGGATTCCAACTTAAAATATATTTTTGGCCAAGAAGTGTAATTGAAAACCGATTTTACAACATCACTTTATCCAATAATCCAAATAATCTTCTTCTTCTATCGTGTCGACATGAGCTACATAATGATAACAGCTCAAATAGTAAGCATAAAATAAGTTCAACAACAGAGAGTCTTTTCTTTTTTCAAATTCTCTTCCTGAAACCTTTTTCTCTTACGCGCCCGTTTCTTTGCCCGCGTGGATGTCGTTTATTGCGCATCTCGTTAAGCTATTACAAAAAATAACAAACTTTTGCATTTTTAATATTATAGTATGTATGTACGTTTATGACTTCCTGGTACATATTATGTCGAGTGGTTGTCGTCAAAACGATTGTTTTGGAGTTTATCGCGCATCCATCGGGAACTGTTTGTCTTCCCGGGATAGTAGATAAAAGTAGCCGGTAGTCCTACTCCGGGATCCAGAATATGAATATATAACAAGTTTCAACAAAATTAGTTCAGCGGTTTAGGCGTGAAAACTTAATAATCAGACGGACAGTTACTGTCGCATTTATAATATGTATTAGGTATGATGGTCCCAGTAAAATTCTTCATCGCCCTTGCTCTCAACAAACTAACACATCTGCAAATTTACTCTATGTCTATTTTCCATGTCCTTTTGTACGCTCGGACCAACACGATCAAGCATCGGCCTGGGCGTTGGAGCGTCAAAACCAATCTCACTTGGCCTCACTTGTGGCTTTTTGAATTTGATTTGGCCTTTTGCGTGACGTCAGTGCTTTTGAAGTGCGGTCCGCCTTTGAGTGGACTTGGGTTTGTATTTCTTGTGTCAGTATTTTATGGAGTGAACTGAAATCCAATTTAGATTCTGGACTCCTTCTTGCCTCCAATTCCATATTAAATTGTATTATACTGTGTATAGAATTTAGATGTTCTAAGAAAGCAGAAACCCTACTATAAATTAAATTATAGGTACTATAATAAATTCAATAAACAGTAAAATTCAATTTAATATGGAATTGGGGGCAACCAAGTCCTTAGCTTTTCTTGATATACAACTTATCCATAATCCTGATTATTCTGTTAATCATACAGTGTACAGAAAGCCTACCCATACAGACAGGTACGAACGGTGAATCTCACCACCATCCTTGTCAGTTAGCTACCGTGGCCAAATCTTTGTTACAGAGAGCACATCGCATCTGCAACACCGACCATCTGGCAGGGGAACTTTACCATGTGAAGCATGTTCTCAAGCATAACAACATGCGAGCTCCACATCCCCATCGCAAACGCCACCCGAAACTCAGCACAGTTAATCGTCGACCTGCTGTACTACCATTCATCAAAGGGGTCACCGACAGAATTGGTCATATCTTGAAGCGTGCTTCTATCAAAACCTATTTCAAGCCACAAAGAAAGATCAGTGAACTCCTCAGACCGGTGAAGTGTCACATTCCCTTACAAAATTCAGGGGTCTACAAGATTGATTGTGATTGTGGGTTATCACACATAGGGCAAACATAGCGTAGTATAGACACTAGAATTAAAGAACATATAGCTGACGTCAAGAACAGACACTCCACAAAGTCTGCAGTGTGTGAACATGCCCTAGACAAATCCAACCATTTGCTTCGAATTGATAAACCACAAGTCCTGGCGAAGGAAAACCGATATGTACCTAGAATGCGCCGTGAGGCTATTGATATTAAAAAACATCCTAATTTTAATAGAGATGGTTGGCAGCTGCCACCTGTTTGGAACCCAGTTCTAAAAATAATCAAGTCCCAAACAGCACCCAACAATGTTAAAGACAATGACATTGTGAGTGATTACTGCGTGCATTGAAACGATTTTAATTAATAAAACATGTACGGTAGATTAAAATATATTTTTTGTAATATCTGTAAAGACGCTTGTCATCTTCCTGCGACCACGAACGCTGCAAACCTTTCGAAACGTCAGGAAAACCAATTTAAATAATATACGCTATGTAATACGGTTAAACTTGTTTGCAGTACTTTGTCTATATATATATATTTATTTATTTTATAATATAGGATGGCGAAACGAGCTAAAGACCCACCTGATGTTAAGCGGTTACCTTTGCCCATGACAACTTTAATACCACCTAGGCTGTTGCCTAAATGGTACCGCAAGTCCAATGGATGATGATGTCCAGTTGGTTTTTACAATTACTATGTCTGTGCTTGAGGGGCTCGTAGCGAAGCAACGACTGCGCGGATTGTACGATCTGCAAGGTTAAGCTACACATGCCGCTGTCAGTCTATGGATGGGTGACCGTTTCATTACACATCGAGACCCCTACGTGTCTCGGAGAGCACGTTAAGCTGTCGGTCCCGGTTGTCATACGAATATCTATGGCAGTCGTTACGGGTGGGCACGCCGCAATAGCGGCGGTAAGGCCCGTCATGGAGGAGTGGCTGGAGAGGGGCCATGGTGCCCACACCTACCGGCTGACCCAGATACTCTCGGGGCACGGATGCTTCGGGAAGTATCTGTGTCGCATAGGCCGGGAGCCGACGCCCGAGTGTCATCACTGCGGGAGCTGCCCAGAGGACACGGCGCAGCACACACTGGCGGAGTGCCCAGCTTGGGCCGCGCAGCGCCGTGACCTCATCACTGCAGTAGGCGGCAGCGATCTCTCGCTTCCGGCCGTGGTTCTGTCTATGATCGGGAGCGAGAGCGCTTGGGAAGGCGTCGTCTCCTTGTGCGAGGATGTAATGCTCGCTAAGGAGGCGGCGGAGAGGGTTCGAGAGGCGTTGACCTCTCTCCCCATCCGCAGGAGACGACCTGGGCGTCGCAGGAGGGCGTATGCCGACCTCCAGCCACCCTAGATGTGGGCCTGCGGGCGGCGGACTCGGGGTGGCCCGCCGCCCGACCAGTCAAGGCCCGTGACGGTGGCGCGTAGTGTTCCGCGCGCGCCAGTCAAGAGGAGGGTGTGGCCGATGTGGCTGCCGCACGGGGAGAAGGGGCTCGCCTTCTAATGGCGAGCCGGGACCTACCGGGGATGGTTGGGAGAGTAAAAGTTTCCCACGCCCCCGGCCAAGGGTCGTTAGAGGAACACCGTGGTGGTTTTTAGTCGGTAAGAGTCCGACACTGGCTCCGCCTACCCCAGGCGGAGTGCGTCCATGAGGATTTTCCCCACGGAAAAAAAAAAAAAAAAAAAAAAATGGCAGTCGTTACGGGTAGTCAGAAGCCTGAAAGTCTGACAACAGGTCTAACCTCCGAATGTCAGTATTACCCAGTAACTGGGTTGCGGGGGTCTGATGGCAGTCGCTCCGTATAAAAATGCTGATGTTCAGCCGCATCTGGCTAGACTGGAAGCCGACCCCAATTTAATTGGGGAAAGGCTCGGAAGATGATGACTATGTCTGTGATTCGACGTAAGTAGAAAATATTTCCAATATTCAACCGCCCCTTTATTCAAAATAGAAAATTTTAACAATATGTACTGTAACCCTGCTAATGAACAGAGCTTAGCCAAGCAAAATTATTTGGCTACCAAAGGGGTAGAATAATCCTGTCTTACGAACTAGTAATTATTTTGATAGGGACTTCGCAGCCCATGGGACAGGCCGTGGAGTTATGTGGCACACGCATGTTTTAATTAGTTTCGGATTATCGGGCCCTTGATTAATGATTCGGAAAGTTGGTTGACGTTTTGGTGTTGTTTTAGTAGAGACTGAATTATAATTGTTGAAGTCTGATTGAGGAGTTATAAATGGTGCATCGCAGGGATGAGGAGCTGACGTATTAAATGTGTTAGATGATGTCAATTTACTTATTTTCATGATGTTATTTACACTAAACTAAGATTATTCATTGCCACGTCAAAATAATAATTCATTTATTGCTCAGATAACATAGATCCATTATTGTTAGTAAAAATATATCATTGAAATAGTTAGTAATGTACATAACAAATATAATAATACAATTTCATGTCACAAATAAAACTAAATTATTAAAATTATAAATTAAATAAAATTAAATTAAAATTAAATTACGAATGAAGCTGATTAATGAATTTAACCAATAACATTATGTTCACCATATTTATTTTGTTGACAAAGTTATAATAAAAATAATAATAATAAATATTTATTGGGACATTTTTTACACAGCACCATCTAGTCCCAAACTAAGCAGAGCTTGTGCTATGGATACTAGACAATGGATATAATACATATATACTTTACTTTAGTTGGCACGTTGTTGTATAAGTTTCGCCATTTCTGGTGTATAATTTAATATACCTTCTGTAGATAAACCAACCTGAAAGTTCTAAGCACTTGCATTTAGATTTTTGGTAGGCCAGTTTAGGCGTTGTCGTTGCCCTGCATTCTTCTGACACAAATTCTTAATACGCGACAAATGTCTGGACTTTAAAAGAAATTTTGATCCCTGAGTTTGTTTCGGCGTTTCTTCTCAAAGGTATTAGTCACATAGGAAATGCCAACGCCATCTAGTTTTTAAAAGAACTGACTTGTGAAAGTGATTTTACCATATAATTTTCAGAATAAATAATTTTATTTCTTTTCGGTAGCATTTGTATCCTAGGCTAAAACCTAATTACATTTCTATTTCTGTACTAATTTTGGACGAAACATTTTTAATTATTTTATTATTTTAACGCATTTTACGCATGCGAAACGAATTCTAAAGATATAAATTGTGGAAAGAAAAAAAACATTTTTAATTTGTAATAAAAGAATACACCAAACAATTCTCCTGCATCTCTGTCAACATTTAAGCTGCCCAAGATTGATAGTATTGCTACGCTCTGTTAGGGAAATTAGAAGGAAATTTCAAACATCTTGTTTCGGTGACCACAAACAAAATCGTTGGACTAAATTTATTCAGGTGTAACATATTGAGCCGTGAATAAATCCTTAATTGAACTGAAATAATCCTTTGGAACTCAATGTAGCCGTAATTAATTTAATGTTAATTCAAACTGTTTGTTAAGTCGACTTTGTAATCACTCTTGTATAACGGCGACCAAAAGTTTCAAAGTTTAAGCGGGTTTCGGAAGAGAACATCCTTTATTGGTTTGAAAGAGAATTCAAAATAAAGTAATGCTTAATTTTGTAGGAAATATTGGTAACTCAAATCAGCATTCAGGTCTTACTCGATTACGCTCGCTTACTGTATGTTGGCGGACTACAAACACCATCGAGAAGTTTATGGAGTAATCTCGGTTGTGAAGGTTTCTTCACGATGCAAGTGACAATCAAATTCTTAAAAAGTCAGCGGTGCGACCCAGGTTTGAACTTAGACCGTCCTGGATGGAAGGCAAGCGTTCAACCACTAGGCTATCATACTAGGCTATTATACTTTTTCTTCTTTTTTTACTCAAGGCTGGCAACGCATCAGCAATTCCTCTGGTGTTGCGGATGTCCATGGGCGGCAAAGTTTGAAGACAAAGGTCTTCAACCAGTGCATCCTGCCAGTCATGACTTACGGTGCCGAGACGTGGACACTGACAGTTGGGCTAGTCCACAAATTCAAAGTCGCTCAGTGAGCTATGGAGCGAGCTATGCTTGGAGTTTCTTTGAAGGATAAAATCCGTAACGAGATTATCCGGAGAAGAACTGGAGTGACCGACATAGCTTGTAGGATCAGTAAGCTGAAGTGGCAGTGGGCTGGCCATGTCTGTCGAAGGACCGATGGCCGTTGGAGCAGACGAGTCCTTGAGTGGAGACCGCGAATCGGCAAACGCAGCGTAGGGTGCCCCCCTGCCAGGTGGACCGACGAGATAAAGAACGTGGCTGGGGGGGACTGGATGCGGAAGGCAGAGGACCGAGCGTTGTGGCGCAACTTGAGAAAGGCCTATGTCCAGCAGTGGATTGCGATAGGCTAAGTTGATTGATGGGCGGCAAAGATTCCTAACCATCAGGTGACCCGCTAGCTCGTTTGCCCTACTTTGTTATAAAAGAAAATGATTATTAAGCATTATTATTATGTCAATAAGTATGACTTGCTCCTATGACTGTTCAATATAAAAGCGGTCAGCATCTGATATACATGATGATAAAAAAGAAAAGTGAGAAAGAAAATGAAGCCCCCTTCTTCTTGCGTATGGTTCACACGATTTTTCATATAATAATTGATCACTTCTATGGCGTCGCTGATAACTATGTTTAAGTTGTCTCTTACGTAGCATGACAAGTAACAGTTTGACCTTGACTTTTGTAATTCCTTGTTTTTTTTAAATTCAAGTATTACCACTGACATGCGGTTGACTGTACAGGTAGGGTACAAGGAGGACAAATGGGCCATGGACTGAATGGGGTTCCCGTAGATGAATTCAGTATTGGTATAGTCTCCCATATCTCCCATATTCTTTCTGCAGCGACCGACTTGCGTTCAAATAAAGACCGCAGAAAGTAAAAGATTTGCAAAAATTCAAAGCATTTACCAAAACCACCAGACCCTTTTTCAAATGACATTTCCTTATTTCACTAAAATACTTCTGAGTCATATTCCTGCATATTTGCTGCAGCTACTACTATCCAAAATATAGGAACTTGTTCAAACTAAAACGAGTTCCTTGTAACATAAACTGCCATGGAACACATAAAGTTTATTCTCTAAATATTCTCCAGAGTCTTCCTTGGAAGGTGGTAGTGACTGCTACCATTTGTTTGAGAACTAGGATTTTTTTTGTTAACGAGTCCGAAGTGAGTTTACAAATCTCTACCATTAGGCTGATATATAGATTATCCGGAGAAGAACCGGAGTGACCATTATAGCTTGTAGGATCAGTAAGCTGAAGCGGCAGCGGACTGGCCATGTTTGTCGAAGGATCGATGGCCGTTAGAGCAGACGAGTCTTTGAGTGGAGACCGCGAATCGGCAAACGCAGCGTAGGCGCAACCAAGCCAGATGGACCGATGACCTGAAATAGGTAGCGAGTACGGACTAAGGAATATTGACTGACCCCAACAAAATTGGGAAAAAGCAAGGAGAATTATGAGTAAAAAAATCATAATAATTAGGTTTTTAAAAAAAAAAAAACGACCGCGACCACGAAATGCTGCAAAGCTTTCGAAACGTCAGGAAAACCAATTTAAATAATATACGCGATTTAGTCCGGTTAAACTTTGTTTTATTATAATGTGTAGTGATCGCGAAAACTTAAGAAATTTAATTACGTTTTATCACAGACATAGTATATTTTTCACTATGTCTGTGGGTTTTATTTATTTTAAGAACCTATTTTTCTTCATAAGCATCACCGGCAGCAGCAGTAGGGATGAGAGGCGATGCCCCCTTCCCTTCCTCACCCGCTACGCCAACTCGGTGAGTAGCCAGCTGGTACACGAAACAAAATTCATACTTAACATTCCTACATGTTTATTAGTACGCTGCACCCCGCATGCTTGCAGAAAAGTTTCAGGACTTTTTTGTACCAATCAGGCTTTTAATGAGGACTTTTCAGTTTTTTTTAAACTCTTTAACTGCCCACTAGGCTAGCTTGGGATGTGTTGTTATTCACAAACAAAAGAGAGCAGCTTCTTAATATTAAAAACAATGATATACTGTGATCACCGACCACCATTCATCATCATCATCAGCTTAATACATTGCAGGATATAGGCTTCTCTAATAGCACGTCACTGACTTGATTCCCCGTCCAATCTCATCCAGCTTCTACCAGCCACCTTGTGAAGATCGTCACTCCACCCAGCTTGAGGGCGTCTCACGCTACGTTTTCCAGTTTGTGATCTCCACTCAAGAATACGTCTATCCAACGATCTAGTTCTTCGGCTAATATGGCTGGCCCATTAGCTCTTCAGCTTGCTTATCATGTAGGCTCCAATACCGCGTAGTAGATATCTTTTCTATGAACTTATAACACAAAGACTAAAATAATGTGGTAAAATAAGAGTTTTTTCAACAGCTACAAGACCATTATAATTTGATGTGCCTTTGCAAAAATGTCTGCCATCTCTTCAATTTGATGGACAGACACTAATGTGGCACTTTCACTTACTACAGACGTTCACGTTATATATATTTAACTCAGCATTTCACAGATTGGCGAGAAAATATGCTGCGCCCGTAGTTGCAACTAAAGTAAGTTGTTATATCTACGTCTGTAGGGTGGCTACCTAAGCTGTGTGAGGAAACTGAGTGGCAATTCAACATTATTATCATCATTTCAGCCGAAAGACATCCACTGCTGGACATAGGCCGCCCCCAAGAATCGCCATAACGACCGGTCTTGCGCTTTCCGTATCCAGCGCATTCCCGCGACCTTCATCAAGTAGTCACTCCACCTTCTGCTTGTCCGCTCTCAAGCGGCAATTGCTAACTTGAAACAACCATCAATAGGATTGCTTCACTTTGCTAACCTCGCAGAATGCTGCTTTCTTAAGTAGTATAGTAGTATAACTGGCTGGTTTCCGCTTGGTAGATTTCTTCCTCGATCACCGCTCAGCTTTCTCGCACAGCTCCGTTGGAAAGCCACTTTTACTCGTGAAGGCTATTTGTGCACAAACATAAGGCCTGCTGATAAATCCGGACCTGGTGAAGGACAACGCTTTTTACAGCGTATCTGGGCCGACCAACCGAACGCAGACCGGTGTGTCGTCCCAGATATCGCTAGAGAGAGATGAGATGAGAGAGATGCTGTAAAGGCTGATCTTCGTGAGCTTCAAGCTCGCAAGATCGTGCAAAGTGGAGAGATCTCACTTCGGAGGCCATGACTCCCTTTGGGTCACCGGTGTGCCAGAGGAGTATTATTATTATATTTTATATAGATTTGAATCTCTCCCATTTCTGAGGAAATACGCCAAAGTTGCGGGCTTTTGGCCAAACAACCTTGGCGGTATATTGTTTAGTCTATTGACAGAAATTTTCTGACGATTCTGCATGTGTTCAGTATGACTGCTTTCTGTAGGAGTGTAAATGTGAGTGGATGAATATTTAAAGTTTGAAGGCTCGTATGAAGAGTTTTGGGAATAACACCGGTGCTGGATATTATGATGGGGATGGTCTTGACAGTGTGAACTCTCCATTGAGTTTTTAATTCAATTGTCAAGTCTGCGTACTTTGAGAGTTTATTAGTGTGTGTGGATGTTAGATTGTGTGTATTGGGGATTGCTATATCTATCAGATATACAATTTTATTTTGTTTGTCGTGCAAGGTGATGTCAGGTCGGTTATGGTGTATAGTTTTGTCAGTAAGAATAGTTCTGTCCCAGTACATTTTGAAGTCAGGTGAGTCTAGTATGATTTGGGGTGTGTATTTATAATATGCTGTTTTTTCTGTAATTAATTTGTGTTTATGTGCGAGTGTCTGGTGTATGATTGCTGCTACTTGGTCGTGTCTGTGTTTATAATCTGTTTGTGTGATAGAAGAACATGCACCTGTGATGTGTTGGATAGTTTCTGGTTGCTTATGACAGTGACGGCAGTGGTCACTCCTTAGACTGCTATCACGGATGATGTACTTTCTGTAGTTTTTGGTGTCTATAAACTGGTCTTGAATTGCCAGCATGAATCCCTCTGTTTCTGGGAACAGCTCGCCTCGCTTGAGCCATGCGTTTGACGCAATCTTGTCAACATTAGGGTTGGCCAAGTCTAGGCGATGACGTCCATGAAGTGATTTCTGGGTCCATGTATAAATTTTTTGTTGGTTGGTGTTTATCTCCACGTGTTTGGTGTGATCAGCAAGAGATAGCGGTGTAAATTTGTCTGCTTGAGATATGGCTTTGTGTAGTGTTGAATGATGAGAGTAATTGTGGAAGAACGTTCTGAGTAACGTTATTTGCTTGTTATGTAGGTTTGTTATGTCAATGAGTCCTCTACCGCCCTCTCTCTTAGGTAAAGTCAATCTCTGTATGCAAGACCTTGGGTGATGTTTCCTGTGCGTGGTCATTGTGGTATTTATTAATCTTTGTAAGTTCTTTAGGTCTGTTTGTGTCCAGCGTATGATTCCAAATGAGTAAGTGAGTATGGGGATAGCAAAAGTGTTAATGGCTTTGGTAGTGTTTCGTGCGTTAAGGTGAGTGTGTAGTATTTTGTGTAGTCTATTTTTAAACTTTTGTTGCAGTATCATTTTTGTGTCTTTGTGGTGAATTTGCAGAGACTGGTTGTATCCTAGGTACTTATATCCTTCCACGGGGTCTACGGCGTCGATAACATCATGATTTGCTAATTCATATGAGGCAGATTCTACTATTCCTTTGATAACAGATTGGATTTTACATTTGTCTATTCCAAATTCCATGCGAATATCGTTTGAAAATATCTGAGTAGTGTCGGCAAGTGTGTGAATTTCGTTAAGTGTGCTACCAAAGAGTTTGATGTCATCCATATACATAAGATGAGAGAGAGTTGTTTGATGTGTGTCGTGTTTAATTTTGAATCCTATGTTACTTTTAATTAGCATGTTGGAAAGTGGATTAAGTGCAAGGCAAAACCAAAGAGGACTTAAAGCGTCACCTTGGAATATACCTCTTTTTATTGGGATGAAATCAGTTTCGGTACTTTCTTCAGAATTACATATTTTAAGTTTAGTGTTCCAGTTTAACATTATCTTTTCCAAAAAACAGGTGATTGTGGGATGAATTTTATAATGTTTTAAAATATATATTAACCAAGAGTGTGGTACGGAATCGAATGCTTTTTTGTAGTCTATGTACATAGTATGAATATTGCGTTTTTGGCTAAGAGCTTGTTTTGAAGCTACAGCATCAATTGTGAGCTGTTCCTTACACCCCTGGCTATGTTTTCGGCACCCTTTCTGTTCCTCTGCTAAAACGTGATGTTCGTGAGTGTGTTTGTAAATGGATTCACTTAAACATGATGTGATAACTTTATAGATATTCTGCAGGCAAGTAATTGGACGATATTTAGCAGGATTTGCCATATCTGATGAATCTTTCGGTAGCATGTATGTAATACCTTGTGTGATGTAAAGTGGCATTGTATCAGGTGAGTCTATGAATGCGTTAATGTGTTTGAGTAGTAATGTGTGAGTGCAAGTGAACTTTTTATACCAGAAGTTGTGTATGTTGTCGGATCCTGTAGCTTTCCAGTTGTGTGTTCTCGCTATAACAGTTTTCAGAAGATCTAAATGGATTTGTTCAAATTTCATTTCTGGCATATCCTTCAGTTTCTCTCTATCTTCCTCAATCCATTGATTTTGCACATGTTCAACGGGGTTAGACCAGATATTTGACCAGAATGTGTGTAAAGATTCAGGGGTAGGCAAAGTGCTATTGTTTTCTGATGAAATATTGTGTTGTTGTGTAAGCTTTCTGTAGAATAATTTTTCGTTATTGCAGAATTGTTTGTTTTGTGTTTTTCTAAGTGTTGTCTGTTTGTATCTTCTCAACCGACTTGACAAGGTGTTCAATTTTTGTTTTAAAGTGTCTAAGAAGTGTTCAATGTCAGTATTTTGGTTTTCGTGTTGAGAATGGATTTTATACTGTTGTTTAATTTTAATTATGTGTTTTTGTAACGCTTGTGATCTGACGCCCCGTGTATATTCAGTCAGTCTACCAATGTTTGCTCTGAGATCATTAATCCTTCCTTGTAGGCGTCTTTGCCACCAGGGCACAGTTTGTGGTTTATGGTTTATCCTATTTCCTTCTGATATTCTGGCACCATTATATTTCGCTGCACTATAGGCTGCGCTGTAGATAGCTGTTTGTAATGTGTTAAAGTCTGTGTCAGAAGTAAGTGTATTTGGAAGTATATCAGAGTTGAGGTGGTTTATAATAGATGCTAGTTTCTTAGAGGGTTTTAGTTTCGGCAGGTATGGTCGAGTTGTCGGATGTGTGTCTATAAATTTGTTAAAAGTTTCCATGTACATTTCTTTTAATTGTTGGTGTACTTCAATGGGAAGGTTTGGAACCTGATCGTTTGTTGTTTGTTCTGGCTCTAAATTAAGCTCATGTGTAATTGTCTGTATCGGTTCTATAGTATTAGGTATCAAGCTCTCTTCTTCATTATGGTTTATGTGTTCGGCAGTGTGTGTGATAGTAGTACCTAGCTCATTTTGGACTTCTTCTCGAATTCTCTTAAGTTGGTCTGCAGATAAAAGTTTATTATTAATAATTGACCTACGTTGGTCTGCTATTCTTTGAGCAGAGAGGTGGGCAATTGAGGGACATTTAGAGATGATGTCTTGGTGTAATAACGGTCTATATGTGGTTAGGTCAGTTTCTAGCTTTGCAAGTCGATAATAACTTCTCATTATGGTTTCGTTAAGGTTGTCAGACCATCTAATTCTGCGTGTTCGTGTGTCGTCTGTGGATGCGTTTGCGTTTAATGCTGGTTGATTTTGGAGTAGAGCTCTTACTTCCTCTTTGATATTGGCAATCTCTTGTTTTGTTAAAAAGTGACGCTGAACTATAGCACGGCGTTGGTCTCCTACTCTTTGTTTTCCTACTTCCATTTCAGGGAACTCTGCTGTAAACCGTGCGTGTAAATATGTGAGGTATGTTTTTGTATTTGATTCTAATTCAGTGAGGATGAAATAATGGCGCATGATGAAACTATTCATGTCTTTTGTCTACGTCTTACGTGTGCGCCGTCCGCCTTGGACGGGTGCAGTAACATTGGCTGAAGTAACCTCCTGCACAACATCCATGGCGGATTGAAGTGATGGTGAGGGTGATGAATTGGTCGAACTTGACTCTTGGACTGTATCGAGATATGAGGGTGGTGATGAAGGGATGGATGAAAATAGAGATGATGTTGGTGAAGAACATGGTGATGATTGTCCATGTTGGACTGCAACAGTTCGAGACTGGGCAGGCTGATGCGATACGGTGCCCTCCCCAGAATACGTAGGGCTGCCCGAGCCCGAGGGCCTGGGGCGGGATTCTCCATCGCGGTTGGCTACGGTACCCGCCTGGGGTAATATTCTACTTCTTAGGCGCATCGCATATTTTTAGTACTTACGAGGAATTAGGAACAGGGAAGCTTAAAGCCTGGGAGTTGACTAGAAGCTTAGGTAGGGATTGGCGTTGGGGGTTGGGATTAGGTAAGGTAAGGAAGGAAATGTAGGGATATGGATAAGGAAAAGGAGATTTGGAAATGGGAAGTGCTCTTGGTCTGGGAGTGGACTAGGAACAAATTGGTACCCTTCTTGGTCTGACCCTTCACCCTAGACCTGCCCGGCATGAGTGTATCTACCAGTATAGCCCTAGCGCTCATTAAGGCGCACAAGCCCTACCACGACGTCAACGTAAGGATACGACGGAGGGTTAAGGATACGACGGAGGGCGTAAGGATACGACGGAGGGTTATTATTATTATTAAGAGCCTGTACAGTCCCACTGCAGGGCAAAGGCCTCCCTACTCTCCTTCCACCTCTCTCTGTCTGTGGCTAATAAGGACCAGTCTTTTTGAAAGTTGTCCAGTTCATCCC
Source organism: Asteroscopus sphinx (assembly GCA_949699075.1). Classification (NCBI taxonomy): domain Eukaryota; kingdom Metazoa; phylum Arthropoda; class Insecta; order Lepidoptera; family Noctuidae; genus Asteroscopus; species Asteroscopus sphinx. The sequence continues at coordinate 19,624,074 of OX453022.1, read as the reverse complement.
GCCATCTCCGTCTGGGCCTGCCGCGTTGGCGTTTGCCATTTGTGGGGGCCCATTGGGTCGTACGTTTGGCCCATTGGTCGTTTGGCATGCGGCAGATGTGTCCAGCCCAGTTCCACTTCAGCATGGCAGCTTTCCGAGTGACATCAGTTATTTTTGTCCTGGAACGGATGATTGTATTCCTAATCCGGTCAACAAGGTTAATTCCCAGAATACTCCGTTCCATTGCTCTCTGGCAAACCTCGAGCGTGGTCCTCTGTTGAATATAGAGGAGTATAGCATACCGAAATTGTATTTTCTACCTGTAATAAAACTACGTATACAAAAGATGTACACAAGTTGCAAAGCCACTTATAAGAAGCCCTTAGTAAGGGATTTCAAAGCAAAGCTATTATCATATGTCCCGCGGCGATGGTACCAAACAAAACGTTTGTCTTTTTAGCACATTTGTTCAGGATAGTTGTATTTCAACGTCGTCGCATGCATGATGCTTAGCATAAAAATAACGTAGTGTAGAATTGGTAGGTCTTTACTTACAGTAGAGGGTAATGCTCTAATACTGTATGCCAGAATTCAGAATGACATAGTCACGTGACTGCTCCGCATAAAGTCTTCTCTTCCTTCTTCCTCCGAGCTTTTTCCCAATGTTGGGGTCGGCTTCCAGTCTGTCATGATTTCTGAATTTAATATGAATAATTATGTTGCGTATGGCATCGCTGATGTTGTATTTTGCTAAAAAGTCTAGTTAAATATGCAATGGTTCTTTTTGTTAATCATATTAGATTCAGATTGTTTTGGTATTTTACTAAACTATCTGAGGGTATATTTATCGCTATCGAGTGACATGCCGAGATGATAAAAAAAACAGTTGTCATTTGGTGGAGAAACTCACTTGAATACGGGCGTTTGAAGAAGTTGGACATACTTATAACCTGACGTAGTTATTTGTAAAGTAGTAATTTAGTAATCTTGTTTAATAATCTGGTGATTATAATAATATATTATTGTCCCAAACAGCACGTAACACTGTAAAATATAATGATATTGTGAGTGATTACTGCGTGCATCGAAACGATTTTAATTAATAATATTGTACGGTAGATTAAAATATTTTTTAGAAACATTCGTAAAGACGCTTGTCATCTTAGTCTACCTGCGACCACGAAATGCTGCAAAGCTTTCGAAACGTCAGGAATACCAATTTAAATAATATACGTGATTTAATCCGGTTAAACTTTAATCTGCTGATTGTTAAAGTGACATATAAAATTATAGTGCTCTTGTGTTCATGAGTCTTAATGTGACTATTATTTACTATATCTCTTGGTCCCTGATAAGTAGACATCAGTATTATTTCAACATAGAGCTTAATACCATAAAGATAGAAGTGTTTCATGATAAATCTAACCAGATGCAGCTAAACAACAGTATTTTACGCGGAGCAACTGACATAAGACCTCCGCAACCCACCGGGAAATACCGATGTCCTAAGATGAGACCAGTTGCTAGACTTTCGGGCTTTTAACACTACCCGTAACGACTGTCATAGATATTCGTATAACAACCTGGACCGACAGCTTTTGACGTGTTCTCCGAGGCACGGAGGACGGGAGGAATGCAACAAAACAGTCACCCATCATATTACACAAGATTACTAAATTAATATAATTACTTTACAAAATAAGAGGATAACTATGTCAGGTTATAAATATGTCCGACTTCTTCAAACGCCCGTATTCCAGTGAGTTTCGCCACCAAATTACAACTGTTTTTATCATCTCGGCATATAGTTGTATTTAAGAAAATATTGTTTACGTGTTAAGTTTGTTAGTTAACTAGTTTAACTCGTTTACATAACAACATAACATCACGCCTATATTTCCCCGAAGGGGAAGCAGAGGTGTAATAGTACACCCACATTTCGCCAGTTATGTTATAGTCCCATGTAATAGGGGGCGAGCCTATTGCCATTGACCGGGCACAAATCCAGACTCCGGGCTGCTAATGAAAAAACCAAATAACACTTTGCCCGACCCGGGAATCGAACCCAGGACCCCACGCTCAGCAGTCGCGCTTGCAACCACTAGACCAACGAGGCAGTTAAAAATTAACTCGTTTAAAATTATGTATATTTATTTTTATATTAACTGCTCTAGTACTAGTGGTCGCAAGTGCGACTGCTGAGCGTGGGGTCCTGGGTTCGATTCCCGGGTCGGGCAAAGTGTTATTGGGTTTTTTCATTAGGAAATTCTCAGTAGCAGCCCGGAGTATGAATTTGTGAGTATGAATTTCGGTTAATGGCAATAGGGTCGCCCCCTATTACATGGGACTATAACATAATCTTCACCGAGTCTTCTCGTCGCCTATACCGCAAAGTTTGAAGACCTTTGTCTTCAACCAGTGCATCCTGCCTGTCATGACTTACGGCGCCGAGACGTGGACACTGACAGATGGGCTAGTCCACAAATTTAAAGTCGCTCAGCGAGCTATGGAGCGAGCTATGCTTAAAGTTTCTTTGAAGGATAAAATCCGAAACGAGATTATCCGGAGAAGAACCGGAGTGACCGACATAGCTTGTAGGATCAGTAAGCTGAAGTGGCAGTGGGCTGGCCATGTCTGTCGAAGGACCGATGGCCGCTGGAGCAGACGAGTCCTTGAGTGGAGACCGCGAATTAGCAAACGCAGCGTAGGGCGCCCCCCCGCCGGGTGGACCGACGACTTGAAAAACGTGGCTGGGGGGGATGGAACTGGATGCGGAAGGCAGAGGACCGAGTGTTGTGGCGCAACTTGAGAGAGGCCTATGTCCAGCAGTGGACTGCGATAGGCTGAGTTGATGATAACATAACTGGCGAAATGTGGGTGCACTATACATCTCTGCGTACCCCTTCGGGGAAATACAGGCGTGATGTTATTGCATTGAGGTAATATGTACTACGTACTGGAGCAGACATCAGGAACAAAAAAATTAGCACAACTTGCTGGCCGCGTAGCACGCGCGGCGCGAGCGTGGCTAAGCGAGTGAGAGTGCAGGAGCTCTAAAACGTGCTACAAACATTTTGTTCGAGGTGTCTTCTCTAGTACGTAGTACATTATTACCTCAGTGTGTTATTGTTATGTTTTTATGTTATGTTAAGTTTGATATAATTATAGTTGAATATTTTTTTTAAACACCGCTTTTTAGTTCTCAAATTAAAATTCACATTCGAATGTTTATATTTCGAATAAGCATTTATAAAAAAAAAAAAAAAAAAAAAAAAAAAAAAACATTTAATTCAGACCTTCACGATCCATAAAAATTTTAAAATATACACATTTATAAAAACAAGAGTTTGTTAGTAAAGAGATAACTTATAACTTATGTTAGTAGACATCATTATATACACATAAACTTACGTGCAGGCTATTCCAGTGGCCACTAATGCGACTGTCCACTATATACACCACTATATGTTTATATGCACTTTCAAAACGTTAATTATCAATCTAGTTGCGGAGTTCCAAAAAGTTAGTCCTATGGAGAAGAGCCGGCAAGAAACTCCATAGATACTCCTTTCAAACCTTGCATGGTTAGCTGTAGAGTGTAGACTTTTCGGAATGAAGAAGAAATATTTTTAACCGGTGAAATAGTGACATGTAATCACGTGATACAAATGCTGTGCAATGTTACTCCTAAGGGTATACATGTAGGCACAAATACGTACTCCAAAAACATGATCAGAACAATAATGCCGAACAATTATTGCGACCGAAGGGTGCCGGTCATTCAATCAGCATCGGGACATAATCATAAAGTGTCAGGACCCGCACTCGTAAATATTTGACCGCTCCACTGTGAAGAAAGAATGGACAGAAGTCCGAGATCAACAAAAGAACAACTACGCAACTAGGCAAAGAACTGCTACGGCGAACGGGCGAGCGCTTATCTGATTCCACGACTCATTAATTCTTTACGTACCGCCATACGTAATAATATTACTGATAAAAACATAAAAAATAGGTTAAAAACATATTTCCTCACCGAATTATAATTCATGCGTGGCGTTAGAACACTGTCGAATCGTCATTTATGTTTTTATGCTGTAATAAATACCTGAATTATTACATTCATATTGTTTGTTAAAATTGTTAATAGAAGTAACACGTTGATACTTACATAAATAAACGTGCTGATATGAGGATGAATTGTAAGTGCCACACTCAAACCCAGGAGGTTTAAGTGGTACTTTTGTACTAATTTTAATTATGTATCTTATTGATAATTTAATTTAAAAAAAAAAACAATGTGAAAAAAAAAACAGCGGGTAATGTTTTTCTCGCCATAATAACCGATCCTGCGCTTTCCGCATCCAGCGGATTCTTCCGATATTCACCAGGTCGTCCGTCGTTATGGCGATGCTTCGGGGAGGCTTATATCCAACAATGGACGTTTTTCGACTGAAATCTTAATTAATGATTTAAAGATATAAATTGTGGAAAGAAAAAAAAAACCACCTACACCATTCGATACCACGAGCAGAGTTTACGGTACCTACTGAGATAGGAGCTGAGGATTCGCAGGTTCGAATTCTACTCGTGAGCGATTTTTTTCTTTCCACAATTTATATCTTTTTATTTCGCTTCGCATGCGTAAATGCGTTAAAAATATTAAAATAATTAATGAATGTTTTTCTCAACGAGAAGTTCCTAACCGTATTTAAAGTGGAAGTTAAATTCGAAACCACTAGCAGAGTACTACGGTAGCTTAGCAGTTAAAGCCACCGGTGTAATGAACCAGAATTCACAGTTTCGAATCCTGCTCGTGAGCGATTTTTTCTTTCCACGATTTTATCTACAGATAAGGTTTTCAAGTGTACATCAATGATATTTAATATTTAAAAGTATCATTGGTGGATTTGAATATGACGTGATATTAAATATGAAAAACAGATTATATTTGATGTGACGATGAACCTCCCAATTACAACTACAATTGAGAAATTTCCATACCATTTTTGACAGAAGGGTGGTGGAGGGCCACAGTAAACTGATATCCTTTTGATACATCCACAAATGTCCTATATTTGCTGGGAACCACAAGGAAGTGCATTACCTATATATGTATTGAATTTTTCATGGACCGTGTAGATTGGGCTTTCTGTATGTTCTTTGTTGGTAAGCCTACTGTCTGGCCGTATAGACGAACAGTTATGCGCGTGTTGAGATGTTATGACGCAAAACGGTAGGGTGCTGTAATTGATCCGCGATTGCAATAAGTTCAATGCTTTTTTGTGGTAAAACTTTTGTGTGATATTTGGTGCTGGTTATGAAAAATGCAACTCAACTCTAAGTAATGGCCGCTGGAGCAGACGAGTCCTTGAGTGGAGACCGCGAACTGTGACTACTAAAATGAACTTTTCTTTCTTTCTTTCTTTCAAGGTGGCCAAATAAGAACTACATTACTTATTTCATAAAATTAGTTGAATACAAAAAACCTGATATTTTTCCAAAAATACTTTATTTAGGCTTGGCAATTACGTATGGAATTAAATGTACAACATCTGCCTAATGACAACCTCTAGCAGCATAACAAACTACTTTGAAGATGCTACAAGTAGGTACTGCTGTTAACAATGAATGGTATTTCAATTCTGACGACAAACACATTTAGTTTTTTCTTTTTTTCAATAGTATCCTTTTAAACTTTCGCGAATTTCACTCATATTGAACTAAGTTTACGGGACTTGTCGCGCACAATTAAATCAAAATATAACAAATATTTTGACTAACCTCGACGTTTCGGTCAAGTTGCATTGGCCGTGGTCACGAGCACAGAGTACATTTGTATATATGAGAGTATGTGGGTGTCATCGTCTTGAGCGGCGGGTGTTTTCTCGAACTACCCGCGGTTGGTTTTTCGTAACATCGCTGTCCGTAACAAGATATGCTGAATCACGTATATATACATACCACGACGCGAACACTTCTCGATTACCGGATTCCACGAGGAGGACAACCTATATCCATCTTCCCGATTGAAATTTTTATATTTCTTTATCTCAATCGCTTCTCGTACAATTCTGGGATAGTAATGACGATCAGTGGAGAGGATTTTCGGGTCGTGTAGCTCAATCCAATGGTTTGTCACTTCTCGTGACCATGGCCAATGCAACTTGACCGAAACGTCGAGGTTAGTCAAAATGTTTGTTATATTTTGATTTAATTGTGCGCGACAAGTCCCGTAAACTTAGTTCAATAGGATCAGGACAAAACTACGTACAATTCAGTTAAAAATACAGCATTAAACTACGCATTGATACCAATATACTACCCAACTTTAATAGCCTGTAAAATAAAAAAGTCTTTCATAAGACCTATCGGCCTCAGTGTATCGAGTCAATAAAAGGGTCAACAATAACTGCCGTCTATTTAACCGCTGTTGCGTGAATAACGATCATCGATAAACGAGTAAAAGAGGACGTAAACTGCATCCCTATATCTGTCGGTGAACTGTTTGTCTAGTCGTTCAAAAATTACTTTAGGAACCTGCAAAAGCAAGTTGAATAGCCCACAGACAGTAAAAAATTTAGACGAAGTGCTGCGAACAATCATATTGAAGCCAAAAAAACTATACTTCTTCGTGTACAACCAGCGCTATCGCACACAATGCACCTCAGGTGATAGTTTTTTTTCATCAACTCAGCCTATCGCTGTGCACTGCTGGACATAGGCCTCTCCCAAGTTTTTTTTGGCTTCACTACATTGTTCGCAGCACTTAATAGCCACACTTATCAATACTAATAAAATAAAGCTGAAGAGATTTTTGTTTGTGTGTTTGTTTGTTTGTTTAAACGCGCTAATCTCTTGAACTACCAGTCGGATTCGAAAAAATCTTGTTGTATATGACAGCCAGGTTCATGAGGAATAGTGTAGGTTATTTATTATCACGCTACGACCCTAAAAAGTCAAGCAAAAGAAAAAAAACAGAAAGATAGCAAAGCGAAAACGAAGTAATAGCGCGGGCGGGCGATACGACACACGGCGGGTGAAACCGCGGAGCACAGCTAGTTTTTAATAAATGGAAAAAGGAGTTTATCAGTTGGTGGTCGCTCCGTGTACAATACTGCTTCAATTCAGCCAAATCTAGTAAGGCTGGAAGCTGCTTTAAACACAGTTTAAGAAAAAGATAGGGGAAAAATTGAAGGAAGTTTGTCTGTCTACTTGTTTGTTACTTCTTCTCGTTGCGTTTAAACTACCGAACTGATTTTGATTAAACTTGGCATAGAAAAACCCGGTGCACGTCGATATCAATTATGAGGTAAAATGACACGCGGTAGGTGTACATCAATGATATTTAATATTTAAAAGTATCATTGGTGTACATAAAAATACCGAGTACCTTACATTTTAGGAAATCTTACAGTGATAGTTGTAACATCATCAGAAAAGTAACTTCGAATGTTGTAGCTGCGGCAAAGAGGTTGACACTCAACATGATGCTATCAATTCCATATGCTATTTGGTCCGTCATTTCTAATATCCTATATTATCCTAAACTGGCCATCACAACAGATGGCTACACCCCACAAAAAAAATATGACGCGCGACGTCGCGTGCACAATCTATAGCCAATAAACGTCAGCGAGGATAATGACGTCACGAATTTCCGAAATATTTTTCCGAATGCACCAATCGTAAAAGGTTTACGAGCGTTTCCGGGGGTACCTAGGTTTATTAACGGTCTATACATGTGTGTGTCGTAATGGGCTATTAAATTTAGTTAGTGCTGATTGGTAGTCAGTAATAAAAGCCTAATGATTTCATTGGGATACGGATGTACGCGTCACGTTAATGTGTTATGTAGGTCTTTGTAATCATAACACTGAAAGATTAATATTTTGTAACCCGCACTATATTATAGTTATATATAACATAACATAACATCACGTCTGTATTTCCCCGAAGGGGTAGGCAGAGGTGTATAGTACACCCACATTTCGCCAGTTATGTTATAGTCCCATGTAATAGGGGGCGAGCCTATTGCCATTAACCGGGCACAAATCCAGACTCCGGGCTGCTACTGAGAATTTCGTACTGAAAAAACCCAATAACACTTTGCCCGACCCGGGAATCGAACCCAGGACCCCACGGTCAGCAGTCACGCTTGCGACCACTAGACCAACGAGGCAGGCACTGGACGATATGCCTTATAATTAGAAAATTGTATGAATTTTGTTTTCGATACATTTGCGCGAAGGTTATTAGCTGCTAACCAGGACATTACTGATCCTATACAATAATTTATTGACTTTTCAAATGCTCAGGAATCATTATTAACAATATTAGGTATTATTATTGACAAGTCGTCAGCAAATAAGATAGACTGATCCTTTTTAATTTTGGTAAATCATTTATATACAATATAAATAAAAGGGGGCCAAGAACGCTCCCTTGGGGTACACCGAAACTATTTTTAACAAAAAGGGATTTGTAAGATGTCAAATTTAATTATTGTTCACAGAGCTTTTTAACTAGCTGCAAACGTTATCACTGATTTAACACACTTTTATAACAATTTTTACACGCTTTTAGGATATTTCAAGGTAAATAAGATATTTAAAAACAATATAAACTACACAGCCAATGTTCACTGCAAAAAATAACCGCATACAGTAATTCGCGCGCCATTTTTCACATATTCAATATTTGTCTAAAATATGTTTGTGTTATAATAAAACAAAGTTTAACCGGATTAAATCGCGTATATTATTTAAATTGGTTTCCCTGACGTTTCGAAAGCTTTGCAGCATTTCGTGGTCGCAGGTAGACTAAGATGACAAGCGTCTTTACAAATATTTCTAAAAAATTATTTTAATCTACCGTACAATATTATTAATTAAAATCGTTTCGATGCACGCAGTAATCACTCACAATATCATTATCTTTTACAGTGTTGCGTGCTGTTTGGGACTTGATTATTTTTAGGACTGGGTTCCAAACAGGTGGTAGCTGCCAATCATCTTCTCTATTAAAATTAGGATGTTTTTTAATTTCAATAGCCTCACGGAGCATTCTAGGTACATATCGGTTTTCCTTCGCCAGAACTTGTGGTTTATCAAATCGAAGAAAATGGTTGGGTTTGTCTAGGCCATGTTCATGTTCTTTGTTTTATTATAATGTGTAGTGATCGCGAAAACCTAAGAAGTTATTATGTTTGTGTTATTTTTCTCGAGATGACACGCGTGTGCATTGACCATTATTATAATAGCCAACTTAGCTCACTTGTATTATGATACCCTTGCGTTACCTTGCTTGGGTTCGATTCCCACAGGACACAAATATTTGTGTGATGAACATATAAGTGTTTGTGTTTGTATGGGTATTTCTTCTGTATTATAAGTATGTATTTGCAAAAAAAAAGTATGTAAGTATTATATCCATTGTCGAGTATGCATAGTACAAGCTCTGCTTAGTTTGGGATTAGATGGTGCTGTGTAAAATGTCCCAAACATATTTATTATTTATTATAATAGAAATTAAGTTAAATAACTTCAAAGACTTGTCCGATGAAGATTTTAATAAGTCAAGGGTCACTCTTCATACGAAAATCACCACCTTTTGATAGGAAACCCAATTTAATTACAGAACACCTACGGTCAAATATTGGGCCGCTTTATTCAGGCTAATACAAGAATATAGCCCCACGCTATTATAATTAACCCCATACACAACAAACAAACAACGTCCAATACTGTGCTTAATTAACTAATTCATAATGATCGTATTCAAATATGGATGCAAATCAAAGTGCCCGTATCTTCGCGCTATGGGAAAATGGAGCGGGCAGTGAATAGAGATGATTGCGGGGGTCATTTGAGGAGGACAAAAGACCGGACCCGAATACCCTTCTTTTAGTAGTTATTACGAGGTATGGAGTAGTGTTAGGTAAAATTATTTTGTAACTGATACCCAGCTCCTCGTTGGTCTATGGCACCAAACGCGACGGCGTGACGGCGTGTAAAGCGTGGGGTCATGGGTTCGATTCTCTGGTCGGGCAGTGTTATTGGGGTTTTTCATAACGAAATTCTCAGTGCAAGCCCGGATTCTGGATTTGTGCCCGGTTGATGGCAATAAGCTTACCCCTATTATATATACTTTAATAAAATTGTGAAGGTCGAAAAGTCTGCACATTTAGTTTTTTTTTTTCGTGAAAACCGGCTAAGGAGACTAGAAATAAGCAATAGAACACGAATCAATAGTTTTTAGAATTTATGTCTGTCTGTCTGTTTGTTACCTCAACACGTGAAAACAACTGAACGGATCGTAATAAAACTTTGCAGATGTATAGGTATTAGTCTAGTCGTGTTATTTTGTTGCATACAGAAAAGAGCCGATTGATGTATATATATTGTATTGAAATAATAAATAAATTTCCGAGCAAGTGGCAGAAAAATGTTAAATAGGTAATTCTACTCTATTACTTCTACTTCTACTGTCAAAAATATTCGTCCTTCGTCCAATGGAGTGGACAGTTTTTTTCCTGTTTTGCAATTGATAGCCGCCATCCGACAATTAAGGGGTCGCTGCATATTTTAAACATTCCTTTTATTATGCAGATTAACGTATTGACTCTGCTTGTACCAGTAATACAAAGCGTTAAGGGCTATTGCTGTTCCATGCGAGGAAGAGCTGCCGCTAGATTTTGTATAGCGCTATCTCGTTTTCGCGCAAAACAATGATAGTTTTTTTAATCTCGGAGTGTAAAGTGACCCTAAGTTCTCTGGACGGTCATATTCTTTATCTCTTTTAAACGTCAATCGAGTTTCGTCTTTATGCTTTCGAAATAAGATTCAAAAACATTGCAAAAGTATATTGATTTACCTATTCATCATTTTTGCGTTTACTATGTCATGTCACGTCATCTTAATTTGAATCTTAAAATCTTAGGAATAGAGTTCATTCTATAGATGTTAAGGATTATAATTTATTTTATTTGCAGCTTCCGTTTTGCTAAAAAGGCGTGAAAGGGATGGGAGACTATTGTTTAGAGTTATTTAGATCACGTATTAGTTTTAATGGACCGGACGCATGGGGGTAGATTGTTGGTGACCAGTGATGAAAATGTATGAGAAAATATTTTTAATTAAAGGAACTTTTTAATATTGGGGGCTAAATGTAACTTTTTGAATGGAGGATGGAACAAAATACGTGCGACAAATTTTAAAGTAGGATTCTACCAATGAAACTGAACAACTCTGAAAGAAAAATGGGTTGTCAGACGAAAAAATTTGACTTCCTATAGGTACAAGAATCTTAGCGATAAACAAGGTATAATTTTGTATGGGAAGCCAATTTGCTTAATTTGTTTTCATTCTGTGTAGTGTTTTTTTATTTAATTTCATCCTGTAGTGTTTTCTTACAAAAAATAACATTATGGTATTATTATGAATAAAACATGTTGGACATTCACAGGAAAGAAGAATATTATTCAAATAAACATATTTCTTTTGCATTTACACAAATATACTTACACAATTTATAATACACGAACTCGGATGAAAGATTTTTCAGGATTTTTACTAGATCAATTTTTTTTCCGTGTTAGACACAAATTCTGTTGCATACAAATATTGTAGTGGTCTTATTACATACGTTATTTTAACAAAACGCACACTTGTATAGTGATTTAAATAAAGAATAACATAAAAATACTTAAATAAAATGAAAACACATTAATTTACTTATTTATTTAAACTTTATGTAAGTAGCAAAACATACAGGTACAATGGTGGACTTAATGCCTTATTTCTCATACGTTTCCAAATTGAATATTAAAGATATTTTATTATAAGCACCATTATAATTATAAAAGTCGTTGATTATATAGTTTCTTACGACTAATATTCGACTTACCGTTACGACTTGTGCTGTGCGCATTTTACTCCAAAAAAAACCTAGAACTTTCATTCATATTATTTAACTGTTCACACCTGTCTACTACGTATAATTTTCTATACGATTTCCAACCATATTTTCTAAGAAATATAGTTTGTAATGAATTGTAACATCAGACTAGGGTGACCAGGTGCGTTCACGGTCGGTATGGCACAGTATAAAGGTGTGTTGTGAGTCATTCATGTCTTCAAAGTTCATGGCACGTGGTCACTTAGTCGTTAACCTTTTGTGGTTGAAAAGATACAGTTTTTTGCAATAAAAAATGTCTTGGACTGCAGTTGATATGTAATTTTTTACAAAAAGAAGATTACCGGTCCGGTCTAGTAAGGTTTTAATTGCGAAATGGAAAAAGAAGTTTCGTAAAATAAATGTTTTTTTATATCAAATGGGCTTGCGTTTGACCCATAAAGGTATTATACTGACGTCAGTATAGAAATGTCTTTGGTTTGACCGCCACCTCACTGTTGCTGGGTTTGAAAGTAATGTTTTCTAACGATATAAATTTTGTGGAAATAAATAAACGTTCACAAGCAGGATTCAAACCTATGACTTCGGTTTAGTACACCATCAGTGTTGTTTTATGTTTTAAAACATTTTAAGGTTATTTAAGTTATTTTCGTCGAAATATTTAGGATAATAATAGTTTAGATTGTTCCTTCGATCATTGATATAATCATCGTAAAAAAATAATGAGTTCAGTACTTTTACAAGTAAGTATAGAGAAGAAACGGGGCAACAAACTCAGTGTTACCAGTGTTACGGTCTTTTTTTCTGTTTTTTTTCAAGTAATGACAAAAAACATACAAGAAAACCACGTCAATCATTTGTAATAGGCCTTAATTCATTAATTTCATACACTTCTTACATAAAAAAAAAAAAAACTATTACCATAGGAAACCTATAAATTCTATAACGGTATGCTGACATTACTGGTTTGCAAACATCTGCTGACCTTTGGCTCGAGTCAACACCTTGAGGGGTGGTCACTCAGTAATTATAAATAGTAAACTGCCTTTACGTATGCGGGTGCAAAAAAGTATTACAATTCTGGTGGCATACTAGGTCTGCATAATAATATGTAGTATATGAAAGAGGATTGTATATTTTTTGTTAGAAAGTAACTATAAATTACGCAGCGTAGGGCGCCCCCCTGCCAGGTAGACCGACGACCTAAAGAACGTGGCTGGGGGGGACTGGATGCGGAAGGCAGAGGACCGAGCGTTGTGGCGCAACTTGGGAGAGGCCTATGTCCAGCAGTGGACTGCGATAGGCTGAGTTGATTGATTTGAACTATAAATTAGTTTTTATTCTAGGAAAGTCGAGTAAAAATATAAATTTAGGACCTGTTAATTGAATGTGTCCTGAAGAAGGTAGCGCAGAAGACGGATGACTAGTGTTGAGGCAAAACTTGGGAGAGGCCTATGTCCAGCACTGGACTGCTATAGGCTAAGTTGTGTTGGTGAATTTAATGTGGTTGTAATTTTGAATAGCTAAGTACTCATTACTTTATTTACACCACGCAGAATGAGTCTGCAACAATTAGAATTTCCTCGATATTGCGATGATAAATAAATTGGCGCAATGCGCAAAAGAATAACTTTTTTTTAAACCGTCCTTCATAATAATTGTCTAATATTTAACCATATTCTATATTTGATGTGTCCAAGTTAGTAAAACATGCAAATCGACGGCAGATGGGCATCACTAATGAAACCATGACTAGCGATTTATGGAAAATTGTATACAAATTATATCAAATAGTTACCACCCCAGTTTTGCAATCACTTCGATTTTAATTACCGTTCTTAATTTCGAATTAGGAATTTATTATTGAACTAAGTTGTTTCTGTTTTTATGGCCACGCTACGAAATGATATGATTTTGATGTCTTTTCTCAAATTGCTAATCTATAAATGAAAAGATCGTCTCATTTTTGTTCTTGACATAATAGTAACAATTAATCGTAGACACTAGTCCATAGTAAAAAAGCTTTTTTCTGGCAACATAACTCTAGTATTAGCTGAACCACCCAGAAAAATAGTGAACGTTGAGGGCAGGATACACAAAATATGCTACTTAGGTATAATAATTATGTATCCAGACTGAAAGTCCAGACTCAAAACCGAAGAACTTATTTCTTCTATCTATAGAATACTTCTGTGCTACTGCTAACCACGTATGTGTCCCACTTCTGGGCACAGGTCATAAAATGAGAGCTCAGGCCTTAGGCCACCACGCATAATATGCATATAACTACATACTGTAAACTGCTCTAACTTTGCTACACTGTTCTCCATGGCTACAACCCTAAGGCACCATTGTTACTTTGCCTGACTGTGGGTTTGCACCAAAAAACATTTAACATGTAATGTCTCGAAACTTGTCATATGAAACTAATGTCACAACTTGTTTTGTTGATTGTTACGTTCGCACTGCAGAAAACTGGGTAAATTCTTTGACAGATTTCAAGATTTGTTATTGTCTGTGTTTGCACTGACTAAAAACTTATACATTGACATGTTTGTCTGTAGATTTGTCACGGCTGACGTTCGCACTGATGCTTAATCATGTGTCAAAACTTGTATAAATCTCGTTTTTTGTGTTATCCAATGAGGTCGGTAAACATATATGGCCGAAAGCAGATACTTTGAAGTGTATCGAAATTAATTGTGAAACATGTCAATAGACTATGAAATGTCAAACAAGTTTCGTTTTAACAAGTTGTGTGATGATGCGAACGCGATTCGATACATTGACAGAAAACTGACTTTTCAACATGTTTTTATGTGAATGTTTCGTCAGTGTAAACTCACAGTAAGGTATTACCTGAATCAAAAATTAGTGTTGCCACACCACAGTTATAAAATCTCCCCAAGTACAGTCGACCGCACGTCAGTGGTAACAGTTCGACATGGACAGCGTCTTTATTTCGTAGGCAGTAAGGTCGGTTTTCTAATTCAAGTGTTACCACTGTCATGCAGTCGACTTTACCTACGGAAATCATTGCTTTAATAGTTTACTACAAAAAAATGCAAAGTTGAAGCAATTTACGGTACCTACTCGAGTCGGATTTTATTTACAAAATACCTAAGCGCGTTACCTCTTCCATCACCGGTAAATACAGACATTTTTTATTCTCTCAAGCAGCTCAAAAATAAAACGCAAAACCTCAGCAGATTCGAGCAATCAGAGCATCGCATCCCTACAAACAGGGGTGCAGATTAACATCCCTAAAGAAATTCCAAATTAAATCCATTCTGGTAGATTGTGACAAATGCCATCAGTCATGCGACCCCTCATTTGCATGAGAAAAACTTGAAGAACAACTATTTATCAAATGGCGAGAGGACTTCCGGCTGCCATGACAGTAGGCGCGACGTGTTTCCGGCCGCCATCTTTGGCTGAACGCTACACATCCGGTTGTGGGAGATATGTGATGTAAAATACTGGATGTGTCAATTTAGTTTTTTTAATTGATTAGTTGATTACGCGCCCGAGAGACCGTTTTGTTGCGCACCGATAATTCTCCGTGGCTCCGAAGAGCACGTTAAGCATACCGGTTGCCATACAAATATCTATGGCAGTCGTTACGGATAGTCAGAAGCCCGAAAGTCTGACAATTGGTCTACACTTAGGATATCGGTATTACCCAGTATCTGGGTTCCGAGGGTGTGATGGCAGGCGCTCCGCGTAAATTATTAATGTTCAGCCGCATCTTGTTAGATTGGAAGCTGACCCCAACAAAAGCTCGGCGAAAGAAGAAGTGTCTAATTTAGGGCACTTGGAATGTTATTGCCAAGAATTTTTCGCTGCTAGTTTTCCAACCAACTAGACCACTCCTTCCCAACCGCATAACACCCGCAAGGGATGGCAAGGTGAATTAAGATTGCGACTGACGGGAGCATTTATTTTGTCGTAATGTAACATTCGCATCCCGCGGTTGTTACGTTCGCCTTGAAGAATCCTGATGCAGAGCTCACAGTGGGCTCACGGCTCGCCTAAATATAAAAGGATAAACATACAAGATACCGTTTATACTGATTTATCACCAACGAAACGCTTGACTTTTCAATGTTTTCAATCAGTACAATGTAACGAGAATGGATAGGATAAGGAATGAATATGTAAGAGGGAGTCTGAAAGTAGCGCCAGTGACAGAGAAGTTAAGTAGCAACAGACTATCATGGTATGGACATGTGATGAGGAGGAATGGGGAGCATGTTACGAGGAAAGTTTTAAGTATGAATGTTGATGGCTATAAGAAAAGAGGGAGACCGAAGAAAATATGGATGTATTGTGTGAAAGATGATATGAATAGAAAGAAAGTAAACACAGAGATGACGGCTGATAGAGATGTATGGAAGAAAAAAACATGCTGCGCCGACCCCAAATAAATTGGGATAAGGGCAGGAGGATGATGACAATTTTATGAATCTATATTACGCACTGGTGCTCGAAGCTATGTTTATTTTATCAGGCGTTTACTTGATTTGTTAAAAGAATCATAGTACTATAATTTTATCGTATACAAACATTATTTTGTAACAATAACTATTAGCGTCATGTTGTTTAGATACATTATCTTATCTGCACTTATATTTTCCGAGCAAACCGCGGCGCGCGGCGTTTTCATCGCCGTTTTCTAGTGCGAAATATTGATGAAGCTACTAGATAGATAGACTCGGCCGGAATAGCACAATGCAGCAAACCATTTAGCATTTCTAAGCATTTTTTAATCCACCGAACTGAAAGAGCTCTGCTGTTGTACACACGGCTACACATCAAGCTGTACGAAACCAGTATAGGCTGACCTCACGTTGTAAGGAAAACCTATACAATGCGAGGTCAGCTTATACTGGAAATGTACAGCTTGTTGTGTAGCCGTGTGTACATCTCTTCGCGGTGGCTTTATAAATATCGTTGCTGTCTTTGCAAAAAGTTGTGTTTTTTTAATTTATTTGATAAAGGTAGGTACTTTTTGTTATAATTTCACGTTTACTTCAGTCTTTTGAAGATCTATATCAGCGGTACTCTAAGTGTGTTCCGCGGAACCCTAGGGTTCCGCGATACCCCTGTAGGGGTTCCGCAAGAATTTAGAAAAAAAAAACAAAACACCTCTCTCTGGTCACTGGTCGAACGTTTTGAATCCGCCCGCCGCGCGTATACTTGTGAGCGCGCAGTCCCTTTGATAAAAGCCGCCTCTGAATTAGACGCTATAGTTGTGAACAAGCGACTTTCGGCTCTATCTTCAAAAGCATAAAGTCGAGATTGTTTACAACGCATTCTTTTGTATTTATATTTTTATTTCCGCTTTTTGTTTATCAAAGGCGCCGACTCGAGTATTTTTGAGAATGTTCGAGTTCGAGTCTAGGACTAAGTATAAAAGCGCTATTATATAAAAAAAGTCGCGCCTCGTCAGTCAGTTGACGATTAGCGTTCGGAGCGATAAGTTCGTACCTACCTACTTACAAGCTGGCTAGCCTGCTGCCTTCTTGTAAGTTCTACTGCCCGCTGTATTCTGATTGTATCAGTTTTGTACATTTCTTCTTTGGACTAAACTTTGTCTCATAAACGCAGTAACGATTGTGCATTATTTAGACCCTACCATCCTGACGTGTAACATTATTAATAAAGAAGAATGGAACGTTGGCTTAAAGGTGTTAAACGTGTTGCAACGACATCTTCTAATGACGCTGAATGTTCAAAAGCAGTACGCGCGGAGAATACAGCAATTACCAATCCAGACGATGATGCCACGACGTCAAGCTCCACGGTTTCAAAGACGAAGAAAAGGAAGTATGATGAATCATATATCAGTTTCGGATTTGTTGATTCCAACGGCTCACCTCTCTGCATGTTATGTAGTAAACTGCTTCCTAATAGTTCCATGGCACCTGCCAAATTACGCAGACATTTAAAAACTGTACACCCCGAGTCTAAAGACAAGAATAAAGAATTTTTTGTTCGTAAAAAAGAACAGTTATTGGAAAGTCAAAAAAATATGATGCATGTAACACAAACTATCAATGAAAAGGCCACGGAGGCATCATATTTAGTTAGCTATCGCATTGCACAAGCAGGTGAAGCGCACACTATCGCTGAGAATTTAATAAAGCCATGTGTGTTAGACATAACAAAATGTATGCTCGATGAAAAATCTGCAAAGCATCTTTCTACTGTACCGCTATCAAACGATACTGTTTCACGGCGAATCCATGATCTGGCAAGCTACGTCAAACAAGAACTAGTTGCACGTCTACAAAAAACACGATTCGCCTTGCAAATGGATGAGTCAACTGATGTCACTGGTCTGGCTATCTTGCTGGTTATCGTGAGATATCCATATGAACGTTCTTTTGAAGAAGACATGCTTATGTGTTCACCGCTGCCCACAAACACTACCGGGGAAGAAATTTTTAATAAAATAAACATATTTTTTAAAGAAAATAATCTTAGTTGGAACGATTGCATTGACATTTGTACAGATGGGGCCAAGGCGATGACAGGTAAAACAGCAGGAGCAGTATCACGAATAAAAAGTAAAGCGCCTAATTGTAGTTCCAGCCATTGTATTCTGCATAGACAAGCACTTGCGATGAAGCAAATGCCGTCAAATCTAAAATTAGTTATGGATGAAGCGGTAAAAATAATTAATTTTATCAAATCACGACCACTACAATCCCGATTGTTCTCATTATTGTGTGAAGATTATGGCAGCAAACATAAAACACTGCTGCTCCATACAGAAGTGCGATGGCTGTCTCGGGGTAAAACTTTAACAAGGCTATTTGAACTTAGAGCCGAGTTATAAATGTTTCTTTCAGCAGATACAGTTTCTTTTAATTTGAAAGACCGTTTGTATGATAAAACTTGGTTGTTCCGATTGTCTTTTATGGCAGATATCTTTCAAAAACTGAACGAATTGAATTTATCATTGCAAGGTAAACAGACAACAGTGTTCCAGGCCTATAACAAAATAACTGCCTTCAAAATAAAATTAGATTTTTGGATTATTTGCGTTGGTAAAAGAGAAATAGAAAGCTTTACGTCACTCAGTGAGTTTGTTAGCGATAACGACTCGGAAATGTTTCAAGATGATGTGTTTGAAGAATTGGTCCAATATCTCACTTCGATGCGCGCATCTTTTGTAAAGTATTTTCCCGAAGAACATAATACAAAAATGAAGCTGAATTCATGGATTCATAATCCTTTTTTACCCAACTTGCAAAAGCCCGAAAGTATGTCAAACGAGATATATGAATCTCTTTTAGAAATGTCATCAGACACAAGTATGGAGTCACTGTTCAAAACGACGCCTCTCAACGATTTTTGGTGCAGAATCCGTGATGAATATCCAATGCTTGGCAGAATGGCTCTGAATATTCTTCTCCCGTTCCCAACAACATATTTGTGCGAAACAGGATTCTCAACCTATGCAGCCACGAAAACAAAATATCGCAATAGACTGGACGCCGAACCTGATATGAGACTTCAAATGTCTTCTATCAAACCTGATATCAACCAATTGATGAAAAATAAAAAACAGTTTCATACCTCCCATTAGTTAAGATTTTTTCATTTTTAATATCTTCTATTATTGTACTTGGCATGTGGTTAAAGTAAGTAATAATTAGTAACTGTTACATTGTACTTTTATTATGCTTATATAATAAAGAATACACTTTTAAAAACTATTGTTTTATTGTAGGGTTCCGTCAAGTATTTTGCTTGTCAAAAGGGTTCCGTGACCAAAAAAGTTTGAGAACCGCTGATCTATATTTACATAACTGACACTTTAATTATATGTTAGTCCATAAAAGATTTTTAAAATGTTTTTCATCATCATTTCAGCCGAAAGACGTCCACGGCTGGACTTAGGCCAAATGCTTAATACCTTTCATGGTTTCTGAAAAGTGCAATTTTAACATAGTATGACATTTTACAACACAACACACATAGCAACAAATAATATTTTAAAGACGATATTCCAACGACAAACTCACCTGCGAATGTAGCAACGGCTTTCTATTTTATTTTATTTTTATTTTTTTATTCTTCAGGACAACAAACAATTGCGCAATAATGCATAATACAAACAAAAAGATATACAAAACTTAGGTAATCACGCAACCAGCACCGTTATCCACAAAATAATACATACAATTTTACAAATACAGCAAGCACTTTTGCAGACAGAATTAATGTACTTATATCTAATTATGAGCGAAAGTTAAAGTAGGTATACAAAACTTGCATAATTATGCATAATTTGAAAAAGGAGTTTACAATTCATTTCGCAAAACATTTTTTTGTGACATTGTTTTTATATTGGGCGAGTGACATAACAAATAGGTCAGTATCGGCAAAGTTATCATTATATGACTCCATAATTCGCCGCATGGGAGCACGTTCACCCGCGTTAGTTCTGCAGAGCTTGGGAGCAAATAGTCTATGAGCATAATTATCACGAATTCTTTGGGAACGACTTGGTATGCGAAGGTATATTTGGTTCATAAGCTGATTGCAATCTAATTTATTATGAATAATTTTATATAAGAGTGATTGATCAAGACACAGTCTTCTTAGATTTAGAGTTGGTAGAGAGAATTTGTCTAAAAGAGTATGATATGATGACCATTTTTTGTAAAATTTATAGTTTAAGAACCGAAGATATTTCCGTTGAACTGTTTCCAGTTGGGCACTGTATTTTTCATAATATGGGTTCCAAACAGAAGTTGCGTATTCTAGTTGCGATCTGATGAGCGACTTGTACAGTAATAAATAAGTAGAGGGTCTTTTAAATAAATTACAGGTACGCCTTACAAAGCCGTAAAGCTGAAAGCCTTTAGCTGTAATAAGATCGACGTGAGCATCAAAGTGTAGTTTTGAGTCGAAAAGTATACCCAGGTCTTTTATTAAGGAAACTTTTT
This sequence comes from Asteroscopus sphinx, assembly GCA_949699075.1. Classification (NCBI taxonomy): domain Eukaryota; kingdom Metazoa; phylum Arthropoda; class Insecta; order Lepidoptera; family Noctuidae; genus Asteroscopus; species Asteroscopus sphinx. The sequence goes on along the minus strand of OX453022.1, from coordinate 19,603,216 downwards.
CTAAGGGAGTGTAACAGAGAGAGTATTTATATGGAACAACGTTGATATTTTTGGTGAAGGATATAGATTTACATTTGGGTAAACTCAGTTGCAGTTTATTAACTAGGCAATAGGCAGAAAATCGATCCAGGTCCTGTTGCAATTTATCACAGTCTTCAATGGATCTTACCTTACGATAGACTTTGAGATCGTCAGCATACAAAAGAAAACTGCAATTTTTAAAACATGTATTTATGTCGTTTATAAACAAAACAAAGAGCAATGGACCCAGTATCGAGCCCTGTGGAACTCCAGATGTCACGCCGATCACATCAGAAGCAAAACCATGGACCACGACTTTTCTACTAGAGAATTATGTAGTTGCTAGTTGACCTCTTCCAGTAGTGAAATTGATCTTGATCCACAACCTCAGAAACCCTGATTGGGGAGTGATCTCTGTTTAGATAATTTAGTGGTTCGCTCGCTATGAAATATTTTCAGCATTTCGTTGTATTTCGCTGATTGTCGGTGATCCTGTTAGCTTGATGGCAGCCATTTTGTTTCCGAGTTGTTTACTATGTAAGATTGTTGGTTGTGCAGGTATTAGGTATGGCTATAAATTTGGTTCATATGTATTATCACATTAATCACTACGTAGATCAACGTGACGTTATCAACTCAGCCTATCACAGTCCACTGCTGGACATAGGCCTCTCCAAAATTGCGCCACAACACTCGGTCCTCTATCTTCCGCATCCAGTCCCCCCCAGCTACTTTCATCAGGTCGTCGGTCCACCTGGCTGGGGGCGCCCTACACTGCGTTTGCCGATTCGCGGTCTCCACTTAAAGACTCGTCTTCGCAGGATTAGTAAGCTGAAGTGGCAGTGGGCTGGCTATGGATGGCATACAAGCTATGTCGGTCACTCCAGTTCTTCTCCGGATAATCTCGTTACGAATTTTATCCTTCAAGGAAACTCCAAGCATAGCTCGCTCCATAGCTCGCTGAGTGACTTTGAACTTGTGGACTAGCCCAACTGTCAGTGTCCACGTCTCGGCACCGTAAGTCATGACAGGCAGGACGCAAGTTGAATATAATGCGTACAATAAATTCTGCCACTAGTTAAGGCGGGGTACTGCAATCCGATTGGCCCTACCAAAGCGGCCATTGGCTATTCACTAACGCTGCAGTTACGACGGCTCATGTAAGTGGTCGAAATTGATTTGAAGATTTCAAGTGACGAATAGTGGCGACCGAAATTTCAAGGATGTGTTGCCGGCATCGGTTGCCTATTATGCGGCGTTTATGCGTTGTATGGTCGCTGGCCACAACACTCGGTCCTCTGCCTTCCGCATTCAGTCCCCCCCAGCCACGTTCTTCAGGTCGTCGGTCCACCTGGCGGGGGGGCGCCCTACGCTCGCCGTGAACAAATGAACGATGACGTTTTTTTAGGTTGACTGCCTCGTTGGTCTAGTGTAGTCCTGGGTTCGATTCCCGGGTCGGGCAAAGTGTTATTGGGTTTTTTCATTAGGAAATTCTCAGTAGCAGCCCGGAGTATGGATTTGTGCCCGGTTAGTGGCAATAGGCTCGCCACCTATTACATGGGACTATACCATAACTGGCGAAATGTGGGTGTACTATTACACCTCTGCCAACCCCTTCGGGGAAATACAGGCGTGATGTTATGTTATGTTAGTTAAGTACCTTTATACTTAATAAACTCTTCTGCATTTTTATTAACTCGCTTTCCTCCCTGTCCGTCTGTTCAGTACAAATTTTGCTATTGATTTTTGCTAACTTCCCGATGAGCTATAGACTTGAAACTTTAAACATCTCATCAGCACAGAACTGGGTGAAAATGCAATACTAACTCATCATCATCATTTCAGCTGAAAGACGTCCACTGCTGGACGTAGGCCTCCCCCAGGTATCGCCACAACGACCGATCCTGCGCTTTTCGCATCCAGCAGATTCCCGCAACCTTCACCAGGTCGTCGTTCCACCTTGTGGGGGGCCTACCCACGCTGCGCCTTCCAGTAGGTACGCGGTCGCCACTACAGAACTTTACGATTACTTTATTTATTATTACTTTATTTCCAGCGTGGTGATTATGGCATATCCAACATGACCAGTAAAATAATATTACCTAACTCTCTTTCATAAAATGCAAGTTGATGAAATAAATATTTTTCAACAAATTATTACTTATATTTCTTTATACAAAAGACCGATTGTACGTATTAAATACTAATGGCCAAAATTAATATCCAATCTATCCACGATTTACCATACGAGAGATAGAAATTTGACATATTTTGTATGGAGCTTATGTCAAATTCCTATCACCAGTAGGGCAAATCGTGGATAGATTGGATATTAATTTTGGCCGTATATCAACAATGAAACTATACTACATTATCTCAGATTACATTATCAACTGACGCCTGACGCACATGGCATATCTTTATCTCACGCACACTACTGCAAACTCGTTTCACAACACGTGACATAACGTAAATATATCACGCGGGGAAAGCGAACCGTAATTTCGATTCTACTCATATACCTTCGATAGCTCAGTTGGTAGAGCGGTGGACTGTAGCTGTGTAGAACAATTGATATCCATAGGTCGCTGGTTCAAATCCGGCTCGAAGGAACTTTTTGAAGATTATGTTTTTTTTACTAGATTTCGAATAAGACCTACTTTATTATTTACTAATATTATTTAAAATGTAATTAATTACTTTAATTGAATTTAAAAAAAAACCTAAAAAAGAGAAGGCAAAGCAATATTGATCACAGACAGTGTTTTGTTGAGTTGTCTTGATATACTGTTTGATTTTTTTACACTTTTTTCTACAATCTGACATATGTGATTATTTATTATATTTTTTTTTTTCACTTTATGATTTTTTTATTTTTTTTACATTACCATTTTTTTATATACCTACACAATTTTGACATTGTATTCCAAGACCATTCAGTTTTACTGATCACTGTAAATGTGACCATAATGTAGCCATTAATGGCATAGAGTATCGGATCGTTGGGTTCCCTCCTGTTGTGATCGAGCCTAACATAGGTACCACTTACCTATCATTATTAATCATTAATTAGTTTACTTTCAGTGAATTTGTCTGGTTCTCACACAAATCTTTCCAAATTATGTGACAAACACACCTTGTACCAAAGAGTATAGCCATGGAGTTTCTTGCTGGCTTTTCTCCACAAAACCAACTTTTTATAATTAACGTTTTGAAAGTGCATGTAGTACTGCAGAATAAATATGTAATGTGCATCGGCAAACATCGGAAACACTCGTATTATACATTACAAAAACGATAGACAAAAGCAATTTGCTACTAAAAAACACTCGCAAACACAAAAATACTTATTCAAAATAAAAACATTTTTTTTTAAATCGTTACAGCAAACAAAAATCACACAAAAGTATCATAATTAAATTACCTTCCAGACTTAATGGGAAACTTTTTCTCGACAATCCACAATCAAATTAGATTTAAAATTAAATTCGGATGCGATACAAAGAATCCGACTCACCTTAACCCTTAACCGCAACTCTTAGAACCGTGTTGAATCAATTAGAGGGTTGAACCCATTGTACTCGGATGTCTTCGTCCGAAATTGAATTAATTTAAAAAAGTATCTGGCGTGGAAATGTTATAGAGATGTTTGGAATAGGAATCGACAGTTTTTTTTTCTCTAATTATTCGAAAGTGCCAGTAATGGGCAACCTAAAATAGCTTACTAAGAAAATGTGCAGACATACCTACATAAATTTAGTAACGTTATACTTCTATACTAATATTATAAAGAGAAATGACTTGTTTGTTTTTTTGTAATCGATAAACTCTGAAACTACTTAACCGTTTTTAATAATTCTTTCCCTATTAGAATGCTGCTTTATCCAGAAGTCGTCATCATCATCATTTCAGCCGAAAGACATCCACTGCTGGACATAGGCCTCCCCCAAGCATCGCCACAACGACCTGCGCTTTCCGCACCCAGCGGATTCCCGTGACCTTCACCAGGTCGTCGGTCCACCTTGTGGGGGGCCTACCCACGCTGCGCCTTCCAGTATCTAGAAGTAGCATAGGATATATTTTATTTAAGTACTAAATCAACACAATATTATATCCTTTTTTGTTTTTTGGGTGGAAATCCTTATGGAAACCTAAATCTCCGTCTGAGGAAGGTAAAGGGTGTCAGACTCTTACCGACTAAACCACATGGTGGCCATTCTCAACATAAATAAAATAGAGGAGCTCCGGAAACGCATTTGGCATGTCCCGGGGAAACATAATATTTATTCCTATTAAAAGAATCTAATTGCGATACATTTTATTTTTTTTAAACTTCTAAAATATTTTTATCGAATCTTATAAAATCTAAATCTCAATACCAACCAGAAAAAAAAATCTTACTATAGAATCGTGCCAATTATACGCAAATGAAATTAACCCTTTCGATGCTCTGTGGAACATTTTAATTGCTGTTAAATCGAAAAGGGATCAAAATGAAAACGGCTTGTTCCATTGTTGGCTGTCATTAATCTATGTGGGTGGGTACAATTTCATGCCATCCGCTTTTTATGCAATTTAAGTAGATATATTTTGTTGTTGAAACTTTATTTGATTTATTATTTTAAATGTTTTCGGCATATTTAAATGTTGACGGCATGTTTATTGACAAAAAATACAACGTGTTATTGAAATAACTGAAAACCTCTTAAGGGGTCATTGTACTCATCAGTATGAAAAACTTTTACAATGGGACCAAACTTGAAATCGTGAAAAAAATATCAGTTGTTTCCTACAATCGTGTTTACATAAATTTATGAACACATATATAAATTTAGTTTTTAGCCTAGTGATTGAAAGCTTGCCTTCCATGCAGGGTGACGGACTGCTGATCACGAGGTCGTGGGTCCGATTCCCACAGGACACAAATATTTGTGTTATGAACATAAGTGTTTGTGTTGGTCTGGGTGTTTCTTATGTATTATAAGTATGTATTTACAAAAACGTAAATAAGTATTATATCCTTTGTCTAGTACCCATAGCACAAGTTCTGCTTAGTTTGGGACTAGATGGTGCCGTGTAAAAATGTCCCAAAAATATGTAAGTTCGAGTCCGCCCTTCACCTCTGTTTTTCGGATTCATGTGCGGATCTGAATTTGATTATCACTTGTGTAAACGTTGAAGGAAAATGTGAGGCCTGCACACCTGCGAGTGCTTCATAAAGTTCTTGATAACTTGTGCAGTTCAGCAACCCGAAGTAGGCCAGCATTGTGGACTAAGGCCTAAATCCTTTTGATACTGAGAAGAGGTCCAATTGATGAACATTGCAAATTACCATTAAACCATGTCAACCATTTATTTAGCTAAAATACAAAAAATATACATATTACATGAAAAGTTAACAAACAAGTTACGGAGAACACAACATGCCATCAATAAAAAAAAATACTAAAAAAAAAAACTAATTGGTTTTGTAATCAGTAAAATTGCCATAAATCATCAAAAATTTACAATAAAATATGGGATTCAGCTAGCAATTTTTTTTTTTTTTACGAAACATTTATTTTATGACCATGGAAAGTACGTGTATGTCTAAACCATGTACGTATGAAAAATACGTGTACCTACCTATGTCTAGCCCATTAAATTACTTCTTATAATTATATCTACTACCCTCATGTGCCCTTTCGTTTAACAGAATGAATCTCGTTAATTAATGGTAACTTAACCCTTTGTCTGTAACGCTGAATAAATCCGAACACAGTGTAAGGATACTCAAACTTTTATGACTTTCATGCTTTCATGTGTAGTATCTGTAGTACTTAACAGTCGTCAGCAACATAAATCGATGAATAATTTAGATTTTTTTATAATTAATATTTTTTTACTGTAAATTATCTCTAAGATACTTTATTTGAATTACAATCTAGCCAATTACAATTTGAATATCAATGCGGCCAGTAAGTAATTTAATTTTAACCTAAATTGCTATGTAAACATGTTCTAAAAAAGCGTCCAATAAATTTTTTTAGTTTCTATTATAATAAAATTACACTTTGTTCATGTGTTCTTTATAGGCAGCACTTATCACTACATTTTGTCTGTCACTACACTAATTCAAATGGCTTTGTCTGTTTTAGTCTTCGAGCTGGATTGCCTCGACATTCACGTGGTAGTGAAGTCTAAATTCATGAGCTTCTGCGTAATTCTTTATTACTGTATCTACGACGTCCACATTAAGGTTCCGATGTATCATCTCAGCCGAAAGACGTCCACTGCTGGACATAGGCCTCCCCCAAGCAACGCCACAACTACCGGTCCTGCGCCTTCCGCATCCAGCGGATTCCCGCGACCTTCACCAGGTCGTCGGTCCACCTTGTGGGGGGCCTACCCACGCTGCGCCTTCCGGTACGCGGTCGCCACTCCAGAACTTTACTGCCCCATCGGCCATCCGTTCTGCGAGCAATGTGCCCCGCCCACTGCCACTTAAGTTTAGATCATAGTTTCCGATGTATATTGACAATAATCTGATTAATAATTCATAGAAACCAATTATTATTTTAAATATATCACATAACTTGTTACAAAAAAGAATGTTGGGTAAGTAGTAAGTTTTCATTCATAATTAATCACTTTTGAAACTTTGGACAGTGTACCTATATCAGGGTTGCCAGATGAGTAAAAGTGGATTATCGTACTGATGTTCTAAAATTATCGTATATCAAGGAATTTGGTGAAATATTATCGTACACAGTGCTGAGCTACGAACAAAAGCAATGATTTTCAGCATCAAAATTATCGTATTTCTGCGTATTTCAATCAATTTTGTATCGTACCAGAGCCTAAATTATCGTATATGTACGATAATTATCGTACGTCTGGCAACGCTGACCTATATCCTACTTTCGTTGCCGTCTGTAACTACCATAACCTCCTCCTTTTTTTGAAGTCGGTTAAAAATAATTATTTATTTTTCAATATGGACTCAAAATGTGATAGCCATTTGTTCGTTTTGTCACTTTTATTTATTAAATTAAAGCACACGGAAAAATTATACTACAAATACATAGAAATAAAATAGTACTTGAAAGGCACTGCTTATTTCTTTATGTTGCTTCCAGAAGACCTTCGGAAGCAAAGAGGTGTAGGTAGACACAGTATTAAAGTAGCACATTTTAATATAGATTGAAATACTAAAATCGTAACATCGCAAATACTTTACATTGGTTAAAGCACTTACATAAAACCCTATAATTTCACACCAGTTTAAACAATAGATAATATCAAAAACTTTGAGAGCCTCCCCCGTTAACCCTTCCATGACGCACTGATTCATCTTAACCCGTCACCGACTGATGGATCAAGATATTAATACCGAAAGCGTGGCGAATCTGACCAAACGTTAACCCTTTCAATGCATTTATAATTAGAATTGTGCCACGCTACGGGTCTTCTAATGACAGATAGGCGTGATTTTCTTTTTAAAATCTGAGATTGATCGTGCACAAGTTGCGTAATGAAAGAGATTATAAAAGTAATTTTTAATCACGAATATAGAATAGAATATAGTAGAGATCTTGTAATATTACTTATAACAATTTTTATTTCCCCTAATCTAACTGATCTCTTTAAAAAACAGATTGTTTGGTTGGTATAATTTTAATTTAGGTAAGCTATTTGCACTTTAAAATTAATTACTAAATACAAGCATTTTTCAAATTTAATGTTGATAAATATTTAATAATTGATGTTTAATTTCCTAACAAATAAAAGTTGAAACTCGATTTATTAAACATTAGAACGCCTGAAGTTCTTATCATAGCATTACACCGTGCAATGAAACATTGTTTCACTTTACATAAGTAGACAATGTTTATTTTTTAAACTTTATCCTACCAACAATTAATATATGTCTATGCCTACCAATTAATAAAATTAGCCTAATGTTAAACCATTGAGTATAATTCGCGCACTTGAATGACCAGCTCATAATTCATATGACTCAATAAAACTGCCCGCATCGCTAAATTCAATGTGATTAATTGACTACTTTGAACGAAATGAGATTGACGAAACGAGTATAAACAAGAAGTCTAGCCTAGCCCAGAAAAAAAAACTCGTTGTATAAACATATCGACCTTTTATTTAATTATCTGTCGAGGTTTACTGCTTGACATTTCATTAAAATTCTTATTTTGTTCTACAAACCAGTTGAAAACATAAGGAATATTCTAACCCTTATGATTATAACGTAATAAATAATACGTGCGTATTGAAGTACATTTAGATATAATACAAATAGTAACACATACATGAAATGGACACCTAATAGGTACGTTAATGTCATTTTGATTTTATGACATCCTTTAAGGTAATTTTTTTATTTGAAGACGCTGTGCTCTGTGGTCGTTTTTACTAAAAGGACATTATGACTCGTGGACCACCGGCTAAATAGGACGATTTGCTCTACAGCCTAGGTGTAGGTGGTATTGCAGTTGTTATGGGCAAAGGTAACCACTTAACATCAGGTGGACCTTTAGCTCGTTTCGCCATCCTATACTATAAAAAAAGGACCACCTGATCCAGAAGATGGGACACCCAGTATGTTCTAGGTACTCACATTCGAATTAAATAGCCCTTGCTGCTCATTAAGGAATCGGGAACAGAATTAATATGCAGATGAGCTGAATTGGAGTGAAGTTGATCGATAGACGGCATACAAGGAGAAGGACACAATGTGCCCGCATTATTTAAAATTTGCCTAAAGAGTATTAGGTGTCCAATTTAATTCATGTGTGAATAATTTTTAAAATTAGTCGTATATTAGGTGTGGACTTTCTTATTTTACATTATTATTGTATACATATTTCGAAACGACCTTATTAAGGGCACCCTTCATGTTTTCTGTGAACCTCGTAACTTTCTTAGGTAGGTCTATCTGGCATAAACGTCTTTTGAAACAAGAAACAAATTTTCTATCTAAATCAGTATTGTGTCAATCTGTACCTATTTTATCTTGCAAAAAATATGCCTGTGAACACTTATATTAAGACTAACAAAAGTCCTGCCAAAAACGCTATTTTAAAAGTTTTAGATTGAATAATGTTTGACTAGTGGCGCCCCCATTTTTGTTTTCATTTATGGCAAACTATAGCGATAAATATTTATTGTTGGTTTTTATATATTTTTCTCGAATATTTCGCTGTTTTGGGAAAAAATATTTAGGTACCTACATTATGGCATATGGCATAATGGTTTGAATTTTAGTGTTTTTTTTTTGTACTTTATAAAATTTGTGCACAATAATTATTTGGTTTGCTACTCGGGAGTACGTTCTACTCTGACATTTTAAATCATTACATATACATCGTCTGCTCGTGACCACGGCCAATGCAACTTGGCCGTATAGAATTATGAGCTTGGCCGAAACGTCGAGGCAATTATGCGTCGAGGTTAGTCAAAATGTTTGTTGTGTTTTGATTTAATTGTGCGCGAAAGTCCCGTAAATATAGTTCAATATTACATATACAAGTTTTTTTTTTAATACAAAGCCGGTGTCTGAAAAAAGTGACTAATATTAAAACCGGCCAAGAGACAAGAGCACGTCAACTAAAGAATATAGATTTAGCAAAGTTGCCAACGCGCTCGATAGATGGCGCTGGCGTCGAATTAGAAGTCGCTATGGTTTCGTTACACAAACAATGCTATAAGCCAAAATTTTGATTGCTAAAGTTGCTAAACATCAGGTGTGGAAACACCTGCTATTTTTGTAACGTCGGACGAGTGGTTCGACCTCCTAAATCATATAATTCAAGAGGCTATGTATTGTATATCCTATCTATGCTAATAGGCTATGTGTATGTATGTCCTTATAAATAGGACAAACTAGTCAAACTACTAGCATAGCAGTGTTGCCAGATCGATGATACGAAAATACGGTGCACACTGCACAGTGGACAGTGTTGCCAGATCGATGAAACGAAATAACCAGAAATACGGTAAGTCAGTATCAGTTTAAAGAAATACGGCAGATTTACGGTGATAAATTTTCAGAATTTTCTGCCTATAATTGAAGGCAATACTGGTGATTGCGACGTAGTAACCCTCGAAACTCATCTTGCGTTTTTTGCAAGCTGTAGCTATATTTCACGTTATATACCTATTGATCGGAATATTTTAATAGTGAGTAATAGTAGGTATTTAGTACTAGAGTAGTATAACATCTTAGCTTTATAAGCTCCACAATATAAAGTTACTATCAAATTATCGATTATATTATAGAGCTAGGTTAATGTTATTATGAGCATTATTCAATAGATCATCATCATCATATAAACCAAAAGACGTCCACTGCTGGACATAGGCCTCCCGCATCTCCCCCAAGATTGAGTATATATATTGTTACAACAACCTACAACGTGAATTAGAGCTACAATTTGCAAAAAACACACGAAATTTTGAATTTCGCATGCTACTAGGTACATCCACCACCACTGACTTGAGTAGCACACTAGCGATACAAATTTTTATTTTTTTTGGAAAACTACCAGTTCCAGCGCCTCAATTCAGAACCACACGATAACCAGTTGTCGTTCGATTCGGTTTGTTATCTCTTTTTCTCTCGTTGCGTGAATCATCAGACGAAACGGGACAACAAACCGAATCGGTCGACAACTGGTTATCGTGTGGTTCTGAATCGCCCTGCAGGTTGGATTCCAAAAATTACGGTAACTTTCATACACCGTAATTTATGACTACGGTAGGTGGCAGAAATAAAAATAAAAGCCAAAATTACGGCAGATCTGCCGTAATTACGGTGCATATGGCAACACTGACAGTGGGTCAAAATTACCAGAAATACGGTAAATCAGTTTAAAGAAATACGGCAGATTTACGGTGATAAATTTTCAGAATTTTCTGTCTATAATTGAAGGCAATACTGGTGATTGCGACGTAGTAACCCTAGAAACTCAAAATTTCTTGAGTTTTTTGCAAGCTGTAGCTATATTTCAGTGAAAGAAGATGTAGTGACAAAGATTGAGAAAGGTATGTTAAGATGGTTTGGACATATAGAGAGGATGGACGAGAGGAGATTGACGAAACAAGTATACGAAGCGAGTGTGGATGGAAGAGTTGGAAGGGGACGACCTCGGCGAACGTATCGCGATCAAATCGCGGATGTTCTCAAAAAATGCCAGGTTATGAGTTCTCTAAACCGACGAGCATGCATGACGAGGTTAATGGACGTAGATGAAGCGAAACAGGTGTGTCAGGATCGTAGCAGGTGGAAATCCATAGTCTCTGCCTACCCCAATGGGAAACAGGCGTGATAATATGTATGTATGTATGTATATACCTATTGATCGGAATATTTTTCGCGACAATAATCACAATATCGTAATAATATAGTGCCGGAAGGTGGTCACAGGATCACCGTGGACACACCGAGTTTGGGCTTGTTAGATTTGTCTCAATGAGTAGTTGGCTGAAATAGGATAACATTATTGCTTTGATGAGATAGATTAAGACTAAAACTATTCAAAATAAAATAATAATAAAAAACTTTTCAAAAACAAGCTTTTATTGAACCAAAATGTACTAAATAAAACTTACAATACACATAAGTAAAGAACTTTAGTATTTTCTCAAATAATTTAAAATTTTAATGTTTGCTATTTGCTAAGATCTTTTTTCTATGGTCAATGACCGTTGAAGTCGGCCGTTGTGGTTGCCGCACGGGGAGAAGGGGCTCGCCTGCCAGTGACGAGCAGAGACCTGCCGGGGATGGTTGGGCGAATACGGGAGTATTTCCCACGCCCCCGGCCAAGGGTCGGTAGAGGAGAGGAACACCGTGGTGGTTTTTAGTCGGTAAGAGTCCAACACTGGATCCGCTTTCCCCGGGCGGAGTGCGTCCATGAGGATTTTCCCCACGAAAAAAAAAAAAGGGACGCCTTATGTATTTTGCAGTTTTCTCTCTAGGTATTAGAAAAGTTATAATCATATTATGTTCGAAATAATTAAAAAATAGAGGTTTTACTAATGTAAGCTTCATCAGTTGGCTTCTACTTTCTACGTAACATAGGTAGCATAAAAAAATCATCAGCATTTCACTTTATGGGTGCCACCTCTAAAACACATACCTAATTATGTTTTTTTGTTCTTTTAAAATAGAGATTTAAATCTGAACATTTTTTTTTTCAAAATTTCATGCTCTTTTCATTACAACTGTAGAAGTTTTTAAGATATGTTGGGGTCGTCTTCAAGAAAACAGGTTCTGTTATATTGATTCTACGTTTTATTTGTCTATTTTTTACAAGTTTGAGATTAAAATATTCGCGACAGATTTTTTGCGTCCGCGCTCTTGTCGTCAGTTCGTAGTAGAGAGAAAGTATATCTGGCTGTCAGCTGTCAGCTGTCAAAGTTAGACGTCGCCGGTCGAGGCCGCTATTGTCACGTTCCACCTCTTCCGCTCCGACGCCGGTTGGATTTGAGACGTTCAACGCGTTCCAGTCGCATTGTAAACATCCTCCCCCCCCTTGGGGACGTGTTCCCCAAGGAGCTCTTGGGAATCTAGTTGTGTTAGTCTAGAAACGGGCCTATGAATGACGCCGCTCTTTGTTTTCACGTCGACCACTCTGCATACGCCATCTGCTCCTGGATATAGTTTGACAATCCGGCCCATGAGCCATTTCATAGGTGGCAGCTGATCGTCCAGAATGAAGACTAGGTCGCCAACACTAACGTGGTGTTGTGCATGCTGCCATTTGACGCGTTGCTGCAGAGTAGATAGATAGTCCTTTGTCCATCGAGACCAGAAATGTTGTCTTAAGCGTTCAATCAGCTGGTATCGGTTGATGCTGACTCGCTCGGTGACAGGTGAAGGCAGTGAGGTCAATGGCCGACCCACAAGGAAGTGCCCAGGTGTAATAGCTGACAGATCAGAAGGATCAGCAGACATTGAAGTAATCGGACGCGAGTTCATAATAGCCTCAATCTGCACAAACAGTGTGTACAACTCTTCAAAAGTTAAACTAGAGTTACCCGCTATCCGTTTTAAATGAAATTTTGCCGTTTTGACTCCCGCTTCCCAGATCCCGCCGAAATGCGGTGCATATGCAGGAGAAAATTTAAACGTTATGCCTTCCTTGCTCGCGTAGTCGCTAACCGATCGTTCACTATTCTTAAGCAGTCTGTTCAGTTCGTTATTGGCTCCTACAAAGTTTTTACCATTATCACAGTATATTGTGTCAGGTTTACCACGTCGTGAGATGAATCTACGCAAGCACAAGATAAAGGCATCGCTACTTAAGTCGCTCACGACTTCTAAGTGCACAGCTTTAGTACTAAAACAAACAAATATGCATAAATAGCACTTGGAGGTCTTAGCACCACGGCCCTTTCTATTTAATATTAGAAAAGGTCCAGCAAAATCAGTGCCACAAGTCTCGAATGGTGGAGCAGGAGTTACACGAGGTTGTGGTAAGTTACCCATTATAGGGTTTAAAGGTTTAGCTTTAAATCTCTGACATCGTACACACTTTCTAACGGTAGTCGCAGCTAACACCTTGCCACCTGTGGGCCAGAATTGCTCACGAATAGAACTCAACAGTTGCTGAGGGCCACAGTGTAAGAGACGAAGATGTTCTTGCTCAAATAAAAGTTTAGAGAAAGTGTGTTTGGGGTCAAGTAATATGGGGTGTTTTTTCCCATAAGGACAGTGGGATGCATTTTCAATCCGTCCACCGACACGTAATACACCATGTTGATCCAAATATGGGTTTAAATAGAGAATCCGTGACTTAGAATTTAGTTTATTTAAAGTCTTAAGTGAATGAATTTCCTTTGAAAAGCTTTCGCCTTGTGAAGCTTTAGCTATAAGCATCAGTGAATTACTCAATTCAGAACAAGTAAGTTCACCATTTAGTTTAGTATTATTTTTTCTAATGTTATTTATAAATCTTAGTATGTAAGCGTATATTCTTTGCAATTTGTATAATTTAGAATATTTTTCAAATGGTACAACATCATTAGGTAGGGTTTTAATATTTAAACTTATTTTTGTTTCAGGTAAAGTTACAGAAGTAGATTTAGACTGGGGCCATTCATGTTCAAACTTGGCCAGAAAGGAAGGACCATGCCACCAAAGGGTATTACTAAAAAGAAGACGTGGTTGAATGCCCCTAGACGCCATATCAGCAGGATTATATTCGGTAGGTACATGACGCCAAGTAGTTATATCAGTTAGATCACGAATCTGTTCAATCCGACTGCAAACATAAGTTTTAAGGGTTTTAGGTGGAGTGTGTAACCACCCTAAAACTATGGTTGAATCTGTCCAAAATACTGAGCGTGAAATCTTAATTTTTAAAGATTGCAGAACTTTAGAATGTAGTTTTGCACCAAGTAAAGCGCCTAACAATTCTAGACGTGGAATTGTTTCAGTTTTTAAGGGAGAAACTTTAGTTTTTGCACATAATAAGTTACATTCAACTTCACCCAAGTTATTCGTCGATTTTAAGTAAATACATGCACCATAGGCATCTTGTGAGGCATCAGTAAAGCAATGAACCTCTATATAGGTTGGGGAGTTGCAGAGAATATACCTAGGTACCTTAATATGAGCAAAATTATTAGTCTCTTTATAGAATTCTATCCATGAGTTCTCCATCTCCTTCGAAATTTCATCATCCCAGTCTATTTTAAGTAACCAGAGCTTCTGTAAAAATATTTTATGAAAAATAGTGCAGGCAGATAAGAGGCCTAATGGGTCGAATATGCGACACGAGTTGGACAGTATAGAGCGTTTCGTAATTTTAGGAATAGGTTTAATTTCGACTGTAAAGTGCAAAGTGTCAGAGCTAGGTGTCCATTTTAATCCTAACACAGAGGATTGCTTACTAAAGTCTTGAGATTGATCAGTCATTTGTATATCATCAAAAATATCAGGAGAATTTGTTCTAAATTTACGCAAAGGAAAACCACCCTCAGAAAGTTTTTTAATTACTCCTGAAAGAGTAGATTTTAACACAGATTTTGAGTCTGAACCAGTATACAGGTCATCAACATAAAAGTCATGTCTTAACGTATTAGCAACAGTTTCATCAGAGCACTCCATTGCAAGTTGTATAAGACACCTAGTACTAAGATACGGAGCTGAAGCTGTTCCATACGTGACAGTATTTAGTTGCAAGGTTTTGAGTTCTTGATCTTTGTCCTCTCTCCAGAGTATGAGTTGCAGGTGACGCTGGGATTCAGTAACCATAACCTGTCTGTACATTTTTTCCACATCACCTGTTACTACATAGGTATACTGACGAAACCTGAGCAAAATTGCCATTAAATCATCTTGAACTACTGGCCCAACAAATTGAATATCATTAAGTGATATGTTTGTAGAAGTCTTACAAGAGGCATCGAAGACTACTCTTAAGCGAGTAGTCTCACTGCTTTCACGAATTACTGCGTGGTGAGGTATATAGTAACCGAAAATAGGACGGCTGATTTCGGTAAGATGGCCTAATCTTTTATATTCATTAATGAAATCTATATACTCATTTTTAATGTTAGATTTATCTAATTTCTTTTCTAAATTAAAGAAACGCCTTTTAGCAATAAGACAAGAGTCCCCTAGAGCCTCATTAGCGACTTTCCGCAAGGGCAGTTTGACACAGAATCTGCCATCTTTCAGGCGGACCGTATTTTCAATAAAATGATTTTCACAATATTTTTCATCCTCAGAAAGCAAAGTATTTTTTGTTGGCAAGTCAAGAATATTTTCAACTTCCCAGAATTTAGTCAGAGAATCTCTAATTTCTTGAGAAAAGTTAGAATTAATGGTAGTAGCATGGCCCATACCACATGGACCAGACACTAACCAACCCAGCTTGGATTTCTGTAAGGTAGGTTTATTTTTCCCCAACTTAATTAGCTTAGAATCTACAATTTCCCAGTAAACATCAGCCCCTAGTAGTAGATCAATTTCAGATGGGCAGTAGTAGGTTGGATCTGCTAGTTCTATAAACTCAGGAAGATCCCATTGAGAAGATTTTAACTGTATATCACACTTTTTATTAGTATTTGTTAATTTATTATTTATTCCAGCAATTGATATATTAGTATTAGAACAAGTCAGATTCATTTTCTTTTGCATACTTTCAGTTATAAATGAAGACTGACTTCCATTGTCTAGAAGAGCTCTAACAATGAATGTTTTATTAGATCGGCTATCAACTAATTCCACCTGAGCAGTACATAAGAGAATTTGCCCGGGAATTTGCACGGAGAGTGATATAGGATTGAACATAGTGACAGTAGACGTCTGAGAGGACTCCGCCACTTGAGGAAGTGATGTCACAGAAGAAGTATCAACAGGTAAGTTTGTTTTATCATTATTGGACTGTGATTTATGCAGTAATAAATTATGTCTTTTGTTACAGATTTTGCAAGAATTATGTTTGCAGTGAGCCGAGAAATGACCAGGGCGTAGACAATTATGACAGAGCTTGTGCTTTGAAACTTCATTGTATCGAGAATCCAATGACATCTCTTTGAATTTATCACACTTATAAAGTAAATGATCTTGCGAACATACAACACAATTTTTTACGTTTGTCGAAGAAGAAACAAATGATTTTGTGTGCTTATTGTCCTTATTATAAGAAGATGATCGTTTTTCAGTTTTGATTGATAAATCATTCTTGCTATACTGCAAGGTTTCTAGCACGTCAGCACGATTACGCAAGAAACTATAAAACTCCTCAAGTGTTGGAGAAGTAGGAATAGTACTCCTGTGTTCCTCCCATTTGCGACTTGTAACACCATCTAGTTTCGTGGCCATTATAAAAACAACTAAAGTATCCCAGTGAGTTGTAGGTTCATTCAAAGAAGATAAGGCACGAAGATTTTTAGCGTAGTAATCTATCATATAGCGAAGTGACTTGTAATTTTCCTTATTAATTGCTTCAAAATTCAGAAGAGCCATTAAATGATTATTTGTAAGTATACGATTGTTGTCAAAGCGCTCGATAAGCAAACTCCAAGCTAATTTATAATTGGTACCAGTGAACTCTATTGACTTTATTATATTAGATGCGCCTGCCTCTAACGAAGAACGTAGGTAATGGAACTTGTTAATATCAGGAATAGTATCATTATTGTTAATTAAAGAATCGAAAGTGTCTCGAAATTCCATCCACTTTAAATAGTTTCCATCAAAAGAAGGCAGCTGTATGGTAGGCAGCTTTATGCTATAGTTTCGGCTAGTTATTGAATGAGAATTAGCATTTTCAGGTAGTACAATACTAGGTGCAAGACTATCAATTAACACTTGAGCTTTAGCAATGTTTGAACAAAAGTCACTCTCAATTACATCATTCTCTTCTAACTGTTCAGGTTCTAAACCTTCAATTTTAGTTTTTAAATTATCAAACTGGTTTAATAACTCTCTGAATCTTGACAGTTTTATCTCAGTTTCAGCAAGTATTTGTTTAGAGATGCTTTCAGCACCTATCAGCATAACAGTATTTATATATTTTGAAAATATAGTTATTCTAGCTTTCATCGTTCCACGTTGCTGAATAAGAGGTTTTAATTCAGCAGCCATAATGAAAAGCACAACAAATTGAACAGACTGTTAAAGATTAAGTAGGTATACAGTACCAATTCTGGTAACAGGTATCTCGGTTAAAACAAAAATCAAAAGCCAAACCGTGCAAGTCGTGCAATAGCTACGACAACCACTCGTCAGTCAGCAACTCGCACACGAGCAAAGCAGGCCACGCAGCACAGGACGCAAGCTGTGAAGTGCAGGCAGGTGTCTTTCTTTTTAGCAGAGCATTCCAACAGGACCCAAGAAGCAGGTGCACACGGCGAATCTGGAAAATGCCAGGGTGGTCCCGTAAGCGAAATGCAAGCAAAGTTAGGTAGAAGTAGGGTCCTAGGTATGAACCTAGGTTCTTGTCATATAGTAAGGAAAATCGACACAGAAAGTAATTTCAGTCTGACTCCATAGATATTTTAATCATTTAGATATTAGAAATACGGTTGTGATCGGGCTTTGAAGTAATTATTTTGCAATGAACACTGTTAGGCAGACTGCAGCATTAAGAAAACTGTAAAATAAATAAGATACTAAAACTGGGCGTACTTCCCTGTAAGTAGTAACCAAAAAACACACGTCACACACAAGCCATTTTCATCCGTTGAAGTAGCAGCCGTAGCAGGAACAATGCGGCTGCATCGTAGTCTCAATCTTCAGTTTTTTCTTTAATCACGTCGGGGTCACCAAATGTTGGGGTCGTCTTCAAGAAAACAGGTTCTGTTATATTGATTCTACGTTTTATTTGTCTATTTTTTACAAGTTTGAGATTAAAATATTCGCGACAGATTTTTTGCGTCCGCGCTCTTGTCGTCAGTTCGTAGTAGAGAGAAAGTATATCTGGCTGTCAGCTGTCAGCTGTCAAAGTTAGACGTCGCCGGTCGAGGCCGCTATTGTCACGTTCCACCTCTTCCGCTCCGACGCCGGTTGGATTTGAGACGTTCAACGCGTTCCAGTCGCATTGTAAACAGATATAAAGGATTAGGACAGACGGACGGACAGAACGATCTTAAAAGGTTCCTACGTAGCCCTAAAAATACATACCTACATAAATATACTGGAAATGTCATGGACGAATAAAGAAAGGCGGACGGAATCTCGCTAAACAGTAAGTGAAGCACCCATAGTAAGCGGGGCTAGCACGCACACATTCACACCCACTTGGTGGTGAAGAAAAATAAGCTAAAAAATTATAATTTCTTATGTTTTCGCGATCAGTACAACTACACTACATTATAATTAAACAATTTTAACCGGATTACATCGTGTATATTATTTAAATTGGTTTCCTGACGTTTCGAAAGTTTTGCAGCGTTCGTGGTCGCAGGAAGACTAAGATGACATGTGACTTTACAGATATTTCAAAAATAAAATCTAATCTACCGTACCGTACAGTTTTTATTAATTAAAATCGTTTCGATGCACGCAGTAATCACTCACAATGTCATTATCTTTTACAGTGTTGCGTGCTGTTTTGGACTTTATCATTTTTAGGACTGGGTTCCAAACAGGTGGTAGCTGCCAACCATCTTCTCTATTAAAATTAGGATTTTTTCTAATTTCAATAGCCTCACGGAGCATTCTAGGTAATATTCGCGATGAAATCCGATTAAACTTGTTTTATTATAAAACTAGCTGTGCCCGCGACTCCGTCCGCGTGGATGTCGGAAAATAACATCGTGTCATAATTATGAACACAATATCTTCAAATATAAGTGCCTACACAGACGATTACACTATTTACCGACCATACTATATTTTGTTTTTACAACCAACCGGCTAAGGTGATGGAATTTCATGGAGTTAGCCCTAAACTAAAAATATTTAATTAATCGTCCGGCGTACCCTGGGCAGTCAGCCCCGCTACCAACCTGCTGACTGGCTCATCTTTTGCCCACGGCATGAGCTATTATTCGCCAACCCGCCTGCCAAGCGTGGCGATTATGGCATATACCCCTCTTTTGGGGGTGGCCTATGTCCAGCAGTGGACGTCTTTCAGCTGAAATGATGAGCTATTATCATTATGTAGCTCATGTCGACACGATAGAAGAAGAAGAAGCCCTAAACTCCCTCATTCTGAGCAGACGCTCGTGCCCAGCAGTGGGAAGTAATTGGGCTGATTATGTTATTCTATAACACTAACCACTTCTCTTCTTATGGTGAGAAGAGGCCCGTGTCCAGCAGTGGGACTGTAATGGGCTGGTAATGTTATGTTATTCTAGAATACTAATAATATCCAGTTCATTAACTCTTCTCATTTTGAGAAGAGGGCCATACCCAGTAGTGGGACAGTAATGGGTTGACTACGTTGTTATTCTATATTTTCTAGTTTCTTAACTCTTCTCGTTCCGAGAAGAGGTCCGTGCCCAGCAGTGGGGCAGTAGGTAATGAGCTGATTATGTTATGATAATCTATTACACTAACAATATCCAGTTCCTTAACTCTTCTCATTCCAAGAAGAGGGCCATGCCCAGCAGCGGGACAGTGATGGGCTATGTTATGTTATTCTATATTTTCTATAATACTAATAGAATCCAGTTGTATTTTTAGGAACCTGCAACCTGCATCCAACCAACAATCATGACCTCTACTTTGTATGCAACTTAATACAATAGAGGGGTCAAGCTGTATCGCAGGATCTACTCAACCGATTCTGATAAAACATACCCTATATTTTAAGTTAGACTAATACCAATACAAATGCTAAGTTTCATTACGATCCGTTCAGCCGTTTTCACGTGATGAGGTAACAAACAGACAGACAGACAGACAGACAGACAGACAGACAGACAGACAGACAGACAGACATAAATTTTTTAAACGATGGATTCGTGTTCTATAGCTTATTTCTAGTCCCCCTAGCCGGTTTTCGCGAAAAAAAACTCAATGTACAGACTTTTTGACCTTTACAGTTTTATTATAGTATATATAGACTAAAAAATATTAAATAAATTACTAAATTGACTGCCTCGTTGGTCTAGTGGTCGCAAGCGCGACTGCAGAGCGTGGGGTCCTTGGTTCGATTCCCGGGTCGGGCAAAGTGTTATTGGGTTTTTTCATTAGGAAATTCTCAGTAGCAGCCTGGAGTCTGGCTTTGTGCCCGGTTGATGGCCGACGATCTGGTGAAGGTCGCGGGAATCCGCTGGATGCGGAAGGCACAGGACCGGTCGTTGTGGCGATGCTTGGGGGAGGCCTATGTCCAGCAGTGGACGTCTTTCGGCTGAAATGATGATGATGATGTTGATGAATGGCAATAGGCTCGCCCCCTATTACATGGGACTATAACATAACTGGCGAAATGTGGGTGTACTATACACTTCTGCCTACCCTTTCGGGGAAATACAGGCGTGATGTTATGTTATGTGTTATGTTAGTAAAAACTATTTTTAAATTATTTCGAGCATAATGTGATTATGACTTTTCTAATGGAGAAAACTGCAAAATACATAAGGCCTCCTACTTCAAAGGTCACTGACCTTAGAAAAAAGATCTGAGCAAACATTAAAATTTTAAATATTAAATGTTATGTTATGTTAAAAAATATTAGACGATTATAGATAACATTAGTGGACCATTTAAATATGGTGAGTTTATCCCCGAATGTCACCCTGTAAACAGTAACTACACAGAAAAAGACACCCCACACAGTGCATTCCGTATCAAGTATCATTTTAGATCAAACACGTGATAATAGCAGTAAGAGCGCCCCTATTATTTGATACAATAAAAGTGAAGTGCAGAAATACTCGGCATTCTACTGTGAAACTGCTCCTCATATAATTCTGACTCAAGTGACATCACGCTTTCAATCAACACTGAATCTAATACTGCACACCCTAAAGTACAAATTTCAGAAGCATATGATGAGCCTGATGAGGAATTTCAGGGTGTGGACGCATATATGTATCGGTCGTTCAATAGGCCGTACATTTGCAGATACGGACTAATGGTGATTGAGAAAAATATGGCAGGAGCATACAGTACAATAACTTGTGGTTATGTCTTCATGAATATTGAAGATCAGCGTGATAGTCACATGTTTTTATTTGATTATACCAATAGCAAGTTAATGGTGATCGTAAATTGATGATATCTGTTTATATCAGAGAGTAAAATTTTTAGTTTTTTTTTGTGTGTTTGATTGTTGTGGAGTGATGATGGCCCTTCTTTATCTGAAGATGTCGCAAAGGCAACTAAGGATTTAGTCTAAATGTAGCAACAGCAACATACACCTAATTTATACAACGTTACTTTTTGTTTTTTGAGAAACTAGTTCAGAATCACCAGGAGAATCAATCGGGATAGTTTTTATACCATGTCACACTTAAACCAAAAATATATTCAATAGTTCTCATTTTGTTACGGTTAAATTCAGTACATTAGTGCATCTTGAATAAGTCCTTAAGGGCAAAGAAGTTCAGCTGGATTTGTTTCCTAAGCCGTGCATCAGGTAGATCAGGTAACTGCCCTGCATGCCATTCTTCATTTTCTCTAACTGGGGAACTTACAGAACTCTGAAAGCAAATTTTAAGGCGTGCGGCTAGCATTGATCTGAGACAAGCATTTTCAAATTTCGCACCCGTTCCTAGGTAATTGCGCGTATTTTTTTACATTACTGCGTTTTACTGCGTTTTACCAGGTTTTACTTTAGTTATAACTTTTTCTGAAAAATCTGTCATTTTTGGCATTCCTCTATCTTAAAATCGTAACCCTTTGCGGGTGACTTAATATTATGACCCCCACACATAGGATAATTTTTATTGACATACCACGGGAGCCAT
Organism: Asteroscopus sphinx; assembly: GCA_949699075.1. Lineage (NCBI taxonomy): Eukaryota > Metazoa > Arthropoda > Insecta > Lepidoptera > Noctuidae > Asteroscopus > Asteroscopus sphinx. The sequence continues at coordinate 19,580,821 of OX453022.1, read as the reverse complement.
TGTTGACAATACTATATTGTTAATATTATTGCCTTCTTTGCTTTGCTTGGATTTATTGCACCCATATCGTCAATACCATCAATAACGAGCCAATAATACAGTGTGAGTCTTCATAAAGTGCACATACGATATTGGGTGAAACTAGACAAAATTGTACCGACGGTAAAAATAATGAAAAATCAAAACCTTTTTTTGGATTTATAAAAGTAAACTTTTTTTATTAGAAAATGCAAAGAAAACGTTGTAATTTTTGAACCAAGTGGTCTATGATGTTGAACAAAAACAACAATGGTTGTAAATTAGAGAAAATCATGATGAAATACAATTTACCCAAAAAAATTACCATCACTCAAAAATAAAGAAAAATTTACGGGAAATTTTGTTTTACTGTGTTTTTCTCGATAGTTGTCGAAATTCTCAATGACAGTATTTTTTTACAGAATTGTATTTCATTGCCATTGGTTGTTATTTACAATCATTACTGCGTTTTTTGTTTTATCATCATAGACCACTTGGTTAAAATATTACAACGTTTTCTTCGCAGTTTCTAATAAAAAAAGTTTACGTTTATAAATCCAACCAAAACGTTTTTATTTTGTTTTTTTTTCCCGTCGATACAATTATGTTTAGTTTCATATGTACACTTTATGAAGACTCTTACTGTATTGTCAATACAGCAAATATTTTCAATAATATTAAATGTACCTATTATAATGATGCGTATGCATGCACTATGAAAAATGTGTTTTTTAATTTTATTTTCGTGTTAATTTACCTACGGAGGCATAGAATATATACTAACGTAACCTAGGTACATACTTATATCTAAAGCAATCTGCAAGATATTAATTACCGTATCATTAACGCGTTCCTGATTTCGACGCGACACTTTGTCGACTATGAATTTATTCACCCCTTTCCTCTGCTAGTATAGTATAGTATATAGTAGACTGCTTATATTAATATTCGGAGGGTAATCTCTAACGATTAATGTTTTCAACGATATACATCGGGATAGCTCCCACCCACGGTTTCGTCCACGTAAACTTCCTTTTCGGCAACGATCATACAGCCCAATACACGCCTAATGTTAGTAAGTAAGTACAGACCAGTAATTTTTTTTTTATTTTTTTTATTCTTAACGGGCTTGCGTTTGACCGCCACCTCACCTGATGTTAAGCGATGGTGCGGTCGACGATGGTACACGCTTGCCCAGCAAAAACCTATTCACTCGAGTCTTGAAGACCACCAGATTATATTTCTCGGGTAACACTGACGCCGGCAAGGAATTCCACTCTTTGGCGGTACGCATGATAAAGCTATTAGCAAACCGGTTCGTGCGTAAGGATGGAATATCTACCATATAATATATGTTGAATATAATCAATCAATCAACTCAGCCTATCGCAGTCCACTGCTGGACATAGGCCTCTCCCAAGTTGCGCCACAACGCTCGGTCCTCTGCCTTCCGCATCCAGTCCCCCCAGCCACGTTCTTTAGGTCGTCGGTCCACCTGGCAGGGGGGCGCCCTACGCTGCGTTTGCCGATTCGCGGTCTCCACTCAAGGACTCGTCTGCTGCAACGGCCATCGGTCCTTCGACAGACATGGCCAGCCCACTGCCACTTCACCTTACTGATCCTACAAGCTATGTCGGTCACTCCGGTTCTTCTCCGGATAATCTCGTTACGGATTTTATCTTTCAAAGAAACTCCAAGCATAGCTCGCTGAGCGATGCTGAATAGAATAGAATAAATTTTTATTTCATTGGTTAAATAAGTCAGCTACATTTCACTTATAAAATTTAAATTTTACAAGGGTTTTTGATTTATATTTCGGCGCACTTTGTCCGGGGAGGGATCTTTTGCGACCTATTACTGTATTCTTTTCACACACGATCGAATAGTATAAAACAAGTGTGAGAAGTTATGAATTTAGGATTTAGGATATTTATTGACTATGAGTGACTTTACGAGTCAAAGCCTATGCTGACGGGGGGGTGCCGTTCTCTCTTGGAGCGGTTTGCCTCTCTCCGATTTATTTAAATACTGAATTTCACCTATTCTATTTAAGAAAAGGGATGGATTGAATTGTCCATATCTCGTATACGAGGGGCCGGGATCTTCGAGGCCGCTGATCGTCAGTGAGGTAAGTTTTTCGATCATATCGTGGTGGAGATCATGTGCTCTGAGATGCTAGGGGTCTTGTCCAAGCATTTCCCAGGGCGTTTTTGTTTCCGTGCGACGTGGGAAGGCACCTGCAGCTTTCAGTGCCATTCTGTATTGTCTTTCTAGTTTCGTCAGATTGCTCTTGCTGTATCTTGGTAGGAGTTGGATGACTCCATAGTCGAGTACTGGCAAGAGGCACGTCTGTATAATGAGCAGTTTTGTTTCGATGTTCACTTTTGAGCGATGCTGAGCGACTTTGAATTTGTGGACTAGCCCAACTTTCAGTGTCCACGTCTCGGCACCGTAAGTCATCACTGGCAGGACGCACTGGTTGAAGACCTTTTTTTTTTTTTTAATATAATGCGTACAATAAATTCTGCCACAAGCTGAGGCGGGGTACTGCAATCCGACTGGCTCTACCAAGGCGGCTATTAGCTAATCACTAACGCGGCAGTTATGACGGCTCATGTAACTGGTCGAAACTGATTTGAAGATTTGAAAATGGCGAATAGTGGCGACCTACATTAGTGAAATTTCATAGATGTGTTGCAGACATCGGTCGCCTGTTATGAGGCGTCTATGGGCTGTATGGTCGTTGCTTTGCGGTAATTAATAAATATTGAAAAAGACTCTTCTACTTGTGCTTATTCTAGCGCCTTTTCCCAATTATGTCGGGGGTCGGCTTCTAGTCTAACCAGCGGCTGAACATCAGTATTTTACACGGAGCGACTCAATTGGACCCCCTGAACTACAGAATAAGGAAAACAAGGTAAGTGGCATGTGGCATAGCAAGTTTAGTAGTAGTAGAGCTCCTTTGTGAAAGAGCTCGTCCGGGGAAGTACTACCACCGTATCTACTTCTCCGCCAAATAGTGATGCATGCATTGCTGTGTTTCGGTCTGAAGCGTACGGGTGCCGGTGAAATTACAATCACATGAGACTTTCCATCTTCATGTCTCAGTTTGGCGAACCGACTTGCGGTACCATTTAGGTAACAGCCTAGGTGGTATTGTAGTTGTTATGGGCAAAGGTAACCGCTTAACATCAGGTGGGCCTTTTGCTCGTTCACCACGTTCAGTATAGGACACTATAAAAAAAAAAAACGACTACCGCACGCGTGGGTTGCATTAAAAGAGCCTCCGCGAGTGACGATATTTAATTGATCGTCCGGCGCACCTTGGGCAGTCAGCCCCGCTACCTACCCCTTAAGAGGTTTTCAGTTATTTTAATAACACATTGTATAGGATACCAGACTTCGCCCTTTGCTTCGGCTGCGTGTACTGAAATAAAATTCAGCCTATTTTACTTCCGGGTAAAGTAGGCCGCCACAGACGTCGTCTAAATGTTTCCTGTTTATTAAAATATTTGTAAAGATTAATTTAGCCCGTTCGAAAATTATCGAATTAGGTATAAGGACTTTCCTTATACGCTACCACTCTCAACACTCTTACCTCAATACGCACCACCCTGAATAATAGGGGTGAATATATTATAGATTCCTATTTAGAAATTGTCAGCCCTATGGGATGAGGTTTCAACAATAGAATTTGTCAGTACACTGTTACTAGTGATTATCTCCTATTAGTTATATGATAAACATTTTGATTTCGTTAGGCCAGATTTGTTTGGGGAGACGATTATTGAATTATGTGAGCTTTGTAATAAAGGTAACTACAATTAGGTATGTTACTTATAAAAAAATATTATTAAAAGAAGAAATTATTTAAATAAAATCGATTTATTGCCACAGTAAGGCACAACAGTTACAGTTGCAGTACGCGCTAGGCATGTCGTTTCGTTCTGAAAATAGAAAAACATCGATTTTCGATTCGATCTGAATCGAACGCTGCAGAAGAATCGATTCTCAATTAAATCGATCATTTCAAGATCAATTATCGATTAATCGATTCTAAACCTGATTTTTTGAACGTCCTTACTCTAGTATTATATTATCTGTGCTCTTACATAGAGACCAGAGCAGGGGTTACCAAATGGCGGACCGCGGTTCGTATCCGGACCGCCGGCGCCGACCAATTTTGTGCGGACGGAAAACAGTACAATATACGTGGGACACTCAGAAAGTTTTGCGAAACTAAAAAAAAAAATTGTTCTATACGTACATATATTTTTATCAAATCTTTTCAAAGTACTTTCCACTAGCCTCTATACAAAGATTCATGCGCCTAAACCAGTTTTCAAAACACTTTTTCCAGTCCGCCGCAGACACCTCGTTTACAGCCTGCTCGAACGCAGCCAGCGCATCTTCCGGCGACGAAAATTGTATCCCTTTGAGCTGATTTTTTATTTTTGGGAATAAAAAGAAGTCACACGGTGCTAGATCAGGGCTGTAAGGAGGGGGTGCTGGCCAGAAAACCTCCACGTGTGCCTGACGGCTGCTTGTCCTTCTGGACACGTCTGGAGGGATCGGCAGTTGTTTGGCCGGTGCATCCTGGGCACGGGCAATAAAATCCTGCCGAGGGATTAACCTTCGGGGGATTTTATTGCCTGTGGCGAATATTCTGGCGCGGGAGGGGCCCGTTCTGGGCCAGTAGGGAGTTGCTCCACGTGTTCCTCTGATATCAGCAGAGGGCACAGTGGAGGAGCAGGGGCGGGCCCGGTGTGCACTCACCCTGCCACTGGGCAGGCAGCGGGGGACTGTCTTTCCCTGCCCCCGTCGATCTCGTAACCCCAGGAGTGCCCGCTGAGTAGTGTTCTCGCGCCTCTTGGGACCGAGGGTCTTGGCTTCACCGCCCGGACCGCGAGGAAGAAAACCTCTATAAAAAATTACGGGAGGTAGGGCCTGCGAGCAGCAGACTCGGGGTAGTCTGCTGCCCGACCAGCAGCTGGCGTAGCTGGCACAGCCGGCGTAGTTGGCGCAGCTGGTAAAGGCCCATGAGATGAGGTGGCGTGCAGTGTTCCGTGTGCGCCACCTAGGAGGGTGCGGCCGACGTTAGGCCGCACGGGGAGAAGGGGCTCGCCTGCTTGTGGCGGGCCGGTACCTGTTGGGGGTGGTTGTGTGAATACTCACGGGTTCCCACGCCCCCGGCTAAGGTAGTTGAAGGAACACCGTGGTGGTTTTAGTCGGTAAGAGTCCGACACTGGCTCCGCCTACCCCGGGCGGAGTGCGTCCATGAGGATTTCCCCACGGAAAAAAAAAAAAAAAAAAAGAAAAAAAGGGCTGTAAGGAGGGTGACCCAGGAGTTTGACTGGCGTGCTGTCCAGGAAGTCCCTCGTTTTGAGTGCGGTGTGCGCAGGTGCATTGTCGTGGTGGAGCAGTAGCCCGCGGAGCCCTGTGTTTGGTCGCTTGTTGCTTATAACAGAGAAAACTTCTGGCAAACATTTGGTAGTATATCATTCGGTATTAATGCTTCTTTGATCCCGTAAGGGAATTGATACCAAGTGGCCAGTCAAATTAAAAAAGCTAGCGATCAAAATCTTACCCCCGCTTCTAGATCGCTTCACTTTGGTAGGCGTTGGCTCATTTTGAAACACCCAAACAGTCGACTGGCGCTTGGTTTCTGGGTCGTATTGATAAATCCAGGACTCATCACCTGTAACGATGTCGTAAACACGCCGAGACGAGCCTGCTTCAAATTTGTTAAGCATATCACGGCACCATTCCACCCGGGCCTGCTTCTGAGCATCGGTGAGGTTGTGCGGCACCCAGCGTGATACTATCCTCCTCACGCGAAGATGGCTGTGTAGAATCTCGTGAACGCTTCCCGATCCAATCTTCAATATGTGTTGAATCTCCTGATATGTAATTCGCCTATTGTCTTGGATTAAATTTTTCACTGCTAGCACGTTTTCTTCGGTAACAGCCGTCAAAGGGCGACCGCTTCTTTCGTCATCCCCCAAAGTTGGTCGACCGCGCTTGAATTCGTTATACCAACGATACACGGTTGCCTTGGAAGGGCCTTCATCCATGAATGCCATTTGAAGTCTATCGTACGATTCATCCGGTTTCAGGCGACACTTGAAATCGTATAAAATCATAGCTCTAAAATGTTCCCGGCGCAGATCCATATTTCAGTGAGACACAATACTTTGAATTAACTCGCAAAAAATGTGGAGGGAAATTTTGAAATTGGAACTTACTTATTTTTACTTATAAATAATCATATTTTCGAAAAACATTATAACTGGCCAGTCTCCCATATATAAAAACTTTTTTTCGCAATACTTTCTGAGGGGCCTGGTAATTTACTCATGTTTGGACTTTGGAGTAGACAGTAGATGCACATCTGACAACAGCCTGCACCAACTTTAGTCCAAACTTCGGACTGATAGTTCAAGTCAAAAAATGACATTTTTCACATTAATATTTTAATTATCTTACTTTTGTTGATTACATTTGTTTATTATTTAATAAAATAATATTCAGGTATACTTTCATTTTATTTCTTCATTTATACGTGGGACACTCAGAAAGTTTTGTGAAACTAAAAAAAATTGTTCTATACGTACATATATTTTTATCAAATCTTTTCAAAGTACTTTCCACCAGCCTCTGTACAAAGATTCATGCGCCTAAACCAGTTTTCAAAACACTTTTTCCAGTCCGCCGCAGACACCTCGTTTACAGCCTGCTCGAACGCAGCCAGCGCATCTTCCGGCGACGAAAATTGTATCCCTTTGAGCTGATTTTTTATTTTTGGGAATAAAAAGAAGTCACACGGTGCTAGATCAGGGCTGTAAGGAGGGTGACCCAGGAGTTTGACTGGCGTGCTGTCCAGGAAGTCCCTCGTTTTGAGTGCGGTGTGCGCAGGTGCATTGTCGTGGTGGAGCAGTAGCCCGCGGAGCCCTGTGTTTGGTCGCTTGTTGCTTATAACAGAGAAAACTTCTGGCAAACATTTGGTAGTATACCATTCGGCATTAATGCTTCTTTGATCCCGTAAGGGAATTGATACCAAGTGGCCAGTCAAATTAAAAAAGCTAGCGATCAAAATCTTACCCCCGCTTCTAGATCGCTTCACTTTGGTAGGCGTTGGCTCATTTTGAAACACCCAAACAGTCGACTGGCGCTTGGTTTCTGGGTCGTATTGATAAATCCAGGACTCATCACCTGTAACGATGTCGTAAACACGCCGAGACGAGCCTGCTTCAAATTTGTTAAGCATATCACGGCACCATTCCACCCGGGCCTGCTTCTGAGCATCGGTGAGGTTGTGCGGCACCCAGCGTGATACTATCCTCCTCACGCGAAGATGGCTGTGTAGAATCTCGTGAACGCTTCCCGATCCAATCTTCAATATGTGTTGAATCTCCTGATATGTAATTCGCCTATTGTCTTGGATTAAATTTTTCACTGCTAGCACGTTTTCTTCGGTAACAGCCGTCAAAGGGCGACCGCTTCTTTCGTCATCCCCCAAAGTTGGTCGACCGCGCTTGAATTCGTTATACCAACGATACACGGTTGCCTTGGAAGGGCCTTCATCCATGAATGCCATTTGAAGTCTATCGTACGATTCATCCGGTTTCAGGCGACACTTGAAATCGTATAAAATCATAGCTCTAAAATGTTCCCGGCGCAGATCCATATTTCAGTGAGACACAATACTTTGAATTAACTCGCAAAAAATGTGGAGGGAAATTTTGAAATTGGAACTTACTTATTTTTACTTATAAATAATCATATTTTCGAAAAACATTATAACTGGCCAGTCTCCCATATATAAAAACTTTTTTTCGCAATACTTTCTGAGGGGCCTGGTATTGTATCTATTTACATATTTAAGATTATTATTTCAATTTTAACAAAGTAAATACACGTGAAGATATAAAGGCCCGTGTGCACCGCTTAAGAGGGTGCGGCCAACGTTAGGCCGCACGGGGAGATAGAGATCGCCTGCTTGTGGCGGGCCGGGACCTGTCAGGGGTAGTTGTGTGAATACTCACGGGTTCCCACGCCCCGGCTAAGGTAGTTGAAGGAACACCGTGGTGGTTTTAGTCGGTAAGAGTCCGACACTGGCTCCGCCTACCCCGAGCGGAGTGCGTCCATGTGGATTTCGCCACAGCAAAAAAAGAAATGGACACGTGAAGATATAAGGGCGAGGGGGGTGATAAAATTAGCGCTGATCTACTTTTAAAAGTGATAATCATCTCCATGATGTACTTTATTTTTAATAATGTCACAAAAAAGTCGTCTAATTAATTAAAAGACGTGTCCCATCCATTACTTGGATAATGTCCACAAATTAGTGTAAAACAGTCCATCAATCTTCACGCCAATTATAATGATTGGATGCTTTGAATATTTCTATTAAAATGTTTAGATAACATACACGCAACACAGTGCATATTGTACATACATATTAATATTTTGGTTATACTAACGTGTACGTCTTTAGGTAGGTATGTATACATGTTGAAATTTTAATTGCTTCTTTACAGAAAAGGGGTCATTGTACTCATCATTATGAACAACTTTTACTACGGCACCAACCCGGAAAACGCGATAAAAATATCAGTTGGTCCCTACATTAATTGTGGTCACATAAATCGACAAAACGAATTTTGATGAAATTTTGTTAAAAAATAGTCTACTTATAGATCTCAATTTTAAAAGAATAAAACCGGCCAAGAGCATGTCGGGCCATGCTCAGTATTATATGGTTCCTTAAGTAGGTGTTACAAACAAATCAAATCGAATATTAATCATGGCTATTTTAGTTTTTGCAATAGACAGCAGCATTGGCGACTCAGAGTGTTGTTAGTAGCCTCTAGATGGCGCGCGCTATACAGCGCCAAATGCAATAGACGGCAGCATTGGCGACTCAGAGAGTGTTGTTAGTAGCCTCTAGATGGCGCGCGCTATACAGCGCCAAATGCAATAGACAGCAGCATTGGCGACTCAGAGAGTGTTGTTAGTAGCCTCTAGATGGCGCGCGCTATACAGCGCCAAATGCAATAGATGGCAGCATTGGCGACTCAGAGAGTGTTGTTAGTAGCCTCTAGATGGCGCGCGCTATACAGCGCCAAATGCAATAGACAGCAGCATTGGCGACTCAGAGAGTGTTGTTAGTAGCCTCTAGATGGCGCGCGCTATACAGCGCCAAATGCAATAGATGGCAGCATTGGCGACTCAGAGAGTGTTGTTAGTAGCCTCTAGATGGCGCTCGCTATACAGCGCCAAATGCAATAGACAGCAGCATTGGCGACTCAGAGAGTGTTGTTAGTAGCCTCTAGATGGCGCGCGCTATACAGCGCCAAATGCAATAGATGGCAGCATTGGCGACTCAGAGAGTGTTGTTAGTAGCCTCTAGATGGCGCGCGCTATACAGCGCCAAATGCAATAGACAGCAGCATTGGCGACTCAGAGAGTGTTGTTAGTAGCCTCTAGATGGCGCGCGCTATACAGCGCCAAATGCAATAGACGGCAGCATTGGCGACTCAGAGAGTGTTGTTAGTAGCCTCTAGATGGCGCGCGCTATACAGCGCCAAATGCAATAGACAGCAGCATTGCCGACTCAGAGAGTGTTGTTAGTAGCCTCTAGATTGCGCGCGCTATACAGCGCCAAATGCAATAGACGGCAGCATTGGTGACTCAGAGAGTGTTGTTAGTAGCTTCTAGATGGCGCGCGCTATACAGCGCTAAATGCAATAGACGGCAGCATTGGCGACTCAGAGAGTGTTGTTTGTAGCCTCTAGATGGCGCGCGCTATACAGCGCCAAATGCAATAGACAGCAGCATTGGCGACTCAGAGAGTGTTGTTAGTAGCCTCTAGATGGCGCGCGCTATACAGCGCCAAATGCAATAGACAGCAGCATTGGCGACTCAGAGAGTGTTGTTAGTAGCCTCTAGATGGCGCGCGCTATACAGCGCCAAATGCAATAGACGGCAGCATTGGCGACTCAGAGAGTGTTGTTAGTACCTACTAGATTGTATTACTGGATGGCGCCAAATTTAAGAAGTTTGTCATGTCAACAACATCATCATCATCATCATCTCAGCCGAAAGACGTCCACTGCTGGACATAGGCCTCCCCCAAGCATCGCCACAACGACCGGTCCTGTGCCTTCCGCATCCAGCGGATTCCCGCGACCTTCACCAGGTCGTCGGTCCACCTTGTGGGGGGCCTACCCACGCTGCGCCTTTCAGTACGCGGTCGCCACTCCAGAACTTTACTGCCCCATCGGCCATCCGTTCTGCGAGCAATGTGCCCCGCCCACTGCCACTTAAGTTTGGCAATTCTTCGGGCTATGTCGGTTACTTTCGTTCTTCTGCGAATCTCCTCATTTCTGATTCGATCACGCAGGGACACTCCGAGCATAGCCCTCTCCATTGCCCTTTGAGTGACTTTGAGCCTTCTTATCAGGCCCATTGTGAGCGACCACGTTTCAGTACCGTAAGTAATTACTGGCAACACACACTGGTCAAAGACTTTCGTCTTGAGACACTGCGGTATTTTGGACGAGAAGATATTGCGTAGCTTCCCGAACGCTGCCCAACCGAGTCGGATTCGACGATTGACCTCTTTCTCGAAGTTGGACTTACCTAGCTGGACAGTTTGTCCTAGGTATACATAATCGTCAACAACTTCGAGTGTAGATTCTCCGATGCTTACGGGAATGGGTGCTATATGGGAATTCGACATAACCTTTGTCTTGTCCATATTCATTTTAAGACCCACTCTATCGGAAGCTCTACTGAGGTCATCGAGCATTGTACCGAGGTCCTCCATGGTCTCAGCCATGACTACTATGTCGTCGGCAAACCGAAGGTGAGTGATGTACTCGCCGTTTATGTTAATGCCTAGCCCATTCCAGTCCAGAACCTTGAAGACATCCTCCAATGCAGCAGTGAAGAGTTTCGGAGAGATCACATCTCCCTGTCTCACACCTCGCTGCAGAAGGATAGGTTTCGAGGCTTGGTCCTGTAATCGGACTGACATAGTGGTGTTTTCATACAAAGACTTTAACACTTCCATGTACCGATAGTCAATCTGGCACCGTTGAAGAGACTGTAGTACCGCCCAAGTCTCGATCGAATCGAAGGCTTTCTCGTAGTCCACAAACGCTAAACAAAGAGGCAAGTTATACTCTTCGGTCTTCTGTATAACCTGACGCAGCGTATGTATGTGGTCTACGGTGCTAAAGCCTTTTCGGAACCCGGCTTGTTCGGGAGGCTGGAAGTCGTCAAACCTGCGCGAAAGACGGTTCGTAATGACTCTCGAAAACAGCTTGTAGACATGGCTCAGAAGTGAGATGGGCCTATAATTCTTCAGTAGAGCATTATCGCCCTTTTTGAAGAAGAGTACCACCACACCTCTGCTCCATGCCTGTGGCGTTCTCCCCTCGAGAATGACGGAATCAAATAACTTCTGAAGGGCCTTAAGGATCGGTTTTCCACCCGCCTTCAGGAGTTCGGCCGTAATTCCGTCATCACCCGGTGCCTTGTTGTTTTTGAGCTGCTTTAGAGCCATCCTAATCTCGTACAGGCTGACGTCCGGGATATCTTCGGTATAGTGTCGGGTCAATCGAGCTCTTGGGTCATTAGCCCGATTTACAGCGGGTTTCTGGGTGGACGTGTATAACTGTCCATAGAACTTCTCGACCTCCTTCAATAGCTCTGGCTTGGAGGAAACGACTCTGCCATCGTCGGTCCTCAGTTTTGCAAGCTGGCTCTGCCCAATAGACAGGTCTCTTGCGAAGACTTTGGAGCCCTTGTTCTTCTCTATCGCGTCTTTAATACGTTCGGTATTAAATTGGCGTAGGTCACTTTTCAAGGACTTTGAGATCTGTCTATTGAGCTGCCGGTACTTAGTCGCATCATCTGAGGACTGCAGAATCATCTCGCGTCTTTCCGCCATGAGCTCGAGAGTGTGGTCAGAGAGCTTCTTGTTTCTGATTGTACGACGGGTCCTAAAGATCCTAGACCCGACCGTATGGACAGTTTCCACAAACCCATCGTTGTAATCGTCCACTGAGCTCCCTAGGCATTCGAAACGATTCTGAAGTTCGAGCTGAAAGCTCTCGGCGTTTTGGATTTGGATCGGTGCTGGACGGAGCGTAGACTTCATCAGTCGAGATCTTTCCAGCTTGATGTTCAGATTCAATGTGCCTCTTACCAAACGGTGATCGCTTCCGGTTTTGACCGCGTTGATCACAGAGACATCATTGAATATTTGCTATTTGCTTTTATATTGTTATTTGCTTTTTTTTGACATAATGAAGTCAATCTCATTTTTTGTTACACCATTAGGTCCCAACCAGGTCCACTTCCTGTGCTCACGCTTTCTGAAGAAAGAGTTCATCATATAGAGCCCCTCTTTCTCCATAAAGCCAGCCAGTAGATGACCCCGGTGGTTCCGATATCCATACCCAAATTGCCCCACTCGCAGCTCATCATCGTAGCGCTTGCCCAGTTTCGCGTTGAAGTCTCCCATGACAACAGTGAAGTGAGTTTTAGAGCCATGCATGGCTCTCGAGATATCCTCATACATGGTCTCCACCTCATCGTCGGAGTGTTTCGAGGTCGGGGCGTATACCTGTATAACCTTCAACGAATACCTTTCGGTTATTCTGAGTATAAGGTAGGTTCTGGTCAACAACATAACACAAAGTTACTTTTTGTGATTTTTTCAAATAGAAAGTAGCTAAAGGAGCATTATTTGCTGTGACCATTTTTCTCTAAGGTCAATGACCTTTGAACTAGGACGTTTTAAGTATTTTTCAGTTTTCTCTTTATAACTCAAAAATTTATAATCACATACTCTAAATAATTTTAAAAGAGAGTTTTTACAAAGGTCTATCAATGTGGAAGATTATAAGTTTCTACGTTTTATAGTTTAGAAATGGCAGGGGGGGGGGACACATTGCAAGCCACTTTGACGGGCTATATTTCGCAGATGGTACACCTGATAAAAAAGTGTTGTATGAAACATTGCCTTCATTTTAGTAGACCTATTCAATGATACCCCACACGAGGAAGTGCAGCGAAAAAAATTTGCTAGACCTTTGTAAAAACTCTCTTTTAAAATTATTTCGAGTATAATGTGATTAAAATTTTTTGAGTTATAGAGAGAATACTGAAAAATACTTAAAACGTCCTAGTTCAAAGGTCATTGACCTTAGAGAAAAATTATTATAGCAAATAATGCTCCTTTAGCTACTTTCTATTTGAAAAAATCACAAAAAGTAACTTTGAAATGACACACTTCTTAAATTTGGCATCTTGAATTTATCGCTAGATGGCGCTACTAACAACACGCTCGGAGTCGCGAATGCTGCCGATTATTGCAAAAACTAAAATAGCCATGATTAATAGTCGATTTGATTCGTTTGTAATTACACCTACATAAGGAACCCTATAATACTGAGCATGGCCCGACATGCTCTTGGCCGGTTTTTTCGCGATTTCAGGGTTGGCCCTATAGTAAAAGTTCTTCATACTGATCAGTACAATGGCCCCTTAAGAGGTTTTCAGTTATTTCAATAACACGTTGTACCTAATGATTTAATGACGTATACTTGCGTTTTAGAGATTTTTTTAAATAAATTTTATTCAGTGACGCTTTTAACCCTTTAGATTCTACAAGTTGTTTCAAATTAGAAAATTATTTTGAAATATACTTAAATAACATAGGCATTTGAGTATATTTGCCCCAAAAATGTTCAATCCTCAAAAAGGTATGTACAAAAATGCATAAAATACCGACAGTATACGTGGGACACTCAGAAAGTTTTGCGAAACTAAAAAAAATTGTTCTATACGTACATATATTTTTATCAAATCTTTTCAAAGTACTTTCCACCAGCCTCTATACAAAGATTCATGCGCCTAAACCAGTTTTCAAAACACTTTTTCCAGTCCGCCGCAGACACCTCGTTTACAACCTGCTCGAACGCAGCCAGCGCATCTTCCGGCGACGAAAATTGTATCCCTTTGAGCTGATTTTTTATTTTTGGGAATAAAAAGAAGTCACACGGTGCTAGATCAGGGCTGTAAGGAGGGTGACCCAGGAGTTTGACTGGCGTGCTGTCCAGGAAGTCCCTCGTTTTGAGTGCGGTGTGCGCAGGTGCATTGTCGTGGTGGAGCAGTAGCCCGCGGAGCCCTGTGTTTGGTCGCTTGTTGCTTATAACAGAGAAAACTTCTGGCAAACATTTGGTAGTATACCATTCGGCATTAATGCTTCTTTGATCCCGTAAGGGAATTGATACCAAGTGGCCAGTCAAATTAAAAAAGCTAGCGATCAAAATCTTACCCCCGCTTCTAGATCGCTTCACTTTGGTAGGCGTTGGCTCATTTTGAAACACCCAAACAGTCGACTGGCGCTTGGTTTCTGGGTCGTATTGATAAATCCAGGACTCATCACCTGTAACGATGTCGTAAACACGCCGAGACGAGCCTGCTTCAAATTTGTTAAGCATATCACGGCACCATTCCACCCGGGCCTGCTTCTGAGCATCGGTGAGGTTGTGCGGCACCCAGCGTGATACTATCCTCCTCACGCGAAGATGGCTGTGTAGAATCTCGTGAACGCTTCCCGATCCAATCTTCAATATGTTTTGAATCTCCTGATATGTAATTCGCCTATTGTCTTGGATTAAATTTTTCACTGCTAGCACGTTTTCTTCGGTAACAGCCGTCAAAGGGCGACCGCTTCTTTCGTCATCCCCCAAAGTTGGTCGACCGCGCTTGAATTCGTTATACCAACGATACACGGTTGCCTTGGAAGGGCCTTCATCCATGAATGCCATTTGAAGTCTATCGTACGATTCATCCGGTTTCAGGCGACACTTGAAATCGTATAAAATCATAGCTCTAAAATGTTCCCGGCGCAGATCCATATTTCAGTGAGACACAATACTTTGAATTAACTCGCAAAAAATGTGGAGGGAAATTTTGAAATTGGAACTTACTTATTTTTACTTATAAATAATCATATTTTCGAAAAACATTATAACTGGCCAGTCTCCCATATATAAAAACTTTTTTTCGCAATACTTTCTGAGGGGCCTGGTATATCCGAACTTGATTTTTTATGTTATATTGCATGCTCGTTTTTTTTTATTTCTCGTATGTATACACATGTTTGAGCAAATAATTTTATCTTATCTTATCTTACAGTTTAACTGAAAATCTTTCCTAAAATCTGTCATCACAGTAGCAGCGACGTCTTGCAAAGAAACTATTTGACAGCACAGATTGTCCTTCAGCCTCTTTCTCCCAAAATTACGTAAAAGCAAACGCATTTCCCAAAACGATAGTTCTGAAAACCTATTCACCTCAGATTTCGTACAACAAAACTTCCAAACAATAAACTAAACTGGCAATAACTCCCAGCAGTATCCCATTCAAACTTGCCAAAGCCTTCGGATGCTAAACATAACCATTTCCTACTCCCATACAAGTCCCATACATTTCTAACTATAGGACGACATGAACCATCAAAACACAATACCTTATATATGGTTGTCATTATACTAAAACCACCTTACACTTACAGATTTACTTTTCCAATTTGAGCCTTCATGTCTTCAGAATAGGGGTTCGAATGATGAGATTTAACGGTAAAACTGAGTTGGTAAATCGCTTTGGCTATTTGACTTGTCTTAGATACCCGCTGTGCGAGGTAAAGAGAAAAGATGAGTTAAATTTTCATAGATAGTTTATTCAACAATGTTTTGGTAATAATTTCTTAGGTTTTCGCGATCACTACACATTATAATAAAACAATTTTAACCGGATTATATCGCGTATATTATTTAGATTGGTTTCCTGACGTTTCGAAAGCTTTGCAGCGTTCCGCGTTCGTGGTCGCAAGAAGACAAGCCGTATGATGGTTGGCAGCTACCACCTGTTTGGAACCCAGTTTTTTTTAATTTTTTTATAACATAGGAGGGCAAACGAGCATACGGGTCACCTGATGGTAAGCAATCTCCGCTGCCCATGGACATCCGCAACACCAGGGGAGTCGCCGATGCGTCGCTAACCTTTTAAAAAGACGTATGCTCTTTCTAAAAATAATCAAGTCCCAAACAGCACGCAACACTGTAAAAGATAATGACATTGCGAGTGATTACTGCGTGCATCGAAACGATTTTAATTAATAAAAATTGTACGGTAGATTAAAATATTGTTTTAGAAATATCTGTAAAGACGCTTTTCATCTTAGTCTTCCTGCGACCACGAACGCTGCAAAGCTTTTGAAACGTCAGGAAAGCAATCTAAGTAATATATGCGATGTAATCCGGTTAAACTTGTTTTATTATAATGTTT
The DNA here is from genome assembly GCA_949699075.1 of Asteroscopus sphinx. NCBI lineage: Eukaryota > Metazoa > Arthropoda > Insecta > Lepidoptera > Noctuidae > Asteroscopus > Asteroscopus sphinx. The sequence continues at coordinate 19,564,432 of OX453022.1, read as the reverse complement.
TGGTAGTTTGATGATGCAGTAAGCCAATAATGTAACGCTGTGTTTCACAGGTATACTGCATATCAAAGGTAAAAAGCTATTACAAGTAGAACTGGCTTAGTATGTATTAAGTTGCATACAACAAAGTCTCAGCTTAGGCTGGTGTTGTTACCACCGCTGTGCGCTTTTTGCGAAAAATGAAGAGTTGTGTTTTGAAAAACATTTTGACTCACATTTTTGGACTATAAAAAATACGCATCGTATTGAGAACCACCTCCTTTTTTTTGAAGTTGGTTAGAAATCGATACTTACGATGACATAGATTTTCACACACTTACACTATACATAATCACCTATTATTTATGCCCTTTTTATTCACTGCACAGTAATCATAATCAGTTATAATATTCCTTCAACCGTTTATTCGTTATTTTAACACCACAACGAGCAATCAAATCACCAATTACAGTGTCTATAAAAATAACGGGAACAACAAGGAAATGCTTTACATTAATGAATAAGGTTGTTTAAATAATTCCTGTATGGGTACAATTTACCCTCCGATCGCACGCACACGGTTAATGGTAGGCTCTATTGAAATATTCAGTTGTCAACCCTATAAATAATGTTTCTTTTGTTTCTTTTGATAAATAAGGTTAATTTTTTCCAAAGATAACTTCTCTTCTCTATAGTTATTTATTAACAAAAGTGATAAATTAAAAGATTTTGTAATTTAATCTTCAAATAATTACTAAACACCCACCCCGTCTTCGCACGGGTGCATTTTTTTTCCAAAAAAATTCCTTCGGTCATATGTATAAAATATGTCATGCCTTTGTATATGCCTTGTATACAACGTGTCCCAGAAATCAACGTCAAGCCGAAAACGGGCAATAGGCCAAGTCGTGACAGTCATTAGAAAAATATAAAAAAAAATCTTGGTCATGTACTTTTCAAATTTTATGGATTCAAAAATAAATCTCAAAAAGTGACACCCTGTGATGATTTTTCAAGTCCTGTGACTACAAATATTAACTTTCCGTCAGTTTTTTTTCTGTGACGTAACCATGAATAACCCTTCTGTAAATTACAGTTAAAAGGTAAAACATAACTACCACATTTTTAAATAAAATGTTAGATTTTTGCCCAACATTGAATTTAAAATTATTACATCACCCAACTTTAACCGCGTGTAGTATAAAAAAAATGTACAACACTATTTTGGCAAGTAACTTTAAAAGATGGTGCGTTTAGTCTGGATTCCAAAATGGTATGCAACTTACTAATTGCTACTTCTTAATTGAGGAAAAAAATATATTTGTTAGTTTTAGGTGCGTTTGAAATAAAATTCAGTTGTTGGATTTCTTTAGTTATAATTTTTATTAAATCAGATTTACAGAGTTTATATTAAATGTTCAAACTGTTTGCCTTCAGCTGCACATTAATAAATTCTCGATGATCGGGATAACGCTCAGCATTTGGATATCTCTTACGAGATAGATAGTGACGCTACTTTTATCTAAGAGCGAGACGGATTGACACATAATTTCGTCTGTGTGAGTGAAACAGGTAGAGACGCCACTCTGGCGAAACAGGGATGCGTTAGGTAAATTGTGCAATACTGCACACTTGAAAAATCATCACAGGGTGGCACTTTTTGAGATTTATTTTTGAATCCATAAAATTTGAAAAGTACATGACCAAGATTTTTTTTTATATTTTTCTAATGACTGTCACGACTTGGCCTATTGCCCGTTTTCGGCTTGACGTTGATTTCTGGGACACGTTGTATATCATAGGATAATCGGACAAAGCGAATCTTTGCGAAAATCCTAGGATGGTTGCAAAAGACCGGATAGTTGGAATCTCAAAAAGATTATCGTTATTTTAACAGGATCATTGCAAAAGTTTGCAGTTTGTTTAGGATTATAAATTAGGACGATTGGAAACTTAAACGCTGTTTGGCTAATCTATGATTCGATTTATAACATCTTCATTCTGGTTAGTCAGAACATGGCTCGAAGACGAAGGAATGTAGCCGTAAGCCAATCAGCACATCCGTCAGTGCATAACGTTCATATCAACCAATCAGCACTCATAACGTGAGCGGTTATACGCGATACGCGACTAATTGAAGATAAGTCTGATGTTTGTAGTCTAATAATAAATAAATAATAATAATACTTAAATATTTTTAGGACATTTTCCACACCACCGTCTAGTCCCAAACTAAGCAGAGCTTGTACTATGGGTACTAGACAATGGATATAATACTTATACTTTTACTTTTTTTGTAAATGCATACTTAAAATATATAAGAAACACCCAGAAAAACACAAACACTATAGACAGATTATTCAGCAGTGAACCCACTTAGATTTAGGACCAACTTTTGACGTTGATTGTACAATCTACATACTTTTCCAATTAAATTGTCATATTAAACTTAACTGAGGACTTGCAGAAGGTAGCTGCCCCCCCCCCCCCAAATATGGCTCAAATGGCTGGTGATTTGTAGCAGACAGAGAGGTCAACAGACAGACAACAAATCAGGTTAAATAAAACCTTTTAATAATAATGAAAGGTAGGTACATATAAAAGTAGAATCAGTAAGCTGAAGTGGCAATGGGCTGGCCATGTCTGTTGAAGGACCGATGGCCGTTGGAGCAGACGAGTCCTTGAGTGAAGACCGCGAATCGGCAAACGCAGCGTAGGGCGCCCCCCGGCCAGGTGAACCGACGACCTGAAGAACGTGGCTGGGGGGGACTGGATGTGGAAGGCGGAGGACTGAATGTTGTGGCGCAACTTGGGAGAGGCCTATGTCCAGCAGTGGACTGCAACAGGCTGAGTTGAAGATGATTAATGCTTAATGCTTATAATTCACCATAAACAGTCCGATTTTCCTACACACATAAAACAACACAATTGTTTTTCCAATAACAGAGGGAACAATTTAAATCTTCTACTATTCTGATAGGGGGAAATTATTTTCATTCCTACATTTTCGTGTGTAAATCAACAAATGACACGTGTCACCAAATTGCTTACCAATTTACTAACTGGGAATCGAAGCCGTGGGCACTGGACTGAGTAATTGCTCAGTTTTACTAATTTGTTTGATTTTTCTTTTCGGTTGTTTTGTGTATTTTGATTATAAATATAGGTAGCTTGTCCCTTATACACGCTGAAATTTGAGTCGCTTAATTTCCTAAAAGAGGTCATTGTACTCATCATTATGAACAGTACATATTTGAACATTACATTATGAACATTAGTAGTAGTAGTAGAGCTCCTTTGTGAAAGAGCTCGTCCGGGGAAGTACTACCACCGTGCCTACTTCTCCGCCAAATAGTGATGCTTGCATTGGTGTGTTTCGGTCTGAAGGGTGCCGGGGAAATTACAATCACATGAGACTTTCTCATGTCTCAGTTTGGCGAACCGACTTGCGGTACCATTTAGGCAACAGCCTAGGTATTGCAGTTGTTATGGGCAAAGGTAACCGCTTAACATCAGGTGGGCCTTTAGCTCGTTTCGCCATCATATACTATAAAAATAAAAATAAAACAACTTTTTCTATGGGACTAACCCTGAATTCGCGAAAAAAAAAACAGGCGGTCCCTACATTTTATTGACTGTAATGTACTTAATGTAGGGACCAACAGATAATTTTTTCGCGATTTCAGGGTTGGTCCCATATTAAAAGTTGTTCATAATGATGAGTATAATGACCCCCTTTCGGGAATTTTGCGACTCAAATTTCAGCATGTATTTGTTTAATGTTTAACAATAGAAGTTATGTTTTATGATAACCGAGTCGGAGTCGCGCATTAGGGGTTCTGTACAGTACCACCACGTATGTATTTGTTGTTGGATCATTTTGACGACCTCTGTGGTCTAGTGGTTCGAGTGTCGGACTGCTGATCTCGAGGTCGTGGGTTCGATTCCCACAGGACTCATTTATTTGTGTGATGAACACGAGTGTTTTTGTTGGTCTGGTTGTTTCTTATGTATTATAAGTATTTATTTACAAAAAAAGTATACAACGTGTATCAGAAATGCGTGGTCATATTTTAAGAGCTCATTCAGGCCATAGCATAGAACAACTTTTACTATGGGACCAACCCTGAAATCGCGAAAAAAATATCAGCTGATCCCTACTAAATCATCGATGTCGCTCGACAAAATGTAAGGATCAGCTGTTTTTTTTTCGCGATTTCAGGATTGGTCCCATAGTAAAAGTTGTTCGGTAGCATCCCCTGAATAAGCTCTTCAAATATGACCACGCATTTCTGATACACGTTGTATAAGTATTATATCCATTGTCTAGTACCCATAGCACAAGCTCTGCTTAGTTTGGGACTAGATGGTGATGTGTAAAATGTCCCAAAAATATTTATTTATTTATAATTATTGTATATTAGAGTATGCACTACAATCAGACCAAGTTTGACGCTTGTATGTATTCCCATTATCAAGATAGAGCAGGAACAAAAAATTTTGAAAAAAGAAATTATTGTTCTCGAAATTTCTTGTATCGACATCGGGTACTTACTTATTTGTGTTTAAACTTTTTATAATTTTAATTTTTTCAAAAACTTGGTAGGCCTGTAATTTAGGTAAAAAAAACATGAAATTTTAGAATAAAATTGTTTCGTAATTCATCATGCACGTCATTTGCTCTTTTTTACAAGTGATCAAGTATTACTGTCTGTCTCTTTCTATCAAGTGACGTCACGTTTATCACGTTAAAAATAAGTGGTCGATAATTTCGACACGTTTGCCATCGCTCCGATAGCCGTGATCGTCTAGTGGTTAGGACCCTACGTTGTGGCCGTAGTAACCCAGGTTCGAATCCTGGTCACGGCAGTGTTTGACACTGTTACGGCGGAGTTGGCTTTTTGGGTTTTTATTACAATCGTAAAAAGAAACAAAAATCTTTAAAAAAATAAAGAAAGAGAAACATTTATTCTGGGCCCCGAGTCTGCTAATTGACAAACGCTTCAGTTGGGTGTCGGTAGAGTGTCGGTGGAATAGTTTTAGCCATTTGGTATTCTACTAGTTATTTTGAGACCAATGGCTTTCCAATGACTTTCCACTGAACTGCCATTGACTACAATTCAACTGCCATTGGACTATTTGCTATTCTGCTGTTATTTGACGTTTCCCACAATCGTCTTACGATGATTTTTTTCCCATCATATTTTTTTTTAATAATTTTTTTTTGGTGATTTCAACTTTGGTCCCTAATAAATGTTTTTCATACATCGAATGTGTACAATGACCCCTTAAAGGGTCATTGTACATATTCGTTTTTTTTTGCGATTTCAGGATTGGTCCCTTAGTAAAAGTTGATCATACAGATGAGTACAATGACCCCTAAAGCCATTTTCAAGAACACGTTTTATAGCTATGGTATTGGCGGGTAAAACCTACGCTAAAAACGTAAACGTAAAAGTTGTTCATACGGATGAGTATAATGACCCCTTAAGAGGTTTCATTAACACGTCGTATGTCGATAGCATTACCGCGTTGCACGCTCAAAACGTAAACGTAAAAGTTTTGCATACGGATGAGTATAATGACCCCTTAAGAAATTTTCAATAACACGTTGTACGTCGATAGTATTGCCTCGTAGTACGCTAAAAACGTAAACGTAAAAGTACCAAAAGTTGCTCTTACGGATGAGTGTAATGACCCCTTAAGAGGTTTTCAATAACACGTCTTATGTGGATAGTATTGCCGCGTAGTACCCTAAAAACGTAAACGTAAATGTTTTTCATACGGATGAGTACAATGACCCCTTAAGAAGTTTTCAATAACACGTGTGTCGATGTATAACCGCGTAGCGTAGTACGCTATCGATATACGTGTTATTGAAAACCTCTTAAGGGGTCATTGTACTCATCCGTGTGAACAACTTTTACTATGGGACCAACCCTAAAATCGCCAAAAAAATATCAGCTCTTCCCTACATTTGTGTTCACATAAATCGACAAAATGTAGGAAACAGCTGTTTTTTTTACGTTTGATGTGTTTTAATTATTTTATAGACATGAAAATTTTGTAGGTAATATCAATAAAATCCTTAATTTAAATATTTCATTGATAATAACTTAAAAAAAGTTTGATAAAAAACAATACAACTACTAATGGTAGATTTAAATGGGCAACATCGATTTCGAGAAGACATTGATACACTATTGGTTTACAGAATAGCAAATAGTCCAATGGCAGTTGAATGGTAGAAACGAATGGAATAAAAATGAAAATGCTATGTATGCTGTGTTCTATAGGTACTATGTAAATTGTATGCCTTTCAAGGTTAAATATAGTGTGACTTAATATTTTAATTTTCCACAAAGTTTTTAACTTTTACCTATGTTTCACAAATAAATTATTTTGATTTTAATTTTGATTTTGATTGTATGGTTTTCAATTTTATTGTAGTTCAGTGGAAAGTTATTGGATAGCCATTGGTCTCTAAATAACTATTATTCTGATGATGATGATGATGATGATGATGATGATTCGGATGAGTACAATGACCCCTTAAGAGGTTTTCAATAACACGTATATCAATAGCTTACTACGCGGTAATACTATCGAGATACGACGTGTTATTGAAAACCTCTTAAGGGGTCATTGTACTCATTCTAATGAACAAATTTTACGTTTGCGTTTTTTGTGATTTCAGGATTGGTCCCATAGTAAAAGTTGTTCATACAGATGAGTACAATGACCCCTGAAGAGGTTTTCAATAACACGTATGTCGATAGTATTGCCGCGTAGTACGCTAAAAACGTAAATGTAAAAGTTGTTCATACGGATGAGTATAATGACCCCTTAAGAGGTAGGTAATATCAATAAAATCCTTAATTTAAATATTTCATTGATAAAAACTAAAAAAAAGTTGATAAAAAACAATACAACTAATGGTAGATTTTAATTGGCAACATCGATTTGACATTACCATTCTATTGCCATTCCGTCGAGATTTAAGTTTTAGCAGAATACCCATTTTGTCACAGTTGTTTATGAGTGTCAGTAGGGTGTCGGTGGAATGGCGATGGTTGGTTTTTTAGTGTAATTAGCAGACTTGGGGCCCTGGTCTTGCACAAAAACGACGACGACATCTGAGGTCTAGTGGTTCGAGTGTCCGACTGCTGATCACGAGGTCGTGGGTTCGATTCCCACAGGACACAAATATTTCTGTGATGAACATACGTGTTACGTGTTTGTGTTGGTGGGTGTTTCTGTGTATTATAAGTATGTATTTACAAAAAAGAAGTACATAAGTATTATATCCATTGTCTAGTACCCATAGTACAGTCGACCGCACGTCGGTGGTAACACTTTGACTTTAGCAGCATCTTTATTTCTATAACATGACTGGCGAAATGTGGGTGTACTCTTACACATCCGCCTACTCCTAAGGGGAAATACAGGCGTGACGTTTTGTTTGTTATGTTATGTTATTTCGTAAGCAGTAAGGGCGGTTTTCGAATTGAAGTGTTACCACTGAAATGCAGTCGACTGTACAAGCTCTGCTTAGTTTGGGACTAGTTAGTGCTGTGTAAAAATGTCCCAAATATTTATTTATTTATTTTTATTTAATGGCCGAAATTAATATCCAATCTATCCACTATTTGCCAGAGATAAAATTTTTACATAAGCTCCATACAAAATATGTCCGATCTCTAGTAGGGTAAATAGTGGATAGATAGGATATTAATAGACAAACGATTTCGTGCCCTCAGCGCCACGACTTTGTACACACGGCTACACATCAATTTGTACACACGCTGTAATTTCCCAGTATAAGCTGACCTCGCATTGTATAGGTTTTCCTTACAACTCGAGTTCAGCCTTTACTGGTTTTTTACAGCTTGATGTGTAGCCGTGTGTACTAATTCCATACAATATTTGTATTCTATAAAAGACGTGGCGCTCAGGGCACGAAAATATTTACGGTGCCGTGGCGGTGAAAAGGTTATAATTCAAAACAAGTAAGTCATTTATCGTCGGTGTGGTGCCGGACGTAAAAAAATGTACCACTTTTATCTCTTCTCATGGGTGTCGTAAAAGGCGACTAAGGGATTCACCAGAGGATGGGCAGCAGCGTTCTCTGAGTATTTAACCTACCAACTGCGATCGGCAACCCGCCTGCCAAGCGTGGCGATTATGGCATATCCCCTTAATTGGGGGAGGTCGATGTCCAGCAGTGGACGTCTTTCGGCTGAAATGATGATGATAAAGTCATCATCATCATCATCATTTCAGCCGAAAGACGTCCACTGCTGGACATAGGCCTCCCCCAAGCATCGCCACAACGACCGGTCCTGTGCCTTCCGCATCCAGCGGATTCCCGCGACCTTCACCAGGTCGTCGGTCCACCTTGTGGGGGGCCTACCCACGCTGCGCCTTCCAGTACGCGGTCGCCACTCCAGAGCTTTACTGCCCCATCGGCCATCCGTTCTGCAAGCAATGTGCCCCGCCCACTGCCACTTAAGTTTGGCAATTCTTCGGGCTATGTCGGTTACTTTCGTTCTCCTGCATCATAAAGTCATTTATCTATAAATGTGCAAAGTTATTTTATAACACATTCAATGTTGCCTAAAGATTTACTAGTTAATATTATAATGTCTTTGTTGCTGCCCCTTCATACAGCTCTTCAAAATATTGACCTAATCAAAACAAACAAAAGAGTGAAAAGTATACAAATTAATCAGAACACAAACTAGTTATGAAGTAGATTAACTTCTGGACAATATCTAAAATCATATCATATCATTTTAACGCAATAAGTTATACCAAACAAAGATATTATAAATAGCGATCATTAATAACGCTTTGTTAGGTTTTCATTGCGTTTTGTACTCGTAAAATGTGGAGGGCGATACAGAATACTTACTACTTAGCTTTGTACGGTGCCATGCAGCTCAGCTTGCGTAATTTTTACACCATTTCACCCTCTTAAGATTTGAATGACGATAAATCCTTTCATAATCAATATCACCAAAGATTATCAATAATTTTATTGTGTCTCACAGACTACTGATGTGTTGAAAACTGGAATAAGTCACTCATACCTATTTACGTTTGTAGTTGATGCAATGGAGAACTACTTGTGAAAAAATTCGTTCGGGGATGTAATAGTACTAAATCTATATTTACTTTATTATTTTATACTTTCATTATATAGTTTTTATTTACAAAAGTATTAATGCAATTTTTTGTTGCGCCTGACAAAAATATTGTAGCAATTGTTTTCTATGCAACTTTGTCATCATTTTATCAACAGTAAATCGTTATGTATGAGCTATGTAAATGATCGTTTATTTAATAAAGTCCTGCATTAAAGGCTTCAGAATATACGTATATAATATAATAGTCATAAATTCATGCCATCAAACGTCAATGGTAGTTCAGTCAGATACAGTAATGGCGTCCCTAGGGAGTCAATAGCCGATGCTAGCGTAATCCTTCTTGCAATCACTACCGTCTCGTTAACTGTGATATCAAAGCGTTTCTGTAGCTTTGAAATTCGGGATATTTGTGAAATATCTGGTATATTTTGATAGAAGATATTGGGAATATTATAATAATTTACTTTTACTGGCTTATGAAAAACGTTTTAACTTCTTTTTCTTCTCACATTTATGAAATGTATTTTCTTAGAAAAAATCTGTATCTAAAAAAAAAAAGTAAATCGATTTAACAATATTAAAATGGGCCTTAAAGTGAATTGGTAATTTAATAAGCACACGTGTTTTTTGTTGTTGTTACTAGATGGCGTTGGCATCAAATTAGATGTCGATATGGTTTCGTTCACACGGCTTTTATAAGAGGGTCGAAAACCGTGTAATAATTCGACTGCGGTCACCAATCCGTTATTTTTGACAGAGTTTTCGGTACGGAAGTACCTGAAACTTATATTTAATAAATAAATAAAATAAAAATTTAATAGTGAAGTTTTTTCATTTTCTTCAATTTTTCATAAATCATACTTTACTGAACAGTTGCAGATTCGCGAACTTAGTCATGGGTACTGGGTAGCACACCCAAAAAAAGGGAGGATTGTGCGAAGCGCTCTCTTGAAAACTGTGCTAGCACGATTGAGGCGAGGCTGCACCCTGTACTGTATGATGCATATGCTAGGGTGTACAATGCATAGTAACCTACACTCACATGCAAAACCTAAGCGTCCTCTCCTCACACGCGACTCGCGAGGCATTTAAATCGTGGTAGCACGATATTATAAAAAGAGAGAGCGACTCTTTTTGAACCAGTGTGTAGATACGATCGTGCTAACACGTGTGAGTCAACCAACACGCACATATAGCTATACAGTGCGTATTGCGTAATGCGTCAAGTTTAACTGTGTGTGTGTAGTCACTCAGTCATTCAAATAGAATGTCGAGTAATTTAGGAAGGTCCTCTCCTTATCTACCTGCCGTTAGGGTCTATAAGAATACACCCTAACTCTATTAGGTCTAGTTTTTTTCTTATAGTACCTATAGGTTGGCAAAACGAGCTAAAGGCAAACCTTTGCCCATAACAACTTCAATACCACCTAGACTGTTGCCTAAATGGTATGGCAAGTCGGTTCGCCAAACTGAGACATGAAGATGGAAAGTCTCATGTGATTGTAATTTCACCGGCACCTGTACCGTATCCTTCAGTCCAAAACACAGCAATGCAAGCATCACTATTTGGCTGAGAAGTAGGTACGGTGGTAGTACTTCCCCGGAGAAGCTCCTTCACAAAGGACCTCTACTGCTATTGGTAGTTCAGCAATCCAGTATGTTTATAGGTATCGTTCTAAATTAGATTAGAACGATAGTCTGCCTATAAACATGCTGGTTTCCTGAACCAGTTCAAACCTTCATAATTTCAAGCAGCTGACATCAAACGTGGGCTACGGCTCAATAAATCAATAACAAACCCTCAGAATATCTGCTTTTCATTAGATCTAGTCTATCGCAGTCAGCAAATTGCGCCACACAACACTCGGTCCTCTGCCTCCCGCATCCAGTCCCCCCAGCTACTTTCTTCAGGTCGTCGGTCTCATCGAATCGTTGTGGAATCTCTGCAGTGCTTTTAGTTAGTTAAAATTTTCCACTAGAAAGAAGGAAAGAAAAAATATATTTTAATCTCGTTACAGGTGAAAATAGACACATAGATTTTAAAAACATAATCCTCCTTCTGGCGCAGTCGGGTAAAAAACAGTAAAATTAAAAAATACAAGACCTAAAAGGGTCTGGTGTCAGCATATGCTACAACACCGAAATGTTGCAGCGCTTGTTTCACTAGCGAGAAAACATACCCTATTTCCGACCATACCAGGCCCCTCAGAAAGTATTGCGAAAAAAAGTTTTTATATATGGGAGACTGGCCAGTTATAATGTTTTTCGAAAATATGATTATTTATAAGTAAAAATAAGTAAGTTCCAATTTCAAAATTTCCCTCCACATTTTTTGCGAGTTAATTCAAAGTATTGTGTCTCACTGAAATATGGATCTGCGCCGGGAACATTTTAGAGCTATGATTTTATACGATTTCAAGTGTCGCCTGAAACCGGATGAATCGTACGATAGACTTCAAATGGCATTCATGGATGAAGGCCCTTCCAAGGCAACCGTGTATCGTTGGTATAACGAATTCAAGCGCGGTCGACCAACTTTGGGGGATGACGAAAGAAGCGGTCGCCCTTTGACGGCTGTTACCGAAGAAAACGTGCTAGCAGTGAAAAATTTAATCCAAGACAATAGGCGAATTACATATCAGGAGATTCAACACATATTGAAGATTGGATCGGGAAGCGTTCACGAGATTCTACACAGCCATCTTCGCGTGAGGAGGATAGTATCACGCTGGGTGCCGCACAACCTCACCGATGCTCAGAAGCAGGCCCGGGTGGAATGGTGCCGTGATATGCTTAACAAATTTGAAGCAGGCTCGTCTCGGCGTGTTTACGACATCGTTACAGGTGATGAGTCCTGGATTTATCAATACGACCCAGAAACCAAGCGCCAGTCGACTGTTTGGGTGTTTCAAAATGAGCCAACGCCTACCAAAGTGAAGCGATCTAGAAGCGGGGGTAAGATTTTGATCGCTAGCTTTTTTAATTTGACTGGCCACTTGGTATCAATTCCCTTACGGGATCAAAGAAGCATTAATGCCGAATGGTATACTACCAAATGTTTGCCAGAAGTTTTCTCTGTTATAAGCAACAAGCGACCAAACACAGGGCTCCGCGGGCTACTGCTCCACCACGACAATGCACCTGCGCACACCGCACTCAAAACGAGGGACTTCCTGGACAGCACGCCAGTCAAACTCCTGGGTCACCCTCCTTACAGCCCTGATCTAGCACCGTGTGACTTTTTTTTATTCCCAAAAATAAAAAATCAGCTCAAAGGGATACAATTTTCGTCGCCGGAAGATGCGCTGGCTGCGTTCGAGCAGGCTGTAAACGAGGTGTCTGCGGCGGACTGGAAAAAGTGTTTTGAAAACTGGTTTAGGCGCATGAATCTTTGTATAGAGGCTGGTGGAAAGTACTTTGAAAAGATTTGATAAAAATATATGTACGTATAGAACAATTTTTTTTAGTTTCGCAAAACTTTCTGAGTGTCCCACGTACATAGCACATGGACGAATAAAAAAAGGCGGACGGAATCTCACTAAACAATAAGTCAAGCGCCCATAGTAAGACGGCTCGCTTAAAAGTACGGGCTGGGATTCACATCCATTTTTTTGTCTACCTATACTGTCCGGTGTCGGTACAATGCTCGATGACCTCAGTAGAGCTTCTGATAGAGTGGGTCTTAAAATGAATATGGACAAGACAAAGGTTATGTCGATTTCCCATATAGCACCCATTCCCGTAAACATCGGAGAATCTACACTCGAAGTTGTTGACGATTATGTATACCTGGGACAAACTGTCCAGCTAGGTAAGTCCAACTTCGAGAAAGACTCGAGGAAAATCCGACTCGGTTGGGCAGTGTTCGGGAAGCTACGCAATATCTTCTCGTCCAAAATACCGCAGTGTCTCAAGACGAAAGTCTTTGACCAGTGTGTGTTGCCAGTAATTACTTACGGTACTGAAACGTGGTCGTTCACAATGGGCCTGATAAGAAGGCTCAAAGTCACTCAAAGGGCAATGGAGAGGGCTATGCTCGGACTGTCCCTGCGTGATCGAATCAGAAATGAAGAGATTCGCAGGAGAACGAAAGTAACCGACATAGCCCGAAGAATTGCCAAACTTAAGTGGCAGTGGGCAGGGCACATTGCTCGCAGAACGGATGGCCGATGGGGCAGTAAAGTTCTGGAGTGGCGATCGCGTACTGGAAGGCGCAGCGTGGGTAGGCCCCCCACAAGGTGGACCGACGACCTGGTGAAGGTCGCGGGAATCCGCGGGATGCGGAAGGCGCGAAGGACTGGTCGTTGTGGCGATGCTTGGGGGAGGCCTATGTCCAGCAGTGGACGTCTTTCGGCTGAAATGATGATGATGATGTTTATAACTGTTGGTGTATTAATAATAAATAAATAAGTAATGTTTGACTTCGAACTTAAGTTCCAACTAGTCAAATTCCAAAAGGTCCGTTCCTACTAACTACACTACAACGCTGAGTAGCCAATCCAACCACGTTAATACTCCGAGATATTAAGATAGGGCTAATCCTCACATAACTTAGGCTCACGCCAGTTATATGCCATTCACAACCCGCTGACCATTGTCCTGCGTTTAATTCAAACGAGGCACAGAGGCGGTAATGATTTTACTAGCCCCCCCAAACATAATTTGCAGCGTCATCTCCTTACTAACAACTCTTGTTTCATCGCATTAAGATTGAAGCTGGTTTGATTTTTCGTTTAAGGGTTGTAAACTTAAGTTTGTTTAAAGGTGTCGTAAGATTTTATGCGTGATGCTCTTTATGCAAACAAGTCCTAAGGGTGACGTTTCTGGTTTTTGGCGCCATTGAATTTTGACCCACCATTAAAGTTAATGTAATTATTGCTCCGTTGCGAGATATGTAATTTGATGGTAGGCGATATGAATGTTATGATGCTATAACATAATTTGAGGGAAGACATAAATTTAATAGAAAATTGCCTTGAGGTTGCGAAAGATTCAGCAAAAATCCAGGACTAGCAGTATAGGCTTCCCAATGACTGTCCTGTTATCATCATCATCATCATCGTTTCAGCCGAAAGACGTCCATTGCTGGATATAGGCCTCCCCCAAGCATCGTCACAACGACCGGTCCTGCGCTTTCCGCATCCAGCGGATTCCCGCGACCTTCACCAGGTCGTCGGTCCACCTTATGGGGGGCCTACCCTCGCTGTGCCTTCCAGTACGCGGTCGCCACTTCAGAACTTTTACTGCCCCATCGGCTATCCGTTCTGCGAGCAATGTGCCCCGCCCACTGCCACTTGAATTTGACAATTCGGGCTATGTATCTAGGTTTCTTTCTACTTCTCCTGCGAAACAGAATATGCTGTCCTGTAATATCCAAGGATATTGCCAAATACCCTACCGATTGGCCAACCGATTAGTGATCGCTGTCCGTCTTTTTGACCAAGATAGTGATATTTTTTTTAATCAAAAACCATACAGAAAATGATAGGTACTAATGACATTTTTAACCGACTTCAAAAAAAGGAGGAGGTTATGTATTCCGCGGGTTTTTTTTTTTTTTTCATGTATGTACACCGATTACTCCGAGATTTGTGGGCCGATTTACGTGATTGTTTTTTTATTTGGTAGAAAAAGTTCGCGCGGTTGTCCCATATAAATTTTATTGACTTAGGTTGAGTAGTTTTTTAACTAGCTTCAATAAATCAGTTTATTTTAGCTTCGCCTATCTAGATGATCTGCTCATTGGTTCGTTTTTAACCGACTTCAAAAAAAGGAGGAGGTTATGTATTCGGCGGGTTTTTTTTCTGAGAATTCTTGGCCGATATGCGTGTTTTTTTTTCACGATAGTGATTGGACGTTTGGAAGAACATGAGCGAGACCTTTGCCCAGCAGTGGGAAAGCAAAGGTTAATAAAAAAGAAACTCAAATTGGTTATATAAACATTTATGAATCAACCCTCAACTAAAAAGTATGATATAAAAATTTCTTAACGAAAAATAAAACCGACTTCAAAAACCTTAACTAAAAAGTAAAAAATAATCATTGTATGTATTTTAAAATCTTAACATAAACAACATTTTGAAGGCGGCGCGTGATTTTCATGTACGTTCACATAAACTGTTTTTACTATAGATATTGCGCTCGACTGTACATTACATGACGCAAAGGGTCAACTACGCGCCGCCTTAAAAATGTTATTTATGTTAAGATTTTAAAATACATACAATGATTATTTTTTACTTTTTGTTAAGGTTTTTGAAGTCGGTTTTATTTTTTGTTAAAAAGTTTTTATTAACATACATAAACCACATAGCAAGTAGGTATGGTTGAACCCCTGCCTTCCATGCAGTGTCTTCGATTCCGACACACACCTCTAAATTTTTGATGCAGATTTGAATTTCATCACTTGCGGTAATAATAATGTAATCTTTATTTCAGACGTTTGTCTAAGTAAAATACAACACACAATAAAACACAAAACACAAAAGTAAACACAAAATATAAACAACATAAAAAATGTTTTGTTTTTTGTTAGCTCTTACTGTCCCACTGCTGGGCAAAAGCCTCCCTCAATTCCTTCCATCTATCGTGGTTCTTTTAAAAAGTTCAAGGAGGAACTAATCTCTGATCATATTCATATTATTTATTTGACAATGTACACTAGGTGGTAAACATAATGGCTTAGTAGCTAGTCTCAATTATGGACCCTGTAGGGCACAGCAAAATTGTGTAACATCATCACGCCTGTATTTCTGATCTACACAAGTCAGTGGTGCGGGCTGGGTTCAAACTCAGACCCTCCTGGATGGAAGGCAAGCGCTCAACTGCTAGGCTATCACAGCTTCACTAACTAGGTATATCCTCTTTGCATATTGCATCATCCACGTTTTTTTTATAGTATAATAGGATGGCGAAACGAGCTAAAGGCCTACCTGATGTTCAGCGGATACCTTTGCCCATAACAACTTCAATCCACCTAGTCCTAGGCAACAGCCTAGATGGTACCGCAAGTTGGTTCGCCAACCTGAGACATGAAGCTGGAAAGTCTCATGTGATTGAAATTTCACTGATAAATAACCAGCTTCACCCCCAAAGTCCCGCTAAAAGATATAATCTAGTGATGTTCCTCGTTGACAAATGTCGCTAATAAGAAACCTGTCGCGGTGGGATTAGCAAGCGTTAATTGATGTTATTATTGTCAAAGTGTAGTGATGTTACCTTTTTATCGATATCGATATAGTCGATAGGTGTTAGTTAAAACTTAAAACATAATAAACGCAAGACCTCAGACACCCCAATTACAATAATATTATGAGTACTATCTGGTAATTCTTTTTTTTTCTTAATCAGAAAGCTACTTGGTTTTTAGGCATCAGTAAGTTCCCGAATTGATTGCTGGATAGCTGCAGTATGCCGTTTAGGTGTTACCTGGCATACAGAAATACATTTCGCTGGTCTACCTGCACCTCAAGGACCTACACGGGATACCCTGATAGACTTCATCAGGTGACCAACTTGCTCGTTTGTTATTAAAAAAAATTGATTTCTATGTACCTGGCTGTTATTGAGCAAACGCTTCTCTTCTCCAATTAGTATAGAATGAAACTCCGAGTGTCTGTTTATTTGCTTGATTTAAAACTAATTGATGGTATGTACCTATAATGACAAGGTTTTTGCCATCATGTAGATAATTTCTTAGGGAAGATTTATGTAATATCTACTTCGTATTTTCCGAGCGAAGCTGGCAGGTCGCTATATCGATATAAATACCACCCAGTCACGTCACTGTTCCATAATTTAACCTCACCATCACCACAGTATTTCGTAAGCGGATTAGTATTTAAAATCAAAATGGCGCTCGCGTTTCGTAATTAAAATGTGTCATAATATTAAGGGTGGCTGCAGTGAAAATGAGAATTATAAATAATACTTATAAGGGCTCCGGATTAGTTTAGGATTAGGTAATTTATTTTTATGAAAAGGTGTTAAACTTTTAATTATCTTTTTAACCCCGAGGCTATTAGACATCACTATAAACGATTATTTTATCTTGTCTGTGATATACTCGATGTCGTATCCGCATTAAAATTATCATATTTCAGTATTGCAAAAACATGTAGTTAAAAAACGGTCCTATAGCGGACATTTCCATTATAACCACGCTTGAGAGAACAATTGGTGATCTTTATCGTATGTTGTTAGGTATTTAACAGACAAGCTGATACTGCTGTTCATCCTCCTAAAGTCCTAAGTAGAGTACCATATCTAAGTCCAGAATTTTCCGTATATGTCCGGAAAATGGTTATTTTTTTCCGGAATGCGGGGAAAATTCTAAGATGTCTGGAATTTTTACACAAATGAAATGGAATATATAACACACATAACATAACATCACGCCTGTATTTCCCCGAAGGGGAAGGCAGAGGTGTAATAGTACACCCACATTTCGCCAGTTATGTTATAGTCCCATGTAATAGGGGGCGAGCCTATTGCCATTGACCGGGCACAAATCCAGACTCCGGGCTGCTACTGAGAATTTCCTAATGAAAAAACCCAATAACACTTTGCCCGACCCGGAATTCGAACCCAGGACCCCACGCTCAGCAGTCGCGCTTGCAATCACTAGACCAACGAGGCAGTCAAAAAATGAAAAGTCAAATGAATATATATAATAATGAATGTAAGGAAAATTATATATCAAATCAATTTTAATCCGTAACCGCCATATGTGCCACTTTTAATATTGCACGGCTTCAGATCAACTTCTTGTATACTTACAAGAAGTAAGATTGATTATAGGTACATTGATTGAATGTCATCATACAAAAAAAAATCTAGAGCAAATGATAAATAATGTACGTAGTCATCTAAAATACTTAATCAATTCTACGGTTATTTAATAACCAAATTTTCTTAAAAATTATTCATCATTTCAGCCTTAAGACGTCCACTGCTGGACATAGGCCTCCCCCAAGCAAATGTTGGGGGGATATGCCATAATCGCCACGCTTGGCAGGCGGGTTGGCGATCGCAGTTAGTTGGTTAAAAATTATTACCTCTGTGGTATTATTAATTAGGTTTCGTGTGGTGCCGGACGTAAAGAATTGCACCACCCTTTATCTTCTCATGGGTGTCGTAAAAGGCGACTAAGGGATTCACCAGAGGATGGGCAGCAGCGTTCTCTGAGTATTTAACCAACCAACTGCGATCGCCAACCCGCCTGCCAAGCGTGGCGATTATGGCATATCCCCCCCAATATATGCTTGGGGGAGGCCTGTGTCCAGCAGTGGACGTCTTACGGCTGAAATTATGAAAATGATGAACAAAAAATAAAACAGACTTCAAAAACCTTAACTAAAAAGTAAAAAATAATCATTATAATAAAACAAAGTTTAACCGGATTAAATCGCGTATATTATTTAAATTGGTTTCCCTGACGTTTCTTAAATGAGGTTCAACCGTAAAAGTAATTAAAGGGTCTGCATTAATCAAGCAAAGAGAGCGAAGATAATCCTAATTCGTCATGGTAAGCTCAAAGCAGGGTTGCTGTTGCTAACATAACCCTTCAATCTAACTTCTGGTCATTCATACAATACCCCACACTTACCCCTTTTAAATTAAAACCATACTACTCCTAAATGCTACTGGATATTCAACCTTATGTCCAAGCAGTTAAGTGCACGAGAACAGCAAATAATAAATTGTAGCGTTACTAACAAATCGACATGAGTAATAGCGCTTATGATTGAGACGCGTCATCGGATATCTGTTTAGTCACATAGGAAAATCAACTTTAACTCGATTTGATAAGGTTTTATTTTTTAACCGACGAAAAAAAGGTGGAGGTTCTCAATTCGACGCGTATATATATATATATTTTTTTTTTTTTTTATGTATGACCACGCATAACTTTTTACAGAGTGGTCCGATTTTGATGATTCTTTAATGGATAGGTTATATCTCGAAGTTGGTCCCATTTAAATTTCAAAGTCAAAATCCACCCCTAAGGGTAGTAAAACAGGGGATGAGTGTTTGTTCACCCACTGAATTCTTAGCTGTTAACCGATTCTGTTGAAACTTGACACACATAAATATAGTTCTAGACACTACGACATAATGGAGACCTGGAGTTGGATTTTAACCACAAAAAAATGAAAAATAAAACTTTTTAACAAAAAATTTATCCGACGAAAACAGAAACTGAAAAGCGAAAAATAACTAATTATGAGTCGGCGCCAAACAACCAATCAACGAAGATCATTAAATTACTTTAAATAAATAATAAAAACAACGTCACATCAAATACAACGTGAAATTTTCAACGATAAACAATAACTTTCCAAAAATGCGTTCTCCGCTCGGCCACTTGCAACTTGCACGCACTTTGCTTGTTAAAAGTTCGTTTGGCGCCGACTCATAATTAGTTATTTTTCGCTTTTCAGTTTCTGTTTTCGTCGGTTCAATTTTTTGTTAAAAAGTTTTTAATCGCTATAGACTAAGGAAATTGAGCAACTTAGCTTGAGCATGATGTTAGTCGCAAAATACAAAAGAGCCATCCAGCCATCCGAATGTTTAAACCTTAAATATAGTGTAAGCAATGCTTGTTAGCTTGCTTGCGAGATTATTCGGAGAAGAACCGGAGTGACCGACATAGCTTGTAGGATCAGTAAGCTGAAGTGGCAGTGGGCTGGCCATGTCTGTCGAAGTACCGATGGCCGCTGGAGCAGACGAGTCCTTGAGTGGAGACCGCGAATCGGCAAACGCAGCGCAGGGCGGCCCCCGCCAGGTGGACCGACGACCTGAAAAACGTGGCTGGGGGGGACTGGATGCGGAAAGCAGAGGACCGAGTGTTGTGGCGCAACTTGGGAGAGGCCTATGTCCAGAAGTGGACTGCGATAGGCTGAGTTGATGAATGCTTGTTAATTTGATGTCGTAGAGTATACATTCCGTACTAGCAGTGAGAGACCCTTATATAATGACTCCATCATCATCATTATCAGCCTGTTCCCAGTTTCTGAATATGTATTCAGAAACATTTTCATACAAACACATCATCATAGAGTTACGTCAGTTACTTATTTATTTATTGACCACTGAATATTCTTTGATTGAGCTGCGTCCATAACAAATCTGTGCCATTCGAAGTAACCCAAGTTCCCATTCGTATTGGTCAGTATGATATACCGTTCTGTTTCATGGAGTTATGAGTCGTGACGGGAGCAAGTTTGGGTAAGAATTAATAGCGGCTATCGTTCACCCTTGCTTGGGATGGACTTGTGGCTAAATAACAGCCCTGGATTGAGCAGAGGTTAAACTGCAAGTGTAATTTAATTCAGTGGATGGGAGACTATTCTGTAAAGGTTGACTCGTTGAACGAGAGACTTATTGAAGGAAGTTGTTCAGTACTTGATTCTCGTTCCAAATATGTATAAAATATAAAATGGCACATACATTTTTGCCATTCACGCTCTGACACTCGCCCCGAGAGGTCGTGCTGCTCCGCTCCGTCCTCTCGTGACGAATTAAGTGCTCGAATATTTTTCGCTACGGCTCACCGTAGCGCCCTCCGCAGTCGCCCCGCCGACTGCAGCCCGATAAGCACATTCGCTGTCTTTTTCAAGACAGCGGGCGCGCTTTTGTCTCTTTAGACAGAGTTTCGTCAAAAACGTAGTGTCCCTTCAGGAAAAAACCCACTTATTTACTGTGGTTCTCGGTGGATACCTAACGGTGATAACAAACCGAGGGGCGTTGACCCGACACGCCAGCTGCGCTCCTTAAGGGCAAAGCAAAATTGGAAGAAGCTAGGGCCAGAAGGCCTTGGGGGATCTCCTAGTCTTCCCTAGCTTACCCCCGTTTCGTCCTATCTAGCATTCTCTAGGGGTTTACACCCATTGCACACTAGAGACTTAGGGACCTGGTTGCACATTAAGACTGGCAATCAGGAGTGCAAGCTTAGGGCTCACCAGTAGGCACACAACCTCCCCGTCTATACCCGACGGGGAGGGTTTGAACACACTCCCGGGAACACCCACCCGAGGAGCAAACCCCCATGTTAGTACGCCACTAATTTTCTCCCCCTCTCGTTGTTGCTAGGCTTGGCTTAGTCACCATCTATATGATGGTGTCTGATGCCGAGTTTCTCAGCATCCTAAAAAACGTCCTCTTCAAGGACCCCACCTTTATCGCCAACTATGGCGACTTGTTTGGCAGCGCTTTTGCCGCCAAACAACCTGACGTCCCCGACTCTCCAGAGTCGCCCGATACCCCCCCGCCCCTAAGGAGGAATAGGCGCCCCGCCCGTTCCGACAGTGATGAGGAGAGGCCGAGGTCTCCGCGTGGTCCGCCTAGGCGTTCAGCCAGCCTGGACCATAAGGACCGTACCCCCTCACCTCTCCCCACCCCAGCCCCCACTCAATATCCTGATCGCTCCCCAATCCCATCAGACCAAGAGATGTCTTCGGACAGTGAGGTCAACTCAGACGAGGCCGGTGCCTTTACCACGGTAGTGGGCAAAGGTAAAAAACGCGGCCGAAAAACAAACAAGGCCGAGGCTCTCGCCTCAAAATCTTTAAAACTCTCCGAGGCAAACCCTGCCCCGGCCCCTACCCCCCGTCCCGCCTCTCACTCCTCCTCGCAGGATAACAGGCCCCCCTCCCCTCAGGAACATACCTCACCTTCCCAGAAGAAGGTGCCCATCCCGCCTCCCTTATTCATCCAGGATAAGGAATATTGGACCAGGATATCCGACTGGTGCAATCAAAATAAGATAAATTTCACTAGTGCCCGCCCCACACAGCAGGGCATTAAAGTAGTTGTCCCCACCCCCACTGATTACCGCAACCTTACCAGGTTGCTACGCGAGCGTGGTGTGTCTTTTCACACCTACGCACTCCCAGAGGACCGACTCCTTAGAGTTGTGATCCGAGGGATTCCGTCCGAAGTCAGCTGCACGGAAGTGCACGCCGACCTCGATCGTCAAGGGATCCCGGTTGCAATAACCCACCGTATGTTCCGTGGTAAGCACGGGGAACCCTATAACATGGTCCTTGTCATTTGCCACCCTGGCGAAAACGCCAAAAACATCTATAATATAAAGACCGTATGCAATTTATCAGGCATCACGGTCGAGCGCCCCCACAAGTCGAACCAGCCTGGTCAATGCCACCGTTGCCAGCTGTATGGTCACTCCCAGCGTAACTGCTACGCAAAGCCCAGGTGCGTTAAGTGCCTAGGCGATCACGGGACTACCGAGTGCGAGCGTCCCAAGGAGAGGGACCAGTGCACGGAGCCCCCTAGCTGTGTCCTTTGCCGCAAAGCCGGGCATCCAGCAAACTATCGCGGATGCCCCAAAGCCCCCAAAATGCGCAACGCCAAAATGGCAAAACGCGCCTCCGACCGCGTTGCGAGGGAAGCCCCCTCCTACGCAGCCCCCCTCCATTACCAACCACCCAACCCTAGAGGCCCACTCGGGCCCTCCCCTAATTTCCACGGCCCACTCGGGCCCAACCCCTGGTTTAAGGGTAATCAAAAGCCCCAATACCCACCTCTTCCGACCTCTCGTCTCGCGCCCCCGGCCTCAGAGCCCCCCGCGCTGATGAACTTACCCATCCCCGCACCTTCTCTCAGGCCCAAAACTGCACCAGCAGCTAAAGCCCCCCCCCCTATGAGAACCCCCCCTCCGGTAAACTACCCCGGCCTTCTGCCGAGAGAATACCTCGAACCCCAGTCAGGGGAAACCCGTATTGACGCCTACTCTAGACTCTGGGCCTTTACCCAAGGCATCCACGAGCAGCGCCTTCAGGTACTTACCAAGTACCAAGACATCTATAGAATACTTAATTCCAATTATAATGTATAATACGGCCCCACCCAAAAGATTCAAACCCCGTTCCCTAAATTTAGGCTTCTTTAATGCCCGAGGCATTAGTGGTCAACGCGATGACATAGCTGTCTTCTTGCGTGAGCACCAACTTGACATATTACTCGTTCAAGAGTCCTTTCTCAAGCCCCACTGTCGTAATCCCAACATAGCCAATTATAGGCTGATTAGAAACGACAGAACGTACACCGCACTAGGCGGAACGCTAATCTATTACCGCAATTCTTTATATTGCATCCCCATTGATCCCCCAGAGCTAGCATGCCTGGAGGCTTCAATCTGTCGCCTAGGCATGACAGGGCACCAGCCCATCACCATAGTCTCGGCCTATAGGTCCTCAAACAAACCCGCGAGTCTGCTCGAGGACGACCTAAAATCCTTACTCGATCTTAGTAATTCTGTAATTATAGCAGGCGATCTAAACGCCAAACATTGCTCATGGAGCTGTGTCTCCAATAACACCGCTGGTGTTCAATTAGAAGCACTTAGCGACAGACTTTCCTTTGACGTCATCGCCCCGATGCGTCCCACTCACTTTCCCGACACAGTAGGGCAACGGCCCGACATCCTAGATATAGCCCTCTTAAAGCGCGTAAACCTCGGTATTCGCTCTATCGAGGTAATTCAAGAATTAGACTCAGATCACCGACCTGTGATCATTCAACTGGGTCCCCGAGGTGGTCCCTCGGATCCCGGTACTCCACCCTTAACTAAAACAATAACCGATTGGAGGAGACTAGAGGACCGCCTCAAATCTACCTCATCCCCCCAACTAGATTCAATCCCTGACTCCATCGAGACAGTCGCGGATACGGTGGCCGCGATCACCTCGCTCACCAACCATGTGCAGTCCGTAGTGGGCGAATGCTCACGGCAGGTTCCGATGCTGGATGACCAGCGTCTGAAACTGCCGGACGATGTAAATGAGTTGAGGACCGAGAGGAACGCGGCCATCCGTGCCTATGACGCTTTTCCCAACGAAGCCAACCGTGCCCATATGCGCTCTTTGCAGAATACTGTAAAAAGACGTGTAGCTCAGGTACGGGAGGATCGCTGGGACAAGGAAGTCAGCGAAATCCAACCGTCTCATTTAGCCTTCTGGGCACTTCAACGCAAACTCAAATGCGAGACCACGGCAGCTATGCCCCCCCTAAATCGACCCAATCAAAGGCCGGCCTTTGATGATGACGAAAAAGCCGAATGCTTAGCCGACAGCTTGGAGTCTCAATGCACTCTCAGTACGCTTCCCGTAAGCCAAACCCACCTTGACAAGGTTAATTCAGAAGTAGAGCGTAGGTCAGCCCTCCCCCCCCCCAATAGATGACCCTGATGACCCGCTCCCACCGATCACCCCTGACGAAGTTCTCTCTATAGTCAAGGATCTTAAGCCCAAAAAAGCCCCCGGCGCAGACGGCATCACCAATAAGGTGTTGAAACGTTTCCCTGCCACCCTAATCGCTCTAATGACCGTCATCTTCAATGCGGCATTTAAAAACAACATCTTTCCCCAGGCTTGGAAACAGGCTACGGTAATCGGTATTTCAAAACCGGGCAAACCAAAAGCCGAGCCGAGTAGTTACCGGCCGATTAGTCTCCTCAATGTCTTCGGTAAAATCTACGAGAAGCTTATTTATAAGCGACTCAAAGATTTCGCCGACTCAAATAAACTCCTTCCCGACGAGCAGTTTGGCTTTCGTACAAAGCACTGCTGCGTTAATCAACTGCACCGCATTGTAGAACACATCAGTGCAGGCTTCGTACGCGGTCAAATGACCGGTACTCTCTTTTTCGACGTAGCAAAGGCTTTCGATAAAGTGTGGCACAACGGCTTATTATATAAGCTGTACACTATGAATGTGCCACATCGTCTCGTGCTCATCATCCGAGACTACTTATCGAATCGTACCTTTTGCTATCGCATAGAAGGGGCTCTCTCCTCCCCCCATCCCATTCACGCCGGTGTGCCACAAGGCTCCGTGCTCTCCCCCCTACTGTTCACGCTGTACACCAGCGATATTCCAAAATGCGGTGCAGCCCGTATTGCCCTTTTCGCCGACGACACGGCAATCTATTACTCCGGCAGGAGCCATGTCGCTATTTCTCGTACCCTCCAATCCGCGGCCAACACCCTAGGTGACTGGTTCCGGAAATGGAGAATCGAAGTCAATCCCGAAAAAAGTGCAGCGGTCCTCTTCGATAAGAGACCCCTGTCACAGTATCGTAAAGAATTAAGCGTACCAGTCTCAATGTTCGGAAAACAGATCCCATGGCAACGAGAAGCCAAATACCTTGGCGTGATCCTTGACCGTAGACTGACTTTCAGACCGCATATCCGCAAGGTGAAAAACCGTGCCGCCTTCGTCCTCGGACGTCTCCACCCCCTACTCAATGCGCACAGTAAGTTGCCCACTCCTCTCAAAGTAAGGATATACACCACCTGTATCCGCCCCATACTCGCCTATGCTAGCGTTGTGTTCGCACACGTTAAGCCGGTGAGAATTCACATACTCCAAACCCTCCAAAACCGTTTCATGCGAAGGGCCGTAGGCGCCCCCTGGTACGTACGCAATGTCGACCTCCACCTAGACCTCAAACTGCCGACCATCAAGCAGTTTTTCAAGCGTGTCTCAAAACGCTATTTCGATTCCGCTCCCAAGCACCCCAACCCCTTGGTCGTGGCGGCCACCGTCTACCAGCCATCTGCTATTAGCAAAACCCGACGTCCCAGACACACACTCATTGAGCCCGATGACGCTATTACACTCCTCCAGGAGTCAGATAAAAGTACAAGCACACTCCGACGCCGTCGTCCAAAATATCGTCCCCGCCGGCGAGGACCGACGCGACACACACACAGAATCCGAGAGTCCGACTCTCGAGAAACAGAAACACATGCCGACGCAGCACCGGCTGCTGGGGGGATCAGTGGCGGGGTCCCCCTGCTGCACCCTGAGTCGAGGTCCGAGCTCCCCCCTGGGGACGCCCTCACGGTGTAAGCAACCGGAGATAATCTCGTCACGCGAGACCGGCCCTATGCTCTAGAGTAGTTCCTAGGAGCAGGCTATTGCGTAGCCACTGGTTAGGTTTTCTAGGTAGGTCTTAGCCTCGCCGGCGAGGCTTGCCGCTTCACGGCGTTTAGCACGTCACCCGATAGGGACCGAAAGTCCGCTACTTTCGAGGAAACCAATTCGATGCAGCAACGGCTGCTAGGGGGACATAGGAACTGCGGGGTCCCCCTGCAATGCCCCAGCGAGGTTCGAGCCCCCCCCTCGGGGGGCGCCCGCTTACGCGCGGTATTGATGCCGCGCGCATCTAGTTTGTAAGTATGTAGGGAAAAAACCTTCGGCGAATGGAGTCCCACATGGGACTCTCCGCCAACTAAGTCCGGTTAAGCAGAAATGGGACTTCGGTCCCACCTGCGAGAGCCCATTCGAAAAAAAAAAAAAAAAAAAAAAAAAAAAAAAAACATTTTTGAAGTATTTTGACACTCTAAACGGAAATAAATAGGTTTTCTTTTTTTTTCTTTTAAAAGACATCATTTATTTTCTATATATTTTCAAACCAAAAACTTAGAGGCCAAGCCGTCATAATAAAATAATACTCAAAATTATACTGTCTACAACAATTGTGTAACTTTCTTCTTTGGCCGGCTTTAAGTTCTTAATCCAAAATGAACTTGCTCGCTTTCTAAAATCTGTCCAAACGATTACGGCAGATATCTATTGTCAGCAACTGCAAACCATGAAGGAAGAACTAGCTGCTAAACAACCGAGATAGGTCAATCGCTCTAGGCCACTGCTGCTTCACGATAACGCAAGACCACACACTGCACAACAAACAACCACTAAGTTAGATGAGCTACAATTGGAATGTCTGCGACATCCACCTTACTCCCCGGACCTTGCTCCAACAGATTACCATTTTTTCCAGAATTTGGACAACTTCTTAAAAGGAAAAAAAAAACAACTCTGAGGCGGCAGTCCAAACCGCCTTCAAAGAGTTTATTGATTCTCGCCCCCATGGTTTTTTTAGTAAAGGTATCAATGAACTACCTATGAGATGGCAAAAGTTCATAGATAACAACGGTGCATACTTTGATCAATTAAATATATTTTACAAAAAAAAAAAAAAACTTTATATTCCTTCCGTACAAAACGCCAATTTCATATGTAAGGACCTAAGATTTAGAAATCAATTTTGTTCGCGACAACCCTAAAAATGTGCGCGGCAACCCTGTTTCAGTGTCGTTTTTTCTACTGAAAGACAGTAAAATCGCGAGTGAAAATTTCGTAAGTCAAAAGACGATTTAGAGACAATAATACAGAAATATTTAAGTGATTAGTACCGTAATACAGTAGATTCAGTGTGTTTATTAACCTAAATTCAGTGTTAGTGCTGAAACACGTAAGTTTTCATGATATTTTATGTGCTTAATAGTCAAAATAGTGAATTTCATAGTTTTTCGTAGAACGCATTTGACCCATGCAAATGGCAGGGAACAAGTTGCGCGGAGTGCGCGTCTCGAGCGAGGGCGCTGCCTCCAGTATATTTTTTAATTACTAGTACAGAATCGTAACTATGCACTTCATGAAAACTTATATCTTTATTATTTAAGTAAATATCAGTGTAATCTTTCAGGTATAGCGTTGTTTATGTTCGTTCTATATAGATTTATCCATTTATGTAGCATTTTAGCAGTTTCATAGTAAAATAACCGTTTTATATAGAAAATTAAATTTAAAAATACAGTTTTTATAAGAAATACATAACCTTTTATAGTAAATGAAACGTAAATAGAAGGAACATAGTAAATAACGCTATATACTGCAAATATTATGTAAATTTGTAAGTTATTTAATAGTTTTAACAATGTTTTAGAGTCATGAAATTTGTAAGTTTTAATTGTGAAATTAAACATAGTAAAATAATAGGTAGGTATGTGTATTGCCACCTACGGCTAGAAAATGCATATATCTATAGTATACTATCAATAGAAAAACATTATCTTCAATAAATTTTGTCTGGGTTCGATAAGAAAAATATAAACAAACCGATAAAAAATGTATGAAAAATTCACCCGTTTGGTGGAATATGTGTACCTAGCCTAGTTTACATCAAATAAACACTTTTATTATTGTTTTTTATTTAAAGCCAAAATGGTCGTGCAGGGGATACCGTATAGTAAATAGTCCCAACCCCAATAACAAAAAAGTTATTAAGGGTGAAAGTAATAAAAATCCCCTGACACGGCCAATTTTGCATAGAAAACCTTAATCTATGGATAATCTATGACACCTAGAATGATGAGTCATAGATCAATAGATAGCCTAGATTTTTGCCTATCCATAGGTTTTGGTTGCATAAAACAAACACAGATAGATACATAGATATAGACAGAAATGTAAAAATAAATAGAATAAATAAAGTTGTAAATGGCTTGAGGCGCCTGCGGCTCTCGTGCCGGTAAAGTTTAGTGCCGCGTTAGTAAACGCATTTTTCAACAGAACTCGTAGCAAATCTACCATATAGTCAAGCCTTCAAATCAAATGGAGTAAGCAGAGGCCTCAAGCTCTTCATGAACAGTCAAGTCGGTGTTTTCATTTCCTGAAAAATTCTCCCGGTGTTCCCGAAATAATCCTTCAGTTCGGCGTGGGAAGTCAACCTATAGGTACAGGGCGTCAGCGGCTCATACACACGGTATCGAGTTCCGCCCGTCCGGTACAAATTTCATTACTCATTTTCCACATAATACCAGAAAGGATTTTATGATGAAATACCTAACATCTATGTAAACCTTTTCTTAATCCTTGTTAATGATGCAACAGCATCAAACCCCATAAAACTGATGGAGCTGGGACAGGGTCTGAACAAAAACGGGTTCGCTCCCAATACACTTGTGACCCCTGTCGGCGAAACAAAACGGGTTAGAAAAGAAAAATGAAATCAAGTGGACATTGCTTATGGTTACGCTGGGAGACTTTGAACACAGCGAATTTTTTAATAAGGTCAACAACAATTTGCCTTTGTGTTTATTACAGGCGAGTCATGGCGTATTGCCTGAGACACACTGTTTTTGATTACTAAAGAAACCGATGTGAGAGCTACATTTCCTACTACACGGTGAATTTTAAGTGGTTTTCGAAACGAAAAGGGGTCATTGTACTCATCATTATGTACAACTTTCACTACGAGACCAAACCTGAAATTACAAAAAAAATAGCTTTCCCTATATTTTGTCGATTTATGTGAACACAAATGTTTTTTTTTTCTCGCGATTTCAGGGTTGGTCTCATAGTAAAAATTGTCCATACTGATGAGTATAAAGAGGTTTCAGAGGTTTTTAGTTATTTCAATAACATGTTGTATAATTACATTAATTTTATAATTTTAGTATTAAAATGCAACTTTCATGTTTAATTTTATTGTATGTTCCATTGTTGTTCGAATTAAATGAATTTGATTTATTTACTAGCTGTGCGTTGCAATGCGATCTTTTTTGGACCATGAACCTTCGCGGACGTACGAAATACAACGTGAAGTTCCATCACTATCGGATGAAAGGTTTAGGAACGCATAGGACAAACATACAAAGAAACATTAATTTCAAATACATGTTGAAATTTGAATCGCTTATTTCCCGAAAAGGGTTAATTGTACTCATCATTATGAATAACTTTTACTATAGGACCAGGGTTGGTACCTTGAAATCGCGAACAAAAATATTTTTGTTCACTTAAATCGATAAAATGTAGGGACCACCTGATTTTTTTTTCCGCGATTTCATGGTTGGTCCCATAGTAAAAGTTGTTCATACTGATGAGTACAATTACCCCTTTTCGGGAAATAAGCGATTCAAATTTCACCATGTATACATACAGATTGTAATTATATACTTAGTTCATGCATCGACTTACCTATAGGTACTCTAATACATTCTAGACACACATACACTGAACATTTGCGTAACACCCTAAGCCCGAACTATCAGCGCCCACCGGCCAAGCTTGACCATCATTAATCAGCAGCACTTAGCCCACTTTGCATAAAATGATTAATGTACATGAGCTTCAATGAACATCATACTGTTTATTTTGTACTGATAAATGATATAAGTAAGTGGGACAGGGGTACCGTGAAATCTGATTTGAGTTTTACTGTAAAAGTTTTAGCAAAACAGGTTCTGACAGTACCTACATGATCTGTTTTCCTTTTTAGGGTTCCGTACCCCAAGGGTGCCAAACGGGACCCTATTACTCTCGCTACGCTGTCCGTCTGTCCGTCCGTCCGTCCGTCTATCTGTCACAGGGCTGTATGATTTGAATGGTAATAGGTAGTCAAATGAAATTTTCTCAGAATATGTGTTACTATGAGTCACATCAAATACTAAAAACAAAAAAAAGACTGAAACAAAAGTGGGTCCCCCCATACAAGAAAACTCAAAAAACATGTAATTTTATCAACATTTTTGTTCCTGCTCTATCTTAAAAACGGTAATACATATCAGCGTCAAACTTTGTCAGGTTATAGTGCATATAGTTTAGCAACATATACTAAAAAAAGACAAACATAGACATATGTGGTGTAACCTGCGTAAGAAAGAGATGTAAAAATTAACACTATGCACACTACGTTGATGTAGTCTGATGAACTCTCGTAAATTAAATCAATTTCTATGGGGTATCAGGTCGATGGATGGTACGGAACCTTTACTGCGCGAGTCCGACTCGCACTTGGCCGCTTTTTTATCAGTAAAGCAAACAGGCTGACAGCCTACTGCGTAGAATAGAATAATCTTTATTTGCAGTAAAAATGGAAAGCAAACCAGCGCAGAAACACCTTTGACCCACCAAGTACCGGCCGGTGCCATCCTGTTTGGCGAGTTCCAGCTGCCCATCACCACCGCTGTCCATCACCACCTCGGGCCATCACCATATCGGTCTTCACCACCACCAACCAGGAGAGTACATGCGCATCCGCCTTAGAAAGTGAAAAGGAATATAGTGGCGGGTCTTCCATTTTTTTTTTTTTTTTTTTTTTTCGAATGGGCTCTCGCAGGTGGGACCGAAGTCCCATTTCTGCTTAACCGGACTTAGTTGGCGGAGAGTCCCATGTGGGACTCCATTCGCCGAAGGTTTTTTCCCTACATACTTACAAACTAGATGCGCGCGGCATCAATACCGCGCTTAATCGGGCGGGCGCCCCCCAAGGGGGGGGCTCGAACCTCGCTAGGGCATTGCAGGGGGACCCCGCAGTTCCTATGTCCCCCTAGCAGCCGTTGCTGCATCGAATTGGTTACCTCGAAAGTAGCGGACTTTCGGTCCCTATCGGGTGACGTGCTAAACGCCGTGAAGCGGCAAGCCTCGCCGGTGAGGCTAAGACCTACCTAGAAAACCTAACCAGTGGCTACGCAATAGCCTGCTCCTAGGAACTACTCTAGAGCATAGGGCCGGTCTCGCGTGACGAGATTATCTCCGGTTGCTTACACCGTGAGGGCGTCCCCAGGGGGGAGCTCGGACCTCGACTCAGGGTGCAGCAGGGGGACCCCGCCACTGATCCCCCCAGCAGCCGGTGCTGCGTCGGCATGTGTTACTGTTTCTCGAGAGTCGGACTCTCGGATTCTGTGTGTGTGTCGCGTCGGTCCTCGCCGGCGGGGACGATATTTTGGACGACGGCGTCGGAGTGTGCTTGTACTTTTATCTGACTCCTGGAGGAGTGTGATATCGTCATCGGGCTCAATGAGTGTGTGTCTGGGACGTCGGGTTTTGCTGATAGCGGATGGCTGGTAGACGGTGGCCGCCACGACCAAGGGGTTGGGGTGCTTGGGAGCGGAATCGAAATAGCGTTTTGAGACACGCTTGAAAAACTGCTTGATGGTCGGCAGTTTGAAGTCTAGGTGGAGGTCGACGTTGCGTACGTACCAGGGGGCGTCTACAGCCCTACGCATGAAACGGTTTTGGATGGTTTGGAGCATGTGAATTCTCACCGGCTTAACGTGTGCGAACACAACGCTAGCATAGGCGAGTATGGGGCGGATACAGGTGGTGAATATCCTAACTTTGAGATGAGTGGGCAGCTTACTGTGCGCATTGAGAAGGGGGTGGAGACGTGCGAGGACAAGGGCGGCACGGTTTTTCACCCTGCGGATATGCGGACGGAAAGTCAGTCTACGGTCAAGGATCACTCCGAGATATTTGGCTTCTCGTTGCCATGGGATCTGTTTTCCGAACATTGAGACTGGTACGCTCAGTTCTTTACGGTACTGTGACAGGGGTCTCTTATCGAAGAGGACCGCTGCACTTTTTTCGGGATTTACTTCGATTCTCCATTTCCGGAACCATTCACCTAGGGTGTTGGCCGCGGATTGGAGGGTACGAGAAATAGCGACATGGGTCATGCCGGAGTAATAGATTGCCGTGTCGTCGGCGAAAAGGGCCATACGGGCTGCACCGCATTTTGGAATATCGCTGGTGTACAGCGTGAACAGTAGGGGGGAGAGCACGGAGCCTTGAGGCACACCGGCGTGAATGGGATGGGGGGAGGAGAGAGCCCCTTCTATGCGATAGCAAAAGGTACGATTCGACAAGTAGTCTCGGATGATGAGCACGAGACGATGTGGCACATTCATAGTGTACAGCTTATATAATAAGCCGTTGTGCCACACTTTATCGAAAGCCTTTGCTACGTCGAAAAAGAGAGTGCCGGTCATTTGACCGCGTACGAAGCCTGCACTGATGTGTTCTACAATGCGGTGCAGTTGATTAACGCAGCAGTGCTTTGTACGAAAGCCAAACTGCTCGTCGGGAAGGAGTTTATTTGAGTCGGCGAAATCTTTGAGTCGCTTATAAATAAGCTTCTCGTAGATTTTACCGAAGACATTGAGGAGACTAATCGGCCGGTAACTACTCGGCTCGGCTTTTGGTTTGCCCGGTTTGGAAATACCGATTACCGTAGCCTGTTTCCAAGCCTGGGGAAAGATGTTGTTTTTAAATGCCGCATTGAAGATGACGGTCATTAGAGCGATTAGGGTGGCAGGGAAACGTTTCAGCACCTTATTGGTGATGCCGTCTGCGCCGGGGGCTTTTTTGGGCTTAAGATCCTTGACTATAGAGAGAACTTCGTCAGGGGTGATCGGTGGGAGCGGGTCATCAGGGTCATCTATTGGGGGGGGGGGGAGGGCTGACCTACGCTCTACTTCTGAATTTACCTTATCAAGGTGGGTTTGGCTTACGGGAAGCGTACTGAGAGTGCATTGAGACTCCAAACTGTCGGCTAAGCATTCGGCTTTTTCGTCGTCGTCAAAGGCCGGCCTTTGATTGGGTCGATTTAGGGGGGGCATAGTTGCCGTGGTCTCGCATTTAAGTCTGCGTTGAAGGGCCCAGAAGGCTACATGAGACGGTTGGATTGCGCTGACTTCCTTGTCCCAATGCTCCTCCCGTACCTGAGCTACACGTCTCTTTACAGTATTCTGTAAGGAGCGCATATGGGCACGATTGGCTTCATTGGGAAAAGCGTCATAGGCACGGATGGCCGCGTTCCTCTCGGTCCTCAACTCATTTACATCGTCCGGCAGTTTCAGACGCTGGTCATCCAGCATCGGAACCTGCCGTGAGCATTCGCCCACTACGGACTGCACATGGTTGGTGAGCGAGGTGATCGCGGCCACCGTGTCCGCGACTGTCTCAATGGAGTCAGGGATTGAATCTAATTGGGGGGATGAGGTAGATTTGAGGCGGTCCTCTAATCTCCTCCAATCGGTTATCGTTTTTGTTATGGGTGGAATACCGGGATCCGAGGGACCACCTCGGGGACCCAGTTGAATGATCACAGGGCGATGATCTGAGTCTAATTCTTGGATTACCTCGATAGAGCGAATACCGAGGTTTACGCGCTTTAAGAGGGCTATATCTAGGATGTCGGGCCGGTGCCCTACTGTGTCAGGATAGTGAGTGGGACGCATCGGGGCGATGACGTCGAAGGAAAGTTTGTCGCTAAGTGCTCCTAATTGAATGCCAGCGGCGTTATTGGAGACACAGCTCCATGAACGGTGTTTGGCGTTTAAGTCGCCTGCAATAATTACAGAGTTACTAAGATCGAGTAGGGATTTGAGGTCGTCCTCGAGCAGACTCGCGGGTTTGTTTGCGGATCTATAGGCCGAGACTATGGTGATGGGCTGGTGCCCTGTCATGCCTAGGCGACAGATTGAAGCCTCCAGGCATGCTAGCTCTGGGGGATCAATGGGGATGCAATACAATGAATTTCGGTAATAGATGAGCGTTCCGCCTAGTGCGGTGTGTGCTCTGTCGTTTCTAATCAGCCTATAGTTGGCTATATTGGGATTACGACTATGGGGTTTGAGGAAAGACTCTTGAATGAGTAAAATATCGATTTGGTGCTCACGCAAGAAGACGGCTACGTCGTCGCGTTGACCACTAATGCCTCGGGCATTAAAAAAGCCTAAAATTAGGGAACGGGGTTTGAATCTTTTGGGTGGGGCCGTATTATACATTATAATTGGAATTAAGTATTCTATAGATGTCTTGGTACTTGGTAAGTACCTGAAGGCGCTGCTCATGGATGCCTTGGGTAAAGGCCCAAAGTCTAGAGTAGGCGTCAATGCGGGATTCCCCTGACTGGGGTTCGAGGTATTCTCTCGGCAGGAGGCCGGGGGAGTTTACCGGAGGGGGGATTCTCATGGGGGGGGGGGCTTTAGCTGCTGGTGCAGTTTTGGGCCTGAGAGAAGGTGCGGGGATGGGTATGTTCATCAGCGCAGGGGGCTCTGAGGCCGGGGGCGCGAGACGAGAGGGCGGAAGAGGTGGGAAATGGGGCTTTTGGTTACCCTTAAACCAGGGGTTGGGCCCGAGTGGGCCGCGGAAATTAGGGGAGGGCCCGAGTGGGCCTCTAGGGTTTGGTGGTTGGTACTGGTAGGGGGCTGCGTAGGAGGGGGCTTCCCTCGCAACGCGGTCGGAGGCGCGTTTCGCCGATTTGGCGTTGCGCATTTTGGGGGCTTTGGGGCATCCGCGATAATTCGCTGGGTGCCCGGCTTGGCCACAAAGGACACAGCTAGGGGGCTCAGTGCACTGGTCCCTCTCCTTGGGACGCTCGCACTCGCTTGTCCCATGATCGCCTAGGCACTTTACGCACCTGGGCTTAGCGTAGCAGTTACGCTGGGAGTGACCATACAACTGGCAACGGTGGCATTGACCAGGCTGGTTTGATTTGTGGGGGCGCTCGATCGTAATGCCTGATAGGTGGCATACGGTCTTTATATTGTATATTGCCTTTGCGTTTTCGCTGGGGTGGCAGATGGCGAGGACCATGTTAAAAGGGTCACCGTGTTTGCCACGGAACATTCGGTGGGTCTCTTTAATAGGGATGCCTTGAGTTTTGAGGTCGTCAAACACTTCTTCGCATTTGACTTCCGTAGGGACTCCTCGGATTACGACTCTGAGGAGTCGGTCCTCCGGGAGGGCGTAGGTGTGGAAAGACACCTTACGTTCGCGTAGCAGCCTGGTAAGGTTGCGGTAATCGGTGGGGGTGGGGACAATTACTTTAATACCCTGCTGTGTGGGGCGGGCACTGGTGAAATTTATTTTGGACTGGTTGCACCAGTCAGAAATTCTCGTCCAGTAAGCCTTATCCTGGATGAATAAGGGAGGCGGGATGGGTACCTTCGTCTGGGAAGACGAGGTATGGACATGAGGGGAGGAGGGCCTGTTATCCTGCGAGGAGGAGTGAGAGGCGGGACGGGGGGTAGGGGCCGGGGCAGTGTTAGCCTCGGAAAGCTTTAAGGACTTAGGGGCGAGAGCCTCGGCCTTATTGGTTTTGCGGCCGCGTTTTTTACCTTTACCCACTACTGTGGTAAAGGCATCGGCCTCGTCGGAGTTGACCTCACTGTCCGAAGACATCTCTTGGTCTGAAGGGATCGGGGAGATCTCGGGGTTTTGAGTGGGGGCTGGGGTGGGGAGAGGTGAGGGGGTACGTTCCTTGCCGTCCAGGCTGGCTGAACGCCTAGATGGACCGCATGGAGACCTCGGTCTCTCCTCATCGCTGTCGGGACGGGCGCGGGCGCGGGCGCGGGATTCGAGGGCGCGGGATTCGAGGGCGCGGGATTCGAGGGCGCGGGCTTCGAGGGCGCGGGCTTCGAGGGCGAGGCGCCTAGCCCTTTTTAAGGAATTTATCCTTATGGGTGGGGGGGAATCGGGCGACTTTTGAGAGTCGGGGACATTAGGTGGAGTTTGTTGCTTGGCGGTAAAAGCGCTGCCAAACAAGCCGCCATAGTTGGCGATAAAGGTGGGGTCCTTGAAGAGGACGTTTTTTAGGATGCTGAGAAACTCGGCATCAGACACCATCATATAGATGGTGACTAAGCCAAGCCTAGCAACAACGAGAGGGGGAGAAAAATTAGTGGCGTACTAACATGGGGGTTTGCTCCTCGGGTGGGTGTTCCCGGGAGTGTGTTCAAACCCTCCCCGTCGGGTATAGACGGGGAGGTTGTGTGCCTACTGGTGAGCCCTAAGCTTGCACTCCTGATTGCCAGTCTTAATGTGCAACCAGGTCCCTAAGTCTCTAGTGTGCAATGGGTGTAAACCCCTAGAGAGTGCTAGATAGGACGAAACGGGGTTAAAGCTAGGGAAGACTAGGAGATCCCCCAAGGCCTTCTGGCCCTAGCTTCTTCCAATTTTGCTTTGCCCTTAAGGAGCGCAGCTGGCGTGTCGGGTCAACGCCCCTCAGTTCGTTAGCACCGTTAGGTATCCACTGAGGACCACAGTAAATAAGTGGGTTTTTCCTGAAGGGACACTACGTTTTTGACGAAACTCTGTCTAAAGAGACAAAAGCGCGCCCGCTGTCTTGAAAAAGACAGCGAATGTGCTTATCGGGCTGCAGTCGGCGGGGCGACTGCGGAGGGCGCTACGGTGAGCCGTAGCGAAAAATATTCGAGCACTTAATTCGTCACGAGAGGACGGAGCGGAGCAGCACGACCTCTCGGGGCGAGTGTCAGAGCGAGAATGCGGGTCTTCCAGCTATCCACGACCTTTTATATATTTGTGTTGACAGATGTTAGAGATTATTATTTATCTTTTGATAACCTCTCCAAATCCCGTTTCACAGGCTGGCTGGTGTCTAATAGAAAGTGTCTACCGTTGGATATATAAAAAAAAAAAAAAAGTCTTTATTTCAAGCATTAGCCCATAAGTTGTTAGTGATGAGTTAGTAACAGATTGTGCTTATATACTAGATTAGTGTTATTAGTACCAAATTATTTATTTAAACCTATAGCGACCTCCACCTAATGTCTCTGGATGGGACAATCCGGTCTGTCAACAATCATTTTCAGGATGCTGTTCCGAGTGTTACGCATGCGCTGCAGTAAGGAAGCCGCTTTCTTACGCATGATGGCGTGAAAGCCATCTGTGTGAGTTTCAGCAAACATTCCTAATGCACTGCAACGCCACGGCAGCCGCAACAGCATCCTGAAGGCGTTGTTGTATTGTATGCGCAAGACGTTGTAGGCTCAACAAAAAAAAAAAAAACATGTTGAAAAGACTCATGTGATGCCGGTGAAATAAGAGACTTTCCATCTTTAATTCGTTCGCCAAACCGAGTCATTTGGCGAACAATGATTTGCAATACCATTTAGACAACAACCTAGCATAGTATTGCAGTTTTTATGGGAAAAGGTAACCGCTAAACATTAAGTAGGCCTTTAGCTTGTTTTGGCATCTTATGCCATTAAAAAATTTGAACACATCGTGATGATAAAGTGTCAGATAGTGAAATAAGAAAACTGTGATACGCTACATAAAAACTCAAAATACAACAGCGTCAATGAAAGCTAAAGAAGAGCGATGAGCCAATAAGTCCAGAAGCTAAACAACAGAAACGCGATACACTCAGGTGCAAAAAAAAAAACAACAACCACGAGAACTCGAATGACAAATACGCGAACTCGCACCGACGGCGACGCCGACGCTGTACGGAAACTGTAAATCTAACTAAGCCTTCATTCTGCCTAAATAATAGATGGGTCGCGTAAAAATCCTGCAGGAATTACGAAGACACGTCATTACTCATTTTCTGAAATCCAAAATACTCGAAATACAAATGTATTGGTGTTCGGAAATGAAGATTGGAGGGTTATGTCCTTTGCTTTTATTGTTTAACGTAAAAATTTTAGATGTGTGGGTTATCCCGGTTTTATGACAGGTTTCTTTTGAGATTTATGTGAGCAATAAATAATAGGTTTTAAAAGCATTTTGCTATGTTTAGTTCCGATTTATTTATGAGTAAATTTCTATGCGTTTTGTTCTGAAGCTTTAGTGTTAGTTGGAAATTTTTAGTTTGGCTGTTCAGTTGTGTGCGTATCTTTGAATAAATAATAAATAAATAAATATTTTTGGAACATTTTTACACAGCACCATCTAGTCCCAAACTAAGCAGAGCTTGTGATATGGGTACTAGACAATGGATATAATACATATATATAGGGTCGGTATCTTTTGGTCTTTATCTTGATATGTCTAGGTTGCCCGTAAGACTAGATCGAATACTTATATACTTTTTTTTTCGTGATTACATACTTATAATACATAAGAAACACCCAGACCAACACAAACACTTATGTTCATCACACGAGTATTTTTGTCCTGTGGGAATTGAACCCACGACCTCGTGATCAGCAGTCCGACACTCGAACCGCTAGACCACAGACGTCGTCGTCATCGACATCTTTGTCATATGGATTGAAAATACGTGACAAATATTCATACATAAGTTATAAAGGAATCATTTAAATAAGGTTTTGAGATAGAGGTACAAGTTATTATAATTATTATGCTATACATTCTTTACATAATTATCATAAATCGAAATGTCTCATATTATTAAGTACCTACATGATTGCAAATGATTGTCTCCTTAACACGGAAATACCTACTGATACTAAATTTGTAAACGAATGAAAGAGCCTAGATCTCACGACACAGGGAATCCTAGTGTGAGGTCTAGGACCTCAACCCAATTTATTTGTAACCTGTATAC
This sequence comes from Asteroscopus sphinx, assembly GCA_949699075.1. Classification (NCBI taxonomy): domain Eukaryota; kingdom Metazoa; phylum Arthropoda; class Insecta; order Lepidoptera; family Noctuidae; genus Asteroscopus; species Asteroscopus sphinx. The sequence continues at coordinate 19,525,390 of OX453022.1, read as the reverse complement.
AATAAAAATTATTCTTATTATTCTTATTCTAAAAACTAAGTTGGTATATTCCATCTCTATATTTTAAATTAATAACTACGTAAAAAACAATTGGCGAAATACGTATGTACCTTACCATTGCCATTTAAAAAATCACATGCGCTCTTACGAAACCACTACATTTGTGTAGTGAACACCTTCACAAAAAAAGTCGCTATGGAAATTGATGATGAGGGATAATGCGGTGATGATGTATTAAAAAAATTACGTATTGGCATAATACAATGGAAGGCAGGATCTTTTAATCCCTGCGTACTTACGATACCTACTTCTTTTGCTTGTATCCAGTGACGTTTGATATGGCGACGAAAGGACCCATTACATTAGCTTTTTTGAATCATAAATAAATAAATATTTTTGGGACATTTTTACACGGCACCATCTAGTCCCAAACTAAGCAGAGCTTGTGCTATGGGTATAATACTTATATATGTTTTTTTTTTGTTAATACATACTTATAATACATAAGAAACACCCAGACCAACACAAACACTTATGTTCATCACACAAATATTTGTGTCCTGTGGGAATCGAACCCACGACCTCGTGATCAGCAGTCCGACACTCGAACCACCAGACCACAGACGACATAAATTGATATGTGTGTGTGTGTGTGTATCATTTGTGCAACAATACAATAAATAAGCTGTCCATTTTCGTCCTATTTTATACCACACTCTCAGCTTAGTGATAAGCTAATTAAATTGGACATGACCATTTTTTTCCTTTTTATTCACTCGTGGAATAAATTTAGGTTTTTTTTTTTTTTTCTTTAATTAATTAATTAATAATCGGGAGAGGCCTATGTCCAGCAGTGGACTGCGATAGGCTGAGTTGATTGATTGAATTAATTAATAAACGCGATTCAATTCGGTTAAACTTTGTTTTATTATAATAATTTAATTTAATTAATTATTAATTTAATTTAATTAATTGTAATAATTTTTTAAATTTTAGTTATATTATTTTAATCTTGATTCAATCATCCCTACACATATTTTCATCGTACTTCAGGACTCCATTGACATTACTTCATTTTACAATAAAAAAGTAACAAAAAACATAGCAACCGAACTTTCCCTGCCATCTTTCAAATTTTCAGTACAGAGACAGAGATAAAAAACCAAACAACAAACAGACATACAAATCCACAGATCTACAGACGAACTAACAGATGACGTTCGTTTTTCTCTCATCCGTTCCCGTGTATTCAAATTTGACAATGACAAATCCTCGGCTATTTCCGGCTGCGGTTCGGGGAGACTCGGATGTTCATATCATTTATATTCATTCGAGATTAGGTCGGCTTTTGTTCGAAATATAAGTGACAAGTCAGCAAGTATCATAGTAGGGGTGAGAGTAAAAAATTGGCGTAACGTTGATTGGTAATGTGGAATTAAATTAGAGGAGAAATTTTGAATACAATGAATTTTTGTGATGGAAAGATTTTATTTGATACCTAAGTTGTTATTTATTTAATTCGCTGGCTTGCAGATCTCTGACCAGCAGAGTACTCGCCAACCAGCGAATTTGTTTCCCGAAACATCCGCCTCTGCAAGAGACATACGGTGATGAGTGGTGAGTCTGCTCGTGACCACGGCCAATGCAACTTGGCCGAAACGTCGAGGCTAGTCAAAATGTTTGTTATGTTTTGATTTTATTGTGCGCGACAAGTCCCGTAAATATAGTTCAACATTTCATAGGTCCCTCTAACATTGAATTTCCATATCCTTAAGTTCGTAGAAATTCACGAAAACATAAACACGCTCAATAACTCTTACCAGTATAACTTGACATAACAACTCCCTAAAATCTTCGACTGAACAGTTCAGGTTCATAGATCTTCCTAAAATGGAAGTATTCATTACAATAAAAGGAGAATTTCTGGAGCATATTTTGGAAAGGAAATCTCGAAAATCACTTAGGAGAATGCGTATATAGAGCAATAAATTGACAATAACATTTACATACGGTAAGGGCGAATTTAATACGGGTCACTTAACATTTTGATGCGAGTGTTAGTAAGATTTTCCTGTTTCTCTCTTAAATATTTCATTGAAATGAGTTTTCCTCCTTTGGTATGTAGCTTTGGTTCTGTTGGTTAAGTGTGGTGCCGGATTTATACAACATGTTGATCTCTTGCACAATAAAATTATTGTGCGCAACAAGTCCCGTAAATATAGTTAAATATGAGTCATCATCATCATCATTTCAGCCGAAAAACGTCCACTACTGGACATGAGCCTCCCCCAAAAGGGGGGGATATGCCATAATCGCCACGCTTGGCAGGCGGGTTGGCGATCGCAGTTGGTTGGTTAAATACTCAGAGGACGCTGCTGCCCATCCTCTGGTGAATCCCTTAGTCGCCTTTTACGACACCCATGAGAAGATAAGATAAATATGAGTGAAATTCGCGAAAGTTTAAAAACTTCTATTTAATGTTTCCAGTATTTTTAGGTGCTTAAGTTATACCTATTTAAATTTTATCTGTAATAATTTTCTAGAGTAATAACAACAGTCGTACGTAAGTTATTTGTATAGCCATTTTATTCTGGACAGAGTCAGATAGCAGTGTAGTAAAACTGATACTCAGCCACATCTGTTAAGATGCTGACAACAGCCAAATACCCCAAATAGGCTTGTTTAAAAAAAAAATGCTGTATCTATTCAGTTTGTGGGAGTCAAAAAAAAAAAATATGTTAATCTTGATCTTATTTTCATAAACACTATTGTGCCCAAAACAAGTTTTCTTGAGGATTTCTCGATGAAAAAAATTTGTAAACTAACCTCTTAAAACAGACTTTAGAGCAAAAAATCTCTATTATTTACAAAATATTATAAATGAAATTAAGAATACTTATAAGAAAGACAATAATCCAATACATAATTGTTTCTGTTTTTCAAATAAGCTTTTAAATTTTTATTTAAAAAATATTTAGTTTATTTCCATTAAATTTGAGCTGCGCACCCAACGTCCCTTCTCTCGTTGCCTCTCTTTCAGTTCTGTACAAAACGACAGTGACTGCAGAAGTCTGATTTGTCAGCCTCTTAAGTCTGCGGAAGTCGTTTCCAACAAACTTTAATACAATATTGATAAAAAAAGTCGAAACAAATTAAATAAAAGCTTTAAATAATAATAAAGGTAAGTACATAAAAAGGTAGTATCAGCAAGCTGAAGTGGCTGTGAACAATGTCTGTCGAAAGACTAATGGCTGTTGGAGCAGAAGAATCCTTGAGTGGAGACCACGAATTGGCAAACGCAGCGTAAGGCGCCTCCCAGTCAGGTGAAGCAACGTCCAGAAGTTGATAGCTGGGGAAGACTGGATGCGAAAAGCGGAGGATGAAGTGTTATGGCGTAACTTGAGAGAGGCCTAAGTCCAGTAGTGGACTATGATAGGGTAGTGGAATATGAAAAGGTAGGTAGGTAGGTTCATAATGACGCAGGAGATAGTATTAGCAAAAGTATTAATACAATCAATTCAATAAATACTTCTAAACTCCTCTTACCTATAAATAGCAAGTCAATTGTTTGTTTTGCTAACAAAAAGCTCAATGCATTAAATTAAAGGCAATATGGATGTTAATGTGTTAAGGAAAATCTATATCTTCCCCCTTCGCACTTGCAACTTCGACTTGTGTGCGATCTTAATATTATTCTTGGATATGGCAGTTGAGAAAGGAAAATGTAGCAGTTTTTTTGTGTAAATACTATTTGGGAAGCAATCGAGGGAGACATTGGACGATTAATCAATCGTTTGAATCTCATCTAAATTATAAAACTACATAAATCTAATGGAAATTATGTAAAGTGATATTATTTTCTTTATCTTTTATTCTTTCAAAAAAAAATTTAAACAATATTCCACACTAGCAGTACCTACTTCTGGATTGTAGGTGTGTTTGCAGACACAAATCCTTACATGTACGAAGATAGACCTGGACAAAATATCTGTATGACATTCAAATAAACCTTGTCTAGTTTGGATGATGCCGTGTACTTCAATTAGCGATCATCATCATCTTCCTGAGTTAATTTGGGTCGGCGCAGTATGTTTTCTTCCTCCAATCTCCTCTGTCAGCCGTCATCTCATCATTTGCTCCCTTTTCATTCATATCATTCTTTACGCAATCCATCCATCTTTTCTTTAGCCTCTCTCCGTCACACACCACCACATCCACACCACCACACCCACACTACCGCACCCACACCACCATACCCACACCACCACACCCAAACCACCATACCCACACAAACACATACCATCCACCACCATCACCACAACACCCATGCACACCGACCACTACCATCCACCACACCATCACACACCACCACTCACATTCATTTAGTTATATTATAGTTCAATTATTATGGTTTTTTTTTTTTTTTTTAAATTACCGATTGAACTCTACTATTACTACTACTAGAAGTGGGTATCATTTTTAATGCTACTTATTTCAATACGAACAACAAACCACATCCATTCTTCTTACGTCAGCCTCCACGTAAACAGATTCCCTCTAAACGTGTGAGCGATCCACTGGTGCATATCTAAAAGCATTGTAAATTTTCACACAAACGCCGCCGTCAGTACATTGTGAACTAAGCGAAGATATAGTGGCAACGGTCCACGAATTCTGAGTGTTCCGTTTGAATTTGAAGTGGAAAGTTTTTATTTTATGAATTTCGTGGTATTGTTAGGTACCAGAGATTTTCTTCTTGATTTTTGAAACGAATCAAGCAAAATCCACCGTCAGCATGGCGCCGGCAGCAGGGTGCAAGGGGGTGCACTTGCACCCCCCTGTCAGGAAAGAATCCATCGACTACAGAGATTAAGTATGCTTTCGATGAGCGAAATATATTTACGCGCGATTTGAATTTGACATTACATTTATCAACATAATATACATGTATAATTCCATGGTATAATAAGATGTTTCACCAGGTATTCTCTTCCCGCGATGACAGCGCGATGCCTCCATTCTACGTCACGTTCAGTGTTGCCATTGATTGATATCTTCAATATATTTAAGGAGATTTTTGTTCATACTGAATATAAAATAATTCCTAACTAGCCTATTTGTTATCTTGTGTTATTCATCTAATTATTTATTAAAGGAAACTGTATAAAATTACTAGTTCAAAAGTGATTCTTTATAGAAGCAAGTAAATGAAAAAATGCATTTTGCTCGGGTAATTTATTTTCACAAAGTGGCAGCACATCAAACTGACAAGTGTCACGCTAACAGCCCGCTATTGACTCCACGGCTGATGACGTAGTACGGAGGCAATCACGTGACCTAGCTGTCACGGGAAGAGACTACCTGGTGAAACATCTTATTAAACCATGTATAATTCTATTTTATACTAGTTAATAGTATAATGTGTAGATGCAGATGCACCTCCCTGAAAGTAATCCTGGTGGTGCCCATGACCGTCAGCTGATAAACATGGGTTTCTTACTAACTAGACAGAGTGTCTGGTACACGTCGTTACAGAATTATTCTATCAGTCGAACGAGGACTATGCTGCCTATCTTTTTAACAAAACGATTAATGACCTTGTGCTACCTACGGGTTGATAGGGAACCACACAGTCATAAGTTTTCTTAATTTTTTTTAATAGTATTGGATGGCGAAACGAGCTAAAGGCCCACCTGATATTAAGCGGTTACCATTGCCCATAACAACTGCAATACCACCTAGGCTGTTGCCTAAATGGTACCGCAAGTCGGTTTGCCAAACTGAGATATGAAGATGGAAAGTCTCGTGTGATTGTAATTTCACCGGCACCCGTACCCTTCAGACCGAAACACAGTAATGCAAGCATCACTATTTGGCGGAGAAGTAGGTACAGTGGCATTACTTCCCCGGACGAGCTCTTTCACAAAGGAGCTCTACTACTACTGGTTGTGGCATTTTACTTCTTCCTCCTTCTGTCGTATTCGTGACCTCCCCCAGGATCACTTTCTTATGAATAATGTTCCACCATCTGTTGCGATCATCTGCGACTTGAATAGTATCGTGAACGTGGCTTCTTGCTATACTAGACAGTCCAGAGAGCTAGGTGGACGTCAATGCCTAATGGCCTTTTGTGATACCAACGGGTAAAGGGAACCACAAGGAAATAAGTTTTCTTCATTGACATATTCAGCTTCCAAAAGTATACTGCTGAGAAAAGACCTCTTCTTTTGAATATTACCCACCCTGTTCCTGGGCCAGTCGCATCCACGTGTTATTGCCGTTCGACACTTGGGGTTGACACTGAAAATCAGCGCTGTATTGTGGCCTACGTTTTAACAGAGCATCATGCTGAGTGTAGTGTGTGTGTGTTTGTGTGCGTGTGTGTGTGTGTGAGTGTGTGTGTGTGTGCTCTTTGCCGCAGCTACGACATGCAAAGTTACTTTTCTTATGATGTTACAACTATGTATCACTACAATTCTTAAAATGTAATGAAGTTCTTTTTAAGTTCACCTACTGCATGTCGTCTTGTTGTGGCGACAGGTCTGCTGGAAGAAATTTCTTATAGAAATAAGCAGTGCCTTTGTACTATTGATTTCTATGTACTTTATTATTATTTTTCTGTGTGTGCATAAATTTAATAAATAAATAAATAAACAAATCATTTTTCTTTATTTTCTTTCTATCTTTCTATTTGCGGCATCTTACTGCTAATTTCATTTTCTCCTCATTCAGTCGTATTCCGCCTTGAAGGTATCTTTATTCCTTCAAGTATTCCGCAATGCTGAGGTTCGTGACCTCCCATCAGGGATCTCTTTCTTGTGAATCATATTCGAGAGATGATAATACCAGGCCCCTCAGAAAGTATTGCGAAAAAAAGTTTTTATATATGGGAGACTGGCCAGTTATAATGTTTTTCGAAAATATGATTATTTATAAGTAAAAATAAGTAAGTTCCAATTTCAAAATTTCCCTCCACATTTTTTGCGAGTTAATTCAAAGTATTGTGTCTCACTGAAACATGGATCTGCGCCGGGAACATTTTAGAGCTATGATTTTATACGATTTCAAGTGTCGCCTGAAACCGGATGAATCGTACGATAGACTTCAAATGGCATTCATGGATGAAGGCCCTTCCAAGGCAACCGTGTATCGTTGGTATAACGAATTCAAGCGCGGTCGACCAACTTTGGGGGATGACGAAAGAAGCGGTCGCCCTTTGACGGCTGTTACCGAAGAAAACGTGCTAGCAGTGAAAAATTTAATCCAAGACAATAGGCGAATTACATATCAGGAGATTCAACACATATTGAAGATTGGATCGGGAAGCGTTCACGAGATTCTACACAGCCATCTTCGCGTGAGGAGGATAGTATCACGCTGGGTGCCGCACAACCTCACCGATGCTCAGAAGCAGGCCCGGGTGGAATGGTGCCGTGATATGCTTAACAAATTTGAAGCAGGCTCGTCTCGGCGTGTTTACGACATCGTTACAGGTGATGAGTCCTGAATTTATCAATACGACCCAGAAACCAAGCGCCAGTCGACTGTTTGGGTGTTTCAAAATGAGCCAACGCCTTTTTTAATTTGACTGGCCACTTGGTATCAATTCCCTTACGGGATCAAAGAAGCATTAATGCCGAATGGTATACTACCAAATGTTTGCCAGAAGTTTTCTCTGTTATAAGCAACAAGCGACCAAACACAGGGCTCCGCGGGCTACTGCTCCACCACGACAATGCACCTGCGCACACCGCACTCAAAACGAGGGACTTCCTGGACAGCACGCCAGTCAAACTCCTGGGTCACCCTCCTTACAGCCCTGATCTAGCACCGTGTGACTTCTTTTTATTCCCAAAAATAAAAAATCAGCTCAAAGGGATACAATTTTCGTCGCCGGAAGATGCGCTGGCTGCGTTCGAGCAGGCTGTAAACGAGGTGTCTGCGGCGGACTGGATAAAGTGTTTTGAAAACTGGTTTAGGCGCATGAATCTTTGTATAGAGGCTGGTGGAAAGTACTTTGAAAAGATTTGATAAAAATATATGTACGTATAGAACAATTTTTTTTAGTTTCGCAAAACTTTCTGAGTGTCCCACGTACATGAGAAGGTTAAGGCCTTTCTCCACCACGCTGGCGTGGTGTGGGTCGGTGGACTACATACACCATCGAGAACTGTATGGAGCACTCCCAAGTATGTATGTATGTTATGTATTATAAGTATATAATTACAAAAAAAAAGTATATAAGTATTATATCCATTGTCTAGTACCCAGCCATAGTACAAGTTCTGCTTAGTTTGGGACTAGTTGGTGCTGTGTAAAATTTCCCAAAAATATTCATTTTATTTATTTATTTATTTTAAGTGTGCATGTTTTCTCACGATATTTCTTCACCGTTAAACATCGTCTTCTAACTTTCACTCATACCTAATTCAATACAAGCCACCATTAGCTTAACAACTCGTAGCATTAGCGTAAAAAGTTGACGGCTTCAAGAGGGTTCAACTATAAAACTTCATAACTGTTGACTTTATCGCTTGTGCTGCATTACGAATTCATAAAGAATAAGGAAATATTTTTACGCTGTGAATTCCCAGTAAAGTTTTTCTTAAGTGTCGTAAAAGATGAGAGAATTATGTCAGGTGAAGAGTGACTAAATAAATAAATATAAATATTTTTGGGACAAAAAAAAAAGAAAAGAAAGAAAAGCCAGAACCAGCCACTTAAGTTTGGAAAGAATTGTCAAACTTAAGTGGCAGTGGGCGGGGCACATTGCTCGCAGAACGGATGGCCGATGGGGCAGTAAAGTTCTGGAGTGGCGACCGCGTACTGGAAGGCGCAGCGTGGGTAGGCCCCCCACAAGGTGGACCGACGACCTGGTGAAGGTCGCGGGAATCCGCTGGATGCGGAAGGCACAGGACCGGTCGTTGTGGCGATGCTTGGGGGAGGCCTATGTCCAGCAGTGGACGTCTTTCGGCTGAAATGATGATGATGATTTTTGGGACATTTTTACACAGCACCATCTAGTCTCAAACAAGCAGATCTTGTAGTATGGATACTAGACAATGGATATAATACTTATATACTTTTTTTGTGAATACATACTTATAATACATAAGCAACACCCAGACCAACACAAACACTTATGTTCATCAAACAAATATTTGTGCCCTGTGGGAATCGAACCCACGACCTCGTGATCAGCAGTCCTTCGACACTCGAACCACTAGACCACAGACCCTTCGGAGACGTCGTCAAAAGGACTAAAACAACTAGGAGCCTAATTCACGTAATTTCATGACGCGCCGATCAAGTTGCAGTGACGCTGCAGTTCGTATCTGACAGCGATCGCCGAAGACAAGAGAATACGAAAAGCGTTGTTTTGATCAAAACTTAACTACAACTGCACTTCTTTAGTTACGTGAATTGGCTTTCCATCCATCTGTTTGTCACAGGACTGTATCTTTTTTACCGTAGCAGATGGCCAGTTGAAATTTTTACAGAATGTGTTACTATGCCAATATACAACGTGAATCAGAAATGCGTGGTCATATTTAAAGAGCTTATTCAGGGGATGCTATCGAACAACTTCTACTATGGGATCAAGCCTGGAATCGCGAAAAAAAAAAAACAGCTTTTGTCGAGCGACATCGATGATTTAGTAGGGAACAGCTGATACTGCTGACTTTTTCGCGACTTCAGGGTTGGTCCCATAGAAAAAGTTTTTCTAAGCTATGTCCTGAATGAGCTCTTAAAATATGACCACGTATTTCTGATACACGTTGTATATGAATAAGTGTTGCTATGTTGCCAAGCGTGGCGATTATGGCATATCCCACCCTTTTGGGGGAGGCCTATGTCCAGCAATGGACGTCTTTCGGCTGAAATGATGATGATGATGATGTGTTACTGTAGCCTCTATCATGACCAATACTAAAAAGTCTAAGTCTAAAACTAAAAGATACAAAAATCATCGATATATATTTATTTTTTCAACGTTTTTAGAGTATTATTTATTTGGCACCAAGAAAATATTACATCAAAGTAAACCAATCATGAACAAAGTTAAATTACATTTATCGATGAACACTAGCGTCTAAACTAGGCCGAGCCTGTATCTTAGACGTTAGTTTCTTCCTGTGTTTCAATACAGTATACATCTAACAGTAAACCCAATAAACATTTCAACTTAGAAACAAAACAATTACATACCTACTCATAAAAATTATAATTTTGCGGGTACACACATATTTTGTTCCCGCTTTATCTTGAAAACGGGAATACATACAAGCGTCAAACTTTGTGTGATTGTAGTGCATACTATATCGTATGCGAAAGACAGAGATGCAAATATTCATATTTCACCAACAGTGTATTAGTGCGTGTTGTTGCCTTTTACAACATCCTACACCTTTGCTGCACCTGCGGTAAACTCTCATCAATCAAATCAGTTTCTAATGAGAAGTTTGTTATCAGGTCGATGGGTGATACGAAACCCTTACCGCGTGAATCGCACTTGGCCGGTTTTTCTTTTTCTTAGTACCAAAAGAAGCTTATTTGACCAAGGATTGGAATGTACAGTTGACGGCATGACAGTGGTAACACTTAAATTCGAAAACCGCCCTTACGGCTTACGAAATAAAGATGCTGCTAATGTCAAAGTGTTATCACCGACGTGCGGTCGACCGTACATAGAAACTTTTTCTGAAGTCCATAACTCGTGTTAGCATTAGGACAGATCAAAGACATGCGACAAATTTTAATGATGGATCCATCTTACCAATCCATTAAATTATCAATTTATTTTTCTTTTAGAATCCTGAAACTGAACAACTTTTCATTAGAAACATGGGTGGTCAGCAAAATCAAATTTTTACTTCCCATACAATTTGCGTTGTTTATCGCTAAGGTTTTTATATTGAAATTCAAAACATTGTATTTGTCTGACGACCCATATTTTTCGGGAAAAGTTGTTCAGTTTATTGGTAGAATCCATCTTTAAAATGTATTGTATCGTAGGTAGGTATTTGATTTCACCCTGTATACATACACGAAAATAATATTCGGTTCAAACGTTTAAAATATTCAATGTTTGCCACTAAATAACACTACCACAGTCCCGTGAAATAAATTCGCGGCGGAGCTCGCGGTTTCATCGATTTTAATCACAGTAAGTGACAATGTATTTATCACCTAAAGTCGCCGACTACAATATTGGTGCCAGTGGTAGGGGTGTACGGTATTCGAAATGTTTCACGATTTTGTTGCGAAAGACGTGAAACATGAGTAGACATTTTGTGTCTCACATGTACAAAAATGAAAAACGGGGGAATAAGTTTTGTGTCAAGTTTTTTTTTAAATGTTGGTCTTATTTTCGAGTCTTGTTTTTCTAACTTTTTTTTTAGATAACATTTTTTTTATTTGAATCCATTGAACACATGGACCTTATTGTCTTATGTCCTAGGAAAGCTGTTACAGGCAATGATTTCAGAAGCCCGAAAACCTGAAGTACAGTTGGCTCCGTGTAAAATACTGATTTACAGCTGCATTTGGTTCGCAAATTCTGTATGTTCATAACTTTTTCTTTCTATGCCAACATAGAAAGAAAAAGTTATGAATATACTAGCGGAAAAATGGGACAGCCCTGTTCTAAAGTTCTGGACATGCTCATAAATGAGTTTTAGGAGTTATGATTTTTGAAATATGATTTGAATTGAATTTCGAAATAGATTATTTTAATTTTATGAAATTTTAATTTATGGTTTTTAATTTAATATAGTAATTTTTTTTCTTTAAAGGATAAAATCCGCAACGAGATTATCCGGAGAAGAACCGGAGTGACCGACATAGCTTGTAGGATCAGTAAGCTGAAGTGGCAGTGAGCTAGCCATGTCTGTCGAAGGAACGATGGCCGTTGGAGCAGACGAGTCCTTGAGTGGAGACCGCGTATCGGCAAACGCAGCGTAGGGCGCCCCACAGCCAGGTGGACCGACGACCTAAAGAACGTGGCTGGGGAGGACTGGATGCGGAAGGCAGAGGACCGAGCGTTGTGGCGCAACTTGGGAGAGGCCTATGTCCAGCAGTGGACTGCGATAGGCTGAGTTGATTGATTATTTTTCAATTTTAATTATTCGGTTTCAATTTTTAATTTTTAATGATGTAATTCTTTTTTACTGACACAGTAATACCTATTTTAAGTATTAAGTATTGTGGACTAAAATAATAATAAATTGTTCATTATTTATTTATATAATCAGACAACAGGAAAGAAAAAATCGATCCCGAGCAGGATTTGAACCTGCTACTTCTGGTTCAGTACACCTACGTTTGCATGAATGCCAAAAAGAAGAGAATAAAGAGGCAGCCTAGTTTTAGCGGCAACCCTGACTGTCCGCGAATATGCTAATTCGATTAGTTATCTGTACCAAAAATTTGATTCCCCGTGGCTGTAATTTGAGTGATATTAGATTATGTTTAAAGTGATATGCGCGTGTTAGCTTAATGTATCGGGATACCACGCTAATTCAAATTATTACCGGCGTTCGAGTAACTAGATAGTTACCACAAACTGGAAAGTGAATTTCACGTAGAATTAAATTCTAAAATTGTTGATATTCCTGCTTGCGAAATAATTTATCTCTATTTTGAGAATACTAAATTCTGACGATTTAAATTGTGGAAAGAAAAAATCACTCACAAGCAGGATTCGAACCTGTAACTCCTGGCTCAGTACGCCAGTGCCAGTGTGTGTTTCTTTCCACAATTTAAATCGTCAGAATTTAGTATTTGCTTCGCATGCGTAAATGCGTTAAAAATACAAAATTCTAGTTCACCAAGCACCACTTTTTTGGCTTTTTTTTAATATATTATCATCATCATATCATATTCATCATATTATCATAGAATTCTTCGGAAATATCGCGTTCCGGAAAGGAAAAATGTTCCGCTGGTGTAGAGCACTCTCAAGTATGCAGGTTTCCTCATGATGTTTTCCTTCACTATTGATAGCAAGTGATAATCAAATTCTGATCCGTTTATGAATATGAAAAGACAGAGGTACGAGCCGGGTTCGAACTCAGACTCTCCTGCATGGAAGGCAACCGTACAACCGCCAGGTTCAACTGCTATACTATTACTGCTGCTTCACAAATTAACTACCCAGTAATCGTTTAAGGCATACACACATTTGCGAAGTTTTGCCGCGAAAAGGATGAAACGCCCATCCCTATCCTATACAAATGTGATACAGTGCACCACATAAGAAGCCAGCACCTTAGAGACCACGACATCTCAACGCAGGAGATCAAATCTTCCTACCCAAAGTCATAGTCAACTTCATGATTGATTTTCAGCTTGAGGAAGTGCCATAATACTGCAATAGATCTTATCAGGTCGCAGTGGCTTAGAGGCGTTCAAGACCCTACCTCTTTCCTCAAAAGAATAATACAAACATTCACTTTCAGGTCTTATACAACAAAGATAAACTACTGTTAGAACCGATACACTAAATAATAGCTAAATGCTTATCAAAGTACCTACCGTCATCGTCACTGATACGATGTTGCGATAGTTTGCCTTTCCGGTTATTAATTTTGTATACATAAAATGTCTATAAATTATTTTGTTCAAGTAAATAGTGTTAATAAATATGTAACAATTAAATATGTATTTTCTAAATATATTGTACTAGCACACGCACTACTTCCGGAATTACAGTCAACTTCCTTTATTTGTTTGTTCTGGTTCAAAAACCAAGTGGGGAGTAGTACGTGTGCTAATCGGGCAGTTGGCCTACAAGAGTCAAAACGTGAAGACGTGTATTAAGAAGGGTATTTGTGAAATACAATAAGCTGATCGAACTTTAAAAGAGTTCTCATTTATTGACCGCTTATAGTTCAGAAGTGGGATATAACCGTGATAGCGTTTAAACCCGCTCTCGGTGAAAGGACTTACCGCCCATAAAGTTGAGTATACGCATGTTTTTTTTCTTTACACTTATGCCTTGATTTCGTTTTCAACTTCAAAGATTTTAGCTATTTGCATAAATTAATGAAGATTTAAAAACCTATTATTTAAGATAATTGAGATAATTCAGTAGCTTTTAGAAAGTGTACTACATAATGTTTCGTTTTCTCTTGGGATAAAAGTGGCATTATTTGCTAAATTATTATTTGTCCATGATCTTAGCAAAGATACAGTTTTACCAGTCTAGTCGAATAATCTAATGAATAAAGATAAAACCTTGTGACTATTAGATATCTTGAACACATTAAAATTTTATTATTTTTACGTGACACAATATTAATTTTTCAATTTTACTTGGATAATAATTTGGATGTGTATCGTTCACGACATTCCTTTTTAGAATATCTGCTTTTGTGATTTCTTGTAATTTTCAGGAAAATAATGGGTCGGAATAAGTCGGCGCACTAGAAAGTCTGATGATGCGACGCAAAGTGAATCTAGAGTCTCCAGTACGTAAACAGCGTGAGACGCTGAGGAGCCTCCGAGGCATGATGCATCGCAGGATAGCAACGTGTCGCGTGTCCGCAACGAGTCGCAAAGCCTGATGAAGGTAAATCAAGCACATCGCGCCCTGCAAGTATACCAACAGTTGAATCTACTGTGAGTACCCATGGGGTTCCACATAAATACTGACTCTAGCGCCCCAGTATTTTGGTTTCGGCATTCAAAGAGCTTATTCAGATCATGAAAACAGATGGCACTTATGAATGTTATTCGGTTATGAATGTTATTCCAGAATTTGATGAACGAATGTGCCAAAGTCTATAACTGGACTGAGAGACATTATGCCCTTCCAAAATTAGTAGGATTATCACGAAAATGATACCAGAGTTTACCTAGACTGCTGTTTTCATGAACTGAATGGCAGAATAAATTAAAATAGTATTTTCAAGTGACTACAATTATTAACAGACATGCTTGCTTGCAAGGCTAGATTTGGTGAATAATTAGAACACGTTCATCACGAGGTTGCACTAATAAAGCTTTGCTATATATCTGGCAAAAGTACAATATATCGTAATTTATTTGGAATCAAAGATAGGTGTGTGAGGACTAGTGCTGAAGCAACAGTTTACAGAACCTGGTAAATTATCATTATCTATTTACGGAATGTGAGAATAACAGAAAAATCTGATAAGCCAAATCTACCTGCGCAACAAAGCAATGGTGAAGATATAATTTTCGACCATTTAAATCCACTCAAATTGACTGATAGCAGGGGTAACAAAAGTTATAGGCTTACTAAATCTTATAATTGTGGAGAAGACTAGCATACTTTGAGTATAAACAACCAATCAAACGCTGTGATAGTTGTCATAGATAGGTAGGTTGTAGGTCATCTAGGAAATACCTGTCCTAGAAAAACAGACTCTAGTATAACGATAATAATAATTCATAATCTTTATTGACATATTACTTTGTACATTTTATAGAATTCCCTGACTCCTGCGCTAGTATAATTACTGTATTACAGGAGCCAGTTTGCTCCCCTTAAAAATAAGTTACAGGATTATGCTATTAATATGATTACAACAAAATAAAAATAAAAAGGAAATCATGCAGTGATAAAATAAAGGTAAAAACAAAAACAAATTGGGGAAAAAAGTATTGTCTGTTTATGGTAAAGTGAAGTAGTAAGTAGAAGAATAATAGTAAAATAGTTTTACGAATATCGAAAAAAAATATAATATTGAACCAATATAAATATTTCAAGGTTAGAAGGAATCTCAATTGTTCGTAGATTTTGAATGTCAATGTACTCTTGCTAGAATCCTTTGCAAGAAAGGACATTGCTATTTGCTAGGGATAGCCAGTCTGTTCTTGTGATTGTGTCCTTTATAACTACATAACCATATTAAACACTGTAATGGGCAAATCTTATCTCTATTAAGTATTTGTAATGATGAAATAAATAATTTTCGTAAGGATTAACATTTTGTAGTTCAAATAATAATCTAAATATTACGTAGTCATTGCCTATTGCACTAAATGATAATGTAGCTTACTATTCACGGAATGAAAGATCAATGGGAGGGTGGCATACAGCTACCTACCGCACGCGTGGCATAATTAAGCGCAGATGCGCAACATAAACTTAATCACGCTGCCGTTGCGACACTGTGACGTCTCGAATGATTACGTTAAATACTATATTATACCTTATTGTGTAATTATAGGGTGTAATAGTTATAGCAGAATCAATAATTATTCTGATAGAGGTATATTATATCACCGCTATATGTAAAGTTTTTATAAATTTCAATAAAACAATTTTAATTCTAATAACTTATATTAAGAGTTAAATAATAAAATAAAAAAATACATAATAACATTGGTAGGCCCCATTTGAATTTTAAATAGACCTAATCACATAATTGTTTTTAGTGTATTTTATTGTCCTATTTCAATTGACAGTGTGTTGTTTCGGCGACACTTTTTCCCGTCCTAAGTGATCATAAGGGCACTTCCACTCGTATTCTTCATTTCGTGTTCCTATTAGTAAAATAATTTTCGGAATGAGATCAGTAGTTCCAGAGATTACCCCCTACATACAAACTCACGATCTAACAAATTTTACCTATTTATAATATTAGTGTAGATTACGTTGGCACCACTGTTGTGGATAACCAATGATAGCCAACCTCTTTTGGCACCTTTACATCTACAGGAATAGGAGAGAAATTCTGTTTGGTTGCCAGGCAACCATTTGTTTGACATAGGTTGTGTAAGCAAAGCAACCTCAAAATATTTAATATTTTAATGAATAAACCATCTGTGGAGTACTGTCCGTTTGCATTCATTGAATCTTATATGGTGAGCATCATCTTTTATTTGGAACTTCCCAAGGCTGGGCACTGTGGAACGTTAGCAATGTTCTTTAGTCGATTCAAAGTCGGTCACAACATTTTAATTCCTAAAGACCATAAACAAAGGACATAAGGACACAAATATTTGTGTGATGAACATGGGTGTTCGTAGGTCTGGGTGTTTCTTAGGTACAAAAAAATAAAAAATAAAAAAATAAAAAAATAAAAAAAAAATAAAAAAAAAATAAAGGGCATATAAGTATTATATTATTCATTGTCTGGTGCTCATAGTGCAGACTCTGCTTAGACTAGATGGTGCTGTGTAAAATAGGTATCCCAAATATTTATTCATTTAGAACGGGTACTGGTACTTATAAAATATCAAATCTAGTTGCACTATTTCAAATAGTCCTATGGAGAAAATCCAGCGAGAAACTCCATGGATATAATCTTTAGAAAATCATTGGTTAAAACAAGTAGGTAGCATTCAAGGATTCTTTACCAACACCAAGGGGATTTGAAGACAGTGTTATCAAATGTTTGTGTAAATGTAATGTCGAAGTAGAAATAGATTCAGTCAAACGATTTGTAGAAGCCCTTGTTATCCAATAATTTATTAGAAGTACCTTTGTTTATAGGGCAAACATTAGCAGAGCAGGATCATGTTGTGGTCCAGACAGAATACACAGGTGATATATTTATTGAACCAAGTATTTGCCAAAGTCTACAAAAACAGTACGAAATCCATAGTAGCATAGTTCGGGTAACTAATGGTTGTTTTAATATTGTTATTATGGGCCTAACTCTGAGCATAACTTGACTAAAGACTTCTATTGCTTCGTAAACTATCTGTGAATGGGATAAATATATTAAACATAGTAATATAATGATAAAATAATAAAACATAAAATCGAAACTGACATCGCTTGAATCTTAATACATAAATAGACTATTCGAATTATTGTGCAATTGTAGGGATCGTTTAATTTTTAGTATTTTTTCATCCAAAGAGTTATGGTACTTAGCTAGTATTGAAATGAACATTAACCTTAGTGACACTACACCTGTAGTATATTGGCTGTACCGATTGTCCTAGTCAGAGGGCCAGATAGTTCGTGGTATAATACAAGGCCTAGAAGATTCTATTTATATATGATTAAAAATAAAACAAAGGCATTCATCCATTATATATCAAACATTGTGAAAGCTAAAAAAAAAAAATGGTTATTAGGAAATTTAGTGGTATTGTCTCGGTAGACAAAATTGATTCTTGAATGGTATTTAGTAGTCATTTCAGAATCTGAATCCTCAAAATTAAATAGTAACACTGAATGACGCGTTTAATTGAATTAAACTTTTATAGACACAGATTTTCAATACAGATTTGTTAACTTTATATGTTTATTATGTGCTCAGATTACTGAATATATCTGTGATTATGTGGTACAGGAGATAGTACATTTAAATTGTAGGTGCAAATATATGGTATATTTACTGTATGAAATGGACTATGAAATGTACAATGAAACTCTTTGTTGAGTATATCTTAATATTTTCAATGTTGAAATGTGTTTGAGGTCAGTTTGATTGGATATATTAATGGTTTCGTTGATGAGTCGCTTAGCTGAGAATATGTCTGAGGTCTCAGTTAGGACAGATGTTAAGGATATGCAGGAGGCCTTAATATCTTAATCTTATTATTAAGGTGGTTTAGTTGATGACTGACTTAACTGAGAATATGTCGGAGGTCTCAGTTAGGACAGATCCGCCTTAATATCTTAATCTTATTATTAAGGTGGTTTAGTTGATGACTGACTTAACTGAGAATATGTCGGAGGTCTCAGTTAGAACAGATCCGCCTTAATATCTTAATCTTATTATTAAGGTAGTTTAGATAATGAGTGGCTTAGCTGAGAATATGTCGGAGGTCTCAGTTAGGTCAGATGCTAAGGATATGAAGGAGGCCTTAATATATTAATCTTATAATTAAGGTGGCTTAGCTGAGAATATGTCGGAGGTCTCAGTTAGGACAGATGTTAAGGATATGAAGGAGGCCTTAATATCTTCATCTTATTATTAAGGTAGTTTAGATAATGAGTGGCTTAGCTGAGAATATGTCGGAGGTCTCGGTTAGGACAGATGTTAAGGATATGAAGGAGGCCTTAATATCTTCATCTTATTATTAAGGTAGTTTAGATAATGAGTGGCTTAGCTGAGAATATGTCGGAGGTCTCGGTTAGGACAGATGTTAAGGATATGAAGGAGGCCTTAATATCTTAGTCTTACAATTAAGGTGGCTTAGCTGAGAATATGTCGGAGGTCTCAGTTAGGACAGATGTTAAGGATATGAAGGAGGCCTTAATATCTTAGTCTTACAATTAAGGTGGCTTAGCTGAGAATATGTCGGAGGTCTCAGTTAGGACAGATGTTAAGGATATGAAGGAGGCCTTAATATCTTAGTCTTACAATTAAGGTGGCTTAGCTGAGAATATGTCGGAGGTCTCAGTTGGGACAGATGTTAAGGATATGAAGGAGGCCTTAATATCTTAATCTTATAATTAAGGTGGCTTAGCTGAGAATATGTCGGAGGTCTCAGTTAGGACAGATGTTAAGGATATGAAGGAGGCCTTAATATCTTAATCTTATTATTATGGTAGTTTAGTTAATGAGTGGCTTAGATGAGAATATTTCGGAGGTCTGAGTTGGGACAGATGTTAAGGACTTATGTGAGGCCTTAATATTTTATTACTATCAGTATCAGTTACATTAGGATAGTACAATTAAATAATTAATTTTCCCGGGACGGGAAATTTATCAGGAAAGGCCGACTGTTAGAACCGATACACTAAATAATAGCTAAATGCTTATCAAAGTACCTACCGTCATCGTCACTGATACGATGTTGCGATAGTTTGCCTTTCCGGTTATTAATTTTGTATACATAAAATGTCTATAAATTATTTTGTTCAAGTAAATAGTGTTAATAAATATGTAACAATTAAATATGTATTTTCTAAATATATTGTACTAGCACACGCACTACTTCCGGAATTACAGTCAACTTCCTTTATTTGTTTGTTCTGGTTCAAAAACCAAGTGGGGAGTAGTACGTGTGCTAATCGGGCAGTTGGCCTACAAGAGTCAAAACGTGAAGACGTGTATTAAGAAGGGTATTTGTGAAATACAATAAGCTGATCGAACTTTAAAAGAGTTCTCATTTATTGACCGCCTATACTACCGTCGCAAAAAATTAATCGTTGTACATCTGTTTGGCAACTAATTACACCTTTTGTCGCAATCGAAGCGTTACGTTTCCAGATGTCACGTCTAATTAGTAGTGTAGTGTGCGCGTGACATTAGCACGTGGCGACACGCATTCCGATTAAATTGGACGCCGATGCACGCCCATGCTTAATGTATTAAATTAGTGCAATACATACGTGAATTTGTACTAATTAGGGTGGTAAAAGCCGTGTGATAGATCTAGGAATCAGGGATAAAATCAAATGTTTGCAATTGTTTCCATTTAATTATACTTACACTAAAGGCATGGTTCAAAGCTCAGCGGCAGACCGCAGGCAAAACTATTTGGTGTTTATTTATGTAGGCAACTGTGTCAATGCGCTTGGTATCAATTTCATATAGATTCATACAAACCACCCAAGTAGCAAAATTTGCTCCTGTAAGTATCCTAAGAGCATGTATTTTTAGTCCTATAGAAATCCTATAAACGTTTATAGGGCTGGATTTAGGCGCAGTTTATAGGACTGTTACGCCCTATAGTCGTTTTGTTACAGTCCGGTAAAATGCGATTCGATTTTATAATTATCTTATTAGGTGCTTTTACAAGAAAAATTGTCCTATAAAGATCTGATAAATGCACTGAATAAGTGCGATTAGTCCTCTAAACAACTGGCGCGTGCCGCTACTGGTGTAATTAGTCCTGTAACGATCTAGTGCGTGCTGCTACTGGTGTAATTAATCCAACAGCTATCAGCGTGATGCCATTACTAGAGCATTAGTTTTTCATTCGTTTTGTAACCGTGCCGTGCTGGTATCTTGACAAAAAATATAAAATGTTTTTAAAATACAATTATGTAATACACATTAATATCTGTTTACATAACATAGGTAACTTTTGTCATTAAGAATGCCTACTCAACTTGCGAAATTAATTTTATTGATAAAGTGTTCGATGTCATTAAACATATCTTCATGCCCCCTTCAAAATTAAAGATATTTATTATTTGTTTAATCGATAATAATTAACAAATACTTATCCGCCATAGGATCGGATCACTTGTCTTAATATTGCATTTATCAGAACCTTTACAAAACTATTTAGTCAAAGTTAAGACTATTATAGGACATACCTATCTACTTCGCCACCATATTTAAGTTTTAGGGTTCTGTTAGAAAAATACAACAGATATAGGGTAATTTTTAACCGACTTAAAAAAAGAGGAGGTTATGTATTCCGCGGGTTTTTTAATCAGTACTAATATTTTCAGAATTGTGTCAGGATGACTTTGAAACATTTTTTAACATTTCTGTTTAAAATTAATTTCGACATAGATCAAGAGGGCGTAGTTTAGGGATGCAAAACTCTGGTAAAATTTAATATTTTCATTATACTTTTAACTTTTTTTCTGTCGTTTTGATCTGATTATTACGAGAAAGGGATCGAACACGCGATGGCTTTTTTAAAATTGCAGGCACTCCGCGACCCGCACTCTTGCACCACTCTCTGACCAGCCAGATATTCTCTTCTCAAATCTTCATCAGTCTCGCGCTTGTCTCGCGTAAGCAAGTATAGTAAAGGCCGCGTTTTGTCACTCGCAGGGTATTCATATTTGACGGCAACGTGACACGAACACCTACATTTGCTCTGGGCTTAGGTAAGATAAAGCAATAAAATATTTTTCGCTCCCGCTATTATTTTCACTTTCGTCTTGAGTATTGAAATTTTCAGAAGAATATTGAAATTTTCAGAAGAATTATCTTCGCAGTCTTCTATTATTTCACGTACGGAACCATTAAACACATGACCAGACTCTCTTTTATTTAAGTAAACTCTGATCCCGATTTCATTTCATGGTACTTTTTCGAAATTCTTCTTCGATAATTGCCACTACGCTTAAATCGTTTCCATTTGTTTAAATCCGTTTAAATATTCTCTTGCTTTTTCAATAAATTCACAAAATGAAAACAAGATGGCCGAATACTCTAATAATAGCAAATGTAGGACACATACAAGTAGAATCTTACCTATAGAAATCGGAGGGCATGCTAGTTTGGTGCTAACAACCCATTAAAAATCACGATTAAGACCAGTCAATCCTATAATATCCTTAACCTATGGCAGCTATATCTAAGACGTTTATAGAAGTGCATGTCTTATAGAAGAATGAACATAACGTTAACAAGAGTAAAAAATCTTATTAAATGCGTTTATAAGATCAAAAGCGACGCTTTGCTCATTATTTTTATAACATGCGTTTATAAGACTGCCAGTTCTAGTAAGAATCGTATAAATTTTTCCTGTAAACGTTTATAAAACTAAGTGATAGGATTAAAAGTACTTGTAGCGCAAATCGTCTTATAAGATGCTATTTTAAGATGGGTGATCTTAGTCAAAGCGTCTATTAGATTCCTATAAGACTTTTAGTCTTATAAGTCGATTAATAAAGGAGAATTTTGCTACTTGGGCAGTATTGTCGCCTGCGGTAGCAGTCTGCAGCCTGAATCTGCCGCCGAGCTTCGAATTTAGCTAGGACATTTATTATATTTATGATATAGAATTCATCCATTAACCCTGACTGTCTTTCTATTTATTTTCTAAATATTGTTGGTATATTATAATGTATTATTAAGTTAAGTAATGTTGTGGAATTAATGTTTTTTTTTTTATTAATTTTTAAACGCCTCTTCAAGCAGATTTTGGTGGTATAAATATTATACCCAAAATGAAATGAATGAATAAATGATTTGATTTGAATAACCAGTAGTGTCGCCTCTGGTTGCAATCTGTAGCCTGGAGGTTGTCGCCGAGCTTCGAATAACCAGTAGTGTTGCCTGCGGATGCAGTTTGCAGTCTGGAGTCTGCCGCCGAGCTTCGAAAAACCAGTAGTGTCACCTGCGGTTCCAGTCCGCAGTCTGCCGCCGTGCTTTGAATTATATCTTAAAAGTCGTTTTGTTTAATATCAGCAAAAAGTTTTCAAGGGTTGCCGATTTCAAACTAAAGTTTTTTGGGTAGTGTTTTTTGGAGTTAAGAACAATATTTTCGAGCAAACGGATGTTTAACTTGCCATAGAGTTACTAGCTTTTAGTTTTAATCAATGGAATGTGAATTAGTTTAAGTAATTAACACATTATCATAGGCGCACGTATAGGCACATCTCTACGTGACTCCAACACCATTTCAAGGTAGGTAAGTACCATAATGAGGTAGCGGACGCCGACAACGTGTGACGTATTAGCTAATGAGATCAGAATTAATTGCATGTCGATATTGCAATATAATGTGACAGCTGCTAGTTCGTACGTGATACTGTAATTAGATGCACAATTTCTTTTGAAACATATTTTGAGAATTGTCATAAATAACATAAGCAGCCCATTACTGTCCCACTGCTGGGCACGGGCCTCTTCTCAGAATGAGAAGGCATCAGGTATCCACGCTGGCCTCTTTTTTTTCGTGGGGAAAATCCTCATGGACGCACTCCGCCCGGGGAATGCAGAGCCAGTGTCGGACTCTTACCGACTAAAACCACCACGGTATTCCTCTAACGATCCTTGGCCGAGGGTATGGGAAAATATATTCTCCCAACCAACCCCGGCAGTTCCCGGCTCGACAACCACCATCACGGGCGTTGACTGGTCGGACCTCGGGCCACCCCGAGTCCGTCGCCCGCAGGTCCACACCTAGAGTGGCTGGAGGTCGGCATATACCCTTCTAGTCGTCTCTTGCTTGATGATAAAGAGAGGCCATCGCCTCTTGAACCCTCACCGCTGCCTCCTTAGCGAGCATCACCTCCTCGCAGAAGGAGACGACGCCTTCCCAAGCGCTTTCGCTCCCGATGACAGACAGAACCACGGCTGAAAGCGAGAGATCGCTGCCGCTTACTGCAGTTATGAGGTCACGGCGCTGCATGGCCCAAGCTGGGCACTCCGCCAGTGTGTGCCACGCCATTTCCTCTAGGCAGCTCCCGCAGTGATGAAACTCGGGAATCAAACAAATAAAAATGTAGATTTATAAAACATTTTATGCCCCACGGCTGTGCCAATTAAGTATAAAGCAGTGTATTTCATGGGCTAAAGTCTCTACCTACCCTTATTTAGAATACGCATGATGATGTGATAATACAAATATAAGTCTTCACAAAAACCTCAATATTTTGAAACTTGCCACATGTTTCATCTCTTTTCACTAATCAAATGCCAAACTAGAAACCCAGGAATCGCCCTTAATTCTAATTTATAGACCCCAAATACACTACGAAATAAAAGAGACAAAAATACCCCCGCAAAACCGATTATGTCCAACATAATTAATCCAGAAAATCCTATAAAAGCAGATTAACGTAGGTCCACTCCGACAAATTGTGTATTAATATTTTATGTAGTTCGCACTAGCCTACCGGGCGCAGGCTATAAAGCTGTCATCGCAAGACAAACTGCTTGCACTTCTTATGGGTGATTTAGAGTGGGATTATGGGGATCCCATACATATGTAGGAGTGAATTTTGGCGATGTGTAGGTGATTTCAAGTGTTGAGTTTTGTAAGGCAATTGATGTAATAAACTGTCGGGTAAAACATTTGAAGAAATCTGTTTACTATTTGGTTAGCAATCAATGATACTTAAAAGAACAGATATGTTACTGGTGCGCGTAATCTGAGAGCTCTAAAACGTAATAATTGTGAAGTTTTTCTATTAGTTCGGTGACAAAAAGATACAGTTATGGTACAGAAAGTGTACCAATTTTGACCCAAAAGTAACATAAAGTAACTAAAAACAAATAGAGAATTAATGAGCAGTCTTAATACAATCAATCAATCAATCAAGATCAAGATGTACTCGTGATACAAGTTATAATAATTTCTAATTAGTACACAGACAGCCTGTCAATATTTATATCGATAAATTTCCTACAACAAGAGTTCTAAGCATTACAGATACTAATATTACAAATACCAGTCCTTACTATCCTGTCATCTATGGAAATTCTCCACAATTACATGAACTCCGATACATTTAGTGACACGAGTACAGACATAGGACTGTACTGAGGCATTTAATTAGACCAATCGCCGAAGGCAACGTGGACATGGCCTGTGTACCATTGTGATTGATATATGAGTTAGAAATGTGGTATAGAAGGCCACGTATTGGATTTGAAGGGAAATTGTTCTGGAGCTGGTTTGGAATTTTGGATGGACAATGTAGAAGTGGAACGATTTAGTGAGACAGTAGGGCCTTGTTGCCAGAAAGCCTATGATACAGCAAAAGAAATAGGCAATAAATGACATTGATTTTACTGTATTAGACTGATTTTTCTGAGAAAAAGACATTGTAGTATAGACGCCACGTTTTGGATTTCGTATTTCGGGAGGATAGTGTAGAAATAGAACCATTTATGAAGACAATATAATGTAATACAGTTATTTATTCACTGAATATATAAATAAACATAATAATAATTCAATATTGATAATTTGAGCAATAATTGATATAAATACGTCTGGAAAAAATCTTTAATAGACCTTCCCTTATGACCTAAAACATAGAATACACATAAGTACTGCAGTGCAGTAGTAGCAATAATGATCTAACTAAACGAAACAATGCAGAAATCCTCGCAATCATGTCTTATAACGAAGCTAAAACCCACAATTCTATCACAAAATCCTTCAGGCCTCTCAAAACGGTAAATTCAGAGCTCATTACAAGCAATCGTAGCAACATAATTACGCACAGTACAACACAAGCTAGAGGTTTCACGGACGAAGCAGTAAATTGCAATACACATTAGTGTAAAAACGTAAAATAGATTGTAGTGACATCTATCGCGCTACATGCAAACTACCACGGACGTAGTAAATGATGTACAAATCCTGAATCACGCTATCAAGATTTGATGTGCAGTTCTCTCTCTTCTCATGGGTGTCGTAGAAGGCGTCTAAGGGGTTCACCAGGGGATGGGCAGCAGCGTTCTTTGAGTATTTAAATAACCAACTGCGATCGCCAACCCACCTGCCAAGCGTGGCGATTATGGCATATCCCCCACCCCCCACTTTGGGGGAGGCCTTCCTCCATCAGTGGACGTCTTTCGGCTGAAATGATGATGATGATGATGTATGGGTGTCCAACATCTGGATTAAGCTGGGTCTTTTAGCCTAGCGGGCCGAAAAAGAGCGAGAGGAACCTCTTTTTGTATTGGAGGAACATAATACCAAACAAACTATTATGTTGTACAGAATTATGTGGTATTGTGTAGTGTTGGTGTTATGTTTGTGGTGGAGGAACGCCTCCACAAGATTATTATTTACACTAGGCATGTTAGCATTCGAATTTCTTTCGGCTGTGACAGAATTTTTCGATAGAACCTCTGATTTTTGTCGTAATGTACTAACAGATAATAATATAATAGTGCGATTCCCTTGCAGCATCCCAGGATGAGCATCATTAATATATGTAACTAAATTATCGATGGTGGATAAGCACTGTTCACTGTGCCCAGCACTAAATATCTTTGCATCGTAATAGTCGCTTGGGTTGGTAGGGATGTGATTGTGTACGTAGAGATCAATGTCGATAACTGTTATTTATATATTACCAGTGTAATTGTGATATTATTATACGTTTCTGTATTAAATGTTATCCCGTGTTTGTTATAAAGTTAATGTTAGCGTAGACCAAATAATCCATGAAAGGTATCCAACAGTTATCAAAGCCTCTGTAAAATATGAATTAAAAGAAATTTAAACAAGATTATAATAAAACAAAGTTTAACCGGATTAAATCGCGTATATTATTTAAATTGGTTTCCCTGACGTTTCGAAAGCTTTGCAGCATTTCGTGGTCGCAGGTAGACTAAGATGACAAGCGTCTTTACAAATATTTCTAAAAAAATATTTTAATCTACCGTACAATATTATTAATTAAAATTGTTTCGATGCACGCAGTAATCACTCACAATATCATTAACTTTTACAGTGTTGCGTGCTGTTTGGGACTTGATTATTTTTAGGACTGGGTTCCAAACAGGTGGTAGCTGCCAACCATCTTCTCTATTAAAATTAGGATGTTTTTTAATTTCAATAGCCTCACGGAAAACATAACAAATCAAGTCCCAAACAGCACGCAACACTGTAAAAGTTAATGATATTGTGAGTGATTACTGCGTGCATCGAAACGATTTTAATTAATAATATTGTACGGTAGATTAAAATAATTTTTTAGAAATATTTGTAAAGACGCTTGTCATCTTAGTCTACCTGCGACCACGAAATGCTGCAAAGCTTTCGAAATGTCAGGGAAACCAATTTAAATAATATACGCGATTTAATCCGGTTAAACTTTGTTTTATTATAATGTGTAGTGATCGCGAAAACCTAAGAAGTTATTAAACAAGATTGTTAGTTATACTAAAATAATAAATTAGAAAGGAAGACACGGATGAATCTATTTGCTTCTTAAGTATTAACGTCATCAAACTCAAAGCGCACTAAGCGTAACTCTATCAAAATATCGATATCTTCGAAGAACAACCCTAGCAAACGATAACACGCCTATCCACCTATCAGATGTCACCATCTCATATACGGAAACCACATTCTGTTCCTATTCTGACTATAATATTCCAGTTCATTCCCCTTACATCTGGTTTGAACCGGTACACAACCAGTTTAAACTGACCTCTTGCACTTTAAGCCTTTAATATTAAATGTTGGAGTATTGGAGGTCTAGAAAGTTTGGTCAATAGGCCCCCTAAAGCTAAATGCACAATGGTGACCGCTGAATTTCAGAAAGGCCTTTGGCCTTTAAAGGCCGTCTTTGTTTCACGGCTAAGCTAAAGCGGCTTTATTATACATATGCAATGGAATGAATTACTAGGAAGCGGAGCAGCGAAGGAATTTAGCCTTTGTTTCTAGGACCCAGATTTGATTAAAGCGGTTAAAGTCATTTTGCGTGTGTGTTGTGCACGAAAATTGGTTCCAAGTACTCGAGATTAAATACCAACGAAATGTTTGTATTTTATGTGCTTGCTAATTAACTTGCTTGTCTGATTTAAAATTGTTCAGTTTTCCTTTTTAATTAGGGTTCCGTATCCATAGGGTGCCAAACGGGACCCTATTACCCTCGCTACGCTGTCCATCCGTCCGTCCGTCTGTCTGTCACAGGGCTGTATCTTTTGAACGGTAATAGGTAACCGGTTGAAATTTTCTTAGAATATGTGTTGCTATGAGGTGTATCACGACAAATACTAAAAACAAAAAAAAGTCTAAAACCAAAGGGGGTACCCATACAAGAAACCTCAACGTTTTTGTTCCTGCTCTATCTTCAAAACGGTAATACATATCAGCGTCAAACTTGGCCTGATTTTAGTGCACACTATGTTGTTTAGCAACAAATACTAAAAATAGGGCAAACATACATAGACATATGTGGTGTAAGAAAGAGATGCAATAATTCGTATTTCGCGGACGGTGCGTTGATGTTTTTGATGAACTCTCGTAAATTAAATCAGTTTCTATGGGGTATCAGGTTGATGGGTGGTACGGAACCCTTATTGCGTGAGTCCGACTCGCACTTGGCCAGTTTTTTAAAAGCTGAAACCTCTTGAAAATTCAATCGTAAAACAAGAAGCAAGAACCAAGTAGAAATATGGTCCAGTTACAATTTTGTCACCCTAAATTCAGTACATCGTTTATTTTTCGAAAAAATTATTCAAACTTTCAAAAGAAACATTACAATATTTTTTAAAGAAAGATTTCCCAAAAATGTTGATTCGCAAAGTTTCCAAATCAAAATGTATCACTGGCCAAACAAAACAATTAGGGCCGAAGTTACCCGGCTCACAGAAGCTACAACTAGTACATTTGCATCGGAACGCAGTTAACGAAGCCATTATTGAAATTTTATGTGAGTTTGATTATTATTCAGAAGACCGCTATTAGGACTGGACACGGGATTAGGGTAGTGCTATAATGGTGTGGAAACAGATTTCATCT
Source organism: Asteroscopus sphinx (assembly GCA_949699075.1). Taxonomy (NCBI): domain Eukaryota; kingdom Metazoa; phylum Arthropoda; class Insecta; order Lepidoptera; family Noctuidae; genus Asteroscopus; species Asteroscopus sphinx. Next base: position 19,496,326 of record OX453022.1, on the reverse strand, counting down.
CTGGTGAAAGTATGTTATTCAAAAGAATCTTCATGCCAGATCACCAGTAAAATATTAATATTTCTGTAGACAGCATGTTTTTCGTAAGCATTTCTCTGATCAAGCTCATCACTACTTAAAAATAAATGGTTTTAAGTCACCATCTTCCTACTCTGGTTCTAAATCACTTGGGGTTGGATCATCATTTACTATTCTCTTTTCATCCATATCATTCTTCACGCCATCCATCCATCTTTTCTTTGGTCTCCCTCTCCATCCATGAACATTCATATTGCAACAGAAAAAGACTTAGTAAATTGTTGCAAAATAAATATTTGACACTAATAATTTCTTAGGTTTTCGCGATTACACGTTATAATAAATCAAAGTTTAACCGGATTAAATCGCGTATATTATTTAAATTGGTATTCCTGACGTTTCGAAAGCTTTGCAGCATTTGGTGGTCGCAGGTAGTATTTGACACTACTTTGTGGTTGGTTCAAACGATTAACTAGATATAATATTGATAATTATTGACATTATTATAAAATTTAATTGGGGGAACAATCCGATATCCAGCAGAATAGCTATTCTTATCAGCATGAGATGGAAATTCTTGAAAAAAAAAGTGTTAACTTTCAGTAAGAGCAGATAAAACCAAAGAAGTTTTGGATAACAATAGTGATCCACCAAAACTGGTGCAACCGCTAAAACTGAAATTAACTTCTTCCACATAAACCTACCCAAACCTTGAGTGAGTAGACATCGGTGAGTTATGTAATGGAAACCTGTTAATTGCTTTCAAAGTGCCAACGTACATAATTCATATAATCAATAACTTATGTGGCGTACACTGCATGTATAGGCGTTTCCGTTGCGATGCATATTAAATGCATGGATGGGTTAATTTACATGTTATGAGTAGAGGGTAATACACGCGGTGTTGGGATTTTTGGCCCTAATTTATGCACTAATTCTTATAATCTATTACATGTTATTTACATGTTGTACAAGATGGATTACGCCTACAGAAAAGATATCAGACCAGCACATAACCGAGATAAATAGAAGAAGGAAAGGTCGACCTTTACCTTGCAGTGCAGTGGGACAATATATGCTAAAAATAATAATACATTAATTAAACGAAATGTTTTCTTACTATAAAAAGAAGAACAATACATCACATAATAAAAATTTGAAGATTAGTAACAGAAGAATATGATATGAGATTAAGGAATAATTGAATAACATATACCTAAGTAAGGCAATTTAAAATGTCCAAAATGGATTCAACATAAAATAAAGCTGAAAACTTCATAAGTTTTTGAAAACGATGCAAACGAGGTCGAATTCAACTGTGTGGAAAACCACTTAACATTAGCATACCATCATTCGATATTATGCCAACAGAGCCGAAGCCTTTTATCAAAATTAAAATTTTATTTCCATCCATAATGAGCCTCCTTTTGTGAAACCCAAATAATTTACTCAATTAATGAGTTCAAACAGAGTCAGATTTTATTTTAATTGGCGGATTACACTGACATCTGACGCCCTGTTTTTTAGCAATTCAAAACAGGGGATTTTCACATCATCCTTGACGTAGACGTAGAGATAAGGCGAACGTAATTGCACTCGTTTTTTAACTGCTTTATCTGATTCTTCCTTACCGTCACAATTCTGCTCCAATCTGACCAAGCATGTTAGTACTGCCACATAATTTTCAACTTTATTGTTCAAAAGCGTAAGTCTCAAATAGCGTGAAAAAGTTTGATCCTCCAGCATTTTTCCAAAGCGTCTGCGGGCATCTATCAGGATGGACAAGCGTTTTGTTGAATCGTGAATTGGACGTTGGTCCGAGAGTTTTAAATCTGAACGATTTACGCGAAAATAATAGCTTGAAAGCAATCCCGTTGGACGAATGAAACTTTTTTGTGGAATTCGATTTAGAATTCTTTTTGATCTGTTTTATGAGTTGAGTGAAGTCGTTTATTGTGGTTGATGGTCAATTATTCTCTGTATTTAACTGTTATGGTTTTAGATTTTTTTAAACCATTAACTGTTGCATTATTTTTAAACCGACTTTCAATCGTCTTTTATACATAACTAACCCCACCAGTGCAATTCCTTAAAACCAAAATAGTGTATTAACAATTATTTTATTATTTTTCACACATTTACGCATGCGAAGCGAAATCTAATCTATCTAATCTTAATCTAGGAAATGTTAAACGGTCTGTTTCTCAATGGAATGTTACTGACGTCTCCGAAAGACGTAAGTGGAAGTTAAATTCCATATCACAAGCACAGTTCACGGTAGCTAGCTGCTAAAGCACTGGTGTACTGAACCAGGAGTCACAGTTTTGAATCCAGCTCGTAAGCGTTTTTTTCTTTCCACAATTTATATCTTTACTATAATAATAACTGTAAAAACTTAATATGTTAGTAGAAAAATCAATTTGCATTATCGTTACAACGATGCAAAAATTCTCATTGAAATTAATGAACCAGTTCTAAAGAAACCAGAAGCTCTTTTCTTGTCCATTGAAAAAAGATAATAATGTCGCAATAAATATCAACCATCATGATTGATGCTACACCATCTTCCCTCAACTCTTGCCCGTTAGCCATTGAACATACAGGGCCACTGACAGAATATCATTAATCTTGCCATGTATGTAAATTTTGCTCTGATAAATCGTTGGTCAAGCAAAACAGGACCTCGTCCATTATTTTGGGTCTAGGGTCGTTTGTTACAGAATTTGTTTGTATTGCTACTTTGCTGGTTCTTTTTCGTTTATTAGTTTAAGGGTGTTTTACTGGTGAATTTGTAAATTATGCTTTGGATGTATCGGCTTGGCTTCGTTTATCAATGTCAATAGATTTTGGCCCAGCTGCCGAATTGCGTAACTCACTCGCGATCGCAATCAATAGGATTTCAATGTTCATTGCTCCGTGTGTTTTGACAATTCATCTTACCGGCAACTATGTACCACGCAATGAATATAGCTGTCATTTCAAAATTAAAGCTAATATCAATGTGAATGCATTACACAATTACCCAACTGGTAACAATAGTTAAATTGAAAAGATTACCTTATACTTGTTAGTTACAACTATTGTTGGAAGTGTGTTAAGTCAAGTCCATCGAGCTAAAGGCCCACCTGATATTAAGCGGTACTATGCCCATAACAACTGTAGTACCACCTAGGCTGTTGCCTGAATGTTATTGCGAGTCGGTTCGCCAGACTGAGATATGAAGATGGAAAGTCTCACGTTACTGTAATTTAAATGGCACCTTTACCCTTCGCACCGAAACACAGCTATACAAGCATTACTGTTTGGCCGCAGAAGTAAAATGTCTTGCACGTTCATGAAATATACCAATTAGAATTAAACCACTCATAAATTCAACAAATGTATGACAATTTCATACGGTATCCAATCCAATAACCCAAACCTATTACAGCACAAATACAGTTCCTATACATACAACTACACATACTATCAATTCAGTAACAGACCCACATTGCCCGGAGCATTTCACTCCCCTCGTATTGTCGCCAAGGCGCAAGGGTCACTGTACTTTGACACGGCCAGCGTCGCCTCTATCTCTCTAATATTGCACTTGAATAATCCAATTAGTGTCCAATAGTGCAGATATGTGTCCTTTGATGTATGGATTTCGATAGTTTTGATATTGTGCTAGTCATTGTCTTATGGATTAACATTCTCTGTTTTGATTTTTTTTCAATAGAAAAGAAATTTGGTTATTGGTTGGTTGGTATATGAGGTATTTTTTCAAGAACACAAAAATCGCCAAGGGAAACATTCATCATCATCATTTCTTTCAATCATCAATAACTTATATGACGTTGTTTATAATTCATTCATTCATTCATTTATTCAATAACAATTTTAAATTGTGTCTGAATTTGTTACATAAAAAAATTTATAATTTATATTATTATGTAAGACGAAAAATGTATTAAATACAAAATAAAATAAAATCCAGAATAATATTAATAAAGTTTCTCACAATAAAATTAAATACCTACTTATGTCAAACTAATAATTATACAATTTTAATTTCAACGTTTCTGCTTTTGTCAATTTATAATTCGTTGACAGAATAGATACAGCTATTTAACAAGAACAGCCTAAGTTTGAAGATTTAAATTGTGGAAAGAAAAAATCGCTCACGAGCAGGATTCGAACCTGCGACTCCTGGCTCAGTACGCCAGTGCTTTAGCCACTAAGCTACCGTGAACACTGCTCGTGGTATCGAAATTATCCTCCACTATGGTACGTCTTTGGGTGACGTCAGCGATATCTTATTAAGAAACAGTGTTTCTTAACCGACTCGACTAACTTTGCAGTTACTTCAAAGTCGTATAGATATGCCTGCTCTTACTAATTATTTTATTATTTTTAACGCATTTTTACGCATCATCATTTCAGCCGAAAGACGTCCACTACTGGACATAGGCCTCCTCCAATTAAGGGGGGGATATGCCATAATCGCCACGCTTGGCAGGCGGGTTGGCGATCGCAGTTGGTTGGTTAAATACTCAGAGAACGCTGCTGCCCATCCTTTGGTGAATCCCTTAGTCGCCTTTTACGACACCCATGAGAAGAGATAAGGGTGGTGCTATTCTTTAAGTCCGGCACCACACGGACTATTTTTACGCATGCGAAAGCGAAATCTAAAGATTTAAATTGTGGAAAGAAAAAACTGACGTCACCCAAAGACGTACCATAGTGGAGGATAATTTCGATACCACGAGCAGTGTTCACGGTAGCTTAGTGGCTAAAGCACTGGCGTACTGAGCCAGGAGTCGCAGGTTCGAATCCTGTTCGTGAGCGATTTTTTCTTTCCACAATTTAAATCTTTAGATTTCGCTTTCGCATGCGTAAAAATGCGTTAAAAATAATAAAATAGCCTAAGTTTGTTTTGAAAACTTCTCGTATAGACTAGATTCTTTATTTCTGTGGGCAGTTTATTAAATAAGCAATAATAATAATAATAGTTTTTTAATTAACATCTACTGTCACACGGATACAATTTGTTGCCATAACTATACCCTCTTTATTATACCTACTACTAAAAAGAGCTTAAGCTGTGTAAGTATTATTATATTTCCATCATTTGGATTTACCTACTCAAATCTATTATAAACATCATCAGCATCAAACAGGATGTTTTTGTTTATTATTTTGCTATTAACGGTTTTCTCATGCCTTTTCCCTAGGGGGCATATGGTGTAAATTAAAATGATTGAATCATCAGATCTGTGAACAGAAATCTAGTACGAACATTCTCACGCCTCTAACATTAGCAAATAATTACAACATAACAAACATCTAAATATGACAAACGACTTTAATCCACTCATGTGTGAAGACGCGTGCGCAAAACTTAAGTTTGAACAAAAAACTATCGGCTACCTAAAAATTTTGACCTTCACTATTCCTGCTTAGAGTTCAAAATTGTTTGACATTGATAAAGTTCTAAATCAAAATAGTTTAAACTGTAGGGCGTGGTGCAGACAAGTCAATGTATGTTAACTTATGTTTAATGGTTTCCATAACACTCAATTGATCACGCATCACGTCACAAATACATAAATTATTTTTAAAATCATGGGAAATGGTGACACGTGTTGATACTTAAAAATTTAGAATTGTAGTTTTTGAACAAGCGTGAGAGTACGAGTATTATTTAAATTATGCGAACCTACTTGTAATAATTTAATTTGCACCTCTGAGATAATTTTGTTGATTTAAGCGATGATAAATAAATAATAATTTAAAGAATTGATTTCATATTGGATTATGTATACGCATATTTTAATATTAAAATATTCGGCACCTAATAGGTTTGCTCACTCCATCGTGGACCACATCCTGATAAAGCTGTCTAGATTGCGGTCAAGAGCAGATCTACTCATCATAAAAAAAAAAAACTCCAAGTGCCTCATTATATTTCTTTTAGATAATTCAATCAAGTCATTGCGGTAAGATTAAGCTAATCAACTATTCAATACTACTTCAAACTACTACTACTACACTACTATAACTGGTACTATTAAATTTAGTTTGTTTTTTCCCTGAGAAACCATAATTTTGATAAGTAAGAGTTTCAATAATAACTTCTTAGGTTTTCGCGATCACTACACATTATAATAAACCAAGTTTAACCGGATTACATCGCGTATTTTATTTAAGTTGTGCTTAAAAAATGGCGACCACGAACGCTGCAAAGCTTTCGAAACGTCAAGAAAACCAATTTAAGTAATATACGCGAATAATTAAAAATATTGTACGGTAGATTAAAATATTTTTTTAGAAATATTTGTAAAGACGCTTGTCATCTTAGTCTACCTGCGACCACGAAATGCTGCAAAGCTTTCGAAACGTCAGGGAAACCAATTTAAATAATATACGCGATTTAATCCGGTTAAACTTTGTTTTATTATAATATACGCGATGTAATCCGGTTAAACTTGTTTTATTAAAATAAGAGATTCAAGTGTATTTCAAACAAAATGACACACTTTCAACATTATTAACCGAGTCATTTATATCAAACTACACAGAGCACTCACCAAAAAGGTATATTCCAATAAACTAAGATTCAATATCTGCTCTTATCGAACCCCAAAAACCTATTTACACATTTTTTCTACCCTCAATTTACTCTTCCCTAATCCCATCCTTTCAGCAACTATTTGTCCGCTAAAACAATTGAGTAGGATAAGGAAAAACTCTAGCATCACGTACATAACGTTTAGTTCTGCTATCTTGGAAACACAGGAATTAGTTGAGACAGTGATCGATGGGGATCGGAGATAAGTTCAGTTCGCAGTCGGTTAGCTGGTTTACTCATGTGTTATTGGGTAATTAGGAAGTCTAGAAAGAGCGGAGAATTTAAAATTTGTTGTTATTTATGCTGTTTACTTGGCCATTAAAAGGCATTTATAAATAAATAAATATTTGGGATATTTTTACACGGCACCATCTAGTCTTTGTACTTTGGGTACTAGACCATGGATATAATACTTATGTTATTTTTTGTTGTTGTAAATACATACTTATAATACACTAGCGGCCCGTCCCGGCTTCGCACGGGTGGACATGAAAATATAGCCTATGTTACTCAGGGTGAATGTAGCTATCTAACGGTGTTGTTTTTTTGGAAATCAGCACTGTAATTTTTGAGTTTATTCATTACAAACATACTCACAAAAATACAAATCTTTTCTCTTTATAATATTATAGTATAGAAGTATAGATAAGAAACACCCAGAACAACACAAACACTTATTATGTTCATCACACAAATATTTGTGTCCTGTGGGAGTGTGTGTTGCCAGTAATTACTTACGGTACTGAAACGTGGTCGCTCACAATGGGCCTGATAAGAAGGCTCAAAGTCACTCAAAGGGCAATGGAGAGGGCTATGCTCGGAGTGTCCCTGCGTGATCGAATCAGAAATGAGGAGATTCGCAGGAGAACGAAAGTAACCGACATAGCCCGAAGAATTGCCAAACTTAAGTGGCAGTGGGCGGGGCACATTGCTCGCAGAACGGATGGCCGATGGGGCAGTAAAGTTCTGGAGTGGCGACCGCTTACTGGAAGGCGCAGCGTGGGTAGGCCCCCCACAAGGTGGACCGATGACCTGGTGAAGGTCGCGGGAATCCGCTGGATGCGGAAGGCACAGGACCGGTCGTTGTGGCGATGCTTGGGAGAGGCCTATGTCCAGCAGTGGACGTCTTTCGGCTGAAATGATGATGATGATGATGTGGGAATCGATCCCACGATCTCGTGATTAGCAGTTTGATACTCGAATCCCTAGACCACAGACATCGTCGATTTGTTATTGAAGCAACTGCAATGTAACTCCCACAATCTTTTCTAGATTTTTGGGTGACAATCGCAAAAAAGAAGAGAAGAAGAAGCCCGAGAAGGGAACTACTGAGAAGAGGCCCGTGCCCAGCAGTGGGACAGTAATGGGCTGGTTATGTTATGTAATCGCAAAAAATATGAGTGTTCGATTTTGCACAGATGATGATGATGATGTCCTCCACGACGTGTCCGTCGACGGCGACATCCAGTCAGCGCCTGGCATTCGCTCGTGTATGACTTGCAAAGCCAAACTTGGTTTTATACGTTCGGTCACAAATAAAGCAGCATAATTGCCCACTGTCATTAAATGTGTAAGTGTAAGAAGGCTTAGGGCGGGTTTTACGGTAACACAGATAACGAGACAATAACAATCAGTAAAGTTTAGTGTTGTCCCTACACAAAACTTTCTTTATGGAACACTAGTTTTTGCCCGCGACCTCAAATATGTATAATAAAATATAATTCTTTATTTGCCTGAAATATGGTATTTTAATAGATCTTAAAGTAGGTAGTTTTACATACATACATACATATTATCACGCCTGTTTCCCATTGGGGTAGGTAGTTTTACAGTCTTCATATTTCGCCTACTTGGTTTTGCCCACGCGTGTCCTCTTTATTATTCCCTGTCTAAATTATACAGGAAATCTCTGTGCAAAATTTCAACTTTCTAGATTTTGGGTTGGGGTTGGGCGTTGATGAGGCAGTCAGTGAGTGAGTCAGGACTTTCCTTTTTATACTGTATTGAGAAATATTCGCGTGAGTGTTGTGATTCAACATATCATGTTACCGACAGCGACGTTACGAAAAACCAACCGCGGATATTCGGGAAAACACCCGCCGCTCAATACGATGACACCCGCAAACTTCAGTCTGCTTCTGCTCGTAACCACGGCACAGCGGTGACACTCCGTGTACGTGTGAGCTCACTCGCCAGTGACCTTGAGCGAGAACGTGAATGCAATTGTCACCGCTGTGCCTTGGCTGAGGCAGCCGAGAGACTGCCCGTTCCACACGCCGCGCACCGCGCACGGCCCCCGCGCTCGCCCCGACCCACACACATAGCCGCGAGCAATTTTACGAGCACACATGCTTAAGTGTCGTTTCTTGTCGTTAGTATATATTCTATGACCACGGCCAATTCAACTTGGCTGAAACTTCGAGGTTAGTCAAAATGTTTGTTTTGTTTTGATTTTATTGTGCGCGAGAAGTCCCGTAAATATAGTTCAATATATTATATTGATTTTAAAAATGTCTAAACAGATCACTTATACTAAACCTTAGCCATTACAGCTCTCTCAATCTTGTCAATTTAGTTAGCTTACATCATTACCGTAACATCAGTCTTCAAACCTTATCTATCCACCTAATTACCTTCTAACCCTTACATCACTACGGACTTATCTAGAATGCAAATGATTTGTTACGTCCCGCTCCGCACCGGATCGCACCGGATCGCATCGGATCGCAATTAGTGTAAACGGTACGCGCGACGCCGCCCGTGTAAGCTCACTTGATCCGTGTTTCAGCTTTGCGACAGCCAAATCCGACGTGGATTTTTGATGATGTAGGGAAAATGGAAGAGGTTGATAATTATGATTTATGAAGTTTGTTGGAATAATTGAACTTATTAAAGTCCAATGTCAGTGTCTTAAGGTTTTTAGCGACCAAAGCGATATAACCCCTGGAGATAGATAGTTGTATTGTGAATGGCGTGGCAGGCGTGGCTAGTGTGGCTGTCGTGGCCGTGACATCGGCGTGTTAGCTGCATCTTGGAGGGGCCCGTGAGGTGGAGCACTGTGTTCCATGTCCGTCAACGGGGAGCGTGCGGCCGACGTTAGGCCACACGGGAAGAAGGGGCTCACCTGCTTGTGGCGGGCCAGGAGTTATCGGGGGTGGTTGGTGAATACAAAGCTTTCCCACGCCCCCGGCCAAAGGTCACTGAAGGCCAGAAGAACACTGTTGTGGTTTTATTTGGTTAGAGTCCGACACTGGCTCCGCCGTCCCCGAGCGGAGTGCCTCCATGAGGATTTCACACGGAAAAAAAGGACAGTAGGTGTAGGTATGTGTGTATGGGTTCATTAAGAAAGTTATTGTATGATCATAAATTCCTGAGCATCATTATTACAAAAGCTTACAAAAGAAGTCAAAGTGACATGATTTTGCTACCGTTCATTGCTGTAATTTCAGGGAAGTACTCATGTTTAGCCATTGTCACTCACCAGCAATATTTTTTAGTACCTTTTTTTAATAGAGGGGGGGAAACGAGCAAGTCCTAATGCTTAGTAATCACCGCCGGCCATGAACAAATGGACATTCGTAACACCAGGGGAGTTGCCGATGCATTGCCGGCCTTTTTAAAGACATACTCTTTTCTTGAAGGCTCCCTTGGCGAATTTGTTCGGGAAAATCAATCCCTTCCAGTAAAGATCTAGATCAAAGGATCGTATTTTGTAATTGTTGTGAATTCGCGCGCATCTATCAAAATTAAATTTTACAGGATTTTGGGCTTTAAATCTTCGCTATAAAGGATTGAAACGTTACACTTGTTTGTTTAATGTCCGTTCTGTATATTTCCAGTTTTCCAGTTTATTGGACTCGACGTTTCCGATGTTTTTACTTTATTTGAATGTCACTGCTGGTGCAACAGAATGTATATTTTGTTGAGGTTTATTTAATAAATTGTTTGGATGTAACTTGTTGGTTTTTTTTGCTTCCAACTAAAATGCAAAAGATGAGTGATTTCCCCGAGTTATGATTACAAAAATGCATAGATTATTAATCTTTCAAGCGCCGTAAAGTAGACACAATATACTATGTTTTGTTTAGAAATAAGACTCCCAAACTTGCTTGAATTAATAAAATTAATTAATTCAAGAATGAGTTAATTAATCCAAGCTAGTTTTTTTTTTTTATAGTGTAGGATGGCGAAACGAGCTAAAGGTCCACCTGATGTTAAGCGGTTACCTTTGCCCATGACAACTTCAATTCCACCTAGGCTGTTGCCTAAATGGTACCGCAAGTCGGTTCGCCAAACTGAGACATGAAGATGGAAAATCTCATGTGATTGTAATTTCACCGGCACCCGTACCCTTCAGACCGAAACACAGCAATGCAAGCATCACTATTTGGCGGAGAAGTAGGCACGGTGGTAGTACTTCCCCGGACGAGCTCTTTCACAAAGGAGCTCTACTACTACTATTTGTGTCTAGTAATGATTTATGTCATGTAGCCAACGCTGGTCATCAAAGTTATAAAAATACATAAAAATAGGCCTACCTTATCAACACAACAGCGTTTTCAAATCACACTCGTATCAGAAACACAAATAACACACAAAAGATCTACTCATCAAATTGAATAATCATTGACAAAGATAAAATTGTTGCAAAACTATCACTTTTGATGAATCGCGAACACGCGTCGTTTACGTGACGGATCGTATCCGTCCGCACGACCAAATGTGAGTGATAACTAAACTTTATTTTTGTGAATTTAAAAATGTTTACCTAAACATGAACCTTATCCTTTTGGAATAAGGGTGTTAGAATTGCAATCGATCATTTAGACTCGCTTGAATAAATTGATGCGTGTGAAAAAATTGGTCGTACGTCTTGAAACTATATTGAATTGATGCCAAGTTTTGTGCAAGTTGATAGAACATGTGGACGTCTTTCGGCTGAAATGATGATGATGATGAAAGAACATGTTATTGTTTTATAATTAAGTTACCGATGCACGAGAAAATTTTTAGAGTGGAAACTCAGAGCCAGCACTCGAGGAAAAAGCCGACCGCCGCAACGATGGGTCGACGAAATAATACAGCACGGAGGTCATGACTGGATGAGCTGGACACAAGACCGCCAGGAATGGAAAAGGAGGGAAGAGGCCTACATCCAAGACTGGATAAACGACAGGCTCCAATGATGATGATGATGATGATGAAGTTTAATATTATTTCAAAGATAAGCGGTAATCAGTGTTTTACTATGTAACATTAGACAAACTTTTGTCCGTTGAATTACTCGCCAAATCTACCTTATAACATACAATGGACTGAAAAAGAGGCACCTCTCCATTCTCCATCCACACTCAATAATTTCCCAATAAGAACATAATCACAGAACTACGAAATAGCTTAAAAGCTTTCTCCAACAACCTCAACAAATCATCACAACTATGAACAATATGGACTAAGATAAGCATCTTATATCGTATTCATCAAAGGCTTTACCGAAATCTAAACAATGGTACATCTGTTTAGAACTGTCAAACATTTTAGGCAGCAATACGTATGTAAATGTGGCGTCCCTTCAAAGTTTATTGTTATGGCGAGATGCTCTTAAACGCCTCTCGATAGGCATAAGACGTTTGGCGACACACGGTTTTGGAGAATAATGAATTTTTCCTTGAATATATCCTTCTTTGATATGGAAAAAAGTAAAATAATCTTGGCGTCATGTTTATATTTATTTTATTTCGTATTATTATTTTAACCTCTTTTTCATTTGAGGTTTGAGACCCGCAATCACCTAACAGACATAATCAGCCCATTACTGTCCCACTGCTGGCACGGGCCTCTTTTCAGAATGGCGATGATTAGTTTAAGACTTGAGTCCACCATACTGGCCTAGTGCAGGTTGGCGGACTACACACCCCATTGAGAACTGTATGGAGCACTCTCAGGTGTGTAGGTTTTCTCACGTTGTCTTCCTTCACCGTTAAAGCATGCATGATAATCAAATTCTGATCTGCACAAAAATTCGTTAAGTCAGATGTGTGGGCCGGGTTTGAACTCAGACCCTTCACTCACTTAATCACCACTGCCCATGGACATCCGCATCACCAGGAGAGTCGTCGTTGCCGACCTTAAAACTACTATATTATTAAATATATTGATTACTTTTTTTGTTAACATTCGCTTCTTTTGTAAGTAATTGAACACAGTTCCGTGTGGTGCCGGACGTAAAGAATTACACCACCCTATATCTTCTCATGTGTGTCGTAAAAGGCGACTAAGTGATTCACCAGAGGATGGGTAGCAGCGTTCTATGAGTATTTAACCAACCAACTGCGATCGCCAACCCACCTGTAACGATTATGGTATATCTCCCCAAACTGCTTGGGGGAGGCCTATGTCCAGCAGTGGACGTCTTTTGGCTGAAATTATGATGATGAACACTGAGATGACGGCTAATAGAGATGTTTGGAAGAAAAATACACGCTGTGCCGACCACAAATATACTGGGATAAGGACAGTCAGATGATGATTCGCTACGCTACTATTGAAATACATTCTACTTTAGTTTATTCAACCTAAATTTTATTAATAGTAAACCTTTATAATAGTAATACTTTTTACATTCATACAAAAATGTTGGACCATCCGAACAGAACTGTATGTCCCTATGTAGCGATCCGTGTCTAAGTGCTTCGGATCTCGTTTTCAAAAGCTAGTGAAATTCAAAACAGGCAGTTTGTACGTCAATGAGTGTTGAGAATTTATTGAAATGACTCCACGGTATATTTTGGATTTTATTGTATCGCTAAATGTTCCAGTTGTATCATTATTGCGATGTTACTGAGTGGAAATGGAAAATAAAATGCTCGTATTCCGAAATTATATCGTGATGTTTTTGGCATATTTTATACTACATTTGGCTTTGTATTGTAGAAATATTGTAGTTTGCCCTTTTGCTTTATTGTTCTATTTTCCCGGCTTCTTTAAGGGTTGAATTTCCTTGAAGTTTATTGAAGCAAACATACAAGATAAAGATGGTTATTTTTTTCAATGTATTAAATTCTGATTTCACGCTGAGTTCGTTTAGTAACATGCAAAGGGAAATTCTCAAATATACCTGCTTAATAACTCCTACTTCTTACTCCATTGCTTCAGAAACCCAAAATGTGTCTTAACCTTCGTCACGAGAGAATACTACTTGCCGCGATCTTTAGCAGTATCTTGCCAATCACTGACTCAAAATTCCTGAAGATCCTAAAATACACATTATTAATTTTATACCCACCCTGAGTGCTCCATGCAGTTCTCAATGGTGTGTGTAGTCCGCCAAATCGTACTAGGCCAGCGTGGTTGACTAAGGCCTTAACTTTGTCATTGTGAGAAGAGGCCCGCGTCCAGCAGTGGGACAATAACAGGCTGATGATGATGTTGATGATGAATTTTATACACACCATAACAAGTTGAGGTGGACGACAACTCAACCTTTAATACTTTTAACAGAGTTAATTACGAGACTGCAATACTGTTTTAAGCTAAAGAAGTTACTCGTAAGAATAACTACGACCCAGTAATTATAACACAGCCTGTTGTCTGTTGTATTATTGTTATACTAAAACGAACTTACCAAACGAAGTAGACTTACAAACCAACAAAAGACAATTCATCATTGAAGACAAAACTATTGTAGTAAACCGTTCTAGCGAACCTTAATTCGGTATAGCGATGCCTCAAAGGGGACTGAAGTCGCGGTCGTTGTTGACTTCGAGGTAATGTATTCCGGAGCATTGTTTGTGGCAGACGGGATTACGTGGCTGATATCAAATTGCTAGGTAAAAGGGATTGGATCGGTTTGTCGATGTTACATTTTGTGTTTTGAAAATTCAGCTAATGTTTGTAAATATGTTTTAACAGAATTAAGCTTACTTGTTGAGAAAATATATCAAGTCATCGACTTTTGATGAACTATGTTATTAGAGCAGAAATGGTGAATGTCAACAGACCAAGCGGTGTACAAAAAAACCTAAACTGGTTTATTTTTTACACTGTGTCTGCCAAATGTATGTATCTTTTTGTGGAAATAAATATAATATATTAATATCTTTTGCAATTTCATGATAAATCAGAGCATTGTCGATTATTTTCTTTTTCGTTGTCATTTTAGATTTAATGCCAAATTTACAGCCTCTCAATTCATGTGCCGCTATTTCTCCATGCCTGCTACATTGCAAAGTTATACCTGACTTCAAACGACCACTTACAATATCTGTAAAATAATTTTACCCATTAAATCAACTTCAAAATCTCCATTAACACCCAAACTATTCGAAGGTAAAGGATGTCAAACTATAAATCCAGGGTACCATCGACAAGACCTCTTACCAAGATTAACAATATCTCAAGCACTAGCTGGTCAAAGGACAAATTGCGAACCAAGATGTTAAAATAATTAATTGTACTAATGGAACAGTTTGTTGGCAACGTTGAAATTTGTCAAAACAAGACGGGCGGCGGTATGAATAGATTGAGATTTGGTTGTTACGGTTGAGTTTTGATGAGATTGTTCGGTAAAGTCAAGCTTTAAGTAATAGATAGTATTACTATTGATAATGAAGTGTTAGATGACTTAAAGACAGAAAGGACTGTTAATGGCATGATTGTTCCCATTTAGAAACACAGAGTCCACCCCAGATTGATGCGGAAAGTGGAGGACCGAGTGCTATGGCGCAAGTTGAGAGAGGCTTATGTTCAGTGAAGACTGCGAAAGTAAATCCAAGTATCTATATAAATAATTCCCTGAACGAGTATTCTCATCGGTCAACAAGGTTACTGATGATGTAATATTGACATCATGTAATCGGTTAAGTTGATTAAATTACATTTTTATGATTAAATGTCAAATTTCTTGTATCTTGATTTAACATCATTTCAATGGCTAAACAAACACACACAACACATGGTTATGCAATAAAGAATTGAATAGAACTTTTTTGGAGCAATTCGCATAGATCTTTATCTTTAATTCTATGTTTTTTTCTTCAGATCATAAATCATCGAACCTGTTATCTGACTAAAGCAATACCACTAAAAATATATAGCATCAGCCATCATAATCCCAAATTGGTTTCCAAACATGAAACTTTAAAAAGGAATCTATGATTGAATCAACACACGATAAATCGGTGAATTGAGGGACCCTTTATTGTTACTGGAACGAAGATGTAACTTCTACTGGATAAGACTAGTAATCTGATAGTTCAGCAGTCGACATCTAGCTGTTCGTATTTTCATAACACTACAATTATATTTTCAAAGACTTGACGTATTTAGACAATATTTAAAAGCGAGCAGCTTCAATTGAATTTATTAAGTTATAAATTTAAGAAAGAAAAAATCTATCGCGAGCAGTATAGTTGTTTGATGTTATTAACTTTGGAGAAACATTTGTCTTGCTTTTGTCTGCAAGAGTCTGAGCTGATTGATTCATTAATTTATGTCGTTCTCATTGCGAATAAATACCATGGCCGTGGACCAGTATTCAGTATTTTGTATAACTTGAAGCAGATTAAAAATCTCCGAAGTCTAATTTTTGTTAAGAGCCCTTATTTAAGTTTTTCTTATTTGTTCTAACTTTTGCAACGCCTGAAAAAGGCAACTAAGTTTAGAGAACTATTTTAATTTCCTTTCTCTCATTATGTACACATAGTTGGCAAATAAACATCTTTAAATCTAATTCAAACTCATTTCTGTTGAAACTTTAAATTAATACTTTTGCCAACTTAACCTCATCTAGTTGATTTTACCTCTTAACCTCCATTGTGCAAAGCAATATTGAGTGCGGGTGTAAGGGCAAGTAATTGTGAAGATGTCGTCGGATTACCGCGACCCTTGGGGTAAGCAGAACTTCAGGGATAAGTGATACATCAGTGTCGAATTGTGTCCGCTCGTGTTGGTTATACGGTTTGAATTCCGGATGAATGATGTATTTTTTAGTTATTGATTCTTGATTTAATGTTATTTCTTACATTTCCTCTTCTATTTCCATTTGGAAACTTCTACTGAGCTTCATTCTATGTACACAAAATACTTTTTAACAAAAAATTTAACCGACGAAAACAGAAACTGAATAGCGAAATTTTTTTGTGGGTAAAATCTAACTTCAGGTCTCCATTATGTGGTAGTGTCTAGTAATACATTTATGTGTGCCAAGTTTTAACTGAATCGGATAACAGGTAAGAATTCAGTGGGTGAACAAGCACTCATCCCCTGTTTTCCTACCCTTAAGGGTGGATTTTGAGTTTGAAATTTAAATGGGACCTACTTTGAGATATACACTATCCGTTAAAAAAAGAATCATCAAAATCGGACTACTCTAAAAAAAGTTATGCGTGGTCATACATAAAAAAAAGATACGCGTCGAATTGATAACCTCCTCCTTTTTTTCGTCGGTTAAAAATCACACTAATACAGTTATTGAGAAATGTAATGTACACAAACACACCCTCAGATTCTTATTCTTCATTGCACACAAGAAAATCACAACAATACATAATAGTTTTGAAATTACATGTACAAAGGCGAGCTTAACTCATAATTGAGTTTTCTACCAGCAAGCCTTTGAGTGATAGAGCAAATATAAAATATTAAACTGAGGCAACGACGTCAATATATAGACACGCGATCTCATACGTGGGACACTCAGAAAGTTTTGCGAAACTAAAAAAAATTGTTCTATACGTACATATATTTTTATCAAATCTTTTCAAAGTACTTTCCACCAGCCTCTATACAAAGATTCATGCGCCTAAACCAGTTTTCAAAACACTTTTTCCAGTCCGCCGCAGACACCTCGTTTACAGCCTGCTCGAACGCAGCCAGCGCATCTTCCGGCGAGGAAAATTGTATCCCTTTGAGCTGATTTTTTATTTTTGGGAATAAAAAGAAGTCACACGGTGCTAGATCAGGGCTGTAAGGAGGGTGACCCAGGAGTTTGACTGGCGTGCTGTCCAGGAAGTCCCTCGTTTTAAGTGCGGTGTGCGCAGGTGCATTGTCGTGGTGGAGCAGTAGCCCGCGGAGCCCTGTGTTTGGTCGCTTGTTGCTTATAACAGAGAAAACTTCTGGCAAACATTTGGTAGTATACCATTCGGCATTAATGCTTCTTTGATCCCGTAAGGGAATTGATACCAAGTGGCCAGTCAAATTAAAAAAGCTAGCGATCAAAATCTTACCCCCGCTTCTAGATCGCTTCACTTTGGTAGGCGTTGGCTCATTTTGAAACACCCAAACAGTCGACTGGCGCTTGGTTTCTGGGTCGTATTGATAAATCCAGGACTCATCACCTGTAACGATGTCGTAAACACGCCGAGACGAGCCTGCTTCAAATTTGTTAAGCATATCACGGCACCATTCCACCCGGGCCTGCTTCTGAGCATCGGTGAGGTTGTGCGGCACCCAGCGTGATACTATCCTCCTCACGCGAAGATGGCTGTGTAGAACCTCGTGAACGCTTCCCGATCCAATCTTCAATATGTGTTGAATCTCCTGATATGTAATTCGCCTATTGTCTTGGATTAAATTTTTCACTGCTAGCACGTTTTCTTCGGTAACAGCCGTCAAAGGGCGACCGCTTCTTTCGTCATCCCCCAAAGTTGGTCGACCGCGCTTGAATTCGTTATACCAACGATACACGGTTGCCTTGGAAGGGCCTTCATCCATGAATGCCATTTGAAGTCTATCGTACGATTCATCCGGTTTCAGGCGACACTTGAAATCGTATAAAATCATAGCTCTAAAATGTTCCCGGCGCAGATCCATATTTCAGTGAGACACAATACTTTGAATTAACTCGCAAAAAATGTGGAGGGAAATTTTGAAATTGGAACTTACTTATTTTTACTTATAAATAATCATATTTTCGAAAAACATTATAACTGGCCAGTCTCCCATATATAAAAACTTTTTTTCGCAATACTTTCTGAGGGGCCTGGTATAAGCAGCATGTTCCAAATTCAGTTGACACAACTGTTGATAAATTTTACGTGTGTTCATGGAAATAGTACCTACACTAGGATCTAGACTACTTTATAATAAATGAAAAAAACTAAATTAACTATCCGAAAATACAGGTATTTAAAGAATACTTTTCTGTTTCAAAAACTTCAGAAACAATTTAATTATGTATTATCAACAGGCATGATAAACACTTACGTTTTAGGGTGGATTAAGTACTGTAACCCTAACAAAAATAATGTCCACTAAATCGTCCATTAAAAATTAAATGGATCCCCATACCTAAACCGCAGTTCAAAATCACCACACACAAGAACACTTGAAAATATTCACTACATCTTCACGTCAGCTGAGCGACCGAAGACTTCCATGCCGCTCCACATCTACGTTGCAGTCATCCTGCATCGCATTCTTGCTGCACACTTCTCCAATGGACGTGGCCCTTGGCCTTGCGAAATGCAAACGCGTCTCATCACAAAGTTTTACTGCACATCGTTGGACGCAATTTCGTCACAAAAATCCTCCTCAAATCTTTACTTTGCCAAGCCGAAAATGAATCCGAATTCTTTTATTTCCGTCCAGCGCTGCCGACTAGGCAGCACTGGCAGGGTCGCCATGTAAATGTGTGGCTTTACGTGTTGAATCAAAGACGTATATCTCACGAATGTAGTTATAATAATGCTCATTACAGAATATATAGGGGGAAGGCGCGTCACACACTACACAAGACAGCTGTCAAGTGAACTAATGACAGATGTCAGTGTAGTTCCGGAACCACAACTTTGTGTAACTATGTTGTTCTTTTGGACAGCACATCTAGTACGTAGTATATATATATCGATGAACTGAGGGTAAACTTTCAGTGTACTAATGTTCACACTGGCGATGAGTTCTCTAACAGCAAACCTTAGAGTGAAAGAGAACATTTAAAGAGGACAGGAATAAGTGTACAACAACAAGAATGAGACAAAACTAGACTAAGACTAGGACTTCTCTCTATTTTAATGCTTACTGTGTCTGACATCTGTAATTAATATCTGTACTGTACTGCTACTGATCTAATTTAATAATAATTAATATTTTGGGACATTTTACACAGCACCATCTAGTCCCAAACTAAGCAGAGCTTGTGCTGTGGATACTAGACAATGGATATAATACTTATATACTTCTTTTTTTGTGTAAATGCATACTTATAATACAAAAGACACACCCGGATCAACACAAACACTTATGTTCATCACACAAATATTTGTCTCCTATATTATTGCTATGATGGACTCGAGAACATCATTATTTCATAAGACACAAGTTCCATTAATTATATCATCTTCAGAGTTATTCAATTCGATTCAATATTCTTTATTGGCGGAACGTAGGTAGGTATGGTTTCATTTTATTTTTGTAAAAGTTTATATTGTGAACTTTATGATTTATGAAACTACTGACGTGTAAATTGACTTTACAAATAAATGTATTACATATTGTATTACGAAAGGTATTAATAAAGTATTATCAATTTTACAAGGAATTTTCTTACAAAAAAAAATCGAATTTTCTTCTTTTTTTTTTCATCGGTACGGGTGCCGGTGAAATTACTATCACTTGAGACTTTCCATCCTCATGTCTCAGTTTGGCGAACCGACTTGCGGTACCATTTAGGCAACAGCCTAGGTGGTATTGCAGTTGTTATGGGCAAAGGTCTTAAGGCAGGTGGGCCTTTAGCTCGTTTCGCCATGCTATAATGTAAAAAAAAAACATTGCAATGAATAATTCTAAAGACGTCAGTGCAAGCTGCACTTCAGTTAATTAGAAAAACTACCAGAATGTCTTTTATTAATTAAAATCTACTCATAGAAATTTTGCATTGGTAGATCAATAAACACAATTGACACATCATGTAATTATATCTATTCAATTTCTCTTAATAATTTGATTGTAAATAATCATAAAGTAGCCATTTTATTTAACGACAATAGCACTCTAAAACATTCCCAAGTCCCTTTGTTTACTCAAGGGGAAATAATTAGAGCATATTCGGATGAAAATAAGGAAGGAAAAAAGAAATAATAATTCATCAGGTAGCGAGAGATAATCCTGAAATTTTTAAAATGGGATGTACTAAAGGTATTCTTCCAGCAAGAGCGATTTGTAGCATTGTTACTCTTGAGTGTAGCTACCTTATTTCTGAAAATTAAAATTAATCCTTACTTTTTAGCTAACAAGGGTGTCGATTCTCTTCTTTACAAACTAATCTTATTTAAAACAATCGCTCTCTTTGACTAATAGTAAATATAAGAAAGCGATAGCAACAATTTTAGTGCTGTCAAATTAGTCGGAATTTAAATTATCAAAACACAAAACCGCGATGCCACGTCGCATCGCGGAAATCTACGAGCTTGCACGACGCTTCGCAAAAACTTGCGACATGATTCGCGTCGCCATTCCTGCGATATATGAACGGTTACCGTGGTTACCAGAACTATGGCCAGCAAGACGCCTTGTCACACGAAATCGCATTGCATCGCAGCAATACGCGTTACAGTGTTCTGTGTTACTAATTCGTGCCGATTTGCAGTTTTGTGTTTTGACCCTTACACGTGTCTTTTAGCAAACTAAATTCTGACTCATGCTTCCAACTGTCAAAATGCGCTACTATTTGACAGTTGGAAACATGAGCTCACGCTTAGATTCGTCTCTGAATCTAAGCCTAAGATTAATGAATTAAACTTCGCTTATCTTTTGGTGTCCTCTTACTTTATCCTCAACTGGGAATAAGAGAACACAGAGATGAGGCAAATTAGCAATTATATTATAAAAAAATCATCGGTTGTTTTAAAAAGCGGTGTCGTATATATTGTCTGTTTTAGCAATATGATACGATATTTTCAGTAATAAGGGTCGGATATGTTATAAATGGGATGTAATGGAGAACAATAATGGATGTTTGGTTTTTATGGATGTTTTATTTTTTTTAATATGTTTTTGTTTTGTAAAATTAGGAACTCGAATTCATAAATAAAATGGAAAAGAAAGAAAATTTACTGATCAAAATAGCTGGATGGTATTTATAAAAGAAAGAAAGTATAACCTTACTTATTATCCCTTCAAGGGGCGCTACAGCCAGTGGCGGAATCGGCAGCGAAATAAATTTAAAATACCTTGTGTCTTGTCTCAATAATTCTTTTGATCAGTTCAAAGTTCATTGATCAGATTAGTAAGATTTAAGACTTACTGCATTTTACTTTAAGACTGCTAATAATTTTTCTAAGATCATTCAAGAACATCATGTAAAATTTATAACATTATTTAATAATTTTCCAACAACACTATTTGAATGCCAATATTCTGACAAAGATGTACTGATCGCTAACCTGCTTTAATTTGTAAGAATCTGTGTAAAACCACAGTTAATACAAATAAAGATTATTCTATTCTAGCAAACTTTTACTTAGAAGCTTTTCAAGAGTATCTTTTTTACTGCTTTCATACAATTATATCAGAACAAATATTATTACAAACTTGTTATCCAACATATTCGACATCCAGCAAACATTACCCAATCAATTCAAAACTATCACAGAATCCGGTAATCGATCAAAACTGTCCCTAAAATTCTATTGTATCCCTCAAAAATTTGTAACAGATTTGTATGATACATTATACCACCCTCTTTCATACATATTGAAGGGACGAGTGGTCTGTTCAAGTGTCGTTCAGAACTCTCCAATGTGTCTTTGGATTGAGACAGATGGCTACAGAAGCTCTTGGAGAAGAAATTATCATTTTGTAACTTGCCTTTCTTTTGAGAGGGTGTCATTTTGATCTTTGGGAGGGAAAAGTGAAACGATTACGGCAAGATTTCTGGGTGAATTATTTATTTTATTATTTTTTACTCATTTACGCATGCGTAGCGAATTCTAAAGATTTTAATTGTGGAAAGAAAAAATCGCTCACGAGCAGGATTCGAACCTGCGTCTCCTGGCTCAGTACGCCAGTGCTTTAGCCACTAAGCTACCGTGAACACTGCTCGTGGTATCGAAATTATCCTCCACTATACGTCTGAATTATTTAGTTGGTAAACGTTGCGTTGACGCACAACAAACGTTGCATTTACAGAAACTTTTGCAGAATATTTTGTTCCGTTCGGGAATGAAACCAAACATGCCGTAGAAATAAGATGAATTAATAATACGATTAGCGACTTTGAGTTAATAATTTCTAAGGTTTTCGCTATCACTACGGTTCTTCAATTTGATAAAACACAAATCCTGGCGAAGGAAACCCAATATGTAGCAAAAATGCTCCGTGAGGCTATTGAAATTTAATAAACATCCTAATTTTAATAGAGAAGATGGTTGGCAGCTACCCAGCTGTTTGGAACCCCAAGTCCCAAACAGAATGCTACACTATGAAACATTATGACATTGTGAGTGACTATTGCGAGCATCGAAACGATTTTAAGTAATTATAAATTGTATGGTAGATTAGGGTAGAATAAAAATATTTTTGAAAAATCTGTAAGGACGCTTGTAATCCTTAGTCTTCCTGCGACCTCGAACGCTACTAAGCTTTCAAAACGTCAGGAAAACCAATTTCAATAATATAGGTATGCGATGTAATCCGGTAGACAAGTTGTGTTTTTATATGGGTCTGCGTGTCTGCAATTTTTCATGTATTTATTTATCTTATAACTACCATTACAGGGTTTTATTAAACCAAAGCGGTAGTGTACGGAATATGTTTGAACATGATAAAGTTTTTTTTTTTTTTAACATAATACAAATAATGCTGCTCTTGTGAATTCACTCAGAGAACAACAGAATAAGTCCGTCTCCCCAGCCATGAGGTTAGAGTATATTATTATTGTTATTTACTTAAGCTCATTGTTTATTAACCTTCTTATAAATGATACTAGGTACTTGAAAGTCTGCCCCAGGCTATGTGCAGTGTGAACGATGCAGCCAATTATTTTAGTTTTTCCATTTTCTTTTAACCTCAGCTGAGGAAGTTAGCAATAAACTCAAATCTTTATACTACATTATGTTCTATTGTAAGTACAATAACCCCATAACTTAAGTGATTAAAAATAAAAATTCAAATCTCTAATCTCTCTGTGCATATTTATCTAAACACGTATTTGCATATAACATGTTATGACACGTCTAGCCACGTGCGGCCTGACGTTTCGCGGGGATTACATTTATTTTCAATCTTCATTGTTGATTGAAAATGCATATTTGCATACCGTTAGTATTTTTGTGATTTTTTTGTATGGAGCGTCACGGTTTTCCTTGTAATGGACTTAAAAGCTTATGTTTAATGACACAGATAAAATATAAGTAGACAACGTAACAAAAAATTTAAAAAGCATGTTTTGTAACTTTGTCCTTTATTTTTTATTTTTTTTATTTTTTTTTCTTAACGGGCTTGCGTTTGACCGCCACCTCACCTGATGTTGAGCGATGGTGCGGTCGACGATGGTACACGCTTGCCCAGCAAAAACCTATTCACTCGAGTCTTGAAGACCACCAGATTATATTTCTCGGGAAACACTGACGCCGGCAAGGAATTCCACTCTTTGGCGGTACGCATGATAAAGCTATTAGCAAACCGGTTCGTGCGTAAGGGTGGAATATCTACCATATAACGGTGGCGCATCGCCGTGCGTCTGGTCGTCCGATAATGGAAAGGGCTTGGGGGAATTAAATTGTGCAATTCCAACGCACACTCGCCGAAATGCATTCGATAAAAAACCGATAGGCTAGCAACTCTGCGCCGATGCTCGAGACTTTGTAGTTTGGCATCGACCAGCGCATAGTTGCCAACGAGCCTCTTGGCGCGCCTTTCAATCGACTCGAGAGCCGCCAGTTGATATTTAGCCGAGCCATCACAGAGATGAGAGCAGTACTCCATACAGGACCGAACTTGTGCTTGGTACAAATTGAGCAGCTGTTCAGGTGTGAAGTACCGTCTCACCTTAGAGAGGATGCCCAGCTTTTTAGCAGCAAGTTGAGCCTTGGACTCTATGCATGAGCCGAAGTTTAGGGTGGATGTTAGTGACACGCCAAGAAGCTCAAGGTGGTCAGTTATCGGCACGGATGCATCACAGAAAGTTGGAGTAAGTTCAAATTGACTCCGTTTAGCAGAAAACAGGCACGCCTGGGTCTTAGCAGCATTGAACTTGACCAAGTTAGCATCACCCCATTCGGAGACAGCTTTCAGGGTCAAGTTCAAGCGTTCAACCATGGCCTCTCTAAGAGACTGGATTTGCGGCCGACTCGCTCGTGCATTGGATGTGTAAGTTGTGTAACTCTCAACAACGGTGCTGTCGTCTGCGTACGCATAATTTATGTGGAGCAAAAACAAAGTTGCGGAGAGTACTGAGCCCTGAGGGATCCCGGCATTTATAGCCAATTGGTCAGACGTGCAGCCGTCAATGACAACTCGGATCGACCGATCCCTCAGGAAGTCTGAGATCCAATTACACAGATCAGTAGGCAGGCCGAATGAAGGAAGCTTGTTTATAAGGCTATCGTGCCAGACCCTGTCGAAGGCCTTCGAGATGTCAAGAGAAACGGCAATCACTTCTCCGTGTTTCTCGATGGCCTCGCTCCAAATGTGGGAGGCATACGCAAGAAGATCTCCGGTAGACCGGACCTTTATCGCTATGTTTTCTATCAAAAAAACTAAGACTGATCTTTTTCTCAAAACTACCGTAAAATGCTTCATTTTTGCCCACAAGCCCTACTTTGTCTGTTTTATTTTAATATATACATTAATAGCTATGATTTCCGTACATGGGGAGATTTTATAACTATGATAACACTAACATAACTGGCGAAATGTGGGTGTACTTTACACCTGTGCCTACCCCTTCGGGGAAATACAGGCGTGATGTTATGTTATGTTATGTTATGATAACACTAACTTTTGGTTCAGTTATGAAGTGTCAGTGTGTGTCCAAATATTTTTTTTATGAATGTAGGCTCTTCACCGCAATCTAGACAGCTTTGTCAAGATGTGGTTGACGATGGAGCGAGCAACCTATTAGGTGCCGATTCACTCCAACTTTAAAGGCGTTAGGGTTGTAAGTGCCCGGAAATACAGATGTTGGCTGTGAATTCCACAACTTGGCTGTGCGCATTATGAAAGATTTCTCAAAGCGCTTGGTCCTGATAGTAGGGATTTCTACCAAATATGGATGATATCCTGCAGTGCGTCGTGTAGTCCAATGAAAGAAAGGACATGGCGGAACAAGCTCATGGAGCTCAGTTGATGCAAAGTAGGACTTGTGGGCAGAGTTGAAGCATAAGGGCTTGTAATGGGCAGGTTTGAAGCATGTCAGGTGCTGATAACTTCATACAAAAATATTATTATGCCAATATAAACAATAAGTAAGAAAAAATTTGTATCATGCCCACAAAAAAGATAGCCTGTAATCAAACAATTCCTACCTAAAAATGACTATTGCCGGTTGTCCACTTATAAATTTCTTATACCAAATGACCGGTCACAAAGTAGGGTCAAGCAAAAAATGTGCGACCACCGTCTACAGCAGTTTGTCTTCATCGGCGACAGGTTTATGACCGGGGCTGACCAGGGCGGTAAATAATATCAACGCGGGAAAAGACGTCATGCAACATTCATACGTATTATTTTGATACAGGTTGTTGTAATAGTTTTGGGAAAATATTTTCTTTCCTTTGAGGCAAATGGCAAAAGGCACGAGAAAGAGAGGTGTGGAAAGTTTTAGGGGAGGACTACTACTATTATTTACGGCCCAAATTAATTTCCAATCTATCCACGATTTACTCTCTCCTGTGATATCCTCCGGTGATACCTGACCTGGGACTGAAACAAGGTTATTATTCATATTATTTAGATTTAAAAAAAAAAAATAATAGTTATTGAAGTTTTCATTGAAATATTTGTATTAAAAGTAAAAGTACAATGTATTTTATAAGATTATAGTATAAATACACTAAGATAATAACATTTACCTTTATGCGACTTCGCCATGTCGGTTATCGCAAAATCGACAAACTTGCACTGATCGCGAATGATCCAAATTTTGGCAAAAATAACAATTGAACGTTGAATGAAAAAATAAAAGAAAGCTCGCGCTAACAGTTGAACGACCAATTACTTTAGGATCCCGATAGATGGCGTGGGAAAAAAATTCAACTAAAGTTATCACTGGTGATACTGGGGTCTCAGGAGGTTATTTAGTGATAGAAAAAGAACTTTCTGTATTCAGGCGGAGGTTGGTAAATTATTACGTAAAATCTTTAAAATAGAATAAAGAATTGAATAATTTATTCCATAAATAAGATTTACAATAGAGTTACGAAATAATAAAGGCACAACTTTTGGAGCATAACAGAAAGTAACTTATACCTAGTAACTTTGATTTAAATTTTCGGAAATACACAACTTTTTCACCCCTACTACTTCGACCCATCTCAAATTAGTAGCGAGAGTAAAAAAAAACAACGTAGTAATGTGTACAATAAATTGTGTTTTTTTTTTTTTGTGTTTTTATACTGACGTAATAGAGACACTGTCACCTCATTACCACGTCACCGAAAACGAAATGAGTATATGTGCGAAATTGACAAGTGTAGGAGTGATTTTTAGTGATGTGACATGGACTTTTCCGCATTATCGATATAGTTCAACCGGCCTTACTTTTAAGGAGTGGTAGTATTTTAAAACTGCTAAGCTATTAAGTAACTATTGTTTTAAAATTACAGATATTTGAGACATAATTTTATTTATTTTAAAAGATTGAGTTACGCAATTAAGGGCTATATTATAATTACATTATTAATGTCACGAAGGTAAGGAATACATAAATAAGAAATAAAAGGATCAATTAATCATCATTTCAGCCGTAAGACGTCCACTGCTGGACACAGGCCTCCCCCAAGCATATATTGGGGGGATATGTCATAATCGCCACGCTTGGTAGGCGGGTTGGCGATCGCAGTTGGTTGGTTAAATACTCAGAGAACGCTGCTGCCCATTCTCTGGTGAATCCCTTAGTCGCCTTTTACGACACCCATGAGAAGATATACGGTGGTGCAATTCTTTACGTCCGGCACCACACGGAACATTTTACAATTAATCATATTAGTTTTAATTAGGTGTATAGAAAGGTTTTCAATCCCGGAACTAAGTTCCTATACACGATTCCGGAATTGGTCAAATTATTGAATTTTAATGAAAAATTACAATATCTATGAACTTAACAAGTTTTCTTGTCCAGTCAACTTAAGTTACACATCAGACTTATCCAACTAATTTATATTACTACATGTAATACTAATGTAAATTTATAGTATATTTATAATTTGTAGTATATTATTATAGTATATTAAATGTAGTATATTATTTTGCGAGTAAAGTCCGGTTTGCTAATAGCTTTATCATGCGTACCGCCAAAGAGTGGAATTCCTTGCGGCGTCAGTGTTTCCCGAGAAATATAATCTGGTGGTCTTCAAGACTCGAGTGAATAGGTTTTTGCTGGGCAAGCGTGTACCATCGTCGACCGCACCATCGCTTAATATCAGGTGAGGTAGCGGTCAAACGCAAGGCCGTTAAGAAAAAAAAAAAAAAAAAAAGTCCACTTCCACCTCCACCTCTGCTCCACTCCACTCCACTCCGCTCCACTCCACTCCACTTCACTCCACCTCCACTTCCACCTCCACCTCCACCTCCATTTCCACTCCACTTTCATTCATCCATCTATCCATCCTTCCATCCATACTTACAAACTTTCACATTTATAATATTAGTAGGAAGTAGGATAGGATTTTTGGAACTAAAATTTTTGACATTCTGTCTCCATAATAATTTGTCATCTTCGGTTGAACTAGTTTTTTTATCTCTAACTCTTCTTGTATTATATTTATTTTTGACTTTTACTTTATACTCGTCACTTCGTAGATTTACCACTTTGAATATTTACCATTATTAAAGTAAAGATCTTTATATGAAACAAACACCGACCCGAACAAATTCCGTAGGTATGGATCGTTGGTGATTTCATTAAACGATACAGTTATCCTTAAAATATTTACTGCAAACCCTGTAGTTTTTTCGAGGCTTTCAGCTTTTATTTTATTTTATTTTATTGTATAGGATGGCGAAACGAACTAAAGGCCCACCATATGTTAAGCGGTTACCTTTGCCAATAACAACTGCAATACCATCTAGGCTGTTACCTAAATGGTACCGCAAGTCGGTTCGCCAAATTGAGACATGAAGATGGAAAGTCTTATGTGATTGTAATTACACCGGCACCCGTACCATTCTGACCGAAACACAGCAATGCAAGCATCATTATTTGGCGGAGAATAGTAGATACGGTGCTTATTCGTTTTAACATTTGTGCCCATCCATTTTTAGGGTTCCGTACCCGAAGGGTTCCAAACGGGACCCTATTACTCTCGCTACGCTGTCCGTCCGTCCGTCTGTCTGCCACAGGGCTGTATCTTTTGAACGGTAATAGGTAACCGGTTGAAATTTACTCAGAATATGTGTTGCTATGAGGTGTATCACGACAAATACTAAAAACAAAAAAAAGTCTAAAACCAAAGGGGGTCCCCATACAAGAAACCTCAAAAAACATGCATTTTTTTCAACGTTTTTGTTCCTGCTGTTTGAAGATAGATCTTCAAAACGGTAATATATACCAGCGTCAAACTTGGTCAGATTATAGTGCATATTATGTAGTTTCGCAACAAATACTAAAAATAAGACAAACATAGACATATTGAGAGGTACGGAACCCTTACTGCGCGAGTCTGACTCGCACTTGGCCGGTTTTTATTCATTAATAACAGCATTTACAGGAAATCTGGAAGTTATGAAGTTAGCCGGTCAATATATTACAGCATTTTTAGCCCGGCCGCACATTGTCATAAAATAGCACCGTATTTACATTTTAATATGTCAAAAGCAGACATACGATTCGGAAAATTCTGTCAGTCTGCGGGGCTGGTACTAAAATTAACTGTATAAATGTAAAATAAGCATTATGAAAGTAGTATTGTCCTGCAGATACTTACCTGTGAAACGTCTCTTTGCCATAGACGTACAACATCGTAAAAGTACAACCATGGTATAGGTTCCGGCGCGTCAGATTTTTTCTGTGATCAATGAATGAATCATTGTGATTTCCTTCCAATGTGCGGCCGGACTAAATCAACCTTTCAATACTTCAACCGACTTCAAAAAAAGGAGGAGGTTCTCAATTCGATTGTATTTTTTTTAAAGCAGTAACGGACACTAACTTGTGACATGAATGAATGGTGCTAGGTAGTACAAAAAATATATAATTTAAACTATCGACATATCGATATATTTTGAGCAATCCATATGCGAAACGGTTTCATTTTCACGTACACAATATTTTTTTATCTAACACATAATTATTTAAAATAACATATTATATAGAAAATAGGGTATTTACTGCATGTTATTAATGTATTACTAAATAATTTTAATTATATTTTGATGGGACGCTGTGGGAGATTACAATTTTCAAAATGGGTTCTACTGTCATTTTATTATGTCTCTTTCTAGCATATAGGTTTTTTCGTAAAGATCGGTACTTTCGCACACAGTCGCACACTTTATTGGTCTATTACGTCAGTATAGAAATGTCTTTGGTTTTTATAGTGTATTGTATTTACGAATCTAGACCCTATTACATGGATTTTAATATAACGAAATAGGTTAAATGTGGGTGTACCTACTATACACCTCTGCATACCCCTTCGGAGAATACAACCGTGATGCTGTGTGTTATGAATCTGGAACGTTTTCCTCGGACGTCTATTTCTATTTTCCTCTGAAAAACACAACCTGTATATGAGTCAGTAACTGGATTTCCTCAAATACCTCAGAGCTGAGGGTCTATTTGAGATATAGTTGGACAGCTGGCGCCGTTCTTATAAGTGGGGACAAGCAGAGGCTGTACTTTATTGTGTCATATTATTACTATTAAAACCTGATTATTATTTTGTTGTCTAACAAGTACCTAGGTATTTATAAATAAATAAATAATAAATGTTTTACGGCATTTTTACACAGCACCATCTAGTCCCAAACTAAGCAGAGCTTGTGCTGTGGGTACTAGACAATGGATATAATACTTATATACTTTTTTCGTAAATCATCATCATCATTATTTCAGCCGAAAGACGTCCACTGCTGGACATAGGCCTCCCCCAAGTATCGCCACAACGACCGGTCCTGCGCCTTCCGCATCCAGCGGATTCCCGCGACCTTCACCAGGTCGTCGGTCCACCTTGTTGGGGGCCTACCCACGCTGCGCCTTCCAGTACAGTACAGTAAAGTTCTGGAGTGCCGACCGCGCCACTCCAGAACTTTACTGCCCCATCGGCCATCATTTCTGCGAGCAATGTGCCCCGCCCACTGCCACTTAAGCTTGGCAATTCTTCGGGCTATGTCGGTCACTTTCGTTCTCCTGCGAATCTCCTCATTTCTGATTCGATCACGCAAATCGATCGATCGATTTTCGTAAATACATACTTATAAAACATAAGGAACACCCAGACCAACACAAACACTTATGTTCATCACACAAATATTTGTGTCCCACAGGACACAGAATCGAACCCACGGCCTCGTGATCAGCAGACACTCGAACCACTAGACCACATACGTCGTTGTTATATTTTATTTAAATAATAAATTTATTGATTAGAAACACAATTATACCAACAACGTAAATAAAAATATTAGAACCACAGTCTACCACAAAACGTTTGAAACGTGCATCGCTGTGTCAATTTGCAAAAAAGCTATTCTAATTACATAACGTGACACACAACGCCATCTATGTGCTTCAATATGCAATATTGTGACATGAATTTTGACGTAATTGCGCCCCCTGCCTGAACCACAGATTAAATAAGAGTGCCCGAACTGCTGCCGAATTGCGCAACTCACTCGCGATTGCAATAATCTGGATTTCAATGTTCATTGCTCCGTGTGTATTGCTTTAATTTCAAAATGAAAGCTAATGTCAAAATGAATGCATTACACAATTGCCCCACACCGGTCCGAACTCTGTGCTTGAGGAAAGCGAGTTCAAATCGCATCACAGATTTGTACATTTGTATTAGGTAGCTAGAGATTGTCCCTAAACGCTACAAATATTTTATATACATTTTTTTTGCAATTTCAGGGATGCTACCATAGTAAGAGTTGTTCGTTATGATGAGTATATTTAGTATATTTATCCTTTAAAAGGACCTCAGCTAATTATGATGCATCCCATGGACGAATGAAAAAAGGCAGACGGAATCTCCCTAAACAATAAGTGAAGCACTCAAGCACCCATAGTAGTTTGGTCATGACGTAAAGACAGACTAGTTATGTATACTTAGTACATATAATCACTAATCTGAGCGTACAATTAAGTGAGCCGTCTTACTTTGGGTGCTTCACTTATTGTTTAGGGAGATTCTGTCTGCCTTTTTTCATTTGTCCATGTTACATCCTTATGGGTATATTGTTTGTAATGTGTTTTATTTACCCATTTATATATCGTACTTATGAAATGTGTGTATGTATTACTAACCCACACTCCGACACAAGTGATGGTATATCATCATCAACTCAGCCTATTAATTATTATTAATTTCTGCAGTTATTATAGTTTTAGTTATTTTTTTCGTTAGTTTATAGGTGAAAGTGTTGAATATTTGAAATGTAAGAAATAAGGGAGCTACATCTGCCAACAGACTGTCTTATAGTTTGGCAGAAGTAATATTGTTAACAAAATTGTTGTTTCGGAGAATAAACACTTTTTCCTTCTTTCTATCGCAGTACACTGCTGGACAAAGGCCTCTCCAAGTTGCGCCACAACACTCGATCCTCTGCCTTCCGCATCCAGTCCCCCCCAGCCACCTTCTTCATGGGATATTTACTGTGCAATAAAATTTCTTGATCTTAGCTTGTAATCAGCAAACCAAACCAAATTCAGTTCCGCACATCTAACGTGGAATAAAATCCACGTAATTTGAAAGGCCAAAACTCTATTACCGAATTCAAAACCACAATTCACCACAACCGCATTATTATTTCGCAAATAAACGAAAAACCATGTAAGCGTAACAATAACAAATTTCACCAAAAGGATTTTGGTTCTCGGTATTCGTATGAAGGGATCGTCAAATCTCTTCGGTTCGCATCAGCGGGCTCATGACAAATTGCCTGTCACAACCCTAGCAGGTAATGTATGATTTATTGTCAGAATTGAATCCTCTTTTTTGTGGTAGTAAGCTAGAAGAGTTTTGGATTATGTGTAAGCTCAAAGCTGATGTCATCAAGGCGGCGATATAAGACTCATAATTTTAAACTGAAAATCACGTCTAAGCGAGTTGTATTTACGATTTTAAATAAAAAAATTTAAACTAGAATATTTTCTTTATATAATAACTTCTTAGGTTTTCGCGATCACTACACATTATAATAAAACAAACTTTAACCGGATTAAATCGCGTATATTATTTAAATTGTTTTCCTTGAATCGTGGTCGCAGGTAGACTAAAATGACAATCGTCTTTACAGATGTCAGGGAAACCAATTTAAATAATATACGCGATTTAATCCGGTTAAAGTTTGTTTTATTATAATTTTCTTTATAATTTAGTACTGCGATTTTTTTAGATTATGAAATAAAATGAAATCGTTTAATTCCACAGATATTTCATGCCAAAACAAAACACAATGACCAAAGATACAAAATAAATAACCAATTAGAACAGAAGATAATGATTATGATGATTATTATTATTACATTACGTAGCGTAATTAATTTGTAAAGTTATGTCTAATGCGGGCAAAAAACAAAAAAAATCAAAAACAAAAATAAATTGAATTGAAAACAAGAATCGCACAAAAACTTTTGTGTGTATTTTCATGAATTTTTCACCATTTTGAAGACAATTAAAATTTAAGTAGCAATTTTTCAGTGTACCTACTATTTTTTTTTGTCAAAGATTAATATAGAAAGTTGATTAATTCTACTACATTATCGCGAGAAACGGCGATACACGGGCGACGGGCGGCAATACAGGACAATAATTCAGACAATGGAAGGGGAGAAAGAGACGGATCAAGGCTCAAGGCATTGACGGCTACACCTTAAAATTTTAAAAAAACATTACATTTCGTGGGTTTTCTTTCATAAATATTAGACTACATCAATGACCTTTTTAGGGTTCCGTACCCGAAGGTTGCCAAACGGGACCCTATTACTCTCGCTACGCTGTCCGTCCGTCCGTCCGTCCATCCGTCCATTTGTCTGTCACAGGGCTCTATCTTTTAAACGGTAATAGATAACAGGTTGAAACTTTCTTAGAATATGTGTTACTATGAGGTATATCACGACAAATACTAAAAACAACAAAAAAGTCTAAAACCAAAGGGGGTCCCCATACCTCAAAAAACATGCATTTTTTTCAACGTTTTTGTTCCTGCTCTATCTTCAAAACGGTAACATTTACTAGCGTCAAACTTTGTCAGATTATAGTGCATATTATGTAATTTAGCAAAAAATACTAAAAATAGGACAAACATAGACATATGTGGTGGTACTTGCGTAAGAAAGACATGCAAAAATTCATATTTCGCGCACTGTGCGTTGATGTCGATGGGGTATCAGGTCGGTACGGAACCCTTACTGCGCGAGTCCGACTCGCACTTGACCGGTTTTTTACTAAACGATGCATCTAATGGACCGAGAACCAGTTTTAAAAGCAACGAGATAATTCAATATAAAAAAAACACATGAATAAAAATGGAATGTACAAAAAAACCGTCATCATTTTCGTGCAAAACACCATAATACTCGATTATGTCTGCGCCATAATTTGATTAATCCGCCCTTGTACACATCTACTCTCGTTTTACCAGATTTACCAGAAATAGTTGCTTTTAAACGAATTCTGGGGAAACTGCGGATTATGATATTAGAGGGTGAATATTTTTTCGGGTAAATTTCATTATTGTAATGTAATGTATCATTGGTGATCGTTATTTAAGTGTGGCAAGGTTTTATTGGGATATGGACTGAATCTGTCTGTAAATTTGATTTAATTAATGGATTAAAACTATTAGGGGTAGTGTAAGTAATTGTAGGATGACACAATATAATACACAATAAGAAGATACAATAGGAAAATGTAAGTACAGTCGACTGCATGACAGTGGTAACACTCGAATTAGAAATCCACCCTTATTGCTTACGGAATAAAGACGCTGTCAATGTCAAACTGTTATAGTTCCCGGCACGAGACGTGAGCACAAACTGTACCTGCTTGGTAGTGTCTGTCGTCACCGTATTCTAGTATTCCCTTTTCTACGTATATTCAATTATGCATTATCATATTATTAAGCCAATACAAGTTTCTGGTCTGTTGTACTGTGAACAGAAATTCGACCACTTAAGCAGTGGAATCTGGGCTCACGACTCGTGCCGGCAAGTCCGGCAACTATACCACTGATGTGCGCTTGACTGTACAAAGGCTTAGCTTATCTCAAAATTGAATTTTCACAGAAAAACCAGTGATAGAGAGTAAAAATTGACTTTTATTATTTTACTTATTAACTGTTTAGCGACGATATTTTCTGTTGCTAGAAAGCTTTACCAAAATTGGTAGACCGTTTATTTGAGTGACTGTACCTACAGATTTCTTCAATATCAACACATTGGAATACGTTTATTGTAATTGTAAATTAAGTTTTCACTATTTACTTCCTGCCCTTTTCTTGTAACAAAAAAAGATGTGTAGAAAGTAATAAAAATAAACGAAAACATTTTATTGTTTTACTTAGCTATAAAAATATATTTTTTCACCATACATGCTCCATCTTACCCATGATTAACACATCATTAGCCATAGCTTGAGGGGTGAAATCGAACCTTTTTTCTATGTTAATTAAACAGATTAAAGTCGGTGTCCGCATGACCTATTTTCACCCCGATAGCATGCTTTTCCCCCGCGAAGGGACGGGATAAGGGTAACGTTTGAGTGATTTTAAATAATACTGTTAATTAATGAGAAAATATTGCCGTGGTTTATTTTAATTGGACGTGTCGGTATCGCAAAATATGAAAAGGTTGTTTTATTTTTAAATTAACATAACATAACATAACATCACGCCTGTATTTCCCCGAAGGGGTAGGCAGAGGTATAATAGTACACCCACATTTCGCCAGTTATGTTATAGTCCCATGTAATAGGGGGCGAGCCTATTGCCATTAACCGGGCACAAATCCAGGCTCCGGGCTGCTACTGAGAATTTCCTAATGAAAAAAACCAATAACACTTTGCCCGACCCGGGAATCGAACCCAGGACCTCACGTTCAGCAGTCACGCAGTCAATTTTTTAATTTATTAGACACATTGACATATATTATATTAGCTTTTGCTCTACTAATTGCAATGTAACGGAACTAACCCAATTTTTAATACTCTAAACCGTATATTCAACAACTCCCGTTTTTACCCTTAATTATAAATTAGATGTGTCATCTTATTCGTAAATTAAACAAATGAGTAGTTTCTATTAAATTTTCTACGATAAGTTTATGTAAAAACAAAATAGAAATTCATTGGTTAGTGTCTACTAAAACTCGAAAAACATCTATAGTTTAATAATTATCAATTTTTCTTTAAAAAATCCTTAATTATTCAAATAAAATCAAATAATTTATTCGCCACAAGATATCGTGTACGAAGATATTACAATATTCAGACACTATAATTCTTTTCAATTGCCAGTTCGCCATAAAAAATAATAGAACAATGTTGGCAATATAATTTAACAAGCCATTCAAATTAAGAGCATCATCGGTGAGGCTTTAAAACTCAAAGCCAGATGAGTCCAAAGCCGAAATTATCTCATTTCATTATATTATTATTTGAGGACATTTTCTGAGGCAATCTCGGCGTTGTAACACCTGAGACGCCAAGCGAGGTGTACTGAAGTGCAAACTGTACTTTTGAAATTAGATTGTTGATTATTGTTTGAAAAGGAGTTAGAATTTGGAATCGGAAATATTGGAATAGTGCAATTGCAGATGGTGGTTTGATAAGACAAATACCTACTGTAGGTATAATGAATAATTTGTAATGAATTCGCAATTAAAATTCACAGAATACAGTATTAAAAATTGCAAATTCCACCGTTTTTATAATTCGCACTTTCACGTTTTGAACCATCTACAGCCGAGTTTGAATAAATAAATAAATATAAATAAATATTTTTGGGACATTTTACACAGCACCATCTAGTCCCAAACTAAGCAGACCTTGTAGGTACTATGGGTACTAGACAATAGATATAATACTTACATACTTTTTTTGTAAATACATACTTATAACACATAAGAAACACCCAGACCAGGCTCGTTGGCAACGATGCGCTGGTCGACGCCAAACTACAAAGTCTCGAGCATCGGCGCAGAGTTGCTAGCCTATCGGTTTTTTATCGAATGCATTTCGGCGAGTGTGCGTTGGAATTGCACAATTTAATTCCCCCAAGCCCTTTCCATTATCGGACGACCAGACGCACGGCGATGCGCCACCGTTATATGGTAGATATTCCACCCTTACGCACGAACCGGTTTGCTAATAGCTTTATCATGCGTACCGCCAAAGAGTGGAATTCCTTGCCGGCGTCAGTGTTTCCCGAGAAATATAATCTGGTGGTCTTCAAGACTCGAGTGAATAGGTTTTTGCTGGGCAAGCGTGTACCATCGTCGACCGCACCATCGCTTAACATCAGGTGAGGTGGCGGTCAAACGCAAGCCCGTTAAGAATAAAAAAAAAAAAAAAAAAAGACCAACACAAACACTTATGTTCATCACACAAATATTTGTGTCCTGTGGGAATTGAACCCACGACCTCGTGATCAGCAGTCCGACTCTCGAACCACTAGACCACAGACGTCGTCAAAACTGTTGATACTATCATATCGATACATATTACGTAACATTTATTTAATACGGTATGTAAATAACGGTGCTACAAAAAAGTCATTTTATTCCTTAAATCCGACATTACACGGCGTACAAATCTTAAAAAGGTAAGTCGTTACCCGCAAATACGTCTAAATTTCCCGCTTTCATACTCCAACATTTAATACAATAAAGATTCTCTTAAACTAAACCTTAATAAACGCAAAACAAACCTTATTTAATAATTATAGAGTTCATAAGACACGCAAATAGAATTGGTAAAATTGTAACCGCGAAATTGTGTTGCCAACTTTTCTTTTACACCGTTGCCAATCAAAAATCGAACTTATCACAAACAAAATAAGAGTTTCATAAATCGCAAAGTTCTTGCCAAGGGTAAGTAAGTCCTTTACACAATTCGTGGGCATCTCGTCACAGAATTACGGGTGCGTTCATGCGTGAACCCTCTCTTACGGTTGCAGGTTTCTTTAACCGTTGAGTTTATTGATTGTTAGCTGGGAAATCGGATGAAAAATACTGTGGTTTATAGGGAAATAAGTACATGAGATGGTTTCTAATATTCGTATGTAAAATAACAACCGTACTTATTGTATTCACATGCATGAAATTTTTTATGAATTTTTGGGAGAAGCAAAACAAGAATAAGATAGACGGAGCGCTTAGAAATTGTAACCGAAGCCAGAAAAATTAATACCAAACAACAAAAGAGTACCTACTATTCCGCTCACACTGTTCACGAGCCGTGATTGGGAGCGATTACTAAACGCATGCTCCTGATGTGTGCCAAATTTCGTCAAATCGTAGCGTAGGACCACAGAATAAGTAATAGTACTAATGTAGTAGGACCCACGTAGGACTGGTCGTTGTAATAAAGCTTGGGAGAGGCATATGTCCAGCAGTGGTCATCTTTTGGTTGAAATGATGATGATGATGATGAAGCAAGTAACCATCCAGACACAGAAATAGATAGAATAGAATGGAAAAGTGGCCAGGGCGCGCGTGCCAACACTGCACCATAATGCAGGGCATTTCCAAGCCTTTCTCAACATAACATAACATAACATCACGCCTGTATTTCCCCGAAGGTGTAGGCAGAGGTGTAATAGTACACCCACATTTCGCCAGTTATGTTATAGTCCCCTGTAATAGAAATGATATGATGATATGTATCGAAATTGCACATCTGACAACCCCATTTTCTGTCCAGTTCATTCTTGTCCATCCTAAGGTTGCCTGAAAAAAATCGCTGATCGCGATAAGGCCGCCATTTGTACAATAGTTTAAATGCATATTCAATGTAATGTTTTTTATGGTGTACAATAAAGCATATATAAATAAATAAACAAATAACAATAGGGGGCGAGCCTATTGTCATTGACCGGGCACAAATCCAGACTCCGGGCTGCTACTAAGAATTTGCTAATGAAAAACCCAATAACACTGCCCGACCCGGGAATCGAACCCAGGATCCCTGGCTCAGCAGTCGCGCTTGCAACCACTAGAGTCTAGTGGTCTAGTGATTAGACCAACGAGGCAGTCAGCCTTTCTCAGTACGCCTTATGACTTGTTTCTGTAAATACTGTAACAAAACCCCGCAAAAATGCCTTATTGTGCTGTTTCTAACTGCAGAAACAAAAGCTGTACAGAACATTTGATTAAAGTTAATTTTTAAACATTAATGACGTCAATATGGGAGGCGTAGTTTGTTTGAAAGTTGCCACGCATGAATCACAAGTAAAATTGTGCTTACAACCATTCTGTCTATTTTTGTGTATCCATACTTTCGAATTTATAATATTAGTAGGATTAGAAGGCAGTAGGATACCGAAAATTTATGGTTACGGTCAGCGGCGTACAGTCAACAAATCGGAATCATGACCCACTTAGCTGATAATTTGTTTGAAATCGTCAAAACAGTAAGGTTTTCTTCTATGCTGCACTTAGGACATTTTGAATATTACAGAAACTGCATTAAAACGGGTCAGAGGTCTGTGCCGTTTTGAGCTTTGTTATCAATGCAATAGATTTATAATTGGATTGGAAATTATGTTTTTTATTAAGCAGGAATTATGTTTTGAATTTCGAATTAGCTGTCGTATCACGTGTTTTTCCTACAAACAACTAGGTATATTTTTTAAGAAACCTATACAAACTTTTTCGATTACAGACCATTAATAAAATAAAAATTACAAATATAATGTCAAGTCAAAGACTTTGTATATACTGACGTCAGTATAATACCTTTATGTGTCAAGTATGAAAAGGTGTCAAACAATACTCTTAATATGTGGAACCTCGGACGAATAAAACAGGCAGACGGAATCTCGCTATTCAATAAGTGAAGCATCCATAGCAAGCCGGATCGCTTAAAAGTATAGTATGCCAAAAAGCCGCGATTACGCAAAAAATCTAGTGTGACGGTAGTCATTGTTGTAGCGTCATAAATAAAATAACAGTATAAATCTGGTGTGTTAAAATGCTTTCGAAATTATAGTGGGTTCAGGAAAAAATTAAGTGCTTATAAGTCTTTGTTTAGCTAGATTCCGTCCGCCTTTTTTATTCGTCCGAGTGTGAAAAATACTTTTAATTTATAATATCCTCTGTACCATATTTCACGCAATAAATGATAAATAAACATCAAGTAAAGTAGTTGGAGTTAAACATCAAGAATAAAATTAGAAAAATAATTTTATTGGTAAACTAGCTGTCACTGTCAATAGCTAACAAAATTGATAACAAGTCAGTTGCCAGGGAAATATCTGTTTAAGCAAAATTCAACCTAATTGTATTAGAATGTCTGTAGGATATTAAGCTTATTGTGGGTCATGATTCCGATTTGTTGACTGTACATTGGCCTACTTCATTTGAATTTAACTGTGGTGTAATTTATGTAGGATAATGCTCAGTAGGGCCAAATAAAAACTACTATGTTGGGCGAACAAAACTTTGATTTTATTATCCACCAAAATATTACAACCGTTACAACAACCAACGTCCAAGTATCATTAATCTGTGTCCATCGTCTTCCTCCGTTCAACTCCGTTCATCCCATGGACCAAAAACTCTATACTACCATCGACTACAACCACAGACAACTAGGTAGTTTTTTTTTTAAAGCTAGCATCGACACCTGTATAATTAAGGAATGCCTTCCTTCCCACATTTATTTATTGATTTTTTTATGTAGGTAGATTAATTTAACATTAATAGGTCTATTAAAAGATAATTAACCATCGTACTTAAAAAAAAAGATAATAACCTACACCACTATTGAATTTGAATGAGGAAGACACTGGGTACTGCCTAATTGCCTATATGCAATCCAGGTTACGACATATTTTTGTAATATTCCGTAAACGGCAGACATTACTGTGCTTGCGCCCTGCTGCAAGAGCGCATTTTAGGTGTAACACATTACACCTTATAGCCACGACCACCATATAAACGGTACTATGATACGCCATGAGCCAAAATGAAATGCATACGGAAGTAGAGAGAAAAGTGCAACAGAAGAGAACAAGGAAAATTGCAGTCAATATAAATATGGAAAAAATGGGAAAATATATTTTGTTATTTTAATGTATTTACGCTTTCAATCAAACGTACAAAATTAAAGCATTTACGCATTACGCACGTGAAATAAATAAAGTAAAGAAAAATTTTTGGAAAGAAAAATCACCCACCGCGATACCATGATATAAATTCAATACCATCGAAGCACTTATGCATTTCGCACGTGTAAAAAATAACTTGTAACTAGCAATGCACACATTTTATACTAAAATTTTAATGCAAAGATTGATTGGTAAGGTATGCTCATGGCATTAAGTCCACCTGTTGAACTACTATTATACAATCAACGACAAAATTCTATAAAAATATATTTTCAAATAAATTTTCTTAGTAGTGAATTGTTTGTCGAAATTATCGTTAACAATCAACGATAGGGAAGTACATGTTTTATCAATAGTGCGTATTATTATTAATATAGACAAACCATAAACTTCTTAGGTAATTGATTTTGAAATTTACATGATGTATTAATAAATACAAAAGAACAAACTGCGAAGAATAATGATGATAAATACGTATCACAGTTTACAAAAGACAATGTTTCAAACATTACACTTATTCATTTCTTAAAAACAAAAATATCATCGGGACATCCAAGTATCATATCATATAAAATATTCATCTGTACCCCATTTCTCTTTTCGCTGGAGTAGAACAAAAACGAATAGACGGAGTAACATTCTAGCCCTTATTTCCACGTGATAAAAAACAAATGATTATTGCAATTCAAAGGCGATGTAAGCTGTTTCACACGATCTAAACCTTTTTCTGCGTTTTTTTTTGGTGTTTTTTTTACTTACTAGCTTCTGCTCGCTGCTTCGCACGCGTATAATTCGGTTTATCACAGAAAGAGGTTATCGCACATCCCTTTATAATAGTTTATCTTTCCGGGATAAATAGTACCATATGTCCTTCTCCAGGTCCAAGGCTACCGCTTTGCCAAATTCCATTACGATCGGTTCCGAGATTTAATCGTCGTCTTCTATCGTGTTGACATGAGTTACATAATCTTCTTTCATTGTGTCGACATGACCACATAATGCTACATAATGATAATAGCTCACGTGGAGAAGAGATTAGCCAGTCGCCAGATTGGTAGCAGGGCTGACTGCCCAGGGTGCGCCGGACGATCATTAAAATATCGTCAGTTCCTCACTGGGGAGGCTCTTTTTATGCACTCTAATTTAGTCGTGAAAGGTAATAAACAAACAGACAGAGTTACTTTCGCATTTATAATTTTAAGTATGGATTCTACTTAAGATAATGTCTTTTTAAAAGGTCTGCAACGCATCGGTGACTTCCCTGGTATTACATATGTCTATCCAAATAAATATTCTCCTTTTACGAGAAGAAGCTGTTGGAATAGCCGGAGGGAGGAATTATGTTTAATACTATTAAAATCAAAAGTTCAATCAACATCTGCAAAAAGAATGTTTTTTTTCTTCTAAACAAACGCAGCTAATATCTCGTGTGTAAAGAATCTAAGCTTGTGTTTTTAGTTCATTAAAGGTGCGTGCGCGTGGAAGCAGTCGCCGCCGGATGCCTTTTACAGCGGCAAGTCTTTGGCGGCCTGATCAATGGAGTGCGACTGTGGTGACCAA
Source organism: Asteroscopus sphinx (assembly GCA_949699075.1). Lineage (NCBI taxonomy): Eukaryota > Metazoa > Arthropoda > Insecta > Lepidoptera > Noctuidae > Asteroscopus > Asteroscopus sphinx. The sequence continues at coordinate 19,453,491 of OX453022.1, read as the reverse complement.
CATTTTTGGGTTCTTAACTTTGCTTACAACGAAAAAATGTAGGGATAAGCAGATATTTTTTTTCGCGATGTTAGGTTTGGTCTCATAGTAAAAGTTGTTCGTAATGGTGTGTACTCCTTAAGAGATTTTCAGTTATTTCAATAACAGGTTGTATAAGAAACACCCAGCCAAACACAAACACTTATGTTCATCACACAAATATTTGTGTTCTGTGGAAATCGAACTCACAACCTCGTAATTAGCAGTCCGACACTCAAACCACTAGACCGACACTCAAACCACTAGACCGACACTCAAACCACTAGACCGACACTCAAACCACTACACCACAGATGTTGTCAATAATATTATTATTAACCTTAAAATCCCAACATTTGTCTAAACGTAGTCACCCCACCCTGCTTTGACGTTCGCCGCCCGCATAAACAATTGCAACCAAACTGAAAGCCACCTCAGGGAATGTCTTTGTCACAAAATGATCAGCCTCACAGAAGGAAATCGTCAAAAGGTATATTAATGAGATGCGAGGCTTTGACGTATCTTTTAAAAGGTAATCTTTGATAATACTCCGGGGATGTTATTGTATCTCAAACTTTTTAAAGAGCGATCTTGGTTATTTTCTTTTTTTGAATTTGTTGTTGTTTGGGCTGGTAATGGATTACAGGAGAAGAAAAATTCCTTAAAATTGTTTATGCTACGAAAACACATTACATTAAAAACCTTGGATGATTTGTGAGAAGTTGGAGAATTACTTCATTTATTGATGGGCTCGATGGCTGAAGTAATCCCTCGACCTCGAGCAAAACAAAAAAAAAAAGTTACTTATAAGATACAGCGCAGAGTATTTTTTTCACGAATTAAGTATGAATGCATTCTAAATGAGGAAATTCGCAGGAGAACGAAAGAAACCGACACAGCCCGAAGAATTGTCAAACTTAAGTAGCAGTGGGCGGGGCACGTTGCTCGATTTGCTCGCAGAACGGATGGCCGATGGGGCAGTAAAGTTCTGGAGTGACGACCGCGTACTGGAAGGCGCAGCGTGGGTAGGCCCCCCGCAAGGTGGACCGACGACCTGGTGAAGGATGTGGGAATCCGCTGGAAGTTTAAAGCGTAGGACCGGTCGTTGAGGCGATGCTTGGGGGAGGCCTATGTCCAGCAGTGGACGGCTTTCGGCTAAAATGATGATGATGATGCCAAAGCCCGATTTATATTGGTCAAGTGCTTAGCGAAGTTAATAAGTACAGTGGGTAAGGACAAAAGTGTAAGCCGTTAACTAGCCACTGTCCGATCGGTTGACACTACTATCCCACTTCGCTAAACACTGACCAATGTAAATCAGGCTAAGTGCTAACCATAGAGTTATTACGTCAGTATGGAAATGTCTTTGGTGCTAACATATGCGAGCTGCGTGTCTACGTCATGCTACAACATGGTCTACGATCGCTACGCCGTAGTCTGCTGCCTTTCTCTGGCGTAGCGAACTACGGCAGATTTATTTATCTTCATTTTGATTCATTGAAGATTATAAATCAAAACGCACTAACCAGAAACTTTAAGTAAGCAGCCCATTAGATATATAAATAGAATGAATATACTTAGTTGTTTACACACCATAAAAAAATAAATAATATTACAACAATTATATGTATTTTAAAATCTTAACATAAACAACATTTTTAAGGCGGCGGCGCGTGGTTGACCCTTGGCGTCATGTAATGTACAGTCGAGCGCAATATCTATAGTAAAAACAGGTTATGTGAACGTACATGAAAACACGCACCGCCTTCTAAATGTAGTTTATGTTAAGATTTTAAAATACATATAACGATTATTTTTTACTTTTTATTTAAAGTTTTTGAAGTCGGTTTTATTTTTTGTTAAAAAGTTTTTATTTCATACTTTTTAGTTGAGGGTTGATTCATATATCTTTATATAACCAATTTGAGAATATATTTTTTACTAACCTTTGCTATCCCACTGCTGGACAAAGGTCTCGCTCATGTTCTTCTAAACGTCCAATCACTATCGTGAAAAAAAACACGCATATCGGGCCAAGAATTCTCAGAAAAACGAACCAATGAGCAGATCATCTAGATAGGCGAAGCTAAAATAAACTGATTTATTGAAGCTAGTTAAAAAACTACTCAACCTAAGTCAATAAAATTTATATGAGACCACCGCGCGGACTTTTTTTACCAAATAAAAAAACAACCACGTAAATCGGTCCACAAATCTCGGAGTAATAGTGGTACATACATGAAAAAAAAAAAAAAAAAAAAAAACCCGCGGAATACATAACCTCCTCCTTTATTTGAAGTCGGTTAAAAATGAGCACAGTACTAAAAATTGGCGGTCTTATCGCTTAAAACCATTTCTTACAGGCAACCATTATTCTATTTGTTACCGTCCCACTGCTTGGTACGGCCCTTCTTCCCCAAATAAGAAGGTTGACGCTAGCGTTAACCGTGCGTTGGACTCATCGACCATACACCTCATAGACGCCTCATAACAGGCAACCGATGTCTGTCACACATCTATGAAATTTCACTAATTTCACCACTTGATATCTTCAAATCAGTTTCAACCACTTATGTGACCCGCTAAAACTGCCGCGTTAGTAATTAACCAATAGCCACCTTGGTAGGGCCAATCGGATTGCTGTACCCGGCCTCAACTATTGGCAGAATTTATTGTACGCATTATATTCAACATTAGGCGTCTATTGGGCTGTATGGTTGATGGTTGCACTAGTGCAGGTTGGCAGACCACACACCATTGAGAACTGTATGGAGCACTCTCTGGTGTACAGGTTTCCTTACGATGTTTTCCTTCACTGTTGAAACACGTGATAATTATCAATTTATACAATCATAATCTTAATTTATACTAAACCTTTATCTTAATTTATATTTTTTATTTAAGAGGTCACCATAAAAACCTTTGATAATATGGGACCAAGCCAGAATTCACGAAAAAAAAAACCGCTGTTCCCTATATTTTGTCGATTTATGTGAACATAAATGTAGGGATCAGCTGTTTTTTTTCGCAATGTAAGGGTTGTATAGAATAGAATAGAAATCATTAATTTGCATTTGATTTTGGTCCCATAGAGGCCTCATCCCTTAAGAGGTTTAATATAAACTAAGAAAAAAGTTTTATAAATGCAATAATAACTGCTTTACAAGCTATATAACCATATAATACTTGACTCCCAACTACGTTTATGTGTAATATATTTTGTGCTATTTATTTATTTTTTATTTTAGTTTATGAACATGCAGTAGTACGGCACGGACTGCCCCCATGATCTAGATCTTACGTCTTCTTTGTCCATCCAAAGGTTGTTTGGAAGATATCGCTTTTAGCGATAAGACTGCCAAGGGTACATTTATTTTATACGTTGTTTCTGTTTACTACTATTTTCATGGTGTATAATAAATAAATAAATAAATAAATATAAATACTTTTGGAAAAAAAAATTTACACAGCACCATCTAGTCCCAAACTAAGCAGAGCTTGTACTATGGGTACTAGACAATGGATATAATACTTATATACTTTTTTTTTTGTAAATACATACTTATAATACATAAGAAACACCCAGACCAACACAAACACTTATATTCATCACACAAATATTTGTGTCCTGTGGGAATCGAACCCACTACCTCGTGATCAGCAGTCCGACACTCGAACCACTAGACCACAGAGGTCGTCAAATAATAAAGTCTATCTATCTATCTATTTATCTACCCGACCTCAATATAGATAAAACTTTTTAACAAAAAATTGAACCGACGAAAACAGAAACTGAAAAGCGAAAAATAACTAATTATGAGTCGGCGCCAAACGAACTTTTAACAAGCATAGTGCGTGTAAGTTGGAAGTGGCCGAGCGGAGAACGCATTTTTGGAAAGTTATTGTTTATCGTTGAAAATCTCACGTTGTATTTGATGTGACGTTGTTTTTATTATTTATTTAAAGTAATTTAAGATCTTCGTTGATTGGTTGTTTGGCGCCGACTCATAATTAGTTATTTTTCGCTTTTCAGTTTCTGTTTTCGTCGGTTCAATTTTTTGTTAAAAAGTTTTATTTTTCATTTTTTTGTAGTTAAACTCTAAATCCAGGTCTCCATTATGTCGTAGTGTCTAGAACTATATTTATGTATGTCAAGTTTCAACAGAATCGGTTAACAGGTAAGAATTCAGTGGGTGAACAAACACTCATCCCCTGTTTTACTACCCTTAGGGGTGGATTTTGATTTTGAAATTTAAATGGGACCAACTTCAAGATATACCCTATCCAATAAAAAAAGAATCATCAAAATCGGACCACTCTGTAAAAAGTTATGCGTGGTCATACATAAAAAAAAAAAAAAAAAAAAAAAAAAAAAAAAAAAAAATATACGTGTCGAATTGAGAACCTCCTCCTTTTTTTCGTCGGTTAAAAATAAAGTTGCACTCTAAAATATAACCTCCAAAAATACGGTTAAATAAAATAACTGCCAAACTAGATTTGGTTCTTAAACGAGATTGTTACGGTCCAGATTGTTTCCTGTCCATTAACCCTTGGCTACAAACAATATTACTGCAATTTCCTTTCAGCGCCTCAGCTTATTGAATTTATTTCTTTTTCATGGGTCACTCTGAGAAAACGTTTGGTTATTGGTTCGAAATGGGGGTTAATTTTATATCCTGTAGTAAGGTGGGCAGGTATGTTGACATATTGTGCGTAACTTAAATTTGGAGTCTTTTTAGGGTTCCGCACCCAAAGGGAAAAAATAAAAATATTTAAAAACATTTATATTTTAAATAAATATAAATATTTTTGGGACATTTTACACATCACCATACTGTTCCAAAGAAAGCAGAGCTTGTATTATGGGTACTAGACAATGGATATAATACTAATATACTTTTTTTTTGTAAATACATACTTATAATACATAAGAAACACCCATATTACTCTCACTACGCTGTCTGTCAGGCCGTCCGTCTGTCTGTCACAGGGCTGTATCATTTGAGCGGTAATAGGTAGCCAGTTGAAATTTTTACTGAATATGTGTTGCTTGACTCCTATCATATTTTTAGTATTTGTCGTGATAGGCTATCACGACAAATACTAAAAATAAAAAAGTTTAAAACCAGAAGGGGTCCCCATACAAAAAAACCTCGAATAACATGCATTTTTTCATCATTTTTGTTACTGCTCTATCTTCAAAACGGTAATATATACCAGTGTCAAACTTGGTCTGATTATAGTACATACTATGTAATTTAGCAAAATATACTAAAAATAGGGCAAACATAGACATAAACTTATATACTTGCGTAGAGATGCAAAATATTCATATTTCGTGCACGGTGAGTTAATGTATTTTGATTAACTCTCGTAAAAATGGGATATTGATATAATATAGAATATAAGTTAAAGATTTTTTTCATACGAGAATCGAACCCACCCACGACCCGCGACACGACGCGTAGACAGCCCACTGTGCCAAAGTGTTCATACATACATATTATCACGCCTCTTTCCCATTGGGGTAGGCAGAGACTATGTCGCGTTCGCTTTATCTACGTTCATAAACCTTATCATGCATGCTCGTCGATTTAGAGTACTCTTAACCTGGCATTTTTTGAGAACGTCCGCGATTTCATTGCGATACGTTCGCCGAGGTCGTCTCCTTCCAACTCTCCCATCCACACTCGCTTCGTATACTTGTTTCGTCAATCTCCTCTCACCCATCCTCTCTATATGTCGAAACCATCTTAAAATACCTTTCTCAATCTGTGTCACTACACTCCACAACGTTCTCTCCCTTAACACATTCCTTACTTTTATCTCTCAAAGTTACACCACACATACTTCTCAAAGCTCTAATTTCTACTGCATTTATTCTGCTTTCATGTTTCTTCTACCATACCCAACTTTCACCAGCATACATAAGTGTAGGCACTAACACTCCCCCGTGAACAGCCAGCCGTGCTTTTTCTGACACTTTGCAGCTGTTCATGAAGGTATGTAGTGCCCCATTCACCTGAAAAAAGTGCCAATGTGTAATTCTCTTAAAATCGTTAGAAACCTGGCCCGAAGTAAACAACTACAAAACGTATGTAGGTTTCTGTTACACATACATAAAATCCAATAAAGTGACTTTCATTGACTTATCCGCCCTTAATCCTGGGGTAAATAAATAAGTAACATTACCACCTGAAATAAAAGGACGGTAAACGAGGGTAGTCCTGAAAAACGTATTTAATTCCGTTCGGGGACCGCCTCGGTGCACGAATAGCTTCATTTACGATTTTTATTTCCGACTAGTGCTGTTATTGATACGTAAGATGGCTATTGGGATTTGTCGATAAAAGACTGTTGGCAATTGGGACTTCCGACCCTATCTCTTCTCATGGGTGTCGTAAAAGGCGATTAAGGGATTCACCAGAGGATGGGCAGCAGCGTTCTTTGAGTATTTAAACAACTAACTGCGATCGCCAACCCGCCTGCCAAGCGTGGCGATTATGGCATATCCCCCCCTTATTTGGGGCAGGCCCATGTCCAGTAGTGGACGTCTTTCGGCTGAAATGATGAACTTGGACTTGTAGAGCTTGTGGAACTTTAGGACCTCTATAAAAATAAATAATAATAACTGTTTTGGGTAAATTTTTTACACAGCACCATCTAGTCCCAAACTAAGCAGAGTTTGTATTATGATGAGTAGGTACTAGAAAATGCATATAATATTTATATACTTTTTTTTAGGAATATAGTCACTCACTCAATTTATAACATTGTGCTACCATGATTTCGATGCATCGCGAGTCGCGTGTGAGGAGAGGACGCTTAAGTTATCTGTGGCGTGTTCAAAGTCAAAGTCAAAATCAAAAGTTTTTATTTCGAATAAGTATTTATATGCTCTTTCAAAACGTTAATTTTGAATCTAGTTGCACGGTTCTAAAAACTTATTCCTATGGAGAAGAGCCGGCAAGAAACTCTATGCATATACTCTTTTCAAATAATAAATGGTACATTGGTTCGTTACATGATTTGGAAAGAATTGTGTGAGACAATGTTTTATTTTTGTGAGAAAATTTTCTTTAGTTTTACTTTACTAGAAAACTCGCCAAACTATCAAGTTTAACGGCGAGCTTTACTAGAAAACTCGCCAAACTATCAAGTTTAACGGCGAGATATATGAGCGGCGGCATGCACCTAGGTTAATGACACATGACTAGCTGACTAGACCATTCACCATCATCAACTCAGCCTATCGCAGTCCACTGCTGGACATAGGCCTCTCCCAAGTTGCGCCACAACACTCGGTCCTCTGCCTTCCGCATCCAGTCCCCAGGCTACACCATTAATAGGAGGGAACCCAATGATCCGACACTATGCCATTAATGGCGACATTGTGTTCACTTTTACTGCGATCAATATCAAAATCGTTAATACTGAAAATATGTCATTTTTTTGTTAAAAAAATAATATTGGTGCATAGTACACCCTAGTATATACGTGGGACACTCAGAAAGTTTTGCGAAACTAAAAAAAATTGTTCTATACGTACATATATTTTTATCAAATCTTTTCAAAGTACTTTCCACCAGCCTCTATACAAAGATTCATGCGCCTAAACCAGTTTTCAAAACACTTTTTCCAGTCCGCCGCAGACACCTCGTTTACAGCCTGCTCGAACGCAGCCAGCGCATCTTCCGGCGACGAAAATTGTATCCCTTTGAGCTGATTTTTTATTTTTGGGAATAAAAAGAAGTCACACGGTGCTAGATCAGGGCTGTAAGGAGGGTGACCCAGGAGTTTGACTGGCGTGCTGTCCAGGAAGTCCCTCGTTTTGAGTGCGGTGTGCGCAGGTGCATTGTCGTGGTGGAGCAGTAGCCCGCGGAGCCCTGTGTTTGGTCGCTTGTTGCTTATAACAGAGAAAACTTCTGGCAAACATTTGGTAATATACCATTCGGCATTAATGCTTCTTTGATCCCGTTAGGGAATTGATACCAAGTGACCAGTCAAATTAAAAAAGCTAGCGATCAAAATCTTACCCCCGCTTCTAGATCGCTTCACTTTGGTAGGCGTTGGCTCATTTTGAAACACCCAAACAGTCGACTGGCGCTTGGTTTCTGGGTCGTATTGATAAATCCAGGACTCATCACCTGTAACGATGTCGTAAACACGCCGAGACGAGCCTGCTTCAAATTTGTTAAGCATATCACGGCACCATTCCACCCGGGCCTGCTTCTGAGCATCGGTGAGGTTGTGCGGCACCCAGCGTGATACTATCCTCCTCACGCGAAGATGGCTGTGTAGAATCTCGTGAACGCTTCCCGATCCAATCTTCAATATGTGTTGAATCTCCTGATATGTAATTCGCCTATTGTCTTGGATTAAATTTTTCACTGCTAGCACGTTTTCTTCGGTAACAGCCGTCAAAGGGCGACCGCTTCTTTCGTCATCCCCCAAAGTTGGTCGACCGCGCTTGAATTCGTTATACCAACGATACACGGTTGCCTTGGAAGGGCCTTCATCCATAAATGCCATTTGAAGTCTATCGTACGATTCATCCGGTTTCAGGCGACACTTGAAATCGTATAAAATCATAGCTCTAAAATGTTCCCGGCGCAGATCCATATTTCAGTGAGACACAATACTTTGAATTAACTCGCAAAAAATGTGGAGGGAAATTTTGAAATTGGAACTTACTTATTTTTACTTATAAATAATCATATTTTCGAAAAACATTATAACTGGCCAGTCTCCCATATATAAAAACTTTTTTTCGCAATTCTTTCTGAGGGGCCTGGTACATCATACGTTATAGGGTGCAGCCTCACCTCAATCGTGCTAGCACAGTGTGATGGCACTGTTTTCAAAAGAGTGCCTCGCACAATCCACTTACGTGGGACACTCAGAAAGTTTTGCGAAACTAAAAAAAATTGTTCTATACGTACATATATTTTTATCAAATCTTTTCAAAGTACTTTCCACCAGCCTCTATACAAAGATTCATGCGCCTAAACCAGTTTTCAAAACACTTTTTCCAGTCCGCCGCAGACACCTCGTTTACAGCCTGCTCGAACGCAGTCAGCGCATCTTCCGGCGACGAAAATTGTATCCCTTTGAGCTGATTTTTTATTTTTGGGAATAAAAAGAAGTCACACGGTGCTAGATCAGGGCTGTAAGGAGGGTGACCCAGGAGTTTGACTGGCGTGCTGTCCAGGAAGTCCCTCGTTTTGAGTGCGGTGTGCGCAGGTGCATTGTCGTGGTGGAGCAGTAGCCCGCGGAGCCCTGTGTTTGGTCGCTTGTTGCTTATAACAGAGAAAACTTCTGGCAAACATTTGGTAGTATACCATTCGGCATTAATGCTTCTTTGATCCCGTAAGGGAATTCATACCAAGTGGCCAGTCAAATTAAAAAAGCTAGCGATCAAAATCTTACCCCCGCTTCTAGATCGCTTCACTTTGGTAGGCGTTGGCTCATTTTGAAACACCCAAACAGTCGACTGGCGCTTGGTTTCTGGGTCGTATTGATAAATCCAGGACTCATCACCTGTAACGATGTCGTAAACACGCCGAGACGAGCCTGCTTCAAATTTGTTAAGCATATCACGGCACCATTCCACCCGGGCCTGCTTCTGAGCATCGGTGAGGTTGTGCGGCACCCAGCGTGATACTATCCTCCTCACGCGAAGATGGCTGTGTAGAATCTCGTGAACGCTTCCCGATCCAATCTTCAATATGTGTTGAATCTCCTGATATGTAATTCGCCTATTGTCTTGGATTAAATTTTTCACTGCTAGCACGTTTTCTTCGGTAACAGCCGTCAAAGGGCGACCGCTTCTTTCGTCATCCCCCAAAGTTGGTCGACCGCGTTTGAATTCATTATACCAACGATACACGGTTGCCTTGGAAGGGCCTCCTTCCATGAATGCCATTTGAAGTCTATCGTACGATTCATCCGGTTTCAGGCGACACTTGAAATCGTATAAAATCATAGCTCTAAAATGTTCCCGGCGCAGATCCATATTTCAGTGAGACACAATACTTTGAATTAACTCGCAAAAAATGTGGAGGGAAATTTTGAAATTGGAACTTACTTATTTTTACTTATAAATAATCATATTTTCGAAAAACATTATAACTGGCCAGTCTCCCATATATAAAAACTTTTTTTCGCAATACTTTCTGAGGGGCCTGGTATTTATCAGGTGTGCTACCCAAGACCATTGCATCGATATCGACTCACCCCAACCCTACCTATAATAAGCGCGATCCGTGTATTGAGATTAACTTGTTTTTATAGCATTAGGTTAGTGTACATTAAATTTAACTACCACGCTCCATTGCTCGAATCGAGACCAGAGACAATGAAACAAAATGTTTTAACTATTTATTTTATATTCCCAAGGTATTTGATGTCGTTAATGGAATGAAGGAAAGAAAACAGAGCTGTTAAGTCGGTTTAGAACGTTAGAAAGAAATTGAATGTAGTTATAATTTAGAAAGAGCTTATCTTAAACGTTTTTTTCAAAATTTAAGAAAAGCTTAAGTAACTTGTGTAATAGTCCTTAAGAAGATTGCGACGCAATAAAAATTTAAATAATGAAGTTATTTTTAATCTTCACCTACCACATGTCTTGTTGTGGCAATAAATCATTTTTATTTCTTTATTTTTTTTCTTTCAAAATTAGGAAGAAAGACAGAAATATTTTTTTTTATCTCCTTACGGCGGAAACAAAACGATTGATTTAAAAAACCATATGATTAAACATATACAGGACCAAAAAAGGCATCCGTCTCAGCATATCATCATCATCATCATCATCATCATTTCAGCCGAAAGACGTCCACTGCTGGACATAGGCCTCCCCCAAGCATCGCCACAACGGCCGGTCCTGTGCCTTCCGCAAAGTTGAGTTAAAGTTCTGGAGTGGCGATCGCGTACTGGAAGGCGCAGCGTGGGTAGACCCCCCACAAGGTGGACCGACGACCTGGTGAAGGTCGCGGGAATCCGCTGGATGCGGATGGCACAGGATCTCAGCATATACTATTACCGAAATGATACGGCGTTGGTGGAAATTTCTTGCGTTTTTTTGGAAATTGCAGTTCTATTTTACGTTGTATGTTGATTAAAATATGGGTTGCGACAGCAATCACAATATGTCTACTGAATAACACTCATAGAAAAAAAATCTAGCTCTATTATATACACTTGCTCGATAATCGAAAATCGGGCTTAGAGTAATAAGACATAGAGTTTTAGGTAATTGTAGTGGTTAGAAGATAGATATACGCGTGCAGAAAGCCACAGAAAGCAATTTAGAGATGAAAAAACAACATAGGATTTTATTAACAGAAAAAACAACAGATAATTCGTAAAGTCATCGGTAAAGAAAAGGTCCAAAATACAATATTCAAAATACAATATTCAAAATACAATAAAATATACTTATAAATACAATAAAATATAAAATAAAGAAATAGCACAAAATATATTACACATATCATCATCCTCCTGCCCTTATCCCAATTTATTTGGGGTCGGCGCAGCATGTTTTTTTCTTCCATACATCTCTATCAGCCGTCATCTCCGTGTTCACTTTATTTCTATTCATATCATCTTTCACACAATCCATCCATATTTTCTTCGGTCTCCCTCTTTTCTTATAGCCATCAACATTCATACTTAAAACTTTCCTCGTAACATGCTCCTCATTCCTCCTCATCACATGTCCATACCATGACAGTCTATTGCTACTTAACTTCTCTGTCACTGGCGCTACTTTTAGACTCCCTCTTACATATTCATTCCTTATCCTATCCATTCTCGTTACACCACACATTCCTCTTAACATTCTCATCTCAGCTGCATGCACTTGCCTTTCATTAATTCCTTTCGTAGCCCAACATTCCGATCCATACAGGACAGCAGGTCTTATCATGGTCTTATAGATTTTCCCCTTCAGTTTAAGAGGAATTCGAGAGTCACATGTAGTTCCCGTGACCTGCCGCCATTTCAACCATCCTGTGTTAATTTGGTGCTTGACTGTCCGGTCTATTTCGCCATCGCTTTGCACAAGTGAACCGAGGTACTGAAAGTCGGAGCAAACTGGCAAGGGCACGCCATCTAGCGCAATAGCAACAAAACCGGAAAGACCGCCGAAATCGCAGATCATGTATTCCGTTTTAGTTCTGCTGATTTTCAAGCCAACGTTCTCCAGATTTTGTTGCCATTTCGCCAATCTACTCTGGACCTCAAGTCCATCTTCATCAACAAGGACAATGTCGTCAGCAAACAGCATGCACCAGGGTGCCTCTTCCTGGATTTCTGATGTCAAAGCATCCATTATCAGCAAGAAGAGGTAAGGACTTAGAGCCGACCCTTGGTGCAAGCCTACAACCACACTGAACTCGTCGGTGTTGCCAGCGGCCGACCGAACGTGGGTACTGGATTGGCTGTACATAGCACGAATTAACTCCACATACTTTGCACACCTTTCTCTTTCAGCGCCCACCACAAGACCTCGCGGGGTACTCTGTCGTACGCCTTCTCTAGGTCAACGAACACCATGTGCAAGTTCTTATGCGCACGTCTATACTTTTCGCATATTTGGCGGAGTGCAAATATGGCATCCGTTGTCCCACGACCTGGCATAAATCCCATCTGGTATTGGGTGATCTCACTCTCCTCTCGCAATCTTTTCTCCATCACCTTCTCCCATACTTTCATACTGTGTGACATGAGCTTTATTCCTCTATAGTTGTTGCAGTCTTGTACATCACCCTTATTTTTGAAGATGGGCACTAGCGTACTATTACACCATTCTTGTGGGATCGTTTCTTCATGCAACAACTTATTGAAGAATAAAGTCAGCCAGTAACATCCATCTTCTCCTAATAATTTCCATACTTCTACTGGTATACCATCTGGTCCCACTGCTTTCCCATTTTTCATACCTCGAACCGCCCTTCTGACTTCATCCATACTAATTTCATTAACCAAACCCCTATTTACATGCACCTCTTTAAGTAGGCGAGACCATACATTCTCTTCATTCATCAACCTTTCAAAGTATACCTTCCAACGCTTTTTTATTTCATCATCTTTTGCTAAGACCATACCTGCATCATCTTTTATACATTTTATATGAATTATATCTCTTGCTCTCTTTTCTCTAGACTTTGTTATGCGATAGAGCTCTTTCTGGCCTCTAGGTATATAACACATATAGGTATCATAAATATATATAATACATATATAAATAATCTTACAATTTAGAATAGAGATTGAGATAGAGATTGATTTTATGTATGCAAGCGGCACGCAAAATATTCGCCAACACATATTGGTAAATGTACTGAACGGTAATTTTAAAGGCCAACTTGAAATTTATTTATTTATTTATTTATTTATCACAACTTACATCTATCATTACAGGCTAGCCCAATGCGATAGTGAAGGCAAACACAAAATACAAAATTAGGAAACAAAAATACAAACAATTGTATACTACTCCTAACAATCAAACCCTAACACTATACACAAACTATAGACTATACAAAGTATCTATGAAAAATTTACATGTAACTTAAAATATATAACAGAACTTTTGCGAGTTCACTCAAATTACATGTAAATATGTCCAGTCGCTCATGCAGCTCATTCATCCGTCGGACAGCTCGGGTGAGAGGTGTCATGGACATCAAGTTGGTCCTAGCACCCGGCACGGCCAGCAGTGGCGGGCGTCGCCTTCTCCACACATAGCGGTCCGGCACACACAGACAACACTCCCGGGTTATGCTCCTTACCACGCATTAGTTTAACTAAATACGTGGTAAGTGCAAACTCCCTTCGCACTCGCAGCTGATTGTACCCGACCATACCCAACACAAATAGCGTAGGGTACATCAGCGGGTAAAATGGATACACCCCATACGGTTTTTTGTATATGTGCCGTGTGAACTTGTTCTGGACACGCTCCAACATTATCGAGTACTTAGCCTCATGCGGAGCCCATATGACAGCACTATGTTCCAGATGACTCCTGACTAGTGCGTCATACAGTACCCTGACTGCTGTAATGTTGGTGAAGTCACGCGTCTGTCTCAGTACGAAGCCCAAATTTCTAAACGCCTTTTTGCATATCGTCTTGATATGCTCACGGAACGTCAGGTCAGGAGTGAGGCTGACTCCTAAATCCCGCACCTGTAATACCCGTTGGATCGGCTCTGTATCCACTTTGTACTCGTAGAGTAGGGGTGCACGCGCGCGGGTGAAACTCATCACTGAGCATTTGGACACGTTGAAGCACAGCTTATTCGTCTGACTCCACTGTACTATTCTCATAATGTCATCCTGTAAGCGTGCGCAATCCGAACCATCCTTCACCTCGAGCAGCAACTTAAGGTCATCTGCAAATAATAAACATGAGCCATGTCTAACGACTTCCGGTAAATCGTTTATCATTATGATATAAATTGCTTCATCCCACGTGCGACTACTGAGGTTCTATGCCTAATTATTCTAAGGAGCTAAGATAATGTTTTCTAGCGAAGTTTTGAGTTATACATATACAATATGTAACAAAAACTCTGTTGTTCCTGTGAGTTACGTTATCAGAATCGATATTCATACGTAAGGACACAACTCATTTGGAAAAACTCTTCAGTAAAAATAATCAAATTAAATATTAAATAATTATTAATTGTAAATTGAAAGTGATTATATTATTCAAAACTCACTCACTCAGTAATTATATCAATAAAAATAATCAAATTAAATATTAATCATTATTAATTGTAAATTGAAAGTGATATAATCACTTTTAATAATTATTTAATATTTAATTTGATAATTTTTATCATTGAGGTACTATTAGTACATAGTAACTCAGTGATTTTTATTGAAGAGTTTTTCCAAATGACTTGTGTCCTTACGTATGAATATCGATTCTGATAGCGTACCTCACAGAAACAACAGGGTTTTTGTTACATGTTGTAGGTAAGTGTGAACTCAAAGGCACACCAACAACTCACACCAGCAAAGGTCATTCCTAACCACACGATACACGTACCTATCTTCACACAAAAACAATAATCAATATAATGAAAGCTCACCCCGGCGACTAATTAATCGCATGAACGACTTTCAATAATCGACCGCACGCTCGGGTTAATGAAAAATCGCGGACACGTCCGGAAGAATTCGGTGATCCGACTGACCAGTGTAATTGGGTGGCTGTTTGAATAGAACCTCGTGTTTTGATCTAGGTAATGGACTAAAAAGAGGGTTCTGTCATCAGTTACGTATTTTTGTAGGTGGGTAGGTAGGTATTGCTTCAGGCGGATTTAAAATACAGCGAAGTGTGTGAGAAAAATTGGGTATTCTAATTTTAATTTATATTAATTTTCCAATATAATATAACATCACCCCTGTATTTCTCGATGGAGTAGGCAGAGGTGTATATAGTACACCCACATTTTGCATGTTACGTTTTGTTATTATAATTTTTCGTCAGTTAAAGGGTTACTCAGTTGAAACGCCATTTTATTTCATGTTCTGTGAGTATCACATAAGCCATAAGTTGCATATTATCTAACTATCACAATCCTCAGACAGATGTATGTCTAGAAAATTTTACTAAAATAAAAGAATCATTCAATCAATCCATAAAATATCTTTATTTTGACAGCCATAGGCTCTAAGGCTCTCTCCCTAAATAAAAACTCTTAGTCAAGTATGTACAACGGACTTTTCAGAAATGAAATAACTAAAATCAGCGATGCTTAATCCATAAAATATTTTTTTTGGATGGCCTCTTTCCCTACGTAAAAACTGTTAGTAATCTGTATCATTATTTCTTTAGTGAAGTTAGTCCTGCTGACTAATGTACTTATCACTCTATTAAAAAAAAATTAGTTAATTTTAACAATTGACTCCTCTCTATAGAAAATTAAAACTCAATCACTATAACACAATAAAAGGCAGGTGCACAAAAAATCTGCTGCAGCGCAAGCGATCCAGAAAAGCGAATCGTAAAATTAGAAAAAGTACCTTCAACCCCGCCCTTATCCGAAGTCTGTTTTACGACCCTATTATAAAATGGTCTTTATGCGCCATTTTATTGCTAAAAGACTTAGGTAATTACGTCACGCGGTGCAAAGATGAGATTCCGAGAGTTAAATACCTATTAAAAGTTTTTGATATTCCGGTCACTGAAACAATCAAAATGTTTGATTGGATTCTGTTTGATTATTACTATGGTTATTAAGGAGTTTCATAACTAAATTTAATTGTGAAACTTCTTCATCTTTAGTTGTCAGAGTAATCTCTGCCTGAATTAATTGGCTAGGCTTAAAAAAATTCAACCGAACTAGATAAAAGAAAGAACAAATATAATTATATAATAACTTCTTAGATTTTCGCGATCACTACACATTAATTTTAATAGAGAAGATGGTTGGCAGCTACCACCTGTTTGGAACCCAGTCCTAAAAATAATCAAGTCCCAAACAGCACGCTACACTGTAAAAGATAATGATATTGTGAGTGATTACTGCGTGCATCGAAACGATTTTAATTAATAATATTGTACAGTAGATTAAAATAATATATTAGAAATATTTGTAAAGACGCTTGTCATCTTAGTCTACCTGCGACCACGAAATTCTGCAAAGCTTTCGAAACGTCAGGGAAACCAATTTAAATAATATACGCGATTTAATCCGGTCTTCTTCTTCGTGTCGACACGAGCTACATAATGATAATAGCTCATGTCGTGGGGAAATGATTAGCCAGTCAGCAAGTTGGTAGCGGGGCTGACTGCCCAGGGTGCGCCGGACGATCAATTATATATCGTCACTCGTGGAGGCTCTTTTATCATTTTTTGCATCCGGTTAAACTTTGTTTTATTATAATTATATAAGTTGTGGAAAATAAAATTCTCTCACGAGCAGGATTCGAACCTGCGACTCCTGGTTCGGTACACCAGGGCTTTATCAGCTAAGCTACCGTGAACACTCGTGGTGTTGAATTTAACTTCCACATTATTACACGCTTGACCAGCAAAGGTGAGAGGGTGGCAGTGAAATTAAAGAGAAAGGCCCATCCTGTGAAATGGCTACACCGGGAATCATACCGGAACACGACTAGGTCGCTTGGCGGCGCGTGTTCCTTAACTGACTCGATTAACTTTGCAGTTCATCATCATCATCATCATCATTTCTGCCGAAAGACGTCCACTGCTGGACATAGGCCTCCCCCAAGCATCGCCACAACGACCGGTCCTGTGCCTTCCGCATCCAGCGGATTCCCTTGACCTTCAGCAGGTCGTCGGTCCACCTTGTGGGGGGCCTACTCACGCTGCGCCTTCCAGTACGCGGTCGCCACTCCAGAACTTTACTGCCCCATCGGCCATCCGTTCTGCGAGCAATGTGCCCCGCCCACTTTGCAGTTAAATTAAATTAAATTAATAATTTCTTAGGTTTTCGCGATCACTACACATTATAATAAAACAAAGATTAACCGGATTAAATCGCGTATATTATTTAAATTGGTTTTCCTGACGTTTCGAATGCTTTGCAGCGTTCGTGGTCGCAGGAAGACTTGACAAGCGTCTTTACAGATATTTCTAAAAATATGTTTTTAATCTACCATACAATTGTTATTAATTAATATCGTTTCGATGCACGCAGTAATCACTCACAATATCATTGTCAATATGCTGAGCGGTGGCCGTTTTGCGCGGATGTGACGCATATCTTACCACACTTCTTGGCTCTGTACCTGTATTTGTTCTGTGTTTTTGAATTTTTTTGGTAATTTTTTGCGTCACTTCTGTAGCAAATAAATATTTTTTCTTTCTTTCTTTATTTCTTTATTGACATAAAACTGGTACAAAAATAATATGACCCTGACTCCAGAGGTGCCTGCATTGTACCTGTGTTTCAGGAGTCAGTGACTTCATCCGGCTAAGTTACAACTAGCAAGGTTGTAGGCAACAAAGATATTAAGATTAAATTAAAGTTAAAGTGTCCAAGAACCACATTTCAGAAAACCTAAATTCTAAGTAGTTGATGTCAAGTGGCTTGTGAGAGTGTTATGTTTGTGTGGGGTGTGTGTCCGTGTGTGGGGTGGGGGTATGTTTGTACGTGAGTGAATACCAATAATGTTAATTCAAAGTCGTATAGATGTAACTACCCGTGAAACACCGTGTTCATAAATTAAGTTTCATAATAAGATGTAACTGATGTCACCCAAACAAAACTGAAATATCAAAAATCATTTAAAAAACAAAACTCAATAAATACAGGCTGTATCCAAAACTCGCTGTAATTTATAATAAAACCTTTTTTTATTTATACCTTCGCGACCGTCATTAAAGCGTGTATTCCATCAAGCCGGTCCCCTGTCGCGCATAAACAATAGATATAAAACGAGCCAAGTGGAACACCCTTTGTATGCAGACTCAGCTCGTCATGCCTGTCATACACTACAGGGGATGTCGGTTTGATTTCTGTGTGAAAGATTTTTCCTAAGCGTTTTCCTGTGTAGGTGAGTTTTGCTTACCACCATTTAAATTATTGCTTCCACCTATGTTGTTTCCAAGTTATTTTTAAAATGTTCCTACACATTAAATAGGTATTTATTTCTCACATTTTACACAAAATTACTATTTTTTACACGTATCAATCTATGAAAGTCATTAAAATAAAATAAAATGTATGTATACTCCTTACCGATTTCGGTAATGGTTGGACCTTAACAAATTACTTCCTTACATGAGCCAGCTAGGCTAGCTATACCAATCTTGGGTTTAAAAAACCTAATATTGCAAAAAACTAAAACACAATAAAATTTAAAAAAAAAACAACTAGAGTATTCCCGCAAAATTATAAGCGTAGGTATGTGTAGGAGGGCTTGGTTCGTTCTTTACGTATTTGGCGCCTCTCATGTGTGTATGTGATTCGAGTCTTTATTCTTAAAAACTACAAAATAATGCAACCAACATCGACAACCTACAAAAGCATGGTATTTTTACAGACCAGCCTGTATACAGAACCAATTTAGTGCATTTGTAGCAGTTGAATCGTCGGCCAGTGCGAATCAATCACTAGCCTCCATCCGACACCTGATGCCGTCTGTCTTTGTGTGTTTATGTACAACTGAATACTGTGGACTATTTAATTTCCACACAACCCACACATGTATAATAACTATGAAAATCTATACATATAATTATATAACAACATAACATAACATCACGCCTGTATTTCCCGAAGGGGTAGGCAGAGGTGTATAGTACACACCCACATTTCGCCAGTTATGTTATAGTCCCATGTAATAGGGGGCGAGCCTATTGCCAACATATAATTATATGAACAACAAAAATCACCAATTACCTACGTGGACATCGGAAATGGCGGTACCTTTTTATTTATTACAAAAGGAGGTGAATGAAACTTATATTATTATCATTCGAAAGGTTATGTGCAGTAGAAGTGCCAAAAAAAATGTAACCATGTTGCCGTTAATAGGCTGACGACACCTAAAAAATCAGACCTCTGCGGTCACTGTCGTTTTATACAGAACTGAAAGAGAGGCAATGAGAGGAGGGAAGTCGGGTGCGCTGCTCAACTTGAAAGAAACTGTTTTAATACAAAACAAAGCTTTTTTGAAAAACAGAAACAACTTTGTTTTAGAATAGTCTTTGTTATATTTTTACTTAATTTCATTTATAATAATTTGTAAATAATAGAGATTGTTTACTCTAAAGCATGTTTTAAGATGTTAGTTTACATTTTTTTTTTTCAAGAAAACTTCAAGAAAACGTGTTTTGGCACAACAGTGTTTATGAAAATACGATCAAGAAAATCATAATATTTTTCTCTACCTCCAACCGGTACCGTCCTCTCCCAAGTTGCGCCATAACACTCGGTCCTCTGCCTTCCGCATCTAGTCACCCCCAGCCACCTTCTTCAAGTCATCGGTCCACCTGGCGGGTGGGCGCACTACGCTGCGTTTGCCGATTCGCAGTCTCCACTCAAGGACTCGTCTGCTCCAGCGGCCATCGGTCCTTCGACAGACATGGCCAGCCCACTGCCACTTCAGCTTACTGATCCTACAAGCTATGTCGGTCACTCCGATTCTTCTCCGGATAATCTTGTTACGGATATTTTAACCTTCAAAGAAACTCCAAGCATAGCTTGCTCCATAGCTCGCTGAGCGACTTTGAATTTGTGGACTACCCCAACTGTCAGTGTCCACGTCTCGGCACCGTAAGTCATACAGCACACCACTATGAGACCACAAGCAATACTAGTTATGTATTATTGTCATGTTTTTGACTGCCTCGTTGGTCTAGTGTTCGCAAGCTGAGCGTGGGGTCCTGGTCCTGGGTTGGATTCCCGGGTCGGGCTAAGTGTTATTGGGAGAGTATTTCCATGGAGTTTCTTGCCGGCTCTTCCCCATAGATTCTCTTCTCATATTTTTTCTCTATTCTTTATTTATTACAAGTATGTAATTACAAAAAAAATGTACATAAGTATTATATCCATTGTCTAGTACCCATAGTACAAGCTCTGCTTAGTTTGAGACTAGATGGCGCTGTGTAAAAATGTCCCAAAAATATTTATTTATTTATTTATTTTATAGGACCAACATTTTGGAATCGTGCAACTAGATTCGTTTGTTAACGTTTTGAAAGTGCGTGTAAATGCTTATTCGAAAGAAAAACTTTTTTTTCAATAGGAAATCCTCAGTAGCAACCCGGAGTCTGGATTCGAGTCCGGTTAGTGGCAACAGGCTCACCCCCTATTACATGGGACTTAAAACATAACTGGCGAAATGTGGGTGTACTATTACACCTCTGCCTACCCCTTCGGGAAATACAAGCGTGATGTTATGTTGTTGTGTTTTGAGTAGTATGGAATACTTGACAAAGAAACTGTCAATTTAAATAAATAATGGTATTAGTGTCATAACAATTCAAGCATTTCCTTCGATTTTAACCACAGTAATGACAAAATCGACCACATTAGGTTCACGCTACATACAAAATGTAACGAAACCAAAAATAATTATCTTTCAAATACCAGCAATAAAGAAAAGCAGTTAATAAGGTAATGTCACGAACCTACGATAAAAGGAAAGCTAGGTAGATTATTATAATTGATGCAGAAGGGACATGCAATGTTGGTTAGGCACAATTTTTCTTGTATTATTCTAGAAAGACTTAGAATTAAACAAACAAATACAATCAAATTTATTAAATTGCCAATCATTATTTATTTATTTGACACTAAATAAGTTCATAATTCGTTGAAAGCTAAGGAAGTAAGGTGCCTTTAAAATTCGCACCGACTGCCTAAACTGTTTCACACAAATTATTTTATTCTTTTTGAAGTTGGTTTTTACTTTTTTTTTAGTTTATTTTATTTTTCTATTTTATTGGTGAACGGTTGACTAAGGATTCTTGGAATGTTTGGTTGTCGTCGGACGTGCAAAATAAAACCCAATACATATAATTATGGGTCGGTCTTTCAATAGCCAGTTAACTTTTAACCGAGGAATAAGTTTGACACTTTGACAGTTGTAGTATAGAAAATCTGTCAAAACGTCACATTTATTCCTCAGTTAAAAGTTATCAGACTATTGAAATACCGGCCCTAAGTAAAAATGTTAAAATTGCTGTCGTCTTTTTCTTGTTGTCGTTCTGTCAAGTGAAAAACAAAATCCCTTTGTGTCTCGTCATTGTCCATGCCTTTCAAAGAGGTTGGACGCCCTGATAAGTGGCATTAACAATAGAAAGACAAGTGATTGCTGCAATCCCCGATGATTTGCTGTCATCCATTGAAGAGTTCCCTTCTTTATCTCCGAAGATCTTTATCAGATTTTCACCAATAGATACTTTTTGAATGCTAATGCTTAATTTGTTGATGAAAATACCAAAATCGCTATATGTACGCCGATAATATTTGAGGAGTTCCCTGAATTCTACATGGATCCCATTATCAGAACTATATTTTGATAAAATTGGACCCAATCTGGAAGTATATCCTTTCAAATAAATAAAAAACTAATTTGATTATAAATGACGGAGTTCTGAGATAACAAACATGAAAAAAATACAATCGAATTGAGAACCTTCTCCTTTTTTTGAAGTCGGTTAAAAAGACGACCGCTGCTGCACATAGGGGGATATGCCATAATCGCCACGCTTGGCAGACGGTTTGTCAATTACAGTTGATTGAATAAATACTTAGAGAACGCTGCTGCCCATCCTCTTTTTTTTTTCGTGTGGCAAGTCCTCTAATGAACCCCGTAGTCGCCTTTTTCTACCCCCAGAACCCTTGTAGATTTCAAATGTGTACCTACGCTAAGATTAACTTAATTTTGCTTAAGATTGTTTTAAGAAGTAAATATGCTACAAAAATATTTCAATAACATGGCACTGACGCTTCTTCAATATTTTAATCATACTCTTTGTCCCCATAACGTTAGTTTATTTTTGCTTTATTGGCGTTTTCTTACAATATAGTGGTGCACCGTTATGGTGGCGTGAGCAAGCACTATTTGTTAGTGGACGGACATCGGACCATAGCAAATAACTTAAAACGAAGATTCATTGGGTTTTAAATTGATAAGCAATAAATTGGTGCGGTATTTTTATTATTTTCTGATATTAAAGAGGATTTTTTGTTTTAAATTAGTTACAATCTCACGAGAATTTCTATCATCAAGCCTCAATTTGGTGAGTGCGAATTCCAATGCCATTTAGACAACAGCCTAGATGGTATTGCAGTTGTTATGGGCAAAGGCAAATATTATATAATGTGTAATGTATTTCTTGATATTTATTTATTTTTAGTTTATAAACATGCAGTTCATAAGTTCTGGAGTGGCGACCGCGTACTTGAAGGCGCAACGTGGGTAGTAGTGGGGGGCCCACAGTATTTCCCACGCCCCTGGCCAAAGCTCGGTAGAGGAACACCGTGGTGGTTTTTAGTCGGTAAGAGTCCGACAATGGCTCCGCCTTCCCCGGGCAGAGTGCGTCCATGAGGATTTTCCCCACGGAAAAAAAAGGTGGATTGATGACCTGGTGAAGATCACGGGAATCCGCTGGATACAGAAAGAACAGGACCAGTTGTTGTGGCGATGCTTGGGGTAGGCCTATGTCCAGCAGTGGCCGTCTTTCGGCTGAAATGATGCTGATGAAACATGCAGTAGTACGCCACGGACTGCCCCCATGATCTAGATCTAACACCTTCTTTGTCATGTTTATGCTTATGCTTTATTTTACACCTTAAAATATATAACATTGGATATGTATTTAAACTATTGTACAAATGGCGGCCTTATCGCGATCAACGATTTCTTCCAGGCAACCTTAGGATGGAAAAGAATGAACTGGACAGAAAATAGGATTGTCAGAGGTGAAAATTTTATATATACTTAAATCATAAAATAAAACGTGCGTGTGGTGCCGGACGTAAAGAATTGCACCACCCTATATCTTCTCATGGGTGTCGCAAAAGGCGACTAAGGGATTCACCAGAGGATAGGCAGCAGCGTCCTTTGAGTATTTAACCAACCAACTGCGATCGCCAACCTGTCTGCCAAGAAAGAAAGAAAAACTTTTATTTGGCGCAGAACACAGGACAGCACAACAATAACATTAATAAAAATACTAAAGTTAATCGTGTTAGTTAAGCGTGGCGATTATGGCATATCCCCCTAAACATGATAAGCTTGAGGAAGGCCTATGTTCAGCAGTGTACTTCTTTCGGCTGAAATGATGAATAAAATAAAATACTATACTACAGGTTTCCTCACGATATTTTTCTTCACCTTTAAAGCAAGTGATAAGATAAGTCAAATTCTGATCCGCAAATAGCAAAAACTTCATCATCAACATCTGTTCAGCCGAAAGACTTCTACTGCAAGACATAGGCCTCCCCCAAGCATCGCCACAACGACCGGTCCTGCGTTTTCTGCATCTAGTGGATTCCCACCATTCACCACCATCACCACTTGTGGGATGCCTACTATTGCCTACCCACGCTGCGCCTTCCAGTACACAGTCGCCACTCCAGAATTTTACGGCCCCATCGGCTATCCGTTCTGCGAGCAATATGCCCCTCCCACTGCCAGTGATGTTTGGCAATTCTTCGGGCTATGTAAAACCTTAATGAAACACAAATGTTTAACGAATTTATAATACTATTTTGTTAAAACTATTTAATACCCAATATTATCCGCTTAACAAAATAATATACCTAACGCTACATGAACTTAGAAAACTAGCTACGTAGTCATTTCATAAAATCAAAAGATTAATATATCTTTGAGAGGGCTTTCACATATCTTCGGTAATCTTTGTGGTCCTCTCAACCTGTTTATTAGCTCAAATACTGGTTTGAGTTCATCTTGAGTCACTCCCTGAAACACAAATTAAGATTATTTTATTATTTTAACGCATTTTACGCATGCGAAGCGAATTCTAAAGATTTAAATTGTGGAAAGAAAAATCGCTCACGAGCAGGATTCGAACCTGCGACTCCTGGCTCAGTACGCCAGTGCTTTAGCCACTAAGCTACCGTGAACACTGCTCGTGGTATCGAAATTATCCTCCACTATACGTCTTTGGTAATAATTATATTATATATTTTTTTTTTTTTTTTATTATTATTTGGTATTATTTATTTTCGTCTTTTTAATAATTAGTAAGGGTAGGCATATCTATACGACTTTGATTTAACTGCAAAGTTAGTCGAGTCGGTTAAGGAACAATGTTTCTTAATTGTTTCTTAATAAGATATCGCTGAGGTTACCCAAAGACGTATAGTGGAGGATAATTTCGTTACCACGAGCAGTGTTCACGGTAGCTTAGTGGCTAAAGCACTGGCGTACTGAGCCAGGAGTCGCAGGTTCGAATCCTGCTCGTGAGCGATTTTTCTTTCCACAATTTAAATCTTTACAAATTAAGATATTTGTTATAAAGTTGACATAAACAATAAAGAGGCATTCCAGAAACAGCAACCGTTTAAATCGCAACTAAGTGAATCGCAACTGAAGTTGTGCGGTGCGAGTATTTAAAAATGTATTCATGTGCGGTGCGAGGTCTTCGAGTGTTGGAATGTTTGTCTAAATAAAAAGTCAATGTTTGAGATGAATACGAGTCTATTCAAATATGTTGTAAAATTGTATAAAGTTCTAAATCTAATGTTATGTTACTAAAACTATGAATTGTTAATGTTATAAAATGTTGGAATGTTAAGAATGTTATGCACCCGGTCGCGGTGTGTCCGTATAATGCACTAATTGATTTTACTTGAACTCATCGCTTTATAGGCGCATGCGTCTGTTAGGTAAATTGTTCGGTGGCATTGCACCGAACAGAAGTATTCAACGAAGAGCAACTACGTTAAAGTAGCTTCTAGCGATGTGGTGTATTTCATTCAAAATAAAGGCAGCAAAATATCACTAGCGCAAAATTTAACAAAATATTACATAAACACTGATATTCACACTCAAGCAAGGATGAAAAGTAGTGAATTTAGTTATATGGTTCCAAAACGTAATCTTATGGAGAAGAAAGTATTCAAATGATAAAAATAATAGTATGATTGAATTGGGCTACGAAAGGGATAAATGAAAGGCAATTACATGCAACTGTGATGAGAATGTTAAAAGGAATAAAAAATGAGTATGTGAGAAGGACTCTGAAACAGGCGCCAGTGACGGAAAAGCAGTATATTGTCACGGTATGGACATGTATATGCGAAGGAATGAGGAGCATGTTACGAGAACAGTTTTGAGTATGAATGTGGATGGCTATAAGAAAAGAGCAAGACCAAAGAAAAGATGGATGGATTGTGTGAAAGATGAAATGGATAAAAAGAAAGTGAAAACTGAGTTGATAGAGATGTATGGAAGAAAAAGACATGCTGCGTCGACTCTAAATAAATTGGAATAAGAGCAGGCTGATGATGATGAATTAGCAAAACAAAATCATGAATAAAGTAAGATATGAATTAATACTAAATTTTTAATACTAAATGCTCCTCCTGCCCTTATCCCAATCTATTTGGGGTCGGCGCAGCATGTCTTTTTCTTCCATACATCTCTATCAGCCGTAATCTCCGTGTTCACTTTCTTTTTATCCATATCATCTTTTACACAATTCATCCATCTTTTCTTTGGTCTACCTCTTTTCTTAGTACTAAATGCTATCTACATCAAAGGGTTGACATTTTACCTGTTTCCTTCTATAGATGACAACAGCGATCATTCTTCCCCAGAGCATTTGCATCAAGAACGGCTCCGAACCTTCCACATCTAGGAGATGTAGCTGCATCATCGCGTCATGTTTCAAGGCTTTGTCTGTAGATAAATGTTTATAAGTGTCAAACTGTCAAACTTTTCTGATGAAAATTGGAGACAGAGATCACCTGCTTACTAGAAAGAGTGGAAACTACCTTTACCACCTGTTTTGTTTCATTTTTATCTAAGGACTGCGGAGTTTCTGACCTTTAACCCGTTAGATGCCAAGCCTGGTACATGTACCTGACGCTTGTGGAGGTAGTAGTACCTTAATTTTTTTTTTGCTGGGCAATCAATGGTGTTGGTTCTCTTGTTCATGAACTTAACTTATTTTAAACTATCGCTCTCTTTTACTAATAGTACATACAATAAAGAGATGGCAACAATTTTAGTGCTGTTAAATTTGTTCACATGTTATATTTCTTTGTTTTAGTAGACACGTTCCGATATCACGACTAAATTTAATATGGGTTAATTCCATTTGTCACAATTTCCAATTTGACAGCACTAAAATTGTTGCTATCCCTTTCTTGTATCTACTAATAATAAAAGAGAGCGATAGTTTAAAATTTTAGTTCATGAACAAGAGAACCGACACCAATGTCAACTTAACAGTTATAGCTTATAAAAACAACCCATGATTATATATACTCTATGATGTAAATATTGACCGTTGAAAAGGCTACGAAAGTAGGTGCTATTTTATATGAAATTTATAAAAAATGCCATGTACAAGCACGCTGTCGGTGATTTTGGATGACTTACGTATATCCTTTTTGCTAATATCCAAAGAGATGACTTGTTGAAAACATCCATTAACATTTTCTACAGACTTGGACCAGACATCGAAAGGGTTCTCAGTGTGATACCTTTGTCTTATTATGATACCTGTAGTGTCTTTTGGCAGCACTCTCTTCGGTGAATCTACTGTTGTATTCATTAACCACCTGAGTCCAGCCTGTAAAATAAATCATCATCAGACATGTTCAAAATCTATTTTTAAATACCGTAAAATGCCCTAACCACAAGCCCTACTTTACCCATGGTATTAACTTTCTTGTTACACGCACTGGCACTTTATAAATGAACCAAAAGTTCGCGTTGTCACAGTTTTAAAATCTCCCCTAGTACGGAAATCATAGCTATTATAGTTTACTAAAAAAACAACTAGGCAAAGTAGGGCTTGTGGGCAAAGTTAGGACATTTTACGGTACGGTTTTTTTTTGTCACTGGTCACGCTCGGCATCTTACTTGACGCGGATTAATAAAAAAACGTCTTAATCAGAACGTTTTCACGTCTTCAGTTGCGAGTGCAAGTAACATATCTGTACTTTTAAATATCATTGTCGACAGCATGAACATAGTTCAGGGAAGTTGTCGATTTTTTATTATTACAAATCTCGATACACTTTCAGAAAAATTAAGTACGTAACAGTAAAAAAAACCAATAAAATATTCATTAAAATGTGCAAGTTATAAGCGATCTTTGTTCACTAATAGACAGAGACAATAAGATCATTGTTCAAAACCTTTATAGAAACTTGACATATTTCTGAATAGCACAACAAGGACAGAAAATGCCTCCTCTAAAAACTTAAAAAGCGTGTATCTCTTCCATTCTTTCATGGATTTTATAATTTTTTTCAACAATGTTGTCACATTTGTACCTTCTTTTGAATAATCTTAAATTTTTGGTAATTTTTAACGGTGGTCAACTACCGGATTATTCTTTTACAAAACCGGTTATTCTCACTCGGGAGCCAAATAATATAAAAAAATCTCACCCCATCAGTCTCACTGATCTCCACCTTATAACATGTCACCTGCTTCTCAGGAAACAACTTTTCGGGTATAATGGCGACCACATGCCATTCACCAATCACACCCTTCATATTAAAGTTGGCCTGAAAGCTATCACATTTAGTACTATTGTCAGTGCCTTCTGAATTCACCAGAGTTATAACCAACAGAAGGAGAAATGGTGTCATCTTGGAAGAATGATGTTGTAGACCGAAGTGGGTTTTTGAACTAAATCTTGTGAATGAAGTCGGTATGACGGTGATGTTGAGTTCGGAACGCGTAGAAGGGAATAAAAAATAATGTTAGCCTACTAAAATTAAAAAGGTCTACTAGTTGTGAGATCGGCTACGAATCCATTATAAGTTAAATTCGATGCTGGGCTTAAAGTAAATACATTACATTTATGAATCGCTATTTTTTGGTTAAAATTATTGCTTTTGGTTGTAAGTGTTAACAGAATTGCCGAGACTGGAAAATTCTTTAAGTAGACATAAAACATGAATATAGTAATGACAAAGAGATAGCCGTTTATTTATTTTTATTTGTTAGCTATTGTTACAAAGGGGATGCTAGAAATGAACCACGGTGTGCGGGTTCTCCTGAACCTGGGCATAGGTGATGAATGCAGTAACACGAAGCGTCAAGACATGTTGTTTATTCGGATTTTCACAGCCACATTCACAGCAAACAGAGAGCAAAATGACAGTTACGTGTTATTTTATAATTTCTAGAAATCTATGTTGCCAGAATAAGTAATAAAATATTACCGTTCAAATCGACACATCGTTATGTAAATCGATACTTAGGCTAAAATTATGTAATATTATAATGTTGGCTAGTGATTAGATTGATTAAATAATCTAATTGACTCTGGATATAAATATTATTAATAGAAAATACAATAATCGATTCTAAATACAAGACATAGTGACTTCATTTGTTCCTTCTGCTGAGGCTGATCCACGAGCTTGTAACACTATATAACATAATATGAAAATGTGAATTGAAATAAAATTAATAAACTGATGGATATTCAAAGTAACAATTTATCTGCCCTATGCCTGTCTCACAGGAGCATGTAATGCCTGCCAGTGTCTTAAAACAGCCCACCAGCCAGTCAGCGACAACAGCTAGGAGGCTGTTACTCTGTCCCGCACTCTACTCGCTATCGAGGTCACCCTTTTGAACATAGTGACATAAAAATAGTTCACGCACACCCTGGTGACCATCCCCGACGCGCTGAAAACGGGACAGCCGCAGCAGCGCTCTTAATGCGTGTTGTATTAAGGGAACTAATCTGTCTACAAATTTTACGGTATTAGGTAATTATAACTTTTTTAGGAATAACAGTTGTACGATGTGTTAATTTAGTCAAATAAAACAATTGAATACCTACACATTTTCTTTATTAAAAATATCTTTCTCTGTCTGTCTATTCTAATCGTATCAATGCACTACTTGCAGAGACGCGATAACTCAGTGTGGGCGATAATTTTACGTGCAAATAATTGGATAATCTCTTAATGTCTGTGACTGTAACATGTGACACATTTTGAAACAATTATTCAATTTATTTTACTCAGTAACCGACAAAGTTCAACTGCCCTAATTTTTTAAGTTCATTCGTTCATAAGGCCCGTCGCATATTGAAACCCTTTTTTCAATCAATCAACTCAGCCTATCGCAGTCCACTGCTGGACATAGGCCTCTCCCAAGTTGCGCCACAACACTCGGTCCTCTGCCTTCCGCATCCAGTCCCCCCCAGCCACGTTCTTTAGGTCATCGGTCCACCTGGCAGGGGAAAACTCCCCCTTTTTTGAGATGAAGAAATTGCCTATCGCATGCCACACCACCCCGGGAAGCAGCGTGATTATGTGGGGCGCGCACCCACTAAAAACTCATATGTGTACCACCTACTCTTGAATCGGTGGATGAGCCACGAGAACTGCAATGCAGGGCATTTGCAACCGGCCCTCTTCCTGTATAAACTCTTCTCTGGCGATATCCGGGCCGGGCACACTTGGGATATCACCACAACTCAAAGGCCGTGCATATTGAACTCAGCCTAATCTGGCCCAGCTTAACACCAAATAGCGCGTTTATGTATTTCGTTCACAATTGCTTCCCACATGGCATGGGTTACGTGGGATCTTACTTCCTACGGTACGTGATTTTACGGAGAGCTCGCATCGCGTACCATGAGAAGAGGCTTGATCGTGGCTACAAAGATCCGTCTATAGTGGTGTGTTTCGCCGTAAGTTACCGAACTTCAAAAGTGCTGTGCAAAATCGTGCAAGACGGTCCGTGTAAAGTGGCTTCCCACGGTGCTTGTTTTTATGCTTATTATATTACTTTGCACGAACTCGCACAGCGCACCATGGGAAGAGCTTTAGTGCAGCATGGTATCGTCCATAAAACCACACACCGTGGGGAGCCACCTATACACGTTTTATGAAACCAACCACCCCGTTTGCTGTGCGTGGGCTGGGCTACCAATATGCGGCGGTTCTATAGTACAGGTATTTTTAGAAGGATAGCCTGACAAGGAATATGCCACACCTTTCCCACCTATGGGCATCATAAGAACGTCTTAAGACATAA
This sequence comes from Asteroscopus sphinx, assembly GCA_949699075.1. NCBI lineage: Eukaryota > Metazoa > Arthropoda > Insecta > Lepidoptera > Noctuidae > Asteroscopus > Asteroscopus sphinx. The sequence goes on along the minus strand of OX453022.1, from coordinate 19,422,759 downwards.
TACCAGAAGCCGAAATGATGAGGAATTCCGTTGACCACTTGCCTCCTCCATCATCAGGCTCTCCAGAAAAGAATATGCGACCAAAAGACTTGTGAAGATAAACCAAATCAACTAAAACTCAATTGTCTTACTATTGGTAGTTGAAGAGTTTCTATGACCATCTCCCGTTTCCATCATCATATAAGGTTGATAGTACTGTAACGAGGTCCAACTCGTTATGCTGCTCACCCTATTTGGTTTTCCTGGCCACTTTATTATACTTTAATCAATCCAAATTCAAAATTCAAAATTATTTTCAAAAATGGCTAATTTTCCACTGTTTTAGCTCAGTTCTATATTGTACGCTGAAAGACACTCATGTGTCTGTGACTCTGTCTTATAATCATTATATTATTTTATTAACAAATAGTCAATGTATCAAGTTACCAGTTAGTGAGATACAGTATACCCAAAACGTTCCTGTTGTGTTTTTATTGTTTGTGCCGACCTACCAACCTACCTACCTACCTGAATCCAGCCCGAGCTAGCTGCATGGACATAGCAGCAGCTCAATTGTTTTATAGTCGGAGTTGACCTACCACGCCTCCGGCCCTCCGTACTACTGGCCCTCTGTGCCCTCATACCTCAGAGGAGTTCCATACCTCCATACCACTAGTTCCTGCAGTTCCTGTACCACTAGTTCCTGTTGTTCCTGAGTTCTGTTCCTGTACTTCCTGTTATCCTCCTACTTCCGTGTGTCACCGTGTGCCAAGCCACCGAACCCTCGACCCTGCGAGTCTCCTGCCCGAGCCACCCACACCGGCCACGACGTGACACTGGCGCCCAACTGTATTTTGATTATTTTATTGTGATATATTTATTTTCTTTTTTTTTTATAATCACCCACAATGACACGACTTTTGGTAATCCAACCCAAGTTTTCTCAAGTTGGATTTAAACCTCAAGTGCCTTCAGTGGGTGTAGTTGCTGTTGAGCAACCGGTGCGGTATTTTTGTATGTAAATGCAGTATGTTTATTGCTTTGTATACTGTATAGTTTTGTATGGAGTTATGTTTGTATATTTGTATTAATTGTCTGATTAAAATGTGTGTAATTTTGTTGTTATGATTATTTTTTAACAAACTGTTATAAAAAAGAAATCAAGAAATTTATGGGTTATAAAACAGGTGAAAATGATAAGTTAAATGATGGCCAAATAAGAATAATACAAAGGATTATGTTGTTGTTGTTGTATTATATTATTGTATTGTTTCCAGAATTCAATGTGTGCTAAGTTTTAAATTGGTATGATAATTTGGTGATAGTATTTATAGAGTTTCCATGATCAACGTTCCCCCTCCATTATGAGACCCTCTAGAACATAATATGTAACTAAAAGACACATCAAGACAAATGAAACGAACTGAAACTCGATGGTCTTACTGTTGGTAGTCGAGGAGTTTCTATGTCCACCTTTCGTCTCTATCATCATACAAGGTTGATATGGTACTAATTATTATTGTGTTGTCACCAAAACTTAGTAAGTCTGTAAATTCTTAAATTGATACGATCATTAGTAAGTGAAAAGTAAGTGGTAAGGTTGGTTGACATTGTTGGAAAGTTACAAAACGAGCGTTTTACAAAAAGGAGGGCGCCACTAGTCATATCGTAAAATTTTATCAAACATAAAAAATCATATATCTTTATTATAGGTACACAAATACTAGGAATGTGAAAAAAAAACTATTATTTTTATATTTTAATCGATTATTTTGGGTCGATTATTATTTCAAGAAAAATCGATTATTTAGAAATCGATTTTTTATTTAAAGCTTCGTTTGTTTTCGATTTTTTTCCATCATGTATTCGTCAAGGTCAAGTCAAAAGTCATTGATTTATTGACACTGACTTTGACTAGTTCATGAATTTTTTTCACATCTTCAGTATTATACAAGTTCTCGTACCGCGTTCGTTGGTTCGTTTATTTTGTTTTGTTTCGGAGTAATAATTACTGTTGTAAAAATATAAAGTTGATTTTGAGAAAAAAATCGATTATTATTTACAAATACATCGATTTTTTATTAATCGATTTTAATGAAACTTAAAAGAATCGATTATTAATAAATCGATTTTTAAAAAGCTACGTCACATCTTTATCAAATACTGATTGACTCAGTATCAGCAAAGATAAAAATCAATAATGAAAAAGTTACTCACGCGATAAAGAAATAAGCAACAAATAAACAGAAAAATAATGTTCGATCGAATCGAATCGAATTAAGACAACAAAATACCTAAATCTTACAACCAAATTGTTATAATCACTTGTAGTTATGAGGCCGAACAACTAGTCCGACGTTTCAAAAATAGCAGGTGTTTCCACACCTGATGTTAAACAAACGTTACGACACAAAATTTGGCTCATACCAGTGTTCGTGTAACGAAACCATAGCGACTTCTAATTCGACGCCAACGCCATCTATCGATCACGATGGCATGAAAATTGGGTGATAGAATTTAAGAAGTTTCCATGATCGAACCCCCTCCCCCTCTATCATTAGACTAACCAGAACACAATATATGACCAAAGGACTTAATCAAGACAAATCAAACGAGCCGAAACTCGATGGTCTTACTGTTAGTAGTTGAAAAGTTCCTGTCTACCTACATCATCATACAAGATTGATAGTACATACATACATACATACTTTTGGGACATTTTACACTACACCATCTAGTCCCAAACTAAGCAGAGCTTGTACTATGGGTATTAGACAATGGATACAATACTTATATACTTTTTTTTTTGTAAATACATGCTTATAATACATAAGAAACACCCAGACCAACACAAACACTTATGTTCATTACACAAATATTTGTGTCCTGTGGGAATGGAACCCACGACCTCGTGATCAGCAGTCCGACACTCGAACATACTATTGTATTGTTATTAGAATTTATTTATTTATTTAATTCTTTATGCTTAACAGGGTACAAAGGCGGTCTTAACCAGACAACCTTAGGGTAATGCAGAGACAAAGAATAAGGTAGATGCACCAGTAAAGTAGAAAAATATGTTTCGTACTACGGACTTATTATATATAATATTTAGTAGAATAAAAATAAATAAATACCTATGTACATTATACATATAATAAAATATACATATGATACATACCTACATATATAACTATAAATATATTACATCAAGATAAATCATAGTCGAGCTGAATCTGCTAAATTGTTTTCACGGAAATATTTCCTTAACTTAACTTAACAATAAAGGCGAGCCGACTGTTAGCCATCCTGAATTCATGAGGAAGCGCATTCCATAATAGGATAGATTGCACGAAAAATGTAGAGTGAACGAAGTCAGAGCGGTGGGAAGGACATTGGAGAAGACGATTATTAGTGGAGCGGAGATATTTAGTAGAATTGCAGAAGTATGCTAAGTTTCAATTTGGCATGACAATTGGGCGATGACATTTGATGAATTTCTATAATAACCCCCCCCCCCCATTCCTCACTATCTTCAGACCCTCCAGAACACAGTATATGTACAAAAATCTTAATAAGAAAAATCGAACGAGCCGAAACTCGATGGTCCTACTGTTAGTAGTTGAGAAACGAGCCGAAACTCGATGGTCCTACTGTTGGTAGTTGAGAAGTTGCTATGTCACTTTCCATCTCCATCATCATAAAAGTTGATGATACCATATTTTTATGTCGTCACCTAAAGTACATAAGTCCTTAAAGTTTCAAATTGATAAGATCATTAGAAGTAGGTGAAAAGTGATTAGATTTCACTCAAGACGTCTGAAGACTAGGTCTGATCGGCGACTAAACGCATTAGCGTATCGAGTATTTAGAAGTTTTGACGACTTTGTCGAGTCGTATAACTACTCCAAAATGCATACAAACTTACTAATCCACTGGACTCACTAGTTTTATTTTTATAGTACCTATAGAATGGCGAAACGAGCTAAAGGCCCACCTGGTGTTAAGCGGTTACCTTTGCCCATGACAACTTCAATACCTAATACCTAGGCTGTTGCCTAAATGGTACCGCAAGTCGGTTCGTCAAACTGAGACATAAAGATGGAAAGTCTCATGTGATTGTAATTTCACCAGCACCCGTACCCTTCGCACCGAAACACAGCAATGCAAGCATCACTATTTGGTGGAAAAGTAGGCACCACGGTGGTGTACTTACTACCACCGTGCCTACTTTTCCACCACCTTAACACCGTGGGAAAGTCCCCGGACGAGCTCTTTCACTAAGGAGCTCTACTACTACTAAATCTTATTTATTCCGTGACTGGACTCTCACGTGCTGAGAGACGCAATTGATGGACGCATGTGTGAGTGAGGAGGAAATCCGACCGGTAATCGAACATGTTACTATGTTACTCAATAATAAAGACCGTTTTTAATTACGCTATTTTTGATTACGTACCTATTTGTGTACCTAGTGCACAGAATAATGAAAAATTAAAAGTAACAGAATTAAATATTAACTTTAAAAAACTTTTTAACAAAAAATAAAACCGACTTCAAAAACCTTAACTAATAACAAAAAAAAAACCGTCTTCAAAAACCTTAACTAAAAAGTAAAAAATAATCATTGTATGTATTTTAAAATCTTAACATAAACCCAAAATTTTGAAGGCGGCGCGTGATTGACCCTGTGCGTCATGTACCAGGCCCCTCAGAAAGTATTGCGAAAAAAAGTTTTTATATATGGGAGACTGGCCAGTTATAATGTTTTTCGAAAATATGATTATTTATAAGTAAAAATAAGTAAGTTCCAATTTCAAAATTTCCCTCCACATTTTTTGCGAGTTAATTCAAAGTATTGTGTCTCACTGAAATATGGATCTGCGCCGGGAACATTTTAGAGCTATGATTTTATACGATTTCAAGTGTCGCCTGAAACCGGATGAATCGTACGATAGACTTCAAATGGCATTCATGGATGAAGGCCCTTCCAAGGCAACCGTGTATAAAGAAAGAAAAGAAAGAAAGAAAATATTTATTTCAGTCTCGGTACAGGCGAGAGAAAAAAAAAAAACTAAAAATAGTATAGGTATTAACAATAAACTTAAAATTATCGTTGTATCGTTGGTATAACGAATTCAAGCGCGGTCGACCAACTTTGGGGGATGACGAAAGAAGCGGTCGCCCTTTGACGGCTGTTACCGAAGAAAACGTGCTAGCAGTGAAAAATTTAATCCAAGACAATAGGCGAATTACATATCAGGAGATTCAACACATATTGAAGATTGGATCGGGAAGCGTTCACGAGATTCTACACAGCCATCTTCGCGTGAGGAGGATAGTATCACGCTGGGTGCCGCACAACCTCACCGATGCTCAGAAGCAGGCCCGGGTGGAATGGTGCCGTGATATGCTTAACAAATTTGAAGCAGGCTCGTCTCGGCGTGTTTACGACATCGTTACAGGTGATGAGTCCTGGATTTATCAATACGACCCATAAACCAAGCGCCAGTCGACTGTTTGGGTGTTTCAAAATGAGCCAACGCCTACCAAAGTGAAGCGATCTAGAAGCGGGGGTAAGATTTTGATCGCTAGCTTTTTTAATTTGACTGGCCACTTGGTATCAATTCCCTTACGGGATCAAAGAAGCATTAATGCCGAATGGTATACTACCAAATGTTTGCCAGAAGTTTTCTCTGTTATAAGCAACAAGCGACCAAACACAGGGCTCCGCGGGCTACTGCTCCACCACGACAATGCACCTGCGCACACCGCACTCAAAACGAGGGACTTCCTGGACAGCACGCCAGTCAAACTCCTGGGTCACCCTCCTTACAGCCCTGATCTAGCACCGTGTGACTTCTTTTTATTCCCAAAAATAAAAAATCAGCTCAAAGGGATACAATTTACGTCGCCGGAAGATGCGCTGGCTGCGTTCGAGCAGGCTGTAAACGAGGTGTCTGCGGCGGACTAGAAAAAGTGAAAACTGGTTTAGGCGCATGAATATTTGTATAGAGGCTGGTGGAAAGTACTTTGAAAAGATTTGATAAAAATATATGTACGTATAGAACAATTTTTTTTAGTTTCGCAAAACTTTCTGAGTGTCCCACGTAATGTACAGTCGAGCGCAATATCTATAGTAAATACAGTTTATGTGAACGTACATGAAAAAAAATCACGCGCCGCCTTCAACATTTTGGTTTTATGTTAAGATTTTAAAATACATACAATGATTATTTTTTACTTTTTAGTTAAGGTTTTTGAAGACGGTTTTTTTTTTGTTAAAAAGTTTTTATTTCATACTTTTTAGTTGAAAATTGCGAGGGTTGATTCATAAATGTTTATAATATAACCAATTTGAGATTTTTTTTTTATTAACCTTTGTTATCCCACTGCTGGGCAAAGGTCTCGCTCATGTTCTTCCAAACGTCCAATCACTATCGTGAAAAAAAAACACGCATATCGGCCAAGAATTCTCAGAAAAACGAACCAATGAGCAGATCATCTAGATATGCGAAGTTAAAATAAACTGATCTATTGAAGCTGGTTACAAAACTACTCAACCCAAGTCAATAAAATTTATATGGGACCACCGCGCGGACTTTCTCCACCAAATAAAAAAACAACCACGTAAATCGGCCCATAAATCTCGGAGTAATCGGTGTACAAACATGAAAAAAAAAAAAAAAAAAAACCCGCGGAATACATAACCTCCTCCTTTTTTTGAAGTCAGTTAAAAAGTAAAAAAACTTTTTAACAAAAAATAAAACCGACTTCAAAAACCTTAACTAAAAAGTAAAAAAATAATCCTTGTATGTATTTCAAAATCTTAACATAAACCAAAATTTTGAAGGTGGCGCGTGACTGTCCCTTTGCGTCATGTAAATATAATGTACTGTCGAGCGCTTATCTATAGTAAAAAACAGTTTATGCGAACTTACATGAAAAAAAACACGCGCCGCCTTCAAAATTTTGGTTTATGTTAAGATTTTGAAATACATACAAGGATTATTTTTTTACTTTTTAGTTAAGGTTTTTGAAGTCGGTTTTATTTTTTGTTAAAAAGTTTTTATTTCATACTTTTTAGTTGAGAATTCACAGAAAAACGGAACTATTAGTAGATCATCTAGGTAAGCGAAGCTAAATTAAACTGATTTATTGAAGCTGGTTGAAAAACTACTCGACCTAAGTCAATAAAATTTATATGGGACCACCGCGCGGACTTCCTCTACCAAATAAAAAAACAACCACGCAAATCGGCCCATAAATCTCGGAGTAATCGGTGTACATACATGAAAAAAAAAAAAAAAAAAAAAAAAAAAAAAAAAAAAACCCGCTGAATACATAACCTCCTCCTTTTTTTGAAGTCGGTTAAAAAATAATCATTGTATGTATTTCAAAATCTTAACTTAAACAACATTTTTAAGGCGGCGCGTGGTTGACCCTTTACGTCATGTAATGTACAGTCGAGCGCAATATCTATAGTAAAAAAACCCGCCGAATACATAACCTCCTCCTTTTTTTGAAGTCGGTTAAAAACAGTTTATGTGAACGTACATGAAAATCACGCGCCGCCTTCAAAATGTTGTTTAAGTTAAGATTTTGAAATACATACAATGATATTTTTTTACTTTTTAGTTAAGGTTTTTGAAGTCGGTTTTATTTTTAACTGACTTCAAAAAAAGGAGGTTATGTATTCCGCGGGTTTTTTTTTTTTTTTTTTTTTTTTTTTTTTTTTTTTTTCATGTATGTACACCGATTACTCCGAGATTTGTGGGTTGATTTACGTGGTTGTTTTTTTATTTGGTAGAGAAAGTCCGCGCGGTGGTCCCATATAAATTTTATTGACTTAGGTTAAGTAGTTTTTTAACCAGCTTCAATAAATCAGTTTATTTTAGCTTTACGTATCTAGATGATCTGCTCATTGGTTCCTCATTCTGAGAATTCTTGGCCGATATGCGTGTTTTTTTTTTCACGATAGTGATTGGACGTTTGGAAGAACATGAGCGAGACCTTTGCCCAGCAGTGGGATAGCAAAGGTTAATAAAAATATATTCTCAAATTGGTTATATAAACATTTATGAATCAACCCTCAACTAAAAAGTATGAAATAAAAACTTTTTAACAAAAAATAAAACCGACTTCAAAAACCTTAACTAAAAAGTAAAAAATAATCATTGTATGTATTTTAAAATCTTAACTTAAACAACATTTTGAAGGCGGCGCGTGATTTTCATGTACGTTCACATAAACTGTTTTTACTATAGATATTGCGCTGGACTGTACATTACATGACGCAAAGGGTCAACCACGCGCCGCCTTAAAAATGTTGTTTAAGTTAAGATTTTAAAATACATACAATGATTATTTTTTACTTTTTAGTTAAGGTTTTTGAAGTCGGTTTTATTTTTTGTTAAAAAGTTTTTTTTGTTAAAAAGTTTGCACGGTTTGAGGCGCATGTGTATGCGTGAGCGCTGGTTGTACACGAAGGAGCATAGTTTTTGTTGGCTTTACTATGATTGTTACACACTTCGTCTATATTTTTTACTATGTCTGTGAGTACGCCTCACCTCTTTGCGTAGAATAATAATGTTATTGTGAATTCCTTCCTTTTGTAACATGCTTACACAAAATTTCAAATATTCAAACTTTGAGTGACTATTAATTTTCACTTTATTATTGTACTGATTGACACAGTACTGGCATGGCAACTTTGCAAGGCAAAGATAATAAAAAGAACATAATGATAAAATCCGGAATGATTGACATTTTACCAAAACTTTGTCAAGTCAAAAACAACTAAATCTGACTATCCAGAACACAATATATGACCAAAGGACTTATCAATACAAATCAAACGAGCCGAAACTCGATGGTCTTACTGTTAGTAGTAAAGAAGTTCCTATGTCTCCATCATCATTCAAGATTGATCATCATCATCATCATCATTTCAGCCGAAATACGTCCACTACTGGACATAGGCCTCCCCCAAGCATCGCCACAACGACCGGTCCTGCGCCTTCCGCATCCAGCGGATTCCCGCGACCTTAACCAGGTCGTCGGTCCACCTTGTGGGGGGCCTACCCAAGATTGATATTACCATACTATTGTATTGTTACCAGAATTACTCGTACTCGTAAGACTCAGTCAGTACATATTTTGCCTTACTCACTTTTTCGCACATAATAATAATTTTTGTATGCTTATTTATTATCATATATCATTAAAAAAATACTTTGACTTAAATATTCAGATAATTAAATGACTATTGACTACTAATTTTATATTATTACTAGCTGCCCGTCCCGGCTTCGCACGGGTGGACATGAAAATATAGCCTAGGTTACTCAGTAGTGGTGTGAACCGGAGGCATTTTCAGCCTCCGGAGATTATGCGGAGATTTTGTTGAATCACCGGAGATTATCCGGATATTCTCCGGTTATTCAAAATACTCTAAATCTATACATATGAGAAGAAAAAACACGCTAACAAAAAAAAAAAAAAGGACATTTCACAGCACATTTGGGTGCTTTCTGCAACAAATGAAATAGCCGGTAGTTTAGTGCAATCACCGATTAGTCTCCGGTACTCACTCTAACCGGTGATTATCCGGTTTTTTGAGAACCGGTTCACACCACTATTACTCAGGGTGAATGTAGGTTTCTAATGGTGATTTTTTTTTTAAATCGGCACAGTAGTTTTTGAGTTTATTCATTACAAACATACACACAAAAATACAAATCTTTCCTCTTAATAGTATTAGTGTAGATGTAGATTATACTCAATACTGATTGAACACAGTACTGGCTGGAAAGCTGGCAACTTGGCAAGGCAAAGATATAGAGAACATAATAATAATAAAATGGCACTAATGGCAGGCATGAGCGAGCATGACTGAAAATTTATCAGAAAATCAGAATCTAAAACTTTGTTAAGTCAAGAACATAATCAAACAAAGTTGAATAAAATTAATGTAATTGAATGTATTTGTATAGTTTTAAGAGGCCGAACAACCAGTCCGACGTTACAAAAATAAAAGGTGTTTCCACACCTGATGTTAAGCTGCTATTACAATCCAAAATTTGGGTCATACCAGTGCTTGTGTAACGAAACCATAGCGACTTCTAATTCGATGCCAACGCCATCTATCGAGCACATTGGCAACTTTGCTATACCTATAAGTAAGTTATTCTGATATGTTGGTAAGGTATTTAGGTAAAATACATTAAGGGGCTTAAATTTTATAAGCGATGCTATTATTATTATTTTATGAATAATAAAAAAATGGTTTATGATAACATATAATAAACAATCATTAATTTCGAGTGGCATGACTCATACGTTAAATTAATAATTAAAAGAATACTGGAATAGAATAAAACAATAGTAATTAAATAAGTTACAATTACACTATAAAACTACTTTTAACAACTTTTTTTATTTATATCTGTACGAGCGCCTACGTGAATTAAGGAGCAATTATTTTCAATCAACACTATATTGCAATTTTATGTTTTTGTAATCTTATTGCCTATCTCGTAATCTACTTGGAATACCTATTTTCAATGTTTAACATTTTTTTAATTTATTTTAGGACTGAAGAGTTTTCTACGCCGTCTATCATAACTATTTTGGATGACCATACGGTTTAACCTTAAAAATTCACACTGTTAGTAGGTACATTATAATTATTAGAATTAAGTGATAAGTAAGTAATAAACTAATGTTTATTACTATTATATTAACAGAACTGTATTTAATTTTATTGTCTGTTTGTTTGTTCGAGCATCACGCAAAAACGAATGGATCGATTTGAATGAACTTTGACACACACAGACCATGTTCTGAATTAAAATATAGTATATTTTTTATTTAATTACAAGGTGGACCGACGGTCCGACGACCTGGTGAAGATCGCGGGAATCCACTGGATGCGGAAAGCGCAGGACCGGTCGTTGTGGCGATTCTTGGGGAAAGCCTATGCCCAGCAGTGGACGTCTTACGGCTAAAGTGATGATGAAGATGATGATACTTTTTATCGACATTCCACGGAAGCGACGGAAGCAAAGCCAGGAGTTTCTACAAATTCAGAGATAGAAAATGAATACTGCAAGTTAATCAATTTAAATAAGTTTTTTTTATGTTCCCTCTAATACCTACTTACTTAATTAAAAAACAACTTTTGTTCTGTTTTTATTTGGAAAAGGTTATTTTTTCATAAAAAACTTGTCATCAGTCTTGATTACTCGACAGTTTTACCCAGGAAGTGATTTCTTCACTCTTCTTCATTCTTGACTCTTGCCAGAACTCCATACATTCTTATAAACACATTAAAAAGAACAATAACATAATGGACAAAAGATACCCAAAAAATAAATAACAAGCTTTAGAATTTCCTTTTAAATCGCCATTTTCTCCATTCAAAAACATTTCAAGAATTATCCGTGTTTCCATACAAAAACATGGTCATTGTTTAAAAAGTCAAAACCGACATAGATTTACTTGAACAAAGGCAGTAAAAACGGTTTATAGACTTGTTATTGCTGTCCCAACGGACACTTGGTGTGGTGTAAGTTGTGAAATGATAGCGATTTTTATTCACAACTGGCCCTCCATGAGTTGCAATGCCCTCTTTCTTCCTAACTTTGCGTGGCGTACCTAAAACAACTCACCAAAGTTTGATTCATAATCGGATGAATGGAATGAATTACTTTTTCGTTGAGATATGTCATTAACATACATTTTGATTGTTTTCTATAGCGTTGACGATTGTATAATATTGTATATTGTCAACTTGGCTAGTTTTCAACATAATATCGATTTTCAAATAATACGCGTGGAAAGCAGTGGGTAAAAACTAGTTATGAATGAACTTTAAAAGGTTTTGTTTAAAAATATATATTTAATTAAGATTTTATTGCAACTTTATTCAAATACGGTACAATTTAAATTAAAAGTAACTGAATTTCAAAATTGTATACGGCCTATGGATATGGGTTTCTAAACGTTCTGAAGGATTTTTTCAAAATATTATGTTTTCACAACAAACTATGGAATAGTTAAAGCTAAGATTTTGTACCTATTTTGCTCTCTACAAATTCTGAATTGCTACTTTTCAAGTGCTATACACTTTAGAATATATTCGTAAATTAAATGTTCATCCAGCCAGCGCCCACAATGATAACCTGGATTTTTTAATGTTTATTTTCTGGTAACACCAGAAAATGTTGAATTGAAATCGCTCATACTATACACCACATTCAAAGACCGGATCGGTGGAAACAGATTTTAATGTATCCTATGAAAATCTTCATTCAAAAGCTCTTTCCCTTTGAATTTTAATATAAATCTCGAATTGGGACTTTATTAGCGTTGGAAGAAGACCAATAAATGTGAAAATTATGTATTCTTGCTTTCAATGGATATTTATGAAGGATTCTTAGGGTTATTTACATACTGATGTGGAATGGAACAAAAATAACGTGTTTTTTTGTTTAAAAAAAAGCTACCTAGCTTACTAAAAAGTAATGTACGATTTTCGTATTTTAGATTGAGAATAAGACCTACACGGTGTACGATAAAGTACCTATACTTTATTTATTAAAGAATTATACACATATGGCTAACAAGGCATATATAGAGTTTCATCTTATTTAAATTAGCCTACCAGGTTAATAGACTCATTAAATTGTCTTCAACTTCGCCTAAAAGCTTAAAAAGAATTGACAATTAGCGATGGGTCATTGACGGTTTTTGTAACTATTTTTTTTACAAAAAATAACCGGTTAAAAATATACTGTTTCTTCTCAACAGATTTGAAAAGAGCTGATTTTATAATTTTCTCCAATATTAACGTTTTTACGTTTAAAATTGTTTCATTTTAAAAATTAATATTAATGGGTAGGGTTTGGGTGCCGGTGAAATTACAATCACATGAGACTTTCGAGACTTTCCTTGTTCATGTCTAAGTTCAGCGAACCGACTTGCGGTACCATTTAGGTAGGTAACATCCTAGGTGGTATCAGGCGCGGTTCCAGCCCAAGATTTTGGGGGGGTCAACTTGGCTTACGTACAGTTTCAAGGTCCAAATTTACCATTTTTTTAGTTAGTTTGTTAGTTTATTATGTAACAAAATAGTTACTAAAAAAAGGAACGTCAACAAAGAGGAAACGAACGTTGGAAACAAACGCGAGCGAAGCGAGCGCGAATTTTTCATATTTATGCGAAAAGTTGACTTCAATTTAAGTGAGTTGCAGGCTATTTACGTTAATGAGAAGCGCGAGCGAAGCGAGCGCGAAATATTTTTTTCATCGCCAAAGCATCAATCGCTTGCGCCTTTGAGTGTCCAATCGCAACGGCAGGCTCATGTAAAATAGCGCAAACCGTTCAACAAAATGAACTTCACAAACAAAACTCTAAAATAATGTTAGGTATTTTTTGACGTATGTTTGAGTAAATAGGTATATAAGTACTAACTTACCTAGTTTTGATTTCATTGTTTACTTTTGGACGTTTAAGCAGGAAGTCAATAATTTATAATAAAACAAAGTTTAACCGGATTAAATCGCATATATTATTTAAATTGGTTTCCCTGACGTGTCAAATATTTCAATTATCAATAATTTATTTTATTTATTTTTGTAAATTGTCTATTTTTAGGAGATTTGTCAATTTGACGTGTACGATTTTGGGGGGGGGGGTCATGACCCCTACGACCCCCCCCCTAGAACCGCCACTGGGTGGTATTGAAGTTGTTATGGGCAAAGGTAACCGCTTCACATCAAGTGGGCTCTTAGCTCGTTTCGCCATCCTATACTAAAAAAAAATACGTTAATAATTAAATTAAATCAGTTTTTGAAGCAATTCGTTTGTCAATGCATAAGTTTTTACTAACCTGCTCGTATGTCAAAGAAACATTTTATTTTCAACCTGTTTTTGGAGCAATGGAGAACAGTTAATTCGTTTCTGATAAAAAAGCTGTTTTAAAAATCATTCGTTGATTTAATGCCCACCGCTATTGACAATAACAGTCTTCAACTGCTGGTGGCTTACTTAGTGAATACAGTGTACATTTCATGTCTAGGTGTGTTAAAGAAATGCAGTTCGTCCAAAATTACATAAATTTTGTTGAACTAGACCCTTGTAAGTCATGAATATAATTAGTCATTAATAAAATCAGTATTAGTCATTGTTAGAATCGGTCACCAGCAGAATCATTATTAGTCATTATTTGACTAAACAAAATCAGATATCCCAAGTCAGATGTAGATCAGAAAGCAGTTCTTTTGCATAAGGGCCGTAATCTACCAAAACCGAGAGAAGAGATGTCTGAAACAACCAATAAGTTTGCGTGATTTTCACATCTTTCCACTTAGCTTCATCACAATCCAATCTAACGCAATAATTTTGGTTCATCATCATCATCATCATTTCAGCCGAAAGACGTCCACTGCTGGACATATGCCTCCCCCAAGCATCGCCACAACGACCGGTCCTGTGCCTTCCGCATCCAGCGGAAAGTAACCGACATAGCCCGAAGAATTGCCAAACTTAAGTGGCAGTGGGCGGGGCACATTGCTCGCAGAACGGATGGCCGATGGGGCAGTAAAGTTCTGGAGTGGAGACCGCGTACTGGAAGGCGCAGCGTGGGTAGACCCCCCACAAGGTGGACCGACGACCTGGTGAAGGTCGCGGGATTTTTGGTTGTTTACACACAAAGAAGACATCTCTTATTCGCTTTGGTGGATGTAACCCAGTCTTAATCAGAAACTTAAAATAATGGTTGCGATAATTGATCTGGCTTAAACAATATTATGCATGGAAATAAAATCACGGACGCTCCGCTCTGAAATAGTTTAAAATGAATTATTTAATTGAGGTACCTACGCATAAACACAAAATACAAATGTTTCCCTCACCCAAACGACATTATAATTTTTAGCATCTAAAACAAAAATGTCAGTAATTAATCTTACCCTTTCACGAGTTGTTAGTTCCGTCGCCAAAGGATTAAAATTTGCGACTCATTAATTGCGAATATTTTATAAACCTAGGGTATAAGGGTAATCCGTCAACATTTTGGGGTTTATGTCAAATTTTTTGAAGGATAAATGGTCGATTTCTAAATTGTAGGTTTATTTTTAATACACCTTACCATATGTACTTCGATCCATTAGATACAATCTGGAGAAGAACCAGAGTGACGGCTTTTAGGATCAGTAAGCTGAAGTGGCAGTGGGCTGGCCATGTTTGTCGTAGGACCGATGGCCGATGGAGCAGACGAGTCTTTGAGTGGAGACCGCGAATATAAGGCTAACGCAGCGTAGGCGGGATAGGTAGAGGGCCGATCCCACTCTGAGACGAAGGCAACCGAGAGGCAACCACCACGGCGCAAGGCCCAGATAGGGATTGTTAAAATATAATATATCCATCAATAAAATGAAATTTAAATAAAAGTAAAAACCGTCTTTGTTTCGGTTTGATTAAGAAAAAATTGTCACCGACTTCCTAAACTGTTTCACAATAAATATGTTTTTCTTTTTGAAATTGGTTTTTCACTTTTTTGTAAAGTTGATTTTATTTTTAACCGACGAAAAAAAGGAGGAGGTTCTCAATACGACGCGTATATATTTTTTTTTTTTTTTTTTTTTTTTTTTTTTTTTTTTTTTTTTTTTTATGTATGACCACGCATAACTTTTTACAGAGTGGTCCGATTTTGATGATTCTTTTTTTAATGGATAGGGTATATCTCGAAGTTGGTCCCATTTAAATTTCAAAATCAAAATCCACCCCTAAGGGTAGTAAAACAGGGGATGAGTGTTTGTTCACCCAGTGAATTCTTATCTGTTAACCAATTCTGTTGAAACTTGACACACATAAATATAGTTCTAGACACTACGACATAATGGAGACCTGGAGTTAGAGTTTAACCACAAAAAAATGAAAAATAAAACTTTTTAACAAAAAATTGAACCGACGAAAACAGAAACTGAAAAGCGAAAAATAACTAATTATGAGTCGGCGCCAATCAATTAATCAACGAAGATCATTAAATTACTTTAAATAAATAATAAAAACAACGTCACATCAAATACAACGTGAAATTTTCAACTATAAACAATAACTTTCCAAAAATGCGTTCTTCGCTCGGCCACTTCCAACTTACACGCACTTTGCTTGTTAAAAGTTCATTTGGCGCCGACTCATTCTATTTTGAATGGCAAACGATTGCTGCAATCCCGGATGGTTTGGTATCATCCAATAAACAGTTCCCTTCTTTATCTCTGAAGATCTTCATCAGATCTTCACGAAATGATAGGTATGCCTACAATATTTGCCATCCATGTGGAATTGAGTTCCTTCAATTCCACATGGATATCAGAACTGAATTTTGATAATAATGGCACCAATCTGCAAGAATGTCCTTTCAAATTTAAAAAAAAATCCAAATCGGTTTGTAAATGACGGAGTAATGAGGTAACAAACATAAAAAAAATATACAGTGGAATTTAGAACCTCCTCCTTTTTTGAAGTCGGTTAAAAGTAAAAAATAAATGTCAAATATCATACAGAATTATTTTTATGTGTATAATTTTATATGACATTTGAAAAAAAATATCGTTAATAGTATTCATATTGTATTCATACGCAGGTGAAGTCGGGGCGATTATGGCACATCCCTCCTTTTTGGGGGAGGCCTATGTCCAGCAGCGGACGTCTTTTGGCTGAAATGATGATGATGATGATGAAGTCGGGGCAAAGGCTAGTACCTGTTATAAATAACTATCAAAGCATTACCCGCTACTTCCCATACTAAACCAAAAACAATCGCGCTTATGTACGTCAATAAACATATAATGGTATTTGTGAGTGCTGTCAGTCTGTCACAGCTAACGAGGATATGTAGAACGTCTTCAAACGTTGCAATCAGAACACCGATGTCGTTTATTGAAATCTCAGCCCTCGTAACACAGAGTAGTGAGAAGATATAGAGACTTTACTAGGTATGCTAGTTTTTGATAAACGTTTAATGGAATTTTACAGTCGACTGCACGTCGGTCGTAACAGTTTGAAACTGACACCTATAGCCCCTTATGTTCAAGAAGATAATTATGTTTATCGACGATGAAGTGACCAGACCTAACTGTATAAATGTTACAGAGAAAAACCAACTTACTGTATAGTGCAAAAAGTAAAAGGTTAATCGTAATAAAATTACATTTAGGTGTTTTCACTTCATTGCCGTTGTATATTTAATAATTAATTTAACAATAATCAAAGATAATTAGTAAATTTTCATAAGAATAAAGTATATTGAATGCATTTAAAACTCAGCTAGCTCTATTATTTTTATAAAATGACGAACTTAACATCACAGCTTAACATAAATTATTAACTTACTAACTTATTGCTAAGTATTGTAAGTGTAAATGACTTGTGTTTTTATTGAAAACTAGACTTACTTATACTTAACTGAAATAAAATATAGCCTACGTTACTTTTGAATTAAATAGCTTTCTAATGGTGAAAGAATGATTAAAATCAGTTCAGTCGTTTCAGAGTTTATCAATTACAAACAAATATTTCCTCTCTATAATATTAGTATGGAAATATAAATAAATTCCTTTAAAGTTATAAAATAATTTAAAGAAATTTAGAAATCACAAGTTAAAATTTGAATTACAAACTACTATTTTATTTAGATAGCTGAAATGTCATGACGAAAAAATGTTTTTGAAGTTGTGCAATATATTTTATATGAATGCAATCTCTGCGCCAAACTATTCTGTACTAAAGATGATTGTCACCGATAGAGGGCGCCAGTTCGTAAAGTTTTACGATCACTTCCGACACGACACAGCCTCTTAGTAATCTGCACTACTAGGGGAACTCCTAATAGAGGTGCCCCCGCACTAGTGTTGTGGTGATGTCTGACTCTACAGCGTGTCACAAAAACCCTGTCTGATTCGCGACATGTTCAATTCGTGTGTGTTGATCTCCTATCCTTTTTAAAACTATGTTGGGATCTGTTTCAAGTCTAATCAGATGCGGCTGAATTACAGTATTTTACACGGAGCAACTGCCATTAGACGCCCCCCCTCACCGTAAATGTTTGAAACCCTCAGTGATTATATTATATTTGCTCTCAATTTGTGTCAACGATTGTAAAAGTGATTGATGTGTTTTTGTTTTGTTGGTTACTGTAATTTAATTTAATTTAACCTGCGCACCAGAGAGTGCTCCACACAGTTCTCAATGGTGTGTGTAGTCTGCCAACCCGCACTAGGCCAGCGTGATGGACTAAGGTCTTAGCCTTCTCGTATCGAGAAGAGGCCCGTGCCCAATGGGACAGTAATGAGCTGGTTATGTTATGTTCATCATCATCATCATTTCAGCCGAAAGACATCCACTGCTGGACATAGGCCTCCCCCAAGCATCGCCACAACGACCGGTCCTGTGCCTTCCGCATCCAGCGGATTCCCGCGACCTTCACCAGGTCGTCGGTCCACCTTGTGGGGGGCCTACCCATGCTGCTATGCTATGCTATGTTATGTTACTGTAATTTAATAATACACTCCTTTCAAGGCGAAAAAGTTTTTATGTCGCATAGCAAAACCATAAGAAAGTGCAGGCCTGTGGCCTGATTCACAAACGTTCGAAATGTTTCCGTTTCCGAAGTGAAATTTGACCGGCAAACGAAACAAAACGACCACTTCCTGCGACCACGAATGATGCAAAGCATTCGAAACATCAGGAAAAGCAATGTTAATAATAATAAACGATGTAATCCGGTCAAACTTGTTTTATTACGAAAAAAAAACGATTTGAGAATCGAACGCATTCGGAAACGCTATTCATAGTTCTTTAATTTTACATCGAGTGCTTTCCGACAACAAATGGCTCACGGGAGAGTTTCCATGAATTTCGCGTTGCGTTTCCGAATCCTTCGGTTCTTAAATCGTTTTGTTTCTTAATAAAACAAGTTTAATCGAATTACATCGTGTATTATTATTAAAATTGGTTTTTCTGATGTTTCGAATGCTTTGCAGCGTTCATGGTCGCAGGAAGTGGTCGTTTTGTTTTATTTGCCGATCAAATTTCACTTCGGAAACGGAAACTTTTCGAACGTTTGTGAATCAGGCCACGGATGTGAGTTGGCAGAGAACAAACGCCATCGAGATTTTTATGACATGCTGTATCTGAATCCGTATTCTAACTTGAATCAATGTATTGAATCTTGATTGAATTCTGAAGGGCGTCGGTTATGATCCATAATGCGAATGTATGAATGAGATCCTAATCTTTTGTATTTGAATAATATCCATTCGGGATGTTTTAGATATGTATCAGAAAACTGGATCTTCCTTATTGTTGCGAGCGATTTTATGAATAAAGTCACAAGTCACTGAAATATATTTAGATTCAATGTAACAAATTAATTAAGAAACGCGAATACAGTTTACATGTAATTAACGAAGTTTATGCTGTGTGTTTGTGTGTTTTATGCTATGTGTGTGTGATTATGAAAAAAACGTGCTTTAAGTTTGCTCTCATACTAAATAAACATAACTTGCCCGGCATGGTCCTCTTCTCTAGTCCATCACATTGGCATAATTTAATGAATTCTAATAGTGAGTTAACTCGGCCGCTGCCGTATGAAGGAGAGTAGAGGTTTGCACCGGAGCACTGAGTACCGGAGAATCACCGGTGAAAACCGGTGAAATTATTCGATTGAAAACACCGAAGAAAAACCGATTGATCTCCGGTTATCATCGATCATTCGGAATACATAAATAAAAGATTTATTGCTCAACACTGTATTATTTCTCATTTCGCTTATTTTTTACGAGTTTAAATATTTCGGATTTCGGATACGAAATACTCAAAATACTCGAAATACTCGAAGCGTTGTTAAAATGATTCATCTCGCTTGCTACATCAGCCAAATAGTTCATTGCAATGTACATGATTATCTTGTTAATTTTGTCTGGGTGCCGATTTCTTTTTAACCGACTTAAAAAAAAGGAGGAGTTTATGTATTCGGCGGGTTTTTTTTAATACGGGTGACAATCGTAGTTTTTTTTTATGTATTACTCCAAGTTTCCTGTTCTTCTGAAGACGAATTAATCTTCTGGACGTATTATTCGAATAAATATAAAAAAAGCCATTTTATTATTTAATAACTCATTAGCCAACAATAAACATAAAAATAAATATCATAAATAAACTTATCTTCGCTCCCCTTGGACGAACTTTTTATTCGTCCAAGTCGCTCCCCATGTTTTTTTAAAGTTAAGACGAAACTGGCGAAATGTGAGGGTATTTAAAACCTTACCCTATCTTATCCTTCGGGCACTACAGTTGTGATTTTATGTTATAAGTTATTTTTTCTGAATCATAAATCTTTTACGGTTTTATGGCAGGAATACACATGCTTGTAAAATGGAGCAGTAGCTTGCATGTCAGCTAGTGGCATATGCAAGTAACTGGCATACTGTGGATACATTTGCAAGTAAACAGGCATGCAATTTTCTTACTTGCATGTCAGTAACTTGCAAGAAGTATACACGAGCCAGTACGCCACGCTACCGACGCGACGTCTCAACAGCACATTTTCTTGTTTTTGCATCAACGGAAAGCATTCCAAGTGAATTACATAGTGTCATATTGTTACTAGCAGTAGAAAGTGTAGCTCAATTAATGAGATAAGAAAAGAAAAGAAGAAGAAGACGGATTTGAGTGACACTGGCATGCCCAGCTGCCACGTACGTTCATAACAGTAACTGGCGGTTTTGCAGAACCCCGCGACCCCTCCCTCATATTGCATGCCAGTAAATCAAATTTCGTGCAATCTACTTATTTGCCAGGTACAGGCATGCCAGTTAACGTATACACATTAAAGTAGCCGGCACGTGCAAGGAGCTGTATGCAAGCGTGCAAGTTACAGGCATGTGTATCAGGGGCTTTACGGCGAGAAGTCCCGAAAAATATCATGCAATCAATCATTCATTCGTTGTAGTGACTGATTGATTAACATAAGTTGTTTGAAAATCATTTTTTAAACAAAAAATACCTAATTATTTTATTATTTTAACGCATTTTACGCATGCGAAACGAATTCTAAAGATATAAATTGTGGAAATAAAAAATCGCTCACGAGCAGGATTCGAACCTGCGACTCCTGGCTCAGTACGCCAGTGCTTTAGCCACTAAGCTACCGTGAACACTGCTCGTGGTATCGAAATTATCCTCCACTATACGTCTTTGGGTGACGTCAGCGATATCTTATTAAGAAACATTGTTCCTTAACCGACTCGACTAACTTTACAGTTAAATCAAAATTTTCATTTCCATAAAAAAGTAAAATAAAATTAATTTATTATACATAGTAAGAATCTGCCTACACTGTACACACTATGGAAAAAATTGTAGTACAAATTAATGAAGATTTGTTTTTCTTAATTCTCCGGAGATCACCGGTGAATTACCGGAGATCGCCCAATCACCGGTGAATATCACCGGTTCTCAAGATTCCGCTCCGGTGCAAACCTCTAAAGGAGAGCGGAGGTCCCCCCTGCCCGCGACGCCTGCGGTAGTCCGGCTCAGTATATTACAATGTACTCTGTGGTCCGGCTCGACATCGCTTGCGCGCCGGTATTCTCGGTTAGGTGTGTCACCTACACGAAATTACTACCACGTGTTTGATTTTTAATTGAATGAAATCTAGGGATGATGATTAATTAAACTATAATTTAAATAAAAGACAATTATAAACATCTAATAAGTATTATCGCTAATATTTACCGCTTGTACATCTGTATCCGGGCGGATTAATGAATAACATAATGTATATTTTAGCCTATCTTTTTTTATTCTGTCCTACTACCAAATATCTGAAATGCAAAATCTTTGATGTTTTTTGTTACTTATTCAAGGTGAATTGGGCGAAGCAGCACATTATAATAACGTCCTATAATGGTCAATCAATCAATCAATCAACTCAGCCTATCGCAGTCCACTGCTGGACCTAAGCCTCTCCCAAGTTACGCCACAACGCTCGGTCCTCTGCCTTCCGCATGCAGTCCCTCCCAGCCACGTTCTTTAGGTCGTCGGTCCACCTGGCAGGGGGGCGCCCTATAATGGTCAACTATAAATTAAATGAGCCATAAGATCCCATAAAATAAATGCCATGTTACATTTAATAACAGTAATTCTAAACCATCATACCGGGTTTTGTACCCGGGTGTGTCTACGGCGCTCCCACTGGACCGGACGAATGGCGTTTAAATTCCCACACTGTGACGTCACTGGTTATGATGCAGGCATTAATTCTGCTGTATCCGCCCGTCCGTCATCGTGAAAAGTAACCATGGTTTGTGAGAAAATTTGAAAATTAAAATCTATATTTTAGAAAGAAAAGAAAGAAAGAAAAATGATTTATTGCCACAACAAGACTACATGCGGTAGGTGCATATAAAAATAACAGTACACGTATACATCGTCACCTAAATCTTCAATTATCGTGTCGACATGAGCTACATAATGATAATATAGTTCATTCCGTGGGAAAAAGATTAGCCAATCAGCAGGTTGGTAGCGTGGCTCACTGCCCAGAGTGCGCCAGAAGATCTATTAAATATCGTCACTCGTAGAGGCTGTTTTAATGCACCCCAAAATAAAAGCGTATGTTTTTTTTGGTGTAGAATAGCGAGATGAGACAAAGGCCCTCCTGATGTTAGACATTTACATTTTCCCATAACAACTGCAACATCACCTAGGCACTACTCCACTACTTCATTAAGACTGTATATATTCCGATATCTAAAGTAGCACATCAGGTCAGGACAGCGAAGGATGTGATACCATTCGAAACACCGGGGGTATATAAGGTTGACTGCAGCTGTGGTAGCTCCTACATTGGACAGACAAAGCGTACTATCGCGGAAAGAGTGAAGGAGCACATCACAGCGGTAAGGCGCCGTCAAGTGGACAACTCTGCCATAGCCGAACATTTGCTCGATTCAGGACCAAACCATTGGATTGAGCTACACGACCCGAAAATCCTCTCCACTGATCTTCATTACTATCCCAGAATTGTACGAGAAGCGATTGAGATAAAGAAATATAAAAATTTCAATCGGGAATCTTCCCGAAATTATCAGATTTTTCCGCCTTTTGACAATGCCGCTGGTGACTTATTTTCAAAGTCGTTCGGGATTTATTCTCAAACCCTCGCTTTTTTTCCAAGTGAAAATTTGGTTATTAAATAACCGTAGAATTGGTTAAGTATTGTTAGATGACTGTGCACATTATTTATCATTTGCTCTAGAAATATGGTACGGTTACAGACCAACATCTTGTATAGAACTCTCATATTTATGAACTAGTATGTTATCTGGATATAGGTTGTCCTCCTCGTGGAATCCGGTAATCGAGAAGTGTTCGCGTCGTGGTATGTCTACATGTATGTCCGCGAAAACTGTCAGCATTGTGTGTCGTGATTCAGCATATCTTGTTACGGACAGCGACGTTACGAAAAACCAACCGCGGGTAGTTCGAGAAAACACCCGCCGCTCAATACGATGACACCCACATACTTCTGTCTGCTCGTGACCACGGCCAATGCAACTTGACCGAAACGTCGAGGTTAGTCAAAATGTTCGTTATATTTTGATTTAATTGTGCGCGACAAGTCCCGTAAACATACTTATTAGTTCAATATGAGTGAAATTCGCGAAAGTTTAAAAACTTCAATCACCTAGGCTGTTGCCTAAATGGCATTGGTAGTCACGTTCGCCAAAGTGTGACATGAAGATGGAAAGTCTCATGTGATTGTAATTTCACCGGCACCCGTACCCTTCGCACCGGAACACAGCAATATAAGCATTAGATGTTTAGCAGCAGAAATAGGTACGGTGGTAGTACTTCCCCGGAAACACAGATAATATAATACTATACGAGATCTTTCACAAGGTGCTCTAAACAATATGTTGCTCTTTATCAGTACCATATTTAAGGGGGTGACTCTACCACCGATACTGAACACGAACCAATAAAAAAATCAAAACCATTTTTTTTTTAAATATCTATTTGTAAACAAACATATACCCGTGTGTCGCGCGCGACACAAAAACGATGTGTGCGAAACCACCAAAAAAATTATCAGATTTTTCCGCCTTTTGACAATGCCGCTGGTGACTTATTTTCAAAGTCGTTCGGGATTTATTCACAAACCCTCGCTTTTTTTCCACGTGAAAATTTGGTTATTAAATAACCGTAGAATTGGTTAAGTATTGTTAGATGACTGTGCACATTATTTATCATTTGCTCTAGAAACATGGTACGGTTACAGACCAACATCTTGTATAGTACTCTCATATTTATGAGCTAGTACGGTGTTCTTGAATCGCCTTACTCTTGGACAACCTTTACAAAAACGAAGTTATTAAAATCCGTTCAAAATGTCCACATTTTCTTGTAAACTTTGGCTAACCTAATATGTTCAGGTGATGAATGCAATCGCTGCATCGGAACGAGCTTTTATTTCCATATTTTAAAGCGACAAAAGCGCTAGAAATATTACACACAATTTAATTTTTTTTACTAATTAAATCAAACGATAATTTAATAATAGCGGTAAATTATTCACAAAGAGGGCGTTAATAAACAGAAGAATTTATTTTAAAGCAAAGAAGAAAATTAAATAAAAATAAATTTCTATTAAAACTCAGACTCGGCTCAGCTATTGTCGTTGTGAGTGTGTTGCGCAATTGCCCTACTGGACGCATAAACTGAAGTTTTCGCATGCCTGCTAAAGGCGAGATGTGCTATTGAACATGTATTATATTTCTAAGAACTTATGTACCATATCTGCTGTGAATAAATTACTTACTTACTTACTCACTATTACAACAAAATTAAATATTATAAGTTTCTAAGAACTAAAATGCGCAAAGACAGTGTATATTTCCAAAGGAATTTCAAAGGCGCTTTTAGCTGCTACAGCGGCTTTTCTAACCTCAACTAAATTCACCGCACCCAACAAAACATTTTGCAAATGGCGCATAGCAAGTGACGTTATTTGATAGACGCGATGCATTACTATGACTTAAGTTTTGTCTTCAACGCCCAGACTGTTTATAACTGTGAGTTTGCACTGACGAAACATTCACATAAAAACATGTTGAAAAGTCAATTTTCTGTCAACGTATCGAATCGCGTTCGCATTATCACACAACTTGTTGAAACGAAACATGTATGACATTTCATAGTCTATTGACATGTTTCACAATAAATTTCGAATCAAAATGTCTCGAGACAAATCTTGCAACTCATCGAAAGATGTCATTTAGGTCGTATTTCACAAACATGGAAATCATTAATAGATCTGTGGAAATCATTGTCATAGTTCGATAAACTTCAAAGCACAGATAATATAATGTGTCTGCTTTCGGCCATACATGTTTACCGACCTCATTGGAAAACACAAAAAGCGAGATTTATACAAGTTATGAGACATGATTAAGCATCAGTGCAAACGTCGCCGTGACAAATCTCACAAATCTACAGACAAACATGTCAATGTATAAGTTTTTAGTCAGTGCAAACACAGCCAACAACAAATCTTGAAATCTGTCAAAGAATTTACCCAGTTTTCTGCAGTGCGAACGTAACAATCAACAAAACAAGTTGTGACATTAGTTTCATATGACAAGTTTCGAGACATTACATGTTAAATGTTTTTTGGTGCAAACCCACAGTTAAGCCGACTTAGAAGTACAGGGTTAGTGACCTTTATGTTATTATTTAAAAACTAGGCCCAACGATTCTGTGCGTTGTCTGGCAGACAGTATTAAGAATTTTATTAAGTAGATGGGCGGGTTATAAATATAAATATTTCCGGCTCGGTCGAATAAAAATGGCGGACAGAATCTTGCATAGAAAAGATTGAAGCACTTGGTTTTTCCTAAACCCACTATAATTTCGACAGAATTTTAACACAGATTATAATATTGTTATTTTATTTGTGACACTACGAAAATCACTACCGTCACATGAGTTTTGTTGTGTAATCGCGGCTTTTTGTCTTACTATGGCTGTGAATGTGTGCGTGCTAGCCCGTACTTTTAAGCAAGCCGTCTTACTATGGGTGCTTCACTTTTTGTTTAGCGAGATTCCGTCCGCCTTTTTTTTATTCGTCCAAGATTTCCGGACGTTTTTACACAGCACCATCTAGTCCCAAACTAAGCAGAGCTTGTACTATGGGTACTAGGCAATGGATATAATACTTATATACTTTTTTTTGTAAATACATACTTATAATACATAAGAAACACCCAGACCAACACAAACACTTATGTTCATCACATAAATATTTGTGTCCTGTGGGAATCGAAGAACTAGACCACAGACGTCGACGTGTTAAGAAGTAGAGTGAAAAGCGAGTAATGGTCGTTGGTTTTATATAGGTTAGAATTTTAAATCATATTTTTTTTGGTAAAATGGAGTATCGTAACGGTTAAAATTAAATTAAAAATTAATATTCATTTATAACAATCAACATTGGATCATAGCAATGGTAGATGAAAATTGCAATAAATAAAATAAAATAAATTGTAATAAAAGATATAAATTGTCATATTATTATTATTTGATCATTTTCATAAATAAAATAATCACTTTTAATAAAATTATATAATTCATGTCAGAGAGTCAGACATGGAAATAAATTAAATTCAAAACAAAATAATCAAAGTTTAACCGGATTAAATCGCGTATATTATTTAAATTGGTTTCCCTGACGTTTCGAAAGCTTTGCAGCATTTCTTGGTCGCAGGTAGACTAAGATGACAAGCGTCTTTACAAATATTTCTAAAAAATTATTTTAATCTACATAACATACTAATTTTAAAAAATTATTTTTTGGGACTTGATTATTTTAAATAATCAAGTCCCAAACAGCACGCAACACTGTAAAAGATAATGATATTGTGAGCGATTACTGCGTGCATCGAAACGATTTTAAATAATAATATTGTACGGTAGATTAAAATATTTTTTTCGAATCGAATCGAATCGACCGGTCGTTGTGGCGATGCTTGGGGGAGGCCTATGTCCAGCATGGACGTCTTTCGGCTGAAATGATGATGATGATGATGACTGTTGGAGCTGGCGCGGACCCTTAGGTACTTCTGACCAAGTTAATACAAGTATAGTTAATGCGATCATTTTTGTGAACTAAACTGACATATGTGTCGCGAAACTCTAGTCAACTGAAATGTGAATCGTCGAACTTTGAAATTTGTATTTTAGGTAGCCTGAAGCCCACGCTTTGATGATCAGAGTCCGTATTTGCATTTTTTTTTACCATGATAGATTGACGACGTTTACCATCATCACTACTGTACCTTTTGTAATTCGGTCTTAGCAATATCTATATTTTGAACAATATCATGTTCAATGCGTTCTTGCTCATCAAGTTCTACTTCAATATTTGAAGTGTTTAACATCTCAATCTCTGTCTGCAAATCATCAAACCTTGTTGATAATCCTTGGAATTTATTTAGTTTTAAATCACAGACTAGTAAGCCTCGAGACGCCGCATAAACAAAGTTTTGCATGAGAACACACTGAACACAGTCGTAAAATGTTGGCGGGGTAGGTACAGGGGGCGAAAGGCGCGTTATGATTGGTCGGCTCAAAAGTTCAGTTGTATGATTGGTTCCACTCGCTGACGCAGTGACGTCCCGAACTGTAGATTAAACTGAATGTATGGTAATATAAACTTTAAAATATCTATAGGTACCTACTCGTGCGTAGCATTTATGTATCGACAAAGTTCAAATGATTAAGAAAAGGAATAAAATTAAGATATTCTCACGCTCCTCCCTTCGGTGGAATCCACTGGGAAGCTGGTCTCGGCTGGAAGCAGGATCTCACTCAGCCGAACTGGCAATGTGGAACTTTGCAGACCGACTTAGTTGGCTAACATGGCACGCAGAGAACTTAATGCCTGAAAATGTCGGCGAATCGGCTTGATTATAATAAAAATACTAAACATTACTGCTGTTCAATATGGACTAAAGATCTGTATTTATGTTAAATTAGGTATTTAAATAAATGCACTAGGGAGCAAGTATACAAAGAGAAAAGAAAAATGATTTTATTGTGGGCGGCGTATGTAGGTACTTCAACGCATATGCTTATTTTGCACGATAAAACCTATAAAACTTATGAAAATATAGCACAAATAAAGACAAGTTAGTCGAACATAGGTATTTATGATTGGATAACTAGGTATGGACTTTGGACAATGGTTATAGTAAGGTGTGGTATAACGGAACAAAGGAGGGCACTTACCTTGGTACTGATGACGAAGATTGACGGCTTTCCGGTACGATCTTTAGCTGTTTCGTTTTCCAGGAAGGCAATGCTGGCCCTCAGTACCCAAATCTCCACCAATTTCCTTTCTTCTTGCAACTTTAGAATCACCTACTATGACTCACTATGACTCAACCTCAACTCTTGATTTATATTTCAGATTTTGCCAATGTCTTGAAATGTCCTGTCACGGTCGCCAAACTTACTTGTACAAGAATGGAATTAATTCCCTTTAGTGAAACTCAGAAGCACAAGTAATTTTGTATAATTTTAATGTTAAGTGGTTTTACAAGCAGCCTAGATGATTATCAGATTTCGTAGTCGAGTACCAAAAATCTACCTACATAAAAAGTGACAATTGTAGAAAATTAATATAGTTGACGTAAAACATAGATAAGAGAATTTGCTCTCAGATTATTTGTAGGCGCTTGTACAGTCACTTTTCCAAGTTATTTTCCCTGGTAGGTAGTTTTAACTTTTTTGTTGTATAACATAACATAACCAGCCCATTACTGTCCCACTGCTTGGCATGGGCCTCTTCTCAGTACGAGAAGGTTTTGCTGTATATTACACATTATTTAAATTATTCCAGTGACATTTTCTATTTACAGAATGCACTACCTACTTAAATTGGGTATATTAAAAGCTCTGAATGAGATTCTTATACAATAAACACTTAATATAATTATTAACGGGTAAAACCAAAGACATTTCCATACTGTCAGTATAGTAACTTTATGGCTAAAACCCATCTTGAGCAACTAAAATCAATTAACAACGTGCAAAAGACAGCACTTTCTCAAAATTACCCGCAGAAAAAGTAACCAACCGCTAAACGTTCAAAGGAAACATTAATCTATATATATCCCCAAAAGGAGGTTGAATTAACTATACTAATTAGTAATTAGGGATGGCAGATGCACTCGCTCTACTAATTACACACCTGAATAACCTCTTTTAAGGTAAAGGGGTGGAGTGGTGCATTTTTAATTTACCCCTAATGTAAGTGAAAGTAGATTTTGTTTGCTCATGGAATCAGATTGTAATTGATTTTTGTTGTAAGTTGCTTGGATAAAAGTACCGAAAGACAGTGATATTTTTTTTTACTTCTGCGTACAGATATATTACAACGCTTGCAATCTGAAGACTCAAAAAATAAAACCGACTTCAAAAACCTTAACTAAAAAGTAAAAAATAATCATTGTATGTATTTTAAAATCTTAACATAAACCAAAATTTTGAAGGCGGCGCGTGATTGACCCTTTGCGTCATGTAATGTACCTACAGTCGAGCGCAATATCTATAGTAAAAACAGTTTATGTGAACGTACATGAAAATCACGTGCCGCCTTCAAAATTTTGGTTTATGTTAAGACTTTAAAATACATACAATGATTATTTTTTACTTTTTAGTTAAGGTTTTTGAAGTCGGTTTTTTTTTTTTTGTTAAAAAGTTTTTATTACATACTTTTTAGTTGAAAATTCAACCTTTGCTATCCCACTGCTGGGCAAAGGTCTCGCTCATGTTCTTCCAAACGTCCAATCACTATCGTGAAAAAAAAACACGCATATCGGCCAAGAATTCTCAGAAAAACGAACCAATGAGCAGATCATCTAGATAGGCGAAGCTAAAATAAACTGATTTATTGAAGCTGGTTAAAAAACTACTCAACCTAAGGCAATAAAATTTATATGGGACCACCGCGCGGACTTTCTCTACCAAATAAAAAAACAACCACGTAAATCGGCCCACAAATCTCGGAGTAATCGGTGCACATACATGAAAAAAACAAAAACAAAAAAAACCGCGGAATACATAACCTCCTCCTTTTTTTGAAGTCGGTTAAAAACATCCTAATTGTGACGTTTTTCTATCAATCCACGTCAAGTAAGGCGCCGAGCGTGACCGGTGACAAAAAAAAAACAAAAATGCCGTCATAATGTGTGTACAGAAAGTGTTCTAATTATGACGCGAAAGTAACTTGAAGTAACCAACTTACTGATATCACTTCGTACTAGTTTGCGTATTGTGCTGCCGCTGCGTACGGAACATTTTTTTCGTTTGTCTTATTAGGGTATGTATGACATAATATCTATACTTTTAAATATCATTGACTTCTGCTCACAAATCACTATTTTAACAAGCTTTTGTTTTATTGGCTTCGTTCGTATGTATGAAAGTCTTTCCGTTTCAAATTTTTCGTCTATTTCCTGACATCTGATTGAGCTGCTGCCGAATTGCGTAACTCACTCGCGATCGCAATCAATAGGATTTCAATGTTCATTGTAAAAAGTTCAGAGATAGCAAGGCAAAATAAACCACAAGATATATGATACTATAAATCACAGTATTTAATTATTACTTCCAAGCTCACAGAAATGTTGAACATTCAACGTACAGAAAACGAATGAGAGCCGATCCGCTTAAAATGGCCGCCACTTCAGCTATGTAAGACATAGTCATATTACTACTTTTTAATTCTACTCCAATAAAATTATAACATCCGGCTTTTAAAATATGACATCAAACATGAGTCATTTGAGGTACTAATTTCAATAATATCATTGCTATTTTAATAAAAGATAACAGTCGGCCATTCTGAACGTTACGAGTCCTCTCGTATTTTACTCCTAACTTCATATAAATAAGTACAACAATAATCTAATTCAATAACATAAAATTCTCCAAAAATATACAA
This sequence comes from Asteroscopus sphinx, assembly GCA_949699075.1. Classification (NCBI taxonomy): domain Eukaryota; kingdom Metazoa; phylum Arthropoda; class Insecta; order Lepidoptera; family Noctuidae; genus Asteroscopus; species Asteroscopus sphinx. The sequence continues at coordinate 19,391,702 of OX453022.1, read as the reverse complement.
TCACGCTTATTTATTACTTAATTTATGAATTAATATATCTACTGCATCGGCCATCTACTATAATAAATTGTTCCATCAATTTGTGAATATAATTAAAGGTTTTAAACTTCCTTGAATTTCTCTCATGTTGAACTATGTTTACGGGACTTTTCATGCACAATTAAATCGAAACAAAACGAACATTTCGACTAAAGTAGGTACAATAATTTATATCTCAAAGTAACTATGAAATCAATCATTACATAAAAATAAATCATAAAAATTGAATTACATTTGTCAATTCAAAATCGTCAATATTAATAATCGAAATAAATGAATCAATGATCATTACTTTGTCATTATCAACTAAAAATAATTTGTGATTATTAATTCTAAATAATTTGTCATTATAGACTCAAAAACATATTTATCTTCATTAACTCAAAATCATGTAATTATCAAAACTAAATAATTGGTCATTTTCACATAAATTCATTTTCATATTCTAACAAAGTACATAAAACATAGTTGGCTTACAGGCCTCGTGTATGTGCAAATGCTATTTCCAAAATATCTGGCATACTCCTTCGTTTGGCTTCTCGGCCTCATTTGTATGCAAGATATTCTATTTAACCAAACAGATACTTCCAAAAGTTTACATTTCGGCCTTATATCCACTTCATACCTATAAAATATCTGACATACTCCTTTGTTTGGCTTCTCGGCCTCATGTGTATGCAGATATTCTACCTAACCAAACAGATGCTTCTAAAAGTAAACTTTTCGACCTCATGTGCATTCATACCTGTAAAATATCTGGCATACTCCTTTGGTTGGCTTCTCGGCCTCATGTGTATGCAGATATTCTACCTAACTAAACAGATGCTCCCAAACAAAATATCTGGCATACTCCTTTGGTTGGCTTCTCGGCCTCATGTGTATGCAGATATTCTACCTAACTAAACAGATGCTCCCAAATAAAATATCTGGCATACTCCTTTGGTTGGCTTCTCGGCCTCATGTGTATGCAGATATTCTACCTAACTAAACAGATGCTCCCAAATAAAATATCTGACATACTCCTTTGGTTGGCTTCTCGGCCTCATGTGTATGCAGATATACTAACCTAAAGAAACAGATACTCCCAAAATTTGGCATCTCGGTCTCATGTGCATCTCATACCTATCAAATTTATATAATCAAAACATACTTAAATTTCATCAATGAGTCTACTGTACACTTGTATAAAAAATACCAATACACACAATTCATTCAAGTACATTATTTGGCATTATTTGTCTCAATTTCCTTCATTATCATTACAATCATTAAAATTTTCTTGATCACTGTCATCGTCTAGTTCAGCCTCTCTGTTGTTAGCTTCGATCAATAATAGTTAGACTATATTTTCCTGATCCGATCCTTTATTTGTTACATTGCATCTAAATGCTCTAGGGCAGTCTAGGGTAATAACCATGGTAAAATTTTGACTGAAAATAACTGCCTCATTTCTTTCATTTTGTTTTCACGTTAGAAGAGAACTATCAAGTGGAAATATCCTCTACGACATATTTATGATTGTTTAATCTTTTTAATAATTCTTTATGGACATTGTACTACAGGCAAAAGATTTTTAGATTTTCCGTTATTACTTGCTATTTCTCTTCCGGTCCTAAACCAAGTCATCTAATTTATATGAACTTTTACTGCCTCTTTTCTTTTTCTATCGACATTCTTTCTGTTTATTTTGTTACCCTTTTCATTCCCGACTTGATTTAATGTTTTTGAGCAGTTTTCGTTGTAATCTATCAAGTTATCATGCCGCATGCCGTCTCCCTAACTTTCCGCTCTCAAATAATAATTTCGATGGACCCGTAGTTTATATTGGTAGTCTAAATATATTTTTGTAAATATGAATCAAAACTAATGAGTATGTACGTATTTTAGGTCTTACTTTGTAAAACGGCCCTAAATGATCAAAATGGATGGTGCTCTTTGACATTCTTTATAGTTATATGCTCTATAGTCGATACAGGCGCTGGTCGCCAGTTTTCTTATGAACCAGCATAATTAGACACGCATAAGAGAAAGTGGATTCCGTGATAATTTTAATGTAACATGTCCTTCCAATATGTGCTAGCTGGTATGGTACTTAAATAACCAGTCCTCGTGTCATTTAAAGTTAATCAGCGATTTTGTCAAATCTAAGTCACAAATACCAAATAAAAATAAATTTCTATCTTATTGTAATAATATTTTCAAGTTCTTTATGATCAGGTCAGACAGCGGTCAAATGAAAGTCCATTTTATAACAGAAAAATAAAATAAAATAATCTTGTTAGCGTCTAATTTGTCTTCTAATGATATTTGATAAAAATAGCTTTGGATTCTTTAGTATCTACAATATATTGTAATGAAGTATACTTCATTCACATCTATGGTTTTCTTATCCTTAATGATTTGGGTTTTTGTTAATATAATGCTCTTACATAGAATACCACCACGAGTGACGATATGTAATTGATCGTTCGGCGCACACTGGGCAGTCAACCACGCTACCAACCTGCTGACTAGCTAATCTTTATCCCACAGCATGAGCTATTATCAACATATAGCTTATGTCGACACGATAGAAGATAGAATAAAACGCTCTGAATCCAAATTTACTCTTAACGCATCTAAAGCTACTAGTGATAGTTTAACCAACGGGCGTTACATAATTTACTCTTAACGCATCTAAAGCTACTAGTGATAGTTTAACCAACGGGCTTTACATAATTTTTACGTTTGTTTATGTAACGTGTACAGTTGTACACCCATGTACATTATACAGAGCACTACTACAGACTTCAATCGATACAACCATCATGGAATTTATCTCTTCTAAACTAAATTTATTTTTAATGTATCCGTTAAATCATCATTAATTTGCTAATTTAATATCAAATTTTCATCAGTCTTAATTATAGTTATGCCAGCCAGTTCAGTAAATGTATGACCTAACAACACTGGACAGGATACTTAAGCTACTTCAGTTGCAGCAGGAAACCCTTGAACCGTTAAACTGACAATTGATTTAAGAGCTAATCAAACTTTAACCGAATGCTTTAAAATCTCTTTGTGAGTACACAGACTTCCAGGATCAACATAGTCAGAGGGAAGTCATTGGTTGCAAAAATGTATTTTTTTATCCAAGGTGCTTGCTAGTTTGGTTTCAGATAGCGCCTTGTCACCGTTTTTATTGTTGGTATTATAATTTTCGCATCATATGAGCCGCCTACTCGAAGCTGACTAATGTCCAAGTCTGTCCAATCAATTCAGATCAATGCAGTCAAAATGAATTTATTTGTATGAAGTAGGTAGATTGCATTAAATGCATTATTATCACTTGAATAATCACAAATTGATACATGAATTATCACAAAATTTTCTTTAACACTTTTTTTTTAATGAAGTTTTATTTGATTTTAACCTTCGTACATTAAATACTTCGAAGATTTTATAAGTGTAATTTTTCACACCAAGAAAAATAACCATCTTATTGTTAAGAATTTTACACCGATAGCAAGGGATTATGTAGGTAGTACAATAATTATAAAATTTTCGTACATATAAATCTAACTTTTCAGCAAAATTATGTTTTTGGTTTAGCGTAAAATAGTAAAAAAAAGTAAAAACACAACTTATACCGTATTTCTCATGGAATAAGCCTTATATGAATTTGAATTCACTACTACTGCTTAATCAAATAATAATATTTTTAAACCAATTTATTTATAGGTAGGTATTTCGTTAAATGCAACCTCAAAACGTTATTAATTTAATGACAATAATAAATAAATAAATAAAATAGTTTATTTACTGCGTTACATAAGGCACAAAACATTACATTAAAATTAACAATTTAAATGGTAGCAATAAGTAACTAGTCGTTAGCTTTGTTGAGAATTTAGCAGTGGTTCCCAAACTAGGCAAGCCTGTATCTTGGGAGCCGAGTAGCAGCATTTTTAGACTAGTTGTTGGTTAAAACAAAGAAAAAAATACATATCAAAAGACAAAAATCTAAATAAAATATAAACTTCAAGTGAGAAACTAATGAATCTCTAATGTTTCATTTGGTTCAACCTAAATTTCTATTAATTGTACTGAGCTTAATAATTATGAACTATCGGCAATGTTTCAACCTCTTTCTCTTTCCATTGTGACCATATAAAATTAACTAAGGGTGGGTAGTCCCTGATGCCTAAGCTACGTCCATTAACTTAGATGGTGAATATTTCAGCTCACTCCATTCATACGACCTTGAGCTTTCTACTACTTTACTTATCCAAATATCGGCAGATTGTTCTTTATTAGAAGGATCGAATTTAGGAATAGCATTATTATTAATAGACTGAAGATTCTGTGAAATAGGCAATGACTTGATCAATTTTAACAAATTTCTTGAAGTGATTATTTACAAAATACTTGCTTCAAGATTCACTATCGGGAGTAGAAGACAACGTACTCACAGTTACCAAACGCCTTCTATTTTTCCTGTGCTTATCATGTTTTCGCGGACGATCGTTACACCCAGGCTACTATGATCCTTAGATGCTCCACTTTCACGACGTCGTAGTCTACGTGGAGAAGATTCAGAAACACTCTTTCTTGTTCGGCGATGGCGATGCACCGGGCTCGAGGGTCCTCAACCGCACAAGGTGTTCAGGTTTAGCTTCCTCAACTCCGGACATGAAAATTTCCAACGATCTGAAACTTGTCGTTAATTGCATTAGTTCATGGTCAGTCGACACGGGTGTCTAATGACACAAATAGGTACATTGCAATCACCTGGTACAAATAGTATATAAAAATTAAATACGTTAAGTAGTAAGCGTTCATAGATATAAAATACTTTTTTTATTTTTTTAATAAGGGTAGATACATAGTTTTACAAACCTTATAGTTCATAACAGTTACATATTTTGATGGATATCGAAAGCGACAATGCATTAATTTATGCTAAATTATAATCACAGACTAATCAAAAAAAAATCGGCATCAAATAATTTATGTTGATAAAGAATCGAAATTAACATCAAAAACACTATTAAAACTTGAAAAAAAAACACACAATAGTTATCAACAAAACAAATCATCTGAATAAATCTAGTGAAAGTTTAAAGTAAAACAATTGAACTCAACTTAATTTGCAGCCGCATCATCGTGTGTTTGAATTTAAAACAGCCAGGTACGTGTATTATATTCTCATTGCTTGCAGGCGCGGGAGGAATTTATCCTTTTACTATCCCAGTTCTGAACTAAAAAGTTCAGAGATAGCAAGGCAAAATAAACCACAAGATATATGATAATATAAATCACAGTATTTAATTATTACTTCCAAGCTCACAGCAATGTTGAACATTCAACGTACAGAAAACGAATGAGAGCCGATCCGCTTAAAATGGCCGCCACTTCAGCTATGTAAGACATAGTCATATTACTACTTTTTAATTCTACTCCAATAAAATTATAACATCCGGCTTTTAAAATATGACATCAAACATGAGTCATTTGAGGTACTAATTTCAATAATATCATTGCTATTTTAATAAAAGATAACAATTGCTCCGTGTGTTTTGACAATTCGTCTTATCGGCAACTATGTACCACGCAATGAATATTGTTATTATTTCAAAATGAAAGCTAATGTCAATATCAATGCATTACACAATTACCCCACTGTTTGGCATACTTACGAAAGTACGGTGACGATGCAATCTTATGGATCCATTGTACCTACCTAGTAATATTTTTTTTTTACATTACAAAATAGCTATTTTATAAAAAATACCTTATAGTTGTAAATCGAAATCAAACTTGACATACATTTATCACTTTTTTTTCTAGGCTCGCTTATTTGTATTGGAAGTTTTTGGCTTGAAATATTTGTTTTTAATTATTTTTAATAGGTAGTTTGTTGCTGAATTTAATGACAATGAAGATAATAAAATAGGCAAATTTCAGTAGACACTGAAAATCAGCGGTGTTTTTGGCTCACGTTCACTTCACGTTACGTGTATGATTTCTGTTATTCTACGTACTAATCCAATAATATGATACGTTTTTTAATGTTTCTAAATGTACTGTTAACCATTTTTATGCATACGTCTTACTGTGGAAATAAGTCGTTCTTCTTTCTTTCATAAATAACTATGAATTCGTTGAAAAAGTTAGTTAGTTGTCAATACAACCTTCTCTCTTTATGTATGTTTTAGTAGTAGTAGAGCTCCTTTGTAGAAGAGCTCGTTCGGAGAAGTACTACCACCGTACCTACTTCTCCGCCAAACAGTGATGTTTGCATTACTGTGTTTCGGTCTGAAGGGTACGGGTGCTAGTGCAATTGCAATCACATGAGACTTTCCAACTTCATATCTCAGTTTGGCCAACCAACTTTCGGTACCATTTAGGTAACGGTCTAGGTGGTATTGAAGTTGTTATGGGCAAAGGTAACCGCTTGACATCGGTGGGCCTTTAGCTCGTTTCGCCATCTTATACTATAAAAAAAATGTTATATCTTCTTTGTTATGATTATGTTATTCTTGTATATTTATGTTAATTTTCTTTTGAACGGATGGCCGATGGGGCAGTAAAGTTCTGGAGTGGCGACCGCGTACTGGAAGACGCAGCGAGGGTAGGCCCCCCACAAGGTGGACCGACGACCTGGTGAAGGTCGCGGGAATCCGCTGGATGCGGAAGGCGCAGGACCGGTCGTTGTGGCGATGCTTGGGGGAGGCCTATGTCCAGCAGTGGACGTCTTTCGGCTGAAATTATTTTTAATTTTGTATATGAGTCTAATTGTTATCGTTGCACGCTGGCATCTTGTGGCAATAAATGATTTTTATTTATTTCTTTAATTTTCTATCTTGTAAATTAAAAAAATACAATCACCAAGCTGCATGCATAACGCAGTAATCCATCTTCAAAGATCTTGAAAGATACGGCATTGTTACCCAGATAAAACGTTTTCGGGACTCAATTTTAAATTTAAATTCGTTCCAGGTTGTTTCCAATTAAGTGCGCGTCATGGATGACGGATGACATCCTCCCGGGGGATTCGCGACGTTGGCGGATGTCTTGTTGAAAATAAGGATGATGGCGAACTATTGTAAATCTAGGAGTACCTAACAGATCAAAATGTATTAACTCGATACTCGATCCATCCAAAAAATATGTTTTGAAACGGTTTTTTCATCATTTTTATAAGTACCTTCTAACTCGTATCAAAATATGAACAGTTTAGGAAGTAGGTGTCTTTGATTCGGTTTGATTTAAGAATGATAAGCCTCCACGAGTGACGATATTTAATTGATCGTCCGGCGCAGTCAATCCCGCTACCATCCTGGTGACTGGCTAATCTTTTCCCCACGGCATGAGCTATTATCATTATGTAGCTCATGTCGACACGATAGAAGAAGAAGAAGCGTGATTGATTTTGTTATGATATTAATTCCTAATTCGTAATTCCTTAAGACGCTGACAACAGCCAAACACCCCAAATAGGCTTCTTTTAAAAACATTTTTAGCTGTATCTATTCAGTTTGTGGCAGTGAAAAAAATGTATGTTAATCTTAATAGTATTTTCTAAAACTGTATTGTGCCCAAAACAACGTTTTCTTGAAGTTTTTTCGATAGAAAAGAATTGTAAACTAACCTCTTAAAACATGCTTTAAAGCAAACAATCTCTATTATTTACCAAATATTATAAATGAAATTAAGAAAACATTTAAGAAAGACAATAATCTAAAACACTATTGTTTCGGTTTTTCAAATAAGCTTTTAGTTTTTTACCAAATAAATATATTGTTAATTTTCATTCAAGTTGAGCGACGCACCCGACGTCCCTCCGCTCGTTGCCTCTCTTTCTTTTCTGTACAAAACGACAGTGACCGCAGAGGTCTGATTTTTTAGGTGTTGTCAGCGTCTTAAATGTACCTCATGAAGTTATTTTTTATGTTCACCTACCGCATGTCGTCTTGTTGTGGCAATAAATCATTTTTCTTCTTTCTTTCTTTCTTTCTTCTTTCTAATATTAGTGAACTAAATAATGAAAGTAATTTATGAACATAAAACTAAGAGATCGAGTGAAAACTACGTTGATGAGATTGATTGGATGTGATAAAGCAGATACTCAAACTCAAATGGAGATGGGCTGGCCACATTCAACGGTTATAACCAGGAAGATGGACCCAGGTCGTGACAAATTGGACCCCCAGAAACACTAAAAGAAAAAGAGCCAGACCATTGAAAAGGTGGGAAGACGATATTCTGGAAATAACTGGCAACCTTTGAGACAGAACAGCGAGAAAACGCGAAAGGTGGAAGCATTTGGAGAAGGCTTTTACCACTTCAGGCGGTTCTTGCTTAGAGGAAATCATTAGCAAGGAAGATACTAACACACAACACTAACATAATAGTTTTTTTTTTTTTTTACTAACACTCTAACATACATACACAACTCAGCCTATCGCAGTCCACTGCTGGACATAGGCTTCTCCCAAGTTGCGCCACAACACTCGGTCCTCTGCCTTCCGCATCCAGTCCCCCCAGCCACGTTCTTTAGGTCATCGGTCCACCTAGAAGGGGGGCGCCCTACGCTGCGTCTGCCGATTCGCGGTCTCCACTCAAGGACTCGGTCGTGACTTACGGTGCCGAGACGTGGACACTGACAGTTGGGCTAGTCCACAAGTTCAAAGTCGCTCAGCGAGCTATGGAGCGAGCTATGCTTGGAGTTTCTTTGAAGGATAAATCCGTAACGAGATTATCCGGGGACGAACCGGGGTGACCGACATAGCTTGTAGGATCAGTAAGCTGAAGTGGCAGTGGGCTGGCCATGTCTGTCGAAGGACCGATGGCCGCTGGAAAATACATACATAAACTTTAATTTTACATTTAAATTTCTAAATTTAAAAAAATGTTTGGTACCTTTTTTTTTTTTTTTTTTTTTTTTTACGTGGGGAAATCCTCATGGACGCACTCCGCTCGGGGATGGCGGAGCCAGTGTCGGACTCTTACCGACTAAAACCACCACGGTGTTCCTCTTCCAACCATTGGCCGGGGGCGTGGGAAACTTATAGTCGTCCAACCACCCCCGGCAGGTCCCGGCTCGCCACTAGTAGGCGAGCCCCTTCTCCCCGTGCGGCATCATCGGCCGCACCCTTCTCTTGACTGGCGCGCGTGGAACACGACGCGCCACCGTCACGGGTTGTTTGGTAAAAAATGTAATGTAAAAAATGTTTGGTACCTACCTAACTATGCAACTACTTACTTGGTCACTCCAAGTAAGTAGTAAGTAAGTAACTACCTAACTATGTAAGGAATTTATTAAAAGCTTTTTTATTTTTTAATATTACTAACATTAGTAGAATAAGTAGGATTTAATACACGCATTAGACATAGCTATCTCCCTTACTGACTTAACAAACAAAAACTGCACAGAATAAAAATTATCTTTTTACCCTTTTCGGCTAGTAGTGCAGTCAGTGTGCATTCAGTTTACGGCTATCCGGCTAAATATAAAACACGCGCTGAGAATTGTTAATTTCGAGAATCTGAGTTATTCTGATTATGTCTTTTGTACAAGTCTTGTGACACAATGAGTTCAGAATTAATAATAATTCAGCTTGGTAGTCAAAACTTCAAGAAAGAAACCGACAGAAATCCAGATCCAGTTTGGCTGGGCAGCACTTGGCTAACTTCGCAGTCTTCTCGTCACCTATACAGCAAAGTTTGAAGACGAAGGTCTTCAACCAGTGCGTCATGCCTGACATGAATGCTGAGCCGTGGACACTGACAGTTGGGCTAGTCCACAAATTCAAAGTCAGCGAGCCTATTGCTAGCTAGCTAGCCGGAGAAGAACCGGAGTGACCGACATAGCTTGTAGGATCAGTAAGCTGAAGTGGTAGTGGGCTGGCCATGTCTGTCGAAGGACCGACGGCTGCTGGAGCAGACGAGTCCTTGAGTGGAGACTGTGAATCGGCACACGCAGCGTAGGGCACTCCCCCCCCCCCCAGGTGGACGGACGACCTGAATAACGTGGCTGGGGGGACTGGATGCGGAAGGCAGAAGACAGAGTGTTGTGGCGCAACTTGGGAGAGGCCTATGTCCAGCAGTGGACGCGATAGGCTGAGTTGACTCGGCATAATATCCGTGGCTGGCGTGAAAATGTTGATATGTCCAAAAAAATTATTTCACAGGGCAGCCATTTTTAACGTTTAGTGTTAAAAAACAATCTAAATAAAACATGGATCTCGAGTTGTCAACTATTCACGCCAGCCACGGATATGCTCTGAAGAGTTGTTCGACCTTATACCAGCCGCTGACTTCCATCATCGTACCATCCGCCAAAAATCTAAATTCCATCCTCACCATCTTGATGGTTGGTGGTCAACTACAGTACGTTTCACACGCCATTTTTTGCCTCGTACAGCAAGACTGTGGAACCAACTTCCGTCAGCGGTTTTCCCGAACAAAATCGACATGGGAGCTTTCAAGAAAAGAGCATACGTCTTTTTAATAGGTCGGCAATGCATCGGCAACTCCCTTGGTGTTGCGGATGTCCATGGGCGGCAAAGATTGCTTACGATCAGGTGACCCGCATGCTCGTCAAAAAAAATGCACCAGGGCGTGATAAACGTATAGGTACTAATATTATAAATGCGAAAGTTTATGAGTTTGTTTGTTTTTCAGCGCGATAAATGACATGCACGCGAGTGAAGCCGTGGGCGAGTAACTTATAAATTAGTAGAACTCCTATTGTGGTACCAACTTGCCAGCATTCCTAAAAGCACACAAACCGTAAAAACCTCGAGATACAGCAAGTATAAAATATTTTAATTATATTTTATCGCCACTAAAACCGTGTAAATGAAAAACCGGTTTCGTTGCTTTATGAAATCGTAAAAAACTTGTCTTTAGTCCCAATGGGAGAGAATTGAAGTTTTCATGGTGTTGCCATTGTTGAAATTTCATTATAGAGTTTTATTTCGTTCTTCTGTCTCGATTTATATTGTTTCTTTTATATTTTTAATGGGTATGGTAATTAAGGTATTATCTGAAGATCTCGTGGTTTTTTAGTTAGCTGTCATGATGTTTTGTGCCATGTTTTGGTTTTGCTGAATAAAACTCATAACATAACATCACGCCTGTATTTCCCCGAAGGGGTAGGCAGAGGTGTATAATACACCCACATTTCGCCAGTTATGTTATAAGTCCCATGTAATAGGGGGCGAGCCTATTGCCATTAACTGGGCACAAATCCAGACTACGGGCTGCTACTGAGAATTTCTTAATGAAAAAACCCAATAACACTTTGTCCGACCCGGGAATCGCACCCAGGATCCCATGCTCAGCAGTCGCGCTTGCGACCACTAGACCAACGAGGCAGTATAAAACTCATTGTTATGATATTGTCAATGATTCATACGACGTCTGTGGTCTAGTGGTTCGAGTGTCGGATTGCTGATCACAAAGTCGTGGGTTAAATTCTCACAGGACACAAATATTTGTGTGATGAACACAGAAATAGGAGAGTAATCTATTTCTGTGGCGATGAACATAAGTGTTTGTGTTGTTCTGGGTATTTTTTGTGTAATAAAGTATTGTATTCATTGTCAGTACCCATAATACAAGCTTTGCTTTGTTTAGGACTAGATGGTGTTGTGTAAAATGTCCCAAATATTTATTTATTTATATAAGCAGCTCATTATTATCCCACTTCTGGAAACGGGCTCAGTAAAGGTATGGTATGGTAAAGTCTAACAAAGCAATTAGTATACCCTAAAGGTCGCAATAGGGTGGATAGTTTCCGTATGTATAAATATACTCTGTGGTGGATAGCGACATAGGAGCTACAATTTGGAACCGTGCAAGTGGAGCCTGACGTTTCAGAAGTGCCTGTAATTAGGTTTATTTGAAATAAAAAATATTTGATTTTTGAATAATTTTATACTCTCCCTTTTCGTAGAGCTGAGCTGACATCTTAAATCCAATTACCAAAAATATTATCATTAAAATTTATAAAAACTGCTCCATCTGATACTTTTTAATAAAAAATGTTATCCCTCCTAATAATTGTAGTGTAGGTTTGCAAGCTAAATGAAGACGCCATGCAAAATGAGTGTTTATCCTCCCGGGAGGAGCTGACAGAAAAGTAATTATGTTTAATCCCCGAGGTGTTCCGTTCACGGACTAATTAAACGTGTCAGACTTTGTTGTTTAATACAAATATTATTGTTTTTTAAAGTTTAAATTGTATAAGTACCTTTTCATAATAATCATATGGTGACTACTATCATCATCATCCTCCGAGCCTTTTCCCAATTATATTGTGGTCGGCTTCCAGTCTAACCAGATGTGACTGAACATCAGTATTTTACACGGAGTGACTGCCATCAGACCACGGCAACCCAGTTACTGGGCAATACTGACATTCGGAGGTTAGACCAGTTGTCAGACTTTTCAGGCTTGACTACCCCTAACGACTGCCACAGATATTCGTATGACAACCGGTACCGACAGCTTAACGTGCTCGCCGAGGCACGGAGGTGTCTCGATGTGCAAAGTTCAGGAACCGGTCAACCATCCACGGAATGACCGCGGCAAGTGCAGCTTAACCTTGCAGATCGTACTATCCGCGTGCAGTTGTTACTTTACCACGTGCTCCTCCTTATGGTGACTACTAATTGGAAGAAAATGTTTTCTTTCTGCTTATTAGAAGTCCTTTAATATATGTATTAGATGTTGAAAAATTACTCTAAAAGGAGATGTGTATAGCAAATATTATCATGAAGAAAGAAAAACTAAACTATTATCCGTTCAAAATATATAGAATCATTTCATATCGAACTTTGTATTAAATTTGCGCACTGTACCGCTGCTACGAGCGCGAGAACAATGAACAGCACGCAATCAGCTGATAACCGATGTCCGCCGTTGCATTTACATAACGTTATCCTACTGGCGCTTTAAATTTAAGTCAAAGACATTATTATACTGACGTCAGTATAATAATGTCTGTGGTTTAAGTAGCGTTGGGGAGTGCACATTATTATCGATTTAATTGACATGAAAAAAAAAATGGGTTTGCGATTTGAATCCGAGCTACCTCGCAAGATACTTCGAGTTAATTTTTAACACCTTATCTAGTAAGCAAAAATATTGGTGCAAATGTACCAAAATGATCGTGCAACTAGAGTCGACTTTTTATGTCTATGGGTTCCTACTAGTTTAAAATAAATAAATATCTTTGGGACATTTTTTACACAGCACCATCTAGTCCCAAACTAAGCAGAGCTTGTGCTATGGGTACTAGACAATGGATTTAATACTTATATACTTTTTTTTTTTGTAAATACATACTTATAATACATAAGCAACACCCAGACCAACACAAACACTTATGTTCATCACACAAATATTTGTGTCCTGTGGGAATCGAACCCACAACCTCGTTATCAGCAGTCCGACACTCGAACCACTAGACCACAGAGGTCGTCAAGTTTAAAGTAGTCTAGATAAAAAAATGAGACTTTCGACTTGGACGCTGCAAAAATGACCTAAGTAGTTTGTATCATTTGTATTGGAACTTATTTTTTCTAAATAAAACAATTGAATACAAAAACCTGCTGTAAATTTTAAATAAAAAAAAGAAATAAAAATTGTTTATTGTCATCAACGTCAACATCTAAATAACTAAACAAGTGTAAAGCAAAAAAAAAACATAAAATATAAGGTAAGTACTTACAACGACTAATAAAACAATACACTACACGCTACACTAGATACACTACACAAGAATTTGTGTAAATACCGCGAGATAAAAACAAAGAAAGATTGCAAATAAAGTCTTCTCCTGAAAAAGTCCTGCTGTCGGTGAAATAAAGTGAAATAAAGACAACGAGGGCAAAGAGTAATGATCCTGAACAGTTTCGATGAATGTTTTACATCAGTGGGATGTGTATAGAGTTGTTGATACTACTAAAATTATAATATTAAAGAAGAAGAAAAAGAAAACTATAGGTAAAAACTCCCGCAGACTACAGACTAGATTGTTGGATAGGAAATCTGGTCTGCTGGCATGCGCACTCCTGTATGTCATCCTACTTATTAAGCATCCAACGAAAGTCTAAACTAACAGCCGACTCAAAGTCTGCAGTCTACGATGCTTAAGATGACATAACAATCACTAATGTTATAGTATTTCTTCATAAATAAATACAATGCTATTATGCGCAGATTTCTCTTGCTTTCTGTGAAAAGAAAAAGTCAATCTTCAACCATTGTTAATTTTCGCATGCAGTTTATTAAGGAAAGTCAACAAACATACATTCATATCACGCCTGTTACCCATTGGGGTAGGCAGAGACTATGGATTTCCACCTGCTAAAATCCTGACACAACTCTTTAAAGTGCGGCAAGAACACCAACATTATAATGCTAAATATTAACATTCTGAAATGCCCTGACCATCGCAACCATATTGAAAGAAGTTTATTTTTAAATTGTTGCTATTCTGAAGAAACAAACGTCAGTTAGCTAACTGTCCATTAATTTCAAATTGAAAGACCCGAATTAAGCTACCAAGCCTATAATTATCAGTTAAATTTAATGATTGAATAGCTGAATGTCAACTAAAGTTACAATTGAAAGACCGGCCCATAAAAAATAAAAAAAACTATTTCGGTATAGTACCTAATAAGCTAGATACCACTTCCATTGTTTTTTTTCAAAGCGCTTTCATATCTTGACGGTAGGCGTTTCATCCACTCCATACACATCCACCCTTTTTCCCACCCGTCTCCATCGATCTACTCTGATGCGTCGAGATAGGTCACAGACAGGATTGCCCAGCAGTACCTCTTGTCTTATTTATTGGACCGACAGTCTGACAAATGTGGGCAAATGTATTAATGGCTCCACTGTTTTTTCTGTTCGTCTATTAGGTCTGATTAGGAAAAGTGTATTAGTAGGGGGATTTGTCGATTTTTTAGCTGATTATTTGTAATTCTTCAGCGTCATTTTATAATGTTGTTTCATTGGAATGGAAGAGCTGTTTTATGTAAGAAAACTTTTAACAAATGGGGATGTTTGCAAGTATAATTATACTGCAATTTATAGAAATGGTTCAAATCGGAAAAAAATCTATCAAAAGACTATAGTATTTAGTCTTCGCGTTAAGAAAATAGTGACTCATCACTGCAACTGCAAATTAAAGGTGTATTCACTATGGAGTAAAATAAACGAACTCTATTTTAAAAGTAAATATTTATTCGATGAAAAATAACATGATTATGGTATATTTCTGTACCGAATTTTATTCAAATCCGTTTAGTCGTTTCGCCGTGATTGAAGGACTAACAAATAAACAAACATCCATCCATACTTCCACATTCATAATACAACGTGTTATTGAAATAACTGAAAACGTCTTAAGGGGTCATTGTACTCATGAGTATGAACAACTTTTACTATGGGACAAACCCTGAAATCCCGAAAAAAAAATCAGCTGTCCCCTACATTTTTGTTCACATGATACGACAAAATGTGGGGATCAGCTGGTTTTTTTTCGCGATTTCAGAGTTCGTCCCATAGCAAAAATTCATACTGATGAGTACATTGATCCCTTAAGAGGTTTTCAGTTATTTCAATAACATAGTGTATTAGTAGGATCGTTTAGTCAATTCAAATAAAATACTTAATAGCGTCAAGTCTGACCCGAAGACCGTTTACGGTAGTAATTTTCAGGTACTTATGAAGGACTAAAATTCTGATACTTATTATATTTAAAATACGTTACTTACTTTTTAACCGACGAAAAAAAGGAGGAGGTTCTCAATTCGACGCGAATATTTTTTTTATTTATGGCCACGCATATCTTTTTACAGAGTGGTCCGATTTTGACGATTCTTTTTTTAATGGATAGGATTTGGTCCCATTTAAATTTCAAAATCAAAATCCACCCCTAAGGGTAGTAAAACAGGGGATGAGTGTTTGTTCACCCACTGAATTCTTACCTGTTAACCGATTCTGTTGAAACTTGACACACATAAATATAGTTCTAGACACTACGACATAATGGAGACCTGGAGCAAAAAAAAATGACAAATAAAACTTTTTAACAAAAAATTGAACCGACGAAAACAGAAACTGAAAAGCGAAAAATAACTAATTATGAGTCGGCGCCAAACAACCAATCAACGAAGATCATTAAATTACTTTAAATAAATGATAAAAACAACGTCACATCAAATACAACGTGAAATATTCAACGATAAACAATAACTTTCCAAAAATGCGTTCTCCGCTCGGCCACTTACAACTTACACGCACTTTGCTTGTTAAAAATTCGTTTGGCGCCGACTCATAATTAGTTATTTTTCGCTTTTCAGTTTGTTTTCGTCGGTTCAATTTTTTGTTAAAAAGTTTTATCTAAACAGCGATTGACTCGAAAATAAAAAATTCTCTTAAGAAACAATTTCACAAACTCAGTTCGTATTTAGTATTTATACGAATTGAGTTTGTAAAATTGTTTCTTTTTAACCGATTTCAAAAAAAGGAGGAGGTTCTCGATTCGATTTTTTAAAATGTTTGTTACCTCAGAACTCCGTCATTAATTATAAAGAGATATGGAAAAAAAAATTTTTTTGATTGGATATATTTCCAGATTGGTCCCATTTTTATCAAAATCCAGCTCTGATAATGGGATCCATGTGGAATTGAGGGAACTCCTCAAATATTATAGGCATACATTTAGCGATTTTGGCATTTTTATCAATAAGTCAAGCATTTGCATTCAGAAAGTATCATTCGGTGAACATCTCCTGAGATCGGCGTTTCCTCGCCGCAAGTGTAGTCCGAGTCCATTTTTGGTATTAGATGGATGCGAAACAATACATTAAATCGCAATAACTGTTTATTCTTATAAATAAGACACACTGCACATACAGACGCAATTACAATGAATAATTACATTCTAAATACAATATTCACTCTGTGACGGATCGCAATCGAATGACCTCCCTGCTTACAATAATCGTCTTTTTATATACCCTCAACTAACGTCACTTACAATCATGAGATACTGTTTAGATCTATTTAATGTCTTGTTAATTAAATTAAACATTTCATGGCAAATCAAAAATCTTAATTAGGTAAATGAAATAAATAACGAACTTTGAACAAATTTAAAATGATAAAAATAACATTATCTTATGGTCAGTTACACGCTTTTAAATATAAACAATAATTCTTATTTAATATAAAATTTAAGTGAAAATAATAAATACATCGTTTAAAATACATTTTATAATCAAATAAAAAGCATATATCTAAATTAATTTAATTTCAAATTCATCCGCGCCCACACGGCCATTCTGATCCAGCGCGCTCTCTGCGCTGTTACCATTTGATTTGCATAAAAGCGTCACCTGCCTTGGATCTAGTCAAACAATTTGAAATCACCCGCCTAGGATCTAGCTCCGATTACAAAATAGTGTCACCCGCCTAGGATCTAGCTCCGATTACAAAATAGTGTCACCCGCCTAGGATCTAGCTCCGATTACAAAATAGTGTCACCCGCCTAGGATCTAGCTCCGATTACAAAATAGTGTCACCCGCCTAGGATCTAGCTCCGATTACAAAATAGTGTCACCCGCCTAGGATCTAGCTCCGATTACAAAATAGTGTCACCCGCCTAGGATCTAGCTCCGATTACAAAATAGTGTCACCCGCCTAGGATCTAGCTCCGATTACAAAATAGTGTCACCCGCCTAGGATCTAGCTCCGATTACAAAATAGTGTCACCCGCCTTGGATCTAGTCAAACGATTCCCTTGAACTCTTGAATGGATGACGGAAAATCATCCGGGATTGCAGCAATCGCTTGTCTTTCTATTGTCAATGCCACTCAAAATAGAAAAATAAAATAAACGTTAAAAAAGTAAAAACCGACTTCAAAAATAATAAAATAATTTTCGTGAAACAGTTTTGGAAGTCGGTGCCAATTTTTTCTTAAATCAAACCGAATCAAAGGCACCTACGTCCTAAACTGTTTCACAAAAATTGTTTTATTCTTTTTGAAGTCGGTTATTACTTTTTTTGTGTAACATAACATAACATCACGCCTGTATTTCCCCGAAGGGTGTATAGTACACCCACATTTCGCCAGTTATGTTATAGTCCCATGTAATAGGGGGCGAGCCTATTGCCTTTTTTTTGTGTACAAATACTTATAAGTACTTACTTACTTACTTATAAGTATTTGTACACAAAAAGGGTATCAGGTGTTACTTGGTCTGGTCATCCACCCAATTTACTTACAAAAGCTCCTTTATATTGAATTCAATTCAACAAGACCCTAAAGAAAACTACTCACAAACAAAAATAAACATCTTCAAAGAAAGCACAAACGTATCCAAAACAGCTGGTCTTGAATTATGCATACCCTTAACATCTAAACACGATGACCAACCAAGCGGCCACTTAAATGGACCTTGTGGCCACAATGTTGAGAACCCTTTACGGTGGTCAATATTTATGAGAGTCCGAACAAATTTACCGTACGGAGGGTTCAAAGTTTTCTGGTTTATGTTTTTAGGACCTTAGTGTCGTGGTGATAGGGGTGAATTTTGTAATGACCAATTTAGAAGTTTGTGAGTTGTGTCTTTGAAGTGTCGTAAATTTGTGCATGATGTTGCATGTTGATGAATGTGGCTGTGATTTTGATTGGTAAGATGTAGTATAAATGTATTTTATTTGTAACAAGAAGGCGAGAGAGGTTGGAAAACAAATTGAGTAAGACTTTTTTTAATGTCTGCTAAAAAGCATTAAGCTTACCTACTAAAAATGAATGAAGTATAAAAGAGTAAAACGGAATCAAAAATAGTGTGATTCCCGAAAAATAACATCTCACTTTCCAGAGGGATTTTTAAAGGCAACAAAATAGACAGAAATCACATCCTCCTATACGTTATTTGAAGCATAATGTGAAAACAAATTCTTCAAAGGCTCAGCATCCTCAGCATTCTGATGTATTTGTTTTTAGCACAGTTGTCTTTTTCTTTCACACATCTATGGAGATGGCCGATGGCGGCCTGTATCTTAATATTCACTTCATTCTTAGCCATAATCATCTTTCACAGAATATTTCTTCTTCTGCCTCTTCTCTTATAGCTACAAAATAAATAAATAAATATTTTTGGTACATTTTTACACAGCACCATCTAGTCCCAAAGTTTTTCTATAGGTACTAGACAATGGATATAATACATATATACTTTTTTTTGTAAATACATACTTATAATACATAAGAAACATCCAGACCAACACAAACACTTATGTTCATCACACAAATACTTGTGTCCTGTGGGAATCAAACCCACGACCTCGTGATCAGCAGTCCGACCCTCGAACCACTAGACCACAAACGTCGTCAAAAAACAACGACTAAACATACACTAAATATGAACTGCAACTAAATAATGTTAACAAAATACAGTTGTAACATCCCGCTAAGCGTTATTTCAAACTTACTGTACAAACACAAATTCTTCAAAGGTTCATCAGCGTCCTGTACCCTTATCCCGATGTTTTTGTAGTCAGCACAAATGTCTTTTTCTTCCATAAATCTCCATCAGCCTTCATCTTAGTGTTCACTTTCTTCTTAGCCATATCATCTTTCACACAATACTTCTTCTCCTACCTCTTCCCTCATAGCCATAGCAGGTTCATCATCCTCCTGCCCTTATACCAGTTTATTTGGGGTAGGCGCAGCATGTATGCCTTGCCACACATATTATGTTGTATGCATGTTGTGTTCTCATTAATTTGTCCTGTTACCTTTGCATGTAATATGTATATTTTGTTTATGTGTGGCAAAATAAATGGTTTAAATGTATTTTTCTTCCATACATCTCTATCGGCCGTCATCTCAGTATTCACTTTCTTTCTATTCTTAACCATAATATATATTTGTATTCATAGCCATAGCAGGTTGTCAATATAAAAAATATGAAAAACAACACTCTTATCCCATCATCTATTTTGTTCTTTCAAATCTCATCACAACTCCAAATCGCTCTGATCGAATACATATGTATTCAAAACCATTACCCATTGTCTCAATAATCCATCTGAATTGTGAATATTTTACATTCATCGTAATACGACACATGGTTCCCGTGCCACAGTAAAATCTTTATGGCTATTGCCTCACATCTTTCCTTTATGCTTTCCTTGATCCCGTATGTGAAGGTTTGTGGAGTTTTCCAGCTTGGAACACTGTGTCGTATTGTGCTGAATTCACAAGACGTTTGGGAATAAGTGAAAAATGAAGATTGTTTTGTGCTGTTCTAAGGACTTATATGCTCTTCAATAATTTCTTGATATAGTCTTCTGTCAAAGAGGAGGTAGTTTCCATAGTTTCACCGTGCTGACCACAATTTTGTAGCTGTCCCGAGCAATAAACTGCAATTAGGCTACACGGTGGATTCATGGACATACAAGCAAAAAGCTGTAAGTCTATAACATATTTCTTTGTGTTTTTAAGAGTTCCCTTCTTCTTCATGCTCCTTATCTGAGGATCGTGTCCGTTCTGAAAGGCCGACACTATACCCCTCAACACACCTCAGTTCTCGGCTTGCCTCATTGTTTAAAACGGCAGACCAATTAGAGCTTTCACCTGGTTTCACCAGCGCAGCTAGGTGATCGTCCGCGTGGTCGCTTTCTCTCTACCTTCCCGACTATGACAAGTTTTTTGAGGTTATTTGGCTCTCTCCACGCTATGAGTCCAAAGTAGCCAATTGTTCGCAGAAAGCAAGTCGTCGTTAGTCTCGTTTAGATGGAGAGTTTGCCAAGAATTGACTTGTTGGTTCTTTTAGCTGTCCAAGGTATTGGCAGCATTCGCCACCAACACCACATTTTTAGGGAATCTACGTATTTTACTGTCTGTCTGTACGTTGCAAATAGAGGAATGTTGGGATAACCAGGGTGCGTACTAATTATTTCTATGTAGCATTTGAGACGTTCCTGTCAGATCAGATTCTGGATAATTTGGTCATCGATGCTTTTGCTATGTTTAGGAGTTAACGTCTCACAGTCCTTCTATTAGAGTAGGCAAAGAGTAGTTGTGTTTGTTTCAAGAAGAAAATTGTTACATCTAATGCCGGGTACAGACCATGCGAACGAAGGCAAGCGAAGGCTACCGAGCGTTCAAGGTGGACGCTTTTAGGAAGGTGAGCGAAAGCCATCGAAGGCTTTTATTCGCGTTTGGCCGGCTTCTCTGAATTATGAATTTACCGCTGGATGCGGAAAGCACAGGACCGGTCGTTGTGGCGACGTTTAGGGAGACCTATGTCCATCAGTGGACGTCTTTCGGCTTAAATGATGATGATGATGATGAAATATTTTCCCTATATTCATTCATTCCTTTCTTCTTCGTGTCAATGGTTCTTATTTAGTTCTTTTTATTCTAGAATATCCATATTTTTCGCTCACATCAACAGCTGTTGCTCGTCTCAATACCCAGTGTTCTGACTTCAAGTAAAGATTTGTACTTTACGACGCATGTACGGGAAATCGATCGTTTATTCAAAGCAGGTGATTCCCCCGAAGCTCCATTTATGAGCGCTCTCATGTTGATAGCCTCAAGAGAATAATAGCGTGAATATAATTTGCAAATTGAAAACTATTAATGTCTTGTGTGGTTTAATTTATGTTGATTCTACTTTGGATTAAAATGACGTCGAAATTTTATTGTTTTGTAGTTAACAGTAATGGCCGAATTAAATCAAATCGAATCATTTATTCATTCATTGCATTTTGGGCATAATATAATCACAGGGTTATTGTATTTGTACCACCAAAATCTGCCTAAAGATGCGTTTGAAAATAAATATTAAAAAATATTAATTTCACAACATTACATAAATTAATAATACATCATAATATATCAACAATATTTTAAAAAGAAATAGAAAGACTGTCAGAGTATATGGATGAATCCTATATCATTAAAAATTAATGTCCTAAATACAGTTTGGAAGTTAAGCAACAATAAAAAAAAAAAAAAAAAATCATATCAAATTCAATTAATATCTATCATTAAGAAATTCATCAACGCTATATTTACATTTATTTGTCAAAAGTTTTTGGAACCATAGAGTTTCTAGTTAAAATTAATAATTCGTAACATCCTCATATTTAAGTTCCTTTTTATAATATCCATGGTGTTAATTCCCCGTTCTTTTTAAACGGAAATATATTTTGGATCGTGACAAACAGTCTTGTGTGACTTATTAATTTATTAATATTGAAAAAAAAACTTTTTGAAGTGAAACTTATATATAGACGGGGGGTATTAGGATTTTTTGTCACGAAAAAGCGTTACGGCCGCTTAAATAAACACAAAAAGTTCAGGCGCTCTAGTGGGATTTGGACCCGTGACTCTAATTTCATAAGTCTAACACTGTCAACGATATACTATCGTGACTGATAATTTGTATGGCGAATTTAACTTACACTTACGTCTTTCGGTGACATCAGAACTTATCTTTTTACAATTTATATCTTTAGATATCGCTTCAATTGTGTAAATGCGTTAAAAATATAAGTATAACTAGAAAAAGCAATAGATAAGTTTAAGGGGGCTATTACATTTTTTTGGCGCAAAACCGGAAACAAGGACTTTTTCACTTATAATATCTCCTTATCGCTGCCGTTTGGACAATTTTTTTTATGATTGTATTATTAAAAATATCCTTGTTTTTTCGAATGACTGATTAAATTTTTAAATCTATTGTTAATTATTAAATAAAACGCATTTTCCCAGACAAGTATATGCATTTGTGAGAAAATGCTGATTTTTGAGAGTCTTCTGAGGGCTCCCGAGTGAATAGAATAACAAACAAAATGCATAAATATACTGGAAATATAGTCTTATTTTTGATGGACAGACTAAAATTTTAAATTTATTCCAATAAATACCCAAAAAAAAGCCCGTTTCAAACGTTAAAATGCGCTATTTCGATCACCAGAAAGAACGCATTTTATGTCTAATAGAATGTGTAAATTAGAGTAAAATATATCAAACAATAATATTAAACTATCTTTCTACTCAATAAAATAAACATATTTTTAATTTTTTTTATTACAAATATGCAATCGAATATTGTTAATATAATACGAGATTGTAAAAAGAGACGACTATATCTGGAAGGAAAACATGGAGAGACTTTTAGTAAACTTCTACAATTACTGTTTACTTCCAGAACTAGTTGATCCTCGATACGCTAGGTGTATGAACCTCAGAGATGGCGCACATTCAAAAGCAAAAATATGTTCACAGAAATTAAAAAATTTTAACAAAAAAATGAACCGACTTCAAAAAAAAATACTAAAAACTCGCCGAATACATAACCTCCTCCTTTTTTTAAGTCGGTTAAAAAGTAAAAAATAATCCATGTGTTTCAAAATATTTTCTTATACCATAATTTTGAAGGCAGTGCGTGGTTTATCTTTACATCAGGCAGGTAACATATATTTCACGATCAATCATCATATACGATCACGATACTTCCCGGTGGTACATTTTGACGATAAAATCCCTTGAACGAATCTTGCTACATTACACGTACCTACGGCTGCCATCGAACATTGAGTGCAAGCGATTCTAGCCTTAGTGATGGTTGACCGGAAAGATTTCTGACGGTACGTGAAAATCACGCGCCACTTTCGAAATGTTGGTTTATCAAGGATTTTTTTTTGAAATACGAGTAGGTACAGTCTAAAAAAGCAATTAGTATATACCGGGTTGCCAGATAGAGATGAAAATTTATCAGTAAATTATTATAGAACGGTTCTATTACGGTTTTGTATAAATATAGTTTATCTTTTTCCGTTATTAAAATGATATTTCACTCGAAAACATCCATAATCTTAATCTTAAACATCCATACTAATTAGTTTGTTAGACTGTACGTACACACGGCTACACATCAAGCTGTACAAAACCGTGTTGTTATGTGTTTTGGCGTTTGTGGTGTATTGGGGGTGAGTTGTGTGAGAGAGGGATGAGTGAAAGGTGTGTGTGTATGTGTGTGGGTACTAGCGACATCTATGTTTTTATGTTAGAATTTTTGTATGTTAAATGCTCAAACGTCGTTTGACACTGACCACTACGTGAATTTGTCAGTATTGTATTTATAACATAAATTAATAACAAGTTTTTTGTTTGATAAAATAAGATATGTTTAAATAAAAAATGCATTCATTAAAATGTACCTACCTAATCAAACCAAATCATAATTAGCAGTAAACCTGCGAAAAAAAACGAAATGTGTGCTGGGACACATGGTAGAAGTGAAACTTTAATGGACAAGTGCAAAAAGGAATCGCAACGGACAAGTGGAAAAACGAATGGAAACTGACAAGTGGAAAAACGAATTGCAACAAAATTTTAACTTGAAGATTTAGGTTGACATTTCTAATATTAGGTGAAAAACGTCAATTACAGAATAGCAAAATGTCAATTTTTACTAAGTTGGATAACTAAACTAATTTTGGTCCTGTCAAACCAAAAATTAGTTTTAAAGTGAATTTCAGAATAGAAAACGTCGTTTGACAGGACTAAACTAAATTTAGGTGATTTTTAGTCTAGTTTAGAGAATTTTGTGACAAGAGAATCGGCACCATTGTTTTGCTATTTCAAAGCACAACCCGTGTACGACAGTTTAGATATTAACAGTATGTATATTGCGTAATTACAATTTCCCTACATTTACAAAACAAGCATTATGTGTTTTGGCGTTTGTGGTGTATTGGGGGTGAGTTGTGTGAGAGAGGGATGAGTGAAAGGTGTGTGTGTATGTGTGTGGGTACTAGCGACATCTATGTTTTTATGTTAGAATTTTTGTATGTTAAATGCTCAAACGTCGTTTGACACTGACCACTACGTGAATTTGTCAGTATTGTATTTATAACATAAATTAATAACAAGTTTTTTGTTTGATAAAATAAGATATGTTTAAATAAAAAATGCATTCATTAAAATGTACCTACCTAATCAAACCAAATCATAATTAGCAGTAAACCTGCGAAAAAAAACGAAATGTGTGCTGGGACACATGGTAGAAGTGAAACTTTAATGGACAAGTGCAAAAAGGAATCGCAACGGACAAGTGGAAAAACGAATGGAAACTGACAAGTGGAAAAACGAATTGCAACAAAATTTTAACTTGAAGTTTTACGGGCAGATTGTTAATGTACTTATTCAATTTGAAAACCTGCCCGTAAAACTTCAAGTTAAAATTTTGTTGCAATTCGTTTTTCCACTTGTCAGTTTCCATTCGTTTTCCACTTGTCCGTTGCGATTCGTTTTTCCACTTGTCCATTAAAGTTTCACTTCTACCATGTGTCCCAGCACACATTTCGTTTTTTTTATTTACCTCACATCATTCATCGAGTTTAATAAGTAGATTAAATGTGATTATTATTGGGTTGCATTAAAAGAGCCTCCACGAGTGACGATATTTAATTGGTCGTCCGGCGCACCCTGGGCAGTCAGCCCCGCTACCAACCTGCTGACTGACTAATCTTTTTTTCACGGCATGAGCCATTATCATCATGAAGCTCATGTCGACACGATAGAAGAAGATAAGTAGATTAATATTATTATTTTTCCATTTATTCACATATTCCAACTTATTTTTTAAATTTTTAAATATTTGCTTAAAAAAAAATATAAAAAAACCATTTAAAAATATAAAAAATAGTAGCCCACCGGCATCAGGAACAGGGTCCAAGCTACCGGCGGTCAGGGCCTCAGAGAGAGGAACTTCCTAACGATACGCGCCGTGTCCAGAAGTACCGCTTTCTGCATCAAGCCCTTAATCCAGCAGCCTAATGAGAGCCTCTGTAGGTGTTGGTCGAGGCTCTTTGCCATAATCCCATTGGCCGTAACGACAATCGGCACGATGACTGCCGAGTCAACATCCCACATGATTATTATTATATTATTACTATTTCCAATCAACATAATTATTATAGTACCTATTATTAGTATGTTGCTGTGCCCTTAACAGGTTTTATCTTGAAACTATATAAGTACCTACAGTACTTCTAAATGTAACATATATGTTCACATGTATGCAATAAAAAGTTTGAGTTTGAGTTACATTTTATCTTCTTAACTATTATAAAATTGTAAGCGTCTGTTTGTTTGTTTGTTTGTTTGTTTGTTCCAGCATCACGCTAAAACTACTGGACCGATTTTGATAATTTTTTTTTTGTTTGAAAGCTGATGATCTGACTTAAAAACTGGTATGGGTTTTGAGAAAGAAAGAAAGAAAGAAAAAAAAAAAAAAAATTCGTGGGTTGCGTACTCACCTGACAGATCGAAGCTTCTATGCATTTGCACGAGCGGATAGTAATGTACGATGGAGTGGAGTGGAGTGGAGTGGACAGGGGATGGGACTGGGGATGGGACTGGGGACGGGACAGGGGACGGGACTGGGGACGGGACAGTGGACGGGACAGGGGACGGAACATGGGACGGGAAATGGGACGGGACATGAGACGGGACATGGGACAGGACATAGGATGGGACATGGGACAGGACATGGGACAGGACATGGGACATAGGACGGGACGATAGTGATATAGCGAGATAGTGGGACAGTGGGACAGTAGGACAGTGGCAGTGGGACGGTGGGACGGTTGGGCAGCGGGGCAGTGGACCAGTGGGGCAGTGGGATAGTGGGGCAGTGGGCTAGCGGGGTAGTGGGGCAGTGGGGCAGTGGGGTCTTGGGGCAGCGGGGCAGCGAGGCAGTGGGACAGTGGGGCAGCGGGGTGGGGAAGCGGGGTAGCGTGCCAGCGGGGCAGTGTGTTACCGGGGCAGCGGGGCAGTGGTATAGTGGGGCAGCGAGGCAGTGGGGCCGTGGGGTAGCGGGGCAGCGGGGCAGTGGGGTAGTGGGGCAGCTGGGCAGTGGGTTAGCGGGGCAGTGGGGAAGCGGGGCAGTGGGTTACCGGGGCAGCGGGGAAGCGGGGCAGTGGAGGAGCGGGGCAGCGGGGCAGCGGGGCAGTGGGGCAGCGGGGCAGTGGGGCAGCGGTCCAGTGGGGCAGCGGGGCAGTGGGGAAGCGGGGCAGGCTGTGGGGCAGTGGGATAGTGGGGCAGCGAGGCAGTGGTGTAGCGGGGCAGTGGGATAGTGGGGCAGCGGGGCAGTGGGCAGCGGGGCAGTGGGGTACCGGCGCAGTGGGGCAGTGGGATAGTGGGGCAGCGGGACAGTGGGGCAGTGGGGCAGCGGGGCAGGGGGCAGTGGAGTAGCTGGGCAGCGGGGCAGTGGGGGGCAGCTGGGCAGGCAGTGGGGCAGTGGGGCTGCGGGGCAGTGGGGTAGCGGGGCATTGGTGCAGCTGGGCAAACGGGCAGCGGGGCTGTGGTGCCACGGGGTAGCGGGGCAGTGGGGTAGCGGGGCAGCGTGGCAGAGGGGGCAGTGTAACAGTGGGGTAGTGGGGCAGCGGGGCAGTGGGGCAGTGGTACAGTGGGGCAGCTGGGCAGTGTGGCAGCGGGGCAGTGGGGCAGCGAGGAGGCGGGGCAGTGGGGCCGCGGGGCAGTGGGGCAGTGGGGAAGCGGGGCATTGGGGCATGCTGTGTGGCAGCGGGGCAGAGGGGCAGTTGGGTAGCGGGGCAGCGGGTCAGTGGTATAGTGGGGCAGCGGGGCAGAGGGGCAGCGGGGCAGTGGGGTAGCGGGGCAGTGGGGCAGTGGAGTAGCTGGGCAGCGGGGCAGTGGGGGGCAGCTGGGCAGGCAGTGGGGCAGTGGGATAGTGGGGCAGCGGGGCAGTGGGGCAGTGGGGTAGCGGGGCAGCGGGGCAGTGGTGCAGCGGGGCAGCCGGGCAGTGGGGCAGTGGGGCAGCGGGGCAGTGGGGCAGCGGTCCAGTGGGGCAGCGGGGCAGTGGGGAAGCGGGGCAGGCTGTGGGGCAGTGGGATAGTGGGGTAGCGAGGCAGTGGTGTAGCGGGGCAGTGGGATAGCGGGGCAGTGGGATAGTGGGGAATCGGGGCAGTGGGCAGCGGGGCAGTGGGGTACCAGCGCAGTGGGGCAGTGGGATAGTGGGGCAGCGGGACAGTGGGGCAGCGGGGCAGTGGGGCAGCGGGGCAGGGGGCAGTGGAGTAGCTGGGCAGCGGGGCAGTGGGGGGCAGCTGGGCAGGCAGTGGGGCAGTGGGGCTGCGGGGCAGTGGGGTAGCGGGGCATTGGTGCAGCTGGGCAGCCGGGCAGCGGGGCAGTGGTGCCACGGGGTAGCGGGGCAGTGGAGTAGCGGGGCAGCGTGGCAGAGGGGGCAGTGTAACAGTGGGGTAGTGGGGCAGCGGGGCAGTGGGGCAGTGGTACAGTGGGGCAGCTGGGCAGTGTGGCAGCGGGGCAGTGGGGCAGCGAGGAGGCGGGGCAGTGGGGCCGCGGGTCAGTGGGGCAGTGGGGAAGCGGGGCATTGGGGCATGCTGTGTGGCAGCGGGGCAGAGGGGCAGTTGGGTAGCGGGGCAGCGGGGCAGTGGTATAGTGGGGCAGCGGGGCAGTGGGGTAGCGGGGCAGTGGGCCAGTGGAGTAGCTGGGCAGTGGGGCAGTGGGGGGCAGCTGGGCAGGCAGTGGGGCAGTGGTATAGTGGGGCAGCGAGGCAGTGGGGCCGTGGGGTAGCGGGGCAGCGGGGCAGTGGGGTAGTGGGGCAGCTGGGCAGTGGGTTAGCGGGGCAGTGGGGAAGCGGGGCAGTGGGTTACCGGGGCAGCGGGGAAGCGGGGCAGTGGAGGAGCGGGGCAGCGGGGCAGCGGGGCAGTGGGGCAGCGGGGCAGTGGGGCAGCGGTCCAGTTGGGCAGCGGGGCAGTGGGGAAGCGGGGCAGGCTGTGGGGCAGTGGGATAGTGGGGCAGCGAGGCAGTGGTGTAGCGGGGCAGTGGGATAGTGGGGCAGCGGGGCAGTGGGCAGCGGGGCAGTGGGGTACCGGCGCAGTGGGGCAGTGGGATAGTGGGGCAGCGGGACAGTGGGGCAGTGGGGCAGCGGGGCAGGGGGCAGTGGAGTAGCTGGGCAGCGGGGCAGTGGGGGGCAGCTGGGCAGGCAGTGGGGCAGTGGGGCTGCGGGGCAGTGGGGTAGCGGGGCATTGGTGCAGCTGGGCAAACGGGCAGCGGGGCTGTGGTGCCACGGGGTAGCGGGGCAGTGGGGTAGCGGGGCAGCGTGGCAGAGGGGGCAGTGTAACAGTGGGGTAGTGGGGCAGCGGGGCAGTGGGGCAGTGGTACAGTGGGGCAGCTGGGCAGTGTGGCAGCGGGGCAGTGGGGCAGCGAGGAGGCGGGGCAGTGGGGCCGCGGGGCAGTGGGGCAGTGGGGAAGCGGGGCATTGGGGCATGCTGTGTGGCAGCGGGGCAGAGGGGCAGTTGGGTAGCGGGGCAGCGGGTCAGTGGTATAGTGGGGCAGCGGGGCAGAGGGGCAGCGGGGCAGTGGGGTAGCGGGGCAGTGGGGCAGTGGAGTAGCTGGGCAGCGGGGCAGTGGGGGGCAGCTGGGCAGGCAGTGGGGCAGTGGGATAGTGGGGCAGCGGGGCAGTGGGGCAGTGGGGTAGCGGGGCAGCGGGGCAGTGGTGCAGCGGGGCAGCCGGGCAGTGGGGCAGTGTGGCAGCGGGGCAGTGGGGCAGCGGTCCAGTGGGGCAGCGGGGCAGTGGGGAAGCGGGGCAGGCTGTGGGGCAGTGGGATAGTGGGGTAGCGAGGCAGTGGTGTAGCGGGGCAGTGGGATAGCGGGGCAGTGGGATAGTGGGGAATCGGGGCAGTGGGCAGCGGGGCAGTGGGGTACCGGCGCAGTGGGGCAGTGGGATAGTGGGGCAGCGGGACAGTGGGGCAGCGGGGCAGTGGGGCAGCGGGGCAGGGGGCAGTGGAGTAGCTGGGCAGCGGGGCAGTGGGGGGCAGCTGGGCAGGCAGTGGGGCAATGGGGCTGCGGGGCAGTGGGGTAGCGGGGCATTGGTGCAGCTGGGCAGCCGGGCAGCGGGGCAGTGGTGCCACGGGGTAGCGGGGCAGTGGAGTAGCGGGGCAGCGTGGCAGAGGGGGCAGTGTAACAGTGGGGTAGTGGGGCAGCGGGGCAGTGGGGCAGTGGTACAGTGGGGCAGCTGGGCAGTGTGGCAGCGGGGCAGTGGGGCAGCGAGGAGGCGGGGCAGTGGGGCCGCGGGTCAGTGGGGCAGTGGGGAAGCGGGGCATTGGGGCATGCTGTGTGGCAGCGGGGCAGAGGGGCAGTTGGGTAGCGGGGCAGCGGGGCAGTGGTATAGTGGGGCAGCGGGGCAGTGGGGTAGCGGGGCAGTGGGCCAGTGGAGTAGCTGGGCAGTGGGGCAGTGGGGGGCAGCTGGGCAGGCAGTGGGGCAGTGGGATAGTGGGGCAGCGGTGCAGTGGGGCAGTGGGGTAGCGGGGCAGCGGGGCAGTGGTGCAGCGGGGCAGTGGTGCAGCGGGGCAGCCGGGCAGTGGGGCAGTGGTGCCACGGGGTAGCGGGGCAGTGGGGCAGTGGGGTAGCGGGGCAGCTTGGCATTGGGGGGCAGTGTAGCGGTGGGGTAGTGGAGCAGCGGGGCAGTGGGGTAGCGGGGCAGTGGGGCAGCGGGGCAGCGGGGCAGTGGGGCAGTGGGGCAGCGGGGCAGTGGGGTACCGGGGCAGAGGGGCAGCGGGGCAACGGGGCTGTGGGGCAGCGGGGCAGCGGGGCTGTGGGGCAGCGGTGCAGTGGGGCAGCGGGGCAGTGGGGCAGCGGGGCAGTGGGGCAGCGGGGCAGTGGGGCAGCGGGGCAGTGGGGCAGCGGGGCAGTGGGGCAGCGGGGCAGCGGGGCAGTGGGGCAGTGGGGCAGCGGGGCAGCGGGACAGTGGGACAGTGGACTGGACTGGAATGGACTGGACTGGACTGGACTGACGTGGGGCGGCAGAATTTAACGCGAGCGGAGCCGCGGGTAAAAGCTAGTGACAAATAAAAATGCAAAACCTTGTACATTCCCATACATTTTGATTGTTTTCTATAGCGTTGACGATTGTAGATTGTCAACTTGGCTAGGGGGGCAGACTTATGTGGTCACTGTCGTTTTGTATAGAACTGAAAGAGAAGTAACGAGGAGGGACATCGGGTGTGCCGCTCAACTTGAATTTAACAATATATTTTTTAAATAAAAAAACTAAAAACTTGTTTTGAAAAACGGAAACAACTATGTTTTATTATTATTATTATATTGTTGTTGATTTAACCTGTGTGCACGAAATAAATGAATATGAGATTATTGTCTTTCTTATATTTCTTATTAATTTCATTTATAATATTTTGTAAATAATAGAGATTGTTTGCTCTAAAGCATGTTTTAAGAGGCTAGTTTACAAAAAAAATTATCTAGTAAAATTTAAGAAAACCTGTTTTGGGCACAATAGTGTTTTTGAAAATATGATCAAGATTAACCTATACATCTTTTCACTCCCACAAACTAAATAGATACAGCTAAAAAAGTTTTTAAAACAAGCCTATTTGGAGTATTTGGCCGTTGTCATCATCTTAATTATTTTCTATTCTACTAGGTTAGGTAAGAAAAGCCTGAAACATACATAATACTCTTATATGTAACAATATTAAATACATAAACAACCAACCAAAACATTACTGTCACATTCCCAAAGAACAATCGGGGCAATTTGGTGCTACCAGCCTCTTGAATTAGCCGATGCCGATGTCTCGGGGCATTTTATTCCCTCAATCAAAAGTGCAAGTGGTTCAAGTGGGTCGAAACGACCTAATGAATTCTCTACTTTTAGCTTTCTTAAGGGGGACGAGAAAAGAACGGTGTACGTGACTTTTCTGGGATTGTCTGTTGTATTTTCGCTTTTATCGGATGTTTTAATTAGCGTTTTGATTTTTTTCTGTCTGGTGACAAGTTTCAAGTTATTTTTTGCCACTGTGAAATATCAAAACAGCATAACTCAAGCAATATAAGTCAGTCATAAATCCATTAAACTTAGCTTTTCAACTTGCAATAAGTTTGGTTTTAGATCGTAGATACTCTTCTATCATAATTAATAAATACACACACTGCACCATCTAGTCCCAAACCAAGCAGAGCTTGTTCTATGGATACTAGACAATGGATCATCATCATCATCATCAACTCAGCCTATCGCAGTCCACTGCTGGACATAGGCCTCTCCCAAGTTGCGCCACAACACTCGGTCCTCTGCCTTCCGCATCCAGTTCCCCCCAGCCACTTTCTTCAGACATTGGGTATAGTAATTATATACATTTTTTTTGTAAATACATACTTATAATCCATAAGAAACATCCAGACCAACACAAACACTTAAGTTCATCACATAAATATGTGTGCCTTATGGGAATCGAATCGTGATCAGCAGTCTGATAAACGAACCACTGGACGACAGACGTCAAAAAACTTTTTAACAAAAAATAAAACCGTCTTCAAAAACCTTAACTAAAAAGTAAAAAATAATCATTGTATGTATTTTAAAATCTTAACATAAACAACATTTTTAAGGCGGCGCGTGGTTGACCCTTTGCGTCATGTAATGTACAGTCGAGCGCAATATCTATAGTAAAAACAGTTTATGTGAACGTACATGAAAATCACGCGCCGCCTTCAAAATGTTGTTTATGTTAAGATTTTAAAATACATACAATGATTATTTTTTACTTTTTAGTTAAGGTTTTTGAAGTTGGTTTTATTTTTTGTTAAAAAGTTTTTATTTCATACTTTTTAGTTGAGGGTTGATTCATAAATGTTTATATAACCAATTTGAGAATATATTTTTTACTAACCTTTGCTATCCCACTGCTGGGCAAAGGTCTCGCTCATGTTCTTCCAAACGTCCAATCACCATCGTGAAAAAAAAACACGCATATCAGCCAAGAATTCTCAGAAAAACGAACCAATGAGCAGATCATCAAGATAGGCGAAGCTAAAATAAACTGATTTATTGAAGCTAGTTAAAAAACTACTCAACCTAAGTCAATAAAATTTATATGGGACCACCGCGCGAACTTTCTCTACCAAATAAAAAAACAACCACGTAAATCGGCCCACAAATCTCGGAGTAATCGGTGTACATACAAAAACCCGCGGAATACATAACCTCCTCCTTTTTTTGAAGTCGGTTAAAAACAACGTCATTCATTGCTCTTATTCCAATTATTTCCTCTAAAATCTTGAAAATTTAAGTAAGTAAGGCTTTTTATTTACTATATCCATGAACAATTTAAAACTTTCACACGTCACATTTTCTCATAAGTCTGAAATGATTAATTTTCTTACTTATCGCTACCGTTTTTAAATCTTCCAACTTCTTTAACCGCCTTATTCTTGTGGCTCAAGCCAGGGGTGGCCACTGTATTACTGCAGGGGGTCGCATTCCGAAGATTACTGCGCTGCCTTCTTGTGAGGCGTTTACTGGGTGTCAGTGTCGGATATAGAGAATATTATAATCTGGATGCGGTATGATAACTGAAAATAATCTAATTGATATTATTTTTCAAGCAACCTCATGATAAATGCGACTATTGTGCTAAAAATATTTATTTTTGTTTCGACTATTTTTGTGTAAAAAATCTTAAAAAATAAATATTACGCATACTGATAAAGTGAATGGATAGCTTAGTTTTAGCTTAAGACTACGCAAAACAGAAATTCGATAGTAAATTGTCACATAATGATATATTCATTTAATTATTTTTTCTCCCACTTGCTCGGAAATGGTTCATTATTTTAAAAAAAGAATACATCAATCGACTCTTTTCCGTACGCAACGAATTAACATGCCAGCAATTTCAAAACGACGAATTCTAATATTACTTGGCCGTCAATTGCTTTATTTCAGGCCTCGACAATAATGTACTATTATTAGGAACACTTACAGCTACATAATACAGTGTTAAATCAAAGAAATTAGGTACACTGAAAATTAATTTAGATACTAGCAAAGGCAAATCAGTACTTCTTAACCAAGAAACTTGGGAGACTTGCCTTTTTTTTAACTGTCATCTTTGCAGATGCTATATGTATTAACAAACACTCATAGTTATTTTTAGCTGTTTGATTTATTTTACACCCATTGTGACCCCCCCCCTGCTTAGTTTGGGACTAGATGGTGCTGTGTAAAATGTACCAAATATTTATTTATTTATTTATATTATTATGACGACGTCTGTGGTCTAGTGGTTCGAGGGTCGGACTGTTGATCACGAGGTCGTGGGTTCGATTCCCACAGGACACAAATATTTGTGTGATGAACATAAGTGTTTGTGTTGGTCTGGGTGTTTATTATGTATCATAAGTATGTATTTACAAAAAAAAATAGCATATATGTATTATATCCATTGTCTAGTACCCATAGCACAAGCTCTGCTTAGTTTGGGACTAGATGGTGTTGTGTAAAAATGTCCCAAAAATATTTATTTATTTATTGTTTTTCAGTACTTAAATGGCCAATGACAATTTACTAATAATCACAACATACAACAACATTCCAACAAAATACAAAAACAATTTATTTATTATTGGCAGGTGATTAAATTAATCAAAGAAGTTGTAACTTATTATCTTTTTTAGCGAATCACAAGGAAAAAAAACAAATAATGAAAATAGAACAAATCATGTAAAAATATCTAAAACATATTTATTTATTTATTTATAATGTATGTACACACAATAACATATGAAAGGAGACAGCATTAAACATTATTTAGTACAAAGGTACTGCTTATTTCAATTAAATTTCTACCAACAGACCTGCGACATACTTAGCAGTAAAACAATCTTTAAGAAAGAAACATCCATTTATCCTAGATCTCTGTCGCGCCTGTTCACAATTTGCCTCAATAATGCGGGCGCTTGTTTCACCCACTTATCGGCGTCTTACACAATTTATTATTAGGGCCACCTTTCTTATAAGAAAGCCTATGATGATGGGAGTTATCGTAGAATTATGTTAGACTATCGAAACTTGGGCAGTTCTGGATGCTCTTCAGCGATGTCACATTGATGAGCGGTATATAGAGATGCTGAGATGCCTATACAACGCTGCTACCATGACTGTTCAGCTCCAGGACCAAAAGACGAAGCCAATCCAACTGCGCAGAGGGGTGAGACAAGGGGATGTAATATCCCCGAAATTGTTCACTAACGCGTTGGAGGACGTCTTCAAGACGCTGGACTGGACTGGACAGGGTATCAACGTTAACGGCGAGAACATCTCACATCTCCGTTTTGCCGATGACATCGTTGTAATGGCTGAGTCGCTGGAACAACTGGGTGAAATGCTGCACAGCTTAAACGGAGCCTCTCGACGTGTCGGTCTCGGCATGAATCTGGACAAGACTAAAGTCATGTTCAATATGCATGTCATGCCGAGGCCAATATTCGTCGAAGGGTCGGCACTCGAAGTTGTAACGGAATACGTCTACCTAGGGCAGGTAATTCAGCTTGGTAGACACAACTTCGAGAAAGAAGCCAACAGAAGGATCCGTCTGGGCTGGGCAGCATTTGGCAAACTTCGCCGAGTCTTCTCGTCGCCTATACCGCAAAGTTTGAAGACAAAGGTCTTCAACCAGTGCGTCCTGCCAGTCATGACTTACGGTGCCGAGACGTGGACACTGACAGTTGGGCTAGTCCACAAATTCAAAGTCGCTCAGCGAGCTATGGAGCGAGCTATGCTTGGAGTTTCTTTGAAGGATAAAATCCGTAACGAGATTATCCGGAGAAGAACCGGAGTGACTGACATAGCTTGTAGGATCAGTAAGCTGAAGTGGCAGTGGGCTGGCCATGTCTGTCGAAGGACCGATGGCCGTTGGAGCAGACGAGTCCTTGAGTGGAGACCGCGAATCGGCAAACGCAGCGTAGGGCGCCCCCCTGCCAGGTGGACCGACGACCTGAAGAACGTGGCTGGGGGGGACTGGATGCGGAAGGCAGAGGACCGAGCGCTGTGGCGCAACTTGGGAGAGGCCTATGTCCAGCAGTGGACTGCGATAGGCTGAGTTGATGATGGGAGTTGAAGATGTCCCTTACATTGTAGGTATGCATCTGTCACGGTTTTATTGTTATAGACCGAGATAATATTAAATGTTATAGACTAAGCACATTATTTATCATTTGTTCTAGAAAAAAAAAAAAAAAATGTTTTTTATTTCAAATAAACCTAATTACAGGCACTTTTGAAACGTCAGGCTCTGGTTACACGGTTCCAAATTGTGGGTCCTATGGAGAACTCCATGGATAAACTCTTTTTAAAATAGGTTATTGTTTATTACATCAAATTTATTCAAATAATGTGAGTATAATGTAGGTTAATGCCAGAAATAAACAAGAGTTTCAAAGTGAGAACATTGCCTTTAGAAATAAACACGCATAAATATGGCACGGTTACAGATCAACATCTCGTATAAGGTCTTACTTTAATAATTAATGGCAAATATTTAAAGCGGTGAATCTACTCGTCATAACGAACAAAATTTACTATTATTTTATTATTTTTAGCCAGGAGTCGCAGGTTCGAATCCTGCTCGTGATCGATTTTTTCTTTCCACAATTTAAATCGTAACATTTACTATTATTATTATTTAGAGGAAAGAGGTAGGGTCTTAAACGCCCCAAAGCTACTGCGAAACATTTACTATGGAAGCAACCGCGAAAAATATCAGCTGCCTACATTTTGTCACTAGGTGAACACAGATGTAGGATTTACTGTTTTTTTTTTGCGATTACAGGGTTGCTCCTGAGTAAAAGATGTTCGTTACAATGAGTGCTTTAATCCCCTAAACCAGTGATTTTCAAACTGTGGGTCGCGACCTCCTGGGGGTCGCAGTCACTTAGAAATTAAAATTTTCATAGTTCTTAATATTATGTTTATTAAAAAGCCTTACCTTCACCGCGAAGGGCGAGGGGGTCGAGGGCATTTATTTTTACTAAAGGGGGTCGCGCTGTAGAAAAGATTGAAAAACACTGCCCTAAACTGTAATTTCGGACTTCTGTTACACATTGTATATTCTGTGTATTGTATATTGGTCATCAAAACGTAAATCAATATCCTCATTACAACTTCAAAAAAGAACCAAACCTGCTATTACAACAATCGAAAACTTAATTTAAAGTGCCAATAATAACACCAAGTTGATATCCAATCATTACGGACATTCAAAGTTAACACGAAATAAAGTCATTATCATCAACTATAGAATCTTATTGCTCGTACAATAAGGGTGATTTTAGCGTGAAGGGAGTAAATTAAAGTATCAGTGTGATTGTTTCAAATTAAGGGTGGTAAATAAGGTATTACTTTCTTTGTAGCAATTTTAAAATCATTATATCATTAGTAGATATTATTAGTAAGTAAAAACTTTTTAAATAGGTCTATAACATAATATATAGTCCATTGTTACTAATAAATAGTCTATAAAATACTTTTTATTTGAATAAGCTTAGCTTATTATTATTAATAAAAACTGTTGAATTTTGAATTTGTTTTATTTAAACGTCTGTTATATCTTAGTTTGCCGAATAGTGTCCTCTATAAAACGCATCAAAATATGCAAGCACATATCCTTTTGAGGATAATTAATAGCTCTCTAAAAAGATTATTGGCGTTTCACCAAGTCATCAGCGAGCAATCATTCCCCGATGACTAGCTAACGTGATTACAGTTTCATTACTGCAGCTTTGTTCAGCCCCCTTTTAATTGAAAGTAGTGAAACTATTGGGTTACTTGTGTCTGTTGTTTAGAGGCGCTGCAGCGATTTAAAGATGGTGGAAATATGGTTAGAATATGCTTGATTTTTAAAAGCATCGTGAAAATTAGAAAATTCTAACAAATAACAAACTCAATTTGCGTTAGAAATTACAGATAAAGTCAAAAATCATTTATTCAAAGTGGACTAAGTCTTTTTTTTGTCCAGTGTGGTGCCGGACGTAAAGAATTGCACCACCCTCTCTCTTCTCATGGGTGTCGTGAAAGGCGACTAAGGGATTCACCAGATGGGCAGCAGCGTTCTTTGAGTACCTATTTAAACAACCAACTGAGATCGCCAACCCGCCTGCCAAGCGTGGCGATTATGGCATATCTCCCTCCCCCCCTTTTGGGGAGGCCTTTGTCCAGCAGTGGACGTCTTTCCGTTGAAATGATGATGAAGTCTTTTCAAACGTCAGACAGTAAGACAGCCCTCAAAAATGCCCACCCTTCACCTATAGAGCCTATATAAACAAATAAAATGGTAGAAATGTAATAATATTGTTTTCTATA
The DNA here is from genome assembly GCA_949699075.1 of Asteroscopus sphinx. Classification (NCBI taxonomy): domain Eukaryota; kingdom Metazoa; phylum Arthropoda; class Insecta; order Lepidoptera; family Noctuidae; genus Asteroscopus; species Asteroscopus sphinx. The sequence continues at coordinate 19,353,427 of OX453022.1, read as the reverse complement.
TGACAGATTTTTTTATTTTTTCTAAGAATGTCACTGTTATGCTAAGTATGCGAGGCTTTTTCTGTTAGCTATGAGTTATTCAGGCAGAAATATTCCGTTTTCTTATTTTAGCAATTCCAAATGAAAAAAAATCTCCGTACCTACATAATAATTTTTGACAAAACATAATATCCTGCAGGATGTACTTGACTTCCGTATTAGCTCTGTTGTAACATAACCAACACAAAAATGAAACAAAAATTATACACCACTAAATTTGATTTTCCGAATACAGTAAAAAAATAGAAAATTAAAAAACAACCATGCAACGCTGCATCGCTTTCCCACACATCGAAATTAATACATAAAATAAGAATTTTTCAAACCAGCCAGTTGAAACCGCTTCAATCTAATTAGTACGCGTTTAACACACGTCTGCAACAAATGGATTTAATTAAAACGAATAGTTTCACTGTCATCAAGCGATCAACGTGATTCTGACAACGAAGCTGAATTTTGTAATAAGGTTTTTAATTTAAATTAATTAATTTTGTGTATAAAATTCAGGACTTTTGGTTCGGTATGCAATTACTTGTATTTATTACGTACATATTATAGTTAACTAGTTACATATTAGTTAGTTTGTAGTCAAAACCAACAAAAATCGATTGATGCTTTGACCTATTTTGAATGGGACATTTTGTTTTCATGGCAGTTTCATATAATACTGCCATTTTTTAGGGTTCCGTAGTCCTACATGGAACCCTTATAGTTTCGTCATGTCCGTCCGTCTGTCCGTCTGTCCGTCTGTCCTAATCCTTTACAGCTTAATAACTTCTACAGTTATAAACATAAGTAAATGAAATTTTGCTAAAAAATGGTATAGATATAGATCTCAATTTTAAAAGAATAACAAAATCTTGATAACTTATTTTAGGGGTGGCGCCCATTCATGTGAAATGGGGATGAAAAAATTTTTTTGCTGCACCCCTTTGTGTGGGGTATAATTGAATAGGTCTACTAAAATGAAGGTAATGTTTCATACATCACTTTTTTATCAGGTGTACCATCTGCGAAATATAGCCCACCAAAGTGGCTTACAATGTGTCCCCCCCCCTGCCATTTCCAAACTATGCAACGTAGAAACTTGTAATCTTACACTTTCATAGACTTTTATAAAAACTCTCTTTTAAAATTATTTCGAGTATAATGCGATTATAAATTTTTGAGTTATAGTGAGAAAACTGAAAAATACTTAAGACGTCCTAGTTCATTGACCTTAGATAAAAATGATCTTAGCAAATAATGCTCCTTTAGTTACTTTCTATTTTAAAAAATCACAAAAAGAAACACACTTCTTAAATTTAGCTTCATAAATTCAGCGCTAGGTGGTGCTGTTTGCAAAAACTAAAATAGCAATGATTAATATTCGATTTGATTCGTTTGTAATTAGACCTACTTAAGGAACCCTATAATACTGAGCATGGCCCGACATGCTCTTGGCCGTTTTTTTTACCTTGGACACATTGGACACAACACAATTTTGTTTAAAAGGTTTCATTAGTTACCAAAACTTTAAATACTTCTGTTGTAGCCTACTACCCTCCTTCCTATTAATACTATAAACGTGAAACTTTGTTAGGATATATGGACTTATGGATGTATGGATGTTTGTTACTCTGTCACGCAAAAACTACGGTATGGATTTTAATTAAATTTGGCATACAGATAGAACATAAACCGGTTTAAAATATAGGCTACTTTTTATCCCGGGAAGATGAACAGTACCCGAGGGATGCGCGGGCGAAGTCGCGGGCATAGGCTAGTATAAAATATCTATTGTTTTTTTTTTATAGTATGTATAGGGTAGCGAAACGAGCTTAAGGCCCACCTGATGTTAAGCGGTTACCTTTGCCCATGACAAATTCAATAACACCTAGGCTGTTGCCTGAAAGGTACCGCAAGTCGGTTCGCCAAACTTGAAACATGAAGATGGAAAGTCTCATGTGATTGTAATTTTCATAATCCATAATTTCTAGGTGAAACAACAATATCTTCGAGGCGATTTATCTTATGTTTTTTACATAAGCCTGTTACTATTAACCATCAACCAATCTTTGAACAAAAAATTAATTGAGTGCTTACATACCTACCTACAGATACAAAGTGTATAAAATAAAAACAAATAAATCTTATCTTCCAATCACCAACCCCTGAGAGGTCATCATTACCCCTGCACCAAAGTGTAATGCACGCACACAATGTACAGTCGGAAAAAAAGATTAGTCTCACTCATCATTGTGAACAACTTTTACTATGAGACTAGATGAAGTTGTTCACAATGATGGGTTACATAAAAAGTCCTTGTTCCATATTTTGCCATGCAAGGCGTGCGAATATTTTAGCAATCTTTATATGACTATTAGGTACGTAATGTCAATTACAACAGAAAATATTAAGAACAAAAGCGCCCAGGTTACAAAATGGATTACAGTAAAAAATTATTTAATTTATTTATATGATTGTATGTGTCGTGCAACTTAGGAGAGGCCTATGTCCAGCAGTGAACTGCGATAGGCTGAGTTGATGATGATGATGTGATGTGATTGTCTTAGGTTATTATAATAAAACTTTTTTTTAAACAAACAAATCAGTTATCGCTTACATACATAATGAGACCAGTCTATATCAAGTAATTTGTCAATTTTTGCGTCATTACAAGAATTATTTGCCGTGGTCCCAACACTAGCTATGCCTGTATAGGGGAGTCCAAGTTTAAAGCAAAACTAGATCTAAAAACATCCTAATTTTAATAGTGAAGATGGTTGGCAGCTATCACCTGTTCGGAACCCAGTCCTAAAAATAATCAAGTCCCAAACAGCACGCAACACTGTAAAATATAATGATATTGTGAGTGATTACTGCGTGCATCGAAACGATTTTAATTAATAATATTGTACGGTAGTTTTTTTTTTTTTTTTAAATATCTGTAAAGACGATTGTCATCTTAGTCTACCTGCGACCACGAAATGCTGCAAAGCTTTCGAAACGTCAGGAAAACCAATTTAAATAATATACGGTATTTAATCCGGTTAAAGTTTGTTTTATTATAATGTGTAGTGATCGCGAAAAAACTAGATCTATTAAAACTAGATCTATTTCTGGCTACCCTGTATACTTAACTATTTGTTCGATTGTAATGTACACATGCATGCATTGTTGTAGTGGCGGCGCACAATACGGGAACACTAATGGATTATCAGTGATTTGCATTTAGCTGGCTTTGCGGATCGAGCTTATGCGAGAATGATTCAGCTGGATTCTGGATTAATAAGTGCAGTCTCTCGAGCTTAAGCAAAGAAGATACTTACTTAAGTATAGTATACTTAAGTAGTACTTACACAACAAAGTAAGTAGAACTTATAACAAGTTATGTATGTATGTACTTATATACATACATAGTCCGTGTGGTGCCGGACTTAAAGAATAGCACCACCCTTATCTCTTCTCATGGGTGTCGTAAAAGGCGACTAAGGGATTCACCAGAGGATGGGCAGCAGCGTTCTCTGAGTATTTAACCAACCAACTGCGATCGCCAACCCGCCTGCCAAGCGTGGCGATTATGGCATATCCCCCCTTAATTGGGGGAGGCCTATGTCCAGTAGTGGACGTCTTTCTGCTGAAATGAATAGGTATATAAAATCACACCTGTTTTTCCAAGTATACCCACATTTCGCCAGTTATGTTATAAGTCCCATGCCACGCCAGTAGCAAGCCGATTGCCATTAAGCGGGCATAAGCCCAACTTCTGGGTGCTACAGAGAAATTCCTAATGAAAAAAAATTACAACACTTTACACGACCTGGGAATCGAACCCAGGACCCCACGATTATTAGCAATCGCGCTAGGACCACTAGAATAACGAGTCAGTCTACTTAAGTATATTAAATATAAGTCCTCAATGTACCCACCATATACTAAGAAATAAATGTTATTCTATTCTATTCTATTCTAAGTAATTGTCTGTAGGTATTCATCATCATCAACTCAGACATAGGCCTCTCCCAAGTTGCGCCACAACACTCAATTAGGTATTCATAAATGGATTTTATTGGAGAAATGTCTTATTCCTTTTAATAAATCTTGTGTAATGCTTAAATGCTGTTTTGAATAATAATGATAATTTCGAAGTTGACTTGCAGTTGTTTTGTAAATAAATACCTAAAATCCAAAAATAGATTATTTTACAAAGTATATCAAATTGAATCATTCTCACATACACCCGTTGACCAGCAACAATGATGCGAATCGACAGAGGCGCCCCCGCACGGTCCAGTTGAAAATAATTGTCTCACTGATAGCGCGGCCAACTCATTCGATAGTGTACATATTGGTACCTACCTGTATGTACATTTTATGTTGCATGTTACTTAGTAACCCTTCCCCGTCCTGTAGATATAAATAAGGTTGATGTATCAATATATCTAGAGTGATGTCATCATCAGACTCTGAAAATCGTTCCTAGGATGGCGCTGTAGTTTTTGTTATAATCTTTTTTAGGGTTCCGTAGTCCTACAAGGAACCCTTATAGTTTCGTCATGTCCGTCCGTCTGTCCGTCTGTCCTAATCCTTTACCGCTTAATAACTTCTACAGTTATAAACATAAGTAAATGAAATTTTGACAAAAAATGGAATAGATATAGATCTCAATTTTAAAAGAATAAAAAAAATTTGAATCCGTATTTTAGGGGTGGCGCCAATACATGTGAAATGGGGATGAAAATATTTTTTTCGCTGCACCCCCTCGTGTGGGGTATCGTTGAATAGGTCTACTAAAATGAAGGTAATGTTTAATACACAACTTTTTTATCAGGTATACCATCTGCGAAATACAGTTCGCCAAAGTGGCTTGCAATGTGTCCCCCCCTGCCATTTCTAAACTATACAACGTAGAAACTTATAGTCTTCAACATTGATAGACCTTTATAAAAACTCTCTTTTAAAATTATTTCGAGTATAATGTGATTATAAATTTTTGAGTTATAGTGAGGAAACTGAAAAATACTTAAGACGTCCTAGTTCATAGGTCATTGACCTTAGAGAAAAATGATCGTAGCAAATAATGCTCCTTTAGTTACTTTTTATTTAAAAAAATCACAAAAAGAAACACACTTCTTAAATTCAGCTTCATAAATTCAGCGCTAGGTGGCGCTGTTTGCAAAAACTAAAATAGCAATGATTAATATTCGATTTGATTCGTTTGTAATTAGACCTACTTAAGGAACCCTATAATACTGAGCATGGCCCGACAGGCTCTTGGCCGGTTTTTCTTAATTTTTTGTTATAAGGCAGGTTTTGAATAACAACTCTTTAAATCATAATTAAATTCAACATATTTTAACTATTTTTATCGGTCAATAATGTGTTGAAGATTATTTATGTATACCCCTTTTGTATTTAAATAAGAAACATTATTATTTTAAAAGGTACTAGGGCACGGTTGCTTCGGTGAGTACCTACATAGGATCGGACACGAAGCCACGACAAATTGCCACCATTGTGAGTGTGACCAGGACACCGCACAGCACACGCTGGAGGAGTGCCCTGCGTGGGGCTCCGGACGGTGGGACCTGGTCAGCTGGATTGGGCTATGCTGACAAATCCGACGGCTTGGAGGACCATGGCTTCCTTCTGCGAGACCGTTATGCTTTAGAAGGAGGCCGCATAGTGAGATCGGGAGAGGGCCAATCCCACTTGGAGAAGGAGGCGCTGAGGAGGCAGCCGCCCTGGCGCAAGGCCCAGATAGGGCGAAGGGCCACATCTCCTGCCGCCACATCTGGCAGGGGACCTTCGGGATCGTGGCCGCTAAGAGTGGGAGGAATCGAGGCGTTTATTAAGCAACCCTGGGGAGGACAGCAGTACGTGATGGTCGCGTGCTACCGTGGGGAAACAATATTGTTTTCCCGGGACGTGTCAAAGGCGTAGCACAAGAGGGGCACCGGCGCGGCCCCGTGGATTTCCCGGAGCTCCTCTATTTTGTGCAGAGAATGGCCACCGTGTGGTTTTATTCGGTAAAAGTCCGACATACTCCTCCGTCGTCCCCAGACGATCCATGAGGATTTCCACCCGAAAAAAAGGTATGGCAGGTGTTGTGTGCAAAGGTAACCCCTTATATCAATTTTGGCCTATAACTCGTTTTGCCATCATATGCCAGAAAAATCAACCAAACGTGTAGATGTAGTTTGAGCTGATTTAAACTTAACACGATAATCAGAGCTGTAGTCACAAATCTCCGTAAATAAACTGTCGTAGTTCCGCCACATTACACACAGACGACTGTTTGCCGACACACATTTACGAGCTCGCCGGAAATCTGATGCCGACACCTTTGTTGATACCGCTAAGGATACTGCATTAGATCTCTTTAGAAATATAACCCGTTTCTACCGCCAAATAGTAATGCTTGCATCGCTGTTTCGGTGCGAAGGGTACGGGTGTCTGTGAAATTACAATCACATGAGGCTTTATTAAGCCAACTTTAATAAAAAAAGTTTTTGAAGTAAAACTTCTTTAGACACGCTTGACTTGGGGATTAAGCCGGTGAATGCGTTACGAAAAGTGAGGCAAACGGAGGGGGTAGTGCGGACGCGGGGAACGAGGCCCGCGTGACGGCCGGGCACAGCGCCGGCAGATGTACGCGCGTCGCGCTCCATTCCTTTATTCTCATTGAAATTGTATTTAGGGAGATATAAGTTAGTGAAATTTACTTCAGTTATGTAGTAAAGCAAACTCGTTTTATTTTTAAATTTAACTTAAATCTCATCTATGGAGCGCAGACATGGTCGTTAACACTTCGTCAAAAGTCCGCACTCGAGGTCTGTCAGCGAGCAATGGAACGCAGTATTTTGGGGGTCAAACTTAGTGATCGTGTAAGAAACTCGATACTGCGTTCCCAAACTAAAATTGCAGACGTAGGTCATACGGCTGCCAAGTAAAAATGGAACTGGGCTGGCCACATCTGCCGCATGCCGGAGGGACTATGGGCGAAACTCACAACAGAGTGGTAGGCCCAGAAAGAGATGGCGGGATGAGCTGGACTCCTACTTAAAGGATTGGCCACAAATTGCCATAGACCGTGAAAAGTGGAAGAAAGGAAAGCCTTTGCCCTGCAGTGGGACAAAACGGGTTCATAAAAAAATAAAAAAATAAAAATTATTTATTCCGCAAATTGGGTGTCAAATTAAATTTAACTTGTGTTCCATTAAATTATTTCTGTTTTTTAACCGACGAAAAAAAGGAGGAGGTTCTCAATTCAACGCGTACAATTTTTTTTTTATGTGTGCCACGCATATCTTTTTATAGAGTCATCCGATTTTGATAATTCTTTTTTTAATGGATAGGGTATATCTCGAAATTGGTCCCATTTAAATTTCAAAATCAAAATCCACCCCTAAGGGTAGTAAAACAGGGGATGAGTGTTTGTTCACCCACTGAATTCTTACCTGTTAACCGATTCTGTTGAAACTTGACACACATAAATATAGTTCTAGACACTACGACATAATGGAGACCTGGAGTTAGATTTAAACCACAAAAAAATTAAAAATAAAACTTTTTAACATAAAATTGAACCGACGAAAACAGAAACTGAAAAGCGAAAAATAACTAATTATGAGTCGGCGCCAAACAACCAATCAACGAAGATCATTAAATTACTTTAAATAAACAATAAAAACAATGTCACATCAAATACAACGTGAAATTTTCAACGATAAACAATAATTTTCCAAAAATGCGTTCTCCACTCGACCACTTGCAACTTGCACGCACTTTGCTTGTTAAAAGTTCGTTAGGCGCCGACTCATAATTAGTTATTTTTCGCTTTTCAGTTTCTGTTTTCGTCGGTTCAATTTTTTGTTAAAAAGTTTTATTAGGGGATCAATTCCATCGTCAATACAGCGAATACACCCCAGTTGTCTCACTACGATTTAAGAAGACAAAGGGCAGTAAAACGAGTGATTGCTCACAACACTGCCGCCGGCGGCGGCGACAGAGATGCTGTGTGAACAGACCGTAATTAAATATATACTACTATTAAAATGACCATTAAGGTCAGAAAGTAAAATAACTGTTAAAAATAGCAATAATAATCAGCCCGCTACTTTATTTGGTTTGAAAATTGCAATTAGATTTACAAAAAAAATTGCCGTGCAGTTAAACACATTAATTTGACTTTGTGAGTCGGAAAACAAAGTGTATAAAATTAAAATTACATAGTTTTTTTTGTAGTTAGCTAAGTGTTGGCTAATGGAATGAAATGAAAATAGTTTTCTTCTGTAAATAGTTTTAATTTTTATTTTTCAGTCTTTGTCTTTTTTTTAAATTAAAGTCTATTTTTAGAAATTGGTACATTTTGTGTTTTTAGGCAGTGATAGCCTAGCGGTTGAACGCTTGCCTTCCATGCAGGAGGATGTGAGTTCGATCCCGGCCCGCACCTCTGGCTTTTAGAGTTCATGTGCGGATTTATATTAGATTATCATTTGCTTTAACGGTGAAGGAAAACATCGTGAGGAAACCTGCACATCTGAGAGTGCTCCATACAGTTCTCAATGGTGTGTGTAGTCCGCCAACCCACACTAGGCTAGCGTGGTGGAATAAGGCCTTAGCCTTCTCATAATGAGAAGAGGCCCGTGCCCAGCAGTGGGACAGTAATGGGCTGGTTATGTATGTTATGTATGTGTTTTTAGAATGATTTTTTGTTTTGTTTTATTTGCGAGATATGGCGACAAAAGTGACCTATGTAAAAATCCAGGACATGCCATGACATGGTCTATCTGCCCCCCTAGCCAAGTTGACAATCTACAATCGTCAACGCTTAGAAAACCATCAAAATGTATGGGAATGACATATCTCAACGAATGACTTTTTCGTTGAGGTATGTCATTCCCATACAATTTGATTGTAGATTGTAACTTGGCTAGGGGGGCTGAGGTGATAGAGAAACTAACATTCAAACCTCTTACAAACATACACATTAATGTTAGTAGGGTGGGCTGCGATTAGCGCAATTTTGTCTGTGGTAACACTGATTTGATGGCAGCAAAATACAATGGTTAAGCATACACTACATTTGTTTCGTCATCATGTAAATTATTACGAGTATCGGTGTTCTGTTGCGATGATCTGCATTAAACAGAACGACCCCGTTTTTACGGTGGTCATACGTGTTGTCCTAAGTTGGCAACACTGTTGACCGCCATGACGAAGACGACTACTACTACCGGCGTCCGCTTCGAACACACGTATTTACCGGCGAAGCGAATCCGTGACCTCCCTGAACTATTCACCCAGTGAGAACTCCAGCAGTCCAACCATCGGCTCGTGAAATTAGTCGAAGAACGGCGGCGTGTCAACGAATGGCTGCAGGTACCAAGGATGGCAGGTAAGTTTTCTGTTTCCTTGTAATTGTCGCGCAGCACACCAGACCGTCATGGTCAGACCCTCATGGTCTGTCCCTATGTAGTGTTCTCCTAACGGCTATTTTAGCACTTCAGGACACTACAACATTATTTGAGTCATTTTATTGCACTTGTCATTAACAGAAACTTCCTTACTTGTCAAAATATTGCATAAATACTGGGTGTCAGGGAAACGCTCCCGAAACTGAAAGGCTATTATTATACTACCTAAACACAATCGAATACCAATCAATAACCATTAGCCTTAAACTAATTGTATTAGTGATTTGGTATTTTGCAAACCCGCAATGTAAAACGTACAAAACTCGGGATCACTGGCACGCGTACCTAACCTACCTACCTACGCTAGCTACGACACAGACTGCGTATGCGAGCGAATGTCGTTCACCCCTAGCGCTAGCTGATATTTTATTTGAATTACATTGCGAACTTTAAAAAAGTATTAAATAAATGGGATTTTTTTGCAAATCAATTATATTTAACTGCCTAAAGCTACAAGCGCGACTGCTGAGCGTGGGGTCCTGGGTTCGATTCTCGGGTCGGGCAAAGTGTTATTGGGTTTTTTCATTAGGAAATTCTCAGTAGCAGCCCGGAGTATGGATTTGTGCCCGGTTAGTGGCAATAGGCTCGCCCCCTATTACATGGGACTATAACATAACTGGCGAAATGTGGGTGTACTATTACACCTCTGCCTACCCCTTCGGGGAAATACAGGCGTGATGTTATGTTATTTTATGTGTAAAGCTGGTTACGTACGAAAAATACAAAAAAAAAAAAAAAAAAATGTAGTTTCGTTTCAGTAATCACCAGCACTATCACCCATTTACGTTTTCGGAAGAGTTTCCCTGACACCCAGTATATACGGTACGGTCTTGTAACCCTGATTTTATGTTACAACAGCGTAGCAACATAGCACCGTAGCACTATCACGCTTAGCAATACGTCAGATTGTAGTAATCGTAGCGAGTGCGTAGCCCGTAAATCTGAGATTCTAATTATGTAAAACGGGAGTGATGCAGTATTTCATGATGCTAGTAAGCAGTTAATAACTTCGGAAATTGTTCATTTACGTAATATAACAGACATGTTTGTTAATTCCAAAGGGGTAGGCAGAGATGTATAATGTCATTTATGTATAGTCTAAAAAGATGACCACCAGTGCGTCCTGCCAGTCATGACTTACGGTGCCGAGACGTGGACACTGCCAGTTGTTCTAATCCACAAATTCAAAGTCGCTCAGTGAGCTATGGAGCGAGCTATGCTTGAAGTTTCTTTGAAGGATAAAATCCGTAACGAGATTATCCGGAGAAGAACCGGAGTGAGCGACATAGCTTGTAATAATAATAATAAATAAATTAACTTTATTGTTTAGTCCAATTTTACAAATTAGTGTAGCCCTGGCTTCTAAACTAGGGTGACCTGTATGTCCGAAGCCAGTTCCTTTCCTGTATACAATGTATAAGTCAAATGAACGTTAAACAAAAATAAAATAAAAGAATCATTAAAGTTATTAAAATAGGTAACCACTATAAAATAGTTAAACTGTTTAGAAAAGAAGAAAGAAATGCAATGTTAGATTAGTTGAATGTGTGTGTACGGGGGGTGTGTGAAAGAGCATGTGGGGGTGTGTCTGTGTGAGAGTATGCGTGTATGAGAGTATGTGAGAGTGTATTTTTACGAAATATGAGGCACATCAACGATTCGTTAAAATAATCTGTTCAGTGCTTTCATAAGTTTTTAAGATCAGTATGTAAGCTGAAGTGGCAGTGGCCTGGCAATGTCTGACCAAGGACCGATGGCCGCTGGAGCAGATGAGTCCTTGAGTGGAGACCGCAAATCGGCAAACGCAGCGTAGACCGCCCCTCCGCCTGGTGGATCGACGACCTGAAGAACGTGGCTGGGGGGGACTAGATGCGGAAGGCAGAGGACCGAGTGTTGTGGCGCATCTTGGGTGAGGCATATGTCCAGCAGTGGACTGCGATAGGCTGAGTTGATGAAAAAGATGATAGATCCTAACTGATATGGGAGCAAGCATAGTACCAACGCGCCAGTCATGAGGAGGGTGCGGCTGACATCAATGCCGCACAAGGCAGAAGGGGCTCTCCTACTAATGGCGAGTCAGGATCTGTCGGGGGTAGGTGGAGAATGCAAAGTATATCCCACGCCCCGGCCGAGGATAGCGTGGTGGTTTAAGTCGATAAGAGTCCGACACTGGGTCCGTCTTCCCCGGGCGGAGTGCGTTCATGAGGATTTCCCCATGCAAAAAAAAAGCATAATGCCGAGGCTTTTTTATTTATGTTGTTTTTTGAATATTTTTAACGTTCTTAGGATCATGTTTGTTTACAGTAAGAAATGTAAAGATTTAAATTGTGGAAAGAAAAAAAAAATCGCTCACGAGCAGGATTCGAACCTGCGACTCCTGGCTCAGTACGCTCAGTGCTTTAGCCACTAAGCTACCGTGAACACTGCTCGTGGTATCGAAATTATCCTCCACTATACGTCTTTGGGTGACGTCAGCGATATCTTATTAAGAAACATTGTTTCTTAACCGACTCGACTAACTTTGCAGTTAAATCAAAGTCGTATAGATATGCCTACCCTTACTTTTTTACTTTTTTTTCTTTCCACAATTTAAATCTTTAGATTTCGCTTCGCATGCGTAAATGCGTTAAAAAATAATAAAATAATTAGTAAGAAATGTTTCAATAGTTTATAAATTAAAATTAGTCACTTCGGTTAATTAGTATCAAAGTACCAAACTTGAAGTGTCTAAATATTTTATGACCATTTTAAATTGTTCACGAACAAATCGTAGAAGTTTTAAAATGTGTGTTTTTATTAGTGTTGTACATGTACAAACTTAAATGACTAAAGTTCAGATTTATGTGACGAGTTGTAAGAATAAAAATAAAAACTTTAAAGTGACTCTTGGCTATTACGTCATAGTATCTGAACATAAGGCAAACAAACAACACAAAGAACAGCTTTATTTATATATTAATTAATTAATGCCCAGAAGTGTAAAGGTGGTCTTAGCGCCAGAAGGCATTACCTACCGGTCAACCTTGGGTAAAAAAGAGAAACGCATCGAAAGATGTACTGTACTGATACACATCGTAATTCTCCTTGCCTTTTCCCAATTATATTGGGGTTGGCTTCCAGTCTCATCACTGTTTCACACGGAGCGACTGCCATCAGACCCCGCAACTTCGTTACTGGGTAATACTGACATTTGGAGACTAAATCAGTTAGAGTTGACTACTCGTAACGAAATATGCTACAGATATTTGTATGGCAACCGGGACCGACAGCTTAACGTGCTTTCCGAGGCACGGAGTTGTCTCGATGTGCAAAGGTCGGGAACCGGTCACCCATCCACGGAATGACTTCAGAAAGTGCAACTTAACCTTGCAGATTGTACAATCCGTGCGGCTGTTACTTAGCCTCAAAGCTGTACACAATAATAAAAATAGAAGATTAATGTGATATTAATAATCATTAATAAAAACCGGCCAAGTGTGAGTCGGACTCACGCAGTAAGGGTTCCGTACCACCAATCGACCTGATACCATAGAAACCGATTTAATTTACGAGAGTTTATCAAAAGACATCAACCAACGTACGCGAAAAGTGAATTTTTGCAACTCTTTCTTACGTAGGTACCACCACATATGTTGATTTTTGCCCTGTTTTTAGTATTTGTTGCTAAACTACATAGTATGCACTATAATCAGACCAAGTTTGACGCTGGTATGGATTACCGTTATGAAGATAGACCAGGAACAAAAACGTTGAAAAAAATGCATGTTTTTCGAGGTTTCTTGTATGGTTTGGTTTTAGACTTTTTTTTGTTTTTAGTATTTGTCGTGATACACCTCATAACACCACATTTTTTGAGAAAATTTCAACCAGTTATCTATTACCAAAAAGATACAGCCCTGTGACAGACAGACGGACGGACGGACGGATAGCGTAGCGAGAGTAATAGGGTCCCGTTTGACACCCTTCGGGTACGGAACCCTAAAAAGCTTAATAAAATTATATTTTTTTACTACAAAGCATCATCATCATCATTTTAGCCAAAAGTCGTCACTGCTGAACATAGGCCTCCCCCAAGCATCGCCACAACTACTGGTCCTACGCTTCCCCCCGTATCCAGCGGATTCCCGCGACCTTCACTTATAGATTTATTTCTTTAAATATAGGACCTTATAAAGAGGAATACTTTAGCCTCTGCTCGCGGCTTCACCCCCGCGAGGTAGGTAAAGTACAAAAAAGAATTTCATGTATTAATCCAGGACATAGTCTGTATGTCAAATTTCATCCAAATCGGTCCAGTAGTTTTTGCGTGATGCTCGAACAAACAAACGAACAGAAAATTACAGTTCTTTAATAGTTAGAACTATAGTGATAACTACATAGAGCTAGAAGTTGTCGGGGCACAATTTTAATTTTCTAGTGGTGGCACTATCGATTAATGCATACTTACATTGCATTTGTCACAATTTTGAGACACACATGGCGCATGACTGTCAATGGATTTTTCCTCGATTTGTTCTCCTTTTTTTTTTCTTTTTTTTTTTTTTTTTTCCGTGGGGTAATCCTTATGGACGCACTCCGCCCGGGGAAGGCGGAGCCAGTGTCGGACTCTTACCGACTAAAACCACCACGGTGTTCCTCTTCCAACCATTGGCCGGGGGCGTGGGAAACTTATATTCGTCCAACCATCCCCGGCAGGTCCCGGCTCGCCACTAGTAGGCGAGCCTCTTCTCCCCGTGCGGCATCATCGGCCGCACCCTTTTCTTGACTGGCGCGCGCGGAACACGACGCGCCACCATCACGGGCCTTGACTGATCGGGCGGCGGGCTCAAGTCTGTTTCTTGTATCCTTATATCCTTTCTTTTGTATGTATCTCAGTTGTGCCAAATAAATACTTATGGATAAACATTTTTTTCCATAATTATTTAAATAAAATTATGTGTTTGTAAAGCTGTTCTGTTCAATTTCTTGCATTAAAAAGGGAAGCTTCTAATATTACATGATATTCATTTTGGATTTCGTTCATTGTTATTTTATTTTGGTTTTGTTCACAATTATTTCCCGTACATTAATGTGCAACATTCATTTACCAATTTTCAAGGGTACTATGTAATTGCATTTATCAGTTTTTGCCCTAAATGATACATATTACATTAAGCTATTATAAACAAAGACAGATGACAGCGGTGTGGAGGAAAATGTTGACGCATAGGCGCGCCTTTTGGTATCGTTTTGTTTTGTACTTTGTAAATATTGTATCATTTTATTTTTTACTATGTAAATATCCCGTATGCTTTCTCTTGCCAACTCCATTCGCGATGAAATAGATATCTTTTCTGGTTCTGTCGCCTCAGTCAGGTCTAAACTCAGAGAAATAATTAATTAAATATAACTTCCAGTTTTTACATACTTTACAGTAACATCAATATTTATTTTTTGTATACCTACACCTAACTTAATTAACAAACACAAACATGGCGTGATGTTAACGCCTGTATTTCCCCGAAGGGGTAGGCAATAAAAATAAATAAATTAAATAATTAATTAGCATAAGCAAATAATTTCTGTTTACCTAAGTGTTTATAAGCATGCTAGATTCACATCTAGTAGATGTCAATCAGATGTACTGCATCTTATCTTTTCCCAAGTTTATGTGAGATTGTACATCAGTTTTGTGAATAACAATAAAAAAAAAATGTAGGTACCTAACAAAAAAAAACATTCTTCATCAAACAAAAATAGCCTCAAAGTAAACAAGTATTAAATCCCAGTGCTACAAAATCTACAGCTAGAAATTATAATAAAACAAAGTTTAACCGGATTAAATCGCGTATATTATTTAAATTGGTTTCCCTGACGTTTCGAAAGATTTGCAGCATTTCGTGGTCGCAGGTAGACTAAGATGATAGGGTCTTTACAAATATTTCTAAAAAAATATTTTAATCTACCGTACAATATTATTAATTAAAATCGTTTCGATGCACGCAGTAATCACTCACAATATCATTATCTTTTACAGTGTTGCGTGCTGTTTGGGACTTGATTATTTTTAGGACTGCTGTTGTTGTTTGTTTTATTATAATGTGTAGTGATCGCGAAAACCTAAGAAGTTATTACAGCTAGAAAATTCGATAAAAAACAGGATTCAATCCCTATCAAATTTTTCATCGTGACCCGATAACTTTTAACTCAAATGATAACAGTATCTTATTTTAATAGACTAAGCCTATAATATCATTTATCATGTTACATAGATATATGGTATACAACTCTGATATAAGCGCCACACCGAAAGGGCGTGTTGGAATGATTTACAGCCTCTTGTTGTATGGTAATCGAGTGCTAAGTACTTCTGATTTATGGCTGTAGATTTAAGAATAATTATGACAATACCTTAAGGTTCATGTTCTTTTATCGTAAAGACTTTCTGGCTGAAGACACTTTCTCCTCTATATCCAGCCTAGTGAGCACCATCCTGCAGGATATAACCTTCCCTGGTCAACCTGGAACTCACTAAACCGACATCGATCTCAAGTAAGAACAAGCAAGTCCAATCTCGCCAAGTGGGGCTATATTTAAAAAACAGCGACAGGGTGTGTTTGAGGCACTGACTTCCAATCGATGAGTCACCTCTCATACTGCCCTTTGTGCGCTAACACCTGTAGCCTGGGCGACCTTTGCGCTGCTACTGATATCGTCGTTAAAGTGGCAAAGTTTTGGGTTTGCCAAGTCTGATCCAAGAGATTACTCTTACATATTATACCGTCGACACAAAGAAGAAGAAGATCGTAAAGACGATATTATAAGCTGTAAGAGTATCCAGAATCAAATGGCATTTTGTCGGTTAGACATCCTAACCTTTAATGCTACCTATTTTATCACCCTCTTGTGTACTAATCATGTATATGTGAGACTCTTGGAGGCAATTTTTTTTTTTTTTTAACGTGAATTTTTATTAATGTCGTTGTGATAAGCCCAGAAAGACTAGCAATGTCCTTTTACTAGTAACCGCCTCAGTCTGTTACAAAGATAAAAATATACGACTTTACATCCGTATTTTGTTATTACATAACTCATCATATTTAATGCTGACATTTTTTTTTTTTAATTTACACAATAATAACGTGAGCGGATATGATACTCCATATTTTTGTCCAATCCTTTGTAAGTACTATACGGTTTTATAACGTAGACTCCTTTGCATATCTAAAATCCCGTGATGAAATTTGTTTGGACCACTGTTAGATCTCTAACTCTCTCAAGGTTGGCTATCTAGCCAACCTCTTTTTAGCACCTTAACATCTACAGGAATAGATCCATGAATCTAAAACTGCAACCACTTGTTTTACGTAAGTTTTGTAAGCAAAACATAACCTCAAAATGGTTAAGATTTTAATGAATAAATATCTTCAGAGTACTGTCGGTTTTATTAAAATAGATTGCAACAAATTGTTTTTATCGAGTTGTGTATTGTGAGCATGATCTTTTATTCGCTCACTGTGGAACTTAAGCAATGTCCTTTTCAGCACTACTTAAAAACCTTGAAAAATTATCCTATATATCTGAGATTTTTCTCAAAAACCGGCTTATATCTCAAACCTGTGAATGGCACTAAAATACGATCTGTAGATCAATAAGGCATGTTGTAATGATAAATTCCCTCTTGTTCTATGCTAATCACGTACTGAGTGGCTTCTGATTTACGGGCGCGGATTTAAGTACAATTATTTAGCGAACACCCTTCTGACTGGAGTGTCATTTATCAGAACGAGTGCTAATTACCAAAGTTCTTATCGTGGCTTTGGATTGTCTTTGAATGTGGAAGAGATGATTAGTAAGTTTCGAGATGTTATGTCAATCTGTTTGGAGGTAAGCTATTTTGAAGACATTATGAAAAGCAAACTTCTCAATGTTAAATAGTATCTACAACGTTTTATTGTATTGACGAGCTCTGTGGTCTAGTGGTTCGAGAGTCGGACTGCTGATCACGAGGTCGTGGGTTCGATTCCCACAGGACACAAATATTTGTGTGATGAACATAGTGTTTGTGTTGGTTTGGGTTTTTCTTATGTATTATAAGTATGTATTTACGAAAAAAATAAGTATTATATCCATTGTTTAGTACCCATAGCACAAGCTCTGCTTAGTTTGGCACTAGATGGTGCTGTAAAATGTCCCAAAGATATTCATTATTATTTATTATTATTAACTCAAAACCAAAAAACCAGTTTGTTTATAATCGAGAGTAGAATCGATTACACTACTTTTTAACATAGGTTAATTTTTACCAAAAAAATTTTTTATACCATCCCGAGTCTAAAAGTTTCATACGACGACATTAAAAGAGCCTCCACAACTGACGATATTTAATTGATCGTCCGGCGCACTCTGGGCAGTCAGCCCCGCTATCAACCTGCTGACTGGCTAATCTTTTCCCCACGACATGAGCTGTTATTATTATGTAGCTCATGTCGACACAAAGAAGAAGAAGAATACGTCGATGCGGCGCTGAGCGCAAAGGCGAGCGAGACCCAGTTAAATAGTGTGATGGAAACTTTTGGGTAACATTAAATTTGTTTCCTAAAACTATTAAAACTTAACTTAATTTTAAGAGGTTATTCACCTCCCGACACAGTAGCGTCGAGAGCGTCGCACGTTCGTGACTGAATCTAGCGCTATGAATTGAATAGAGTAACCATGATACCAAAAATTACAAATATCTTCTACAATAATAAATGAAAATTTATAATTACTTTCCATATAAATTTATTATACTAAAAACTAGTTGGGGTGTATAAAGTTTTGAGTTCTTCCAATAAAACGTTGTTATATTCATGGAGTTTTTTGCCGGGTCTTCTCCATAGGATTCCATCATCATCTCCATTATTTGAAACCATGTAACTAGGTAGGCTTGATTTTTATGGGTTTATTAATACTCTAGCTCAGCTATACTCAACCTGCGGCCCGCGGACTGCATGTGGCCCGCTGGGCCTTTATTATTGGCCCATCTGAAGTTACAAATTTCTAAAGAAACAACGACTATCTCAGAGTTGGCTTCCGTTTTAAATTGTATTTACTCAGAGTTGTTTGATTAGTTCATCGATTTTAAAAACGATACCAATCTAGAAGTTCTGTTTAAAGAAAAAAAGGAAAACAGATAATAAGTGGAATTTTGGAGTATTGTTCCCCAAAAATATAAAAGCGTCCAATGATGTGCCCAAATCCTACTAACATTCTTTGGGTCTACGTATGTGTGCGAATCGTCTTTTTCAAAAATGAAATACACAAAGAACATTTACAGAAACAAACTTACAGATTCTCATCTGGATGATGTTATAAGGATAGCATGTAGCGACAAGCCAGATCTTGATAAAGTTTTGAAAAAGTGTTCACAGTATCAAAAATCGCATTAAAACATGTAAACATCTTTGTTAAAACTTCTTTTCTCACTAATTAAGTAACTACATCGTTAACTTGGAATTACGTTTTAATTAAGACAAAATAATTTTTGCTTGCGGCCCTCGACACCATGACTGTTACATGTTTGTGGCCCCTATAAAAAAAGGTTGAGTATGGCTGCTCTAGCTCTGTTTTACTGCAGACGAGAGGCTTATTATTGGTCTGTGTTCTCCTAAATGAAGTTGTACAAAAAAACACGTACGTTTCTTTCGTTAATGTGGCCTTTTTTCGTCAAAATGTTAGCCACCGGTTGTTTGTTTTCTGTAAATGTACAAATTTTAATAGTCATTACAATGTTACTCATTTCTCACGGGAAGTTGTAACTGCTTATACAATTATGTGAATCGTGAAAAACACATCAACAATGGTTAAATCTTCAGCTACTTGGTCAACTAAGGTTCAATATTTAGCTTCTTGGTCAAGAAAGGTTCGATCTTAAGCTTCTTGATCAACACAGGTTCGATCTTCAGTTTTTGGTCAACAAAGGTCATCACTGCTGACTGCCTCGTTGGTCTAGTGGTTGCAAGCGCGACTGCTGAGCGTGGGGTCCTGGGTTCGATTCCCGGGTCGGGCAAAGTGTTATTGGGTGTTTTCATTAGGAAATTCTCAGTAGCAGCCCGGAGTCTGGATTTGTGCCCGGTCAATGGCAATAGGCTCGCCCCCTATTACATGGGACTATAACATAACTGGCGAATGTGGGTGTATTATACACCTCTGCCTACCCCTTCGGGGAAATACAGGCGTGATGTTATGTTATATTGTTGTTAAGGTCATCAACAAAGATTAAATCCTTAGCTTCTTGGTATTTAAAAGTCATCAACAAAGGTCAGTCTTCAGCTTCTTGGTCAATAAATGTTAAAACCTTCTTTATTATTCTTCTTTAAAATGCAGAATAATAAATTCATAATTTGCAAATCTTTTTTCAATTTTCTAGTTGACGCACGCAGCTTCGCTCTTTTAGTGTGTCGAAAAAAATATCAAAACATTGTCTATCTTTTTTCCAAACCTCCAAATCCGTTCAACCGAGAACAAATATACATCCACGCTTTCGCATTTAAAATATTAGTAGAATACTAAACTCCTTTTAAGTTAATATATAAACCATGACTCAGTATCGAGCAGGTCTCAGCAGTACCTACAGTCGTGTTCGGGTCATTTGCCGTCGGATCATTACCCCCCACCCCCGTCTCGATATCTTCACCCCTCTTGTCTTTATTGTGACAGACAGGGCTTTATTTGGTGCAGACAGATTTCTGAATATTGTTTTTAAATTGTATTATGATGTGTCCGGGTCATTAGGGATCTATTGAGCAGAAACTTACTTTCAGTAACTGACTGTTTTTGCCATAGTAACGTATTTTATAGTTTTTCCGGATATAGGACTGTAGTAGTAAGGCTTTGACCATAGAAATCTCAATAATAGGGTAATAGAAGTAGAAAAGGCACGTGGAAGTTATCGCCGCGCACAGGTGTCTCGTAGATAGATAGTTAGAATATTATCATTAACTAGAATAGGTTCAATAAAAGTCAATTAAAAACATCTAATAACAAATATCCCAAATATTTACCGGTTGCACATCTGTATTGAGGCGGATTAATTAATAATTGAATGTATATTTTAGCTCATTTTATTAACCGACGAAAAAATGATAAGGTTCTCAATTCGACGCGTATACTTTTTACAAAGTAGTCCGATTTTGATGATTCTTTCTTTAGTGGATAGAGTATATCTCGAAGTTGGTCCCATTTAAATTTGAAAATCAAAATCCACCCCTAAGGGTAGGAAAAAAGTGGATGAGTGCTTGTGTTCATCCACTGAATTCTTACCTGTTAATCGATTCTGTTGAAACTTGGCACACATAAATGTACTCCTAGACACTACAACCACATAATGGAGACCTGGAGTTAGATTTTAGACCCAAAAAAAATTGAACCGACGAAAATAGAAACTGAAAAGCGAAAAACAAAATGAAGCTTTTTAGTCTCAATAACTATTGTCCTAACTTAACTAATGTAAATAACTCGAAGATCATTAAATTACTTTAATGAAATAATAAAAACAAAATAACATCAAATACAATGTGGAATTTTCAACGATATACAATAACTTTCCAAAGATGCGTTCTCCGCTCGACCACTTGCAACTCGCACGCACTTTGCTTGTTTGTTTGGCCCCGACTCATAATTAGTTATTTACATTAGTTTAATTAGGAGAATAGTTATTAAGACTAAAAAGCTTCATTTTATTTTTCGCTTTTCAGTTTCTGTTTTCGTCAATTAAATTTTTTGTTAAAAAGTTTTTTTAATTCTGTAGTAGGACAGAATTAAAAAAAACTTTTTAAATGCAAAATCTTTTATGAAAAACTTTGAATGTTTTTTCTTACTTAATCACGACGAATTGGGCAAAGCCGCAGGGCACAGCTCGTAAGTACATATGGATGCTGATAAGCAATAATGTGTCAACCCACAAAAAATCGAAAATTGAGTTAATGATGCAGTATGCTTCTTTGGCTGACAAAGAACGTTTTTCAATAAGGTTTTAACCTGATTGAATGGTTTTTATACCAAAAATGAGTAAAAAAAGGTTGACACGAAATCAGTTCGAAGGGTAAGACATTTTGCAATAAGATGTTTAGGCACTTGAAACATTGTTTGATGACCCTAGGCGCCATCTGTTTAAAGTCAAAAGAAGTTATGGGACATGATCGGTTATTGCGTAATTAGTATTATCCTTTTTCGGCTGTGTAAACAACATTGGCCCATACTTAATTAAAATTATACGTATAAAGTGGGCCTCACAAGACTACTAGCCACGAATACTACATGGAAAACGCAGTAGAAGACTTGGAATATACGATCATCAAAGGTAAGTCAAAATATTACATAAATATTAAGGATTTTAGCTATACAAGTTTAGAGGTCATTTTACCGGTAAAATGATTAAAACAACGCTTTTTTATGACAGAATACTGTTTAAAATTACATTCAAATACGTTTTACATACTTACCGTGGTAATATTACTTATCTTAACTACCTAATTTCAGCAAAATGTAATATTTTTGATTAACAGGTTATTGCTTAACAAACATTCTACTATTGACTAGCGCTTGTAAAAGTTTTATAAAGCTTGACACGTTATTGCTACAAAAAAATCTCGTTCACTTGTTCGTTCGTTTATTTCAATAGTATGTTAAATGACTTGAAACGTTTTTGAAAAACGTGGAATGAGGGAATTAATAAAACAAACAGATTCACGACTGTAAGTATCCGCAAACAGGGTAGACAGACATTGTCTGAAATCTTCAGGTTCTCGAAATTACAAGTTGTGTCTTATTTTTATAATTATTTTCAGAATGCCACCGCCAAGATCAAGAAGCCATGTTTGCGGATCATGTATCTAATACCTCACGAGGAAAGCCATGCGTCGCGTCCTACTTCTGACGAGGAGTTTCAGTGTGAGGTTATTAGCCACGATGTTGAAGAAAAGAGGCGTATGGTTCCGTCAAATAGCAGTCTCAATGAGGAGTTTCCAGAAGTTCGGCCAGCAGAAACATACCTTCCGAATATTTATACTTCTGATCAATATCTGGACTTTGAGAATACTCTGGATTTATTGGAGTTTCTAGCTGCTGTTGATTACTGTTTATGGCTGATAATACAACACTAGATCATTCGTCGATCATTGAGCTTATTCATCATACAGCAACTATTCAGTCCGAGCCCAATGAGTTGTCTGATTCATCATCAACTCAGCCTATCGCAGTCCACTGCTGGACATAGGCCTCTTCCAAGTTGCGCTACAACACTCGGTTCTCTGCCTTCCGCATCCAGTCACGTTCAGCCACGTTCTTCAGGTCGTCGGTCCACCTGGTGGGGGTCACCCTACGCTGCGTTTTCTGATTCGCGGTCTCCACTCAAGGGCTAGTCTGCTCCAGCGGCCATCAGCCCTTCGACAACCATGGCCAGCCCACTGCCACTTCAGCTTACTGATTCTACAAGATATATCGGTCATTCCGGTTCTTCTCCGGATAATCTCGTTACGGATTTTATCCTTAAAAGAAACTCCAAGCATATCTCGCTCCATAGCTCACTAAGCGACTTTGAATTTGTGAACTAGCCCAACTGTCAGTGTCCACGTCTCGGCACCGTAAGTCATGACAGGCTGGACGTACTGGTTTAAGACCTTTGTCTTCAAACTTTGCGGTATATCATCATCATCAGCATTTCAGCCGAAAGACGTCCACTACTGGACATAGGCCTCCCCCAATTAAGGGGGGGATATGCCATAATCGCCACGCTTGGCAGGCGGGTTGGCGATCGCAGTTGGTTGGTTAAATACTCAGAGAACGCTGCTGCCCATCCTCTGGTGAATCCCTTAGTCGCCTTTTACGACACCCATGAGAAGAGCTAAGGGTGGTGCTATTCTTTAAGTCCGGCACCACACGGACTTGCGGTATATGCGACGAGAAAACTCGGCAAAGTTTGCCAAATACTTTCCAGCCTAACTAGAACCTTCTGTAGGCTTCTTTCTTGAAGTTTGTCTAAGTATCAAGCTGAATTATCTGCCCTAGGTAGACATATTCCGTTACGACTTCAAGTGCCGACCCTTCAACGAATATTGGCCTCGGCATGACATGCATATTGAACATGTCTTGTCCAGATTTATGCCGAGACCGACACGCCGAGATGCTCCGTTTAAGCTGTGCAGTATTTCGCCCAGGTGTTCCAAAGACTCAGCCATACAACGATGTCATCGGCAAAACGGAGATGTGAGATGTTCTCGCCGTTAACGTTGATACCCTAACCAGTCGAACGAAACGAGATTATTTTGTTGTAGGTAGTTTGATTTTTAAATACTGTTTTAATTTAGATAATGTTGATTATGATGTAGGTAGGTAAGTATTCAAAGTAAATCTTGAAGATTGAAAAGCCAATAACGCTCGATGGTCCCTAATTTGTTCCGTTTTTAAGAGGTAAATAAATATTTTAATATTGTAAGAAATCATGGCTTTTATTGATAACACCTTTACATTACAATTTTTATCTTAATAATACGTTTATCAATATAGGGTTAAGGTACTTGACATTAATCAAATTGAATTTAAATTAATTGTTTTCAGTTTAGCAATAATATGTTATAAGACTTGAAACGTATATTCAAATAAAATGTTTGCTGGCGCATTTTGTAATATCAAATTTTACGGTTTTTGGAATGAATATAACAGATTTTACAAGTTTAATGGGAGAAATTTGATCTAAACTTATATTGTGATATAATGACTGCATATCATCAATATTTGCAGCAAATTCTTGAACAAACTAATTAAATTGGCGCCGTAATTTTGAAACACGATTTACTCGAAATGGCTTCCGTGTAGGTTGACATACTATTGCTTATCAGCATCCATATATAATATAATATAAGAGGAATACAAATTTTTATATACAACACATTATTACACATACACTACACTACACTTATTATTATTACACATTTTATCTCGTATTGTATTTAATCTTACTTATTTATATTTTATCGTTATTTATCAACATCATATGAGCGAGCTATGGAGCGAGCTATGCTTGGAGTTTCTTTGAAGGATAAAATCCGTAACGAGATTATCCGGAGAAGAACCGGAGTGACCGACATAGCTTGTAGGATCAGTAAGCTGAAGTGGCAGTGGGCTGGCCATGTCTGTCGAAGGACCGATGGCCGTTGGAGCAGACGAGTCCTTGAGTGGAGACCGCGAATCGGCAAACGCAGCGTAGGGCGCCCCCCTGCCAGGTGGACCGACGACCTGAAGAACGTGGCTGGGGGGGACTGGATGCGGAAGGCAGAGGACCGAGCGTTGTGGTGCAACTTGGGAGAGGCCTATGTCCAGCAGTGGACTGCGATAGGCTGAGTTGATTGATTGATTGATATCAACATCACGCCGCACTGATCTACGTTTTGTGTCGACGCCGGCTGTCGCTGAAAACCAGCGCTGTGTCTTTGCTCCGTGCATGAGGCACAGCAATATGCAGAGCGGTAGCCATTTTGCGCGGATGTGACGCATACGCATATCTTACCACACTTCTTGGCTCTGTACCTGTATTTGTTCCGTGTTCTTGAATTTTTAGGTAATTTTGTGCGTCACTTTTAAAGCAAATGAATATTTTTTCTTTCTTTCTTTCTTCTTTATATAGGTAATGTAATATTATTTTGTAAGAGATAATTACTTTTGTAACAACCCTTGCATATTTTTAGCTACTAGGTAGTAGGTAGTGTCCAGTCGGCATTTTGCGCCGCGCCAATGGAGTTGAAGGTATTTATTACACATACGTGGGACACTCAGAAAGTTTTGCGAAACTAAAAAAAATTGTTCTATACGTACATATATTTTTATCAAATCTTTTCAAAGTACTTTCCACCAGCCTCTATACAAAGATTCATGCGCCTTAACCAGTTTTCAAAACACTTTTTCCAGTCCGCCGCAGACACCTCGTTTACAGCCTGCTCGAACGCAGCCAGCGCATCTTCCGGCGACGAAAATTGTATCCCTTTGAGCTGATTTTTTATTTTTGGGAATAAAAAGAAGTCACACGGTGCTAGATCAGGGCTGTAAGGAGGGTGACCCAGGAGTTTGACTGGCGTGCTGTCCAGGAAGTCCCTCGTTTTGAGTGCGGTGTGCGCAGGTGCATTGTCGTGGTGGAGCAGTAGCCCGCGGAGCCCTGTGTTTGGTCGCTTGTTGCTTATAACAGAGAAAACTTCTGGCAAACATTTGGTAGTATACCATTCGGCATTAATGCTTCTTTGATCCCGTAAGGGAATTGATACCAAGTGGCCAGTCAAATTAAAAAAGCTAGCGATCAAAATCTTACCCCCGCTTCTAGATCGCTTCACTTTGGTAGGCGTTGGCTCATTTTGAAACACCCAAACAGTCGACTGGCGCTTGGTTTATGGGTCGTATTGATAAATCCAGGACTCATCACCTGTAACGATGTCGTAAACACGCCGAGACGAGCCTGCTTCAAATTTGTTAAGCATATCACGGCACCATTCCACCCGGGCCTGCTTCTGAGCATCGGTGAGGTTGTGCGGCACCCAGCGTGATACTATCCTCCTCACGCGAAGATGCCTGTGTAGAATCTCGTGAACGCTTCCCGATCCAATCTTCAATATGTGTTGAATCTCCTGATATGTAATTCGCCTATTGTCTTGGATTAAATTTTTCACTGCTAGCACGTTTTCTTCGGTAACAGCCGTCAAAGGGCGACCGCTTCTTTCGTCATCCCCCAAAGTTGGTCGACCGCGCTTGAATTCGTTATACCAACGATACACGGTTGCCTTGGAAGGGCCTTCATCCATGAATGCCATTTGAAGTCTATCGTACGATTCATCCGGTTTCAGGCGACACTTGAAATCGTATAAAATCATAGCTCTAAAATGTTCCCGGCGCAGATCCATATTTCAGTGAGACACAATACTTTGAATTAACTCGCAAAAAATGTGGAGGGAAATTTTGAAATTGGAACTTACTTATTTTTACTTATAAATAATCATATTTTCGAAAAACATTATAACTGGCCAGTCTCCCATATATAAAAACTTTTTTTCGCAATACTTTCTGAGGGGCCTGGTATAACACTACACAGCCCACTGGCCTTCAACGACATTGATCATTGACTCCAGCAACATCACTTAATACGGCATTAGCACTAACGCCTTACACTTATACTAAACACAAAGTGAAAAATGAATCCTGTGAGGGTAGATACACAAGCGATTCGGGACCATTTCCTCTTCCGGTCCAGCATCCATCTTAGTCGGATGTTTGTCGACACCCTTTTTAAATTATGGTGTCGTAATGATGGTATATCGGCGGTCTTTGTATGGCCTCATGGTAGGTAGTAAAAGATACAATGAAACAAAAATATCTTTCTCCTAGCCTTTGTATTGGGGTTGGCTTCCAGTCCATGGTGGGGTGGTTCCGTGTGGTGCCGGACCTAAAGAATTGCACCACCTTTATCTCTTCTCATGGGTGACGTAAAAGGCGACTAAGCACTGAAAAAAATCGGGCCAATCAAGCATGACATTTTGCTTGATAGAAAAAAAAATGAATGAAGCAATCGAAAACGTATAAAAATTTATTAATCACGGTTTGTTGTCACAATAAAGTTAAAATGATCAACTCTTCTCTATCATTCACTTCATACAAGGAATAAAGATAGCATGATTAAGATAGTCTAAACATGGTAAATCACAGATTTAATCAAGTCAGATGATCAATGTAAACACGCTCTTTGTTGTCGGTCGGAGTCGTCAGTGTTTCAGGTCTAGACTTGTTCATTCCGTTCGTTCGTGAGCCTAAGCATGGCACGCTTTTGTTACGCGGAGTAAATTATTTAGTTAATTGGTTAATTTCAAGTTATTGCACGGTTACACCCAGTAGAAAACCCACTGATCATTATTAACACCCCAAGTATCCAATGAACTCAGTGAATCGTGCTGTGAGTGAATCTCAGTAGCCGTCGTAGTGGTTTTTTACTCCTGTTTGTGATGGAAGAAGTGTGTGAAATTCCATAGGCTTGGAGGCTGCCCAAATTACGTGCCAATTTTATCAGTAAGTACCTAAACTGCCCGTTTAGCAAAGATGATAATATGTTGTTTCACACCACAGACATAGTAAAAAATATAGACTAAGTGCTGCGAAAAACCATAGTGAAGCCAACAAAAACCGTGCTCCTTCATGTACAACCAGTGCTCACGCACACACATGCACCTTAAACCGTGCTCACCCCTCTCAGTTCACATGTCGCGGCATCTTCCAGTAAGCATCGCGAAAACAAATATCCTTCAGGTGCATGGTGTGTACGTGAGCACTGGTTGTACATGAAGGAGCACGGTTTTTGTTGGCTTTACTATGGTTGTTCGCAGCACTTAGTCTATATTTTTTACTATGTCTGTGTTTCACATCAATTAATCGACGATTGTTTCGCAGAACATGAAATTAATCTGCAGGCGCTTTCTGCGCTTACCGATGACGATATCAAAGGGATGATTCCTCTGTTAGGGCCTAGAACCCTATTTCTACACAATCAATATTTGATTCTAGTATCGAACCGAATCAAATGAATCAAGTTACTGATTCCAGTAATCAGGTCCTTTGATTGCAGAATACAATTACCTTATAAAATTAAGCGTAGATATTACTGAAACTACTAAAATACTTGATAATCATTACCAAGTTCGTTATAACATCAATCAACAGAAGTCATTGGCATGATAACCAAACTTGATTGTATTGACAATTACTTTGTTTGATTTTATTAAGACAACTTGTCTGTTGCATAATCAACATAACTTTATTGCCATAATCATATTACTTTATGTGCTCGTATATAAATAAGTTCCTTGATAGCTGCAAACATTTTTTTTATTAATGTTATCAAGTTTTTTTTTCAGTGAGGGATTCACCAGAGGCTGGGCAGCAACGTTCTCTGAGTATTTAACCAACCAACTACGATCGCCAATCCGCCTGCCAAGCGTGCCGATTATGGCATATCCTCCCCAAACATGACCAGCCTTAGGCGAGCCCTATGTCCAGCAGTGGACATCTTTTGGCTAAAATGATGATGCTGATGATGATGATGATGGCTCCCAGTCTTACCAGCTCGCAAAATCAGAATCACACGATAACCAGTTGTTGACAAATTCGGTTTGTTATCTCTTTTTCTCTCGGTGCCTGAATCATCAGACGAACGAGATAACAAACCAAACCGTTCAACAACTGGTTATCGTAATGTTCTGAATCTATGAGCTGATGCGGCTGAACATCAGTATTTTACACGGAGCGACTGCCATCAGACCCCCGCGTCCCAGTTACTAGATAATACCGAAATTCGAAGGTTGGACCAGTTTTCAGACTTTCAGGCTTCTGACTACTCGTAATGACGGTCGTAGATATTTGAATGACAACCGGAACCGACCATTTAACGGACGGATTTCAATGAGTCGAAATAGAAAAATAATCCTCACTTCACCAGGGATAAAGACACAAATCTTGTTTGCACAAATAAGTACCCTGAGATCATGAACGAATAAAAAAAGGCGGACAGATCCCGCTAAATATTAAGTAAAGCACCTATAGTAAAACGGCTCGCTTAAAAGTACGGGCTGGCACGCACACATTCACACCCATAGTAATACAAACAGCCGCGATTACGCATCGAATCTTGTGTGTCGTCGGTAGTCGTTGCCGTAGTGTCACAAATAAAATAACAATACAGCTATGGTGTGTTAAAATGATGTCTAAATTATAGTAGGTTTAGGAAAAAATTAAGTGCTACAATCTTTTCTCAGCTTGATCCCGTCCGCCATTTTTTATTCGTCCGTCTCTGAGATAATAATAAATAATCTGTTCGAGAATCGAATCCAGAAAGGTGTTTCTCAAAACTACAAAAAATAAGCACATTTTTCGCTGTAAAGATATGCAATTATAACATCCAAATCAACAATACACCTTTAATCTCTATAAATTCTATCTCTAACACAAATTGAGGATAGCACAAGTGCTCTTAAGTACCTACATCGCTACTGTATGGGATACCATTGTATGAGAAATAATAGCAACACAAGTGGCCAGGATAATGGCCATCATTATATGGACATCAGTCTTTTGTCCGGTCGTCTAATTGAGTTGCTATGGCAACGATAAGGCAGATATAATTGGCGTTGCCTTTGCAGCAATTTGTTTGATACAGAATCTGTTATTATAAGGGTAAGGGCCAAATTTTTGCGCGATAGCACATTAGAAATTACAGTTTTTGCTCTCATCTTTAAGTTAATCTGGTGGTCTTCAAGGCTCGAGTGAAGTTTTGCTGGGCAAGCGTATACTTCGGCCGCACCATCGCTTAACATCAGGTGAGGTGGCGGTCAAACGCAAGCCCTATATGAATTATGTGCGGTCAGGAACCAAGTTCGCGGCGAAATTCTATCTAAATATTGACCGGTTCATTATAATGCAAAATTTCCCAACTATAATAAAAGCATAGATGGCAGGAAACATCAAGCGACGAACTGAGATACTACAAGGCCTAAGTTCGATCCTCAGTTAAACAAGTATTTTTATATGTTTCATTTAATAGTTAAAATCTGATATGACGTTATATTTTCTCCCTAATCAAACTTACCGCAAGCCGGGATAAGGAACTTCGTTAAAAAATCTTTTTCGTTGCTTTACTTTCCACTGTGCGACAGCGCAAAAAAATTGGTCCTTACCCATAATTTAATAGGTATTTTTTTTACCGTTGGTGTATTTTTACTTTGATTATGTCTTTGAAAAAAAAAAAGAAAGAGATTAGTACACTATGATACAAGTGAGCTAAGTTGACTATTATACTCGAGGCTGGATTGGAGCCCAAACCGAAGGCGAGGGCGTAATGGAGCCGAGAGTATAATAGTCAATGCTCACGCGTGTCATACGACCTTTTGAATTTGTGAAATATGGCGCGCGGCTGATTTCTGTAATGTAATCGCACGGTGACATACAGCTATGCGCGCGCAGGTCGAAGGAAACGGCCAAACAGCCTAATATAAAATATTATAAATTGTTTTTTTTATTTAAAACACAAATTAATATTAATTTGTTGACAAAAATAAATAATTTGACGAAATGAAATGTTTATTTAGGATATTTTAATTAATACAGTTAATTTATTCCCAAAAATGTTTAATTTTGTTTAGGCATAAAAACTCTTTGCTGTGATTTAAAAATAAACTGTAAAGTAAAAAAACACTAGTGCGATAATATAATGAAAAAAGCACGCGTGCGTAATAAGCTACATTATAAACCTAAAATCGGTGCAATAAGAGCCACTTTACGAGCAAGTGTGTTGTAAATATTTATATATATATATATATTTTTACAATCAGCAAATACACAAACATAAAAAACAACAATAACAAAAAAGATGTTTATAAACCATTGTATGTCTTACAACTGGAACCCATAGGTCTAATTCATCATTATGTTGGTATAGCTTTACATGAGGTATATGGTATAACTGATACTAGATAAAATATAATATAAGGAGCTGACTTATCAGGTTGCATAGAACATATTACCAGAACTACAAATACCATTAAAAAAGCACAGACATACTTAATACAAAATATAGATGAAGTGCTATGAACAATCATAGTGAAGCCAAAAAAACCGTGCTCTTTCGTGTACAACCAGCGCTCACGCAAACACCATGCACCTGAATGATATTTGTTTTCGCGATGCTTACTGGACGATGCCGTTACATGTGTACTGAGAGGAGTGAGCATGGTTTGAGGTGCATGTGTGTGCGCGCTGTTTGTACTCGAAGGAGCACGGTTTTTTTGCTTCACTATGATTTTTCGCAGCACAAAATGGAAATAAATAATACCATGATGCTAATCGCATTTAACTGATGCTAGAGAAAATATAGGGAAGAAGTTAGCGGAGCTGATTGCCCAAAAAATACCATCAAAAAACAGAAATAAGTAATACCATAATACTACTGCCTCGTTGGTCTAGTGGTCGCAACCGCGACTGCTGAGCTTGGGGTCCTGGGTTCGATTCCCGGGTCGGGCAAAGTGTTATTGGGTTTTTTCATTAGGAAATTCTCAGTAGCAGCCCGGAGTCTGGATTTATGCCCGGTTAGTGGCAATAGGCTCGCCCCCTATTACATGGGACTTATAACATAACTGGCGAAATGTGGGTGTACTATACACCTCTGCCTACAGATAAATACAGGCGTGATGTTATGTTATGTTGTAATAATAATCGCATGTCAAAAAAGGTAGTAAAATTGCAATAATTACCGAGCACGAATTATTACCACAAAGATTCAAACCCTCTTTTTATATTTAAAACACAAAACCATACGAGTAAAATTCACCAACTATTCTCCAGCACTTCAGACAATCCGCATTTACCAAAAAGCATAAAGCCACTCGCATTTTACCTTCGGATCTACAGCAAAATTACTGCGATATTAACCACACCGCATATTGAATCTAACCCAGCACAGTCCACGGCCAGGCAACGCGTGGATAGTTATATCAAACATGTCTTTTAAACTCACCTATTAATGCAAGGCTCAGTAAATCACTCAAAAATGTAATAAAAATATACTTCCTTCTTTTAATTTAATTTAATTTAATTTATTCATTTATTCCTCTCACAATGGATTATATACACATTTATTATAGGTACAAGACTACATAGTTCACATTGTGAGAGCTGGTGCCTGTTGTGGGTTCGTAAAAACCTGTGTTACAGGTCACCAGGCCCCACTCAGTGGCTGCATACAATCTTGGCTCCCTGTGTTGATATTTGATCTAATACATCAAGTTGAAATAAACAAATTTACTAAAGCGCTAAGATGACGCTAAGCAAAAGATGAAGAAATTTTTTTTTTTTTTTTTTTAAAGTAAAGAAAAATAAGAAAGCAGATTGTGTCACAAAACTTATTAGACTGTTGGTAGGTATTGGAGTATGCGTGGTGCGACTGTATGTGTAGATTAATGATTTGTGAATATGAATGTTTGTGTAAGCGTTATATTGTTGTTAGAATCTAGATAAGCCATAAACACAATATTGGTACTTTATATTTATGAGACAACCATACAATACCTTACAATACGCGTAACTAAGGAGTTAATGCTAAATTTATATTTTAAATTAGGGGGTGAAGAAAATTTTCTGTGTCATCGTAGCTAAGGGTTTTTAAGAATGTGGTCACTTTTTGTTTGCAGCTGGGTTTGGATAGTGGGTAAATATCATGACATTCATTTATTTTATTGTAGAGGTAATCCCCAAGGTAGCAGAAAATTTTGTGAGAGAGACTTGTACGGAACAATCGTGTTGTACATACAGTACCCTTGCGTCGTTTACCTTTCAATCGTTCTGGATCATAGTCTAGCTGTAGATGTTTTTTGATGACAGTGTGCAAAACGAATGTTTGTCATACAGATAGTACATCCCACTTTTTGTACAAGTCAACTGTAGGAAAACGGAAAGGAAGACCAGCAGCAACCTTGAGTATAGCACGTTGAGCTCTTTCTGCCTGAATTAGGTGTGTTTTAGCAGCGCCACCCCAGGAGATGATGCAGTAGTCAACCAGCGACTGACACGTGGCATAGTAGACCGTCTTGATGACACGATGGTTGGCTACATGTCTTAGTGTCTTAAAGATATATATAAGTTTGCGCACCCTTGTCACCAAAACGTCAATGTGTGGTTTGAAGCTAAGGCGTTGGTCTATAATAACTCCAAGGTATCTTAAGGAATCTGACCTTTGGAGGAAGGGACATAAACATAACTGGTCCCAAGACCCACATGTGTGTGCTGTGATGGAAAGAGAAGGTTACCACCACCTTTGATCTTAGTGCAAATGCCATATATTTGGTTTTAGTGACATTAAGTGTAAGCAAGTTACCTTGCAACCAAGCACAAACCCTATTAAACCCTTGCTGAGCCACATCAAAGACCTCATCCCAACTGTCGCCACTAAAGAAGAGGGCAGTGTCGTCAGCAAAAGAGAAAATTTTCCCATTACTGAGGTGGAGTTGACAAAGGTCGTTGATGTAGACCAAAAACAAGGTCGGACCGAGTATACTGCCCTGAGGTACTCCGAAACCACTCAATGAAACTTCGTTGCTAAGTCGATTATCTATTTTGACCCGCTGTTTCCGGTTAGAAAGGTAATCCCGGAATAGCTCCAGGGGAAGGCCTCGTACTCCAACTAGTTCCAGTTTGTGTAATAGGTGTGGGACGGAGACTGTGTCAAAAGCCTTGGCTAAGTCGAGAAACACCGTTAGACACTTCCTTTCACCATCCAAGGTGGTAATAACTGAATTTACCAACTCATGTACCGCGTCATTGGTAGATTTACCATGTCGGAACCCAAATTGAGAGCGTGAAAGAAGGTTGTTGACCTCAATGAATTTAATCAGACGGTGATTCATTAGGCGTTCCAGGATCTTTGAGAGCGTTGGTAGAATTGAGATGGGTCTAAAGTTATTGACACAGTCCCTATCACCACCCTTATGTATGGGTTTTATGAGTGCAGATTTAAACGCTTGTGGAAATTTCCCTGTTGATATGGCGAGGTTACAGATGTGGGTGATAACAGGGGTGAGAAGATGAGCATATTTCTTAAGTAAACGGCCCGAGATCTGGTCGATTCCAACTGCGCAACTATCCCTCAACCCTACAATCAACTGAGAAACCTCGGTCTCGTCTGTAGGAAGCATAGCCAAGGAATTAACAGGTGCTGTGTGCGTGAGTACATCAGGTTTGTGTATATTAGGCTGGTGTTGGAAATTAATTTGCTCAGCAAGGTTTCTCCCAACGTTTGCAAAGAATTTATTCACGTCATTAATACTCCTATCCGGATTCTCGCTTGAGATGAGACAAGTGGAGTGATCTGCTGTAGCCCTGTTAGAGCCGCTAATCTGTTTGATTACATCCCATAGTTTCTTTTTATTGTCACTAGCCTTTTCAATCTCTTGTCTCTCGAACCCTCGCTTAGCCTTTTTGAGCAAGGAAGTGCAGTA
This sequence comes from Asteroscopus sphinx, assembly GCA_949699075.1. Classification (NCBI taxonomy): domain Eukaryota; kingdom Metazoa; phylum Arthropoda; class Insecta; order Lepidoptera; family Noctuidae; genus Asteroscopus; species Asteroscopus sphinx. Next base: position 19,318,899 of record OX453022.1, on the reverse strand, counting down.
ATTCCTGTAACGCTTATAAGTTGTAATAAGAACTTCATTACTTGGATCTCTTTTAAGTTTTTTGTAGAGATTGTCTCTATTACGCATGCATCGTAAAAGCCCTTTTGTTATCCACGGCCTACTAACTACCTTCCTACTGGGTGTTTTTACAGTTTTTGAATTGTCCCTAATAGCCTTTGACAGGCAGCCTACTAACAGATCCGTTGATTTATTAACATTACATCATTTTCACTAGATAGATAGAAGTAAATAAATACTTTTGAGTCATTTTACACAGCACCAGCAGTCCCAAGCTAAACAGAGCTTGTACGGTCGACCGCACGTCGGTGGTAACACTTTGACATTGACAGTATCTTTATTTCGTAAGCAGTAAGGGCGATTTTCGAACTTAAGTATTCCCACTGTCATGCAGTCGACTGTACTATGGGTACTAGACAATGGATATAATACTTTTTTTTTGTATACATACTTATAATACATAAGAAACACCCAGACTAACACAAACACTTATATTCATCATATAAATATTTGTGTCCTGTGGGAATAAAACCACGTGAACAGCAGTCCGACACTTGAACCACTAGACCACAGATTTCAAAGTATACTTTATGTAGTTATTATAAAATATACTGAGAGCATGCAGTGTTAACGAGTTATTAGTTGTGCAGTTACATTTAAGATAAAATGAGTATGTATTGTATTCTCTGCTATTAACATTGTAAAAACTATTGGTGAATCTATACAATAAATGGTACTGCGGTGCAGCATTTAATTTTATTCACACTACTCACAAAACTACTCACGCGTGGCCTTGCCATTGGTTGGGTTCAGTATGCGGCTAGCCTTACCGGTAATATTACCGGTCGGTAGCAACCAGCCCTTTACAAGCTCTCAGTGGATTTAATAGTAAAAAATTCAAGCGGTCAGTGAACAAAGAAAGTTGTTCGGAACAATTTTCTACTTCAGAAAGAAGTGGGGATTATTGCGATGTTGGAATAGGTTGAGAAGGTATTTTAGACAATTCTGGATTTAATAAAAAATATAAATAAAATCGACTACAAAAGAAAATAACAGAAAATTATGAAATAATATTTTTATTTTAAGTACACGAAATTAACCAACAAAACGACGTCAAAAGTAGTGGGCCTACAAATTTTTTTTTAGGTCGGTGCCAGCAAATCCTTCGAATATCAAAATAGAAACGAAAGGTACCTATATCCGATACAAAACGGAGTTCATGATCATCACCATCATTTCAGCCGAAAGACACCCACTGCTGGACATAGGCCTCCCCCAAGCATCGCCACAACGACCGGTCCTGCGCTTTCCGTATCCAGCCGATTCCTTTGTCTATTAACTTTAAAGCATATTAAGGAAAAATTTATAAAGTAGCTTTCTAAATGGTAAATGTATTATTAAAATCAGTTCAGTAGGTGCAAGTTCCACATCCCCATCGTAAACGCCGCCCAAAATCCAGCACAGTTGATCGTCGACCTGCTGTTCTACCATTCATCAAAGGGGTCACCGACAGAATTGGTCATATCTTGAAGCGTGATTCTATCAAAACCTATTTCAAGCCACAAAGAAAGATCAGCCAACTCCTCAGACCGGTGAAGTATCACATTCCCTTACAAGATGTAGGTCTACAAGATTCATTGTGATTGTGGGTTATCATACATAGGGCAAACGAAGTGTAGCATAGCCACTAGAGTTAAAGATCATATAGCTGACGTCAAGAACAGACGCTCCACAAAGTCTGCAGTGTGTAAACATGCCCTAGACAAACCCAACCATTTTCTTGGATTTGATAAACCACAATTCCTGGCGAAGGAAAACCGATATGTTCCTAGAATGCTCCGTGAGGCTATAAAAACCAAATTTTTTTAATAGAGAAGATGGTTGGCAGCTACCACCTGTTTGGAACCTATTTCTAAAAATAATCAAGACCCAAACAGCACGCTACACGGTAAAATACAATGACATTGTGAATGATTACTGCGTGCATCGAAACGATTTTAATCAAGAAAATTGTATGGTAGATAAAATTTTTTTTTTGAAATTTCTTTAAAGACGCTAGTCATCTTAGTCTTCCTGTGACCACGAACGCTGCGAAGCTTTCGAAACGTCAGGAAAATCAATTTAAATAATTTACGCGATGTAATCCGGTAAAACTTGTTTCGTTCTAAAAGTTTTCAAATTCTCAGAAAAGCCTTATCCACAATTTTTAAAGCTTCTTGACCACAACGAAGCACCACCGGCCATTGACAGTAAAGCAGCGAACACAGAACTTTACCACAAAGAGATCAATTATAAACAAAAAACGAAAACAACTATAATCTGCCTCTGTGCCTTTGATGGCACTCCAGTTTGACTTTAAAGTTTAGAGATTATTACGTGAAAGCTACAGTTTTACCGAAATTTGAATGGTTATTTTTGACAAAGTTTTACGGCGGTCTCTTCTTGCTAGGCCTTGTACAGTCCACTGCATGACAGTGGTAACACTTGAATTAGAAAACCGCCCTTACTGCTTACGAAATAACGGCGCTGTCAATGTCAAACTGTTACCACTGACGTGCGATCGACCGTGCAACGACCATACAGCCCAATAGACGGCTAATGTTAAATATAATGCGTACAATAAATTCTGCCACTAGCTGATACGGGGTACTACTTCCGATTGGCCCTACTAAGGCGGCTATTGGCTAATCACTAACGCGGCAGTTTTGACTGCTCATGTATGTGGTCGAAACAGATTTTTAGATTTCAAGTGGTGAATGGTGGCGATCTACATTAGTGAAATTTCATAGATGTGTTGCAGACATCGGTTCCTGTTATGAGGCGTCTATGGGCTGTATGTTGATAGCCTTGTCCCAACAAATGGAGAAATTAACGTGTGTGATTGAGGCCTTGATTGTACCATTGATTATTTTTTCTCCCACTTGCTCGGCAATTGATCCATTATTAAAAAAAATATACATCAATCGGTTCTTTTCTGCACTCAACGAAATAACAGGCGATTTTTTTTTCTTTCCGCAATTTAAAGCTTTATGTTTTTGTAAGTTATAAATTATATTGAAGTTTTTCAGTTTATTTACTATTCCATGTAGGTAAAGACGTTAATTATTTCCTACAACTTGTTACCAACTCTTAAGGACTAATACAGCAACTAAAGGTCATTAGTCCTTACTAATTCATCAGTAACTGATGAATAGTAGTAACTGTTACTAAACAACCTACATCACTTACTATCCGTTTGTGCGACATTGAGGGTGAAAATACGTGAAAATACTTGACATTATTATTTACAAGCGATGCGACACAACGACCTGACGACTTGCTTCTATCGTACGTATAGCAGAGAGATCGTATACAGGCTGCTCTTATTACTTTTAAGTACATGTGTTGTTTTCTGTACTTTTTTGTACAGTACAATACATTACAAATCCTCTTTATTACACAACATAAAAAAACATGATAGATACAAACTAAGGTATAAGCGTATAATTGGTGGTCTTATCGCTCCACGGCGATCTCTTCCAGACAACCGTTGAATGGACTGAAATGTCTTGGAAGAAACACAGGGTAGTTATTAGTGCAGTTAACAGTAAAAGTCGCAAAATTAACTAATTAAACTAAATTAACTTAACCATACCAACCATGACATTTTTTTTTTTTTTATTCTACTTAGTTTATGAACAATCTATATACAAATATACAATATCTACAACACAAATATAAAATACAAGTACAAAATAAAATTACATAAAAAGGCGCGCTTAGGCGTCAAATTATTCCTCCACACCGCTGTCATCTGAAAAAGTGCCCAGAAGACTGCATGGCAGCGTTGCCACGTTGAATGGCAACGCTTATTCCTTGGCCAAAGAACAAACCAGCTCTCTGGTCACGCGAAGTATCAACCAGCCTCTCAGCGATTTCCTTCCTGGATGCGCGCACTCGGACCCCATGTCCCGAGCGTTTCGACCCCAAACGGCTCAAAGTCATAGTTACCAATAAATAATATAATAATACATACATAATTTATCTTATAAAATCATTAACTATAAATAAATGCAATTACTATAAATAAATTATAATATATACTAACATACATATATACCAAATGGAGATAGGACAACAATATCCTCATATACTGCGACAGATAGTGCGCCTTAACCAAACGCTTTGTAATGAAATATGAACGACCGTATTTAGCCTCAACCATCCCATAATTGGGTATAGGCCTTCTCTGTTGGAACTTTTTTTTTTTATTTTTTTTTTCCGTGGGGAAAATCCTCATGGACGCACTCCGCCCGGGGAAGGCGGAGCCAGACTCCAGTCTTGTGCCAATCAGTAAAACTAAAATGAACAGCTACCCGCCTTACGTTACAACTTCACGACTACATGTTTTCAAAGTAAAAGGTAAAAGTATTTTAATTAACTCACCTTTATATTATTTTTATCAAGGACCAAAGAAAATTACTTAATTAAACCAGAAAACTCACTTCATGACGTGATAAACTACTTTATGAAGGCCAAGGTCTCAAACAGAAGGTGTTGTAAACGTATTTTATTTTTCCTTGTAAATCCAAGAGAATTTTATTTAGGTCAAAGATCCATTTAAGGATAAAGAAAAAAAATATTGAACTACTACCTGATGCTTGCAGCTTCGCTCATAGTGCCACCAATCTGGTCCAGATTTTGTGATTATCTTTTTTTGCATTAAAACAACATAATAAATTATAAATATTTTTGGGACATTTTTACACAGCACCATCTAATCCCAAACTAAGCAGAGCTTGTGCTATGGGTACTAGACAATGGATATAATACTTATATACTTTTTTTTTGTAAATACATACTAATAATACATAAGAAACAGCCAGACTAACACAAACACTTATGTTCATTACACAAACATGTGTGTCCACCCACAACAATCGAACCCACGACCTCGTGATCAGCATCCAACACGCGAACTACTAGACCACAGACGTCGTCAAAATAATAATATATCCACTGTGCCCTCTGTTGGCAACAGAGGGACACGTGGAGCAACTCCCCACTGGCCCAGAACGGGTCCCTCCCGCGCCAGAATATTCGCCACAGGCAATAAAATCCCCCGAAGGTTAATCCCTCGAAAGGATTTTATTGCCCGAGCCCAGGATGCACCGGCCAAACAACTACCGTTCCCTCCAGACGTGTCCAGAAGGACAAGCAGCCGTCAGGCACATGTATAGGTTTTCTGGCCAGCACCCCTTCTAGCAGCCACTGGGTGACCTAATATGACCTGGTTGACCCCCCAATCTACATTCATAAGCAGTTTTCATTACGAAAGAATTAAAAACCGACCAAGAGCATGTCGGGCCATGCTCAGTATTATAGGGTTCCTTAATTAAGTAGGTGTTACAAACAAATCAAATCGAATATTAATCACGGCTATTTTAGTTTTTGCAATAGACGGCAGCATTGGCGACTCAGAGAGTGATGTCAGTAGCCGCTAGATGGCGCTATACAGTGCCAAATGTAATAGACGGCACTTGACGGCAGCATTGGCGACCCAGAGAGTGTTGTTTGACGCCGCTAGATGGCGCCAAATTTAAGAAGTGTGTCGTCAACATAACACAAAGTTACTTTTTGTGATTTTTTCAAATATAAAGTAGCTAAAGGAGCATTATTTGCTATTATCATTTTTCTCTAAGGTCAACGACCTTTGAACTAGGACGTTTTAAGTATTTTTCAGTTTTCTCTCTATAACTCAAAAAAATATAATCACATTACACTCGAAATAATTTTAAAAGAGAGTTTTCACAAAGTTCTATCAATGTGGAAGATTATAGTTTCTACATTGCATAGTTTAGAAATGGCAGGGGGGGGACACATTGCAAGCCACTTTGGTCGGCTATATTTCGCAGATGGTACACCTGATAAAAAAGTGGTGTATGAAACATTACCTTCATTTTAGTAGACCTATTCAATTATATACCCACGAGGGGGTGCAGCGAAAAAATTTTTTTTTTCCCCATTTCACATGTATGGACGCCACCCCTAAAATACGGAAAAACGATTTTTTTATTTTTTAAAAATTGAGATCTATATGTAGACTATTTTTTAACAGAATTTCATTTACTTATGTTTATAACTGTAGAAGTTATTAAGCTGTAAAGGATTAGGACAGACGGACAGACGGACAGACGGACGGACATGACGAAACTATAAGGGTTCCTTGTAGGACTACGGAACCCTAAAAAGATAACTAAAGAAACTTTGTAACATCACCCTGTACTTAGACAAATTGAAAGCAATGAAGTCGAAAGCGTAAGTTCTCAATCATTCAACTTAACGACAATCGGGATGAGGGGCTGCGTAGGTACGTGGCGTTGAGATTTGAACTAAGGTTGTATGGATGCGGCAAAACATTGAGCAGACCCTATATAGAGATGAATTACGGGCTGTTCAATTACGAAACTGATTTGCATAGATAAATATGAAATAGAACAATAGAAGCGCGCTTTAATAATAATAATAAGTCATTTATTTCAGGCATCAAGGCCCATAAAAAATACATGAAACCATCTTCTATACTATAATAAAACTGTAAAGGTCAAAAAGTCTGTACATTGAGTTTTTTTTCGCGAAAACCGGCTAGGGGGACTAGAAATAAGCTATAAAACACTAATCAATCGTTTAAAAAATTTATGTCTGTCTGTCTGTCTGTCTGTTTGTTACGTCATCACGTGAAAATGGCTGAACGGATCGTAATGAAACTTAGCATTTGTATTGGTATTAGTCTAACTTAAAATATAGGGTATGTTTTATTTGAATCGGTTGAGTAGATCCATCGATACAGCTTGACCCCTCTATTGTATTAAGTTGCATACAAAGTAGAGGTCATGATTGTTGGTTAGATGCAGGTTGCAGGTTCCTAAAAATACAACTGGATTCTATTAGTATTATAGAAAATATAGAATAACATAACATAGCGCATCACTGTCCCGCTGCTGGGCATGGCCCTCTTCTTGGAATGAGAAGAGTTAAGGAACTGGATATTGTTAGTGTAATAGATTATCATAACATAATCAGCTCATTACCTACTGCCCCACTGCTGGGCACGGACCTCTTCTCGGAACGAGAAGAGTTAAGAAACTAGAAAATATAGAATAACATAACGTAGTCAACCCATTACTGTCCCACTACTGGGTATGGCCCTCTTCTCAAAATGAGAAGAGTTAATGAACTGGATATTATTAGTATTCTAGAATAACATAACATTACCAGCCCAATTACTTCCCACTGCTGGGCACGAGCCTCTTCTCAGAATGAGGGAGTTTAGGGCTAATAATCATAATTATCCACGCGGACGGAGTCGCGGGCACAGCTAGTATACAATAATATAAAAATAACGAATCTATAACCAAACATTAGGTAATAGCGACGTCGTCGTCGTGTGTCGCGCGGTGTCGGGTATCCGTCCTCGGAATCGCCTGAAAACGACACCTCTCGGCCAAAGTTCTTCCTTCGTGAAGGTCGAAAGATGTTCAGTCAGAACCTTCATCACAAATGAATTTAAATTCACATTGTGACGTGACTCCAACCGCTCGACCCTCAGAGTGAACTTGGTCTTAATCTGGATGTACTCTACAATCTCCTCGGCCTTTGTAGAGCAATGCAGCCGGGACACGTATAGGAGCGTCGTTGGCACAGCAGGACGCAGCAGATGATTTGGTCCGGTCGGTGCGGTACCGCACTGATTCTTACAAGTGGGCTTTCTTTTCTTCATCACAACCTTGATAAAGCCCTCCTTGTCACTCTGGTTCTTCTGTGGACCCGTCTGAGGCAGATCCCTATGATCGATGATAGAATCACGGTGGTTCTGCTTTCCCTCTTCCTGCTGCTTTGGTGCCTTTCTATTGGCTCACGCAGTGCCACGCCCGCGTGTTGCATTTCTCGAGCATAAAATCTAATCTTATCTAATCGAGTTTAAAATTTGCGAAATTTATTTCAAACAAATCAGATGAATAGATCTCTATTTTAATACACGATGCAGCAAAACCATGACTAACTTGAAGAAAAAAAATTGTTTCAGAAGTTTTTCATTTAACTTCTCTGCTAGTTTTTGACCATTTATAGAATGCAAATTTGTATTTGGGAGACTTATGGAGTCATGTCGTTAGAGAATTCCATGGTTCCGCATTTTTTGTATAACAGAAAAAAAACTGTATTATACACAAAAAAGCCACCATTGTATGCAGTATTACACCCAGATCAGTAGCAAGCCAGAAGTCCGGATTTGCGCTCGGTTATGCGTAATAGGTCCGTCCGGGCGGATTATAAGCGGAGCCAGTGTCGGACTTTTACCGACTAAAACCACCACAATGTTCCTTCAACTACCTATGACCGGGGGCTTGGGAACCCTCTGTATTCACACAACCACCCCGGACAGGTCCCGGTCCGCCACAAGCAGCGAGCCCCTTCTCCCCGTGCGGCCTAACGTCAGCCGCACCCTCCTCGGTGGTGCACACGGAACACTACACGCCACCTCACCTCACGGGCCTTAACCAGCTACGCCAGCTGCGCCAACTACGCTAACTGTGCCAGCTACGCCAGCATGCCAGCGAGGCCAGCATGCCAGCTATGCCAACTGTTTCAGCTACTCCAGCTGTGTCAGCTACGCCAACTGTGCCAGCTACGCCAGCTGTGGCTTGTATAATCACAGCTGGCGTAGCGTATGCCTGAAACACGGGGGTGATGTTATGTTATCTTGTGTTATGTTATGTTACTACACCCAGATTACAATGTAACCCTGAGACTGAAAAAAAAAACTCTTGTTACAATAGGGACCACCAATCCTATGATACATATATCTAAATAAACATAAACATATCTACCCAACTCGTTTATCTAAAAAGAAGAAACTTGCTGTTCCGAAAGTGACAAACTATTTTGGTTTACGTACAAGGAAATATTTATTACCAACACTATTAAATGAACTACCTCAAAAATTTATAATACATGTTAGATCCAAACATCTACTTAAAAGAATTCTTAAGAAGCATTATTTAACTTTGTGTCCATGACAATTATAATTCACTCCTCAAGTTACAAGTCTACATGTTGACTTTACTGTACCATGTTCGATTAAAAACTATGGCTTTGCAAAGCAGTTTGTAAAAAATAAAAGTAGTATTAGCATAATAATGAGATTATAATTTAGATATAATTAGCACATAATTTACCAATATTTGTACAACTATCAGAAACGAGAACAACTGCCGACAAACTGTTTTGCAGTTTGGCAGAAAAACACATTTGTAACTTTATACAGATATTGAATAAATAAATTGAAAAAAAAATTAAAAAAAATACATCATTACAGCCGAAAGACGTCCACTACTGGACATAGGCCGAAAAAAAAAAAATACGATTTTTTATATTTAAAATTAAGGTAAACCCAAATAACTAAACAACTCAATTACACTCACAACCTCAAATACACTCACACTAAAACCCCAAACAATAACCGTACTTTAATTTAGAAGTTCTATTTAACCCGTAACAATACCGTGCCTAGATCCTTCCCCTTAGTTACTGTAGCAAAAATATGGATACATAACACATCCACACCCTCCACCCACATCCGAGTTAGATCCACGAAGCTATAACAACTTAATAGTGTAAGAGCATGTTGATTGCCGACAACTAATGGCCGGTCTTAAACAATTTAGCTTGCTTTTTATTGACGCGACATTTTCTCCTTTATTGCTCGTTTTTCTATTGTTGTTTTTAGTTTCTTTTTGTGATTTGTATTGATTTTGACGTCTGTGGTCTAGTGGTTCGAGGGTCGGACTGCTGATCACGAGGTCGTGGGTTCGATTCCCACAGGACACTGATATTTGTGTGTTGAACATAAGTGTTTGTGTTGGTCTGGATGTTTCTTATGTATTATAAGTATGTATTTACAAAAAAATGTATATAAGTATTATATCCATCTTCTATAGCTCTGCTTAGTTGGGGACTAGATGGTGCTGTGTAAAAATGTTACAATTTTTTGGAATTTTTTTTAGAGTATGCATTTGCTGTTTGTCACCCCTGAAGTCCCTGAAGATGTAGTGATGTAGTATGGGATAACAGTGTTGAACTTAGCTTACAGCGCTCCACAGACAGATCTCCGAGTTGCGGCAACAGGCAACTCGTAACTAGCAGTTTATGACGTTTTCATATAATTTTATAAGAAACTGCGCAGACAGAGCAGCTCTAGTTGCGAGTTTCGGTGATCTACAACAGTTTTCGGTTACTTCCCACGGTGACAAAATCAATTTCAAATTGCCGTAACTAGCAATTGATAAATACACCAGTCGTGTCAAATTATTTGTAACCTTTATGACAGTAAATTTATTCTTATTCTTAATAACATTTTGTCTGTTTTTCGTAAACAAAACCCGTGTCAAAAAGTGGTCTCGCTACGCCTGCAGGTAGTGGGTTCGATTTCAACAAATAATAAAAGACCTACATTTTCAGGGTCTGGTTATTTAGCATGTAAACATTTGTGCATGAAAACGAACCCACGATACAAGAGAAATCATGCAAGTTTCATTTTTTTATTCTGAACGCAAGCTGCGTTTGACCGCCACCTCACCCAATGTTAAGCGATGGTGCGGTCGGCTAGTTAATACATATCCAAAAATTCAAACATTCAAGAACGACTTTTCGTCATAAAAGTCAAATGCCAAATGAATGTTTGGACTTCATTTAACAGAAGACACTTGCAGGCTGATTCAATAAAAAGATTTCATAAGATAAAAAATATTGAACCTTTCAACATTTTCTATGAAATGAGAATCTATTGTGAACTAACCCGTTGCTCTATACAGTGACAAACACTCAGCCTTTGTCACTAACACTGTAAATAACGCTTTGTTAGACACATACTATAGTTCTACAGTAATACACAAGTCTTTGTAAGCTGTGAACACGTCATTTTAACTAAAACTCAATAAGCTTTGACAGTATTGGTGTAGTCCAGTTACTGATTTAGCATTAGGTCTGAAAACCATTAGAAATATATTTGGTTTTAATTCTAGAATAGGATCTTTTAGGTAAACAAATAGTGCCTAGCATAATCCTGTATCATCATCATCATCATTACAGCCGAAAGACGTCCACTACTGGACATAGGCCTCCCCCAATTAAGGGGGGGATATGCCATAATCGCCACGCTTGGCAGGCGGGTTGGCGATCGCAGTTGGTTGGTTAAATACTCAGAGAACGCTGCTGCCCATCCTCTGGTGAATCCCTTAGTCGCCTTTTACGACACCCATGAGAAGAGATAAGGGTGGTGCTATTCTTTAAGTCCGGTACCACACGGACCTAATCCTGTATATTGGATACCATTACATTTCTTTTTGTAGATTAATGCTTGTGATGTGATGCGGTGATTAATACTAGAGATAAAATGCATATTCAATAACTATCCGGACTATCTGGCCTAATTTAACTACCGGCCGGATACCGGATACTGGATAGCAGATTTTGAAACATAAGATCGACTTTATATACCTAATTCACATAGTATAAGATATTTATTTTAAACACAAGTAAAACCTTAATATCTTCGAATTGAAACTACTTAAGAACTAGAAGCAAAATAAGGTGAATTAACTCCAATAAAAAGTCATCAGTTTAAATAAGTTTAGGCGCATTAAGAGGTAATGAGCCTAAAAATCCGCCTCACTTTCGCGGACATTTTGTATTCGGCGGGTTTTTTTTTTCACATACCAGGCCCCTCAGAAAGTATTGCGAAAAAAAGTTTTTATATATGGGAGACTGGCCAGTTATAATGTTTTTCGAAAATATGATTATTTATAAGTAAAAATAAGTAAGTTCCAATTTCAAAATTTCCCTCCACATTTTTTGCGAGTTAATTCAAAGTATTGTGTCTCACTGAAATATGGATCTGCGCCGGGAACATTTTAGAGCTATGATTTTATACGATTTCAAGTGTCGCCTGAAACCGGATGAATCGTACGATAGACTTCAAATGGCATTCATGGATGAAGGCCCTTCCAAGGCAACCGTGTATCGTTGGTATAACGAATTCAAGCGCGGTCGACCAACTTTGGGGGATGACGAAAGAAGCGGTCGCCCTTTGACGGCTGTTACCGAAGAAAACGTGCTAGCAGTGAAAAATTTAATCCAAGACAATAGGCGAATTACATATCAGGAGATTCAACACATATTGAAGATTGGATCGGGAAGCGTTCACGAGATTCTACACAGCCATCTTCGCGTGAGGAGGATAGTATCACGCTGGGTGCCGCACAACCTCACCGATGCTCAGAAGCAGGCCCGGGTGGAATGGTGCCGTGATATGCTTAACAAATTTGAAGCAGGCTCGTCTCGGCGTGTTTACGACATCGTTACAGGTGATGAGTCCTGGATTTATCAATACGACCCAGAAACCAAGCGCCAGTCGACTGTTTGGGTGTTTCAAAATGAGCCAACGCCTACCAAAGTGAAGCGATCTAGAAGCGGGGGTAAGATTTTGATCGCTAGCTTTTTTAATTTGACTGGCCACTTGGTATCAATTCCCTTACGGGATCAAAGAAGCATTAATGCCGAATGGTATACTACCAAATGTTTGCCAGAAGTTTTCTCTGTTATAAGCAACAAGCGACCAAACACAGGGCTCCGCGGGCTACTGCTCCACCACGACAATGCACCTGCGCACACCGCACTCAAAACGAGGGACTTCCTGGACAGCACGCCAGTCAAACTCCTGGGTCACCCTCCTTACAGCCCTGACCTAGCACCGTGTGACTTCTTTTTATTCCCAAAAATAAAAAATCAGCTCAAAGGGATACAATTTTCGTCGCCGGAAGATGCGCTGGCTGCGTTCGAGCAGGCTGTAAACGAGGTGTCTGCGGCGGACTGGAAAAAGTGTTTTGAAAACTGGTTTAGGCGCATGAATCTTTGTATAGAGGCTGGTGGAAAGTACTTTGAAAAGATTTGATAAAAATATATGTACGTATAGAACAATTTTTTTTAGTTTCGCAAAACTTTCTGAGTGTCCCACGTATGTATATTTTCATATGGTACAACCTACTCAATGGTAATATTCAGCTGAATATCCAGCCACTGGATATCTGCCTATCCAGCTTATAAGATAGCCGAATATCCAGTATCCGGCTAAACAGCTATCCGTTTCGTCTCGTGGTCGTTCCGTGAACATTTTAAATGCATGTTTTCTCAAAACTCCCTTATTATTCTCATACTAATAACTATTTAACGATTCCTAAGCCTTGATGGTTTCAGGAATGGGCTTGAAAAATGTGAAAAATACTACATCAAATAATGAGCTATCAAAATTAATTCGTATTTAATATCAAATTCAAAAACATTTATCAACTAACCGATTAGTTTACCTTTATCCGTCTGTATGGAATTCGTGTTGACAAACGAACCACAGCCCAACAAGCGTTCTGACGTTGCTTTGTGAATAATTCCCGGTCAACACCCAAAAATTAATTAAACCACAATTCGATATTCGAAATGTCAAACAAAATTGTGAATTTCAAACAAACTCCAGACAGCTTTTTTCGATTATACCGACCAATGCTGATAATTTTGTTGATCTGCGGATATGATTTCGATCTTATCAAGAATAATATTTTTTACTCTGTGACCGTCAAAGTTTATTGTTGTGGACTTGTTGTACTGGTTATTTACTCCTCTGTGGAGTGCTGCCCACAGGACTTGTCACAATATTGGTCATTATTGGAATATTCGGCATCTGTGATGCTTATGTTATTCTTCCAAAGTCGAATAGAAACTTTTTTCAATGTATTGATGGATATCGATTCGTACTTAAGAATTAATAGAAGATATCATATCCATAATATGTATAAATTGATCACTTTCGCAATTATAACTTGGTCTGTAAGAATAGCCTATACTCTTTTGTACTGTTATACATACGAGTGTTATGAAAATTTGGTTCTGTATTCAATACGACAGATTTCTTTAATCGCTCTCGATTTCAATCGAGTCTGGCGATGCATATTATTTGATACTATTCGGTATCGTTTGAAAATCCTTCGAACAAGATTGGAAGAGACTCCGGAGTATAATTATTATTTATATGTTAAGAATAATAAAAGTATCAAGGAGAATAAAATGAAGTTTTGTCTGTTTATTTATAGAAGTATTGCAGATTTAGTTGATTTGGTGTCGCCAGAATTGCATGCATCGGTAAGTACTTAAAAAAAAACTTAAAACAAGTAAAAACCAACTTCAAAAGGAACAAAATAATTTGTGTGAAACAGTTTAGTAAGTAGGTGCCTTTGATTCGGTGCACAGACCAGTAAGCCTCAAGACGCCGCTTAAACAAAGTTTTGCATGAGAACGCAGTCGTAAAATGTTGGCGGGGACCGGGGGGCAAACGGCGCGTTATGATTGGCGGGCTCAAACGTTCGGTGGTATGATTCCGTATGATTGGTGCCGCTCGCTGACGGACTAACGTCCTGATTGGCGGTGGGGCGTGTTATATGCAGTGGTACTGCATATGCGTTGTAATCGGGGGTGTCCGGCTAATCGGCGTCTAGATGTTTACTGGTCTGTGATTCGGTGTTATTTGAGAAAACTTAGCACCAAATTCCTAAACTGTTTTACAAAAAATAATGTATTATTTTTGAAGTCGGTTTTAACTTTTTTAAAGCTTATTTTATTTTTCTTTTCCTAAAATGACGGAGTACTGACGTAACAAACATTTAAAAAAGTGCATTCGAATTGAGAACCTCCTCCTTTTTTTGAAGTCGGTTAACAAAGATTGCTCCACAAATTCTTAACCTTTTTTGAAGCACAACTTCTATAGCTTCGTTGCGCGCTCGGCAACTGGGAAGTAAAGTGAAAAAAACGTGACCGTGACCCTCCATAAGTGCGCGGCTACACTACTGTCTCAAACGCGTACGTTTCTCCGCGCTTGCTTTTTTTTAGGGTTCCGAAGTCCTACAAGGAACCCTTATAGTTTCGTCATGTCCGTCCGTCTGTCCGTCTGTCCGTCTGTCCGTCTGTCCGTCTGTCCGTCTGTCCGTCTGTCCTAATCCTTTACAGCTTAATAACTTCTACAGTCATAAACATAAGTAAATGAAATTTTGTTAAAAAATTGTTTACATATAGATCTCAATTTTAAAAGAATAAAAAAATCGTTTTTCCGTATTTTAGGGGTGGCGTCCATACATGTGAAATGGGGAAAAAAAAAAATTTTCTCTGCACCCCCTCGTGTGGGATATCATTGAATAGGTCTACTAAAATGAAGGTAATGTTTGATACACCACTTTTTTATCAGGTGTACCATCTGCGAAATATAGCCCGCCAAAGTGGCTTGCAATGTGTCCCCCCCCCAGCCATTTCTAAACTATGCAACGTAGAAACTTATAATCTTCCACATTGATAGACCTTTGTAAAAACACTCTTTTAAAATTATTTCGAGTATAATTTGATAATAATTTTTTGAGTTATAGAGAGAAAACTGAAAAATACTTAAAACGTCCTAGTTCAAAGGTCATTGACCTTAGAGAAAAATGATCTTAGCAAATAATGCTCCTTTAGCTACTTTCTATTTAAAATAAATTACAAAAAGTAACTTTGTGTTATATTGAAATGACAAACTTTTTAAATTTGGCGGTGTACAGCGCCATCTAGCGGCTAGTAGCAACACTATCTGAGTCGCTAATGCTGCCGTCTATTGCAAAAACTAAAATAGCCATGATTATTATTTGATTCGTTTGTAATTACACCTACTTAAGGAACCCTATAATACTGAGCATGGCCCGACATGCTCTTGGCCGGTTTTTTTTATGGTATTGGCTGGCAAAACTAGCTAAAGGCCCAAGTAATGTTAAGTGGCTATCTTTGCCTATAATTGCAACACCACCTAGACAGTTGCCTAAATGGTACCGCAAGTCGGTTCGCCAAACTGAGACATGAAGATGGAAAGTCTCATGTGATTGTAATTTCACCGGCACCCGTACCCTTCATACTGAAACACAGCAATGCAAGCATCACTATTTGGCGGAGAAGTAGGCACGGTGGTAGTACTTCCCCGGACGAGCTCTTTCACAAAGGAGCTCTACTACTACTAAAAGCTTCGCTTCTGTCGGGCGTCCCACGAAGCCATCCGTTTATTTTTTTCAATATTATCATTCTCTACGACTATAATTAAACAATTAACAACAATCAACAACAATTATTAATTATGTTTTATTTTTGTTTCAGTTATTCTTAAGTGTAGCCGGGAGTTTACCGAAGCTTATTTCAAATGTGTATCACATTTTGACTGCAATAGAAGGTCACGTAAGTAGTATTTTTCATCAAATTAATCCAATTTATTTTTCTACTACTAAAAATAGAGCACACACAACGAAATATATACATCGTTGAGCACACATAATACTATTATAATCAACATACATGGACCTTCGGACGAATAAAAAAGGCGGACGGAATCTCGCTCAGAAAAGATTGAAGCACTTAATTTTTTTCCTAAACCCACTATAATTTCGACAGCATTTTAACACACCAGATATATATATTGTTATTTTATTAGTGACACTACGACACTGACTACCGTCACACGAGCTTTGTTGCGTAATCGCGGCTTTTTGTCTTACTATCAATGATATTTAAAAGTACAGATACGTTACTTGCACTCGCAACTGAAGTCTCGAAAACTTCCTAATCAGGAACTTTTTTCTATTAATCCGAGTCAAGTAAGCCGCCGAGCGTGACCAGTGACAAAAAATACTAAAATGTGTGTGTGTACAGAAAGTGTTCTAATCATGACGCGAAAGTAACTTAATGTAACCAACTTACTCAATTTGTACTAGTTTAAGTGTATTGTGCTGCCGATGCGTATACGGAACACTTTTTTCGTTCGTTTTGTTAGGGTATTGCATATCTATAGTATTAAATATCATTGTTTACAATGTTAGTGAATGTGTGCGTACCAGCCCGTATTTTTAAGCAAGCCGTCTTACTATGGGTGCTTCACTTATTGTTTATGAAGATTCCGTCCGCCTTTTTTGTTCGTCCATGCATGGACCTATCCAACTGTCGAAATAAACGAGTTCCAAGTAATCCAAATCACAGAAGACTATAGAGCTTCGAGACGCTTTATATGTCACCGCGATTCGCAATAATCAGGTAACGATGATGAAGATGACCTGCCTCGTTGGCAACTGCTGAGTGTGGGGTCCTGGGTTCGATTCCCGGGTCGGGCAAAGTGTTATTGGGTTTTTTCACTATGAAATTCTCAGTAGCAGCCCGGAGTCTAGATATGTGCCCGGTTAATGGCAATAGGCTCGACCCCTATTACATGGGACTTATAACATAACTGGCGTAATGTGGGTGTACCTACTATACACCTCTGCGTACCCCTTCGGGGAAATACAGGCGTGATGTTTTGTTATGTTATGAAGAAGAAGAATAATTTTGTATTTTTTTTAAATGGTATAATATGACAAAACGAATAAAAGGCCCACCTGATGTTAACCTTCGCCCATAACAACTGCAATAAAAAAATAAAATAAAATAAAACGCATTTATTTCAGGTATGTACCCATATGTATAATAACATTCTGGAACTCCCAGCAACATGTCTGTTACTGCAGTGCCTGATGTAAGGGCAGTCCAGTCGCCCAGCAATCATCGCCAGGACAGCATTGGAGCTGGCCCACACCCCACGTACCAAGGACGCGCACCGCTTGCGCATGGTGGTGTGAAAACAGTCGGTGCGCGCTTCCGCAAACATGCCCGAGGCACTGCAGAAATGGGGCAGCCCCAATACTGCCCTGAACGCGTTATTGTACTGGACACGGAGGGCAATACTACCTAGGCTGTTGCCTAAGTAGTACTGCCAGTTGTGTTCACCAAACTAAGACATAGATAGAGATGGATAGTCTCATGTGATTGTCACCGGCACCCGTGCCCTTCGCACCGGAACACAGCAATGCAAAAATCACTGTTTAGCGGTAGAAACTTGCAACATTTGTAGCAGATTAAGTTCTATCATCATCATCATCATTTCAGCCGAAAGACGTCCACTGCTGGACATAGGCCTCCCCCAAGAATCGCTACAATGACCGGTTCTGCGCTTTCCGCATCCAGCGGATTCCCGCGACTTTCACCAGGTCGTCGGTCCACCTTGTGGGGGGCCTACCCACGCTGCGCCTTCCAGTACGCGGTCGCTACTCCAGAACTTTACTGTCCCATTGGCCATCCGTTCTGCGAGCAATATACAATTAAGTTATATAAAAGTATTTTCTCCCACTTGCTCGGAAATTGGTTCATTATTTAAAAAAAAGAATACAACAATCGGCTCTTTTCGTACGCAACGAAATAACAGGCCGGTAATATCTAACAGGACACTAATAGAAATTGCTGGACACTTTTTATTTTTTAAATTATGCTACCGAGGTTTTTAAGTACACACTTACATTAATTAGGTATTTTTAGGTACAAAATATTTATAATAAAACAAAGTTTAACCGGATTTAATCGCGTATATTATTTAAATTGGTTTCCCTGACGTTTCGAAAGCTTTGCAGCATTTCGTGGTCGCAGGTAGACTAAGATGACAATCGTCTTTACAAATATTTCTAAAAAATTATTTTTATCTACCGTACAATATTATTAATTAAAATCGTTTCGATGCACGCAGTAATCACTCACAATATCATTATCTTTTACAGTGTTGCATGCTGTTTGGGACTTGATTATTTTTAGTACTGGGTTCCAAACTGGTGGTAGCTGCCAACCATCTTCTCTATTAAAATTAGGATGTTTTTTAATTTCAATAGCCTCACGGAGTATTCTAGGTACATATCGGTTTTCCTTCGCCAGAACTTGTGGTTTATCAAATCGAAGAAAATGGTTGGGTTTGTCTAGGGCATGCTCACACACTGCAGACTTTGTGGATCGTCTGTTCTTGACGTCAGCTATATGTTCTTTAATTCTAGTGGCTATACTACGCTTTGTTTGCCCTATGTATGATAACCCACAATCACAATCAATCTTGTAGACCCCTGCATTTTGATTGTGATTGTGGGTTATCATACATAGGGCAAACAAAGCGTAGTATAGCCACTAGAATTAAAGAACATATAGCTGACGTCAAGAACAGACGCTCCACAAAGTCTGCAGTGTGTGAGCATGCCCTAGACAAACCCAACCATTTTCTTCGATTTGATAAACCACAAGTTCTGGCGAAGGAAAACCGATATGTACCTAGAATGCTCCGTGAGGCTATTGAAATTAAAAAACATCCTAATTTTAATAGAGAAGATGGTTGGCAGCTACCACCAGTTTGGAACTCAGTCCTAAAAATAATCAAGTCCCAAACAGCACGCAACACTGTAAAAGATAATGATATTGTGAGTGATTACTGCGTGCATCGAAACGATTTTAATTAATAATATTGTACGGTAGATAAAAATAATCTTTGAGAAATATTTGTAAAGACGCTTGTCATCTTAGTCTACCTGCGACCACGAAATGCTGCAAAGCTTTCGAAACGTCAGGGAAACCAATTTAAATAATATACGCGATTTAATCCGGTTAAACTTTGTTTTATTATAATGTGTAGTGATCGCGAAAACCTAAGAAGTTATTATACAAAATATTTATCATTATGCGGGCTGAATGCGCATTTTTTTTTTTCAAAACTTTGAAAATAGAACAAGAACCGCGCGCGGGTGAATTGGCGTGAATGAAAATAAGATACTGTTGAATTAATTTGTGTTGTGTTTCCTCGCAAATGAGAGAAAAGTACTATACAAGTCTCAGCCGAAACAGCAATTAACGGCCTCGTTTAGTTAAAAAGGATTCGGCTTGCGCCTCGTCCTTTCAAAATCACTTGGGAATATTACTCGGCCATAAATTGCTTCATTTCAGGCCTCGACAGTAATGTACTATTGATTAATAATTAAACCTCCTTATTTTTATTTATTCCAGGAGCCCTTCGAATCTCTCGGCTATGTTATAATGCATTTGTTACAAATATCACTCCTACTGTTCTCACCGTTCGTCGCTGTGGAGTTTTATTCAGTGGAAGTCGACAGAATCAGGCTGTTTCTGATGCATAGATTAATTGATGATAATGGTAAGTAGCTATAAACTCTTTACATATTTTTGTCTAGTACCTACCCAGTTAAGGCGACTTCCCATGGCCTGGAATTTCACGGACCACCCCGCACCATGCCGATCTGTGCGGACGTACAGTCACCAAATTGGAATCATGACCCACTCAGTCGATAATTCGTATGAAATTGTCCAAACAGTAA
The DNA here is from genome assembly GCA_949699075.1 of Asteroscopus sphinx. Classification (NCBI taxonomy): domain Eukaryota; kingdom Metazoa; phylum Arthropoda; class Insecta; order Lepidoptera; family Noctuidae; genus Asteroscopus; species Asteroscopus sphinx. The sequence continues at coordinate 19,298,566 of OX453022.1, read as the reverse complement.
AATTTTCTTCTTATTAGCATCGTGCTGCACTTAGGATATTTTGAATATAAGGAAACTGTGTTAATACGGGTCAGAGGTCTAAGCAATTTTGAGCTTTGTTATTAAATGCAATAGTTTAATAATTGGATAAAAAGTTACGTTTTTGATAAAGAGAATTATGTTTTGAATTTCGAATTAACTGTCATTCCGCATTGTTTACCTATCAAAAGGAAGTAAGCAATATTATTTTTCAAAAACCTATACTAACTCTTTCAATTCCAGAAGAATATTAATCAAATTAAAAGCAATTGGAAAACTAACTGTCACTGCCCAATAAAATTGATAACAAGTTTGTTGCCAAGGAAATATCTTTAAGCGAAATTCGACCTAATTGTATTAGAATGTTTGTAGAAAACACAGACCAGTAAGCTTCTAGACGCCGATTAGCCGGACACCTCCGGTCACAACGCATATGCAGTAGCACTGCATATCATACGCCCCGCCGTCAATCAGGATGTCAGTCCGTCAGCGAGCGGAACCAATCATATGAAATGGTACCATTGAACTTTTGAGCCGACCAATCAGAACGCGCCGTGCACCCCCCGGTCCCCGCCAACATTTTACGACTGCGTTCTCATGTATAACTTTGTTTAAGCGGCGTCTTGAGGCTTACTGGTCTGTGGTAGAAAATTAAGCTTATAGTGGGTCATTATTCCGTTTGGTCGAGTGTATCTACTCCCGCTACAAGCAAATTTCCGTCACATTGCCTGAAAGCGTCCTACCCTACTTTTGCCAATTCACTATCTTCTCTCAAGAATACCTCTACCGGTTATCACTGCTTCGGTTACTATGGACGGCCCATTACCACTTCAGTTTTCTGATCTTCTAGGCATTGTCGGTTCTATGTCGGATCACCTCACTCCAGATTCGATCCTTTAAAGAGACTCCGACTCCCTTTCCATAGCCCGCTGAGCTACTATTAAATTTGTGGACCAGCCCTACCATGGTGTGGACTTGAATGTGTTTCACGATCGCGACTTGTCTGGTTTGAACTGCCATAAAAATTCGGCGCTCTCGCACGGCACCTTTAAAGTTACTGGCACATGCGGATCCAACGAGCCCTTACAGGTGAGTCCACGCCAGTACGTGCGCTATACTTTCCATGGAGTGGCGTATTGGCTGACGTGTCGCGGCCCGTGACCGTCACAGACCGTGGGAGGCCAGCTTTAGCAATATCCCGTAGGAATAACTTTTGAATTACAAACGTATATTTTATTTTTTGTTCTTAAAACATTGCTCTACACTAGAATTCTTTCTGTTTAGAAAACCCACATAGAAATCCAGTCACTCAGTGTTTGCACCAAACGTTTTGTTATCGGGCAATTGCCACAGCATCCACATGTTAGATCTTGACTTACAAGTTTTTAAGTACTACAAAACGCCAAAATAGATAAATTAATAGAGTATATTTTATATTGTTTTTTTCAGACTCAATAGTGAAAGAAGATATCGAACTATTCCTCCGATACACCACAATAAGAAACTTCAAGTACACAATATGGCGGATCATTCCCATCAATTTATCTTTACCTTTGGAGCTCATCAACTTGTGTGTCAATTATGTTATAGTGGTGATTAATTTTACGCATCTGTATGGATAAGTGGAAAGTGTTAAAAATAGGTATACAACATGTAACACAAACCCTGTTGTTGCTGTGAGCTAGATTATCAGAATCGACATTCATACGTAAGAACACAACTCATTTGTAAAAACTCTTCAATAAAAATCATAAATTTAAATATTAAATCATTATTAAAAGTGTTCACGGTAGCTTAGTGGCTAAAGCACTGGCGTACTGAGCCAGGAGTCGCAGGTTCGAATCCTGCTCGTCAACGAGATTTTTTATTTCCACAATTTAAATCCTTAACTTATTGGTCTTATTATTAACTAGAGGTTGCCCGAAGCTTCACCCGCGTGGTTGCCGTCTATAGCGTATTCCACAGAAACCCGTTTTGTTTTTCGGTATAAAAAGTACCTTTGCCTTATCTTATAATATACTTACTTCATGATTTTTTAAATACTGCCAGTAAAAACACATGCGTCTTTAAATCTTCAACAACCCTTAACGATAGGACTATCAAACTGCCATAACTTATTCCAAAGGTATATTAAATTATTACAAAACTTTGTAAGAAACATTTCCTTTGAGGTCAGAGTTTGACGGAACGAATGCACATCGGCTTAACGATACAAACTTTCGCAAAATATTATTCAGTTCATTTGATTTGATCAATTATTGTTTCAAACAATTTATTTGGAAATCTCAACTGAAGGGATCTGTTTCCGAAATAATGTTTCGTTTTGTTAAATATTCATTACATTAGAATAGAATATATTTATTTGCGTAAAACATGGTATATAAAGGTGTTATACATTTACATATGAGATCATTCATGTTTTGCTTAAAATTAAAGCACGAAAACCTGTACACATTTTAATATTTATACGAGGAATTCCGTAGATCCAATAGTATAGAAATTATTTTTATTCAGCCATTCATACAATTTGATCTTATACAACCTGCAATTTAGTGTTTTAATGTATTAGGTAATTCATTAAAGATACGTACGCACATAGCCCTAGTTTGCAGTTCAATACATAATTCAAAGCAAGAGAGTATTGCTTATCTCACAGACCAGTAAGGCTTAGTGGTCTGTGGCTTATCTAAATGTAGGTCTCGAAAAATCAGGCAACATTAACATTTTGATTTTACGTTTACCTGAAAATTTTAATTTTCTCCTGAATAATAAAATAAAAACCGGTCATGTGCGAGTCGGACTCGCGCAGTAAGGGTTCCGTACCTCTCAACGACCTGATACCCCATAAAACTGATTTAGTTTACGAGAGTTTGAAGTGTTTTTTATGTATGTATTATAAGTATGTATTTACAAAAAAAAAAAGTATATAAGTATTATATCCGTTGTCTAGTACCCATAGTACAAGCCCTGCTTAGTTTGGGACAAGATGGTGATGTGTACAAAAAAAAAAAAAAAAAAAAAAGACGTCAACGTACAGTGCGCGAAATATGAATTTTTGCATGTCTTTCCTACGCTATACCACCATATATGTTTATGTTTGTCTTGCTTTTAGTATTTGTTGCTAAACTACAAAGTATGCACTATAACATAATCTGACAAAGTTTGACGCTGGTATATATTACCGTTTTGAAGATAGAGCAGGAACAAAAACATTGTTTTTTTTTTTTAGTATTTGTCATGATACACGTCATAGCAACACATATTCTGAGAAAATTTCAACCGTTTACCTATTACCGTTCCAAAGATACAGCCCTGTGACAGACAGACGGACGGACGGACGGACGGACAGCGTAGCGAGAGTAATAGGGTCCCGTTTGGCACCCTTCGGGTACGGAACCCTAAAAACGACAAACAGCGTCAAAATGTATTTATCCTCTGCCTATCTCTACGTATTGATGTCTATATTTAAAACAGTTTTTTTCTTAATTTAAAATCTAGATTGATTTTTTTTTAATTAGCAATGCTAGCGGGAATTCACTAGATGCGGAAAGCGCAGGACCGGTTGTTGTGGCGATGCTTGGGGGAGGCTTATGTCCAGCAGTGGACGTCTTTCAACTGAAATGATGATGGTGATGATGAACGCCTTTGTATTTTTAATCATTAAAAAAATCTTTTAAAAAAAAAAACTTTTTTTTTTTAAATCTTGTTTTTTTTTTATCTTTTTTTTTTTTTTTTCAATAGCTCCATTTACTACTACTACTAACTACACTTAGCTACAATTTTTATTAATTAAAATCGTTTCAATGAACGCAGTGATCAGTCACAATGTCAATTATCTTTTACAGTGTTGCGTGCTGTTTTAGACTTGATTATTTTTAGAACAGGGTTCCAAACAGGTGGTAGCTGCCAACCATCTTCTCTATTAAAATTAGGATTTTTTTTAATTTCAATAGCCTCACGGAGCATTCTAGGTACATATCGGTTTTCCTTCGCCAGGACTTGTGGTTTATCAAATCGAAGAAAAAAAAAATATTATTACATAAAAACTGTTGAGTTACAAAATATTTATAATTATTATTTCGGTACAAAAAATGTCTAAATGATAAGCTGTCGCTCGTCGAAGAATCTGATTAGGTCGGACACATCTACTTGAATAATAATAACAATATTAAATTAAATTATTATTATTATTGCCGAGTCTTCTCGTCGCCTATACCGTAAAGTTTGAAGACAAAGGTCTTCAACCAGTGCGTCCTGCCTGTTGGGCTAGTCCACAAATTTAAAGTCGCTCAGCGAGCTATGGAGCGAGCTATGCTTGGAGTTTCTTTGAAGGATAAAATCCGTAACTAGATCATTCGGAGAAGAACCGGAGTGACCGACATAGCTTGTAGGATCAGTAAGCTAAAGTGGCAGTGGGCTGGCCATGTCTGTCGAAGGACCGATGGCCGCTGGAGCAAACGAGTCCTTGAGTGGAGACCGCGAATCGGCAAACGCAGCGTAGGACGCCCCCCCGCTAGGAGGACGGACGACCTGAAGAACGTGACTGGGGGTGACTGGATGCGGAAGGCAGAGGACCGAGTATTGTGGCGCAACTTGGGAGAGGCCTATCTCCAGCAGTGGACTGCAATAGGCTGAGTTGATGATTATTATTGTTGGGTATACATTTTTTGTACATCGGCAATGATTTGCCGGGTTTTGAGTATTATTAAATTTAATAATATTTACGCAAATAAAGAATTGAATTGAATTGAATTTAAATGTGAGACAATATTAGTACCGTTTATTTCTGTCAAGGAACTCTTATATATTTATTTATTTATTGTATTCTTTATTATACATCACACCAAACGAAAACAAAGACAATAGTTTACAGAAAGATTAAAATAAGTACAATGGGCGGTCTTATCGCACGAGGCAATCTCTTCCAGACAACCTTTAGATGGACTAGAAGAATGGGATCCGATCGTGGGTAAGTACGATGTAAAAGTAGGTACGTCTCGTACATAATATACCTACTTAAATATAATAATATAAAGTACATGGAATTTACTTAAATAAGTATGAGAAATATATATCATATAATATACTAATAAATACAAATATAAAGTGCAGTAGTTGAGCAATTTCATGAAGTAGTGAAACAGATTGACAAGTAGTGTTCCTTTACTAATTTTTTAAAAGCCGGTAGTGATTGTGCACGCCCCACATTTAGTGGTAATGCATTCCACAGGCGAGCAGCTTGTACAGTGAAGGATTTATCAAAAAAGGTGGTGAAATGCAAGGGCAAACTTAATTTAAGATTTTCTGATGATCTCAAGGATTTAGAATGCGTGTCACAGAGGAACTTGAACCGCTCTTTAAGGTAAAACGGGGTGGAAGGATTAAAGAGCACATTGTATAGCAGCGAAAGAATATGGGCATTCCGGCGAAAGCGAATGGGAAGCCATTTGAGCCTTTTACGAAATTCAGAAACATGATCATATTTACGCAAACCAAATATGAATCTAATACAAAGATTTTGGAGTCGCTCAAGCTTCCCAAACTCTTCTACATTGAAATAGTAAATATTCACAGTAATCCAAACAACATCAAAATGAAATGCTAAATTCTCAATACAACAACAAATAATATACCCAAAATCAGCTGAATCACTCCAGGCTATTATAGCAGAATGCATTATTTAGTCTAGACTGATAGTAGCCGATGCTATTAATCACAGCTTTTTGTTACATCCCGTGTACTGCACTTAGCATAATTACAGAAGGATATTTCCTTACAAATTACCCGTAGATAGCGTGGTTTAGTTTAAACTATACAACATGTTGCTCTGCATTCGTGCCATATTTAAGGAGGTGACTATACCACTGATACTGAACACGAATCAGTAAAAAAATCAATACCATTTTTTTTTTAAATACCTATTTGTAAACAAACAAATTCCCCCCGTGTGTCACGTGCGACACAAAAACGATGCGTGCGACACCACCAAAACAATTTGCAGGTATTTCCACCCTTGACAATGCCGCCGATCACTTATTTTCCGAGTCGTTCGGGATTTATTCTCGAACCCTCGCTATGTTTCTAAGTGAAAATTTAGGTATTAAATAATCGTATAATTTTTAAGTATTTTTAGGTGACTAAGCACATTATTTATCATCAGATCTAGAAATATGGCACGATTACAGATCAACACCTTGTATCTATGCTCGGACGAATAAAAAACGGTGGATGGAATCTCGCTAAGAAAAGATAGTTATAGATAGCACATAGTTTTTTTCTAAACCCACTATAATTTCGACAGAATTTTAACACACCACCATTTTTTTTATATATTGTTATTTTATTTGTGACACTACGACACTGACTACCGTCACATAAATTTTGTTGCGTAATCGCGGTTTTTTGTCTTACTTTGTGTGTGAATGTCTGCATGCCAGCCTGTATTTTAAAGCGAGCCGTCTTACTATGGGTGCTTCACTTTTTGTTTAGCGAGATTCCGTCCGCCTTTTTTTATTCGTCCAAATAATCTATGTTCATGTTTGAAGAGAAAATAATTGTAGGTAGGTAGAAGTTATACCTACATTGTCACATAATTTCAAAACAAAAATCTTAGTTAAATATCTTGGTAGGAAGAACTTGGCACTTTTATAAGGGATTACATTTTTACCCGACTGCCCCAGAAGGAGGGTTATGTTTTTCGGGTGTATTTATGTATGTATGTTTGTCTGTGTCTTTACTACCTCCTGTAGCCTAAACGGCTAAACGGATTTTGAAGTGCGAGATGTCATTGGATTCGTCTTCATCCCAGGAGTGTCATAGGATACAAGTTTTGGCAATAATACTAATACAACGCTTGCAATTAACAATTTATCAGAAATGCAGAAACAATAAAGTCATCAATGTACACAAATCTGGAAACAGATCATAAGTTATGACTCGATATGGTTTCAGTTAATAACGTGGCTACCAAAGTGGCTTGTTATAGATGGCACCTACCCAAATGTACTACTATTTTAATTCCACAGCGACTTTTAAGAGAACCCACCTTCCATCGTTATTTGGTAAAACGTAAACCTTGAAACCTATTATTATCTGTATTTCGACATTGTTATGCTTTAGAGCTTGGCTGCTGTAGTGACTTTTGTTTATAGAGATGTCCTCTGCCAGAATATACTGCTATCGTAAGTGAACAGGAAAAAAAACAGGAAAACATTTTTTTTAAATAATAATATAATTAACAAAACCAAAAAACCCAACAGTGTGTAAAAAGTGTGTGTGTGTTTTGTAATCCTATTCGAATTTTAATTTTGATTGTTACAATGTTTCATTATAATTTATATCTAATTTTAATTTATTGAATCTGATTTAATTTTAATTTGAATGTAATTTTTGTTTGAAAATAATTAATTTTATTGTTATTTCTATGGATCTAAATCTGAAATAAATAAATTTAGTTAATTAACTAAAAATAACTGAAAAGATGTAAACAAGACGTGTGTAAATATATGCGTAAGTATCAAATTATAACACGCAGTCGGAGGCTACGTGTTTTTGGTCAGTCTGTAAATTACAAAAGTAGTACATTAGGTAACTACCGACTGCGTGTTATGATTTGATACTTATACCAAAACAACATATACTTGTCTTGTTAACATATTTTCAGTTTTTTTAACAATCAGTCGGGTTTTTTGGTTTTGTTAATTAATTTTGTGTAATTTGACCTGTCTACCATTTATTCGACTAATAAAATAGTTTTAATATTAAGAGCGGACCCATTTATTAAATTTCTCATTCAATGACTTGCAAGAAATTTATTTTATCAACATGTTATTATTCAAATTCAACATTAGAGGCTAAAACCTACACAACAAAATAAATTCTGTAACTGGCGTAGCGGTTACGTCGCTACGTCGTAGCAACAGCGTAGTCAATTCCTTATCTCGTAGTAAATATTAATATAAAAGAAAAACAAAGATGTCAATGGTGTTTATCTTTAATTTAAATATATGGTGTGACTGTAACGATGTTATTATACCCTCCCTGCGAAATAACGAGGAAAATTGAACAAAATCAACACTTATTATCTAGTGTTTAATGTAGTAAGAATAAATGGCGGAGTCAAGATACGGTGGAGGAGGCATTTCAGATATTTTGATAGTAAAATGGTAATAATTCGAATTTAAAATTATTTGTTTTTATAATTTAAGACAAGATTAAAACAAACTCAGGTTATTTGGTACGCTTTATGATGGTGATGATTTTTACGAGCTTTTTTAGCATGACTTGTAAGTATGTTAGTGTATTGTTGGTGATATTTAGGACAGTTTAAATAAAACCTTAGCGCATAGAACTGATTGCTTTACCAACATGCCAAATTGAGATTTATATTTTGAACAGAAATAATAATATTAATAAATAAATAAATAATTATAATGATTTTTCCACTTATGTTAACGCGTAATAACAATAACAAACAATACAATAATATTTTTACAGCAAGATAATATTTTGTTATTATTAATAACTTCTTCTTCTTCGTGTCGACACGAGCTACATAATAATAATAGCTCATGTCGTGGGGAAAAGATTAGCCAGTCAGCAGGTTGATAGCGTGGCTGACTGCCCAGAGTGCGCCAGACGATCAATTAAATATAGTCACTCGTGGAGGTTCTTTTAATGCACCCCCTATTAATAACTACTTTATATTTAGTGACTGCCTCGCTGGTCTAGTGGTCGCAAGCGCGACTGCTGAGCGTGGGGTCCTGGGTTCGATTCCCGGGTCGGGCAAAGTGTTATTGGGTTTTTTCATTAGGAAATTCTCAGTAGCAGTCCGGAGTCTGGATTTGTGGCCGGTTAATGGCAATAGGCTCGCCCCCTATTACATGGGACTTATAATATAACTGGCGAAATGTGGGTGTATACGCCTCTGCCTACCCCTTCGGGGAAATAACAGGCGTGATGTTATGTTATGTTATATTTAGTGTCAAAATATACAGTGTATTTAAAGTAGTGCTTCAAGTACTATCAAAGGAGTCAACAAAAAACTTGAAACTTTATTTAAGCTTTATTGTTTAACTCAGACGCACAATACCGCATCAAAATCTCAAGAAAAATACCACATCTTTGCTGAACGCTCTCCCGAAGAGACAATAGTACTTCCTTCTTTTATCTCCTATATTAAGGAGTCTAGTGACGCAATATCCGGCTTGAGAGCGCCATACTTTCATTACATATAAGTTGCTTATCGCTTTACTTTTGTCTCTCAATGTCCGCTCTATAGTTTTTGTTGGAACAATATTTTTTTGTTGGAATTGTTTTGTTAACGTAGTTTTTTTTGGTCCGAAGTAATATTATTGGTTTATTTTATTTTAGTAGCTATCTTGGAGTTGCAATGATGTAGTTTTTAGTGGCTATCTTGGAGTTGCAATGGTGTAGTTTTTAGTGGCTATCTTGGAGTTGCAATGATGTAGTTTTTAGTGGCTATCTTGGAGTTGCAATGGTGTAGTTTTTAGTAGCTATCTTGGAGTTGCAATGATGTAGTTTTTAGTGGCTATCTTGGAGTTGCAATGGTGTAGTTTTTAGTGGCTATCTTGGAGTTGCAATGATGTAGTTTTTAGTGGCTATCTTGGAGTTGCAATGGTGTAGTTTTTAGTGGCTATCTTGGAGTTGCAATGGTGTAGTTTTTAGTGGCTATCTTGGAGTTGCAATGGTGTAGTTTTTAGTGGCTATCTTGGAGTTGCAATGGTGTAGTTTTTAGGGTTCCGTACCCAAAGGGTGCCAAACGGCACCCTGTTACTCTCACTACGCTGTCCGTCCTTACGTATGTCTGTCACAGGGCTGTATCTTTTGAACGGTAATAGGTAACCGGTTGAAATTTAATGTGTTGTTATGACCCCTATGACGAAAAATACTAAAAATAAAAAAAGGCTAAAACCAAAGGGGGGCATTTTTTCAACGTTTTTGTTCCTACTCTATGTTCGAAACGGTAATACATACCAGCGTCAAACTTGGTCTGATTATAGTCCATCCATTCTATGTTATTTAGCAACTATTACTAAAAATAGGGCAAACATAGACGTATGTGGATGGAACCTGCGTAAGAAAGAGATGCAAAAATTCACATTTCCCGTACAATGCGTTGATGTCTTTTAATGAATTCTCGTAAATTAAATCAGTTTCTATGGGGTATCAGGTCGATGGGTGGTACAGAATCCTTACTGCGTGAGTTTGACTCGCACTTGGCCAGTTTTTTTTTGTAGACGTGTCTATCATGTCTATTGTGCGGCGGAAATGATCGCGTGTGGGCCTCATCTTTGGCGTAATACGATTAATAATTTTATTATTTACTGTAAGCTGTGAAATGACCATTAACGAATAAACAAATCTTCACACACACAACACACACACATATCATAAAATCAAGCCTGTATTTCCCCAAAAGGGTAGGCAGAGATACACCTCTGCCTACCCTTTTGGGGAAATACACTACTATACATAGTACACCCACATTTTGTCAGTTATGTTATAAGTCCATTTTGTCAGTTATGTTAATAGGGGGCGAGCTTGTTGCCATTATTCGGGCACAAATCCAGACGGATCGAGATTTTTAGAGGGTTTAAATAGTGTGATCTGTTTTAAAAATAAAACGGTTTTTTCAAGTTCCTTGTTTGATTATAAATGAATATGCAGATTTCTTGATAAAAAATTCTTGTGCAGCGAGTATTCATCATCATCATCATTTCAGCCGAAAGACGTCCACTGCTGGACATAGGCCTCCCCCAAGCATCGCCACAACGACCGGTCCTGTGCCTTCCGCAGCGAAGTATGTTCAGCGAGTATTATTTTTATGATATTATGTTTAATCGTTCATCATACATATATGTTTTTACATATTTCCATAGATTGTTTCAGGATTTCAAAAACAGACAACCCTTTACATATAAATCAAAGTTCCGCCAACTCAGTGTCTCCATCTATTGTCAAATTACTGTAAACATTCACAATCAGACGTACAAGAACAATCGCCATCCATTCCGCTTCAAGGCAATCCAATCCATTTGCAAATAGAAGTAGAATTCGTGGGTTAATTGTCGTTTTACCATTTTGTACCCGAATCTACAAAACTCAAAACCATTGAAATATAAACTTTATTTTTATTGCTACAAGAGTTAGGAAGTATGAAATCAGGTGTAAAATTATCGTGGTGTTGCAAGGTAGTGTTGGGCCACGAAATACGAGTATTGTTCATTTGTACGGCTGTGAGTGAATTGGTTTTGAATTGTGAAGGGCTTTAGCCTGTATTGCCTCTCTAACTTTTGTTTAGACTCAAAATGTAGATGTTGTTTTAGGATGTGACGTTTATTGGTATATCTTGGGTGGGTTCAAACGGAAATGTGTTGTAATGGGTTCTGAGACGTAAAGTTAGTGACACGTCCTACCTCTTAACTAGATATCGTTCTTGTTCTGTTAAGTCAGATATTGTAATCTCATGAATATGTCATTTACAGACGCAGTGTGGCCACAGTATAATTATTTTCTCCATACAGTGGATCAACAAAAATTTAGATTTGACAGTTTTTAAAAGCAACTCGGGACATTGCTTGACGGTTTTGAAGGCAGCTTGGGACACTTAACACTCGCGTTGGACGACAGTTTAGAGTGGCTAGACTGTGGTGTGGCCCAAATCACACACGTTGTAATGAATAAAATTATTACACCATACATATTGTATACATATTATCACGCCTGTTTCCCATTGGGGTAGGCAGAGACTATGGATTTCCACCTGCTACGATCCTGACACACCTCTTTCGCTTCATCTACGTTCATTAACCTCGTCATGCATGCTCGTCAGCTTAGCACTCTTAAACTGTGCTTTTTTGACGATGTCCGTGATTTAGTTGCGATACTTACGATACGTTCACCGAGGTCGTCCCCCTCCAACTCTTCCATCACTTTCATCCAAAATAAACAAACACGAAAAATAAATATACACAATCATCATCATCATCATCATCATTTCAGCCGAACGACGTCCACTGCTGGACATAGGCCTCCCCCAAGCATCGCCACAACGACCGGTCCAAATATACACAATAAACACATGAAAAACCCTTAAAGGTTTTATCAGATAAGAACAGTCAGCAACATAAGTCGATGATTTTTATTAATTAATATCATAGAACCCAATTATTAACTAAATATTTCGTAATATTAGAATATTAAAATATATAAGTAGTAAGTTTTCATGTACATATTTACAAATCACTTTTGAAACTTTGAGCAGTGTTAACTTGTTATCTTTGTTGATAGTACTTTATATTGCGCTGTTTTACTAAGGTCTCACTGTGCGGCAAAAACATTATAAAAAATAAAATTAAATAACAGTAGATCAATAACTGAACTACCCTCCGCTTAAATCCAAAACTAACAAGCATTGACATGACATTTCCAAACAACCTATCACATTCCTTAAAAATAAAAACATTTTTGGAAATCCAAACCTTCTCAAAAATCTAAGGTTTCCCTTATTACGCAATAAAACGTAATAAAAATAACAAGACAAAAATAAAACCCTGTACACACGTAACGTGATATTTTAAAAGAAAAAAACGGACATGTGAAGACCTTTAAAATGGACGGAGGGGAAGCAATTTAATTTTCTTTGGACTCTATTGAGTGAAATCTAAAGCATATTGGACAAATATAAAAAGCTTTGATGTAATGTTATCCCTCTATTATTATTTTTCCTTTTTTGTTCGTGTATTAGCTTCGTTTTTGGAAATACGGTTTCAATTTATGTCAAGGGATTTTTATGTAATCAAATGTTGTGTTACAAAAATGTCCGATATTTTTTCCAAAATCAAAAATATCTGGACATTTGCATGATTATTAATAAAAGTTTTTGCATTTATATTACAACATGTTGTGTAGTAGTAGTTACTACTTTTATTTTATTACGAATTGTATAATAACAATTAGAATTACTGATCGTGTAAGAAACTCTATACTGCGTTCCAAAACACAAATTGCTGATGTAGGCCAAACAGCTGCCAAGCTAAGTGGAACTGGGCTGGTCACATCTGCCGCATGCCGGAGGAGCTATGGGTGAAAATAACCACACAGTGGGTTCCAGACAACAGCAAACGACAACGCGGCAGGCCCAGAAGGAGATGGCGGGATGAACTTGACTCCTATCTGAAGGATTGGCCCCAGAAGGCAAAAGACAGAGACAAGTGGAAAAAGGGAAGAGAGGTCTTTGCCCTGCAGTGGGACACTACGGGCTGATAATAATAATAAATAATAATAACAATTAATCCAATTTAGCGGGAAATTGTATGTTCAGAAAATCAATGAAAGTCTATGTTTATTGACGCGCAACATACCGACATAATGTCAAAATAAATCAGGCAAAATAATAATTGCTTCGGTTTGTGACATATTATATTATTTATTATGTGGAATTTATTATTATTTTTTTTTTTTTTTTATTATATCATTTATTTCAGACTATATGGTCCATAATTGTTAGTACATACAACTTAAAAACTATGTTAGTATAGAGATACAATTTTAAATAATGTGGAGATCGATGTATTCAGCAATATGTATCTAAAACTATATTGCTGACTACACTCATCTCTCTGTATGAAGCCGAATAGCCCGCAACAGAATTGGACAATCCATTCGACCTGCCACAACGCTGAGAATACTGTTGGCGCTGCCACGTACCCTGCTTAGCATCGAGGCCGCTCGTTTTCTAAGAATGGCATGAAAGCCATCGGTACGAGTCTCAGCAAACATGCCTGACGCGCTGCAGTACCTTGGCAGCCCCAACAATATCCTAAAAGCGTTATTATACTGCACGCGCAGGGCATTGATTGTCTTCTGCGTATAGTTGACCCACAGACTGCACGTGTAAAAAGACTGGCAAAATGCCTTGAAAAGATGAATTTTAACATCCTTATCACATCGTGCGAATCTACGAGCCAACATATTGCTTCTGACAGCCAATGCCCTACGCTCCCTCTCAATATCCGCCCCATCCGTGAGGTTCTCCGAGACCCAATGACCCAGGTACTTGAACTGCGACACTCTGGCTAAAGCTATTCCGTTTATAAAGACAGGTGGGACTGTACAGACTTTAAAACCACCTGATGGCTGGAATACCATGAGTTCACTTTTCTTAATATTATACCTGAGCCCATGGGTCACGGCATAGTCCACACACTTTCCTATGAGCTTTCTAATGGCACTTATTGAAGGACCCAGCAACACCATGTCATCAGCGTAGCTTATGTTGTTTATAAATTTGCCATCTATGGAACAGCCAACTCCGGTGCTGCTGAGTTCCTCGATCAGCCCATTGACGTAAAGGTTGAACAGACTGGGTGAAGTTATACCTCCTTGTCTAACCCCACACCCCAACCTGTACGCTACAGACTCTGTGCCCGCCCATTTCACAACATTTACCTGGTTGTTGTACCAGTATTCAAAAATTTTTATAACTTCTTCAGGAAGCTCCGTTTCAGATCTCATTTTGTACCACAGCCTTTCATAGGACACCATATCGAAGGCTTTTGACAGATCCAGAAAACACGCGTAGACTGGAGTTTTCCTGTCGGTGTAATACCGAACAGTCTGCTTGAGACACAATACAGCCATCTCTGTAGAAAGCCCAGGTCGAAAACCAAACTGGGCATCACTGAGCTTTAAATGGCTTCTCAAAATACGATCAAGCAGACTGTCCAGGACTTTCACCACGATGTTAGCCAACGATATGGGTCTGTAGTTGGTCTTATCTGATGGATCACCCGTTTTATTTTTGATTACTGGTACGACCACCGTTCTCATACACTCATCGGGCAAGTACGAGTGTCTCACACAAAAAGTATAGAACATTGCTAACACTCTTGGCAAATGACCACCCGCATGCCGCAGATGCTCAACACTAAGACCATCGTGTCCCGGAGACTTACCCCTGGTCATATGATTTATAATAGAAGACACATTCTTGGCAGTAAAAGTTGGTAACAAAGATGGTTGATGATCTGTAGTATTAAGCATCGATGGCATACTAGCTTGCAAAGAAGGCTGTAACAAAAAACTATCCTTGAACATATTCGCAATATCACGTGGCTCCGATACACCGTCAACATTGAGAGGGACAGCAGGTCTATGGTTAAGCTTTTTTGTGCCCTTCCAAAAATTCTTAAAATCATTCCTAGCGTGGTGAGATGCAAGAATATCCATCTTGATCTTCTCCGCATTGTTTTGGCACCACTTAAGTTTTGATTTAAAAACTCGCCTAGCTTCTGACATGCTGTGATATACTGGACCGGTGGATGGCCTACCATGGTCTAACCAGACGTGAAAGTTAAGCCTAGCAACTTTATGAGAAGAGGAAATATGTTTATTCCATCCCACAACACGCTTTTTCTTAAAATTATTATTAAAGCTTGAACAACTTACAGACGCTTCACTAATAATTCTAACAATATCGTTGTACATTTGATCAATAACCAGCCTATGCTCTCGATTCTGGCAAATACCATCACAACACAAAGACAACTCTGATGGGAAATCGACCAGTCGAAATTGATCATTACATATTTTGTGATAATACTCTATTTGTTGCCGATCCCTATGGCCCCATAAAATTGTATTCTGCCTCCTTTCCAGTAAAACTGACTGTGGTTTAATAACATTAATATCACATATCAATTCTAGAGGATAATGGTCAGACCAGGTGCAGTCATAATGCACCCTCACATCCAGCACCGACTGCCATGCAGACTCCGTTACTACGCAATGGTCAAGCCAACTCGTGCTGCCATGGACATCGCTAAGGAATGTGAAGGTGCTAGATGCACCACCTAGTTTCTCCATATCCGCGCATATCCATTTTTGATCCACACAAAAATGCAATAGTTCTTTTCCAAACATCGCCCTAGGGCTAGCATTGAAATCGCCTAAAATATACACATTAGCGACTTCTGTATTTTCTATTATGGCACTTATTTCGCTTAAACAGTCTGTAAATTCGATTAAGTTATCAGTCGAGTCTGTAGGCATATAAACCGAGAACACAAGAAAAGACCGATCATACACAACCGCCTCTATCGCTACAAGACGCACACTACTACACGGTATTATTGTAACAGAATTAAACTCACTTTTACGCCAGAGCAACGCAACACCGCCATATGGTCTGCCTCGCACCAATCCGGCGGACGTGTCGATCGCCGACTTACCGGTGAATTGAAAGTCTGGGTCGATAGATCCAAGAAACGGTAGGTCGTGCGGGAACAGCCACGTTTCTTGTAGGGCTATAATAGATGCTCGACGACACAAGGTTCTTATATGGTCTACACAGCGTACAAGTGATTTACAGTTGAAACTAATAAAACTGCTATGCGTTGATTTTACTGGTTTATTGTTGTCCATTTCGTATTATTATGATATTTTCTGTTACGGAAGTCTATAAATCGCCGAAAAGATATGCCCTCCGGCCATAACTGGTCGTTCATGAATACAGCTAGCTTATGCCTAGGTACCAATATTTTAAAAGCATCGTATTCCCTCTGCGTCTTCATAATAATTTTCTCCAAAGTAACATTAACTTGCGTTCTGGCTTTAATATAGTCCGCAATATCTGTAGTTGAAGTTCCTTTGTCAACATTATTTATAAATAACGGAAGTCTTATATCAGCTGCCTTAAACTTACATTCTGCTGTCATAGTCGCCACACCTTTCTGTCCAATAAACCTGTTTTTATATCTTTTTCTTTGTATTTCTATCCATTCACTCTTATTCTCTTGTTGTGACCATTCACCCGGCGCATTTGTTATATTCGCATACGATTGTGAGGTAGGTAAACAGCTATTACCGAGTGCCTGCGTCGGCGCCGCCTCCTCGTTGTTCGAGACCGTAGTCGGCCTTACTTCGGCATGCAATGAATGCTCGATCTCGCTCATTACTTGCGTTGTCGAACCTGCAGTTATTAAGTTAGCGGCCTCCATGTGCACTAATTGATCAATAGGCGCATCGCACGAAACGGGTTTGCCGGTGCTAGTGTCATTATTAATGTTTACGCGCGGGTGGGATGATTCAAAACAGCTGTTTTCATCAGTTGAAATATGCACATCCTCAGTTATTTTCCGTGGAGTAATTGACATATGTGGAAGGCCCATTGGACCACTATCATAGTTAAATTCTGATAAGCAAGCACCTCTACGAAAATTAATGTTTCTGTGAGGGGTCTCCTGAATCGTTTGATTCAGAGTATTTTTAACCGTTACATTGTAAACGTTGTCTGCGACGTCGCCTTCATAGTTGTTCTTTAACAACTCCTCCTTTGTTTTTAACAGCTGATCAACCGTCACATACGTGTTTTTGATCATTTTAATCTCGTTTTGTAAGACAAGAATGTCTTTTAGAAGCCTACTAACGTCGACATGATCAAAGGTAATAGGCGGTAGTTTGTTCAAATCATGTACAACAAAAATAGGGATTTTCTCAGGATCTACTGTTTTAAATATTTCTAGAATATCAAATAAATCCTTCTTGTTTTTGCCATCTTTATTTTTACGTTTGATCTGTCGTATATCCGTAGAAATAGACTGGAAAAGTAGGCACTTAGCTTTTTCGATGTCTTCCGTCGTAAAAGACGAGGTGCAAATCCTCGATAAACTTTCACTATCCATAACTTCATGGTTGTTCTGCACAAACGTTAGCAGTTCGTTTAAAACGAAATTACAGTTAATACATTTAAGCATATTTGCCGACGACATTTTTAACAACAATTTAACACTGCACTTCACATCTGTACGTACATTATACACGACAAGCAAAATTAATAAAAAAAATAAGTACGCAATATCAATTTCCTCAAATTCTAAATTAATCATACATCAAAAGTCCAACAAAAACGTACAAATCCCATTCATTTGACAAAGAGAATAGACGAAATTATTAAATTTTAATAGATGCTATATCAAAGTATGCTCGTCGAAGCGACGACGCGTGATAAAGTCAAAGGGAAAATTCCTTTGTGATTATATCGTGTCATTTTATTTTTCATTTCAGCCGGTGTGTCCTGAGCTTTACGATTCGTTAATTGCTTTCATTATGAGGAATGTTAAATGGCGGATTATTTAAAAAATAAAAGCTGTTTTATTTTATTTCTCGTATCTTATGCTTTTGCTATGAATTAAATCATTCTACTTCCTACTAATATTATAAACTAGCCTATGGCCGCGACTGCGCCCGCGTGAATGTCGTTTATCACGCATCTCTCGGCAACTGTTGATCTTCCCGGGATAAAAAGTAGCCTATATTTTAATCCGGGTTATGGTCTATATGTACACCAAATTTAATTAAAATCGGTCCAGCTGTTCTTGAGTTATAAATGGTGTAACTGACCCGACTTTGTTTTATATATTTAGATGCGAAAATATGGATGTTCATTCGTTTATTTGTTTGTCTTTCAGTCACCAGCTGCGTACTGCCAGAGTAGAAATTTACATCTAATTTGACAATTTATTTCTATGTTGACTTTGGAAAGTAGAGCGTGGTCCATGTTCACTTTGATTGGATGCAGACGTTACTTGAATTGTGGTAACAGTAATCAAACTGTTGCCAAGACTCGAGCAACGTGCAAGTCACAGAAATAGACAGATGGAATGGAAAAGTGGGCGGGGAGCGCGTGCCAACACTCCGCACCATAGCATTTCAAAACCTTTCTCAGTACGCCTTGACTTGTTTCTGTAAATACTGTAACAAAAACCCGCAAAAATGCCTTATTGCGCTGTCTCTAACTGCAGAAACAAAAGCTGTAAATAGAAGAGTAAAAAAGTTTAGTTGCTAGGTAGCACTCCAGTGATGTTATAATATTAACAATTTTGAGATTATGTTTCGCTTACAAAACCACAAATTTGTAAGCGAAACATAACCTCAAAATAGTTAATATTTTAATGAATTAAACATCAGTGGAATACCGTCATTTATTAAAATAGATTACAACACATTGCCCTCATCGAATTGTGTATAGTATGCATCGTCTTTTATTCATAACTTCTATAGGCTGGGCTTTAAAGGAACTTTAACAATGTCCAATGTCCTTAACAGCCATACTACCCCTCCCCTACCCATAATACCCTCACAGCGGTGATACTCCGTGTACGTGTGAGCTCGCTCGCCGGTTACCTTGAGCGAGCGCGTGAATGCAATTGTCACCGCTGTGCCTTGGCTGGGCAGCCGAGAGACTGCCCGTTCAACACGCCGCGCACCGCGCACGGCCCCCGCGCTCGCCCCGACCCGCACACATAGCCGCGAGCAATTTTACGAGCACACATGCTTAAGTGTCGCTTCTTGTCGTTAGTATATATTCTATGCCCATATATAGATTTGTGTGTACGAGCGCTGACATTGAACTTTATGAAAAAAAAAGAAGATTTTTTCTGTTTGTCACAAATCTTGATACATAATGTATATCGAACCACAACTTATACATTGGTAATCAAACACAAAACTCATTAGCACTTACAAGTCACGAGCGGCTATTAAATTACCGCGCACGTAAACGTTACCCGCTAATCCGTGGCGCGTATAAAATGCGCTGCAAACGAACGTTTATTAACGCGTTAACGCTATCAGTGCGCGCGTACAGTCGTAATCTATACATATAATAAAATCGTAGAGATGAAAAAACTGTACATTGAATATTTTTTGAAAAAAATCACTGCCGCGCATACTAGGAACGATACTGATGCCAAAACTATAATTTTTAGAATTTCTGTCTGTTTGTCTGTTTATCTGTTTGTCTGTTTGTCTGTTTATCTGTTTGTATGTTTGAGCATGACGCCAATACTACTGAACAGAATTAGTTGAAATTTGGCAAAAATTTCGGTTACAGACCGGGTCAGGTTATAGGCTACAAATCATCACGCTTTTGTACATGGGAGGTGAGTAGAGTAACAAAATGTCTACAAAGTTATGTTTTACAGTTAATATATTGAAATGTTATAATTTATAGACTAATAAAGACTAAAATAATTCTTTATTAGAACGTTAAAATTAATATTTAAAAAAATAACCTTCACGCTATATATAAAGGGAGCTAAACGACAGATATTAACAATGAAAATGCTTATTTCGTAGTTTCGCGTAAATAATTACTCATCCTGGTGGCTTGGCGTGTGGATCACGATTGTGTTGTTCTAAGATCGAATCTCAGCCCCAATCTTAGTTTTTAGATTATTTTCTGTATTTTGTTATTTAAAAAAAAAAACATCTTCAACATTCTTCAACAAATTAAGTTATTTAGCAACAACGTCCGCTAAAGAGCGGATTATTAAGTTATAAAACAATTAATGATCACGCTATTTAGTATGAGGGGTGAGCAATAGTGCATTGTGTTGATTATTTTCTGCTTCCGTATTTATTATTATTTATTTTACTTTCTACCACAAACAGTAGTTTTCTAACAGTAATTTAGTAAAGTATTGTCTGCTAAAAAGTGCTTTACCTATTTAACAGTGAAAAATTTTTTGAAATCGGGGCAAAAAGTGCCATTGAACCACTTATTTTACTAACTGCTGAGTCCCCTAACCCAAAAAAGCGTGAAATTTTATTTGTATTGTTATCCATAACCTATGGATAATATAACCAATTTACGACGACGTCTCCCGCTTACTTAGTTTTGTAAATAATTAACTTAATTTAAAATACTCCTTCTTTCCTAACCAGATGGCGTTAACGTCGAATTAGATCGCGCTATGGTTTCGTTCACAAAATGTGATGTTATGGGTAGAGAAACGGGCGTTACTTTTGTTGTCTTTCTATTTGCTTCTTTAATTGTCTTGAAATACTTAGTACCTACGAATTGTGATATTTTACACCCACAGACCAGTAAGCTTCAAGACTCCGCATAAACAAAGTTTTGTATTCAAACGCAGTCGTAAAACGTTGGTGGGGTCAGGGGGGCGGACGGCGCGTTATGATTGGCCGGCTCAAGAGTTCGGTGGTACGATTCCTTATGATTGGTGACTGAGTGACGTTCCGACTGGCGGAGTGACGTATGATATGCAGTGGTAGAGCATATGCGTTGTGACCGGGGGTGTCCAGCTAAGCGGCGTCTAGAGGCTTACTGGTCTATGTTTACACCTCACCAATTGGCGATTCTTACGGACCTATATGTATATATGTTGATATGCTGAACGCATTTTGAATAGCTGTTTTTTTTCACTTCAAGACATGGTCGTTTCAATCGGCTGCAATTCATTGGTTGAGTACGGTTTACCGACCCCACAACCAAACCACGCGTTAATCGTGAATACGCCGCCGAAACTGACTACAGTACGGGCGCAATGTCTGTCATTGTTCATCATTCATCTCAGAGCAAAGACAGCTATTCGAAATTATCCTGCAGAGCATTGAACTCTGCCAAGGGAAAATGTTCTTTTTGGATGCTCCTGGAGGAACAGGCAAAACCTTTCTTACTTCAGGCATCCTTGCAGAGGTCAGAAGGCGAGGAAAAATAGCCCTCGCAGTAGCGTCTTCCAGAATCGCCGCAACACTGCTCCCTGGTGGCAAAACTGCGCACACAATGTTTAAGATTCCCATAGACTTAGAGAGCAATGAGACGTTTCACGAAACAGTGACAAGCCCGCTGTTCTACGAGACTGCTCTTTTATTGTATGGGATGAATGCAAATTGGCGAACAGAAAGGCAGTGGAGGCTGTTGACCGAACCCTGCAAGATATCCGCAGGAACCACAACATCATGGGTGGGGTAACAGTTCTCTTTAGCAGCGATTTTCGGCAGACGCTGCCTGTGGTGACGCGAGGTACTAGGGCTGATGAGGTGAATGCTTCGTTAAAACGCTCTACTCTCTGGCCGCAAGTTCACAGATTGTGCTTGACGGTCAACATGAGAGCACGACTTGGCGGGAATTCACATGCTCAAGAATTCGCTGAAGTCCTTTTAAACATTGGAGTAGGAACTTATCCAGAGGAGAGTGGCCAGGTGGACCTACCGGAAACGCTTTGTAGAGTGGTCCCTACGGTAGAGGACCTAATTCGTTCTGTTTATGGGGACATCAGCCAAATCTCGCACCAGCAGAATTCTTGGTGGTGTGAGAGGGCCATTTTAACACCAAAAAATGACCAAGCCGCTGCCATTAACGATAGCATTCTCTCAGAAATTTAAGGGAATGAAGTGGTTTATAGTTCTATAAACACCGTTATAGATCTAGATGACGCTATTCACTATCCAGTAGTATTCCTTAACACTCTCTCTCTGCAAGTGGACTTTCTGCCCATCTTATCAAACTTAAAGTCGGGGTCCGCTGTACTTTTGTGGAACTTAACACCGCCTAAGCTGTGTAATGGGACCCGACTCAAAGTCATATCCTTGCAGAGGCACATTATAGAGGCAGAGATTCTCACTGGGTGTGCCGCTGGCGAGATGGTGTTTATTCCACGTATACCACTGATTCCCTACAATTACTCTTTCCAATTCAAGCGCATACAGTTTCCTGTGAGTCTGTGCTTCACGATGACCATAAATAAGTAGCAGGGGCAGACACTGAAGGCTGCGGCTGTCGACCTCAGGACCAGCTGCTTCTCATATGCACAACTGTACGTCGCTTGCTCTCGCGTCACCAGCCCTGACACTCTGTACATTTTGGCTGCTGAAGGTTTTGTAAAAAGGCGTTTTATTGTATACATTCACATCATTCTGTATTATTTTTGTAAATTATGCTCAAAATTTGTTTGTGGCCTAGAATCTCGGTTTACGTTTTAGTCTTTGACTTTGCGCCCAGCGCTTTAACAAAAAAATAATGGCAATAAATTAATTATTGCTATCATTTGTCCATTATCTTTGAAATTTGACTTATTTGAAAGTTAATCTTATGATAACGTGAGCAAAGCCACGGGTACAGCTAGTAGTAGAAATAAATGGCGTGTTGTGTTTGATAAGGCGAATGGATGTAGTTTATTGAATTATACGGGTAGATATGTTACTTCAATTTAAGTCCACGAGTGACGATATTTAATTGATCGTTCAGCACACTTTGGGCAGTCAGCCCCACTACCAACAACTTGCTGACTGGCTATTCTTTTTCCCTTGGCATGAGTTGTTATCATTACGTAGCTCGTGTCAACACGATAGAGACTATACTCCTATAAACTGGTCATAAGAGGTCTTTCAATACTACCAATTTCTAATCGGTAATTATTTGATTTTCTTTGGAAATTATACCATCAATAATATTTCTCTGACCAAATGGATACGTTTCTTGGCACCTTCTTCATCTTTACCAGCCTGTCAGACGAAAGCGTGTTTAGAACAAATAAACAACCTCATTTTTTATTGCACCCATCTCCCATAACCCATCTCTCCGCGTTGATCTCGTAATTACAGTGAAAACGTAAAGATGGGATGAACATTTAATCGTCTCCACCCCACCCCCCACCCCTCTCCCCCTGCTGTCCTCATTAACACAACATTTGAAGATTTAAACAGTCATCGCTCGCTGATGAGTTGTAAAGTTTGTAAGTTAATGCAACGACAGGGTTAGGTTACGCTTCGTGGTACTTGTAAGGCTCAGGCACAAGTGCAACAAGCAATTAAATGGATCACAGTTCCAGTTCAAAGTTTTACTGTAACACGTGTACTCGTATTTTAACGATACTTACTTTACTGTTTGAATTGTCATAAATGCTACAACTGCCATATTAGTACACAAAAATACAAAAAGTGAAAGGCTCAGGTGCAACAAACAGTAATTATTAAATAGACTATAGTTTCAGCCCACAGATTACTGTAACTTTTTCTTTTAAATTCGTACTTTCTTCAAACAATAGAGAATTGCAATGAATGCAAAACAGGCAAATAACTCAAACACAAATACGAGTAGTCACTACTCGTATTTTAACAATACGTAGAACTGAATGCCATTTTACGTAACGAGAGAAACACAAAAATAAAAAAGTTGTTGGTAATTTTAACACAAAACGATTTGTTCATTAAACAATATCTTTACAGACAGAATAATTCTCGATTCTTTCTCCAACATAACGTAACCTCAATCTAATCATTTACCATAACAGACATAGGCGTTTTATCTTGTCATGAAAACAGACAAGTTTTAACGTTTATTAACGGTAGTATTTTCGGTAATTAGTCAACGCAGTGTTTACAAGAAATATTGTCTTATGGAAGTTTATGCGTTCATATTTCGCGAAGTATCTACTTTTACGCAGTACTTTGGTTAATAGTTGCTATTATTAGTAATGGTTTGTCATAACTCTGTCGTTTATTTTTGGTTTAAGTATACATGGCAGTCACGGTTTTCACATAATTTAATTGGTGAACGTCCGAGCTTAGTGGAAAAGGCTCAGTCAACATGTACATACATAAACATCACGCCTGTATTCATGACATTTCAGTCCATTCAACGGTTGTCTGGAAGAGATCGCCGTGGAGCGATAAGACCGCCAGTTGTACACTAACACATAAGTAGTTATTTAAGAAATTAATGTAATCTTGTTGTGCCATAAAGAGGATTTGTATTGTATTGTATTGTATTCCCTGAACGGGTAGGCAGAGGTATATAGTAAAGAAAGAAAGAAAGAAAGAAAAACTTTTATTTGGCACAGAACAGTGACAGGACAACACAACAATAACATTAATAAAAATACTAAAGTTAATTATAAGTAAAACATGAAGTGGCATGCCATCCAGCAACATGAACATCCAGCGCTGATTTTCAGTTGAAATCCTGCAGTGACACACGGACAAAGGAACTGTGTTTATAGATAATAATAACTAAGTACATGTATCGGTCTAGGGTAAAGAAATGTGTTTAAATAAATAAAAAGTTCTTAAAAGTTCTTAGTAAACCCACATTTCGCCAGTTATGTTATAAGTCCCATTATAGGGGGTGAGCCTATTGCCACTAACCGGGCACAAATCTCGACTCTGGGCTGCTACTGAGAATTTCCTAATGAAAAAACCCAATAAAGTTTTGCCCAACCCGGGAATGGAACCCGGACCCCACGATCAGCAGTCGCGCTTGCGACCACTAGACCAACGAGGTAGTCAAAAGCAAAAAGGTGTTTTTTTATGGTATTGAAGGTGAAACGTGCTAATATCTTTGCTCAAAACAACCGCAATATCATACCTAGGTTGTTGCCTACATAGATAGATAGAATATACTTTTCAACACACTTGCTCGTAAAGTGGCTCTTATTGCATCGCTTTTAGGTTCATAATGTGGCTTATAACGCACGCGTGCTTTTTTCATTATATTATTGCACTAGTGCTGTTTATTTTACAGTTTATTAAAAAATAAAAATAAAAAATAAAAAAATCGCAGCAAAGAGTTTTTATGCCTGAACTAAATGAAACATTTTTGGGAATAAATCAACTGTATTAATTAAAATATGCTATATAAACATTTCATTTCATCAAATTATTAATTTTTGTCAACAAATTAATATTAATTTGTGTTATAAATAAAAAAATCAATTTATAATATTTTTATATTAGGCTGTATGGCGGTTTCCTTCGACCACCTGCGCGCGCATAGCTGTAAGTCAACGCGCGTTCCGCGCGCCATTTTTATCATTTTTCACAAATTCAATATTTGTCTAAAATGAGTAATTTATGTTTTTTTCCTCGCAAGTGTGTTGAAAAACGTCGTATGACACGCGTGAGCATTGACTATTATACTCTCGGCTCCATTACGCCCTCGCCTTCGGCTTGTATCGAGTATAATAGTCAACTTAGCTCACTTGTATCATAATGTACTATTATTGTACACCATGAAAATAGTACATAGCATTTCAAATAGCATTCGCGCTTAGAAAATGACTCTGCTCTAAAACCCATGACGCTTTTTTGTCTATGCCAGCGATTAGAATGTATTTTACCTATGCACATAAGACCTTAAGAATGAGCCAATAAACAAATAAAATCACAAAATAATGCACCACATAACTAAAAACCACTCGAATTAAAAATGATAAATCACAGTATGCACGAGCGTAAAAGGGTGGGTTGCACCGATGCGCGATGCAATATACTCGACACGCTATTTGTCAAAATGGCTGACGTGAGCTAGTGTGAGCTGTCACTGATCTCGTGTGGTACATGTTTTGTGAGTTTCCTTCTAGATTTTTGCAAGAAATACATGAGATATTTTCGTCCTTAAGTACTTGTTTTGCAACGAGATATATCACGTACATTGTGTAGCTTGTATGTTTGCTTGTGTAAGAAAAGGATTGTGGTGAGAGTTTGGTAAAATCAATCTGAGTATGTACGTCTCGGACTAATAAAAGATGGCGGACGGAATCTCACTAAGAAAATTAAACACTTAGTTTTTTCCTAAACCCACTATAATTTCGGCAGAATTTTAACACACCAGATATTGATATTGTTATTTTATTTGTGACACTACGACACTGACTACCGTCACACGAGATTTGTTGCGTAATCGTGGCTTTTTGTCTTACTATGGGTATGAATGTGTGCGTGCCAGCCCGTACTTTTAAGCGAGCGGTCTTACTATGGGTGCTTCACTTTTTGTTTAGCGAGATTCCGTCCGCCTTTTTTTATTCGTCCAAGATGTATAAACGTAATATTGTTTATTACAAGGCCATATTAGAAAAGATAAAAAAATATGTATAAAATATATATAAAATTAATCCATACAAATCATACAATTCCAATAACATCATAAAATTAACAATTATAAATTAAAATTATACAGATAAATTAAATTAAATATAATATTGTGTTATGATATTGTGTTAGTCAGATCTTATACACTATGTTAGTCAACCAACACCCATCACAATACGCATCCATGTATTTTGGATGGGGCAATCCGCACGAGACGCAATCATCTGCAGAATACCGTTGCTGCTGCCTCGTACGCGCTATAATAAGGATGCTACTTTCTTTAGAATAATGGCATGAAAGCCGTCCGTACGCGCCTCCGCCAACATTCCGGAGGCACTGCAATAGCGAAGCAGTCGCATCAGCATCTTGAAAACGTTGTTGTATTGGACTCTATACTTTCATCATCATCATCATTTCAGCCGAAAGACGTCCACTGCTGGACATAGGCCTCCCCCAAGCATCGCCACAATGACCGGTCCTGCGCCTTCCGCATCCAGCGGATTCCCGCGACGGTCCACCTTGTGGGGGGCCTACCCACGCTGCGCATTCCAGTACGCGGTAGCCACTCTAAAACTTTACTGCCCCATATCGGCTATCTGTTCTGCGAGCATTGTGCCCCGCCCACTGCCACTTAAGCTTGGCAATTCTTCGGGCTATGTCGGTCACTTTCGTTCTCCTGCGAATCTCCTCATTTCTGATTCGATCACGCAGGGACACTCCAAGCATAGCCCTCTCCATTGACCTTTGAGTGACTTTTAGCCTTCTTATCAGGCCCATTGTGAGCGACCACGTTTCAGTGCCGTAAGTAATTACTAGCAACACACACTGGTCAAAGACTTTCGTCTTGAGACACTGCGGTATTTTGGACGAGAAGATATTGCGTAGCTAACCGAGT
Source organism: Asteroscopus sphinx (assembly GCA_949699075.1). NCBI lineage: Eukaryota > Metazoa > Arthropoda > Insecta > Lepidoptera > Noctuidae > Asteroscopus > Asteroscopus sphinx. The sequence goes on along the minus strand of OX453022.1, from coordinate 19,270,962 downwards.
CGGATTCGACGATTGACCTCTATACTCTATTTAAATAAATAAATAAATATTTGGGACATTTTTACACAGCACCATCTAGTCCCAAACTAAGCAAGGCTTGTACTATGGGTACTAGACAATGGATATAATACTAATACTTTATTTTTTTGTTTTAGTTTATGAAATGTACTCTCATGATGCACTATAGAAATAATCCATTGTTTTACCGCCGCAGGCAGTCTAACACACCTGAAGATTTAAATGTAAACCTATCTTCCAAAAAAATACAATACTTTTGTTTTTACCACTTACGACATCAAAACTTAATTAAATTCTGCAACCCAACAATTTTAGCATAACAACAAAAATCCAGAAACATAACTTCTCAGCGCGGCACGTGCAATAAACATCAAGCACAGAGCTTTTAAAACAAGCCTTAACAGCCGTTAATAAAACCCTATCACATTATACCCTCAAAACGGAGCACCTCAAGCAATAAACTGTCCGATTCACTACTTAACTGGAGTTTAACGTGCGCGCCGTTAACTCCGTTCAATCTGCTTAATTGAGAATGGATTCACCGACCTTTAATGGGCAATATGTTAGTTATGCGTTTTGGGAGATTCAGGCTTTATACGTGAAAGTAATTATATCGGGTAGATAATGGTTGGTGGTATGAGTAAGCTGTTATCTTCATGATTGGCACGTCACTTAACCCACAATAGTACTTTACTGCAGCGGAAGCAGGACCATTGATGGACCAATGTGAAAATGTGGGCCGAGGCACACATACGTGAGTCCAGATAAGCCTGGTTGCGGCCAAGGCTTGTATAGTACTTTTCTCAAATAATGCGCAGAAATTACAAACTAAGTAGCACCTATGTAAATTCTAGAATCAATGAAAAACAGCTGTGTTCAAAATGTTTGTTATATTTTGATTTAATTGTGCGCGACAAGTCCCGTAAACTTAGTTCAATAACAGCTGTGTTGTTTCTTTTTTACTTTTTTACTATTTGCCTATTTTTCAATACAATAAAAAAAAAAAAATGAAAGTTTATTTCATCAACTTGTAAAACTATTTCAATACAGCGTTGGGAACCACCTTTTAAGCAAATGCTTGCTTGTGTTAGGGAGTTCCACTCTGTCATCACTGCGGGAGCTGCCCAGAGGACACGGCGCAGCACACATTGGCGGAGTGCCCAGCTTGGGCCACGCAGCGCCGTAACCTCATCACTGCAGTAGGCGGCAGCGATCTCTCGCTTCCGGCCGTGGTTCTGTCTATGGTCGGGAGCGAGAGCGCTTGGGAAGGCGTCGTCTCCTTCTGCGAGGAGGTGATGCTCGCTAAGGAGGCGGCGGAGAGGGTTCGAGAGGCGATGACCTCTCTTCCCATCCGCAGGAGACGACCTGGGCGTCGTAGGAGGGCGTATGCCGACCTCCAGCCACCCTAGGTGTGGGCCTGCGGGCGGCGGACTCAGGGTGGCCCGCCGCCCGACCAGTCAAGGCCCGTGATGGTGGCGCGTAGTGTTCCGCGCACGCCAGTCAAGGGGAGGGTGCGGCCGTTGTGGTTGCCGCACGGGGAGAAGGAGCTCGCCTGCCAGTGGCGAGCCGGGACCTGCTGGGGATGGTTGGGCGAATACAGGAGTATTTCCCACGCCCCCGGCCAAGGTCGGTAGAGGAACACCGTGGTGGTTTTTAGTCGGTAAGAGTCCGACACTGGCTCCGCCTTCCCCGGGCGGAGTGCGTCCAAGAGGATTTTCCCCACGGAAAAAAAAAAAAAAAAAAAAAAAAAAGGGAGTTCCACTCTTCCATGTAAAGGTCTAAATTAAATACAAGTACAGCCTACAAATACAAATACAAATCATTTATTCTGCAAATTGGATGTTAAAAATCACTTTTACAAGTCGGTTAATTATAAAAACTAGATGACATCGGCATTTCTTATATGACTACCTCTGAGAAGAAATACCGAAACAAACTCAGGGATCATAGTCTCTTTTAAAGTCCAGACAACAAGACAAGACAAGTTTGTTGTGTTATATAATAAATATGCATGGTTAAATGTATATAAACCAAATTGTCAAATTAAAGTATATAAATAAAATGTCACAACGGTGTATAAATCATGTCAAAAAAACGGTATAATCCAATGTCAATAAAAACTGTACAAAATAAAAGATGACATAAACGTAAACCTAGATATAAAAAAAGACAATATTGCCTGTATCTAGCGAGCAGATCAGTCCCAAGCTTTTTTATCATCAAGATAATCAGAAATTTTATAGTATCCTTACCGTACAGGACATACAAATTATAAGAAATAAAGAAAAATAAAGGAAACAATACAAAATGTGTTTAGTTGGTTACTGTATGCGAATATGAGTGAATGAATGACGTTTTATTTATTTTGCGAGAATGTGAAAAGTGTAATGCGTGTGATTGTTGGGTGTGTGGGGATGTGTTATGGGTGTGTGGGGGTGTGTTTTTGTGTGTGGGGGTGTGTGTATGTGCATTTGATTATGTTTGTATTGAGCTGCGTTAGCCCTGCAACTTCGTTAACCGTACCTAATAAAACCGTTTAACTTGAAAAAAATTACCAATTTTATTAGATTTTATCAGTTGTCGTGCCCCCAGCGCCTGGCTCATAGCCAGGCGCTGGGGGCACGACAACTGACAAAAAACCAGGCGGTTAAAATGTTAAATATAATCAGCCCATTACTCTCCCATTGCTAGGCTTGGGCCTATTGTCAGTACGAGAAGGGTAATGCCTTAGTCCACCACGCTGGCCTAGTGCGGGTTGGGTCTCTGGTGGGCAGGTTTCCTCACGATACTTTCCATCACCATTAAAGCAACTGATAATCGAATACTAACAATTAGTAGCTAATTATTAGCAAATTGATTCAAAAAGTCAGAAGTGCGGGCCGGGTTTGAACTCACACCCACCTGCATGGAAAGTAAGCGTTCAACCACTAGGCTATCACTGTTTCAGGGCTACACACTGTGCCCCTTGCTCTGTCGATAGGATAGGTGTGCGGAGGGCTTTTGAGGCCACGGGCATCCAGAGTGGTGACTTTAGATGTCCACTGGGTGATTTCAGAGATGACGGTGACACGCTGTGGTCCCGTGTCACCCTATGCTTTCGTATCGAAAAGGTGTTTAGGGAGACAAAGTCTCCCCTGGGACGTGCCTTACGGGGGTAACACAGGGGGGACACCGGTACCATACCCATTCCCTGAGTCCCCCCACTATTGTGCTGAAGACGGTCACCGGGGAAGTTTTAGTGCGGTAAAAACCCATACACCCCAGCCCACGAGGCCGATAGCCTTTTGAAGGTTTCCTCCTCGAAAACAAAAAAATGGCTATCCCTGTTTGTTTTCCAATCACAAAAACTTTTATTTATTCTTGAAAATCACGCATAACGTGATACTCGTACAATCGCGTGTTGGTCACTCGTATGAGAGATATTTTTTATTATTGCCAGCGGTCGGCAATTTGCCACCCCTGCTTTATGCTTTGGTGCGTCTTGTGGCGGTAGTTATTTTACGCAACCCCTGAATTGTGTTCAGATTGAGAGAGTATTTATTTTCCGCGTTGGTTTTTCTTGGCAGACATAGAGCCTAATTCACCAGCGCAATAACCAATGTTAACGTTGTGGCTTCCATCTAATCCTATTCAGGTACTCATCGAAGCAACCGTGCCCTGTCTTCTTCTATCGTGTCAATATGAGCTACATACCTAATGATAACAGGTCATGCAGTGGGAAAAAGATTAGCCAGACAGCAGGATGGTAGCGGGGCTTCTGCCCAAAGTGCACCGAACGATAAATTAAATATCTCACTCATGGCAGCTCTTTTCAATCAACTCAGCCTATCGCAGTCCACTGCTGGACATAGGCCTCTCCCAATCAAGTTGCGCCACAATGCTCGGTCCTCTGCCTTCCGCATCCAGTCCCCCCCAGCCACGTTCTTCAGGTCGTCGGTCCACCTGGCAGGGGGGCGCCCTACGCTGCGTTTGCCGATACGCGGTCTCCACTCAAGGACTCGTCTGCTCCAACGGCCATCGGTCCTTCGAACGGCCATCAGCTCTTTTAATGCACCCTAATGCATATTTTCCAGTGAATACCTGCGTAAGCTGGTAGGTGACACGCTAACTCCTCTCCAAACAGGCTTCAAAGCGATCTTCCTTCCGAGGCCACCCTAGATTGCAGCAAACTATGCAGTGCACCGGCCACCTTCTCGATCCGGGGGACCAGCTGGTTAAAAAGCTCTTTGAAGCCCCAGCAACTGTCCAGGATGATGCCAAGGTACTTCAAGCACCAGCCCACCTGAATTTGCGCATCGCCAACGTGAACTGTTGAGCTGGATGGTTCCCTACCCCGCCACAGGTTGTAGAACCATAGTGCCTTGAAGCGCTATTTTCAGTCCCAGCTTGCGGATTTTAATTCAAACTTAGAGATGGTTCACAACAACCGTAACGCTCGCTCATATTCAGCCACCGAATGTCAGGTACCTTTACGTGGTTGCCCACTGAAAATCAGCGCTCTATTGTGGCTTTCTCTGTAACACTGCATCATGTTGAGTGGGAACCTCATTTTTGCGGCAACGGTGGCGTGCATTTGGCCAAATATCTTAAGAATTAACGGAGATTTATTTTATTTTTATTAAGTCGTTTTAGGTGCGGTCGACCGCACGTCAATGGTAACAGTTTGACGTTAGCAGCCCCTTTATTTCGTAAGCAGTAAGGGCGGTTTTCCAACTCAGGTGTTGCCACTGTCATGCTATCAACTGTACTTTCCATATCATCATCATCAACTCAGCCTATCGCAGTCCACTTTCTAAAACTGTACTTTCTTTATAATTTATGTGTTTTTTCGTTTTAGTTTTATTTTGTATACCCACCTATTAGTTACCTGTTTAGTGTTTCTGTTGCACTGTTATTTAAATGTTGCGCGCCGTTAAATGATACAATAAACCATTTTTCTTTCTTTCTTTCTTTTTACGAGGTTTGCTGATTTTTACAATAAAATTGTCAACCTTCCGTACGCTACAGCGTATTGTCAGCGACTGACTAAAGTCAATTTGGTGTGAACCGTCCGCGCATCTCTTGACTATTCAAACATTGGAACATGGGAGACGGTTATGAGGAAATGCGGGCTGAAACTTTTGAAAATTAGATATTTTAAGATACTATCGCTGTCACTCTGCGAGTACTCGGCCTCAAATCAGTGCGATAAGGACAAATGCAGCTCCGACTGAAAAGCCAAAGTAAAAAAGTCTTAATTCGAGTTTTGGCTTTCGCCTATTTTCTTCTCTGAAACTGGAGCAATTTAAAAGATATTTCATAAACTTACTAGGAAGGATATGCACTGTGACTTTTTTTTATTAATAGTTGTCCAATTTGTACACTAGGCCTCTATTGACAGCGGTCTAAATAGGCATTTTCGAGCATTTTTGAGAACTAATTCATAATTAATTTATTTACTTATAGAAATAATTTATTAACAAAAACATACGGACATACAAGTCGCTGTTATTTATTTTACTGTAAAAATCATTGCCCTGGTATAATAATAACATAACATATATCACGCCTGTATTTCCCCGAAGGGATAAGCAGAGGTGTATAGTACACCCACATTTCGCCAGTTATGTTATAGTCCCATGTAAAAGGGGACGAGCATATTGCCAATAACCGGGCACAGATCCAGACTCCGGGCTGCTACTGAGAATTTTCTAATGAAAAAATCCAATAACACTTTGCCCGACCCGGGGAATCGAACCCACGTTCCACAGTCGCGCTTGCGACCACTAGACCAACGAGGCAGCCAAAGGATAATAAACCAAAAAAAAAACAGGCGAGCGCGTTTCTATGGAGAAAAGACCAACCGCATTTCCTGGTTTAACCTACATAAAACTTGCCAATTTTAATATCTTATCGATCAAACCTATATTATAAGAATGCGCAGTATTTTCCACACAGAGACCCAAATTTTTTTACAGAAAAACATTACGTAATACAGTTACCTGCAGTTCTACAACTACAAAGGTGTCCCTATTCTGAACAAGCCCGCGTTGCCGCGCGACCGTCGGATTTCTTTGTCCATTATTGTGTAAGCCGATATTATTGGGGCACAAATTGAATTGTCATACATACCGGAGCTTCCTTTATCGGGTTTTAATGGTCGACGCGCACGTACGGAGTATTGGGTTTGTTTATTGAATAGGGCTTTTGGATTATGATAAGTATAAGTACATAATATGATACAAGAAACCAGTATATGATACGAGTATCGGTAATCAAATCATCCCTTAAGCCGGGTCCACATTGGTATCATTTTGATGTATCACGACTACGTATCGAGTACATTATGTATTCTATGGATCCTATTTTGGCCAGAGCTCCATCGTGTCAAAATACGCGTCCATACCTAAATAATGACGATGACCTCTGTGGTCTGGTTGTTCTAGTGTCGGACTGCTGATAACGAGGTCGTGGGTTCGATTCCCACAGGACAGAAATATTTGTGTGATGAACATAAGTGTTTGTGTTGGTCTGGGTGTGTTGCTTATGTATTATAAGTATGTATTTACAAAAAAAAAGTATACCAGGCCCCTCAGAAAGTATTGCGAAAAAAAGTTTTTATATATGGGAGACTGGCCAGTTATAATGTTTTTCGAAAATATGATTATTTATAAGTAAAAATAAGTAAGTTCCAATTTCAAAATTTCCCTCCACATTTTTTGCGAGTTAATTCAAAGTATTGTGTCTCACTGAAATATGGATCTGCGCCGGGAACATTTTAGAGCTATGATTTTATACGATTTCAAGTGTCGCCTGAAACCGGATGAATCGTACGATAGACTTCAAATGGCATTCATGGATGAAGGCCCTTCCAAGGCAACCGTGTATCGTTGGTATAACGAATTCAAGCGCGGTCGACCATCTTTGGGGGATGACGAAAGAAGCGGTCGCCCTTTGACGGCTGTTACTGAAGAAAACGTGCTAGCAGTGAAAAATTTAATCCAAGACAATAGGCGAATTACATATCAGGAGATTTAACACATATTGAAGATTGGATCGGGAAGCGTTCACGAGATTCTACACAGCCATCTTCGCGTGAGGAGGATAGTATCACGCTGGGTGCCGCACAACCTCACCGATGCTCAGAAGCAGGCCCGGGTGGAATGGTGCCGTGATATGCTTAACAAATTTGAAGCAGGCTCGTCTCGGCGTGTTTACGACATCGTTACAGGTGATGAGTCCTGGATTTATCAATACGACCCAGAAACCAAGCGCCAGTCGACTGTTTGGGTGTTTCAAAATGAGCCAACGCCTACCAAAGTGAAGCGATCTAGAAGCGGGGGTAAGATTTTGATCGCTAGCTTTTTTAATTTGACTGGCCACTTGGTATCAATTCCCTTACGGGATCAAAGAAGCATTAATGCCGAATGGTATACTACCAAATGTTTGCCAGAAGTTTTCTCTGTTATAAGCAACAAGCGACCAAACACAGGGCTCCGCGGGCTACTGCTCCACCACGACAATGCACCTGCGCACACCGCACTCAAAACGAGGGACTTCCTGGACAGCACGCCAGTCAAACTCCTGGGTCACCCTCCTTACAGCCCTGATCTAGCACCGTGTGACTTCTTTTTATTCCCAAAAATAAAAAATCAGCTCAAAGGGATACAATTTTCGTCGCCGGAAGATGCGCTGGCTGCGTTCGAGCAGGCTGTAAACGAGGTGTCTGCGGCGGACTGGAAAAAGTGTTTTGAAAACTGGTTTAGGCGCATGAATCTTTGTATAGAGGCTGGTGGAAAGTACTTTGAAAAGATTTGATAAAAATATATGTACGTATAGAACAATTTTTTTTAGTTTCGCAAAACTTTCTGAGTGTCCCACGTATAAGTATTATATCCATTGTCTAGTAGCCATTTATTTATTATTTATTATTATTTGAGGAAAGAAGTAGGGGTCTTGAACGCCCCTAAGCCACTGCGACCTAATAAGATCTATTGTGATGCCTCTTGCAGCATTACAGCACTTCCCAAAGCTGCAAGTCAATCATAAAGTCGACTATGACCTTGGAGGAGGAGGATTTGATCTCCTGCGATGAGATGACGTGGCCTCCAAGATGCTGGCTTCTGATGTGGTGCACTGCATCACATTCGCATAGAATATGGATGGGCGTCTCATCCTTTTCGCGACAAAACCTGCAAACTGTGGTATCCCTGAGGCCAATCCTGTGAAGGTGTTTGTTCAGCTTGCAGTGCCCAGTAAGGGTTCTTGTCAGGATTCTTATCTGATTCTTGTTCCACGAAGGCGCTTCTTTCGTAAACCTTTTTTTGAAGCCAACAGTAGCGCTTTTGAGTGTTCTTGGCCTGGGGATTTTTCCCAAAGGCAAAAACTGGTCAGTTCCCCAGTTTTTCAGATAGGCTGTAGTGGTGCATTTAGGAATGCCACAGATTGGCAAATTAAATTATGTATTGGTGAACGCAGTTTTCTTTTGCTGTTGTTTATTTATAAAGTATATGTATTTCTAGTAGAAAGGGTGGGCCATTATTTGCCTGAACAAATCATAAGCAAATTATTTGTAGTTTTGACTGTCAATCAATCAACTCAGCCTATCGCAGTCCACTGCTGGACATAGGCCTCTCCCAAGTTGCACCACAACGCTCGGTCCTCTGTCTTCCGCATCCTGTCCCCCCCAGCCACGTTCTTTAGGTCGTCGGTCCACCTGGCAGGGGGTGCCCTACGCTGCGTTTGCCGATACACGGTCTCCACTCAAGGACTCGTCTGCTCCAACGGCCATCGGTCCTTCGACAGACATGGCCAACCCACTGCCACTTCAGCTTACTGATCCTACAAGCTAAGTCGGTCACTCCGGTTCTTGTCCGGATAATCTCGTTACGGATTTTATCCTTCAAAGAAACTCCAAGCATAGCTCGCTCCATAGCTCGCTGAGCGACTTTAAATTTGTGGACTAGCCCAACTGTCAGTGTCCACGTCTCGTTTTTCTCGTTTTGACTGTATTCTGAAAGAATTTAGTAAAAACATGACAAGCCAATTCCGATAAACGTACTACTCATTTCAAAGAATGTAGCTGCAATTTCTTCTATTTCCCTAAACACACAAGATTTACCCTCTTGAAATTTATACAACTTTCTCTCAAAATATAGAAGCTTTCAATAATATTAGCGCTTGCTCAGGTACTTTACATTTTATAGTAGAAGTGCAGTCAAATAGTTGCATGTAAGAATATTGAGATTTTATTGAACAAATTCTATTTTGACTATTTTGAGACGTACTATTTGTTTTCGACAATATATCACGTTGAAAGAACTATTCATATATTTTTAGTTTTACATTGAAGCTAAATTAGAGTTGATTTTTATAACAGTTGGGTGCCTTAAAGGGGCAACAGCAGGTAGGGGCAGGTAACAGCATCTTTCTGTACAGTCAACGTCAAAAATATCTGAACGACTAAAAAAAAAAACTTTATCTCAGTGGGTTAAAATTCTTGTTAGAGTGACAGTTCACATGTACCTACTGTTTTCATTCAAAAACACCCCTTGTGTCATTCAGATATAGATTTTTTGTTTTAGTTTCACTGATAATTAATTTTAAAGTCTGCTCGTCCCGATATTTTATCGCTGATTGTACATTGGTCACAATCCTACGGTACCATTATTTTTCCATTTACCAAGCATAGTGATTTTAGAATGAATTTTAGAATTTTTTGTTGTTTGTTTGTTTGTTTGTTTGTTTTGTACCCTTGGGGCCGACACACATAAAAGCAGTGTGATTTCCCACCGCAAAAATCGGCGACGCCACACGGTGCAACGCACGATTTTTTTCAAACGCAACGGCTATCTTAACGCACTGCTTTTATGAGTGTCGGGACTTTTTGCTTAGCAATGGAAGCTATGGATCTGGAAGTCTCTCGCAACAAATAGTAGTCACTCCTAACAACCTCTTTCAAAACTTCTCAATATTTCACAGACGACTAACAAACTTCTGCTTCACCTGCATTAAGTGATTAGTCCCATTTGTGAATAACACAGCTTGAAGGAAACTGTCGAACTGTATTGTGAAGTTAAAGTTTTGCTGCATACTGATTAATTATGTGCTTGTATAGGAATGAGTCTAGGAATGCAAATGGACGGGTTCATGCCTTTGGGAGGTAAAGTAAAATTGTAAGTACCTTATATTAATAAAACAAGTTTAACAGGATCTATGTCCAGCAGTGGACTGCGATAGGCTGAGTTGATTGAACAGGATCACATCGCGTATATTTTTTAAAATGGTTTTCACTTCAGTAGCTCAAACATGTATGTTTTGCTGCCTGAAATCAGTGAGCAAAATGCGATTTTGCTCACTGAGTGAGACAAAGTAACTTTTTAATTATTTTTTTCAGAAAGCCGCGAATATCTTTTTCAGCCTTGGGTTAATCATCAATTCGAAACATTCACACTCTATCTCTTTCCCGCCATTAGAAAGAGAGAGAGACAAAGACCAGCCCTTTCGAAGTTCCGATTTTGAATTCGACTTCAAAGACAAACACGTTCGGAATTTCGTACTAACTAAAGAAATTTTGCAAAAAGATAATTATGTCTTTTAATGTAATTTATTGAATTTTTAACTTATTGTTGTATTTAAATGAAAATAAGTATTTACTGTAAATAAAACTGATATTTAACCTGTAAATATTTATTTCTAGTTTCAATAATGTTACGTAATATATTTTTAATAATAAAATATCATGGGTGCTATTTCCGAACACGCCTTAATTTAAATAAAAGAGCGGGAATAAAATTTCGTTGCTGGCGTAAAGAGTTGAATAAGTTAAAAAATATTAAAATAATCGTAAAATATGAGTGAAACAAGCGACGAGAACAGTATTTTAACACCGGAAGAGTTAAAACAACAAGTTATTAATGCAGAATTAAGTTTCCTACCTGAGAAGTCTCGCGAGAATTAACTGAAAACATATGGTATGCTTTATTGAATTGGTACCTCTATCTACAATGTTAATTATTCTGTTTCACAATAAATAGTTATTTCAATCTATTTCTGATTATTATTTTATCTCCTAAAGTGTTCTCGCTGCTGAAGTGAAAAATTATGTGTGTTACACGAGAGCAAAGTTTTTTGCATCTCGTGCCTTTGAATCCCTCGCCACACTCAGGATTCAAAATCAGCACTCGCAGCAAAAAACGACTTTGCTCTCTTGTTGCACAAATAACTATTTCAACACACTTGCTCGTAAAGTGGCTCTTATTGCACAGCTTTTAGGTTCATAATGTCGCTTATAACGCACGCGTTCTTTTTAACCGACTTCAAAAAAAGGAGGAGGTTATGTATTCCGCGGGTTTTTTTTTTTTTTTTTTTTTTTTTTTTTTTTTTTTTTTTTTTTTTTCATGTATGTACACCGATTACTCCGAGATTTGTGGGCCGATTTACGTGGTTGTTTTTTTATTTGGTAGAGAAAGTCCGCGCGGTGGTCCCATATAAATTTTATTGACTTAGGTTAAGTAGTTTTTTAACCAGCTTCAATAAATCAGTTTATTTTAGCTTTACGTATCTAGATGATCTGCTCATTGGTTCCTCATTCTGAGAATTCTTGGCCGATATGCGTGTTTTTTTTTCACGATAGTGATTGGACGTTTGGAAGAACATGAGCGAGACCTTTGCCCAGCAGTGGGATAGCAAAGGTTAATAAAAATATATTCTCAAATTGGTTATATAAACATTTATGAATCAACCCTCAACTAAAAAGTATGAAATAAAAACTTTTTAACAAAAAATAAAACCGACTTCAAAAACCTTAACTAAAAAGAAAAAAATAATCATTGTATGTATTTTAAAATCTTAACTAAAACAACATTTTGAAGGCGGCGCGTGATTTTCATGTACGTTCACATAAACTGTTTTTACTATAGATATTGCGCTGGACTGTACACTACATGACGCCACGCGCCGCCTTAAAAATGTTGTTTAAGTTAAGATTTTAAAATACATACAATGATTATTTTTTTCTTTTTAGTTAAGGTTTTTGAAGTCGGTTTTATTTTTTGTTAAAAAGTTTTTTACTTTATACTATCGCACTAATGCTTTTATTTTACAGTTTATTTTTAAAACTCAGCAAAGAGTTTTTGTCTAAACAAAATTAAACATTTTAGAATAACTCAACTGTATTAATTAAAAACCCGCGGAATACATAACCTCCTCCTTTTTTTGAAGTCGGTTAAAAATATGTTAAATAACATTTAATTATCCTCCACTATACGTCTTTGGGTGACGTCAGCGATATCTTATTAAGAAACATTGTTCCTTAACCGACTCGACTAACTTTACAGTTAAATCAAAGTCGTATAGATATGCCTACCCTTACTAATTATTTTATTATTTTAACGCATTTTACGCATGCGAAGCGAATTCTAAAGATATAAATTGTGGAAAGAAAAAATCGCTCACGAGCAGGATTCGAACCTGCGACTCCTGGCTCAGTACGCCAGTGCTTTAGCCACTAAAAAATGATTAAAAATGATGACACAATGTTTCTTAATAAGATATCGCTGACGTCACCCAAAGACGTATAGTGGAGGATAATTTCGATACCACGAGCAGTGTTCACGTTAGCTTAGTGGCTAAAGCACTGGCGTACTGAGCCAGGAGTCGCAGGTTCGAATCCTGCTCGTGAGCGATTTTTTCTTTCCACAATTTATATCTTTAGAATTCGCTTCGCATGCGTAAAATGCGTTAAAATAATAAAATAATTAACATTTAATTACATCAAATTATTTATTTTTGTCAACAAATTAACATTAATTTGTGTTATAAATAATAAATCTAATTAATATATTTTTAATATTAGGATGTTTGGCGATTTTCTTCTACCACCTGCGCGCGCATACGCCACCGTGCGATTCCACAAATCCGCGCGCCATTATTCGCAAATTCAATATTTGCCTAAAATACGTTTATATGTTTTTTTCTTCGCAAGTGTGATGAAAAACGTCGTATGACACGCGTGAGTATTGACTATTATACTCTCGGCTCGGGCTGCAATCCAGCCTAGAGTATAATAGCCAACTTTGCTCACTTGTATCATAATGTACTATTTCCTAACGTTTCGTAAGCTGTGCAGCATTCGTGGTCGCAGGAAGACTAAGATGACAAGCGTCAGATATTTCTAAAAAAAAAGTTTTAATCTATCGTACATGTTTTCTACTACTATTATAAAATTGTTAAATGTCAGTTGTCTGTTTGTTTGTTCCAGCATCACTATAAAACTACTAGACCGATTTTGTTGAAAGGGTTTGTGAGTAAAAACTTATGATTTGACTTAAAAACTGGTATGTATTTTACCTCGCTACGATGACGGGAACCGGTGATTTTTTATTATATTTTTCTACAACATTTTGCATACATTAAGGTGAATAAGGCGCTCATATCCAGCTGTCATTCGCACGCATGCGCTCTAGCGCGCGCCTCCATAGAGAAAATACGGCTGCTAAAGATATTGCATTAAAAACTTTTTGGTCGGGCCGAATTGTACAGAGTAGAAAAAAAATCCTGTCGTATGTGGGTGGTGCCATCTTGGAAATGCAGTCTTTTGAGCCAACCGAAAATCAGAATCTTTCGACTTACAGACAAGGACCGGAAGCTACCTCTAAATTGCGATTTCTCTAATTTTTTGTATGAAAAGCAATAAAATGTAGAAGTACCTAAACGTTGTTATATTGTATCCATCTTAATATACGAATAAGCATAAAGTTATCTTGGTGTAACTAAAAAAATACTATTTTCAGTCTACAATTTTTAATTACCTTCTTCTTCAAGTATATTATCTTATCTTCTTAACTATTATAATCTTAACTATTATAAAATTGTTAATGTCTGTTTGTTTGTTCCAGCATCACGCTAAAACTACTGGACCGATTTTGATGTTTTTTTTTTGTTTGAAAGCTATTGATCTGACTTAAAAACTGGTATGGGTTTTGAGAAAGAAAGAAATAAAGAAAAAAAGAAAAAAAAAAATCGTGGGTTGCGTACTCACCCGACAGATCGAAGCTTCTATGCATTTGCACGAGCGGATAGTAATATACGATGGAGTGGAGTGTAGTGGAGTGGACAGGGGATGGGACTGGGGATGGGACTGGGGACGCGACAGGGGACGGGACTGGGGACGGGACAGTGGACGGGACAGGGAACGGAACATGGGACAGGAAATGGGACGGGACATGAGACGGGACATGGGACAGGACAGTGGGACGGCACATGGGACTGGACATATGATGGGACATGGGACATGCGACGGGACGATAGTGATAGAGTGAGATAGTGGGACAGTGGGACAGTGGGACAGTGGGACAGTGGGACAGTGGAACAGTAGGACAGTGGCAGTGGGACGGTGGGACAGTGGGATAGTGGGGCAGCGGGGCAGCGGGACAGCGGGCAGTGGGCCAGTGGGGCAGTGGGATAGTGGGGCAGTGGGGCAGCGGGGCAGTGGGGCAGTGTGGTAGCGGGGCAGCGGGGCAGCTGGGCAGCTGGGTAGCGGGGCAGTGGGTTACCGGGGCAGCGGGGCGGAGGGGCAGCGGGGCGGCGGGGCAGCGGGGCAGTGGGTTACCGGGGCAGCGGGGCAGTGGGGCCGTGGGTTATTGGGGCAGTGGGGCAGCGGCGCAGTGGGGCAGCGGGGCAGTGGGGTAGCGGGGCAGCGGGATAGTGGTGCAGTGTGGCAGTGGGGTAGCGGGGCAGCGGGGAATTGGGGCAGTGGGGGACAGTGGGGCAGTGGTATAGTGGGGCAGTGGGGCAGTGTGGTAGCGGGGCAGTGGGGCTGCGGGGCAGCGGGGCCGTGGGGCAGCGGAGCCGTGGGGCAGCGGGGTAGTGGGGCAGCGGGACAGTGGGGCAGTGGTGTAGCGGGGCAGTGGGGCTGTGGGGCAGCGGGGCAGTGGGGCAGTGGGGCAGCGGGTCTGTGGGGCAGCGGGGCAGTGGGGCAGCGGGGCAGTGAGGCAGTGGGATAGTGGGGCAGCGGGGCAGTCGGGCAGCAGGGCAGCGGGGCAGTGGGGCAGCAGGGCAGCGGGGCAGTGGGGCAGCGGGGCAGCGGGACAGCGGGACAGTGGGACAGTGGACTGGACTGGAATGGACTGGACTGGACTGACGTGGGTTAGCAGAATTTAACGCGAGCGGAGCCGCGGGTAAAAGCTAGTCTTAACTATTATAAAATTGTAAACGTCTGTTTGTTTGTTTGTTTGTTTGTTCCAGCATCACGCTAAAACTACTGGACCGATTTTGATGTTTTTTTTTTTGTTTGAAAGCTGATGATCTGACTTAAAAACTGGTATGGGTTTTGAGAAAGAAAGAAAGAAAAAAAAAAAGAAAAAAAAAAAACGTGGGTTGCGTACTCACCCGACAGATCGAAGCTTCTATGCATTTGCACGAGCGGATAGTAATGTACGATGGAGTGGAGTGGAGTGGAGTGGACCGGGGATGGGACTGGGTATGGGACTGGAGACGGGACAGGGGACGGGACTAGGGACGGGACAGTGGACGGGACAGGGGACGGGAAATGGGACGGGACATGAGACGGGACATGGGACAGGACAGTGGGACGGCACATGGGACTGGACATAGGATGGGTCATGGGACAGGACATGGGACATGGGACGGGATGATAGTGATTTAGTGATATAGTGAGACAGTGGGACAGTGGGCCGTGGGACAGTGGGATAGTGGGACAGTGGGATAGTGGGACAGTGGGAAAGTAGGACAGTGGCAGCGGGACGGTGGGACGGTGGGACTGTGGGGCATTGGGGCAGTGGGGTAGTGGGGTAGCGGGGCAGTGGGCCAGTGGGACAGTGGTGCAGCGGGGCAGTGGGGCAGCGGGGCAGCGAGGCAGTGGGGCAGCGGGGCCGCGTGCCAGCGGGGCAGCGGGGCCGTGGGGTACCGGGGCAGCGGGGCAGTGGGGCATTGGGATAGTGGGGCAGCGGGGCAGTGGGTAAGTGGGGCAGCGGGGGCGGGGCAGCGGGGCAGCGAGGCAATGGGGCAGCGGGACAGCGTGCCAGCGGAGCAGCGGGGCAGTGGCGTACCGGGGCAGCGGGGCTGTGGGGCAGTGGGATAGTGGGTCAGTGGGGCAGTGGGGTAGCGGGGCAGCGTGGCGGAAGCGGGGGCGGGGCAGCGGGGCAGCGAGGCGGTGGGGCAGCGGGGCAGTGGTGTACTGGGGCAGCGGGGCAGTGGGTCAGTGGGATAGAGGGGCAGCGTGTCATTGGGGTAGCGGGGCAGTGGGGCAGCGGGGTAGCTGGGCAGCGGGGCAGTGATGCGGCGGGGCAGTGGGGCAGCGGGGCAGTGGGGTAGCGAGGCAGCGGGGCAGTAGGGGAGTGGGGCAGTGGGGCAGGCAGTGGGATAGTGGGGCAGTGGGTTAGCGGGGCAGCGGGGCTGTGGGGCAGCGGAGCAGTGAGTTACCGGGGCAGTGGTATAGTGGGGCAGCGGTGCAGTGGGGCAGCGTGGCAGTGGGGCAGCGGGGCAGCCGGACAGAGTGGCAGAGGGGAAGCGGGGCTGTGGGGCAGCGGGGCTGTGGGGCAGCGGGGCAGGATGTGGGGCAGTGGGACAGTGGGGCAGTGGGGTAGCGGGGCAGTGGGATATTGAGGCAGCGGGGCAGCGGGGCAGCGGTGCAGTGGGGCAGTTGGGTAGTGGGGCAGAGGGCCAGTGGGGGGCAGCGGGGCAGGCTGTTGGACAGTGAGATAGTGTGGCAGCGGGGCAGTGGGGCAGTGGGGTAGCGGGACGGTGGGGCAGTGGGTTAGCGGGGCAGTGGGGCAGCTGGGCAGCGGGGCAGTGGGGCAGCGGGGCAGTTGGGCAGCGGGGCAGTGGGGCAGCGGGGCAGTGGGGCAGCGTGGCATTGGGGCAGCGGGGCAGCTGGGCAGCGGTGAAGTGGGCAGCGTGGCAGCGGGGCTGTGGGGCAGTGGGGCAGCGGGGCTGTGGGGCAGTGGGGCAGTGGGATAGTGGGGCAGCGGGGCAGTGGTGCAGCAGGGCAGTGGGGTAGCGGGGCATTGGGGCAGTGGGGCAGCGGGGTAGTGGGGCAGTGGGGCAGCGGGGTAGTGGGGCAGTGGGGCAGCGGGGCAGCGGGACAGCGGGACAGTGGGACAGTGGTCTGGAGTGGAATGGACTGGACTGGAATGGACTGACGTGGGTTAGCAGAATTTAACGCGAGCGGAGCCGCGGGTAAAAGCTAGTAATTAAATAAAATCGTTTCGATGCACGCAGAAAGAATCACTCACAATGTCTTTATCTTTTACAGTGTAGCGTGCTGTTTGGGACTTGATTATTTTTAGAACTGGGTTCCAAACAGGTGGTAGCACAGAAATAGATAGAAAGGTTGCAATCACAATTTTACTTGCGATTCATGCGTGGCAACTTTCCGAACAAAGTACGCCTTACATTTTGACGTCATTATTTTTTTTTTTTTTTTTTAATCAAATTAACTTTACAGCTTTTATTTCTGCAGCTAGAAACAGAAACAGCACAATAAGGCATTTTTGTGGGTTTTTGTTACAGTATTTATAGAAACAAGTCATAAGGCGTGCTGAGACAGGCTTTGAAATAACCTGCACTATGGTGCATGGTGCTGCCACGCGCGCCCTGCCCACATGGCTATTCTATCTATTTCTGTGGGTGGTAGCTGCCAACTATCTTCTCTATTAAAATAAGGATGTTTTTTTCAATAGCCTAACGGATTTCAATTCAGTTAATTAACAAAGCCCCATGGTTACCTACTAGTCTTGAAACTGAAACCAAAAAAGACTTACTGACTTTATGCTATAGTAACACACCATAAAATCAACAAGCAAAATCACCCCATCTTAAGGCTCGATGGTTTCTTAAACATTCATTAGTCACCTTTTGTGTGTCCGTCTGTGTGTCACATCTCGGAAACTAGGGGGCGTTAGACCGAGTATTAATGTTGCTCTTAATGATCCCTGATATGGATTTGTATATTCAAGCTTTATATTTGCGTAGAGAGTAATGATTGTTGTTATAAATTATTTGTTATTGTAGCTAACCTAAGCTAAGATTTTGTATTCATATTTTTTGACGTCTGTGGTCTAGTGGTTTGAGTGTCGGACATACAATAGAGTTTCGAGTGCAGTACATTTTGTTCGTATGTAAACGAGGCGAGTATAGAGCCAGCCGTCTATTTGTTTTTAGCAGAGGAGATCCTTTATAAAGTGGACATGACAATACGAGATTAAATAAAACTACGTACAGAGTATCACGTTCTCTGACTGTACACAAAAAGTCAATCAAATCCAGTTCATAGTTTAGCCACAGGAAATTATTTAATTTTGATTAATTTTGAACGTAGGACCATTTTTCTTGCATAGATCGTTAAGTCAAAGACCTGTGCGAATCCAAATGATTTTCGTTTTTTGATTTTCGATAAACAACTTATTTATGTTATTAAAATTATTATCCACGTCGTATAATAGTGGACAAGACTATTGCCATTTATTGGCAACAACACCACACACTTGGAGGTACTACTGAAAATCACAAGAAAATATAACCAGTTAATCTAACCCAGGATCTCACGTTAGGCCATCACACTTTCTACCAACAGACTAATAGTGCAATTTTTTTTTTTTTTTTTTTTCGAATGGACTCTCGCAGATCGATACCCAAAATAGGTACCCTAACTGCTTAACAGGACGGGTGGCGGAGAATCCCGTTGGGGACTCCATCCGCCGAAGTGCAATAATTATGGTAGCTGCTATTTATAAGTATTTTAGGACATATTTAGGACATATTTTTTTTACACAGCACCATCTTGTCCCAAGCTAAGCAGAGCTTGCACTATGGGTACTAGACAATGGATATAATACTTACATCCATGTTTTTTTTGTAAATTCAAAAAAAAATACAAAAAAATGTATGTATGTATGTATATATAATTTTAGTATCTAAAGTCACAAGAAACTGAAGCATACCCAGTACAATATGTTAAAAAGAATTAGCTACACAGGCTACAAACAAAGTGCTCAGGGACATCGTGAACGCTCCCTGGTATATTAGAAATGAAGATCTTCACCGGGACCTCAAAATGGATTTCGTTAAAGATATCATCCAAAAGTATACCGAAGCTCATGAATATAGACTTCATCATCATGTGAACGTTGAGGCTATCCAGCTCCTCGACAACACAGACTTAGTGAGAAGACTGAAGAGAACAAAGCTTTTTGAGTTATTGTAGTGTTAAAATAAAAATAGTGATGTAGTGAATATTAATTAAAGACACATGAAAAAAGTGACTTCGCCTTAAGACGCTGACAACAGCCAAATACCCCAAATAGGCAAAAAAAAAAAAAACATTTTTAGCTGTATTTAATCAGTTTGTGGCAGTGAAAAAAATATATGTTAATCTTGATCGTATTTTCTGAAACTGTATTGTGCCCAAAACACGTTTTCTTGAAGTTTTCTCTATAGAAAAGAATTGTAAACTAACCTCTTAAAACATGCTTTAAAGCAAACAATCTCTATTATTTACTAAATATTATAAATAAAATTAAGAAAACATTTGAGAAAGACAATAATCTGAACATTTGTTGTTTAAATAATTTGCTACTACAGAAATGTTACTATACGATTCATGAGTTCCTTAATGATAATTCACTGTTTGACTAATTATTATCAATTTAATTTTAATTTCAAAATTAGCAACTTATTAGTATACAATTTTGATTATATCACTTGAATTTTATTTTATTTTAAGCATGATGTTCACATTGTACACAATTATATTTGTATGTCTTTAAGGCAAAACATAGCGCACTCAATCTAATTAAGACCTTATAATATAATGTAAACCTACCTATGTTTGACAAATAATCTATTTTGATTTGATTTTTGATTTGATTTGTTTTTCAAATAAGTTTTTAGTTTTTTATAAAAAAAAATATTGTTAATTTTAATTCAAGTTGAGCGCCGTATCCGACGTCCCTCGGCTCGTTGCCTCTTTAAGTTCTGTATGAAACGACAGTGACCGCAGAAGTCTGATTTTATAGGTGTTGTCAGCCTCTTAAGAGACGCTAAGATAGTGCCAGTGGACACATTCTTAGAAATAATATTATTATCTAGCAGTTTAAGTTAACATAAAATTACTTATTAGTCTTGTAGACTAGATCGTAGTTATATTAAGGTACCAATAAATAACTATTAAGACCTTAAATAAAACAAAAAAAAAAAAAACGAAAAAAAAACACAGGCTACAAGTTAATAGAATTGTACTGGTACAATAGAGTATCGAGTGCAGTACATTTTGTTCGTGTTTCTGTAAACAGTATGTAAACGACGCGAGTACAGAGCCAGTCAGTCTGTTTGCTTTTGGCAGAGGATTGGTTTGAAAACATAGGGGATCGAAGTTGTGTTAGCACAGTATTTTATAAATAAACGGCGATTTATTTTACTCCGTACTCTTTATTTGTGAGTATTACATCTATGGTTGTTACAATACTATATTGTTAACCGAGTGGATTTTTTATTAGATTGATCAGTTCTGGATACTTGAAACTTAACTTGATGTTTTTTATCATCATAATATAACGCCCCATACTAGGGTTTTTTCTGTATCGTACACTAAATTTATCAGACTTCCGTAAGTAAAATTTTTTTTATTATTCTGTGCCAATTACTTAACCATGGGGCCAGTACATTTTACCCCTGCTTCTATTGGTTTAAAATGTTATTATAATTACAAATGTTTAATGTATACAAATCTTGGTACAGAATAAATATTTTACTACGTTTCTATTAACTAGCTTTCAGTCTGTCTGTTCGGTACAAATTTTGCAATCTATTTTAAACTAACTTCCCAATGAGCTATAGACTTGAAACTTTAAACATAGCTCAGAACTGGATGACAAAGCAATATTAACTCACTTTCGTTTTAAAAACGTAGTAAATCTGGTTGCTTAAGAATCTCAATATTTTTATCAGTGTAAGTGTTGTGAGTATCAAATGATCAGCTCGACACAATAAACTCCCGTATACCACGACCGATTCATCTGTATTCAGCGACGTTTTTTCTGTTACTTCCCTTACTCCATGGGATTGGGATAAAATCGTTTGCGACGCGCAATTGTTTCGTATCGCCTTGATTTTGAATTTCATTAGTCGAACATGACTGTCTGTCGACTTAATTGTTGACTCGGAAACGTTGGATGGAAGACAGGGTTCATTTAGTTATTTAATCAAAAAAGGAAAGAAAGATTTGTGTTCTCATTTGCAAATAAAAGATGAAGAATTCTCTGATATAATATTTCGGAGAACAGACTCTCTTATAAAGTCAGAATTGGATAGAAGTTACTTTACCATTACAAATTATAGCCAGTATCTGCATATCAGAGGGGAAGAGTGGGATTGTTAAATGATAATCACATTAAGGCTCCAAGACAAACAGAGCACTATAATTTCAAGTTAGTGGTTAGTAAGTACTTCAACAATATCACAAAGTAAAAAAGTCATGTCAGGTTATAGGCCGTCCAGAGTTCCAGAGTTCCAGCCAAAGTGTTCGTTCCGTCGAGTTTCAGCTGCTTTTATATAACTTTGGGATATCTATTCGCCTTTTTCTTCATACTTCAGTATGACGTAGAGTCATTCCACGTCCATGCTCATGACCACCCGCCGACAAATATATTATATTATTTGATATAATATATATGTCGTAAGATAATTATTGATTGTCTAGTACCCATAGCACAAGCTCTGCTTAGTTTGGGACTAGATGGTGATGTGTAAAATGTCCCAAAAATATTTATTTATTTATTTATAATCGGACAAATCGAATCTTTGCGAAAATCCTTGGATGATTGCAAAAGACCGGATAATTAGAACTTCAGAAAGATTTTCGTTATCATACATTACGAGCTATTACCAGGATCATTGCAAAAATCCCAGTTCGTTTAGGACGATTGGAAATTTGAATGCTGATTTGATAATCTAAGAGTCGATTTATAACATCTTCATTCTGGTTGGTCAGAACATGACTCGAAAGTCGATGGAATGTAGCCGTAAGCCAATCAGCGCATCAGTCAGTGCATAACGTTCATATCAGCCAATCAGCGCTCTTTACGTGAGCGGTTATTATCGACTAACCTAAGATAAGACGGATTTTTGCAATGATCCTAAAAATAGCTCGGATGATAATAAAAAACTTTAATAGATTCCAACTATCCGGTCCTTTGCAATCGTCCTAGGATTTTCGCAAAAATCTGATTTTTTTGACTATCCAACGACATATACACGTTGAGTCTTGGCATCATTTCGTTTCAAGTTAGAAGTCTAACGGCCAAAATTAATATCCAATCTACACACAATTTGCCCTACTAGAGATAGAAATTTGTCATATTTTGTATGGAGCTTATGTCAAATTCCTATCTCTTGTAGGGCAAATCGTGGATAGATTGGATATTAATTTTGGCCGTAAAATTACATCAGGCTAATCGTTTAAAACATTGAATTTAGGAATGAGGGTAGGGAAATCTTACAGATTTTGATACTTTTTTTACGGCTTTCATAGACTGGCCAAATATGATTGCGTCATAATCGCGTTTT
This sequence comes from Asteroscopus sphinx, assembly GCA_949699075.1. Taxonomy (NCBI): domain Eukaryota; kingdom Metazoa; phylum Arthropoda; class Insecta; order Lepidoptera; family Noctuidae; genus Asteroscopus; species Asteroscopus sphinx. The sequence continues at coordinate 19,248,381 of OX453022.1, read as the reverse complement.
ATCCTCCATCCAAATTGGCAATAATTGCGACTTTAACATCACTTTGTCTATGAAGGAAATCTAAAGATATTAATCGTTGAAAGAAAAAATCGCTCACGAGGATGATTCGAACCTGTGTTTCCTGGCCCAGTATGCCAGTGCTTTAGCCACTAAACTACCGGGAACCTCCGTGAATACCGTGATTTTTTCTTTCGACAATTTATATCTTAGATTATATATTTATAATATTTTTTTCTCAAGACGAAAGTCTTTGACCAGTGTTGCCAGTAATTACTTACGGTACTGAAACGTGGTCGCTCACAATGGGCCTCATAAGAAGGCTCAAAGTCACTCAAAGGGCAATGGAGAGGGCTATGCTCGGAGTGTCCCTGCGTGATCGAATCAGAAATGAGGAAATTCGCAGGAGAACGAAAGTAACCGACATAGCCCGAAGAATTGCCAAACTTAAGTGGCAGTGGGCGGGGCACATTGCTCGCAGAACGGATGGCCGATGGGGCAGTAAAGTTCTGGAGTGGCGACCGCGTACTGGAAGGCGCAGCGTGGGTAGGCCCCCCACAAGGTGGACCGACGACCTGGTGAAGGTCGCGGGAATCCGCTGGATGCGGAAGGCACAGGACCGGTCGTTGTGGCGATGCTTGGGGGAGGCCTATGTCCAGCAGTGGACGTCTTTCGGCTGAAATGATGATGATGATGATGATGAATATTTTTTTTTTTTTTTTTTTTTTTTTTATATATATGTTAGATTTCGCTTCGCATGCGTAAATGCTATAAAATAAATAAAATAATGAAGGAAATCGTGAAGGAGTTTTTTGCCGGCGCTTCTCCATGGGAGCAACATTTTGGAACCGTGCAACCAGATTCTTAACGTTTTGAAAGTGCATGTAGTGAAATGCTTATTCGAAATAAAAACTTTTGAATTTTTGAATTTAGAATTTTCTATAAAATGAAATAATTTTATTTATTCTAAGAAAAGGAAACCAAGCAAAAGGCAGCTTCAAACCAGCATCTTAATTGCAATACAATTAACTACATACTTATAAGTAGTCACTTAGTACTTACGAAAACGTATCGATACCAAATTACGCTGACAGCTAATCAGGCTTACATTATACATAGAGAATAATGCAATCACCTATATATAATGCAATCACCTATATATTATGCAAACTCGGTAATGAGACGCGCTAATAGATTCCGTTCCACTGATTTGCCTCATTAGGTGGTATTACATAGGTTTCAGTATATTGGTATGACACCTATGTCAACATTGTAAATGCTTGGTTTGAAAAACAAATAAGTATATGAGAAAAGATTGCCATTGCCACGCTAAGGTAATATCCCCTTGGATTTTTTATCTGTGGCTAATATGATAGCAGTTTCCGATTTTATAGGTTATTAGTTTTATCCCACTTGTTTTATTGATTAAACAATCTTAGAATGTCTCTTTATTTAAATTAACTACTAATAAAATTTAAATATATAAATAAATATTTTGGGACATTTTACACAGCACTATCTAGTCCCAAACTAAGCAAAGCTAGTATACGTTGATACTAGACAATGCATGTAATACTAAATACCTTTTTTTGTAAATACATACTTATAATACATAAGAAACACCCAGACCAACACAAACACTTATATTAATCACGTAAACATTAATATCCTGTGGGAATTGAACCCACGACCTCATGACCAGCAGTCTGACATTCGAACCACTAGACAACAGACGTCAATAAATATAAATATATTTGGGACATTTTTTTACACAGCTCCATCTAGTCTCAAACTAAGCAAAGCTTGTACTATGGGTACTAGACAATGGATATAATACTTACTTTTTTTTGTAAATACATAGTTATAATACATAAGGAACACCCAGACCAACACAAACACTTATGTTCATCACACAAATATTTGTGTCCTGTGGGAATCGAACCCACGAACTCGTGATCAGCAGTCCGACACTCGAACCACTAGACCACAAGCGTCAGTAAACTATCTCTATGTATGTATGTATGTCAGCGTCAAAAATACTGGTATAACAGTAACGCGTGCATTGCTGTGTTCTGGTGCAAAGGGTATGGGTGCCGATAAAATTACAATCACATGAGACTTTCCATCTTCATGTTTCGGTTTGGCGAACGTGACTTGCGGTACCATTTAAGCAACAGCCTAGGTGGTATTGCAGTTGTAATGGGCAAAGGTAACTGCTTAACATCAAGTGGGCCTTTAGCTCGTTTCGCCATCTTTTACGATAAAAGGAATAAGAAAAAAAACTAAATTAACTTGTTTAAAATTATCTGAACAACTAAGAAAACTGAACTTTATCAATGGTGGTTGGCATGTTCATTCTAACAGACAACACACAAACACGAAACATCTCTTGTGTCATTGACATATACTTCAATTTTCTTAGTCGTTGAAATCTTTTTAAACAGTGTATGTGTCCCGTTGTTTTTGACGGTGACTGTACCTACAATTAATAGGATTTTTTTTTTTTAACTATCCATCGCACATCGAAATTACATACTTCCATACGCTATTTACTATTATATTATATTCGAATAACAACAAAACAATACGATTACACACATCAGGGTGAATACTGAATACATTGAGTGACGCGGTAACCTATTACGAGAAGAAATATAAAAAATATATCGAAGATACAAGAAATACACGTATTCAGCCATCCGTCAAAAAAACAACCGCACGTAGTTTATATTGTATGAAATAGGGGAAGTGAACTGATATTATTCTCGATATTATTAAAATATAGCTTGAAGATAGGTACGGTTTGGGTTTGGGTTCCGCTTAACTGATTTTTTTTAGTCGGCTTCTTATGTCAGCTGGTTTTTTAGTACTTCGATAATGTATGTTGATGTCACCATACTTTGCGTCACATCATCATCATCATCATCATCATCATTTTCAATAACTGCGACACAGTATAATAACTAATGCAGTCATTTTCGTAAACATATTTAATGTTAACGTGTGTGGGGGTGTATATGCGTGTGTTCCAATAAAATTATTATTTAATTTTATTTATCATTTTGACGTAATTGCAGTAGTGTTTGAGTCAAAATAATCAAAATAATATAGGTACATTGACATCAATGTATATTATTTACACGGTTATTATAATTTTTATCGGATTTTTGATATGTTGCCTTCGGGTAAATCCGGACATGGGGTAATTCCGTTAAAATCGACTTGACGCAGAATATGGCGACATTTTTAATCGCTGACAGCAATAGTGAGAGACGTCATTTTATTTTATACCTCATTTTAATGCGCGTCGTAATATTGGTACAATATCTCACGAAATTCTATTTTAACGGAATTACCCCATGTCCGAAGTTACCCTAAGGCATTATATACTTTAGTAAATAAATTGCTTTGCATACTTTGAAAAAAATAACTGACATTATAAATAGTGTATAATGTACAGGGAGAATTTTTTGTCGTTCATAGAAACTTTCATGAAAAAAAACCATAAAAAGAAAAAAATCTACGTCTGGTAAACCAATAATACACCAAAAATAAAAAGCCTGTTTTTAAAACATTTTTACTAGAAAATGATGAAAAGTAACTAAAATCACTCAAAATAATAATAAACGATTTTCCATATACCCACGGAACCCAACGAGCGAGCTGGTTCAGAGAAAATGTTTAAAACATTAGTGTCGGGTACAACGGCGAAGGTGCTGTACCGCGGCGTGATAAATTGATTTCAGGTTCAATACCTGGGTAGCATCATACACCATACATACTTGAACTGAGGCTACGTGTATATTTTTACTAAACCCAGTCATAAATATTATGATCTATCGTAATTTTATAGATAATGTTATATGTTTGATAGAACTGTACCAAGTGTAAACTAAATCATAATTTGGAGTCTCTAAAAAGATAGCCAGACCTTACTCAGAACCTATTTGCAATGTCGAATTAGATCCAGGTATTTATTTATTATACGGATAAGTAAATTTCATTTAACTGTATGATAATTAATGTTAATTTATTTAACCAAATTAAGCATATTTTACAAGGTACACTGCTGGGCCCCATACTAGGATTCCCTGTGTCGTGGGGACCAGTATCTTCCAAAATTATTTGACTATTATATTATATTTTATTACATGCTATAGTTACATTCATACATGCTATAGTTAGATTAATTAGGTAAGTAAAAGAAACATTTTTTGTGAGTGTGTGTATGTATATGTGAGAGTTAGGATCCTTGTCTGTGTATGTGAGGTTATGTAAGGGTGTGCGTGAGAGTGTTATGGGGTCTGTTCGTTCGTGATCGTAACTATACCAAAAATTGCAATAGTGCCTCTGTTTCATTATTTGAACCTTCGTAGAAAAAGCGTCATCTGATGAAATCTTCGAAAAAGTTTCTGTAGTAATCCGTTCTTAAATGCTCAGCAGAACTTGATAACTATTAGAACGACAAAAGCCAAGCTTTCGACTCTCAGAAGAAGTCTAGCGATTCCAAGAATTGTTTGAGATTGAAAAGGTTTTGGAGCACGTAAAAGTGGATTTTTCTTATGTGCGTCAGCGACAGCGTAGTTGATGTAGCCAGCGTAGCTGACGTAGCTAGCGTAGCCGACGTAGCTAGCGTAGCTGATGTAGCTAACATAACATGACGTAGCTAGCGTAGCATACGTAGCAGTAACATAATAAAATTAAGTAGCTTTATGTCCGTAGCAACAGTACAATCTCTTTAACCTTAATACCGCCACACATTGGTCTTATTGGTGGCATGTGGTGTGTGGCGAATGAAAGTCACATTAGATCTAGCGAGAGGTATTGGAAGCCAATATGCATGGTAAATCATCATCATTAGAGCCTGTCATTTAGCCAGTCTTGGATGTTAACCTCTTCCATCCTATTTCATTCATTCTTGTGCCCGACTCATCCAGTCATAACCTCCGAATAATACCTCCTCTGAATATTTCTACTTCAATAATTGCCATTCAAATTTGGAGCCAAATTTGGACCCAAAGCTAGAGCCAATGTGTGGCTGCAGCATAGGGGACAGTTCTCATCAAATGTATTACCAGCCGTTGACTACGCTGTAGCGTACGTACGGTGGAAAATTGTGAAAAACCCGCAAACCACGTAAAGCTAACTCACAGTTGGCGGCTGACTGGCAGCGAGCGCTACGTTTGGTTTGGTGTAAATCGTCACTAACAGTGGGCAAACAAAACACTAAATAAAAACATGACAATTCCAGACAGATAAAAATAAACAATTTATTTATCCCTCACAAAGGTCAGTATAATATACACACAAGTCCATCACAACCCAAATAAGCTTCTTACACAAAACCTCTTTTTATAATACGCACAAAACCGGCTACTTTCGATTTGATCGCAAATCGCTTGAAATCCCTTGATAATATCAAAACCTTTAACAGATAACGAACAAATAATAAATTTGACTCTATTTTGTGAGGGATAAAGTTTATTTTTGTTTGTAAAGTAGATATTAAAATATTATTTCAGGCTCGTATTTGTCAACATGTCAAAATAGCCCTTTGATTTCTCTGTCCCTTTAGTAGGTAATATAAAAATGGGGAATAAAGGGAAAGGGCGACGCGGTATATCAATTTTGTTAAAACGATATGTCATATACGTGATTTGGTTGGTCGGAAATAAAATATTTATAATCTCTAAATATTGGATATTTTATTCATGGACATTGTTACTAAAACACAAATTTATCCATTTAATATCATAAAAAAGCAACTAGTGGCATATTTCAAGACAATATGCATAATTTCACCTATTTGTGTAAAAGCATAGTATTTTTTCTTTATATACAACATGTAATGTTGCCACATGTTCCGTGTGGTGCTGGACATAAAGAATTGCACCACCCTTATCTCTTCTCATGGGTGTTGTAAAAGGCGACTAATGGATTCACCAGAGGATGGGCAGCAGCGTTCTCCGAGTATTTAACCAACCAACTACGATCGCCAACCCGCCTGTCAAGCGTGGCGATTATAGCATATCTCTTGTCTTTCGGCTGAAATGATGATGATGATGACAATATGTAATAGAATAAACGCAAGTCCTGAATGTAGAAGAATCACTAGGAGAATCTCTTGGTATGGTTTGCAAATGCAATAGGCTGAGATGATGATTTGTAAGACTATACTTATTGATGGTCAACCCGCTGATGTATCTAATACAGACAAGGATGTATATGTATACCGAATATCTTAAAATAACTTTTTTATACATCATCATCATCATCATTTCAGCCGAAAGACGTCCACTGCTGGACATAGGCCTCCCCCAAACATCGCCACAACGACCGGTCCTGTGCCTTCCGCATCCAGCGGATTCCCGCGACCTTCACCAGGTCGTCGGTCCACCTTGTGGGGGGCCTACCCACGCTGCGCCTTCCAGTACGCGGTCGCCACTCCAGAACTTTACTGCCCCATCGGCCATCCGTTCTGCGAGCAATGTGCCCCGCCCACTGCCACTTAAGTTTGGCAATTCTTCGGGCTATGTCGGTTACTTTCGTTCTCCTGCGAATCTCCTCATTTCTGATTCGATCACGCAGGGACACTCCGAGCATAGCCCTCTCCATTGCCCTTTGAGTGACTTTGAGCCTTCTTATCAGGCCCATTGTGAGCGACCACGTTTCAGTACCGTAAGTAATTACTGGCAACACACACTGGTCAAAGACTTTCGTCTTGAGACACTGCGGTATTTTACTTTTTTATACATATCTATTGAAATATAATACTTTTTTGCTTTCATTACCATTTATTTCGTGACTGAAAAAGAACATGTATATTTTCCCCCTTAAGTGCAGTTTCCAATTCAAACTCTTAAATAAATTAACATCAATTATTCCACATGTACACTCGAGCACAGAATTAAAACTTCTCACGTGCACGATTCTATTTGAAAATTGAACGGACAGAACAGAACAAAGGAGTGTTTTCTGTCAACGGCATTTCCTTTTGAAAATGGAATGCGGCGATTCGGTCCGTGTCCAATGACCGACCCGTCTGCCATGGAACGATTTTAAAATGTATAAATGAAAATACACGGATTTTTTGTGTCGATTGTACTTTTGTTTATTGAAACCCTCGATGACAGTTTTGCTATTTTTTATGCGTTTCAATTATTAACAATAGCAGATGCTGTTTTAAACAACACGGATTCAAGTGGGTGGTGTATCCATATCTTCTTTCAAAAGGTTCAGTATTGCCGTGTGTACTTTTTGGAGAATCCTACCTACTAACATGGACGAATAAAAAAAAGCGGACGGAATCTCGCTAAACAAGTTTAAGTTTAATTGAAGCACCCATAGTAAGACGGCTCGCTTAAAAGTACGGGCTGGCACGCACACATTCACAGCCATAGTAAGACAAAAAGCCGCGATTACGCAACAAATCTCGTGTGACGGTAGTCAGTGTCGTAGTGTCATAAATAAAATAACAACATATATCTGGTGTGTTAAAATGCTGTCGAAATTGATTGATCGTGTTTTTTTTTTTTGCATAGCGGTTTTTCTGTGTTTTTAAAATAGATGGCTCTTGTGAGATAAAGAACTACGGGAGCGGAGCCATAGATAAAAGCTAGTATAATTAATATTATATTAACAAGTAATTGTTATTTACAGGAAGGATTAAAGTTTGGAAAAAAAATAACGCTTTTATTTCAAAAAGTCAATGTTTAAAAACAAAACAAAAGTTGTATGAAAAAGAAAACTAAAATCCAATCACGTTCCACTACTTTCACTACTACACACATCCTTTATATAACTCTGTACAACTTAATTATGCGACATGTCTTGTAAGCATTTTTAAAATGGCTGCACAGAAAGATTTTTAATATCTTTGAAACAAGATAATCGTCACTTTTTTGTTGTAGTTATACAAGCTAGGTGAATCTAATATTTTATACAAGGGTTATACAAAATATACTATTATGTTTTCCATCTAACATTAACGTCTAAACTTAAATTTAATTTAATTTATTTATTTGTAAATATAGATCAAAAATAAGTGTTACAGTCTTATAATTGGTCACATATAACTGGTCTATATGTCCTACCATAGGTATGATGATTACGATGCCAAATACCAAATTTATAGAAAGGAAATAACTATTAGGATAACAAGAACCTCGTTACACATTACAGAATTATTATACATTTGAAAATTTATATTAGGTTTACAATAAAATAACAATTCATGTCAGGAAATAGTAAAAATACAACATGTTGCTCCGTATTCGTGCCATATTTAAGGAGGTCACTATATTACTGATACTGAACACGATTAAAAAAAACAACAACAATATTTTTTTCCTTTAATGCCTATTCGTACACCAAAAAATTCCCCACGTGTGTCGCATGCAACACAAAAAAGATGCGTGCGGAATCACCAAAAATTAAGCAGAATTTTCCGCCAGTGTCTTATTTTCAAAAGTCGTTCGGGATTTATTCTCAAACCCTTGCTATTTTTCAGAGTAAAAATTTGGTTATTAAATAACCGTAGAATTGGTAAAGTATTTTTAGATGACTAAGCACACGAGACGGAAAGAGACTTCGTGGCAGACCACTACAACGGTGGCGAGACGATATCGTCGCAATAGCTGGAAAAGCTTGGACCACGACGGCCCAAGAAAGAGAGAGATAGCAACAGATGGAGGAGACCTTCATCCAGAAATGGGTGAACCCTTAACGTATTATATTTATTAAGTTTATAGTAACATCAATGAATCATGTAACTGAATTTAGGGAATAAAGGCTATTTTTATTTTATTTTATTTATTTTTATTAAGCTCATTATTTATCATTTGCTCCCGAAAAATGGCACGGTTACAGATCAAAATCTTGTATAATAATAAATTAAACATAGATCAACAAAAAAACTTGATTTTCCTTTCAGCAAAAATGTTTTATCAAATATATCAGTGACAAAATCAACAGCAGAAGCTTTCATTTCAACACTTTTAATTTTAACCCTTTGAATGGCATCAATAATTTCTTCAAAAACGTAATAAAGAACAGACGCCTGCTAAACATCAAACGCTAATAATTTTCAATATTTCAAAGTCCTCTTCTAAAAAAGAAACAATAACTTTTAAGAGTTTACGAGTGCATAAAAATAGCTTGAGGGTATTTTTTACCCCGAGCGCAAAGAAAGGGTTAAAGGCTTAACCCCCTTTGGCGCCAACAGTAATTAATGACAGATCTCAAAGATTTTTTCTTCTTTAGAAAACGCGATTTCTTTGATCTGATTGTTTAATATCGTAGTGAAGTTCGAAATTTGATTTTTGTAACTTGTGTATTGTTTTGACGCCTTTTATGTTTGAGGGTAAATACCTACAGGAGACCAACTTATCATTTCAGCAATAAAAAACAATATAATATAAATACTCAGATCAGGACACATTATAATAAAACCGATATGTACCTAGAATGAAATTAAAAAACATCTATTTATTTATATATGCTTTATTGTACACCATAAAAAACATTACATTGAATGTGCATTTAAACTATTGTACAAATGGCGGCCTTATCGCGATCAGCGATTTCTTCCAGGCAACCTTAGGATGGACAAGAATGAACTGGACAGAAAATGGGGTTGTCAGATGTGCAAATTCGATACATAATCATTTTATTTTATTTTCATACATCCCAATTTTAATAGGGAAGATTTGCAGCTACCACCTGTACAGAACCCAGTTCTAAAAATAATCAAGTGCCACTTCGTGCATCGAAACGATTTTAATTAATAAAAATTGTACTGTAGTATTTATTTTTTTTGAAATACCTGTTTAGACGCTTGTCATCTTAGTCTACCTGCGACCACGAAATGCTGCAAAGCTTTCGAAACGTCAGGGAAACCAATTTAAATAATATACGCGACTTAATCCGGTTAAACTTTGTTTTATTATAATGTGTAGTGATCGCGAAAACCTAATAAATTATTAATGTAATTATACACACAATAATTTTTGTAATTGTACATAGGTATTTATCTATTTTTATTATATGTAATTATAGTCCGTAGTACGAAACATATTTTACTACTTTACTGGTGCATCTACCTTATTCTTTGTCTCTGCATTACCCTAAGGTTGTCTGGTAGAGAACGCCTATGGCGTTAAGACTGCCTTTGTACTGTAGTGTATAAGTTAATCATATTACCTAAACGTAAGCTAATTATAAGTAAGTAAGAATTATGTACTTTCAAGTTGTTAGCGAGTTTAGTCTTAAGTTAGATGTTAAGACAATATAACGTACTTTTACCAAACAATACGTCTTTCATTTGGACGCCACTACCTACAACCTTTACATGGCGACCCTGCCAGGATAAAGAATAAAAAATAAAGAATTAAATAAATAAATAAATTATATTTATTTGCTCGTATTTACCCGTGGCCTCACTATCGGGGCCAATCCGAAAACCAGCACTGCAACATTTCGGTGTTGTGGCATATGCTGAGATGGGGGCTTTTTTTAGTCTTTTGCAGACATGTTGTTTTTAATTTTATTGTTTTTGTTACGGTTTTTGTGTAATTTTTTTGTCACTTTTTCTCTCGCAGGCGATTTTCTCGCTATAGGAAACGAGAAAATATTTTTTCCTTTCTTTCTTAATTATTATATTTTAACGCATTAACTACAGCGACATCCTAAGGCCGCGTCCTCGACGAAAACGATGAGCAGGGCTGGGGCGACAGCGGGAGCGGGGCAACGCAGGGTTTTAATGTGGAAGTAAAATTCGATATTATGGGCAGAGTTCACGGTAGCTTGGCAACAGACGTACTGAACCAGGAGTCGGAGATCTTCAACGAGCGAATTCATTCTACTCGTGAGGATTTTTAAAGCAAGTTACAGGCGGTTGGTCCTTACAAGAAAAAAAGTCAAAGAGCTTCACTCGCTAGCAAAAAGGTAATGAGAATTTTTGAGATGAAAATTACAATCAATGGTCCAATTCATAAATTCGATTCCCAAAATAGGTAATACACCCTAAATTATACCGACGTGTATGCAATAGAAGGTACAAAATATAAGCATTGCAGACAAATGAACTTTTCATTACAATGCCATACAGGGTGCGTGATTAAACGCCTTTACAGCCGTAAAGCGATACCGATACACAACGCAATTCGATTATGATTCAGGGCTGTCAGTTCCAAGTGATTAGATATTTTTCGTGTGATTAGTGAAGAGAAAGATTGCTTGAAAATTAGTAGATAGAATTTTTATGCAGAGGTGGATGTTTTTTTTATTAGAAACCCCACAATTGAAATAATATCAAAGTTGATGGTCTCGGAAATCAAGGGCAAAAAGAAAAAAAACTATAAGTGGTGGTTAGAGACAGGAGGAGGAGTTTATTTATTTGTTTAGTGGTAAACATAGCAAAAAAAATCTAAAGATGTAAACATAAACTCATTAGGGTTTTACCGTACATCAGTATCATCATTGTAGTTGTGTTTACATAATAGACTACTAGGTACTGATCACAGCGTTTAAGGAAACAAAGACTGACACACGTACAGTCAACTGCTGTAATATTTCAAGAGGCATTGCAATAGATCTTTTCAGATCGCAGTGGCTTAGTCCAAGATTTCTTTCCTCAAAATAATGATGGATAGTAACAATACCAGTATAAGCAGAGCTTGTCTAGTATAAAACTCACATTCTAAGCTAGTTCTGCTTATAACAGTTTTGTTATCATTGATGTGTTACACATGAAGTTGGTAATTAACAAAATAAGTAAACATGAAGACAAAAATGTACTTAATTTAGATACAAAAATAATCAGTGATCTATAAATAATTTGCATGAAATATTGTGCGTACTTTAGACGTTTTCCCTTTAACCATCCGTACATCCCTGAGTGCGCGATTAACCGTCGATCTGTTAATCATCGGTTTGGTTTACAGCCGGCCCGAGCGATGTATCTCGTACAATTGTTATTTATCGCTTTATTGCGGCTTCGGTTACCATTCATTGCGGCTTTTGGTATTGTATCAACAGAAATTGATGTATTGTTGAATTTTTGATAAGTTGTTTTTGGTATAAATGTGGGATAAGCTCTGGATCAAATTTGTTTGGTACGGATAAAATGGTCAATGTGTTTTGATCGTTGGTTTAATTAATGTTAATCTATCGTTTGATTTTGCCTTTCATTGCGGCCCTAAGTTTTGTTTATCTCCATTATATCGATCCTAACCTGCAAAAAAATTGCTGCAAGATTTTGTAGTGTGCATATTCAGATATTCAGGCATCGTAAAATGCTCCAGTTTTTCCCATTATATACTTCGCTTATTTTATTTTATTATTAAACTATAACAGCTATGATTTTGGTCCCTACTTGGAAAGATTTTATAATTGTGGTCACAGAAATAGACAGAGATAGAATGGTTGTAATCACAATTTTACTTGCGATTCATGCGTGGCATCTTTCGAACAAACTACGCCTTACATATTGATGTCATTAAATTTCTAAAATTAACTTTAATCAAATGTACTTAACAGCTTTTGTTTCTGCAGTTAGAAACAGCACAGTAAGGCATTTCTGCGGGTTTTTGTTACAGTATTTACAGAAACAAGTCATAAGGCGAACTGATGGAAGACAAGCTTTCAACTGCTATAGGCTATCACTCCTCTTTACAATTTAATAGGTATAAATATTGTAATGTCATATTGTATTGTATTTATATTGTATGTGATTGTATTGTCTTGTGGCGAATAAATGATTTGATTGATTTGACCAAATTGCATTTCATTTATTATTTTTTGTAAAAATGTAACATGGTATAAAAACTAACCCAATCGACTCTCCTGGTGATTCAGAACAAACTATTTTCTCAAAATTATTAATAAAAAATTTTTTTTTTTTTTTTTTACGACGTCTGTTGTCTGGTTTTTCGAGTATCGGACTGCTGGTCATGAGGTCGTGAGTTCGATTCCCACAGGACACAAATATTTGTGTGATGAACATAAGTGTTTGTGTTGGTCTGGGTGTTGCTTATGTATTATAAGTATGTATTTACAAAAAAAAAGTATTTAAGTATTAAATCCATTGTCTAGTACCCATAGCACAAACCCTGCTTAGTTTGGGACTAGATGGTGCTGTGCAAAATGTCCCAAAGATATTTACTTATTTTATTAATTTTATTTCACTACCAAAAACAATAAGAAAGAGCAAAATCGCTCTCTTTTGCGAAATAGAAAACCAGCAGGACACAACGCTTTACCTCCCAAAGAGTTAATAGTTACCACTAAATTGTACTAAAAAGTACCGTTTAGTTACATTTTTGATAAGATGTTCATCGGTCCCCGCTGAGTCGTGTTGTTTGGTACAGCTTGTAAATGCGAATAACGCGTGACTAGGAACTTTTAAGGCTTGCAATGAAGATAAAGTTATCGACCATTGTGGTGAACGGACGATGTCGGTTTTTTTTTGTTGTTGTCCACGAACTATAGGCATACATCGTGCGAGCGAGCAAAGACTTTAATGAACTTTGTAAAGAGTTCGCATTTGACCCATTTACTTCAAGAAGCTCTACGGTATGCAATGTGCTAAACCTTGACTTCTTTAGAATGACTGAATAAGTAATATTCAAGTATTTTATGTAATATTTTTCAACTCTAATCAATTGTAGTTTTTGTGCTTGCCAGTGATCGTTAAAATCAGTGTTAATTTACCCTATTACTATCCGTGGAAACCTGTAATTGGCTTAGTGTAACCTATGCTAGCTGTTTATTAATTTTTATATAGCTGTTGGTTTTCCTAATTATAAATAAATAATATTGTAAACGTGAAAGTTTGTGAGGATGTATGGATGTTTGTTACTCTTTCACGCTAAAACTACTATATGGATTTTAATGAAATTTGGCATACAGATAGAAGATAAGATTTACATAAAGGCTACTTTTAATCCCGGGAAAATGAACAGTTCCCGAGGGATGCGCGATAAACGACATTCACGCGAGCGAAGTCGCGGACATAGGCTAGTAATAAATTAACTTGAAAACGTGGAAATTTCTTCAAATTGACACTACCAATCAGTTCTATTATTGATATTGGAGTCTGTGTTTTTTTGTTCCCACAACAACCAAAAATTCAGCATGTATATTGAACTGAAAATTTAAAGCATTACTCAACAGTAATCACCTTACCGATTCTCAGGAAGAAAACCAGCTTCTTTATATTGCTTTTCCTTCGCTCCTTCATGCCACGGAAGGATTATTATTTATAGAAATTAATAACATTCTCACTGCTCCTAAGTGCTAGGTTCACGTAGGTTAGCTAGACCCAGACCTCGGCCATGATTAACGAGGCCGAGGCGATGACAGGAGGTGAGGCTACGGTGCTGTATACAGCGTGTAGGGAAGATAGAAGATTTATTAGTACCCATGAAATTTTGTGAATTAAAATGAAGTGTGGTGTAATGTGTATAGTTTTCTAAGTCAATAAACTAGACATGCGATAAATGTATCAAAGAACTGAAAATAGAGATACGTATCATTTCGATCATAAGATACGTATCACTCATTTGTATCAATAGTTAGAGATAGTTCTCGCTCTGCTGTTGATTTAGGTTAGTGTTCACAGTTCACTTATCTTCTTATCCGTAGTTCAGTGAGACAGTATTAATTAAATTCATAAAAAAGACCAAACATATCTTAAATATTACTTAAGTATCGTCCATGTTTCTTTAACTTATTTATGTAGTTTATTATTACAAAAAAAGCTTAATTTATCCTCTATCCTCGTGATTCTGAACAAACTAGTTTCAAAAATTGCGTAAACAAAAAGTAACCTTGTATATTTTTTAGGAGAATTTGCAGGCTAGTGTGATAATAAAATTGTTTCTCAATTAATTTGTTTCAAAACCACCCCCTGTACACACACGGTATATCTTAGATGAGTTGGCACGTCTCGGTGGCGGCCACTTGAACTGTCAATTACGAGATATTGAGAAGCCATGATTGACGAGACCCTAATGCTCGGATATGAACTGTTTTGATTTATATTGGTAGTTGTTGTTACGGATGTAACCGTCTATCTATACATTTAATCAAAATTGTTGCACTTGCAATTGTTATATTTTGCAACTGTTGCATTTGCAATTGTTGCACTTGCAATTGTTAGTTTTGCAATTGTTGCTTTTGCAATTGTTACTGTTGCAATTGTTACACTTGCAATTGTCGCACTTGCAATAGTTGCGCTTGCAATTGATGCATTTGCAATAGATGTATTTGAAGTATGAAATATTTTATACACCCCCGACAGGAGTTATTGGACAACTCGGCCAACAGAATCTCGACCAAGTGGCCGAGTTGAGACGATTTAATTTTGTATTGGTCAACCCAGCCGACAGTAAAAATTTCAAGTACTTCTGTACAGTCAGGAACAAACATAAAATGAAAATATTCTTATTCAAATAACGACTTCAAAAAAATGTCTTTGCTTTCATAATCTAAATTCATTTTAATTAAAGTAAAATATAAGTAAAAACAAGATGTATCTACCACAACTATATTACGTTTTAGAAGATATTTCTAGTATCTCCCGAGGGTTCTAGAAATAGAAAACATATCCCTTAATATGTTATGCAGTCCTGCTACATATTCAGTGTCTATCTCCCGGGGGTTCTCGAAATAGAAAACATATACCTCACTATGTTATGCAGTCCTGGTACATATTCAATATCTATCTCCTGAGGGTTTTAAAAATAGAAAACATATCCCTTACTATGTTATGCAGTCCTGATACATATTCAGTGTCTATCTCCCGAGGGTTCTCGAAATACGACCAAAATTAATATCCAATCTATCCACGATTTGGCCTACTAGAGATAGGAATTTGACATAAGCTTCATACAAAATATGTCAAATTTCTATCTCTAGTTGGGTAAATCGTGGATAGATTGGATATACATTTTGGCCGATAGAAAACATACCCCCTTACTTTGTTATGCAGTCCTGGTACATATTCAGTATCTACCTCCCGAGAGTTCTAAAAATAGTAAACGTATCTCTTACTATGTTATGCAGTCCTAGTACATATTCAGTATCTAACGAATAAAAATGCAAAAATAATGTAGTCTACGGTTATGAAATCCGAATCGCGACCATTCTTGTTGTTAAATAAATTGTAGACGTACGAAACATTAATAGATAGTTCTATGGAACGAAATAGTAATCGTTTTTATTTTTAAATAATATTGACATAAAATGCCTTAAGTAATCTGCAACCGACTGTACATTAGATGCTTGGCCGGGTTGTCCAATACAAAATTAAATCATCTCAACTCGGCCACCTGGCCGAGATTTTGTTGGCCGACTTGACCAATAACTCCCCGACAGAAACTATTGGAGAATTACGAAGCTTGAAGTTTCATTTCTATCTGAATACAATGAATACTTATCGACAATTACAGTATACAGTTTATTTCCAGCGCAGTGCCGGATTCAATATAAAAAAATGACGTAATAAAACCTTTTTAACAAAAAAAATTACCGACGAAAAAAGAAACTGAGAAGCGAAAAATAAAATAAAACCTTTTGTTTTAAAAACTAAAGTATTTAAACTTTCGCGAATTTCACTCATATTGAACTATATTTACGGGACTTGTCAAGCACAATAAAATCAATTGCCGTGGTCACGAGCAGACTGAAGTGTTGTCTTTTGACCGCAAACTACTAAAAGTTTATTCGGATATACTAGCGGGGAAAGCGATGTAAATAAAACTGTATAAATAAGGTACTCACTCTGTATAATAATTACCAACTTCTTCACAGCACGATTACAATTATTATAATAATGTTTAGATAGGTACTACTATAACAATATCTTGATTCAATGGTCTTGACTCCTCGACGAACAAAAATGGACTGCCCGAAAATGGCGCGATGTGCGCTATTTATCAACAACGACGGGTATCGAACGACAGTGGCGTGATTTGAATCAATGGCAGTCCATTTTTGTTGCAAGCACAAAAAATAAGTTTGTTGTTTATTGTTAAATTATAATTATTGAAATTTATAGAAATACAAAAATCAGTAAGTTATAGCATACATAATTAAGTTTAAACAATTGCATACTAATAATACCAAATTCATTATAAAATCGCTTACAGTCGGCCATCCGTATTACAAAGTACGCCCTCGTAACGTATAAATGGAAAACAATCCTATAATGTATATGTATATACTTTATAACAATTAATATAATTGCTTAACAGTATTATTAAAATTTTAATGCAATTTAAATATCTACGAAACAATACATTATTACTTATTATCATTTTAATACATCATCTCGACATTACAACATAGTTACGTGTCTTCATCTCATCAGCATAACACACTATAACAAAAGTTGGTAATAGCTTATCAGTATCGATTAACAAAAGTGATAACTTAATTAAATTATTCATGGATATAAGGAGTAGTAACACACTAGAAAATGATCTACCAATTATTATTAGTTACATAAACTTATTGTAATGGAATCTGGAACAATGGTTATTTTAATTATATCTGGAAAGAGAAGATTTATTTATTTATTATGAAACCTGAAATATAACTGGGTTAGCGTTTGGATAAACTGAATAAAAGAGAAAAGAGAGTAGTTAAGTAAACTATTTACTTCCATCATTAAAGCAACAGGCCCCTAGAATGTCCTGTATCTTTGATTTAACGACAGGCCCCTATAATGTCCTGTACCTATCTTTAATTTAACGACAGGCCCCTAGAATGTCCTGTATCTTTAAATTAACAACAGGCCCCTGGAATGTCCTGTATCTATAATTAAACAACACAATTTTAACCAAGTTAATCGAACTTCCGAAACTATCCATCGCTACATTCGCTAGACGAAACCACGTCCTCTTCGTCTCTTAAAGTTAAGCCATGGTCTAATTTTGTCGATTGCTACAACCGTCGAGAATCGTCTACCATTTTTTCGTGTTAGTGGCGTATCTTCCACTTGAAAACGATCATAGTCCAAAACAGCAGTGATCTTATATGGGCCTTGGTAGCGGAGTACAAGCTTTCTACTTTGACCCGTGGCTGGTATTTGGCGCTCAATCCGCACCAGGTCCCCTACTAGAAACTTGATGGGAGGGCTGCGCTTTTTGTCATACGCATCCTTTTGACTCTGTTGAGAGGATTCAACAAGAGAATTTATCTCTTGTCTAATTTCTGATCTACTTGGGTTCAATTCGACGGTTACCTCTTCACCTATTTCAGATAAGATCCTACTCTCACTACTTCCTGTGGGTCTAATACCAAATAATGCCTCCGAGGGTGTGCGGTTTATACCTTTGTTAATAGTATTGTTCAAGCCCCACTGCACATCAGACAGGTGGTCGTCCCATTTGTTATCCTGGGTGCCAACAGATTTAGCAGTTAGTGCATCAACTATGACTTTATTGTATCGTTCCACTTGCCCGTTTGCTCGGGGAGTGGCAACAGCGTTAAGTACGTGTTTTATACCTTTTTCATTCATAAATCTTTTAAAAGTGGAACCAGTGAATGACGTCCCTCTGTCTGAAATTAATCTCCTAGGTACGCCAAATATACCAAAATATTCTATCAAGACTCTAACTGAAGTGTGCGATTTTGTGTTTCGAACCGGTTTTAAGTAGGCATATCGCGTGAAAGCATCGACTATTACCAAGATATGCATATTGCCTCGACTACTGCGTACAAAAGGTCCTACATGATCTATGTGTATCGTATCAAAAGGATTATCAATTTTTTCTATTGGGTGTAAAAATCCTGGTCGTTTACCTCCGGATGCTTTGGAATAAGCGCATTCCAAACAAGAGTTTACATTTTTTTTTTTATAAAATTTCGCATTTTGGGGAACCAATACATGGTTTTAACTTTTTTCTAGCGTCTTATCAACAGAAAAGTGGCCTATATCGTCATGGTTTTGTTTGACGATTTGCCAACGTACCCCTTTAGGTACCACCCATCGGTCCCCTTGTGAAGTGATTCTAAATAATTTTTCCCCTTTTAACTTATTGTTATTTTTAACGTCAACGATATTATCTATTTCCGGGTCCTTGAGTATGCCGATAATCCTCTGGACTTCAGAATCAGTACTCTGCACAGTTATTAACCAAGCCGTTTCAGAAATATTAGAGACATTGAATACATCTACCGATGACGATTCCGAAATAGGATTGCGACTAAGCGCATCTACGTGTGCCATTGCCGT
Organism: Asteroscopus sphinx; assembly: GCA_949699075.1. Classification (NCBI taxonomy): domain Eukaryota; kingdom Metazoa; phylum Arthropoda; class Insecta; order Lepidoptera; family Noctuidae; genus Asteroscopus; species Asteroscopus sphinx. The sequence goes on along the minus strand of OX453022.1, from coordinate 19,229,144 downwards.
ACCAGCCCTATAGTCGATGTTAAAATTGAATTCCTGCATTTGCTCCCACCATCGAGCAACCCGCGGAACCATGTCCCTCTTCTGGAATGTTGCTCGTAAAGAATTGCAATCCGTTACAATTTTGAAATTAAGACCAATGAGATATACCCGAAACTTCTGGAGTGCAGATACAACTGCAAGAGTTTCTAAATCGTACGAAGAGTAGTTTTGCTCCTCAGGAGAGGTTTGTCTACTGAAATATGCCACAGCCCTAAATTCACGGTTCTTACCTCGTTGTAATAGAATTCCTCCAAGTCCTATCTTGCACGCGTCAGTGTGAAGCTCAGTTTCAGCATGTGGGTCATAGAGAGCCAAAGTAGGCTTCTCAACTAACTTCTGTTGTAAAGACCGAAATGCTGCCTCTTGCTCTGGACCCCAGACCCAATTTACGTCCTTTTTAAGAAGGTGCGTCAAAGGTTTGGAAATAATAGAAAATCCCGGCACAAAACTCCAAAAAAAACTAGCTAAACCTAAGAACTGGCGCACGTTATGCTGATTTTTAGGCACCGGAAACTTGTCAACTGCTTCTACCTTCCTAGACCCTGGCCTTATACCATCGTTAGACACCTCGAACCCTAGATAGTCGACTCTATGTCCAAAGAACAAGCATTTAGAGAGTTTGAGAGTCAGTCCCGCGTAAGAGAAAAGTTTTAAAATTGATTCTAATCTAGTGAGGCCTTCAGAGAAATCTTTGGCGGGGATTATGACATCATCTAAATATTCTAGTGCCTCTTTGTGACGAGCAGAACCTAAAACCTGATTCATAATCCGCTGAAAGGTTGCAGGAGCATTTGCAAGGCCGAAAGGCATCCGGTTAAACTCAAAGTGCCCGTCCGGAGTGACAAAACCTGTTTTGTGCCTATCCTCTTCGCGTATGGGTACCTGATAATAGCCTGATGCTAAGTCAAGGGTGGTATAAAATTGATGACCAGCAAGAACGTCTAACTGATCATCAATTAAAGGCATAGGGTAGTTTTCCTTGATTGTACGTTTATTTAGTGCCCGATAATCGATACACAAACGATACTCCCCTGTCTTTTTACGCACTAACACGATTGGGCTAGCGTAGGCGGAAGTAGAAGGCCGTATTATGTCGTTCTCTAATAGTTCATCAATCATCCCTCTCACTACCTCTTTTTCCTTGATAGCTAGCCTGTAGGGTCTGTACACTACAGGTTCGCTATCGTTTAGATCTATAGTCATTTCCCCTACGGATGTAATACCTAGTTCTGGCATATTGAAAGCGAAAGATTGCCTATATTTATTTAACAACGACAGTAAAATAGCGTGTTCAACATGACTGATGCCCTTTCCAACCTTGACATCGTCAGAAACAATTGGTGCAATTTGTTGTTGAATAACCGTGGACACCTGTGCCACGCTTATGGTTTGGATTTCTTCCTTAGCGATATGACCCCGTGCAAGCAGTGCCCCCTTTTCGAATTTAACTACTTTCCCTACTGGGATGTTCATCGCTATCTGACCAGTTCCATCCTTTGCCAAGCTAAATAGACCCGAGTACACCGAAAACCTAATGTCCAACTGGAGCCGTAACCCGCCTTCAATATATACTTCGCCTTCAAAAGTAGAATTAGTATAAACCTCTACCAACGAGATACCAGAAACTGATACGTCATTTTTACAGAACAACTCAATTTTACGATTTGTGACCAGATCATCCGTTGTTCGTAACACAGTCAGTGTGTCACTCGTCTTGAAAACAGTAATATGACGTTGTTCTGTAAAAGTCTGACCTATCATAAGAGGCACATGCATAGCATAGTCGGGAACTATAAGTAATTCGACTTCAGCCTCAACCTCATCAACAATAATATTCACGCGTCGTTTTCCTAATACCTGAACGAGAGTTGCCAAAACCTCTGAGGTGAGGTAGAGCTTCGGTATCAAATTTATCTCCTACTTTCTCAAAATCGGACAATCTAATCATGCAACACTCACTACCAAAGTCTATAAATGCATCAAACGGAACATTATCGATGTAAACGACTTTAAGATATTTATCACCAACATTTTTATGGTTTAAATGTCTACTCTACTAATATTTTTACCATTCGGGACAGATGGTAATTTTGAATAACATTGATCACTATCATGGCCTATTTTGGTACACTTGGTACATTTCTTTACAGGTAATGGACAACGAGTTGATATATGGCCTTCTTGCTTGCAATTGTAACAGCGCTGACTCTTGTTTCCTAATTTAGTTGAAGGTTCAGAAGTCCGGCCAATATTATTACCCTTGGAAACAATTTTACGATCAGAAGTAGGTTTTATGTTCCTAGCATTTCTTAAATAGGCCAGGAGTTTATCAGGGTTATCATATTGTACCGCTTCTGCCCCCAGCCTAACAGACCGATCATCTATTCCATGCAGTATGCAGTCAACAGCCCGTCTACCTACTATGCCGCATCTATTTATCATCGCCAATTTGTCATAAAAGTAAGTCTCTAGAGATTCTCCGAATCGAGCCCGTTTGGCTAACATATCACATAGAGTTTGCCCGTAGTTTTCCTCAGACGGAAACGCAGATTGCAATTTTGTCTGCCATTCCTTCCATGAGAAAAGAACAGACGATTGACCTTCATACCACCGCTGTGAAACCCCCCGTAATTTAGGAAGAGCGAAATGTATCAACTGTTTTTCAGTCCACCCATAAATAGATGCACACTCATTTACTTTATGCAGCCACATTATCATAGTCTGCTCTTTTCGGCATGGATTGAATTCGGGAATAGTATTGTGAATGTTACCTAGCCTATCCAATGAATCAGTACGACCTACCGATTTTAGTGCTTTCAATAATAATGTGATATTATCTCCAGTAGGTGGCAGTAGTGGCTCAGACTCACGTGTGTTCCCCGTATCAGCCGACTGATTCTGGACTCTAGTAACACTACGCGGCCTAGACTCATCCTGCCCTTGCGCAAAATTTCTCGTGTGGCTGTGCGACTGGCGGCTAGTATGGCTGCGTGACCAGTGGCTTGTATGACTGTGCGACCGGGTTGTCAAGTGGCTGCGAGATCGATGCCTGGCATGGCTACGAGATCGGTGGTGGGTGCGACTACGAGGTCGGTGACCGGCACGGCTGCGAGATCGGTGACCTGCATGACTTTGAGATCGATGGTGAGCACGACTGTGACGTCTTTGAACAGCTCGACTACGAGATCGATGACTATGCTCATTGCTACGAGATCGGTGGTGGGCACGCCTGCGAGATTGGTGAATGGTGCGGCTACGAGATCGGTGGTTAACAGGATTTCTTAATCGGTGACCTGCATGACTGCTCGGGGTATGACCCGTGCGATCACATGGATGACAGTCCGTGCCACCACTCTGCATTGATATATTTCGGGAGCGCTTCCTCAACGACCGTTGCGAGGATTGAAGTCTCTCACGACTGCGAGACCGACGCATTGATTCGGTCGGGTGCGTAGAAGCGTACAGCCTGGTGTTTTTCATGGGAGTATTCATTATGTAACGTTAGGGAGCATAAATCGCAACGCATACTGTTTCGTTAATAATAGCAATGCACGTCTATTGGACAGTGGCGCGATAAGAATTGCTGGCGCTTCCAGGCAGTAGTCTAGGAGAGAGCGCGTGTTGTGTGGAGCGCTCCCAGAGAGTAGCCCTGGCAAAAGCGCGTGTTTTGATGGAGCACTTCCAGGGTGTCAGCCCTGGCGAAAGTGCGTGTTTTGATGCAGCACTTCCAGGGTGTAGCCCTGGTGAAAGCGCGTGTTATGATGGAGCACTTCCAGGATGTAGCCCCGGCGAAAGCGCGTGTTGTGATGCAGCACTTCCAGGGTGTAGCCCTGGCGAAAGCGCGTGTTGTGATGGAGCACTTCCAGGATGTAGCCCTGGCGAAAGCGCGTGTTGTGATGCAGCACTTCCAGGGTGTAGCCCCAGCGAAAGCGCGTGTTGTGATGGAGCACTTCCAGGATGTAGCCCTGGCTAAAGCGCGTGTTGTGATGCAGCACTTCCAGGTTGTAGCCCTGGCGAAAGCGCGTGTTGTGATGGAGCACTTCCAGGGTGTAGCCCTGGCGAAAGTGCGTGTTGTGATTGAGTGCTTCCAGGGAGTAGCCCTGGCTTAAGCGCGTGTTGTGATGAAGCACTTCCAGGGTGTAGCCCTGGCGAAAGTGCGAAGTGCGAGTTTTGATGGAGCGCTCCCAGAGAGTAGCCCTGGCGAAAACGCGTGTTGTAATATCATTAGAACACACATGTTTAAAGAACAAAACAATTTGCAATGTAAACATAAGCATAAATATTTTAAATTCTTAATGACATCGCTATATCCGCAGTATACAATATTATAACGAATATATTTAACTTACCTCCATTACTACAAAACCGTAGCAGCCATTAGCATAGTTTTGGAAGGTAAAAAGCAAAAAAAAAACGAATAAAAAAAAATTGTGGGCAGGATAAACGAGCGATTTTAAACAATAAAATTTGACTCGTTTATTCCACTTCTGAGATGTTGTCTTTTGACCGCAAACTACTAAAAGTTTATTCGGATATACTAGCGGGGAAAGCGATGTAAATAAAACTGTATAAATAAGGTACTCACTCTGTATAATAATTACCAACTTCTTCACAGCACGATTACAATTATTATAATAATGTTTAGATAGGTACTACTATAACAATATCTTGATTCAATGGTCTTGACTCCTCGACGAACGAAAATGGACTGCCCGAAAATGGCGCGATGTGCGCTATTTATCAACAACGACGGGTATCGAACGACAGTGGCGTGATTTGAATCAATGGCAGTCCATTTTTGTTGCAAGCACAAAAAATAAGTTTGTTGTTTATTGTTAAATTATAATTATTGAAATTTATAGAAATACAAAAATCAGTAAGTGACAGCATACATAATTAAGTTTAAACAATTGCATACTAATAATACCAAATTCATTATAAAATCGCTTACAGAAGTATGCGGGTGTCATCGTCTTGAGCGGCAGGTGTTTTCTCGAACTACCCGCGGTTGGTTATTCGTAACGTTGATGTCCGTAACACGGCCAATGTAACTTGGCCGAAGCGTCGAGGTTAGTCAAAATGTTTGTTATGTTTTGATTTTATTGTGTGCGTCAAGTCCCGTAAATATAGTTCAATACAATAGAAATGAAAAAATAATCTTCCTCTTTCTTTTTAATTCGCACAAAAACAAAAGCATCTCATCCCCGCATGAGGTGAGACTCCCAGTTACACGCCATTTATCCTCGCCGTCACTTGTTTCTGTGGGCCATTTGTCAAAAACTCGGATGTCAGTGTTGGTTCTGATTTATGGGCGAACGGAATGCAATACTTATAATGGATAAATATTGTTGGATTTTTTGCGAATATATTAGGGTGACCATGATGTAGGAGAAGACAAGATTTTTTGGGAGTTTATGTTTAGTCAAGAAAAAATACAATAATAGTGTTGAATAATGTACATACAGCATTTTTTTTGTTTTTCACACAGAAAAACAGATAAGTTCAAAACGTAGTTAGTTTCATTTATTGATTCATTAACATTTTTAACTAATATAATAGAAAATATTTATTTGCATAATATGATTTTGTGTAAAGTAAATAAGATGGCTGCATGGCTGGATGGATTAGTTTGATTTGATATGTCCAAGTGGGCAGGGCGCGCGTGCCAACTGCACCATAGTGCAGGGCCTTTCAAAGCCTTTATCAGTACGCCTTATGACTTGTTTCTTTAAATACTATAACAAAAAATGCCTTATTGTGCTGTTTCTAACTGCAGAAACAAAAGCTGTAAGGTATATTTGATTAAAGTTAATTTTTAAAAATGAATGACGTCAATATGGGACGCGTAGGTTATTTGAAAAGTTGCCATGCATGAATAGCAAGTAAAGTTGTGATTACAACCATTCTATCTATTTCTGTGATTCAAAGTAACATCAAAGTCAACGTGACTTACATTTACTTTGAAAGTCGTCGACCATTTTTTTTTTTTTTTTTTCCGTGGGGAAAATCCTCATGGACGCACTCCGCCTGGGGTAGGCGGAGCCAGTGTCGGACTCTTACCGACTAAAAACCACCACGGTGTTCCTCTAACGACCCTTGGCCGGGGGCGTGGGAAACTTTTACTCTCCCAACCATCCCCGGTAGGTCCCGGCTCGCCATTAGAAGGCGAGCCCCTTCTCCCCGTGCGGCAGCCACATCGGCCACACCCTCCTCTTGACTGGCGCGCGCGGAACACTACGCGCCACCGTCACGGGCCTTGACTGGTCGGGCGGCGGGCCACCCCGAGTCCGCCGCCCGCAGGCCCACATCTAGGGTGGCTGGAGGTCGGCATACGCCCTCCTGCGACGCCCAGGTCGTCTCCTGCGGATGGGGAGAGAGGTCAACGCCTCTCGAACCCTCTCCGCCGCCTCCTTAGCGAGCATTACATCCTCGCAGAAGGAGACGACGCCTTCCCAAGCGCTCTCGCTCCCAACCATAGACAGAACCACGGCCGGAAGCGAGAGATCACTGCCGCCTACTGCAGTGATGAGGTCACGGCGCTGCGCGGCCCAAGCTGGGCACTCCGCCAGTGTGTGCTGCGCCGTGTCCTCTGGGCAGCTCCCGCAGTGATGACACTCGGGCGTCGGCTCCCGGCCTATGCGACACAGATACTTCCCGAAGCATCCGTGCCCCGAGAGTATCTGGGTCAGCCGGTAGGTGTGGGCACCATGGCCCCTCTCCAGCCACTCCTCCATGACGGGCCTTACCGCCGCTATTGCGGCGTGCCCTGCACTGGGTTGCGCAAGTCGCTCCTCCCATTCAGCCACTAGGATCTGGTGGACCTCGGTCCGATCAGGCGGGTCCTCACGCTGGTGGTACCTCAGCGCAAGGTCTCTCGCCTCCAGATCCCAGGGCATTGATCCGGCTAGAAGGCTCGCCGCCTCAAAGGAGATCGTACGATATCCCCGTATCACCCTGATAGCCATCGCACGCTGCGGCCTACGCAGCAGTGCAACGTTGCAAGGCGTCAGGGTGTCCGCCCAAACTGGGGCCCCATAAAGGGCCATGGACCGTACGATCCCCAAAGTCGTCGACCATATCCTGACAAAGCTGTCTAGATTGTGGTCAAGAGCAGATCTATTTAACATAAAAAAAAGTAAACTAAAAAGAAATCAGCATTAATATAATCTAATAAATGATAACAGAATGATGAAAGTCACTTAAAGGTCAATGGAGAGGGCTATGCTCGGAGTGTCCCTGCGTGATCGAATCAGAAATGAGATTCGCAGGAGAACGAAAGTAACCGACACAGCCCGAAGAATTGCGGGCGGGGCACATTGCTCGTAGAAAAGATGGCCGATGGGGCAGTAAAGTTTTGGAGTGGCGACCGCGTACTAGAAGGCGCAGCGTGGGTACGTCCCCCACAAGGTGGACCGACGACCTGGTGAAGGTCACGGGAATCCGCTGGATGCGGAAGGCGCAGGACCGGTCGTTGTGGCGATGCTTGGGAGAGGCCTATGTCCAGCAGTGGACGTCTTTCGGCTGAAATGATGATGATGATGATGATGTGAAATGACGACATTAAAATAAAAAATAAATAAAAAAAACAACTCAATTATTCTAAACAAAACAATCGTTAAACAACTTTATTTAACGATTAATTTAACTACAGCACCTGAATTTTTATACAATATATAACCATAATGATAATAATAAATGGGATAGGAGTTTTTAAACATTCGCGAATTTCACTCATATTGAACTATGTTTACGGAACTTGTCACGCACAATTAAAGTAAATATTTGTTATATTAAGATTTAATTGTGCGCGACAAGTCCCGTAAACATAGTTCAATATGAATAAATGGGATAACCTTACATCAATTTCTAAAAATCTGCGACTTGCAAAAAGCTGTACCTATCTACTCCGTTTTAAACAAAGTTATAGAAATGTCACCCGCTTGACAATCGAAGTCGGTCTCCGGTATTCGGTTTACACCAAATTGAACTGCCAGGGTGACGTCATTAATCATGGCGTAATGATGCCATGTAAATTCTGACGAATATTAAAGTTCTTCTCATTTCCTTGAGTGTATAGTTCGGATACAGTCGATGAAGCGTGCATGTTTATCATTAAAATTTTTTGCTTGTCATGCCTTTCATAATATACTTTGATGATTTCATAATAGTAGGAACTTAATCTGATTTTATAAAGAGGAAAGTTGTGTTACTTTGTGTAGAAGGGTTTGTGAAGCTTATTATATTTATTATTACCCAAAGGTTGCCAAACCCTATTACTCTCGCTACGCTGTCCGTCCGTCCGTCGGTCCGTCTGCCACAGGGCTGTATCTTTTGAACTGTAATAGGTAGCTGGTTGATTTTTTTCTCAGAATATGTGTTGCTATGACCTTTATCAGAACAAATACTAAAAAATTAAAAATCTAAAACCAAAGGGATACAAGAAATCTCGAAAAAAAAGGATTTTTTTCAACGTTTTTGTTCCTGCTTTATCTTCAAAACGGTAATACATACCAGCATCAAACTTGGTCTGATTATAGTGCATACTATGTAGTTTAGCAACAAATACTAAAAATACCTGCGGAAAAAAGAGATGCAAAAATTCATATTTCGCACACGGGCGCCGATATCTTTTGATAAACTCTCGTAAATTAAATCAGTTTCTATGGGGTATAAGGTCAATGGGTGGTACGGAATCCTTACTGCGTGATTCCGACTCGCACTTGGCCGGTCTGTACCAACTTTACTTCAAACTGAGCTATTACACACACACACACATACTTACCTAACAATTTCATTATTTTGTTTAAACTTAATTGCAGTTTTGTAATACTTTGAACATAAATATTAAATTGGAAAGCTGTCGCCTCAATCCATTTTAAATGGGCGTTAATGACTGCGACACAGTTTAATAACTAGTGCAGTCATTTTCGTACACATATTTTATGTAAACGTGTTTTCTGTTCCAATATTTTTTATTTTTTTATTTTATTGTTTATCTATCGTGAGTGCAAAAACGTCGAAACTAAGAAAAACGAATATTCATATTTATCCCGCATCTATTATTATCAATAAAGTCACATTTAGATATATTATTCAACACCAGAGTTTCCTTAGCACTGATTTGGTGCAAAAAAACTGACAAACCGTATAACGACCTCAACTACAGCTCATTAATTTTTAACCGACGAATAAAAAAGAGGAGGTTCTCAATGCGACGCGTACTTATATTTTTTTTTATGTATGACCACGCATAACTTTTTACAGAGTAGTCCGATTTTGATGATTCTTTTTTTAATGGATAGGGTATATCTCAACACTGTTCACATTTAAATTTGAAAATCAAAATCCACCCCTAAGTATAGGAAAACAGGAGATGAGTGCTTCTTCATCCACTGAATTCTAACCTGTTTATCGATTCTGTTGAAACTTGGCGCACATAAATGTAGTTCTAGACACTACAGCATAATGGAGACTTGTAGTTAGATTAAAACCACAATTTTTTTTAAACTTTTTAACAAAAAAAATAACCGACGGAAACAGAAACTGAAAAGCGAAAAATAAAATGAAGCTTTTTAGTCTTAATAACTACTCTCCTAACTAAACAAATGTAAAAAACTAATTATGAGTCGGCGCGAAACAAGCAATCAACAAAGGTCATTAAATTACTTTAAAGAAATTATAAAAACAAAATAACATCAAATACAACGTGTTTTCAACGATAAACAATAACTGTTTTATCATTAATTTAATCACCTCTGTAAACAACAAAAAAACTACTTCAATTCCTGTTCACATTACAAATATACAAAGTAAACCTATATCACTATTCCGCAATCAATAAGATCAAACATCAGACTAATTACTGTAACAATAATCCGGGTATAATTAACCTTTGGGCTGCAATCTCGCAGAACTGTCAATTGACATACAATGGAATTAGGTGCCTGGTCGTAATTAGGTTGTTGACATATCAAATGAGATGTCAATTTATCGTATAGTTATTGGTGTTGTCACCTTATTATGAGATTGTATTGTTGTGTTAGGGCGGTATGCCACAGGTAAAATTTTCTAGTCCAATCCAGGTTATTTGATAATCAGTTTTTTATTACAATCAATCCAAAATCATCCAATTTCTTTGATCAAAGTCACATTGGACAAAGAAATTTGACGAGTGCCATACCACCCTTATCTTTGGGTTTTGCCTGGATACCATCTAAATCCTACTAATACTAGTAGTTCGCCCCGAACAGGATCGCGCGATAAAAGTTTTGACGAACTAAATTGACACATTTCTCTCAAATTAAAAAAAAAACTATTATACAGTTGCAAGACTGAAATTGGTGTTGGGCGTATCTTTTCATAAATCTTATTGTTGTTTAATATTGACCCTTGAATATACAGCGGAATTTAAAGACTGGCCAGAAAGTGCTAGTGAGAAAATATTTTTTGCTTTATTGCATACTTATAACTTTTTTTCTTACTGAAAATTGATAAGTTGTAGCAGTGGCGTGCATAGGTTTTCGGCCTAGGTAGGCAGGCACTAAACAGACAGAGCAAGTTACTAGTATAAAATTAAAAAATCTCGTACACATACGTTTTAAAGAGACACTGGTAAAAGACCATTACATTTGAATGACGGCACCCAGTTAGTCCAGTTACAGTTGTATTAACGTGTAATAGTCATAACATTTTACCTTTTCTTGAGTCAAAGACAGATTTGATTTCGTATTTGTCTACTGATATACACTTTTTTTGTTTTGTCAACAAACGAAAACTGACTGAAAAGGTTTCTCGTAATTTCTCTAAACACATATACCGAGCACTGTAATTCATCCATGTTTACATAAGTTTCTTTACAAAAACCTTCACAAATCACAATAAAACGAACTACCTAATTAGTTTTTCTCTGTCTACGTATTTAATACACGATTTATACAATTCACCCGCGCAAATAAAAACAAGAATGTCAAATACTGTCATGTGTCAATGTCAACTGCCAATAAATTAGAGTTGGGCGTTATTTAACGTCGGTTAGAGAAAATGCTTATGAGGGTGATGATAATCGTTTTGTGTAAATAGTAGTTTTGTGGTTGTAGTAATGTAACGATTAATTTACGAACAAAGTTACAAAATAGATTTACGGAGCACGAAAACAACAGATTTTACACAATTATTATATTCAATTCATTATAACATTAGATAAATAACGTTATAATGCCATCGATAATTCGCGTATACTAAGCATCAATATTGCATAAGTGTATACTAAGTTTCGTTATCTTAACTATTATAAAATTGTAAACGTCTGTTTGTTTGTTTGTTTGTTCCAGCATCACGCTAAAACTACTGGACCGATTTTGATGTTTTTTTTTTTGTTTGAAAGCTGATGATCTGACTTAAAAACTGGTATGGGTTTTGAGAAAGAAAGAAAGAAAGAAAAAAAAGAAAAAAAATTATTCGTGGGTTGCGTACTCACTCGACAGATCGAAGCTTCTATGCATTTGCACGAGCCGATAGTAATGTACGATGGAGTGGAGTGGAGTGGAGTGGACAGGGGATGGGACTGGGGATGGGACTGGGGACGGGACAGGGGACGGGACTGGGGACGGGACAGTGGACGGGATAGGGGACGGAACTTGGGACGGGAAATGGGACGGGACATGAGACGGGACATGTGACAGGACAGTGGGACCGCACATGGGACTGGACATAGGATGGGACATGGGACAGGACATGGGACATGGGACGGGACGATAGTGATATAGTGGGACAGTGGGATAGTGGGACAGTGGGACAGTGGCAGTGGGACGGTGGGACAGCGGGGCAGTGGGGCAGTGGGGTAGTGGGGCAGCGGGGCAGTGGGCCAGTGGGGCAGTGGGAAAGTGGGGCTGTGGGGTAGCGGGGTAGCGGGGCAGTGGGGCAGCGGGGCAGTGAGGTAGTGGGACAGTGGGGCAGCGGGGTAGCGGGGTGGGGAAGCGGGGCAGCGAGGCATTGGGGCAGCGGGGCTGCGTGCCAGCAAGGGAGCGGGGCAGTGGGGTTCCAGGGCAGCGGGGCAGTGGGATAGCGGGGCAGCGGGGCAGTGGGGTAGCGGGGCAGCGGGGCAGTGGGGTAGCGGGGCAGCGGGGCAGTGTGGTAGCGGGGCAGCGGGGCAGTAGGGAAGTGGGGCAGCGTGGCAGGCAGTGGGGCAGCGGGGCAGTGGGGCAGTGGGGTAGAGGGGCAGTGGGGCAGCTGGGCAGTGAGTTACCAGGGCAGCGGGGCAGTGGGGCAGTGGGATAGACGGGCAGCGGGGCAGCGGGGCAGTGGGGCAGCTGGGCAGTTGGGCAGCGGGGCAGCGGGGCAGTGGGGAAACAGGGCAGGCTGTGGGGCAGTGCGGCAGTGGGGTAGCGGGGCAGCGGTGCAATGTGATAGAGGGGCAGCGGGGCAGTGGGGCAGTGGGGCAGTGGTGTATCGGGGCAGCGGTGCAGTGGGGCAGCGGGGCAGTGGGGTAGCGGGGCTGCGGGGCAGCGGGGCAGTGGGGCAGCGATGCAGTGGGATACCGGGGCAGCGGGGCAGTGGGGCAGTGGGATACTGGGGCAGCTGGTCATCGGGCCAGCGGGGCAGCGGGGAAGTGGGACAGCGGGGCATAGGGGTAGCGGGGCAGCGGGGCAGTGTGGCAGCTGGATAGTGGGGCAGCAGGGCTGAGGGTAAGCGGGGCAGTGGGGCAGCGGGGCAGGCTGTGGGGCAGTGGGATAGTGGGGCAGTGGGGTAGCGGGGCAGCAGTGCAGTGGGGCAGTGAGATAGCGGGGCAGCGGGGCAATGGGGGGCAGTGGGGCCGTGGGGTAGTGGGGCAGCGGGGCAGTGGGGTAGCGGGGCAGTGGGGCAGCGGGGCAGCTGGGCGGCGGTGCAGCTGGGCAACTGGGCAGAGGGGCAGTGGGGTAGCGGGGCAGCCGGGAAGTGGGGCAGCGGGGCAGTGGGGCAGCGGGGCAGCGGGGCAGATGGGAAGCGGGGCAGTGGGGCAGCGGGGCAGTGGGGTAGCGGGGCAGCGGGGCAGTGTGGCAGCGGGGCAGCGGGGCAGTGGGTTACCGGGGCAGCGGGGCAGTGGGGCAGTGGGATAGTAGGGCAGCGGGGCAGCGGGGCAGTGGGGCAGCATGGCAGTGTGGCAGCGGGGCATTGGGGTAGCGGAGCAGCGGGGCAGTGGGGCAGCGGGACAGTGGGGCAGCGGGACTGTGGGGCAGCGGGGCTGTGGGGAAGCGGGGCATTGGGGAAGTGGGGCAGTGGGGCAGCGGGGCATTGGGGTAGCGGGGCAGCGGGGCAGTGGGGCAGCGGGACAGTGGGGCAGCGGGACTGTGGGGCAGCGGGGCTGTGGGGAAGCGGGGCATTGGGGAAGTGGGGCAGTGGGGCAGCGGGGCTGGCTGTGGGGCAGTGGGATGGTGGGGCAATGGGGTAGCGGGGCAGCAGGGCAGCGGGGCAGCGGGGCAGTGGGGCAGTGGGATAGCGGGGCAGCGGGGCAGTGGGGGGCAGTGGGGCCGTGGGGAAGTGGGGCAGTGGGGTAGCGTGGCAGTGGGGCAGTGGGGCAGCTGGGCGGCGGGGCAGCTGGGCAGCGGGGCAACTGGGCAGCGGGGCAGTGGGGAAGCGGGGCAGCCGGGAAGTGGGGCAGCGGGGTAGTGGGGCAGTGGGGTAGCGGGACAGTGGGGCAGCGGGGCAGCGGGGCATTGGGGCAGCGGGGCAGCGGGGCAGCGGAGCAGTGGGGCAGCGGGGCAGTGGGGCAATGGGATAGTGGGGCAGCGGGGCAGCGGGGCAGTGGGGTAGCTCGGCAGTGGGGCAGCGGGGCAGCGGGGCAGTGGGGCAGTGGGGTAGAGGGGCAGCGGGGCAGCGGGACAGCGGGACAGTGGGTCAGTGGACTGGACTGGAATGGACTGGACTGGACTCGACTGACGTGGGTTAGCAGAATTTAACGTGAGCGGAGCCGCGGGTAAAAGCTAGTTTTACGATAAATGTGTAGCAATGTACGGTCGACCGCATGTCAGTGGTAACAGTTTCGACATTGACAGCGTCTTTATTTCGTAAGCAGTAAGGATGCTTTTGTAAGTGTTACCACTGTCATGCAATCGACTGTACAAAAAAAATATTGTAATATATTTACCATTTACACTTAAATTTAAATAATATAAAACAATTACTATCTTTACTTCGCCATTATTTTTCTAATGTTGAGTATAGTTTTATTATAACGATCACTTTGTAGTTTGTATGGAAATAACGTGAAAAACGTTACGAAAGACCCATGACGCGACGAGTCGACAAGGCTACACCTGTAAAGCTGATATTGCGGATAAATTGCGAATTGTCAAATGTTAGTGTGTTACGCATGGCCGTATCGTGATTTATGTTTTTGTCGTATTACGTCGCTAAAGTAGTGTGCGTGTGTATATAGTTACGCCAAATGGTTTGATTGTGTGTGAAGTTACAGGCATTCGTGCGGCTGACCTGCCTAATGCCTGCACCTAGTATGAAGTTTCGCATTGAATTCATACATTATTATTGAATATCTATGTTAATTGTTTTTATTTAATACTCCGATTAATTTATTTAGTAGTAGTTAATATTGAATTGTAACGAGGTAGGCATTGCTTATTTGCCTATATGCAATGCACGCCACTGAGTTGTAGTATTTTTGGGTGTTAGTACAGGATATTATTGAAATCAACATTGAGTAAGTAACAACTTTTGACGTGGAGCCATTTTTCAGATAGACCCAGAGACAAAGTGCTGAACGGCCAGTAAACTCAGAGGCCTCGCTTCTCTCGGTCAATTTTATTATAGACTAGCCTATGCCTGCGACTTCGCCCGCGTGAATGTTTTTATGGCGCATCCCTCGGGAACTGTTCGTCTTCCCGGGATAAAAAGAAGCCAATATGTTAATCCGGGTTAAGTTCTCTCTCTTTGCCAAAACACCCATACATCCTCACAAACTTTCACGTTTATAATATTAGTAGGAAGTAAGATAGTAGGATTGGAAGTAGGACGTGAAAGTTTGTGAAGATATTTTGATGTTAAACGCAAAGCTATCACCACTTTTTAATCGAAGCCACACCTGCCTCAAAATACCAACATTCAGATGACAATATAGAACTTTTTGAAATGTCGAATCGTGCCTTCTATTTTGTGCCAGGTATAGTGGACTTAGGGAGTAATCAAATCGAGTATACGGAAGAATATGTTTATCTGGGACAACTAATAATGAATGATAACCCCATGCGCAAAGAAGTTGAAAGAAGAATAATCAATGGCTGGAAAAGGTACTGGGCTTTAAAAGAGATTATGAAGGATAAAAATCTGCATATTAATATAAAAAGCAAACTTTTTAACACCTGCATATTACCAGTTCTCATGTACGGCAGTCAAACATGGACCTTGTCACAAAACCTGACTAACAAACTTGCAACATGCCAGCACGCAATGGAAAGTAGCATGATGAATGTGAAAAAATCTGACCGACTGAGAAACTGTGTAATAAGAAGCAAAACAAAGGTTACAGACATAACGTACAAAATTAAAAGACTGAAGTGGCGATGGGCGGGGCACATGATAAGAGGAAGAGATAAATGGAGCAAAAATGTGACGCAATGGTATCCAAGAGAAGGAAAAAGGAAAAGAGGGAGACCACAAAAAAGGTGGGATGATGACATCAGGCAAGTGGCAGGCGTCACATGGAACAGAGTGGCTCAAGATAGACGTGAGTGGAAAAGGTTGGAGGAGGCCTTTGCCGACTGGCAAACAGATCTTCAAAAAATAAGAAAACCTCAAATAAAAGACTAGATTAAGGATAACAGTAGTATTAAGCTTTGCATATATTTCTCTTTTTATGTAATTTTGATCGGAATAAAAGGCTATATTATTATTATAGTGGGCACACAGCTGATGATCATAACTCGCATTAACCGTAGTAAAAGGGTAGAGGCTTAGCTGCTCAATCCATGACCCAATCTACCAGAACAATACATGCGAGTAAATCCACACATCTATCTTCAACCCCCGAAAGACTCCCATTACCGACCATTATTA
Source organism: Asteroscopus sphinx (assembly GCA_949699075.1). Lineage (NCBI taxonomy): Eukaryota > Metazoa > Arthropoda > Insecta > Lepidoptera > Noctuidae > Asteroscopus > Asteroscopus sphinx. Next base: position 19,213,061 of record OX453022.1, on the reverse strand, counting down.
AACATGCACAAAATTAATAATGACCATTCCGTTCTTAAGGTGATGTGTTTCATTGCTGCTGCATACAAAACTTACAAAAAATAATAGTAGATAGATAGATAGAATATTCTTTATACTACACCAATAACATTATTAAACTTAGGACTAACATGTAAAATAAGGGTACATTGGCGGTCTTATCGCTAATAGCGATATCTTCCAGACAACCTTTGGATGTACAAGGAAGAAAAATAGATGGGGGCAGTACATAGTGCACTTTCATAAAGTTTACTAATATTTAATATAAATATTAAAATATAAAATATAGGAATTGATGACTTTCTCCCGAGTTAAACACTCTACTTTTCATTTCGAATCGGAAAGTAATAAATAGTAGTTTTTCTAGAATACGTACCAGGCCCCTCAGAAAGTATTGCGAAAAAAAGTTTTTATATATGGGAGACTGGCCAGTTATAATGTTTTTCGAAAATATGATTATTTATAAGTAAAAATAAGTAAGTTCCAATTTCAAAATTTCCCTCCACATTTTTTGCGAGTTAATTCAAAGTATTGTGTCTCACTGAAATATGGATCTGCGCCGGGAACATTTTAGAGCTATGATTTTATACGATTTCAAGTGTCGCCTGAAACCGGATGAATCGTACGATAGACTTCAAATGGCATTCATGGATGAAGGCCCTTCCAAGGCAACCGTGTATCGTTGGTATAACGAATTCAAGCGCGGTCGACCAACTTTGGGGGATGACGAAAGAAGCGGTCGCCCTTTGACGGCTGTTACCGAAGAAAACGTGCTAGCAGTGAAAAATTTAATCCAAGACAATAGGCGAATTACATATCAGGAGATTCAACACATATTGAAGATTGGATCGGGAAGCGTTCACGAGATTCTACACAGCCAACTTCGCGTGAGGAGGATAGTATCACGCTGGGTGCCGCACAACCTCACCGATGCTCAGAAGCAGGCCCGGGTGGAATGGTGCCGTGATATGCTTAACAAATTTGAAGCAGGCTCGTCTCGGCGTGTTTACGACATCGTTACAGGTGATGAGTCCTGGATTTATCAATACGACCCAGAAACCAAGCGCCAGTCGACTGTTTGGGTGTTTCAAAATGAGCCAACGCCTACCAAAGTGAAGCGATCTAGAAGCGGGGGTAAGATTTTGATCGCTAGCTTTTTTAATTTGACTGGCCACTTGGTATCAATTCCCTTACGGGATCAAAGAAGCATTAATGCCGAATGGTATACTACCAAATGTTTGCCAGAAGTTTTCTCTGTTGTAAGCAACAAGCGACCAAACACAGGGCTCCGCGGGCTACTGCTCCACCACGACAATGCACCTGCGCACACCGCACTCAAAACGAGGGACTTCCTGGACAGCACGCCAGTCAAACTCCTGGGTCACCCTCCTTACAGCCCTGATCTAGCACCGTGTGACTTCTTTTTATTCCCAAAAATAAAAAATCAGCTCAAAGGGATACAATTTTCGTCGCCGGAAGATGCGCTGGCTGCGTTCGAGCAGGCTGTAAACGAGGTGTCTGCGGCGGACTGGAAAAAGTGTTTTGAAAACTGGTTTAGGCGCATGAATCTTTGTATAGAGGCTGGTGGAAAGTACTTTGAAAAGATTTGATAAAAATATATGTACGTATAGAACAATTTTTTTTAGTTTCGCAAAACTTTCTGAGTGTCCCACGTATTTTCTTGTATGTTCGCCACTTCATAAAATCATTGTATGTATTTAAGTATCGTTACTTTGAAATTTCTGGCAAAAGATTTTCGATTACTGTATTTGCCTCGTCTCTATCCGAATCTGGGGTCAACATTTCAGAATCACTTGAACTCATTTTTAATCAAATAGTAGTCTATGGAACACTCCGCGTCACCACCGGCGCCGGACCGTCCCGCTTAAAAGGGTTTTTTTTTAATTCATTCTGTCTGTTTATAAACTTACAAGACCGTGGATTTTTTATCTCCCACTTGCTCAATGGCAGGTTGATGACATGAAATAGGTTCCAAAAACGTCCCCTTAATCAACTTATCTAAAGAGGTAACTCATTGCATCAAAGTCCATTAACAGGTTTATTTAAACAATTGTTTAACAGAATTCAATCTGCATACGTAATGCATAACTAACAATGTTTTTGTGCCGGACAATAGGGTGAACGGAACAATTGTCGGCCATCGTCCAGAGTGACAAATGTAATGAATAATTTAATAGGGTGTTAGTGATTAAGATAATTGGATGTCAGTGTTCTATTGAGTTGTTACGCTGAGTGGTCATTTTGATTATTGTAATCGTTTTAAAGGCTTCTGTCGATTGGTCAAAACATTGTTTAGAGCTGTCTGATATAACGCACAATTAGGTAATGAATTTCTATGATTTAAATTGTGGAAAGAAAACATTATTTATTTATTAGCTTGGTGGCTGAAGCATTGGCATACTGAGCCAGGAGTTACTGGTTCGAATCATGCTCGTGAGCGATTTTTTCTTTCCACAATTTAAATCGTAAGATGTCGCTTCGCATGCGTAAATGCGTTAAAAATAATAAAGTGAATTTCTGGTTGTTTCGTAAATTATACAACCTTATTATTGTACCTAGTCCGTTTAAATATCGACGTCATTGCTTATATATTGAATATATTATTATATATCATAAGTAATTAGAAGAACTAGTACAGCTCGATGATTTTTTTATGGGATATGATAGCAAAACGTGCTAAAAGCCGCCTGATATTAGCGGTTACCTTTGCATAACAACTGCAATACCACTTAGGTTGCCTTTGTACTCTTATACTTAGTTTATATTTATCATGTTTTTTTGTTGTGCAATAAAGAGGACTTGTGTTGTATTGTATTGTATTGAAATAATTCAAAACCTGAAATCGACAAAAAAAAATTGATATTCCGTACACTCGCGTTCACATAAGTCACCAAATGTAGGAAACAGCTGCTGATATTTTTTCCGCGATTTCAGTACCTATTATTGTCGTAGTATGAGTTAATCATAAGCTGCACGTATCGCTAAGGCAGCCGCTGCCTTTGGTGGATTAAATCAACGAGTCTGGAAGTCTCATGACCTGAATCTCGGAACTAAGCTTGCTGTATACAAAGCAATAGTATTGCCCGTACTTCTTTACGCCTCTGCAACCTGGTGTCTCTACAAGGGTGATATAAAACGTCTCGATTATTTCCATCTGAAATGCCTGCGTGCAATTCTGAGAGTCAGATGGCAGGATTACGTACCAAACTCTGAAGTTCTACGTCGTGCAAGGATGGATGGCCTGGAATGCATGCTATTAAAACGCCAGTTGAGATGGAGTGGGCACGTGGTCAGAATGGATGACTCTAGATTGCCAAAGACCGTATTCTTCTCCCAACTTTCGACTGGGAATCGCAAAACTGGAGGTCAACATTTGCGCTACAAGGACGACTTGAAGCGCCACCTCACTGCCTGCGGAATATCCGCAAATGACTGGCAGGATACGGCAATGCGAAGGCCGGAATGGCGCACTGCTGTTAAGGAGGGCGCAAAGCGTTTTGAGCACTCACGCCTCGAAGCCCTTGACACCAAACGCCAACATCGTAAAACCCGCCCTAAGCCTTCTTACACTTACACATTTAATGACAGCGGGCAATTATGCTGCTTTCTTTGTGATCGAACATTTAAGACCAAGTTTGGCTTTGCAAGTCATACACGAGCGCATGCCAGGCGCTAACTGGATGTCGCCGTCGACGGACACGTCGTGGAGGACATCATCATCATCATCATCATCATGAGTTAATCATACTGATGAGTACAATGACCCCTTAAGAGGTTTTCAGTTATTTCAATGACACGTTATATAAACGTATACGTTGTGTTGTGTACGTTGTTGTTGTTTTGTTATGTTATGTTGTTGTTGTGTTCACTTTGTAAAGTATTATGCATAAGTATTGTAGTGTGTGCGTCAAATGGAGTGCAAGAATAAAATATTTTTCTTTCTTTCTTTTTCTTTATAATGTTTTCACCGACAAAACGTAAAATGTTCACTAATTAATAAAAATTAAATGTATAAACTTTTCTCCAAGCACAAGATGTAAGATTAGCATAAAAAGGACATTAATAAAAAGCCGACGAAACATCCCACCTTCTATTTCTTTCAAAAATAAATCATGCAAAATTAAAAATGTCCTTTCATTTACGCCAGATTATAAATTTCAAATCATTAGGTGCACTGGATAAAAACACTCAGAGACCAAATTAAATTCACATTTTTTCCGCTCACCTAACCCTTGAAATGCGTGTCGGATTCAACGGGGCTTTATTGCACGGAAAATGGGTAAAAAAGACCCACTCGGGCAAAAATCTTGAACTGTCAACGTTCGGTGTGAGTTATGGGCGGTGAGATTTATTTATGCATATTTCTACGATAAGTAATACAATGTTTCAGGTGACAAAATGAACCATAACGATTATTGTTAAAATAACACAAAACATTAAACAGACTTTTTTGCAACTTGGCCGAAACGTCGAGGTTAGTCAAAATGTTTGTTATGTTATGTGCACGCGCTCTATGTGCGAGACAGCATTAGTTTTGGAACGGTTGCATCCGTAATGTTTATATTTCGTAGTTAGCTGTATACACCCATCATAGTAAACATTGAGTTAAACTTTTTATATGGAAGATTCATTACTATTTCATCGTGGTGGCACAAAAATTATTTAATTGTCTTGAAATAAATAGCTAAAGTCCGTAATTTTTATTGCAAAAACATGATTTTGTGTTACATGTCACTTTGAAATTAAATTATTGACGAAAACTTCACTGGAGTGAATCGGCACCTAATAAGTTTGCTCGCTCTATCGTCGACCACATGCTGACAAAGCTATCTAGATTGCGGTCAAGAGCAGATCTATATATATTGAAAAAAAAACTTTCACCTAAAACATTTTTTTTCACACAACACTTCATTTTAATTTGGTCAGTAATTTATAATTTCGTGTTATTTTAAAAGTAATTAAATATCAATCTAAAGCTGCCTCTAATATCTGATAACTTGCACCGTTTACTAACCCGCCCAGCTATTCGTAAGGAAATCAATGCAAAGGAAACACAAAGCGGCAAAATATCGCGACGTCCGCCACAGAGGACCGAAATGGCCAGCTTCTGACGCTAAATTTAACATTTTTACCCTAAGCGATGCAGGGTTACCCTTTCCGTTTGTCCATTGAATATTACAATGCTGTTATGGTTGAGTGTGAGGCGTTTTGACCCTTCCGTTTTATTTATTTATTGTGTATAGGAATAATATCAATAAATTGTTGTTTAGGGTACATTAGCTACAGGTTTTTAGGAAAAATTATGGGTAATAAATACATCGTATGCATAATTTATTGTTTTTAAATTTTGCCTTCAAGTAGTGCAGTGTACAGCTATAGTTAGTGATGCGAAAAAACTAACGTGGCCAACTTTATGTAAAGTCAATGTGGAACATTTTGTGGATAGAGGGGGTGTGAGTAATACCGACATTCTAAGGTTAGACCAGTAGTCAGACTTTCGTGCTTTTGACTAACCGTAACGTATACATCTATCGTATATGGTAAATAGATATTCGCATGGCAACCAGCAGGGCAATAGTGTGACTGCATCGCAATCAACAAAATGTCAATTTTGACGTTTGAATCCGGAAAAATGATACAATTCGAATTACGTAACTACAAAACTGTTGATTACGATGTCGGAGGGATTCATCATGAAATTAAATTAATGATAAACCTTAAAACGCATACTTGCAGCAGCTTACTTGCATAAAGATCTAACATACATGACGTCATTTACATCGCAATGGATTTCCCTCCTGACGTCATTGACTTCATAATGAAGTCCTTCTATGTCGTTACACAATTCCATTGTTTGATTGCGATGTTATCAACATCGTCTTCAATTTTACATCAAAATTTAACTGTGAAATGAGTTACGCAATTGCCCTGCAGGACCGATAGCTTAACTTGCTCTCCGAGGCACGGAGGGGTCTTGATGTGCAAGGAAATGATCATCCATCCAAAAACTGACACCCGCGTCTTGGAAAGCACGTAAAGCCGTCGTTCCTGTAACTGGTCTCTCTCCGGTCGTGTCGGATTGCCGTATCATCGGATTATGAGAGTGCGGGAATAGAGAGTGCACCTGTGTTTGCGCACACACTTGTGCACTATAATATGTCCCGCGCAGTTGGCTAGTCTCCGTTGAGATTGACCGCTGTGGCCGAAATTCGGCCGTTAGTACATTACTATAAAAGAAGAAAATAAATAAAAAGTGTTTATTCTCCGCAATAACGTATTACTTCTGCAAACTGTAAAGCAGTTTGTTGGCAAATGTAGCTCCCTTATTTTATATTTTAATATTCAACACTTTCTCCTACATATAAACTAACATAAAATTACACTTTAACTACAATTAACTGCATTTTACCATGCACGAAGGGTAACGTTTGTGTACCTAACTGAACATAAGGAATTAATATAGTCTTTATGCATTTTCTTAAGTGAGCATTGACAAAAATTACAAAAAGTTACTTTGCTACCTTATTTTTAAACGATGTTTTTGTTATACAGCTGCTTTCTAAGTTCTTCGTCTTTTTCTTTCTTTCTTTTTATTTGCTTTCTTTTTTCCATCTTTTTTTATAGTATAGTATAGTATAACGGGCTGGTTTCCGCTACTCCACGTCCAAGCGTATAATTTGCATACGGATGGGAATTTACTCGATCCACCTCAACTCCTCAAGAAAAGCCACAGCGTTTTGGTGTTGCTGGTGATCTCTCGTAGAGGGTTACCGAAGTACTTGGCCCTGTATGTGGCAACCTCAGGGCAGTTTAGAAGTACATGAGCTGCTGTCTCGTCTTCCACCACGGAGGATGTGCACTTGCTGTGCACAGTGAGTTGTCTGTAACGACTATGACAAAGAGATGTTTGTTAAAGGACCCGTGGCCAGTTAACGCGGCTGCGACTATACGGAGCTGTTATTTTGACACTCAAAGGGCCTTGGCTCGGGATTACATTATTATTATTATTGAATATTAGTAAAACAACCAAATAGCACAGTGTCTCAAGACGAAATTCTTTGACCAGTGTCTGTTGCCAGTAATTACTTATGGTATTGAAACGTAGTCGCTCACAATGGGACTGATAAGAAGGCTCAAAGTCACTCAAAGGGCAATGGAAAGAGCTATGCTCGGAGTGTTCCTCCGTGATCGAATCAGAAATGAGGAGATTCGCAGGAGAACGAAAGTAACCGACATAGTCCAAAGAATTGCCAAACTTATGTAGCAGTGGGCGGGGCACATTGCTCGCACAACGGATGGCCGATGGGGCAGTAAAGTTATGGAGTAGTGCGGGAATCCGCTGGATGCGAAAGGCACAGGACTGGTCGTTGTGGCGATGCTTGGGGGAGGTCTATGTCCAACAAAGGACGTCTTTTGGCTGAAATGATGATGATGAAAACAACTAAGGAAGTGAAGTTCTTTCAATCAAGCTAAAACAAAACCTAATCTCCGTATTTCATACAATCTTCAATATCTCTTTAAAACCCCCCCATTCTTCACAACAGATAAATCATGCAAGTGACGTGCATTAAAGTAAGGAGAGGTAATTAATATGTTCGCGTCGTCTCTTCACAACTTCGCTTCTCATTAAGACGCCATTAGACTGAGAACACGCCATTTTACAAAAAGACCTTCACTTGTTTTGTGGAGTATTCATTTTTCATTGGATATCTTACTTTGTTGTAGTGATCTAAAGACCTTTGTGTGCGTTTTACTTTGGAAAGTTACTGTCTAAATTTAATCATTTCTGTTAATGATTTTTGGCCACGATCAGAGTTTACGGTAACTTAGCGGCTAAAGCACTGGAGTACTGAACCAGGAGTAGTATTAGAATCCTGCTCAAGAGCGATTTCTTCCGCAATTTATGTATTTTCTAGACGAAGTACTGCGAACAATCATAGTAAAGCCAAAAAAAAACTTTCCTCGTTCGTGTACAACCAGCGCTCACGCACACACCATACCCCTGAAGGATATTTGCTTTCGCGATGCTTACTGGCCGATGCCGCGACATGTGTACTGAGAGGGGTGAGCACGGTTTGAGGTGCATATGACTGCGTGAGCGCTGATTGTACACGAAAGAACATAGTTTTTTTTTGGATTCAGTGTGATTGTTCGCAGCACTTCGTCTATATTTTTTACAATGTCCGTGCTTTAGAATGAAACAAGTTTAACCGGATTACATCGCGTATATTATTAAAATTGGTTTTCCTGACATTTCGAAAGCTTTGCAGCGTTCGTGGTCGCATGAAGACTAAGATGACAAGCGTCTTTACAAGATATTTGAAAAAAAAACTAACGTACATTTTTTATTTATTAATTATACTATACAAGTTTTTGTTCCTGGTCTGTCTTCTAAACGGTAATACATACCAGCGTCAAACTTGGTCTGCGTAATGTGTAAAAAATACTTAAAATATGGCGAACATAGAAATATGCGGTGGTACCTGCATAAATAACAAAAACATAACATAACATCACGCCTGTATTTCCCCGAAAAAAAGAGATGCAAAAATTCATATTTCGGTGCGTTGATGTATTTTGATGAACTCTCGTGAATTAAATCAGTTGCTATGGGGTACCAGGACGATGGGTGGTACGGAACCCTCACTGCGTGAGTCCGACTTGTAGTTGGCCAATTTTTGCTTAATATTATTGCAATTTGTGTTCGACTTAACTTAAATATGAAGATGGAAACTATCATGTGATTTGTGTTCTCCCAATAGGGAAGGTGACAATTTTTTTAAATTAGATTTTTATTGGAATCTCGAAAAAAAATCAAGAAAAATAAGCAAAACATGCATGCATGCATTTTTACATGTTAGTCCTAAGTTTAATAATGTTATTGGTGTACAATAAAGAATATTCTATCTATATATCTATCTATCTATCAACAGTGAAAAAACCAATAAATTATTTAATAAAATGTCCAAGTTATAAGCAATTTAAATTTGTTTACTAGACAGAGACAGCACTATTGAAGAATGACGTCATTGTTCAAAACCTTCATAGTAACTTGACATCTCTCTGAATAATGTCCGTTTCGCACGACAAGGACAGAAACTGCCCCTTCTAAAAACTTAAAAAGCGTGTATCTCTCCCATTTTTTATGGATTTTGTTTATTCTTTTTACAATGCTGTCAAGTCTATACCTTCTATTAAATAATATATATTTTTTGGAAATTTTTGACTGTAGTCAACTACCGGATTGTTTTTTATTTTTATTTAATTTAATAGTCAAACGAACTTACCTGTAAGTGAAGTTCGACGACAATTATATTGGCTGGCGGCTTGTCCTCAATGATTACAGAATACAGTGTAGTACGATTTATCACTCACTGGCGTCAAGTAAGTGATAAATCGTACTACTGTATTCTGTAATCATTGAGGACAAGCCGCCAGTCAATATAATCGGTACATACAGGCACCTAAATATTAAAGTCATACGTACCGATTTAAACACATCCTTACAGAAATTTAAATCAAGTTATTATCATCCATCCTTTTTGAAACAAAGTCAGTAAATTGATGTAGGTATCTAATTTTGTATGCCAGCTGGCTGGCGGAACATGCAGAACTATTATTTATGTAACACCAGTATGTACCATGTTTCGTACAAATAAACATTTAATTTCATTTCAGATCTTTCCACAATTTTAAATGTACTTACATTATGCATATATGCTGGCTGACAATAATTTGGACATTTTAATCCAAACGTAAAGGCGTGTGTAGAAGTGCCAATAAACTTCAACAAAATTTGCACAACAAAAGCTTATAAGCTTCAACCATTTCACACACAAAACCCTCCCGTAATGAATCCAAACCTGTGGAAACCGGTCCCATTTGCAAATACTCGTCAACCCTTAATCTGCCGCTTGCATTTTACGAGACCTAAGGCAATATCTGTCAATGTCCTTATCAATAAATTGTGAGCGTTTAGAGCAAACGACGTCGTTTGACGGTTTGAGGCGCGCGGCCGTAATCCGCGGTCTATTGGACCCCATCTGCGTTGCAAGGGTTAAGTCGCGACAAATAGACCATTTGCAAATAATAAGACGCAGTGAAAGAATAAATTAAGGGCTTCGAGGGTTGGTTTAGCGTTTTGGGGTTGAATTGAAATCTGTGCAAAATGATTTTTTTTGTTTTTGAATTGGATTATATTTTTACGAGTTTCTGAAGCGCGTATAGTTGGTCAGTATTGGTGATTGATTTATTCCATTGTGGAGACGAAATTACAACTCGTGCCTATTGCTCTATTCGTAATAAATAAAGACATGGTTTTTACTGACCTTATTATTGAAATTATGTAATAGACGTTAAAACTTAACAATTACCATCATCATCAACTCAGCCTATCGTAGTCCACTGCTGGACATAGGCCTCTCCCAAGTTTCGCCACAACACTCGGTCCTCTGCTTTCCCCATCCAGTCCCCCCCAGCAACGTTCTTGAGGTCGTCGGTCCACCTGGCGGGGAGGCGCCCTACGCTGCGTTTGCCGATTCGCGGTATCCACTCAAGGACTCGTCTGCTCCAGCGGCCATCGGTCCTTCGACAGAGATGGCCAGCCCACTGCAACTTCAGCTTACTGATCCTACAAGCTATGTCGGTCACTCCGTTTCTTCTCCGGATAATCTCGTTACGGATTTTATCCTACAAAGAAACTCCAAGCATAGCTCGAACAACAAACAAAAATTATATAGACTGTCAATCATTTTGAAAAATTGCTGTTTATAGTAAAACATTTATACTCATTAATTAAAGATAAAGATTTTTATTTGCAAGAAACATGGTTTTTTACAAAGATGTTAGTGGTTTTTGGCAGGTACATCATGTCTCACCGTATGATCGGCATGCAAAATATTAATTGCAATTGCAACATTCCTGTTGCACAGATAATTTTTGCAAACATTGACGCCCAATTTTACTTACCCCTTCAAAATAATAGAGAATTAAGCTATTTCATATTAAGGTACCTTGTTGAGAAAAGTTTGTCTGAACGAGATTTCCCTTATAAATAATTTATTTATGTATTTATGTTATAATAAATCAGAGTAGTCGCTCTTGTTTCGGTTAGATTGATATATTATTCAACATTTTCATATTTTACGGAAAAAAGTATTAGACTCTACTTATTCTGCTCTAAGATATCACAGATACAAAACATCCGCGAACAAGACAACATGCAATAACATCCAAGCAATTAATTTTCAATTTGAATCCGTAAACAAAATTCATTAATATCATCCATAAGTCCCCTGGACATCCCGTGGCGATGTCTCAAGGCACCATTTTCCGTCTTACAGTATGGCAATTAATAATTATTGCACCTAGTTCCGGCCGTTTCCGGCAGGGGTAAGTTCCGGTACACAGGGGACTGACGCGAAAGTTAGTTAATGTTTATAAGTACCGTGGAAGAGATTGGTGATAATATTGTATTAATTTTTTTTGTTGAAATATTTTTAAGAGGAGTTTTTTGTCGCTCGATGTATGTTTAAATGTTTGGATTTGTTTTCGTAACTCATAATACATATGATGGTGATTCGAGCTAAAGGCCCACCTGGTGTTAAGCGGGTACCTTTGCCCATAACAACTGCAATACCACCTAGGCTGTTGCCCAAATGGTACCGCAAGTTGGTTCGCCAAACCGAGACATAAAGAAGGAAAGTCTCATGTGATTGTTTCATCGGCACCCTTCACGGCAAAACAGAAATTCAACATCACTGTTTTGCGGCAGAAGTAAGTACGGTGGTAGTACTTCCCCGGACGAGCTACCTAACAAGTAGCTCTACTACTACAAAAAATTTAACTTGACGCTCGATATATGTTGCTATGTTTGTATATGTTTTCATAAGTCTTATTACACTAGACCTACGCCTTCGCAGCCAGGTTGGTCGCAGTAGACTTAATATGTGTGAATGGGGGTTAAGGACCCTAGTCTTGCACACTGTGACTGCGGTGACCCAGAGCAATCCATGTCGCACTTGCTAACGTGTCCCTTGTGCCCGAACACCTGCACAAGAGATGATCTATTCGCCGCCACTGAAAACGCCATTGAAGTGGCCACTTTTTATTTCAACCATATTTGAACCAATGACACGATAAGAAGAAGAAGATTAGTTACTGAATAATAAAAACATTTTTTTTTAAAAAGCTCTATTGTTTTGTCATCAGAACTACATTTGTATGCAAAATAGCCTGTTTGGAAAACAAAAATGTGCTCAAAATTGCCTTGTAAGAATCGTAGCAGATGGCCGACTATACATATAGCGACAATGGTGCTGATTCTTTCGTTCACTTACTAAACTTATTTTAAACTATCGCTGTCTTTTACTAATAATAGATACAAGAAAGGGATGGCAACAATTTAAGGGCTGTCAAATTAGTCGAAATAAAAATTTCCATACAAGTTTAGTCGTGATCTCGGAACGTATTGACTAAAATACAAATAAATGCAACACCTAAACTAATTTGATAGCACAAATATTGTTGCCATCCCTTTCTTGTATCTACTTTTAATAAAAGACAGCGATAGTTTTGTGATGTATTCGTGTGAAGGTACATAGAAATAATTATTTAATATATTGTTCCATATAAGTGGGTAGTGTTATGAAACTGCTACTGTGTCATCACTTGTTCGTCAGTCGGAATATAATTGTAATCGTATGAAGTAGTTTTATTTCTTGACTTGTATCCTGGTCCCGGAGATTCCAAATACTTCAAGTTTAAAATAAGTTTAGTTTGTCAACAAGAGAATCGGCACCAATTTTCCAAGAACTATTTTTTACACAAAACTTTTATTACTTAACACAAAAAATTCCAGTGAGATATCCAAAGTACTTCAAACTAACACAGATTATGAAGAAGTAAACCAACATAATTTTGTTATACCTGACGGTAATATTACTATAATTAAAATGTAACCATTTACAACTAACGATGAAGATGACATAGAATTACAGTAAGGCCTAGCTATAAAACGCATCCAACCAAATTAAAATAATACAGCACTAATACACTTAAGCACTCGGAAATAGATAGGCAAGGCCATCAAAATTCGCATTATACACGGCAGCAGGACATAAACAATCGTATTACATACACAAGAGCAGGACATAAACAATCGTATTACATACACAGGAGCAGGACATAAACCTGCAGTAGTTATTGTGGTCATAAATTGTGCTGTACGCTTCCAATCTCGGTAATTAAAACTATGGTAGAGCGCTTTATATTTTAGACGGTTATGTGTTTGAAGATTTGGTAGTACTTTCCAAATATATATATTATTTGACAAATACGAAGCAAAAGCTACGAAGCAGAAGCTGGACTGGAAGGGGCTAGGCATTAACATAAACGGCGAGTACATCACTCACCTTCGGTTTGCCGACGACATAGTAGTCATGGCTGAGACCATGGAGGACCTCGGTACAATGCTCGATGACCTCAGTAGAGCTTCTGATAGAGTGGGTCTTAAAATGAATATGGACAAGACAAAGGTTATGTCGAATTCCCATATAGCACCCATTCCCGGAAACATTGGAGAATCTACACTCGAAGTTGTTGACGATTATGTATACCTAGGACAAACTGTCCAGCTAGGTAAGTCCAACTTCGAGAAAGAGGTCAATCGTCGAATCCGACTCGGTTGGGCAGCGTTCGGGAAGCTACGCAATATCTTCTCGTCCAAAATACCGCAGTGTCTCAAGACGAAAGTCTTTGACCAGTGTGTGTTGCCAGTAATTACTTACGGTACTGAAACGTGGTCGCTCACAATGGGCCTGATAAGAAGGCTCAAAGTCACTCAAAGGGCAATGGAGAGGGCTATGCTCGGAGTGTCCCTGCGTGATCGAATCAGAAATGAGGAGATTCGCAGGAGAACGAAAGTAACCGACATAGCCCGAAGAATTGCCAAACTTAAGTGGCAGTGGGCGGGGCACATTGCTCGCAGAACGGATGGCCGATGGGGCAGTAAAGTTCTGGAGTGGCGACCGCGTACTGGAAGGCGCAGCGTGGGTAGGCCCCCCACAAGGTGGACCGACGACCTGGTGAAGGTCGCGGGAATCCGCTGGATGCGGAAGGCACAGGACCGGTCGTTGTGGCGATGCTTGGGGGAGGCCTAGTGGACGACTTTCGGCTGAAATGATGACGAAGCAAAATCCATGTCTGTTCAGACATAAGGACTTCTTCAATAAAACGCTGATTAACACCAATTCATCATCCTCCTGCCATTATCCCAATTTATTTGGGGTCGGCGCAGCATGTATTTTTTTTCTCTACATCTCTATCAGCCGTCATCTCCGTGTTCACTTTCTTTCTATTCATATCATCTTTCACACAATCCATCCACGTTTTCTTGAGCCTGCCTCTTTTCTTATAGCCATCCACATTTATACTGATTAACGCAAATTACAATATTTAATTTCAATATTTTACAGAAGACTGATTCGACAATGAATAAGTCATTTCAAAGACAAATTAAGATGAATAGTGCATTTCAAAGATTGTGTCGAGTTACGTTATATCAACTCAGCCTATCGCAGTCTACTGCTGGACATAGGCATCTCCCAAGTTGCGCCACAACACTCGGTCCTCTGCCTTCCGCATCCAGTCCCACGTACGTTTACGTTATATGCTTATAAGAAATTGGCGTTGGCTATACACAATATAAAGTACAAATAAATAAAGTAATATCGCAGTGTGTTATATTACAAAACCATTCATAATTTTCTGTATCAAGTAAATGACAAAAACTATACACCTACTTCATCTAAACACAAAATATCACCACTATTCCAGTCTAACAAAATGCATCACATTAAGTGCTTTGTTGCAAACAAATGTCCACACATTTGGCACCGCCTTAAAATACAACCAAAGCGCACATTTCATCCACATTTAAAATACTACAGCATTGTGAGCTTTTAGGGCCAAAGCACACACAATACTATAGCATCGCCGATAGGCAATTTCGTCACTACTTCGCTTTTTGGCGACTTTTTGCGTTCTAGCGCGGTACCAAAAACGCAAACTTTAGCAATTCTATCGATGCGTCAGCAGTGTTGTCAAGTTAGGCTACTTTTCGCCTTTTAGGCTATCTCGAAGGGTGTCAGGGCGACCAAAAATTGCTATTGGTCACCATTTAGGCTACTTTAAAAAAACGATTAGGCGACCTTTTCTTCTACGTTTTCAGTCTGACAAAAACGGCTATAAACGGAACAATTTTTTGCATCTTTGTCAGTATTTTGCCTGTCCGTGTTTTATCATACAAAAAATATGCATGTAAATACTCAAATTGAATTAAAACGAATAAGAACTTTCGGTATCTGCCAAGAAAGCAATTTTTAATGTTTAAATTTTGTAATGTATGACTAGTGGCTCCCTTATTGTGTGTTGTGTGTACTGTATTATGCCAAACTGTAAAAGAACTTTGTTTCCAATTTTACCCTGCTAAATTTTAAAATAAATTCGTAAAAAAATGCTTTTATAGACCCGCCGACATTCAATTAGCCGATTTTAGGCTACTTTACAGAAAAGAAAATTAGGTGAATTTAGGCTACTTGGCGCCAAGTTTTTGGCAAATTGGATCGGGCTAGACTCTTTGCAACGCTGTGCGTCAGTATCAGTACCACACTGCTGTTTCGCGTGCGGGACAGCGCCAACAATCTATTGAGTGCATTTGTTGCCAGTAAGTCTGAGGGCCACCTGATGGGGCACTTGTACGCAAAACATGGTTTGTTGCCAAGTGTTCCCAGAAGACGGAAGTAGTGTATTTATTTGTTTTACTTTGTGCCTACCAACATAGTTTAAGTTGTTTACTAACAAACTTTGGGCATTCGTATTGCTTGAAAATAAAGATATAAATTAAATTATCGGCTAGTATAGAGGTGAGGCAAAAAGTACATCGCTCAATGATATTTAAAAGTATAGATATTCCATACCCCAACAAAACGAACGAAAAAAATGTTCCGTACGCAGCGGCAGCACAATACACATAAATTAGTGCAAAGTAAGTAAGTTGGTTATTTTAAGTAACTTTCGCGTCATAATTGGAACATTTTCTATACAAACACGACGACATTTTAGTTTTTTTTTTGTCACTGGTCACGCTCGGCGGCTTACTTGACACGGATTAATAGAAAAAACGTACTAATTAGGACGTTTTCGAGTCTTCAGTTGCGAGTGCAAGTAACATATCTGTACTTTTAAATATAATTGACATCGCTACAATAAGCTTTTCGCACTACAAACAAAATACGTGGAGTTAAGATTTAAATAGCTGCATCTAGCTGTCGAAAAGCGATCAAATCGCTGGTCACCGATGCAAAAAGTATCGCGTGTGGTTTGGCCCTAACCACGAGGACCGGCAGACTGTGAAATGTCCTCGTATTTGTCAGAGACTCACCGCGGTTCAGAATAGGAATGTGCATTAAGCAATCTTGGAGATGATAGCAGGAAACTCTTACTGTCTGGTTCGAGGTTTTGGTTTTTTTGGGATAACTTTTGAGGTACTTTTGGTATTTCTTTGTTAGATTTGAATTTAAAATGTATCTACATTTCACATTGTGAGCTGAAGGGTTGTATAGCTTTTGATTCATAATCATCATCATTCATCATTTCAGCCGAAAGACGTCCACTGCTGGACACAGGCCTCCCCCAAGCATATGTTGGGGGATATGCCATAATCGCCACGCTTGGCAGGCGGGTCGGCGATCGCAGTTGGTTGTTTAAATACTCAGAGAACGCCACTGCCCATCCTCTGGTGCACCTCTTAGTCGCCTTTTATGACACCCATGAGAGAGATATAGGGCTTTCGATTCACCAAAATGTAAATAAAAGCTTATAAGAAAATCTGACTGCCTCGTTGGTCTAGTGGTGGTAGTGGTGGTGTTTCTCAGTAGCAGCCTGGAGTATGGATTTGTGCCCGGTTAGTGGCAATAGGCTCGCCCCCTATTACATGGGACTATAACATAACTGGCGAAATGTGGGTGTACTATTACACCTCTGCCTACCCCTTCGGGGAAATACAGGCGTGATGTTATGTTATGTTATAATAACTTCTTAGGTTTTCGCGATCACTACACATTATAATAAAACAAAGTTTAACCGGATTAAATCGCGTATATTATTTAAATTGGTTTCCCTGACGTTTCGAAAGCTTTGCAGCATTTCGTGGTCGCAGGTAGACTAAGATGACAAGCGTCGTTACAAATATTTCTAAAAATTATTTTAATCTACCGTACAATATTATTAATTAAAATCTTTCGATGCACGCAGTAATCACTCACAATATCATTATCTTTTACAGTGTTGCGTGCTGTTTGGGACTTGATTATTTTTAGGACTGGGTTCCAAACAGGTGGTAGCTGCCAACCATCTTCTCTATTAAAATTAGGATGTTTTTTAATTTCAATAGCCTCACGGAGCATTCTAGGTACATATCGGTTTTCCTTCGCCAGAACTTGTGGTTTATCAAATCGAAGAAAATGGTTGGGAATGTCTAGGGCATGTTCACACACTGCAGACTTTGTGGAGCGTCTGTTCTTGACGTCAGCTATATGTTCTTTAATTCTAGTGGCTATACTACGCTTTGTTTGCCCTATGTATGATAACCCACAATCACAATCAATCTTGTAGACCCCTGCATCTTGTAAGGGAATGTGACACTTCACCGGTCTGAGGAGTTGGCTGATCTTTCTTTGGGGCTTGAAATAGGTTTTGATAGAAGCACGCTTCAAGATATGACCAATTCTGTCGGTGACCCCTTTGATGAATGGTAGAACAGCAGGTCGACGTTCAACTGTGCTGGGTTTCAGGCGGCGTTTGCGATGGGGATGTGGAGCTTGCAAGTTATTATGCTTGAGAACATGCTTCACAAGGTAAAGTTCCCCTGCCAGGTGGTCGGCATCGCAGATGCGGTGTGCTCTCTGTAACAATGATTTGGCCACGGTAGCTAACTGACAAGGATGGTGGTGAGATTCACCGTTCAAGTACCTGTCTGTATGGGTAGGCTTTCTATACACTATATGACTAACAGAATGATCAGGATTATGGATAAGTTGTATATCAAGAAAAGTTAAGGATTTGTTTGTCTCCAATTCCATAGTAAATTGAATTTTACTGTGTATAGAATTTAGATGTTCTAAGAAAGCAGAGACACTACTGTGAGGCAAGATGGTGAAAGTGTCGTCAACGTACCTCTTGAAGATCTTCGGCATAGCCGGGGCGGTCAGGAGAGCTCTCCCTTCAAAATCCTCCATGAAGATATCCGCTACCACCGGGGATACCGGTGAACCCATGGCCACACCGTCGACTTGAAGGTAAAAATCATTATCCCACAGTAGGTAGCCGCTGGTAAGGCAGTGTTCAAGTAGCTCTGCATATGCTAGAGGCATGTCATTATCACTTAACCGCTTCTTTACAACTTCCAGGCAGTCCTTTACTGGTAGGTTGGTGAATAAGGACTGTACGTCAAAACTGAACATCACTTCATTTTCAGTGAGTTTGAGGACCTTTATTTGGCTGACAAAATGATAAGAATCCTTCACATATGTGTTAGACTTGCCACGAAGCTGTGAGAGTCTCTTCGCTAGGTGTTTTGCCAGTTTGTAAGTTGGTGTGTCAATCTGGCTGACTATTGGTCGCAGAGGAACATTATCTTTGTGTATTTTCGGCAGCCCATATAGTTTTGGTGGTTTGGCGCAAGACGGAGTGAGAATGTTTACGTCTAATTCTAAAGTATCGGAGTATTTTGATATTAATTCTTTAGTTTTTTTGAGAATTTTATCAGTAGGGTCTTTGTTAACTTTTTTGTATGTGGCATTATCCGACAAAAGCTCTTGAATTTTCTGTTTGTAATCAGACGTGTTCATTACAACCGTTGCGTTACCCTTATCGGCACGAAGGATAGTCAGGTCTGGGTCTTCACGAACGTTTTTTAAAGCAAGGTATTCGCCACGAGAAAGATTCTGTTTTGGTGGTTTGCTTCGACGTAGAATGGTTGAGACGTCTTGACGAATCGCCTCCAAATCATCTTTTTTAACGTTGTTTTTTATAAGACAATCCTCGACGTTACATATTATATCTTCGTACGGAATTTTTCTGGGTGCTAACGCGAAATTAAGGCCCTTTTTCGAAAGATTTTAATTAGTAATATTGTACGGTAGATTAAAATAATTTTTAGAAATATTTGTAACGACGCTTGTCATCTTAGTCTACCTGCGACCACGAAATGCTGCAAAGCTTTCGAAACGTCAGGGAAACCAATTTAAATAATATACGCGATTTAATCCGGTTAAACTTTGTTTTATTATGTTATGTTATGTTAAGAAAATCTGTTATCTGATACTTTTTGGGCTCTAGCTGCACTTTCATTCTGATCACATTGGTTTGTAATCTTTTTTAACAATTCTATTATAATACTAGCTGATGCCCGCGGTTTCTCTCACAGCTTCACCTATGGGGTCAAAATTTTGAAATTTTCTTTTTTGCCACTAAACCAGTATAATGTTTTTTATTTTTTTATTCATGAACAATTCACATTGTTGTATTTGAATTGTGTATGTATCGTGAATATGAGTAATTTTGGTTCGTAAATATAGAAATAGTTAATAACTGACTACAGCGCTACCTATTGGGTTCTAACATAGCTATGAACCATTATTTTGACAAAAAAAATATAATATTTGAATATGACTTCAATTGGTTTAGTCATTCAGAAGTTACCCGATAACTAACAGACGCACCAACGATTATGTAAAGATTCAGCTAGCTGTTCTAAATTGATACAAGTAGAAGATTTTCTACATTTTCATCATCATTGTCGTATTCCCACTGCTGAGTATACAAATTACCCTCATTATCGTCGCCAACAAAATAATAATTGCATTTAATATACATAATACTGGATATGTATTGATATTCATCATGAGTGAAGATTCACGCGATCCCAATAATATAAAACAATATAACAAAGCAATAAAATCTTAGGCGTGAAGCAATAAGAAAGACAATATTAATTACCGGAATCATACAACTTTTCATTTGCATTCACATGAACCTTATCACAAAGTAACAAGGTTAATTTTAGCAATAAAAGAAGAAGATAACTTTGTAAGTGATCCTATGGGGTAAGGACGGAAGAACGCCTAATATATGGTGTTTTAGGTAATTAAATGTCACATAGATCAGAGATTAATGATGTGTTACGACGTGTGGGGACCTCTTGTGTTTGTTACTTTTGTGATTTTGTGAGTAAATTCGAAGACAATGGTGTTGAATTGTTAGATGAATGTGTTCTGTGACTTTTGACAAAGGTTGATGTTTTATGTTTGTCAATTTAGCAGATTATATTTTATATGTTACAACCACCAAGTTTTATCTTAACGTTTGCTGTCTACAAATTTCTTTAAGCTCAGGATATTTATGGAGAAAACAAAGAGTTTGTAGCCTTTCATTCCGCCCGGGGTAGGCGGAGCCAGTGTCGGACTCTTACCGACTAAAACCACCACGGTGTTCCTTCAACTATCTTAGCCGGGGGCGTGGGAACCCGTGAGTATTCACACAACCACCCCCGACAGGTACCGGCCCGCCACAAGCAGGCGAGCCCCTTCTCCCCGTGCGACCTTACGTTGGCCGCACCCTCCTTGGTGGCGCACACGGAACACTGCACGCCACCTCACCTCATGGGCCTTTACCAGCTGCGCCAACCACGCCGGCTGTGCCAGATACGCCAGCTGCTGGTCGGGCAGCAGACTACCCCGAGTCTGCTGCTCGCAGGCCCTACCTCCCGTAATTTTTTATAGAGGTTTTCGTCCTCGCGGTCCGGGCGGTGAAGCCAAGACCCTCGGTCCCAAGAGGCACGAGAACACTACTCAGCGGGCACTCCTGGGGTTACGAGATCGACGGGGACAGGGTAAGACAGTCCCCCCGCTGCCTGCCCAGTGGCGGGGTGAGTGCACACCGGGCCCGACCCTGCTCCTCCACTGTGCCCTCTTCTGATATCAGAGGGACACGTGGAGCAACTCCCTACTGGCCCAGAACGGGCCCCTCCCGCGCCAGAATATTCGCCACAGGCAATAAAATCCTCCGAAGGTTAATCCCTCGGCAGGATTTCATTGCCCATGCCCAGGATGCACCGGCCAAACAACTGCCGATCCCTCCAGACGTGTCCAGAAGGACAAGCAGCCGTCAGGCACACGTGGAGGTTTTCTGGCCAGCACCCCTTTCATTCCCATTACCCTGATTAACGTAAAAGACAAGGTTGTAGTGTTATTGTTCAAAGTTAGAACAACGAGTTTAACAGCTATAACAAAAAAAAATTACTATACTAAAATGTTCACCATTCCAAACTAAAATAGCACACAACTACACAACACTAAAACACAACAAGACTTCTAGATTCTTGCTTTTGACTTCTTAAAAAAGAGAAAGATAGAAACGATACAACCACAAATGATCCATTTACTATTTCTCCATCAAAAACCAAACTCCCACAAAACCTAAAATCGAAATCACAGCACATTTCCTCACCTCGGTATCTTCGCCAGTGAAAAATGTTCTGTGTGGCCGACATTTATTTGATATCTACCAACCGTTCGTGATCGATGCCTTGCTGCACTCCGCAGGGTCCACTTGGTTTAGGTCGCTTCAGTATCTACAACATCGTTGACACTTTCTATAAATCTAATACATTGTGTGAATCCAACATTTTGCACAATCAATATGATAGTCTAAAAATTTCAAAGCTGTCGCTTTACTGGTTTATTTTGATGTGTTATAACTATAGAAATCTAAATACCTAATAAGTTAAAATCTAAACAATAGGGTTATTACCCTATTATTGACTATTGTCAAAGTCAAAGGTTTTTATTTCGAATAAGTATTTACAAGCACTTTCAAAACGTTAATTATGAATCTCGTTGCACGGTTCCAAAAAGTTGGTCCTATGGAGAAGAGCCGGCGAGAAACTCCATGGATACACTCTTTTCAAATAATAATAGTACAATTATTTGTCACATGATTAATTGGAAAGAATTGTGTGAGAATAATGTAAGTTAATGACTGAGACAAATTCACTGAAGTAAACTATTTAAAGATTAATAATTATTTTTAACTTTAGGCTCGACCGTGATAGGATGGAACCCAACAATCCGATACTCTGGGTCGATTTCACATACCATCGGTCGGTGCCACGAAAGATTTTACACTAATGAGATCATGACACAAATGAAATCTAAATCACGCTAATGGTATGAATATTTTTATTGGTTTAAAAATTATTTTTAGCTATATTTATATTGATGAAGATTACTGTTAACAACTTGTGAAAAGTTTTTTAATTTGCTATTTCGATGTCAAAGGTTTTAATATTGGTCATAAACTTGCAACTTGCTTTTTAACCAATAAATATATGCATATAATTAGTGTGATTTGGATATCATTTGCGTCACGATCTCATTAGTGTAACTTCATTCGTAGGCTGTGAAACTGACCCCTCTATGCCATTAATAGCAGACAAGTGTTATCAACTGTCTTTTAATACCGGAACGCATGTCGCCGCTACCAACATATAAATACGCAATTACGCCCACTGTGCAAAATAAATTAAGCCTAAAAATATTCCACTGTTAGATATGCTGCAAAATGCAATTTTAGTGACTGCGTCCAAAACAGCACTGATGATAAAGCAAAAGGTTCTAGTATTGATGCCCTACGAGACACCCACTTGTACGCGGCGACAATTTTATGCGCCTTTGCCACTTCTATTACCTTATTATTTAGATTTATATGGTTATGTTATGACTAATCAAGCGTTTGTCTGTTTAAGGAGCCCTACGACGGATAAGGCACTGAGCCCGCCTTGGCCTTTATACCTTGCTGTGTATAAAGTATTAAATAAACAAACGATAAACCAGATACGTTGCATACATCTATAAGGCATATTTGGGGGTAGTTGCAAAGATAGGAAGTAAATAAAATTGCTCTGCAAAAATATTGAAATTTAAAATATAAAACTAGTATTTATTTATAAAGTAAATGTTAATAATATGACAATTTGACTAAGGCTACCTGCTGGTAAAGTGATTCTCCTTTCTACTACTTTTATCACTATTAACTTCACTTCACTTCAACTTTCAACATACTTCAAAAATCTTTCTTCAAATGGATCCAATCAACATCACATTGTCTGGTTTGATGGATATGTTTCAAAAACGGATGTCGGACTTCGAGGCACAACTGCAAAAAACACCATCAAGTCCATCCAGCTCGACAGGTTTGGCTGCCGACTTTGCTGCCTTTAGAGTGTTTATCACTGAAGCCCTCAACAGCCTTCAGCAACAGGTCGAGTTACTTGCCCGCAACATTGACAGTATGGAGATGCGCGGACGAAGAGGTATTTTGTTGCTGCATGGTGTCGCGGAGGTAAAAGATGAGGACACTGCACTAGTTGTGGTCAACATTATCAAGGACCGCATGACGATGAGTGACTTCTCAGTTGCTGACATAAAGCGCTGCCATAGGATGGGACGACCTACAGCTCAGAAGACCAGGCCAATTTTATTCAAACTCCGGGATGTAGCCGTCCGAAACAATATTTGGTTTGACAAGACTAAGCTTAAGGATTCAGGCATAACGGTCTCGGAGTTCTTAACTAAGACACGGCACGACCTTTTCATGGCTGCGCGAAAAAAGTTTGGAGTAACTAAGTGCTGGACCAGGGACGGTTCCGTATATGTCCTCGGGTCGGATGGTACGCGACATCTTGTTGTTTCGGTCTCGGAAATCAATGGGCTGGAACAGCAGGACACCGTAGTGCCTGCCGCTGCTGCAACACCGAAGAAGCCCATTACAAGTAGATCGAAGCGTGCTGCCGCAAACAAAAAGTAGACTACTTCGAGTTAGTGTTGTGAGATGGAGTCCGGGTATTAGAATTTTCCGTAACTATTATTACACCCACATTTTATTTGATAATTATTTTCTTTCTTTAAAAGTATGTAGTTCAACAAAAACAATAAATGACATTGACGTCTGTTACTTACTGTTACTGTCACTATGACTTTATCGGTCAGTCATATATTTTAGTTGCGTTTCGTTACTCCTATTGAATTTCTGTTTATTTATGTAACTGATACTTTATAATTTTATTTGTTGTTAATTTATATTAAATACCCGGAAAATATAGCCTGATACCGTATTATATTAATAATGATGTTGCTTTTCATACAAAATGTTTAAATTTAATTTTTTTGTTCTGCAAGTGAAGTAGGTATTAGTTTTCCTACAAACCACAAAACCGGCGGGTGGACTTTTTATTACTTTTTGTTTTAGTTATAATTGTGTAATTTTCATATATATACTTTTTACATTGTATTGTATTATAAACCTATAAGTATATTTATTCGAATTATAATTTATGTCTATTTATGATAGTAGTAATGATAGTAGTAACGATTCTGAAACCTTTTTTTCGGCAGTTAGCGACGATGACAGTTTTACCAGTATCCCCTCACTTAATGATACTCTTGTGGCGCGGTTTTCTGATGTTCCTGGGAATTTTAACGTTGTTCACTTCAATGCTCAGAGCATTCCGGCTCATTTCTCCGATATGCTGGCTAGTTTTGACTGTAAGAATATCCATGCTATACTTATTTCTGAAACATGGCTAAATCCTTGTCTCCCTTCTTCTTCCTACACTTTGCCTGGTTTCCAGCTAATCAGAAATGATCGCACTAGTAAACGTGGTGGCGGTGTGGCCATATATCTCCGTTCAAATCTCTCATTCTCTGTTGTAGATGCGTCAGTGCAGCCACCTCCGTCAAACGCTGGTGAACATCTTTTTCTAGAAGTAGAATTACACCATTCTAAAATTCTTCTTGGCGTTTATTACTGTTGTTCCTCAGGCATAAATTACTTCGGCTCATTTGAAAAAATTCTAGAAAATTTAGTCGCCTCTTACAGTCATACTATTATCATGGGTGATTTTAACACCTGCCTCCTTAAAAATGATTCCCGTTCTTCTTCTCTTCATACCATTATAGAATCTACCAACCTTATTATTCTTCCTCTTAATACAACTCATCATTTCCCAAACGTACGCCCATCTCTTCTTGATCTAATTTTCGTTTCTTCTCGTGATCATGTTGCTAAGCACGGGCAGTGCTCAGCTGATGCATTTTCTTATCACGATCTAATTTTTCTGTCATACAAAATTCGTCCTCCTAAGGCAAAGTCAAGAATTCTCTTACAGCGCAATTTTAGTGGCATGAATCCGGAAAACCTTCGAGAGGATGCGAGTAACATCGACTGGGTGCCCCTCATTACTTCGGACTCAGTGGACGAGAAAGTTAACTTGTTTAGTACAAATATAATAAATCTGTATGATGTCCATGCACCTATTCGAGCGGTAAAGGTGAAACACTTGCCGTCGCCATGGCTTACCAACGAAATAAAAACGTTTATGTCCAAAAAAGTAGCGACTAAGTCCAGATACAAGTGTCGGCCTACTCCTTTGAACTGGGAAAAGTATGTGACAACTCGAAATGACTGCAATAAGGTGTGTAGGAATGCTCAACGCCAACATATTCATAGTTCTGTTCAAAATGGAGATCCGGCTAAAGTCTGGAAGTTCCTGAGATCAATGGGAATCGGAAAATCTCGCCAAGATACAATTCCTAATAATTTAGACATCAATTCATTAAATCAACATTTTTCTGCCTCGTCCAATTTTGATAGGACAATCAAAGCTAAAACACTTAATCACCTTTCAACTCTTCCGATTCCCGATTATTCCTCATTCGTCTTTAATCAATTTTCTGATTGTGATGTTAAGAAGAGCATTTTATCTATAACTTCTAACGCAGTTGGAAGTGACTGTGTCAGCCGTAATATGATCCTTCCTATCCTTGACGAAATTCTTCCTGTTATATGTCACATCCTGAATCATTCCATTTCCAGTGGTGTTTTTCCAATTGCTTGGAAAGACGCCCAAATTACTCCTTTACCAAAAAAATCCAATCCTGCATCCTTTTCCGAATATCGTCCAATATCCATATTACCATTCCTATCCAAAGTCTTAGAACGTCTAATTCACAACCAGCTCAGTTCATTCCTATGTAAGAATAGACTTCTAAATCCTTTCCAATCCGGTTTCCGTCCTGGTCATAGTACCGTCACAGCCCTGGTTAATATTACGGATGACATCAGGCTAGGCATGGAAAATGGAAAGTTAACAGTACTTGCACTGTTGGATTTTAGCAACGCTTTCAATGCTGTTGATTTTGACGTTTTGCTTGGAATACTATGCTCTCTGAACATATCTCCAACGGTTATTGATTGGTTTCGTAGTTACCTGTATGGCCGAAGGCAACGTATTCGCATTGAAGATAAATTCTCTTCATGGAACGATACAGCTGCTGGTGTGCCTCAGGGTGGCGTTTTATCCCCATTACTCTTCGCAATATTTATAAATTCAATCTCTAATAAACTGCTTTCTTCTTACCACCTTTATGCAGATGATCTTCAAATATATTCACAAACTTCAGTGGAACAGTTGTCGGAAGCCATCGGCAATGTTAATAAAGATCTTTCTGAAATATCTAAGTGGAGCAAGTGCTACGGACTGAGAGTTAACCCCTTAAAAACCCAAGTCATTGTTATTGGCAGCTCACGTATGGTTTCGAGGATTGACTGGTTCCACCTTCCGCAAGTTATCTTCGACAGTATTCAAATTCCCATTAGTGATAAGGTGAAAAACTTGGGCATATTCATGGATAAAAACTTGTCTTGGGGTCCACAATTACAAGAAACCAGTCGTCGGATGTATGCCTCAGCAGGATCGCTAAGACGACTGCGTAACTTTCTTCCAACTGCCACTAAGATTGGGCTTGCACAATCTCTTCTTCTTCCTGTTCTTGACTATGCCGATGCCAGCTATCTAGATCTCACCGAAGACCAATTCGAAAAGCTTGAGCGACTTCAAAACTTTTGTATTAGATTCATATTTGGTTTACGCAAATATGATCATGTGTCAGAATTTCGCGCAAAACTCAAGTGGCTTCCAATACGCCTTCGTCGGAATGCTCATATTCTATCACTGCTTTATAGTATTCTTTTTCATCCCACTACTCCCTTCTATCTTAAAGAGCGATTTCAGTTCGTCTGTGATACACATAAACATTCCTTGAGGTCATCAGAAAACTTAACGCTAGAGATGCCCAAGCATTCCACACGTTTCTATGACCACTCTTTTACTGTTCAAGCCGTACGCCTGTGGAATGCACTGCCGGTGTCTGTGAGACGTGCACAATCGTTGCCAGCTTTCAGGAGAATGGTAAAGGAATATTACTTAGCTCCTTAATTTGTTACTATTTTTATGTAATAGTTATTACTTATATATTTATATTATATATAATTGTATAATAGAGTTATGTATCTTTATATATATCCAGTTATGTTATATTTCGGTAAGCATGTATTATCTTAAATACACTTATAATTTTGATATATATATTAATAAGCTTTTGTTTTTATTTTAGTTATTTATATAGTTTTTTTATTTTCTCTATAGTACACCGCCAACTACCTGTTGTATTTTCTTGTACATTTCAAGTCCATCCAATGGTTGTCTGGAAGAAATTGCTTTAAGCGATAAGACCGCCAATTGTTAGTACTGTGCTCATGTTTGTTATAACTTTATTTTTATTTTTATGGTGTGCAAACAATAAAGTATACTCTATCTATCTATCTATCATATTTCATAATAATTTCTGTAAAACATTGTTTTGTATTGTATCTACACTTATGATAAAAACCGGCCAAGAGCATGTCGGGCGATGCTCAGTATTATAGGGTTCCTTAAGTAGGTCTAATTACAAACGAATTTAATCGAATATTAATCATTGCCATTTCAGTTTTTGCAAACAGCGCCACCTAGCGCTTACTTTAAGAAGCTAAATTTAAGAAGTGTGTCATATCAATATAACACAAAGTTTCTTTTTGTGATTTTTTTAAATAGAAAGTAACTAAAGGAGCATTATTTGCTAAGATCATTTTTCTCTAAGGTCAATGACCTATGAACTAGGACGTCTTAAGTATTTTTTCAGTTTTCTCACTATAACTCAAAAATTTATAATCACATTATACTCGAAATAATTTTAAAGAGAGTTTTTACAAAGTTCTATCAATATGGAAGACTATAAGTTGCTACGTTGCATAGTTTAGAAATGGCAGGGGGGGGACACATTGCAAGCTACTTTGGCGAACTATATTTCGCAGATGGTATACATGATAAAAAAGTTACGTATGAAACATTACCTTCATTTTAGTAGACCTATTCAATGATACCCAAAACGAGGGGGTGCAGCGAAAAAAATATTTCATCCCCATTTCACATGTATGGGCGCCACCCCTAAAATACGTTATCAAGATTTTTTATTCTTTTAAAATTGAGATCTATATCTAAACCATTTTTTAACAAAATTTCATTTACTTATGTTTATAACTGTAGAAGTTATTAAGCTGTCAAGGATTGGGACAGACGGACAGACGGACGGACATGACGAAACTATAAGGGTTCCTTGTAGGACTACGGAACCCTAAAAAAGACAGAATTATACTTAAAAGTTAAACGAGTATGTAGGACATTTCTAAGTGCTCCATACATACATAAGATGCATCCGACAGAACCCTTTTCACCGTACAATTCCGTTGCCAATCGTAAATTTATCTCAGGGGCTATTAGTTCGATAAAATTCAACTAAAACGATAAATAAAACCGACTTTGACGGATAGCCCGTTTCCCCCATAAAGAATTGCCGGACCTAGATAATTCTGCGTTTGAAATGAACTCTATTAACATAGCATTACAGCCGAAAATTTGGATTCTGTATTGGGTAAGAAAAGTTGGCAATTTTTTTGTATCTATGTCACATGGGAATGTTTTGTCCGAAAGTAAACTTATTTACCGTCGAAGACTGAATAAAACATTAGCAGAAGAAAGATGTACACAAATCGAATTGGGACAGAATGATTCATTTTGTTTGTAGTGTACTGATAATAATGAATTATCTGATGGACGTGTGTAATAGGGCATGGGAAACAAAACCAATAAAACGATTCGTAGAAAAGAAGACAATCTTACGGCTCAAAATAAAGAGAAAAAGGAATTGATTAAATGGAAAGAGCATTCCACATAAAAGTAGCTAATGCATATAACAGTTTAGGGGCCGGAAAAATGTCATTAAATCTTAAGACTTGATTGTACAACCTGCTGTTGTTCCTCGTGCTCTGTATTGTGTTTTTAAGTACAAATAAATAAATAAAACCCTAACCATCTTTTAATGATGAAAAATAATGTTTGCAAAAATTACGATCAGTAAGCTGAAGTGGCAGTGGGCTGACCATGTCTGTCGAAGGACCGATGGGCGTTGGAGCAGACGAGTCCTTGAGTGGAGACCGCGAATCGGTAAACAAAGCGTAGGGCGCCCCCCAGCCAGGTGAACCGACGACCTGATTAGAGTTGCTGGGGGGGACTGGATGCCGTAGGAAGAGGACCGAGTGTTGTGGCGCAATTTAGGAGAGGCCTATGTCCAGCAGTGGACTGCGATAGACTGAGTTGATGATGATGACTACCTTCTACAGCTTTTTTTTCAACATATTTTCAATATTTCTAATTCACTTATAGATAATAATTTCTTAGGTTTTCGCGATCACTACACATCATAATAAAACAAGATTATAAAAAAAGAAATATCTGTAAAGACGCTTGTCATCTTAGTCTACCTGCGCCCACGAAATGCTGCAAAGCTTTCGAAACGTCAGGAAAACCAATTTAAATAATATACGCGATTTAATCCGGTTAAACTTTGAATTATTATAACATACGTGGGACACTCAGAAAGTTTTGCGAAACTAAAAAAAATTGTTCTATACGTACATATATTTTTATCAAATCTTTTCAAAGTACTTTCCACCAGCCTCTATACAAAGATTCATGCGCCTAAACCAGTTTTCAAAACACTTTTTCCAGTCCGCCGCAGACACCTCGTTTACAGCCTGCTCGAACGCAGCCAGCGCATCTTCCGGCGACGAAAATTGTATCCCTTTGAGCTGATTTTTTATTTTTGGGAATAAAAAGAAGTCACACGGTGCTAGATCAGGGCTGTAAGGAGGGTGACCCAGGAGTTTGACTGGCGTGCTGTCCAGGAAGTCCCTCGTTTTGAGTGCGGTGTGCGCAGGTGCATTGTCGTGGTGGAGCAGTAGCCCGCGGAGCCCTGTGTTTGGTCGCTTGTTGCTTATAACAGAGAAAACTTCTGGCAAACATTTGGTAGTATACCATTCGGCATTAATGCTTCTTTGATCCCGTAAGGGAATTGATACCAAGTGGCCAGTCAAATTAAAAAAGCTAGCGATCAAAATCTTACCCCCGCTTCTAGATCGCTTCACTTTGGTAGGCGTTGGCTCATTTTGAAACACCCAAACAGTCGACTGGCGCTTGGTTTCTGGGTCGTATTGATAAATCCAGGACTCATCACCTGTAACGATGTCGTAAACACGCCGAGACGAGCCTGCTTCAAATTTGTTAAGCATATCACGGCACCATTCCACCCGGGCCTGTTTCTGAGCATCGGTGAGGTTGTGCGGCACCCAGCGTGATACTATCCTCCTCACGCGAAGATGGCTGTGTAGAATCTCGTGAACGCTTCCCGATCCAATCTTCAATATGTGTTGAATCTCCTGATATGTAATTCGCCTATTGTCTTGGATTAAATTTTTCACTGCTAGCACGTTTTCTTCGGTAACAGCCGTCAAAGGGCGACCGCTTCTTTCGTCATCCCCCAAAGTTGGTCGACCGCGCTTGAATTCGTTATACCAACGATACACGGTTGCCTTGGAAGGGCCTTCATCCATGAATGCCATTTGAAGTCTATCGTACGATTCATCCGGTTTCAGGCGACACTTGAAATCGTATAAAATCATAGCTCTAAAATGTTCCCGGCGCAGATCCATATTTCAGTGAGACACAATACTTTGAATTAACTCGCAAAAAATGTGGAGGGAAATTTTGAAATTGGAACTTACTTATTTTTACTTATAAATAATCATATTTTCGAAAAACATTATAACTGGCCAGTCTCCCATATATAAAAACTTTTTTTCGCAATACTTTCTGAGGGGCCTGGTATTTTCAATATTTCCAATTCACTAATCGATATAATTTTTACTGGACATATCCACCACACATTCTCAACCACTATAGCTCTTGTAAGCCAGAATCTGCAATGGTGAATAAACAGAAAACATCAAGGCAATGAAACTCGGCGTGTCCCGACGAACTGTCTTGAATCCCGCAACGAAATTTTTATCAACAATAATTATTGATTTACCATTATTTCATCATTCCGATTGAATGGTCCATGGATTCAGTTCAAAACCATAAGTATATCAGTCAATTCAGTCAACCCTTTTTAAACAAGTCCCTACCACGAAGCCATGCGTAAAACTGATACAAAACAAATGTTTGTCTTTGTGACCGAAGGCTACATTAATAATTGCTTCGTCTACCATTTTTATTTGTGTGTCGTTTGTTCAACATTTTTGCCTCAGGGCGTCTGTGTAGTGCACTTGATAAAATGCTTTGATTCAGATTTGAAAGGTATCATATTTCTTGTTGTTTAATGTTTTCTTTAAGCTCTTATATTCTTCTTGTACAAACACGGCTGTGGCATTCTCAATGCTCTCTATTTTGTTCTTAATATTTCCCAAATCTTCACTTTCATCATTTCAGCCGAAAGACGTCCACAGCTGGACATAAGCCTCCCCAAGCAGTTTGGGGGGATATTCCATAATCGCCACGCTTGGCAAGCAGGTTAACGATCGCGGTTGGTTGGTTAAATACTCAGAGAACGCTGCTGCCCATCCTCTGGTGAATCCCTTAGTTGCCTTCATGAGAAGATATAGGGTATAAATCTTCACTTTAATCATAAATAACTCGTAAATTACGACTTTGTGAATTCAAATCTCCATGAAAACCTTTTATATGCTTTCAGCTATTATTGACTTTCGGGCCTTCTAGACCGAAATGCGACTGCCTCGTTGGTCTAGTGGTTGCAAGCGCGACCGCTGAGAGTGAGGTCCTGGGTTCAATTCCCGGGTCGGGCAAAGTATTATCGGGTTTTTTCATTGGACAATTCTCAGTAGCAGCCCGGAGTCTGGATTTGTGCCCGGTCAATGGCAATAGACTCGCCCCCTATTACATGGGACTATAACATAACTAGCGAAATGTGGGTGTACTAGTACACCTCTGCCTACCCCTTCGGGGAAATACAGGCGTGGTGATATGTTATGTTGTTATGTTATGTTAGACTGAAATGTAGTTCGTCTCCTTTCCACTACATGACATCTGATTACTTGCTCATCTTTTCTGTAACATATGCAAAAACCAGAATATAATTATCAACTGAATTTTATTTCCTATACTGCACTCATTTTTATGAAACTCATCTTTCCAAAAGCAGCGTGAAAACTCTCTACAATAACTTACATAACTAAAATAGTTCCC
Organism: Asteroscopus sphinx; assembly: GCA_949699075.1. Classification (NCBI taxonomy): domain Eukaryota; kingdom Metazoa; phylum Arthropoda; class Insecta; order Lepidoptera; family Noctuidae; genus Asteroscopus; species Asteroscopus sphinx. The sequence goes on along the minus strand of OX453022.1, from coordinate 19,180,426 downwards.
AGATAAATACGTAAACCAAGAATTTGCATTAAATCCTGAAGGAACTCGTATAATGCTTTCAGAAAGTTTCATATAAACATGCGCGTAAAACAAACGTGTCATAAACAATATTAAATCCTATGAGTTCTGAGTTCTCGGCACTGGATAGTCTAAGTATATTAATGTCGCAAGTTCGCGACGTACGGTACCCGACTTTTGCATTTCCTTATTTTGTTGATCTAAGAACTACTTGAGGAGGTATTTTAGAAAGAATGAAAAAAAATCAGTTTCGTTAGAGGCGAGACAAAAAAATAACACGACAATAAAATTAAAAATGCCTGTATAAGAGTAAAACCGGCCAAGAGCATGTCGGGCCATGCTCAGTATTATAGGGTTCCTTAAGTAGGTGTAATTACAAACGAATCAAATCGAATATTAATCATGGCTATTTTAGTTTTTGCAATAATCGGCAGCATTCGCGACTCAGAGCGTGTTGTTAGTAGCGCCATCTAGCGATAAATTCAAGAAGCCAAATTTAAGACGTTTGTCATTTCAAAGTTACTTTTTGTGATTTTTTCAAATAGAAAGTAGCTAAAGGAGCATTATTTGCTATGATAATTTTTATCTAAGGTCAATGACCTTTGAACTAGGACGTTTTAAGTATTTTTCAGTTTCCTCTCTATAACTCAAAAAATTATAATCACATTATACTCGAAATAATTTTAAAAGAGAGTTTTCACAAAGGTCTATCAATGTGGAAGATTATAAGTTTCTACATTGCATAGTTTAGAAATGGCAGGGGGGGGGACACATTGCAAGCCACTTTGGCGGGCTATATTTCGCAGATGGTACACCTGATAAAAAAGTGGTGTATCAAACATTACCTTCATTTTAGTAGACCTATTCAATGATATCCCACACGAGGGGGTGTAGCGAAAAAAATTTTTTTTTCTCCATTTCACATGTATGGACACCACCCCTAAAATACGGAAAAACTATTCTTTTATTCTTTTTAAATTGAGATCTATATGTCGACTATTTTTTAACAATATTTCATTTACTTATGTTTATAACTGTAGAAGTTATTAAGCTGTAAAGGATTAGGACAGACGGACAGACGGACAGACGGACGGACATGACGAAACTATAAGGGTTCCTTGTAGGACTTCGGAACCCTAAAAAAGGCCCATCTCAGCATATGCTACAACACCGAAATGTTGCAGCACTGGTTTCCGGATGGGTCCCGATTAGACCATGAGTAGATACGAGCTAATAAATATAATTACAATAAACCTAAATTGTGTGTATATGTGACAATTAGTGCTTAAAAAATTAAATAAACATAATTTTACAAGATCCTACTAATATTATAAATCTGAAAGTTTGTAAGTATTGATGGATGGATGTTTGTTACTCTTTCACGCAAAAACTACTGAATGGATTTTAATAAAATTTGGCACACAGATAGAACATAACTTGGATTATCATATAGGCTACTTTTTATCCCGGAAAGATGAACAGTTCCCGAGGGATGCGCGATAAACAACATTTACGCGGGCGAAGCCGCGGGCAAAGTCTAGTAATAATAATAAAAAATAGATAATTTGGCAAGATATGACGGACTTATAATTAATTGTAATATCTTTGTACACGATACCTTGTGGCGAATAAATGATTTGATTTGATTGATTGATTGATTACGTGTGGCCAGGTTTGCCTCCACCTTTAGATTTTCTTAAATTCTACAAAGACTTTCCGTCTGTTTCCATCATAACACCAACGGTGCTAAAATATAGGTAAGAATTTCTGAGAAAGAGTGTACAAAAAAGCAAAATCGAATTTTGTAGTAGAGGTTGTCCGCAACTTCTCTAGTATATAATTGGGGTTGTCACAAAAAGACGTCATCGCGAATCCCTTGGGAATTGTGTATCTTCCCGCATTTAAATGTGCCTATATGTTAATCCATCCTGCTGCCGAATTGCGTAACTCACTCGCGATCGCTATCAATAGGATTTCAATGTTCATTGCTCCGTGTGTTTTGACAATTCATCTTATCGGCAACTATGTACCACGCACTGCCTCGTTGGTCTAGTGGTTGCAAGCGCGACTGCTGAGCGTGAGGTCCTGGGTTCGATTCCCGGGTCGGGCAAAGTGTTATTGGGTTTTTTCATTAGGAAATTCTCAGTAGCAGCCCGGACTCTGGATGTGTGTGCCCGGTCAATGGCAATAGGCTCGCCCCCTATTACATGGGACTATAACATAACTGGCGAAATGTTGTTGTACCTACTATACACCTCTGCCTAACCCTTCGGGGAAATACAGGCGTGATGTTATATTATGTTATGTACCACGCAATGAATATTGTTATCATTTCAAAATGAAAGCTATTGTCAATGTCAATGCATTACACAATTACCCCACAGTACAGATAATATAACCCACAGGTTATGGTCTATTTATTCTGTGTGCCGAATTTCACCCGAATCCGTTTAGCCGTTTCAGCGTGATTGAAGAACAAACAAACAAACAAACATCAATACTTTTGCTTTTATGATATTTTCAGGAAGGATTTGAAGCAGCTGTAGGTAGAATTGATACTCAAAAATTATAGGAGATTATTTAATAGTATGAAAAAATTGCATCAATGCAAAAATATTGTGATACTAGCTTTTCACTCTTCATAAGCACAAAAGAACTGGATTAGATGAACATTTGTGCAAAAGTACCACATCCAAAGTTTTAACAATTCTTGATTTCTTCCAAGTTAAAATATGTCTCTAAAATCGAAGGTACATTCCGATGGAGTCACGGACTGTTTGCAAAATTTATGATTTATGGTTCACGTACATTTCGTCGCCTTGTACTAACTCGATTCGACAAGTTTCCCGATACTTTGGAATATTCTGTTTCTTAGCTGCAGTTGCTTATTTATAAAGTTTTAGAATGAAACGGGGAATTTTGTTTATTCGTTTCTTGCATTTTGAAACTCAAATTATTGAGGTGGATTTACAGTATTTGATGTTGATTTTCCTACTTTACTTATTGGTTCTTGATTTTTTCTTCAATCATGATTTTCGGCATTCTTTTTTTTATATAACATCGGGGGGCTAACGAGCAAGCGGGTTAACTGATGGTAAGCAATCTCCGCCGCTCATGGACATCCGCAACACCAGGGTAGTCGCCGATGCGTTGCCGACCTTTTAAAAAGACGTATGCTCGTTTGAAGACTGCCATGTACGATTGTAAGCCTGCAATGACAATTTTATACATATAGTACCCCAAGTTTTGAATATTCAATCAACTCAGCCTATCGCAGTCCACTGCTGGACATAGGCCCCTCCCAAGTTGCGCCACAACACCCGGTCCTCCGCCTTCTGCACCCAGTCCACTCCAGCTATACCTTCTTAAGGTCTTCTACCTGGCTGGGGACGCCTAATGCTGCGTTTGCCGATTCGCGGTCTTCACTCAAGGAATCGTTTGCTCCAATGGACATCGGTTCTTTGACAAACATGGCCATGGCCAGCCCACTGCCACTTAAACTTTCTGATTTAACAAGCTATGTCGGTATACTCCAGTTCTGAGACGCCAGCATGAACATGATTGCAGCCAAGCTTGGTTGGAGGATCTTTCCTTTGTGTTGGAGGAATATAATACCTCACTTTTCCACAATTTACAAAAAATACAAAACTTGTTAAAATACCAATTTTACTTATTCATTGACATTCATGAATTTTAATATCCTCCCGACCGAATTTTGGTCACGGCGGTCAATCTCAATGGAGACTTGCCATCTACGTGGGACATATTATAGTTTACAAGTGTGTGCGCAAACAAACGGAGGAACTCGTAGCGAAGCAACGACTGCGCAGATTGTACGATCTGCAAGCTTAAGCTGCTTTTGCTGCGGTCAGTCTGTGGATGGGTGACCGTTTCGTCAACGAGACCCCTCCGTGCCTCGGAGAGCATATTAAGCTATCGCTCCCAGTTGTCATACGAATATCTATGGCAGTCGTTACGGGTAGTCAGAAGCCTGAAAGTCTGACAACTGGTCTAACCTCCAAATGTCAGTATTACATAGTAACTGGGTTGTGTGGGTCTGATGGCAGTCGCTCCGTGTAAAATACTGATGTTCAGCCGCATCTAGCGAGACTGGAAGCCGACCCCAATATAATTTGGAAAAGGCTCGAAGGATAATGAAGTGTGTGTGCAAAGCGTCAATTCCCTCACTCTCATAATCCGATGGTAAGTAAGATGGCAATCCAATACGTCCAGAGAGAGATCAAACGCAGGACCACGGCTTTACGTGCTTTCCGAGACACGGGGGTGTAGCACCACCAACTTCCTGACTACAAACTGTTACTGACTAGCTACTGACTGAATTTTACACCATATAAAAATCTAAATCGCGACCCGTAGCGCAAAAGAGACAAAACCACCAGTATGATAATGATTTTTATTTATCTCTTCACAAAGGTACACATTTTTTATAGCTATTACAGTTTTTATAGTTATTTCCTTTGTGAGAGACTGGAGTCCGTACTAGGGAAATCCTGTGTGACAGATCTCCAGGTCCTCACCCGGAATACATCACAAGCATCCGAAACATCAGTGAATAGAAAAATGATCTTAAATAATACAGGTGAATTTATATAAAATTCAAAAGAAAGATAATAATATGGGTGTGATAATATTATATAGCGTTGAGTGGTTGGCTGTGTGGTGTGGGTGGTGTGTGGTGTGTGGGTGGTGTCGAGGAGAGGTGTGTGGATGGGGAGTGTGTGTTTGTGGGACGTACGTAGCGGAATAAAGTTTATGAGTATTCCTTCTTACGAAGGAATTACCAATATATTTTCAGTACTATCTTAGTCAACCAGTATACCAAACGTGCCGTCAGTAAAATGTGTAAAATAGAGCAGAGGGCCAGAGCCCTAATTCATGTAATTTCATGACGCACCGATCAAGTTGCAGTGACGTTACACTTCGTTTCTGACAGCGATCGCCGTAGATAAGAGAATACGAAAAGCATTGTTTTGATCGAAACTTAATTACAACTGCACTTCTTTAGTTACGTGAATTGACATACAGTTCTCGTAATTTAAAATGTTTAAAATATAGTTCAAATCTAATCTCAATGTCCTAAATATCACAAAACAGCAACATCTACTGCAGTGGTTCCCAAACTTATTTTGTCTAAACGCCACTTTGAGAATAAATAAATTTTTAGCGCCCCCATTTTTTCATCTACTTAAAAACCACTATAACTTCAAATTAAATTAATTAATTATTGTGAGCTATATTAGCTCACTCAAAAACTTATTAAAACATGATTGCCCGCGGTCTATTATTTACGAAAATTACCTATCTAGGAATACTAATAACTATTAAAATGCGAAAGTGTGTCTGTTGCTTTTTTATTTGTTTCTTTGTGTCTACTTTCATTTCGAAACGGAGCGACCGATTGACACGATTTTCATTTTATTTATTCAATGAAATAGGACAGATATATGAACTACGCGGAGAGAACTATCAAACCAAGTTTGAGCAATCTCTTAATTAATATTAGTTGATGTTCACAAGTTGTAGTTGAAAGTCGAGAGTTCAGTCGGTGTCTAAGAATCCTCCTAGCTAGATGAAATTACAAATTGCCCCCCAAGCCGCTTTCTGGGTCTCTTACCGCCCCCCTTTAGGCCTGCAGCGCCCACAAGGGGGCATTATCGCCCACTTTGGGAAAGGCTGATCTGCTGTCATGAGATTGACATATACAACATTGAGATACTCTATGGTCTTTTATTATACTACCGAAAGAAATTAAATTGAGGTTTGATTGGAACTATATTTTTAAAACGTTTTGATTACAAGAATTAGCCTTCTGGGCAATGCAGACACCTTAGAAATAAACGGTCCACCTCATAATATCAAAACCATTCACGTGTAACCATTAAAATTTCGAACCATGAACCATAAACCGTTAGCGGCAATAACACGCCTCAGTTAGGATATAGTTTTATGTGCTATAACTATTTAACACGTTATGTTCGCTTTTATAAGTCGTTCCTACACATGAATAAATTTAATCGCTTTTGGTGACATCAAGGTAAACCTTTTTCGTGATATTTTATTGTTCTTGTTACCCAAGGATATAAAGAAAGAAAGAAAAAACATTTATTTGAAACAACTGAGACTCAAAAAAAAAGGATGTAAGGTACTTAACCTGGTTTCCATCGAAGTGAAAGTCACATGACATGAGTACTACAGTCTTGAAATAAAAGAAAAAGAAAGATAGGTAATCAAAATGATTTATTCTGTACCTACTCGGACAGACTTCATCATCCTCCTGCCCTTATCCCAATTTATTTCGTCGGCGCAGCATGTCTTTTTCTTCCATACATCTCTATCAGCCGTCATCTCCGGCCGCCATTTCTTTTTATCCATATCATCTTTCACACAATCCATCCATCTTTTCTTTGGTCGACCTCTAAACCTTACTCGGACAGACTTGTTGCATACAATAATAATATAAATCCAAAAATAAATGAATAGTACAAAATTATGTTTAAAATCTGTACAATGTTAAAAAAGGCTATAGGGCCCTATATGGTACTCATAATGAGAAGATTATTCCGTAGAAATATAAAAAATCCAACATTTCAATACATTCAGTTAAAACACCCGATAAGCCAAATTAAATAACAGTGATGAAAAATCTGAAAATTTTACAAATATTACGAGAGAAATTGATAAACATTTTAGCATACACAACAGAACCGTTAAAATTCCTTTAAGTAATAATATTATCAGCAGCATTCCTCAATTAAAAACATTCTAAACAATACACGCTGCTTTTGTAATAAATCACATTTTACCTTGGACAATATTTTTATCTATAATGTTGAAAACTTTGGCATACCATTCGTTTTTGATATATCAAAAACTATATATAAGCCTTTTCAAATCAATCAGTAGCATCACATGAAAATAATAAGTACTAACTGTGGCAATGAAGATTTGAACGCCACGTTCCTTGCAATGCAACGAACAAGCTTCATGGAGCATTTGCAACGGACAGAAGCACACATGGAAAGTAAAACAGTATCCCAATATTTACATCAATATAAAATTAAATTTAAAAATTTATAATCAGAACATCAGTGTTTTACCAGAATTTAGTTACAATCCTAATATTTTTCAAACACTTCCGAAGAACTTCGACGCAAGACATAAATTGCCTCAATGTCCCAGTATAAGAGAAATTCACAATCAATATAACTGCAATTCATGCTGGGCTCATGGAGTAGCCAATACCGCGTCGGACAGAACTTGCATTCACACCAATAAAATATACTATCTTTCATATTCATATTCATTTATTTGTAAAGTTAATTTACACGTCAGTAGATAACAACAAACAAACAAACAACAACAACAACAACTACAACAACAACAACAACTACAACAACAACTACAACAACTTTTCTGAAAAATATTTGGAATGTGCACATTTTGAGCAAAAGATCTGCTACAATGATCATCCTACAGAAGGATTTATATTTTGGAGAGATCATGGCCTCGTTACTCGAAAGTGCAAACCATATGAACCACTTGATTTAAACCGAAATAGTTGCGTACATTTATGCAAGTACCAAATTAATCCTGTACAAACTTACATGACAAGTAAACATACCGCCAAGACAGTTTATAAGGTACCTAACGATATCAATCAAATAAAAGCAGAACTTTATACTAACGGTCCTATAGAGGCCACCATGAAAGTTTATAATGATTTTACTAACACTAAAGGGTTTGGATACTATAAAGGAATTTACCAACACACAAACCATACATACACAACACATGGTAATTTTCTAGCTTTGCATAGTGTACCTGTGATCGGCTATGGTATTGAAGATGATACTGAATATTGGTTAGTAGCCAATAGCTGGGGCAGTGCATGGGGTGAACATGGACTTTTTAGAATTAAAAGTTTCCAGGAATCTATCGGCCTCGTTTTTTTTTTAAATCCCGCTACGGGCCTTGAGTTTTCGGGCAGCAGGCTACCCCTAGTCCGCCACCCGCAGACTAGGGGTAGCCTGCTAGGGTTGCTGGTGATACGCCCTCCTGTGACGCCAGGTCCGTCTTTTGTGGGATGGGAGAGAGGTGGTCGCCTCTCGCTCCCTCTCTGCTACCTCCTTTGCGAGCTTCACTTCCTCGCAGAATGAGACGACGGCTTCTCAAGCGCTCTCGCTTTCGACCATGGACAGAACCACGGCCGGAAGAGAGCAATGTAGCTTGGTCTAAGGCCGATATTACAGAACGATCCTCAAGGTTTGATCACTGTTTAAAACTAGTTTTGAGTTGAGATTTAATTTTTGAACATTCCTCAAGCAGAGATTTATTTATCACAGTTCAGCTGAGTTTAGCTTTATTTTATACTGTCACTTGTTTCGGTATTTGAGGAGAGATTTTGATCTGCAATCACTCAAGTGAGGTCGAGACCACGCTGATGTATGCTGATCTGTATACCAAATTTCATTAAAATTGGTCCAGCCATTCTTAAGTTATAAATACTGTAACTAACCTGACTTTATTTTATATATTTAGATTAGTTTTCCCGATAGCATTTAAGACATTTTATGCATTTTTTAGATTATAAAAATACCATGATAAAAAACCGTTATAATTTATTTATGTCCCTAAAATTATTTATATATTTGAGATTATAACAGTGTATAAATACGGACAAGGATTGATGAACGCTATATACGTTTTGAAGTTACAAAGATGATTATACATGTAGTGGTGCTTGCGACGCTGACAGGACTAGTTGCTGGTGACTTTGACAAAGATCTCCACGCCAAATACCTAAGGATGCCTGAATCTGACTTCATCGAGTACTTCAACAAACAGGACTTCTCTTGGAAAATGGGTCAGAATAACGAACTCAATGAGAAGCATACCAATTGCGCACTTTTAGATTATGAAGCTTTAAAAAACTTACCATTGAAGACTCACAATCTTGAAGCTAAAGATCTACCAGAAAACTTTGTCTCCAGACAACAATGGCCTAAATGTGATACTATAAAAGAGATTTATGATCAAGGTGATTGCTGTTCATGCTGGACTTTCGGTACTGCCACGACAGCGTCAGACAGAGAATGTATACACAATGGTATAGTGTCCAACTTTCTGAACAAGATTTTGAATGTATGCAAGATAATGTATGCCGCGGAGGAGTTCCATTGGATGCATTCAAATATTGGAAGGATTCTGGTCTGGTCACTCTAGAATGTAAGCCGTATGATGATGCACAGCTAAATGAAAGTAAATGCGAAACTAAATGCGTAAACAGCAACAAAAATTATAACCAGGACAAACATTTCGGTGATACATTTTACAGAATATCAAATGAAAGTGCTCAAATTAAAGCAGAACTGGTGAATAATGGCCCCATACAAGCAGGTTATGTGGTTTTCGAAGATTTTAGGAAATACACAACCGGAATTTACGAGCATAAATGGGGTGTAGAGTTAGGATTGCACAGTGTGCGTATTGTAGGCTACGGTGTTGAAAATGGAACAGATTATTGGTTAGTAGCCAATAGCTGGGGTATTAAAACATTTGGAGACCAAGGATGGTTTAAAATCAAAAGTTATCAAGAAGATGTACAATTTGAAGAATATTTGATAGCTGGCTTACCGAAGAAATAATATAAATTTAATTATTTCACCCTTTGATTGTTGTTGTTCTTGTTAATGGCTTACAGAATGATAATAACCAACCATATTTTTTTTGCATTCATCAAATTATTCAAAATGTTACCAATAATATTGTGTAGTAAAATTATGATTACTTATATTATATTTTTGTACTTCACTTCAAATTTAATTTAACATTTGTGTAACTTCAAAATATCACTTTCTGTATTTTATTTTCAAAATATTTATGATTAAAACTGGTTTTAACTTCTACTGTTAACTAAAATTCTGATGGACTAGTAATTAGCTCTGGAAGCTCAAGTAATGACTGAGAAAGTAATTCCCTGAAATTCGGTATGATTTCTTTATTTGTAGCATTGTTTACAATCAAATTTTTTACGGTTATTAAAAAAGAGAAGTCATCAGTTTGAGTTGGTACGAATATCCGTCACTGAAAATCAGAACTTCAACATTCTCTACCTGACTAAACCTGAATGTGTAAATTCTGATACACAGCTGCTTCTGATACTGTACGCCTATATTAAGGATGATAACGTTTTTATTTAGTACCGACCTACGCCCGTGGCTTCGCCCGCGAGTTATTCGGCTTATCACAGAAAGATGTTATCATGCATCCCTCGGAAACTGTTTATCTTCCTGGGATAAAACAAAACCTATGTCCTTCTCCAGGTCCCAGGCTACCTCTTTGCCAAATTTCATTACTATCGATTCAGAGGTTTAGTCGTGAAAACGTAACAAACAAATAGACAGACAGAGCTATTTTCGCATTTATAACATTAAGTATGGATTCGCAATAGCCTCACATTCAGAGTCCTCCCGCCTTAATTTTCCCCTTTTGACGTCATCAAAGGGTGTCACCAATGGTCCACATTTTATAAGTTTACTAGGTTCTGACAGATATTGCTAGATGTCTCGTAAAATACAGGCTCAACCCTAGCTGAGGAGGTTATCTACCGGATTACAGGGTTATGCTGATTTTGGGTTTTGTCGAATAATTGGTGTCTGACTTTATTACAAGTGTACAGTCAAGTGCATATATTATTTAAATTGGTTTTCCTGACGTTTCGAAAGCTTTGCAGCGTTCGTGGTCACAGGAAGGCTAAAATGACAAGCGTCTTTGTTAGTATAGAAATGTCTTTGGTCTTTACACATATTTCAAAAAATTATGAACGATTTAGGCTAATTAGTAGTGGAGCCTTTTTGAACATGTCTTAACGTTTATACCACACCAAAGCTTATCGATACCACAATCTCTTTAACAGTCTATTTGGCTTCCAGTATGTATATTTGTTTAGAAACTCACCACATATGTTTGAATATGAATTATCAAAGACCTGTCAAACATTTAACGAGATGACCGATTATACACTTTATTGCTTTGAATCAAGGGTTATAGTGAATGGGATAGATGATCATTACAGATTCCCTTTGACCTTTGAACATGTTTGATGCAAATTTCCGTGATATAATCTGTGTTTATTTAGATCAATGTTTTTGTAAATGTTGTACATAATTTAATATTTTTGTTCAAAATGACGTGAAGCACTTTCATTCGCTAAGAATCTAGTTGCACAGTCAAAAAAGTCTTATGGAGAAGAGCCGACAATAAACTCCATGGATAAAGATAAAGAAAGATATGTTATTTGCATAAATATATTGTGTCACTTATATGCATATTAAATAGAGTACTTAGATCAACATGCTTTACATAGATAGGTGTACAAATATAAAAGATGGCCTGCAATCATCATTTCAGCCGAAAGACGTCCACTGCTGGACATATGCCCCTAAAAGGGGGGATATGCCATAATCGCCACGCTTGGCAGGCGGGTTGGCGATCGCAGTTAGTTGTTTAATACTCAGAGAACGCTGCTGCCCATCCACTGGTGAATCACTTAGACGCCTTTCACGACACCCATGAGAAGATATAGGGCCTGCAATGATATGGTTTAGACAACGTATACTGCAAAAAATACAATTAAAGTAAAAAATAACATAAATATTCCACTAAAATCAAATGACATATTCAATCAAATTACATCCTCTTTACTACTACACATATACTCTTTTCATATACTTAACATAATTATAATAATTACATAATATTTTTCCAGATTTTTTTATCTCAAGTCTTCATCGTTTTTAGGGTTCCGTAGTCCTACAAGGAACCCTTATAGTTTCATCATATCCGTCCATCTGTCCGTCTGTCCGTCTGTCCTAATCCTTTACAGCTTAATAACTTCTCCAGTTATAAACATAAGTAAATGAAATTTTGTTAAAAAATAGTCTAGATATAGATCTCAATTTTAAAAGAATAAAAAAATTGTGATTACGTATTTTAGGGGTGGTGCCCGTACATGTGAAATGGGGCGAAATTTTTTTTTTCGCTGCACCCCGTCGTTTGGGGTATCATTGAATAGGTCTACTAAAATTAAGGTAATGTTTCATATATAACTTTTTATCAAGTGTAACATCTGCGAAATACAGCCCGCCAAAGTGGCTTGCAATGTGTCCCCACCCCTGCCATTTCTAAGCTATGCCACGTAGAAACTTATAATCTTCCACATTAATAGACCTTTATAAAAACTCTCTTTTAAAATTATTTCGAGTATAATGTGATTATAAATTTTTGAGTTATAGTGAGAAAACTGCAAAATACTTAAGACGTCCTAGTTCATAGGTCATTGACCTTAGAGAAAAATTATCATAGCAAATAATGCTCCTTTAGTTACTATCTATTTAAAAAAATCACAAAAACTAACTTTATGTTATATTGATATGACACACTTCTTAAATTTAGCTTCTTAAATTCAGCGCTAGGTGGCGCTGGTTGCAAAAAATAAAATAACATTGATTAATATTCGATTTGATTCGTTTGTAATTAGGAACCCTATAATACTGAGCATGGCCCGACATGCTCTTGGCCGGTTTTTATTTTTATAGTCTATGATGATGAAACGAGCTAAAGGCCCACCTGATGTTAAGCGGTTACCTTTGCCCATAATAACTGCAATACCACCTAGACTGTTGCCTAAATGGTACCGCAAGTCGGTTCGCCAAACTGAGACATGAAGATGGAAAGTCTCATATGATTGTAATTACACCGGCACCCGTACCCTTCAGACCGAAACACAGCAATGCAAGCATCACTATTTGGCGGAGAAGTAGGTACGGTGGTAGTACTTCCCCGGACGAGCTTCATTGATGTCACTATGGTAACACATTTGACTAAAGCTCTTATCTATTTTCGAATCACATTCAACGTTTAAAGTCAATAGTCCATTCAGAACACAGAACGCTGTTCAAATCGACAATTCTGTAGAATATTAAGAATCGTTAGGAGTACTTGTGGATAAAATACTATCGATAGTTTGTCGAACTATTACCGTAATACCAGTTTTTAATCATCATCATCATCATTTCAGCCGAAAGACGTCCACTGCTGGACATAGGCCTCCCCCAAGCATCGCCGCAACGACCGGTCTTGTGCCTTCCGCATCCAGCGGATTCCCGCGACCTTCACCAGGTCGTCGGTCCACCTTGTGGGGGGCCTACCCACGCTGCGCCTTCCAGTACGCGGTCGCCACTCCAGAACTTTACTGCCCCATCGGCCATCCGTTCTGCGAGCAATGTGCCCCGCCCACTGCCACTTAAGTTTGGCAATTCTTCGGGCTATGTCGGTTACTTTCGTTCTCCTGCGAATGTCCTCATTTCTGATTCGATCACGCAGGGACACTCCGAGCATAGCCCTCTCCATTGCCCTTTGAGTGACTTTGAGCCTTCTTATGAGGCCCATTGTGAGTGACCACGTTTCAGTACCGTAAGTAATTACTGGCAACACACACTGGTCAAAGACTTTCGTCTTGAGACACTGCGGTATTTAATAATGATTGATTTTTTAAAGATTACTACGCTGATTCCTCTGTACCACGGAATGAATGAATGAATTCCTCTGTATGGTTGTCTGGAAGAAATTGCTTTAAGCGATAAGACCGCCAATTGTTAGTACTGTGCTCATGTTTGTTATAACTTTGTTTTTATTTTTATGGTGTGCAAACAATAAAGTATACTCTATCTCTATCTATCTCTACCACATTTTAAGCAAATAAAGTTAATTTGAATTTTGAATTAGAATTTGACTTAGAAAAATTGAGCAGTGTCCTAATTTACTTTGATTACACGTAGAACTGCAAGTGTACTTCGATCAATGTTGGTTCTTATCGTCGCCTCCAAGTAGTAATCAAAGCTAACTAAGTCAGAGCGGATTTTGATAATGTTAACGTTTAGTGGGAAAATTCTATTCCAATTACTTATACTACTACTACTACTACTTTTACTTACTTATTTGATTTTATTTTACCCAAAAACGACTGGCCAGCATATTGTTAAGTCATAATCGTCATGTTAACTAGGGCTTTGAATAGACGTACGGTCGACCGCACGTCGGTGGTAACACTTTGACATTAGCAGCATCTTTATTTCGTAAGCAGTAAGGGTGGATTTTGAATTGAAGTGTTACCACTGTCATGCAGTCGACTGTACACCCATATCTTCGTGTCATTCTCAGATTTTATAATAATATTTTGTTAATTATTTTATTATTTTAACGCATTTACGCATGCGATGCGAAATCTAACGATTTAAATTGTGGCATAAAATTAATTGTTTTTAATTGAAACACTGTTTCTTAATAAGATATCGCAGACGTCACCCAAAGACGTACCAAAAGTGGAGTGGTTAATTTCGATACCACGAGCAGTGTTCACGGTAGCTTAATGGCTAAAGCACTGGCGTACTGAGCCAGGAGTCGCTGGTTTGAATCCTGCTCGTGAGCGTTTTTTTTTTCTTTCCACAATTTAAATCGTTAATATTTTGTTCTTAATCTGATTCCTTGCTTTAGTTTCTTAGGAAAACAGCATAGACTAACGAAATAAAAACTACAAAGTTCACCGTAGCAAGAAACTATTGTCCTGGGGTAATTTCATCAACACACGTCCACTTTCAAAGGAATCTATTGTGTTGAGTAGCAAAAACAGCGGGCGGTCAACTAATTCGATTGTGAACATCGAATTACAACCCTTCTAATGCAGCTGCATTTCAAATTCAACATGAAATCGTTATTATTAAAGTTTAGTTTTGTTCAGCAAAAGTGTTACCATTTAAATCGAAGATGCTTGACTTTGAATACTGTTTTTGGACTTTGTTGTTGCTAATTTTAGGGTGGATTTCTCAGTGTAGTTTATTTGTACTGTAAATATTTTCAAATGCAAAGAATCTGCAAACTAATCATAGGAGCACGTGACACAACCCGCTGCGAATGTATTGCATATGCTCATGATTCATTCTGTTTGATATTTACTTGTAAATGTGAGGCCATTTATTTGTGTATTTGTGTTAGAAAAGGCGTGCCTTGATTTGTAGTTGAATCGAATATATTTTGCAGTCAATCAATCTATACTTATATTATAAAGCTGAAGAGTTTGTTTATTTGTTTGTTTGTATGTAAGTTTGATTGTTTTCTTCAACGCGCTAATCTCAGGAACTTAAATCTGAAGAAATTTATCGTTTGTTTGATTGTTTGGTTGAACGCGCTAATCTCAGGAACTACTGGTTAGAATTTAAAAAATATTTTTGTTTTGGATAGTCTAATTGAGGAAGTCTATAGGCTATATAACATCACGCTACGACTAATAGGAGCGGAGCATAAATGAAAAATGTTGCCAAAACGGGAAAAAAATATTCCTTTTGAGACCTTCCGTTGCGTGCGTTTCGTAGACGGTTAAAGTTACGCAAAAATCATCTATGACGGTATAGTGAGTGAGTGAGTGAGTGAGTGAATGAGTGAGTGAGTGAGTGATGGACTGACTGACTGACTGACTGACGGACTGACTGACTGACTGACCGACTGACTGACTGACGGAATGACTGACGGACTGACGGACGGACTGTCTGACTGACTGACGGACTGACTGACTGACGGACTGACGGACTGACGGACTGACTGACTGACTGACTGGCGGACTGACTGACTGACGGACTGACTGACTGACGGATGACGGAGTGACTGACTGACTGACGGACTGACTGACTGACTGACGGACTGTCTAACTGACTGACTGATTGAATGTCAAAATAGTTAAATCCAGAAGTCTACCAACGTTCCCGAGGGATACGCTAACGTATTTCTGTGATAAACTGAATTACACGCGTGCGAAGCAGCGGGCAGAAGCTAGTAGAGTTATAAATATTTAAAACATAATAAAAATGGTCAATACGGGAAAATGGTACAGTCACAATCCTTCCCGGTAACACATTTTGTCGACAAAGTCCCTTGAGCGAATCCTGCTACATTACACGTACAGTTGACTGCATGACAGTGGTAACACTCGAATAAGAAAACCGCCCTTATTGCTTACGAAATAAAGACGCTATCAATGTCAAGCTGACGTCAAGAACAGACGCTCCACAAAGTCTGCAGTGTGTGAACATGCCCTAGACAAACCCAATCATTTTCTTGGATTTGATAAACCACAAGTTCTGGCGAAGGAAAACCGATATGTACCTAGAATGCTCCGTGAGGCTATAGAAATTAAAAAACATCCTAATTTTAATAGAGAAGATGGTTGGCAGCTACCACCTGTTTGGAACTCAGTCCTAAAAATAATCAAGTCCCAAACAGCACGCAACACTGTAAAAGATAATGATATTGTGAGTGATTACTGCGTGCATCGAAACGATTTTACTTAATAATATTGTACGGTAGATTAAAATATTTTTTTAGTAATATTTGTAAAGACGCTTGTCATCTTAGTCTACCTGCGACCACGAAATGCTGCAAAGCTTTCGAAACGTCAGGGAAACCAATTTAAATAATATACGCGATTTAATCCGGTTAAACTTTGTTTTATTATAATACGTACTTTCATATTTTTACGTACAACTAGGTATAATTAGTAGGTAATAATAAATAGTAGGTATTATCGGAGTCTACAAGTTATGTTTATTTCTTTAGATAACACAGATCATTATCATCGTCATCATTTCAGCCGAAAGACGTCCACTGCTGGACATATGTCTCCTCCAAGCATCACCACAATGACCAGTCCTGCGCTTTCCAGATCCAGTGGATTCCCGCGACCTTCACCAGGTCGTCGGTCCACCGGTGGATAATATAGATTTAAATGATTAATTTCTGTTACCTCGTTGTGAATTAAATAGAATAGAACTTTTATTCACAGGAACATTTGTTGTAGTCGTGTTACAATTTCAACGGTATTTTTTTTCTAACTTAAAAGATCAGCAGCAGATATTAAATTAAACACAATAAATAATTTAACCCCACACCGTCCACGTATCAATCATGAAACATACTCCAAAGGTATTTCAACAAATATACGCTGAGTCAACACAAAGACCCCTCATACCAAAATGCGATTCATTTCCGTGAAATAAACATGTGTATGAACACACAGAATTGCAAATCGACCTGTTAATCTAATAAGAGAGACCCAACGTCGTCACGGTTCATTTGAAAAAAGAATGTCATGAATTTTTTTTCCGTTTTTTTTGTTACTTTACCGTGGGGATGTGACGTTGACAAATATAAAAGCATTTCCGGTTGGCATCGGGTATATTTCTTTTATATTTGAACAGATAATGTAGATTGGATGTTTTGAAATATTCAAATATGGCTGCGTGTGATGGTTGTTTGTTGTCTTTTTTCTGTAATTTCGATATTCTTGAGGAGTAATTTGTAGATATCACGCAAAAAGTATTTTACATGAAATAAACTTAAGTCCACTCTTTAGCCTGTTGTTCTATAATCTGAGGATAATAATACTTACACAAACAACAACAACAACAACAACAACACAACAACAACAACACAACAACAACAATGTTAATGTTAAAACAATTTAACTTTTTTTTAAATTTAATAAACATTTTCCCTTTTTTTTAACATAACAACAACATAACATAACAACACGCCTGTATTTCCCCGAAGGGGTAGGCAGAAGTGTGTAGTGCACCCACATTTCACCAGTTATATTATAGTCCCATGTAATAGGGGGCAAGCCTATTGCCATTGACCGGGCACAAATCCAGACTCCGGGCTGCTACTGAGAATTTCCTAATGAAAAAACCCAATAACACTTTGACCCGGGAATCGAACCCAGGACCTCACGCTCAGCAGTCGCGCTTGCAACACCTAGACCAACGAGGCAGACGTTTTTTTAAGAGTTTTAATATTAATTGTAGGTAAAAAGATCCCTAAAAAGGCGACTAAGGGATTCACCAGAGGATGGGCAGCAGCGTTCTCAGAGTATTTAACCAACCAACTACGATCGCCAACCCGCCTGCCAAGCGTGGCGATTATGGCATATCCCCCCCCTTAATTGGGGGAGGCCTATGTCCAGTAGTGGACGTCTTTCGGCTGTAATGATGAAAAAGATCCCCGCTAAAAGCCTAGAAAAAAGCTCATTCAGTTTTAGTGCCGCAATTCACAACATTTTATTTCATTAGAACCAAAATTAAAACTCCCTCTTGCGACCGACAGCAGTTAAAGGGTTAAATGACAAACCATTCAAATAAATTCCACTACGCTTGAATGCAACAACGTGGTTAATCCAATTACTATAATAATTCGGTTACTTCTTAACAGTCGTAGTCATTGACGAGTTAACCCTTTCGCAGATGCTACCCGGACTTGGTAAATCTGACAATTAAAGGTATAATTGAATGTTTAGTACAATAAAATTTTAACAATGCCGTCAACTCAAATTTTTGTTTTTGTTTAGATGATTTTGCATTTGAAATCTACTTGATCTGTTTTGAAAATCTGTATTTAGAGCTAACCTAGAGTGTTAAAGAGCTAAAGGGATTATTTTTTCTGTGTAGCTGGGATTCTGAGGTCTGATGGCAGTGAATTTGTCTCATTCATACACTACATTCATCATCATAATTTCTGCCAAAAACGTCCACTGCAGGACAAAGGCCTCCCCCAAAGGGGAAAAGGGGGGGATATGCCATAATCACCACGCTTGGCAGGCGGGTTGGCGATCGCAGTTGGTTGTTTAAATACTCAGAGAACGCTGGTACCCATCCTCTGGTGAATCCCTTAGTCGCATTTTACGACAGCCATGAGAAGAGAGAGGGTGGTGCAATTCTTTACGTCCGGCACCACACGGAACCATATATATATTATATATATATAGCATACACTACATTGTACTCACACATATTTTTTTTCAAATCACATAACAAACAATGGTACCATTTTTTATTTGAAATGAGTAGGTCTATCCATGGAGTTTCTTGCCGGCTCTTCTCCATAGGACCAACTTTTTGGAACCGTGCAACTAGATTCTTAGCTTCTATCTATAAAGACGCTTGTCATCTTAGTCTTCCTGCGACCACGAACGCTGCAAAGGTTTTGAAACGTCAGGAAAACAAATTTAAATAATTATACGCGCATAGATTAATTCTATGTAAGTATACGCGATATATAGGGATATATATAGGGATATATATAGGGCGATATATATAGGGAGATGTGATCTCTCCGAAACTGTTCACTGCTGCATTGGAGGATGTCTTCAAGGTTCTGGACTGGAAGGGGCTAGGCATTAACATAAACGGCGAGAACATCACTCACCTTCGGTTTGCCGACGACATAGTAGTCATGGCTGAGACCATGGAGGACCTCGGTACAATGCTCGATGACCTCAGTAGAGCTTCTGATAGAGTGGGTCTTAAAATGAATATGGACAAGACAAAGGTTATGTTGAATTCCCATATAGCACCCATTCCCGTAAACATCGGAGAATCTACACTCGAAGTTGTTGACGATTATGTATACCTAGGACAAACTGTCCAGCTAGGTAAGTCCAACTTCGAGAAAGAGGTCAATCGTCGAATCCGACTCGGTTGGGCAGCGTTCGGGAAGCTACGCAATATCTTCTCGTCCAAAATACCGCAGTGTCTCAAGACGAAAGTCTTTGACCAGTGTGTGTTGCCAGTAATTACTTACGGTACTGAAACGTGGTCGCTCACAATGGGCCTGATAAGAAGGCTCAAAGTCACTCAAAGGGCAATGGAGAGGGCTATGCTCGGAGTGTCCCTGCGTGATCGAATCAGAAATGAGGAGATTCGCAGGAGAACGAAAGTAACCGACATAGCCCGAAGAATTGCCAAACTTAAGTGGCAGTGGGCGGGGCACATTGCTCGCAGAACGGATGGCCGATGGGGCAGTAAAGTTCTGGAGTGGCGACCGCGTACTGGAAGGCGCAGCGTGGGTAGGCCCCCCACAAGGTGGACCGACGACCTGGTGAAGGTCGCGGGAATCCGCTGGATGCGGAAGGCACAGGACCGGTCGTTGTGGCGATGTTTGGGGGAGGCCTATGTCCAGCAGTGGACGTCTTTCGGCTGAAATGATGATGATGATGATACGCGATATAATCCGGTTAAACTTGTTTTATTATAATCAATAATAATAATACTGCCTCGTAGGTCTAGTGGTTGCAAGCGCGACTGCTCAGCGTGGGGTCCTGGGTTCGATTCCCGGGTCGGGCAAAGTGTTATTGGGTTTTTTCATTAGGAAATTATCAGTACCATACCCGGAGTCTGGATTTGTGCCCGGTCAATGGCAATAGGCTCGCCCCCTATTACATGGGACTATAACATAACTGGCGAAATGTGGGTGTACTATTACACCTCTGCCTACCCCTTCGGGGAAATACAGGCGTGATGTTATGTTATGTTAATAATAATAAATATTTGAAAATTTATTTACACAGCACCATCTAGTCCCAAACTAAGCAGAACTTGTACTATTGGAACTAGACAATGGATATAATACTTTTTTTTAAGTAAATACATACTTATAATATATCAAAAACACCCAGCCCAACCCAAACACTTATATTCATCCCATAAATATGTGTGTCTTGTGGGATTCGAATCCACGACCTCGTGATCAGCAGTCCAACACTCAAACCACAAGACCACAGACATCGTCAAATAAAAACTATCTAGATAAACAACATTCATAGTAATTTCAATTAACCCTGCAACTGCGAGCCCCGGTCCAAAGTACCCGGTACCCACAAAGTCGGCACACTCTCGACTTAATCGAGGCCGCATTGTTGATAGCGCCCGTAATCCGACCGCACATTAACGGTCCGTCTGTGCACGACAGCACAATACGCGCCCGACCGTACGTTACACGGTTAGAACGTTATAAGGTATGATACGGATTTGCATTTGCAACTGAAATAGGAGGCAGTAGTGTCAAAATATTTTTCAACACACTTGCTCCTAAAGTGGCTCTTAGGTTCATAATGTAGATTATTACGCACGCGTGCTTTTTACATTATATTATTGCACTAGTGCTTTATTACTTTACAGTTTATTTTTAAATCGCAGCAAAGAGTTTTTATGTCTGAACAAAATTTAACATTTTTGGGAATAAATTAACTGTTTTAATTAAAATATGATAAATAAACATTTCATTTCATCAAATTATTTATTTTTGTCAACAAATTGACATTAATTTGTGTCATAAATAAAAAACAACAATTTATTTTATTTTTAATAGGTAATAGGCTGTTTGGAGGTTTCCTTCGACCACCTGCGGGTGCATAGCTGCATGTCACCGAGTATCTCTAAGTAGTCTGTGGTGCAATTATAATTATCCGTGTGCCATTTTTCACAAATTCAATATTTATCTAAAATGTGTGTATGTTTTTTTCCTCGCAAGTGTGTTGAAAAACGTCGTATGACACGCGTGAGCATTGACTATTATACTCTCGGCTCCATTACGCCCTCGCCTTCGGCTCGGGCTGCAATCCAGCCTCGAGTATAATAGCCAACTTAGCTCACTTGTATTATAATGTACTATTATACTCGGTTAAGCTTTGGTGACCGGTATTGAGCCATCAGTGTTTATGAATATCAATTCTGCTGTGGCAAATCATTTTAGTATTTAAAACAAGCATAGAAAAAAATCAGCAAATATCAATCGAATTCAGGTGTGAAAGGGCTTCCAAGTAAAAAAAAACCGATCGAAATCCGCCTCCAATCTTAGGAGAGGTCTGTGTCCAGCAACAGATTGAATTTATTGAAAATAGTTGCAAATTCAATTTTTTTGTTAAGATTTTCTAAGCTTGATTACTTTTAGTTTTCTGATGTTATTATTGCAATCTTGACAAGTTTCTGCGACAAAAAAAATAGCAAATCCATAATAATGTCTATTATTCGAAGTATACAAAGTGGATATGACAATACAACAATAAATTAAAACACGGTTATTACTAGTCTATAGAAGCATTTTAAACACATAAATTAAAAAAACTAAATTTTTTAACAAAATAAATAGTAAAATATTGAAATAATTCCGTGTGGTGCCGGACGTAAAGAATTGCACCACCCTCTCTCTTCTCATGGGTGTCGTAAAAGGCGACTAAGGGATTCGCCAGAGGATGGGCAGCAGCGTTCTCTGAGTATTTAAACAACCAACTACGATCGCCAACCCGCCTGCCAAGCGTGGCGATTATGGCATATACCCCCCCTTAGGGGAAGGCCTTTTTCCTTTGCGTTATAGAGATAAATGTCTGATTCGAGATAATATCTAATTTTAAATCTCAACGAGGAATTTCGCTGATAATGTCAACTGCTATGAACCACTCTTTGTATTTAGAGCGCTAGGCGCAGACATATCTCTAACGTGACATTCTGATAATATGAAAATTTATTTTGAATCAACATTCGCCATCTTGTTTCGACATTATTTCAAGTCCGAGATAATGTCTACGACGTGAGAATCACCCCCAGGTCTTTGACCTAACGATCTATGCCAGAAAAATGCTCCTACATTCAAAATTAATAAAATTAAAATAATTTACTGTGGCTAAACTATTAACTGGATTTGATTGATTTTTTGTGTACAGTCAGAAAACGTGATACTCTGTAGGTACGTGGTTTTATTTATGTCGTATTGTTATCTACACTTTGTATAGTAGACGAATATTCTTGCAAATCTCATCTAAGCTATATAAACGTTTTGATCACAACTCAGAGGATTAAATTCACTTAAATAGTTTGTACGTGTAGGTTAACTTTCTTTGGTCGAACGCACATCGACGATAACAAAACTAGTATAAGCAGAACCTGTCTCGTATGATACTTACATACTAAGCCAAAATTCCATATAAAAAGGTTTCGTTATCATTGCTGCATCATAACATAAATTTTCAGAGAAACCAGATACAGTTTTGTTTTAATTTAGTCTGATGAAATTACTTCACGTCATAAAGTTGACCGTTTAATTTTTTCATTTTTTTTAAATGCATTTTACGCATGCGAAGCCGTCGTCACCCAAAGACGTTAGTAATACCACGAGCAGTATTCACGGTAGCCTAGTGGCTAAAGCACTGGAGTACTGAGCCAGGAGTCGCAGGTTCTAATCCTGCTCGTGAACGACTTTTTCTTTCCACAATTTATGTCGTTGACCGATTTATACCGTTGTATTGCAACATAAGTTGATTGTAAAAAATAATTATGCTATGTAATTTAGTTTCATGAGATCGTCGATTAATCAAACCAATCAATCCAATCATGACAAAAGAATTATAATGGTGATGATGAATGATAAAACAAATATTTTTTCTATGTTTCTTTTTTCAATCATAAATCACTGCTGAATGAAGGCTTAGTCACAAGCAAAAGCTGATAAAATATATCTAGTATGCCAACATCCTCAACTTCATGTTTTCATACATACATTATGTATGAATCTACATGAAAATGGTTCGCTTTCACTATGGTTCTTTATCCCGAGATGACATTTTCCATCTCTTTCTACTGGCTTAATTACAACTTCAAAAAATTAGCAATCTGAAATTTTTATTCTTTCAAAGTAAAACACTACAAAACATCTTGCGACAAATCGCAAGTCAGCCTCAATACTTAGCGTATTAAGTTGCATCTAAGACCAGCGTCTTGTTGCAACAGTTAATATTAAATTAAACTTAGACCCAAACCATTAAGACCCGTCGAACACATTTGCAGGGTTAACGCCGGCAATTTTGGTTGTGGTCATTGTGTAAAACAGTTTTCATTATAACTTAGTAAACTAATTAATAATATATAAGCGTCTTCTGAGGCTTTTCCAAGTATTATGTTGGCGTTGCTTTCAGCTTTTTTGAGATAAGGATAATTATTTCACATTGTCTGTTATGTTGGTATGAAAACAAAAACAAGAAAATCATTGTTATAGAAGCACCGCGCTGGCCAGATTTTTTATGGGTAAAATGGACACACGGAAAATATTGAATGTTTAAAAGACTGAAAAATTCAATGTAAAAAAAAAAATTGCTTTCGAAACGAAAACGGAAACCAACCTAAATAATATACGCGATATAATCCGTTTAAACTTGTTTTATTATAATGTGTAGTGATCGCGAAAACCTAAGAAATTATTAAAAAAATTAAGTTACACAAACAGCGTAAATTGAAAATAAATGTGCATTCAGCCTTTATAGTGAACCAATTTCCGAGCAAGTCAGAGAAAAGAAAATAATTGTAGGAAAGTAGATTTAAACAAATGATTAAGAGACTGTTTTACACAACTCAATCCTAGAGCAGTTTATTTTTTTAAATATTTATACATGTTATTGAAAAAACTGAAAACCTCTTAAGGGCTAATTGTACTCATCAGAATGAACAACATATACAATGACCAAGGGGTTAAAACCTCTTAAGTAAGGGGTTTTCAGTTACTTCATTAACACGTTGTATAAAGGAGGGTTTTTCAAACATGGAAATACCACCCCCATGATTGTATACAAAACTAAACTAAAAAATTATTAAATTAATTGAACTAATCTACCCGCAACTAAGAGATTATTATTATTATTATCATTTAAATAATTTAGCAAAATAACAACAAATTAGGTACAAAATTCAAAATCAATACCGCAATCCATACATTACTCGAAAAATAAAAGTGGAAATTAGAAAATAACGCTACTATTTGTGACGAGTACGACTGATATCATTTTAATTGGTATTCCGGACATCTGGTACCGGCGGTATGTAATTTGTGTACCATTAGTGTCATGATGGCTTTATTACTCACCACAGAGATAGATAGAATGGAAAAGTGGGCAGGGCGCGCGTGCCAACACTCTGCACCATAGTGCTGGGCATTTCAAAGCCTTTCACAGTACGCCTTATGACTTGTTTCTGTAAATACTGTAACAAAAACCGGCAGAAATGCCTTATTTTTTTTCGCTGCACCCCCTCGTGTGGGGTATCATTGAATAGGTCTACTAAAATGAAGGTAATGTTTCATACGTAACTTTTTTATCAGGTGTACCATCTGCGAAATATAGCCCGCCAAAGTGGCTTGAATTGTGTCCCCCCCCCCAGCCATTTCTAAACTATGCAACGTAGAAACTTATAATCTTCCAGATTGATAGACTTTTGTAAAAACTCTCTTTTAAAATTATTACGAGTATATTTTGATAGTAAATTTTTGAGTTATAGAGAGAAAACTAAAAAATACTTAAAACGTCCTAGTTCAAAGGTCATTGACCTTAGAGAAAAATGGTGTTAGCAAATAATGCTCCTTTAGCTACTTTCTATTTAAAAAAATTACAAAAAGTAACTTTGTGTTATATTGAAATGACAAACTTCTTAAATTTGGCGCTGTACAGCGCCATCTAGCGGCTAGTAGCAACACTCTCTGAGTCACCAATGCTGCCGTCTATTGCATTTGGCACTTTATAGCGCCATCTAGCGGCGGCTACTAACAACACTATCTGAGTCGCTAATGCTGCCGTCTATTGCAAAAACTAAAATAGCCATGATTAATATTCGATTTGATATGTTTGTAACACCTAGGAACCCTATAATACTGAGCATGGCCCGACATGCTCTTGGCCGGTTTAAAAAAAAAATTAGTATTGTCAATATGTAAGGCGTAGTTTGTTCGAAAGTTGCCACGCATGAATCGCAAGTGAAATTGTGATTACAACCATTCTACTCTATTTCTGTGTTACTCACTATGTTTTATTTATTAATAGCTTTATACGGTAGTTATTTTGTTGTACGAGGAAATCAATTCATTAGTCATGGGTGTATTACTGATCTATTATATTTAATTCAAACAAAATTATATACCCAGGTAGAATTACCTGATCACAGTATTGTTTTGTTTTATTTAAAGATGTTTTATATCTTGATAGTTAAAAATATATGTTTACAAACTTACTTAACTATTAAATACAACTAGGTACCTAATTTTTTTTATAAAAAAATCTATAAGAGGCCATCAAAATATTTCTCCATATCACTGTCAACTGGTCAACCACCCTATATCTTCTCATGGGTGTCGTAAAAGGCGACTAAGGGATTCACCAGAGGATGGGCAGAAGCGTTCTCTGAGTACACTGCGATCGCCAACCCGCCTGCCAAGCGTGGCGATTATGGCATATCACTCCAATATATGCTTGGGGGAGGCCTGTGTCCAGCAGTGGACGTCTTACGGCTGAAATGATGATGATGATGACTGTCAACTGGTAACGTGCCCAGAAGACTGGCAGCATTTCCAAGTTATTTGAATATGATTATTCTTTGGTAAAAGAAAAGGCCACCCACAGGGCGGACATTCCTTCGGCAATATGATCATTTTGCGCATATCGAAGTGTCAAGCATTGTTCCTTCTTGGTATATCTTCCTATTTTATTTATCCATGGCTATCACCGTCTTCTTCTTTCTTTCATAATTGACTACTACGGCATTGACACAATTCAGTGATGATAATCGTTTTATACCATTACCTCTTTATTTCTTCACGATCATCCTAGATATAACCTACGATTACCAATACGACATAAAACTTGTATAGGTGTTTTATTATTCCACCATCACTCTACGTAGGTACATGGCAATGCACTTTTCAGATAAAACTGAGACGCTATAGCCAATAAAAACTGTCGAATCGATTGAGCCGTCAATACGTAATGCTATTGTTTATTGTTTTGAGAAACGTAAAGTATACGACCTTAAAAATAGCTTTGAAAAGGGATTTACAGACTAAATAGGGATAACCGCTGCGTTTCTCTTCTTATATCCTGTCGTCATGAGCTACATAATGATAAATAGCTCATGCCGTGGAGAAAAGATTAGCCAGACAGCAGGTTGGTAGCGGGGCTGACTGCCCAGGGCGCGCCGGACGATCAATTAAATATCGTCACTCGTGGAGGCTCTTTTAATGCACCCCAACAACGTAGTAATGCACATTGCTGCTATTGAAAGAGGTAAACTGTTCCGAACTAATTTATGTGAAAGTTGTCATTGGCTCTAACTAGGTACTACTTAACGAGTGATCACTTATCATTTGGCAAAACCAGGTGATTATAGCAATTTCCTCTTTAATTGTTTATTCTGACGGTTATTGAAAAGCATTGTTCAGGAGTGTACGTGTAGGGCTTAGCTTATATATAATGATTGACGACCTCTGTGGTCTAGTGGTTCGAGTGTCGGACTGCTGATAACGAGGTCGTGGGTTCGATTCCCACAGGACACGAATATATGTGTGATGGACATAAGTGTTTGTGTTGGTCTGGGTGTTGCTTATGTATTACAAGTATGTACTTACAAAAAAAAAAAAATTAAGTATTATATCCATTGTCTAGTACCCATAGCACAAGCTCTGCTTAGTTTGGGACTAGATGGTGCTGTGTAAAAATGTCCCAAACATATTTACTTATTTATAAAAAAAAAAAAAAAAACGATTATGATGAAGACAAAGAGTATTCTATTTATTCCATTATTTTTACGATTTTTACGGGATTTTATCATCTTCAAACTGACTAAAACTATGAAAAGTAAAAATCTATATAAGCAATTATCATTATTTGAAACGTACCACCTTGTTTGTCTGAACAGATCTTTATATTGCGGTGTTTCAAGAAATTGTCTATATATACGAAAGGTCTCAAACTGTCACTCAATTTACAGCCATATCAAATAGGATACCTATTTGCGATATTTTCAAAGGAATTCATCTCGAATTATTTATTTATTTTCACCGCCGTATGTACCAAACGGCTTAGAGTATCAAAGGTATTTCTTGAAGTAAAAAAAAACAACTCTTGATTAATCAGCTCTTCCATACATTTCGGTCGAGAGGTAGGTATTGCACGATGTTATTTGTTTCCTCGAGATACATTGGGGAAATGTCTAAGAATACAAATTTTGATATTATTTGTAGTAAGAAAAGAAAGAAAAAATGTTTATTTGCTTCAAAAGTGACGCACAAAATTACCAAAAAAATTCAAGAACACAGAACAAATACAGGTACAGAGCCAAGAAGTGTGGTAAGATATGCGTCACATCCGCGCAAAACGGCCACCGCTCAGCATATTGCTGTGCCTCATGCACGGAGCAAAGACACAGCGCTGGTAGGCAGGAACCCTTGTAGGCAACCTTGACTGAGTTTGAATCTAGAAACGTTTGTGGAAACAATTTACAATATGGGTATGGACTTACACACTTAATAATGCGTAGGTACTAAGTGAATTAATTCCGCCATCCGAACAGCAAAATTAAAAAATAAACAAACACCTTAATTATTCAAAACGGTATAACCAACCCTGCTTATGTAAAATGGGAACGGCAAAACAAAAACGAGAGACAATATTTATACCTCTCACGTGCCATTGAACACAAAAAACGGTACCTCAAATGTATGCAAATTCTGTGCGTTTTAGCAAATACTGTATATTTGCATAAACGCTCAATATTAGATGGTTCATACGCATATTAATAACGATTATGAACGCTGTTTTAAAAATGTCGGGGTGCAAATGACCGCCCGTTTTCCCTGTCATCATTTGAAGGGTTGGCGATTTTTCACGTTTCCAATATTATATGATGTGTGTTGAATAAAATTATTCGTAGGTGCATAAATTAAATATTATTGGAGAAAATTAAAAGTAATGAAAAATGCTGACACGTTTTTGCAGGCATTCGCATGACAATCATTAATTACAAGTATTCCTTTGAATAGTTTTGCAGCGTTGATGGGAAAAGTCGCATCTCCTAATTGCGTAGAATGCCAAGTAGTCGAAGACGTCTACCACATTTTGGTGGAATGTGTTCGGAACAAGGCTGAGAGGGTTGCAATCCTCAACCAACATGACATTGATGCACATGTAACTGGTTTATGTAATGGCATTCTTGCATTTCCATTATCTAGAACTGCAAGAATGCTATTTATTTATTTATTGCATAAGGTTCGCCCACAGCATACATATTAACACTATTACCAAATAATACAGTATAGTATTGTCCTTATATGCCAATTACGGATAAACACAACATTGGCTAATCAAGACGACTTAAAGTAAATTAAAAACTAATACTCCTAAAAAACCAAAAACACAACTATTTTTTGTTTACATACTTCTACAAACTACTTGAATTTTAGGCGATTTTTTGATACTCAAGGACTTCAATATTCTTGATCAAATTTTTTTTTCTAGAGTCGTGGTTTATCTCAGCTTCTTGCACAGACTTCATGAATGAATTGCTATACAAATTAGTTCAAATAGGCATTAGCGTAGGTCCTAAGTTGATAATTAATGTAAGGGTTCCTATGAGGGTAACATGTTCAAATGTTGAACAAACCCTCTTTAAAAAATAAAGATAAAAAAAATAAAAAAATAGTATACGAGGCGAGATTGGATGGAAGAGTTGGAATTGGGGGCAAACATACCGCAACCAAATTGCGGACGTTCTTAAAAAAGGCCAGGTTAGAGCACTCTAAACCGAGGAGCATACATGAGGAGATTAATGAGTAGATTAAGCGTAGGAGATGTGTCAAGATCGTAGCAGGTGAAAATCCATAGTCTTAGCCTACCCCATTGGGAAACAGGCGTTGTAATATGTATGCATGTATTTTAGCTAGCTGACCCGACAGACGTCATCCTGTCCTAACTATGAATATTGAATTCGAATTGGTATTATTAATTTAAAAAAATAATAGGGGTTAAACCATAAGGGTATTATACTGACGTAAGTATGGAAATGTCTTTGGGTTAAACGCAACATTTCTGTGATTTCGATTCCATCGATTCCGTTCAACTTCATTCCGCGCTTTGCGTTGCTCATCAGTTTGACTTGCTTTGACTTGCAGCATTGCGAGTTCGAGTTCCCGTAAACATCGGAGAATCTACACTCGAAGTTGTTGACGATTATGTATACCTAGGACAAACTGTCCAGCTAGATAAGTCCAACTTCTAGAAAGAGGTCAATCGTCGAATCCGACTCGGTTGGGCAGCGTTCGGGAAGCTACGCAATATCTTCTCGTCCAAAATACCGCAGTGTCTCAAGACGAAAGTCTTTGACCAGTGTATGTTGCCAGTAATTACTTACGGTACTGAAACGTGGTCGCTCACAATGGACCTGATAAGAAGGCTTAAAGTCACTCAAAGGGCAATGGAGAGGGCAATGGAGAGGGCTATGCTCGGAGTGTCCCTGCGTGATCGAATCAGAAATGAGGAGATTCGCAGGAGAACGAAAGTAACCTACATAGCCCGAAGAGTTGCCAAACTTAAGTGGCAGTGGGCGGGGCACATTGCTCGCAGAACGGATGGCCGATGGGGCAGTAAAGTTCTGGAGTGGCGACCGCGTACTGGAAGGCGCAGCGTGGGTAGGCCCCCCACAAGGTGGACCGACGACCTGGTGAAGGTCGCGGGAATCCGCTGGATGCGGAAGGCACAGGACCAGTCGTTGTGGCGATGCTTGGGGGAGGCCTATGTCCAGCAGTGGACGTCTTTCGGCTGAAATGATGATGATGATGATGATTGCGAGTTCTGCGACTTAAGTTTGTACGACTAATTGCTGGCATTTTTAAAACGAAAATTCAACTGTAAATTAAAGAAAACTATTGTATTCTTCTTTATAACCAAGTATACTACGTGTTGTTAGTAACGTGTATGTTAGTCTATCCAAACTTACCAATACTCCATATTATATTGAACTTTTAAAATTAGGCGTGATTGTTGAGGACTGTATGTTATTAATTAAAATAGATTGACTGATTCTGAATCTTATATTGTTATTTCACTTGAACAAAGGATAGCGGCGCGGCGCGCGTACAAATGGCACGGGCCGCACGGGTATCAGTTCCTGTGGTGAATTTTGCTCTGCCCGCTGCCGGCGCTGTGTCGTGGCCGGCCGGCGCGCGCGCCTCCTTCCCCGCGTCCCGCACTGCATCTCCCGCCGCCGATATTATTATTGTTCCAAACAGTGATAGCTCTGAACTAACCGTGATGTGCACTAAGAAATTCAGTTTTTTTACATCCTCTTTGTAAGAAATAATAAATTAATTATTTTATTTGTGTTTTATCAATATAACTCCGACAGAAGCATTTGTTGTAAACGACGATACTCGGTTTTTTTACATTGTTTTTTTTATTTGCAGCACGTATTCTGTCAATGTTATGTCAAACGCCATAAGGTTACGTTAGAAAATTAATATGGTGGCTAAGTATTCTTAAATTTTCTAATTTTTCGCTCAATTTTCTTAATTTTTTCTTTCATACGAACCTTCTCCTGACAATAACAAACACAACAAAAAAAGAATTAGCGAAATCGGTCCAGCCGTTCACGCGTGATGCCGTGACCAAGGGAAATAGGGATTCATTTTTTAACCGACGAAAAAAAGGAGGAGGTTCTCAATTCGACGCGTATATTTTTTTTTTTTTTTTTATGTATGACGATTTTTTTATATATATTACGCATAACTTTTTACAGAGTGGTCCAATTTTGATGATTCTTTTTTTAATAGATAGGGTATATCTCGAAGTTGGTCCCATTTAAATTTCAAAATCAAAATCCACTCCTAAGGGTAGTAAAACAGGGGATGAGTGTTTATTCCACGCGATTTATGTGACCACACTCTGTTTCTTAATAAGATGTAGGTGACGTCACCCAAAGACGGATCCAAAAGTGGAAGTTCAATTCGATACCGATACCACGAGCAGAGTTCACGGCAGAGCGGATAAAGCAATGGTGTACCCAGGAGTCGCAGTACAGGAGTTCCTAGAGCTCCTCCTCTATTATGTGCTGAGGTTGGCACCGTGTGGTTCTAGTCGGTAGGAGTCCAACACACTCCTCCGCCTTCCTCAGACGAAGGATATCCATGAGGATTTTCACTCGTAAACAAAAAAGGTTCGAATACTGCTCATGAGCGATTTTTTCTTTCCACATTTATATCTTTAAAGTAATTTTAATCAGACTATTGTACGAACACTTCATAAAGTAGAACTATTCTAAAAGTGGCCAGTGTTTACCAAAGAGTCTAAACAGCAGTATACAACACAGATATACATAAACATATAGCGGAATAAGCGCACTATGAATGAACGTACCAACTACAATGTACCTATTCCTTGCAAATAAAGACATTCTATTCTTATTCTATTCAGACAAACAATTTAACGCCTGAGATACCTAATCAATTTAAAAATTCCATTTACTATTAATAGGACATAACCATTATATTACGTGCTCTATACACATAAATTTGTGACCAAGAATTAATTGAATACCCAACTTATTCTGGAATTTTATTATTTTCCCTAATCTGAATAGCTTTGGCAATCAAAACAAAACGCGTCTAATCTCTCTGTGTCACACAATATCGTAAACAATTAACCGGAGTGCAGCTACTAACATTATTGTTAAGCCTATTAGTGATACAGACATCTTTTGTCTTCTTGTTATGTGGTACAAGTTAGAAGCGGATGAAGGCGTGATAAAACATTTTTTAGCGTTTAATTTTAGCTTGAAGCTCAGGCTTAACTTTTGTGGAAAAAAGCGGTGATAGCCTAGCAGTTAAATGTTTACCTTTCATGAAGGAGGGTCTGAATTCGAACATAGCCGGCGCCTTGACCTGTCGAGCTTCAATCAATCAACTCAGCCTATCGCAGTCCACTGCTGGACATAGGCCTCCCCAAGTTGCGCCACAACGCTCGATCCTCTGCCTTCCGCATCCATCCTGTCGAGCTTAGTTTGGGACTAAATGTTGCTGTGTAAAAAGGTCCCAATGTTGGTGTGTTATTTATATTATTTAGTTTTTTTTCTAAAATGTTAGTCATTCACTATATGAGGCACATGCTTAAGTAATTCGGAGTTGTTTATTTTTTTCAGATGCTTGAAGTACATGGATGTCATGCAAAATTACATTCGAATTTGAAGGCAGACATTTTTGTTTTTCAGAAGGCTCATTTTACCACGTTTTTCTTGTGTGTTTTTGGTAGAAATTTTGCAATCTATTGTATATATACTACATTCTCAATGTGCTAGAGACTTGAAACTTTAAACATAGCTCAGAACTGGATGACAATGCAATATTAACTCATTTTCGTTTTAAAACATAATACATGAAAAATTCCGAAAAGATTTTAAACGGTTCCGTGTGGTGCCAGACGTACAGAATTGCACCACCCTCCTTCTTCTCATGGGTGTCGTAAAAGGCGACTAAGGGTTTCACCAGAGGATGGGCAGCAGCGTTCTCCGAGTATTTAAACAACCAACTGCGATCGTCAACCCGCCTGCCAAGCGTGACGATTATAGCATATCCCCCCTTTTGGGGGAGGCCTTTGTCCAGCAGTGGACGTTTTTCGGCTGGAATGATGATGATGATCATGATGATGATATAAAA
Source organism: Asteroscopus sphinx (assembly GCA_949699075.1). Lineage (NCBI taxonomy): Eukaryota > Metazoa > Arthropoda > Insecta > Lepidoptera > Noctuidae > Asteroscopus > Asteroscopus sphinx. The sequence continues at coordinate 19,146,997 of OX453022.1, read as the reverse complement.
AATTAATCATACATTTTATTTGAGCTAAGCTCACCTTTGTACATGTAATTTCTACTTATAATGTTGGATTTTTATGTTGTTATTGGATTTTTCTGGTGTAGAAAAAAAATAAGAATAAGACTTTTCCAAATTAGCGATTTTTATTTCAAAACAGAAAACTTATAAAACATTATACACTATACACTCTTCTCGCTCATCGCTAGCACCACCCACCATCTTGGCAACATTGATGACTATTTATCAACGTCTCGTCTGCTGCCGCCGACCATCCGATTACTCCGTGACATTCTCATTTCTATCCCCCTTGCCTTGTTTCTTCAGATTTACTTATAATTCGCCTTTTGATTCTACCTCTTTATTAATCTTCTTTGTCATTAATTAACATCAATCCGGATTATCTATTAAGGCTTGCTGAGAAAATGTTTAATTAATTACGTCAAGAGTTTTTTTAATAAATTAGGATGTCAAGACTCTTATCTTAGATGCATTAATTTTGATGTTGTTATTCCCTTAAGGCTAAATCGTTGGACAGGCGAAACATGACGACGTCTGTGGTCTAGTGGTTCGAGTGTCGGACTGCTAATCACGACATCGTGGATTCGATTCCCACAGGACACAAATATTTGTTTGATGAAAATAAGTGTTTGTGTTGATCTGGGTGTTTCTTATGTATTATAAGTATCATCATCCTCCGATCCTTTTCCCAATTATATTGGGGTCGGCTTCCAGGCTAGCCAGATGCGGCTGAACATCAGTATTTTACACGGAGCCACTGCCATCAGACCCCCGCAACCCAGTTACTGGGTAATACTGACACTCTGAGATTAGGCCAGTTGTCAGAATTTTAGGCTTCTGACTACCCGTAACGACTGCCATAGATATTCGTATGACAACCGGGACCGACAGCTTAACGTGCTCTCCGAGGCACGGTGGGGTCTCGATCTGTAACGAAACAGTCACCCATCCACAGACTGACTGCGGCAAGTGCAGCTTAACCTTGCAGATTATACGCAGTCGTTGCTTCGCTACGAGCCCTTCTTATGTATTATAAGTAGGTATTTACAAAAAAAAAGTATGTAAGTATTATCCATTGTCTAGTACCTACCCATAGTACAAGCTCTGCTTAGTTTGAGACTAAGGTGGTGCTGTGTTAAAATGTCCCAAAAGTATTTATTTAGGTATTATTTATAGATACTTAGTTCGGATCCCACAGGGTGCATTTTTGTAGCAAATTTTATGCATTGGTTCAATAGAATTATAATATAATGTAATAATGCAGACATTTTGCGGGCTCTTACGTTTACTAGACATATTCAAATGATCCTTTATATTATTTAAGGTTTCTTAATAAATAACTTCGTGCCTAAACCTGTTTGTTTTTTGGGAGAAGCCCACAAACTTTCCCAGTCACTTCAACTCTTTTAGGCCAGGATCTACAATGGCGACTAACCATAAAGTTTGCACGTTATCTGTACAAGAAACTATTTGGCTATTATCCTTTTTAGGGTTCCGTACCCGAAGGGTGCCAAACGGGACCCTATTACTCTCGCTACGCTGTCCGTCCGTCCGTCCGTCCGTCCGGTTTTCAAACGGTAATAGGTAACCGTTTGAAATTTTCTCAGAATATGTGTTGCTATGAGGTGTATCACGACAAATACTAAAAATAAAAAAAGTCTAAAATTAAAGGGGGTCCCCATACAAAAACCTAAAAAAATATGCATTTTTTTAACGTTTTTGTTCCTGCTCTATCTTCAACACGGTAATACATACCAGCGTCAAACTTGGTCTTATTATGGTGCATACTATGTAGTTTAGCAACAAATACTAAAAACATGACAAACGTAGATATATGTGGTGGTACCTACGTAAGAAAGAGATGTAAAAATTCACACTTCGCGTACAGTCGTTGATGTCTTTTGATAAACTTTCGTAAATTAAATCAGTTTCTATGTGGTATCAGGTCAATGGGACTGCGTGAGTCCGACTCACACTTGGCCGGTTTTTTATATCAATCTTTGTTTGTATCCGGTATGGTTCGCTTAAATACGTTAGAGTTAAGACGAAAATGTGCATTAATGGTAAATTATTATTTAACTATAAACGGCAAGATCGACAATCCAACAAGCCTCGCTCGCTGTTCCCTATCCGCACCTGACACGTACACACACACGGCTGCGCGCGCGCCATCTACTGGCGGCGCCACTGTCACGCACATGCACATCCCAGTATGCTCCAAATAATAATGCTGTTTCATTGCTCAACGCTATGATTGCTCAGCAACCAGAATTTGATATTTTTTACACCAAAATAAACCAATTTGTCAGCTTTTGTCATAATTTTTTTAAGTGGTTATGATTAGACTTATAAGAATTATATATGTATCTAAATTATAACTTAGCCTACTGTACGTGTTGGGCAACTGTAAGTACAGTAGGCAGCTGTTAAATAAATAAATAAATAAAAGCTATGAAAAACAAAAGCAAATAAGCCATGAATCTCGGCGCGTCTCGGGAAAATGACAGAACCGACTTGGAATCCACAATAAAATTAATCAGAAAGTAGAAACAAACTCGTTTTTGTGGCCAAGACACATTTTGATTCGCTGATTCAACAGAGTAAGTAAGTAAATAAGGAATTCAAATTCATTTATTGAGGTTTACAGGTTCATAAGTTGTATACAAGGAAGAAACTTTATTTCCACTTCCCTCCGTATCAAACGGAATACAGAAAAGATATAGGCCATAGGCGCATGAAAAAGTTATCTGCAACTTCTGCCTTAAGCAGTTTAGTCAGCCAGCTTACAATAAACTATAACTATTAGCATTCCTTCATCATTTATCATCATCATTTCAGCCGAAAGCCGTCCACTGCTGGACATAGACCTCCCCCAAGCATCGCCACAACGACCGGTCCTGCGCCTTCCGCATCCAGCGGATTCCTGCGACCTTCACCAGGTCGTCGGTCCACCTTGTGGGGGGTCTACCCACGCTGCGCCTTCCAGTACGCGGTCGCCACTCCAGAACTCTACTGCCCCATCGGCCATCTGTTCTGCGAGCAATGCAATTAGCATTCCTTAGTAGAATGTAATGTCAGTAATCACTGACATCTCGCTATTATACTAAACGAGAAAAGGGTAAACAAAACTAAGTAGAAGTTTTTAAACTTTCGCGAATTTCACTCATATTGAACTATGTTTACGGGACTTGTCGCGCACAATTAAATCAAAATATAACAAACATTTTGACTAACCTCGACGTTTCGGTCAAGATGCATTGGCCGTAGTCACGAGCAGACTGTTGTATGCGGGTGTCATCGTCTTGAGCGGCGGGTGTTTTCTCGAACTAACCGCGGTTGGTTTTTCGTAACGTCGCTGTCCACGTTGCTGTGATTCAGCATATCTTGTAAAGGACAGCGACGTTACGAAAAACCAACCGCGGGTAGTTCGAGAAAAAGTAGTTTGGCGTCTGTGGTCTAGTGGTTCAAGGTTCGGACTGCTGATCACGAGGTCGTGGGTTCAATTCCCACAGGACACAAATATTTGTGGGATGAACATAAGTGTTTGTGTTGGTCTGGGTGTTTCTTATGTATTATAAGTATGTATTTACAAAAAAAAAAGTATATAATTATTATATCCAATTGTCTAGTACCCATAGTACAAGCTCTGCTTAGTTTGAGACGAGATGGTGCTGTGTACAAATGTCAAAAAAAAAAAAAAAACACCCGCCGCACAAGACGATGACACCCACATACTTCAGTCTACTCGTGACCACGGCCAATGCAACTTGACCGAAACGTCGAGGTTAGTCAAAATGTTTGTTATATTTTGATTTAATTGTGCGCGACAAGTCCCGTAAACATAGTTCAATAAAACAAAGTAGATACATATAACCCAGGTACTTACACTCCACTAACAAGGCGTTACATTTTTAACACTCCCCCGCCCACTCTTAACCCTTCCGTGTTCACAGCTCTACATTACGCTACTGACCTATAAAGGTCTAAGGGACCCCAAACACTTGACAGTTCTTTTCAATTATTCAAAGTACTCTCTCATCGTGTCTTGGGGAGAAATAGTGGAGGTAGGGTGCGGGGCAAAATAAGTGTTACAGTGTTGTGAGGAGGTTCATATAGTGTAGAAATTACAAAGAGATACGAACTAAAAGTAGTATCAATTCATCTATAATTTATTATTTCAAAAAAGTATATCCATTGTTTTTTTTAAATCATTTACGCATGCGAAGCGAAATCTGACGATTTAAATTGTGGAAAGAAAAAATCGCTCGCAGCAGCAGGATTCGAACCTGCGAATACTCCTGGCTCAGTTCGCCAGTGCTTTAGCCACTAAGCTACCGTGAACACTGCTCGTGGTAAAGAATTTAATTTTCCACTATTTAAATCGTTAGATTTCGCTTCGCATGCGTAAATGCGTTAAAAAATATAAACTAATTAGTAAGGGTAGTCATATCTATACGACTTTGAATTAACTGCTAAGTTAGTCGAGTCGGTTAAGAAACAATGTTTCTTAATAAGATATCGCTATCGTCACCTAAAGACATATCAAAGTAGAGGTTAATTTCGATACCACGAGCAGTGTTCACGGTAGCTTAGTGGCTAAAGACTGGCGTACTGAGCCAGGAGTCGCAGGTTCGAATCCTGCTCGTGAGTGATTTTTTCTTCCCACAATTTAAATCGTTATATCCATTGAGTTTCTTGATGGATCTTCTCCATAAGGCCAACTTTTTGGAACCGTGCAACTAATCGTTTGGAAATGCATGTGACATAAAGTTCCGTGTCCCATGTCCATAGTCCCTTGTCACCATTTCATTTTTCAGACCTTTCCCATGGATGCATTATTATTATTATCAGCCTGTAGTGTCCCACTGCAGGGCAAAAGACAGGGACAAATGGAAAAAGGGAAGGGAGGCTTCCCTTTTTCCACTTGTCCCTGTCTTTTGCCTTCTGGGGCCAATCCTTCAGATAGGAGTCAAGTTCGTCCCGCCATCTCCTTCTGGGCCTGCCGCGTCGTCGTTTGCTGCTGTCTGGAATCCACTGTGTGGTTGTTTTCGCCCATAGCTCCTCCGGCATGCGGCAGATGTGACCAGCCCAGTTCCACTTAAGCTTGGCAGCTGTTTGGCCTACATCAGCAATTTGTGTTTTGGAACGCAGTATAGAGTTTCTTACGCGATCAGTAAGTCTAACTCCTAGGATACTGCGTTCCATTGCTCGCTGACAAACTCCAAGTGCGGACTTTTGACGCTTTGTCAGTGACCATGTTTGCGCTCCATAGGTGAGGGTGGGGAGGATGCACATGTCCATGAGCTTTCGCTTTAGTGAGAGAGGGAGGGGTCCTTTCATCAGTTCTTTCATCGACCAATAGCTGCATTGGTTCATATTAATTGCACTAAAAGCTAAAACAATAAATTTCATCATAAATATTATAAAAAATATAAAATACAAATATCTTAAAAGAAAAATTGTTACTTGAGAAAAATCTGTACTTACGCTGAGTTACGCTCAAAAGTTGAGTCAGAAAACATTTAAGATTAGGTAACGTATTAAAAAACCAGCGAAAGAAAACGTCCTAAAAACTTTAGACTTATACAGGACGAGTTTTGAAAATAGTGCTGGAGGGCAAAGTCCGACACTAAAGAAATGAAATTTAATGTCTTCAGAGGATACGTGAGCTCGATTTTACAGGAAACAGAAACTATATTTTTAGATGAGCTGCATTTCGTTCAATGCAAAACTAGACATGGGTAACTCAACAAAAATGCGTGAGCTGCAACTCAGCTCACGGTTCAGGTCAGTGAGCCGGAGCTGTGAACCGGCTCACAGATCAGCTCAATTTGTATATCTGCCTACTCGAGTTATGATCTGTGATGCGAGTCGCTGAGCTTACAGAGCGTTCGATCTGTTTGAGCTGCACTCGCTCACTCACTCTGCGACTCACCGCCGATCTGTTGCAGCTCCCGCTCATCGGTTCAAACAGGTTTTTATTGATATGCACATCTTTAATCTTTCGTGCAACGAACATTGTCGCACAGATACATACTATTATTTGAGCCGTGAGCTGCGTGTTTTGTCATTGAGCTGCAGCTCAACAGCTCAAGCTTATTGATCTGCATATTTGAACCGGTTCTGAGCTGAGTTACACACCTCTATGCAATACTACATTATTTCAGAAAAGCATATTTGCAATAACCCCAAAAGTCTATAATAAAGTTCCGAAAAAATATAAGGTTAGCAGAAAGTGTTTAAAAAAAAGCTGTTATTATTTTTAATTGAGAAAACGTATTACTCCCTAGAAAGCTTCTTGAATGATAAAATATGACATGTTGTATTGGTAAATTGATGTTAATTTTAGTAAGTATATTGTAAAAACCGGCCAAGTGTGAGTCGGACTCACGCAGTAAAGGTTCCGTACCACCCATCGACCTGATACCCCATAGAAACTGATTAAATTTACGAGAGTTTACCAAAAGACATCAACGACGTACACGAAATGTGAATGTTTGCTTCTCTTTCTTACGTAGGTACCACCACATATGTCTATGTTTGCCCTATTTTTAGTATTTGTTGCTAAACTACATAGTATGCACTATAATCAGACCAAGTTTGACGCTGGTATGTTTTACCGTTTCGAAAATATTGAATTTGAATTTTAGAATGTTCGAAAAAGCAACTGGTTTGTCCAGGGATCGAACCCAATCTTTTTTGCAAGAAAATATCACCTTGCACCAATTGATATGGAACAAATCTTGCAAAAAATGTTCAGTGGCAAATCAAAGGAAACATAGTTATAACATAGTTGAGCCTTTTCACACCGAACGCGGTAGAATTTCAACAGCTTTAAACACTCCAACTATAATGACGTCACAACACCTAATCCAGATCTTTCCTAAAGTAATTCTGTGCTATCGCTGCAGGTTCTACTTCACATAAAATTATTATATTACACAGTGTGAATCTTAACTCCTTTGTTATAGCTGGCCTTGCTTGAATGTCAAGGATCGTGTTAGGGTTCGTCCCAGTTCGACATTATCTTGTTCCAGAAAATATCTTTGGTAGTGGGGTTGTGTGGATATCACTTCGGTTGTAAATAAGTAGTCCGACAACTGATGTATAAACTATATCGTTTATTGTCCACACTTCACAAACCAATTTAATATAATTGAAGGTGCAAAAAGGAGTTTATGATAAGCACAGCACTAGCACAGTAAGTAAACAAGCGGCATTAACTAGCAAGCCTTTAGATTAGTTAGAATACAAAGCGAAATAGGATTTGGTAGGCGGACACGAACATACGTCCTGCGTCAACAAGCTCAGATTGTGACTGGCGAGAGAAGCGGGCGCACCGCGGCTCGAGTTATTCGTACGCGCGCTGCGGGCATGGCCGATCACGTGTACACCTTGGTCGTCCACGTGCGCGCTGTGGAATGCGCAAGCGCCTACGTCACGCGGCCCGCAGCGAGGTGCGTGTCCAGTGTGATGTTTACTTTGCGAACTATGAATAATCGTCCGTTAATATTTAAATACGATATTATTATTTTATAATGTACTACTGTATGATTGTTTGTAACGTGAGTGAATATTAGATAATAAATAAATTGTAAATATAATTTTGATACTTTTTAATGTTATGTATATAGTTGTTAGTTATAGTGTGTTATTTTATTATGTGAATAATGTGAATGTGATGTGAGTCACCCACATCACTCCCCTCCAGAGACCGTGCTACGGGCGATAGTAGTCCGGGAATCGAACCTTACGACCAGAACGTGTGGTCTTTACCGCTGGAGTGGAAGGTGGTGTATCAGCAACATGTGTCGTAGGGGTGTCGCTGGTGTCAGACAGTATATAGGCTGGTTTTAATCGATCTAAAGATACTGTGACAATTTTTCCTTTCACACGTAATTTAAAAACTTTGGCACCTCTTTCGATCACCTCATAGGGACCAGTGTATGCCGGTTGGAGTGCACCTCTTAACGCATCGTCCCGAAGGAAGACATGGGAGCAAGATGAGAGATCTTTGTGAATAAAGATTTTATCTTTTGAGTGGTGCGATGTTGGAACTGGCTGTAAATTATTGGCAAATGTTCTGATGCGGGCTGTAAAATCAGTAATATCAGTCGTACACTTGTCAACCTTATGGCCAAAGAATTCACCCGGCAGTCTTAAAGGTTCGCCATATACTAGCTCGGCAGAAGATGATTGAAGATCTTGCTTGAAGGAACTTCTTATGCCGAGTAGTACGAATGGCAATGATTCAGACCAGCTAGTATCAGCATGGCATTTAATGGCTGCTTTAAGCTGCCGGTGAAACCTTTCGATTAAGCCGTTGCACTGAGGGTGGTAAGCAGTGGTTTTGCGATGTCTAAAACCAATCATTTTTGAAAGATGTTGAAATAGGGCTGACTCGAATTGTCTACCGCGGTCGGTGACAATATCGGTAGGACAACCGAATCGAGCTACCCAACCCGACAAAAACGCTTTGGCCACAGTTTCCGCTGTAATATCGGTAATAGGGACGACTTCAACCCATCGCGTGAAGCGATCGATGAGTGTCAGGCAGTACCGATATTCATTGGAAGGAGGCATTGGTCCGATAAGGTCTAGGTGGACATATTTGAATCGCGCTGAAGGTAAATCGAGGGTACCCAAGGGGGTGGAAACGTGTCGATTCACCTTTGTGCGCTGGCAAGCCAAACATGCCTTAGACCACTCGCGACAGTCTTTCCTAACCTGTGGCCAAACGTAGCGTTGTGCTACAAGTTTTGCGCTTGCGTTAGCGCCGGGATGGCTTAATGAGTGCAACGTATCGAAGATTTGTTTGCGCAGTGATTTGGGAATGAAGGGCCTGGGAATCGTTGTGCTGACATCGCAGTACAATTCATTACGACTTCCAGGTATACTCATCTTTTTAATGCGCAGAGAAGTATCTTCTTTTAAGAAAATTGCGAGCTCAGGGTCGGAGTCTTGTGCCTTGGCTAGCACATCTAGATCTACGGGACTCTGCAATTCATCGACGCGGGAAAGTGTGTCAGCAACGACGTTATCTTTCCCGGCGATGTGCTGAATATCGGTAGAGAATTGCGAGATGTAGTCTAGATGCCTATACTGACGTGGCGAGCAGTTACTTTTCCGCTGATGGAAAGCGTAACATAACGGCTTGTGGTCAGTATAGATCGTAAAGGTGGTAGCTGCCAGCCAATGCTGAAAATATTTGATGCTCTCGTAGATAGCAAGGAGCTCTCTATCATACGGAGAGTATTTTGTTTGAGATGGGCTCAGCTTGCGAGAGAAAAAGGCTAAGGGCTGCCAACTATCATCTTTAAGCTGCTGCAAGACTCCACCTATTGCAAAATCGGATGCATCCGTGACTAGGCCCAACTTTGCTTCAGAGTCAGGGTGTGCCAACAAAGCTGCGTTGCAAAGGCTATCCTTACACTCCTCGAAGGCTTTCAACGAGGTTCCGTTTATGTCGACAGGTTGCGAGGCTTTTACAGTTCCGGTCAGTAAGGCATGCAGAGGCGCATGGATCTGGGCAGCACGAGGTATGAATCTCCTGTAAAAGTTTACCATGCCCAGGAATCTTCTCAGCTGCCTTGCTGTTTTGGGTACTGGGAACTCCCTGATAGCCTGCACCTTGTTTTCCAAAGGTTTCGTTCCGTGTTGAGAGATATGGTAGCCTAGAAATGTTACCTCCGTTGCACCAAAGACGCATTTGGCAGTGTTTACGAGAATGCCATAATCCTTCATCCTTGTGAAAAGTTGGCGAAGGTGCTCCTCATGCTCAGCATCAGTCCTTGAGAAGACCAGAAAATCGTCAAGGTAGGGATAACAAAAGTCTAGGCCACGAGTCATTTCGTCAACAAACCTTTGGAAAGTCTGACCAGCGTTTCTCAGACCAAACGTCATAAACGGAAACTCAAACATTCCGAAGGGTGTAGTGATCGCAGTCTTCGGGATATCCTGCTCAAAAACTGGTATCTGGTTGTAAGCCTTAACAAGGTCTATGGTGGAAAAGATCTTACAACCAGATAGACTGTGGGCAAAGTCATGAATGTGTCTGATGGGATACTTATCTGGGATTGTCATTGCGTTGAGAAGTCTGTAGTCACCGCAAGGACGCCAACCATTGTCTTTCTTCGGGGCGAGGTGAAGAGGTGACGACCAGGGGCTCTCCGAGGGTCGAGCCGTACCGTTCGCCAACATTGCCTCGAACTCAGCTTTGGCAATTTTAAATTTGTCCGGAGCTAGTCTTCGCGGGGAACACGATACTGGGGGGCCTGATGTGGTGCGAATGTGGTGTAATGTGTTGTGTTTTGGTATGAATGGAGCGCCAGCAGGCCGTGTGATTTCCTGAAACTCGGAAAGCAAGTTACGGTATTTGCAATCGCCACTATCGCCAGTCACAACCTTTACACTAGAAATTAAGCTATCAGTAATAGAGGCTACAGAAGCTACAGCTGATAAATTTGTAGTGCCATCAATTAAACGCTGATTGCGTATGTCAACAATTAAGTTGTAGAAAGATAAAAAGTCTACACCAATTATGGCCTTGGTGACGTCAGCTACAATAAAACGCCAAGCAAAATCCCTACGAAGGCCTAGATTTAAAACAACCTGAAGATAACCGTAGGTGTCGATGGTTGAGCCATTGGCTGCACACAGCTGGTACTCAGTCTTCGCATGTCGAAATTGTGGGAGCGCAAATCGAGGGAAGACACATAAGTCGCTTCCAGTGTCCACGAGAAATTGGACTTTTGATTTGCGATCTGTCACAAACAGGCGACCGGTTGTAGATGGGCAATCTTCAGCCGCCATTATTGACTGCCCCGGGCGTTTTCCGAATTGAAATTACAAGGGCGTATGCAGTTCTTTGCCTGGTTGCCAAACTTATGGTGGTACCAGCAATTTGGGAACTTACTATAATTTGACCGCGATCTTGTTGATGGCGTGCGACTTCTGTCTGAGGTTTGCCTTTTGCGAGAGCGGGAGCGACCATGCACTTCAGTGGTCAGTGCGTCCACTTTCTTCGTCAGCTCCATGATGAGCCCCATCATGTCGTTGGATGGGCCTGCTGCTATTTTGGATGCTGATGCAACTTGTGGTGTAGAAGGCGCCATGTCGTGCACTCGGTCTGCAAGGTCCGCTAATTCTGCCAGGGATAGACTAATTTGGGACGCTATGATGGTCTGCAAGTTGATTGGCAAGCGACTGGTCCAAATTGTACGCAGAAAGTCTTCAGGAATTGTTGGTCCTGCTAGGTGCTGCAGGTGCCGCAAGAACTGGGAAGGTTTGCGGTCACCTAGTTCCTCTGACTGGAGAAGCTGTTTTGCCTTCTTCTCCTTGGACACGGATAGACGTTTGATGAGCTCACTCTTGAGCTTTTCATACTTGCCGGTATCCGGCGGCTCAGTAATCACATCTTCCACCTCTACAGAGTACTGCCGATCTAGGTGTGCGAGGACGTAGTTAAACTTGGTGTCATCATCCGTAATCCTGGCTAACTTAAATTGGCCTTCAATTTGGCAGAACCATATCTGTGGTTTTTCAGGCCAAAAAGGTGGAATACGTACTCCAACTCTAAATAACTCCAATGACGGATGCTCACGGTCAGTGGAAACACGCTCGCACTTACTTGGCCGGCGCGTAGTAACGCCGCGTTGCGATGTTGCCGTGTCACTGTCGTCGCTGCTCATCTTGACAAAATCCTTAACGTGTTCTTTCGGGGTCACCAGTTTGGTAGTGGGGTTGTGTGGATATCACTTCGGTTGTAAATAAGTAGTCCGACAACTGATGTATAAACTATATCGTTTATTGTCCACACTTCACAAACCAATTTAATATAATTGAAGGTGCAAAAAGGAGTTTATGATAAGCACAGCACTAGCACAGTAAGTAAACAAGCGGCATTAACTAGCAAGCCTTTAGATTAGTTAGAATACAAAGCGAAATAGGATTTGGTAGGCGGACACGAACATACGTCCTGCGTCAACAAGCTCAGATTGTGACTGGCGAGAGAAGCGGGCGCACCGCGGCTCGAGTTATTCGTACGCGCGCTGCGGGCATGGCCGATCACGTGTACACCTTGGTCGTCCACGTGCGCGCTGTGGAATGCGCAAGCGCCTACGTCACGCGGCCCGCAGCGAGGTGCGTGTCCAGTGTGATGTTTACTTTGCGAACTATGAATAATCGTCCGTTAATATTTAAATACGATATTATTATTTTATAATGTACTACTGTATGATTGTTTGTAACGTGAGTGAATATTAGATAATAAATAAATTGTAAATATAATTTTGATACTTTTTAATGTTATGTATATAGTTGTTAGTTATAGTGTGTTATTTTATTATGTGAATAATGTGAATGTGATGTGAGTCACCCACATATCTTGTTGTGAGTTCAATTTTCGCTTTATAGTTCAATTTTTTCGCTTTAAAACAAATAAGTACATAGCTAGGTGTTTTTTTTATCTTTAAAAGTGAATATTAGACTGAAACACCTAATCATAAACATTCACGGGTTATAATGTTTTCCTTTGAAGTGAACAGTGACGTCATACTTCGTGAACCGTTCATAATAGGCGGCCCATACACCTACAAAATAATTGTGCAATATTTGCAAGTGTGCAATGATATGGACCGTGTAGGGGTAAGATTGAAATAGTATTGAATACTTCATACCCACCAGATAAATTGTATAACTAATTAAAGTGCTATTTATACACCATTTATGTGAAATAAAAATATTATTTTTATTATTTACATATTTTTTGCAGATATCTTCAATTTTGAAATGTAAATTTAATCTGTTCTAGATTTTTTTTAAATATACATTTTCATCAACATCTTTTTCCTACGCATCCTAGCAACTTTAATATTATACTTTTTGTTTGTATTTATATCTTTTAATGGGTAAAATTAATATCCTATCTATCCATGATTTGCCATACCTACAAGAGATAGAAATTTGACATAAAATGTATGGAGCTTATGTCAAATTTCTATCTCTAGTACGGCAAATCGTGGATAAATAGGATATTAATTTTGGCCTTTACACTATATCCATGGAGTTTCTTGCCGGTTCTTCTCCATAGGACCCACTATCTGCTATGCATAATTGGCTTGTAATTAAGTTTATTTGAATTAAAAAAAATGGCGCTGCTTGGTCCACTGCTGGACATAAACCTCCAGGCCTATGTGCAACAGTGGACGTCTTTCACTGACCGAAATTATGATGATGATGATGATGATAAATAAAAAATATTTTTAATTTTAATATCCACACAATAATATTCGATACAAAACCAGCCGAAATAAGAACACACCTAACTTACACATGTTCAATATGAATGCCAAGGTCTAGTGTAATCTACGAGATCCAGATATTCATACTGAAACATCTGAAGGTTGACCTTTGTTGGATAGTATTGAAATAACGCTGTGGGAGGTAATGGAAAATGAATTGAACATCAACTTAGAGTTACGTTGTTGTTATTTTAGATGTCAAGGTAATGATAATATGATGGTGATGTGGCTTAGACCAAAGGAATAAGATAGACGGAGCACGTAGAACTAGCGAATGAAGCCAGAAAATGGAATACAAAATAGCATAGGAGTCCCTACTATTTCGGTCACAGTGTTCGCGAGCCACGATCTGGAGCGTCCGTCTCATCCTTAAACTAAAGGTGGGCACTGACGATGTATCCATTCGGACTACTTCCAAAAAAGCTTGACTTGTTCTAAAAATAACATACGTTTTCAACATCCACGGACAGATTTTGGAATGCGGCCACGCCATTCTAACTTTTGGATGAATCGTCAGTGGCACCCTTAAAAGAATAATGTTGATGTACCCGAACGCCCGACCTTTTTCTGGCTTGATTCGCTAGTTCTACGCGCTCCGTCTATCTTATTCTTTAGGTCTGTGGTTGGAGGGTAAATTAATCGTTTCGGATCATTGATTGTAAGATAAAGATATAGACTGTGGAATGAAAAATTCGCTCACGAACAAGATTGGAACCTGCTACTCCTGGTTCAGTACACCAGTGTTTTAGTCGCTAAGCTTCAACGTGGCAACGCTGCCAGTCTCACTGCACAGTGCGCACACGCACACGGTGGGCACGCTTCTGGATGATAGTGATGTGGAGGAGTTCTTCGACGCTAGTCCATCTTTTGTAGTGTTATATTTTTAATCTGTATTTTGTACATATTTATCATCATCCTCCGAGCCTTTTCCCAATTATAATGGGGTCGGCTTCCAGTCTAGCCAGATGCGGCTGAACATCAGTATTTTACACGGAGCGACTGCCATCAGACCCCCGCAACCCAGTTACTGGGTAATACTGACATTCGGAGGTTAGACCAGTTGTCAGACTTTTAGGCTTCTGACTACCCGTAACGACTGCCATAGATATTCGTATGACAACCGGGACCGACAGCTTAAAGTGCTCTCCGAGGCACGGAGGGGTCTCGATGTGTAACGAAACGGTCACCCATCCACAGACTGACCGTGGCAAGTGCAGCTTAACCTTGCAGATCGTAAAATCCACGCAGTCGTTGCTCCGCTACGAGCCCCTCATATTTATATTGCACATAAATTAATATTGGTAGATAGGTATTAAAATGTGAATGAAGTTTATTTAAAATCGTTCAATAAATAAATTAGTTGTTTTAAAAAGCTTGACATTGTAATGCTTTTTCATTGACATTCAAATTAATTAAATACATTTAAATTAATTCCATCTAAATTGACCAAAACCATTTCTCAAAAAAAAAAAACCGAAACCACTCTGCGGGAACGTTTGCAAATTACAAGGATTAAATTCAACCTCTCACAAAAGACCTGCCATTTAAAAAAAAGGAAAAATGTCTCTGGTATTGTCACGTGACACATTACTTCACATTTTTCCCGCCAACCCGTTTGTACCTACATTTGCAGAATTAGTATATGGAACCCTCGAACAAATGGAATGCGTCCGGCCCACAACAGCGCAGACGGCCTAATGTTCGTCCATCAGGCCTCTAAATGGCACACGTCATTTACCAATTACATCCCCCAATAATTGGTTACCATCGCTTAGTTTATCATCCATCGCCGATTCATTAGAGACACTTCAAAGTTTTTCTTTACTAATGCAGCAATGTATGTTGAAACTCAAATTATATCGAAATTTTGACGTTTACGTGGTAAGGGGAGTTGTATCCAGAAATTATGGCTCGAATCCATCTCAGGCCTCAATGACGTCATTCGGCATCGCAATGACAGGGTGGTGAAAGGCATGCAATAGGATTTGTCTATACAGTGTGTATGTGGCGGTGTTTTGATGAAATTGCAGTGCACCCTGTGTAATGTGGAGTTATTTGACTATTGATTAGGCAGCCTGTGCATGTGTGTTGTCCATATTATTGCAGTCTGAGTACTTTTGGTCGTTAATTCGTTATTATTTGTTGTGGTTAAACAGAATTGATATTATGGATATGGTCGAAAGTTTTTTTTATTGTATAGGATGGTGAAACGAGCTAAAGGCCCACCTGATGTTAAGCGGTTACCTTTGCCCATAACAACTACAAAACCACCTAGGCTATTGCCTTAATGGTGCCGCAAATCGGTTCGCCAAACTGAGACATGAAGATGGAAAGTCTCATGTGATTGTAATTTCCCCGGCACCCGTACTCTTAGACCGAAACACAGCCATGCTAGCATCATTATTTGGCGGAGAAATTGGTACGGTGGTTCGTAGTAATTTCCCGGACTAGCTCTTTCACAAAGGAGATTTACTAATACTAAAACTCGAATTAATTAATTCTAAATTAATGCCTAATTCTCGAAATGGCAAGTAAGTCTTAATGGACCAATTCTCAAAATGGTTAGTTCTATAAACGGCTAATTCTCAAAATGAATACTTCTATTTAATACCCAATTCTCAAAATACCCAATTATATGAATAGCTAATTTTCAAAATGGCCAATATTCAATTTTGGGGAAATGTGTTCTTATAACATAAGACTTTCAATATAATGAAAAATGTGTTGGGGATTAGAATTAGGCATTCTGCGCCTAAACCGTAGTGTCCATAGTCAGACACCTATTGTTTGTGATTTTAAAACCGTGGATAGACAGATATTATTGCTTCTGACTGTACATCACGTCGGAGTCACCACTGTGAAGGAACGAGGTATTATGTATGTTCCTCCAACGCAAGACCAATCTTCTTCTTCTATCGTGTCAACATGAGCTACATTAGGCAGCTGGCAGGGTCGCCATGTAGGGAAGCACAGTATTGTATATTATTATAGTAGTAGTAGAGCTCCTTAGTGAAAGCGCTCGTCCGGGGAAGTACTACCACCGTGCCTACTTCTCCGCCAAATAGTGATGCTTGCATTAATGTGTTTCAGTCTGAAGGGTACGGGTGCCGGTGAAATTACAATCACATGAGACTTTCCATCTTCATGTCTCAGTTTGGCGAACAAACTTGCGGTACCATTTAGGCAACAGCCTAGGTGGCATTGAAGTTGTCATGGGCAAAGGTAACCGCTTAACATCAGGTGGGCCTTTAGCTCGTTTCGCCATCCTATACTATAAAAAAAAAAAAAATTGGAGATAATCGAAACGACGTACTAGGTTCGAGATACTTAATAACAGTATTAAGTTAATACTGCTCTTCATACAATACAGCAAAGTAATATAATGTGTTTTGGGCTCATACTACAAGATATTAGCTCATGCCGTGGGAAAAAGATTAGCCAGTCAGCAGATTGGGAGCGGAGCTGATTACCAGGGTGCGGCGATGATCAATTAAATAACGCATCTCGTGGAGGCTCTTTTTAATGCACCCCAAAACCATTAACGCGTTACTTCTTCGTTTTTCCACAAATAAATTACATACATTACGTGAGCAATATCGATAGTTAAAGCAAGCCATAGGGTCCGTGTAGTGCCGGACGTAAAGAATTGCACCACCTATATCTTCTCATGGGTGTCGTAAAAGGCGACTAAGGGATTCTCCAGAGGATGGGCAGCAGCGTTCTCTCAGTATTTAACCAACCAACTGCGATCGCCAACCCGCCTGCCAAGCGTGGCGATTATGGCATATCCCCCCTCTTATTGGGGGAGGCCTTTGTCCAGCAGTGGACGTCTTTAGGCTGAAATGATGATGATGATGATAGGGTTTTTAATAGAAAGTTTCACCCACTTCCTAATTATTTCTGGACCTAACACCTACAAACATAATTCACAATACCACCTACACGGACGTTTACACGTAATACCCCTAGCTCCCCATAATCCGTGCACACATTTGCAATGACCTAGTTATTCCCCATTTTTCTGTAATTACTCACCGCGCTTTGTCGACATCCCCCGTAAGGGTTCGTGGTGTTTGGCATGACTACTGTGACTAAGGTATTGAGACTAATATTTTCTGTCAAGAACTACCTCATCATAGTCATAATTTCAGCCGAAAGATGATGATGAGCTCTTTTGGACACAGAGTCACTAAAATTGTATTTTGCAGCATATCTAACAGCAGTTTTTTGAAGTAAAACTTCTTTAGGCACGCTTGACTTGGTGGTAAGCTGGTGAATGTATTACGAAAAGTGAGGCGAACGGAGGGTGTAGTGCGGGACGCGCGGGACGAGGCGTGCCCGACGGCCGGCCACAATATAGCGCCGCCGCCGCGCCGCCATTCCTTTGTTCTCATTGAATTAGTATTGAGCATAAATCATCTCATCATCAATCATAAAACATATCCATATAATAACTTTATGGTATTGAGGGAGGTATAAGTTACTGAAGTTTTACTTCAGTCATGTGCTCTAAAGCACACTCGTTTTTTTTTGGCTTAATTTATTTTGCATTGAATGTATTGAAAACCATACTCCAAGAACTCGGCATCAAGCAGCGTCTATCAAATTTGGTGCGATACCGCATTCTCAATTTTTTCGGTCATGTATCGCAGCGTAGTCATGACTCTAAAGAGCGACTTATCGTACAGGGCAGAATAGAGGGTTCAAGAGTGCGTGGAAGGCCTCCCATGCGATGGACTGATTTAATTAAGTCTGCCGTGGGCCGGCCATTACATGAATGCACCAGACTAACCGAAAGCAGGGAAAGGTGGCGAGGCATCGTAAGGCAAGCTACAGCAGCCCCCGGCAATGGTACATGATGGCCACGACCGCTCTGTCAAGAGCGAAACGACGAACAAGAGCATTGAAAACATGGTGGGCGTAATTGCGTATTTATGTGTAGGTAGCGGCGAACTGGCGGCACGCGAAAACTTTTCTATTACCTAATTATTTAGATTTCTATTTGTATCACCATTTTACCTATGTCCACACTTCTAGCGGCATCAATATACAAAATAATACTCAAGTCTCTATGGATCATCACAGTCACCTCCATATAGTTGTACGACATACCTGGTACCCTACTCTTTGAAATTATAATGCTGGGGGAGCAAGCAGTATGGAAATCATCACGCTTTTATCAAGGGAAGTGGTAGGAGTGCTGTAGATATAAGTATGTGAAATGAGGAAAATGATTGATGCTACAATGGGGCAAGCTGAAGCATGCGAAAAACAAAAAGATATTTTTCCCAAACACATTATTTTGCAACCTTCTTCGAAATAAATCGAAAATGCTGTATTGCAGGGCAATTGCGTAACTGCATCGCAATCAACAAAACGTCAATTTTGACGTTTGAATCCGGAAAAAATATACAATTCGAATTGCGTAACTACAAAATTGTTGATTACGATGTCGGAGGGATTCATCATGAAATTTAATCAACGATAAAGCTTAAAACGCATACTTGCAGCAGCTTACATGCATAACGAAACGTGATCTAAGATACATGACGTCATTTACATCGCAATGGATTTCCCTCCTGACGTCATTTACTTCATAATGAAGTCCCTCTATATCGTTACACAATTCCAATTTTTGATTGCGATGTTATCAACATCGTCTTCAATTTTACCGCAATTGCCCTGCCGGTCAAATACATGCGAGCAGCTGCTGGCAATGTTAGTATGAAAATCCATATCTGTCCTGTTTGGCGGTCAAATAAATTAATAGAATAGAAACAAATAAGTTATAATACTCTTTCTATGACTGCTGGATATAGTCCTCCCTTCATTTGATTCAGTGTAAGGGCCACCGATGGCGGTGAAAGCCTGCAAAGCCTTCCACTTTATCCTGTCGTGTGCTTTTCTCGTCCATTGTTTTTCGGCAATCATTGTCAAATCGTCACTCCATCTTTTTTGTGGTCTTCCTACTTTTCTTTTACAGTCTATAGGGAACCGTGTATCATTAAATAATACATCCTAATTCAACTCACATATTGCAATTAAAATTAATATTCTTCCACCACTTTATATACATTAAACTCGATACAATCGAACCCTTTGACCACTTTATACAACTTTTCTTTTTTGTTCTCTTTTCTGCCCACCAGCCACGACCACGCCAGTACTTCAAAAGCCACAGAAATGACCATCAGTACAAAATAACAGGAAGCCTAACGCAATAAACACTCAATCATATCCTACCAAGAATATAACGAAACTAGAAGTGAAAATAAGAATAACATTTGATGAGGTTCTTTTCAACAGTAGATTACTCCATTGTGGATCGTTTAGGTTTCTTTGTTATTTTTCATTTGACTAGTAACATTGAATTCTACATGCGCGTACGCTGGAACAGGGCCCCGAGTCTGCTAATTGACAAACGCTTCAGTTGGGTGTCGGTAGAGTGTCGGTGGAATAGTTTTAGCCATTTGGTATTCTACTAGTTATTTTGAGACCAATGGCTTTCCAATGACTTTCCACTGAACTGCCATTGACTACAATTCAACTGCCATTGGACTATTTGCTATTCTGCTGTTATTTGACGTTTCCCACAATCGTCTTACGATGATTTTTTTGCCATCATATTTTTTTTTAATAATTTTTTTTTGGTGATTTCAACTTTGGTCCCTAATAAATGTTTTTCATACATCGAATGTGTACAATGACCCCTTAAAGGGTCATTGTACATATTCGTTTTTTTTTGCGATTTCAGGATTGGTCCCTTAGTAAAAGTTGATCATACAGATGAGTACAATGACCCCTAAAGCCATTTTCAAGAACACGTTTTATGTCTATAGTATTGGCGGGTAAAACCTACGCTAAAAACGTAAACGTAAAAGTTGTTCATACGGATGAGTATAATGACCCCTTAAGAGGTTTCATTAACACGTCGTATGTCGATAGCATTACCGCGTTGCACGCTCAAAACGTAAACGTAAAAGTTGTGCATACGGATGAGTATAATGACCCCTTAAGAGATTTTCAATAACACGTTGTACGTCGATAGTATTGCATCGTAGTACGCTAAAAACGTAAACGTAAAAGTACCAAAAGTTGCTCTTACGGATGAGTATAATGACCCCTTAAGAGGTTTTCAATAACACGTCTTATGTGGATAGTATTGCCGCGTAGTACCCTAAAAACGTAAACGTAAATGTTTTTCATACGGATGAGTACAATGACCCCTTAAGAAGTTTTCAATAACACGTGTGTCGATGTATAACCGCGTAGCGTAGTACGCTATCGATATACGTGTTATTGAAAACCTTTTAAGGGGTCATTGTACTCATCCGTGTGAACAACTTTTACTATGGGACCAACCCTAAAATCGCCAAAAAAATATCAGCTCTTCCCTACATTTGTGTTCACATAAATCGACAAAATGTAGGAAACAGCTGTTTTTTTTACGTTTGATGTGTTTTAATTATTTTATAGACATGAAAATTTTGTAGGTAATATCAATAAAATCCTTAATTTAAATATTTCATTGATAATAACTTAAAAAAAGTTTGATTAAAAACAATACAACTACTAATGGTAGATTTAAATGGGCAACATCGATTTGAAAACAATTGATATCCCATTACCATTCTATTGCCATTCCGACGAGATTGACATTTAAGTTTTAGCAGAATACCCATTTTGTCACAGTTGTATAGGAGTGTCAGTAGGATGTCGGTGGAATGGCGATGGTTGGTTTTTATCAATTAAGGATTCACGTAGTTGCTTCATGTTCCAATAGTTACGTAAACGACGCGGCGACGTAGCGAACTTCGCTTCAAGTAACTTAAGCTAAGTTGGCTATTTATTATTATTTATTATAATGCTCACGCGTGTCATACGACGTTTTTCAACACACTTGCGAGGGAAAAAAACATATGAACGTATTTTAGGCAAATATAGAATTTGTGAATAATGGCGAGCGGATCACTGTAATCGCACGGTGATGTATAGGTATGCGCGCGCAGTTGGTAGAAGGAAACCGCCAAATAACCTAATATTAAAAATATATTTTATTATTTATAACACAAATTAATGTTAATTTGTTGACAAACATAAATAATTTAATGAAATCAAATGTTTATATAACACAAATTAAATAGTTGATTTGTTCACAATTTTTTTAAATTTTGTGTTGACATCAAAATATTAGGAGGCACAGGACCGGTCGTTGTGGCGATGCTTGGGGGAGGCCTATGTCCAGCAGTGGACGTCTTTCGGCTGAAATGATGATGATGATGATGATGATCAAAATATTTTGCTGCTTTTATAAAATTAAAAAATAAACTGTAAGTACCTAAAGTAAAAACTAAAAAGCACTAGTGCGATAATATAAAGTAAAAACCACGCGGGCGTTATTATAAGCTACATTATGAACCTAAAAGTGGTGCAATAAGAGCCACTTAACGAGTAAGTGTGTTGAAAAATAATTGAAACATTTCAAACGTAAAAAAAACTGCTATTCTCTACATTTCGTCGATTTATGTGAACACAATGTAGGGCCGCGAAATCGGGAAAATGTACGGATAAGCTGTTTTTTTTCGCGATTTCAGGGTTGTGTTCATAGTAAAAGTTGTTTATACTGACGATAATATATATGTCGATAATATTGGCAGGTACCATGCTATCGATACTATCGATAGAGTAACTGATTCTCAAGGTTAGCTTTAGATACTATCGAAGCGATCGTTGCTATCGACCGTATTGATAGCTTATTATGCAATACTATTCATAGCACTATTAGTGTCAAATACTATATAGACACTAACGATAGTATTGCTATAATATGTCGATAGTCAATAGTACATGCCCATCGATTGTGTATCTGATTCTCAAGGTCGCATTTATAGTCTAAAATTGAATATTATCGTCGAATTAAATTACTACATTACACAATTCAACTTTATTTTACAAAAAAAAAGTTCAATTGTTACAACAATAACTGCAAAAAAGGTATGTTTGCAAAATGATCTCTCAGTTGTAGTTCGATGGCAAAAAGTCATTGAGAGACGATTGTCAGAAACGTCAAATAACGAGTAGACTACCGAAACTTAAGCTATCGAGAAAACATTGATACACTATTGGTTTACAGAATAGCAAATAGTCCAATGGCAGTTGAATGGTAGAAACGAATGGAATAAAAACGAAAATGCTATGTATGCTGTGTTCTATAGGTACTATGTAATTTGTATGCCTTTCAAAGTTAAATATAGTGTGACTTAATATTTTAATTTTCCACAAAGTTTTTAACTTTTACCTATGTTTCACAAATAAATTATTTTGATTTTAATTTTGATTTTATGGTTTTCAATTTTATTGTAGTTCAGTGGAAAGTCATTGGATAGCCATTGGTCTCTAAATAACTATTATTCTGATGATGATGATGATGATGATGATGATGATTCGGATGAGTACAATGACCCCTTAAGAGGTTTTCAATAACACGAATATCAATAGCTTACTACGCGGTAATACTATCGAGATACGACGTGTTATTGAAAACCTCTTAAGGGGTCATTGTACTCATTCTTATGAACAAATTTTACGTTTGCGTTTTTTGTGATTTCAGGATTGGTCCTATAGTAAAAGTTGTTCATACAGATGAGTACAATTACCCCTTAAGAGGTTTTCAATAACACGTATGTCGATAGTATTGCCGCGTAGTACGCTAAAAACGTAAACGTAAAAATTGTTCATACGGATGAGTATAATGACTCCTTAAGAGGTTTTCAATAACACGTATATATTATGTCAATAGTATTGCCGCGTAGTACGGTAAAAACGTAAACGTAAAAGTTGTTCATACGGATGAGTACAATGACCCCTTAAGAGGTTTTCAATAACACGTCGTATGTCGGATAGTATTACCGCGTAGTACGCTAAAAACGTAAACGTAAAAGTTGTTCATACAGATGAGTATAATGACCCCTTAAGAGGTTTTCAATAACACGTATGTCGATAGTATTGCCGCTTAGTACGCTAAAAACGTAAATTTAAAAGTTGTTCATACGGATGAGTATAATGACCCCTTAAGAGGTAGGTAATACCAATAAAATCCTTAATTTAAATATTTCATTGATAAAAACTAAAAAAAAGGTTGATAAAAAACAATACAACTAATGGTAGATTTTAATTGGCAACATCGATTTGACATTACCATTCTATTGCCATTCCGTCGAGATTTAAGTTTTAGCAGAATACCCATTTTGTCACAGTTGTTTATGAGTGTCAGTAGGGTGTCGGTGGAATGGCGATGGTTGGATTTTTAGTGTAATTAGCAGACTTGGGGCCCAGAAGTTTTGAAAATAAATGGTCAAAATGCCTGTTATAGAACAAAAAAAAACTTTGAATAAATAAATAAACTACGGAACACTATTAATGGAAATAGTATTTTTTTTCGGCGTAGTTCAATCATAAAAATTTAATGAATTACGGTCGCATACATTGAAATATGCATTGTTAGCATTTTTTAAGTATCGCTGTTTAGCGACTCATCCAGTCATATCTATAAACTTTATGAAACGTTTTCCATCCGGATGAATAAGCTATCACCCTTTGATCTCACATTTGGCGCATTGAAAATTCCAAAGGTTTGATCACTGACGCTTTATCGTGATAACTGGTTAATTAGGCGTGTTAAACAGAATATCGAAAGCTTTGATATCGTCCATGTGTTGATTCACTTCCGAAGTAATAAGGCTTTTGAGTGAATGCGGTGTGCTTTTCGATGAGAGTTTCAAATGATATGGTAGATTTACTTCGATAAACATAATATAGGTTGATTGGTTGAACGAGGAACTTATTGAAGCAGGAAGATTAGTACTTGATTCTCGGTTCGAATATGTATCAAATGTGGTTTCGTCAATAACTGTGTACACTATTCCGTGCTTACAAATCAGTTTCATGTAGTGAGGTGATGCATCTAGCACGGCAGAATCCATCAGTCGCTTTTTCTACCATCTTCACCTTTTGAAACCCCGAGATAGTCATTACGGTGTACCCACATTCTACCATATTCTTGAATGTCTTTTTTTACCTAAGTTTTAGTCGGACAAATAAATTGCTTGCAGCAATGATTTTGTTTTTAAGAATCCAGCCTTTCTTCTTTTCAAATAATTACAAAAAATTGCTATCGATACAACATTATCAGTGGATTGCTTCTAATAATCCAAATTAAGACTTCTTTTAACAAGAACTATTATGGCATTTAGGATAATTGATCTTTAAATCACTCTACGTTTTACGTCAGCAGCTTACATGGATGATCACGATTATTGTTATCTAGTGAAAATAATAAAGGCAAATTAGAGTCAATTCTATACTATAAACAACACAAATTCAAAGTCGCTCAGCGAGCTATGGAGCGAGCTATGCTTGGAGTTTCTTTGAAGGATAAAATCCGTAACGAGATTATCCGGAGAAGAACCGGAGTGATCGACATAGCTTGTAGGATCAGTAAGCTGAAGTTCTTATATCATGACTATAATTAATTTTCATGCAACATAAAAGTTAATTGATAATGATTCACCACAAATAACAAAACTCTGAAAACACTATTTTATAGTACCATGTTTTATAAGTAAAGAAAGCCACAAGCCAATCAAAGTTTAATTTTAAACCGTATTACATTGACGTGTCGTAAAGGGGCGAGGTTGTAGGCTAGCGCGGAGCAATTTGCGAATTTGATTGATGCCTGTTTTGGGTATCACGGGAATACAGTGAGGTAGGAACTGTATGGGGTAACGCCATTTGTAAGTAGAATGAAGCTTTATTATAAAATATTTGATTATCACTTGCTTTAACGGTGAAGGAAAATATCGTGAGGAAACCTGCACACCTTAGAGTGCTTCATACAGATTTCAATGGTGTGTTTAGTCTGCCAACCCGCATTAGCCTTCTCATTCTGAGAAGAAGCCCGTGCCCAGCAATGGGATATAATGGGCTGTTTGTGTTATGTTTTATTTGTGTATGAAATACTTATAAAGTAGTGCATTGAAAAAAGTTTCTAACACAATTATGACTGTTTACCAGTAGAATAGTAAATTAAGAACATTTTTTTTTAAATATATTATAGCATGGCGAAACGAGCTAAAGACTCAAAATCCTTACTTTGACCTCACTCTACATTTATGAAATTGGTATGTTCTAGGAAACACTCAGCATTGTTCGAAAAATCCTGCGACAGTAAAAAATACTCATCACGTGATAGAACTCAGTTACAGCTTCCATCAATATCAACAACTGTCTATCACAGAAACTGTAATTGTATGACTATTCAAGTATATAATAAAATACCTAAAGATATAAGGGAACTACCATTTACAAGATTTAAAGTTACTCTTAAAAAGTGGTTAAGTGAGAAATGTTTTTACACCATAAAGGATTATATGACATTTCGTAAATAAATAATTGTTGATTATATTGATTGTATTGAATTTAAATATTAATAATATATTTATAAGGGTTAATTGTAAAATTTGTAATTGACATATTTCAATTGAATATATATACTTACTACTACTTATAGATTGTGTAAGAGGTACCTATTGTCTAGTAGTTTTGACAATTATAAATTAATTGTACCTAATAAATAGTATTTTGCATGCCAATCATACGGTGAGACATGATGTACCTGCCAAAAACCACTAACAACTTTGTAAAAACCATGTTTCTTGCAAATAAAAATCTTTATCTTTATCTTTTCATGTTCATAAAATATTCATTTCTTATGTAAAAATACTATTTGTTTTCTCTTCTCGTCCATCTTCTACACACTATTTTTTCCCTTATATCATTTATTTCGTTTCGCAGAACACTACATTGATCCTACGTCATTGCAACCCATTGTGGTCTGTCCAGCTATTACATACAAGCAAGTGTAAAGCTATTTACATCGTACCTTTGTCATTTACATGAATCGTTTGAATGTTAAACGTTCACAGATTGCTTTTAAATTTTGTCAATTACAATATGTGGTTAAAACATGATGAAACACGGCATGAAATTGTGGGCACTTATAAAGAACCATTTACGTTTATTTATTGATCTTTAATCTAGTTGTTATTACCTACTTACACAGGTGACCTTGGGCCACTCGATGACTGCTACTATACCTAATGTCATAGAGGATAGATAATAATGGATGGATGATACAGGACATTGTACGTAATTGCTACTCTTCGTCGCCTCAGTGCTTGAATGTTCAACCGACCATTGACCAAATTTTACGGGAGACGTTGTATTTAGTTTATTATTGATTTAAGAGAAATATTTTTTATACTTTGATGATTTAAGAATAATGTAACAACTATACATTATTCTTAAATCATCAAAGTTTTGAAAATATTTCTCTTAAATCAATAATAAACAAAACAAAACGTCTCCTATAAAATTTGATCAATGGTCGGTTGGACATTCAAGCACTGAGGCGATGTCTTGGCAATAGTGATTATAGTATGTCTTACTTGAACTGAAGATCCCACTTCTATCCATCCTGATATAATTCTGCTTAGTCACCTTTTTTGATACCTAGGAATGCAGGGAGTGTGTATAATATTTTGTTGATGATTGATAAAAATGGCGATAAGGGCCAATCTTATGAAACGCAGTTCATCGAACCGCCTGCTTCTTCTTTATCACCAGCTGTTAAGAGGCTGACAACACCTAAAAAATCAGACCTCTGCGGTCACTGTCGTTTCGTACAGAACTCAAAGAGAGGCAACGAGCCGAGGGACGTCGGATACGCTGCTCAACTTGTATGAAAATTAACAATTTATTTTTTTAATAAAAAACTAAAAGCTTATTTGAAAAACAGAAACATCAAATGTTTCGATTATTGTCTTTCTCAAATGTTTTCTTAATTTTATTTATAATATTTATTTAGTAAACAATAGAGATTGTTTGCTTTAAAGCATGTTTTAAGAGGTTAGTTTACAATTCTTTTCTATAGAGAAAACTTCAAGAAAACGTGTTTTGGGCACAATACAGTTTCAGAAAATACGATTAAGATTAACATATATTTTTTCACTACCACAAACCGAATACATACAGCTAAAAATGTTTTTAAAAGAAGCCTATTTAGGGTTATTTGGCTGTTGTCAGCGTCTTAAACAGAATTCTTACTAAGCAATAATTAAAAAACAGGCCCGAAGATAGTCCCTTGTGGCACCCCATGAGTAAAGTTATGTGAAAGAGTCTATGAACACCTGAAATTAGCAAATTATTGTAAATATTCTTTGTACGAATCAATTCCACTTAAACTTATTACTAGATACACACACACACACGTTTATTTTAAAGTACCTTTCCTCTAAACATTCTATTCTGACTGTCAAAAACACATCTAATAAATAAATAAACTACCACCAAAAATAAAAAATGACATAACACGAAACAACATAAAATCTAAACTTAAAAAACATTTTAGAGGAATTAAAACCTAATAATGACTTATAATTATATAGCATTAAAAAAAAAAAACATGCTGTATTTTTGTAAGAAATTTGCTATTGAGAAGTAATATAAATTAGTTGAGGGTATTTGAGAATTTTTGCATGGGGCGAGCGAGCGCGATGCGTCGTGTTCACCCACCCACATCTTGTTGTAATGAATGTCAACGGACCAAGCGGTGTACAGAAAAACCTAAACTGGTTTATGTTCTACACTGTATCTGCCAAATGTATGTATTTTGTTTTTTTTGTGGAAATAAATAAATAAATAAATAATCTGATAAATCTAAACGGTAAATACTTCAAAGCACTAAACAAAAATGTATCACTCCAAAATCAACTTCATCTCTAATGTTATAAAGTTCAATTTAAAACAAATAAAGTACTTATACATCAGCACTATTGCTAAGGATCTCTTGACATACATTGAAAGGGAGAAAAGGGTACGATTGGAGCGATTGGAGATACTATTCATGTTCGCCTTTTGACATGTTCAGTTATTCATAGAATTTTGATGTGGGCGTTTATGATGGTTTTCCTTTTGTGTTTCATAGTAATTTCATGGTTGGTATGTTTCTACTACATTTATACTTATTATACTCATATGATTAGATATGAATACATGAATAGAATTAGAATTTATCTTAGTATGGCTTGGTACTGATCTGCACGAACAGACTTCTTCAACGAACAAAATATGTCATTCGATTCAAATAACTCATTTCTTGTCCATGGTGTTCAAAATTTAAAAATAAACCTAATTACAGGCACTTTTAAAACGTCAGGCTCTAGTTGCACGGTCCTACGGTATCTTTCTCAGAGCAACAGAATACTAGAGAGAGGACAAACCGCCACCATTAGATATTCTGTGCCGCCACGTAAAAGCTGACCGTTGTATGCACAGCGGGCATACATTGCCGCTGTTCACCGTCACTTGCACCCGAGTGAGTATGCGCATTAGTTTCAGAAAAAACTTTCTTCTATTTCCAAAATGCCGAAAGGAAACAAGTTTGCGTGTTTTATATGTGTGCATGGTTTTTGTTGTAATTTATTGATGCGTTTCTTGCGTTATGTGCGTAAGTTTTGAGCTTGCGACACTATGAGTCCATATTAACTAGGCGGGTTGCCCGATCTCCTTATATTCCGTTATCTGTGGTATCTCTGGTCTAATTTTCACTCGAGGACCCTCCTCACGTAAATGAAAAAAAATAACCTTTTTGTGGCTTAGCAACTTATATTGAGATATAACGTCTAGTTATTTCATGAATAGTAGTAGGTACGATGAAGGCCCATTGCCTATAACAATAACAACAATGATTTCAATGTGTCTTTGTCAGTTGTGTCTAATAATAGTTATTTGTTATACAAGAGTGCAAAGTTGCTTTTTAACCGCGTGCTCAATTTTGATGCCCGAGCAAGCGAAGGATTCTAAAATTGAATCACGAGCGCAGCGAGTGATTCAACAGTTAGAATCCTGAGCGTTAGCGAGGGAATCAATAGAGCACAAGGTGAAAAATCTTTGGACTCGAGTGCAACACGTGACTTTTCATCCCACCTCAGCGAGGAAATTACTAAATGCAAAAAAAAAACATTTACAATCACAAGATACTTTTATTTCACTTTAGGTATTAACTACTACATTATGATAGGTAAGTATTACAGAATAATCTTTAAACTATAACAAATAATACTTAGGTATACCTAATTAAGAAAAAATTAAAGTAACGTTGCTACAGTTACTTAAGTTGAGAGTAATATTTTTGTTAGGTACTGTAATGTTGGTGTTAGTGACTTGTGTACTGTTTTTCGGTAAACTATCTGTCATACTTAATAGTTTTACCGATTCATCGGATTCCCTTGGCGTAAATGAGCAAAACGTTTTCTGAGAAAGTTTTGGTTCCTTTATCTAGTCGCCACATGTTAACCATATCGTATTGTTTCAAATACTTCTCGCGTGATTGTTGAGGGAGAAAGCTCATTTGTGCATTATTAACAGTTTCAGTCAATTCTGTTTGCGTCAAATAAACTTCCTCGTCGCTAGAACCACTCATTTTAGGGTAATAGACCTGTGCATTTTAGGTTTTTCACTTGTTTTCAAGTTTCTTGTTTTTAACCTAAGGTTTTAATAAAATGACGTGAAAAGAAACTGGCGCGCGCAAAGCAAATAAAAAAAAAGTACACCAAGAAGGTTCCGAGTCTGAGTTTTTAACAAATTAAAAAAGGTTGTATGATAAATTCGGCACCATGGAGGGAGAAAAGTAAATAGGTTTAATGATGTTTTGAATTCACAAACCTAGTGCACACGATGTTCTAAATTCAATTTACTTCATCCTCTAGGGGATAAAACGGCTTTTGCACTCAGATATCGAAGAGCAAAAATACTCTTTCCGAGATGGGGGGATGAAAACGTTTTTTCTCTCTTTCTTTTTATTTACAAAAAGTTTTAAATTTAAATAAAACAATAATGAGTTGTGATCGCGAAAACCTTAGAAATTATTACGTTTTAAATCCTAATTTTTGACAAAAAAACAAACAAGCCGACAGGATTGTATATATGTGTGTGTATCCGTTTTTATTTTAGTACAGATTATAATATGATGCTTCTTAAAATTGTTCACGCAAAATAGACTTTCATCTTTGTATTTTATGACACGGTACTTACTGTTTGTTTTTTCTCAACCCATACATAGAACTACATACAAAAATAATTCCGCTACTCGTTAAAAGCTAGTCCTACTCAACAATGTTGCGGCAATGACTCCGTGTGCATATTTACTGTGCCATCGTTATTGCCAGATGGACTAATGGACTCTGAGCACAACATTGTTTTCGCCCGCATCGAAACAAATGGACGAAACTGTTTGCTGATGCCATTTTACTGCCTACCGAATGGATTTTTGCGGATGAGTATTGAGTACTTAATTTGGCACTATTTTCGTTTGCACTTTATTTTTGGAACTATACAATGTACGTAAGCAGCCCATTATTGTCCCGCTGCTGGGCACGGATCTATTCTCAGAAACAGAAGGTTTAGGCCTTAGTCCACCACGCTGGCCTAGTGCGGGTTAACAGTGTTGGGTGTTTTCCTTCGCCATTAAAGCAAGTGATAGTCAAATTCTGGTCGGCATATGAATTCTAGAAGACTATAATATCTCCAGGTAATTTGCAAGAAACAAAATAGATGCATTAAAAGAACCTCCACGAGTGAAGCTATTTAATTGATCGTCCGGCGCACCCTGGGCAGTCAGCTCCGCTACCAACCTGCTGACTGGCTAATCTTTTTCTCACGGCATGAGCTAATATCGTTATGTAGCTCATGTCGACACGATAGAAGAAGTAGTGGAAAAAGGTCTTCATTGAAATAACTGCACTGAATTGGTTGGTCTAACGAGTATACCCAACCTACCTCAATATGATATAACGATACACCAGTCCACCACATATCACACAGCCATTATAAAACAAAAAGAACAAAAGATAAGGCCACTAAACAATATAAAACGCTCGCATTATCCATTCAGAATACAAAAAGCAGCATTTATCTCAAAACAAGGGTGTAAAGCGAGGTTGACACTGCAAAGAGTAATGAGCGAGGCTTACTTGAACGTAACGGAGGATCTTTTACAAGGCTTCTATTGAGAAAATAATATTATTAGACAGGCACGATTATCAAACTGAATTGGATAGAAGTGACCATATAATATAGTTTTCATAAAAAATAACTGATGGTCCGCACTTCTGAGTTTTTGAACTCCAAAAGTTAAATCAGATACTAAATTGAATGATACTTGACGACTTGAGGGAATGAGATACTTGCGTTATCATTTATTGTATTTTTAAGCACTAATTGTCACATACACATAGGTTACTGTAATTATCGGGACCCATCCGAAAACCAGCGCTGCAACATTTTGGTGTTGTAACATATGCTGAGATTACATGCATGTTATTTTAAATTTTATTGTTAATATGTTTTAGTGTTATATTTCTTTCTTTCTTTCTTTCTTTCTTTATCACTTATGTTAACGCTAAGCAGTATGTTTCCGATTTAGAAGAAAACTAACAATATCGCTGTAGAGAAGTATTTTTATTCAGGATTAAAATTATTAAAATAAGTAAAATTATATGTCTTGATCTTAACTATGTTGCTGATATCCAAGATAACTGAATTTGTATTTTACTGTGAGAAGGCTTATGCCCAGTACTGGATCAGTAATATGCTAATTTTGTTATTTCACGTAAGAAGTGTTTGCCTTCCACTGTTAAAGTAGGTCCTCGTCAATTATTTATGATTCTTTGTATATGTACTATCAGCAAACCGGTGAAACACCACTAAGGCTAAAATCGCTTACGCTCAGTGTTCGAAGGCAGCCCTAGGTACTTGTAATGTAGCAGGATTCGTTCAAGGAACTTTGTCGACAAAATATATCACCGGGAAGGATTGTGACTATACATACTCGCCACATAGGTAAACATTCCACTCATGTGTCCTTTTTCGTTGAGCGCTTTCGTTGAACAAGAATCAGATAAGAATCCTGACAAGAACCCTTACTGGGCACTGCAAGCTGAACAAACACCTTCACAGGATGGGCCTCAGTGATACCACAGTTTGCAGGTTTTGTCGCGAAAAGGATGAGACGCCCATCCATATCCTATGCGAATGTGATGCAGTGCACCACATCAGAAGCCAGCATCTTGGAGGCCACGTCATCTCAATGCAGGAGATCAAATCCTCCTCCCCCAAGGTCATAGTCGACTTTATGATTGACTTGCAGCTTGGGGAAGTGCTGTAATGCTGCAAGAGGCGTCACAATAGATCTTTTAGGTCGCAGTGGCTTAGGGGCATTCAAGGCCCCTACCTCTTTCCTCAAAATAATAATGTGTCCTTGTCCTCGCTCACCATACTCCGCTCACTCATTACTAATGAAAATACTTTAAAGTGTCTTGAAAGTCTTAAGAGATAGATAGATAGATAGATAGAATATACTTTATTGTACACCATGAAAATAGTAGTAAACAGGAACAACGTACAAATTATGGGTACATGGGCGGTCTTATCGCTAAAAGCGATATCTTCCAGACAACCTTTGGATGGACAAAGAAGACGTAAGATCTAGATAATGGGGGCAGTCCGTGGCGTACTACTAAACTAAAATAAATAAATAGCACAAAATATATTACACATATAGGTATCATAAATATATATATATATATAAATAATCTTACAATTTAGAATAGAGATTGGGTACATAGGCAATGTCTTAATAAATTACAATTAATTTGGAAAGGTAGTAATTAATTTAGAGATCAACGGAGTTGTTACAAAGACCGCTCCGCTTGCAGTAAAACCCGGACTTTAAGGAAAAATTTACTATCATAAAACAAAATGGAAGATCAAGTGCAGGACTTGAGAGAATAATTAGCATAGCTCGGAAGCACGTAATTGTATGAGATATTGTGCGGAAATATTATCTTCATGCTGTTTTTTTTTTTTGTTGGATGGCAGAAAGTTTTGAGTGGTAACAAATTGAAGAAGAAAAGAACTGGTGTAAGCAATTTAATATAATGAATTAGTCAATTCGGGACTGGCAAGAGTGACGACGTCTGTGGTCTAGTGGTTCGAGGGTCGGCCGCTGATCACGAGGTTGTGGGTTCAGTTCCCACAGGACACAAATATTTGTGTGATGAATATAAGTGTTTGTGTTGGTCTGAGTGTTCTTATGTATTATATGTATGTATTTACAAAAAAAAAAAAGTATATAAGTATTGTATCCATTGTCTAGTACCCATATCACAAGCTCTGCTTAGTTTGGGACTAGATGGTGCTGTGTAAAAATGTCCCGAAGATATTTATTTATTTATTTAAAAAAAAGTGGCAAGCATATTTCTTATGATTACCTTAAGAGACTAACGAACGCTACCTATATTTTTTTCAACGACCAAACAATCTGTGTCTACCAGTGGCGAAGGGTGAATATTTTCAGAAGGGAAGCCGTAGGTACCTAAAAATCGTAAAATAGCTAAGATCGAACTTTAATAAAAAATAAAAAAAATTAACAACTTCTAAGTTAATTTTACATTATTTTTTTGTACTTTAGAACAATAAATTAGCATAGAAATGTCGTTGATCTGTATTTAAGCAATTCCTAAAGGGAAGCCGGTGGGAATCGTGTTATATGGACCCTTCGCCACTGGTGGCTACGCAAATCCTAGGCATAAGGCATACACAAAATAAAATGCAACAGTATATTTTGGGATACACGATACGATGTATCTTTCCTTTTTTTTTTTGGTTTTTCTACCATCAAGCAAGCCTCTTCCAATGTTTTCATTTAACCAAAACGATAAATGGTCTGAAAAAGCATCTTTGATTTTTTTTAAGCCCGATGCTACATAACGCCGTGTCTACATTTGCGCAATAAAAAGATTTTGTCCATGACGACACCATTTCCAAATGGTGTCGTCAAGCATGGACAAAATCTTTCTGTGCACAGTGGCTGAAAGATCGGTTTCTGTGCCACGGGTCACGGGTTTGATTCCCGCACGAAATAAATATTTGTATGGCCTGTTAATTGTTCAAAGTCTGGGTGTTTTAAGTGTGATATTTGTACCTGTAAACGCACGATACGAGATAGGAGAAAACCTAGTTGTCGACATAGAAAAAAATAAAAGAAAAAGCTTTAATTTAAAACGCGGTGAAAAAATATGGACGCGTTACTTTTCATCAATGCTTTAACGTGTGAAGCATTTACCAAAAGTTCGCTTGTTGTTCGAGAACTACTTAAAACACACTGGGTTCATGCTCGAAGCTTCTTCGCAGTTTGCGAATGCGTTGGTATTACTCGTAGAATGCACTGTTCGCAAGTGTGGACACAGCTTAACTCTCCAAATAAAAAGTAGAAAGCAAACACCGACCTAACCTAACGAAGCGAAAGGTTCCGCATATGTATTTTTTTTATCATCCTGAAACTCCACACGGATATTCTAATTATCTTGCCTTCAGGTCGTTTCGTGGGTATGTCAGCGATTTGCCCTTTGTTTCGGAAGAGCAATGTAAACAAAAGTTTAAAAAATTGCCGAATACGGTCGGTTTTTATATCACGCTTTGGGCGAATATGGAGATTGTGTTTTGGTATATTCGTTGCTATTGTATACCTTAGCATAGTAGCCCGGACCAGTGGGGTAATTGTGTAATGCATTCACATTGATATCAGCTTTCATTTTGAAATTACAGCAATATTCATTGCGTGGTACGTAGTTGTCAATATGACGGTTTGTCAAAACACACAGAGCAATGAACATTGAAATCCAGATGATTGCGATCGCGAGTGAGTTACCTACGCAATTCGGCAGCAGCTCTAAAGGTACTTTTCTACCTTAAATATACGAGGAAGCTAAAAAAGGAAAAAATTAACCAACAGGAGAGCTGTGCAACACTGAAAAAACGTATAGGTTACATATACATAAAATACAGCTAAAACAACTTAGCGTGTTTGTTAATACATACACATAGTAAAGTCAGTAAGGTTGATCAGATAAAAGAGAAATAGAAAGAAAGAAAGAAAAATATTTATTTGACACAACTGAGACACATACAAAAGAAATATACATGAACAAGAAATAGATATAAGACCTGTCTCTTATATGCCAAGTTTCTTAGTAAAAAAAACAAGCCAAGTGTGAGTCAGACTCACGCAGTAAGGGTTCCGTACAACCCATCGACCTGATACCCCATAGAAACTAATGTAATTGACGAGAGTTCATCAAAAGACATCAACGACGTGAGCGCGATGTGAATTTTTGCATCTCTTTCTTACGTAAGTACCACCACATATGTCTATGTTTTCTTTATTGTATTTGTTGCTAAATAACATAGTATTCACTATAATCAGACCAAGTTTGACGCTGGTATGTATTACTGTTTTAACGATAGACAAGGAACAAAAACGTTGGAAAAAATGCATGTTTTTCGAGGTTTCTTGTATGGGGACTCCCTATGGTTTTTAGACTTTTTTTTATGTTTAGTATTTGTATTACCGTTTTAAAGATAGAGAAGGAACAAAAACGTTGGAAAAAATGCATATTTTTCGAGGTTTCTTGTATGGGGACGCCCTTTGATTTTAGACTTTTTTTAATTTTTAGTATTTGTCGTGATAGGCACCATAGCACAGATAATATTATAGGCTCTGGTAGAAATCCACGCTAAGGCCCACCGTATATTGAACCCAGCTCAGATGAAGCCACAGCCAGACCATGAGTAAGTCTTACTACTTACTATCCTTTACTCACAAAAAGGTTACACTTTCTTCGAGCCCTTTCACGTTCATATTGGGATCGGCTTCCAGTCTACCCAGATGCGGCTGAACATCAGTATTTTACACGGAGCGACTGTCTTAAGACATACGCAACCCAGTAACTAGGTAATACCGACATCCTAGGTTAGACCATTGTCAGACTTTTGGGCTTCTAACTACCCGTAACGACTGCCACAGTTATTCAATATCACTGAAATTAGTGTTATGACGTAGTAACGGTACAATATCTTGACCAGTGACCAATATGGGCTAACAACTCTATAGTATATAAAACCTAAGACCACGTCCTCGATTAGAGCAATGGGCGGGGGCGGGAGCGACGGTGGGAGCGGGCAATTATATAATACGCATTCATTTATAATATAAATTTTATATGGTACCGTCGGACGGTGCACGAGCGGCGGATGACATTCGAGCGTTAATCAGAAGCCAAGCTGAGCCGGCGCATCACAGCGGAGCATACTTAAACCCGTCGGTGAATGCGCGCACACATCGCCGCGCTATGCGTGAGTGTACCACAGCGGCTAAGCTAACTTTGCTTCTGTATGGATTTTTATTCATGTCATGGTGCTATTTTTCTACAGTTTCACAAGTGCTTGTAATTAGGTCTATATGAAATACTATACATTGCCCGCGGCTTCGCAGAACTGAAATAAAATATAGCCTATGTTACTTAGTAGCTTTCTAATGGTGAAAGAATTATTATAATCGGTTCAGTAGTTTCAGAGTTTATCGATTACCAACAAACAAATCTCTCCTCTGTATAATATGTAGTCGTATAGAAAAGCAATTTAAATTTTGAATTAAAACTTTGTGATTTACCCGCTGCTGTCGAGGACAGCAGTGATAGCCTAGTGGTTGAACGCTTGCCTTCCATGGAGGAGGGTGCGAGTTCGATCCCGGCCCGCACCTCTGACTTTTCGGATTCATGTGCGGAACAGAATTTGATTATCACTTGCATTAACGATGAAGGAAAATATCGTGAGGAAACCTGCACACCAGAGAGTGCTCCATACAGTTCTCGATGGTGTGTGTAGTCCGCCAACCCGCACTAGGCCAGCGTGGTGGACTAAGGCCTTAACCTTCTCATACTGAGAAGAGGCCCGTGCCGAGCCGTGGGACAGTAATGGGCTGATTGTGTGTATGTGTATGTGTCGAGGACAGACCAGTCTTTGCTGCGCCGCTTTCCGCCCCGCCCGCCGCTGTAGTCGAAGACGCGGCCTAACTCCACCCAGCCCATTTCAATGCTCAAAGACTCTTAATGACACCAACATACGTATAAGACAAACAAGAAAATGTCACTGACACACTGACTCAGTAGCTAAGCGCCCCTGCAAACAGAGGGTGGGCAGACAAGCAGGTGCATTGAACCGGGGGAGCTCGTGCCAATTATTCATCGCCATGCCTTTACTGAGGCAAAATCCCTTGGAATCTCCCTTTGGTAAGGGTAAGACTAGATCTATGGGAGGGTTATAATTTTTTTCTTTGTAGGCTGTATGGGTAGGTGTATGTGTTATGAAGTTAGGGTCTTCATCTTTTTCAGCCTATGCATCCGTTTTGCTATGCCAAGCTAAGCTTACAAACTTCTTACGTTTTCGTTTTTCTGATTTTAACTTTCGTTGATGATTGCAGTTGTCTCCTCTCCCTAAGTTTACACTATACAATATAATAATAAAATATAGTAATAATAAATATAATTTATAATACAATAGTAGTTTGTATCCTGCTCGTGAGCGATTTTTTCTTTCCACCGTTAGATTTCGCTTCGCATGCGTAAATGCGTTAAAAATAATAAAATAATTTATAAGTGTTACCTACTTAAATAACTAAAAACTTCTTAAGGGGTCAATTTTACTCATCAGTATGAACAACTTTTACTATGGGACCAACCCTGAAATCGCTAAAAATAATCAGCTGTCCCCACCATTTTTGTTCACATGAATCGACAAAATGTAGGGATCAGCTGATTTCTTTTTCGCGTTTTTAGGGTTGGTCCCATAGTAAAAGTGGTTCATAATGTGAGAACAATGACCCCTTAACCCGTCAAGTGTTTTTCGGACGATGTTGGTCCTTATGGATGGAAACATTATCGTTTTCGTACAAAATGCAAGTTGGAACCACCGCGAGCCATAAAAGATGGCGCCCATCCATTCAAAAAAAAAATGCATTTTTTTTACCCAAACGCGAGAACAGGAACTATAGGAACAGAACTCAGGAACGACAGGAACTAGTGGTACAGGAACTGCAGGAACTAGTGGTATGGAGTTATGGAACTCCTCTGAGGTATGGAGGGCAGAGAGGGTCAGTAGTAAAGAGGGCCGGAGGAGTGGTAGGTCAACTCCGACTATAAAATGATTGAGCTGCTGCTACACCAGTGCATAGATAATAAAATAATATAACGATTATAAGATACAGTCACAGACACATGAGTGTCTTTCAGCGTACACACGGCTACACATCAAGCTGTACAAAACCAGTAAAGGCTGACCTAGCGTTGGAAGGAAAACCTATACAATGCGAGGTCAGCTTATACTGTAAATGTACAGCTTGATGTGTAGCCGTGTGTACAATATAGAACTCGGATAAGTAAAATAATATAAAAAAACTGTAATGGTCGGACACGTCCATGCCCGGCCAAGGCTGCGATATAAGTCTGTGATTTTGATAAAAATAGAAAATTATAGAAGAATTTAAAATTTTGAATTTGGATAGGTAAAGTTTTAACAAAGTGGCCAGGAAATCGAAATAAGGTGGTGAGCAGCGTAACGAGTTTAGCCTCGTTACAAGGTTATGTATGGTGTATATGGTGGAATGCATAGGAATCCAAAATATCACTTTTCAAAGGCAATTGGGACAAACATGACAAACACCGATCCAACTCAAACTACCTAATCCGAAAAAAATACTTGTAGATTACCTATACAATTATTTGTTCTGAAATCGAACCCGTAACAACTTGCGCAGCATTCAAGCGCCTGACCACTGCACCAAACATCTCGTCAAAGGTACGGTACCACAAAGTTAACTAAAATAAATAAGCAGCGATAGCCTAGCGGTTGAACACTTGCCTTCCATGCAGGAGGGTCAGTGTTCCGAACCAGCCCACACCTCTGACTTTACATATTCATGTACGGATCAGAATTTGATTATCACATGCTTTATCAGTGATGAAAAACATCGTGAGGAAACCTGCATACCTGAGAGTGCTCCATACAGTGCTTGATGGTGTGTGTAGTCTGCCAACTCGCACTAGACTAGCGTGGTGGGCAAAGGCCTTAACCTTCTCATTCGGAGAAGAGGCCCATGGCCAGCAGAGGGTCAATAACGGGCTGCTTATATTTAAAGACGTGCTTCTATTTATGAGCGTGAGGTCCTGGGTTCGAGTCCCGGGTCGGCCAAAGTGTTATCGGGTTTTTTCATTAGGAAATTCTCAGTAGCAGTCCGGAGTCTGGATTTGTGCCCGGTCAATGGCAAAGGCTCGCCCCCTATTACATGGGACTATAACATAACTGGCGAAATTTGGGTGTACTATTACACCTCTGCCTACCCCTTCGGTGAAATACAGGCGTGATATTATGTTATGTGCTATATTTATAAAATAATTGCATTAACTACTTTTATTTGCTAAAATTTAAAAGGTATTCCATAATATACAGTACCTACGAATTCTGCTACAAATTACTCCCGTACTTAATTTACTTAATCCGCATATCGTCCGGATGACGTCATTATCACATGGACGTGTCGTCGCCGTCCCGTCCGGTGTAATGAACACACGTCCCACAGAAATGACTCTCTGTTATATTTGCATATTGTATTTAAAGTTTTATTGAGAGATTTCAGTCTGAGTTATAATTAGTTACCTTCGTGTTGGTCTGATAAAATACTAGCGATACTGGTAGTGTTGTTTTGAAATGTAGACTCGAAATCTAGTTGAATTCATTACAGAGAGAGAGAGACATTTAAGGGACACCTACGGTGCTATTCGAAACGTTAGAAAAGTTTCCGTTTCCGAAGTGATCCGTTTCAGAATTTCATTTTCGTTTTAGGTTTTCATCCATTTTCGTTATCGCCCGATTTTTTTTTTCATTCGGTCTGTAAATAATCTACACGGTCGTGAAATCTATTTAATTCAGCGGGCCAACTTTATGCAGACAGCAGGTGCAGCAATGTGTAGGAAGAAAATTTATTTTTCTTGCATACCAATCAGTTTTTGAGAAAAAATATTAAGATAATTTTAAGTTGTAATATACATATATTTACTTTTAATACCAACATTAAATAATTAAATTATATACTTAAATGATTAAAAGATTGATACTTCATATATTTTATTTCTATAGTACTTTTACCAGACAAAAATCTATCGATTTAAAAGAAGTAGTTCATGTTTTTATTTTTGATGATAACGAAATTTTTTCTTAGATTCCAACTATCCGGTCCTTTGCAATCGTCCTAGGATTTTCGCAAAGATCCGATTTTCATGATTATCCTACGAATATAGACGACAAACAAAATAACAGTCAGTAAGATACCTATAGGAACTCGGTGGCCTGATATTCAAAAGTACAGATATGTTACTGTGCTCGCAATCTAAAGACTCAAAAACGTCCTAATTGGGACGTTTTTCTATTAATCCGCATCATGTAAGGCGCCGAGCGTGACTGGTCACGAAAAAAAACCTAAAATGCCGTCGTGTGTGTAGAGAGAGTGTTCCAATTATGATGCGAAAGTAACTTGAAGTAACCAACTTGCTTACTTTGTACAAGTTTATGTGTATTGTGCTGCCGCTGCATACGGAACATTTTTTTTGTTTCTTTTGGTTGAATATGACACATCAGAAGCTAGCATCTTAGAGGCTACGTCATCTCAATGCAGGAGATCAAATCTTCCTCCCCCAAGGTCATAGTCGACTTTATGATTGACTTTGATTGTAATGCTGCAAGAGGCGTCACAATAGATCTTATTACGTCGCTCTTTTCTCAAAATAATATGAAATAGGGTATGACATAATATGTGGTAGGTAAAATTTTGCACGTATTATCAGATACACAAACGGATATCCATTAACATGCCATTGAGGCGTGTCAGATCTAATCATCAACAGATCGTTGATGTCAACAGATTAGTATGATGTTTGTTCATATCAAGTTGGGTGCAAGCTATAAGCTGGCGGTAAGTTGGAGTTAATAATCCTTGATCCCTATATCTAGCTAATCGTAATTGATTAAAATTATGACTCTTGAACATGCTATTATAATTAATATCTAGTGATTTTCCCTCAACGGAGACATCGCGATAAACGTTTTGACGAATAAAATCGACACTTTTTTTTTGTAGTATAGGATGGCGAAACGAGCTAAAGGCCCACCTGATGTTAAGCGGTTACCTTTTCCCATAACAACTGCAATACCACCTAGGCTGTTGCCTAAATGGTACCGCAAGTCGGTTCGCCAAACTGAGACATGAAGATGGAAAGTCTCATGTGATTGTAATTTCACCGGCACCCATACTATTCAGACCGAAACACAGCAATGCAAGCATCACTATTTGGAGGAGAAGTGAAACATTCCTCTCAAATAGAAAAATATTTAATTCGAATACCTACTGTGAAATTGGTGTTGTGGGTATCTTTTCCAAACATAATTCTTAATTTTGTTGATAATATTGACCCTTGAACGTACAGCAGAGTTCAAAGACTTGGCCAGAAAGTGCTAGTGAGAATATGTTTTTGGTTTTATTGCAATTTTTTGTTTTCACATAATTGATAAGTTTTTTTTATGTTAAGTGCAAGATATTACTGAAATCATCCATAAGTAACAACTTTTGACGTTAAGCTGTTTTTAGGGTTCCGTACCCAAAGGGTGCAAACGGGACCCTATTACTCTCGCTACGCTGTCCGTCCATCCGTCCGTCTCTGTCACAGGGCTGTATCTTTGTAACGGTAATTTAGACAGACCCCGGGACAGAATAGGTCTATAAACAGTGATTTTTTTATGTAAATTGGCGATTCGTATGGGAAGTAGGATTAATATTAGGCATAGAAAATCAAAAACGGCGTAATATAAATTGATTTAAAAATAACCTTAATTAAATATTCAAACAACCTTTATGGATAATACAAACAAATACAATTGAAAGGTTTCGATCAATGTTTCGATATATTTCATAGATAAATAATAAAATAACCAGACCTAATTCTTCCTACATCCTTCCTTCCTGAATAATTAAGTTTGTACCACAGCACAGTAACGGTTATTATGTAAACATAGTCTAATTAAACAGTAGCTAATGTAGATCCGGCTGATTAGTGCCTAGATTAGTATCAAGGAAGACACTTAACCTACCTATATTTGATAATTAAGTGTGCCAGGAATTTCTTTGACAGTCCTAATTTTAATATTAATTAGGTACATACTCGTACCTAAAATCCACACTAATTGTTATAGATGCGAAAGTAACTCTGTCTGTTTGTTTGTTACTTTTTCACGACCAAACCTCTGAACCTATCGTAATGAAATTTGGCAAAGAGGTAGCCTGGGATATGGAAAAGACCAAGTATCGCCACATCGACCGAACCTGCGCCTTCCGCATCCAGCGAATTCCCACGACCTTCACCACGTCTACCCAGTATAATAATATGAATAATAACCCTGTATTTTTTTATATAAATAATCTACCAGTAGACATAATATTATGTAAAATGTATTTACCAAGTCCATCTATCTTATCTCTACCATGTACGTATATTCCCTTCTGGAACATCTTAACACTCAACCTATTACCATACAGAATTAGCTGAAGCAAGCATTACCATTGAATTTCAAGTCTTGCGATAACGCTAAAGCCCGCCACATATTGAACCCAGCCCAGCCCAGCCGAGTGCCAGACAGTGCCTGGATAACATGGGACCAATATCGGTGCAGGTGTGGCACTTTACATCAGAGATGCACAGACATATTAGAACTAAGGCCTACTCTGGTAGACAAAGAGCCTAAATTAAATACAATCAAAAAAGTTAAAATAAAGTTTACTGAAAGAATAACATTATGTTTTAATTAGTAGTGTATTGTTATATAGTGTATGAGTAATATATATAATAAATAAAAACAGTTATTTTAGAAAG
This sequence comes from Asteroscopus sphinx, assembly GCA_949699075.1. NCBI lineage: Eukaryota > Metazoa > Arthropoda > Insecta > Lepidoptera > Noctuidae > Asteroscopus > Asteroscopus sphinx. The sequence goes on along the minus strand of OX453022.1, from coordinate 19,103,751 downwards.
AGATACAAATTTTCACCATTTATTTTGGAAAAGAAATACTCTTATTATAAGTTTTAATGACCAGTGGCCTGATTCACAAACGTTCGAAAAGTTTCCGTTTCCGAAGTGAAATTTGACTGGCAAACGAAACAAAACGACCACTTCCTGCGACTACGAATAATGCAAAGCATTCGGAACATCAGGAAAAGCAATGTTAATAATAATACGCGATGTAATCTGGTCAAACTTGTTACATTACAAAAAAAAACGATTTGAGAATCGAACGCATTCGGAAACACTATTCATAGTTCTTTAATTTTACATCGAGTGCTTTCCGACAGCAAATGGCTCACGGGAAAGTTTCCATGAATTTCGCGTTGCTTTTCCGAATCCGTTCGGTTCTCAAATCGTTTTGTTTCTTAATAAAACAAGTTTAACCGAATTACATCGTGTATTATTATTAAAATTGGTTTTCCTGACGTTTCGAATGCTTTGCAGTGTTCATGGTCGCAGGAAGTGGTCGTTTTATTTTATTTGCCGGTCAAATTTTACTTCGGAAACGGCAACTTTTCGAACGTTTGTGAATCAGGCCACAGATCACAATATTAAGCATGCTATAACTGGCCTCATTATATTATTTAGTTTATATAAGGCACAAAATATATAAAAAACCAAAGTTATTTATTATTATAGTTAATGTCCACGTTAGGCCAGAGCACCCAAAAAAACTGATCAATTCCCTTTATATTGGTAAAATATTGCAGTATTTTCATATAAACGCATAAAAGAGTTTAATTCGCTGGCGGGCCGCACGTACGGTACATCCCTGCTTTATACTTTTTACAAAACCATCCACGCCGTGTGTTTTGTGTGGGCTGGGTTCAATTCACGGAGAGCCTTAGGCTAGACATAATCGCGCCGTGTGACACTCAGGTACCCGGGTGGGCTGGGCTGTGTTCAATACCGCTTTACCGTTGAGTTCCAAGTCTCGCGATAATGCTTAAACTCCTTCGTACTTGCAATTTGCACAAATTGCCACCGTACTGAAGCGAATTGAAGGAACTTGTGTGATATCGTTAGCTCTGCGAACTCCCTAATGTAGTTTGTGAAACCACATCCTAATGTTTCAGTATTATCTAGTAATGTATTTAGATTAATTTTGCTATCGTCTTAAAGTTATTAACAAAATAAATGTGAATGAGTTTTAAAAGAAGATGAACCGAAATATACTTTTTCTCAAACATGCGTGAAAATTCGAACATTATTTTGACAACCTTCTTCGAGATAAATCGAAAATGCTGTACTGGTCAAATATATGCGAGCAAGCGACCGGCAATGTTAGTATGAAAATCCATATCTGTCCTGTTTAGCGGCCAAATAAATTACTACAAAAACTCATATCTGTCGTGTAATTTGTACAATTTCTTTGAATTTAATAATGGAACGAAGTTTTTGCTCCGTAAAATAGCAACCAAGGAGGTTACTTAACAAAGATTTTATTTAAATTTCGAACTGGCTTGCAAATATAGCTGTTTATAGTAAAAAAGAAACAAATTAATATATTGACGCGTGAAAAATGATTGTTGGGTAAATGTCATGTCTCCGGTTGTTCGTCATTGATTCTCACAGATCTATTACTAATCTGTGTTGATTCTAGAATTTACATAGGTACTACTTAGTTTGAATTTCGCGGATTATTTGAGAAAAGTACTATACAATATACAAGCCTTGGCCGCAACCAGGCATTAATGGACTCACGTATGTGTGACTTGGCTTTGCCGAGGCCCACAATTTCACGTTCGTACATCAATGCCCCTGTTGCCGGCCTCTGCAGTATTGTACTATTATCTTCTTCTATCGTGTCAACATGAGCTACATAATGATAATAACTCATGCCGTGGAAAAAAGATTTGCCAGTCAGCAGGTTAGTACCGGGTTTGACTGCCCAGGGTGCGTCGGACGATGAATTAAATACGGTCACTCGTGAAGGCTCCTTTAATGCAATTTTTATACTTTTATAAATTGCAACTTATAACATTACTTTGCAGTAATGTAATGCTAGCGAATTCAGCCGTGAGAAACCCACGCTTAATAAAATTAGGAAAAAAGAAAGGGCGCTCCCCGCTATTTGGACCGACGACCTGAAGGTGACAACGGGGCAAAGAGATTTAATAAAAAAACCGTCGATGTAGCTCGACAAAATGTATGGAACAGCTGATTTATTTCTCGCGATTTCAGGGTTGACCCCGTTGCAAAGACATTTTGTCGAGCTACATCGACGGTTTTTTTAGGGAACAGCTGTTTTTTTGCGATTTTAGGGTTGGTCCAGTAGTAAAAGTTGGTCTATTCCCTAAGTGAGCTCTCCAAATATGAACACGCATTTCTGATACACGTGTATGTCAGTGCGTGGTCATGAGCACGGACGTTGAATGACTCCTAAACGTCATACTGATGTATGAAGAGAAAGGCGAATCAACATCCCAATATTATAAAAGAAGCAGCTGACACTTGACGGAGCGAACACTTGCTGGAACTCTGGAAGAAGTCGGACGTTCTATAACCTTACATGACCTTTTTACTTTGTGATATTGTTGAAGTAATTGCTAACCACTAACTTGAAACTTGCTCTGATGGCCTTGGAGCCTTAATGTGATTATCATTTAACATACGCACTTTTCCCCTCTGAAATGCAGACACTTGCTATAATTTGCAATGGTAAAGTAACTTCTATCTAATCTTGACTCTATAAAAGTGTCTGTTCTCTGACATTTATATTTGTTACAACGGTTTAATCCTTCGACAGATACAATGCATGCTATAACAGACACAAATCGTAGATAGAGACATCACACCTAATGAAGTGACGATCATAAATCATAAACGCGGCCATATATTAGCTCGCCAGAGTATTGACAGCAAGCCAAACACATTTATCAACACACACAGTCACGCATAGCTATTGTATTTACAGCAACTAATATAGACAATAGGTTCCGTGTGGTGCCGGACATAAAGAAATGCACCACCCTATCTCTTCTCATGGGTGTCGTAAAAGGAGACTAAGGGATTCACCAGAGTATGGGCAGCAGCGTTCTCTGAGTATTTAACCAACCAACTGCGATCGCCAAACCGCCTGCAAAGCGTGGCGATTATGGCATATCCCCGCCATTTGGGGGGTGGCCTATGTCCAGCAGTGTACGTCTTTCGGCTGAAGTGATGATGATGAATATAGACGAGACTATAGATAGAGTATTGATCACGGTTGAGTATAGAAGTGGTAGACGTAAGACCATATTTAAGTAGTACTTGGATACACTGATACACATACAAACTTTCCATCTATTTTTATTAAGGAACCCGTTGATACATTTTTATGTAACAGCACAACCCCAGACACTCCATACAACCGCGTTGAACCGCTCGGAGTGTCTGAATGAGGAAATTAGCAGGAGAACGAAAGTAACCGACATAGCCCGAAGAATTGCCAAACTTAAGTGGCAGTGGGCGGGGCACATTGCTCGCAGAACGGATGGCCGATGGGGCAGTAAAGATCTGGAGTGGTGACCGCTTACTGGAAGGCGCAGTGTGGGTAGGCCCCCCGCAAGGTGGTCCGACGACCTGGTGCAAGCGAATGCGGAAAGCGCAGGACCAGTCGTTGTGCCGATGCTTGGGGGAGGCCTATGTCCAGTAGTGGACGTCTTGCGGCTGAAATGATGATGATGATGATGAAAGAACTCATTAAGAAAAAAAAAAAACCTTCGAAAAAATGCAATAAATGTCACTACTTATACATATAAAGTCACTCAAAATTTCATTGGCAACATGAAAAATAACAAGCTTATACAAAATTTTAAAAAACATTTGTCGAGTATTGTAATTACGTATGCACAAACAGTTGACATTCGTATTGCATATCGATATTTCATGTCGACATAATCTCTTTATTAATATCGACTGCATCGAAATGTTATCTCCAGAGTGCTACAAAACAATAGAGGTGTCATCTTTTTAAGTTTCAAAACTGAATGAACTTATCACCTTAGCTAAACAGGTAAGCTTTTGAACTTAAACTTTGTTTAGAGAAAAAAACATTTTAACAATAAATTGAACCGACGAAAACAGAAACTGAAAAGCGAAAAATAACTAATTATGAGTCGGCGCCAAACAAACTTTTAACAAGGAAAGTGCGTGCGAGTTGCAAGTGGCCGAACGGAGAATGAGTTTTTGGAAATTTATTGTTTATCGTTGAAAATTTCACGTTGTATTTGATGTTATGTTGGTTTTATTATTTATTTAAAGTAATTTAATTATCTTCGTTGATTGTTTGTTTGGCGCCGCCTCATAATTGGTTATTTTTCGCTTTTCCGTTTCTGTTTTCGTCGGTTAAATTTTTTGTTAAAAAGATTTTTTTTTTTTTGTGGTTAAAATCTAACTCCATGTATGTCTCCATTATGTCGTAGTGTCTAGAACTATATTTATGTGTGCCAAGTTTCAACAGAATCGGTTAACAGGTAAGAATTCAGTGGGTGAACAAGCACTCATCCCCTGATTTCCTGCCCTTAGGGGTGGATTTTGATTTTGAAATTTAAATGGGACCAACTTCGAGATATATATCCATTAAAAAAATAATCATCAAAACGATACGAATTACGATAGAAACGATAGAATACGCGTCGAATTGAGAACCTCCTCCTTTTTTTCGTCGGTTAAAAATTATGAAAGATCGAGTTTATTATATTTAAACTATTCCTGATTTTATTTATTTAAACTTTATGGTGGCGTGGCGATTATGGCATATCCCCCCCCCCCCAATGGAGGAGGCCTATGTCCAGCAGTGGACGTCTTTAGGCTGTAATGATGATGATGATGATGATACTTTTTGAAAACCTGAAAACTTGGTTTTCGTGTTTGCCAAAGGGATCCTTTTTTTTCGTGGGAAAAAGAAGGGAGAATGCGGTCCCAGTGTCGGACTCTCACGAACTAAAACCACCACGGTGTTCCTCCAATTACTTTCGGCCAGGGGCGTGGGATACGTGTATTCGCCTATCACACTCGACAGGGCCCGGTTTGCCACTAGTATCCGAGCCCCTTCTCCCCGTGCAGCCTAACGTTGGTTGCACCCTCTTCATGACAGGCGCGCGCGGGGCACTGTGCGCCACCATCACGGGCCTTCACCTTGTACCATCATAGAATGCACCATCACTTAACATCAGGTGAGGTAGCGGTAAAACGCAGGCCCATCATCAAACAATCATCAATACATATAAAAATAAAAGTCTTGACTCACTCACTGACTGACTCATCAACGCCAAGCCCAAACCCTTGGACCTAAAAAGCTGAAATTTTGCACATTAAACTAGAAGGGAACCTCTTTTATAATGTAGACTAGGAATAAGGAATTATCGAAATTCCCACAGGATAGGAACTAAAGAGGACGCGCGTGGATGGAGTCACGGGCAAAAATTTGTCATTTTTTTTTAACATTGTTGTACCTTCTAGTTTATTGTTGTGTCTACAGTAACAGAGTTGGTTTTGTCTAGTGGAATTATTCGCAATTGATTTATTTATTGGCATGTATGCTCCGTTGTAGGATTCAAACTTGACTAATATCGTATTAATGTGTGTTTGTCTCGACATTCTGTAATGTAACTATGGAACACATCTATGGAAACTGGTGTTAGTTTCCCTAAATCTTACATACTAAAAATATACGTACAATAATATGCGTTACAATTATTAACGAATTGATGAGCGAGGTTAAGCTACACTTGCTGAGGTCAGTCTGTGTATGGGTGACCGTTTCGTTACACATCGAGACCCCTCCGGGCCGGGTTAAGCTGTCGATCCTACTTGTAATACGAATATCTGTGGCAGTCCTTACGAGTAGTCAGAGCCTGAAAGTCTGACAACTGGTCTAACCTCCGAATGTCAGTATTGCCCAGTAACTGGGTTGCGGAGGTCTGATGGCAGTCGCTCAACTTTAACCTATATTTATCCTCACTTGGAAAAAAAAACCGAAGGTCAAAGTAACAGAAAGTATTTTTTTAATGCAAAACGTCAAATAACTTATGATATTTATAAAAACAGTCCAATTTCTGAGGCCAGAACAGTTGAAACTTAAACCATCGATCAAAGTCAGGTTGGTCTCGAGGGCCAGGCCAAAACCACTCAGTTCACAAGTTAAATTGCTCCCACACTTTGTCGTTTGGCAAATTAATTTAATGTTTCGAAATTGAACTTGCGAGTTTATGAAATGGAAATGATTTTCTTTTGGTAAAATTTAAAAAAAACTGAGGGAGATATTTTCCAACATACTGAATCGCGACAAATGAAAATTACTTCCTCGTATACTCATTAATAAATGTAGTAAAACTACTATATTCGTTATTTACTCCTTTTCCATTTTTTTCAGTGATAAATAGCAAATATGTTACAAAAACATAAATTGTTAAGGTGATTGCGAAGCAGAAGAATGTGATTTTTTTATAGTATAGGATGGTGAAATAAGCTACAGGTCCACCTGATGTTAAGGCGCTCTTAAAAAAATAATTCCTCGCAGAGTACATAATTTATCAAAACATCGTTTTTAACTATTGAAGTACAGGTACTGTAGTTTTTAACAATTGAAGTACAGGTACTGTAGTTTTTAACAATTGAAGTACAGGTACTGTAGTTCAATTAGAAACTATTAACTCTGTACCGAGTACTAACTGTACTCTGTACTTTGTTCTTACTGCCTCGTTGGTCTAGTGGTCGCAAGCGCGACTGATGAGCGTAGGGTCCTGGGTTCGATTACCGGGTCGGGCAAAGTGTTATTGGGTTTTTTCATTATGAAATAAATAAATAAATATAAATATTTTTGGGTCATTTTTACACAGCACCATCTAGTCCCAAACTAAGCAGAGCTTGAGCTATGGATACTAGACAATGGATATAATATATATAAACTTTTTGTAAATACATACTTATAATACATAAGAAACACCCAGAGCAACACAAACACTTATGTTCATCACACAAATATTTGTGTCCTGTGGGAATCGAACCCACGACCTCGTGATCAGCAGTCCGACCCTCGATTCACTAGACCACAGACGTCGTCAAATTCTCAGTAGCAGCCCGGAGTATGGATTTGTGCCCGGTTAATGGCAATAGGCTCGCCCCCTATTACATGGGACTATAACATAACTGGCGAAATGTGGGTGTACTATACACCTCTGCGTACCCCTTCGGGGAAATACAGGTGTGATATCATGTTATGTTGTTATTAACTCTGTAAATTATAGTTCGCTGTAGTTGTAGATAGAAAAAGTACTAAAAGTGGCAATTTTCCGCATTTTTCTATATTCAACTACAGCGAATTATAATTTAGTTATTAGTTTCTGATTAAACTACATTACCTGTGCTAAATTATGTATTCAGCGAGTAATAATATTTTTACTGATACGGGTGCCACTTGGCTGCTACATTCGCCTTAAAGAAGAAAAACTAAAGATAATCCTTTTAACTGATATAAATATTGACAATGACCTTTGCTAAAAATCAATTCATTAAGAATGCGTAGTCTTGTGATGAGACCATAAAGGTATTATACTGACGTCAGTATGGAAATGTCTTTGGATGAGACTGATTGTTTTGCTCACATAGCGCTGAGGTATTCAATCTACGCACACATAACAAAATTAATAAAAAAATATTTTTAGCAACATCATCCAAGGTTATACAAACACAACGAAAGCGCAAAATAATTCATTAGTTAATCAGTTAAGACATCAGATGACGCCAGATGTAAAGCAAAAAAAGCAAAGGGTTAAAATTAGCTCTTAAAGTAATAAAAAAGTATAAGGGGAAGAAAAGATAATCCTTCTAAACACTTCTTAAGGTTTTATGTCTCCTTTACAGTAAAAGTTAAAGATTTTACGCATAGAAAGCGACACCATAACAATAAATAATAACACGAGTGACTCTTAAATAAGAAAGAAAGAAAAAATATTTATTTGCTTCAAAAGTGACGCACAAAATTACCAAAAAATTCAAGAACACAGAACAAATACAGGTACAGAGCCAAGAAGTGTGGTAAGATATGCGTCACATCCGCGCAAAACGGCCACCGCTCAGCATATTGCTGTGCCTCATGCACGGAGCAAAGACACAGCGCTGGTTTTCGACGAAAAAAGAAAAAAAAACAAATTAAATTAAATCGACGAGTAACTCGTTTTATTATTCATTCTTATGGCGATAGGTACCTTGCTTTGCAGTAACTAATTTTGCAAGCATTTCAGGTTAAAATGTCAACCAACTTCGTAATTCTCTACTATGTCAACTGGAACGGTTATGAACAAGCCCGAGATCATCATCAGCACCTTCTGAAAACAGAAAGAGATTTTTTTTTAAATTAGGTTCGCAAACTGGACGTTACGACATTACATTCAATAATTAACATGTGCGGAAAATCATGGTGGTCGAACGGCCTTCTAGGTGTGAACACGGCGTACATACGAATATCACACTCAAAATAATTACAATAAAACACAGACATTACAATAAAACACAGACGTTACAATAAAACACAGACGTTACAATAAAACATAGGATTACAAGAAAGCAACAAACACTGCACAAACATTAACACAAAACGAAACAAGCAAATTATTACAATTGATAAATTAAAAATTGATCAATTGATTGATCAATTTATCTTTTGCGTTAACAGTAAATAAACCTGCAACATGGGAGGGCTCCAAAAAGTTATTGATTGTGTGTATAGTTTGCCAATCCGCACCTATTCAGTGTAGTGAACTAATGCCTAAACTCTTCTCAGTCTGAGAAGACACCCGTACCCAGTAGTAGGACAGTAATGGTTTGGTTATACTATGAGTAGCCTTCTTTTAGTACACCCCTAGCTCTAAAGTATCTTTGACTTAAATGGCATCTGTTAGAGAGTAGATACAACATTTCTTCGCTTCGCTTCGCTACGCTCTGTGCATCAAACCCTGGCCGGTTCAATTTTAATATCGCCGTAAAAACAGGATTATATTCATAACAGATAAAATATTTTAACTGCCTTTTTGAGTTTTATTTGTTTATGTAATCCCAGTTATTGTTCTTAGAACATTTTATTGCGTGCGCTATTTTTAAGTGGCCCTTTTCGTAAATCGGTTTAGCAATTTATATTTTAGTCGTTAATTTTAGTTGCAGATTTTATTATTTTTAAAATTTTAAATAAGAAATTATAATTTATCGTCGCAAATCGCCCTTCGTTGAAAGCCCTTTAGCCTCAAAAAAGAACAAATTAATGCAACATCAGAATACAAAACCATGTCAATATTACTGCTGTTTGAATAAGTTTACTCTTTCTCCCGCAATACTCATTCAAAATTTCATTCTGTAACATTATTAGAAAAAAATATTACACAAACCGCAATCCCTACTTTGACGTGATGTCATGCTTGTAATCTTACCCTGATTGATGACACCCTATTGTGTACTACCAATGAGATTTACAGCACCACTATAACATGACATCATTTACCAAACATTGATACACAAGACAGGGATCTCCAAAAATTGGACTATTTAGTAACAAAACACACGTCCAGATTACCATGAGCTCAGTTATAGAACATTCGTGAAGATATAACGGGCCTATTGATATTTGTTTATTGTTTGCTGGTTTTGTATGAATAATTCATATACCATCATGTAGATATGCTCAGCTTGATGACGTGTCACATTATTCACAATTTGCGACTGATACCTTAATACGTTTTTGTTATTATGTGTGTAATTTTGGAATAAATCATCGATATAAATATCTATATTGTGGCTACTCTCACTAAGCTTTACTTGCATGAAAATTCTGAAATATACATTTTCATACTGATATTGTGGATTAACTTAAGTCACTTTATTTGAAACAATTTAAGTACTTAACTATAAAATAAATAACTACACTCTCAACTGATGATAAGTCAAGACACGGTCTAAAATTGAATTTTGTTGGAAAACCTTTTTTAAGCTGCAAGCCACTTAAAAGTTAACTGACAGGACAGATATCTTCTACTAAAACATATTTACCTGCTACACAAAGAATCAACAAGTCAAATCAGAACTAGAATAATAAAAACTATGCTAAACCAGCTAGTTTTACGACTACCCTCGTCTCTACAGTGCGTTTGCTGGAATCCGCTGGGATAACTTTATTCTTATCCGTGAAGCAATGCATGGAAATGGTAAAAGGGATAGAGATGGAGAGGAAAGCAAATTCAGTCCTCATAACGCAAGAAGTGTTTCTAGTTTCTAGTTTTTCTGAAATTCATGTTCTGGTAAAATTTCACCTTCTTTGATATTATATTAATTAACATAAAAAAACTTAGACCGCGCTGATGAATAATCTAGAAAATAACGTAATTTGTGGAAAAAAAAATTGCTCGTGGGCAGAAGTCGAATCTGCAAATAATTATTTAACGCATTAGTGATAGTCATAATGACCTCACACACCTTAAAGAATTCAGTTTCTGGTAATATTGATATTAACATTTAGCATTATGACGTCACGTTGAAATAAATAAAATAAATATTAAATGCAAAACCATTTAACTAACTAAGTGCTAACCCAACCAGTTATAATTCTTATGGTTTCCTTTATTCAAATACAGACACATATCGATCAAGCCTTTTATCATCTGGATATCCCTTCAAAATCTCCTCAATACCACCAAAGAAAATCCAGATTCCAAGTATTCTCACATCCTTGGTGATTGTAGTAATAAATTATGTATTCGAGTTATAAAACCATCCGTGCCAATGGCTGAGATTTCACTGATCCAGCTTGTTTTAATGGCGCACTACGGGAAGCTAGCTTAGAGGTGATATAGCGCGGTGTGCAATGAAGAACATGTTGGGGGTTATGGAGCTTTTGCTTGAACGTGGGATATATTCGATGGAAGAATAAAGAACAGGGTTTTAGAAAGGATTGAAATTGTGGATTGTAAGCTACATCAATAAATTGGGCAAATTGTTATTGGGTTTTTCTGTTACGATTTTTTCTGTGTCAGTCCAGAATTTTGAATGGTTTCCGTCATCAGCGTGTATACAGAATGACTTTCTAATCACCATCCAAAGTTTTTAGAGGCACATTCAAGAACTCCATTTTCGTAAAAGTTGGCTGGTAAAATTTTGGCAATAAAAAAATTTCCCGGAAAAAATAAAAAATTTTGAGACGCAATATCTCAATATTTTAGTACTGAGTGATAACAAAAGGAAAAACACGTATTTTATTATTTTCAACACAGTGATTACTAAGTCAAACGTAAACTTTGTGATGCCATATTTTAATATTTAAGTACTGAGTGACACTAAAAATAAAACACGTATTTTATTATTTTCAGAAAATATCAAAATATTAAAATTTGGAAAGTGATTAAAAATGCATGTTGCATTTTAATCTATAAGCATTTTTGCACTAAAAATAATAGACGAGAATCATTGCAATTTTGCGTGTGTTGTGTTGATCCAGGACCAAACAAAAAAACCCAAATATTTATTTTTTTATTTCATCCAAATTCTTTCAGTCATTTCGGTGTGATTGAAGAAAAGCAAACAAACATCCATACTTTCGCATTTGTAACATTAGTAGGATTTGCTTACCAACCACAAGAGCTGTGTGTAGCTAATGTCACTATCCATGCACTTGCTTCAGAATTATTCATGAACGCTTCAGGACTTCGAAAATTTGATTTGAGGGTTTTAAATAAAACCGACTTCTTATTTTTATATACTGAATTTATTTTGCTAGATAATTATTAGCTTATAGAATTTCATACAGAAGTTAAATAAATCACTTTTAGTTTAAATGTAATAATTTCCAAATGTTTGCTAAGGATTTCCGAATGTATTACATTTTTAGGGTTCCGTACCCGAAGGGTGCCAAACGGGACCCTATTACTCTCGCTACGCTGTCCGTCCGTCCGTCTTTCTGTCACAGGGCTGTATCTTTTGAACAGTAATAGGTAACCGGTTAAAATTTTCTCAGAATTTGTGTTGCTATGAGGAGTATCACGACAAATACTAAAAACAAAAAAAAGTTCTTAACCAAAGGGGGTCCCCATACAAGAAACTTCAAAAAACATGCATTTTTTTCAACGTTTTTGTTCCTGCTCTATCTTAAAAACGGTAATACATACTAGTGTAAAAATTGGTTAAATTATAGTGCATGTTATGTAGTTTAGCAACATATACTAAAAATAAGACAAACAGACATATGTGGTGGTACCTGCGTAAGACAGAGATGCAAAATTTCATTTTTCGCGCACTGTCGTTGATGTCTTTTGATAAACTCTCGTAAATTAAATCAGTTTCTATGGGGTATCAGTTCGATGGGTAGTACGGAACCCTTACTGCGCGAGTCTGACTCGCACTCGGCTGGTTTTTCAGTATCCCCTCGTTCTTCAACTGTTGAAATTCGTAGTAATCAAATTATAAATTTAATAAATAGAAGTATAACACAACCTACTCGAGAGTTTTCTTCAGTATAGTAAAATTTTAAAGAAATCTATTCCAAACTGGTTTTTATTCAATGCCAATATATTGCCTTATTAGCGCTTCTTGAAGTTCTAAAATAGATACAGACCCCAAAAACGCCCGTCCTTTAAAGTTTCCTAGTGAAAGTTACTCGACATTAGAGTTACGACACATGCATGCAAAAATAAACACATCACAGAAGGAAATTTCCTTTTACGTTGCATTATTTATTACCACACAATAATGGTTTTATAATCTAAGTTCCCAGCTTCGTAGTTTCGTCCTTGGCCTTCAAGCTAAGTTCTCGGTCGGGGAATATTCCCACGCCACGTGTAAGCTGAGTAATTTCTAGAATCGAATGCTGGATTTCAGGGAAACGCTTCCGAAAACGAAGATAGGTGATAGTGCTGGTGATTACAGATACGAAACCACAAAAAAAATGCGATTCTTTTTTTTAAAGTTTTTTTTTGCATCTTTCATACATAACCTTTGGGCAGTAAAATAAAATTGATTTGCAAAAAAACCCCATTTATTTACTTATTTCTTTAAAGTTCGCAATGTAATTCAAATAAAATATAGCGCCAGCTAGGGGTGAACGACATCCACTCGCATACGAAGTCCGTGTCGTAGCGAGCGTAGGTAGGTTAGGTTCGCGTGGCATTGATCCCGAGTTTTGTACGCTTTACATTGCAGATTTGCAAAATACCAAATCACTAAAACAATGAGTATAAGGCTAATGGTTATTGGTATTTGATTGTGTTTAGGTAGTATAATAATCAGTTTAGGGAGCGTTTCCCTGACACCCAGTGTTATTGTTAGTTATTTGCAACATCTACGTAACATTGTTACTCTCGCAACTTTATCTCAGCATGATGTTGAAAATTAAATAATCTATTAGTTAGCTCTATCGGCTTCAGAAAAAATGTGTAATAGAATTCAGATAATTTTATTGCATTTTATGCCTTTACCATAATTATTGTCTTTTGATTTTGTTACAGCTTGAAAGCTTCAGGGTAAAACCTTGGACTATAAAAAAATGGCGGACGGAATCTCGCTAAGAAAATATTGAAGCACTTCGTTTTTTCCCAAACCCAGTATAATTTCGACAGTATTACACCAGATTTATATTGTCATTGTATTTGTGACACTATGACAATGACTACCGTCACACGAGATTTTTTGCGTAATCGCGGCTTTTTGTCTTACCATGGGTGTGAATGTGTGCGTGCCAGCCCGTACTTTTAATCGAACCGTCTTACTATGGGTGCTTCACTTTTTGTTTAGCGAGATTCCGTCCGCCTTTTTTATTCGTCTGAGGGTAAAACAATGTTTGTTAAATAAATACACGTACATAGATCAATATTTAATTTCATTGCCATAAATAAATATAAAACATTGAACGTTAGTAACGTAACAACGAATGTTAAAGTCTTTATAATTAAAGTCTGGGGTTTTTTTATTAGTTGTAAATATTGTGTGTATGGTTTTATAAATATTCCTAAATAATATTTATCCTGCTCGTGAGCAATTTTTTCTTTCCACAATTTAAATCATTAGATTTCGCTTCGCATGCGTAAATGCGTTAAATTTTTTTTAAATAATTAATAGAAGTTGATTAATTATTTAACTATATGGATGTATGTGTTGTGGGTATGTCTAAATAAACTATAATATTTATAATATATTATGTAGGTATCTGAAAATATGGTACAATAAATCAGTTGTTCTTTAGACGGTGTTTGATTTACATCTCCATAATACTACATGGTGTCAGGTGTGGCTAGTTGGTGCTTATTGTCCTTATAAAATAAGTTTGGGGTGTTCATATTCACAATGAGTGAAGATAAGTCTGGAACGGGGAGTGAGAATGCGGATATTAGTAAGTTTCGTATGTCTATACGGCAACCGGAGGCGTTGCAACAAGAAGGCAATATGGCTACCAATTGGCGAGAATTTAAAGTGGCATTTGAATATTATTTGTTGGCTTCGGGAAAAGAATCGGCGTCATCCAAAGAAAAATGCGCACTATTTATGCACACTATTGGTAAATATGGTCGTGAGATTTATGAAGAACTAGACATTGACGAGACTCAGAAACAAAGTTACGATACGATTTGTCAAAAGTTTTGTGAATATTGTGATCCAAAACGAAATACAAATTATGAAAGGCACATATTTTTTGAAACGTACCAGAAGGAAAACAGTTTTGATAATTTTTTAGGAGTGCTGAAGGTACAGAGTAAAAATTTTGAGTTCGGTATCTTAGAGAAAAGTCTCATTTTGACTCAAATCATTCGAGGAATAAAAAATCTGCAAATGAGAGAAAAATTACTTGCAAAATCGTCAGTAACGTTTGATGAAGCGATTGAGTGGTGCCGGGCGGCGGAACGGGCCGGACAACAAGCGGTTTCGTGTGCGGTGCGGCCGCAGCCCACTGCTGTGGAGCAGCTGCGCACGCGCGGCGACCGTGACGCTGGCGGAGCCCGCGCGCCGCAACACGTCATGCATCGAAACCGGGCGCAGCACGCACACGGGGTGCGCCAACCAACGTACTCAGTACCTGCGTCGGCACAGCCTATCGGACGGTCTTATAATAGTGTGTGTGGAAAATGTGGCTATGGGCATAGGGATCGCGATAAGTGTTCAGCGTTCTCGGCTAAGTGCTATCGTTGTGAAAGGATTGGCCACTTCGCTAGGTGTTGCCGCGTAAGGTTTGCGCGACAGGTGCAGGAGGACGGTGCATCGCCGGCCAGCGAGGCCGGTAGCGGGGACAGTGACGTCGATAGCGGTGAGCTAATTATGTATAATGTGTCTATAGATGCCCTGGGAACTACGCGTGAGTCTTGGTGCGCGAAGATTAACGTTAATGGAATGGTCATAAAGTTTAAATTAGATAGTGGGGCGGATGCATCCATTATGTCACGACGTTGTTATGAGCAGTCAGGATTCAATATACATAAACTTAAAAAATGTAATACAGTACTTTTGGAAATTAGTAAGAATAGTTTACCGGTTATGGGATATTTTGATGCATTATTGAAATATAATCATCAAAGTTGCATTGAAAAATTATTTGTGTTGGACGTGAATTGTAATAATTTACTTGGTTTGCAATGTTGTATAAATTTAAATATGTTAGTACGAACTGATCAATTGTTGATCAATAAAATTGACATTGATGATTCACTGTTCTCGGGTATAGGTTGTTTGCCTACCGAATGTAGAATACAGATTGTTACGTCCGTACCGCCGGTGGTGAGTGCATCACGTAAAATTCCAATAAAATTGCGATCACGCCTAAAAGATGAACTTGAATTGATGATTAAATTAAATATTATTACCGAGGAGGAGGGCCCGACGGATTGGGTTTCAAACATAGTAGTTGTAGAAAAACCGGATAAGAGTTTACGTGTTTGTTTGGATCCACGAAACTTGAATCGTGCAGTAAAACGTTGTCATTTTCAGCTTCCAACTCTAGATGAGATGTCTAGTAATCTGTCTGGGGCTCGATTTTTTTCAAAGTGCGACGCAAATAAAGGGTTTTGGATGCTTAGATTAACGGAAGATAGTTCAAAATTATGCACTTTTTCTACACCATATGGTAGATATAGATTTTTACGAATGCCATTCGGAATAAACTGTGCTCCGGAAATTTTTCATTTCGAGATGGTCAAAATATTTAAAATGGAGGGGGTAGAAATATTTATCGACGATATTCTGGTTTGGGGAGAAACGCGTGAAATACACGATGAGCGGTTGAAGGAAGTGATTCGACGGGCAAAAGAAAATGGGGTGAAATTTAATAAAAACAAATGTATTTTTGGAGCAACTAGTGTTAATTATTTAGGGCATAACTTCGATGCTAATGGTATGACGCCCGATAAAAATCGTATTAAAGCGATAGAAAAAATGCCAACACCGCGTGATAAAAAAGAGTTAGAAAGATTCCTCGGGGTTACTAACTATCTTTCTAGATTTATACCTAATTATTCGGAAATTTCGGTGCCGTTAAGAGAACTATTACGAAAAAATATTGAGTTTATTTGGCTACAGTCACATGATAAGGTATTTAAAATATTAAAGCATAAAATAAGTAGTGCGCCGGTTTAAAATATTATTCGCCGCATGAGCCGGTGACGGTGTCAGTGGACGCCAGCTCGCACGGGCTGGGCGCGTGCCTGCTGCAGGCGCCGCCCCGTCGCCTACGCCGCGCGCACTGCCGAGGGGCGCTGGGCGCAGATTGAGAAGGAGTTGCTAGCAGTTGTTTTTGGGTGTACACGCTTTCACCAATATATTTACGGGCACGACGTAGTCACAGTAGAGAGTGATCATAAGCCTTTAGAGGCGATTATCAAAAAACAACTTAATGAGACACCAGCTCGATTACAGCGTATGCTGTTAAAATTACAGCATTATCCTATTGAGTTAATATATAAACCAGGTAAGTTGTTGTTTATAGCGGACACATTGTCTCGTGCAGCCACGGAATCTGGTTCAGACGATGACGTTGATAGGGATGTTAAGGTACACGTAAATTTTTTGTATGAAAATGTTCAGGCGACTCCGGAGATGTTGAGCACAATCAAACATGAGACTGAAAAAGATACGGTGTTGTGTGCCCTGCTTGTTTATTATAGTAAGGGTTGGCCAGCCAATAAGAAAGACGCTAACGATATAGTTAAACCTTTTTGGGACGTACAGTCAACAAATCGGAATCATGACCCACTCAGCTGATAATTCGTTTGAAATCGTCAAAACAGTAAGGTTTTCTTCTATGCTGCACTTAGGACCTTTTGAATATTACAGAAACTGCATTAAAACGGGTCAGAGGTCTGTGCCGTTTTGAGCTTTGTTATCAATGCAATAGATTTATAATTGGATTGGAAATTATGTTTTTTATTAAGCAGGAATTATGTTTTGAATTTCGAATTAGCTGTCGTATCACGTGTTTTTCCTACAAACAACTATATTTTTTAAGAAACCTACACGAACTTTTTTGATTACAGACCATTAATAAAATAAAAATAAAAATTACAAATATAATGTCAAGTATGAAAAGGTGTCAAACAATACTCTTAATATGTGGAACCTCGGACGAATAAAAAAGGCAGACGGAATCTCGCTATTCAATAAGTGAAGCATCCATAGCAAGCCGGATCGCTTAAAAGTATAGTATGCCAAAAAGACGCGAATACGCAAAAAATCTAGTGTAACGGTAGTCATTGTTGTAGCGTCATAAATAAAATAACAGTATAAATCTGGTGTGTTAAAATGCTTTCGAAATTATAGTGGGTTCAGGAAAAAATTAAGTGCTTCAGTCTTTGTTTAGCTAGATTCCGTCCGCCTTTTTTATTCGTCCGAGTGTGGAAAATACATTTAATTTATAATATCCTCTGTACCATATTTCACGCAATAAATGATAAATAAATAAATAACAATAATTGGAGATAAACATCAAGAATAAAATTAGAAAAATAATATTATGGTAAACTAGCTGTAACTGTCAATAGCTAACAAAATTGATAACAAGTCAGTTGCCAGGGAAATATCTGTTTAAGCGAAATTCAACCTAATTGTATTAGAATGTCTGTAGGATATTAAGCTTATCGTGGGTCATGATTCCGATTTGTTGACTGTACACAATGAGTTACATGAGGTAAATGGAATTTTATTTAGAAACGAACGTGTAGTTATACCGTCTTCGCTACGGAAGGAAATGCTTCGTCGTATACACGAAGGGCATTTGGGAATAGAAAAATGTCAGCGTCGCGCGCGTGAAGTTATGTGGTGGCCCGGCATGTCGGCCGACATCGCGCGCTGCGTGCAGGCCTGCGAGACATGCCAGCGGCACCGTGCGGCCAGCCCGCGCGAGCCGCTCGCGCCGCATGCCCTGCCCGAGCTGCCCTGGGAGGTCCTCGCCGCTGACATTTTTGAATTTAGGGGAAAACAGTATCTTCTAGTTGTCGATTATTATTCTAAGTACTTAGAAGTAGTAAAATTGCCGAATTTACAATGCGGCTCTGTAATTAACGCATTAAAAGATATTTTTGCCAGGTTCGGTATACCTAAAAAATTTGTGAGTGATAATGGGACTCAGTTTACTTCTGAGGAGTTCCAAAGTTTTGGCGAGTCATGGGGCTTTGAGCGTGTGACAAGTTCACCCTTATACCCGAGGTCAAATGGTTTGGCAGAGCGTAATGTACGCACGGTTAAGTCTTTGCTTAAAAAATCGTGCGAGAGCGGTGAGGATTGGCGACTAGCACTGCTCAATTTTAGAAACACTCCGCTTACAGCAGAGTCGTATTCTCCAGCACAGCTTCTTATGAGCCGTCGCCTCAACACTCGTTTACCCGTTAGTAATAAGAATTTACAACCCAAAATAATAGATAATAAAGATTTTAAGCATCACAGGGAACAAAGAACCCGGAAATACAAAAAACAATACGATCGCGGTACGCGTAGTTTGGCACCGCTAAAGCCAAATGAAAAAATCCGTTTAAGGGATAAAAATGAGTGGGTTAATTCGAGAGTAGTCGGCAAAGCGCGGGGCGACAGGTCGTACTGGGTTGAAGCTGAAAATGGCCGTGTTTATCGCAGAAATCGTCATCATTTACTGAAGTTACCGGAAACCGTAGGGCCTGATCTCCCGCATGGCACCTCCACTCAAAGTAGAGGAGCCATTATTGACTGGGACGATTTGAACTCATCGGACGCTAACAGTTCGTTCAGGCCAAGCTCACCACCTGCTGGGCCGGAGCTAGTCGCGGCACCAGCAACGGCAGCAACTACTTATGTTACGCGAAGCGGTAGGGTCGTACGCCCGCCACAGCGATATGCATGTTAAAGAAGTCTTATTCACTGTTATCTTTGGATATATTGTTACCTAATTAATATTTTTATTACTCATGTTATAGCATAATTAGGTCTAATGAACGTGTTAGGTCTATTTTATGTTGATGTTAAATGAATGCATGCAAGGATATTTTTTATTGAATAGTAATTATAAAAAAAAAAAAAAAAAATATATATATATATATAAATATATATATATATATAAATATATATTAGCATGGTAAATAAAATGTAATGAATGATAAAAATAAATAACTATGTCAAAAATATATTTATATTCTAAATTGTAAATGTGTTATATTTAATCTATTGAATTGTTTGTTGTGTTAGTTATGAAGAGGGAGATTTTGTGGGTATGTCTAAATAAACTATAATATTTATAATATATTATGTAGGTATCTGAATTTTTTTTTTTTTTTTTTTAAATCTTTATTTAAGGGGACTTTATCAGCCTTGATTATGTCGCCCCGTAACAACAGTGTACAATTTATTTAAAAACTAACAACTTTATCTTATCTATCTAATAAATAATGTAATTCACCCTAAGTATAATCTGTGTTCACTGTATCAAACCTTGTGAGATACAATGAACACAGATTCCCGGCTTCCTCCGAGAATGGTGATGCCAGAATGCTGTTACCTAATCCTACGTTGTGATTTAATTTAATGACCTGCCTGCGCATGGGCTCGTTTCGGGCACATTCAAACAAAATATGATGGATATCATCCAGAACCTGGCACACTTCACAGTTCGGTGATTCGATCTTTCCCATTAAATGAGCAAATTTATTTGATGGAATATGCCCGGAGCGTAGTCTTAACAATGTAACAATACACAGTCTATGTGCATCCATCTCCTGAAACCATGGGTAACAAGGAGGCTCGGTTTGAATGGTTTTGTACCAAATTCCTTTTGAACGCGACCTCTCATCAAAATACTCTTGCCACCTATCCTTGCACATCTTTTTGATTTTTTGGTTGTGATCGGAATGTAAGGGCAAGCAGTCATAAATACATCCTTCGGTTAAGGCCAACTTGGCTGCTTGATCTGCCTCCTCATTACCCAGAATTCCAATATGCGATGGAATCCACTGAATGACAATTCTTTTACCAGCCTTATATAACTCATCGATGGTGTTGAGGATGACATAGGCTATCGGGGAACCTCGAAATCTCGAGGGTAGCCGAGCCAGATGCAATAGAGCACTCTTCGAGTCGGATAAAATCACTATATGGTTGGTATCAAGAGATAGCGCGTACGAAAGAGCCTCAGATATCGCTATAAGCTCACAATACATAATGGACACGTTTACATTTATTTTAAATTTCATAGAACTTTTCGTCTGATGATCATATATTGCTGCTCCTGCATCTTGTCTATCCTTAGATCCGTCGGTGTACAGCTGGTAAAAGCCGTTATAATTATCATCTAAGTATTTGCCACATATTTCTCTTAAGTTGGATATATTCATTACTTTTTTAGATACGTTTACCCCATCGATACTATGTCTTATAGTTTTAGATAAGTCGAAATTGCTCAACCATGTATTTAAACCAAATATACCCAATGTAGCACTAGAATATATAGGCAAGTCTATAAGTGATCTGTGCATTTGTGTCAATAAAGGCGTTTTTTTTTTGTCTCCAATAAGTGTTATTGGATAAGCCAGACAATTCACTCACAATTTTAATTGTTACATTATTCTCTGCAGATCTAGATTTAAGCCAATATTTGCCGGCCAAGTAACGCCTGCGAATATGAAGTGGTTGTAGGCATAACTCGCTCTCCATTGCATGGATTGGCGTGCTCTTGATGAATCCCCCTATAGTCCTCATGCAAAGGTTCTGAGTCTTATCTAATTTATACAACCGACTGTTTATACAATTGTCAAATAGAAAGCTACAGTAGTCTAATCTGCTCCGTACACTTGCTATGTACAGTCGACGGAGATGCTTAGGGTGGACTCCCCATTTTGTGCCAGCAAGTACTTTAAATATATTTATGAATCTTAAACATTTTTGTTCAATTTCATTTATGTGTTTCTTCCATCTTAAAGATTTGTCCAACCACATGCCCAAATATTTAACGTTATCAACAAGCTGAATTTTGTGATTATCTATATCTAAACTAAAACTTCTTCTATTATTACCTCTACTGAACAAACAGATCTTAGTTTTATTATACGAAATTTGCAAACCCAATTCTTCTATTAGATTCTGAAATATATTTAAAGCACTTTGGATATCAGTAACCGAGTCAGAAATATTTTTCCTACTTACATATAAAACAAAATCGTCTGCATACTGTGACACAAACACATTAACGATATTATGGCAAATCCTAGAAGTAGCTGCATTAAAAAGCAATGGGGACAAAGGATCACCCTGTGGGATACCAGTTCCGGTCATGCGTCGTATTAATTTGTTATCACTTACTTGAACTGACAAGTATCTTTCATGTAAAAATTCCCAAAGGTACCTACACAAAAGCGATCCCACCCCTAATTCATCCAAAAGTCTTAAAAGAGCTATTACATTGATATTGTTGTAGGCGCTGTCAATGTCAACAAAACATCCCAACGTACTAATTCCTTTTGTAAAACCTATCTGTATACGAGACACCAATCTAGATAAATTATCAGCACAAGAGCGTGTTCTTCTAAATCCAGTAGTTTCATTTGAAAAGCAGTTATTCCTTTCAAGGAACCATTCCAGTCTACGGTTAATAATTGTATGGAATATTTTGCATGGACATGACAACAAAGCAATTGGTCTAATACTCGATATGGAACCAGCATCGCGGCCCGGTTTTGGTATAGGTACTATGCTTACGTTTCTCCATTGAATAGGGACGAAACTATCTATAAAAAACCTGTTATATAGAGACAATAAAACAATTTTTCCCGCTTCTGGGAGGTATTTGATCATGGAATACGAAATATTATCCCCGCCAGGGGCGGTATCGGTTTGTTTAATTGAATTATTAAGTTCCTGGATCGATATCGGGCTAGACAATTGCAAGTTTTCAGAGTTAAATAGTGGTGTAGGAGGAATAACATAATCTGGTGCCAAACTACATAGTAGAGCTTCTGCTTTCTCTTGGTCTACAGCACTTGATGCAGATTTATATCCCTTAAACCATTTCATGCGCTTCCACATTTCAGGTGTAGTCGTCGTTTTATCCATGCTGCTACAGAAGTTTTTCCAAGAGACAAATTTGCTATTACGTATATCTCTTTGTGCAATACGTGTTTTATCTTGCAATATACATAGATTTTGTGGTGTAGGATTATTCCTGAACAAGGCCAACATAAGTCGTCGCTCCGCAACCGCACGTGATAGATCCTGACCCCAATATGGTTTTGGTTTAAAATTTTGCTGTCGAATAGGGCAGTCACATATTTTAATATTGGGTATGCTCTCATGTGCTGCCCTGTTTATAATGTCCATGAAACTATCATATGCTGTTTGGTGATCTGATGATAAAACTAAATCAATCAATTCTTCTTCGATCTTTTGTGTATATTTGGTCCAGTCAGCTTTTTTATAATTTCGACGCGTTTTAAATTGTTTCGTATTATTTAATTCTGTTTTAATCTTTAATATCAGATGATCACTTCCCAAATTCTCGTTCATAATTTGCCAATTAAATTTTAGTGCTACGTCTGTGGAAGCTAAAGTTAAATCTGGGGAAGTTCTCTGAAACACGCCATTGACAAGCTTAACCCGTGTATGAGAGCCATTGTTAAGAGTGATGTAATCATTTTCAGATATGGAATCAAACAACTGCATACCTCTCGTATCTGTTTTGGTTGACCAGCAAGAATGATGCCCATTAAAATCTCCGGCTACAAGAGTTTTTTCTTTGGCAATGGAAAAAATCTGGTCCCAGTCTCTTTTGGTAGTGTGTACCGATGATGGGCAATATATCGCTATGACATGCTTCAGATGATTACAATTTAGTATGTTGATATGTAATCCCTGGATTCCATGGTTGGAAAGGTTGATGTTACTTCTATTTGCTTTGACAGAACGGTGTGTAATTATTGCAACGCCTCCATATCCATCATCGCGATCCTCTCTGAAGATATTATACCCACTTATACGGAAACAGCTATCAGGATCGAACCAAGTTTCATTAACGATAGCAATATGCACTTTCTCCTGGCTAAGTAGTGCCTCAAATTCTATAGCCTTGGGCCGAAGACTTTGGGCATTCCACTGCAGTATATTAATCATTGAGGTGCCGCAGACTTTTTGGTCCATTCTTTAAAGTAATATACAAGAGGCAGGTCCGATATGTATTGCATTGTAAATGATTTTATCCATTCTAATATTATACTTGCACAGCTATTGATTTTTTGATCCCATAATATATCGTTATTGAAAAAAACCTCTTTAAGTTTTTTAAATAGCATGCTCCATGACATTTTGTTCCTTAAGCTTTCGGTTTTTTGCTCCCTTCTAAGTTGTTGATCCCTTTCTTCTTCATCCATTTCTTCATTGTCAGACAGCATACTACATTCTTGAATATTTTCAATACCTTCATTTTCTTTTTGGTTTACGCTTCGTCTTGATTTCGCCTTTTTGTTTACGCTTCGCTTCGCTTTCGCCTTTTGTGTTTTCGTCTTATCTTTACTGTTACTGCCTGAAGCAGTTTTCACCTTGTCTGCATATGTTGAATTATTTTCACAGATTAGAAACTCATTGTTAGTCTCCGTTATGTCACTATTTGAGTCATTATGAGATTCATTTTCGTACAATTTCTCGCTAAGACCATATGATTTCCAGAACAGTTATTACATTTAAATGAAGTAGTCTCACAATTGGGGTGATTTTTACTACACTTGGGGCATATTACTTTGTTTGATGGACACATTTTTATTATATGCCCAAATCTCCAACAACGAGAACACTGCGTAATGGGGTACTTATAAGGTTTTACTTCTGTTCTTGTGTCAAATATGTGTATGTATGACGGTAACGATGACCCTTTAAAGCATACTCGAATCGCTTCTGATGGTTCCCATCGGCCATCAACACTAGTTCTATGTTTAAGTCGTCTCAGCCCAATTATTTGGGCGTCACAAGACAGTCCTTCCATAATCTCTCGGTCGGTCAAATCCAAGTCAATATCTTTAATGACGCCGAACGATTGGCTTATTTCTAAAGTTTTTTGACATTTATAACCCTCCTTTCTAAAATATTCCGCCTCCATCAATTTATCACAACTAACTTCATTATTTAGTTGAATCAGTACCTTATGTGGGTTTATGTATTTAATCCGTGTGATATCACTAATGTTCTCCGATTTTAGAATTTTAGCCAATTTAAATTGTTTCGGTAGCATTTCCGTAGAAGTAACACTTATTTCAATCTTACTCTCTGGTATTCTCGTCGTATCCCCTGTATCACATTCTCGTGCAAATCTCTTACCCTTTCTCGTAATTGTTGTCCATATCTCTTCGTGATCCACATCCCTGTTTCGTTTGTAAGTAGTTTTATCCATTTGATTCGTAATTCCAATTTCTCTATAATCTCCTGTTTGATTTATGTCTTCTATACTACTTGTCAACTCACTATTTACTCCCATCAAGCTACTCATACGATTTAAATCAATTGGTGCGGTATCATCTAATTCATCACTATCCATTTGTAAATAACATCGTAATTAATGCACGCACAAAACACGGTCGGGCCGGGCGATCAAGAACCGGGTTGGAATCTTGCGATAAGCGCGTCCCACAATACCGAGCGCCCGCGCGCAACTGTATCTGAAAATATGGTACAATAAATCAGTTGTTCTTTAGACGGTGTTTGATTTACATCTCCATAACACTACAGTATGCATATCTGTTACTCTTTCACGCAAATCCTATCCTACAAATATTATAAACGTGAAAGTCTGTGATGATGTATGGCTGTTTTTTAATATTTCACGCAAATCCTACCCTACTTCCTACTAATATTATAAACTTGAAAGTCTGTGCGGATGTATGTATGTATGTATGGATGTTTGTTACCCTTTCACGCAAAAACTACTGTATGGATTTTAATCAAATTTGGCATACACATAGAACATAACCTGGATTAACATATAGGCTACTTTTTATCCCGGGAAGATGAACAGTTTCCGAGGGATGCGCGATAAACAACATCCATGCGGGTGAAGCCGCGGGCACAGACTAGTATTATAATAATTATGACTCTTTGAAATCAACCATTAATTTGTTTATTCATACCAAAATATATTTCAGTTATTAGGTACTGCATCATTCACAATACAATCATATACGTCTGTATTTTTTTCAAACGTTTTCTGTACATATCCCTTCGTAATAGACGAAAATGATACAAAATATGATAAAAAGAGACAAATAACAACTATAATGATACACACGTAGCTTCGATGAAAGTAAATAATTTGAGATATACATGTATGATATATGAACCATATTTGTTTGGTATAAATACGTACAAGAAACGATGAACCTGCTATGAAATTATGGATGCGGTAGCTGAAGTAAATAGTTATGAAGGATAGCATAAATAAGAACTCTGCTCTGTTCGAAAAAATTAAGCAATAAAAAATAAGGACAGTTATTAATTAAATGTAAGTTCATTTATTTGTTATAAACAGGAAAATATACATATTGAAGTTACATACTACTTTATACAATATAAATACACATCTTATAATTAACTACTACCTATCTACATTAATATAAATAATATATACAACATAAACATGTATAAAAACAGAAATGATAATATTAAAATATCATAAAAGTAGACTTAGGCGTCGAAGAATTCCTCCACATCACTGTCATCCGGAAGCGTGCCCAGAAGACTGGCAGCGTTGCCACGTTGAATGGCAACGCTTATTCTTTGCCCAAAGAAAAAGCCAGCCCTCTGGTCACGCGAAGTGTCGACCAGTGGGGTAATTGTGTAATGCATTCACATTGACATCAGCTTTCATTTTGAAATTACAGCAATATTCATTGCGTGGTACGTAGTTGTCAATTTGTCGGATTGTCAAAACACACGGAGCAATGAACATTGAAATCCAGATGAATGCGATCGCGAGTGAGTTACGCAATTAGGCAGCAGTCTCTTAGATATTTCCTTGAAAAGGAGCCGTGCGCTCGGACCCTATGGCCCGAGCGTTTCATTATTATTAATTAAGTTTTTTGTATTATGCATTAATTACTGCGCAACTGTTTGTTGTCCTGAAGAATAAATAATACAACACAACCACTCCACCATCGCTAACATTGCAATATCGCGCGATTATCGCTATACAGTGCACAGCGCAGTATAACGTTGGGGCTGGCGCGCACCCGGTGCAACAGGGAGGCGTATCTTTTTCGCTTCCTGGTGAAGGTTGCGGGAAACCACTGGATGCGGGAACCCAGGATCGGTCATTGTGGCGATGGCGATGCTTAGGGGAAGCCTATGTCCAGCAGTGGACGTTTTTCAGCTGAAATGATGATGATGAATTTGTTTTTTTTTAATGAACTAAAGGTTTTATGAACAGGCTACTAAATAATCTGGCTGATATCATACTAGCTGAATCTCTTCTCTCTTATTGTATATTTACATGCGATATCCATTGCCCTTCTCTACTCCTTGTATAAATAGAATTGAACGGGCGTGTGCAAATGTGATGACACACATTAGGCTTTCATTTTCCAACGACGTGGAAGGGGATTGATCGCTCCCATTTGTTTCATCGCTTTGTCTCGCAAATATACTCGTAATGCAGACCTTCGGGATTGGCACGTCATCTATTTTCATATTCACTTTCATTCAAATTGAGTTATTTGGACATTTCTGTATTAAATGTATTAGTTTCGACTCTGTCTGTCTTTCTGTTTCAAATTTTTACTTTATTTGCTTCTTTGTATCTCTTTGTAGCTTTTAATCAGACCAGGCACAGTTAAAGTTACGTCTAAATTATTTTATACCAGACCTAATAAACAAACTACCACCAAAAATAAAATGTGACATAACACGAAACAACATAAAATCTAAACATAAAAACCGGCCAAGAGCATGTCGGGCCATGCTCACTATTATAGGGTTCCTTAAGTAGGTCTAATTACAAACGAATCAAATCGAATATTAATCATTGCTAATTTAGTTTTTGCAAACAGCGCCACCTAGCGCTAAATTTATGAAGCTAAATTTAAGAAGTGTGTTTCTTTTTGTGATTTTTTTAAATAGAAAGTAACTAAAGGAGCATTATTTGCTACTGTCATTTTTCTCTAAGGTCAATGACCCATGAACTAGGACGTCTTAAGTATTTTTCAGTTTTCTCACTATAACTCAAAAATTTATAATCACATTATACTCAAAATAATTTTAAAAGAGAGTTATTATAAAGGTCTATCAATGTTGAAGACTATAAGTTTCTACGTTGCATAGTTTAGAAATGGCAGGGGGGGACACATTGCAAGCCACTTTGGCGAACTGTGTTTCGCAGATGGTATACCTGATAAAAAAGTTGTGTATGAAACATTACCATCATTTTAGTAGACCTATTCAACGATACCCCACACGAGGGGTGCAGCGAAAAAAATATTTTCATCCCCATTTCACATGTATGGGCGCCACCCTTAAAATACGTAATCAAGATTTTTTTATTCTTTTAAAATTGAGATCTATATCTATTCCATTTTTTGTCAAAATTTCATTTACTTATGTTTATAACTGTAGAAGTTATTAAGCGGTAAAGGATTAGGACAGACGGACAGACGGACAGACGGACGGACATGACGAAACTATAAGGGTTCCTTGTAGGACTACGGAACCCTAAAAACACCTTTTAGAGGAATTCAAACCTAATAATGATTTATAATTTTATAACACTAAGAAAATACAAAACAAGCTGTACGTTTGTAAGCAATTTGCTATTGAGAAGTAATATAAATTAGTTGAACTATTTGGGAATATTTGCATGGGGCGAGCGAGCGCGATGCGTCGTGTTCACCCACCCACATCTTGTTGTAATGAATGTCGACGGACCAAGCGGTGTACAGAAAAACCTAAACTGGTTTATGTTCTACACTGTATCTGCCAAATGTATGTATTTTTTTGTGGAAAATAAATAAATAAGTAATTAAATATTTTTTTAAGTAAACACATGTATTAGTAGAGTACCTACGTTCAAATCTTCAGTGAGTAGTTTTGTGCCCCGTTAGTGGCAATAGGCTCGCACCCATAGAAATCTAAGTAATAAGGTAATAGAAATGTTATCTACTATATTTTACTACCGGAACGCGTGTCGCTGGTTTACCACTACCAACACATAAATACGCTATGACACTCACCTTATTTCTAGCATTCAATGCAAAATAAATTAATCCTTGAAAAATATTCCGCTCTTAGATATGCTGCAAAATATAATTTTAGTAACTCTGCGTCCAAAACAGCACTGATGATCAAGCAAACGGTTCGCACACTGGTGTCCTACGAGACACTTGTATTTCGCCTTTACCACTTCTATTGCTATTTAGATTTCTATGCTCGCAACCTATTACATGGGACTTATAACTGGCGAAATGTAGGTGTACTGTATACCTATGCCTATCCCTCCGGGGAATACAGGCGTATTATTATGTATAACAGAACAGATAGCCGATGGGGCAGTAAAGTTCTGGAGTGGCGACCGCGAACTGGAAGGCGCAGCGTGGGTAGGCCCCCCACAAGGTGGACCGACGACCTGGTCGTGGGAATCCGCTGGATGCAGAAGGCGCAGGACCGGTCGTTGTGGCGATGCTTGGGGGAGGCCTATGTCCAGCAGTGGACGTTTTCGGCTGAAATGATGATGATGATTATGTATGTACTATGTACTTTTAGTGTTTGCTAACTCTGACAATTTTTCAACCAATATCAGTAATTGCTAATTGCAATTGTTGCAATTTGAATAAAATACTTTTAAAAGGAATTCGATGTCATAATCACAGACATAATAAAAAATATAGATGAAAAACAAAACTAAAACTGCTTTATTATATAAAAGTATTCTAGGTATGGCTCTACGTATATATCATAAAATACCTGATACCATAAAACGTCTAAATGTGGTACAGTTTAAAAAACGCATAAAACTACTATTACTTGAAAAATGTTATTATTCGATAGAAGAATTTTTAAATGCCCAATTAATTTAATAATATTATAATTAGTGACCAAGAATACCATTTGACATTTTTATTTTATAACATCATTACATTTCATTATTTTGTGACATTTCGAGTTGTATAATTAAATATTTTTTTACTAGCATATTGATTCAAATTTCTCATTTAGATTTTAAATACACATTTGTACGCCTGCTGGCATAACATAGCGGACTCTTTATTGTATTTAAGATCTTTATATTATTTTTTGTACCTATGTTACACAAATGAATAAATGACTTATGACTTATGAAGTGCTGCGAACAATCATAGTGAAGCCAACAAAATCGTGCTTCTTCGTGTACAAACCAGAGCTCACGCACACGCTATGCACCTGAAGGAGATTTGTTTTCGCGATGCTTACTGGACGATGTCGCGACATGTGTACTGAGAGCGGTGAGCACGGTTTGAGGTGCATGTGTGTACAAGAGCATTGTACACGCACGGTTTTGTTGGCTTCACTAGGAGTATTCACAGCACTTCGTTTATATGTTTAACTATGTCTGTGATCATAATAAAATAAGTTTAACCGGATTAGGTACATCGCGTATTGGTTTTCCTGACGTTTCGAAAGCTTTGCAGCGTTCGTAGTCGCAAGAAGACCAAGATAATAAGCGTCTTTAAAATATATATTTTTTCTACCATACTATTTTTAATCAATTAAAATCGTTTCGATTAATGCAGTAGTCACTCAGTGATATTATGTTTTACAGTGTAGCGTGCTGTTTGAGACTTGATTATTTTTAGAACTGGGTACCAAACAAGTCCTTAAGTAAGTAAGGGTTCCTTGAAGGAACTACGGAACCCTAGAAAAATTCTGGGTTTTTGTGCATGTGAAAATAAATGCACCCACGATACAGGAGAAATCATATTCCTTTTTTAAAGAATAAGATACACTGATTTTTGGAATCTCAATAACCACCGTTTCAAACGTAAGTATAATTAACAACGAAACATCCTCGATACATTATTAATTAATTGACTGATCACACACCACACAATACAGGTAGTCCTGTAACCTAAATTAATAATAAACACCCTGTATACGTTATACAGTCTGTTGCTAAGCAAACATATTCAGTATAGTTTCGCATTAGACAAATTGTGGCCGCAGGCAATCTGCCGCTCCATTTACTAGTACTCTTTGAAGATAAAGCGTAGTAAGTGGGTAGGTACAGGTATTAGTAATGCGTTTGTTTTGAAAGTAGGCTTAAAGGATAAACTGTATTTTTTTCTGAAGTTATTTTTTTTTTTTTTTTTACTTTGATTTGTCTGTTCGTTATTTACAAACTTATACAACATGACTGAACGCTGCTGAATGAGGGACATATTCAAGAATATGGTAATGTCTATGTCAATCCTATTAAATAGAAAGGTATATAAATACAAAAAACAACAAAGAACAAAAAAAAAAAATATTATACAATAAATAAATAAAAAATAAATAATAATAAATGGGTCATTAACCCGATCATAGAGATTTTAGTGATGTCCAATTGTAGTGTCAATTACAAATCAATTATTTAATTGAATAATTCGATTTGATTCATTAAATACCAGGCCCCTCAGAAAGTATTGCGAAAAAAAGTTTTTATATATGGGAGACTGGCCAGTTATAATGTTTTTCGAAAATATGATTATTTATAAGTAAAAATAAGTAAGTTCCAATTTCAAAATTTCCCTCCACATTTTTTGCGAGTTAATTCAAAGTATTGTGTCCCACTGAAATATGGATCTGCGCCGGGAACATTTTAGAGCTATGATTTTATACGATTTCAAGTGTCGCCTGAAACCGGATGAATCGTACGATAGACTTCAAATGGCATTCATGGATGAAGGCCCTTCCAAGGCAACCGTGTATCGTTGGTATAACGAATTCAAGCGCGGTCGACCAACTTTGGGGGATGACGAAAGAAGCGGTCGCCCTTTGACGGCTGTTACCGAAGAAAACGTGCTAGCAGTGAAAATTTTAATCCAAGACAATAGGCGAATTACATATCAGGAGATTCAACACATATTGAAGATTGGATCGGGAAGCGTTCACGAGATTCTACACAGCCATCTTCGCGTGAGGAGGATAGTATCACGCTGGGTGCCGCACAACCTCACCGATGCTCAGAAGCAGGCCCGGGTGGAATGGTGCCGTGATATGCTTAACAAATTTGAAGCAGGCTCGTCTCGGCGTGTTTACGACATCGTTACAGGTGATGAGTCCTGGATTTATCAATACGACCCAGAAACCAAGCGCCAGTCGACTGTTTGGGTGTTTCAAAATGAGCCAACGCCTACCAAAGTGAAGCGATCTAGAAGCGGGGGTAAGATTTTGATCGCTAGCTTTTTTAATTTGACTGGCCACTTGGTATCAATTCCCTTACGGGATCAAAGAAGCATTAATGCCGAATGGTATACTACCAAATGTTTGCCAGAAGTTTTCTCTGTTATAAGCAACAAGCGACCAAACACAGGGCTCCGCGGGCTACTGCTCCACCACGACAATGCACCTGCGCACACCGCACTCAAAACGAGGGACTTCCTGGACAGCACGCCAGTCAAACTCCTGGGTCACCCTCCTTACAGCCCTGATCTAGCACCGTGTGACTTCTTTTTATTCCCAAAAATAAAAAATCAGCTCAAAGGGATACAATTTTCGTCGCCGGAAGATGCGGTGGCTGCGTTCGAGCAGGCTGTAAACGAGGTGTCTGCGGCGGACTGGAAAAAGTGTTTTGAAAACTGGTTTAGGCGCATGAATCTTTGTATAGAGGCTGGTGGAAAGTACTTTGAAAAGATTTGATAAAAATATATGTACGTATAGAACAATTTTTTTTAGTTTCGCAAAACTTTCTGAGTGTCCTAAAAAACAACAAAATATTCAACGTTAAAAATGAATTTGACTTTTAAAAAAAAAACATTAATAGTATGATAAATAAAACATGACAAAACTAAAAAAATTCAAATAAATTTTTTTATTAACAAAAACAAAAAAAACCGACTGCGTCTAAAAATAACAGAAAAGTTCTAAACAAGACTTATCAACACGCAGGCGGAGGCTACCTAGCTTACTAGGCTAGCTACCTACTTAGATTGACATAGACTATAGTACTAAACGAAAGTGCTTACATATAAAGAATGTTAAAAAAGCACGATAAATCACGCATACAGGAATAAAAGAGGCATTCCAGAAAAGGTTGTAAAGTAGATCCTGTGGAAAAGAACCGGTAAGAAACTCCATCGATAGGTTAAATCCGCCTATGTATACATAAGTTGCATGAAGTTTAAATAAATATATACAACGTGTATCAGAAATGCGTGGTCATATTTGAAGAGCTTATTCAGAGGATGCTATCGAACTAGGTTTACTATGGGACCAACCCTGAAATCGCGAAAAAAAAATCAGCTGGTCCTTACATTTTGTCGAGCGACATCGATGATTTAAAGGAACAGTAAATATTGTTTTCGCGATTTTAGGGTTGGTCCCATAGTAAAAGTTGTTCTATGCTATGCCCTGAATGAGCTCTTAAAATATGACCACGCATTTCTGATACACGTTGTATAAACTAAATAGGTACCTACACTTTTCCTGAATAAACTGCCTTTAGCTATCACTAACCGAATAACTATTTAATTAACACAAGAAATGGCAATCCAACATTTAACCTATGTTAATTAACCTGTAAATAATTAAAAGCGGTTTTCCATTCGGTAATTTGATGCCTAGCCGCGGGCATTCACTCAGTAGGTAAAGATGTTTTGGATAATACAGTACAGCTCAAACAGGGTTGAGGTTGTGTGTATGTATTAGTGATATTGAGTTACGGCTATGAGTACAGAAATTTGTTTTGTTTGAAATAAACATACTTGTGTAAAGTAGTTAGTAGTTTTAATAGTAGTAGAGCTCCTTTGTGAAGGAGCTCGTCCGGGGAAGTACTTCTCCGCCAAATAGTGATGCTTGCATTGCTGTGTTTCGGTCTGAAGGGTACGGGTGTCGGTGAAGTTACAATCACATGAGACTTTCCATCTTCATGTCTCAGTTTGGCGAACCGACTTGCGGCACCATTTAGGCAACAGCCTAGGTGGCACTTAAGTTGTTATGGGCAAAGGTAACCGCTTAACATTAGGTGGGCCTTTAGCTCGATTCGTCATCCAAAACTATAAAAAAGTGTCTTTTGTGACATAACCAGAGATTTACTCAAATAAGCAATAATCAACAACTCATCGCAGTCCACTGCTGGACATAAGCCTCTCCCAAACTGTACCACAACACTCGGTCCTCCGCCTTCCACATCCAGTCCACCACAGCTACCTCCTTCAGGTCGTCGGTCCACCTGGCTGGGGGACGCCCTACGATGCGTTTGCCGATTCGCGGACTCGTGTGTCCAACGGCCATCGGTCCTGCGACAGACATGGCCACATAAGCAATAGCTCTTTCTAAAAGCTAAAATAAAGTTTTCAAAAGGCTAGAAATTATTTATTAGTGAAGCATATTCTATCTATCTATCTCATAATCATCCTCCTGCCCTTATCCCAATTTATTTAGGGTCGGTGCATCACGTATTTTTCTTCCATACATCTCTATCAGCCGTCATTTCCGTGTTCACTTTCTTTCTATTCATATCATCTTTCACACAATCCATCCATGTTTTCTTCGGTAGACCGAGAGGTAGACCTCTTTTCATAGCCATCCACATTCATACTTAAAACTTTCCTCGAAACATGCTCCTCATTCCTCCTCATCTATCTATCTACTATAAATGGACAGTCTTCCCTGTCAGCCATATTTTCAGGACCCTGTGGGTATGGCGCGGTTCATATTTCTTACAGAAAACTTCGTTCACGCTAGTGCTATTTTACAAAAAAAATAATATTAAAATAACCAAGCATTTTCCATACCATTTTCTTCTTCTTCTTCTTCGTGTCGAGACGAGCTACATAATGATAATAGCTCATGTCGTGGGGAAAAGATTAGCCAGTCAGCAAGTTGGTAGCGGGGCTGACTGACCAGGGTGCGCCGGATTTTCTTCTGAAAACCAAGTATCCATTGACAGTTTCACGGATGAACGGAAACTCGTAAAACGTCATGAATACTTCGATATACAGACGCTGACTCGTTTTACGATTGCGCTCAATGAATTTTATTATATCTGCTTATACCCTTTTATATATGTTTATTGCACAGTTTATTGTGCTGTAAAATATGGATTAGTTGAGTTTGTGAAAGATAGGTTATGTTTAAATTTTAATCTAAATGTCTTTCTTTTAAATGCCAATTCTCTGACTTCACTGAGTGAGTGAGTTTTGAGTGATACACAGGGTGATTTGTAATTCGACCTATTCCTTGAAAGGGGTTATACTAGAGCTCATTTGCAACAAAAAAGATCCCGTGAACCAGGGGGCGCCAGACATTTGTTTTCGAGTTATAGCGGTTTTAAGATTTTTTTAATATTTTCTGTCTTTAGATGGAAAAATGCTAATTGTGAAAAATCTATCCTACTCTGGGCATTCGATTGACACTTTTCTGAAAGCTGATGAATGAGCAATTACCATCATACAAAATTCATGGCCAACATTTTCATAACCTCGGAAATAAATGGTCATAAATCACAAGTTGTAAAACAATATCATCTATGTATCATTTACATTACAGAGAATTACTAAAAAAAAGTATGACTTTTGGCGTACAAATTACAGAAATAACATCCTCATTTAATAAGCTATCCAAAATGGTACAGATGTGGTCTAAAAACCAAAGACATTTGTATACTGACGTAAGTATAGTAACTTTATGCTAAAAACATAAAAGCACTACACAATCAAAATAAAACAAAACGCTATGAATAAAAATCCCGCCTAAACCGTTGCACCTGCGTCCGCCATTTTGAATTCATCCCACCATCTTGTTTTACCGGCGACTGACGGATTACCCTGCAGATTTTAATTTGAAATAATAAAGCATTCTTTGCTCCTGAAGTTCGTAATTATTTTATTATACTTATTAGCTGATGGGGCAATTAGAAGAATGGTACGGATTAAGGTCTAATTAGTGAGGTTTTATTTTTCTTTGTGTTTTTCGTAAGACGTGTATTAGGTATAATTTTATTCAAGCTCATCTTTTTGCGAATATTTCTTTATCTTTACAACAAGGGTAGGTATTTTTTTTAAATTTAATTATTCTAACAACTTCAGGGTAACTATGGCTTTTGCATTTACGGAAGTGTTACAAAATACATTATTCATTTTGAACCGAAAACGAAAGTGTCGGCTACCGAAAGAAAGTTTCATAATGAAGTTGTTATACATACAACCTTATTCTTAGTTTATACTAAACCTCTTAAGGGGTCATTGTACTCATCATTATGAACAACTTTTACTATGGGACCAACCCAGAAATCGCGAAAAAATAATCAGTTGTTCTCTATATTTTGTTGATTTATGTGAACACATATGTAAGAATCATATGACGACCCAGAGGTCGTCACTGAAACACAAGTGGTTCGAGTGTCGGACTGCTGATAACGAGGTCGTGGGTTCGATTCCCACAGGACACAAATATTTGTGTGATGAACATAAGTGTTGTGTTGGTCCGGGTGTTGCTTATGTATTATAAGAATGTATTTACAAAAAAAAATGAAAATATAAGTATTTATATCCATTGTCTAGTACCCATAGCACAAGCTATAGCTCTGCTTAGTTTGGGACTAGATGGTGCTGTGTAAAAATGTCCCAAAGATACTTATTTATTTTTATTTTAATCAGCTGATATTTTTTTAGCGATTTTTGTTTTTTTTGATATTTAGTTTGGTCCCATGGTAAAAGTTGTACATAATGATGAGTACAATGACTCTTCAAGAGGTTTAGTATAAACTAAGAATAAGGTTGTATAGAACCGGGAATCCGCTGGATGCGGAAGACCGAAGGACCGGTCATTGTGGCGATGCTTGGGGGAGGCCTATGTCCAACAGTGGACGTCTTTTGGCTGAAATGATGATGATGATGAAGGTTGTATAGTACTTTGAGTTTTTGGTCTAAAAATTAATGAAAAATGCATGATTTACTTTGGTACAGACCATGAAGGGGTACAAAATACGTAAGTAAAAACAAATGTAACACTTGGTGATTCACAAAACTGTAAAAGAAAACTCAAGTCAAACTTATAATAAGTTACCGTTTCATATTTCACTACAAAAAGTTTCCGAGCAAACAATTCATCAAAATCATTTTTATACACTGTCTTTCATAGTGTTTTCTCGCCATTTTTAATCTGGGGATCGCATTAAACTTGATACTTTGTTTCAAATTGCATTTTCTGACGGCTCTTATAAAAACTTATACATAATGCATGTTTTGCCTGCAGCTGGCTCTGCAACATAGCTACTATGTTTTACGAGAAATGTTTATTGTAAAAGTGAGTTTTGCAGTGAGATTTGGTGACTTACCTCTGGTAATAGCAAGATCTTAAGAAAACATGAAAATAACTTTTTTTTTCTTCCGATTTTGTTAGAATAATTTGAAAGAAGTAATTTGATGTCATTTCTTTATAAAACGATTGGTTGCCCTGTGTAACTCAAATTCATCACATTTAGCATATAAGATTATGTCAAAATATGGTGAATTTAGATTTGTCACAATAAATAAATATTTGGGTTTTTTTTACACAGCACCATGTAGTCCTAAACCACAAAATATCTAATAGTACCATCGTACCTAAATTAAACAGAACTTGTAGGTACTAGAGGTACTAGACATGGGGTGCTGGCCAGAAAACTTCCACGTGTGTCTGACGGCTCCTTGTCTGTCTTGTCTGTCGAGTAACTGTTATATTGGGAGATAGAGACATCAGTCAACGATTTGTATATGTAGTGCCATCTGGTGCTTTGAGCCACAAACTAGCTACCTAACTATTAAATAAAACATGACAGGACAAAAAGACACATTTTACTAAAAATCTAACCTAGGCCCTGAGGTATCTCAGTCCGACGCTTATTCTTCTCTGCCATCTATACTTGTATTATAGTTGCGAAGCATCGATATACATGTACTACGTACCAACTAGATGTGCTGTTCAAAAGAATAACATGGTTACACAAAGTTGTGGTTCCGGAACCACACTGCCATCTGTCATTAGTTCACTTGACAGCTGTCTCGCGAACACAAGTAAATTTTATCAACGTTTGCGTCAACTGAATTTGGAACATGCTGCTTAAATGAGATCGCGTGTCTATATATTGACGTCGTTGATTATAACTAAGTAATCTGTGATTCGTAAACAGCCTGTACTCGATTGTATTTTTACTTGACGTAAAAGGAATTTGACGAACCACTGCATTTGACGAAAAAGTAATTTGACAAAAAAGGGATTTGACGAAAGTTGACGAAACTCGTTCTAACCGAACAGAAACGCCATCTGCTGGTTTGTTAAAAGAAGTTGACGTATTATAAACCAACCAATTTGAATATTACACTATATTTAATATAGTATACATACAAAAGTATCTGCTGAATTCAGCTGGATTATCTACCAAGCACTTTCTTCCTTTGTTCTAAGTGAAAACACTGCGGTGAGCAGGTTTCCTCATGATGTTTTCTTTCACCGCTAAAGCAAGTGAGTTTATCACTTGCTTTATAATCGCTTGTGATTTTACTTATACATTTTGAAATTTTATTGGCTTCTTTCCCGAGAAGGGGTCATTGTACTCGTCTTTATGAACGACTTTTACTATGGGAACAACTCTGAAATCAAGATCATCATCATCATCATCATCCTCCTGCCCTTATCCCAATTTATTTGGGGTCGGTGCAGCATGTATTTTTCTTCCATCAGCCGTCATCTCCAACACTGAAATCGGGAAAAAAATCAGGTGGTCCCTACATTTTATCGATTTAAGTGAATACAAATTTTTTTTATGCAAATAAATATATTCTATTCTATTAAAATGTAGGGATCAACAGATTTCGCGATAACAGGGTTTGTCCCATAGTAAAAGTTGTTCATAATGATGAGTAAAATGACCCCTTTTCGGGAAAGAAGTCATTAAAATTTCAGCATGTATAATATTCCTGTAAACTACTGTTTTTTTTTCGTTTGGTGTATTTACAATAAAGAATATAATAAATAATAAATAAAACATATTCAGAGTGAAAGCCAAGTAGTAGGAGCCAAGGTGTATATAAAACAAAGATAGCAGTGCCACTGCAGCTAAAACAGTCGACTTATCGGACTGCAGCGCTTCTCGATCATAGCCAGCCCCGGGGCTCACTCGTAACTTAAAACGTGTCTTATTATCAAACTGACTCTAATATTAGATAGAAAGTGTTTTAGAAATAAGACGGTAAATAAATAAGAGTCATTTAATTTCTAACTGTGGGTTTGCACCAAAAAACATTTAACATGTAATGTCTCGAAACTTGTCATATGAAACTAATGTCACAACTTGTTTTGTTGATTGTTACGTTCGCACTGCAGAAAACTAGGTAAATTCTTTGACAGATTTCAAGATTTGTTGTTGGCTGTGTTTGCACTGACTAAAAACATATACATTGACATGTTTGTCTATAGATTTGTCACGGCTGACGTTCGCATTAATCATGTGTCAAAACTTGTATAAATCTAGTTTTTTGTGTTATCCAATGAGGTCGGTAAACATGTATGGCCGGAAGTGTATCGAAATTAATTGTGAAACATGTCAATAGACTATGAAATGTCAAACAAGTTTCGTTTCAACAAGTTGTGTGATAATGCGAACGCGATTCGATACATTGACAGAAAACTGACTTTTCAACATGTTTTTATGTGAATGTTTCGTCAGTGCAAACTCACAGTTAGGTTTTCGCGATCACTACACATTATAATAAAACCAGTTTAACCGGATTATATCGCGTATATTATTTAAATTGGTATTCCTGACGTTTCGAAAGATTTGCAGCGTTCGTGGTCACAGGAAGACTAAGATGACAGCTAGCCAACCATCTTCTCTATTGAAATTAGGATGTTTTGAACCCAGTTCTAAAAATAATCAGGTCCCAAACAGCACTCTATACTGTAAAAGATAATGACATTGTGAGTGATTATTACGTGAATCGAAACGATTTTAATTTATTAAAAATTGTTCGGAAAATTAAAAAAAAAAAAACATCTTTGTCTAGTAGAACAAGGACCGCGCACGGACGAATTGGCGCAAATGAAAATTAGATATTGTTGAATTAATTTGTGTATTTTTTCCTCGCAAATGAGAGAAAAGTACTATACAAGTCTCGGCCAAAATAGCAATTAACGGCCTCGTTTAGTTAAAAAGGACTCAGCTAGCGCCTCGTCCTTTCAAAATCACTTCAGAAGTACTCGGCTTCGCCTTTTACTTCCAATTTTACTCGGCCGTCAATTGCTTCATTTCAGGTCTCGATAGTAATTTACCATTTCACGATTAAAATAATTATCACTGAACAACCATATTGTGTATATTGATATGTTCAGTAACAAGTAATGTTGGAATTAATTCAAACCAATACACATTTTCCAAATTAGATCATTATTAGAATACTTCAATAAAAGTCTTAATTATTATTTCCAGTTCCAGGTACCTAAATACATTCTAAGTACACTGTCCAGCCTAATATTTGAGGTTTAAGTAATTAATATAAATCCACATTTGCATTTCTAGTTAATTATTTGCTCGGGATAATGTGTGAGCTTCGCTTCTACTTTCATATTTCGTTTCCACAAAAAGATTTCTTCATTAGCTAATGTGTATTTGTAGTAATATTAAATTAATGTGCATACGTTATGATGTAAATAATGGATCATAGCAGCGGGCAGAAGCGAGTATTAAGGTGGGCACTGACGATGCGTCCGTCCGGACGTCGTTTTAATGACTACATCCAGAAAAGTTTGACTTGTTCTAAAAATAACATACGTTTTCAACATTCACGGACAGATTTTGGAATGTGGCCATGGCCACGCCATTCTGACTGTTGGATGCATCGTCAGTGGCACCCTTTATCCTAATTTCTTCGACAAACTCGTCATTTTAGCCGGCCATCCGTTCTGCGAGCAATGTGCCCCAACCACTGCCACATAAGTTTGGTAATTCTTTGGGTTATGTCAGTTACCTTCGTTTTCCAGCGAATCTCCTCATTTCTGATTTGATCACGCAGGGACATTGCGAGCATAGCCCTCTCCATTGACTTTTGAGTGACTTTGAGCCTCATTAACAGGCCCATTATGAGCGACCACGTTTCAGTGCAGGGCAACACACATTGGTCAAAGAATTTCGTCTTAAGACACTGCGGTATTTTGGACGAGAAGATATTGCGTAGCTTCCCGAACGCTGCCCAACCGAGTCGGATTCGATGATTGACCTCTTTCTTGAAGTTGGACCTATATAACTGGACAGTTTGTCCTAGGTATACATAATCGTCAACAACTTCGAGCGTAGAGTCTCCGATGTTTACGGGAATGGGTGCTATATGGGAATTCGACATAACCTTTGTCTTGTGACAAACTCATAAAAGGAACAAAATACCTAGTTAGTGAAATATTACATAATAGTGACGTACCGTAGACACATGCATGCAATAGGGATGGACAAAGCGATCAGTTAGGACAGGATTAGTGTAATTATAGCCTGCGGGTGTACAAACGGTCACTCCATTACATAGTTTGTAGCTCAATTAATGTAACTTTGTAGTTCGCTTAGTATAGTTGTTTACGATTCTGATATTGTGGTCATCCCAAAGGATGTTCTAAAACTGATTATGATGTTTTTTTTATTTTTTTTATTCCAAATTCAAAAATACTCCTATAAAAAATTATGCGTGGTCATACATAAAAAAAAATATACGCGTCGAATTGAGAACCTTCTCCTTTTTTTCGTCGGTTAAAAATAAGAAAAAACTATTCCTTTTGTAAGGTTCCTTACCCAAAAGGCAAAACTAAGCCCTATTGCTGTCACTCTGCTGTCTTTCCATCCGTATGTCACGAGTCTCTAGTTCGTAATCATCAAGATTAATATACCTATTGTCAATTTACGTTGAAAAATAGTACCTAGTGATAATGTTTGTAAGATAAGATAAGATAAATTTATTTGCTCAAAC
Organism: Asteroscopus sphinx; assembly: GCA_949699075.1. Classification (NCBI taxonomy): domain Eukaryota; kingdom Metazoa; phylum Arthropoda; class Insecta; order Lepidoptera; family Noctuidae; genus Asteroscopus; species Asteroscopus sphinx. Next base: position 19,062,133 of record OX453022.1, on the reverse strand, counting down.
ATTTGTAGAAGTATTCCCATTTGAGCACCTATTTTTAGGGCACCAATGCTTAGAGCACCAATGCTATTCCCTTTTCAGCACCAATCTGTATTTTTGCTTGGTGCTCTATTGGGAACAAAATAAATAATTCGACTTTATTCCCCTTTGAGCACCTACGGTACGGTAGCTTTTAGTGATGCGGTGTATTGTAAAAATTATCGAAAAATTCACAATATTATTATTTTTAGTTAATCATGTATTGTTATTATCACATGTTTCCTCAAATCAAATTTTGTGTACATAAACCAATTTTAGGCAAAACTAATAAAATAAATTACCTAACTCTATTCATATTAATAGGAAGAGCGTAGGTAAATTGAGAGGGCCACAAACTGCGCCGACTGTACTGGTCCCAGGGATATCCCGAGTGGGGTGCTGGCCAGAAAACCTCCACGTGTGCCTGACGGCTGTTTGTCCTTCTGGACACGTCTAGAGGGATCGGCAGTTGTTTGGCCGGTGCATCCTGGGCACAGGCAATAAAATCCTGTCGAGGGATTAACCTTCGGGGGATTTTATTGCCTGTGGCGAATATTCTGGCGCGGGAGGGGCCCGTTGTGGGTCAGTGGGGAGTTGCTCCACGTGTCCCTCTGATATCAGCAGAGGGCACAGTGGAGGAGCAGGGGCGGGCCCGGTGTGCACTCACCCTGCCACTGGGCAGGCAGCGGAGGGACTGTCTTTCCCTGCCCCCGTCGATCTCGTAACCCCAGGAGTGCCCGCTGAGTAGTGTTCTCACGCCTCTTGGGACCGAGGGTCTTGGCTTCACCGCCCGGACCGCGAGGAAGAAAACCTCTATAAAAAATTACGGGAGGTATGGCCTGCGAGCAGCAGACTCGGGGTAGTCTGCTGCCCGACCAGCAGCTGGCGTAGCTGGCACAGCCGGCGTAGTTGGCGCAGCTGGTAAAGGCCCATGAGATGAGGTGGCGTGCAGTGTTCCGTGTGCGCCGCCTAGGAGGGTGCGGCTGACGTTAGGCCGCACGGGTAGAAGGGGCTCGCCTGCTTGTGGCGGGCCAGGACCTGTCGGGGGTGGTTGTGTGAATACTCACGGGTTCCCACGCCCCCGGCTAAGGTAGTTGAAGGAACACCGTGGTGGTTTTAGTCGGTAAGAGTCCGACACTGGCTCCGCCTACCCCGGGCGGAGTGCGTCCATGAGGATTTCCCCACGGCGAAAAAAAAAAAAAAAAAAAAAAAAGGGATATCCCGAGTAACATGAAGTATGAGAAATGTCGCACTTTCAGCGGTTGGCATTGGCACCCAAGCTAATGATGTAGATTCTCCTAGCCAGATCAATGCCCTGGGATCTGGAGACCTTGCGCTGAGGTACCACCAGCGTGAGGACCCGCCAGATCCTAGTGGCTGAATGGGAGGAGCGACTTTTTTTAAGCGGAGAAAATGCCTATCTCATGTCACACTGCCGGGGAAGCAGTGCGGTTATGTGGGGCTTGCACTCACTAAAAACTCCGCCGTGTGCCTACTTTCGCCTTGGGTGGATGGGCCACGAGAACTGCTACGCATGACTTTTGCGACCTATCCAGCGCGGCCCACTTCAGGGCCTACATACTTTAATTGTATACATTCTTTTGGCGATGTCCGGGCACACCTGGGACATCACCACAACTCAAGGGCCGTGCAATGCGGACGATAGACTCCCCAATCTATCGCCCACTGGCTTTATTTAGGGTGGCATCAGATCGCCATATAGACGTCTGCGCCACCCTGTCCGTCTGCGGCGGATCGGATCAGCGAGAGAGTCTTCCTCCCTTGCTCAACCTAGCGCAGGGCATGCTGCAATAGCGGCGGTAAAGCCCATCATGGCTGGAGAGGAGCCATGGTGCCCCTCACCTACCGGCTGACGCAGATACTTTCGGGGCACGGTTGCTTCAAGAAGTATCTGTGTCGCATAGGCTGGGAGCCGACGCCCGAGTGTCATCACTGCGGGAGATGTCCAGAGGACACAACGCAGCACACACGGGTGGAGTGCCCAGCTTGGGTGGCGCAGCGCCGTGACCTTATTACTGCAGTAGGCGGCAGCGACCTCTCGCTTTCAACCGTGGTTCTGTCGAGAGTGCTTGGGAAGGCGTCGTCTCCTTCTGCGAGGAGGTGATGCTCGCTAAGGAGGCAGCGGAGAGGGTTCGAGAGTCGACGACTTCTCTTCCCATCCGCAGGAGACGACCTGGGCGTCGTAGGAGGGCGTATCCCGATCTCCAGCCACCCTAGGTGTGGGCCTGCGAGCGGTGGACTCGGGGTGGCCCGCCGCCCTACCAGTCAAAGCCCGTGACGGTGGCGCGTAGTGTGCCACGCGTGCCATTCAAGAGGAGGGTGCGGCCGATGTGGTTGCCACACGGGGAGAAGGGGCTCATCTGCCAGTGGCGAGCTGGAACCTGCTGAAGATGGTTGGGCGAATACGGGAGTTTTTTTCCCACGCCCCCGGCCAAGGGTCAATAGAGGAACCCCGTGGTGGTTTTTAGTCGGTAAGAGTCCGACACTGGCTCCGCTTTCCCCAGGCGGAGTGTGTCCATGAGGATTTTCACCACGAAAAAAAAAGTATGAATGTATTCGAACTGTTCCAGAACTTGTTATCGTCGTAACCCGAAAAACATAACCCTCCTGGTGCAGTCGGGTAAAAACAAGGCCAATAATTTGAAAGATCGAGGGCTCGATTTAGCCGCCCATAGCATGTCTTATGCATTTTATTTTCACTTACAAAATTGTCTTAGCAAAGTTTCTCCAGCTAATTTACATACAAACATATTATCACACCTGTATCCCATTGGGGTAGGCAGAGACTATGGATTAACTTAACCTTATAAATAAAATATATACAAAGTATAAGTAAGAAATATTATTAAACTAAGATATAATTGCATAAAGACTTTATATTATTACGATGAATGAGATTTATTTTTATGTTTTATAAGAAGATTATGTACCAAAAATAATAAAAAGCTGATTGTAATATTAATTATAATTAAACCTAGTAAAATAAAAAAATTAATACCTGTGATTAATAAAAATACTGTGATTTTTTATCCAAGTCTATTACTATAATAAAACTGTAAAGGTCGAAAAGTCTGTACATTGAGTTTTTTTTCGCGAAAACCGGCTAGGGGGACTAGAAATAAGCTATAGAACACGAATCAATCGTTTAAAAAATTTATGTCTGTCTGTCTGTCTGTCTGTCTGTCTGTCTGTCTGTTTGTTACCTCATCACGTGAAAACGGCTGAACGGATCGTAATGAAACTTAGCATTTGTATTGGTATTAGTCTAACTTAAAATATAGGGTATGTTTTATCTGAATCGGTTGAGTAGATCCAGCGATACAGCTTGACCCCTCTATTGTATTAAGTTGCATACAAAGTAGAGGTCAGGAGTGTTGGTTGAATGCAGGTTGCAGGTTCCTAAAAATACAACTGGATTCTATTAGTATTATAGAAAATATAGAATAACATAACATAGCCCATCACTGTCCCGCTGCTAGGCATGGCTCTCTTCTTGGAATGAGAAGAGTTAAGGAACTGGATATTGTTAGTGTAATAGATTATCATAACATAATCAGCTCATTACCTACTGCCCCACTGCTGGGCACGGACCTCTTCTTGGAACGAGAAGAGTTAAGAAACTAGAAAATATAGAATAACATAACGTAGTCAACCCATTACTGTCCCACTACTGGGTATGGCCCTCTTCTCAAAATGAGAAGAGTTAATGAACTGGATATTATTAGTATTCTAGAATAACATAACATTACCAGCCCATTACAGTCCCACTGCTGGACACGGGCCTCTTCTCAGCATAAGAAGAGATGTGGTTAGTGTTATAGAATAACATAATCAGCCCAATTACTTCCCACTGCTGGGCACGAGCGTCTTCTCAGAATGAGGGAATTTAGGGCTAATTCCATGAAATTTCATCACCTTAGCCGGTTGGTTGTAAAAACAAAATATAGTATGGTCGGTAAATAGTGTAATCGTCTGTGTAGGCGCTTATACAACGTGTATCAGAAATGCGTGGTCATATTTATAGAGATTATTCAGCTGATGCTATCGAACAACTTTTACTACGGGACCAACCCTGAAATCGGGAAAAAAAAGCAGCTGATCCTTACACTTTGTCGAGTGACATCAATGATTTGGTAGGGAACAGCTGATATTTTATTCGCGATTTCAGGGTTGGTCCCATAGTAAAAGTTTTTCTATGCGATCGATGCCCTGAATGAGCTCTTAAAATATGACCACGCTTTTCTGATACACGTTGTATGTATATATTTGAAGATATTGTGTTCATAATTATGACACGATGTTATTTTCTGACATCCACGCGGACGGAGTCGCGGGCACAGCTAGTCTTACATAAAATTATAATAAAACAAGTTTAACTGGATTACATCGCGTATATTAATGATATCGTGAATTTATATTTTATTTTATAATGTATACAATGTATAGTGATCGTAGAAACCTAAGAAATTTTCACATAATTGTTGACATACTGTAATATAAAACTTTTGTTTTTTATCGATATGTTTTACTATACACCCTATCACTAGAAGCTACCGCACCGTAGGTGCTCAATGGGGAATAAAGTCGAATTATTTATTTTGTTCCCAATAGAGCACCAAGCTAAAATACTGATTGGTGCTGAAAAGGGAATAGCATTGGTGCTCTAAGCATTGGTGCCCTAAAAATAGGTGCTCAAATGGGAATACTTCCATTTGTATACATACAAGAAATAAAAAACGTGCATGCAAGATAACATAAAAAAAACAAGCTCGGACATGTTTGCCATATAGCATGACGTGCAAATATTAATATGAAATTACTTATTCCTACTTAATTATTCATTTATAAACATATTATTTATTATATTATTTATTTATTAGTGTTATTGGGTTTTTTCATTAGGAAATTCTCAGTAGCAGCCCGGAGTATGGATTTGTGTCCGGTTAATGGCAATAGGCTCGCCCCCTATTACATGGGACTATAACATAACTGGCGAAATGTGGGTGTACTATTACACCTCTGCCTACCCCTTCGGGGAAATACAGGCGTGATGTTATGTTGTTGTTGTGTTATGTTATGTGTTATTTATTAATTAAACTGCAAACAAATAATAAAACAAAGTTTAACCGGATTAAATCGCGTATATTATTTAAATTGGTTTCCCTAATATGATGTGTAGTGATCGCGAAAACCTAAGAAGTTATTAAGCAAACAAATACACAAAAAAAAAGCCGTATGCATTACATTTACTTACAATAGAAATGACAGAAAATATTAATAATTAATCAGCAAAAAGATACTAAGAAAATTTACGTATTAAATTACATTTACAATAAAAACGACATAAAAACAATTCAAAACATATATAAATAGGTACTAGATCTGCAAAGCGCTGAAATAAGTTCGGGTTGGTTTTAAAAAATACAGCTGTTTCTAAAATTTAGATGGATGGCAATGTCAATATCTTGTAATGTATGAAGTACGGCTGGCAGCTGTCGGTATTTTTTTAATTTAAACATGGATCTTAGGCATCTCTTTTGTGCTTTAAATACTACTTATTTATCAGTTGAATTGCCCCAAAAAATAACACCGTATCTGAGAACTATTATACTATACACCGTGTAAGAGTATTGTAGGTGGTCAAATAGCTCCAACTTCAATATTAGGGGCTAATCTACTATGGAAAAAAGCTCAAAAAAAGGAAACAAAACAATAATTCAGAAACAATAAATAAAATAATTCCTCAACGAAGTCCTTTAGTTAATAAAATTGTATGTTTTCCTTGTAAAGTTCCTTCTCGACAAATATCACGTCATCATTGATATATGGTTAAAATAACAACCTTATCCAACGGTTCACGGATGGAAAATGCAAATAAATGTGTGGAGGAACGAGATATCATGTTCCTCCAACACAAAGGGAGGATCCTCTGACTAGGCTAGGTATGCGCCTGGCGGGCTACTGCCCAACGGTTGATGTTGGGCGCTTGTACTACAAGTTGCGTGTCATACTCTGCTTGCGCGTTTCAGGATTTGTACGACACATCGACAACACAGGACACATCGTCAGTCTTAGTTCTTATGTGGCGCGATAGATGTCGCTACAAATGTTTTAATATTTCTGTTATTTCAAAATCAATAATTTCTATATATTTTATCAACATAATAACCCTACCAACTCTATAATATACTATTTTTACCATCAAAAATCATGAATATATCATGTTTTATGGTTTTATAAACTATCAGGTAGTATTATTGTATTTCGAAGGATTGTATAGTGATCTATGACGTCATAAAGGTATTTTAGGGGTCCGTTAGCTGACTCGGCAATAATCATTTTATTTGTGAAGCTGTCATATTTTTATGGAAATTTATTGTGTAGATAACATATTTATGGAAAATGACGATGAGATTTTCTAAGTGGTTAAGTTATTAACTGTTAGTACTAGGCTTTGATTCCGGCTAGCAGAAGAATGAACACCAAATTTATTTGTTCTGTGCGGCAATCGAACCCGAGATCCGTAGCCACTTGCTTAGCCACTGAACCGAACAAGCCGTCAAAATATTGTTTTACAATACATAAACATTACAAATATTATATACAAGCTGTATATACAACAACTGGAAACCTCTTAAGGGGGCTCATTGTACTCATAATTATTTATTTATTATTTATTTATTTCCACAAAAAAACAAAATACATACATTTGGCAGATACAGTGTAGAACATAAACCAGTTTAGGTTTTTCTGTTTTTTTGTATGAACAACTTTTACTATGGGGCCAAACCTGAAATCGTGAAAAAACCAGTTATACCCTAAATTTGTATTCACTACTATGGTCTGCTTTGTCTATCTATGGGGTGAATAGCAACCTGATTCAAGCGTTGAAATCTCTCTATGCGGATTCTAGCGCTTGTGTCAGGATTAACGGCGCCTACTCTGACTGGTTCAGCATCGATAAGGGTGTGAGACAGGGATGTGTAGCGTCGCCGTGGCTATTCAATCTATTCATGGACAGTTGTTTGAAAGATTTGAAAGAGAGTGAAAATGGTTTAGAAATGAATGGGTTACTTGTCAAATGTCTCCTCTATGCCGATGATCAAGTTATCCTTGCATCGTCGGAGGGGGTGTTACAGAAGATGGTAACAATTATGGATGGTGCTTTGAAGAGTAAAGGAATGAAAGTTGATGTTAGTAAGACAAAAGTTTTGGTTTTTGAAAAGGAAGAAGTTATGACAGAGTGCAATATTTTGATAGGTGACGAAAAGGTGGAACAAGTGAAAGATTTTGTATACCTGGGTTCCATGTTTACGAGAGATGGCAAGCATGTGAAGGACATTGAAAGGAGAGTGAGTGCTGGTAATCAGGTGAATGGGGCACTACACACCTTCATGAACAGCCGCAAAGTGTCGGAAAAGGCACGGCTGGCTGTTCATGGGGGAGTGTTAGTGCCTACACTTATGTATGGTAGTGAAAGTTGGGTATGGCAGAAGAAACATGAAAGCAGAATAAATGCAGTAGAAATGAGAGCTTTGAGAAGTATGTGTGGTGTAACTTTGAGAGATAAAGTAAGGAATAACATGATAAGGGAGCGTTGTGGAGTGAAAGAAGATGTAGTGACAAAGATTGAGAAAGGTATGTTAAGATGGTTTGGACATATAGAGAGGATGGACGAGAGGAGATTGACGAAACAAGTATACGAAGCGAGTGTGGATGGAAGAGTTGGAAGGGGACGACCTCGGCGAACGTATCGCGATCAAATCGCGGATGTTCTCAAAAAATGCCAGGTTAAGAGTTCTCTAAACCGACGAGCATGCATGACGAGGTTAATGGACGTAGATGAAGCGAAAGAGGTCTGTCAGGATCGTAGCAGGTGGAAATCCATAGTCTCTGCCTACCCCAATGGGAAACAGGCGTGATAATATGTATGTATGTATGTATGTTGTATTCACATAAAAAGACAAAATGCAAGGCGCATTACAAACGCCTGAAAAAGGTGACTAAGTTTATAACCTAACACCAATATTTACACTTAGTTGGCAAAATAAATATTTTTGAATCTTACATACATTATTACATCACGCGGGGCATGTCAAAACTATTTACGCGAGCAAAGCCGCAAGTTTACTGCTAACACCTATTATTACTATTACATTAAGTATTATTACATTATAGCACAGACATAGTAAAAAATATAGACTAAGTGCTGCGAACAATCATAGTAAAGCCAACAAAAACCGTGCTCCTTCATGTACAACCAGTGCTCACGCACACACATGCACCTTAAACCATGCTCACCCCTCTCAGTTCACATGTCGCGCCATCTTCCAGTAAGCATCGCGAAAACAAATATCCTTCAGGTGCATGGTGTGTACGTGAGCACTGGTTCTACATGAAGATACGATTTTTGTTGGCTTCACTATGGTTGTTCGCAGCACTTAGTCTATATTTTTTACTATGTCTGTGCTATAATGTAATAATACTTAATGTAATAGTAATAACTGAATCAATATTTTATTTGACTTGTAATCATAATTATTATCAATAAATAACTACGAACTCTTTTAAACTAAACCATAATATCATTCTAATACATCCCATGTCCTTTACAATTAGAAAAGAAATGATGTATCATTTCTTTTCAGCAAAAATACGCATGCCTGAAGCCATATGTGACAATTTTCCAGTGGATGGCTTTATTCAAAGGAAAGCAAAGGTTTTTTTTTCCAATTAACCACCGGCCGTGGGCAATTAGTGGTAAGGACAAGTCAATCATGCGGTTAATTAGATATCTGTGTGTGTATGCCAGTGTGTGTATGTCACCCTCTTTAGATAATTGGTTATTGGAATAGATATTTGATTGTCATACTGTGCAGTGTATTGTTTTGATATTTTTGTTATAGGTATTAATGGTCACTGAGGTAATATGTACAACTTACTAGAGAAGACATCTCGAACAAAATGTTTGTAGCAAGTTTTAGGGCTGCCTGGACTCTCACTCGCTTAGCCACGCTCGCGCCGCGCGTGCTCCGCGGCCAGCAACGTGCGCGATATTTTTTGTTCGTAATGTCTACTCTAGTACGTACTACGTCCAATGGGACGATACGTCGCGTCGTCGTCGTCGTCGTGGTAGTACGCTACGTAGTACATATTACCTCAGAGTAAATGGTCAAGGTGATTATTTGAGTCGATTAACTGATTACGTATGGTATAATCACACAGTTCAAATTTCTAAAGATCTTAAAATGTTAAGATCCGATTTGCCAACGTTGGATTACTTTAACGTTTGACGACATCTCAAAGACGATGATAACATAATTTTTAATAGGTTTCATTTAACTTGTTTCCTTCTCTGTATGTCTATCTATGCCTGCTACAAATCTTGCAGATCAATTCTACAGACATATTTATAATTCCGCCGATCTTCCGAGTGAGTTAGTTCCGATGATAATTGAATTTAAAAAAAAATGGATTTTACTTAAACGAAAAAAAAACTACTACACGTGGGCTACTTACTATCTACCGTTCAAATTTTTACGCCAACCGTAATTGTGATTATGTGTGAAGCTTAAAATTTAAATATTCGATATTCCCCGAAACATTTTACAGATACAAAGTAACTAAATATCGTTGACAAATCCGCCTCAATATATCAAGCAGAGCCTGGTGTACAGTAATTACGTATCAAACAAAGGGCCTATGTAAATATAGTGATATTGTACCGACAGACAGACGTATGTGGAAATTATACGATAGTAGTAGATTAGTACTCGCATTTAGTTAGGGAGATTGGAGGTTATTTCATTTTATTATTTATTATTATTATTATTTCATTTTATTTTTATTTTATTTTATTTGTTTGAGAAAACAAACGGTTACACATTAGTTGGTATTGCACATAATTATAAGCTAAAAAAATGTATAGCCAACGACATTTTTCACATATTATTAAAAAGTAAAATTAAGATGAACGAGGTGCGATTCTAATTACATCAAAAACTAAATAGGCATTCAAAAAGGAAGAGAAAACATATATATACTGGGTGTCAGGGAAACGCTCCCGAAACCGAAAGGCTATTATTATACTGCCTAAACACAATCGAATACCAATAACCATTAGCCTTATACTCATTGTTTTAAGGATTTGGTATTTTGCAAACCCGCAATGTAAAGCGTACAATACTCGGGATCAATGCCGCGAAAAAAAAACCTACCTACGCTCGCTACGACACGGACTGCGTATGTGAGCGGATGTCGTTCACCCCTAGCGCCAGCTGATATTTTATTTGAATTACATTGCGAACTTTAAAAAATAAAGTTAATAAATGGAGTTTTATTTTGTTTTAGCTGGTTATGTACGAAAAATACCGAAAAAAACGCATTTTTTTGTGGTTTCGTAACATTAATCATCAGCACTATCACCTATCTTTGTTTTCGGAAGCGTTTCCCTGACACCCAGTTTATAAATAAGAACTTAACATATTATTAAGTTAAGCTTGAGATTTTTTCATGAAGAATTTCTTCATTATTATTTTTTTCATTTGGGGTTCTGTGTATTTAATTCATCAAAGAATTGCTAATTAAATACGATAATTATAATTTATCTATTGTTTCTTTGCCGCCAGGGTCCGGAAACCCGTTATGGGGTTAAAAATGGGTCAAAATGAGTCTGTGCTAAGGCTGCCATCCGGGTTGCCCCGGATTTGTCCTAGTTATGGAAGGGGTCCAGCAAGTCGTGGTGAGGATTCTCAAGAAGTGTCCGGTTAAAATTCAGACGCTCTCAGCCTTGATAGTTTCATTAAAGAAAAAAAAATCATTTCAATTTTTTTTAACATAAAAGGTGGCCGGGAGAAAAGCCAAATATCCGGGGCTCAAAAACTGCGTCGGCAATTAAGTTCATGGCAGCCCTAATGTGGGCGTTTCCGAACGTGCATTTCATTTAGTGTCTTTCTTTATACGCACACACGAATACACAATGAAATCATATTGTGGAGCCGAGGTATTTTTTTAAAGAATAGAAAAAATATACCTAAAGATATAAGTTGTGGAAAGAAAAATTCACTCAAACTCAAAACTTTTATTGCATTCATGTTTACATAGGTATTACATTTGTAAGTTATATGGTTTCAACATGAAACCCGGTAAGGGCACAGCAACATACTAATAAATAATAGGTTCCATAACAATTACATTAGATTACATAATAGTTATAAATAATAATAATTCACTTATCTCATAACATGTAATATTTTTTATTATATTGGATTGCAAATTGATTATTCATAATAATGTAAATAATTTTAAAGTTAGTAATCTAATTTTATTGACAAAAAAAAATGAACATAATGAAATAAATATACCTAATTCGATAAAACTTTAATAATACATCAACTTGAGGCAATATAAGTCACAAACATAGTAAAAAATATAGACGAAGTGCTGCGAACAATCATAGTGAAGCCAAAAAAATCCGAGCTCATTCGTGTACAACCAGCGCTCACGCACACACCATGCACCTGAAGGATATTGGTTTTCGCGATGCTTACTGGCCGATGCCGCGACATGTGTACTGAGAGGGGTGAGCACGGTTTGAAGTGCATGTGAATGCGTGAGCGCTGGTTGTACATGAAGGAGCATGGTTTTTTTTGGCTTCACTATGATTGTTCGCAGCACTTCCTCTATATTTTTTACTATGTCTGTGATATAAGTACAAATATTTTAAATATGTTACAACCTGGTCTTTACTTTTACATAATAATATGAATTTGAACTTGTCTGGCAATCAGATTTTCACCAAACCATTACCTACTGAGGTTCAAACACAGTAACCTTAACCCGAACTCACCCTTAAAGGCTGGTCATTAAATAGGGATTTGAAGGGTCGAATGGACCGAAATAAAGTTAGTCTCGGCAGGGTTAGCCATTGAGGAGTGCACAGGTAATAAACTGTTAGGGTTAAGTCCGTATTGATGTGACGCTGGATTAACTGTCTCAGTTTGCTTAATCGCTCACTTACTTGATGTAAGTGTGTGTGATATGAAGGTAGTTTAGACTAGTAGAGGATTTTGAAGAGACTGTGAGCAAATCATTAAACTATCCATTTATTTATATATGCTTCATTGTACACCATAAAAAACATAACATTGAATATGCATTTAAACTATTGTACAATTGGCGGCCTTATCGCGATCAGTGATTTCTTCCAGGCAACCTTAGGATTGACAAGAATGAACTGGACAGAAAATAGGGTTGTCAGAGGTGCAAATTAGATACATAATTTAATAATTAAATACTATACTAATTCTATAAAATAAAAACATAAACATATTCTATAAATTGTAATACATAAATACTACATGCATATATACATAACAAGCAACGGTAAAGTAATTAAAAACGACCACATACAGGTCAGGTGGACCGACGACCTAAAGAACGTGGTTGAGGGGACTGGATGCGGAAGGCAGAGGACCGAGCGTTGTGGCGCAACTTGGGAGAGGCCTATGTCCAGCAGTGGACTGCGATATACCGAGTTGATTGACATACAGGTCAGGAGAAGAAACATGATCATAGCGACAAATAATGCTCCTTCACAAGCCTCTTAAACACTGGCAGCGATTGCGCACTTCTAATAGGCACTGGCAATGCATTCCACAAACGAGCAGCCTGAACCGTAAAGGATTTGTCAAAAAAAATGGAATGTATTGGCATTTTCAGTCTAAAATTATTCGATGACCTCGTGTGAGTGTAAACTATTATTTGTAAGGATAAATTACGTAATTTTGTGTAGTAATGAAAACACATGAAACTTTATTATGATCTTGCTTCTTTTCCAAACGTATTTTCAGTACGTATGCTATTAGAGTAAAATGTTGATTATTGCAAAGTTGAATATAAGGTTTTATGTTACCAATTCGAATGAATACCGCCGAAAATAGCCTACTTCTTCCTTCCGGTTGCAAAAGAAGATAATTATTTCGGCTTATCACAGAAAGACCTATCACGCATCTCTTGGGAACTGTTTATTTTCCTGGGATGAATTTTTTTTTTTTTTTTCCCTACGTATGGGGTTTAGGACCGATGGCCGTTAGAGCAGACTCGTCTGCTCTAACGGCCTTGAGTGGAGACCGCGAATTGGCAAACGCAGCGTAGGGCGCCCCCCTGCCAGGTGGACCGACGACCTAAACGTGGCTGGGGGGGACTGGATGCGGAAGGCAGAGGACCGAGTGTTGTGGCGCAACTTGGGAGAGGCCTATGTCCAGCAATGGACTGCGATAGGCTGAGTTGATGATGGAGTTTATGGTCTATCTGTATTCCAAATTTCATCCAAATCAGCGTGATTGAGTAACAATCATCCAAACATCTTTACAAATAATTATCATCATCATCATCATAATTTCAGCCGAAAGATGTCCACTGCTGGACATAGGCCTCCCCCAATGGGGGGCATATGCCATAATCGCCACGCTTGGCAGGCGGGTTGGTGATCGCAGTTAGTTGGTTAAATACTCAGAGAACGCTGCTGCTTATCCTCTGGTGAATCCCTTAGTCGCCTTTTACGACACCCATGAGAAGATAGAGGGTGGTGCAATTCTTTACGTCCGGCACCACACGGAACACATTTATTATTATATCAGTAGGATAAAACGCTTATTACCAATTTTCCAAGACAATCGTTATGATTATGGTTAAGTCTATGTCAATCCAATTAAATAGAAAAGTTAACAAACGGGTCACTAACCCGACCATAGAGATTTCAGTGATGTCCAATTGTAGTGCCAATTACAAATCAATTAATTAATTGAATAATTCGATTTGATTTTTTTATTGAGTTAGAAACATGCTTTTTTAACCTTTTTGAACTTTATAAGTTATTTTTCTTGTAGCAGGCTACCGAGTGAATTTCCAAGAATAATTTAAAAATGATAATCAAACGAATATTGTTGGTAAAAGCCACACCACACACCACCACCTTTATAGGTTTCTCCTTAGAAACCTTCAAAATACGGATGAATATGTTACATATTGTGTGATAATTTTACCAAAATTAGGTTCGTTTACCTTTCTATTCAATTGGTTTGACATATACTATAGGTAATATTTTACCATTATATCACACCATAACCAAACAAACAAACCTCACCTCTAAGTATTACCGTATACGATCAAACTCTAAACACTATAATTTATGACATCGTCTGCCGGTGCATGATAACCGAACCATAATGGCACAACAGTTAAACCTGACAAGTTTGACTGAAGATAAACTGACATTCAGTTTATGAGTCCACCTGTACGGATGGAATGACCAACTGGAATAGTTAAACTTGGTTTAGTCTACTTGTAGCGAAGGTTTGAGTACACACAGGTGTTTTAGGTACAAAATATTTATCATTATAAAGGCTGAATACGCATTTTTTTTTTTCAAAACTTTGAAATTAGAACAAGAACCGCTCGCGGACGAATTGGTGCCAATGAAAATTAGATACTGTTGAATTAATTTGTGTATTGTTTCCTCGCAAATGTGAGAAAAGTACTGTACAAGTCTCAGCCGAAATAGGAATTAATGCCCGTTTAGTTAATAAGGAATCGGCTGGCGCCTCGTCTTTTTAAAATCACTTCGGAAGTACTCGGCTTCGCCGCGTACCTACTTCCAATATTACTCGGCCGTAAATTGCGTAATTTCATGCCTCGACAATAATGTGCTATTATTGTGTCAATAGTAGTACATTACAGTTTTTAAACAAGTTTGGATCAGAACAATTTACCTATTTAGGTATACAATTAAGATTGAAGGCAACAGTAGATTTTTTTTTTTTTTTTTTTTTTACCATCATCTGTTGATTTAAGTCCATAATCAGAATTCAAATTGTTACATTTATTGGTACGTTCCATTATTTCAATAATTAATTTTAATATTATCAAAATTCATCACAAGTTCAAATTCGTTAAAAGTTTAAATTTATTAAAAATATATTATGTATCACATCGAGTTTTCATGTGCTATGATCGACCATGTTGTTATTTGAAACCTAATTTGCAAGAACTCATAGTTAAATGTACCTATACGTGCATAAATGCATAGCTAACTACGATAACATTTCAATTACTAAAATATCTGCAACGAAACATTAACTAAATACAATAGCCAGTAACATCAATCATTGTTTAGAGAAAACTTTGTAAAATACACCGTTTTATCTATTTCAAGCGACGAAAATGAAATGATTAATGCGAGCTCACTATCCGAACTAAGAATCTCGTCTAAAGTGAACCCTTCTACTTAATTCCGGTATTGTTGCTAAGATTTTAAATTAATGAACCGTACGGAACCTATTGTTGGAAAAACAATGCTGGAGTTAATTAATTTTAGTTTTTTTTTAGTTAGCGCGGTGAGTTTTAGCTTTTTAGTTTTACGTACATTTTTTCTGCCGTCTCTTGGCAATAATTTATTATTGCTCTACTCTACTTTTTAGCATCTAACTTATACAACGTGTATCAGAAATGCGTGATCATATTTTAAGAGCTCATCCAGGGAATGCTATCAAACAATATTTACTAGGGGGTCAACCCTGAAATCGATAAAAAAAACCAGCTGGTCTATACATTTGTCGAGCGACATCGATGACTTTCCTGGGAACAGCTGTTTTTTTTTTTTGTGATTTCAGTGTTGGTCCCATGGTAAAAGTTGTTCTATACTATGGCCAGAATAATCTCTGAAATATGACCACCCACTTAAGTTCTAAGCCACTTTTTTTTTTTACACAATAACAATAATATTAATAAAAGGCCCCCATCTCAGCATAACTAACTTCACACCGACCTCCTCAAAAATGTATACATTACTTTGAAACCACTACAGCATCAGTAATGCAGAGGCGTGGTCGCTGTCACTTCATATGATTTATACCTCCGTGCCTTTGCTTCTTAAACAGTCTGGCAGAGAATAAATAAAAATATTATACTTTGAGAAATAGGATTAATTACTGGGTTCAAAGATGAGGTTCTATTGGAAGTGAGTAAGTGAAGATTTTTGTATGGTTAGTGAGATTGCGTCACCATGGGCAATTGGGGGGGGGGCAGCTGCATAGAGACTCGCTTCTAGAAGATTTTAATATTAAAGCAGTCAAAAAATTCACAAAACATCCAAGTAGATTATGTCATAATTTAGTTTTTTTTTCTTGTAGTATACGATTAAAACTTCACAAATTGTATTTATCTTACCCAAAATTCATATCATCTATCTATCATATTACTCCCCTGTCCCTTGGCTGTTGACGCCCTTGATTTGAATCTATAGGCGCAGACCCTAAGGTTGGTCCTAAGGTTATCTGACCGCCATTGTACATACATATCTTTTATATAGGTCATAATATGTTGCTTATTTTTTTTTTGTGTACAATAAAGAGTATTTGTATTGGATTGTACCAGGGTCAGTCTGTAATTACATTATGATGAATCCGATTTGGTCTTTTTTAATTTCCAATTTATTTAAAACCAAAAACACAATTTTATAGATGTCAACTTCAGTGCCGCACATAATTACACTGGCAACATTAATCATGCTTATACACCTCCCCCGATGTGCGGACATGGCCGAATATCCGCAAACCGAAATGTGGTTGATATTCATCTGATTAATTCGTTAAATGGTTGATTTATGGCAACCCAAGGTTAATGACGTTCGATTAAATGGCAACACTAGTTCGATAACGGTAATGGAGATTTATTTATCAGTGTAAATTATTGTAAGCTAGCCCGCTACTTCATTTGCATGGTATGTTGACAGAAGTATTCCTTATTTTATTATAATAAAAAAAGTTTAACCGGATAACATCGCGTATGTTATTTAAATTGGTTTTCCTGACGTTTCGAAAGCTTTGCAGCCTTCGTAGTCGCAGGATGACTAAAATGTATCTTTACAAATATACTTATACTAATATTATAAAGAGGAAAGATTTGTATTTTTGTGTGCATGTTTGTAATGAAGAAACTCAAAAACTACTGTGCCGATTTTAAAAAAAAACTTCACCCTTAGAAAGCTACATTCACCCTGAGTAACATAGGCTATATTTTCATGTCCACTCGTGTGAAGCCGGGACGGGCCGCTAGTATTTCAAAAAAAAACTACCTTTCAATTTTTATCAGAGATTTGACATCTACCCGCGGTAGAACGCGGTAGATGTCAAATCTGTGATGTTTATTTGATTAAAATCGTTTCAATGTACACTGTAATCACAGACCAGTAAGCATCAAGACGCCGCATAAACAAAGTTTTGCATGAGAACACAGTCGTAAAATGTTGGCGGGGACCGGGGGGCAGATGGCGCGTTGTGATTGGTTGGCTCAAAATTTCAGTGGTGTGATTCCGTATGATTGGTGCCGCTCTCTGACAGACTGACGTCCTGATTGGCGGTTGGGCGTATGATATGCAATGGTACTGCATATGCGTGGTGACCGGGGGTGTCCGGCTAATCAGCGTCTTGTAATCTATCACAATGTCATTATCTTTTACAATGTAGTGTGCTGTTTACAGCTGACTAGGACTGACGGAGTTGATTATTTTTTGAACTGTGTATTACCTATGGTATTACTGACCTTATTTTATTGTTCTCTATGTTTCAGGCCATAATATTTTCAGCCTTTTCTCATCCATTGCTGGATATAACATAGATAACATTACCAGCCCATTACTTTGCCACTGCTGGCCTCTTCACAAAATGAGAATGTTCAGGGGGTAGGTGGACTTCACAAGCCATCAAGAGCTTTCATCATCCTCCGAGCCTTTTTCCCAATTATATTGGGGTCGGCTTCCAGTCTAGCCAGATGCGGCTGAACATCAGTATTTTACACGGGACGACTGCCATCAGACCCCCGCAACCCAGTTACTGGGTAATACTGACATTCGGAGGTTAGACCAGTTGTCAGACTTTCAGGCTTCTGACTACCCGTAACGACTGCCATAGATATTCGTATGACAACCGGGACCGACAGCTTAACGTGCTCTCCGAGGCACGGAGGGGTTTCGAGGTGTATCGAAACGGTCACCCATCCACAGACTGACCGCGGCAAGTGCAGCTTAACCTTGCAGATCGTACAATCCGCGCAGTCTTTGCTTAGCTACGAGCCCCTCATCAAGAGCTTTATGGAGTAGAATAAAATAGTGGTTTATTGTTATCAGATTTAACGGTGAAGGAAAACATCGTGAGGAAACATCGTGAGGAAACCTGCACACCAGCTCCATACAGTTCTCGGTGGTGTGTGTGTAGTCTGCCGACAAGCAAGTTTTTTTTTTGAGACGGAGTAAATGCCTTCCGCGTGCCACACCACCCGGGGAGGCAGCGTGGCTATGTGGGGCTCGCACCCACTAAAAGCTCCGCTGTATGCCTACTTTCGTCTTGGTTGGAGAAGCCACGAGAACTGCGATGCAGTGCATTCGCGACCCATCCAGCGCGGCCTACTTCCAGGCCTTCCACTTTCTATATAAACTCTCTTACAGCGATGTCTGGGCACACTTGGGACATCACCGCAACTCGAGGGCCGTGCAATGCGGGCGATAGACTCCCTAATTTGTCGCCCGCTGGTCCTCCTTAGGGTGGCATCAGGTCGCCGTAAAGACGCCTGCGCCGACCCGTCCTTCTGCGGCGGATTGGATCAGCGAGACAGTCTTCCTCCCTAACCCACTCCACCGCCTCCTTCTGCGAGATGACCTCCTCGCAGAATGATGCGACTACCTCTGACTCCCCCCTACTGCCAATCATGGCCCTGACTACGGCTAGCAGCGAGAGATCTCCGCCGATTGTTGTACTGAGATCACGGTGCCGCACCACCCAACACCACCAGAACAGTGTGCTAGGGTATGAAGAGCCGTTGCCAACACACACTAGGCCAGCATGTTGGGTTAAGCCCTTACCTTCTCATTCGGAGAAGAGGCCCGTGCCCAGCAGTTGGACAATAATGGGCTACTTATGTTAAGTTCATGCTGAATGCTGTATATAAAAATTGCTTTTGAAAACTCACCATAGACTTCGCACAATTAACGATGTAGCAGCTGCACTGTTTTTACCTACTTCAATATTGAAAATATTCCAAAATATTACTACACATCTTCCAGTATATTAAACATTAATATTTTAATACATGGCTGTACATTAGCATTCGAAATTAACCCGTCATTGCGCAGCTGACGCACTCGGTCTGTATGACCACTCTGTTGATTGAAACTGTATGTGCTTGTACGTCACAGGGTTGAGTATATGTAGCATTAATTTCGACGCGTGTAGAGAGATGAGATAAAATTACATGTGCTGAATTGATTTTGTATAAAGTGCAAAATAGGTAAAACATAATTTTAACTATCAATTTGATCAATATTTTACTAGTGGGGATGAACCCCTTCCATTTTGATCTATAACAGATAATAATAATTCTCAGACTTATGCGTCGAGTAGTCAAGTCCACTCCAGAAGAAAATTATTTAGGCTGCTCATAATCCCATGAAAAAAGTCAACATGCTTTTGATGGTTTTCTCTGTATAGGCCCTGAGAGTATATGACGTAGTAATAATATTTCTCTGTATAGGCCCTGGGAGTCCATGACGTAGTTTTAAAATGTTTCTGCATATGTCTGTGAGTTTATGACGTAGGAATAAAATTTATCTGTATAGGCCCTGGGAGTCTATGACGTAGTAATAAAATGTTATCAACTTTTAACATGAATCATCACCATCATCATTTCAGCCGAAAGACGTCCACTGCTGGACATTACATACATACATAACCAGCAGTGGCGTGCAGTGGCCTACTTCACTTGAATTTATTTTTGGTGTAAGTTATTGATTTTTTTATGTAGGAAGATTTATTCAGCATTAATAGGTTTAATAAAGGATAAAGAATCATCATACTTTGAAAAAAATATAATAACTTACACCACTGTTGAGTTTGAATGAGGTAGGCACTGGGTATTGCCTAATTGCCTATATGCAATGCACGCCACTGATAACCAGCCCAGTACTGTCCCACTGCTGGGCACGGGACTCTTCTCAGTACGAGAAGGTTAAGGCCTTAGTCCACCACGCTGGCCTAGTGCGGATTGGCGGACTACACACATCATTGATAAGCACTCTCAGGTGTGCAAGTTTCCTCACGATGTTTTCCTTCACCGTTAAAGCAAGTGATAATCGAATATAAATCCGCTCATGAATTTGAAAAGTCAGAGGTGCGGGCCGGAATTGAACTCACACCCTCCTGCATGGAAGGCAAGCGTTCAACCACTAGGCTATCACAGCTATACACAGCTGCTGGCCATTGGCCTACCACAAAGGGCTTGGCAGGCGGGTTGGCGATCGCAGTTGGTTGGTTAAATACTCAGAGAACGCTGCTGCCCATCCTCTGGTGAGTGGAATAAACCAATCTCTTAGTCACCTTTTATGTCACCCATGAGAAGAGATAGGGTGGTGCAATTCTTTATGTCTGGTGACGTTCCGTGTGGTGCCGGACATAAATAGCCAGCATAACCAAGTAAGTAGTAAGTACCTTTAACTTTTTGATTAAAAAATATGTACGGCTGACGGCCTGACGATATTGATGAAACCTTAAACTACTGACGCCTGATTATCACTTGATTACTCCTTAATATACCTTTTTTTGTTTTTTTTGACTTGGGACGGCGAAGGGGTATGTCGGACTTTTACCGACTAAAACCACACGGTGGCCATCCTCTGCACAAAATAGAGGAGCTCCGGGAACTCTATTGGACCGCGCCGGTGCCCCTCCAGCCCCTCTCAAACATTCCTACTCTCCACCACAAATTCTATCTTCCAATTACGTATAAACAGTCACAGAGCGAACCAGCTAAATTCCACAAAGACTACTGCGTGCCGTCACGAATCCTCTCTTAAATAACCTCTAGAGCCATAGCCATACGAATAAACCACAAGAGTAGAGGCGTTCCTGCGAAATTAACAACTGGCTATAGGGAGTGAGGTACGGTTAGTGCACATAGTGGCGAAATGTGGACTGGCAGTGTGGTGTAAGTGTTAAAATGTTGATTTAAATCCAATCCAAGTTATTTGTAGTAGTAGAGCTCCTTTGTGAAAGAGCTCGTCCGGGGAAGTACTAACACCGTACCTACTTCTCCGCCAAACAGTGATGCTTGCATTGCTGTGTTTCGGTCTGAAGGGTACGGGTGCCGGTGAAATTACAATCACATGAGACTTTCCATCTTCATGTCTCAGTTTGGCGAACTGACTTGCGGTACCATTTAGGCAACAGCCTAAGTGGCATTGAAGTTGTAATGGGCAAAGGTAACCGCTCAACATCAGGTGGGCCTTAAGCACGTATCAAATACTGATGTTTTGTCACTGTTGTGTCGCGGGCATTTTAAACTTCGTATTATTGGCATAGTCTATTCGTTTTGCAAGATGTGCTTTTTGGGGACATAAAAATGGCATTTGCTCTTTTGTTTGTCCGTTGAAGTTCATTGGAGGAAATAGAATCCTATTGAACTAAGTTTACGGGACTTGTCGCGCACAATTAAATCAAAATATAACAAACATTTTGACTAACCTCGACGTTTCGGTCAAGTTGCATTGGCTCGTGAAACATTTTGACTAACCTCGACGTTTCGGTCAAGTTGCATTGGCTCGTGACCACGGCCAATGCAACTTGACCGAAACGTCGAGGTTAGTCAAAATGTTTGTTATATTTTGATTTAATTGTGCGCGACAAGTCCCGTAAACTTAGTTCAATATGAGTGAAATTCGCCAAAGTTTAAAAACTTAAATAGAATCCTCTCAAAGGTTGTTCTGAAGACTGATTGCAGTTCTGAATCTGGTTCTGATTATCAGTATTTTGTTCTTAATATGTGGTTAGAAGGGTATTGTCGCTCTGACAACATAATCAATGGAAATACGACTAAAGAATTTGGTTGCTCTGGTCTGGCTTGAAAATAAGCAACTCAATGTTTGACAATTTTAGAAACATTTAGAACGTTTTTTTTTTAAGTTTTCTTTTAAACTAAGTATTTTTTATAACCTGATGATATCGTTGTTTAGAAATGACTTACAATCCTTTACTTTCGTGTCCTATACTTTTTTCATGATATCTGAAGCGGTTACTTGAATTCAGCTGAGTTTTACATGATACTTGAAAAATTATTTTATTAATTACTCTCTAATTATGTTATTTCTTATCGATATCATAAAAAAGGAATACTCCATATTAGAGAATTTTACATCAGACATTAAAAACTGGATGCGGAAGGCGCAGGACCGGTCGTTGTGGCGATGCTTGGGGGAGGCCTATGTCCAGCAGTGGACGTCTTGTATACCTGTATACCTGGGTTCCATGTTTACGAGAGATGGCAAGCATGTGAAGGACATTGAAAGGAGAGTGAGTGCTGTTAATCAGGTGAATGGGGCACTACACAACTTCATGAACAGCCGCAAAGTGTCGGAAAAGGCACGGCTGACTGTTCATGGGGGAGTGTTAGTGCCTACACTTATGTATGGCAGTGAAAGTTGGGTATGGCAGAAGAAACATGAAAGCAGAATAAATGCAGTAGAAATGAGAGTTTTGAGAAGTATGTGTGGTGTAACTTTGAGAGATAAAGTAAAGAATAACGTGATAAGGGAGCGTTGTGGAGTGAAAGAAGATGTAGTGACAAAGATTGAGAAAGGTATGTTAAGATGGTTTGGACAGGCCGGCGAACGTATCGCGAACAAATCGCGGATGTTCTCGAAAAATGCCAGGTTAAAAGTTCTCTAAACCGACGAGCATGCATGACGAGGTTAATGGACGTAGATGAAGCGAAAGAGGTGTGTCAGGATCGTAGCAGGTGGAAATCCATAGTCTCTGCCTACCCCAATGGGAAACAGGCGTGATAATATGTATGTATGTATGTATGTGGACGTCTTTCGGCTGAAATGATGATGATGATTAAAAACTCATATTTTTTTATTCATCGTACAGTAGAGTAAATATTGGAGTTATTATTTTAATGTAACACGCGTAATAGTTTTAAGCAGAGGTCCGAACAAAAACATAATTTGAAAGTACAAAGTAGAATTGGCTGTTTTGTGAATTAAGATATCGATATACGAATTTACCTAAGGAATTAAATGTTTCTGTTTTTTCCAAAAAATCAAGTTATTTGTTTTTAAGTTAGAGCAGCTGCTTCGCCTTTTACCACATTCGTCGAAAGTGAAAAAAGGCACAAAAATTTCAAGTAATTTTTATTCTTGTCGCTACATCTTGTAACTTGTACCACAGCATAGCAGAGCACTGAAGTCCAATGTTACATTGTACACGTAGGCTAGGGTTATTGGAAACGTTATCATATAAAAACACTAGCTAGTCGAAGAGAATTAATAGATTTGGTTTTCCTTCATAAGTTAATAAATGGAATCATAGACTGCAGTGAACTCTTAAGCTCTATTAAAATAAAAATTCCCACCCGCCTCCCCAGAAAAAATGTTTATGATTTATTGGAAATTCCATTTTCTAGAACGAATCTCGGTCATTTTGCTGCTATGCCTAGACTTTGTAGACAATACAATGCGTTATCAAAAACTCGCGATATTGATATCTGTGCGTCTTTGTCAAAGTACACGAATAAATTAAAAGAATTTATTTAAATTATAATTAATTAACTGTTTTATATATATATAGAAAAATAATATACATAATGTAAAAAGTGTCTGACTTGATTGAAAGCGGGAAGATATATGTATTACCTACACATTGTTTAGTTGAGTTAGATACTTTCACCTTAATTATAAGTTAGCTCAGTCATTAAATTTGTGCATGCTGTGGCCTCCTGTAAGTGAAGGAGTACACCAGATAGAATCCTGTATCTGTCACTTGTGATTTTTTGTGTACATCTTTTGTTGGAGGTCCTCAATAATATAAATAAATAAATATTCAACTTTGAATATTTTTGAAAATTAGAACTTTAGGCCTTGGAGCAGGGCCACAACCTGGGGTGCAAGAGGTGCAGCGCAACCGGGCGCTGAGGCATCAGGGTCACCGAGGCCCGAGACATTATTTTCATCATCATCATTTGAGCCGAAAGACGTTAACTGATGGACATACGTGGGACACTCAGAAAGTTTTGCGAAACTAAAAAAAATTGTTCTATACGTACATATATTTTTATCAAATCTTTTCAAAGTACTTTCCACCAGCCTCTATACAAAGATTCATGCGCCTAAACCAGTTTTCAAAACACTTTTTCCAGTCCGCCGCAGACACCTCGTTTACAGCCTGCTCGAACGCAGCCAGCGCATCTTCCGGCGACGAACATTGTATCCCTTTGAGCTGATTTTTTATTTTTGGGAATAAAAAGAAGTCACACGGTGCTAGATCAGGGCTGTAAGGAGGGTGACCCAGGAGTTTGACTGGCGTGCTGTCCAGGAAGTCCCTCGTTTTGAGTGCGGTGTGCGCAGGTGCATTGTCGTGGTGGAGCAGTAGCCCGCGGAGCCCTGTGTTTGGTCGCTTGTTGCTTATAACAGAGAAAACTTCTGGCAAACATTTGGTAGTATACCATTCGGCATTAATGCTTCTTTGATCCCGTAAGGGAATTGATACCAAGTGGCCAGTCAAATTAAAAAACCTAGCGATCAAAATCTTACCCCCGCTTCTAGATCGCTTCACTTTGGTAGGCGTTGGCTCATTTTGAAACACCCAAACAGTCGACTGGCGCTTGGTTTCTGGGTCGTATTGATAAATCCAGGACTCATCACCTGTAACGATGTCGTAAACACGCCGAGACGAGCCTGCTTCAAATTTGTTAAGCATATCACGGCACCATTCCACCCGGGCCTGCTTCTGAGCATCGGTGAGGTTGTGCGGCATCCAGCGTGATACTATCCTCCTCACGCGAAGATGGCTGTGTAGAATCTCGTGAACGCTTCCCGATCCAATCTTCAATATGTGTTGAATCTCCTGATATGTAATTCGCCTATTGTCTTGGATTAAATTTTTCACTGCTAGCACGTTTTCTTCGGTAACAGCCGTCAAAGGGCGACCGCTTCTTTCGTCATCCCCCAAAGTTGGTCGACCGCGCTTGAATTCGTTATACCAACGATACACGGTTGCCTTGGAAGGGCCTTCATCCATGAATGCCATTTGAAGTCTATCGTACGATTCATCCGGTTTCAGGCGACACTTGAAATCGTATAAAATCATAGCTCTAAAATGTTCCCGGCGCAGATCCATATTTCAGTGAGACACAATACTTTGAATTAACTCGCAAAAAATGTGGAGGGAAATTTTGAAATTGGAACTTACTTATTTTTACTTATAAATAATCATATTTTCGAAAAACATTATAACTGGCCAGTCTCCCATATATAAAAACTTTTTTTCGCAATACTTTCTGAGGGGCCTGGTATTTTCAGATAATAATTTCAATACTCAATACTCAATATATTTATTGCATTCACAATGTATTACTTAGGTGGTAGACTTAAAACTATGAGATCATTGTGAACCCTGTCGGGCACTTTCCATTTATTAATGCCGAAAAGTTAAAGTTCTGGAGTGGCGACCGCGTACTGGAAGGCGCAGCGTGGGTAGGCCCCCCGCAAGGTGGACCGACGACCTGGTGAAGGTCGCGGGAATCCGCTGGATGCGAAAGACACAGGACTGGTCGTTGTGGCGATGATTGGGGGAGGCCTATGTCCAGAGGGTGGACGCCTTTCGGCTGAAATGATGATGATGATGATGAATGCCGAAAATAAAAAAAGGGATTTTTGCTAAAAATTACTCTGTTTCTTTTGTGTGTGTTTCCTTTTTAGGGTTCCGTACCCGAAGGGTTCCAAACGGGACCCTATTACTCTCGCTACGCTGTCCGTCCGTCCGTCCGTCCGTCTGTCTGTCACAGGGCTGTATCTTTTGAACGGTAATAGGTAACCGGTTGAAATTTTCTCAGAATATGTGTTGCTAGGAGTGTATCACGACAAATACTAAAAACAAAAAAAAGTCTAAAACCAAAGGGGGTCCCCATACAAGAAACCTCAAAAAACATACATTTTTTTCAACGTTTTTGTTTTTGCTCTATCTTCAAAACGGTAATATATACCAGCGTCAAACTTGGTCAGATTATAGTGCATATTATGTAGTTTAGCAACAAATACTAAAAATAAGACAAACATAGACATATGTGGCAGTACCTGCGTAAGAAAGACATGCAAAAATTCATATTTCGCGCACTGTGCGTTGATGATAAACTCTCGTAAATTAAATCAGTTTTTATGGGGTATCAGGTCGATGAGAGGTACGGAACCCTTACTGCGCGAGTCCGACTCCCACTTGGCCGGTTTTTTTTATTTTAATTTATGGCATTAATAAATGAAAACTATTATTTAAAAATTAAAAAAGTCGTTTTTGCTAATGTTGTAACTTAGTGAGTTTTACCTTTAAACCGACGTATTGCAAGTTTCAATTTTACAATTTACAGTCATACCTTTATGTGTGATAAGTGGAATTTATTTCCTTAGCATTTGGTTTTTGGTCCTAAAGACCTAAAAGTTTTCGTCACTGTAAAATAAGATGCCATTTTCATTTACAAAATATACATATAATATTAACAAATATCGTTATTTCTGTAACAAAAATACGTAGTTTATATTTGTTTACGTTACTCCACTCTCATTCCTTTGAAAAGATTATTTGGTATAGAAAGCAAATGGGGACACGAAATACCTTATCTAAACATATTCGTGTTTGAATAGAAAGTATACTGCTGAAAGTATATGCTATCCACAGCACACAATTGAATGTTGTGTATGTCGCAGGGATATTGTCAAAGTTGTGGAATTATAATCTTACTAGAGACTTTATAATTGCACTTTTTTTTGTCAATTGGCTCTCATGACGTACTATAGTTTCAATCATAATATTTTAATTAAATTTTAT
This sequence comes from Asteroscopus sphinx, assembly GCA_949699075.1. Lineage (NCBI taxonomy): Eukaryota > Metazoa > Arthropoda > Insecta > Lepidoptera > Noctuidae > Asteroscopus > Asteroscopus sphinx. Next base: position 19,035,176 of record OX453022.1, on the reverse strand, counting down.
TAAACAGTTTTTTTTATTCCTAATAAGCATGCGTCTATCGTTCCGTGTGGTGCCGGACGTAAAGAATGCTCCACCCTAACTCTTCTCACGGGTGTCGTAAAAGGCGACAGGGATTCACCAGAGAATTTTACCAACCAACTACGAGCGCCAACCCACCTGCCAAGCGTGGCGATTATGGCATATCTCCCTTTTGGGGTCCAGCAGTGGACGTCTTTCGGCTGAAATGATGATAATGATGCGTTTATCTGCCACCTCATCTGAGTGACCTTAGTCGACGATGGTAGATACTCTCTTGCTCAACAAAAACCAATTCACTCGAGCCTTGAAGACCACCAGATTTAAATTACAATATCTCTAGTGAGATTATCAATGGCAGCTAAGCGAGGTTGTAGAAATGAGGTTCACATGCTTTGATTGGTTGATTCTCTGACGCAGGCACACCAAGGCTGGTTGTCAAACACTGTAGCTAAAGCAAAATTGATAACGGACCAACGATTTAAGAAGCTACTACACTAATGGACCAATCAATTACCATTAGTCATAATCAGCAAAAATCCACTGTTTTCTTGTCTTGTATAAGTATACTGGAATTGTGATAAATGGAGGCAATGGAGTTGATTAACAAAAAAAAAACATGCAACTAAAATATCACTACGATCAACTACGACAACGAAGTGATAATACTTCTTAACCGTAACTTTGATTACATTTTTTTTTTACTTTTGTGCAATAAGCTTAAAATGAGTGAGGTGTTTTTCTGCCCCAGGGCTGTATATTTTGAACGGTAGTAAGTGGCCAAGTGAAATTTTCTCAGAATATGTGTTGCTAAGGTCATGAAAAATACTAAAAATAAAAAAATCTAGAACAAAGGGGGTCCCCATACAAGAAACCTCGAAAAACATGAATTTTTTCAACGTTTCTTTTCCTGCTCTATCTTCAAAACGGTAATACATACCAGCATCAAACTTGGTCTGATTATAGTGCATACTATGTAATTTAGCAAAAAAATCTTAAAATAGGGCAAACATAGACATTAGACATATGTGGAAACCTTACCTGCGTGAGAAAGAAAAAAAAACATATTCGCGCACGAGCGTTGATGTTTTTTGATGAAAAAAAAAATAATTAAATCGGTATCAAGTCGATAGGTGGTATGGAACCTTTACTGCGTGAACCGACTTGCACTTGGCCGGTTTTTTCTTTGTAACATTTATTCAGTTGGTATTGTCACTGCATCGTCGACTAGTGAAATTATAATACGACTGATTTGACATAATCCCTGCGACATTGTATATTGAATGTTGTACTCCTCCCAAATTGGATGGATACTTTCATGTTTCGTGCACTGATATTTATGCTAATAATGTTTTGAGGACACAGTTTGTATAGTGGTACTTTGTAGTTGAACAAAATGTTAAGTTTGGTTAAATATTTATGAATTTTATTTGACTTTGTTGCCTTGTTAAGTCTGGCTTTTTCTTAAAGTATTAGGAGGATCCACAGTATTTAGAGTTTGGACGTGTATTTCCTACAAAGTATGCAGACAGTCTTTACAAATAATAAATGATGCCGCTTCGTTTTTGCGATAATACGTAATGAGATTATGTTTAGCTTATGGACAAATTAATAATAGGCTCATTAAGCCATCATCATTATTATTAGTCATTTTTTCATTAGGCTCATTTATTAATAGGCTCGCCCCCTATTACATGGGACTATAACATAACTGGCGAAATGTGGGTGTACTATTACACCTCTGCCTACCCCTTCGGGGAAATACAGGCGTGATGTTATGTTGTTATGTTTGTTATGGACAAATTTCTGTCTAATTCTGGTAATGTATAAATTAGTGTACTCATATTTAAGGAGATATACTGTAAAAAAAAAATCTGCAATAAATTATTTATGAAAAAATTTATTTATGTTATAAGATACAAAATTTTACATTAAAAAACAGATTATTCCAAACAAAAGCTCACGTCGAAAACTTACATACATTCAGATTATCACCACAGAATACCTAATAGTATAGGCCACCCCCAACCCCCAAGCATCTCCACAACGACCGGTCCACCAGGTCTTCGGTCGTCGGTCCACCTTGTGGGGGGCCTACCCACGCTGCGCTTTCCAGTACGCGGTCGCCACTCCAGAACTTTACGGCCCCATCGGCCATCCGTTCTTCGAGCATTGTGCCCCGCCCGCTGCCACTTACGTTTGACAATTATTCGGGCTATGTCGGTTACTTTCGTTCTCCTGCGAATCTCCTCATTTCTGATTCAATCACTCAGGGACACTCCGAGCATTGCCCCCTGAACCTGGCTTTTTTGAGAACTTCCGTGTTTTGGGTGCGGTACTACGAAAACTTATGATTTCTATCATTATTTAGAGTACTAACCATTCATAGAACTTTAGTAATAATTATTGGAAAAATAAGAGCACAACATTAACGAAGTAACAATTTATTATTAAATAACATTATCTATTAATACTTATCTAAGACCTTTTCACAAGTCCAGACACTCGATCATGAACGGCGCGCTTTCGCTTTTCGTCGTTCAGGCAAAACATATTTACCCCTCTCCAACCAGGGGCTCATACTTATATTAGTATTATTTATAGCATCGAACACAGTCTTCGCAGAAATATAAACAAGAATAATAAACAATGCTATAATCAACCTATCAATCATTTCGACATACCTTTCGAGGTACTTCGCAATATTATAAAAAGTCATCATGTTATTTTTCTTGAGAGCTTCACAGGGTGATTCTAAGGCTGCGTAAGGTATTGAAAGGCAAACTAATGCCGATATTAAAGAAAGTAATGTTGAAATACATAAGTCCATAACACGATTGGCCTGAAGCTTGGTCCTGTATACTTCTTTGGGCTTCTTGTGGAGTAGTAGTAGTCGTTTCTCGTCATCTTTGAAGATCTGGTCTAGTTTGAAGTAATCGATTATCCTGGAAGGAAAATAGATTAGGTTAAATGGTAGTTGGTATGGAGCGAGCTATGCTTGGAATTTCTTTGAAGGATATAATCCGTAATAGTGTTGGGTGACTCAGCACGTTTGCTAGCACGATTGTAGCGACTCACTAGTTCAAAAAGATTTACTCACTCATTTTACAATATTGTGTTACCACGATTTCGATACCTCGCGAGTCGCGTGCGTGTAATGGACGCATAAGTTATCTGTGGCATGTGAGTGTGCGTTACTGTGCATAGTACACCTTAGCACATACATCATACAGGACATGATACAGTCTCGCTTCAATCGTGCTAGCACAGTGTGGTGGCACAGTTATCAAAAGAGCGCCTAGCACAACCCTCACTTTTTTTAGGTGTGCTACCCAAGCACAGAAATAGATAGAATGGAAAAGTGGGCAGGGCGTGCGTGCCAACACTCTGCACCATAGTGCAGGGCATTTCAAAGCCTGTCTCAGTACGCCTTATGACTTGTTTCTGTAAATACTGTAATAAAAACCTTCAAAAATGCCAGACAGTCCCAGTGGGACAGTAATGGGCTGATTATGTTATGTTTAACTTTAATCAAATGTACTTTACAGCTTTTGTTCCTGCAGTTAGAAACAGCACAGTAAGGCATTTCTGAGAAAGGCTTTGAAATGCACTGCACTATGGTGCAGAGTGTTGGCACGCGCGGCCTGCCCACATGGCCATTCTATATATTTCTGTGGGTGGTACCCATCATCAAATGCTAAACATAAGATCATGAAATCCTTTTTCAATCACAACTTACTGCTTACGAAATAAAGACGCTGTCAAGGTGAAATTGTTATCACTGACGTAAGGTCGAATGTACAACGTGATGGTTAAGGATAATATTTGTCATGCTTCCGATAGTCTTTTCATTGTTCCTCCGAAGTAGGGCAATCAAACTCAGTGGCGGCGTAAAGGGGGGGCGGTCCGACCCGGGTGTAAGCACCAAGGGGTAACAAGTGGGTGCGGCGCCGACGCCACTTGGAAGCCGCCAGTATTTGTTCCCAAGTGGCGGTCCAGTAGACTACCTTGGAGCTTCTGAGATTATTCTGTAAAATGGGACTATTCTGAGCACAATTCCGAGTCTGTTCCTGTGTCTAGATTGGTGTCTAGTGATGTGTCTAAGATTTGTCGTTTCGGTGGCTTTATGAGAAAAAAGCTTTTCAAAATGAATGTTAATGAAATCGTACTTAAGTTAAGTTTGAGAAGAATATTTTAGCAAAATAAAGTTACGTATGCACGTTTAGTTCTTGTATTTTGGGGGGTGCTCAATACCCGCCACTGATCAAACTAGAAAAATGAGTCATCAAGACACAATAATAATTTCTAATAAAATAAATAAAAATAAATATTCTTGGGACATTTTTACACAGCATTATCTAGTCCCAAACTAAGCAGAGCTTGTGCTATGGGTACTAGACAATGGATATAATACTTACATACTTTTTTTTTTTTTTGTAAGTACATACTATAAGTATGTACTTACAAAAAAAAAAAAAAGTACATATAGTAGTAGTAGTAGTAGTAGTATTATAAATACATAAGAAACACCCAGACCAACACAAACACTTATGTTCATCACACAAATATTTGTGTCCTGTGGGAATCGAACCCACGACCTCGTGATCAGCAGTCAGACCCTCGAACCACCAGACCACAGAGGTCGTCTTATTATAAAAATAATAAGTACCAATATACTTACTTCTGTAACCCCAAGCGATAGAAAATCATCTTGAACTATTACAATTTCACCGACACTTAGAAACAGCAAACAATGCAGCAACAATAATGTTCTAAGATGGAACAATTCACACAAGTATAATAATAAATAAATAAGAGTTAACTATAAATGCAGATAAGACAATCACACGAATGTTGATCTAATACTGACATTGAAAACAACTGCAAGGTTTGATAATGTTCTAATGATAGATAACTCATTAGGAGACTATTAAGAAACGATGTCATTTAGAGTTGCGATTGAATATCATGTAGTAATAACCTATGCCAAGAATTAGGGCAGGTGTATTAATGAATCATACAACCAGACATGGAGAGAAACCACACAAATAGATAGATAGAATGGAAAAGTGGCGGGGCGTGCGTGCCAACACTGCACCAGAGTGCCGGGCATTTCAAAGCCTTTCTCAGTACGCCTTATGACTAGTTTCTGAAAATACTGTAATAAAAACCCGCAAAAATGCCTTATTGCGCTGTTTCTAACTGCAGAAACAAAGCTGTAAAATGCATTTGATTAAAGTTAATTATTAAAAATTAATGACGTCACCTATGGAGCGCAAACATGGTCACTGACAAAGCGTCAAAAGTCCGCACTTGGAGTTTGTCAGCGAGCAATGGAACGCAGTATCCTAGGAGTTAGACATACTGATCGCGTAAGAAACTCTATACTGCGTTCCAAAACACAAATTGCTGATGTAGGCTAAACAGCTGCCAAGCTTAAGTGGAACTGGGCTGGTCATATTTGCCGCATGCCGGAGGAGCTATGGGCGAAAACAACCACATAGTGGATTCCAGACAGCAGCAAACGACAACGCGGCAGGCCCAGAAGGAGATGGCGGGACGAACTTGACTCCTGTCTGAAGGATTGGCCCCAGAAGGCAAAATACAGGGACAAGTGGAAAAAGGGAAGGGAGGCCTTTGCCCTGCAGTGGGACACTACAGGCTGATAATAATAATAATAATGACGTCAATATGGGAGGCGTAGTTTGTTCAAAAGTTGCCACGCATGAATCGCAAGTAAAATTGTGATGACAACCATTCTATCGATGTATTTCTGTGATAGAAACTTCACATGATACTTAGGCTAAGCGTATGCTAAAACGCAGGCAACGCAGTTCCCCGCAGCGCAGGGCAGAGCAGATTTTGTAACGTATGGACAAGCACAGAGCTGCGTCAGCTGCGATGCAGGCACGTGAAACGCAGACATGTATCAAAATATGTGAGGATTAGCGTTTGCTGAGATGCAAGCGATGCAGCACAACGCAGTACAGAATTCGCTGGGCATGGTAGTTAACGTAGACATATGACACACATGGCATTTGAGACAATACATGTCTGCATTTCACGTGCCTGCATCGCAGCTTACGCAGCTCTTTGCTTGTTCATAATTTACAAAATGTGTCCCTCCGCTGCGGGAAACTGCATACGCTTAACCAATGAATGTGTGTCATATGTCTGCGTCTACTACTAGCGAATTCTGTTTTATTTCGTGACAGAGCGACGAGTGAAAAGGCGATACATCTTAATTTTCGACTTGAAGTGAAATTATTTAATATTTATCTTAATGATATTTGAACTCTTTGTTGTTATTCAAGTAATTTGGCTGTCATTATACTTGTTTATTCCTAAACTACAAGCATTTTTCTGAACAAAACTAGAATTCGGACTCCAGACATCCCAGAGTGTTTTATTTTTTTATAGTATAGATTGGCGAAACGAGCTAAGGCCCACCTAATGTTAAGCGGTCACCTTTGCCCATAACAACTGCAATACCACCTAGGCTGTTGCCTAAATGGTACCGCAAGTCGGTTTGCCAAACTGAGACATGAAGATGGAAAGTCTCATGTGATTGTGTTTTTGTAGGTATTTCTCCAGCCAGACACAAACAATTTGGAGATTGTCCCAAATATTGAATTGAATATCGAGTTGACCATTATTTCATAGAAAAGCGAATGACAAAAAAGATACTTCCTAAGTTCCTTTGCCGTAAAAGATAATAAATCTAAACAAATCACAAGAAAATGTCAAAGATCTCGACCCCCACTTTGTAGGTAACTCAATAAGTCAATATAATGTGTGTTTTTATTGCTCTGTACCAGAAATAATAGCGTTATGATACGTGATGTAACTGCTGGCTATTCAATAGAGAATCGTGATTTAGGTGTTTCGAGATTTTTTCGTTCAGTAAAAAATAAAAGACAAACCTCAACTTATTGTATGTGACTTATATGATAATAAAACTTTTTAACAAAAAATTGAACCGACGAAAACAGAAACTGAAAAGCGAAAAATAACTAATTATGAGTCGGCGCCAAACGAACAAGCAAAGTGCGTGTAAGTTGCAAGTGGCCGAGCGGAGAACGCATTTTTGGAAAGTTATTGTTTATCGTTGAAAATTTCACGTTGAATTTGATGTGACGTTGTTTTTATTATTTATTTAAAGTAATTTAATGATCTTCGTTGATTGGTTGTTTGGCGCCGACTCATAATTAGTTATTTTTCGCTTTTCAGTTTCTGTTTTCGTCGGTTCAATTTTTTGTTAAAAAGTTTTATTTTTAATTTTTTTGTGGTTAAAATCTAAATCCAGGTCTCCATTATGTCGTAGTGTCTAGAACTATATTTATGTGTGTCAAGTTTCAACAGAATCGGTTAACAGGTAAGAATTCAGTGGGTGAACAAACACTCATCCCCTGTTTTACTACCCTTAGGGGTGGATTTTGATTTTGAAATTTAAATGGGACCAACTTCAAGGTATACCCTATCCATTAAAAAAAGAATTATCAAAATCTGACCACTCTGTAAAAAGTTATGCGTGGTCATACATAAAAAAAAAAAAAAAAAAAAAAAATATATATATACGCGTCGAATTGAGAACCTCCTCCTTTTTTTCGTCGGTTAAAAATAACCGGGTATAGTTAGCAAAAGACGTGTGAACCGTACCTGACACAAAATCGGATAATCCCACTTGTCGCATGATGCGCTCACTGAGCTCACAGCATCCCGAGCGCCGCTCACGATGCTGTGAGCTGAAACGCATTCTACGAAGGGTCAGTTTTATACAATTTCAATTCAATTTCTTTATTTGCTTAAATGCAAACACTACTACATACTGCTACTGCTACAAATACCGCTTTTATTTTATTTTCTTTTCTAGCTTACTAGAGCTGCCTCAATTTCAGCTTGAACACTGTTTAAGATACAATATTTATTATATAAGCATTTTGTTTTGTTTTTGAGGAACTTATCAAAGATAAATAAATATCTTTGATAAGTTTCTCAAAAACATTTTTTTTAAATTTTTTTACCTATATTTTTAACAATTTTCTTAAAGTAAACCCATACCTAACATAACACAACACATTTACATAACATCACGCCTGTATTTCCCCGAAGGGGTAGGCAGAGGTGTATAGTACACCCACATTTCTCCAGTTATGTTATAGTCCCATGTAATAGGGGGCGAGCCTATTGCCATTAACCGGGTACAAATCCATACTCCGGGCTGCTACTGGGAATTTCCTAATGAAAAAACCCAATAACACTTTAACCCATACCTAGACCTACACATATATTATAATATGTTTCTTTCTTAAAATAATACTTAAATTATTTATTTATCTAATATTAATGTTTACACAAAAATGTATAACTTTAAATCCTACTCAATATTATAAATGTGAAAGTTTGTGAAGATGTTTAGAAGTTTTTTGTTGTTTCACAAAAGTTTAGATTTTTAATACATTATTTTTGTCACTGGCGCTACTTTCAGACTCCCTCTTACATATTCATCCCTTATCCTATCCATTCTCGTTACACCACACATTCCTCTTAACATTCTCATCTCAGCTGCATGCACTTGCCTTTCATTAATTCCTTTCGTAGCCCAACATTCCGATCCATACAGGACAGCAGGTCTTATCATGGTCTTATAGATTTTCCCCTTCAGTTTAAGAGGAATTCGGGAGTCACATGTAGTTCCCGTGACCTGCCGCCATTTCAACCATCCTGTGTTAATTCGGTGCTTGACTGTCCGGTCTATTTCGCCATCGCTTTGCACAAGTGAACCGAGGTACCGAAAGTCGGAGCAGACTGGCAAGGGCACGCCATCTAGCGCAATAGCAACAAAACTGGAAAGACCGCCGAAATGCATGCTGATTTTGAAGCCAACGTTCTCCAGATTTTGTTGCCATTTTGCCAATCTTCTCTGGACCTCAAGTCCATCTTCACCGACAAGGACAATGTCGTCAGCAAACAGCATGCACCAGGGTGCCGCTTCCTGGATTTCTGATGTCAAAGCATCCATTATCAGCAAGAAGAGGTAAGGACTTAGAGCCGACCCTTGGTGCAAGCCTACAGCCACACTGATATCTAGTGAGTATATACGTGGGACACTCAGAAAGTTTTGCGAAACTAAAAAAAATTGTTCTATACGTACATATATTTTTATCAAATCTTTTCAAAGTACTTTCCACCAGCCTCTATACAAAGATTCATGCGCCTAAACCAGTTTTCAAAACACTTTTTCCAGTCCGCCGCAGACACCTCGTTTACAGCCTGCTCGAACGCAGCCAGCGCATCTTCCGGCGACGAAAATTGTATCCCTTTGAGCTGATTTTTTATTTTTGGGAATAAAAAGAAGTCACACGGTGCTAGATCAGGGCTGTAAGGAGGGTGACCCAGGAGTTTGACTGGCGTGCTGTCCAGGAAGTCCCTCGTTTTGAGTGCGGTGTGCGCAGGTGCATTGTCGTGGTGGAGCAGTAGCCCGCGGAGCCCTGTGTTTGGTCGCTTGTTGCTTATAACAGAGAAAACTTCTGGCAAACATTTGGTAGTATACCATTCGGCATTAATGCTTCTTTGATCCCGTAAGGGAATTGATACCAAGTGGCCAGTCAAATTAAAAAACCTAGCGATCAAAATCTTACCCCCGCTTCTAGATCGCTTCACTTTGGTAGGCGTTGGCTCATTTTGAAACACCCAAACAGTCGACTGGCGCTTGGTTTCTGGGTCGTATTGATAAATCCAGGACTCATCACCTGTAACGATGTCGTAAACACGCCGAGACGAGCCTGCTTCAAATTTGTTAAGCATATCACGGCACCATTCCACCCGGGCCTGCTTCTGAGCATCGGTGAGGTTGTGCGGCACCCAGCGTGATACTATCCTCCTCACGCGAAGATGGCTGTGTAGAATCTCGTGAACGCTTCCCGATCCAATCTTCAATATGTGTTGAATCTCCTGATATGTAATTCGCCTATTGTTTTGGATTAAATTTTTCACTGCTAGCACGTTTTCTTCGGTAACAGCCGTCAAAGGGCGACCGCTTCTTTCGTCATCCCCCAAAGTTGGTCGACCGCGCTTGAATTCGTTATACCAACGATACACGGTTGCCTTGGAAGGGCCTTCATCCATGAATGCCATTTGAAGTCTATCGTACGATTCATCCGGTTTCAGGCGACACTTGAAATCGTATAAAATCATAGCTCTAAAATGTTCCCGGCGCAGATCCATATTTCAGTGAGACACAATACTTTGAATTAACTCGCAAAAAATGTGGAGGGAAATTTTGAAATTGGAACTTACTTATTTTTACTTATAAATAATCATATTTTCGAAAAACATTATAACTGGCCAGTCTCCCATATATAAAAACTTTTTTTCGCAATACTTTCTGAGGGGCCTGGTATGTATCATATCTATGATATCTAGTAAGTATATACTCCATATATGTAATGCGGTTTTTAACGACAGCAAAATTGCGAACAGGTAAGGAATATGTAAAGAACGCATAAATAATTTATGACTTGATGACATTCAGATGATATATTTGTCGTTTGCTTTGTGCCGTGATCTTTGATACGTGAAACGCATTATACATACAAGGTGCTGTTATTATTAGTCAGCTAGATTTATTACTCTGAATTAAATTGTCATAAAATCGACTCGACTCACTTAAAACCAAGTAACAGAAAAAAGCTAATTTTACAGCAGGGTGATTTTAAGATTACAAAACAGTGATGACTTCGTCTTTATAAGGACCATAACATCATAACATAACATCACGCCTGTATTTCCCCGAAGGGGTGGGCAGAGGTGTAGTAGTACACCCAAATTTTCATTTTTTTTATTTTTTATTTACTCGCTGTATTCCGAGATACAGGACCTGTCCTACTTCGGATACAGATGCTCCCATGTTGTGTACGTCAATATTAGCCCATAAGTTTTGCTATAAGTGGTTGTATTAATTTTTGGTGAATTTAACGTTATTTATTATTATTATTATTTTATTATTTTGCCAGTTATGTTATAGTCCCATGTAATAGGGGGCGAGCCTATTGCCATTGACCGGGCACAAATACATACATAAAAAAAAAACTAAAAAAAAAGCATCCAAAGGACCATACATCTCTATAAATACTTGAAAGCATCCATTATCATCATCATCTCAGCCGAAAGACGTCCACTGCTGGACATAGGCCTCCCCAAGCATCGTCACAACGACTGGTCCTGCGCTTTCGGCATCCAGCGGATTCCCGCGACCTTCACCAGGTCGTCGGTCCACCTTGTGGGGGGCTCACCCATGCTGCGCCTTCAAGTACGCGGTCGCCACTCCAGAACTTGAAATAGGCCCTAATAAAAGAAAGAGATACCACAGGGCCCAGGTTCGGTCCCCAGTTGAAACATATATTTGTGTATGTTTTATTTAATAGTTAGCTGTAACTTTGACGTTACCCATCAGATGGCGCTTAAAGGTGAGGTCAGCTGACAACTCTATGTCCGTATATTCAATGTATTACCAGGCCCCTCAGAAAGTATTGCGAAAAAAAGTTTTTATATATGGGAGACTGGCCAGTTATAATGTTTTTCGAAAATATGATTATTTATAAGTAAAAATAAGTAAGTTCCAATTTCAAAATTTCCCTCCACATTTTTTGCGAGTTAATTCAAAGTATTGTGTCTCACTGAAATATGGATCTGCGCCGGGAACATTTTAGAGCTATGATTTTATACGATTTCAAGTGTCGCCTGAAACCGGATGAATCATACGATAGACTTCAAATGGCATTCATGGATGAAGGCCCTTCCAAGGCAACCGTGTATCGTTGGTATAACGAATTCAAGCGCGGTCGACCAACTTTGGGGGATGACGAAAGAAGCGGTCGCCCTTTGACGGCTGTTACCGAAGAAAACGTGCTAGCAGTGAAAAATTTAATCCAAGACAATAGGCGAATTACATATCAGGAGATTCAACACATATTGAAGATTGGATCGGGAAGCGTTCACGAGATTCTACACAGCCATCTTCGCGTGAGGAGGATAGTATCACGCTGGGTGCCGCACAACCTCACCGATGCTCAGAAGCAGGCCCGGGTGGAATGGTGCCGTGATATGCTTAACAAATTTGAAGCAGGCTCGTCTCGGCGTGTTTACGACATCGTTACAGGTGATGAGTCCTGGATTTATCAATACGACCCAGAAACCAAGCGCCAGTCGACTGTTTGGGTGTTTCAAAATGAGCCAAAGCCTACCAAAGTGAAGCGATCTAGAAGCGGGGGTAAGATTTTGATCGCTAGCTTTTTTAATTTGACTGGCCACTTGGTATCAATTCCCTTACGGGATCAAAGAAGCATTAATGCCGAATGGTATACTACCAAATGTTTGCCAGAAGTTTTCTCTGTTATAAGCAACAAGCGACCAAACACAGGGCTCCGCGGGCTACTGCTCCACCACGACAATGCACCTGCGCACACCGCACTCAAAACGAGGGACTTCCTGGACAGCACGCCAGTCAAACTCCTGGGTCACCCTCCTTACAGCCCTGATCTAGCACCGTGTGACTTCTTTTTATTCCCAAAAATAAAAAATCAGCTCAAAGGGATACAATTTTCGTCGCCGGAAGATGCGCTGGCTGCGTTCGAGCAGGCTGTAAACGAGGTGTCTGCGGCGGACTGGAAAAAGTGTTTTGAAAACTGGTTTAGGCGCATGAATCTTTGTATAGAGGCTGGTGGAAAGTACTTTGAAAAGATTTGATAAAAATATATGTACGTATAGAACAATTTTTTTTAGTTTCGCAAAACTTTCTGAGTGTCCCACGTATATGGGTATAACGCAAATCATAGCATGACGTAACGCTACATCTTCTCCCAAATCACACCTACCGCAAGCCCCCATAAGAAACTTAACTAGCCAGATGCGGCTGAACATCAGTATTTTACACGGAGCGACTGCCATCAGACCCCCGCAACCCAGTTACTGGGTAATACCGACATACCCTTTCTATAGTAAAGAAAAAATTATGTTGTAACCGCAAATTCAACGATACTCTACGATGCGCTACGATATTTCGTAGCTGCCGTAGCACGCGCGTAGCACTCGTAGTTGGTCAACGGCTTCATGCATCATTGGGAAAAAAGCTCAAATTAATAAAAAATAAAATAGCTATCACCAAAATGGCGAAGTCAAAATTCGTTGATAGTACAAAAAACCTTGTATTTCAGCTTCAACCTGTATTCCTGTAAGTATGAACTGCTGACAAAAGGCGCGGTGGCAGCCGGGTCTGTCGCCTCGGGCGCCGCCTAATATGCTAATACTTACCGAATAACAACCGAATGTAGTACGTAACATGAACTGAGAGTGTTTTTTACGGTTCCGTACCCGAAAGGTGCCAACGGGACCCTATTACTAAAGCATGTGTTACACGGTGAGCAACCAGCCACCTTCAGGTCACCTTGATGGTCGATGACAGCCAAACAAAATTTGATGACAAACCACTATCTACATTGTTGGAAACCAGTAAGGTCACCTTGGTAGGGAGGCTGGTTTGTCACCGTGTAGCAGACGCTTTAAATAGCCTACGCTGCGCCGCATCACGTCCTTTGTCCGTCCGACCGTCAGAGGGCTGTGTCTTTTTAACCGTAATACGTAGCCAGTTAACATTTTCACTATGGCCTCTTCCATGGCAAATTTTCTACTAAAAAAGATAACAAATGGTACAGAACCCTTAGTGGGCGACTGCGACCATCACTTTTGACAATATTTTATGGATTTAATCGGGCATTATCGGAATATATTCACTAGAATTACCGTTAATACTCTCAAAAGTGTAAAACACGTAACACGTGTAAAAACCGGCCAAGAGCATGTCGGGCCATGCTCAGTATTATAGGGTTCCTTAAGTAGGTCTAATTACAAACGAATCAAATCGAATATTAATCATTGCTATTTTAGTTTTTGCAAACAGCGCCACCTAGCGCTTAATTTAAGAAGTGTGTCATATACACACTTCTTAAATTTAGCGCTAGGTGGCGCTGTTACTTTGTGTTATCAATATAACACAAAGTTTCTTCTTGTGATTTATTTAAATAGAAAGTAACTAAAGGAGCATTATTTGCTAAAATCATTTTTATCTAAGGTCAATGACCTATGAACTAGGACGTCTTAAGTATTTTTCAGTTTTCGCACTATAACTCAATAATTTATTATCACATTATACTCGAAATAATTTTAAAAGAGAGTTTTTATAAAAGTCTATCAACGTGGAAGATTACAAATTTCTACGTTCCATAGTTTGGAAATGGCAGGGGTGGGGGGGACACATTGTAAGCCACTTTGGTGGGCTATATTTCGCAGATGGTACACCTGATATAAAAGAGATGTATGAAACATTACCTTCATTTTAGTAGACCTATTGAATGATATCCCACACGAGGGGGTGGAGCGAAAAAAAAATTGTCATCCCCGTTTCACATGTATGGGCGCCACCCCTAAAATACGTTATCAAGATTTTTTTATTCTTTTAAAATTGAGATCTATATCTAAACCATTTTTTAACAAAATTTTATTTACTTATGTTTATTACTGTAGAAGTTATTAAGCTGTAAAGGATTAGGACAGACGGACAGACGGACAGACGGACGGACATGACGAAACTATAAGGGTTCCTTGTAGGACTACGGAACCCTAAAAACGTAAAAGAGTACAAAAACGTTTGTAATTAATGTTATTCACGTAGGAATTTTTTGTTAAAAAATATCACCATATTTTGATTGCCAGGAGAAACTAATAGAATTGAATAGATATTACTATTGAATAATAACTTAATTATTGTTATTTTTTTTCTATTTTAGATTTCGCTCCCCTTCCTTTAACGAGCTAAAAAAAAAAAAAAAAAAAAAAAATATTTCAGCGATGATGTTATTTTACGTTTTTATGTATAAGTAGTTTATCGCTGTCAAAGTGATTTTTGTCCGTGACACTCAAAATAAGGTTCATTTGGAAACCAGCACCAGACACTAGTTGTCCGGCATTTTTGCGGAACTGAGACTATTTTAAAGTACTTTTAGGAGTAAGCTGGATATAATAAAATTGTATAGGTATTATTTTTATTGTGTGCCTCTGACTGTAGTCAATAAACCGTTTTTCTTTTTTTTTTCTTTCTTTTATGCCTAATGCCGTCATGAATCCCTTATATTTTTTTACAATTTTAATAACGACCTTATTCCCACAACGAAACCCGATATTTTACGTTCTACGTGCATCCCACCCTCGGAAATCCGAATAAAAATGCCTCCATACATTACCTACATACGTGTGCTTTGCCAAATAAAAAATAATCCACCCAATTCATATTGCTAGGCACTTTCAATCGCTGGAGGCGATAACATCATTTTATTTGATCGCTTTATATCGTTTTTTGTTTCCGAATTCGTAAGAGAAGCTAAGAAAAGTCTTTCAAGGTTTTCTAACAATATAAGTAGCTTTTGTGAGGTTTTGTGTACTTATTTAATAATAAATGTCTATGGGACATTTTTACACAGCACCATCTAGTCCCAAACTAAGCAGAGCTTATGCTATGTGCTATGGGGGACAATGGATATAGTAATTATATACGTTTTTTGTTGTAAATACATACTTATAATACATAAGAAACACCCAGACCAACACAAACACTTATGTTCATCACACATTTTTTTTTTTTTTTTTTTTATATCTTAGGAGGGCAAATGAGCATGCGGGTCACCTGATGGTAAGCAATCTCCGCCGCCCATGGACACCCGCAACACCAGGGGAGTCGCCGATGCGTCGCCGACCTTTTAAAAAGACGTATGCTCTTTTCTTGAAGGCTTCCATGTCGATTTTGTTCGGGAAAACCGCTGACGGAAGTTGGTTCCACAGTTTTGCTGTACGAGGCAAAAAGTGGCGTGTGAAACGTACTGTAGTTGACCACCAACCATCAAGATGGTGAGGATGGAATTTAGATTTATAGCGGGTGGTACGATGGTGGAAGTCAGCGGCTGGTATAAGGTCGAACAATTCCTCAGAGCACTCCCCATTGTACATGCGATATAGGACACATAGAGATGCAACGTCTCTTCGCAAAGCTAGAGGGTCTAGCCGATTGGGAATAGCATAGTCGCCAACGATTCAAGCCGCTCTGCGCTGAATGCGGTCAAGTGGAAGGCGGAGGTACTCGTGTGCTCCAGCCCAGAGGTGAGAGCAATATTCCATGTGCGGCCGGATTTGTGCCTTATAAAGTTTTAGGCGATGGGCCGGTCTGAAATATTGTCTCGCTCTATTGAGCACACACAATTATTTGTGTCCTGTGGGAATCGAACCCACGATCTCGTGGTCAGCAGTCCGACCCTCGTACCACTAGACCACAGACGTCATTTCGATGGTGAGTAATGTTTACTTCATGAAAAAGGGCAATGTAAAAGGCTTCAGCTGAAAATCAGCGCTGCTGTCAAGTGCAGTACAAGCACTTTCATTGCTTTGCTGTTGTCAATATGTTGAATGTATTGTTGTGTTTATTATAGTCTGTACAATAATTTATTGTACTTGGTAATTTTAAGGGGACAACTCAGTTTTGTGATGTTAAAACTGCAGTTTTTAATTAGATTTTGATAAAAGAATGCTGTTGTAAAAACTTATTGTGGTTCACTTATTGTTTAACCGCTGACCTTAGTGATAATCTTGATCTCGAAAGACAAAGGCGAAGCATTGCTTGTAAAAGTAACATGCTCGCCAGACGATTTGCATATTGTTCGAAGCAGGCTAAAGTGACCCTGTTTAAGGCATACTGTCAGGCGTTCTACACCGGCCAACTCTGGTATAAGTACACGAAGAGTACTTACAACACTTTTCGTGTACAATACAACAACGCGTTCCGGGCCATGCTTAACCTGCCCTGGCGGTGTAGCGCATCTGGAATGTTCGCTGAGAACAGGGTCGATGATTTTTATGCCGTAATGCGTAGGCTTAGAGCATCATTTCATCTAAGACTGATTAAATGTAAAAATAACATTGTAACCGCTGTATTCCGCACTATTTACTGGGCCACGGAATACTCTAATTTAATCTAAATTTTATTTTATTTTATTGAATTATTGAATTGAAATGTAATTTTAAACTCTTAACTATTAACAAATAAAATTAGTAATATAATAAGAATAATTATAATTGTATAATTTATTAATAAAGTAATAATAATAATTCATTTAATTAATTCAAATTTTCTAATTGTAATAATGTGATATGGGTGTATTGGGTGTATGTGTATGTCGTCGCCTTGCCTGAAATAAAGAAATTTTATTTATTTATTTTAACGAAATTCCGTCCGCCTTCTTTTCTTCGTCCATGGTACGGAGCATACGAATATTATTGAAGTAAAACTTCCTTACTCACGCTTGACTTGGGGAGTAAACTGGTGAATGGAACTTGAGAGGGAGATATAAGTTAGTGAAGATAGAAAGAGAGAGAGTTATGTTTCGTATACATATAAAGAGAGAGGTGCGAGCACACTTTTTTTTTTCTCTTTTTTTCCCACACTTATACCGAGAGTCCGACTCTCGAGAAACAGAACACGATGCAGCAGCGGCTGCTGGGGGGACCGGTGGCGGGGTCCCCCAGCTGCACCTTGAGTCGAGGTCCGAGCTCCCCCCTGGGGACGCCCCCACGGTGTCGCAACCGGAGATAATCTCGCCACGCGAGACCGGCCCTATGCTCTAGAGTAGTTCCTAGGAGTAGGCTTAATAGCCACTGGTTAGGTTTAGGTAGGTCTTAGCCTCGCCGGCGAGGCTTGCCGATTAACGGCGATTCGCGATTAGCGCGTCACACACACACCCGATATACCGAAAGTCCGCCACTTTCGAGAAATTCATTCCTGATGCAGCAACGGCTGCCAGGGGGTCATAGGAACGGCGGGGTCCCCCTGCAATGCCCCAGTAAGCCGAGGTCCGAGCCCCCCCTTGGGGGACGCCTTTTTGCGGTATTGCAACCGCGATTTTAGTTTTAAGTATAGGATTAGAGAAAAACTTTCGGCGAATGGAGTCCCACATGGGACTCTCCGCCAACTAGCCCGGTTAAGCAGAGATGGTACCTCGGTACCACCTGCGAGAGCCAATTCGAAAAAAAAAAAAACACACTTTTTTTTTTAGTGTAGTTTTACTTCAGTCGTGTGGTCTAAAACAGGGGTTCCCAAACCTTTATGGTTTCGGAACCCTAAAAATATTTTTTTATTTTATGGAACCCCAACACTAACTAAACGAACTCAATTGGTTGAAATAACAAAAAATTTGCTTGTTTGCGGAACCCTGGCTTTCCTTCATCGCAACCCAAAGGTTCCGCGGAACCCACTTTGCGAATCGCTAAAGGTCTAAAACACACTCGTTCTTTTATTTTATTTAAGGCAAACCGTACAACGCACAGTAATACCTACTAAAATGAATAAATACCCGTATCAAAACGAAATCTTCTATATAATTCAGACTTTCAGTACCTACTCAATTCCAGTGACGTCACCTCCTATAAAAATAAACAAAAAGACTCGATACTTTATGCCCCACACGGGAACGACCATAAACTCCAATAGAACAGAAAGGTATTCACTCGTAATGTTCGAGAATTTTTAAATTTTACGACTTCAAATACTTTAATCGACTTTTTATTATCGTTTTAGTGCAGAACCCGTTAAACAGCTTTTAAATATTGAATATAAGATTAATTGTCCGTGAACGATTATGTTAAACGTTGAATAGATCTTTTGAATTATAGAAATCTGGGAAAATAAAATAATTCATCTTAAAAGACTTGGTTTCATTGAGATTCAGGTAAATTAAAAATTATACACGTACTTTCGACTGCATGATAGTGGTAACACTTGAATTAGAAAACCGCCCCCTTACAGTTACGAAATAAAAGCGCTGTCAATGTCAAACTGTTACCACAGTCACTGACGTGCGGTCGACCGTACTACTCATCCTTAGGCCCGTATTACAGAACGTTCCTCAAGTACAGTTTAAACTTCAATCACCTGATCACTACTTAAGGATAGAATCGTTACTTGAGTATCGGTCTTATTCCAATACGGTAATTATAAACTTTAATTCAGCAACATAACACACGAAATTGACCTGAAATTGAATAGAAATCTCTACTCAAGCGTAGTCTGGACCACACTAGAGTGATTACAGATCAAATCTCTGCTCAAATACCGAGACAGGTAACAGTATATAAAGCTAAACTCAGCTAAACTGTAATCAATAAATCTCTGCTTGAGGCATGTTCTAAAATTAAATCCCAATTAAAAACTAGTTTTAAACAGTGATCAACGCTTTAGGAACTTTCTGTAATACGGGCCCCAACTAATAACTTGCTCTGCGAAACCCTGCTCGTGCTTGTGGAATCGAGTTAAACTTCCAAAATTCGTAATTTGTGAAATAGTCCGTTCCTCAAAAGACTTGATAAACTTTGTCGAGTAGGAAACCTTCAAAAGGCTACCGGCCTCGTGGGGGGAGAGACTGGGGTATGTGGGATTTTTAGTAAAAATCCCACGCATCCCCCCCGTTAGGCGTGGCCCTGACCACGGCTGGCAGCGAGAGGTCTCCCGCAATTGCTGCAGTGAGAGCACGGCGCTGCACCTCCCAAGCAGGACAGTGCGCCAGGGTATGAAGGACCGTGTCCTGACTACAGCCACACTGGTGGCATTATATCTTACCTTACCCTTAGGATTTAAAATGTGGTAAGAAAAACTATAGTTTTAAATACCTATCATAAACACTTTCTTTCTTTTCGATTAGCGCGAACTTTCACAACTTCCGCGAAATATAATTTTCCCCGAGTCGAGCGTTTGGTATGTAGGTAGCTAAACATTTTAATAACCAACGTAATATTAATCTAACTCTTCCATAACAGTTAAAAATTGCATCTTTTCAGACCTTCCTAGCAATAAGACGTAGCATTAATATTAAAATTAGTTTTCATTTAAACTGGGTTTAAGTCTGACGCAAACACGTTAGTTTTGACATTGAAATATTGCACCTCCGCTTTAGCGCTGGGAATGTTCAATTTACGTTATTACTAGGGTTATGGGTATTTTATTTTGTTGAAAGGTCGTCATCTTTATTCGTGAACGTTGGATGAAAATGAACAGAGAATTTTCGAATGAGGATCTCCATATATTTATTTAAACGTAACTAACTAGGTATATGTACAAAAAAAGTCCTATACCTACAGGGTGACTGGTTGATTATGGGACATAGGTAATAATATTCAAGAACATAGTTGAACTTATATAATTGTATGTTACGGGATTTAAAAGGAAATCCTTTAGATTAATGGCCAAAATTAATATCCAATCTAACCACGTTTTGCCCTACCAGAGATAGAAATTTGACGTATTTTGTATGGAGCTTATGTCAAATTCCTATCTCTAGTAAGGCAAATCGTGGATAGATTGGATATTAATTTTGGCCGTTAATTTACTGATTACTTAATCTGAGATTTACATGGTAAATATACCGTGACATACAATAATATAAGTTTTAGTGACCATGTTGGTTTAGAAACTCAAAATATGGTAGAATGTGCGTATCACATACACAGACATAGTAAAAAATATAGACGAAGTGCTGCGAACAATCATAGTGAAGCAAATAAAACCGTGCTCCTCCGTGTACAAACCAGCGCTTAAACCGTGCTCACCCCTCTCAGTTCACATGTTGCGGCATCTTCCAGTAAACATCGCAAAAACAAATATCCTTCAGGTGCATGGTGTGTACGTGAGCACTGGTTGTACGTGAAGGAGCACGGTTTTTGTTGGCTTCACTATGGCTGTTCGCAGCACTTAGTCTATATTTTTTACTGTCTGTGATCGTGATCACATAACGAAAAAAATGGTTTCAATGAATAAATTATAGATAAATGGTGATCAGGGTCAGGTGATGGAGCAGGAAAGAGAAATGAGGATAAATTGTCGAGGGATTCTAAGCTACTTTCACACGTTCAATCAGTGGCGGCGTAAAGGAGGGACTATGGGGGCTGTCCGCTGTCCGCCCTGGGTGCCAAGCACCAAGGGGTGGCTAGTGGTGTGGCGCCGGCGCCACTTGGAAGTCGCCTGTATATCTTCCCAAGTGGCAGTCCAGTGGACTGCCTTGGAGCTTCTGAGATTATTCTGAAAAATGGGACTATTCTGAGTCTGTTCCGAGTCTAGTGCTGTGTCTAATATTTGTCTTTTCTGTGGCTTGTTGTGAAAAAAGCTTTAGAAAACTGAAGTTTATGAAATCGTACTTAAGATCCGCAATGAGCCAAGCGCACCTAACCTTGATAATGTTATTGAATATTTTAGCAAAATTAAGTCACGTATGCACGTTAAGTTCTAGTTATTTTATTTTGGGGGGTGCTCAATAGAAAATAACCCCGGGTGCCAACCCATGCTACGCCGCCACAATTATAGTAACTAGATTTAAACTCTTGTTATTGTTCATTCCGACTGATGACCCATTCTGTTCATCATCATCAACACGGCCTATCGCAGTCCACTGCTGGACATAGGCCTCTCCGCTCGGTCCTCTGCCTCCCACATCCACTCCCCCCAGCCAACTTCTTCAGGTTATCGGTCCACCTTGCGGGAGGACGCCCTACGTTGGGTTTGCCGATTCGCGGTCTCCAATCAAGGACTCGTCTGCTCCAGCAGCCATCGGTCCTTCGACAGACATGGCCAGCCCACTGCCACTTCAGCTTACTGCCATGATCCTACAAGCCATGTCGGTCACTCCGGTTCTTCTCCGGATAATCTCGTTACGGATTTTATCCTTCATAGAAACTCCAAGCATAGCTCGCTGAGCGACTTTGAATTTGTGGATTAGCCCAACTGTCAGTGTCCACGTCTCGGCACCGTAAGTCATGACAGGCAGGACGCACTGGTTGAAGACCTTTGTCTTCAAACTTTGCGGTATAGGCGACGAGAAGACTGCGAAGTTTGTTAGTTTGCCGGTTCTTCCCCGGATTATCCGGATGACCATTTCTGTTAAAGGTTAATATTTATCCTCAAGTTTTAAGCCTCAGTTATTACGACATTCAAGGATGAGATCAGTGCTGCCAACTTTTGTGCCTACACACAAAACAAAAAATCTACTGGTTTTTTCCCGTTTTCTGTTTTAGTTCGTATTTCTACTGTATTTTAGTAACTGTAATAATCATGGGCATCGCCAGCAGAATTGAGCAGTCGAGTACCTAAAAAGGGTTATTACTTTTCAATAGGCCGGAGCAAAGGAACTAAGAGAACTGAGGAGGAACTAAAAAAAGGCGTCCAAAAGTCCACGCTGCAATCATATTGTTTCCTCTTTACTCTGATAGAGTTGGCAACACTGGGTGGAATGTACGGTCAACCGCACGTCGGTGGTAACACTTTGACATTAGCAGCATCTTTATTTCGTAAGCAGTAAGGGCGATTTTTGAATTGAAGTGTTACCACTGTCATGCGGTCGACTGTACCTGGGTATTTCTTTTTTTTTTTATTCTTAACGGGTTTGCGTTTGACCGCCACCTCACCTGATGTTAAGCGATGGTGCGGTCGACGATGGTACACGCTTGCCCAGCAAAAACCTATTCACTCGAGTCTTGAAGACCACCAGATTATACTTCTCGGGAAACACTGATTCAAGGAATTCCACTCTTTGGCGGTAGGCATGATGAAAAAATACCTACTTAAAAATCGATTTCAACGATCATCCCAAATCGCAAACTCCAAAATCAGGAGTAGGTATCGATCGCAGGTAAGGTTTACTAGATAAAACTGTTTTGTTCATCTAAGTACTGTTTAGATAATAATTATGTAGGTAGGTATAGGTAGACAGGTGTTCAAATAAAAAAAGAACCATTTAAAAATACATTTTATTAGATAACATACTACATCAGCATGCGACTAATAAATAACAAAATTGTCCTACTTATAATACCTTCGATCGTATAATTTTTTTACACTAAGTACTATTTACATGCGCTTGAGATATAAAAATTGTTCAATATACAACTAGCAACATCTGTTATTAGATATAAACGATATCAACTGCGAATGCAACCGATAGATGGCGTGATATCTGAATTACGTTACAACATACAAAGCATACTCACAATTTTATTCGTACCCAAATACAGTATTTAAAAACCGGCCAAGAGCATGTCGGGCCATGCTCAGTATTATAGGGTTCCTTAAGTAGGTGTAATTACAAACGAATCAAATCGAATATTAATTATGGCTATTTTAGTTTTTGCAATAATCGGCAGCATTCGCGACTCAGAGCGTGTTGTTAGTAGCGCCATCTAGCGATAAATTCAAAAAGCCAAATTTAAGAAGTGTGTCATGTCAAAGTTACTTTTTGTAATTTGTGCAAATAGAAAGTAGCTAAATGAGCATTATTTGCTATGATCATTTTTCTCTAAGGTCAATGACCTTTGAACGTTTTAAGTATTTTTCAGTTTTCTCTCTATAACTCAAAAAATTATAATCACATTATACTCAAAATAATTTTAAAAGAGAGTTTTCACAAAGGTCTATCAATGTGGAAGATTATAACTTTCTACGTTGCATAGTTTAGAAATGGCAGGGGGGGGGACACTGCAAGCTAGCACTGGCGGGCTATATTTCGCAGATGGTACACCTGATAAAAAAGTGGTGTATGAAACATTACCTTCATTTTAGTAGACCTATTCAATGATACCCCACACGAGGGGGTGCAGCGAAAAAACATTTTTCATCTCCATTTCACATGTATGGACGCCACCCCTAAAATACGTAAAAAACGATTTTTTATTCTTTTAAAATTGAGATCTATATGTAGACTATTTTTTAACAAAATTTCATTTACTTATGTTTATAACTGTAGATGTTATTAAGCTGTAAAGGATTAGGACAGACGGACAGACGGACGGACATGACGAAACTATAAGGGTTCCTTGTAGGACTTCGGAACCCTAAAAAAAAATGGTGGACTACTATTTGATAGACAGGCCAATATTGTTAACCTATCTATTTAAGATTCGCTCGAATCTTAGATAGATAGGTAGGTCCTGGTCCTGGTTGGTCCTGTCACGGTCGCCAATTGTCGGAATCTTATTAACATATCGAACAATTTATCTTGAACTACGGGCCCTATGTACTGAATATCATTCAGGGATTTGAACTATAAAGTTGGATAGGGCGAATTGTGGGTAAAGAACATTGCTAAAGATCCTTAGTGACTCCGCCTTAAGGCGTTACAAATTAAAGTTGATGATCACCATATACAACTCAATGAAGCCAATGTATTGCAATACATTCATAAACACGGACAGTACTAAATATAATTTTAGATTTTAAAAATATTTACTTTTTTGACACATAATCACAGATATCTGTGCTGTTTTGATGTCATGTTTTGCTTTTTTTGTTATGTCAAACAACCTACACTGTCAGTAAGTTGTCAGTCGATGCCAATTTTTTGGAATTTCTTGTGTGAAAAGGAGTCTATAATGTTGAATCATAGACTATAGAGTATCGAAATAAAAATATGGATGATACACAGATATCATAGATGATACAATTTTATGCGGTTACTTCATTTATGTATTGTTACTCCTTAAAATATAAAAAATAAAATCCGTAACGAGATTATCCGGAGAAGAACCGGAGTGACCGACATAGCTTGTAGGATCAGTAAGCTGAAGTGGCAGTGGGCTGGCCATGTCTGTCGAAGGACCGATGGCCGTTGGAGCAGACGAGTCCTTGAGTGGAGACCGCGTATCGGCAAACGCAGCGTAGGGCGCCCCCCTGCCAGGTGGACCGACGACCTAAAGAACGTGGCTGGGGGGGACTGGATGCGGAAGGCAGAGGACCGAGCGTTGTGGAGCAATTTGGGAGAGGCCTATGTCCAGCAGTGGACTGCGATAGGCTGAGTTGATGAAAATATAAAAAATGGTTCTTGTACTGTCCGCATTAAATACAATATATAATATGAAACGAAAAAATTCGCATGTAATTTTCGTATATTGTTCATCTTTGTAACAGTTTAAGGCTATTTTTATCAATGTCCTTTGTTAATTTTGGCCAAATAGGGCGAAACGTGGATAAATAGGTTATTAATTTTGGTCGTCGTAAGTTTTTTATGTGCGTAGTATTTATTTTAAGGGTAATGTAGCAGCCAAGTGCCGCTGCCATCAGTAAAAACATTATTACTCGCTCAATCAAATTAGTTTTTTACGATTGAAGTACAGGTCATCATCATCGTTCCAGCCCGGTATCATCCACTGCTGGGTATAGGCCTCCTTTCTTTTTTGCCAGCCTCTTCGATCTTGTGCGTCCCTCATCCAGGTGTTTCCTGCGGCTTTGGCGATATCATCAACCCAGCGCGCCTTCGGACGGCCTGGGTTTCTCCGACCTGGCCTTGGCCACCACTCGGTCAACGCTTTACTCCATCGGCCATCTCTACGCAGAGCCAGATGTCCCGCCCAACTCCACTTTAGCTTAATAGCCCTATCACCGACGTCATAGACTTTCGTCCGACGACGGATCTCGGTCGAAAAGATTTATGCCGAGCATAGCACGCTCCATGGCCCGTTGTGCCACTCGCACTCGGTGGACAGTCTCCTTTGTATGCGTTCATGTCTCGGCACCATAAGTCATAGTTGGCAGGACACACTAGTTAAATAAACGTGTTTTTAGGCACCGAGGGATTCTCTTTGACCGAAGGACATCTTCCAGCTTTCCAAATGCCGCCCACCACATACCTGTACCCAAATACCTGAAGTACAGGTACTAAATTATAATTATCAGAAACTAAATTGCCGAAATCGAAGAGCTAGTGGACGAGCCTAATATCATTGGCGTAATCAAGGCGCAACGTTTGCGATGGCTCGGCCACGTCGAACGCATGGGGGAAGATCGAGGAGCCAAGAAAGCGTATCTGGGCCAACCAACCGGACGTAGACCAGTAGGTCGCCCCAGATATCGCTGGGGAGATGCTGTGGAGACTGATCTACGTGAGCTTCAAGCTACCAACTGGCGAGATATCGCGCAAGATCGAGGAAAGTGGAGAGTTCTCGTTTCGGAGGCCATGACTCACTTTGGGTCGCTGAGCCAGAGGAGTAAGTAGTAAATTATAGTTCGCTGTAGTTGTAGATAGAAAAAATGCGAAAAACAGCCACTTTTGGCATTTTTTCTATCTACAGCTACAGCGAACTATATCTTACAAAATTTCTGATTAAACTACAGTACCTGTACATTAATTGTTATAGATGAAAATTAAATGAATGAATTCAACGAGTAATATTTTTTTTACTGCTGGGGGCGCCACTTGTCTGCCACATTCCCCTTAAGCATAGAAAACGGGTGGCATCGGAGGACACCCGACAGAAGCAAAGCTTCTACGCATTTGAAAGTGCGAGTAGACCGCGCGCCCGCGAGTTAACGGTGACGTTTTTCCCGGTTTAGTAACCGGCGGCCGAGCGCGGAACGTTGCTATAGAAGCTTCGCTTCGAAAACGCCCCCTTTATTGTCAAAATTAAACATACGACTAGTCCACTTCAATCATCAATCTTGCTTGACAACAAAGTATGCTCGATTTCATATAATACGACCATTAGGCTAAGCGTATGCTTAAACGCAGGCGATGCAACACAGCGCAGTAGAGATGATAAGAATTTAAAACAATTTGAATAGTAACATAATATAAATCATTAAAGTAAATAGATTGATTGATTCTATTCAATTAATTCTATATTATTATTATTTATTCTAAATTGTAAGATTATTTATATATACATGCTGAAATTTGAATCGCTAATTTTGCCGAATACGATTAATCCGATTACGGCCTTTGTCCAGCAGTGGACGTTTTTCGGCTGAAATTATAACTTTGCCGAAAAGGGGTAATTGTACTCATCATTATGAACAACTTTTACTATGGGACCAACCCTGAAATCGCGAAAAAAATATCAGTTGGTCCCTACATTTGTGTTCACTTAAATCGATAAAAAGTAGGGACCACCTGATTTTGTTTTCGCGATTTCAGGGTTGGTCCCATAGTAAAAGTTGTTCATAATTATGAGTACAATTACCCCTTTTTGGGTAATAAGCGATTCAAATTTCAGCATGTATATACATACAACATACATGTTTAAAAAACCCGCGGAATACATAACCTCCTCTTTTTTTTTTGAAGTCGGTTAAAAATCTGCTCTGCCCTGCGCGGGGAACTGCGTCGCCTGCGTTGAGATTGAGACGCATACGCTTAGCCTAAAGGATTGTAGCAAGCAGCCAATGATTGAAAGTGTTGACTGCACTTACAAATTGTCTAACCGGGTTTTAGAAATAGAAATTACACTTATTATTACCGACTATTGTAGTTTAGTGGCAGTTTTCCCAATTCATGCTTAAATCGTTCTTACTATTTTAGCATATTCAATCCTAATAATTATTTATAATATACCAGGCCCCTCAGAAAGTATTGCGAAAAAAAGTTTTTATATATGGGAGACTGGCCAGTTATAATGTTTTTCGAAAATATGATTATTTATAAGTAAAAATAAGTAAGTTCCAATTTCAAAATTTCCCTCCACATTTTTTGCGAGTTAATTCAAAGTATTGTGTCTCACTGAAATATGGATCTGCGCCGGGAACATTTTAGAGCTATGATTTTATACGATTTCAAGTGTCGCCTGAAACCGGATGAATCGTACGATAGACTTCAAATGGCATTCATGGATGAAGGCCCTTCCAAGGCAACCGTGTATCGTTGGTATAACGAATTTAAGCGCGGTCGACCAACTTTGGGGGATGACGAAAGAAGCGGTCGCCCTTTGACGGCTGTTACCGAAGAAAACGTGCTAGCAGTGAAAAATTTAATCCAAGACAATAGGCGAATTACATATTAGGAGATTCAACACATATTGAAGATTGGATCGGGAAGCGTTCACGAGATTCTACACAGCCATCTTCGCGTGAGGAGGATAGTATCACGCTGGGTGCCGCACAACCTCACCGATGCTCAGAAGCAGGCCCGGGTGGAATGGTGCCGTGATATGCTTAACAAATTTGAAGCAGGCTCGTCTCGGCGTGTTTACGACATCGTTACAGGTGATGAGTCCTGGATTTATCAATACGACCCAGAAACCAAGCGCCAGTCGACTGTTTGGGTGTTTCAAAATGAGCCAACGCCTACCAAAGTGAAGCGATCTAGAAGCGGGGGTAAGATTTTGATCGCTAGCTTTTTTAATTTGACTGGCCACTTGGTATCAATTCCCTTACGGGATCAAAGAAGCATTAATGCCGAATGGTATACTACCAAATGTTTGCCAGAAGTTTTCTCTGTTATAAGCAACAAGCGACCAAACACAGGGCTCCGCGGGCTACTGCTCCACCACGACAATGCACCTGCGCACACCGCACTCAAAACGAGGGACTTCCTGGACAACACGCCAGTCAAACTCCTGGGTCACCCTCCTTACAGCCCTGATCTAGCACCGTGTGACTTCTTTTTATTCCCAAAAATAAAAAATCTGCTCAAAGGGATACAATTTTCGTCGCCGGAAGATGCGCTGGCTGCGTTCGAGCAGGCTGTAAACGAGGTGTCTGCGGCGGACTGGAAAAAGTGTTTTGAAAACTGGTTTAGGCGCATGAATCTTTGTATAGAGGCTGGTGGAAAGTACGTTGAAAAGATTTGATAAAAATATATGTACGTATAGAACAATTTTTTTTAGTTTCGCAAAACTTTCTGAGTGTCCCACGTATGCTTAATACTATTGTGAAATTTCGAGTGCATATCACCTGAATTTTTGAAACAAAACTGTTTTTTTTTTAATATTGATTATTCTAATTGAATTTTTTTCATATTTAAAGGAGACAAATAAAAAAATATAAATTTCATACAATTTGACGATCACTCCAAATATAAAGTTTTTTTTTTTATTTAGTCCCTTGAAAAGAACAAGTTATTTCTAGCTTATCTTAATTTTACTCTACTATGAAAAACTATAGTTAAACTCAGACAATCTGATCAACGCAAACAATAAACAATTAATGTCAAGCGAGTGATTGGAGTATTTTGTTCGACCAATCATAGCTGTTGACATGAGATTTAACAACAGATTAGATTAAAAATAGGTTTTTGCTGAAAATCAGCGCTGCTGGCACTAGGTCCGTCCTAAGCCACAGCATTACGCTGAGCAATGACCTACATTTTTGCGCACATGCGACGCACAAAGATCACAGCAGTATTTATAATACTTAACATTTTTTATTATTGTTTTTGTTTTGATTTGACTAACTGTAAATCACAGACTATAATGTAAAACAAAAATCCGATCATTACCGTTATAACCACAGATCATGTATTGTTTATGTCCAGTGTTGTCAGTTGTCAATTTAACTGTAACTATACTAATTTGTCATGAAATTGTAAAGTATTATGTATTTATTATTAAGTATTATGTATAAGTTTTGTAGTGTGTGCGTCAAATGGAGCGCAAGAATAAAATCTTTTTCTTTCTTTCTTTCTTTCTAAAAATCCACAAAAAATCAAATGCCAATGCACGCCTAAACACTCAAGATTTCAAACATTTTAAAATAAGTTTCACGATTTCATCATTGAAAAGGCATATTAATCATATTATAATACAACACGATCCAAAGATAATTTAATTCATTATCAACATTAATTTATTATTGTCAAAATTGTTGTCAATCTTTTAAAAATCAATATAGGGTATTGCCATATGTTGAAGTAATTTTTCTTAACTTGTAGCGACATCTATCGCGCTGCATGTTAACTACCACTGATGTACTGTATGAGATAATATCATAAATCCTGAATCGCGCAACAAGATTTGACGCACAGTTGATGCATGCATGAATCAAGGAACTTTTATGCCAAACCGGAATGAGTACAGAAAAATTAAAGAACTTCAAAAATGTATACAATCCCGTTCACATAAGGTTCAAAATCATTTACTATCGTATCGGTAGAGAACCCGGTCGTATGGATAGTGTTTTCGGGACCCTCTGTCCCTTTTCTTTATGTATGCCAGCACAAAACTGGTAGAAATGATAGAAAGTTGTATTCTTTCATATTACATTTACAGAAAAATGGTAATCAAACCAAATAATTTATTTCAGGCAGGCACACCCATATAATTCAGCAATACAAATGATATTTATTAATTTTTACATTATTTAGTGTTGTCCAAAAATCAATTTAGCATCTTTGAGTATTTTTCAATAGCTGGTTTAGTGAAATTGTAATAAAAAATATATACCTTTTATGTTTTGGAAGTATTTGTAATTTGTGTACAAAAAAACACCAACAATGACGTCGAAGCAGAAACCATAAACCATATGGCGGGTTGAGCTTGAATGAAAAGACTGAATGGACACCCTATAGAAAGAGACAGAGGGTTCCCGATCATTGGACCGAATTTTAGTCAGCAGTGCGCATGCTAGCTTGATATAAAAGTTCCTTGGAGCTGGACACCCAACTGTCACAATTTTGAGACACACATGGCGCATGACTGTCAATGACTTTTTTCTCGCTTTGTTACTCTGTATTACTTCTTCACTAAATCCATTTCTTGTTCATGTATATGTATATCCTTTCTTTTGTATTTGTCTCAGTTGTGTCAAATAATTATTTTTATTTCTTTCTTTCTTTTTCTTTCCTTGGAATACAAACGAGATCCTCCCTTTGTGTTGGTGGAACATAACTCCTTGCTCTTCCACAACCTCCTATTCTGAGAGTCAGAACTATGATAAGCTAGAAACATCCCTTTTCTTTATTACTAGTTCAATTTTAAATCCTAACTACAAGTTGGCACTATAATCACTTCCCTTACATATTCAAATACGAAAATAATAACAATTTTACAACGACAATCACAAACATATAAATGGACGACAAACATTAATTTATAGATCGATTGGTTTCTATTGATAAAAAATATTAATTGCATTGTTTGCTGTTAAAAAATAACTACTTAAAAATAAGTATAATCGAGTACCCGAACACTTGTGTACAAAAATATAAATTGATTTAGGGCCAGTTTTTCAATCGTCAGTAAATTTTTATCTAAGGAAAAAGAACCGCAGTATCTTTGACCAGTGTGTGTTGCCAGTAATTACTTACGGCACTGAAACGTGGTCGCTCACAATGGGCCTGATAAGCAGGCTCAAAGTCACTCAAAGGTCAATGAAGAGGGCTATGCTTGGAGTGTCCCTGCGAGATCGAATCAGAAATGAGGAGATCGCAGGAGAACGAAAGTAACCGACATAGCCCGAAGAATTGCCAAACTAAAGTGGCAGTGGGCGGGGCACACTTCTCGCAGAACGAATGGCCGATGGGGCAGTAAAGTTCTGGAGTGGCGACCGAGTACTGGAAGGCGCAGCGTGAGTAGGCCCCCCACAAGGTGGACCGACGACCTGGTGAAGGTCGCGGGTATCCGCTGGATGCGGAAGGCGCAGAACCGGCCGTTGTGGCGATGCTTGGGGGAGGCCTATGTCCAGCAGTGGACGTCTTTCCGCTGAAATGATGATGATGATGACATTTAAACAGTTTTTGTATAGAAAATCTGTCAACCATACAGCCCATAGACGCCTCATAGCTGGCAACACATCTGGCTAATAGATCTGATGTAGGTAGGCACTATTCGCCACTTAAAAACTTCATATCAGTTTCGACCACTTACGTGAGCCGTAAATACTCCCGCGTTAGTGAATAGCCAATAGCTGCCTTGGTAGGGCCAATCGGATTGCAGTACCCCGCTTCTTCGTACCCCTGCTAGTTGACAGAATTAATTGTACGCATTCTATTCAACAAAAGGCATCTATTGGGATGTACAGTCAACAAATCGGAATCATGACCCACTCAGCCGATAATTCGTATGAAATTGTCAAAACAGTAACATTTACTTCTTATTACCGTCGTGCTGCACTTAGGACATTTTGAATATAAGGAATATGCATTAATACGGGTCAGAGGTCTATGCAATTTTGAGCTTTGTTATTAATGCAATAGATTAATAATATTTTTTTGCTATTATTGGTAAATTAACTATCACTGCCCAATAAAATTAATAACAAGTTTGTTGCCAAGGAAATATGATTAAGCGAAATTCGACCTAACCGTGTTGGAATGTTTGTAGAAAATTAAGCTTATGGTGGGTCATGATTCCGTTTATTCGAGTGTACAGTCGATAAGGAAATCTGACAAAATGACACATTTCGATAACTCTAGGCTCAAAGGATGTAAACGACATGTTGGCGTAAAAGCATTTTCGACTCGATAGCTGGATAGAGTAGAACATGTCTATAGAGTAAAAAATGCCTTTACACCGAAATGTCGTTTACGCCCTTTGAGCCTAGAGGTATCGATTTATTCCTCAGATAAAAGTTATCAAACGATTGAAAAACCGGCTACAAGAATATTGTAGTTTCTTGAAACAACATTCGTACTATCTTTGTCTTTCTCAGCGAGCAAAACAGAGATAGCATAAGACTTGCTTCGAGAAACTATCTTCATGTAAAACAGCCATTGGCGCGTATCCATTGTGCAAGTAACTTTTAAGAAAGAATGAGTCACACCCTCGTATAGGCCGTAAGTGACCGTAACTAGATGTTATCTCACTGCAACTTGCAAGCAAGTATTTTTTTCACGCAGACGAAGGCTTGATTTACACGGGGAAAGTTTCACCAGGCGAGACTCGTTCTGACTTTGCCTTTCTCGGCGCTCTCGCCTTTGAGAAATTCTCTCTGTGTAAATGAAGCCTTTATTTGCGAACGTACAAGTTACTTGCACAATCGAAACGCGACTTTATAATCAGTAGCTTTTCGATACAGAATAACTACCGAATACCTTATAATAAAACAAAGTTTAACCGGATTAAATCGCGTATATTATTTAAATTGGTTTCCCTGACGTTTCACAGCATGCAACACTGTAAAAGATAATGATATTGTGAGTGATTACTGCATGCATCGAAACGATTTTAATTAATAATATTGTACGGTAGATTAAAATATATTTTTTAGAAATATTTGTAAAGACGCTTGTCATCTTAGTCTACCTGCGACCACGAAATGCTGCAAAGCTTTCGAAACGTCAGGGAAACCAATTTAAATAATATACGCGATTTAATCCGGTTAAACTTTGTTTTATTATAATGTGTAGTGATCGCGAAAACCTAAGAAGTTATTACCGAATACCTGCTGGTATCAAATCCGTAAATTTTGATTTACCCCAGCTATGAACAAAATGAATCACATCAACTATTTTAAAGTCGAACAATCTAGAACGCTACACACATGGTACAATAAAATGTTTCACCAGGTACTCTCTTCCCTTGACAGGTCACGTGATTGCCTCCGTACTACGTCATCGGCTGTGGAACCAATTGCAGACTGTTATCATGACACTTGTCAGTTGGATGAGCTGCCACTTTGTGTAAATAAATTACCCGAGCAAAATGCATTTTTTCATTTACTTGCTTCTATAAAGAATAACTTTTGAATTATTAATTTTATACAGTTTCCTTTAATAACTAGTTAGATGAATAACACGAGATAACAAATAGCTAGGCTAGTTAGGAATTTATTTTAGATTCATTATAAACAAAAATCTCCTTAAATATATTGAAGATATCAATCAATGGCAACACTGATCGTGACGTAGCTTGGAGGCATCGCGCTGTCATAGCGGTAAGAGAATACCTGGTGAAACATGACTTATTATACCATGGCTACACATAGGTAAAGTTATACAAAAAGATTGCAAAATTAAGAAGAAAAATATAATACAAATCTTGAATTTGCTGAATTAGAAATTGATTACGCACGTTTCATAAATCATGCAACAAGCATGCATGGGTATGAGCCAGCGTAGACATTCTTTCGAACTTCTGACTACCCGTAACGACTGCCATAGATATTCGTATGGCAACCGAGACCGAAAGCTTAGCGTACTCTCCGAGGCATGGATATTATAGTGCGTATTACACAAACTATAAAAACTATTTTATGACCTTTATTTCTACCAGCTTCGATTAGTGATGCGACTGGAGTCCACTTTTACTCGAGTGACATCGAAAAAAAACGCACTCGAGTGAAAAAAATATCGACTCGAGTTTACTTGGACTTGAGTCACTCGCAAATCACTCACCGAGACATGCGAAACGATCTGTTTTTATTCTTAAGAACGCTTTTCCATTTTATGTCTACTATGTTTTAAGCCTCAACTTATTGACAAAATAAAAAATAATTAATTCAAGGATTGTGGCAGGTGATTCAATAGAGGCGAGTGACCGAGTGACTCGACCACTCAAGAAGTACTCGAGTAAAAATGACTCGAATGACTTGAGTCAGTGAGTGAAGTAAGTAAAATCGGACTCGAGTCGCATCACTAGCTTCGAATTATTTGACGTTTTTGAAAAGTCAAACTAATTCGCGAAATTCTAGTCTAGTTTAATTTGAAGGGCTATCAAAAATTAGTTTAAACGTTTCATGGAAGGCAAAGCCTAATATAGATTTTATAAAATTGTCTTCTTACTTTTGCAACCAAAACCTAAATTACATAATTTTAATCATACAGTTAAAAGTACTTGAAAAATAATATAGTACAGTGTTAATTTACACGTATCAGACTTAAAAAGATTACAATGAAAATATATTTTAAACAATTCCCTTGAACACCAATCTGTTTCAATTACAACTATTTTACAGAAAATAAGGGTGCATTTCCAGTGACGCGGAGACGACCGGAGCGTTGCCACATGTAAAAGCGGGACGTCCCATTTTACAGTCCTCTCAGGACGCATCCCGCAAGCATCCTGAGCGGAACGCCCAAAATTCTGCTTTTTCATCTAAGTAGGTAGCCAATTTGATGCGGTAGATATTACAAAGAATCGGTTAGCGAAGGCAGAAGCAGGGGAGCGCGACTGTGAATCGTTAATCACATGCATTTTTCTACGTCCCGATTTTTTCGCCCCAGTCCCGCTTTTTTTCATTTAAGTCTAGATATTTGGAAGAACTGGTCTGGCAAAGCTAGCGAGCGGGGAAATATTAACGAATGGAATAGCAAAAAAGTTACGTCAAAACTCTACTAAGCTTGTACAATTCTATTCGATTAATATTTCTCCGCCTCGCTCCTCTCCGCGTCAGTGGAATCGGACCTTTAAGTATATTTGGAGTCCTAGTTACCTGAAATTAGATGCCTATGCATAAAATGGAATATTAATAAATATTGTCGAATCAAATGGTTTTTTCATGGTATAGAATAGCGAAACCACCTAAAGACCAATCTGAGCGATTAACTTTGCCCACAATAACTGCAATACCATTTTAGGCTGTTGCCTAAATGGTATTGCAACTCCTGTTACCAAAAATAGACATGAAACTAAAATCAAAGACTTATATTTTGTTACTTTGCTTAGAAATCGAATCTTTTTCACGTGGCTTATAACTTTAAAATGGTACTACTCAACATCAGAGGAATCGACCTGAGGTCTAGGATTGTTGACCACTGCTTCAGTGTTTACCGTGTGGACCGGCGCTGGATTCATTATCCTATTACCATTAACCCTAGATAGGTCTAAAACAGGTAACCTTAAAACATAATCATTATCCCAACCCCGAGACCTGGGCTCAGACCACTGAATCACTCTGAAATCCGCAGAATTCTGCCCAGAAGTTGTCGCTATAGGATTAAGTCTAGGAATACGCTGGGCTAAAGTGCGTAGTCTGGAATTTTCTGGTCTGTCCTGCCTAGATTCTGGCACAATATTAGGAGCGTCTGGCCGACGGACCTGCTCCTGTCTTTGGGTCTGGTTAGACGCGAACATATGTTGGTACCTGACTACTTCGCACGGCAGGAGCGGTCTGGCATCCCTGCCGATTCTTTGGACCGTGATCTGTCGTTGGTTCTGCTGGTTCGGGGATGTTATGGATGATGAGTCGACGGGTGTGTGGGTGGGGTGGATGATGATGCTGTTTTGGTTCACTCTCGTTGGGGATGGGAAGTTCAGGGCAAGGAAGTCGGGTAGTGGAACGCAGAACACGCCGAGTTCCTCCTGGAAAATGAAAATTCTGTCAGGTTTCTGTGCATTTTTAGTCAAGTTATGGACTTTGTGAGTATTGAAAAAAGCGACTAAGGGGTGATATCAGTTGAGTGAAACAACATCACGCTTACTTGAGAAACGTCTGTAAAAAACAGTTATATTGGTGGAAATTAGTTACTTTTTGTACAACTAAGCATGCTAATTTGCACCTTATGGTCATTATTATTTATTTTGAGGAAAGAGTTAGGGGTCTTGAACGCCTCTAAGCTACTGCGACCTGATAATATCTATTGTAACACCTCTTACAGCATTACAGCACTTCCCCAAGCTGCAAGTCAATCATGAAGTCGGCTATGACCTTGGGGGAGGAGGGTTTGATCTCCTGAGTTGAGATGATGTGTCCTCAAAGATGCTGGTTTCTTATGTGGTGCACTGCATCCACAATCTAGTCCAAGTTTAACAAATAAATAACTATAACTAACTATAACTATAACTGCATCACATGGTCATTATAATATATTTGTTTTTAAACAGACGCTCCTCATTTTGTGGTAATAAATAACAAAATAGTGTGGTCACTTATCAGGTGGTCATGCGTTGATTATGGCTAAACTTCCTTTCACAATAGTTAGTGGTCTCGGAAGAGCCCAAGCATTACTAATATTAAATTTTTCATATACCAGAATCAAAATTATTTTAATATGTCTCCAGAAATGTCTATGTATGTGTAATGTGTCTCTGTGTACACGTTACTTCTCTGACAAATTTCATCAGCAATTTTTTAGGAGGATTATATCAAACAAAGAGACAAGACTCAATTCCTTTTATACAACGTGTTATTAAATTAACTCAAAACCTGAAACTAGTTTGTTCAGAATCGAGAGTAGAATCCATTACACTATTTTTTAACATAGGGTTTATTTTTACCAAAAAAATATTTTCATACCATGCCAAGTCTAAAAGTTTCATACGACGACGCGGTGCTGAGCGCAAAGGCGAGCAAGACCCAGTAAAAAGAGTGATGGAAACTTTTGGGTAACATTTGTTTCCTAAAACCAGTGGCGGCTGTACCTTAAGTGCACTCGTGCGCTGCACTACGAGTTCATAAATTCATAATACCTTTAAAAAGAATCACAAAATACCTAAAACATCAATATTACGTACCTACTTTATACTTATGAATAGTTATGAAGTAACGACAAATCAATTGACTTCAATGTTGACTGCTATAGTACTATAATTTAAAAGTGAATTAAATAATAAAAAGCAATGGTTGTGTGGATCTCTTTTGTTTTCTTAGTAGTACGTTTTTTAGAGAGTCGATTTGGACGGTCACTGGTATTAAGGATTTTTATTGTATTTTAAATAATATTTATTGTATCATTATTGTATTTTATATTGTAAATAAAACAATACAGTGCACCACCGGTTCTCTGACCCAGCAGCCGCCACTGCCTAAAACTATTAAAACTTAACTTAATTTTGATGAGGTTATTCACCTCCCGACACAGTAGCGTCGAGAGCGTCGCACGTTCGTGAATGAATCTAGCGCTATGAATCGATTAGAGTAACCATGATACCAAAAATTACAAATATCTTCTACAATAATAAATGAAAAATTATAATTGGTTTCCATATCAATTTATTATAATAGTGTCTGAGGTTTTGAGTTATTCCAATAACATGTTGTATAGATTTTAACAACTGTTTAATTCGTAAACCTACACTTACAGTGAAAAATGGATAACTCACCGTAGCATTGGGCGTCCTCTCGCTATTACTGTCAGGTATATTAATAAAAGGTTTCCTATCGACTTCGCTTGAAGACTGGGCGGTGGTCGGTGTTTTTTCTTTATTCTCTTCTTCTAAAGGTATATCAGGAACTACTTGTAAATCTTCGGGAGGATTCGGAACTGTGACATAGCTCGCTATTATGCTAGAAAGTTGGTCCAGTACCTGTGAATGAAAGTTGAGAATAGTGACATCTGTTGGTGGAAATTTTAAGTACATTTTCCGATTGCTGATGATAGATGGCGCGTACTCAAGGTTATTATTAGTTTGCGCATAAAAAAGTGATCCTAATCACCAGGTTTTTTTACATTTATGAATGAATTACTTAACTAGTTAATAAAATTGTTAATATCGGAATTTTCAGTCTAAAAGCTACAATCTACGATTAGCTAAAATAGACGCTTAGAATCAAGGAAACTCGAAAATGAAATTAATTTACATAATATGTGTAAATAAGTAAACCTAAATCTTACCTCGTCAGCTATTAGTCTATGTTTAGGGTCTTTCACCAGCAACCTTTGTATTAGAAACACGGTATTGTCGGACACCTGCACTGAATTGCCATCTCTGCAAACAAACAAAAATTTAGGTAATCCTATAATGTCAAAACACGACTAAGATTATACCAGTATTTTTTGTAGAATCAAGTCATTAATTAATTAATACATAATCATTGGCCTTATTTCCCAAACATAATTTCCTCTATGCTTCTTTAAGAAGGCAAGGTTACGAAAAAAAATCCGTTTTGACCAGTATAACTTCCAGTTAACATAGAGCCAAACGCTGGATGCTGTGCAATTGTTATGACATCCAATGGACTTGTCATGACTAACTGGACTGACTGGTGTCTTAGGTTGTGGAGTATAAGGCTAAACGGAGCAGACTAATTGGAAAAACAGTCGAAAATATTGACAAATGACTTTTTTTTTCTTTATTCTTAACAGGCTGGCGTTTGACCGACACCTCACCAAGATGTTAAGCGATGATGCGGTCGACGATGGTTTACGCTTGCCCTGCAAAAACCTATTCACTCGAGCCATGAAGACCACCAGATTATACTTCTCGGGAAACACTGACGGGAAACTCCTGTTCCATCTATGTATCCCCGCTGGTACAATACCTTATAAAGAAAGAGATAATTGGCTAGCTGGCTTTATAGAGCGTCATCTCTGTCGCACGAAGTAATAACAGTCCAACAAGTCAGAAACAAAACGTCACATAGAAGAGTGACAGAGAAGACGCTTTATGAAGCCGAAGCAAGACGGGGATCTCTTTCTAAAGCTCGATGGTGTAATATTTACTGCTAAGTACTGTAGGGATCTCAGAAAAACAGAATACTAGAGAGAGGACAAGCCGCCGCGTAAAGGCTGACCGTTGTATGCACAGCGGGCATACACTGCCGTTGTTCACCGTCACTTGCACCCGAGTGACTATGCGGACTCGTTTGAGAGAAAACTCTCTTTTATTTCCAAAATGCCGTAAGGATACAAGTGTGCGTGTTTCATGTGTTCGTGATTTTTGCTGTAATTTATTGATGCGTTTTCTTGCGTTGTGTTCGTAAGTAGAGCTTACGACCCTCAGACTCCATGCAAACTAGGCGGCTTGCCCGATCTCCTTATATTCCGTTATCTGTGGTAGGGATAATAGGTTTTTTTTTCATTTATTCCTACCAGTCTCCTCAGTTCCTATCAGTCAGGAATTGGAATCGCTTGGTCCTTCAATCCCTACTGATGTATGAAAAAATATACCCAATCATACTTACGGTGGTATATTATAATTGGCGGCCTGTATCCTACTGAACAGCTGCGCTAGACTGGTGTCGCAGAAGGGGAACTGTCCGTAAAGCATGGTGTATAACACCACGCCCAGGGCCCACATGTCTGATGGCTTGCCCAAGTACGGCTTGCACATTAGAACGTCCGGAGAAATGTAGGCAGGCGATCCTGGAATGGAGAATTAATCATTGAGAACTTGTGGGGTATACCTCTGACCTTTCGAGTTCATATTGTGCAGTTTTGATTATTACTTGCTTTAACGGTGAAGGAAAACATCGTGACCAACCTGCACACCTACTACACACACTATCGAGAACTGTATTGGAGTGAGTGCTCCAATACAGTTCTCGATAGTGTGTGTAGTTCATTGTGAATTTGTGAGGAATACCCGAGCGGCTCGTAGCAAAGCAACGACTGCGCGGATTGTACGATCTACAAGGTTAAGCTGCACTTGCCGCAGTCAGTCTATGGATGGGTGACCGTTTCGTTACACATCGAGACCTCTCCGTGCCTCGGAGAGCACGCTAAGCTGTCGAGACCCACCGATTTAGGCTGTGCGTTGTCTGTCTGTCAGTTTTAAGAATTTTATTAAGTAGATTTAGGATAGGATTTAGGATTAGGATTAGGACTTAGGATGTTTTTTTTTTATATTTTATTTTCGGATTTAGGATTTTGTGGTCGCAAGCGCGACTGCTGAGCTTGGGGTCCTGGGTTCGATTCCCGGGTCGGGCAAAGTGTTATTGGGTTTTTTCAATAGGAAATTCTCAGTAGCAGCCCGGAGTATGGATTTGTGCCCGGTTAATGGCAATAGGCTCGCCCCCTATTACATGGGACTATAACATAACTGGCGAAATGTGGGTGTACTATACACCTCTGCCTACCCCTTCTGGGAAATACAGGCGTGATGTTATGTTGTTGTTAGATTTAGGAGATTAAAACGACCTTTAATTGTATTGCTGTCTAAAAATTCAAATTCAAAAGGTTTTATTTCAAAAAAGCATTTACACGCACTTTCAAAACGTTATGAATCTAGTTGCACGGTTCCAAAAAGTTGGTCCTATGGAGAAGAAGCGGCAAGAAACTCTATGGAAATACTCTTTTCATGTTAAATAGTACAAAGGTGTTACATGATTTGCTAAGAATTGTGTGAGAACAATGTAGGTTAATGAGTGAGACCAATTCACTGAAGATAACTAATTAATAATGATTATTATTATGTTTAGGCTCAAACATAATAGAAGGGAACCCATCGATCTCACACTATGCCATTAATGGCTACATTATGCTCACATTTACAGTGATTAAAAATACTGAAGTCTTTTTCAACACACTTGCTCGTAAAGTGGCTCTTATTGCACTGCTTTTAGGTTCATAATGTAGCTTATAATGCACACGCGTGCTTTTTAGGGTTCTTACTTTATATCATCGCGCTAGTGTTTTTTACTTTACATTTTATTTTTTAAACGTTGCAAAGAGTTTTTATGTCTAAACAAAATTCAACTTTTTTTGAATAAATCAACTGTATTATTTAAAATATGTTAAATAAACATTTCATCAAATTATTTCTTTTTCTCAGCAAATTAAAATTAATTTGTGTTGTTGTGTGTGTGAAATAAAAATAAAATATTTATGATATTTTTAATATTAGGCTGTTTGGTGGTTTCCTTCTACCACCTGCGCGCGCATACTGATACGTCACCGTGCAATTACAGTAATCCGCGCGCCATATTTCACAAATTCCATATTTTCCTAAAATATGTGTCGTATGACACGCGTGAGCATTGACTATTATACTCTCGGCTCCATTACGCCCTCGCCTATGGCTCGATCATAATAGTAAATAATACAATCCAGTCTCGAGTATAATAGCCAACTTAGCTCACTTGTATCATAATGTACTACAAATACAATGTTAAGAGTACAATAAAAATTATCTAAAAAAATAAGTAAAAGTCTCATTCTTACCTCTCTGATCCTTCAGCAGGTCCCGGTCACTTCCAAGATGCGTCCCCAGACAGAAGTTGGTGATGATAACGCGACCCGTGCGCTGGTTCAATACTATGTTACCCAGCTTCAAGTCTCTGTGAACTATGTTCCTCTGAAATGATAAGTATGGGTCCATTCAAACGTGCTACATCCACGCTACAGCGGCAAAAGTAGCCGGGCACAGTTTTATGATCAAATAAAATAAAAAAAGTAAAAACCGACTTCAAAAATAATAAAATAGGTAATTTGTGTGAGACAGTTTAGAAAGTAGGTGCCTTTGATTCAAGAAAAAATTGCAATGGGTCTGATAAGAAGGTTCAAAGTACTTCAAAGTCACTCAAAGGGCTAAGTGTCCCTGCGTGATCGAATCATAAATGAGGAGATTCGCAGGATTCGCATCTAGTACGTAGTCCATATTATATTGATGACTACAACAATATTTTGTAAGAAATCAAGTAAAATCAGATCTTACCTTATGCAAATTTGCAACTACCCTCACAATATCGTAGAATATAAGTATCGCTTCTTTCTCCGGCACCTTCTTTACTTTGGTCACGTACTGCTGCAAGTTGACCAGCTCAGACCCCTTCTCACTGAACTGGTGGGAACTGACACAGTCCAGAACTAGGAACAAACGCTGACGTACGCGGCCCGTGTAGATGAAACCGCTGCCATTTGGGTTCGGAACTTCTTCTAGAGCATAATCCTGGAAAATAAAGAAACATAACTTCAGCCACAGACATAGTAAAAAATAGAGGAAGTGCTGTGAACAATCATAGTGAAGCCAAAAAAAAACAATGCTCCTTCTCGTACAACCAGCGCTCGCGTGTTCGAAAACATGACAGGATTTTATATTCACTTAGGCAGATGTACAAAAATTAATTTAATAATTAGTTATAAGGGCAAAAAGAACAACTAGTTACACAACTAAAATTATCTAAATATTTTATTAAACTCGAGCCCCGATTCGAATGAACTCGCGCGCAGAATCAATACTATTTTAAATAATTACTATTATAATAGGTAGGTACGTTGATGAATGGCTTCGCGGACCACTTGTGAAGTCTTCGCTGACCACCAGTGATCCGCGGACCACCGGTTAAGAACCACTGGTCTATGGTTTAAGGGTAAGTCTAGTCTATCGCAGCTCATCATCATCATCATTTCAGCCGACAGACGTCCACTGCTAGACAAAGGCCTCCTCCAAGCATCGCCACAACGACCGGTCCTGCGCTTACCCTATCCAGCGGATTCCCGCGATCTTCACCAGGTCGTCGGTCCACCTTGTTGGCCTACCCACGCTACGCCTTCCAGTACGCGGTCGCCACTCCAGAACTTTACTGCCCCATCGGCCATCCGTTCTGCTCATTTCTATCGCAGCTAATCACATTATAATATTGTTACGACCTGGGGGTTCGTATATAGATAGAAAGCCGATTAAATGCGTAGAGAACACTTTATTACTGAACAATTACACTGAATCGCTTATTAACACACAAAGTTACTAGTTAAATCGCTCCGAATATCGCTTCGATGTTATCGCTTGTATCGCTTGATCCAAACTGAACTCCAACTGAACTCCACTCGCACTGAGCTGCGCCGTTTATATAGGCCGCGAGTCGTGGTACTAGAAAGTCCTCGAACGTCATCTATCCTTGTCATAATATAACTCTTTCTCACTTGCACATTCTTGTAATAGAAAGTTCTCGAACCTTGGCGAACCTCATCTATCCTTGTCTTATATTAGCTCTATCCTGCTCACTCTCTTCCAGAAGGTTCTTCGTCTATCCTTGTCTGATATTTAGCTCTATCTCGCTCACTCATCAACAATTTTACATGTGGGTGTCAAATGGCCATAAGGGGTCCTGAAAACGCCTGAAAATGGGTTTTCCGGAAATGTCGGCATCGGATTTGTTGGCTCCTGAAACGGCCTGAAAACATGTTTCAGGCGCCTGAAAACAACAGCAAATTACTCAAAATTTCTATTCTTTGGTATGTGATAGAGCCTCCTCTGATACGGACTGAAAATGCATTTCAGCCTGCTGAAAACGTCTCTAAGTCCAGGAAAATCGAGGTTGAAGTATTTCAGTCCACTCTGCTTAACCCTCCGTCGTAACAATATATTTGGGTGTATGCCACTATGTATTTGAGTGTGGCTGCACAATTGACTGCAGCCCTACTATTAATAAGTACTCTTGTTATGAGCAGAATGAAAGAATAAACAATTTGTGTGATACCGCAGTGTGTATCAGTTACAGTGTTGCCATATGCACCGTAATTACGGCAGATTTGTCGTAATTTTGGGTTTTGTTTTTATTTCTGCCACTTACCGTAGTCATAAATTACGGTGTATGAAAGTTACCGTAATTTTTTGAATCCAACGGTAGTATGACATTTTTT
Organism: Asteroscopus sphinx; assembly: GCA_949699075.1. Lineage (NCBI taxonomy): Eukaryota > Metazoa > Arthropoda > Insecta > Lepidoptera > Noctuidae > Asteroscopus > Asteroscopus sphinx. The sequence continues at coordinate 18,991,143 of OX453022.1, read as the reverse complement.
TTTTTTTTTTAAACCGGCCAAGAGCATGTCGGGCCATGCTCAGTATTATAGGGTTCCTTAAGTAGGTGTAATTACAAACGAATCAAATCGAATATTATCCATGGCTATGCTTTTTTAGTTTTTGCAATAATCGGCAGCATTCGCGACTCAGAGCGTATTGTTAGTAGCGCCATCTAGCGATAAATTCAAGAAGCCAAATTGAAGAAGTGTGTTCAACATAACACAAAGTTACTTTTTGTGATTTTTTCAAATAGAAAGTAACTAAAGGAGCATTATTTGCTATGTTCATTTTTCTCTAAGGTCAATGACCTTTGAACTAGGACGTTTTAAGTATTTTTCAGTTTTCTCTCTATAACTCAAAAAATTATAATCACATTATACTCGAAATAATTTTAAAAGAGAGTTTTTACAAAGGTCTATCAATTTGGAAGATTATAACTTTCTACGTTGCATAGTTTAGAAATGGCGGGGGGGGGGACACATTGCAAGCCACTTTGGCGCGCTATATTTCGCAGATGGTACACCTGATAAAAAAGTGGTGTATGAAACATTACCTTCATTTTAGTAGACCTATTCAATGATACCCCACATGAGGGGGTGCAGCGAAAAATTTTTTTTCATCTCCATTTCACGTGTATGGACGCCACCCCTAAAATCCGTAAAAACGATTTTTTTATTCTTTTAAAATTGAGATCTATATGTAGACTATTTTTTAACAAAATTTCATTTACTTTTGTTTATAACAGTAGAAGTTATTAAGCTGTAAAGGATTAGGACAGACGGACAGACGGACGGACATGACGAAACTATAAGGGTTCCTTGTAGGACTTCAGAACCCTAATTACTGTAATTTTACTGTATTACTCAAGTGAGTCGTCCGTGTGGTGCCGGACGTAAAGAATTGCACCACCCTCCCTCTTCTCATGGGTGTCGTAAAAGGCGACTAAGGGATTCACCAGAGGATGGGCAGCAGCGTTCTCTGAGTATTTAAACAACTAACTGCGATCGCCAACCCGCCTGCCAAGCGTGGCGATTATGGCATATTATATTCCATTTGGGGGAGGCCTTTGTCCAGCAGTGGACGTTTTTCGGCTGGAATGATGATGACTCAAGTGAGTGCACCTAGTTGCATACAAAATTCAAAATATAATGAGTTTTTTGCAAATTGTAGCTCTAATTCACGTTGTAGGTATATTGTTCGGAATATGATTAGTGGCACTAATCTTAATATATATAAATCTCGTGTCACAATGTTTGTCCTCAATGGACTCCTAAACCACTTAACCGATTATAATAAAATTCGCACACCATGTGGAGTTCGATCCAACTTGAGAGATAGGGTAGTTTAAATCTCAAATTATAGTCGCAATTTTAATTTATTGCTAATTATTTGTCTGTTATTATTTGACAGTCACAATTATCTGTTAACTCCAAATGATTCTAACAGATGTCGATACCTTTCGACTGGGTTGAGTAAGTAATGAATAGATGGCGCTGCTATGGTAAATCTACGAACGTGTCATATAAGCTACATTTTAACAGCATAATTACCACGTGTTGATGACGCTATAAAATTAATTAAATTTATTTTGTAGTGAACGAAATACCGTATAATTGAATAGTACAAAGGCACTGCTTATTTCTATAAGAAATTTCTTCCAGCAGACCTGCGAGAGGTAAATTTGATCTCCAAAACTGATAGATGATAGATTTTAATGATATTTCTTGTGTAGGTACGTTCGAGTCCGGGTCCCTGCAGGGTTTGAATTAACAAATGGACCCGGTAGGTGGCGCTGCAGTCGTTGTGTCACCATATTTGATTTGCTGAACAATTGATAACATGGGACGGGACATGGGACGGACGGGACAGGACATGTGACATGGGGGACGGGATATGGGACGGGACGGGACATGTGACATGGGGGACGGGACATGTGACATGGGGGACGGGACATGTGACATGGGGGACGGGACATGGGACGGGACGGGACATGGGAAGGGACATAGGCCGGGACGGGACATGGGACATGAGACGGGACGGGACGGGACATGTGACATGGGGGACGGGACATGGGACGAGACGGGACTTGAGAAGGGACATGGGCCGGGACGGGACATGGTACATGAGACGGGACATTGGACATGGGACGGGATAGGACATTTAACATGGGACGGGACGGGACATGGGAAGGGACTGGACATGGGGTGAGATAGTGGGATAGTGGGATAGTGACTGGACTGGACTGGACTGGACGGTCCGAATAAAAGGATGGATGGACGGATGGATGGAACTGGACTGGACTGGACTGAATTAACAGGATCCGTCACGTGGGTTAGCAGAATTTAACGCGAGTGAAGCCGCGAATATTTATTTCTTCTGTACATCTGATTGTCGCCTAACTCCTCCTAAACAGCTGAACCGATTTGGATGAATTTTTTTGTGAATATTTCAATGGTTTCCTGGATGGTGTGAAAACACAATTGGATCCGGTAGGTGGCCCTTCTGTCTGTATGTCACTGATCTTCTCCTAAATGGCAGGGACGATTTTAATTAAATGTGGCGCTGCTTTTCCGGGCAGGACGACGTCTGCCGGGTCCGCTAGTAACAATATATCTACTGAATCTTGGGGGAGGCCTATGTCCAGCAGTCGACATATTTTGGTTGAAATTATGATGATGATCTACTGAATAATGCTCATAAAAAAACATTAAACTAGCTCTATAAGCTCGATAATCGACAATTTGTTAGTACAGTCAACTGCATGACAGTGGTAACACTTCAATTCGAAAACCGCCCTTACTACTTACGAAATAAAGATGCTGCTAATGTCACAGTGTTTCCACCGGCGTGCGGTTGACCGTACCTAACTTTATATTGTGGAGCTTATAGAGCTAGGATGTTTTTACTACTAAATAAGGGATAATACGCCAAAAATCTAATTTTTTGTCTAATTTACCTACTACTACTTACTACATTATTACGTTATTGTGATTATTGTCGCGAAAAATATTCCGATCAATGTGAGATAGAGCAAAAAACCGAAGAAATTTCGAGTTTCGAGGCCTTCTACATCGCACGCAATCACCAATATTGCCTTCGATTAAAGGCAGAAAAGTATGAAAATTTGATTTACCGTATTTCTGGTAATTTTGGCCTACTGTGCACCGTATTTTCGTTTCATCGATCTGGCAACACTGATCAATTATTTATGACATTTATGGTGCTGCGAGTAAGGTGGGTGTGTGTCAGCGTTGGTGGTGGTACTTGGTAACATTATTAGCGATTATATTAATATCTTGACCGATGCCACACCTCGAACATTCAATAAATATAAATGCTAGCACCACCTACATACACAAGATTACGTCCGTATACGAACGCACACACACGTATACGTTAGGGATGCTCGCCGCTCGTAATGCCCACTAAGTTCCAAACGCTTCTCAGTAGTTCTCAGAGATGGCGTGCTCGTATAGCGACTGGCGATTGTGGTCCATTGCAATCTTGCAGTCCAATTGCGGTCAAACTGCGGGCGGGTGTGGGGCGCGGGCGAGGAATCATAAATTGGCGGGGGGCGGTGAGTGGCCGTTCTGTGCGTTAGTACTAATTTCTGTGCCGATGCATAGGGTTGACAAACACATTAATTACATAATCAATTATTTCCTTTTTTCAACCATGTAAACAAAAGATAAAGTATTTATGTTTGTTATGAAAGATAAGTTCTCATCATAAAACTTTGCAATGTGATTCATACAACACAGACTTGATACTATGAATTATAATTCTTGAGATATCTTATCAGAAAATTTAAGAATTTTGATTCACCATTTATTTATATTCATAGAAATTATAAAATTCTACCTGACAACAGTTGTTTTATTTTTCTACTGGATGTCCAATAAATAGAACGATATACTGCGGGGGGTGATAGCTTTGGTCAGTACCTACCAAAATAGCACATTATACGTTCCCCCAAATGTTCCAGTTTACAAATTAGGTATACTAAATTTTCCAAAAAAAAATATTTTCTTGTACCTATTTTTAAAATGTTTCCATCTATTAAAAAAAAATGGAGTAAGTGTTGTCATGTAAGTGAATTATAAAACTCTAATGAGAAATAAAATAAATGTATCATCATCCTCGTTCATCATCATCAACTCAGCCTATCGCAATCCACTGATGGACATAGGCCACATCATCCTCCTGGCCTTTTCCCAATTATGTTGGGTTCGGCTTTCAGTCTAACCAGATGCGGCTAAACATCAGTATTTTACACGGAGCGACTGCCATCAGACCCCCTCAACCCAGTTACTGGATAGTACCGACATTCGGAGATTAGACCAGTTGTCAGACTTTCAGGCTTTTGACTTTTGACCTGTAACAACTGCACATAGATATTCGTATGACAACCGGGACCGACAGCTTAACGTGCTCTCCGAGGCACGGAGGGGTCTTGGTGTGAAACGGAATGGTCACCCATTCACGGACTGACCGCGGCAAGCGCAGTTTAACCTCGCAGATCGTTCAATACGCGCGGTTGCTACTTCGCCACGACATCGACACTTCAATAGTAGTTTATGAAACTGTTGCATAATAGGGGTTATTAAAACACGAGTGTGAGTTTAAAAGCCGAGCCGTAGGCGAGGTTTTTAATAGTATCACACGAGTGTATACCTAGTTATGTCAGTTTCATACACTATTTTATCTACACTCATACAATTTTAAATAAAATACCAAAGTCAAAATCTTGGTAACAAATCCAATCCAAAGCCAAATCCAGTAGGCCATGGCGCGCGGCCGCGCGCACTCCGCGCACGCGCGCTTCAACACAGATAATAAAATATAGTCTGGCGAAAACATTATAATCGGAACTAATTTTCTATCCTTGTCAGGATTCCGTCAATCTCTATTTTATCATACAAAAAATATGCCTGTAAACACTTAAATATAATTAAAAGCAATATGAGAATCCAAACTTCTGCCAAAAACGCGATTTTATACGATAAAATTTTTCAATGTATGACTAGTGGCGCCACCCTGAATTTTGTGTACTATTGGTGCCAAACTGTACGACTGCAAAAAAAAAGGTTTGAAAACTCCTTGGTTGGGTCGAAGTGGCATTAAAAACTCCTTAGTTGGGCTGAAGTGTGCGGTTATGGAAAAAAAATTAAATTACCGCATTGTTTTGTTCAGCAAACTGTATCGTAATGAAACTTTTTAAATTCATTACAGGTGCATGTGCGTAAAGTATGTCATTATGACATTACTTTCGAGTTCATAATTCGAATTTTACGATACGAGTGTAGATAAAGATAATAAATGTATCTCAAACCTCAATTTACTACGATTATAGATCAATAACAGGTTAATTCTGGATGTGGGAAAACTGGGTCAACATTGATAGGTATATTTATCAACATAATACTTCATTATCAACACTTTATGTCTTGTGATCTTATCACGGACTTAAATAGATATCATGAGAGTTCATTGTAATGGACAAGTTAAATGTAAAGTTTATTGCAGTCCACTAGGCAGTACTAGACCTATACACATTTTATATAGCCCACCGATGTACCTGCGCAGATTACACAATTTAAACACGGGGTAATTGGTTAACCAATCAGAAAACGTCGCTGCGCGCCAAATGTCTCCACCGGTGCCGCTAGAGTATGGAAGTGTGTGAGCGAAATGGAAAAATACGTCACGGCAATCAATTTTAACACCTTATGGGCAATGCGTAAGGTTGATAATATTTTTTTTTATGTTTCGGGTGTTTTCGTCGATCGTCTTTTCGTGTCTGCGCGAACGAAGATTGACAACGCGCCTTATTTTTTGTGTCGTACTGTACTTCTCTGTTTCTTATTAAGTTTCTTTCATCCACTGCTGTACAGTCAGAAGTTGTTCACAAACTAAACTTATTTTAAACTATCAGTGTCTTTTACTAATAGTAGATACAAGAAAGGGATGGCAAAAATGTTAGTGCTGCCAAATTAGTGAGAATAAAAATTTCCATACAAATTTAGTCATGATCTCAGAATGTGCTGACTAAAATAAAAAGAAATGCAACACCTAAACTAATTTGACAGCACTAAAATTGATGCCATCCCTTTCTTGTATCTACTATTAGAGAAAGAGAGGGAAAGTTTAAAATAAGTTTAGTTTGTGAACAAGAGAATCAATACCATTATTGCTTTAGCCCTCCCCCATGGACATTGACTTTGAACGGTTTTGAGCAACCATTTCCGACGATGTCTGTGGTCTAGTGGTTCGAGTATCGGACTGTTGATCACGAGAGTTCGATTCCCACAGGGCACAAAAGTTTGTGTGATGAACATAAGTGTTTGTGTTGGTCTGGGTGTTTCTTATATTACAAGTATGTATTTACAAAAAAAAGTATATAAGTATCATATCCATTGTCTAGTACCCATAGTACCAGCTCTGCTTAGTTTGGGCACAGAATATCTAATAGTACTAACGTAGTTTGGGACTAGATGGTGCTGTGTAAAAATGTCCCAAAAAAAAAAAAAAAAATTTTAAATATATATTTCCATCCAACAGTCTCTGCAACTCTAATTAGGTTGTCAAAGGAAATAAACAAGAGTTTAAAAGTGAGAATATTGCCTTTAAAAATAAACGTAAATAGTTGCCATAGTATGTAGGAGCTGACCTGTCCCGACAGATGGCACCGATTCAGGAGCATGACGCAAGCATCAGCCATTGCTTAACTCAACCATATTGAAGGGAACTTAATGACACAATACTAATGCCACCATAAGCATTATATTATTATAGTTATTTATTATTTTTAACGCATTTTACGCATGCGAAACGAAATCTAACTATTTAAATTGTGGAAAGAAATTTAAATCGTTAGATTTCGTATCGCATGCGTAAAATGCGTTAAAAATAATAAATAATTAGTAAGGGTAGGCATATCTATACGACTTTGAATTAACTGTAAAGTTAGTCGAGTCGGTTAAGAAACACTGTTTCTTAATAAGATATCGCTGACATCACCCAAAGATGTATCAAGTGGATGAGAATTTCGTTACCACGAGCAGTGTTCACGGAGGCTTAGTGGCTAAAGCACTGGCGTACTGAGCCAGGAGTCGCAGGTTTGAATCCTGCTCGTGAGTAATTTTTTCTTTCCACAATTTAAATCGTTATTATTATAGTTATCATGCCAAAGCACTACTGTCTTTACCTTAAACAAACCATGGTGATGTATCACTCCATCCTGATCCTTCAATAATGATAGCAGGGAATATTCTGTATGCAGCAGCATTTTACCCTGCCTATCATCTTGGGTTTCCGGTTGCCCTTCATTTCTTAGGGTCAAGATCTTAACCTGGAAAAGAAGCACAGTTTTTGTTACTATTCAAATGGTTAAAATTAAATGAATCATGAAGTTTGCCTTTTAATTTGCGATCTTCTATGGATCACTCAACTCAACCAGAATAGCGGAAACATCATAAAATTAATAGAATAAAACTGCACATATAAGTAAGCACAATCTATTTTGTTTAATGTTGGTTTGCTTAAGTATATGGTACGGTCGACCGCACGTCGGTGGTAACACTGACATTAGCAGCCTCTTTATTTCGTAAGCAGTAAGGGCGGTTTTCGAATTGAAGTGTTACCACTGTCATGCAGTCGACTGTACATGTACATAGTTCGGGTAGCATGCGCATGTTGTGGCACTTGTGCAGGTTACATGCATCATGTAAACAACCATGTTAAAAATTGTGCAGGTCCAGTGCCTTATGAATGTACCACATTAGCCTGCGCGAGTAGCCTGCGAATGTAGCCCGCACCAGTTACATGCACCATGTACAAGCACTAATAATGATCTTTATATCAGGGTGTTTCTTATATATTATAAGTATGTATTTACGAATAAAAAGTAATAATTTCTTAGGTTTTTGCAATCACTAAACATTAAAATAAAACAAATTTTAATTAATAATAAATGTATGGTAGATTAAAATATTTTTTAGAAATATCTGTAAAGACACTTATTATCTTAGTCTATCTGCGACCACGAAACGCTGCAATGCTTTCGAAATGTCATGAAGACCCATGACTAATACAATAATATATGTGATATAATCCAGTTAAACTGTGTTTTATTATAATGACCTCTGTGGTCTAGTGGTTCGAGTGTCGGACTGCTGATAACGAGGTTGTGGGTTCGATTCCCACAGGACACAAATATTTGTGTGATGAACATAAGTGTTTGTGTTGGTCTGGGTGTGTTGCTTATGTATTATAAGTATGAATTTACAAAAAAAAAAGTATATACCCATACCACAAGCTCTGCTTAGTTTGGGACTAGATGGTGCTGTGTAAAAATGTCCCAAAGATATTTATTTATTTATTAATGAATAAAAAGTATATAAGTATTATATATTATATAAGTATTATATAAGTATTGTATGAGTGTTTGTGTTGGTCTGATTGTTTCTTATATATTATAAGTATGTATTTCCAAAAAAAAAGTACATAAGTATTATATCCACTGTCTAGTACCTATAGCACAAGCTCTGCTTAGTTTGGGACTAGATGGTGAAGTGTAAAATGTCCCAAAAATATTTATATTTATATATTTATTTTATTTTATTTATATCCATTGTCTAGTACCCATAGCACAAGCTCTGCTTAGTTTGGGACTAGATGGTGAAGTGTAAAATGTCCCAAAAATATTTATATTTATATATTTATTTTATTTAATTTATATCCATTGTCTAGTACCCATAGCACAAGCTCTGCTTAGTTTGGGACTAGATGGTGAAGTGTAAAATGTCCCAAAAATATTTATATATTTATTTTATTTTATTTATATCCATTGTCTAGTACCCATAGCACAAGCTCTGCTTAGTTTGGGAGTAGATGGTGCCGTGTAAAACATGTCCCAAAATATTTATTTTATTTTTATTATAGACAACATGTAGTGTGATTAAGTAAACTGAATAATAATATTTAAGTAACTATTATTTAATCTTTAGAAAGCTTTATATTTCTAGTTTGAATTTAATTTAACACAAGCTTTCACATCATGTTGCAACTGTAAATTTCTTCCCTGCACTCAATTCTAATATCACTTTCGTAATAACATAATCTTCTAAACTCAATAGTATAGAATCCAAAATTTTTTATCATCTGGAATCCATGAAAATATAATTTCCTTTATATAAATTACTGATGTTTATCACATAAAATACATGCTAGGTGTGGAGTTGTGGAAAATGGCCCGATATACCAATACTGATGATTAAAATGTTTAATATTACTCAAGAATAAATTACATCATGATATCAATTCACAAGACGTTGGATGGCAAAATGAGTTTTTGCACCAAGTCTGAATAAACCTACAACAATATTATTATTTAATAACATCTGACACACAATGACGACCATACATATATTATTATTAATAGCATGCGTGAGATGCTCAAAATAGATATACAGCAATAAGGAAGACAATTAAATGGAACCTGTATTAGGATTACATTACTATTGCACAAATGTTAGAAATATAACTGTAAAAGTCAGAAATATTGCATCATTTTTAACTAAAGAATTTAATAAGTAACTATTATTATTTTGCATAAAAACCAATAATGAAATGTATATAAATAATTATAGTTCAGTAGCCAAACAACAAAACTGATATTTAATTACATAATTACTGTTCATGGTTAATAATGACAGTACTATTATCATAATGATTTATGAAGGCTCATCATGGCTACTAAGAAACTACATATTTCTAGTAACAAATAAGAAGACTGAATACTCATCAGACAATTACTCATCAATCTGTATCTAAATCTATAATCCTAATTTTAATAAGTTTAACCTTGTTTAGCGATTGAATTACATGTAATCATAACATTATATGGATGCTGATAAGCAATAATGTGTCAACCCACAAAAATTCGAAAATTGAGTTAATGATGCAGTACGCTTCTTTGGCTGACAAAGAACGTTTTTCAATAGGGTTTTAACCTGATTGAATGGTTTTTATACCAAAAATGAGTATAAAAAGGTTGACACGAAATCAGTTCGAAGGGTAAGACATTTTGCAATAAGATGTTTAGGCACTTGAAACATTGTTTGATGACCCTAGGCGCCATCTGTTTAAAGTCAAAAGAAGTTATGGGACATGATCGGTTATTGCGTAATTAGTATTATCCTTTTTCGGCTGTGTAAACAACATCGGCCCATATTTAACTAAAATTATACGTATAAAGTGGGCCTCACAAGACTACTAGCCACGAATACTACATGGAAAACGCAGTAGAAGACTTGGGGAATATAAGATCATCAAAGGTAAGTCAAAATTTTACATAAATATAAGGATTTTAGCTATACAAGTTTAGAGGTCATTTTACCGGTAAAATTTATTAAAACAACGCTTTTTTATGACAGAATACTGTTTAAAATTACATTCAAATACGTTTTACATACTAACCGTGGTAATATTACTTATCTTAACTACCTAATTTCAGCAAAATGTAATATTTTTGATTAACAGGTTATTGCTTAACAAAAATTCTACTATTGACTAGCGCTTGTAAAAGTTTTATAAAGCTTGACACGTTATTGCTACAAAAAAATCTCGTTCACTTGTTCGTTCGTTTATTTCAATAGTATGTTAAATGACTTGAAACGTTTTTGAAAAACGTGGAATGAGGGAATTAATAAAACAAAGAGGTTCACGACTGTAAGTATCCGCAAACAGGGTAGACAGACATTATCTCAAATCTTCAGGTTCTCGAAATTATTAAATTTTGGCACATACCCTCATTTTGCAAGTTGTGTCTTATTTTTATAATTATTTTCAGAATGCCACCGCCAAGATCAAGAAGCCATGTTTACGGATCATTACTTAGGTATTAGTACCTCACGAGGAAAGCCATGCGTCGCGTTCTACTTCTGGCGAGGAGTTTCAGTGTGAGGTTATTAGCCACGATGTTGAAGAAAAGAGGCGTATGGTTCCGTCAAATAGCAGTCTCAATGAGGAGTTTCCAGAAATTCGGCCAGCAGAAACATACCTCACGAATATTTATATTTCTGATCAAGATCTGGACTTTGAGAATACTCTGGATTTATTGGAGTTTCTAGCTGCTGTTGATTGCTGTTTGTGGCTGATAATACAACACTAGCTCATTCGTCGATCATTGAGCTTATTCATCATACAGCAACTATTCAGTCCGAGCCCAATGAGTTGTATGATTCATCATAATCCCAGCCTATCGCAGTCCACTGCTGGACATAGGCCTCTCCCAAGTTGCGCCACAACACTCGGTTTTCTGCCTTCCGCATCCATTAACGTTCAGCCACGTTCTTCAGGTCGTCGGTCCACCTGGTGGGGGTCGCCCTACGCTGCGTTTGCCGATTCGCGGTCTCCACTCAAGGGCTAGTCTGCTCCAGCGGCCATCAGCCCTTCGACAGACATGGCCAGCCCACTGCCACTTCAACTTACTGATCCTACAAGATATGTCGGTCAATCCGGTTCTCCTCCGGATAATCTCGTTACGGATTTTATCCTTCAAAGAAACTCCAAGCATAGCTGGCTCCATAGCTCACTGAGCGACTTTGAATTTGTGAACCAGCCCAACTGTCAGTGTCCACGTCTCGGCACCGTAAGTCATGACAGGCATGACGTACTGGTTTAAGACCTTTGTCTTCAAACTTTGCGGTATATGCGACGAGAAGACTCGGCGAAGTTTGCCAAATACTACCCAGCCTAACTAGAACCTTCTGTCTGCTTCTTACTTGAAGTTTGTCTACCAAGCTGAATTATCTGCCCTAGGTAGACGTATTCCGTTACGACTTCGAGTGCCGACCCTTCAACGAATATTGGCCTCGGCATGCATATTGAACATGACTTTAGTCTTGTCCAGATTCATGCCGAGACCGACACGCCGAGATGCTCAGTTTAAGCTGTGCAGCATTTCGCCCAGGTGTTCCAACGACTCAGCCATACAACGATGTCATCGGCAAAACGGAGATGTGAGATGTTCTCGTTAACGTTGATACCCTAACCAGTCGAACGAAACGAGATTATTTTGTTGTAGGTAGTTTGATTTTGATTTTTAAATACTGTTTTAATTTAGATAATGTTGATTATGATGTAGGTAGGTAAGTACCTATTCAAAGTAAATCTTGAAGATTAAATAGCCAATAACGCTCGATGGTCCCTAATTTGTTCCGTTTTTAAAAGGTAAATAAATATTTTAATATTGTAAGAAATCATGGCTTTTATTGATAACACCTTAACATTACAATTTTTATCTTAATAATACGTTTATCAATATAGGGTTAAGGTACTTGACATTAATCAAATTGAATTTAAATTAATTGTCTTCAGTTTAGCAATAATGTGTTATAAGACTTGAAATGTATATTCAAATAAAATGTTTGCTGGCGCATTTTGTAATATCAAATTTAACGGTTTTTGGAATGAATATAACAGATTTTACAAGTTTAATTGGAGAAATTTGATCTAAACTTATATTATGATATAATGATTGCATATCATCAATATTTGCAGCAAATTCTTGAACAAACTAATTAAATTGGTGCCGTAATTTTGAAACACGATTTACTCGAAATGGCTTCCGTGTGGGTTGACATACTATTGCTTATCAGCATCCATATTATTACCTGATAGAATTCATCTGTTCTCTCTTTCCTTGCTAAGCACTGCACTATGCTTTTGACAGGACTGGGCCCAAGTTTAGGCCCAAGAAGGTAAGGACCAGCCTTACGCACATGCTTATCAGGAACGGGAGTGCCAGGAGGAGGCACATCACTCTTGTTGTACGACACTTTGGCCCTTTTCGGGGAATGGGGCCCAAACTTCTTGGAGTTCTTCAACACCCCACTAGATGTCGAGCTCGCGTACGCCGCTACTCTAGCGATCTTCGGACTTGGCTGCAGTAGCAAAGGTCGTGTCCTCTTTCCATGGTTCGAACTGCTTTCTGGTCTCTCTTGATCCATAACTAGCACAAGTCCACTCTCTAATTAAACGGCTAACACAACGTTCTTAACAACTAACAAAATTAATGCAGTAGTCACTATGAAACGTTTTACAAATTTCAGCGATTGGTGATGCACGAACAGTTGTTACTAAGAAAATAAATGCAACATTCAACATTCGTCGTATTGTCTCATTTATTTACCTATTGAAAATGTCTGATTTTCCGTTCAGAAACAAAATAAATTGCACAGCTGAAGTACTAAAGATGCTACGCATATAAACTGTTTCAAAAATGGTTTTCAAAAATGAAACGATAAAGAAAATTGTTCTTATGATAATATTTTTTGAACTTTAGATACCTACCCAAAGTTATATACTTAAACAGTTTTTTATAAAATTTTATATTAGGTCAATAAAATTATAATTTTATTATGATTTCCAAACGACAGACGGTCTAGTCCACAGACGTAGTAGAGATGCTCAACGATTTAAGAAGCTTAGGAGATGTTACGCATGTCTAGTCTAGCGATGGGACGAGTCGCATTTATTGAACTCGAAGCACTCGAATTAAAGTAATTGATGATTCTAATCACAATTCGAATTGATTGGATTCGGTTGACACATGAAGTTGGAGTAATTGATAGCAGAAAATCGCGTGATGCGAATGTACCTATCTTTAAACTCCCATACCAACTGCCCAACCACTGCCAGCCAACACCAGTGGTGCCAGTTCACTGACACGGGACAAAGTATCAGCAACGACATTGTCCTTGCCGGATTTATGCTGTATGTCGGTCGTGAATTGTGCAATAAAGTCGAGGTGTCTATACTGACGGGGAGAGCAGTTGTTTTTTCTCTCATGAAAAGCATACAATAATGGCTTGTGGTCAGTATAGATGGTGAAGTGTCTCGCCTCAAGCATGTGACGGAAGTATTTTATGCCTTCGTAGATCGCAAGGAGCTCACGATCATATGGCGAATACTTCTGCTGAGTTGGGCTCAACTTGCGCGAGAAGAAGGCAAATGGTTGCCACACCCCATCCTTGAGCTGCTGCAAAACTGCGCCCATTGCCAGATCAGATGCATCTGTAACTAGAGCGAGCTTGGCCTGATAGTCGGGATGTGCAAGCAATACGGCATTGCAGAGGCTGTTTTTGCACTGATTAAAGGCAGTGAGTGCCTCGTCCGACATTTCCACAGGATGTGAACCTTTAACCGAGCCAGTCAGCAGGGCGTTAAGTGGACCTTGAAATTTTGCGGCTTGTGGTATAAACCGCCTGTAAAAGTTCAACATCCCTAAGAAACGCCTTAGCTCTTTCACTGTCTTGGGCGTTGGAAAGTCCTTAATGGCTTCCACCTTGGTATCCAAGGGCTTCGTTCCAGCTGCAGAGATGCGGTAGCCTAAAAAGGTGACTTCGTCAGCGCCAAACACACACTTTGACGTGTTAATGACGATGCCATATTTCTGCATCCTGGCGAATAGCTGGTGCAGGTGGGACTCGTGCAGCTCCTGGTTTTGCGAGTATACCAAAAAATCGTCAAGGTAGCAATAGCAGAAATCGAGCCCACGCGTCATTTCGTCGACGAATCTCTGAAACGTTTGACCTGCGTTCCTGAGACCAAAAGTCATTTACGGAAATTCGTACAGGCCAAACGGAGTTGTTATTGCCGTCTTCTGTATGTCGTCCTCGCTGACAGGAATCTGGTTATAGGCCTTGACCAAATCAATGGTTGAGAAGACCTTGCACCCAGCTATGCTGTGGGTAAGGTCATGGACATGCCTAATTGGGTAGCTGTCAGGTATGGTCCTTGAGTTGAGTAGCCTATAGTCGCCGCAGGGACGCCAGCTGTTGTCCTTCTTCGGCGCTAAATGTAAAGGCGCAGCCCATGGGCTGTCGGATGGACGAGCTGTACCATTTCTAAGCATGATGTTAAATTCTTGCTTAGCCAGCAAGAACCCACACTGGGACATTGGATACGCCTACATGCCCCTGTGGTGTAATTCTTAAATAGTTTATTTTATTTTATTCACTGGTAGATGTAAGTACTAACATTAGTTTCTAAGTTGTTTGTATACTAACCAAATGGACTTACAGTCTGAAATAATTTTTTTTTTTTTTTTTTTTTTTTAAATCTATCGAGCCTATTCGGGCCACAGAATGTAAACGAACAGTGAGCCATCCTATTCAGCGAGTGGCGTCGAATCGGGCGAGTTACATAATTCGTCGAGTTTGTTCGAGTTGATTTGGATACACGAATTGTGACGATTTGTTGCACCGCCTATTTATTTCTCACTTGAACTCTTAGTTCGTGACTATTCGCTGCCTCGCTTGCTCACTCGCCATCTGTCCGGTATAGCGAGTCACCGAGCAGAGTGCCACCAGGTGCCGGCCGCCGAGCTAGACGCGCGAGTCCGCACGACCAATACGTGAAACGAATCAACTCGGTTTTGAAGAAACTCAATTCGATTTACAACAGTTAAATGATCCGAATCGCCCATCGCAAGTCTAGTCTAACTCTTGTCTAACTAGACAAAACATCACTTCACTTGTCAAAAGGGACCGTGTATTATTGATGCCGAACTATCGAATACAGGACTATCGATAGTTGACCTCCAGATGTCTGGAAACTTCAGTCACTGTTGCCAGGTCTCCCGATTTTCCGGGAGATTCACTGGTTTTCCTAAGAATCTCCCGATCTCCCGATTTTCGACAAAAATCTCCCGATTTTTTACAAACCCTGTATAAACCCTAATAATAGGAATTAGATCAAAACCTGGCAAAAAAAACTGCGTAAAAAGAAACAGACTGATAAGTTGCTGCCCTGAATATTTCCGTCACTTGTTACACAGTGCAGTAAAATATCAAAATTCTTTGATTTTAATATTACAGCTGGAATGTTAGCAAAATATAATACCGGGATTACTTCAAAAACTTTGATTTTTGTTGAAAAACATAATATCCCGATTTTTTTCAATTTTTCCTCAATACATCTCCCGCTTTATTCATAATAAGCGTCCCGGATTTTGAAAATCGGACCTGGCAACAGTCGCAGGTTCTTGATGTAGATCCAGCTCCGTAGGACCAGACTTCCACAGCCAGGTGTCTGGAAACTTCAGAATTCCAGACGGCTCATGCGGGTTCGGACGCAGGTTCTTGATCTAGATCCGGCTCGAATCGTATGTTAGGATGTCGATAGGAGTATCGATAGTACCTATCACAAAATATGTCTAATAGTAGGTAACTACCTATCGATAGTATTAGACCAAAGAGATTTAATTCACTAGTAAATATTTAATGTCTTTGTATTAGACGTAAATCTACGTAAATGGTGTCTGTGCTAAATGCTTACTATCATGGAACTAATACTGACAAGTGCCGAAAAGTTAACGCAAATGCACGTGCATGGTGTGTGCGTGAGCGCTGGTTGTACACGAAGGAGCATAGTTTTTTTTGGCTTCACTATAATTGTTCGCAGCACTTCGTCTATACTTTTTAATATGTCCGTGGTTTGTAGGTATTTTGTATACATGACATTTATAAGGAGTGCAAATAATTTGCATATTGGTTTAGTATCTGTTCCTTAAAATAACTACATTATTTAAATTCACATACAAAATGCTTTGTTAGTATGGCGTGTGTTACACAATTTTCTGCGCTTAGTCTAACTACGTTAGTACTATTAGATATTCTGTGGTCTAACTATCAATAGTCAATGTCATCGATGTGTCACACACAACTGAACCCAGTGTATTCGAAAAAGAATAATGCTCTTTCCGTAAACTAAATGTTTTTAGATGGGTACCAACAATTCGCACTTTTTAGGGTTCCGTAGTTATAGTTTCGTCATGTCCGTCCGTTTGTCCGTCTGTCCGTCTGTCCTAATCCTTTACAGCTTAATAACTTCTACAGTTATAAGCATAAATAAATGAAATTTGGTTAAAAATTGGTTTAGATATAGATCTCAATTTTAAAAGAATAAAAAAATCTTGATAACGTATTTTAGGGGTGGCGCCCATACATGTGAAATGGGGATGAACATTTTTTTTTCGCTGCACCCCCTCGTTTGGGGTATCATTGAATACATACATACATACATATTATCACGCCTGTTTCCCATTGGGGTAGGCAGAGACTATGGATTTCCACCTGCTACGATCCTGACACACCTCTTTCACTTCATCTACGTCCATTAACCTCGTCATGCATGCTCGTCGGTTTAGAGAACTCTTAACCTGGCATTTTTTGAGAACATCCGCGATTTGATCGCGATACGTTCGCCGAGGTCGTCCCCTTCCAACTCTTCCATCCACACTCGCTTCATATACTTGTTTCGTCAATCTCCTCTCGTCCATCCTCTCTATATGTCCAAACCATCTTAACATACCTTTCTCAATCTTTGTCACTACATCTTCTTTCACTCCACAACGCTCCCTTATCATGTTATTCCTTACTTTATCTCTCAAAGTTACACCACACATACTTCTCAAAGCTCTCATTTCTACTGCATTTATTCTGCTTTCATGTTTCTTCTGCCATACCCAACTTTCACTACCATACATAAGTGTAGGCACTAACACGGGACGGCTGGCTGTTCATGGGGGACCATGAACAGCCAGCCGTGCCGTGTGTATCATTGAATAGGTCTACTAAAAAGAAGGTAATGTTTCAGACATAACTTTTTTATCAGGTATACCATCTGCGAAATACAGTTCGCCAAAGTGGCTTGCAATGTGTCCCCTCCCCTGCCATTTCTAAATTATGCAACGTAGAAACTTATAGTCTTCCACATTAATAGACCTTTATAAAAACTCTCTTTTAAAATAATTTCGAGTATAATGTGATTATAACTTTTTGAGTTATAGTGAGAAAACTGAAAAATACTTACGTCGACGTCTTAATTCTTACCTTAGAGAAAAATTATCTTTGCAAATAATAGTTACTTTCTATTTAAAAAAATCATAAAAAGAAACTTTGTGTTATATTAATATGACACACTTCTTAAATTTAGCGCTAGGTGGCGCTGTTTGCAAAAACTAAAATAGCAATGATTAATATTCGATTTGATTCGTTTGTTTATATTAGTATATATTAGACCTACTTAAGCAACCCTATAATACTGAGCATGACCCGACATGCTCTTGGCCGGATTTTTAGTATTTAATATTTCGAGAAAATAACTGACTCGAAGAATGACAAAGTAAGATTTTCGCGTTGAAGGTTCATTTCGATCATTTTATTCCTATGAGCCCAGTGACCTTTAACAACACATAAGACAACGATATGACCTTTATTAACACATAGAACAGCTGATTTAGTATTCTGTTTACCTAAAAATCTAGAAGTGCGAGCACTAGGTCAAGTAATACAAATAGGCGATTTATTCCTATGTTTGTGTCTAGAAGGCTAGGTTTGTGCTTGTTTGGCTGGCTTTATAACTAGTAAACATGCAAGGTTTTGATGCGGTTGTGAATGGAGTGTTCTTTTAGTTATTGGTATCGGTATTTTTATGTTACCGGAAGTAGTGGAGTCGGAAGAATGTTTATGATTTTGGCGTATTTTATTGGCCGGTTAGATTCGTTTTCATAAAAGACTGGCATGCCGATCGGTAAAATTCATATACTTACATACAAAAAAACAAGATCATTGGGATTACTCTTGATAATAATTCCAATATCAATCCAATACCAATGTCAAAAAGTAAAAAAATAATAAATGGGTATTCTTGATTAAAAATATATATAATACACAATTTTAGTAGTACTTAGTTTTTAATTTATCATAATTTCGTAAACACATTGTTTCATTGGACGAATGATAAAATTCAAAATACCTATTCAAATTTTAATACAAATTCTGTTTACACCCCACAAAATAACATAAAACATAACATCACGCCTGTATTCCTTGAAGGAGTAGGCAGAGGTGTACAATACACCCACATTTTGCCAGTTATAACGCAAACCTACAGCGCATAGGTTCCTATTCAAAAACCGTCGCATGTCATAATCTTGGTCGAGAATCGCTACATCACGGTGACTTGCGAATCTTTTGTGTATGAGTTAGTTATTAGTCTTGAAAACTTGTACGAAGTGGTGTCCTTTTCTAATAAGGTGACCATACATTTCCTTGAAAAGTAGGACATGATGGAAAAGCTAAGAACATTACCTTGGTAATAATAATAAATATAAACATTTTTAGTATCTTAACTATTATAAAATTGTAAATTTCTGTTTGTTTGTTCGAGCATCACGCTAAAACTACTGGACCGATTTTGATGAAACTTTTTTTGTTTTAAAGCTGATGATCAGACTTAAAAACTGGTATGGGTTTTGATAAAGAAAGAAGAAAAATAAAAATCGTGGGGTGCGTCCTCACCCGACAGATACGAAGCTTCTACGCATTTGCACGAGCAGATAGTAATGTACAATGGCTGAGTGAGTGAGTGAGTGGACTGGTACTGGACTAGACTGTGTAACGAGGTTCAACTCATTACGCTGCTCACCACCTTATTTGGATTTCCTGGCCACTTTATTATAAATTCACCTATCCAAATTCAAAATTTAAAATTATTCCATAATTTTCTATTTTTCATCAAAAACAATGGACTTATATCGCAGACTTGGCCGGGCATGGACGTGTCCGACCATTACACAGTTTTCTTATATTATTTTACTTATCCAGTTATATATTGTACGCTGAAAGACACCGAGCCTCCTGTCTGTGTGCCTCCGCTGTCTCCGGGCAACTACATCTCCTACTCCTGCCTGAGCTACCCTCACCGAGAAGACACTACATGACAACTGGACTGAATTAACTGTATCCGTCAGGTGGGTTAGCAGAATATAGCGCGAGCGGAGCCGCGGTTAAAAGCTAGTCTTAACCATATATATATATAGTTATAGCACACAGACGTCTGTTTTATGCCATGCGTATTTCGTTGGTAGTTTTAGTCCATAGGTTTCATAAGTCAGTGGGTAATGTATTCAGAAAAAAGAAAAAATCTTTATGAGGCGAAGGAATCAATGCCATACATTCAAATCACATCCAAATCATTGAGTTCTTTAGTTGAAAAACAATCTAATATTGTTTTATAAGGAAGGCGCAGGACCGCTCGTTGTGACGCTGCTTGGGTGAGGCCTATGTCCAGCAGTGGACGTCTTTCGGCTGAAATGATGATGATAATGATGATGATGATGATGATAATGATGATGATTGTTTTAAAATATAATAAATAGCACAAAAGTGTATACTTATTTATGCATTAAAAATTACATTTAGCAGTTTTTTTATTGTTTCGTTAAGTAAAACTAACATTACGCTGAAAAATATCTGGTTTTAAAATATTTATTTAAATAAGGGTGCTTTTAATAATTTTTTTTTTGTTTTCGTAGGCATATCCTAGATAATTTTCAATACCAGAAAACGCACACATGATACTGGTAAAAAAAAAATTGTCTCGATAACTTCTACACGATAACGTTACACGATAGCTCAAAAACTCATGCTAGGGGTTTATTAGCACCCCGGAAAATGAACCATTTTAAACGAAATACTTAAAATGATAAAATTCGTCAACCCTCAATGGCGTGTCTCAAGTCCCAAGTGAGTGTATGGCAGTTATGGCAGTCGTCGCAGTCGCCTAAACAACGCTCCGAGCGTTGTTCGACGACATTTGCGGTTGCTCTATGTTCGACAACGTCGAGCGATATAAGTGAACGCAGCCAAGGGACAATGATTTTGACAGCTTGACATTGACAGATTTTCTAACCATGTTTGTCACGATATTTCATGATAGTATTTTGTGATCCCATTTCCGATCGTATTGTGCAATAATAATATATAAAACAATTATTCCTGTATATAGATAGTAAAATAAAATCACAACAGAATGTGGAAAGGTTTGAGATTAACACACTCTCAGTTAACAAAGTTTCATCACAATGGCCCCAAACTACAGTCAGTCGGTGTCCCCGCATTAGATTCAGTATTGAACCAATGGTACGAATTCTGCAAAAAGCCACCAAAAGGATTTGAGAAGTATTTCCAGCCAGGTACAAGTCAAAAACAGTCTAAAGCTCCAGGTACGGACAAAGATGCGACGCCTGCACCTTCGAAAGGTGCGGCGCCGTCTTCGAAACCACAAACTGCCCAGGATAAATGGAACATGAACATGTTTTCCGGGTCGGGTGGTGGAGGCAGCGGGCGCGGTGGCTACGAGGGTCAGGATAGAGAAAAATGGATGATGTTCGGCGCAATGGGCATTGTGGCATTATTAGGATCAATCGCCTATTTCGAGCTCCGCTACAGAGAGATTAGTTGGCGAGACTTCGTCAACTTGTACTTACATAAGAGTGCAGTAGAGAAATTGGAAGTCATCAACAAAAAATGGGTGAGAGTGAAGGTACACCCAGGCTCAGCACTAGATGGAAAGGTCATTTGGTTTGCTATTGGCAGTGTAGACTCATTTGAGAGAAATTTAGAGAATGCTCAAATAGAAATGAATGTTGATCCACCAAATTTCCTTCCTGTCATCTATAAGACTGAGGTGGAAGCTTCAAGTTTAACAGGCATGCTACCAACTATACTTATTATAGGATTTTTAATTTATATGATGAGAAGATCAGCAGATATGATGGGTCGCGGTGGAAGGAAAGGTGGTGGACTATTTGGAGGTGTAATGGAATCCACCGCTAAGCTGATCAATCCCACTGATATTGGTGTCAAGTTCCAAGATGTAGCTGGATGTGAAGAAGCCAAAATCGAGATTATGGAGTTTGTTAACTTCTTGAAAAATCCACAGCAATATATCGACTTAGGAGCCAAAATCCCTAAGGGTGCCTTGCTGACCGGCCCTCCTGGTACTGGTAAAACCTTGCTGGCAAAGGCCACCGCAGGGGAAGCCAATGTGCCATTCCTTACCGTCTCAGGTTCAGAGTTCTTGGAGATGTTTGTGGGTGTAGGCCCCTCTAGAGTCCGTGACATGTTCTCTATGGCTCGAAAACATGCACCTTGCATTCTCTTCATTGATGAAATTGATGCTGTTGGTAGGAAAAGAGGAGGACGTAGTTTCGGAGGTCATTCAGAACAAGAAAATACCCTGAATCAGCTTCTGGTTGAAATGGATGGTTTTAACACTACAACTAATGTTGTAGTACTAGCTGCTACGAACAGAGTTGATATTCTGGATAAAGCTTTGCTAAGACCTGGTAGATTTGACAGGCAGATATTTGTTCCTGCACCAGATATTAAGGGCAGAGCTTCAATTTTCAAAGTTCATTTGACTCCTCTGAAGACCACTATTAATAAAGAGATGTTGGCGAGGAAGATGGCTGCACTTACACCAGGTATTGTATTATTTAAATACTTTAATTTAACATTTGCAAAGGTCATGAAAAAATCTGCATACTAGGAATTAGTCGAGTGTACGTAGTTTAATTTTTGCCCAAGGCCTGTGGGCAAAAATACCGTGCACACTCACCGTGAAGTGCTGCACCTCTCATGGTAAATTGGATGGCGTTAAAAAACAATGATTCAAACGACACGTGATGATTGATTACATGATTTGTTGCTACTTCATCATCATTATTATTTCAGCTGAAAGACATCCACTTCTGGAAATAAGCCTCTCCCAATGTTTGTTTCTTAACATTGCCCAATTAATTGCAAGTATGAATGTTATTTTCAAAGTAACAACATACAAATTCCTCGCATTTTTTGGGGATTTTTCAAAAACATTACACCATTATTAATTTTTTCTATATGTGCCGATAGAAATAAATAGAGAAGGCACACAAGGAGAGCCGACCCCAGATAATGGGATAAGACTGAGGGAAAGAATATTACACCATTTTAAGTGCATTTTAACAGAAGTTCTAAGCTTTGAAACAATTTTGGAAGTACCACCAGTAGAGTGTCACGAAAATCAACTGTTTCTTATATTTGTGTTCACATAAATCGAAAAAATTTAGGGATCAGTTGTTTTTTGTTTTCGCGATTTCATGGTTGGTCCCATGTAGTAAAAGTTGTTCATAATGATGATTACAATGACCCCTTAAGAGGTTTATTTTTATAGTATAGGATGGCGAAACGAGCTAAAGGCTCACCTGATGTTAAGCGGTTACCTTTGCCCATAACAACTTCAATACCACCTAGGCTGTTGCCTAAATGGCGTTTTCTGAGTATTTAACCAACCAACTGCGATCGCCTATCCGCCTGCCAAGCGTGGCGATTATGGCATATCCCCCCAACATTCTTGGGGGAGGCCTATGTCCAGCAGTGGACGTCTTTCGGCTGAAATGATGAAAGAAGAAGAAAGAAAACGAACTTTTAACAAGCGAAGTGCGTGTAAGTTGCAAGTGGCCGAGCGGAGAACGCATTTTTCTAAAGTTATTGTTTTTCGTTGAAAATTTCACGTTGTATTTGATGTGACGTTGTTTTTATTATTTATTTAAAGTAATTTAATGATCTTCGTTGATTGGTTGTTTGGCGCCGACTCATAATTAGTTATTTTTCGCTTTTCATTTCACTTTTCGTCAGTTCAATTTTTTGTTAAAAAGTTTTATTTTTCATTTTTTTGTGGTTAAAATCTAACTCCAGGTCTCCATTATGTCGTAGTGTCTAGAACTATATTTATGTGTGTCAAGTTTCAACAGAATCGGTTAACAGGTAAGAATTCAGTGGGTGAACAATTGATTTTGAAATTTAAATGGGACCAACTTCGAGATATACCCTATCCATTAAAAAAAGAATCATCAAAATCGGACCACTCTGTAAAAAGTTATGCGTGGTATACGCGTCGAATTGAGAACCTCCTCCTTTTTTCGTCGGTTAAAAAATGATTTATTGCCACAACAAGACGACATGCGGTATGTGCATTTTTTTTTTTGTCTGTTTGTGGGTCTGCCATCAGTACTCTAGTACTATAAGCGGATGTTTTGTGGGCTGCTTGTCTTGGTGAGCGTGTCCTCCAGTGAGGGCAACTCAGGGTGATCAGCTTTACCACAAGTTTGTGATGCCTTTTTAGTCTCTCTTGGTATCTTTGGGTGGAATTGAAGATTTCTTCCTTAGCACTGTTCATGCCCAGATGTTCATGGATTTCAGTATTTCTTGTTGCATTGCATATTGTTCTTAAAATAGTATTTTGCATTCTTTGCAGTATTGAGATATTGGAGTTGCTGGCGCGTCCCCATAACTGTATGCCATACATACATACCGGCCTTAGCATATTTTTATATATAAAAAAGAAAGAATGAAAGAAATAATTTATTTGCCACAAACTAGGGACACAAAATTATAAATAAAAAGTGTAGATTTACATAACATTGTGTGCCCCACGGCTGTGCCAAATAGGTCCAGTTCAGCATATGTCAGGTCACTAGTACCTGACGCTGGTTTTCAACTGAACCTATATGAGTAATGACTGAGACGGATGCAAATCAGTTCCATGAATATATAATTGTTGGTTGGTATCAAAAAATAAATAAATAAATAAATACATTCAATTTTAAAATATAAAATAAATATAATATGGTATACGTAGGTATTGATTAAATATTGAGAAAACAACAATAATAACATGACTACAGTTGATTGAGTGAATAAAAAAACAATACACATAACTGACATAACACAGACATATACAAAGGTATTTCAAATAATTGATTCATTTAAAATGATCATATTTCGTTTCCGTTGCGCATCTATCAAAAACTGCCGCAAATGTCTCCTAAATGTGTTTATCGTGCTGATTGACCTAATAGGCGGTGGCAGATTATTCCACACTTTAGATGCTGCGTAGCGGAACGTGCCTCTAAAGGCTGCTGTACGATGAGGCTGAGTCGAGAGTTGCTGCGAACATTGCCTTCTCGCGCATTCTCGTATATGAGGAACTTGCTGTTTCTACTCACTATCCAGTACAGGTTCTTGTATGTGTGTTTAGTTTCTCTCTCTTTTTTTTTAATATGGTGGCTCCATGTAAGGCGTCGATCAAGATGCAATCCTAGGTGTCGCACGCTATCGTGATGCGGGAGTGTGACGTTTTCTAGCTGTACGGGAGGACAGTTTCCGTTTCTCAGGGTGAAGGTGACTTGTATGGATTTAGATGCACTCGCCTTAATCCTCCATCTTTGTAACCACTTGGTTATCTCATGAAGTCGTTTTTGTAGTAAAGATGCAGTAATGGGCTCCTTGTTGCTTGCAAGAATGGCTGTATCGTCAGCGAACGTGGCAGTAGTGATACCATCCATTTTTGGTAGGTCCGCCATGTAGATTGTGTAAAGTACAGGGCCGAGCACTGAGCCTTGGGGAACACCAGCTTTGATTTGAAACAGCTTCGAAGTTGGTTCCTTTACTCGAAACAAGCGTTCTGTTAAGTATGAGTAACAGTAGTAGTAGTTTAGTAGTAGTAACAGGTAGAAGCTATGAGGAAGGTAAGTCCGTAACTTATGTAGCAGTCCCTTGTGCCAGACTCTGTCAAAAGCTTGCTGGATATCTAGGAAAACAGAAAAATTTAAGGATCAACTGGTTTTTTTCGTGATTTCAAGGTTCGTCCCATACTAGGTGGGGTCCTGGGTTCAATTCCCGGGTTGGGTAAAGTGTTATTGGGTTTTTTCATTAGGAAATTCTCAGTAGCAGCCCGGAGTCTGGATTTGTGCCTGGTTAATGGCAATAGGCTCGCCCCCTATTACATGGAGGCGTGATGTTATGTCCCATACTAAAAGTTGTTCATACTGATGAGTATAATGACCCCTTATGAGGTTTTCTGTCAGTTATTTCAATAGCACGTTGTATGTTTATATAAATATAGACTAAGTGCTGCGAACAACCATAGTGAAGCCAACAAAAACCGTGCTCCTTCATGTACAACCAGTGCTCATGCATACACATGCACCATAAACCGTGCTCACCCCTTTCAGTTCACATGTCGCAGCATCGTCCAGTAAGCATCGCGAAAACAAATATCCTTCAGGTGCATGGTGTTTACGTGAGCACTGGTTGTACATGAAGGAGCATGGTTTTTGTTGGCTTCACTATGGTTGTTTATATTTGCATTATGTAATGATCATGTACAAGTTATTAGCGTCAAAAAGAACTCATGACGTAGGTAGTTGTTACTCATCCAATTTTTTCGTCATAACGTGACATATCATTTCGTAATATGCAGAGTAAAATTGGCAAGATGCTAATAAGATTCCTGTAAACTGCTTCGTTGTATTTCGCTACGTCAGGAACTTACAGGAATGCATCTGCAGCATTACGTCATGTAGGTACAAGTGGTCGTCTAATAAAATAACAAAGGCATGTGAAGGTCCTAACCATTTTGCAACCATGGCAAAAATGTTACGATATCAAATGTCCCATACACAATGAGAAATGAACACTTGTTAACTACGTGTTTGTCTATAACTATATCAATCCACAACATGTAACAAATTCAAATTTCAAATTCAAATTATCTTTATTTGCTCAAAATGTGGTACAGAGGATGGTACATTCTAAATAGGTGCAAAGACACATTTTGCCATATATACACAGCATGCAAATTTTTACAAAATACGTTGATCAATTTAACTAAAGTAGTAATAGTAGTAACAGAATTAATGCAATATGATGCCTAAAAACCGGTAATTTTGTGATTTTGAAAAAGTAAACATATACCAGAAAGTCATCATCATCATCATCATTTCAGCCGAAAGACGTCCACTGCTGGACATAGGCCTCCCCCAAGCATCGCCACAACGACCGGTCCTGCGCTACCAGATAGTATTTTTAATTAAACTATATTTACCACTGAGGTATTATTAATATTTACGGGACTTTTCGCGCACAATATAATCAAAACAAAACAAACATTTTGACTAACCTCGACGCGAACGCGGCTATTGTGCGCGCGAAGTCCCGTAAATATAGTTCAATATGAGTGAAATCCGCGAAAGTTTAAAAGTATTTATAATACTGAGGTATTGCCTTGGACGAATAAACAAAGGCGGACGGAATATCGCTAAACAAAAAGTGAAGCACTCGTAGTAAGATGGCTCGCCAAAATGTACGGGCTGGCAAGCACACATTCACATCCATAGTAAGACAAAAAGCCACGATTACGCAACAAATCTCGTGTGACGGTAGTCAGTGTCGTAGTGTCACAAATAAAATAACAATATAATATCTGGTGTGTTAAAATTCTGTCGAAATTATAGTGGGTTTAGGAAAAACCGGCCAAGAGCATGTCGGCCCATGCTCAGTATTATAAGGTTCCTAATTACAAACGAATCAAATCGAATATTAATCATTGTTATTTTAGTTTTTGTAAACAGCGCCACCTAGCGCTGAATTTAAGAAGTGTGTCATATCAATATAACACAAAGTTACTTTTTGTGATTTTTTTAAATAGAAAGTAACTAAAGGAGCATTATTTGCTATCTATGATCATTTTTCTCTAAGGTCAATGACATTTGAACTAGGACGTCTTAATTATTTTGCAGTTTTCTCACTAACTCAAAAATTTATAATCACATTATGCTCGAAATAATTTTAAAAGAGAGTTTTTATAAAGGTCAATGTGGAAGATTATAAGTTTCTACGTTGCATAGTTTAGAAATGGCAGGGGGGGAGGACACATTGCAAGCCACTTTGGCGGGCTGTATTTTGCAGATGGTACACATGATATGAATTGATAAAAAAGTTATGTATGAAACATTACCTTCATTTTAGTAGACCTATTCAATGATACACCACACGAGGGGGTGCAGTGAAAAAAAATTTTCATCTCAGTTTCGCATGTATGGGTGCCACCCCTAAAATACGTAATCATGATTTTTTTTATTCCTTTAAAATTGAGACCTATATCTAGACTATTTTTTTACAAAAATTCATTTACTTATGTTTATAACTGTAGAAGTTATTAAGCTGTAAAGGATTAGGACAGACGGACGGACATGACGAAACTATAAGGGTTCCTTGTAGGACTACGGAACCCTAAAAACGAAGTCACGCCATTTTTTATTCGTCCAAGGCAATGGTGTCGATTCTCTTGTTCACGAACTAAACTTATTTTAAACTATCGATCTCTTTTACTAAAAGTAGATACAAGAAAGTCAAATTAGTTTACGTGTTACATTTCTTTGTATTTTAGTGGGCACGTTCCGAGATCACGACTAAACTTGTATGGAAATTTTAATTCCGTCTAATTTGACAGCTCTAAAATGATTGCCATCCCTTTCTTGTATCTACTAAAAAAAAAAAAACACGGACTTATAATTTTGAATATTAATTTTGCATTTGATCTATTTACAGGCTTCACTGGCGCTGACATCGCAAACGTCTGCAACGAGGCCGCTCTAATCGCCGCTCGAGAGTTAGCCAACGATATTAATATGAAAAACTTCGAGCAAGCCATTGAGAGAGTCGTTGCTGGCATGGAAAAGAAATCCAACGTCCTCCAACCTGACGAAAGGAAGATCGTGGCCTACCATGAGGCTGGGCACGCAGTCGCTGGCTGGTTTCTACAACACGCCGATCCCCTTCTCAAAGTATCCATCATACCCAGAGGAAAAGGCCTCGGATACGCCCAATACTTACCCAAAGAACAGTACCTCTACAGCAAAGAACAGCTGTTTGACAGAATGTGTATGACACTCGGTGGAAGAGTCAGTGAAGAAATATTCTTCGGCAGAATAACAACGGGCGCCCAAGACGACCTAAAAAAGATTACCCAAAGCGCTTACGCTCAAATAGTACACTACGGCATGAACGCCAAAGTCGGAAATGTTTCCTTCGAAATGCCCCAACCTGGCGAAATGGTAATCGATAAACCATATTCGGAAAAGACGGCCGAATTAATCGATTCCGAAGTCAGGGAATTGATAAACACAGCTCATGTATTCACAACCGATTTGTTAAAGAAGCATAAGGACAACATTGAAAAGGTAGCTGAGAGATTGCTGAAACAAGAGATTTTGAGCAGAGACGATATGATCGAGCTGTTAGGAAAGAGACCCTTCCCAGAAAAGAGTACTTATGAGGAGTTTGTAGAAGGTACCGGATCCTTAGATGAGGACACGACGTTGCCTGAAGGTCTAAAACAATGGAACAAGGAGAAGACACCCGCATCTACTCCGCAAACTATACCCAACCCGGACGTCAAACCACCTACCAGCCATAAAAATTAAGCCTTTATGTTTTAGAGTGAGTTTAGTCAGTTTTACGTGGAAATATTTTAAATACCTTTAAGATGTAAAGATGGTCTTTCATTATTGACGTCTGTGAACATGACTTAGATTTGTTTCGTGTAGTCGGAGAGCGAATTGAATATCTGGAAATGGTGTCAGCATTTACTATAAGCAACTGTTAGGTATACGAACAATGGTGAAGACTTTAGAAACCATTTAAATAAACATTAAACTAAAGTCTATGTCAATCTTATTAAATAGAAAGATAAACAAACGGGTCATTAACCCGACCATAGAGTTTGGTGATGTCCAGTTGAAGTGTCAATTACAAATCAATTAATTAACTGAATGATTCGATTTGATTCACTGAATGAGTAAGAAACGTATGCTTTTTTTGGGACTTTGAACTTTATAAGTTGTTTTTCTTGTAGCAGGCTACCAAGTGAATTTCCAAAAGCAATTTAAAAATGTTAATCAAATGAATATTGTTGGAAAAAGTGGTGAGCTATCAACTTGAAACCTTCAAAATACGGATGAATGTGTTACTAATTCCATTTAGTGACTGATTATGTGATAATTTTACTGAAATTGGGGTTGTTTACCTTTCTATTTAATTGGATTGACATAGACTATAAGAATCAGAATGTTTTGTGCATTTGTATAGCTGGTTCACTATTGCTGTTTTGTAAAATAAACAAATTCCAGTATTTCAATGCCATTTTAATTTTTGTAAATCAAATGTTGCTTTTCTTTTGCACCGAAATAATTCGTAAACCTTCGCCTATTTTTACAAGGCGATGGTGGCTTTTAAATTAGTTAGAGCGTAGATGAATAAGAAAATTGTTTGGAAAAATGTAGTATTGAGTATTTATGCCTTCTGTAATATACTGCACGGCTGTACTGGTTCCTCAACTGGGTGGTCCATTTCAAGCCTTAAAAGTTCGCTGACCTATGAAAGAATAAGTTTTCAAAGCTCGGTGCATACTTCTGTTGATGTTTGACAATAGATTTTTATGTTTTAAAGATATCTTTTATTTCCGAGTAATTTCTGCCTCAAGTCCGTTGAACCTCATAGCACAGAATATCGAATAGTACAGAACGGCCACTCACCGCCCCCCGCCAATTTAAGATTCCTCGCCCGCGCCCCGTACGTACCCACAGTTTGACGGCAATTAGACTGCAAGATTGCAATGGATGTCAATCGCCAGTCGCTATACAAGCACGCCATCTCTGAAAACTACTGAGAACCACTTGGAACCCAGTCAGCACCAAAGAGAATATAACCACTACGTTTAGTCGGCACCACGAGCGGCGAGCATCCCTAGCCTACACGTGTGTGTGCGTTCGTATACCGACGTGATCTTGTGTATGTAGGTGGTGCTAGCATTCATATTGTATTGAGTGTCCGAGGTGTGCTCATAGTCTGGATTAAAGGTCTATCTACATACCATCCATATTTAGGACGGGCGTGCACGGGACGGGCGCAACGAGCTCAATTTAAAATAATCCTTATACTTAGGATTCTTCTCTTCTTCGTATTCCTCATTATACTGAGGGTAGAGTCCGTTCTGAAGGGCCGATACTATGCTCCTCCACACATCTCGGTTCTCGGCTTACCTCATTGCTTCAAAGACTAGGATTAGAGACTAAAATATGGCAGCGCATTGACACAGTATATTCTATCTATCTATCCACAGTAAATATATACAAAGTGGATAATTATGACAATACCACTTTAAATAAAATCACGTACAGAGTATCACGTTCTCTGACTGTACACGAGAAATCAATCAAATCCAGTTAATAGTTACGCCACAGGAAATTATTTTAATTTTATTAATTTTGAATGTAACACCATTTATCTGGCATAGACCTAAGTCAAAGACCTGTGCGAATACATATGATTTTAAACTCTCTTTTTCAATAATTACAGATGATTACGAATGGTGTTACTTATTTCGAGATTTAAATATTAATTTTGTTAAAAAAAATGTTTTATTTTTATTTTCGATAAGTAAACAACTTTTATGTGTTTAAAATGCTCCTATAGAATAGTAACAACCGTGTTTTTATTTATTGTCGTATTGTCATATCCACGTAAAAAGAAAAAGAAACTTACGTACAAACGCTCGATACGTCGATACGTCGAACTCACACAGACGCTCGCCTCAACGAGGCCCTAACGACCAAAATTAATATCCAATCTATCCACGATTTGCCCTACTAGAGATAGGAATTTGACATAAGCTCCATACAAAATATGTCAAATTTCTATCTCTAGTAGGGTCAATCATGGATAGATTGGATAGTAATTTTGGCCGTAAGTCAGCCTTTCTCAAAGTGGGCCATAACGCCCATTGTGGGCGCTGCAGGCCTAAAGGGGGGCGGTAAGAGACCCGGAAAAAAAATGAGGGCGTTGTGCAAAGGCTTGGGGGGCGATTTGTAATTTCATCTAGCTAGGAGGACTCTTAGACACCGACTGAACTCTCGAATTTCGACTACAACTTGTGAACATCAACTAATATTAATTAAGAGATTGCTCAAACTTGGTTCGATATTTCTCTCCGCGTAGTTCATATATCTGTCCTGTTTTATTCAATAAATAAAATAAAAATCATGTCAATCGGTCGCTCCGTTTCGAAATGAAAGTAGACACAAATATACAAATAAAAGAGCAACAGAGTCAACAGACACACTTCCGCATTTTAATAGTTATTAGTATTCCTAGATAGGTAATTAGGAATCGATTATGTATGTTTTTATTTTGAATAAAAGATACTCTGTCTGAATACTATCAAGTTGCGTTTCAATAATCATTCTCCGTAAGAGATAACTTGAGACCTGAGCACCGTTGTGTACTACCTACTGCGCTTAGGTCTCAAAGTCTCTAGTTAAATCTTGCGGGTTATAGTAAAAGTCATCAGAAAACCTCACGTTGGCGATACCATCGCATTCCACAAATTTCTTTGGTAATTCTTTTACAGTTCAGGCTGCTCGCCTGTGGAATGCTTTGCCAGTACAAGTGAGGCGTGCTCAATCTTTGCCTATATTTAAAAAACTGGTAAAAGATCATTACCTATCATCACTGTAATTTCTGGCAGGTACATTATGTAATATTTAGACATATTGTATTGTATTTATTATGTTTATTGTATCTTATATTTATGTAGTTTTGTTATAGATATATGTATAGTATTTATGTTATGTAGTATATGTATTCTATTATGTTGTTACACTGCGTACTACCCCTCTCTTTACTTGCCCATATTGTCCATCCTAAGGTTGTCTGGAAGAAATCGCCTTGAGCGATAAGACCGCCCATTGTACACACGGCTACACATCAAGCTGTAAAAAACCAGTAAAGGCTGACCTCGCGTTGTAAGGAAAACCTATACAATGCGAGGTCAGCTTATACTGGAAATGTACAGCTTGATGTGTAGCCGTGTGTACATGTGTTCTATATAAGTCATATATGTTGCTATCTTCTTTTGTGTACAATAAAGAGTATTTGTATTGTATTGTATTGTAAAAGTCTCGTTCAGAATGAATGTTTAATATCCGCTACAATAATTAATTACTTTAATTTGAAGTTATAGTGGTTTTTAAGTTGTTGAAAAAATGGGGGCGCTAAAAAAGAATTTATTTCAAAAGTGGGCAGTAGACAAAATAAGTTTGGGAACCACTGCTCTAAGTGGACCTCGCAGTCCTGTTAGTACAATAACCCGCTTAGGGGTCTTGTTGAGGCGTGCGTCTGTGTGAGTGCGACGTATCGAGCGTTTTGTACGTAGTTCGGTAATGCTTTAGCTATACAACGTGTTATTGGAATAACTCAAACCCTCAGACACCCCAACTAGTTTTTATTATAATAAATTGACATGAAAAGTAATTCCATATTAGTTTTCATTTATTATTGTAGAAGATATTTGTAATTTTTGGTATCATTTTTACTCTAATCGATTCGTAGCGCTAGATTAATTTACGAACGTGCGACGCTCTCAACGCTACTGTGTCGGGAGGTGAATAACCTCCAGTAATAAGGCTCGCAGTACAATGACCCGCTCTTTTCAGGAAAACACTAACTTTTCAGCGTGTATTATGTGTTATGTAGTCTAGGCTAGCGGCAACGTGTTCAACAGCAGATCGTGAGGTCCTGGGTTCGATGATTCCCGGGTCGGGAAAAAAGTTTATTGGGATTTTTCTGTCAAGAAAACTTTTCAGTAGCAGCCTGGAGTTTGGAAGTTGGTGCTCACAGAAATAGATAGAGATAGAATGGTTGTAATCACAATTTTACTAGCGTTGCTTTTGTTACAGTACCTATTTACAGAAACAAGCAAAGCAAACGCAAGCCCGTTAAGAATAAAAAAAAAAAAAAAAAAAAAAACAAGTTATAAGGCGTACTGAGAAAGGCTTTGAAAAGCCCTGCACTATGGTGCAGAGTGTTGGCACGCGCGCCCTGCCCACTTTCCATTCTATCTATTTCTGTGCTGGTGCTGCTACCACCCCATGCCTCGGAGAGCACGTAAAAACGTCGGTCCTGCGACTGATCCACTCTCTGATTTTTCTCTCCGGTCGTGTCCGATTGCAGTCCCATCGAATTAGAGAGTGCACCTGTGTTTGCGCATACACTTGTGCACTATATACTATAGTCCAACTTAAAATATAGGGTATGTTTTATCTGAATCGGTTGAGTAGATCCAGCGATACAGCTTGACCCCTCTATTGTATTAAGTTGCATACAAAGTAGAGGTCATGATTGTTGGTTTGGTTGCAGGTTGCAGGTTCCTAAAATACAACTGGATTCTATTAGTATTATAGAAAATATAGAATAACATAACATAGCCCATCACTTTCCCGTTGCTGGGCATGGTCCTCTTCTTGGAATTAGAAGAGTTAAGGAACTGGATATTGTTAGTGTAATAGATTATCATAACATAATCAGCTCATTACCTACTGCCCCACTGCTGGGAACGGACCTCTTCTCGGAA
Source organism: Asteroscopus sphinx (assembly GCA_949699075.1). Lineage (NCBI taxonomy): Eukaryota > Metazoa > Arthropoda > Insecta > Lepidoptera > Noctuidae > Asteroscopus > Asteroscopus sphinx. Next base: position 18,956,996 of record OX453022.1, on the reverse strand, counting down.
CGAGAAGAGTTAAGAAACTAGAAAATATAGAATAACATAACGTAGTCAACCCATTACTGTCCCACTACTGGCTATGGCCCTCTTCTCAAAATGAGAAGAGTTAATGAACTGGATATTATTAGTATTCTAGAATAACTTAACATTACCAGCCCATTACAGTCCCACTGCTGGACACGGGCCTCTTCTCAGCATAAGAAGAGATGTGGTTAGTGTTATAGAATAACATAATCAGCCCAATTACTTCCCACTGCTGGGCACGAGCGTCTTCTCAGAATGAGGGAGTTTAGGGCTAATTCCATGAAATTCCATCACCTTAGCCGGTTGGTTGTAAAAACAAAATATAGTATGGTCGGTAAATAGTGTAATCGTCTGTGTAGGCGCTTATATGTATATATTTGAAGATATTGTGTTCATAATTATGACACGATGTTATTTTCCGACATCCACGCGGACGGAGTCGCGGGCACAGCTAGTACCTAATATATTGAGCATGGTAGCTTAGCGGATAAAGCACTGTTACGGAGTCAGTCGCAGGTTCGAATCCTGCTCGTGAGGGAATTTTTGTTTCACCATATTATAATTTTTTTGAGAGGGGCTCGTAGTGGAGCAACGACTGCGTGGATTGTACGATCTGCAAGGTTAAGCTGCACTTTCTGCGGTCAGTCTGTGGATGGGTGACAGTTACGTTACACATCGAGACCCCTCCGTGCCTCGGCGAGCACGCGGTCCCGGTTGTTATACGAATATCTATGGTAGTCGTTACGGGTAGTCAGAAGCCTGAAAGTCTGAAAACTGGTCTAACATCCGAATGTTAGTAATACTAAGTAACTGGGTTGCGGGGGTCTGATGGCAGTCGCTCTGTGTAAAATACTGATGTTCAGCCGCACCTGGCTAGACTGGAAGCCGACCCCAATACAATTGGGAAAAAGGCGCGAAGGATGAATTTATAATTTTTTCCCATGGGACTTTCATCGCATTGGCATGTGGTATCGTAAAACTGCATATCTGGCACCTTTGAATATAGGTGCCATCAGCAAACTTTACAGTGAATCACCACTAAGGCTAAAATTGCTTGCGCTCAGCGTTCGACGGCAGCCGTAGCTACGTGTAATATAGCAGGATTCGTTCAAGGGACTTTGTCGACAAAATGTATCACTGGGAAGGATCGTGATGTACGTATTGTCGTATTCATATATTATCTGTGGTATTGTCATTTAACACCGTGGGAAGGTATATGTATGACTTGTATGAATAGAATAGAATTTATTTCCAATTTTATTTTTTTATTTTTTATGAGAATGTAACGCTAAGCAAGGACGTGAAAGTTGGTAAGAAAAGTCTGCTTATCGCAGCGGAAAACAGGCGTGATAATCTTAGTAATAGTAGAGCTCCTCTGTGAAAGAGCTCGTCCGGGGAAGTACTACCACCGTACCTACTTCTCCGCCAAATAGTGATGCTTGCATTGCTGTGTTTCGGTCTGAAGGGTATGGGTGCCGGTGAAATTACAATCACATGACATACCATCTTCATGTCTCAGTTTGGCGAACCGACTTGCGGTACCATTTAGGCAACAGCCTAGGTGGTATTGCAGTTGTTATGGGGCAAAGGTAACCACTTAACATCAGGTGGGCCTTTAGATCGCCATCCTATACTATAAATACATAACCTCCTCCATTTTTTGAAGTCGGTTAAAAAAAAAATCTTAATATAGGTATATGATTCTGCTGTACGTGTTTGTCACCTAACTCCTCCTAAACGGCTGGAACGATTTGGATAAAATTTTGTGTATATTTAAATGGGTTCCTGGATGGTTTGAAAATACAATTGGACCCGGCAGGTGGCGCTGCTGTCGGGATGTCACTGATCTTATAAACGGCAGGGACGATTTTAATGATGTGGCGCTGCTTTTCCGACTAGGACGACGTCTGCCAGTTCCGCTAGTAGTTATATGTATGTATGTATGCCTAAAGAGTGGCACCGTCGCTAGTCAATGAGCCTAGAGATACCTAGAGGATATGAACTGTAGGTAAAATAAATACACAACTTTTTTTTTAAACACTACCTTCAAACGGCGCGAAATAGCGCCAATAATCTTACTCCATAAAGATCGAGTGCTACTTTATTGTGTACCTAATTTTATTTCAACGTGTTTGAATGAAATACTTTGGAATTTTAATTTTCTTTTAATTGACTTGGCATTTGATTAAATTGACCCTAAAGGCAAAAGCCCGCCTTAGCGACGCCCTTGCGCCAAAACAAATGATGTTCCACCGAGCGGAGAAAGCTCACGTACAATCAAAACAACTATCAAACCCAAGACGCAATAATAAATGATTATAGGTAGTATGTACTGGGCCATCTCTTCTATACGTGACAATACATAGTATCTGATCCAGTCAAATAGCTATTGTTTGCGATTTTAAAAGCGTCGACAGCCCGCGACGCGCGACGCCATGTCGAATCTTTTTTTTTAATAATATACATATAATGGCGAAACGATCTAAAGGCCCACCTGATGTTAAGCGGTTACCTTTGCGCACAACAACTGCAATACCAACTAGGCTGTTGCCTAAATGGTACCGTAAGTCGGTTCGCCAAACTGAGACATGAAGATGGAAAGTCTCATGTGATTGTTATTTCACCGGCACCCGTACCCTTCAGACCGAAACTCAGCAATGCATCACTATTTGGCGGAGAAGTAGGTACGGTGGTAGTACTTCCCCGGACGAGCTCTTTCATAAAGGAGCTCTGCTACTACTAAATGTACATTACATATACACGCTGAAATTTGAATCGCTTATTTCACGAAAAGGGGTCATTGTACTCATCATTATGAACAAATTTTTACTATGGGACCAACAGATTTTTTTTTCGCGATTTCAGGATTGGTCCCATAGTAAAAGTTGTTCATAATGATGAGTACAATGACCCCTTTTCGGGAATTAAGCGACTCTTTCAGCATGTATAATATTATTATATGTAAAGCAATGTAACTCGAGTGGTATAAGGATTAAAATAACTACTACAATAATTTCGAGTACCAATATATTTAATTGGCCACTGGCTGAAATTAAAAATTTACATTTGCCTTCCCTCCAAGTAAGTCGAATGCAGTAGGGCAGGCACTTTCGCGCGGGAAACAACCAACCTCCGTGAAACGTCAAGCTGGAGACAGCGCGAACGTGCCTGCCCTGTACAAAAATTGAAGGAATAACTTCAACAAAAAAAAAAAACAGGGTTATATTAAAATTATAATATGAAAATATTCAAATATCAGCTGAAAATACATCCAGCCTTATTTCTGTTTATTTAAATATTCACTACATTTACTTTATACATCACCAATTTCTTAAGTAAATTCAGTTTTTGTACAATATAAAAAGAATCTTATATTATCATCTATGTTTACACGCGAGAAGTGTATAACACGCCCGCCATCGCATTACATCTTGATCTAACCGAGCGAACGAGAAATAAAGAGAAATCGTAACAAAATATTTAAAATTATGGTAATTATTACAAGTAACTACACTATTTTTATGTTCAACATTTTATGTCAATATTCATTATTATCTATACTTAATTGAAGCCTATGATATAACATTATAAATGATGAAAAACATTATTTTTCTTCATGATATCATTCAACAATTAATTCATTAACAACTTGCATCCATTTACTCGTATCTATCGAACGGAAAATTATCACTAATCTCAGTAACAACAAAAGGTCCATATCAATGACAGTCTCTAATTTTTTCCCCTTTGGGTTTTCGGCCCCTCTTTTTACCGGCGGAAGTGACACCGGCGAGAGCCATTGCGGCGCGTTTCGCGAGACAAGACTTGCAAAACCAGTCTTCTGTTGCACCGGGCTCCTCGGTTATGCCAACGCAGACCCAGTGATACCAGCCGTCGCAGCCGTCACAACCGATCATAGGCGAGCCATTGTCAGGCCGGCCGCACGCGGGACATACCCAAATCTTATTCCCATGTTCGTCCACGTAATAAGGTGTAGGCAACGGCCCGGTCGGTTTCTCGACAGGCGCGGCGGTGGGAGGCGGTGGGGCCGGCGCCGGTTCTTCCGAAATCGATGCAACGTCGTCGTCAAAATGTTCCATGTGCCCTTTTTTGCTCAGTGGTTTGATTAATATCCTTTTATACTTTGATGATGAGGAGGATGGAGTATTCTTTGTGGGTGGAGAACTTCCGGACGGCGGAGGCGAAGTTGAGGGCCCTTCGATGTCTGCGATGTGATTGTGTTTCGAATGTTTCGGTTTCGGGGGCCTCGTCGGTCTCGTCACTAGTGCGGAGATTTGCGCGAGTTCCGGAGAGCGACTGTGTTCTCTAGACACGGGTTCATCCTTCACCGGGGAATCTTCCTCCTCATCCTCCTTTTTGATCACTGGTTTGATGTTCAGTTTGAATAAATCCGGCGAACTCGGTGGCATTGGAGAGTTCGAATTTGACGAACTCAGTTTCAGCGTAAGCTTCGGTACCAAGCCGTCTACTAGTTTTTCTTTCTTCTTGTCCTTCCTTTCTTTTTTAATTTTATCCTTCAACTCTTGCCTCTCCTCCTTTTCTCTTTTCTTTTCAGATTTATCTTTGCTCTTATCCTTTTTGTCTTTTTTCTTCTTGATTTTAATGCCATCCTTATCTTTATCCTTTTTTTCTTTCTTATGTGACTTATCCTTTTTCTTTTCCGAGTTATCTAGTTCTTTCTCTTGTGGAAGTTCTGGTGATGGTGGTCTGATAGGCTCAGGTTCAGGTTCAGGTGCCGGTGCCGGTTTTGGTGCCACGACAGGCGCTGCTTTTGGTGCCACGACAGGCGCCGCTTTTGGTGCCACGACAGGCGCCGCTTTTGGTGCCACGACAGGCGCAGCTTTTGGTACCACGACAGGCGCCGGTTTTGGTACCACGACAGGCTCCGGCGCCGGCAAACGGGGAGGGACAAGAGTCGGCCTAGGAGGTTCTTGCCTCACAGGGTCTACTTTGGGAGGATTTAATTCGATAGTTATATCAGGCGTTACAGGTGGCATTTTAAACATATTTGATTTGTGATCTTTATGCGACTTGGACTTATGCTTCTGTAAAATGTTTGGAATGGTCTGAGATTTGTGCTTATCATGTCTCTCCTTTTCTCGGCCCATCATCGGGGACTTATGTATACCTCTGTCATCGTCATTGTCGACAGGTATGACTTCTAAGCTAGGACGACGCCGTAACATTGAAGGTAATTTCATAGGGGAAGATCTGGATGGGTGTGGAAAATTGCCCATAGGGATCAGAGGATTTCGAATTCCAGGGTTAAGACCACCAGACAAGAAACTAGGTCCAGGGATCAGGCCAGGCCCACCTGCACCTAGTGCAAATGGATTGGTGAGCAAATTTGATGGTGGTAATCCTCTTAGTGCTGGATTATTGGCCAACTCAGCTAGAAAATCACTACCAGGTATTAATCCAGGGGTAGGTATTAAACCTGGACCAGGCATTAAACCTCTCCCTGGAGCCATTGATGAGAAGAATGGAAAACCAGGTGGCATTTGTGGCAACTTCGAATCATTCTTTGGCCTACTCGATTTTGGTGGCTTAATACCACTCATTTTCATACTTCGCTTTTCAGCTTGTGCTATTTCGAATGCTATCTGCTGCTGTTGTTTCTTGATTAACTTTGCTTCTAGTTTTGCTGCTTTATCCTTCTTGTCCTTATGTTTCTTTTCTTTCTTAATTTTTGGACTGACACTAGCTATATCTTTGGGATAAGGTACTTGAAGGGATTTATTAATTGATATACTAGGACGATGTTCCACTGTCGGGGCTCTAGAAGGCATAGGATGGACATCTATTGAGTCATCATCAATGTTTATCACTTCATCAGTCCTCAAGTCCATAACTTTTGACAAGTCTACAGCACTATTATCATTATTGTTCACAACAGGTTCTTCAGGTTTCACTCGTAAAGGTTCCTGGGATCTACTTTCAATTGCATTATCATGTGAAGAATTTTGTAACCTTGAGATCATTGTATCAGACTGTAATTTTTCATGAACAACCTCTGGAGTGATTCTATCTTCTTTTGATTTGTTCGATATTCTTTTAAATATATTAATCTTTGATCTATCTGGTTGAGAGGCCAATTTCTCCTCTTCGTCAATGACTTCTTTCTTTATTTCCACTTCAGGTATAAAGGAATTTGTAGAAGGATGTGATTTATGTACAGGAACTGAATTAGAAACAAGTGGAGATTTTGAAATAGGTATTCTTCTTGGTACAGGAATTGTATCCTCGATTACTAGTGAATTTTTGGGCATCACTGGTGGTGGTGGATCTATTGGCTCCTGCTTGATCTGTGGAACCGGTCTGAGTGGTTCCATCACAGGAGGAGGAGGCGGCATAACAGATCTTGAAGGTAGCGGGGGTGGAGGTGCCGCTTTCGGCGCCGGCATTGTCACATGATTATGATGTGTAGGATGAACATCTTTATTTTTCATTGGATAACCAGGTGGATACTTATTCAACTTACTACTACTATCCTTAGATTTACTACCTTCACCTTTATGACTCTTATCTTTTCGTTTACTTTTCATAACTTTACCATTCAATAATTTATTCTTCTTAGATTTCTTATCACTTTTCTCTAATATTGGTGCCTTCATTACATTAGAATGATGCGAGTTTGCTTTATGTTTGTCATAATGTTTTTCTGACATAATGGCTGGAGGCCGTGCCTCAGGCAGTTTACCTTCACGTGCCGGAGACAGGAAACCTGACATAGTCATCATCACACTGCTAATTTCTCTTGTCCTTTCCTCTTCATCCAAACGTAACCTTGGCCTTTTACTGTTTGGTATTGAAACTGGATCAGTCGGTCTCTTGAAGATTTCCTTGTTTTTATCAGGACTGTCGGTGACCGAAATTTCTGGACTTTTACATGTTGCATTGCTATTGTCAACATTATCAATGCCATTTTGACGGATCTCCACAGTTCCGGCCACAACAGGTGTATCCCTTTCTTTTTCAGGGTACATAGGGGGCAGGTGCTCATGCACATGCATAGGTCTTGTGACAACTTCATGACTTCCAGGTTTGAGAAAGTTCAAATTAGATTCTTTAGGTTTAGGGAACCTTTCGGAGGTTACAGGTGCTGGTACGGGTGGAACGCACCTAGTGTACTCTGTCAACTCTGGTAAATGAATGTGTAGGTCACGAAATACTAATCCTAAGTCATGTAAATTTGGTTCAGTCCTATTAAATTGTTCGGCGTATCTATTAGCTTGTGTCCCAAGTGACCGTATGTACTTCTCCAGTACATGCACCAAAATGTCCAGTGGAGTTGAGTTTATTCCGTTCCATCCTATAGTTTGGCATATTTGCGCAACATTCCTTCGCAGTATCTCGCGGGCGTACGCCTCTGACATTATGACACCAACAAGTTATCTGGAACAAACGAATATAGCACATTTATTACAACAGTCCATCGTTAATTGAATAACAAACATATAATTTGACGTATTCATCATGTTTACAATTAGGTAGAATCATGTTACGAACATTAGGACTCATGAAACAGCGAATCTCATGATTTTTATACCTGCAAGTGTCTAGTAGTACAGAGTCGTGATTCCGAATGGGTGGAAATTTCAAGTTTGGAACACACATGTATGCTTCACTACAATCTTAAAACCTCAAGGATAATTTATAAAAACACTTATATCGTTTACAATGCAAAATAACGAAGTGTTTACGTAAAAACTTCTCAGCATTCTAAAAACACAGTACCCCGTGCGCCATGATTGCATTTTGGGTTGTCAATGTTGAGTGTTGCTGCATTAAAATATTTAAAAGGCGGTCTTATACAGATGCGTTCACTGTAAAAATACTAAAAAGGAACAATTTATTTATATTTTATGATTTTATTCCGTTAAGGCGTAGACAGAGAAAAACTACTGTCTATGTGTTTAGGTATGACTGTAAATTATAAAACTAATTTTATTTCAGTGACGGTCAAAACGTTGCGTCAAGCAGTTGCTTCCAGCACCAAATATAAAATCGCATCAAGCATGCATGACACATCTATGAATTATTGAATACCCAAACCCCTCTCATGCCAGAATATTTGCCACGGACAATAAGGTCTCCAGAAGAATAAATATTGCCTGTGCCCAGGATGCACCACCCCAACAAACTGCTATTCCTTCTAGCTAGACGTATCGGGACGGAGAAACAGCCATCGGTCAACTCACACTAGGACATTTTCTGACCTCTACAACCTGATTGACTCCTATCGATTCATCCTGTTTGATTGTTGGGTGTTAGGATGACTTGAATTTATGATGAGTCGATTAGATCGAAGGTAAAGAGGTTTCCTTTCCTGCAGTTCAGTCATTTTGTTCTAACGCTCATGCACGATTTTTATTTGATTAAATCATACCGGTCTTGATCGGTCCTTCCTTATGCCCAAATAATGAGCCCGGCTGTATCTCATATACTTGACCCGTAAAAATCATTTACGCTATTGTAAATTACCTACTTCATAGAAATAGTTAGAAGTATAACTAAATGTTGTAGAAATAATATTCTTATGAACCTAATCTATATCTATACTTCTATATCTATACTATCTATACTAATCTATACTAATATTATAAAGAGGAAAGATTTGTATTTTTGTGTGTATGTTTATAATGAATAAACTCAAAAACTACTGTGCCGATTTCAAAATAAAAATCACCATTAGAAAGCTACATTCACCCTGAGTAACATAGGCTATATTTTCATAGGTTATATTTCCTATATTTTCATGTCCACCCGTGCGAAGCCGGGACGGGCCGCTAGTTTACTATAAAAATGTATTTATTTGTTTCACATAATAATTCATTTCCATAGACTAGTAGTATAAGTATTGGTCGAACGAAGACCGAAGAGGTAGACAGAATAACTGAATTCAAAGCCTCAAAGTAATCTTAAAAAAAAAACTGACAGTTTGTCAAATCCGCTAATGGTCGACGGACTGTGATGTGCTTTTTGTAGATAGAATTTCGTAATTCTTCGTTTTTATACTCGAAATAAGAGTTTATATTCAAAGACACACGATAATCTCAAAAATTCACACATAAAAATAACGTTGAGCAACATGGGGAACTGATAATTTGGGGTTTAAAATTTTTGTGTAGCGATTGGATGAGTTTGAGCACTATAGTTTTAACGTTTTATAACTTTTTCATGTTAAAACTGTTGATATCGTGGGTTGAGTGGTGAAGTTTGAAGATGACTACGTCTTCTGAGGACGTTCTGCTCAGCGTGGGCTGTGTGAGATATAAGAAGGGAGATGGGACTTTATATGTTATGAACCAAAGGTTAGCATGGATGCTAGAAAACAGAGACACAGTTGCTGTATCACATAAATATGCGGATATCAAAAGTGAGTTATTGAAATGCTATTATCCCTATCTAAGTTTAAGGATACTCTAAAGTGGAAGAAATAGAAGAAAACATTCAAAATGCTCAATTTGATTTTCTTAGTCCTTTGTAAGGAATGTTATTATATTTCACTGTCAGATAAACATGCAGAGATTATAGCTTTCTGTATACAACACCTATTGGCTCAATAGTTCGGTGGTATGATTCCGTATGATTGGTGCCGCTCACTGACGGACTAACATCCTGATTGGTGTCACGGAGCATATGATATGCAGTGCTACTGTATATGAGGTGTGACCAGGGGTATCCGGCTAATCAGCGTCTAGAGGCTTACTCTGCCGTCCGATGACTAAAAGGCCGTTAAGTTACAATTTTGTCAAATTTTGTTACATATACTACGAAAAAGAGCAAATTTTGCTCTCTTTAGTAGTATATGTAACTCGAATTTGACAAAATTGTCACTTAACGGCCTTTTAGTTAGCGGACGGCAGTACTGGGCTGTGTATCTAGTACACTCCGCATCAAAAGGTTAGTAAGTACTAGAGAATGCAGCTAGTATTGAAAGGTAATGAATGTATCACAATCTTCCACAAATAATATGGAGACCGAATACAATAGGTTCCTAAAATCTAATTGAGTTCATCGAGTGGTAGTACCAGATTAGTTAATCTTATAATTTTTAGATATAAATAAGTTGTGAATGTATGTGGTACTACGGAAATGACCTTGGACAGTGATGAATCATATTTATGTCTTTGTATTTTATAGATGTCAAAATAAGTCCAACATGTTTAGAGACTTGTCAATACATATTTACTAAAGGTATATTTTATATCACACAAGACACAAATACAAGTGCGTAGAGTATGCACCAAATTTTATTGCGGCCTTGAAAATGAGTCATATGGCAAAAAAAAATAGTAACAAAATTTTGAGTGCATAACCATGCAAGAACACAATTGACAACCATCAATCATGGTGCAGGATTCTATGCAGCCCTAACTTCACAGTCACCATAAAGATTGGTGCATAGAGGTTGACCACACTAACTCTGCAGTGGAATTAATTAATGGGCAACACCATAAACAAAATAAAAATCTTTGACACAATTGTATCACAGAGAAAATAATCACTATGTTAATTATTCCAATTAAATTCCAGAGTTCCATTTCCATTTTCATTTCACTTGTAAATGTATTTCCTACATGCTATCTACTGGCTTACAAGGTACCACCCCATTGGTTGTAATAGTAGGTTTATGTTGTCTTATAGGGAAAAGTTGAATAGCCACAGACTATTGTTGTATGGACATGTAATGAGGAATGAAGAGCATGTTATGAAGAAAGTTTTAAGTATGAATGTGGATGGCTATAAGAAAAGAGGCAGACTAGAGAAAACATGGATGGATTGTAAGAGATGATATTAATAGAAAGGAAGTGAATATTGAGATGACGGCTCATATGAGATAGATAAGGGCAGGAGCATGATGATGAGTAGACCAGGGAATGCCTTTGTAACTAGGATAGGTTAATACTTCATTGAAGGTTTGTTTAATTATATTAAAAGTATAAAAATATACTCTTTGAAGTATAAAAATATACTCTTTGAAGTATAAAAATATACTCTTTGAAGTATAAAAATATACTCTTTGAAGTATAAAAATATACTCTTTGATGATCAACACAGTTGGTTTTATGTATAGTCCATCTGCTCAAACAGTGGCAGTACACCCAATGATATTTAAAAATAAAGATATGTCGTTGCGCACGCAATCTGAAGACTCGAAAACGTCCTAATTGGGACGTTTTGCTACTAGTCTGCGTCAAGCAAGCATGACCATTGCCAAAAAAAACTAAAATGTCGTTGTGTGTCTACAGAAAGTGTTCCAATTATGACTCGAAAGTAACTTAAAGTAAGTAACTAACTTACTTACTTTGTACTAGTTTATGTGTATGTGTGCTGCCGCTGCGTACGGAACACTTTTTTCGTCGGTTTTGTTAGGGTATAATCATAGACCAGTAAGCCTCTAGACGCCGCTTAGCTGGACACCCCCGGTCACAACGCATATGCTCTACCACTGCATATCATACGTCACTCCGCCAATCGGAACGTCACTCAGTCAGCGAGCGGCACCAATCATAAGGAATCATACCACCGAACTTTTGAGCCGGCCAATCATAACACGCCGTCCGCCCCCCTGACCCCACCAACGTTTTACGACTGCGTTTGAATACAAAACTTTGTTTATGCGGAGTCTTGAAGCTTACTGGTCTGTGGGTATAATATATCTATACTTTTAAATATCATTGGGTACACCCAAACAGCATGAAAAATGTGGTCGCAGATTTTTTTTTAATTAACTTGTATTAGCAGTGATAGTCTAGCAGTTAAACACTTGCCTTCCACACAGGAGCACACCTCGGCCACTCAATACAATATAAATGCTAGCACCAGCTACATACAAAAGATTACGTATGTATACGAACGCACACACGTGTAGGTTAGGGATGCTCGCCGCTCGTAATGCGAGTGGGTTCCAAGCGCTTCTCAGATATGGCGTGCTTGCATCCATTGCAATATTGCAGTCCAATTGCAGTCGGACTGCGGGTGCGTGCGGGGCGCAGGTGAGGAATCTTAAATTGGTGGGGGGCGGTGAGTGGCCGTTCTGTATGTCAGTTAAGGTCAAAGTATTTTATTGTGAGACAGTGGTTAAAAGGTGTTATTACTAATGAGCATGGTGTGCGATCTCACTGCTCGACCATGTTAGGCGTACAATAATTCATATTATAATTTATAAAACCATTCAATTAAATAAATAATAATAATTTAACAGACAGATAAAATATACGAACTAAAATTGCAATAAATAAGATTAAAATTTACAATTAATTATTCACATAAAATTACAACAACTGAAAAAATCAAAATACATAAAAATTCAAAATGTTACATAATTTATTAATATTGTGTCATATTATCTGCATCAAAAAACTAAAATGGTTAATCGTACCTAATCTTTTAAATGGTGAATCTGTCGGATAAAAACTCATTAACTGTATAATACTGTGGCTGGGGGGGACTGGATGCGGAAGGCAGAGGACCGAGCGTTGTGGCGCAACTTGGGAGAGGCCTATGTCCAGCAGTGGACTGCGATACGCTGAGTTGATTGATTGATTGATTGTATAAAACGGCCTAGCTACCAAAAAATCATTCAACCTTTTCTTGAAAATTTGAGCACTTTCGACCTCTCTTATTTGTAATAAAACAAAGTTTAACCGGATTAAATCGCGTATATTATTTAAATTGGTTTCCCTGACTTGATTGATTTCTCTCTTATTTGCTTTGGTAGATTATTATATATTCTCGAGGACATGCCAAAGAAGCTTTTGGAATATAAGGCTGTTTTCGAGGGCATATTATTTACAATTTTGTCAGCATGTCGACGGGAACGTAGGCTACCGAACTTAGATTTATTCTTTTTAACAAATGTTGCGACTTCATAAATATACAGGGCAGGTAATGTTAAAATCTTTAGTTTTTTTAAATGGGGCATACAGCTGTCTGGCAGGTGTATGCCACAAATCGCTCTAATACATTTTTTTTGTGCTCTAAAAGCAAGTTCTCTATCAGTAGCGTTTCCCCAAAAAATCAATCCGTATCTGAGTGTAGATGTCACATAAGCATGGTAAGCAGTTAGTACAGCTGTTTGATTAACAATCAGTCAATCAATCAGTACTATTAGATATTCTGTGGCGCTACTATTTGAGCAGATAAACTTTAGTGGCTGTTGTTATTAAATGAGGCAAAAGAAAATGCAATAACACAGCTGCCTTCAAGTTCAATTTAAAGAAGATAATTGAAAACCACAGAACAGATTAAATTAATAAAAAAATAATGCTGATATTTTAATGTTAAATCTTTATTTCAGCACAAAAAATATCCCCAGCGGGAAAGCCGAAAGTACAACTGCAAGTGGTATTGCATGATGGCACATGTTCTACGTTCCACTTTGTCAACACTGCTGGTGCGGAAGCCCAGGCTAAAGACCGGGATCAGGTGAAGATGTTACTGCAGAACTTACTACCAAAGTTCAAGAGACAGATTGATGGAGAATTGGAGATGAAATCTAGGTGAGATTTGAATATATTTTATCAAAACTTTGAAAATAATAAAATTGATCAGCCGAGGACCTCGATCAACACTTCAAGAGTCTATCATTAGGCAGATTGATCAATGGTTTTATACGGAAAACGGTACTCTTTAACACGGCCGCATTGTGAGGAGTGTCTTATTTCTGAAGCCCTGAAAATAATCATGGGCAACTTGAACCCTTTTCCTGATGTATGGGCTACCTACCTATATTTTTTAATAATTCACATTGCTTTTTTATATGTTCAGTCAACTGCACGTCTTTGGTAACAGTTTGACCTTGACAGCAACTTTATTTCGTAAGTAATAAGATCGGTTTTCGTAATACAAGTCGTTGCCTAATGGAATAGTGCCACAAATCAAAAATCAACAAAGTCGATTTTATTCAATAAAAGCGACTATTTTTTAATAAAAACGACTTTGTTGATTTTTGATTTGTGGCACTTTTCCATTTAGGCAGCGATGTGTTACCACTGTCGTGCCGTCGACTTTACATAACTATTAACTATTAATTAATTGTTATAATAAGAATAATATAATGTTTATTGACATAAAAAGTTGATATAACTTGTGTGAAGTCCCTGACTCCTGTGCTAGGAAAGGGGTACATAAAGGGTTTTTTTAAAGTAAATGAGAATGTGTAACAGCTGTACCATGACTGACGGAATCTCGATAAACAATAAGTGAAGGACCCATAGTAAGTCGGCTCGCTTGAAAGTACGGGCTGGCACGCACAAATGGGTGCGACCCATAGTAAGTCCAACAGCCGCCATTACGCAAAAAATCTCGTGTGACGGAAGTCGTAGTCGTAGTGTCACAAATAAAATAAAGATGCCGTCTGGTGTATTAAAATGCTGTCAAAATTATAGTGGTTTAAAGCAAAAAAGTGCTTCAATCTTTACTTAGCGAGATTCCGTCCGCCTTTTTTTATTCGTCCGTGGTAAATACTCGCAATTTTCTACTAAAGTAAAAAATATTGCAATAAAAAAAAACGTGTTTTGTAGTTGAGCCAAATCTAGTGATCTTTGTAGAATTTTGTAGAGAAGACTAAAAGTTAAAAATAGCAGATCAACAATTTTAACCTTTCACTGACATTGCAACCAAAATATGTATGTGTTATATTGCGTACAGTTTCATATACTTACACAGTTTAAATATAGTAATCAACATGAGACGCCCATCCATATCCTATGCGAGTGTGATGCAGTGCACCACATGAGAAGCCAGCATCTTGGAGGCCACGTCATCTCAACGCATGAGATAAGATGAGCATTGGGGAAGTGCTGTAATGCTGCAAGAGGCGTCACAATAGATCTTACCAGGTCGCAGTGGCTTAGGGGGCGTTCAAGATCCCTACCTCCTTCCTCAAAATAATAATAAAATATAGTAATGAACAGTCTCGTTTCCAAACTCAGATTTGTGAGTAGATTTTATAACAAAACCATTCGATGTTAGGCTGTGTCTATCAGGGTTTATGTCTTATAATAGTTTTAAGCTGACTTGACAGTGGGCTGGCCATGTCTGTCGAAGGACCGAGGGCCGCTGGAGCAGACGAGTCCTTGAGTGGAGACCGCGAATCGGCAAACGCATCGTAGGGCCCCCCGCCAGGTGGACCGACGACCTGAAGAACGTGGCTGGGGGGGACTGGATGCGGAAGGCAGAGGACCGTGTGTTGTGGCGCAACTTGGGAGAGGCCTATGTCCAGCAGTGGACTGCGACAGGCTGAGTTGATGAATAGTTTTAAACGGTTCTTTACTGCAGGCATCGACCATACATCCCATAGACGCATCATAACAGGCGACAGATGTCTGTCAACACATCAATGAAATTTCACTACACAAATGTCGGTCGCCACTATTCGGCGAATAGTATTCGCCACTTGAAATCTTCAAATCAGATTCGACCACTTGCATGAGCCGTCAAAACTGCCGCGTTAGTGATTAGCCAATAGCCGCCTTGGTAGGGCCAATCGGATTGTCTCAGCTAGTTGACAGAATTTATTTTACGCATTATATTCAACATTATCAGAAATGAGGAGATGCGCAGGAGAACGAAAGTAACCGACATAGACCGAAGAATTGCCAAACTTATGTGGCAGTGGGCGGGGCACATTGCTCGCAGAACGGATGGCCGATGGGGCAGTAAAGTTCTGGAGTGGCGACCGCGTACTGGAAGGCGCAGCGTGGGTAGGGCCCCAGAAGGTGGACCGACGACCTGGTGAAGGTCGCGGGAATCCGCTGGATGCGGAAGGCGCAGGACCGGTCGTTGTGGCGATGCTTGGGGGAAGCCTTTGTCCAGCAGTGGACGTCTTTCGGCTGAAATGATGATGATTCAACATTAGGAGTCTATTGGGCTGTAAGGTCGATGATTGCAGGTGATATAATACTAAGGATTTTGTGGGAGTTGTTTTCTATACTGGTTTTCTGTCAGTCGATTAGGTGGCCATAGGCAAGAGTCTGCCTGCACAGTTTTGCCTGTGCACACCTGTACAGGCAAACAGTAGCGTGTATGTGATAAAACTGTGCAGGTTTTATACCTACCCTTACAGAAATACGACGTGACCTTTAGTTAAAGGCGCAACGTTTTTTTTTTGTAGTAACGATGGTGAAACGAACTAAAGGCCCACCTGATGTTAAGCGGTTACCTTTGCTTTGCCCATAAAAACTGCAATACCACCTAGGTTGTTGCCTAAATGGTACCGCAAGTCGGTTCGCCAAACTGAGACATGAATATGGAAAGTCTCATGTGATTGTAATTTCACCGGCACCCGTACCCTTCAGACCGAAACACAGCAATGCAAGCATCACTATTTGGCGGAGAAGTAGGTACGGTGGTAGTACTTCCCCGGACGAGCTCTTTCACAAAGGAGCTCTACTACTATTAAAGCTAACTAACTGACTAACGTGTAGCGGGTTCGATTCCTGTGCGCAACAAGTATTTGTATGCTCTAGAAATTATGGTATTTGGTATTCGAGGAGTGTTAAAGTGTGAGAAAAAACCATAGAAATGTAAAAAATAAGGTAATAGAAACGGTATCTACTGTCTCACTACCGGAACTCATGTCGCTGGTTTCCCGCTACCAACACATAAATACGTGGGACACTCAGAAAGTTTTGCGAAACTAAAAAAAATTGTTCTATACGTACATATATTTTTATCAAATCTTTTCAAAGTACTTTCCACCAGCCTCTATACAAAGATTCATGCGCCTAAACCAGTTTTCAAAACACTTTTTCCAGTCCGCCGCAGACACCTCGTTTACAGCCTGCTCGAACGCAGCCAGCGCATCTTCCGGCGACGAAAATTGTATCCCTTTGAGCTGATTTTTTATTTTTGGGAATAAAAAGAAGTCACACGGTGCTAGATCAGGGCTGTAAGGAGGGTGACCCAGGAGTTTGACTGGCGTGCTGTCCAGGAAGTCCCTCGTTTTGAGTGCGGTGTGCGCAGGTGCATTGTCGTGGTGGAGCAGTAGCCCGCGGAGCCCTGTGTTTGGTCGCTTGTTGCTTATAACAGAGAAAACTTCTGGCAAACATTTGGTAGTATACCATTCGGCATTAATGCTTCTTTGATCCCGTAAGGGAATTGATACCAAGTGGCCAGTCAAATTAAAAAAGCTAGCGATCAAAATCTTACCCCCGCTTCTAGATCGCTTCACTTTGGTAGGCGTTGGCTCATTTTGAAACACCCAAACAGTCGACTGGCGCTTGGTTTCTGGGTCGTATTGATAAATCCAGGACTCATCACCTGTAACGATGTCGTAAACACGCCGAGACGAGCCTGCTTCAAATTTGTTAAGCATATCACGGCACCATTCCACCCGGGCCTGCTTCTGAGCATCGGTAAGGTTGTGCGGCACCCAGCGTGATACTATCCTCCTCACGCGAAGATGGCTGTGTAGAATCTCGTGAACGCTTCCCGATCCAATCTTCAATATGTGTTGAATCTCCTGATATGTAATTCGCCTATTGTCTTGGATTAAATTTTTCACTGCTAGCACGTTTTCTTCGGTAACAGCCGTCAAAGGGCGACCGCTTCTTTCGTCATCCCCCAAAGTTGGTCGACCGCGCTTGAATTCGTTATACCAACGATACACGGTTGCCTTGGAAGGGCCTTCATCCATGAATGCCATTTGAAGTCTATCGTACGATTCATCCGGTTTCAGGCGACACTTGAAATCGTATAAAATCATAGCTCTAAAATGTTCCCGGCGCAGATCCATATTTCAGTGAGACACAATACTTTGAATTAACTCGCAAAAAATGTGGAGGGAAATTTTGAAATTGGAACTTACTTATTTTTACTTATAAATAATCATATTTTCGAAAAACATTATAACTGGCCAGTCTCCCATATATAAAAACTTTTTTTCGCAATACTTTCTGAGGGGCCTGGTACGCAATAGGGTGTTTGACAATTTTTGAAAATGTACGTAAAACAATGGCGAAACATCCAATAAAAGCATTCATTAACAAATAATTACTAAAATATGCTTGTAAAATTAAATAATCAAGATTTTAAATTCTCATTTTTAATTTCGCACTAAAACGCTAAGTCAAGTGACATTATCGTCAACGTACGTCACTGTTCTAGTTCCAGTCAGTGTTCCGGCCAGTGTTGCCGGAATTCTCATAAAAGTACTACACGCTTACCAAAAAGGTACGAATTTGACAAAAAGTAAAAAATCGGAACGCGGTTTTTTTTTGTCACATGAGACATGACTAAAGCGTTTTGTAGTTTGTGTTTGAATCACGCACATACAAAACAAAAGCTTTTAAATTATGTTCAAATTACATACAAATGCTGATTAGTTTAATTGTTAGTAAGTTATAAAGTACATAACCTGGCTCAATAAAATAAAAAACCGGCCAAGAGCATGTCGGGCCATGCTCAGTATTATAGGGTTCCTTAAGTAGGTGTACAAACGAATCAAATCGAATATTAATCATGGCTATTTTAGTTTTTGCAATAATCGGCAGCATTCGCGACTCAGAGCGTGTTGTTAGTAGCGCCATCTAGCGATAAATTCAACATAACACAAAGTTACTTTTTGTGATTTTTTCAAATATAAAGTAGCTAAAGGAGCATTATTTGCTATGATAATTTTTCTCTAAGGTCAATGACCTTTGAACTAGGACGTTTTAAGTATTTTTCAGTTTTCTGTCTATAACTCAAAAAATTATAATCACATTATACTCGAAATAATTTTAAAAGAGAGTTTTCACAAAGGTCTATCAATTTGGAAGATTATAAGTTTCTACGTTGCATAGTTTAGAAATGGCAGGGGGGGGGGGACACATTGCAAGCCACTTTGGCGGGCTATATTTCGCAGATGGTACACCTGATAAAAAAGTGATGTATGAAACATTACCTTCATTTTAGTAGACCTATTCAATGATACCCCACACGAGGGGGTGCAGCGAAAATTTTTATTTTTTTCCCATTTCACATGTATGGGCGCCACCCCTAAAGAACGTAAAAAATATTTTTTTATTCTTTTAAAATTGAGATCTATATGCAGACTATTTTTGAACAAAATTTCATTTACTTATGTTTATAACTGTAGAAGTTATTAAGCTGTAAAGGATTAGGACAGACGGACAGACGGACAGACGGACGGACATGACGAAACTATAAGGGTTCCTTGTAGGACTTCGGAACCCTAAAAATGAACCTAAATTAACAATTAACATGAATATAATTATTAATAATATACCTACTCGTTCAAAAACTGGTACATTTTATTTTTACGATCATGGCAACATTCAGCTCGCCCTACGTCGTACAGGACTATGACGTCACCCAAAATGGAGGCCAAGTCTCAAGACGTTTTGTATCACGTGATCAACATATTAAAAAATCAACATTTCAAATAGAAAAATAAAATATTTAGAATATATTTAAATTAACATAACTTAGTAAAAGGTAATCTTCAACCTAAAATCTACGTTGTGTACAATTTTCATAATTTTTGGCAATACCTGTCAAACACCCTATTACGCCCGCCATGTTTCTAGCATTCAATGCAAAATAAATTAAGCCTAAAACAATTTCGCTATTAGATATGCTGCAAAATACAACTTTAGTGACTCTGTGTATGGTATTAGTAAGGGTAGGCATATCTATATGACTTTGAATTAACTGCAAAGTTAGTCAAGTCGGTTAAGAAACACTGTTTCTTAATAAGATATCGCTGACGTCACCCAAACACGTTACCATAGTGGAGGATAATTTCGATACCACGAGCAGTGTTCACGGTAGCTTAGTGGCTAAAGCACTGGCGTACTGAGCCAGGAGTCGCAGGTTCGAATCCTGCTCGTGAGCGATTTATTCTTTCCACAATTTAAATCTTTATTCACTTGTCTTTGTTTTCTCAGGTTGCTATCCCTACACCCTACATTAAAGCATTTATACGAAGACTTGGTGATATCAAAGGTGATCAATAGCGAAGAATACTGGAATACACCCACCCTCAAAACTTATACGGAATCTACTAATATTAAGCAGGAGGCTGGTAAGTTTCTGCTTAGGAATTAGTTTTATCAAGGATGGCTAGAAAAAGATCTTTGCTAAAAGTAATTATGTTTAAAGAAATCTCGTGTTTGTTTAAAAGTGTGCAGTTTTCTACTACTTTCCTCAAATGCGTTCCCTTGAACCACAGAATATCTAATAGTACTAACATACAGAACGGCCACTCACCGCCCCACAGTCTGTTATTTTGCCTTAGTTGCGGCCATGTCCATTTTATGTTTTTATTCGATAGCTATAGTAACGATAAAGGTTTGGCAGAAATACCTATAGTGTTTTTTTTTATAATTATAAAGTTATTAAGGTTTCATTGAAAAGTGAGAAAAACAAAATTAATTTTTATTTTCGAAAATTGTTGTAATACATATTTAGTTAGTCCTTTAAATAAAGTAACAGCATAATATATATTTAGATAAAAAAATGGGGCATCGTACCTTTGATATATTAGGAGATTTTTTACTTTTACCGATTAACACAAAACATTTTTTTTTCATGTTTTCTTATCACGGTCGCATCTTATTTTCATTTAAATATATGCGTAATGTTATTGTCAATAATACACTAAAATATGACATGCGTCAATAGCAGGAATACGAAGATAGAGAGTTTCTAAATATTTTTGAAATTTCTATGGAAATAGGGTTGTCGCAATTGAATAAATAAAAAAATAAAATAAAAGTGCCAGATATTTCCAAAGTATTTAACTAAAAAAAAAAAAAAAAAAACATAACATAACATCACGCCTGTATTTCCCCGAAGGGGTAGGCAGAGGTGTGTAGTGTGTTAGTATTTAACTAACTTTGAGTAAACTCTTTCTCGTGTCTTTCTGTGTCTCTTTCTGGGTTTCTGTTGTCTGAAAACAATTACTATAATGTTCTCAATGCTCTAAGACTACAACGATACGTGACGCTAACCTAGCAGTCATCATCGGAGTTTGTCAAAACTTCTTGTGATGATAATACGAGTATATTATCATCAGAAGCGTCTGTTACCAATTCAGTATTAGGAATATCAGCAAAACTTTGCGGTAATGGATCATGGGTAATAATACACGCACACCGTAATTGTGAGCTGGTATTTGTGATGACATTAAAGACTTTTCCGTCAATTATGGTGAGGTATAATTTTGGATCTCCGACAACGACATATCCAGCAAAAATTTCCGAATAAATTAGTGAAAGATTTTCAATTTCTTCTTCTACCCAGTTCCTTTCTTCCAGAATCAGATCTTTTGATTCTGATCTGTATTGTATTTTTATTGGTTGGCAAAATCTAAAAGATTGTGGATTTGGGTTTGACCATAAGACAAAACCATCAAGACTTTTTATGCGCAACGGAATGTAGGTAGTAGCAAAGAGGCAGTGTTCGTCATCAATTTTATCAGAAAACGTTTGCTTATATGTTGACTGTCCTGTGCTACCATCAAAACCCCATGAACCCTCAAAAACGCAGTGAAGTGTATCTAACTGTTTTTGATTGCAATATTCCGAAACCCTTTGGTCGCAAGAGTCAATGATTCGTCGAAACGTGTGCATAAGTAAATCATTTAAAGGTACTTTGGCTTCTCGTTCTGATATTTCAATTTCAACATCAAGATAACAATGTTTTTTAGCTTTTTGTATCTTATAATAGGCAGGGTAAATATTAAATCATCGAGATTTGGCACCTTGTTGCATGTAGATATAGTCCTCCACTGATAGTTTTATATCAATCATTAAACAAAGAGCTTCATCAGGAGAATAGGGTTTGGGTTCCGATTTTGACTTTATGGTTCCTGCGATTTTTTTAGGCCGAGTTGGACTTTTCAAGCATTCCTTTATTATAAACTCAAACTCCTGAGTAGAACTTTTATTTAGTTTTTCGCCGGTTTCGTCTGTTACTATTCTCGACATAACTTTAATTAGTTTTGAATGAGGTTCTCCGTCAAGCGATTCCTAAAGATCTTTACGTGCACGGCGCTTTTGGCGATCACTTAAATTTTCATAAAATGTAGATGTGGAACTGGATGAAGCATCAAAATTAGTTTCAGGTTTCGGATCTATTGAAGGTTAGTCAAAGCTACTAGTTCCCGAAGTCGAAGGATTACTTTGTAATAAATGTGTATTTGATGTGAAACTGGAATGAGCGCCAAAAGAAGTTTCAGGTATCGGGTCTTCCAAGTTCTTGGGGTCTTAAAGTTTTTTGTAAGGCATAGCTACTACTTCTCGAAGTTGAAGGATTATTTTGTAATAAAAAATGTGCCTCATCCAATTCCATAATATTTTGTTGTGGTAAAGGACTTTCCTCGATATTCACTTTTGGTATTTCAATATCAAAAATAGTGGAAAGCCAGTGTTTGTTTTTATTACAAAATCGTTTGAAATTCCGTTTACTACTGCAATATAAAGTTCCACATTTACTTAAAAAATTTGAAAGATTGTAATTAAATTCATTGTTTTGGCTATCGATATTGTTCGGAATTCCATTTGGATATAAAGCGTTTAACACGATTAGGCATCGTTCCTCTGAATTGAGATCCAAAGGTCTTTTATGAACCCCGTGCAAATGTGCCTTATCTACCAAAATTTTATAAATTCCCAATTTCGTGAGTGATTTCTTCAGATCCGTGTTCGTGCTTTCGTTGTTAGTCGTTGGAGTTGCCACTCGCTGACCAGCATGAGGGTTGGCGCCCTCATGCCCCCCTTGCATTAAGTCCTCTGGTCGGGGCCCAGAAGGACATCCCCCAGCAGGACGGGTCAGTACCTGCTGAGGCAAAGCAGTGCCATGGGTCTTTGACGGCTCCATGACACCTCACCCCCGCTTCTCCAGATATTATGTATGGAAATTGGGTTTTGACATTCTATCTAACGAGGGCGGACCCCTTCCCAATTCCACATAATATCCTTCATCGAAGATTCATTTTGATGTAAGTGCATGCACTTACAAAACAAAAAAGAATAATAAACAAGATTTGTTACATGATTTGTTAGTTACAGGTGAATCTAATAAAATCGTGTTTGTGAAGACATGATTAGACCAAGGATAATGCTTCAGAAATAGTAATAGGAAATTATAATAATTGAAGAAGCAAATTTATTCCGAGCGAAATTGGTCGTTTGTTAAAGGCGCCTACATTAGTTGACAACCCTAAATTAAAACTTTAAAAATGAATATCTCCGAGTTCCTGTGTTCGTTGCTTATTTTTTTTGTGGTTATACTTAGTAGTGTACTAAACATTTACACACAAAAATAAAATGCGACCATGTTAAGAATGACCATAAATAAAATTATTATGAAATCATGGAAAAAATAAAATTGACGCCTAGGAGAACGCATTTTTTTATGATAAAATAGATGTAATGATGCATTAAGTTAATGGCTAGCGTGCCATGAAACATTTATTGTAAAATGTTCATTATGAAAGCCTAAAACACGTTTCTATGGTTTCTATGGATTTTTCTCGATTTTCGAAATATTTTGAAAACTATGACACTTAAAACCACGGGGGTTTTAATAGAAGTTTTGTTTGGTTATTATCTTTCTAAAAGCCTCAAAAAATAAGGATGGCCGCAACTAAGGCAAAATAACAGACTGTGCGCCCCCCGCCAATTCAGGATTCCTCGCCCGCTCCTCGCACGCGCCCGCATTTTGACGGCAGTTGGACTGCAATCGTGCAAAGGATGTCAATCGCCAGTCGCTATACAAGCACGCCATCTCTGAGAACTACTGAGAAGCGCTTGGAACCTAGTTGACACTACGAGCGGCGAGCATCCCTAACCTATACGTGTGTGTGCGTTCTTATACAGACGTAATCTTGTGTATGAAGGTGGTGCTAGCATTCATATTGTATTGAGTGTCTGAGGTGTGCTGGAACTTAGCATCGAATTGAATGTGCAAAATCGAAGATGTGTAAACGCAGGTTTGGCTTTCTAGTCCAGCCTTCGAAATTAATACTATGATAGTTTTCGTCCACATCAGGGCACTAGTACGATTATTGTATCCCAGGAAATACGGGGTTATTGAAAAAATACTCGAAACCTTTAAGTACTAACTTCGTATCACGATCCTGTACGCCAATTCACGTAACTAAATCAAATCAAATATCAAATATTATTTATTTTCAGTAACAGGTACAATTTTTCTATCTTTAACTAATAATACACAGTTAAATGTTTAAATATATCTTACCAAGATAGAGTTAACGGCGGTGTCTGTGCTAGTATAAACTGTGTGACGGAGACCGGCTAAAGAAGCGTAGTTGCAGTGCAGTTGCAGTGTAGTTGCAGTAAAGTTGCAGTTAATTTTAGATCAAAACAATGCTTTTCGTATTCTCTTATCTACGGCGATCGCTGTCAGAAACGAACTGCAGAGTCACTGCAACTTGATGGGCGCGTCATGAAACTACGTGAATTAGGGCCCTGGGGGTCTATTCGCAAAATCGATATATCGTGATATTTGTCGTGTCGAAAGCTACTCAAAGGTCAGTGTTCATCTACGTTAATTCTCTGATTAAACGGCCGATTACTCGAAATATAATAATAATACGATTGACTACCTCTGTGGTCTAGTGGTTCGAGTGTCGGACTGCTAATAACGAGGTCGTGGGTTCGATTCCCACAGGACACAAATATTTGTGTGATGAACATAAGTGTTTGTGTTGGTCTGGGTGTGTTGCTTATGTATTATAAGTATGTATTTACAAAAAAAAAAGTATATAAGTATTATATCCATTGTCTAGTACTCATACCACAAGCTCTGCTTAGTTTGGGACTAGATGGTGCTGTGTAAAAATGTCCCAAAGATATTTATTATTTATTTATTTATTTATTAATCATGTCCTCCCGGCCGAATTTCGGTCACGGCGGCCAATCTCAATGGAGACTAGCCATCTGCACAGGACATATTATAGTGCACAAGTGTGTGCGCAAACACAGGTGCACTCTCTGGTCCCTCACTCTCATAATCCGATGGGACGGCAATTCGACACGACCGGAGAGAGATCAGGCGCAGGACCGACGGGTTTACGTGCTCTCCGAGGCACGAAGGGGTCTCGATGTGTAACGAAACGGTCACCCATCCACAGACTGACCGCGGCTAGTGCAGCTTAAACTTGCAGATCGTACAATCCACACGCTTGCTACTTAGCCACGAGCCCCTTACTCGAAATATATGAATATGTCATTTTGTCTATTCTTTCGTAGACAAAACCCTTGTCTACGAAAAGACAGAATACGAAGAGTTTGTCTTGTCTTGTCAGTGATCATGCCACGCCTGCTGGAGTTGTGGTTAAACGGTCGTATAATCAGAGAATTATTGTTGGTGAAATAAAGCCTGTAACGTCGATTTAACTATCGTTTATACGAAGCAACGAATGTATATGGGTACTATAACGGAAAAATGCTCTGTCATGGCGATAAAATATCCCAAAAAAGCTATCGATGCTTCAAAAACTTACTCTATCTCCTTTCTCCTTTTCCCTTCCAGGTGTGTCCGGAGCATTTTTAGCGGATATCCAGCCCCAAACTGACGGCTGTAACGGCCTCAAATACAACCTCACCCAGGACATAATAGACGCCATATTCAAAACATATCCCGCTGTTAGAAAGAAACACGTCGATTATGTACCAAATAAGATGACCGAAGCAGAGTTTTGGACCAAGTTTTTTCAGTCTCATTATTTTCATAGGTGAGTGTTTTCAATTTTTATCTTTATATTAATTTAAATTAAGGTTGAAAATACAAAGAGTGGTTCATAGCAGTTGCCATCATCGGCGAAATTTTTCGTAGAGATTTAAAATTAGAGATTATCTTGAATTCATTTATCTCTATAACGGGAGAATTGGGGCCCTGCGCCATCAGGCACAAAGTTTTCTGGTCCAGCACCCCAAAAGTCTGACAACTGGTCTAACTTTAAGATGTCGGTATTACCCAGTAGCTGGGTTGCGGGGGTCTGCTGGCAGTCGCTTTGCGTAAAATTCTGATGTTCAGCCGCATCAGCTTCCAGATTTAGAACATTTTCGATAAACAGTTTTCAAGGGATTCGGTTTGCTATCTCGCTTCGTCTACGATTCACGTAACGAGAGAGAAAGAGTCGAGGAGCTGGTTAGACTGAAAGCCGACCCCAATATAAATAGGAAAAGGCTGGCAGAGAGAAAACGTATGTTTTAATTTAATTTATTTATTGTTTTTTCAATTTGTCTTTTTCAGAGACCGTATAGCCTCATCATCTAGTAAGGATTTATTTGGAGAATGTGCCAAAATGGATGACCAAGCCATTGCATCAGCTATGAAACATACAACATTAGATCTCACAGTAAGTTTTCGTTTTTCTAGTCTCGTAAAGCTTAAGGAACCGATTTCCTAAGAAGGTACAGTTAGCAACGAAACTGGGTTAACACTGTCCAAAGTTTAAGAAGTAATTTAAGGTGCTGCATTGAATTTGCAACCGTCCCGTTCTAACATACGGCAAATTGCGCGTGTGAGAACAGAGCGGAATCGCGCTGTTTTGATGTTTTTTACATTTTTGCAAATATCTCTTCGAATAAACATTTAAATAAAAATCTGTCACACCAGAATTTAGATATGTACAAGATATATCTTATTTACAAAAAACTATAGTAAAAACTATTGGAATTTCTAAATGCAATGCGAAATAGTTCAAAAACAGACCTTACTTTGCAAAATAAACCTATCCAGCAAATTTTATTAAATCTTGTTTTCCCTACACCAAAATCTAGTAAATATAATGAAAAATCTTAAATATGATAACAAAAAATAAAACCAACTTCAAAAACCTTAACTAAAAAGTAAAAAATAATCATTGTATCTCGGAGTAATCGGTGTACATATAAAAACCCGCGGAATACATAACCTCCTCCTTTTTTGAAGTCGGTTAAAAATTAGATCAACGTCGTATCCACAAATGAAAATATTTTCATTCTAAAATCCCTATATTTCCCAATGCCGCCCCTTAAGGATTAAAGCTTACTATTTAAAGAAAAATGCAATATACCTACATACATATTATCACGCCTCTTTCCCATTGGGGTAGGCAGAGGTTATTTCCACCTGCGTACATAAAACGAATATTCGGTTTTTTTCTGACTTTTTCTTTTTTTTAATTCAAAAATATTGTCTATCATCGCTTGCAGCAGTTTGTGTTTTACGTTCAAATTCAAATTCAAATTATTTATTAGCTAGAATATGGTATTATTACAGATGTAGGTGACTTATGATTAGTTTCAGCATATTCTGCCCCTTTGGGCGTGCAAATTGGACATAACAAAATTATTTTATGTTATGTATTAAGTCCAATTTGTATGCATATTAATTATGTGTAACCTTTATGTTATAAACCTAGGTTATGTTATGGTTTATGTTTGACAACCTCTGTGGTCTACTGGTTCGAGTGTTGTACTGCTGATCGATGGGTTCGATTCCCACAGGACACAAATATTTGTGTGATGAACATGAGTGTTTGTGTTGGTCTGGTTGTTTCTCATGTGTTATAATTATGTATTTACAACAAAAAAAAAGTATATAAGTATTATATCCATTGTCTAGTACCCATAGCACAAGCTCTGCTTAGTATGTCACTAGATGGTGATGTGTAAAATGTCCCAAAAAATAAAAAACATTTATTTATTTAGGTACCTAACTTCTAAATATTCTGTAACACTATAATAGTTCTTGTTCATTAGGAAATTATACATGTTTTTTCTAAATCGGGATAGTGATAGTGGTGGTTTGATGGTTTGAGGGAGATGGTAGTATACTTTAATTGCCATACAATATGCATTTTTCCTAAATAGTTCTAATTTTATTGCGGGTAATTTAAAGTTATGTCTATATCTAGATGTAGCATCATATTTTTCAAAAAGCTCGGGATTTTTCTTTACTAGGATACATATTTCTAGGATGTACAGACATGGCACGGGTAATATTTTCTGTTTGAGAAATAGTGGCTTGCAGCTGTCTAGGAATCTGGCTCCATATTGCTCGGTATCGGTGTTTCGTTATCTAACTAGTAAATTAAATGTATTATTATTAGTTCTAATTCAATGAGCAATCCAACCGATAATATCTATTTACCCAATGTGGTATTTGAAAGCGTCGTTTACGGGGTATCAGGACTTTTTTATATACTTATTGTAGGATTGCGAAACGAGCTACAGGCCCACCTGATAGCAGCAGCTACTTTTGCCCATAACAACTGCAATACTACCTAGGCTGTTGCCTAAATGGTACCGCAAGTCGGTTCGCCAAACTGAGACATGAAGATGGAAAGTCTCATGTGATTGTAATTTTACCGGCACCCGTACCCTTCAGACCGGAACACAGCAATGCAAGCATCACACATCATTGTTCCGATGCATGAAAGAGACAGAGCTATACAAGATGTATAGCGACATCCCTCTACGCACTGGAACAATTATGGTTTTAACACTTAATAATACTGGCCCAAGTCGATGGACAGGAAGGTGTCTCATTGCTAGAAAAGAGCAAGGCTTGGGTAAGTATTCTTCTAACCAATCTTCTTTTACCAGGTGGACCTCCCTCAATTTACGGAATCCATCCCCATGTTACCGACGGAAGACGACACGCAGCCAGAAAAGGACAGACGGGATAATACCTCCATTCATAGAAACATGATCAAGCGGTTCAACCAACACTCTATAATGGTTTGTTTAACTCTACCATAGAAGGTATTGTGTTTGTTTTCATGCTTTTTTGTTTTTTGATTTTTTATCTGGCAAAATGTTTTTTTTTTTAAATTATTGGTTACAGTTCACTGCATGCCATAATTATGACTTTTTCGGAGAGATGCTTAACCGCCCGTCAGCGGTAAAGGTTTTCCAATTCAAGTGTTACCATTGTCATGCAGTCGACTCTACTTACAATCTTCTTCGTCGTTCCCTTACTGCTGAGGATCGCGACCACATACGACGTATTTCCAAGCTATGCGGTCTTCCGCTGTGTGGACAGTTCGGTACATGCTGCCTCCGATAGCCCTCTTAATCGCGTCTGACCATCTTGCCGGGGCTCTGTATAGAGTGCTCTTTCCTTCTATCCGGCCCAGTATCACGAGCCTTTTCAGACAATGCCTAGGTGATCGCATAATATGTCGAAAAGGCTGAGGGCATCAACAATCAACTCAGCCTTTCGCAGTCCACTGCTGAACATAGGCCTCTCGTAAGTTGCGCCACAACGCTCGGTCCTCTGCCTTCCGCATCCAGTCCCCCCCAGCCACGTTACGTGAGGGCATGCTCCTGGCATATTGTAGATAGACGTTTGGTGATGTTGAGCTCCTCCAGTATAGACACATTAGTTCTCATGGCAGTCCATGGTATACGAAGTAGTCTTCACCAACACCTCATCTTACTACTCGTACATACAATACGCTACGTAATATAACTGTGCCTCTCTGAGTATAGGATTTGCGAAGGACCGCGCAGGTATAGCAACATCAAAACAAACATCGAACGTTGACGAATGACTGAGACACCATTACTGCGCATGCGCGTTATTGAATTAGTTGCCAAATTGAGTAGTCAATTGTTGCGCAGCCACCTGTTGCGCACTTCAAAGGGGCAGAGTTATTTAACGCGTATTGTATGACTATCCCGATATCTATTGGTCTTCAGCCTCATTATAAAATTTTACACTCAGATTTACCTGTCAGGTTTACTTGTGCGTATATGGCATCGAGTTATGAACCCTATAGATATAAATTACGGACTGTCCAATTCTGAAACTGTTCTATTTATTCGTACTGATAAATATCAGGCCACGAACGCGCTTGCCAATAGGAGTGCACTTTTATTGGCTCGCGCGTTTTATTCCTATTGAGGAGCGCGTTATGTCTAGTCGTAAATTGGCAGAAATTATTCCAAACCATCAGATGTGATTACGTCTCTGTAGGGTTAATTGATCGTTGGTGCATGGCTACCATAAAGAATCACATGCATATATTATGTGGTTGACGTTTTGAGGAGCAAGATGTCGTGTGCTACGACTTTTTATCGGTATGAGCGTTTTTCCGGATCAATTTGCCCGTGTTGTGCAGAAATGATCGAACCCAAAAACTGGCCAAAATTAAGGTATTGATGCCAAACAATCTAAAATGGTCTGCATCATGTGTCAAAGACTCATTTTATTCTGAAAGCTAGAAATCAATTTTTATGATAGTTTATTACTGTCACATGAAACATGCATTTATCTTTTGATCGTGAATAACTTTAATTAGTGTTTATGTGGGCTGGAACATTTCTGCACAAAGCGGACCAATTATGCATCAGGAATCTGCTTGTGAAGGGAAATAGGTGGAGGCTTATGTTACGAGCTAGCCTAAAGTATTTCTGGACATGATTTAAAAATTAAGCATAATTTTTTTCAAATATTTATCCAATTATTTATTATTTTAACGCATTCGCACGCATGCGAAATCTAAAGATATATATGTGGAAATAATATGTAATTGTGGATACCACGAGCATATTTCACGGTTTTTTAGCGGATAAAGCGCTGGTGTATCGAACCAGGAGTCGCAGGTTCGAATCCTGCTAGTGAGAAAGTTCATCTTTCCACAACGTATATCTTTATTTTACCAATTTGAAGCGTGATAAACCACTGATGGAGTTAATAATTACTTTGTTGTACTCTGCGTGGTGCTAAAACTCTTTCATCTCGATTCCAGGTGCTCAAAGCTAGTCATAAAACAAATTCTAGTAATAATAATAATAACAGTAGTAGTAAAACGACGAATAACAACAAAGTTGTTGAGAATGGCGTCAAAGAATCTAATGGTGTAGCGGAGAAGAGAACAGCAGAAGATAGTACTAAGGAAGTGCCGAATAAAAAGAAGAGAATATTAGAGAGGTTACATTATGAAGATCTAGAAGATAAAATTGGGAATGAAGAGGCGCAGGAATTGAAATTGTCTAAAGTAAGGTTTCTTTGGGCTAAATAACAAAAGTATTGCTTGTTTTTGTCTATTATTACAAACAACTTCAAGGCTACAATCATGATCTTTAGCAGGTGTTAAATGTTGCTAGTATTCAGAGTTACGTGACATTCCAAGGTCTTACTCAAAAGAACCAGAAAGATATTTATTTTGCTATGTATGTTATTAAAATACTTTACTCATTTGAAGTGAAAAATTGATTGTGCTATCCCTAACTTACTTGACTGGCTAATAATATTTATAATAAAATTTTATTTTTTGGTTGTAAAAACCTAAAAACCTTTATTTTTATAATGACTTTACAGATAGAACGATATCTCCTAGGACCATCGACTCAAACTCAACAAATGCACACACATACAAACAACCCCCCACCTTTATCTGCGCTCGCGTCGATATGTCAAGTAAGTGAGAGTAAATTATTATTGTATTGTAGCTGTAAATAATATTAAATGGTCAGATTTCTCTGAAGGATTTAATACGAAACGATGTGATCCGGCAGAAAACCAAAGTTGTTGACATAGTCCAAAACATAAACAAACTAAAGCAGCATTGGATCGGTCACATTATCCGTAAAACTGATCCATGAACCGCTGCAACAGACGTGTTCTAGAGTGGAGACCGCGAGTAGGAAAACGTATGTGTGGGACGCCCTCAGACTAGGTGGAGTGACAATCTTCACAAAGTATCTATAAGCATTCTATTAAGCTATTCTGTAAGCAGCTGAATAAAAGAGGCCAAGGATTGAGATCACTGGCGTGCTTTTTGTAAGGCTTATGTCCAGCAGTGGATAGCTTTACGATGATGATAAAATTAGATAGCTAAATGCAGTCAGGTATTGTACATCTGTCATTTCAATTGTTATGTTCTATTTCTCAAGAGAATAAGTTAACCGATCAGTTACATTTTCGAATGTTTATGTTAACGTATTTGCTCCCAATTACTAAATGAAATCAGAAGAGAATCAATACCGTTATATAATTTATGATGTCTATTATTGATTGTCAATATCCATGAATTAGATTGGGCCTAAATGAGAACCTTGAGGTACTCCAAACAGTTTAAAGTGGCTGAAAGAGATTGATACACTTTTACAACATGTCTTGCTATCAAATCAGGTAAAGCAACAGGATAATTAGGCATAAAGTAAAATAATACAGAAAGTTTTAAAGCTTTTACAGTAAGACTTATGATCCATCTTGTTAAAGGCACTTCTTAAGTCAATGTCAATGGTGCCAATGGATTTAACGAAAATGGTAGTTCATTGAATTATGTTATGGCGTCTCTTTAATAGCTAAAGGGGTGAACAGAATCAGATTTGCAAAAATTTCGTGATCTGTGCTCACATAACATAACATCACGCCTGTATTTCCCCGAAGGGGTAGGCAGAGTTGTATAGTACACCCACATTTCGCCAGTTATGTTGTAAGTCCCATGTAATAGGGGGCGAGCCTATTGCCATTAACCGGGCACAAATCCAGACTCACAAAATCAAAATCCAGATCTGTGCTCACAAAATTGTATAATTGATATCTATAATTAACACGCTTTTATTAGGTCGACCTGTAAGTAACTAACTATGTAATGGAATCTAAGGTAACTAATTTAACCATCTTCCAAGGGTCGTAGCGTAATGAAAATTGACAGCTGTATGTAGTTCTGATGACAATACAATAATATGGTACTGTCGAACTGATCTGTGGAGCCGGAAGATATGAACTGGAACTTCATGATGGAAAATCGTATCATAGCTGTTTTGGATTTCATAGAAAATTCTTGTAATAAACTTTGACCACGATTAGGTTTCAAGGTCTCTTCTTTCTGATGAAGCCGGAAGATAGGCACTGGCATTCCATGATGGAATATCGTATCATAGTTGTGTTTGCACTTGTGAGAAAAGCCACGTAATGGACTTTGAACACGATCAGGTTTCAATTTATAAAAGCGTGTTTTTCTAGTGTTTTTTAAACTATTAACTTATTTATTTCACTTTTCGTTCCCCCGTCCGTTGAAGAAATCAGGATTTGTCTCACATCCATCTTTCCTAGACGTTTTCTAACATTTTCAATGCTTGTTTTAAAAAAAGATTATACTATAGGCATGGTCAAGCGGTCAACAATGCCAGCGGCCGGTGCGAGTGAGTGCGGGTGCATGTGTGGGAGCGCTCGGTGAGCTGAGTCCCGGTGGAGCTCTCATGCGGCATCACCACGCCGCGTCCATGGCGCGTGAGTACTAAGTGATACACTAGGCATGGGAGAGTGGCAACAATGCCAGCGGCCGGTGCGAGTGAGTGCGGGTGCATGTGTGGGAGCGCTCGGTGAGCTGAGTCCCGGAGGCTTAACTTATTCCTTGCCTGCAACCACATAGTCGCAAAACGGACGGAGTGTTTTGCCGGATCTTCTTCATAGGGCCCACCATTTCGAACCATGCAACTAGAGCCTAACGTTTCATAAGTGCCTGTAATTAAATGTATTTGAAATAAAAACAATTTTAATTTGAATATTTAGAACTGTGAAATTAGTCTATGCCCGCATAATTTACGGGAAAATAGTCGTAATCCATAAAGATGGCGACTAAATTCACATTGAAAACAAGCAGGTGGAATAAATTTGATAGGTCTAAAATCTTCTATCCTTTTTTGGTGCTTGTTGTTAGAAAGAGACATAATGAGACTAAATTAGTTTAGGTCGTAAACAACAGAATAACAATCAATATACATCTTTTATTTTCAGAATTAATCCCTCCGGACGTTAAGTCAGAACTGCACCGCATGTATTTGTCCGGGGGTGAGTTGCTAAGGGAACTGTGGCGTTGCTTCCCCCAGCCTGGGTCGGCGCCGGACGCAGAAGATACGAGCGCGAGAGCAGAGAAGTTCTATGAAGCTCTGTTAAGATTTAGGAATGTTAAATTGAGGCCTTTTGAGGTAAGATGCTGTTTTAAGGTTGATTTTTCCACAGCATATCTCCTAATACCTGTTGACCGAAATTTGTTTGTTATTTGGTGTCGCAGGAAATTATAAAATTATTTTGCTAATGCGACCGAAATTAGTCCGCCGATGATATTGGAGGGAAACAGAATATAAAAATATAAATATACAGGGTAATTGAAAAAATATTCGAAACCTTTTCGTATTATGACGCTGAACAATGTTAGTACAGTACCACACCTCGGCCACTCAATACAACATAAATGCTAGCACCACCTACATACATAAGATTACGTCTGTATACGAACGCGCACACACGTGTAGGTTAGGGATGCTCGCCGCTCGTAATGCCGACAGGGCTCCAAGCGCTTCTCAGTAGTTTTCAGAGATGGCGTGTTTGTATAGCAACTGGCGATTGACATCCATTGCAACCTTGCAGTCCAATTGCCGCCAAACCGCGGGTGGGTGCAGGGTGCGGGTGAGGAATCTTAAATTGGCGGGGGGCGGTGAGTGGCCGTTCTGTACAATTGTACTATTTGGTATTCTGTGACAGTACGGTCAACCGCACGTCCGTCGGTGGTAATACTTTGACATTAGCAGCATCTTTATTTCGTAAGCAGTAAGGGCGGTTCTCGAATTGAAGTGTTACCACTGTCATGCAGTCGACTGTACTACGACTTTTCATAATTCGAAACTTTTTTTATACAAAAATATGAAAATACTCTGTAGTTTGCATATTCTAGACGGCCGACGAGAGGCCGGCTCGGGGCTGAGCGGCTAGTACAAACATACTCGGTTTTGTGGCATAATATGCTATCAGGGGCGTAGCTACCGCCGTATCAGCCGTATCAATGATACGTGGCACCTGAGCTACAGAGGCCTAGACGTCTTCCACAATCTCAAATTCTTAGAGATAAGATACATACATATTATCACGCCTGTTTCCCATTGTGGTAGGCAGAGACTATGGATTTCTGCTACGATCCTGACACCTCTTTCGCTTCATCTACCTCCATTAACCTCGTCATGCATGCTCGTCGGTTTAGAGTACTCTTAACCTGGCATTTTTTGAGAACGTCCGCGATTTGATAAGAAGTCTGTAATTAATGAATAATGAAGTGATAAGAAGTCTGTAATTAATGAATAATAAAGTGATAAGAAGTCTGTAATTAATGAATAATGAAAATAATGGTAGTTTTTAGTCTATAGCAACTAGAACAAATTAATCATTTGCATAAAACATAACCCCCCCCCCACCCCTTTGGGCAACAAATTTTGATACAGGGCTCATTTAGGTCTGGCCACTGTATGCTATCATCATCATCATATCGCCGAAAGACGTCCACTGATGGACATAGGCTTCCCCCAAGCATCGCCACAACAACTTGCTATAGTATACGCAAAATATTGAACCAATCTTTTATTTTTTCAGGAAAAAATGCTCAGGGACTTAACGCCTCTAGCGACAACCTTGACGCGGCACATGAATCAGATGATAGATACAGCCTGCGCTAAATACGCGGTCTGGCAACAGAGGCAGGCCAAACTGCGGTAGTAGTAAGTGATATTGTTTGTACCGTCAGCAGAATGTTGATAACCAAAATTGAAATTAATAATATAAAAAAAAATAGTTTTTGTTTTCAAGACTCGAGATTTGATTTTGTTTTCTCTTACTGGCATTTAAATGTCGGTTTTTTTTCAACTTTATAATCTTTCCTGATTTTTTTCGATTACGTTAATTATAATAATGAATCATTGATAAAAATAAAAATTTGCTTCAAAAGTATACAGTCTGTTTCATTTTTAAATGATTTTTTAATTTTAGTAACCTCGATGACAAGTTCAAATAACTTTAATCATTAAACCATTAATCTTTAGACCATTTTTTTACACAAAATCTCCCTTTCTCTTCCTGTCAAAATTATTACTGTTATTACACGCCAATTATTAAGTTGTTTTTGAAATGAAAACAAGCGAAAATGGATTTAATTGCAATTAAACCTAAGATTAGTTAAAAAAAAATTGCTTGTTCTAAAAACAGAATATTTTTTGTCTTCCGTTTTTCTAATGTAAAGGATAATAAAGAAATTATGTATTCACTCTTCGTTAATGACTATAATGTTCCAGATAGCTAAGGGCATGTAAGTTGTCTAAAGACATGTTCAATTATATCGATTAATTTTGACAATCGATCAATAGTATCAGGGAAATCTACTCGCAAAATCGATAATCGATATCATGACATTTGTCGTGTCGAAACATACTCTGAGTAACGTCATTTCACTTTCGTTTATACGTAATGAACGATAGTAATCGACAAATTGTCGGACGGATTTTGCGAGTAGACTTCTGGCAATGATTGGGCAAGTCTAAGCCCGAGAGCCAATCGTGCGTACCTTTTACGGCA
Source organism: Asteroscopus sphinx (assembly GCA_949699075.1). Taxonomy (NCBI): domain Eukaryota; kingdom Metazoa; phylum Arthropoda; class Insecta; order Lepidoptera; family Noctuidae; genus Asteroscopus; species Asteroscopus sphinx. The sequence continues at coordinate 18,920,630 of OX453022.1, read as the reverse complement.
CAGTGTATATGATTGGCTAGAATCTGCAATAGCTTATTTCAATATGTTATTAGACTAAGTGGTTCTCTATTAGTATCACAGTACTCATTGCATTTTAACATTTAAAGTACAGTCACCCCACGTCAGTCACGTCAGTGGTTGAAACACTTGAATTACGAAAACCGCCCCTATTAGTTACGAGATAAAGACGCTGTCAATTCAAATTGTTACTGACGTGCGGTCGACTGTACTAAATACTCGAATACACGCTTTATTACAAATAAAAAAGCAATAGATAGAAAAATAAAATTAGGGAACGCTTTTAGACTTTTTTAGAGGTTCTGTGATAAATAGTTCTAAACAAAAACGGTGCAGAAATAAAATAAAAAATATAAAAAAATACCTTTTCTGCTGGCGGTATTTTTTTTTGTAATGAATGCGACCAAATTGTCAAATTGTTGTTTTAAGTACGTTAGCGATGTGACGAGACACCGAATGTATAATAGTTATGTTAATTTTGTAATCCATTGCTTATTTTGCAGAACAGTTTATTTTCTTAATACTCCTAAAATAGTAATGAAGCATCGACTTTACGACCCAATAGACGCCTATTGTTAATTATGTCAACTAGCCGAAGTAGGAGAAAGCGGGGTACTGCAATCCGATTGGCCCTACCAAGGCGGCTGTTAGCTATTCACTATACGGCTTACAGAAATTGTCGAAACTGATCCGTAATTTTCCAGCGGCAACTTATATCAGATCTATAAGTTTGGTGTGTTGACAATTTGACATATATTGGTCATCTATGGTTGATGTAATAAAGCTAGCAATAGATCGAAACAATACAGTTTGATAGACTTAACCTGAAATTATTTTACAGTAAAGCCAGTAAGAAGCATCTCACAAAAATGTAAACTCTAAAAACACGACATTTAAGTTGATTTTCGAATGACAGAAACTATCGAAAAGGTCCTAAAAATATTTTGGTTGCTATCCAAACTGAACCATATCTTTTGAGCAAAATAATTGGAATAATAGCCCATGGGGGGCCCTCTCAAATTAGGTGTAAATAATTATAAATTACGCACAAAATTAAATAAGATCTGATTTATTCATTTTAATCCTCTAAAAATATCATGATAGGGTTTAAAAAAACAAAATTAAGGGATATTTTGACGACCTCTGTGGTCTAGTGGTTCGAGTGTCGGACTTCTGATCACGAGGTCGTGGGTTCGATTCCCACAGGACACAAATATTTGTGTGATGAACATAAGTGTTTGTGTTGGTCTGGGTGTTTCTTATGTATGATAAGTATGTATTTACAAAAAAAAAAAAGTATATAAGTATTATATCCATTGTCTAGTACCCATATCACAAGCTCTGCTTAGTTTGGGACTAGATGGTGCTGTGTAAAAATGTCCCGAAGATATTTATTTATTTTTATTTATTTATTTACCTTCAAAATCCCTTTTATAAACTTTTGCATTAACCAAAACTGCCCTTGTAAATAGATATCCCAGAAAAAAGACTGAATACAACCATTGCTGTTCCCTCTAAAATAATTTATTTAGCCTTTCTCGTCACATCCTAACTAAATTTGGCAAACACAAAATTGTACATATGCCTGTCTTATGTATATTAAATAATACAATAATCTGTGAATACCTAATATCATTTAGAATTAGATATGTATATTTGGACCCACGGACGTTCAGACGGTTAAAGACTAATAGTTACGTCGATTAATCGTTGCGATTATTTTGTCGCACGCTTTTGTAATTATTGGGCGGCTTACTTATTGCAGTAGTGTATGTATAAATGAAATGTTTAGGTAGTTAAATAAATATAAACATACTTATTACCTAAATATGTTTGCATAAATAAATATTTCTTGAGGTAATTCCAGACATGGTGTAAATTCGTCCGATTGGATTTGACTTTGAGTGTGACGATATTTGTAATCATCATCATCATCATTGCGGCCTTAAAATACCCATTTTTGGGTGTAGGGCTCCTCCAAATTCCTCCACTCCTGGCGGTCTTGATCCCTTGTCATCCAGGCCTGTGTTCAGATGTCGACCACCCAACGTTTGGGTGGCCGTTCCCGCGGTCTAGTGAGCTGTCGTGGTCGCCACTCCAGCAGTCTCCACGTCCATCGTTCCTTGTCCATTCGAGCAATGTGTCCCGCTATCTCCACTTACGTCTAGCTATTATGGAAACTACGTCTTTGACTTTTGTCTTGGAGCGTATCCACTTAATCGTCTTTGCGTTACTCACACCTTTTCTGCAGACAGTTCTGTAAGAGTCATAGTCTCTCCTCCATATGTAAATACCGGCGACACACATTGCTCGAAAACTTTTGCTTTTAGCGCAATGGACAGATTACCGCGCCAGATGTGGCTATTTGCACCGAAAGCTGCCCATGCTTGGGAAATGCGTCTCTCGACCTCTGCGGTTTGGTTTTGGCTGCCGAGTGTGATCTTATGTCCGAGGTAGACGTATTCTTTAACGATTTCGACAGGCAGTTGATATTTTTAATAGCTGGTGGAAATAATGTAAGACATGATTTTCCTCTACCCCTCACTAACGGCCAAAATTAATATCCAATCTATCCACGATTTGCCCTACTACAGATAGGAATTAGACATAGGGTAGACGTAGGGTAAATCGTGGATAGATTGGATATTAATTTTGGCCGTAAATGTGCTTCGTAATATTTTCACGACACTCTGAGGAAAATCCATTTTAAAGATACCTCTCCATGAACGAAGTTACCCAATTCACTATGTATGTTATATTCTAAAAAAAATTGCGTTAAAATATAAATATTACTTAAAATTCACAAAACGTTTAAATAAAAACAATTTGTTAGATTTCAGATTATTTTTGCCGATCCCAACAAAAATAGGCAAAAGACTAGGAGAAAGAAAACGTTTGCAGATTTTTTAGATACATATTTAGACGAAAAGGTATGTCAACATTATTTACCTTTATTTAACTACCTAAACATTTCGAGACAATTATTTTATTATCTGTAAGCAATATTAAAAAAAACTTCCAAGAGATTATAGTAAATATAAAACCAAAGTTGGTTTCTAATAGTTTTCTGTAATACTTTTCATATTAAGATAATTAATTCAGTAGAAAAGTACAGTTGACTGTATGACAGTGGTAACACTTGAATTAGAAAACCGCCCTTACTGCTTACGAAATAAAGGCGCTGTCAATGTCAAACTGTTATCACTGACGTGCGGTCGACGGTACCTAAGTATGTTATTATACAACATGTTGGTCTGTATTCGTGCCATATTTAAGGAGGTGACTATACCACTGATACTGAACACAAATCAATAAAAAAATCAATACCAAAACAAATATTTTTACTTAAATACCTATTTGTAAACAAACAAATTCCCTTCGTGTGTCGCGTGTGACACAAAAACGATGCGTGCGAAACCACCAAAACAATTTGCAGGTATTTCCACTCTTTGTTTAATGCCGCCGATGACTTATTTTCAGTCTTCGGGATTGATTCTCAAACCCTCGCTATGTTTCTTAGTGAAAATTTGGGAATTAAATAATCGTAGAATTTTTCAAGTATATTTAGACGACATATGACTATTCACATTATTTATCATTTGCTCTAGAAATATGGCACGGTTACAGATCAACATCTTGTATTATGCGCCTCTAGTACAAAAATTAAAAACTAATTTCTTAACCATCTAATCGCTCGTGTACGGTCCGCATTAGTGTACGTAATAAAATATAATTTAAAATAAAAATAAATGCATTTTGATGAACCAAATCTATCTGAATGAGTAGTACTAATTTGTTATATTTTTCATTGCATATCAAAGTGCTTTTGCGTTTGTTGAATGATATAATAATTCACTGCAATAAAACTGCATCAAAATTGTATTGCTTGTTTTCTTTTTATACCTGAAGTAATTCATATATGTGCCAATTATTAAACAAATAAGATTTGGAAAAAAACAACTATTGTTCCAAAGCTTAATAACAGCAAAATTAGTATAAGTTACTATACCAAATGCAGTAAAGTAAAAACAGTTAAATAAATAAATATATTCAAACAATTTGATGCAGTTTTGCGCTTCATCATAGTGCTCACGCAGCGAAGCTGTTAGCAGTTGACTTTTAAAGCAGGCAAAATGATGGTAGATACCGATACAGAACCAGTTAAATTGGCACTGTTGCCTATTTTCTCAAAAAAAAAAAAACATATCCATAGACATTAAGGTGGAAATCAGTTACTTTTTGTACAGCTAAGCGTACTAATTTGCACCTTATGGTCATTATGATATAAAGCTTACATTCAGGGACAAATCTAAGCGTGAACTCATGCTTCCAACTGTCAAATAGAACTGCATTTTGATAGTTCACACTTAGATTAGTATAAGCCTAACTGTTTTTGAAAACATCACTGAAAAAGGACAAAAAATATTAAGAACTGTCATTAGTCTAAGCCCTTGTAATTTACGGAAAAATAGTCGCGAACTGTTGCAATGGCGATGAAACTCACGTTGTAAGTGGACGGATTTGACCAGAATATTATTAGAAGCAAATAAATCATTTGATTTGATATTACTTTATTGTTTTCTTTACAACGAAAACTTTAGCTAGACAAATTGTGCCATTAAGTGAGTTAATACTTTTAGACTTGATTGAACGTTATTAAAGAACCAATTTTTACTCTGTATGTTGCTTCCCGGGTACGATCAACCGCACATCAGTGGTAAAACTTTAATTATGAAAACCGCCCTTACTGCTCACAAAATAAACACGCTGTCACGGTCAAACTGTTACCACTGATGTGCGGTCGACTGTACTAAATGTGATAAGGAGATTACTTTTACAGAACAAAAGGTGTCCGAAGCAGAACATGAATGTGATAATTAGAATTTAAATAACTAACTTTTTGAGTACATATTTGATAGTCGACTGCTAACATGTTTCCTATATAATAATAGCAACATTCTAATACTCTAATATACGATACACACGTAGCGGAGCGCGTCAGCGCATTTTACAATGCAGAAAAGGAAATTGAAATGTATACTTAACGATTAAAGTTCATATTTGCATGTGATATATTCACGGATTTGCCCCGTAACCTGCGCATTCCATTCCACTATTTTTGAAACAAATAAAATTTTGATACGTTAACACGACATGAAAAGAAACTATACGTGTTATTGAAATAACTGAAAACCTCTTAAGGGGTCATTGTACTCATCTGTATTAAAACTGAATTCACGAAAAAATAATCTGCTGTTGCCTGTATTTAAACTATTTATGTGAACACAAATGTAGGGAACTATTTTTTTCGCGATTTCAGTCAGATGTTGGTCCCATAGTAAAACTTGTTCATACAAATGAGTACAATGACCCCTTAAGAGGTTTTCAGTTGTATACTTTCAGCCGGACGGATCCGCGCGCATTTTCCCTACTCTTCCATCCGCTTCGATGCGCGTCGACGCGCTCCGCTTGGTGTGAAACGTAGATAAACTATGTTCCAATACTGAACGTAACTGATGTAGTTTTAAATAATTGGCGACAATAAATCGCATTACTTGTAGTATAAGTTGGAAAAGTCCAAATTTTCTCGTTACCATACATTTTGGCTAAATTTATTATGGTCCTGTATTCAATGGCTGATGTTGGCGGTTTTTTATAACATTGATAAGTGATACAAAAAAGCACGGGAATTACGGGAATTATACTCTGTCCACCAGGTTATTCGCCTTTTGACAGATGTCAGATTATACAACAATGTACCTATTTTGTGATTCGAATTCTCACATTGATTCTCGATTTACCACATGCTTTCTAGTTGACGTAACCTTGTAATACTAAACAGAACTATTTCTTTGTATTGGATATAATTAGCTAGACGCTAATACGTAAGTTATGTCGTCAACTTTGTGTGTGCTGTCAAACAGCGAATTACTTGGTGGACAGAGTATAATAATAGTGTACCCATTGTATAATAATATGCTACATTAGGTATTTTCTTCACGCGATGGCCTAAGGATACGTTACGATCAGTGTTGCCATTGATTGACATCTTCAATACGATTAAGGAGTTTATTATTCATATTCAATATAAAATAAAGCTCGAGGGGCACGTAGCGAAGCAATGACTGCGCGGATTGTACGATCTGCAAGGTTAAGCTGCACTTGCCGCGGTCAGTCTGTGGATGGGTGACCTTTTCGTTACACATCGAGACCCCTCCGTGCCTCGGAGAGCACGTTAAGCTGTCGGTCCCGGTTGTCATACGAATATCTATGGCAGTCGTTACGGGTAGTCAGAAGCCTGAAAGTCTGACAACTGGTCTAACCTTCGAATGTCAGTATTACCCAGTAACTGGGATGCGGGGGGATGGCAGTCGCTCCGTGTAAAATACTGATGTTCAGCCGCAACTGGCTAGACTGGAAGCCGACCCCAATATAATTGGGAAAAGGCTCGGAGGATGATGATGATGATTCAATATAAAATAAATTCCTTACTTGCCTATTTGTTATCTCATGTTATTCATCTAATTAGTTATTAAAGAAAACTGTATAAAATTACTAGTTCAAAAGTGAAGCAATTAGATGAAAAAATGCATTTTGCTCGGGTAATTTATTTACACATTGTGGAAGCAAATCAAACTGACATGTGTCACGCTATTGGCTCCACCGCCGATGACGTATTCTTGGGCCAATCACGTCGGGAAAAAGGTTATTATACCATGATTTTGCGCATATCGAAGCGTCAAGCGTTGTCCCACATGGCAAATCTCCCTTATTTAATTATCTGTGGTCTCAATCTTATGAAATCCTTTGTAAGTGAATTCCAATACTGTCGTGGACTGTACTGTGATTGAAGTCTTTCATACGAATGATATGGACGATGAATTGTGGCCAATAGGCCACAATTCATCGTCCATATTGAATAGCCACACACACAGGCCATTGTGAATAGGAATGTTTAGGTTATAAAAAAACCGAAGTTTTTATATTTTTAAGCATTAATGTTTAAGTTTCGTTCACTTGTATATTACATTCTTTTTGTTTTTCTTTGTTTTATTAAGTTGGGACACAAAATAGAAGTGACATTTTAGTGTTGTGACGTTAATGTGCTTTGTCGATACATTTCAATGTTTTTATGTTCTAGAAATTATTTATTTATTTATAATTTACATACTGTATTTTGTTCTTCCACTACTATCATTTCCTGTTAGCAATAATATTTATTTTAGTATAATTTTAATTGTACAGTTAATACAACTCTTCAGTAACAGTAAGTTAAAAAGCTGATGTCGCTTCTATTTTGTGTCGAATTGTAAATTACTGTCGAAATTATGTTATTTCTGTTTTGAAATTATTGAACGCTATTTTGTAGATCTCTCTAAGATATACCCGTTTATTTATAAACACTGTTTTCAGAAATGTAATTTTTATACTAACACCATCTCATTTATAACAATTTCCAGGATTTCACTTACTTTAGTAAATTTAAACAATATTTATAATTAAACGGGTGCACAATAAAAATGTTCCTGAAACAATATGTTTTATAACCTGATTGTTTAGTTAATTTTTTAACATATTCATTTCGTGATACGTAAAAGAATATTTTTAAATCTTACTGTAATAGTGCACTTTATTTTGTACATTTCAAGGGGAATGAAGCAGCCAAATTATTACCAGCTGGATACATAATTTATCGAAAATTCGTTTTTAACTATCCAAATACATATAGGTACTGTAATTTAATTAAAAAATATTAACTTTGTAAATTATAGTTCGCTGTAGTTGTAGACAAAAAAAGTGCGAAAACGGCCACTTTTGGACTTTTTGACACTGAGGTTTTAAAGTTTTAATGGATTGTATAATACTGTTGCATGAAAGGACATAAGGAATAGCCTTAATCTGTTACAAAGATAAAAAAATACGACAATTACATGCATATTTTTTTCACAAAACCATAGAGTACTTACAAGGGATTGATCAAAAATATGAAGTTAAATGGAGTACCATAGCCACTCCATTTAACTTCATATTTTTGATCAATCCCTTGTAAGTACTCTATGGTTTTGTGAAAAAAATATGTTGGTACCACTGTTAAAGATACCCAATCTCTGTTTAGCACCATCACTTCTATAGGAATAGAAGAGTATAACTAATTAGTTGCTACGAAACCACTTGTTTGACATAAGTTTTGTAAGCAAAACATAACCTCTTAATAGCTAATATTTTAATGAATTAAACACCTGTGGAGTACTGTCCGTTAAATAATTAAAATAGATTGCAACACATTGCTGTCATCTAATTATATATAGTGAGCATCATTTTTTATTCATAACTTTCGTAGGCGGGGCGGGGCTTTAATGGTACTTTAGCAATGTCCTTTACTCATTGTCCTAGGTGAGCGACTAATCGTACCGCCACACGACGCGATGCGGCTTATTATACCCACGACACGATAAGATGGCGTTTTTGACATTTTCCAAGTGTTGTGACTTGTGACACATTTCAAATTATTAGCGATTGGGACCAGGTTTATTACTTTGACCAACTCCAAATATGTAGCAATTTTTTTTTTTGGCGACGTCTGTGGTCTAGTGGTTCGAGTACCGGACTACTGGTACGAGGTCGTGGGTTCGATTCCCACAGGACACAAATATTTGTGTGATGAACATAAGTGTTAGTGTTGGTCTGGGTGGTTCTTATGTATTATAAGTATGTATTTACAAAAAAAAAAGCATAAGTATTATATCTATTGTCTATATCCATAGTACAAGCTCTGCTTAGTTTGGGACTAGATGGTGTTGTGAAAAATGTCCCAAAAATATTAATATTGTATTTATATTTTTTATATTTATTTATTTATTATTTGGAAGACCAACAGCAATTACATTAGTAGGTATAACAATGTTAAATATGATACAGTCTGCCAATAATAGGTCTTCACGAATAGTGACTGAGTACAGTAATGTGCAGTATGTCTTTATAAATAATATCTACATAAAGTAAATAATTTATCAAATTATTCAATAAACATAACGTATAGCCATTTTTTTTAAACGCTATTTAATCAAATTTTCTGTGACATACATAAAAAAAACAGTAGAAATAAATAGAACTTGAATTTGACTGCCTCGTTGGTCTAGTGGTTGCAAGCGTGACTGCTGAGCGTGGGGTCCTGGGTTCGAATCCCGGGTCGGGCAAAGTGTTATTGGGTTTTTTCATTAGGAAATTCTCAGTAGCAGCCCGGAGTCTGGATTTGTGCCCGGTCAATGTGGAAATGTGGGTGTACTATTACACCTCTTCCTACCCCTTCGGGGAAATACAGGCGTGATGTCACGTTTTTTTTTTTTTTTTTTAAATTTGAATAATAGATTCGAAATTCAAAAAATTATATTGATGTAGCTGTGAATCACTATTGACAATAAAATACGGCAATTGTTCCTTCATACGTAGCTGTTAATATTTACGGATATTCATGAGCTGGTAAACGTCAAAAACGCCATCATAGCGTGCCGCTCCTATAGGACACAATACTAAATCGCATCGATGGCTTAGTTATGGTGACTTATCTTCGTAACTTCATTTTGACCAATTTCACACTTTTAAAACAAGGAGCAAATGTTTTATACATTAAACAAGAGCATGTCGGGCCATGCTCAGTATTATAGGGTTCCTTAAGTAGGTCTAATTACAAACGAATCAAATCGAATATTAATCATTGCTATTTTAGTTTTTGCAAACAGCGCCACCTAGTGCTAAGTTTATGAAGCTAAATTTAAGAAGTGTGTTTCTTTTTGTGATTTTTTTAAATAGAAAGTAACTAAAGGAGCATTATTTGCTATGATCATTTTTCTCTAAGGTCAATGACCTATGAACTAGGACGTCTTAAGTATTTTTCAGTTTTCTCACTATAACTCAAATATTTATAATCACATTATACTCGAAATAATTTTAAAAGAGAGTTTTTATAAAGGTCTATCAATGTTAAAGACTATAAGTTTCTACGTTGCATAGTTTAGAAATGGTAGGGGGGGGGACACATTGCAAGCCACTTTGGCGAACTGTATTTCGCAGAGGGTATACCTGATAAAAAAGTTGTGTATGAAACATTACCTTCATTTTAGTAGACCTATTCAACGATACTCCACACGAGGGGGTGCAGCGAAAAAAATATTTTCATCACCATTTCACATGTATGGGCGCCACCCCTAAAATACGTAATCAAGATTTTTTTATTCTTTTAAAATTGAGATCTATATCTATTCCATTTTTTGTCAAAATTTTATTTACTTATGTTTATAACTGTAGAAGTTATTAAGCGGTAAAGGATTAGGACAGACGGACAGACGGACGGACATGACGAAACTATAAGGGTTCCTTGTAGGACTTCGGAACCCTAAAAAAGAGTTTCTAAACCTGTATCCCAGTAGAGTCGGGTTTTCAATAGATCAGCCTTTAACATAGGAAACCGAAACCGCAGTACATTATAAATATTGTGCACTATTACAGTGGGTATAAATCTGGGAGAAAGGCGTGCTTGTTTATGTAAATGCACATCTGAATAGTTTGTTACGGATACATCATACAGTAAATATTGTTCTAATGTCTAGTTCATCAGTTTTTATTTAAATACAAAGATATGATTCGGTATTTAATGGTTTTATTGGAATGGAGTTCCTTATGGGGGCTTGCGGTGTGTGATTCGGGACAAAATGTAGCGACACGTCACGCTAAGATTTGCGTTATACCCATAGAGTACATTGAATAAACACGGACTGTGACACGGACATATAATTGTCAGCTGACCTCACCTTTAAGTGCCATCTGGTGGGTAACATCAAAGCTACAGCTATAAACAAAAAGACATACTTTTACTGCGGAACGAACCTGGGCCCTGTGGTATCTCAGTCCAACGCAAGATGTTTCCTGCCATCTATGCTTATATTATAGTTGCGAAATTTTACATTATAATGAAGAGTACAAGCTGTGATAGCTTAGATACATATAATATGGTGGTGGTGGTGGTATGGTGTGGTGAACAGGAACAACGTATAAATTATGGGTCGATTCTCTTTTTCACAAACTAAAATGATTTTAAACTATCGCTCTTTTACTAAAAGCAGATACAAGAAAGGTATAGCAACAATTTTAGTGCTGTCAAATTAGCAATGTTGTATACATTTTGTCTAAGGCACTCATACCTGCCGGATGAGTGTATGACGACCGTGGTTGTGCCAATAATCAAAAAGAAAACTGGTGATACATCAGATAACAGCAATTATAGGCCCATCTCGCTAGCCACCACTGTGGCGAAGGTACTGGACAGTCTGCTTGATCGTATTTTGAGCAGCCACATAAAGCTGAACGACGCCCAGTTCGGTTTTAGGCATGGGCTGTCGACAGAGACGGCGGTTCTATGCCTGAAGCATACTGTCCGGTACTACACCGAAAGGCAGACTCCGGTCTACGCCTGTTTTTTGGACCTTTCTAAGGCTTTCGATTTGGTGTCCTATGATGTGCTTTGGTACAAAATGAGGACAGAAACTAGCCTCCCTGAAGAAGTCATTAACATTTTTGATTATTGGTACAACAACCAAGTTAATGTTATTAGGTGGGCGGGCGCGATCTCCGATGCGTACAGATTGAGTTGTGGAGTAAGGCAGGGAGGGTTAACCTCTCCTCGTCTCTTCAATTTGTACGTAAATGGACTCATTGAGAGACTCAGCAACACTAAAGTCGGCTGCTCTATAGACGGTAAATTTATCAACAATATCAGTTACGCTGACGATATGGTGTTGCTGGGCCCCTCCATAAGCGCCATCAGAAAGCTCCTCGCTATATGTGTGGATTATGCCGGGGCCCATGGGCTCAGGTATAATGTTAAGAAAAGCGAGCTTTTGGTGTTTCAATCACCAGGTCAAAAGGTCACACACGTACCACCCGTTCTCATAGACGGTGTTTCTCTGCCAAGAGTTTCGCAATTTAAGTACCTGGGCCACTGGGTATCGGATGACCTCTCGGACCACGAGGATATTGAGAGAGAGCGCCGGGCGTTGGCTGTCAGATGCAATATGTTGGCTCGCAGATTTGCACGCTGCACCAAGGCAGTAAAAGTTATACTGTTCACGGCTTTTTGTCAATCCTTTTATACTTGCAGTCTGTGGGCCAAATATACGCAGAAGACAATCAACGCCCCGCGCATACAGTATAACAACGCTTTTAGGATGCTGATGGGGCTGCCGAGGCACTGTAGTGCGTCGGGCATGTTTGCCGACGCTCGTACCGATGGCTTTCATGTCATCCTCAGAAAGAGAGCTGCGTCATTGGTAAGCCGTGTCCGCGGCAGTAACAACAGCATCCTTAGCGTTGTAGCTGGAAGGATAGACTGCCCAATAATATGGCACTGTATGCAGTTACATGTTAAAAAGAATAATAATTTAATATAAAATGCAGTCATATTTTCATTTTGATTTTTGTTAATAATTTAGGTTGAATTGAATAATGAGTAAAATATATAAATAAATTTGTGTAATATTAGTAATTTTAAATTTGTAATTAAATAAATATCTTTGGGACATTTTTACACAGCACCATCTAGTCCCAAACTAAGCAGAGCTTGTGGTATGGGTACTAGACAATGGATATAATACTTATATACTTTTTTTTTTGTAAATACATACTTATAATACATAAGAAACAACCAGACCAACACAAACACTCATGTTCATCACACAAATATTTGTGTCCTGTGGGAATCGAACCCACGACCTCGTGATCAGCAGTCCGATACTCGAACCACTGGACCACAGAGGTCGTCAATTAATGTAATACTTTATTTTAAATTTTAATCTAAATGACATGTGACGTAATATTTTAGTGTGATGAATTTACTTGTATAGCGGATTACCTACTAATATAGTTTATTAAGTATTACTAACAAAAATATGGATCTATGTATCTGATTTAAACAATAATATAAAAAAAAAATTAGTAGGAATTAAAATCTCCATGCAAGTTTCGTCGTGATCTCGGAACATGCCGATTAAATATACGAAGAAGTGTAGGTAATAAGTACGTAAACTAATTTGACAGTTCTAAATTCTTGCTATCTCTTTCTTGTTTTCGCTATTAGAAAAATATATGAATAGCTTAATTTGAAATTAAGCTATGTTGGTGTACAAGAGAATCAAAACCAATGTACTCACACAAATTCTTAATATGGGATAAAATGTCTGGAATTTAAAGAGATCAAGGTATCTGTAGGTCATAAAAATATTTCCGAGCGGGAATCGAACCTGTAGGTCTACTCGCGTTTTACGAACGACAAACGAAGTACGAACTTTCGTTCCGACTGATACTTACATAATAAAGATAGGCATATAAAAAAGGCCCAATTAAGATAGACTACGGTTCATAGTCGTATACAATTTACCGGAGATGAGAAAAACAAACGTCAAAACACGATCATCGCATGCGATAAGGGAACGATGGTTGACCGGAGTAGCAAATTGTGCGATGAATCGTACGATTCATCGAATATCGTCGAACGGGAGTAGACCCCCTGGGACAAGTTCCGCAGCAGCTAATACGCCAATCATGTGCTTAACAAATTGAAAGACAAAAAATAAAAAGTGTGTGGTCAGGGCTCAGGGAACACCAGTGCTTAGATATGGCTGGAGCGATGCAGTGGTAAATTATATGATCTTCAGGAGTTTCGAGCCAGCGATTATTGAGATACTGCCAAAGATATCGCTGTTTCCTCGTGGTCATACTAGTTTGTCATATCAGTATGACCATGAGGATATACATGTGCAAGTGTGTTACAGAATAGAATAACTTGATTTCGAGCAAAAAACTCATATATGGTTAGTAACAATTTTATTATCTTAAACCATAAGAATAGACAATAATACTACTAGTATTATTATCTATTTTATGCTTAAACCTAGGTGTTAGTAAACAGTTACATATTTTGATACATGTAACTGACAACAGTGGATTATATATGGACAATCCACTGTCAGCCATCATGTTCAGAACCCTGTTGGAGCTGGCCATGACTCGTGCCACCAGCGATGCTGCACGTTTACGCATTGTAGTGTAGAAGTGACAGTACATCTGGATTGAGTGATCTTTTTTTTGTCAGTGATATGATCAAAACGGACATTTAGTCACAAATTGTCAAAACTCATAGCTAGAATCCAAAAATTTGTCACTCACAAGCGAATGAAGCTATAGCGCGATATGTGGATCACTCAATTCAGACATTTGCCAAAATGGCCACGAGCTGAAGCAAATACTTACTCTGTGGACGAGATTTTCATATCAAAAAATTGTCACGAATTTGTCACGACTGTTTTACAAAAAATCAAGGCTCTAAAAGGTAAGTCCAGGAATCTATGACAGTTTCATTGGATCACTCCAGACACTTGCTGGATTGAGTGATCCTGGAAATACGGTTTTTGGTTGACGAAATACATGTTTTATTATTGTACACGCGCCGCTGCAAACAACTCTGACGCACTGCAACGTCAAGGCAGCCCCATCAGTTTCTGAACGCGTTATTATATGGACTCGTATTATGTCATTGTGGCGTGGGCGTGTACCTTTACGTTTTAGACGATACGTTTTGACGACTACGTTTTAGACGATACGTTTTAGACGACTGGCAGGGAATAGCCCCACCGTACACCCACGCCTTTGGACAATAGTCCACTTGATGGCAGAACGTTCCTCGTTAAGATCAGGGCGGCCCGTGTCTCGTGCCTCGCGGCAGTCGATCCTAGGCACCGTCCCAATGTTCGCCGGTCAACGTTCTACCACGCGCACCCTGGTGTGCGAGTTACCCAAACCACGACAATACCTTACCTCCACAGGAACAACTCTTCGGGAAGGAAGGCTCCAGTAATACACAATCTTGAGATTCACTCTTGACGGGTTCTCACTACTGAAGCACTACGTTTTACTATTCATATTTCTCTTCCGTGGTATATTGCGACTGAATACCGGGCTTTTGTGTCATTTTCTTTTATACCCTGCGTTTTGCGTAATACAAAGTACTGATCACGTCATCACGAGCCGCGCAATTAGATTTCAAAATGTTTTCTAAATCTACTAATTTTCTCTATGTGAGAACCCTTCATGAGCCTTTATTATGGTTATAACCCTATCACACATTTACATGTTATATGCCAAAAGACGCGCCACGGCGTCACCTATCTACAGTGTCTAATTGCTAAATCCTAACTTTAATAGCAAAAAAGTTTCTAGAACAAAAACTGTTAAAAATTTACAAATTTCGATCGTCCTAAAACTTCACATATGCCTAGCTTGCTTATTTCTTGTCCAATTCACATGCAAGTTGGACTGTTAACCCTTAATCTATATGCACTATGCATATTAACAGCCAATTAGCCCCAATTCCCTAAGACAAAAAATCCCTTTACTAAAAACAGCTAAACAGATCGATCGTAGTTTGAAAATGCACTTTCTCAATTTTCCACTAATTAACAATTTATTGGTTTCCACTAACTGATTCCAGTTCCACTAACTGGAATCCTACTAGAAACTATGGTTCCGTAAGTTTTATTGACCTTTCTTAACTCTAACATGGTTTTTTATACAAAACAAGTTTCAATAAAATAACTTATAGAAAACAACTAAATTAGACAAAGTGGCATATAAAACCTTTATAAAATAGGGAATAACAACAAATAAAACATAATAAAAGCCTATCCTAATCGAAAACATAAGAAACCTCATCTAAACAACCTAATCTCTGTATTTAATTATCAATTTATTACCAAATCCTTAATAACTTTCTTACTTCTCATTTAATTCTTACAGGATTTTAAACCTAGCTTAATCTAGCATGCTAAGTTCAATATTTAATGTCTAGAAGAGGATTACAACATATTCATTTTAAAAGTATAAATACAACATCAAAAATATTCTACGCGCGACATTCGTAAAATCCGACGCGCTGATTGGTCGACGCGCAGCTGGCGGTCGTCGTATTGTGATGTTGCTCTGCTTGCGGCTCAGGAGGATTACTCTGTCGCCGACAGTCATGGTGGCATTTTCTCGACTCTGAGGCCAAGACACACTTTGGATCGTTGAGCTTCTAGTTAAATTAAGAAACTGCAGGGAAAGTCCACTTTTGAAGAGTGTCAGGTCAATTTGAGTAGAACTGTCCCAACTGATGGTACTCATGCATTAGCCATCGTGTAACTCAACCATATATTATAGAAGAGAGGGATTTCAGTAAAATAGGTAGTGCAGACTAGTGCAATAGTGTAACGAAGACGGGAAAAAGTAGAAACACAATTATTCTTGACAAAAGATTTATTATAAATTATGTTTTACAAATTCAACAAAATATAGTTAAATGATGTCTTTTATTAAAAGCATTGAAAACCACGCCATTATTTTTGATGCTAAAATTAAATGGCAATGTTGATGTTTTTCCTTAAAAATATAACTATTAACCTCGTGATTTGTTAAAAAAAGATAGATTAGATGGGAAGAGTAAGACAGAGAAGAACTACGCAAAAAGTAAAGGAAAATAGAAATAAAATGTGTCCTATCAGCCAACACAAGTACTTTTGTAACTTACTGGAGCTGCCTCAATTTATGTTTGAACACTTATGCGGTATAATAAAGACAATTAGTTAAATTAATAATTAGTCAGCCGTGACAAAAAAATTTATCCCGTATCCACCTCGTCCTAATCCGCTAGATCTGACGGGAAATCCGTTAAGTTGGCAACACTAGCGTTTTTACTTCTGTACCGATTTATCAAGGAATCTATCTTCAATTATTTTTTTCATTATGTGTACGCAAATTTTACCATATCTGTGAATATGTACTTCTTTCATTCGTCATGCTGTATTGTTAATACTGTCGCGAATCATATATTGTAATATAAAAAAAAAAAAAAAATTATGAATTTCGGCGGCTACTAGGCCACCATACACATAGTGCCACCTTAGTATAAATAATCGCGGAAATATGAAGCAATTGTCATCTGAGCTCAGACTAATGATTTTATAGGAGAATTTTTATCAAAAATAATATGAAGAATTAATTGAATATGGTGTGATTATTCAATGCTTTTAACAAAAAACAGAAAACAATGAATATGAAAGTATGTGCATTTATGAGTTCAAAACAGCCTTCTTGCCTACTAAAAGAATAGGTAATAATTATTATTTTATGTCTAAGGTCTTATTTAATAATGACAAATATTTGAAGTGGTAAATCTACTTATCACAACGAACAACATTTACAATGGGAGCAACCCAAGAAATTAAAAAAAATGTTCAGTTCATTTTGTAAATTTGTGTGAACACAAATGTAGGAACAGCTGGTTGTTTTTGCGATTACAGGGTTGCTCCCATATAAATATTGTTCCTTATGGTGATAAGATTTACTACTTTAAATATTTGTCATTATTAAAGTAAGAACTTATATATTTAATAATATAAGTTATATGTTTTATACAGCGCTTAATAACAATTACATAAATAATCATTGAGGTTTATTTTTGCAGTAACTAAAGCTATCTTAGAGAAAATAATTTTAAATTAAGGACAATGCCTTCTAATGTATGGCCCTTAGTCTACCAATCAAAAGTCGTTGTGTTACAACCAAAACCTGACTATTCGATGGAGAATAAATTCTTCTACTGTATAACTAATTGTTTTTTTTATGGGAGCAGCAATTCGCGCTTTTTAGTATTTAATAATTTGAGGTTAAATTCGAGAAAATAACTGATTCGAAGTATGACAATGTTAGCTGTTCGCGTTGAAGAGCTATAAATAACTTATGTTGATTATTACGTAATCACATGTGTGTGCTATTACATAAAATATAAAGCTGCTTTTACAAAAAACTTGCTTTTTTATGAACTGCGTTTGGTTGTGGCACAAACTAGACTGCCCCGTGGCATTCTCCTTTCCATTGCGAAAAGGCATTTACAGTTCGCGCAACCTATCTTGGCCGGAGTGAAGTTGTCGCAAAACGCAAAACCGTCGCAGTATTAATTTTATTGGTGTCAGTTGGGAGGCGGGAGGCGGGGAAATAGGCGGAGTGCCTGACTTCACTCCGACCAACTTAAAATGCGCGTATTGTACATAATATATTAACTGACCACTCGGATTTCAAACAAAATAATCTATATCGAATACCGAAAAGCTGTGTTGAGATTGTTGCAATTATTGAAATGCCTTGCCTGCGCCCAATCATTTCTATTTTAATCATATGTAATGCGAAAAATAAAAATACTATTAATTCAAGTCGATAGATCTGATAGCTTGTAAAAGTGTTGGAAACAACCTAATTATAGTTTTTTTTTTTTACTATTTAAACTCTTTCTTCTATAGAAGACGGACGAAAATCTGTCTTCTATAGAAGACAAACTTATTCGTGCCCTCCATGCCACGACTTTATTAGAAGACAAATTGAATGAATTCGTAATTTGGCGCTTAAAACCCGCTTTAACTTATAAGATATATGTAGCACCTAAAAGGCTAAAACTAAGCTTTAAGAGGCTGACAACACCTAAAAAAACAGACCTTTGCCGTCACTGTCGTGTCGTACAGAACTGAAAGAGAGGCAACGAGCCGAGGGACGTCGGATACGCCGCTCGACTTAAATGAAAATTAACATTTACAAATATGTAGTATGAATTTACAAAAAAAAAAAAAAAGTATATAAGTATTATATCCATTGTCTAGTACCCATATCACAAGCTCT
Source organism: Asteroscopus sphinx (assembly GCA_949699075.1). Lineage (NCBI taxonomy): Eukaryota > Metazoa > Arthropoda > Insecta > Lepidoptera > Noctuidae > Asteroscopus > Asteroscopus sphinx. The sequence continues at coordinate 18,901,859 of OX453022.1, read as the reverse complement.
GCTTAGTTTGGGACTAGATGGTGCTGTGTAAAAATGTCCCGAAGATATTTATTTATTTTATTATAAACAACTAAAAGCTTATTTGAAAAACAGAAACAACAAATGTTTAGATTATTGTCTTTCTCAAATGTTTTCTTAATTTTATTTATAATATTTAGTAAATAATAGAGATTTTTTGCTTTAAAGCATGTTTTAAGAGGTTAGTTTACAATTATTTTCTATCGAGAAAACTTCAAGAAAACTTGTTTTGGGCACAATACAGTTTCAGAAAATACGATCAAGATAAACGTATATTTTTTTCACTGCCACAAACTGAATAGATACAGCTAAAAATGTTTTTAAAACAAGCTTATTTGGGGTATTTGGCTGTTGTCAGCGTCTTAATGTCTTAACATTAAAATTATAATAACATTATCAATAGAACATATTGTAGTTTGATAATTTCATTAGAAATAAACATGTATTTGTGTTTTTAAACCTATAGATATAAGGTGTAACATTATTAGCGGAGCTGCGGACGTTTTAAGGGTTGAATGAAAAAAAAAACAGCTGTTTACAACAACATGATACAGCAACAATAAACAAATAGCTGAACATAAAGCTGTTTTTTTTTCGCGATTTCAGGGTTGCTCGCATATGAAGTAAAAGTTGTCCGTTATGAAGAATATATTGACCCCATAAAAGGACCTCATCCAATGATATTTAAAACGTAGACATGTTATATCCTAACAAAACGAACGAAAAAATGTTCCGTGCATAGCGGGCAGTACACACGCATAAATCAGTACAAAGTAAGCTACTTTCGCGTCATAATTGGTACACTTTCTGTACACACACGACGGCATTTTTGTTTTTATGCATTGTAGTTACAGAAAACAAAGTATAAGTCCTTAAGTATCATTTGTCTAGTACCCATAGTACAAGCTCTGCTTAGATTGGGACTAGATGGTGCTGTGTAAAATGTCCCAAATATTTGTTAGGATTATTTATTTACCCGACACGCTCGGCGCCTTGCTTGACGCGTCCTAATAACAAAACATCACAATTAGGAAGTTTTCGGGTCTCAGATTGCGCGCGTTAGTAAAATATCTGTACTTTTAAATATCATTGACCTAATAATGTTAAAATATTTTATGTTACACCTTATACAACATGCTGATCTGTATTCGTGCCATATTTAAGGAGGTGACTATACCACTGCTACTGAACACGAACCAACAAAAAAAACAATACCAAAAAAAGACGTGTGGCACTCGGAGACTGCCGCGGTAAAGCTATTGCATAGCATTTTTTATGTAAATACAAAGAGGAGGTGCCCTAACGCCGAAACTCTAAGCAGGCATGAGTCACCAGATTGCGGGGCGAAGAGGGGGATTACGCATGCGCAGTAACGCCGATACAACCAATGCCACCTAGAGGCGATTTGCAGAACTAAAGAGACAAGCGTGATATTTCAAAAAGTCATTAAAAGTTCTGCTATTCATCGATAGATGGCAAAACTAAAAAGTATCACCGCTGTGCCGGTCGGAGTGGGGGGTGTTAGGTTATTTTCGTTACGGAATTTCTGGATTCGGTCTCCACGCTCTAGGCCCGCGATAGAAGCTATGCAATAGCTTAAAAATACTTTAAATACCTACTTGTAAACAAACCAATTCCCTCCGTGTGTCACGTGCAACACAAAAAAGATGCGTGCGAAACCACCAAAACAATTTGCAGGTATTTCCACCCTTTGACAATGCCACCGATGACTTATTTTCAGAGTCGTTCGGGATTTATTCTCAAACCCTCGCTATGTTTCTAAGTGAAAATTTGGGTATTAAATAATCGTAGAATTTTTCAAGTATTTTTAGATGACTAAGCACATTATTTATCATTAGCTCTAGAAATATGGCACGGCTACATATCAACAACTTGTATAGTAATATATATATATCCATCGACTTCAACTAATATTTATATGCATTTCCTCTGTTAAATATCTTTGGAATGTTCATAAATTACGATATATTGACAGAAATTGATTAATAATATACCTACTATAGAATCCTAACTACGTTTAGTACAGTCGAACACACGTCTGTCGTAAAAAGAAAATCAAGAAAAAATAGTTATGTAACACTTGAATTACGAAAAACACGTTGGTTTAGTGGTGGCAAGCGCGACTGCTAAGCATGGGGTCCTAGGTTCGATTCCCGGGTCGGGCAAGGTGTTATTGGGTTATTTCACAATAACATTCTTAGTAGCAACCCGGAGTCTAGATTTGTGCCCGATTAATGGCAATAGGCTCGCCCATTACATGGTACTTATAACCTAACTGGCGAAATGTGGGTGTACTGTACAGCCTACCCTTTCGGGGAATAAAGGCGTAATGTCATGTATGTACGTCCTTATGCTTACAAAATAAAGACGCTGTCAAGGTCAAACTGTTGTAAAAGACGTGAGGTCGACTGTACATAAATAACACAATAATAATCTTCTACATTACATAAGGCCTTATACACAGCGGTTATCATTATAATAATATTTTTAAACGAACTTACACACCCTCGACTTCTGAAAGGATTATTCACGGAAATAAAAGAACCTACGGTCTGTTTTTTCTCTCTTGTCTTATTTAGTAAACAATCTTGGCAAGTCTCTTTATTCAAATAAATATTGATAAATATAATTACCTACTACAGTGGAGTCATTTTAATAGGTAAGATTTGACAATTCATCAAAATTCAACAACGTAACCTTGTAACGGCGGGCATAAAATAATATATTTTTCGTTTTGTTAGAACTGCAAAATTACATATTTATTGTAATAATGACCGACACGAGTAATTTTACGATTTGCTTTCACTAATAAACCATTCTAAACATAATAAACAATGTCTGATCTAAAGAACTGAACGTCGTTACAATGTTGCATTAGTTAACCCTTTTTCTTTTTAAACACTAGGGATGTTACTCTAAAAATCGAAAGCTGATAAGTAGAATCGAATGCAATGATTACTCGTGAAGAAATATCACCATAAATTAATAACCACGTTGTGATTATAATAAAACATAGTTATTTATATTACTCTTTTAACTAACTATTAGTTCTGCACATGTAATTAGGTTAAAAATGTTATTTAGTGTGTGAAATTGTTAACATAATGTCTTTTAATAATTATTATTGGCGAATTGCGTTAAAAGAGATGCCAAGATTGTTTACTAAATAAGACAAAAAAGAAAAAACAGAGATTATGTAACAAATCTATTTAAAAACAAGCATATTATAATAAAACAAGTTTAACCGGATTACATCGCGTATATTATTAAAATTGGTTTTCCTGACGTTTTGAAAGCTTTGCAGCGTTCGTGGTCGCAGGAAGGCTAAGATGACGAGCGTCTTTACAGATATATTTTAATCTACCGTAAATTTTTTAATTAATTAAAATCGTTTCGATCTTAGTCTTCCTGCGGCCACGAACGCTGCAAAGCTTCCGAAACGTCAGAAAAACCAACTGTAATAATATACACGATGTAATCCGGTTAAACTTGTTTTATTATAATGTGTGGTGATCGCGAAAACATGGGACTATAACATAACTGGCGAAATGTGGGTGTACTATTACTCCTCTGCCTACCCCTTCGGGGAAATACAGGCGTGATGTTATGTTATGTTATCGCGAAAACCTATGAAATTATTAAAACAAGCTTAATTTTTCATTCCGGCTCCATCACCAGACCAGCTAGGTTATTTACAATCGCTTGAAAGTACCGACCTTAGTGCCTTCAGTAGGCGGTGAAACAGGCTCTAGGCATTTCAGAAACCGAGGGTTAACTTTTTAATATTGTTAGCATTTTTAGCACAATTTTAATCCCGAAACACAATCGTGGTTTCACACCGGCGAGGCGTAGCGTGGATGGGCCGAGCGAGAATTGAAATCTGTATAGCAAAATTTCAATTCACGTCACACCTATCTTTGGTGTGAAAGGTCGGGATAGGCGAGGATGTGCGAGGCGAGAATTGAAATATTTGTTGGTACAACATTAAACTTTATTGCTGCATGAATAGAGTATTTATTACATTGCAAAACGGTACATCGTGAGCAGGCGCGTGCTTGCGATATACAGTCGACCAATCGGAATCATGACCCACTCAGCCGACAATTCGGATAAAATTGTCAAAACAGTAAAATTTTCTTCTTATTACTGTCGTGCTGCACTTAGGACATTTTGAATATTACGGAAACTACTTTAATACGGGTCAGAGGTCTATGAAATTTTGAGCTTTGTTATGAATGCAATAGATTAATAATTGGTTAAAAAATATAAAACTGGAATTATTTTTTGAATTTCGAATTAACTGTCGTTCCGCATAGTTTAATTCCGAAATTCGACCTAATTGTATTAGAATGTTTGTAGAAAATTAAGCTCAAGTTGGGTCATGATTCCGTTTGTTCGAGTGTACATCTTTCGGTGTGAAAGGGTCGGCGAGATTTCAATTCACGCCCATGCCATCCAATCCTCGCCTCGCCGGTTTGAAACCACCTTAAAGCTTAACACGGACACGTAATGGTCCCAATCGATAAAAGTATTATAACGAAATCATTCACACGCTACAGTTTCCTAGAAATAGCAAAACTTTTTTTGCATCTTAATCGAGATTATCTTGAATCGATTTTAAAAGAATCGATCAAATAAATACAGCTACCGATAGTGCAGGATGCTGGTTTACAATAAAATTAAAAGTCAGTAAGTAAAGCTTTATGTATATATTAAATAATATACATTATGCATTTATTACGACCTCTGTGGTCTAGTGGTAGGTGGTTCGATTACCACAGAACACAAATATTTGTGTGATGAACATAAGTGTTTGTGTTGGTCTGGGTGTTGCTTATGTATTTACAACAACAAAAAAAGTATTTAAGTATTATATCCCATTGTCTAGTACCCATAGCACAAGCTCTGCCTAGTCCCACTAGATGGTGCTGTGTAAAAATGTCCCAAAGTTTTAATTTTTTTTATTTTTATTAAATAATATACGCGATTTAATCCGGTTAAACTTTGTTTTATTATAATGTGTAGTGATCGCGAAAACCTAAGAAATTATTAAGATTTTAACAGATAAAACGGAAGCATAAAGGTATACAGAAATTACAGATTCACTTATTTAGTGTAAAAATATAAAATAAATAAATAATTCAATTTTGTATGCAGAATATTTTAACCTATGAACGAAACAAACGAAATCATGTGAATTTAAGAGTTTAAATAAATCTCAAAATTGAATTTGGGCCTCATTTAAAACGTTTATATAAACAAGCATCTTGGTATGCTTAAACATAATATACGCTGCAATTTGATGACGATAAAAGTTGTTAGAGACTAATAAAATTTTGCAATGGCAAGAAATAGATAGTGTTGCCATAATTAAAAGAATTTTACACGAATTTAACAAAAAAACTTCTATTTAGGTTTTTTCCGTAGACCGCTAAAACTTGCAAATAGTTTATTTAATATAGTATGCTTATTCCTATCTAAAAATTATCCAATTTATTGAGAAGTAGCCGTACAAAATTATATTAAGTTTATATGGTCACGAATTAACTAATTTTTATAAATGACTGTGGACCTTATGTCAGCCGGAAGACGATTAAGGCTGGAACGCCTGGAACATAGGCATTCCCCGTAGCCTCTTGGATATATGGGTCCCCATTAAGGGGACTGCCCCCCCTTCATTCCATTAAGTAATAATAATACGAATTTACATTAACAGAAAACATAATATTCTTCTATGTATAAAGCTCCGATCAAATATACTGTAGATGCACGGTCTTGTACAAAGTCAAACCCAAAAAACGTCTCCGCGATAAAATGTCGTAGAAATTATGTTTACGACAACGACAAGTACGACACATTTGGAGGTATAGTTTTTATATTTTTTTCTACGCATTTTAGCATCGTGAAACGTCTCACCGCTAGAGACGTGGTGAAGCATCTCAGAGCGAAACTGCACACGACTGATCATTGCCGTTTTGATGGGGCCGTTTTTCGAGCGATCGTGCATCTATACAATATTTGATCGTAGGTATAAAGAGAAAACAGTCAATTGATATTCTTTTTTTCTTTTAAAATTCATTTTCAAGAGCTTGATTTTAGTAATGTATTGTGGAGTTTTACGATTGTTTGTGTAAGTATAACTCTTACATTGCTTACTTACATTCGAAACCCTCTTAAATTCGTTGCGTCCATCACTGGGGCGTATTCGATATCCTAACATACATTATTGGATACATACTCCTTCAGAAGACAGGGTAACAGTTGTTACCCTTCAAAAATCCATAGGGTAATACTGGAAAATAGGGTAAAAAGTCTATCTGAAGGCTTTGATGACCCATACGATGAATATAATGGCTAATATTACCGCTATGATGATGAGTATGAACATTTTTCTGCGGTATCGACGTTGATATTCGGCGGCTTTTGCTAATTCGTCGACGCCGGCTTCCACATTCGCGCTAGCGGCTTCGACGTGGCTTTCAACGGTGTCTGTAAGATAAGTTTGATTTTGATAAACGGATTGAATAGACATGTTAAGTGAAAAATAACCGAAACCTGTTAGCAGTAACTTCGTATTATGACCCTGTATAAAGATTGTTCCACGACTCCATAATTTAAACTTTATGGGAGAGAAACTGAATTTTTAATTTAATTCTCCCACAAGTTAGGTACAGTCAACAAATCGGAATCATGACCCACTCAGCCGATAATTCTTATGAAATTGTCAAAACAGTAAAATTTTCTTCTTATTAGCATCGTAGCATCGGAGTGTCCCTGCGTGATCGAATCAGAAATGAGGAGATTCGTAGGAGAACGAAAGTAACCGACATAGCCCGAAGAATTGCCAAACTTAAGTGGCAGTGGGCGGGGCACATTGCTCGCAGAACAGATGACCGATGGGGCAGTAAAGTTCTGGAGTGGCGACCGCGTACTGAAAGGCGCAGCGTGGGTAGGCCCCCCACAAGGTGGACCGACGACCTGGTTAAGGTCGCGGGAATCCGATGGATGCGGAAGGCACAGGACCGGTCGTTGTGGCGATGCTTGGGGGAGGCCTATGTCCAGCAGTGGACGTCTTTCGGCTGAAATGATGATGATGATGATGACTAGCATCGTGCTGCACTTAGGAGATTTTGAATATAAGGAAACTGCGTTAATACGGGTCAGAGGTCTATGCAATTTTGAGCTTTGTTATTAAATGCAATAGATTAATCATTGGATAAAAAGTTACGTTTTTGATAAAGTTAGAATTCTGATTTGAATTTTGAATTAACTGTCGTTCCGCATATATTACCCATAAAAAAGAAGTAAACATTTTTTTTTAAATCCTATACTAACTCTTTCAATTCCAGAAGAATATCAATCATATTAAAAGAAAATAACTGTCACTGACCAATAAAATTGATAACAAGTTTGTTGCCAGGGAAATATCTTTAAGCGAAATTTGACCTAATTGTATTAGAATGTTTGTAGAAAATTAAGCTTATGGTGGGTCATGATTCCGTTTGGTCGAGTGTACATGCATAATAATATAAATAATTTAAAAAGTGCCTGACTCGATTAAAAACGGGAAGATATATATATTACCTACATATTGTTTTGTTTCTAGTTGAGTAAGATACTTTCACCTTAATTTTAAGTTAGCTCAGTCATTAAATTTGTGCATGCTGTGGCCTCCTGTAAGTGATGGAGTACACCAGATAGAATCCTGTATCTGTCACTTGTGATTTTTCGTGTATATCTTTAGTTGGAGGTCCTCAATAATATAAATAAATTAATTATGAGTTAAACTAAGTTAATAAGATGGGAGACAGGAGCCCATACTAAGTAAAACCTGTGCTACGGGTCTCCTGCTGCCTTACTCTTGAAAATAATTCCGATCGATCGGTATTGTCTGTATTGGATGCGGAAGGCACAGGACCGGTCGTTGTGGCGATGTTTGGGGGAGGCCTATGTCCAGCAGTGGACGTCTTTCGGCTGAAATGATGATGATGATGATGATGATGATGGTATTGTACTAATGTCAATTGGTACTTTTAAATGCAAAATTTGCAATAAATTGGTTTAAAATATAGTGTTTTTAGAATTGAATAAACATTATTATAATTTAAATAGGGTATTGTGTATATTTTTAATAAAGAATACCCATATATTCTTGTCACTTTTTAACCGACGAAAAAAAGGAGGAGGTTCTCAATTCGACGCGTATATTTTTTTTTTATTTTTTTTTTATGTGTGACCACGCATAACTTTTTACAGAGTGGTCCGATTTTGATGGATTTTTTAATGGATAGGGTATATCTCGAAGTTGGTCCCATTTAAATTTCAAAATCAAAATCCACCCCTAAGGGTAGTAAAACAGGCGATGAATGTTTGTTCACCCACTGAATTCTTACCTGTTAACCGATTCTCTTGAAACTTGACACACATAAATATAGTTCTAGACACTACGACATAATGGAGACCTGGAGTTAGATTTTAACCACAAAAAAATGAAAAATAAAACTTTTTAACAAAAAATTGAACCGACGAAAACAGAAACTGAAAAGCGAAAAATAACTAATTATGAGTCGGCGCCAAACAACCAATCAACGAAGATCATTAAATTACTTTAAATAAATAATAAAAACAACGTCACATCAAATACAACGTGAAATTTTCAACGATAAACAATAACTTTCCAAAAATGCGTTCTCCGCTCGGCCACTTGCAACTTGCACGCACTTTGCTTGTTAAAAGTTCGTTTGGCGCCGACTCATAATTAGTTATTTTTCGCTTTTCAGTTTCTGTTTTCGTCGGTTCAATTTTTTGTTAAAAAGTTTTTTGACATTGATATTGGATTGAGATTGGAATTATTTTCAAGAGTAAGGCTACTGGTCTCCTTATCTCAGATGGCTGGAGCTGGACTGGAGGGGCATTATACAATAATAGGGAGTGCTTATAGCTATGTTACAGAGGGTCAAGGCTTTCACGTTCGTGTGTGTGGAGGTTTGTGTATGTTATTGAGTTGTGCAGGGGTGTGGGCATGTGTGTTCTGCGTGTGTGTGTTATGTTATCTCTGTGCCTGTTTAGGAGATTTTCAGTGTCTGCATAAGTAAGTGTTAGAAGCCAGCTTAAAAAATATTGTATTGAGTGTCCGAGGAGTGTTCAAATCATCATCATATTCATCACCCTGTAGCAGTTCACTGCTGGACATGGGCCTCTCTAATAGACCACTGACCTTGATCTTCGGCCACTTTCATCCAGCATCTACCAATCACCTTGCGAAGATTGTCACTCCACCTAGCCTGAGGGAGTCCTACGTTACGTTTGCAAATCATCATCATCATCATTTCAGCCGAAAGACGTTCACTGTTGGACATAGGCCGCCCCTAAACATCGCCACAACGACCAGTCCTGCGCCTTCCGCATCCAGCGGATTCCCGCGACCTTCACCAGGTCGTCGGTCCACCTTGTGGGGGGCCTACCCACGCTGCGCCTTCCAGTACGCGGTCGCCACTCCAGAACTTTACTGCCCCATCGGCCATCCGTTCTGCGAGCAATGTGTCCCGCCCACAGCCACTTAAGTTTGGCAATTCTTCGGGCTATGTCGGTTACTTTCGTATAGCGAAAATGTATTGACTTACCGACAGACTGAGACTGTTGATTCACCATATCCGCCAACTCCTGTATAATTTGGTTCACATCTAACACATCGGCTTCTATCTTATTTATGTAGGCTTCTTTCTCAAGCAGCATGCTCGTCTCAAATTGTACTAGACGTGCCTGAAAATTAAAATGATGGGTTGATAACTTTCCAAGCCTATGCCCGCGTGAATATCGTTTATCGCCCATCCCTCGGGAACTTTTTATCTTCCCGGGATAAAGAGTAGCCTATATGTTAATCCGGGTTGTGTTCTATCTGTATGCCAAATTTCATTAAAATCCATACAGCATTTTTTGCGTGAAAAACTAACAAATTTCCACACATCCTCACAAATTTTCACGTCCTACTAATATTATAAATGTGAAAGTTTGTGAGGATGTATGGATGTTTGTTATGTTTTCACGCAAAAACTACTGTATGGATTTTAATGAAAGGACATTGCCCATTCTCTTAGGAGCTTTAGGCCCCTCAAAAAAAATTGCTATGTCACGGCAGTTTTAGTTTTATTTTGTAGACCAAGAATTATATTTTATTATTCTGCAAACGATTTTAATTTTTTCACCCTGGTTTAAGAGAAATCTAATTTTTTCCAACTCCTTAACTGATTGATAAGTACGCTCCGTGCATCGTTGGGCGATATAACTGAACGCACCCATAAGGACATCCAGAGACAAGATATAATTATTTTGTTAATCGATTTTTGAAATCGATTTTGTAGTATTTTTTAAATAATAACATGCAAGTATTTATGTTTTTGGGTGTATTAATTAATATAGATTTTATAAGTAATAGTTCAGTTATTTTAAAATGATTATAACTATATTTACAATAAATGCATAGGTATTGCATAGCAAAGAATCATCTTATTTTTCTGTACTAAAAGATTTCAAATATATGTTTTGCAATTTCTTTTGATTTGACGTCATTAGTGATTTTTTATAATTTTTAACGAATTTACGCATGCGAACCGAAATCTAAAGATATAAATTGTGGAAAGAAAAAATAAGAAATCAATCAATCAAGATAAGTGTATATAATAGCATCTGAAACACAGTAAAAGTGAATTCATAGAAGTATCGCTATTTAGAATCGATTCTGATTATTTGTTAAAATAGTCTGATAACTGGCAACATTTTCGTTCGGTTTAAATGATCCTCCATACCTACTTACGATTCAGTTTAATACATATTTATTATGTTTTTTAATGCTAGGGTGAAAGAAATGTTGATAAAAAACAAATAAACATGAAAAAATAAGACGTAATTTTTGAATAACATACAGTTTTGACATGGCGCCAAAAATGGGCCCATCCGTGGGCATTGTCCTTCGGCATACAGATAGAACTTAACCTGGATTAACATATCGGCTTCTTTTTATCTTATCTTAACTATTATAAAATTGTATAAAATTGTTTGTTCGAGCATTACGCTAAAACTACTGGACCAATTTTGATGAAACTTTGTGTTTGAAAGCTGATTAGACTTAAAAACTGGTATGTGTTTTAATAAAGAAAGAAAGAAAAAAGAAAGAAAAGTGGAGTGGAGTGGAATGGAGTGGGTGGTACTCGAATGAAAGGGCTTGACGAACTGTAGAGAAATAACATAACATAACATAACATAACATCACGCCTGGATTTCCCCGAAGGGGTAGGCAGAGGTGTAATAGTACACCCACATTTCGCCAGTTATGTTATAGTCCCATGTAATAGGGGGCGAGCCTATTGCCATTGACCGGGCACGAATCCAGACTCCGGGCTGCTACTGAGAATTTTTCTAATGGAAAAACCCAATAACACTTTGCCCGACCCGGGAATCGAACCCAGGACCCCACGCTCAGCAGTTGCGCTTGCAACCACAAGACCAATGAGGCAGGTAGAGAAATAAATGGTCAAAAATTCTGATGGCCATATCTCCCAAGCCATAGGTCTTTAGACCCATCGTGTTGGTACTGAAATGAAACGGCTCGACGAACTCTATTCAAATAAATTATTTCATGTTGCATACAAATTTATTGGCACCATCTAGCCATAAGCTTGCGTATGTTGGTAGTGTTAGCATTTATATTAAGAGGACTGTCTGAAGTGTGGGTTACAGTACAATCTAAACCCAATATATGTAAAGAGTAGGCTAATCATGAAATAGTTCGAGCTTCCACTGAGCCAAAAAACAACGGATCTATCAGTCTCGTAGATTAAAAGTCCTTGAAGAGTTACCTGTGCCTGTTGGTTAGCGATCAGCGTGGCCTCTTCATCATCAGCGATGGCCTGCTGTTCCATCGCCTGAGGGTCCATTCTAACACGCGCTGGCCTTGGCATATGTGCTGCCATCTTTTCTGATACTTGCTGTAAATTAATTGTTTTTCAAGTTTATCCCAGGGTTACACTGTTTATACGTTATAGAAAGCTATTTATAATGACCATATTATAATATAAACCATAATGTTTGGAATACAATGCTCGACTGCATACTACAACCTCTCCTTAATTAGCTGTAACTTTTTTCCAGCTTATTTGACATTTGAGAATTTATTATTTCCTATTAGATAATTTTAAATTGTTTTTTTTTTCATATTGGACCATTTGTAATAATTGTTTTACCTTTTGTGATTCACTGTTTTTACTGTTTTTTTTTTTACCAACTCATATTATTTTTGAGATTTGAACACTGCTTATTCTTGACATTGTCATTTACATCGACATTTTTTAACTGTTGGTATATTTTCTACCAACTCATCATTATCATAGAGACCAGCTAGGTAATTCGCAACAGTTCGAAAGTGTTTTTCCGAATCCTTGAGAAAAGTAACCGAACGTGTGCTTTAAACGCCATTTAGGGTGGTATGCAACTGGTCAAATTTCTTTCTCCAATCAAAAATTCTTTGATGATTAGTGTTATAATGCATACGACATTTGATGAAAACCATCCAATTTCTTTGATCAAAGTCATATTGGACAAATAAATTGGACCAGCATATTGGCATACCACACTTAGGTGTACTTATTCACAAATCCGAAATTTTAAATTTACGACGGTTCTATTAACTAATGACGCCAATTTACAGAAACTCTTCCGAGTTTCGGATTTGTGAATAGCGTTTAGTTAGAGGACATGTTCGATAACTTTCGTCATGGATTCGGAAAAGTCACTTTCGGACGGTTGCGAATAAGCCAGCAGGTTGAGTTTACCTTTCTGGCACTAAGAAGCACGTAATGTATTATGTTTAGCTAAAGTTGGAATAAGAGGAAATGTGGGTGGTCTTTTCTCCATACAAACGCTCTCTGTTTTCTTTCTGGTTTATAACACTAGAGCAATGATTTTTTTTACAGTAAAATAAATATCAAATTTTTCTATGTCCCTGTTTTAATTTTTGTTGTAAAATTATGTCCTAAATAATTCTCAAAATTGCCTATAGTTTCGGAGAAGAAAACAGTCGAGACTTTTTTACTTAGGCTATTCAGTCGGAGCTGCAGTTGTCCTTATCGCACTTATTTGAGGTCGAGCGCTCGCAAAGCTACAGCGATAGTTTCTTCAAATACCTAATTTTCAAGTCTCTCTATCCGCATTTCCTCTTAATGCCCGAAATTGTTGTTCTTGAATTTTTTGGTAATTTTGTGCGTCACTTTTGAAGCAAATAAATATTTTTTCTTTCTTTCTTTCAAATTACACGACTCTCACGTATACCTTTCTACACTGATGGGTGTGTGGTGAGGTGATCCTCGTCACACACATTGTTCACACTCTTACAGTATACACACACTCACACTACCAATATTAACTAGATATTGTATAAATGCCCAAGAGGCTCTCTGCATAGGTTTGTGATTTTAATTAGTTGTGTGCTTCGTAATTGGCGTAATATCATAATAAATTGAATAAAATATTGTAAGCTGTGAAGATACCAACAACAAATAAATAAATAAGTTACTTAAATAACGTTCCGTGTGGTGCCGGACGTAAAGAATTGCACCACCCTATATCATCTCATAGGTGTCGTAAAAGGCGACTAAGGGATTCACCAGAGGATGGGCAGCAGCGTTCTCTGAGTATTTAACCAACTAACTGCGATCGCCAACCCGCCTGCCATGCGTGACGATTATGGCATATCCCCCCCCCCCCCCCGCTTTTGGGCGAGGTCTATGTCCAGGAGTGGACGCCTTTCGGCTGAGGTGAGGTGATGATACTTAAATAACTGCGCAAGCATAAAAACTAAAACCTTATATTGGCATAGAACATTATTACACTAACCTTTTGCACAGAAGAATATTTAGCCAAGGCATCTCTAAAGGCCTGGGTTAGCCTTTCCACTTGCAGTTTCTGAGGCTTATCACCTCGTCGTACCACCACACCCAATCGCTGGATATCACGGGCGGTTGCTGAGACAGAACTGTTAACCGTCTGCTGTGTATCATGTCTGGAACGAATAGGTTATAAGGTTAGTAAAGGACATTGCCCATTCTCTTAGGAGCTTTAGGCCCCTCAAAAAAAATTGCTGTCACGGCGATTTTAGTCTTATTTTGTAGACCAAGAATTATCTTTTATTATTCTGAAAACGATTTAAATTTTTTCACTGTGGTTTAAGAGAAATCTATTTTTTCCAACTCCATAACTGATTGATAAGTACACTCTGTGCATCGTTGGGCGATATAACTGAACACACCCATAAGGACATCCAGACATCATGTATGGTGTTGCAAGATATAATTATTTTATATATTCAAAATCGATTTTGTACGTATTTTTTAAATAACATTGAATAGGCTTTCCGGTCGTTGTGGCGATGCTTGGGGGAGGCCTATGTCCAGCAGTGGACGTCTTTCGGCTGAAATGATGATGATGATGAGGCTTTTCATGTTTTTGGGTGTATTCATTAATATCGATTTTATGAGTAATATTTCAGTTAATTTAAAATTATTATAACAATATTTACAATAAATGCACAGGTATTTTAAAGCAAAGAATCATTTTATTTTTCTGTACAGATAAGGTTTCAAAAATATGTTTTGCAATTTCTTTTGATTTGACGTCACATAAGTGATTTATTTATTATTTTTAACGGATGCGAACAGAAATCTAAAGATATAAACTGTGTTTTTTTTTTTAAGAAATCGATCAATTAAGATACGTCCAGTATAATAGCATCTGAAACACAATAAAAGTGAATTTATAGAAGTATCGGTATTTAGAATCGATTCTAATTATTTGTTGAAATAGTCTGATATCTAGCAACATTTACGTTTGGTTTGAATGGAGGATATAATTACGATTCAGTTTAATACATATTTATTATGATTTTTAATGCTAGGGTGAAAGAAATGTTGATAAAGAACAAATAAACATGAAAAAATAAGACATAATTTTTGAATAACATATAGTTTTGACATGGTGCCAAAAATGGGCCCATCCATGGGCAATGTCCTTTCATTAAAATATAGAAGGATTCCCTCCGTAGCTTGTTAGAGAAAATATTTATCTATACTAGCAATGCTTTAAGTACGTGGTTCTTTTTTTTTAATGAGATATAGATCTGCTCTTGACCGCTTTAAAGGCGTTAGAGTTGTAAGTGCCCGGAAATACAGATGCCGGCAGTGAATTCCACAATTTGGCAGTGAGCATTATGAAAGAGTTCCCAAAGCGCGTGGCCGACGGGGCGGGCGCGGCGTCTCCAAAAATAAACTGTATATTCATTAAAAACTTTTAACAACAAAAAAACCGACTTCAAAAACCTTAACTAATAAAAACTTTTTAACAAAAAATAAAACCGACTTCAAAAACCTTAACTAAAAAGTAAAAAATAATCATTGTATGTATTTTAAAATCTTAACATAAACCAACATTTTGAAGGCGGCGCGTGATAGAAAATGAGAAAGTGAGCGAAGAAGAAAATGAGCGAGACCTTTGCCCAGCAGTGGGATAGCAAAGGTTACTAAAAATATTGTCTCCAATTGGTTATATAAACATTTATGAATCAACCCTCGCAATTATCAACTAAAAAGTATGAAATAAAAACTTTTTAACAAAAAATAAAACCGACTTCAAAAACCTTAACTAAAAAAGTTAAAAATAATCGTTGTATTTACAAAATCTTTTCAGAAACCAAAATTTTGAAGGCGGCGCGTTATTGATCCTTTCTTTATGTATGTAGGTACATGTATTTCACAATCAATCATCGTGAGCGTCATGTAAATATAATGTACAGTTTCTGTGTGTACAGTGGGCCTAGTACGAGTTTCACACTTACGAATACTTTCATCGTTTTCGTCCACTTTCATTCATAAATCAGTAGCGCCCCTGGCGGATACGAGGAGGAACTACAGATTTATTAATGAAAGTCGACGAATACTTTGAAAGTATTCGTAAGTGTCAAACTCGTACTAGGCCCACAGTTAAGCGCATATTTGTAGTAAAAAAAAAAAAAACCCGCCGTATACATAACCTCCTCCTTTTTTTGAAGTCGGTTAAAAATGTATGTTTTTGGTATCCGAAAAAATGTCTTGATGCCAACAACCCTGAGGTAGTCACGGAATAGAAAAAAAAATTGTTCTGAGGCGTCCCAAGTCCACAGTTCGGTCCGCGACATCGCTGCGCAAGCGCAACCAGCTCATGATTAAGGGCTCCGTTCGAGCTTGAAACTAGTCGGGCACACCCGATGGAATTACGTGAGTAAAACCGTTTATATTAATAAATAAACACATGTAAGAAAGAACATAAATGAAATTAAATGAATGAATGAAAAAAAACAGCTCCCACCACACCACCCACCTAAATACACATACACACTCCCACCCACCCCCATTCACACAGACACTACCCATACTCACTCAAATAACCTCACATTTGTACTAAATATAATATTTTATCTTGTGTACAATGAATCTGTTTTTGCACCCAGATCAGTCTCAATAATTTTTGTTCATCAATATTCTGGACCGGACTTAAAGAATAGCACCACCCTTATCTCTTCTCATGGGTGTCGTAAAAGGCGACTAAGGGATTCACCAGAGGATGGGCAGCAGCGTTCTCTGAGTATTTAACCAACCAACTGCGATCGCCAACCCGCCTGCCAAGCGTGGCGATTATGGCATATCCCCCCCTTAATTGGGGGAGGCCTATGTCCAGTAGTGGACGTCTTTCGGCTGTAATGATGAATATTCTGGACGGAAGAGTGTTTTGCTTATCCCATAACAAAGGGCCTCACCACTCTATTTTAGGAAGACTTAACCCTATTTTTCGTGTTTTTGATTGCATGTTCCTTTGTCAAGAATTGTACTGATATATTTTAGAAATAAATTGAATGAATCAATATTTATTTTTCATTATTAAGATTTATACAACTATATACACAACTTACACAACTACTTAAGAATAAACAAAATAAATAAACAAAACAAAACTAAAAGCTACAAAAAATCAAAAAAATCACCCGCATCGCTTTCTACTGGAAGCATGCCCAAAATACTGGCAGCATTGCCACTTTGTATGGCAATGCTTATTCTTTGACCAAAGAAAAGGCCGACCAACCGGCTGGAGATGGCTTTAAACAAGAGGCGACCACTCTGTCCCCACTACCCTAGTGTTTCAACCCCAAACGGCTCGAAAATATATTTATTCATTATGTTATTATGTTTTCGCCGCTTGAGGGTCTCAGCAGCTGCAGCGGCAGCACCAGCACAGCCCGCCGACCTAGGAAGATGGGAGGGCGCAAGGGTATCGACGCACGTTGCGTCCCACACCAAAGGCCTACCCACTTTCCATGGCAATATAGTCATACCATCTGGTCTCTTGCCATCGTCACGTACCAAGCCATTTGGTTCTAAAACAGCTGGAACGACAGCGGTAACAAGAGTAAAACAGAAATAGAAATATAACACTGAAAAAAATAAAACGAGACTTTTTACTGTTCTTGTACAGTAAAAAAAAAACGGTCAGGCAACTTATTTTTATGTTAAAATAAATGATTACTGACTTTATTTTCACTGTTTTTTCAGTTATTTTCACTGTTTTTCAGTTATTTTCACTGTTTTGTCAGTTATTTTCACTGTTTTGTCAGTTATTTTCACTGTTTAGTCAGTTATTTTCACTGTTTTTTTACAGTTAGTTTTACTTCTTTGGACAATTGGCTCTCTTTTTACTGACCAAAGCGGTAAATATTACCGAAAAATTGATGTTTTTTTTTCAGTAAATACTTACATTTTCTCCCTCAATTGCACACTGTCATTCGGCCCACCGATCTGCTTCATCATCTTCTCCAGTGATTTCAGCCCACTGTTGATAGTGTTCACATTGTCTGCTATACCTTCACTCAGGTTATACAGTTCCGTCGGACTGAAGTCTGCGAACCCTACGTTGGGGACGGCGGCAGTCGCTCCGTAGTCCCGGCTGGAACCGCTGATTGGATCTCTTTCAGCCATGGTTTAGCTGTAAATAATGGAGTTAATATTTAATGATGTGAAAGGCTTTTATTTGACCAGCAACTTTTGCAAATCAACCTATTACTGCTATTAGCACAGAATATCTAACAGTACTAATTACAGTTTGTGAGGGGCTCGTAGCGATGCAACGACTGCGCGGATTGTACGATCTGCAAGGTTAAGCTGCACTTGCCGCGGTCAGCCTGTGGATGGGTGACCGTTTCGTTACACATCGAGACCCCTCCGTGCCTCGGAGAGCACGTTAAGCTGTCGGTCCCGTTTGTCATACGAATATCTATGGCAGTCGTTACGGGTAGTCAGAAGCCTGAAAGTCTGACAACTGGTCTAACCTCCGAATGTCAGTATTACCCAGTAACTGGGTTGCGGGGGTCTGATGGCAGTCGCTCCGTGTAAAATACTGATGTTCAGCCGCATCTGGCTAGACTGGAAGCCGTCCCCAATATAATTGGGAAAAGGCTCGGAGGATGACTAATTACATTTTGTACTATTTAACATGAAAAGAGTATTTCCATGGAGTTTCTTGCCGGCTCTTCTCCATAGGAGCAACATTTTGGAACCGTGCAACCAGATTCTTAACGTTTTGAAAGTGCATATGTAAATGCTTATCCGAAATAAAAACTTTTGTTATTTTATTTTTTTTGACAGTCATCAGATTTTTTTTATATCTTAATCTTAACTATTATAAAATTGAAAATGCCTGTTTGTTTGTTCGAGCATCACGCTAAAACTACTGGACCGATTTTGATGAAACTTTTTTTGTTTGAAGCTGATGATCAGACTTAAAAACTGGTATGGGTTTTGCAAAAGAAGCATACGTCTTTGGGTGACGTCAGCTATATCTTATTAAGAAACAGCGTTTCTTAACCGTTTTTTCTTTTCACAATATAAATCTTTAGATTTCGCTTCGCATGCGTGAATGCGTTAAAAATAATAAAATAATTTGTATATTATTTATTAGCATTCTTGATTAGTTTATTCATCGTAGTGTGCGTGTGCACTCATAGGTAATTAGTGTGTATCGATAAAACTAAAAGACTAGGGGAATGTTGCACACTTGTACATGCGCCCTTTGACAATATACCTATAGACCAAATGTCAAGAACAAAAATTTGATACATTCAAAACCCTGCCGATTTGCGTAGTACACGCGAATTACGCACACACTCACATTCATACCAAGCCGAACTGTTTATTGTATTTCGAATCACCGAACGTGTCACCACGACACTTAACTGTCAAAGAGTTTTGAAAAAAACCTTAAAATGCCTTCGTATGTCGTGAAACGGTGCAAAAATAATTCTACAGCGCATAAAAAATCAGATGGAATTACTTTTCACAAGTTAGTAATTTATTTTAATCATATTTTAATTTTTACAATTCATTTTCTTGTAACCTTACCGCGGCAAGGAATATTCCTGTGTTGCATGTTAATAAATTATAATTTACCCCAGAAATCGGGTAAAATTAATCGTCATGTTATTTTTACGCTTTTTTTGCTTTTTAGCTTTCCGAAAGACCATAACAGAAAAAAAGAGTGGGTTGAAGTAATACGTAATAGCATAAATGAAAATAATTGGTCACCATCCAATTATTCACTCATTTGTAGCGAACACTTTGTTGAGCATGATTTATACATGACTAAAAACGTGATCCCTCCTTTTGGGCTGCGCCGCAGTCGGGTGAAAATTTCTATTAAAACAACATAATGAATCCTTCACATCTACCACAATGGAATCCAATGAAATGAGTAATTTTTGATAATATTGCAAATAATTTACCAAGGAATAGTACACAAGTATCCAACCAAAAGAATTAATTTTATTTTTAGTTTTAGTATAATGTTCCATTTTTTAAGTAACTACTATGAATAATTAAACCCTGATTAATTATATTTCAATTGTTTTTCTTACATCTAGCATTTTCTTCGCTGCAGTGAGATGAAAAGTTGTGTGTTTTGCACGGCTGCAAAATTATTTGCGTCTCGTGCCTTCACATTTGTTTGATTATATTTTAGAATTCAATCTTAAATCCTTCGTTTGCTTTATTGAAGAAAACGCGCTAAATAACAACTTTACAGTCTTGCATAGCAAATAACTATTTTTTATTATATAGTTATATTCTATGTACGGCCTGGGACACGAATTATTTAGCAAATTGAGACACAAATTTTGCCGTATTTTGCCTTTCTAGCCCTGATCTTAGTCGTTGGTATACTGATAACGAATGACAATAATTGTGATTAGTAATATACGGAAAATTTAAATTGACAGTCAATTTGCTAAACAATCCCTTTCCGTGACTTTTCATAATTGGATCGTATTAATTATTTAAAGACTTGATATTAGTCGTGGTCAGTTGTTTGATATCAGGGGTAAAAATATTTTATCTAGCAACACTCCCATCGCTGTCAATGTCACTCATACATTTGCAGACCCTGCATCAATTCAATGTTCCGCTGGAATTTGTCTTGAGTTTTTACTTGGTCTATGCACGCGCCCGCCGCCGGAGATTTTGGCATCGGCGCACACATCTAACACATATTCTGTGAAAAGGACATTGATAAAAATAGCCTTAAACTGTTACAAAGATGAACAATATACGAAAACTACATGCGAATTTTTTCGTTTCATAATATATATTGTATTTAATGCGGACAGTACAAGAACCATTTTTCATATTTTAAGGAGTATCAATACATTAACGACGTAACCGGATAAAATTGTATCATCCATGATATCTGTGTATCATCCATATTTTTATTTCGATACTCTATAGTCTATGAACCGGAGTGACCGACATAGCTTGTAGGATCAGTAAGCTGAAGTGGCAGTGGGCTGGCCATGTATGTCGAAGGACCGATGGCCGTTGGAGCAGACGAGTCCTTGAGTGGAGACCGCGAATCGGCAAACGCAGCGTAGGGCGCCCCCCTGCCAGGTGGACCGACGACCTAAAGAACGTGGCTGGGGGGGACTGGATGCGGAAGGCAGAGGACCGAGCGTTGTGGCGCAATTTGGGAGAGGCCTATGTCCAGCAGTGGACTGCGATAGGCTGAGTTGATTGATTGATTGATAGTCTATGATTCAATATTATAGGTATACTCCTATTCACACAAGAAATTCCAAAAAAATTGGCATCTACTGACAACTTGACGACAATGTAGGTTGTTTGACATAAAAAAAAAAGCAAAACATGACATCAAGATAGCACAGATATCTGTGATTATATGTGTCAAAATAGTAAATATTTAAAAAATCTAAAAGTATATTTAGTACTGTCCGTGTTTTTGAATGTATTGCAATACATTGGCTTCATTGAGTTGTATATGGTGAGCATCAACTTTAATTTGGAACGCCTTAAGGCGGCGTCACTGAGGATCTTTAGCAATGTCCTTTAATTGGTAATCTATTATGTTACAATGATACAGCCCCGTGACAGACAGACAGAGGGACGGACGGACGGACAGCGTAGCGAGAGTAATATGGTCCTGTTTGGCACCCTTTGTGTACGGAACCTTAAAAAGGGTAAGTAGGTAATAATAATAATAATAAATAAATATCTTCGGGAAATTTTTACACAGCATCTAGTCCCAAACTAAGCAGAGCTTGTGATATGAGTACTAGACAATGGATATAATACTTATATACTTTTTTTTTGTAAATACATACTTATAATACATAAGAAACACCCAGACCAACACAAACACTTAATATTGTATTATTTCAGAAATCATCCATGAAATTAGGTAAAACTAACTTTTTTCCTTATAGGTAGGAAATGTAATCAAATTATGCATTTATAATACCTTTACCTAGAACATGACTTTCCCTAAAAATATTTAAGCATTTATGCAAATGCTATGGTAATGTATACATTACTAATAATATTAATCTTAATATTATTAGTATTAATCTTTTTATTAGTCAATATGTAAATATTATAATATTTACATATTGACTAATAAAAAGATTACCAAAAAAGGCGCGAGATAAATTTAATGAATGGATTGTATATAAAGGTGAAGGCCGCCTCAATTAAAGAAAATAATAATTTAATTATGCAAGAGCTTCTTTAGATAACGGTTTAAGTTAACCACATTCCAATGTCCATTGCCTCATTGGTCATCTCATCATTTAAATATTATTAGACCCTTTTTAAGGTTTCATACCCAAAGTGTACCAACAGGTAAATAAAACACACCAATAACACACAATAGTTATATCAATAATAATTTAACTTGTAGAATGTGTAGAGGAACACACAATAAAAGCCAAAGTTATTACAAAGAGTTCATATTCTCAGTGGTATCTTTTTACTCGTATGCAAACGAAATCAAATGATTTTATAGACTGAATTATATCTGCTGGGTGGTTATAAATGTAACCACCCCATTATTGTCCCACTGCTGGGCACGAGTCTCTTCTCAGAATGAAAAGAATTCAGGCCTTAGTCCACTGCACAGGCACAGAATATCTAATAGTACTAACATACAAAACGGCCACTCACCGCCCCCCGCCAATTTAAGATTCCTTACCCGCGCCCCGCACGCACTCGCAGTCTGACGGCAATTGGACTGCAATATTGCAATGAATGTCAATCGCCTGTCGCTATACAAGCACGTCATCTCTGAGAACTACTGAGAAGCGCTTGGAACCCAGTCGGAATTACGAGCGGCGAGCATCCCTAACCTACACGTGTGTGTACATTCTAATACATACGTAATCTTGTGTATGTAGGTGGTGCTAGTGTTTATACTGTATTGAGAGGCAGAGGTGTGGCACTGCATGGTCTACTGTGGGTTGGTGGACTACACACACCATCAAGAACTATATGGAGCACACATGTGTGTAGACTTATGGCACATGTGTATTTCTGTAGGGCAGAAGCATAGACAAAAATGTCCTATTCTACATCAAGAGTTCATTAATCTGAGAAAATAATAAATGACCTTAAAGAGGGCAAAGGGGCCATTTCTACGGAAGGAGGTAAATAGTGTTGTGGGGCAATTTGGAAGAGGCCTATGTCCAGCAGTAAACTGTGTTGATGAGTTCACTGGTTCATCAAAGAAAGGCTTATGAGATATAATATACAATATATAATAATAAATATTACACATTACGGTTAAAGATCTTTATTTTCTCAAAAGAATTACAAATTCACTTACAGAGAAAACATAAAAACTTAAAATAAAAGTAAACAATATGCCATTAAGCGTAGCTCAAAAAATAATGTAGGTATGCATTGCGATGACTTTGCTTGAAAACATAACATTGATACTCATTAATACTTTTGGCCTACCAAAACAAAACAGTAGTAGGTAGTTTTACATAAAGAGCAGTGGAGTTGTGAATGAGCGGCGCAGGTAGGTCGCGTTGCATTAGCGTGTTTACTAAGGCCTATTCCATAGTGTGGAGCCAATAAGCGAAATAGTTTAAATGGCGTGTTTTTGTTTTTATAAATGTGTTACATTACATGGATGTGTTTATTGAATAGAAAATGTATTAAATGTAGGGATTTTTACTATAACTTTTTTATTTTATTAAATTTACGTATTTTTTATAAAATTTATGTTTTATTTTATTTTATTACTATTTTTATTCAGAAAGTAGGGAGATATCTTTTAGTATATGATTTTTCAATGTTTTTTTGTAAATGTTAAACGATTTTATTTCTTTTATGTCCTTAGGTAGTTTATTATAGAAATGTATCCCTTCATACATGATATTCTTTATTCCATAGTTAGTCCTAGGCTTTATTAAACAAATATCATTTGCTTGTCTTGTTAATATTTTGTTAGTTTGTTTCCTTTTTGTAAATATGATCTGTGTGTGTATGTCTTTATGAAGTATTTTCCTGACAAGTATACATGTATTGTACTTATATATTTGAAATAGGTTCATTAGTTTCGTTTCTTTGTAAACTTTTTCAGTGGGTGTTAAATAGTTGTATTGGAATAGAGTTTTAATTATTTTATTTTGGGCAATTTGCAGTACTTTTAGGTTTGTTTTCGCAGCTGTTCCCCATACCTCAATCAGATAGTCTATATGAGACTTAACCATGGAATTGTATATATTATAACGCACCTGTCTTGGGAGACACCGCACTATACCACGTAGTGCACCCGATAGTGACGTAAGTCTGTTTTTAATGTTTTCTATATGTGGTTTCCACGTTAATTGATCGTCAAGCACTAGTCCAAGATATTTTTCTTCATGTACTCTACTTAATGCCTGACCATCGATGTGTAAGTTATTATGTTGATCAATCTTTTTATTTTTGGCTGCGAATATAATGTAATTTGTTTTAGCTATATTTATAGTAAGTAAGTTTGACTTTAGCCAAGCATGTAGAAGGTCTAAATCATTTTGAGCTTGTTCTATGATTGAAGACATTGAGGAACCAGAATAAAACAGACTAGTATCGTCAGCGTACAGTGAAATGTCTCCCTTTAGACCAATTTCGTGGATGTTATTTATATAGATCAAGAACAATAAGGGGCCAAGGATTGAACCCTGGGGAACGCCATAGGTAATTAGTTGAGGTTCACTCTGAAATTCGCTGATTTTGACTATCTGATATCTATTGTTAAGGTACGATTTTAACATTTCATAGGCGGAATCCGTTACACCAAGACTATACAGTTTCATCAGAAGTATTTCATGACTAACCGTGTCAAAGGCCTTTCTGAGATCTATGAATACTCCTAACGTTAGTTTTTTATTATCAATGTTTAATTTAATTTTTGTAACCAGATCTGTTGTTGCTATAAGAGTATTCGATTTCGGCCGAAAACCGTATTGCTTTTCACAAAGAAAGTTTGTAGATGCAAGAAATTCACTAAGTCGGTTATGTATTATTTTTTCATATACCTTTGATAATATTGGTAGCACAGATATTGGTCTGTAATTTCCAGGATCCATTTTGCTGCCTGATTTGAATATAGGACTGACTTTTGCAATTTTTAACGATTCTGGAAATTCTCCTTCCGTCAAACACTTATTGATACATTGAGTTAAATTTTCCGCGATTTGATCTTTAACGCATTTTATTACTTTTGTATTTATTCCATCAATACCAGTGCTTGTGTTTGAATCTAAATTTTCAATAATCTTAAGTACCTCAGTAATGTTTGTTGCTTTAAATTGTGTCAGTTTAGTATTGCTATCTTGTTTACTAGCTGAAACTTGTAAAGCCTTATTATTATGATACGATTTTGGAATTTTACTAGCAAGCTCAGCACCTATGTTTGCAAAAAATAAATTAAAGCATTTGCTTATTTCTTTAATATCTGTGATTATGCCTGACGGAGTGTTTAATTTTACGATTATAGAACTGTGTTTTGCTTTGTTATTAGCCAGACTATTTATTAGTTGCCACATTTTAAGAGGATTTTTTTCACACTCTTTGAAAGCTTTATAGTAGTACTGATTCTTTGTTGTTTGAATTTCTTGATGCACCATATTCTTCTGTTGCAAGAACTCCTCCTCTAGCTTTTTGTTTTCGGTTTGTGAATGTTTCAGGTTTTGCCACAACATATTCCTTCTATTTATTGATATAATTAGTTGTTTGTTGATCCAATCTCGTCTTGGTTGATTCAGAATGTTAGTCTTTTTTATTTTATTTCTCGAAATAGCATCTAATAGGTATGTCTCTAATGTTGCGAATTCATTTTGTATATTAGTTATAGTAGTATCCTTAATAGTTTTGTATAGATTGTTGTAATTAATAGCTTCATATTGAACTTTTTTGGGTCGTTCAGGTGCAAGTCTGTTTACCTCGAAGTAGATTTGTTTATGATCTGACATAGCACTTTCTATTAAAGCCATGTGGAAGGTATTATCTTTTAGGGTTGTACATACGTGATCTATTATTGTCTTTGAAGTTTTTGTAATACGGGTGCAGTACATTTTATCATTTTTATTTAAAATTCTTAATCCATTTTCTTTTAACATTGTCTTGTATTGCTTGATAGATGTTTCTTTACTTAGCAAATTCAAATTTAGGTCTCCAAATACAACAATTCTTTTTCTTTTTATCAGGTTGCTTGCATAAGTTTCAAGAAATTTTTGTGTCTTAGATGCACATTGTTTGTAAACTACTCCAATGTCTAAGGAAAGTTTGTCCAGGTGTATCCATAAATAATGGTTGTTATCTTCACATTGACCAACTAATTGTTCGTGTTTTAAATTATTGTGCACATATATTGACACACCGCCACCTCTTGACGATGTTCTATAGTTATAATAGTGTGTATAATTTGGTATGTTTTGTCTTAGAGCTACATCCTCATTTTTTATCCATGTTTCAACCAGTAATATAACATGTATAGTTGACTTGAATGTTTCTATTATACAACGTATTTCATCGAGTTTGCCTGGCGCAACAATACTTCGAACATTGGCGTAAAAAAAGGTTATTGATTTAGCAGTAGTCGTGATATTTTCGTAGTTGTTTGTTAGTTCATATGTTATTGTGTTATGCTTTTTTTCTGGATCTTTTATAAAACTCGGTTTTTTGTCTGCTCTTTTATAATTCTTGGTGTTCCCTTTATATACTTTATTATTAAATTTTCTTCCCCATTTTCTTTTCTCTGTTGCAATTCATTTCTAAGGTTTTTCATAAATTTTTGTTGCTGAGGTGTCTGGTCAGAATAAACTCGAATGTCATCAGCTTTCAGATTAGCTTTGTTTCGCAGTATAGTTTTAGTCACTTCTTGGGACGAAAAGCATATTTTCAGTGGGCGTGTTTTCTTCTCATCATATTTCCCGACTCGTAGAACTCTTTCGGCTTTAGGACAATCTGGATATATGACGCTTATAATTTTATCTGCCTCATACCTATCGGTTTCCCGCCTCTCTTCGATATTTTCAATGTGTTTTTCAGGGACACCCACAATAATTATATTTTTGATTCGTTCAGCTCGGTCCTGAAATTCTTCAAACAAGTCAACATAAGTAGCTTGTGGTGTAGCCTCTATAGCTGTAGGTGTTATCGAATCAGATTTTAGTTTGTGAAATTCAGTTTGGAGGGATGCAATATTTTCTTCGTTTTCTTTAACAGTGTTTTTTAGTGTTACAATTTGTGTTGTAAGGCTTTTATTTTCTGCGATTAGTTGTTCGGTTGTAATCTTCATATTTTGTAATTTTTCATTAATAGAAGAAATATTCTCGCTTATGGTTTTTATATTTTCATTCTGAGTTTTACTAGATTCCTGTAATATTCCAACAATTTCCTTCTTAATTTCATTTTTAAATTCATTGAACTGGTATGCAAAGTCACTGTCAGGAAATTTTCTCTTCCGCACAGACACATTTTCCGAGTATAATTCGTTAATTTTGGACAAATCAGGTTGAGAGCTGCTGGTTTCCCCCGTTGATATTATTTTAGTCATGGTTGATCTCTTAGTAGGCGAACGCAAGGTATTCATGTTGAGTTATAACAAGTGACAACGTAATAAAGTGGAAAATATGATACTAATAGTCGATCCGCTTATTGCTTCTCCCATGCACTTTATATACGCACCTTTATGATAACACTTCCTATACACGTGCTGCAACGCAGTGCGTCTCTTTCACACGCATGCGTAGGTGATTAATTATTAAATACAATTTCTTGACACTTAAGATTTCACTGTTTGTCTATAGCAATTAGGTTCAAACTGGACTGACCGTAATAAGTATTTTAAAAGAAAATCACTGCGCACGTCAACTCGCTACGCTCGCTGGCTGGGTATCACATATACACATTATATATTACATTATAATATAATAATAAATATACTATTGTTATGTGGCTACTTTGGTGACAAAAGTTACTGTTAGTAATTTATTATATAAATTATGGAAAAAAAATGCTTTGCATGCATAAATGCATTAAAAATAATAAAATAATTTATAATAATAATTTACAATAATGTCGAAAATCATGTTTCCGTTTTAGGTGATGAACATTTGATAGCTCTGTGTGTACCAGGCCCCTCAGAAAGTATTGCGAAAAAAAGTTTTTATATATGGGAGACTGGCCAGTTATAATGTTTTTCGAAAATATGATTATTTATAAGTAAAAATAAGTAAGTTCCAATTTCAAAATTTCCCTCCACATTTTTTGCGAGTTAATTCAAAGTATTGTGTCTCACTGAAATATGGATCTGCGCCGGGAACATTTTAGAGCTATGATTTTATACGATTTCAAGTGTCGCCTGAAACCGGATGAATCGTACGATAGACTTCAAATGGCATTCATGGATGAAGGCCCTTCCAAGGCAACCGTGTATCGTTGGTATAACGAATTCAAGCGCGGTCGACCAACTTTGGGGGATGACGAAAGAAGCGGTCGCCCTTTGACGGCTGTTACCGAAGAAAACGTGCTAGCAGTGAAAAATTTAATCCAAGACAATAGGCGAATTACATATCAGGAGATTCAACACATATTGAAGATTGGATCGGGAAGCGTTCACGAGATTCTACACAGCCATCTTCGCGTGAGGAGGATAGTATCACGCTGGGTGCCGCACAACCTCACCGATGCTCAGAAGCAGGCCCGGGTGGAATGGTGCCGTGATATGCTTAACAAATTTGAAGCAGGCTCGTCTCGGCGTGTTTACGACATCGTTACAGGTGATGAGTCCTGGATTTATCAATACGACCCAGAAACCAAGCGCCAGTCGACTGTTTGGGTGTTTCAAAATGAGCCAACGCCTACCAAAGTGAAGCGATCTAGAAGCGGGGGTAAGATTTTGATCGCTAGCTTTTTTAATTTGACTGGCCACTTGGTATCAATTCCCTTACGGGATCAAAGAAGCATTAATGCCGAATGGTATACTACCAAATGTTTGCCAGAAGTTTTCTCTGTTATAAGCAACAAGCGACCAAACACAGGGCTCCGCGGGCTACTGCTCCACCACGACAATGCACCTGCGCACACCGCACTCAAAACGAGGGACTTCCTGG
This sequence comes from Asteroscopus sphinx, assembly GCA_949699075.1. Taxonomy (NCBI): domain Eukaryota; kingdom Metazoa; phylum Arthropoda; class Insecta; order Lepidoptera; family Noctuidae; genus Asteroscopus; species Asteroscopus sphinx. The sequence continues at coordinate 18,872,803 of OX453022.1, read as the reverse complement.
ACAGCACGCCAGTCAAACTCCTGGGTCACCCTCCTTACAGCCCTGATCTAGCACCGTGTGACTTCTTTTTATTCCCAAAAATAAAAAATCAGCTCAAAGGGATACAATTTTCGTCGCCGGAAGATGCGCTGGCTGCGTTCGAGCAGGCTGTAAACGAGGTGTCTGCGGCGGACTGGAAAAAGTGTTTTGAAAACTGGTTTAGGCGCATGAATCTTTGTATAGAGGCTGGTGGAAAGTACTTTGAAAAGATTTGATAAAAATATATGTACGTATAGAACAATTTTTTTTAGTTTCGCAAAACTTTCTGAGTGTCCCACGTATGTTTGCTCAGTTTGAAACACAAACATATAATAACATTGTCGGTCGATGACATTTTGTCAACTAATTAGTCATTGGGGAGACAGGTAGTTGTCAACTGAAATGTTCCTGAAATTGTTGACGATTTTTTTTCATTAGGTGTGACCAAAATAAATGAAACAAAACTTGGTGACTTTTTTAAAGAATTGCAAACAGAAATTGCCAACCATTTCAGTGGAGAAGTGCCTTTATACTATAATACTAGCTCCTGCCCGCTGTTTCACACATGTGAAATCGGTTTGACACAGAAAGCCGTTAAAGTGTATCCCTCGGAACTGTTTATTTCCTGGGATAAAAAGTAGCCTATGTCCTTCTCCAGGTCCCAAGCTACTGCTTAGCTAAATTTTATTAAGATCAGTTCAGAAAAGGTAACAAACAAACAGACATACAGTTACTTTCCCATTTATAATATTAGTGTGGATGAATCAGGAATTAACACACACATACCTATTTTAAGCCTGACTTAAAGAAAAAAAAACCAGCCATGTGCGAACCTCTTAACAACCTGATACCCCATAACAACTGATTTAATTTACGAGAGTTTATCAAAAGACATGGACGTCAGTGCGCGAATTAAGAATTTTTGCATGTCTTTCTTACGCAGGTACCACCACATATGTCTATGTTTGTCTTATTTTTAGTATTTGTTGCTAAACTACATAATATGCACTATAGTCTGACCAAGCTTGACACTGGTATATATTATCTTTTAGACTTTTTTTTGTTTTTAGTATTTGTCGTGATACACCTCATAGCAACACATATTCTGAGAACATTTGAACCGGTTACCTATTACCGTTCAAAAGATACAGCCCTGTGACAGACAGATGGATGAACAGCGTAGCGAGAGTAATAGGGTCCCGTTTGAAACATGTGGAGGCAAACATAAAAAATAACCAACCTGGTTCTAAAATTAAGATATCAAATAATAAAGATACACATCAGATATTATATTCTTTACTCATAACCTTTTCAAAGATAAGATATTATCAAGTCTCATGCATTTAAAAGATATGTGTGACATTTAAGAAAAACATGTTTTTATTTAATATTATTATAGATAAGAAAGAATAACAATTTGTTTTTGAGGTATTAATACTTGCATTAAACATGCACATTTTAATAAAGACCAGCCTGATGAATGTGGCTGGGGGGACTGGATGTGGAAGGCAGAGGACCAAGTATTGTGGCACAACTTGGGAGAGGCCTATATCCAGCAGTGGACTGCGGCCGAGTTGATGATTATAATAAAGCATATAGGAAGTCAAGATTTTAAATGCCATATCAGGGATAGTGTATATATGTATATAATAATAATAATAAGATTTTAATATTTTAGGGACAATTTACACATCACCATCTAGTCCCAAACTAAGCAGAGCTTTTACTATGGGTACTAGACAATGGACATAATACTTACATAATTTTTTTTTGTAAATACATACTTATAATACATAAGAAACACCCAGACCAACACAAACACTCATGTTCATCACACAAATATTTGTGTCCTGTGGGAATCAAACCCACAACCTCGTGATCAACAGTCCGACACTCGAACCACTAGACCACAGACGTCATCAATATATGATGTTATATTGTTAAATTTAATAGTTATGTATGAATTGTTTTGTAAGATAGTAAGTAAAATGACATTAAAGGCATGGCTCAATCAATATTTTAATCTTTGTTTGTATGACATACTATGACTCATTTCATTTTCATTGTTAGCTTAAATTCCCATGCAGATACCTACTTTATTGAACAATAAATAACGAGTATTAAGCTTTATTAATTTATGTCTACACAAAAACAATGTGACAGTATATTCGAACTTAATGTTAGGTACCTAATTCCAGAAAAAAAAAATTACAATAAAAAAAAATGATACCTTGAATGAGTTTCCTTTTCCTACTGCTACAAAATGAATGTCACTTATTTTATACTTCCAACCTCACAGAGTTTACCTATATTAAGTCTAGCTATGTATCACTTACTACGATGCAGGAAGGATGCAAATAGCTTCTTGTTATGATTCACTGTGATTTTTTATTCACTATAATTGACGAGTAATTGTCAGCACTAATTTGTACGATTATAACTTCACCAAACTTAACTAAGACTGGAAAATAACAAGATATTGCGCAACATGGGCAGTGTAACCGGTTTACTAAAAAACTTTACCTTAATAATGTAGATTAGGCTACTAATTTCAGGTTTTCTACGACAAAATTCTTTCGTTCGATTCCCAATCCAATTCGACGGTCGATTAACTGTCAGCTGTCAATGTCAGTTGGCAACTTGGCAAATGTCAAAATCGAAGTTGCTTAAAAAAAACATAAGGGCTACGTTCAGTTATGTCATCCGAGAACGGTTGACGACGCACGAAGTGTTCTTTGGGCATTCGTTTGTACGATCGCTCTGAGTAACGCGATCCAAAGAGAATATATAGTGATATATATACACAGACCAGTCAACATGTAGACGCCAATTAGCCGGACACAACGCATATGCAGTACCACAGCATAATATACGCCCCACCGCCAATCAGGACGTTAGTCCGTCAGCAAGCGGCACCAATCATACGGAACCATAACACCGAACGTTTGAGCCCACCAATCATAACGCGTCGTTTGCCCCCCGGTCCCCGCCAACATTTTACGACTGCGTTCTCATGCAAAACTTTATTTAAGCGGCGTCTTTAGGCTTACTGGTCTGTGTATATATACAAGAGCGATCGTCCAAACGACAAATGAATGCTCAAAGTAAGCTCCGTGCGTCGTCCGACGTCAAAGAAAATAAAAGTACGACGTCGTCGAGCAATATAACTGAACGCACCCCAGGAATACAGGATTTCAACGACAATAATATTTACCTTTGATTGTAAAACACCGTAAAGAAAACAGCGCTACCTTTACTTGGGTAGCACTCTCCTTTCTGTTCTCCATGGTAGCACTGTAATTTGTTTTCTTTTATATACAGGACCTACCAAGAGATGGCGGTAGTGGTAGAATAAACTAGAATAAACTAAAAAATAAAGTCTCAATTTGCATCATTCTGATAATTCATCGCACAGAGTACATTTGTAATTCATCGCATATATACGAGCATCGAGCATAAACGTATAAAAAAAATCAAATTTAATTGAAGTTTAGATGAGAGTATCGATAAAAAAATAACTGCATCAACGTGGCATCAACATAGCTTTCAGAAAATTAAAGTTTTTCTAAGGAAGACTGGAAGAGCCAGTATATTAATAAAACCGGCCAAGTGCGAGTCGGACTCGCGCAGTAAGGGTTCCGGACCTCTCAATATGTCTATGTTTGTTTTATTTTTAGTATTTGTTGCGAAACTACATAATATGCACTATAATCTGACCAAGTTTGACGCTGGTATGTATTACCGTTTTGAAGATAGAGCAGGAACAAAAACGTTGAAAAAAATGCATGTTTTTTGCGGTTTCTTGTATGGGGACCCCCATTGATTTTAGACTTTTTATAGTTTTTAGGCATTTATTGTGATATTTCAACTGGTTATCTATTACCGTTACAAAGATACAGCCTGGGACAGACAGACAGACAGACGGACGGACGGACGGACAGCGTAGCGAGAGGAATAGGGTCCCGTTGGCACCCTTTGGGTACGGAACCCTAAGAAGAATACATCAATCGGCTCTTTTCCGTACGCAATATGCAACGAAATAACACGCTAGCAATTTCCAACACGACAATAATTGTTCAATATTTGTATTTTTTCTTTGGTTTTAGACTTTTTTTTGTTTTTAGTATTTATCGTGATACACCTCATAGCAACACATATTCTGAGAACATTTCAACTGGTTACCTATTACCGTTCAAAAGATACAGCCCTGTGACAGACAGACGGACGGACGGACGGACAGCGTAGCGAGAGTAATAGGGTCCCGTTTGGAACCCTTCGGGTACGGAACCCTAAAAAGCACTCTGTGGGAAGAACCGTAACTCAGGGATCAGGATTTGTCTCCATATATCACAGAACACTGTTACTCCTATAACGTGTTAGGTACTCCTATATAACGTGTATAAGAAACGCGCCGTTATAATATTTGAAGAGCTCATTCAGGGCATAAATAAAAAATAAAAATAAAAACAAAAAATTTAAATAACTAGCGGCCCGCCCCGGTTCCAATGCTGATACAAAATATACTACAGAATGTACATATAAACCATCCTCTTGAATCACTCTATCTATTTAAAAAAAATCGCATTAAAATCCGTTGCGTAGTTTTAAAGATCTAAGCATACATAGGGACAGACAGCGGGAAGCGACTTTGGTTTATACTAATAATGTCCTCCCGGCCGAATTTCGGTCACGACGGCCAATCTCAATGGAGACTAGCCATCTGCGCGGGACATATTATAGTGCACAAGTGTGTGCGCAAACACAGGTGCACTCTCTATTCCCTCACTCTCATAATCCGATGGGACGGCAATTCGACACGACCGGAGAGAGATCAGGCGCAGGACCGATAGCTTTACGTGCTCTCCGAGGCACGTGGGTGTAGCACCGCCAACTTCCTGACTTCGGGCTGCTACTGAGAAATTTTCTTGACAGAATAATCCCAATAACACTTTTATCCGACCTGGGAATCGAACCCAGGACCTCATGCTTAGCAGTCGCGCTTGCGATCACTAGAGCAACGAGGCAGTCAAGGCCGCTCTTCGCATGTATTTGACCAGTAGGTACCTACAGCATTTTTGATTTATCTCGAAGAAGGTTGTCAAAATAATGTTAGAATTTCCAAGCATGTTTGGGAAAAATAAATTTCACGATAGTAATCTATGCACGCAATCCCGCGAATCTCTTATAATATTTATTCAAAGGACGTGTAGAGGCCTTGCAAGAATTTTCTCACAAGAGCGTGCTAGAATCAGGATGCATAAAGCACTCGCCACCTGTTGCCTGTGCCTGATGTGCTGAGACTTAAAAAAAAAAGACTACCTGGAAAAATAGAATAATGGCCGGGATTCGCAATCCGTGTGATTTGAATTTTGAATAATTTTATGATTAAATCTAACATGGTAAGGCAAGGAAGGACGAATAGAAATTTTATAATAAAACGGATTAATAAGAATAAAGGACGTTGAAGTACTTTTATTTCACGAATTGCCTGGTGGTCCTCAGTTCAGAATAAAATAATTGCTACCTACACTCTGTTTTTAGGGTTCCGTAAGGGTGCCAAACGGGACCTTATTACTCTCGCTACGCTGTCCGATCGTCCGACCATCCATCCGTCTGTCTGTCTCAGGGCTGTATCTTTGAACGGTAATAGGCAGCCGGTTGAAATTTTCTCAGAGTAGGTATGTGTCACGACAAATATTAAAAATATTTTTTTTTTTAGAATTAACATACGTAGGTACTGCTTAGTTCAATTTCCGCGCATTATTTGAGAAAAGCACAGTTTTATAGATGGTTAAACTGTGATACAAGCCTTGGCCACAGCGGTGACACTCCGTGTACGTGTGAGCTCGCTCGCCAGTGACCTTGAGCGAGCGCGTGAATACAATTGTCACCGCGGTGCCACAGATAATATAATACTATACTAGGCTGTGCCTTGGCTGGGCAGCCGAGAGACTGCCCGTTCCACACGCCGCGCACCGCGCACGGCCCCCGCGCTCGCCCCGACCCGCACACATAGCCGCGAGCAATTTTACGAGCACACTTGCTTAAGTGTCGCTTCTTGTCGTTAGTATATATTCTATGCCTTGGCTGCAACCAGGCATTGATGGACTCACGTATGTGTGCCTCGGCTTCGCCTCGGCCCACAATTTTCACGTTCGTCCGTCGATGCTCTTGTTGCTGGCCTCTGCAGTCATGTACCTACTATATTTAGTACATACATTACTGACGAATAAAAAAATAATAAAAAAGTCGAAAACCAACGGGGGTCTCCATACAAGAAACCTCGAAAAACATGCATTTTTTACACGACTGCCCAAAAAAAGGAGTGTAATGTTTTCAGGGTTCATGTATATTGTATGTATTTCAACGTTTTTGTTCCTGCTCTATCTTCAAAACCACACCAGCGTTAAACTTGGTCTGATTATAGCGCATACTATGTAGTTCAGCAACAAATACTAAAAATAGGGCCAACATAGACATATGTGGTACCTGCGTAAGAGATGCAAAAATTCACATTTCACGCACTGTGCGTTGATGTCTTTTGATGAATTCTCGTAAATTAAATCAGTTTTTATGGGGTATCAGGTCAATGGGTGGTACGGAACCATTACTGCGTGAGTCTGACTCGCACTTGGCCGTTTTTTGAAATAAGCATTGTTACTATTGTAAATTTTATTCAGGAAAGACTTTAAAACTTGCTCGTTTAATCAAGGATGTTCAACTAATTAAATGAATATAATGAATGATGATGATGATGAGGGGCTCGTAGCGATGCAACTACTGCGCGGATTGTACGATCTGCAAGGTTAAGCTGCACTTGCCGCGGTCAGTCTGTGGATGGGTGACCGTTTCGTTACACATCGAGACCCCTCCTTGCCTCGGAGAGCACGTTAAGCTGTCGGTCCCGGTTGTCATACGAATATCTATGGCAGTCGTTACGGGTAGTCAGAAGCCTGAAAGTCTGACAACTGGTCTAACCTCCGAATGTCAGTATTACCCAGTAACTGGGTTGCGGGGGTCTGATGGCAGTCGCTCCGTGTAAAATGCTGATGTTCAGCCGCATCTGGCTAGACTGGAAGCCGAACCCAATATAATTGGGAAAAGGCTCGGAGGATGAATGAATGATGATGTAGTATGAACCAGCTACGTCATAAAGATTGGGTCGAAATAAATAAATAGGAAACTGTATTTCACTTCGATTCATTACATTAGACTTGGAGGAAGTAGGTTTTTTTTTATAACATAGGAGGGCAAACAAGCATGCGAGACATCTGATGGTAAGCAATTATCACCGCCCATGGACATCCGCAAGACTAGGTGAGTCACCGATGCGTTGCGGACCTTTCAAAAAGACGTATGCCCTTTTCTTGAAGGCTCCCATGTCGAATTTGTTCGGGAAAACCGCTGACGGAAGTTGATTCCACAGTTTTGCTGTACGAGGCAAAAAATGGCGTGTGAAACGTACTATAGTTGATCACCAACCATCAAGATGGTGCGGATGGAATTTAGATTTATGGCGAGTGGTACTATGGTGGAAGTCAGCAGCTGGTATAAGGTCGAACAATTCCTCAAAACACTCCACATTGTACATGCGATATAGGATACATAGAGATGCAACGTCTTTTCGCAAAGCTAGAGGGTCAAGCCGATTGGGAATAGCATAGTTGCCGACGATTCGAGCCGCTCTGCGTTGAATGCGGTCAAGTGGAAGGAGTAGATACTCGGGTGCTCCAGCCCAGAGGTGAGAGCAACATTCCATATGCGACCGGATTTATGCCTTATAAAGTTTAAGACGATGATCTGGTCTGAAATATTGTCTCGCTCTATTGAGCACCCCGAGTTTTTTGGAACCATCTTGGCTTTACCCTTCAAGTGACCACGAAACTGAACGTCGTTCAAAACTTCCACGCTTAGAATTCCCAATTTAGGCGTAGCTAAGAGGGGAGTGCCCTCTAAGTGAGGTGCTTCGACAAATGGGGTTTTCTTAGCGGTAAATGCGCAGACTTGTGTCTTAGTGGGGTTGAAGTGGACTGGGTTATTTATTATTATTATTCTTTATTCATGAACAATTTACAATTGTATTTGAATGTGGTATAGGTACTACATAATTAGATTACAATACTTAAATTAAATGAGATTTTAGACAATTTAAGGTCAAATATTATTAAAAAGGTCATAAATATACAGTAAAAATTAGAACAAAACTATCAAAATGTTATGTCATTATGAGGTGAGTTTATACATATACTATTTAACAGTAAGTAGGTTAAGTCTGTCCCACTCAGAGATTCGCTCGAGAGAAGTCTCAATTTCAGATAGAAGTCCTTTCCGGTACTCTAACGGCCAAAATTAATATCCAATCTATCCTCGATTTACCCTACTAGAGATAGAAATTTGACATATTTTGTATTGAGCTTATGACAAATTCCTGTCCCTAGTAGGGCAAATCGTGGATAGATTGGAAATTAATTTTGGCCGTATGACATGTTCACGCGAGAGATTAGCTTGGCCAGAGTAAAGTGCATCCACAGTGCTGTCATCTGCATAGCAATGAATGTTCACATTGTTTATTCTGCATAGCAATGAATGTTATTGCTATGCAGAATAAACAAAGTTTGTGATAGCACATTGCCACAGATTACCTATTAGACATTGCCTTGTGGGACGCCAGCATCCACGATCATCAATTCGGAGCATGAACCGTCAGCCACGACGTTAATGCTTCGCTCCATAAGGAAGCTGGCTATCCATGAACATAATCTCTCGGGAAGTCCGTACGCAGGAAGCTTAGACACAAGATCTTTGTGCCAGACCCAATCAAAGGCCTTCGCTATATCTAAACTGACTACTAAGGCGTCTCCCTTGCTCTCCACCGCCTCTGCCCATCGGTGTAGGTACACAAGGTCACCAGCTGAACGGCCACTACGAAAACCATATTGGCGGTCGCTTATCAACTGGTGGTCTAGGTAATTTAGTATCTGGTAACCTAAACTCCAAGAAATTACAAGGTTTTATCCTCGATATCCAGGTATACTTATAACTGGATACATAATATTCTCAAAAATTACATATTCACATGAACTAAATATATTTTCATTAAGGCAACCTTAATTAAAATTAACGATATCGACACAAACTTCTGCGTGATTAAAACTTAATTTTATGCATTCAATTATACGAGACGACATTTTATATTTATTACATGATCTTGTAGGTACCTACCAGTTTGATGTGAAGACAGCATTAAAATATTCCACTTATTTATGGCAGAGAACACGCATATAATGAGCTAAAAGTCTTTGTCATTTAGCAAAAAGAAGTACGAAATACACAAATTCCCAATATACCATGACATTTCAAAGAAGCGCTGCTTGTAAAGGAAAAAGACAGCATTTATGTCAAATTCAATACATTTAAATTTAGTTCTCAATTTTTCCGCATGTCAAGTTACACTGGACTTTGGAAATATGGGAGTGAGAGTTACGATGGCTATTTTAAATCTAAGTTTCGTGTCGCGTTTTGAGCAAAAACGATCAGTAAGTATGAAAGGATTTATGGTTTTATTAAAACAAATGACATTAATGATGAATGAAACAACGAAATACGGCGATAAATCGCATTCTAAGATAGAATTAGTGATGTTTCATTTCGGTTTTTGAACGTTACGAACTGGAAACATTTTATTTATGGTTTAGGCCAGTATTACAGAACGATACTCAAGCATTGATCGCTGTTTAAAACTAGTTTAAAGTTGAGCTTTGATTTTAGAACGTTCCTCAAGCAGAGATTTGTTGATCACAGTTCAGCTGAGTTTAGTTTATTTTATACTGTTACCTGTTTCGGTATTTGAGATGAGATTTGATCTGTAATCACTCTAGTTTGGTCCAGACTACGCTTGAATAGAGATTTCTATTATATTTCAGGTCAAATACATGTGTTATGTTGTTGAATTAAAGTTTCTAATTACCGTTCTGGAATAAGACCGATACCTACTCAAGTAACGATTCTATCCTTAAGTAGTGATCAGGTGATTGGAGTTTAAACTGTACTTGAGGAAGCTTCTGTAATATGGGCCTAATTGTTGGTTTTCTAATAACTGTCTTGCTGGCCTGTTACATAGTATAACATGGTCTAAATAAATAATAATGGTAAATAATGGTATGGTAGATTCAGTAGAATCTAATTACTTTTTAATCGGCACTTATTTCTGCCGCCTTATATTGCTGTGTACCTATGTTTTCATCTTTAGGTCTCAGTTTGGCGAACGATATTTGCAATACCATAATTTTAGGTAGAAGCCTAGGTTGTATTGCAGTTGTTATGGGCAAAGACTCAGAATATTGGCAAAGGTAACCGCTTAATATCAGGTAGGCCTTTAGTTCGTTTCGCAATAGGAAGCAATCAATAAAAACAACAGGTTAATTTGCAAGTACAGTTCATTTCAAGTTCCAAGAAATGGCTGAACGCCCGTTCCTGTCTGAAAAGCCCTGTACCTAGTTAAGCCATACATACCTATTACTAGGTGCATACCTATTACTAGGTACATACCTATTACTAGGTGCATACCTATTCAATCAACTCAGCCTATCGCAGTCCACTGCTGGACATAGGCCTCTCCCAATTTGCGCCACAACGCTCGGTCCTCTGCCTTCCGCATCCAGTCCCCCCCAACCACGTTCTTTAGGTCGTCGGTCCACCTGGCAGGGGGGCGCCCTACGCTGCGTTTGCCGATACGCGGTCTCCACTCAAGGAGTCGTCTGCTCCAACGGCCATCGGTCCTTCGACAGACATGGCCAGCCCACTGCCACTTCAGCTTACTGATCCTACAAGCTATGTCGGTCACTCCGGTTCTTCTCCGGATAATCTCGTTACGGATTTTATCCTTCAAAGAAACTCCAAGCATAGCTCGCTCCATAGCTCGCTGAGCGACTTTAAATATCTAGTAATAATAATAATACCTATTAATTGCATACCTACCTATTACTAGGTACATACCTATTACTAGGTAAAAAAACATCCAGGGGAAATCAAGTTGGTACCTACCTAAAGTTAAAGACTTCATAATCTGAGAAATTTCCGCGGAATATGCTGTTCACCATTTTATCAACTTTTTTGCCTTATTACACGGTCTTTTTTTCCTCGTTAAACGCTACAAATTGCAGTGGCATTGACGTGGGAATCTCGGAATTCAACGAGAAGTATTTATTTCCTGTAATCCTGCTTGAATGGTCTTCTTTAGTAATTACCTTCTACATACCTAAGTAGGTACTTTGTGCGCGCCTTTAACAAGCGCTTTCTAGATAATTTGAAAATGTGGGTAGAAAGTTAGAAACAGTTGGATTGCCAGAAAAGAAAGTCAAAAGAGAGGGTGTGACAAAAAGTCCTAGAAATGATAGGTACTTAGACAGAGATCTCTTCTCTTCTTAGTCGTTCACTCTTGGCAGAGTGATCGTGGTTACGTAAGGTCTCGAAAGTTGAATAGCAGCTCTTGCGACGCGTCTCCATTTCACTTGATGATTCTTTTTTTAATGAATAGAATATATATGTCGAAGTTGGTCCCATTTAAATTTGAAAATCGAAATCCACCTCTAAGGGTAGGAAAACAGAGGATGAGTCTTTGTTCACCCACTGAATTCTTACCTGTTAACCGATTCTGTTAAAATTTGGCACACATAAATGTAGTTCTAGACAGTACAACATAATGGAGACCTGGAGTTAGATTTTAGCCACAAAAAAATTAAAATTTAAACTTTTTAACAAAAAATTGAACCGACGAAAACAGAAATTGAAAAGCGAAAAATAATGTAAGTAACTAATTATGAGTCGGCCAAATTAACTAATAAAAACAAAATAACATCAAATACAACATGAAATTTTCTACGATAAACAATAACTTTCCAAAAATGCGTTCCCCGCTCGACCACTTGCAACTCGCTCGCACTTTGCTTGTTTGTTTGGCGCCGACTCATAATTAGTTACTTACATTATTTTTCGCTTTTCAGTTTCTGTTTTCGTCGGTTCAATTTTTTGTTAAAAAGTTTTATTTATAAGCAGTTCTTTTAGGATATCGATACATTGGTTCGGTGCCCAGTCCAGGGGATCCTCAATAAATGCCTCCAGCACCACATCTCTAGTGCATCGATTTTTCGGGTTATTCCCGTTGTCCCCCAGTCGTTCGCCCCCACTGGGGGTGAACGGTATTTTTTTTTCCCGTTGACCTCAATAAACAAAATTGGGGGTGAATGGGAATAATTTGGCACACAGATAGACTATGTAATGAATTAGTAAACAGGATTATTGCGCGGGCGCTGTGGCCGGCGTTAGCTAAGTAGGTGCCTATTGTACAATTCATCATCATCATCATTTCAGCCGAAAGACGTCCACTGCTGGACATAGGCCTCCCCCAAGTATCGCCACAATGACCGGTCCTGCGCCTTCCACATCCCGCGACCTTCACCAGGTATTCGGTCCACCCACCTGCCACACGCTGCGCCTTCCAGTACGCGGTCGCCACTCCAGAACCTTACTGCCCCATCGGCCATCATTTCTGCGAGCAATGTGCCCCGCCCACTGCCACTTAAGCTTTGCAATTCTTCGGACTATGTCGGTCACATATGTTGGTCATTGTACAATTAAAGACTTATAATTTTTCTTTAGGTATAATCAATAATTAAGCAAATATTAACACGACGCAAATGACGGTTATTATTAACACAATAATGATGAGCATGCACATTTTCATCCGGTATTTTCTTTTGTAAGCGGCGGCTTTCGATAGATGATCTTCGCCAGCTTCTACGTGGTCACGCGCAACTTCAACGTGGCCATCTATAGAGTCTGTAAATTGAAAATAATTCTAATAAAAAATAGTAATCAGCCCATTCTGTCCCACTAGAAGAAAGAAAATAGAAGAAAGAAAATACAAGAATAGAAGAAAGAGAACAGAAGAAACATTTAACAAAAAAAAACAAAAAAAACAAAAATATTTTTATTATATCTCATACATAAGTGTTCAAACATAAATTGAGGCAGCTCCAGTAAGTTACAAAAGTACTTGTGTTGGAGCTGTCTCGCTACTTCCCATTGATCATAACAATGATGAGACTATTTTTAAAATTTTTTTTTTATATAAAATGAGGAAAACAAAACAAAAAAAATATATTTAAAATAACATTGGTTTTAGCAGCTCTGTGAGATTATTGTGTGTTTGAGAGTATTTGTGGGGGATGTGGGAGGTGTGTGTATGTTTGTGTGTGTACATGTGCATGTAGAATTTGACGAGTTGTTTAGCTAATCCTGACCAAAATGTTTTCTGTTTCTTCATATGTTAGGGTTTTTAGCCATTCGATTATAACTTTTTTACATTTGTGCAACAGAAGAGGATATATATTTAGTTTGAGGTTCAGTTTATTATAGATGTAGGCTGATTGTGTCACATATTGCCGTCTAGCAAAGACTGTTCGAATCCGCGGGGAGTGAGCCACTATATCTCTGCGCCTTCTGTTTTGAGTATCTGGGTTAAAAGGAAGGGACTTATGCAGGGTTAAGGTCACATTTAGCAGGTAAAGTTTTCTTACAGATAGCAGTCTACTAACTTTATAAAGGTCGGTTGTTGGGTACCTAAATGGTTTGAAATACATAACCTTAATAAGGGATCGCTGAGCTCTTTCCAGATCGAGGAATCTAGTTTTAGCGGCTCCACCCCAGATCGAGATGCAGTACGTAATTATGGATTGTGCCAGGGCAATATAGATTTTGTTAAGAAGTTGTGCGGACATTAGATGACGTAAGGTCTTAAAAATCCAGATGAATTTCCTGACTCTCTTCATGAGAATCTCAATGTGAGGGTGCCATGACAATCGTTGGTCAACAATTATGCCCAAATATTTTGTGGAGCTAACTTGCTGAATGGCTTGACAGTCGCAACTATGAAGACCGCTCTCACAGACATGAATCCTAACTCCGAAGTTGGGTCCAGGCTGAGACCTTGAGTTCGGGGAAAAACAAATAAAGTTAGTCTTAGTAGTATTTAGGGTTAAAAGATTTACATTAAGCCAGCCAGCTATCTCCGCCAAACCCTTCTCAGCAGCAGTTTTCACCTCTCCCCATGACGTTCCTGAATAGACAACCGCAGTATCGTCAGCGTATGAAAAAATTCGCCCTCCATTGCTCTGCAGATTACATAGGCCATTAATATAAACTAAAAAGAGTGTCGGGCCCAAAACACTCCCCTGCGGAACTCCATAATATACTTCATTTTCAGTACTGCTTAAGTTGTTGATTCTAACAATCTGTTGCCTATCTTTAAGATAGCTTTCAAATAGGGAGAGAGCCGTACCTCTAATACCTATGCTTTCAAGCCTGTGCAGAAGGATCGGGACGGAAACGGTGTCAAAAGCCTTTTTGAGATCTAAGAACACCGTTAGGCATTTATGACCCTTATTATCCACTCTATTAACAATCTCAGATGTCAGTGCCGTAATAGCGTCTTGTGTTGAGAGTCCTCTTCTAAACCCAAATTGTGAGTTCGATAGAATATTGTATTGATTTAAATAGCTAATTAGTCTTTTGTTTATAATTTTTTCTAAAATTTTTGAAATAGATGGTAGCACAGATATGGGTCGATAGTTATTGACATCGTTCACGTCCCCACCCTTGTGCACAGGGGTAACCACAGATCGCTTAAAATCTCTAGGGAAGATACCTTTATTAAGACACAAGTTAGTTAGCTGGCTTATTAGGGGAACCACAAAGTCCCTGGACATTTTCAGGTATTTTGTAGGTATACCATCCCAGCCGGGTGCACTCTCAGAGTCAAGGCCCATGAGAATACCGTCAACTTCTTGTGGATCAGTCTCCAGTAACACAAACGAGGAAGCCCAGGAATTAGCACTGCAACTAGTCACAATTGGTAATCCTGTCCGAGTCACAATGTTTTCAGCTAAACATTTGCCTATGGTGATAAAGAACATATTGATACGGTTTAGTGAATCTAGAGGGTGCGGTGTAATATTAAGAAGGTAGGCGTTTGAAGTTTTAGGTGTCTTGAACTGTGTGATTTCATTTATTGTTGACCAAAGATGTCTTGGATTTTTCGTTGAATCTTCTATTTGTTTTCGATAGTATTGTCTTTTAAGTTTTTTAATTAAATTTGAACAAAAGTTACGGAAGCGTTTAAACGTTATTATTAAAATTACATTAAAGGGATCTATTCTAGTCTGGCGCTGCATTTTATTTCTAAGTCTAATACAACGTAATGCACCTGTAGTAATCCAGGGCTTCAGTGTTCTTTTACAACAAGAAACCGATCTAACTTTAGAGTTGGAGAGCAGGGACGCTCTAATCACTTCCACTAGTTTATTGGCGTAGATATCAGGGAGTGTATATGTATCAAATATAGATATATCTATATTGATGAGATATTTATAAGCATTTTCAAAATCCGTAACAGTTATGGACTTAGAAAAACTTCTTTGTGCTTTATTTGAGCTAGTTATATTTAAGAGAACCATCGCGTGATCCGTGATTGTTGTGTTAAGTACTATCACAAAGGCTGAGTTTTTGGTTTTATCAAGCTTCAAAAATACATGGTCAATGCAATTCTGCTCCCTAGTGGGTAGGCAGTGCCCCGGGAGAAGGCCATGAACAGATAACATATTTGAGTAGTTAATCCTGTTAGATCTTTCATGAGATTTTTCCTTGGGTCTTTCGATTATGTTAATGTTAATGTCACCTGTAACAATAATATTTTTGTGCGTACTACATGATTCAAGATGGGTGTTAATTGAGTTAATGAAGTTGTCAGCACAGACAATGGATGGGGAACGGTATATACCTATAATAGTAAAATTTGAAATAGTTACTTGAAGAGCAGAAGCATGCGTTACATTTATTTCTGTTACTAGTGCCATATAATCGTTTTTGACATAGGCTACCACGCCGTCGTTTTGGTTTAGCTGATTTAATGTGAAATAAGAGGTGTAGTTGCTTAGTTGTGGAATTCGTTTGTTATTAGTTAGTCTACACTCAGTAAGAATAAGCACGTCTACATCGAATTTCATCAGTGACAAATTCATCTGTAAGTCGTCAAAATTACTGTAAATACTCCTTATGTTTTGAGTCAAGACAGTCAAGTTCGAATTTTCAAGTTTTAAAGAAGTGGATATGTGTTCGATATCCATTATAGCAGAATTTGCAATTTCAGCATGGTCTAATTCATATAGCGTATTCAAGTTACTATCCATTTTTGTTTGCAAAATCTAATAGATGTATCTCACGGTGCATATTTGAAATTAGCCGCTGACGAGATTTAATCAATATTTTAATATGTAGAAGTTTGAGTTCAAGGATAGGTAGGCATAGTGTATGAGAGAATGTGTTTTGAGAACGAATGATTGTTGTTATTATAATTTCAGGTAATAAAAGAGTGTTGTGTGTAATTTTTATCAAAATGTGATTTCTTTGTGTTCGTATTTGGTGAGCATGCTTTACAGTGAAATAATTAATTAGAAACATATTATATCTAGGAGAATCTAACAAGCCATGAGAGCCATGAATTACAGTACTAATCAAGGCCAGTAATAAATCTAGTAAAAGTAAAAAAACAAAACAACTTACAAAAAACAGTCATGCACTTTGAAGCAAGTTATGCACCTGTGATTCACTCCTAACGAGGACGACCTTTGAGCTCTCGTCCTGCTTTACGAAAACTCGACCAAAAGCAGTCCAGCAGAATTTATACTGCTTAGTTTTTGCTAAGTCCCGGGCTAAGAAAAATAGGCGGGCGTTCTTGGGAGTGAGTTGTTCCGAAATGAATACAGGAACGTCCTCGTTAACAGTGATACCAAGGTGCTTTGCCTGAAGTTTAGTCTTATTTTTTATATTGTATGACTTAGTCTTCTTTAATAAATCCTGTTTAAGGATGACAGAATCAAGTTCCACTACAATAGGGGGATTATGTGTTCCTTCTTTTTTTCCCTGTAATCTAAAAATGTCCTTTATATCTCCCGTGTTCATCTCGAGATTAATATTCTTAGCCAAACAAAGTACCATATTGATTAAATCCTCTCTGGTCTCTTGATTCTTCCTCGGAACATTTTTTATTTCAATATTATTTTTGCGCGTGTATCGTTGTAACTCTTCAAGTCTTTCCTCCAACACAGTAATATGCTCTTTGTCTTTTTTCGCCTGTAATTCCAACTGATTTACCTTGTTTTTAAACTCCTCATTTTGATTAGTCAAAAACGCAATGGATGCTTCTATGCTGTTATTTGTGTGTTGAATCTCCTTTAAGTTGACAACAATATTTCTGAGTTCGCTTTGCTGAGTAGTTATGAACGAAGTAAATAGCTCCTTCATTTCCTCCTTAAATTTGCAGAATTCCGAGGGTAACATTTAAACATATAAGTTGTACATATTTTCGTTAACCATTTATAAAACCCTTTATTTTGATACCCCACTCGATAGGTTTTGAGGGACAATAATTTTTGGAAGACATAATATGGCGCCAAAAATCGGCCATTTTAATTTTTATAATTTTGATATACACTGTGTCACTTTCACAATTATGACGAATCTAACGACACCTCTCGAACTAAAATCCACCAAGCCACTAAGGCTACAGACCGTGCCAAAGAAATATACAGTCAACAAATCGGAATCATGACCCACGATAAGCTTAATATCCTACAGACATTCTAATACAATTGGGTTGAATTTCGCATAAACAGATATTTCCCTGGCAACTGACTTGTTATTAATTTTGTTAGCTATTGACAGTTACAGCTAGTTTACCAATAAAATTATTTTTCTAAATTTTATTCTTGACGTTTAACTCAAAATATTGTTATTTATTTATTTATCATTTATTGCGTGAAATATGGTACTGAGGATATTATAAATTAAATGTATGTTCCACACTCGGACGAATAAAAAAGGCGGACGGAATCTCGCTAAACAAAGACTGAAGCACTTCATTTTTTCTTATACCCACTATAATTTCTAAAGCATTTTAACACACCAGATTTATACTGTTATTTTATTTATGATGCTACAACAATGACTACCGTAACACTAGATTTTTTGCGTAATCGCGGCTTTTTGGCATACTATCTATGTGAATGTGTGCGTGCCGGCCCATACTTTTAAGCGAGCCGGCTTGCTATGGATGCTTCACTTATTGAATAGCGAGATTCCGTCTGCCTTTTTTATTCGTCCGAGGTTCCACATATTTAGCCGTTAAGAGTATTGTTTGACACCTTTTCATACTTGACATTTTATTATTTGTAATTTTTATTTTTATTTTATTAATGGTCTGTAATCGAAAAAGTTAGTATAGGTTTCTTAAAAAATATAGTTGTTTGTAGGAAAATCTCGTGAAACGACAGCTAATTCGAAATTCAAAACATAATTCCTGCTTTATCAAAAACATAATTTCCAATCCAATTATAAATCTATTGCATTGATAACAAAGCTCAAAATGGCACAGACCTCTGACCCGTTTTAATGCAGTTTCTGTAATATTCAAAATGTCCTAAGTGCAGCGTAGAAGAAAACCTTACTGTTTTGACGATTTCAAACGAATTATCAGCCGAGTGGGTCATGATTCCGATTTGTTGACTGTACATACATACATACTCTCGAAAGACATACACCCTCCTTCTGGCGCAGTCGGGTAAAAAAAACGTGTGCGGTCAGGGCCAGTTCGCCATTTTAAGTACCATGTAATAGGGGGCGAGCCTTTTGCCATTAACCGGGCACAAATCCAGACTCCGGGCTGCTACTGATAATTTCCTAGTGAACAAAAAAATCCAAATGACACTTATCCCGACCCGAGAATCAAACCCAGGAACCCATAGCAGTCGCGCTTACGACCACTACACCAAGAGCACAGCGGTGACACTCGGTGTACGTGTGAGCTCGCTCGCCGGTGACCTTGAGCGAGCGCGTGAATGCAATATGCCTTGGCTGAGGCAGCCGAGAGACTGCCCGTTCCACACGCCGCGCACCGCCCACGACCCCCGCACTCACCCCGACCCACACACATAGCCGCGAAATTTTTTACGAGCACACATGCTTAAGTGTCGCTTCTTGTCGTTAGTATATATTCTGTGCAAAGAGGCAGTCAAATTGTTTTTTTTATTCTTTTTTTTTTCTTACGCAAGCTGTGACAGCCACGCGGTTGAATGCTTGCCTTCCATGCAGGAGGGCCTGAGTTCAAACCCAGCCCGCACTTCTAACTTTACGAATTCATGTGCGGATCAGAATTTTATTATAACTTGCTTCAACGGTGAAGGAAACCTGCACACCAGAGTGTTCCATACAGTTCTCGATGGTGTGTGTAGTCCGCCAACCCGCACTAGGCGAGCGTGTGGACTACGGCCTAAACCTTCTTATTATGAAAAGAGGCCCGTACCCAGCATTGGGACAATAATGGGCTGATAAAAAAACGAAAAGCAGTGACAGCCAAGCGATTAAACGCTTGCCTTCAATGAAGTAGGAACTCAGATTTTGAACTCGGCCCGAACTTTTAATTTATCAAAATCCCCATTCCTACCATGTTCTAAATTGCCGACGGCGGACAAAACCTTTCAAAACCCCAGACGTTTGGACCAAATCCAGAAGAAACCAGTTTATTCCCCGGATACACTTACATACATACATACATATTATCACGCCTGTTTCCCATTGGGGTAGGCAGAGACTATGGATTTCCACCTGCTACGATCCTGACACACCTCTTTCGCTTCATCTACGTCCATTAACCTCGTCATGCATGCTCGTCGGTTTAGAGAACTCTTAACCTGGCATTTTTTGAGAACATCCGCGATTTGATCGCGATACGTTCGCCAAGGTCGTCATACTTAAAAATATAAAATACTAATAATTTTACCGATACGGCGAACTTCTTGGGGGTCCAAGAAGTTCGTCGTATCTTACCCGGACACCCCAAAAGATAATAGTTACTACATAACAGATATATCACTCCCATATAAAAGCTAAAATACCTATGATTTATTAGCCTCAAAGACATTAAATATTTACTAGTGAATTAAATATTGACTATTTTAATATTGTATAGGCTCGCCCCCTATTACATGGGACTTACAACATAACTGGCGAAATGTGGGTGTACTATACACCTCTGCCTACCCCTTCGGGGAAATACAGGCGTGATATTATGTTATGTTGTTATGTTAAATATTGACTAGTGCCCTATATTAAATCTCTTTGATTAGCCTACATTTTAATAATAATCCCAGGCCACAGATAATATCCCAGGCGTTAGCAAGCGGAAATATACCTCCCATACGCGTATCGAGAGTTGAAGAGGCCCCACTATGTCTTGTACTCTCGGAAGTACGCTAGCCGGCAGGCAATAACGCGACCTTGAGCGAGTGACGAAGCCCTCCCCAAACGCTCTTCCGAACTAGGACAAATCCGGGGAAACCCGGACGGATGGCAGCCTTAACCATTCCCTATGTTCGGAAAATAATCTAGATGGCATAGAAATATAACACATATGTCTATGCTAGATGGTATGTAGTCCGCCAACTCGCACCAAGCCGTAAAGTAGTAGACTATGGCCTCCTCATTTTATGTAGTATGAATATCGATTCTGTTAACGTACCTCACAGGAACAACAGGGTTTTTGTTACATATTGTATAAATCAAAATAATATAAGGATATAGAAGTGGTAAAGGTGCGTGAAAGTGTCGCCACGTACAGGTGTCTCGTAGGATACCAGTGCACGAATCGGTTGCTTGATCATCAGTGCTGGTCACTAAAGTTGTATTTTGCAGCATATCTAATAGCGAAATTGTTTTTAGACTTAATTTATTTTGCATTGAATGCTAGAAACATGGTGGACGTAATGGCGTATTATTTGTGTTGGTAGCGGAAAACCAGCGACATGCATTCCGGTAGTAAAATACAGTAGATACCATTTCTATAACCTTATTATTTAGATTTCTATGGCAGACATACATGAACATATCAAAGACATTTCTATACTAATACCTTTATGGAACATATGGACTCTAAATTAAAAAAAATAGAATTACGAGCTTCACCAAAAGAAGGCTTCTTTTGACATTTACCCAAAGAATTATTACTCAAGATAGAATGCGTACGGAGAAATTTAAGAACTTCAAAAATGAATAATATCCCGTTCATATAAGGTCCAAAATCTTTTAATCAAAATCAAGGAGAAAATACCGGTCTAGCCCGGTGTTCTCAGATAGTATTACCGAGAGCCCACTGTCCCTTTCCTGTATGAATGGACAACCTATAGAAAGAGACAAAGGGCTCCCTAATCATCGGACCGAATTTTAGTCAGCCGTCCGCTTTCCAGCTTGATATATGTATAAGTTCCTTGCATTTACCTACAAGTATTGTCTGTGATTGCACCCTCGCCGAAAAATAATTTATGGTTTGGCTAATTTCCAGCGCTATTGCTTCCATCTTACGTATGCAGGCTTCCTTATCAAGAAGCCTTTTCATATTTTCAGATATACTCCCCTGAAAATTATAAGATTCAATACTCATCATCCGGTCCGTGTGGTGCCGGACTTAAAGAATAGCACCACCCTTATCTCTTCTCATGGGTGTCGTAAAAGGCGACTAAGGGATTCACCAGAGGATGGGCAGCAGCGTTCTCTGAGTATTTAACCAACCAACTGCGATCGCCAACCCGCCTGCCAAGCGTGGCGATTATGGCATATCCCCCCCTTAATTGGGGGAGGCCTATGTCCAGTAGTGGACGTCTTTCGGCTGTAATGAATACTCATCATCATCATCATCATCATCATTTCAGCCGAAAGAAGTCCACTGCTGGACAAAGGCCTCCCCCAAAGGGGGGGGGGGGTATGCCATAATCATAATTCGATCTTTATTCGGTCGTTAAGTTCCCTTTAATATGGTTGAGTTAAGCGATGGCAGATGCTCGCGTCATATCAGTAACTATTATCTAATCTGTGGCGTGATGCTCGTGAACGGGTGCCGTCTGTGCTCCTACATACTATGGCAACTCTTATTAGGTTTATTTATAAAGGCAATATTCTCACTTTTAAACTCTTGTTTATTTCTGACATTAACCTACATTATACCTACGAATAAAGAAGCAGTCTTGGACGAATAAAAATAAATAAATAACGTTTATTTCACCAACAATTTATACAACCACTTATAGCAAAACTTAAGGGCTAATATTTACGTATACAACATGGGAGCATCTGTATCCGAAGTAGGACAGGTCCTGTATCTCGGTATACAGCGCCATACCCCTCAAACATTAGGCAAAAATAACAATAATAATAGCCAAAACAGACATGTAAAGATGCATTAATATTCTAGACTTAAAATGCTTGTCCAAAACAGAAGATGTGGTTGTAGGTGTGTTGTGTGTGTGTGTTTTGTGTAGTGAAGAGTGGGAAAAGGTTGGGGGATTCTTGAGTTATAGTGTGTTTTTAATACCGAAAAACAAAAACTCAACATTAATCATTTTCATCAATTAACTTTGTATAATAAACAAGTTCTCAGTTTCCTCATAAGACCGACTAAGTAGATAGTTTTGCAACTTCTTCTTGCATAATGCTTTGTTAAGGGGATATATCTCTAGGTCCTTAAAAAAAAAAAAAAAAAGATTTCTTAAAGATTTCTTTTTATTAAGAATTCTTTTTATTCGTCCAAGGAAGCAATAGGTTCTTTCATCGTAGCATTATACTCACATTATTTGAATGAATTTGATGTAATAAACAATAACCATTTTGCTACATTGCTTTGTACGCTACCACAGAAATAGATAGAATGGCCATTAAACCATTTAAACCATTTATTTTGCCACACATACACAAAATGGCCATGTGGACAGGGCGCGCGTGGCAGCACCACAGAGCACTGCAGCACCATGCACCATAGTGAAGGTTATTTAAAAGCCTTTTTCAGCACGCCTTATGACTTGTTTCTATAAATACTGTAACAAAAACCCGCAAAAATGCCTTATTGTGCTATTTCTAAGTGCAGAAACAAAAGCTTTTTTTTTTTTTTTTAATAATTACGTCAAAATGTAAGGCGTAGTTTGTTCGGAAAGTTGCCACGCATGAATAGCAAGTAAAATTGTGATTACAACCATTCTATCTATTTTTGTGTACGCTACTTTGTTATGCGTTAATAAGGTTACCTGTGTCTGTAGAGCAATCAGTCTGGCATTCTGGTCATCTTCGATAGCCTGCCGTTCCATCTCTTGAAAGTGATCCTTACAGGGCTCCCCCACCTTTAGTAAATGCTTTGACATTTTTTTTGAAATTTTCTGTAATCAAAGGATCGTATCTGTGTGTAATTTAAGTAATTTGCATTTTTCTTTTCATATTAAAAATATCATAAGAAAAAAACATTACCTATTAGCGGTACAAAATTAACATAACATAACATAACATCACGCGTGTATTTCCCCGAAGGGGTAGGCAGAGGTGTATAGTACACCCACATTTCGCCAGTTATGTTATAAGTCCCATGTAATAGGGAGTGAGCCTATTGCAATTAACCAAAAAAAAAAAAAAAATACAAAAAAAAAAAAGAAACAGCGGTAGTGGTACAAAATTACCTACGTAATTTTAGCGAAAAGGTTTATACATTTACGGTAATTTATAAAGATTACGGTAAAATTACCGGCGACTGGGCTCAAAGAGTGAGCCTTATCAACTAACGAAAAAAACGTAATCTACTTAAACTTACGTAAACGATTAGAATTTTACTGGAAATTACGTAAAATATTAAATTGTACCGTATTTTACCGGGATAATTTTACGGGTTTTCATCCATATCACATATTGTGATTTCATTCAAAATAACTAGTTATTTCAATACAATTTTCTATTGTAGTATAACCCTAGAAATGTCTGGGAAATGATAAGCCTGTATCTGACAGCCCTAGTTCAGTGTCATTGGTCGCCCTTCAAGTATTTAACCTACCTTCTGCACTGAAGAGAATTGAGCCGATACATCTCTGAAGTCCTGTTTGAGCCTTAGCTCGTGCAACTCCTCAAGTTTGTTTCCACATCGAACTGCTATTCTGAGAAGTTTTAAGTCACCAGTACCAGCCAGTATTGAATCTTTTACTGTCTTCTGTATGTCCAAGCTGTGAACATTATAGTAATAATAAATAAATAAATATCTTTGGGAATTTTTTTTACACATCACCATCTAGTCCCAAACTAAGCAGATCTTGTGCTATGGGTACTAGACAATGGATTAATGGATATAATAATTATATACCTTTTTTGGTAAATACATACTTATAATACATAGGAAACACCCAGACCAACACAAACACTTATGTTCATCACACAAATATTTGTGTCCTGTGGGAATCGAACCCACGACCTCGTGATCAGCATTCCGACCCTCGAACCACTAGACCACAGACGTGTGTCTGTGGTCTATGATGTCTTTGTCTGTGATGTCTTCTCATGGGTGTCATAAAACGCGACTAAGGGATTCACCAGAGAATGGGCAGTAGCAGGGTGCTGGGCCAGAAAACCTCCTCGTGTGCCTGACGGCTGCTGGTCTTTCTCGATATGTCTCGAGGGAACAGCAGTTGTTGGGCCAGTGCACCCTGGGCACTGGCAATAAGTATCCTTTGGACCGGGAGACTTTATTGCCTGTGGCGAATGTTTTGGCACGGGAGGCGGCCGATGTGGGTCAATCTGCCGTGTCAAGCCTATCTGTTGTATCTCACGAAACCTAGTTTTGAGATATCACCGTTCAAAGTTTTTTACAGATAATAGCGATTATTTTAAATGTTTCAAAATTTTCGGGAAATATTTTTACATAATTGATTGTATTAGAGTCTGAGGAAAACCGGACTGTTTATAGATTTTTGAAAACGTTGAAAGTTTTAGAGTTATTAGCTATAACAGATATAGGTGTGACAAGCTCTCTAGAGATTGGTTGTTACGCGGTGCTCTGTATCTTAAGATACGTGACTTACCCGCAACAAGTGTAATATCACTGAGGTACTATGTGTAATATGGAATGTTTTGCTAAACACAGGTATCTTTACCTAAAGTCGGTCTGACTAATTATTTAGTACTAAATTAAATTAGGTTATAAATAAATAGAAAGACAGTACTCATCTAAACAAATGAATAAATGACTTACGACTTATCTAGTACCTACTCAAATTTTAAAATGCATTAAAATATCCTTTTTAAGTGAGTCAAAAAGTAAAACAAAAACTTAGACTTCTAACCAAAATTCGACAAGTTTTGAAAACAAAGAAAAATTAATTAATTTAAAAATAAAATAACTTTAAAAAAGTAAAAACCGACTTCAAAAAGAATAAAATAATTTGCGTGAAAAAGTTTAGGAAGTTGGTGCCAATTTTTTATTTATACTAATTTTTATTATTATTTAAGTATTTTTTTAAAAGACTGGTCCATAATAGGCACAGATAGAGAGAAGTGGAAAAAGAGTGGGGAGGCATTTGCCCTGCAGTGGGACAGTATAGGCTCTTAGAGGGAACGGCAGTTGTTGGGCCGGTGCACCCTGGGCACGGGCAATAAGTCTCCTTTGGACCGGGGGACCTTATTGCCTGTGGCGAATATTCTGGCACGGGAGGGGCCCGATGTGGGCCAATGGCAAGTTGCTCTGCGTGTCCCTCTGAGAAAGCAGAGGGCACTGTGGAGGAGCAGGGGCGGGCCCGGTGTGCACTCACCCTGCCACTGGGCAGGCAGCGGGGGCACTGTCCTTCCCTGCCCCCGTCGGTCTCGTAATCCCAGGAGTGCTTGCCGAGTAGTGTTCTCGCGCCTCTTGGGACCGAGGGTCTTGGCTTCACCGCCCGGACCGCGAGGAAGAAAACCTCTATAAAAATTACAGGAGGATGGGCCTGCGAGCAGCAGACTCGGGGTAGTCTGCTGCCCGACCAGCAGCTGGCGTAGTTGGCGCAGTTGGTAAAGGCCCGTGAGGTGAGGTGGCGTGCAGTGTTCCATGTGCGCCACAGAGGAGGGTGCGGCTGACGTTAGGCCGCACAGGGAGAAGGGGCTCGCCTGCTTGTGGCGGGCCGGTACCTGTCGGGGGTGGTTGTGTGAATACTCACGGGTTCCCACGCCCCCGGCTAAGGTAGTTGAAGGAACACCGTGGTGGTTTTAGTCGGTAAGAGTCCGCCACTGGCTCCGCCTACCCCGGGCGGAGTGCGTCCATGAGGATTTCCCCAAGGGAAAAAAGAAAAAAAAAAAGGCTCTTAAAAATAATAAGTATTTTTTTACTATATCTGTGCTTACATCATATCCCTTAATTCAATACTATCCTTCGGTCCACTTATAAGGTTCATCGATTTTGCCAGGGCCTTTGTCCCATGGATTATAGTGTTTATATTGTCAGCTATATTCTCACTCAGTCTTTGAAGATCTGGGGAACTAAAATCTGCGACGAATCCACTGTTAGAGGTCCCAGTAATGGCTTCGTAGTCCCGCATTACAGTATTTATTGGTTTTGTCTCAGACATGGCAATACCTGAAAGAATAGAACAAATTTAAAAAAAAGTACCTATGTTTTTTTCTCCCACATGATCGGAAATAGCTTCATTATTTAAAGAAAACCGGCCAAGTGTTAGTCAGACTCACACAGTAAGGGTTCCGTAAAACCCATCGACCTGATACCCCATAGAAACAGATTTAATTTACGAGAGTTCAATAAAAGACATCAACGCACCGTGCAACAATCAATCAATCAACTCAGCCTATCGCAGTCCACTGCTGGACATAGGCCTCTCCCAAGTTGCGCCACAACGCTCGGTCCTCTGCCTTCCGCATCCAGTCCCCCCCAGTGCACGAAAAATGAATTCTTGCATCTCTTTCTTACGCACATAGATTTTTATTAGTATTTGTTGCTAAACTACATAGTATGCACTATAATCAGACCAAGTTTGATGCTGGTATGTATTGCCGTTTTGAAGATAGAGCATGCAAAAGAAAACGTTCAAAAAATGCATTTTTTTAGAGGTTTCTTGTATGGGGACCCCCTTTGATTTTAGACTTTTTATAGTTTTTAGGCATTTATTGTGATAGGCACCATAGTAGCACATATTCTGTGAAAATTTCAACTGGTTATCTATTACCGTTACAAAGATACAGCCTGGGACAGACAGACAGACAGACGGACGGACGGACGGACAGCGTAGCGAGAGGAATAGGGTCCCGTTGGCACCCTTTGGGTACGGAACCCTAAGAAGAATACATCAATCGGCTCTTTTCCGTACGCAATACGCAACGAAATAACACGCTAGCAATTTCCAACACGACAATAATTGTTCAATATTTGTGATTGCGCAATGATATTGACCGTTTAGGGGTGAGATTGAAATATAAATGGAGATCGAGACGATACATTAATCAAAATAACATCAAATAAAACCTGAAATTATCAACGATAAACAATAACTTTCCAAAAATGCGTTCTCCGCTCGACCACTTGCAACTTGCACGCACTTTGCTTGTTTGTTTGGCGCCGACTCATAATTAGTTATTTACATTCGTTTAGCTAGGACAGCGGTTCTCAAACTTTTTTGGTCACGGAACCCTTTTGACAAGCAAAATACTTGACGGAACCCTACAATAAAACAATAGTTTTTAAAAGTGTATTCTTTATTATATAAGCATAATAAAAGTACAATGTAACAGTTACTAATTATTACTTACTTTAACCACATGCCAAGTACAATAATAGAAGATATTAAAAATGAAAAAATCTTAACTAATGGGAGGTATGAAACTGTTTTTTATTTTTCATCAATTGGTTGATATCAGGTTTGATAGAAGACATTTGAAGTCTCATATCAGGTTCGGCGTCCAGTCTATTGCGATATTTTGTTTTCGTGGCTGCATAGGTTGAGAATCCTGTTTCGCACAAATATGTTGGGAACGGGAGAAGAATATTCAGAGCCATTCTGCCAAGCATTGGATATTCATCACGGATTCTGCACCAAAAATCGTTGAGAGGCGTCGTTTTGAACAGTGACTCCATACTTGTGTCTGATGACATTTCTAAAAGAGATTCATATATCTCGTTTGACATACTTTCGGGCTTTTGCAAGTTGGGTAAAAAAGGATTATGAATCCATGAATTCAGCTTCATTTTTGTATTATGGTCTTCGGGAAAATACTTTACAAAAGATGCGCGCATCGAAGTGAGATATTGGACCAATTTTGAAGAATTCATTCATTTTTTTGAAGAACACATCATCTTGAAACATTTCCGAGTCGTTATCGCTAACAAACTCACTGAGTGACGTAAAGCTTTCTATTTCTCTCTTACCAACGCAAATAATCCAAAAATCTAATTTTCTTTTGAAGGCAGTTATTTTGTTATAGGCCTGGAACACTGTTGTCTGTTTACCTTGCAATGATAAATTCAATTCGTTCAGTTTTTGAAAGATATCCGCCATAAAAGACAATCGGAACAACCAAGTTTTATCATACAAACGGTCTTTCAAATTAAAAGAAACTGTATCTGCTGAAAGAAACATTTGTAACTCGGCTCTAAGTTCAAATAGCCTTGTTAAAGTTTTACCCCGAGACAGCCATCGCACTTCTGTATGGAGCAGCAGTGTTTTATGTTTGCTGCCATAATCTTCACACAATAATGAGAACAATCGGGATTGTAGTGGTCGTGATTTGATAAAATTAATTATTTTTACCGCTTCATCCATAACTAATTTTAGATTTGACGGCATTTGCTTCATCGCAAGTGCTTGTCTATGCAGAATACAATGGCTGGAACTACAATTAGGCGCTTTACTTTTTATTCGTGATACTGCTCCTGCTGTTTTACCTGTCATCGCCTTGGCCCCATCTGTACAAATGTCAATGCAATCGTTCCAACTAAGATTATTTTCTTTAAAAAATATGTTTATTTTATTAAAAATTTCTTCCCCGGTAGTGTTTGTGGGCAGCGGTGAACACATAAGCATGTCTTCTTCAAAAGAACGTTCATATGGATATCTCACGATAACCAGCAAGATAGCCAGACCAGTGACATCAGTTGACTCATCCATTTGCAAGGCGAATCGTGTTTTTTGTAGACGTGCAACTAGTTCTTGTTTGACGTAGCTTGCCAGATCATGGATTCGTCGTGAAACAGTATCGTTTGATAGCGGTACAGTAGAAAGATGCTTTGCAGATTTTTCATCGAGCATACATTTTGTTATGTCTAACACACATGGCTTTATTAAATTCTCAGCGATAGTGTGCGCTTCACCTGCTTGTGCAATGCGATAGCTAACTAAATATGATGCCTCCGTGGCCTTTTCATTGATAGTTTGTGTTACATGCATCATATTTTTTTGACTTTCCAATAACTGTTCTTTTTTACGAACAAAAAATTCTTTATTCTTGTCTTTAGACTCGGGGTGTACAGTTTCTAAATGTCTGCGTAATTTGGCAGGTGCCATGGAACTATTAGGAAGCAGTTTACTACATAACATGCAGAGAGGTGAGCCGTTGGAATCAACAAATCCGAAACTGATATATGATTCATCATACTTCCTTTTTTTCGTCTTTGAAACCGTGGAGCTTGACGTCGTGGCATCATCGTCTGGATCGGTAATTGCTGTATTCTCCGCGCGTACTGCTTTTGAACATTCAGCGTCATTAGAAGATGTCGTTGCAACACGTTTAACACCTTTAAGCCAACGTTCCATTCTTCTTTATTAATAATGTTACACGTCAGGATGGTAGGGTCAAAATAATGCACAATCGTTACTGCGTTTATGAGACAAAGTTTAGTCCAAAGAAGAAATGTACAAAACTGATACAATCAGAATACAGCGGGCAGTAGAACTTACAAGAAGGCAGCAGGCTAGCCAGCTTGTAAGTAGGTAGGTACGAACTTATCGCTCCGAACGCTAATCGTCAACTGACTGACGAGGCGCGACTTTTTTTATATAATAGCGCTTTTATACTTAGTCCTAGACTCGAACATTCTCAAAAATACTCGAGTCGGCGCCTTTGATAAACAAAAAGCGGAAATAAAAATATAAATACAAAAAAATGCGTTGTAAACAATCTCGACTTTATGCTTTTGAAGATAGAGCCGAAAGTCGCTTGTTCACAACTATAGCGTCTAATTCAGAGGCGGCTTTTATCAAAGGGACTGCGCGCTCACAAGTATACGCGCGGCGGGCGGATTTAAAACGTTCGACCAGTGACCAGAGAGAGGTGTTTTGTTTTTTTTTCTAAATTCTTGCGGAACCCCTACAGGGGTATCGCGGAACCCTAGGGTTCCGCGGAACACACTTAGAGTACCGCTGAGCTAGGAGAATAGTTATTAAGACTATAAGCTTCATATTATTTATCGCTTTTCGGTTTCTATTTTCGTCGGTTCAATTTTTTGTTAAATTTTTCGCTTTTCACTTTCTGTTTTCGTCGGTTAAATTTTTTGTTAATAAGTTTTTTACTATTAATAATTACGAGAATTGGCTTGGCTTCAGATAAAACAGATAATACTTATGTGAGTTATTCAATCAAATAATATTTTTTAGTTGCAGTAACTGTGTTAAAATAATCTTCGATTATGATGAACACGGAAACTCAGTAGGAGTTTCCATGTTTGTGTATCTACAATAATCCTATCCTAATAATATTATATCCTACTTAATCCTACTAATATTATAAACGTGAAAGTTTGTGAGGATGGATGTATAAGTATAAGTAAGTATAAGTTTAGTAGCAAAAATCAAGAACAACACTTAATAAAATTATATATCACAACAATCCTGTGATTTGTGTACTAGATGGTAGCAGGTAGGTACTTTAACATCAAAATAATTCTTATTAAAACTTCGGTGGTAGGTATTATGCGGTATGGATGTTTGTTACTCTTTCACGCAAAAAATACTGTATGGATTTTAATGAAATTTGGCATACAGATAGAACATAACCCGGATTAACATATAGTCTACTTTTTATCCCGGGAAGATTTTTCATCTTCCCGGGATAAAAAGTAGACTATATGTACTAAAAACGAACTACGAACTTTTCGTTCGTGGGGGACGCGCGATAAACGACATTCACGTGGGCGAAGTCACGGGCATAGGCTAGTTGCGAAATAAACAAATAAGCAAATATAAAGTAAATACCCAATACAAAACAATATATGTAATCAGCAGATTACGAATTTAATATTATGAGGAAAAATTACCAAAAATAAACGTTCAAATCGAAATTACGGGAAGTATTAAGTAGGTACCTACTTATTGTGTAAGTACTTATGTCCTACTTTTATTTAGAAGCACCTACTCTTGTATTCTATACTAATCTTCTAATATATATTGCGAAATTATGGATGAAATTGTGGAAAGAAAAAATCGCTCACGAGCAGGATTCGAACCTGCGACTCCTGGCTCAGTACGCCAGTGCTTTGGGCCTCAGAATACAGAAACCTTTAGCCACTAAGCTACCGTGAACACTGCTCTTGGTATCGAATAAAATTTTTTTTTCTTACTATGCATCCATTAAACAAAAATTCAAAAAAAAAAAAAAATCTTATTAAGCAAATATTTATTTTAATAATTTACACCGTAAATATTCTTTATGTGGTGGAGAAATAAATGAATGATTTATTATTTATTATTCGGACACCGTTTTAATGGCTATATCTAAAAAAGCTTGACTTGTTCTTAAAATAACAAACGTTTTAACCATAGACTTATATATTACTTTGTTTTTAACACTCACGGACAGATTTTGGAATGCGGCAACGCCATTCGGACTATTGCAATATTGGATGCATCGTCAGGCACCCTTACGAAACGTACTACGACGCAGTAAATAAATATTAAATATTTTGGGACATTTTACACAGCACCATCTAGTCCCAAACTAAGCAGAGCTTGTAATATGGGTACTAGACAATGGATATAATACTTATATTTTATTTTTTGTAAATACATACTTATAATACATAAGAAACACCCAGACCAACACAAACACTTATGTTCACCACATAAATATTTGTGTCCTGTGGGAATCGAACTCACGACCTCGAGATCAGCAGTCCGACACTCGAACCACTAGACCACAGACGTCGTCAAAGTAGGTACCTACATCTTTGCTAATTCGATATTCATGCTTCTTGTGCAAATTACGATTTCATATTAGAGATACAATACATATATAATATAATATACATACATAAATATAAAATATACATATTACAGATATGATAAAGAATATAATATATATATATCCTAGCAGATAGTAAAAAAGTTTTGTTGAAGTTTTTAGCGGTGCAACAAGATGGACGAGAGGAGATTGACGAAACAAGTATACGAAGCGAGTGTGGAAGAGTTGGAAGGGGACGACCTCGGCGAACGTATCGCGATCAAATCGCGGACGTTCTCAAAAAATGCCAGGTTAAGAGTACTCTAAACCGACGAGCATGCATGACGAGGTTAATGGACGTAGATGAAGCGAAAGAGGTGTGTCAGGATCGTAGCAGGTGGAAATCCATAGTCTCTGCCTACCCCAATGGGAAACAGGCGTGATAATATGTATGTAACAACACTGAGTGATGCTACTCGTACATATAGTTATCTATGTATCGTTGCCAGTCACACACACTATAATACGTTTGCATTCCTCAATTGTATTCACGTACCTTCATTAGTAAAAAAAAACATAAAGTAAGAAGCATTATTGAGGGTACCTTTGATAAATAATTAGCCAGTTCTGTACAAGTTGATGTTGTGAACCTGTGACACAATTATTATTTAGTTAGAGACCTATACCTACACAATTACAACATCACAAATCTTGTTTATTTGGTTAGAATGTTCAACTATTGTATGAATGTCCCAAAAAAAAAAGTATTTGAACACAGACATGGTAAAAAATATAGACTAAGTGCTGCGAACAACCATAGTGAAGCCAACACAAACCGTGCTCCTTCATGTACAACCAGTGCTCATGTACACACCATGCACCTGAAGGATATTTGTTTTCGCGATGCTTACTGGACGTTGCCGCGACATGTGAACTGAGAGGGGTGAGCACGGTTTAAGTTGCATGTGTGTGCGTGAGCGCTGGTTTGTACACGGAGGAGCACGGTTTTATTGGCTTCACTATGATTGTTCGCACTTCGTCTATATTTTTCACTATGTCTGTGTATTTGAATAAAGATTCTTTAAACCTATCACTCATTACAAGTCCCCTGCCGCGCTGGTCGTGTATGTTCGGGCTAATCTTAGAAACTGCTGTACAGATTTTCATATTGTTTTCGTCAATAGAAAGAGGCATTATCTAAGAAGGCTATAGTTACTACCCTTGCGAAGCCGGGGCAGGTTGCTAGTAAAGTATAAAAATATAGAGGTTTACTTACCTTTAACAATCAGAACGATACAGACGGTGAAACAATAGATTTTCGCGGTCACTAGTATTGTCTATAACACAGATAATATAATCTATAGTATCTAAATTGGTTTTCCTGACGTTTCGAAAGCTTTGTAGAGTTCGTGGTCGCAGGAAGACTAAGATGACAACCGTCTTTACAGGTATTTCTAAAAAAATATTTTGATCTACCGTACAATTTTTATTAATTAAAAATCGTTTCGATGCACGCAGTAATCACTCACACACAACACATTGTCAACTTCTACCGGCGGTAAATGTCATGTCTCTGCAATTATCTTTTACAATGTTGCGTGCTTTTTTATTTTTTGAACTGGGTTCCAAAAAGGTGGCTTTCGAAACGTCAGGAAAACCAATTTCAATAATATGTTGTGTGTACATCAATAAATAAATAAATATACGCGATGTAATCCGGTTAAACTTGTTTTATTATAACTAAAAATATGTCATCACAATATTTCACGATTTTTATACGTAGTTCCAAGAGCAAGAATTGTTTTTTTTTTTTGACCCAGCACCATCTAGTCCCAAACTAAGCAGGGCTTGTGCTATGGGTACTAGACAATGGAATCAATGGATATAATACTTATGTAGGTACTTTTTTTTTGTACCAACACAAACACTAAATAATGCTATAATTAATATTTTAATACGCCAAGACATAAGTTAATAAATTAAACGAATTAAATGAGTTATTCCAACCAAGTGTACTGCAGTATATCGTAGACTATTTCCTATTTCATGTTTACAGTGTGATGATATTATCCAGGAAGGATAGTTTAATGAAATATTGATCGAAATGATTAGGTACAGTCAATTTCATATCGATGGTAATTAAACCAGTTTAAGCAGGGGTTTACTCACGTTTCGAACATTGATAGCACCATTTGCTAAACTCTGGTCGGATTAGTAGTAAATCCACACGAATCGGATTGGCACGAAATGTGCGAATCGACGCTTTTAAATATTAATTTGACGACGTCTGTGGTCTTTGACGACATCTGTGGTCTAGTGGTTCGAGTGTCGGACTGCTGATCACGAGGTCGTGGGTTCGATTCCCACAGGACGCAAATATTTGTGTGATGAACATAAGTGTTTGTGCTTCTTATGTATTATAAGTATGTATTTACAAAAAAAAAGTATCTAAGTATTATATCCATTGTCTAGTACAAGCTCTGCTTAGTTTGGGACTAGATGGTGCTGTGTAAAATGTCTCAAAAATATTTAAATTTAAATATTAATTTTAATAATAAAACAATGTTTAACCGGATCAAATCGCGTATATTATTTAAATTGGTTTTCCTGACGTGTAGTGATCGCGAAAACCTTAGAAGTTATTATCAATTTTAATGTTAATCCGAGTTATGTTTTATCTTGTATGCCAAATTTCATTAAAATCAGTCCAGCCGATCTTGAGTTATAAATGAAGTAACTAACCTTCAAACGCTCAACAATAGTATGTTAATCTAAGTAACTTCTTCTATCGTGTTGACATGAGCTACATAATGATAATAGCTCATGCCGTGGGAAAAGATTAGCCAGTCAGCAGGTTGGTAGCGGGGCTGACTGCCCAGGGTGCGCCGGACCATCAATTAAATAGCGTCACTCGTGGAGGCTCTTTTAATGCACTAACCCAACCATTGAGGAAATATGTACTACGTACTAGAGACGACATCACAAAGAAAAAATATCGCGCAGTTTGCTCACCGCGGGGCAAGCGCGGGGTGAGCGGGGCGTGTTTATGTCATCATAGAACATAAACACGCCCATCCATGCGCGCAGATGCGACAGTCTGTTTATTCTGCCTACTTGATAGGTAGGTACCTATTGTGTGTACAAGGCGTATAAATAAAAAGAGTATTAAGCTGCATCACAATATTTTAATTTCCTTTAAATAAAATAAATTTAGTTAGTTTCTGGCGTTTAGTATGGTAATCTTGATCAGTTTTTGCTTCATGGTGCAATCTAATTTTTGTGTACTGATTTATTATGGCCCTAATTAAATGGATTCTGTGGTTGAATGTTGATTGATTTTGATTGGTTGAATGTTGATTGATGGCTGATTCTGTGAATGTTGATTTAAATTTGTAAATACTTCTTTCTCGATGAAATGCTTTAGGGTGTTTACTGTTATATAATTAAAGTCATATTTCGAGGCAAGAGCTTTTCCACCGCTTTCCCGTATTAAATTACGTATGATTTTTTCCGTAGCCAAGCATATTATATATATGTCTTCTGCAGAATAACACAGACCTCCCATGTCTTTTATAGTTATGAGTGTATGATGTGAAAGTTTATTTGGTGTCGTCAAGCTATCGATGCAATCTTCACATTTCAACTTTTTTATTAATTGTTTTGATACATATCCAGATATGTAGCCTACTATCACTTTCGTCTCACAAGTAAAGGTTTCGTGGTCAAGCATTGTTGCAAAGATATCGCAATTATTTTCAGCTTCCAAGTTGGATGTCAACAAACGTTCAGTTTGTAATATTCGATATGGCTGTTCGTCATACCTATTTGAAGAGGTTGTACTGTTAATTAAAGCGGTTTGTAAAAAAAGTATGGAAAATACCCAGTGATTATCTGATGATCATCAATACAATACTCACTATAAGATACTATAAGACCTTTTTATACCATGTTTTTAAGCAAATAAATATATTCTATTCTATTCTATTAATTAAATTAATATTAATGTCACTAATGATGACACTTTTAAATGAAACCTACTAAAATTGTATTAAAAATAAAATACGAAAAAATACCGTAAGTTAATAGAAAATACGGGTAAAATACATGGCCATTTTGGTATTAT
This sequence comes from Asteroscopus sphinx, assembly GCA_949699075.1. NCBI lineage: Eukaryota > Metazoa > Arthropoda > Insecta > Lepidoptera > Noctuidae > Asteroscopus > Asteroscopus sphinx. Next base: position 18,836,565 of record OX453022.1, on the reverse strand, counting down.
AACTCGATAGTGTCACGTCTGCGCTTAGACTATCACCGAAACATGGCCGCCACCTCTGTAACGCGTCACCACAATTCACAATTGATACAATTAAATTAAATTACGTTTGTTATAAGATAATATTTAGAACTTACTGATGAAAAGTCACTCCTTGACTTTTACCTATGTTTCTCGAGTTGTTAGAACAGTATCTCAATACACACGTAGGCATATTTAGGTAATGAAACTTAGCACTCTTTCACGTCACGTTGCGGCAAGCGGCCTGGCACAGACTAAGTGAGTGAGAGTGCAGGAGCTCTAAGGCGTGCTACAAAAAAATTCTTTGAGGCGTCGTCTCTAGTACGTAGTACATATTTCCTCAATGAACCCAACTTTGTTTTATATATTTAGATTATGAATTAGATATTTTAAGAGTTTATTACTTTTATTCCTAACTTTATTCTTATTGTTAATATTATGTTAATATGAAATAAGTGTTAATCCAATCTGAATAACATATAGGCTACTTTTTATCCCGGGAAAATGAATAGTTCCCGAGGGATGGGCGATAAACGACATCAATGTGGGTGAAGCCGCGGGCATAGGCAACAACAACAACAACAACAACAATTCTACAACGTGTTATTGAAATAACTCAAAACCTGAAACTAGTTGGTTCAGAATCGAGAGTAGTATGGTTTACACTACATTTTAAAGTAGGTAAATTTTTCCCAATTTTTTTTTTGCATCTTGCCGCGTCTACAACTTTCATAAGACGCGATGCTGAGCGTGTGACTGATGCGGTGATGCCTACGTAGGTAAACAAAACACGTCATATTACTATCCATTGGAAAAAGACGCTGGGGTGCAGTGTGGGGCGAGCAAGGCGCGTTAATTACAATAAGTACGACAGCAAAAATTACCAATATCTTCTACAATATTTTATGGAAATAAATAATTTGTGGTCTTATTTATTTATTTATTTATTTAATTCTTTATGCACAACAGGGTACAAAGGCGGTCTTAACGCCATAGGCGTTCTCTACCAGACAACCTTAGGGTAATGCAGAGACAAAGAATAGGGTAGATGCACCAGTAAAGTAGTAAAATATGTTTCGTACTACGGACTTATAATTACATATAATAAATAATAAAAAAAATAGATAAATACATATGTACATTATACATATAATAAAATATATATATTATACATACCTACATATATAACTATAAATATATAACATCAAGATAATTCAAAGTCTTCTTATCAATTTCTTACAATAAAAACTAGTTGGGGTGTCTGAGGTTTTGAGTTATTTTAATAACACGGGTCCGTGTGGTGCCGGACTTAAAGAATAGCACCACCCTTATCTCTTCTCATGGGTGTCGTAAAAGGCGACTAAGGGATTCACCAGAGGATGGGCAGCAGCGTTCTCTGAGTATTTAACCAACCAACTGCGATCGCCAACCCGCCTGCCAAGCGTGGCGATTATGGCATATCCCCCCCTTAATTGGGGGAGGCCTATGTCCAGTAGTGGACGTCTTTCGGCTGAAATGATGATGATGATGAATAACACGGTGTATATGTATACATGAATTAAAGCAGTAATAGGCGCCTAACTGCAAATACAATTAGGCAGAAAAAACATACTATTAGTTCCAATTCACTACAAAACCACTTATTTATGTTTATTTAAGCAAGCACCCTAAATATCGGTGTTTGCCGCCATAGACTATTTGTTTATGCTGAGAGTCGAATCTACTACCACACTAGAGTTGGTCGAAAAATATACAAAAGGAAAGCACTTTGTAATGCTTGAGATTTGCTCATTTATATTTTTAACTTCACCGTTTAAGATTTTGTAAGTCCGAAATTAAACTTTATTGCCATAACATTAGAGACCAATGTTGGTGCTGTAAAAGGCGTCTAAAATAAATTGAGCTAATTGAGGATTGTATTGTTCCGAGTATTTCAATTTCAAGGTAAGAATTTAATGCAACTGCTTTTTTCAGGGTTCAGGAAACCAGTGGTCGCAAGTGACTACCGAGCATTAGGATCTCGGCTATTCATCATCATCATTTCAGCCGAAAGACGTCCACTGCTGGACAAAGGCCTCCCCCAAGCATCGCCACAACGACCGGTCCTGCGCATTCCGAATCCAGCGGATTCCCGTGACCTTCACCAGGTCGTCGGTCCACCTTGTGTGTGTTATTAGGCCCAGTCAAAACAATAACCATAAGTTTGTCACATTATGCAATAACCCTGGCGTCATGGCTGGTGGCTGGGAGAAACTGTTATGTCCAAAGTTTTTACCTAACATTGATAAGTATTCTTCTGTTTGGGTACATTTAAAGAGCCTCCACGAGTGACGATATTTAATTGATCGTCCGGCGCACCCTGGGCAGTCAGCCCCGCTACCAACCTGCTGACTGGCTAATCTTTACATCACGACATGAACTATTATCATTATGTAAGCTCATATCGACACGACAGAAGAAGAAGTTCACGTTTGTTTTTTCAAAGAAAACTTATTTTCTAGGAAACCACACGGTAAGACCTTATTTTTGTTTTCAGGTGAATATCCTCATTGATATCCCTCGGTCTGAGGTAGGCGGAGGGATATGTCGGACTTCTGCAGATTAAAACAACACGTTGGCCATCCTATACAAAATAAAGTTGCTCCGGGAATTCCATTGGACCACGCCGGTGCGTCTGGGCATCAGTGGCCATGTCTGTCGAAGGACTGGCGGCTGCTGGAGCAGACGAGTCCTTGAGTGGAGACCGCGAATCAACAAACGCAGCGTAGGGCGCCTCGCCAGGTGGACCGACGACCTCAAAAAGGTGGCTGGAGGGGACTGGATTCGGAAGGCAGAGGACGGAGTGTTGTGGCGCAACTTGGGATAGGCCTATGTCCAGGAGTGAACTGTGATAGGCTGAGTTGATGGTGCCCCTCTGGTACTATGTCTTTGGCACACACACACAGCACAGCAGCCTACGACCTCCAGGTGCTGCTATCCTCCCCATGGTTGCTTAATAGACGACTCGAGTCCCCTCACTCTCCGCATGATCCCGAAGGTTCCTGCCTGATTTGGTAGCAGAGAATGCGGCGATTCGCCCTATCTGGGCCTAGCACCGGTTACCTCTCCAGTGACTTCGTCACCGAGCGGGATCGGCTCTCTTCTGTTCCTATTCTGCGGCCTCCTTCTGGAGCATGACAGACCCGCACAAGGAAGGCGCTTCACGAGTTCATCAATATTCAATGTTCCCGGTATGTTATACTTATTTTCATTTGATCGGAAATAACTATAACATACCGGGAATTAACTAAAATATCTATAGCTTTATTACTAGCATGACACCTCATCATCATCATCATCATTTCAGCTGAAAGACGTCCAATGCTGAACATAAGACACATACATCCTCCGATCTATACTGCGAAGGCAGTCTACTCTTCCTTTGGATAAAAGCAAACTCCAAAGACGCCAAGGGTTTCCTGTTTGCGAAACAGTCCAATGTCGTTATGCATTTGCAAGTCGACAATTCATGGCTCAAAGTTCACGCATATACAATAAAATTAATCAAATTATTCCCATTTATAGACTCTCATCACACGAAATAAAAAATAAAATTAAAAAATGGCTTCAACACTTAACATATGACGAAAGTGAAAATATGCTAGTAATTTTAATAGAATCTGAATAAATGGTTACCACAACACACGCACACTTACCCCCACCACCCTACACATTCACCCCATACAAACATACACATCATCCTTCACTCAAAAACACCCTACCCATCCACTCTCCCAATCTCAAATACATACTTCGCTTGTTGTTGTTAACGTTAAATAACATAACTGAAATGTCACGGTTGTACAGTGTGTTTTATAAAACTGAAGCCGTAGAAACTCCCGACTCCTAAGATACAGGTCTGCGTACCTAGTTTAGGGGCTGGAAAAATGACATTAAACCTTAAGACTTGATTGTACAACCTGCTGTTGTTCCTCGTGCTCTGTATTGTGTTTTAAGTACAAATAATTAAAAATAAGCCTCTCTCAAAAGCATATACCATAATCGCGGGGGGGGGGGGGGGGGGGCTATTGATAGATGAATAGTCGATTTGTATGCAACACTACACGGAACCCAAAACTGAAAATCTTAAATTTTTTCACCATCTACATCATAAATCTTAGCGTAATAAAATGATTTCTCTACCACACTTATGATATGTAGACGCTTTAGTTTAAATCATCACGATTTATGAGTTTATTTAGGAAATAAGTAGGTGTAAATATAGCCGAAGCCATTTTGTTTCAGATGTATGGTGAGCCTAATTAGCTGGGTGGAAATTAAGCTATCTTGTAGTCAGTATTTTGAATCGGTTCGCCTGTAATGATAGCTGATATTTAAGGTTATTAAGACCAATTAAAATATGTAGTTTTACTGGTTAATTTATGCTCTTGTTAATTGTTTCTGGTCCATGAAACACTTGATTACTATCCAGATTGTGTAATAACCCTCGGAGAGTAGCCTTTGGGGAAAATTCCCAGGCCAAGAACACTCGAAAGCGCTTCTAGAAATAGGCTTTGGCGAAAGAAGAGCTTTCATTAAACAGGAACCACATAATGACAAGAACCCTTACTGGGCACGGCAAACTGAATAAATTCTTTCACAGACTGGGCCTTAGCGATACCACAGTTTGCAGGTTCTGTCGCGAAAGTACGAGACGCCAATTCATATGTTATTCGAATGTGATGCAGTGTACCACATAAGAAGCCAGAGCACCTTGGAGGCCACGCCATCTCAACGCAGGAACACACAGATCAAATCCTCCTCCCCAAGGCCATAGTCGACTTTATGATTGAGTTGCAACTTGGGAAGGCGCTGTAATACTGCAAAAGGCGTCACAGTAGATTTTATCAGGTCACGGTGGCTTAGGGGCGTTCACCTACTGATCAAATCCTCCTCCCCAAGGCCATAGTCGACTTTATGATTGAGTTGCAACTTGGGAAGGCGCTGTAATACTGCAAAAGGCGTCACAGTAGATTTTATCAGGTCACGGTGGCTTAGGGGCGTTCACCTAGTTCTTTCCTCAAAATACAGCACATAACTCGCTCCGCCTCTGGTTACAGAAGCACAGCGTTAGCTTATGCTGTACTTAAGAAGATAAATGCCATACCAGATGATGTCACTCTGAGATTGCAGTGGATCCCCCTCACTTTATGCTGTACTTAAGAAGATAAATGCCATACCAGATGATGTCACTCTGAGATTGCAGTGGATCCCCCTCACATGCTGGTTTAAGAGGTAACGAGGAGGCTGAAATTGTGGCCAAAAATTATTGTACAGAAGGTAGTGGTTTTCATAATTCCTCATTATTCTGAATATTTTCCCCGATATAGGAACATTTTGAAACAAAAGTGGCAGGAATATTTTGATTCTAGATCATGAGAAAAAGGAATATGGTACAAGACTATGCAATGTGAGCCCCCTCGCGTGTCCTGGTTTGCTGATGTGAGGTTGAGTAGACATTTACTTAAAATAGCTTTCAGATTACGATCAGGACACATGCCGTTGAACAAACTCTTTCGCCTGATTGTAATGTGTGTATCAAGCCCGAAGATGTCCAACAGATGCTAATGGATTGTATTCGGAATGCTTTGGAAAGGCATCATATATGTAAAAGATTAAAATTAAATTCTTTAGATGTACGTGTCTTCCAAAGTGTATTGGCTAACCCTACAGATGTAGCGGCTAAGTTAGTGTTCAAATTTATGTTAAATAGTCAGGTTAATGATATGATGGGACTGGCATAATCATTAAATGATAGGAAGTCCCTAAAAAAAAAGAGAAAAAAAAAAAAGGATCATCTACTGTCAGTATATTGAGATTTAAAGCATTGAGATTGGTTTGGAACTATATTTTGAATGATTTTTATTACGAGTATTTGCGTTCAGATCAGAAATTGCCGTCCCTAATCTATTTCATTTACGTAAAATTAACACAGTAATTCGTAATATTTACGCCAAATAACAATTAAATTGACTGTAAATGCTGCCATCATTTTAATTAGACAGTTTATATTTTATTTATATTCTATATTGGAGTTGCTAACGCGGACTGTGACGTGGAAGAGTGAAGCAATTTAAGGTTTTTAGATGTGGTAATTTTCTATCTGGCGCGTGACGTATATTTTAATACGCCAGATACGCTAATAATAATTTTCCCGGCAAACAGGAATCTTTATTTTTGTTTGTATTGTAAAAGATTAGGTCTAAGTCTCTGTCAACAGGATGGTTTTATTAGAGATGGTTTAAGCTAGGTAGTAGCAGCCAAGTGGCGACCCCATCAGTAAAAAAAAATTACTCGCTGAATACATCACTTATCGAAAATTCGATTTTAACTATTGAAGTAGGTACAGGGACTGTAGTTTAATCAGAAACTATTAACTCTGTAAAATATAGTTCGCTGTAGTTGTAGATATAAAAAGTGCCAATAGTAGCCGTTTTCGCACTTTTTTCAAACTAAGCAGAGCTTGTACTATGAGTACTAGATAATGGATATAATACTTAGATATTTTTTTTTTGTAAATACATACTTATAATACATAAGAAATACCTAGACCAACACAAAAATTCATGTCAATCACACAAAAATTTGTGTCTTGTGTCAAAAATAGTAGTTTTTAGGGTTCCGAAGTCCTACAAGGAACCCTTATAGTTTCGTCATGTCTGTCCGTCTGTCCTAATCCTTTACAGCTTAATAACTTCTACAGTTATAAAAATAAGTAAATGAAATTTTGTTAAAAAATAATCTGCATGTAGATCTCAATTTTAAAAGAATAAAATAATCGATTTTACGTATTTTAGGGGTGGCGTCCATACATGTGAAATGAGGATAAAAAAAAATTTTCGCTGCACGCCCTCGTGTGGGTTGTGTTATAATATAATGCTTCATACATCACTTTTTTATCAGGTGTACCATCTGCGAAATATAGCCCGCCAAAGTGGCTTGCAATGTGTCCCCCCCCCTATCATTTCTAAACTATGCAACGTAGAAACTTATAATCTTCCACATTGATAGACCTTTATGAAAACTCTCTTTTAAAATTATTTCGAGTATAATGTGATTATAATTTTTTGAGTTACAGACAGAAAACTGAAAAATACTTAAAACGTCCTAGTTTAAAGGTCATTATCTACCTTAGAGAAAAATCATCACAGCAAATAATGCTCCTTTAGCTACTTTCTATTTGAAAAAATCACAAAAAGTAACTTTGACATGACAGACTTCTTAAATTTGGCTTCTTGAATTTATCGCTAGATGGCGCTACTAACAACACGCTCTGAGTCGCGAATGCTGCCGGTTATTGCAAAAACTAAAATAGCCATGATTAATATTCGATTTGATTCGTTTGTAATTACACCTACTTAAGGAACCCTATAATACTGAGCATGGCCCGACATGCTCTTGGCCGGTTTTTTTATTATTATTTAATAAAAAATACAATTAGAGACAAAATGTTTAGGCCACGGTCAGTCGGATGGACTAGACATAGACAATCTCAATCTATATAGGGCACTTCACTTAATAAAACAACGTCTAGATTTTCACTGAACTAGGTATATTGACATTGACTCAAGGATAGAGGTGTGTAACTCAGCTCAGAACCGGTTCAAATATACAGATCAATAAGCTTGAGCTGTTGAGCTGCAGCTCAATGACAAAATACGCAGCTCACGGCTCAAAGAATAGTATCTATCTGTGCGACATCTTTTGTTGCACGGAAGATAAAATATGTCTATATAGATAAAAACCTGTTTGAACCGGTGAGCTGGAGCGGCGACAGATCCGCGGTGAGTCGCAGAGTCAGCGAGCGAGCGCAGCTCAAACAGATCGAACGGTCTTTAAGCTCAGCGACTCGCATCACAGATCATAACTCGAAGTAGGCAGATAAACCAATTGAGCTGATCTGTGAGCCGGTTCACAGCTCCGGCTCACTGACCTGAACCGTGAGCTGAGCTGCAGCTCACGCATTTTTGTTGAGTTACCCATGTCTACTAGTGATGCGACTCGAGTCCAATTTTACTCGAGTGACTCGAGTCCAATTTTACTCGAGTGACTCGAGTGACATCGTAAAAAAACGTACTCGAGTGAAAAAAATATCCACTCGAGTTCACTCGGACTCGAGTCACTCGCCCACCACTCGAGTCATTCGCCAACCATTCTCCGAGACAAACAAGTTTAAACTAGAGATGGGGTATTAGGGTCATTTTTTGGTAATCCTATTACGAAATATAACGCTTTACTGATATTATGTTATTATAACTGTTACTCAGTAATAGTCAAATAATAGTGTAACGATTGAGTGTTAGCTACCTAATATTGATATTTAACGTACTCGCATGATTATGCTATTATCGATACCGACTAATATAAATTTTGCGAAACGGTGCAGTGACCAGTGATTAAGATTTCCTTCATACTTTTACAGGCTTAGGACTGTCAACGTTATTTTGTTCGTTGGTGTATTTAAAAGTTTAATCACCATAATAATATGTACATTGATTAGTTTTTAAAATAATTGAAAAAAAAAAAATAACGAAATCTCTTTTTTTATTTAATTTATTGTTTTTTTATTTTTTTGTATTTTATGTTTTTTTTAATAATATGTTTTATTTACATATTCACATTTAAAAACATCAATTGCTTAACTTTTTCCGTTTTTAACCTCGTTCGACGATCTGAGATAATGTACCCGGACTTTGAAAATATGCGCTCGCAGGACACGCCCCGTTAGGACCTCTAGTACACAGACCGCCGTTAGATCGCATTGTTTCGAAGTACTTTAATATTTTCGACAGGGTCAGGTAGTACCATCTGGACCATCTGCACTGAGCGAGCGAGAACAATGCGGGTTGGCGCTGCGCTATTATACTGTTATCCAACTCTCCAAGTTACGCAACGGCACCCTATTATTTGACTAATACTGAGTAACACTATTATTACAGATACTAATAACATAATATCACATTTATGCTAGAGGTTTGCACCGGAGCACCGAGTACCGGAGAATCACCGGTGAAAACCGGTGAAATTATTCGATTGAAAACACCGAAGAAAAACCGATTGATCTCCGGTTATCATCGATCATTCGGAATACATAAATAAAAGATTTATTGCTCAATACTGTATTATTTCTCATTTTGCTTATTTTCTACGAGTTTAAATATTTCGGATTTCGGATACGAATATACTCGAAGCGTTGTTAAAATGATTCATCTCGCTTGCTACATCAGCCAAATAGTTCATTGCAATGTAATTGATTATCTTGTTAATTTTGTCTGGGTGCCGATTTCTTTTTAACCAACTTCAAAAAATGGAGGAGGTTATGTATTCGGCGGGTTTTTTTTTAATACGGGTGACAATCGTAGTTTTTTTTTATGTATTACTCCAAGTTTCCTGTTCTTCTGAAGACGAATCAATCTTTTGGACGTATTATTCGAATAAATATAAAAAAAGCTATTTTATTATTTAATAACTCATTAGCCAACAATAAACATAAAAATAAATATCGTAAATTTATAAACTTATCTTCGCTCCGCACTTTTTTTTAAAGTTAAGACGAAACTGGCGAAATGTGAGGGTATTTAAAATCTTATCCTTCGGGCGCTACAGTTGTGATGTTATGTTATAAGTTATTTTTTCTGAATCATAAATCTTTTACGGTTTTATGGCCGGAATACACATGCCTGTAAAATGGAGCAGTAGCTTTTGCATGTCAGCTAACGGCATATGCAAGTAACTGGCATACTGTGGATACATTTGCAAGTAAACAGGCATACAATTTTCTTACTTGCATGTCAGTAACTTGCAAGAAGTATACACGAGCCAGTACGCCACGCTACCGACGCGACGTCTCAACAGCACATTTTCTTGTTTTTGCATCAACGGAAAGCATTCTAAGTGAATTAAATAGTGTCATATTGTTACTAGCAGTAGAAAGTGTAGCTAAATTAATGAGATAAGAAAAGAAAATAAGAAGAAGACGGATTTGAGTGACACTGGCATGCCTATCTGCCACGTACGTTCACAACAGTAACTGGTGGTTTTGCAGAACCCCGCGACCCCTCCCTCATATTGCATGCCAGTAAATCAAATTTCGTGCAATCTACTTATTTGCCAGGTACAGGCATGCCAGTTAACGTATACACATTAAAGTAGCTGGCACGTGCAAGGAGCTGTATGGAAGCATGCAAGTTACAGGCATGTGTATCAGAGGCTTTACGGCGAGAAGTCCCGAAAAATATCATGCAATCAATCATTCATTCGTTGTAGTGACTGATTGATTAACGTAAGTTGTTTGAAAATCATTTTTAAATAATAAATACCTATATTTCATTTTACAATCATGTTTTTCATTTCCATAAAAAAGTAAAATAAAATTAATTTATTATACATAGTAAGAATCTGCCTACACTGTACACACTATGGATAAAATTGTAGTACAATTTAATGAAGATTTGTTTTTCTTAATTCTCCGGAGATCACCGGTGAATTACCGGAGATCGCCCAATCACCGGTGAATATCACCGGTTCTCAAGATTCCGCTCCGGTGCAAACCTCTAATTTATGCTCAATATTATGTTACCCGTAACTATTATGATTATATTAGTCACACCACTAGTTTAAACCCGCTTTTTAAAAGAGATAAGTTAAAGTGTTGTCACACTTGTTTGAACTTGTTGCGTGTAGTGAACTCAAGTGAACTGTTGTGTTGAATGAGTTATCGACGTTTATGAGTGAGTGAGGTGAGTGACCGAGTGACTCGTGAACCACTCGAGTGACTCGACCACTCGAGTGATTGAATGATTCGTGAACCACTCGAGTGACTCGACCACTCGAGTGGTACTCGAGTAAAATGACTCGAATGGCTCGAGTGGCAAAATCGGACTCGAGTCGCATCACTAATGTCTACTCAAGGAGTGTACTATTAATTAACTATTACAAGTTACCAAATCTTCCCAATTAAATACATAATACTAATGTATGGACTGAGGTCATTAAACGTCGGAGGCTCTTAACACCGCGACTCAGCAAGTGTCCGAAAACTAAAAACGCCATCTATCGAGCCTCGAGTCAACTAAATTTACTAAACAATTAATTATGACCAGAACATAAACACAAAACATTAACATAATTGTCAAATTATCGTAATTTAAATTACTACAACAATAAAAAAAAACAAACAATATGTACTGAATGTCAAATAATCGATATCAAAATTACATAATGTCAAAATTTTATCAAGCAAGCCAAGCGTCAAGTGTCAAGCGTGATGTATCTGTCTTGAAGTTAATTCAGAAGTCGACTTTCACAAACTGATACTATAATCACCTTGTAGCTAAGCCTAAAAGTCTTCGACAATGCAGCAATGGTATGCCAGATCATACAGCAATTTGCCATATCCACGCGCTCTCTCCTTCGTAAATGCGCGTCACGTGCAGGAAGTTTACTGCGCACGCGCGCTGTTTCCTCGTTCGCAGGATGTTTTGCAGCGCGCGCGCAACCATCGTTTGGTTGACGACGCAGCGCTATTTCTGATTTATGTATGTCGTGTGATGGATGAGTGCAACTTAATTGGGAAATCCATGGTGGTTTACTGTTTTGGTAGTGTAGGAAAACATGAAAAATGTGCTAGTCGTGTATTTTCGTATTTTTAGTATTTCTACATATTGTACAGGATGTAAACGAATTCATGTAATACTTTAAAACTCTGTAATCTATCTCTGATGTAGATAATAATAATCTTACTTATTTATTTTTTATCGTTATTTACCAACATCACGCCTCACTGATCTACGTTATTGCATTGTGAATTTGTGTCGACGCCGGCTGTCGCTGAAAACCAGCGCTGTGTCTTTGCTCCGTGCATGAGGCACAGCAACATGCTGAGCGGTGGCCGTTTTGCGCGGATGTGACGCATATCTTACCACACTTCTTGGCTCTGTACCCGTATTTGTTCTGTGTTCTTGAATTTTTTGGTAATTTTGTGCGTCACTTTTGAAGCAAATAAATATTTTTTCTTTCTTTCTTTTCTAGATTATACCACAGTTTTACGGATTCCAAATTTTTTTTTAAGTGTAATTTTGTTTACCTACATTGTAGCAGTGAGCTGCTGATCTAGGACGTGGTTTATAATTGTATAGCACTGTCGTCATCTCAATCATCATCATCGTAACTTTGACAGTTAATGACAGCTGTAGCTAACTTTTTTTTTTTTTCATTATCTTTATTGTACAGGTACACACATAATGTACATTTATATTACAGTCTGAAAGCTTATGTTGTACATCGGTGCGTTTATGTTTTCTCTATATTCTTTATCACATATTCCAACTTCTATATCTACACTAGTCTATCTATATCGTGTTCATGTATATCTTTCGTATTGTATGTGTTTCCGTTGTGTCAAATAAATGTTTTTCTTTCTTTTATTTGGTTCGCAGGATGTTTTGCAGCGCGCGCGTAGCAACGTTTTGGCGACGATGGCAACGCTATTTTTGATTTAGTATGTCGCACTTGTGATGGATGAGTATAACTTGATTGGGAAATTCATTGTGGTTAATTATAATTATTATCTGTTTTGGTGGTGTAGGAAAAACATGTCAAAAATTCGTGTTAGTCTTGTATTATTGGAGCTCTTGCATTCTTTCTTATTTAACAAGAACGCCTTGTTTTAATAAAATTGTCAGTCTTTCAGTCGTGTTTGTGTTGCTAGGAAATTCTCAGTAGTTATCCGGAGTCTGGATTTGTGTCCGGTTACTGGCAATAAGCTTGCCGTTCGCCCTTATGGGACTTATAACAAAGCTGGTGAAATGTGGGTGTACTACTATACACCTTACACCTCTGCCTACCCCTTATATGAAATATAGGCGTGAATGTTATGTTTTATGTTGTGGAGCAGTTGTCGAGTTGTTTTTACGTTGATTCAGAGCAGCTGCGAGGCTGCTTTCTACGTGTTGTTACCGCATGTCTTCAACTTATAGGTAATTTAAGTTTGTGTAAGCTTATGTTAATTAACAGAGTCACAGATAATGGTGCCGATTCTCTTGTACACCCACCTAAACCTAACTATAACTAAAATTTACAAATTTTAGTTTAGAAAATCATAAAACTTATTCTGTGTTTATCTTTTTCTTATTTTAGAAAACTTGTTGACAGCTCTAATAATTGAGTTTGACGCATCTAAGTTGAATTGGCGGTGTTACCAGTACATCTTGAAAAAATTATTAAAGAGTGAATGGAATGACCGAAAGTTCACAAAAACAGAAGGAAATTAAATAATAATTATATTTGGAATTATTAGTGTATCGTTGAAATTAAGGAGAAAAAATCATGTCATGAAATAAAGTACATTTTTGTTTTATATTTTCAATAAAATATATAAATTGGAATAGGGTGATCAGATTAAAGAGCTAGGTTATTATTTTCTACGGCCCGTATTACAGAACGATACTCAAGCGTTGATCACTGTTTAAAACTAATTTTGAGTTGAGCTTTGATTTTAGAACGTTCCTCAAGCAGAGATTTATTGATCACAGTTCAGCTGAGTTTAGCTTTATTTTATACCGTCACCTGTTTCGATATTTGAGCAGAGATTTGATCTGTAATCAATCACTCTAGTGTGGTCCAGACTACGCTTGAGTAGAGATTTCTATTTTAATTCAGGTCAAATTCGTGTGTTATGTTGTTGAATTAAAGTTTATAATAATTACCGTTCTGGAATAAGACCAATACTCATGTAACGATTCTACCCTTAAGTAGTGATCAGGTGATTGGAGTTTAAACTGTACTTGAGGAACCTTCTGTAATACGGGCCTAAGAGTACCTATCAAAGGAGATATATTGTTATTATTGCAGGGTATCATATTTTATATCTTAAACAACGAGAAACAGAGCTATTTGCAAAAAACGCAAGGACCTTTGAATTCCATGGGCAATCACAATAATAAACTATTTCTTTAATTTACAAAGCTGGAATTTCCCTTTTTAAAAACGTGGTTAAAAAGTTCTAGCACCCGGGACACGAAATTTCTCAAAAAAGTTGAATAAATTAGAATCATAGAGTTACTTATACTAAAAAAAAAATGAAATGAAATGTCTTTGATTAGAATAGAAGCTAAAAAGTACCTTGGAGTCTTTCTCCCCAAAAGAGGGAAAATTTGTGAATTCAGGCTTTTTAGGGACACATATTAATAGCATAAAATGATATAATTGAATGTCACTTTAAATTGTGCGACGTCCAATTGGATTGTAGAATACGTCGATTTTTAGGCTTATATTAAGACGACGAACGAAATAGTACTGCATTTTGACAGTTGGAAGCATGAGTTCACGCGTAGATTCGTCTCTGAATATAATTTAATGTAACGTTATAATTTATTTCAATAATTATTGTAAAAAATACTATTACACAAAAGTTTCAGAACTTTCAGACTTTTTTTTGTTTGATTGCCGGCAACACTGGAATTTAAGTGAAACAGACTAGACTGTGTTACGAATTATGCTAGGAACAAATTATAAGTCGCGTCGCGATATCTTTGACTATGGAACATTTTCAAAGAGCGATATACACAGATTAATGATATATGTACTGCGATATATAATTGTGATAAAATCATAAACTTACAGTAAAATAAGTTTATAGATAAAATTTACAAATAGATGTTATGTTCAACACAAAAATCACTTCTTATCCTTTGATTATATAGGTACCTCCATAGAAATACATGTTATATGTCTATGGGTAATTGGGTACCTCTTCTTATCGAAATTATAAATTTCATTGTATATTTCTATGAACAATTATCAATTTACCTTTCTGCTGAATCTACAACAGCTGCAACCACATAGTAGGCATCTATTATTTATTTTAAACTACCTAAAAACTATAAAAATGAATAAAATAAGCTTTGTAATTTTAGTTGTTGACAACTAATTTTAGTCGACATGTATTTTGATGCCTTCTAAAAATAGTCAGATTTAGGTTGACATTTCTAATATTAGGTGAAAAACGTCAATTACAGAATAGCAAAATGTCAATTTTTACTAAGTTGAATAACTAAACTAATTTTGGTCCTGTCAAACCAAAAATTAGTTTTAAAGTGAATTTCAGAATAGAAAACGTCGTTTGACAGGACTAAACTAAATTTAGGTGATTTTTAGTCTAGTTTAGAGAATTTTGTGACAAGAGAATCGGCACCAATATAATACTATATTAGACAGAGTTGAAATTTGATAGAAGAGCAAGATTTTTTTGGCTAGGGTTGTGCTGGTTTGTTGCCGGTATCCTGTAATCACTTCACCAACTTAACTTTATTCTTTCTTCTTATTTTCTGTCGGTTGTCATAGAAATCTAAATATGTAATAAGGTAATAGAAGTGGTAAAGGTGCGGGAACTTATCGCCGCGTACAGGGGTCTCGTATAGTTCATCAGAACGAATGACTTTTTCGTTGAGATATGTCATTCCCTTACATTTTGATTGTGTTCTATTAGCGTTGACGATTGTAGATTGTAAACATGGCTAGGGGGGCAGTTCCTCTGTGACAACAGTGCGCGAACCGCGGAGTCACTAAAATGGTTTTTTTTTTAGGATTTTTTTATTTTGTATTGAATACTATAAACATGGTGGGCGTAATTGCGTATTTATGTGTTGGTAGTGGCGAACCGTTCCAGTATTAAAAGACTCAGAATTACATTTCTATTACATTATTATTTAGATTCCTATGTCGGCCAGTCTTTATGACAATATTGACGATTCCTCCTTTTTAAGTACGTAATTTTTCAATAGAATTGATATCCGCTGAGACTAAACAACTTCGCTGAGTATTATTCTAACAAAAAACCGCGCAATACTTGTTTAGATTGTCGAGAACCGCTAAAATGTGGGCATTAGTAACGAATAAATGCGTATGCGCAATTTAAACGTTTCTATTTACAGAAAGACAGGTGTGAAGCTTTCGCGTCTGAATTGTGCCAGTCTAGGTATGTGAAGGTCATTGTTGCAACTTTTTAATGTTTGGGTTATGTGGCTGGTGTATAATAATAATTATAATTTTGTACATTTTGTGATAATACATATAAAAACCGGCCAAGTGCGATTCGGACTCACGCAGTAAGGTAACGTACCTCTCAACGACCTGATACCCCATAAAAACTGATTTAATTTACGAGAGTTTATCAAAAGACATGGACGTCAGTGCGCGAAATATGAATTTTTGCATGTCTTTCTTACGCAGGTACTGCCACATATGTCTATGTTTGTCTTATTTTTAGTATTTGTTACTAAACTACATAATATGCACTATAATCTGACCAAGTTTGACGGTGGTATGTATTACCGTTTTGAAGATAGTACAGGAACAAAAACGTTGAAAAAAATCCATGGTTTTCGAGGTTTCATGTATGGAGACCCCCTTTGGCTTGGTTTTTTTTTATTTTTAGTATTTGTCGTGATAGACACCATAGTAACACATATTCTGTGAAAATTTCAACTGGTTATCTATTACCGTTACAAATATACAGCCATGTGACAGACAGATGGACGGACGGACGGACGGACCCTAACCCTACGAAACCCTAAAAACTACCTCATCAACCTCATCGCCTTTTCATCGGCTTCCAGTCTAACCAGATGCGGCTGAACATCAGTATTTTACACGGAGCGACTGCCATCAGACCCCCGCAACCCAGTTACTGGGTAATAACGACATTCGGAAGTTGTACCAGTTGTCAGACTTGCGGGCTTCTGACTACCCGTAACGACTGCCATAGATATTCGTTAACCGAGACACGGAGGGGTCTCGATGTTTAACGAAATGGTCACCCATCCACGGACTGACCGCTGAAGGTGTAGCTTAACCTCATCACCACGCGGATTGAAGATCTTTCAATCCGCGTGGTTGCCCTAAAATATACCTTATTGTAAAGAAATAATAAAAAAGACATGGAGAAAAGTGAGACCCTGTACGCTTGAAAATCTTTTGAGACGTAGATTTGTAGAAGGTTTTCAAAGACTCAACTAGCATAGAGCCTGAATAAAACCACTTCTGGCACATCCTTGGCGTACGCCAGTACATCACCAAGATGCCATAATCGCGAACAAAGCTAGGCTGTATCGGAACAATAGTCACTTTTTTGCCATGCTGGGTGGAGGAAGTTGTTAAAATAACAATCACTCTCTTAGAATCCTGGACAAGTATAACTATTATATACGACTGCCATCAGTACGAGGAAATGCGGGTGGTCTTTTCACCATACAAACTCTCGATCGACTGTTTTCTTTCTGGTTTGTAATCCAAGAGCAATGATTTTTACAGTAAAATAAATATCATCTTTTTTTATGCCCCTATGTTTCGTTTTTGTTGTAAAATTATTTCTAGAAGCTCTCAAAACATATTTAAATTGCCTACTTAGACCGCTGTCTACAGAGGCCTAGTGTATAAATTTGACAACTATAACTACATAAAAACTTTTTAACAAAAAATAAAACCGACTTCAAAAACCTTAACTAAAAAGTAAAAAATAATCATTGTATGTATTTTAAAATCTTAACATAAACCAACATTTTGAAGGCGGCGCGTGATTGACCCTTTGTGTCATGTAAATATATTGTACAGACGAGCGCATATATCTATAGTAAAAAACTGTTTATGTGAACGTACATGAAAATTACGCGCCGCCTTCAAAATGTTGGTTTATGTTAAGATTTTAAAATACATACAATGATTATTTTTTACTTTTTAGTTAAGGTTTTTGAAGTCGGTTTTATTTTTTGTTAAAAAGTTTTTATTTCATACTTTTTAGTTGATAATTGCGAGGGTTGATTCATAAATGTTTATACATATATAGAACCAATTTGAGAATATATTTTTTATTAACCTTTGCTATCCCACTGCTGGGCAAAGGTCTCGCTCATGTTCTTCCAAACGTCAAATAACTATCGTGAAAAAAAAACACGCATATCGGCCATGAATTCTCAGAAAAACGAACCAATGAGCAGATCATCTAGATAGGCGAAGCTAAAATAAATTGATTTATTGAAGCTGGTTAAAAAACTGCTCAACCTAAGTCAATAAAATTTATATGGGACCACAGCGCGGGATTCCTCTACTAAATAAAAAAACAACCACGTAAATCGGGCCACAACTCTCGGAGTAATCGGTGTACATAGACGAAAAAAAAAAACAAAAAAAAAACCCGCCGAATATATAACCTCCTCCTTTTTTTGAAGTCGGTTAAAAAAGGAAAAGGCTATTCAGTCGGAACTGCAGTTGTCCTTATCGCTCTTACTTGAGGCAAAGCGACAGCGATAGTTTCTTCAAATACCTAATCTTCAAAAGTCTCTCTACCCGGTGGTCTATTCTCCATACAAACGCTCTTGACTGTTTTCTTTCCAGTTGATCGGCATTGTACTAACATGTCAATCCATCCAGTTGAATGCAAACTTATCACTGATGGTTTAATATTTAGTTTTTAGAATAAATTAATCCTCATAGAAATATAACAATGTCTATGTTAAACTTAAACTTATAACTGTGGGTTTGCACCAAAAAACATTTAACATGTAATGTCTTGAAACTTGTCATATGAAACTAATGTCACAACTTGTTTTGTTGATTGTTACGTTCGCACTGCAGAAAACTGGGTAAATTCTTTGACAGATTTCAAGATTTGTTGTTGGCTGTGTTTGCACTGACTAAAAACTTATACATTGACATGTTTGTCTATAGATTTGTCACGACTGACGTTCGCACTGATGCTTAATCATGTCTCACAACTTGTATAAATCTCGTTTTTTGTGTTTTCCAATGAGGTCGGTAAACATGTCTGGCCGAAAGCAGATACTTTGAAGTGTATCGAAATTTATTGTGAAACATGTCAATAGACTATGAAATGTCAAATAAGTTTCGTTTCAACAAGTTGTGTGATAAAGCGAACGCGATTCGATACATTGACAGAAAACTGACTTTTCAACATATTTTTATGTGAATGTTTCGTCAGTGCAAACTCACAGTAAGAATTGAAACAGTGTATACATGACGAAATTTTAATGGCTTCTTTCCCGAAAAGGGGACATTGTACTCATCTTTTACTACGGGACCAACTCTAAAATCCCTACATTTTATCGATTTAAGTGAACACCAACTGATTTGTTTTTCGCTATTTCAGGGTTGGTCCCATAGTAAAATTTGTTCATAATGATGACTACAATGACCCCTTTTAGGGAAAGCAGCGATAAAAATTTCAGCATGTATCTTTAATCAAAACTACCCATTTATTCTCGTCATTTTTTGGAAATGGAATATATTTGGGATCAGAATTACTTTCAAGAGTAACCCCAGGGCAATGCCGTTTATTCAATACACTTTGTTCTTTTCAATATCCACAGGATGACCGCGGCACTGCTTCACTTTGTTTCGAATGGGCTCTCGCAGGTGGGACCGAAGTCCCATTTCTGCTTAACCGGACTGCACTGCTTCACAAAGGGGTGTTGTATTTATAATAATACGCAGTTAAGAGGCGTGTGCGCATGCGCAGTACAAAGATACGCCACGTGCTTTAACTTTAAACAACAAAAACAAAACGATCTCTTGTTTAAAATTAAAATGAAAAATAAAAAGCCTTTGAACTTCATGATTTTTTGGGGCTTTTGGTTGTTTTGTTGGTTTTGGGTGTTTTTAAATAGTTTTCAAATTGATTCCCATTTAAAAAAAGTTAATTATCAAAACCAAAAAAAAAAAAAAACCCGACTGCGTGTAAAAATAACTGAAAAGATGTTGTGATATACCCAGTGTCACTCTCACAATCATAAATCTGATAAATTAATTAAAAAAAAAAATGTATATAAATTTAATCTCACAAATATTTAAGAAGGTAGGTATATCAAGTGTGAAAGGAATAAAAAAAATGTTTGAGTATCTATATTCCTTAGACTAACAAAAAAAAACTAATATTCATAACCGTAACACGTAAAAAATGGATGTGAGTAAATTTTTTCATTTTTTTTATTTTATTTATTTATCTTTCTTATAACTACCATTACAGGAATTTTTTTTTTTTCCCAAAGCGGCAGTGTACGGAATATAAACATGATAATGTATTAATTAAATTTTGTAACATAAAACAAATAAATTGTTGTGAATTCACTCAGAGAACAACAGAATAGGTCCGTCTCCCCAGCAATGAGGTTAAGAGTGCGGAGTGCACGCGTCAGCGGCGCCTCCCTCAAAAGGTTAGTCCGACCGCGCGGCTCCACCAGCAGTTGTGGCTGCCGTCGCCGCCACACATAGGTACCCGTGCTGTGCCTGTGCGGCACACACAGGCTCACCTGCCCTAACATGTCAGCATTATGCACCTTTCCTCTCAGAATTTTAAATAAATACGAGGTGAGTGCCAGTTCCCTCCTGACTTTTAACTCATTGTATCCTACCATACACAAAATAAATAAAGTGGGGTACATTAATGGGTAAAACGGATACACCCCATAATTTGGCATATATAAATATCTAATAAATTTATTTTGTACCCGATCCAGCATGAGACTATATTTAATTTTATGCGGAGCCCAGATGACTGCATTACATTCTAATTGGCTCCTCACTCTAAGTTACACATCACATGTCCAATTGTCCATAACCATGACAGTCTGTTGCTATTTAACTTCTCCGTCACTGTTATTATTAGAATATTAAGACGTAGTTAAGTGAAATTGTGTATAGCAAGCGGCACGTAAAATGTTCTACGTCACACACAGCGTGCGTAAACTGTACGGAACATAGCCCCTTAAGGCCAACTTGAATTTGCTTATCTCGCCGTGCGACTACTGCGGTTCTAAGCCTAATTATTCTAAGACAGTCTATTCAGACACCCACGTTCAACACTTGATACTTATCTAAGTACCTGTTATTCAACTATTTATGAACCCATTAGGTGCCTAACTGTACTGTTCTATCACTATTAAGATCTCTCTTAGCAAAGTTTGCTTAATCAATGCCTAATTTAAAGTGAAATCCGGACATAGGAGTTAGCAGCTGCCTATCTTCGTATAACAATCATTTGTAGGTGAGTAGATGTTGAGATAGAAGCCTGCACAGCGATTGTGGGGGTGATACGAGGGGATGATAAACCTTTATGGTTATCCAGTGATAAACAGTGATGGTTGCATTGCTGTGTTTCGGTGTGAAGGGTACGGGTGCCGGTGAAATTACAATCACACTTTCCATCTTTATGTCTCAGTTTGGCGAACACGATTTGCGGTACCATTTAGGCAACAACTTATATATTGCAGTTGTTATGGGACTTATGGGCAAAGGTAACCGCTTAACATGCAGGTGGGCCTTTGGCTTGTTTAGCCATCCTATACTATAAAGAAAATTTTTATGGAGTTTAGGAGCTTATGTCAAATTTCTATCTCTAGTAGGGCAAATCGTGGATAGATTGGATATTAATTTTGGCCGTAAGGCAACAGCCTATATATATAGGTGGTATTGCAGTTGTTATGGGAAGAGGCAAACGCCTATCATCAGGTGGGTCTTTAGCTCTTTTCCACATCGTATTCCATAAAAAAATCCAATCCTATTAATATTATAAATTCGAAAGTTGGAAGGATGTTTGTTTGTTTTTTTTGTCCTGGCTGAATGAAAATTGACATTATATTTTTCATTATCTGAAAATGTACTAAGGATTACATCATAAAGGTGTGAAAAAAAAAAAAATCCATCAATGGTTTAAGTGTGGCCTACTTCGTCCATTGTGTACAGAGCCCATAATTCAACTGTCATACCAATGGCTCAGTTGTGAATGGAAGAAACAGAGCGTATACGTTTTCTGCGTAAATTGGCAGTACATTGCAAAAGTATTGAATCTATAGATTGGTAGTGAAATTGGTCATTTACAAACCATCATCATCATCATCCTCCTTTTCTTTTCCCAATTATATTTGGGTCGGCTTTCAGTCTAACCAGATGCGGCTGAACATCAGTATTTTACACGGAGCGACTGCCATCAGACCCAGCAACCTAGTTACTGGGTAATGATGACATTCGCATTGCTATCCGGTTGGAATTCCTTCCTGCAGAGAAGTCAAGCGTTTGTTACGCTGTAATTACACTTTAAATAATTGTTTTAATGGTCATTTTTTTTTTCCAACACTTTTTTAAAACTGACTAAAATTAGCACCTTCCGGCTCCATCATCAAAAACTTATCACCATCTGTCAGCCAACTACTCATTGAGATAAACCTAATGAACCTAAACTCGGTATGTCTATGTTAACCACAGCGGAGATCCTGTCACCACCTTACGGCTCCTTCATCAGACCCTGATCACAACCTATCACCCAACTACTAATTTATACAAATCTAACGAGCCCAAACTAAGTGCGTTTACGTTACAGCGAAGATCCTGTGACCACCTTCCGGCACCATCATCAGATCAGCTGTTAAGCACCATAATTCATCATCATTTCAGCCGAAACACGTCCACTGATGGACATAGGCTTCATCCAAAAGGGGGGATATGCCATAATTGCCACGCTTAGTAGGCGGGTTGGTGATTGCAATTGGTTGGTTGTTGGTTAAATGCTCAGAGAACGCTGCTGTCCATCCTCTGGTGAATCACTTAGTCGTCTTTTACGACACCCATGAGAAGAGATAGGGTGGTGCAATTCTTTAAGTCCGGCACCACACGGTACAATATATGATATGAATATATGTTAAACATATTTGGTAGCTAATAAAAAAATTAAAAATTAATATCTTTGGGACATTTGTACACAGCACCATCTAGTCCCAAATTAAGCAGAGCTTGTACTATGGGTACTAGACGATGGATACAATAATTGTATACTTTTTTTTTTGTAAATACATACTTATAATACATAAGAAACACCCAGACCAACACAAACACTTATGTTCATCACACAAATATTTGTGTCCTGTGAGAAACGAACCCACGACCCCGTGATCAGCAGTCCGAACCTTGAACCACTAGACCACAGACGTCGTCAAACGTTAAACGTTGTTTTATTTATTTATTTATAATATTGCATTGTCATCCAATTCTGATGATGATTCTGATTTTGAGTGGAGACTACGAATCGGCAAACGTAATGTAGGGCAGCCCCCAGTCAGGTGGACTGACAACATGATGAAAGTAGCTTGGGGTGACTGGATACGGAAGGCAGAGGACTGAGTGTTGTGGCGCAACTTGGGAGAGTGGACTGCGATAGACTGAGTTGATGATCCAATTCTAAACTATGTTTAAAGTTCAATTCAATTCAATTCAAAACTTTATTGCTGAACAAAGTAGGTACATAAATACGTGGGACACTCAGAAAGTTTTGCGAAACTAAAAAAAATTGTTCTATACGTACATATATTTTTATCAAATCTTTTCAAAGTACTTTCCACCAGCCTCTATACAAAGATTCATGCGCCTAAACCAGTTTTCAAAACACTTTTTCCAGTCCGCCGCAGACACCTCGTTTACAGCCTGCTCGAACGCAGCCAGCGCATCTTCCGGCGACGAAAATTGTATCCCTTTGAGCTGATTTTTTATTTTTGGGAATAAAAAGAAGTCACACGGTGCTAGATCAGGGCTGTAAGGAGGGTGACCCAGGAGTTTGACTGGCGTGCTGTCCAGGAAGTCCCTCGTTTTGAGTGCGGTGTGCGCAGGTGCATTGTCGTGGTGGAGCAGTAGCCCGCGGAGCCCTGTGTTTGGTCGCTTGTTGCTTATAACAGAGAAAACTTCTGGCAAACATTTGGTAGTATACCATTCGGCATTAATGCTTCTTTGATCCCGTAAGGGAATTGATACCAAGTGGCCAGTCAAATTAAAAAAGCTAGCGATCAAAATCTTACCCCCGCTTCTAGATCGCTTCACTTTGGTAGGCGTTGGCTCATTTTGAAACACCCAAACAGTCGACTGGCGCTTGGTTTCTGGGTCGTATTGATAAATCCAGGACTCATCACCTGTAACGATGTCGTAAACACGCCGAGACGAGCCTGCTTCAAATTTGTTAAGCATATCACGGCACCATTCCACCCGGGCCTGCTTCTGAGCATCGGTGAGGTTGTGCGGCACCCAGCGTGATACTATCCTCCTCACGCGAAGATGGCTGTGTAGAATCTCGTGAACGCTTCCCGATCCAATCTTCAATATGTGTTGAATCTCCTGATATGTAATTCGCCTATTGTCTTGGATTAAATTTTTCACTGCTAGCACGTTTTCTTCGGTAACAGCCGTCAAAGGGCGACCGCTTCTTTCGTCATCCCCCAAAGTTGGTCGACCGCGCTTGAATTCGTTATACCAACGATACACGGTTGCCTTGGAAGGGCCTTCATCCATGAATGCCATTTGAAGTCTATCGTACGATTCATCCGGTTTCAGGCGACACTTGAAATCGTATAAAATCATAGCTCTAAAATGTTCCCGGCGCAGATCCATATTTCAGTGAGACACAATACATTGAATTAACTCGCAAAAAATGTGGAGGGAAATTTTGAAATTGGAACTTACTTATTTTTACTTATAAATAATCATATTTTCGAAAAACATTATAACTGGCCAGTCTCCCATATATAAAAACTTTTTTTCGCAATACTTTCTGAGGGGCCTGGTATACATTGCAAGATGTTGAGTGAATGTGCAGTTCACTATGTTCTACCAATTAAGGCATGCAAAATTATATTATAGTAGACAAATTATATTGATTATGGATGAATATAATATTATTATTATTGTAGGTATGTCAAAAATTATGTCAACTATTATAAAAATTATAGAAACAAATCGGACCTCGAAAGCATTCACCTCAATATCAAAAAAATTACAATATTATAATAGTATCATATATTTCTATCAGACAACATAACATAAAATCACGCCTGTATTTCCCCGAAGGGGAATTCCCAGAGGTGTATAGTACATCCACATTTCGCCAGTTATGTTGTAGTCCCATGTATTAGGGGGCGAGCCTATTGCCAATCCAGACTCCAGGCTGCTACTGAGAATTTCCTGATGAAAAAACCCAATAACACACAACACAACCATCATCATCATCTATCAGACAAGTACTCATTAAATGTGTATATGTCTTATTTATTAATAGATAGTAGTAAAGTTCCAAGTCTTTAGGCTAATCGGGAAGTTAGTTTAAAATCTATTTAAAAAAATTAACCGAACTGACAGACAGGAAGGAAAACGAGTTAATTAAAACGTGATACCTAACAGATAACAGTATTATTTCATGAATATTTTTCCATATTTTCGGTACAAAAATTATCATTTAAAATTCTAATTTCATGACTGTTTGAACTTAAATCCAACTGCAATTACGCCGAACGGTCAGACCGTTTGATTTTTAGGGTTCCATAGTTAAACAAGGATCCCTTATAGTTTCGCCATGTCCATGTCCGTCCGCCCGTTCGACTGTATGTTACAGCTTATTTATTCGAAGACAGAGTGCTATGGAGTTGAAATTGCATGGCATGGTAATGCATTGTAATGACGCCTTCAAAGTTATGAAAAAAAAAAAATTGGATTACCTCCCCTACATGTGGGGGTTTTTTTTTCTTTAATTTCAAAAATATTAGGAGTTGCCTTGAAAACTTTTTTGATAGAGGGTTCTATTTACGAAATAATAATGTTTAAAGTGGTAATTTTTGTTAGAGTTACGTAGACCTACGTACGACCTCGGGGTCGCTTGAAACGATCCAGCATATTAGTAAATACAACTAATTTAAAAGGAAAACTACCACGGATGAGTAAGTTTTTCTAGTTTATGACGAACAATTAACAATCGACCAACTTAGCCATGTAATTGAGTTTGTCTAAAGTGCATACAATGAACTGTAAAATTAATATGTAAGTTTAATCATGATTTGATGAAAAATATTTTTTACCACGTTTTTAAAAATAAATCGAGTTATTATTGTATTGTCATTTTGGTTTCAAACCCGCGGCGGCGAGGATTGGATGGGCACGCTCCTGCTGCCGATGCCGCGCGCCGGCGATGTACCGTTTTACAATGTAATAAATACTCTATTCATGCACCAACACACGTAAGTAAGAACTTATATAATAATTATTGCTTTATTATATTACCGTTTTGAAGATAGAGCAGGAACAAAAACGTTGAAAAAAATGCATGTTTTTTGAGGTTTCCTGTATGGGGACCCCCTTTGGTTTTAGACTTTTTTTGTTTTTAGTATTTGTCGTGATACACCTCATAGCAACACATATTCTGAGTAAATTTCAACCGGTTACCTATTACTGTTCAAAAGATACAGCCCTGTGACAGACAGACGGACGGACAGACGGACGGACGGACGGACGGACGGACAGCGTAGCGAGAGTAATAGGGTCCCGTTTGGAACCCTTCGGGTACGGAACCCTAAAAACGTGGTAACGTGGTAAAATAAAATACATCAGATGTTCCTGACTGCCGTTTATTGGTAACATTAATGACAGAGTCACAAATAAATGGCAAATAGGAACACAGGTCAGGAGATTGAAATTAAAACGATTGAGATTAGTTTGAAACTAAATTTTGAAAATTTTTAATTACGAGAATTAGCGTTCTGATGTCTTGTAAGAGTTCTGTAGACATATAAGTCTAAATAATAAGGTAAAGTGAAGTGGTAAAGGCGCGCGAACTTGACGCCGCGTGCAGGTGTCTCGTGGGACACCAGTGCACGAACCTTTTGCTTGATCATCAGTGCTGGTTTGGACGCGAAGTCGCTAAAATTGCATTTAGCAGCATATCCAAAAATCCTTTTTTAAGGCTTCATTTATTTTGCTTTGAATGCTAGAAGCATGGTGGGCGTAATTGTGTATTTATGTGTTGGTAGCGTCAAACCAGCAACACGCGTTCTGGTATTAAAAGACAGTAGATAACATTTCTATAACCTTATTATAAATATTTCTATGCTGCCGACAGACGGCCATTCTTGCCAAAGATTTCAGTCGATGCTGGCCCGTGTCTGTGCGGACACGCTGCAGACAGAAGATAACATTTGTGTTAGTTACCTTATTATGTAGATTTTTTTAGATTTCTGTGTCAGTAAAGCTTGTACTGAATATGGAACCGTTTTTTTCATTCCGTGATGGAACCCCACCCTGTGCGTGGCAGACACGCGCTTGGCCGCTTTTATTACTTATTGATATTGATTAGGCAAATGAACAATATGAACATCCCCATGGCAGTAATGGGACAATTGTTCCACATCCGTTTCATTAATGATTAACAAATAAGACTAACGTGGACGGTGGACGTTGGGTTAGGTACTATCAGCAAACATTCCGGTGAACCACCACTAAGGCTAAAATCGCTTGCGCTCAGTGTTCGACGCCAGCCGTAGGTACAGTCAACAAATCGGAATCATGACCCACTCAGCCGAGAATTCGTATGATATTGTCAAAACAGTAATATTTTCTTCTTATTAGCATCGTGCTGCACTAAGGACATTTTGAATATTAAGAAAACTGCGTTAATACGGGTCAGAGGTCTATGCAATTTTAAGCTTTGTTATTAAATGTAATAGATTAATTATTGGATAAAAAGTTACGTTTTTGATAAAGCTAGAATTATGTTTTGAATTTCGAATTAACTGTCGTTCCGCATAGTTTACCTATAAAAAAGAAGTTTTTTATTTTATTTTATTCAAAAACCTATACGAACTCTTTTAATTCCAGAAGAATATCAATCAAATTAGAAGAAACTAACTGTCACTGTACAATAAAATTGACAACAAGTTTGTTGCCAGGGAAATATCTTTGAGCGAAACTCGACCTAATTGTATTAGAATGTTTGTAGAAAATTAAGCTTATGGTGGGTCATGATTCCGTTTGGTTGACTGTACGTGTAATATAGCAGGATTCGTTCAAGGGACTTTGTCGACAAAATGTATCACCGGGAAGGATCGTGACTGTACAGTCAAACGCATATCAATGGTATCTTAACCAGAATAATAATATAATAATAATAAATAATAATAGAGCCTGTCATGTATGAAACTTACATACTGAACCAGCAGGGCAATTCTGTATCTGCATCGTAATCAACAAAATGTCAATTTTGACGTTTGAATTCGGAAAAATGATACAATTCGAATTGCGTAACTACAAAACTGTTGATTTTGATTACGATGTCGGAGGGATTCATTATAAAATTAAATGAATGATAAAGTTTAAAGAAGAATGAAGGAAGCAAAAATGGCAAGTTGATGTCTGTCATGTAAATGTTTGCAGAGCGTATATTATGTCACAAATTAGGGCTATACATATATAGGGTTATTGTGTTTGGACTAGTCCACAAATTTAAAGTCGCTCAGCGAGCTATGGAGCGAGCAATGCTTGGAGTTTCTTTGAAGGATAAAATCCGGCCTATGTCCAGCAGTGGACTGCGATAGGCTGAGTTGATTGATATTATGTCATTTACTTCTTAATGAAGTACCTCTATGTCATTACACAATTCCAATGTTTGATTGCGGTGTTATCAACATCGTCTTCAATTTTACATCAAAATTAATCTGTCAAATGAGTTACGCTATTGACCTGCTGTTCCGCTTATAAGGGTTTTGCATGGTTTGGTTACCATTGATATACGGTGAACTGTAATAGAAGTAGGTATGTTTTTGACTTAGCTTAACAGTACAGTACGAGATTATCCGGAGAAGAACCGGAGTGACCGACATAGCTTGT
This sequence comes from Asteroscopus sphinx, assembly GCA_949699075.1. Classification (NCBI taxonomy): domain Eukaryota; kingdom Metazoa; phylum Arthropoda; class Insecta; order Lepidoptera; family Noctuidae; genus Asteroscopus; species Asteroscopus sphinx. The sequence continues at coordinate 18,807,813 of OX453022.1, read as the reverse complement.
AGAATCAGTAAGCTGAAGTGGCAGTGGGCTGGCCATGTCTGTCGAAGGACCGATGGCCGCTGGAGCAGACGAGTCCTTGAGTGGAGACCGCGAATCGGCAAACGCAGCGTAGGGCGCCCCCCTGCCAGGTGGACCGACGACCTAAAAAGCGTGGCTGGGGGGACTGGATGCGGAAGGCAGAGGATCGAGTGTTGTGGCGCAACTTGGGAGAGGCCTATGTCCAGCAGTGGACTGCGATAGGCTGAGTTGATTGATATTATGTCATTTACTTCTTAATGAAGTACCTCTATGTCATTACACAATTCCAATGTTTGATTGCGATGTTATCAACATCGTCTTCAATTTTACATCAAAATTAATCTGTCAAATGAGTTACGCTATTGACCTGCTGTTCCGCTTATAAGGGTTTTGCATGGTTTGGTTACCATTGATATACGGTGAACTGTAATAGAAGTAGGTATGTTTTTGACTTAGCTTAACAGTACAGTGGGTCATCTTAGTCATTTAGAATTGACTGATAATGTTGTTGATTCTCTTATTCAGAAACTAAACTTATTTTAAACTATCGCTCTCTTTAACTAATATTAGATACAAGAAAGGGATGGCAATAATTTTAGTACTGCATGGACACTCCGAGCATAGCCATCTCCGTTGCCCTTTGAGTGACTTTGAGCCTTCTTTCAGGCTCATTGTGAGCAACCACGTTTCAGTGTCGTAAGTGAGTATAATGCCTTCTTATTCTGAGAAGAGGCTAACTCCCAGTAGAGGATCATTAATAATACTGTTGACTCAAATTATTCAAGAAAGCTTTGTGCTTGCCCGTTTACAATACGTGGAGCTACTAAAACAATGAGGTCAAAGTTCGAATCGGGTTAAATAAATTCATTTTTACCATTGTCTTTAACCTAACATGTAACTCGAAATCGTGTATGATAAAACTGTTATTTATAATATAAATACCGTTACTTATATTTCTAATATAAGCTCAAAAGTTTAACCAATGATATCTGGGACTTTTTTTTACACAAGACCATCTAGTCCCAAACTAAGCAGAGCTTGTACTATGGGTACTGGGCAATGGATCTAATACTTATATACTTTTTTTGTTGTTGTAAATACATACTTATAATACATACCTACATGATATTTAAAAGTATAGATATGTCATACCCTAACAAAACAAAACAAAAAATATCCGTACGCAGCGGCAGCACGATACACATAAACTAGAACAAAGTAAGTAAGTTGGTTACTTCAAGTTACTTTCGCGTCACAATTGGTAAAACTTTCTGTACACACACGACGACGGCATTTTAGTTTTTTTTTATCACCATTCACGCTCGGCGCTTTAATTAAAACGGATTAATCGAAAAACTTCCTAATTAGGCCGGTTTCGAGTCTTCAGATTGCGAGCGCAGTAACATATCTGTACTTTAAATATCATTGGTTTCAGGTCTTAGGCGTTGTCTTAAAACAACGCGACTCCGTGACAATCGCAAGTTCGCGCGAAGTTTGTTCATGCGAGCCCGCGATCAATCGTACAGTTGTCGAATAGGTGTCCTAATTAGCATTCGCACGATACACGCGCGATAATGCAATGTTACTAATAAAATTGATTGCGAGCACAGTAATATATCTGTACTTTTAAATATCATTGAGTTTAACTAATAATAAGATAAGATAAGATAAGATAAATATTTATTTTCTCGCCACAATATTACATTTAAAATAACATTTCTTTTATAAGTACATATTTAGATCATATATTGTGGGAGACTGGTGCCTAAACTAGGCTCGAGGCTTGTATTTCAGGACACCAGGAGAGAAATGAGTGGATCTTCACTGAAAGTTGTTATTTAATTAAATATTTCTTGAAAGTTAATAATAATTATTATAATAAATATAATTACATAGGTAACTACAACTAAATTAACTAAGTCGAAAGTAATTCTCAAAATGGACTTGTAAATGGCAAAACAATACAGATGTAAAGTAAATTGAAATAGCGATACAATAATAAATATTAACATAATTTATTCTCAATAAATCTTCGCAGCACAATCGTGTATAGCAATTAAAGGAATCCTTTTATCAATATCTTGTTACTTTCCACTTGGATCTCTTTATACAACACTAAGAAAAGAAAGAAAGATAGAAAAACATTTATTTGACACAACTAACAGATTCACTCTTTTTTTGACACAACTAACAGATAAAACGTGAGTGAAACCGTTTATATTAATAATTAACAAAAAAAAGATTATAAAATTCAGTTTTTTTTTCTTTATTTATTTATAGAGGGTTTATTCTTATAAGATTATGCCACCCTCATCGGGCAACAACCTTATGGAGAACACAACTTAAACTAACTTAACAGACCTCTACGTCTGATTCCTTTATTAACGAGCCAATATAGCATCCTAATATAATATAGCAATATCCATCCATCAATATAACATAAAATATAGTTTATTAGGCGGAAAGAACTAAATTTAATATACCAGAAAAATTACAAGAGTCAACAATGCTGTATCGAAGTTGGGCAAAGTTGGCAAATAAATTAAATAATTCGACTTTGCTCACCGTGCATCAGGAAGCGTTGACGACACTGCCCATTGCAAACCAGACTAACTTCGCTAAACGCGAACTATACGCGAACTTTGCCCAGAAGATCTAACATGCGGTGCGTGTTGCGAAACACTGGGCCAACAAAATTGACAGAATTTGCCATCGATTCCATAAGAAGACGAGGATCTTTGCAATGCCGACAACACCCGGGCAGTATTGACTTTGCACACCTTACGAACTTTGCCCGTAACATAATAAAAGTCATAGATTACACCGGCCGCTTACCTGCGCTTGCTTGAATTTCTTCACGTTAACATTATATAATTTTGTGGTATATTTTGTAATAGCCTTTGACGCAATGATATTTAAAAGTATAGATATGTCATACCCTAACAAAATTAATGAAAAATATGTTCCGTACGCAGCCGCAGCACAATAAACAAAAACAGCTAGTGCAAAATAAGTAAGTAAGTTCCTTTAAGTTAGTTTCGCATCATAATAATTAATAGGTACACTTTCTGTACACACATGACGGAATTTTCGTTTTTTTTTGTAAAATGTCACGCTCGGCGCCTTGCTTGACGCAGACTTGTAGCAAAACGTCCCAATTAGGACGTTTTCGAGTCTTCAGATTGCACGAGCAACAACATAATATCTTTTTGAAATATCATCGCTTTGACGACACCATCGTTAAGTGAGATGACTTATTTCTGGCTACGAAACAACTTTAATATCATCATAAAATCTTCGGGTGAGCTAAAAACTGTATCAGTAGCTATGTTTGCCTCGTTGGACATAATTTATTGGCGCAACGTAGAAGCATAAAGTGTCAAGCATTTACGACGATTGACTCACACATATAGCCCATAAAGTTTTAATTCGATTCCATTCTGAAACTGAATGAAGTGAAGGTGAATGAAGTTTAGAACTTTCTGGAACAGTCGAAGAATCAAATCGTACCATAGCTTGCTGATGATGATAATATAATTAATGTTCTTCTAAGGTAGACAATTGTGTTGATTATGTTCTACATCAACATAACATAATTTAAACTAACATAACACATAACATCACGCCTGTATTTCCCCGAAGGGGTAGGCAGAGGTGCATAGTACACCCACATTTCGCCAGTTATGTTATAGTCCCATGTAATAGGGGGCGAGCCTATTGCCATTGACCGGGCACAAATCCAGACTCCGGGCTGCTACTGAGAATTTCCTAATGAAAAAACCCAATAACACTTTGCGCGACCCGGGAATCGAACCCAGGACCTCATGCTCAGCAGTCGCGATTGCAACCACTAGAATTAATAATAACAAAAACTACTAACTAACTAACTAACGAACTTAATATTAATTTAAACTATTAATATATTTTTCTAATAGTGAAGACAAGAAAGAGATAGCAAGAGTTTTAGAACTGCCAAAATGGTTAACGTGCTCAGACCAAAAGAACAATATACACGGAGCGCGTAGAACTAGCGAATAAAGTCAAAAAAAGAAATACAAAACCGACTTCAAAAACCTTAACTAAAAAGTAAAAAATTGTTTATGTGTTACACTTTTTCGTATTTTTAATTGGCACGTTCCGAAATCACGACCTACTTGTATGGAAATTTCTATTCCGACTAACCTCAACCCGCCTGCCAAGCGTGGCGATTATGGCATATCCCCCCAATATATGCTTGGGGGAGGCCTGTGTCCAGCAGTGGACGTCTTACGGCTGAAATGATGATGATGATGATTCCGACTAATTAGATAACACAAAAATTGCTGCTATCCCTTAAATTTCTTTTATCCACAATTAGTAACTACCTCGACTGCCTCGTTGGGCTAGTGGTTGCAAGCGCGACTGCTGAGCGTGAGGTCCTGGGTTCGATTCCCGGGTCGGGCAAAGTGTTATTGGGTTTTTTCATTAGGAAATTCTCAGTAGCAGCCCGGACTCTGGATTTGTGCCCAGTCAATGGCAATAGGCTCGCCCCCTATTACATGGGATTATAACATAACTGGCGAAATGTGGTTGTACTATTACACCTCTGCCTACCCCTTCGGGGAAATACAGGCGTGATGTCATGTTATGTTATGTTGTTAGTAACTAAAAGAGAATGATAGTTTAAAATAAGTTTAGTTTGTGAACAAAAGCAGCAACACCTATGTAACAGGCACACGTTCGTACTTAAGGCGCATGTAGGAGCCAAGTGGCGCCCCCATCAATACACATGTACACATCATTTATCGAAAATTCGTTTTTAACAATTGAAGTACAGGTACTGTAGTTTAATCGGAAACTATTAGCTCTGTAATTATAGTTCGCTGTAGTTGTAGATAGAAAAAGTGCTAAAAGTGGCCGTTTTTCGTTGTATTTGTAGATAGAAAAACCGGCCAAGTGTGAGTCAGACTCACGCAGTAAGGGTTCCGTACCACCTATCGACCTGATACCCCATAGAAACTGATTTAATTTACGAGAGTTTATCAAAAGACATCAACAATCGTACGCGAAATATGAATTTTTGCATCTCTTTCTTCCGTAGGTACCACCACATATGTCCATGTTTGTCCTGTTTTTAGTATTTGTTGCTAAACTACATAGTATGCACTATAATCAGACCAAGTTTGACGCCGGTATGTATTACCATTTTGAAGATAGAGCAGGAACAAAAACGTTGAAAAAAAAGACGTGTGGCACTCGGAGCCTGCCGCGGTAAAGCTATTGCATAGCATTTTTTATCAACTATTAGTAACGCCGATACAACCAATGCCACCTAGAGGCGATTTTCAGAACTAAAGAGACAAGCGTGATATTTCAAAAAGTCATTAAAAGTTCTGCTATTCATCGATAGATGGCAAAACTAAAAAGTATCACCGCTGTGCCGGTCGGAGTAGGGGGTGTTAAGTTATTTTCGTTACGGAATTTCTGGATTCGGTCTCCACGCTCAAGGCCCGCGATAGAAGCTATGCAATAGCTTAAAAAGTGCTTGTTTTTCTAGGTTTCTTGTATGGAGACCCCCTTTGGTTTTAGACTTTTTTTCTTTTTTAGTATTTGTCGTGATACCCCCTCACAGCAACACATATTCTGTGAAAATTTCAATTACCGTTATCTATTACCGTTACAAAGATACAGCCCTGTGACAGACAGACAGACGGACGGATGGACAGACGGACGGATGGACAGCGTAGCGAGAGTAATAGGGTCCCGTTTGCACCCTTTGGGTACGGAACCCTAAAAAGTGCTAAAAGTGGCCGTTTTTCGCTGTAGTTGTAGATAGAAAAAGTGCGAAAAACGGCCACTTTCGGCACTTTTTATTTGTACAAACAATTGCAAACCAATTTAAACTAACTAGACCAATGGTACTATTTTATTTATCCTGAATCAATTCTGACATGGACACTGATCTGAAATAAGGATTTATTTATTTACTAGCCTATGCTCGCGGCTTCGCCCGCGACTGTGTCGTTTACCGCGCATCCCTCGCCGGGAACTGCTCACCTTCCCGGGATAAAAAGTAGGCTTTATGTTAATCCGGCTTATATTCTATTTGCCGAATCCCTTCAGCCCCTGCAGCGTGATTAAGTAACAAACATCCAAATATCCAAACATCTTCAGAAACTTTCACATTTATAATATAAGTAGGATAGTAGGATAGGATAAGTACCTAGGATCCCGAATCAATTTAATTCCTGGCTTGGACTTGCCTGAAATAGGGATTTATTTATTTATTGAATTCCAAGTTCGAATTTAAATCGCCATCTTACAAATTCTCACAATGTTTTCTACGCTGCATCTTCGGCGCCGGCGCCGGTACCGATACCATCTTTCTGGTCTTTTTATCCTTGCCTCAGTAGCTAATTGGCAAGGAACGTGCTGAGATTGTCACGGGTTCGTGCCGGGTTCTCGTTGGTAGACACCTAATTAGGTGCCTGGTCATTAGTGAGTTTGTGGAGTTTTAAGATTTTATTTTTACGATTTCAGGTTGATTTATTTTGGTAAAGCTTGGATTTGTGCAACAAAAATACCGATAGTTTGTAAAGTATACATATACATAGATATTTATCGATGGGAGTTGACTCGATTTAAAGCGAACGAATGAGCAAATATACCTTAGTGTCAACATAAATAAAAATAAATAAATATATATTTTTGAGACATTTTACACATCACCATCTAGTCCCAAACTAAGCAGAGCTTGTGCGATGGGTACTAAGATAATGGTTGTAATACTGAAATACTTTTTTTTTTTTTTTGTTGTTGTAAATCATCATTACAGCCGAAAGACGTCCACTACTGGACATAGGCCTCCCCCAATTAAGGGGGGGATATGCCATAATCGCCACGCTTGGCAGGCGGGTTGGCGATCGCAGTTGGTTGGTTAAATACTCAGAGAACGCTGCTGCCCATCCTCTGGTGAATCCCTTAGTCGCCTTTTACGACACCCATGAGAAGAGATAAGGGTGGTGCTATTCTTTGAGTCCGGCACCACACGGACCGTTGTTGTAAATACATACTTATAATACATAAGAAACAACCAGACCAACACAAAAACTCATGATCATCACACAAATATTTGTGTCCTGTGGGAATCGAACCCACGACCTCGTGATCAGCAGTCCGAAACTCGAACCACTAGACCACAGAGGTCGTCGAAAAGTCGAATAAAAGCTGTAAAGTTTTAAAAATTAATGACGTCAATACAATACGTCGTTCGTCGTCGTCGTTTTCCTGTGATACAATGTTTTTTCATTAGTACAGGTACCAACGTTACCATTTTTTCTGTAAAGATATTTTATGAAAATAAACATTTTATTATTTATTTATTTTATTTATACGTAAGCGCGTAGTTCGTTCGAAAGTTGCCAAGCATGAATCGCAAGTAAAATTGTGATTACAACCATTCTATCTCTATCTACTTCTGTGGTGTCAACATAGGTAGTTCATTTGAGTAGGTATCTAGGTATATTTTCTATAACATAATCAGCCCATTACTGTCCCACTGCTGGGCGTGGGCCTCTTTTCAGTACGAGAAGGTTAAGGCCTTAGTACACGACGCTGGCCTAGTGGGTTGGCGGACTACACACATCATCAAGAACTGTATGTAGCACTCTCAGGTGTGCAGGTTTCCTCACGATGTTTTCCTTCACCGTTAAAGCAAGTGATAATCAAATTCTGGTTAAATACACAAATTCGAAAAGTCATAGGTGCGGGCCAGGCAGGACCCAGGGGGGTGATTCTCGCGTCGTAGACATTATCTCTAACTCGACATAATGTCGAAACAAGATGGCGAATGTCGATTGATAATAAATTTTCGTATTCTCAGAATGCCACGTTAGAGATATGTCTACCCCTAGCGCTCTAAATACAAAGAGCGGTACGTAGCGGTTGACATTACCGGCGAAATTTTTCGTAGAGATTATCTCGAATTAGACATTGATCTCTCTAACGCGAGAATTAGGGCCCAGGTAAGGTGTAAGTAAGAGTAAAATACCTGATTGTGTGAAAAAATATTGAACTTCGCAATTGACGCAACCTGTTAGAAGGTATGCTCTTCTTACAGGTAGCGTCAATACTAATCAATACTAATATAAGTCTGTCAATACCCACCTACTCCAAGCAGATATGATATCTTTTGAGATTGTCCTTCGTTAGCGTACCAAATGATGTCGATTGTAAAGGGCTTACATAAACAAATCTACCCAAATGCAAGTCAGGCTCTCGCACTAAGGGTTCCGTACCAACCTTTGGGTTTATTAGAGTTTTAATCTTTTTTCCATTGGCCATAATAGACGCCATGGTAACACACATTCTGTGAAAATTTCAGCTGGCTAACTATTATGGTTACAAAGATACAGCCCTGTGATAGCCAAACTGACGGACAGACGACTTAGGCATAGTAATAGCGTCCTGTTGGCACCCTTTGGGTATGGAACCCTAAAAACATTCATCCAAAAAATAAGAAACAAGGTTCCACATTGGCAGTTCCAATATGAACCGAGCAAGCTTTCACAGAGCGATACATAGCAATTAACGCTGTACTCCAATATGCAGCGAATAAATTCAACTTCGATAATATCGACTTTATTCTAGTTATGCTGCGAATGGAACTACTAGTGTTGGGATAGCTTCATTATTGCGGGTATTTACCCGACTGGCCCAAAAGGAGGGCAGTGTTATGAAGCGAAATAGCAGTGGACGTCTTTTGGGCGAAATGATGATGATGATGGTTTAAATAATTTAGCCATCGAATATGAGCCGAGATGTATCAATATTATAAGGATTAAATGTTGTTGTACAACTGAATGGCCAAATAAAACTTCAGCTGGGGTGAGAAACAAGTTCCTCCTGTGTTTGTACCAACGCTTCTAATAATGAGTTTTGGTACGTACGGGTCAAGAAAAATAAAAAAAATATAACTGCCTGATCTCAAAATACCCAATAGGATTTTCAATTAACTACAAGCAAGGTTTAAAAACAAAACAATTAATGACCTCGCTTATGTCTTAAAATTAGTACCGGTAAACTGGGGTGAATAGCGACAAAAAAGGGCAAGGATTTTAACATTGAAATAAGATAGTTTGTTGCCAACAAAGACTACATAAATGTTCTCCCATAATTTGGTAAACATTCTAAAATCGTTTTTGGCCGCGAACTATCTTATTTCAATGTTAAAATCCTTGCTCACTTTTGTCCCTATTCACCCCCGCATCTCTATTGAACCCGGTACTGCATACAGAAAAAGATAGAATGGTTGTAATCACAATTTTACTTGCGATTCATGTGTGGCAACTTTCGAACAAACTACGCTTCTCATATTGACGTCATTAATTTTTAAAAATGAACTCTAATCAAATGAACTTTACAGCTTTTGTTTCTGCAGTAAGAAACAGCACAATAAGGCTTTTTTGCGGGTTTTTGTTACAGTATTTACAGAAACAAGTCATAAGGCGTACTGTTCTCAGTACAACTTTGAAATGCCCTGCCCCAATGCCCCAGAGTGTTGGCACGTGCGCCCTGCCCATTTGGCCATTCTATCTATTTTTGTGACCTATGTAGTCTTTCCCATTTCTAGTATTCTATGGAACATCACTATGAACTACCAACCCACACATATTGAAATTAAGATGTTTGATATTGATTCTGGCGGCGTGGGAGGAAATTAATTGGTTGTAGTGATATTACTAATTATTTTACAATCTAAGACTATCTCACTCCAAGCTGAAAGGCTAGCCCTTGAATTGTTAAGTTTTGAGCTTGTTGTAGGTCTATTTAAAATAAAGAAAAAGATTTAGTTTTTTTTCTTTATTGCCAACTATTATATATATTTGGCCAGATAGATTCAATAGTACATTACTGTCGAGGCCTGAAATGAAGCAATTTACGGCCGAGTAATATTGGAAGTACGAAGCGAAGCCGAGTACTTCCCAAGTGATTTTGAAAGGACGAGGCGCAAGCCGAGTCCTTTTTAACTAAACGAGGCCGTTAATTGCTATTTCGGCCGAGACTTGTATAGTACTTTTCTCTCATTTGCGAGGAAACACAACACAAATTAATCCAACAGTATCTCATTTTCATTCACACCAATTCGCCCGCGCGCGGTTCTTGTTCTATTTTCAAAGTTTTGAAAAAAAAATGCCCATTCAGCCTGTATAATGAACCAATTTCCGAGCAAGTGGGAGAAAAGATATTTATTTTGTTGTTGTTAAGTTATAAACATAGTTCTTATAAACTTAGTCGCCTTTTTCAGACATAGACAGATAGTCACAAAAATCATCCACTAAATAATGCATTTTTTGAAAAATGTTCTATGTTTTTTATTTAATCACGGTCACGTCAGGTCACGTATAGAACTTTTAATGATTTTTTAAACAAAAACTTGGCTGGCCAGCAAAAAAAGTTAAAAGCTCTTTATATTTTGTATACCTTTAGGCTCGGATGAATAAAAAAGGCGGACGGAATCTCGCTAAACAATAAGTGAAGTAACCATAATATGCCAGCTCGCTTAAAAGTACGCACCATACACATCCGCAGTATGCCAAAAAGCCGCGATTACGCAAAAAATCTAGTGTGACGGTAGTCACTGTTGTAGTTTCACAAATAAAATAACAGTATGCTTTCGAAATTATAGTGGCTTTAGGAAAAAATTAAGTGTATCAGTCTTTGTTTAGCATAATTCCGTCCGCCTTTTTTATTCGTCCAAGCCTTTAGGTAGGTATTTTTATTCGATTTTGGATCAGGATATAAGTATTTATTTGTAACACTTATTACTTTAATGATGTATTTAAGAATCTTGCTAAGGCTATCTTAGCACGCTGTTGACAGGAAGACATGGTTTGAATAGTAAAACTGTCGTTAATTGCTGTAGCTGTTGTGACAACCAGTTATGAGTTGTTGTACTCGTTTGTAAGGGATAATCTACGCGAATGGTAAGAGCTATTTACAAGTTGTTTACTTAACACGCCACGGGTTGTATAATATATTTTACATAGGCTGCTCTTTGGCATCTTTCAAAGTTTAGATGGAAACAACACAACGGGGCAGATCCTGATTTATTTAATGATAAATTCTTGATCCAATGATGACGTCTGTGGTCTAGTGGTTCGAGTGTCTGAGTGCTGATCACGATGGGTTCGATTCCCACAGGACACAAATATTTGTGTGATGAACATAAGTGTTTATGTTGGTCTGGGTGTTTCTTATGTAATATACCTAAGAATGTATTTTCAAAAAAATAAGTATCTGTAAGTTTGGGACTAGATGGTGCTGTGTTAAATTGACCAATTTTTTTTTTTTTAATATTAATACCGTAGTAACTTATAAGTAATCTGTGCCAATACGTAAAAAGTATCTAAGTATGAAGTACTGTGCCCGCGGCATCACCCGCGTGAATGTCGTTTATCGCGCATCCCTCGGGAACTGTTCATCTTCCCGGGATAAAAAGTAGCCTATATGTTAATCCAGGTTATGTTCTATCTGTGTGTCAAATTTCATTAAAATCCATGTAGTAGTTTTTGCGTGAAAGAGTAACAAACATGCATACATACATTCATACATCCTCACAAACTTTCACGTGAATAATATTAGTAGGAAGGAAGTAGGATAGGATAGGATAGGATAGGATAGGATGTGTGATATTTTTCTTTGATGATTGTCATTTAATTTGTGTTTTTAATAAATAATAATATGTGTGTATTCAGTCATTTTTTTTATTATTATTTAACATACTAAAGCAAGCGGGGCGAACTCTAAATAAATTTCGGAAACAAACTTAATTCTAGTTATTTATTATTTTTAACGCATTTTACGCATGCGAAACGAAATCTAACGATTTAAATTGTGGAAAGAAAAAATCGCTCACGAGCAGGATTCGAACCTGCGACTCCTGGCTCAGTACGCCAGTGCTTTAGCCACTAAGCTACCGTGAACACTGCTCGTGAGCGATTTTTTCTTTCCACAATTTAAATCGTTAAACTTAATTCTATTGCGAGCAGGACCAAATTTTTCTTTCAACAATTTTAAATTGATATCATCATCATCATCATCAGCCTATCCCAGTCCACTGCTGGAAATAGGCCTTGCAGCACGCTTCTGACTTCCTGGATCCTCGGCCGCTCCCATCCAGCTTCCACCAGCCACCTTGCAAATGTCGCCACTCCACTTAGCCTGAGAGCGTCCTAAGCTACGTTTGCCGAAATTAAATTGATAATTTATAATGAAATTAAAAATCTATTTATAATGTAGTATGTATTTTTTTAATTGTGCGCGACAAGTCCCGTAAACATAGTTCAATATTTATAATGTGTCTACATCTCTTTGCTTCAAATCCTCTCGCAGTCTACTGGAAGAAATTTCTTATATAAATAAGCAGTGCCTTTGTACTATTCATTGCTATGTATTTTTTTTTCCTTTGTGTATAGTCATAATTCATAAACTCATAATCAAATATCACGAACTTCTTTTTTTCTTTGGTTACAATGAACGGTTGTAGTAAAAATAATGTTATAATCAAAATGCTTGGCATTCACAAATAAACACTGGCGCCGTCACATTCCAGTGCAAAATGCAGCAATTTGCCAAGAAAAACTAACGTCTCATTGTTACTACTTCCATGTAATTTAGCCCAATTCTCGACCATTTCGAAACCTATAAATTATTCACACAAAAGAGATCAAAAATCAAACAAACATTGTGTTTATAAAGGCGAACACATACGTCAAATCAAAGTCTCCCACACCAAGAGAATCAAAGGAGCCGAGAACAAAAGGATTTTGATCACCTTCCACATAATTATATGCACCCATTTATCACTTTTCTTCCAAACGATGTTCACCCTTAAACTTTCATCATAAGGTTGATTATTGAGTGAGGTTTTTAAACCAAGATGTCCAAGTATACGGCAGGCCGCAGGGCGTTCCATAAAACAGTAGTGCAGTAATTAAACCGATTTGTTCCCCTTACGTTTGTTATGCAAAAGCTAAATGTTTTTATTCCGGTGCATTTTGGATGCTGAATTTTATGCATAACTGGCGAAATGTGGGTGTACTATTACACCTCTGCCTGCCCCTTCGGGGAAATACAGGCGTGATGTTATGTTATGTTATGTTGTTACTGTCCCACTGCTGGACACGGGCCTCTTCTCAGTATGAGAAGGTTAAGACCTTAGTCCACCAGGCTGGCCTAGTGCGGGTTGGCGGACTACACACTCCATTGAGAACTGTATGGAGCACTCTCAGGTGTGCAGGTTTCCTCACGATGTTTTCCTTCACCGTTAAAGCAAGTGATAATCAAATTCTGATCCTGGGTGGTATGCCACTGGGCAAATTTCTTTGTCGAATTTCTTTTTCCAATGTATTTCTTTGATGATCAGTGATAAAATACATACAACATTTGATGAAAATCATCCAATTTCTTTGATCAAATTCACATTGGACAAAGAAATTTGACGAGTTGCATACCACCGATAAACACATCCAACTTGGCCCTTGGACCCTTTTTGGACATTTGTGTTCACTTAAATCGATAAAATGTAGGGACCATGTTTTTTCGCGATTTCAGGGTTGCTTCTATAGTAAAAGTTGTTCATAATGATGAGTAGATTCACCACTTCTAATATTTCGGATTAATAATGTAGGACCTTATATAGGTACTGACATTGTATAGCTACCTACATAACAACACACATATTAAACCACGGTATGGATCCATTTAATATACGCCTATTGAATTCCTTTTATTTCTATTCCAGAAATAATACTCAACTACTGAACCGATCTTAGAGAGAGGGCTATGTTTTATTCATAATTAGAAGCTCGAACCAATAAAACCTAGCACGCTTGAAGCCAACCGAGACCTATTCATAAACAAGTAATAAAACAAATGATAGGTAGTAATAGCTCATTAACGAACAACAAACAATTATAATGTGGTAAATAATTAACAGAAGAATGCACACATTGTACGGACCGTTTAGTGCTGATTAACAGGTAAACAAAAGTATTGTTTTAGAGGGAAAGGTGTGAAGACAGGTACCTAATTAGTTTTTTATTTCGACATCGACTTGAAGTTACTGGAAACTGGAGCTGCAGGGAATTGGCTGTAGTTTTGTATTATTTGCCTAAAATTCTCTGCGCAATGCCCTCAGTTGCGTCTGCCACGCTTCTGCAGTGCGTCAACTGTTTTCTGAGTCACGCAAAGCTAGTATAGATGCCATATTTGGCGTAAAAAGACAGCCTCACTGCTAAGAAAAATCTATGGAAGCAGTAACAGCATCCTGAATATGATAGCATATAAGTTTGACAGCCTTCGACGGCCAACGTTCGGCCGCACGGTTAGAAGGTGCTCGCCTGCTTGTGGCGGGCCGGGACCTGTCGGGGGTGGTTGTGTGTATACTCACTCCCCCGGCTAGAATAGTTGAACGAACACCGTGGTGGTTTTAGTCGGTAAGACTTGAGTCCTACACTGGCTCCGCCTACCCCGGGAAGAGTGCGTCCAAGAGGATTTCCCCACGGCAAAATAAAATAAAACCGGCCAAGTGTGAGTCGGACTCACGCAGTAAGGGTTCCGTACCACCAATCGACCTGATACCCCATAGAAACCGATTTAATTTACGAGAGTTTATCAAAAGACATCAACGATCGTACGCGAAAAGTGAATTTTTGCATCTCTTTCTTACGTAGGTACCACCACATATGTCTATGTTTGCCCTGTTTTTAGTATTTGGTGCTAAACTACATAGTATGCACTATAATCAGACCAAGTTTGACGCTGGTATGTATTACCGTTTCGTAGATAGAGCAGGGACAAAAACGATGAAAAAAATGCATGTTTCTTGTATGTGGACACCCTTTGATTTTAGACTTTTTTTAGTTTTTAGTATTTGTCGTGATATACCGCATACTAACACATTTTCTGAGAAAATTTCAACGGGTTATCTATTACCGTTCAAAAGATACAGCCCTGTGACAGACAGACGGACGGACGGACAGACGGACGGACGGACGGACGGACAGCGTAGCGACAGTAATAGGGTCCCGTTTGGCACCCTTCGGGTACGGAACCCTAAAAAAGGTAGGACGCACTGGTTTTTTTAATTATTTGGTTTTCAATATCTGTCATCGTGATTTCATACAAAAATAAAAGGGGTACTGCTATTTGATACGGTGCCCCTGATGTGTTGCTCTTCGGTCTAATGGTGGTGATGTTCTGTTGTGTCTTGTTTTTGGTTGTGCTACTGTTGTCCGTAGTCGATCCTATTATTTATTTACTCTCAGGCATTTGTCGGATGTGGCTTTGTGTTTGGTGTCGTATTATCTCTTAAATTTTTTGCTTTGATCCGCACAATTGACACACTTGTGCTCGCCGTTTTTTGTTTTGATCGGGCAACTGTCCTGCTTGTGACCTTCCTCCGCAAAGTGAACACAGGGATGTTCTTTGGTCTGCCACTTGTTCTTGGTGTGCCCGAATTTCAGACATTGCATACACTGTATGAATGATGAGAACTCCTCGGCATGCACCCTTTGATGGTCAATCGCCACTCTTCCCGCCTCGATGATTTTTCGCCAGGTGGTCGGCTGTACTGCTAGGATGGTATTGTAAAGAGATATCGAAAAGGGGTTTCGGTTATTGCGTTCGAAGACAAGTTTGAAATCGCTATCGTCGATTGTATGTTGGCTATTTTGTGTTTGGATAATGTGGATGAGCTCCTCGGCTGGAAGACCGTCGTGCGCTTGAGTTAATTGTTTCCATCAATTTTAATCATCTAAAGTTATTCTGAAACAAATCACTGAGTAGGTATAGGTACTGATACAAATCTTTCTACTTTTATAGGCCTAAAATGTTGTGTAGGTATCCAAAAACAACAAATCACGCGTTGACATTGTAGTGTAGCAAATAGACCAGATAAAGTGCCGTCATTACTCTACAATACGAGAGCTACAATTGAATAACGATTTGAATGCGCACAGGGGTTCGAAACAATAGTGCTGGGATCCTAAGTGAAGGTTTATCGATATAATTGGAAATTATTTTATTGCATAAACCATGCAGAACCAGAAAAGGCGTTCCCAAAGTTTATTCAACCATGCCTCCCTACTACAAAAAAAATTGCAAAAAATGCTGCACCACCCCTTCATCGCCGCAATTTTGTAGTTCTTACAATTATCTTATCTCCATCCTGCGCCACCCTTTACATGTCGCTCTTCAGAATAATTATGCAAAAATAAGTAATTAGTAAAAGAAAATGTTCTATTTCATAATTTTTTTAAATAAAATACTTTAACGTTTACGCGGGAGCATAAATACTGACTTTTGGCCGTGGCTACATAAAACGGAGGGAATGCAGGACCGCAGACTTCTTATTTAAATGACAGAAGTCTAGAATGCGAGGAAGAAGTCCAGCCTATCTGTTGAAGATGAATATGAGTGCTGACAGTGGCGCTTCAGGAAAGGGACCTACTTAAAGTGATTGCTTTGCATTATCCGCGAAAGTTCAATTTTTTGGATTTTTTTAAAACTGTAGCTCTATTATTTCACATTGTACATTGATCGAAATGTTTGGCATCAATATTTACAAACTCTTAGAATACATTAAACCTAGCTATATAAGTTATATCTGCTTGATAACGTGAATTCAATGTTATTCTTGAATATTTCAAGCAAATATCTCTATAATAGCTTAAAAACGCAAGAAGCACACTACTGCGAAGCATGATTGCTTCCCGTTAAGGTAACAATCATGCTTCGGTAATGGGAAGAGAAGAACAAAAAATTAAATAGAAGAACCAATACAAATTTGACCTCTGTGGTCTAGTGGTTAGAGTGTCAGACTGCTGATCACGAGATCGTGGTTTCGATTCCCACAGGACACAAATATTTGTGTGATGAACACAAAGTGTTTGTGTTGGTGTTTCTTATTTATTATAAGAATGTATATGAATTTATGTACAAAAAAAAAAGTATATAAGTATTATATCTATTGTCTAGTACCTATAGCACAAGCTCTGCTTAGTTTGGGACTAGATGGTGCTGTGTAAAAATGTCCCAAAAATATAAATTTTATTTAAATGAATGAATGAATTATCATTATCATAATAACTTCTTAGGTTTTCGCGATCACTACACATTATAATAAAACAAAGTTTAACCGGAAGTTTAAGTAATTTTTTTATCATTATCATTATTATTATGAATGATCTCATATTTAAGTTTATAACAACTTTTTATACCATGTTTAATGCAAATAAATATATTCTATTCTATTCTACAGATTTCTTGATTTGTTGTTTGTGCTTTTGTATCGATATCGATTAAAACTTCTTACTAAACCACATCACTAAACTGTAGGGCACTTATCAAAGACACAGCTCGTCAATGGCGGTCGAGTGGATACGGGGGCTCGCTTGTTTGTTTAATGTCTACAATCTCGACCCGGCTGCTATGCCAAAATATTGAGTGCAAGGTTTCAGTTCCACGCTAGATCTTAGTGTATCTTTTCACATTTCAGAATTTGATTGACTCTTGCTTTAACGGTGAAGGATAACTTTGTAAGGAAACCTGCACAGCAGAGTACTCCATAAAGTTCTCAATGGTGTGTGTAGTCCGTCAACCCGCAGTAGGTCAGTGGGTAGACTAAGACCAGAGGCCTTCTCACTCTGAGAAGAGGCCCATGCCCAACAGTGGGACAGTATAGTATAGTATAGTATAACGGGCTGGTTTCCGCAACTACACGTCTAAGCGCGTTTTTTGCGTACGGGTGGGAACTTACTTGATCCACCCCAACTCCACAAAAAAGTCCAGCAATGCCTTGGTGTTGCTAGTGGTCTCTGAGGGTACCTGGATTACCGAAGTACTTGGTTCTGTATGTAGCGACCTCAGGGCAGTCTAGAAGCACATGGGCTGCTGTCTCGTCTTCCACCATGCAGGCTCTGCACAGTGGGCTGTCCGTAACACCTTATGATAAAAAGTTGTTTGTTAAAGGATCCGTGGCCAGTTATAGCAGCTGTGACTGTACTTGTTTTGACAATTGGAGGGCTTGTTTCGTGCAGAGCAGTGCAGTGCGTGACTTCTTCGTCTTGATGTCGGCGACCCTGGAGACGCCGTCTCGTCCATGCAGAAGGCGGATGACACGCCCAAGAGGCCACATCAGCGGAGGGGAAAAGCTTTTCTTTAGGACTACTAATGCTCCTTCTTTGATTACCCCGCAGGAAGCGCGCCATTTCGTTTTCTGTTGAAGCCACAAAACAAATTCGTTTGAAAACCTGTTCCAGAAATGTTGCTTGAGAAGCTCGATGCGCTGGAACCGTTGACACGACGTGATTTTGGCTCACCTGATGTTAAGCGGTTACCTTTGCCCATAACAACTTCAATACCACCTAGGCTGTTGCCTAAATGGTACCATGGCAAGTCGGTTCGTCAAACTGAGACATGAAGATGGAAAGTCTCATGTGATTGTAATAATTTCAACGGCACTCGTACCCTTCAGACCGAAACACAGCAATGCTAGCATTACTGTTTGACGGAGAAGTAGGTACGGTGGTAGTACTTCCCCGGACGAGCTCTTTCATAAAGGAGCTCTACTACTTCTAAAAAAACTACGAAAAATATCAGTTGATCACTACATTTGTGTTCACATAAATGGACAAAATATAGGGATCAGCTGATATTTTTTTCACGATTTCAGTGTTGGTCCCATAGTAAAAGTTGTTCATACTGATATGAGCACAGTGAGTTATTTCAAAAACTATATAAAAACATGAGCGCGTGCTTCTCTTTATGTGTTGGGTAATGAATGCGATTAACAGCTGTTTCTTCAAAGAAATTATGTAAAATTTCAATCACGAAAATGTAGGTAGAAGGTACATTAAAAAGAATAATGATGTCTTCTAAAACTTTGATAGTAACTCTTTTCTATGTCATTATCGCTTTTACACTACCCTTTCATCTAAACTGAGTAATGTGATCCAGCATTTAGAATAACGCGTCCATTGCTGCAAATGTGTGCAAGTCATCGACCAATCTACTAACTAAAGGATCGATGGACATCATTTTAGCCAACATAAAGATTAGAGTGATGTGTCTCGTAAATAAAAATGATCACATAACTTTTTCTAGCATTTTCTTGAATACAGAAAAGTTTCCAATGATTTAAATTAAGTGAAAAACTAAAATCTTTGGCGCCGAACGTATTCTGTAAGAGAAAAAAAATGCAAAGTAATAAAGTGTCTTGAATTAGCTATCACCCAGTTTGGTTCCACTAGGGACTAGTAGGGTGACCAAATTTACGGACATGAGGCAGACATAAAATTAAAGAAAAAGCAAGATTTCAAGCGGGACGTTGAATTTTTTATATGACAAAATCATCCTCCTCGCCTTTTTCCCAATTATATCAGGGTCGGCTTCCAGTCTAACCAGATGCGGCTGAACATCAGTATTTTATACGGAGAGACTGCTATCAGACCCCGCAACCCAGTAACAGGGTAATACCGACATCCTAAAGTTAGACCAGTTGTCAGACTTTCAGGCTTCTGAAGCCCGTAACGACTGCTATAGATATACGTATGGCAACCGGGACCGACAGCTTAACGTGCTCTCAGAGGCACGGAGGATGTGCAACGAAACGGTCACCTATCCAAAGACTGACCGCGGCTAGTGCAACTCTTGCAACCTATCCAAAGACTGACCGCGGCTAGTGCAACTCTTGCAACCCACGCAGTTATTTATTTTCGCACGGAAAAAATATTTATGTGATACACAGATAGTTGTTCACGGTCTGGTGGTCTGGGTGTTCGTGCATTTGAGATTTGTGTTTGTACACATTAACGATGCATGAGAAATCCGTTAAGGAGAAAAAACTGTTTATAAAAATAAAATAAAAAAGACATGTAGGGTGGTACGTGGGACACTCAGAAAGTTTTGCGAAACTAAAAAAAATTGTTCTATACGTACATATATTTTTATCAAATCTTTTCAAAGTACTTTCCACCAGCCTCTATACAAAGATTCATGCGCCTAAACCAGTTTTCAAAACACTTTTTCCAGTCCGCCGCAGACACCTCGTTTACAGCCTGCTCGAACGCAGCCAGCGCATCTTCCGGCGACGAAAATTGTATCCCTTTGAGCTGATTTTTTATTTTTGGGAATAAAAAGAAGTCACACGGTGCTAGATCAGGGCTGTAAGGAGGGTGACCCAGGAGTTTGACTGGCGTGCTGTCCAGGAAGTCCCTCGTTTTGAGTGCGGTGTGTTTTTGTAGGTGCATTGTCGTGGTGGAGCAGTAGCCCGCGGAGCCCTGTGTTTGGTCGCTTGTTGCTTATAACAGAGAAAACTTCTGGCAAACATTTGGTAGTATACCATTCGGCATTAATGCTTCTTTGATCCCGTAAGGGAATTGATACCAAGTGGCCAGTCAAATTAAAAAAGCTAGCGATCAAAATCTTACCCCCGCTTCTAGATCGCTTCACTTTGGTAGGCGTTGGCTCATTTTGAAACACCCAAACAGTCGACTGGCGCTTGGTTTCTGGGTCGTATTGATAAATCCAGGACTCATCACCTGTAACGATGTCGTAAACACGCCGAGACGAGCCTGCTTCAAATTTGTTAAGCATATCACGGCACCATTCCACCCGGGCCTGCTTCTGAGCATCGGTGAGGTTGTGCGGCACCCAGCGTGATACTATCCTCCTCACGCGAAGATGGCTGTGTAGAATCTCGTGAACGCTTCCCGATCCAATCTTCAATATGTGTTGAATCTCCTGATATGTAATTCGCCTATTGTCTTGGATTAAATTTTTCACTGCTAGCACGTTTTCTTCGGTAACAGCCGTCAAAGGGCGACCGCTTGTTTCGTCATCCCCCAAAGTTGGTCGACCGCGCTTGAATTCGTTATACCAACGATACACGGTTGCCTTGGAAGGGCCTTCATCCATGAATGCCATTTGAAGTCTATCGTACGATTCATCCGGTTTCAGGCGACACTTGAAATCGTATAAAATCATAGCTCTAAAATGTTCCCGGCGCAGATCCATATTTCAGTGAGACACAATACTTTGAATTAACTCGCAAAAAATGTGGAGGGAAATTTTGAAATTGGAACTTACTTATTTTTACTTATAAATAATCATATTTTCGAAAAACATTATAACTGGCCAGTCTCCCATATATAAAAACTTTTTTTCGCAATACTTTCTGAGGGGCCTGGTATAGAACACTACTGCGTGAGTCCGACTCGCATGAGTTGGTTGTATTTGAGTTTTTTTCATGACTTTTGACCTCACTAATATAATATCCTCCTTTGGTTAGCAAAAAACCGAACAGTCATTGGACCATGTGTCATAGTGTAATTTACGAAATCGGGAAGTCCCACAAAAAAATTAAGCATGGTAACATTAGCTTGTAGTTTTATGCGTCGATAGTGGTCTCGTTCGGATATAACGCCCCATTAGTTTTTATGTCAAGTGTTGCAAGCTGACAAATAATATTTTTCCCCAAAGTCGTTAGTGTCAACCGTACGATTTTATACGCAGTTTCTATTTAGGATATTGCTTGAAATGTTCTGTGTAAAACTAGTTGTAGAAGATGACTTGGGAGTGTTATTTATTTGTATTGCAATAAAATATTGGTTGCGTGTTGATATTGCAAAAATATGAGTGTTGCCAGTAGCGAAATTTGCAATCTAGAGTAGAGTATGAAATTGATTGTGGTGTTTTGACAGGCAATTAAAGTTGGCATGGTTGATACTTGATAGTAACAACTACATAGCAGTGCCGTAGCAAGAGTAGCAATTGCTACGGGCCCCGCGCGAAAGGGGGCCCCGCATATTTAAAATTTAAACTTACTCATCTCTGCCTGAGCGTAATTTTTTGAGTAAAACTTATTAAAATGTTGTACCTATATTGAATTTACTTGATGTCAACGTTACAACTCTTCCTACTAAGACAATCCACGTCAGACAATCGGTGACCGACTAGGTATTTCAGTCAACCCGATAATCAGCTCTACAAAACGTCTGACGTATGCAAGCACTCTTACCCGACACTTTGTGTGGAAGTGTAGCAGAATTGAAATTGCTCGATGTAATATTATCTATTTATTAGTAAGATTAACAGTCTACATTATTACGCTAGGTAAGGGCTCTTTGAAAAAAAATGCTACGGAGCACAAGCTTGCTTAATCCGGCACTGCTTCATAGGCTTTGATCTACAAAATGAAGAAAACTTAAACATTTTCTTGCATAATAAAGCTTCACGTATTGTTCAAATTAAATTTAGACGATACGATACAATACTCGATACGGTATTTATCCCAGTAATAATTGAATCTGTTAATTATTGTGTCCACATAGTTTACTAAACGAAATGAATACATAGGTTCACATACATTATTTTCACGCCTAATTCCCATTGGGGTACGCAGAGACTATGGATTTCCTACAGCAACGAGCCTGACACACCTCTTTTGCTTCGTCGGTTTCATCATCATCATTTCAGGCGAAAGACGTCCACTGCTGGACATACGCCTCCCCCAATTAAGGGCCATATAATAATATGCATAATATGCCATAAGCCACGCTTGGCATGCGGATTGGCGATCGCAGTTGGTTGGTTAAATACTCAGAGAACGCTGCTGCCCATCCCCTGGTGAATCCCTTAGTCGCTTTTTATGGCACCCATGAGAAGAGATTTGTCTTCGTCGGTTTAGAAATGTATAAATATCCTGACCCCTTTTTACATATTACTAAAAGTATAAGCGAAATACCCTTTCTAAGGGTTCCCTGGCCATTGGACACTGAAAAAATTATAAATATTAAAAAATAAAAAAAGGCTCCTACATGTTCCATATCATTAATTTTCGGCCGTTTTCTCTGCCTTATAAAATAAGTTTAATTTAAAGATTCTGTACTGCCTTTCCTTCGGTGAGGGAAACGTAATGGGTACATAAATAACTGAGAAATTCCAGTAATAAAGTAATTACGGTTATGTATATCAATAAATTGTAATCCATGTGACGCCTTGTTGCAGTTTATTTATTTATTTAATTCTTTATGCACAACAACAACGACTTCAAAAATAATGTCAGGATGCCTAAAAGGAAATAAAAAAAAGATTGATGTAGAAGGTTCCGTTCAAAATTTTCGAACGAACCGAATTTGAATATTTGAATATTTGCATCCGCCGAATAGTTTGCAAAAAAAAATTCTCATTGAAGTTCCTTTTTAATTCTTTTTTTACGGCCAGTAATAATTTGTTATCTGGATAAAGATCTTTGTAGTAGCCGGTAGCAAGGATATATCGATTGAATACTAATATCGATGACAATGGCGAATAATGTTTTTACATTTTTTGACAAGGGAACTAGTTTACAACCGGAGATTTTAATAAAATCACATTTTATAGTTCATTGTTGTCTGTTTTTGATTTATGTCAATGTCATCTTATGATCGGTGGAAGTAGTGATTGAAAATGTCAATGAATGATAAATCGTTCTTTCGTTCGCAAATGACAATATCAAACTCACTTTGGTGTACATTACCTATTTTATCTACAGGAACTTAATCGAAGTAACAAACAAACTAGTCAATGTATATTGGCCAATGACCATCATAATGACCTTATTTACAGAAGTTAATACGTTCTAATTTTTGCATACAATGTGTAATCAGAGATAACCGCTATCATTGTTTCCTCAGCTGATTCCCATGACTCTAAATAACTCATAACTCTGTTTTGTGTTTTTGTTTTCATAGTATCTACACATACCTAAGTACCTATCTACTCATATAAAATATCAGAATTTAAATAAAAAATTGACTGGTCAATATGTGATCAAAGACCGAACTAACCTGTATTTTTTTTAAAACATAATGCAACATTTTTTGTGCTGACTATTTAGTTACACCTTCTCCATCTTAGATTCTTACGTAAACAAAAACCTATCTGTTCATCTTTAAAAAGGTCTATTTATTCAAATAGGTAACAGATAAGTTCGCGTGATCTTCTAAATAAATGTTTCGTTCTGAAGTTGGACAAGGCAGGCCAATGTTTATACCTTCGTCTATTAAGTTTCAAACGATTACTTGTTTCTTCGGATTGAATTTCCGAATAGATTGTGTTTCAGGACATTATTGAGCTGGTAATCTTTTGTTTTTGTTTTTTACTCTTCAAGCTGTATTTCCTTGTCGATTTTTCTTTTTGTTTTCGATTTCTCAACATTCAGGGTAAGTGGATCCACTTTATTTCCTTTCTTTATAATGTTTCCAGTTTCCACCCTTTCGACCCTTAATGCGCGTCAGTCAGAGCGTGAGCAATTTTACTCCTGTACCTGTGATTTATCGTGGTTTTTTTTAATAAGTATACGTACCCACTGGAAGGCGTAGCGTGAGTAGGCCCCCCACAAGGTGGACCGATGACCTGGTGAAGGTCGCGGGAATCCGCTGGATGCGGAAAGCGCAGGTCTGGTCGTTGAGGCGATGTTTGGGGGAGGCCTACGTCCAGCAGTGAACGTCTTTCGGCTGAAATGATGATGATGGTGTACGCACATATTATCGTATTCATGAAAAGGCCACCAATTCGATAGCCAATACATAAAAACAAAGTAAAATAGGTATAATGATTGAAGTTACCAATCAATTGGCATCTAATCGCCTTAATAGAATGCAATTGTCTCGGCCTTGCTTCCCAGAACTGAAGAGCTCTTGTTCGAGTTTGTACAGATCGCTTTGCATTTTTAATCATTTAGGTATTCTTTCTTGTATTTTTGTAACCACAGCCTATATTTAAAAGTAAGTACTCTGTGACCACAGTGTAATTATTTTTTTTACACACTTGCTCGTAAATTGGCTCTTGTTGCACCGCTTTTAGGTTCATAATGCAGCTTATAACGCACACGTGCTTTTTACTTTACATCCACACGTGCCGGTTGCGCAGCCCCCCACGACTTCCCTCATATTGCATGCCAGTGAATCAAATGTGATCGAATCAGAAATGAGGAGATTCGCAGGAGAACGAAAGTAACAGACGTAGTCCGAAGAATTGCCAAACTTAAGTGGCAGTAGGCGGGGCACATTGCTCGCAGAACGGATGGTCGATGGGGCAGTAAAGTTCTGGAGTGGCGACCGCGTACTGGAAGGCGCAGCGCGGATAGGCCCCCCACAAGGCTGAGTTTTTTTTATTAGCCACATAACATTTCTTTGCAGTATTTGTTCCTTATCAGTAACCTTATCAATTGGTTCAATGAAATAGGTGATATTTTTTTCCAAAAAAGAATGGGTTCGCGGTTCGATTTCTGGCCGAACCAGCTGCTTGTTTTTTTTTTTCAGTAAATTCAGTTTTTGTTTTCTCCAAAATTGAGCTCACGACTCCTTTGACGACTTTGCGGCGGGTCTCCTGCGATCATATTTTTGTTCATTTTATTCTAACATCTTACATGTTTTTCTAACAAAATGGAGGCGTGGACTAGCTGTTTAGCCACGTTGGCCAAGACAAACCCGGAAAATCTCGACACTTATTATGTAAATATCCCTCATGTAAAATATCATAATAATGTGGGGTGAGCGCTTTAAAAAGTACTACCTATTCCACGAAACTTATTAGGTTATGACTAAATCCTACTAATATTGAAAGTGATGATGTTTGGATGTTTGTTACTCAATCACGCTGAAACGACTGAACGGATTTGGATGAAATTTTGTACACAGATAGACCATAAGCCGGATTAACACAGCTACTTCTTATCCCGGAGAAATAAACAGTTCCCGAGGGATGCGCGATAAGTCTTTCTGTCATAAGTCAGATTATACACGGGCGAAGCCGCGGGCAGTCTAGTCTATTTATATTTT
Organism: Asteroscopus sphinx; assembly: GCA_949699075.1. Lineage (NCBI taxonomy): Eukaryota > Metazoa > Arthropoda > Insecta > Lepidoptera > Noctuidae > Asteroscopus > Asteroscopus sphinx. The sequence goes on along the minus strand of OX453022.1, from coordinate 18,781,930 downwards.
TATTTACACTACGCTTTATTACCTACTGTTGACAATGCGGTAACAACTGAGAAACCTGTGTAACTTGAGGAACTCATAAATTTTTCAAAAGTTTATTTTTTCGAATTGATTCAATTATTTTCGTTTTTCTCAAACATATTGAGTTTCTTTTAAAGTGCTTTGCGTGTACCCCATAAGTGGAAGTCGCTGGTTCCAGTATAAGTATATTATCTATGGTCGCTGGTGTCTGTGATACAGTGTTTTACATGAATAATGATACTAATGATACGCAGTGTCTCAAGACGAAAGTCTTTGACCAGTGTGTGTTGCCAGTAATTACTTACGGTACTGAAACGTGGTCGCTCACAATGGGCCTGATAAGAAGGCTCAAAGTCACTCAAAGGTCAATGGAGAGGGTTATGCTCGGAGTGTCCCTGCGAGATCGAATCAGAAATGAGGAGATTCGCAGGAGAACGAAAGTGACCGACATAGCCCGAAGAATTGCCAAGCTTAAGTGGCAGTGGGCGGGGCACATTGCTCGCAGAAATGATGGCCGATGGGGCAGTAAAGTTCTGGAGTGGCGACCGCGTACTGGAAGGCGCAGCGTGGGTAGGCCCCCCACAAGATGGACCGACGACCTGGTGAAGGTCGCGGGAATCCGCTGGATGCGGAAGGCGTAGGACCGGTCGTTGTGGCGATACTTGGGGGTGGCCTATGTCCAGCAGTGGACGTCTTTCGGCTGAAATGATGATGATGATGATGAATGATACTAATAATGGTAATGAAAAGATGACAAATAATGATACTAATAATGATAATGAAAAGATGATAGATGAAAGAAAGAAGGAAAGATAGATGAAAGGGAGCGTTGTGGAGTGAAAGAAGATGTAGTGACAAATATTGAGAAAGGTATGTTAATGTCCAAAATTTATATCCAATCTATCCACGATTTGCCTTACTAGAGATAGGAATTTGACATAAGCTCCATACAAAATATGTCAAATTTCTATCTCTAGTAGGGTAAATCGTGGATAGATTGGATCTTAATTTTGGCCGTAAGATGGTTTGGACATACAGAGAGGATGGACGAGAGGAGATTGACGAAACAAGAATACGAAGCGAGTGTGGATGGAAGAGTTGGAAGGGGATGACCTCGGTGAACGTATCGCGATCAAATCGCGGACGTTCTCAAAAAATGCCAGGTTAAGAGTTCTCTAAACCGACGAGCATGCATGACGAGGTTAATGGACGTAGATGAAGCGAAAGAGGTGTGTCAGGATCGTAGCAGGTGGAAATCCATAGTCTCTGCCTACCCCAATGGGAAACAGGCGTGATAATATATATATATATATATAAGTATGTAAGATGACAAATACACAGACAGAGTCGATTTTTATTACCATACATGATTTAATTACTGGCTGCATTTTTGCAACGAAGATGAACTGTTTCAAGATGAGTACATTGCATTGACCCACATTTAAGACAAGTTACAACAAGCCATTATTCAAGATCTTGTTTTTTTGTTCATCAGCTTGTTATAATAATTTATTGGTATAGTGAATGAATGGATCGTTAAATTATATCCACCTACGTACAGTTTATTGTTTTTTTTTTTTATTGCAAATAACAGAAGTGCAGAGAATTCTTTAAAGAATAGTTTTGTAAGAAACTTGTTTTTTTTTTTTTTTTTTTTTTTTGGCTGCCTCGTTGGTCTAGTGGTTGCAAGCGCGACTGCTGAGCGTGAGGTCCTGGGTTCGATTCCCGGGTCGGGCAAAGTGTTATTGGGTTTCTTCATTAGGAAATTCTCAGTAGCAGCCCGGAGTCTGGATTTGTGCCTGGTCAGTGGCAATAGGCTCGCCCCCTATTACATGGGACTATAACATAACTGGCGAAATGTGGGTGTACTATACATACACCTCTGCCTACCCCTTCGGGGAAATACAGGCGTGATGTTATGTTATGTTTAATTTTTTTAACGGATTCTTTACTTATATTTTTTGATTTTCAACATCAAGAATTTCAAGATTTTCCGTTTTTACTCGCGTCTTATTCAGACTTGAGATAAAACGTCATATTTAATAGCACTGTCCTCGCACAATGCCCACTAAAATGTTAAAAGCTCGTTAAGAACTTTGTCACACCAGTTTTGACGTAACTCGACTAAATGTAACATTAGTATGATCTAGGGTTGACTCAGAAATAATAGAGTAATACATGGTATATATTATTAAGATGTTTCAACAGGTATTCTCTTCCCGCGATGACAGCGCAATGCCACCAAGCTACGTCACGATCAGTGTTGCCATTGATTGATATCATCAATATGGTTAAGGAGATTTTTGTTCATAATCAATATAAAATAAATTCCTAACTAGCCTAACTATTTGTTATGTCGTGTTATTCACCTAATTAGTTATAAAAGGAAACTGTATAAAATTACTAGTTCAAAAGTGATTCTTTATAGAAGCAAGTAAATGACAAAATGCATTTTGCTTGGGTAATTTATTTACACAAAGTGCCAGCATATCAAACTGACAAGTGTCACGATAACAGCCCGCTATTGGCTCCACAGCCGATGACGTAGTACGGAGGCAATCACGTTACCTAGCTGTCACGGGAAGAGAGTACCTGGTGAAACATATTATACCATGGAGTAATAGTTTTATACAAAGAAAAATAAGAATCGATGTGTGACCGCAAGCGGCACGTAAAATGTTCGCCCGTCACACGTAGGCGCGCGTAAGCTCTACTGAACGAAGCCATTTCTGGCTCCAATTAGTTGCTTCAAATTGTGTGATGACAATGTGTAGTTATTCTAAGGGTTGACTATTGTCCTCAGGCCCGTAGCCAGGGGTACGCCAGGGCAGGCTTAGCCTGCCCTGCACACACAGTCTGGCTACGGCCCTGATTGTCCAGTATTTGGAGAATCCCGTAAGGGCCAGTGCAGAAGCAGAGGTTTTTCTGTGAATACAAAAAAATACGGGTGGCGTGAATGCGACAGGCAAAAAAGGGTGAAATACACGGTAGTGAGACAAACGCACGGAAAGCGTTAAGTTCAGATCAGATTTTGCACTATACACAGAGCGTTAGGACATGTGCCAAATCGAGCAGAAAAGATTCCAGCTAGTGGGGTTCCATACCCAAAAGGTCCCATACAAGAATACTCGAAAAAGAAGAAGACGTTTTTTGTTCCTGCTATGTCTTTAAAACAGTGATAAAGCGTAAAGCTTTGTTTGATTATAATACATTCTGTATAGTATAACAAACAAGAATAAAAATAAGGCAAACAGACACATACATGTGTGACCTGAGTAAGAAAGAGATGCACATATTCATATTTTACTAGAGGTGCACGTTGATTGCGCACGGCGACGTGTTGATGTCTTTTGATGAGCTGTCATAAATTAAATCAGTTTCTACGGGGTCTATGGTCGATGAGTAGTATGGAACCCTTACTGTGCGAGTCCAACTCGCACGTAGCCGGTTTTTTAAACATACACGGGAGAAGAGAGCTTCCTGTCTTGCCATAAACTACAGAAATACAAGACTCCGTATTCCATATACTCAAGCGTTGATCACTGTTTAAAACTAGTTTTGAGTTGAACTTTGATTTTAGAACGTCCCTCAAGCAGAGATTTCTTGATCACAGTTCAGCTGAGTTTAGTTTCGTTTTATATATTGTCACCTGTTTCGGTATTTGGACAGAGATTTGATCTGTAATCACTCTAGCGTGGTCCAGACTACGCTTGAGTAGAGATTTCTATTATATTTCAGGTCAAATTCGTGTGTTATATTGTTGAATTAAAATTTATGATTACCGTTCTGGAATAAGACCGATACTCAAGTAACGATTTTATCCTTAAGTAGTGATCAGGTGATTGGAGTTTAAACTGTACTTGAGGAAGCTTCTGTAATACGGGCCATATAAGCCAGTATGCGGTACTTATGAGATACAAGGTGTCTGTAGAATATTTCAAACTTAAAAACAAATAAAAGATGCTGGCAATACTGCTTCAATAATGCCATTATTAAAAAACCAGCCAAGTGCGAATCATACTCGCGTAGTAAGGGTTCCGTAGCACCCATCGACCTGATACCCCCATAGAAACTAATTTAATTTACAAGAGTTTATCAAAAGACATCAACGCACACTGCGCGAAATATGAATTTTTGCATCTTTTTCTTACGCACCACATATGTCTGTATTTGTCTTAATTTTAGTATTTGTTGCTAAACTACATAATATGCACTATAATCTGACCAAGTTTGACGCTGGTATGTATTACCGTTTTGAAGATAGAGCAGGAACAAAAACGTAGAAAAATAATAATTCTTGTATCGGGACCCCCTTTGGTTTAAGACTTTTTTTGTTTTTAGTATTTGTCGTGATACCTCTCATAGCAACACATATTCTGTGAATTTCAACTACTTATCTATTACCGTTACAAAGATACAGCCCAGTGACAGACAGACGGACGGATGGACGGACAGGGTATCGAGAGTAATAGGGTCCCGTTTGGCGCCCTTCGGGTACGGAACCCTAAAAAAGGTCAAGTTAACGTGACGATGTCTTATCATCAAAATCTGTGGTCTCGACAGCCCTATTTGTGACCCAAATCCACGTCCGTAAGTCTTCCTTCCTCATACTGAACTAAAATAAATGCACGGCCGATATTTGGGCTGGTTACCTCATTGTTGACAACTTTATTCCAAACAATTTATATCAGACTATTGACAGTTATTAAGAATGTTTGTCACGTCGCATTTTGGATTTTTCTTGACGTGTTAATTATTCCTTTTAATTAGGCGATCAAGCATCATAAACTGTATTTGAAAGTAATTTATGCTGAGTGGAGAAAGGAGGATAGAAAATTAGTTCCGATTATAATGTTTTCGCCAGACTATATTTTATTATCTGTGTAGGCGCGCGGCCGCGCGCCACATCCTACTGGATTTGGTCATCGTTACTTGTAAATTTATTGTTATTGTTTACGTTATTATTATGGTTTTGTATGTCGAATGTTTTATTCTGGGCAAAAATATCTGACTACAGCAGTGATACTGAACTGAGGAGAATATGACCCCGCCTGAATTTCTGGATGCAGCAACGTAAATGACGAACAATCTTTTACCAGAGAAATCAAGAAAAACAACGACAATGTTACCAAGATTTTGACTTTTGTGTTTTATTTAAAATTGTATGAGTTTAGATAAAATAGTGTATGAAACTGACATAATTAGGTATTAAAACACTCGTGTGATACTATTAAAAACCTCGCCTACGGCTTGGTTTTTAAACTCACACTCGTGTTTTAATAACCCCTATTATGCAACAGTTTCATAAACTACTATAAAAAGTTGAACAAAACAATGCGGTAATTTTTTTTTCCATAACCGCACACTTCAGCCCAACTAACCACTTCGACCCAACCAAGGAGTTTTAAAACCTTTTTTTTTTACAGTCGTACAGTTTGGCACCAATGAGCACACAAAATTCAGGATGGCGCCAGTCATACATTGAAAAATTTTATCGTTTAAAATCGCGTTTTTGGCAGAACTTTGGATTGTCATAATGCTTTTAATTATATTTTAGTGTTTACATGCATATTTTTTGTATGATAAAACAGAGATTGACGGAATCCTGACAAGGATAGAAAATTAGTTCCGATTATAATGTTTTCGCCAGACTATATTTCTTTATCTGTGTAGGCGCGCGCGTGCGCGGCCGCGCGCTATGACATGATCTACTGGATTTGGTCATCGTTACTTGTAAATTTATTGTAATTGTTTACGTTATTATTATGGTTTTGTATGTCTAAAGTTTTATTCTGGGCAAAAATATCTGACTACAGCAGTGATACTGAACTGAGGAGAATATGACCCCGCCTGAATTTCGGGATGCAGCAACGTAAATGACGAAAAATCTTTTACCAGAAAAATCAAGAAAAACTACGACAATGTTACCAAGATTTTGACTTTGGTATTTTATTTAAAATTGTATGAGTTTAGATAAAATAGTGTATGAAACTGACATAACTAGGTATTAAAACACTCGTGTGATACTATACCTCGCCTACGGCTCGGTTTTTAAACTCACACTCGTGTTTTAATAACCCCTGTTATGCAACAGTTTCATAAACTACTATTAGCACTTTGTCACGTCCTATGGAGAAGAGACGGCAAGAAACTCCATGGATATCCTCTTTTGAAGTAGGTAATAAATTTTACTATGGTTTGTTACATGGTTTGGAAAGTTTTGTGTGTATATTGGTTCTTGTTGGTCTTCTTGTTGTGTATTAATTACACATTTTATCTCGTATTGTATTTAATCTTACTTATTTATTTTTTATCGTTATTTACTAACATCACGCTGCACTGATCTACGTTATTTTGACGACGCCGGCTGTCGCTGAAAACCAGCGCTGTGGCTTTGCTCCGTGCATGAGGCACAGCAATATGCTGAGCGGCGGCCGCGGCTGCGCGGATGTGACGCATATCTTACCACACTTCTTGGCCCTGTATTTTTGTTCTGTGTTCTCGAATTTTTTGGTAATTTTGTGCGTCACTTTTAAAGCAAATAAATATTTTTACTTTCTTTCTTTCTTTTCTTCGGGTTATCTTACGTATAAAATGTTTTATTCTTGGGCTGAAAAGCCTTGTCTAAGTTCACAATTTCAATCTACTTCTCTGCCAAATGACATTAAAATCAGTTAAGCAATTTAGCCCTCTATGGGCCTGATAAGAAGGCTCAAAGTCACTCAAAGGGCAATGGAGAGGGCTATGCTCGGAGTGTCCCTGCGTGATCGAATCAGAAATGAGGAGATTCGCAGGAGAACGAAAGTAACCGACATAGCCCGAAGAATTGCCAAACTTAAGTGGCAGTGGGCGGGGCACATTGCTCGCAGAACGGATGGCCGATGGGGCAGCAAAGTTCTGGAGTGGCGACCGCGTACTGGAAGGCGCAGCGTGGGTAGGCCCCCCACAAGGTGGACCGACGACCTGGTGAAGGTCGCGGGAATCCGCTGGATGCGGAAGGCACAGGACCGGTCGTTGTGGCGATGCTTGGGGGAGGCCTATGTCCAGCAGTGGACGTCTTTCGGCTGAAATGATGAATGATGAAGCAATTTAGCCGCGAAGAGACTGACTGGCAGAGAAACTCACAATCACATAGAAAAGATAAAGACATCAAAACAAAAATTCAAAGAATTTATTTCAACGCGTACAACAGTCAATATATGTATCATAGCTCTCATAAATATATTATTTATATATATTAAATTGCAATTGTTGTTTAAACAATGCATCGACCGACATTCTTAATCAAGGTCACGCCTTATACTGATAGTGATTGATAGTGAACACACGCGTTGAATATGAAGCGTCGGTTGTAGTGCCTCACTGTTAATTATGCAATTGGTTTTGTTTATCATTTAAGTACACACTTGTCGTACTTATAAATATACACAAAAAAAACACTAATGTATACAACCTTATTCTTAGTTTATTGGCAATGTGCACGACAGGGGCGCCGCCTAGCGGCCGCAATAACAAGCGTATTTTCAGGACCCGTGAATTATTTTAACAATTAGTTATTAAGCCATGTTTTGATAATATCTATTAAAATCTAGTAAACAACTTCGAGAAATGTGTAACATTGATGATGTTAAATTGCAATTAATTATATTTGAAAAATATACTCTGATATTTTGTGAAATAGAACAGGATTCGAAAGCATAAAACTTAATTTACGTAATATATCTTTCCAACCTGAAGCTGTGACAAAAGAAAGAAAATGAGTTTTAGCAGAACATGTGAGTTAATTTAAAAAGTACGAATTAACAGCCAAAGACATTTAATATGAGCCAAAAATATTAGACAAACTTCAGTGACATTGACACTCACTCTACAAAACATTTAAATAAATGTAAGTACTCCAAACTGTGCCTTAATTATTAATTTCCGGTAAAGATACTTCTTTTTAACATGCATTACTTGCGGAGTACATCATTTATCGAAAATTCGTTTTTACCAATTGAAGTAAAGGTACTGTAATATACAGCACCTTTACTTCAAAACTCTGTAAATTATAGTTCGCTGAAGTTGTAGATCGAAAAAATGCGAAAAACTGCAACTTTTGGCACTTTTTCTATCTATTAGTTGTACATTGTACTCATAATTATGAACAACTTTTTACCATGGTTCAAACCCTGAAATCGCAAAAAAAACCAGCTGATCCCTACATTTTCTAACTGATTTGAAGTTTTCAAGTGGCTATCTACATCAGATGTATTAGTCAGATATTGTCCCTGTTACGAGGTATCTATGGGCTACATGGTCGTTGACTATTTAAGACGCTCTACCTGAATTCACTTACATTTATTTTTATTTAAGCTTTTGAATTTAATTATGTTACCATGTTTTTCGTTTCACTGCCGTAAGTAATTACTGGCAACACAGACTTTCGTCTTGAAACACTGTGGTATTTTGGACGAGAACATACTGCGTAGCTTCCCGAACGCTGCTCAACCGAGTCGGATTCGGCGATTGACCTTTTGCTGGATGCGGAAAGCGCAGGACCGGTCGTTGTGGCGATGCTTGGGGGGAGGCCTATGTCCAGCAGTGGACGTCTTTCTGCTGAAATGATGATGACGATGACCATGTTTTTCATCTTCTTGTCACACAACACTATGATATTATATTATGAAGTTGGCGTTGTTGGGAAAAGGTTTGGTTGATTATAATCAATATGTGAATAAAAATTAGTTTACAAGGAAAGGTTGCGGCCCACTTCTGATGACACCCACATGAAGCAACGATCTATTCAAAGCCAATGCCCACACGACTCAAGAACATCACCACCCACATTCCATTTTCGAAAAACATGAAAAAAAAATGTAATCCAACAAGAAATGTGACGTGCCAACATTTTTATACATCCACAAGGAATCAGACATTTCCTTTACATCCATTCTAAATTTAAATATTTTCCTCCTCCAAGGAAGTTGGTTAAGGAAGCGATTAATTGTTAAAAAGCGATGGTTTGAGTTAGAGGCGCGTGCGCATCCTTCCTTAACCGTTACACGGCGACGTTTTTTCAAAAGTGTTTAAATTTAGAATTTGTCGCGTTGTTTTGTTTTTGTAAGTTGGATGCTTAATGATGTCCTGCTAGGATGGGTTAGTGTAGAGAGGGTAACTGTAATCGGGTATAGATAATTATAATTGCATATTATTCCATCATAAGGATGTCTGGAAAAAATGGGCAAGAGCGGTGAGACTAGACCACCCATTGTTCCTACATATCTTTTATGAAAATAATGTATCTTGCTTATTTTTTGGGTACAATAAAGAGTATAAGTTTCTATTGTTATTGAAGTTCGACTCGGATTGTGATGAAGTCAGTGGTTGTGAGTCATTTAAATATTTGTTTTGTTTTTGTGCTCAAGTTCATGAAAATATAAATAAATTACTAAAAGAAACCAAAAAAAATTAATAATATTTAAATTGGTGTAAATTGTGAATCGGGTCTGAGGGCAGCTCCAATTGCATTTATAGGATTGCCATTGTTATGTCATAATTCATAATTAATGGTTTATCGAGCTAAGCTGCATAAACTCAACTCAGCTTATCATTGCTGAACAGTCTTACCAAGTTACGTTTCTTTTGTACGTGCAATGCAAAACTGTATTGTCTGTAGGTATACATCCCTAAAAACCTAATATTATTCCCAAACGCAGAGGAACTGTCTCCACAGTTCCACACTCGCTCCGTACTACACAGTGGCCGATACGTTGTGACAGACAGACAGACGCGTAGGAAGTCATTAGTTACCGCGTTATTTATGACAATTGATTATTGTATACCGCCGATAACTGGTGGCTACTACAAATTGGTGTGAAGTGTACCGAGGGACCTATTAGTGCAGCTGAGGGTTAAGTAGGCGATAGATAGTATGGGAAGTATTTATTATATTATCCGTGGTATGGGTCTCCGGCCCAATAGAAAATTTCTGTTTTCTCATGAATTATAATGGATTACGTATAAAGATTGTTAAATAAATAAATGTAATTTTTTTGATTTAATTTTATTATATTTTTAATTTAAATTAGAGATGGGCCGACGAATCACCGACTAGTCGGAAAACCGACTACATGTTTGGCATGATTTCTAGTCGGCGACTAATCGGAAAAAATGGCCGAATATTCGCCATTTAATTTTAGAAGGTACTAAAAAATAAAAAAATAAAAAATTATTCAATTAGTGCTAGCAAGATTTATTTTTATTTTCATTAATATTCTCAGCCTCAGAATGTAGTATTTTACTATAGACACGAACACGATACACTACACGATAGACTATTTTCATGGTGTACAATATAGTATATTCTATCTATCTATCTATCTATCTATAGACAGTGCTAGTGGCACAACCCAGAAATGAAATGAAATGAAATGTTTATTTGTACGAAACATGGTACACACGGCTACATATCAAGCTGTACATTTCCTGTATAAGCCGACCTCGCATTGTATAGGTTTTCCTTACAACGCGAGGTCAGCCTTTACTGGTTTTGTACGGTCGACCGCACATCGGTGGTAACACTTTGACATTAGCAGCATCTTTATTTCGTAAGCAGTAAGAGCGGTTTTCGAATTGAAGTGTTACCACTGTCATGCAGTCGACTGTACAGCTTCATGTGTAGCCGTGTCTACATACTGGTGTTACATAAATAATAGTTCTGTATGTTCCGCCAGCCAGCTGGCATACAAAATAAGATACCTACATGAATTTATTTATAAACTTGATTTCAATTATTATCACAAATTAATAATATTAAATTATTCAATAAATGGATTTAAAAATGTCTACAATTATTACATACACGTCAAAAATAATATTAAAATGTCACTTTACACAATTCTAATTTATACATACATGATTATTTTACATAATAATATCAGATAATAATTTATTTGGAAATTGGGCATCTCGTAGTTGCCAATACTCGAAAGGGTTTTCTGACGACTCTGCAATCGTCCCAGCGAGCCAGATATGCCCGAATTTGACCATAACATAATATAACATCACGCCTGTATTTCCCCGAAGGGGTAGGCAGAGGTGTATAGTACACCCACATTTCGCCAGTTATGTTATAGTCTCATGTAATAGGGGGCGAGCTTATTGCCACTAACCGGGCACAAATCCATACTCCGGGCTGCTACTGAGAATTTGACCAAAGTACCTAAAATATGTTTTTTCTGTCTTGTCTTATTTAATAAACAATCTTGGCATGGCTCTTTATTCAAATAACTACTGATAACATTTATATGTTACTAGTTTTGCACGTGTAATTAGGTAAAAATAAAATAAATAAATATTTAGTGTGTGAAATTGTTAACATAATGCCATTTAATAATTATTATTGACGAATTGCGTTAAAAAGACATGCCAAGATTGTTTACTAAATAAGACAAGTATGTAAAACAGAGTATACGGATGATCGGTATTGCCGATTAATCGGCTAGTTGGCTGATCGGCAAAACCCATAGTCAGCCCATCACTAATTTAAAAAAATATACTTTTTAGTCTATTATTTAATTTTGTCGTGTGTACGAGTCATTGATGCTGTATAGGCGGTAAATTACAAGTACTCATTGAAGTATTAATGTTAACTATGCATTAACTACATAGTTAAGCAAAAACACACATATGTAATTATGAATGGAAGATGAATAACAATGTACCGTTGAGTATCCATCCTTATTTGTAAACTTACTCACTCATATACAGGTTGTAACGAAATATTCGGGCCAGCCAAGCCACTCGGGCTAATTTCTTGACAAACACTTTTGGCATGAATTAGTGAATTATACCAGATACCTACTTCGTTTTCCCAGTTTATTTTTTTCCAGATTCAGTCTTCATCAGCCTTCCTTAAATTATTGATTTAATGAATTGGAAGACTTTTGAGATAACGAAAACATCTTGAGGCTAATAAGTACTTTACAAACTTGTGAGGGCTCCAAAAAGTTCTTGTTTGACTAGTACTTCCACTATCTAAGTTGATGGTGTGTGTAGTTGGCCAGTCGGCACTAGGACAGTATCTATAGCCTAAACCTTTTTTTATTCTGAAAAGAGGCCCATGCCTAGCAGGGGCAGCCTATTACTAGGCTGACTTTAATTACGCTAGCTGGAAGAAGTACTATGTACTATATGTTTTTTACCTTTCATACTATATATAAGTATACTATATATACTATAGATAGGCAATAAGACTCAGGCTGGTTGGAAGACCCCCCTTTGTGTTGAACTAACATAATAACTTGCTCGTCCACTGTTTCAAACAACACCTTGTATATTGAAATTAAAACAGTACAATGCATTGAAAACGGTGTAGGTGTCCAATCATTATCCATTTTTTTGTTTGACACAACATTGCTAATTATCTTTTGCCTTCGGCTTTGCTTGCAATGAATATGCTATAATAATACAAGACATTTTTTTGCTACTTTCTTCTTTTGATTTGAGCAAATTTTTTTGTGAATAACGATTGCATACACAACCAAATTCTTAGTTTATACTAAAGTTCTTAAGGGTCATTGTACTCATCATTATGAAGAATTGTTACTATGGAAACAACGCTGAAATCGTGAAAAAATCTGCTGATACCTACATTTGTGTTCACATAAATCGACAAAATACAGGGAACAGTTGATTTTTTTCGCGATTTCAGACTTGGTTCTATAGTAAAATTTGTTCATAATGATGAGTACAAAAACTAAAAAATTAGGTTGTGTTTCTAGACATCATTATACATATTTATTGGTTTTTTGTTACTGATGTTCGTCGAACTTTAAATTATCTATTTGAATATAGAATATGGATCTAAATATTATAAATATAAGCAAATCAGGCTGCCGTATTATCTTGTCTTCATATATACAGGGCGTCCCACAGATATGCCACATGGAGGGAAAGTACCTTGAATATTGTAGATGGAACATTTTACTGAAAGAAGTCATTATTTAAATTAAAAAAATATTTAAACTGCATTCATAGATATTTAAATAATTACATGGTTGAACCGGAAATCGAACCCGTTACATGAGAAAAATAATCATCCTGTAGCTTTATTATACCGATCGAAAGGCTTCATCATAAGGATTATTTTTTTCTAAATAACATAGTATCACAAATAAAAGGAAGACCATGAATTTTAACATTTGATGTGAAATTTTGTTCAGAAAAATGAAAAGCTGACATTGCCGTAAGGACAAATAGACAAATACAACTGACATTGGTGCCGATTCTCTTGTCACAAAATTCTCTAAACTAGACTAAAAATCACCTAAATTTAGTTTAGTCCTGTCAAACGACGTTTTCTATTCTGAAATTCACTTTAAAACTAATTTTTGGTTTGACAGGACCAAAATTAGTTTAGTTATTCAACTTAGTAAAAATTGACATTTTGCTATTCTGTAATTGACGTTTTTCACCTAATATTAGAAATGTCAACCTAAATCTGACTATTTTTAGAAGGCATCAAAATACATGTCGACTATAATTAGTTATCAACAACTAAAATTACAAAGCTTATTTTATTCATTTTTATAGTTTTTAGGTAGTTTAAAATAAATAATGGATGCCTACTATGTGGTTGCAGCTGTTGTAGATTCAGCAGAAAGGTAAATTGTTCATAGAAATATACAATGAAATTTATAATTTCGATAAGAAGAGGTACCTATATATATAATAAAGGATAAGAAGTACATACATCCATACAATGGGAAAAAAAAATCTATGTGACATTCAATTCTATCCTTTTATGCTAATATGTGTCCCTAAAAAGCCTGAATTCACAAATTTTCCCTCTTTTGGGGAGAAAGTCTCCAAGTTTGTAATCCTGCGTGGTACTTTTTAGCTTATATTCTAATTTATTCAACTTTTTTGAAAAATTTCGTGGCCTGGGTGCTAGAACTTTTTAACCACGTCTTTAAAAAGGGAAATTCCAGCTTTTTAAATTAAAGAAATAGTTTATTTTTTAGTTTCGTTTTCATAGTTTCTTTTTAAATTAAAGGACTTCACCGTATCAGTCGATGGCTAAGCACCAACCTTCTTACCCTAAATGTATCAAAAACCACATATTTACAGTTTACCTTTGCTAAAACTAACCCTTCCAATGTAAATCTTAAAGTTCACTCATGTAATTACCCACACAGTACTAAATGTTCATGCCTTACGATTGCACAATCTACAAATGTCAAATACTTAGGTGTAATATTAGACGACAAGCTTAGTTGGCGTCCTCATTTAGATCTCTTTATTGCACGCACTAGAAAGCTTATATGGGTTTTTAAGAAATTAAGATATGTGACTGATTTTCCTTTGCTACGCACTATATATTACGCGTTGGCCCAATCAGTACTTGGATACTGTATAGGAGTCTGGGGTGGTGCCTGTAAAACCCATATGATACACTTGGAGAGAGCACAAAGGTCTCTACTGAAAGTCATGACGTTTAGACGATTCAGATATCCGACTAAACTATTGTACGAAAATTGCCAATTGCTATCAGTGAGGCGATTGTATTTATTTCAAATAGTGATTAAACAGCATAGAATCACTCCGTATAATGAGGTTGAGTATAATAAAAAGCGTATTATACCAGACGTCTGCTTACCTCCAAATTTCTGCACAGCTGCTGCTAGGCGGCAACAGAGTTTTAGGTCTCCCTACTTATATGACAAAATAAATAAAATAACAAACATACATCCTCTCTTAGGTCGTGAAACCAAAACTATTATTAAGAATTGGCTATTGGAACTAGATTATGAACAAACAGAAATGTTATTGCTTTCTGCGCCCATGTATATTCACTCCACATTCATACTCACACTCACCCACACCACACCTACACGAACACCGCTCACACACTCACACAAACACAACACATAGTCCATATCACAAATAAATTATGTAAACTGTACCTAAGTATTACTCACTATTTGTGTTAAACTAATGGGAGAAGACACTGACTTCTGTAACACAGGTTTGTACCTAGCTCAGAAGTCAGGGACTTTACAGATATTTGATGTAAAACCTTTTGTGAATAAAAATTTATTTATTATTATTTTATATTATTTATTATTGTGATTGCCCATGGAATTCAAAGGACCTTGCATTTTTTGCAAATAGCTCTGTTTCTCGTTGTTTAAGATATACATATGATACGCTGCAATAATAACAATATATCTCCTTTGATAGGTACTCTTAGGCCCGTATTACAGAAGGTTCCTCAAGTACAGTTTAAACTCCAATCACCTGATCACTACTTAAGGATAGAATCGTTACATGAGTATCGGTCTTATTCCAGAACGGTAATTATTATAAACTTTAATTCAACAACATAACACACAAATTTGACCTGAATTAAAATAGAAATCTCTACTCAAGCGTAGTCTGGACCACACCAGAGTGATTTATTATTACAGATCAAATCTGTGAACAATAAATCTCTGCTTGAGGAACGTTCTAAAATCAAAGCTCAACTCAAAACTAGTTTTAAACAGTGATCAACGCTTGAGTATCGTTCTGTAATACGGGCCGTAGAAAATAATAACCTAGCTCTTTAATCTGATCACATTATTCCAATTTATATATTTTATTGAAAATATAAAACAAAAATGTACTTTATTTCGTGACATGATTTTTTCTTCTTAATTTTAATGATAAACTAATAATTCCAAATATAATTATTATTTAATTTCCTTCTGTTTTTGTGAACTTTCGGTCATTCCATTGACTCTTTAATAATTTTTTCAAGATGTACTGGTAACACCGCCAATTCAACTTAGATGCGTCAAACTCAATTATTAGAGCTGTCAACAAGTTTTCTAAAATAAGAAAAAGATAAACACAGAATAAGTTTTATGATTTTCTAAACTAAAATTTGTAAATTTTAGTTATAGTTAGGTTTAGGTGGGTGTACAAGAGAATCGGCACCATTATCTTAAGTATCTATTACTAATAAAAATTTAGTTTACAAGAACCAGTATGAAAGTGTCCACGAGCTACAAGCAGAACTTAGACGTATTATTCTAAATATCCACCACAACAAGATCAAAAAGAGCATGTCGGGCCATGCTCAGTATTATAGGGTTCCTTAAGTAGGTCTAATTACAAACGAATCAAATCGAATACTAATCATTGCTATTTTAGTTTTTGCAAACAGCGCCACCTAGCGCTAAATTTAAGAAGCTAAATTTAAGAAGTGTGTCATATCAATATAACACAAAGTTTCTTTTTGTGTTTTTTTAAAATAGAAAGTAACTAAAAGAGCATTATTTGCTAAGATAATTTTTCTCTAAGGTCAATGACCTGTGAACTAGGACGTCCTATTCTTATTCTTATTCTTTATTGTACACACAGATATACATTTATATTACAGTAGGAAAGTTTATGTACATCGGCGAGCTTAACTCAGAACTGAGTTTTCTAACAGCAAACCTTAGAGCGATAGAGAGATGTTGAATGTAGAGGACAGAAACAAGTGTACAACATAAATTAAACCTACTTTATTTACTTACAGTACTAGCTAATAATAATATAAATAATATATAGATACTTAAATATATATAATAGATACATAAGAATATATAATAGATACATAAGAATATATACATTCATATATATATATATAGATATATAATACATAACATGTAATATAACTCATGTTGAGAGGAAATGTTCCTTAATTCTTGTCTTGAAGACATTCAGTGACGTCTTAAGTATTTTTCAGTTTTCTCACTAGAACTCAAAAAATTATGATCATATTATACTCGAAATAATTTTAAAAGAGAGTTTTTACAAAGTTCTATCAATATGGAAGACTATAAGTTTCTACGTTGCATAGTTTAGAAATGGTAGGGGAGGGACACATTGCAAGACATTTTGGCGAACTGTATTTCGCAGATGGTATACCTGATAAAAAAGTTATGTATGAAACATTACCTTAATTTTAGTAGACCTATTCAATGATACCAGACACGAGGGGGTGCAGCGAAAAAAAAATACCCTTAAAATACGTAATCATGATTTTTTTTATTCTTTTAAAATTGAGATCTATCTATATCCTATCCTAAACCATTTTTTAACAAAATTTAATTTACTTGTGTTTATACCTGTAGAACTTATTAAGCTGTAAAGGATTAGGATAGACGGATAGACGGATAGACGGACAGACGGACAGACGGACAGACGGACAGACGGACAGACGGACAGAAGGACAGAAGGACAGACGGACAGACGGACAGACGGACGGACATGACGAAACTATAAGGGTTCCTTGTAGGACTTCGGAACCCTAAAAATCGACAGGGAGCGAAATAATCAAAAGAGTGCGACTTTGTATTCAACAGGAAGGGACTCATTTTGAGAATTTGATAAATCGATTAATTTTGTATTAAAAATGTTACAATTCATGGTCTTCTTTTTATTTGTGACACAGTATTTATGTGCAGAAGCAGGAAATCCATAGTATCTGTCAGCTCCAATGGGAAACAGGCATCATAATATACAGTATGTGTTTGTATTTACAGCCTCGTTCATATTTATATTTATATTTCTATGTCTCGTTCTATCAGCACAATAATCATTTACTTAGCTGAAAATCCAACGTTACATTTCCGTCTTCCATCCACATACATAGTAAAAAATATAGACTAAGTGCTACGAACAACCATAGTGAAGTCAACAAAAACCGTGCTCCTTCATGTACAACCAGTGCTCACGCACACACATGCACCTTAAACTGTGCTCACCCCTCTCAGTTCACATATCGTGGCATTTTCCAGTAAGCATCGCGATAAAAAATATCCTTCAGGGGGCCTAGTACGAGTTTGACACTTTATAATACTTTCATAGTTTTCGTCGGTTTTCATTCATTAACTAGTAGTTCCTCCTCGTTTCCGCCAGGGGCGCTACTGATTTTTGAATGAAAGTCGTCGAATTCGATGGAAGTATCGGTAAGTGTCAAACTCTTACAAGGGCCCCAGGTGCATGGTGTGTACGTGAGCACTACCGAGCACTGGTTGTACATGAAGGAGCACGATTTTTGTTGGCTTCACTATGGTTGTTCGCAGCACTTAGTCTATATTTTCTACTGTCTGTGATTCCATCAAAAACCATGAGTTTCTGCAAAACAAACACACAAACATTAGTACTACCGGGTGAAAGTACCGTCGCTCAGACTTCATCAATCAATTCCAATGAGTTTCTGAATCAATAGTGCTTGTCACGCCGCCGCCGTGGGCCGCTAATGGCCCTTTGATATCCCTTCAACTAATGGCTTTTATTAAAACTGTATGCAGTTAAACGTTCTTAACTTAGTACGGTGTGGTTTGTAGTCGTGGTTGTATTTATTTTTGTTTATGGTGGTTGAATCCGTTGAAGGTGGAAGGTGTAATACACTATACAGTATGTAACAAAAACCGGTTGTTCCTGTGAGCTACGTTATCAGAAACGATACATATTCATATATATCATATTCATATCGTACGTAAGGACACAACTCATTTGGAAAATCTGCTGATTTTTTTTCGTGATTTCAAGTTTGTTCCCGTAGTAAGAGTTGTTCATACTGATGAGTAGTTTTTTTTATAACAAAATAATTATGTTATTTCAATAACACGTTGTATAGTGCTGAGGATGGCCACCGGGGTGGGGTTATAAATCAAATTGACTTTTTGTTTTTTCCTAATGTACCTAAGCATATAAATTAGGAGGTATTGCAGTTATTTCGGGCAAAGGTAACTGCTTGACATTAAGTGCGCCTTTAACTCGTTTCGCTAGCTTATAAAAAAAAACATGAATTGCGCGCACTGAAGTGACCAGCCATCTTAATGTTGTCTTGAATTTTATGACAATAGAGGTCCCATATAAAATCCGGCCTAGTGGTATAGCCTAGTGGTTGAACGCTTGCCTTCCATGCAGGAGGGTGTGAGTTCGATCCCGGCCTGCACCTCTGACTTTCGAATTCATGTGTGGATTTATATTCGATTATCACTTGCTTTAACGGTGAAGGAAAAACATCGTGAGGAAACCTGCACACCTGAGAGTGCTCCATATAGTTTTCAATGGTGTGTGTAGTCCGCCAACCCGCACTAGGCCAGCGTGGTGGACTAAGGCCTTAGCTTTCTCGTACTGAGAAGAGGCCCGTGCCCAGCAGTGAGACAGTAATGGGCTGGTTATGTTTATGTATAAAATCCGGCAAAATTTGCGACACTTCTATTAACTTTTATCGTATTGCGTGTAAAGCTCGTACCTATTGCTATCAAAATGAGAAATCAATAACCATTTAAATATAGGTTATGCTATTTCTCACTTATAAGGAAATTGTAATGTCCATTGCGTGTTTTACTATTTAGTAGAATGTCAATATGTCATGTAATTTGAGTGTAGCACAGGAATAATTATTTTAAATAGCCTTGCCTATAAGGCTATGATCCCATTTAGGGTTAGGTGGAGGTGAAAAGTCGTAGGTACGCCATGGGTTGAAAAGTGTCAGCAGTCTTCAATACTACCTATAGGCTGTTGCCTTAATGGTACCGCAAGTCGGTTCGCCAAACTGAGACATGAAGATAGAAAGTCTCATGTGATTGTAATTTCACCGGCACCCGTACACTTCAGACCGAAACACAGCAATGCAAGCATCACTATTTAGCGATGAAGTAGGTACGGTGGTAGTACTTCCCGGGTTTCATGTAAAGTCTGTTCTTTTTCTCTTGTCTTATTTAGTAAACAATCTTGGTATGTCTCTTTATTCAAATAACTACTGATAAAATATAATTATTGGTTCTACACATGTAATTAGGTTAAACAATGTCATTAAGTGTGTGAAGTTGTTAACATAATCATTTTCATCATCATTTCAGCCGAAAGACGTCCACTGCTGGACATAGGCCTCCCCCAAGCATCGCCACAACGACTGGTCCTGCGCCTTCCATGTCCATCTGGATCGAGTGTTTTTTTTTTCAGTGATACATATAATCAAATGGACACGCTATTATCAAATGATTAATAAAAGAAAAGCAAAGCAAAAAGCAAATCTCAAAGCAAATATCTTCATAATCAAAACAAATGCCTCCGTTCTAGAATTACTAGATCATTCCATTTTACTTACAGAACTAGATCTATTCGTTTTGACAAGCCATAAATATTTCTAGACTATGAAACTATAAAGCATATTGACACAATCAAAGTTTCTCCTATCGAAGCTTTGTTTACGTTATAAATAAGGCAAGAATATAGTGTTGTTGGATTGAAGTTTGAAGCTAAGCTGATTTCAAATGGGACTGATAGACTATAAATATTCAGAGACCAAGAGAACAAGAGTATGAAACAACAGTATTTCATCACAACAAACCACTTCCCAAGGGTTGAGCTACACAATGGCTGTTGTATGCATGCAGTATTTATACTGGGTGTCAGGGAAACACTCCCGAAACTGAAAGGCTATTATTATAATACACACTCGAATCACACAATCGAATACCAATAACCATTAGCCTTATACTCATTGTTTTAGTGATTTGATATTTTGCAAACCCGCAATGTAAAGCGTACAAAACTCGGGATCAATGCCGCACGTACCTAATCTACCTACGCTCGCTACGACACAAACTGCGTATGCGAGCGGATGTCGTTCACCCCTAGCGCCAGCTGATATTTTATTTGGATTACTTTATAAGGGAAAAAAACCCCATTTATAAAATGAATGGTTTTTTTTTGCAAATCAGTAACAGCTAACAGCCCAAAGCTGGTTATGTATGAAAAATGCAAAAAAATATGAAAAAATATAAAAAAAGAATCGCATTTTTTTGTGGTTTCGTATCAGTAATCACCAGCACTATCACCTATCTTCGTTTTCGGAAGCATTTCCCTGACACCCAGTATGTAGTAAAATAATCGCACAAATCGTTTTTTTTTTTTTAACTACGCGTTACGTAACATTGTTTTAACCCTTCAGATTTAAATTTATTAGGCAAGACTAGCATTAGACAAGAAAAAAAATATATTGAAATCTCTTGCTTTTAAAATCAAGAAATTTCATATGTTAATAAATAATATTAACGCGATTAAAACAATAACATAATAGGTATATTCATATTAGCGTCTTTCCGGTACTTTGCGCCACATAATTGTGACTTTTAGGTAAAAATAGTCACTTGGTGGTGATTACGTAACTTTTTACTAAGGGGAAGCGGGGGGTGGAGGGTAAAGAAAAACGTTACGGCGCGTTACATGGGGGGGGGGGAGGGGGACTCTCCAAAAATTGCGTTACGTAATACTTGAACGCTCCCTAACACAGTAAACTTTCTTTAAATAAAGAAAAATGGTTTATTGTCCCAGTAGCTGCTTTTTCCCTTTTTTTTGTTTTGTTTGGATTCCACTTGTTGAAACCAACAACTTAATAGCTCTTTGAGGAAAGTTTTATGTGTTAATAACCCATACATGACGGGCACCAGCATAGTTATTAAAATATTATTATACTACTCAACTTTGCAATAACAAAACTTTTTTATTTATGATGCAATGGTGTCGATTTTCTTGTTCACGAACTAAACTTATTTTAAACTATCGCTCTTTTTTACTAACAGTACATACAAGAAAGGGATGGCAACAATTTTAAAACTGTCAAATTAGTCGGAATTTAGTATTCCATACAAGTTTAATCGTGATCTCGGAACGTGCCCACTGAAATACAAAATAATTAGACAGTTTTAAAATGGTTACCATCTCTTTCTTGTAACTACTATTAGCAAAAATCCGACCATTTGCGAATCCGACCAAGTGCGAACAAATGTAAGAGAGCGATAGTTTAAAATAAGTTTAGTTCGTGAACATGAGAATCGACACCAATTACAATTTATACATGGCAGGACTAATCTAATTATATTTTAAATTGAGTTATGTGACTGAAATTATATCAAATTACAGTGTGAACCGAGCCTTAGTACGATTGTCATAATCCTACTTTCTCCAATCAAGCTATTGTGTTGAACATAAATATTATGTTGTAGAATAATAATGCACTGGATTATTGAAATGGACGGACTCGTGATTTATTATTATAGAGAAACCCGTGGGCGATGGACCAATCTGCCCGTGTTTTGTGAACTAAATGGAGATTTTACACCAAGTTTTAGCAGTAGTAAAGCTCCTTTGTGTAAGAGCTCGTCCGGGGAAGTACTACCACCGTACCTACTTCTCCGCCAAATAGTGATGCTTGCATTGCTGTGTTTCGGTCTGGTGAAATTACAATCACATGAGACTTTCCATCTTCATGTCTCAGTTTGGCGAACCGACTTACGGTACCATTTAGGCAACCACCTAGGTGGTATTAAAGTTGTTATGGGCAAAGGTAGCCGCTTAACATCAGGTGGGCCTTAAGCTCATTTCGCCATCCTATACCTACTATATAAAAAAAAGTTGGACACATTATGTTACAGGAGTTTTATTAATAATAATATTAATTTAATTTTATTTTCTCCCCGGGAAGGATA
Source organism: Asteroscopus sphinx (assembly GCA_949699075.1). Taxonomy (NCBI): domain Eukaryota; kingdom Metazoa; phylum Arthropoda; class Insecta; order Lepidoptera; family Noctuidae; genus Asteroscopus; species Asteroscopus sphinx. The sequence continues at coordinate 18,759,389 of OX453022.1, read as the reverse complement.
AAGGCCGCTACAGGCGACACAGGAGGCGGTGCGGGGGCCGGGGGCCAGGGGCCCAACACGACCAGCCGCTTACGCGCCCCTCCATCTAACCCTCAGCTGATCGACGCGCTGGACTGCGGGCATTCCCTTTGTTTGTTTTGACGAATTGTTAATACGCCATTAAAAGCCTATAATATACAGTCCGCTTTTTCATTAATTTCAATAAGTCCCAGTGAGCTTACGGCCAATGGCTTAATAGCCAAGAGCCTCGATCTACATCTTAAGAGGCTCGCGTTGGGCAGCTGGGTCAAGGGCTTGATACAGAAAGCGGTACTCCTGGATACGGCGCGTATCGTGAGGAAGTTCCTCTCTCTGAGGCCCTGACCACCGGTAGTTTGAACCCTGTTCCCGATGCCAGTGGGCTACTATTTTTTATGTTTTTTTATAGAAATATTTAAAAATGTTAGTAATATGTATATAGATGAATAAAGGAATAATAATTTGCCTCCTACGACACATGAAGAGTTGACGATGAAGTATTGAATAAGGTAAGACAGCGTATTATCCACAGTGATTACACTCCATAAGGAGCATCTACAATCAATTACAATAAAGCGCATCTATCATTTAACTGCATCCAAACCCGCGGTATGAGCCTACTAATAGTTTAAACGATGGTGTACTAAAAGTAAGAAACAGAAGATCCATTCCTTACGATGCACGATATTAGCGAATATTCACTGATTTAGCAGCTTTTTTATGTTTACATAGACTTAGTCATAGCACAGTCACAGTTGGCTGGCTCTTGTAGTTCTTTATCAGCAACCTTATCAAGTGATGCGATTCTTAAGGAGAGAAACGGGGGAAGGGAGCGCGCGGCAGGGTTGACGAGCACAAAGTTAGTTAGTTTGCGCTCTAAAGTATATACTCGTATAGTACCTATCAGCAAACTTTCCGGTGAACCACCACTAAGGCTAAAATCGCTTGCGCTCAGTGTTCGACGGCAGCCGAAGGTTCGTGTAATGTAGCAGGATTCATTTAAGGGACTTTGTCGACAAAATGTATCACCGGGAAGGATCGTGACTATACATGCTGCATTTGTTTCTAGCGAATTTCTGTGTAGATTTCTACGGTTACGTGGTTGGTGGTGGCATAAATTCAAAGATTACTGATTGACACTCAGTTAATACTGTGGTAATAGTTTCCACAATAAACCAAACAAAAAAACTCCAGGGCAATGGAAGAATTACACAAAAAAGACGACTGTGTACTTTAGCAGCAGCTAAAAGAAGCATACTTGATTCGGTACTCCCTGGATGATAACGTCGAGTTGATAAACAAATAGTGAGGCTGGCGAGACTACTTCACTGCCAAGCTTCCTGATGAATAGCCAGCAGAAGACGAAGACCAGCTTGCACGTAATACAATATAAAAATGCAGTGATATGCAACTGTCAGACTATTTTCTATACCGACTATGTTTAATTTCCCTATCGTGCGTCTTAATTATATCTGCGCATGAGTTGATTTTATACAATACGTTGCGCCCAATTTTAAGGACGAATTTACTCTAAAAGCAGTCTTGTACTTTATTGGTTTGTTAGAGCAAAATGTTCACTGTGCTGCCAAAATGTGACTAGGGCTGCAAGCGTTAACATTGTGATTGCATTTGAGTTACATGTTGATAGTGACATCAAGGTACCTAGTTGACAATTTTGCTTATGGTCATATATTTATGTTAAATTGTGATAAAAACATCCAGGAAAATAAGTTTGATACAATTCCAGAATTTCTGGACAAGACATTTTTTGAGTTTTTTGTCAAAATATAGATTTATAAAGAGTTTCCATGTATTTGAGTATGCCATATAAAACAAGTATAGATAATAACTGACCATTAATCAAGCCTTCAATAATTTAGACAAAAACTTGAAATACTAAAATAAAAACTACTAATAATATAAATGGAAATTTTTAGTAGCAGCCCGAAGTCTGCATTTGTGCCCGGTGGGAATTATAACATAACTGGAGAAATGTGGGTGTTAGTGTACTATACACCTCTGTCTACCCCTTCGAGGAATACAGGCAAGATATAATGTAACGTCACGCAAGATTTTTACGTGATGAGCAGGAATATACGCTTACCGTGCGCTTTCTCTTCCTAGTGTGTTTGTGTGTGTGTGCGTGAGGAACTTCATTGCGGCAGTCCCCTGAACGCACACTTTTTTTTTAAACTTTATTTAGGTAAGACTTTTTCCATAGTAAAAAATTCAAGTTTTTGTAAAATTTCTATTGTTGAACCTTCTGTATTAAACTTTTTGATTATACTGTGGGCGGGAAACCTTATAGATTTATGTCTCTGACCTCCACCACCATTCAATTACATGGTCAAGCACTTTATTATCTGCATGACGTTTACACGCGTGTTTACAAACTCTCTGGGAACTTTCATGTAAACGGGACGTGAGATGATAAATCGAAGGCTGTTTGCCCTCGAAGGATTTATTAATTTGACATGAAAATCAGATGGGTGAAACGGATAAATATTGGAGAATTATTTAAGCTGTCCAATATGTTTCCAGATGCAAATATTCCGTCTTAGTAATTGTGGATATGGTAATTTGAGAAAATTGTAAGGAACTATCAACTAATGTTCTGCATAATTTGGTCCAAGTCCGTTTTTATTAAAGCAAAAATAAATAAATCATTTCAAGGAAAATGTATCAAATATAACATAACATAACATCACGCCTGTATTTCCCCGAAGGGGTAGGCAGAGGTGTAATAGTACACCCACATTTCGCCAGTTATGTTATAGTCCCATGTAATAGGGGGCGAGCCTATTGCCATTGACCGGGCACAAATCCAGACTCCGGGCTGCTACTGAGAATTTCCTAATGAAAAAACCCAATAACACTTTGCCCGACCCGGTAATCGAAACCAGGACCCCAGGCTCAGCAGTCGCGCTTGCAACAAAAAAAAAAAAAAAAACGCAAAAAAAATAAAATTGATGTATCACACTTATAAAATGAGTGAACTGTATGCTCCAAGGTAAGCATTTAGAAAACGATTGAGTAGATATAAATAATGTACTATGTATGTATGTATGGCTAACCAAACTTATTTTAAATTATCGCTCTCTTTTACTAATAGTCGATACAAGAAAGGGATGGCAACAATTAAAATCAAATTAAATTAGTCAAATTAGTTTACGTGTTACATTTATTTTTATTTTTAAACAGCACGTTCCGAGATCACAACTATTTAAACTTATATGATAAACTAGCTTTTGCCCGCGACTTCGTCCGCGTAGAAGTCGAAAATGGTTCTAATAGAATTTTTTGTTGGTTTTTTTCGTTATTAATTTTGCTATAACATATCAATTATTATGTTCAAATAATTTGAACAGCAGTTGGATGGGCAGCAGCGTTCTCTGAGTATTTAACCAACCAACTGCGATCGCCAACCCGCCTGCCAAGCGTGGCGATTATGGATATCCCCCCCTTAATTGGGGGAGGCCTATGTCCAGTAGTGGACGTCTTTCGGCTGTAATGATGATGATGATGACTTATAAAATATAACAATATTTATTATAGTGTAGGGATTTAAAGGTTAAATAAACATGAAAATAAAATAAAATTTCGTTATATTTTGTGAACACGAAGCTCGGCCTTTGATTTGGTGAAAGTTACACGGGGGTATTATCTTATTACAACGAAATCGAAATACTACACACCTACCGCAGTATTTCTTTGTAAACAATATTTTATGTATTTTCTTCGGGAGCTAGAATACCAGGCTACTCTGTGCGCTTACTCTGGAGCAGGGCCGTAGCCAGACTGTGTAATCAGGACAGGCTCATGAAAATTTAGGACAGGCTGAATTTTTTTTTTTAATAAAGCGATTTTTATTAATGTCTTTGGCGGTTTCAGTTATTCCTATTTCATCAACTTGGCCTATCGCAATCCACTGCTGGACATAGGCCTCTCCCAAGTTTTCCTCTTTATAAAATATAAATAAATAAATTGCATTATATGAATAGTTGCTTTTAATTAAGCCAAGCATATAGGGCAAACGAGGGTTGAATACAGGATGCGTGCGAAGCGAGCGCGATTTTTTTTTGGACTGTGTATGAAAAAACCGAGATAGCTCTTTACGTTAAAAAGTCTTCATTAAGTTATCTGGGACGCACTCTAATTGCTGAAAATTTTCTATTAAAAAATCACATTATCAGGGAAACTTAAAGAAGCCATCTGAGCACGCCCCCGAAGTTATCGTTGTTTTTTTTTTCCAAATACCCTCCAGTGACCATCCCTGTCCTTTAGTTCACTACTTATGATACTGGTAATGATGCGAGGTAGGAAGTACTTAGATTGACCTCAGGGGGAGGCAATTTCCCCCATCTAGATCCGTGCCTGCTTAATTACGCTTAGTTTCAAAATTCTTAGGAAGCTTAGGCTAGTGGCTAGGGCAGGCCCAAAATTTTCCAGGGCAGGCTTAGCCTGCCCTGGCGTACCCCTGGCTACGGCCCTGCTCTGGAGTATGCCACATGCAACTGGCCGTGAGAGAAGCAGCTTTCCCTCAAGTCTATTCCCGCTACCTTAAAATTTAAACCTTGACCTTTGTTTATAGTTATTGCGAAGCAAACTTTGACCGGAAACTGCACTCTCTTGAATTCGAAGGGATAGTTCGATGGTGTCCCCTAACACCTGGACTGGAGATGACTGCCTCGTTGGTCTAGTGGTCGCAAGCGCGACTGCTGAGCTTGGGATCCTGGATTCGATTCCCGGGTCGGGCAAAGTGTTATTGGGTTTTTTCATTAGGAAATTCTCAGTAGCAGCCCGGAGTCTGGATTTGTACATGGGACTATAACATAACTTGCGAAATGTGGGTGTACTATTACACCTCTGCCTACCCTTTCGGGGAAATACAGGCGTGATTTTATGTTATGTTAGGGGAATCTCTAGGAATAAAATTGCGAAAAACAATACACACTAAATTAAACTTCTAAGACAAACTAAAAGAAAACTATAAGTATTATTATACACGACAAATCAAACACAAATATTTTTAGAGACCTTCCAATTTTAAAGAGTATTTGCTTACCCCGGCTCCACACGTTGGCCCGAACGTTGGCGCCAACGCTATTCGCCAACATGTGGATCGGGAAAATGCAGTTGACCCGAACGTTGGGGCGAGCATTGGCAGCTACCCCGGCTCCACACGTTGGCTCGAACCTTGGCACCAACGCTATTTGCCAACGTATAGATTGGGAAAATGGAGTTGGCCCGAACGTTGGGGCTAGTATTGGCAGTTAGCCGTCGCTTGTCGGTTTTATCAAAGGCATTATGCGCCAACGTTGGCGATGCGCCCACACGTTGGCGGTTTGCTCAGTAATGCTGCAGCACTCGTGCAGTAAGGTGCATCGAATGAACTTGTTCCTACGGTCACCGCGTCTTGAAAATGTCAGCCGTGTGGATGGACGCAATAGTTATAGAATTTTTATAAAAAAATATTTATGTTTATTAACAAATAATAATGATATTCTCTTGTTTGTCAAAACATTTTTCAAAGACGACGTCCACTGTTCACCTATTGTGTTATTTTAATTGACAGTTCAGCTCTTATGAATTCAAAGTGCGCAGTGCAACATCTATTTCAGACGTCATTACATTGGCTCTGACGGAACTAAACTAACATTATCTCCAATGTGTGGACGCTAGGCATAATTTCAGGACAACGCTCGCCCCCAACGTTGGGGCCAACGTGTGGAGCCCGCCTTATGTGTTTAAGAGAGTTCAACCTTTTTTGAATAAAATCGGATTGAGTTTTCAAACGATGCGGAAGGATACGGAAGGCACAGGACCGGTCGTTGTGGCGATGCTTGGGGGAGGCCTATGTCCAGCAGTGGACGTCTTTCGCCTGAAATGATGATGATGAGTTTTCAAACATGTGTCAAAATAAAATTAATATAATTTAAATCAAAAGCACTAAGAAGTATTGATATCAACTTCGAAGCACATCATCGCTAAAATAACTTTTTACCCCTTTTTAACCCCATTAGGGGATGAATTTCAATAAAATATGAAACACGTCTTCCATCAATTCTGTTAAAAAAGGTTTATGCAAAATTTGAAGTAGATTGGACCAAGGAATTACGTTGTCCCATACAAACTTTGCCCCCCATTTTCACCCCTTTAGGGATAGAATTTAGGAAAATCCTTTCTTATCGGATGCCTACGTCATACAAAGAACACACCCTCCAAGTTACAGGTCTCTACGATCAACGGTTTAGGCTGAGAGTTGATCCGTCAGTCAGTCATTCAGGACAAAGCATTTTATATGTATAGATAGATAGATTTAATTTCAACTAATTTGACAGCACTTAAATTGATGCCATCCCTTTCTTGTATCCACTACTTATTAGTAAAAGAGAGTGATAGAAGAGGCCTTTCACAGCCGTTATGCTCTATCTAATTTATCATTTCTAGAGATTTTAGGCAAAATTGAAAAATGTATTATACGTTTTATTGAAATAACTGAAAACCTCTTAAGGGGTCATTGTACTCATCAGTATGAACAACTTTTACTATGGGACCATAAATGAAATCGCGAAAAAAAATCAGCTGTCCCCTACATTTTTGTTCATATGAATCGACAAAATGTAGGGATCAGCTGATTTTTTTTCGCGATTTCATGGTTGGTCACATTGCAAAAGTTGTTCATACTGATAAGTACATTGACCCTTTAAGAGGTTTTCAGTTATTTCAATAACGCGTTGTATAAACAAGTGTAACTTATATTCGTAATTTGAAACATAGTTTCGTCTAGATTTTTTGCTTAGGAGGAGGAAAGAGAAAAAAATTATTTCTTTGTTTTTCTTTCTATTTAAATCATGTATGGGAATCCGTGGAAGTCCGTGTGGTGCCGGACTTAAAGAATAGCACCACCCTTATCTCTTCTCATGGGTGTCGTAAAAGGCGACTAAGGGATTCACCAGAGGATGGGCAGCAGCGTTCTCTGAGTATTTAACCAACCAACTGCAATCGCCAACCCGCCTGCCAAGCGTGGCGATTATGGCATATCTCCCCCTTAATTGGGGGAGGCCTATGTCCAGTAGTGGACGTCTTTCGGCTGAAATGATGATGGAAATAAAACCATTGTTTAAATATTTTTGTAAGTATATTTTCGGCTAAAATCTCTTTGAATCTTTAAAAAAGGCTTAAAATTATAGCGATAGGGCTCTAACGGCCTCGAGCAAGAGTATTAAAATCAATGACGTAATATCTAAGTGAATCTTGTCACCATTTTGTCTTAGCCATCACCTTTTACGTCACAGGAAATGTCGGGTGGTCTTCAAAGCGAGACCAAACGTCGAATTGGGTTAACATCGGCAAATCGCAGTTCCGGCTCACAGTATCCTTTTCAAACGATTGTAATATAGGTTGAAACTAATCGGAAGTGTTAATGTGAATCGATGTATCGCAACTACAATCGATTCGGAATCGGTATGAATGAAAGCTATTAAAAGAACGGCTATATGTAGAATCGAATGAGCGAGTGAATGAATCGGGAAGTGTAATGCTTTCATATTTGCTTGTTCTATATTTGAATGTAGTGTTGTAAGTGAGTAAAAAATTTAAGTAGGTACCTATAATGGTGGACTGAATAAAGACAATTTTTACTAATACAATTATACAGATAACTTTTATCCACCATCCAAATTTTTATACGCATTATGTAGTTTTTATTCAAAGATTCCATTATTGAAAAAAAATATTGGTAGATAAAATTTTCTCTTCCAGAATACCGCAGTGTGAGCAGTGTCTCAAGACGATAGTTTTGACAAGTGTGTGTTGCCAGTAATTACTTACAGCTCTGAAACGTGGTCGCTCACAATGGGCCTGATAAGAAGGCTCAAAGTCACTCAAAGGGCAATGGAGATGGCTATGCTCGGAGTGTCCCTGCGTGATCGAATCAGAAATGAGGAGATTCGTAGGAGAACGAAAGTAACCGACACAGCCCGAAGAATTGCCAAACTTAAGTGGTAGTGGGCGGGCCACATTGCTCGCAGAACGGATGGTCGATGGGGCAGTAAAGTTCTGGAGTGGTGACCGCGTACTGGAAGGCGCAGCGTGGGTAGGCCCCCACAAGGTGGACCGACGACTTGGTGAAGGTCGCGGGAATCCGCTGGATGCGGAAAGCACAGGACCGGTCATTGTGGCGATGCTTGGGGGAGGTCTATGTCCAGAAGTGGACGTCTTCCGGCTGAAATGATGTTTTTTTTCTTATTGTCAGCCATTATTTTTTTTTGAAATTAATTTGATATTCTTTTATGCATGTTTCAGGCTTACGAGCATCTATCGTCGACTGAATTAGAAGTCTGATTACTGAGTCCATTACAAAATGACTGAAAGAGAGATCAGAGGAAAGTAACGAATATGTGTGACAGTTTTCCAGTGACACAAAACTTACTGTGATCTTTAACTACATTCTAGGAACTTACAGAATCACTTAAAAGATGTTACTATCTACGTACCTACTAAGTTTATTATAAATTCCAGTATAAACTGACCTCGCAGATTATACAAAGCAATACAAAGCTTTCCGTACAACGAGAAGTCAGCTTGTAGTGGAGTTGTATAGCTTGAGGTGTAGCAGCCATTAGTGATGTTAAAAATGTATATCCGCAGATACGGATACGGTAACGGATAATTAGAGTCAAAAAACGCGAATACGGATACTCCCTTTCGTAGCATTTCGTACTCTGTCGGCGCCGGTGCGCGTGACCTTGGAGCGACAGTTGACGTTTTTGAACGTTTTTGTGTTTGGAGACGTTATAAGTTAAATAAAAATAATATTAAGTGATTTTAAGAAAAAGAAAGAAATTGGATTTGAAATTATTAGTATTTCATTGCTACCTTTCTTTAAAATTTCATATACATACCTGTGGTGTACCGTCCTTGTGGTGCCGGACGTAAAGAATTGCACCACCCTTATCTCTTCTCATGGGTGTCGTAAAAGGCGACTAAGGGATTCACCAGAGGATGGGCAGCAGTGTTCTCTGAGTATTTAACTAACCAACTGCGATCGCCAACCCGCCTGCCAAGCGTGGTGATTATGGCATATCCCCCTAATATACATATGCTTGAGGGAGGCCTATGTCCAGCAGTGGATATCTTTCGGTTGAAATGATACGTACCTAATTAAATATATTAATGTAAGAGATCCTTTCAAGATCCTTCAAATAGTAACGGATACGGTATATCCCTATACTCATATTTTAACCTCCGATATCCGTGGATGTGAATACGGATATCCAGCACATCTCTAGTGGTCATGCGTACATGTCCAAGGAAAGCATATAATTATAAACTCGAGCACAATATGGCTCTATTCCAAAAGTCCCATTGTTTCTATTTCTCGCTATGAAAACATTATAGTCAACTACTACAGCATGCTGAAAAACATGCCTATGTCGACGCCTTCCCTTTCCATCTGTAGACGTTATAACAGGCGAGAAAGGCGATGATGTCAACTGGAAGGACACTTACCTTTTACTTATGGATTAACATACATGGGACACTCAGAAAGTTTTGCGAAACTAAAAAAAATTGTTCTATACGTACATATATTTTTATCAAATCTTTTCAAAGTACTTTCCACCAACCTCTATACAAAGATTCATGCGCCTAAACCAGTTTTCAAAACACTTTTTCCAGTCCGCCGCAGACACCTCGTTTACAGCCTGCTCGAACGCAGCCAGCGCATCTTCCGGCGACGAAAATTGTATCCCTTTGAGCTGATTTTTTATTTTTGGGAATAAAAAGAAGTCACACGGTGCTAGATCAGAGCTGTAAGGAGGGTGACCCAGGAGTTTGACTGGCGTGCTGTCCAGGAAGTCCCTCGTTTTGAGTGCGGTGTGCGCAGGTGCATTGTCGTGGTGGAGCAGTAGCCCGCGGAGCCCTGTGTTTGGTCGCTTGTTGCTTATAACAGAGAAAACTTCTGGCAAACATTTGGTAGTATACCATTCGGCATTAATGCTTCTTTGATCCCGTAAGGGAATTGATACCAAGTGGCCAGTCAAATTAAAAAAGCTAGCGATCAAAATCTTACCCCCGCTTCTAGATCGCTTCACTTTGGTAGGCGTTGGCTCATTTTGAAACACCCAAACAGTCGACTGGCGCTTGGTTTCTGGGTCGTATTGATAAATCCAGGACTCATCACCTGTAACGATGTCGTAAACACGCCGAGACGAGCCTGCTTCAAATTTGTTAAGCATATCACGGCACCATTCCACCCGGGCCTGCTTCTGAGCATCGGTGAGGTTGTGCGGCACCCAGCGTGATACTATCCTCCTCACGCGAAGATGGCTGTGTAGAATCTCGTGAACGCTTCCCGATCCAATCTTCAATATGTGTTGAATCTCCTGATATGTAATTCGCCTATTGTCTTGGATTAAATTTTTCACTGCTAGCACGTTTTCTTCGGTAACAGCCGTCAAAGGGCGACCGCTTCTTTCGTCATCCCCCAAAGTTGGTCGACCGCGCTTGAATTCGTTATACCAACGATACACGGTTGCCTTGGAAGGGCCTTCATCCATGAATGCCATTTGAAGTCTATCGTACGATTCATCCGGTTTCAGGCGACACTTGAAATCGTATAAAATCATAGCTCTAAAATGTTCCCGGCGCAGATCCATATTTCAGTGAGACACAATACTTTGAATTAACTCGCAAAAAATGTGGAGGGAAATTTTGAAATTGGAACTTACTTATTTTTACTTATAAATAATCATATTTTCGAAAAACATTATAACTGGCCAGTCTCCCATATATAAAAACTTTTTTTCGCAATACTTTCTGAGGGGCCTGGTATACTCACATTCAGAATAATCAGTCACGTCCACCACTCACACACTCACCCCCACCATCATACACACTCACGTTTACACACCCCCAATCAAGTCACAACACAGCCCACTACACAAAATACAATACACAAAATAAAACACACAAACAAGTGTACAACCCATGTATTTTGTTAATGTATTAGTTATTCTCTAATTAATTCACCATTATATTTTTCTTTTTGTTTTGTAATACTAATGACCAGCCTATTATACTGTACCAATAATTGGGAAGGAACTAACTCCTGAAACACAGGGATAACCTAATTTTGGAGTTACGGACTTATTTAAGTTGTTATGTGGAAGTCAATAAATAAAGTAAAGTATTTACTTGGGCAGTGTTGATGTTGAACCAAAAATTGCCATGTTACAAACGTGAAACAATTGGCAATGGTCTTTCCTGATCGCCCTCAAACTAGGAAAAGTAAAATTTGAAATATATCCAAATCCATACATCGCTGTGGTAACTTATAAACCTGTTTAAATACTTGTAACAAATCTTAAAGGTTTTTACTGCATTCCTTGTGACAGCCAATTGAGTATTTGATTGAATGTCATAAGACTTTGTTTAAAAAAATATCATGGCATAATTACCTCGCAGAGTAGTACTACTCTAGTTGTTGTAGTTCTGTTCAGAACTATCGATGATTTATAGCCTGCCAGCAAAATGTTGTGTATTGTTTCCTCGCAAATGAGAGAAAAGTACTATACAAGATACAAGTCACGACCGAAATCAGCCTTGTTTGGTTAAAAAAGACTTGGCTGGCGCCTCGTTCTTTTTAAAATCACTTCGAAAGTACTCGGTTTCTCCTCGTCCCTCCAATATTACTCGGCTGTCAATTGCTTTATTTCAGGGCTCGACAGTAATGTACTATTATTTATAAAAACCTAAATAAAAACACAAATTCCTTTGGTTGGTCACATTTCTTTGATTTGCCACATTTCTTTGCAGGATTTGTTCCTCTTAGCAAAGTTATCAATTGGTACAATACAGAGTGATGTTTTTTTGCATAAAAGATTGGGTCCGATTCCTGGTCAAACCAGCTGATCTACAGTTTTTGTTTTCTACAACCTTCTTTGATGTCTTTTCTCTATACCTTATAGTTTCGGATTTAGCCCTCCAGCACAATTTTCAAAACTCATCCTGTATTGCTTGTTTCTACGATTTAAACCTGGGCGCGTATTGTTTCCTACATGTTCAGTATATCGATTCTGTCTTGTACTGAATAATAAGACATGAATTCTCCATACAGTTGTAATCGTTTCGAATTGAATCGTTTGTAGGAAAAGGCAAAATATCAAAGGTCAGTGCAAGTTAGTAGAAAAGTAACATTGGAAGTGTGATATTTTGTACGTAAAAATATTATTGTAATAAGATAGATAGATAGATAGAGTACCTATTCTTTATTGCACACCAAGTAAAAATTATAAAAATATTTGTAAATATATACAGAATGTAACAAAAACCCTGTTGTTCCTGTGGACACAACTCATTTGGAAAAACTCTTGAACAAAAATAATAAAATTAAATATTAAATCATTATTAATTGTAAATTGAAAGTGATTATATCACTCAAAACTCACCCACTCAGTAATTATATCAATAAAAATAATCAAATTAAATATTAAATCATGATTAATTGTAAATTGAAAGTGATATAATCACTTTTAATAACATAACATAACATCACGCCTGTATTTCCCCGAAGGGGTAGGCAGAGGCGTATAGTACACCCACATTTCGCCAGTTATGTTATAGTCCCATGTAATAGGGGGCGAGCCTATTGCCACAAGTATACTTAAAGTACAAGTATACTTTATTACATATATTATAGTATATTATGCTTTATTATGCTTTGCTAGGTTCTGTCTGCTATCATCATAGAAATCTAAATAATAATGGAATAGAAGTGGTAAAGGCGCGTGAACGTGCAGGTGGCGTAGGACACCAATGCGTGAAAAAGACAAAATATAGGGAACTGCTGATTTTTTTTCGCCATTTCAAGGTTGGTCCCATATTAAGGTGAATGCTACAGGGTAGCCCGCGAAATTCTTAATTTCTTGCCTTTTTTTTCTAATTGTAGCTCTATTTTGAGTTGTATATCAATCAAAATACGATTTGCGGTAGTAATAACAATATATCTACTGAATAATACTTATGAAAAATATTAACCTACCTTCATAAGCTCTACAAACTCGATAATCGATAATTTGATCGTAAATTAATATAATCGAGCTTTTACGGCTTATAAAGCTAGGTTGATATATTTTTATGAGTATTATTCAGTAGATATATTGAAATTACTACCGTGAATCCTATTTCGATTTATACACAACGCGAAATACAGCTACAATTAGCAAAAAAACACAAGAAATTTTGAATTTCGCGGGCTACCCTGTAGCATTCACCTTAAAAGTAATTCATAATGATGAGTAGAATAACCCCTTAAGAGGTTTAGCATAATCAAAGAATAAAGTTATACAACGTGTATCAGAAATGCGTGGTCATATTTTAAGAGCTCATTCAGGGCATAGCATAGAACAACTTTTACTATGGGACCAACCCTGAAATCGCGAAAAAAAAATATCAGCTGTTCCCTACTAAATCATGGATGTCGCTCGACAAAATGTAAGATCAGCTGATTTTTTTGTCGCGATTTCAGGGTTGGTCCCATAGTAAAAGTTGTTCGATAGTATCCCCTGAATAAGCTCTTCAAATATGACCATTCATTTCTGATACACGTTGTATATGTATTATAATTGACGGTAAATTTTTATCTACACTTGGAATTCCTTTACCTATTAAAATGTTCCACATCCGTTTTCTCTATTCCACCATTTTGTCGTGTTGAACTAATTCCGTGTATCAATCAATCAATCATTGTGGAATCAATCGGCGGGAGCGGGGCGCGCCACGAATTTGTTCTTAAATCTACGACTGCGAGTATCCGTTTCCGGTTTTAAATCGTGGCACGTGCTTGTTAGTCGTCTGGGGAAGAATTTTGGAGATGTGTTTGTTTTTTTAGGGTGTAAATGACATTTTTGGGAGGTAGGTCAAGATTTGTAGCTTTGGGTAAAAAGTGAGGTATTTTTATTGGTATATTTGTTAAAGTTTCAACACTTTCAGTTTGTAAAGAAAAAAAATATAATAGGTAAAGAATTAAGAATATATAATAGATTCAAAGGACAATGCAGTAATGCTGTGTGTATTACTGCTTATGCTTAAGAGAAAAATACTTAAGCTCTCCTAACTACATCATTACTTAGCCGGATGACAAGCAGACATGTTAATTACAACAATGGAGAGACTACTGCGTAATGCTAGTAACAAAATAATAATTTAGAATACAATCCATCCATATAATACAACAAGGAAGCCGGGATAGACACACATTTCTTTGAACACATTATTATGTTCCTAGAACCTAGTAATGGAGGAAATTCGTTTCCTTGTGAAACTACAATTCTTACTATTTACATAAACCCTCAAAGAGTAATGAGAGAATGGAGTGATAATGTTCACAGTTCCGCGCTTAACACGTGTGCTAAATCTGAACATGCTTACAGTTGAAAATTGGATATTCACGCTATTGTAACCATCGGCGGTTATTCATTGCGTGCCAATAGTTGTATTTCAAGATATGCGTTATTATTTGAGGAAAGAGGTAGGGGTCTTGAACGCCCCCTAAGCCACTACGACCTGATAAGATCTATTGTGACGCCTCTTGCAGCATTACAGCACTTCCCCAAGCTGAAAGTCAATCATGAAGTCGAATATGACTTTGGGGGAGGAGGACCTGATCTCCTGCGTTGAGATGACGTGGCCTCCAAGATGATGGCTTCTCATGTGGTGCACTGCATCACACTCGCATAGGATATGGATGGGCGTCTCATCCTTTTCGCGACAAAACCTGCAAACTGTGGTATCACTGAGACCCATCCTGTGAAGGTGTTTATTCAGCTTGCAGTGCCCAGTAAGGGTTCTTGTCAGGATTATTATCTGGTTCCTGTTCAAAGAAAGCGCTTCTTTCGTAAACCTTTTCTTGAAGCCCACTAGTAGCGCTTTCGAGTGATATGCGTTACTTACTATTGTAAATAATAAGGTTGCAATGAAATATAATTAAGGTTTTTCTTATATTTGGAATTATTACATGAAATAACGATATTTTTATGTAGACGTTTCAGCGCGTTATCTATCTATTACTCGATATCACAAAGGACTAATAATCGCATCACATCGGACGACATGTCAGTGTGATAATTGAGTGAATAATAAAAAAAAATGACCGAAGAATGAATGAAAAAAAAACGAATGAAGGCGTTAGCCGTATGCTTTCTGCAAAAATTGATAATAAAGCGACAAATACGCCTTTGGTTTCGTTGATTTTGATTCGACGGAGTACAGCATACATATGAAGACACTCCATTTGATTAATACTCCGTGAACACCCTTAAATTTATGAGTAAGGCGTGTAATAGAAATTGCTACTTTGGTTAGTTTATTTGTAGAAAGTGATTAAGTGTGTTACTATAATGAAGATTACAGGTTTGTATGTTTGTTTTTCAGGGAATTATTATTGCGACTTATTAAGAAAAAAATTTTGGGTGGCTTTGTGTAATTTGTAAACAGAGTGGAATTTAAAGCGGTCATCGGAAGGAAAGTACATCAAAAATTGACGGTGGTAAATTTAACTCAAAGGAAACATTCCCTTGTGTTATTATGAGTTTTTAAACTAACATGGTCACTTGCATTAGTATTGTAACTACCAATAACGTGGTAAATATTCCGATGGAGTTAAAATAATTTACACAGTAAATATTCCGTGATAAGTAACTATAATAAATAACATTATGATTTCTTAGGTTTTCGCGATCACTACACAAGTCCCAAACAGCACGCAACACTGTAAAAGATAGTGACATTGTGAGTGATTACTGGGTGGATCGAAACGATTTTAATTAATAAAAATTGTACGGTAGTTTTTTTTTTTGAAATATTTATTTATTTATTTATTTAATTCTTTATGCACAACAGGGTACAAAGGCGGTCTTAACGCCATAGGCGTTCTCTACCAGACAACCTTACGGTAATGCAGAGACAAAGAATACAAAAAATATATAAATAAATAATAATAATAATATAAATATCTTGTAAGACGCTTGTCATCTTAGTCTTCCTGCGACTACGAACGCTGCAAAGCTTTCGAAACGTCAGGAAAACCAATTTAAAGAATAGACGCGATATAACCCAGTTAAACTTGTTTTATTATAATATAATAAAATTGCCTTATGATTAAAAATAATAATTTTAAAATTATAATAGAATAATAATCTTTATGCTCGATGGGAAGACTATCAAAGGTATGCCTTCTGATAGGAAAGACAGAGCACTTTAAAATAAAAAAAAAGATTAATTGACCACAGTCAGAGACACACAATTACAATAATATAAAATAACATATCATTATGTGCCCCACGGCTGCGCCACTTCATCATCGTGCAAGCATAACCGGAGGAAAAATATATCATCCAGGCATATCCTTTACCTTTATCATCCAGTGTGTATCTAATACAGTTGTATTGGAGCTCAGCTCATAGATTATGCAGACAATATAATACGAATAATAAAAGATAGGGCGCCATATTATTTGCATGACCTGACAGAACAGAACAGACCATGGTGAACGCTTTTACAATTCCCACTAGAATACCGGAACCTCTGCTCCCAAGCAAAATAATGTTAAGTTTGGTTTATCATAATCTTATTAATATCGACAGAATCTATATTTTTCTTGGAAGTCATTTAATTTCGTTAATTTCATATAAATTGTTCAGTTGAGTTGTTGAATTTTTGTAGTAGGTAAGATATATGATGTGATGTCATATTGATGTGTTGTCTGTGGTCTAGTGGTTCGAAGGTCGGACTGCTGAACACGAGGTCGTGGGTTCGATTCCCACAGGACACAAATATTTGTGTGATGAACATAAGTGTTTGTGTTGGTCTGGGTGTTTCGTATATAAGTATCTATTTACAAAAAAAGGTATATAATTATTATATCCATTGTCTAGTACCCATAGCACAAGTTTTGCTTAGTTTGGGACTAGATGGTGCTGTGTAAAAAATGTCCCAAAGATATTTATTTATTCATTGTGTTGGATTAATATCACACACAGACTCTGTAACAAAAGTGGAGGTTTAAGTGTGCGCGTATTACATTAATTTTAATTTAATTTAAAAAAAATGTATTTTGTATCATATGTTTATTATTTTCACTTACATTTAAATTAAATGTAAATTATAGTTTTTATTTTTAAGTGTGTAATAGAGCTATAGATAATTTTATTTTTTAGTTTTAGAATTGTTCAAAATTCGTAATTTATTTATTTAATTTAATTAATTAATTTAGATTTTGGCGTTGCCATATTTATGAAATGTATTAAATTGTCATCAATGATATTTAAAAGTACAGATATGTTACTGCGCTTCCAATCTGAAGACTCGAAAACGTTCTAACTAGGATATTTTTCTATTAATCCGCGTCAACTAAGGTGCCGTGCGTGACCACTGTCAAAAAAAAAAACAATTTGCCGGCGTGTGCACAGAAAGTGTTCCAATTATGACGCGAAAATAACTTGAAGTAACCAACTTATTTACTTTGTACTAGTTTATGTGTATCGTGCTGCCGCTGCGTACGGAATATTGTTTTCGTTTGTTTTGTTAGGGTATGACATATCTATACTTTTAAGTATCATTGATTATCATGATTTTTTAAATAGATTCAAACAGTATCTCATGCGATCCGTCAAAAAGTGAACATTGTATTTGGAGTGTAATAGTGTAATTTATTCAATGTGATTGCGTCTGTGTATTATGCACTGTCTTATTTATAAGAATAAATAAGAGATTGCATGCGATTTAATGTATTATTACCCAAAATGGACTCTAACTACCCACCCTTGCGGTGAGGAAGCACCGAACACACATGTAGAAAGACATCAATCCAGCATATTGCAGTCACTCAGTTTGCTGGACAATGGATATAGGCCTGTCCCCAATTGCGCCACAACACCCGGTCCTCTGCCTTCCGCATCTATTCCATCCCTGCTACCTTTTTCAGGTCGTCGGTGCACCTGGCTGGGGGGCGCCCTACGCTGCGTTTACCGATTCACGGTCTCGACTCAAGGACTCTTCTGCTGCAACGGCCATCGGTCCTACGACAGACATGGTCAGTCGACTATCACTTCAGCTTATTACTGATCCTACTAGCTATGTCAGTCACTCTCTGTTTCTTCTCCGAATAATCTCGTTACGGATCTTATCTTTCAAATAAACTTCTAAAATAGCTCGTCCCTCGCCGAGCGACCTTCAATTTATGGACTAGCTCAACTGTGTGTGTCCACGTCTCGGCACCTTGAGGCCATGTCATGAAAAGCAGGACGCACTGGTTAAAGACCTTCGTATTCAAACTTAAAAATAATGAATTCAGATATAAAGTGTATATTGTAGGCACAGACATACTAAAAAA
Organism: Asteroscopus sphinx; assembly: GCA_949699075.1. Taxonomy (NCBI): domain Eukaryota; kingdom Metazoa; phylum Arthropoda; class Insecta; order Lepidoptera; family Noctuidae; genus Asteroscopus; species Asteroscopus sphinx. The sequence continues at coordinate 18,740,977 of OX453022.1, read as the reverse complement.
CAGCTAAGTGTGAGTCGGACTCACACAGTAAGGGTTCCGTACCAGCCATCGACCCGATACCCCATAGAAACTGATTTAATTTACGAGAGTTTATCAAAAGACATCAACGAACCTACGCGAAATTTGAATTTTTGCATCTCTTTCTTACGTAGGTACCACCACATATGTCTATGTTTGCCCTGTTTTTAGTATTTGTTGCTAAACTACACAGTATGCACTATAATCAGACCAAGTTTGACGCTGGTATGTATTACCGTTTTGAATATAGAGTAGGAACAAAAACGTTGAAAAAAATGCATGTTTATCGAGGTTTCTTGTATGGGGACCCTCTTTGGTTTTAGTTCATTTTTTTATTTTTAATATTTGTCGTGATAAGCACCATTGTAACACATATTCTGTGAAAACTTCAACTGGTTATCTATTACTGTTACAAAGATACAGCCCAGTGACAGACAGACGGACGGACGGGCGGACGGACTGCGTAGCGAGAGTAATCGGGTCCCGTTAGCACCCTTTGGGTACGGAACCTTAAAAATATAGACGAAATGCTGCGAACAATCATAGTGAATCCAACAAAACTGTGCTCCTTCGTGTACAAACCAGCGCTCACGCACACACATGCACCAGTACGATATTAAAATTTGTTTTTGGCGATGCTTACTGGATGATAACACGACATGTGTACTGAGAGCGGTGAGCATGGTTTGATGTGCATGTGTGTACGTGAGCGATGGTTTTTACACGGAGGAGCATGGTTTTGTTGGCTTCACTGTGAATGTTTGCAGCACTTAGGTATAAAAAATATTAGTAGACATTATTAGCCCAATTAAAGAGCTGATTCTTATTATTCATGGATATTTCATTCATAATGAAAGTTTATTAATATATTAGTAGGTACACACGGCTACACATCAAGCTGTACATTTCCAGTATAAGATGACCTCGCATTGCTGGATACTGCTTGTACAGCTTGATGTGTAGCCGTGTGTACCTAATATAAATGTTAATACAGAAACAAGCTATACTTGATATGACAATTTATTTAGCTTCAGCTACAAACATGCTAACAGCTATGTTTATAATAACTTCTTAGGTTTTCGCGATCACTACACATTATAATAAAACAAAGTTTAACCGGATTAAATCGCGTATATTATTTAAATTGGTTTCCCTGAGGTTTCGAAAGCTTTGCAGCATTTCGTGGTCGCAGGTAGACTAAGATGACAAGCGTCTTTACAAATAATGCTGCAAAGCTTTCGAAACGTCAGGGAAACCAATTTAAATAATATACGCGATTTAATCCGGTTAAACTTTGTTTTATTATAATGTGGAATGTTTATTTTATAAACGTAGAAAGGGGATGTTATAATAGTAGTTTATGAAACTGTTGCATAATAGGGGTTATTAAAACACGAGTGTGAGTTTAAAAACCCGAGCCGTAGGCGAGGTTTTTAATAGTATCACACGAGTGTTTTAATACCTAATTATGTCAGTTTCATACACTATTTTATCTACACTCATACAATTTTAAATAAAACACCAAAGTCAAAATCTTGGTAACATTGTCGTTGTTTTTCTTGATTTCTCTGGTAAAAGATTGTTCGTCATTTACGTTGCTGCATCCATAAATTCAGGCGGGGTCATATTCTCCTCAGTTCAGTATCACTGCTGTAGTCAGATATTTTTGCCCAGAACAAAACTTTCGACATACAAAACCATAATAATAACGTAAACAATAACAATAAATTTACAAGTAACGATGTCCAAATCCAGTAAGCCGTGGCACGCGGCCGCGCACGCGCGCTGGTGCGCGCCTACACAGATAATAAAATATAGACAATAAAATATAAAACATTATAATCGGAACTAACTAACTTTGACTAATTTTCTATCCTTGTCAGGATTCCGTCAATCTCTGTTTTATCATACAAAAAATATGCCTGTAAACACTTAAATATAATTAAAAGCAATATGACAATCGAAATTTCTGCCAAAAACGCGATTTTAAACGATAAAATTTTTCAATGTATGACAAGTGGCGCCCCCTGAATTTTGTGTACTCATTGGTGCCAAACTGTACGACTGCTAAAAAAAGGTTTGAAAACTCCTTGGTTAGGTCGAAGTGGCATTAAAAACTCCTTAGTTGGGCTGAAGTGTGCGGTTATGGAAAAAAAATTAAATTACCGCATTGTTTTGTTCAGCAAACTGTATCGTAATGAAACTTTTTAAATTCATTACAGGTGCATGTGCGTAAAGTATGTCATTATGACATTAGTTTCGAGTTCATAATTCGAATTTTACGATACGAGTGTAGATAATAGTAGTTTATGAAACTGTTGCATAATAGGGGTTATTAAAACACGAGTGTGAGTTTAAAAACCGAGCCGTAGGCGAGGTTTTTAATAGTATCACACGAGTGTTTTAATATCTAATTATGTCAGTTTCATACACTATTTTATCTACACTCATACAATTTTAAATAAAATACTTGGTAACATTGTCGTTGTTTTTCTTGATTTCTCTGGTAAAAGATTGTTCGTCATTTACGTTGCTGCATCCAGAAATTCAGGCGGGGTCATATTCTCCTCAGTTCAGTATCACTGCTGTAGTCAGATATTTTTTCCCAGATTAAAACTTTCGACATACAAAACCATAATAATAACGTAAACAATAACAATAAATTTTCAAGTAACGATGACCAAATCCAGTAGGCCGCGGCCGTGGCGCGCGGCCGCGCACGCGCGCTGGTGCGCGCCTACACAGATAATAAAATATAGTCTGGCGAAAATATTATAATCGGAACTAATTTTCTATCCTTGTCAGGATTCCGTCAATCTCTGTTTTATCATACAAAAAAATATGCCTGTAAACACTTAAACATAATTAAAAGCAATATGACAATCAAAAGTTCTGCCAAAAACGCGATTTTAAACGATAAAATTTTTCAATGTATGACAAGTGGCGCCACCCTGAATTTTGTGTACTCATTGGTGCCAAACTGTACGACTGCTAAAAAAAAGGTTTCAAAACTCCTTGGTTAGGTCGAAGTGGCATTAAAAACTACTTAGTTGGGCTGAAGTGTGCGGTTATGGAAAAAAAATTAAATTACCGCATTGTTTTGTTCAGCAAACTGTATCGTCATGAAACTTTTTAAATTCATTACAGGTGCATGTGCGTAAAGTATGAGTATAAGTAATTTTTTACGATACGAGTGTAGATAAATATGTTTATCTACACTCGTATCGTAAAATTCGAATTATGAACTCGAAAGTAATGTCATAATGACATACTTTACGCACATGCACCTGTAATGAATTTAAAAAGTTTCATTACGATACAGTTTGCTGAACAAAACAATGCGGTAATTTAATTTTTTTTCCATAACCGCACACTTCAGCCCAACTAAGGAGTTTTTAATGCCACTTCGACCCATCCAAGGAGTTTTCAAACCATTTTATTAGCAGTCGTACAGTTTGGCACCAATGAGTACACAAAATTCAGGGTGGCGCCACTTGTCATACATTGAAAATTTTATCGTTTAAAATCGCGTTTTTGGCAGAACTTTTGATTGTCATATTGCTTTTAATTATATTTAAGCGTTTACAGGCATATTTTTTGTATGATAAAACAGAGATTGACGGAATCCTGACAAGGATAGAAAATTAGTTCCGATTATAATGTTTTCGCCAGACTATATTTTATTATCTGTGTAGGCGCGCACCAGCGCGCGTGCGCGGCCGCGCGATACGGCCTACTGGATTTGGTGATCGTTACTTGTAAATGTATTGTTATTGTTTACGTTATTATTATGGTTTTGTATGTCGAAAGTTTTATTCTGGGCAAAAATATCCGACTACAGCAGTGATACTGAACTGAGGAGAATATGACCCCGCCTGAATTTCTGGATGCAGCAACGTAAATGACGAATAATCTTTTACCAGAGAAATCAAGAAAAACAACGACAATATTACCAAGATTTTGACTTTGGTATTTTATTTAAAATTGTATGAGTGTAGATAAAATAGTGTATGAAACTGACATAATTAGGTATTAAAACACTCGTGTGATACTATTAAAAACCTCGCCTACGGCTCGGTTTTTAAACTCACACTCGTGTTTTAATAACCCCTATTATGCAACAGTTTCATAAACTACTATTATTAACTTTATTTGAGGTATAAGAGGTGTTTAGGATTGTTAAGGCAAAGGAAAAGAAGGGAAAATAGAATATAAAAGAACAAGGAGAAATAAAACCGGCCAAGTGCGAGTCCGACTCGCGCAGTAAGGGTTCCGTACCACCCATCGACCTGATACCCCACAGAAAATGATTTAATTTACGAGAGTTTATCAAAAGACCAACGCACAGTGTGCGAAATATGAATTTTTACACCTCTTTCTTGCGCAGGTACCACCACATATGTCAATGTTTGTCTTATTTTTAGAATTTGTTACTAAACTAAATAATATGCACTATAATCTGACCAAGTTTGACGCTGTTATCTATTACCGTTTTGAAGATAGAGCAGGAACAAGAACATTAAAAAAAATGCATTTTTTTTGAGGTTTCTTGTATGGGGACCCCCTTTGGTTTAAGACTTTTTTTGTTTTTAGTATTTGTCGTGATACCCCTCATAGCAACAAATATTCTAAGAAAATTTCACCCGGTTACCTATTACCGTTCAAAAGGTACAGCCCTGTGACAGACAGACGGACGGACAGCGTAGCGAGAGTAATAGGGTCCCGTTTGGCACCCTTCGGGTACGATGGCACCCTTCGGGTACGAAACCCTAAAAAGAAGGTAAAGGAGATTAATATTTATCTTTTTTCCCCACACATACACCCCCTCCAGTACATCCCCTCACATACAACATTTCACTCATGAGCCCTACATAAAAAAAACCGGCCAAGAGCATGTCGGGCCATGCTCAGTATTATAGGGTTCCTTAAGTAGGTGTTACAAACAAATCAAATCGAATATTAATCACGGCTATTTTAGTTTTTGCAATAGACGGCAGCATTGGCGACTCAGAGAGTGATGTCAGTAGCCGCTAGATGGCGCTATACAGTGCCAAATGTAATACACGGCACTTGACGCCAGCATTGGCGACCCAGAGAGTGTTGTACGACGCCGCTAGATGGCGCCAAATTTAAGAAGTGTGTCGTCAACATAACACAAAGTTACTTTTTGTGATTTTTTCAAATAGAAAGTAGCTAAAGGAGCATTATTTGCTATGATCATTTTTCTCTAAGGTCAATGACCTTTGAACTAGGACGTTTTAAGTATTTTTCAGTTTTCTGTCTATAACTCAAAAAATTATAATCACATTATACTAGAAATTATTTTAAAAGAGAGTTTTCACAAAGGTCTATCAATGTGGAAGATTATAAGTTTCTACGTTGCATAGTTTAGAAATGGCAGGGGGGGGGACACATTGCAAGCCACTTTGGCGGGCTATATTTCGCAGTTGGTACACCTGATAAAAAAGTGGTGTATGAAACATTACCTTCATTTTAGTAGACCTATTCAATGATACCCCACACGAGGGGGTGCAGCGAAAAAATTTTTTTTTTCCCCATTTCACATGTATGGGTGCCACCCCTAAAGAACGTAAACACTATTTTTTTATTCTTTTACAATTGAGATCTATATGCAGACTATTTTTTAACAAAATTTCATTTACTTATGTTTATAACTGTAGAAGTTATTAAGCTGTAAAGGATTAGGACAGACGGACAGACGGACAGACGGACAGACGGATAGACGGACAGACGGACAGACGGACAGACGGACAGACGGACGGACATGACGAAACTATAAGGGTTCCTTGTAGGACTTCGGAACCCTAAAAAACCTCACTCACACGCCCTACACGAACAAACACCTTACTCACACACGCCACACATTCACTCAACCGGACGCCAATTTTTGTTTTGCAGTAATTTTTTTATTTTATTAATTTTGAATTGTTTTCCTTGTGTTGTAAACGTTGATGTATACACAATACTACCTTAACTAAACTTGTTATGCAGAGTGGGGCCTCCTAGCACAGGTATTATGTATACTTAAAAGGAGACCCCTACGTAAGATACATTGTAGATTGTACATGCTACTGATTTTTTTTTTTCTTTTCTGCAATAATTTGTGACCCTTTAACTTATGAAACGTAAGAGCAAAGTAGACTGCACGAAATAAACGAATTGGTTTTATATCTTATAGTGTATCAACCGTTACAACGGTTGTCAGAAAATAGAACTTTAATTACGTCTGTGGTCTAGTGGTTCTAGTGTCGAACTGCTGGTCACGAGGTCGTGGGTTCGATTCCCACAGGACACAAATATTTGTGTGATGAACATAAGTGTTTGTGTTGGTCTGGATGTTTCTTATGTATTATAAGAAAGTATTTACAAAAAAAAAAGTATTTAAGTATTGTATCCATTGTCTAGTACCCATAGAACAAGCTCTGCTTAGTTTGAGACTAGATGGTGCTGTCTAAAATGTCCGAAATATTTATTTATTTTTATTATTCTCAAGAGGAATGGATAAAATTTGAAAAAAAAATAAATTGCCCATTCGCACTTTCCTAGGAACACGACAAAGCAAGACATAGCACGCTTCACAACTGTTTCCATGACAACAAGATTTGTAGCGTAGCTATTGATTTTTATAAGAAACGTGAATATTTTATCTCAAAGTACAATAACTGCTATAGTTACTCTTACCTTCATTTTAGAATGTTTTTCATTAGAATAGAATAGAATAGAATATATTTATTTGCTTAAAAACATGGTATAAAAAGGTCTTATAGTTCATAAAGAGCAAACATGTTTGCTAAGACATATAGCATGCACAATTTTAGTAGAAACATTATTTCTTTTCAAGGAATTCTGTTACACTATAGAAGTTATTTCAATTTAACCATTCTTGTAATTTAGTCTTAAAAGAATATCGTGTATTAAATTTGAAACGCTGAGAAATTGCCGTCAAATGAAAATAATCTAGACAAATTCTAGTGATTTAAGACTGCTATTAATATTATTTTGAATCTACGTGTAACCACTACAAAATTCTTATATTCTAGTAGACCCAGACATTGTCGCATGATTTCAACACTTTTAGATGACCGATTTTCTCAATGAACAAAATACGTCCCACTTCTAACAAGAACCATGTCTCTGGCGCCCAAATCATTGAATATAAGCCAACATTAACAAAACGTAAGAAATACAGTGAAAATACATTAATCACGAGACAGAATATATCATAAATGCACCTCCGATTACGTAACGAGACGCAAACGTGCTGTTTACTTACGTTTTCCTCGATTTTCACGCACCGACATAGAGAAAAACAAAGACGGAGATAAAACAACTTCAGTTTCCATCGAACGAAAGAAAGAGACAAAGATATGCACGCGCTTTCCTCTACAGTTCCAATTACAGCGCACACGCAGCGCTGAAAGCTCGCTCGCGCAGTCTTCAGTCATCTTACAAAGCTCGACGCGTACAGTCGTCTTGTGAGTGTGTCGAACATTATTCGAATTTTCACGTACGGAGCTAAACTTTTGAAGTGACTGTGTCCAAGTGATTGTGTTTTTGACTTTTAGTGACGTTTTGTGTTATAAACTGATACTTTTGATATTCAAGTGACATTCTGAGACGTTGCGGATACTCCGAGCGGGAATTGTGTTCATTCCCAGAAGTTGGTAAGCCGATTTGTGTTATTTTAAGATATAATTAAATATAGACTGGCGGCATTTATATGAAAACATAATTAGTTTCATACATAGTGACTCAGTGTTCCCAGTATTTTTTTTGGGAGTGATTAGATACAGTGCTATTTTTCTAAGAATTCGAAATTAATTAAATGACGAGTTGGAATTTGTTTTGGATTAGTAATGATTACATATTATTTATATTTTTTGTCGGGATTAATTAATATTGGTTTTTTTTTTGGATCGCGAAAGCTCAACTATACATTTGTAATTAGGATCGTTAGATACTACTAATTGTTTGTTTCAATTAAATTAAATTTTATTTTGTTTATTTCGTGAATATAGGTATTAATTATGTCAGGAGCATTATTAGAGCCTCTATATCCTGTGACAGGATATGACAGAATTCCTGTCACTAATGTAGCCTACAAAATAACTTTTACAAAAAATTGCTTTAAGATTACATTGCATGTCATAGGTATTTACATCGTACCAAGATTTAAGCATATCAAGCAGCCTATCAACGGTTAAACGCTCGCCTTTCATGCAGGAGGGTCTTAGTTCGAACCCAGCCCCAGGATTTGAATATCAGTTGCTGTAACGCCTGTAACGGTGAAGGAAAACATCATGAGGAGGTTTGCACACCTGAGAGTGCTACAAACAGTTCTCGATGGTGTGTGTAGTCTTCCAACCCGCACTAGGCTAGCGTGGCGGACTTAAGCCTTAACCTTCTCATTCTGAGGAGAGGCCCGTGCCCAGCAGTGGGACAGTAATTGTTTGATTATTAATATTACCCACATAAATTAACATAATCTTACATTTTGAACAAGAAGACGGCATTTGAATAGAGGATGAACTGGCTAAAACTACTGATATGTTGATAGTTATTGACCATATAAATATCTTAAAAAATATCTTAATAAATATCTTTATCTTTATCTTTATCATCAAATTCATCACGAAAAAAAAATTGCGATAAAATAGGCTTGTAAATCCTACTTATACACTGTCCTTCAAAACTTAGTACTTTTAAAATTGCAATAACTTTTAAAGTAGGTACACAAAATATATTTTCGAAAGAAAATGGATTACAAAAAAAAAAAGTTTTTTTTTTATATGTATTTGTTTTCGAATTCATGTGCGTATTTATATTCAATTATCACTTGCTTTAGCGATGAAGGAAAACATCGTGAGGAAACCTGCACACCTGAGAGTGCTCCATACAGTTCTCAATGGTATGTGTAGTCCGCCAACCCGCGTGATGGACTAAGGCCTTAGCCTTCTCGTACTGAGAAGAGGCCCGTGCCCAGCAGTGGGACAGTAATGGGCTGATTATGTTATGTTATATGTATAAACATTTTATAGTCGATAACCTTCTGAACACATCAACACATGCAGTGGGGTGAAGAAAAATAGGCAAGTGTTCACTGATGAGTCTCGATTCACTTCCACCATTCACTTCCGATGGAAGACGAAGAGTGTACAAGCGATCTGGTAAAGCCTGGTTCACAGAAAGAGTCCAATTCGGTGGAGGCTCTGTACACGTAGGGGCTGACATCTCTTCAAAAGGTCGCACAGAGCTAGTGGCCATACAAAATGGCACCCTGACTGGGGAAGAAATTGAAATCCTTAATGAGTATGCAGGGCCATATTTAGTAAATTGATAGATCGATACTTATGCAGGATAACGCCCAGCCACATACAACTCGGGTCATACATTCAAGAAGTCCTGATCTCAACACAATCGAGCATGCCTGGGATGAGCTCGGGAGCCTGGTAAGAAGCCGCAGACCACCTCCTATCACCCTCAGGGCCCTAAAACAGGCCCTGATGGAAGAATAGAAGAATATTCCCCAACATCACCTCCGAAACCTCGTCTTCAGTATACCAAACCAGCTCGAAGCTGTAATCAGAGCCTGAGGAGGCAATACCAGTTATTAAAATGTAAGTAAGGCGTAAAACAAACTTATAAAAGTTAGAGTTTTTTGCCAGTAAGTTAAAAGCAGCTAGTTTTTGGTTTTTATATTTTTTTAGGTTAAAAATATTACTAACCAGTCAAGTGTTTTTCGGACCACGTACAAAATGCAAGTTGGTTGGAACCACCGCGAGCCATAAGCGATGGCGCCATCCATTCAATAAAAAAATCGTTTTTTTTTTACCCAAACGCTTGTATTAATAAACTATAATTTCAAAGAAAGTGTATTAAATTTGCTATATAATTTTTTTTATTTCAAAACTCTGACTTATTTGGTTTAGGAGAAATTGAAATTTTAAAAGTGTGATACCAAGTTTTGAAGGCCAGTGTATTATAAATGCTAAAGTTTGGATGTTTGTTTGTCCTTCGATCTCGCTGAAATCGCTAAATGGATTTGGATGAAATGTGCACACAAATATACCCTAATCCAGATTAACGTAAAGGCAATTTTTTATCCCGGGAAGATAAACAGTTCCCGAGGGATGCGCGATAATGTATTTCTGAGATAAACCGAATTATGCGCAGTCAAAGCTGCGGGCATATGCTAGTGGTTTATATTTCAACCAAAAATATTCTCGAACATAAAAGAAAACAGCTCATACAATTAACGAATTAATTATCTCCAATAGAAAAAAAAAGCAACAAAAAAGGAAACATTGAAGCAATAAATAAATCTTTACAAAGGCATGGTCCTGAAGATGATGTTCAAGCGGGAATCGAACCAGTGTCCCTTTTAGCATTCAGCCGGCGTCCTAACGCGTAACACGTGGCAAACAATGTGTTTTTGTTGCTTAACGAACAGAAAAACGAATGGAGATTGCATTACGTTCATTATTTTTTATAATTATATGAGACGTGCGTCGCCACACACTAGACTAGACTTTCTCTTGTATCGTGGGTACATTTACAAAAACATTAGCGTGGCCCAAACTTTTGGTCATGATCTTGCGAAAACGCAAGACCAAGACTTTAGATGCACAAACACCCAGACATACAAATATATAGTCGAAAATCGAGCCCACGATTTTTGAAAGCCAATAGTTTAGCTACTATTAAGTGTCGTAATTTAAAAAAATATATAAATTGTGTTTAATAAAACGTACATAATCTTGTTTCGTCGCTTAGGTACACACGGCTGCACATCAAGCTGTATATTTCCAGTATAAGCTGACCTCGCATCGTATAGGTTTTCCTTAAAACGCGAGGTCAGCCTATACTGGTTTTGTACAGCTTGATGTGTAGCCGTGTGTACCTACATTATTTTTTATTGTGAATGTAATATTTTGCTTCTTCCTTGCGGTATACATGGTTTTTAATATGTGCGGTTGCATACCATGTAACCTAACCAGGTTAGGTTTTGATATTGATGGAAGAATTTGGTTTAGCATTCATTTAAAAACCGCACACTGTAGGTAATACTGATTTAGTGAATAATAATATAATGCTTATAATGGTTGGACTGCCTCGTTGGTCTAGTGGTCGCAAGTGCGACTGCTGAGCGTTGGGTCCTGGGTTCGATTCCCGGGTCGGGCTAAGTGTTATTGGGTTTTTTCATTAGGAAATTCTCAGTAGCAGTCCGGAGTATGGATTTGTGTCCGGTTAATGGCAATAGGCTCGCCCCCTATTACATGGGACTATAACATAACTGGCGAAATATGGGTGTAGTATACACCTCTGCCTACCCCTTCGGGGAAATACAGGTGTGATGTTATGTTATAATGGTTTTGGTTTTATCGTTATATTCGTGACGGTTTGCATGTAAGCTGCGTTTTGGAAAAATATTCTAGAATATAACGCTTTATTTAAAGCAAAAGCTACGACCGTCTTTGATATCTTAAGCAAATGATTAAAGTTCTTTTAGATACAGGTTTTACAATACAATAGGTACAACACAAATACTCTTTATTGTACACAAAAAAAACAAGCAACATGACTTATATGTATAGAAGATATGCGCAATGGGCGGTCTTATTGCACAAGGCGATTTCTTCCAGACAACCTTAGGATGGACAATATGGGCAAGTAAAAAGAGATTTAAAGTAACTAAATCTCATACTATTACAGAAAAAAAGCCTTCTATTATTTCGCAGCAACTAACTCGGCCTATCGCAGACCATTGCTGGACATAGGCCTCTCAAAGTTGCGCCACAACGCTGAGACCTCCGTCAGCCGTCTGCTGTATATAGTCCATCCCAGCTACTTCTTAGCATTATCTGGTATATTTGTAGGATGTGTAAGCGAGATTTCACATTTTACGTGGCACCAGTATTCAAAATACGGGATTTTTAAACATAATTTTACTAAAAATCAACACAATCTAAAACTACTAAAAATATGTTGAATTGAAATCGACAAACATAAACTCTGATATCCATAATAAACAAAAAACTAAAATTTTGCCTAGCCAAGAGTAATGGCAAAATTCCTATCTGAAAAACAAGACGTCCCGTAAAATACAAAGCTTCTGATCACTCCATTTATTAGTACCTATTTATTTGGCTCTTTTAGGAGACAATATAATTTGATATTATCTTTGACCACTAATTGCCAATATTTTGTATTCTGCCAAACCATGTATACCGCAAGGAAGAAGCAAAATATTACATTCACAATAAAAAATAATGTAGGTACACACGGCTACACATCAAGCTGTACAAAACCAGTATAGGCTGACCTCGCATCGTATAGGTTTTCCTTAAAACGCGAGGTCAGCCTATACTGGTTTTGTACAGCTTGATGTGTAGCCGTGTGTACCTACATTATTTTTTATTGTGAATGTAATATTTTGCTTCTTCCTTGCGGTATACATGGTTTTTAATATGTGCGGTTGCATACCATGTAACCTAACCAGGTTAGGTTTTGATATTGATGGAAGAATTTGGTTTAGCATTCATTTAAAAACCGCACACTGTAGGTAATACTGATTTAGTGAATAATAATATAATGCTTATAATGGTTGGACTGCCTCGTTGGTCTAGTGGTCGCAAGTGCGACTGCTGAGCGTTGGGTCCTGGGTTCGATTCCCGGGTCGGGCTAAGTGTTATTGGGTTTTTTCATTAGGAAATTCTCAGTAGCAGTCCGGAGTATGGATTTGTGTCCGGTTAATGGCAATAGGCTCGCCCCCTATTACATGGGACTATAACATAACTGGCGAAATATGGGTGTAGTATACACCTCTGCCTACCCCTTCGGGGAAATACAGGTGTGATGTTATGTTATAATGGTTTTGTTACTATTGATTTGCAGTTGACCATAATTAACGAGTGTATAAATAAAATAAAAACAAAATATTGGTAAAATCTGACCTCTACTAGTTTCAAAAACCATTTACAAAGTAACAGCACCACACAATCCTCAATTTTGTTCTGTTTCTTTTATAGCCAGTTCAAAATACTCTGCTGCATTAAAAATAATATACATACAACAAAATAACAGTACTTAACAGCACGAAATATTAATTAACCAATGCATTGTTCACAATTTCACATCGAAAACAATACATCTATAATCTTTTATTATATTCTATTCACCAAAATTTTTCGTTTTAACAGCGACTCCACAGTTTCGAAACACCTCTATTCTTTCCGGTACAGTTAACGTGTGCGGAACACGTGGTTCTGTAGGTAGCGGCAAAAAAACGGACAGGCAGACAATCTTACAATGAAGATGTTACCCATAAGCTGGTCCCTTTGGCATGAGTTGTGCCTTCATTAAATAGTTTGGACACGCATTGGTTATTTATTAGTTGTGGGGATTTTTGTGAGATAGGAATAAAATTGGTGTATTTAAGGGTTAAGTGAGTTACTAAAGCAAGAAGCAACCCAACGATCTCTATGTACTAAGCAACTATAATTTGGTTAATTTGAACTCTTAAAGAAAGGTAACTGAAGTCAAGTGAATTGACAAAATATTGGCAATTAGTGGTCAAAGATAATATCAAATTATATTGTCTCCTAAAAGAGCCAAATAAATAGGTACTAATAAATGGAGTGATCAGAAGCTTTGTATTTTACGGGACGTCTTGTTTTTCAGATAGGAATTTTGCCATTACTCTTGGCTAGGCAAAATTTTAGTTTTTTGTTTATTATGGATATCAGAGTTTATGTTTGTCGATTTCAATTCAACATATTTTTAGTAGTTTTAGATTGTGTTGATTTTTAGTAAAATTATGTTTAAAAATCCCGTATTTTGAATACTGGTGCCACGTAAAATGTGAAATCTCGCTTACACATCCTACAAATATACCAGATAATGCTAAGAAGTAGCTGGGATGGACTATATACAGCAGACGGCTGACGGAGGTCTCAGCGTTGTGGCGCAACTTTGAGAGGCCTATGTCCAGCAATGGTCTGCGATAGGCCGAGTTAGTTGCTGCGAAATAATAGAAGGCTTTTTTTCTGTAATAGTATGAGATTTAGTTACTTTAAATCTCTTTTTACTTGCCCATATTGTCCATCCTAAGGTTGTCTGGAAGAAATCGCCTTGTGCAATAAGACCGCCCATTGCGCATATCTTCTATACATATAAGTCATGTTGCTTGTTTTTTTTGTGTACAATAAAGAGTATTTGTGTTGTACCTATTGTATTGTAAAACCTGTATCTAAAAGAACTTTAATCATTTGCTTAAGATATCAAAGACGGTCGTAGCTTTTGCTTTAAATAAAGCGTTATATTCTAGAATATTTTTCCAAAACGCAGCTTACATGCAAACCGTCACGAATATAACGATAAAACGCGATTTTCCATCCCATAGTTTATATTATAACCGAAATAAACTTTATTCATAGTATTCATACAGATTACACATTTCTATGAAGTCATATTTTTTATTTCGATCATAACAATAAAAAAGTTATACGGACTGAATCTGAAAATAATATCTAAAAGATCTAAACCTATAGAGTAGGTGAAGCATCAAAGAGATTCGTTGTCATTGTAAATAAGTTAAATTAAACATTTAAAATAGAGTTTAAAACTGATAAGCGTTTTTGGATTCGTAAACATTATTAACCTAATTGTATTGTAGGATTACCATTCGTCATGATTTTGATGGACTTCTCTTAAAAACAAAACAGAAACATCCTTGATGATAAAAACCAGTTTAGTCAATCGGACTGTATCTTCTTAATTTTCATTTCTTTTATAACTAGCCTATGCCTGCAGTTTCGGCTGCGTATAATTAAAAATAAGTATATCTAAGTCATCATCCTCCGAGCCTTTTCCCAATTATATTGGGGTCGGCTTCCAGTCTAGCCAGATGCGGCTGAACATCAGCATTTTACACGGAGCGACTGCCATCTGACCCCCGCAACCCAGTTACTGGGTAATACTGACATTCGGAGGTTAGACCAGTTGTCAGACTTTCAGGCTTCTGACTACCCGTAACGACTGCCATAGATATTCGTAGGACAACCGGGACCGACAGCTTAACGTGCTCTCCGAGGCACGGAGGGGTCTCGATGTGTACCGAAACGGTCACCCATCCACAGACTGACCGTGGCAAGTGCAGCTTAACCTTGCAGATCGTACAATCCGCGCAGTCGTTGCTTCGCTACGAGCCCCTTAGTATCAGTATATCAAAGTAAAATTCCAAAATTAATAATATTGTATTATTTGATGTCAGATGTCTTCTTCCATTTACTTATTAATTTTTTCTTGTGCGCGTAAATTTAATTTTTAAGCTATACAGGGAGGGACCAGCTGAAAATCAGTGCTGTGCATACCTACATGCACAGCAAATACTGAGATGGATCCCTTGCTACACACATTATGTTGTATACAATAGTATACATGTAATTTATCCTGTTACCTTTTCATGTAATATATATATTTTATGTGTGTGGCAAAATAAATGGTTTAAATGGTAATAATTCGGTTTAACACAGAAATATGTTATGGACCATCCCTCGCATATTTGTTCAGCCATTCCAGCGTTACAGAAGGACAAACAAACAAATACCTCGACGACCTCTGTGGTCTAGTGGTCCGAGTGTCGGACTGCTGATCACGAGGTCGCGGGTTAGATTCCCACAGGAAACAAATATTTGTGTGATGAACATAAGTGTTTGTGTTGGTCTGGGTGTTTCTTATGTATTATAAGTATGTATTTACAAAAAAAAAGTATATAAGTATTATATCCATTGTCTAGTACCCATAGTACAAGCTCTGCTTAGTTTGGGACTAGATGGTGTTGTGTAAAAATGTCCCAAAAAGTAGTAGTAGTTAATAAACATCCATACTTTCCCATTTATATTATAAGTTGGGATTAAGCAAAATTCTTGCTTTCATTTATGATGCCTATATTCTACTTAATTCTTTAAACCAAACTTCTTAAGCTTGATTTATGAATTCTTTTAAAGTTGTTAACTGAAAAAAAATACATCACATTTTAACAACAAATAATTAAATTTTAAACTGAACATGTCAAACGGCTCCAACTCAGGGCGTTTAAAATATTTCAGGGCACATATCTGTCAAAAATATAAATATAATGGTCACCCGCTTACACCCACGGTGCGGCGCGCGGCGCCGGAGTCGATTAGACATCAGAATTATTGAGAAAAACTCTATTCTAGTAGGTACATGAGTCAAGTAATGGAACATTTTATTATTGTTCGACAATTTCATCATGAGTGTAGCGTGGTTATTGGGAAGAGGTAAGCAGGAGTGTAGGTCTTGTAATCGTTTTTAAATTTTATTTTACTATTTAGTAATATCGTAACGAGATTCTCCGGAGAAGAACCGGAGTGACCGACATAGCTTGTAGGATCAGTAAGCTGAAGTGGCAGTGGGCTGGCCATGTCTGTCGAAAGACCGATGGCCGTTGGAGCAGACAAGTCCTTGAGTGGAGACCGCGTATCGGCAAACGCAGCGTAGGGCGCCCCCCTGCCAGGTGGACCGACGACCTAAAGAACGTGGCTGGGGGGGACTGGATGCGGAAGGCAGAGGGCCGAGCGTTGTGGCGCAACTTGGGAGAGGCCTATGTCCAGCAGTGGACTGCGATAGGCTGAGTTGATTGATTGATTGATTGAGTAATAATTCTTGAAAAACGTAAATGTATGTACTTCATTAATTCTGAATTTTGTTACACTCATCAAAAACACATAATTATACAAGGGGTTATTAAAATAACTGAAAACTTCTTAAGGGGTCATTGTACTCATCAGTATGAAT
This sequence comes from Asteroscopus sphinx, assembly GCA_949699075.1. Taxonomy (NCBI): domain Eukaryota; kingdom Metazoa; phylum Arthropoda; class Insecta; order Lepidoptera; family Noctuidae; genus Asteroscopus; species Asteroscopus sphinx. The sequence continues at coordinate 18,724,117 of OX453022.1, read as the reverse complement.
AAATTTTACTATAGGACCAAACCTGAAATCGCGAAAAAAATCGGCTGAGCCTCTACATACATACCGTACCTACTTCTCCGCCAAATAGTGATGCTTGCATTGCTTTGTTTCGGTCTGAAGGGTACGGGTGCCGGTGAAATTACTATCACATGAGACTTTCCATCTTCATGTCTCAGTTTGGCGAACCAACTTGCGGTACCATTTAGGCAACAGCCTAGGTGGTATTGCAGTTGTTATGGGCAAAGGTAACCACTTAACATCAGGTGGGCCTTTAGCTCGTTTCGCCAACCTACACTATAAAAAAAAAAAACATCATGTCGATTTATGCGAACACAAATGTAGAGGAAAATTGTAGAGAAGGGTGTATTTATTAATTAATTAAATAGACAGAGACATAACTGGCGAAATGTGAGTGTAATTTACATCTCTGCCTACTCCTTAGGATACAGGCGTGAAATTATGTATGTACTAGCTTCTGCCCGCTGCTTTGCGTGTAATTCGGTTTTTCACAGAAATACATCATCGCGCATCCTTCAGGAACTGTTTATCTTCCCGGGATAAAAAGAGCTTATGTCCTATGTCCCAGGCTACCATTTTGCCAAATTTCATTACGATCGGTTCAAAGGTTTAGCCATGAAAAGGTAAAAACAAACAGACAGACAGAGTTACTTCCGCATTCATAATATTAGTGTGGAATGTGGATAGTGTAGATTAGTGTGGATTATTAGTGTGGATTATATTTCCTTAAAACTAGTCTGATTCCCAGTCACAGACATAGTAAAAAATATAGACGAAATGCTGCGAAAGATCATAGTGAAGCCAACAAGATCGTACTCTTCCGTGTACAAACCAGCGCTCACGCACACATGCACCTCAAGTCTTTCTCAGGATTATATTCAGAGATGAATCTTAGCGTGAAAAACCAACTGCAACCAACCAACCAACCAATAATATTAACCAACCAAATAAAATAAAATTGGTGTAATTGGTGCTTTCAATTGGTGTATTTTGACCAACTGTCAAAATTACACTGCATTTGACAATTGGAAGCATGACTTCACATTTAGATTCGTCTCTGATTGTAAGCCTCAGTACACATATCGCGGCATCGTCCAGTAAGTATCGCGAAAACAAATATCCTTCAGGGCTCTAATTCACGTAATTTCATGACGCGCCGATCAAGTTGCAGTGACGCAGCAGTTCGTTTCTGACCGCGATCGCCGTACATAAGAAAATATGAAAAGCATTGTTTCGATCGCAACTTAACTGCAACTGCGCTGCAACTGCACTACAGAGTACATTTATACATGAACTGCATTTCTTCAGTAACGTGAATTAGCCTTCAGGTGCTTGGTGTGTGCGTGACCGCTGGTTTGTACACGGAGAAGCACGCTTTTGTTGACTTTACCACAGATTACCAATTAGTTACGTTTTACTAAGGTCGTCTGGAAGATATCGCTGTTAGCGATAAGACCACCCATGTACCCATAATTTATACGTTGTTGCTGTTTACTACTATTTTCATGGTGTACAATAAAGTATATTCTATCTATCTATCTATCTACTATGATTGTTCGCGGGCACTTCGTCTATATTTTTTACTATGTCTGTGGTCCCAGTAAAAAACTTCAGAGTGAGTGAACTATTTTGAATGTGACTCCTGCATCACATTCAGACGTTCTTTTGAATAAATTACACTTTATCTATAAGATGTTACTCGAATTAGGATCGATGCCAATTATTAATCGATTCATGTTCAATCGATATGCGATACATTAGAGACGCGTAGCAGCGGTTAGTTATTTGTATTTACTGATAAAGCGATGGTGATGGCTTCAACTGCTTCTAGAATCTACGTCAGTAAAATATTACTCATCTAACTCTAATTACAGATTATCAAAGAGCTGCTACAAAAAGTAACAGTTCCTTAAACTACTGGTTTTTTATAGAATAGGATGGCGAAACGAGCTAAAGGCCCTTAAGCGGTTACCTTTGCCCATAACAACTGCAATACCACCTAGACTGTTGTCTAAATGGTACCGGAAGTCGGCTCGCTAAACTGAGAAATGAAGATGGAAAGTCTCATGTGGTTGTAATTTCATCGTCAGACTTCAGACTGAAACACGGCAATGCAAGCATCACTATTTGGCTGAGAAGTAGGTACGGTGGTAGTACTTCCCCGGACGAGCTCTTTCACAGAGGAACTCTACTACCACTAAAGTATTACTACTACTACGAAGTATTTTCAATAAGTACGTCAGCATTGAATGAAAGTACGGTGTGGTTATTATTGTTTAAGTATTAGTTCAGTAGTAGTAGAGCTCCTTGTAAAAGAGATCTTCCGAGGAAGTATACTCCCACTGTTCCTATTTCTGCCGCCAAACAGTGATGCTTGCATTGCTGTGTTCCAGTGTGAAGGGTATGGGTACCGGTGGAATTACAATCTCATGAGACTTTCCATCTTTAGTTTAGGTCTCACCCCAGTTTCCGAAAGGCTGGTCAACGCAAAAATTTACTAATCAGCTGTCAAATCTCAAGTCAAGCGTTGTAATTGGTTGTTCATATTTTTGCCGGCCAGTCACAGGAGCTGACATGTGATTTGACAACAGATCTAACTGATCAGCCTTCTAGAAACTGGGGGCCAGTGTGGCGAACGCAATTTTAAGTACCATTTAGGCAATAACCTAGGCGATATTGAACTATATTTACGAGACTTTTCGTGCACAATAAAATAATAAAAAACAAACATTTTGACTAACCTCGGCGAACCTCGAGAAGATCCTCGAGTCTGCTCGTGACCACGGCCAATACGACTTGGCCGAAACGTCGAGGTTAGTCAAAATATTTGTTTTGTTTTGATTTCATTTCATTAGATATAGTTCAGTATGAGTGAAATACGCGAAAGTTTAAAAACTTCTAACCTAGGTGATATTGCAGTTGTTATGGGCAAAGGTACAAGTGGGCCTTCAGTTCGTTTTGCCATTCTATGCCATAAAAAAAGTTGGTCAAAAGAGCACCCAACTAGAATGACAGTGTAATTTTAAACAAACCTTATTTTAGATTTAATAGACGTCAAAATATAATAGACATCAGCAAGCTGCATCAGCATTCCAGTGGTTTCCAGTATTGGCTCAATACAGATACATTGCATTATATCGTTATTCGATAAACAATCTGTTGCATTAAGGTCAGAGTAAACAGGTCAAGTGCGAGTTGTTCTATACAGATGTAAACAACATTTTGTCAGTATATCAATCGACGTTATGGTTATGAATTTTGAAAATAGATTGTCTTCTTTCCTTTCATGAAAAATTAAGAAAAATGTATGTGTAGCTTATACTTTAGTGATTCCCAGTAAATGCTGGCTGGTTTGTTTTTGTAAAAGACAAAAGATGAGCATTTTAGTAAAATACAATAATACAGTTGGATTCCACAGCTGTAGGTATAGGTACTCGTTCTTATGGAGAAAAAACATCAAGGGATTTCAAAAGCTACATGTGATGGTTTAGGTTTATTTAATATATTATCATTTGCGAGTTCTGTGGCAGAAAAAGGCTGCAGATATTCCTTTGATATTACTTCTTCTTGCGACCAATATATTCGTGAATAAATTACATTGTATTTGAATGTTTATATCAATAGAGCAATTAAAATCTTACTTGATAGCTAGGTACTTAAAAAATATATTTTAATATGAGGTGAAATGGATCGATAACATACAAATGGAAGGACAAAAGTAGTGTGTTATTGCAGTATAGATTTAAGCAAAAAATAACATATTATAGCATTCCCGGATAAATCTCCCTTGTTTTCAAGGAAACCAACAATAAAATGAAAGCTGCCAAACCGCAGATTGTTGCGAATTATTTCTTAGCGCAATAACAATAAAGTCTATTTATGAATAATGTGTTTATGATCGGGTTTTCTGTTCCCAGATTCGGAATGGAGTAGGTTTTATCCGAGGTTCCGCTTGTGCTGAAAATATTGTTACGACGGAGGGTTAAGCAGAGTAGACTGAAATACTTCAACCTCGATTTTCCTGGACTTAGAGACGTTTTCAGCAGGCTGAAATGCATTTTCAGTCCGTACCAGAGGAGGCTCTATCACATACCAAAGAATCGAAATTTTGAGTAAGTTGCCGTTGTTTTCAGGCGCCTGAAACATGTTTTCAGGCCGTTTCAGGAGCCAACAAATCCGATGCCGACATTTCCTGGAAAACCCATTTTCAGGCGTTTTCAGGACCCCTTATGGCCATTTGACACCCACATGTAAAATTGTTGATGAGTGAGCGAGATAGAGCTAAATATCAGACAAGGATAGACGAAGAACCTTCTGGAAGAGAGTGAGCAGGATAGAGCTAATATAAGACAAGGATAGACGAGATTCGACAAGCTTCGAGAACATTCCATTCTAGAAGTGAGTGAGTGAGATAGAGGATAGATGAGGTTCGACGAGGTTCGAGAACTTTCTATTTCGAGAATGTGCAAGTGAGAAAGAGTTATCTTATGACAAGGATAGATAACGTTCGAGGACTTTCCAGTACCACGACTCGCGGCCTATATAAACGGCGCAGCTGAGCGCCAGTGGATTTCAGTGGAGTTCAGTTGGAGTTCAGTTTGGATCAAGCGATACAAGCGATAACATCGAAGCGATATTCGGAGCGATTTAACTAGTAACTTTGTGTGTTAATAAGCGATTCAGTGTAATTGTTCAGTAATAAAGTGTTCTCTACGCATTTAATCGGCTTTCTATCTATATACGAACCCCCAGCTCGTAACATTTGGTGTCAGAAAGCGGGATAGAAAATGCCGATTACGCCAAGAGAGGAGGAACCGACTGGTAATGAAACGCCGAGTCGGATGCAGACGAGACAGTTAACGGCGAGACAGACAGCTCAGGACGCATCAAGAACTATGAGTCAGGAGGAGGTCGTCCAACAGGGACCTCAGCCTCAAGGTGGGAATAACGATATTACCAGCTTATTCAATTTGATGCAGCAAATGGCAAGAATGCAGGAAGAGCAATTACGCGAAACACGCGAACTAGTTACAAGGCAGAAAGAGCAAGTACGCGAAACACGCGAACTAGTTACAAGGCAGAAAGAGCAAGTACGCGAAACACGCGAACTAGCCACAAGGCAGGAAGAGCAAGTACGCAGACAGGAAGAGCAAGCCGCAAGGCAAGAAGAGCGGTTCTGTAGAATGGAGAAGATATTTGAGCGAGGAGTAATATTGGAGGAACTCTATCTTTCTTTAAAAAATAAACAAGATGAGGTAGAGATTAAGGTTGATCAAGCTGTCGTTAGTGAAGCAGACATATCCGAACAAGATGATGCCAATAAGAGCCAGGAATCGGACGATGACGAATATGAAGCAAATGATGGTGAAGACGAAGTTAACATGTGTCAAGAAACTGAAGATGACTCAGAAGATACAGATGGCACGTTCAACCCGAGCGGGTCGGAGGAGGACGATAGCAACTTCGACCCAGAGGTGGGCGAGGGAGTGGTGGGCGCCACACAGCGCCGCAAGTCGTTGAGCCGCTGCCGCTCCGCTGGCGAGCCCGCCAAGCGCGGCCGCAAGGTCAAGGGTAACAAGGGATGGCCAAGTAACCTGAGTCACGGTCGAAAATCAGAGTCAGACAGCGAAGAAGAAAGTAAAAAGTCGGAGAATGAGAGTGAGAATGAGTCCGGAAGCGAAACAGAGGAGTCTGAGCAGGAGCTCAAGTCGAAGCGTGGGCGGACAGCGGCAGCAGCACCGGCACTCGTGGCGAGAGGCCGCAAGGGTGCCCAGGCTAAGAAAGTCAACACTAAGGCCACACCCGTCAAGCGGAAAGCACCCACACCGTCTGCAGAGAAGAAGGCACCCGCTGCCAAAGCGACGGAGCCACCAGCGAAGAAGAACAAGAAGGCTTCCTCAGACGAGAAGTACGGCGAGGGCAGCGTGAAGCTCAAGGAAGAAGGCAGCGCCGAGAAGTCCAACACGCCCTTCGACGAGAAGATCAAGCGGCCGCCCACTGACGGAGAGATCAAGACGTATGACCCTGGAGGGCGCAAACCTAATTGGGATGGGCCGTCACGAAGATCAACGACGTCGCTTATCGAATTTGAAAGGAAGGACGTAATCAACCGAAGATTGTACACATTGATCGACTGGCCCGGTACTATGGAGACAATGATGCTCGGGACGAGCATGTCTTAGGAGGGGGTAGTGTTACGACGGAGGGTTAAGCAGAGTAGACTGAAATACTTCAACCTCGATTTTCCTGGACTTAGAGACGTTTTCAGCAGGCTGAAATGCATTTTCAGTCCGTACCAGAGGAGGCTCTATCACATACCAAAGAATCGAAATTTTGAGTAAGTTGCCGTTGTTTTCAGGCGCCTGAAACATGTTTTCAGGCCGTTTCAGGAGCCAACAAATCCGATGCCGACATTTCCTGGAAAACCCATTTTCAGGCGTTTTCAGGACCCCTTATGGCCATTTGACACCCACATGTAAAATTGTTGATGAGTGAGCGAGATAGAGCTAAATATCAGACAAGGATAGACGAAGAACCTTCTGGAAGAGAGTGAGCAGGATAGAGCTAATATAAGACAAGGATAGACGAGATTCGACAAGCTTCGAGAACATTCCATTCTAGAAGTGAGTGAGTGAGATAGAGGATAGATGAGGTTCGACGAGGTTCGAGAACTTTCTATTTCGAGAATGTGCAAGTGAGAAAGAGTTATCTTATGACAAGGATAGATAACGTTCGAGGACTTTCCAGTACCACGACTCGCGGCCTATATAAACGGCGCAGCTGAGCGCCAGTGGAGTTCAGTGGAGTTCAGTTGGAGTTCAGTTTGGATCAAGCGATACAAGCGATAACATCGAAGCGATATTCGGAGCGATTTAACTAGTAACTTTGTGTGTTAATAAGCGATTCAGTGTAATTGTTCAGTAATAAAGTGTTCTCTACGCATTTAATCGGCTTTCTATCTATATACGAACCCCCAGCTCGTAACAATATCAAGATGTTGCATCAGTTCGAGTGAGTTGCGATTGTTGCGTCATAATTTTGGAGTCGAAGAGTTGTCGATTTTAAGAGGAATTTTACTGTCTATACGGAACGATTTTTTTAATTGCTTAGCTAGATGACTTTTTTCTAAGGATCAATCAGGAAAATCTGTCCAAAAATCAGATTAAAGTTATCAGGTGATTGAAAATGATGTTTTAACTTCTTAGTGCCACGAAAACATAAACAATTCGTTTACCTAATACCTATTGTTTTACTAAAAATATGTAACTTTCTTTGTAACTTATAAAAAAATATAATATATGGATATGAAGAAGATATGAATTTTCACAAACAAAAAAAAAGAAATTTCTGACAAAAATAGTTTTCAATATCCGTCCGAGAACTACATGCTTATGCTGACAATCTTACACTTGACTTAACGCATACATAACAACTACAACGCCACTTTAATTCCTAGAAATAAGGTTTAATTTAGAATACATTTCAATGAACTAACGGTAATATAAGGTTTGTCGAGTACGCAAAGGGCGACAGAATCAGAACACTGGCCGTATAGAATACAGATCGAAAATAGAACGCGTGTGACAATGAAAAGAACTAAATACAAATTCAAATTTGGAATTCCATGCGCGTTTGTTCTTTTTATATTGACTGAACTTTTTAGCGATTTGACTTTCTACAGACCACCATGTATTACTCGCGTACATATTGAATTGTCATTTCTACCTTCATAATATAAAAAGAGAAAATAATAAAATTATTAGACAAGATAAGACTTATTCGCCAAGGATTACATAAGTTGTTAGGTATACATACAATTAGTGTCCCGATCACGGAATAAATCATGATACATCCGCCTAAGCATATTAAACGAATATTATAGGTTTTTAATAATAGGTAATAGTTTGTTATTTTTTACAATATTAATTACACATTGGATTTTTTTTTGTCCTTTAACTAAAGGGAAAATAATTTATTTTATGGTTAACAGGAATACATAAGATAGTAATAATTATTGTTACGTACATTTAAATTAAAATGATTTGTTTCAAAGGAATTGCAAGGCTTTTTTTTAAATAAGTACCTACTTACATTTAGTAACTTCTATCAAAGTAGCAAGTACCTACTTGCATATATTTTCGCAAAATTTTCATATTGTAATAACGGATATAAAATGAAATTGTTATTGACTCGCTACATTATTTCACTGAACAAATTTTACTGTAAGACACCATAAAAACGGGGTCATTGCTCGTCCCCATACTAGGTACTTAGGTACTCCATAGTTATTCGAGAGCTGTCAAAAAAAAAAATTCAAGTAGAAATTATTGCTTGCTTTTTCCATTGACTACAATACTACACAAAATTTTGACTTCCAATCAGACATTTTTTTACTATGTTAACATGGAACTACAACATAACTGGCGAAATGTGGGTGTACTTATACACCTCTCCCCTTCGGGGAAATACAGGCGTGATGTTATGATATGTTATGTGTTACTATGTCTGTGCTTCCAATGTAAAAACCTTGTTTATCGCTAAAGTTTTTATGTGGAAAGTCGACCGACAATTTTTTTTTTAATTTGATCAGTTCATTGGTAGAATGGGTAGAATACACCTACTTATAAAATTTGTCGCATGTATTTGATTGCATTCTGTATATTTCTCGACTCTTAGGAGACAGGAAGAGATATTGTATTCCATTCCCAGCCTATAGCCTGTACATACTTCCACATGCATAATGTCTGTATTGAACTTTTGACATCATAAAGTATTTTGTATTGCATATCAATTAAAGATGTTTTATGTGACCATTATATTGCTTCTGCATGCGTATTGAAAAATTATTACCTCAGTTATAAGGGTGACTTTACACACGATCGAAGCATACATCTAGCAATTAAAAAGAAAACTACATAATAGATAAAACTAAGTTTTTTTTAATATAGCCTGTGGTCACTGGTAGGTATGTCCCGTTGCTGAGGTAAAATTATAATACACGTACTTTCTTGGTCTTTTTTATAGTGCCTTAGTGTGTGTTGTTGTATAATTATGTGCCATTTCTGACCATGCCTGCCTCGGAACCGATGCCTTGCCTTGCCTTTGTCCTTTTCCGGGTTCCAGAGTTTGATTTTGTGTGATTGGTTCAGTGTTTTAGTCGTGATGAGGTGACAAACAGATGGACATAATTATTATTACATGACAGGGTAATTCAGTGGCGAAGGGTCCATATAACACGATTCCCACCGGCTCCCCTTTAGGAATTGCTTAAATACCGATCAATGACATTTCTATGCAAATTTATTATTCTAAAGTACAAAAAAAGAATGTAAAATAAAATTAAAAATTGTTAAATTGTTTTATTATTTTATTAAAGTGCGATCTTAGCGATTTTAGGTACCTACGGCATCCCTTCTGAAAATGTTCATCCTTCGCCACTGTATGATGTACAAACTATACAATAAAAAATAATCAAAAATTTACAGAGTAAGCACACGCTAAGCCACAGTAAGATCACTAAAAAGTCACCGTGTGTATTTATACTACATAATATAATAAATTACTTATTAAAGTCGTAAACCAACTGCATTGATATTGGTGCCGATTCTCTTGTACACCCACCTAAACCTAACTATAACTAAAATTTACAAATTTTAGTTTAGAAAATCATAAAACTTATTCTGTGTTTATCTTTTTCTTATTTTAGAAAACTTGTTGACAGCTCTAATAATTGAGTTTGACGCATCTAAGTTGAATTGGCGGTGTTACCAAGTACATCTTAAAAAAAATATTAAAGAGTGAATGGAATGACCGAAAGTTCACAATAACAAGGAAATTAAATAATAATTATATTTGGAATTATTAGTTTATCATTAAAATTAAGAAGGAAAAATCATGTCACGAAATAAAGTACATTTTTGTTTTATATTTTCAATAAAATATATAAATTGGAATAATGTGATCAGATTAAAGAGCTAGGTTATTATTTTCTACGGCCCGTATTACAGAACGATACTCAAGCGTTGATCACTGTTTAAAACTAGTTTTGAGTTGAGCTTTGATTTTAGAACGTTCCTCAAGCAGAGATTTATTGATCACAGTTCAGCTGAGTTCAGCTTTATTTTATACTGTCACCTGTTTCGGTATTTGAACAAAGATTTGATCTGTAATCAATCACTCTAGTGTGGTCCAGACTACGCTTGAGTAGAGATTTCTATTTTAATTCAGGTCAAATTCGTGTGTTATGTTGTTGAATTAAAGTTTATAATAATTACCGTTCTGGAATAAGACCGATACTCATGTAACGATCTATCCAGTAGTGATCAGGTGATTGGAGTTTAAACTGTACTTGAGGAACCTTCTGTAATACGGGCCCAAGAGTACCTATCAAAGGAGATATATTGTTATTATCGCAGCGTATCATATTGTATATCTTAAACAACGAGAAACAGAGCTATTTGCAAAAAACGCAAGGATGCAATCACAATAATAAACTATTTCTTTAATTTAAAAAGCTGGAATTTCCCTTTTTAAAGACGTGGTTAAAAAGTTCTAGCACCCAGGACACGAAATTTCTCAAAAAAGTTGAATAAATTAGAATATAAGCCAAAAAGTACCACGCAGGATTACAAACACTGTTGCCAGGTCTCCCGATTTTCAACAAAGTTCTCCCGATTTTTTACAATCCCTGTATTACTATATTCTCTTTGGTATAAAGCTAATAATAGGAATAAGATCAAAACCTGTCAAAAAAACTCCATAAAATGAAACGGACGGATAAGTTGCTGCCCTGAATATTTCCGTCACTTGTTACAGAGTGCAGTAAAATATCAAACTGCTTTGATTTTAATATTATAGCTGGAATGTTAGCAAAATGTAATACCGGGATTACTTCAAAAACTTTGATTTTTGTTGAAAAACATAATCTCCCGATTTTTTCCATTGTTCCTCAATACATCTCCCGCTTTTTTCATAATAAGCCTCCTGGATTTTGAAAATCGGACCTGGCAACACTGATTACAAACTTGGAGACTTTCTCCCCAAAAGAGGGAAAATTTGTGAATTCAGGCTTTTTAGGGACACATATTAGCATAAAATGATAGAATTGAATGTCAAACATAGTTTTTTTTTTCCATTGTATGGATTTATGTACTTCTTAACCTTTATTATATAGGTACCTCTTCTTATCGAAATTATAAATTTCATTGTATATTTCCATGAACAATTTACCTTTCTGCTGAATCTACAACAGCTGCAACCACATAGTAGGCATCCATTATTTATTTTAAACTACCTAAAAACTATAAAAATGAATAAAATAAGCATTGCAATTTTAGTTGTTGATAACTAATTATAGTCGACATGTATTTTGATGCCTTCTAAAAATAGTCAGATTTAGGTTGACATTTCTAATATTAGGTGAAAAACGTCAATTACAGAATAGCAAAATGTCAATTTTTACTAAGTTGAATAACTAAACTAATTTTGGTCCTGTCAAACCAAAAATTAGTTTTAAAGTGAATTTCAGAATAGAAAACGTCGTTTGACAGGACTAAACTAAATTTAGGTGATTTTTAGTCTAGTTTAGAGAATTTTGTGACAAGAGAATCGGCACCATTGACAGTCTATAGACGACTATTACGTCACATTCCATGTTCTACGGTGACGCTTCTTGAATTCGAACTTGAACGCAGTCTCAGGTTCAGCCACGTTCAGCACTCGGGACGCGATCTGCATAAGATCTGCATTCCCTATGGTTGTCATCATCAATGTTATGGTTACGTCAACCTGTTGACCGTGAACCCGGTAGCTTGGTGAATAGAGGCGGGATACACTTTTGTGAAATGTGAGAATCTCTCATAGATCTTCCATAACAGGAGACTTATTTGTTATAGAAGTTGAGCGATTAGATCCTTCTTTATACTACGGATTACACGGTAACTAAAATAAAAAATGGTTTACATAACATTGTTGGCTTGTTTGCATTGGGTTTTTTTTTTAAATAAATATCTTTGGTTCATGTTTACACAGCACCATCTAGTCCCAAACTAAGCAGAGCTTGTGCTATAGGTTACTAGACAATGGATATAATACTCTTTTTTTTTTTTTTGTAAATACATACTTATAATACTGCCTCGTTGGTCTAGTGGTTGCAAGCGCGACTGCTGAGCGTGAGGTCCTGGGTTCGATCCCCGGGTCGGGCAAAGTGTTATTGGGTTTTTTCATTAGGAAATTCTCAGTAGCAGCCCGGAGTCTGGATTTGTGCCCGGTTGATGGCAATAGGCTCGCCCCCTATTACATGGGACTTAAAACATAACTGGCGAAATGTGGGTGTACTATACACCTCTGCCTACGCCTTCGGGGAAATACAGGCGTGATGTTATGTTATGTTAATACATAAGCAACACCCAAACCAACACAAACACTTATGTTCATCATACAAATATTTTTATCCTGTGGGAATCGAACCCACGACCTCGTTATCAGCAGTCCGACACTCGAACCACTAGACCACAGAGGTCGTCAAGTTAAAATATTTAAGCATTTTATTAAGGAGAATGTAGCAGCCAAGTAGTGCCCCCATCAGTAATCAAATAATTACTCGCTGAATACATCAATTATCGAAAATTCGTTTTTAACGATTGAAGTACAGGTACTGTAGTTTAATCAGAAACTATTAACTCTGTAAATTATACTTCGCTGTAGTTGTAGATAGAAAAAATGCGAAAAACGGCCACTTTGGAATTTTGCTGTCGTATATTTTTCTAACAAAAAGTGGACGTGGCCTAGCTATTTGGGCACATTTGATTGGCTTTAAAAATATCAAAATTATTTGTTAGAATTTTGTCGCAAGAGATCCGACTTTAGAATGACACCATTTCGGTATATGAAATAAAAATAACAGACCTATTACAGCAAAAATCAACTCCATTCACCCATTATTGAATTCCATTTCCAGTAAATTTATTAGACCAGCGCTTCCCCCCCTCGATCCAGGAAGCTACTATATTTAATATGACATCTGCATACGAAATTGTAAAACAAAATGCCCATAGCATATGCCTTGCATGTACCACTGCCTATTGACGGAATAAAAACTAATAGGGCCTACTACCACACATGCAAATCAGTATATTCTCATTTTAAAATCAATTATAATTCAAGGAAATTCATTGAACTCAGTACCTATGTATATTATACACTTATGTTTGCACTTGTTATGACTCAGGTGTTGCCAATGTCATGCGGTCGACTGTACTTTCCTTATATTTTATGTCGACTGTACTTTCTTTATATTTTTTTATTTTTATTTGTATACCCACCTGTTAGGGGACAATAAACCATTTTTCATTCTTTCTTTCTTTGGTCCTTTCGCAACTCTCAGGACCACACTATAATTAATTAATTACCTCATTCATTCACTCTTTCTTACATAATCTTCGGTTGTCTGTCTCGCAGATAACTTGCAGAGCGTAATGGGTCAACCGCATCACAATATCCGGCAATACATCATCGCTTCCTCGTGGATACGATGTGCGAATGATAACGCTTATTGAACGTGGTACTGTTTTATTATACACTTTTAGTAAGGGTCTGTGGTTGGTGCTGGCGGAAGCGGTAGCGGGAGCGGGAGACATGCATTATTGAACGAAAATTGCGGGCCTTTAAATGTAGTGAAACTTTCAGTTTTACGATAGATCACAACAAAAAAACTCATATGGAAAAGTTTACTATTACTAGTAAGGGGTTTGTGGCTAAGTTATTCAGTATACAAAGTCTTTGGTTATAACCGCGTGGATTGCAAGATTCGCGAGGTTAAGCTGTGCTAGCCGCGGGCAGTCCTTGGATGGGTGAGAGTTTCGTTGCATATTGAGACCCCTCCATGCCTCGAAGGCTCTCGGTCCCAGCTGCTACAAGAATATCTGATGTTCAGCTGTATCTGGTTAGACTGGAGGCTGACCCCAACATAATTGGGAAAAGGCTTGGAGAAAGATGGACATGGAAATGTTCATTATTTTTAATCTTATTAAAATTTATAAATAAATATTATTTTATTATTGTAATGTCTTATTTTTGACTATGGTTCTCTGTGACTGAAATAAAGTGCAAATAAATGAAAAAAAAAACGAGTTTACACATAAGAAAGGGCAAGCAGAGCAAAAAACTAATGTATTTAATGAAAAAAAAAAAAAAATTAATGGGAAATTGTATGTATTTAATGCAATTCTCATATAAAAATTGTTCGACGTCATAATAAAAAACACTCTTGAAGCCTTTAAGTATATGATTTAAGCGATTATAACTGCGTAAGCATTAAATGCAGTTCCATAATCGCTTGCGCTCTCTCCAAAGCCTCACCCTTATTTAACCACGAACTTATGATTGACGTATCAGCTTATAAGACATGCATAATTGAGTAGGCATCGACCAAAACCTAACTGTTGCAGTGACTTATCTAAGATGAGACCGGAATATTGATACTGTAAGGCTAATAAAGATTTGATGGATGATACTGTTATTGAGAAGCTCGTGGCTAAGTAGCAACTGCGCGGATTGTATGATCAGCGAGATTAAGCTACTTGCCGCGGTCAGTCCGTGGATGGGTGACCATTTCGTTGCACATCGAAAGAAAGAAAGAAAAATTTTATTTGGCACAGGACAGTGACAGCACAACAATAACATTAAATAAAGTACTAGAATAGATATAAGTAAAAAATTGAAGTTACTGCCGGGCATGCCCATGCCAAAAGGGTCACCAACTCAGCATGTGCTGGCGTTGAACAACCAGCGCTGATTTTCAGATGGCACCTATTTCCAGTTGGTTTCATCGAGACCCCTCCGTGCCTCAGAGAGCAGGTTAATCTGTCAGTCCCGGTTACCATACGAACATCTATCAGTCGTCACGGGTAGTCAGAAGCCCGTAAGTCTGCCAGCTGGTCTAAACTCCGACAGTCCGTATTATCCAGTAACTGAGTTGCGGGGGTCTGATGGCAGTCGCTCCGTGTAAAATACTGATGTTCAGCCGCATCTGGTTAGGCTGAAAGCCGACCCCAAAATAGTTGGGAAAAAGGGTCGGAGGATGATGCATGATACTGTTATTCTTAAAATTGATGGGGGGCTCGTGGTTATACAACCTTGTTCGTAGTTTATACTAAACTTCTTAAGGGGACATTGTACTCATAATTAAGAACAACTTTTACTATGGGACCAACCCGGAATGCGCGAAAAAAATGCTGAAACTACATTTTGGCAATTTATGTGAACATAAATAAATAAATAAAAAAATTTTTTTGGGACATTTTTACACAGCAGCATCTAGGGATCAGCTGTTTTTTTTCGCGATTTCAGGTTTGGTCTCCTAGCAAAAGTTATTCATAATGATGAGTACAATGAATCCTTAAAAGATTTAGTATAAACTTAGAAAAGGTTGTATAACTACCAACCGGACTATTTTGATAAGAAACCTTCAATCAAATTCCTGTAAACATGAAAATGATTAAAAACATATTCACGTAAACATACAACATTATTCATCATCATCATCATTCCAGCCGAATAACGTCAACTGCTGGATAAAGGCCTCTCCCAAATGGGGGGATATGCCATAATCGCCACGCTTGGCAGGCAGTTGGTTGTTTAAATACTCAGAGAACGCTGCTGCCCATCCTCTGGTGAATCCCTTAGTCGCCTTTTACGACACCCATGAGAAGAGGGAGGGTGGTGCTATTCTTTACGTCCGGCACCACACGGAATATTATGTTCTAATAATTTCCTATGTAAAAAAACACTCAGAATAGCCTAGAATACAAAAAACCAAAATTTGAACTTCAGGATTGGATATTTTATTCAGAAATTCAAATAATTAAAAAAAAATACTAAACACATTACCAATTATAATAAAACAAAGTTTAACCGGATTAAATCGCGTATATTATTTAAATTGGTTTTCCTGACGTTTCGATAGCTTTGCAGCATTTCGTGGTCTTTGTTTTATTATAATATGTAGTGATCGCGAAAACCTAAGAAATTATGACATTACCGATATTACCATCTTCTTCTTCGTGTCGACATGAGCTACATAATAATAATAGCTCATGTCGTGGGGAAAAGATTAGCCAGTCAGCAGGTTGATAGCGGGGCTGACTGCCCAGAGTGCGCCGGACGATCAATTAAATATCGTCACTCGTGGAGGCTCTTTTAATGCACCCATAAGATATTACCATACCACTCATATATTGATTGGTATGGTAATATCGGTATAAGATAATAGAAATGTTTTCTACTTACTTTCAATATCGGAACGCGTGTCACCGGTCCGCCCCGCTAGTCCCGCTACCAACACTTAAATACGTAATTACGCCCACCATATTTCTAGCATTCAATGCAAAATGACACGAAGAAGAAGAATGCAAAATGACACGAAGAAGAAGAAGAATGCAAAATATATTAAGCCTAAAAAACCGCAGTCAAATATGCTGCAAAATACAATATTAATGACTACGCCTCCAAAACAGCACTGATGATCAAGCAGCGAACCATTTCGGGCACTGGTGTCCTACGAGACACCTGCACGCGGTGACAAGTTAACGCACTTTTAGCACTTCTATTACCATATTATTCAGATTTCTATGGGCATTACTGAACTACCGGTTATGAAGCACGATGCAGCTGGCATTAAAAGAGGTATAAACCTTTAAACAGTTTTTGTATTACCTGGGAGTGTACTTTAAAATATTTCTCATTACAATATTGTTATCATATATGTTACACGATACGGAGACTGCACGTCACGACAAGGGCACTATAATGTGTGGTCACATCACGACCCCATAAAAAAGAGACATAAATGTCCTTACAACATTCTTTGTTGTCAACATTTATGAGATTCTGAGTTACTGTTGTTTAGTTAAGGCGTCACAGGATATGTCCGGGACTTAAATTACTCTTAAAAGGATGACTGTATGAAATATTTGGTATTATATTAAGATTAGGATATTATTACTATGGACGACTATGGTTAGATGGACAAACGAAAAAACACACTTGCTCACACCTTTAGACATATTTCACGTCACATAATTGAACTGTTTGTGTGTCGGAACTGATTTCTGACACACTGTCTAGATTATAGCTTAGTTCAGAAAACAGAGCTTCAATTATTTAGTGTCAAAAAAAAATATACTGGGAAGGGAAATCAAAATAAAAACCATACCAGATCCATAGAAATCTAAATAATAAGGTAATAGAAGCGGTAAAGGCGCGTGAACTTGTCGCCGCGTGCAGGTGTCTCGTAGGACACCAGTGCGCGAACAGTTTGCTTGATCATCAGTGCTGTTTTGGACGCGGAGTCCACTAAAATTGTATTTTGTAGCATATCTAACTTTTTTAAGGTTTAACTTATTTTGAATTATGTTGCTTCTAGCCTGTCCTAAATCCTTAGTCCAACACCCTGGTCTACTGTGCATTGGCGAATTAAACACACCATCAAAAAATTTATGGAGAACTCTCAAGGTGTGTACATTCATATTTTGATCTGCACATGAATCCGAATAGTCAGACTGCGGGCCAGATACGATCTCAGACCCTCCTACATGAAAGGCAAGCGCTCAACTGCTAGACTATCATTGCTTTTCACCACGGCATGAGCTATTTTATTAACATATGTCAACAAGAGAGCAGAAAAATGAAGATGACTACACGACTCACTATGATTTATAGCCCAGAGTAGGTATTATCAAATTATTTTCGATTTCTACGATTTTCTGATAATTAACGCTACGTCCACCAAAAAGTCTACGTGTTATTATGTGATTTCGTATACTTAATTCTTGTCAATATGACGTGAAAATTGTTGTTTCTAATTTTTCATTCTAACGTGCGTCTGCGCAGCGTCAACGGATGAAATAAAATAATTAATTTTATTATAATTTTATCTCCCATTGAGAAAGATTCTTTGAAATGTAGTAAAGCTACATACATATATAAAACCACGCGAACCACTACCTATTCCTTGAAGACGTAAGCAGAGGTGTCATAGTATACCCACATTTCGCCAGTTAGGTTGTTACTTAAGTAGGTACCTTCTAAAAAGGTGACGACTAAAGTTACTTTAAAAATATAGATGGATTTTGGTCATTTTGGAAAAAAATCGTGGCGCTCGGTCCGTCTCCTGCGGATGGGGAGACAAGTCGTCGCCTCTCACATCATTTATGCTGCCTCTTTTGCGAGCATCACATCCTCGCAAAAGGAAACGACGGCTTCCTAAGCGCTCTCGGTCCCGAAGTCCCGACCATGGACAGAACCGCTGCTGCCAACTGTATTGATAAGGTCACGGCACTGCGTGGCCCAAGCTGGGAACTCTACCAGTGTGTGCTGCGCCGTGTCCTCAAAACACTATCCATCCTCGTGATATACCCTTTAGCGGCTTTAACTATCACGCAACCGACGGCAAGAGAGGTTTACTCGCTGCCAAGAACTGTAACGCGGTTGACTATTTTGGTCATAATCATAAAATAAAGAATGGAATCAGGCGTTAGTATGCGGAAATCCATGACGTACAAAATATGAAGTTACAATATTTAGTGTTAACTCCGCCAAAACTACGTCGTCAAGCTTGGATGAAATATGCGGTACCTACTGCCCGGTCCCGCCCATAAAGATATGCACATGCAGAAGGTGCAATTAATTTATTATGCAATATGCAAACCAAATCGAAACCGAGTATATACACATGTCGAGTGCATATAAATTATTCGCACCTTCTGCATGTGCATATATTTGTGGGCGGGTCCGGTGCTGCATATTCCATCCAAGCTCAACGACCTAGTTTTGGCGGAATTAACACTAAATATTGTAACTTCATATTTTGTATTTTGGTCATATTCTTAGTTCCCAGATGAACATGGAAACATTAATCATAATAATGTACATACAAATATCCTGTAAGCCAATCAACGTGATTCATACACTTTTGACTACTAATGAAAATATTATGATGACCTAAATGTGTGAAAAATAACGGGTATTAGAGGAAGCGCTGGTTTTTGAAAGGAACTGACATCACAAGTTTTTTTTAAATTTCTATTCAAGAACGTATTCCACTTGACTTCTTCTTCTTCTTCTTCGTGTCGATGATTCGAGTTTAATTATATTATTGTAGACCAAAATGTAGCCACGTCAACAGCACTATCAGTAGCCTCGCAAAGGTCTTTGATTGTGCAGGTGGTATTTCACAGTGAGCAGGTCAAGAAGTGAGGCATCGCCTGTGGATTGACTCCACAGTCACATAGTGACTCGTCTGTGTATCCCCATCTAACTAAACTTCACTATAATAAATAAATGAAAAAAAATCATTTTTATTTCAGGCAAATTCACCCATGATTACAGTCAATTCTTTAATATTTTTTTTGTTTATAACAGAAATAAGGTAGGTACTAACAAAATGTATACGGTTATTAAACAAACGAATAACAAAAATGACACTAAATAGAATTTTAAATTATTTGAAAATAGAATTATTATTTAATTCAATTTCACACACAAGGTGGACCGATGACCTGATGAAGGTCGTGGGAATCCACTGGATGCGGGAAGCATAGGACCGGTCCTGGTGGTGATGCTTGGGGAAGGCCTATGTCCAGCAGTGTACGTCTTTCGGCTGAAATAATGATGATGATAATTTAATTCAATTCAACATAAAAAAATATTTTTATTTCAATCAAAATTACATTTATTTACATTTATGTTCGTATTCAGACATAAAATTTATTTATTTTATTATTTTTTATCTTTGTGTTGACTGCCATTATTACTTTCGAATTTCAGCTGTCCGGAGTGATTTTGACGTTGACGTCGTCGTATAAAAAGTTCTGCTACTAGAGTGCAGTAATGGTTAAATCGATTTTCATATTTTTTGCAATATACACTGCAGAGTTTTCTTGGATTTTCTTAGCATTACAATTGAGTTTAAAACAACATTGTACCTATCCCAATGATATTTAAAAGTATAGATATGTCATTTAATGTCATACCCTAACAAAACAAACTAAAAAAATGTTCCGTACGCAGTGGTAGCACAATACACATAAATTAATACAAAGTAAGTAAATTGTTTACTTCAAGTTACGTTCGCGTCATAATTGTAACACTTTTTGTACACCCATGACGGCATTTTAGTTTTTTTTGTCACCGGTCACGCTCGGCGCCTCACTTGACGCTGATTACTAGAAAAACGTCCAAATTAGGACGTTTTCGAGTCTTCAGATGCGAGCGCAAGTAACATATCTGTACTTTTAAATATCATTGACCTATCTCGATAATATCTGCCGTCGTCGTTAGGCTATTAATAACAGAGTCTAGCGGCCAGCCCGCCATTATTTATTAACAACAACGAGAGATAAATGACTTAATCTGGACCATAACGATATATCTACCATAATGATTTAATAAAACAAAAACGGTCAGCGATTGTCTCAAATCACATGAGTGCAAGCATTATCTTCGATTGACCGTCTACAATAAAATATTAACACTACCAGCTCTGAAACGGAACAGTTTTATCATGTAACAAATCACAAAACTCAACTTTACAACCAAGGAGTTAAAGTTCAAATTTTATTGGACAGTTGTCGGTTGTAAGTGTTATTTTATGTTCCGAATCGTATGTGAGACGTAATAAATTTCAATTAATGTTGTCAACAATGTATATGGCATTGTCTTACTGTTGAGATTTGGATAGGCTGTGGTGTTTGCCGTTGCCATGTACATATAAAAAAAATAAAGGAGACATATTGGATTCTCAGAAAATTGATTCTTGCGACGAAATGTGATATAGACAAAAAATGACATCTGTTTTTATTTACTAACTATTGAAGTTTGTTACTGCCATGTATTTGCTTTTGCAAAATATCCGCCATGTAGTATTTGAATGAAGTTTAGTTACATTTACTGCGGAATCAAAAAAGTCCGTTACAAATTTGGTTATATTATATCCCATTTGGTAAAAATCCAGAATAAAACATAACCAGAGTAATTGGCTGGTAATGTTTTGTTAGGCAAAAGAAAAGTTGACCAAATGGGATTTTACAATTACTGCAATTTTATAATTTTTGCAATTACTGTTCCAATGCTGGGCAATGGCCTCTTCTCAGAATGAGGATTCAGAGCTTAGCTTTAAGTCCACCACGCTGGCCTACTGCGAGTAAAAAAATGATAAGAGTACTCTCAGGTGTACAGTGTACAGGATTTCTCGTGATGACCTTACTCATAATGATTACGATTACGATGATGATATTTTGATGGAATTTCTTGGATGGAATAAAAAAGTTGACCAAATGAGATTTTTACCAAATGTGATATAGCAAAAATGTTTACCTTATTTTTGATGCTGCCTGTAGAAGTGTTCAATAATCCTCTTCTCAACTCATTATCACCCAGTGTCTGTTCAAAGTGATCGAATCTAATCATCTATTTATCTTTACCTACTTCTAACAACAATTATTAAGGAACAATGAAAAGCAATGTACCTACTTCTTACCGAATATAAAACTTAGAGTTTAGTTTTAGGGAAGGCACTGATTCCGGAGATACAGGTTGTCACCTAGTTCAGGAGACAGAGCGCCATTGTTATGAAACATATTTGGTTGCTAATAAACGTTATTTTTTTTTATTTTTTTTCATCTGCTCTCTACCTTAAGCGCAGCTGAGGTGTTTAGTGGTCATTGCTAGGTCCATTCCGGGAACGGATGTACGATGCCATAATTAATTATGATGATTGTAATAGCTGGGATCTGAATTTGATTATCACTTGCTTTAGCGGTGAAGGAAACATCATGCCTGCACACCTGATTGTGCTCCATACAGTTCTCGATGGTGTATGGAGTCCGCCAACCCGCACTAGGCCAGCGTAGTGGAGTAAGGTCTTAACCTTCTCATTCTGAGAAGAACTCCATGCCCAGCAGTTGGACAGAAATGGGCTGATGATGAGTAGCCCCTAGCGTTGTACATTTTTTTTTTTAATTTTTTTTTTTTTTCACATAAAATCAGTTCTTGTTGTACAGTAATAGCAATAACAAACAAGAGCATGTCGGGCCATGCTCAGTATTATAGGGTTCCTTAAGTAGGTGTAATTACAAACGAATCAAATCGAATATTAATCTTGGCTATTTTAGTTTTTGCAATAATCGGCAGCATTCGCGACTCAGAGCGTGTTGTTAGTAGCGCCATCTAGCGATAAATTCAAGAAGCCAAATTTAAGAAGTCTGTCATGTCAAAGTTACTTTTTGTGATTTTTTCAAATAGAAAGTAGCTAAAGGAGCATTATTTGCCATGATAATTTTTCTCTAAGGTCAATGACCTTTGAACTAGGACGTTTTAAATATTTTTCAGTTTTCTCTCTATAACTCAAAAAATTATAATCACATTATACTCGAAATAATTTTAAAAGAGAGTTTTTACAAAGGTCTATCAATGTGGAAGATTATAACTTTCTACGTTGCATAGTTTAGAAATGGCAGGGGGGGGACACATTGCAAGCCACTTTGGCGGGCTATATTTCGCAGATGGTAGACCTGATAAAAAAGTGGTGTATGAAACATTACCATCATTTTAGTAGACCTATTCAATGATACCCCACACGAGGGGGTGCAGCGAAAATTTATAATATTTTCATCCCCATTTCACATGTATGGGCGCCACCCCTAAAATACGTAAAAACGACTAATTGAGATCTATATGTAGACTATTTTTTAACAAAATTTTATTTACTTATGTTTATAACTGTAGAAGTTATTAAGCTGTAAAGGATTAGGACAGACGGACGGACATGACGAAACTATAAGGGTTCCTTGTAGGACTTCGGAACCCTAAAAAGGTGCTTATAAGGTTAGATCACTAATCCCTACACTAGGATTCCCTGTCACATAGGGATTAGCTACTCCCATTAGGTATTCAAGAAAAAAAAAATACAATAAAACATATGTAAGGGATGAATGACAAAATATATAAAAAGTTCCGGCAAATGTGAATAAATTTGAAACCTTACCTCGAATCTTTTCCAACGAATGCACGATTCGTTTCCTCCATGTTGTGGGTTTGTACTCCTTGGAAATAATGAGTAGCTTAGATATAACAATAGAAATCTTATTAATAAGGTAATAGATATGTTATCTACTGTCTTTTAATACCGGAACGCGTGTCGCCGGTTCGTCGCTACCAACACATAAATACGCAATTACCCCCACCATCTTTCTAGCATTCAATGCAAAATAAATTACCTCTAAAAATCCGTTGTTAGATATGCTGAAAAATACAATTTTAGCAACTCTGAATCCAAAATAGGAATGATGATCAAGCAAATGGTTCGTGCACTGGTGTCCTATGAGACACCTGTACGCGGCGACAAGTTCACGCGCTTTCCTTATTATTTATATTTCTATGGTTATAAGTGTTGACTGCCTCGTTGGTCTAGTGGTCGCAAGCGCGACTGCTGAGCGTGGGGTCCTGGGTTCGATTCCCGGGTCGGGCCAAGTGTTATTGGGTTTTTTCATTAGGAAATTCTAAGTAGCAGCCCGGAGTCTGGATTTCTGCCCGGTCAATGGCAATAGGCTCGCCCCCTATTACATGGGACTATAACATAACTGGCGAAATGTGGGTGTACTATACACCTCTGCCTACCCCTTCGGGGAAATACAGGCGTGATGTTATGTTATGTTAAGTGTTAGGTACTCATTCCAAATAAGTCATTAAACCCTACATAATCAATTGTGTATGTTTAAAGTATATAATTTACTTATTATTCGCAAATAACCCTTTAAGTGATGTAAAATGACGGACGAAGGTCGTTTTTAACCCATTTATATGTAAATAAAAGTGCATCGATCGAACACATGTTATTTATTGCGATGGCTGCGCAAGCGCATCTTTATTATTATGTACTATTGTTTGCTGAGAAGTTAATTTATTAACTTTGATACAGGTTGCGACTGTATTGCTTTATTAAAATATTTTTTTGTTAATATGTCATTGATATAATGGAATATTCAGTAATCTGAGAATGGAATATCCAGAATTTTACATAAAGACGAAGCTTCTTGATGTTTTTATTGTACTTTTTTTAATTCTGTCATAGCATCGGTCTTTTTCTCTGGGTAATTTAGATAGATACCTACTATAACCATGCATTATGGCAGCCATAGTTATCTAATAGTGGCCTTTTGAAAGGCCTTCAGGTGCTTGAGGTCAGTAGTGTATGTTTTCGCGCTGATAAAAAGAACTGGTTTTATGTTAATTAAGAGAATCTGCCGGTACCTACGCCTACGGCAGACACTTTCGGTTCCAAGTAACCTAAAGAAAAAAGTGATATTTATTTCAGAACTATTTTATTGTATCATAAAAACTGAAAACATTCTAATAATTTGTAAATGCACCTCGAAATGTAGAGCAGTCGTAAAAATATTTTGAGTGCATGAATTTCAAATGAAAGTAGGTCGAAACAGTGAAATTACAGAAAAATAAAATCTCCGTTTCACGCATTTCTGAGATATTTGTCATTCCACAGATTGTAATGGTTTGTTTCAGCACCTCCTAATAAGTGTCGGTTAACTTATCTGGCAGATAATTTTATACAAATCTTGTTCTATTTTCGAATTTATCTAGCAGTTATACCAGGAGGTGGTGAAATAGGCCCTCAGACTGCGGGTTGCTGGACCAGAAAAAGCGTGCTGGGCGGTGGGCCAGAAAACCTGCTTGTGATCCTGACGACTGCTGGTCCTTCTTGATACGTCTGGAGGCGTGGCTGGCGTGGCTAGCGTGGCTGGCATGGCCGTGACATCGGCGTCTTAGCTGCGTCATGGGCTCGTGAGGTGGCGCGCAGCGTTCCGTGTGCGCTGCCGGGGAGGGTTCGGCCGACATTAGGCCACACTGGGAGAAGGGGCTCGCCTTCTTGTGGCGGGCCGGGTCCTGTCGGGGGTGGTTGTGCGACTACAGAGGGTTCCCACGTCACGTCCTACGTCCCATGGCCAAAGGTAGTTGAAGGAACACCGTGGTGGTTTTAGTCGGCAAGAGTCCGACACTGGCTCCGCCGTTCCCGCGCCCAAAGACTGCCAAAAATCCCATAAAACAATCATATTCTACAGTATTCAAAATCCATTTAAATAAATCAATTAATTAAAAATCAGCCTCTCAGTATAATAAGTTACTACTACTTCAGAATAGTAGTACGAGTAACACACCACAACATAATTCATGTACCCTTACATAACATTTGAAAAACCACCATTTGCATTCACCACACACTTTATTAATATTTCTATAGCATCAGGAATCATTCCCACTTCCTTGTACGTGAAGTGCATTTTATTGGTAATCTTCCGTCTCCTTCTTCCATACGATCAACTGTATGTGTAAGACTGAGACGCAAGATCCCACGGGCAACGTCTTATTGCAGTCAATCATCTATATTCGTGGTAGCTAGTGGAATATTATCGCCACTTCCGGCCGGCCTGAGTCGTTGACTTGATGAAAGGTTGGCTTGTAGTTTCGACTATCAGTTTTATTGATGGATGGAATGGAAATATGGAGTATATCAAACTGTCTGGGTCCTGGGTGATATGGTAATTGCTACACGTTAAGAAATTCCTTGTGTCATAGCTTTTGAGGATTTATAGCACCAGCTTCCAGTAACACCGATTTGGCTATTTCCTCTCCAAGAAAATTGTTGATTTTTTCATTCCACAATTTATAGCTTATATAGGTTTTCGCTTTGCATATGTAAATGCGTTAAAAATAATAAAATAATTGGTATCTTTCCACCCAAAGATGCCAAGGGAGACTATAAAGGCATCCTAACAAACTTGCGGTAAAGCTGATCACCAGAAGCCATGAAAAACGACTCAAAAGAAAGGAAATTGTTACTTAATAAGAGTAGTTGCCACACACGCTCACAAATCCAAGCAGCCCATAAAATATCCGCTTATAGTACTAGAGTACTGATTGCAGATCCACAAACAGAAAAAATAAAAATCTTAAAAGTAAAGGAAACGACATTTAGCTTTTTCTTTAAATGTTCTTTGTGTATCTGTATTTGCCGATTTTTTTTCGTCTTATATCAAAGGCGTGTCGAAAGTGTTATAGTTATAGTTATTTATTTGTTGAACTTGGACTAGATTACATGGAAGGATTTTAGCACACGCTTACAATTTAAGTACTTATTGTGCTGAATTAATGGCTTGAGTAACAATTTTCATGCGAAATCGAGAATGTTTAACAAATCAAAATAATTTATTTTCTAGATTACGGTACAATGGATTTTATTAAAATGTTGTTTCAGCATATTTTGCCGTAAATGGTATTACAGTCGATAAGTCAACTATAGAAACAGCACATACAAGAAAATGAAAATTGATACCTAATGATACGATTTTATCTCTTCATGGGCGTCGTAAAAGGCGACTAAGGGATTCACCCGAGGATGGGCAGCAGCGTTCTCTGAGCATTTAGCCAACCAACTGCGATCGCCAACCCGCCTGCCAAGCGTGGCGATTATGGCATATCCCCCCCTTAATTGGGGAAGACCTAAGTCCAGCAGTGGACTTCTTTCGGCTGAAATGATGATGATGATACGATTTTATCAAGTTTAAACTTATCTTCAGTGCCAAAATCGGTTTTAATAAATGTTTCGGCTATGATTGTATCCTGTAAAAGACCAGAATATTCTCAATTATTATTTATACTTTCAAAATAATCGATATTTATGAGAGTTTTGTTTATAATCGAGTGCCAAATATTCTCGGGAATCATTTGGATCCAGGAAATTATTCAGTTCAGTAACGTATTTCCAGAACTGGCCTTTGAATCTGCGTCGATTTGATTTTGAATCATTTCATTGTGTGTTATTTGAAACAGATGGATAAATCAAGTTATTTTTAGGAAAGATTTCTTGAGTCTAACCTTGTGACCCAATGATCTTCCTATGACGTCTAAAATATTAATTAGTACTGTATCCATTAAGAAAATCACTTCTTTTTTTAGGTTTAGGCTTAATTTAAGCATTAGACTTACATCGTGTCATCCTTACGTATTCTCTTGGCTTTTCCCACATGCTTTTTTTCATCATCATCAACTCAGCCTATCGCAGTCTACTGCTAGACATAGGCCTCTCTCAACCACTCGCCTAGCATTCGGTCCTCCACCTTGCGCATCCAGTCTCCTCAGCTATCTTCTTCAGGTCGTCGGTTCACCTGGCTTTTGTTTGATGACACTTAGTATGCAATAAATCTTTGAATATTGAATCTTGGTAATAACAAAATAGTTTTCAGTGACATTTTAGTCTTCATTGATGAATTTTACTTCAGTATACCATTGAGGTGTCCCTTACTTAACAAACTGACAAAATCTTTCTAATATACGAAAAACATGTTCAAGTTTTGTAATGGCTTTGCTTATATAGAAGCTATAAATTGCATTTTCATCACCCGTAAATTTTATTATCTCTGCATCCAATTCCTAGAGATGGCCTTAAAATTTAATATTTCTTGTACTCGTACTTGGTTCCTTCAGAACCATATTTCTGTAGATATAGTTTAAAAACAAAAGAGGTTGCACTTAACGACGGGACTTAACTACAAGACAATATGGTCGGTGTACTGCGATATCTTAACGTTTTGAAGCACTGGAGACTTATTGGTGCGGTTCAGAACAGGGAATGCGTGGAGCGGACTTCAACTCAGACTATCGTAGTCCACTGTTGGTACATAGGTCTATCACAAGTTGCGCTACAACACTCGGTCTTCTGCCTTCCGGATCCAGTACCCCCCATACTACTACTTCAATCAGAAGTAGTTTTTTTTTTCGCTGAAAGTTCAATTTAATTTACCATGAGATTATCCTAGCTAAAACATGCTTTATAATCTAGTTTATGTATCATAGTTAATTTATAAGTTGTAAGAATTCTGCTGAACATGGTGAGATTATCTGTAGATATTGTAATGACAACCACGATCTCTTCTTACTTGACGTTTTTAATATGCCTAATTTTATATGAATTTTGGTATTCATTATTTTTATCTATAATTAACTAGTTTTAGGTTTTATAATGCAGCTCTAGTAACAAAAAACCTATAAATGCCAACAAATCTACCAAAATTTAGTATTATGTCTATTCTCACTTCAATATTTTTCTTTAAGAAGCGACTCCACTGATTTCTGTAACAATCGTAAGTCGGACCGTAGACTCCCCCTAATAAAAAGTCTAGACGAGTGTCGTGTACATAGTACATGTAGTTATAGTTGGTATATGACACTTAGGTTATGGTCCTTTTCCTTTTAAGGGTCACCAGAGGAATGACAATTTTAACGGGGAGGAACTCGAGATATGAATTCACGAGACAACATTCGACTCTAAAAACAAATAGGTACTTACTAAATCTTCATCAACAACAACCACCTTTAAAGCTCCACCTTTAGTGTTGGGGGACCATATCCGAAACTATAGGTTATAGAGATGAGAATGAGTCATGAGTTCGCTTTAGAAGAACACAAAAGATTTAAAAAAAAATTACAGATGATTTGGCCAGAAATAGAAACCAATCTTTTTTTTACAAAAAAATATCATCAACAAATATAATAATGCACCAACTCATTTTATTGTAGTCTTCGCTGCTGGATATAGAACCCCCAAGTGACGATGACGCTATCCTCATTCTTCTACCCTCAACATCCAGTCTACCTCAGCTTTCTTTTCAGGTTGTCTTCAATATCTACAATACAAGTTTGGTAACCTTTTGTTTGCATGGGGAAATCCTCATGTACGCACTCCTCATGGAACCAGTGTCGGAATCTTACCAACTAAAACCACTATGTTGTTTCTTCAACTACCTTTGACCGGGGGCGTGGAATAGACTCTGCATTCACCCCCGACAGGTCCCAGCTCGACACTAGTAGGCGAGCCCCTTCTTTACATGGTTGGTCAACTCATATGATTCTTGTACCTGTAACAACACCTACGCAGGAACTGATAGGGTGGTCTATTAGTACTAGAGACGGTACTTAAATACCTCACATTACTGCTAATTACTGTTTACAAAGCGTAGGAGATACAAATATCGCTAATTAATTAATTTAATGCAATTGTTAATGAAAATCAACGGTATTCTGCCGGCGTATAGCGGTAGCGGTAGGATTTAATGTATTATAACACGTGTAAAGGTATATTGTGAAGTGTGAAATCAGTGCTTTGTTTCACTGTAAAAGATAGTGATATTGTGACTGATTACTGCGTGCATCGAAACGATTTTAATTAATAAAAATTGTACGGTAGATTAAAATATTTTTTTAGAAATATCTGTAGTCTTCCTGCGACCACGAACGCTGCAAAGCTTTCGAAACGTCAGGAAAACCAATTTAAATAATATACGCGATTTAATCCGGTTAAACTTGTTTTATTATAATGATACGATAGTGTTTTCATGGAAAACTTTGTTTATGCGGCTGTGTATTGCCCTCAAACCATGTCATGTACACTAATAGAATTGACCCATCCACCAATAAACTGTCTAGCTGTCATGACTTGAACTGATTTACACATAATAACTAGACAATAGTGTCCACATATCAAATAACTCACCTAGTCACACACTACTTGTAATATGGCGTCCGTATTCTGTAAATCAGTGCGTTTACTAGAAACACGCCTGTTGACAAGTATCAAGAATTTGTATGCGGTGCAGAGAATGCTAATGTCACAATTTTGTGCATTGAATTAGGGCTGCGGAGCTTGTAAACAAGTGTTTGTGTGAAAGTAAAGTAATCGTTGGTGGTCTGTGGCTAGAATTGGTTAGAAACTTCTATTTAAATTTCATCAGGATTTTTTTATTTTTTATTTTAGCCATAACATATCTACCGCTGTGGCTTTCAGTAGCTTCTTGGTAATATCATACACACCATAACATAACTAGCCCATTTATTTCTCACTGCTGGTCTCGGGCCTCTTCTCAATATTATACACAAGTTTCAAAATAATGTTTGATAATGCTATGGATAGCGGCATGTATCTACACTGATTTATTTATGCTATACCAACAATAATACATACAGAAAACAACACAATACAATAATAACTTTTCTTATATGCATGGTATGCACACACAGATATAGTAAAAAATATAGACTAAGTGCTGCGAACAACCATAATGAAGCCAACAAAAACCGTGCTCCTTAATGTACAACCAGTGCTCACGTACACACCATGCACCTGAAGGATATTTGTTTTCACGAAGCTTACTGGACGATGCCACGACATGTGAACTGAGAGGGGTGAGCACGGTTTGAGGTGCATGTGTGTGCGTGAGCGCTGGTTTGTATACGGAGGAGCACAGGTTTTATTGGCTTAAGAGGCTGACAACACCTAAAAAATCAGACCTCTGCGGTCACTGTCGTTTCGTACAGAACTGAAAGAGAGGCAAC
Organism: Asteroscopus sphinx; assembly: GCA_949699075.1. Lineage (NCBI taxonomy): Eukaryota > Metazoa > Arthropoda > Insecta > Lepidoptera > Noctuidae > Asteroscopus > Asteroscopus sphinx. Next base: position 18,693,640 of record OX453022.1, on the reverse strand, counting down.
GAGCCGAGAGACGTCGGATACGGCGCTCAACTTAAATGAAAATAAACATTTTTTTTTTAAATAAAAAATTAAAAGCTTATTTGAAAAACAGAAACAACAAATGTTTAGATTATTGTCTTTCTCAAATGTTTTCTTAATTTTATTTATAATATTTAGTAAATAATAGAGATTGTTTGCTTTAAAGCATGTTTAAAGAGGTAAGTTTACAATTCTTTTCAGTCGAGAAAACTTCAAGAAAACGTGTTTTGGGCACAATACAGTTTCAGAAAATATGATCAAGATTAACATATATTTTTTTCACTGCCACAAACTGAATAGATACAGCTAAAAATGTTTTTAAAAGAAGCCTATTTGGGGTATTTGGCTGTTGTCAGCATCTTAACTATGATTGTTCGCCGCACTTCGTCTATATTTTTTACTGTCTGTGGTATTTCAAGAGAAGACCCAACGTTGAATCAAATTAGTGTCCTCGAAAGTTCTCAAACCGTCAACCCTGATGTGAACCCACATAATTTGTCCTCGCTTGGCTCACGTTACGTTCTTACAAACGTTGGTAAGAATTAGGACGTCCCATTTACATTCGATCGTGATCACCAATCGCTTGTTTGATTACATTAGTGATGGTTTTGATGAATTTGTGTTCCTACAACTGGGGTTAATGACATTATGTTGTTGGTAATACAGATTTATTTATGTGATTTGTGTGAGGATCAATGTTCTCTTAGAACTCTCCTTCTTCTCGATTATGTTTCCTTGTGGTAAATGATGATGATATAAATGGAAATAAAACATAATCCGGGAATATAATCTTTAGTTAATCGTGAAGCGATTATTGACGATCAATTTCATTAATTACTGTGAACACTGATCCGCGTTTAAAAATCAAAGTTGCATTCCGTAAGGTAATGCACCTAGCAGGCCATCCATCCATTCATATACAGTAATAGTAGAGCTCCTTGGGAAAGAGCTAAAGCTAAAGGCCCACCTGATGTTAAGCGGTTACCTTTGCCCATAAAAACTGTAACACCACCTAGGCTGTTACCTAAATGGTACCGCAAGTCCGTTCGCCAAACTGAGACAAGAAGATGGAAAGTCTCATGTGATTGTAATTTCACCGGCACCCGTACCCTTCTGACCGAAACACAGCAATGCAAGCATCACTATTTGGCAGAGAAGTAGATACGGTGGTAGTACTTTCCCGTCCTTCACCTTTTCTTTTTATGCATTAAATCTACACTTCAAACCCACCTACCATAATTAATACCAATTAATTCCCACATCAAATTACCATAACCCTTATCTTCATCCTGTAAGGTGTTAAAGGTGTTAACACCGCCACCTATTGTCCAACAGATTGTCATCTCAAACTTGTCATGCGTAGCAACCGCTCGCGTAGTGAGACGAATCCAGAATAGGGCTGGCTGGTTCTGGGAAACGTTGTTCGAAAAATGTGTCGATACACGTAAATTATTCTGTCGCGTTACAAGGATGTGTGTGGAATGGTTGATGAGCATTCGTTTTGTGATGGACATGGGTGTCGATGAAGAATGTGGAGTTGTGGAGTGGTTCAGTCGGTTTGGAGGGCAGATAAGGGACTGGAAAAATGGGCTTATTTGTCCGTATTTGTGTGGTGTTGTGATTGTAAATATTATGTATATTGTTCATTGTGACTGTGTCAGTATTGATTTGCTTTTTGAATCTTCGACAAACCATGAAATATATCTATCTATGTATGGTCCTACATTATTAATCTGAAATATTTGAAGTGGTGAATCAATCCTTTATGAACAACTTTTACTATGTGACCAACCCTGAAATAGCTACTTTTTATCGATTTAAGTGAACACAAATGTAGGGACTAACTGATTTTTTTTCCGCGAATGCAGTGTTGGTCCCATAGTAAATGTTGTTTGTTATGATAAGTAGATTCACTGCTTCAAATATTTCGGATTAATAATTGAGGACCTTATATACATATATCGACCATATATATTTGACCATGAAATTAATGTGTAGATTCTTTAAGTATATTTGCAAGCAAGATTGACCGATCTAAGTCAAATTATTCATTTCAATTAGACCATTACCAGGCACTTTTGAAAGTCCACAGTGAAAAGTAGTAGGAAAAGTAAAATGTCCATTCCAAAATGTAATTTCCAATAGAGAAGAATAGGCAGAAGAAACTCCATGGTTTGAAATCGTTTAAAAATATTAGGTACATAAGTAATTTTCTGACCTTGAATAAAAACCTTGACTAGAAGAAAATGAAAGAAAAAAAAACCTTTTATTTGTTGCAGTATGAGACAATTTACAGGTAGGTATGATACTTTACATACAAAAAAAATGCGTCTCATGTACCAAATGGTGTCTTCAGCATGTGCCGGGCAACTAGTTACTGCTTTGATTTTCAACTGTAAATATAACCCACTAGGGTGTAGATGCCTTAAAACGAGCTCTAACTTCCATTGAATTGCTAGTCACGAGCTAACATTTTGCACAAAAATAACAGCTTACAATTGGCAACTACTTTAAGCCCCCTCATTTGGACTACAAGGTCACGTGTTCATCAACAACAATTTTAAATCTCTTAATCTACAAACATCAACCAATTTGGCTAAAGAAACCAGCATCAATCCAACTCCCCCTTGTTTGTTACTTGTTATCCAATCCCGCTCACTGAACAAAGCATGTATTGTTTCGAAGCTATTAGAACCAGATACTATTGGCCTCGTTTGGTAGTTGGGGACTAGTGTTTGTCAAAATGATGGCCGGAGAATGAATATTTTATGTGGGAGAAAGGTTAGCCAATCGATTGGTGGAATAAAATGAAATAATAGTACATTACGATACAAGTGAGCTAAGACGTTCATTATACTTGAAGCTGGACTGCACCCCGAGCTAAAGGCCGAGGCGAGGCGAGATTAAGGACTATCGTTGCAATCCAGCCTCGAGTATAATAAACATTTTAGCTCACTTGTATCATATTCATAATGTACGGTCGACCGCACGTCGGTGGAAACACTTTGACATTAGTAGCATCTTTATTTCGTTAGCAGTAAGGGCGGTTTTCGAATTGAAGTGTCATGCAGTTGAGTGTACTATTATTAAAAAAAAATTACACGTCGGTTATTTTAAAAATTAGATGGCATCGGCAATTCCCATGTGACTTCCTCTGAGAATAAAACTTTTTAACAAAAAATTGAACCGACGAAAACAAACTGAAAAGCGAAAAATAACTAATTATGAGTCGGCGCCAAACAAACTTTTAACAAGCAAAGTGCGTGCAAGTTGCAAGTGGCCTAGCAGAGAACGCATTTTTGGAAAGTTATTGTTTATCGTTGAAAATTTCACGTTGTATTTGATGTTACGTTGTTTTTATTATTTATTTAAAGTAATTTAATGATCTTTGTTGATTGTTTGTTTGGCGCCGACTCATAATTAGTTATTTTTCGCTTTTCAGTTTGTTTTCGTCGGTTCAATTTTTTGTTAAAAAGTTTTATTTTAAACTATTTTGTGGCTTAAATCTAACTCCAAGTCTCCATTATGTTGAAGTGTCCAGAACTACATTTATGTGTGCCAAGGTTCAACAGAATAGGTTAACAGGTAAGAATTCAGTGGGTGAACAAGCACTCATCCCTGTTTTCCTACCCTTAGGGGTGGATAAGACCGCCAGTTGTACACTAGCGCATAAGTAGTTATTTAAGAAATTAATATAATCTTGTTGTGCAATAAAGAGGATTTGTATTGTATTGTATTGTGGATTTTGATTTTGAAATTTAAATGGGACCAACTTCGAGAACCCTATCCATTAAAAAAAGAATCATCAATATCGGACTTTTCTGTAAAAAGTTATGTGTGGTCATACATAACGCGTCGTATTGAGAACCTCCTCCTTTTTTTCGTCGGTTAAAAATAACAAAACAAACTCACAAAGTCTCTTTTAAAGTCCAGGTGGTTTATGTTGTATTAAGTATTTGTGCAAGAAAATGCAGGGCAACGCCTGAATTGGACTTTTGAAGAAACTGCTGACGCTGATAACAGCCAAATACCCCATATAGGCTTCTTTTAAAAACATTTTTAGCTGTATCTGTTCAGTTTATGGCAGTGAAAAAAATACATGTTTATCTTGATCGTTTTTTTTAAAACGATTGTGCCCAAAACACGTTTTCTTGAAGTTTTCTCGATACAAAAGAATTGTAAACTAACCTGTTAAGCAAAGAATCTCTATTATTTACCAAATATTACAAATGAAATTAAGAAAACATTTAAAAAAGACAATAATCTAAAACATAGTTGTTTCTGTTTTTCAAATTAGCTTTTAGTTTTTTATTTTAAAAAAAATGTTAATTTTCATTCAAGTTGAGCGGCGCACCCGACGTCCTTCCTCTAGTTGCCTCTCTTTCAGTTCTGTATAAAACGACAGTGACCGCAGAGGTCTGATTTTTTAGGTGTTGTCAGCCTCTTAAGTGAGCCTGTCCTAACTTATGGCATGCATGCATCAGTCATCATGCTATTACTCAAACATATTTTAGGGAGTTCAGTGCTCCTTTGGTCAGATGTTTAGATAGGACACAAGTTTTTCTGATTCTCGTTGAGTCTTTTAAACACTTGACGAGCTGAAATGACATTACTCCAATACATTTGCGACTTGGGTGGCAAGACAAAGTCCGCAACATTAATAAAAAGGGAGAATCAAATATTTGACTGTCACTAAAATGACCTTTGCGGTCACGTGTAATATATCAGTCGATTGATGTAAACTTCATTGGGCTGTGATGTTTATTTCTGATCTGAGTTTTTCTTCCAGTATTTTAATTAAGGGAAGGAATCTTTAATATCATAAGAATTGTGTAAGTCTCTAATGGATTTTCCATTGAACCACAATTCGCTTTGAATCTACGAACAGTGATTATGGAAGATTGAGCCGAAATGCGACTCTGACATAGGTAAGGAGCAGAAAATTATTTATTGAAAGACGACACAATTCTAAAAAATAAAACCAATTTGCAGCGAAATAAACCCAAGATAACCCAGAGCATTCGAAACGAAAAATTATCGAAACGTTAACGTAAACAAACAAGTATGCGTTAGCATGATCGGATGTCTATAAATAAATCTAACACAAAACATTTTAGCGAAACGTTGGGTCAATCTATGTTTTACTACGGGTATGTAATGAAAGCAAATTTCCTATTTTTCGTTCGCTCTTAATTGCGAGATTAAATTATTTATATTAAACCCGTATAAGCTTAAACCTAGAAACATGAAATTTTGACAATTACGAATGACAAAAATCTTTCCGAACTTGCGCTAAAATTATCGGTTGTTCAGTCTGAATCATATTTTTTATGACTATTAAAGCATTTGAAGCTATATTGACGTATCCCGTTGGCTATCAATCATTTTATTCACAGCTCATCAATCATCACAGGTTTTTTACATTCAAGGTTATTTTAAAAAGCTTATTCTAAGACTTAAGATGTTTTAAAATCTTTGAAAACGGATCATTCTTCATGAATATATATAACGTCGATTGTAACGATTTATTTTAGGTGTCTACAAAAAAATACATGCATTTTAATTTTACATTCGTAAATGTCTGCATTAAATTTATTTTATTTTATTTTTTATTGAATAATTGAGTCCTCGAACTGTGCAAATACTAGCTTCCGGCGATTTGTCCACATAAACTTTGATACTTGGGGTATACGTCATAATTGGGGTTGAATATATGATAATATATATATTGTTGGTTTTATATATGTTTGTTGGTTGGGTTGGTGTATTTATTATTAAGTATTATGTATAAGTTTTGTAGTGAGTGCGTCAAATGGAGCGCAAGAATAAAATCTTTTTCTTTCTTTCTTTCTTTAATATTGAAAAAAAAATCTTGCTAGTGCTAGCCTAACCTCTGTGCAAAAGAAGAATGAACGAAATGGGCCCAAATCTTAAATACTGGGTGTCAGGGAAACGCTTCCGAAAACGAAGATAGGTGATAGTGTTGGTGATTACTGATACGAAACCACAAAAAAATGCGATTCTTTTTAAGATTTTTTCATATTTTTTTTGCATTTTTCATACATAACCAGCCTTGTGCAGTTAAATAAAACTGATTTGCAAAAAAAAAACAATTTATTTACTTAATTTTTTAAAGCTCACAATGTAATTCAAATAAAATATCAGCTGGCGCTAGGGGTGAACAACATCCGCTCGCATACGCAGTCCGTGTCGTAGCGAGCGTAGGTAGGTTAGGTACGTGCAGCATTGATCCCTAGTTTTGTACGTTTTACATTGCGGGTTAGCAAAATATCAAATCACTAAAACAATGAGTATAAGGCTAATGGTAATTGGTATTCGATTGTGTTTCATCATCATTTCAGTTGAAAGACGTCCACTGCTGGACAAAGGCCTCCCCCAAAGGGGGATATGCCATAAACGCCACGCTTGGCAGGCGATTGTGTTTAGGTAGTATAATAATAGCCTTTCAGTTTCGGGAGCGTTTCCCTGACACCCAGTATATAAAACAAAGTCGGCTTAGTTACACTATTTATAACTCAAAAACGGCTGAACCAGCTTTAATGAAATTTTGCATACAGATAGAACATAACTAGGATTAACATATATGCTACTTTTTCCCGGGAAAATGAACAGTTCCCGAGGGATGCGCGATTCATGCGGGTGAAGTTGCGGTCATCATCATCATCATCATCATCATCATCATCATCATCATCATCATCATCATCATCATCATCATCATCAGCATCATCATCATCATCATCATCATCATCATCATCATCATCATCATCATCATCATCATCATCATCATCATCATCATCATCATCATCATCATTTCAGCCGAAAAACGTCCACAGCTGGATATATCCAGCTGTGGCCTATAGGACTCCCCCAAGCATCGCCACAACGACCGGTACTGCACTTTCCGTATCCACTGGATACCCGCGACCATAGGTCATAGTCGCGGTCATAGGTTAGTGTAAAATAAAATGTAACTGTTACTTAAATGTTGATAATTAACATAATAAAAAATAAAAAAAACCTCCTTTCGTTTTCATTTTTAAGAAATGCAGGAATTGCTGAAATTGGGTCTTAGAACTAAAATCATAATTGTACTTTCACGGCTCACGCACGCCGCCCATGTTTGCTAGCCGCTTAGAACCGTACATACGTGGGACACTCAGAAAGTTTTGCGAAACTAAAAAAAATTGTTCTATACGTACATATATTTTTATCAAATCTTTTCAAAGTACTTTCCACCAGCCTCTATACAAAGATTCATGCGCCTAAACCAGTTTTCAAAACACTTTTTCCAGTCCGCCGCAGACACCTCGTTTACAGCCTGCTCGAACGCAGCCAGCGCATCTTCCGGCGACGAAAATTGTATCCCTTTGAGCTGATTTTTTATTTTTGGGAATAAAAAGAAGTCACACGGTGCTAGATCAGGGCTGTAAGGAGGGTGACCCAGGAGTTTGACTGGCGTGCTGTCCAGGAAGTCCCTCGTTTTGAGTGCGGTGTGCGCAGGTGCATTGTCGTGGTGGAGCAGTAGCCCGCGGAGCCCTGTGTTTGGTCGCTTGTTGCTTATAACAGAGAAAACTTCTGGCAAACATTTGGTAGTATACCATTCGGCATTAATGCTTCTTTGATCCCGTAAGGGAATTGATACCAAGTGGCCAGTCAAATTAAAAAAGCTAGCGATCAAAATCTTACCCCCGCTTCTAGATCGCTTCACTTTGGTAGGCGTTGGCTCATTTTGAAACACCCAAACAGTCGACTGGCGCTTGGTTTCTGGGTCGTATTGATAAATCCAGGACTCATCACCTGTAACGATGTCGTAAACACGCCGAGACGAGCCTGCTTCAAATTTGTTAAGCATATCACGGCACCATTCCACCCGGGCCTGCTTCTGAGCATCGGTGAGGTTGTGCGGCACCCAGCGTGATACTATCCTCCTCACGCGAAGATGGCTGTGTAGAATCTCGTGAACGCTTCCCGATCCAATCTTCAATATGTGTTGAATCTCCTGATATGTAATTCGCCTATTGTCTTGGATTAAATTTTTCACTGCTAGCACGTTTTCTTCGGTAACAGCCGTCAAAGGGCGACCGCTTCTTTCGTCATCCCCCAAAGTTGGTCGACCGCGCTTGAATTCGTTATACCAACGATACACGGTTGCCTTGGAAGGGCCTTCATCCATGAATGCCATTTGAAGTCTATCGTACGATTCATCCGGTTTCAGGCGACACTTGAAATCGTATAAAATCATAGCTCTAAAATGTTCCCGGCGCAGATCCATATTTCAGTGAGACACAATACTTTGAATTAACTCGCAAAAAATGTGGAGGGAAATTTTGAAATTGGAACTTACTTATTTTTACTTATAAATAATCATATTTTCGAAAAACATTATAACTGGCCAGTCTCCCATATATAAAAACTTTTTTTCGCAATACTTTCTGAGGGGCCTGGTAATAATAGAGGATTGCAATATAATTTGCTACAGAGATTCGCTAGATGACGCTGATACTGTATCGATTAATACCTTTTTGAAATTCAATATTTTTTAAACCCTGCTTGCTAGATATCATAGTAGTTGAAAGTAGTATGTACGTAATAATTTTATTGTTGATATTAACCTAGGTTTTACTTAGTTACAACTCGATAATCTTTCTGAGCCCGAAAACCCATACAAATTGATCAATGTTCTTTCAACTTTCTAGACCCAGGTTTTGGCAGTGCGATTTCTGCCTGAACGTAACTGTTTTATACATATTTAGAATACACAATCTGATGTACATTAAAGTATATATTTATATACTATCTAGTAAACACTACGAGTGTCTATGTTTAGACTATACGGATTTCCTGACCTTGCTCCGGTACTGCGAATGATTTAATATCGAAAAACACATACATTACAACTAAGAAACTCTTTGATATCCACTTTTATAGTCGCCACGAATAAATCAGAAGCTTCTAATTGAGCCCGACACGTTCGTAAAAGATTGGACATTGCTCTGTTTTTGATGAAGTTACGGATTCAAGAATTCTTAGGAAATTAGGAAGTTTATTGGAGAAAATGACGCGTAGTAGTAGAGCTTTTTTGTGAAAGAGCTCGTCCAGGGAAGTACTACCACCGTATCTACTTCTCCGCCAAATAGTGATGCTTGCATTGCTGTGTTTCAGTCTGAAGGGTACGGGTGCCGGTAAAATTAAAATCACGTGAGACTTTCCATCTTCATGTCTCAGTTTGGCGAACCGACTTGCAGTACCATTGAGGCAACAGTCTAGGTGGTATTGCAGTTGTTATGGGCAAAGGTAACCGCTTAACATCAGGTGGGCCTTTAGCTCGTTTCGCCATCCTATACTATAAAATAAACATTTTTAGGTGTATTTTATATTTACGCGATCGACTTTTACCTAGGATTTGATTTAGAAAACCATCGATATATTATTATTACGTGGTATGCATAAGCTTGTCAATTGTTAGGTTATAGAAAGATAAGGATTCTCGGTGAGATAAAAAGTGTATTGAGGAGAATAACGTATCCATTTTTCGCTGTCAGTATTTTATGTTTACGCGATAAATTTTCACAAGGAACTCGTTTTAAAACAGAAAATAAATCTAGTAGGTAACAGAAGTAATAGTAGTACTGGTAGTACCTAGTACAACATATATATCGGTTTTAAGAATTCTTAGGAAGTATATTGGGGAAAATAACGTATCGTTTTCGGTGTATTTTATGTTTACGCGATAAATTTTCAGCATGGGTCTCGTTTTAAAATAGAAAAGTAGTATATTTTAAGCTGGTCTACGAAGTTAGGTAAATCAACTTAGGTTACAAGAATTCTTGGGAAGTTCGGAAGTGTATTGGGGAAAAAAATATGTTCGGTGTATTTTCTGTTTAATCTACTCTTATTTACTGAGATCGACAAGAACTCAATGCTGTAAGACATAATTAATTGAAACATTATTGACGTCAGTAGCATATGCGCTGAAAGAAAAGAAAGAAAGAAATTTTTTATTTCAGTCTCGGTACAGGCGAGAGAAAAAAAAAACTAAAAATAGTATATTAACAATAAACTTAAAATTTACATGCCTGTATGAGACTAAAAAAGACCCCCATCTCAGCGCTGAAACATTAAAAACTTATATTTTGAACTCGGCAAGTAATGTGAAATGGCTAAGCTGACAACAGTAATATTTATATATAAATTATATATATACAAATTATATATATTAATAATCAGTAGTGGTTTTTTTTTCACCCGTATACTTAACAGAATCCTCCTTTTTATGGTTCCATACCCAGAGGGTACCAATGGGACCATATTACTAAGCCTACACCATCTTTCCGTCCGTCTATCTGTCGAAATGCGAAATGTATTTTCAACGTTTTTTGTTCCTGCTCTATCTTAAAATCGGTAATACATACAAGCGTCAAACTTAGTCTGACTGTAGTGCATACTCTATGGTTAATAAAAAATAAATAAAAAGGAAGTAAACATAGAAATGTGAGGTGGTACGGAACCCTTAGTGCGTGAGTCCGACTCGAACTTGGCTGGTTGTATTTTTTCTTCGCGGATGTAACACTTTCTCACTTCTACACAGACAAATCAGTCTTCTATTTAATACAAGTACGTAACATGCTAATAAATATGTTTAATTCGCTGTAACTGTGGCGGTGGTAATAATTCAGTTGTACGTAGACACGTAGGTTTGAAGTGTGAACGTATTTGCAACAGCTATAATGTTTAGCTAAGGAAGTGCTGTGTTATTATGTCAGAGTGATGGTAATGGGAAAAACAAATCAGATAAAATTAATTTTCTCCCACATGCTCGGAAATTGGCTCATTATTTAAAAAAAAAAACATCAATCGGCACTTTTACGTACCTACACAACTAAATAACGCGCCAGCATTATTCAACACGACAGTAATATAAATTGCTGGTCAGTTTTTATTTTTGAAATTATGCTAGCGACGTCTTTAAGTACACACTTACATAAATTATGTGTTTTTAGGTACAAAATATTTATCATTATAAAGGCTGAATGCGCATTTTTGTTCAAAACTTTGAAAATAGAACAAGAACCGCGCTCGGACGAATTGGCGTGAATGAAAATTAGATACTGTTGAATTAATTTGTGTATTGTTTCCTCGCAAATGAGAGAAAAGTACTATACAAGTCGCGGCCGAAATAGCAATAAACTGCCTTGTTTAGTTAAAATAATTAATATATTAAAACATAGTCGCCACGCTTGGCAGGCGGGTTGGCGAACGCAGTAGAGAACGCTGCTGCCCATCCTCTGGTGAATCCCTTAGTCGCCTTTTATGACATCTATGAGCAGATATAGGATGGTGCAATTCTTTACGGCCTCGACAGTAATGATAGTACATTACTTTATTATACATTATTATTATTATGATCAATTTAATTGCATGAAATTTAATAATGTTAAATTCAGTAAAACCCAAAAGAGAGAGAATTGATTGGTTTTGGAAATTAAAAGGCTTTTTATTTTTATTTATTAATGGCAATGCGAATGTCATCATCATCATCATTTTCGCCGAAAGACGTCCACTGCTGAACATAGGCCTCCCCCAAGCATCGCCACAGCGACCGGTCCTGCGCTTTCCGCATCCAGCGGATTCCCGCGACCTTCACCAGGTAATGGGAATGTAGAAGGTGCTAAATTACAGGTTGATTGGTTGAACGAGGGACTTATTGAAGGAAGATGTTCAGTACTCGATTCTCGTCCTAAATCACATGTGATTTTCCATCTTCATGTCTCAGTTTGGCGAACCGACTTGCGGTACCATTAAGGCAACATCCTCGGTTGTATTGAAGTTGTTATGGGCAAAGGTAACCGCTTAACATCAGGTGGGCCTTTAGCTCGTTTCGCCATCCTATACTATAAAAAAATATATATATATATGTGATAAAAACGATATCTTAATTCAAAAAAGATTTTTGTGTTTAAAAGCTTATTTATGTGTTTTATTAAAAAACACGGTTCCTGTGGGATAGATTTGAAGAAGTACGGGAGCAAACACGCTTGTTTAACCAAAAAATTTAGCGAGCATTTAAATTGCATTTAACGTCAAATTGGGAAATCAAGTAACATTCAAAAAAGAATTTGCATTTTTTTTGTTACAGCAAAAAAAAAAATGATTTAAAAATAATGCACCGCGACTGAAATGAAAACTTATTTTTTTTAAAATCCTGGTCGATGATACATAGTTTCCATTCCAATGTGTATGGTACGACCTAAATATTTCGTACTTTTACGTCACACATAAATCAACAATAAAACCATTACTTACGCAAAAATATTCTAAAACAATGCTGTCAAAAGGTCGATAAAACTTATCGATAAACCACTCCCAAACGTCAACTTCTATTGTTTGTGAGTACACTTGCAAATTTCGACTTTAAACCTTTAAAATATGATATGCAATTCTTTGTTCAATACAAAGTATTATGTTTTAATACAGAAATAGCTTTCAATATAAATTATTAAGCGCCGTGAAAACTTCAGCGGGCCGTAGCATAAATAACGAACATAGCCGATGCGAATTAAATAGACACAATTTGCATATGACTTACGATATAAATAAGACTTAAATTTAAATTTGGAATGCCATATTATATTCAATATTGCAGATAGTAATAAAGATAAATAGTTAATTATGTCGTCGAGAATTGAATTCATATGTAAAAATTACATTTTTATCATTTGCGAAGAGATTTACCTGCAGATAGTTTTTAGTCGCACTAAGGTGAATTGATGTCTGTAGTTTTAGCCTAAAGGCTTTTAAATTCCCACGAAGATAAGTATGAATTGTGAGAAACATTTTACTTCAGTACTTTGTAATGTAGATGGGTCTGCAAATGCCACGAGGAAGAAGTACTTCGACCGTATCTATTGAAATATTGAGTATATTTACGTAATAAATCTTTGAGAAATTATACCGTAAGTGTCGAGTTAAAGAATTGCAGATTGAGCTTCAAAATTAATATCAACCTTTGCTATTTAGCTATAGAATACCATAAGTCCATAACACATAAGACCTAAGGCGTTAAGTCCGCCTCTGTATATATTTTGTACATAAAGCATAAATAAGTAAATTATAAAAGATAAGTGATATTTTTTGTCACAGACCACAAGACAGTAACAAAAACTAAGTATGCGAGTGTTGTTACAAATATAATACAACAACAATATTATGCGTATTGTTTGGACTTCTTCAATTTTATTTTATTAGATTAGAACTTAAGATTATGAATCTAAGTACTTGCTTAATGCTAATCGCTCATATAATTATGAATATAGTATGACTAATGGTTTATTATGTTTTAATGTTTGACAACATGTCTCATTAAATTAACAATTGGTCAGCAGGTCATTTAATTAACTGTATGGAGCCAGAATAAATCTGTGACTGCAATAAAAACATCTTATGGATTTCTATAATATCTATTAAATGAAATTTACTTACAATAACATCAATTCTAGATTTTTTTTCGGAAATTGTATGCGTACTTCATGTTTTGATTTACCCTTTGTGACTTTACATTTTAAGATATTTTATTAGTCTTACTCATACTAACTATTCTAAAGCTAACACAGATTTAACATATACTAAAAAGCTTATTTTAATCATTTTTAAGTAACAAAATCCATTCAATAATCATTTCGCATCAGGATTTTAAATTGTTATGGAACCTCTTTGAGTTTTACTCAGAAATGTACCACCCACAGTTCTGAATAAAGTAAAGCTGTAAAATACAACTCATAGCATACTAAACCATAGAATAACAACACGTTATTGTAAATGACTTGACTACTCATAAGCTTAAACTAACAGTTATTCGTACCACAAACCTTAGTAAATTTTTAACTATGATAATGCATAACATAACAGTCATAGCTATCCAGGAATGGTTTGGCAGACGTGTTGATATTGCCGGATGCCCAAAAAAGCTAATTTTAGTATTTCGTCATCTTAAGCTTAGCCTTGTGAAGCCCATCGGTGATGAAACACATCGTGAAACACAAGAGTTTTGATGGGTGTGTGTACTCCGTCAAATCATACCAGGCCAGGTGTAGTAGACTATTGAGACTGTAAAGAGACCAATGACCAACTGTTTGACAGTAATGATAAACAACCCGTATTGTTGGTTTCGAGTGGAAATCCATCATAATATAAGTATGTTACGGATGCCATCCCTAAAAATGTCTAGCAATCGGTTTTCAAATTTTAAAATACCAATAATACGTATACTTTTTATAGAAAGACTGACCAATATAAGAAGATAATTGTTCACTACCCTATCGTAATTTTCTAACGGCCATAATTATTATCCTATCTATCCACGACGATAAATACTAGAGATAGAAGCTCCATACAAATTATGTCAAATTTCTAACTCTTATAGGGCAAGTAGTGGATAAATTAGTTATTAATATCGGCTGTTAGTATAATTGCGACTCTAGATCATATTTTTAATTTCATTTAAACAAGAATCTAACCCAAAAAATCGAAACTTCCGTCCTTGGACGAATAAAAAAAGGTGGACGGTATCTCGCTAAACAAAAAGTGAAGCACCCATAGTAAGACGGCTCGCTTAAAAGTACGGGCTGGCACGCACACATTCACACCCATAGTAAGACAAAAAGCCGCGATTACGCAAAAAATCTCGTGTGACAGTAGTCATTGTCGTAGTGTCACAAATAAAATAACAATATATATCTGGTGTGTTAAAATTCTCTCTAAATTATAGTGAGTTTAGGAAGAAACGAAGTGCTTCAACCTTTTCTTAGCGAGATACCATCCACCATTTTTTATTCGTCCGAGCTCCCGTCACTACATTACCTACGCTGAAGTAACTATTCGTACAATAAAACGAAAATTCAAGAACTTACATCAACTATCAATGTCGAACTGATTCGCATCGTGTGATTCCAACCACGTATTTGATAGTAGCAACAGTTATGGTCGAGCTCGCCCAATTGAATAACGATTTTCTGCGCGAGCGCAGACTAGTGTTGCTACAGAGTCGATTGTTACGATCGAATTGGACTAAGTTTATATCGATAGAGAATACGTGATAATAATATTGATTGTGTATCAGGTGTGTACTGTTTTGTAGTAATTAACGAAGTGACAAATACAATGTTTTATAGTGTTGTTGAAGAATTCTAATGATGATTGTATTGGTACTTGTATACCTAACATAGTTATGTGTAGAAATTAACTTGTATGTACTTGACAGATATTTTAAGGCTTAGATAGGCATAATAGGGGGCGAGTCTATTGCCATTGACCGGGCACAAATCCAGACTACGGGCTGCTACTGAGAATTTCCTACTGAAAAAACCCAATAACACTTTGCCCGACCCGGGAATCGAACCCAGGACCCCACGCTCAGCAGTCGCGCTTGCAACCACTAGACCAACGAGGCAGTCACTCGCTGGGACTATAACATAACTGGTTAAATGTGGGTGTACTATACACCTCTGCCTACCCCTTCGGGGAAATACAGGCGTGATGTTATGTTATGTTGTGTTGTTAGGTTGGCGTACGGCTGGCATTGATCTGGGACAAACATTTTTGATTTTTGCACCGGCGTAAAAGGGTTTTTATTAATGAGTTTTATCACATTTTAATTTAGACAGGAAAATTCAGGCATTTTAGGCACCCTTGAGAGTCATCCCTCTGTTTTTAAATGGTAACTTTACTTGTAATTAACAATTTAAATAAAATTCTAATACGTGTTTGAAACAGAAAATAATTTTCCAACATGCATGTATGTTTATTAAATAAACGAAATTACTTATTACGACATAGAACACATTTGAAAGCTTGTCTTATTATCCATACACATAATAATATTACTATGCTAGTTTTTAGGTTTTTACACAACATAAAAGTCATATCCAAATCTTCTCCCGAATAAAATTATCGATAGCGTCTCTTCCCTATAGAATCTCAGGCTCCTTATCGATGATTTACAAATTATTCAGATGGACAATGGCTATAGGGGAGAAGCGGCTCCAAGGTCGGGAGTTCGAACCCGGGAAACACACTTATTTAACGTGATGCGGAAGTTTTTTCATACTTAAATGATTATTCAATAGAATTATTTTATATCGCGGTTTTTGTAATGTGGGAATATTTTACTTTTAATGTTCATATAAGGGTGTGGAGAATGCTTTGTTTAGTCAATTTATGTGGGCACAGGGAGTTTTTTTTTATCATAATGTAATCTCCAAAGTGTACAATACCGAGTGTTACTGGATTTTGCTCTTTGATCAAAAACTATTGTTATCGAAAATTCTCAAAAGCTTCGATGCTTTGGGCAAAACGCCGCATCTCCCGTCACCAAATGATGGCAGGGTGACCTTCGGGATCGTGGGTGCTAAGAGTGTGGGGATTCGAGGCCTCCATTAAACGACCCTGGGGAGGACAGCTACACGTGGCGCTGCTATTGGGGAAACCTTGTTGTTTCCCCTGGACGTGCACCAGCGTGGTCCACTGAAGCCCCGGAGCTCCTCTGTTTTGTGCTGAGGGTGGTTTGTGGTGTCAGACTGTAGGCGTCCGACTTACCCCTCCAACCACCCCAGATTGAGGGTATCCATGAGGATTTCCACCCAAAAAAAAGGTACAAACACAAAAAAGCGTGATATTACCTACTTCAAACAAATACAACGAACCACCTGCCTTTATAACTCGGGCCCTTAAAGTAGGCACTTAATACCATTGTCGGCTCATAACTCTCACAAACAGCTTACTCTCGCTATAATTTTGCAGAACACACAGACGGACAGAAAACAGCTCCCGATGACTCCTAATGACCTGTTTAGATTATCGGTCGAGTTTAGAAGCGAGTATAGGAGATTAGTGACCCACTCTCCTATTTATTGTTAAATATGATTTATGATCAAGAAAGTGGACCGAGTTGATGAACTTTGCGGAAACAGATATTATTGTTTTCCCGATTTTAGTGTTTAGATTATGTTATAGGTATTGATGGAGTCTATAATCAATATGATCTCAGACTGTTTATTCCGGTTTGAAGTTCAGTTTACAATTTCTAACAGATATTACTTTGACCGACTTCTTGGTGGTTCAATCGAGAGTTTTATCAAGTCATAGTCGGCATCAAAGGAAATAAAAGCATTTAGTTTTTTTTTTTTTTGTAATCATTTACAGTCAGAAGTTATTAAATAAACTCGAATCGACTATCTAAAATTCTACAAGAAGTGCAGGCAATACGAATTGAAATGCATGCTTCTGAAATTTCACAACGGCGGAATAATAAGAACAACTACAACACATACTCATTTTTGAGTTAAGCTCGCCGATATACATAAGCTTTCCTATTGTAATATTAATGTGTATTTGTGTGTACAATAAAGTATAATAATAATAACAATCAATAAAATACAATCCCTCAACCGGCTCTGCACTCAAGTCGGTCGCTGCAGAGAAAATTTGTGCAAATGGGGAATAAAAGACTCCTCAAAAACTAAATGCGATTGTGGGGCCCCCATTTAGTCCATAGCCCATTTGCTTACTTGTCCCTTGAGCCTGTCAACTGTACAAGAGCCGACCTAAACGAAGCCACGAGCACCACCATTGACCACCACGAGTGGCCAAATATTATATGAAAAAATTGTGAACCATTGACACTTTGAAACGCAAGTCAAGTGAAGAGTATTAAAATAAGTCTGAAAAATGTTAGGACAAAACAAAGATTTTTTTATTTAATCCACTCTTTTATTCATCCTTTCGCCACATGCCCCACCTACTGGCCGATCCAAACGCAGCATAAGGTATACAAAATCCCGAAATAGCGCTGATCGTACGAATTTGACCTATCGTGTGAACGCACTGTTTGATTACAGAGCCGATCTGTTGTGATATCACAGCTCAATATAGGAACACTTTATAAAAGGGATAGCATCACTTTCGCCATGAAAATTTTGGATAAGAAAAAACGGGTTAGCGTTTGAAGAGTAACCGACTCTTTTTTTAAAGATATATTTTTCACGTGAAATTAGACATAACAGGTAAACAGTCGTTTAACCTGAGAATTATCGTTGATGAAATCAAGCCTTAGTTATTCTATAGGTATCGATGTCTGACTAATTTTGAAATAAAGAGTCAGATTAATGACACGATTGTTTTTCTATCAAACAAACTTGATAGTTTAATAAAAATTTACCCTTCTTTTCTTATAAAAATGTCTTTAATGTACTGATGCAGAAATTGATTTATATTATTTTACTGATATATAATTTAGTTTAATATTGTGTATTCACTTCTAACACTTCATAAATAGGGATGCCAGCTCAAAAAAAAAATCCTGAGAGAATACCGGAGTTTTGCAGAAAAATTCAGACATCTTTAAAATGTCCAATTTCGAGGCAAGTCAATTTCTTGCGTGAAGCAATGCATTTGTGATGTGGGTACGGAAATATGAAATTGAAGTGAAGAAATTCCGGACATTTTCCCCCGCATTCCGGACAAAGCACCAAAGTTCCGGCTATGTCCGGAAAATTCCGGACGTGTTGCAACCATATTCATAGATAACATTCCTATTTGGTTACAAGTGTTACAGCAGTAACTTATCTTCACCAGTAGCTTAGATAGAAAGTGCCACTTTAGTCTCGAGTGTAATCCTTTTATTTATTTATAGAACTGTTTCAAGGTAGAAGGTTAAGATGTAACAGAAATAAAATTGAATAGCTT
This sequence comes from Asteroscopus sphinx, assembly GCA_949699075.1. Classification (NCBI taxonomy): domain Eukaryota; kingdom Metazoa; phylum Arthropoda; class Insecta; order Lepidoptera; family Noctuidae; genus Asteroscopus; species Asteroscopus sphinx. Next base: position 18,674,863 of record OX453022.1, on the reverse strand, counting down.
TTAGAATAACGTCGAGACTGCACTAGCCGAAACGTCCGTGGCTTCTTTCATATGTAATGTAATGATACGTATTCATCGCTTGCATTCGCGTGTAAGTAACAGCTCGACATTATAATAAAACTAATTTAAGGTGAATGCTACAGGGTAGCCCGCGAAATTCAAATTTTTTGTAGTTTTTTGCTAATTGTAGCTTTATTTCGCGTTGTATATGGATCAAAATATGATTGGCGGAAATAATAACAATATATCTACTGAATTATACTCATGAAAAATATTAACCTAGCTCTATAAGCTGTACTAGCTCAATAATATTAATTTACGATCAAATTATCGATTTTCAAGCTTATAGAGCTAGCTTAATATTTTTCATGAGTGTTATTCCTTAGATATATTGTTATTATTTCCGCCAATCATACTTTGACCGATATACAACGTGAAATAAAGCTACAATTTGGAAAAAACGCCATCAAATTTGAATTTCGCGGGCTACCCTGTAGCATTCGCCTTAACCGAATTACATCACATAAATGATTGAAATTGGTTTTCCTAATATATTAGTAAGCTTGAATTTGAGCATTACAGCGGTATTCACCGCAGTGTGACAAGACGAAAGTCTTTGACCAGTGTGTGTTCAGAGAATCTAGTACTGAACATCCTCCTTCATCAATCATCATAAATCCCTTGTTTAACCAGTCACCCTGTATAGAAATATTTGCCTACGAGTGCTATTTGCGATATTGACTCAACAAACTGGTGTAGCCAATGCTTTACAAAGGAGCGAGGGCCGTTGTTCTGTTTTCCAACAATTACAAAATAAAGCCTATAATCGAAACAAACAAAAAACTTATTTATAAATAAAAATAACCTAAAATAAAACTAAAAACTAAAGAATAAGAACAGCAAAATATTCCTCCGTATGTTCCTTATGTTGACAGCGTGCACAAAAAAAAACTATATTTTATGTTCCAATAAAAACACAGGAACAAAACTAAAGCTTTTAATTAAATTATTAAAAATAAAACCATTTTCTATATTATTATTTTATGCTTCTTCTTTCTCCTAAACATTTCCCAACTATACCTAGGTGTTAGGGTTGGCTTCCATTAGTCACCAGATGCGCCTGCAAACCATTTTCTTATCTCTGAAATCAAAACTAATTATTTCATGATTTTTTATACTACGTTTATAAAAGGAAAGCGAGTTAATATTGCATTGCCATCCAGTTTTTAGCTATGTTTAAAGTTTCAAGTCTCTAGCTGATCGAGAAGTTAGTTTTAAATCGATTGCAAAATTTGTACCGAACACACAGACAGGAATGATAGCGAGTTAATAAATTCCCAAACCTTCTCGTTTAAATACCGAAAAATTAAATTTCAGTTCATCCTTCAAACCGTAACGCGGTGCTGGGGTTACCTGGTGGCAGGGGTACCTATTAATAGCTCGAGTACCCGCACCCCATGCCCAACCCATGTTTAATGTAAAGTATATTAACTGTACGACCACCACGCTTTATGGCGTACTTTTAAGTTTTTGGAAGTTTTTGAGTGGTAAGCCCTGTTTCATAATTTTTACTCGAGTAAGGTTAGTTTTGTTGAAAACATTCCTGTTCATCTACAAGTTGTATTGTATCAATATAATTCAGCGAAATAAAAGAGTGTTTACTTATTTTGACAGTTCGTAGAGCTTAAACCACAGATTTGACATTTACTACCGGTAGTAAATGTCAAATCTGTGTCAAAACTAGTACTTCCGTTATCAAAGGTCAACACTAAAGCATATTTTACATACCTACACACTGATTAGTAGGTATTTTTTATATATTACTAGCTGACCCGGCAAACGTTGTTCTGACATATAAATTATTTCTGTATAGGGACACCCTAATCACCTAGCGGTATGAAATATACTTTACGACCTATTCTCATACCTACCAAATATACAACAAATTATTTTTTCATAAAAATCAGTCGAGCCGTTTCGGAGGAGTGTGACCACAAACACCGTGACACGAGATTTTTATATGTAAGAAGATTAAATACGCCATGTTGTCTACCTAATAAACAATTCATAGCTTATAAAGTCATTTAGTGTGAATTAAAGTAAAATGCCCTAACTTTGCCAACAAGCCCTACTTTGCCTAAGGCATTAACTTAATTTTTACACGCACTTGACACTTTATAACTGAACCAAATGTTAGCGTTGTCATAGTTTTCAAAGCTCCCCAAGTACGGAAATCATAGCTATTATAGTTTACTCAAAAAATTACTAGGCAAAGTAGGGCTTGTGGGCCAAGTTAGGGCAGTTTACTAAATAATGCGTGAAAATGAAACCTTTTTTTTAATTTTCGAATTTTAAACCGACATGGTTCTTCACATGGTACCAATTCACGTAACATCGGTTCATGAGAACCTATTTTCTCTTAAACAGATCTTATCATTATTTTTTGTAGCTTTTATTGTTCCGCAAATTCTTCTTTGTTCTTTAAAAGACCTGAAGAATGAATTTCTTTCCTAATTTTCATTTGCCTTTTATTTTTGATCAAAAACACCCAACAATTACTGTTAATTAAACACACTTGTACAACATAATTTTAATCCTAATACACACAAAAATGATAATCAAGTCGTATTCAAACGAAAGCGTCAAGTGCGATCGATTATTGTGGATCTTTGTGTCGCCGGCGCATGCGCATACAAGGTGAACGCAGGAAGTTTACGTAGCACGTGCGAGCTTCCTCGCACAGGATGTTTTAAAATACAAATGCGAATTAGAATTAAGAATGGCGTTAGGAGCTACGCGAATTCAGTTTGGTTTATGGTGATAGATTATGTTGGTGGGTGGTTGTGGTAGTGTTAGAATAATAATTATGTATTTAAATTTTATTCGAAATAGTATCAGTGTTTTTAGGTGTTGAAGTTACAATTAACCATAACTGTGAGTTTGCACTGACGAAACATTCACATAAAAACATGCTGAAAAGTCTGTTTTCTGTCAATGTATCGAATCGCGTTCACATTATCACACAACTTGTTGAAACGAAACTTGTTAGTCATTTCATATTTGTTTGACATGTTTCACAATTAATTTCGATACACTTCAAAGTATCTGCTTTCGGCCATACATGTTTACCGACCTCATTGGATAACACAAAAAACGAGATTTATACAAGTTTTGACACATGATTAAGCATCAGTGCGAACGTCAGCCGTGACAAATCTATAGACAAACATGTCAATGTATAAGTTTTTAGTCAGTGCAAACACAACCAACAACAAATCTTGATATCTGTCAAAGAATTTACCCAGTTTTCTGCAGTGCGAACGTAACAATCAACAAAACAAGTTGTGACATTAGTTTCATATGACAAGTTTCGAGACATTACATGTTAAATGTTTTTTGGTGCAAACCCACAGTAAGAAACACTTCTGGTTTAATGGTACAAAAGCAAACGTGAAAAAAAAGAGTAAAACTGTTTAGTTGCTAGGCAACCACATGTTTGACATTAGTTCTGTAAGCAAAGAAATAACCTCAATATAGTTAATATTTTAATAAAGTAATGTAAGGAGATTTGTTTTTGTAATATTTAATCATGATTTCTTTAATTATTTCATAGGTTTTCGCGATCACTACACGTTATAATAAACACGCTGCAAAGCTTTGGAAACGTCAGGAAAACCAATAATTTAAATAATATATGCGATTTAATCCGGTTAAACTTGTTTTAATATAACCTTTGAATATAACATAATTTATTTATTGAATGATATTGTTTATTAGAATTTTTTTTTGAAAGAAAGAAAGAAAGAAACATTTATTTGCGTAGAATACAGGTATGTACTAGAATTTGCCCGCGACTTCACCTGCGTATAATTCGTCTTATCACAGAAATACTGATCGCTCATTACTCGGGAACTGTTTATTTTTCCGGGATAAAAGTAAAGTATAAAGTGGCCTATATGTTAATCCGGGCTACAGTCTATATGTGCGCCAAATTTCATACAAATCCGTTAAGCAGTTACAGCGTAAAAGTAACAAACATAACATACCTACACACAAACTTTCGCATTTATAATATTATGTATATAGTGTGATTAGTGATTACGTACAGGCATGGCACTATTGTTATTTAAATAAATTAGTGTTTGCTGTGTTTTTTATCAGTAAATAATAACTTTTGTCTAAAACCACTAAAGACGTTTTTATTAACTCTCTTTCCATCCTGTTTGTCTATTCGGTAATGCAATCGATTTTTAACTAACTTCCCGATGAGCTAGTTTGAAACTTTAAATATAGCTCAAAACTGGATGACAATGCAATATTTACTCGCATTCGTTTTAAACACGTTGTATTAAATACGGAAACCTTTTTAACCGTTTTTTTTTTTTTAAATACTCATTTAAAATACATTTCTGACTTTGAACCTGCTATAGCAGGTTGTCACACGACATAATAAAATTTGTAATGTGCATTGTAACTAACTGTTTTACCTTCTGCGGTTACAGCCAATTGTTTTTACTGTCAATTATCACCTGGTTACTGCGGTTTGCGGTCAGTTATCGCACAAAATGAAAACGTGCAGAAGGCCAGCTCTCAGGTATAAGTATAAATAAATTACATAAATAATCGCTACGGTGCAATTAGAAGAAGGAGTTATCTTTCACTTCTACTTAAATCCAGGACTTTACTTAGAAACTCTCCAGGGTACCCCAGGACATCCCGAAAATCAAGACATGTCGTGGGAAAAAAAAACGGTTGGCAACTCTATTTTACTTAGGGTCGGTTTTTCAATAGCCAGTTAACTTTTAACTGAGGAATAAGTTTGACATATTGACAGTTGTAGTATAGAAAATCTGTCAAGACGTCACATTTATTCCTCAGTTAAAAGTTATCAGACTGTTGAAATATCGGCCCTTAGGAGAGAGATAAGTTTATGGTAGCACTGTCACTTTGGCACAAAAGTCAGAATTCTATCACCGATTTCATTGATGCCTCTTTTCAACTTTAGTCTCTAAGTTGCGATTCAAAATGGAAACTACATTGTCCTTATTATTATAAATGTGAAAGTGTGGATATTTGTTTGTCCTTCAATCACTTGATTTGGATGAAATTTTGCACATAGATATACTATGTCCTGGATTAATACATAGGATGCTTTTTATCGACTTACTACGGGAATGAAACAATAGTATTATAAGCAGAAAAATAATAAACAACGTATAAATGATGACGATTGATGACGTTTAAAAAGGATAGAACGAGTGTTGTCCAATGTCCACTTCAATGTTTAGACCTTAAAATAATAAGACTTAAACTGCAGTAGTCGTACTAAAATATTCTACGTATGTAGTATTATGGCAACTCTTTTTACGTTTATTTCTAAAGGCAATATACTCACTTTTAAACTCTTCTTTATTTCTGACATTAACCTACATTATACTCACATTATTTGAATAAATTTGATGTAATAACAATAACCTATTTTAAAAAGAGTTTATCCAAGGAGTTTCTTGCCAGTTCTTCTCCATAGGACCCACAATTTGGAACCGTGCAACTAGAGCCTGACCTTTCAAAAGTGCCTGTAATTAGGTTTATTTGAAATAAAAAACATTGAAATTGAAATTGAAATTCAAAGGCTGTATTCGTACATTATTCGTGGGTCTGTGTGCATGTCAGCAAACATTTTACGTGCTGTTGATTGTTTTTGTGATTCACTTTTGAGCGTAACTTTGAATTAAATTATTACTCTGAGTAATTACTCTAAGGCGTGTTTCAATCCTGATACGCGATTTTCAAAGTGAATCTTCTGCACCTATCTTTTTTGTGGTTACGGTCAGTACTCAGTAGCAATGCCGTCAAATAAAGTGCAACTGTGTGCTTTTCTGTACATTTCTGTGCGCTCTCTGCGTTTTGGTGTGTATAATTGTACAATTAGCACCGTTTGTTTATTACCAGTTAATGCTGTGTGTGGGGAGATTTAATAAGATTGTTTGTACATACGTAATTATGTACACTGACAAGGTTAATTAGCGGGTGCTGTATAAGCAGATAGTAGTTGTGTAGTGTACATAATAATGAGGTTTTGGTTTTCAAAATAGATAGTCAGTCATTCTTCTCGTGGAGATCAGTAAGGAATTTTATGCATACCATACTGTGACTTCTTAGAAACATTTAAATTACTAGTATTGTTAGCAGATATATTATATTGTTAACTGTGAAGATATACAGTTAAAAAGACAGTAAACACAAACCTTAGGCCTAATCTAAGAAAAAAATAACTTGAGTTCAGTTATTATTAAACATTTTGTGTATAGTTGTGGAAACAAGAAACCCGCGCTTGAGTTAATGCGTAAAAAAATATTTACAATTTTGTTTCGCAGAATTTATTTCCTTGTTTTATTCAAAATAATTAAAAATACTTTTTATAACTGTTTTACGAGATAGTAATAGTAATCCACCGGCATCGGGAACAAGGTCCCAAGCTACCGGCAGTCAGGGCCCTAGAGACAGGAACCTCCTCACAATAAGTGCCGTGTCGAGGAGAACCGCCTTCTGAATCTGGCCCTTGACCCAGCAACCTAATGAGAGCATCTGAAGGTGTTGGTCGAGGCTCTTGACTATTAAGCCATTGGCTGTGACAACTATCGGCACAGTGATTGCTGAAAATATGAAATTTAACATTTCTCGTAAAACAACATAAGACTTATAGGCACCAAAACTGAATTTCAAGGGAAAGCAAATTTTTTTACGTACAAAAAAAACATTTACCTAAAATCAAAACTTTTCAGCCAGAAAAAAATCGCTATAGAATTTATTTAAAATACTAGTTTTAATAAAAGAAACAGCCTGTATAAATCCATAAAGCTATGTTTACTAACATGAATTCGAAAAAAACCGCCGCCGCGACATCTGGCGCTAGCGTTATGTAATTATTTGTTTTATGAACACACATCAACGTTTTAAATTTTTTGTCTCTTTCTATATCTAAGATTGTAAACAAACTTCTGTACAATTAAGTAACTGTTGTTGTGTTATCTTTGTTGAGATAAGGTTTTAATTATACATTATATTATATGAAATTTTCACTGTCAACAATTGTACATTTCTAACGTTATTCTGGATTTTATGTAAATAATACTGATTTTATGAATTGAATTTGCTGTAACCACACTCTCTTTTACTAATCCATCACGTAGAATCGGACAAACTGTATAATTAGAATAATTAAAATCTCTATAATAAAACAAAGTTTAACCGGATTAAATCGCGTATATTATTTAAATTGGTTTCCCTGACGTTTCGAAAGCTTTGCAGCATTTCGTGGTCGCAGGTAGACTAAGATGACAAGCGTCTTTACAAATATTTCTAAAAAAATATTTTAATCTACCGTACAATATTATTAAGTAAAATCGTACGGTATTAAAATTGTACGGTAGATTAAAATAATTTTTTATCACGATAAATACTAAAAATAAAAAAGTCATTTGACAAACCTCGAAAAACATACATTTTTTCAAAGTTTTTGTTCCTGCTCTATCTTCAAAACGGTAATACATACCAGTGTCAAACATGGTTTGATTATAGTGAATACTATGTTGTCTCAACTCAGCCTATCGCAGTCCACTGCTGGACACAGGCCTCTCCCAAGTTGCGCCACAACGCTCGGTCCTCTGCCTTCCGCATCCAGTCCCCCCCAGCCACGTTCTTTAGATCGTCGGTCCACCTGGCAGGGGGGCGCCCTACGCTGCGTTTGCCGATACGCGGTCTCCACTCAAGGACTCGTCTGCTCCAACGGCCATCGGTCCTTCGACAGACATGGCCAGCCCACTGCCACTTCAGCTTACTGATCCTACAAGCTATGTCGGTCACTCCGGTTCTTGTCCGGATAATCTCGTTACGGATTTTATCCTTCAAAGAAACTCCAAGCGTAGCTCGCTCCATAGCTCGCTGAGCGACTTTAAATTTGTGGACTAGCCCAACTGTCAGTGTCCACGTCTCGGCACCGTAAGTCATAATTAGTCTATGTTGTCTAGCAACAAATAATAAAAATAGGGTAAATATGTAAATATAGATATATGTGGTGGTAAATACCTGCGAAAGAAAGAGATGCAAAAAATCTTATTTCGCTCGCGGTGCGTTAATGTCTTTTGATGAACTCTCGTAAATTAAATCAGTTTCTATGGGGTATCAGGTCGATGATCGTATGGAACCCTTACTGCGTGAGTCCGACTCGCACTTGGCCGCTTTTTTACTAATCCATGACGTGAAGTCGGAAATGCTTTATAATTATTTATTAACCAAAGTGAAATCTTAGCTATGCTAGGTTAGTAGAGAATCAATTTCGATTTGGTAATTTTAGGCAAAAAATAGGAATCGAACGTCACAGTATATACAGACTGGATTTCTCATAAATCCCTAATATGACTAGCTTCGTGACAAATCTAAACACGCGGCCATTCACCCGGAAAACAAAAAACAAAAACACGAAAATAAATTTAAAAGCAGCTCAACAATTTTACAGAGTTATTAATAGTAAAACAATTACATGCTTGAATCCCTTCACCCTTCGAAATAAATAAATCATTCCAAAACGGATTGTTGAAAACCGATTTAGAACAAGAGGCTCAAAAAAATTATCTAACCCTAAAAAAATATGTATCCATATTTAAAATATCGTCGAGTTAACCCCTCGGTACTATGATATACGGGGCCATGGCACGTGTTATACGATCCAATGAATTCTGACATAAAACAGAGCTTCAAGAAAAAGTAGTCTATGCTCTGAATAGGAGGAAAAAATACAATTCTTGTTTATGATAGGTTGTTAAATGTTTATGTTTACGTGTATGCGTAAAAATTATCGTGGCTAAATCAAAGACTTGGCTGAATAGGCATGGTATTAATTATAATTTGCACTCCTTTACTGTATTTGCAAGTATTTTATTGCATATACATAGTTTTCATTAAAGAACCAGAAAAAAATATTATAAACTAAGATGATGTCACTGTTGTCTACATTTCTTACTTATTTCTCCTCTCGCAGGTCTGCTGGTAGAAATTTCTTTGAAATAAGCAGTACCTTTGTACTAAATAATTTTAATGCTGTCTCCTTTCATATGTTATTGTGTGTACATAAATTATAAATAAATAAATAAATGATTGTTGTTTTAAAATAAGAATAGAAAATTCCTAATATCTAATTTAGATGACTTACTAAATTTATCATTAGTGAATTGACTCAGCTTTAAGGTGTCATCAAAGTTAGGAATTATATCGTAATCAGCATCATTTATATATGCTATGCAATATAATTCAATACATCTTCTATATGTAGGTGTCGATAAAGAAACAAACGCAACAGAAAATAGCCGATGTACTCTTTTCTAAAAATACAAAGATTACCAAAAAAAATCTGCTCCGGACTTTTAAATATCATAAAGTGCAGACGTTCTGAATGTTCTGATTTTTGTTTAGTCTTTGGTGGAGTGGACCTGACCTACTCTCATCTAATTTCTTCTCAAAAATATATAGTTACACTTTCTATCTTGGCTTCGTGCCTTTTTGCGTAGTGTTGTGAGGTGGTGTACAACTTTGAATTCAGCATTTTGTGTTTTTAGCGAAATGATTGAAGCAGTTTCTGAGAGCATGGCTAGTGCAGAGCGAGTCCTGAGTTGGATCCTCGCTTGGGACAAAGATTTAATTTTGTATGACTTACATATAACTATTGTTCCAGGTCTAAATATTTCCGTACATACGTTTGATTCTGTTTTGGGGTAAGGTCGAAAATGATATATATATCTTTCCTTTTCGTGTAAAATGTGGACTCCAAAATGTAAGCAATGGGATAGTACTGCTATAAAGCCAATATGAAAGACAGGAAACTAATAACGATACAAGGAATGCTAGGACCAAATAAGAAGGCTGAGATAATGTTAGTATTACGAGACACAAACTTAAAGCTATAATTAAAGACATTTTATATTCTCTGGAAGCGTGTCTCAATCAGATACAATTTCCCCTACATAATTGAATACAACGTAAAACAATATCAAGTTATATTTATAATTATATTAACACAAAATAAAAACTTCACCCCTTCAGTAAAAGCGTTGCAGCAGTGAATCAAACCTGAGTTATTTTATATGCCTGTTTATTTTAAATGTTTAAATTTATACCGTGCCAACGACCGGTGCAGTGCACTGTAAGGAAAGTTATAATTATATGTATAAAAATGTTGTTAAACGTCGTACATACCGGGTTCTGTGCAGGAAGAAATGTCTAATATGTGTGGAAAATATAATGACGAGGCCCATTTTCACTAACGAGTATGACTTTATAAGATTTTAATCGGTTTAGAGGAAAAGTTGTTTGCAAAACGGACTCCTAAAATGTTTGAAAAATATTAAGATTTTCTTGACGACTAATTGAAAATATTTAGTATCGTGATTCGAGGCTATAGACTGCTTTTGCTTGTTTTGCTTTTTAAATTCTTACTCTTGAATGAATAATATTTCTTCCACATGTGGTATCTTATTATGGCATATCCCCCCCCTTTTGGGGGAGGCCTCTATTTAGCAGTAGACGTCTTTCGGCTGAAATGATGATGACGATGATGATGTGGTATCTTTGTTTTTATAGCATGACCTATATACAGACCCATTTCAGGTTTCACTTCTATATTCACATCAGTATTTCTCAAATTACGTAATCATTTTCTCAGTCTTTCTTCCTCCGAACCCAAAAACCCGACAAAATATAAACGCAGTAAGATTTCCCAGACATTTGCACTGCCCTCGATCAGAGCGTCATTGGCAACAACCTAATATTTTAGCTTTTTAATTAACACGGTGAGTGTTGTGTGACCTCATAAATATTTTGTTAAATCACTTGTTTTTGACTCATCCTCATGTATTGATGTAAGAAATGTCTCGAAATATTGGCTTGTCTTTATACAAGGCGATTTGTGTAATTTATTGCTGGTTAAACTGTGTATGGGGCAACTTGGCAGGGCTTATGTTCGATAGATGAGGTGATAGGCTGTGTTGACTTATTGATATTAGTAACAGAAAAATACATAATAATATTAGTAACGTGACTCATTCATCGCCGACTACATTTTTATTTTTTTACAAAATCTTCAGAAGTGGTTTTCATTCAAAGAAAACATCGCAACATTATGCAAGAGCAGATTATTTATATAATTAAATGAACATACGTAAGCATATCTGTGAGATCTAACACGATGAAAGACAACTAACGAATCTGCAAGCTGAATGTTTTTCGTAACGAAACACGACAGTTCCTTGCGAGACAGCCTGGGACCAGTTTCTCTACAAATTACCCACGCACTTCGAAAATCCTTTCCACCATTTTGTTGGAGTTACTCCTATATATCTTAAGTTACATAAACTTGAAGTATTTCAGTAGACACTCCACTAAAACGCTTTGCTTCTAAACTTATATGCGTTTTGACATTTATTAGTTTCACGCACCCTGTATTTTAGAGGTTACAGCTTTGCAACCAATGTGCGCAACGTATCGCATTTTATTACCGATGAATGTTAGAAAGGCTATTTTTAGGGCTACAGATGTTCTATTCAGAATGTCTGTAGCCGGCAGATATTTTGACAAATATGGCTAGGCCTGAAATTAGTTATTGTTTTAAGTTCAGTCGGCACAGCTTGCAGCCGTAAAGTCTAGCGCGATTGGGTCATCTGGTATTCTTGAAATTCCAACTTAGGTATCTGATTTTTTTTTATACTAAAATATATTTGCGTTTGACCGCCACCTCACCTCATGTTAAACGATGGTGCGGTCGACAATGGTACACGCTTGATCAGCAAGAAACAATTCTCTCGAGCCTTGAAGACCAGATTAAACATATCGGGAAATACAGAAAGAAGGAATTCCACTCTAGTTTCATGAATGATTTCAGGAGTTTAATTTCTGATAATACCTATCTCTTTTAACACTCCAAATGTAAGGTGGCTCGAAATGGTTCAAGCCTAGCTATAGTATACTTACTAGGCATAAAGCGTCACTACAAAAACCATTTTTACTAACTACAACTAAAGGATTTTATGTAATTTATCATAAGGTAGTTTCCAGAAAAGGATTAATATCAAAATGTTAATAGGTATTGCTTCGATCCTCATTTGGGAATGAATAATAAACATACCTATATCAACTGTTTATATGGGCGAGTTGGGAGTTCATTATCTCCTATCGCTTAAAAGTTTTTCATTACATTTAGGTCTTCATTTTGTTCTATTATTAGGTTATTTTAGTACGTTAATCAATATTTGTAGAATTGAAAATCACAAGTTACTATGAACTAAGTTCTTCAATATTTAATTCTAATGTGGCAAAATTAAGTTGTTGTCATATATTTTCAGTCACTTTTATAAAGCGTTGTATTTTTACCTAAAATTAATTTCCTTTCTACCTTTGTTTCAGAACCTAATGGATCCCAATAGGAGGAGTTGAGTTTGTTGGTGAAATATGAATCTCGCTGCTATTGCGTTTTGGCGCGAAATGCCAATCGCTTTCACGTTCCTGTTAGCAACGGCATGCCTCGTGACAGCCAGAGATATTATTTTAGGTGAGTTCTTATTTTTAAATCAAAAGGATCATATTTAGGTTAACTAAAAGGAAAAAGAAAATGGAAAAAAGAAGAAGAAATAAACACTTTTTCTCGTAACGAAAAGTAAAATTCTATTTCTCATTATAATGACCATTAATAAATTACAAGCTTTTGCAATGAACCTTTTGCATATGAACGATACGTTGGATTATAAGGAGTTCTAACACTCATCTTAGGACACCTTAAAATCCAACGTTTCAATACTCATATTGTGTCCAGGATATACATATAAAGCTGTTTAATAATGCTGGTTTAGTAAGAAACACTCAGTAAAGGATGTATGACTAGGTACTTCCTTTTCGTATTTGATTTCAGCAATTATTATTCAAAACCTAATATCACTTAAACGTCGAATTGCCAAATAATCGTAGGATGTAAGAATACCTTACTGTTGTAACAAATGTCAACTATATCAAAGGACCAACAATAGGGCCAAAAAACATGTGTTGAATCTTTATGGGCTCCTTAAATTCAAAAACCATGAATTTCGTATTCAAAATTCATCCGTATTAACAAAAATCTGGGATGCTATACCAAGAATTTAAAATTCTAATCGCTTCGTACTACGAATACAAATTGTTCTGTCAAAATCGATTGTAGGGCCTATGGTACGTTATTTTTGGCAATCGGAAATGATTTCTTTTGTCTGTTTATTATTCATTGCGGGTTTAAGGCGCCATGTCGAGAATTATATTGTTTAACTCAATACGTAGGGTCAGATCAATATCGACAATCGTTAGAGTTGCGCCAATGCGATTTAAATACGGTTTCAAAATTGAAATATTTTTGGCAGCTACATTTCGTAACGGTTTTTTTTCGGTTGTGTTAAATTCTTAATCGGTTACGTAATCATTCTTTGTTCATTATTTTCATCATATATTTCACTTTTAAAAGATTCTACAACCAAAAGCATGCGACCATTGCTTGTCAATGAAATTGTAACATAAGATAACACCGAAAAATTAATTTAACAGCGGAAAGGGTTATTACTTCACGGTCACAAATCGATTGTTCCCTCCCCAACCCTCTCATTTGGTTCTCATTAGATGCACCGGATGTCTAATTACTTTAATGACCAGTTAATTTAGAGCCCTGTGCTCTCTTTTCAAATCTCCGTTATTGTGTCTGGTCGGAAGAGCGTCCGTCTGTGGAGGGTCGTCTTATGTTGGACGTTATGATCTATTTAATGTAACGTCCTGTGTAGTTATGATGTCCTGGTACATCAATTTGATTGAGGGATGATAATTTGTTTAATTTGTCGTGATTTTTAGGGCTGAGAGGATGTTATGGATTATTTTTATGATAGTAGATGAGATATAGCTACATTAAATGTGTCCTCAAATTAGTCCCAAAATTTAAATTTTGTTATTCGATTTTCTTTATACGTAAAAGCATTTATTATCTTTTACGAACGATACCGCCAGCTATGGACACACAAATAAAAAAAACTGTAGAAGAAATGCTGCGTACAATCATAGTGAAGCCAAAAAATCTATGCTCCTTCGTGTGCACCCAGCGCTCACGCACACACATGCATATCTAAACGTGCTCACCCCTCTCAGTACACATGTCGCCGTATCGTCCAGTAAGCATCGCGAAAGAGCAAATATCCTTCAAGTGCATAGTGTGTGCGTGAGCGCTAGTTTTTTTTTGGGAGAGGAAGGAGAATTGTTTTTTTTTTGCTTCAATATAATTGTTCGCAGCACTGTTTTACTATGTCGGCGGCTATGAAGTAGGAAATTTTATAGATAAGCTTTGGCAAACCTGAGTAGGTATTTCGAGCCCCATACTTTGTATTATCTTTTATCCCTACGTAAACGCAGGTATCTTTATCTTCTATCTTTTTTATAGGAAGTTAAATATTTTCTACCCCACTATCGAAATATAAATAGAATTGTGTACAATGATGACATTCTGCGAATATTTTTTCCACATGTGGACCTAAACAAATATTCTGTTTCATTGGACTGTTATAAAAGCTATTGGTATTAGATAAGAATATAAATACTTCCAATATACTTCACTTTTATTTTGTCTATGGAATTTCACAACATAGGTACTTAGCATTAGCACATCTCGGACACTCTATACAATGTAAACGCTAGCACCATCTACATACAAAAGATAACGTCTGTATACGAACGCACACACACGTGTAGGTTAGGGAAGCTCGCTGTTCGTAATGCCGACTCGCTTCTCAGTAGTTCTGAGAGATGGCGTGTTGTATAGCGACTGGCAATTTACATCCATTGCAATATTGCAGTCCAATTTCCGCCAGGCTGCGGGTGCATGCGGGGCGCGGGCGAGGAATCATTATATATGTTATTATTTGTTCATGCATATCAGGATTTACGTTACAAAATATCACCTCTAAAACATGTAAATCACCAAATTAGTAAGCAACCGAAGTTTGTTTAACATAGATCTATCTAAATAAAGACCTCTGATAGTTTCCTTCAGAGTCGAAAATAAAAAACGTTTGATCCCAAGTAAAGGATTCCATGGCAAATCAATAGAATTTCGTATTGCATACAAATAGCGTGCGCGGACGACGGATGTCGGCGCCTTTTGCAACAGCACTGCCAACACGATAGACGGCAACTGCGCCTGCGCATCCTCTGGCCTTTATAGGGTTGGTGACTGGGTGGGATTTTAGAATATGGTTGGAGTTAATAAAGCAGCAGTAGAAAAACTAAAAAAAATAATTGTGGATTCAATCCTACTGAATGAATAAATTAATACGATGAATGTTTCAACACACATCAAAATGATTAAGACTTGTATGACAGGTTAAAGAAATTAAAAGTAAATGTTATAGAAGGAAACAGCCGTGCAGCATGCTGCTTTGACGTGTTACCTACTAACTTCTTATAATATGTCTTGCTAAATAAAATCTATGTTAATTTTTCTAAATTACGACCCTAATTTGCAGTTTCATTTGTTATTACGCAGTGTCTTTTTAAAAACAAACACCATTGTTTTGTTACGATTGTTACCCGTAGTGTTTGCTAAGTTACTTAATAAATAAAACAAAAGATCTTGACTTATTTATGCAATACACAAACTTCTCAACTCTTCATTCATGTCCAGTACAAAACTTTTCCGCCCTACCAGCCCTTGTTTGGTTATCGTACGCCCTTTGCATTTCTATTACGTTGGGAAAATCGTGATCGGTACTCTTGGTCGTGACGTCCTTACCCAACCTTGGAGACTCATGCCCCACCATTTTGTATTCAACCAATGCTGTTATGACAACCAAGAAAGCTCTCTTCATATATATTTCCAGTCATTTTGCGCTTCATATCACTTTTATTTATTAATCTTGGCATGGATGATGGCCTTATTTTTGGAATCGTGACAATAATTTATAATGATAAAATTACTAGTTTTGTTTTTAGTGAATTGGTAATTTCTAATGCTATAGCAAGTATGTTATCTATTTCAGTATCAGTAAGTGCTTTCATCACCTTTATTAAACACTATCATAATGTTCAATCAATCAATCAACTCAGCCTATCGTAGTCCACTGCTGGACATAGGCCTCTCCCAAGTTGCACCACAACGCTCGGTCCTCTGCCTTCCGCATCCAGTCCCCCCCAGCCACGTTCTTTAGGTCGTCGGTCCACCAATCGTCGGTCATAATGTTACCTACCATCAAATAACAACATAACATAACATCATCATCATCACGCCTGTATTTCCCCGAAGGGGTAGGCAGAGGTATAGTACACCCACATTTCGCCAGTTATGTTATAGTCCCAACATCAACAACAACAACATCACTAACAAAATTAATAACAACATCACTATTAATTCATCTTAGGTCAACTTGGTTCCATTTCAATGTTTTCTATAATAACCATGTGTCATCTTTTTTATTTCTTCACTTTTAAAACATTAAATCCATTAATTCTGCAGACGAATACTCCAGAGTACTAATCTGGCAAGGCAATTTTTATGTCAATAAACAGGTCTCCAACGTTAATGTCTGATTTTTACAGCTCGCATCTTTCACAGCCAATTTCTCTACCGCAGTTGATAGCTTCCAAGAAACATTGGCAATTAACTGAGACATAATAGATTTGACATGTACTTAAACCCCTGCCTAAGCCATAAGACAAATAAACCTTAGAATCACGTAATGTAGTTCTGAAGTGGAGACGATGCTTAAAATGTCGTAAAAATTTTACGGTTCAAATGAAAATAAATAGTTTTTCACCGTGTTCCATTTAGATGGTCCACTATAAAAATCTTTACAGCTGCAAGTAAATGGTTTTCTGGTACATATTGCGTAATAACCAATCTATCTGAAATGAGTGTAAAAAATCTGAGTCTAAGAACACCTCTGTATTTGTATGTTTGTATGAGTCAATCTCTGCTTCTTACATTATAGTCTAGATGACTTTGATTAGTTCAACCTTGCTACTTGTTTAGCCACGTACTGAATTACTAAACAGGTCTTAAATGTTAAATTTGTTTGTTACCTATGCGAACTAAAAATAACTATTTTGCGTAGCGACGTTAATTTTATGAGACTCGTTTTTATAAACGCTGCTACAACGTAACTAACAACTAGATAATATGCAATATTTTTATGTTCCTTTATTTTCTCCGTTAAATTTTTTAAGACATTGACAGATCTCTCAGATATTGATGTGCGTTGTGTAGAAAATGCATATAAATACAAACCTAAGAATATCCTTTCTATTTTATTATTTCACTGACACAAGGGTCAGTTTCACAGCCTACGAATGAAGTTACACTAATAAGATCGTGACGCAAATGATATCCAAATCACACTTGTTATATGCATATATTTATTGGTTATAAATGCAAGTTGAATCTTCTTATGACCAATATTAAAACCTTTGACATCGAAATAACAAATTAATAAACTTTTCACAAGTTGTTAACAGTAATCTTCATCAATATAAATATGGCTAAATATACTTTGTAAACCAAAAAAAAATATGCATACCATTAGCGTGATTTAGATTTCATTTGTGTCATGATCTCATTAGTGTAAAATCATTCGTGGTACCCAATTTTATGTGAAATCGACCCACAACATCCTAGCCCAAGGCACTAACGGTCAACTTGAAAGACCGTAGGAACTGCGCCGTAGGTCAGTAAATAATGCCAATTATTCAACTTGATATATTCGCGCCAAATAAGTGAAACGTCTGCATTGCTTGTCTCCGGGAAATTTGTCAGGACCGCGCATAATCTCGGATGTAACTCTAAACTCATAAATAACGGTTATTTTCCCTCCAAATGAGACTGTTTTAATTGGTGTTTTGCGGGAAAATTGCCCCTTTGATGTATGTTGTTAAGATTATAATCAAACAAGGTATCGAGAAATATTATAGCCAGGTCGGTTTGTCCTGTTGCAATTTATTACTCTATTTGTCAAAGGTTGGTTATAAACAATTACTTAATTTTTCATTTAATTGACGCAAGTATGCGTAATTTGAATTGCAGTTTCAATAATCGAGAAAACATACGAAAATATAAGCGTGTTAAATATATTAAAAAGAGACTTCAATAGTTAAACATATAAAGTCTCTTTACCATATTAATTTTACAAATCTTATTAATATCCAATAACAACATAACATAACATAACATAACATAACATCACGCCTGTATTTCCCCGAAGGGGTAGGCAGAGGTGTATAGCACACCCACATTTCGCATTTCGCATTTTTTTTTTAATATCCAATAAAACTTAATTATCATGACGTTTGTAATTCCTACCACTAAATAGCTTCATCCATTTTGCAGAATCCGAACTTTGGCTACCAGGAGCCCATAAAGATAAAAAGGTCGTCTATAACAGACCTTTTAGATGCACCTGCTCTTTCAGCTGTCAATGCAATGCATTCAATTCAATTCAATTTTTTTAAGTTATGGCTCCATCGTTATTCGATGATTTTGCCAATGTCAAGGTAGGAAAAGACACAGTGATAAGTTCTTAGTTTCGAATGTTGCTTATCATAAATTTACCGATGTTTGTAGAGATGGTATGCATTAAGCTGTAAAAGGACAAAACAACACATATTATTAGTAGACAACAATACACAAAAATGTTAAAACACACAGAAGGAGTTTAAGGGAATGCTAAGGGAAAAAGGACCAATAAGGATAAGGTATGTAAAAATAAACTACACAAAATGCAATGCATGTGCACAAGCAATAAAGACAAATCATGAATTTATCAACATGTCATAAATATGTAGGGAATATTTTTACTCATAAAACATTTCTTGTCATGATGTCTATAGAAAATTGTAGATTATAAATAAAAATAAATGGTATTTAAAACGACATAACTTTACATAAGTGTAAGTGCGTCTTTTATCAAACCCTATAGTTATTTAAATTTTTTCACCAGTTGCTTTGGATTCAT
This sequence comes from Asteroscopus sphinx, assembly GCA_949699075.1. NCBI lineage: Eukaryota > Metazoa > Arthropoda > Insecta > Lepidoptera > Noctuidae > Asteroscopus > Asteroscopus sphinx. The sequence goes on along the minus strand of OX453022.1, from coordinate 18,655,814 downwards.
TGGATTCATGACGTTTTCTTAAAAATCAAAAACAGATAAAGACACAACATTTTAGCATTCATGCGTGCCAACCTCTTTTACTGTCAGATATAAAAACAAGACAAAGTTTCCTTCCTCCCCATAATTCTGCATCTGCATTAATTTCCCCTGTTTTTCTTGTCGCCACGTCGCCGCGTCGTCAGCTGATAAATTCGATGTTTCTTCATTAAACGCTGCTTCTCTACCGTCACATTGTAAATCTTCTGTACTTGACGTTGCGTCTTATTTGATCCGTATCTTTGCTTCTATTTCAGTAGCTTCTTCCCCTATATTAATATTAGCAATATTTATGTCATATTTAATTTTGCTTGTTATTCCCATTACTATTTAAAATTATTGCAGTTTTTATTAAAAACATGCGAGTATACTTGGACATAATATTATCAACCCTACTGATACCTACTTAATATGATTTCATCACTTATTTTAGTTTTGTGATGGTTAATTTTAATAATTAGCTAAAATTAAATTTGCCTTACCGAACTTCTAGTATTTATTTGTGTTAGTATTTTTTTCTAATCTGTATCTTTACAGAAAAGTTTCTCCTAAATTAATTTTCCTCATCCACGTCCCAAGCTTAATGTTTGTCATTGATGTATTCGCAGCAAGTTGCATGTTGTGCGCTTGCGACTGTAAATATTTGCTGTGCCAGGCTATGATATGTGTTTCAGTTCATTGAGCCCATGCATCTATTTGTGACCAGTGGGCATTACTGGACAACTGTAATGTAGCTGTACTGCCGGATAACTATTTTGCGAATGAAAAGCTTAATTAAGGAAGACGTCTTACAGTGACAAAATTACATCTGATATTACTATCTTGGCACGTTCTGATTAAAATTATTTGTAAGAAAGAGAAAGAAGTCAATTTAAAAGTGAGATTTTTAAATTTTTATTGCTATTATCATTTTGTGTCTTTTGTTCTGTTTTTTTACGTAAAGTAGAAACTGGTAGTGTCAATTTCTTGTGTTGTGTGTGTAATGTTCTTCTCCTCTTTAATTTAATAAAAAAAATGCAATCTTATTTAGAAATGTTCAGAATTTTATTTAAAACATCAAAGGGCCCAAAACAGTTCTGAAAACTTTTCCCCTAAAAGACCTGCAACAGAGCTCCACCTCCCAAAATTAGCATTAGCAAAAGACCGAAACGTAACGTCAACGCTGTCCACAATGAATGACAAATCATCCCATTACCAACATCTGCTTTTAGGACCTACACATTTGTTGCCCAATCATTTCTATGTTGCTGATTTTAAATCTCAAATTGCCTTGGCAGAAACTTTGCAACAGCCAAACCAGTTTGCAAGTGCAAGTTTTTGAATGCACATGGTGTCTCCATATTCATTTTACAGTCTGTTGCTATTCTAGGAATAATATTCCTCTATATATTCGCGTATTTTAGTACAGGTGCCCAGATGTGGTGTCCAGTTTTCCTTTTGCCAAAGTTTCGGTAGGGGAGTTATGTACCAGGCAATTTGTCTTCTTATTCGGTCGCATCTGTCTGGATTTATTAGCCCAGCTTTTTTAGTTCCTTTGTTTTCAAGTTAGTGAACTTGATCCCAATTACTGTGTACTGACTAATTGCTGATTAACTTGGTTTTGATTCTTTGTGTCACTGTGTTAGCGTGACATATTAATAATTATTTGTTATGATTTCTATGTTTAGGCTGTGTCTCACTGTTTGGACGGCTTTCTAGTGGTAGAATTATTATTTTGTTTCTTACTTCTTCATTTTTGGACAATATATTTACGGATTTACAAACAGTAGGCACAACATCTTGATGAATTTACATCAAATCTCCTCAGTATTTTTATGCTAGTAATTTTAGAAATAACTGAATCCGATATTTAAACAATTAAAATAGCAACCTACATAACACTAACACTTAATAAATATTATGTATGCCTACACGGCCTGTTTTCGAGAAAGCCCAGTTGTTTCCGCTATCCCTGCAAGCGAGCACTAGATAACAAAATTAATAGCCGATCCAATCTAAAGCCTATAAATCTGATAAGAAACATAGGCCCGTTTATTCAATTGGACTGCGGAATCAGAGGCCAACACTATCAGAGAATGGTCTAAGATATGGATTGCCATTTCGATAATTTCAGGATCTACATTATCTTCGATAAGTAATTGTGCGTCGTTTTCTTATCTATTGGAATTAGTTTGTCTGGTATCCTCTTCGGTGGTATCTGTTATATTAATGTTTCGAGCTTTTGAATGTCCTGTTGGTCTCGTTGCTTGAGCATTCGCTGTTGTATTTTTGATCTTAGATTGTGCTAATACTTTATGAGTCTTTGATATCTGCTTGGATATCATGTAGTTTAGATTCTGAATCTGGTTATATACATATCTTTAGGCAAATTGTTTGTGATGTGGGCAGGGAAAATCGAGTGAGATTGCAATAAATTCACAATTAATTATAATCAATTTAAACTTCGAGTGAATACAGTATGTTAAATTGACTCGGTCAAAATAATTCTTCTAAAAAAGTGCACAATGTAAAAATATACATCCAATCAGCATGCAACCAAGACTAAAAACATTTGCGCTATGGATTTATTTTCTAAAAAACTCAGCTAGCGTGTTACTGCTAGCACAGCGGGACTTTAAAGATGCTCGTTGTGTACATTATTAAAAAAAATCTCACGAACACATGGGTTCGAGGGTATGCAGTTGCATCTACAGGCAAAAGTTAAATGTTTAATTTAGCTTGTTTCGCAAGGGAAACTTCATTAGGTTAAGGATGTGATGTTTGGTTGTGTGCATCTATGTTTGGATTATTGCCATCAACAAGTTTACGTGCGTGTTTTTATTCGTGTTAATTTTCTTTGATTTGATCTATTTAGATTGGATCATTTTACATCAGTTCGATTTTATACTTGATCCATTTTTGAGATATTCGATGTTGATTTTGATTTAGAACTTATAATTGATCAATTATTATGAGATTTTTAATGATGATTATTATTTCTACATAAAAGAAGCATGATTAAACGAAAGCCAACAAATTGCCAATAATTAACAGTTGGTAGGTAGCTAGGTAGTTATGATTTATTTTATGAATGATAGTAAGCTTTCACTTAAGATTAGATGGTGAAAACGTCGTTGTAAAGATCAGATTAATGTTGCTGTAGATGTCTTGCTAGATACTACTGATGAATCGATATGTGCCGGTATCTTTTGCTACTTCCCAGGTAAGATAAACCTTGTCTGCGGCTTCGTCCACGAAAATTTTGAACTTGTATTACATATCTTTGGAGTTGAATAAAAAAAAACTCTTTCTTTCTTTTCTTTTTTTTTTAGTGTTTGCTTATTACATTATTCTTATTCTTTATTGCAAAATAAAAAAAAACAACAAGGAAGGAAAGGCGAGCTTAACATATAATTGAGTTTTCTACCAGCAAACCTTTGAGTGATAGAACATGGGTATAAAATGTAAAACTGAGGGTAAACTTAAGAACGGAACTTAAGGGAGTCTAGATATGTGCCCGGTTAATGGCAATAGGCTCGCCCCCTATTACATGGACTTATAACTGGCGAAATGTGGGTGTACTATTACACCTCTGCCTATCCCTTCAGGGAAATACAGGCGTGATGTTATGTGTGTTATGAGGGTAAACTTTCAGTACACACCATGTTAGGAACTTCTTTACAAAATCTCATGCTACTACAGAATCATCAACCAATCTTCTAGCCCTTTCCCAACTATATTGGCGTCGGCTTTCAGTCTAATCAGATGCGGCTGAATATCAGGATTTTACACGGAGTGACCGTCAGACCCTCTTAACCCAGTTATCTGGCAATTCAAATTAAAATGTATTTTATTTCAAATAAACCTAATTACAGTAAAATACTGACATCCTAAGGTTAGACCTGTTGTCAGACTTTCGGGCTTTTGACTAACCGTAACGACTGCGATAGATAGTGCTCTCTGCAGCACGGAGGGGTCTCGTCTCGATGTACCATCACAACACGGGAGTGTTGAGTCACTTGCTAACATTCTTAATTCGGCCGTGTTGGCAAATCGGACAAAGTCGGACATACTCGTACATGAAAAAGTTGCCCGATTTGTATAACACGGCCAAGTTAAGATGATAAGCAAGTGGCTTAACTTTCGCGTGTTGTGACTGTACATGTACAACGAAACGGTCACCCATCCATGGACTGACTGAAGCCAGTGCAACTTAAACTGGCCAGATCTTTCAATCCACGCGTTTAATATTTAGCCATGAGCCCTTCCTTATGCTACTAGAGAATAATATAATAAACTAGCCTGTGCCCGTGACTTCGCCCGCGTGAATGTCGTTTATCGCGTATCCCGCGGGAACTGTTCATCATCCCGGAATAAAAAGTAGCCTATATGTTAATCCGGTTTATGTTCTACCTGTATGCCCAATTTCATTAAAATCCATAGAGTAGTTTTTGCATGAATAAGTAACAAACATCCACACATCCATACATCCTCACAAACTTTCACGTTTATAATATTAGTTGGATGATTAGATACATTTGTGCGAGATCTTTATGAGAAGCGGCATTACAATCTGTCTGTGAAACTGACAGAATATTTTCCGTCTCTCTATAAATCTCAGATGATGCTTACAAATGATGGGCTTTCGCCACAAGTTGAAGTGAGAAGGTCAAAGCTCACATGCAAATGTAAGTGATAAGTGGTTAATATATTGCTTAGAAGTATCAATTTGATCCACGTTGACACCTTCAGTTGAGTATTACAAATTGTTCAGAAAACAAGTTCCTGAAAGCTTCTAAGTACTTGTTTTTGCCATCTCGCAATAATATACATATACGTGGGACACTCAGAAAGTTTTGCGAAACTAAAAAAAATTGTTCTATACGTACATATATTTTTATCAAATCTTTTCAAAGTACTTTCCACCAGCCTCTATACAAAGATTCATGCGCCTAAACCAGTTTTCAAAACACTTTTTCCAGTCCGCCGCAGACACCTCGTTTACAGCCTGCTCGAACGCAGCCAGCGTATCTTCCGGCGACGAAAATTGTATCCCTTTGAGCTGATTTTTTATTTTTGGGAATAAAAAGAAGTCACACGGTGCTAGATCAGGGCTGTAAGGAGGGTGACCCAGGAGTTTGACTGGCGTGCTGTCCAGGAAGTCCCTCGTTTTGAGTGCGGTGTGCGCAGGTGCATTGTCGTGGTGGAGCAGTAGCCCGCGGAGCCCTGTGTTTGGTCGCTTGTTGCTTATAACAGAGAAAACTTCTGGCAAACATTTGGTAGTATACCATTCGGCATTAATGCTTCTTTGATCCCGTAAGGGAATTGATACCAAGTGGCCAGTCAAATTAAAAAAGCTAGCGATCAAAATCTTACCCCCGCTTCTAGATCGCTTCACTTTGGTAGGCGTTGGCTCATTTTGAAACACCCAAACAGTCGACTGGCGCTTGGTTTCTGGGTCGTATTGATAAATCCAGGACTCATCACCTGTAACGATGTCGTAAACACGCCGAGACGAGCCTGCTTCAAATTTGTTAAGCATATCACGGCACCATTCCACCCGGGCCTGCTTCTGAGCATCGGTGAGGTTGTGCGGCACCCAGCGTGATACTATCCTCCTCACGCGAAGATGGCTGTGTAGAATCTCGTGAACGCTTCCCGATCCAATCTTCAATATGTGTTGAATCTCCTGATATGTAATTCGCTTATTGTCTTGGATTAAATTTTTCACTGCTAGCACGTTTTCTTCGGTAACAGCCGTCAAAGGGCGACCGCTTCTTTCGTCATCCCCCAAAGTTGGTCGACCGCGCTTGAATTCGTTATACCAACGATACACGGTTGCCTTGGAAGGGCCTTCATCCATGAATGCCATTTGAAGTCTATCGTACGATTCATCCGGTTTCAGGCGACACTTGAAATCGTATAAAATCATAGCTCTAAAATGTTCCCGGCGCAGATCCATATTTCAGTGAGACACAATACTTTGAATTAACTCGCAAAAAATGTGGAGGGAAATTTTGAAATTGGAACTTACTTATTTTTACTTATAAATAATCATATTTTCGAAAAACATTATAATTGGCCAGTCTCCCATATATAAAAACTTTTTTTCGCAATACTTTCTGAGGGGCCTGGTATAGTTATAATTCGTAATATACACCGTAATTGCACTGAAAAGCAAGCATGTAAAATGAAAAAGTTCGGTAATAAAAGGCTAAAATTATCAAAAATTCATAAAATGAAAGAGCGGTTATGCCCTTGTCTTATCGAAGGCGCGATTTGGATGAGATTTTCTTGTCGTACCGCAAGTGTTTTTTTAATCCTTTTAAAAACTAGGTCCAACGTTTAGTCAATTTCGATCATGTCTTCCCGTATACCACAAAAGTTATTGTTTTTTTAGTTGGACTACCCCTTAAGTTTTACTGGCACAGATAGCTTATACTTCTGTCTCTGTACTTCTCATATTTTCTTTTCTTCTAAAAATATTTGATTAAAGCGATAAACAATATTTATTTATTTATTTCCAAGAATATGGTACATTGAGGTCTTAAAGTAATAAATTATAATAATATTACAACATCATCAATGAAACATTTATAATTATTTACTAACAAAATTATGTTGACAAAATATTCACACGAACAACACGACTCCACAATTTTCCGTGTTCTCATTTCGACCTGCAGATTTATTGCCATCCCTTTTTTTGCTTGTTTATTTATTCTAAAAAAGATATCGTGTCAAGTTTCACAAAAACTATAGAATAGCCTAACCGTCAAAGTAAATTATTGGATACTAACTGTGCGAATATCAGTATCGAATACGATAATTCTTAAAATCCTAATTCGTCGAACGAACTATACATAGTAAATCGACCAAATCTTTCTCAGTTCCACCATATAACAATTTACTAGGAATGTCGGGCCCTGTTTTCCTAATAAACATGTTAGTATCGTGTTACTCGTAATCTCGGCTTACAAACACAACATGAGAATTGTTACAGAGTTCCTACAGAATTGGGTATATTTTGAAACTATTGTACTTCCTAATTATGAAACGATTTTGTGAACTAAGAACCGAGTATACTTTTTTCTGACGTACTTAATTGCCTGCCATTTTAATATCATACTAATTTTATAAAAGTGAAAGTTATTTCTGACTGCCGCTCTAATCATGCCTAAACGACTGAATAAATTCTGGTGAAATGGGTACAAAACCAGCGCAAAACCCTGTACTTCCATCAACATTATTACCGAGCGTAGCTGCGGACGTTAGCTAGTCTGTCTTATGATTAATTGATCAATTTTTACTGGCAATCAGTACATTTTGATCTATACATATATTTTATGGATTGATTGATAAGCCCACCGACTAATTGATTGATTCGTCGACCGATGATTGATCGGCCCAACACATCTATTCCCAAACCATAATTTTTCAAGATCTATACTTTGTATTTCTCCTATAAACGATTCTCAAATTAGTTTCCACAGCATGAACGAGCTACTTAATAAATATTTGTGCTGAATCGTCTGTCCTTAGACCGTCAAGGGACTGGGGTAGGCAGGAGCCCAGCTATAACGGGCGCTATTTATTCAGAGCTATTTATGAAGGTACTACAAAAGATGAATGTGAGTTTGTGCTAGTCTGTGTATAATTATTAATAGATTTGTATTAGCAATTAATAAATTGAACAATTTGATTAGTCTACTTATTGATTGATTAATTCGTCGACCGATGATTGATCGGCCCAACACATCTATCGCAAATCATCACTTTGTATTTCTCCTATAAACCCTACCATGAGCTTGCTACTAAATAAATATTTATGCTGAATGGCTGTCCTTGAACCGTCACGGGACTGGGGTAGGCAGGAGCCCAGCTATTATGGGCGCTGTAGTCAAAGCTATTTATGTACTACAAAAGGTGAATGTGGGTTTGTGCTAAGTAAATCATTTTAGCTGTAAAACTGTTGGTTAAATCAATCTTTTGTTTGTGAATTTTGTGAGGCTAAAATTGTTGTAGGGTTTGGCATATCGTAGCGTAACTCATTCCCTCTTCTTTCATTCGTATTTCTCAATGCTTCATGTCGTGCATGACCTTCCCCGGGGATCGCTTTCATCTGAATGATATTTCGCCATCTGTTGTGATCACCTGTGTCTTGGACAGCGTCGTGAACCGAGATGAAAAAAAAACAGCAAAGAATCGAGCTGCAAATCAGTGCTGTGCCAATACCTACATGCGCAGCAAGTACTGAGCTGGATCCCTTGCTACACATGTATACATATGTAGTATATATGTTGTGTTCTCTGTAATTTGTCCAGCAGGGCAATTGTGTAACTGCATCGCAATCAACAAAATGTCAATTTTGACGTTTGAATCCTGAAAAATGATACAATTCGAATTGCGTCACTACAAAACTCTTGATTACGATGTCGGAGGGATTCATCATGAAATTGAATGAATGTTAAAGCTTTAAACGCATACTTGCAGCAGCTGACTTGCATAACGAAACGTGATCTAACATACATGACGTCATTTACATCGCAATGGATTTCCCTCCTGACGTCATTTACTTCATAATGAAGTTCCTCTATGTCGATACACAATTTCAATGTTTGATTGCGATGTTATCAACATCGTCTTCAATTTTACATCAAAATTAAACTGTCAAACGAGTTACGCAATTGCCCTGCTGTTACCTTTTCATATGATATGTATATTTTATGTGTATGTGGTTCAAACGTGAAACGTTTGAACGTGTAGGGCTGCGGCTTCATCCTTTTTTTTGCCGTACACTTTGACAGTAGCAATCAGATTTTCTAGATTGTCACCTGTCTTTCTGGCAATGTTACCGAAATACTCTAGAACTTAACGTAGACACGTCATTAGGTTAGACCTTAATAAGCTGTGATAAAATTCTGTCTAATAATAAGAAATAAATAATAATAAATAAATATTTTTGGGACATTTTTACACAGCACCATTTAGTCCCAAACTAAGCAGAGCTTGTACTATGGGTACTAGACAATGAATATAATACTAAATACTTTTTTTTTGTAAATACATAATATAATACATAAGAAACACCCAGACCAACAAAAACACTTATGTTCATCACACAAATATTTGTGTCCTGTGGGAATCGAACCCACGAACTCGTGATCAGCAGTCCGACACTCGAACCACTAGACCAAGTAAAGCCAACAAAATTGAATTTTAGCCAACTGTAGCAAAAGTAAGCCATCTCATATATCAACATCATCAACATCAACTCAGCCTATCGCAGTCCACTGCTGGACATAGGCCTCTCCCAAGTTGCGCCACAACGCTCGGTCCTCTGCTTTCCGCATCCAGTCCCCCCCAGCCACGTTCTTTAGGTCGTCGGTCCATCTGGCAGGGGGGCGCCCTACGCTGCGTTTGCCGATACGCGGTCTCCACTCAAGGACTCGTCTGCTCCAACGGCCATCGGTCCTTCGACAGACATGGCCAGCCCACTGCCACTTCAGCTTACTGATCCTACAAGCTATGTCGGTCACTCCGGTTCTTCTCCGGATAATCTCGTTACGGATTTTATCCTTCAAAGAAACTCCAAGCATAGCTCGCTCCATAGCTCGCTGAGCGACTTTAAATTTGTGGACTAGCCCAACTGTCAGTGTCCACGTCTCGGCACCGTAAGTCATGACAGGCAGGACGCACTGGTTGAAGACCTTTGTCTTCAAAGTTTGCGGTATAGGCGACGAGAAGACTCGGTGAAGTATCATATATCATATATCACTGCAGCAAATTAAATTATTATATTATCACAATTTCCTCCACCGCGCGCCACAGCTCTATGGTTAGATGTAATGGTAATAATACGGCGTGGCACATCACTAGTTGACTGTAATAGTGCATTAAAGTTACATTAGCCTTGATTAGTGGCAGATTTTTCAATGACCTAGCTACTAGTATTTCCGGTTGTTACTTATGTGAATTGTCATTTTGAATTCTCAGATTTGGGTTTTTTACGTATATTATTTAAAAACTAGCTGTGCCCGCGACTCCGTCCGCGTGGATGTCGGAAAATAACATCGTGTCATAATTATGAACACAATATCTTCAAATATTTACATATAAGCGCCTACACAGACGATTACACTATTTACCGACCATACTATATTTTGTTTTTACAACCAACCGGCTAAGGTGATGGAATTTCATGGAATTAGCCCTAAACTCCCTCATTCTGAGAAGACGCTGTGCCCAGCAGTGGGAAGAAATTGGGCTGATAATGTTATTCTATAACACTAACCACATCTCTTCTTATGCTGAGAAGAGGCCCGTGTCCAGCATTGGGACTGTAATGGGCTGGTAATGTTATGTTATTCTAGAATACTAATAATATCCAGTTCATTAACCCATCTCATTTTGAGAAGAGGGCCATACCCAGTAGTGGGACAGTAATGGGTTGACTACGTTATGTTATTCTATATTTTCTAGTTTCTTAACTCTTCTCGTTCCGAGAAGAGGTCCGTGCCCAGCAGTGGGGCAGTAGGTAATGAGCTGATTATGTTATGATAATCTATTACACTAACAATATCCAGTTCCTTAACTCTTCTCATTCCAAGAAGAGGGCCATGCTTAGCAGCGGGAAGAGGGCCATGCCCAGCAGCGGGAACAGGGCCATACCCAGTAATGGGACAGTAATGGGTTGACTACGTTATGTTATTCTATATTTTCTAGTTTCTTAACTCTTCTCGTTCCGAGAAGAGGTCCGTGCCCAGCAGTGGGGCAGTAGGTAATGAGCTGATTATGTTATGATAATCTATTACACTCACAATATCCAGTTCCTTAACTCTTCTCATTCCAAGAAGAGGGCCATGCCCAGCAGCGGGAAGAGGGCCATGCCCAGCAGCGGGAAGAGGGCCATACCCAGTAGTGGGACAGTAATGGGTTGACTACGTTATGTTATTCTATATTTTCTAGTTTCTTAACTCTTCTCGTTCCGAGAAGAGGTCCGTGCCCAGCAGTGGGGCAGTAGGTAATGAGCTGATTATGTTATGATAATCTATTACACTAACAATATCCAGTTCCTTAACTCTTCTCATTCCAAGAAGAGGGCCATGCCCAGCAGCGGGACAGTGATTGGCTATGTTATGTTATTCTATATTTTCTATAATACTAATAGAATCCAGTTGTATTTTTAGGAACCTGCAACCTGCAACCAACCAACAATCATGACCTCTACTTTGTATGCAACTTAATACAATAGAGGGGTCAAGCTGTATCGGTGGATCTACTCAACCGATTCAGATAAAACGTACCCTATATTTTAAGTTAGACTAATACCAATACAAATGCTAAGTTTCATTACGATCCGTTCAGCCGTTTTCACGTGATGAGGTAACAAACAGACAGACAGACAGACATAAATTTTTTAAACGATTGATTCGTGTTCTATAGCTTATTTCTAGTCCCCCTAGCCGGTTTTCGCGAAAAAAAACTCAATGTACAGACTTTTCGACCTTTACAGTTTTATTATAGTATATAGATATATAGATAGATAGATGTTTTATCTTTTAAGCTTTTGTGTATGCAATTTAGTAAATAGTATTTTAATTATTATTTCTGATTGTCTGTAATTGTTGTATTTCTGCAATTAACTGAACTTATGCACGTAATTATACCTATATATCTTAATAAATAAAACAAAGTCGGGTTAGTTACATCATTTATAACTCAAGAACGGCTTGACCAATTTTAATGAAATTTGACATACAGATAGAACATAACCCGGATTAACATATAGGCTTTAACTATAGCTTTTTATCCCGGGAAGACGAACAGTTCCCGAGGGATGCGTGATAACCGACTATCAGGCGGGTGAAGTCGCGGGCATATGTTAGTTTATTATAAAAACTTAAGAGTCCAATTTTGGTAATTTGCTTCTTACTTAATATATTATTTATTTATTTACCATAAAAGTTACAGACGTTACAAGAAATAATATTATTAAGTAGCCTGATACAAACAGGTAGAATACCGTACATAATTAAGTTAATATTGAAAAAAAAAAACATGTGTTGACATAATGTGTATGCCTAATTTCGAAGTATAAACTTTAAAAGCAATAAAATAAATCTAGACTATAAAAAGTGTACACACGTAATTGCCACTTCAATTAAATCTAGAAATACATAGATTCAAATAACGAACACACCTAGATTCCCCCAAAAAAAAAACAAAAAATAAGCGAACTGCACAGCATAACTAATTAATTTTTCGACTGAATCGCAACGGTGACTGCATTCGACAAAAAATGCTAGACCATACCTAGACCAATGCAAGCTAAATAATTGTTGTAAAGCGTCTTTTTATACGTCTGGCCTTTTTTGTGCGTCTGGAAGTCTCAGACCAAAGGTCGTTGGACATCTGCAGTTCTGTGATTTATTTTTTGGCAAAAAAGGCAGTAAAAGCCTAGCGGCTAAACGCTTGCCTTAAATACAGAAGGATCTGAGTTCGGACTTAGCCCGCACCTCTTTTCGAATTCATGTCCAGATCAGCCCCCTTAGCCAAGTTGACAATCTACAATCGTCAACGCTATAGAAAACAATCAAAATGTATGGGAATGACATATCCAGAGACATGGCATTTACCGCCTTCTACCGGCGGTCATGTCTCACAAATCTATGTCATTCCCATATATTTTATTGTTTTCTATTAGCGTTGACGACTGTAGATTGTCAACTTGGCTAGGGGGGCAGAAGGCCAATTTTATTCTCGTAATAAAAAACATTCAAAACGTAGTTGCAATCTATCACCAACCACCATTAGACCGAAGAGCAACACATCAGGGGCACCGTATCAAATAGCAGTACCTCTTTTATTTTTGTAAAAAATCACGATGACACATAAACAAAAAAAATATCAAAAAAAAACCGGCCAAGAGCATGTCGGGCCATGCTCAGTATTATAGGGTTCCTTAAGTAGGTCTACAAACGAATCAAATCGAATATTAATCATTGCTATTTTAGTTTTTGCAAACAGCGCCACCTAGTGCTAAATTTATGAAGCTAAATATAAGAAGTGTGTTTCTTTTTGTGATTTTTTTAAATAGAAAGTAACTAAAGGAGCATTACTTGCTATGATCATTTTTCTCTAAGGTCAATGACCTATGAACTAGGACGTCTTAAGTATTTTTCAGTTTTCTCACTATAACTCAAAAATTTATAATCACATTATACTCGAAATAATTTTAAAAGAGAGTTTTTATAAAGGTCTATCAATGTTGAAGACTATAAGTTTCTACGTTGCATAGTTTAGAAATGGCAGGGGGGGGGACACATTGCAAGCCACTATGGCGAACTGTATTTCGCAGAGGATATACCTGATAAAAAAGTTGTGTATGAAACATTATCTTCATTTTAGTAGACCTATTCAACGATAGCCCACACGAGGGGGTGCAGCTAAAAAAATATTTTCATCGCCATTTCACATGTATAGGCGCCACCCCTAAAATACGTAATCAAGATTTTTTTATTCTTTTAAAATTGAGACCTATATCTATTCCATTTTTTGTCAAAATTTCATTTACTTATGTTTATAACTGTAGAAGTTATTAAGCGGTAAAGGATTAGGACAGACGGACAGACGGACAGACGGACAGACGGACAGACGGATGGACATATAGAAACTATAAGGGTTCTTTGTAGGACTTCGGAACCCTAAAAAACAATGCTTTAAATTTCTATCTCCTGACAGCAGATGATCCTGTTTGCCGTTTATTTGTGATACTTAGATCATTAGATATTACATAGACTTTGGGGGAGGAGGATTTGATCTCCTGCGTTGAGATTACGTGGCCTTCACGATGCTGGCTTCTTATGTGGTGCACTGCATCACATTCGCATACGATATGTCTGGGCGTCAACGTGTTTCCTAAGTCAGTGACTCAGATGGTCGACACAAGTTCGCTCCCATCTATCACACGGTTCAAAACTCAGGGTTTTCTAAGCGTAAATAAACAAGCAAATAACAAAAAAACAAAATATTTCCTGTAACTCAGGCTATAAGTTGGATGATAAATAATTTGTTACTGGTTCTGACCTTCATTCACTATAAGGGGAAAGCAGTAACTGCAGTAATATTATAACCAAGGAAACAAATATTGGCAGATCAGGTAAATATTTTACCCAATTTGGAATGCACCGATGACCCTAAGCTTATAAGGCTGACACTCCGCCACAGTATCATTCAAGCCTCCATATCAATTTCTCGTTAGATATAAGTTTCTGCTACTCGCCCACGTAGAATCTCATTTAATTTTGCTTATTACTATATAATACAAAATGAGCTTGTAATAATTGTCCCAGTACAGGGCAAAGGCCTTCACGAGCCATGATGATGCTTGTCTACAGCGGATTGGTTTTATGTCCGGTGAAGTCCAATTCTCGTCATTAAAATGTTCAAAATATGGTTCCAAAGTAATCTCAATGCTTTAGATCTCAATTTCCTGAGAGAAGATGTTTCTGATTGCCGTTTATTGGTGACACATATTGGCCTTCTGGTAGCATGTCTATAAATTAAATACCTTTATGACAAAATTCATACATAAAGAAGTTTTATCAACTCATTTATGAAGTTAATGAAAACACACGTTTAATATTTAGTGAGATAACCACAAAATGCTTCTTAATGCACATTACAAAAGCTTATGGCTTCATAATTAATGTGAAAATAGCGCATCAAGTGATATTTATTATAATTTTATGCAATACGCCCTGGGTATAACAGGTAAAACCGTAGTTTAAGTTGTCACAAAACTTAAATCTTCAGGTGTTCAGATTATCGCAACCACAATACAACTGAGCCTTGGCCTTTTTTTTATAGTATAGGACGGCGAAACGAGCTAAAGGCCCACCTGATGTTAAGTGGTTACCTTTGTCCATAACAACTGCAATACCACCTAGGTTGTTGCCTAAATGGTACCGCAAGTCGGTTCGCCAAACTGAGCTAAGAAGATGGAAAGTCTCATGTGATTGGCCTGTGAGGAGATTCAAACAATAGAATTTGGTGTTTACATTAGTCACTATATCAATAGACCAATGAAAGCATTCATCCGTGCTTCATCTAAAAACTATGTTGAATACTAATTTTAAATTAATTATTAAAAGTTAGTGTAGGCTAAAGATCAATAATTTTAAATCAATTTGCCATTGGATTGAAAGCGTTGAATTCACATAAATGACGCTAAAACTATATTTTATAGACACACGCAGTAATTGCTTAAAAATGTACACTGACTCCATTGATAAAACATAATATCGATGGTGTGTGATTGTCTTTATTGTATTTAAGAACTTTATATAATTTTTTACCTTTGTTACACAAATGAATGACTTATGACTTTATGACTTATGTAGAAGACAAACGTGTAAAGTACAAAAAAAACCGGCCAAGTGCGAGTCGGACTCGCGCAGTAAGGGTTCCGTACCTCTCAACGACCTGATACTCCATAAAAACTGATTTAATTTACGAGAGTTTATCAAAAGACATCAACGCACAGTGCGCGACATATGAATTTTTGTATGTCTTTCTTAAGCAGGTACCACCACATATGTCTATGTTTGTCTCATTTTTAGTATTTGTTGCTAAACTATATAATATGCACTATAATCTGACCAAGTTTGACGCTGGTATATATTATCGTTTTGAAGATAGAGCAGAAACAAAAACGTTGAAAAAAATGCATGTTTTTTGAGGTTTCTTGTATGGGGACCCCCTTTTGTTTTTTTTGTTTTTAGTATTTGTCGTGATACACCTAATAGCAACACAATTTCTGAGAAAATTTCAACCGGTTACCTATTACCATTCAAAAGATACAGCCTTGTGACAGACAGACAGACGGACGGACGGACGGACGGACAGCGTAGCGAGAGTAATAGGGTCCCGTTTGGCACCCTTCGGGTACGGAACCCTAAAAATGAGTTTTGAAATTTTGGTGCCAAATGTATTAAATGAACTTGCATTCATATTTATATACCATTTGGCTGTCCAAATTCAGCGATTCTTAAAGTCAATTCCGCGGTAATAGTTCCGTTGAAGAAAAGCCGGGATTCCGCTTAGCTAAAAACATATTATAGGTAAATTTAACAAATTTAGTTGGTTGGTAACGTTTAGGTCGGTGTCGGGATCCATAAAAAAAAAGTTTGGACTCCGATATCAAAAAACTCTAGGAACTGCTAGTCTTAGAGTCTAGAAGACCAGCGGTTCCCAAAAAAAAATTAACTAAAACAAAGTTATAATGTGTAGCGATCGCGAAAACCTAAGAAATTAATTATTAACTAGAGACTAACGATATTATATCCATAGTTAGGTCACGCATAAAACAATGACAATCAAATTAACCACTGTATTTTCTTTAAGCAACAAAAACAACCGATCTTTCTCTTTGGATTGGACTACTGCTATCCCTGCACAGTGTCCTCTCAACTGACCTCCTGGCAAGGTGACACCAACACCACGACTGCATGTTTGTCTAGCTCTTCACAACGAGAATTGTTTTTACGACAGCGGACCCAGACCCCGAGACCCGGGACAGCTAATTGTAATGTAAATATCGTATGAGTGGCGTGGTAATTGTATGGCATATGTTTTTACGCCTTTCCAGTAATGGAAATAAGATAACCTAAGGTACAGATCAAACAATGATTGTAAAGCTTTGTAAAATTCAATAAGTTTCGTCGTGTGATCATATATACGGTATGACTGGGTGAACAAGGGACATATTCACGCATCAGCTTACTAAGCTGCTAGTGTGGTTTCCATATAATAATTAGTAGGATGTCTGGCTGGCTTGGGTTCTGTCTGTATGTATATGTATGACTAGTAAAATGACAATGATAAGAATATGTATGAGCCGTCTTTCTCTGTCAAGTGCAGTTAAGTGGTAGTCGGATAATGTAGGTACCTATGCGGTGTTAAGCAGAAGCTTCCTAAGAGCACTTGTGTATGCATGATCAGTGGAATCTGTGTTTATACAAGAGCTCCGTAATTGGCTGGTATTGATTTAAGATTTGCATGCCTTAAGTGCTTCACACTTCCTGCGTTAAGTATTTATGATACTAGTGGAGAAAGGTCAAAATAGTATAATTATGTGTAAATCACGTGTAAATATGTACAATTGATAACCAATATTTGTATGCCACCGTGGCGACAAACAGAAAGACATATATAATTTTTCTTAATGGGCTTGCATTTGACCGCCACCTCACCTGTAGCCCTAGCATGAACCATCTTAACATCATCATCATAATTTCAGCCGAAATATGTCCACTGCTGGCCATAGGCCTCCCCCAAGCATCGCCATAACGACCAGCTGTTTTTTTAGTTATTTCAGGGTTGGTCCCGTAGTGAAAGTTGTTCATACTAATGAGTACATTGACCCATTAAAAGGTTATCAGTTATTTCAATAACGCGTTGTTTAAATAGGTAAAGTGATATTTTGGGAAATTATGTCTTACCTTATAACAATCTGGACTTCGATAGTAAAAGTTCAATTTATAATCTTTAGAGCTTCTTACAAACATGTCACATTGAGACCAGCCGTTATAAATAGATCAGTGTTTCATTCTCAGTTATTATTAATTCAAACAATCTTAGCCCAATCACTTAACACTCCAGCTCTATACTTACCATCTAACCCTTTTGCTGCGACATAATTATGAGTAATCAGTACCAAACCGTATTGTTTCATTGTCTGGCGTTTCTGCATCAAGAATAGTTTTACCAATTATATTCAGTAATTTACAACAATTCTGGTCTAGGAAACCATAGTAAAAGTAAGTCAGTTTCATTTGTCATGCAGCATTGATAGCCCTTGCAGTTTCAGACTCTGCAAAGAAGCTACACGTAGCAGCCCTACTAATTCTTCTGCCGCTACACATGAGAAATCAAACCTGAACTCCCTTTCATCCTGCCAATTTATATTTAGATCTTGACAAATTTCGGAGATCGCAAAATCAGTACTTGGCTCTCAGCTAAAAATACTTACACAACCCTAGTCTGCTTCGTCCAATCACTTCACACTCCACAAAGAAAGCATCAAGCCCTATATTATAACTCCTAGAAGTGGCAGCCCTACTAACCCTCCCGCGACACATGAGTAACGCAACGTTTTGTTGTTCCGTCGTCTGGGCCTCGTCTCGCTGGCGTCTCTGCATCAAGGTCAAGTGACTCACTCTTCATTTACGACACTTCATAGATTGGGTAAGAAGTTTAAGTGCAAACTGCTTTATAATTAGATTATGGACAATAGACAGAAGTGGTTGAAGGATTGGATTTTATTGGGCTTTTATTCAAAGACGAATCTAAGCGTGAACTCATACTCCCAACTGTCAAATAGCACTGCATTTTCTTCTTCTTCTTCTTTCTTCAAATAGCATCTGCAGTATTAGTACGTAGCGGCAGTGTAAGGAATATAGAAGGATAGATTATACTTTATTGTACATTAACTAAATAAAAATAAATACAAATATAAGCACAAAATAATTGGCTGTGCCATCGCTAAAAGCTAAAAATTATCATGGACTTGAATTTTTTGCAAGAGTGAATATTGTAGTAGGGCACCCCCAGCCAGGTGAACTAACGACCTGATGAAGGTAGCTGGAGTAGACTGGATGCGGACGGTGGGGGACTGAGTATTGTGGGGCAGCTTGGGAGAGGCCTATGTCCAGCAGTGGACTGTGATTGCGATTGGCTGAGTTCATGAGATGTTTACGGGTTAATATTATGTTAAAATGTTGAGTCCTTTCTAGTCTTCAATAGAACTAGTCAAGCAATTTGCGTGATGCTGAAAAACATTGAGCACCACAATCACAATTAACAGTGGATTGATATTCAGTCCACTTTTAGGGTTCCATACCCAAAGGGTACCAAATGGGACAACTATGACTCTCGCTACGCTCTCTGTCCGTCCATCCGTCTGTCTGTCACAGGGCTGCATCTTTTGAATGTAATAGGTAGCTGGTTGAAATCCATTCATTGAAAAACATTCACTATTTTAACGTTTTTGTTCTTGCTTTATCTTCAAAACGGTAATACTATACCAGCGTCAAACTTGATCTTATTATAGTTCATACTATCTAGTTTAGCAACAAATACTAGAAGAAGGGCAAACCTAAACATATGTGGTGGTACCTGCGTAAGAAAGAGATGCACAAATTCATATTTCGCGCATGTTGCGTTCATGTATTTTGATGAACTCTCGTAAATTAAATCAGTTTATATCGGGTACTTGACCGGTTTTTCTAGACTTGTTTTAATTAGTAAACTATCTAGATTGTTGTCGTGTTGATTTTTTAATAGCTACTGTTAAAATATAATTGGTAGACTAGTTCCGCACACGTAATAAGGTAAAAAAAAATTTTGTATAACGATTTAAATTGTGGAAAGAAAAAATCGCTCAGGAACAGGATTTTTTTTTCCACAATTTAAATCGTTAGATTTCGCTTCGTATGCGTAAATGCGTTAAAAATAATAAAATAATTATATAATATGTTTATTTGTTAATTTATTGTCTTTGATGAATTTAATTAAAAAGACATGCCAATGTTTACGAAATAAGACAAGTGTAAAAAACGGAGTATACTTTGAATAAACATCATCATTTCGATAATTTGTCTATAACTTCTTCATCGTGCATTGACTAACTTCAGTGTGTGTGTGTGTATAACTTCTGTGCTATTTTATTTTGTGGTGTATTTAAGAGTAGCTAACAGCTATGTTGACTTTATGTTAAATGACAAAGAACTGACACAGTGGCTGATTGTCGTAGGCAAGTGTAAAGTAGTGTTAAATTGAGCTTTTTAAATAGAGTAGTACAATGATTGTTAACTGCACAGGTTAACTGTTAGATTTGACATGGTATGTTTGCCTTCTTGGTTTATTCGATCGTCAATGTTATTGAAAACTGGAAAGCTAAAGGCGAGATGTGCTATTGAATTAAACACAAATAATATTTTTAAGAAATTATGTAATAATAAAACAAGTTTAACCGGATTACATCGCTTAATTTTTTTTTAAATATCTGTAAAGACGCTTGTCATCTTACCTGCGACCAGGAATGCTACAAAGCTTTCGAAACGTCAGGAAAACCAGTTTAAATAATATATGCGATGTAATCCGGTTAAACTTGTTTTATTATAACGTGTAGTGATTACGAAAACCTAAGAAATTATTGACTTATGTAATATCTTCAGCGAATTAATCACTTACTTTACTATGGTTATATTTGCCTTATTTTTATAATATAGGATGGCAAAGCGAGCTGAACGTCCGCCTGATGTTAAGCGTTACCTTTGCCTAAAACAATTTCAATATCCCAGGCTGTTGCCTAAATGGTACCGCAAATCGGTTCGCCAAACTGAGACATGAAGATCGAAAGTCTCATGTGATTGCATTTTTACCAACACCCATATCCTTAATACCGGAACACAGCAATGTACTTGCATTCATCATGCATGCATCACTGTTTGGCAGCAGAAGTAGGTACGGTGGTACTATTTCCCCGGACAAGCTCCTTCACAAGGAGCTCTAATAATACTACTATTATCGTTTAATTTAAAATTTTCATATTTATTTTGTACTGAAGTAAGTTCCTTAAGTATATAACGCAGCTAATCTTTTCAATATTTTTAAATATAAAAATTAATTGCCACATGTATGACGGAGCATTAATTGATAACGGCTCGACCGAATTGGCTGATATTTTTGTTGTATTCGTAATTTCTAAGAAAAGGTTCTTATTACATTAAAAAGATGGTTAGGAAAATGGAACTTTCGGGAAAAACTGAAAGTGCTTTTTTCCACAGGATTTTTGGATGAACTCACTATTCGTCCGATGGATTTGCGCAATTACATTTTGTGTTCTTTTTTGTGCCGAAAGTATGGACGAAAAAGTAACATAGGCTACTTATACATAGGTGTCCACTTGCAAAAGTGTGTTTGTTGGTTTGTTCCTCTCTTTAATGCATTAGTGGAGTAATAGATTGACGTGATTTTTTGCATAGATAAAGCTGGCATGGCGGGCCGGAGAGTAAAATTTGTTATTTATATACAGCTTATCCCGTTGTGATAGTGTGTTTATTGCTTTGTTCCTCTTTCACGAAGTTACCGAGCGACCGACAGATCAAAAATATGTATATCGGTAATTATATTTTTATCATGGAGAAACGCACGGTTTCTCCCGGTAAAAAAAATCCAAGGGGGCGAAGCCGCGGGTAAAAGCTTGTACTATATTTATTTAAAATGTCTACGATTGTCATTGCAGTAAAGCATTGTTAATGATTGATGCTTTGTATTCTAAATTTATTTATGTGTGCTACTGAAATATTGTCCGAAAGTTCTTTGACCCCATTGACGCAGATTTGTGAACATAATGCAGTCTTCGTACACATTTCAATGTGGGTTGAAATAATCACCACAGCGGATCACTATTTTTCATGCAGCACCTGACAATAAATCGATAGACGTTTGCCCCGTTTAATAATAATAATTTTTTTTGGGACATTTTACACAGCACCATCTAGTCCCAAACTAAGCAGAGCTTGTACTATGGGTACTAGACAATGGATATGATACTTATATACTTTTCATTGTTGGAAATACTTACAAACACCCAGACCAACATAAACACTTATGTTCATCACACAAATATTTGTGTCCTGTGGGAATCGAACCCACGACCTCGTGATCAGCAGTCCGACATTCGAACCTAGACCACAGACGTCGTCAAATTGAATGCAGTCTTCGTAAACATTTCATAATGTGGATGTACTTACAGCAGATCACCATTTTTTTTAAACATGCAGCATCTGACAATAAATCAATAGACATTTGCCCCGTTTCACACAAACATTCTTTGGGATCAAAACTATGACGTCAACGCATTGTTTTATGTACCCCCCAGATTATTACAAGAACATTCTATATTCAAAAAAATCTCAAGAAGCACATTCAGCGAATGTTCGGAATGAGTCACAGATTAAACATCGCAGATGCGCAGGAGTGGTATAGAACGGAAATACCTAATCTTTGCATTAGTCTATCGCGGGTTCGCACTTAACACGTGTGAGTACAGTGAAGCGTATGTTACATCGACGGTGACAAAACTAGTATAAGTAGATCCTGTCTTGTATGAAACTTACATACTAAGTGAGTTCCGCGTATAATGGTTTTGGTACCATTGATATGCGGTAGACCAGACAATATTGAAAGGAATGTTTTTTGAAAATAATCGCGTTCCGGCCTGTAATGTGGGATGGAGATGTACTAATAGAATGAAGAAAGTATGTTGATATCGGCCTTCAGTGATGCCAGGAATTCTTTGAGGTATTTATTTAAACAGGCAAATATCGATAAAAATAGGCAAACGAGTACCTATTATATTAGTTTAGGTTTTTTGTATTAGTAGAAATTCTTGTGAAAGAGTAGTACTACGCCAAACAGTGATACTTGCATTCTCAGAATCTCGCTGAACAATAAATGAAGCATCCATAGTATCTTAAAAGTAAGGGCTTAAAAGTACAGGCACATATTTACAGCCATAGTAAGCCAAAAAGCCGCGATTACGCAAAATATCTAGTGTGACG
The DNA here is from genome assembly GCA_949699075.1 of Asteroscopus sphinx. Classification (NCBI taxonomy): domain Eukaryota; kingdom Metazoa; phylum Arthropoda; class Insecta; order Lepidoptera; family Noctuidae; genus Asteroscopus; species Asteroscopus sphinx. The sequence continues at coordinate 18,633,168 of OX453022.1, read as the reverse complement.
CTAGTCAGTGTTGTAGTGTCACACCCAAATAAAATAACAGTTATAAATCTGGCGTGTTAAAATGCTTTCTAAATTATAGTGGGTTTAGGAAAAAATTAAGTGCTTAAGTCTTTGTTTAGCGAGATTCCGTCCGTCTTTTTCATTCGTCCAAGTTTGCACTACTGTGTTCCGGTGCTAAGGGTGTCGGTGAAATTACATTCACATGAGACTTTTCATCTTTTTTCGTTTTTTTTTGTTCCGTGTGGTGCCGGACGTAAAGAATTGTACCAGCCTATATCTTCTCATGGGTGTCGTAAAAGGCGACTAAGGGATTCACCAGAGGATGGGCAGCAGCGTTCTCTGAGTATTTAACTAACCACAACTGCGATCGCCAACCCGCCTGCCAAGCGTGGCGATTATGGTATATACCCCCCCACGTTGGGGGAGGCCTCTGTCCAGCAGTGGACGTCTTTCGGCTGAAATGATTAATGGGCTTGCGTTTGACCGCTACCTCAATGCGGTCGACGATGGTGTACGCTTGCCCAGCGAAATCCGTGGCGATTATGGCATATCCCCCCAATATATGCTTGGGGGAGGCCTGTGTCCAGCAGTGGACGTCTTACGGCTGAAATGATGATGATGATGATGAGACTTTTCATCTTTAGGTCTCAGTTTGGCGAAAGCGATTTGCCGTACCAGTAAGATAAGCTAGGTGGTATTGCAGTTGTTATGGACAAAGTTAACCGCTTAACATCAGCTTTAGCTCCTTTCGCCATTCTAAGCCATAAAAAAAAAACATAAAAATAGAACCTTGCAATTTTTGTTCGCCGGACAAAAAGATCGCCGTCTGCGCAGCGTCTTATCATATTCAGCTTCCACAATCAAATTTTTGAGCCTAGCCATCCAAAAAATCCTCTTTTGCGTGCCATTCAATCCGATTTCTATGCCAGTCGTAATGTCATAGACGTTAGTTTTCTTAATTTTCTGTTACGCTTTAATGTTTGTGTTTTTAATGTTTGACCTCTTGACAAAAATAGAACCAGATGGGACATCCTGCCTCCTTGTATTAATAAATATAAACTGGAATCTGCTAGGTGCCTATTGTCCTGCTAGGAGTAATTGAGCAAAATGTGTCATTAGGCTGCTTGTAGGCGAAAGGTCAGTGACCTGACAGCTGTTGGTCGCTAATTCCACATTTGATAATACCTATGTAATGATCAAAAACAACCCTAACCCTCCTTTATTTTTCCGTATTTTTTTTCCTTCCTCATTTTATTTTAACCCTCCTTCTGGCGCAGTCGGGACATACAAAATAAATGAATATGAGTTACATTGTTTTTAACACGCTTTTATTAGGTCGACCAGCTGCCTAATTGCGTAACTCACTCGCGATCGCAATCATCTGAATTTCAATGTTCATTGCTCTGTGTGTTTTGATAATCCGTCATATTGACAACTACGTACCACGCAATGAATATTGCTGTAATTTCAAAATGAAAGCTGATGTCAATGTAAATGCATTACACAATTACCCCACTGTATGTAACTATGTAATGGAATCTAAGGTAACTAATTTAACCATCTTCCAAGGGTCGTAGCGTAATGAAAATTGGCAGCTGTATGTAGTTCTGATGACAATACAATAATATGTTACTGTCGAACTGATCTGTGGAGCCGGAAGATATGAACTGGAACTTCATGATGGAAAATCGTATCATAGCTGTTTTGGATTTCATAGAAAAGTCTTGTAATAAACTTTGACCACGATTAGGTTTCAAGGTCTGATGATGAAGCCGGAAGATAGGCACTGGCATTCCATGATGGAATATGGTATCATAGTCGTGTTTGCACTTGTGAGAAAGGCCACGTAATGGATTTTGAACACGATCAGGTTTCAAGGTTATATGCGTGTTTTTCTAGTGTTTCTTAAACTATTAATTTATTTTGAAATGTTACTGTAGCACTGTAGTAGTTACGGTTTACATTATTTTGGAGACAATTGTTTTTCTCAGTCTTTATAGCATTTATTCTTTAAAATAAGCAGTGGTAGTTGCGGAAACTGTTCAGAGAAGGTCTTCCAGTCTTTTTGCCAAATAGTTATGAAAGAGTTAGCTTTCAATTTCACCAGGAAGACAGGTAGGCAACCTAATTAAAATAATAGAAGATCATTTTAAGTGTGTGTTTAATATTTTGTCATTATTCTTATTATTTATTTATTCATTATGCAGAAAATTCAAAGTGACCAATGATTTTACTGGCCAAACTGCTGATGCAGTGCTGTGCACATAATAAATAATTGGTAATATACAAGGTGTTATTGAAATAACTGAAAAACTCTTAAGGGGTCATTGTACTCATCAGTATGAACAACTTTCACTATGGGACCAACCCTGAAATCGCAAAAAGAAATCAGCTGATCCATACATTTTGTCGATTAATGTGAACACAAATGAAAGGATCAGCTGATTTTTTTTCACGATATTTTTTTGACGGTGTCTGTGGTCTAGTGGTTCGAGGGTTGGACTGCAGATCACGAGGTCATGGGTTCGGTTCCCACAGGACACAAATATTTGTGTGATGAACATAAGTGTTTGTGTTGGTCTGGGTGTTTCTTATGTATTATAATTATTTATTTACAAAAAAGTATATAATTATTATATCATTATCTAGTACCCATAGCACAAGTTCTGCTTAGTTTGGGACTAGATGGTGCTGTGTAAAAATGACTCAAAGATATTTCTTTATTTATTTTAGGGTTGATTCCATAGTAAAAGTTGTTATTAATTATGAGTATAATGACCCCTTAAGAGGTTTTCAGTTATTTAAATAACACGTTGTAGTCATCATAATCTTTTTGTCATTTAGTCATTGTAATCAGCAGAGGGCGTTTACATACTTATATGATAGTGTTATAAGCAAACTATTAACCTCGAGTCCTCCATACTAGATCAAAATCAACTTCTTTAGTTTCAATGACAATCTCCGATAAATCATCTTCATATAATAATATGACAACTTGGCACCTACAGAGGGCGCGGTATGCATAGTAATGTTAGTTGGTACAGTTATAACGTAACTTTTATTGTTGAGTATTTGGCACGTTAGGTGTGGCTGGTTAGATATAGCTTTGGTTGTAAGATACATAGATTGATAATGTTAGTAGTAGTATAGTAGCTCTTCCCTCAATTAAAAAAAGAACCCCTGGTTTCTTCAACTTCACCTTGGACGAAGCTTTACTTCATCGGCCAAGCCAAATGTCCATGTCATGTCCACGTTAAAAAAGTAAACACCAACAAGGTAAACACAATAGTATCTGTCATAAATGTCATGTTGATGTACAACGTCAGTTTATTTTGACACTTCTCTTTGCTAATGGCCGCTCTCTTATAATCATCCACTGTGATTTTATGTAGGTACTTAAAAAAAATCCCTGTTAATTTTGATAATTTGTAATATTTTTGTCTTTATTAATGAGGAATCCTCATGAACGCATTACGCACTCCACCCGGGAAAGGGAAGGCCGAACCAGTTTTGGACTCTTATCGACTAAAACCACCACAGTGTTCTTCTAACTACCATTTTTTTTTTCCCTTGGTGAAGTCCTCATGGACGCACTCCGCCCGGGGTAGGCGGAGCCAGTGTCGGACTCTTACCGACTAAAACCACCACGGTGTTCCTTCAACTACCTTAGCCGGGGGCGTGGGAACCCGTGAGTATTCACACAACCACCCCCGACAGGTCCCGGCTCGTCACAAGCAGGCGAGCCCCTTCTCCCCGTACGGCCTAGCGACGGCCACACCCTCCTCTGTAGCGCACACGGAACACTGCACGCCACCTCACCTCACGGGCCTTTACCAGCTACGCCAGCTGCACCAACTACGCCAGCTACGCCAGCTGCTGGTCGGGCAGCAGACGGGCGGTAAAGCCAAGACCCTCGGTCCCAAGAGGCACGAGAACACTACTCAGCAGGCACTCCTGGGATTACGAGACCGACGGGGGCAGGGAAGGACAGTCCCCTCGCTGCCTGCCCAGTGGCAGGGTGAGTGCAAACCGGGCCCGCCCCTGCTCCTCCACAGTGCCCTCTGCTTTCTCAGAGGGACACGCGGAGCAACTTCCCATTGGCCCACATCGGGCCCCTGCCGTGCCAGAATATTTGCCACAGGCAATAAGGTCCCCCGGTCCAAAGGAGACTTATTGCCCGTGCCCGTGTGCACCGGTCCAACAACTGCCGTTCCCTCTAGACGTGTCCAGAAGGACAAGCAGCCGTCAGACACACGTGGAGGTTTTCTGGCTAGCACCCCTTCATCTAACTACCTTGGCTGGGGGTATGGGATACGCTCTGTATTCACCAATCACCACCGTTGTTTTTATTATAAGCCTTTCAGTAGGTATAATAAAACTGTTATTTTCATTTATTTATTTATTTAGGCCATGTAGTATTGCTTTACATAATCACGTTATAATAATGAAACAGATGAGTTTATGCTGAGGACTAGGAATCAGGATTCGAATTACGATGATGTTTTGATGTCCATGGCTTTTAGAAATTTAATAAATATAATGAAATACAAATGCTATAAAACAGCGTGAAGCTTTAGTCAAGCTTAGTCAACTAAAACTACGAAGTTCACGAAGCCAAATTCAAAATTTTCTTATACAGATACATAGTATTGTAATACACTACTTTATTTATTTTAAACAAAAACGCTATTAGCATCTAATTAATCACTAAAAACAACTAAAAAAGAAACAATATACTCTACCAAATGTACTAACATTTAATGTTCGCCGCATGCGCACGCGCCGATTCCCGCTAACGATGACTGATACATTGTTTATGATCCATAGATCTGTTTTCCTCTTTTCGCGCCTATTTTTGTAGATTTTGTTTGACCCTTATTATTTTCAATGAAGGGCAAGGAAATGAGGTCAGATTTCTTTATAATTTAAAAATATTGTAAATTATAAAAATGTGTTTGGACTAAGGTTTGAGTCCTTTTCGTACTGAGATGAGGCCCATGCTAATGAGACAGTAATAAGCTTAATGTGTAATAATAAGTTTAAAATTACTGTAATTAATAAAAAAGTAAGAGTATTTAACCAACCAACTGCAATCGCCAACCCGCAACACGATGCAGCAGCGGCTGCTGGGGGGACCAGTGGCGGGGAATCCCCAGCTGCACCGTGAGCCGAGGTCGAGCTCCCCACCTGGGGACGCCCTCATGGTGTCGCAACCGGGGATAATCTCGTCACGCGAGACCGCATGCTTACCCTTACTCCTATTCTACTCCACGTCATGAGCAGTTTTGATCGCCGATCAGTTAGGATTAGGTAGGTCCTAGCCCTCGCCGGCGAGGCTTGCCGCTTAACGGTGATTCGCGAAACGCGCCTCCCCCCCGATATACCGAAAGTCCGCCTCTTTCGAGAAAACAATTCCCGATGCAGCAACGGCTGCCGGGGGACGTAGCGGCGTGGTCCCTCCGCAATGCCCTAAGCCGAGGTCCGAGCCCTTCCCTGGGGGACGCCCTTATGCGGCATTGCAACCGCGAAATTAGTTTGTAAGTTATAGTAGTTAGGAAATCTTTCGGCGGATGGAGTCCCTCACGGGACTCTCTGCCACCAAGCCCGGTTAAGCAGAAAGAGCACTCTAGTGCTTCCTGTGAGAAGTCAATTCGAAAAAAAAAAAAAAAAAAAAATTTCGCCAACCCGCCTGCCAAGCGTGGCGATTATGGCATATCCCCCCCTTAATTGGGGGAGGCCTATGTCCAGTAGTGGACGTCTTTCGGCTGTAATGAATAAAAAAGTAATTTGTTGCAGAAAACAATGGGATTATTTACTTAAACCTTTCATAGCTTCAAGTGTTCGAGTGTAATTAGTTTTTAACAATTTTGTAGCTAATAACATCTTTGTTAATAGACATTATTGTTGATTTAAGTAATAGTTATGAGCCTGAAATCTATAAAAAAAAAAACAATAAACATTTTACACTGACCACCATTATTTTAATAAAACAAAGTTTAACCGGATTAAATCGCCTACCTTTAGTCTACCTGCGACCACGAAATGCTGCAAAGCTTTCGAAACGTCAGGAAAACTAATTTAAATAATATACGCGATTTAATCCGGTGAAACTTTGTTTTATTTTAATGTGTAGTGATCGCGAAAACCTAAGAAATTATAACATAATTTTTTTATAGTATAGTATGGCGAAACGAGCTAAAGGCCCACCAAATTAAGCAGTTACCTTTGCCCATAACGACTTCAATACCACCTAGGATGTTGCCTAAATGGTACCGCAAGTCGGTTCGCCAAACTGAGACATGAGTAGTCTCGAGATTATAATTTCACCGGCACCCTTCAGACCGAAACACAGCAATGCAAGCATCACTATTTGGCGGAGAAGTAGGTACGGTGGTAGTACTTCCCCGGACGTGCTCTTTCACAAAGGAGCTCTACTACTGCTAAAACAACAACGTATGACTAACAACTAACAACGTACGTACAACGTATGGCTCAAATGGCTAGATCTCAAAACCTGAAATTTTACACAGTCTCCTTAAAAATGAAGTTACGACGGAAGAGTTTTCAAACTTTATATGAACGTCGTCGCAGCGGGCGTAAACTAGTTTATCATATTTTTATAACTTTACTATATTTTCCAAATCGAACAATTCCTATATTTTTTTACGAAAACTACAACTATAAAATAGTAACAGCAAAGACATTAAAATACTTAATAATATTTAATCTCTTTGAGTAACAGCTTTCAAAAAGTATCGAAGTATATTAGATATTATTCTTACAACTGAAAACTATCAAAAAAGTTAGTCATACAAGCACGCTTTTTCGTGACGCAGATACAGGTACGAATTTTCATGAAAACGGTACATAAACGTGTCACTGACCTCGTACGAGGAAATGCTGAAAGCTTGAAATAGACTGAAACGTAGCTATAACAGTTTTGATGGAAATTATGTGTTTACTCACTAAATGTAGCTTGTATCTCATCTCTTATGATTTTAGGGAGAGTACCTGCAGACATGTTACTGTTATCATATACGCATTGGTTCCCAAACTTATTTTGTCTACTCGAAAGTCGAGAGTTCAGTCGGTGTCTAAGAGTCCTCCTAGCTAGATGAAATTACAAATCGCCCCCAAGCCTTTACATAACTCCCCCATTTTTTTCTGGGTCTGTTACCGCCCCCCTTTAGGCCTGCAGCGCCTACAAGGGGGCGTTATCGCCCACTATGGGAATGGCTGAATTATACAGAATGAAATCAAACACATGACAATTTTAAAAGGTGGATACTATTCAGTATCATTGGTATATTACCAATGATACTGAACAACTTTTCCTGAGAAACCAAGGACGTAAGCCGATTTTTTTTTGACTTCTCATTTTCTCATACAAGTAGAGATAAACCAAGGTTTTTATGGTAGTTACCTAAAACCATTATTCTAAGAAAGTTACTCGTAAATTCCTCGATTCCACTCAACCTCACTCAATGTAATCTGTATGCATAGTTGCAAAAATTCTCCTCCACTCAGCGTCACTCAACATTTTCCTCACTCAAGGAAAGAAAACTAATGTCAAAATCAAGGTACGTCGAGACTTACCTTAAGGGACACACAAGGAAAGATTTTCGCTTATAAGCAGTGTTTAAATCTGATTATTTTATTCGAATATTTTTCCAAGGTTATTTAAATGATAGATAAGATTAGATAAGATAATGTTTATTTCTCGCCACAATATTTCACTTAAAATAACATTTCTTGTATTATTAGTATTAAGATGAGATTTATTTCTCACCACAATACAATTTACAGTATACTGCGGGAGACTGGTGCCTAAACTTGGCGTAAGCCTGTATTTCAGGACACCAGGTCTCCTACCCTTGGGTAAAAATTACATTTTTCTTTCAGTTTTATTACTCGTACATTGGCAATAGTGCGGTAAGTTAATAAATACAAAGACAAAAACAAGATACAACAAGGTATTACAAGGTATAATTTTAATTGCAGTGTTAGTATGGTTAGTATGAATTTGTATGTATATGTGTGTTTATTTGTGTGCATGTATGTGTTGTGAATGTGTCTGAGGATTTCTAATAAATAAAATAAAATAAATAATATAATATGATAATATGATACTCCATACAATAATTTATTGACTCCATTTCATTCGTCCCTCAAGATGAGCTATAAGAATACCAATTTTGTGGATTCCTTGAGGTAATCCTCAAGGTAACCTCGACTGGTTCAGTCGAGGAAACGTCTTAGAATATGGGTATAAGTCATCATCAAAATCCGCTTAGCCATTTTAGAGCGATTGAAGATAAAACAAACATCCATGCATTCACATTCATATGAGTAGGATCCTCACTGATCCAACACTAAATTTTTAATCGGAAAACCCTTAGAAAGTTTCTAAAGCACTTAAAGCAGGCATATTATAATATCGGCCGTTTATCAACTTCCAAATGGCTTTAAATTGAGCGTAAAACGGGATTCCGAATGAAATATAGAGCTTTCTTATCCAATACCAAAGTATTATAATCTAGGCATAAGGATAGGTGATAGAGATCAGGTTTATATTTAGGGTGGGATCACACGCTGTATTCGAGAGAATATTCACTCTAATTAACGTTCATTTTTAGAAGTTAGGATGTCGTGCGCAACCCAACGCAACGTTCTTTCGCCACACGAGGTATGAAAAATAACAGAACACAAGAATGTTCACTCGAATGAACGTGCATTTTTAGAAATTAGGATGTCGTGGGCAATGCAACGTTCTTTCGCAAAAAAGTGAATTTTCACTCGATGTTTAAAAGATTTTGATTTTGGATCATTCTGATTGCGAAAGATTGCAAAATCTAACATTGCTTGATCGGTTCACTAATATGGTAATTCGGCGGCACTTTTATTTTATTTCGTGGATAAACTTTTCACTCTAAGTAAAAGATAATGGCGTCTGATACCAGCTTTAAGACGGCAGTGTAATCTGACAATAAAGATAGGATATACTTAGGGCCTCCACGGCAATCGATTAGAGTATTGTTGGGATAAACCTATACAGGTAGGCTTATAACAATAAAATTTAAGTAAGGTCCATAGATTATCGTTTTGATATTGGTTCTGGGTTTGGTGTTTGTGCAGTGTAGCTTATGCCCGATTTCACCGACATCCCTTAAACTGCCACCTAACTATGTGATCCTTAGCTTAAAAGCTCCTCTAAACTAGCCCCTAAATTAAATTTCGTTTCACCATCATTTTGTTACCTTACTAGGGGACACTTAGCTATGTGACGATTTGTTTTGGATAATAGTGACTGATTCGTCTTTGAACTTAGCAATACTTTTAAATATGATTGTTTTTCATCAAATTCTCTGAAGTATACACTTATATGGATATAATTATTTAAAAAATAGTGTTTTGATAGCATTAAAATACAGTATTTCATTAATATTTTTATTATTTTTCATATTTCTTTCATATTTACTCTATATTATTATTAACTCTATTTATTCTAATTTTTTTTTTTATATTAACTCTGTGTATACATTACGAAACCTCGCGTATCATCTGTGGTCATATTTTTATCTTTGAAACTTCCTTCGTGCGTGCGTGAGATAAAGTGATATTTTCTTTGTTGCTATTTTAATAAAGTAATGTATAAAATCAAGTCAAATCAAAATATTTATTTGTGTACACAGCTATTTTGGTATTATATTACAGGTATTATAGTCTCTCTGTGTGCTGCCACAGGTGAAATACAAATATTAGTTATGAATTATACATATTTATATATTATTATTAGAATTATAATTGATGACATTTTATGCCTTTTATTGTGTAGTCAACACATGATATTATTAATTATATTTGTAATTAAATTTATTAATGGAATTAAGCAAATTAATTAATAAATTTAACGAAATTAATCAAATTAATTAATTGAATTAATTTTTTTTTCTTTTTTCTTGTTTAATATATACATACATTTTTAAGAAGTCCATTATGTATAAAAATGCCTTGACTACACATGATTTTATTTATTATATTTTAAATTAAATTAAATTAATCAAATTAATTAATGGAATTAAGCAAAATAATTAATGACTTTAACGAAATTAATCAATTTAAATAAATAGATGAAAAAATTCCAAGGTGTGCTCAATTTTTTCCAATAAATACAACACTGAAGATTTACGTAACCCATATCTTCGAAAAAAGTCAGTTTCATCAAAACTTTCAATGTAATTTGGTTGTTTCCGATATATTTTTGGTCTACAGATGTTAATTACTGCGAATATACTAGAAATAGTTTCTAAATTTTCAAAAAGTTCATCTAAATCACAATACATCTTCGTTGCTTGAGAGATCACTTACGTATGTGCCGGTTTAAGGGCCCGAATTTCGACTTCCTAAATTTAGGGGAGCTTTTAACGTTTAGGTGACCCCTAACTGTTGGTGAAACGGAAACCATCTCCTAACCGCCCTCTAACCATGCTTAAAGGATCCTTTAAAGTTAGGAGATGTCGGTGAAATCGGGCATTAGTGTCTTTGTGTGCCCACGATTCAAGAGTAAAAGTAGAGTAGAGTAAAGCTTTTTTTGACGACCTCTGTGGTCTAGTGGTTCGAGTGTCGGACAGCTGATAACAAGGTCGTGGGTTCGATTCCCACAGGACACAAATATTTGTGTGATGAACATAAGTGTTTGTGTTGGTCTGGGTGTTGGTTGTGTATTATAAGTATGTATTTACAAAATAAAATGTATATAAGTATTTTATCCATTGTCTAGTACCCATAGAATTTTTTTTTAAATAGACTATATATCATCATCATCCTCTCGCCTATATCGCAGTATATTTGGGGTCGACAAGTATGTATTTTTTTCCATAAATCTCTATTAGCAGTCATATCAGTGTTCACTTTTTTAAATGGAAGATATTATAGTATTTCTTATAGATATTTAGAATAGATAGCTGCTTAAAATAGAAGTAAAGTTTTGAATACGACTCAATGATTTTAGGACAAGATTTAGATTATTATTAAGTAGCCTATAAAAACGGAACAAACTATGGAAATAATTTCTTTAGTGTAACAGAATTCCTTGAAAAGAAACAATGTTTCTACAAAAATTTTGCATGCTATGTATATTCTTAGCAAAACATTTTTGCTCATTATGAACTATAAGATCTTTATACACCATGTTTTTAAGCAAATAAATATATTATATTCTATTCTATACTGCCCCACTGTCGGGTACAGGCTTTCTTCCATCGGTCGTGATTCTGTGCTACTTATGAAAAATTCTTAATTACCCCTCAACGGTCATCCAATTAGTCCTACCATCTTCTTCGTGGCCTGCCCCTTGTTGCTTGTCAGGGTACCATTTTGTCCTACGAGCCCAAAGCTTGTTCAGAGATTAATACTCAATCATTCCAGTTTATTTGGTGTCGTTGCAGTATGTCTTTTCTTCCATACATCTCTATCAGCCGTCATCTCAGTGTTCACTTTCTTTCTATCCATATCATCTTTCACACAATGCATTCTATTTTCTTTGGTCTCCCCTTTCCTTATAGCCATTCATATTCATACCCAAAAATAATCTAGTAACATGTTCCTCATTCCTCCATATTACATGTCCATACCATGACAATTTACTGCAACTCAACTTTTTAACTATTTTAACTCCTTCTCACTTACTGCTCGATAATCTTGTTAATTAATAAACACACCTATAAGTATTAGAGATGTGATTAAAAGTTATAAAAGTTTAATTGTTAAATATTAAAAGTTATAGGAAAATAACTTGTTAAATTAAAAGTTAAAATTATAACTTTTAAGGTGGGTAAATAATTCACTTGTTCGTTTAGTTCAAAGAGTAAAGTGCAGACTATATTACTTTTGAAGCAGTGAATGAAATATTATTGTTATAACTTATAGTTTGTAAACATTAATCAAACATTAAAAGTTATTTTTTAGTTTGAATTAATAATAAAACCTATTTCTACTTCTATAAGACTCACAATAGTTTGTAAACATTAATCAAACATTAAAAGTTATTTTTTAGTTTGAATTAATAATAAAACCTATTTCTACTACTATAAGACTCACAATTCTATGTATTATTGTTAGTCATAAGGTAGTGTACCTACTTGTTTACGTTAAATCCGAGGAGTATACGTGGGACACTCAGAAAGTTTTGCGAAACTAAAAAAAAATGTTCTATACGTACATATATTTTTATCAAATCTTTTCAAAGTACTTTCCACCAGCCTCTATACAAAGATTCATGCGCCTAAACCAGTTTTCAAAACACTTTTTCCAGTCCGCCGCAGACACCTCGTTTACAGCCTGCTCGAACGCAGCCAGCGCATCATCATCAGTGACCCAGGAGTTTGACTGGCGTGCTGTCCAGGAAGTCCCTCGTTTTGAGTGCGGTGTGCGCAGGTGCATTGTCGTGGTGGAGCAGTAGCCCGCGGAGCCCTGTGTTTGGTCGCTTGTTGCTTATAACAGAGAAAACTTCTGGCAAACATTTGGTAGTATACCATTCGGCATTAATGCTTCTTTGATCCCGTAAGGGAATTGATACCAAGTGGCCAGTCAAATTAAAAAAGCTAGCGATCAAAATCTTACCCCCGCTTCTAGATCGCTTCACTTTGGTAGGCGTTGGCTCATTTTGAAACACCCAAACAGTCGACTGGCGCTTGGTTTCTGGGTCGTATTGATAAATCCAGGACTCATCACCTGTAACGATGTCGTAAACACGCCGAGACGAGCCTGCTTCAAATTTGTTAAGCATATCACGGCACCATTCCACCCGGGCCTGCTTCTGAGCATCGGTGAGGTTGTGCGGCACCCAGCGTGATACTATCCTCCTCACGCGAAGATGGCTGTGTAGAATCTCGTGAACGCTTCCCGATCCAATCTTCAATATGTGTTGAATCTCCTGATATGTAATTCGCCTATTGTCTTGGATTAAATTTTTCACTGCTAGCACGTTTTCTTCGGTAACAGCCGTCAAAGGGCGACCGCTTCTTTCGTCATCCCCCAAAGTTGGTCGACCGCGCTTGAATTCGTTATACCAACGATACACGGTTGCCTTGGAAGGGCCTTCATCCATGAATGCCATTTGAAGTCTATCGTACGATTCATCCGGTTTCAGGCGACACTTGAAATCGTATAAAATCATAGCTCTAAAATGTTCCCGGCGCAGATCCATATTTCAGTGAGACACAATACTTTGAATTAACTCGCAAAAAATGTGGAGGGAAATTTTGAAATTGGAACTTACTTATTTTTACTTATAAATAATCATATTTTCGAAAAACATTATAACTGGCCAGTCTCCCATATATAAAAACTTTTTTTCGCAATACTTTCTGAGGGGCCTGGTACAGTACGGTCATTGTTATGAGTGTTCTGATATGACTAAGAAGTTATAACTTTTAATGAACATCTCAGTATTTATTAATGAAGTTAAGAGTTAAACAGAATTATTGAGTTAAATTAAAGGTTATAACTTTTAATCACCACCTCTAATAAGTCTACTACTTGCTACAGCGTCGATAATCACCTAGTAGTCATGTTTATGTTCAACAAACACCTTGCTATAGACTATTAAGTGTTTAAACAAACACTATACACCTTGCTCTAGCCATTGCTTGGATAAATGCGGTCAAGTCGAGGACACTACATTTCTATTATATTCCGGCAGTCACAAAATGTAGTACAGAAAGCCCATGCCGTATAATCGTGTAGTTTCTGAAAAATTTCTCAATTTCACATTAGTCTGTAATTTACACTTATCTATCTACCTAAAGATAAATTTCTAGTTAATGTTTTGGATTATAATATTAAGTCACTGAGTATCATTTTGCATTACAACCAACTCAAAAACGATTATTTATTTATTTTATTATTTTAACGCATTTTACGTATGGCCTATGTCCAGTAGTCGTCGGACGTCTTTCGGCTGTAATGATGATGATTTTACGTATGCTAAGCGAATTCTAAAGATTTAAATTGTGGAAAGAAAAAATCGCTCACGAGCAGGATTCGAACCTGCGACTCCTGGCTCAGTACGCCAGTGCTTTAGCCACTAAGCTACCGTGAACACTGCTCGTGGTATCGAAATTATCATATATTATTATTTATTATTATCATTATGATTATTTATTTATAATTAGGAAAACCAACAGCTATACAAAAATTAATAAACAGCTAGCATAGGTTACATTAAGCCAATTACAGGTTTCCACGGATAGTAATAGGATAAATCACCTCTTTGCTTATCGTAGTATTTGTACTTTCAAGATCTTGATGGCTTGATGTTTGTATTTTTTTTCTTAAAGGGCTTGCGTTTGTCCGCCAGCTCAACTGATGTTAAGCGATGGTGCCGTCGACCACGACGAGCGTTTTCACGCTTGCCCAGCAAAAACCTATTGAATCTAGCCTTGAAGACCACCAGATTATAGTTCTCGGGAAACACTGTTGCGAGTAAGGAATTCCACTCTTTAGCGGTGCGCATGATAAAGCTATTAGCAAAATGGTTCGTGCGTAAGGGTTTTTGCAGGTAATTTATGTGGAGCAAAATAAAGTTGTGGAGAGTACTGATCCCTGAGGGACCCCGTCTTTTAAAATGTATGTAATTTTTCCGTTATAAATATTAAGGGTTAATTTTGTAATGATAGCAAATATATTCTCTGCACTATTACTTACTATACATAAAACTAAACATTCTTGAAGAACTGCAATTTAGCTTTAAAGTGGTTTTTCTTTGTTTTTTTATCTTGTATGCAGTAGAACTTCTGTTTTTATTGTAGGTAAGTGCACTAAATCAGATCAGGTTATTTGAAACTAGAAAGTTATTTGAAACTGATTATTATTATACAATAAACGGTAAAGTTCGAGTTAAATGGTACATAAGTATAAAATATTACAGATGCCATAAACAAGTTAATAACGTATCTTATATCTGTAAATATGTTTTCTTAACATACTACCTACTTTTGAAACCGTAGTCGTTTCGAGATTCTTAATAAATTCCACAAATATTTTCTTTGATGAAAAGTTAGTTTGAAAAATGAGCCGTGCTTCTTTTAGCACTGTAGTTTTTGTAAGCATTTGATGCAATGATAAATTATTGCTTTGCATGTGATTAATATTTTGTTGCCATATCATTATCATTAAATCAAAACCCCAATGATCCCACCTTGTATTGGAATTGAGTTAGGTAGGTCTAGGATCCACACAAAAATGCCCATCATCATCATCAGTCTTTTAAAACAACATAATCAGCTTGCAATCGTTTGTAAAGCTCTTTGCGGATCAATTGATGCACCAGATCTACATAATGAGGCTGGACTATATGACTTTGTCTACGGAGATTACACCGCAACACGAAACAAGCTTTATGCTGTGCATTCGATGTCGGACGAGCGCGATACTCGCCAATACTTCCCACTCTCGCTGCACTCGAGAAATTACTCTTGGATTCTCATCCGATTTGTGATCAGTTTGCGGATGGTTGGAATAAGATTTTGTTAGTAAGTCAGAAGCATCGTGGGAGGTATTTACAAAATATGTGTATTTTATTGTTGTATTTCTTTGTCTTGTGCCATAGCTAGGTCTTCTATCTAAAACTAGTTAGGGAAGTTGTGAGGCAGCCCTAGCACAAGTATTCTTGGCTGCCTCAATTTCTGTATTGTATGAAAACGGATGAGAGACAATAAAAACCTTTTTTATCTTTAATTATTGTAATTTATCCAATACCGATGTAATTAAAGTAAATGTAAATAAATAATTTGTTTTTACTGAACTTTTCTTAGAATAATCCAATAAACCACCTGATTTTTAAAAACTTTTTCTAATCCTATCTAATCCGGGATTTACCAACATCGTTATCCAAGATTACTACGCTAGCCTAAGCAAAATGAACCGTGACTAATGACTTCCTACCGAATCGTATTGGGTTTGATCCTAGCTGACGACATCTAAATAGACTCCGGAAGTCATCTACGGATGGACGAATATGTCCTTTGCTCGTACCAAAAATATTTGTTTTAAAAGAAAAAAAAATGGGATAAGAAAATATATTGTTTTACTTTGACGAGATGTTAATTATGATACATTTGTGTAAACATTTTCGGGTTTAAAGTGGGTGGGTTTATGTAATATACAAAGTTATTTTTTGCTAACGCAATTTGACAAACTAGTTTGTTTAGAATCTAGTATACAGAAAACAAATAAATATTTTGAAACTCCTCATAAGCAATGCTTCTTACTGATAGAAACATGCCACTTTGATTTACTATTGATTTTACTAATCTTCAACTACAGTTACTAACACTGAAATAACATTTTGGAAGCACAACCAACATTTTTTTCTCTAATAAACTAATAAAGTACACGACTGTTTGTAGAGTAAATTCGTCCTCTAAATTGAGCGCGACGTATTAGATCAACTCATGCGCAGCTGCAACTAAATAAGAAGTAACAGAAGACCTACACCTAAAAATCAAATTACAACGGAACTTGTTCATTATAATATTAGTTACACAATAGTACATTATGATACAAGTCAGCTAAGTTGACTATTATACTCGAGGCTGGATTGCAGCCCGAGCCGAAGGCGGGGGCGTAATGGAGCCGAGAGTATAATAGTCAATGCTCACGCGTGTCATACGACGTTTTTCAACACACTTGCGAGGAAAAAACATACACATATTTTAGACAAATATTGAATTTGTGAAAAATAGCAGGCGTAATCGCATGGTGACATACAATGCAGGTATGGGCGCGCAGGTGGTCGAAGGAAACCGCCAAACAGCCTAATGTAATTTAAATGAACCTTCTGTGTTAATCATTTCGGTGATTCTACGAGTCTTCCTGCGCAAACGCATGTAGGCGGGAACATTTCGCTTTCTTGATTTTGTAGACGTGGATCGTGAAAGCGATGTTAATGTTAGCTGTAACGTTGACGTGAAGAAACATTAGAAATTAAAGCTAGGTGAAATAGATTAGAGTTCCAATGATATTCTGGTATGAATTTTGTGTTTACTTAAAATAGTAATCGTAGATGACGGAACAAAGAAAAGTCATTTTATTCTTCGCTTTTCTTAAAAGCCAACAGAGTGTAATTACTTAATTGTTTCTTATGATTATGATAACATAACATTTGAAAATCTAATTCTAGTAGATACTGAGTTGTAGTATAGAATTATAGTAGATACGGATATAATAGACGTCTCTGATAATTTGGTTAGGTAAATATATGAAATCAATAAAGAAATACGTCATTACCTGCATGAATATATACATACCATAACAATAGATCTACAAACCCCTACAAACGAGAAGGAACATATTACTGTTTATAAACCAGATTAACTATTATGAGTGCAAGCTTCCGTTGGCAAAAGGTCAATAAATAACTTTGTTAGCACTTGCCTACGCGCACAAGTCTAATTACAGATGAAACCACATAAAATATTTTTAATTATGTATAAACTCTTTGATAATTTAGGTGGGAAACTGCTTCAAAGGAAATATTTAATATGGTTTTTAGGTGATTTTGAAAGAATTCTGATATAAATTAGGTTTTGAGTGATCTAAATATGAACGATACAGCAGATAATATGGAAGTATCTGCTGCTTCGTTGTACACCTTTAGACATTATTTCTTAAGGTGGGCACTGACGATGTATCCATTCGGACGTCGTTTTATTGACTACTTCCAAAAAAGCTTGACTTCTTATAAAAATAGCATACGTTTTCAACATTCACGGACAGATTTTGGAATTCGGCCACGCCATTCACACGTTTGGAAGCATCGTCAGTGGCTATTCTGTAAAGGTACAGTGTTAGTTTAATTAGGTGGGTCCGGTCGTTAGCAGCGTCAGAAGTATTTTCTGTACATCTGGCAAATGACTAACTTTCTGCGTTTACCTGTTCAGCCTATTTGCTGATTACCGTTTGTCATTATTTCTCTAAATTCAGTAGCTTATAATAAGTTCATCATTCGTCATTGTGAGTTTCCCTCCCAAGTTGTGCAACAACACTCAATGGCGGAGGGCATTTCGCATCCAGAAGGTAGCTAGGAGGGCCCGGCTACCTTCTTCAGGTCATCGGTCCACCTAACTGGGGGGTGCCTTACGCTGCGTTTGCCGATTCGCGGTCTCCACTCAAGGTACTACTACAACGGCCTTCGGTCGTTTGACAGACATGGCCAGCCCACTGCCACTTCAGCTTGCTGATCGTAAAAGTTATGTAGGTGACTCAGATCCTTTTCCGGATAATCTTGTTATGGATTCCATTTCTTTAAGAAACTCCAAGCATAAATCGCTCTATAGCTCGCTGAGTAACTTTAAATGTATGAACTAGCCCAATTGTCAGTAGGTAGGCCTACTCAGTGTCACCTTGTTTAATCCACAAAGTTAACCTTTGTTAAACTTTACCTTATAAATAATGCAGAGTTATTTGATAAAACTATCCTTCCTGTTAAAAATATTTATAGCATTTTTACTCCTCAGTTTGACTTCCATGAAATCGATTTCTCACAAATCAAACTAATTGAACCCAACTAAAAGAAACGTGCCCGTGCACCTATAAATAAATTCAAGATGGCTGCGCACCCTTCGCGCCAAAATTGGAAGCAGTAAAAAAAGTTCGAACAGTAGCAAAAAAGGTTTTACTATTCGGTGCCTATTAGCAGAAATGCAGGTAATTATGCTACTGTTACAAGAATTTACGAAGATGCATTTTTGTGCAAATGTCCTAACTAATGATAAATTCATTAATATGCTAACATACAGCAGCTGAAAAGATATAGAAAGATGTTGCCTCTAATTGAATGTTAACTAAGCAACAATGCCATAGAAAATTGGAATTTTGCGATAATTTCTTGAATGTATCTTTTGAGGACGCTCCTTGGATATATTCAGGGAGGTGTTCAAAGAGGCCTATTTGACAAATGAAAAAAAAAAACGTTTTTTCGCTATAACATGTTTTATAATATTATGTTGAGTTCAACAGTTATACTATTTCTCTAAACAACTAAACTAAAGGCTAAATGGCTTACTTTTGTACTAATTTTAACATTAATGTTTGAGATTCTGTTAGAAAGGGACTACATAATATCTATGAGAAAGCTTTTTAAAAACGTTTTCACTGTTTTCGTAAAGTTTGCTTTTTTCCTTTAGTCTTTTTTGACCAGACGCTCCTCATCTGATGTCATCATACTAACAACTCTAAGCATGCATACCTAGTCGAGGTAAAGTTATGTGCAATTTTCTGACAAATATGTGGTTTAAGTATGTGAGTTTAGCACATGAACTGAGCTTAACGTTCAGGATCGAAATGTGCTAGGGTCTATACTTGTAGGTTCTATCTTCATTATTCATTCAAGATTTTATTACTTATGTCGAAATTCGCGTCCGTTAGCAAAATTCTTCTTTAGGTGCGCTTAAAAAGTTGGACGGAATTCAAGGCTCAAGACATTCATTTGTATATCATAATCATCTACCGTTAATCGAGAATTCATAACTATTATAAAATATTATACTTCTTTATATACATTATACAAGTTTACTTGGCTGTTTGCTACCGGTTAATTTTCTGTCAAACATAACATTTGCCAACTGTCCCATTTTGTGACACAAATTAAAAGATCGAATTTCGAAATTAATTAATCTGCGCATCTCGTGCCAAAATACAAAATTCCAACAAGCCGAACATACTTGACATTCTGTTACAAATTGACATTTCTGTCAAATTTTACGACATCGTAACCGTTAAATTCAAATTTCGCTACTGTCATAATTTACAAACGGAAATGACGTATCGAGTTACTATGAACGACGTTCTTCTTCCGCCTTCAGCCGCCATCTTAATTGGGAAAATGCTTGCGCGCGCGCAAACTACGAAATCTGAACAGGAAACGGATGTAGCGGTGTGTCTTTTTAATATTTTTATATTCTTGACGCGACAAGTCGTTGGAATTAAAAATATTCTTTTTCATCTTTTGAATCTACTTCGGTTAATAGTTTCCTATACCTTAGATTTGGCTTTGAAGTTGTCATAACAAACTTTTGGGTATTACGCCTAATTAGATGTTAAGTGATAAATTTGAATTGAGTTTATAATGTGTTGAAAAGTAAGAGACTCAAAGATGTTCACGAAATTAGTTTTCTTTTTGTGTTATCCGTGGTTTTAGATTAAAAAAACAATCATTTATTAAAATAACACTACAACAGGTTAAAAAAGATGTTCTTATTGCCTTTTTTTTTTTGCCTAAAAAGTACCTTCAGTTTGTTTCAGATTTTTTTACTCTGCGGAGTGAGTTTTACTGATACAATTATTGGCAAAAGAACATGCAATAAAAAACACGAAAAATAGGGTCTTTGCTTCCGAAAATAGAGCGGTGAAGCTCTGTTTTAAGGTATAAGCAAAACGCTCTTCCCTCCAGAATTGTGATGAAGAAAATGATTAAGACTGATCTGTGTGCAAAAACAGATTCACTGTATGTGATTTGGCTTTTTCTTTTCATTTCCACAAAGCCATCTTTATATGCTGAATGCACAGAAATAGTAAAAAATATTTACTACGTCCATGGCTGAATGTAAGAAAGGTATTTATTGTTTTTAAATAAAAATATGTCCATCATAGGTTCACCACATACTTTTTTAAATTGACTTGAAAATCAATTTTGAGCACGTAACTATTTCCGACACCCTTGGGTATTGTCGTCCAAAATTATAGCCACAGTCCCAAAGCGGCCACCCCACGTCACATTATTATGAACAAGGCGTAAAATCACAGGAAACCGTGCTATTTCTACAACTTACATGAACGTACTCAATATGACGTATGTTACACGATATTCCTCAAAACACGACAAACTATTAACCGTCAAAACATACTTTACCCACTCTTGTTATTGAAGCGATAAAGTCGAGAATTAATTGGTGATTTGTTTCACAGCTGCAGAATTAAGTTTGTCGGTTTGAGTATCAGTTTTGGCTTGACATTGATACTTGACGCCTTATTTCGTACGCGGTTTTATTTTTAGGGGATGTTTTAAGTTGTTTTTTTGTATTATAATGATGGTTAGAGGTTACTGATTGTGAAAGATAGGCTTTAGTAAGCTGTTTATTTAAGTGGAGATCAGATGAGAACCAGACAAAATATGTTATTGATGAAGGAATCAGTCATGGTCTAGCTGATGAATTTATGATCAGTTTATTTAAGGAAGAAGACCTTCTTTTAAATGAAAAGGACTCCGCAAACGGGGATGCTTAAACTTTGTCGAATAAAGCATAGTTATATTTAAGAGTTTCAAAGTTGAACATATTGAAAACAAGAGAGGGAAAATATTCGGACACGATCATTTTATAAAGACTTTTATAGAAAGGATGATAGAGGGGAAGAGGAAGATATGAGAACAGATAACTTTCATGCAACAAGTACCTAAAGGAAGAAATAAATGTAGTGTTCTATCATGAAGTTAAAAAAAAGGCAAGGAGGAATGTTGGCAAAGATTGAAACTATTCCACGGACATAAATTAATGATGATTATTTAACATTCTAGATAATATAATCACGTCTGATGTTTGTCGTTGTACTGGAATTACTCTTTTGATTTCACTATAGATTTCACAATAATTACCTACCTATCTTTACTTCTCAAAGATTTGGATAGTTTTATGTTTGAAATTGTTGTTGCAAATATTAAAATTATTCTACAAGAAAAACTGGTGCTTACTAATGGAAACTTCCTAGCTTCAACGGACAATATTTATGCTCTGATTCCTACATCAATGCTTATCGAAGTTCCTTTGATATTTGAGACAAAGGAAATGTTAAAGAAACCAAATCTGGTTACCATTGATGTTGAACGATTAACTTCAGGAAATGAAAGGGTAGATGTGGTTTGGCGGTAGATATTAATGCTGTCTCGTTCGAAGTCCGTAGTAGTAGCTATGAATTTCGATGTTCTATGTTCAATCCTACTATTATACATGCAAAAGTATGGATTTTTAAGATTTTACAGAATTGCTGGCTGTCCATTTTCCATCCAGTCAGTAAGAAAAGTTATGGGACTACTTTATTTAAAAAAAACAATTATCTTATTTCTAGTTTCTTCACCAAAAATATAGCATTCTTGATTGGGATTCAAACTGTTGCCGAGAGTAACCCTGGAGGCTTATAAACCCGCTAGGCGCGATACTATTCTGATTTTCTATGGGCAAAAGCTGGTACATGACCAGTATTATTGATAGCACTTACAATAGCAAATGTCATTCATCATATTGCTTCGTTCCTTATATAGTATGTTCGGCTTAAGGGACTAGACACGCGATACATAATAAGTTGCTACGGGAAAGGTATTGAGGTCACCAGGTTTGATTAATATAACTTTGTTTTTGTATGATGATTTTTGAATTAGTGGTGCAAGGAATTCGGAATGGAAGAACGATGAAAATCAAATATTCCATTCCAAATTCGAACTTTCGAACTCCGAACTCCTCAAAAACTGAAATATTTTGTTTTCGGCTATGGGAACCGATGAAATAATTCACTTTTGGTTTCATCCATATTTTTTACACGAATTCCACTAAGGAGAATAGAGAAATGATTGAAAGATTTCACCTAAGATCGACAATTATTAGTTCCTGTAGGAATACCAGGAAAAGGAAGCGATCACCATCAACGAATGTCCTTCGTTCACAATGGTTGACCGGTGGCTAAGCATTAGTTATGATTAGTGATTAGCAATGCGTGTGTGATCGTTGTCATAATTTATGATTAGGAGTACGGTTATAGTTCAGACCAAAACAATAAGATTTGGTCTGAGGGTTATAGTTAGTGATGCAACGAATACGAATATTCGTATTCGCCGAATACCATCAAATTACCGAATATTCGTATTCGCCAATTTTTTTTTATAGTATAGGATGGCGAAACGAGCTAAAGACCCAGCTGATGTTAAGTGGTTACTTTTGCCCATAACAACTGCAATACCACCTAGGCTGTTGCCTAGATGGTATCGCAAGTCGGTTCGCCAAACTGAGACATGAAGATGGAAAGTCTGATGTGATTGTAATTACACCGGTATCCGTACCCTTTAGACCGAAACACAGTAATGCAAGCAGCTATTTGGCAGAGAAATAGGTACGCTAGTAATACTTCTCCGGACTCTTTCAAAAAGGAGCTGTACTACAAACTTTCATGACATTCGTAAAAAAATAAATTCCTAGAAAGCCAAACGCAGATATTGCATTGCAACTTGTGGGTGTTGCGACCGAGTAAACAAAGACACAAAGATTAATTCATAAAATCATTAAACATTCTTATCATTTGCTTACATCCACAGATAGTCAGCAATTGTGGCGGCCTTTTAGTTTTTGTTTGTAGAGACTAGATTGAATAGGTAGGAGTGAGCAAGTTCATAGTAGGATCAGTCACCACGTAGCCATTTTCCCTGTGGTAGTTAACTGTGTTTCATCAACTTTTGTACTTTTTTTTTTTTTTTTTTTTTTTTTATTCTTAACGGGCTTGCGTTTGACCGCCACCTCACCTGATGTTAAGCGATGGTGCGGTCGACGATGGTACACGCTTGCCCAGCAAAAACCTATTCACTCGAGTCTTGAAGACCACCAGATTATATTTCTCGGGAAACACTGACGCCGGCAAGGAATTCCACTCTTTGGCGGTTCGCATGATAAAGCTATTAGCAAACCGGTTCGTGCGTAAGGGTGGAATATCTACCATATAACGGTGGCGCATCGCCGTGCGTCTGGTCGTCCGATAATGGAAAGGGCTTGGGGGAATTAAATTGTGCAATTCCAACGCACACTCGCCGAAATGCATTCGATAAAAAACCGATAGGCTAGCAACTCTGCGCCGATGCTCGAGACTTTGTAGTTTGGCGTCGACCAGCGCATCGTTGCCAACGAGCCTCTTGGCGCGCCTCTCAATCGACTCGAGAGCCGCCAGTTGATATTTAGCCGAACCATCACAGAGATGAGAGCAGTACTCCATACAGGACCGAACTTGTGCTTGGTACAAATTGAGCAGCTGTTCAGGTGTGAAGTACCGCCTCACCTTAGAGAGGATGCCCAGCTTTTTGGCAGCAAGTTGAGCCTTGGACTCTATGTATGAGCCGAAGTTTAGGGTGGATGTTAGTGACACGCCAAGAAGCTCAAGGTGGTCAGTTATCGGCACGGATGCATCACAGAAAGTTGGAGTAAGTTCAAATTGACTCCGTTTAGCAGAAAACAGGCACGCCTGGGTCTTAGCAGCATTGAACTTGACCAAGTTAGCATCACCCCATTCGGAGACAACTTTCAGGGTCAAGTTCAAGCGTTCAACCATGGCCTCTCTAAGAGACTGGATTTGCGTCCGACTCGCTCGTGCATTGGATGTGTAACTCTCAACAACGGTGCTGTCGTCTGCGTACCCAAAGGTGCCGGGTCTTAGCAGATCATTTATGTGGAGCAAAAACAAAGTTGCGGAGAGTACTGAGCCCTGAGGGACCCCGGCATTTATAGCCAATTGGTCGGACGTGCAGCCGTCAATGACAACTCGGATCGACCGATCCCTCAGGAAGTCTGAGATCCAATTACACAGATCAGTAGGCAGGCCGAATGAAGGAAGCTTGTTTATAAGGCTATCGTGCCAGACCCTGTCGAAGGCCTTCGAGATGTCAAGAGAAACGGCAATCGCTTCTCCGTGTTTCTCGATGGCCTCGCTCCAAATGTGGGAGGCATACGCAAGAAGATCTCCGGTAGACCGGTTTCGGCGGAAACCGTATTGTCGGTCACTCAGAAGGTCATTAGCTTCAAGGTATCCTAGGAGTTTGTTATTAAGTACTCGTTCCATACTCTTACAGAGTATGGACGTTACTGAGATGGGCCTGTAATTAGCAGGGTCAGCACGACTGCCCTTTTTGGGCACTGGTTGCACATTAGCCTGCTTCCAGGATTTCGGCACTTTACCAGTCACCATCGAGAGACGAAATAGGCGTGTCAGGATCGGAGACAATTCAGGCGCACAGGTTTTAAGGACTATGGCTGGTATACCGTCGGGGCCACTGGCTTTGTTCACGTCAAAATTAAGCAGTCGTTTTAGATTTTATATTGTTGTTCTTTGACTAATAATTACGTGCATTAGTAGAATCAGGTATTTGTATTCTTATTCGTATTCGCCGAATAGTACAATCAGTATTCGTAACAGTAGTATTCGTTGCATCACTAGTTATAGTCACAGAACAAAATGTTTTGTGGTTATAGTTGTGGCACATTGGGTCAAAGAATTGGTTCTGTAATAAACATAACATAACATCACGCCTGTATTTGCCCGAAGGGGAAGGCAGAGGTGTAATAGTACACCCACATTTCGCTAGTTATGTTATAGTCCCATGTAATAGGGGGCGAGCCTATTGCCATTAACCGGGCAAAAATCCAGACACCGTGCACAAATCCAGACTCCGGGCTGCTAATGAGAATTTCCTAATGAAAAAACCCAATAAAACTTTGCCCGACCCGGAAATTGAACCCAGGACCCCACGTTCAGCAGTCGCGTTTGCAACCACTAGACCAACGACGCAGTTCTGTAATAAAGGACTGGATAATTGCGTGACCTCACGTAAAAAGAAATAGGCAGCTATTTCTTCGCAGCAAATAAACCATTTTTTTCAGATTCAAGTGTAACTGATCTGTAATATCATCATAAAATATTTTTGATGTACCAAATGTACTATTGTGTACATATACAATTTTGAATATAGGTATAGGTACCGTAATACGTGTGTACACTCCTACGTATGAAATTCTTTTTGGCTTCGTTCCAAGCAATTAAAAAGTCATATGTAACGGTAATACAAAAGATTCGCATGCGTGCATTGCTATTTTGTACGAGATTTGTTTTATTAATAAACTAGATTTTATCTTTTGCTTGAATTATTGTAGCAAAATTATTGATATATGGGTTTTTAGTTTCTATAGAAAGAGGACATGAATTATAAGTCTCAAGCCAAAAGTATAAGATAGACGGGGCGCGTAGAACTAGCGAATAAAGCCAGAACAAGGAATACAAAATGGCAAAGGAGTAGCTATTATTCAACCCACAGTGATCGCGAGCCGCAGTCGGGAGCGTCCATCTTATTCTTTTAGTTTGAGGATAAAAAAAAAAAAATTGTTTCACAAAAGTTAAGATAAAAATTAAAAAAAAATTGGTTTTACATTCGTCACGGGCGTTTGGACGTGTTGTCTCTCACTTCGTTTTATGTCCCAGCAGGTTCTGCTATTTGATACGTAACTGCCAGGACGTAACGAAGAAATAAGATTCTACTCCCCGGTGCTGTTTCTTTCACTTCGTTTCTGTTATCAGCAGGACCGTTATTTGATACGTTCGCTGCCGAATGTGACGAAGGAACATGTGTGCAATCAATTTTCTTTCACTCCGTTTTAATCCGGTAGCTAAAGCTATTAGACACGGTAGCCCCCAGGATTGACTGAGGATTAGACGTACCTCAACTATGATTTCTCCGCTAGGAATAACCAGGGACCATTCTGGTTACCCATTGAAAGGGTTTTCGATAGGGTTTTTCTAAACAGTTAGTCAAAAACCCATACTATATGGGTAGCCCTTTTGAAAGCTCCATTAATGCCATTCATAAGGGTTACACTTTCAACGATCTTCCCTTCTTTTTCGATGTGTAATATGAAATATTTCACAAAAAAGAATATCATTTACGACATTTTGTCAAAGAGTATTTGTTGTTTTCTCTGTCAATTGGCGTATGTTTCATAGGTGTACACCAAAACACGTCATTTTAGGTACTTTTTTGGTACAAGTTCATTGAATAACCATATGGTAACCCGAACGAAACCCTCATATTATAATGGAAACCCTTTTATTGGGTTTCAAGCATAGAACCCATTCAATGAGTTACATCATGATAAAGGTAACCTCATATATGGCTTACCTCTTAGGAAGGCTTAACTCTTAACCGGGGTTGTACGGTCCCTGGGAATAACAAAAGTTAATATTGCATACACATCAATAACTCACAAAATAAACAGATGGTAAGTCCCTGCTCTGCTCTGCATCCGAACATATTCAGACCACCAACGAGTAAGATTAGGAACGTTCCATTGTTTCATATAATTTGTACCCTAATAGGTGTCAGATTGAAGGGTTTTGCGGACCAGAGGTAATTGTAAGACCATTGTCATGGGGATAATTTGGGACTACCAAAATGAATCATAACTCAAGGATGAACAAAAGTATAAGTTCTTGTGTTCCTCGAGAAATAATCCTACTAATACATATTATACAACATGTCGATCTGTATTCGTCCCATATTTAAAAAAAAAACTTAAACTCTCATATTAAGCTAGTTGCATTTATTCGTAATGGTTTTGTAAACACTGTTTGACTATACTTTTATTTTATTGTAGATACTCAGGATATGATCATATAAATCATTGAGTAGAATTTTGACTCTCTAACTTACCAAGATAACGCGATTGAAACTTTAGCTGCTTTATAAAAAAAATACTTTGAAGGTACGTTCAAAGTCGAAGTCAAAAGTTTTTATTTCGAATAAGCCATAGACCTCAGAAAAACAAAAAACTATTTTGTTGGTCTGAGTTATAGACATATATATTACTAGCGGAATAAGCATTTATTACATGCACTTTCAAAACTTTAATAAATCTAGTTGCACGGTTCCAAAAAGTCGGTCCTATGGAGAAGAGCCGGCAAGAAACTCCATGGATAAACTATTTTCAAATAATAAATGGTACAATGATTTGTTACATGATTTGGAAAGAATTGTGTGAAAAACATTCATCTAGAAATCACCATAAAGATTTGGCTAAAACATGTTCATTTGTAAAACCTTTCTCACGATCCTCCATGTGGCTATTGTTTTTAAGAAACACCAAAACTTTTATGATTTTGACTTTCCATGTTTTTGTGACCCTTGGGTGCATGGAGTTTGCATCTGCTCAACATATGCAACCACTAAATCGATGGTTGAGAAGCTCGCAAAAAGATTAGTGATATCGATTCTTTTGTTGTTGATTTGACTTCGTCCAACATTTTTTTTTTGTTACATGTATAATTATTTAATATGTTGTTTATTCCACATACCTACTTTAGCTAAAGCAAAATATATAAATAAACAAAGCTTTATTAAAATAGTCACAACAATTTTATTTACTTTTTGAGTCACAAGAGCACAATTTCTCAAATACCCTTACAATATGTAAGTAATTTTTGCATCATCGATGTCGGCAATTTCAAAATCGACTTCAACGCACCCATCACTACTCAAAGCCATAATTCACAGGCCACAAATCTCGATGGCAGTTAAAATTTCAGCCGGGTCCTCTTGCGAAACAAAGCGGGCACTACATTGTAAAACTGCAATATGTTTTGTAAGAAATACACAATCGGGCTTGTATATTTAAAAATAAGCTCAGTCTTCAGTTACACTTTGTATTGAGAGTATTTAGGTTTAGTAATAAAAATGTACTAAATTTGGTGTTCGCGACTGCGGTTCTAAGGAGGTACAGTCGACTGCATGACAGTGGTAACACGTCAATTCGAAAACCGCCCTTACTGCTTACGAAATAAAGATGCTGCTAATGTCAAAGTGTTACCACCGACCTGCGGTCGACCGTACTAAGTCCCTTAAAAAACTACCAATACTAAGGGTATAGTAAGTAAGAGCTACAAACACATTTTCTTTCTTTTCTTTCTTTCTTTCTACCTAGTTGTTTTGAGATGTGTATCACGTGCACGTTTCGGTTATGTTCGCCACACTATAATTTTTGATGCACTATACTTTTTAGAATATCTGAATGGTCTAAATCAGGGTGTCAGACAGGATTTTCTAAAAAAAATATAATATTCAAAATAACAAAAAAAAAACTATTATTTAGGTTGTGTCAGCGGGCCCGGTTCAAAATAACTAAACACATACTGAATTGATAACAAGTATATTGATTAAAATCTCGAAATCCCGGTCCGAGATTCATGCGGCCCGCGGCGCGGACCGTATGTTTGACATGACTGCTGGTAAATATGTAGTAATATTGCGAGCCGAGAATATAGAACACCTCAGATTTTCTGTGGGGTGCATTAAAAGAGCCTCCACGAGTGACGATATGGAATTGATCGTTCGGCGCACCCTGAGAAATCAGCCCCGCTACCAACCTGCTGACTAGCTAATTGTTTTCCTACGGCATGAGCTATTATCATTATGTAGCTCATGTCGAAGAGATAGAAGAAGGTTTTCTGTGCCCGGTGCATACCAATAGGTTTCTCCCAGTTGCTAGTTATTACATGTGACTTATTTTAATATTCTCATTGGCGAACTTTCAATGTATGTCTTGTAAAGAATTCCTGGAAGAGCAGCTTCTACATATTATTTTGTTGACGCTTTGCTCTTTTGGTACGCTAACAAAAAGTATTTTAAGTACCTAGGTACCAAGCCATTCGATTGAGCTACACGACCCTAAAATCCTCTCCATTGATCGTCATTATTATCCCAGAATTGTACGAGAAGCGGTTGAGATAAAGAAATATGAAAATTTCAATCAGGAAGATGGATATAGGTTATCCTCCTCGTGGAATTCGGTAATCGAGAAGTGTTCGCGTCGTGGTTTATCTACACGTATGTCCGCCGAAACTGTCAGTATTGTGTCGTGGTTCAGCATATCGTGTTACGGACACGACGTTACGAAAAACCAACCACGGGTAGTTCGAGAAAACACCCGCCGCTCAAGACGATGACACCCGCATACTTCAGTCTGCTCGTGACCACGGCCAATGCAACTTGGCCAAAACGTCGTGGTTAGTCAAAATGTTTGTTATGTTTTGATTTTATTGTGCGCGACAAGTCCCGTAAATATAGTTCAATATGAGTGAAATTTGCGTTTAAAAACTTATAATTTATGTGTTAATTCAGGACCATAGTCTATCTGTAGGTATGCCAACTTTCATCAAAATCCATTCAGCCGTTTCATTGTGATTGATTTTCATCAGTATTTACTTCTAACCACAAATTGTAAGGTAAAACCATGAGTTTTATCAAGCATTTAGCATACTTATGAACAGTCATTATAATAGGTATATCTTTTGATTAATATCGTGTTAAATATTAAATACACGAATCGTGTTTGCAATGCAAAGGAAAAGAGGTAACATATACTTAACCCTGTAAATCAAATGAACTTGACAATGCGTAAATAAAACGAAACAGTCGCTCTTTTGTGTCCTTCTTTAGTTTTATACGTCAGTGTTGAGTCAGACTTAATTTTTATGACGTCAGAATTGAGTCAGTATACCGTATTGATTGGTATACCTAAGATTATGTTTAAATTATTACGATTGAGACCCAAATTCTAGCTTTCTAATCTAGTATGACATGAAACATCTTTATATTAGTTTGACGTAAATGTATGAAATGACGGTTCATGAATCAAGGTTATTGTTTGATGCGTCGTTCTGGATTATGAGCCTGATATCGATATACGGCCAAAATTAATAACCGATCTATCCACGATTTGCCCTACTAGAGATAGAAATTTGACGTAAAATGTATGGAGCTTATGTCAAACTTTTTATCTCTAGTAGGGCAAATCGTGGATAGATCGGTTATTAATTTTGGCCGATAGTGTTTAAATAAAAAGATAAAATAGAACATAAAAGAGGCTTTTAAATTAGTTATAAAATTAATAATTATTAATTATTTGTAAAACTGGGTCGGCTGTATTTTAGATTACAGCCGCCAGGGGTTTGTTTCATGAATTTACATTGCGCAGAATAAATTTACATAATCACTGCATATATTAAACGGGTGAATCATACGTAACGACCACGAGGAATTTATATTTACTTCAACTGTGTAGCTTTTATACTTTACTACTTTTAGCGGTGTCGAATCTTCAGCCGAAGGAACACCCAACCCGAGATTTAAAACATTCATATTCCCGTCCAAGAAAATTCATGTCAAAACTGATAAATAATTTTAGGGATATGGTAAGTGTCAAGTTCAAGGAGTGATTGAATAAACCTATTGTGGATTAACCTTGAAACCGTCAAGAAAATAAAGCATGGCGAAAAAGTAAATAAGTTCTCAAAGTAGCACCCCTACTTCATAACCCTAAAGTGCGAAGCGAAAGTCGTTACAATAAAAGTCTTAAAATAAAAACCGTACCCGTCAATGCTCATTAAAATCACGTTTACATTTAAAAATAGAAGTCAGTTCTCGGGACACCTGAACCCTATAAATCTAACTGTATATTATTTTAACACGCCCAAGTGTTGCAAATGGATTTTCTATATTTCACCGAGAATTGAGTTGGGGAGATCTTTTCTCGTTTTGGTGACATTTTTATTGTTGAAAGTCATAAGCAGTCACAAGTTACTACCTAGTCTGAAGTCAAACATGTAGTATGAGAAATTGTGTTACTAACAGTTTACAGTGTTGAGATGGTAAATTGTGTATATACCGCAGTTGAGCTGAGCTACCCTTACAGCGGACCACACAATATTTACCATTGTGGCTATATATGTAGATTAACAAGAACAAACGAGACATAAACTGTAATAAATACATCAAAGTCGAGCTTAATAAATTTCAAATAAGTCTCAAACAAAAACAAACACAATAAATCTTCGTTTATTGTTAACAAAAGTCAATGATATTCATTTAATCGACATTTTAAGAGCAGTAAATATTTTTTAATCTTAAATTTATTCATGACTTGGGTTTTAAAGTCGCAAGATCTCATTCGCATTCACAAGCTGCAGTGGAAGGGTTTGCTTTATGAGCTGAGAACGCCATGCTAAAGGGTTACTTTATTCTCGTTATTTTATGGTGTATGGTAAATATACGCATGTGTATACTACACAGGGTTATGTTTTAATGGAATACAAATTTTGAATTTTATATTATACACAATCGACCAGACCACACGTCAGTGGTAAAGATATGTCCAAAAATATAATACAATCATGCAAGTAACATCATACTGATGTTAGAAAACGTGAAAGATTTTTTGTCTGGAAGAAAAAAATACATACGACTATATACAGCTAGCAACAAAAATAGGTTAATACTGTCCAATGTTTCAAAAGTAATCTTGAAATGAAAACTCAACTTTATACACCAAAAAATGTTCTAAAGTAAGGTCTATGACTCGAAATACCATTACTACCATTACTAATTCTCTTATTTCTCTTGTTACAGATAAAGAATACACACATTTAGAAGCTTCTATAAATGAGAGGCTGCGACTGACGTGTGGGTTGAAGCCTAATGGTGAAAAGTCTTCAGTGCTGTGGTATAAGGATGGGATGCTGGTGGATAGTCAGAAAAGCAGGGTGGTGCAGCAGAGGCAGTGGTATGTTTTGAATTGAATATCATTATGTTAGAAGAAAATAGAAAGATAGAGTATTTATTATTGCTAACTAAAAAATATGAAAATTATATAAGTTCATACTAACAATACAGTACAATTATATTGGTCGTAATTGGGTAAAAAAGATTCCTGATTTAAGCACAACATGTAGAATCTGACTTAAAAAAGACTAAGCTCACTGAAAGAACTTTCTGCGAACATCAAACCGAAAATAGTTGAATGAATCGAAGAAGAAATAGCTACATAACATAACAACATCACGCCTGTATTTCCCCGAAAGGGTAGGCAGAGGTGTAATAATAGTACACCCACATTTCGCTAGTTATGTTATAGTCCCATGTAATAGGGGGCGAGCCTATTGCCACTGACTGGGCACAAATCCAGACTCCGGGCTGCTACTGAGAATTTCCTAATCAATAAACCCAATAACAAATAGAAAAGAAAAAAAAATATAGCTAAAGAATACCTACTAAAAAACGAAACAAAGCTTAAGATCAATGAATTAAAAAAAAGTTTTGAGCTTCTTTCTCAACGCTATTTTAGTATCTACCAAGACATGTAATCTGCACCTTAAATAATTAGATAATTTTTTTTTTTTTTATATACCGCGTTTTTAAAACGAAAAGTTAGTTAATATTGTTTTGTCATCCAGTTTTGAGATGTATTTAAAATTTCAAGTCTCTAGCTCATCGGGAAGTTTAAAATCATTTGCAAAATTTGTACCGAATAGACAGACAGGAATGAAAGCGAAGAAAACAAAAACGCGGTAAAAATAACTAAAATGTTTCATAACGCTACAATTCAAATAAGTAAACTTAACTACCTCCCCACCTTCGTATTCCATGCAAATCTAAAATAACATTGAAAATTTCGCGAAGCACAGAAATAGAGACATAGAAACAGTAAGCAATGTATCCAGTAACAATATTTACACAGAACTTTGAATACAACTCATAATGCATGGCTGAGTTATTGGATTCTATTTGAAGCGGCTCAAAACATTGTGTCGATCAAAATAATGTTTGATATTAATCACATAAATTGTGAATGAAAACATCAGAGTGGAAGGAAATACTGGGCATGAAGAAAAGTTATTTTTAGATATTATTATTAGGTATAGTAGTGTAGGTAAACCTGATAAAGAGACCAACAAATATTGTGGGAGTTTGTAATTTCATACCAGTAAAGAGCCTACCATTAAGACAAAGGTCTTCAACCAGTGCGTCCTGCCTGTCATGACTTACGGCGCCGAGACGTGGACACTGACAGTTGGGCTAGTCCACAAATTTAAAGTCGCTCAGCGAGCTATGGAGCGAGCTATGCTTGGAGTTTCTTTGAAGGATAAAATCCGAAACGAGATTATTCGGAGAAGAACCGGAGTGACCGACATAGCTTGTAGGATCCGTAAGCTGAAGTGGCAGTGGGCTGACCATGTCTGTCGAAGGACCGATGATCGCTGGAGCAGACGAGTCCTTGAGTGGAGACCGCGAATCGGCAAACGCAGCGTAGGGCGCCCCCCCGCCAGGTGGACCGACGACCTAAAAAACGTGGCTGGGGGGGACTGGATGCGGAAGGCAGAGGACCGAGTGTTGTGTCGCAACTTGGGAGAGGCCTATGTCCAGCAGTGGACTGCGATAGGCTGAGTTGATTGATGAAAGAGCCTACCATTTAAGTAAGCTCAGCTTTGTGAGGAGTGATATTAAGTCTATTTTTGGAGTTCCAATTCCAGATTTCAGAACTTGTAACACAGTTTTCATACAAAAACTCTTGAAATAAGAGTCAAGTATCATTCAGATATTACTATAATAAGGTCTAACTCAAATTTTGACAGAAACCAAGATAATTTTTCAAACCCTTGTCAGAATAAGCAATAATGAATTGGCAAACAATTTACTGAAATTCAAGCCAAGATTTCATCAGTAACCCGAACTAAAGTTTATTGCTTTAGGTATATATACAATTTTGATTCGGGCCAAAGTTTTCATTGTGAATAAAGATATTTTTGTCTTCCAACTGCGTATTTGGCGTGGTGCGCGAAATCCTCGTAAAAGATATGACGCTAGTTATCTTCTGTTTAACATTATCGCATTCATGTCAGTGACTGCTTTTATGACCAGCAATTATAATTATGAGGGGGCTAAAAACAGCCACTTGGAGATTTCCATTCCGTATCATAAAAATATTTTGTTCAAAGATTTAAGTTCTGATGAGAACTTAGGCTAATTTGTAATTTTAGAGAAATAAAATTTTATGAGTGTAAAATCTTTTTAGGCGTATTTTTTTTATGACATAGGGGGGCAAACGAGCAAGCGGATCACCTGATGGTAAGCAATCTCCGCCGCCCATGGACATCCGCTACACCAGGGGAGTCACCGATGCGTTGCCGACCTTTTAAAAAGACGTATCCTCGTTTCTTGAAGGCTCACATGTCGAATTGTTTCGGGAAAACTGCTGACGGGAGTTGGTTCCACAGTTTTGCTGTACGAGGCAAAAAATGACGTGTGAAACGTACAGTAGTTGATCGCCAATCATCAAGATGGTGAGGATGGAATTTAGATTTTTGGCGAGTGGTACGATGGTGGAAGTCAGCGGCTGGTATAAGGTCGAACAATTCCTCAGAGCATTCCCTATTGTAAATGCGATAGAGTATACATACAGATGCAACGTCTCTACGCAAGGCTAGAGGGTCAAGCCGATTGGGAACGTATGACTCTAAGATGAAATTAAAAATATTGGTGTATTTTTTTTCAGGTTACGAATAAAAGGTTTCAGAGCCAAAGACGCAGGACTGTATGCGTGTAAGACTGACGACGACAATG
This sequence comes from Asteroscopus sphinx, assembly GCA_949699075.1. Classification (NCBI taxonomy): domain Eukaryota; kingdom Metazoa; phylum Arthropoda; class Insecta; order Lepidoptera; family Noctuidae; genus Asteroscopus; species Asteroscopus sphinx. Next base: position 18,597,923 of record OX453022.1, on the reverse strand, counting down.
CCAAAGAAACAACAGTCAGGATCAGTTTAAAACACAGTAGTGTTGCAGATATTGAAGGTAAGTTTGCTTACAAAATACTAGTACTAGGAAAAGAACATCATCATCATCATTTCAGCTAAAAGACTTCCACTTCTAAGCCTAAAGCCTCCCCCAAGCATCACCACAACAACCGGTCCTACGCTTTCCATCCATAGAAAAGATGCTTAACCAAAAATTATACAAACTTTTTAATGTACAAACTAGGAACCAATAGGCAGGACAGAGACAAGAACAAAAAAATAAATGAAGTACGAATACATAGTAAAGAATTTTCATATGAAACCATTTCTAAAACAATAAACATTTTAGTAGGAAAGTTTTCCACGAAAATCGAAAACTCATACTACAATCTGAAAACAATAAACAAATTCGTGTTACGAATTTTCAATGTCAAACGTATTACAGTAGCATTACTCTGAACTGGGATTTTCATCGCCGTTTCAGTGTCTTTGGCCTGAGCGCGGTTATTTTAATATTATATTTTATTAGCGTCTTTATTGGTCATGCAGATGTGTAAACAGAGTGCACCGGATTCCGGGGTTGCAGCAATATTGCATTCGTGTGGATAAATGTATGGAACATTCGGTTTTAAAACATTTCGTTGGCTTTTTCGACGCCACGGGATGCACTTAAATTTTGATCGAAATAACCAGCGATTTCCGGTGTCACGTTGGTTTTTATTTGATGTGTTTCCATGTTAATATTAATTTTGATGTATTTATTGTTTTACGTAGGAGAAGAGTTTTTATAAGTCGTTAATCATATCCCCAAATTACCTACTCTGATATAATATTCCTAAGAATAAATAATGCGCCAAAGAACTTAAATGTTTGCTTGAATAATTACATAATTTTGTCTAAATTGACGTCAAAATTCCATTATTGCGTGTAATAATTTACGAGTTCTTGATTACCAATTTATTTCAGGTTACCAAGCAGACATGGGTGACGGAGCACTCCCAGAAACATTATCACAAATCAAAAGTGCAGCTCTAGTTGAAAATAACACACTAGACGAAAACGTAACAGATAGTAAACGATATCCTAAAGACGAAGATCCAGATGAAAAGGGAGAAAAAGATGAAAAAGATCATCCAAATTACGGTCATGTAGATGAGAAACAGGAATATTTCCCTCCAAGGTTTAAACATCCCACGAAACTGTATAAAATGGACATGAAACCTGCAGGGAATTCCATAAGACTGAGATGCGCTGCAGAAGGTAATAAAATTTTTTATTAGTGGATATTTTTAGGGATCGTGTTATATTGCTTTATTTTATAATTTTCTGGTATGCATGGCTACATATCAAGCTAGCATTACTAGCATATAGTAGTAGCATTGCTAGTATAAGCTGATCTCACTATATTTAGTTTTGCATTTTGCTCATTGTCCAACGTGTTTTATTCAAATGAAACTTCAATATTATTAAATACGAAACAGAAATCTTCGTCCTCGAACAGTCTCTTTCGCTACTCCACTAACTTAATGCTGTCTGCACAGAAATAGCCAGAAGCATGTTTACTACATCGTAAAACATTTGCAGGGAACCCAACGCCGAACATTACTTGGTACAAAAACAGGAGTACGCCGATATCCAGGGTGTTCTTCCAACCGTCTTATGGGAAATGGTCGATGGCTTTGGACGAGCTCACGAAAGCTGACAACGGAAATTACACCTGTGTTGTCTGTAACCAGCTTGGCTGCATCGAGCATACTGTTGTTCTTCATATTCAAGGTATGTATCTTTATAGTTATGGTGGTTTTAAATTGCATTGGCTTAATTCGTTACAATTTTTTTTAGGGATGAATTTTATTATAGTTTAAATGCAAGCTGCCGAATTGCGTAACTCACTCGGGATCGCAATCAATAGGATTTCAATGTTCATTGCTCCGTGTGTTTTGACAATTTGTCTTATCGGCAACTATGTACCACGCAATGAATATTGTTATTATTTCAAAATGAAAGCTAATATCAAAGTCAATGCTGTACACAATTACACCACTGGTTACATACTTGATTATTGCTTCTGTTAGGGCTTACGATCAATAAAAACTATCCAAGTAGTAGTAGTTTACATTAAAGATAATTTAGAAAATAACAATAAGAGTATAATTTTAGCAGGCTAGCCTAAATCTAAAAGCACATTATCACGTAATTTTAATAGGCTATCTCTTATAGAACGCTACCCATCGAAGCCGTACATAAAGGAAGGATATCCTGGTAACATCACTCTCGTGGTCAACGATACAGCTACTTTATCCTGCCCACCAGTCTCTGACCTGGAACCTTACCTGTATTGGGTCAGGCCATACAATTATTCATTAAAAGACGCAGAAGTTGGCCCTAGTGATATGCCAATACCTTTAGGAGATGTTATAGAGGTCTTTACAATTTTTTATTCACGGTGTTGGTTCAAAATCACTGTTTGGTGATGGTGAATCACAGCTTTTTTAGAAAGGAGTGGAATAGTATCGGATGGTTATAGGTGGTTTAAAGGTTCTTCTATTTAAGTTTCATGACGGAGATTATCATAAAAGTCTTGTTTGTTCCATCATCTTCCTTCATGTTTATTTGCTTATTAAACCTTATTTTATCTTAAGAGCTATTGCTGTTGATTCTTTTGTTCACGAACTAAACTTATTTTAAACTATGGCTCTCTTTTACTAGCAGTCGATACAAGAAAGGGATGGCAACAATTCTACTGCTGTCAAATTAGTCGAAATTAATCTTTCCATACCAGTTCAGACGTGATCTTATAACATGCCATGCCATGTTTTCCGAGGAGGAAACCTTTAAAAAGCTACCAGCCTCATAGGGTAGAGGCTGGGGTGTGTGGGATTTCTACCGCACTAAAACCTCTCCGGTGGCCCTCTTCAGCACAATAGGGACTCCGGGAATGGGTTATACTACCGGTGCCCCCCCTATGCTATGCCTATAAGGTACGTCTCAGGGGAGACTTTTGTCTCCCTGAATACCTTCCCATGCGACAAGAAATGGTGGCAAGAGACCACACTTAAATGCGAAGAAGTGGAACACGTAAACTAATTTGACATTTCTAAAGTTCTTGCCATCTCTTTTTTGTTTTCACTATTAGAAAAAGATGTGAAGAGTTTAAATTATGTTCAATTGGTGGACAAGACCAACCATTATGTGTAGCTGTATAGTCAGGTTTCATGGTTAGTGCAGGAGCAATTTTTGCACATGATTTGGGTCTATGTCTCACATTAAAACTGTTTTAGTGTAACTGTAAGTAACTAAATAAGTTGGTTTAATAGCTGGTGATGGCTTTAATTTTGGTGGTGGTAAATGTTGATATTAACTTTATTTCAGATACATTTTAATGCTAACTAAGAACACCGTATTTTATTTATAAGTAATACAAATAAAGGAACAAGAATTTCATGAATGTGGTTGACGAAAATTCTCTTCGTTTTAATCCAAGCAAAGTTCACATCGCTAACTTTTAGTCTGGTTTAAACGATAGGCGTTTCAGCCACGCCATCGCCAACTATTTAATTCAATACAAATATAAACTGAAAGCCGACTAAAAGAACGAATGACATTCCTTTAGTCCGAAGAAGAAGTTCGAAGTGATGCAATTTCAACAATGTATTTTTTGTTCATTGTTTTTTAGTATCAAATATTTCTGTGGAATGATTCTTTATATAGATTAATAGAATATTTTATGAGTGTCATTCAAGCTAAATTTCAGTTTTCACTGTAAGAAAACTAGGAGCGTGTAATACAAGCATGCAGATTATCAAAATGTATTTCAACCTAAATAATTTTTCACCAAAATTTCTGAATTTAGTATCAATTTTTCAATAATAATTTCCAAATTCAAAATTTAAACAGCAACTAACCGTTTAGTTCATCAAGATTTGATACCAGTTGACGTGAACAAAATATCGGAAACAAAGATGTTACTAGAACAAGAAGAAGATACAAAACCAGAATTCTAACAGCACAATTTCTTTATAGAGCGTCTGTACGCGAAACCCGTATTGACTCGTGGAGCAGAAAATCAGACAGTTGTGGTTGGGGACACAGCTCGTTTCAGCTGTCAATTCCTGACTGACATGCATCCGTCAGTCTACTGGATGTACTTTACAAGAGACGAGTACATTTACAACGATACCGTCGATCCTAATGATGCGACGGTCAAGGAGACCATTGTTTACCTCGATAAGAACAAAATTGTTTCGGTGAGGGCTTTGTAACTAACGCATGGTGTGGTGCATGGTTTGTTTAGATTTAAGTTGTATACAATTGTTGGATAATATTTTCGGCGTATTTCCTTACTGTTTTCCTTTTCTAAACAGGATTCTTCGAATGCATGTTTTAGTTTTAGTATACCTACTAGTTTTGTTACCCACTCACATTTCCTTAACGGGGTGATTTTTTATATCACATATCATATTTAGGTTTCAAAATCGAGCTACAGCATATTTAAAAACTGTTTTTTCTTTAGATAAATTAGAAAAATGGCATCATCTAGATTCTAGATAATATATTGGGATTATTGGGTGTTAGGGTAAACACCGTTATAACTCAAACCATGGGTAGGTAACTTAAATATAAAAATATATGACCAAGAAGATTAAAAATACGAATTTTTTTTAAAACATAACATAACATAACATCACGCCTGTATTTCCCCGAAGGGGTAGGCAGAGGTGTAATAGTACACCCACATTTCGCCAGTTATGTTATCAGTCCCATGTAATAGGGGGCGAGCCTATTGTCACTAACCGGGCACTAATCCAGACTCCGGGCTGCTACTGAGAATTTCCTAATGAAAAAACCCAATAACACTTTGCCCGACCCGGGAATCGAGGCAATTTTTTTAAAGATTTTTAAATGTTTTATTCTGACACCGGATACGTAAATTCATGAATAATACGCGCCCGAGTCACGTGATCACTGCAGGTCGCATGGCGTGGTCCCTCGCACCCTCTCCCGTGGTGAGACGCGGGTTTTCCCCGGGAGAGCGTATGACCCCTCGCGCATAGGGTGAAATGCTGTGGTGAAATACCAACCTTAAATGTGGACCTTATTTTTCAAGTAAACACTTGAAAAATATGGTTGTTGTTTTTCCTTGATTTTAGATTCTATAAATGAAACCAAACCACTGGTTTCAAGGACAACGGTGTTTACACTTACATCCAGTATAAAATTACAACATGAATTCAGCAATTCTATTATTAAATTGTTAACAATTAATAAAGCAAAATAAAAAACACTACCCTTTTAACCGCTGACCTGAGCCGACAATTTCAGAGCGAGAACCCAGCCGACAAACCCGAACAACTAACAATATACAATGTGACCAAGGAAGACGAGGGTTGGTACGTTTGTGTTGCCCTCAACAGCCTGGGTAATACTACGGCAAAAGGATTCTTAACTGTGTTAGAATGTAAGTAATACAATGCATTAAATGAAGCAAAGTATTAGTGACAGTTGAATTTCCTAAATAATTGACATAGTTAAGTATAAAATTAAAATAGTAAATTATGTAACTTCCGATTCCAATATCCATTGTACTAACAATGTAACATTAAAATTCAGATCCGCCAGTCCAAGAAGCACCTGACCATGGAAAACATACGCTCCTTATCAACATACTGACAGTGGTTCTTGGAGCCATGTTCTTTGTAGCCGCTATAATAGTGGTGATGATCTGCAAGAAGCTGAAGAGGGAGAAGGAACAGAAGCAGTTAGCAATAGAGACGGCAAGAGCTGTGATAGTGACGCATTGGACGAAGAAAGTGACTGTTGAGAAGCCACATATGAATGGATCGCCGACTACTACTGGTGAAGCTTTGGTAGGTAGATTTAAAAAAGAAGTAGTCAAAATATTAATCACACCGATATAAGTCAGTCTAAACGATTTATAGATACTGTTAATCAAATTAAAAAGTTTTTATACACAGATTTTTTCACCCAATAAATTAACCGTCGACTTAGTTACTCAACAATTTCCCGTTTCGTCCCGTGCCTCGGAAAGCACGTAAAGCCTTCAGTACTGCGCCTGATCTCGCTCTTGTCGTATAGAGATTGGCCACCATGACCGAAATTTGGCCGAGAGGACATTATTATTATTAATTTCAAATTTTCAGCTGATGCCAGTAGTGAAAATAGAGAAACAGAAGCTATCACAAGTACAGAACACGACCAGTGATTCAATGATGATGTCAGAATACGAATTACCAATGGATATAGACTGGGAAGTGCCGAGGGAATCCCTCTGTTTAGGCAAGATTCTCGGTGAAGGAGAATTCGGCAAGGTGGTAAAGGCTGAGTGTGTAGGGATATTGAAACCGGGCATGCAGTCTGTCGTGGCTGTTAAGATGCTGAAAGGTAAAAATAAATATTTAAGATATAATTTTCGGAACATTTAGGTAAAATTAAAAATCTTTTTTTTAGCGTGAAATATAAAATTTTCATCTTCTTTAATAAAAAAAAGTTTTCCTTTCTGTATTTTCCAATTTATCATCTAACGAAGTATATTTGACCGCACTTAAGTGGCAGTTTGGCCTTCACAGCGTCTTTATTTCGTAAGCAGTAACCAAAGCGGTTTTCGTAATTCAAGTGTTAAACAACACAGCACTCAACACTTGAATTCCAACATTTAGATAAAAAAAATCTAATTACCAATTAATCAAATTAAAAAGTTTGACTCTATCGACGAAAACTTTTATCAAATGCGTTGAATTTCATTCATAAATCATTAGTACCACCACGTATCCGCTAGGGGCGCTACTACTTTGTGAATGAAGTCGACAAATGTGACGGGGTAAAGATGTAATAGGGGTACTGATTCGTTTTCATAACGTGTTATCACAAACGTGTTTTAACTTCATTGGTTTACTCGTAAATTTAACCTTAATCTTCCAGAGGGCCACACTGACGCAGAAATGATGGCATTAGTCTCCGAGATGGAAATGATGAAGATGATTGGAAAACACGTGAACATCATCAACTTGCTTGGTTGTTGCACGCAGGATGGACCGCTTTATGTCATCGTGGAATACGCGCCTAATGGGAACTTGAGGGAGTTCTTGAGGAATCATAGACCTGGGAACAGGTGAGACATAAATAATTCATTTATTACCATTATCACAGAATATCAAATTGAACTAACGTACAGAACGGCCACTCACCGCCCCCTGTCAATTCAAGATTCCTCGCCCGCACCCCGCACACACCCGTAGTTTGACAGCACTTGGACTGCAAGATTGCAATGGACGTCTCTCGCCAGTCGCTATACAAGCACCCCATATCTGTGAGCTACTGAGAAGCGCTTGGAACCCAGTCGGCACTATCCCTAAATACCGAGCATCCCTAAACTACACGTGTGTGTGCGTTCATCATCATCCTCCTGCCCTTATCCCAATTTATTTGGGGTCAGCGCAGCATGTTTTTTTTCTTCCATACATCTCTATCAGCCGTCATCTCCGTGTTTACTTTCTTTCTATTCATATCATCTTTCACACAATCCATCCATATTTTCTTCGGTCTCCCTCTTTTCTTATAGCCATCAACATTCATGTGCGTTCATATACAGACGTAATCTTGTGTATGTAGGTGGTGCTAGCATTAATATTGTATTGAGTGTCCGAGATGTACCATTCTAGTCATTTAATCACAGAACTTTTCCTTTGTTCTTTTTTGCTGGAGAAGGCATCGATTTCTTCAGTATTGCATACACTTCATCGTTTTCACGCTATAGCATCTTTTACGCCTATTTCCAACAAAAACACTATTTTGTTACTGACGTAGATGACACTAGTTTTTATTAAGTTAGGTACAATTTTATAATAACACATTCTTGTTTTAGATATGAGTCACCTACAGATGAATTAAAAGATAAGAAAACGCTCACACAAAAGGATCTAGTATCATTTTCATACCAAGTTGCCAGAGGAATGGAATACTTAGCTTCTAGACGGGTAAGTTTATAATATTCAGTCCCTTCTTTAGAAGGAGGATTTTGAAGGTTTACCTCCCCGACATCGTAACACCAGAGTGTTCCACATCCCAAGACGCAACACCAACTTAGGTCTAAATGCTCCCTTGCTCAGAATGAATAGGTTTAGGAAGTTAACAGTTAGTTATTTTATACTCTTGTATCTTAAGAGGCTGACAACACCTAATAAATCAGACCTCTGCGGTCACTGTCGTTTCGTACAGAACTGAAAGAGAGGCAACGAGCCGAGGGACGTCGGATACGCCGCTCAACTTGAATGAAAATGAACATTTTTTTTAAATAAAAAACTAAAAGCTTATTTGAAAAACAGAAACAACAAATGTTTAGATTATTGTCTTTCTCAAATCTTTTCTTAATTTTATTTATAATATTTAGTAAATAATAGAGATTGTTTGCTTTAAAGCATGTTTTAAGAGGTTAGTTTACAATTCTTTTCTATCGAGAAAACTTCAAGAAAGCGTGTAAACCGTTCCGTTCGTGTTCCGTTGTGTGTTTCGTTCGTTCGTGTAATCTTTCGTTCGTGTGTGTGTGTGTGTGTGTGTGTGTGGCACAATACAGTTTCAGAAAATACGATCAAGATTAACGTATCTTTTTTTCACTGCCACAAACTGAATAGATACAGCTAAAAATGTTTTTAAAAGAAGCCTATTTGGGGTATTTGGCTGTTGTCAGCGTCTTAATAATTATTTATTTTCGCATATTAATGTTAGTAACCCTACATTACTTTTGAACTTGCTGTCTTTTCTATGATTGCTGTGTGTACCTGTTATGGGCGTACATATAAGAAAAGTTATTATTGTATTGTGTGTTTTTTGTATGCTATATATGTATTGCTGTTGGTATACCATAAATAAATAAATAAATATTTGAAAAATACTTATGCTCAAAAAAATTACAAGATTCTCAAAGAATTGAATCAATCTTATTTGGCAAGGCCGTAGCCAGTAATTCACTTTGGGGGGGGTGTCCAAGCTCTGGACTAGAGACTGTAAAAAACAACTTTATTTTACTCTTTCGTCGTAAGAATCCATTTCGACGAGAGTTTAATGATTCATTTAATTTATTAACAATACATTACATTTCAAAAGAGTTGAAAACATTTAAGTAAGTATGTACCTATATGGTTAAAGCATTTCAGGAGGAGTTAGAACCTCCAAATAGCCTACGACCTTGAATATTGGAGAGCAAATGAAAAATATCTTGGGTTTCTGAAAACCTACAACCTAACCTAACCTAACAATTATCAATACTCAATTTGAATTCTGTGCAGTGAACTGACACTACCGTTAGGTACTTAACACTGAAATAAATCGCAGTACCTAACTGCAGAAGGATGCTGTCATAAAGATATATGGATATTTTAATGCGAAACTTATGCAGTTCCTTGTAATTTGGCATGTTGGACATGAAATGTATAGGAAATCTTACCATTTTATTACAAAACGTTAAATTATTTGACAAACATACCCTAAAGATTTAAATGGACCATGCAGGCACACTGCTAATGACACAAGCGGAAAACCAATACCTACAAGACAAGATTCTGATTAAAATTTTGTTAATCTCACTGGAGATACACATATAGTCGTGCCTTTGCAAGCACGACTATATATGCTTAGTCCTTTGACTAAGCTTTATCTGCTACTTTATTTCTTTAGATTTGATCTCTTTCAAATCTATCTTCATCATCATCATCAACTCAGCCTATCGCAGTCCACTGCTGGACATAGGCCTCTCCCAAGTTGCGCCACAACACTTGGTCCTCTGACTTCCGCATCCAGTCCCCCCCAGCCACGTTTTTATCTATCTTATCTTATTTTTATCCTTATTTATCTTATCTTATCCTCTTCTTTTTACAGTGCATCCATCGTGACTTAGCTGCTCGCAACGTGTTAGTCTCAGACGATTGTATCCTCAAGATAGCTGACTTCGGCCTCGCTAAGGATGTCCACAGTAATGACTACTATAGGAAGAAGACAGAAGGAAGGCTGCCTGTTCGGTGGATGGCGCCGGAATCGCTGTACCACAAAGTTTTTACTACGCAGACCGATGTGTAAGTTTTGCTTTAAAATAATAGCAGAATTTGGTTAAAACCTACATAACGATCGATTCGATCGATTGCATTCTTTTCTGTTTTGGAACTGCAACGTATGCCACAGAACTGCTTAAAAAAACTTAATAGGTGATTAAAATGTAAAATGTTTAAATTTTGTAATGTATGACTAGAGTGTATTATTATAGGTCTTCTAACTACCCCATTAGGTATTCTCTTTTACCCCATTCGGTATACTCTTTTATAAGAAACTGTAAAATTAATTTTGTTTTCGATTTTATTCCGCGAAATTAAAAAAATGAATTCGATAAAAACATATCCTTTATATAATAACTTCTTAGGTTTTCGCGATCACTACACATAAAACAAAGTTTAACCGGATTAAATCGCGTATATTATTTAAATTGACGCTTGTCATCTTAGTCTACCTGCGACCACAAAATGCTGCAAAGCTTTTGAAACGTCAGGGAAACCAATTTAAATAATATACGCGATTTAATCCGGTTAAACTTTGTTTTATTATAATATCCTTTATATATTTTTTTTTAAATTATAATCTTTATTTCGGATTACAGTATCCATATTTTGTTAGTAACTTTATAGGCTACCCGACTTTCAATTAGGCGATTTTAGGCTACATTTACTTCAGCCGAAAGACGTCCACTGCTGGACAAAGGCCTCCCCCAATTAAGGGTCCCCAATATGCCATAATCGCCACGCTTGGCAGTCAGGTTGGCGATCGCAGTTGGTTGGTTAAATACTCAGAGAACGCTGCTGCCCATCCTCTGGTGAATCCCTTACGGCCAAAATTAATATCCAATCTATCCACGATTTGCTCTACTAGAGATAGGAATTTGACATAAGCTCCATACAAAATATGTCAAATGTCTATCTCTAGTAGGGTAAATCGTGGATAGATTGGATATTAATTTTTGTCCGTTAGTCGCCTTACGACACCCATGAGAAGAGATAAGTTTAGGCTACATTAGAGAAAAAATATTTTGGGCGAATTAAGGCTACTTGCACAGAATATCTAATAAGTACTGACGTACTACTTGGCGCCAATTTTTGGCGCCAAGTAGTACGTAAGGCTGCTATTCGAGGAAAATTTTTGGACTTTAGAAATGTCTAATAGAATCATTTTATTCATTCCAGCTGGTCATTCGGCGTACTCCTATGGGAGATAATGACGTTAGGCGGCACGCCGTACCCTACCGTCCCGGGCCAATATATGTACCAGCATCTCAGCGCAGGACATCGGATGGAGAAGCCGCCATGCTGTAGTCTTGAAATGTGAGTCAATACTGACATTATAATATTTTGGTTCTAGATGTATCACTTTCATATTTTATTATTGGAGCGTCTTTATTTTATAAATACAAAAGAAGCCTCAATGCATCAGGTAGGGATTCGTTCATAGCTTCAACCTTCTCAATTGTATTTCTCTCCCGGACTGAATTTGTGAACCAAACACATCCAGTCTCGTCCAATTTTAAAAATACCCGTCAAAATTAATCGCTATTATTTGGTTTAATTTGATGATTGTATACCGAGACCGTTTAACAAAGAGCTTATATCGACACCCGCATCGAAGAAAGTTGTTTCCCGACTTACGTCCAAAATAAGTTATTAGCATGAACGTATAGCCCCAAAAAGACTTTTTTGACCGTTAAATTGACGTATTTCTAACATAATTATTGACAAAGATAGCGGGAAAACGGTTTTTTTTTGTTATGGTATCTTAAACATTTTTGTTGCATGTATTTGCACCCATTTCAAAACTCATTAAATCTCGTTACAACCTTCTTCGATGCGGGTGTCTTTGTATCACTTGCAAAAATGTTTCTCAAAGAAAAAAATCATTACTAAATGCTGCTACGTTACATATTAATGTTACATGAACATGACTGTTGGTACTTTCAAACAACGTTAACCTTTCCTTTGTGTTATCTAACCGTCGATAGGTTACACTAAACTTTTATTGTCACTGAACTTTTATTGCCCACTACATATCTAGAAGCGCCGCCGCCATATGGCTGCAATTATCCTTCTTTATTTAATGTTCTTAGCTTTTTAATAAATGAATAGCTTACAAACAATGATATTTAAAAGTACAGATATGTTACTTGCACTCGCAACTGAAGACTCGAAAACGTCCTAATTAGGACGTTTATCTATTAAACCGAATCAAATAGACGCCGAGTGTGACCGGTGACGAAAAAAAAACTAAAATGCCGTCGCGTGTGTACAGAAAGTGTTCCAATTATGACGCGAAAGTAACTTGTAGTAATCAACTTACTTACTTTGTACTAGTTTATGTGTATTGTACTGCCGCTGCGTACGGAACATTTTTTTCGGGTTTTATTAGGGTATGGCATATCTCTACTTTTAAATATCATTGCTTACAAAAACTAGGTACTAGATTTTTTTGTCACTAAATTGTAAATCAGTTGCGGTTGTAGCAACCTTTTCAGGGTTCCGTAGTCCTACAAGGAACCCTTATAGTTTCGTCATGTCCATCCGTCTGTCCGTCTGTCCTAATCCTTTACCGCTTAATAACTTCTACAGTTATAAACATAAGTAAATGAAATTTTGACAAAAAATGGAATAGATATAGATCTCAATTTTAAAAGAATAAAAAAATCTAGATTACGTATTTTAGGGGTGGCGCCCATACATGTGAAATGGGGATGAAAATATGTTTTTCGCTGCACCCCCTCGTGTGGGGTATCGTTGAATAGGTCTACTAAAATGAAGGTAATGTTTCATACACAACTTTTTTATCAGGTATACCATCTGCGAAATACAGTTCGCCAAAGTGGCTTGCAATGTGTCCCCCCCCTGCCATTTCTAAATGCAACGTAGAAACTTATAGTCTTCAACATTGATAGACCTTTATAAAAACTCTCTTTTAAAATTATTTCGAGTATAATGTGATTATAAATTTTTGAGTTATAGTGAGAAAACTGAAAAATACTTAAGACGTCCTAGTTCATAGGTCATTGACCTTAGAGAAAAATGATAGTAGCAAATAATGCTCCTTTAGTTACGTTCAAATAGAATAGTTCGTTTTTTTTTTAAATAAAAAAATCACAAAAAGAAACACACTTCTTAAATTTAGCTTCATAAATTTAGCGCTAGGTGGCGCTGTTTGCAAAAACTAAAATAGCAATGATTAATATTCGATTTGATTCGTTTGTAATTAGACCTACTTAAGGAACCCTATAATACTGAGCATGGCCCGACATGCTCTTGGCCGGTTTTTTTTTTTATAGAACGATTGTTGATTGAGTGTTGTTGTTGTTGTTGATTGTTCTATTTTATATGATTATATAAAATAGGTACATAATTAAAGTAGCACATTATTTTTCTTCTTCATAATTTTTCTTTTATAAAAGAAAAATCAAAATAAATCAAATCAAAATACTTTTCATTTTATTTGTAAAGCCAACTAAATAGGTAGTCCTCTTCCTGAGAAGTCAAATATCCTTCTTTATTTAATGATATTTACTTTTAAATAAACAAATAGTGTACAGACAGTCCTAAACATGTCCCTAAATTGTAAACAATTGCGATTGTGGCATCTTTTGATAGAACTATTATAACAAATAGTTAAGTAATGGAAGTAGCATAAACTAAACTATTAAAAAAAAAAAATACCAAAATACTTCTTTTGGATTTGTATAGCCAACTAAATACTCATCATGTAGACAAACTTTATGACGAATAAACAATCCAAACAATCCTTTTCTCCCCAGATACATGCTGATGCGCGAATGCTGGTCCTTCTCTCCGGGCGACAGACCTTCCTTCACAGAACTGGTAGAAGACCTGGACAAAATCCTCACGGTCACCGCCAACCAGGAGTATTTGGACCTCGGTCTGCCACAGCTGGACACCCCACCTTCTAGCTACGATGGATCTGGAGACGAGAGTGACTGTGAATTTCCTTTCATCAAGTAGAATGGAAAAGAGACTTTTTTTGAGGTAACAGAGGAAACAGTATTAAATACGTGTAAGAGTACCAACATGGAAGATGTTTGTAAGATATTGAAAGTTAAAGTATCCAAATACGTTGGATGTTTTGAGCCTTCAGAAAAATCTGTAACTGTGGCGAGACTGGCACAGTTTAGGCATCAGAGAAAAAAAATGAACCAGCTAGTCCAAGGGCTGAAAATGTACCACTATAACACGCATTTTGGTAGATCAGTATTTCGGTAAATTATTGGTCGAGTTGTCGTATTTTACCAATAGATGTTCTAATCGGCTGAAATCCTACCAAAAGGGTAGGGTAGACGTTTTTGCAAGAGTTTGTCATACTAGACTTATGTGAAAACGAGTCATACGCAAGTAATGAGTAGATATTTGCTACAGTTCACGTAATATAACTGTGCCGCTCTGATACCAAGCTTTGCGAAGGGCCGCGCAGGTACAGTAGCGTAATAAGTGTTAGCAGGACATAAGGATGCATCGAACATTAACGAACAACTGAGACAGCGAGAACATGCGGTCCCCCGCCATCTTGCCACTCAGATGAACAACCTAACAGAGTCTTGCCGCCATTACCGCGCATGCGCGCTACTGTTTTGGTTGCAAAATTGACTACTGCGCAGCCACCTGTTTCTCACTTAACAGCGGCACAGTTATATTACGTGTACCTACTGCACTCGTAGTGAACTTAATATTGAACCCACCTATGTAAATCGAGTTGTATTTGATAATATAGGTAGATATTACATTGAATTTGAGATTCTTAGGATTCTTATTATTTTTGAAGAAAGAACTACAACTATTGCAAGTATTCTGGTCCTTTTGAATTGTTTCGGACATGGCGCGAATTTCTATTCTTATCCGACTGTCCCAGAAGGAATGACCAGGAGAATGTTTTGTATATTGTAATGGCATTTTGGTTAGAAAACGTAGGTGTAATGAAATTTTGCGTCATGATCAAAATTGATCTTAAGGTTCTTTACAAAACAATATACTAAAATGAGCACCTACTTTGTTTGAAACTTTTCGTAATAAGACAAACAGTAGATTGCAATTAAGATAAGAGTAGAACCAGAATTTGCTCCGTAACGGCCAAAATTATTATCCAATCTATCCACGATTTACCCTATGCCCTACTAGAGATAGAAATTTGACATATTTTGTATCAAGCTTATGTTTAATACCTATCTCTAGTAGGGCAAATCGTGGATAGATTGGATATTAATTTTGGCCGTAAGTCGTGTTTATTTTGTCCTATATTTTCATACTCGAAGGCAAAATAGTATGGAGTTATGTGCTTTGCATGTATTATTATTTTGTCATTTAAGATATTTACTTTGTTTAGTATAGATATTTATTTGTAGGGTTTATTTACACTTTACACAAATGCGAAACAAAGTATTGCATAATATTTCGTGTAAATAATTATAAGAAGAGAATTCCCTTTGGAGTTAAATGTAAATATCCTATTACCAAAGTTTGTGTTTTTTTTGTATTATTAAATATTATTGTGAAGTTTTAGAGCATTTTTTAACAAATAAGAGATGTTATCCATGACACACAATTTTTCAGTAAAAATAAGTATCTGTAGCATATGTAGCATCTAGTCTATTTGGAAAGAACGGATACGATTTTTTTTCCTTTAAGATTTTTACTATACGTATTTTAGGATTTATCACAAAATAATATGGCTGTTACATCGAGTTAGGTATTTTTGACCGACTACATTTGTAGTAATTTACAAATGAAATAGGATTTTTTTCAAAATAGATCCACAGTTTGCGTAGGCTAAGGAATTTCCTATTCCGACTTTTAGTTTATTAAGGATCACAGATAATAAAATTAATACCTACCTATATTGTCTGTGCAGAAAATGCATTTCACCACCAAATCTATTTTCGTACTTAATTAAACATAATTAATAACATAATAATTATAAATGTGTAACCAATAAGTGAAAGAAATTATAATGAGATTATATTGTAAATAGTAGATAGGAATTATGTTCTACTCATTTTTATGTAATGAGACAAGTAATTAGGTAAGTTGGAGAACGAATTGCGAGTTGTCACCAAATATTTATTGTTTTGGAATTTATTGGCTTTTGCTGCATATAATTATATGACATCACCGTTATTGGTATTTATAATTTAATTACTTTCAATTATTTATGCTTATTCAAGAAATTGAATGTTTATAAGATAAGCCTTGAATTTAAAGGAATATTGTTGTAGGAAATATTTTGGATTTTGGCGCTCCTTGTTTGTATATTTGATGGATTATGTGTGGGTCGAAACGAAGTTGTAAGAATTACAAGAAAATAAAGATTTATAGTGCGAATGTATTTTCCGTTTTTTATTTGGCTACCTCTTAAGCTCGCTCTATATTCGCAGCTGCTAAGTTGCGAAGAGACGTTGCGTTTTTAAATCAAATCTAGACATGGGTAACTTAACAAAAATGCGTGAGCTGCAGCTCAGCTCACGGTTCAGGTCAGTGAGCCGGAGCTGTGAACCGGCTCACAGATCAGCTCAATTTATTTATCTGCATACTTCGAGTTATGATCTGTGATGCGAGTCGCTGAGCTTAAAGACCGATCTGTTTGAGCTGCGGTCGCTCGCTGACTCTGCGACTCACCGCGGATCTGTCGCCGCTCCAGCTCACCGGTTCAAACAGGTTTTTATCTATAAAGACATCTTTTATCTTCCGTGCAACAAAAGTTGTCGCACAGATAGATACTATTCTTTGAGCCGTGAGCTGCATATTTTGTCATTGAGCTGCAGCTCAACAGCTCAAGCTTATTGATCTGTATATTTGAACCGGTTCTGAGCTGAGTTACACACCTCTTACCAAATCTTTTTATCATTCACTGCTCGAACAATACACAACAAAACAACCAAACAGTTTTAATTCTCTGCGAATACACGTTCCGATTGAGAACTATAGCATATATCTATTACTACATCATTTATATATGTCGTAGGCACAGACATAGTAAAAAATAAAGACGAAGTACTGCAAACAATCATAGTGAAACCAAAAAGTTGGACAAAACAGGTCCACCTACCCCTACTGATAGGATGAATGGAATGAAATTCCATCTATCCCTACCAGTGGAAATACATTAGTAGGGATAGATGGAACTTCAGATTCCACTTATCCCTACTGGTAGGGATAGATATAATCATTTTCCAAATATACCTACCAGTGGGGATACCTTGGTAGGGATAGATGGAACAGCCGGTCAATACCGCTATGTTGTTGAGTTTTTTTTGCAGTGATGACAAGGTGTATGACTCTTATAGCCGCTGTTCGAAACGAAGGTGAAATTCGTGGTGACAACGCACCACACGGCTGACGAGACTTCATTCGGCGAACGCTATGAAATACCTACTACGAGCCACGACTGCCCGTGTGTTTTTATTTCACTAGAAGTGTCCTCGAGTCATATGAAATTCTTTTTTTTTTCATACTTATAGTACCACCAATCACCAAAGTGAACCCACAATGCGAATCCACTTCAAAGATATTACTGTCCCATTGGTTGGTCAAAATGAGTGGGTCTACGAGTCATCATTATTCCAACAGATTTTTATGACTCGTAGACCCACCGGCCAGTGGGACCACGAGGCATACAAATTAAATATTTTGTACCACTGGTGGTTCAAAATGAGTTGGTCCACGATCCACGAGTCATCATTATTCCAACAGATTTTTATGACTCGTAGATCCACCGGCCAGTGGGACCACGAGGCATACACCAAAAAAACTATGCTCCTGCGTGTACAACCAGCGCTCATACACACACCATGCACCTGAAGGATATTTGCTTTCTCGATGCTTACTGGACGATGCCGTGACATGTGTACTGAGAGGGGTGAGCACAGTTTGAGGCGCATGTGTGTGCTTGAGCGCTGGTTGTACACGAACGAGCACAGTTTTTTTGGCTTTACTAGATTGTTCGCAGCACTTAGTCTATATTTTTTACTATGCCTGTGGTCGTAGGATAATCTGAAAGATCGAATCTTTGCGAAAATCCTAGGACGATTGTAAAAAACTAGATAAATCTAAGATTTTCGTAACCGTACGAGCTATTATCAGGATCATTGCAAAAATCCGTGTTTGTTAGGAAACTTGAACGCTGATTGGCTAATCTAAGAGTCGAACTATAACATCTTTATTCTGGTTGGTCAGAACCCAGAACGTGACTCTCTTCATCAAGGCTCGGAACTGGTTTGTAAAATACCGGTTAGTCCCGGTTTATTGCGGTTAAGCATCGAACTTTTCTTGAGAACGTGAACTTTAAAGAACTTTATCTTAACCTAAATTAACCGGTTTAATCGTCAAGCGCCGAGAAAGAAAGAAAAGAAAAGTAGATACTTACCCATTTTTGATTTTTTTGTGCGGGAAATATACGTTCATCCCGAAACAGAAATTTTCTTTGTACTGTATAAAAATTAAAAGTTTCATGTCCCGCTAAACAGTTTTGGATTTATGATGGGCAAAGTTGAATCTCCTAACTGTGCTGTGAGCACTGAGGAATTTTATATTTCCTCAGTGGCTGTGAGCGGAATCGTTGAAGATACTCATCACATTTTGGCTGAGTGCAGGCGCGTTGAAGCTCAAGACTCACTTTCAGTGACACAAATACTAGTGTAGGATTTTATAATAGCATTCTGGCTTCACCATTGTCGGATTATTTATTTATTTATTACGGATGACGCTAGAATGCTTTACAAAATGATCTCCATATGTCTAAGGTTGCGGGTAGATTAATTCAATTAATTTAATAATTTTATCGTTTTTTTTTTGTATACAATCATGGGGGTGGAATTCTCATGTTTTAAAAAAACCTCCTTTATAATAAATAAAGATAAAAAAAAAAAGTAAACGGAGTTTCTTTGTAATAACCGGTTTTTTATTGGTCTAAACCGGTTAAGCCAAAAACACCCTTATGTAAAGGTTCTTCCGGTTTAAAAAACTGGTTTATTCGAACAAAACCGAAATTTGCGTCAAGTCCATAATAAGGGTTTCAAAATTTAACCGGTATCCGAGCCCTGCCCTTCATAAAGGTCTATAGACCTAAACCTGTAGTTAGTCTAGTAAGTCATGTATCTATGTTGCTTTTTTTTTAAAGTACAATAAAGACTAAAGAGTCTTAAAATTTGTATTGTATTGTTTTATGTCTATACTATAGGATAGATATGGAAAAATAAAGAAGTAACAAGGCAGCATTTTAATGTCGAAATACTATCACAAAAAAGTAAGGGCATAGTCAGCAAAATACTGAAGTAATATCAGACAACAACGAATGACGAAATAATGTAGACGTTAGCCAATCAGCGCTCATGAAACTTCAGCGGTTTTTCGCGACTTATACCTACCTAAAATAAGCTAGATTTTTGCAATGATCCTGTATTCAGTAATTAATTAAAATAATAATCTGTAATTATCCGGTTCTTTGCAATCGTCCTAGGATTTTCGCAATGACACGATTTTTCCGATTATCCTTCAACATATAGGTACAGAACACTACTTCAGATAGCTGCGGAGCGACCAACTATCTGCCTCGATTAGTTTTACTGAGAGCTCAGGGGTCCTAGTACGAGTTTGATACTTACGAATACTATCATAGTTTTCGTCGACATTCGTTCATTAATTTGTAGCGCCCCGGCGGATACGTGGAGGAGCAGCAGGCGCCGGAGAGGCAACCACCCTGGCACAAGACCCAGATATGGCGCTAGGCCGCATCCCTTGCCGCCATATCTGCCAGGGGATCTTCGAAATCGTGGACGCTAAGAGTCATGGCGTCTATTAAGAGACCCTGGGAAGGACAGCGTTACGTGGTGGTCGCGTGCTACTGTGGGGGAAACAATATTGTTTTCCCGGGACGTGCCAAAGGCACTAGAGGGGCACCCGGCGCGGTCCAATGGAGTTCCCGGAGCTCCTAGGATAAGATTTTGTACCGTTTGGTTTTAGTCGGTAAGAGTCCAACATACCCCTCCGTCATCCCCAGACGGAGGGTATCTATGAGGATTTCCACACGAAAAAACAAAAAACCGGCCAAGTGTGAGTCGGACTCACGCAGTAAGGGTTCCGTACCACCCATCGACCTGATACCCCATAGAAACTGATTTAATTTACGAGTGTTTATCAAAAGACATCAACGAACGTACGCGAAATGTGAATTTTTGCATCTCTTTCTTCCGTCGGTACCACATATGTCCATGTTTGTCCTGTTTTTAGTATTTGTTGCTAAACTACATAGTGTGCACTATAATCAGACCAAGTTTGACGCTGGTATGTATTACCGTTTTGAAGATAGAACAGGAACAAAAACGTTGAAAAAATGCATGTTTTTCGAGGTTTCTTGCATGGGGACTCCCTTTGGTTTTAGACTTTTTTTTGTTTTTAGTATTTGTCGTGATAAACCTCATAGCAACATATATTCTGTGAAAATTTCAACTAGTTATCTATTACCGTTACAAAGATACAGCCCTGTGACAGACAGACGGACGGACGGACGGACGGACGGACAGCGTAGCGAGAGTAATAGGGTCCCGTTTGGAACCCTTCGGGTACGGAACCCTAAAAAAGGCCTTCAGACCAAGGATCTACATTGTCGTGGGTTCGCTGCAGCAAATGTAGAGCGGTTATTACACTTACACCTAAGAACTATAATCAGTCTTCAATACATTTCTAAAATATTGTTAACGCTACTTGGGAGGGGCTAGGCAGTGCAGTATGAAGTTTTGTTATATGGTAGGTAATTTTCAGGTCCTCGGAGACGCAACATTATTAGCATACAAGATCAAGAGAGCAATTTACAAGATTTTTTGGCCGTATCATCATCTTCCTGCCCTTACATGGTATCGGCGCAATACACCTTCTTCTTCCATTTCCCACTATCAGCCATCATGTCATCATTTCATCCATATCATTATTTACACAATCCATCCGTTTTTTCTTTGGTCTCCTTCTCCCTCTCCATCCATGAACATTCATATTTATCACTTTCTTAGTAACATGCGTTTCACCCCTCCTCATCATGTACCCATATCAACCCAAACGATTTATTTTCAACTTTTCTATCACCGGCCCTAGGTGCTAACACCTCTGATACCGTAAAATGCCCTAACTTGGCCCACAACTAGGCTACTTTGCCTAGTTGTTTTTTGAGTAAACTATAATAGCTATGATTTCCGTAATTGGCGAGATTTTAAAACTGTGACAACGCTAATGCTTTTGGTTCAGTTATAAAGTGTCAGTGCATGTAAAAACTAAGATAACGCCATAGGCAAAGTAAAGCATGTTGGCAAAGTTAAGGCATTTAGGGCACTTTACGGTACCTGTATTTATTTATTACTTTATATTACAGAGTACTGTAATATATATCCATTCTTGTCACTCCACACATCCATCTCAACATTCTCATCTCTGCTACATGCAGTAAAAGCGCCATCTATCACAATGTACATGTACTTCTAAGAAACTCATCTCGCTCAGCTATCAAATACTGCCGAAAGAGGGCGGCAGATTACATTTGCGTTTACTTTTTGTTACGCTCGATGGCGTAATAGGTAAAACCATGGTAAAACGAGGTTTGTACTTTTAGTTACCCAACCAGTGACGCTAAAATCCAGAAGCTCCAGCTCCATTCTTAATTTCCTAAGGAGTAAACTGTTGTGATCATTATTAGGTAGGTATCTCCGTTAAGGTTCAATCCTGTGCATGGTAGGTAGTTCTAATAGCAAAGCTGTTATCAGTGCAGACTCTTATGGCATAATCATTTACGACACTCGGAGGACAAGATTCACAGAGAACTTTATGGCGAGAATAAAGCTTATGAATCTACAGCTCAATTAGACAGCAACGCTTCAAAGAAAAATACTCCCAGCTTGGTTTTTTTTCTTCATCTTTATAGGTATTTGGACTGACGAAAGCAAAGAAAAGATTAAACTTTTATTCATATATAGTTTTATTTTTGTCAGTATATTATGGCATTGCCTTACATTATCATACAAATGTTCATACAAAAATTATGCTAATTGAACGATTACAAATTTTGTTTGAATTACATTGGTACATAAATTTTTTGACAAACATTTTATTACTTAACACAATAGTCTTTAGGAATCTAGCGAAAATTAAACATTTGAAACAAACTTAATGATTTTTTATTCACTTTAAATAAAAATAACATTAACATAACATTCTAGATCACTTAAATTATAAAAAAAAACAAAAATATTTTTAATAATAACATTTTAATCACAAAAATTAACTTAATTAATCTAGATTCGTAGATAATACTTATTTATTACATCATTATTTGGTTTTGTTATTTGTTTGCGCGTTGTTTTTGAAGTCCCCCCCAACTTTTGCTTGGGGGAGGCCTATGTCCAGTAGTGGACGTCTTAAGGCTGAAATGATGTTTTTGAATTGTTGTTACAAAATCATGTTCTTAGATCATGTTGTTAACATTGACTTATACAGTATATATAATCAGCTTTGGCACGTAGAGATATGGATACTTTTTACTACATATAGGTAACTACGTAATTTCAATAACATAACATTACATAACATAACAACATAACCAGCCCATTACTGTCCCACTGCTGGGCACGGGCCTCTTCTCAGTATGAGAAGGCTAAGGCCTTAGTCCGCCACGCTGGCCTAGTGCGGGTTGGCGGACTACACACACCATCGAGAACTGTATGGAGCACTCTCAGGTGTGCAGGTTTCCTCACGATGTTTTCCTTCACCGTTAAACCAAGTGATAATCAAATTCTGATCCGCACATGAATCCGAAAAGTCAGAAGTGCGGGCCGAGATCGAACTCACAACCTTCTGCATGGAAGGCAAGCGTTCAACCACTAGGCTATCACTATACAGTACTTAACTTAATTATTTATGAAAGGCATTACAAACATAGACACTTATAAGTAGGTCATCATCATCATTTCAGTTAAAAGACGTCCACTGCTGGACATATGCCTCATTCGCATTGCCACAATGACCGGTCCTGCGCTTCCCGCATCCAGCGGATTTTTGCGAAGTTCACCAGGTCGTCAATCCATCTTGTGGGGGAGCCTACCCACGCTGCGCCTTCGAGTACGCGGTCGCCACTCCAGAACTTTTCGGCCTCATCGGCTATCCGTTCTGCGAGCAATGTGCTCCGCCCACTGCCACTTAAGTATGGAAATTCTTCGGGCTATGTATTTTAAGTAGGTATAGTATACCGTAAAACGGGGTGAATAGAAATGCAGGGGTGAATAGGAAAAAAAGTGGGCAAAGATTTAAACTTTGAAATAAGATAGTTTGTTGCCCACAAAAACGTCAAAAATGTTCTGCATAATTTGGTAAACATTCCAACACATTTGTGGGCAACAAACTATCTTATTTCAATGTTAAAATCCTTGCCCACTTTTGTTCCTATTCACCCCGTTTTACGGTACTTAATTTATCATTGTATTACGTACATATCTTTCTCATCTATAGGTAACTGTATTTTATAACTAAACGTCCAGCGCTGATAAGTTAAAAATGCAAATATAAATAAATGGTCTAAAACAATTACCTAACACAAATTAAGTATATAGACAACTTTGTTATAAGGGTATTATAATATTAGTACATAGTAGAGTTAACTGCAAAAAGATCTATACACTTGGCGAAATTAAAACGTTTTAATGTAAGAAAAAGTTTGGATTGAAATCTTTCAATATTTATTTTCACTTAGCATCTGATAATACATAGAAATGCCTGGTTTGTGAAAATATCAAGATAAAAACAAGATATAAACAAGTTTTTCATAACTCGGCGTTTTAATTTCATGAAGTGGATAGTCATAATCGGATAAATAGAATCTTTGCGAAAATCCTAGGATTATTGCGAAAGACTATAGTCTTAGAATCTTTGAAAGATTTTCGTTATCATACGAGTTATTATCAGGATCATTGTAAAAATCCCAGTTTATTTAGGATGATTGGAAACTAGAAAGCTGATTGGTTAATCTGAGTCGTTTTAAAACATCTTCATTCTGGTTGGTCAGAGCATAGCTCAAAACGCGAAGGAATGTAGCTGTAACCCAATCAGCGTATCCGTCAGTGCATAACGTTCATATCAGCCAATCAGCGCTCATTACGTGAGTGGTTATTCGCGACTAACCTAAGCCGGATTTTTGCAATGATCCTAAAAATAGCTCGGATGATCACGAAAAACTTTTATACATTCCAATTATCCGGTCTATCTCTTTGCAATCGTCCTAGGATTTTCGCAAACATCCGATTTTTCTGATTATCCTACGACATATACATCTTTGTGCAGGTGACTGTACATCCGCTTGTTATGAAAGATGTACTCATAAACATAATGATGTCCCTAAACGCTTTATGGTCCGTGTTGTCACAAGAACAATAGCGTTTGTACAAATATGTTGTCTATTTGAACTTGTCTATGTCACAAACATTACAGTCTATGTAAACAAAGTTCTTAAAATTAGGCAGATTACATTAAGAGCGATTTTCGAAAAAAATAAATCAATGTTGCAACGACAATTTACTTTAAAATTTCGTATTTTAAAGTTGACAATAATTATAGTAGTTTATGTATCTTATTAAATATATTTGTTTACTACTGAAACAGCCAAATATACTAATAAAATAAGCTCTCATAGAAAAGCTTAAATTCTTTGCAAAAATTATAATATTTTTGCGAAAACAATTTTATTTATTTATCACATGCAAAATGTCAATTACTACCCTAATACCCGGTTTGGTTATTAGAATCAGACAAATAGTCATGACGAAAAACTTGGTCAATTTCTTTATGTCAATTAAAATAGTCAAAGACGAATTATAATCGAACAAAGAAGCACATCTAAATATTTTTATCAAAAATTAAGAGTATTATCATACAAAGCAATTAGGCCGATTGGTAAATACATCAAAAACATGTAAATTGCTGCATATTACCAAATAATGGTCACAACTATTTACCTCAGTCAAACACTTCAACAACGACAGACAAGTTTTCTTAAACCTATCTTGATTTAGTCCATTGTCTATCAAACACATATCACATATTAACACAACGCAACTTCTTCTCTGGAACTCTGGACGCGAACTGGTAGCTAGGCACAACGGCTTTCACCTCAGCCTTCTGTTCTTGTGCCTCTTCCTCTTCTCCCATTAGAGTCCTCAAGCAAATCTTCATGTCAGAGGCGAATTTCCTAAGTAACCTCTCCAGCGAAAAGAGGTGTTCGTCTAAAGCTTCAGGGATTTCTTCCCTCATGAAGTCGGCTAATCTTAAAAGGTATTCTGCGTTAGGACCAGATGGTCCTTTGCATTCTAGGATTTGCTTAGCTATATCTGGTAATGGGGCTGCCCCTAACCAATGTTGGTTTTCGGGGACAGCGATGTAAAGAAGGGCATCTTTCTTCTCATTGGTACTAGCAGCGGAGCTTGATGAAGAGGTGAATAGATTAGGGCGAGGATGGAAGTTTACTGTGTAAGTTCTGTAGCCACCTAGTTGGCATTCTCTAGTACTGAGGTAAGGTAAGGCTGCGTTGTTGTCCGCTGAGATCAGGAACGCTTTGCCCCATGTGATGCCCTGGAACAAACGAAAAACAAATGTTAGTGTTCAAATTTCTTTTGTCAATTATGGTACACAATGGGATAAAGACGATCACTTCCTCAAAACATTGACCTCATCGTTGTTTAAAATTTTTGCTAATAACAATAGATTTCATCCTAAAAACCCAACTACCGCTTAATAGACCATGGCCTCACTGACAGATGATACACCTAATGCACGAAAATGACTAGGCAGATTTTTAAGCTATTGCATAGCTTCTATCGCGGGCCTTGAGCTTGGAGACCGAATCCAGAAATTCCTTAACGAAAATAACCTAACACCCCCCACTCCGACCGGCACAGCGGTGATACTTTTTAGTTTTGCCATCTATCGATGAATAGCAGAACTTTTAAAGACTTTTTGAAATATCACGCTTGTCTCTTTAGTTCTGCAAATCGCCTCTAGGTGGCATTGGTTGTATCGGCGTTACTGAGCTTAAGCTATTGCATAGCTTCTATCGCGGGCCTTGAGCGTGGAGACCGAATCCAGAAATTCCGTAACGAAAATAACCTAACACCCCCAACTCCGACCGGCACAGCGGTGATACTTTTTAGTTTTGCCATCTATCGATGAATAGCAGAACTTTTAAAGACTTTTTGAAATATCACGCTTGTCTCTTTAGTTCTGCAAATCGCCTCTAGGTGGCATTGGTTGTATCGGCGTTACTGAGCTTAAGCTATTGCATAGCTTCTATCGCGGGCCTTGAGCGTGGAGACCGAATCCAGAAATTCCGTAACGAAAATAACCTAACACCCCCCACTCCGACCGGCACAGCGGTGATACTTTTTAGTTTTGCCATCTATCGATGAATAGCAGAACTTTTAATGACTTTTTGAAATAATAATCACGCTTGTCTCTTTAGTTCTACAAATCGCCTCTAGGTGGCATTGGTTGTATCGGCGTTACTGCGCATGCGTAATCCCCCTCTTCGCCCCGCAATCTGGTGACTCATGCCTGCTTAGTTTCGGCGTTAGGGCACCTCCTCTTTGTATTTACATAAAAAATGCTATGCAATAGCTTTACCGCGGCAGTCTCCGAGTGCCACACTTCTTTTTTTTTCATCTAAAATATATTTGTAAAGGAAGTAAGATAGCACATCGACCTCCCTTAATCCAACCTACTCATTTACAGAAATCTTCAGATAATGATTTTCGCAATGCTTAAGCTTATTCTACAATAGCAAGGTCCATAACTGATAAGGATGAACGATGAACTTATCAATACAGTATTTTATTGTTCCGATAAATGACGATAGAATAATGAATAATTATGACCACGAGAACGAATTCTTAATTTTTATATGGCAACTCCAGTGAGTTATTGGTTATCATGCCTCATTGATCAAATCGTGAATTCTTGATTACAAAATAAGAGTAACTGCAATTTGGCACCTTATATAGAGTTCTGTGCACAGATAATATAATACTATAGTTCTGTGGTTCAAATTTTGCCCAGCAAAGTTCTATATTTTTACCATTTTTACTGTCTGGATTTCGTCGAATCAGTGATTGTTCGATATAGGATTCAATGAAATTAGTTACTGTGTATAAGCATTGTTTTATACGCTATCAAGTGTTGTTATAGACTTTAAGGAAGTGAAGAATCAAGTGGCTGTGACAATACTAACATGATTAGGTGGATTGTTGGTTCATAGTGGTTTGCTTTGAATGCTACAGTGAAATTCTTCATCTAAAGTTTACTTACACTTAAATAGTGCAAACACAATATCATATAAAGATTGCTAGTAACAACACCTGTATTTTAAATCTTCCTTTCTTAACGTTTTTTGTCTACAGAATTGTAGTTTGATAATGTTTAAAGTTGATTGTAAAAGCTTTTTGCTTGCAAGCATCTTAATAAATTTAATAACGCTTTCCCTAATTCTTTACTGTACACTTTTGTTCTCATGGAAACAGCTGCCAAAACAAAATAATGTAGGTAATTCAGTTGATAATGCTAATTATTAGTTGATACCTAATCAAAATCAAACAATTCAGTCGATAAGATGCTAATTAATATTTAATGAGCCTAACATGTCTCACGCATTATTTGCATGCTTTGATAACAGAGATGTGTAAGCGCATCTGTCACCGGTTATCGCGTACCCTTTCTCTTTTAAGTATCGGCTTTTTATTAAGTCTTAATATTCCACTATCAGCTTGGACATAATCTTTGATTCTTTAAAGCTTGATATCTTTAACACCTTCATCGTTGACTTTGGTAAATATATTGACTGGCGCTACTTATAAATTCAATCATCTATCAAGATTACGATTTGTTTCTTCTATATCAGGGAGCTAATCTTTAATACTATGCTTGAACATAATGATCCATTCCATCAATATTTTCTAAATCCTCTGACCGTTGTAAATTATGACTTTATCTATTTCTGGCTTAAGGAAATGTTAAAAATATAATATTTTGGCACCGACAAGGAATGCGTTTGCGTGTTTATTTATTTGCCGTATTTCCGCAGAAAGATTTACTGAAAATAATTGTATTTTCAATGCGTCTTTTCCTGACCTATATTTGTGTATTGTAATTGTAGTTTTTAGTAATAAAACAGGCGAGAGGACAGAGTGACTTCATAGTACTCACAGGGTCAAGAGAGCTTACTCCGCCCGCACGGGTAGTGGATGATAAGATACCATTAATGCCGCGACTATGCTAGCTCAGAAAGATTCTATCAATCCTATACTTTCGATGTACCTAAGTCCCGATGACCCAAAGCCGAACAAACAACATTTGGTGTTCACTTCTAAATGGGTTCAGAGTTCCTCATTTTTGAACGATAGCCAATAGGAAAAAGGTATTTTTAGAATCGCGATTTTTTTAACTAGATGGCGGAATTCGTATAATAATCTAAGATTCGATGCTAATTAGGTTAGGTAGTTCGAATTCTAACTTGTTATTCGCCAGTGTTTGTGACCCCGAAATAGGTCAAGGTTGAGACGTAAATATACAAACGGTAACGTTCGAACACGTGGAGAGTATTGGCTAAAATTATTTGAATAACAAATAGGTAGGTCTGCAAGTTAGCTCGATGGCCACTCTTTATTGACTTTTAGTCACCTTTTCGTTTCCTGCGTTTTAGGCTTTGAGTATAACTCAAAGGTTTGGGTGCTTCTAATAGTACATTAATGTCGAGGCCTGAAATGAAGCAATTGACGGCCGAGTAATATTTGAAGTACAAGGCGAAGCCGAGTAGGTACTTTCAAAGTGATTTTAAAACTGAACCTTTCTTCCTTCCTTTTTAATTAAACGAGGCCGTTAATTGCTATTTCGACCGAGACTCGTAATTTACTTTTCTCTCATTTGCGAGGAAACAATACACAAATTAATTCAACAGTATCTTATTTTCATTCGTGCCAATTCGTCCACGCGCGGTTCTTGTTATATTTTCAAAGTTTTGGAAAAAAAAAAGCACATTCAACCTTTATAATCATAAATATTTTGTAACTAAAAACACTTATTTTATGAAAGTGTGTATTTAAAAACCTCGGTTGCATATTTTTTTTAATAAAAACTGTCCAGCAATTTCTATTATTGCCGTGTTGGATATTCATCATTTTTCATCATTTTAGCCTCAGATTAATTTCAGCCAAAAGACGTCCACTGCTGGACATAGGCCTCCCCCAAGCATATGTTGGGGGGATATGCCATAGTCGCCACGCTTGGCAGGCGGGTTGGCGATCGCAGTTGGTTGTTTAAATACTCAGAGAACGTTGCTGCCCATCCTCTGTTGAATCCCTTAGTCGCCTTTTACGACACCCATGAGAAGATATAGGATGGTGCAATTCTTTACGTCCGGCACCACACGGAAATTACTGGCCTGGGTATTACTGGCCTGTTATTTCGTTGCGTTTAGGTACGGAAAAGAGCCGATTGATGTATTCTTTTTTGAATAATGAACCAATTTCCGAGCGAGTGGAAGAAAAATAAAATATATTGAATATATTTTTATTGTAACATCATTATCAGTCTGTATGTAAATGTCGATTGTTATTTGTCTTTGTCGACTGTTGTTTCTACAATGAGTGTTCAAGTGTTCGTAATTTAAAACTTAAAGGTCCAACTACTTGCGGGTTATGAAAATCCCATTCAAATACCTGGGTACTAATAGCACCAATATGGATAAACGGGAGTTTTCAATTATCTATTCATCCACCAAAATTTCTATTTACCCTACTAGAGATAGCTCAATACAAATTAACGGCCAAAATTAATATCCAATCTATCCACGATTTGCCCTACTGGAGATGGAAATTTGACATAAGCTCCATTCAAAATATGGCAAATTTCTATCTCTAGTAGGGTAAATAATGGATAGATAGGATATTAATTTTGGCCGTATGACAATTAGGGCAAATCGTGGATAGATAGGTTAAAATTATTCGATCTTCAAAACTCTTTAGTCTTCTGAAGTTTACTTGAAGTCATAATTAAGTTACTTTAAGACATTAAATACATTATTTAAAAATAAAAAACCTTAAATAAAACTACACCTAAAATTAAAAACTAAAAAGGAGTATCAAAATATCAATAATTATAAATTCCAGTACCACAGATAATGTAATGCTATAGTACCAGTACTATCTTAAGCAGTCGGTCATGCGCCCGATCTCTCTCCGGTCGTGTCGAATTGCCGTCCCATCGGATTATGAGAGTGAGGGAATAGAGAGTGCACCTGTGTTTGCGCACACACTTGTGCACTATAATATGTCCCGCGCAGATGGCTAGTCTCTGTTGAGATTGGCCACCGTGATCGAAATTCGGCCGGGAGGACATTATTATTTACTATCTTAAGTACTTAGTTTATGGAACATCTAAAAGATAAACATATTTTTAGTTTCTAAGTATTTTATCTAAATTGCAGATGTCTGAAGGCTTAACACAAGGATGCTAAATTAAATAACATATGATAAAAACGAACGATAGTTGATAACCTGATACCCTGTATTATTATGACAACGGCGATTTTTTTTACCACGTGTCTGTCTGGGTGATACGAAAACTTTGGAGATAGCAACTGGTAAATAATCTCCTTATCTTGTAAAAATATAAATGTTGTACCAACATGCTGATTAAGCATGTCTTCCATTTAAAACTATGGCTACACATTGGCTCTAGCTCTGGGTCCAAGTTTGGCTTTAAAGAATGGCCAATTTGGCTTGCAAGTTCCAATATTCTTCGATCGTTACAATGTGACCACGCGCATACTACTTTCAGTCTCCTCGTTCCTCCTCTTTTGATCATGTCACAAAAACCGACACGGCGCGAGTCGACGTTGAGCAATTGACAATGATTGGATAAAATCTTTACATCAATGTCTAACTCTCGTTTAATTCTGAACCACACATTGGTGCGTGGGCTCATATGGCTCAAACACAATTGGTGCCGATAAGACCAATGTAGGAATTTTTTCGATAGGTATTTATGATGTTAATCAAATATCAACATAAAGATCTAATCTAAGTAAATAATGGATCGAAATTTAATTGACACTTCAAACTAAAGTCAGAAGCACTTGCAGTATTTGAAAGTATTGTTGATACTAGGTGGAAGTACTTCACTAATAATGTTATTTATATTAGATAACACTTATGTAACTAGACAATAATTGCAGGTCAATTATTATAAGGAACACTTAAAAGGACATTGGGCAACTTCTTTGGGACTTCGGGCCCAGGAAAATATTCAAGTTTCAATGTTGCCATCATCAGCATCATTTCAGCCGAAAGACGAACACTCCTAGACATAGGCCTCCCCCAAGCATTGCAACAACGATCGGTCCTGCGCTTTCTGCATCCAGTGGATTCCCGCGACCATCACCAGGTTGTCGGTCCAACTTTACTGCCCCATCGGCCATCCGTTGTGAGCAATATGCTTCGCCCACTGCTACTTAAGTTTGGCAATTTTTCGGGCTATGTCGGTTACCTTTGTTCTCCTGCTAATCTCCTCATTTCTGATTCGATCACGCAGGGGCACTCCGGGCATAGCCCTCACCATTGCCCTTTAAATGACTTTGAACCTTCTTATCAGGCCCATTGTGAGCCACCACGTTTCAGTGCCGTAAGTATTACTGGCAACACACATTGGTCAAAGATTTTCGTCTTGAGACACTGCGGTATTTAAAGTTGTAACTGAACATTTTTTTTACGACGTTCGTTATTTACTTCTTTAGGTACCTATTTGTTTAAACAATAACAACACATGAATAGTGAACAGATAAAACAATTAACGAATTGTTATTAGCGATAGTCGTCATAGAACCAAAATACTATTGATACATGGGAATACCTCTTATTTGTTTGAATTTATAACAATTGTGTTATGGGATCTGTCACAGTTTTCCCAGACTACTTGTAACATTTCGATGACTACCTCCATCAATGTGATTACTGTTTGTAATCACATTGATGGAGGAAAAAACACGCTGAAATGTTAATGGTTGTTTTCCTGAAAAGGAGTAATTGTACTACGGTTAACTTATCTTCTGCAATTAGACGAAGTACCTTTGTTTATATTCATACAAAATACACGCTGAAATTTTAATGATGATTTTCCTGAAAAGGGGTAATTGTACTCATAATTCTGACAACCTTTACTATGGGACCTACCCTGAAATCACGGAAAAAAATCTGCTGGTCCCTACATAACATATTATGTTACCAGGTAAAGTAATTGTATTATCCGAACAAACAAACTCTCCCAAAAATCGCTAGAACCTAGAACAAACGAATTACCTGTTAATGATGATAAAGGTTAGTGTGCAGATTTCGATCACCTTTATATGGCTGTTACAACAACTATAGGAGACAGTCTTCAAAGGAAGATCACACACATATTCCAATGATATTTACTTAACAAACTTACTCCCAGGTTCTGTTCTGGAAGGCTAATCAATTTGATCTATTGTCAAATCTAATGTCAGCTCCTGTGATTGGCCGGCAAAAATGTTAACAACCAATCACATCGCTTGACCTGAGACTTGACAGCTAATTAGTTAATTTTTGCGTTGATTAGCCTTTCGGAAACTGGGGGTTAGTCTAGCAACAAAACTGAAGCAATAACAAATGATGATGATGAGCTAACACTGTAACTATTAGACCATTACCAATAACCTTATCAACGTAAATAACGTCTAAGGAATGATATTGCAATGCTGAAGGTGAAAAGGTCATCAGCTGTCTATGCTTAGATTAATAGCAAACTAATTACTGCTGAAAATAATCTGGAATTTTTCCATGTTCAGAAGGTCGAAAACATTTTCGAGAAGACAACAAAAACAACTCAATACACGGCTCAAAATCAAAACTAACTAGGGTGATTTTGCGTCTTATGTTACACAAATACCTAAGACAAAAAAAATACGCTAATGTTCCTTGTTACTCCAAAGCTCAATCCAATATGCAAATGTTACGTCGGAACCAGACTGACTCACTGTGAAACTACTCTGGGTAGTCTTGCTTCATAATTAGTTGACGAAATAACATTGCTATTACAAGCTTGGAACTATGCAGAAACTAAGACACTGTAACGTTTTAAAGTTACCTGTGGTTTAGTGCTTACCTATCCTATTTTAAAGTAATGTATGCATTCTAAACGACGTTGACAATCTGACTAGCCAAGTTGACAATCTACACAATCGTCAACGCTAATAGAAAACGATCAAAAAGCAAAATTAAAAATTTTGAAAAAAACCCACGACGAATCCCATCCTCGTCGCCAATTGTTATATTCGAAGGAGGGTGGACACCAATGATACAACCGGTACGTTCTAGCTCGTATATTGAACTGGCGCAGCAGTCAAGAATTTCATCAAAGTGTTCTCATTTACCCTACATATTTAATAATGAACTAAGTACCCACATAACATCAAGTTAGTCGAAAAAGGATTAAATAAAATTTTTGAGAAATCCCCGACTAAAATAAAGTAAGTAACGGAAGATATAATTACAAACCTAAGAAAATCCGTCGGGGGTTTACATTGCACATCTGTTCGCGATTACAATTAAAATGTAGTAGCTATTATGTATCTCGTAGAGATGCAGCAATATCAATTAAAGATACAATTATTTACGTACCCAACGTAATTTTATTAAGTCACAAAGTCTTAAATTGTAGCATTTAGTTCATTTTAAGGCAGAGAATGGCAGCCCCCGACGGATTTTCTTAGGTTTGTAATTATATCTTCCGTTACTTACTTTATTTTAGTCGGGGGTTTCTCAAAAAATTTATTTAATCCTTTTTCGACTAAGTTTACATACGTCGTGGGTTTTTTTCAAAATTTTTAATTTTGCTTTTTATTTTAAACTTTTTAGAGAATTCCTGTTTCTAACTAAATATTAAAAACCTGCCAAGTGCGAGTGATAACTGTTAAATATAATATATATATATATAATAATAATATATGATTACTGTTATCAGTCAATACAAAGTAATTATTGTATTTCCTGGGATAAAAAAAAAAAGTTCGAAAAATATTGATTGCGGCGCCCCATGGCGAGTTAACACGATATTACTTATCTAAGAACCATACCCGTTGAATCACAAACCCTTTACAGAAAACCGTATCCAAATCAGTCAAACCTCATTTTAACGTACGAAAAATATTGATTGCAGCGCCCCCTGAAGAGTTAACACGATAACACATATCTAAAAACCATCGCCGATGAATCACAAACCCTTTACAGAAAACCGTATCCAAATCGGACAAACCGTTTTGGAGATAAATGGGAACATTCGTTTGCACACACAAACAAACAAACAAACAACCTCTCACCCTAAACGCATATACCTTCTCCGTTCCGTCGTGGGTAAAAATGTATGGGAATGACATATCTCAACGAAAAAATCATTCGTTCAGATATGTCATTCCCATACATTTTGATTGTTTTCTATTAGCGTTGACGATTGTAGATTGTGTAGATTGTCAACTTGGCTAGGGGGGCTGGTGACGCAAACGTAACAAACACGCTTTTTAGCATCATCAGCAGAGATGTAATGCAAGCAATACAGGACGGGGGTCGTATAACAAAAATTTGCATCGTTTAATTTGTTTCACGAAGTGTAATAAGAAGACTAGCATCAAATTCAATTCAAATTCAATTTTTTTTATCAAATAAACCTAATTACAGGCACTTTTGAAACTTCAGGCTCTAGTTGCAAGGTTCCAAATTGTGGGTCCTATGCAGAAGAACCGGCAAGAAACTCCATGGATATACACTTTTTAAAATACGTTATTGTTTATTACATCAAATTCATGATGAGTATAATGTAGGTCAATGTCAGAAATAAACAAGAGTTTAAAAGTGAGAATATTGCCTTTAGAAATAAACCTAAAGAGTTGCCATAGTATATAGGAGCTGATCTGTCCCGATCCCGACAGACGGCACGTTCACGAGCATGACGCGAGCATCAGCCATCGCTTAGCTCAACGATCAATTTCCAAGTTCAATGCACCAAGGCACATTGATATCTTTCTCCCAAAGGACTTACAAGCTGAACCAATTCAAGACTGTTGACCGAAGCTATACAAAAGAAAGTGAAATATTCTTAGAAAGGAAATCGAGTGAGATTTGATCTCAACATGTTTTGACACGATCAGTGGCCATGGATGTAATGGAAAATACAATATATTTTTGTTGAAATACGTTGGCGAATTCAACGGTGTCCCTTTTAATATACACTTATACACCCTTCACTCAGACACGACTTCTTGAACGCACGTTTATAACTACATCAGCGAACCCCTTGCAAAAGGGGTTCGGGTAGACAGGCAGCTGTCTCCACGTCTAGACAGAAATTATAACATCAACTAAGGAATCAGGGTTGAAGCAATCTCCAGTGAAGATGGTGGAACGAGCTTGTCTATAAAAATAACAGCGGGGAAATCGAAACAAAAAAAGATGAGGAAAGGTAAGCAGGCTTTGGCAAAAGTTTGTTTTTTCTCAAAAACACGAAAAAATCAATGATATTGTGAAAAACTGTTGCTTGTTCTGATACATTCATGATCTTCTGCGACATTGAAATTTTGTTATTATGTATTAGTCTATAAATCATAACAAAATGCGATTCATCAGTAATTGGCATCAACAAAACGCCCCAGTTCGTCTGCTGTGTACTTTCCCAGCCTCTAATAGTGCGAACATATTTTTATCACGTGTACACGGACATCATATCATACGACTGCCAATTCGTAAATTGGCGGACGTTGTTCGCACCGTCTCGAGTTTATTAAGAACCGTCTTTGTGCAATATCGAGCGAGAGATTTAACATTTATTTCTGGACTTTTTTATTGTACTGGATCGGTGCCAGAATTTATTTGTGTAAGGGCTTAACATTTGACCCAAATCTGGCGAGGATTATCGAGGTATTTAATTGGTTTAATAAGGCTCATGAAGAAAGAAGAATGAACGACGAAGATTTTGAGATAAAAGTATAATGTGCCATTTGGGATAAACTTGGAGCTGTTGTAATACGGTTTTATTGTATGATCTCAACAATGTTTAAAAGCAAGCCTGCAACCGAAGCCATAGATATGATGCAAATATTTGCGTTTTGATGAACCTCCTTACTTCATGCACAGTTTCTAATTTAATTCTAAGCGTAACAAAAGTGCTTGCATCTACTACAATGACATTTCAAACAACAATTATCACAACAAATATCTTGCCAAGTTTGGCAACTATGACGCTATCACGATAACTGCTATTGATCAATTAAAGAGCCCAGCGTGACAACCATAGAAATCTAAATAATAAGGTAATAGAAGTGTACCTGAACATTCCTACTGTAAAATCAATTTATATATAATATGTGTATACAAAAAAGAATAAGAATAAATGGTAAAGGCACGTGAACTTGTCGCCGCGTGCAGGTGTCTCGTAGGACACCAATGCGCGAACCGTTTTTCCGATCATCAGTGCTGTTTAGACGCGGAGTCACAAAACTTTTATTTTACAGAATATCTATTTTTTTAGGCTTAATTTATTTTGCATTGAATGCTAGAAATATGGTGAACGTAATTGCGTATTTATGTGTTGGTAGCGGTAAACTGGCGATCCAGTATTGACAACATTTCTATTACCTTATTTAGATTTCCATGGTGACAACCGTCATGAATTTTGTAGATTCTCCCACACAAAATTCATTGGACATGTCTTGATGCGGCAGCAACGGAGATGTCAACAAAAACCAATCACAAATTGATTAGGTACGGCAAAAGCTCGTATGACGTATTATGTTCTACGGAATCTTCTTAAAGAAGTTCTCTCTTAAGTTATTTTAATGTTGCAAATAAACTGAATAACAATACTATAGTTAATCCAATAATAAAAACTGACACGTGTATGACAACACGTGCTGATAAATAAACAATACGGCATGTGCAAACTGCGCGTTTGTTATTCTAAGAAATTATTGTTAATATAAAGTGACAAATGACTTAAGTAAGGGGTAAGTACTTAAGGTATAAATAATGGGTAGTCATAAGGAAAAATATCTTGATCTCTAAAATGTAGACATGCGATAAATGTATCACTGAACTGAAAAGAGAGATACTTATCTTTTCGATCAAAAGATACGTATCGTACATTTGTATCAGTAGTTCATTTCGTTCAGTAGGTTAGAGATAGTTCTCGCTCTGCTGTTGATTCAGCTCAGTGCTCATAGTTCATTTATCTTGTTATCTGTAGCACAGAGAATGTAGTTCAGTAAGACAGTATTAATTAAATTTACAAAAAAGACTAAACGTATCATAAATATCGTCCATGTTTCTCATTTATGTAGCTTATTATTACAAAATAAGCTTAATTTATTTTTCCTATGAAATTAGTAGAGTAGGTACCTACATTATTTTGAAAGTTTTTATTGCATACATGACTCGTGTCGTGATAAGAAGATACATTTGGATACACTGATACGATTTGGGAGCGGGTGAACGAGAGAGATTAATGCATAGCAAGTGAACTAGTTCATTTTTATCTTTCGTTCGCGAACTAGCCATGTCTATTAAAATGTTTGAGCTTGTATTAAGAGATTTGGGACCAACAAATTCTTAACGAAGAATTTCAAGCATTTCTTGTGTGTACCTATCTACCTATATTCGACATATTCCAGATTGTGACTTTGGCATCAACCATGATTACCACTGATGATCACTTCCATCAATTAATTATTCGTTTCTCCATTATGTGAAGCTTCTGACGCGGTTGATTGCCATCTGTTTTCCTCAATCTTTACAGCTGATAAGTAGGTATACCCTCCATGACGCTATCTGGGTATATCGAAGTACACCCTGCCTCCTATTTGAGGAATACACTCGTTGTATTGATATAATTATATTCTACGGCTTTTCTGGTACTGCTTGTTGAAATTTCCCAACTTCACTCATCGACTTTTGATGAAACATTTACGTGTACGTAATACCTACCCTGATAAGAAAGCTCAAAGTCACTCAAAGGGCAATGGAGAGGGCTATGGAGAGGGCTATGCTCGGAGTGATCCTGCGTGATCGAATCAGAAATGAGGAGATTCAAAGGAAAACTCATGTGACGGAGATTTTTTGCAACTGTGAAATACCACGGAAAAATATTTTATTGAGTGAGGTTAAGTGGAGTCTGATGTCAAAGGACCGATGACCGCTGGAGCAGACGAGTCCTTGAGTGGAGACCGCGAATCGGCAAACGCAGCGTAGGGCGTCCCCCGCCAGGTAGACCGACGACCTGAAGAACGTGGCTGGGGTGGACTGGATGCGGAAGCCAGAGGACCGAGTGTTGTGGCGCAACTTGACTTGGGAGAGGCCTATGTCCAGCAGTGATGAAGTGGATTCTAGAAACGTTTGAGGAAACAACTTAGAATATGGGTGTAAGAATCCGTTATCTTGAGGAAAATTGTTTATTTGTTTTGCAGATTTAGTAATAAAATAATAAACATTCGATAACTACAATTACTTCAGATTAATCTTGGTAGGCATTGCAAATTGTTACAGACGCTGTTATTTATTGAGATCGAATTTCCTTGTAGACAATAATTACAATAATATCACAAACTAGCCACTCCAAACAGTCGTTCAAAACTGTCAAAAAATGTCCCAAGTTGCCTTTAACCCTTTCACTGCCACGGCATGCATCGTAAAGGTTTTTTGTGCCCTAAGCGCCACGTTTTCTGTAGAAGACAAATATTGTATGGACGTTAGTACAAAATTATAAAGTCATAGCGCCGAGGGTACGAAATCGTTTGTCTTCTTTAAGTGTCATTGGCAAAACTGTCAATAACAATGAACCCAAAGACATTTCTATACTGACGTCAGTATAATACCTTTATGGTTGAACCACTGTATGGACCGATAATTACACTGTGATAATATCAAAACCAACATTACATGACAAGACGTACATTTTTCCCATCCCAGGATAAATCTTGGCGAAAGAATATTTGCACAGGAAACATTGGCCTCAAGAGTAAAGACGGAATTCGTCGTCGAGGCAAGCGGAAGAAACGGTACGCTGGCAATTCCGGATTTTTATCACATAGATAGGCTAGAAAAAAATTCTGACAGTGAAGTGTGGAGAGATAGAGAAAGTAGGTATGGGTAAAACGTTATTTTTAAGGTCACACACAAATTCTGGGTAAGAAACGCAGGTATTTTCACGACAAGAGACAGGCAACATAGCTAATAGACACAATGTGTTATGTCCATAGATACTTAAACCAAAAACAGCCCCTTTTATTACATTCCTTTTTCCTTACCCAATTAAAACAAGACAGTCACATAACTCATAACAGTCAAGACCTCATAACGTGACGTCTTTTAAACTATTATCAAGGATTTTACTCCCAAAGAAAATCGTCTAATGACGTCACAGCAGCACTCAAGCCTAGTTGTTGTGCAGTCAACGTCAAAACCAATTATTTCTACTACTTAGGCACGATTTTGTAATAACCACGCATGTGACTGGGTGAAGAACTGACGAATATGTTGTGAGGTGCTCGAATAGCTACATTAATAAGAATTATTATTTATTATGAGATGCTTTATTTCCTTCATAACAGAAAAGGGGAAATTTTACAGTCTACTATTGCGTCAGAATGTTACCCTGTGTAGCCAATAGACACGTCTTTGAACTTGGGATTGACGCAATAATAATCTAGTTAATTAGATCAATGGTAAAATCAGAGGGCAAAAACATGGAAGTAGCCAAATTTTGAGCATTGACACGTAAAAAGAAAAGGCATACGCGTGATAGAATAGTGCGCCTAAGAGCCATACATCGAGACTAATCATCAGCTCAAATATAAATAAATAAGTTACCAAACGACAGCTTGTGTAATTAACAATATAGAAAATGTTGTATGCCCTACAATTATTTAAAAGCAGTGTTTTTTTTATTGTTATTAATAACCAGCCCATTGATGAGCACGGGCCTCTTCTTAGAATGGAAAGGGTTCAGGCCTTATTCCACCCCGATGGCCTACTTGAGCTGGCGGACTATGCGCACCATCTTGAACTGTACGGAGCACTCTCTGGTGTGCAGGTTTCCTCACGATGGTTTCCTTCACCGTTAAAGTAAGTGATAATAAAATTCTAATCTCGATCAGATCAGACCCTCATGCATGGTAGAAAAGCATTCAATCACTAGGCTTTACCTTAATTAACTGTTTCCATCACAGAATCCAAAATTACTTGGTTTCCACCTTTAATGAAAGTATATTAATCTGAGATATTTACTATTGAAATCTCTTTGCTTTCGCATAACCATAAAAAAAAACAATCAATAAAAAATCAATCAATCAACTTAATTGGTAGAACCTAGAGATCGACTTTTATCTTAACACCATGTACACCTATGTTCACAAATAAATATTGATTGATTGAATCAATCAGCTAGACCAGTGATTCCTAAAGATGGTTTATTTGAAGGGAAGCCAAGGTTCCACGAATAAGCGTATTTATAGCGTAATTTATTCAAAGAGTTTAGTCCGTTGGGGTTCCATAAATTAAATACTACATTTGTACGGTTTCGGAACAATAAAAGTTTGAAATACGTTGAGCTAGATCTAGCTAAACGACAAAAAACACGATTGAAAAAAAAAATACGACGAGAATGACGACGATTGAATGATCATCCACAGTCGCCACTCCGTACTTTTTTTCAATCGTCAGTTATGATTTGCATAAAAGGCTGACTGAACGCCACGGTAGCTCGTCGTGGAAGAGAAATGAAAAATATAGCGGACTGTATAAAATGACTGTAATGATATATACGGATTAAAACATGTACATAACGGTCGATCGGTAAAAACAATGGTAAATAAGTAATATGCGCGAGCGCGGCCGTGCCTGCTAGGGTGCAACAGCTGACTGACTGTATGAGTGGGCGCGCGGGTGGCGGTGGAGCTGATGACGCGCCACTTGCCCCGCTCCTCTTGGTCTTGATGGTGCTGTTGAGTAGGATGACTCAACACTGACCGATGCTTTTAGATTGAAGGTTTAAAATCAATACAGCATAGCATCTGCATAACTTTGCAAAGGGATAAAAAATACCAGAATTACTCATAATCCTCTTAGGACAAAGGAACTAGGAGTTTCTCCATTGACTGTTGTGCTACTTGATGGGCTTCGGAATGTGAGGATAATAATGATATACAGAATGATATAAACATGTGATTATTATATGATTATAATTATCAAAAGTCATTACAATACAAATGGTGAACAACGGATGCGACTATCGGCCATTCCACTCAGCACTACTATAAGGCCTTATTTTAATTAGAAATGAGTAACTGTAGGGAGTAGATAATTTATTGACAATGAGAATAATCCAGAAGAAGCATTATGGGAGCAGGTGACGCTAAAGAAATCCAAAATAAATTTGCGAATTAAAGAAAGGAAGCTTATACCAAAGCAGTAAGTAGATTTAAGATATTAATGACTGACGATGAGCGTTCAACCACTTTTAGGAACCAATCTATCGGAACGGTATTGATGTTTCGAATGCTCTAGAAATAAATATTTCATGTCGAAAAAGAAGTGAATGGGCGATATCAAGAAAATCGAGCCCAAACATGACTGAAGATAAAACGCCAGACGTTAAAAT
Organism: Asteroscopus sphinx; assembly: GCA_949699075.1. Lineage (NCBI taxonomy): Eukaryota > Metazoa > Arthropoda > Insecta > Lepidoptera > Noctuidae > Asteroscopus > Asteroscopus sphinx. The sequence goes on along the minus strand of OX453022.1, from coordinate 18,556,105 downwards.
GTAGCTCAATGATGATTTGACGAAATAAATTAACAGTTGGTTACATGAACCCAAAATAATCAGCAGAACAGAGGTCAATTCACTTATTACCGATTTGGTAAAAGCAGACAAATATTAAATCAATAATTTCTAATTTCGTTTCTAATTGACTAATTAATGAACTCAATACTATATCACCGTGCAGTAAAGGAACCGCTACATAACAGGAACTAATCAATCATTGATCAATCTAAGATGGCGGTAATTGAAGGTCCCTAAATGAATCAAAAGAAGCCGTAACACTATTTCGAAATACTTGGCTCGGAATTAATCCAATTACCGGGGCCATTGGCCATGGGGATTGCAAAGAAATTACCAATAACTGGGTTAATATTACGAATAATTCGAAAGGTCTATTTCACCGTATGATTGGTCCTAATTTCTGAATTGTCAGAGCGTGGAACAGTGTAGTAAAAATGTGATGAAAACATCGGTGGAGTTTACAAAATATAAGACTGCATCTGCTGATGTATGGCCATATGGACAGATGAAAGGAAACAAGTATTCCCTGAGAAAATGTTACAGCTCTCAGCCGTTGAATTCATGAAAGTATGAACAAATGTGACAATGATTTAAATTGTGGAAATAAAAAATCATCCTGCTCGTAAGCGATTTTTTCTTTCCACAATTTAAATTGTAAGATTTCGCTTCGCATGCGTAAATGCGTTAAAAATAATAAAATAATGAGACAACGGTTATACAAACAATTTGTATTTATCAAAATACATCAGTCATGACCGTATGATTTGTTTTGACCTTTTTGAGATCAAGCAAATACCACAAAATGTAGATACAGAAGTTTATCTATCTAGGATAGTCTGGTCACAAAAATAAAAACAAAGAAACTGGACCAAACTGTATGTCATTACACACAAAAGATTTAACGTCGCAAATACAGGATTAACTTAAGTACTTAAATCGATCCAAAACATGCATATTTTTCGTTTCTGGCTTATATATTTATACACCTTTTAATTGCTGTTTGCACACAATAATTAACTTAAATTTCTTATTATAAATGGTGTTTCTTGCTAATTGCAATCATGGTATTTAATTTAGTAGAAAAATTGTTTCTTATTCTATCCCTATCTTCTATTTAATTAATCCTTTGTCCTACCAATACTAACATTGGATTTACGATTTGAATCTCTCAAATAGAGACCAATATTCCCATCCATTGTCTTTCTTTGTGTCAGTGTAATCTATGCAACTCCGCACCTGTCAATATAGGTAAATCGTCGCGTGCGCCGTACGCATTATTAGTATGTAAGTTGCCATTCAATCATACTGTAATATTGGTGTTTTGATTTTGATGCATTAATGAAAAGTTTCATAATAAATGTCACGTAATATTGATAACGTTACATGTAGGTACTTCACATTAAAATTCACAGTTTCCCTTAGTAACGTTACGAGTATTTTATCACTATTATTTAACACAATAACACTTTTTGTTATGATGCTGGGTTATCGGTTGACCTGTTCAATGTTTTAGATTGATACGAGTTAATTATTTTATAGTTTTGTGATAATGATGATGTGCAAAACAATTATGGTAATGATTCAACATTACATTGTTTGATTGGTTAAAAGAATTAATACAAAACATAACATTCCCATGGTGATAAGGAAATTCAAAACAAAAGAGCAAAACAATACATAAAATTTATTCTACATGGGCTATTACAATTCGAACTTGGAACGATTATTCTATGAGTATGACATACTAGTACTACTTACTGTAGTCAGTACAGACATTATGATACTATACCCTATTCCAAATACGTAAGTCCTATTTGACACATCTATAGAACATAGCGGTAGTACAATAAACCACTATTTAAAAAACTACAATAAACACTAAATATTATACAATTTCCAATTAGTAAGAAGTCATGAATAGAATAGGCCGCCAGGGGCGCCGACAGGGGGCGGACGGCGCGTTATGATTGGTCGGCTCAAAACTTCGGTGGTATGATTGGTGCCGCTTGCTGAGGGAGTGACGTCTTGATTGGTGGCGCGGCGCATGATATGCAGTGCTACTGCTTATGCTTGATATCCGGCTAATCGGTGTCTAGAGAATTATTGGTCTGTGTTTTTCCTACAAACAACCTAAAAGTTTAGAATTTAATCTTGTTTTCAATAAGGATATCAACTATTGTCTATTGTCAATATTTTTTGTTTGGATGAAGTACAATAAATTGAATAAAACTAAATAACCGCTTCTCATTCATGGTCACGCTTTGAATAGGAAGTCAAAACTGATTACAACTAGATCAGTAAATGGGTCAAATTATTCACAATGGCAAGCTAATTGTTTACACAAAAAGTCAATATTTTATGCTTTTTCAGCCAGCTAAAGGAAACTTACCTAAAGAACGTGGCTGGGGGGGACTGGATGCGGAAGGCAGAAGACCGAGTGTTGTGGCGCAACTTGGGAGAGGCCTATGTCCAGCAGTGGACTGCGATAGGCTGAGTTGATGAATGGCAACTTAAATTGTGTCAGCCTAAAATTTGGCTATATCAGTAACATCTGTAAATTCCTTCAATTTTTATTTTCGAATTCAAGTCGTTCAATAAGGTAATGAAATAACTTTATCTAATAAAGTAATGAAATAACTTTATCTAATAAGGTAATGAAATAACCTAATCAGGTAAGGAAATAACCTAATAAGGTCATGAAATAACCATCCTGTTTTCAAATTACATTTCGTGTTGATGGTTGATTATTTATATGAAGACTATTTTTTAAATTTTTTTTTTTTTTTTTTTTTGTGCAATGATTTCAAAAAAACATTGCCCATGTGTCAATAACAACTTCACACATTACGGCTTTAAAAAAAATATGTAAAGTATAATCGGAAGTCTGATTACGGAATCTAGCAAATAGGTCACACAATTTACGTCAATGTGTCGATCTTCTCGTTTTGTACCTACTGTCATAAAAACTAAATAGGTAGGTACTCTAATGAAAAAAGTAAATTATACTTACTTCCTTATCCTCTATAAGAGTCGCGACTCGGCCAGGCTGTAAAGAAAGAAATTGTGATTAGTCACTGTTTTTTTAATAAAACAAAGTAGGTAGATATTCATATTCATATTCATTTATTTCGTAAAGCCTATTTACATGTCAAAAAATAAAAATAATCATTAAATAAATTCATTCGATTCGATTCATCATACAATATTAATAATTCAGTAAATAAAAATTCAATAAAATAACATACAGCATTAATCATTAATCAAATAGGTACATGTCATGTTTGTCATGGCATGTCAGTCACAAGTATAGTCTACAAAGTCTAAGTCTGTCTATAATCAGTGTACAAAGTCTTTGGTATCAATGCACTGTCGTCAAAAATTCGATACAGTCGACTGCATGACAGTGGTAACACTTGAATTAGAAAACCGCCTTTACTGCTTACGAAATAAAGATGCTGTCTATGTCAAAATGTTACCACTGACGTGCGGTCGACCGTACATGGTATAAAATAAAATAAGATAAAAATTGTCTTTGTCATCAAAACATTGGATAACAATTGTACTGTTTTCTAGTTATTGGAGTTTAAGTAAAGTATGTAGTTGTTTTTAAAGACAACAAAAAAGATTGTTTTTTGTTGTTATGACCTCTGGGGACAAGCTATCTGTGGATGAGTTCTGCAATTATTTCGTGTTTTGAACTTTGTTTTCAAAGATTTTAACATTTCGACAATAATTTGAAAAAGTAAAAGGTAGTGTTTTTTTTCTTTTTTCTCTCGAGGATACAAACGCATGTACGTACGGTCATGATCCTTCCCGTTGGTAAATTTTGTCGACAAAATCCCTTGAACGAATCCTGTTACATGACACGTACCTACCGCTGCCATCGAACATTGAGTGCAAGGGATTTTAGCCTTAGTGGTGGATCATCGGAAAGATTTCTGACTGTACAGTCGAGGAACGAAAAGGTTCGTCAATTTTCAAATCGATTCCTTTAAACGTGTCGCGAGTACTTGTTACCTTTTCAAATTCCGAACGAGAGATTAGGTGGGTGTTCGTACAACTGTCATTATTGTTATCTGCCAGTACAAGCAAAAATGTGACGAACCTTTTCTTTCCTCGACTGTACATTCTACTGTCCCACAGCTTCAATGTGTCTAGAAAGATGACCACTATACTCCACATTGGACAGTACAGCTATGAAAAAGGCGGTCTTGACAAACAAGACGCTGCAAAAATCTTTTGTAAGCGATGTAAAGACCTTTTTTGTTTTCGAAGAGGATGCCTTTAAAAGGCAAACGGCATCGTAGGGGAGAGGCCGGGGTGTGTGGGATTTTAACCGCACTATAACCTCCTTGGTGACCATCTGTAGCCCAATAGAGAGGGGACTCCGAGAATGCCAACTTTGTGCTTAGACCTCGCCAATAAGTCCGTCCCAGGGGAGACTTGTCTACCTAAACGTTTTTCGATGCAGTGCATACGGGGACCCAGTGGATGCCCAAAGCCTCTACTCTGGGCACCCGTGACCTCAAAGGAAGCTACGTACTTTACCTATAATGATAGTTTCAGAGCCACTGAACTTCAGACTTCGTTTGTAAGCCGATACTATTCGATGAAACATAGAAAGCATCAAAATATTTTTGTAGGTATAGAATCCGGCAGACACATCGTGGGCGTATATTTTGCACGCAAAACGTAAAAATAGGTGAGCGTGATAGGTGCGTGATCGAGCTATTACGCGTCGATCTGACGTAAAAATTTTGGCGTGATCTATTTTGCTGGGTGGCATGCAAAATATTTACTTTAAAACGTGTTTTACAGGTGAATGAGTTCCTAATCACATTAATATCAACGTCGGTGATTTTGATGGAACTGTCTTGGATCTTCGGGGCCTTTTGTTGATCAACAAGCAAGTTGTTTTGATGCTTTATCTTGTAGTTTACATAAATAATAAAAGTTAACTGACACTGAAGACATCTTCAGTAAGAGATAATATTTATTAAGTCTCGAATATTTTTACAGGCAACAATAATAATAAAATCCGCAACAAGATTATCCGGAGTGACCGACATAGCTTGTAGGATCAGTAAGCTGAAGTGGCATTGGGCTGGCCATGTCTGCCGAAATACCGATGGCCGCTGGAGCAGACGAGACCTTGAGTGGAGACCGCGAATCGGTAAACGTAGCGCAGAGCGCACCCGCCAGGTGGACCGACAACCTGAAGAACGTGGCTGGGGGGGACTGGATGCGGAAGATAGAGGACCTAGTGTTGTGGCGCAACTTGGGAGAGGCCTATGACCGCGCTGAACTGCGATAGGCTGAGTTGATAGAAAAATACAATTTCTTCATGGCGGGTTCCAATCCAAGACTGTGTTATCATTTCCTTGGGACGTACCGAGCTTCATTGTTTCGGCGTTTTTATGGTTGGTCGCCATTATTATAAATCCTGACTTAGAGGAGTTGCCGTGATTGCAAGAGTGTGGCGAGCTTGTTCAAAAAAACCGGCCAAGAGCATGTCGGGCCATGCTCAGTATTATAGGGTTCCTTAAGTAGGTGTAATTAAAATAAAAATCAAATCGAATATTAATCATGGCTATTTTAGTTTTTGCAATAATCGGCAGCATTCGCGACTCAGAGCGTGTTGTTAGTAGCGCCATCTAGCGATAAATTCAAGAAGCCAAATTGAAGAAGCGTGTCATTTCAAAGTTACTTTTTGTGATTTTTTCAAATAGAAAGTAGCTAAAGGAGCATTATTTGCAATGATAATTTTTCTCTAAGGTCAATGACCTCTGAACTAGGACGTTTTAAGTATTTTTCAGTTTTCTCTCTATAACTCAAAAAATTATAATCACATTATACTCAAAATAATTTTTCACAAAGGTCTATCAATGTGGAAGATTATAAGTTTCTACATTGCATAGTTTAGAAATGGCAGGGGGGGGGGGACACATTGCAAGCCACTTTGGCGGGCTATATTTCGCAGATGGTACACCTGATAAAAAGTGGTGTATCAAACATTACCTTCATTTTAGTAGACCTATTCAATGATACCCCACACGAGGGGGTGCAGCGAAAAAAATATTTTTTTCCCAATTTCACATGTATGGACGCCACCCCTAAAATACGGAAAAACGATTTTTTTATTCTTTTAAAATTGAGATCTATATGTAGACTATTTTTTAACAAAATTTCATTTACTTATATTTATAACTGTAGAAGTTATTAAGCTGTAAAAGCTGTGATTAGGACAGACGGACAGACGGACAGACGGACGGACATGACGAAACTATAAGGGTTCCTTGTAGGACTTCGGAACCCTAAAAAAGAGAACAATATTAACTGTGGCCGCTGTTTGAAAATTGTTTCACCTAGAAGACATGTTTTTCTCAGTATTGAAGAATAAAATGGACACCTAGAGGGTTATACTTTCCTTGCTCATAGAGAAGGAAGAACATTTATAGAAATAATTGAGAATCTTTTCTGTCTTGGTCCAATTATAACGAAACCAGTGCAATTGATAGGTAGGCCATACCTATCTAGTAAAGAAGTCTTTTGAAATTACTGGTCCAAATGTCCAAATCTCACGTTTATTGGTTAGGTAAACTATAAAGTAGGTATAGTTACGTGACAAATTATGATTGTAGCTATCAACTTTTGTACAATAAAAACATTTTAGCCAATATTTGACAAACACTTTCAGTTGATTTATTACATTAGTGGGACAATGTTAAAAAGTAACAAGTAGGTACACGAGCAAGTACTGCGCAGAACCAAATTGTGATGGCCCAAAATTCTAGATAAAACTCGAAACTAATCTATTGTGATAACAATAAAACAATACTTTCATCTTGTAGTTATCTTATAAACAGGATATATCGCTGTGATTATACGAATAATTATTTGCTACACATTAATCTAAACTATGTTTTGCTAGTTAAGATGAGAGAAGGGAGACGTAGAGTTTAAAGTCCTGAAAAGGGTCACGGGAAAGACCTGGGGGGTAAATTTAGAAAATAATTTCGATCTCAGTGCAATTACTGATCTCAAAAGCTGGTAAATGACAATGGATACTTCTGAAATAAAACTTTAAATTTGATTATTAAACCACTTACGGCCAAAATTAATATCCTATCTATTCACGATTTTCCCTGCTAGGGATGGCAATTTGACATCATCATCATCATTACAGCCGAAAGACGTCCACTACTGGACAAAGGCCTCCCCCAATTAAGGGGGGGATATGCCATAATCGCCACGCTTGGCAGGCGGGTTGGCGATCGCAGTTGGTTGGTTAAATACTCAGAGAATGCTGCTGCCCATCCTCTGGTGAATCCCTTAGTCGCCTTTTACGACACCCATGAGAAGAGATAAGGGTGATGCTATTCTTTAAGTCCGGCACCACACGGACAATTAATACAATAGATTAATTATTTAGACAATTTGACATAAGCTCCATACATTTTATGTCAAATTTCTATATCCAATAGGGCAAATCTTGGATACCTAGATAGGTTATTAATTTTAGCAGCAATCTGTAGTTTTTAAAGCTATTTCGCATTAAAAACTACAGATTGAAATGGCCAATGTGGATCGTTAGGAATATTTTCAAGTTTCTTACTGATCTCTGAACTCTGATGGATGTGTGATTGGCACATACCAGGGAAGTTCTCTTAGAGTGCAATTGATGGGGCCCTAGGGGCCTTTATACTAAGCAGTGGGTGAAACAAGTCTGTCAATGACGATGATGACTACGGATTCAAATAGCTTTTATTGACAAAATTAACTGTTTTACAATAAAAATGATGTATTTTAACACATGGATTGTAGGAATCGGTTATTTGATTTGCTTTCCAGCAAGAGCCTCCGCCAAATTCTTTCACATTCAAGATCGTGAGCCTTCCTGCTCCATGTCACACCTGCTGTTGTTTTCAGGTCATCTTAATCCACGCCGGTCTACCTCTTTTCCTCTCTCGGGTATCATTCCGTGTCATCTTTGGCAAATTTCTCTATTCAGCTTCTATCTGATGCTGATAGTGTGACCTGCCTATTGCCATTTTACTTTTATTATTATGTAGGTACGTATTTCACTTCTGCAATATTCGTTTCTTTTCTTATAAGTTTTAGTTTGTCTTTTTTCTTCTAATTACCTCATTACGGATTAACGTTAGATAAATAGTTAGGTACTAGAACGAATTCCATACAACGTTCTAGGCTATATTCATTCCGATAACATAGTATCTGGGTTAACCTTTTTTGTTATTTTATAGTTATTATCAAATGTTTACTTTTCCATGTTGATATGGGACGATGGGAGTGCCGAAACACCATATCAATTTGTTTATTTATTTGACATTTAATGGCATATTTTTTTTATGGTTCAATAAAACGAAACCCCGTACACGAGACACGACGGTCGACTCAAAAGATCATCGCAGTTTTAAGGTCAATATCGTAGTTATTATTAAATGTTTACTGTACCATGGACGATGGGAGTGCCAAAATACCATATTAATATGTTTATATTGACATAAAATTGTATTTTTTATGAGCCAGTAAAACTAAACCCCATACACGGGTCACGCAAGTGTCACGATCAAAGAACATCGCAGCTTTAAGGTCAATACCTTTACGTTATCTTGGCTCGTTGCCAATACCTCTTATGTGACATCTACTTCACCAAATACTGCTATTAGATCTTCTTTAATATTTTTTTTATTGTCTTAATTGGTTTTCTTTAAAGTGTGATAGTGATGTTATACAAAAATAAAAGGGATACTGCTATTTGATACGGTTCCCCTGATGTGCAATACATCTTCGGACTAATGGTGGTGATGTTCTGTTGTGTCTTGGTGTTGGTTGTGTTACCGTTGTCCGAACTCCATTCTGTTGTTTATTTTGAGTCGCATAGACTTCACTTTCGGGAATTTGTCGGATGTGGTATTCAGTGTCGTACTCGCTCTAACATTTATGGTTGTGTTCCGCGCAATTGACGCACTTCTTTGAGTTTGCGCCTTTGTCTTCTTTATTCAGATCTTTATAATCCAATAATGACCTTATAAGTCTGTCCTAAAAAGGTCAGATAAGGTGACTCGGGGTACAGCCGTTCGTCAGAAAGTCAGTAGGGTGTCATCGTTCATAATTATAATAATAATGGCAATGATTTCTACAAGTCTATGAATAATGGTTAATCTTTTCTTTTAGCTATCATTAGAAATGTTGACAATATTATAAAAATAAGTTTAATTCAAAACAAGCTTGTTTTGTCTTACACTTATAATTATTATTATCTCCTGCAAACAAAATTGGTATTTGGAACATTGGGGACATAAAAAACAAGTGCAAATTTTGTAATGTTTATCTATTGTATAAACGCGATTACGATTTCATTATTTCTACATCTCGGAATTAGCTCAAATAATCACACGAAGAGGTTTTTGTCTAACAGAGGGATTACATGCATAATTATGTAGCCGAACAGGCTACCTAGTAGCTACGTTTCGCTAAGAAAAAGAATCAGTGGTTCCCATTCTGCAAAAAGGAAAGACCGAAGGCCACAATACCTACCCGACATTCTTCATACAAACAAACTTGACCTTGACTGAAGCATTGACGCATCATAACAGTCATTAAAAGAAAACTCAGTACGAAACTCTGGAACACGTTATTATTACCTGACCGTTTCTTAAACAGGATAAACTGCGAAATTCAGTCAGCTGACAATACTATAGGTATACCTACATATAGTAACCAACTCCGTTCCGTGTGGTGCCGAACATAAAGAATTGCACCACCCTATTTCTTCTCATGGGTGTCGTAAAAGGCGACTAAGGGATTCACACCAGATGGGCAGCAGCGTTCTTTAAGTATTAAACCAACCAACTGCGATCGCCAACCCGCCTGCTGAGCGTGGCGATTATGGCATATAGTCCCCTTAGGGGGAGGCCTATGTCCAGCAGTGGACGTCTTTGGGCTGAAATGATGATGATGATGAGTAACCAACTAGGTACCTACCTATAATGCAACTTATGACATCGGTGTAAGCAAGCGATTACCGTAACTATTGAGTAATATGTGGTTAAGCTTGCTACAAACATCACTATTAACCTAAAAATGGCAATGTCTTTTAATAAACCACAATACAATAAGGAAGAAAAACGGATTTTTTAGTGCAGTGTTCGGGTGCAGCCTCCTACCTAACAGGTATTTTTCGACAACCTATAGATGGGGATAAACTAGACGAAGCTGATATCTTTGCCAGGAATTAAAGAACTTCTTCTTGCGTGTCAATGGTGCAATGTCATTCAGCTATATTCTTGTGATAATTGGCCACTTCTATGGCGTTGTTTGTGGCTTCGTTTAAATCGTCTCTTGTACAGGTGGCACAAGGGACAAGTTAGCAAATGGGCCATGGACTGAATGGAGGCCCACAATCAAAGGACAAATCAAAGGACTAATGAGCCTGGTTAATGGATAATCCATTCATTCTTTCGCAGGAGAACGAAAGTAACCGACATAGCCCGAAGAATTGCCAAACTTAAGTGGCAGTGGGCGGGGCACATTGCTCGCAGAACGGATGGCCGATGGGGCAGTAAAGTTCTGGAGTGGCGACTGCGTACTGGAAGGCGCAGCGTGGGTAGGCCCCCCACAAGGTGGACCGACGACCTGGTGAAGGTCGCGGGAATCCGCTGGATGCGGAAGGCACAGGACCGGTCGTTGTGGCGATGGTTGGGGGAGGCCTATGTCCAGCAGTGGACGTCTTTCGGCTGAAATGATGATGATGAATGGATAATCCGATTCGTTATTACAAACAGCATATGCAGAGATAAAAGCGATAGTCTGAACAAAACCCTATAGACATGACAAAATTCCTTTTGAATCAACATCATCAGCCCATTATTGTCCAACTGCTGGGCACGGGCCTCTACTCAAAATGGGAAGGTTAAGGCCTTAGTCCGCCACGCTGGCCTAGTGCGGGTTGGCGGACATCAAATCATCATCGTTATTTTGAATCATCTTTGTTTTTTTCAAGTCTTAAAAGCAATTAAGTTCGACCTCAGCTATTTTTGTAATCTCAATACAATGTCGGTCGAGATGCGTCAACGTATGTCGTGTGAAAGTGCATCCACCTTGAATCTTCGCCAGATTGTTGTGTCATTCAATACATGAAGGTAAGGCATTCGGTAAGGAACTCTGGTGAGGAATTTGGTTTACCGATTTAATGAATAAGCATGACAGATAAATCATCAGTTTCCTGCCTTATCCCAGTCTATTTGGGGTCAGCGTATATTTTTCTTCCATACATCTCATCTAAGTGTTCACTTCCTTTCTAATTACATCATTCACACAATCCGTATCCATGTATTTTTTGGCCTCTTTTCATGTATGATTGGTTACCTTTGATTATTCTGAGAAATTTGACCAACTTTAGACGGACCGTGTCAAGAGTCTGGATTAATAAGCCAAGGCATTAGAAGAAATTAAAGCAATCAAAATAATTCGAAGAAGGTGATTATTTTTTCGAAGACTTCTTTCATTCATAAGCGGCTACCAAAAGATTCTCGGAATATTATCATGTGAGAATCGGTTGCATTCTTTTGCTAGCTGATTGGTAGCCAGCAGTTATCATCCTATGATACTGCCTACCAAGAGGTCATCATGTCATATCCCGTAAAGATCATTCGATGCAACGATCACTCGGAGAATACAGAATAAAGAGCCCAGACGTTTTTTGAATGAACATTTTGATATACTTTTTCTATCGTGTCGACATGAGCTACATAATGATAACAGCTCATGCCATGGAGAAAAGATTAGTCAGTCAGCAGGTTTGTAGCGTGGCTGACTGCCCAGGGTGCGCTCGGAGATGAATTAAATATCGTCACTCTTGGAGGCTCTTTTAATATTCCCTAAACCCCCACTTTGATACACTGTACATCATAGATATCCTTGATGCTGGATCAAAGGCGTAAAATGCCAAACTAGGTACCTACCTAGTACGATGGCATACTTTCTTTGCACATTTTTGTTTTCGGCGGGCGAGCAGAATCGTAAGTGAATTTCGCTTTGATCACACAGACAGCACCTAAGTAAATGTTGATTTTAACAGGTGCCGAATTTTAGAGTCTTTGCATGACTGAAATTTTACTGGGGTTTGCGAAAACATTATACGATATTAATTAAGTGCATTTAAATTTTTGTGCCAACCCGCACTAGGCCAGCGTGGTGGACTAAGGCCTTAACCTTCTCATTTTGAGAAGAGGCTCGTGCCCAGCAGTGGGACAGGAATGGGCTGATGATGATGATGAAGTGCATTTAAAAGGAGTTTTAATTTTTTCATATATTTGCCAATGGGGCATGCTCGGACTGTACTTGAACAAACGTGAGATATTTATCTACTACTATTCTTTGGTAGAACGCATCAAGGTCCAAAGCGTAATGTAAGGCCATAGTTCTGTTGACTTTTGTTTAATCCTCACCTCAAGTTTACTACAGACATGTGAAAGGATCTTTAGGTCTTTACAGAGGGTGGGCTGATTTGATAAAGCATTGTATTCATGACATGGGCAAGTGCAGATATTTTTTTCTGGAGACGGGAGCATGCGTGAGGCAGACCGATCCACTCAACCTATCGCAGTCCACTGCTGGACATCTCCCAAATTGCGCCACAACACTCGGTCCTCTGCCTTCCGCATCCAGCTACTTTCATCAGGTCGTCGGTCCACCTGGCTGGGGAGCGCCCTACACTGAGGCAGACCGAATAAACATGATTTCTGGGATCTTATCTACTTTTAGTAGTGCTGCCTTTCCCCCTTGAATCCGGCAGTGGACATAGAGAAAGCTTCACGCAGCGAGAGATACCCGCCCATATTCTATGCAAATGCGATGCAGTGAACCACATAAGTGTGCTGGAAGGCGCAGCGTGCCTAGGCCTGACAAGGAGGACCGACGACCTGGTGAAGGTTGCGGGAATCCGCTGGATGCGTAATGCGCAGGACCGGTTCTTGTGGGAATGCTTGGGGAAGACCTATGCCCAGCAGGGCCAGCAGTGGACGTCTTTCGGCTGAATTGATGTAGATAGATAGATAGATAAACTACCACACACCACAAGACCACCACACAAGAAGAAGAAGAAAAAGAAGAAGGCAGGATCTGGTAACCCCCAAAGACCATATAGTCGATTTCATGATTCGCTTGCAACATCGGAAGATGCTGTATTTGTGAGAGGTGTCGATATTGTCAGGTCACAGTGGCTTACCAGCGACCAAGACCCTTACCATTTTTCTCAAAATAATAAATAATGGGTAAGCTTGACCAAGAACCCACCTTTCTTAAGTCATTACTTGTTCCAATCAGCTCCATACTTATAACCATACTAGTAATCTACTACTTAACATTTTTTAAGGGCTATCACTTTCCTCAAAATAATAAATAAGCTTAAGCAAAAACCTACACTTTTCTTTAAATAGAAAAGACACACACACACACACACCCCCCCACTTTTCTTTTTCATCTCTTTTTCCAATCAACCCAATACTGAAAAATTTACTAGTAATCTATTACTAGTACCTATGGTTTTCAGTAAGGGTTTAGGGTTAAAGCTTGAGCAAAAACACATTGTAGGTTATTTCTTGTTCCAATCAGCCCTTTACTGAAAACCATACTAGTAATCTACTACTTGACATTATTTTAAGTGCACTTCTCTATAAGGGGGCGTCCATAAATTACGTGAGGTGTTTTTTTAATTTTCTGTCCCTCCCTCCCCCCCTGGTGAGATGTCGTGAGATTTTATTCAACCCCCTCCCCCAACCCCCAATCTCACGTGAGATTTTTCAAAATGTGGGTTTCTTACTTAAACACGTTGGATTGTTATCGTAAAAAGAAGAAAAAAATTGCTTCATGCTTTTATTTACGACTAGTTAATAATATTGCTGAGAGTTTAATTATAAGTGTAACGTCGAATTATGAATGAAATTATTTTCTTTCGAACGAATTAGTGAATGATCTTAATCGTATTACGATTACGCTTAAGATTAAATCTTAAGGCTACGCTCCCAAAATGAGGTGACTTTTTGAAAACATATGCTGATTCGAACACATGCTTGATGAATGTCAGATTTAGATTCATGTTTTTTTGAACTTTTATCCATCGTTTGGCTAGACAGTTACATAATTAGTTGATTTTTGTTCGATACTTTTATTTTTTGAAAATCATGCGTTTTTAGAAATTTTTCGAATATTTCTCCTTTATTATTTAACTTAGCTATATAAAATATATGCAAATAGGAAGATAATAAAGTTTATTAAATACTAGCTAGCGGAAATTTGTATAGATTGTTTAGTATTCTTGTAATAAAAAGAAAACTGTTTTGAGATTTACGACATTTACTTCCGTGGTAAAACACGCGAGAATGATTTTCTCGAAAATGAGTTCTATTGCAACTCGCATAAAATTGACGAGAGCGGCCCGCAGTTGCGGTGTGTAAGGGGAGTGCGAGGGTGGGAATTACGTTTTGGGAGCGTCCTCTTAAGCATGTACAATCTGGATTAAATGGACCAAAATAGTTTTTTGTTTGTTTGAATCAGAAAAAAAAATTGCGTGATATTTGCCGAGACCCCCCCTCTCTCCAACGTAAGATTAGATGAGATTGGACTCGACCCCCTCCCTCCCTTAAACAACTCACGTATTTTATGAACGCCCCCTAAATTGTAATCCAGTTATAAATTCAGGTTTTAAATATGTCAACTAGACTGGATTATATGTTGATGTTAGTCAACATCATTAATTGTTGCAATGTTTACTAATGTAAACATAATAGGAACAAGCTTTTTTACCCGTCTGCGCCAGAAGGAAGCTTATGTTTTTTTTTATATATTATTTTTATCACTACATTAGTTCCTCTTGGTGATAATCGTGATTGTGGACATTCGAAATAATGTTGTATTGTTGATTTGGAGTAGACTATCTTATTTTGACAGTGCTTACTTTTCATAAATATAGTAAAGAAGTAATTTTAACAAATTCATTTAAGTATTAAAAACAGATTATGTAAATTTGAGATGTTGTGCTGTTTTTAATAAGAAAAAATAATAAATAAAATGGATAATAAATGAAATAAATGAAAAATAATACCTAATAAATAATTTATAATATTTTTTTATATTGGAATCTAATAAGATTCCAATATTCTAAACATTGAACATTCACTTGACCAGAACCAACTTGACCTTCCTTATTAGTGTATAATTTACTATTGAAAAGAAATCACACCATAGATACCCATGAGTCCACATTAAGTTTAAAAACTTGATTCGTTGTATCGCATTTTTCAATCCAATAATTGTGATGTTTTTAAAACATAAGTTTTAACAGAATGTTACCCACGATCGGTTCCCATTTTTCTAGTCCATCCAAAGGTTGTCTGGAAGAGATTGCCTTGTGTGATAAGACCACCCTTTGTACTTACATAATCTACATATATGTAAACTACTGTTTATATTTCGTTTGTTGTATGAACAATAAAGAATATAATAAATAAATAAATAAAATAAATGTTTATAATATTTACAAAAAATACTTATTTCATGTGTATAGTTAGTTCATATTTTATCATAAAACAAATAAAATTGTGACTTTGACATGACCCAATCAAAGTGGATTATCAAATAGAAAACATAACCTCCTCCTTTTTTTTAAGTCGGCTAATGAGCTCAATAGGTCAAAGTTATTATTATTCTCACAATTCAAATTACCGAACTATTTTATTTTTGTTGCAGTAAAAATTTTAAACATCACACACTGGCCGGACAGACTTGATTCAATTAGGTCAAAATTTCAAAAAGAAATAAAGTATGCTACATTCATATGAATTTTGATTCAATTTTGGATTTATTGATTATCAATACAATTGTGTTCAAATGTCATTGATGTAATTATTGTGTTTTGTGTCCTATTCCATTTACCTAATTATTTAAAAATCTACAACATTATGGTTAGCAAGTATTTCTTTAATTGAAAAACATGACCTAAAATGTAGGTTAGTTAACCTGTTTTAAGACTAGTGACGTGTTTCATTACTACTCTATCAAAACAAAAGAACATTATTGTAGCAAAACACTTGTAAGACATTATTTTGGTTCACTGAACTTTGGCAAAACAAATGTTTTTGTTTTTCAGTTAGAAACTACGCCCCTAAGGTGACACTCCTATCGAATCTTTTTTGTTTCAGACTTTGTGGACTTGTAAACAATTAAGTAAATGCACCAGTTCGAATTTTATGCTTTGAAATTCGAACACACATTTTTTTATATTTTTATGGCAAGTAATGCCGATGTCGACAATACTGCCAATGTCAAGAGTTTTGGAAACGCGTCTGTTTACAATGAAGCATGAAGCATTGTACTTTCTTGGCTGATGCAAGGTGGTGGGTAGGTGTACCTATGCATATATAATGTCAAAATCATTCACGTTTTTATAGAATTACCTTCGTCTCGCTGCCTCGATGTGTCGTGTTTCCTTGCCAGAATCTTCTTGAAAAACCCTTCACGTAACCAGTGACTGACTGCTTGTACTCGAACCCAGGGTTCCAGCACAGCGAACCGTAACCAAACACCCATAACGGTTCCTTCCTCACTTCCATAACTTTACTCATAACCTCTGAAGGATTCATCGTGATTTTTAAAGGTTTTTTAAGTTACGAATTCGAGTTTATTTAAATTTTGTCTCGTTCTACACTTCGCGATTTCAACTAAAGAATAGAAAATTAGAAAGCGATGAGCCGAGTCGCGTTCTCTTATCACAGATTTTTTAAACTCCGCTTTTTATTATTCTACTTGTGTTTCATTGTCGCTATTTAGTATACGCACATGCAATATAAACTAGCACTATGAATTAAATTTGTGTTTTAAGCGACCACCCATTGCGCTCTTATATTGCGAACTGACAGTTGACATTTTTCGTTCAGTATTTTACGTCGAAATAGGGCGCGTATTTGCGTTCCGTTGCACGTTGTTGGTGGAACTGTCAAACACAACAACTAAGAATTCTGCTGTGACCTGCAAAAGTTGTTGTTTTGTGTTACTTAGAATACTTTTTTGTTAGATCATGAATTAAAATGTCGAATATTTATTTATTTCTTGAATAATTGTGCTGAAATAGTTTTGAAACATAATCTTAATAATCATAATCTTTATTCACGATTCTTTTTGCAAAGGAACGTCACATATTTTTGTTGTGGTAACTGGATTTTTCCACGCCCAATCACCTTTCTCCTTGAGAATAGTTGTTCATTGATTGGATGAAATAGACTGATGCAATTTTTTGAATACATTACAAACTTATTGCGGTGATAAAATTTCTTGAAAGGTTTTACGTAATTGCGATATCTCTAACTTGCGCAGAATTGCGGGATTTTTTAAATAAAGATGGTTAGTTGAAAAAATTACATGAACGTACTCACTTTCATGTTTTCACGTATTTTCAACAAACTGACGTGAAATTATTGTAGTTGTAGGTATGTAGTAGGTAATTGTAACTAGCATAAATTAGGTATTTTATATTTTATTATGGCGCAAAGCGCAAACCAACTGAAAACCATGTGATTTTCCAGAAATGTAAGGTCTTACTTCAATAATCTAAACGTCAATGAGCTGATCGAGGCACTCAGCAGAGAGCGTGCCGGCTGTTACATTGACGGTGTGTGTGTAAACAATATTAGTTACGCTGATAATATGGCACTGCTGAGCGCCTCGGTCTGTGGTCTTAGGAGGTTGGTGGCCCTCTGTGAAGAATATACCAAACTTCATGGACTGGTCTACAACGTAAATAAAAGTGAGATGGTCTTTGGTGCCGGCGGTCGATGTCCAGAAACTATACCTCCGGTCAAGATAAATGGAGTATCTCTGGCTAGGGTCCATAAATTTAAATACCTTGGACATCTCTTGACCGCCGACCTCAAGGATGATGAAGATTTAGAAAGGGAACGAAGGGCGCTATCGGTTAGAGCTAATATGGTGGCTCGCAGGTTTGCACGTTGTTCTAGGTAGGTGAAAAAAACTCTATTTCGTGCATATTGCACCTCCTTTTACACGTGCAGCCTGTGGGTTAGTTATACTCAATAATCGTATAGCGCCCTTCGTATACAATATAACAACGCGTTCCGGGTGTTAATGGGGCTGTTCCGTTTTTGCAGCGCATCAGGGATGTTTGCTGAAGCCCGCGTCGATTGTTTCTACGCTACGATGCGAAAAAGATGCGCCTCCCTGGTGCGCCGGGTGCGGGCCAGCCCCAACGTTATACTACGCTGTAGGTATAGCAAGCAGGCAAGGCAGACTGCTTGTGTGTAAATCGCTGCTGCAAGCTTTCAACCTCGGTGCTGAGCTTGTAGCAGGGATTTGCATACCAAACAGTGCGGTTTAGGTTAAGTGCATAGGATAGGAATACTAACATAGTTATTAAGTAATATTGTTACTAACACAGTGAGTCATTGTTACTTATTAAATAAATAATAATAATAGCAAATGTTTTACTTGGTGCTCACTACTCATTCTAAATTAGGAAGGCCCTTGTCCTGCTATAGTGCAGACTTTTAATTAATTTTAAAAACTCTTTTAATTAAGACTCACACCACATTTACTGGCACCTGGCTTTTTTTTACTACAAGTAGGTACTTTAAGATAAAAGAGGTGTTGACGAGGTGAGGCGAGGCCAATAGCGGCGGGGTGCTGGCCAGAAAACCTCCAGGTGTGCCTGACGGCTGCTTGTCCTTCTGGACACGTCTGGAGGGAACGGCAGTTGTTTGGCCGGTGCATCCTGGGCACGCACAATAAAATCCTTTCGAGGGATTAACCTTCGGGCTATGCCTTCGGGCAAATGCCTTCGGGGGATTTTATTGCCTGTGGCGAATATTCTGGCGCGGGAGGGGCCCGTTCTGGACCAGCGGGGAGTTGCTCCACATGTGCTCGCACAGTGGAGGAGCAGGAGCGGGCCCGGTGTGCACTCACCCTGCCACTGTGTAGGCAGCGTGACCTTATGACTGCAGTAGGCGGCAGCGATCTTTCCCTTCCGGCCGTTGTTTTGTCTATGGTCGGGAGCGAAAACGCTTGGGAGGGCGTCGTCTCCTTTTGCGAGGAGGTGATACTCGCTAAGGAGGCGGCGGAAAGGGTCCGAGAGGCAACGACCTCTCTTCCCACCCGCAGGAGACGGACCGGGCGTCGCAGGAGGGTGTACGCCGACCTGCAGCCACCCTAGGAGTGGGCTTATCGTATGAATTAGTAAAATTGTCGTGCGATACCTTGCTTTTATATTTTATCTCAAAGGACTTGAAATTATCGTAAATTTACGATAATTATCGCACGTCTGGCAACGCTGGGTGGAATACACACACCATCGAGAACTGTATGGAGCACTCTCAGGTAAACAGGTTTCCTCACGATGTTTTCCTTCACCGTTAAAGCAAGTGATAATCAAATTCCGATCCGCACATGAATTCGAAAAATCAGAGGTGCGGGCCGGGTCCGAACTCAGACCCTCCTGCACGGAAGGCAATCGTTCAACCATTAGGCTATCACCATATAATGAATAATTAATAATAGATTTTATTTATTTATTTGCTAGTAATCCAAATTCCTTGGAAATTTGCTGATGAATAATTTTAACAACAATAGAGGTACAATGTCCTTATCGCACTTAGGTACTTGAGGCGAGGCCGAGCGCTCGCAAAAGCGACAGCGATAGTTTCTTCATGTATCTAATCTTCAAAAGTCTCTCTGCCCGCTTTTCCTCTTAATATGGAGCCTTAGATTAATCCTAAATATGGAGCATTATTTCATAAGGCACATTTCCTAATGCGCATAGCTACCTAGCTACAGGCATAGAATATATACTAACGACAAGCGTGCTCGTAAAATTGCTCGCGGCTGTGTGGCGTGCGAGTCGGGGCGAGCGCGGGGGCCGTGCGCGGTTCACGGCATATAATGACTGGGGCAGTCTATCGGCTGCCCCAGTCAATATATTGCATGTAAACGCGCTCCCTCAGGGTAACCGGCGAGCGAGCTCACACTTACAAGGGTGTTATAGGTACTTAAGTACTATAAGTACCTATTCGATGATCCCAAAATATTCATTATTATTTATCATTTCAGCTGAAAGACGTCCACTGCTGGACATAGGCCTCACCAAGCATCGCTACAACGACCGGTGCTGTGCTTCCCCCATCCTGTGGATTCCCGCGACCTTCACCAGGTAGTCGGTCCACATTGTGGGGGGCCTACCCTAGCTGCGCCTTCCAGTACGCGGTCACCACTCCAGAACTTTACGGTCCCATCGAAAATCCGTTAGCGAGAAATGTGCCCCGCTTACTGCCATATAAGTTTGGCAACTCTTTGGGCTATATCGGCTACCTTCGTTCTCCTGCGAATCTCCTCATTTCTGATTCGATCACGCAGGGACACTCTGAGCATAGCCCTCTCCATTACCCTTTGAGCGACATGGAGCCTTCTTGTCAGGTCAATTGTGAGCGACCACGTTTCAGTGCCGTAAGTACTGGCAAACACACACCCGCGCTGACCCGTAGTTTTAAGAAACTATGATAATGAAAATGATAGACTAACAATCGTTGTAATACTGGATTTTATTAATACCATCGACCATACAACCCAATATACGCCTAATGTTGAATATAATGCGTACAATAAATGCTGCCACTAGCTGAGGTACTGCATTCCAATTAATCACTAACGCGGCAGTTTTCACGGCTCACATCATCATCTAAGCCGAAAACTACTGCTGCTGACTGCTGGATATAGGCCTCCCCCAAAAGGGAGTACATGCCATAATCGCCACGCTTGGCAGGCGGGTTGGCGATCGCAGTTGTTTGGTTAAATACTCAGAGAACGCTGCTGCCCATCCTCTGGTGAATCCATTAGTCGCCTTTTACGACACCCATGAGAAGAGATACGGCTCACATAAGTCGTCGAAACATATTTTGTGATTTCAAGTGGCGAATAGTGGCGACAAACGTTAGTAAAATTTCATAGATGTGTTGACAGACTTCGGTCTTCTTCTTCTATCGTGGCGACATGAGCTACATAACGATGATAGCTCATGCCGTGAGAAAAAGATTAGCCAGTCAGCAAGTTGGTAGCGGGGCTGACTGCCCAAGGTGCGCCGGACGATCAATTAAATATCGTCCCTCGTGGAGGCTTCGGTGGCCTGTTATTGGAACGTAGTTCCTTATCGCGCGTTGTGAAAGGGGTCTAGACGGAAAAAAATCTCACGAAAAGTTGTAACGACACTTTTTTATTTTTTTTATTTTATAGTATAGGATGGCGAAACGAGCTAAAGGCCCACCTGATGTTAAGTGGCTACCTTTGCCCATAACAACTGCAATACCAAATCGAAAGGAACTTCGTTCCATCCGGGTGTCTCTTGACACCACTCATTTTTTTATAAAGCGTCTATGGGGTATGTGATCGATGAAATACCCCTTCCTATCTTAGTTGTCAGCATCGATTGTTCGCTTTTGAATTTCCTGATGAAACCAGTTCGATTGTAAAAACACTAAGGAAGAAAGAAGATGTCTTAAATTCTTTCGTGAATCACAAACATCGATAAAACAATGGGAAGCAAAAAATCTCCATTAGAACAAATAAAATTTCCAAATGATTCAATACAATGGTCCATATATTTTCATAAAGAATAAATCACAATGCATTAGTTTATATTTTTACACGTAGACACAGAGTATTTTACGGTTACATATTTTTGTTAATTGCTGGAACAAAAACTATTTCACTATCACGGACGAAAAAAAAGGCGGACGGAATCTCGCTAAACAATAAGTGAAGCACCCACAGTAAGACGGGTCGCTTATAAGTACGGGCTGGCACGCACACATTCACATCTATAGTAAGACAAATAGCTGTGATTACGCAACAAATCTCAAGTGATGGTAGTGGTTGTCGTATTGTCACAAAAAAAAAAAAACAATATGCTGTCTGGTGTGTTAAAGTGCTGTCTGTGTGCACATAGTGGGTTAGGAAAAAATTAAGTGTTTCAGTCTTTTCTTAGCGAGATTCCGTCCGCCATTTCTTATTCGTCCGTGTTCACAATATTATCTAATAGTATACCACTTGAATGTGATCAAAACAGATAAATATTGCGAACATCAATATTGGTAAAATGGCGGAAAATCATTAATTCATTACATACAACATTATTTGGTTTCATTTAATTTTATTTACATTATGGAATGGCAGAAAAAAAAACATTCTATATTTTTATGGAAAAATTATATGTGAAATTTCTCATTTTTTGGACACAACTTGTAATATCCATTAATTAATATCTCTACAACTGGAATTCCATAATGGAAAAATATGAACGAAATTCCAATTTCAAATATAGAATGAAATGTACAATTTATCTGAATCTAAGTATGTTTAAATATTCATTTTTGGAATTGGTATATTTATGAGATTAACTTGTAACTGGCCTTTATTTACATTTGATAATGTGATGCTTTAATAATTATGTTGAATTAACCTAGTATACCGAACTTTCACTCACCAAGCCGGGAGATTCGCTAACTAACTTGACCGTGAGCGAAATATTATTTGAATGTAAAGCAATTCCAGAAACTGTTTGTCAATTTTTTTTTTGAGATTAATTATTGTTTAACACAATTACGTAAGACTTATCTCACGAAATTGTAATCACAGAATGTTATAGAGCTTCACATTTTCAGACCTTTTTTGTGACAAACTATTTCTCGAATTGACATCACACGCTTATAGTTTTTAATTTGAATAATTGCACCAACAATTTGTGAAATTATAGGTAACTAACAACATTATAATATTGAGATTACATATTGATAATTAAAATATTATTAACTTTATTTTACAAGCAATTAATATCTTCAATTTGCAATATTTGGCTTCAAATTGATTTTCCATACAGAAAATATTTTTTTATAAATCTGTATGAAGTGTTTCATATATTGCTCTGTGGTTTACCTACGGTAAATGGGCAGGGTTTTATCAGAAAAAAGGGTAAACCCTATTCTACGTCTTAATGTTAGTCATCTTACTTGTACCAATACTGTATGACGAATTAAATATAGGAAGATATAGTAACATTATGCCCATACACTTGAAACCCATTAACTATTTTACCTTATACATGTAATAATATTTTTTGACCCATTCTCTAGAAATTATATTGTTTACTCCTAATGTTAGATGGAACTTCTGCATTATATGAAACATGTCTTCATACAATAATCATTCTAAGTACTTACATTAAAATTGTGATGGTCATTTTCTATCAAAGATAATAATGCAACTATTTACAATCAGACTTTTTACAATACATATACAACAATATTATTCACAATAGAACCATTCACTTTATCCATTCTGTTACATTCTGTCGTTCAGAAATTACATACTTAATTTCATAATATTATTAAATATGAATAATTAATGTACCTAAATATAATTTAATACTATGTTCCTGAACACAGGACAGGTACGGTTAAAATGTGTTTTTATTTGATTATTATTTATATAATATGACTAGTGATATGTAACGATAACTTTACATAGGGTATGGTAAAACAGAATAATTTTATATTCAATGAGATTTCTTGATAATTATATTATTCGATAACTACTGTAATATGAGTTTTATGAATTATAATTAATATTTATCTTATATTTACAATGCACCACGGGGTAGATCTAACTATTATCAATTTATATCTAACAAAATTTTCAAATAAATCAGGCTTTTTGGTAAGTCCCTTTCCGGGATAAGGGTCTAGAATAATTTCTATTAAAGAGGTAGGTAGAGAATATTTTAAAACCTAATAAACATTAATTTATTATGCAAGAAATTTTATTATTAACTGAAATTATTATGATTTTGTTCATGTATTTACAGGGCACATGCGAATGAACTAGTTTATATATTGCTATTAAAGTCTTTACATTTATATTTCGCATAAACTTACACAGACAATATCTGATAAATGTCTAATTGCTTTTAATAATTATAATTTTGGTCAAATATTCACGTGAATTTGTAAATAATTAATTATATAATTTAATAGAACTATATATTATGCATACTGTGTAATTCTGAATTATGTAAATATAATTTATTTGGATTCGCAAATTTATAATTACTCTACTGAGAAGTTGCATGCTACTTTGTTGGATCACATGAGACACATATCAACGTCCATTTACATTAAATGAAATTGCATTACCTTACATTTCTTTTGTAATGTACATTTTTATATTACGAAAGAAAATCATTAAACGTTGTGTCCAGAATTGATTCCAATAGAGATTTTTTTTTAACAACAATCTGTTAAACAGACGTGCTATCTCTAGTAGAGATATATAGTAGAGATAGAGATATAGAGATAAATATAATATTTGAAAATCTATTGCTCTTGTTTATAATATCTACAAATAATATATTAATATCCAGTATTTAAATTATCAACTATAACATTTTAGAGAAAGTAACGGCACACCAATAATACCAAACCAATGTTGACAAAAAACGCCAAACTATTCCATTCTCCAATTCCAACTTATTCTAAAACTATTTACCATAGAATTACCATTCTATTTACACTGACGACTTAAACGTCAACTTAAGTCAGTTCCAATATGGCGCCGACTTAAGTGGAATGCTTGGATCATACGTTCGATTCGGGACCTTCTGTGTTATGTTTGAAAGAGGCCCGGATTCTGGCCAGATATAGAGCGCAGATGTGTCCGTAACATTTGTTGTACCACTCTGGCGTTCGTCCCCTAAAAAGAAAAAAAGTTTATTAAAGTAGATACACGCAAAAAGTTCCACGAACTGAATGACACTGACTTCATAACAAATATTTGATTTTTATAAGGACCACAAGAGCTGCCTACACGTAATAAGCAAGTCATCTAAAGTTAAAAATGAGATTTTTTGTGAGATCTTACAGAATTTGTAAAAGGGGAAGGGGAGTGTGCGTGTAGCAGAGGGAACCCGTGAGACATTTTTTTTAACAAATAAATTAGGTACAAGGATTTTCGTATTTTTCCGATAACATGAATTTATGTGTATTCTGGAACTTTAGATTTTCAGTAAAACTTAAACCGCTTTTGCAGTCCAGAAACCGGATTAGTGGTGTGAACCGGTTCTCAGAAAACCGGATAATCACCGGTTAGAGTGAGTACCGGAGACTAATCGGTGATTGCACTAAACTACCGGTTATTTGATTTGTTACAAGAACGTACTCAAATATGGTTTTTTTTTTGCGTGTTTTTTCTTCTCATACATAGGGATTTGGAGTATTTTGAATAACCGGAGAACATCCGGATAATCTCCGGTGATTCAATAAAATCTCCGCTTAATTTTCAGAGGCTGAAATTGCCTCCGGTTCACACCACTAAACCGGATCCAGCATAGTACAAACAGTGAGACTGGCTGGTGACTGGCCGCCCCCTAGTCTTGCTTCCCCTCGCCCCCTAGATCCGACCCTGCACCGCTGATCCGCAACTAAATTTGGAAAGTCAGAGATGCGGGAATGTAACTTACATAGTATCAACTCGAGCTAAATGCACGAGTCGGCTGCGTCCCTTCCCCGCGGGCTGCGCGAGGTAGCGCGACGCCAGCACCACGCCGCGCGAGCCCGCGCCCGGCGCGCCGTGCGCCACCGACGTCTCCGCCACCGCGCACCAGCCGCCCCCACCGCCCCCCTGCTGCCACGACCTGGAAGACAAAAATACAATCAATAAAAAAGACGTGTGGCACTCGGAGACTGCCGCGGTAAAGCTATTGCATAGCATTTTTTATCAATACAAAGAGGAGGTGCCCTAACGCCGAAACTAAGCAGGCATGAGTCACCAGATTGCGGGGCGAAGAGGGAGATTACGCATGCGCAGTAACGCCGATACAACCAATGCCACCTAGAGGCGATTTGCAGAACTAAAGAGACAAGCGTGATATTTCAAAAAGTCATTAAAAGTTCTGCTATTCATCGATAGATGGCAAAACTAAAAAGTATCACCGCTGTGCCGGTCGGAGTGGGGGGTGTTAGGTTATTTTAGTTACGGAATTTCTGGATTCGGTCTCCACGCTCAAGGCCCGCGATAGAAGCTATGCAATAGCTTAATAATGACGAAAGAAGTTTAACTTGATCCTGTAGTTGACTACTGTTAAAAAATACCAAAAATCTTATATTATTTAAAAGAAGATACAAAAACAACAACATTGTTGAAAAAAACCGTAAAATCCATATAAAAAAGGAAGAGATACACGCTTTTTACGTTTTTGGAGGGGAGATTTTCTGTCCTTGTCGTCGAAACGGATATTCTACAGAGAGATGTCAAGTTTCTATGAAGGTTTTGAACAATGACGTCATACTTTGATAGTGCTGTCTCTGTCTAGTGAACAAATTTTAATCTATTATAACTTGGACATTTTATTAAATATTTTATTGGTTTTTCACTGTTGCTTATTTTTCTTGAAAAAGTTTCGAGATTACTAATAAAAAATAAAAAAAGTTAGTCACCTTCCCTGTTACATCGCGTGTATTATTTAAATTGGTGATCCTAAGTAAGTTAAGAATTCATAGTTTTTTTTCATTTCAGTGTTATTGGGTTTTTTCATTAGGAAATTCTCAGTTCTAGTTCTCAGGGCGAGCCTATTGCCACTAACCGGGCACAAATCCATACTCCATGGACATGGAAAAATCCATACTCGCCCCCTATTACATGGGACTTATAACATAACTGGCGAAATGTGGGTGTATTGTACACCTCTGCCTACCCCTTCGGGGAAATACAGGCGTGATGTTATGTTATGTACAGTCGACTGCATGACAGTGGTAACACTTCAATTAGCTCAAAAAGCCGACCTTACTGCTTACTGCTACGAAATAAAGGCGCTGTCAATGTCAAACTGTTACCACTGAAGTGCGGTCGACCGTTCTTGTAACTTACCGTAAAACACAATAATCTCTTGAAGGCAGATTAATACTGGACGCGGTGATATACTGGAATACTTCGGCATTGGTGCCAAGTTTCTCAGCAACGCGCCACTTTACCAACGAGTCGTCCCATATGTGCCGCTCTCGGAGTATCCTGGAATGGAGACGAAAACATTGTAGTTGTGTAGATGGCTCCCCATTTATGATTTTATCACAGCTAGTGTCTCATAGTCACATGAGATTACGAATATGTATTATAAATACATATTCGGAGAAATTCCGGAGAAGGACCTGAGTGACCGACATAGCTTGTAGGATCAGTATGCTCAAGTGGCAGTGGGTTGGCCATGTCTGTCGAAGGACCGATGGCCGCTGGAGCAGACGAGTCCTTGAGTGGAGACCGCGTAGGACGCCCGCAGAGGATCGAGTGTTACAGTTGCGGCGCAACTTGGGAAAGGCCTAGTCCGCAGTGGACTGCGATAGGCTGAGTTGATGATTATAAATATGTACAGGTGTAAAAAGAGTTGTTGTAAAATTCATCTAAGAAACACGCTGCAACCAAAATGAAGAAAAATATTCAAATCCATTAACATGGAATTTGAAAATAACTACGATCACACAATAAAATAACTTATTAAAAATACAATTATTATTATTATTTACTCAAAAGAACATTCGAAATTGGAAAGTCAGAGAATAATCTTCTAGAATGGAAAGTCATAGTTACCTTTGCATAACCTCTTGAGGCGGCGCCTCCACATCTGTAGTAGCTCTCCATAACCTCAATGGATGTCCATCACCAACTTTCTTGCAACACAATTCCACATGGGGAGCTGCCCCTGACACTGACATCCATCCACGTGTTCTGGAATTACATAATCTGGGTTAAGATTCCATTCTGCGGATAACTTGGAATTGAAAAGCCTGGAATCTCTAATCAAACACTCGAGCATGCGCATTATCCGTTAAAAATAGGAAACGCCATAAATTATTTGCTATTAGTAACATGTCAGTTATTGAGGCTAACTGACCATTCTCAAAATTATTATTCCATTCTGGCTCACATTTTGATCTTTATGTTATAATAAGAACATCAAATTAGTAATAATTTAATTATGTTTAGTTAATTATGATGTATTTCGTTCATCACCTTTTAATCTGCTATTTCTGTGCCAAACAGACCTTAGTTATTTTAATCTAAAGCTAATAAAAATAATTTCCTAAGAAAGTCCACCTAGATTAAACAAGCAACATTTAGAGTGAAAAAATTTAACAAAAACACTACGGGTTAACACCTAAGTGGCCATGGTAGGGCTACTAATGACAATGACATGATACTCAGTGTTTTAAATGAAATTTTGGGGTTTAACATCTGTTCTTTACTGAGGGTACCTACAATTTTATACAATGTATTATTGAATTAACTCAAAACATGAAACTAGTTTGTTCAGAATCGAGAGTAGAATCCATTACACTACTTTTTAACATAGGTTAATTTTTACCAAAACAATATTTTCATACCATGCTGAGTCTAAAAGCTTCATACGACGACGCGGCCTAAGCGCAAAGGCGAGCGAGACTCCGTAAAAAAGTGTGATGGAAACTTTTGTGTAACATTTGTTTCCTAAAACTATTAAAACTTATAATAAAACAAATATTAACCGGATTAACCTAAGAAGTTATTATTAAAACTTAACTTAATTTTAAGAGGTTATTCACCTCCCGATATAGTAGGGTCGAGAGCGTCGCACGTTCGTGAATGCATCTAGCGCTATGAATCGATTAGAGTAACCATGATACCGACAATTACAAATATCTACTACAATAATAAATTAAAATTAATAATCACTTTCCATATCAATTTATTATGATAAAAACTAGTTGGGGTGTCTGAGGGTTTGAGTTATTCCATTATCACGTTGTATATAGTGTAATACGTGATTAATTAAAACGTTGTTCGCAGCAAAAAGGATCGCAGAGTACCTCATGCTCTATACCTAGTCATTTAAGCAGATGATATATATTAATGTCACGACTAAAATTTTCATAGTAAAGGGATATTAGTTTTAATAATCTTCCTCAAGGAAACAAACATTAAGAACAAAGTTAAGATTCATGACGATGGCGGAAATAACAATTAAAATGACGTATTGTCATTTTCCACTTTTCTCATGACAAACATAACATACCGGAGTTTTCATACAACCAACAATCCCGTACGTCAAGAGAGAGCAAAACTAAGAAGAACCAACAGTTACAGCTAATTGCTTGTGTAATCATTACTAACTTTCGTACGTCTATTCTACTTTAATAGTTTCCCGCTGACGTAAGAGGATTTAAAACAGTGATTAATAGGTTAACTGCCTTAACAAAACATACTGATCATAACAGATGCATATTTCACTATTGATGTCATAATATCTCACGCTTGGGTATACATAATAAGAGTATTAATTAAAGCAAGAAGTAAGTCGTGAGCACAAACTGTTGGTATTTGTGCGGAGTTGTACGATGGTCTATGTTTTCAACACGTTCTTGTATTATATTTTGTTACGTATATTAATATAAGCATAATCCTATGTATGCCATCGCGAGCGCCGGTCTGTTGTAGGTACTATGAATAGAGATTCGACTAATGCGCAAGTGGAATAAAATGCTCCAACTCGTGCCGACTATAAAACAATGATGTTTTTTTTTCATTTGTTTAACTAACAAAAATACCTTATACATCTAAAAGACCTAGGGCCCTGCTTCACGTAATTGCATGACGCGCCGACGCGCCGATTGCAGTAACGCTGCAGTTCGTTTCTGACAGCTATCGCCGTAGATAAGAGAATACGAAAAGCATTGTTTTGATCGAAACTTAACTGCAACTGCGCTTCTTCAGTTACGTGAATTGGCCTACTAATTTGACATATTTTAAAAATGGTCCTTTTTGCAAGGAAAATATCTCCAAAATACTGCCTGTTTCATGGGGAAACGGAGGCCGGGGTATATGGGATTTTTACCGCACTAAAACCACCCCCGGTGGCCATCGTGGGCATAAGAGGAACTCCAGGAATTTGTTATGCCTCCGGAGCCCTGCCTAAGCTACTCCTATAAGACACATCTCGAGGGAGACCTCTTGTCTCCCTGTAAACTTTCCCGGTGCACAAGGCAGCCCGAGACCGCTGCGTGCCACCGCCATCCCAGAGTCACTTAGTGGACACTCAGAGCTAGGGTTGCCAACCGTACTATATAATATAGTATTTTACTATATTTCGGCCCGGCGTTTGTTGAGGAATGGTGTAGTACGCAAAAATACTATATTTCGCTCAAAGGTACAATGTGCTACCAATTTTCCTGCAGGTAGATAGTTTTTAGGTTTTATGTAGGTAATTGTCACTTCATGTAGCTGCAGGTTTCCATAGCCCTCTTTGTATTGCCTTAGAGAACCCTAAGTGCATTTATTACCCTGTCCTACTACCTATTTTTAACCGACGAAAAAAAGGAGGAGGTTGTCAATTCGACGCGTATATATATATATATATTTTTTTTTAATATTTTTTTTTTATGTATGACCACGCATTACTTTTTACAGAGTGGTCCGATTTTGATGATTCTTTTTTTAATGGATAGGGTATATCTCGAAGTTGGTCCCATTTAAATTTCAAAATCAAAATCCCCCCCTAAGGGTAGTAAAACAGGGGATGAGTGTTTGTTCACCCACTGAATTCTTACCTGTTAACCGATTCTGTTGAAACTTGACACACATAAATATAGTTCTAGACACTACGACATAATGGAGACCTGGAGTTAGATTTTAACCACAAAAAAATGAAAAATAAAACTTTTTAACAAAAAATCGAACCGACGAAAACAGAAACTGAAAAGCGAAAAATAACTAATTATGAGTCGGCGCCAAACAACCAATCAACGAATATCATTAAATTACT
This sequence comes from Asteroscopus sphinx, assembly GCA_949699075.1. Classification (NCBI taxonomy): domain Eukaryota; kingdom Metazoa; phylum Arthropoda; class Insecta; order Lepidoptera; family Noctuidae; genus Asteroscopus; species Asteroscopus sphinx. Next base: position 18,525,168 of record OX453022.1, on the reverse strand, counting down.
TTAAATAAATAATAAAAACAACGTCACATCAAATACAACCTGAAATTTTAAACGATAAACAATAACTTTCCAAAAATGCGTTCTCCGCTCGGCCACTTGCAACTTGAACGCACTTTGCTTGTTAAAAGTTCGTTTGGCGCCGACTCATAATTAGTTATTTTTCGCTTTTCAGTTTCTGTTTTCGTCGGTTCGATTTTTTGTTAAAAAGTTTTATAGTTTTCATTTTTATTAATACTGCAACACCACTCAGCAAAATTTATAATTGCGACTTACTTCATAAGCCTACCTTAACTAAGTTACATTTTGAAAAACGCCTTCAGTAATTACCTACGTAAAGGGAAAAAAATTAAAAAACCATAAACGCTTTTGACATGGTCGTCGTGTTTTCGAGAAAAACAAAAAAAAAATTGCACTTGCTACGCTTGCGCTTACTACTTTCTAGAAAAAATTGAAATACTATATTTTCTTCCAGTATACATACTACCTATATTTTTCATGTCTTGGCCTGAAAAATACGATGTTTTCCCGAAACATTGTTGGCAACCCTACTCAGAGCTCTGACTCTAAACGCCCAGGACTTCTCTGTGTACTTAAATGTGACATAACACAGCATTGTGTGTATCAAAATGTCCTATTAGATTTCGCCAGATTTCGTCAGGTTTTTTTACGTATACTTAAAAAAAACTAGTTTTTGTCACTATTTGATACTTATTATCAGTAAAGAACAGATGTTTTCTAAATCGATGGTAAAGTGGATTTACGCTCTAACACCGATGTCTCACCTCTTTCCTGATCGGCCACAGACTCTAAAAAAGCATGAAAAAAGTTAGACTCTATAAGAGACAAGTTTACAATAGGCACAAAGATTTTGAAAAGAATCATGGGTTCAGAGTCTACTGTAGAACTTCAAGATAGTTTAGATTCTGGAATTTTGATTTATATTTTAGGGACAATAAGACTTACTTTTCTTTGGCTTCTTTTAGTAAAGCTTTTATGCAGGCCTGCTGGAAACCTTTCCAGTCTTGGTTGAAGTCTCCACCCAATTCTTCCAGCGATACCTGCAATTTCAGAATGGGTATTTTTAAAGGTGGGTTTTACTCTAAACTTGTACAAAACAATGGCTATGAAAGCCAAAGCTTGTGTTTTATGAACTAACATTAATTAAATTTCCCCAAATTAATTACAATTTAGAATACACACACACACAGAATGTTTTATTCTTAATTAAAAGCTACTTAATTTCTACAAATCTTCGATAACTATGACGGGTTATTTATATTATATTATGCAAGAACATAACATGTGTATTGCCTCGTTGGTCTAGTGGTTGAAAGCGCGACTGCCGAGCGTGGGGTCCTGGGTTCAATTCCCGGGTCGGGCAAAGTGTTATTGGGTTTTTTCATTCTCAGATATTCTCAGTAGCAACCCGGAGTCTGGATTTGTGCCCGGTTAGTGGCAATAGGCTCGCCCCCTATTCTTCTTCTATCGAGTCGACATGAGCTTCATAATGATAATAACTCATGCCTATTACGTGGGACTATAACATAACTGGCGAAATGTGGGTGTGCTATACACCTCTGCCTAATTGCCTACCCCTTCGGGGAAATACAGGCGTGATGATGTTATGTTGCCATGCAAGAAATGGTAACAGTTTTTTTAAATTGGCTTTTGTCAAATTCGACACATGAAATGGTTTGTTGTCATTAGACTGATTCGCCCTACCCGTGGGAATTAGCAAAAAACTGTATCACGAGCGGATAGTTTTCCTCGTCCTCAGAACAACAAATTGTCACAACTCCATTCTGTCATGCAAACAGATAAAATTATCTTAATTTAATAAATTGTAGCGATTAATTAACCTTGTGACATCAGAGAGATTATCTCCACACGACATGTGACGTTATTACTTGTCATCTCCTTGGGATATTCCAACTAGCGACTTGGATGTTAATTCCGCTTTCTTTCACTCGTCAGAGCTACATCCTTCAGAGCTTGATTGCTCATCGTGCAGATGAGATTAAGGTCAACAGTATCCTGTTCTCAGTATGGACGTCAAAGGTTACCTTAATTCTGGCGTATGGTATAGGATAAAAGGCCCTGTGACGTCAAGGTTTACCTATTGTTGCCGTTAGGGGACAAAACTCCAATTGCTTCTTTAGTTGGGAGAAAACTCGTACCCGTGGATATTCTCCGTCTATGGAAGGCGGAGGGATATATCGGACTCCTACTGACTAAAACCATACGGTGGCCATCCTCAACACAAAACAGAGGAGATCTGGGAACTCCAATGGACCGCGCCGGTGAACTTTGGCACGTCCGGGGAAAACAACGTGGTTTCCACAGCAGCATATGACCAACACGTGATGCTGTCTTCCCCAGGGATACTTAATAGACGCTTAAAGTCTTAACCACTCTTAGCGTCCATGATCCCGAATGTCCCCTTTTTTTTTCCTTGGCGAAATCCTCATGGACGCACTCCGCCCGGGGTAGGCGGAGCCAGTGTCGGACTCTTACCGACTAAAACCACCACGGTGTTCCTTCAACTACCTTAGCTGGGGGCACGGGAACCCGTGAGTATTCACACAACCACCCCCGACAGGTCCTGGCCCGCCACGAGCAGGCGAGCCCCTTCTCCCCGTGCGGCCTAACGTGGGCCGCACCCTCCTAGGCGGCGCACACGGAACACTGCACGCCACCTCACCTCATGGGCCTTTACCAGCTGCGCCAACTACGCCGGTTGTGCCAGCTACGCCAGCTGCTGGTCGGGCAGCAGACTACCCCGAGTCTGCTGCTCGCAGGCCCTACCTCCCGTAATTTTTTATAGAGGTTATCTTCCTCGCGGTCCGGGCGGTGAAGCCAAGAACCTCGGTCCCAAGAGGTGCGAGAACACTACTCAGCGGGCACTCCTGGGGTTACGAGATCGACGGGGGCAGGGAAAGACAGTCCCTCCGCTGCCTGCCCAGTGGCAGGGTGAGTGCACACCGGGCCCACCCCTGCTCCTCCACTGTGCTCTCTGTTGGCAACAGAGGGACACGTGGAGCAACTCCCCACTGGCCCAGAACGGGCCCCCCCGCGCCAGAATATTCGCCACAGACAATAAAATCCCCCGAAGGTTAATCCCTCGAACGGATTTTATTTCCCGTGCCCAGGATGCACCGGCCAAACAACTGCCGTTCCCTTCAGACATGTCCAGAAGGACAAGCAGCCGTCAGGCACACGTGGAGGTTTTCCGGCCAGCACCCCATCCCGAATGTCCCCTGTCATATGTGGCGGCAAGGGATGCGGCGTTTCGCTCTATCTAGGCGTGATGCTCCATGTGGCAATTAAATTTATTAAAGTAATTACTACAGCTTACCGGAACACTTTCTTCGAAGTAGTTAAACTTGCATCTCGCCAGCATGTCAGCCGGTGCCAGGAACAGTTGATCGTGTTTCTGGATGAGAAGTAGAAGACACGCATGCGCAGCTCGACTCTCACTGATCTGACGCTGGTCCGCCACACTCTCGATGACCATTCTGGAATTGGAAATATTTGATATTGATACGTATATGGGTTTGAAGAGAATTTAAAAAGTGTAGAAAGGTAGACTTTTGGGAATCTGATAAGTAGAAGTTTGAATTTGATTAAATTATTATTCTTGCCATTATGAGCAACATCACTATAATTTTTCCAGTGTTGTGGAATAGTTAGTCAAACAAAAATATAATACGGACATACGCCTGTATTCGGATTTGTATTATTCATTACTATGTATTTTAATCATAATTAAAATTCTTAATTCTATTAATATTATTATATTATTATTTCTTAATTTTATTATTTTTAATTCTTTGTGTTTGCAAAAAGTCATGATAGTAATGATAATAAAATAAAATTAGACTCAGTAGTGAAAAGCACTTAAATAAAAACTCTTAAGATTTGACTTTGCTTTTCACTTCCAAATAAGATTTGACTTAATGCTTTTCAAATTTTTCTATTCAGGATTCGAACCCGTGAATATTTAATACAACTTAGCTACAACAACCACCAAGTGTCAATATTTTCATTCAGGAATCGAACCCGCGAATATTAATTATACCTTTAGCTACGACAACCACCAATATTTTTTATTGATCCCTTACATCAAGATAATGACTCGCAAATAGCCCAAATAAAATTGTAACGGTCTTGATGCAAGTACTTTATTTGTAATTTTTTAACATCCTTAGGACTCAACTTTTTAAGATTTAAAATAAAATATACTAAAACAATAATAAAATATAACAGAAAATTAAAATAAATTTTGACATTAATTTGTAATGACCTTTAATCGCCCGATACCTCTAAGTGACCAAAATAGGTGCAAGTAGGTCAAAAAATCAAGAGATTAAAGGTACTTAATAAAAAAATAACATGCAATACTAGATTAAAGTTAGTACAATTAGAACAGGTAGGTAATAGGATCTAGTTGGTCTGGGAAGTGTTAAAAAATCACACCTATTAGAATTCCCCTCCTTCGTGCTACCGGTTTGTGGAGGAGCATGGTGTAACCTCAACAGCGTGGGGGCTAAGCAGACAGCCAGGTTTGATGCCGTCATCTGGTTCACAGCCGAATGCTCCGCCACCTTTAATAAACAAACACACTAGTTAATAGTGACAGCACAAATAATATAATACTATACTACTAATTACAGTAACAAATTCATTTGGAGCAACTTACGTCAGCCAAGAATATGAGCAGAGAATGCAAAGCTTCTAAATGTTCTTCAGGTAACAGTAACAAGGCACACTGCACAGCATCCGGCCTCAGAGGTTCAGGAACATCTGTACAATACATACATACAATACATTACATTGTATGGTAAATTTTCTCTTATTTGATTAATCAATAAAAAAATAAAATGTGGTATAAGAATGAAAATTTTATTCATTAACTTATCTATTCTGTTTGTGGCATTTCTAGTTGAAAATGTGTGTTTTATATGCAGCCTATACGAAATTAAAATATATCCTCATTGGTTATGTACAGTCCACCGCATCTGCATCGTAAAAATACCATTATTAAAAAAGCAGTGATAGCCTAGTGGTTGAACGCTTGCCTTCCATGCAGGAGGGTGTGAGTTCGATCCCTTGACTTACTTTTCGAATTCATGTGCGGATTTATATTCGATTATCACTTGCTTTAACGGTGAAGGAAAAAATCGTGAGGAAACCTGCACACCTGAGAGTGCTCCATACAGTTCTCGATGGTGTGTGTAGTCCGCCAACCCGCACTAGGCCAGCGTGGGGGACCAAGGCTTTAGCCTTCTCATTCTGAGAAGAGGCCCGTGCCCAGCATTGGGACAGTAATGGGCTGGTTATGTATAAGCGGATTTAGCTTGGTATGTAAGTTTCATACAAGACAGACTCTGCTTATGCTGATGCACTTAACTATCATCATCATCATCATTTCAGCCGAAAGACGTCCACTGCTGGACATAGGCCTCCCCCAAGCATCGCCACAACGACCGGTCCTGTGCCTTCCGCATCCAGCGGATTTCCGCGACCTTCACCAGGTCGTCGGTCCACCTTGTGGGGGGCCTACCCACGCTGCGCCTTCCAGTACGCGGTCGCCACTCCAGAACTTTACTGCCCCATCGGCCATCCGTTCTGCGAGCAATGTACCCCGCCCACTGCCACTTAAGTTTGGCAATTCTTCGGGCTATGTCGGTTACTTTCGTTCTCCTGCGAATCTCCTCATTTCTGATTCGATCACGCAGGGACACTCCGAGCATAGCCCTCTCCATTGCCCTTTGAGTGACTTTGAGCCTTCTTATCAGGCCCATTGTGAGCGACCACGTTTCAGTTCGTTCGTTTCAGTTGCACTTAACTATACATCATAATAATAATTCTACTTTTCGTAGTTTTTGTCCTTTTTCTCGCATACTGCCACTTACAGGAGGCATGAGGGGCATGAGGGGCGTGAGGGGCATGAGCTCCAATGTTTTTATCAAGGCTGCAGTGCAGACTTATAAGCTTGTATTTTTATGTTAACACCAATAGGGTTTTGAACAATCTTATTTTCATTATAATAAAACAAAGTTTAACCGGATTAAATCGGATTATCGGATTGTTTTATTATAATGTGTAGTGATCGCGAAAACCTAAGAAGTTATTAATCTTACTTTCATTGAGAGCGTTTTTACGCCTTACGGCTTTTTATACAAACTTTCAAGTCCGTGCGTCTGTTTGTGCCCGGTCAGTGGCAATAGGCTCGCCTCCTATTACATGGGACTATAACATAACTGGCGAAATGTGGGTGTACTACACCTCTCCTGTTATGTGTTGTTATGTTCAAGTCCGTAATCTTCGAAATGATTACACCAATTTTGATGAAACTGTGTATGCATAAGCAGAAAATATAATTCTAAGGTTCCGTGTGGTTTGCAGACATAAATAATTGCACTACCCTATCTCTTCTCATGGGTGTCGTAAAAGGCGACTAAGGGAAAATTGAAGGGAGAATGAGCAGCAACGTTCTCCTAGTAAATCAACCAACTGCGATCGCCAAGCCGCCTGCTAAGCGTGGTTATTATGACATATCCCCCTAACATGCTTGGGGGAGGCCTATGTTCAGCAGTGGACGTCTTTCGGCTGAAATGATGCTGAAAAACATAAAATTGCTCCAATTTAGCTTCAAAACTCTCTTTTCGAAAATGTTCTTAACTTACTTTTAAAACCTTTGTTTAGTTTTCGAAAATGTTCTTAACTACTTTTAAGACCTTTTTCTAGTTCAATAAGATCTTTGTTTCTTGCTTATGCGTATAAAGCTTCAGTAAAATCGGTTTTATAATTTCGAAGATTATGGACTTGTTTTGTATGAAAAACCGTGAGGCGTAAACGCTCTTAAATCCACAAACCATTTTTGGATTCTAAAAAGTTTTTTCATTTGTTCAGTGGTACACATAACAAAAAATAAAAATAAAGATGTAAAGATAATCTCATTAGAGTTTTACCGTACATCAGTATCATCGACTATGCAAACAGGTAAACAAAAATGTACTTAACAAGGTAGGATATTAAATAAGTACAATGAGGGTAGATACCAGATAATATTTAGCTACATTATGAAGGAGCGAACACCGGTGACTGCGCGAGAAACAAAGTGGTGGAGGGTAGTATTTGTGTAGATACAGGTTGTTCCTACAAATGCAGCAAACTTCTTGAGAATTTCATTTCAGCCGAAAGACGTCCACTGCTGGACAAATGCCTCCCCCAAAGGGATATGCCATAATCGCCACGCTTGGCAGGCGGGTTGGCGATCGCAGTTGGTTGTTTAAATACTCAGAGAACGCTGCTGCCCATCCTCTGGTGAATCCCTTAGTCGCCTTTTACGACACCCATGAGAAGAAAGAGGGTGGTGCAATTCTTTACGTCCGGCACCACACGGACGAGAATTTATTATACTTATATTAATAATGTTGTTTAGTAGGCCGCGAAATTAAAAATTTCTTGTGTTTTTTGCAAATTGTAGTTGTATTTCGCGTTGTGTATAAATCGAAATATGATTTGCGGTAGTAATAATAATACATCTATTGAATGATACTCATAAAAAATATAAACCTAGCTCTATAAGCTCTACATGATCGAAAATCGATAATTTGATCGTAAATTAATATTATCGAGCTCCTACAGCTTATAGACCTTAGTTAATATTTTTTATGAGTATTATTCAGTAGATATATTGTTATTATTTCCGCCAATCATATCGACCGATATACAACAAGAAATAAAGCTAAAATTCGCAAAAAACGCCAAAATTTTGAATTTCGCGGGTTACCCTGTAGCATTCACCTTATCAAAACTTACGTTGAAAAATCGCAATGAACGTCTCACTAAGCTTATTCGTGAGTAGCGCATCAGGTAGCTCCCTGAAGTACTGCTTCACCATATCTGCGACATCATGGGCCTGCGCCCCATCGAAGTTAAGGCTCGACTGGTTTGGCTCCAAGGTGTTCAGGTTCTCTATGGCGAAGCTCGCGTTGGACGCCCCTGCAGCTTCCACTGTTGTTCTTAGTTTGGCTATCCTGGATTTCACGCCAGCTTTCCTGAAGATACCCATCTGGAAAAAGTTCGAAGGTGCATTAGTATAAAGATGGCGACGATACGCTGGTCGATGCCAAACTACAAAGTCTCGAGCATCGGCGCAGAGTTGCTAGCCTATCGGTTTTTATCGAATGCATTTCGGCGAGTGTCCGTTGGAATTGCACAATTTATTTACCCAAGCCCTTTCCATCATCGGACGACCAGTCGCACGGCGATGCCACCATTATTATGGTAGATATTCCACCCTTACGCACGAACCGGTTTGCTAATAGCTTTATCATGCGTACCGCCAAAGAGTGGAATTCCTTGCCGGCGTCAGTATTTCCCGATAAGTATAATCGAAGAGTGAATAGGTTTTTGCTGGGCAAGCCTGCACCATCGTCGACCGCACCATAACTTAACATCAGGTGAGGTGGAGGTCAAACGCAAGCCAGTTAAGAAAAAAATAAAAAGGATTATGATTCATTGCGTTTGGACGATTGCATTTGTACACAGCAAATGCAATCGTCCAAACTTAAAACTAAGTAAGCAATAAACCGTTTCAACCCGAAAATCCACATAAGCAGCACATTGTTATTATTTTTCCACTGCTGGGTATGGGCCTCTCCTCCGAATAAGAGGAATAATACGTTAGTCCACCGCTCTGGCCAAGTGCGGGTTTGTAAACTACACACACCATTGAGACCTGCATGGCACACTCTCAGGTGTGCAGGTTTCCTCACGATGTTTTCCTCCAACGAAAATCCAAGCCTGGGTATAAAAAATAAGGCTACTCAGGCACTCTGGTTTTTTATTATGTCAGGTAAATCCTATAAAACTCTCACTCTAATCGCTGCACAGAACGCGAGGACGAGCATTGTTGTAGTTACTATGTTTGGCAGATTGATTAGTGAGGACAATATGTTTGATTCATACTCTGAGGTAATATGTACAGTCGACTGCATGACAGTGTAACATTTTAATTAGAAAACCGCCCTTACTGCTTACGAAATAAAGATGCTGCTAATGTCAAAGTGGTACCACCGACCTGCGGTCGACCGTACTACGTACTAGAGTAGACATACGAACAAAAAACATCGCGCAACTTGCTGGCCGCGGGGCGAGCGGGTCTAAATGAGTGAGAGTGCAGGAGCTCTAAGGCATGTTACAAACAATCGATTCGAGGCGTCTTCTCTAGTACGTAGTACAATATTACCACAATGGATTAATATCATGGAAATAAGAACGTGCCTGGTCCAATGCGTTGTTTTTGAGCCAATTCAACGCGCACTGTATTGGCTTTGGTAACGCATGACCTGTCCTTTGCAGTGACACTGTCAATGGTACACCAAATACTGTCTTATCTGAAACAGAAAAAAATACATAATCTTATAACTCCAAAGATGAGACAAAAACCTTTTGAAAAATTATGGTATTGGTCCGGCTACACACGTTGAAGTGGTTGGACAGATCTGCTACCCGATCCAGAATATTTTCCATAAGCAGTTGTCGACAGTTTCGGATTATTATCTCATTTCTTCTACGTTTCACGTAACGAGAGAAAAAGAGATAACAAACCGAATCGGGCGACAAATGCCTATCAAAAACGTTCTGAATCGAAGAGCTGGACTGTCTAGCTAAATCCGTCCGGCCAAACCCGTCGTATGTAGCAAGAAATCCCAAACAGAAGGCGCGACCGGAGGCGGCCTGTCTACGATTTAAATTTTGTTCGATGGGCCCGATGGCCTGTTGAGGCCGCAGGGACTGAGAGGCGCGGCCGACGCACCTACATATTATCACGCCTGTTTCCCGTTGGGGTAGATAGATATATAGATAGAATATACTTTATTGTACACCATGAAAATAGTAGTAAACAGGAACAACGTATAAATTAGGGGTACATGGGCGGTCTTATCGCTAAAAGCGATATCTTCCAGACAACCTTTGGATGGACAAAGAAGACGTAAGATCTAGATACTAGGCAGAGACTATGGGTTTCCACCTTCTACGATCCTGACACACCTCTTTCGCTTCATCTACGTCCATTAACCTCGTCATGCATGCTCGTCGGTTTAGAGAACTCTTAAACTGGCATTTTTTTTTTGTGGCACCTGCACACCTCCGGCTAAATCCGGCTGCGCCTTCAGACTAAATCCGTCCGGCCCGATCTCATGGTGTGTAGCCCGCATATACGAATTATCATCATAATCATCATTTTAGCTGAAAGTCGTCCACCGCTAGACATAGGTCCCCTTCAAAAGGGGGATATGCCATAATCGCCACGCTTGGCAGGCGGCTTGGATATGTTCCGTGTGCTGCCGGACGCAAAGAATAGCACCACCTCATCTCTTCTCGTGGGTATCGTAAAAGGCGACTAAGGGGTTCACCAGTGGATGGGCAGCAGCGTTCTCTGCGTTTTTTGTCATATACGAATAAGCCATCATAACTTGTTGATCAAAGCATCATAACTAGACATCGGATTATATGCATTTACATATTGGCATATGCAAATGCATATATTTAACTAGATATTTATAGCGTTATTGCATATTTTAGTACTTTCTTGCAGATCGTGCTTATTTCGGTAGGGAGGCGTGTAGGAAACCAAAAACCTTCAGTTCAAGTCCATAGTTACTACAAAATATGATAAAAAAGACTGACGCCCATCCTAATTTATTATCGGAAATGGTCCATGGTAAATTAAATGCTGTTCTGAGTAAAAATCTGAGTCTACAAGCAACTATGCCCTAGAAAATATAAAAAAAACTGATCTCGCATAAACTACTACCTACATGTAATTTAATTGTTTCATTAATGATATTAAGGAAAAAAAAAAATATAAAAAAAATTGAAAATTCGCATTATTATAGTGTACGTGGGACACTCAGAAAGTTTTGCGAAACTAAAAAAAATTGTTCTATACGTACATATATTTTTATCAAATCTTTTCAAAGTACTTTCCACCAGCCTCTATACAAAGATTCATGCGCCTAAACCAGTTTTCAAAACACTTTTTCCAGTCCGCCGCAGACACCTCGTTTACAGCCTGCTCGAACGCAGCCAGCGCATCTTCCGGCGACGAAAATTGTATCCCTTTGAGCTGATTTTTTATTTTTGGGAATAAAAAGAAGTCACACGGTGCTAGATCAGGGCTGTAAGGAGGGTGACCCAGGAGTTTGACTGGCGTGCTGTCCAGGAAGTCCCTCGTTTTGAGTGCGGTGTGCGCAGGTGCATTGTCGTGGTGGAGCAGTAGCCCGCGGAGCCCTGTGTTTGGTCGCTTGTTGCTTATAACAGAGAAAACTTCTGGCAAACATTTGGTAGTATACCATTCGGCATTAATGCTTCTTTGATCCCGTAAGGGAATTGATACCAAGTGGCCAGTCAAATTAAAAAAGCTAGCGATCAAAATCTTACCCCCGCTTCTAGATCGCTTCACTTTGGTAGGCGTTGGCTCATTTTGAAACACCCAAACAGTCGACTGGCGCTTGGTTTCTGGGTCGTATTGATAAATCCAGGACTCATCACCTGTAACGATGTCGTAAACACGCCGAGACGAGCCTGCTTCAAATTTGTTAAGCATATCACGGCACCATTCCACCCGGGCCTGCTTCTGAGCATCGGTGAGGTTGTGCGGCACCCAGCGTGATACTATCCTCCTCACGCGAAGATGGCTGTGTAGAATCTCGTGAACGCTTCCCGATCCAATCTTCAATATGTGTTGAATCTCCTGATATGTAATTCGCCTATTGTCTTGGATTAAATTTTTCACTGCTAGCACGTTTTCTTCGGTAACAGCCGTCAAAGGGCGACCGCTTCTTTCGTCATCCCCCAAAGTTGGTCGACCGCGCTTGAATTCATTATACCAACGATACACGGTTGCCTTGGAAGGGCCTTCATCCATGAATGCCATTTGAAGTCTATCGTACGATTCATCCGGTTTCAGGCGACACTTGAAATCGTATAAAATCATAGCTCTAAAATGTTCCCGGCGCAGATCCATATTTCAGTGAGACACAATACTTTGAATTAACTCGCAAAAAATGTGGAGGGAAATTTTGAAATTGGAACTTACTTATTTTTACTTATAAATAATCATATTTTCGAAAAACATTATAACTGGCCAGTCTCCCATATATAAAAACTTTTTTTCGCAATACTTTCTGAGGGGCCTGGTATATTTTGTGCATATTGGACTCTTTTTGTGCATATTTGACCCTTTTTAGAGCATATTTGCATGCATATATTTCCATTTTGTTAGTGCATATAATCCGATGTCTAATCATAACAATCTTCCATCTTTTTAGGTACCTATGCCATTAAAGTAACGTCTGGGTAAGCATTCAAGCACGTGCGATAATTTAGTTCGTTTCAAATAATGTAAAACATTTTATTCCGCTAACTTTGTTACTGGCTTCATAAAAAAGATGAAAATGTCTTCTTAATTTGAAATGATGATTCAATAAGCAGAAATTGCCTTAACAATTTTATGGGCAATGATCATTAAGATAAACTGCTAATTTCTGAGAAATGACAACTTCATAAGTAAAAGTATCGAATTGAGTTAATGCAAACATAAAAAAATTACTGTAATGAAGGTTTTCGGAAGCGAGTCCCTTACAATGTTTTCAATCTTAATGATGAGGTGAATAAATCTCTTAATTCTTATCTAATTGAATGTTACGGTTTTCTTTTACTAATAGTAGATACAAGAAACTGAAACTGTGGAACCAACTCCCGTCAGCGGTTTTCCCGAAACAATTCGACATCGGGAGCCTTCAAGAAACGAGCATACGTCTTTTTAAAACATACATCGGCAACGCATCGGTGACTGTTGACGGTGGTGTTGCGGATGTCCATGGGCGGCGGAGATTGCTTACCATCAGGTGACCCGCATGCTCATATGCCTCCCAATGTAATATAAAAAAACCGGCCAAGAGCATGTCGGGCCATTCTCAGTATTATAGGGTTCCTAATTACAAACGAATCAAATCGAATATTAATCATTGCTATTTTAGTTTTTGCAATCAGCGCCACCTAGAGCTGAATTTAAGAAGCTGAATTGAAGAAGTGTGTCATAGCAATATAACACAAAGTTACTTTTTGTGTTTTTTTTAAAATGGGTAGTAACTAAAGGAGCATTATTTGCTAAGATCATTTTTCTCTAAGGTCAATGACCTTAGAGGACTAGGACGTCTTAAGTATTTTGCAGTTTTGTCACTATAACTCAAAAATGTATAATCACATTATACTCGAAATAATTTTAAAAGAGAGTTTTTATAAATGTCTATCAATGTGGAAGATTAACAGTTTCTACGTTGCATAGCTTAGAAATGGCAGGGGGGGGAACACATTGCAAGCCACTTTGGCGGGCTGTATTTCGCAGATGGTATACCTAATAAAAAAGTGATGTATGAAACATTACCTTCTTTTTAGTAGACCTATTCAATGATACCTCAAACGAGGGGGTGCAGCGAAAAAAAATTTTTCATCCCCATTTCACATGTGTGGGCGCCACCCCTAAAATACGTAATCAAGATTATTTTATTCTTTTAGAATTGAGATCTATACCCAGACCATTTTTTGACGAAGTTTCATTTACTTATGTTTATAACTGTAGAAGTTATTAAGCTGTAAAAGATTAGGACAGTCGGACAGACGGACGGACATGACGAAACTATAAGGGTTCCTTGTAGGACTACGGAACACTAAAAAGGGATGACAACACTGTCAAATTAGTTTACGTGTTACATTTCTTTGTATTTTAGTGGGCACGTTACGAGATCATGACTAAACTTGTACGGAAATCTAAATTCCGGCTAATTGAACAGTTCTAAAATAAAATTGTTGCCATCCCATTCTTTTATCTACTATTAGTAAAAGAGAGCGATAGTTTAGAATAAGTTTAGTTCGTGAACAAGAAAATCGACATCATTGTTACAAAACCAATTTAGTTAAATCATAGAAATCTAAAAATTAAGGTAATAGAATTGGTAAAGGCGCGTGAACTTGTCGCCGCGTGCAGGTGTCTCGTAGAACGCCAGTGCACGAACCGTTTGTTTGATCATCAGTGCTGTGTTGGACGCGGAGTCAATAAAATTGTATTTTACAGCATATCTAACAGCGGATTTTTTAGACTTCATTTATTTTACATTGAATGCTAGAAACATGGTGGGTGTAATTGTGTGTTGTATGTGTAATGTCGTATTTATGTGTTGGCAGCGGCAAACTGGCGACACGTGTTCCGGTATAAAGACAGAATATAACTATTTCAATTATTTTTTTTTTTTTTTGAGGCCTTTTTTATTTATTTACACTTTTACTATTTCGGAATTATACAATTTATTAACACTTTTTTTTCTAATATTGCATTTTTTTCTGTTATAGAACTGCAACGTGTATGAGATGCTTACAATTTTTTAATAGGTGATTAAAATGTAAAATGTAAGTATGATGTGTTCATTAATTAATTACACTTCTATTACCATATTATTTAGATTTCTATGAGTTAAATTAAGAAACTTTGCCGGTTGACATTTAAAAGATGATTAAACTTTTATGTAAGTGTTGTTAATATAAATATAAATTACATTTCGATTCTTACTGTGTGACAGCGTAACAGCAACCTAGCGATCAAAGTACAAAGGTCCAATGATAGGAAAATTAACTTTATTGGGCTCTGGTAAAGTCCAAGTTTGAATGCTACTTTTCAGGAAATACATAATATATTTTAGCCTTGAACAAGGATAATAAAGGGTTTCATGATTTAGGAGTTTTAAATGTCACATTGTTACATATTGGTTTTATTGGGTCTCCAATAACTTTTGGTACGGAAAACCTTTTTTCTGAAACGCGATTTATAGTTGGATGACCGCGTTTTAGCTTCCATATTTGTGGAAAATATTTATGAATTTTTATTTATTGTCAAAGTGTTAAATGTTCGTCATCCTAGTCCTAGGATTATCTATCTTGATTTTCGCTGGCTACTTCTTTACCGAATGAAACGGGAAACATTTTTGTTTCATTTTCGCAAAATTTTATTATTGTAGCTAGGTATAATCAACTCAAGCCTATCGCAGTCCACTGCTGGACATAGGCCTGTCCCAAGTTGCGCCACAACACTCGGTCCTCTGCCTTCCGCATCCAGTCCCCCCCAGCCACGTTCTTTAGGTCGTCGGTCCACCGGGCGGGGGGGTGCCCTACGCTGCATTTGCTGATTCGCGGTCTCCACTCAAGGACTCGTCTGCTCCAACGGCCATCGGTCCTTCGACAGACATGGCTAGCCCACTGCCATTTCAGCTTACTGATCCTACAAGCTATGTCGGTCACTCCGGTTCTTCTCCGGATAATATCGTTACGGATTTTATCCTTCAAAGAAACTCCAAGCATAGCTCGCTCCATAGCTCGCTGAGCGACTTTGAATTTGTGGACTAGCCCAACTGTTAGTGTCCACGTCTCGGTACCGTAAGTCATGACAGGCAGGACGCACTGGTTGAAGACCTTTGTCTTCAAACTTTGCGGTATAGGCAACGAGAAGACTCGGCGAAGTTTGCCAAATATTAGGTATTATAGATCACTCAAAATACACTACAAAATACACTCCGGTGAAATTACAATCACATGTGACTTTTCATCTTCATGTCTCAGTTTGGCGAACCAACTTGCGGTAACATTTAGGCAACAGCCTAAGTGGTATTGCAGTTGTTATGGGCAAAGGTATCCGCTTAGTATCAGGTGGACTTTTAGCTCGTTTCGCCATCCTACACTATATTAAAAAAAAAAACTTTAGTTCAGCAGGCTAGCTAGTTGTTGTTTTTGACAAGATTGCTTTATGGTTGCTGGTATGTACATTTGTGTTGTATAGTCTCCTTGGTCAACACTGGCCACTCTGAGAACAGTTTATTTTTATAATGTATTTGCTTTTTACCCGACTGCGGCGGAGCCCAAAAGGAGGGTAATGTTTTTTGTTTTTTTGTATTCTCAGGTGTCATATGTATACATGTATGCCCGTAAATCCGTAATGTTTTTTATAACTAAAGACAAAAGGTACAACAATAATCCACTTTATAAGTTTTTAATGGTTTCTTGACAAGTACAAGCAAGTTTCAAGGTTAAGTCAACTCATCTTAGGCCCATTTTACAAAACGAATTTCCAGAAGGTTGCTAAAACATTATATTATCATAGATTTTTTTAAAACCAAATGCATCAAGTGTATCGTTCAAAAATTTAGGTCTTAATTTTAAATTAACTCACCTTTATAATCAGGACTCTTAATCTTCCTGATCAGTTTGGGCAGCTCCCAATTCCAGCCAGATTTGTGTGAGGGACAATACCGTTCCATGCAGGCTGTTAACCTCAGTAACGCCAACTTCCTTAGGATATGGAGCTGGCCACATGAGAGCGATGACATTGGCCGGGATACTGAGGAAAAATAAATCATTTTGAAAGGAGAATACATGTTGAAATTCTAATGGCTTCTTTCCCGAAAAGGGGTCATTGTACTCATCATTATGAACAACGTTTACAAAGGGACTAACCCTGATATCGCGAAAAAAAAACAGGTGGTCCCTACATGACGACCTCTGTGGTCTAGTGGTTCGAGTGTCGGACTGCTTATATCGAGGTCGTGGGTTCGATTCCCACAAGACACAAATATTTGGGTGATGAACATAAGTGTTTGTGTTGGTCTGGGTGTTGTTTATGTATTATAAGTATGTATTTACGAAAAAAAAAAGAAGTATTTAAGTATTATATCCATTGTCTAGTACCCATTGCACAGGCTCTGCTTAGTTTGGGACTAGATGGTGCTATGTAAAAATGTCCCAAAGATATTTATTTTTATTATTTTATCGATTTAAGTGAACACAAATGTAGGGAGCAACTGATTTTTCTTTTGCGATTTCAGGGTTGGTCCCATAGCTTTTTATTGTTTGATTGTTTTTTTTTTTTTTATGTTTGTAGGTATATTATTTAATGTAATTGTAATTTATTTTATTTTATTTATAAATTGTTTGATTTGGTTTATGGGTCTACTAGATGCCCGAAAAAAAGAATTTTTAATTTAATTTAATTTAATAGCACACCTCGGCCACTCAATACAATATAAATGCTACCACCACCTACATACACAAGATTACGTCTGTATACGAACGCACACACACTTGTGGGTTAGGGATGCTCGCCCCTCGTAATGCCAACTGGGTTCCAAGCGCTTCTTAGTAGTTTTCAGAGATGGCGTGCTTGTATAGGCGACAGGCGATTGACATCCATTGCAATATTGCAGTCCAATTGCCGTCAGACTGCGGGTGCGTACGGTGCGTTTATAATGATGAGTATAATGAGCCCTTTTCGGGAAAGAAGCCATTCAAACAGCATGTATAACATAACTGTGTTTGATGGACTATGACTAATACTCAAGTTAGAGTTCCTGAAGGTGTTATTATGCCACTGGTAAAATTTCTTTGTCCAAATTGTTTGTCCCGTCCAATTTTAATGATGATCAGTGTTTTATTAAATACAACATTTGATGAAAATCATCTAATTTCTTTGATGAAAGTCGCATTGGACAAAGAAATTTGACCAGTGGCATAGACTGTGCTCAAACGTAACTCAATTTTAAGTGGGGGCTTACGTCTCATGCTGTCACTGTTTCTCTAAGTTGCATTAAAGCGACAGAACGACTTCTAAGTTTAAGACGTCTTAAAGTGTCGTTTGGGTATTTAGGGGTTTGACGACGTCTGTGGTCTAGTGGTTCGATGGTCGGACTGCTAATCACGAGGTCGTGGGTTCGATTCCCACAGGACACAAATATTTATGTGATGAACATAAGTGTTTGTGTTGGTCTGGGTGTTTCTTATGTATTATAAAAAAAAAGTTTATAAGTATTATATCCATTGTCTAGGACTAGATGGTGCTATGTAAAAATGTCTCAAAAATATTTATTTATTTGT
The DNA here is from genome assembly GCA_949699075.1 of Asteroscopus sphinx. Taxonomy (NCBI): domain Eukaryota; kingdom Metazoa; phylum Arthropoda; class Insecta; order Lepidoptera; family Noctuidae; genus Asteroscopus; species Asteroscopus sphinx. The sequence goes on along the minus strand of OX453022.1, from coordinate 18,507,177 downwards.
ATAATACTGAACTAGTTAAGGTTATTGTTTCTGTAGAAGAAAATCATGTTTGTCTAGTTAAAAATAACAAAAAAAATTAAACATTTGGTGCTCACCCATACACCCAGAGCACTTGCTAAAAGAATAACAGGCTTCTATTTTTGGAATCTACTGGAGAGTATAATACTGACAACATTTAGAAATGCAGTGACAAATATCGGCTGGGCCGATTTGGATGAAATTTTGTGTGTATATATATTTCAATGGGTTCCTGGATGGTTTGAAAACACAATTGTAAATAAATAAATATTTTTGGGACATTTTACACATCACCATCTAGTCCCAAACTAAGCAGAGCTTGTGCTATTCGTACTAGACAATGGATATAATACTTATATATACTTTTTGTTTTGTAAATACATACTTATAATACATAAGAAACAACCAGACCAAAACAAACACTCATATTCATCACACAAATATTTGTGTCCTATGGTAATCGAACCCACGACCTCGTGATGAGCAGTCCGACACTCGAACCACTAGACAACAGAGGTCGTAAAAAAAAATGAAAATGAAATGCTTCTATAGACTAGTAATAACCGTGTTTTCATTTATTGTCGTATTGTCATATCCACGTTATATATTTCAATGGGTTCCTGAATGGTTTGAAAACACAATTGGACTGGTGGCGCTGCTTTTACAAGCAGGACGACGTCTGCCGGTTCCGCTAGTTAAACTATACTTTAATGTATGTGTCTATTATTACCAGAGTAAACTGTATGTGACTTACAGTAGGAATCCGGATCTTTCTGGTTAGGGGTCGGCGTCAAAGTGTTGTTGGCCTTCGGTCCACCATTTAGCGTATTCGTCCTAAATGAGTACCATCGCTGTATATTGTTCCTGAAAGTAAACATGTTGTTTAGTTAGTATTTATTGCGAAAGTTAGGTTTATTTTATACAAAACTAGCTGATGTCCACGGTTTCACTCACAGCACCATCTATCGGGTCCAAATATTGTGATTTTCTTTTTTAGCAATTATAACGATTTATCGCAGTCCACTGCTGCTAAGCTACCGTGAACACAGCTCGCGGTATTGAATTTAACCTCCACTTGGATACGTCTTTGGGTGACGTCAGCTATATCTTAGCACTAAACTATCTGATATAGTGAATAAGAGTCATTTTGGTCATTGAAAACTCATTGCAGTTTGGTACATAAATATAGATATTTTTAATAATCTGACTACAGCGCCTGCTATCGGATTTTAACATAGCTATGAACGATTGTCTTGATGAATCAAATATATTATGTGAATATGACCTTAACCAGTCAACTCATTCAGAAGTTAAACGAATAATAACAGACACACATAACGATTTAACATAGCTATGAACGAATGTCTCGATGAATCAAATATATTATGTGAATATGACCTTAACCAGTCAACTCATTCAGAAGTTAAACGAATAATAACAGACACACATAACGATTTAACATAGCTATGAACGATTGTCTTGATGAATCAAATATATTATGTGAATATGACCTTAACCAGTCACCTCATTCAGAAGTTATACGAATAATAACAGACACACATAACGATTTAACATAGCTATGAACGATTGTCTTGATGAATCAAATATATTATGTGAATATGACCTTAACCAGTCAACTCATTCAGAAGTTATACGAATAATAACAGACACACATAAAGATTTAACATAGCTATGAACGATTGTCTCGATGAATCAAATATATTATGTGAATATGACCTTAACCAGTCACCTCATTCAGAAGTTATACGAATAATAACAGACACACATAACGATTTAACATAGCTATGAACGATTGTCTTGATGAATCAAATATATTATGTGAATATGACCTTAACCAGTCAACTCATTCAGAAGTTATACGAATAATAACAGACACACAACGATTTTGATCATTTTTATTTCTTATTTTTTTCATGTATCTGGTCTGCTCGACGTCCGAATGTCACTGCAGGGATCCAGCAGAATACCAGCGTCAGGTATAATACCTGGCACATGCTGAGCTGGACACCCATTTGGTACAATACTGAGACACATATCACACTTTTTTATTGTATTTTTACTTGTGTGTTCCTGTGTCTTGTTTTTTAACCGACGAAAAAAAGAAGGAGGTTATCAATTCGACGCGTATATATTTTTTTTTTTTTTTTTTTTTATGTATGACCACGCATATCTTTTTACAGAGTAGTCCGATTTTGATGATTCTTTTTTTAATGAATAGGGTATATCTCGAAGTTGGTCCCATTTAAATTTCAAAATCAAAATCCACCCCTAAGGGTAGTAAAACAGGGGATGAGTGTTTGTTCACCCACTGAATTCTTACCTGTTAACCGATTCTGTTGAAAATTGACACACATAAATATTGTTCTAGACATAATGGAGACCTGGAGTTAGATTAAAACCACAAAAAAATGAAAAATAAAACTTTTTAACAAAAAATTGAACCGACGAAAACAGAAACTGAAAAGCGAAAAATAACTAATTATGAGTCGGCGCCGAACAACCAATCAAGGAAGATCATTAAATTACTTTAAATAAATAGTAAAAACAACGTCACATCAAATACAACGTGCAATTTTCAACGATAAACAATAACTTTCCAAAAATGCGTTCTCCGCTCGGCCACTTGCAACTTGCACGCACTTTGCTTGTTAAAAGTTCGTTTGGCGCCGACTCATAATTAGTTATTTTTCGCTTTTCAGTTTCTGTTTTCGTCGGTTCAATTTTTTGTTAAAAAATTTTATGTACTAAATACACGTTTTATCTATCTATCTATCTAAATAAATATTAAAAAGGATGAGAAAATTTTGTAATCCCGTAAGCCCAGAGAGGACTGGCAGGTGTGAAGTCATCATGGTTTTCAGTCCATTAGAATAGAGGAGAGCCTATCTATATCGGTGTTGCGGCGTGTGCGAGGGAGCCCGAACAGTGTGCTGAAAATGATAGCAGATAGATACGATACCGTACTGCTCAGTACTTCAGTAGGTTTACTGAACTCCATGTGTTCGGAGTAAAGTGAGCCTACTGTGGAGACGGAGTGTATTTTAGCATAATAATAAAATTGTGAATTGTGCCTATGGACTAAGTTGTCTGATAATACTTTTTTTTTTTTTTTATATATCCCTGCGGGTAGCATTACATTCTTTGATCAATTCAAAGAATGTAATTTAGAATTGAACAACAGAAAGACCCATTCCTCCAATAGGTTTATAATAGGTAGTCGTAACAGACATAGTACAAAATATAGTCGAAGTGCTACGAACAATCATAGTGAAGCCACCAAAATCGTGCTCCTCCGTGTACAAACCAGCGCTCACGCACACATATGTATTTCCGGGCACTTACAAGTTATAACCCTAACGCCTTTTAAGCTGGAGTGAATCGGCACCTAATAGGTTTGCACATTTTGACAAAGCTGTCTAGATTGCAGAGAAGAAGAGTGAAGAGCAATCTATAACTCATAAAAAACTAAAAAAATATATGAAGGAAAAGAAAGAAAGAAAGAAAGAAAGAAAAACATTTTTTCAACACACTTGCTCGTAAAGTGGCTCTTATTGCATCGCTTTTAGGTTCATAATGTGGCTTATAACGCACGCGTGCTTTTTTCATTATATTATTGCACTAGTGCTTTTTACTTTACAGTTTATTTTTAAATCGCAGCAAAGAGTTTTTATGCCTGAACTAAATTAAACATTTTTGGGAATGAATCAACTGTATTAATTAAAATATGCTATATAAACATTTCATTTCATCAAATTATTAATTTTTATCAACAAATTAATATTAATTTGTGTTATAAATAAAAATAATCAATTTATAATATTTTTATATTAGGCTGTATGGCGGTTTCCTTCGACCATCTGCGCGCGCATAGCTGTATGTCACCGCCATTTTTATCATTTTTCACAAATTCAATATTTGTCTAAAATGTGTAATTTATGTTTTTTTTCCTCGCAAGTGTGTTGAAAAACGTCGTATGTCACGCGTGAGCATTGACTATTATACTCTCGGCTGCATTACGCCCTCGCCTTCGGCTCGGGCTCAATTACAATCACATGAGACTTTCCATCTTCATGTCTCAGTTTGGCAAACCGACTTGCGGTACCATTTAGGCAACAGCCTAGGTGGTATTGAAGTTGTCATGGGCAAAGGTAACCGCTTAACATCAGGTGGGCCTTTAGCTCGTTTCGCCATACTATACTATAAAAAATAAAATAAAATAAAAAACATAATGTACTATTTTGACACACTGAGACACATAAAAAAGAAAGGATAGGTATACATGAACAAGAAATAGATATAGTGAAGAAGTAACAAAGCGAGGAAAAAGCCATTGACAGTCATGCGCCATGTGTGTCTAAGAATTGTGACAAATGGGTGTCCAACTCAGCATATTGCCAGGTTATAGTTAGGTTATATGTTGGTTATGCTTGTGTTATAGTTGCGAAATTTAACATTATAATGAATGAGTCAATATTTACCGCATGCGCCTTCTAATAAATATCGTTTAAAACCCAAGTGTATAATGCGATAACCGATTAACCGTTCAAAATAATATGAATTTTAAGGATAACTTCGTTCCTTACTCCCCGGACCGAATACGTTTACTATTCAAGGACTCGTCTGCTCCAGTGGCCATCGGTCCTTCGAGAGACATGGCCAGCGCACTGCCACTTCAGCTTACTGATCCTACAAGCTATGTCGGTCACTCCGGTTCTGATAATCTCGTCACGGATGTTATCCTTCAAAGAACCTCCAAGCATAGCTCGCTGAGCGACATTGAATTTGTGGACTAGCCCAACAGTCAGTGTCCGCGTCTCGGCACCGTAAGTCATGACAGGCAGGACGCACTGGTTGAAGACCTTGTCTTCAAACATTGCGGTATAGACGACGAGAAGTCTCGATTAGTTACTTTACTCCAAATATCTTAAATATATATCACATTCTCAATCACTTACTTCTTGCTCTTCATGTCGAGACTATCTTCATCGTCGTCCCGGTCATCTTGTGACCTCGACCCTCCGGAGTTACTGTGGCTGCTATCCAGTTCCGAACTCCTGGATGCTGACTTATCTCTCTTGAGACTTCGGTCACGAAACCTGGAGAAAAATGTTGTATCTATTATAAAAAGGAAAAGTAAATGTAGGACCAGACATGCGACACATTCTATCGCATCCTTGCTGATGCCCGTGGCTTTGCCTCATGTTTTCTTCATATAAAATTTGCCACTCTTTTTTACGACTTTACAAAGAAAAGAAAGAAAGAAAAATGGTTTATTGTCCCAGTTAACGATGCGCAACATTTAAAAAACAGTGATACAAAACGCAAACAGGTAACAGGTGGGGATACAAAGAAAGTCAAACAAAAAAAACATAGGTAAAATATAAAGAAAGGACAGTCAACATAAAATTTAAGAAAAGTATAGTTGACCGCATGACAGTGGCAACACCCGAGTTAGAAAACCATACTGCTTACGAAATAAAGGCGCTGTCAACGTCAAACTGTTACCACTGACGTACGGTCTACCGCACCTAAAATTACTATAGAAATAAAATATCTCCGTTAATTCTCAAGACATCTGGCCAATTGCACGCCATTGCCGCGACAATGAGGTTCCCACTCAGCATGGTGCTGTGTAACAAAGCAAGCCACTACACAGCGCTGATTTTCAGTGGGCACCCCAATTTCCCTTTAGAGATAGAATTTCAATAAATTCTTCCCTAATGCACCTTTAGGGTTCTCAAACAATATTTCCTTCAAATTTAAAACCTCTAGGTCTACAGGCTTAGGCTGTGCTAAGTCTGTCAGTCAGTCACGGTTATGGAAATCTAAAGAAATACGGTAGTAGAAGTGGTAAAGGCGCGTGAAAGTGTCGCCGCATAACATAACGTCACGCCTGTATTTCCCCGCAGGGGTAGGCAGAAGTGTAATAGTACACCCACATTTCGCCAGTTATGTTATAGTCCCATGTAATAGGGGGCGAGCCTATTGCCATTGACCGGGCATACACGTAACTAAAGAAGTGCGGTTGCAGTTAAGTTTCGATCAAAACAATGCTTTACGTATTCTCTTATCTACGGTGATCGTTGTCAAAACCGAACTGCAGCGTCACTGCAACTTGATCGGCGCGTCATGAAATTATGTGAATTAGGGCCCTGGTGTCTCGTATGACAACAGTGCGTGAACCGTTTGCTTAATCATCAGTGCTGTGTTGGACGCAGAGTTACTAAAATTGTATTTAGCAGCGTATCTAACAACAGATTTCATTTTAGGCTTAATTTATTTTGCATTAAATGCTAGAAACATGGTATTAAATTAAACATAGATGATATTTGTATGACCTTTTTATTAAGATTCCTATGGTCACGGCACTTCTTTTATAAATGCAAGGTTTGATTAAATCCGTGACATCATGTAATAGTAATGCGTCCGAGATTTGATGAATCGAATAGGTATAAAGTAACAATAGTAAGTAGGCAGTAGGGTACATTGTCAAAATCTCACAACTATCTTCCAAAAAATTTTGCCACAGGCCCACAGGTCACCAAAGATGGTAAAAGACAAAGCAGTCCTATTGCAGTGACAGATACATACATTCAAAACCGGTGACCTGCCACGCAAATGACGTCACTAATCACCAAATTGCAACTCTATCATTGCAAACCTTACACATCAAAAATTCTTAAAAACAAACACAGTGCAAAACAAAATTGGATCTTACATCCGCCACATTCAATATCTTCACAAAACCACTTTTTTCCACAATTCTCGTACAATATAGGTAGTGAATACTCAGACAAGACTGGCATTAGTATGCCAATCAGTTGTTTGAGTATCGTCTTTTACTGCGACACTCATTTTGAACTAATGGCCACCGGTTGCAGTAATTAGTCTTAACGTGGTAATGTCGCTTTCAAATATGGCGGCGATGATGGCGAGTTTGGAACGGTTTTTTTGGTATTTTTTATTTATTATTAATGGGCTCATAGCTTATTGCTTCAACACCAGGGATAGGGGGCTGTTCGGTGTGGTGCCGGACGTAAAGAATTGCACCACCCTTTTTCTTCTACTATATATATAAATACTACTAGTAAGTAGACTAAGGGATTCACCAGAGGATGGGCAGCAACGTTCTCTGAGTATTTATCCAACCAACTGCGATCGCCAACCCGCCTACCAAGCGTGGCGATTATGGTATATACCCCCCCACGTTGGGGGAGGCCTATGTCCAGCAGTGGACGTCTTTCGGCTGAAATGATTAATGGGCTTGCGTTTGACCGCTACCTCAATGCGGTCGACGATGGTGTACGCTTGCCCAGTGAAATCCTATTCACAAAACCCAAGGCCTTAAAGACCACCAGACTATAATTATAACTTGATTACTGTTTCTTAATAGGTAATTGTGGCGCAACTTTATCCAGCTATGGACTAAGAATTCTGGTATAGACTAAGATGGTTAATTAATTACTTTTTGAAAATGTGGAAAAGTTCTGGACTTCAAATATTTGAATTGAGTGTTAGATAGTGGAGTATGGCTAATTGGTCCTTTGAACAATTGTGCAATTTATCAATATTTTTTTTAAAGAAAAAGAGGTAGATCCGAAAGAAAGTACGCAAGATCAATTGAAGAAAACAGAAAAATTAAGGAGTGAGAGGACAGATAAAAATTAAGATTGCTGTACCTACCAACAAGCGCCAAAAAACTGTGAATACCTAGATGAAAGAGAAAAAACCGGCTAAGTGCAAGTCGGATTCGCGCAGTAAGGGTTCCGTACCTCTCAACGACCTCAAACTTTGGTGGGGACTTGAAGCAAATTATAAGCGATATTGAATAGTTCGTATCGTTTTCAAATTTAGTTTCAATATTATTGAAACCTTTGATTTATTGACTGCCTCGTTGGTCTAGTGGTTGCAAGCGCGACTGCTGAGCGTGGGGTCCTGGGTTCGTTTCCCGGGTCGGGCAAAGTGTTATTGGGTTTTTCCATTAGGAAATTCTCAGTAGCAGCCCGGAGTCTGGATTTGTGCCCGGTCAATGGCAATAGGCTCGCCCCCTATTACATGGGACTATAACATAACTGGCGAAATGTGGGTGTACTATTACACCTCTGCCTACCCCTTCGGGGAAATACAGGCGTGATGTTATGTGTTGATTTATTGATCACGAGTTTGTATAGGACGAAGGCAAAATACATTATCCTTTGTTTTGCAAGCGTCCTATCTAAACTGAGGTTCAAAGAAACTTTGAATAATGTATCGACAAGAATGAAGAATCGTGTGTATGTTCAAAATATGGCAGGGACCAGATTATCCGGATCTTTGGGTCCGAATAATAAGAGGTTGTGTGATGTCTGTGTATGTTTGAATTTTGCGATTTGGTGTGTATCAAATGCATCACAATTCACAAATCAACATGGCGTGAACTATAAAAACGGTTCTAAGATATTTCGTTCCGGTATAGTTAAAAGTTAATAGTCCCATAAGTAAAAAGAGCATGACCATTATATACGTTGGCTTTGTAGTATTTAGCATTTAAAGTTGTGTAGGTAATTTAGGTATGCATGTACTTAGTTCTGTTGTACCAACAATGAATAGAAGAAACCTCACAATCAAAACGATAAGAGATCGTCGAAAGGATTAGGAATTGGGAGCAGCTTGTCTTGTTGATAATAAGAATAAACTATGATTAACAATTTCCGTGGCTCATATACAGGGTGTCAGGGAAACGCTTCCGAAAACGAAGATAGGTGATAGTGCTGGTGATAACTGATACGAAACCATGAAAAAAAAATCGATTCTTTTTTTTATTTTTTCATATTTTTTTTCATTTTTCATTATGTATGAGTTTTATTTAACTGCCCAAAGATGGTTATGTATGAAAAATGCAAAAAAAAAAATGAAATAATCTAAAAAAGGAATCGCATTTTTTTTCGTGGTTTCGTATCAGTAATCACCAGCACCTATCTTCGTTTTCGGAAGCGTTCCCCTTACACCCAGTATAGCAATGAATTTTATCGACGGGCTGATAAATACAATTTGTGTATCTTTAAAAAACAAATTTGTCCCTTTATGTGGGTAAATTCTCATGGACGCCCTCAACCCTGAGAAGACGGAGGCAGTGTCGGACTCTTACCGAATAAAGCCAGCCGCCACGGAATTATACCTTCGGCCAATGTTAGTAGGAGCATCTAATACAATTGACCGGTAGGATACATCCAGTATTCTACATACCAGCCCCTGGCAGACACAATTTTGACCCTTAAACAAAGCACTTAATTAAATTTTCTTAGAAGCCCTATAAGCTTTGTTTAAAATATTCGTAGCACCAATATTAATTCTTAAGGGAAATTCTCGTAAGATCTTACGACGAAATTGTTGAACATTGTATTCTTAAATCCATAAAGATCACTTGTGCCAGTTTAATTATGATATCCTTGGTGAAAACCTGTTCGATGGAAGTAGATGATTAAATCGTGAAGGATGATGTTGTCATCATAATCTTCCTGCCCTAGTTCCAAGTTGCTTGGGGTTTGGAGAATATGTTTCCTATTTTCATTCTCCTCTGTCAGCCGTCATGTCTTCATTCAGTTCCTTTCCATTCATACTGTCGTTTTTTACTTACTTAAGTAATTTGTAACGTTCTATTGTCTTCGAGTATAATCTTATTCATTTATTTAGCATATTCAGTACAGTACATTTATGTGGTGCCCTGACTCCCGAACATATCGTTCTCGGCTCTTCTTAATATGCTACTTTAATGACTACGACACGAAGGTAGAAGCATTGTGTAGTTACAGTACAGATTACAGCCAAAATATGTGATTATAAAAACAACAAATTATCACAAAAAAAGTGAAGCGTCTTAAAGCAATGAATTGAAGCATCATCGTCTACTACGTTAGAAGACCTATTATAATTGTTAAGAACATCACTACGCCCGGGCAACCGCGGCCTGAGGTCTGCGGGCGCGGGGGCGCGGCGACTCGCTGAGCTCGACCGGCCAGCACAGGACTGCGTCATCGTCCGTCGTACCTACCGAACGCGTATTTCTTTCTATGGTCCTTTCGCCGTTTAACTGAACAGTTACGGAGTGACAAGCGGTTTTTTCAAGATTTGAAAACGGCCGTTGCATAGCTGGACTTCAAGATTTTTCGCCCTTCGTGCGGACCTACATCCAGTCTTCGGTGATCATCTTTAACGCTAGTGAGAAGAAGGCGTATTGAAGGAGCGATCATTGTTTTTGTGGTCATCGCCGCTGGGTCATTGCACAATTGCAGCCTAAGTGGAGCCCAAAGACGTCGCCATCCAGTTCAAACACTTCAAGCACTAATTCAAGCAAGAAGACTTGTTAATTCGGACTCGCAGTCAAGGATTTTCGTGAGATCTTTCCATATTCATACTAACATTTCATAATACACATACTAACTTTTATTTTCGTTTCACATTAGAGTTTTAGATAGTGCATTTAACCATAGAATCACACATCATAGTGTTCACTTACGTATCGTTTTTTCATTTGTCATTTGAGTATTAATAACGCATCAGTTGTTATTATCATAGTTAAACCATTAGATTCATTTGTCATTTTTGTCCTGTACTTTTTATTAATTTACAACTTAATTAATAGAAGTTCCCCATTTATATAGCTAATATAAGTTATTCAACATTCTAATTTTAACTTAGTGACATAAAATTACCCACATTATTTTTTATTATCAGTTTGAACTTTGAATTTATATGAAAAATTTATTAACCGCCTACTGCTTTTAAATAGCAACGTCCCGTTAGTCAGCTGTTTGCTCTTCGCTTTATGATAGGCGTTTCCTAGTGCTTATATCGTATTAATTGTATGCCTTTTCTGCATTTAGCAATTATTCTGTATTCTTATTATTTTCCCTCTTTTTCTTTAGCGCTAACAGCTAGCTTCCTTTTTAGCCATGGCTGAAGAAATCAAAATTAAAGATCTTGTAAAAAAGCGTGCCTCAATAAAATCGCAGCTTACTCATTTTACTACTTTCTTGAGTACAATTAAGACTTGTGAACAGCTTAGCGAGGAGCAATTAGTCGAAATGGAGATTAGAATTGAGAAAATGGTTTCCTTATATGCTACCTACGATCAATTTCAGGGTCAATTGGAGTGCCTGTCGACCAAGCCCGACGAGCAATTCGCTGAACGTGAGCAATTCGAGAGCCACTACTACAAGCAGCTTGCCTCCGCTCGCGCGCTTATGTCAAGGCTTCGAGCACAACTTGATTCGAAGGTAAGCTCTAATGAACAACTTTCAGTGGTTACTAGACACAATAATGTTAGACTACCAAAGATTAATTTACCTCACTTTAGCGGCGGTTATAAGGATTGGTTAGAATTTAAAGATATTTATGTTTCACTTATTCATGAAGAGAAAGGTATAGACAACATAAATAAATTTCACTACTTACGTTCATCACTTCATGGCAGTGCAGCATTAGTAATCAAAAGTTTAGATTTTAAAGGGGACAATTATGACAATGCATGGCAATTATTATGTGAAAGGTTTGACAACAGACAATTATTAGTAAATAATCATATTCAAGCTTTATTTAATGTTGAACCAATTCAAAAAGAGAGTAGTCAGTGTTTACGTCAAGTTGTCGATGCGACGAACAAAAACTTACGTTCACTGGCAACGCTAGGGCAACCCGTACAACATTGGGACGCCGTAGTTATACATTTGATGGCCTCAAAATTGGACTCTGTTACTAGCAGAGAATGGGAGGAACATAGAAACTCTCTGACTGAGCCTCCTTCCTTAGATACATTTATTAAGTTCATTTCTAACCGTTGTAATCTTTTAGAAACACTTGAGGAGGCAACGGTTTTAAAATCTAAACCTGAATCTTCGCACAGTAAGCCTAAAAGCTACTCAGTAACGACCAGTAAAGGTAAATTTAGTATTACATATCCCATGTGTCAAAAAGGTCACTACATATTTACTTGTGAACTGTTTAGATCGCTTACAGTCCCTGCACGCTTATCTAAAGCTACGGAATTCAAACTTTGTTTGAATTGTTTACGTCCAGGTCATTCGGAGTCAACTTGTCCGCTTGGCCACTGCAAGTATTGCAAAATTAGGCATAACACATTATTGCATTCTTATGATGATGATTCTAGCCTTCATAAAGAACATACAACTTTAGCTGGTACTAATCATGATTATTCATCTCGTCATGTGTTGCTTTCCACAGCATTGGTAAGAGTTACGGACCATTCCGGGATGCCGCACAGCGCCAGAGTCTTACTTGACAATGGAAGCACGGTTAATTTCATTACCAAGGATCTTTGTGGTAAGCTGCATTTGCCTGTTCGTAGTGTAAGCTCACACGTTGCAGGTATAAACAATCAAGTGTCTACCGGTACGCAATCTTGTGCCTTGCATTTACAATCTTACGACAGGTCTTATGACATTGACATTGATTGTTTTGTCTTGCCAAACATAACCTCCCCTATACCTCATACATACATAGACTTAACTGACCTGCAGCTACCGGCAGGAATAAGTCTAGCCGATCCATCCTTCAATGTACCTAACTCCATCGACATACTTGTTGGAGCCGACATCTTTTGAACTGTGATTGGTCATAACCGAATTCAGTTAGGTAGACATATGCCTACGCTGTTCGAGACCAAGCTCGGATGGCTCATATCAGGCGCCATACTTCAGCCTAACACTACCACGTCAGTGTGTATGTTCACGCATAACAAACACACCCCTCATATTCATACACCCACAGATCTTTCAAGATTTTGGGAACTTGATTCCATCTCTCCTAAGTTAACATAACTAATACATTTATTCATAATCCAACCACATCAACGCATACAGACACACCTACCTCATCCACTCATAATCCATCCACTTCAACGCATACAGACACGCCTAGTAGAGTCAGCTTAAGTATCGATGTACCAAGTAAGACTAGGTCTTAATTGGCATTGTCATACTGACTTGCTTACATTTTCCATACCTATACCTTGCCATATACATATTACAATCACATAACATAAATTACATAAACAAGTCCTTAACACTTGAACTTGACAAATGCATTTTCTGGTGCGATTCGATTATCGTCCTAGATTGGCTGTCGGCTTCACCTGCCACTCTTAAGCCATTTGTCAGGCATCGAGTGTAGGAGACACGGGAAGGTTTTGGTGATTACACCTGGCGCTATGTGCCCTCCAAAGACCACCCCGCTGACCTGATCTCCCGTGGTCTGAGCGCTGACCTCATAGGTCAATCTTTGACCCGTTTCTTTGGCCTTCAATGGTACACAGGTACAAACATAATACTACCTGAATTATTTAAATCACATACTACAAATAACATAAATAATAATCAATCATTACATATCACTAATCTTAATCATAATGTAAACATTAAATTATTTTAAAATATAATCAATAATTCTTCTAATTATTCTCATTTACAACGTCTATTAGCATACTAATTTACATTCATTTATCGTTGCAAAGGGGAACATAAACATAGTCTTATACTTACTAAATCAGAGTTGTCTTACAGTGCTGATTTCATAATTAAAACTTATTTTTAATACCTATCACTTACGCCTATTTCATGCTGGACCAATCCTCATAGCCAACCGCAAGTGAAGAGGATGTACCTAGACTTATTAAATCATACATATGTGTTTTGTTTGTCTAGCCACAAGGACTGTTCATTTGGAGCTTGTCTCAGACTTGACAAAACATGCCTTTATTGCAGCTCTGAACAGGTTTATTGCTCGTCGTGGTAAACCAAATACCATATTTTCCGACAACGGCACTACTTTCATTGGCACTTGTAATGAACTAGCTGACATATTGAAACAGGACTTTTCTTCAGAAATGGCTAATACAGGTATTAACTTTTCATTCATCGGCATACACTCCACACTTCGGTGGCTTTTGGGAGTCTGCCGTAAAATCAACTAAGCATCACTTAAGGCGTATATTAGGCTCTTCACACATCTCAACTATGAAGAGATGTCTACGTGTCTGATTCAGGTTGAGGCAATACTAAACTCTCGTCCTCCACTCCACTTTCCACTGATCCTTCTAACCTATACCCCTTAACTCCTGCTCATTTCCTTATTGGGAGGTCTCTCACATCCCTGCCGCATCCGGAGATCACGAAACAGAACATCTCCAATATGAAACGTTTCCAGCGCATAGAATACCTAAAGCAACAGTTCTGGAATAGGTTCTCTAATGAATACATATTTCACCTCCAACAGAGAACGAACTGGACGGCCTCGGATGGAGTACTTAAGGAGGGATCCATGGTGGTACTTAAGGAGCAGCAATCACCGCCTCTGATGTGGCCACTCAGGCGCATCGTACGTCTCATACATGGGAGAGACGGGATAAGCAGAGTCACCGACGTCAAGACCAAACGAGGGATAGTCCGGCGTGCTTATAACACCATCTGTCCTCTTCCAGTCTAATCCTTGAAGACAAGTCTTCAACGCCGGGAGCATGTTAAGAACATCACTACGCCCGGGCAACAGCGGCCTGAGGTCTGCGGGCGCGGGGGCGCGGCGACTCGCTGAGCTCGACCGGCCAGCACAGGACTGCGTCATCGTCCGTCTTACCGAGCGCATACGTATTTAGCGCGTTTAAATATCATAGTTTCGAATCTTGTAACCATTTGTTATTTCCCTTTATTATACAGTCCGCTATTATTGTTATCAAGAGTTTTCATTAGTTCTACTACCACCCGTAGGATACTAGCCCACTTCTTTCTAATAATAAAACAAAGTTTAACCGGATTACATCGCGTATATTATGTAAATTGGTTTTCCTGACGTTTCGAAATCTTTGCAGCGTTCGTGGTCGCAAGAAGACTAAGATGACAAGCGTCTTTACAAATATTTCCAAAAACATATTAAAATCGTTTCGATGCACGCAGTAATCACTCACAATGAATGTAGAAGACCTAGTTTGAGAATTTATCACTACAAGTTAGACCATAACTATTTCTGCTGCCAAACAGTAACGCTTGCATTGCTGTGTGCGAAGGGCACAGGTGCCATGCCGGTGAAATTACAATCACATCAGACTTCCCATCGGGATCCGTGGACACAAACCCATCTTCATGTCTCAGTTTGGCGAACGCGACTAACAAATACTTACAATACTATTTAGGCAACAGCCTAGGTGATGTTTTAGTTTTAATGGGCAAAGGTAACATCAGATGGGCCTTTAACTAGTTTCCCCATCCTATACCATATATTAAATGTAATGGTATATTAATATACCTACCATTACAAAAATAACGAGTTTTCAAGTAACAAAAAGTAATGCCGAAATCGAAGTGCTAGTGGTCGAGCCTATTATCATTGGCGTGATCAAAGCACAACGTCTGCGATGGCTCGGCCACGTCGAACGCATGGGGGAGGATCGAGGAGCCAAGAAAGCGTATCTGGGCCAACCAACCGGACGTTGACCAGTAGGTCGCCCCAGATATCGCTGGAGAGATGCTGTGGAGGCTGATCTGCGTTTGCTTCAAGCTACCAACTGGCGAGATATCGCGCAAGATCGAGGAAAGTGGAGAGTTCTCGTTTCGGAGGCCATGACTCACTTTGGGTCGCTGAGGCAGAGGAGTAAGTAAGTAAGTAAGTAAAAGTAATGTAATAAAAACGCTAAACTAAACTTACTTTTTCCCCTCGTTTCCTAAATTGAGCGAGCTGGTCCTAATAGCCTGACGTCGGTGAGCAGTGTGTCCTGGTGACTTCTGGACCTCTCGCAGTATTTCTGGGTCAGGCTTCAGCTCCACTGGAGACGGAGGATCTACGTAAACCTAGAAATTAATAACATCAGTTTAATTTATTCCATAAAAATATTTGTCGGGACCTAATCATTTCTCCTAAAAGAAAATAGCTTATAGTTAATCAACTACATGATTTTACAACATATTGCTATAAAATATTTCAAAGGCGTCCATTTATGTTATAGGCTTATAGCAAATAAACGGGTATTCCAACTGATATGTGAGCAGTAGATTTTTCATTTACATTATTAACAACATACTTCGTTAAAGAAAATTGGCACTCAAAAAAAAACATGCCCCGTCATGAATGGAAAAACTTTAATTGTTACAGAACTGTAGAGACTAGTAAAGGGCCAAGAACAAGCTCAGAAGAAGAATTAACTTAATAATTGGTTACACAAACTTCTATGTATGACGGAATGTTATTGAAAGGCTTCGTGGAGTAAGTATTTAAGATTAAATCGTGCAAGATAATAAGCCAAACTCTTGTAGTAGTTTCAGTTCTAGTAATTTTCCGAAAACTATTCGCGGTAGTTAAGAAGTACTCCAAGTTTTCTAACTGAAGTAGTCTACATAACATAAACATTAACCTGGGTTTAGGTCTAAGGTTTAGGTACTAAAAGGAGCCTGTGATATAAATTCCAGTGTCCACGTCAGAGTTTCGGTATTTTATACTTACTAAGAATAATCTGAAATATTTCTTCTTGGCTTAACTTGGCAATTCTAGACCCAGTGACTCAAAAGAATTCTCGCTGCTGAAACATCTTTTTTTTTTGTGACGGAGAAAATGCCATGTCACACCACCCGGGAAGGCGGTGTTGTTATGTGCGACTCGACCCACTAAAAACTCCGCCCTGTTCCTACTCTCGCCTTGGATGGATAGGCCGGCGAGAACTGCAATGCATGGCATTCGCAACCCATCCAGCGCGGGCCACTTCAAGACCTTCCACTTTTAACCTAAACATAGGACATTACCGCAGCGCGAGGACCTAGCATTCCGGATGATACACTCCCTAATCTATCACCCACTGGCCTCTCTTACGGCGGTATCACGTTGCCGTAAAGCCACTTGCACGGTGCACCGTCCCGCTGCTAAAACACCAAATGCAACCACGTTCTACTAAAAAATAATAAATAAATTATCCAATTAAACACTAACCTCTGCATTTTGATGAGTATTATGGTCCCTATAATAGTTATGTCTCCAACTTGCAGGCTGGCACTCCGAATCACTAAGTGCACTTGAATCTTCATTCTTGATCCCTCTATGAAAAATCCTTTTAGCTCTCCCCAATTTTGATTTCGAACTCTTGTTGCTAGAACCCATGCTCCCATCCGAGGCATAACTTGAGCTGTCATCCCCAAAAGGAGCGTTCAGGACAAAGGATTGTTCTAAAGGAGCTATTGGAGATGGAGGCATTACTGTCATTGGAGAAGGTGGCTGTGTTCTAATAGCAGGAGCGTGTAAGGGAGAGCTATGGAAATCTGGGAAAGGGAATGCTGTAGGAGAAGTTGGCGTCATATCAATGAAACTAAGGTCTGCATATTTGTCTTGTTGTGCATCTAGGAAATGAGGTGAGGATACGATAACTTCGGTGCGGTTCTGCCGTTTTCTTCTTCTCGTTTTGAGGGACTCAACTCTTCGGAGTAGGGCTTTCGCTCCATCTCGGAGTCTTTCAGACCCTGTTCGTCGGAAACGTGTGCCTGTTTCCTCCTCATCTTCTTTGTCGCTTGGTAACTGTATCATTGTTTGGCCTGGTACCGTTAATCTGTAACAATGAGATTTTGTAAGTGTTTGTGTATCAAACCTAAATTATTTCTATACGTCTTAGGAGATGCTGCATTTTTATGATAATATTTTAACTTCTTCTTTCCCTCAGCCTTATCCCATTATCTCTCCTTGTCTTCCATCTCCATTTATTTATATAAATGATAAAATATTTTGATACTTCTTAAAAAACTTCAAATATACATTTCAAAAGACCCAATCAAGCACAAAATACGGCGCAGTTCGGATTGTAAACACCATCTTAATAGCACACTAACTCATCTCCATAAACCTTCAGAAGGCCTATAATGGCTCTAAAGTTATGCCAAACTTCGGAAGCTCTGAACTCAAAGTGCTAAGTTTAGCAGAAACTCGTCAAACTAACAGACAACAATTTATTTCCATTATAACACAAAATTTAGGCGCGTATTAATTAGAGCTAAGGTGGTTTCTCTATAATGGCGTTATCGAAGTTATTTGTTCGATATTGCTCCCACGCTTATCCTTGATCGAAGTTGCTTTTATTTTGAACTAGAATAAAGCATTGAAGAATACGAAGTTACCGAACTTAGTGGACTTTAATTAAATAAAAAAACTGTATGATAGGATAAAATGAAAATAATTATAGCTAATGCATTACGCGCAAGCTGTGAGTATGTTAAGTGTTCTTGACAGTTAAATGGCCAGCTGTCTACTGACAATTGCTTTGATTCTTTAGTTTTAAGTGCTTGGATTACTTTTAATTAGACCTCTGCACAACATACCTATCAATATTTTTCTCCCTTTTGTTCTTCGCTCGAATAAGACCGTTGGAGTAGTAACTCGTAAAACTATACAGTACTTGCTCTAAAGGGCAATATCGAATTTTAGCTTTCACGTTTGAAAATTCTGCTAAAGGAATTCTCAAAATATAACTTAACCCTTGTAGGCAATGTATGGAATTCTTCTGGAAATAAAGGCCTCATTATTTTGGCTAAAGAAGACTGAATAAACTTCATTCGCCTTTTGGTTGACAGACTCAAGGGTCCTGTATTTGTTCTTTTCTTACAACAAAAGGTGGATACAAACGAAGTTGGGTAAAAAATAATAGAATCAAAGACCTTATTGGGGTGTTTCAGAAATATTGCAAAGGAAAGATTTATCGGGTTTTGTGTGTGGTTTGTTTCTTTAATTCCAAAACTTTGTGTACCATCATGTATTTGTCAGCATTTTTTACCTTAAGGCGCTACTAAGATCTAAGTGGCGCCCCCATCAGTAATAATAATAACTCACTGCGTACATTATTTATCCAAAAATTTGTTTTTAACTCAGAGAGTAATTATTACTAGGCGAGTAATTATTTTTTTATTGATGGGGGTGCCACTTAGCTCATTAAATGGCATAAGAGAAGCAGCCCCCCTAGCCAAGTTGATAATCTACAATCGTCAACGCTTAGAAAAAAATCAAAATGAACGAAAAAGTCATTCGTTGACTTCGATAAAAAACTATTATTGATCGAAGTTCGTTGAGATTTGTCATTCCCATACATTTTGATTGTTTTCTATTAGCGTTGACGATTGTAGATTGGCAACATGGCTACGGGGGCAGTACCGGACAACTGAAAAGGGTTTTAATGATACGTTTAATTATCATACATAATTACAAGCACAATAATACATAAGCACAATCATCAACTCAGCCTATCGCAGTCCACTGCTGGACATAGGCCTCTCTCATGTTGCGCCACAACACTCGGTCCACAATTACAATTAATCAGTACATAATTATAAGCACAATAATACATGTTATTTATATCTAGAGGTTCCTGATTTTCTTTTTTATGATGAATTTTAACAAAGAAATGCCGAAAAACCATTTCCTTCTAAAGAAATTAGTTTGTCTCCAAACTTCAACTAGACTCGTCCAATACAATAATTATGGGATTTTATTTCTACGCTCTGTTCTCAGAAGAACTGATTTGGGATTTACCAAAATATCGAACTTTATGGTTTTTTACTCTTCTAAAAATCTTCTTATATTCTAGTAATATTTTTGTTACTTCAAATGACTAGGGAAACCTCTAGGCTAACATCCATTTAAAATCACACAATGCTCCCACACGCTCTAATCACATTCCCTAAAAGTGTTGCCAACTCCAATTTAAAC
The DNA here is from genome assembly GCA_949699075.1 of Asteroscopus sphinx. NCBI lineage: Eukaryota > Metazoa > Arthropoda > Insecta > Lepidoptera > Noctuidae > Asteroscopus > Asteroscopus sphinx. The sequence continues at coordinate 18,487,422 of OX453022.1, read as the reverse complement.
TTACCCTTCAATTAGAATTGCAATAATATTTTAATATGATTTCCAAATGTTATTTAAAGCTTGTCGACAGAAATTCGTTAGCCTTTAACTTTTAACTAGGGGCGCTAAAACTTTTGTATAATTAGTTTCAACACCGAAATGAATATTAAATTTAATTAGGATTAACTTTCGTGTGTTCTTTGACTTTTTAATTTTGAAGTGAATTTGGTGAAGCCATTATTTTCAATTGAAATTTTAAATGTTTCAGAATTTAAGTAGTACTGATTGTTTTAGGTTTTTGCTTTTACAGTTTTTTTCAACCTTTACGATATATTTTTACGCTTTTTTCATTTTTTTCATTGAGGATAGTGTGATTTTTAATTATGTTTATCAATTTTTTTTAAGTTAGAACGACTGTCGTCTGACTTCTACAAACCTTAAAAAATACATGTGCGGTCAGGGGACACTCGTCACGAACGAAGTTATCCTTAATTCATATTTTGTTACTGACCGGTTCATTATAATGCTAAATTAATTTCAAAATTTCGCAACTATTATACAAGCATAGATGGCAGGAAACATCATGCGTCGGACTGATATACTACAGGCTTCAGGTTCAGTTCCCAGTAAAACATGACTTTTGTATGTTTTAATTAAAAGTTAGCTGTCACTTTGACGTTACCCACCAGATGGCGCTTAAAGGTGAGATCAGCTGACAATTTTATGTCCGTATATTCAATGTTCTTTATGGGTATAATGGCAATATTAGCGTGACGTGATGCTACAAGTTTAAAAGCAAATACGACACCAAACACAAAGCCACATCCGACAAATCCCCGAGAGTAAAGTCCATGCGACTCAAAATTAACAATAGGATCGACTACGGACAACAGTAGCACAACCAAAGACAAGACACAACCAAACATCACCACCATTAGACCGAAGAGCAACACACAGGTGTACCATATCAAATAGCAGTATCCCTTTTATTTTTGTATAAAATCACGATGACAGATATTGAAAACCAAATAAAATTATTAAAAATAGCTAGCTACATCGATTATTCGAAACCATTACTAAGTTTCGAAAAGCCCATTGAGTAAATAATATGAGGTCAAACTTATACGGTTTGAAAGTCTGCTTTAATACCCGCTAAAATAGTACTTTTCTTTGGAATGAGCCAAAAAACTTCGAATCAAGCATGAGCGACGTCTTTATCAGAACCTTTTTGAAGAAAAGAAAAGTTTTTCATCCCAGACCTGCCTATTATTTGGCCAAAAGTAAGTTTTATAAGAGGGCCAAGTTTTTTCTTCGTCTTGTACTTGAGGCTTTGTTTTTTGAAGATCCAACTTTTATTTTTGCTTTAATTTTATAATTAAATTGGTAATAGAATATGGTTCTGTTATTGTTAGGTTTATGAGAGAAAATCTCAGAAGTAAATAAATTAAATTATTCTATATTTATTCATCTCATATTACATGTCTGATCTGGATATTCCGTGTGGTGCAAGACATAAAGAATTGTACCACCCTATCTCTTCTCATGGGTGTCTTAAAAGACGACTAAGGGATTCACCAGAGTATGGGCAGCAGCAATGTCTGAGTATTTATTAATTTCTATATGCTTTATTGTACACCATAAAACACATTACATTGAACTATTGTACAAATGGCGGCCTTATCGCGATCAGCGTTTTCATCCAGACAACCTTAATTGGTTTCATCTATACTGGATTTTTGCATGCTTACTACAAGCAGAACAGCACTGTTCCTAAACCACCAATTTTATATCTGGTACTACCTGTATTCTACGCAAATAAATGATTCTTCTTTCTTTCTTTCTTAGGATGGACAAGAATGAACTGGACAGAAAATGGGGAATAGTAGGTTATTAACAAACAAACTCCGATCGCCAACCCTCCTGCCAAGCGTGGCGATTATGGCATATCCCCCACAATATGACCAGTGTGGCGATACTTGAGGGAGGCCTATGTCCAGCAGTGGATGTTTTTCAGCTGAAATGATGATGATGATGATGACTGATCTGGATGATTTCCTCGAGATGTATCCCACAGATAGGTAAAGTTCTCGAAAGCTGTGGGATAGTATAGGTAACGAAAACAATACTGAAAATGCCTAAGTAAGTAAGTAAACTTAAGTAAGTAAGTAAACTTTATTGTTACTGATTGAGTGGTTACAGTTGTTATTATAGATACATCTTGATAGTGTTAGATACATCAATTAGCCCATTTAATAAGGAAGCATTGATTAACAGAATTGTCACATAATCTCAAAGGACAGATTCATACAATTATTGAGATGGTGCGTGATACCTACGCAGTAACTAATCTAACAACTTCAAAATTGTGATGATGGATTAGAAGATTTTTTATACTTGTCAAAAAATAATCACATTACGCTGTTGTTCCATTACCTAAACCAGAACAACAACGGAAAGCTTCCAGTACGATATTAAACAACTTTATTTTTCTCCTTAAGTAGAAATGATTGTGAAAGTCATTAGAAAGTATAATTTTTTAAGTACCATCTCAATTTTCTTAATGTAAGTGAATCAAATGCATATTTATTTACACTGATGTAAAATTTAAAGATCTAGCATCTTCTAAAGTACTCAAGAATGTCGGCGTATTCTTGGTAGTCAGCCTTACTTTGCTGATCTGAACCCATCCCATTTATTTGTTGCATCCTTGTCGCCATGTGTATTTATTACTGTGGGTTTGCACAAAAAAACATTTAACATGTAATGTCTCGAAACTTGTCATATGAAACTAATGTCACAACTTGTTTTGTTGATTGTTACGTTCGCACTGCAGAATACTGGGTAAATTCTTTGACAGAGTTCAAGATTTGTTGTTGGCTGTGTTTGCACTGACTAAAAACTTATACATTGACATGTTTGTCTATAGATTTGTCACGGCTGGCGTTCGCACTGATGCTTAATCATGTGTCAAAACTTGTATAAATCTCGTTTTTTGTGTTATCCAATGAGGTCGGTAAACATGTATGGCCGAAAGCAGATACTTTGAAGTGTATCGAAATTAATTGTGAAACATGTCAATAGACTATGAAATGTCAAACAAGTTTCGTTTCAACAAGTTGTGTGTTAATGCGAACGCGATTCGATACATTGACAGAAAACTGACTTTTCAACATGTTTTTATGTGAATGTTTCGTCAGTGCAAACTAACAGTTAGTTACTAGCCTAAGCGACTTCGCCCGCGTGAATGTCGTTTATCACGCATCCCTCATGAACTGTTCATCGTCTCGGGATAAAATGTAGCCTATATTTTATTCCGGGTTATGTTCTATCTGTATGCCAAATTGAATTAAAATCGGTCTCGCCGTTCTTGAGTTATAAATTATGTAACTAACCCGACTTTGTTTTATATATTAAGATTTTCGGGAGCGTACCACAATGAAATATCAAGTCAACATACTAACTGTTTATTTGCAGCCTACCCGCGACTTACAATGATTACATAGAAACCACAATGCTTATTTATTTACAACACTCACTACGCCGCACCGGCCGACATCATTGTGTCAAGACCGGCTGTCTTTGAAAACCAGCGCAGTGGTTCTGCTCCGTGCATCATCATCATCATCACCACCATTTCAGCCAAAAAACGTCCACTGCTGGACATAGGCCTCCCCCAACCATCGCCACAACGACCGGTCCTATGCTTTTCGCATTCAGCGGATTCCCGCGACCTTCACGAGGTCGTTGGTCCACCTTGTGGGGGGCCTACCCAGGCTGCGCCAATTTTTGTGGTTTTGTGCGTCACCTTCTTGGCGTAAATAAATCTTTCTTTATTTCATCCATTCTCGTAAAACTACTAACTCATGTTGATAAGAGAGAAGAAATTATGGTAGCATTTAATGCAAAGTGTATTTGAACTTGGCCCAATACTCAGTTAATTATCACGTCAAATTCACACGGTAACAATTAATCTTGCATTAAGAGCTTTCCGCTCTGAATACAAGTGCCCTTTATGTAGGTTATTAGGTCCACCGCAATACATAAGGTTTTGGTCTGATTGGTAGCGGTTTCTATTTTCTCTGACATTGTTTTGCTCGAGTTTTGAGAAAAAACAAATACCAAAAACAAATACAAATACCAATTATTACCATAATTAATATAGCTTCCAAAACTTTTCGTTTTAAGATTAGGGAATCTCTAGTTTGTAAGGATTGTGCCAAATTGACTGTTGCCTTGTGTTTGTGCCTTCTTGAATTCCTTCTTCTTTTTCTTTTCTTTTTCTTCTTCTTTAATTGATTGAGTCTTCTCTAATATAAATAGGTTAAAACCTAAAGACTGGCTTAGGACCATACTTGGAGCATTGGAAAACCGTAGAATTAAAATAAAAACACTATTTCTTAAATGACTGAAAATGTAACCTTTGGAAGAAGAAAATAAATAGATATTATTTTTTTTATTTGCGCCTAGGAGGTGACACACAAAAGTGCCTAAACTGTACAAAAAACCAAAAAAATACTAACATTTTGGGAAAATGCAGCTATGCAGCCGTGATATGACCTAAAAAGCAGAATGTACATAGAAACACAATTAAATAAGTCTGTGGAGGATCGAGGTATCATGTTCCTCCAACACAAAGGGAGGATCTTCCGACCAGGCTGGCAACAACGGTTGATGTTGGGTGCTTGTATATACTAAGTTGCGTGTCATACTCTGCTTGTGCGATTCAGGATTTGTGTTGTCATCGACTATGTGAGTGTTACTTCCCATGTAGCGACATAGATGTCGCTACACGTCTATTAGGTTTTTCCCAGGCGATGATGGCGGGACGAGCTAGACTCGTATACAAAGGACTGGTCCACACTTGTATTTGACTGGAAAGAGTGGAAAAAGGAAAGGGAGGCCTTTGCCCTGCAGTGGGATAATGTAGGCTGAAAACAATAACAATGCTTTTCCATTGCTAAATCGATTCAAACCAGTCTCGCTCTCCGCTACCAAACACACCTCGCTCCCTTAACAGCCCATCATTACGGAGGGTTTAGCAATCACATAGAAACGTGATAGGTGAAGGGACTGCAGAACAAATGGATTGTGGACTTAATTATAGTCATTGTTGCTACGGTCTACGGACGTCACTTTGACGGGCTGTTTGTTGAGGATCCATTATGGAGACGCAAATGGAGGAATTTCTATTAGCGTGATTGAGATAAAGGGCTTGATATTGTAAGAGTAAGAGAACAGCGGCATTGAGGGAGGGGTTTTTAGAATGACGGTGTATGACGTTCAAAAAGAACTAGCTGAAACGAGTCCACTTCAAATAAATGTTTTTTTGGTTTTGATTTTGATCCGGCTAATCAGCATCTAGAGGCTTACCTACTGGTCTGTAACTCGATGTGACTGCCAATACTATCGGTTCCCACTTCGGTATAATTTTTTTGTTTGGGACAAGCTCGCCACATTTTTTCTACCACTGTGACTTCTGTATGCCAGGATCTACAATGGCAACCAACCAAGAAAACGCCGGAACAATGAAGCTCGGTCATCATCTTCATCATATTTTTTTTTTTTTTTTTTTATATTGTATGATGGCGAAACGAGCCAAAGGCCAACCTCATGTTAAGCGGTTACCTTTGCCCATAACAACTTCAATACCACCTAGACTGTAGCCTTAATGGTACCGCAAGTCGATTCGCCAAACTGAGACATGAATATGGAAAGTCTCATGTGATTGTAATTTCATTTCAGCCGAAAGACGTCCACTGCTGGACATAGGCCTCCCCGAAGCATATTGCCATATGCCATATATATACCATAATCGCCACGCTTGGCAGGCGGGTTGGCGATCGCAGCTGGTTGGTTAAATACTCAGAAAACGCTGCTACCCATCCTCTAGAATATCATTTAGTTGCCTTTTACGACACCCATGAGAAGAGATAGGGTGATTATTGGAATCAAGTGTAACCGCTCACAAATAGGACCCATACATCCAGCATATATCACTACATCTATTAATCCGTGGTGCTAGGCAAATGGGTATAACCCAGTTCAATCAATCAATCAACTCAGCCTATCGCAGTCCACTGCTAGACATAGGCCTCTCCCAAGTTGCGCCACAACACTCGGTCCTCTGCCATCCGCATCCAGTCCCCCCCAGCCACGTTCTTTAGGTCGTCGTTCCATAACCCAGTTGCAAACATCTTTTTCATGCGTATAGGCGCAAGGGCCTTTTACTCTTTCTTGTTTTCAGCTTGATACGGCCTTCCGTACTTCCCTAAGTAGAAACAACTTTTATTCCTACTCCTCCTAATTTCTTTTCTGATTAATTTCGTTGCTAGTTCCAAGACAGTTTAATCATTTCCCACTTCGGTAAATCAAAAACAAACACCGTCTCGTAAATACTTGCAGCTCATAAAAACAATAGCCTCAGGCTGGAATTGAACGTACAACATGAAACGGACGCCTAACCGTTTGTCATTCCAAAAAATAATAAACACTCGATTTCATAACAAGTGTTACTTAACTATACAAAGAAAACTGCTCATCATAATCGCACAATAGAACTGGCGGTCGGTCATTGACATCCAACAATACTGTCAGTTAAAACAGAACTAGGGTTGCTTACTTATTTTTAACCAAATTTTTTGAAATATTTCCCAGCCAGGAGGACAGATGACCTGAAGAAAGAAGAAAGTACCTGGGGGGACTGGATGTAGGGAGATGGGAGGACCGAGTGTTGTGACGCAACTTAGGAGAGGCCTATGTGGACATGCTGGAGCAGTGGACTGACAGCTTTGTGGTGGCTGAGTGCCTGAGTGCCTGAGTTGATTGTTTTTTTTTTCTTTCAAAGCCTTGAAATAAGTAGATCGGGGAAAACATTTAGGTTTCTAATGTTGAGTTTTCAAATGGAGTTTCTTGCCGGCTCTTCTCGGTCCTCCCATCTCCCTACATCCAGTAGGGAGATGGGAGGACCGAGTGTTGTGACGCAACTTAGGAGAGGCCTATGTAGACATGCTGGAGCAGTGGACTGACAGCTTTGTGGTGGCTGAGTGCCTGAGTTGATTGTTTTTTTTTTCTTTCAAAGCCTTGAAATAAGTAGATCGGGGAAAAAATTTAGGTTTCTAATGTTGAGTTTTCAAATGGAGTTTCTTGCCGGCTCTTCTCCATAGGACTAACTTTTTGGAACCGTGCAACTAGATTCATAATTAACGTTTTGAAAGTGTATGGAAATGCTTATTCGAAATAAAAACTTTCGACTTTGACTTTGAGTTACCTATATTTCGCGACAGGAAGGGCAAGTGCTTACAAAGTTTCTCATTTCCATTTAAGGTTCCCTGTACTTTTTTACATCAACCTATTTAAAGCTTATGACCTTTTTGTCTCCGCTTCTAGGGACAGAGGGCACATTGCCTCCCCCTAAGTAACTGTAACTAATTAACGGTACGCGTAACATAAAAGAGTACCTACTATAATTATTATGTCATCGAGTTGGCAACCCTACAATAGCTGATACGAATCCGTTCCGTTACGCGTCAGTATCAATCCACTTAACATTCCAATCAATCAGTTGTAACAATCAAATTAATAAGCTCGCCTACAATATCTATATCTAAGTGTTAATGAGGATGTGCCTGAGGCTATGGAAACAGTGAGTTTGATTTAAGTTATTAAAACAGCGATTTTACTAAATTGTTTTTTGTTGGGATAGGTATCTATGGCAAGCACAAAAAAATATACTGTAAAAAAATGTAGTGCCTGCTTGATTCATTTTGGACCTGTCGGGGGTGGTTATGCGAATACCAATGGGTTCCCACGCCTCCGGCCAAAGATAGTTGAAGGAACACCGTGGTGGTTTTAGTCGGGAATAGTCAGACACTGGCTCCGTCGTTCCCGGGCGGAGTGCGTCCATGAGCATTTCCCCACGGCAAAAAAAAAGGAATGTTATAGTTTTCTATACGATAACCACTCTCTCTTCCAATTGGCTTATTACTGATGAACATGAACAAACATCACAAAGGTATTCATAAAGTTAAAATTACGGGATTAGCGGGACACCCATTTTGCTGTAGGGGCTCGTGGCTAAGTCATACTAGATATCTATGGCAGTCGTTATGGGTAGACAGAATATTGATAGTCTGACAACAGGTCTAACCTTAGGTTTTCGGTATTACCCAGTACCTGGATTACGGGGGTCTGATGACAGTCGCTCTGTGTAAAATACTGATGGTCAGCCGCATCTGGCTAGACTGGAAGCCGACCCCAATAAAAGGCTCGGAGGATGAATTTAGACAGAAAAGCTCGGAAAAAGACACTCATTTTGTTACCCATCTAGGTATATAAAACTCGCTCCGCTACGCTCTCGAAGTTTTGATGGCCAGAATCTAACAGTACTTTTAAGGCTTCACAATAAAATAATTGGCCCTTGATTGCGCAAACGATATTTGATATAGGTACAAAAGGCTTCAACTTACTGTGGTTCAATTAAATTTTTACATGATAATATTCATTGTTTTGACGCCTTTTTGTTTACATTGTGAGGGAGATCGTATGTTAAAATTAAAGGTCAATATAACTGCTGCAAAAAGTCCAGACAATCTGTATAAAAAGTTAAGATTTTGTTCAACTTGAAAACAAAACTTCATTCATATCAGCCGTACTTTTAGCTGATACGACAAATTAGGCTTGCAATGAGAATATTATGAAAAATAGCTAACACGAAGGGTGTATAGAAAGTGAAGCAATTACCTTAAAGCTGTACAAATATTTTTTGTCAGACTGATTGCTTCCAAACTCCAAAAACAGATGCTTTGGCAGACTTAATAGCCGTTTCAATCGTCAAATCTGGTACAATTAAATCAACGATTAAACACTGTACCCAAATTTAGCTTGCAGGCTACAGAGAGTATATGAAATTTGATTTTTTTGATCTCCCTGCATACCTTCTAATCAAAGGTTTCCTAGGTAAAAATTACACGCGTAAAGTGTAAAAACAAAAACATGAAAGCTACAAACAACTGCAACAACTCATTAAAATTACAAAGACATTAGATAAGTTGATACAGAATTGTTTCAGAGAATTCCTTCAGCGTGTAAAGACAGTCTCTAGAGCTCTCCACTAGAGGGCCACCCTTACTGGTCATTGTTCTACAGCTTTGTAACACCAATTTGTATAAGAGCTTAGCCTCTTGGCAGGTTCTGTGAGCCTGGTACTTCGAATATCGCACTTTGTGTTTGTTGACGAGACAACGTGTGGCAAATGGATGAACAACACAAGATCTTGTGTTTGTTGTGTAATTAATTAAATTATTTAAATAAAATAGTCTATGCAAAGTTCTGAGCGTACATTTTAGTAGTAATTAACACGTTTCAGAATGAAAACGAATAAATAATATGTATATAGTGTATATGGCTGTTATAATATTTATTGCAATAATTGTTTTTTTTTGGTTCTTGGATCCCTTAATAGGGTTGGGTCTCTTGATAGGGCTTTGAAACGCAATATACTCTAGGATTTAGTCTGATGCATGATCTTGATATGTAAACATATCTCGTTGTCGTTGTTAATACATTCATCTGAGGAAACTGTTTATGGCTATTGTTTTACCTATTTGTATACTTATGTTTGTTACCATTGTTACCATAGACGAATAAAAAAAGGATTTTTGGAAATTTTAACCCTAAGGAGCTGAAATATGGTGATAGAGTTTGTAAAAAAATCTTTTCTCCTGGATCGATTCATTTAAAACTTGGGAAAAATTATCTTTAAAGTAAATAATGAAACAATTATTATCTTTTCTTTTTTCAAAATTATTCCTAAAAGAGGATCCAATAGGGTAATACATTTTATACGGTAGAATATTATTGCGTAGTTGGATTGACTCGAGACTCGGTATAAATAATCTTTAAGGAAATTAATGAATTACGTGTTTTTGAATTTTTCGAAAATACAACTCAATTAAAAAAAAAAAACCCGCGGAATACATAACCTCCTCCTTTTTTTGAAGTCAGTTAAAAAGAGAAAATTACTCACGAGCAGGATTCGAACCTGCGACTCCTGGCTCAGTACGCCAGTGCTTTAGCTAATAAGCTAAATCACAAGCACAATTTAAATCGTAAGATTTCGGTTCGCATGCGTAAATGCGTTAAAATAATAAAATAATCAAAAAGAAGTTTAATGTTTCTAGTAAAAAAAAACCTGGGGGCGACCAAGAGCGATCTTGACACAAATAATCTTTAAATTAAATAATAACAAAGAAACGTGTATTTTTCTTTTCCCGAAACTACGACGGAAATATTATACGGAGCATTTTTTTTTTTATAGTATAGGATAGCGAAACGAGCTAAAGGCCCACCTGATGTTAAACAGGTAACCTTTGCCCATAACAACTTTAATACCACCTAGGCTGTTGCCTAAATGCTGTTTACGCGGGCAAAGCCGCAAGAGCACCGCTAGTAAGTGATAAAATTACAGAAAAATATTGAAATTGCATTTAAAAATGAATAATGTGCTAGTATGACTATGACTGCCTCGTTGGTCTAGTGGTTGCAAGCGCGACCGCTGAGCGTGAGGTCCTGGGTTCGATTCCCGGGTCGAGCAAAGTGTTATTGGGTTTTTTCATTAGGAAATTCTCAGTAGCAGCCCGGAGTCTGGATTTGTGCCCGATCAATGGCAATAGGCTCGCCCCCTATTACATGGGACTATAACATAACTGGCGAAATGTGGGTGTACTATACACCTCTGCCTACCCCTTCGGGGAAATACAGGCGTGATTTATGTTATGTTATGTTTAATGTGCTAGTAAGTGACAAAATTACAGAGACATAATGATATTGCATTTAAAAATTAATATATGTACGGGTATAACAACATAAAAAAAACTTAGGCAATAAAAATATTTATTCCGATCATGCAAGGATTTGGAAAGAAAGAAAAAATATCTGCACGAGACCAAGAAAGGCCTCTATGTCAACCTCAGTGCTACAGTAACTGACTACAATTGAAGCAATAGAAGTTTATACAATATAGCTAGTTTTAATTGAGTAAAACTACATTTACAGGTTACACGAGCTTCGTTTGTTATAAATAGTAACTCTAACTCTAATTAGACGCTAACGATGACACGCTCAAAGTTTAATTCAAATTCTGTTTGCAAGCTCTAAACATGCATTAGTGTTTAAGCACGTATTTCTGGAAAATTTGGATTAAATCAACTAACCGACACGTTGCACGGAATTACCACCCTCATGCATACAAATTTTGAAAATTACCTATAAAGAAAAATTCATTTCACAATTCCGAAAATCCAAAATTCACGATTTATTTTGTGAAATGGACCATTTTAGGTCAGTTTAGGTACTATCAGCAAACTTCTCGGTGAACCACCACTAAGGCTAAAATCGCTTGCGCTTGCTTCGCTTGCTTCAACTACAACAAGCAAACAATAAAACAAAAAACTCTTCATATTAGTATATATTATTACGGTGCCAACTATTCACTATAGACTGACCCCGACTTACATAGAAAAAGTTTTTTTCAAAAAAGCTGGTTATGATGAGGGTAAAGACGTCAATGATAAAAATGTAAAATAATATCATGGTGTACTTACAGATCAGGTTCAATATCAGTATAGTGCCCGTCTGCGTCGACGAGCCCCACTCTTATCGTGGGGAGAGTCTCGTCTTCATCATCTTCCACTTCTCCTCTCGCCTCTCTTGCTTCTCTTTCTGCTAGCGCTCGAGCTGCTATCACCTGCAAAAGAAATAAATGTATCTATTGTTAACGAAAAATATTATTTTGTGACATTGCCCGATGGGTTAACTCTTAAAAAAATATAGAGAAATAACATTCTACAATATTTTTTTTCAGTTCTAGACCAAACAAGCGTTTCTTAACCTTTTTTGGCGATCGAGCCACCAAGAAAGACAAACGTTCAACTGCTACGCTATTACTGCTATATACTTCTCATTTTGAGAAGATGCCCAACAGTGAGACAGTAATGGATTATATTGTTTGTGTATGAGCCATCGAAATACAATTATCATAATGCTAACTTATCGGTCCTTTTATCCGCAAGTTTAAACAAAAACACAAGCCTAACATCAATTTTTCAATCACAAATAAAACTTGAAAATAATCCTACAAAAGCTTTAAATCCTATTCCATAATTCAGTTCTGTACAATCGATGACAAAATACAAAATTCATACAACATTCTAATTTATGGTACACGTGTACATGACTCATACATAATCCGATTTTTCGCATATTTCCATGTTCTATATGGCATCCATTGTTCAGCATATTTTTACATCCCCCGAAACAAATGACGTGCAATCAACCATTTTTCACCCTCGCTGTAAACACGGAATAGATGGATGAAAAACTGTTCAGTTACAGCGTTTAAATAGTAGATTGTTATACAAGGGCCGAAAGGAATCAATTCCCATAAGAGGTATGTTATAGCCCGAGTAGGAATTGATGACTTTCTCCGGTGTACTCTCACACCACACTCACTCTCACTCTACTTTTCATTTCAAATAGAAGGAAAGTAAAAAGTTGTAGTTTTTTTAAAATACATACCTATTTTCGTGTCTGTTCGCCACTTCATAAAATCATTGTATGTATTTAAGTACCGTTCCTTTGAAATTTCTGGCAAAAGATTTTCGTTTACTGTATTTACTTTATCCGAATCTGGGGTCAACATTTCAGAATCGCTTGAACTCATCTTAGTTTAAAAAACCGAGATTTTGAATTTTGGTACAGACAGAGTTAGTATCCCGCCAAATTATATAGTAATTTTTAAATTTTAAATATGGAACACACCGCGTCACCGCGCGGCGGGTCGTCCGTCAGGTATTTTTTTTAATTCACACTGGCTGTTTATATACTCACAAGACCGCAGTATTTTTTATTTTATTTTAATCGATATTTTTCTTAATGTACATTTTTTCGTAGCCGACTACCTAAGCTAATTTGTTCTATTTTTAAAATTCATTCCAGCCCTAGGGAGGAAAGCAATTACTATGAGTTTTTCCCGCACTAGAGAGGGAAGCAGCGTCTTCCACCCGCTACTCAGATCAAACAAACACTACTTTCCGAGTATGAGAAATGTTTTTTTTTTTTAATGGAGAATGCCACAAAATGAAAAAATAAATAAATGCCAGAGTCAATTAAGATAACATAATTATATGGTGATCACACCACAGGCAAGTGATAGGGCATAAATAGTTGGTCACAAATATGATATTACTCTTATTAGTTTTACAAAAAATCATCACCGAAAACGAGTACCACGCGCTAAAAGTAGCAGTAAAGTAGTAGCTATGTGTCCTATATCGCATGTACAATGGGGAGTGCTCTGAGGAATTGTTCGACCTTATACCAGCCGCTGACTTCCACCATCGTACCACCCGCTATAAATCTAAATTCCATCCGCACCATCTTGATGGTTGGTGGTCAACTACAGTACGTTTCACACGCCACTTTTTGCCTCGTACAGCAAAACTGTGGAAGCAACTTCCGTCAGCGGTTTTCTCCTTCAAGAAAAGAGCATACGTCTTTTCAAAGGGTCGGCGACGCATCGGCGACTCCCCTGGTGTTGCGGATATCCATGGGCGGCGGAGATTGCTTACCATCAGGTGACCCGCATGCTCGTTTGCCCTCCTATGTTATAAAAAAAAAGCAAGGTCGTAAGCGTCAAGTATATTAGCCGGTATTTATATGTGAAATTATGAAAGAAAAATTCCTTCGTAAGTTTTCGTTGCGACCGTTTCTTTTGAGTTATTCTATTGATTTCTATCACCAAAACTTGCATTTCATACCAGATTCCGAGTCTTCTCTTATCTCTCTTTCGCAACAAAAAATTGGTTACTCGTCCCTTGCGGCGTTGCCAATCAATCAATCAATCAACCAATCGATCAATCAATCAAAATGTGTTTTTTTTTGTCAATTTGGGCTTGCACAGTGTCTCTCGGTGATAGTTTTAGAGAAGAAGAATTATAAACTAAGAAAAACTAATTACACATCTGTAATCTACTTTTAATGCCCTACCAATTTACATATAAACTATCTTAATCTACTCTGGGTTTTTGCAATAAACATTTCGTAGCATTGTCCTTTTGCATAAATATTTAGTTGTGAGAAATGTGTGTCTATTATGTGAATATGTATCGAAATTGTATTATCGAGAGAAATTTTGATTAAAAATCTGGAATAAGTTATTTTAAAGTTTCAATGGTAAATTACTTTAATCGGTATAGATGTTACGGGCAGAATCCGCAGTGGGTGCAGAGTTAGCACTGCCCGGACATTGCCGACATTGCACAGCAAATTCCGAGCAAAGTCCGAAAATAAGAATTATTTGCGGGCTCTACTCGGTTTATACTTGGCATTGTCAACACTGCCCGAGTGAGGGAAGGCACTGTTGAAAGATTTCATTTACTCGGCCAATGTTGACATTGGTGTCGATTCTCTTGTTCACGGACTAAATTTGTTTTAAACTATCGCTCTTTTTTACTAAAAGTTGACACAAGAAAAGGATGGCAACAATTTAAGTGCTGTAAAATTAGTGGGAATTAAAACTTCCATACAAGTTTAATCGTGATCTCGTAACGTGCCCACTAAAATACAAAGAAATGTGACACGTAAACTAATTTGACAGTTCTAAAATTGTTGCCATCCCTTTCTTGCATCTACTATTAGTAAAAGAGAGCGATAGTTTAAAGTAGGTTTAGTTCGTGAACAAGAGAATCGACCCCAATGCCTATTATAAACTGGGCAGAGCCGCTAGTAATTCATATTTTCTGACTTTGCTCAGAGGGTAGGCCCTCAATGCAATGTCGCTAATGCTCGGGCAGTGCTGACTACACCCTCTGTGCACTCTGCCCGTAACATAGACTAAAAAACCGGCCAAGAGCATGTCGGACCATGCTCAGTATTATAGGGTTCCTTAAGTAGGTCTAATTACAAACGAATCAAATCGAATATTAATCATTGCTATTTTAGTTTTTGCAAACAGCGCCACCTAGCGCTAAATTTAAGAAGTGTGTCATATATTGATATGACACACTTCTTAAATTTAGCGCTATTACTTTGTGTTATCAATATTACACAAAGTTTCTTTTTGTGATTTTTTTAAATAGAAAGTAACTAAAGGAGCATTATTTGCTAGATCATTTTTATCTAAGGTCAATGACCTATGAACTAGGACGTCTTAATTATTTATCAGTTTTCTCACTATAACTCAAAAATTTATAATCACATTATACTCAAAATAATTTTAAAAGAGAGTTTTTATAAAAGTCTATCAAAATGGAAGATTACAAGTTTCTACGTTGCATAGTTTGGAAATGGCACACATTACAAGCCACTTTGGTGGGCTATATTTCGCAGATGGTACACCTGATAAAAAAGTTATGTATGAAACATTACCTTAATTTTAGTAGACCTATTCAGTGATACCCCACACGAGGGCGAGCAGCGAAAAAAAAAATTTCATCCCCGTTTCACATGTATGGGCGCCACCCCTAAAATACGTTACCAAGATTTTTTTATTCTTTTAAAATTGAGATCTATATCTAAACCATTTTTTAACAAAATTTCATTTACTTATGTTTATAACTGTAGAAGTTATTAAGCTGTAAAGGATTATGACAGACGGACAGACGGATAGACGGACAGACGGACAGACGGACGGACATGAAGAAACTATAAGGGTTCCTTGTAGGACTACGGAACCCTAAAAACAGCAGTCACAAAACCTGCACAGACACTTATAATTCCCTTTGAGTTGCAAGCTCACTGAGAGACGGGGTGATTTAAGTGGTGCCATATTACGTATGACACTTTCAACCCCACACCTTACATCTAACATCACAAAATTAATGCATTGTCACTCTTAGAATCTACAATAGCAAGTTAGAAACTAAATGCTTATATGCATACGTAATGCAAGAAAACCGTTTTAGATCTAAAATCATTCATGACGTATATTCGCTGAAACTAGTGAATTCTGTATGAAAGGTCCGATCTGTTATTTGCTATGTTTATGTAAGGGTTAGGGTGTGTTATAATAATGATGTATTTATTTAGACATATGCTAACGGATGGCCAATGGGGTAAAAAAGAACAGCACAACCCTTATCTCTTCTCATGTGTGTCTTAAAAGGCGGCTAAGGGATTCACCAGAGGATGGGCAGCAGCGTTCTCTGAGTATTTATTCAAACAACTGCAACCACCAACCCGCCTGCCAAGCGTGGCGATTATGGCATTGCCCCCCAAACTGCTTGAGAAGGGCTATGTCCAGCTGTGGACGCATTTCGGCTGAAATGATGATGATGATGCTAACAGAGATGTATGCGAGGCATATCTCCATCTATCAATGGACTTTTTCATGGTACAACAAGCGAAAAAAATAAAAATCACTTTCTATTTCCGTTTTTGCACCGAAAATCCGATAATCAAATCACGGATTAACGGGGTTGATTTTCACATATTTTTTCATGCATTCACCGTCTTCTATTCTATCATTCTTATATTTAGAAACTTCTTCACGAATATAACATTTCTGCACCAGCTTTTAATACCCAAAACTTCTGCAGTCAGTTTTAAGAAATTCATTTGTGCTGCCCTGCTCCCAAATTACTTGGGATCGGTGCAATACGTCTCAACATAACATAACATAACATCACGCCTGTATTTCCCCGAAGGGGTAGGCAGAGGTGTATAGTGCACCCACATTTCGCCAGTTATCTTATAAGTCCCACGTAATAGGGGGCGAGCCTATATTGCAATTAACCGGGCACAAATCCAGACTCCAGGCTGCTACTGAGAATTTTATATGCACAAACTCAATAACACTTTGTCCGATCTGGGAATCGAACTCAGGACCCCACGCTCAGCAGTCGCGCTTGCGACCACTAGACCAACGAGGCAGTCCACGTCGACGAATACGTCTTATTCTTCCATTTTTGCCAGCTTGCATAATTCTCTATTTACCTGTAGCCTCCTCTGTGCTTGCGGCGTGATCTCCACAACCCTGGACCATCTTCTGGACTTCCTCTCGTACTGCCATTTGTCGCTCAGCGCGCATTGCTCATCGTCAGAGTCGTTCTGTTGAAAAAGAATTTATTAAAATTAACATTAGGAGTGACTTAGTAACTCGTGGCTAAGTAATAACCATGTGCATTCCAAGATCTGCCGCGGTCAGTCTTTGGATAGGTGACCGTTTCGTCTTACATCGAGACCCTTCCGTGACTCGGTGAGTACGTTAAGCTGTCAGTCCCGGTTGCGATACGAATATCTATGCAGTCATTATAGTATTCAGAAGCACGATAGCTTGACAACTGGTGTAACCTTAGGTTGTCGGTATTACCCAGTAACTCGAGGTCTGATGGCAGTCGCTCCGTGTAAAATACTGATGTTCAGCCGCATCTGGGTTGAATGCAAGCCGACACCAACATAATTGGGAAAATACTTGCAGGAAGAATAACTTTCTGGAAGTCAAAGTCAAAACTTTTTATGTCGAATAAGCATTTAGGTATATGCATTTTCAAAACGTTAAGAATCTAGTTGCACGGTTCCAAAATGTTGGTCCTATGGAGAAAAGCCAGCAAGAAACTCCATGGATATATTGTTTCTTTTCAATTAATAAAAGGTACAATGCAGACATTAATTGACAGCCTTATTGACATTAATTTAATTTCTTCAATTTTAATGTAATTTTAGTTAACTTAATTAGTTTCAATTTCATTGGTTCAATTTATAATTTAATTTATGCTGATGTAATTTAATTCGAACTAACATAGTATTTTATAAGTATTACTAACATTATTGTGCACTGAAGTTGTCTGATTAAATAAATAAATAATAATAATGGTTTGTGACATGATTTTGACAGAATCGTGTGAGAACAATGTAGGTTAAAGAGTGAGACAAATTCACTGAAGTAAACCAATTAATAATTATATTATGTATAGGCTTGATCATAATAGAAGGGAACCCATCGATCTGACACTATGCCATTTATTAAATGCTCACATTTACAGTGATCAAAAATATTGAAAGGTCCTGAAATACAATGTAAAAATAGAATACCTATAATGGAAAAAAATGATAAATTAAGTAAAAATGTAAATAAGATCATAATGTCAAAAAATGTAAAATATAAATAGGTAATTGATTGGCTTAAAATTTTCCAAAACGTAGGCTTTAAAGTAAATTAACAAACCAATCCGAATTTAATTCAAAACACCTAAGCATTGCCATAAGTTGATATTTTTCTAATTGGCTATTCAACAACATGAACTTTTTCTTCGCTCCATCTCGAAGATGAAACTAATAATATCTTAAGACGAAACTTAACAAGCTTAATCCAATCGCAATTGAAACCAAGTAATTGGTTTAACACAAATTATTTTACACGCCCGTAAACCGAGTGAATGCAATTCAATTAAATTGAATTAATCTGTTTTGAGAGTAGAGCGTTGTAAAGACCGTTGATTGCTTTCGAATTCGATGAAGTTGCTTCGTGGAATTTAGTACAGACAGGTGACATTGATTTTGTTGGCATTTCTGTAGTTTGAATGTTGATTAATATAGTACCTGCACTATAACCTTTGCAAAGTATGTGTTTCATATTTTAATATCGGCGTAATTGTCACAATGAAAAATCTATTGTTCAGATTCACGAGTCCATTAAAACAAATACCCTCTTATTAACATTAAGTTAAGGTATACAAAATATGAAGATAGGTACAATAGTTAGTGTTAATGACGCCAAAAAAATACGTTTTTATTAATTAACAAGGAATTAACACTGAATA
The DNA here is from genome assembly GCA_949699075.1 of Asteroscopus sphinx. Classification (NCBI taxonomy): domain Eukaryota; kingdom Metazoa; phylum Arthropoda; class Insecta; order Lepidoptera; family Noctuidae; genus Asteroscopus; species Asteroscopus sphinx. Next base: position 18,468,628 of record OX453022.1, on the reverse strand, counting down.
GTTACACTAAATAGTTAGTGTTTTTTTAAACCGTAGCCTTAGAGTTATGAATGGCAACATTTTCCCTTTAATTTGTACGACGTATTTTTTTATAATGTCTGTATGCTGTCTGTATGTAAAGCTGGTTTTTATGATTGATCCTACTTATTTAACCAAATTCCCTGATGACGTTAGTTAGATGAGTTAATTTACAATTGCTAAACAAACTTAATTAAAAGGCTCTGTATTGCGAGATAATGTCATTAATACTTGATTTCCCTCGAGAATTACTTGCTGAGTGAACAAAGGTTCCTAAATATAGTTGCATAAGTATCTACCTATTTGTTAAATAGCAAGATATCACTCACATATCACTTGCAGTTTTGTTTTGATGATGATTGATTCGTTGGAATGTAGAAAATAATATTGAGGCTTGAAAAGTTGTACCTACTCTTTCGCTTTTGATTGTTGAAAAAAAATGTAAAATAAAACATTTAGTAAGTAGGTAGGTACTCAGTAAGCCTTTTTTATTACTTCGGAATAAAAATGATCTATTAAGTCTTTCGTACAGTCGGCCTCACATCAGTGGTAACAGTTTGAATTTGACTGCGTATTTTATATTTAGTCTACAAACATCAATCAATGATTATAATTAGCAGTGTTTGAACTAAGTACACTGTGTATTTTTCCACCTTGAGATTGGCAAAATCATCAAATAAAGATGGAACCATAACAACAACAAAAAATGAGTTTTTTTTTATATATTATAGGATGGCGAAACGAGCCAAAGGTCCACCTGATGTTAAGAGGTTACCTTTGCCCATAACAATTTCAATACCACCTAGGCTGTTGCCTTAATGGTACCGCAAGTCAGTTCGCAAACTGAGACATGAAGATGGAAAGTCTCATGTGATTGTAATTTCACCGGCATCCGTACCCTTCAAACCGAAACACAGCAATGCATGCATCAGTGTCTGGCGGAGAAGTAGGTACGGTGGTAGAACTTCCCCGGACGAGCTCTTTCACAAAGGAGCTCTACTACTATTGAAGAGTGGTTTTCGTTATTCAAGTGTTACCATTGACGTGAGGTCAACTGTACAAATCAACTTATTGCAGGCAACTTTGGAGAGTCTACAAATAGTCTAAATACGTTTCAGTCATTTTATAAAATTCTTAGTCCGTTCTTAATGAGTTTTCTAAGAATTAAAAAGGACCAGATAAATTATATTTGGTCTTTACTAATTGAGTATTACAGGACCACAGACATAGTAAAAAATATAGAAGAAGTGCTGCGAACAATCATAGTGAAGCCAACAAAACCATGCTCCTCCGTGTACAAACTAGCGCTCACGTACACACGGCTACACATCAAGCTGTACAAAACCAGAAAAGGCTGACCTCGCGATGTAAGGAAAACCTATACAATGCTAGGTCAGCTTATACTGGAAATGTACAGCTTGACGTGTAGCCGTGTGTACATATATGCACCTCAAACTGTGCTCACCATTCTCAGTACACATGTTGCGGCATCGTCCAGTAAGCATCACGAAAGCAAATATCCTTTAGGTGCATGGTGTGTGCGTGAGCGCTGGTTTGTACACGGAGGGTGCTACTCCGTTATTGGTTTTGTTGGCTTCACTATGGTTGTTCGCAGCACTTCGTCTATAATTTTTACTGTGTCAGCAGAGACATAGTAAATAATGTGTCAGTGAACAGGACTATACAAGTTGTTGATCTGTAACCGTGCCATATTTCTAGAGCAAATGTTAAATAATGTGCTTAGTCATCTAAAAATACTTAACCAATTCTATGTTTTTAACAACCAAATTTTAACTTGGAAACATAGCTAGGGTTTGAGAATAAATCCCGAACGACTTTGAAAATAAGTCACCGGCGGCATTGTCAAAAGGTAGAAAATTCTTTTTTCTTTTTTTTTTTTTGGTAGTTTCGCGCGCGACACACGAGGGGGAATTTGTTCGTTTACAAATTGGTATTTAAATAAAACTTTTTAACAAAAAATTGAACCGACTAAAACAGAAACTGAAAAGCGAAAAATAACTAATTATGAGTCGGCGCCAAACGAACTTTTAACAAGCAAAGTGCGTGCAAGTTGCAAGTGGCCGAGCGGAGAACGCATTTTTGGAAAGTAATTGTTTATCGTTGAAAATGTCACGTTGTATTTGATGTGACGTTTTTTTATTATGTATTTAAAGTAATTTAATGATCTTCGTTGATTGGTTGTTTGGCGCCGACTCATAATTAGTTATTTTTCGCTTTTCAGTTTCTGTTTTCGTCGGTTCAATTTTTTGTTAAAAAGTTTTATTTTTAATTTTTTTGTGGTTAAAATCTAACTCCAGGTATCCATTATGTCGTAGTGTCTAGAACTATATTTATGTGTGTCAAGTTAACAGGTAAGAATTCAGTGGGTGAACAAACACTCATCCCCTGTTTTACTACACTTAGGGGTAGATTTTGATTTTGAAATTTAAATGGGACCAACTTCGAGATATTCCCTATCCATTAAAAAAAGAATCATCAAAATCGGACCACTCTGTAAAAAGTTATGCGTGGTCATACATAAAAAAAAAATATATATATATATACGCATCGAATAGAGAACCTCCTCCTTTTTTTCGTCGGTTAAAAAAAAAACAAAAATGGTATTGTTTTTTTTATTGATTCGGGTTCAGTATCGGTGCTAATAGTCACCTCCTTAAATATGGCATGGATACAAAGCAACATGTTGTATACTTTCAAAATGGAAGAATATATTTTAAGGATTACAATCAGTCCTTGATGTTTTACTTTCAATTATAATCTAAAGATAATGACTCTGCATTTCACCCAATACAATTCAAAAATGTATTCCATTTCACTGAGTTAAAACTATCAATTTGAAGCTTTTACAACACTTTTTTATCCTTTTCAGCTGTCATAACCTTACTAACCAGCTTTATGAGTATAAAGGATTGGTGGCTTAACTAGCCATTTTATAACACTGTTGAAAACACATAATACTGTTCGGTTAAGATCAATTTGTTAGCATGACTAGCGAAGTAAGTTCTTATCTCTAGGTTAAGGAGGACAGTCATCTACGTAAATGGTTGGCCATTGAAAAAAATATTAATTGAAATGTTCAAAGTTTTATTTTGTTATGTGGTTACTAAGTTTGTTTGGTATCGGAACTTTGTTGGTTCATCAATGTAATTTTTTTGTTACTCAGCATTTTTCAAACTATTAATTTTGTGGTGTGTTATTCAAGACATTATAGTTAATATCTGTGTGTTTGTCGACTGTAAAAAATGGTCAGCTAGCAATTGTTATTATTTTATTACCACGTTTGAATAATAAAACAAGCTTAACCGGATTACATCGCGTATATTATTTAAATTGGTTTTCTTGACGTTTCGAAAGTTAGGTAGGTTAAAGTTGGAGTTCCCGGAGCTCCTCTATTTTGTGCAGAGGATGGACACCGTGTGGTTGTGGTCGGTAAGAGTCCGACATACCCCTCCGCCGTCCCCGGTCGGAGGGTATCCATCAGGATTTCCACCCGAAAACAAAAAAAAACGAAAAAAAAACGTTGAAGTTAGGTACTATTTAAATCAAACACAATTTTATAACGACCATCAAAATCTGAATTCATTTATCAATAGTAACATCTTTGACTAAAACGAAAAGCTTGTTTAATTAATGTGTCACATCGCAATTATATAACTTTCAGCAACAGTGATTCCAAAATTGTACCTTCGAGTAAAACGTCTCAAATTATCCGTTTAAACATTAAACAACTAGCTATCGCCTGTGACTTTGCTTGCCTAGTATGTCGATTTTTTTTATCCTATGCGTTAATCCAGGATGTCATGGTCCGCACCGGCGTGGTTCACAGGAGTTCCCGGAGCTTCTCTATTTTGTGCTGAGGTCGGCAATCGTGTAGTAGAGCTGGTAGGAGTCCGATATACCCCACCACCTTCCACAGACAAATAGAGTATCCATGAGGATTTTCAGTCGTTAACAAAAATATAAAGATGTTAGGTATGGTTTATCCGTGTGCTAAATTTCGTCCGAATCCGTGCAGCCATTTTTGTGTTAAAGCCGTGTCTCCTGCGACCAAAATCTGATAAAACATTCTAACAAAACATGTTAACATTTTTCTTAGGCCAATCAAAAGTATTCAAACAGCTAGGCTGCGCTCCCATTTTGTTAGAAAAACATGTTAGATGTTAGAAATAACAAAAATAAAAAATATGGTCGCAGGAGACGTGGCTTAAAAATCATCTTAACAAACATTATCATATTTTATAATATTAGCGGGATTTATACAACGACTGTACAGATAAAATGACTCGGCATTATCTCGAAATAATTTGTTGATGGAGTGTGTTATCGCAAAATTAGTATTTTACATTTTTTGCTGCTGAGGTCGACGCCTACTGGTTCTCAGGCCAATATGGCGATGAAAGAACCGATCGGTTTATGATAATATCTAGGTACAAATTGATTTTGGTATTTTGAGATGGTAGGATAAGAGCTCTAAGGTACATTCTACTGAAGTTGCTTGCAGATGCATCCCGTGGCCAAAAGAGGCCGTTTTACGCATTTTTTTTATCTATAACTACACCGAACTGTATTACAGAGTAAATAGTTTCGGGATGCATTAAAAGAGCCTCCACGAGTGACGATATTTAATTGATCGTTCGGCGCACCCTGGGCAGTCAGCCCCGCTACCAACCTGCTGACTGGCTAATCTTTTCCCCACGGCATGAGCTGTTATTATTATGTAGCTCATGTCGACACGATAGAAGAAGAAGAATAGTTTCTGACTCAATTTCAATTGGTAAAACCAAACTTTCAATAAATAATGTACTTCTCAGCGAGTTGTTTTTTTCGGAGCCACTTGGCTGCTAGTAGGCATACAAATTGTAACTATCAGTATCAAGCATAATTTCTAACAAACGTACGGTCGACCGCACGTCGGTGGTAACACTTTGACATTAGTAGCATCCTTATTTCGTAAGCAGTAAGGGTGGTTTTCGAATTGAAGTGTTACCACTGTCATGCAGTTGACTGTACAAGGACTCGGAACATAATAATGTACTAATTGCTATAAGATAGCAAAGGTTAAATGTCGTTAGATCACGGTATAGGCTGTGAACATACTGGAGGATTTATCAATAATATTTTTTTGTTATCAATCTAATTTAATCTAATTAATTAATTTAATCTGGAAGGCGCAGCGTGGGTAGGCCCCCCACAAGGTGGACCGACGACCTGGTGAAGGTCGCGGGAATGCGCTGGATGCGGAAGGCACAGGACCGGTCGTTTGGGGGAGGCCTATGTCCAGCAGTGGACGTCTTTCGGCTGAAATGATGATCAATCTAATTGACTTGGAAGGGACTCACACCTTACCTGGAACCTAGATTTTTATTACGTGGTCCTATTATTATTGTACACTGTTTTGCTTCTTGCGCAATAGCACAATCAATCAATGAATTTATCATCGATTGGAGCAAAAAATTATGTTAATAACTGTTCCAGGTCTGAATGTGTGTCTGTCAACTCACAATTTTCTCACAATACAGGAACAATTCGAGTTAGAATAGTTAAACATTCCCCATGATTAAAAAACTATACTAGTCCATAAAAGTCCACTTCTGAAACTTATGGACCACTGAGCAAACAGCTGAGAGAATATTACTATGAATTCCACGCGTGTAAAACTAGTTGCTATCCACAGATCGTCACAGAGAGTCATTACGAACCGTCTTTCGCGCAGGTTTGACGAATTCCAGCCTCCCGAACAAGCCGGTTTCCGAAAAGGCTTTAGCACCGTAGACCACATACATACGCTGCGGCAGGTTATACAGAAGACCGAAGAGTATAACTTGCCTCTTTGTTTAGCGTTTGTGGACTACGAGAAAGCCTTCGATTCGATCGAGACTTGGGCGGTACTACAGTCTCTTCAACGGTGCCAGATTGACTATCGGTACATCGAAGTGTTAAAGTCTTTGTATGAAAATGCCACTATGTCAGTCCGATTACAGGACTAAGCCTCGAAACCTATCCTTCTGCAGTGAGGTGTGAGACAGGGAGATGTGATCTCTCCGAAACTGTTCACTGCTGCATTGGAGGATGTCTTCAAGGTTCTGGACTGGAAGGGGCTTGGCATTAACATAAACGGCGAGTACATCACTCACCTTCGGTTTGCCGACGACATAGTAGTCATGGCTGAGACCATGGAGGACCTCGGTACAATGCTCGATCACCTCAGTAGAGCTTCTGATAGAGTGGGTCTTAAAATGAATATGGACAAGACAAAGGTTATGTCGAATTCCCATATAGCACCCATTCCCGTAAACATCGTAGAATCTACACTCGAAGTTGTTGACGATTATGTATACCTAGGACAAACTGTCCAGCTAGGTAAGTCCAACTTCGAGAAAGAGGACAATCGTCGAATCCGACTCGGTTGGGCAGCGTTCGGGAAGCTACGCAATATCTTCTCGTCCAAAATACCGCAGTGTCTCAAGACGAAAGTCTTTGACCAGTGTGTGTTGCCTGTAATTACTTACGGTACTGAAACGTGGTCGCTCACAATGGGCCTGATAAGAAGGCTCAAAGTCACTCAAAGGGCAATGGAGAGGGCTATGCTCGGAGTGTCCCTGCGTGATCGAATCAGAAATGAGGAGATTCGCAGGAGAACGAAAGTAACCGACATAGCCCGAAGAATTGCCAAACTTAAGTGGCAGTGGGCGGGGCACATTGCTCGCAGAACGGATGGCCGATGGGGCAGTAAAGTTCTGGAGTGGCGACCGCGTACTGGATGGCGCAGCGTGGGTAGGCCCCCCACAAGGTGGACCGACGACCTGGTGAAGGTCGCGGGAATCCGCTGGATGCGGAATGCACGGGACCGGTCGTTGTGGCGATGCTTGGGGGAGGCCTATGTCCAGCAGTGGACGTCTTTCGGCTGAAATGATGATGATGATGATCCACAGATCGAAGAGTATCGTTTAACCTGTGTCCGGAATTTCTTTATTGCAACATTTTTCTTAATTTTTTCATGATTCTTTTGTTATAATGATCACGCATTCAACCAGTCCATTGCTTTTAATATTAATTGTTATTTAATTTTAACATCGATACCTTAACAGCAACAGTGATTGATAAACCAGCATATCAATCAACTTCAGACACATTGTAAACTACGCTTAACGTTAACAATGATTGAAGTCTGTCCGCGTGATGTGATCTCAGAAAGGTTAAAACAATTATGTGATTTTATACCTGCAGAGGTTCTGTTTGGAATTAACAGTAGGGAATATTAGTTTGTCGTTATGTAAAGAAAATTAAAATTTATTAGAAATTGCTGAACTACTCGATGTTTGTTTTTGATATTTTGTGAATTATTGCCAAAATTTGATAAGTTTGAAGAATGGAAGTAGCCGTGTTAAATGCATATATTTGCGAGTTTACAATCAGCTGAAAATCAAAGAGAGGACTGCCGTCCACGCGCTCTACATCTTCGCCACTTATAGGGTCACTTAACTCCTAATCTGCTGCTTTCGCTTTGCAAAGCTGAGATTTTTTATAAAACGTTGCCCCTTACTAGGATTCATACAAATATTATCCACCAATTGCCACCAGATCGTATCAAAAGCCGCAAGTTTTTTACGCAGCACATTAGCTATCAAAGTTCCACCAGTACCAGATGCAAATTATGGACCGAGAAGCCTCCTCCACCTCTTGACTTTATTACACCACAAGATAAGCTGCAGACACGATCTGCAGTGGCCAGTGTGGAAGTCATTAAATCGTCTTCGTACACAGGTTGGTCGCTGTAGACTTAACATGTGCAAATGGAGGTTTAGAGATCCCTAATCTTGCTCAATGTGACTGCGGTGAACCAGAGCAATCTATGTCACATTTACTGGTGTGTCCCTTGTGCTAGAACGCCTACACGAGAGACGATCTCAACGCCGTCACTAATAACTCCATTGAAGTGGCCACTATTTATTCCAACAATATATGAACCTTTGATACGATAAGATAAAGATACAAATATTATAGTAATAAACTATGAAACATGAATTAATGCGCATATACATAATTCAAGCCCGACGTTTCAACCAGTTTCCACTGGTCGTGGTCACGAGCAGACTGATAAAGCATACCGACTTCGATTCCTAGGAAGAAGAAGGAAGGAAGAATAGGTGGAAGAATTTTCTTCCAACCTCGAATTTTCACTATCATACTCATATTTGTTCCAAGTGGTAATCGAACCCATGACCCGTAGAACGCTCACTACGCTAAATGTGTTGTAATTTTTTTCGTATTGGCAATAAGCTTGCAAAATTACCAACAAACAATCTTAAGTACCAGGCTGACAGAATCGAAAGGAGCTCCAAACAATATTCGATTAAAGTAAGCCAGATAATACGCGATTAGCTCACAAAGCTGGGATTACATGGCCATTGTATTTACACTTTATCTATATTATAGAATATCAGTATTATGGTGTTTATTAACTAGTTTATTTTTAAATTAAACTAGGATATGAGATTTTTCCAAAAAAAATTGTAATGTATTTTACGATAAAAGTTTTTCGTGTAGCGAATGTACAAACAAGGCCAATGAAATTAATCATATCGCTTCAATATGGACCGTATACAATTTGCCTTTGCCAATAGTTTTTTTATTTTTATAATTTGAAAATAAATGTCATTAAACATTTTTTTTTCAGAACCCGTCATGATTTTTTAAGGCTGAGTACACGTATTACTCGTCATCATTTGTTTGTTCAGGAGAAGTGACGAAGGACCATGAGAATTCCATGAGGGTTCGATTTGATTCAATGCCCGATTACTCAACTTGCACTCAACTGTAAAATATTGAGAATTTTTGAGGGCTTATATAAATAAAAATCAGAAGCGTGCTTGATACCATTTTTTTAAGTACCTAACTATTTTTGTGTCTAATAATTATGATAGTATGATTGATGTATCAGTTATTTTTTTAACTAAGGTGAATGTATCAGCCAAGCGGCGCCCCATCAGTAAAAATAATATTTCTCGCTGAAGATTGAAGTACAGGTACTGTAGTATAATCAGTAACTATTAACTGCGTGATATACTTCGCTGTAGTTGTAGACAGAAAAAGTGCGAAAAACGGCCACATTTAGCATTTTTGTTTCGATAAATAATGTATTCAGCGAGTAATAATTTTATACTTTAACATTTACTTTACTTTACTTTACTTTAATTTACTTTACTTTACTTTATTTTAACTTTAACTTTAACTTTAACATTACTTTAATTTAATCTTATATATTTGTTGCCTAAACCTAACCTAACCTTGCAAATTATAACTTAGCAGGATGAAGTCACTGACTCCTGAAACACAGGTATAATGCCTAGCTCGGGAGTCAGGGTCATACTATGTTTGTACCAGTTTTATGTCAATAAAGAATTTATTTATTTATTTATTATTTATAATATAACTGATGGGGGCGCCACTTGGCTGCTACAATTCTATTTATTTTCATCAGTTTGTTTCCTCCACATTGCAGAGTATCATATCCATTGTCTAGTACCCATAGTACAAGCTCTGCTTAGTTTGGGACTAGATGGTGCTGTGTAAAAATTTCCTAAAAATATTTACAATTCGCTTGCATAACCTAAAGTACGTTGACCTGTCACCTACGTATCGAAATACCTCGATTCGGAAGCCCACTTGCGTACGAAATCTCCTACAGCATCAATGACACAACACAAACAATCAGACATTACATAAAGCTTAAAACAAAGAGCACCTAACATTAAACGACAGCCAATATTATGCTGTAATACCTTAAAGTATTAATAAAACTGTGGATTGCATTTGTTGGTAGATAATACATTTAAATATAATAATCATAATTTATTCATTTATTCCTCTCACAATGGATTATATACACATTTATTATAGGTACAAGACTACATAGTTCACATTGTGAGAGCTGGTGCCTGTAGTGGGTTCGTAAAAACCTGTATTACAGGTCACCAGGCCCCACTCAGTGGCTGCATACAATCTTGGCTCCCTGTGTAAAATTAAAATCAATATCATTGGTAGATTTTACGCAAAATGTTAATAATGTAATAATAATTTATTTCGCTACAATATAGAGAGAGATGGATATGGAGTCAGAAATAGTTTCCACATAATGATTTTATCATAAAAAATAGGTTAGGTTCAAGAAAAGGTAAAAATAGGGTGTATGACTCGTGGTCCCACCAGTGGTACAAAAACATATTTTGTATGCCTAGGTACCATGTTTGGAGACACCTACTGGTATCCCACAATGTCCTGCTGCATAGGAAACAAATTATTTTATGAGAAGACATCACAATTATACGCTTGTTTTTGTCCACTTGAAGACTGCTACAATAAATGGTCATAGCACATAGAATATTTCCGTAATAACCATACTAGGCCAATGGGATAATTATTCCAGTGTGGTATCTTTTAGCGTTATGTATTAAAACGCTGGCCTACCATGAACGAAAGACAAAGTTTAAAACTCATATCGGAGTTTTCTCATTCATGTGCGTATTGGAATTTGATTAAAACTTCTTTTTACCTTGAAGAAATATCATGTGGAAACTTTCACACCTGAGAGTACTCCATAAAGTTAACGATGATGTGTGTAGTCCACCATACCGCAATAGGCCATCGTGGTGGACTAAGGCCTAAATCCCTTGATTCTGAAAGGTAGCCCGTGCCAAGCAGTGGAATAATGCAGCATGCATGGAGCAGTGAGATAGATAGATAGATAGAATATTCTTTATTGTACCCACACCATTAATATTAATAAAGCTTAGGACTAACACGTACGACGTAATGGGCTGGTTATGTTCTCTTTAAGCGCAAAGTTGGATACTGCTGTTTTTTCTCTTTTTATTGTCTAAGGAATTCCTAATTTCCCGGTTGCAAATATCACTTTTTTTGCACCTATAGCCTTTTATTCTATTTAATACGGTCTTCCGCTTGATACGTAGCGAAGTGGAAACCAAATTTCTCCCTACTCCTGTTAATTTATTTTCTGATTAATTTTGTTGCGAGTTTCAAGAAAGTTCAATCATTTCCGCGGGATGCGTTGAACTTAATTGTTTCGGTGTTTTTTCTGGTTGGTTGCCATTGTAGATCCTGGCTTACAGGAGTTGCAAAGGTTGAGAAAGTGTGGCGGGTATGTCCCAAAAAATATCCCTTAATCGCCTCTTACGACAACCACAGAAAGAGAGGAGGTGCCCTATATGAGGCTCTATAGCTTGTCGTATTCATACTTAAAGTACACACATCAATAATGGCGGTGTACGGGTCTCGTTACGGTCGACCTTTTTAAACAATCAATCTTGTGTTGAAACGATCGAGGGAATACACGAGTACCTTGTTGTTTTACGTGAAGAAGCATTACGCATATTAGATTGCTGTTTTTAGATATAACTACTTGAATTTGATTGGATTGCCTCACATAGTAGATAAGAAGATAAATACCTATGATGACTTATATAATTCTAAAACATGACTGGGTGAACGAGGGACATATTCAAGAATATGGTAGAATGTGAGCAAACATAATGAAAAAAAACCGGCCAAGTGCGAGTTGGGCTCACACAGTAAGGGTTACGTACCACCTAACGACCTGATACCACAGAAACTGATGTAATTTACGAGAGTTCATCAAAAGACATCAACGTAGCGTGCGCGAAATATGAATTTTTGCATCTCTTTCTTACGCAGGTACCACCACATTTGTCTATGTTTGCTCTATTTTTAGTATTTGTTGCTCAATCACATTGTATGCACTATAATCAGACCAAGTTTGTCGCGGGTATGTATTACCGTTTTGAAGATAGAGCAGGAACAAAAACATTGAAACTATAAAGGGAGTGATATATTGATTGTTGTGAATGATGGTGGTTCCCAAATTTTATTCTAACCTACACTCCTACTACTTAAAATGAAAATTCTGCGCCCCCTCCCTATCGCCGCGATTTTATAGTTCTTTCCTTGTGTCTGTCTTTTAATGCCTCGCCTGCGCCCTCCCTATCTTACACTTCCCTCCAGGAGGGCGCGCCCCCTACTTTAGTAACCCCTGGTTTTGACTATAGCTAGAATTCTGCCTACCCATTAAACCATACTGGAGCTTAAACCCTTTATGTATCGTTAACCAACATTGTTTCAAAGCTATTACCCAGGAGAACACACAACGTGATAATTCTATATTGTTAAACGACCGGCCACGCTTGAAATTGAATGGTGATTATATGAAATATTGGCTCATGTTGGGTTACCAGATCAACAAAATAGTTTGTCAGGGGAAATTTAAGAATAATGTAATAAATTTGTGTAGAATTTTCCGGAAATTTGCTTCAAAATTGAATATCGCGCCATACTCTTTTATCGGAAATTCTGGTCGTTTTCGAATTCCCCCCGAATTTCAACAGAGAGAAAAATTTACAGACTAGTCCGTAAAATTATGGAAGTATGTCAACCATAGACTTCATAAGCAATGGAGATATGCTATCAATGCATAATTGTTCGTCGTTGTCTCTTCGCTTTTTTTCACCTATTTTACAAAAACAAGTCGGTACAATAAGTACGGCGGAAACACTCATATTTTCTAACGCACACCAAGAAGCACACAGCAACACTAGTAAACTTACTACATAATTGTTAATCTGTGGGCATTCCGTCAGCAATGTGATCATGTTGCGCATATCGAAGCGTCAAGCGTTGTTCCTACTTGGCATATCTCCCTTGTTTTTTTTACCTCTGATGGCAACCCTACTTGTATGGTAAAAGTGTGTGTTAGCTGATAGCGGGTTAAGCGAGTTTGGTACTTTTGTGGGATATTGATGGCGAATATAATAATAGCTAATGCTTATAAGAATCGCTTAGAACGGGACGCTTCGTCCGTGTGGTGCCGGACTTAAAGAATAGCACCACCCTTATCTCTTCTCATGGGTGTCGTAAAAGGGGACTAAGGGATTCACCAGAGGATGGGCAGCAGCGTTCTCTGAGTATTTAACCAACCAACTGCGATTGCCAACCCGCCTGCCAAGCGTGGCGATTATGGCATATCCCCCCTTAATTGGGGGAGGCCTATGTCCAGTAGTGGACGTCTTTCGGCTGAAATGATAAGAATCGTGTTTTTGAACATGGGTGAAGTTAAGACCTGCGGGACCTATCATAAAAAAATGTGTAGAAATGTTAGTGATAATATTCAAATCGGAATATTGAATATTTCTGCTAATTCTGTCGATCGGAACTTTCTTCTGAGATACAGGCTAAAGGAGGGCACTGACGATGTATCCATTCGGACGTCGTTATAATGACTACTTCCAAAAAAGCTTGACTTGTTCTAAAAATAACATACGTTTTCAACATTCACGGACAGATTTTGGAATGCGGCGACGCCATTCACACGTTTGGAAGCATCGTCAGTGGCCACCTTAACAATCTAGTTCATGAGGCAGAGCTTCAATGTATTACATTATTATTGAACATAAGTATTTGTGTTGATCTGGATGTTTCCTAAATGTATTATAAGTATGTATTTACAAAAAAAAAAGGTATATAAGTATTATATCCATTGTCTAGTACCCAAAGTATAAGCTCTGCTTAGTTTGGGACTAGATAGTGCTGTGTGAAATGTCCCAAAAATATTTAATTATTTATTAGTGTCAGTTACTATTTACTGTTAGCCTATAACATCCCACTGCTGGGCAAAGGCTGGGGGAGGCCCTTGATTTCCAAACTATGGGCCAAAACAACCACACAGTGGAGCCCTGACGCTTAAGGACATTCAAAAATATCACCTAGATTACCTTCATTCCTCATTCATGATCCAATGAACACACTTAGATATATTGAATTTACAAACTTACCTAATTATTTGCCTATAAAAAGGTCTAAAACTAAATTAGTAGTCAGCTAAAGGAAGTCATCAAAATATTTCTTCTTATCGCCACAGATTAATGGCATGTATATATGGATATATATTAGAATTTATTTTCTATATTTATACATGTAACATTTTCTATGGTAGGTAAATATTTATTTATTTATTATATTATATATTAGTAAACTTTATGAAAGTGCACCACATACTGCCCCCATCTATTTTTCACGTCTTCCTTGTCCATCCAAAGGTTGTCTGGAAGATATCGCTGTTAGCGATAAGACCGCCAATGTACCCTTATTTTACGTGTTAGTCCTAAGTTTAATCATTTTAAAGGTGGGCACTGACGATGCATCCAACAGCCCGAATGGCGTGGCCGCATTCCAAAATCTGTCCGTGAATGTTGAAAACGTATGTTATCTTTAGAACAAGTCGAGCTTTTTTGGAAGTAGTCATTAAAATGACGTCCGAATGGATACATCGTCAGTTCCCACCTTAATAGTGTACAATAAAGAATATTCTATCTATCTATCTCTATCTATTAAATACTGGTTATGGTGTCGCTGTTAATATGCAGTTTCTGTAGGAGATTTGATTTTCAAGTAAACATTAAGTCCATATGAGCTAGTTCAATTAATAAAATATCAAACACAAGAGCTTCTGAAATGCAGTTCATTTTCATAACATAAGATAACATAACATCACGCCTGTATTTCCCCGAAGGGGTAGGCAGAGGTGTAATACCCACATTTCGCCAGTTATGTTATAGTCCCACGTAATAGGGGGGGAGCCTATTGCCACTGACCGGGCATCCAGACTCCGGGCTGCTACTGAAGTTTCCTAATGAAAAAACCCAATAACACTTTGTCCGACCCGGGAATCGAACCCAGGACCCCACGCTCAGCAGTCGCGCTTGCAACCACTAGATCAACGAGGCAGTCATTCAGTTCATTTTCGCTAGGTATTAATTAAAATTTAAGTCAACTTTGTCTCAATCCCCCGGGATTGTCAAACCTTATAACAAAGTCAAATTGTAGCAATTCTGTTGAAACGACTTTGTAGAGTTTCGTGAGGTCGTGTGGAGGATGGAATTAACTGAAATTTCTGAAATTCACTTAATTAACTTTTTCAGTAATTAATTTTTGTTAGTCCGTGATTTGTTTACGTTGAATTTTTTGGGATGATTTAGGTAAGGTATTTTGTAATTTGAATGGTTGAAATGTGCATTGCAAATACCTACATTTTCTTTGTGTGAATGCGGGCTAGTACCTAATGTCGACGCCTATAAACGTAGAATTAAAGTCATAATCCGAGGTTTGGCTCCCGACTATTTTCTCCTCCGAAACTCCGTGATTTGTTTACGTTGAATTTTTTGGGATGATTTAGGTAAGGTATTTTGTAATTTGAATGGTTGAAATGTGCATTGCAAATACCTACATTTTCTTTGTGTGAATGCGGGCTAGTACCTAATGTCGACGCCTATAAACGTAGAATTAAAGTCATAATCCGAGGTTTGGCTCCCGACTATTTTCTCCTCCGAAACTCCGTGATTTGTTTACGTTGAATTTTTTGGGATGATTTAGGTAAGGTATTTTGTAATTTGAATAGTTGAAATGTGCATTGCAAATACCTACATTTTCTTTGTGTGAATGCGGGCTAGTACCTAATGTCGACGCCTATAAACGTAGAATTAAAGTCATAATCCGAGGTTTGGCTCCCGACTATTTTCTCCTCCGAAACTCCGTGATTTGTTTACGTTGAATTTTTTGGGATGATTTAGGTAAGGTATTTTGTAATTTGAATAGTTGAAATGTGCATTGCAAATACCTACATTTTCTTTGTGTGAATGCGGGCTAGTACCTAATGTCGACGCCTATAAACGTAGAATTAAAGTCATAATCCGAGGTTTGGCTCCCGACTATTTTCTCCTCCGAAACTAAGATTCCTATTTCATAAACTGAATAAGAGGAATATGTACCGTGTCGCTATGTTTTAGTTGTCAAGTTTATATAATAACTAGGCCTCTGTAAACAGCGGTCTAAATAGGCAATTTTTAGGGTTTCTAGAAATAATTTATCAACAAAAACGAAAACAGGGACATACAAAAAGTTTATATTTATTAGCCCTTTCTAAACTGGTCAGGTTTTTTCCAGTCTGTTACGATGTGGGCTAAGTATAGGCCACCCTGTTTTGTCCTTAGGTGGTCGTTAGGGGTGACAACGAAATTATTCAGATGGTTAGGTGGCTGATAATATTATTATGTGGGTTGGTTTCGACAGAAGTGTCCCCACTTATGTTGCAAATTGGGTCAAAATTTAGATTTATGCGTCCAGAAGGGTATTTTCAATGCTGAAATGAATTTATATTGTTTTGATAAATACGTACATACATACATATATTATCACGCCTGTTTCCCATTGGGGTAGGCAGAGACTATGGATTTCTATCTGCTACGATCCTGTCCTGACGCACCTATTGTTTTGGTGACTGAGTTCATCAAAATAATAAATGCATTACAACCGCTGGTGGCCAACCCACCTGCCAAGCGTGGCGATTATGGCAAATCCCTCCCCCCCCCTATGTCCAGCAGTAGACGTATTCCGGCTGAAATGATGATGATGATGAACCGCTGGTGGGTTAATGATGTTTCGGCATCCATATATCCATACTTCCATACTCCATACCTTCTAATATTATTAATGCGAAAGTAACTCTGTCTGTTTGTTTGTTACCTTTTCACGACTGAACCTCCGAACCAATCGTAATGAAATTTGACAAAGCGGTAGCCTGGGACCTGGAGAAGGACACAAGCTAATTATTAACCCGGGAAGATAAACGGTTCCCGGAGGAGGCGTGATAACGTCTTTCTGTGATAAACCGAGTTACACGCGGACGAAGCAGCGAGCAGAAGCTAGTATTGTATAGGTACATAATTTGGAAAATAAAATGTGCAAAAGCAAAAACAACTATGTGCCATCGTCGACCGCACCATTGCTTAACATCAGGTGAGGTGGCGGACAAAAGCAAGCCCGTTAAGAATATATAAAAAAAACTATTTTCGTACTATTCCAGCATAATTATAAAAACCGGCCAAGTGTGAGCTGGACTCACGCAGTAAGGGTTCCGTACCACCCATCGACCTGATACCCCATAGAAACTGATTTAATTTACGAGAGTTCATCAAAAGACATCAACGATCCTGTGCTAAATATGAATTTTTGCATCTAGCAACATTTTCTGAGAAAATTTCAACCGGTTACCTATTACCGTTCAAAAGATACAGCCCTGTGACAGACAGACGGACGGACGGACGGACGGACAGCGTAGCGAGAGTAATAGGGTCCAGTTTGGCACCCTTTGGGTACGGAACCCTAATAAAAAATGAAAATTACGTCCCTATCTCCATTTTTATCTCCCAATAATTTATCAAACACTAATCAGGAAGACATAAAATCTCTATACAACTTACGATTCCCACATGTTGTAGGTACCTACGCTGCGGCCACACATTGGTCCTATTTGCACCAATATCATATGTTGGAGCAATGATATTACATACTTATGTAAAATCATTGTGTTGGGAGTCAATACACCAATGTGTGGTTCGGTATTGGACAAGAGTTGGACATGTAAAGATTGTGTCCAATGACCAACGTCGACCCGCGTCGAGTTGGTTTCTGTGACATGATCCAAGGCGAGGGGAATGAAAGGGGTATGCGTGCAAACACATTGGGTAGAGTGAAAGGTATTGGATATTGGAAGCCAATGTGTGGTGAATCATCATCATAATTTCAGCCAAAAGACGTCCACTGCTGGACATAGGCTACCTCAAAGCATCGCCACAACAAACGGTCCTGCGCTTTCTGCATCCAGCGGATTCCTGCAACCTTCACCAGGTCGTCAGTCCACTTTGTTGGGGGCCTACCCACGCTGCGCCTTCCAGTACGCGGTCGCCACTCCAGAAATTTACTGCCCCATCGGCCATCAGTTCTGCGAGCAATGTGCCCCACCCACTGCCACTTAAGTTTGGTAATTCTTCGGGCTATGTCGATTACTTTCCTCCTCCTGCGAATGTCCTCATTTCTGATTCGATCACGCAGTAATTAGTTACGGCACTGAAGCGTGATCGCTCACAATGGGTCTGATAAGAAGGCTCAAATTTACTCAATGGGCAATGGAGAGGGCTAGGTATACTCGTGTGGCGATTCCTTAGATTTAATAACTTACCATTCAAATTTGGAGCCAAACTTGGACGTAAAACTAGAGCCAATGTGTCACCGCAGCATTATAATAACTATTTAGTTTACCAATCCAAAACTCTAGAAGGTTTTATAAAATCAATTTACAATCAAACGTATGGCTTTTAAACCTTGCAACGTTATTAAATGTACTCTTTATATGACCAATAATCGTAAACAAGCGGTTCAGTAAGTTTTCTAAGCAAACAGTGGTTCTCAACTTTAAGTGATTGACCCCTTGGGGTGGATTGAGTGCGCTGGCTGTTTAAGAGAACGGGGGCGTTGACTTGATTGCATAGACTTCTTTGTCTGAAATGCATTTGTGTCTGCAATTAAGATTAAAACAAAGGTTTTTACTTAATGGATTAATTATAATTTTTATTAAATTGTACTTTACTAGTCACAAAACAGCCCGAAAACTGGTTTTATTGAACTAATGGTATGTTACTTTTTATAATTAATTACGTACCTACGTACAGTATCAGGTCAGGTTAGGTGTCAGGTTTACATCCGTCCGAATCAAGTTTCAGTTAAAAACAAGCGTCAGGAAAGAAGAAGAAGAAGAAGTTGCCTGGCATTTACGATGAACTGGACCTATTTGGCACAGTCGCTAGACACACAGCATCTATGAACCGTTTTGTATATTTTATTGTGTTCCTGTAGAATTGTGTCTGTGTATCTATGTGCTTTGTGTCAAATAAATGTTTCTTTCTTTCTTTTCTTTCAGTAAAATCTGATTCTCTATTAAATATTTGTTATAAAGTTAGTAAGAATGGCTTACTTAATAAGCTACAATTTTATAAACCCAGCTCACTATTTTGTAATACCACTTTTAAGTAGTACTTCGCAGTGCACCAAGTTTTAAACTAAGTTAAGCTAAGTTTGAAGCTTGCCTTAAAAGCCAGTCTCTTAAGATTTTATAACGCACTACTTTGTATAAATAATTTCCATGTTAATACAAACAAAAAACTTATAAGATTCCATAGTTTAATTAGAATATGATCCACGTATTAATATAAACTCTTTCGATAAAGTACCTAGTATAAATTTTGAACTTGAGATAAATTTACACATAATTTCGTGGGTATCATGGGTTCGATTCCCACAGGACAAATATTTATGTGATGAACATAACTGTTTGTGTTGGTCTGGGTGTTTCTTATGTATTATAAGTATGTATTTGCGGAAAAAAAGTATATAAGTATTATATCCATTGTCTAGTACCCATTGCACATACTCTGCTTAGTTTGGGACTAGATGGTGCTGTGTAAAATTGTCCCAAAAACATTTAATTATTGTATACTACTGTCCTTCGAAAGTGACATAATTATAATTGCACTGCAGGATACCATCCACATTTGGTAGAAATCCCTACAATCAGGACCAAGCGCTTTGACAACTCTTTCATAATGCGTACAGCCAAGTTGTGGAATTCACTGCCGGCATCTGTATTTCCGGGCACTAACGCCTTTAAAGCTGAAGTGAATCGGCACCTAATAGGTTTGCTTGCTCTATCGTCGACCACATCTTGACAAAGCTGTCTAGATTGCGGTCAAGAGCAGATCTATATATCATTAAAAAAAAATATGAATGTATCTAGTTTTGGAAAAGGGCTGCAAAAAACTTTTACTACCATTGTCTCTAAAACGTATAAGATTTTATAATCTCTGCAATATAATTTTCAGCAAAGGCAAAGAGAATACTGGCTGTCCACTAGAGAGGACCAGAGTGATACAACGCAACGCTCCTGCCCTTTTGTTTTGTTTTCGGGTGGAAACCCTCATGGATTTCCTCCGTCTGGGGAAGGCGGAGGGATGTGTCGGACTCATATCGCTAAAACCACACGGTGGCATCCTCAGCGCGAAATAGAGGAACTCCGGGAACTCCATTGGACCTTGCCGGTGCCCCTCTAATGCTACGCCTTTAGCACGTCCCGGGAAAACAATATTGTTTCCCACACAGCAGCACGCGAGCACCACATGCTGCTAATTTCCCCAGAGTCACTTAATTGATTCATCGAGTCCCCCAACTCTTAGCGTTCACGATCCCGGAGGTCCCCTGCCTGATGTAGCGGAAGGGGATGCGGCCCTTCGCCCTATCTGGGTCTAGCACCAGGGCAGTTGCCTCCCAGGCGCCTCTTTCTCCGAGCGGTATTGGTCCTCTACCGATCTCGCTCTACAGCCTGCGCATGTCACGCGCCGCGCTGCCTGGTTTGTCCCCGATGGGTCCAGAGCAGGGCAGGAGCGGCGCAGTACACCAGCGGGCTCGCGCAAATATTTGGTGTGTCGTGTTTCATAACGTTTATTGTATTACAACAACCGCGGGCCTAGCTTCAACCCGTGCGGCTATGACATCCTTTTGGATTGAATGAGCCTTTAACACCGCAGTTTCTTTGACCTAAGCTAAGTAACTGTTTGTAGGTACCGTTTATCCAATCAAAATTCCTGAATGAAAAGTGTCGGCGACATACCTAATAGTTGCTTTCAGATTTACTACAAAGTATTGCCATAAACATAGATAATGATACGTAACCTTCTTCTGTTTTACGGCACTCGGGCAAATTAATGTTACATTCAGGGCCGTCGCTAGTTTATCTGGCCTCGATGTGCAAACCCAGTTAAGCCAGGCTGTTTCAGCAACCACATTTCAGCAGCCCCCTTAGTGGTGAAGGTATAGTAATAATGACTGCTATGCCCGGTGTGGCACCATTCCGCCCATTCCAAGGAAGTAGATGTTGCACTAAAAGAAACTTGCCGAACTATCACAGGCTGCCTCAAACCGACTCCACTTAGCGTACTTTATCCTACAGCTGGTATAGCGCCACCAAAAGTCCGTAGAGAGGTTGCGTGCGCAGTGGAAAAGCACAAACAGGAGTCTGATGCAAGACATCCACTATTTAGCGCTCAATTACCAACACAAAGGATAAAAAGTCGGCACAGTTTTATATTATTAAAATCGGCATAGGCCCTATCGGGGTGCCCGGTTGAGGCCCGTCGTAGACTGTGGCTGAAGACGCTTTCTCCACCCGCTCACTATATCCAGCCGAGTGAGCACCTTCCTGTAGTATATAACCTTCCCTAGTCAACCTGGAAGTCACTAAACCGACTTCGAACTCAAGTAGGAAGAAGCAAGTCCAATCTCACCAAAAGGGGCTATACTTATTGAAAAAAAAGAGCGACAGGGTGTGGTTGTGGCACTGACTCCCAAGAGTCACCTCTTATACTGCCCTTTGTGTCCCACCTGTAGCCTGGGTGAACTTTGCGCTGCCACTGATAACGCAATGAAGTGGCAAAGTTTTGGGCTTGCCAAGTCTGATTGAAGAGATTACTCTTACATAGTATAGTATAACGGGCTGATTTCCGCAACTCCACGTCCAAGCGTGTATTTTGCGTACGGGTGGGAACTTACTCGATCCACCCCAACTTACATACTATACCAGCGGTTCTCAAACTTTTTTGGTCACGGAACCCTTTTGACAAGCAAAATACTTGACGGAACCCTACAATAAAACAATAGTTTTTAAAAGTGTATTCTTTATTATATAAGCATAATAAAAGTACAATGTAACAGTTACTAATTATTACTTACTTTAACCACATGCCAAATACAATAATAGAAGATATTAAAAATGAAAAAATCTTAACTAATGGGAGGTATGAAACTGTTTTTTATTTTTCATCAATTGGTTGATATCAGGTTAGATAGAAGACATTTGAAGTCTCATATCAGGTTCGGCGTCCAGTCTATTGCGATATTTTGTTTTCGTGGCTGCATAGGTTGAGAATCCTGTTTCGCACAAATATGTTGTTGGGCACGGGAGAAGAATATTCAGAGCCATTCTGCCAAGCATTGGATATTCATCACGGATTCTGCACCAAAAATCGTTGAGAGGCGTCGTTTTGAACAGTGACTCCATACTTGTGTCTGATGACATTTCTAAAAGAGATTCAT
Source organism: Asteroscopus sphinx (assembly GCA_949699075.1). Lineage (NCBI taxonomy): Eukaryota > Metazoa > Arthropoda > Insecta > Lepidoptera > Noctuidae > Asteroscopus > Asteroscopus sphinx. The sequence goes on along the minus strand of OX453022.1, from coordinate 18,446,524 downwards.
ATATCTCGTTTGACATACTTTCGGGCTTTTGCAAGTTGGGTAAAAAAGGATTATGAATCCATGAATTCAGCTTCATTTTTGTATTATGTTCTTCGGGAAAATACTTTACAAAAGATGCGCGCATCGAAGTGAGATATTGGACCAATTCTTCAAACACATCATCTTGAAACATTTCCGAGTCGTTATCGCTAACAAACTCACTGAGTGACGTAAAGCTTTCTATTTCTCTCTTACCAACGCAAATAATCCAAAAATCTAATTTTCTTTTGAAGGCAGTTATTTTGTTATAGGCCTGGAACACTGTTGTCTGTTTACCTTGCAATGATAAATTCAATTCGTTCAGTTTTTGAAAGATATCCGCCATAAAAGATAATCGGAACAACCAAGTTTTATCATACAAACGGTCTTTCAAATTAAAAGAAACTGTATCTGCTGAAAGAAACATTTGTAACTCGGCTCTAAGTTCAAATAGCCTTGTTAAAGTTTTACCCCGAGACAGCCATCGCACTTCTGTATGGAGCAGCAGTGTTTTATGTTTGCTGCCATAATCTTCACACAATAATGAGAACAATCGGGATTGTAGTGGTCGTGATTTGATAAAATTAATTATTTTTACCGCTTCATCCATAACTAATTTTAGATTTGACGGCATTTGCTTCATCGCAAGTGCTTTTCTATGCAGAATACAATGGCTGGAACTACAATTAGGCGCTTTACTTTTTATTCGTGATACTGCTCCTGCTGTTTTACCTGTCATCGCCTTGGCCCCATCTGTACAAATGTCAATGCAATCGTTCCAACTAAGATTATTTTCTTTAAAAAATATGTTTATTTTATTAAAAATTTCTTCCCCGGTAGTGTTTGTGGGCAGCGGTGAACACATAAGCATGTCTTCTTCAAAAGAACGTTCATATGGATATCTCACGATAACCAGCAAGATAGCCTGACCAGTGACATCAGTTGACTCATCCATTTGCAAGGCGAATCGTGTTTTTTGTAGACGTGCAACTAGTTCTTGTTTGACGTAGCTTGCCAGATCATGGATTCGCCGTGAAACAGTATCGTTTGATAGCGGTACAGTAGAAAGATGCTTTGCAGATTTTTCATCGAGCATACATTTTGTTATGTCTAACACACATGGCTTTATTAAATTCTCAGCGATAGTGTGCGCTTCACCTGCTTGTGCAATGCGATAGCTAACTAAATATGATGCCTCCGTGGCCTTTTCATTGATAGTTTGTGTTACATGCATCATATTTTTTTGACTTTCCAATAACTGTTCTTTTTTACGAACAAAAAATTCTTTATTCTTGTCTTTAGACTCGGGGTGTACAGTTTCTAAATGTCTGCGTAATTTGGCAGGTGCCATGGAACTATTAGGAAGCAGTTTACTACATAACATGCAGAGAGGTGAGCCGTTGGAATCAACAAATCCGAAACTGATATATGATTCATCATACTTCCTTTTTTTCGTCTTTGAAACCGTGGAGCTTGACGTCGTGGCATCATCGTCTGGATCGGTAATTGCTGTATTCTCCGCGCGTACTGCTTTTGAACATTCAGCGTCATTAGAAGATGTCGTTGCAACACGTTTAACACCTTTAAGCCAACGTTCCATTCTTCTTTATTAATAATGTTACACGTCAGGATGGTAGGGTCAAAATAATGCACAATCGTTACTGCGTTTATGAGACAAAGTTTAGTCCAAAGAAGAAATGTACAAAACTGATACAATCAGAATACAGCGGGCAGTAGAACTTACAAGAAGGCAGCAGGCTAGCCAGCTTGTAAGTAGGTAGGTACGAACTTATCGCTCCGAACGCTAATCGTCAACTGACTGACGAGGCGCGACTTTTTTTATATAATAGCGCTTTTATACTTAGTCCTAGACTCGAACTCGAACATTCTCAAAAATACTCGAGTCGGCGCCTTTGATAAACAAAAAGCGGAAATAAAAATATAAATACAAAAAAATGCGTTGTAAACAATCTCGACTTTATGCTTTTGAAGATAGAGCCGAAAGTCGCTTGTTCACAACTATAGCGTCTAATTCAGAGGCGGCTTTTATCAAAGGGACTGCGCGCTCACAAGTATACGCGCGGCGGGCGGATTCAAAACGTTCGACCAGTGACCAGAGAGAGGTGTTTTGTTTTTTTTTTCTAAATTCTTGCGGAACCCCTACAGGGGTATCGCGGAACCCTAGGGTTCCGCGGAACACACTTTGAGTACCGCTGTACTATACCATCGACATTAAGAAGAAGAAGAATACTGCTACATACAGCGGCTGCGGCATCAGCGGCGGCGTTCGTTTATATATCGAAAGTTACCGTTTGTAAGATTGAGGGCCTGATTCACCACCTCCTGATAAGCGCCGGTTAGCTTATTTGGCATATAATTTTATACAATCATGTTCTATTTTAGAATTTATCTAGCAGATAGTGCCTATCAGGAGGTGGTGAAACAGGCCATCAAAATAAGTACTGTAGGTACAATGATGAATGTAGGTAAGTTTGAGCTGAGTTAAATGACTTCTCGGGCCTCTGCAGCACCCGGGTACCCTGCACTACTTGTTTGCACCCCTGGGTTGAGAGACACTGGTTACATTTTCCGAAGAATAGGAGGTACCAGCAGTGATAGCTTAGTGGTTGAACGTTTGCCTTCCATGCAAGACGGTCTGAGTTCGAACCTGGCCCGCAACTCTAACTTTTCCAATTCAACTCAACTTGCTTCAACGGTGATGGAAAATATCGTGAGGAAACCTGCACACTTGAGAGTGCTCCATATAGGTATTTCTCGAGTGAGTGTAGTCCACCAACCCGCACTAGGCCAGCGTGGTAGACTAAGGCTTTTTTTTTTTCCTCATGGACGCACTCCACCCGGGGAAGGCGGAGCCAGTGTCGGACTCTTACCGACTAAAAACCACCACGGTGTTCCTCTACCGACCCTTGGCCGGGGGCGTGAGAAATACTCCCGTATTCGCCCAACCATCCCCGGCAGGTCCCGCCTCGCCACTAATAGGCGAGCCCCTTCACCCCGTGCGGCACCCACTCTCCTCTTAACAGGCGCGCGCGGAACACAACGCGCCACGCACCGTCACGGGCCTTGACTGGTCGGGCGGCGGGCTACCCCGAGTCCGCCACCCGCAGGTCCACACCTAGGGTGGCTGGAGGTCGGCATACGCCCTCCTACGACGCCCAGGTCGTCTCCTGCGGATGGGAAGAGAGGTTATCGCCTCTCGAACCCTCTCCGCCGCCTCCTTAGCGAGCATTACATCCTCGCAGAAGGAGACGACGCCTTCCCAAGCGCTCTCGCTCCCGACCATAGACAGAACCACGGCCGGAAGCAAGAGGTCGCTGCCGCCTACTGCAGTGATGAGGTCACGGCGCTGCGCGGCCCAAGCTGGGCACTCCGCCAGTGTGTGCAGTGGAACAGTAATAGGCTGATTTTGTTGTAGGTACATTATAATTAAATAGGTTTCTCGATTATTGAAGAAACTAGGTTAAATTTTCCGATGAAAAGTACATTAAAGTTTAATGTTACTTTATTAATTTAGAGTTGATTGATCGATTTCATTACATTTTCCCATTAACGCGGATCAGTAAACTAAAGTCGATAATTAACTGTAAATTGATTCATAAATATTAATTATTGGGAAGTTATTACACTTCGTGGGAATTATTACGGGGTAATGATGGCTGTAATGGGCCTTTCAGTTCCCATTATTATTATTATTAAGAGCCTGTACAGTCCCACTGCAGGGCAAAGGCCTCCCTACTCTCTTTCCACCTCTCTCTGTCTGTGGCTAATAAGGACCAGTCTTTTTGAAAGTTGTCCAGTTCATCCCGCCATCTCCGTCTGGGCCTGCCGCGTTGGCGTTTGCCATTTGTGGGGGCCCATTGGGTCGTACGTTTGGCCCATTGGTCGTCTGGCATGCGGCAGATGTGTCCAGCCCAGTTCCACTTCAGCATGGCAGCTTTCCGAGTGACATCAGTTATTTTTGTCCTGGAACGGATGATTGTATTCCTAATCCGGTCAACAAGGTTAATTCCCAGAATACTCCGTTCCATTGCTCTCTGGCAAACCTCGAGCGTGGTCCTCTGTTGAATTGTCAAAGACTATGTTTGAGAACCATATGTGAGGATGGGAAGAATGCATACGTCCATGAGTCTCTTCTTAAGGGACAGAGGAAGATTACCCTTCATGAGTTCTTTCATGGCCCAATAGCTCATCCAGGCATTTTCGGTGCGTCTTGCAACTTCCTTATTTTGTCTTGCCTGGAAAGAGACTATTTGACCTAGATAGAGGTACTCATCGACGTACTCAACCTCCACACCCCCCACTGTGATTCTGCGATACGAACTGTTCGTCATCAACTTGGTCTTTGACATGTTCATTTGAAGTCCGACCTCGAGGCTTGCTATGCTCAGATCTTGTAGCATCTGAGTCAACTCGGAAGCTGAAGCTGCGAAAAGGACAATATCATCGGCAAAGCGAAGATTGGACAATCTCTTATGTCCAACCATAATGCCCCTCTCCGCCCAGCCAACTGTCAGTTCCCATGGTTCGATTAAATTTTGTTATAAATATGTTTGGGTTACCGTGTCTTTGGATCTTGTTGGATGTATTTTTTGAATTGTTTGTTCATTAGATAGCCACCTTTCTTTAAATTCAAATTTAAAATTAATTATTTGTCAAACTAAGGTATGATCTACAAGTTTTTTTTTTTTTTTTATATTATAGGATGGCGAATCGAGCTAAAGGCCCACCCACCTGATGTTAAGTAGTTACCTTTGCCCACCAATTGCAATACCACCTAGGTTTTCCACCCCTGGATATACTGGCAGATATGGATGCGAGGGTGTATGACCGGATACGCACCATTCGCCAGAGTGGCGAAGGCGCGCCTACAAGGGCGTTCGAGAGGCTGAGACGGCAGGAGCGACAACACGCGCTCGAGCTGTGGCGCGAGCGGCTTTCAGGGCCGCAGTTTGCGCACAAGCGTGTGGTTGAGGCCATCCTGCCGTGCTTCGAAGCCTTGCTGAATAGAAGTGAGCGTGTCACCTATCGTCTTACTCAGGTGTTCACCGGGCATGGTTGTTTCGGTGAATACCTGAATAGGATCGGACGCGAGGCCACGGCGAATTGCCACCATTGTGGAGGCGACCAAGATACCGCCCAACACACACTCGCAGATTGTCCTGCATGGAACTCTGAGCGGCGGGTCCTGGTCGATCAAATTGGGCAAGATCTCTCTTTGTCAGCGGTAGTATCAGCTATGCTGGCAGAGACGACAAATTGGAGGGAAGTAGCCTCCTTTTGCGAGACCATTATGGTCCAGAAGGAGACTGCGGAGCGGGATCGAGAGAGGGCCGATCCTGCTCGGAGAAGGCGATGCCGGAGAGGCAACCTCTCCGGCACCTAGCCTAATAGGGCTATAAGGTGCACTCCCCGCCCTATCGATACGCGACTGGAGAATGGGGAGCCTTTGAGGTCACGACGTATACGGTGGAGGCTCTGTCATCATCCTCCTGCCCTTATCCCAATTTATTTGGGGTGGGCGCAGCATGTTTTTTTCTTCCATACATCTCTATCAGCCGTCATCTCTGTGTTTACTTTCTTTCTATTCATATCATCTTTCACACAATCCATCCATATTTTCTTCGGTCTCCCTCTTTTCTTATAGCCATCAACATTCATACTTAAAACTTTCCTCGTAACATGCTCCCCATTCCTCCTCATCACATGTCCATACCATGATAGTCTGTTGCTACTTAACTTCTCTGTCACTGGCGCTACTTTCAGACTCCCTCTTACATATTCATTCCTTATCCTATCCATTCTCGTTACACCACACATTCCTCTTAACATTCTCATCTCAGCTGCATGCACTTGCCTTTCATTAATTCCTTTCGTAGCCCAACATTCCGATCCATACAGGACAGCAGGTCTTATCATGGTCTTATAGATTTTCCCCTTCAGTTTAAGAGGAATTCGGGAGTCACATGTAGTTCCCGTGACCTGCCGCCATTTCAACCATCCTGTGTTAATTCGGTGCTTGACTGTCCGGTCAATTTCGCCATCGCTTTGCACAAGTGAACCGAGGTACCGAAAGTCGGAGCAGACTGGCAAGGGCACGCCATCTAGCGCAATAGCAACAAAACCGGAAAGACCGCCGAAATCGCAGAACATGTATTCCGTTTTAGTTCTGCTGATTTTCAAGCCAACGTTCTCCAGATTTTGTTGCCATTTTGCCAATCTACTCTGGACCTCAAGTCCATCTTCACCAACAAGGACAATGTCGTCAGCAAACAGCATGCACCAGGGTGCCTCTTCCTGGATTTCTGATGTCAAAGCATCCATTATCAGCAAGAAGAGGTAAGGACTTAGAGCCGACCCTTGGTGCAAGCCTACAGCCACACTGAACTCGTCGGTGTTGCCAGCGGCCGACCGAACGTGGGTACTAGATTGGCTGTACATAGCACGAATTAACTCCACATACTTTGCAGGCACACCTTTCTCTTTCAGCGCCCACCACAAGACCTTGCGGGGTACTCTGTCGTACGCCTTCTCTAGGTCAACGAACACCATGTGCAAGTTCTTATGCGCACGTCTATACTTTTCGCATATTTGGCGGAGTGCAAATATGGCATCCGTTGTCCCACGACCTGGCATAAATCCCATCTGGTTTTGGGTGATGTCACTCTCCTCTCGCAATCTTTTCTCTATCACCTTCTCCCATACTTTCATACTGTGTGACATGAGCTTTATTCCTCGATAGTTGTTGCAGTCTTGTACATCACCCTTATTTTTGAAGATGGGCACTAGCGTACTATTACACCATTCTTCTGGGATCGTTTCTTCATGCAACAACTTATTGAAGAATAAAGTCAGCCAGTAACATTCATTTTCTCCTAATAATTTCCATACTTCTACTGGTATACCATCTGGTCCCACTGCTTTCCCATTTTTCATACTTCGAATCGCCCTTCTGACTTCATCCATACTAATTTCATTCACCAAACCCCTATTTACATGCACCTCTTTAAGTAGGCCAGACCATACATTCTCTTCATTCATCAACCTTTCAAAGTATACCTTCCAACGCTCTTTTATTTCATCATCTTTTGCTAAGACCATACCTGCATCATCTTTTATACATTTTATATGAATTATATCTCTTGCTCTCTTTTCTCTAGACTTTGTTATGCGATAGAGCTCTTTCTGGCCTCTAGGGAATTCTAACGAGTTATACAAGTCAACCTGAGCCCGAGTTCTCGCCACAGCTACTGTTTTTTTTGCCTTTCCCTTCCATTCTTTGTAGATATTCTTCTTTATCTCTTTTAAATCTACATTTATGTTTTCAACATCCTGCCATTCTTTAAACGCACTCTTTTTTTCCTTAAGTATCTTTTGCACTTCTTCATTCCACCACCATGTATCCTTATCAATTATACCCTTTCCTTTCGATTCTCCACACACATCTTTTGCTATTCTTCTTACACCATCCGCTATTTCATTCCAACATTCATTCACAGACTTCCCTTCCATTTCCTTCATTTCTATCATTTTATCTACCACTTTTTCTCTGAAAACACTCGCAAACTCCTTCTTTTCCAGCATGCGCCATCTTGTTCTAGGTGGGGGCCGTTCTTTGTTCCTGTTAAGCGGGACACTGATTTTCACCTCCATTATGAGCAGTCTATGTTGCGAGACTAAACATTCGCCAGGCAGCACTTTACAGTCTTTGACTCGATTAAAACTATTTCTTTTAATGAGAAAGTAATCAATCTGAGTCGTGTGGTGGCCACTTTTATAGGTTATGAGGTGTTCGTCTTTTTTCTTGAACCACGTGTTTGTTATCGCCAGGTCGAATGCGGTAGCAGCTTGTAACAGCTTGTGTCTCGCCGTCGGCATTACGGTTTCCGTACCCCCACCCCCCATGCACTCTTTCATACCCCTGATTACATTTGCCTACATGCCCATTAAAATGACCGCCCACAAATATCTCTTCACTCTCTGATATATTCATCATCATAGCATCAAAGTCCTCCCAGAATTTTTCTTTCACTACATCTTCACACCCTGTCTGGGGTGCATACACACTAATTACATTCAAGACCAAACTCTCCACAATCACTTTTACAACTATTATTCTGTCGCTAACCCTTATAACATCCGTCACACATTCTTTCAACTCACTATCTAACACTATGCCTACACCATTACGCTTTCCATCGCTTCCACAGTAATAAAACTTATAACCTTCTCCTATCTCTCTCGCCTTTGAACCCTTCCACTTAGTCTCTTGCAAACACGCTATGCTTATTCGTCGTCTTTTTAACACATCCGCTAACTCTCTTCCTCTTCCAGTCATCGTACCTATATTCCAACTCACACACCTCAGTCTAACATCCCTCATTCTCCGAGCTTGCTTCTTACGTCGCACCCGCCCGTTATGGTGCGACAACCCTTGTCCGCTTCCCACAGTGGCCGGGTGCTGCCCCTGCGCGTCGCCTACGGGGTACGCCCTAGTCCTAACATCACAACAATCTTTTATACTCATCATGCTGCTAAGGGTTTCGGCTTCAGTTTTACGACCGGCCGCCTGCCTGACATCAACCCTCCTTGGGAATCGGTGGAGGCTCTGTGTGTCCAGTAAAATGACCTCAGGGATGCCGATGGCACGAAGTAGTCTCGGGCCGCCGTGTACCAATCCAATCGGGAAAGTGGAGACAATAAAGTCTCCCTTGAGAAGTGTCTAATAGGCATAGCACAGGAAGGGCTCCGGAGGCTTATTATTTCCCGGAGTCCCCCTTATTGTGCTGAAGATGGCTACCGGGGGGGTTTTAGTGGGTAAAAATCCCACACACCCCGGCCTCTGTCCTCCATGAGGCCGGCAGCCTTTTGAAGGTTTCCTCCTCGAATATAAAAAAAAAAAAAGGTTGTTGCCTAAATTGAACCGCAAGTCGGCTCGCCAAACTGAGACATAAAGATGGAAAGTTGCATGTGATTGTAATTCCACCAAACATGGTGTTAATTTACAAATAATCCAGTATCACTATGCTTTGCCTTAATAAAATGACCTAAGATGTGTATCACCAATCACACTAATAAATACTTTGAATTTGACGTGACTTTGATCATCAACCCGCCTGCCAAGTGTGGCGATTATGGCATATCCCTCCCCTATGGGGGAGGCCTAGGTCCAGCAGTGGACGTTTTTTGGCTAAAATGATGATGATGATGATGATATAATTACAGTTTCTTTGCCAGATATTGAAATGATATTCCATTCGAAAACGTACATAGCCTCCTGAGAAAACTTTATTTATATCTGGTGACTCTGGATACTTATAAGTATCATAGACAAATTAACTAATAAGTATCCTACATAAAAGGAGGTGAACTTCTGCATTGAAAGAGAAGAAAGAAAAGCACGTGCTTTTATAGTCTTAGCCTTGGGAACACATCATCATCATTTCAGCCGAAAGACGTCCACTACTGGACATAGGCCTCCCCCAATTAAGGGGGGATATGCCAAATTCGCCACGCTTGGCAGGCGGGTTGGCGATCGCAATTGGTTGGTTAAATACTCAGAGAACACATGTAATTCCCTAATTTTCGGGTATTGTGAGCGAATAATATGCTGAGCGGTGGCCGTTTTGCGCGGATGTGACGCATGTCTTACCACACTTCTTGGCTCTGTACCTGTATTTGTTCTGTGTTCTTGAATTTTTTGGTAATTTTGTGCGTCACTTTTGAAGCAAATATTTTTTTTTTCTTTCTTAATACGCTATCAAATTAGCTTCTTTACAATTTTCCTTTAGGAAATAAACGCCCACGTAATAAGTTTAAAAGAACATTATTAAATTAGGAACTTTTAAAACCTGTACTCGAAATTACAAAAACATCTGCTTTGAAACTTCTTTATCATTCATCGTATTTTGTAAAAGCTTTTGTAAAGTAATTATTTTAACTACTTACAGGTAAAGTGGATTGATGATTAGATTATTTTGTTACTAAACTACGCTCGCGGCTTTGTTCGCTTATTACTCGTTTAATCACAGAAATATTTTATAAAGAAAATAAAAGAAAGAAAAAATATTTATTTGCTTCAAAAGTGACGCAAAAATATACCAAAAAAATTCAAGAACACAGAACAAATACAGGTACAGAGCCAAAAAGTGTGGTAAGATATGCGCAAAACGGCCACCACTCAGCATTTTGCTGAGCATCATGCACGGAGCAAAGACAGCGCTGGTTTTCAGCGACAGCTGGCGTCGACACAATAACGTAGATCAGTGCGGCGTGATGTTGGTAAATAACGATAAAAAATAAATAAGCAAGATTAAATACAATAAAAGACAAAATGTGTAATATTTAATAAATACGCAAGATTGGAAATTCCATAGACCATAACACAAAACCACACAACATGGCAACGTATTATCAAGTCATCAAACGCGAGCCGCTCGCGCAGTTGTCACGCGTGGGCTATGGTTTTTGGTTTTTAGGGTTCCGTAGTCCTACAAGGAACCCTTATAGTTTCGTCATGTCCGTCCGTCTGTCCGTCTGTCCGTCTGTCCGTTTGTCCTAATCCTTTACAGCTTAATAACTTCTACAGTTATAAACATAAGTAAATGAAATGTTGTTAAAAAATAGAATAGATATAGATCTCAACTTTAAAAGAATAAAAATATCATGATTACGTATTTTAGGGGTGGCGCCCATACATGTGAAATGGAGATGAAAATTTTTTTTTCGCTGCACCCCCTCGTGTGGGGTATCATTGAATAGGTCTACTAAAATGAAGGTAATGTTACATACATCACTTTTTTATCAGGTGTACCATATGCGAAATATAGCTTGCCAAAGTGGCTTGCAATGTGTCCCCCCCCCCCTGCCATTTCTAAACTATGCAATGTAGAAACTCATAATCTTCCACATTGATAGCCCTTTGTAAAAACTCTCTTTTAAAATTATTTCGAGCATATTGTGATTATAATTTTTTGAGTTATAGAGAGAAAACTGAAAAATACTTAAAACGTCCTAGTTCAAAGGTCATTAACCTAAGAGAAAAATGATCATAGCAAATAATGCTCCTTTACTTTCTATTTGAAAAAATCACAAAAAGTAACTTTGTCTTAAATTTGGCGCCATCTAGCGGCGTCTAACAACACTCTCTGAGTCGCCAATGCTGCCGTCAAATGCCGTCTATTGCATTTGGCACTGTATAGCGCCATCTAGCGGCTACTGACAACACTCTCTGAGTCGCCAATGCTGCCGTCTATTGAAAAAACTAAAATAGCCATGATTAATATTCGATTTGATTTGTTTGTAACACCTACTTAAGGAACCCTATAATACTGAGCATGGCCCGACATGCTCTTGGCCGGTTTTTTTATTTTTTTATCGCGCGTCTTTCTGTCGGATCACCGCGTTTCGGATTTTATCCTTCAGAGAAACTCCGAGCACAGCCCTTTCCATAGCCATACCGTGAGTATCCACGTCTCGGCTCCGTAAGTCATGACAGGCAGAAGAAAAACATACGTGTTCTCTTTAATAGTTTACATCTTGTCGTCAAAGATGGCTGGTGGCTTAGTGGCTGCTTACAAAGTATTCTTATTATAATAGAACACTTACCGATCTTTTCTGATGATGATGGTGTTCTAACTTCATGTTGGCACATCTGTTCAGCGCTGTCAGACGCCTGAAGAGTGACTGTAGAGAGTCTGCGTCTAGGAATGGGTGGTCGTTCTGGACTCCCGACACGTCTATGGGAAACTGGAGGTCTGGAACAAGAGAAAGATGATGTTAAAATGTGATCACTGATTTCAATTCAATTCAAATATTTTTATTTAATATACAGGCACTTTTGAAACGTCAGGCTCTTGTTGCATGGTTCCAAATTGTGGGTCCTATGGAGAAGAACCGTCAAGCAAGAAACTCCATGGATATACTCTTTTTTAAATTGGTTATTGTTTATTAAATCAAATAATGTGAGTATGATGTTAATGTCAGAAATAGACAAGAGTTTAAAAGTGAGAATATTGCCTTTAGAAATAAACGTAAAAAGAGTTGCCATAGTATGTAGGAGCTGAACTGTCCCGACCAGCGACGACACAGCCCCTAGACGCCACATAACAGGCGACCGATTTCTATCACACATAAGGGAAAAATCCTGTATGTAAGCCGCCACTCAAACAATTTGAATCAGTTATGACCACTGCTGTGAGCCGTTGACACTTCCGTGTTAGTGAACACAAAATTTACAAATAAATGTTATAATGACTTCTTGCACAGTACGATTGTGTTGTAAAAACAGCAAGACTTTGAGTGTCCAGAAAGACGGCATAACATTTCATCGTTAAGTTAATAATGTCATTATCCAATTAGATTTTTCAACTGATTTAATATTTAATGAGAGTTCATCTTATACTGGTTAATTCGCAACGGACACCAAAGGTGCAGACGGCACGTTGATGTCTTTCACAAAACATCTCTTTCTTACGCAAGCACTTAATACACTATCTCTATCCCTCTATTTAATTGTCAATGTAACTAGTGATGTACTAAATCTGTTATCGATGAAACAAAGTTCTCCATACTATCAACGAAATTGAAAAATATAGGTAGTAGAATATTTTGCAATCAACAAAAAAAAAAAAAAAAACTACGTTTTCAAACATTCAATCTTTATATACCTATAACAGCCAGGGAGTCTACTCCCGTTCAACGATAAACGAACTTTTGTTCCGACCGATACGTACACGATAAATGATATATGTACCTTTTTTAGGGTTCCGTAGTCCTACAAGGAACCCTTACAGTTTCGTCATGTCCGTCCGTCTGTCCGTATACCCATCTGTCCGTCTGTCCTAATCCTTTACAGCTTAATAACTTCTACAGTTATAAATATAAGTACATGTAATTTTGTTAAAAGATAGTTTAAATATAGATCTCAATTTTAAAAGGATAAAAAATGCGTGATTATGTATTTTAGGGGTGGCGCCCATACATGTGAAATGGGGATGAAAATATTTTTTTCGCTCCACCCCCTTGTGTGTGGTATCATTGAATAGGTCTACTAAAATGAAGGTAATGTTTGATACAGCACTTTTTTATCAGGTGTACCATCTGCGAAATATAGCCAGCTAAAGTGACATGCAATGTGTCCCCCCCCCCCTGCCATCTCTAAACTATGTAACGTAGATATTTATAATTCTCCACGTTGATAGACCTTTGTAAAAACTCTCTTTTAAAATTATTTTGAGTATAATGTGATTATAATTTTTTGAGTTATAGAGAGAAAACTGAAAAATACTTAAGACGTCCTAGTTCAAAGGTCATTGACCTTAGAGAAAAATGATCTTAGCAAAGAATGCTCCTTTAGTTAGTTCCTTTAGTTAGTCCTTTAGTTAGTTCCTTTAGTTAGTCCTTTAGTTAGTTAGTGTTCCTTCGTGACACACATTCGAGGCTTTTAAGGTCATCAGAAAACCTCACGTTGGCGATACCATCGCATTCCACAAATTTCTTTGGTAATTCTTTTACAGTTCAGGCTGCTCGCCTGTGGAATGCTTTGCCAGTACAAGTGAGGCGTGCTCAATCTTTGCCTATATTAAAAAAACTGGTAAATGATCGCTACCTATCATCACTGTAATTTCCGGCAGGTACATTATGTAATATTTAGACATATTGTATTGTATTTATTATGTTTATTGTATCTTATATTTATGTAGTTTTGTTATAGATATATGTATAGTATTTATGTTATGTAGTATATGTATTCTATTATGTTGTTACACTGCGTACTACCCCTCTCTTTACTTGCCCATATTGTCCATCCTAAGGTTGTCTGGAAGAATTCGCCTTGAGCGATAAGACCGCCCATTGTACATGTGTTCTATATAAGTCATATATGTTGCTATCTTCTTTTGTGTACAATAGTATTTGTATTGTATTGTTGAAAAAAAATGACTTTCCTTCGTACGTACTTATTTTTACATTTATTAGGTATTACTAATTACTACATATTTAACTGTCGAAAACATTGAAAATTTAAAATTAACTAATAAAATTACAGTAAAAACTACAACAAAAGACCCTTCTTTTGTTGTACAAACAAAATTATAGATCTCAAACGATTTTAAACCTAATTGACTACTAAGTTAAGTTAGAAATCGTAAAAATAAAGAAAGTCGCTAGCTAGCTACCAATAGCCAATAGCTATTTTACTTGGTCAGCTCACGGCAGCGCGGCGGCTGCCCGCTACACCGTAAACTTGTTGGTTATTCGAAGCAGTAGCCAATAGCTAGCTATCGTGTAGAAAGATATCGTAGCCATTGATCGAAGTAGCCATGGCTATTTGTTGAATAGCCGCTATTTAGCTAGTTATTAGAGTAGCTACCCACTTCTAAGCCTTACTCCTGACCCCGCCTGTATCGAGTGCTGTATCAATCGAATTTGAATTCGAGTTAGTGTCAAATCGTACTGATTTTTCTAGGAATTGAAATTAGCTCGATTTGGTTCAGAGCTTGAACCAGTCGGGAGTAAGGCCCACGATGTTAATTTACAACTTCCACACGGACAGGGTCACAAGCACAGCTAGGAATGAATAATTTAGTAAAATAACAACTTTTGTGTCACATTCGATTTTATTTAAGATTTGCACGGATGTGTAATATTTCTCCATGAAGCTACTTGGTCTTTTACTTCTTTCGAAGGCCTCTTTGCGAGAAAAATCCTCAATTAAAATCAATCGCACTATTACATCCCTGAAAATGTTTGGTTTTGTTAAAACCTATTAAATATCACAATAATACTGTCAAACGCGGTTTGACACGTAACCACTGAAAAAATTACTTAGTACTATCAGAATTTCGCTTTCAATTACTACTAAAATAAAATAATAAAAAAGATTTCAATATCCAAAAGAGACCTCTTGAGCAGTCGCATAATTTGAGGTTACATTAACGACAATTGTACAGTTTACTGTCTAATTCAACATTGTTTATATAAAAACAATCAGAAATATATCAAATACGTTAGGTAAGGTTAGAACTGTGAGCGAGCGAAGTGAGTGGTGCCGCGGTAGCTGCTAGCGAGTACTAGAAACAAATTACAGTTATTAGTTGTTATATTCATTAGTCACAAAATTTGTTTTATTTGATTATATCGAATGGTATTTATAATGGCTTTATTATAAAAGCTCAAAGTTACAAATGCACTATTCGAAGGCTATACATATATAAAATTAATTTATTTAAAAAATGATTAGTGGTGATTAGATTTTTTTTTTTTTGTCCTTTATATTTAAGTTATTTTTGAGTAGGTTATTTTCTTTTGAATAACGTTTTATTTACGTACTAATTAGCTGTTATAGTTTGCAATAATATTTGTTTTTGTTCCATGCTGTGTTCACTTTTAAATGTTAAGTAGGTCCAATAATATTTATACCTAGACGTAGTACCTAGTATGTTAATGTAACATTTTGTGTAATATTGCTGGGTAAAATAAATAATATAATACTACTACTAAATTAATTATTTTATTATTTAATATTTATTTACTATATAAACGGACAATTACCTCTTTTAAAATATCCGCTTTACAAAATAATAACTCCATATTCAACACCAAATAAATACATAAAGATATTTTTAAAGATATAATTATCTTAATTCTGAAAGTACAGAGCACCCGTCTTACTTTCAAAATTAAGATAATTTTGAAAGACTCCCTCCCTACTTGTAATACTTACTATTATTATTAGTATATAAATTACTTTATTATTAAATAATATTAAAAGAAATAAGAAGCTAAAATCCTTATAATTAATACTAAGTATTACATAAAAATAATATCGATAAAATAATATTTTATCGATATTATATTGTGTTGAATCTAAATCTGTCTCGTCTCTAACCCTACAAAGTTTGAAGTTTCTATGACATAATGACATTGTCAGGGCCAACCGGATCGCTGTACCCCGCTTCCTCATACCTCAGCTAGTGGCAGAATTGTTTGTACGCATTAAATTCAACAATATCCGTCTAGGGGCTGTGTTGTCGCTGGTCCCGACTGACGGCACCCGTTCACGAGCATGACGCGAGCATCAGCCATCGCTTAACTCAACCATATTGAAGGCAACTTAATACATTGATGATAATGTCATCCAATAAAAATAATCAAATAAAATATTAAATCATTAAGTCCCGCCCAGTAAACTGTAAATTGTATTGTCGTGAGAAATAAATCTTATCTTAATACTAATTATACAAGAAATGTTATTTTAAGTGAAATATTGCGGCGAGAAAATAAACACTTATCTTATCTTATCTTATTATTAATTGTAAATTAAAAAGTGATTATATGTATCACTCAAAACTCACTCACTCAGTGATTATATCAATAGAAATAATCAAATTAAATATTAAATCATTATAAATTGTAAATTGATAGTTATATAATCAGTGTTAATAATGATTTAATATTTAATTTGATTATTTTTATTGAAGAGTTTTTCCAAATAACTTGTGTCCTTACGTATCAATATCGATTCTGTTAACGTACCTCACAGGAACAACAGGGTTTTTGTTACATGTTGTAGAGTTCGCCAAAATTGTTTCGAATACACTTTAAGCATTACAATTTAAACCGTTTTTATTATCAACTATTACAAAAAGCAACACGGTCTAATACAACCATCCTCCCCAATACCTATATCACTTTAAAACTCAATATACCTACGTCACAAAACCGAGCCTCTGAATGGGACACGTCATACTTGTGACGTCACTATCTTTTACTATTGTCTTCTCAATAGAAAGGCAGATTAGAAGATAATGCGGACAGTGCGGTACAATACTTGATTTAGGTGTGACGTGAAGAGCTTTCAAGTTTTTGGGTATAATCGGCTTGATAACTTCAATGGTTTATGTAACAAGAACTAGTTTCTTGTTACATAAACCATATATATAGCTTTAGTTGTATACCTATTAGTTTAGTTTGTAGTTGTACACGTGTTATTGAAATAACTGAAAACCTCTTATGGGGTCATTGTACTCATTAGTGTGAAAAACTTTTACAATGAGACAAATCATGAAATCGCCAAAAAAACCAGGTATTGTGTAGATTTACATGAACACAAATTTAGGGTACAGCTGATATTTTTTTCGTGATTTCAGGGTTGGTTCCATAATCGAAGTTGTTCATACTGATGAGTACAATGACCCCTTAAGAGGTTTTCAGTTATTTTAATAACACGTTGTATAGCTTTAGGTACACAACTTACATCCACCGGGATTGGGGTTTTTTGATTTTATATTTTTTTCGAATAATTAAAAAAAATACAACTCTCCAACAAAACCACAGTGGTATTTAATTGTACTATTATTTAGGTCGTCTACTCGTAACAAAAGCGACGTTCAATCGCGTCGCTCGTCACGGATATTTAACTTCCCATGTGACGGAACCGGGAAACGCTCTCAACTGGCGAACGTACTTGTTGAAACTTTGTAAAGAAAAGCAAAGAAAATAAATGAGTTTGTGCATTATGTATACATCGCGTTTCAGGAATGCGTGGTCACATTTTGGGAGCTCATTCAGGGCTTAGCGTAGAACAACTTTTAATATGGCGATAACCCTAAATTGTTGCTTGTTATTTGTGGAAGAAAAAAAAAACCGGCCATGTGCATGTTCCTTATAAGGAAGTTGCAAGACGCACCGAAAATGCCTGGAAGAGCTATTGGGCCATGAAAGAACTCATGAAGGGTAATCTTCCTCTGTCCTTTAAGAAGAGACTCATGGACGTATGCATTCTTCCCATCCTCTCATATGGTTCTCAAACATGGTCTTTGACAATTGAACAGAGGACCACGCTCGAGGTTTGCCAGAGAGCAATGGAACGGAGTATTCTGGGAATTAACCTTGTTGACCGGATTAGGAATACAATCATCCGTTCCAGGACAAAAATAACTGATGTCACTCGGAAAGCTGCCATGCTGAAGTGGAACTGGGCTGGACACATCTGCCGCATGCCAGACGACCAATGGGCCAAACGTACGACCCAATGGGCCCCCACAAATGGCAAACGCCAACGCGGCAGGACCAGACGGAGATGGCGGGATGAACTGGACAACTTTCCAAAAGACTGGTCCTTATTAGCCACAGACAGAGAGAGGTGGAAGGAGAGTAGGGAGGCCTTTGCCCTGCAGTGGGACTGTACAGGCTCTTAATAATAATAATATGTGCATGTTGGACTCACGCAGTATAAGGGTTACGTAACACCCATCGACCTGATACCCCATAAAAACTGATTTAATTTACGAGAGTTCCTCCAGTTTTGAGTTTTGTTAGAAAAATGTTTGTATTCAGTGTCCGATTTTATGTCAAATGATACTAAATAGTAATATGATACCTACAAGTAATAATTTATGATCGTCATGATTTAAAATTCAATTAACTATTTATATTATATTATGTTATGTGATATTCATTATATATATTTATATTAAGTGACATTCAAACACAATGTGAATTGTTCATGAATAAATAAATAAACACACAAACAAAAAAACAAAAAAACGGCCAAGTGTGAGTCGGACTCACGCAGTAAGGGTTCCATACCACCCATCGACCTGTTACCCCATAGAAACTGATTTAATTTACGAGAGTTTCTCAAAAGACATCAACGGGCGTACGCGAAATGTGAATTTTTGCATCCCTTTCTTATGTAGGTACCACCACATATGTCTATGTTTGTCCTGTTTTTAGTATTTGTTGCTGAACTACGTAGTATGCACTACAATCAGACCAAGTTTGACGCTGGTATGTATAACCGTTTTGAAGATAGAACAGGAACAAAAACGTTGAAAAAAATGCATGTTTTTCGAGGTTTCTTGTATGGGGACCCCCTTTTGTTTTAGACTTTCTTTAGTTTTTAGTATTTGTCGTGATACACCTTATAGCAACACATTTTCTGTGAAAATTTCAACTTGTTATCTATTACCGTTACAAAGATACAGCCCTGTGACAGACAGACGGACGGACGGACGGACAGCGTAGCGAGAGTAATAGGGTCCCGTTTGCACCCTTTGGGTTCGGAACCCTAAAAATGGAAAATTGCATTAATTGCATGTCATCCTTTGTAAGTGTGCTACCCTCGGCATATACAGGATGTGTTTGCGCGCTGACAAAGCCAGTGAGCCAGTGACTTACTTGCCCTTTTGCCGTGGTAATTAACTCTAACCGGCCCTCTGTGTGGGTATAGAGGTTTTTTAATTAAATAAAAGCATAGAGAATCGATTAGGTAGAAGCTGCCATATTGTATTGCACGTGAGGAAATGAATTCGGGATTTTAGGTCATAGTAAAGACTTGGTGTAACAGACCAAAATAAAAACAAAAACTTATTTTTGATTTGGACTTTTTGTGTAACCGCAATTATTTACTATATCCAATGGATTTGAAAGACATGACAGTGCATGACACCACTGTTGGCGTTTGTACCGTCCGACTAGGTAATAGATATGTGCGTCCGACAATGGTGGACAGACACACAGTGGCTAAAAATTATACAAAAATAAAATGTTGGTATGCCAACAACCACCTTATTAGCTTACTAGTCACTACCCTAGTTTTCAACATTTTAGGATACCAAGGTTTCTTGTTGGATACGTAATTTTTACCTAAAGTTGACCCAATCTTAACTATGAACACAAAATAACGTAACATAACATAACACCACGCCTGTATTTCCCCGAAGGGGTAGGCAGAGGTGTAATAGTACACCCACATTTCGCCAGTTATGTTATAGTCCCATGTAATAGGGGGCGAGCCTATTGCCATTGACCGGGCACAAATCCAGGCTCCGGGCTGCTATTGAGAATTTTCTGATGAAAAAACCCAATAACACTTTACCGACCCGGGAAAATAACACAAAATATTTTATCAATAACCGACATATCAAATGCGCGAGTTTACGGATAAACAATAAGTACGTTTAAAATCTACATAATCTACATCTTGTACCGCCTACGACTGTCATTTTACACCTGCAACTGTTATAATTTTTTTATAAATACAGAAAAAAGGCATATATAAAGTTATCCTGGGGCCGTATTATGAGCTTTTAAAAAACCATGCAAGTTCCAGGCAATCCATTTAACTGCCTTGTAAAATGTCGTATTATGACATGCGTAAACCTGGCTGACTTCTGGATGGATAAGTTGTCTATGGCTGTCTTTTAACTTTTGACGGTGACGTTTAGGAACAAGATTAATTTTTTTGTCGGTAAGTTACGGTTTTAATTTTGTAATGTATTAATATTAAAAATTCAAAATATCAGTTGCATGAACATAAAAGTATAATGAAATATTTAAAGCATCGTATTTTGCCAACAACAAAAATAATAATGTGTTGATTTTACCACATTTTGCTAAATGTATATTTATATGAATGGTTCGCGGTGTTACGCTTCCGAACGACACCCCATTTAAAAGTCAGCGGGAAGTTAATCGAAGGTGGGGTGGGAACAAAGAGATTTCAATACATCTTATTATTTTCTTATTACTTTAAATTAATGTTTTAAACAATACGTATTAGAATGGCGTAAGTGCTATGTGTGATATTATTTGGCTTAAAATATGTAATAAAATACAAAGAAAATAATTTTTCATTTCATGTTATTTATTAGACCAAGTGCTGCGAACAATCATAGTGAAGCCACCAAAACCGTGCTCCTCCGTGTACAAACCAGCGCTCACGCACACACATGCACATCAAACCATGCTCACCGCTCTCAGTACACATGTCGCGGCATCGTCTAGTAAGCATGGCCAAAAAAATATATCTTTCAAGAGCATATGTGTGCGTGAGCGCTGGTTTGTTGACGGAGGAGCACGGTTTGATTGGCTTCATTGTGATTGTTCGCAGCACTTAGTCTATATTTTTTTATATGTTGTGAATGTCTGCCTTGAAGCGTCGCTTTCCAGAAAAGCAATTACTTCGTAATAATCGCACATGTTAGTGTTAGAATTATTATTATTACCAAACGAACTCAAAGCAATTCAATAAAAGGTACTCCAAGACAGCTTTTACTGACTGGTTTCTAATGTCACTTATTGACTGAAAAAAACAGAAATGAAACGTCAAATAAGCGTTCATAATACGGTTATCGCTAGCCAGTCAGCCAAAATACGGGCAGAAGTCGGCTTGTAGTGTCACGTGACCGCTGACTCGCTGGCAATTGAGTTACTAATACGAATTTGCCAGGCAGTTCACTTTACAGCGAGAACTGCCTGGAAATAAGAGTTCATAATAAGGCCCCTGGGCACAAAAGTAGGCCGGCTGTCTAGCGTTCTGTATCGCGTGGTGACGTCAGCATCCGGTCAGGGTGGGGGGCGCGGAAGTTGGGAGGTGCAGTCGCGCATTAGATGTCGAGCATGTAGGTCGCGTTTGAATTTAATTATTTAATAACGGTGAGTTAGAAATGTTAGAAATGATGCTATTTCTAATTTGGTGGTTTCATTTAGGCTAATACATTTAAATTGTTAATTTAAAGACAGAGGATACTCATTTATTTTTCATGTAAGTACATATTCATAAATATTATTTAAGCACCTATGGATCATCAGGTTTTATTTAAGAAACTAGCTGAGTGGTAGACTCCGGCAGCAGGTAAATTGAAGTAGATTGTAAAAAATATATTGTGTATAAACGTTCTTGTTTTATGATATACTTTACTTCTGTTAGGTATTACACTAAATACTTAAAACACACACAGACATAGTTAAAAATATAGACGAAGTGCTGCGAACAATTATAGTGAAGCCAAAAAAAACTGTGTTCCTTCGTGTACAATGAGCGCTCACGCACACATCATGCACCTGAAGGATATTTCCTTTCGCGATACTTACTGGACGATGCCGCGACATGTGTTCTGAGGGAGGTGAGCACGGTTTGAAGTGTGTGTGTGTGTGTACGTGACCGCTGGTTGTACACGAAGTAGCACAGTTTTTTTGGCTTCACTATGTTTGTTCTCAGCACTTCGTCTTTATTTTTTACTATGTCTTTGAAAACACAAGAATAAAAATGCAATCATTTTTCCGCAGAACCCAACCACAGGGCCAAAGACCACCAAAGTGGTCGCAAATAAGATATTCATTTCAGGGTCGCAATATAAAGATACTTGACTTTATTAAATGTGGTATATGATGGTCGTAAATACGACATAAAACCCAACAAATTGCCCTTGGCCGTAATAGAAATGTTTTCAAATGTTAAGATGGTAATAGGTCAGTAGCTGTGAAAAATAATATGTGTTTCAGAGTGGAGTTGTCTGTGAGTTAAGGCGCTTGGTCAGCAAGGTTTGACTCAATCAGGGTATATTAAGATGTTTCACATCACTAAAAACAGGCTCAAGTCATGGCTAATTGACCGTGAATTTTATGATTATGACGAAGAGTTTATGAAACTACCCTTGTTTTAGTTAGTGTTTATTTTCGACTTTTTGATGCACGGGTACTGTTAGTTATTAATTTTTATACTTATTAGAATTTTTTAGATCATCATTTTTAATAATGATGTATTATAATCAGCTGATGACAATAAACAAAAATGTAATTTTAAATTCTATTACAATTTTTTAATTTTTTAATGCAATGTTAATTTTATATTAAATACGAAATTAAGTGTTATTTAGTAACTATTATATAAAATATTATAATGAACGAAAAAGTTATGTTAACTTCTGATAAAGTTAAGTCTGAGTAAGTTAAGAATTATGTTAATTTAAAAAAAAATGACTTGTAACAATTGTTATCAATAAATACAATACAATACATCGTGGTCGTGGTCGACGCGACAAGAAAGAGATGAAACTATACAGGATGATAAGCACCATCACTTTTTAGTTTTTCAAGGTCATCGGCGTATCAGTGGACGTCTTTCGGCTGAATTGATGATTTTGATATATGACTCTATTTATGTTATTTACTATTGACTTTGGGGGTAGGTTTCAGACTTATTATTTAAATATAATAATAATAGCATTATGGTTTGGTTACGTGAAGCGATCCTCTCGGCGAAATCCATTATAATAAGCAAACAAGTTTAGTGATTTGATAGTTAAAAATAAAACATACAATGCGTTATTCAACTCAGCCTATCGCAGTCCACTGCTGGACATAGGCCTCTCCCAAGTTGCGCCACAACGCTCGATCCTCTGCCTTCCGCATCCAGTCCCCCCCGGCCATGCTCTTTAGGTCGTCGGTCCACCTGGCAGGGGGGCGCCCTACCCTGCGTTTGCCGATTCGCGGTCTCCACTCAAGGACTCGTCTGCTCCAGCGGCCATCGGTCCTTCGACAGACATGGCCAGCCCACTGCCACTTCAGCTTACTGATTCTACAAGCTATGTCGGTCACTCCGGTTCTTCTCCGGATAATCTCGTTTCGGATTTTATCCTTCAAAGAAACTCCAAGCATAGCTCGCTCCATAGCTCGCTGAGCGACTTTAAACTTGTGGACTAGCCCAACTGTCAGTGTCCGCGTCTCGGCACCGTAAGTCATGACAGGCAGGACGCACTGGTTGAAGACTTTTGTCTTCAAACTTTGCGGTATAGGCGACGAGAAGACTCGGCGAAGTTTGCCAAACGCTGCCCAGCCCAGACGGCTGTTGGCTTCTTTCTCGAAGTTGTGTCTACCAAGCTGAATTGCCTGCCCTAGGTAGACGTATTCCGTTACAACTTCGAGTGCCGACCCTTCGACGAATATTGGCCTCGGCATGACATGCATATTGAACATGACTTTAGTCTTGTCCAGATTCATGCCGAGACCGACACGCATTGTGCGTTGCGTTGAAATAACTGAAAACCACTTAAGGGGTCAATGAACTCATCAGTATGAACAACTTTTACTATTGGACCAACCCTGAAATCGCGGAAAAAAAACGGTTGATCCCTACATTTTGTCGATTTATGTGAAAAAAAATGTACGGAACAGCTGATATTTTTTTCGCGATTTCAGGGTTGGTTCCATAGTGAAAGTTGTTCATACTGATGAGTACAATGACCCCTTAAGATGTTTTCAGTTATTTCAGTAACACGTTGTATTTAAATTAGAGTTTGTGTGCACATCGTATTAAATTCATTTTAACAATGTGTACAGCTCGTCTGAAAGACCATTCCATTCAAAAAAGTCAAAACCCACATTTTTGTTCCTTTAATGAATTGCCATCAATCAACAGAAAATAATGTTACAAGGTAACATTCCCTTTATTTGTGCTGGCAACACATGTCATAAGCTGACGAGGGTGCAAGCTTGTGACGTAGGTAAAGACAGCAACAAAAGTTTTTGCTGATTGTTGATGTCTGTACCTACTTGTTCTATGAATATTATTTGCTGTGAATTGTTAGGTGCTTATTTATACATGTATGTACAGTCACAATACGCGAAAGTTGAGCCACTTGCTTATAATCTTAACTTGGCCGTGTTATACAAATCGGGCAACTTTTTCATGTACTTTCAGCCGCACGTCAGTGGTAACACTTTGACATTGACAGAATCTTTATTTCCTAAGCATTAAAGGCGGTTTTCGAATTGAAGTGTTACCACTGTCATGCAGAAGACTGTACGAGTATATCCGACTTTGTCCGATTTGCCAATACGGCCGAATTAAGAATGTTAGCAAAAAGCTCAATACTCCCGTGTTGTGATGGTACATTTGTATGCATTATTATCTACAGCAGCGGTACTCAAAGTGTGTTCCGCGGAACCCTAGGGTTCCGCGATACCCCTGTAGGGGTTCCGCAAGAATTTAGAAAAAAAAAACAAAACACCTCTCTCTGGTCACTGGTCGAACGTTTTGAATCCGCCCGCCGCGCGTATACTTGTGAGCGCGCAGTCCCTTTGATAAAAGCCGCCTCTGAATTAGACGCTATAGTTGTGAACAAGCGACTTTCGGCTCTATCTTCAAAAGCATAAAGTCGAGATTGTTTACAACGCATTTTTTTGTATTTATATTTTTATTTCCGCTTTTTGTTTATCAAAGGCGCCGACTCGAGTATTTTTGAGAATGTTCGAGTTCGAGTCTAGGACTAAGTATAAAAGCGCTATTATATAAAAAAAGTCGCGCCTCGTCAGTCAGTTGACGATTAGCGTTCGGAGCGATAAGTTCGTACCTACCTACTTACAAGCTGGCTAGCCTGCTGCCTTCTTGTAAGTTCTACTGCCCGCTGTATTCTGATTGTATCAGTTTTGTACATTTCTTCTTTGGACTAAACTTTGTCTCATAAACGCAGTAACGATTGTGCATTATTTTGACCCTACCATCCTGACGTGTAACATTATTAATAAAGAAGAATGGAACGTTGGCTTAAAGGTGTTAAACGTGTTGCAACGACATCTTCTAATGACGCTGAATGTTCAAAAGCAGTACGCGCGGAGAATACAGCAATTACCGATCCAGACGATGATGCCACGACGTCAAGCTCCACGGTTTCAAAGACGAAAAAAAGGAAGTATGATGAATCATATATCAGTTTCGGATTTGTTGATTCCAACGGCTCACCTCTCTGCATGTTATGTAGTAAACTGCTTCCTAATAGTTCCATGGCACCTGCCAAATTACGCAGACATTTAGAAACTGTACACCCCGAGTCTAAAGACAAGAATAAAGAATTTTTTGTTCGTAAAAAAGAACAGTTATTGGAAAGTCAAAAAAATATGATGCATGTAACACAAACTATCAATGAAAAGGCCACGGAGGCATCATATTTAGTTAGCTATCGCATTGCACAAGCAGGTGAAGCGCACACTATCGCTGAGAATTTAATAAAGCCATGTGTGTTAGACATAACAAAATGTATGCTCGATGAAAAATCTGCAAAGCATCTTTCTACTGTACCGCTATCAAACGATACTGTTTCACGGCGAATCCATGATCTGGCAAGCTACGTCAAACAAGAACTAGTTGCACGTCTACAAAAAACACGATTCGCCTTGCAAATGGATGAGTCAACTGATGTCACTGGTCAGGCTATCTTGCTGGTTATCGTGAGATATCCATATGAACGTTCTTTTGAAGAAGACATGCTTATGTGTTCACCGCTGCCCACAAACACTACCGGGGAAGAAATTTTTAATAAAATAAACATATTTTTTAAAGAAAATAATCTTAGTTGGAACGATTGCATTGACATTTGTACAGATGGGGCCAAGGCGATGACAGGTAAAACAGCAGGAGCAGTATCACGAATAAAAAGTAAAGCGCCTAATTGTAGTTCCAGCCATTGTATTCTGCATAGAAAAGCACTTGCGATGAAGCAAATGCCGTCAAATCTAAAATTAGTTATGGATGAAGCGGTAAAAATAATTAATTTTATCAAATCACGACCACTACAATCCCGATTGTTCTCATTATTGTGTGAAGATTATGGCAGCAAACATAAAACACTGCTGCTCCATACAGAAGTGCGATGGCTGTCTCGGGGTAAAACTTTAACAAGGCTATTTGAACTTAGAGCCGAGTTACAAATGTTTCTTTCAGCAGATACAGTTTCTTTTAATTTGAAAGACCGTTTGTATGATAAAACTTGGTTGTTCCGATTATCTTTTATGGCGGATATCTTTCAAAAACTGAACGAATTGAATTTATCATTGCAAGGTAAACAGACAACAGTGTTCCAGGCCTATAACAAAATAACTGCCTTCAAAAGAAAATTAGATTTTTGGATTATTTGCGTTGGTAAGAGAGAAATAGAAAGCTTTACGTCACTCAGTGAGTTTGTTAGCGATAACGACTCGGAAATGTTTCAAGATGATGTGTTTGAAGAATTGGTCCAATATCTCACTTCGATGCGCGCATCTTTTGTAAAGTATTTTCCCGAAGAACATAATACAAAAATGAAGCTGAATTCATGGATTCATAATCCTTTTTTACCCAACTTGCAAAAGCCCGAAAGTATGTCAAACGAGATATATGAATCTCTTTTAGAAATGTCATCAGACACAAGTATGGAGTCACTGTTCAAAACGACGCCTCTCAACGATTTTTGGTGCAGAATCCGTGATGAATATCCAATGCTTGGCAGAATGGCTCTGAATATTCTTCTCCCGTGCCCAACAACATATTTGTGCGAAACAGGATTCTCAACCTATGCAGCCACGAAAACAAAATATCGCAATAGACTGGACGCCGAACCTGATATGAGACTTCAAATGTCTTCTATCTAACCTGATATCAACCAATTGATGAAAAATAAAAAACAGTTTCATACCTCCCATTAGTTAAGATTTTTTCATTTTTAATATCTTCTATTATTGTACTTGGCATGTGGTTAAAGTAAGTAATAATTAGTAACTGTTACATTGTACTTTTATTATGCTTATATAATAAAGAATACACTTTTAAAAACTATTGTTTTATTGTAGGGTTCCGTCAAGTATTTTGCTTGTCAAAAGGGTTCCGTGACCAAAAAAGTTTGAGAACCGCTGATCTACAGCATGGGTTCATAATCATCACCATCATTTCAGCCGAAAGATGTCCACTGCTGGACACAGGCCTCCCCCAAGTATCGCCACAATGACCGATCCTGCCCTTTCTGCATCCAGCGGATTCCCGCGACTAACCCATGACCTTCGTCAGTCAGCAGAGGTTCCCAAAGTTTATTCTACTATTCTATTACTTATAAAATAAAAATGCTGCACCCCCCTTCCCATCTCCGCAATTTTATAGTTCTGTTCTTAAAATTGTCTTGTGGCCGTCTTTATGTCTTTAAATGTCCGTCTTTAAATGTTATCATATCCCGTATGGGGGCATCCCCCTGCTTTGAGAACCCCTGTTCTATAGAAGTAAATAATATTCAATAATTTCAGAATATGGTGATGAATATTTTTTATCAATCTTTTATCTTTTTAATACTGCTTTAAGTTTGTTGCCCAATGAGGGAGGCAAAATCTGATAAGATTTAAACCCTCTATACATAAATAAATAATATAAAAATCTTTTCAATACATGCCACATGCAAAACACACCATTTCAAAGGATTAATATAATTAATAACTTCTTAGGTTTTCGCGATCACTACACATTATAATAAAACAAAGTTTAACCAGATTAAATCGCGTATATTTTTTTTTTTGAAATATTTGTAAAGACGCTTGTCATCTTAGTCTACCTGCGACCACGAAATGCTGCAAAGCTTTCGAAACGTCAGGAAAACCAATTTAAATAATATACGCGATTTAATCCGATTAAACTTTGTTTTATTATTAATAGAATTGTTTAAAAACACCAAGAGTTCATCATCATCATCAAGTTTTTTTGCACTGACAAAACGTTCCATTACCCCCAAAAAATATAAAAAGAACTGAAGATGCTATTCATCGCCAAATAAGCTTCCTCAACCGTCCAAGCCAATACGACAAGTAACAGAACGCAAGGCGAACATAGAAAGGCTCTCTCACTTCGTTAGAGTGACAGACAGACAGATATTGAGGCAATTTCCTTGACGCTTCGGTGCTACGAAGTTTTTGTGAAGGAAGAGAGATAATTTTGTTAAGGAACTGGGGTTGGGAAATGGAGACCGCGTGTTCGATATTTGACTTTTGTGCGAGTTTTTCTTACTTTGATCTGAAAATTGAAGGAAAACAACTAAGCACGAATAAGTTTTTTTATCCTTAGTAAGTTTCTAAAGATTTGTATTTATAGAAAAAGTATATCCTACTCATCATCATTTCAGCCGAAAGATGTCAACTGCTGCACATAGGCCTAAAAGGGGGGAATATGCCATAATCGCCACGCTTGGCAAGCGGGTTGGCGATTGCAGTTGGTTGAATAAATACTGAGAGAGGGCTTCTTCTTCTTCGTGTCGATGATTCGAGTTTATTATATAATTTTGGACCAAAATGTAGCCACGTCAACAGCACTCTCAGTAGCCTCGCATAGGTCTTTGATTGTGCAGGTGGAATTGCACAGTGAGCAGGTTAAGAGGTGAGGCATCGTCTGTGAGTTGACTCCACAGTCACATTGTGACTCGTCTGTGTATCCCCATCTAACTAAA
Organism: Asteroscopus sphinx; assembly: GCA_949699075.1. Lineage (NCBI taxonomy): Eukaryota > Metazoa > Arthropoda > Insecta > Lepidoptera > Noctuidae > Asteroscopus > Asteroscopus sphinx. The sequence goes on along the minus strand of OX453022.1, from coordinate 18,417,467 downwards.
TTTGACCTGCAGCGGCCCATCTGGCTGACGCCCATCCTCTGGTGAACCCCTAGTCACCTTTTACGAGAACTACGAGAAGAGATGGGGTGGTGTTTTTCTTTGTGCACCGTTTACGATTTTTCGAGATATTTACTTTTAAAAACATGAATTTGCCACCGGACACCCTGTATATTCAAATACAACGTTTTATTGAAATAACTTAAAACCTATTATTAAGGGCTCATTGTACTTATCATTATGAGTAACTTTTTCTATGAGAGCAACCCTGAAATCGCGAAAAAACATCTGCTCCATACATTTATGTTCGCATAACTCGACAAAGCAACAACTGATTTATTTTTCGTGATTTATAGATTGTCCCATAGTAAAAAAAAAACATACTAATGGGTTTTCAGTTATTACAAATACACACTGTAAGTAGATACCTGTACAGTCTATCAAATCTTATCACGCTCACTTTGCTGTAACATCAAAATATTCTAACATGTTTTTGAGCTCATTACAATCAAAGACATTTAGATAGTTATGTCACAAAATAATAACATTGTCTGACGTGTTTATTAATCGGAACAAATGATGTTTGTAAAAGTCTGCACCTAATTCCACACATTTCAGATTCAGACGTTACAAAACAAGTGTTGTCATGTACGAATATTTTAATTGCGACTCCTGTCTTTTGAGTACAAATCAGGTGCCGAAAAATAGGTCATACAGACTTATTTTATTAAGGAAAAAGTTTTTTAATAAAATTTAAGTTTGAAAAACTGGCAGTTAATTTTAATTGAAATCAAATTGATAAAGTTTTAGGTTGAGTAACATAAAAATGTTTAATTGTTTTTTTATTGTTTTAAATCTGTTACCAAAATAGACAGTGATATATTCAAAAATACGCTAGTTTGGACATACCAGCGAAAAGACACCTTTTTGGAAAGGAACTCGACACTACATAATAATTTATTTAACAATTTTGTACATACATACATATTATCACGCCTGTTTCCCATTGGGGTAGGCAGAGACTATGGATTTCCACCTGCTACGATCCTGACACACCTCTTTCGCTTCATCTACGTCCATTAACCTCGTCATGCATGCTCGTCGGTTTAGAGAACTCTTAACCTGGCATTTTTTGAGAACATCCGCGATTTGATCGCGATACGTTCGCCGAGGTCGTCCCCTTCCAACTCTTCCATCCACACTCGCTTCGTATACTTGTTTCGTCAATCTCCTCTCGTCCATCCTCTCTATATGTCCAAACCATCTTAACATACCTTTCTCAATCTTTGTCACTACATCTTCTTTCACTCCACAACGCTCCCTTATCATGTTATTCCTTACTTTATCTCTCAAAGTTACACCACACATACTTCTCAAAGCTCTCATTTCTACTGCATTTATTCTGCTTTCATGTTTCGTCTGCCATACCCAACTTTCGTCCGTGTGGTGCCGGACGTAAAGAATTGCACCACCCTTATCTCTTCTCATGGGTGTCGTAAAAGGCGACTAAGGGATTCACCAGAGGATGGGCAGCAGCGTTCTCTGAGTATTTAACCAACCAACTGCGATCGCCAACCCGCCTGCCAAGCGTGGTGATTATGGCATATCCCCCCAACATACATATGCTTGGGGGAGGCCTATGTCCAGCAGTGGATATCTTTCGGCTGAAATGATGACCCAACTTTCACTACCATACATAAGTGTAGGCACTAACACTCCCCCATGAACAGCCAGCCGTGCCTTTTCCGACACTTTGCGGCTGTTCATGAAGGTGTGTAGTGCCCCATTCACCTGATTACCAGCACTCACTCTCCTTTCAATATCCTTCACATGCTTGCCATCTCTCGTAAACATGGAACCCAGGTATACAAAATCTTTCACTTGTTCCACCTTTTCGTCACCTATCAAAATATTGCACTCTGTCATAACTTCTTCCTTTTCAAAAACCAAAACTTTTGTCTTACTAACATTAACTTTCATTCCTTTACTCTTCAAAGCACCATCCATAATTGTTACCATCTTCTGTCCCCCTCCGACGATGCAAGGATAACTTGATCATCGGCATAGAGGAGACATTTGACAAGTAACCCATTCATTTCTAAACCATTTTCACTCTCTTTCAAATCTTTCAAACAACTGTCCATGAATAGATTGAATAGCCACGGCGACGCTACACATCCCTGTCTCACACCCTTATCGATGCTGAACCAGTCAGAGTAGGCGCCGTTAATCCTGACACAAGCGCTAGAATCCACATAGAGAGATTTCAACGCTTGAATCAGGTTGCTATTCACCCCATAGATAGACAAAGCAGACCATAGTTCATTCCTCATCACTCTATCGTAGGCCTTTTCCAAATCCACGAAAGCGCAATAGACTTTTTGACCTTTGGCCAAACATTTTTCAGCTATGCATCGCAAGGAAAAGACCTGATCCGTACACCCCATGCCCTTTCTAAATCCCGCTTGCACATCCCATATTTTTTCATCAGTTACTTTCATCACTCTTTCAATCAAAACTTTTGCATACAATTTGCCGACAACACTTAAAAGGCTAATGCCACGGTAATTCTCGCAGTCTTGCTGTGACCCTTTTCCTTTGTAATCGCAACAAAATCGTGCTTTGAAAACATGTTCTGTTCAAAACGAGCGAAACTAAATAATACCAGAGAAACGTTTAACTTCGGTGGCGCCATCAGCCCCTTAACCTTTCTAACCTTTTAAATTTATTTTAATATGACCAACTATTACATATTTTATGAAATTCAAAGTCCAGCGGCCGAAAACAGGCATCATTAGACTAACCTTTTTAGGTAAACCATATACCGATCATTACGGAGCCTTGAAATAATTTAAATTTATTTAGTTAGGCGCACTCTTATTGTGAATTTTCATTATTAACAGAAGTCCGCTTGCTGTCTTACTTATAATGCAGTAATATCGTGAATATTGAAGCAGAAATGTAAGAATTACTTCAAGCGTAATGTACCCCGCCAAGTGGCGCCCCCATCAGTATTTTTTTTATTAAATAGCGATACTGTTATAAGCGAGCTGAATACATCATTTATCGAATATTCGTTTAAAAAAATTAAAGTACCTACAGGTACTGTAGTTTAATCAGAAACTATCAACTCTGTAAATTATTGTTCGCCGTAGTTGTAGATAGAAAAAATTAAAAAAGTGGCCGTTTTTCGCACTTTTTCTATCTACAACTATAGCGAAGTATAATTTACAGAGTTAATAGTTTCTGATTAAACTACAGTTAGTACCTATACTTCAATTGTTAAAAACGAATTTTCGATAAATGAATGATTCATGATGAAATGAAATATTCAGCGAGTTTTTTTTTTTTATGGGGGCGCCACTTGGCTTCTACATTCCCCTTAAGGCATGGGTTCCCAACCACACACCCCGATTGAGGGGCGTAGTGATCGTTTTTCTAACATTACCCGTAACAGATACAGAACAGAACTCATATTGTGACTATTTACGCAAAACATAATAATATTCCGATAAATACACAACGTGAAATGGAGCTACAATTTTCAAAAATGCAAGAAATTTTGAATACCGCAAGCTACTGCGGATCAATCACCTAAAAAAGAATCCCTGTAATTGAAAATGCTACATCCTTTATTTAGTTTTTGCATTTAGCTGCATATTACCTACTGTAAATGTACAGAATTGTACATTCGGGACCATGTCTGAAGCCAGTAGAAAAAAAGAACCACCAGAAAGGAAAATGTTGCACTTCGATGGTTGCACCCTATTTTCCTTCCCACATACTAAGGTATAGCTAGCTATACTTTACACTGCACGGCAGTGTATACAACCGGGCAACCCTACAATCGGGGCCGTGTTTAATATTAGCACGCGGTCGCCCGCCTGTGAAATGTACGCTTGAACGCTCCCGCCTTTTATCCTAAAGCAGAGCCTAAAACAGTGAAAGCTTTCATGTATATATTGTTATTTATTTAAAGGAAAATTCAGCGTTGAAAGGCTGATTTTTGATGGCAACGCAATCCATATTTTAGGCCACCATAAGGCTTCTATTGTCATGGTGACGGGAAACGAAAGGAGGTTAATTGCTTGTTTCTATGTGGGTGTCAAGGGAATTCAGAGAAAATTAGCACGTAACAGCGTAATTGGAGATTTAATGAGAAATACTAAATTGAATATTACTCTAAGAATAATTGAGCCTTTACGTTTTCAAAATTAATGCAGTAATTATGGCAATATTTCCTTGTAAGGCGCTATTATAAGGTGATGCAAAGAGCAAAGAAAAATATTTTTTATTGTTTTGATAGTAGGGATGTATACACATACACAGACACATCAAATATTCTTTACGAATTTCTGAGTGCGTTTTGCACTCAGAAAAATACAACGTACCTTTGTAAGTATCAGCTTTTTTGAATATTTTCCTTCTAAGGGACAAAGGCATTGGAGTTCAAGTTTGAGTAAATATATTCCGTTGGATAGACAAGTGACTCAGAGACTGACGACTTGACGTTTGGCATGTGAAGTAGGCGCCTTTTGTCAGCCATTTGTATTCTTTAGAACAAACTTGGTACTAAATTGAATTTTTTGTGGACAGTACTTAGTTGCTTAAAATTGTTGTCTTTGTGGATTTTTTGGGCAATTTTATAATTATATTATTTCTCACGCTACAATTGTGTATTTGTTTGTATATTTTTGATTCAAAACATCCTTATTAAAGCCAAAAAAACTCAAAATATTGTAGTACCTATCAAACAAAAGGTATATTTATTACAAGACATTAAAAAAATACACAAAATGCTTAATAACTAATAAAAATTATGCCTACCAAATTTTTGCAACTAAGTACCTAAAAGTTTAAGCCAAAAACTTTTATATAAAGCCAAGTTGCTTTAAGTCCTCGTTTTATTAAATGTTTTTCGTTGACATTGCATTTCCAAGAACTTTTAAACGAGGTGAAAAGATATTAAAGTGAAAAAGAAGAATGTTTTTAAGCTTTAATTAAATCTTTAACTGGGCACTTTTTCTGTCCTGAAGTGTACTGTGGGAAACTGTTTTGAAAGCCGGAGAATAGGAGAAAAAGCTCCTTTGTGAAATAGCTCGCCCGGGGAAGTACTACCACCGTAACTACTTCTCCGCCAAGCAGTGATGCTTGCATTGCTGTGTTTCGGTCTGAAGGGTACGGGTGCCGGTGAAATAACAATCACATGAGACTTTCCATCTTCATGTCTCAGTTTGGCGAACCGACTTGCGGTACCATTAAGGCAACAGCCTAGGTGGTATTGAAGTTGTAATGGGCAAAGGTAAGCGCATAACATCAGGTGGGCCTTTGGCTAGTTTCGCCATCCTATACTATAAAAAAGTGAGTTTACTATACACCTCTGCCTACCCCTTCGGGGAATACAGGCGTGATGTTATGTATGTATGTATCATAATATTCTATACATTCTCTTGTCGACATCCACACGAGAGTCCAATACAATTACTTATCAGAATCCAATTAACAGAGCCGGTCACTGGCACTGCGTCGTCGGTGGCTCTACGTACAGATAGGTAGCTTTTGTAGATATGCGAGGCATCATAATAAATAGACTCTACATACTAATTTGTAGAATTGAGAACAGAAATGTAGGAAAAGGTAGGTATAGTAGTACAAAAGTCATCATCTGTCTTTTTTTGTCTCGTTAGTTTTTTTTTGTCTTTTTGTATGTCCAAAAGAAAAAGAAAGACGGAGCGCGTACATCTCATGTAGGGATAAACTGCGATATTATGCAGAGACAAATAGAGTATGAGTATAATTTCCCCTTTTCAGGTTTAGTATAAACTAAAAGTAATGTTGTATAATGACAATAATAATATATTTAGGCTTTGACTTTCGTAAACAACTCTATTGTTAAATATTTGCCTATTTCAATCATGCTACAAGTTATCGTGACTTTCGTGAGTTATTTCTCATTTATTTTTAACGAAATCCAATGCTTTTTTTTAGCAAAAAACGCTTGAAAAAATATTCCATGAAAATACCCGTCACTTTCGCTGTTTATTCACGTTCGAAGTACAGGTGTGGTGAGAAGTGTAAGATGGCAAAGTTATGAGGAATGAATTGAAAAATAAAACAATGTTATTTTTCTTCATAGTTTTGTGTGAAACTATGAAGAAAAAGGCAAGCACACAGTATTTTTTATGTGCACCTACCGCATGTCGTCTTGTTGTGGCAATAAATCATTTTTCTTTCTTTCTTTCTTCTTTCTTTCAATTGTTTCATCCAGGATTTTTTTTTAATTTTCAGAGTTTTCGTTACCAGTAATCTATTTATAATAAAACAACATTACGTGTATTGTTATAAATGGTTTTCCAAAGCCATGCAGCGTTCGTGGTAGTAGGAAGACTTACGGCTAAAATTAATATCCAATCCATCCACGATTTACCCTACTAGAGATATGAATTTGATATATTTTGTATGGAGCTTATGTCAAATTCCTATCTCTAGTAGGGCAAATCGTGGATAGATTGGATATTAATTTTGGCCGTTAGATGACAAGCGTCATTACAGATATTTCATAAATTCTAATCTATCTATTTCAGTAATCTATTTATGTATTTATTTTAAGATTATCAACGAATAAAACCTTACTGTTTCGGTCTGAAGGATACGGGTGCCGGTGAAATTACAGTCACATGAGACTTTCCACCTTCATGTCTCAGTTTGGCGAACCGACTTGCGGTACCATTAAGGCAACAGTCTAGGTGGTATTAAAGTTGTTATGGGCAAAAGTAACCGCTTAACATCAGATGGGCCTTTAGCTCGTTTCGCTATCCTATCCTATCCTACTAATACTATCCTACTAATATTATAAATGTGAAAGTTTGTAAGTATGGATGGATGAATGGATGGATGGATGTTTGTTACTCTTTCACGCAAAAACTACTGAATAGATTTTAATGAAATTTGACACACAGATAGAACATAACCTGGATTAACATATAGGCTACTTTTTATCCCGGGAAGATGAACAGTTCCTGAGGGATGCGCGATAAACGACATTCACGCGGGTGAAGCCGCGGGCAAAGTCCAGTATTATATAAAAAACCGGCCAAGAGCATTTCGGGCCATGCTCAGTATTATAGGGTTCCTTAAGTAGGTGTTACAAACAAATCAAATCGAATATTAATCATGGCTATTTTAGTTTTTGCAATAGACGGCAGCATTGGCGACTCAGAGAGTGTTGTCAGTAGCCGCTAGATGGCGCTATACAGTGCCAAATGCAATAGACGGCACTTGACGGCAGCATTGGCGACTCAGAGAGTGTTGTTAGACGCCGCTAGATGGCGCTAAATTTAAGAAGTGTGTCGTCAACATAACACAAAGTTACTTTTTGTGATTTTTTCAAATAGAAAGTAGCTAAAGGAGCATTATTTGCTATAATCATTTTTCTCTTAGGTCAATGACCTTTGAACTAGGACGTTTTAAGTATTTTTCAGTTTTCTCTCTATATCTCAAAAAATTATAATCACAATATGCTCGAAATAATTTTAAAAGAGAGTTTTTACAAAGGTCTATCTATGTGGAAGATTATAAGTTTCTACATTGCATAGTTTAGAAATGGCGGGGGGGGGGACACATTGCAAGCCACTTTGGCAGGCTATATTTCGCAGATGGTACACCTGATAAAAAAGTGATGTATAAAACATTACCTCCATTTTAGTAGACCTATTCAATGATAAGAACACCCCACAAGAGGGAGTGCAGCGAAAAAAAATTTTTCATCCCCATTTCACATGTATGGGCGCCACCCCTAAAATACGTAACCATGGTATTTTTATTCTTTTAAAATGGAGATCTATATCTATTCGATTTTTTAACAAAAATTTCATTTACTTATGTTTATAACTGTAGAAGTTATTAAGCTGTAAAGGATTAGGACAGACAGACAGACGGACAGATATGACGAAACTATAAGGGTTCCTTGTAGGACTACGGAAACCCTAAAAAAGGTATACCTATGGTTTTTTATGGGATGCATTTCGGTGAATGTGCGTTGGAATTGCATAATTTAATTGCCCATTCCACCATCGGGCGACCAGACGCACGGCAATGAACCCAATGAACCCTTACATTATGTTTGACATTCCACCCTTACGCACGAGGCGCTATGCTAATACTTTTTATTATGCGTACCGCCAAGAAGTGGAATTCCTTGCGTTGCTTGTGTTTCCTGATAGGTTTAATGGTGGTCTTTAAAGCATGTGTGAATAGATTGCTGTTGGGTAAGCGTGCACCACCCTATTTCTCATGGGTGTCGTAAAAGGCGACTAACGGACCAGAGGATGGGCAGCAGCGTTCTTTGGGTATTTAACCAACCAACTACGATTGCCAACCCGCTAGGGCATGCATTGCGAAATTCCGGAATCTCGAAACTCCGGAATCTCGGACAGATTTTTACGATTTTTCAGTTCCGGAATTGAGGAACTCAATATCGTAATTCCGATATTCATAATTACTTAACAAAGTTACTTTTCGGCTATGTTTTTATGGCACAGATCCATTAAAGGGCATGCAGTTTCATATATTTACAGTTTCGAAATTAGCTTATGTAATTAGTCTCATAAGTTTCAAAATTGTATGCAATATTTTAATCAAATAAACCTATCGAAATCTTCTGCTGGACATAGACATCTCCCAAGTTGCGCGACAAGACTGAATCCTCCTCCTTCCGCATCCAGTACAACTCAGCTACTGTCTTCTGCTTGTTTGTTCATTTACTTAGATGGTCAAACGCTACGTTTTTCACGGCCTCTTCTAAATGATTCGTCTGCTCCAACGGCCATCGGTTCTTCAACAGCCATGAGTCCATGACCCAGCCCACTACCACTTCAGCTTGCTGATTTTGCGGGCTGTGCTGATTATGTCAGTCACTGCGGTTATTTTCTGGATAATCCCACTGCGGATCTTTTTATTTAAATAATATCCAAGCATAGTTTACTGAGTGAATTGTGGGCTAGTCCAACTGACAGTGTCCACTGCTTGGCATCGTGAACACGACAGACAGGACGTACTGGTTGAAGACTATACATGACCCAGGAAATGATGAAATGCATCTGTTTTCCTTCAGCAAGGTTTTTTCACCTTTCTTGAAGAACAGAACCACCGAACTCCCGCACCATGCCTTCTGTATAGTGCCTTGTTGAATGGGGAATAAAACAAACTGGCTCTTTCAAAACTAGAGCCACGCTTGGACCCCTAAAAGGAGTTCATTGTTAATACCGTCAACATCATCACCCGAAGGTTTGTTGTTCTTTATCTGCCCAAGGGCCGCACTAATAACACACTGGTCAATTAGAATTCTTGAAATGGCGCGTGAATGTTGCTCGAAACCCCTGGTCTTGCTGTCCTCACGGGAATCTTTCAACTTTATCAAGCATCTCAATTTTAGAAGGACCGATTTTTTTTTTAAAGTACTTACGATATCACATTTGGTAAAAATCTAGCTTACATTTTGGGATTTTGTTTCTTGTTGAAAATGGGTTCTTAGGATCGTTAGATTTTCAGTATGCTGCTGCTGAGAGATAGATTCTCAGTCAGTTGCGAATGTAGCCTGCCACTGAGAAAACTTTTTCTAGAGCTGATTTGGATACGATGATTTAACATGACACGGCCGAGTTTCTTTAAATAAAGTTGAATCGAAAATTTGAACTTTCTAAAAAAATAAGTTTCGAAATAAACTAATTGTAAAAAATATACCAATTCCGGAACTAGTTCCGGAATTCCGGAGTTCAGTACCCAATATCGGAAATCAGTTCCGGAATTGGTAACCTTCCGATATTGCATGCCCTACAACCCGCCTGCCAATGGTATTTCCCCCCTTTTGTCCAACAGTGGACGTCTTTCGGCTGAAATGATGAAGCATGCACCATCGACCGCACGATGCTTGATATCAGTCAAGGTAGCAGTCAAACACAGCTTATCAAGGATTTGAAAAAAACCTACTAAGTACTGTTTTTTCCCACTTGTCTTATTTAGTAAACAATATTGGCATGTCTTTTTAATTATATTATAATAATATACCTAATATAAAGTTTATTAGGTTTATTAGGTAAAAAAATTACAAGTTTACAGTTTGTTCCTTTTACAGTTTATCAAAAAGATATAACAATTTTATTCTTCTTCTTCTATCGTGTCGACATGAGCTACTTAATGATAATAGCTCATGTCGCGGGGAAAAGATTAGCCAGTCAGCAGGTTGGTAGCGGGGCTGACTGCCCAGGGTGTGGCCAGATGATCAATTAAATATCGTCACTAATGGAGGCTCTTTTCATGCACAATTTTATTGAGTCACGTTGACAGCTGAACTAGTATTAACTGTGTGACAGCTGTCAGCGCCCTCCATGTAACTTAGTGATTATTTTATCCGTGCATTCTAGTCCTAACACATAAAACTGTTTCAAGTAATTTTGTTTACTAACATTCTATTACAAAAATTTAGAAAATAAGAGTAATAAAACAATTTATAGCAGTTTGTATATGGGGTGTGTGTGTGTGTGTGTGTATGTATGTATTCGCAATGAAATGGGAAAAAACAGACTGTAATAATCACAGTATATGGCGTGCCGTATTTTGTAGCTCAAATAGGTAAAAAAGTGATGCTATATTTATATTATGTGTTATTATTATTTCTTGACACAAATTATTATTGTTTCTTTCTGGTGAAGGTCGCGGGAATCCACTGGATGCGGAAAGCGCAGGATCGGTCGTTTTGGTGATGCTTGGGGGAGGCCTATGTCCAGCAGTGGACATCTTTCGGCTGAAATGATGATGATGATTATATCTTGAAAAAACTACGCTTTTAGTTTACGTGGAAATGGTTGCTGCTTTAAATATCATACAGAGCCAAGGGAAATGATTCAGTGTGCTTTTGTATTGAAAGTTTATAAATATCCGTATCCTGTTCTCAGGGGATAAAATAAGGAACTTATCTCAGAAAAATCCTCGGTATATTTTCCGCTTGAAATATTACTTCGAAACACATTTTTCCCGTTTACATTGAAATTCTAAACTCAGTAGCATATGAGATTTTCTATAACACTGCGAGATATTTTACAAAGAGATTTTGTAACAGAATTTTGTAGTGAGAAAATATCGCCTCTGTCGAATTGAATTGAACCATAATTCCTTTGCGAGTCCTCGTATCAAATATTTATACGGTATTTAAAGTAGATTTACTCAGAAACGAAGTTTATTATTGCAATTTTTTTTAAAGAAAAGAAAAGAAAGAAACATTTATTTGACACAAAGCACATAGATAGATACACAGACACAATTCAACAGGACCACAATAAAATATACAAAACGGATCATAGATGCTAAATGTCAAGCGACTGTGCCAAGTAGGTCCAGTTCAGCATAAATGCCAGACAACTAGTGCCTGACGCTGGTTTTTAACTGAACCTTGATTTGTAAACGTGACGGATGTAAACCTGACACCTGTAGCTATCTACCACTTTTAAGCAAGTAAAGAAAAAAAAAATTAATTAATTGTAAAACCAGCTTAAAAACATCTAAATGAATAAAATAAAAAATAAAAAAATGTTCACATCACAGAGCAACAAATATTCCGTTACCTGTAGTTCACATTGTATTCCATTAATTCTTACTTATGAGGGTATTGTTATTATTCCAACAATTGTTCGACAGACTGGCTATTGCAGTCTCATGTTTTTGACCGGACTGGCAAGGATGTTTAGTTAGACCATAATGCTGAATCTGTGGCGCAAGATATACTAATTATTGAAAATTTACGAGGCAGGCTGACTTTTAATTAGAACTTCTAAGCAATTTTTTCCTTTTTAAACTTTTTTCGGTTCTAAAAAGCCGCTTAGGTAGTCTGTGTGTAAACATAGCCCTGTTTTTATCAAGTTCATTGAGTCATTGAGATGTCTTTGTACAACAATGGATGCACAAGAATGGTCAACAGTCCATATTAATTTAATGGCACATATGTACCTACTTACATTAGTAAATATCGGTTTGTTTGTGACCCAATCACGGTTCAATGAAGTAATGGATCGCTCTAAGGTTTTGTGTAAAGGAATATTAGATCAAAGAAAGGACCGAAGACCTATTGAGCATATAATGCAGACAAATAGCTAGTAAGTTAGTTTTAATAAGTAGGTAAATGGCTGCATAGGTTTTTATTTAAATAAATCTGTTTCTGTAGTGTATTTCGTCATCATCATTTCACCCGTAAGACGTCCATTGCTTGACATAGGCCTCCACCAAACATTGCCAACTGGTAATGTGGTAGTGTATATACAATTACTATAATATAAACATTATAAAGCTTTGTTTTCAGTTAAGGAAAATATAATAATTTTATAAATTTAAAAGTTCGAGCACATATATCGATATATTACTAATTTACGACGCAAGATGTGCGTATAAATCAATTAAACGTAAATCATATTACAAGAGGAGTGGTAACTTATTTACTTTTTATTTTAACAAATAGAAATAATATACATATTCCGAGAAATATTCCAAAGAGGAATAAATAAACGAAAACTCAATTAAATTCAACATAAAAACAAAACCTGCAATAAAACCTCTTCAATCGCTTGTGCCTCCGACGGTACGTTCCACAAATAGGGTTGCCTCTCGTCTGCAAATTAAAAGCGTTACACAAAGCCCTGGCCAGTGGGCCGTGTATTCGATTAACTCTCTATAAATGAATCCACATCCACTCAATATCTATTTTTACCTATTTTTGTAGCAACAGGTCGACTTTCGTTGGTCTGATTGCCCTTTTTGCCCTTACTTTGTTTGCACAATTGATTGTTAAGTATTTCTTTTTTTTGAAATGTGAATGGGAAAAGAATATTGATTTCTGTTGTTACCTAAACGACGTCTGTTAACACGTAACAGTATCTGTCACAATAAATTGAACTAGAATTGTCAATTTTGGAGAATAATCAACGTGTTATTGAAATAACTGAAATCCTCGTAAGGGGTCATTGTACTCATCAGTACGAACAACTTGGAGTAATTTTGGAGTTAGGGACTTACTTAAATTGTTATGTGGAAGTCAATGACTTTTACTATGGGAACAACCCTGAAATCACGAAAAAAAATCAACTGTTATGTAAATGTTGTCGATTTATATGAACACAAATGTAGGGAACAGCTGTGTTTTTAGAGCGATTTCAGGGTTGGTCCCATAGTAAAAGTTGTTCATACTGATTAGCACAATGACTATTTAAGAGTTTTTCAGTTGTTTCAATAACATGTTGTATTATGTGATTATATGAAAACCCAAAATGTTTTTTTTTTCAAAATTACCTGTTCGTTTTGGAAAAAAAATTAGGTCCTGTATTTATAGTAATTAGGTTGAAATTCTTTCGCAAAAATATCACTTGTCTATTTAAAACTTTAGCATATTAATGATACTTGAATTAAAAAGGATAGACTTCATGAAACTGATTTTTGTTTTGCAACAGTGCAATAAAATATTATGATCTTTGCAGGGTCTAAATTCTACGTATTTGCAACCCTGAATCATAAAAGAAACATTGCAACAAACAACAATGAAAACACAGTTATAAAACCAAATTACAGTAGTATTCAGTCACGTCAACGTAGTAACAATTTATATTAACAATTGCATTTTCCAAGGTACTTAATCATTAGGGCTTAACCGAAATAGATAACATTGTTGAAGTTAAGTGATAGAATTGAATAATTGTGTTCTTTAGATAAGGGTAACGGGATTTTGTCGATGATTGTACCGTTTATTGTGTTTATGGTATTACGTTTAATCTTGTGCTGTTACGGTATTAAGATTTATTTATGGGGTGGTGTTTTTTTTTCATATTTTAATTTTTTAGGAAAGGAGGCACTGGTAATTAATTAAAGGGCACAAAATTAAATAATAATATTACCTGGGTATCGAAGTTCCGTCCGCATATAAATGTTATTGTTCAATAAATGCATTTTATTTACGTTATAGTTTAACAAAAAAAAAACACTTCTCGATACTTTATAGATTACAATTTCAGATGATTTAAATCCACTTTCATTATTACGAGTTTAATTCACAAACCACTCTAAACACACACACACTGTTTTTCGATTAGATCCATTTATGAAGTCCTAACACACAGGTGTTTTTTTAAATGGGATAGTACTAGCACATCCTATAAATCAAGAGTTACAGGAAAACTTTAATTGAAGATATTTACTAATTTATTTTAAAAATTATATTAGCATAATTAGTTTTTGGTCAAGTACGAACTTTCTTCAAAAATTAATAAAGTTAAAGTTCTGTCCCATTTGACCTAATCACCCTGCCAGGCGTATCACAATTTTGGGAACAAAAATACTCCAAACTATTTTCTTTATTTTGCTCGAAATCAAATTGTTTTTAAAATAAATAAATACACGTTATTCTCGTTCTCTAAATGATTTACGAGTGATAACAGGTTTAATTGAACTAGATAGATATAATTGGAATCAGTAACGATACTGACTGCCAATGAAAACACATGTTGAGTATTGTGGAGCAACGTGCGGGTTGTCACGCATGTTTATGTTGGTGCTTGTAATAATTTGCAAGGACGGCAGAATTCGAGGTGATAATAAGAAAGTTTTGATTACAAGTTTAACTTGTGCCCACATGCCACATTGCTCGCAGAACGGATGGCCGATGGGGCCGTAAGGTTCTGGAGTGGGGACCGCGTACTGGAAGGCGCAGCGTGGGTAGGCCGACCGACGACCTCGTGAACGTCGCGGGAATCCGCTGGATGCGGGAAGCGCAGGACCGGTCGTTGTGGCAACGCTAGGGAGAGGCCTATGTCCAGCAGTGGACGTAATCGGCTGAAATGATGACTGCGATGACTATATCGCCTAATTTCCTGACATGCTCCTAGGTCTATGATAATTGAGGAATGATGCATCCTTGTTATTAACATAAGCTCAATATTAATTAATATACAACAACTTTCAAAGATAATAAACCACGAGACTGCCTGGCGCCAATAAATATAAATATTGGTATAGTCGCACTGATAAAATAATTTAAGCATACCCATGCAAAAATGTGAGCAGAAAAATATGTGTCACCGACCGCTTATCAGTCATTTTATTATTATGAATTTTGCTATCTATTTGACATGTTTACTATCCCACGAAGTGTATTGTCAAAAGGTTGATAAAGTTTTCTAAGGTAACAGATTTTTTTAAAGTTTGTAGGTATTCTATTTTTCTACATTTATTTTTATATATTCTTTTGCGTTTCGATAATCAGCCAAGTCTCGTGGCTCTGCAGAATATTACGTACTTTTACTAAAATAAATTTTATAAAAGAAATAAACAATACGGATGTTTAAAAAGGTAACAATCAATCAATCGACCGATCGGTGTTGTCCGTAAACTTTGACAATATTAGATATTGTTGTAGTCATAAGATTATATATTTATTTGTTGATTTTCACAACAAAAACAACAAAATTATCAATAAGAATGTAATCATAAAAAAAATTATAACGTTAGTTTAATATTCAGTAGTTATCTTTGTAACAGATAATAGTTTTATCAGTCAAATTCCAGGTAAGACCTAAATTAATTTATCGATATATCTAATGAAAATAAACTTTAATCGAGATCGTTCGTGTAATTGTTTCTGTTTTTATTTATGCGTGTTTTTTTTTGTCTATCTGTTCGGTACAAATTTAGCAATCGATTTTACACTAACTTCCTCATGAGCTAGAAACTTTAAACAGCTCATAACTAGATGACAATGCAATAGTAACTCGCTTTCGTTTCATTAACGCGGTATATTTAAATAATCTTTTTCATCAGTAAATTATTCAGTATCGTTCATACAAAATACATTAAAGTAAGTATAAGATGTTTTCTGTAGTGAAACAAAATTAACTCATTATTTTTAACTCAAATGAGTAAATACGCAAATACGCGAATACCCATACGCATATTTACGCATGCGAAGCGAAATCTAACGATTTAAATTGTGGAAAGAAAAAATCGCTCACGAGCCAGGAGTCGCAGGTTCGAATCCTGCTCGTGAGCGATTTTTTCTTTCCACAATGTAAATAGTTAAAATTAATTCACTTTGAATTTGTACCGAATAACAATAAAACCGAAAAAAATGCGATTTCAAAGCACACAGCGCAGCGTATGGGAACAATATAATTCTGATAGTACAAGTCGTACAGCGCACGACGAGTGATTTATTAGTGTTATATATTTTATGATAGGTATTTAATTTTACTATGAAACGGTGTAACCCGAAAATAATTCAAATTTGTAAAACTAAACGTTGCCCAATTTTAGTATCTCTTCAGTATAATATTAAAAAGAAGAAAGAATAATAAGAAGACGTTTATTATTAGGGTGCATTAAAAGAGCCTCCACGAGACGATATGATAGAATAGAATAGAATTTATTTATTTGTAGACACAGGTAAAAGGGTTGTTACATATATCAACTCAGCCTATCGCAGTCCACTGCTGGACATAGGCCTCTCCCAAGTTGCGCCACAACGCTCGGTCCTCTGCCTTCCGCATCCAGTCCCCCCCAGCCACGTTCTTTAGGTCGTCGGTCCACCTGGCAGGGGGGCGCCCCATGTTGCGTTTGCCGATTCGCGGTCTTCACTCAAGGACTCGTCTGCTCCAGCGGCCATCGGTCCTTCGACAGACATGGCCAGCCCACTGCCACTTCAGCTTACTGATCCTACAAGCTATGTCGGTCACTCCGGTTCTTCTCCGGATAATCTCGTTACGGATTTTATCCTTCAAAGAAACTCCAAGCATAGCTCGCTCCATAGCTCGCTGAGAGACTTTGAATTTGTGGACTAGCCCAACTGTCAGTGTCCACGTCTCGGCACCGTAAGTCATGACTGGCAGGACGCACTGGTTGAAGACCTTTGTCTTCAAACTTTGCGGTATAGGCGACGAGAAGACTCGGCGAAGTTTGCCAAATGCTGCCCAGCCCAAACGGATCCTTCTGTTGGCTTCTTTCTCGAAGTTGTGTCTACCAAGCTGAATTGCCTGCCTAGGTAGACGTATTCCGTTACAACTTCGAGTGCCGACCCTTCGACGAATATTGGCCTCGGCATGACATGCATATTGAACATGACTTTAGTCTTGTTCAGATTCATGCCGAGACCGACACGTCGAGAGGCTCCGTTTAAGCTGTGCAGCAAATACATACATACATATATGTGAAGTAATAATAATAATAAATCGAATAGTAATAGTAAAATAGTAGTAGTATAATAGTATATCGATATTTAATTGATCGTCCGGCGCACCCTGGGCAGTCAGCAGGTTGGTAGTGGGGCTGACTCCCACTACCAACCTGCTGACTAGCTAATCTTTTTCCCACGGCATGAGCTATTATCATTATGTAGCTCATGTCAACACGATAGAAGAAGAATATAATATTGTCCCCATAAACACTACATTACAAACATAAACAAACCTCCGACTCTTGACTTCGCATCGCATAACTCAAACAACCAATTGATTGTGGTCGGCCAAGTCTCAAGAGCATCATTGCACAATTCAATTGGACCCACATGCATACAAAGGTCAGCGGTCGTAGTCGTACTGTGCACAAAATGCGTGCGGTGTAGTGTAAGGGAAAAGCGGGAAGCGACTAATTCTGTTTATTTTTTTCAGTTACCTACCTCTTTTGGTAGTACGGTAGTACCGAGATTTCATCGAAAATGTATATAAAAATAAAAATAAAGGTTTTAAAACTTGGTGGTAGACCGCAGACTGCATCCGCAGACCGTAGGTGACACTGTTTGGTTTGAATTTTTGTAGGTGACATTGTCCTGCTATAAAAACTCACACTATAGTGACTGTGCTTGGAATTTTCCTTCATGAATCTTATAGAAAATTTATAGGAATCACTACTATCGCTTGCAGTCGGCGATAGCTACTGCAGCTGCTGTCGTGCACTGTCGCCGGTGTCGGAATTGTAAATGTATAGGCACCACTATTGTCGCTTGCAGTCTGCGACAGCTGCGGTCGTCGCTGTTGCCGGTGTCGGAATTGTAAATGTATAGGAACTGCTAGTGTCACTTGCAGTCGGCGACAGCTGCTGCGGCTGCTGTCGTGCACTCGCTGGTGTCGGAATTATAAATGTATAGGAACCACTACCACACCTCGGCCACTCAATACAATATAAATGCTAGTACCACCTACATACACAAGGTTACGTCTGTATACGAACGCACATACACGTGTAGGTTAGGGATGCTCGCCGCTTGTAGTGCCGACTGGGTTCCAAGCGCTTCTCAGTGGTTTTCAGAGATGGCGTGCTTGTATAGCAACTGGTGATTGACATCCATTGCAATCTTGCAGTCCAATTGCCACCAAACCGCGGGTGGGTGCGGGGTGCAGCAATCTTAAATTGGCGGGGGGCGGTGAGTTCCCGTTCTGTACGATAGTACTATTAGGTATTCTGTGCCACTACTGTCGCTTGCAGTCGGCGACAGCTGCGGTTGGTCGCTGTTGCCGGTGTCGGAATTGTAAATAGTGGTTTATCATTTGAGAAATAGCATCGTATGTACACTTGTACAACTTATAACTTGACCCATTCAACGCATTATTTCAAGCGAAACCGCCAAGGTTAATCTGCACATGTGTTGTAGACTATACAAATAAAATATAAGTGTTGAATTGATTGCTACTCAACCGAACTACCTACACCAGAGTAAATAAGGAAAAACACCTAATTTAGCTAGGGAGTGAAAACCTCATATTTGTACAGACTTTTACAGGACGACAAAAACCGCCCTTATCTCGTAAAAAGAAACAATTGAATGAAGTCTAAAGACAAGTTCTTTTATCTTAAATGGATCGAACATTGAAAGGTGGCGTCAGACAAATATTACCCTCTTTTTGGACTCCGCAGCTCCACCACAGTCGAGTTAAATGTAGTCTAACCTCTCATCATCATCATCATCAACTCAGCTTACCGCAATCCACTGCTGGACAACGCCTCTCCTAAGTTGCGCCACAACACTCGGTCCTCGGCCTTCTGCAGCCAGTTCCCCCCAGCTACACTAATCAGGTCATCGGTCCACCTGGCTGGAGGGCGCCCTACGCTGCGTCCTAACCTCTATAAAACACTAATCCATTCATTTATTAACATTTTTTTTACTTAAGTATCTATCTTCAACCCCAAATCCCAAAACGAATGGATCCCAAGAGATGGAACAAGGTCGCGAGGACGACAAAAGAAAAGATGGGCAGATATATTCAATCAAAGGCAGGGACCACACTGGATGACCAAAGCCAAAGACAAAGTACTGGAAACAAATGGGGGAGGCCTACGCCAAGGAGGCGACTATTTTGCTTTAGGACTTTTCCCAGAAGTTCATAGCAAAGTGAATTCTGTACGGGCTGTCATAGTCTTTATACTGCAAACATTGCCCACAATGTGTTACCAATTCTTTTTTAACGGAAAAGAACATCGACTTATTTCATCGCGTTCATATGAAGCACGGAGGTAAGAGGAAACTTGGCCCAGTTTCCCCTTCAGTCTGTATGAAAGACATTCATTAGCGGTGACGTGTAAGGTAGCGGCGGGTAAAATGGCAATGCTGCATTGAATGTGTGGAGTGATCTAAATGTATTTATACTCTTTTTAGGGTTCCGAAGTCCTACAAGGAACCCTTATAGTTTCGTCATGTCCGTCCGTCTGTCCGTCTGTCCGTCTGTCCGTCTGTCCGTCTGTCCGTCTATCCGTCTGTCCGTCTGTCCGTCTGTCCGTCTGTCCTAATCCTTTACAGCTTAATAACTTCTACAGTTATAAACATAAGTAAATGAAATTTTGTTAAAAAATAGTCTGCATATAGATCTCAATTTTAAAAGAATAAAAAAATAGTTTTTACGTTCTTTAGGGGTGGCACCCATACATGTGAAATGGGGGAAAAAAAAATTTTTCGCTGCTCCCCCTCGTTTGGGGTATCATTGCATAGGTCTACTAAAATGAAGGTATTGTTTCATACACCACTTTTTTATCAGGTGTACCATCTGCGAAATATAGCCCGCCAAAGTGGCTTGCAATGTGTGTCCCCCCCTGCCATTTCTAAACTATGCAATCTAGAAACTTATAATCTTCCACATTGATAGACCTTTGTGAAAACTCTCTTTTAAAATTATTTCGAGTATAATGTGATTATAATTTTTTGAGTTATAGACAGAAAACTGAAAAATACTTAAAACGTCATAGTTCAAAGGTCATTGACCTTAGAGAAAAATGATCATAGCAAATAATGCTCCTTTAGCTACTTTCTATTTGAAAAAATCACAAAAAGTAACATTGTGTTATGTTGACGACACACTTCTTAAATTTGGCGCCATCTAGCGGCGTCGTACAACACTCTCTGGGTCGCCAATGCTGGCGTCAAGTGCCGTGTATTACATTTGGCACTGTATAGCGCCATCTAGCGGCTACTGACATCACTCTCTGAGTAGCCAATGCTGCCGTCTATTGCAAAAACTAAAATAGCTGTGATTAATATTCGATTTGATTTGCTTGTAACACCTACTTAAGGAACCCTATAATACTGAGCATGGCCCGACATGCTCTTGGCCGGTTTTTTTTTCTTGTGTTATTTAGTAAACAATTACGGCATGTCTTTTTAATGCAATTCGTCAATAATAAATATTAAAAGACATTATGCTAACAATTTCACACACTAAATATTTTTTTTACCTAATTACATGTGCAGAACTAGTAATTGTATTTTATCAGTAATTATTTGAATAAAGAGACATGCCAAGATTGTTTACTAAATAAGAAAAGAGAGAAAGGGAGACTTTACAGTATGTGTGGCATTTAAACTACGTAGATTCCGGCTTTCGTGGTTTTGGTAGTAATTAATGCTGAAAGCATACAAATGGCTTGGACGAAATTTAAGTTTAGTTACGAAATATCTATATGATTTTTGTAAATAGTTGAAGACACTTATCAAAGTTAATTACTTTGTGAGCCTTTTATGAAAACAAACATGAATATAAACTGTGAATAAATTTAGATTTTAAAACAGTGGTTATTACTTTTTAACTGACTTCAAAAAAGGATGAGGTTATGTGTTCAACGCGTTTTTTAGGGTTCCGTACCCGAAGGGTTCCAAACGGGACCCTATTACTCTCGCTACGCTGTCCGTCCGTCCGTCCGTCCGTCCGTCCGTCCGTCTGTCTGTCACAGGGCTGTATCTTTTAAACGGTAATAGGTAACCGGTTGATATTTTCTCAGAATATGTGTTGCTATGAGGTGTATCACGACAAATACTAAAAACAAAAAAAGTCTAAAACCAAAGGGGGTCCCCATACAAGAAACCTCAAAAAACATGCATTTTTTCAACGTTTTTGTTCCTGCTCTATCAAAACGGTAATATATACCAGCGTCAAACTTGGTGAGATTATAGTGCATACTATGTAGATTAGCAACAAATACTAAAAATAAGACAAACATAGACATATGTGGTGGTACCTGCGTAAGAAAGACATGCAAGAATTCATATTTTGCGAATTGTGCGTTGAAGGCTTTTGATAAACTCTCGTATATGAAATCAGTTTTTATGGGGTATCAGGTCGTTGAGAAGTACGGAACCCTTAATGCGCGAGTCCGACTCGCACTTGGCCGGTTTTTTAATTCTACGCGCTAACTCAATATTTAGGTCAATTAATTTATTAACAAGTCAAATGGTGATGATCATTGTATCACTAAAGCTTGATCAACGGCTTAGTGATGATGATCGTCAAAGTGTCCGATCATTGTTCACAGTAGCAGATGTCTTAATGATCGCCGTATTAATTAAAAGATATGACGTTAAGATGTGTCGGTAATTAGACGGTATTTATATTTTATAGTGTCTGTTAATGGTTTTGTATGTGGACGATTAATAAATAAAACTTAAGTACTTGCTTGTTTTTAGTGGTGATGAAAATAAACAAGATTTAAGTCAGTTTGTTTTTGATAAAAAATATGCACTAAAATAAAGCAAGGACACTAAAACCTGATTCATCATCTCCCAATAGACGCCTCCCTCAATTGAGGGATTGAGGGATAAGTCATATTCGCCCCGCTTAGCAAGTGGGTTGGCGATCGCAGTTGGTTGGTTAAATACTCGGAGAACGCTGCTGCCCATTGCATCCTCTGGTGAACCCCTTAGTCGCCTTTTACGACACCCATGTGAAGAGATAGGGTGGTGCAATGCCGTGCAATTGTTCTATGTGGATATAAAACCTGATTCATTAAAGTTTGATGCAGAATTTTATATAAATGCCTATGCATGATTTTTGCATTCTGGTTTTGATTTGTTAAGATTTACACATTATTACAACAGTTTTGTTAATAAGTTTCCACCCAGTACGGCATCACGTCATTTTTATTGACTTTATTACTGCATCATAATCTATTAGTATTGAAAACGAGGACTAAAAAAGCCAATTCTTATGTATGACTAATTAAATGCTTCCATTATTTACGGCGTAATTTTCACCCATTTTTCCTCTTTTACCTTAACAGTAGACTTTTAAATATAGAATATACGCAAATCATTTGACACGTCATTCTCAATGATACGAATTTTATCATCGTCAGCTACCAAGCCTTTTCCCAACAATGTTAGAGTCTATTTCCAATCTAACCAGACGCGGATGAGTCATCATCATCACCAGCCTATATTAGTCCACTGTTTGCCATATGCCTCTCCAATGGCACGCTACTGACATCGAACCTCGGCCAGATCAGAAATGTGGAGATTCGCAGGAGAACGAAAGTAACCGACATAGCCCGAAGAATTGCCAAACTTAAGTGGCAGTGGGCGGGGCAAATTGCTCGCAGAACGGATGGCCGATGGGGCAGTAAAGTTCTGGAGTAGCGACCATGTATTGGAAGGCGCAGCGTGGGTAGCGCCCCCCACACGATGGACCGACGACCTGGTGAAGGTCTCGGGAATCCACTGGATGCGGAAAGCGTAGGACCGGTCGTTGTGGCGATGCTTGGGGGAGGCCTATGTCCAGCAGTGGACGTCTTTCGGCTGAAATGATGATGATGACGATGATGAGACTTGAACTTGGATACTAATGTTAGTGACATAATAAAGTGACATAGGTACCTATATTTTAGAAGTTTTTAAACTTTCGCGAATTTCACTCATATAAAAAAAAAATATATAAATTTCAATCGGGAAGATGAATATAGGTTGTCCTCTTCGTGGAATCCGGTAATCGAGAAGTGTTCGCGTCGTGGTATGTCTACATGTATGTCCGCTGAAACTGTCAGCATTGTGTGTCGTGATTCAGCATATCTTGTTACGGACAGCGACGATACGAAAAACCAACCGCGGGTAGTTCTAGAAAACACCCGCCGCTCAAGACGATGACACCCACATACTTCAGTCTGCTCGTGACCACGGCCAATGCAACTTGACCGAAACGTCGAGGTTAGTCAAAATGTTTATTATATTTTGATTTAATTGTGCGCGACAAGTCCCGTAAACTTAGTTCAATACCTATATTTTTATTTTTTGCATAGATCATCCGACAGCTAGGTGATCACTTTATGCAGAATTTTTTTAATCATAGCAGAGGAACAAAGACATTACCTTCACCGCCGCTATTACCTTCAGGATACTGTTGGTACTGCCACTTATTCTTCTCATTAGTGATGCCGTTTTTTTGCGGCTGATAGCATCAAACCCATCGGTATGAGTTACCGCGAAAATAGCTGAGGCACTGCAAAAACGAGACAGTCGCAACAACATCCTAAAAGCATTGTTGTATTGGATGCTCAAGACATACAACGATCTCTTCGTGTAATGAATTATACTTGCTGCCCAGTCTTCGATTCTTCATATATTTATTATGTAGTACCACTATATTCCATTGTTTTACGCGAATATTGAAAGTCCAGAAAAAAAAAACTATTTGTTCTGGCAACTCTAACTTATGTCATTCACTATTTTCGCGTTGTTGCGCGGACGACGTTTTCTACGAATGAAATAATGAAATTATTTTCAAGTGATTTTTGGTGTTATGTTAAGTTTAAAGTAAACAAAACACGATGCCAAAAGACGAATTAAGAAAACATTGGAGAAGCCGGAGAAGAAACGGAAAAAAACGCCAAAAATATCGAGTTTGGTGGGTGTAGTGTGTTGACGCCGGAAAGAGAAATACCATTGATAGAATGTTAATATAGTCTATCACCGAATTATATACCAGATCTAACTGAGAATATCATGAAAAAGGATACAGGTATGTGTTTCAGGTATTTTTTCAGCTTTCAGACCAATAGCAAAAAATTATATGGCGCCATTTTGTCTGTCTCTGTGCTCTGTCCTTGTAACATGTAAGTTCGTGTTACGACAGGTCCTCCAGTGGAGTGAAAAGCACATTTTAAACATGTATATCTAGAAGTTCTATGATATGCACGTATACCTTATGTCTCACGAGAGAAGTAATGGATACGATAAGATCAGTGATCTTTATGTTATAAGGCTTAGTAAGTCTATTATGTACTATGTCTGCTTCGTAAGGGCCCACGGTTTCCAATAAACTGTACTATAAGCTACAGGAAATACTTGTAACTATGAAAACGCATATTATGCTGATGAAAATCACCCTGAAATAATGGGTAGTAAATATCTTAACAAAAAAGAATACAGAATAATGTAAGCGATGAGCTTTCCAAAAAGTATTAAATACCAAGAAGCTTGACTTTATTATATGATGCCCCGAAGCTCAATATAGTTTTTTCAAGGTAAACCTTGTAACTCAAAACTTGTTGACACAATAGATTGTGAGACCCAATTAAAGACAAAGACAAAAGTGTGGATTATCGCTAGCAGCAGTTGGTAATTTGGGAACAGCTTTTAACATGAGATTAGTGGTTGTCAATTGGCCATTAGCAGCGACCAAAATACAAGAACCATTGTAATGGTATATTATAATAGATGTTTCAAGATAGAGTGATATGTACCTACTAGGTACAACACAAATTAAAAATGAAAGAAAGTTGATTTCTTAATAAAGGTACTATGAAAGCATCAAATTCAATGTCATAAGACAGTTTTTTCTTCTTGGAGAAAAGTTAGAACTAGTAGTGATAACAAAAAATCATGCTATTAATAAAGCAACACCCTCTAGTCTTAAAGAAATGCCAACTTTGCTGCATTCAAGCCTGTATAGATAAAATAAGTATACAATGATAAGGAAAACTTCAAAGCCCCCTGAACTGGACTCAGACTAAAAAGGGGAGGGGGCAGGTATCAACAGAGGACCCCTGGAAGGTACTACGAGTACCAGCAGAAAAATGCAAGTAAGGTACATGAACTGGAATCTGGTTCAAACATAAATGTTTTATTGATTTTCAATATTAATTGTTCGGCAAATAAACGTGTTATATGTTTTTGGGAAGAAATCACACAGGATAAAGTTATCTTACTGTGGATAAACAGATTAATAATCTCTTCTTAAGAAGAGCATTATACATGCCTCATACATAAATTGTTTATGTATGACTGAATTCAACATTTTTATGACTGAAACAATAATTTTATTGAAGAAAATTTATAGATTTTGAGGTTATTGCTAAATGCAGCCTGTCAAAGGAAAGTTTTAAACAAATAAACATTTTGATTGATTGATTGACTGATTGGTTGATTGATTGATTTTATCACAAACATGTTTACTGTAGCCAACTAAACCAAATGGAGATTAAACTAAACAAATTTGTACATGCAGATAATTTTCTATGGGAAAAAATAAGAACATTATAAAAACAAATTTCTAGGAATGGTTACATATGCGCTATTGATTTAAAGGATGCATACTTTACAGTTTTCATAAAAAATCAAGACAAAAGATACAATAATATGGTTTCACTTCCAAAATAATATGAGTTTAATTACACTTGTTTTGGTTTGCATGCTGTTTCCTGACTTTTACAAAAAATCTTTTATGCTCTATTTAAAAAAGTGGTTTTAAATCAGTGATTTATTAGCTTGATAATATTAACTGTATTGGAGCACCATCATATTGGACAAAAAATTGTAACAATACTATGAAACTTTTTAAAGTGTCATGGGTTTTGTTCATCATACATTACAAAGTGTTAAGATTTGGTAAACATGAAGGATATGATCTTGTCAGTGAATGATGAATCTGATGATCGATAATTCACAATTCTAATTACTCAACCATAAAAAACTGCTCATTGAAACTTTAGCAGCTTTGCCATGTTGTAAGTTATGTTTTTTTGAAACACATGACTTATAAAATCAAAGATGTGAGAAATTACTTAATTATAATACTTAATGACTTTGATTAAATTATGTAAATAAATACAGAGTATAAACAAAAATTTCTATGGTGGAATAAATTACATGAAAACTACAAAAAAGTGTATTAAATATTTTAATTATTGAAATTTATACTGATAGGTAGATATCTACCTACATCTGGTGCTGGTTGAAAAATATTTTGTAATTATTATACTACAGCAAATAGTTTTTCTTGAATAAGAAAAAACAAGTCAAGTCATCATATTTACTTTGAGTTTTAAGTTACTTTATCGGATTAGGTACAAAGTTTTGCTTATGAATAAAAATTCTGTCAAATTATTTTACACATAAACAATACTACAGCTATTATGTACTCACAATATTATTATATTATTTGAATGAGTAAATATTCAATTCCTAAAACTTGATTCCCTAGCTAGGAAGGGATATTAGATATTCACTTCATGTGAAAATTCAAAGACCACAAAGAAGCTGATCTTGAATCTAGGAGTAAAAATATTAATTGTGAAAGAGAACTACCTGTCGGCTATAGCTTTTTTAGCAAGACTGTTAGTTTTCAGACTGTTTTGATGTATTTGCTGCCAGAGGCAATACTAAAAATAGGGAGCAAAGAGATCTTTGCAAAGAACTTTTATGAAATGTACTTAATTTGCTGAAACATCATTGCCTATTCTAAGCATATCCGCCATTATATATGTATGTATGTATATAATAATAATGGGGTTGATTAAGAATTTAGAAGAATCTTAAGTTCTTTCCTCATATGGATCTCACAACCCTGGTGTCAATTTATTACTTCAATGGCTGTATTAAGAATAGTTTTTTGAACCTTTAAGTCAATTATTGTTAGTTTCAGACAACTTCACCCTCTTTATGATATCTTTATTTTAATATGAGATGAGACAACTGAAATCATGGTATTATCACTGTCAGATAAGGCGATTAAACAATACACAATAACACTATAAAGGTGTTGGGTTTTTTCTGTAAAGGTGAAGGAATCTTTGAATTATAATTATTTCAAATATATTCAAATTCCTTACAGAACAATTTAAGTATGATGCTTCATACACTTCACTCAACTCCGTTAGATCAGCATTATCATTGATAATAGATTCTTAGGTAGGTACAGATGTTCAAATAAAGAGATATTTCAAGTGTATTTTTTAAACTACGACCAAGTCGACCAAAATACAAAGGTACTTGGGATCCATCATTGGCCCTTATTTTTTTTTTTTTTCTTGGTTGATTATCAAAGAAGTTGTTCTTACATATTACTTGGTAGGTTATACTATTAGCACTTAGAAGTGCACAAATAATACAGACATTATCTGTTAATACACTAAAATATATAATTGATTTTTTCATCTTATTGTGTCAATGGTTCATAAAAGTAACTATAACAAGGTAATGAAAATTGTGACACAGGGGTACAGTTAAAAATAACTTGTTAAAAATATCTGTACCTTCCAGTAGAAAAACAACAGGTGTGTATTATGCTACCTTATTTCCTTTGGGACCTAAGTTTTGTTTTGTAAAAACAAAACTTTTGGGTTTGGGAGGGAAACTACTATCGAAGACTGGGCAGCTCGTATAATTACAATAGAACTTCACTTAGGTAAGTTCGTTTAATTTAGTAAATACAGATCTTTAAAAGGATTAAAGCGTTTGCCAGACTTTCGGGCTTCTGACTAAACATAACACAAATTTATGCGTAAGAGTATCAAAATTGGTACTTATCGTAGGTCAAGGGCAATTTTATGTGTATACCAATATGCAAAATGGCTCTTTTATGTACAGGCGTCGTATAAAATATCGTTTATTTTAGAATTTGCTTACGTAAGCAGCCGTGAGTTAAAAATATTTGCCTGTGCGTATTTTTTGTGGGTTTTGGAGCTTAATTTTTTAAGCTTTTGCTTATATTTTTGCTAAATGATTTTCTTCTACATTTACCGGAGAGGAAGGAAAGTATTATTTTTTTTCAAATTGGCCCGCTTTTTATAACTTTTAGTTTATTACAGATACATATTAAGTTTTCATAAATTTTTATTGTTTGTTGATAGAAGTTTTTAAACTTTCGCGAATTTCACTCATATTGAACTATGTTTACGGGACTTGTCGCGCACAATTAAATCAAAATATAACAAACATATATATATATATATATTGTTGTTGATATTTAGATAAGTTATCAGTATTCGAAAATATTTTTTTCCCCCACAACCACGACCAATAATTACTTCTTCATCAACTCAGCCTATCGCAGTCCACTGCTGGGCATAGGCCTCTCCCAAGTTGCGCCACAACGCTCGGTCGTCTGCCTTCCGCATCCAGTCCCCCCCAGCCACGTTCTTTAGGTCGTCGGTCCACCTGGCAGGGGGGCGCCCTACTCTGCGTTTGCCGATTCGCGGTCTCCACTCAAGGACTCGTCTGCTCCAACGGCCATTGGTCCTTCGACAGACATGGCCAGCCCACTGCCACTTCAGCTCACCCTCATACTTCACTTCTTCATACACATTTGAAAACCTTCAAAAATGTCCGAAGTAAACACCACAAAATCGGTGTCAAAAACATTCATTCATAACTGACGTAAATTTCCTTGTAAGTCATATTGTTAACTAATAGTGCTAATAAATGGAAACACCGTGTATTTTGGTCATCTTGCCATACAATAGATAGGTTCAGAAGAATAATTACAGTACGCGCAATTTATCTTTGCCGGAGTGAAGTTGTCACAAAACCGTCGTAGTAACCATTTTATGGATGTCATTTGCAGGTGGGTGGGGGGGGGAACATGCGCAGTTCCTAACTTCACTCCGGCGAGTATAGATTGCGCGTACTGTAAGTACATCATATTAAAACAACAACAAAAATGTGTTACACCAATGAAATTACCACATATTCACGGTCCTAGCCGGTGTTATTCGCACACATTTTTTTAAAGTATCTTTTTGTAAGCGCTTAAGCGATGTTTTTGTGCGATTAGACATCTTGAGTGTTTGCAGATGGACCAAATTCCAACCGAGCCATGTGTCATGAACACCGACTGCAAAAAAGTTCAACTTTTAAATATCATATCTAAGGCGTCGTTCTATTACAACGTCGCCCCATTATGCGACCATCGCAAGACCATTCACGCGATAATCGCGAAATAATACGACGTCAATTAGGACACATATTCACAAAAAAAGAAAAAAAAAAGCGCGATCTTGCTGTGGTCGTGCAGTCGCGTTTTATTTATTTATTTATTATTTTATTTATTGCACATCATCATCACCATCATTTCAGCCGAAAGACGTTCACTACTGGACATAGGCCTCCCCCAAGCAATTTGGGGGGATATGCTATAGACGCCAAGCTTGGCAAGTGGGTAGGCGATCGCAGTTGGTTGGTTAAATACTCAGAGAACGCTGCTGCCCATCCTGTGGTGGATCCCTTAGTCGCCTTTTACGACACCCATGAGAAGATATAGGATATATATATCTGTGGTGCACACATGTGGTTCACTTATATATTACTCCGGCACCACACGGAATACATACTATTATTACTATTATTATTATTGCACTTACACCGACCAAAAACCAAGACAGTACTACCACATTTATTAGGTAGAACTTCTCTTCCTGAATCTCATCTATTAATTTGTATTTCGTGTACTATTTATAAGCTTGAACAGAGTGAACCTTCTTTATTTATTTATTTTGGTCGTCCTACGCTGAACCGGTCACGCCTACTTAGTCAGCTGGTGCTTTGAAAGTCAATAGCTGATTTAGGATATGGGCTTTTGGAAGGTCATGTAAAATTTTGGTTATGTACTTGGTTATACATAATTTGAGGACTGGTTTCAAATAATTGTTCAAAATGTAAATTATGTACTTAATCATTACCGAAGCATACAACGTAAATCACGCATAGATAGTTCGATAATTTTTTTATTTGAAACCTTGAAAAAAATAAACAATTTTTTTATATTGATGGATTTATCGATTGATCATTTATGATAACATATACATAACTTTAACTGACTTCCTTGATAACTTACAACCAAATAAATATTTGTTTCACACTAATAAGCCAAATAATAAAATAAAACCACAACCACTTACCACCATATAATTTTGAGCAAACAAATTTCTTAAACAGAGCACTGTGCAAAAAAGAAATATACGCATATTTAACGGTCAAAAATCACAGAAACCACTAAACAGTCCGTCCGTTCGTTGCAGCACACAGTCACCCACTGGTCCTTACCTGAACTAATCGGACAAAAAATTTTTTGACGGATATGTTTACCTTGTCAAGGATGCCGACCCCCTATTGCTACACTCCTGAGTCCTGATATGGCACAAATTTTGTTATTACTGTTCTTAAAATAATAATAAGTAACTTATGTCGCTGACATAAGGTCTATTTTTACAAGAAAAACATTGTTCGGGACTGCAAAATTTGTTTGGTTTTATGTCAAAATATGTCAAACAAATATTCTTATTGTAAAGTTCATTTAGAGTCCGAAATTTAGTCATTTTCGAGAAAGATTTTTTTCCTGTAGACCAGATAAGGCAATCAGTTACGTTTTGTTTGACTTTGGGATGACGTAAACGATCATTTATATTGACCATAAACTAATGTAGTGGGTATCTAATGGGTGGGCGGGCACTTTCACAGAAAAAAAGTTTTTTAGTAAGTTTATTTGGCAAAAACTTTGGATTATATCATTGGAATTGAAACGGACACGCGGCCATTTTATTTATTGTTATGTTTTTGTTGGTCATTTTGTATCGATCCGAAACTAGTTCGAAAAGCCAAATACGAAAATTATGAAGGTCCAACTTTTATAGAGTCAATAAAATTTTACTATCTGTAACGGAACGAATAACATTCATTTCATTAAGCTTGTTCCATATTTATTTGAAAAAGCAGATTGCAACAATGCTTAAATCTGTAGTGAGTAACACAGTTTTTTTTTTTGTGTTAACGGTTATTCTTTGTGAATCATTTACTGTCCATTAATTATGTAATAGACACAAAATGAATGGCAGTGTAAATACAATGTGCAGATTCTTTGAGCCTAAACATGTCCAAACAAAAATGTAATTAATGTAAATGCAGCGAAGGTTACAGGATTTTATTTAGGTAAAATCTTTTAGTTACAACATAGTAATTAATTCTCGAATAATTAAAAACGTAAAATTTACGTGTTTTCTTGTTAATTTCCTTAATAGTCAGGTGTTACAGTTTTACTAAGCCCGTAATATAATGCAATAAAGTGTTTTAAAAATACAGAGTAAATAATTTAAGATTTAATTACAGCTATAAATTTTGTTTAATACCTTCCTCAAACCATAAAACATTCGAATAAAGACTTATACAGATTATAATTTGTTCTTTTATTTTTATTTTCATGAAATAAGGGTTTTTTAACATCGTTTTATAACATTGCTCCAGATAAAATTACAAAGTTGTGTCATTGATTCGTCATATACGGAAAAGACAAATATCATTCATTATTTTTGAAAGGAAAACTCTGATTTGGATTTCTTTTGTTTTTATTCTAATAAAAGTCGTCACTTGTCGAAGCAGGATAGGCTAAGTTAATAAAATCGTTTCATTAAAATAATATGCCCTGAAAAAGCAGCTTTGTATCAATTACAAAATCAATAAGTATTTTTTAAAGATTAAATATTGGAAAGAAAATTTCGCTCACAAGCAGGATTCGAACATGCAACTCCTGGTTCAGTACACCAATGCTTTAGCCGCTAAGCTACCTTGAACTCTGCTCGTGGTATCGAATTTAACTTCCACTTATAATTACGTCTTTGGGTCTCATCATCATCATCTGCTTTTCTTCCCTTAATTTATATCTTTAGATTTTTCTTCGCATGCGTAAGTGCGTTAAAAATAATAAATAATATATAAATATCTTTGGGAGATTTTTTACACAGCACCATCTACTCCCAAACTAAGCAGAGCTTGTGTTATGGGTACTAGACAATCGATATAATACTTATTACTTATTTTTTTTTTAAATACATACATATTATACATACTGAACACCCAGACCAACACAAACACTTATATGTTCATCACACAAATATTTGTGTCCTGTGGGAATCGAACCCACGACCTCGTGATTAGCAGTCCGACACTCGAACCACTAGACCACAGAGGTCGTCAAAAAAAATAAGTAAAAAGAATACAAAAAGTATTTCTACTTACACATCATTTTTGTTTTTTTTCTGTATCACAACTTCTATAGCACAACTAAACACATGATATAGTCTATAACGTCTATAACACGTAACCAATCACTAATCGAGTTACCACTATTTCTCACTAAAAATTCAACACAAATGATTCACCAATAAACTAGCAGGAAAAATTGCACGGTTTCAGAGAAAATTACGAAATCCTTCGATAATAGATTACTACGTCATACTCATAACACAAGGAAAGTGACGGTATCATTGACTCTATACGAATGTCAACAAAAACCTCTGGTTTAGAATTTTATGTGTGTCTTATCTCAGATTATGATAAAGACCTTGGAAATGGTTGTTTGTCATAAAACTTCCAAACGAATGTAATGGAAATTCATCCTTATGTTTTATATTATAAGGTAGCATACAAGTAGGTTGTTAATTATTTGTAAAAGGAGAAATTATCTTTTTTTAATAGTGACACAGTAATGGACGCGGGCGATTAGTAAAAAGTGTATTTTTAAGAGCGTTTTTTATTCATGTACATTTTTGTGTAATGGTCATACTTAGTACCCTTTCTTAAGGCCAAGAAAATGGACACTGATAAAAAATTACAAAAAGTTTTTGTCTACCAAAACACGAATTAGTACCAATAGGCAAGAAATACCACACAACATTTATTGTAAAAAATAAACCATAATCACAATCATTTTAAGGTCCATCTAATTTAATTATTCATAACCTTCGGGTCATCTTGGAATAAAAACATCGCTCTCTGGGTTCCATATTTGGAGAATGGATTCCATCTGTGGCTCTATAATGGGATATTTACGTCACAAATAAGAGAGTGAGCGTTTGGTCCTTTTGCTCCTATTAAAGGATAATTTACTTTATATTGTCAGCGTAGATATAAAGGAAGGCTAGACTAATGAGGATATGCTTGTGGAATAAATTTTTGTTTCATTAAAAGGCGATGGATATTTTGAAAACTTTTGTTATTTATCGTGAACATTTGAAAATTTTGTACAAAAACCAAATAATAATTTCGAAAACTTTCATCTTAGCTTTGCGTCGACCTAAAAGTATATACAATGAGTTTTCAATTACCAGCCAAAGTTTCAATGACAACTTTTTTGATATAACTATAATAATAATACTATTATTATAACTGCAATGACTGTAACTTGTAACTATGGGTGGATTTGCCTGAAATAAATAAATTTATTATTTATTATTATTTGATAAAACATTGTAGATAAAATTTTCGTAATAAAATAGTTTTCTCGAAAG
This sequence comes from Asteroscopus sphinx, assembly GCA_949699075.1. Lineage (NCBI taxonomy): Eukaryota > Metazoa > Arthropoda > Insecta > Lepidoptera > Noctuidae > Asteroscopus > Asteroscopus sphinx. Next base: position 18,383,642 of record OX453022.1, on the reverse strand, counting down.
AATGATCAATTTATTATGGGTGGTCGTCATTTTTAAGAAGCAATACCTCAATATTTTAGCAATGAGTGATTATAAAGGAAAAAAAACTCGTACCTACGTTATTTTCATCAAAGTGATTACTGACCTGCGGTCGACTGTATTAAGTGATACTAAAAGAAATAACCACGTATTTTATTATTTTCAACAATGATTTTAGTATTAAAATTTGTATGGTTATTAAAAATTCGTATATTATATTACAAAAAATCTAGGAATAGTAGTATTTCTAATGGAAACCTTTAAGGCAGTAGGCATTGAACATGCATAGAAACGTAACAAGGAATCAAATTGAGTGTAAACGAAGGAGTTTGACAAGAATAATAATAACGTTTATTTACGAAAATAGTACATAGTTTCAAATTATACATAGGCTATGTTTTAATTGTACAAAAATTATTAAAGCATCTGTAGCCGAACTAAGCAAAGCCTGTGTTTCGGCTATCAGCGCCAATCCCTTCAAATATTTTTCAATTAGGATAGCCATCAAACAGAAATGTTAACATAGTGTAGGTACATAGGTTTTTTTTTAATATTATTGAATTTTATACAAGAAACTTAATCTAAAACTATTCGCAGTCTTTTCAGACTTGCGATCTATGAGTAGGTAATATAAATAATAATTTTACTTAAAAAAATTGTGACTTAGTGAACGTGTCCTCTCTGTGTGTAAAATGATAATGTCCTTGAGTGAAATGTGAGAGGATGTGTGGGAAATAACCGAATGTAATCCGAAAGGGTAGGGCCCAAGAGGACACAAAACGGACCTATCACATCAAATTGAAAGCTGTCTCCAGAATACGAAATTAGGATATTACTTACGCATTTTACTTTTTTGACTACCTAAGGTAAAAGGTTAAAGGCTTACAACTAGATTAAACAAAGGCATACATTTGATTGAGTACGTATCTATTGAATTATTATTATATCAATATCGCTATAAAGATAAGCCACTATGTGCTAGTATCGCTTGTGGTCGAAATTCAACCAATTGTGTCTGTAAAATAGCATTTTGTATGGAAAAATCATATGTTCACTTTATTTCACCTGTCTTAACGGCAATGTACACTATGTGAATTTTTGTGCACTTCTATAGCACAGTGCGGTTCAAATGATATAAGTATCATTTCAAAAGGTACCAGAATTTTGACGACGTCTGTAGTCTAGTGGTTCGAGTGTCGGACTGCTGATCACGAGGTCATTGATTCGATTCCCACAGGACACAAATATTTGTGTGATGAACATGAGTGTTTGTGTTGGTCTTGTTGTTTCTTACAATGAGTATGTATTTACAAAAAAAAAAAGTATCTAAGTATTATATCCATTGTCTAGTACCCATAGTACTAGCTCTGCTTAGATTGGGACTTCATGGCGATGTGTAAAATGTCCCAAAACAATAAATATAAAAAAAACTATGTTTTCAGGTATAAAGTAAAACTGTAAGTTTCAAATAAAGTTAGCCACAGTAAAGGTATATCCACATAATTCCTTCATTAATAAATGTAAGAATAGCGATCAATTGAGTGGGATTTTGCTTCATCTGGCCAGCTGAGCTTCGTTACCGGCTCTCTGGTACAGGTTGTTTAAAAATTTTGAGGGATTTGTATTGTTATTTTTTAAGTAAGGCTTATTGGTTCTTCAGTTAACCCAATTTATTTCCCTGGATATCGTAACCCTATTTTACTGTTTTACCGCGTACGTCAACAGTGCGCGTTTTACTGTATTTAAGACGAACAAATTGAGAATTATGACACTGATCTCGCATTTAATTTGCAAACATTGCCAGCTGAATGTTATCAAAAAAATACTAGAAAAAGGGTGAAAAAAATTTGATGATAAATAAATAAACAAAAATAAATTACTGAAATGTAATTTTCTTTAAAAAATTGAATTAGGCTTTGTTTGTCTTTGGATTTGAACCTCTCGATCGAGAAGAGTTATCATAAAAATATTAAGTACTAGCTTGTGCCCGCGGCTTCACCCGTGTGGATGTCGTTTATCGCGCATCCCTCGAGAACTGTTCATCTCCCCGGGATAAAAGTAACCTATATGTTAATCCGGGTTGTGGTCTATCTGTATGCCAAATTTCATTAAAATCCATACAGTAGTTTTTGCGTGAAAGAGTAACAAAAATCCACACATCCATACATCCTCAAAAAATTTCACGTTTGTAATATTAATAGGAAGTAGGAGAGGTGTATTACAAAATATTCAAATTTGTAAACCATAATGTTAGAAACATCCTGTAGAAATTCAAAATGTAGGACAAACCGCGCATTGACTACTAAGTATGATTAATAGATTCATTGGGACAGGTCAGGACCGCGTATTATTCCGGGACTGTCCCTTATAGGGCAAGCTTCGTGGAAACCCTAGCTTTATGTATTGTAGATTTGTCCAAATGAAAGTTATTTTGATGCACTATGAAATTAGTTTAAGAGTATCATTACGTGTTTATTTGAGGGGGAAAGAACGGAGTTAAGTGTTAGTTGTGAGAAAGGGTCGTAAGATCAGGGTTTAATATTTTATATCTGTAAGTTAGTGTAGTGTTGTTTGCCGGTGTAGTTTACAACCATCGAGCATTAGACCTATCCATGTATTAAGTCACACGAATTTCATTATTTTTAACCGACTTCAAAAAAAAAGGAGGAGGTTCTAAATTCGATTGTATTTTTTTTTTTACCTCAGAACTCCGTCATTTGTGTACCGATGGAAAATTATTTTTTTATTTGAAAGGATATGCTTCAGGTCTGGTCCCATTTTTCATCAAAATCCAGTTCTGATAATGGGATCCATGTGGAATTGAGGGAACTCCTCAAATATTATAGGCATTTTGGGATTTTCATCAACAAATCAAGCAATTACATTCAGAAAGTATCATTTGGTGAAAGTCTGATGAAGATCTTCGGAGATAAAGAAGGGAACTCTTCAATGGATGACAACAAAACATCGGGGATTGCAGCAATCGCTTGTCTTTCTATTGTTAATGCCACTAAAAATATAAAAACTAAACTTTAAAAACAGTAAAAACCGACTTTAAAAAGGATAAAATAATTCATGTGAAACAGTTTAGGAAGTTTTTCTCGAATCAAACAAAATCAAAGGAACCTGCTTCCTAAACTGTTTCACAAAAATTATTTTATTCCTTTTGAAGTCGCTTTTAACTTTTTTAAGCTTATTGGATTTAGAAATGATTATAACTATATGAAAACAAATTAAAATCTTATAAAAATATTGGTATAGTTGCTAATGTTTTAAAGTTTTTCGTTATAGTTGAAGTTTAGAGTTGACTATACATCTGACGTCACGAAGCTTTTTGTCACACTTTGTTGATCCCCTCCCTCAACCCTCTTAACGTATGGCCTTTATATAGATGAATTACGGGCTATCCAATTTTGAAACTGTTCTATTTATTCGCACAGATAAATATCAGGCCATGTATATGAAGAGTGACACATACCTTCGTACATCTGCGCATATTGCGGAAAGCCGGCAGCCCTCAGCCATTTGCATGCCTCCGCCGCTTCGATCTCTGAAACAATACAGGCAAAACATGAGTTTTTTTTTTCAGTACATGATTATAAGTAATATAAGTAAGCCGAAGCTAAGCTAAGCTGAAGTGGCAGTGGGCTGGCCATGTCTGTCAAAAAACCGATGGCCGTTGGAGCAGACGAATCCTTGAATCCTTGAGTGGAGACCGCGAATCCGCAAACGCAGCATAGGGTGCCTCCCAGCCAGGTGGACCGACGACCTGATTAGAACAGCTGGGGGGACTGGATGTGGAAGGCAGAGGGCCAAGTGTTGTGGTGCAACTTGGGAGAGGCCTATGTCCAGCAGTGGACTGCGATAGGCTGACTTGATGACATGAAAATATATTGTTACACATGGGTTTTGATGGGTTTTTTGGTTCTGTTGGATGCCTTCAGGATAGATATAAAAGTGGCCGAGGATAGAAGTCTAGTAATTATATTTTATCAGTTGTTATTTAAAAAATCAACATAAAAAGACATGCTATGATTGTTAACTAAATAAGACAAAAAACAAAAAACAGAGTGTACGTCTATACTAGAACCTTTCCCTTTTACTCTTGAATGCGCCATACTAGTACAATTATACCATACAATACAAGTAGTAAAATTAAATATAGCTAACTTTAATTTTGATTTAATTTACACGGTTTTATGTAGTCATAAAACAAGTTTAAAACAAGTTTAAAACAAGTTTAAACAAGTTTAAACAAGTTCAAACAAGTTTAAACAAGTTTAAACAAGTTTAAACAAGTTTAAACAAGTTTAAAACAAGTTTAAAACCCCTAATTATGCAAAATACGATAATAAATAACGTATAAAAATAAATAGTCTGCCATTTATTGCACGTTACGACTTTGAAACGTGGGACGAACGTCTGTTTTTCCATTGTTTTCCCATAAAAAAGCAGTAATAAAGACGGACAGATAAGACCATAAAAGTTATATTAGCTTTCACAGTGATGAACTTTCTATAAGGCTTAATTATGTTAGATAACCTCTAATAACGTACCTTATTTGGAAGTCATAGAAAAAAGTTTGAAGATATAATTTTATAATCAGACTCCATGTTAACTATTTATTAATTTGTTGTTCTCGTCATTAGGTTTTCTTGCGCGCTATGGTTTTTGAACAAAAATATCCTATTATTATTATTATTATACTCTTTATTTCGGATTACAGTATCCATATTTTGTTAGTAACATAAAATAGCTTATTATCTAGTGTTAGTACCGATCACCCTCCTTATAAACTGCTTCACAATAGGAGAGCCGAAGCTCTCAGCTACAGTTTTCAGGATGCTGTTGCCACTGTCCCTCACTCTCTTCAGCAGCGAAGCTGTTTTTTTGCGCATAATCGCGTAGAAGCCGTCGGTACAGGCTTGCGCAAACATCTCCGACGCACTGCAGTAACGAGGCAGTCTCAACAACATCCTGAAAGCATTATTATACTGGACGCGTAGGACATCCAGCGATCTTTTGGTATAATCGACCCACAGATTGCTCGTGTACAGACTCTGGCAGTAAGCCTTGAAAAGTGTAATTTTTACTAGGTCTGTACACCGAGAAAATCTGCGGGCCAACATATTACTCCAGACCGCTAGTGCCCTACGCTCCCTCTCAATGTCCACATCGTCCCTAAGGTCGTCGGCAAGAAAATGCCCTAGATATTTAAAATTGGACACCCTATTAATTATTGAGCCGTTCACACGTAACTCGGGTCCATCTTCACGGCGTTTGCCGCCGACCTTAAAGACGATGTACTCACATTTCTTTACATTATATATTAGTCCATGTGCGGCAATGTATGACTACGAGTTTTAGGCTATAATATATAAGGTCCTACATTATTAATCCGAAATATTTGAATTGGTGAATCTACTCATCATAACAAACAACATTTACTATGGGACCAACCCTGAAATCGCGAAAAAAACCTTGAACCGGTAAAATGTAGGGACCACCTGATTTTGTTTTCGCGATTTCAGGGTTGGTCCCATAGTAAAAGTTGTTCATAATTATGAGTAGATTCACCACTACAAATGTTTCGGATTAATAATGTATATGTGCCGAATTTCATCAAATTTAGGTTAGTAAGTACTATCCTAAGTTTACAAAAAAATAAAAAAACTTTGTTTGATGAGTTATGTACAGACAGATGGACAAACTCACTTTCGCATTTATGATATTAGAGCAAAGCACTTTTGAGCAACGTAACATAACATAACATCACGCCTGAATTTCCCCGAAGGGGTAGGCAGAGGTGTATAGTACACCCACATTTCGCCAGTGATGTTATAAGTCCCATGTAATAGGGGGCGAGCCTATTGCCATTAACCGGGCACAAATCCAGACCCCATGCTCAGCAGTCGCGCTTGCGACCACTAGACCAACGAGGCAGTCACTTTTGAGCAAATGATACCTTAACTATTTCGATAGCTTAGAGAAAATAACACAAAAGTAAAATAATCTAGTTTTAATGCAGGTATTTTTATAGAAAATATTAAAATTGTATTCAATTAATTTATTTTCAATTAAAAAAAAAGTTACTCAGTAGTGTTACCTTACTAATTGGCTTATACAAAACCTTACAACTAGTTAAGATTCCGTAGAAAAAATTAAACAAACAAAGTAAGGCTTTCTCTAATAAATATTAATGTGTCAGAACCAGCATCGCTGGCCTCGGGACCCGTAGCAAATGTTAGGAGTATCAATCACCATGTTCTGGGCGTCAGAGGTCAAGGTATGTTGGTTGTGTTACTGTAGTACAATGGGTAGTATTGTGGACGTGACGGGTACAAATGCCTAAATAATGGTGAGGAAAGCGGTTACCGGTGATAAGAAGGGGATTGCTTTTGGATGCGGTAGTTTAACTTAACGAGTACCAGCAAGTATGCGTGACGTATTTTTGTTTATTTTGTCTTCTGTGAAAAGTAGTTTAGTGAAATAGAATGTCTACTGGTTCGTTGAATTGTAGAAAATAAAGTACCTTGTTCGGTGTTTCTATTATCCTATATCCGTGAATGCTTAGCTACAGCTGTTAGCTGTAGCTAAGCATTCACGGATATAGGTACATATATGTAAATAAAGATCAGATATTTGTAATAACTACTGAGAAAATATAATTAATAGTTCCGCACAAATAATTAGGTTAAAAAAAATGTTATCTAGTATGTAAAAATGTGATAAATAAATCATTTAATAATTATTAATTACGATTTGCATTAAAATGATATGCCAAGATTGTTTACCAAATATAAAAAATCCAAAAAAATGACTTTACATCGACCCAACATCTATTCACTCATTCATCCCAACTGTCCACAATAAAGCAACATTATTAACAATAAAAATACCACATCAATTCATTACGATATCCAACTACCATTACCTTAGCGGATAGTGGCAAAGTGCGGATCGATTTTTCATAGGCACTTTTAAACGTATGATTTGTAAGGCCTATCTGTACATTCAATTGTACAAACAGCAAATGTGTTAAGTGAGCAGGCAACTAAAGAAAATTTTTGATCTACACAGCAAAAGAAAATATCACAGAGTGCCTAGTACGAACGAACACAGTACGAATTTGAAACTTACGCGTACGTTATGGATTACGTTGAGTTACATTCATAAATAAAAAAAAGTAGATTCTTAAAAAAGTACCCTGGTCAGTCTTTCAACATATTTGGATATATTGTTCACAATATACTCCCCAATCAACTATAGCCGTAGCAGGAGGCATGAATTATTTGCCGTTCCTACGTGCAACACCGTCTCCCGAGCCTTCCCTCTCATCCCTCGCATATTCATTTGGAGGCCAAGCCTGACTGTGATGTGTTCGCCGACGACTGGAAGACGATTTTGTCAGTATGTCTGGAGTACTGCCAGATGAGTGTATGAAAGTGTGTATTATTATTATTTCATTTTTTTTTATGTTAACTTTCTTTAGTTTTTGTAATTTGCTTACAGTCGTTTTAATCAATTATCCGGTCCTTTGCAATCGTCCTAGGATTTTCGCAAAGATCCGCTTTTTTCGATTATCCTAAGACTCTCTCTCTTTTGCCGACAGTACAAATATAGAGCCTACCGGCCACCAGCGAAGCGGCGACAGCAAGATGTATGACCGTTTATCGCCCGATAATACAGGATTGGGACACCACTCTTTGTTTTAAATAATTTGTTACAAGATACATCGACAGACCGATGTTATTATGAAGATATTGTTTTTGGGAGGATAAAAAATGGTTGGATATTTAATCATTATGTTGTTTTGATGAAAGATGGAGTTATTGCTGTTAATTTCAAGACGAGAAAGCATTTCGAAAGCAATTAAGTCGATTTTTCATGAAGAAGTATCGAATTCAAATGATGAATGCAACATTACCTTTTATGTAACCATACGGGCTGGAGAAAAATGAAAGGCAGAATTTACTTAAAGATTAATAACATTGCTTTCGGAAAATATACTTTCTGTAGAGCCGCTTTTGTGAACCTTGTATCTTTTTTTGGAGTCCACATCTTACTTATTTATCGCCAAGGTGTATAAAGGGTGTCAGGAAACGCTTCCGAAAACGAAGATAGGTGATAGTGCTGGTGATAACTGATACGAAACCACGAAAAAAAATGCGATTCTTTTTTTAGATTTTTCATATATTTTTTGTATTTTTCATTATGTATAAGTTTTATTTAACTGCCCAAAGCTGGTTGTATGAAAAATGCAAAAAAATATATATGAAAAAATCTAAAAAAAGAATCGCATGTTTTTTCGTGTTTTCGTATCAGTAATCACCAGCACCTATCGTCGTTTTCGGAAGCATTCCCCTTTCACCCAGTATGTATTTATTTATTTATAGTTAATTAACACGGTACAAAAACCAATTACATTAATTATTAACAACGATACACCATATAACGATGATATTACAAATAACATATATGACAAATACCTTAACATGGAACAGTGGACACCCTCGCATAAATTCTCTCACAGAACATCAGACGTACTCGCAAAATTTGATACCATCCATCCGCAAACATATCACATTCAGGGTTAGCAATCAGGAGGGCGTTAAGCACCTTTAAGGTACGACACACTGGGGACTCTGCCCTGGAGACAGTTCAACATGACGGCTGAGCGAACAATTCCTGTCGATGGCTCTGACGTTGTCTGAGGTATCTGTCGGGAACATATAATCGACAGAATAGGTCATGAAGCTCGGGACAGTCACTTCGTCCGTGAAGGGTTTTACAGGCTACCGTGAGCTGATCAAGGCCTCTTCTCACCTCCAATGAATTGAAACCTAACATTCCAAAGAGGTAATGTACTGCGGTCCTGAAGACGCGAACAAGTCAAACGGCGTAAAACATCAATTCAATTCAATATTCTTTATTTGCGGAATATGGGTAGGTATACATCGTGTTACAATATATAAAATTATATTACAGATCGCCATATTTAGGCTCAGGCTCTGTGGTATTTCAGTACGACGCATGATGTTTCCTGCCATCTATGCTTGCGAAATTTTGCATCAAACCGGTCAAAAAATATAAATTTTCAAGATAACTTCTTTCCTGACGGCACACATTTAGATTTTTACATAATTTGTTGAATAGGTTCGACAATTTGGTTTGCAGTATGCGGGTTTCTAAAATGACTAAAGTCCAAACTGTATTTCTCATTACTCTACTTCAAACATAAAAACTGCCAACTCCTTAATAACTTCTTAGGTTTTCGCGATCACTACACATTATAATAAAACAAAGTTTAACCGGATAATGGTTAAACTCGCTTCGGTTTGACTCCTTATTATACACAACATGCATTTGTTGATGTGAATCCGAACTGTTAAAAATATGAAAACTAGGTTGCCCACGACAATGGTTTTCAACAAAACATAACCGATTCGTGAAAGAAGAGAATTAATTATTTTTCTGGTTGTGCCTGCCACTTGTTATGTAAACAACGCAGACCTGCTTCTCATGAAGGTGTTATGAACTTGTTTTGTTGTTTTTTTACCTTGTTTTTGTGAAAACTTTTTGGGGCGAGCAGATGTTGTTTTAATTAAGAATTGCAATCTTGATGTTAAAAATAATACTATTAATTGCTCTATTATCAACTCGGCTGAGGGGCTCGTAGCGAAGCAACGACTGCGCGGATTGTACGATCTGCAAGGTTAAGCTGCACTTGCCGCGGTCAGACTGTGGATGGGTGACCGTTTCGTTACACATTGAGACCCCTCCGTGCCTCGGAGAACACGTTAAGCTACTTACGAATATCTATGGCACTCGTTACGGGTAGTCAGAAGCCTGAAAGTCTGAGAACTGGTCTAGCCTTCGAATGATACTGATGTTCAGCCGCATCTGGCTAGACTGGAAGCCGACCCCAATATAATTGGGAAAAGGCTCGGAGGATGATGATTATCAACTCGGCTTATCGCGGTCCACTGCTGGACATAGGCCTCTCCCAAGTTGTGCTACAACACTCGGTCCTCTGCCTTCCGCATCCACTCCCCAGCTAACTTCTTCAGGTCGCCGTAAATTGCTCTATGCGACATCAGTAAAAGGATTATGGAAGAATATTGCGTTATGATTTATTTTATTTGCTGTCCAGGAATAAAATATGAACACCTCGTCTCTGTTAACCACCACAATCAACTCAGCCTATCGCAGTCTACTGCTGGACATAGGCCTCTCCCAAGTTGCGCCACAACGCTCGGTCCTCTGCCTTCCGCATCCAGTCCCCCCCAGCCACGTTCTTCAGGTCGTCGGTCCACCTGGCAGGGGGGCGCCCTACGCTGCGTTTGCCGATTCGCGGTCTCCACTCAAGGACTCGTCTGCTCCAACGGCCATCGGTCCTTCGACAGACATGGCCAGCCCACTGCCACTTCAGCTTACTGATCCTACAAGCTATGTCAGTCACTCCGGTTCTTCTCCGGATAATCTCGTTACGGATTTTATCCTTCAAAGAAACTCCAAGCATAGCTCGCTCCATAGCTCGCTGAGCGACTTTGAATTTGTGGACTAGCCCAACTGTCAGTGTCCACGTCTCGGCACCGTAAGTCATGACTGGCAGGACGCACTGGTTGAAGACCTTTGTCTTCAAACTTTGCGGTATAGGCGACGAGAAGACTCGGCGAAGTTTGCCAAATGCTGCCCAGCCCAGACGGATCCTTCTGTTGGCTTCTTTCTCGAAGTTGTGTCTACCAAGCTGAATTACCTGCCCTAGGTAGACGTATTCCGTTACAACTTCGAGTGCCGACCCTTCGACGAATATTGGCCTCGGCATGACATGCATATTGAACATGACTTTAGTCTTGTCCAGATTCATGCCGAGACCGACACGTCGAGAGGCTCCGTTTAAGCTGTGCAGCATTTCACCCAGTTGTTCCAGCGACTCAGCCATTACAACGATGTCATCGGCAAAACGGAGATGTGAGATGTTCTCGCCGTTAACGTTGATACCCTGTCCAGTCCAGTCCAGCGTCTTGAAGACGTCCTCCAACGCGTTAGTGAACAATTTCGGGGATATTACATCCCCTTGTCTCACCCCTCTGCGCAGTTGGATTGGCTTCGTCTTTTGGTCCTGGAGCTGAACAGTCATGGTAGCAGCGTTGTATAGGCATCTCAGCATCTCTATATACCGCTCATCAATGTGACATCGCTGAAGAGCATCCAGAACTGCCCAAGTTTCGATAGAGTCGAAGGCCTTCTCGTAGTCCACGAACCACCACACACATAGTAAATAATATAGATGAAGTGCTGCGAACAATCATAGTGAAGGCAACAAAACCATGCTCCTTCGTGTACAAACCAGTGCTCACGCACACACCATGCACCTGAAGCAATTTACGGCGACCTGAAGAAGGTAGCTGGGGAGTGGATGCGGAAGGCAGAGGACCGAGTGTTTTGACGACGTCTGTGGTCTAGTGGTTCGAGTCTCGGAATGCTGATCACGAGGTCGTGGGTTCTATTCCCACAGGACACAAATATTTATGTGATGAACATAAGTGTTTGTGTTGGTCTGGGTGTTTCTTATGTATTATTATATATAAGTATGTATTTACAAAAAAAAAGAGTATATAAGTATTATATCTATTTTCTAGTACACATAGCATAAGCTCTGCTTAGTTTGGGACTAAATGGTGCTGTGTAAAAATGTCCCAAAATATTTATTTATTTATTATTATTTTTACTTCAAAAACCATAACGTGATTTGCTGTAACAAATATGGTCATTGTACGCCGCAGCTGTGGCAATGAGGTCTCCCACTCAGCATTAATTGCAATTCATTCATGTGATATAATCGTAACTCCTTAGTCAAATCTACAATCAAAGTCGGGTTAGTTATACCATTTATAACTCAAGAACGGCTGGACCGATTTTAATGAAATTTGGCATGCAGATAGGACATAACCCGGATTAAGATATAGGCTACTTTTTATTCCAGGAAAATTAACAGTTCCCAAGGGATGCGTGATAAACTACATTCACGCGGGCAAAGTCACGGGCATAGGCTAGTTCTTAATAAAATCGACTACAAAATATAAACTTTACCCTTTCATTCATGATAAATAACAAAAACACTCCTACATTTAAGATTACGCAAATCCGTTGAAATACTTCAGCTGTATGAACTTAACATCAAAGATTGGCAATGTTTTGGTTGTCTATCATCACAAGACTCCGTTTCGTAGTATACGAAGTTTATAAGCTGCGTAACAGCTGTCCCTTTACAGAGAGTTCTATGAAAGATTTAGAAATAAACTTTGACAATCACTGAAAACTCCATGTGGTTCTCGGCAAAGATAGATAGATAGAATATACTTTATTGTACATCATGAAAATAGTAGTAAACAGGAACAACGTATAACTTATAGGTACAGTCAACAAATCGGAATCATGACCCACTCAGCCGATAATTCGTATGAAGCTGTCAAAACAGTAAAATTTTCTTCTTATTAGCATCGTGCTGCACTTAGGACATTTTGAATATTAAGGAAACTGCTTTTATACGGGTCAAAGGTCTATGCAGTTTTGAGCTTTGTTATTAAATGCAATAGATTAAAATTTGGATAAAAAGTTGCGTTTTTGATAAAGCCAGAATTATGTTTTAAATTTCGAATTAACTGTCGTTTCGCATATTTTACCAATAAAAAAGAAGTAAACAATTTTTTTTTACAAAAACCTATACTAACTCTTTCAATTCCAGAAGAATATTAATAAAATTAAAAGAAATTGGTGAACTAACTGTCACTGCCCAATAAAATTGATAACAGGAAAATTTGTTACCCGGAAAATTCGACCTAATTGTACTAGAATGTTTGTAGAAAATTAAGCTTATGGTGGTTCATGATTCCGTTTGGTCGAGTGTACATAGGCGGTCTTATCGCTAAAAGCGATATCTTCCAGACAACCTTTGGATGGACAAAGAAGACGTAAGATCTAGATAATGGGGGCAGTCCGTGGCAAGATATTCAGAAATCCTCGAATTTCTGATCAGTATTATGTTTTTTTTACTGTCTGTGTTGTGCAATACTACGTGGGACACTCAGAAAGTTTTGCGAAACTAAAAAAAATTGTTCTATACGTACATATATTTTTATCAAATCTTTTCAAAGTACTTTCCACCAGCCTCTATACAAAGATTCATGCGCCTAAACCAGTTTTCAAAACACTTTTTCCAGTCCGCCGCAGACACCTCGTTTACAGCCTGCTCGAACGCAGCCAGCGCATCTTCCGGCGACGAAAATTGTATCCCTTTGAGCTGATTTTTTATTTTTGGGAATAAAAAGAAGTCACACGGTGCTAGATCAGGGCTGTAAGGAGGGTGACCCAGGAGTTTGACTGGCGTGCTGTCCAGGAAGTCCCTCGTTTTGAGTGCGGTGTGCGCAGGTGCATTGTCGTGGTGGAGCAGTAGCCCGCGGAGCCCTGTGTTTGGTCGCTTGTTGCTTATAACAGAGAAAACTTCTGGCAAACATTTGGTAGTATACCATTCGGCATTAATGCTTCTTTGATCCCGTAAGGGAATTGATACCAAGTGGCCAGTCAAATTAAAAAAGCTAGCGATCAAAATCTTACCCCCGCTTCTAGATCGCTTCACTTTGGTAGGCGTTGGCTCATTTTGAAACACCCAAACAGTCGACTGGCGCTTGGTTTCTGGGTCGTATTGATAAATCCAGGACTCATCACCTGTAACGATGTCGTAAACACGCCGAGACGAGCCTGCTTCAAATTTGTTAAGCATATCACGGCACCATTCCACCCGGGCCTGCTTCTGAGCATCGGTGAGGTTGTGCGGCACCCAGCGTGATACTATCCTCCTCACGCGAAGATGGCTGTGTAGAATCTCGTGAACGCTTCCCGATCCAATCTTCAATATGTGTTGAATCTCCTGATATGTAATTCGCCTATTGTCTTGGATTAAATTTTTCACTGCTAGCACGTTTTCTTCGGTAACAGCCGTCAAAGGGCGACCGCTTCTTTCGTCATCCCCCAAAGTTGGTCGACCGCGCTTGAATTCGTTATACCAACGATACACGGTTGCCTTGGAAGGGCCTTCATCCATGAATGCCATTTGAAGTCTATCGTACGATTCATCCGGTTTCAGGCGACACTTGAAATCGTATAAAATCATAGCTCTAAAATGTTCCCGGCGCAGATCCATATTTCAGTGAGACACAGTACTTTGAATTAACTCGCAAAAAATGTGGAGGGAAATTTTGAAATTGGAACTTACTTATTTTTACTTATAAATAATCATATTTTCGAAAAACATTATAACTGGCCAGTCTCCCATATATAAAAACTTTTTTTCGCAATACTTTCTGAGGGGCCTGGTATTGGATCTTATCACTGAACTATACTCTTCTTTAATCTTCTCATACTGAGAAGGTGAGCCGTGTGGAGCCGGACGTAAAGAATAGCACCAACCTATCTCTTCTCATGGGTGTCGTAAAAGGCAACTAAGGGATTCACCATAGGATGGGCAGCAGCGTTCTCTGAGTATTTAACCAACCAACTGCGATCGCCAACCCGCTTGCCAAGCGTGGCGATTATGGCATATTCCTCCCCCCTTTGGAGGAGGCCTTTGTCCAGCAGTGGACGTCTTTCTGCTGAAATGATGAGAAGGTGAGATGAGTTTAGGTCTAAGGGTGCCAGTGCCCTACAGTGGGACAGTAATGGGGTAGTTATGTAATGTTTATATAATATATGTTGTCTTTATGTACATGTTCAATTTGTTTGACCTAAACATGAAAATTCCTACGTTTACATGTTAATGAGTTTTGGTAATTAGACGCATAGATAACTGACGCCATTTTTATTTGTTCTTTACTTAGTGGTCGTATCGTTAATTGTCTATGTTGTGGGTTGTGGTTAAGTTTTTATTTTAGATCAATGATTTTTTGTAAGTATTTTAGATTGTTTAAAATACCTATAAACACACTGATATTTAAAAGTACAGACATGTTACTAGCGCGTGCAATCTGATGACTCGAAAACGTATAACTCCGCGTCAAGCAAGGCCCGAGAGTAACCGGTGTGAAAAAAAAATGCCGCTTTCTGTGTACAAAAAGTGTACCAA
This sequence comes from Asteroscopus sphinx, assembly GCA_949699075.1. Classification (NCBI taxonomy): domain Eukaryota; kingdom Metazoa; phylum Arthropoda; class Insecta; order Lepidoptera; family Noctuidae; genus Asteroscopus; species Asteroscopus sphinx. Next base: position 18,368,500 of record OX453022.1, on the reverse strand, counting down.
TTATGACGCGAAAGTAACTTAAAGTAATTAACTTACTTTGTACTGTTTATAGTATAGTTTGTGTTTACGGAACATTTTTTCGTTTGTGCTGATAGGGACTTATAAGTTATAACATATCTTTACTTTTAAATATCATTGTATAAACATTATTACCTTTTGTTCGAGCGCCTGCGAGAATAAACCAAGCTATGATTTGCGGTCAACACTACGTTGCTAATGTTCTGTATGAGTCATTACAATTTTATATTTTGCTGTCTTCTGTAGTCCTGTACTCGGAATACACGTAATTTTAACGCTTAACAGTTTTTTTTATTTAAATACACCTGAAGAGTCTCCTACATGGTCCTAACGATCCGGATTACCATTAAATAGTAATAATTAATGAAGATCAGCGATAATTGTTGAAGAAATATTAATTCTTGGCAAAGTTCGACGGGTTAACCTGAAACAACGTGGTCGAGTTCGTGAGTTGTTTAAAAACCGTGACTTGGACATTAATCTCAGTGTTTTTCAGTTGTATTAACCCAACACTCTTTAAGGTAGAATATGTTAAATAGTTAAGTGTATTAATAAGGTTAGTATGTGCACAAATTATCTTTTTATTGTAATTAGTTGCTGTGTCATTGAGCAAGTTGACGGTTAACTAATTTAATTTTTTGTTCTAATTTTGTTAGACATTTAGTTAATTATTGATTATTGTTACTGACTGTGTTACAGTTACATTAATTAACTACTTTTTACTAGTTCTCCCGTCCAAGCTCATTTTATATTTCGACAAGTAGGCTGAAATTGATAATTATTAATTTATGTTCCGCAAAGTAGTAAATCAACCTTATTAAATTATTTTCTAGTACAAATTGCATTGTTTTGGTTTAGTATAAATAAAATCAAACTTTAGTTTCCAAATTATACGCTCAAACTGTATCTTAACTTCATGTTTGTGAGTTACACATTGTAAGTAATGATTTGTTTGCAATAACATTCCAGGGTTTCTCAAACAACTCCCACGATGCTTCCGAAAGGTGATAAACCTGATATGGAAGAGGCAGGTGTCGGAGCTCCAACAACGGACGAAATGGCAAACTTCAAATAATCCATTGAAGATCGACACGCTTGTCTTATTGAAGGAAGATCACTTGCCACTTCTCAAATGGAAATTGGGTCGGATTGTCTCCCTTTGCCCTGGTTCTGACCAAGTTGCTCGTGTAGCAGAGGTCAAGACCTCGACTGGAGTCGTTCGACGTTCTTTTAGTAAGCTGTGTCCACTTCCTACAAGTGAAGGCATTTAAAATGTTGAAAGGCAAGCTTTCAACGTCCGGGGGCATGTTCGAGCGCCTGCGAGAATAAACCAAGCTATGATTTGCGGTCAACACTACGTTGCTAATGTTCTAGCTATGAGTCATTACAATTTTATATTTTGCTGTCTTCTGTAGTCCTGTACTCGGAATACACGTAATTTTAACGCTTAACAGTTTTTTTATTTAAATACACCTGAAGAGTCTCCTACATGGTCCTAACGATCCGGATTACCATTAAATAGTAATAATTAATGAAGATCAGCGATAATTGTTGAAGAAATATTAATTCTTGGCAAAGTTCGACGGGTTAACCTGAAACAACGTGGTCGAGTTCGTGAGTTGTTTAAAAACCGTGACTTGGACATTAATCTCAGTGTTTTTCAGTTGTATTAACCCAACACTCTTTAAGGTAGAATATGTTAAATAGTTAAGTGTATTAATAAGGTTAGTATGTGCACAAATTATCTTTTTATTGTAATTAGTTGCTGTGTCATTGAGCAAGTTGACGGTTAACTAATTTAATTTTTTGTTCTAATTTTGTTAGACATTTAGTTAATTATTGATTATTGTTACTGACTGTGTTACAGTTACATTAATTAACTACTTTTTACTAGTTCTCCCGTCCAAGCTCATTTTATATTTCGACAAGTAGGCTGAAATTGATAATTATTAATTTATGTTCCGCAAAGTAGTAAATCAACCTTATTAAATTATTTTCTAGTACAAATTGCATTGTTTTGGTTTAGTATAAATAAAATCAAACTTTAGTTTCCAAATTATACGCTCAAACTGTATCTTAACTTCATGTTTGTGAGTTACACATTGTAAGTAATGATTTGTTTGCAATAACATTCCAGGGTTTCTCAACCAACTCCCACGATGCTTCCGAAAGGTGATAAACCTGATATGGAAGAGGCAGGTGTCGGAGCTCCAACAACGGACGAAATGGCAAACTTCAAATAATCCATTGAAGATCGACACGCTTGTCTTATTGAAGGAAGATCACTTGCCACTTCTCAAATGGAAATTGGGTCGGATTGTCTCCCTTTGCCCTGGTTCTGACCAAGTTGCTCGTGTAGCAGAGGTCAAGACCTCGACTGGAGTCGTTCGACGTTCTTTTAGTAAGCTGTGTCCACTTCCTACAAGTGAAGGCATTTAAAATGTTGAAAGGCAAGCTTTCAACGTCCGGGGGCATGTTCGAGCGCCTGCGAGAATAAACCAAGCTATGATTTGCGGTCAACACTACGTTGCTAATGTTCTAGCTATGAGTCATTACAATTTTATATTTTGCTGTCTTCTGTAGTCCTGTACTCGGAATACACGTAATTTTAACGCTTAACAGTTTTTTTATTTAAATACACCTGAAGAGTCTCCTACACCTTTAATGATTCTGATAAGTATCTTAAATAATTAAATATAAATAGAGATACAAAATATATAATAAATAGCTTAAATGTATTGCATGTATAGAAAGATTTTGTTTAAAACGTTGTTTTTAAGAGAACTCTATGTATAATTATTATTTCTATGTTAAAGGTTTTTGCTATGATACACAAAGTTGCATCAGATTCTGTATTTACATAATGTATGCAAAATACGAAACCACATTAAAAAAAAACAGGAATATGTGTTAAAAACAACATAAAACCAGCACATTTCAAATTACCATACAACAAAAAAAAACACAAAATTACCTGTAATTTGATCAACACTCAAATTAGGAACACTCATTATGCACAGCACAACACTGGCACTACACTAAACGCGCGATCTTAGCAGCATGTAGACTCATGCGCATCATTATGAACACTGAATCACTCAACTTTCATACGAAAATTCGATCTATTAACTGCTATTTGTAACGTATTAACACATTATGCAACCTGCTGTTAGGTAGCCATTTTTATTGGTGATAACTTAAATCGTTAAAAAGTTCTATGCATACAGATTTTCGTTCAAAAACTTTAAATCTAACGGTACCATAATAAGATGTTAAATTATCGATGTCTCATTTAAAAACACTGGCTGCGTAATTTGGTCACAAATTGAAACCGACACGCATTCTTTATTTGAACATTTGTATAGTTTTAAATCTCGAACGTTGAACTTGTAAAGGTTTTAAGTTATGGATGGTTATAAATATATATCGGTTTTGAATTTAGAATAACTGTCATTTATTATTTTTAATTTTAATCCATTTTCAGGCAATGTTTTTAAATTTAGAACGAATTTATAATTAGAACGATTTTGTTTTTAAATATTGTAGATTGAGTGAACTGTACACGGATGTAAGAAACAAACTAGTGTGGCCGCCAGTTGACTAAGAATGAGATTAGTTATCAGTTTTTATCGCGAGCAGTCGTTATTGCGTCCTTTAATCGCTGGACGCGTCACCGATAGTGGTGCGTTTATGAAGTGTTAAATGAGTTAAATCATTTATTTGGATACGGTAACTGTAGTACTTATTAAATTTATGAAGAAAAACGCATAAAATTGAGAAAGATAAAATGTATGTTTTAGAGAGTTTCAGTTCACATCCATACACTACACTTTCACTGTTATTATTACATTAATTATAAATTATGTACACATCCATGACACTAAAATTTGTATGAATAATGCTTAAATGTTAACTTAATACATTGACTTTTATTTACTTACTATGTCCGGGTAGTTGGGAGTCCTGGAGACCAGTAACACAGGTTCACCTAGTACAGGCTCCAGTCTCGACAAATTGCAATATACTTTGTAAAAATCCTTTATGTGGTGGAGAAATAAATGTTTTTTATTGTTTATTGAGTTCTAATTGCACGATCAAATTCTAACTAATTTTTAAGTTAATTTCATTATATTGAGCCGGAAAAATTATGTAAACATGTTTTTGTATATTTCCTGAAGTTAATTTTAATCTAAAGATATTATAAAAGAATCACTGAGCTGGTTCAATTTATTTTCCTGTAGACGGAAATCAGCAAAAACTGCAAAGTGACTGGTAGATAATGCCTTATGGCGTTAAATCAACGTCATATACCACTTTTATGCATTAAGAAATAAATAAATATTTCTTTAAACACTGAAACAGCGAAAAATGCTCATCAAATTTTAAGTAGATTCTTACTAGTTTAGTACCTCCATGTTATTGCCCAATGACTTAACAAATTAAGGGACAAAAATATTTAGAACTTCTTAATCTCTAGTGTCATTCAGTCTGTTGTTAGTCTGTTGTGTTGTATAATTATATATTATAGGTTACATGTTTGTTTGTATACAGATGACGTCAAATATACAAATAAACATGAAATGACCTCATGGTTGCGGGGGTAACGCTCGTAGGCGATGAGTTTAGCTACCTTACTGGATGCAGTGTTGCAATAATTTTGGTATTTTAGGTGTGTTTTGAACCTAAAATGAGTTGCGTGGTCGGGCGAATTAATTTGCATCGCACTAAGTGAGAACCTTTATAAAAATATTAAAGATGAGTTTATAAGCTAACATTGAAGGTAAAACATTTAATGTTTGAAATAATTGTTGAGTTGGTGACCCTTTTGACATGCGCATGCCGGCAGCAACTTCATGTATTACTTGTCTAAGTTTAGTAATTTTATTAATGTTATTGTTGTGCTGTCTTGACACTGTTCTGTGCCAAATAAAAGTTTTTCTTTCTTTCTTTCTTCAAGTCAACGTCGGGACAAAATTGGCACTTTGACGGCTCTAGTGTTACGGGCTGGTAACATGTTAGGTATTTTAATTACTTAAGATTTAAAACCAAAAGCATAAAATGGGAATAATAGGGGTTCAATTAATTAGTGTTCTGGTTAAGATGCAAATGAATCCAAGAATCATTAATTAAATAAAAATATTGATTACCCCTTATATTCCTTACTCGACTGCTGAAATTAAGCTCATGATAAAAATATAATTAAATACCACAAATTGATGCGTAAATACTCAAGTAGAAATTAAAGATCATTTGTTAATGCTATCAAAATACTTTTACTATGCGGTCAACCTTGAAATCGCGGAAAAATAGGCAGTTCTTCCGTACATTTTGGTCGAGAGGTACTGCATTTTTTAGGGTTCCGTAGTCCTACAAGGAACCCTTATAGTTTCGTCATGTCCGTCCGTCTGTCCGTCTGTCTGTCTGTCCGTCTGTCCGTCTATCCGTCTGTCCGTCTGTCCGTCTGTCCTAATCCTTTACAGCTTAATAACTTCTACAGTTATAAACATAAGTAAATGAAATTTTGTTAAAAAATGGTTTAGATATAGATCTCAATTTTAAAAGAATAAAAAAATCTTGGAAACGTTTTTTAGGGGTGGCGCCCATACATGTGAAATGGGGATGAAAATTTTTTTTTCGCTGCACCCCCTTTTGTGGGATATCACTGAATAGGTCTACTAAAATGAAGGTAATGTTTCATACATCACTTTTTTATTAGGTATACCATCTGCGAAATACAGCCCGCCAAAGTGGTTTGCAATGTGTTCCCCCCCCTGCCATTTCTAAGCTATGCAACGTAGAAACTGTTAATCTTCCACATTGATAGACATTTATAAAAACTCTCTTTTAAAATGATTTCGAGTATAATGTGATTATACATTTTTGAGTTATAGTGAGAAAACTGAAAAATACTTAAGACGTCCTAGTTCATAGGTCATTGACCTTAGAGAAAAATGATCTTAGCAAATAATGCTCCTTTAGTTACTTTCTATTTTAAAAAATCACAAAAAGAAACTTTGTGTTATATTGATAACACAAAGTAACAGCGCCACCTAGCACTAAATTTACGAAGTGTGTCATATGTTTATATGACACACTTCTTAAATTCAGCGCTAGGTGGCGCTGTTTGCAAAAACTAAAATAGCAATGATTAATATTCGATTAGATTCGTTTGTAATTAGACCTACTTAAGGAACGGGCCATGCTCAGTATTATAGGGTATAATACTGAGCATGGCCCGACATGCTCTTGGGCGGTTTCTATGAAAATACTGATTTTTTCAAAGTTTTTCTATGCTATGCCCTGAATGATCTCTCCAGACGCTGTCAACAGCCAAATACCCCAAATAGGCTTCTTTAAAAACATTTTCAGCTGTTTCTATTCAGGTTCAGACACAATTGAAATTGTTAATGGATAAATAAATTACTGAATGAATGATTGTGGGACTGAAAAAATTAAAGTATGTTAATCTTGATCGTATTTTGTAAAAACAATTTCAAATGCACTATTGTGCCCAAAACACGTTTTCTTGAAGATTTCTCTACAGAATTTTTTTTTAAACTAATCTCTTAAAACATGATTTAAAGTAAACAATCTCTATTATTTACAAAATATTATAAATGAAATTAAGAAAGACAATAATCTAAAACAGTTGTTTCTGCTTTTCAAATAAGATTTTAGTTTTTTGTTTAAAAAATGTATTGTTAGTTTTCATTCAAGTTGAGCGGCGCACCCGAAGTCCCTCCTCTCGTTGCCTTGTTCTGTACAAACGACAGTGACCGCAGAGGTCTGATATTTTAGGTGTTGTCACTGTCAGCCTCATCTCATAATAAAACCACGCATTTCTAATACACGTTGTAAACATCCTAGAAAAGACGCCTAGGTACCTATCTATCGTCGTCTAACCCTTATCTGCGACAGTGAAAGTCAATATAACACTTACTAGCTGTGGTAGTCGGCTGTCATAGAACCCGTGTCATTTTACAGCTCAATAATAAATTTTACGCAGTTTTAACGTCCGCACTTACGCTGGTACGGTAACCATGATTTTATAGAAGGACACTGAGATGAAAACATCATCTTCATCAACTCAGCCTATCGCAGTCCACTGCTGGACATAGGCCTCCCCCAAGTTGCGCCACAACACTTGGCCTCTGCCTTCCGCATCCATTCCCCCCAGCCACGTTCTTCAGATGAAAACATAATGGAATGGAAAATGATTGTTGATGTCTGGATACAAAATAAATTAGATTTATAATCAAAGGGTTTATAATACATAATGTAATTATTAATAGACAAGTATTTTTAACAAGGATCGTCACAAAATCTTATTTAAAATTTAAAAATGGTGCTGAAACTTAACTTTCATGATTTTTTCATTTGATTTTCTTAAAATATATTTATTTGTAAGGGTTTTTATAAAAGTGAATTAAGCGAGTTTTCTTGTTAACTTACATAAATGGGATTTAAAACAGTTATTTTTGTTTAAGACGAGCACAAATTGTAGAAAACCTCTGCAAACAATCGAAAATACGGAAATTATTCTTGACATAACGATACAATTGATAAAACACACGGCGCTTATCGAACTGATAAGATACGAACATCTTCAAATACAGGTTGATATGGAAATCAATACATAACATAATTATCATTTATATCGGATAAGCCAATTTATTGATTGATCAGTCAGAAATGCATTTACTGAAACCCTTTGTTTTATTAAAAAAAACTAGCGACCCTTCGGCTTCGCACGGGTGCAATAATATACTACAGAATACATATAAACCTTTCTCTTTTTCTCTATCTATTAAAAAAACCGCATCAAAATCCGTTGCGTAGTTTTAAAGATCAAGCATACAGACAGCGGGAAGCGACTTTGTTTTATATTATGTAGTGAATTATAATTATAGTTATTATTTATAGTTTTCAAGTTGATGTGCTTACGAAATAGGGCCACTATAGGACCAATTTCACGACCCAGCACTTGGTCAGTCTATGCTACAGTATTTGAATTGGGTTACGTTACGTGACATCTCGAATACTTTTTATATAGCTTGTAGCTATTTCTTTCCGATAATTCTAGGAACAATGTTAGTATCTTCATGACATTATTGGGTACCATTTTAATTTGACGTAATGACCATTTATGCCGTTGCGTTGCCTGTCTGCCGTAGGTGCCGTGTAGTTCCGAGGTGCCGTGTGGTGCTGGACATAAAGAATTGCACCACACTATCTCTTCTCATGGGTGTCGTAAAACGCGACTAAGGGATTCATCAGAAGATGGGCAGCAGCGTTCTCTGAGTATTTCACCAACCAACTGCGATCGCCAACCCGCTTTCCAGGCGTGGCGATTGTGGCATATCCCCCAACCTGTGGGGGAGGCCTATGTCCAGCAGTGGATGTCTGTCGGCTGCAATGATGATGATGAATGATGATGATGATGACCATTTCTGCCAAACAAAACAATTCAGGCTATTTAAATTTTTTTGTTTGGTCCGCGACACCGCCACGCAACCAGCTCATGATTAAGGACTCTGGCTGAATCCGAAACTAGTCAGGCACACCCGATAGATTCACGAGTAGTGAATAGGTACATAGTTCCTAATAAAAAATTCAGGCTGGCAGGTATGTATGTTATCAATGCATAAAAATAACAAACATAAGTCATAACATCGCATGAAATAATCCAGTTTCCGATAGCGAATACAGTAAAATCGATCGTTATCGATTCCAGTAAATCTGAGTCATCAAACTCAGGTGTTTACTCACTGAATCTGCAGTTTCAGAGGAAATCTTAGATTATTATAGTAGGTACGTTTGAAGTTGAAATCAAATCAACGAACTCATTTTTTTACAGTAAGTTACTACTCATGTTTCACTTTTAAGGCTATTTTTATCGTTCTTTGAAAATATTATTTTTGGGTCTTGCAACTTAGTAGAATGTATGTTTGGTAACTTATCACTGTAACGTTTTTGTCAGCTATTGTACGTATTTATTACTTTTATATTTACCTCATCATCATCACCATCATCAGCCTCTATTAGTCCACTGCTGGACATAGGCCTCTCCAATGGCACGCCACTGACATCGATTTTCGGCCACTCGTATCCAGTTGCTACCAGCCATCTTGCCAATATCATCGCTCCACCGAGCCTGAGGGTGTCCTACCCTACATTTACGTAGGGTACACATACAAACACACACATCGCGCAATCTTAATATTTCTCTTTTCTCTTGTGTTCTTGTGTCTATGTTTTATTTTATCATGCCAGAAGACAGCCTTCTTCTAAGGCTGAATAGGTATCTAATTAAAACTTCAGTGCCTTATATTATATAAGAAGAGAAATCAACGGAAGAGCGGTTTCTTCTAACATAAGCAAATTGTTGCTTAAAGGAAGACTCCTAAAATTGTAAAGCAATATATTTATAAGTTACTGAAATAAATTCAATTCAAAACTTTATTGCTGAACAAAGTAGGTACATAAATATACATTGCAAGATGTTGAGTGAATGTGCAGTTCACTATGTTCAACCAATTAAGGCATGCAAAATTATATTAAAGTAGAAGTAGACAAATTGTAATGATTATGGATGAATATAATATTATTATTATTTTAGGTATGTCAAAAATTTTAACATTTTGATTTTTGATTTTGTTTTTTTTTATTTACTAATTCGCGGTCCACTCCACTCAAGAACCCGTCTACCCCAACGGCCATCGGTTCTTCGGCTAATGTGGCCGGCCCACTGCCACTTCAGCTTGCTAATCCTGTAGGCTATGTTGATAATGGTTCTCTGTCGGATCACCTCGTTTCGGATTCGATCCTTTAGAGAAACTTCGAGCATAGGCTTTTCCTTGACCAACTGTACCGTGATATTTACCTAAGATATTGAAAAATATGGAATATCAGAAGATCTATCTATATAATTATATATAAATAAAATTCAAATGCCATATGTACGACGGAGCATCACTTGAGCTCGACCTATTTGGCTGTTTTTTTTTGTGGTTCGTTATAACATGGTTCGTTGGACATGGTTTGCATGAAAGATTTTTTTTGGAAAAAACGCGTGCGGAGCGGAGTCGCTCGTTTTTAATAAAATGTCATCAAATGAAATGCAAATCAAAATTAGGGCAAACTGTCTTCCGCAAATTCTCAAGCTAACGTACATTTTTATCTCTTTATTTATTTTTATTTTAACCTGCTGACTTCCCCACGGCATGAGCTATTATCATTATGTAGCTCATGTCGACACGATAGAAGATCTCGGTTGAATTTCCAATTTCAAAGACAAATCGTCATAAACAAATTATATCCCAAAAAACGCCATTAATTGGTCACCTTAGCCCATAAACGTATCCCCACTTCGTACCGTAGCAATAATAAAGTCGAAAGCGGTATTCCCGAAACTGGCGTGTGGTCACCCGAGTTACCAGATGCGCTTCCCAGTTCCCAATTCCCGGTACGATTGGAATAGAACTGGGTTATATGTCTGTCACTAAGCGAATTTACCGGTTATTATATACATTTTGGGATGTTGAATGCATGATGTAGTTTGTACCCAGAATTTTGTTGATATAAGTGAGATTAATTTTTCAACGTAAAATAGGATAGGGATCCTATGTAATTTGGACTATAATACAGATTTAAGTGATATTATTAGCCCAAGGGATGATTGTTTTGGTTATATACCAAGATTGCGACAGAATCAGAGTTATTAAATAAATAAATAAATATATTTAGGACATTTTACATAACACCATCTATATAGTCCCAAACTAAGCAGTGCTTGTACTATGGGTACTATACGATGTATTTAATACTTATATATAATTTTTTTGTAAATACATACTTATAATAGTTATAATATCATTTCAGCCGAAAAACGTCCACTACTGGATATAGGCCTCCCCAAAAGGGGGGATATGCCATAATCGCCACGCTTGGCAGGCGGGTTGGCGATCGCAGTATGCTGAATAAATCCTCAGAGAACGCTGCTGCCCATCCTCTGGTGAACCCTTAGTCGCCTTTTACGACACCCACGAGAAGAGATGGGGTAGTTATAATATAATACACAAGAAACACCCATACCAACACAATTTCCTAAATTCATCACATAAATACTTGTGATCTGTGAGAATCGAACCCACGACTTCGTGATCAGCAGTCCGGCACTCGAACTACTAGACCCCAGACGTCATCATTGTTATTTTAAGAAAAGAGTCGCTTCAAAGATTTTTTTAAAGTACGATATATTTGTTTTTCAGTTTCACACTCACTCCAATACAAAGGCTCGTGGGCTCGTGGCTAAATAACAACCCTAGATGAAAGGCACGGAGGGGTCTCGATGTGCGACGAAGCGGTCACCCATCCAAGGACTGACCGCGGTTACCGCATCTTAACTCCGCAGATCAACGTTGTTATTATTGCTTTCTGCGCCCATGTATATTCACTCCACATTCATACTCACACTCACCCACACCACACCTACACGAACACCGCTCACACACTCACGCAAACACAACACATAGTCCACATCACAAATCATCATCATCATCATTTCAGCCGAAAGACGTCCACTGCTGGACATAGGCCTCCCCCAAACATCGCCACAACGACCGGTCCTGTGCCTTCCGCATCCAGCGGATTCCCGCGACCTTCACCAGGTCGTCGGTCCACCTTGTGGGGGGCCTACCCACGCTGCGCCTTCCAGTACGCGGTCGCCACTCCAGAACTTTACTGCCCCATCGGCCATCCGTTCTGCGAGCAATGTGCCCCGCCCACTGCCACTTAAGTTTGGCAATTCTTCGGGCTATGTCGGTTACTTTCGTTCTCCTGCGAATCTCCTCATTTCTGATTCGATCACGCAGGGACACTCCGAGCATATAGCCCTCTCTATTGCCCTTTGAGTGACTTTGAGCCTTCTTATCAGGCCCATTGTGAGCGACCACGTTTCAGTACCGTAAGTAATTACTGGCAACACACACTGGTCAAAGACTTTCGTCTTGAGACACTGCGGTATTTTGGACGAGAAGATATTGCGTAGCTTCCCGAACGCTGCCCAACCGAGTCGGATTCGACGATTGACCACACATCACAAATAAATTATGTAAGCTGTACCTAAGTATTACTCACTATTTGTGTTAAACTAATGGGAGAAGACAGTGACTTCTGTAACACAGGTTTGTACCTAGCTCAGAAGTCAGGGACTTTACAGATATTTGATGTAAAACTTTTTGTGAATAAAAAAATCATTTATTTATTATTATTATTTATTATTACTTAACCACAAGCCCCTGTCCACAATGGCTTCAAATAAAATAATAAATAAATAAAATAACGTTTATTAGCAACCAAATATATTTCAAAACATTGGAGCTCTGTCTCCTGAACTAGGCGACAACCTGTATCTCCGGAATCAGTGCCTTACCTAAAACTAAGCTCTAAGTTTTATATTCGGTAAGAAGTACATTGCTTTTCATTGTTCCTATTAGAAGTAGGTAAGATAATAAAAAACAAAAATAAGTAAATTGGTGGCGGTTACTACTAAACCATGAGTGTAATGTGTGGTTGATTTAAGTGTATTGTGTGGGTGAGTGGTGTGCTGTTGATTTTGTGTAAAATTATAATATGTGTCTACGTTTTTGTGGATAGGATTTGTATTTTATTGGCATGTTTTTATTATTTGTTTTAAAATTGTAAACAGATCTTCAGTTTGAGCATAATCAATACTAAGAAGCCATTTTAGTATGTATTTTTTTAATTTATTAAAATAATAATTATTGCAATAACAAGCTTGAGCGCCGTCAAAATTTATGCATTCTTTTTGTTTTTGGTCTTAGAAAATATGATCATGTTTCTCACTTCCGGCAAGGAACTCAAGTGGCTCCCTATTCGCCTTCGCAGGAACACTCACATATATGTCTCCTTTATAACACCCTTTACAATCCTAAATATCCTTCCTACTTACTAGAGCACTTTTCTTTTTCTAAACCTTCTGATGCTCCTTGCAGATCTCACCTAAATTTCAACCTCACAGAACGGCAGGGCAATTGCGTAACTCATTTGACAGTTTAATTTTAATGTAAAATTGAAGACGATGTTGATAACATCGCAATCTAACATTGGAATTGTGTAACGACATAGAGGGACTTCATTATGAAGTAAATGACGCCAGGAGGGAAATCCATTGTGATGTAAATGACGTCATGTATGTTAGATCACGTTTCGTTATGCAAGTAAGCTACTGCAAGTATGCATCTTAAGCTTTATCATTAATTTAATTTCATGATGAATCAATCCGATATCGTAAGCAACAGTTTTGTAGTTACGCAATTCGAATTGTATCATTTTTCCGGATTCAAACGTCAAAATTGTCATTTTGTTGATTGCGATGTAGTTACACAATTGTCCTGCAGATTACTATTCGTATGCCTTCTCTGTGCATGCAGTAAGATGATGGAACTCACTCCCGCCTAACATACGGAATTCTCAATCTGTATCCATCTTCAAAAGACGTGTTAAAGAGCATTACCTTTCCTCTTATTTTGTCATTGTATAATATATACCTGTTGCGGACGCAAGCCTGAACTTAATTAATGTAACTGAAAACTTGTGCTAACACAGCTGAAACGTTATGCACAAAGTAACAAGGGCATGAAATCTAGCTATAATCACACTATAGCTAGGTACAGATCATCAGCCAATCACAGTTTGATGAGTCATAAACCATGAACCAATCACAGGTCATAAGCCATACATAACTACAACTAGCTATGACTTGTAAAAATGTTGGAAGAACAGAGCAGCCGCAGGGCGCACTACGCGCCACTTGTGCCCCGCTGAATACTACTTAAGCGGGTGAATAAGCGGCATTTTGTATTCTCGCTCTGACACTCGCCCCGAGAGGTCGTGCTGCTCCTGCTCCGTCCTGTCGTGCCGAATTACGTGCTCGAATATTTTTCGCTACGGCTCACCGTAGCGCCCTCCGCAGTCGCCCCGCCGACTGCAGCCCGATAAGCACATTCGCTGTCTTTTTCAAAACAGCGGGCGCGCTTTTGTCTCTTTAGACAGAGTTTCGTCAAAAACGTAGTGTCCCTTCAGGAAAAACCCACTTATTTACTGTGGTCCTCAGTGGATACCTAACGGTGCTAACGAACTGAGGGGCGTTGACCCGACACGCCAGCTGCGCTCCTTAAGGGCAAAGCAAAATTGGAAGAAGCTAGGGCCAGAAGGCCTTGGGGGATCTCCTAGTCTTCCCTAGCTTTAACCCCGTTTCGTCCTATCTAGCACTCTCTAGGGGTTTACACCCATTGCACACTAGAGACTTAGGGACCTGGTTGCACATTAAGACTGGCAATCAGGAGTGCAAGCTTAGGGCTCACCAGTAGGCACACAACCTCCCCGTCTATACCCGACGGGGAGGGTTTGAACACACTCCCGGGAACACCCACCCGAGGAGCAAACCCCCATGTTAGTACGCCACTAATTTTCTCCCCCTCTCATTGTTGCTAGGCTTGGCTTAGTCATCATCTATATGATGGTGTCTGATGCCGAGTTCCTCAGCATCTTAAAAAACGTCCTCTTCAAGGACCCCGTCTTTATCGCCAATCATGGCGACTTGTTTGGCAGCGCTTTTGCCGCCAAGCAACAAACACCACCTGATGTCCCCGACTCTCTAAAGTCGCCCGATTCCCCCCCACCCATAAGGATAAATTCCTTAAAAAGGGCTAGGCGCCTCGCCCTCGAAGCCCGCGCCCTTGAAGCCCGCGCCCTCGAATCCCGCGCCCTCGAATCCCGCGCCCTCGAATCCCGCGCCCTCGAATCCCGCGCCCGCGCCCGCGCCCGTCCCGACAGCGATGAGGAGAGACCGAGGTCTCCATGCGGTCCATCTAGGCGTTCAGCCAGCCTGGACCTCAAGGAACGTACCCCCTCACCTCTCCCCACCCCAGCCCCCACTCAAAACCCCGAGATCTCCCCGATCCCTTCAGACCAAGAGATGTCTTCGGACAGTGAGGTCAACTCTGACGAGGCCGATGCCTTTACCACAGTAGTGGGTAAAGGTAAAAAACGCGGCCGCAAAACCAATAAGGCCGAGGCTCTCGCCCCTAAGTCCTTGAAGCTTTCCGAGGCTAACACTGCCCCGGCCCCTACCCCCCGTCCCGCCTCTCACTCCTCCTCGCAGGATAACAGGCCCTCCTCCCCTCATGTCCATACCTCGTCTTCCCAGACGAAGGTACCCATCCCGCCTCCCTTATTCATCCAGGATAAGGCTTACTGGACGAGAATTTCTGACTGGTGCAACCAGTCCAAAATAAATTTCACCAGTGCCCGCCCCACACAGCAGGGTATTAAAGTAATTGTCCCTTACCAGGCTGCTACGCGAACGTAAGGTGTCCTTCCACACCTACGCCCTCCCGGAGGACCGACTCCTCAGAGTCGTAATCCGAGGAGTCCCTACGGAAGTCAAATGCGAAGAAGTATTTGACGACCTCAAAACCCAAGGCATCCCTATTAAAGAGACCCACCGAATGTTCCGTGGCAAACACGGTGACCCCTTTAACATGGTCCTCGCCATCTGCCACCCCAGCGAAAACGCAAAGGCAATATATAATATAAAGACCGTATGCCACCTATCAGGCATTACGATCGAGCGCCCCCACAAGTCCAACCAGCCTGGTCAATGCCACCGTTGCCAGTTGTATGGTCACTCCCAGCGTAACTGTTACGCTAAGCCCAGGTGCGTAAAGTGCCTAGGCGATCATGGGACAAGCGAGTGCGAGCGTCCCAAGGAGAGGGACCAGTGCACTGAGCCCCCTAGCTGTGTCCTTTGTGGCCAAGCCGGGCACCCAGCGAATTATCGCGGATGCCCCAAAGCCCCCAAAATGCGCAACGCCAAATCGGCGAAACGCGCCTCCGACCGCGTTGCGAGGGAAGCCCCCTCCTACGCAGCCCCCTACCAGTACCAACCACCAAACCCTAGAGGCCCACTCGGGCCCTCCCCTAATTTCCGCGGCCCACTCGGGCCCAACCCCTGGTTTAAGGGTAACCAAAAGCCCCATTTCCCACCTCTTCCGCCCTCTCGTCTCGCGCCCCCGGCCTCAGAGCCCCCTGCGCTGATGAACATACCCATCCCCGCACCTTCTCTCAGGCCCAAAACTGCACCAGCAGCTAAAGCCCCCCCCCCATGAGAACCCCCCCTCCGGTAAACTCCCCCGGCCTCCTGCCGAGAGAATACCTCGAACCCCAGTCAGGGGAATCCCGCATTGACGCCTACTCTAGACTTTGGGCCTTTACCCAAGGCATCCATGAGCAGCGCCTTCAGGTACTTACCAAGTACCAAGACATCTATAGAATACTTAATTCCAATTATAATGTATAATACGGCCCCACCCAAAAGATTCAAACCCCGTTCCCTAATTTTAGGCTTTTTTAATGCCCGAGGCATTAGTGGTCAACGCGACGACGTAGCCGTCTTCTTGCGTGAGCACCAAATCGATATTTTACTCATTCAAGAGTCTTTCCTCAAACCCCATTGTCGTAATCCCAATATAGCCAACTATAGGCTGATAAGAAACGACAGAGCATACACCGCACTAGGCGGAACGCTCATCTATTACCGAAATTCATTGTATTGCATCCCCATTGATCCCCCAGAGCTAGCATGCCTGGAGGCTTCAATCTGTCGCCTAGGCATGACAGGGCACCAGCCCATCACCATAGTCTCGGCCTATAGATCCTCAAACAAACCCGCGAGTCTGCTCGAGGACGACCTCAAATCCCTACTTGATCTTAGTAACTCTGTAATTATTGCAGGCGACTTAAACGCCAAACACCGTTCATGGAGCTGTGTCTCCAATAACGCCGCTGGCATTCAATTAGGAGCACTTAGCGACAAACTTTCCTTCGACGTCATCGCCCCGATGCGTCCCACTCACTATCCTGACACAGTAGGGCATCGGCCCGACATCCTAGATATAGCCCTCTTAAAGCGCGTAAACCTCGGTATTCGCTCTATCGAGGTAATCCAAGAATTAGACTCAGATCATCGCCCTGTGATCATTCAACTGGGTCCCCGAGGTGGTCCCTCGGATCCCGGTATTCCACCCGTAACAAAAACGATAACCGATTGGAGGAGATTAGAGGACCGCCTCAAATCTACCTCATCCCCCCAATTAGATTCAATCCCTGACTCCATTGAGACAGTCGCGGACACGGTGGCCGCGATCACCTCGCTCACCAACCATGTACAGTCCGTAGTGGGCGAATGCTCACGGCAGGTTCCGATGCTGGATGACCAGCGTCTGAAACTGCCGGACGATGTGAATGAGTTGAGGACCGAGAGGAACGCGGCCATCCGTGCCTATGACGCTTTTCCCAATGAAGCCAATCGTGCCCATATGCGCTCCTTACAGAATACTGTAAAGAGACGTGTAGCTCAGGTACGGGAGGATCATTGGGACAAGGAAGTCAGCGCAATCCAACCGTCTCATGTAGCCTTCTGGGCCCTTCAACGCAGACTTAAATGCGAGACCACGGCAACTATGCCCCCCCTAAATCGACCCAATCAAAGGCCGGCCTTTGACGACGACGAAAAAGCCGAATGCTTAGCCGACAGTTTGGAGTCTCAATGCACTCTCAGTACGCTTCCCGTAAGCCAAACCCACCTTGATAAGGTTAATTCAGAAGTAGAGCGTAGGTCAGCCCTCCCCCCCCCCCCAATAGATGACCCTGATGACCCGCTCCCACCGATCACCCCTGACGAAGTTCTCTCTATAGTCAAGGATCTTAAGCCCAAAAAAGCCCCCGGCGCAGACGGCATCACCAATAAGGTGCTGAAACGTTTCCCTGCCACCCTAATCGCTCTAATGACCGTCATCTTCAATGCGGCATTTAAAAACAACATCTTTCCCCAGGCTTGGAAACAGGCTACGGTAATCGGTATTTCCAAACCGGGCAAACCAAAAGCCGAGCCGAGTAGTTACCGGCCGATTAGTCTCCTCAATGTCTTCGGCAAAATCTACGAGAAGCTTATTTATAAGCGACTCAAAGATTTCGCCGACTCAAATAAACTCCTTCCCGACGAGCAGTTTGGCTTTCGTACAAAGCACTGCTGCGTTAACCAACTGCACCGCATTGTAGAACACATCAGTGCAGGCTTCGTACGCGGTCAAATGACCGGCACTCTCTTTTTCGACGTAGCAAAGGCTTTCGATAAAGTGTGGCACAACGGCTTATTATATAAGCTGTACACTATGAATGTGCCACATCGTCTCGTGCTCATCATCCGAGACTACTTATCGAATCGTACCTTTCGCTATCGCATAGAAGGGGCTCTCTCCTCCCCCCATCCCATTCACGCCGGTGTGCCACAAGGCTCCGTGCTCTCCCCCCTACTGTTCACGCTGTACACCAGCGATATTCCAAAATGCGGTGCAGCCCGTATGGCCCTTTTCGCCGACGACACGGCAATCTATTACTCCGGCAGGACCCATGTCGCCATTTCTCGTACCCTCCAATCCGCGGCCAACACCCTAGGTGAATGGTTCCGGAAATGGAGAATCGAAGTAAATCCCGAAAAAAGTGCAGCGGTCCTCTTCGATAAGAGACCCCTGTCACAGTATCGTAAAGAATTAAGCGTACCAGTCTCAATGTTCGGAAAACAGATCCCATGGCAACGAGAAGCCAAATACCTTGGCGTGATCCTTGACCGTAGACTGACTTTCAGACCGCATATCCGCAAGGTGAAAAACCGTGCCGCCTTCGTCCTCGGACGTCTCCACCCCCTACTCAATGCGCACAGTAAGTTGCCCACTCCTCTCAAAGTAAGGATATACACCACCTGTATCCGCCCCATACTCGCCTATGCTAGCGTTGTGTTCGCACACGTTAAGCCGGTGAGAATTCACATACTCCAAACCCTCCAAAACCGTTTCATGCGAAGGGCCGTAGGCGCCCCCTGGTACGTACGCAACGTCGACCTCCACCTAGACCTCAAACTGCCGACCATCAAGCAGTTTTTCAAGCGTGTCTCAAAACGCTATTTCGATTCCGCTCCCAAGCACCCCAACCCCTTGGTCGTGGCGGCCACCGTCTACCAGCCATCTGCTATTAGCAAAACCCGACGTCCCAGACACACACTCATTGAGCCCGATGACGCTATTACACTCCTCCAGGAGTCAGATAAAAGTACAAGCACACTCCGACGCCGTCGTCCAAAATATCGTCCCCGCCGGCGAGGACCGACGCGACACACACACAGAATCCGAGAGTCCGACTCTCGAGAAACAGAAACACATGCCGACGCAGCACCGGCTGCTGGGGGGATCAGTGGCGGGGTCCCCCTGCTGCACCCTGAGTCGAGGTCCGAGCTCCCCCCCTGGGGACGCCCTCACGGTGTAAGCAACCGGAGATAATCTCGTCACGCGAGACCGGCCCTATGCTCTAGAGTAGTTCCTAGGAGCAGGCTATTGCGTAGCCACTGGTTAGGTTTTCTAGGTAGGTCTTAGCCTCGCCGGCGAGGCTTGCCGCTTCACGGCGTTTAGCACGTCACCCGATAGGGACCGAAAGTCCGCTACTTTTGAGGTAACCAATTCGATGCAGCAACGGCTGCTAGGGGGACATAGGAACTGCGGGGTCCCCCTGCAATGCCCTAGCGAGGTTCGAGCCCCCCCCTTGGGGGGCGCCCGCCCGATTACGCGCGGTATTGATGCCGCGCGCATCTAGTTTGTAAGTATGTAGGGAAAAAACCTTCGGCGAATGGAGTCCCACATGGGACTCTCCGCCAACTAAGTCCGGTTAAGCAGAAATGGGACTTCGGTCCCACCTGCGAGAGCCCATTCGAAAAAAAAAAAAAAAAACGGCATTTTGTGTGGGCAATATTTCATTCGATCGTCACTCGTTCTACGCTTCAGATCAAGACCTCAACCTATGAAGAACTGATCCTGACGTCCTGAACCCTGAAGCCTGAAGAAAGAATAACGTATTAGTCGCCTAGAACAGAGCTACGTAGGAACGAGTGTACTTTCATTTTTAATAAATACGACAAGTGGTCTTCGAACGAGATCATTTGTTGTGTTTTGCTGACGAAGACCAAGTTTTCTGGTCCTTCAGAAGCCGGATCGAAGAATCAATAGCAAGATCGAAGATTCAATAGCAAGATTGAAGATTCAATAGCAAGATTCAAGATCCAAGACCAAGAACGAACACGGTGCCGGGAGCTCAAGAACGTGAAGATCAAGTCAACGTTCGCGCCGGGAGCTCAAGAGGAAAGACCGTGTCTGCGAGCATCAGCTGGTGGTCTTCGAACGTAAAGATCGTCTAAAACGTGTCACTATTTCTTAGCGGGTGGACCGCGGCTCTGTGTCTCTGCCACCTAACGGTGTCAAACGGTGGAGGCCAGAGTTAACGCCGAACAAGGCGGTGTGGTATTGTGCGATACCACCGGTTCATCAAGAGCGCCTTTTTCAAGGCGCGAACCGAACCAGTACACTACGCCGGTAAGGTCGTGCGTGGTGTGGGGGCCGGACTGTAGGCACTGCTGACGGGTCCGGGTATTCCCACCGGCCCTGAGCACCCCACAGTGCGCACAATCCTCTGCTGGGTAGATCCCACCTGTCCAATCCTGCACGTATCCATCCCTGGCGGAGCATATCCTGGTTAAACCCGGGCCCTCCAAAAGGATTGATAGGGCTGTTAGGGGCGTCAAATGCCGAAGATGCCGACTACAAGAAGCCAAGCAGCTGAGGAGAGGACAGCAAGAGTGTACGAAGACCCCCCCGCGTCCCCGTCCGCACAAGCATCCGCGTCCGCGTCCGCACAAACCGCTACCACGTCGCGCGCGCATGCCGAACCGAACCCCCGCGTGCCCGCGTTACCCGCACAAATAGACCCCAGCATAGCCGCAATAAGGTCACGCGCCGCCGCCGCCACCACCGCCGCCGCTGCGCCTGATACTAGAGAAGAGAGGAGATCGAGGGCGCCGTCCGTGCGCTCTCAGAGATCGACTGCCAGCGCTGTTGCCCGAATAAGATTAGCTGAATTCGAAGCCCAGGAACGTCTAGCCGAGATCCAGAGAAAAGAGCTGCAATTAGAAACAGCACTTATCAAGAAAAGGCTAGCTTTGGACGTCGCCACTATACGGGAGGAGACTGACCGTGAGAGCGTCATCGCCCGTGAAACAATAGAAGTGGACAACCGAATCGCTGATTGGCTAAATAACACACAACCCAAAAGGGAAGAACGACCCCACATGACGCCATATGAAGACATGTCATCAGCGGTCCGCGTCTCGGCCCTGTGCGAACCACAGGGGGAACGTACCGAGCGCGCACCGCAGAACGAACGACGACGTATCGAACATGACGACAACGGAGCCACATTGTGTTACCAGCGCGAGAACGAAGGGCAACGATCACACCACTCTTTTTATAGATATGCGCCACCGCCGCAAGAACAAAGAGGAGTCACGATCGACACTCCGCGGCGCAACCGATCACCTACGCCAATCCGAGACGAGACAGATCACCTACGCCAGCACGGTCCCGAGAACGAGGAATAGATAGATTAGCCGAGGTCTTAGAACGAATGGCCTTGAAACGCCCGCCGCCTAGACAAGCGCAAGAACTGCCTGTCTTCAACGGCGCGCCGAACGAATGGCTACTATTCCAAGCAGCGATGCGAGATTCGACCAAAATGTATAGCTATACAAAAGCTGAGAACCTGGCACGTCTCCGAACATGTGTACGAGGTGAAGCACGTGAAACAGTAGCAGCTTTATTGTGCACAGCTGCCGATCCCGCAATTATAATGCAGACGCTTGAACAGTATTACGGCCGCCCTGAGATCATTATTGATAAAACGCTGGACGACTTAAGAAAGTTACCGCGACCCGGAACAACAGCTAGCGAACTGAACGCGTTTGCGATACGGCTTCAGAATATAGTCAGTGTACTCACTTGTATAGATGAGAAGGGGTACCTACAGAATCCTATGTTGGCCCGGCAAGTTACAGAAAAATTAAGTCCGCATATTAGAGCGAGATGGTGCGACTACGCAGAAGAGTATGGAAGTCGCAGCGAACCTGAGATTGTTACGCTGTCTCGTTTCCTCATGAGAGAGGCTGACCGTGCCGTACGATTCGCGTACTCCGCTGCAGGAAGCTCGACAAAGGAGCCAGCACGTAATGCGCCAGCAGCTAAGACCAGTAGTTCGTCTAAACGCCAGGAAGGCAAGAAGCGAGGCGGTGCTGCGTACACTGCAACCGAAAATAAAAACGTAAAGATGTGTCTATGTTGCGGGGCCGAACATGATACGGTGAAATGTAGGAAACTGGAAGCGATGACATTACCACAGAGGTGGGAATGGGCAAAAGAAGCACGCGTATGTTTTCGTTGCTTGAATAGCCGTCACCGCCGTGCCAGTTGTACCGCAAAGAAATGCGGTATAGATGAGTGTCGCCATCCTCATCATGTATTGCTACACAGCGCACCGCAAGCCGCGCCAGGAGGCGAACAGAACGATCAAGAGATCACCGCCTCGGCTAACACCGTAATGTCAGCTGGCGCGGTGTTATTAAAAATATGCCCTATCACGATAAGAGGGCCCGATGGACTGGAAGTTGAAACTCACGCCCTACTCGATGAGGGATCTACGATAACCTTGATCGATGAGGAAATCGCTAGAGCAGTGAACGCGCAAGGAACGAAATGCGCGCTGCGTTTGCATGGATTAACTGCAACGCGGCAAGAACCCGAGAGTCAGAGCGTGTCATTGGAGATACGGGGAGCACGAACTAGCTTCCATCCAATACAGGCGCGAACCGTCAAGAGTCTCAACATTACCAGTCAAGCGATCGCAGCTGAGTGTTTGAACTATGAACACTTGAAACAGCTACCACAGAACGAGGTCTGCTATGGACAAGCAAGACCGCGCATACTAATAGGTGCAGACCATTGGCACTTAATAGTATCGCGAAAACTCCTGACCGGAGAATGGAACGAGCCGGCCGCATCACTAACTATGCTAGGATGGGTAGTGCACGGTACGGTGCCACGAACGATAGTGGCGAAGGAAGACCCGATAGATGGCGCCACAGTACTGCACATACGTGCGCCTCAGCATAGAGAACGATTTGATCATGATGATGAACTACATGAACTAATCACAGAACATTTTAAGATCGATGCGCTCGGAATATCATCCAAAAATAAACCTGTGAAGGAAGACGAGCGCGCTAAAGAAATATTCAATAGAACAGCGCGATTGGTCGACGGACGTTACGAAGTCGGCCTGCCATGGCGTACAGACGATACTCGCCTGCCGCCTAGTTATAATATGGCCCTAAGCAGATTGCGCTCTATGGAACGTAAAATGGATCGAAACACGGAATTTCGCAGAGCATACACGTCACAAGTTGACAACTTGTTGGCGAAGGGTTATGCAACTCGAGTCGAGGACACAGACGACAGCGCAATTGATTGGCTCCTCCCACATTTCGCTGTGACCAATCCGAACAAACCAGGAAAAGTGCGCCTTGTCTTCGACGCAGCCGCGAGTACAGGCGGGCGCTGTCTGAACGACGAACTGCTCGCCGGGCCCGATATGTTGAACACGCTTTACGGAATATTGTTCCGATTCAGAGAGAAGCCAATTGCTATAGCGGCAGACATACGCGAAATGTTCTTGCGAGTCAAAATACGACCAGAAGACAAAGCAGCGCAACGATTTTTGTGGCGTGGTGATGACCGAAAAAGCCCGCCTCAGAAATACGTGATGAATTCCATGATATTTGGCGCTCGGAGTTCACCCTTCCTAGCTCACAGCGTTAGAAACAGAAACGCTGAGGAATGTCAAGACGCGCACCCGCGCGCCCTCTATGCAATAACAATGAACCATTACATGGATGATTGGGTCGACAGTTTTGAAACTGAAGAAAGCGCCGCCCTCACGATCAAAGAGGTGCAGCGCATTCATGAGCGAGCCGGCTTTGAACTCGCCGGGTGGAATTCGAATCGTCCACACTTACTCGCTCATATCCTAGAACAGGATAAGGCTAACGCCCCGAAGGAACTAGGTGCGAATGCACACCCATACCTATGGCAAGACGCTGGGTATGATGTGGTCGCCAGAGACCAATAAGCTTGCATTCAACTCTGCGAGATATACGCCATATGTTGCGCATCGGCTGAGCGAGATAGCCGAACTTACCCCCGCTGAACGATGGCGCTGGGTGCCGACCGCTCAGAACGTAGCTGATGACGCAACTAGATATGGCAGAACGAGCCTCAATAAACACGATCGATGGTTCATCGGACCGGCCTTCTTACGTGAACCGGAAGAACAGTGGCCGAGCGAAGAGAACCAGGGCGAGGAAGAAACAGTAGCCCATGTTAGAGGCGAGGAGAACGTTATGGACCTGAAACGATTCTCCTCATATGATCGAGCATTGCGCGCTATGGCAAGCGTGTTGCTCTTTATAGAAAAATGTCGTAAACGCGCGACAACGATGGACGTGCGTCATCTCGAAGAAGCCGAACTAATGCTTATACGAGATTCGCAGCGAGACAGTTTCTCTGAAGAAATTAAGAGATTGACGTCAGGAAAAAGCGTTGAGAGATCGAGCCGGCTCAGCAAGCTAGACCCGGTGTATGAAAATAAAATTATTCGACTGAACGGACGAATCAACGCAGCGAATGTACCAGAGTACAGGAAGAGGCCACCGATCTTAGACGGCAGGCATCCACTTGCGCGCCTACTTATAAAGCGTGAACATGAGAAGAATGGGCATGCAGGCCGAGAGCACGTAGTCAATAACCTGCGTCAGCGATTTTGGATATTACGATTACGAACGAGTGTGCGCGCTGTGCTGAACGAATGCATCGTGTGTCGCATGCGACGTAAAGCGCCACCTATACCGGTGAAAGGAAACTTACCCTGCGAAAGGCTTGATGCATACGCTCGCCCTTTTACTCGCAGCGGTGTTGATTGTTTCGGTCCCATGACGATCACTATAGGAAGACGTAGAGAAAAACGCTGGGGCATGTTATTTACCTGTTTGGTAACTAGGGCCGTGCATATAGAACTGTTACCGAGTCTCAGTACTGACAGTGCGATCATGGCCCTTAGAAGAATGGCCGCGCGCCGTGGATGGCCACGCACAATAATGTCAGACAACGGTACGAACTTCCGTGGAGCTGACGTCGAACTAAAAAACGCTTACAAAGAATGGGCGACTGAACTTAAGGATTACGCCCTTAATAAGGAAACCGATTGGCGTTTCATCGACCCTGGTGCACCAAACCAGGGGGGAGCCTGGGAGCGGCTCATACGTAGCGTGAAAACAGCCCTCGCTGTAATATTGAAAGAACGAATGCCAAAGGAAGAAACATTAATAACGGTAATGGCTGAAATAGAGAACATATTGAACTCGCGACCGCTCACTCACGTATCTGTGAACCCGGAAGACGCGGAAGCGTTAACGCCGAATCATTTCCTGTTGGGGTCATCAGCAGGGCTACCGGTCACTGGAACTTGTGACGTAGCTGATAAACGCGCTTGGCGAGCGGCCCAAGCGCTGGCAGAGCGATTCTGGGCAAGATGGATGAAAGAGTATCTACCGACACTGACACCGCGCGGTGACGTCAGATCTAATCACGCTGAACAAATTAAAGAAGGCGATGTCGTCATAATCGCTGACGGCTTACTACCGCGGAATGTGTGGCCGCGGGGCCTTGTTGTGCGCGCGATAGTAGGTACGGACGGTGTTGTGCGGAGTGCGGATGTGCGAACTCGGGGTGGCATTTTTAGAAGGCCAGTTAGAAGGCTTATCGTCCTCGACCAGAAGGGAGAGGCTCGCGAGGCTACGCCGGGGGGAGACTGTTGCGGACGCAAGCCTGAACTTAATTAATGTAACTGAAAACTTGTGCTAACACAGCTGAAACGTTATGCACAAAGTAACAAGGGCATGAAATCTAGCTATAATCACACTATAGCTAGGTACAGATCATCAGCCAATCACAGTTTGATGAGTCATAAACCATGAACCAATCACAGGTCATAAGCCATACATAACTACAACTAGCTATGACTTGTAAAAATGTTGGAAGAACAGAGCAGCCGCAGGGCGCACTACGCGCCACTTGTGCCCCGCTGAATACTACTTAAGCGGGTGAATAAGCGGCATTTTGTGTGGGCAATATTTCATTCGATCGTCACTCGTTCTACGCTTCAGATCAAGACCTCAACCTATGAAGAACTGATCCTGACGTCCTGAACCCTGAAGCCTGAAGAAAGAATAACGTATTAGTCGCCTAGAACAGAGCTACGTAGGAACGAGTGTACTTTCATTTTTAATACATATGGCAAGTGCCTTTCAACAGATCGTTCGTTTCTTTTATCATATCCTTGGGTTGTCCTCAACAATACCTATACATCATTTATATGTACATATTTATTTAAGTGCTTTATTAAAACTAATTTTAAGTTTATTATCAGTACCTTTGTACTAAAAACTTTGAATGCTGTCTACTTTCATATGTTATTGTGTGTACATACATTTTAATAAATACCTACATTATTTATGAACTTTGTTATTCGTTTAGAACTTGTAAACGAATAACCGGTCTAACAAACGATTTGTAAGATGTTGATAACTTTATCATCAAACAAAACTATACTAATTAGTGTGATAACAATATCTTAATGTGCGTATTGACAGATTTTGTGTACTAACCAAGATGGTGGTTTGAACTTTGTTGTAATGATGCAAAACTTTAATCATTGGTACTAGGTCAATTGGCCACTACTGAATAAAAGGAAGAAGGCGATAAATAATTGTGAATTGGAGATATTTCTATACCATTCGTAACTTGGGGTCGGCGCAAAATGCTTTTTAGGGTTCCGTACTCAAAGGGTGCAAACGGGACCCTATTACTCTCGCTACGCTGTCCGTCCATCTGTCTGTCTGTCACAGGGCTGTATCTTTGTAACGGTAATAGATAACCAGTTGAAATTTTCATAGAATATGTGTTACTATGGTGTCTATCACGAAAAATACTAAAAATAAAAAAAAGTCTAAAACCAAAGGGGGTCCCCCATACAAGAAACTTCAAATAACATGCATTTTTTTCAACGTTTTTGTTCCTGCTCTATCTTCAAAACGGTAATATATACCAGCGTCAAACTTGATCAGATTATAGTGCATATTATGTAGTTTAGCAACAAATACTAAAAATAGGACAAACATCTACATATGTGATGGTACCTGCGTAAGAAAGAGATGCAAAATTTCATATTTCGCGCACTGTGCGTTGATGTCTTTTGATGAACTCTCGTAAATTAAATCAGTTTCTATGGGGTATCAGGTCGATGGGTGGTACGGAACCCTTTTTGCGCGAGGCTGACTCGTACTTGGCTGGTTTTTTATGTTACAAGCAACTAAAATGTATGCTACTCATAATAAAACTTGTTTTCAGTGTATTCTCCTATGTCAGCCATTATCTCAACTCCACTCCACTCTAACTCCTTTCCCATTCATATTATTCTTCACGCACAATCCGTTCATCTTTGGTCTCCTTCTTCCAAAGCTAAAATAAGAAAAATAATAAGAAAAATCTAAAATCAAAAATACTTTTTTTAAACAATAATTTCCAAAATCTGTATCTGCATTATTTAATCTTAAGACTGGCAATAAAGACACACCTTTTTGATATAAAACATTTCATAATTGATTAAACTAAACACTCATGTGATAATCCACCATCAAAACAAACAAATTCAAATCCATGTTTGACCCAAACTGACCCACAGATGTCATTCAACAAGCAAGCATTAAAGTTTCAGCAGCCAAATCCGATAAACACAAAATGACACACAAATGATTATGTCATTAAGATGTTGCAGCAACGACCTGTTTCCCGACTTACTGCCAACAAGGGCATTAAGTGTTTACACAGTAATCCCCAATTTGAATGGAAAACTCACGTAATCTGGAGATCATAATCAGTGCAGTACAAGTTGTGAGACGAAGCGTTTTAAATTTTAAAAATGTCCTCTCATGTAATTTTATTTAAGGAATGCAGTGAAAACAATATTTTATGCATCCTTAAATTGCTTATTGCTTAACATGAGCATCATTCATAAATCTGCATAATAATCTTGTGAGCATAATTATATTAGTCATAACATTAAATTATGTATTCGCTGGAAAATATGAATGAAATGAATTTGAGAAGAAGAGTCGTTATCATAATAAACTGGGGCCGTATTATGGTATTATGAAGTGGAATCATCATTGTTCCGTTGCGATAGAGAGAGCGATAGAGAGACGAAGATATAACACTTCATAATACAGCCTTGTCAAACGTTCTGCTGGCCACCGATGTTTGTGTTGGTAAATAAGATACTAAGATTAAATAATAATAATATTGCTGTTGACATGGTATTTCCCAAGTTTTACATTACTATAGAGAGCAAGAGAAGGATAACCTATACTGAGAAATCGCACAGCAAGACAAGACAAGATAGTGAAATTAATCTAGTTAGTTCTAAAATCGCAAACTAAT
Organism: Asteroscopus sphinx; assembly: GCA_949699075.1. Taxonomy (NCBI): domain Eukaryota; kingdom Metazoa; phylum Arthropoda; class Insecta; order Lepidoptera; family Noctuidae; genus Asteroscopus; species Asteroscopus sphinx. Next base: position 18,339,917 of record OX453022.1, on the reverse strand, counting down.
CTGACATGAACTCAACTATCGAGTATTATAACGAACCTAAAGCAGGATATACCGGGTGATCCGACACACCATGTTCAGAAGCGTTTATCGCGTTTTTAAAGTATAACGTCAGGTGAAAAATATCCAAAATAAATATGAATGATATAAGTACACGTTCTTGTATTGAGAAAGACCAATAAAATGAATCTATGTGAATTTTAAATAAAATCTCCAATTTAATTCTAAAATCGCTTATTCCTTTGACTTTCACTCGACCCTTACTAAAGTCGAGCATTTACGGGATTCGCTACTGGGTGGCCCGGAAGTTTGTTCAAAAAGAGTTTACCGCGGTTTACCGAGGTCAACCTCAGAGGTGCAGGGGATCGTGGTCACTGGTCAAATATGCATGTGTTGTGAAATTGTGTAGTACATAGAGAGTTTTGTGATACTCCATATAAAAACCGGCCAAGAGCATGTCGGGCCATGCTCAGTATTATAGGGTTCCTTAAGTAGGTGTAATTACAAACGAATCAAATCTAATATTAATCATGGCTATTTTAGTTTTTGCAATAATCGGCAGCATTCGCGACTCAGAGCGTGTTGTTAATAGCGCCATCTAGCGATAAATTCAAGAAGCCAAATTGAAGAAGCGTGTCATTTCAAAGTTACTTTTTGTGATTTTTTCAAATAGAAAGTAGCTAAAGGAGCATTATTTGCTACGATAATTTTTCTCTAAGGTCAATGACCTTTGAACTAGGACGTTTTAAGTATTTTTCAGTTTTCTCTCTATAACTCAAAAAATTATAATCACATTATACTCGAAATAATTTTAAAAGAGAGTTTTCACAAAGGTCTATCAATGTGGAAGATTATAAGTTTCTAAATTGCATAGTTTAGAAATGGCACGGGGGGGGACACATTGCAAGCCACTTTGGCGGGCTATATTTCGCAGATGGTACACCTGATAAAAACCATTCTCGCTCTGACACTCGCCCCGAGAGGTCGTGCTGCTCCGCTCCGTCCTCTCGTGACGAATTAAGTGCTCGAATATTTTTCGCTACGGCTCACCGTAGCGTCCTCCGCAGTCGCCCCGCCGACTGCAGCCCGATAAGCACATTCGCTGTCTTTTTCAAGACAGCGGGCGCGCTTTTGTCTCTTTAGACAGAGTTTCGTCAAAAACGTAGTGTCCCTTCAGGAAAAACCCACTTATTTACTGTGGTCCTCAGTGGATACCTAACGGTGCTAACGAACTGAGGGGCGTTGACCCGACACGCCAGCTGCGCTCCTTAAGGGCAAAGCAAAATTGGAAGAAGCTAGGGCCAGAAGGCCTTGGGGGATCTCCTAGTCTTCCCTAGCTTTAACCCCGTTTCGTCCTATCTAGCACTCTCTAGGGGTTTACACCCATTGCACACTAGAGACTTAGGGACCTGGTTGCACATTAAGACTGGCAATCAGGAGTGCAAGCTTAGGGCTCACCAGTAGGCACACAACCTCCCCGTCTATACCCGACGGGGAGGGTTTGAACACACTCCCGGGAACACCCACCCGAGGAGCAAAACCCCCATGTTAGTACGCCACTAATTTCTCTCCCTCTCATTTTGCTAGGCTTGGCTTAGTCATCATCTGTACGATGGTGTCTGATGCCAAGTTCCTGAGCATCCTGAAAAACGTCCTCCTCAAGGACCCCAACTTCCTAGCCAATTATGGCAACCTCTTTTGCGACGATGAGGTGATCAAACCTCAAACGTCCGAATCCCCCAACTCTCCTGAGTTGCCCGATACCCCCCCACCCCAAAAGAGGAATAGGCGCCCCGCCCGTTCCGACAGCGATGAGGAGAGGCCGAGGTCTCCGCGTGGTCCGCCTAGGCGTTCAGCCAGCCTGGACCATAAGGACCGCACCCCCTCACCTCTCCCCACCCCAGCCCCCACTCAATACCCCGATCGCTCCCCGATCCCATCAGACCAAGAGATGTCTTCGGACAGTGAGGTCAACTCAGACGAGGCCGACGCCTTTACCACGGTAGTGGGTAAAGGTAAAAAACGCAGCCGAAAGACAAATAAGGCCGAGGCTCTCGCCTCAAAAGCACTTAAACTGTCCGAGGCAAACTCTGCCCCGGCCCCTACCCCCCGTCCCGCCTCTTACTCCTCCTCGCAGGATAACAGGCCTGCCTCCCCTCACGATCATGAACATACCTCATCTTCCCAGAAGAAGGTACCCATCCCGCCTCCCTTATTCATCCAGGATAAGGCATATTGGACCAGAATTTCCGACTGGTGCAATCAAAACAAAATCAATTTTACTAGTGCCCGCCCCACGCAGCAGGGCATTAAAGTAGTTGTCCCCACCCCCACCGATTACCGCAACCTTACCAGGTTGCTACGCGAGCGTGGTGTGTCTTTTCACACCTACGCACTCCCAGAGGACCGACTCCTTAGAGTTGTGATCCGAGGGATTCCGACCGAAGTCAGCTGCACGGAAGTGCACGCCGACCTCGATCGTCAAGGGATCCCGGTTGCAATAACCCACCGAATGTACCGTGGTAAGCACGGTGAACCCTACAATATGGTTCTTGTCATCTGTCACCCTGGCGAAAGCGCCAAAAACATATATAACATAAAGACCGTATGCAACTTATCAGGCATCACGGTCGAGCGCCCCCACAAGTCAAACCAGCCTGGTCAATGTCACCGTTGCCAGCTGTATGGTCACTCCCAGCGTAACTGCTACGCAAAGCCCAGGTGCGTTAAGTGCCTAGGCGATCACGGGACTTCCAATTGCGAGCGTCCCAAGGAGAGGGACCAGTGCACGGAGCCCCCTAGCTGTGTCCTTTGCGGCAAATCCGGGCATCCAGCGAATTATCGCGGATGCCCCAAAGCCCCCAAAATGCGCAACGCCAAATCGGCGAAACGCGCCTCCGACCGCGTTGCGAGGGAAGCCCCCTCCTACGCAGCCCCCTACCAGTACCAACCACCAAACCCTAGAGGCCCACTCGGGCCCTCCCCTAATTTCCGCGGCCCACTCGGGCCCAACCCCTGGTTTAAGGGTAACCAAAAGCCCCATTTCCCACCTCTTCCGCCCTCTCGTCTCGCGCCCCCGGCCTCAGAGCCCCCTGCGCTGATGAACATACCCATCCCCGCACCTTCTCTCAGGCCCAAAACTGCACCAGCAGCTAAAGCCCCCCCCCCCATGAGAACCCCCCCTCCGGTAAACTCCCCCGGCCTTCTGCCGAGAGAATACCTCGAACCCCAGTCAGGGGAATCCCGCATTGACGCCTACTCTAGACTTTGGGCCTTTACCCAAGGCATCCATGAGCAGCGCCTTCAGGTACTTACCAAGTACCAAGACATCTATAGAATACTTAATTCCAATTATAATGTATAATACGGCCCCACCCAAAAGATTCAAACCCCGTTCCCTAATTTTAGGCTTTTTTAATGCCCGAGGCATTAGTGGTCAACGCGACGACGTAGCCGTCTTCTTGCGTGAGCACCAAATCGATATTTTACTCATTCAAGAGTCTTTCCTCAAACCCCATAGTCGTAATCCCAATATAGCCAACTATAGGCTGATAAGAAACGACAGAGCACACACCGCACTAGGCGGAACGCTCATCTATTACCGAAATTCATTGTATTGCATCCCCATTGATCCCCCAGAGCTAGCATGCCTGGAGGCTTCAATCTGTCGCCTAGGCATGACAGGGCACCAGCCCATCACCATAGTCTCGGCCTATAGATCCGCAAACAAACCCGCGAGTCTGCTCGAGGACGACCTCAAATCCCTACTCGATCTTAGTAACTCTGTAATTATTGCAGGCGACTTAAACGCCAAACACCGTTCATGGAGCTGTGTCTCCAATAACGCCGCTGGCACTCAATTAGGAGCACTTAGCGACAAACTTTCCTTCGACGTCATCGCCCCGATGCGTCCCACTCACTATCCTGACACAGTAGGGCACCGGCCCGACATCCTAGATATAGCCCTCTTAAAGCGCGTAAACCTCGGTATTCGCTCTATCGAGGTAATCCAAGAATTAGACTCAGATCATCGCCCTGTGATCATTCAACTGGGTCCCCGAGGTGGTCCCTCGGATCCCGGTATTCCACCCATAACAAAAACGATAACCGATTGGAGGAGATTAGAGGACCGCCTCAAATCTACCTCATCCCCCCAATTAGATTCAATCCCTGACTCCATTGAGACAGTCGCGGACACGGTGGCCGCGATCACCTCGCTCACCAACCATGTGCAGTCCGTAGTGGGCGAATGCTCACGGCAGGTTCCGATGCTGGATGACCAGCGTCTGAAACTGCCGGACGATGTAAATGAGTTGAGGACCGAGAGGAACGCGGCCATCCGTGCCTATGACGCTTTTCCCAATGAAGCCAATCGTGCCCATATGCGCTCCTTACAGAATTCTGTAAAGAGACGTGTAGCTCAGGTACGGGAGGAGCATTGGGACAAGGAAGTCAGCGCAATCCAACCGTCTCATGTAGCCTTCTGGGCCCTTCAACGCAGACTTAAATGCGAGACCACGGCAACTATGCCCCCCCTAAATCGACCCAATCAAAGGCCGGCCTTTGACGACGACGAAAAAGCCGAATGCTTAGCCGACAGTTTGGAGTCTCAATGCACTCTCAGTACGCTTCCCGTAAGCCAAACCCACCTTGATAAGGTTAATTCAGAAGTAGAGCGTAGGTCAGCCCTCCCCCCCCCCCCAATAGATGACCCTGATGACCCGCTCCCACCGATCACCCCTGACGAAGTTCTCTCTATAGTCAAGGATCTTAAGCCCAAAAAAGCCCCCGGCGCAGACGGCATCACCAATAAGGTGCTGAAACGTTTCCCTGCCACCCTAATCGCTCTAATGACCGTCATCTTCAATGCGGCATTTAAAAACAACATCTTTCCCCAGGCTTGGAAACAGGCTACGGTAATCGGTATTTCCAAACCGGGCAAACCAAAAGCCGAGCCGAGTAGTTACCGGCCGATTAGTCTCCTCAATGTCTTCGGTAAAATCTACGAGAAGCTTATTTATAAGCGACTCAAAGATTTCGCCGACTCAAATAAACTCCTTCCCGACGAGCAGTTTGGCTTTCGTACAAAGCACTGCTGCGTTAATCAACTGCACCGCATTGTAGAACACATCAGTGCAGGCTTCGTACGCGGTCAAATGACCGGCACTCTCTTTTTCGACGTAGCAAAGGCTTTCGATAAAGTGTGGCACAACGGCTTATTATATAAGCTGTACACTATGAATGTGCCACATCGTCTCGTGCTCATCATCCGAGACTACTTGTCGAATCGTACCTTTTGCTATCGCATAGAAGGGGCTCTCTCCTCCCCCCATCCCATTCACGCCGGTGTGCCTCAAGGCTCCGTGCTCTCCCCCCTACTGTTCACGCTGTACACCAGCGATATTCCAAAATGCGGTGCAGCCAGTATGGCCCTTTTCGCCGACGACACGGCAATCTATTACTCCGGCATGACCCATGTCGCTATTTCTCGTACCCTCCAATCCGCGGCCAACACCCTAGGTGAATGGTTCCGGAAATGGAGAATCGAAGTAAATCCCGAAAAAAGTGCAGCGGTCCTCTTCGATAAGAGACCCCTGTCACAGTACCGTAAAGAACTGAGCGTACCAGTCTCAATGTTCGGAAAACAGATCCCATGGCAACGAGAAGCCAAATATCTCGGAGTGATCCTTGACCGTAGACTGACTTTCCGTCCGCATATCCGCAGGGTGAAAAACCGTGCCGCCCTTGTCCTCGCACGTCTCCACCCCCTTCTCAATGCGCACAGTAAGCTGCCCACTCATCTCAAAGTAAGGATATTCACCACCTGTATCCGCCCCATACTCGCCTATGCTAGCGTTGTGTTCGCACACGTTAAGCCGGTGAGAATTCACATGCTCCAAACCATCCAAAACCGTTTCATGCGTAGGGCTGTAGACGCCCCCTGGTACGTACGCAACGTCGACCTCCACCTAGACTTCAAACTGCCGACCATCAAGCAGTTTTTCAAGCGTGCCTCAAAACGCTATTTCGATTCCGCTCCCAAGCACCCCAACCCCTTGGTCGTGGCGGCCACCGTCTACCAGCCATCCGCTATCAGCAAAACCCGACGTCCCAGACACACACTCATTGAGCCCGATGACGATATCACACTCCTCCAGGAGTCAGATAAAAGTACAAGCACACTCCGACGCCGTCGTCCAAAATATCGTCCCCGCCGGCGAGGACCGACGCGACACACACACAGAATCCGAGAGTCCGACTCTCGAGAAACAGTAACACATGCCGACGCAGCACCGGCTGCTGGGGGGATCAGTGGCGGGGTCCCCCTGCTGCACCCTGAGTTGAGGTCCGAGCTCCCCCCTGGGGACGCCCTCACGGTGTAAGCAACCGGAGATAATCTCGTCACGCGAGACCGGCCCTATGCTCTAGAGTAGTTCCTAGGAGCAGGCTATTGCGTAGCCACTGGTTAGGTTTTCTAGGTAGGTCTTAGCCTCGCCGGCGAGGCTTGCCGCTTCACGGCGTTTAGCACGTCACCCGATAGGGACCGAAAGTCCGCTACTTTCGAGGTAACCAATTCGATGCAGCAACGGCTGCTAGGGGGACATAGGAACTGCGGGGTCCCCCTGCAATGCCCTAGCGAGGTTCGAGCCCCCCCCTTGGGGGGCGCCCGCCCGATGAAGCGCGGTATTGATGCCGCGCGCATCTAGTTTGTAAGTATGTAGGGAAAAAACCTTCGGCGAATGGAGTCCCACATGGGACTCTCCGCCAACTAAGTCCGGTTAAGCAGAAATGGGACTTCGGTCCCACCTGCGAGAGCCCATTCGAAAAAAAAAAAAAAAAAAAAAAAAAAAACCTGATAAAAACGTGGTGTATGAAATATTACCTTCATTTTAGTAGACCTATTCAATGTTACCCCACACGAGGGAGTGCAGCGAAAAAAAATTTTTTCCCCATTTCACATGTATGGACGCCACCCCTAAAATACGGAAAAACGATTTTTTTATTCTTTTAAAATTGAGATCTGTATGTAGACTATTTTTAACAACATTTCATTTACTTATGTTTATAACTGTAGAAGTTATTAAGCTGTAAAGGATTAGGACAGACGGACAGACGGACAGACGGACAGACGGACAGACGGACGGACATGACGAAACTATAAGGGTTCCTTGTAGGACTTCGGAACCCTAAAAAAGGTATTAAGTATTATATCCATCGTCTAGTACCCATAGTACAAGCTCTGCTTAGTTTGGGACTAGATGGTGCTGTGTAAAATGTCCCAAATATTTATTTATTTTAAACAATTTTTTTTGACAGACACGGGACGTGTTTTGCGTTCGGGGTTACATAAAATACTTAATATAATGCTATCGCATATTTTGGGAAGACCGTGGACGTCTTTCAGCTTAAATGATAATAATGATAAATAGGTTTTTTGCTGACAATCGTCGACCGCACCATCGCTTAACTTGAGGAAGCGGTCAAACGCAAAACAATTTTAGCAATAAAATATATGATTTATTAACTTATTTTTCTTGTTGAAAGAAGTTTGTAGGTAGTTAGAAAGAAAAGAAAGAAAGAAAAAATATTTGTTTGCGTCAGGAGTGACGCACAAGTAGATAACCGGAACAAGATACTTTTATTACAATATCGATGATTTGAAACCATTCGATGAAGATGAAATATTATACTTTCTTCCCTAATCAAAACCAAAAACATCGTTATTGGAGTTATACACTTTTATAAGAACCATAAAGGTGTAAACATATTGCGGTGAAAGTTGAATAAATATCTACTAAAAATTCATAATTATGAATCAAATAAATAAACATGGCTCTAAATTAACCATTCAGCATTTTTATTGGAAACAAATTATTTATATTCTTGACCTTGTCAACTAAAGAGGTGTTATGCATTTAGAATTAATTTTATATTGAATAATCGTTTGCACGGGAAAGGAGCCTCATAAGATGAAAATGTCAATTTTACAAAAGAACAAAAATCTATTTGAATGTAGATACTTAGCTTTTTCCACTGACATAAAAGATACATAATATATATTTGTATTCAAAAAGACTAAAAAATAGGTCACTAAATTTGCACAAACCAAACGTTGCATCATATACCTTTATTTGTTACATTAAAATAAAATAAAAACCACATTATAAACCAACGCACCGTGAGCAAACTATGAATTTTTGCATCTCTTTTTTACACAGGTACCACCACATATGTCTATGTTTACCATATTTTTATTATTTGCTGCTAAGTATTGACTATAATCAGACCAAGTTTGACGCTGGTATGTATTACCGTTTTGAAGATAGAGTAGGAACAAAAACGTTGAAAAAAATGCGTTTTCGAGGTTTGTTATCCCCTTTGGTTTTAGACTTTTTTTTTTGTTATTTGTCATGGTAGGGGTCTTAGCAACACATATTTTGATACAATTTTAACCGGCTACCTATTACCGTTCAAAAGATACAGTCCTGTGACAGACAGACGGACGGACAGATGGATAGCGTAGCGAGAGTAATAGGGTCCCGTTTAGCACCATTTGGGTACGGAACCCAAAAAATGGTGTGATTTTAGTGCGTACTTGATATTTTAACAATCTATATATATAAAAATCAATTGCTGTTCGTTAGTCTCGCTAAAACTCGAGAACGGCTAGACCGAATTGGCTAATTTTGGTTTTAAAATATTTGTGGAAGTCCAGGGAAGGTTCAAAAGGTGACAAAATGTGGAAAATTTGCGAGGAAAACAGTAAAAACAACAATTTTATTTTCCCATATAAACTGTTCCTACCTGTCAAACATTCGATGTTCGTCCCGTTCAGTATGGTAAACTCGGGTCCCCTCTAATTTAAAGAACGTATTAAATACGATTTGGATGAAATTTTGTGTGTATGTTTCAATGGGTCCCTGGATGGTTTAAAAACACAATTGGACCCGGTAGGTGGCGCTGCAGTCGTTGTGTCACCAAATTTGATTTGCTGAACAAATGATAACATGGGACGGGACGGGACATGTGACATGGGACGGGACGGGACGGGACATGTGAGACGGGACATGGGACGGGACATGGGACAGGACGGGACATGGTACGCGACGGGTCATGGGACGGGACTGTACATTGGACTAGATAGTGAGATAGTGGGATAGTGTGATAGTGCTATAGTGTGATAGTGCTATAGTGGGATAGTGGGATAGTGAGATAGTGGGATAGTGGGATAGTGGGATAGTGACTGGACTGGACTGGACTGGACTGGACGGTCTGAATGAAAGGATGGATGGATGGATGAATGGATGGAACTGGACTGGACTGGACTGAATTAACAGGATCCGTCACGTGGGTTAGCAGAATTTAACGCGAGCGAAGCCGCGGGTAAAAGCTAGTAAATAATAAAAATAAGACAAACATGGACATGCGCGCTGGTACGGAACCTTAAGACCGCGAGTCTGATTTGCACTTGGCCAGTTTTTTCTTGTGTCGCCAGGATTAACGGTAAAAGTAAAAGAAATGCTGTTTCATTGCTCAACGCTCTGATTGCTCAACAACCAGAAGTCGATATTTTTTATACAAAAATAAACCAATTTGTCAGCTTTTGTCATAAATTTTTAACTGATTATAATTAGACTTATAAGAATTATATATGTACCTAAATTATAACTTGGCCTGCTGTACGTGTTGGGTAACTGTAAGTACAGTAGGCAGCTGTTAAATAAATAAATAAATAATAATAAATAAATAGCATAATTATGTATACAATTTTCCTAACTCTTAAAACATATAGGTAACTAACTAACATTCAATGTAAAACTAGGTAGGTACTTATACGACGGACGTCTGTGGTCCAGTGGTTCAAGTGTCGGTCTGCTGATCACAAGGTCGTGGGTTCGATTCCCACAGGACACAAATATTTATGTGATGAACATAAGTGTTTGTGTTGGTCTGGGTGTTTCTTGTGTATTATAAGTATTTATTTACAAAAAAAAAGTATTTAAGTATTGTATTCATTGTCTAGAACCCATAGTACAAGCTCTACTTAGTTTGGGACTAGATGGTGCTGTGTAAAAACGTCCTGAAATATTTATTTATTTTATGTTTTTTTTCCTCAGGGTACGTTGTGTTTGGTCCAGAGGAGCTTATGACGGACGAGTGACTTGAGCGAGTTACTAGAAGCAACAAAAGTGCTGTTCTTACAAATTCATGGCTCTCATAGGGTGCCTGCGCCATAAACCATGGTCCTTCGACGTTTTTATGACACCCGTCTGAACAAGAACTGTTTAACTACATTATTTTATGTCCAGTTTAAAATTCTTTGGGATGAGACGAATGTTTAGTGCAGTGGAAAGAGTATGTGATGATGTGTTTGGGAATTGTCGTGTGGTATTGGTACATATTTATTTTTCTTTATTTATGTACCGTTTACGCTTAGTATACCACTAGGCTTAGGTTTTAATAAGATTCCTCACAATAATTAATCGTATTTGAGTTTAATTTGTTAAAGTATAAGATTATTTGAATAAAAATTCTATACAACATGTTGATCTGTATTCGAGCCATATTTAAGGAGGTGACTATACCACTGATACTGAACACGAATCAATAAAAAAACCAACAGCAAAAAAAAAAAAATCGTCTATTTTTAAGCAAACAAATTACCTCCGTGTGTGGCGTGCGACACAAAAATGATGCGTGCGAAACCGCCGAATAAATTTGCAGGTATTTCCACCCTTTGACAATGCCGCCGATGACTTATTATCAGTGTCGCTCGGTATTTATTCTCAAACCCTCGCTATGTTTTTAAGTGAAAATTTTGGTATTAAATAATCATAGAATTTATGAAGTATTTTTAGATGACTAACCACATTATTTATCATTTGCTCTAGAAATATGGCACCGTTACAGATCAACACCTTGTATAACGAATCTTTATGCCTAATTTTTTTTTTAAACGAGCAAGCGGGGCACCTTATGGTTAGCTATCTCAGCCGCCCATGGATATTCGCAAAACCAGGGGAGTCGCCGATGCGTTGTCGAACTTTTAAAAAGACATGATACTTATGCTCGTTTCTTGAATGCTCTCATGTCGAATTGTTTTGGGAAAACTACTGACGGGAGTTGGTTCCACAGTTCTCCTGTACGACAATTCCTCAGAGCATTCCCCATTGTAAATGAAATAGAGGATACATTTCACTAAGTACATTATTGTGTAAGTATAACACATAACATAACATCACGTCAGTATTTCCCCGAAGGGGTAGGCAGAGGTGTAATAGTACACTCAAATTTCGCCAGTTATGTTTTAGTCCCATGTAATAGGGGGCGAGCCTATTGCCATTGACCGGGCACAAATCCAGACACCGGGCTGCCACTGAGAATTTCCTAATGAAAAAACCCAATAACACTTTGCCCAACCCGGCAAAGTGTAAGTATTATTACAGCATTAAAAGAGCCTCCACCGTGTGCAGTGACGCTAATTGATCATCTGGCGGACCTGGGCAGTCAGCCTCGCTACCAACCTGCTGACTGGCTAATCTTTTTTCCACGACATGAGCTGTTATCATTATGTAGCTCATAGACGAAGAAGTATAGTATATTATTGTGTTAACGCAATCATCGATAGTGATTATGCAAAAATAGCAAATTATGCTTAACAATAGGGTGTTTGACAATTTTTGAAAATGTACGTAAAACGATGGCGAAACATCCCATTAAAGCATTCATTAACAAATAATTACTAAAATATGCTTGTAAAATTAAATAATCAAGATTTTAAATTCTCATTTTTTATTTCGCACTAAAACGCTAAGTCACGTGACATTATCGTCAACCTACGTCACTGTTCTAGTTCCGGTCAGTGTTGCCGGAATTACCACAAAAGTACTACACGCTTACCAAAAAGGTACGAATTTGACAAAAAGTAAAAAATCGGAACGCTGTTTTTTTTGTCACATGAGACATGACTAAAACATTTTGTAGTTTGTGTTTGAATCACGCACATACAAAACAAAAGCTTTTAAATTACGTTCAAATTACCTACAAATGCTGATTAGTTTAATTGATAGTAAGTTATACAGTACATAACCTGGCTCAATAAAATAAAAATGAACCTAAATTAACAATTAACATGAATATAATTATTAATAATATACCTACTCGTTCAAAAACTGGTTCATTTTATTTTTACGATCATGGCAACATTTAGCTCGCCCTACGTCATACAGGACTATGACGTCACCCAAAATGGAGGCCAAGTCTCAAGAAGTTTTGTATCACGTGATCAACAGATTAAAAAATCAAAATTTCAAACAGAAAAATAAAATATTTAGAATATATTTAAATTAACATAACTTAGTAAAAGTTAATCTTCAACCTAAAATCTACGTTGTGTACAACTTTCATAATTTTTGGCAATACCTGTCAAACATCCTATTGCAAACTGTAATGTAACTTTGTTTAGGTAAGAAATTAAGTTTTTTTTATGACATAAGACATGTGTGGATTTACTACGAAATATTTTGCTTGTAATCTGACAAACAGGTTATGGTTATCAAGGCAAAGTTTTTAAAATTAAAAGATTCGATTTTCTCAGAATTTCCTCTCGCCAATGAATAATTTACTTCTATCCCAAATGATTCACAACATATACTGAGAATCAAATGATTTTCGACGGCATTCGGAAATGCCACGGCAAAATTCGAAGAACATAGGAATTTGTTTTTTTTTAATAAACGCGCCGAAGACAAAGATTAAAACATAAAATAACAATTTTCCGAGAAATGAAAGTGCGTTGACACATCACTGGCCTGTCAAGTTGGCCTACATAAAGCCAATACCCAAATACGGCCAATCCCAAATAGGGCCAACGTTTGTTTTCGATAATTAATGCAATTATGTACTAAATTGGCGTTAATTTGTTTTAATGGACTGTTATATGAAAAATGCAATAATTACTGTTTTTTTTATCGTATTATGGCTTGTGTGATATAGGTAAGTACCTGAATAATTAAAGTTGAGTGTTCTTGTTGATTTTTTGTAAATTATACAATTATTTTATCATTTTAACGCATTTACGCATGCGAAGCGAAATCTAATGATTTAAATTGTGGAAATAAAACCGGCCAAGAGCATGTCGGGCCATGCTCAGTATTATAGGGTTCCTTAAGTAGGTGTTACAAACAAATCAAATCGAACATTAATCATGGCTATTTTAGTTTTTCCAATAGACGGCAGTATTGGCGACTCGAAGAGTGTTGTCAGTAGCCGCTAGGTGGCGCAATACAGTGCCAAATGCAATAGACGGCACTTGACGGCAGCAGTTTCTACGTTGCATAGTTTATAAATGGCAGGGGGGGGGACACATTGCAAGCCACTTTGGCAGGCTATATTTCTCAGATGGTATACCTGATAAAAAAGTGGTGTATGAAAAATTACCTTCATTTTAGTAGACCTATTCAATGATACCCTACAAGAGGGGGTGCAGCGGAAAAATTGTTTTATCCCCATTTCACATGTATGGGCGCCACCCCTAAAATACGTAATCATGATTTTTTTTTTCTTTTAAAAATGAGATCTATATCTATACTATTTTTAACAAAATTTTATTTCCTTATGTTTATAACTGTAGAAGTAAGAAGTAAGATAAAATCTACCACCACGAAGGATCATGACCGTACATAATTTATGAAACCAATTTTTTCTCTGAGACTTTTCCCATTTATGTTGGTGTCGGCTTCCAGTCTAACCGCGGCTGAACATCAGTATTGTACACGGAGCGACTGCCATCAGACTCCCGCAATCCAGTTACTGTAATACCAACACTGTCCCTTACGTTACTGGGTAATACTGTGGTTAGACCAGTTGTCTGACTTTTGGGCTTCCGACTACCCGTATCGACTGCCCTAGATATTCGTATGGCAACCGGCTGCCTAATTGCGTAACTCACTCGCGATCGCATTCATCTGGATTTCAATGTTCATTGCTCCGTGTGTTTTGAAAATCCGTCAAACTACGTACCACGCAATGAATATTGCTGTAATTTCAAAATGAAAGCTGATGTCAATGTGAATGCATTACACAATTACCCCACGGGACCGACAGCGGCACGGAGGGGTCTCGATGTACTATCAGCAAACTTTCAGTACTAAGGCTAAAATCGCTTGCGCTCAGTGCGACGGCAGCCGTAGGTAGGTACGTGTAATGTAGCAGGATTCGTTCAAGGAACTTTGTCGACAAAATGTATGACTGTACAATGAAACGGTTACCCAGCCAAGAACTGACCGTGGCTAGCACAGCAAGATAAATTAAAAAAAAAATTGCAAAAAAACATTGTAGCGCCTAGAGCCATAATTTGAAATTTTTGTCTTACCTATCAAATTATCCTTTGATTTTTTTTTCATAAAATGCTTATTGAATACTTGTATTGTAGACTACTGTATTTGTTTTTTTCAGTACTTCAGTTAAGTGGCGAGATGTTTGGTGAAAACATATTAATGTTACATAAAGGCCAACATGCTGAGACCGCAGCGAGTCTAAACGGCCATTAAAATTCACTATAAACAGATGACCATAGCTAGGCGTCAATTGGCCATAAATTTTCCATGGCTTGCTTTAAGCTTTAATACATAGAAAGCAAAGCGAAAAGTTTACGAAGTTAGTGATATGGAAACTAACTTTGAGAACATAAGCTAATAGGTAATCTGTGACATTAGTCTGAAACAGTCTGAACAATGCATGCAAACAAATCTTTTAGCAGATGTCAGTTACCCTGGCTTTTTCATGGGTTCACCACTGGGCCGTCCTTGCTTTGTGGTTTGGTGGATATTGATAGTTTTGGCGAAAAATCACCAATCCTTTTCTTAACTAATATTTATTAAAATATAAATTTCCTAAAGAAAAAAGAAAGAACGATTTCATTACTGCGCTCAATTTAGCGCACACAACTTAATACGTAACTAAACAACTTTAAAACATAAATAAAATAAACTAGTTGACAACACTGCTCAAAATGAATAAAAATTGTCTATGGCATAACCATAACAGCATGTCTGCATGTCTAATCTAATTTTGTCTATGGATAGAGATTAACCGCACATACAATACAAACAATAATGACTAATGAAAAATGCTGTCAACTTTGTGCGTCGCATGTGCGCAAAAGTATGGGAAAAAATACATAAAATTTATATTATATAAAATATTCATACAATATTCCTTTTTGGCTATTCGTTACAGCGATCTATGGCCCTATGTTGAGATATTTTTATGTGGCGATTGTTTTTATTTTTAACTACGACACAATAAAAACATATAAAATACCATAAATATGTTTTATATGATTTCACAAAACCATGTTAGTATCAGCTCGTTTATTATCGTGAGACCGATCGTTTGTCATAGCTAAGCTAAAAATAATAGCATCCACTGGATACCCACCTTACATCATGTCACTTTCTTTAAGAATTTGTAGTCCGATTTATGGTGTCCATAGAATTATTTGTTTTATGCATTCTGAACATGGTTTTATGGTGTTTTTATGAATATTTATGTACTAAGCCGTTTTAGCACATTTTCTCACATCGCTAATAAAACTTATTTATTCATGAAATACACAGCAGTTTACAGTTAAAAACAAAAATTGTGTAAATATTTTTATGGTTTGTTTTTAACATCGATTCTAAACATTTAGTTGACACACTCTTTTGATAATAAACAGCTTAATTTTAAGCTGAACCTCAATAAAACTACAAATTTGTATTTTTTATATTACTTATGTGGGATTATTTTTGTGGTGTGCGAAGTAAAACTCGTGAAATATTTTTAAATTGCTTTTTTATTTTTTACCAGCGACCGTTTCCCTAATACACCGTAACTCAACCGCCATCTTAAACTCTATCCTATATTTCTATCCCTTTCTTCCCTCACTCTCTCGCTCACTCACCCTTACGTTCCGTTCCAACACTTATATATGTTTTTAATATTATAATTTTTTATAGCCTGCACCATAAATAATAGTATTAATTTTTGTGTAATGGGATTCAAACATTGCATTTACAGAAAATCTTCTTGGGAGACCAAACCTTACCAAGTTTGAGAATTGTACCCAGGACCTCACGTTTAGCAGACATGCTTGCAACCGCAAGAACAATGACACAAGTACTGTAATAATTTCATTTACTCAGAGATATATGAACAAAACCGATCGTTGACAGAATACTGCTCTCATCTTTGGAATATTTCGGACAAATATAAGCTTGTAGGTCTCAATTCTATAGAAGCGTGCCAATGCCAAACTAAAAAGCCATATGCATCGGCGCATAGTTGCTAGCCTGTTGGTTTTTATCGGATGTATTTAAATTGGAATCAAACAATTTGATTCCCCCAAGCGCATTCCTTCATCGGACAACCTGACACATGCCAATGTGCCACCCTTAATATGGTAAACATTCCACCTTAACGCACGAATTGTTTTGCTAATAGCTTCAATAAGAGTGCCGCTATGGAGAGGAATTCCTTGGCCATTTACCGAAAAGTATAATCTCTTCAAAGCTCGAGTGAATAGGTTTTAGCTTGGCAAGCGTGTACCATCGCCAACTGCACCATCGCTTAACATCACGTGAGGTGGCAGTCAAACGCTAACCCATTAGGTATAAAAAACCATCCACCTATAGGTAATAATCCTAACTTTCTAATCCAATCAAAAAACCTATCAACACAATTGATTTATGTAAGTGATACACCACTTCCTTCCATTGCTTAACGAATTCAATAACCCATTGTTTATTAGATTTAAATAGTACATGGTCTTGCAAAATGTTTGACAATAGGTAAAGCTGAAGTGTTGCAATTTAAGCTGGGAACAGACTTGTAGCACACCACGCGACGCGAATGTAGCTTCCTCACAGAAATCAAGAAGTAAATATAAGTTGCAAGTCCGAGAAAAAAAGATAGACTTAGAAATACATACTAAACTAAATACTATACTAATATTATACTGAGCTGTATCCCTTGCCACACATATTATGTTGTATGCATGTTGTGTTCTCATTAATTTGTCCTGTTACCTTTGCATGTAATATGTATATTTTGTGTATGTGTGGCAAAATAAATGGTTTAAATGGTTTTTTTATTTTTAAATGTGTTTATAGGTTTTTAAATTGCATATACCTACCTCATACACTTAATCATTATTTTAAAAGATGTATAACGTCCCAGAGGAAAAAGTACATACACGAGATAATCATGGCTAAGTTTTGGTAGAAAAATGCGTTAAGTGGTAATTTTAAATTGCGTATACCTCGTAAGCATATATTTTATCATCCTGATGTTAAAAATAAAAAGTATTAACACCAAACCAGTTTTAACCAAAGTACAATCTTCTCATCCTTTTATATGCAAAAACTTTATTACGTACCTTTCTTGTTTTCTTTGATTTCTTAATATAATAACATTTAATTTTGCGAGAAATGTCAAAAGGGTGAAATGTGGGTGTACTGTACACCTCTTCCAACCCCTTCGGGGAAATACAGGCATGATGTTATGTAGGTTATGTAACTTTCGCGCGGCTATTTCAAACGCGTGAGGTGTAACAAATGTGTACTGCTCATGTTGAAATTAGCATCTGCCTACAACAGCCCACGGATGACGGATCTATAATGTTATTAACTTATTAACTTTAGTTTGACTAGAGCCTATTCTGTACGTCTATTTGATTTTATGATCTTTGTATTATTATTTTAGTATTTTATGGTAGACTGTCTGTTTTTGAAATGAAGTAAGAAACTGTAGGTGTAATGTTGGTTTGTGACGTAAAACAATTTCCTTCTAACATCGATAAATTACATAGATCGGACTAACTTACCAAGTGACGTCCGATCCTCGATTATGTGAAGCAGTCTCGTTTCCATATGTACTAGTAGTAGGCACTAATTTGCTTACGATGCACACTTTTTAAAGATGAAAAATTGGATTACAATTTTATAATCTGAAATGAAACCGAACGCAACCTGACGCGCTCTGTGGAGCTGTCACCCAGAACTGTCATTTACTTCAAAGTCACACAGGTAGACACAACTTTCATAAGGGATATTGAATCTAGGATACACTGGGTCGGGTCGGGAATTGGATGGAAACGAGACTGCTTCACATAATCGAGGATCGGACGTCACTTGGTAAGTTAGTCCGATCTATGTAATTATGTGAAGCAGTCTCGTTTCCATATGTACTAGTAGATGTTCAAAGAAGAAAGTTGTGTAGTATTAGTTTAGATTAGATACCTAATCTAAACTAACCAATCACGCAATTGGTATCAAAAAGGAAATCAGAATAATCACATATACCATGATACGATGGTAACAATATCGGTCTTATTTTCTATACTTAGTTACTTGGGTAATAAAAGTAGATGTAGCTATCTTTATATAAAGCAAAATCATAAGTTCACAAGTCAAGTAAAGTCCTTGTGTATGTGTGTTTAATAACAATTACCTTAAACACAATAAACAATTAAAGGAAAAGTAGATTTGTTGAGGCATGCAGGTCTGTAGAGATGTATGGCTATGATTCGTACAGATATCTTTTATTTTAACTATCTCTGTCTGTATTAAAACTATGAAATCTTGCTATTCAAATTGATCGAAGATTCAAAAGAATAGAATAAGATCATGAGATTAGGTAGGTACACATATGTATAAACAATGTGGATTTTTATTATTGATTTACTTATCATTACATTATTATTATATAACATTATTTGCCTCAAATAGGTGCTTATATTATGTAGGTATAAGGATTTTTATATTGATTGAGTAAAACAAAAGTCAAGAAGTCCATTTCCTTCTTAGTTTCTATAAGAATTCTGACTGCAAAAATATCACAGTTAAATTAAGTATTCGTTTTTACTGTAAAACACCTTTAACTGAGGAGTATCATTATTTGACCCAATTGTGTAACAAAATAATTGGTTTAAATAATTCATCCAATAAATAATTTCCTACTCTATCTCATTCAACTGAGCCACTTGTTAATTAAAATCTTCAAAGGAAGATTTATTTTACCGATTTCGATTTTTTATACACAATTATTCTGCACATCCCTAATGAGCAGTCACTTTTACAACCTAGTAACAGTAGGTGCCTAGTGGTGTCAACTATTTAGTATATCATAATGGTGTACCTACTAGAACGAAGATTTTTATTTTTATTTTGTGTTATAATCTTATAATGTAGGTATTGCGTTAACCGCATTCTACAGTTTATACTAAGGATTATAATTAGAGAGCATAACGAAAGCAAACAATTTTGCTGCTCCGTATTATGTATAATATAATAATTTTGAGCGATAAAAATGTAACTTAATATGTAAAGTTGAGATCGCATTGATGGAAATCTATCCAAAAAACATCATCAATATTATTAAGGATTGATCCTCTAACTAAAATATCTTTAGTAAATAATTAAATATTGATTCAGATCGGCCATTTTTAAAGATAAAATTAAATATTACTGGTCCTATTATTATTATTATAGGTACACACTGACTCCGATTATGGATCTGAGCAGGCAGCATTTTTATAACAGCACCTTAGTTCTGTTTGATAAGTAAGCTAGCATGCGACCATTGCTGCTTAAGTAAAGGTCTTGTACAAGGGAAGTTGAGTCCTGATGGGGGATAAAACCAATTTGTGGAGTCAAAACTAGTTCTATCAAACTTATTCGTGTACTATCCTGTATTCAAAAACCATGGTACCATCCATGGTTTAGCGGCCACCAAAATACCCCAACAATGCCCCCCCCCCACCTTTTTTGATCCTACATAGAAGGTCAAATGGAGGAAAGAATGTCTCATCCTATTTTAAAGGGGAGGCACCTATGTATTTCAGGAAATCAAAACATATGATCTACCTATTACCTACAATGTATTACTTATCATTAGGAACTTAGAACAGCTATATACAGAAACCATGTCCATGCGCACAATTTGATGCATGGGCAGGCACAAATGGTTCCATTCCGTACCGCTTAAGCACGCCCATGTGCGTGTCGGTGAACATTTGACGTGCTGCTTGCGAGCACTTATCGATTATTTTTGTGCTTCAACTTTGAGCGGAAATTTAGATGAAACTATCACTCTGTGTCTTATTACTCTAAGATTAGGAAT
This sequence comes from Asteroscopus sphinx, assembly GCA_949699075.1. NCBI lineage: Eukaryota > Metazoa > Arthropoda > Insecta > Lepidoptera > Noctuidae > Asteroscopus > Asteroscopus sphinx. Next base: position 18,319,757 of record OX453022.1, on the reverse strand, counting down.
AATTTTATCAGCTTTTCCAAATTTGTCATAAATTTCGCATAACACCTGCAGCGAATTATTTAGCATGGGTAGGTAGGTAGTTTAATTTAACAGTACCATCTGTAAATTTTCTGTATAATACAACAAAATTTTGTGTAATAGTTGTGTTTTTTCCCGTGATTCAGGAACCTTCCATAATTGAAGCAACACTATGTAGGTAGTGGTAAACGTTGAACTAAAACAAACAACTAAGGATTATTGCATTTCCACGCGATTCAGGAACCCTCCGTGATTGAAGCAACACCATCTAGTGATAACCGCTGAACTAAAACAACCAACAAATTGACTCGATTGGTGAAAAAACCACCAAGCTGTGTTCATTGGTTCTTGTTTTATGTGAAATGTGAAAGACTGGATTCTCTACTGCCTGTTATCAAGAGAATCTCACATTATAATTTGCTAGGTACCTACTAAAGTTGGATGCAAAAATAATAATAATTAAATCCAGTAATACAATCATTAGGTAGTTGAATAGCTTTTCATGTATTTCTAGATTCATGAAACTGATATTTTATCTTTTCTTAGATCTTTAAGACACTATAAGGTATCCTTAGCTTTCAGTGGTGTAGTACACAATATCTTTCAGTATAAAATGCACAATAAGTAGGTATGAATACCTGCATTTACTTGATGTCCTTTATGATTCCATCCACTTTAGATGGACGGAAACACTAGATAATGAACTAGTGTTCCACAGGTCAACATGTTTCTAAGTTTAGAACAGGAATATATTATTAATATCCTATCATATTTAGGATTAGTAATAATACAATACCTACTAATTGGGAAGATATTCTAATCATCCGGTTTGTACCTGTAACATAGGTGGCCCGTAGCGGCCAATTGGATTTGTTTGTAATATTTCTTCCATTTAAATAAAGGATGTCTCATGAAGGATTTCTCCATTTGTATGTAACAATATGCTATTGTTATCTAAGATCTTATTAGTATCTTCAGGTATTGCCTCAACCTCAAGTGAACTAATTCAGATATGTCTTCCACTGAAAGTGATAGATGTTCAGATGTTTCATGAATATGGACTGGCTCATTGGCCAATAGGCTCGCCCCCTATTACATGGGACTACAACATAACTGGCGAAATGTGGGTGTACTATACACCTCTACCTACCCCTTCGGGGAAATACAGGCGTGATGTTATGTTTGTATGTCATTGGCCATGTTCAACACTACACTTATGTAAAGTGAAATCCTCTACATGTAAAAGGTGTTTTGCTGTAAAGTAATATTCATTAACTTATTACAACAGACTATCATTTGTGTCTTACTCACCTGAGGAAAACGGCCTGAGTTAGGCTTGATTTTATTACAAATTAATGTGTAGGTATCACTGCTCTTAGACTGTGACATATGGCCAAAGTTGAACTTTTGCTGGAGCTCCCGCTGTGCTGAGAATATAATGTAAAATACATGTTATGAAGGCTGCAGCTGACATTTCATGAAAGCTCGAGGACCCATAAAGCAGTCTTTTCCACCCCTCCTATTAACATCCTGTTCAAGGAACATGGGGAACATGCACATGTTATGGCCATGGCTAACCTCTCGTGAAAGCTCAAGGATGCATGGAATCTATTCTACCCATTGGCTGACCTCCCGTGAAAGCTCTTGGAGTAATGGGAACATGTATGTATCATCGCCACGGCTAACCTCTCGTGATAGCTCAAGGGCGCATAGTGAATCTCTATTCTCTCCTTTGGCTGACCTCTCGTGGAAGCTCTTGGAGTATAGGGGAAATGTATGTATCATCGCCACGGCTAACCTCTCGTGATAGCTCAAGGGCGCATAGTGAATCTCTATTCTCTCCTTTGGCTGACCTCTCGTGGAAGCTCTTGGAGTATAGGGGAAATGTATGTATCATGGCCACGGCTAACCTCTCGTGATAGCTCAAGGGCGCATAGTGAATCTCTATTCTCTCCTTTGGCTGACCTCTCGTGGAAGCTCTTGGAGTAAAGGGAAAATGTATGTATCATGGCCACGGCTGACCTCTCGTGATAGCTCAAGGGCGCATAGTGAATCTCTATTCACTCCTTTGGCTGTCCTCTCGTGGAAGCTCTCGGAGTAAAGAGAACATGTAGGATGTATCACAGCCACGGCTAACCTCTCGTGAGAGCTCAAGGGCGCATAGTTAATCTGTATTGTCTCACTCACTCAAATAAAGTCACGAGAATCACTCAAATAACTGCTACTTATTTTACCAACAAGTTCGAACTTGCTTGATGAATTTACCAAATTCTTGATTAATCGCTACTAGCTGAGCTTAAGACATAAGCGCACAGTATTATTTTGTTACGTATTAACGTATTCACTACCACTACACAGGTAATCATGTTTATAATGATTGAAATTGTTATCACTCACTCCCAAGCATCCCAGACGCCGGCGCCGCCGCGCCGGTCTCTTCTCTCAGTTCTTTAGTACTGTGTTTTGTATCGATTTTGATTTTCCTTACACTTATCACTACGAGTATGTGATTATATATAATATTTACACCTAATAAGTACACTTAAACACTATTATGTTAGTATTTAGAAAATAACGTGCATGCGCATCGCGCACAAAAAAGTACAATGACAGTTCTGGGTGACAGCTCCACAGAGCGCGTCAGGTTGCGTTCGGTTTCATTTCAGATTATAAAATTGTAATCCAATTTTTCATCTTTAAAAAGTGTGCATCGTAAGCAAATTAGTGCCTACTACTAGTACATATGGAAACGAGACTGCTTCACATAATCACTTATAATAGTTTTCAATATTCAGAAAATTCAAACCTGAGGGTATATTTGTCACTATCGAGTGACGTACCGAGATGATAAAAACAGTTGTCATTTGGCGGTGGAACTCACTTGTGTTCGGGCGTTTGAAGAAGTTGGACATACTTAACTGACGTAATTATCCTTTTCTTTTATAAAATAGTAATCTTAGTAATCTTGTGAAATAATCTGGTGATTGTTAAAGTTACTTAATAAATTTAAATACAGTGATCTTGTGTTCAAGAAGTCTCTTATTAAGACTAATGTGACTATTGTTTACTATAACCATTGGTCCTTGAAAAGTAGACATCAGTTCTATTTAAACGTAGAGCTTAAAACCATGAAGAAATAGGTGTTTCATGATATATCTAATCTGCTATAAGCCCACTAAAGTTCGATTTGGTGGACTTCTTCGTAGAGGGGTCTACGCGAACAATGCCCAAAGCAATAATTCTCAACATTTCTCACTGATGACTAATAACTAACACTATTCAGAATATTGAACACAAATTTACATGTCAAGGGAAACTTGCAAATTAGATTTTGTAACATTTAATAAGATTTAAAGAGACAGCCAATATATCTGTTAATTCCGATTTATGATCAAGGCAAAGGGTTTATAAATGGTATAACCGTAATTGGAAATGTGATTATTGTTAGTCGCGTTGGCGGATGTGGTGTGAAATAGATTACAATGAGTTAAGAACTAACAGATTACAGACAAACTACAGGATTAATTGAAATTACAGAGTCCTTAACCAATAGATTCGTATAGGTCTTATTGGCACTGAGCAAGTCGTATGTTTTGGCTCTCTTATTTATTTTAAATGGAAAACGAGTGATAACTATCGCTACATAAACAACGCATTATTGTCTCATTGCTGGCTACGGGCAGAGGCCCATCTTCTACTTACGGCCTTAACTTCTCATTCGGAGACTCTTCTCCGAATACTTCTTCGAGAAGTTAAGGCCTTAGACTATCACACTGGTCTACTGCAGGTTGGCGGACTACACAGTATCGAAAACTGTATGGAGCACGTTCAGGTGTGCAGGATTACTCACGATGTTTTCCTTTACCGTTAATGCAAGATCCGCAAATGAATTCGAAATGACAGAGGTACGGGCTGGGTTCAAACTTAGATTCTCTTGCTTGAAAGGCAAGCGTTCAACCACTAGGCTATCACTGCTTTGGATTACATAAACATATCGATAAGCAAATAAAAAATATTGAAATGTAATCATTCAATCATTTATTTCCAAATATTGTATTTGTGTAGATTTATATTAGATTATCACTTGCTATAACGGTGAAGGAAAACATCGTGAGAAAACTTGCACACCAGAGAGTGCTCCATACAGTTCTCAATGGTGTTTGTAGTCTGCCAACCCGCACTAGGCCAGCGTGGTGGACTAAGGCCTTAGCCTTCTCGTACTGAGAAGAGGTCCGTGCCCAGCAGTGGGACAGTAATGGGTTGGTTATGTTATGCATGTATTTGTCTAGAACTAACCATCTGATAAAGTCAATGAAGTAAGGCCCCCCGAGGACGCGTCGCATAGAATTTTCTATCTAACTTTGTTTGTTTGTTCCTATCACAGATTTGACATCTACCCGTTCTACCGGGGGTAGATGTCAAATCTGTGGTTCCTGTTCAATCTATTTCATAACTGTTAAAAGGGATCTTCTTTTTTCCTAAATTTCTAACCAGCCTGTTTTAAAAGAGGTATTTATCACATTTCGTAACTCTGCCACTCCTACGCCGTGTAGTTTTTAATTCCCCTCAGCAAACGTTAAATCTTAAACAAACATTTGTACTAAGATGAGTGACATCATCTTGCGCACGCGCGGTTTTACGCGCAGTATTGTTATGGCGGAAGATATAAGCGATAGATTATAATAAAACAAAGTTTAACCGGATTAAATCGCGTATATTATTTATTTATTAATCCGGTTAAACTTTGTTTTATTATAATGTGTAGTGATCGCGAAAACCTAAGAAATTATTATAAGCGATAGATTTAGAATTTCTCTATGAATTCAGTTAGCGTTCAGCTGGCCAACCCTGATAAGTTATGTATGCCAAATTATGCTTTTGTTTCCGTTTTGCCCCTACCAGAATCGAAAACTTGTTTGTTGTTGTCGCCGGTTTGTCTGACTAGTCCGCTGGGAGCACGGGTGTCACGTCCTACACCTTTTCTAAATAATTTTGAATGTGTTATAAGTAAGTATCCCAATAAAACTTTTTAACAAAATATTGAACCGACGAAAACAGAAACTGAAAAGCGAAAAATAACTACTTATGAGTCGGCGCCAAACGAACTTTTAACAAGCAAAGTGCGTGTAAGTTGCAAATGGCCGAGCGGAGAACGCATTTTTGGAAAGTTATTGTTTATCGTTGAAAATTTTACGTTGTATTTGATGTGACGTTGTTTTTATTATTTATTTAAAGTAATTTAATGATCTTCGTTGATTGGTTGTTTGGCGCCGACTCATAATTAGTTATTTTTCGCTTTTCAGTTTATTTTTTCGTTGGTTCAATTTTTTGTTAAAAAGTTTCATTTTTCATTTTTTTGTGGTTAAAATCTAACTCCAGGTCTCCATTATGTCGTAGTATCTAGAACCATATTTATGTGTGTCAAGTTTCAACAGAATCAGTTAACAGGTAAGAATTCAGTGGGTGAAACAACCCTCATCTCCTGTTTTACTACCCTCAGGGGTGGATTTTGATTTTGAAATTTAAATGGGACCAATAAAAAAAAAATAAAAAAAATGTTTGCGTCGAATTGAGTACCTCCTCCTTTTTTTCGTTGGTTAAAAAATAACCATGATATCTATTATGTTCAAGACCATGAAATGTAAGTTTCTTGAAAAAAAAATCAATCATAATGCAGTCGAACTCAACGAAATTTTACAAGGTCCATCAGTCCATTTGTTATATATGAGTATCATTAAATTACGAATTTAATTAAGTGAACACAAATGTAGGGACCAACTGATATATTTTTCGCGATTTCAGGGTTGATCCCATAGTAAAAATTGTTCATAATGATGAGTACAATGACCCCTTTCCGGGAAATAAGCCATTCAAATTTCAGCATGTATAATATCATATATAACGTGTTATCAGTATAAACAACTTTTACTATGGGACCAATCCTGAAATCGTTAAAAAAATCTGCTGATCCCTACATTTTGTCGATTCATGTGAACAAAAATGTAAGGGACAGCCGATATTATTTTCGCGATTTCAGGTTTGGTCCCATAGTAAAAGTTGTTCATACTGATGAGTACAGAGTAAGAGATTTTCAGTTATTTTAATAAAACGTTGTATATCTCATGGTCGTTGTGGCGATGCTTGGGGGAGGCCTATGTCCAGCAGATGATGATGATATATATCTTCGTAGTGTAAGTCGCAGTCGCACTAGTTTCAAATCAAGCAGCTTAAACATTTGGTTATTTTTAAGGTACAACATTATTTTTGTAATAACATATTTGTTTTGAATTCAAAAACCAAATAATAATATTGTTATAGAACCTTTTTCTGTCGCTTTTCTCTCAAAACTTGGACCCATTATTAATGTTACGTTTAGATCTGTTTAGGCAACGCAACACTTACGAAATATTCAGCGAATCTTGGTGTGTTTGTACAGCACATACTTGTGTATTGTGTACTTGTGTTTTATGTTCTGAGTGTGTACTTAATCGTTTCTTGTCGAAATAAATTTTAAGAATCAAGTTAGCTGTAGGAATAGGAACGTTTTAGTAAGAGCTCCCACTAACAGAGGTTGCTTCTTAAGACACGCTTGTCAATATTTAGTACTTGGTACTACGGAGTTTTCATTATTCTTCGTGTCGATAGTATGCCATGACCAGGATCGTACCTAGGGGCTGGCTGCGGGGGGCAGCTGCCAGGGGTAGAAACCTCACGGGGGCGCACTCGTAACTCCGCAGCCTGCAGGCCGCTGGGGCACAGACACATTAAGAACTTACCTAAAATTAAAACACGAGTTTATATGTTTCTATAAAAACGTTACCATAAGTTTTGGCGGGCGTAAAATTCAAATCTTGCTGGGCGTAAATTTTGGGAGGTGTAATACTGAAATCCCACGCTGCGTGCATGACCTTAGTAACACTAGATATGGCTAAACTTAAGTCAAACTTGGCAAGCCCAAAATTTGCCACTTCTACCGCGTTGTCAGTGGCAGCGCGAAGGTCACCCAGGCTACAGGGTGTTGGGGCACAAAGAATAGGGTAAAAGGTGACTCATCGATTGGGGGTCGGTACTACAACCACACTCAATAATCGTTTTTAGGGTTCCGTACCCGAAGGGTGCCAAACGGGACCCTATTACTCTCACTACGCTGTCCGTCCGTCCGTCCGTCCGTCCGTCCGTCCGTCCGTCCGTCCGTCCGTCCGTCCGTCCGTCCGTCCATCCGTCCGTCCGTCCGTCTGTCTGTCACAGGGCTGTATCTTTTGAACGGTAATAGGTAACAGGTTGAAATTTTCTCAGAAATTGTGTTGCTATGAGGTGTATCACGACAAATACTAAAAACAAAAAAAAGTCTAAAACCAAAGGGGATCCCCATACAAGAAACCTCAAAAAACATGCATTTTTTTCAACTTTTTTGTTCCTGCTCTATCTTCAAAACGGTAATATATACCAGCGTCAATCTTGGTCATATTATAGTGCATATTATGTAGTTTAGCAACAAATACTAAAAATAAGACAAACATAGACATATGTGGTGGTACCTGCGTAAGAAAGACATGCAAAAATTCATATTACGCTCACTGTGCGTTGATGTCTTTTGATAAACTCTCGTAAATTAAATCAGTTTTTATGGGGTATCAGGATGTTGAGAGGTACGGAACCCTTAATGCGCGAGTCCGACTCGCACTTGGCCGGTTTTTTCAAATAGCCCCTATTACTCTCGCTACGCAGTCCGTCCGTCCGTCCGTCCGTCTGTCTGTCACAGGGCTGTATCTTTGTAACGGTAATAGATAACCAGTAAAAAAATTCACAGAATATGTGTTGCTATGAGTGGTATCACGACAAATACTAAAAATAAAAATAAAGTCTAAAACTAAAGGAGGTCCCCATACAAGAAACCTCGAAAAACATGCATTTTTTTCAACGTTATTGTTCCTGTTCTATCTTCAAAACGGTAATACATACCAGCGTTAAACTTGGTCTGATAATAGTGCATACTATGGAGTTTAGCAACAAATACTAAAAACAGGACAAACATAGACATATGTGGTGGTACCTACGGAAGAAAGAGATGCAAAAATTCACATTTCGCGTACGCTCGTTGATGTCTTTTGATAAACTCTCGTAAATTAAATCAGTTTCTATGGGGTATCAGGTCGATGGGTGGTACGGAACCCTTACTGCGTGAGTCCGACTCACACTTAGCCGGTTTTTTCAATATAGCCCCAGTTGGCAAGATTACCTAGACTTCCTTCTTTCTAGTTGGGTTCGAAGTCGGTTGACGACTTCCAAGTTTACCATGAAAAGTTATATCCTTCAGGAAGATGCTCACTCGACTGGATATAGGAAGCGGGCGGAGAAAGTATATTCAGCAACAGATTACGACGGTTCTCAAACGGAAGTTTTTATTTAAAAGAAACAAGAAGATATAATTTACTAAAAGGAAGACTGAAATCTAATTAACTACCTGTTTTATAAGAAACTTAACAAAGCAAAACAATTAGGTAACATAAAATTAATAAAAAGTAACTTCTGAAGTTTTCAAGAATTTTCCGCTTTATTAAATGAAGCTGTTTTAAGTGTTTCATTTTAATATTGAACAAAACAACAGTTTGACATGGTTTTTATGTATTATATATTAGTCTACGTATTAGATGGTGAAAAGAGTTAAAGACCTACCGGTTAATTACCTTTGCTCATAACAACTGCAATACCTACCACCTAGGCTGTTGCCTAAATGGTACCGCAAGTCAGTTCACCGAACTAAGACATGAAGATGGCAAGTCTCATGTGATTGTAATTTCACCGGCTGCCGTACCCTTCGTACCGAAAGACAGCAATGCAAGCTTTACTGTTTTGCGACAGAAATAAGTACAGTACAGTGTAACATAACTTAAAATCATAGAAAGTAAAAGAATTAGGTACAACATTTTATTTATTTGTTTAAGGTGAATGCTACAGGGTAGCCCGCGTAATTCAAATTTATTGGCGTTTTTTTTGCAAATTGTAGCTTTATTTCGCGTTGCTGTGTTTCGCGGTCAAAATATGATTGGCGGAAATAGTAACAATATATCTAAGGAATAATACTCATAAAAAATATTAACCTAGCTCTATAAGCTGTATAAGCTCGAAAATCGATAATTTGACCGTATATCGTGAAATAAAGCTACAATTTGCAAAAAACGCCAACAATTTTGAATTTCGCTGTGTACCCTGTAGCATTCACCCATGCAGAGACTTCTCAAATTGGATCGAAGCTCCCAAATAAAAAAAAAACCATAGTAAATTAAATAAGACCCTTTCTAAGGGTTGTTTATTTAGACTTTGCGGCATTTTTAGTCTTCCATCTCTAAAATTAAACCTAAATATGAGCACGTGTGCGCAAATAATTTTATTATTGGTGCTTTCAAGGCTAAGTCGAGACGTGTGTTCTCTTGCTAAGAATAAGCCTCGTGTTTCAAATGAAACGGTTGTATGACAGCAGATTACTAATACACGTACTACCTATATGAGTTATGTAATCAATAATGTTCGTTAATTCTAGTGTGGCTACCGCAATCGAAAATTCGAAATTTAAATTTAAATTCAAATTGTTTCATGCATACAAATTGTAAATCATTGGTTGTACTTATGTCCTTTAATAGGATAGAAACTTCATATATTTTATTTTTGTTTAAAGTTCTTTTACCAAACAAAAATCTATCGGTATAAAAAAGTAACCATCATTTCAGCTGAAAGACGTCCACTGTTGGAAATAGGTTTTCCCCGAAAGGGGGAATGTGCCATAATCGCTACGCTTGGCAGCCGGCTTGGTGATCGCAGTTGGTTTAATAAATACCTACTCAGAGAACGCTGCTGCCTATACTCTGGTGAACCCCTTAGTCGCCTTTAAGACACCACGAGAAGCGATGGGGTGGTGCTATTGTTTGTGTCCGGCATCACACGAAAAAGAAGTACCTATACTTACATTCTTACGTGTTTTAATTTTTTGGACTATTAGACTTCGGTCGGTCTCTGTATTTTTCTAGTTTTTAACATAAACCTAGCAGATAAATATTAGAGTTTTTAGAAGCTTTTGCGTAAGCTTGCTGACATTGAACTCCAGTAAAACCACAAAAAGATCAAAAAAAAAACTGGTATAACACTTGCAAAATAAACAGTTGACTGATTCCAAATAGGTGATAAAAAATACGAATATATCGAATATATTAAAATTTAGCTGCTATTTTGAATAGGTGTTTACAATGCGACTGGAACGCGTTGAACGTCTCAAATCCAACCGGCGTCGGAGCGGAAGAGGTGGAACGTGACAATAGCGGCCTCGACCGGCGACGTCTAACTTTGACAGCTGACAGCTGACAGCCAGATATACTTTCTCTCTACTACGAACTGACGACAAGAGCGCGGACGCAAAAAATCTGTCGCGAATATTTTAATCTCAAACTTGTAAAAAATAGACAAATAAAACGTAGAATCAATATAACAGAACCTGTTTTCTTGAAGACGACCCCAACATTTGGTGACCCCGACGTGATTAAAGAAAAAACTGAAGATTGAGACTACGATGCAGCCGCATTGTTCCTGCTACGGCTGCTACTTCAACGGATGAAAATGGCTTGTGTGTGACGTGTGTTTTTTGGTTACTACTTACAGGGAAGTACGCCCAGTTTTAGTATCTTATTTATTTTACAGTTTTCTTAATGCTGCAGTCTGCCTAACAGTGTTCATTGCAAAATAATTACTTCAAAGCCCGATCACAACCGTATTTCTAATATCTAAATGATTAAAATATCTATGGAGTCAGACTGAAATTACTTTCTGTGTCGATTTTCCTTACTATATGACAAGAACCTAGGTTCATACCTAGGACCCTACTTCTACCTAACTTTGCTTGCATTTCGCTTACGGGACCACCCTGGCATTTTCCAGATTCGCCGTGTGCACCTGCTTCTTGGGTCCTGTTGGAATGCTCTGCTAAAAAGAAAGACACCTGCCTGCACTTCACAGCTTGCGTCCTGTGCTGCGTGGCCTGCTTTGCTCGTGTGCGAGTTGCTGACTGACGAGTGGTTGTCGTAGCTATTGCACGACTTGCACGGTTTGGCTTTTGATTTTTGTTTTAACCGAGATACCTGTTACCAGAATTGGTACTGTATACCTACTTAATCTTTAACAGTCTGTTCAATTTGTTGTGCTTTTCATTATGGCTGCTGAATTAAAACCTCTTATTCAGCAACGTGGAACGATGAAAGCTAGAATAACTATATTTTCAAAATATATAAATACTGTTATGCTGATAGGTGCTGAAAGCATCTCTAAACAAATACTCGCTGAAACTGAGATAAAACTGTCAAGATTCAGAGAGTTATTAAACCAGTTTGATAATTTAAAAACTAAAATTGAAGGTTTAGAACCTGAACAGTTAGAAGAGAATGATGTAATTGAGAGTGACTTTTGTTCAAACATTGCTAAAGCTCAAGTGTTAATTGATAGTCTTGCACCTAGTATTGTACTACCTGAAAATGCTAATTCTCATTCAATAACTAGCTGCCAGAATATAAAACAAGATAGCCGAAACTATAGCATAAAGCTGCCTACCATACAGCTGCCTTCCTTTGATGGAAACTATTTAAAGTGGATGGAATTTCGAGACACTTTCGATTCTTTAATTAACAATAATGATACTATTCCTGATATTAACAAGTTCCATTACCTACGTTCTTCGTTAGAGGCAGGCGCATCTAATATAATAAAGTCAATAGAGTTCACTGGTACCAATTATAAATTAGCTTGGAGTTTGCTTATCGAGCGCTTTGACAACAATCGTATACTTACAAATAATCATTTAATGGCTCTTCTGAATTTTGAAGCAATTAATAAGGAAAATTACAAGTCACTTCGCTATATGATAGATTACTACGCTAAAAATCTTCGTGCCTTATCTTCTTTGAATGAACCTACAACTCACTGGGATACTTTAGTTGTTTTTATAATGGCCACGAAACTAGATGGTGTTACAAGTCGCAAATGGGAGGAACACAGGAGTACTATTCCTACTTCTCCAACACTTGAGGAGTTTTATAGTTTCTTGCGTAATCGTGCTGACGTGCTAGAAACCTTGCAGTATAGCAAGAATGATTTATCAATCAAAACTGAAAAACGTTCATCTTCTTATAATAAGGACAATAAGCACACAAAATCATTTGTTTCTTCTTCGACAAACGTAAAAAATTGTGTTGTATGTTCGCAAGATCATTTACTTTATAAGTGTGATAAATTCAAAGAGATGTCATTGGATTCTCGATACAATGAAGTTTCAAAGCACAAGCTCTGTCATAATTGTCTACGCCCTGGTCATTTCTCGGCTCACTGCAAACATAATTCTTGCAAAATCTGTAACAAAAGACATAATTTATTACTGCATAAATCACAGTCCAATAATGATAAAACAAACTTACCTGTTGATACTTCTTCTGTGACATCACTTCCTCAAGTGGCGGAGTCCTCTCAGACGTCTACTGTCACTATGTTCAATCCTATATCACTCTCCGTGCAAATTCCCGGGCAAATTCTCTTATGTACTGCTCAGGTGGAATTAGTTGATAGCCGATCTAATAAAACATTCATTGTTAGAGCTCTTCTAGACAATGGAAGTCAGTCTTCATTTATAACTGAAAGTATGCAAAAGAAAATGAATCTGACTTGTTCTAATACTAATATATCAATTGCTGGAATAAATAATAAATTAACAAATACTAATAAAAAGTGTGATATACAGTTAAAATCACGGGTCAACTTATTCCAAACGAACATTTCTTGTCTTGTAGTACCGCAGATCACCGGTAAGTTGCCTAGCACAAAGATTAACCCTTCTCAATGGGATCTTCCTGAGTTTATAGAACTAGCAGATCCAACCTACTACTGCCCATCTGAAATTGATCTACTACTAGGGGCTGATGTTTACTGGGAAATTGTAGATTCTAAGCTAATTAAGTTGGGGAAAAATAAACCTACCTTACAGAAATCCAAGCTGGGTTGGTTAGTGTCTGGTCCATGTGGTATGGGCCATGCTACTACCATTAATTCTAACTTTTCTCAAGAAATTAGAGATTCTCTGACTAAATTCTGGGAAGTTGAAAATATTCTTGACTTGCCAACAAAAAATACTTTGCTTTCTGAGGATGAAAAATATTGTGAAAATCATTTTATTGAAAATACGGTCCGCCTGAAAGATGGCAGATTCTGTGTCAAACTGCCCTTGCGGAAAGTCGCTAATGAGGCTCTAGGGGACTCTTATCTTATTGCTAAAAGGCGTTTCTTTAATTTAGAAAAGAAATTAGATAAATCTAACATTAAAAATGAGTATATAGATTTCATTAATGAATATAAAAGATTAGGCCATCTTACCGAAATCAGCCGTCCTATTTTCGGTTACTATATACCTCACCACGCAGTAATTCGTGAAAGCAGTGAGACTACTCGCTTAAGAGTAGTCTTCGATGCCTCTTGTAAGACTTCTACAAACATATCACTTAATGATATTCAATTTGTTGGGCCAGTAGTTCAAGATGATTTAATGGCAATTTTGCTCAGGTTTCGTCAGTATACCTATGTAGTGACAGGTGATGTGGAAAAAATGTACAGACAGGTTATGGTTACTGAATCCCAGCGTCACCTGCAACTCATACTCTGGAGAGAGGACAAAGATCAAGAACTCAAAACCTTGCAACTAAATACTGTCACGTATGGAACAGCTTCAGCTCCGTATCTTAGTACTAGGTGTCTTATACAACTTGCAATGGAGTGCTCTGATGAAACTGTTGCTAATACGTTAAGACATGACTTTTATGTTGATGACCTGAATACTGGTTCAGACTCAAAATCTGTGTTAAAATCTACTCTTTCAGGAGTAATTAAAAAACTTTCTGAGGGTGGTTTTCCTTTGCGTAAATTTAGAACAAATTCTCCTGATATTTTTGATGATATACAAATGACTGATCAATCTCAAGACTTTAGTAAGCAATCCTCTGTGTTAGGATTAAAATGGACACCTAGCTCTGACACTTTGCACTTTACAGTCGAAATTAAACCTATTCCTAAAATTACGAAACGCTCTATACTGTCCAACTCGTGTCGCATATTCGACCCATTAGGCCTCTTATCTGCCTGCACTATTTTTCATAAAATATTTTTACAGAAGCTCTGGTTACTTAAAATAGACTGGGATGATGAAATTTCGAAGGAGATGGAGAACTCATGGATAGAATTCTATAAAGAGACTAATAATTTTGCTCATATTAAGGTACCTAGGTATATTCTCTGCAACTCCCCAACCTATATAGAGGTTCATTGCTTTACTGATGCCTCACAAGATGCCTATGGTGCATGTATTTACTTAAAATCGACGAATAACTTGGGTGAAGTTGAATGTAACTTATTATGTGCAAAAACTAAAGTTTCTCCCTTAAAAACTGAAACAATTCCACGTCTAGAATTGTTAGGCGCTTTACTTGGTGCAAAACTACATTCTAAAGTTCTGCAATCTTTAAAAATTAAGATTTCACGCTCAGTATTTTGGACAGATTCAACCATAGTTTTAGGGTGGTTACACACTCCACCTAAAACCCTTAAAACTTATGTTTGCAGTCGGATTGAACAGATTCGTGATCTAACTGATATAACTACTTGGCGTCATGTACCTACCGAATATAATCCTGCTGATATGGCGTCTAGGGGCATTCAACCACGTCTTCTTTTTAGTAATACCCTTTGGTGGCATGGTCCTTCCTTTCTGGCCAAGTTTGAACATGAATGGCCCCAGTCTAAATCTACTTCTGTAACTTTACCTGAAACAAAAATAAGTTTAAATATTAAAACCCTACCTAATGATGTTGTACCATTTGAAAAATATTCTAAATTATACAAATTGCAAAGAATATACGCTTACATACTAAGATTTATAAATAACATTAGAAAAAATAATACTAAACTAAATGGTGAACTTACTTGTTCTGAATTGAGTAATTCACTGATGCTTATAGCTAAAGCTTCACAAGGCGAAAGCTTTTCAAAGGAAATTCATTCACTTAAGACTTTAAATAAACTAAATTCTAAGTCACGGATTCTCTCTTTAAACCCATATTTGGATCAACATGGTGTATTACGTGTCGGTGGACGGATTGAAAATGCATCCCACTGTCCTTATGGGAAAAAACACCCCATATTACTTGACCCCAAACACACTTTCTCTAAACTTTTATTTGAGCAAGAACATCTTCGTCTCTTACACTGTGGCCCTCAGCAACTGTTGAGTTCTATTCGTGAGCAATTCTGGCCCACAGGTGGCAAGGTGTTAGCTGCGACTACCGTTAGAAAGTGTGTACGATGTCAGAGATTTAAAGCTAAACCTTTAAACCCTATAATGGGTAACTTACCACAACCTCGTGTAACTCCTGCTCCACCATTCGAGACTTGTGGCACTGATTTTGCTGGACCTTTTCTAATATTAAATAGAAAGGGCCGTGGTGCTAAGACCTCCAAGTGCTATTTATGCATATTTGTTTGTTTTAGTACTAAAGCTGTGCACTTAGAAGTCGTGAGCGACTTAAGTAGCGATGCCTTTATCTTGTGCTTGCGTAGATTCATCTCACGACGTGGTAAACCTGACACAATATACTGTGATAATGGTAAAAACTTTGTAGGAGCCAATAACGAACTGAACAGACTGCTTAAGAATAGTGAACGATCGGTTAGCGACTACGCGAGCAAGGAAGGCATAACGTTTAAATTTTCTCCTGCATATGCACCGCATTTCGGCGGGATCTGGGAAGCGGGAGTCAAAACGGCAAAATTTCATTTAAAACGGATAGCGGGTAACTCTAGTTTAACTTTTGAAGAGTTGTACACACTGTTTGTGCAGATTGAGGCTATTATGAACTCGCGTCCGATTACTTCAATGTCTGCTGATCCTTCTGATCTGTCAGCTATTACACCTGGGCACTTCCTTGTGGGTCGGCCATTGACCTCACTGCCTTCACCTGTCACCGAGCGAGTCAGCATCAACCGATACCAGCTGATTGAACGCTTAAGACAACATTTCTGGTCTCGATGGACAAAGGACTATCTATCTACTCTGCAGCAACGCGTCAAATGGCAGCATGCACAACACCACGTTAGTGTTGGCGACCTAGTCTTCATTCTGGACGATCAGCTGCCACCTATGAAATGGCTCATGGGCCGGATTGTCAAACTATATCCAGGAGCAGATGGCGTATGCAGAGTGGTCGACGTGAAAACAAAGAGCGGCGTCATTCATAGGCCCGTTTCTAGACTAACACAACTAGATTCCCAAGAGCTCCTTGGGGAACACGTCCCCAAGGGGGGGGAGGATGTTTACAATGCGACTGGAACGCGTTGAACGTCTCAAATCCAACCGGCGTCGGAGCGGAAGAGGTGGAACGTGACAATAGCGGCCTCGACCGGCGACGTCTAACTTTGACAGCTGACAGCTGACAGCCAGATATACTTTCTCTCTACTACGAACTGACGACAAGAGCGCGGACGCAAAAAATCTGTCGCGAATATTTTAATCTCAAACTTGTAAAAAATAGACAAATAAAACGTAGAATCAATATAACAGAACCTGTTTTCTTGAAGACGACCCCAACAATAGGCTATCAAGTTTCCATATTCGGGAGGAAATCTAATATGGCTCTGTGACAGACAGACGGATTGACACCTCGGTTATTTGATTAATCGACACTTCAATATGGCGCATGATATTTTGGCTCAATTCCCGCTATGTGCAACCATATTATTTATTGTGCGTATTAGATTTTCAATGGACAAAATATATTCACATTTTCGATTATGAGCCATCGATAGAATTTATGATTGTGGTTTTAATACTGACCTTGTTTACAATAGGGCTCAATTTGCGATGGATAGATGTGAATATTATGTCGGGAAAAAAGGAAACTATAAGTTTAATCAGAAGTTGGACACATAATGTACCTATTGTGTCTAAAACTTCAGCGTCATGACTGTGCCGATAAAAATATTTTAATCACAATTGGTACTTGGCAGCATGATTAAATATACACTATTAAAATTAAGAAAATAGGGCCCCATTTGCAATGGATCGATGTGAATATTATGTCAGGACAAAAGGAAACTATAAGTTTAATCAGAAGTTGGACACATAATGTATCTATTGTGTCTTAGGCCCGTATTCCAGAACGATATTCAAGCGTTGATCACTGTTTAAAACTAGTTTTGAGTTGAGCTTTGATTTTAGAACGTCCCTCAAGCAGAGATTTGTTGATTACAGTTCAGCTGAGTTTAGTTTCGTTTTATATTGTCACCTGTTTCGGTATTTGGGCAGATATTTGATCTGTAATCACTCAAGCGTGGTCCAGACTACGCTTGAGTAGAGATTTCAATTATATTTCAGGTTAAATTCGTGTGTAATGTTGTTGAATTAAAGTTTATAATTACCGTTCTGGAATAAGACCGATACTCAAGTAACGATTCTATCATTAAGTAGTGATCAGGTGATTGGAGTTTAAACTGTACTTGAGGAAGCTTCTGTAATACGGGCCTAAAACTTCAGCGCATGATTGTACCGATAAAAATATTGTAATCAAAATTGGTACTTGGCAGTATGATTAAGACAACATAAAAGTAGGTATCATCAAGTTATTTATTCATACAAAGACGGCACTTAAGGTGCATATAGCAACCAAGTGGCGCCCCCACCAGTAAAAAAAATACTACTCGCTGATTACATCATTTATCGAATGTTCATTTTTAACGATTGAAGTACAGGTATTGTAGTTTAATCAGAAACTATTAACTCTGTAAATTATAGTTCGCTGTAGTTGTAGACAGGAAAAGTACGAAAAACGGCCACTTTTGGCACTTTTTCTATCTACAACTACAGCGAACTACGAAGTGAAATTTTTCTACTGATGAGGACGCTACTTGGCTGCTATATGCGCCTTAGACAAAGTATAGAAAACACAAAAAGTTATTAAAAAACGGATGGCTTTGGGGGACGCCTAACAGAAGCGTAACTTCTATATATTTCTAAGCTTGGATAGAACGAGTCCACGAAGAGTTGTGTGTGTGTGTTTGAGACACGAGTGTAGCTGAACGCTGTTACGTTTTTTCTCGAACGTTTTTTCTCTGCTTACTCCCCGTTAGCTGAGCGCGTAACGACGCTATATTAAAGCTTCGCTTCTAATTTATAAACATTTAAATTATATTTGTTTTAGTGTGCAATATATTTCTACTCTACTATTATCGCTAGAACAATCTATTCCTCTCACTTTATTTGTAATAATCTAATAATAATTCAAATTATGCAATTTCTTCAAACGCCTTTTGATTTTATCACCACTAAAATCATTATCATTATCATTTAAATCTCTAAACATGGCCACTACGCCTTGCCGCCTGTGCTAATTTTATATTCCACAAATTACTCTCTCATCGCTTTCAAATTCAAATTTAAAAAAAATAAGTAAACGTTGATTTTATGAATAAGTTGAGACAGATTTTTCAAAGATTTGCATATTGTTCCAAAACTCTGAAGTTTATTTAAGTTTGTTTCTTTATTTGTTCAAACGACCCTAATAGTATGTAAATTTCAGATAAATACAGTTAAGACTAAAACTTAATTTAAGTTGGAGCCAATTTAGTCTTAAAATCATTTAAATATAGACTAAAAACATCTGCTCAATTAGGTACCTAAAAAAAAAATATTAATGTAAAAGGAAATTAATACGGATGTGACGTGTAAAAAACATATCGAAGACTCAATTTTTTGTCAGGAAATCGATTGTATTGAACCAGTTATTATTTATACAATAGACGATTAATCGATTGAAAGTTGATATCAATACAAAATGAACGATCAATCGATCAAACGAAAGTATTGATCAGTATCTCTAGTCAAATAAATTTGAAACATAATTATAACAATGTGATATCATTAAATCATTACGAATAATAATGTCTGCTACAACGATTATTTAAATAGCACGTCGATATAACTTTGTTTGGAGATAAATGGTAGGTGCGTCCTAAAGGAAATGTTTTTTTTAGGGACTGCGTGGCAATGCCATTACTTTGCACCAATTGGATCATCAACTCAGCCTATCGCAGTCCACTGCTGGACATAGGCCTCTCCCAAGTTGCGCCACAACACTCGGTCCTCTGCCTTCCGCATCCAGTCCCCCCCAGCCACGTTTTTCAGGTCGTCGGTCCACCTGGCGGGGGGACGCCCTACGCTGCGTTTGCCGGTTCGCGGTCTCCACTCAAGGACTCGTCTGCTCTAGCGGCCATCGGTCCTTCGACAGACATGGCCAGCCCACTGCCACTTCAGCTTACTGATCCTACAAGCTATATCGGTCACTCCGGTTCTTCTCCGAATAATCTCGTTTCGGATTTTATCCTTCAAAGAAACTTCAAGTATAGCTCGCTCCATAGCTTGCTGAGCGACTTTAAATTTGTGGACTAGCCCAACTGTCAGTGTCCACGTCTCGGCACCGTAAGTAATGACAGGCAGGACGCACTGGTTGAAGACCTTTGTCTTCAAACTTTGCGGTATAGGCGACGAGAAAACTCGGCGAAGTTTGCCAAACAACTTTTGTTTGACAAATTGGATGCGCCATTTCATTAAGGAAAAAATCAAAAGGCTTTATTTTTGGAAAATTTTAACTTGAGATAGTAGAAATGAGGAATGTCTACCAATCGGGAAAATTACATTCAATGGTTAATTGTAGCTATAGTTATAGTTATTTATTTGTTAAACTTGGACTACATAATTGCAACAATAAATTAAATAAATAATTTATTTTTTATTTTTATTGTAGCTTAAACAATATGTATAAACCCTACCAAAGAATACTAAATATTACTATTTAAAGAACAGAACTCACCTCTCCCGCGAGTTTAGTGTCTCCCGTAAAGCAGCGGTACGGTATGCGGCACAGAAATCGAAATAATAAGGTAATAGAAATGTTATCTACTGTCTTGTAATACCGGAACGCGTGTCGCCCGTTTGCCGCTATCAACTCAGCCTATCGCAGTCCACTGTTGGACATAGGCCTCTCCCAAGTTGTGCCACAACACTCGGTCCTCTGCCTTCCGCATCCAGTCTCCCCCAGCCACATTCTTCAGGTCGTAGGTCCACCTGGCGGGGGGGGGCGTCCTACGCTGCGTTTGCCGATTCGTGGTCTCCACTCAAGGACTCGTCTGCACCAGCGGTCATCGGTCCTTTGACAGACATGGCCAGCCCACTGCCACTTCAGCTTGCCGCTACCAACACATAAATACGCAATTACTCCCACTAGGTTTCTAGCATTCAATGTAAAATAAAATAAGCCTATAAACAGCTGTTAGATATGCTGCTAAATAAAATTTTAGTGATTTCGCGTCCAAAATAGTACTGATGATCAAACGGTTCGCGCACTGGTGTCCTACGAGACACCTGCACGCGGTGACACGCACTTTTACTACAGCTATTACAATTTCTTAGGTTTTCGCGATTACTACACATTATAATAAAACAAGTTTAACCGGACTATAATGTGTCATCCTCCGAGCCTTTTTCCCAATTATATTGGGGTCGGCTTCCAGGCTAGCCAGATGCAGCTGAACATCAGTATTTTACACGGAGCGACTGCCATCAGACCCTCGCAACCCAGTTACAGGGAAAAACTGACATTCGGAGGTTAGACCAGTTGTCAGATTTTCAGGCTTCTGACTACCCGTAACGACTGCCATAGGACCGACAGCTTAACGTGCTCTCCGAGGCACGGAGGGGTCTCGATGTGTAACGAAACGGTCACCCATCCACAGACTGACCGTGGCAAGTGCAGCTTAACCTTGCAGATCGTACAATCCACGCAGTCATTGCATCGCTACGAGCCCCTCCCGGACTATATTGTGTATATTATTAAAATTGGTATTCGTGACGTTTCGAAAGTTTCAAGCGTTCGTAGTCGCAGGAAGACAGATATTTTACAGATTTTTAATGTCCCGTTTAATTATTATTTATTAAAATTCTGACTAGTTTAATATAAATAAATAAATAATAAATTTTATTTCTCTCTTCGCTTGTCATCTTAGGCTAACGCTGCAAGGTTTTAGAAATGTCATGGAATACCAATTGAAATAATATACGCGATGCAATCCGGTTAAACTTGTTTTATTACTTCTATTACCTTATAATTTAGTTTTCTATGGCATGCGGTTGACTATGGTACAGTCAACGTACATTACAATAATACTGGTATGCTATGGGCTAGTGACCTGTATACAAATTCACCATTAAATCCTTCTTATTGTTCATAGCTTCATCAATATTCTAGCAGCCCACCCAGGTTCCCTAAATACCATTCTTTAACGCTTTGCCTTCATAATAATAAAGGGAAAATTTTATTACCGCATGAGTAATAACATTTTCATTGAAGAGCGTTGATTCCTTAAGGAATTTGCATGTGAAAACTGAAAACTATTATGAGCTTTCGAGATAACGGTCGGAACTGTATAATAACCGTTTTATCACGGAGGAGGTGCTTATGGCACAAAATATCTAATAGTCTTATGGTGTAAGCAAGTAGAACTGAATAACACACGAATAGAAGGTAGAGACTTCGTCATCTTCTATTAAAAGTTTATTCAAGCGCCTTTCCCGAAGGTTTTTATTTCAAGGGACGTGGTGATTGAATATTTTACTGAGATATATGAAAATACCTGGAAGTCTTTCCCCCCTCCGCCCATTTAATTTGTAAGTTTGTGAGACGATCAACGTCATTATTTATTTAACAATTTACGCACACAGAAAGTTACAGAAAGACAATCTATGTTTAGGTTAGGAAAATAAAGTAGGTACAGGAGACCTGCGACAGGAGAATTAGAAAAAAAAGAAATGTAGACAGTCTGAAAATGGGTAAATGAGAAATTTAAAAACGTATTAAGGTACAGTCAACAAATCGGAATCATGATCCACTCAGCCGATAATTCGTATGAAATTGTCAAAACAGTAAAATATCTACTAAACATTGAACTGTTACATAGTGCACCACAAGTACACACGGCTACACATCAAGCTGTAAATTCCAGTATAAGCTGATCTCGCATTGTATAGGTTTTCCTTACAACGCGAGGTCAGCCTTTACTGGATTTGTACAGCTTGATGTGTAGCCGTGTGTACGTAAAAAATCATCACGACACCAATGTATTTAAAAAAATACTTTTTGCGATCGTCCCTTAAGAGGCTGACAACACCTAAAAAATCAGATATCTGCGGTCACTGTCGTTTCGTACAGAACTGAAAGAGATGCAACGAGCCGAGGGACGTCGGATACGCCGCTCAACTTGAATGAAAATGATCATTTTTTTATTTTATTAAAAAACTAAAAGCTTATTTGAAAAACAGAAACAACAGATGTTTAGATTATTATCTTTCTCAAATGTTTCCTTAATTATATTTATAATATTTAGTAAATAATAGAGATTGTTTGCTTTAAAGCATGTTTTAAGAGGTTAGTTTACAATTATTTTCTGTAGAGAAAACTTCAAGAAAACGTGTTTTGGGCACAATACAGTTTCAGAAAATACGATCAAGATTAACATATATTTTTTTCACTGCCACCAACTGAATAGATACAGCTAAAAATGTTTTTAAAAGATGCCTATTTGGGATATTTGGCTGTTGTCAGCGTCTTAAAATGTTAATATTTGGATGTTACTTAATACAATTATAAGATTATTATTCTCAAATATACCAAATATGTATATCAGCCTGCGGACGTGCACTGCCGTTACCTTTAAATAGATAGCCTACAATAAAAGGTCGTGGGAAAATACACCCAATCAGAACTAAGCTTCTGCTGTGGTGACTCTGGCGGCATTTCTACAGATTAAAGTAAAAGCCATAAGACTGTACCGAAATGTTCCCTTTACCACGGTGTTGAATGGACACAGTCCTATTTCTCACAATTGTGGCGAGATTTCTCACGGAAGTGCATTAAGTGTTGACGCGGCATCGATATGTCGATGACATACGAGAGGTTGCACAGCCCTACTATCGACTCAGTGGACCGAATCGTGACTTGGGTTATAAAATTATGTTAGTGTCAGTAAATAATTTCTTGATTTAAGAAAATATCACATAGGTAATTAAAATTACATAAGACTCGCACCACTTTTGATACCGATTTTATTAATAATAATTTTAATAAATCGTCTATTCGTCTATCGGCACACCTTGTGCATCGACCATACAGCCCAATAGACGCCTAATGTTAAATATAATGCGTACAATAAATTCTGCCACTAGCTGAGGCGGGGTACTGCAATCCGATTGGCTCTACCAACGCGGCTATTGGCTAATCACTAACGCGGCAGTTTTGACGGCTCATGCAAGTGGTCGAAACAGATTTGAAGATTTCAAGTGGCGAATAGTAGCGACCAACATTAGTGAAATTTCATAGATGTGTTGCAGACATCGGTCGCCTTTCCTCCATAGAACTAACTTTTTGGGACCGTGCGACTAAATTCATAATTTAACGTTTTGAAAGTGCATGCATGCATTTCTTATTCGAAATAAAAACTTGAATTTGAGATACAAATACAAAGCCTGTACTATAGATAGTTCCTCAAGCGTTGATCACTGTTTAAAACTAGTTTTGAGTTGGGATTTAATTTTAGAACATTCCTCAAGCATAGATTCATTGATCACAGTTTAGCTGACATCAGTAAGTTAAGCTTTATTTTATACTGTCACCTGTTTCGGTATTTGAGCAGAAATTTGATCTGTAATCTCTCAAGTGTTGTCGAGACCACGCTTGAGTAGAGATTTCTTTCCTATTTCAAGTTAAATTCGAGTGCTATGTTGTTAAATTGAAATTTATAATTAGCGTATTGGAATAAGACCGATGCTCAACTAAAGATTCTATCCTTAAGTAGTGATCAGTTGATTGAAGATCAAATTGTACGTTCTATAATACGGGCCATATTTATTTATATATGCTTTATTGTACACCATAAAAAACATCAGATTGAATATGCATTTAAACTATTGTACAATACATAATACCCAGACCTAAAACATTGTCTGTAGCCCAGACAAATATTTGTTCCGTGTGGAAATCGAACTCGCAATCCATAACGCACAGGCCAATTGTTCTAACTGCGCTAAACATGACATCACCTTAACTTTATTATTAACTCAGGTGTCTCCTCACAATATTTGCAATAAAACGTCACCTGTCGCTCGGATAATATAATGTTCTGGATATTATGCTAATAATGAATCCATATTTATGAAAAAAGTGAGCTGAAAATGTAAAGTAGGTAATCTTATTTCAATATTCAACTCAATAGCCCGATTTTTTATATTAAGTAATGGATAATATTAAATCGTAAAAGAAAATGTTTTAAGTAAGACTTAATTATATTGGACAAATAGTACCTTCTCGTAAAAGTAAATGCTGAAGGAAAGTCCTCAGTAAATAGTTTAATTTCCTTGCTACGTCGGGAAAAGTAAAATGGCCTTTTAGCGGTTTCAATGTTTCTTCACAAGTTCAAAGTCGCTCAGCTAGCTATCGAGCTATGCTTGGAGTTTCTTTGAAGGATAAAATCCGTAATGAAATTATCCGGAGAAGAACCGGGGTGACCGACATAGCTTGTAGGATCAGTAAGCTGAAGTGGCAGTGGGCTGGCCATGTCTGTCGAAGGACCGATGGCCGCTGGAGCAGACGAGTCCTTGAGTGGAGACTGCGAATCGGCAAACCAGCGTAGGGCGCCCCCCTGCCAGGTGGACCGACGACCTAAAGAACGTGACTTGGGGGGACTGGATGCGGAAGGCAGAGGACCGAGTGTTGTGGCGCAACTTGGGAGAGGCCTATGTGGACTGCGATAGGCTGAGTTGATTGATTGGTTGATTGAATGTTTTTTCACTGTTATGGCGCATGTATGTCAAGTAGTGCAATAGTAAAAAGATTATTACTTGCTGAATAAAATACATCATTTCTCGAAAATTCGTTTTTATTCATTCAAGTACAGGTACTGTAGTTTAATCAGAAACTATTAACTCTGTAAATCATAGTTCGCTGTAGTTGTAGATAAAAACGTGCCAAAGGTCGCCGTTTTTCGGTCAAGTGTGAGTCGGACTCGCACACCGAGGGTTCCGTATCTTCTTTCGACGTAATTATACAAAGTTATTCAGTTATTCATCTAGCTATAACTGGATTAAAAACCGAACCGCATAACAAAGTTTATTTGTTGAGGAATGTTGATGATTAAATAAAAACTATGCTAGTTACTTATATTACTTATACTTACTAAATTATTATTATTATACTTATATCACTTGTAATTATTTCAGATTTTGCGCGTTAAAACTTCGGAGATAAGGTATTTTTTTGGTTTCATAATGGTTTTTTTTTTCAGAAGTGAAAAAGTACTCGTCATAAAAAAAACAAAAATAATAATAGCGGTTATGCAATGTACAAATAAAGTCCTTGCTTAAGATACCCCATTTGAAACTCTACTTTACTTTGAAATTTTGACATTCCATTTCGGCCCCTTTAGTAACGAAAACACAATATATAAAACAATTTTTGCATTGGCTATAAGGTTGGGTAAACAATATTTACAACTTTTTCCAAATTTCAGACCGATAACATTAGTAGTTGCTGAAATATACCGCTGTGACAGACGGACCGATGGACGGAGTCGCATCGTTAGGATTCCTTCTTTACCTTTTTCGTACGGAACCCTAAAAGCATCTACACTAACATTATAAAAGCGATAGTGAGTCTTATACTATTTATCTATTCACACACGTACTAAATTACCGAACTGATTATTTTTGCCACAATATGTGGAAACTTCATAGCCATTAATTCCAAAAAAATTAAAACTTGATGTTTAAACCATAAAGGTATAATACTGTATAGAAATGTCTTTGGTTTAAACGAAACCATGATTCACAGCTAGTCATCATTTCAGCCGAAAGACGTCCACTGCTGGACATAGGCCTCCCCCAAGCATCGCCACAAAGACCGGTCCTGTGCCTTCCGCATCCAGAGGATTCCCGCGACCTTCACCAGGTCGTCGGTCCACCTTGTGGGGGGCCTACCCACGCTGCGCCTTCCAGTACACGGTCGCCACTCCAGAACTTTACTGCCCCATCGGCCATCCGTTCTGCGAGCAATGTGCCCCACCCACTGCCACTTAAGTTTGGCAATTCTTCGGGCTATGTCGGTTACTTTCGTTCTCCTGCGAATCTCTCCATTTCTGATTCGATCACGCAGGGACACTCCGAGCATAGCCCTCTCCATTCACAGCTAGTAAATTAATGTTATGTGAGAACTTCTCGTTGCATCCAAAGGCACCATAAACAAGTCTTTGATACCGGTGGCCTGATAATTGTCAACCGTGCCTGTAATTTGTCAAAGCTGGCCGTGATTTGTCAGTGGTGGCTGTGATTTGTCAAATTTTGTCGCATAACCGTTCGTCTGCGGTGGTCTTCAAATTCAATAACAATGCAAAATGTGATCGGTTTTAGATAATAGTGATTTATTTTAGGCCTGAAATCGATCGTGATTAAGGTATTTGGAGCAATTAGACATTCAATTATTTTATGCTGTGTGATCGATTACTTTCATAGAACTACAGTTATGAATGAGAGTGAGCTTTTGGAAAGTGAAAATAAGTTGTGTTCAAAATTAACTCTCTGAAAATGACTGCTAATAGAAAATAAAGAAAAACATAATGATTTGCATCTAGAGAGAATAAAAAACCATGGAAAATATAAACAAAAATAAATATTTAAACAGGAACCATCAAATATTAATCAGCAAATTGCTGTGCCAAATGCACAGAGCAAAGCCACAGCGCTGGTTTTCAGCGACAGCCGGCATCGACAGAACGTCGATCAGTGGGGCGTTATTAATACGAATAAATAATGATAAAAAATACATTAATGTAGTTATTAGGTAATTAATAACATAAAAATCATGAAAAAATATTAAGAACCATTGCACATCTTTATGACTGAAAAAAAAGAATAGATTTAAAACTCGCTGTTTTGGATAACAGCCCGTTTTCACGACTCAAATCCCATACCAATCTCATTAAAGAAACATAAATTAAAATTTATTTATTTCGTCTTAAAATAAATTTAATAATGCTTTATCCAATATGGCAATGATTACCAAAGCAAGCGATTGCGGCTTGCTGTGCTATATAGGTCACGATTTCCATTACCTCGGGAAAAAAATGCAGTTGTTATGAGCAAATGTTTTCACTTTACATCAGTAATTAGGTAAAATTAAAATATAAAAAATAAACGAAATAACGATAAAACTCTTTCATAATAATTTGATAAAAAGTTTTTTTCATACGACGTTTCTTAAACAAAAGCTAGTTAATATTGCATCGTCATCCAGTTTTGAACTATGTTTAAAATTTGAAGTCTCTTGCTCATCGGAAAGTTAGTTTAAAAACGATTGCAAAATTTGTACCGAATAGAGAGACAAAACTAAAAGCGAGTTAAAAATGTGGTAAAAAGTATACAAAATTTTATAAGTATATGCAAAGATTACTCACTGAACGATGAACCAGAATTCGAGCTGACATCCACTCGAATCAATCACGCCTTAGGCTATTATCTTTTTAAACAATGTTATATTTTATATTAACCGCACATCACATTCAATATTTCTAGGAACAGCAATGAAATTAGATACTCCCACTCAATACAAAACCGTATCATTACAGAGCGACTAATATATCTTGACCTTTAATAGCGGCACTGCTAGTAAAAAAGACACGTCAAATTGAATACACTTAAATTAGTTCCATATTCCGCCGCATGTCAGGTTATACTGGGTTTTCCGTACAAGATATTGCATAAAAACGCATTGAAACCCATGCTCCCATGTTTTATTCATGGCGAATACTGTATTGTATTCAAATATAGACTTTCGCCAATTATAATGAGTAGTGCTTTCGCGGGCAGAGCCTGGGTAGATCACTAGTGGGTGTGCTTTAGAAACTTTGATTTAAGAATGCTGTTGCGTAGTTCCGTGTAGATTTAGTAATTATTTGTTTAGATACTTTTTAGTAAAAACTTGAATTATTAAAAAAAACATGGCAAGCGTTTACTGATACTTCCATCCTACATGCCTAAATAATTTTACATGTTCTTTATTTTATTGTAGGTACGTATTGAAAATAAATGCCAAATAATCGTAAATTTTTGCCGACTAGTTGCCGATTAATCGCCGTGGCGCCGAATAGTTATTTTTATCAGCTAGTTGGTACGTAGTCGGCCCATCTCTAGTTCTCACATATATATTAAAGGGTAATAACTACATAGTATTTGTGACATAAGCTTGAAGCACTTAAAACAGGAGGAAAATAATGATGCATTGTTTCATCACAGCCATTCATTGGATCTCATGAAAAATGCACGTCACAGTGTGACATCAAAATACAATACAAACTCGAATCATTTATCTTCCAAAAGTCTCTTACATAATAATTTAATGAATTGGTACACTGGCTTACTTTACAAATACAAGGAAAACTCAGAAAGCTTTTTACAGAGGGCAATTTAAACAAAATTAAATACTTTTACCGTTCTCCGATTGCTTTTAATTGGTTATAAAAAGTTTGCCAATATTTATACTGTGTTTAACAAGGAGAGGTTTTTGAAAGAAGGAAATCTTATTATACCCGCGGCATGCTATGATGGCGTTTTTGACATTTTCCAATAGTGTTGTTTTGTTTAATCGCTATTTAATCAAATTTTCTGCGACATACATAAAAAAAACAGTAGAAATAAATATAATTTGAATTTGAATAATAGATTCGAAATTCGACAAATTATATTGCTGTAGCAGTGCATCACTATTGACATTAAAGTACGGCAATTGTTCCTTCATACGTAGCTGTCAATATTTACGGATCTTCATGAGCAGGCAAACGTCAAAAACGCCATTATAGCGTGCCACGATTATAAAAAGTGCAATTTTTCTTCCTGTAAAACTTTAAATTGAAAGTAAAATGTTTTCATTGGTTTTTAGTATTTTGGTGTTTTGCTATATTGAAAACATTTTTTCATGTAAACACAATATCAAATCAGAAAAAAAAAACAATAAGAAAAACAGCTGAACATTATATCCATGTTGCTTTGACATTGTATTGTAGGTACACTCATGTTTTTATCAAATAAATTATTAATTTATTCATTCTGCTGTATTTATGTTTTTCTTATTTATTTCTGTTGCTTTTTTTCGTTTTTAATTTTTTGTTTCTATTTTTCTTGTTTTTTTATTTCTGTTTTTGTGATATTTCTGCGCTAAGTATCGATTAAATAGACCATAGATGCCTTACAACAGACGATCGACTTCTGTCTACATCTCAATAATAGATCTGATATAGGTCAACCACTATTCGCCACTCGAAAATTACGACTCAGTTTCGACCACTTCTGTGAGCCGTAAATACTTCCGCATCAGTGAATGCTGCCTTGGTTGGGTCAATCGGATTGCAGTACCCCCCGCTTCCTCGTATCTCGGCTAGTTGACGGCATAATAATATTTGTACGCATCCTATTCGATAATAGGTGTCTATTGGTCTGTACGGTCGATGCTATATAGCTTCCAAAAGACAACTAGAAATGAAAAATGACAAAATTTTACATTCAATGTATCGCATATTGTCAAAATCGTATATGGACCGAATTATTATTCATTAATCAGACTTTTAAGCATTACTACATTCGATTAAATATATTATAGATGCACGATATTATACAATGAACCCAAAAACGTCTCCGCGATAAAGTGTACTTGTAATTATGTTTACGACAACGACAAGTACGACACTCTATCCTTCGTTCACACATTTGTGCAAACGAAGGATTGAGTATAGTTTTTTTATATATTTTTTCCACAAATTTTAGCATCGTGAAACATTTCACCGCTAGGGCGGCCGTGAAGCGGCTGAGAGCGAAACTGTGCACGCAACTGATTCTTACACAGTTTTGATGGCGCCATTTTTCGAGCGGCGATCCTGCATCTACAGTATATTTGATCAAAGATTATTACGTATCACTGAAGTCCTACGCAGCGTAGGGCGCCCCCCTACCAGGTGGACCGACGACCTAAAGAACGTGTCTGGGGGGGACTGGATGCGGAGGCAGAGGACCGAGCGTTGTGGCGCAACTTGGGAGAGACCTATGTCCAGCAGTGGACTGCGATAGGCTGAGTTGATTGATTGATTGACTAAAGTCCTAAGTTCAATCAAAGTCACAGAGTACTTCAATATAGATCAGAATACAAAGCTCATTAACATTAGTAATACTGAAAAGAGGTTTTTCTTTCAAAAGGAACCCTAATAACCGTTGAGGGAAGTAGAGACGAGTTGGAAAAGTCAAAATGCTAGCTGTAAATGCGTCCCGGTGCAGATTTTTTGTCGCATTCAATAGCAATGCCGTCGCGATGTCACCTGCCTTAATAAATATGGTGTACGGTACCTGTTTTGAGCGATTGGTATTTTAAGGCGGTGGGAATTTTTTTATTTTTTGTTTTATTTAAAAAGACAAAGTGGCAAAGTGACAAAGTAGTTGTTTGTATCCTACGCAAGTAAATTACCTATCTACTGCCGGTGGTGAGTGGAGAAAGCAGAACGTATGCTACTCCCAATATTTTTTTCGGCCCAGTTATAGCTTTTTGGCTATTACAAGACAGAAAATCCGTTTTTAGTGTTAAAAGGACCATAAGGGCGGTGCGACTTTGTCTGTCCTTCCGTCTATCTGTCACAGTGGCATATTTCAGCTACTACTAATGCTATCAATTTGGAATAGTTTTAAATAATGCTTACCCAACCTTATTGTAAATAAACAAATTGGAAAAAAAAACATTGCTGACTTGTTGGCCGACTAATCGGCAATTTCCTAACCGATTAGTCGGCTTTCGGCTGATCGGCTAAACAAGTAAACAGCTCATCACTAGTAGGTAATAATTAATATGGATGTACTATTATATTTTTTGAATATCACCATAAAATTAATCATAACTTAAACTGCAGTTAACAATACTAAAAATGTATAACCCTAAATCAAAGCCCTAAATAGAACTCGTATAAAATAAGTCAATATTTTACTAACGATCAATTCTTTATACATTTAAACCAATAAATATTATTAGAAAGTGAAGTATGTGGCTTTCCAAATAATAACATATGAGTTTAGTTATTGATATCAGATGATATCATGTTACTTGTCAATGAGCTTTGACATAGTTGCTGACCTACCTTTAACATGTATTTTGGGTTCCTTGGTGTCTACAATATGTATGTATGTAGATAATATCATTTTATTTAATTGCTATTTCCACCATATAAATTGATACCACTTGGTGTTAAAAAGCGACTATGGACTTATTCTGTAGTTTCTGCCTACCCCCATTGCTCAAAAACCTGGTGTTAACCTTATAATGTATGAAAAAAATAATGTGTAAAGTCATTAAAATCTCTGGTTATAATACCTCAGTGGTATTATGTGGTGTTTTGGTGATTGCTACAGAGTGGCTAGTGTGAGTTTGAAACTTACACATACGCGATCGAATGCATTCGACTTGCATTCATAAATCAGTAGTGCTTTTTGCGGAAATGAGGAGAAACTACTGATACATGAAAGAAATTCGACGCATTCGGCTGAAGTTGTAACAAGCGCACGGGGCGCTTCGGGCGCGGGCCTCATACGCCGCGTTTCGAACGCTCTATGAAGTTGTATGCAAGGGATTATATCAAGCGCTGTCGTCCGTCAAACAATTTTCATAGCATACTCGCCTGGCACGCGTTTGCCGCGCGCCTCGGGCGCTTTAGCCTTCGATTGAGTATGCGCTTAGTGTCAAACTCAGAATGCGCGTGCAACAACCCTTGATGTCTATCAAGGTCACGCCCAAGTGCAATTGTGGCAAGCGCATATATTCAATTATTTGTTTAGACATCACATGTTCAGATCCAAAGAAAATAAAACCACTTTATTGTCTTTGTTCAGATCATATCATGTTACATGTGGATGAGCTTTCGACATTGTTGCAAACTCGTGTCTACTGGTTTCGAATTTCGGAGGTCACTAGTGGTTATATGTGAAATTGGGTTCCTATTGGTTATTTATCTAATCAACAATATACCCAGTTTATTAGGTACTGGGTAGAAAAATGTATGTTAATAATATATTATATATTATTATATTTTTATTATATATTCTTATGTATCTATTATATATATTTAAGTATCTATATATTATTTATATTATTATTAGCTAGTACTGTAAGTAAATAAAGTAGGTTTAATTTATGTTGTACACTTGTTTCTGTCCTCTACATTCAACATTTCTCTATCGCTCTAAGGTTTGCTGTTAGAAAACTCAGTTCTGAGTTAAGCTCGCCGATGTACATAAACTTTCCTACTGTTATATAAATGTATATCTGTGTGTACAATAAAGAATAAGAATAATAAGAAATAAGTTAATATTTTTTTTGTCTCGATTGTATAGTTGAAGTACATATTAAATATACTGAAATTTGAATGAATTTGATTTATTACCTATTTTAAAAAGAGTATATCCATGGAGTTTCTTGCCGGTTCGTCTCCATAGGACCCATAATTTGGAACCGTGCAACTAGAACCTAACGTTTCAAAAGTGCCTGTAATTAGGTTTATTTTAAATAAAAAACATTTGGAATTGAATTGAACTCAACCAGCCTATGCCCGCGGTTCTACTTGCGTATAATTCAGTTATCATAGAAATATAGTATTGCGCATCCCTCGGGAACTGTTTTTTATTAGGGTTCCGTACCCGAAGGGTGCCAAACGGGACCCTATTACTCTCGCTACGCTGTTCATCCGTCCGTCCGTCCGTCCGTCCGTCTGTCTGTCACAGGGCTGTATCTTTGTAACGGTAATAGATAACCAGATGAAATTTTCACAGAAAATGTGTTGCTATGAGGTGTATCACGACAAATACTAAAAACAAAAAAAAGTCTAAAACCAAAGGGGGTCCCCATACAAGAAACCTCGAAAAACATGCATTTTTTTCAACGTTTTTGTTCCTGTTCTATCTTCAAAACGGTAAAATACATCAGCGTCAAACTAGGTCTGATTATAGTGCATACTATCTAGTTTAGCAACAAATACTAAAAATAGGATAAACGTAGACATATGTGGTGGTACCTACGGAAGAAAGAGATGCAAAAATTCACATTTCGCGTACATTCGTTGATGTCTTTTGATAAACTCTCGAAAATTAAATTAGTTTTTATGTGGTATCAGGTCGTTGAGAGGTACGGAACCCTTACTGCGCGAGTCCGACTCGCACTTGGCCGGTTTTATTATTATTTTATTTCTGTTTACCTAATTATGACTTAAACTTGTCATAATAAATTAGATACTATTATCATCAGTGCCGTAAACATAAAAACGTTACATTAAGTAAGCCAGTTAAGTATGCTCAGTAAGTTAAATTGCCATCTGGTTCAAGTTATGGTTCTGTTGGTTGAATGGACAATGTTGGGAAATGTTACTAACTTTCTTGAAGTGATAGCAAAAAAGTTTGTTTGCTATTGTGCTTGACGTTTATTTTATTTTATGGTGAAAGTTACGACGTTATAACAATGCTATCTTGTACTTAAGGGGAATGAAGTAGCCAAGTGGCGCCCCCATCAGAAGAAAAAATATTAGTCGCTGAATACATAATTTATCGAAAATTCGTTTAAGTACAGGTACTGTCGTTTAATCTGAAACTATTAACTCAGTAAAATACAGTTCGCTGTAGTTATAGATAGAAAAAAAGCCAAAGGTGGCCGTTTTTCGCACTTTTTATATTCAATGTAACCTATGGGTGTAACGCAAATCTTAGCGTGACGTGACGCTACATTTTCTCACAAATCAGATCTACCGAAAGCACCATAAGGAACTTCCTTCCAACAAACAAATGAATACTCTTTGAGTTCTAAACTGAAATCAATCAAAAGCTAATTTCATGCGAAAAATGTAATCAAACCAACAACAATAATAATAATATAATTATAACAGTTTTCTAACAAAAAGGCGATTCCCTAGTAATATGAAACGCTGTTTTCTACTTCCGCCTCTTCTAATAATATCGTCAATTCCAACATCCAAATTGGTTAAAATTAATATTTAACCATTCAAACTACTAACAAAGTCAAGTCAATAAATTGAAATTGTTTGAAAATGTATAAATACTTTTCATTTTCAGTGAAACCAATGAACCTTCGGGGAAATCGTTGAATATTATTTATTTTCCTTGAAGATCTTTTGCAAAACGGACCAATATTTGCCATAATGTAGATGACTATGATTGAAAGTCTTCCGAGCACGGCTGTTGCCATAGAAATCTAAATAATAAGGTAATAGTAGTGGTTATGTATACCTAGGACAAACTGTCCAGCTAGGTAAGTCCAACTTCGAGAAAGAGGTCAATCGTCGAATCCACTCGGTTGGGCAGCGTTCGGGAAGCTACGCAATATCTTCTTGTCCAAAATACCGCAGTGTCTCAAGACGAAAGTCTTTGACTAGTGTGTGTTGCCAGTAATTACTTACGGTACTGAAACGTGTGCGCTCACAATGGGCCTGATAAGAAGGCTCAAAGTCACTCAAAGGGCAATGGAGAGGGCTATGCTCGGAGTTTCCCTGCGTGATCGAATCAGAAATTAGGAGATTCGCAGGAGAACGAAAGTAACCGACATAGCCCGAAGAATTGCCAAACTTAAGTGGCAGTGGGCGGGGCACATTGCTCGCAGAACGGATGGCCGATGGGGCAGTAATGTTCTGGAGTGGCGACCGCGTACTGGAAGGCGCAGCGTGGGTAGGCCCCCCACAAGGTGGACCGACGACCTGGTGAAGGTCGTGGGAATCCGCTGGAAGCGGAAGGCACAGGACCGGTCGTTGTGGCGATGCTTGGGGGAGGCCTATGTCCAGCAGTGGACGTCTTTCGGCTGAAATGATGAATGATGATGATGAGAAGTGTAAATTTGTCGCCGCGTACAGGTGTCTCGTAGGACACCAGTGCGCGAACCGTTTGCTTGATCATCAGTGCTATTTTGGACGCAGAGTCATTGTGGCGGTGCTTGGGGAGGCATGTCTGCCTGAAATGATGATGATGATGATGAATTAGGTTGGTAGGCACTAGTTGTCTGGCAGTTTTGCTGAGCTGGGCCTATTTGGTACAGCCGTAGGGCACACAATTATACTTTTAGGAGTTGTATTATATGTAATAAAATTGTATATCATTGTTATTGTGTGCCTCTGAGTGAAGTAAATAAACCATTTTTCTTTCTTCTTTCTTTCTAGGTGCTTGTTTTTCTTCGTCCGCGCAATGTAAATATGTAAGCCCTCTTACGCCGATCCTTATCCATTGTTTATAAAATAATCATGTTATATACTATATTCTAACTATTATAAAACTATACTTGTCTGTTTGATTGATTGTTTGTTTGTTCGATCATCACGCTAAAACCGGACCGATTTTGATGATTTTTTTTGTGTTTCAAATTTTATGATGAAACTTGAAACCTGGTAGGTATGCTTTTATAAAAAAACACACTGTTCATTTGGGATGAACTGAAGAACCACAGGAGTGAAGCCGCGGGCAAAGTCTAGGTTATAATATAATGTCCTACTTACTTGGCTCGAGTTCTACTTACCCCACAAGGGCCAATGAACTGCAATTTCCCAAGCTTTATTTGCAAACTGTACAAAAAGGTTTCATACCGAAAACGCATTGAATTGAATGCGGACATTGCTTTAAAAGGGTAGCCATGAATTAAAAAAAAGTCTCAACGAAGTTTTAAAGTAGTTCCAGCCAGTCCTTTTGGGGTCGGGTTCTGTGTCAAAATATTTTTCTTTTTCCCGCTCTATTTTCAATTTCGATTTCTCAACCAATTTACTGAGTGATTATTTGGGTAACCAGTTGGAACTAATCTCTTGGTAAATGACGTTGTTTCGTATTACTTTCCGAAGTCAAATTTTGTTGATATATTTGCGCGGGCTTTGAGGAGGAATTTTTCGATACCACAAGCAGAGTTCACGGTAGTGTACTGAACCAGACTGTTTCGAATTCTGCTCGTGAGCATTTTTTTTTTCAAAAATATATATCTTTAGGAATATTTCGGCCAGGGTAAAAAAATATAACATTTACCAAAAAACTTCCAAATTATTGAATAAATTAGATGAAAAAAAATCCAAATTAAGGCTAGGCTCCCAAAATAAGGTGACTTTTTGAAAACATATGCTGAGTTGAATACATGCTTGATGAATGTCAAATTTAGATGTATGTTTTTTTGAACCTTTATCTATCGTTTGACTAGAAAGTTACATAATTGGTTGATTTTTGTTCGCTGCTTTTATTTTTTCAAAATCATGCGTTTTTAGAGATTATTCGAATATTTCTCCTTCATAATTTAAGTGAAGTATATACAATTTAAGCAGATAGGAAGATAATAAAGTTCATTAAATATTGGTTTAAGGAAATTTGTATAGATTGTTTAGTATCCTTGTAATAAAACGAAAACTTTTTTGAGACTTACGTCATTTACTTCCGTGGTAAAAAGCGCGCGAATGATTTTCTAAAAAATGTGTTCTATTGCAACTCGCATAAAATTTACGAGAGCGGCTCGCAATTACGCGGAATTACGTTTTGGGAGCGTCCTCAATAAATTTGACTAAAAAACTTTTAAAATCCTATGACTGAAAATGTGAATCGCAAAGAAAAAATAATCTTTCAAGGTTACTAAATATTTCCTAAAACAGTTTTTATGGAACCCCAAAAGCAGCATGACTACTGAATGAGCGTCCAAGAAAGATGCTCATCCGTTTCCCATTTGACTTGTTTAAGTTAAAGACATGAATGAAAAATACATTAAACATTTTTCCTTTTAACATTCAGTCGGTCGGTAAGAAAAAGTAGCAAGTCTCGCTTGAATTTTATTACTTTTTGCGTATTTAATTGTCCTGTTTCGAAGATCGATTTGGCGTTTTGGTTTTTTTGATTCTTCAATGCTGATGGTAATGTTTATTTTTTTGGTTTTGAGTACTGTTAAGGTTTCATTCAATTGTAATTTGCAATGCGACATGTTTTTGCGACGTTTCGGTTTGAATGGTGCTCTTAAATGCTTCTAATTAAGACGAGATTTTGTTGCTTTTTTACCATCATTTCCTTTTTTTACCTGAATTGTTTGATGAAATTAGAGTTTCGGGGGAAAACCCTTGTCACGTGGCTATTTAGGTACACAGTAGTTTTTTATCAAAATCAATGGCTATTTACACAATATTTTTATCAGAATCAATGGCTACTTACACAGTATTTTTATCAGAATCAATGACCATTTACACAATATTTTTATCAGAATTAATAATTATTTACACAGTATTTCTATCAGGATCAATGGTTATTTAAACAGTATATTATGATCAGAATAAATGGCTATTTACACCTCGCATAGTATTTTTATCAGAATCAATAGCTATTTAATCAGTATTTTTATCATAATCAATGGCTAGATTCAGAGTGTACCATTATTCTCTATGTGGTGGGTGTTTTCCCAACTTATTGCTACGGCCGACTTTACTTAAAGAAAGGCGTGCACGACTATTTCCAGTATTTCCTTCACCTGTGGTTAGCGAGTTTCTAGTTTTCAAAGAGGATTGCCGTTTGACCTCTACAACCTTTGAGAAAACTACTTAGGTTTGTACCTTTATCTTTATAACCTACTGTTTCGTGTATATTTTTTTTTTTTTTTTTACTTTGATTATTAAACGTGATACGATATAGGTAGTTGATTATATTAATTAATTAGTACAGTTATTATAAAACACTGCGATGATGGTAAGAAGATCTTAGGGACGGTTCACGTCAAACATGCGCACGCTCAGTGTCAGCCGCTGAATTTAAGATAGTGGTTTGCTGAATTTTCATAATTTTGACTCTATGTATGTATGGTCAGTGGCTGACTGTACGTTTGGTGTGAATCATCCCTTAATCATAAAGTCTACATTTCCTATTTATCAGCTTAATCAGCCTTCAATAAACATGGCTCGATCTCTATTAAATACTTTCGTTCATTTATTTATTAAAAAATTGAATCAAACCGAAAAAAAGCAAAATCAGTTTTAAACACTTTGATATCATTGATAAAAAATAAAAACCGATAAATAGCCGATGAAAATTTAACACGACAAGCAACTTTACCTATTAATTAATAATTAACGAGGCGATACATCGATTTAATAAAAATCAACGGTATAACGAATCGATTTTTTGTAACGATTATTATTTTAATCGATGAATGAAGCCTGTCAATTGATGCGAGATTCATGATCTTGGGTGCGCTTGCGCTGTTCATACATAACCAAAGGGACCTGTCTTCGTTTTATTAGAGCTTTGTGCAGTAGGCTCATTGATTTCTGGAAGGCATTTCAATGTATCGTTTTAATTTATCACGGTGCGTTGCAAGGAGGTGAAGGGAAAGAGGGTTTAAATTCAAATTCAAATTAAATTTTTTTTTATTTCATAAACCTAATAACATGCATTTTTGAAACGTCACGTTTGACTGCCTCATTGGTCTAGTGGTCGCAAGCGCGACTGCTGATCGTGGGGTCCTGGGTTCGATTCCCGGGTCGGGCAAAGTGTTATTGGGTTTTTTCTTTATGAAATTCTCAGTAGCAGCCCGGAGTCTGGATTTGTGACCGGTTAATGGCAATAGGCTCGCCCCCTATTACATGGGACTATAACATAACTGGCGAAATGTGGGTGTACTATTACACCTCTGCCTACCCCTTCGGGGAAATACAGGCGTGATGTTATGTTATGTTGTAGTTATTAATGGCAATAGGCTCGCCCCCTATTACATGGGACTATAACATAACTGGCGAAATGTGGGTGTACTATACACCTCTGCCTTTTTTTTTTTAGTATAGGATGGCGAAACGAGCTAAAGGCCCACCTGATGTTAAGCGGTTACCTTTGCCCATGACAACTTCAATACCACCTTGGCAGTTGCCTAAATGGTACCGCAAGTCGGTTCGCCAAACTGAGACATGAAGATGGAAAGTCTCATGTGATTGTAATTTCACCATCATAATTTCAATTGTTATGTTATGTTGAAACGTCAGGCTCTAGTTGCACGGTTCCAAATTGTGGGTCCTATGGAGAAGAACCGGCAACAAACTCCATCGTATGGCCAATCTGCTGGCTTTCTTTATTTCAGATTAAGTTTTTATTTTAGACTCAGGACATTTATTGCTTTGGTGAAACTGTGATGGGACTCTGATACAAGTCACATTCTCATTGTTAATTTTGTTTTCTTATTTCTTTCATTCATCATCCTCTTTCCCAATTTATTTAAAGAAAGAAAAAAAAGGAAAATATTTTTTTCAGTCTCGGTACAGGCGAGAGAAAAAAACTAAAAATAACATGTATATTTGGGGTCGGCGCAGTATTTCTTTTTCTTCCATACATCTCTATCAGCCGTCATCTCAGTGTTCCCTTTCTTTTTATCCATATCATCTACCACACAATATATCTTTACTTTGGTCTTCTTTTCTTACAGCCATCCACATTCATACTCAAAACTTTTCTCGTAATATACTCTTCATTCCTCCACATCACATGTATATACCTGACAACCTTATTTCTGATATTAACCTACATCATTCTCACATTAATTTAATTTATTTATTTTATTGTGTTGAACTATTTAAAAAAAAGTTATATACCTGGAGATTATAGCCGGTTCTTTCTACTATTTGGAACCGTGCAACTAGAATCGACTACTCATAAATGCGTATAATTAAGTATCATCATCATCATCATCATTTCAGCCGTAAGACGTCCACTGCTGGACACAGGCATCCCCCAAGCATATATTGGGGGGATATGCCATAATCGCCACGCTTGGCAGGCGGGTTGGCGATCGCAGTTGGTTGGTTAAATACTCAGAGAACGCTGCTGCCCATCCTCTGGTGAATCCCTTAGTCGCCTTTTACGACACCCATGGGAAGATATAGGGTGGTGCAATTCTTTACGTCCGGCACCACACGGAACAATAATATAATTAGGTATATTTAAATAAAAACAAATTGAATTTGACAAACGCTCATTTGATATTTTTAAAATTCTGTTTATTCCAAAATAAACATTAAGTATGTTGTTGTTAATAGGTAGTTGCTTTTGCTGACGAATTTGCCCTTTCTGGTATCCTTCTATGTTTTAAAGTGTTGTTTTATTTAAGTACTAGAGGTCAGCCATCACCCGCGTTGATGTCATTTATCGCGTATTCCGCAGAAACTCTTTCGTTTTTAGGGTTCCGTAGTCCTACAAGGAACCCTTATAGTTTCGTCATGTCCGTCCGTCTGTCCGTCTGTCCATCTGTCCGTCTGTCCTAATCCTTTACAGCTTAATAACTTCTACAGTTATAAACATAAGTAAATGAAATTTTGCTAAAAAATAGTCTAGATATAAATCTCAATTTAAAATGAATAAAAAAATCGTGATTATTATTTTAGGGGTGGCGCCCATACATGTGAAATGTGAGTGACAATTTTTTTTTCGCTGCACCCCCTTGTGTGGGGTATCAGTGAATAGGTCTACTAAAATGAAGGTAATGTTTCATACATAACTTTTTTATCAGGTGTACCATCTGCGAAATATAGCCCGCCAAAGTGGCTTGCAATGTGTCCCCCCCCAGCCATTTCTAAACTATGTAACGTAGAAACTTATAATCTTCCACATTGATAGACCTTTGTAAAAACTCTCTTTTAAAATTATTTCAAGTATAATTTGATACCCTTATCTCTTCTCATGGGTGTCGTAAAAGGCGACTAAGGGATTCACCAGAGGATGGGCAGCAGCGTTCTCTGAGTATTTAACCAACCAACTGCGATCGCCAACCCGCCTGCCAAGCGTGGCGATTATGGCATATCCCCCCTTAATTGGGGGAGGCCTATGTCCAGTAGTGGACGTCTTTCGGCTGAAATGATGATGATGATGATAATTTGATAATAAATTTTTGAGCTATAGAGAGAAAACTGAAAAATACTTAAAACGTCCTAGTTCAAAGGTCATTGACCTTAGAGAAAAATGGTCATAGCAAATAATGCTCCTTTAGCCTCTTTCTATTTAAAAAAATTACAAAAAGTAACTTTGTGTTATATTGAAATGACAAATTTCTTAAATTTGGCGCTGTACAGCGCCATCTAGCGGCTAGTAGCATCACTCTCTGAGTCGCCAATACTGCCGTCTATTGCATTTGGCACTTTATATCGCCATCTAGCGGCGGCTACTAACAACACTATCTGAGTCGCTAATGCTGCCGTCTATTGCAAAAACTAAAATAGCCATGATTAATATTCGATTTGATTTGTTTGTAACACCTAGGAACCCTATAATACTGAGCATGGCCCGACATGCTCTTGGCCGGTTTTTTTTGGAATAAATGTAGTCTATGTTTTTCTCCGAGTTCCAGACTATCTTTGTACCACGTTTCATCAAAATCGGTTTAGAGGTTTATTCGTGAAAAGGTAACAAACAGACAGGCAGTCAGAATTACTTTTGCATTTATAATATTAGTTTGGATGAGTAAAATCAGGTATTCTGGTATTTAAACCAGGTTGCTATTATTGTACTGTGACTCACAATGTCTCAAGGTCTGGGTGATTTTATTTACTTCAAAAAAAGTAAAACAAAATTTGACATTCCCACAACTAGGCTTTGCCAATTCACGAAAAAAAATGAAAACCAGTTCCAACTGTACTGAATTCAACATTACATTTATACAATCGACGAGAAATATTTCCTTTTAAAACGTTTTTTGCTGATCAAGAATTTCTGAGCGGTGCGTTCGCGCACTGAATTATGTATTGTGCGCAAGAGTTGATGAAAGCGCGTTCGATATTTGAAATGTGGGTTCCGTTCCTTTACCCTTATCTTTGTTGATGATCAGACATTTAAAAGTGTGATTTGGCTTTTCATTACCTGCTGTTTGAAGAGTTGTGTATGGAATTTCAAGGAGTGTCAACTTACTATGCGTCATTACGGCAAGTTACGAGGCTCTTTTATTTATACTTACCAATTTGTACCATGAGCGTTACTTTGAAAATTTACTTCAACATTACTGTTTGTTAGACAGTTTCACTTCAAGCCTTTGAAGTTCCCCGATCTACTGCCGACGACGCATCACCCTTACCTATTAGTTTTAGTACCTAATACAGGAAAACTTTCCTTGGAGACACTTGCTCTTTTTCAATGAAAATTATATTGGCATTATTAGATTTTTGGTAAAGCGCGAATTTTCCTTGATAATCAATAAAGTTGAGCAATTTTTTTACTCTTATGGACTCGGTTTTGTCTAAGGATTAATTCATTGTATCAGAGAAAAAAAAATATTGAGCAGCAGAAGTTAGTCACTAATTTGACTAACTTCTTCTGCTCAATATTTTTTCCTCTTATAACGATAACTTTTTTCATACAATACTGTCCCAGTTAAATAAATCACCTGTAAGTACACTATACCCACGCCTTCGCTCCCGTAGAATTAAAAGTAAAAGAAAAGGATTTTTTATTTTAATTCAGGATATGGTCTATCTGTGTGCCAAATTTCATGGAAATCGGTCCAGTAGTTTTGGCGTGATGCTCAAACAAACTAACGGACAATTACAGAATTATATTGAACTAAGTTTACGGGACTTGTCGCGCACAATTAAATCAAAATATAACAAACATGACTTTGTGCGCGACAAGTCCCGTAAACTTAGTTCAATATGAGTGAAATTCGCGAAAGTTTAAAAACTTCTACAGAATTATAGTTTTATAATAGTTAGGATTAAAATTAATATCTTTGGGACATTTTTACACAGCACCATCTAGTCCCAAACTAAGCAGAGCTTGTGCTAGAGGTACTAGACAATGGATATAATGCTTTTATACTTTTTTTTTTTTGTAAATACATACTTAT
The DNA here is from genome assembly GCA_949699075.1 of Asteroscopus sphinx. NCBI lineage: Eukaryota > Metazoa > Arthropoda > Insecta > Lepidoptera > Noctuidae > Asteroscopus > Asteroscopus sphinx. The sequence continues at coordinate 18,276,678 of OX453022.1, read as the reverse complement.
AATACATAAGCAACACCCAGACCAACACAAACACTTATGTTCATCACACAAATATTTGTGTCCTGTGGGAATCGAACCCACGACCTCGTTATCAGCAGTCCGACACTAGAACCACCGATTACCGACCGATTACCGATTTTGTTACCGATTAGTGTATTGGTAACTGCTATAATAAACTAATTGTGAAATTAAGGCACATTGATTACCCATGTTTGGCCGAAACTAACCATTTATTAATTTGTTGTCAACAAAACTATTTAGTTTTTCACGCTTATAACTAACTATGTAACGAAATCTTGAAAGTCGATTTTAACCTACTTCTAACAGTCGTATCAATTTGAAACTTTTCAAGTATATATAATCTGGATGAAAATACAATAATTTTGTATGATCGAGCTGATCTGATGATGGACTACAGTACCTCTAACAGCGTGTTTTTTAGTTTTTAAAACTATTTTCTTAATGGGCTTACGTTTGACCTTGACCGCAAGTCCGTAGTTATTCCGCAAAAATCGTGAGTATTCCAAGAACTATTACCACGTTGTTTAATAATACGTAAAATTGATATCCTCTTCCGTATCAATTAAAATAACTGTGAATAATTCTTCAATAGCTATATCGTGTACGTCCTTCTTGATTGTTGGTAAACAACATTTGATTTGCTATGCCGGAATTTCAGTTCAATTCAATTGTTGCCGTTTGATCTCAGCTATAAATAGTTCAACCTTTCGTAGTACGAAATGGCTTGGGAATTTAAGGAAGAGGATAAGCGACGACCTCTTTGTAAACTTATAAATGATACTACAGTTATCAATCCAGCTGATTAATATGTTGATTGTAGGATCAGTAAGCTGAAGTGATAGTGGGCTGGTTATGTCTGTCGAAGGACCGATGGCCATTGGAGTAGACGAGTCCTTGACTGGAGACCGCGAATCGGTAAACGCATCGTAAGGTGTCCCTAGCCAGGTGTATCGACGAGGCGATGACTTGAAGAAGATAGCTGGATGCGAAAGGCGAAGGACCGAGTATTGTGACACAGCTTAGGAGAGGCCATGTCCAGAAATGGACTGCAATAGGCTGAGTTGATTGATGGATTGAATATGGAGTTCTCAGATATAAAAAAGTACTTGTCACAAACCATAAAAAGGTATTAAATAATAATTATTAAAAAAAACATATTTTTGTTAGGTACCTATTTAGATCGGTTTCATACGAATAACGTACTGAACCCTAGAAACTGTAACTGAACCAATGGTATTTTCGTTTATTTGCAATAATTAATTCGTTTTTACTGTTGAGTGTGAATTAAATTTAAACAGTCGTAATTATAATTTTCAACAGTGTTCCACAATTTTTTGTAGTATCATTTAAAAATATTTTTAGTTCTGCACTTCTGGATATACCGGTTCTTTCTTGGTTTACTTTTTCTAGGACGATTTTAAATAATAAATACGTGAATCATAGGGATGGAATGGTAGGTTTCATGGTGGATTTGGAATAATCGTATTTCTTTGATAGTTTTGCTTAGTTTAATACAGTTATATAAATATAAAAACAGTTATACAAAACATAAATACAGTTGTATAAAATATAAATACAGTATTTAATTATAAATTCTCTGGTAATTGTCGTCTAATGAAATTGCTGTTTTCTAAAATTATTCCAATACGTATCAAAAATTAAAATATTTGTACGCCGGAAACGGCAGAATATGACGGATCCGAATTTTTTGTACCAACTCTATTGTACAGTCGACTGCATGACAGTGGTAACACTTCAATTCGAAAACCGCCCTTACTGCTAACAAAATAAAGATGGTGCTAATGTCAAAGTGTTACCACCGACGTGCGGTCGACCGTACCATATTCTGACAAATAAATGATTTATCTATTTATCTAGAAAACATAAGTACAGTCGTATGTAACATAAACATAGTTGTATAAAATATCCTTAAGTACAGTTATATAAAAAATAAAATAATTTTGCAGTACTTTCCATGATTTTAAACTAAGGCCCATGATAAGGGAGCGGACTCATTATCAGGTAAATTATACATATTTCTCAGTTACTTGTCAATATTGGAGTCATAAGTAGGAACAGTTTGAAAGTAGTATCAGTTTGATAGTTGAGTTGCAGTTGATTATCATGGTATAGACATGTGATGCGGAGGAATGAAGAGCATATTACGAGAAAAGTTTCGAGTATGAATGTGGGTGGCTATAAGAAAAGAAGTAGACCGAAGAAAAGATGGATGGATTGTGTGAAAGATGATATGGATAAAAAGAAAGTGAACACGGAGATGACGGCTGATAGAGATGTGTGGAAGAAAAAGACATACCGCGCCGACCACAAATAAATTTAGATAAGGGCAGCAGGACGATGATGAAGTGCAGTTAAATATACACATGGGTGCCAGCAGCAGGGTGCAAGGGGGTGCACTTGCACCCCCCTGTCAGGAATGAATCCATCGACTACAGAGATTGACCCCCAGTTTCTGGAAGGCTGATCAATTTGATCCATTGTCAAATCTAATTTCAACTTCTGTGATAGGCCAACAAAAATGTTTACAACCAATCACGTCACTTGACCTGAGATTTGACAGCTGATTAGTTAATTTTTGCGTTGATTTGAATTTGATATTACTTTTATCTACAATATCTACATAATACACATGTGGAATTCTATATTTCATATTAGTTAATAGTATAATGTGTAGGTGCAGATCTACGGTCGACCGCACGTCAGTGGTAACAGTTTGGCACTAACAGCGCCTTTATTTCGTAAGCAGTAAGGGCGGTTTTCTAATTCAAGAGTTGTCTGTCTGTCATGCAGTCGACTGTACCTCCCTGAAAATAATCCTGGCGGCGCCCATGAATATACATTTATAATGTTCGATATGAAAATATTTATGTACCATTCAATAAATGGTAAAAATAAAATACAAAACCTAGGTTCTACTTGAATCCAAAAATATCCAAATCCAAAGATAGCTATGCAAATCTGCTTACATCATTAGAAACGGAGAGTCAGTGCATCTTGTCAATCACATGTCCTTATGATTGATAGCTGTTCTCGTTTTTGGGATCAAATCTAAGCTGGAAACTGGAATCTGGAAAACTAATTCAATCATGATGTCTAGTAACATAGTTAACTTTCAGGTCATTTGTTCACAGGTAAGTTTTCTCGTTTTTGTAGAACTAAACTGAGAAAAAGGTTTTACTGTTGCAGGTATATTGAGATACCCAAAGGCGCTTTTGGGCTTTGTACGTGTTATTTATGTGTAACTGCAATATTATGTTATTAATAATTGCCTAATGTTGGGTTGGGTTGGGCCCAGACGGAGATGGCGGGATTTCAATAATCTGAGGTGGGATGATGACTCCTTCCAAAAAGACTGGTCCTTAATAGCCACAAATAGGCTCTTAATAATAATATTATAATAATGTTTGGACTTGTCGTTTGTGTTTAATTTTAGTATTTAATATTTATTTAATTTTTTTTTAGAAATCTGTGGAAGAACAAAACACTTTAATTATTAACTTTCTTTTTTACATACTCTTCAAACAAAAAAATCATCATCATCATCATTTTAGCCGAAAGACGTCCACTGCTGGATATAGGACTCCCCCAAGGGGGAGATATGCCATAATCGACACGCTTGGCAGGTGGGTTGGCGATCGCAGTTGGTTGGTTAAATACTAAGAAAACGCTGCCGCCAATCCTCTGGTGAATCCCTTAGTCGCCTTTTAAGACACCCATGAGAAGAGATAGTGTGGTACAATTCTTTATGACCGGCACCACACGGAACATTAAAATATGTTATTTGTGCAATTGTGTTAAATAAAGGGCAAATCCTTTAGTTGATGACATTAAAATTAATCTAGATCACGACTCCGATTTTATTATAACGTACGCCACTGAGTTAGACGGCATAAATCATAGAATTTACATGACCACAAATTAATCTATCCTACAATGATTCTGGATAAAAAGGTGCGCTCTCCGGTAGCGTCTCAAGGATTTGAATATATTTCATATTTATTAGGATAATCCTCTTACGTCAAACAGGGACATAGCTCAGCTGAACTTTATGATTTGAGGTGATGTTTTACAAAAGCGGTTGTGCGTTTTTAGGGTTCCGTACCAAAAAAGGTAAAAAAGGCACCCTTATAGTAATAATATACTTAAGTATATTATTATTATTGTGTGCTTCTGACTGTAGTCAATGAACCAATTTTCTTTATTTTTTTCTTTCCTTATAGTGGAAACCGTTCGTCCAAAAAGTGGTATCATATGAAAGGACTTTATTTGCGCATTCCAAAACAGCTTTTTCTTTTCTTTTATGCTGCGTACTTATGAAGAATAATGTCAAAAAAGACAATTAAGATTAAGGGGGGCCTTTATCTCCGAAGTTTGTAAAGCGAAAAATCTAAAATAAATAATTACAGTTGATAAAAGTTTATACAAATATTACAGAAAAAATTAAAAATGTTTCTAACCAGCCCACAGTTGACAAAGTTCATGTAAATATTACAGATAAAATTTAAAAATGTCTGTACCCAGGTTTTTTGGAAATCATCAAAATCCATTCACAAACAACTTAGTTATGCGGTCCGTTTTTTAAAAACAGCTATGGCCTAAACTAAGGATAACATTTTATGCGTCACTACTCTAAGCGTTAAAGGAAGGTAAGAAACCATTGTTGCGCGAATCCGAATCGCACTTGACCGATTTTTATTTATCTAGAGTGTGACTGAAATTTCAAACAGTGTTCACTTCTTTGCACGCAGTGATACTAATACTGTTTGTTGTTATTATAAACTTTCTTTCTCCCTGTTTCTTTATATCGCTTTCTTAAAAAACATTGCAAATATTGCATTCTGAAAAGCAGATTCACAGTAGCAGCCTGGAGTCTGGATTTGTGCCCGGTTAATGGCAATAGGCTCGTCCCGTATTTCAGGGGACTACAACATAACTGGCGAAATGTGGGTGTAATATACACCTATGCCTACCCCTTCGGGGAAATACAGGCGTGATGTTATGTTATGTTATGAAAAACAGATTCAGTAGCATTCTGCCTTTCTCAATACAGCTTTTTGAAAAAAGTACAAAAATATTCGGAGACAGAAATATCCCGGTTGAAAAATTCACTACAGAAAAGTCCTTTTGAAGGCAAATACGAGTCCAATATTTTAAGAGTGCACAGTAGAAGTCAAAAAGGAAACTTCGGAAACTAATCAAAATATTTTCAATTTAAAGTAAAATTCTTTGAAATAACTGAATCAGAGAAGTTACTACTATGATTTAGTAGCCTAGTTCTCGCAAGTCAGTTGGGTTAGATTCCATATTAGCATTAATATTGTGGTTAAAATTCCATATTTCGCATGGAAGACATAGGTGACATCCAGTATTGGCCTTTAAATCTGGTCTGGTTAAGTTTATCTTTTATTGTAAGACCTGGAGCTTACCTTTTTTATCAAATGACAAGGACAGACAATCAGGTAATCCCTACTATCAGGACCAAGCGCTTCGAGAACTCTTTCATAATGCGCACAGCCAAGTTGTGGAATTCACTGCCGGCGGCATCTGTATTTCCGGGCACTTATAACCCTAACCTTTAAAGCTGGAGTGAATCGGCACCTAATAGGTTTGCTCGCTCCATCGTCGACCACATCTTGACAAAGCTGTCTAGATTGCCCAAGAGCAGATAATAAAAAAAATTACACTAAGAATATAGTAATATTCGAAAGCTTTATAAGCTTGAGAACCACAATCCAAAAGCCTACGGTAGCCAGTTCATGAAAAGGTATTTGTCGGCAGTCACATAAGCTATTGTCAACTCAAGTATTTGAAGAAAATATTTTAATCTTATAACCGAAGTTTGGAAGATTAATTCTACTTTTTTGGCTCCCTAAAGGGATTTATACTTACTTCAACTTATACTTATACTTAGTAATTTGAAGTTGGTTTATAATAAGCATGTAAGATTGAGAATTAACTTAGTATAATAGAGTGGATTTTAAGAAAATATTTCGAGATTTATTGAAGTAAGTAATATTATTATGGAATAAGGAATGTAAGTGTATGTTTCGGAAGAATAGTGTTGTGGTTAGTTTCGGGAACAAAATCTTTTACGAGTGTTTAAGTTTAAGGAAATCTGGTCCATTTTTAAATTCAGAAAATTCAGCTCTTTTAAAATTGAGCCTTCATCGTCATCATCATCATTTCAGCCGAAAGACGTCCACTGCTGGACACAGGCCCCCAAGCATCACCACAACGACCAGTCCTGCGCTTTCCGCATCCAGCGGATTCCCCCGACCTTCGCCAGGTCGTCGGTCTGCCTTGTGGGGGGCCTACCCACGCTGCGCCATCCAGTGCGTGGTCGCCACTCCAGAACTTTACGGCCCCATCGGCCATCCGTTGTGCAAGCAATGTGCCCCGCCCAATGCCACTTAAAATTTGAGCCTTCCAGACAATTATTTTGTTTTACAAAATAATCTACTTCTTTTATATTTATGTACAGGAAGTTTGCGTTATACATTTTTACTCAAAATCATATTAAAAGTGCCGTCGCGTCGTGTGTGTGTCGGGTGGCGCAAATTGGCACTCGCTTGGTGCTAGGATGGAGCCAGAAGATAATTTATTTAGTACAACATATTGCAACTGGGATTTACCATGCCAGGTTTTACGTTTAAAAGCCTTTGCAGCTGATATTCAAAAATTGGTTGAAAGCATTTTCCATACCTGAAACAAAAATAAACACAAATTTAGTGGACATTTCAAATCTGATAAAAAAATTATTGCATAATTTTGTGGTAAGTAAGTAGTAAGTATATTGTATCTTCTAACGTATGTTGGTTTTTTTACGTAGGGAAATCTTTATGTAAATTATAGTTCGCTGTAGTTGTAGATAGAGTTAATGCGAAAAACGGCCACTTTTGGCACTTTTTCTATCAACAACTACAGCGAACTATAATTTACAGAGTTGACGGCTGTGGTCTAGTGGTTCGAGGGTCGGACTGCTGTTCACGAGGTCGTGGGTTGGATTCCCACAGGACACAAATATTTGTGTGATAAACATAAGTGTTTGTGTTGGTCTGGGTGTTTCTTATGTATTATAAGTAGGTATTTACAAAAAAAAAAAAATGTAAGTATTATATCCATTGTCTAGTACCCATATCACAAGCTCTGCTTAGTTTGGGACTAGATGGTGCTGTGTAAAAATGTCCCGAAAATATTTTTTTATTTTATTTTAATAGTTTCTAATTAAACTACAGTACCTGTACTTCAATTGCTAAGAACGAAATTTCTATAAATGATTTAGTCAGCGAGCAATAATTATTTTACTGATTGGGGCGCCACTTGGCTGCTATATGCCCCTTAAATACAGGCTCGCTAACGTGCATCATTTCTATTATATTTTTTTTTTTTAAATAAGTGTATTAAAAGCATTGTCCCCACAGAAATAGAACGGTCCCGCTATCACGGATATATCTAATACAATGACTGATCTAATTACCAAACCATGTCTTTCAGATGCTTGTTCTTAGAAGGAAGTACATCACCGTCAACTTAGGACCACTTACAATTTAAAACTTAAAGGCTTGTTAAAGTAAATAAAGGATGGGAGGCACCTGACTGCAGACGATAACTATGGTATAAATCAACGGATACACTATAAATCCATCAGTGGACGCCCCATAAAAACGACATACATTTTAGAGTTCAGTAGATAAAGGGTTCGTCTGTAGTAGTTTGATTTAAAAAGGATTTTTCTTTAGTTTAATGTGTAGTGTGTTGTTTGGGAGAATGATTTATTAAGAACGAGCCTGCTGCCCGTGGCTTTTCCCGCATATTATTTAGTTCATCACTGAAAGACGTTATCACGCATCCTTCGAGAACAGTAAATCTTTTGTATTTTAAAAGTACGCTTTATGTTAATCCAGGTATGGTCTATGTGTGTCCAAATTTTCATCTAAATCCGTTCAGCCATTTCAGCGTGATTAAAGAAGAAACAAGCAAACAAATATAATATAATTTATTGAAACTTATCCTTTAAATACAAAAATAGCTAAAAACTATAGATAGACGACGATAGATAGATATACAGATAGATAGATAGAATATGCTTAATTGTACACTATTGAAATAGTAGTAAACAGGAAAAATGTATACATTATGGCTACATTGGCGGTCTTATCGCTAAAAGCGATATCTTCCAGACAACCTTGGAATGGACAAAGAAGACGTAAGATCTAGATCATGGGGGCAGTCCGTGGCTTACTACTGCATGTTTATAATCTAAAACAAATAAATATCACAAAATATATTACACATAAGTATCATAAATGTATACATAATAATCTTATAATTTAGAATAGAGATTGGATACATAGGCAATGTCTTAGTAAATTACAATATATTTGAAAAGGTAGTTTACTATATCATAAACAAAGAAAATAAACCTACAATACACAAAGCACCTACAGAACCCACTAACGAACTGAGTTTAAAGATTTGACCAGATTTATATTCTGAACTTTAAAAGTTACAACAAAGTCGATACTAAAGTTTAATCAGCTTAACAATTAAGCCCGTATCCAATTACAAAGATATTATCATTAACGATACACAGCACATTCCATTGTTTGCTCTGGTAAAGAAATCCACCCTTTTTGTAGCATGCGGCGTTGGAAGGGTTGAATAAGTGATAGCAATAGTTGATAAAAAAACCGGCAAAGTGCGAGTCGGACTCGCGCAGTAAGGGTTCCGTACCTCTCGACGACCTGATACCCCATAAAAACTGATTTAATTTACAAGAGTTTACCAAAAGACATCAACGTACAGTGCGCGAAATATGAATTTTTGCATGTCTTTCTTACGCAGGTACCACCACACATGTCTATGTTTGTCTTATTTTTAGTATTTGTTGCTAAACTTCATAATATGCACTATAATCTTACTAAGTTTGACGCTGGTAAATATTACCGTTTTGAAGATAGAGCAGGAAAAATAACGTTGAAAAAATGCATGTTTTTTGAGGTTTCTTGTATGGGGACCCCCTTTGGTTTTAGACTTTTTTTTTGTTTTTAGTATTTGTCGTGATACACCTCATAGCAACACATATTCTGTGAAAATTTCAACTGGTTATCTGTTACCGTCACAAAGATACAGCCCTGTGACAGACAGACGGACGGACGGACGGACGGACGGACAGACGGACGGACAGCGTAGCGAGAGTAATAGGGTCCCGTTTGGCACCCTTCGGGTACGGAACCCTAAAAAGACTGTTTAAAACGAAATAGTAATATTATATAAATATTATCTAATGTGAGTCACGTCAGTCACGTCACGATCGATAGCAGCAAAGGAAGGGATAATAAATGAGGAAGAGGAAATATGAGTGCACACTAGAAACCAACCGAAAATGGATTTTTATTTACGGCCGAAAACTAAACCAGAATTCAATTCAAATACCTATTTTTAGCCGAACCGAAAAAGTCCAAAAAAATAAAACATAATACCTACCTCTTTTATATTGATAGATTTTTGTTTGGTAAAATACTACCTATGTAACAACGAAACATTATGAAATGTCAATCTTTTAGTCATTAAGCACATAATTTTACAATTTAATGTTCGTACATAGGTATATGTTAAAACTTGATATACTTACACCAAAATTCATATTATATTTTTCTCAAAAAAAGATTTTTAAGCAAGGAAGGCAATTTTCTTCCTATTCATTACAATGCAATGTAAGACAAAGCATGTCCAGAAATCGTACAAAATATTGACATATCTGGTCACTTCTAAATACCATTTGAAAAGGAAATTAGTTGATGCAAAGATTATTTTACTATTAGCACAGTCACGGAAGCAATGAAATCACTACCATAAACGCTCCCTAATATAAATAAATGACCTTTCAACCCGCATATTTTAAAATCAAAATATATAATTTCTACATCCTTGTTTACCCGCGCATCCCACGAAAGCCTACCAAAGACATTTATGATATATCGATGCAGCTTATTCATTTAAGCCTGCCTACATTGGCGCCATGCCTCTCCTTGTTATTCAATCGCTGCATTAGTGCTGGTATTTGTCCGGTGGCGATGAAGCTAAGCAAAATATCGCCGTTATTCAAGGGGAAGGGAAAGAGAGAGGATATGGATGCGTACAGACCTGTCTCAATAATTCCCGCGGTAGCCAAAATATTTGAAAATGGCTTAAGTGCTCGTCTCACAGAATATTTGACTTCCACCGGAGCGTTATCTGACCGGCAATACGCGTATCGAGCGGGCCGCTCCACCACGTCACTGACGCGCGAGGTGCTTAGGGGTGTACTGGAAGCATGTGAGCAGAAGCAGCGAGTCGCCGTATTGTGCTGCGACTTGTCGAAAGCTTTCGACGTCGCAGATCACGGTGTCCTGGCTGCCAAACTCAGGCATTATGGTATTTGTGGACCCGCCCATGCTTTATTTATAAACTTACTGCATAATAGATCGCAGGTAGTAGTCAGTGATGGAGGAGAAACCAAATCAGACCCAATGACTACCACGATGGGAGTAGCACAGGGATCGTCGGTGTCTAATATTCTCTTCTCTTTGTTACTGAATGATTTGCCTAGCTTCGTCGCTTCTGGTCAAATATACATGTACGCGGATGACGTTGCGGCAGTAGTCACTGCTCATTCCGATGTCGAGCTGGAGCAGCGGTTGAATCGGGTGGCAGGAGAACTGGCGCTATGGTTTAGGCAAAATGGTCTCGTATTGAATAAAAGAAAAACCCATTTTCTCCAGTTCTCAATTTCAGGACGTCCCTTGAGCAGGCTGCGGGTGCTAATAGATGGAGAACCAATAGATCAGGTTGAATCAACCACGTTTCTCGGATTTCAAATAGATCGTGGTCTGACGTGGGCTTCTCACATTGACAAGCTTTGCGCTAAATTGGGAAGCGCCTGTTTCGCTTTGTATCGGCTGTCGCGAGTGGTTGATGCTGATGTGGTCCGCACTTGCTACTTCGCAACCGTGCACTCTATATTACAATACGGCGCCGAGCTCTGGGGGTGTGCAGCAGACAGGATGCGCGCTTTCAGAATGCAAAAACGGGCTGTCAGGGCAATTGCACGGGTGTCGCGACTAACATCAGCGAAACCTTATTTCAAGTCACTCAAGATTCCTACACTTCCCGCGCTGATAATATTTCAGGTGGCTATTTATGTCAGGCAAAATATGGATTGTTTCCCTAAGCGAGGGGATAGTCACTCGTACAGCACCCGTGGTGCGCATAAGCTCGCGGCTGTGTCCAGGAGACTGGCGCGGTCGGACAAGCTGACTCACGTTATGGGGCCGACAGTCTACAATCATCTGCCAGAGCATATCACTAGCATACGTAACAACAATGCTTTTAAAATAAAATTAAAATACTGGCTCGTAGAGAATACGTTTTATACAATTGAGGAGTTCCTAGCTCCTGGTCGCAAATAAATTATATTATGAACCGTTATATTTTGATTGATTTTATATTTTTAACTAATGAAATGTTATTAATTAATTTATTGTTTTTATTGTATCAAATGCATTTTTGATCATATTATTCGCATGTTAATGTTTTAATTTATTTTATTTTTATTAATCAAATTGTAGATTGTAGATGAATTAATTATCAAAGGTTTTAATGTTAGATACGATAATTTATATTGAATTTATTTTTATTTTGAAATTGTGAGTTTTTATTATGTTCATTATGAATAATGAAATATGTACTTATATATAAACTGTGACGTATAATTTTAACTAATTATCAATAAAATGTTTATCTGTTTATCTGTTTATCTGTTACAATAAGCCAAAAAAAAGGACTCAGTAATAGCATATTGTTGTTGTATTGTATCAGGATGGTCCATTGTCTGTCCTCTATTCAATATTTTAATGGTAACCTTATTCATACAACCCCTTATTTAATTTACTTGGGCTTATGAAAATAGTGAACCCTTTTTTTTGGGCTGACGTAGAATGATTGGCATTTTGATGTTTAAGTAATTTTGTTTGCTTAGTGAGGTGGCTATTGTATGTTTATTAAGTTTTTTTTTTATAGAAAAAACGGAAAATGTACTTTTGTAAATTATTTATTTGACGACCTCTGTGGTCTATTGGTTCGAGAGTTGGGCTGCTGATCACGAGATCGTGCGTTCGATTCACACAGGCCACAAATATTTATGTGATGAACATAAGTATTTGTGTTGGTCTGGGTATTTGTTATGAAAAAAAACCTGCTGGTCCCTACATTTTATCGATTTAAGTGAACACCAATGTAGGGACCAATTGTTTTTTTCTCGATTTCAGGGTTCGTCACATAGTAAAAGTTGTTCATAATGATAGAAATAGAAATAAACTTTATTGCATTAATTGTGGTACATAAAAGATCTTACTAATAATTTTGGTCAGCACAATTTACCTCATAAGGCATACAATAGAATCTTCAAGTTAACTTTTAAAAAAAAATGACATGCATAAGGTACAGGAATTAGATGTCATTATATTTTATTACCTATTCAAATTTATTGATGAGTACAATGACCCCTTTTCGGGAAAGAAGCCATTACAATTTCAGCAATTACCTATAAGTATTATATCCATTATCTAGTAACCATAGTACATGTATGCTTAGTTTTGGGCTAGATGGTGCTGCCTAAAAATGTCCCAAATATTTATATATTTATTTGTATAATAACTTAGGTTTTCGCGACCACTACACATTATAATAAAACAATGTTTAACCGGATTAAATCGCGTATATTATTTAAATTGGTTTCCCTGAGGTTTTGAAAGCTTTGCAGCATTTCGTGGTCCCAGACACTGTAAAAGATAGTGATATTGTGAGTGATTACTGCGTGCATCGAAACGATTTTAATTAATAATATTGTACGGTAGATTAAAATATTTTTTTAGAAATATCTGTAAAGACGATTGTCATCTTAGTCTACCTGCGACCACGAAATGCTGCAAAGCTTTCGAACGCCAGGGAATCCAATTTAAATAATATACGTGATTTAATCCGGTTAAACATTGTTTTATTATTTATTTGTGTTCACATATTCGACAAAATGTAGGAAACAGCAGAAGTATTTTTTCGCGATATCAGGTTTGGTTCCATATTTGTTCATAATGATGAGTACAGATACTCCTTTCAGGGTCCAAATGTTATCTAAATTCGTTCAGCCGTTTCAGTGTGATTGAAGGACAGCTTAACAAGCAAATAAACAAATTAACATCCATACTTTCGCATTTACAATACTAAAGTAGGATTTCCAATTTGTTGTACGTAAATAAATACATGTAGGTTGAGTATCTTAACCTACGTCAGAAGGTATCTTTAAATTGCTCTCGGCGTTTCAGTTAAAGTGTCGAAGATACAGGCGGAATAGAGGGCGCTGTTTATTGAAGATTTAATTTTGTGCTCCAGTTGCGTAATGAAATCAGCCCCCGTTTGATGTAGCGAGATTGTGGGTGTCGTATATTTGGTAGGTGGAGGGAGAACCGTTTTAAAATCGATGTATTTAGGTACTCATTATAATAAAACAATTTTAACTGGATTATTTGATTACTGGATTATTTGTTCCGTGTGGAGTCGGACGTATAGAATTGCACCACCCTATATCTTCTCATGGGTGTCGTAAAAGGCGACTAAGGGATTTACCAGAGGATGGGCAGCAGCATTTTCTGAGTATTTAACCAACCAACTGCGATCGCCAACCCGCCTGCCAAGCGTGGCGATTATGGTATATCCCCCCTTTTTGGGAGATAGGCCTCTCCAGTCCGTCCAGTAGTGGACTTCTTTCGGCTGAAATGATGATGATGATGATGATTGCCAAACTTAAGTGGCAGTGGGCGGGGCACATTGCTCGCAGAACGGATGGCCGATGGGGCAGTAAAGTTCTGGAGTGGAGACCGCGTACTGGAAGGCGCAGCGTAGGTAGACAAGGTGGACCGACGACCTGATGAAGGTCGCGGGAATCTGCTGGATGCGGAAGGCGCAGGACCGGTCGTTGTGGCGATGCTTGGGGAGGCCTATGTCCAGTAGTGGACTGCGATAGGCTGAGTTGATGATGGTTATTGAATACGGTACGTTATGGTCTACCGCACGTCAGTGGTAACAGTATCTCACTGTCAGCTAATTGAAGTGTTTCCATTTTCGTGAAGTTGACTGTATATAAGTAGTCTTTGTAAGAGCAAATGAAGTGTCTATTGAAATCCGAGTGGCCATTCTGTACGTAGTATTATATTTTCTGTGTTTGTGGTTCAAATCAGGTTTTCAGTTTAAGATTACCCATATAAAAGCGGATGCTGTAGTCTAATCACGCAATATAATCATCTTTTACACCCATGAGAAAAGATAGTTTGACCCATTTTGAACTCGGTTTATCGATTTATAAATAAACGATTCAAAGCATATAAAATTAAACAAGGTGATAACAAGACTATTAAAGGTGATAATTGTACAGAGTGCCTTTCTATGTGATCATTACACTTTTATATCTGAGATCTCGTTAAGATTTTGTGTTGGTGCATAATTTATGTTATGTGCGTGACCTGTGTTGGTGTCGAGCTTTTATGTTGGTGGTTACTGTTTATGTTGACTGCGGATGACACACGGGTAAGAAGTTCAAGCAGCAAACAGGTATGAAAAAAAAATGCGTTCTGACATAACATAATCAGTAGTTATAGAAGTTTTTGAAGGTCACAGAATATTAGAAATAATCTATTTTCTGATAAATTTTCGACAAGGAATTTATTTAAATTCTTTATTAGAAGGACAGTTGCGTGAAAAAGATTGCTATTTTGTTTGTAACTATAAATAAAAAGTCAGTGGCTGCACAAAGTCGAAGCGAAATAAAGTTTTAATTAAATTTATTTCAGGTCGTTTTGTCTTCCTTATGCCACAAATTACTCTGTTGTGTTCGAATAAACTTGTTAGAAAAGATAATAAAATAAAAAATAAATATACGAGCTAGCGTAAAAATATAGTTAGTCACTGGTGTCGATTCTCTTGTACACGAACTAAACTTATTTTGAACTATCGCTCTCTTTTACTAATAGTAGATACGAGAAAGGGATGGCAACAATTTTCATCATCATCATCATCATTTCAGCCGAAAGACGTCCACTGCTGGACATAGGCCTCCCCCAAGCATCGCCACAACGACTGGTCCTGTGCCTTCCGCATCCAGCGGATTCCCGTGACCTTCACCAGGTCGTCGGTCCACCTTGTGGGGGGCCTACCCACGCTGCGCCTTCCAGTACGCGGTCGCCACTCCAGAACTTTACTGCCCCATCGGCCATCCGTTCTGCGAGCAATGTGCCCCGCCCACTGCCACTTAAGTTTGGCAATTCTTCGGGCTATGTCGGTTACTTTCGTTCTCCTGCGAATCTCCTCATTTCTGATTCGATCACGCAGGGACACTCCGAGCATAGCCCTCTCCATTGCCCTTTGAGTGACTTTGAGCCTTCTTATCAGGCCCATTGTGAGCGACCACGTTTCAGTACCGTAAGTAATTACTGGCAACACACACTGGTCAAAATACCGCAGTGTCTCAAGACGAAAGTCTTTGACCAGTGTGCAACAATTTTAGTGCTGTTAAATTAGTCGGAATTAAAATTTCCATATAAGTTTAGTCGTGATCTCGGAACGTGCCGACTAAATACAGTGAAATGTAACACGAAAACTAATTTGACGCCACTAAAATTGTTGCCATCCCTTTCTTGTACTTGTACTTGTACTGGTGTGGGATGTAGAAGATGCTAGATGCAATTATTTTACGTTAACTGTTATTAAACTGTTGTAGACTGCTGACGCATGAATTTAGTACAATGCTTTCAATTGTATTAGCGCAACGCAGCGGTTGTCTCCCCGCAGCCAATCAGTTAGGTCGATGTAATGTAGTCTATAATATTTATGTACAATACAAATACAATACAATACAAATCCTCTTTATTGCACAACAAGATTATATTAATTTCTTAAATAACTACTTATGCGCTAGTGTACAACTGGCGGTCTTATCGCTCCACGGCGATCTCTTCCAGACAACCATTATGTATTATGTATCTGGTACCAGAAGTATATCATATATTTTAATCAGTGCTTCATTCCTACAACCTTATTCTTCTACCCTTAAACTGTGTTTTGAAATTGCATAACAATCAACAAGTTCGACAAACAACAAAACTGTGTGTATCACTCATATCACTACTCGTGACCATAAGATCATTATTAACCTGTATCGAGATAAGACCAGTTTAAAAAAGGTTTACCGACAATTTTTACTGATACTGACGTGGGATGTACAGGAAGATGCTGGATGCAATTATCTCAAGTTAACCGTTATTTCTTTCTTTTAAGATTAGCGATTTTGATGATTGATCTTTCTTTTAAAAAGGCGTGAGAAAATTCATACAGATCTTTTTGTTATGTTCGACTGGTACCGTTGACCGCATGTTAGTAGTAAGACTTGAATTACGAAAACCGCCCTTAATGCTTACGAAATTAAGACGCTGTCAAGGTCAAACTATTGCCACTGACGTGCAGCCACTGAGGTACTATGTACTACGTACTAGAGACGAGATCGCAAAGAAAAAATATCGCGCCGTTTGCTCACCGCGGGGCAAGCGCGGGGCAAGCGGGGCGTGTTAATGTTCTCATAGAACATAAACACGCATCCATGCGCGCAGATGCGACAGTCGACAGTGTTTCTGCCCACTTGATACCTGCGTGTACATAGGGATCACCACACTACAACACAGATTATTAAATGACAATACTACTACTAATATTACTATTTAAACTACAACACAATATTTTAATTACCTTTTTATCTAACATAAGTTTGGTCAGTTTATGCTGTTTAATATGGTAATACCAACACTTTGATCATGTGATTTTTCATCGTAAATGATTTTAGATTTTATTCATAATTCATAATTTCATAAGCTGTCATGCTGTTTACAAGGTCATGTTACTAATAGATAGTTGGTGTATTTTTCATAGATTTTTTAGTTGAATATGTATTTTACCGCGAATGGACGTATGCGCGAAGAAACTTCTGGTGCCATATCTCCTAAACTAAAGCTCTTAGGCCCGTATTACAGAAGCTTCCTCAAGTACAGTTTAAACTCCAATCACCTGATCACTACTTAAGGATAGAATCGTTACTTACACACACCCATACATCCATACATCCTCACAAACTCACGTTTATAATATTAGTAGGATAGGATATGTAGTGATCGCGAAAACCTAAGAAAAATTATTTATTATTTACAAACTTATTTAATGTAGAAGTTTTTAATCTTTCGCGCTTTTTATTTAATATAAATTATAAATAAGATAGCATAAAATAAAACTATTATCTAAAGTTATTAAATAACTACTGAAGAGCATTTATATTTTACCTATTAACAGTTTTGCATTATTTATTCTATGATGCGGTAACGCTATCTCTTTTCAACGCGCGGCGCCCGGCCGTAAGGAAATACGAGATAGATAGTCACTGGTACTCACCGTCTTGCTTACGCTCGTTGGGCGAGTCAATTTATTAGACTTGAACAAGTGCAGGTAAAAAAACTGTTCTAATTGTTGTAATCGTACGTGACTGCAATGTAATAATTTATTTTTTATTATTATTTGTCGTTACCTATTATTCAAGCTTAATATCAGTATTTAGTAACGTACTACAATTGTTTTGAGTGAGTCAAGCTCCGCTCTGCACTTCACAAATCTTAGTGTCACACTAAACAAGGTGCACGGCATGTGTACGTTATGCAGTACAGTTCAGTTGAACACAGTGAGTGTTTGGACCGCGACATCTAGTATACATAGACATCGTTCCGTGCAGCCGACTGTACTTAAAATGTATATACAACGTGTTATTGAAATAACTGAAAACCTCTTGAGGGGTCATTGTACTCATCAGTATGAACAACATTTACTATGGGACCAACCCTGAAATCGCGAAAAAAATATCAGCTGATCCCTGCATTTGAGTTCACATAAATCATTAAAATGCAGGGATCAGCTGATATTTTTTGCGATTTCTAGGTTGTACGTACTATTTACATGGTTTTGACATGCTACTGTATTTTTTTTTTACTAGCAGTAATTGCTGTCGTTTATAAGAATGTTGCGGGACGAATGGCGTAAAAGGGTGGAGGTATAAACCTCCACTAGGGCATAAGCCCTGCACTGGTTTGCAAAAAGCTGCGAATGATGATGATGATGACATAATGCTGTCATTCGAGTTGGTAGACTCAGTAGTAAAGAATGAACCTCTCCCTTCTGGCAGGTACATTAAAATGAGGTTGACCATTTCAAAAGAAAGGAGCAACTGCTCCTTAACCGTTTGAGACATTGTTATGACATCGGAATTAATTCTTACATCGAAATTACCTTGTATATTCGATGTAGAGATCTACTAGGAGTCAGGCGTTTCATTGCGGATATCCATGACAAAATATGGAATTACTATATTTTAGTGATGATTCCGCCAGACTAGTTCGTTAAGCTTGAATGCAGTATGTAGCACCGCCCTCCCGCGTAGAATTAATATATACATATGCAGAAGATGTGATTATTATATTATAAGCAAACCAAACTCATACTCAACTACTACTACTACTATCTACTACTATACCCAGTACTGAGTATCGGTTTAGTTTACATGTTGCATAATATATTAATTGCACCTTCTACATGTGCATATAAAGTGAGCGGGAGGGCGGTGTTGCATACTGCAGCCACGCTTGATGGACCAATCTGGAGGAATCAACACTAAAATATTGTAACTACATATTTTGTATCTCCAGTAGACATCTCGAGGGTTATCATGATGAAGCTTTATCCTTACCAACAACCTAAGAAACCCTTCAAATATTAGTTTTTCGAAGTAACAACACATTTAACTATTCAAGCTTAGGGCCTCAAATACCCAAGAAAATGCTTTAATTAATTCACAATGAAAATATTAAGTGAGGGCTTTGTTAGGCCCAATTTTGAACTTGTATAGTTAATTTCCATTTAGAATGCAAAACGTTTATAGATATAGTAATTTAGTTGAGAAAACTCTGGAGCGTGACTGGGGTTTTAACCATATTTGTCAGTTTAGTGTTTTAAAGGAGCTTACAAAAAGGAGGCGTTATTTTATGTTATAATTATAAAACACTAACTGTTCTCGCGGTTTTACCCGCGTACTGCAAGAAATGTAGCCTATGTTACTTCTGGAAAAAGTAGCTTTCTATAAAAAAAATACGGGAGGTAGGGCCTGCGAGCAGCAGACTCGGGGTAGTCTGCTGTCCGACAAGCAGCTGGCGTAGCTAGCACAGCCGGCGTAGTTGGCGCAACTGGTAAAGGCCCGTGAGGTGAGGTGGCGTGCAGTGTTCCGTGTGCGCCACCGAGGAGGGTGCGGCCAACGTTAGGCCGCACGGGGAGAAGGGGCTCGCCTGCTTGAGGCGGGCCAGGACCTGTCGGGGGTGGTTGTGTGAATACTCACGGGTTCCCACTCCCCCGGCTAAGGTAGTTGAAGGAACACCGTGGTGGTTTTAGTCGTTAAGAGTCCGACACTGGCTCCGCCTACCCCGGGCGGAGTGCGTCCATGAGGACTTCCCCACGGAAAAAAAAAGCTTTCAAAGCGTGAAAAAATTATTAAAATCGGCTTAGTAGTTTACAGAGTTTATCGATAACAAACAAACAAGTAAACCAATCCTTTCTCTTCATAATATTTGTATAGATGACAAACCTACATTAGAAACAAAAAATATAAATTAAACGAAATTAGAAAATCATAAAAGCTATCAGAAAATTAAATGTTCGAAATATCTCCTTAGTCTTTTTCCAACTCCAACAAATGTGTGAGTTAGCTTTAACTCTTACTAGGTGCAACTGCAGCAGTACGTGGTGGTCGCGTGCTACTGTGGGGAAAACAATATTGTTTTCCCGGGACGTGCCAAAGGCATAGCACTAGAGGGGCACCGGCGCGGTCCAATGGAGTTCCCGGAGCTCCTCTATTTTGTGCAGAGGATGGCCACCGTGTGGTTTTAGTCGGTAAGAGTCCGACATACCCCTCCGCCATCCCCAGTCGGAGGGTATCCATGAGGATTTCCACCCGAAAACAAAAAAAAAAAAAAGGTGCAACTGGATGATACCTATCAGATTTAAGCACTCATGGACGAGAAAGCACCCATATTTTAATTTTTATTTAAAAAAATGTTGGCTTTGTGTGTCACAACTTACATTTACAAAAATCATTATTTTAATACGTAGGTATTTTATTAGTACGTATATTTTTTATGTATTGCGTAGGAAGAAAAATACTTGATAATACATTCATTCCATTCGATTTCAATCCATTGATTTAGTAATGAATGCCGTCGGTGCCATCACACAACATTTTTATATCCATCCAAAATTGATATTATGTAACAGCAAATAAAAAACTCACTCGATTTAAATGTGAATAAGAACATATTAAATCGATAAAAATATTATCGTAGTAGATAAAACTCGACGAAATATTATTGACACTTGACCCAAACTTGTCAGTTAATAATAAAATCATCTATGAATATAAAATATAATTTTATGTTAATCGTAACCTAGATAAAATATTATAACCTATATAAAATAAAAATATGGAGTTTATACTGGCCGTAAGCACATTTTTTGTTTCTAACAAGTTAAATACCATTATAAAAAACATACGATCATTACAGTGGTCGAATAACCTTTGAATTCTGGCCACAAACACAACATGGTTTTTTATAATGAAATTAAAACTACAGTAAAAGAAAAAAAAAATACAGCCAAGTGTGAGTCGGACTCGCGCAATAAGGGTTCCGTAGCTCTCAACCACCTGATACCCCATAAAAACTGATTTAATTTACGACAGTTTATCAAAAGACATCAACGTACAGTGCGCGAAATATAAAATATTATAAATATTTCTGGGACATTTTTACACATCATCTAGTCCCAAACTAAGCAGAGCTTGTGCTATGGGTACTAGACAATGGATATAATACTTATATACTTTTTTTTTTGTAAATACATACTTATAATACATAAGAAACAACCAGACCAACACAAACACTCATGCTCATATGAATTTTTGCATGTCTTTCTTACGCAGGTACCACCACATATGTCTATATTTGTCTTAATTTTAGTATTTGTTGCTAAACTACATTATATGCACTATAATCTGACCAAGTTTGACGCTAGTATATATTACCGTTTGGAAGATAGAGAAGGAACAAAAACATTGAAAAAAATGCATGTTTTTTGGGGTTTCTTGTATGGGGTCCCCCCTTTGGTTTTTGTTTTTAGTATTTGTCGTGATACACCACATAGAAACACATATTCTGAGAAAATTTCAACCGGTTAACTATTACCGTTCAAAAGGTACAGCCTTGTGACAGACAGACGGACGGACGGACGGACGGACAGCGTAGCGAGAGTAATAGGGTCCCATTTGGCACCCCTCGTGTACGGAAACCTAAAAATAAGACAAATTCAGTAATCAGAGTTTAACTTTAATTAACTAGGCAAAAGTATTTTTATTATTTTACGCATGCGAAGCAAAATTTAACGATTTAAATTGTGGAATGAAAAAATCGATCACGACCGGGATTCGAACCTGCGACTCCTGGCTCAGTACGCCAGTGCTTTAGCCACTAAGCTACCGTTAACACTGCTCGTGGTATCGAAATTAACCTCCACTTTTTGTACGTCCTTGGGTGACTCTAGCGATATCTTATTAAGAAACAGGTTTCTTAACCGACTCGACTAACTTTGCTGTTAATTCAAAGTCGTATAGATATGCCTTACTAATTATATTATTATTTTTAACGCATTTATTATATATATTATAGATATATATATATTATAGGTACAAGTTATCAGCAAATAACTTGAATATGAATCTAGGTAACCTTTACGTCATTATACGTAGCATGGAACTACAGTCTCTTTCTTCTGTATCTTTGTTCAAGTTATTTGTCAGCTACTAGATATACCTATCCGGTGTTCAAAATTCTACTTTAAACTAGGTATTCGATGTCTAACCTGAAAATGACAAAATTTGACTTTAGAATTTCAAACTCAAAGTGAACAACCGTTAGTTGTCAAAATTTTACTTTAGAATGTCAAACTCAAAGTGAACAACAGTTAGTCGTCTAATTCAAACAGTGTTTTACTATTTTCTAATTTCTAGCTAGACCAAGTAGACATGAATTGACCGGCTTTGAAGTCGGGTCTCTTTGATGTGCCGCTGAAACGTTACACGTAAAGGCTTATTACGACTGCTTCCGTTGAGGTACTACATACTGTTGCTATGATGCATTGATTTTTAAAGACTTTAAAACTATAAATATTCTGTGATAAAATGATAGTGGTACTCAAAGGCTTCCGGTTATAAAGGATGGTTCAAGTATCGTACTAATGCGTTGTGTTTGTGTGGTCTTCGGTATTACGTTAAAAATGGCAGTGTAGTAAAAAAAAATAACTTAGTAAAAACTTTTTTGATCTAAAGGTTATCTAGATCAAAAGACTTAAATTGTGGAAAGAAAAAATCGCTCATGAGCAGGATTCGAACCTGCGACTTCTGGCTCAGTACGCCAGTGCTTTAGCCACTAAGCTACCGTGAACTCTGCTCGTGGTATTGAATTTAACCTCCAATTGGTACGTCTTTGTGTGACGTCAGCGACATCTTATTAAGAAACAGTGTTCCTTAACCGTGTTTTGGTGTTCATTTTACTAAGATATTAGTTCATTATTTTACTATGTTTTATTCTACACGTTGGCCCATTTCATTCCAGTTGGTTCTCCAATCTACGAAGATAGTTATACTAACTTTGAAATACTTCAATCCGTCAATCCATCATGGCGGCAGATACTTAACAATCGGTATCAACAGGTGTTGATACCAAGATCGATGGGACAGGGTTCGATTCTATGTAGGTCAACGTGTTTGTTTGAATTTTAATATTAGTTAATGAGGTATTTTAATCAACGTTTTTAATTAGGTGTAGAATTTATGAGATTTTTTGGGAATTTTGTTTTATTTATGGGTACTTTATTACTGTTATAGCGTACTAGCGTATATTTTTAATCACTAGTCCATTATATTTTAACATATTAACACATTTTTTTTATTAATAAATAAGTTTGTCACAAGTCCACCAGTAACCATTTCAACAAACATTTCGACTCAAAAACAGCTGGTCAATTTTTACTATAGGTTATTTTCAAAAGTTGATTATTTCTGTCAAAAGTTGATTATTTATTTAATAATAAAAACAAATGTTTATTTTCTAAAATTATAATAGTTATAATAGTTCGGCAGAAAAGAGTACACAAAATGGGGGCGCCACTAGTGCCACTAGCCATACATTGAAAAATTTCAACTTTTAAAAGCGCGTTTTTACTGATCTTTGTAAGTGGACTTAGATAAAATACAGTATTGTGTCAAACAATACTGACAAAGATAGAAAATTTGTTACGATTTTAGACTTTTTTGCCAGACTAAAAAGTATTCGTTTTCATTGGACCACAAACCAAACATTGCTTGTACGAATATCTTTAACCTTGAATTCTATAAACGGGTGTAAGTGCTGTAATCTTAGATAATTTAAGGCTGTAATGTAACAGAAGTTTTGCAAATCGTTATAAATCTACAAGAAAATAAATTATCAATGGCTGTCTTCATCAAAAGTAGTTTATTCTAATACGATACGAATCGACATTGTCAACTCAACTCAAAAAGAGAACTTTTGAAAATAAACTTTAAGCATAATAGTATTATGACCCCACTAACCGCTACTAGAATAAAAACTATTGCAAAAATCACAAATTTTTTCAAACGTATACCAAATTCTGACAAAATTCGTTCATAATACCTCAAAAATCTACATATAGAGTTAGAAAACCGACTACAGTTTCATGTATTGGCATAATGCATACAAAACATTATGACATATCGCAAACAAAATGAATACCTAACAGATTGCTTTAAATATTTATGACTATGTATTGTGTCGACATGTGCATGATTGTGTTTGTCGCCTACATAAACGAATTATTCGTATGACGTCACTAATCCTACATGGCACGGACTATGTTGAAGTTGGCGGGCGGCGACAGTTTGTCTAACAAAATTACGATGGAGTTCATAGAATATATAATAACGATATGAAGCGACACTTAAGCATGTGTGCTCGGAAAACTGCTCGCGGTTATGTGTGCGGGTCGGGCGAGCGCGGGGGTCGTGCGCGGTGCGCGGCGTGTGAAACGGGCAGTCTCTCGGCTGCATAGCCAAGACACAGCGGTAACAATTGGATTCACGCGCTCGCTCAAGATCACCGGCGAGCGAGCTCACAAGACAACGGAGTGTCACCGCTGTGGTTATATTACATCTCGCTTCGCCACACCTAGAACGTAGGTTTTAAGTAATTGGTATACTGCAAAGTTTGAAGACGAAGGTCTTCAACCAGTGCGTCTTGCCTGTCATGACTTACGGTGCCGAGACGTGGATACTGAGAGTTCGGCTTATCCACAAATTTAAAGTCGCTCAGCGAGCTATGGAGCAAGCTATTCTTAGAGTTTCTTTGAAGGATAAAATCCGTAACGAGACCGAAGAAGAACCAAAGTGACCGACATAGCTTATAGGATCAGTAAGCTGAAGTGGCAGTGGGCTGGCCATGTCTGTTGAAGAACCGATGGCCGCTAGAGCACACGAGTCCTTGAGTGGACACCGCGAATCGGCAAACGCAGCGTAGGGCGCACCCCCTCACCAGGTGGACCTACGACCTAAATAACGTGACTAGGGGGGACTGAATGCGGAGGGCAGAGGACCGAGTGTTGTGGCGCAACTTGGGCTCTCTCTCTCTTGGCCTATGTCCAGCAGTGGACTGCGATAGGCTGAGTTGGTGAATTAGGTATTTGGTACCAATTTCTGAAAAAAGACGAGATGGTTAACCTCCAAAGATTGGCCAGCAAATGCTCAGTGTCCAGTAAGATCAGAGGAGAATAATTATGGAAGGCTACAATTAACGATCGTGGAAAAATAGCAGTACCTATTATACCAAAGAAATCCAGGACTCTTTAGCCTTAACTGATTTTTGTAATTGCTCAGTCACCATGTTTGGCTTACAGATCAGTGATCTTAGCAAGTTGTTATTAGCCTATACAAAGAGAAGCTGATGCCGATCTTTTTGCTAGATCGTTTACCTTTCCATGATAACAATAGCCTTTCCAGAAAACAAGGCCATCGCTTCCGTCCTATGACGATAAAAAGTATCCTACATGTTAATCCGGGACATGTTCTATCTTTGTGCCTAATGACAGCCAAATTCGTTCAGCCGTTTCAGATTTATTGAAGGACAAACAAACAAAAATCCATACTTTCGCATTTATAAGTGGATTCAACATCAAGACCCCATAGAATCATAAAACATTAAGTACAATATCTAGTATATTCTTCAAAGAAATCAATTAAAAATCTGAAAATCTCACAACTTCCGTGGGACGATCAGCTGATCTCCTCCATTTCTCACACCATAGCATAAAAACAATGGTATAGAAGAAAAGTTATGTTATTATTACCATAAAGAGCCCATAATTATGATTGTGTAACACGGAGCGGCGGTAGCGTTTGCGTAATAACAAACAAAGCAAGCGCAGAAGAATAACTCTAAGCAATACACGATTGGTGATTTGAAGAAGGTAGCTGGTGGGGACTGGATGCAGAAAGCGCAGGACCCAGTATGTATTGTAACGCAACTTGAGAGAGGCCTATTTCCAGCAGTGGACTACGATAGGCTGAGTTGATTGAACAGACGATTTGAACCTCACACAAAAATATGGAAATGGTCGCTAGTCTTTGGAGTGAAAAGCAGGGTGAAGTAGAGAGAGAAAATAAGGAAAGCTGACCACCATGTGTGATTAATGCTGGCAAGAGAGAGAGTATAGTGTTTTTATAACTGACCAGTCTGACCAGCACACAATACCCAGCTTGACACAGCCCTCTGTTTGTTGATGGGCTACAAAGACAAATCTGGGAAAACGGAATGACAGACACAGAGCCAGATCTCATTGTACTCATTACCTGTCAAAGGAATTGGTTTTTTAATAATATAGGAAGGCAAACGAGCAAGCGGGTCTCCTGGGATTCGCAACACCAGGCGAGTCGCCGATGTGTTGCTGACCTTTTAAAAAGACATAATTATATTAATGATATAGGCCTGTGCAAGTGAGGTTGATCCTAGGAGAAGTAGAAAATGTTGTGATGTTTAAGATGAAAGTCATCGCCACTGTACGGACTGGAACTTCTAAATCATTGTTGTATGTTGTAACAACAGCACTAAGCAATAGGCGCACGCGCTCCGTATCCGAGTGATCTCAATGCGCGGGAGTAGCGCCGTTATCTTTAGGGTTGGTTCATACATTTTTTTAAGCAACCTAGGATTTGGTGTTACGTTTTTAACTTTATTGAGTAGATAATTATTAAAATAAGGCGTTGAATATTTCAATCCCAATATAATGCAGGTAGTTATGGAAATAGTTATTGTGGTTATAGTAGGTAACATCTTTTTCATCATCATTCATTATTTCAGCCGAAAGACGTCCACTGCTGGACAAAGGCCTCCCCCAAGCATCGCCACAACGACCGGTCCTGCGCCTTCCGCATCCAGCGGATTCCCGCGAATTTCACCAGGTCTTCGGTCCACCTTGTGGGGGGCCTACCCACGCTGCGCCTTCTTCATACATCTTTTACATATTATTGTTAATACAAATAATAGGTATAGGTAGTTACGCAAAAAGTTATTAGGTATGGTTAAAGTACTATATTTTACATATTGTACATACAGGATTGTATTTAATTGTGGACAATAACAAAAGCGATACTAAAGCTAAAATAAATCATTCAATAATTAAATTACTCATAATAATGATTATATTAATTTGGGGACAGCTCACTCAAAGGGGAGGGCTATGTTCGGAGTGTCCCTGCGTGATCGAATCAGAAATGAGGAGATTCGCAGGAGAACGAAAGTAACCGACATAGCCCGAAGAATTGCCAAACTTAAGTGGTAGTGGGCGGGGCACATTGCTCGCAGAACGGATGGCCGATGGGGCAGTAAAGTTCTGGAGTGGCGACCGCGTACTGGAAGGCGCAGCGTGGGTAGGCCCCCCACAAGGTGGAACGACGACCTGGTGAAGGTCGCGGGAATCCGCTGGATGCGGAAGGCGCAGGACCGGTCGTTGTGGCGATGCTTGGGGGAGGCCTATGTCCAGCAGTGGACGTCTTTCGGCTGAAATGTTGATGATGATGATGATGATGGGGACAGCTCTTTAAATTTATTTTATTTATTTATTTGTATTATATCTATAGGTGTATTATATGTTATATTATCTTTTCTTATTAAAAATAAGAATCGAAAAAAACTTTTTGCTTTCAACATTGTTTTGGGTTTTAGGCAACCCTTAAACTTAAGCTAAACTTTTTTTGTTCTATGGCAAAATGATGGGATTTGTTTTGATGAGAGTTGTTATCTAACATTGTTATATTTTTTCTTATGTGTTACTTTTTTATGCTCTTGAAAAACATTATTTATGACGATTTGTTCAAATAAATTGTATTTTAGTGGAGTTACGTTTAGAACAGCCTACAGTATTTGTATATTAATGCAATAATCAAAATGATAACATGTTAATCATCCATTGTGAGGATGAACGGGCGGCATTTACCAATACTCCTTGTGAATTTAGCAGTGTCAGCAATGCAAAGGTAATTTCCTTGTGTAATTTCCGCTTTCTTGGCTCCTCGATCTTCCCCCATGCGTACCTAGGCCAACCAACCGGACGTAGACCAGTAGGTCACCCCAGATATCGCTGAAGAGATGCTGTGGAGACTGATCTACGTGAACTTCAAGCTACCAACTGGCGAAATATCGCGCAAGATCGAGGAAAGTGGAGAGTTCTCGTTTCGGAGGCCATGACTCACTTTGGGTCGCTGAGCCAGAGGAGTAAGTAAGTAATTTCCGCTGCTTTAAGGGGCTCGTGGCTAAGTAGCAACCTAACCTAACTCTACAAGATTAAGCTACACTTGCCGCAGTCAGTCCGTGGATGGGTGACCATTTCGTTGCACATCGAGACCCCTCCGAGCCTCGCAGAGCACGTTAAGCTATCGGTCCGGGTCGCCATACGAACATAGCCATGACAGAGTACTTTTATATGATAGCCATTGATGGCATAGTGTGTAGATGAAGATGAAGATGAATGATGAATGAATGAAGATGAAGATGAAGATGAATGAATATGAAGATGAATGAATATGAAGATGAATGAAATGAATATGTAAGAGGGAGTCTGAAAGTAGCGCCAGTGACAGAGAAGTTAAGTAGCAACAGACTATCATGGTATGGACATGTGATGAGGAGGAATGGGGAGCATGTTACGAGGAAAGTTTTAAGTATGAATGTTGATGGCTATAAGAAAAGAGGGAGACCGAAGAAAATATGGATGGATTGTGTGAAAGATGATATGAATAGAAAGAAAGTAAACACAGAGATGACGGCTGATAGAGATGTATGGAAGAAAAAAACATGCTGCGCCGACCCCAAATAAATTGGGATAAGGGCAGGAGGATGATGATGATGGCATAGTGTCAGATCGTTGGGTTCCCTTCTATTATGCTTGAGCCAAAACATAATAATTATCATTATTAAATTAGTTATCTTTAGTCAATTTGTGTCACTCATAAACCTACATTGTTCTTAAACAATTATTAACAAATCATGTAACATTCATTAGTATTATTTAACATGAAAAGAGTATTTCCATGGAGCTTCTTGCCGGCTCTTCTCCATTGGAGCAACATTTTGGAACCGTGCAACTAGATTCTTAACGTTTTGAAAGTGCATGTAAATGCTAACCCCGGCTCCACACGTTGGCCCGAACGTTGGCGCCAACGCGATTCTCCAACGTCTGGATCGGGGAAATGGAGTTGGCCCGAACGTTGGGGCGAGCATTGGCAGTTTCCCGTCGCGTGTCGGTTTTATCAAAGGAATTATGCGCCAACGTTGGAGATGCGCCCACACGTTGGAGGTTTGCTCAGTCTTGCCGCAGCACTCATGCAGTAAGGTGCATCGAATGAGCTTGTTCCTACGGTCGCCGCGTCTTGAAAATGACATCCGCGTGGATGGAAGCAATAGCTACAGAATTTCTATAAAAAAATATTTATGTTTATTAACAAATAATAATGATATTCTCTTGTTTGTCAAAACTTTTTCAAATACGACGTCCATTGTTTAACTATTGTGCTATTTTAATTGACAGTTCAGCTCTTAAAGCACTCAATAATCATAAAGTGCGCAGTGCAACATCTATTTCAGACGTCTTTACATTGGCTCTGACGGAACTAAACTAACATTATCTCCAACTTGTGGACGCTAGGCAGAATTACGGGCCTACGCTCGTTGGGGCCAACGTGTGGAGGCCGCCTTATTCGAAATAAAAACTTTTGAATTTGAATTTGAACATCTATGACAGTCGTTACGGGTAGTCAGAAGCCCGAAATTCTGACAACTGGTCTAACCTCCGAATGTTGGTATTACCCAGCAACTGGTTTGCGGGGGTCTGATGGCAGTCGCTCCGTGTAAAATACTGATGTTCAGCCGCATCTGGTTAGACTGGAAGACGACCCCAACATAGTTGGGAAAAGATGAGGAGGAGGATGAATGTTCACTCCTTTTCACTCGATTATAGTGCTGATTTGTACTAGGAGTGCAATGCAATGGTTCAACGTATAAGATTTTATCTACCAACGTACCGATCAGTCATCGCTATATTCACTGCATTGTCAGTATCGTCACATCGAAATAGCCTATTGTACTCATTGATGAGTACCGCTGATACCTTGTCAAGTTGTCACATAACCGTTACGACCTCTAACCTAACCGTAACGAGTGACATTGAACTGAAACTTAACTATGAACAACCATGACATTTTTTTATGCTTACCGGAGAATTTGATGCTCATCAATTTCAGTATCAAGCTTGTCGCGGTCACTGCGTGGATTGATGACCATTTTCTTACATTATCAAGAAGCCTCAAGTTGTTTAAGACCAACTTTTTAAAGCGAAGCTTCTGAAGTAGTAAACCAAGCGAAAAAGTGACCGTTAACTCACGCGCGTGTTCTATACGCACTTGCAAATACATAGAGGCTGCGTTTCTGTCGGGGGTCTCCCGAAGCCACCCGTTTTATTGAATTTTTTTTTTTTTTTTTTGTATTTTCTAAGCCAAGTGCACCCCCTTGCATACCCCTCCCGGCACCCATACTGAGTGGCTAGTTTTTCATCATTACCATGTGTATCTTGTGTAGCGCGTGCTGACATAGGGTTGGAATTTTCGAATGCGGGGAAAATTCCGATATTTCTAAATGTATGCGTTAGAAAAAAATGTGGTTACTACAGTGACCGATATAAGATTGATAAGCTGCAAAAACAGATTTTGTGATTGTAATTCATACGGCACCCTTTGAACCGGAATAAAGCAATGCAAGTGTTACTATTTGGCGGCAGAAATATGTACAGAAATGTATTTAATTGATCTGGTAACCCAACAAGAAAAACAATAGATTACAACTCTGCCTACCCCATTTAAAGCCGCCAAAGGTCACCCAATCCCACCTGTCCATTGCCGAACGGAAGTATTACGACGAATAATTATGTATGGACGGAAATTGTTGGCAACATCAATCATTGTTGGTTATTTACATTGAATGGTGTAAGTGCTGACTCAGACGGCCATTGTGGGGGATCTGTCTATTGAAGTGATGTGTCACGGCTTTAGGACTGTAATTAGGTTAGGCCAGTATTGGGGTCTAAATGACCGTGTAACTGAAGGACCCTTTTTTTGTGGGTGTTTAGGGATTAGAAGGGATTATGTGATGAACAGTGTGTCCTTTTGATTGCTAAGTTTGTTTCAAGATTATTTTTCCGTTTTTCACGTTATCATGTCCATGATATTAGTTTTCCAAAATTTTAAGCAAAAGATAGAGTGAAAAGTTATTTATTGGCCCAGTAAACACCGTGCAACATTGAGAAAAGTATAAAAAAATATATGAGATAAATCACAAAGTACGTAGGTAAGGCTTGTTGATGAGTACGTAGGTAAGGCTTGTTGATGAATACGTAGATAAGGCTTGTTGATGAGTACCTACTTACCTAGGTAAGACTTGTTGATGATCATATTTTAGACTAGCCTATGCCCGCGGCTTTGTTCACATAATAATATCTTTCAGTTTATCACAGAAAGATATTATCGCACATACCTCAGGAACTGTTAATCTTCCCGAGATAAAAGTAGCTATTATGTCATTCTGAGTTATGGTACATCTGTGTGCCAAATTATATCTAAATTCATTCAGCCGTTTTAGCGTGAAAAAGTAACAAATATACGCACAAACTTTCGCATTACTTGTCAAATAAGATGGGTTACGGGGCAGGTGTCTGATGGCAGTCGCTACGTGTAAAATGTTGATTTTCAGCCACATCTGGTTAGACTGAAAGGCTCATCATCATCACCATCATAAAAAAAAGTCCTATGCTGGACATAGGCCTCCCCCAAGCATCGTCACAACGACCGATCCTGCGCTTTCCGCATCCAGCGGATTCCCGTGAGCTTCACCAGGTCGTCGGTCCACCTTGTGGGGGGCCTACCCACGCTACGCCTTCCAGTACGATTGAACAGACTGGAAGTCTACCCCAATGTAATTGGGAAAAGGCGCGGAGAATCATACTCGTCAAATAAGACTTGTCTTACTGGTTAAATAAGTCATGTGGTAAACTTCGATTAGCGAAACAGTAGCGCCCCTGGCGGATACGAGGAGGTTTTACTGGTTTATGAATTAAGGTCGACGAAAACGATGAAAGTTTCGTAAGTGTCAAACTCGTACTAGGCCCCCAGAAGGGTAAAAAGCTTCCCCACAAAACTAATTATTTCCATCGTAATAAATCAAAGTGTGTTTGTTTGTGCAAAGCAACTTTCTTGTAAATTCTTGCAACTCTGTAAGTACTACCCTCAAGTAACCAAAATGTGGTTAATTATTGTTAAACCTTTTTAACATCAATTTATTTTCCTTTCGTTTAAAACTTGTGGCAGAGAAAGTGGTAATTTCTATGGTGGAAACCACAAAATAAACCTTTTAGATAGAAACTGCTTGGTCTGTCTAAGTAAAACATTTAAGACACAGTCGATAATTTACCTCCAACATCTTATTCAATTGTTACTTCGTCTAAAAACATTGCTATCTCCTTTCCAAGACTAGAGGTTACAATATTTATGAGTTAATTCGACAACCGAATCTTGTTCGGCAGTTCTCAGACAATGCTCCGTGGGCGTCCCATTCAAAGGGTCACGAATCACGATACTATACCCTTATGGAGTCAGTTTTGTAACAACAAAATTTATAGACGCGATCCCCTTAACGGCGAATGGGATTCATATGTTTTATGCAAAATGTTATGTTCCGCCAAAATTGGAATGGGGTTAAGGTGGAATTGATTTTGTGTTTGTACACTTTGTACGGATGAAAAGGTGAAAGGTGTACCTGCGTCACTGAATCAGAAATGAGGAGATTCGTAGGAGAAAGAAGGTAATTGACAGCCCAAAGAATTGCCAAACTTAAGTGGCAGTTGGCGGGGCACATTGCTCAGAACAGCTGCCTTACTCTTGAAAATAATTCCAATCTATTGGCATTAGATTAATGTCAATTCGTACTTTTAAATGCAAATTTTGTAATTAATTGGTCTAAAATTTAATGTTTTTAGAATTAATTAAACCTTTTTAGAATTAAAATTGTGTATTGTGTATATTTTTAATCAAGAATACCTATTAATTCTTGTCCCTTTTTGACATTGGTATTGGATTGATATTGGAATTATTTTCAAGAGTAACCCCGCGGATAGCTGATGAAGCAGTAAAGTTCTGGAGTGGCGACCGCGCACTGGAAGGCGTAGCGTGGTTAGGCCCCCTACAAGGTGGACCAACGACCTGGTGAAGGTCGCGGGAATCCGCTGGATGCGGAAAGCGCAGCACCGGTCATGTCCAGCAGTGGACGTCTTTCGGCTGAAATGGTGATAATGATGCAAAATGTGATAACATAACATAACATTGCGCCTGTATTTCCGCGAAGGGGTAGGCAGAGGTGTATAGTACACCCACATTTCGTCAGTTATGTTATAGTCCCATTTAATAGGGGGCGAGCCTATTGCCATTGACCGGGCACAAATCCAGACACCGGGCTGCTACTGAGAATTTCCTAATGAAAAAACCCAATAACACTCAAAAAATGTGATGCCTTTGCAAAACTGGTATGGGGTTAAGATGGAATTGATTTTGTGTTTGTGCGGATGAAAATATCTACTTTGAAATGTGTTTTAAGAGAGAAAGATAAAATGTGGTTGTTTCGTGTTTATATTTAGATTGTTTTGATCCGGAAAGGCTTTGCCTGTTACATATCGGAAGTTCTGACAGATCACCTTTTTTTCTTTCTACTTCGCAATAGCGCTGCAATTTAGGTCATCGATATAATTCTGCATACCTCTTTTTTCATATACTATAAGTTCCTTCTAACATAGAGCTGTAGGGATCTTATAGTAGGCTTAAGATATTAATGTAATTTTTACTTGGATTATAGTTTGTTTAAAATCATTTAAGTATAACTATAACTATTTTTGGTTTCCTTTGACTCTTCTCGCCGTAGCCTTTTCCCTAAATATTCTTTTGGCAATAACTCGCATCCAATAACAACGCTTTATCTACGATACATAGAACAAGTCAACGACATTTAAAATGTCATAGAAGTAAGTTAAATTCTATCTGAAAAAAAAACCTCAAATTTCATCAGTAATTTAGCACGCAAAAATAATAAATGTGCCTTACTTGTAACCATAACTATCATTATACCTGAGAATAAAATCGCTTCTCATAAAATACAGTAATTTAGCAGATAAATCTAAAGCGCCTACTGAGGTCTATGCAAGGCACTCAAGTCCATAGTACTTACATGTACCTATATTTTAAGTGAAACCCCAACCTACTAATACATTATGCAGGTATAATCACCCCCAACATTGTATCATCAAACGGGTTCGTAATATCAGCCCCATGCATATTTATG
The DNA here is from genome assembly GCA_949699075.1 of Asteroscopus sphinx. Lineage (NCBI taxonomy): Eukaryota > Metazoa > Arthropoda > Insecta > Lepidoptera > Noctuidae > Asteroscopus > Asteroscopus sphinx. The sequence goes on along the minus strand of OX453022.1, from coordinate 18,242,440 downwards.
ACGTAGAAATCGCGCACAAAATGTACTCAGAGAAAAGCTCGTATGCCCAAAAAAATTTCATTACAACATTGTCGAAACGCACGCATTTTGTGATGTCAGCGCTTCGTAAAAAAGGTGGGAGGGGGAGGTACTCTTGGTTCTCGGTTTATAGTCACTGTGTAATTTTTAAATTATAGGTTGGCAAATCGAGCTAAAGGTCCACCTGATGTTAAGCGGTTACCTTTGCCCATAACAACTAAATGGTACCGCAAGTCAGTTCGCCAAACTGAGACATGAAGATGGAAAGTCTCATGTGATTGCAATTTCACCGGCACCCATACCCTTCAGACCGAAACAACAATGCAAGCATCACTATTTGGCGGAGAAGGAGGTACGGTGGTAGTACTTACCCGGATGAGCTCAAGGAGCGTATGTTCCGGAGTGGTGACCGCGTACTGCGGAAGGCGCAGCGTGGGTAGGCACTACAAGGTGGACCGATGGCCTGGTGAAGGTTGCGGGAATCGCAAGACCGGTCATTGCGGCGATGCTTGGGGCAGGCCTATGTCCAGCAGTGGACGTCTTTTGGCTGAAATTATGATAATGATGATGGTGCCATGATGATTCGATACATTGTTTATCTTATCTCGACTATATTTGACATTAAAATTTGATTAATTTATCAGTTGCTTTATGTAACAGCAAACGGGAAAAGGCTCGGAGGAAGCTTGATGATGATATCACGGACAACCACAAATCAATGGTAACTAATATAGCTCAATGATGGTAATAGAACGATGGTATGGTATTATAAACGGAACTGGTTAGGTATGTAAGTTTCGTACAAGACAAGTTCTACTTGTATTGGTTTTGTCTCCATCGGTATACGTTTGATTGGTCAGATAAGTTAGAAGTTGAGCTTAATGTCCTTATTCAGGCATAGTTTCATATGCAAGAGTGTTACTAGAACATGACTAGAGTGACCGGCATAGCTTATAGGATCAGTAAGCTGAAGTGGCAGTTGGCTGGCCATGTATATCGAATGACCGATGGCCGTTGGAGCAAAGGAGTCCTTGAGTGGAGATCGCGAACGCAGCGCAGGCCGCCCCCCTGCCAGGTGGACCGCCGACTTGAAGAAAGTAGCGGAGGGGGACTGGATGCGGAAGGCAGAGGACCGTGTGTTGTTGTGCAATTTGGGAGAGACCTAGGTCCAGCAGTGGACGTCTTTCGGCTGAAATGATGATGATGAACTAATATTGATGTTGATGATTCTATTGCTTACTTCTCTAACATTTTTTGGCAAAAATCTAAACAAAAATATTTAAGCTTAGCGATACCCAACACCTATCGTAATATCACCAACACTTTCATCTTAAAATGCGTTACATATATTAGATCAAACAGTGAATTGGGAGACACTTTATGTAGTCGCATTGATCGACCCGAAATAACTTTGTATTTTGAGTGAAGTTATTCTTGTTACAAGTATTTTTGCCCTTTGGTTTTTTGTTACAAATAGATTGTAGGCTAAAGGTGGTTTCACAGCAGCGAGGCGTGGCGTGGTTGGGCTGAGTGAGAATTGAAATTTGTATAGCAAAATTTCAATTCTCGTCATGCCCATCTTTGGTGTGAAAGGTTTGGACCTGCGAAGCGAGGACTGAAATATTTGTTGGTACAACATTAAACTTTGCATTACATTGCTGCATGAATAGAATATTTATTATTTTATTATTTTTAACGCATTTACGCATGCAAAGCGAAATCTAAAGATTTAAATTGTGGAAAGAAAAAATCGCTCACGAGCAGGATTCGAACCTGCGACTCCTGGCTCAGTACGCCAGTGCTTTAGCTGGCACTTGCATTGGCTTAATTACATGATAATGCATAATTAAATATACGTAGAAAACGGTATACTAGAATACGGTGACGACAGAGACTATCACGCAGGTACAATTTGTGCTCACGTCTCGTGCCGGGAACTATACTTAGGTATAACAAAAAAAAAAAAAAGGTTCTATTGCAGAAGTTAGACCTAGGTCTAACTTCTGCAATAGAACCATATTTTTTTGAACCATTTTTTTATATTTGAGTTCCCTGATGGGCGGGGCACATTGCTCACAGAACGGATGGCTGATGGGACCGTAAAGTTCTGGAGTGGCGACCGCGTACTAGAAGCCACAGCGTAGGTAGGCACTCCATAAGGTAGACCGATGACCTGGTGAAAGTCACGGGAATCTGCTAGATGCCGAAAGCGCAGGACCGGTCATTGTTGCGATGCTTGGGGGAGGCCGAGCAGTGGACGTCTTTCGGCTGAAATTATGATAATTATGATGATGAGCTACCTGATGATGCCATGATGATCCGAAATGTTGTTTATCTTATCTCAACCATATTAAACGATCCTTTTCAATTGATCGATCTGCAGTCGAATTATTATTTTTTATTTCAAATCAACACTTACAATTACGCATTGATTGCATATCTCCCTTGTTTATAAAATCTATGGGGCTGATTATGTATGTGTTTGTAAAGAGATTCTAAGACAGGCAGTCAGGAACTAAGAAACATCGGGTGCATTCAAGTGCAACAGGTAACACGGTATGCATTACACATGAACTCGTGAGGAAACGGATGGACGGACAGACTTCACTATGTATGTATAAACATGCACACATAACTACAGACAAGCACTCAGGTGTTCTTATACGGAAGTCGGAGAATGTTTATGAGAATAGTAAATTCTGTGGATAAGAAAAAGTTCCGCATATATTGATATTTTTAGAAGCCTTTTAGATCTTATTATTTGGAGCCTGCTTGGAGTGCGCCCACGTGCGATTCTTGTCACGAGTATTTTATTAAATGTCAAAGTAATAATATAAAGAATTTCTTAGTGACAATATCACTTTCGTTTCGTTATGTTCAGATGACTATAACTTTATAAGTTTTATACATGCTGAAATTTTAATGGCTTCTTTCCCGAAAAGGGGTCATTGTACTCATCATTATGAACAACTTTTACTATGGGACTAAACCTGAATCGCGAAAAAAAAGTCAGGTGGTCACTACATTTTAGTTATTTAAGTGAACACAAATGTAGGGACCAACTGATTTTCTTTTCGCCATTTCAGGGTTGGTCCCATAGTAAAAGTTGTTCATAATGATGAGTACAATGACCGCTTTTCGGGAAACAAGCCATTAAAATTTCAGCATGTATACTTTACTTTTGTGCAGAAACTAACTCTGTCGGTAGGTATTCATACGGTGGTTCCATTTAATTTTTGTAAAATGAATTAACGTAGTAGTAGCATCTTTATTACATACCAATAAACTTCTGCGCTGAAAACATTCGGAGCTACCTGCCAGTTATATCACTAGGCGGCAAAGAACGTAAAAAAGGATAAAAAGTAAATAAAACTTCATATTCTACTCCTAATAACATAAAAAAATACGAAAATGTAGATGTTTATTCATCTTACAATTTCGCTGAAACGGCTAAACGGCGGATTTGCCATGTGATACTTTTTATCGACATACTATGGGAGAAAAACCGCGAAAGTGATTCAGGTTAGTAAGTCAGCTAGTGAAAAATGAAAATGATATGAATGTAGGTATGCTATGTATGTTTTATCTTTTATCATGGGTACCGCTAAAGAGTGGCCGGCTATCTGTTTCCTGATAAGTATAATCTGGTGGTCTTCAAGACTCCAGTGAATAGGTTTTGCTGTGCAAGCGTGTCCCATCGCCGACCATACCATCGCTTAAAATCATGTGAGGTGTGAGCCCAATAAGAATAATAAAAAAAACAAAGATTCCCGCTAATAATTATTATTGTTTGCTGTCCTGAAGAATAAATAAATGAAATGATCATAAAGTAACTGCTCATCCCTTCTTCATTAGTACCTATTAATTAATTTATACAACGTTAAAACGTATAAATTTCTTATCATTAATTCCCACCATACGCCTTTTTAGGGTTCCGTAGTCCTACAAGGAACCCTTATAGTTTCGTCATGTCCGTCCGTCTGTCCGTCTGTCAGTCTGTCCTAATCTATTACAGCTTAATAACTTCTACAGTTATAAACATAAGTAAATGAAATTTTGTTAAAAAATGGTTTAGATATAGATCTCAATTTTAAAAGAATAAATAAATCTTGATAACGTATTTTAGGGGTGGCACCCATACATGTGAAATTGGGATGAAATTTTTTTTTTCGCTGCTCTCTTGTGGGGTATCATTGAATAGGTCTACTAAAATGAAGGTAATGTTTCATACATAACTTTATTATCAGGTATACCATCTGTGAAATACAGTTCGCCAAAGTGGCTTGCAATATGTCCCCCCCTGCCATTTCTAAGCTATGCAACGTAGAAACTTATAGTCTTCCACACATTGATAGACCTTTATTAAAACTCTCTTTTAAAATTATTTCGAGTATAATGTGATTATAAATTTTTGAGTTATAGTGAGAAAACTGAAAAATACTTAAGACGTCCTAGTTCATAGGTCATTCACCTTTGAGAAAAATGATCTCAGCAAATAATGCTCCTTTAGTTACTTTCTATTTAAAAAATCACAAAAAGAAACATTGTGTTATATTGATATGACACACTTCTTAAATTTAGCTTCTTAAATTTAGCGCTAGCTGGCGCTGTTTGCAAAAACTAAAATAGCAATGATTAATATTCGATTTGATTCGTTTGTAATTAGACCTACTTAAGGAACCCTATAATACTGAGCATGGCCCGACATGCTCTTGGCCAGTTTTTTTTCACAATGACATCACATAGCAAACCACGGCGTTCAAACGCCTCTGAATCATACAACGAAATCTTCAAACACTATTGAAAACCAAACAATTTGCAGTATATAAATACTTCAAATACTTACTTACTTTGAATACTTCAAGTCATTAATAGCTGTAATGGTCCATCAAAATTAAAGACAAAAGAATTTATAGTGTGACTACGTGGTCAGAATTGCATAATTGGCTGGCATTTGTTATAATTTTGACGTCTCTATTGAAGCTAATTCTATGGAATTAGTTAAGGCATAAGACAATCTGTCTAGGTCTTAGGCTTTTGTCTTTTCTAGCTGTATCCAAAGAAAATACTATTGTCATTGTCGAGACAAGCAATAGAGATGACAAATTAAAATTAGCGTTTGGCCAACGCCTTCGACAGCTTTCTGACCGTGGTTAGTTATCTACGACTTTCGTAACTGTGTAAAATACCGTAGACGATTGTATAATTTTGCAACATCTTTTGATAATAGTTTATAATAATTTTACTAATTATACTACCGTAAGTTAGCAACAATTTAAGTTTTGGAACGCAATGAAGCCCAACATTCATGCACATGCAAGGGACTTGAAAATCTAAATTGAACGAAAAGTCATATCATACAAGAGACTTGGAAATCGAAATAAAGCGAAAAGTCACGTCATACAAAATCTGTATTGAGGTTTACAGATATGGTTTACAGAGACAACTGATTTAATTTTTGATTTCACTTAGTTGGGGTGCATTTAATGAGCCTCCACGAGTGACGATATATAATTGATCATCCGGCGTACCCTGGGCAGTCAGCCCTGCTACCAACCTGCTGACTGTCTAATCTTTACCCCACGACATGAGCTCTTATCATTATGTAGCTCATGTCGACACGATAAAAGAAGAAGTACGCCAATGTTGTCGTCACAACAATATTGTTAATCCTCATACATTTAATTGTCTATGTATTCCAAATTTTTTATACGTGCTGAAATTTGAATCGCTTATTTCCCGAAAAAGGGTAATTGTACTCATCATTATGAACAACTTTTACTCCATAGTAAAAGTCAGTTTCAGGGTTGGTCCCATGACCAACCCTGAAATCGCGAAAAATCAGTTGGTCCCTACATTAGTGTTCACTTAAATCGATAAAATGTAGGGTCGATAAAACACCTGTTTTTTTTTTCGCGATTTCAGGGTTGTTCCCATAGTAAAAGCTGCATAATGATCAGTACAATTACCCCTTTTCGGGAAATAAGTGATTCAAATTTCAACATGTATAGCTTTGTAAAAAGATGGCTGGCGTCAACTAGACGCCAAATAATAGATTCATGTCTTTTTCCTTTAAAAAACTTAAGTACCCTTTGAACTATACCCACAACAGTCCAAAAACAGAACGTCACCGTCACGTCGCCGGCACACGATTTGAATTGCAATGAGTGCGCGCGTGTGCGCAGCTAACGGTACACATTATTGATTCGTTGACATTTCGTAGATGAGACTATATTAAGGGTACTTATATGCGTGGGAAGAATTTGTAATGCTGTGTATTGGGTAATAAAAATGTTGTATAAAATACGTAATATTACGGGTAACGAATCTCCTCGGGGTCTTTAGTAAAGGTTGACCCTTAAAATTGGGTGCCAAATTGGAGATTAGCAACCTTTACTGTTTTAAAGAAGAATAAAGCCTTGTATTCACTAAGGGACAAATCGCCCGCGATACGTATCCCGCGAGACATATCGCGCGGCGTCGCTCGACATGTTGACTGCATTATAATGTGGAAGAAAAAGGTCGTGAAAGATCAGGCGTCGTCGGGCGAAGTTGGGTGACGTCGCACAATATTTCTTAGGACACGTGTCACGGGCGATTTGTCCCCTAGTGAATACGCGGTTTAACCTTTCACAACGATCAAATCTTTTAATTTCCATAAATCAGCGTCAAAGTAATACCACAGGTAATACCCACAGTCTGTATAAAAGCCGGCTTGCAATGGACTAGAGATTTGAAAATTCATTGTTGACTAACTATTATAATATTATATCATAGCTTGTAGGATCAGTAAGCTGAAGTGGCAGTGGGCTGGCCATGTCTGTCTAAGAACCGATGGCCGCTGGAGCAGACGAGTCCTCGAGTGGAGGCCGCGAATCGGCGAACATAGCGTAGCCCCCCGCCAGGTGGACCGACGACCTGAAGAACGTGGCTAGGGGGGACTGGATGCGGAAGGCAGAGGACCGAGTGTTGTGGCGCAACTTGGGAGCGGCCTATGTCCAGCAGTGGACTGCGATAGGCTGAATTGTTGAACTAATTATTCTTTAGTCAACTTCACTTTATTACTACTTAAGTTAATATAACTGGTTTACTCGTCACTATTGTTATTCTCAACGACGTTTTTCATGGAATATTTAGCAATAAAAATTATATCCTTTTTGCTATAACTCAGTTTACCAATGGCAGACTTGCAATAATCAATGCCACAGTTAAAATAGCTACAATGTAACCAGAATTAGTCCACAACGAAATTAGGCTTCGCTTAAAACAGTACAAACAAAGCGAGTAAGGCTTGGTGCACATGAGCTACAATTACCGCAAGCTATTGTTCGTGAGCAGCAATCGGTTCGGCAATTACACGCTTTACTGACAGTTGGGGCACTTGAGGTTACTACGGCTGGACAATTTGTCGGTTTAGCTTTAGTAAGCGAATAGGGTTGTGAGGAGAAAATAATGTTTTTTTTTTTGGAATTTTTTTGGTCGATTAATTTGCTAGGATTGTAGAAAAAGTAAAGTTTTTTTTTAATCATACAGGACATTCAAAGTTATATACAAAAATTTAATTATTTTATAGGCGTTTCGTTCTTTTTAAATCACAAAGTATTCAGAAAAAAAAACTAGGAATATTTTGCCATTGGTATTGAATTCGTTTTTATTTCTACCGTGTATGAATTGATTAAGTCTTCTGTAAATTAAATGGAGATAAGTACGGCTATCATAAGGATTTCAAAATTCATTCATTACTTTAGGCTACAACAAAACCCATGAAAATTGAACGTTACTATAATTTATTTAAGTAATAAAAAACATTTACAAAGTACAAAATATAATGATACATATTTACATATACAACGTTACTTAATTTTTCAACAACAACCCTAAATTATGCATTGTCCAGTAACCACCTCACACAATAATTACAAAACGGTCGCTAGTCTGAACAACCAGTCGGTGTGTCCTCCTCTTTATAACCTAACGAACTCTGTCATTTCCTCGCTTTATCGCTGCGTAAAGTGGATTTTTAAAAAAATTACCTGTTTTAAATTGTGTAACTTTTTAAGAAGTTACTTCAAAAGGTTTTGTCATGGCAAAAATTTCGTAGGTAACTTAATTATTATATTCTGCTATATTTTAACCGTATTTCCAAAAATAGGCATAAGTAAGCATATATTTGTAGACTTACACATTCGCCGGGTATGTTATTCACCCATGTTGGGGGTGGGAGAAGAAAGCAGAGCCTATCCCACGTCTCCAAAGGTAGTAAGAGGAACGCAACGCCGTGGTGATTTTTGTTGATAAGAGCCGTACACTGACTCCGTCTTCTCGGGACGGATGTGTCCATGAGGATTTTCCGAATTTCCATTTTTTGGATACAGTTCCAAATACAGGAGTTTTGGTTTCAGCCTGGGCTTCTACTAAGACCTTTTCTTTTTTAACAAATAAACCCAATAACACTACAAGAAGCCGACCCCAATATATTTGGGAAAAGGCTCGGAGGATGATGAAACCCAATAACACTACAGAACTCTGAAAACGAAATTAGGACCTCCACTTTGACAGCCACGACCGTAACCTCAACACCGGTGAGGTTCAACAGTCTTTTCAAAATGAGGTTCTTATTTTGATGCGCAAATAGGTCATGCATGGCATCTACTTAGCAAGTATATTTATTCAAAAGAGTGATATTTTCGAAGTGGTCCTTTGAAGTTTACTGAGCTATTTAACCTTATTTGGAGTACGTATGTTGGTGTTGTTAATATTTACCTGAAAATTTCTCGGAAAATGTAGATCCGATTTGAGAAATAATTTAGATATTGGAGACCTCGGCATCACTTGGGAATTTCTCAGAAATCGTAGATTTGATATCAAAAGGTTTTAATAAGATAGCTTGGTATAAAAAGATCTAGGCCATGGAAAGAAAATAAATCAAAAGGTATGTAGATAGACAACAAAATATGCCTGAGGGTCGATCCTCGTACCTAATTTAAAATGTTCAAAATTCAGTTCCAATCCAGCCTCAATGTCCAAAATGTCACAAATAAACGTCAAACAGGACGTTGATCTACTGTCATGAGGTTGACATTTAGAACATTGAGATACTCTATGGTATTTTATTTTTAATCTACCAATACATTAATATTAAAAAAAAGTTATATTGGAACTGTATTCTTAATATTTTAATTATGAGGATTGCCTTATGATGAAAGACGAGTAATTAAATTATTTTACGTAGGTAGTAGTGTTTTCCAGCGAAGAGTTTTGTTACATACCTGAAACAAATAAAAAACCAAGTTAGTTTATATTTTATTTTGAAGGGTATATTGCTAGTATCGTAGAAATCTAAATAAAGGTAATAGAAATGGCAAAGGCGCGTGAACTTGTCGCCGCGTACAGGTGTATTTTAAGACACCAGTGCGCGAACCGTTTGCTTGATCATCAGTGCTGTTTTGGACGCAGAGTCACTAACGGCCAAAATTAATATCCAATCTATCCACGATTAGGCCTACTAAAATAGAAATTTGACATATTTTGTATGGAGCTTATGTCAAATTCCAATCTCTAGTAGGGCAAATCGTGGATAGATTTGATATTAATGTTGGCCGTTAAATTATATTTTGCAGTATATTTAGCAACGTATTTTTTAGGCTTAACTTCTTTTGCATTGAATTCTAGAAACATGCTAGGCGTATTTGTGTGTTGGTAGCGGAAGACCGGCGACAAGCGTTCCCGTAGTTAAAACAGTAGATGACATTTCTATTACCTTATTATTTAGATTTCTATGGCTAGTATTGTTGTATGATACACCTTTCTACAGCTAGATGACACAAAAGGTGATAGAAGAAGATTAGTGAGTGAGATTAGAGAATGGGGAGCATTCTCCTGTGCTCTTTCAATAACTACCAAAAGTACTTTCCATACAGTAATCAGTAAATAATTGACTGTAATAAAACTAGGTTAATGCGGTCGGATTGCTCGTCTTTAATACAAAAACATCTCATGGTGAATGGTCGACACTTCACGAGACTTCGTGCTGCCAGTCGTTTGGGCACGTGACACCTATATGAAATAATTTTTTGATGCCCTCCTGTAGCTATTAGTTTTATTTTATTTTATTTTATTCAAGGTTAAGGTAAGGTACCTTTAACAACGTGTTATTGATACAACTGAAAACCTCTTAAGAGGTCATTATACTCATCAGTATGAACAGCTTTTACTATGGGACCAACCCTGACATCGCGAAATTTATTCAGCTGTTCTCTACATTTGTGTTCACATAAATCGAAAAAAATTAGGGATCACCAGATTTATTTTTTGCGATTTCAGGGTTGGCCCAATAGTAAAAGTTGTTCTTACTGATTAGTACATTGACCCCTTAAGAGTTTTTCACTTATTTCAATAACACGTTATATATCCATGATAAACGTATCATATGTCATAAACCCGGGCGCAGGACCGGTCGTTGTGGTGTTGCTTGCCTGGCCTATGTCCAGCAGTGGACGTCTTTCGGCTGAAATGATGATGATGATAATGATGATTATGAAGTCATAAATCCAGTAGTCTCTAAAACGTATCTAGGATGAAAAAAATGATACTTAAACAATCTAAATAATTGCTAATGAAACCACAATTTTTTCTAAGAAAGTGTACCTATTCAATTAAGAAAATTGATAGTCTGTAAGTGATGCCAAAGTAATGCTTCAGCTGAACAGGAAGTGATCCATTGTACGCCACTGATATATGCAAATCTAATGAAGGCGCAAGATGTTAACTTTAAGCGACTTGATGGGCGAGAAGTAGAATAGTAATAATTTCTTAGGTTTTCGCGATCACTACACATTATAATATATATAATAAAACTTTTTAACAAAAAATTTAACCGACGAAAACAGAAACTGAAAAGCGAAAAATAACAAATTATGAGTCGGCGCCAAACAAACTTTTAACAAGCAAAGTGCGTGCAAGTTGCAAGTGGCCGAGCGACTAACGAATTTTTGGAAAGTTATTGTTTATCGTTGAAAATTTCACGTTGTATTTGATGTTACGTTGTTTTTATTATTTATTTAAAGTAATTTAATGATCTTCGTTGATTGTTTGTTTGGCGCCGACTCATAATTTGTTATTTTTCGCTTTTCAGTTTCTGTTTTCGTCGGTTCAATTTTTTGTTAAAAAGTTTTATTTTAACTTTTTTTGTGGTCAAAATCTAACTCCAGGTCTCCATTATGTCGTAGTGTCTAGAACTATATTTATGTGTGCCAAGTTTCAACAGAATCGGTTAACAGGTAAGAATTCAGTGGGTGAACAAGCACTCATCCCTTGTTTTCCCACTCTTAGGGGTAGATTTTGATTTTGAAATTTAAATGGGACCAACTTCGAGATATATGCCGAACCCTTTGTATGTGCCGAAGTACCGAACCACAGCTTTCAGGGGGTGCTTCAAGTATGCAGCCACACGCTGTTGGAATGATCTTCCACCACCAATGCGAGACCTGAAATCAATTCAAAGTTTTAAATACAAACTCAAGAAGTTTCTAATGCAAGTTCAATTATCACAAAAATAACAATTTATCAAACTTATCAATTTATAATTATGTATTCAATTACCCAATTTAATTTATTTATCCAAAAAATATAAACCAATTATTCAAATTTTATAACACTTACGCGGAGATGGTTACTATAATTTTCCTATATAGTATTTCATGTTAGTTATCATCTTAACTTATGTTGTATTGTTTTGGCCTGTGTAAGACTTCCTGGAAATCAACACTACACAACACTCATCTACCTACACTGTTCATAAAATACAACAGTAAAAAAAAAAAAAAATGTTATAATCTTACTTATTTATTTTTTATCGTTATTTACCAACATCACGCCTCACTGATCTATGTTATTGCATTGTGAATTTGTGTCGACGCCGGCTGTCGCTGAAAACCAGCGCTGTGTCTTTGCTCCGTGCATGAGGCACAGCAATATGCTGAGCGGTGGCCGTTTTGCGCGGATGTGACGCATATCTTACCACACTTCTTGACTCTGTACCTGTATTTGTTCTGTGTTCTTGTATTTTTTGGTAATTTTGTGCGTCATTTTTGAGGCAAATAAATATTTTTTCTTTCTTTCTTTCTTTCTATACCCTATCCATTAAAAAAAGAATCATCAAAATCGGGCCACTCTGTAAAAAGTTATGCGTGGTCATACATTTAAAAAAAAAAAAAAAAAAAAAACAAATATACGCGTCGAATTGTGAACCTCCTCCTTTTTTTCGTCGGTTAAAAAGTAAAAAATAATCCTTGTATGTATTTCAAAATCTTTTCATAAACCAACATTTTGAAGGCGGCGCGGCGCGGCACCCTTTGCGTTATGCAAATATAATGTACAGTCGAGCGGCATCTATAGTAAAAAACCGTTTATTTGAACATACATGAAAATCACGCGCCGCCCTTAAAATGTTGTTTTATGAAAAGATTTTGAAATACATACAAGGATTATTTTTTACTTTTTAGTTAAGGTTTTGGAAGTCGGTTTTATTTTTTCTTAAGAAGTTTTTATTTCATAGTTTTTAGTTTATAATTGTGAGGGTTGACTCATAAATGTTTATAGAACCAATTTGAGAATATATTTTTTATTAAGCTATGCTATCCCACTGCTGGGCAAAGGTCTCGTTCATGTTTTTCCAAACGTCCAATCACTATCGTTAAAACAAAAACACGCAAATCGGCCAAGAATTCTCAGAAAATCGAAACTATTAGTAGATCATCTAGGTAGGCGAAACTAAAATAAACTGATTTGTTGAAGCTACTTAAAAAAAACTACTCAACCTAAGTAAATAAAATTTATATGGGACCACCGCGCGGGCTTCCTCTACCAAATAAAAAAACAACCACGTAAATCGGCCCAGAAGTCCCGGAGTAACCGGTGTACCTACATGAAAAAAAAAACCCGCCGAATACTTAACCTGCTCCTTTTTTTTGAAGTCGGCTAAAAACAAGTTTAACCGGATTACATCGTGTATATTATTTATTACCTAGAATGCTCCGTGAGGCTATTGAAAAAAACATCCTAATTTTAATAGAGAAGATGGTTGGCAGCTACCACCTGTTTGGAAACTAGTTCTAAAAATAATCAAGTCCCAAACAGCACGCTACATTGTTAAAAATAATCAAGTCCCAAACAGCACGCTACATTGTAAAAAATAATGACATTGTGAGTGATTACTGCGTGTAAGGTAGATTAAAATATTTTTTTGAAATATCTGTAAAGACGCTTGTCATCTTAGGCTAATTTCACGCTTAGAGTCGACTCTGAATACAAGCCTTAGTCTTCCTGCGACCACAAACGCTTCAAAGCTATCGAAAAGTCAGGAAAAACAATTTAAATAATATACGCGATGTAATCCGGTTAACTCGTTTTAGTATAAAGTAGAATAGTATAAGCAGAAACTGTGGAGATTGTGTGTGTTGCTAGTAATAAAACAGATATTTGCACACTATATGTAATGATAGAATGTAAAAGGGCCATTAAAATTTAAGATCATACTACACGTACATTTTGGCAAATAAATAAAATTAATAAATATTTTTGGGATATTTTCACACAGCACCATCTAGTCCCAAACTAAGCAGATCTTGTACTATGGGTACTAGACAGTGAATATAATACTTATATATACTTTTTTTTGTAAATACGTACTTATAAATTATACATAAGAAACACCCAGACCAACACAAACACTTATGTTCATCACACAAATATTTGTGTCCTGTGGGAATCGAACCCACGATCTCGTGATCAGCAGTCCAACACTCGAACCACTAGAACACAGACGTCGTCAAATACGTCAAATACGTTCTACGGAGAAGATGTGTTATAGTAATTAACATCAAGAAAAAACACCATCAGCTATACCCAGTTATACCGCTTTACCTAGTTCTTTATTTTGTTCATATTATTCTTGATTAGAACTTTGTAAGTTCGTAACTTGCATCCAACAATATGTATAATGATATTTTGATTGATTCATTATTCATATTGATGTATAAGAAAATCAATTATGTTGATGAGTTAAATATATTTGTGCTCAGAATTATATTAGATAACGTTTTTTATCGAAGGTACTTGTACAAAATTGATTGTTCCGCCTCACGTTTAGTTAGAAGAATAATGTATTTAAAATTACAATGGTAATAATGTTATAGAAAGTTTGTTTATGATGGGATCGTTTAATATAATTAAAATCACATGAGACTTTCCATCTTTATGTCTCAGATTGGCGAAACGACTTGCGGTACCATTTACGCAACAACCTAGGTGGTATTGCAGTTGTTATGGGTAAAGGTAACCCGCTTAACATCAGGTGGGCCTTTAGCTCGTTTCGCCATCCTATACTATTAAAAAAATATCTAAGTAGTTGGCCTGACAAAATCATCTCAAGTATTGGAAGTGGACTGGCAATTAGTGTTTTTTAACTTATTTTAAACGGTAATATTAAAAAGTAGGACAATAAATGCAGCATAAAAGAATATAAGGGAAACCATAGACCAGAAAGACACCCTAAAAAAACTGGCTAAGTGCGAGTGGCAACTCGCGCCTTAAGGTTTTAATGATGCGCTTAAATAATAATATTTATTTTCGTCGCACAAAATTATTAAAAAAAATAACAAATACAAAACACTTCCGTGATAAGAGGACAAAAATTATCCTATGTATGTAATCCAAGACTTGGTCTTATCCTTACAGCGTGATTGAAGGACAAACAAACAAACAATCATACTTTCGCATTTTTTTTGTTGGAGATATTACGAACCCAACTTTCGACACCTCAAACATATTTCCCAACTGTTTTCCAAGAACTTACACGATTACTTTCGTTCTTCTACATAGATCTCTGTCTACGTCAAACAGAACAATGCTTGAACATATAAACAATAATATCGGTTTAATGATCTCATTAATCCGTTAACAGATAAGCAAGAACATAGGTGTGCTATCGCTGGTATTATCACGAAGTTAATTTGATTCAATCTCTCAAATGTTCACATAAGGTCTATTGTTTTCGAGTACATACATAAATAAAGGTCAAAAGGTTGACTTGAAACAGACTTCTGAGTAAAATAAAGTTTCAGTGTAATGCCTATTTTACACGAGGGCAGGGCAGCGAGGCAGAGCAGTAAGTAGAACAGTACTGCTACCATTTGAACACCAGAACAGTTACTGTGGTGCGACAGAAATCGTGTGAAATAGGCATTATGTAATATAATGCCTATTCTAAAATACAATGATTCGGTGAGATGTGAAAAGCGATGGTTCATGACAATATCGTTCAAGATTAAAAGGCAACCCCAAACTCGCTTTTTAATATATTAACATGATAATAGACTAGCCAAACAATATAATAGATTAATCTATTGTGTCTCATTCATTAGTAAAAAAAATTAGTAAACCTTTGATGAACTAAGTTGTTTCTTGATTATAATGTTATTTATTTTGTAAACTGTAACAGTACCTACTGGTGATTATTTAGTTATTATAATTTTGTCGTCTGTGAACACTTTTGATTTAATAGCTATGTAACTAGAACTTTAAAACGTCTTTGTACCTTCCAATGTACTTTTTGCTAAAGTAGATTAAATAGTGCGTTTCGTTGATTTTCTGCAGGAACCTGAATACTACAGCCCTAGAAAAAAAATCTATTCACTGTATACGAATCGAAGTTCTGTTTTTGCACTATGCAAATCAAAAAGGGTTGATCTTCTGTAATTTCACTTTATATTGACATTACCACCATTTTACAATACAATGTTCGCGCTGGGGGTTCACACATGAGTGGCTA
Organism: Asteroscopus sphinx; assembly: GCA_949699075.1. NCBI lineage: Eukaryota > Metazoa > Arthropoda > Insecta > Lepidoptera > Noctuidae > Asteroscopus > Asteroscopus sphinx. The sequence goes on along the minus strand of OX453022.1, from coordinate 18,226,593 downwards.
TAATAATTTCATAGACAAATAGTAATTCCATAGAGAAAGACTTTTATAGAGAGCAATTGAACTGTCGATGTGATATGAACATCCGTCATTTGTGTTGTTTTGTATCGTCGATTGTTATTTTAACAATAAAATTATTTTTAATATCGGTTCCAAGTTTTTTTTTTTCAAGTTTCATCAGACGCAAGTTCGTACCTACCAGTGGGACAGTAATGTGTTTTGTTTAGGGACAAAGGTCATCCATAGTATATCATCTTATGTATCATAAGTATGTATTTACAAAAAAAGTATTGTTTAAGTATTTTATCTAGTAGCCATAGTACAAGGTCTGCTTAGTTTGGGACTAGATGGTGCTGCTGTGCAGAATTTCCCAAAATATTCATTGCATTTATCAAACAAAGTCGGGTTGGTTACATCATTTATTTTATAACTCAAGAACGGCTCGAGCGATTTTTATGAAATTTGGCATACAAATAAAACAAGACCCGGATTAACATATAGGCTTTTTATCCCGGGAAGTCACGGGCATAGTAGTAGAGGATAGTTTAAGCTGAAGTGGTGAGAGAAAGCGAAGTCCAAGATAATGATTTAACAATAACAAAAATTGCGTATGTCGACGTTTTTAATATATAATTAGTTAGCAGATAGCAATCTAAAGAATAGTGCTTACTTATAATGCTTGTCAAGTGGGTACTATAAAAACAGTAAAAACAAAAACTACTCAAAATATGACAAACTAACTTTGCTTTGTCCGCGTACTGAAAAAAAAAATCCTATGTTACTTCAGCATAAAGTATCTTTCTAATGGTGCAAGAATTATTAAAATCAGTTCAGTAGTTTCAGAGTTTATCGATCACAAACAAACAAATCTTTATAATATTAGATAGAGTCACAAGCGTCACAACCAATGATGAAAATGTTTTCTTAACACATTTTTGAAACAAAAGTGAGTTAATATTGCATTGTCATCCAGTTCACTATGCTATGCTTGCTATGCTATGCTATGTTAACATAACACAACATAACATAATATCACGCCTGTATTTCCCCGAAGGGGTAGGCAGAGGTGTAATAGTACACCCACATTTCGCCAGTTATGTTATAGTCCCATGTAATAGGGGGCGAGCCTATGCAGTTATGCTATGTTTTAAGTTTCAAATCTCTAACTCATCGGGAAGTTAGTTTAAAATCGATTGGATAATTTGTACCGAACAGACAGACAGACTCAAAGCGAGTTAATAAAAACCTGTTATAAATTCCTTAAAACAATTTCCTAAAAGTTTTAAAGAGGTTGAGCTGTCGCCATTTTCTCCATAGAACAACAAATTTCTGCGGAAAACTTTATAGTTTAAAACTATAAAAACGGTCATGTTATCTAATGCAGAATAAGATATAAATCTTCTTCTACAATAAAAGAGTAACTCATCATCATCATCATTTCAGCCGCAAGACGTCCACTGCTGCACATAGGCCTCCCCCAAGCATCGTCACAGTGACCGGTCCTGCGCTTTCCGCATCTAGCGAATTCCCACGATCTTCACCAGGTCGTTGGTCCACCTTGGCCTACCCACGCTGCGCCTTCCTACGTGGTCCCCACTCCAGAACTTTACTGCCCCATCGGCTATCCGTTCTGCGAGCAATGTGCCCCGCTCACTGCCACTTATGTTTGACAATTCTTCGGGCTATGTCGGTCACTTTCGTTCTCCTGCGAATCTCCTCATTTCTGATTCGATCACGCAGGGTAATAGAGTAACTATAATTTTATTGAAATATTCTATAAGCTCCTATTTTAAGTAAGATTACAAATAAATACTTCACTAAGAACAAAATAATTCCTTTAGGTTGAGCCTTCCTTTTATTGTGCCCTAACTAATTAATCTTTACCACAGCCGGATTTACTTAAATGGCCTGGATTACTTTAATTGTTTCGTTTGTAAGAAGATTTGCCATTATTTGAATTAAAACGATATTTGCAAGGAACAGAGCTCCGAAGTACGATTTTTACGTCAATAAAACGAAACTACAATGTTTGTGCTACGTGTGGTGCCGGACGTAAAGAATTGCACCACCCTATATCTTCTCATGTGTGTCGTAAAAGGCGACTAAGGAATTCACCAGAGAATGGGCAGCAGCGTCCAACTAACTGCGATCGCTTTATTTTTCGCTAAAATGAAAACAAGTGATAACCAAATTCTAATCCACACATGAATTCTGAAAAAAAAAAAACGACTATTCTGTCAAATCACAAAAACGCGCTGTTGTTCTTTAAAAAAACTGAATAGCGATTTCAGTTTTCTATAACACATCCTCACGAACTAGTGTATAGTTACAAACTTTGATATCCAACAACGTATTTCATAGATTCGTGACCATTGTGCTCTGGCCAGCAATAATTATTTCACAATTTTATCTTGCGTTCGATTATTTTATTTATAGACGGGCAGTAGATGTTCCCACTGTGCGGATCAGGGGGTTCTTTCTAGTGGTGGGAAAAGGAATTTAAGATTTGTCGATACTTTTTTGCATAAAACTATTGCTTGCCCCAAATTTGTCGACTAATTTCAACTTTTTCATGCTTGTGTTACTTTAAGGAAATCTGTTTGGCAAAATAACCCATTTTTTTTCAACTATCGTCAAACACATAAGTTCCACTTCTAATCGTGTTCTGTTGAACAGGATATTGAAGACAAAACAGGCGTTAGAGATATTGGTGTTGATTTTCTTGTTCATAAAAGTTTTTTTTTTTTTACTATGGGACCAAACCTGAAACCGCAAAAAAATATGCTACTCCCTACAAAATCATCGATGTTGCTTGATAAAACGGATCAGCTGGTTTTTTTCCGCTATTTCTGGATTGACCCAACAGTAAAAGTTGTTTACAGCATTCCCTGAATGAGTTCTTCAAATATGATCACGCATTTTTGATACACGTTGTATATCGAGAACCCTCCGTGACTCGCAGAGCACGTAAAGCTACCACAGTTGTTACTAAGCCACACCACCACTAAATTTGACTGTTTTATTGATCATTAACTCAGCCTATCGCAGTCCACTGCTGGACATAAGCCTCTCCCAAGTTGCACCACAACACTCAGTCCTCTGCCTTCCGCATCCAGTCCCCCCCAGCCACCTTCTTCAGGTCATTGGTCCACCTGGTGGGAGGCACCCTACGCTGTGCCCTTTTCCGATTCGCGATCTCCACTCAAGGACTCGTCTGCTCCAGTGGTCATCGGTCTTTTTTTTTTTTTTTTTTTTTTTGAGACGGAGAAAATGCCTGACGCATGCCACACCACCCGGGGAGGCAGCGTGGTTATGTGGGGCTCGCACCCACTAAAAACTCCGCCGTGTACCTACTCTCGCCTTGATGGATGGTGGTCATCGGTCAGCCTACTGCCACTTCAGGTTACTGATCCTACAAGCTATGTCGTTCACTCCGATTCTTCTCCGGATAATCTTGATACAGATTTTACTCTTCAAAGATACTCCAAGTATTGCTCGCTCCGTATCTCGCTGAGTGACTTTACATACTTTTATTGATACTATATCGATAAATTAAGAAGTATCCCAACCCTATATGTTTGCTGTTCGCGTGTAAGTAGTGATATCATCTATTTATAACTGAACGTTCCGCTCAGCCACATATCACAAGTGAATGAGCACATTTGTTATTGCACTGCATTACTTCATTATTTTGTGGTTTCTAAAGAAGAATTGTAAGGGATAAAAAGGATGTGGTGCGGGGTGCGGGTCAAAGGATGTTGTTTTTTTATTAATTTAAAACCACAGACATATTAAAAAATATAGACGAAGTGTTGCGAAAAATCTTGTGAAGCCAAAAAAAACTATGCTCCTTCGTGTACAACCAGCGCTCACGCACACACATGCACCTCAAGCCATGCCTCTCAGTACACATATCACGGCATCATCCAGTAAGCATCGCGAAAACAAATATCCTTCAGGTGCATGGTGTGTGCGTGAGCGCTGGTTATACACGAAGGAGCATAGTTTTTTCTTGGCTTCACTATGATTGTTCGTAGCACTACGACTATATTTTTTACTGTCTGTGTTTAAAAAATTCAAATTATTTCTTATTGATTTTTAACATGTAATGATTGTAATGAATCAAGATTAGGGAAAAACGCAATTATGTTATGAATTTATGATACAATGACGACATGTGTGGTCTAGTATTTCGAGTGTCAGACTGCTGATCACGAGGCCGTGGGTTCGATTCCCAGAGGACACAAAATAAATATTTATGTGTTGAATGAATATGTGTTTGTGTTGGTCTGGGTGTTTCTTATGTATTATAATTATGTATTAACAAAAAAAAAGTCAATCAATCAACTCAGCCTATCGCAGTCCACTGCTGGACATAGGCCTCTCCCAAGTTGCGCCACAACGCTCGGTCAAAAAAAAAAGTACATAAGTATTATTTTCATTAACAAGCTCTGCTTAGTTTGGGACTAGATGGTGCTGTGTAAAATGTCGCAAATATTTATTTATTTATTTTATACAATGCTCAACAGAAAATGACTTACACTTTGTGAAACCCGGAAAAATGTCTGCTTGTCAGATCAAAGAGAATTATTTTACAAACTTTCACTTACATGCATTAATCAAAATTAATTTAGTCATAAACATCAATTAAAACTAATGAACGGACCCATATAGTGAACTTCCTACTTAACAATTCTGTTCCACCCTTTTTAATTGTTGGCGAAATGGAACTGTATGTTGTGTTGGGTCATTTGAAGGACGTTGCCCTCATTTACTGTGATGAATGTTTTACACGATTAAAAGGAGATAAAGTGTTTTGCGTGTTTGTATGTGTGATGTGACTATCATGTCTTTCGTAAAACCTGCATTTTTTAGGGGTCCGTACCCGAAGGGTTCTAAACGGGACCCTATTACTCTCGGTTCCGTACCCGAAGGGTTCCAAACGGGACCTTATTACTCTCGCTACGCTGTCCGTCCGTCCGTCCGTCTGTCTGTCACAGGGCTGTATCTTTTGAACAATAATAGGTAACCGGTTGAAATTTTCTCAGAATATGTGTTGCTATGAGGTGTATCACGACAAATACTAAAAACAAAAAAAAGTCTAAAACCAAAGGGGGTCCCCATACAAGAAACCTCAAAAAACATGCATTTTTTTCAACGTTTTTGTTCCTGCTCTATCTTCAAAACGGTAATATATACCGGCGTCAAACTTGGTCAGACTATAGTGCATATTATGTAGTTTAGCAACAAATACTAAAAATAAGACAAACATAGACATGTGGTGGTACCAGCGTAAGAAAGACATGCAAAAATGCATATTTCGTACACTGTGCGTTGATGTCTTTTGGTAAACTCTCGTCAATTAAATTAGTTTTTATGGGGTATCAGGTCGTTGAGAGGTACGGAACCTTTACTGCACGAGTCCGACTCGCACTTGGCCGGTTTTTTTGTTTTGGGACAGCAATTATTTAATTTTCTTAGTGAATTTTCGTTGGTATAAGCTAAACTTATCAATTGTTTTGGTGAGAGAATTGTGTGGTCACATTACTACTGATTTTATTATCAGGTTAAAAACTTTTTCTTTTACTACCTACAGTAATGTAAAGTATTATTTTATTTTCCACAACAAAACCATTAGGTATCGAAATATCTTTCCATGTATTTAATGTTCAACATTCTCATATTACACGTAATACAACCAATACAAACCGTTAAATTCAAATACAGCTAACAGAACTTAACAACTACCTTATTACGTAAAGCGATTTCTATACACTATTGACAAATCAATTGACATTACCAAACAGTTTATATTCCTAACTTACGCTTATTTACATATTCACGATTTGAATTCAATGAAGCATATTCAATGGTTTAACTATCAATAAGTTTTAGAAACGCTACCGTTTCGACTGACATTGAGTGTCGCCTTATGGGTGATAGGGAGTATAAATTTAAGGTGAATGCTACAGGGTAGCCCGCGCAATTCAAATTTTTTGGCGTTTTTTGCAAATAGTAGCCTTATTTCGCGTTGTATATCGGTCAAAATATGATTGGCGGAAATAGTAACAATATATCTAAGGGATAGTACTCATAAAAAATATTAACCTAGCTCTATAAGCTCTACAAGCTCGAAAATCAATAATTTGATCGTAAATTAATATTATTGAGCTAGTACAGCTAATAGAGCTAGGTTAATATTTTTTATGAGTATTATTCAGTAGATATATTGTTATTATTTCCGCCAATCATATTATGACCGATATACGACGCGTAATAAAGCTACAATTTGCAAAAAACACCAAAAAAATTGAATTTCGCGGGCTACCCTGTAGCATTCACCTTAACACCAAATACTAAGTAACTAGTAGATACTGAGCGAGAAAAGTAATTTATATAGTAAGCGAGTTCACCTTTCAATGGTTTTAGTGTTGAAGTAGTTTTTGTAAGTAGGTAGTTTTAACCAACTACGTGACAGTAAAGACTGGGTATTACATACTAGATAGGTGAACAGTAGGTGCAATTTTAATAATGTGACCCAAATGTGACCTTACAAAAATGACTAGCGTATCGTTCAATAAAAATCACAGACCAGTAAGCCTCTAGACGCCTATTAGCCGGATACCCCCGGTCACAAAGCATATGCAGTAGCACTGCATATCTTACGCCCAGCCACCAATCGGGACATCACTCCGTCAGCGAGCGGCACCAATCACATCACCGAACATTTGAGCCGACCAATCATAAAGCGCCGTCCACCCCCCGGTCCCCGCCAACATTTTACGACTGTGTTCTCATGCAAAACTTTGTTTATGTGGCGTCTTGAGGCTTACTGGTCTGTGATAAAAATACACCCCTTTTTATTACCAGAAAAACTTTAAGGGTATTCTCTGCAGCTGGGTAGCAGCTGCTCCACTTAACACTGTAGCGTAATGAAATACCGTAGTCTGGTTAACAACTGATTTATTACTTTTGTAGGTGATCGTACATTAATATATTATGAACTACCCACAACATCTCCCCCACAAACAATAACAATAAAGAGAATGAACTAAACATTAGGTGCTAATTAACAGTGATACAATTAATACAAAACCAGGGACCACGAGGACTATGTTATTTACTTGTATGATTGTAGATATCTAAAACCATATAAGGATTACTGCTTTCTAGCCTTACTACGAGTGTGCGGCGGTGAATAAGATCTTCGGCAGCTATCATCTACACTTGGTTCATAGTCCTCACTGTCCTCACCCGAAACGTAGACATCCTCATTCTCATCGGATACAACAATGTAATCATTTTTTACGTTTTCTACATGATCATTTACAGGCATACTTCTGATCAAATGTCGTCGATTACGACGGTATATACCTTTTTTATTTTTGACAATGTACGAACGCGGAGTTGTCGCCTTTGCTACGACTTTACCACGAATTCGTTCATTTTTATTTTCTAACATTATAACATCATCGCCCACCTTTAACTCGGGAAGGGGCTTACAATGCTGATCATAATATATTTTATTTTTAATTTGTTTATTTATTATATTTTTATATTGTAATTCATCATTACAATTTTTTCGCATAAGTAGATTGGGATGAACTGGTAGTCTACAATTTAATCGCCGTCCCATCATTAGTTGTGCAGGCGAATCCAAATTTTCCCGTGGTGTATTTCTGTAGCTTAATAAATTTAAATAAAAGTCTGAGTTACTATCTATTGACTTCATTAACAGTTTTTTAATAGTTTGTACTGCTCTTTCGCTTTTTCCATTAGATTGAGCGTAATACGGAGACGAAGTGACGTGATTAAAACCCCATTCTGTAGCAAATTTCATAAAATTGCGACACGAATATTGTGGACCATTGTCACTAATAACTGTATCTGGTATTCCGTATCGTGCGAAATTTTCTTTCATAATCATTATTACCGAGTTGGAAGAGGTGTCTCTTATGTATGCAACTTCTATGAAACCCGAAAAATAATCAACTAAAATTAAATAACTTTTTTTTCTGTACTCAAATATATCTGTTCCAATTTTATTCCACGGTAACTTTGGTATGGACACCGGTATCATAGGTTCTTTACTTGGTTGATTTGAATTCTCCTGACATGCTTTACATCTCTTTACATAGCTTTCGATATCTTTCGTTATACCAGGCCAAAATAACACTTCACGAGCGCGTCTTTTACAGCGATCAATGCCTAAATGACCTTCATGAATAATCTTTAACATTTCATTTTGCAGTGATAGTGGTATCAAAACCTGTTTGTTTTTAAATATTACTCCATCTACACAATATAACTCTTCTCTTATTGACCAATAGTATTTTAAATCGTAATTTATATTAAACTTGTCAGGCCAGCCCTGATTAATATATTTTAATAGTAACATTAGAATTGTATCCTTACTTGTTTCCTGTTTTACAAGAGTAAACTTATTCTGTGACATAGGAACATTATTGACAACCATTTTAATTTGACTCAGTATGGCCCTGCTTATATTATCGTTATACAAATCTGGAAGAGGCGCGCGTGACAGTGTATCAGGTATGTACATAAACTTTCCAGGCTTATATATGACTAACAAATCGTATCCTTGTACTTTTAACATCATACGTTGTAAACGTGCTGGGACAGAATCAAGCGATTTTTTAAAAATACTTTCGAGTGGTTTGTGATCTGATTCTACAACTACACTATTTTTACCATAAATGTATTGGTGAAATTTCTCACATGCGAACACGATGGCCAACATTTCCTTTTCGATTTGTGCGTACTTTTGTTGCGTATCAGTGAGCGTGCGTGAAGCATACTCGACTGGACGCCCCTCCTGCATGATCACGGCGCCTAGCGCGGTACTACTCGCATCCACAGACAATAATACCGGACAACGAACATTATACAATGACAATACAGGTGCATTAGAAATCAATTCTTTTAATTTGTCGAATGCATTTGTATGTCCAACTTCCCAACTCCATAACGTATCTTTTTTTAATAATCGCGTCAGGGGAAAAATATGTTCAGAGTAATTTGGTATAAATTTGGAAAGATAATTTACTGCCCCTAAAAATCTTTCCAAGCCTTTTCGATCGGCCGGTTCTGGCATATCATTTATTGCTCTTACTTTCTCTGAATCCACTTTCATCCCATCTTTGTTAAAAATATGCCCCAAATAAGTTACCTCCTCCATACAAATTCGACATTTATCTTTGTTGAATTTTAAATTAATTTCCCGTGCCCTATTTAGCAACGCCTTTAACCGCATATCGTGTTCATCCTTATTTCTTCCCCAACAAATAATATCATCAATAAATGAATCTACCCCCTCTAAGCCTTCAAGAAGTTGCTTTATTTTTGCATGAAATACTTCAGGTGCACAATTTAATCCGAACGGCAATCGCAAATACTGATATCGCCCAAACGGTGTATTGAATGTACATAGGTTTGCACTTGCATTATCCAATTTTACCGACCAAAACCCTGAGTTTGCGTCCAAAACTGAAAAATACTTGGCACCGTGTAGCTTTGTTGCCAATTCATTTAATGTTGGTAATTGAAAATGAGCACGCTGTATAGCCTTATTAAGTGGCCTGGGGTCTAAACATATACGCAATTGACCATTTTTTTTAGCTACAACTACTAATGAATTTACCCAAGGAGTTGGATGAGTCACCTTTCTAATAACTCCCAGCTCAATCATTCTATTCAACTCGTCTTGCAACTTATCGCGTATTCCTAACGGTACCTTACGAGTAGCGCAAACTACAGGCATGACAGTTTCATCAACTACAATACGGTATTCTCCCGGCAAACAGCCTAAGCCCTGAAATAAGTCATCATATTCATTGACATTAATATTATGAATTCTTTTTACTAATCCCAAAGTTAAACAAGCTTGCAATCCCAGCACACTTTGACAATCAATAATAGCAATTGCAAATTTTAATTCATACAAAACATTTTTAAACCACCACTTCAAATTACAAATACCTTTAATAGGAATAAAATCTCCACTATAAGATTGCAATTTTACATGTTGACTAATATTAATCAACTTACTGTCATATCCTAGTGATAAAAATCGTTTATACGATAAGACATTTATGTCTGCCCCCGTATCCAACTTGAATTTTTCAAAACCGCACTCCCCTCGAAGTGTTTCAAACCAGTTCTCGGACGAGGAATTAATCTCAGATACATTATACAAGACTGATACAAAAAATGACTCACAGTCGTCTTCTTCGTCGAAGTTATCTCTTGTAGTACCTATCTCGTACATTTGTTTTACATTTTTCTTTAACTTGCACATTCTAGCAAAATGACCATAATTTTCGCAAACATAACACTGCACAGAAATAGCCGGACACGAGCTAGGCTCGGAACAATGGCCACCGCACCTATGACATTGTCCCGTTGCACCTGAATCGGCGAGTCGGCGCACGGCGCTGGAGCCGGCAGCAGCACCGGGCGCGCCCCGGCCGCGGCGCCGCGCGCGCCCGCGCCAGCCCCCGCGGCCGCCTCCACCGCGAACGCCAACCGTGTCGACCTGCACAGGCAGCGATGCTGCAGTGCCGGCTGCACTACGCGTCTCCAACAAACGATTGCTGTCATGAGAAATCTCATTGACTTGACCGATTTTAATAGCTTTGTCTAAAGTCAAATCTTCGGTTCTCAGCATGCGATCTCGTACAACGGTACTTTTTATGCCACAAACGATTCGGTCACGAATTAGCTCTTCCTCCAAACTTTTGAAATCACAAATTTTGCTTAATAATTTTAACGCTGTAACATATTGATCAATAGACTCGCCGGTTTCTTGATTCCTCGTGAAAAAGTTGTATCTCGCCAAAGTAATATTCTGCTTCACGCCAAAATATTCATCAAACTTTTTCAGTAACAAAGTGACGTCATCCTTATCACTGTCACGTTCAAATGCGAAAGTCTCGTACACATCGAACCCTTCTGGTCCAATTAAATTGATCAATAAACTGGCCTGTACGCCACCTTCTTCTTTATGCACCCCAGATGCTTTTAAAAATAACATGAATTGCGCCTTCCATCGCTTCCATGCGTCGGCCCGGCCGACGGAGCTGCCTTCCAAACTCAATTCAGGTGGTGGTCGCGCGTGTTCCATACTGAACCACAACTTTAAAACACTATTCACAGCACACAACAGCACGAATGTTAGATTTAAACCGTTTAAATCAATTAAAACACCGCTGTCACCATGTAGCGTAATGAAATACCGTAGTCTGGTTAACAACTGATTTATTACTTTTGTAGGTGATCGTACATTAATATATTATGAACTACCCACAACAAACACTTTCATCATCCTGGCGGATGGAGACCCTAACGGGACTTTCCGCCACATTAGGATAGAATATATACTAACGACAAGAAGCGACACTTAAGCATGTGTGCTCGTAAAATTGCTCGCGGCTATGTGTGCGGGTCGGGGTGAGCGCGGGATCCGTGCACGGTGCGCGGCGTGTGGAACGGGCAGTCTCTCGGCTGCCTCAGCCAAAGCCTATTGCATTCACGCGCTCGCTCAAGGTCACCGGCGAGCGAGCTCACACGTACACGGAGTGTCACCGTTGTGACACTAGTCGGGTTAAGCAGCAATAGTACCTAGGTAGGCCTCCCTCCTTAACACCTTATACAATGAAAATATATGAAACTATTGGTCCCATAGTAAAATTTGTGCAGAATGATGAGCAGCAAATACCCTTAAAGAATTTATGGTAATTATAAAATTGGGGTGTATAGAAATGATTCAAAAATAATTGGGTTGCCTACTATCCTACGGTGGACATCTTCTAGCTAAAAACCAGCCAAGTGCTAGTCGGACTCACGCAGTAAGGGTTCTGTACCACCCATTGACCTGATACCCCATAGAAACTGGTTTAATTTACGAGAGTTCATCAAAAGACATCAACGCACCATGAACAGAATATGCATCTCGATATGCATCTTGAGTTTTTGCATCTCTCTCTTACGCAGGTACCACCAAATATGTCTATGTTTGCCCTATTTTTTTAGTATTTTTTTCTAAACTAAATAGTATGCACTATAAGAAAACCAAGTTTTACACCGGTATGTATTACTGTTTTGAAGAGAGAGCAGGAACAAAAACGTTGAAAAAATGCATGTTTTTCGAGGTTTCTAGACTGGGGACCTCTTTAGTTTTAGACTTTTTTATTTTTAGTATTTGTCGTAATAGCAACACATCCTGAGACAATTTCAACCGGCTACCTATTACCGTTCAAAAGATACAGCCCTGTGATAGACAGACGGACTAACGGATGGACAGTGTAGCTAGAGTAATAGGGTCCGGCACCCTTTAGGTGAGGAACCCTGAAATCCTGACCCGGATACTAGTTACTAGCTTGCTTTCAAAAGATCCAGAAAAAACCTATATATATAATATAACCTATTTAGCTTAAAAGTAGCCCACTACTTACTAGCCAACGGTGTGAAGGAATCCATAGTAGCATCTAATCCAACCTAGTAGCAGGAATGTTTAGTAATAAGTAACTGTAACGTGTAATCTCTGTTAAATCAGTCACAGTGATGCGTTTCGGAACAGCGCGGTAGTAATAAATTCAAAGTTACCGGAGAAATGGGCAGCGGCTTGGAAAATTGATTCAATAAGGCTGTTAAATGGAACGAAAATGGAATTATTTTAAATGAACAAATACGCACTTCTTGTGAATAAAACAATGAAATAATTTAACTTCTCAAATGCACTCGGTCGAAATGTCAAACTTTCAAGTAATTTGGCAAAAAAAATAACTATTTCCACAATTTACCGCCGCTCGGCGCCACGTGGTAGGCAGCCGCGGTTGGAATTGTGCTGCCAGGCAGCAGATAGCACCATAGGGGTTAACCAATTCCTGGATAAAACTAGGGTTCAAATCGTACGCCGCCCGACCGGTCAAGGCCCGTGACGGTGGAACGTAGTGTTCCACGCGCGCTTTTCAGGAGTAGGGTGCAGATGACGCTAGGCCGCACGAGAAAGGGCTCGCCTGCTACGGGCGAGACGGGACCTATGGGGGAGGTATGAAAATGTAGAGCCTATCCCACGCCCCCGGACTAATATTATTAGAGGATTTCCACGGTGGCTCCGGCTTTCCCGGCCGAAATGCGTCCTAAGGATTACCCAACCTAAAAAAAATTACGATAAATGTTCGGTTTATGGAATTGTGTGATTATAGGATTTGCAGTTTTACACATAATCAAATAAACTAGCTAGTTATTTATTGTGTTTCTACAGATGACTCCACTTTTATCCAAAAAAGTGCTAGAAATCTAGAAATATCTTTTTTTCCATTAACAAGTCAAGCCCAGTCATTCTCAGTAGCAGCCCGGAGTCTGGATCTGTGCCCGGTCAATGGCAATAAGCTCGCCTCCTATTACATGGGACTATAACATAACTGGCGAAATGTGGGTGTACTATTACACCTCTGCCTATCCCTTTGGGGAAATACAGGCGTGACGTTATGTTAAGTCAAGCCAAGAATAAGTTGTTTAAGGAAGTTGCGCATGCGCATGTGTATAAGTCGCAGTAAAAGTGAGATCAGTGGTAAATCCACACATTATACCAGGCCCCTCAGAAAGTATTGCGAAAAAAAGTTTTTATATATGGGAGACTGGCCACTTATAATGTTTTTCGAAAATATGATTATTTATAAGTAAAAATAAGTAAGTTCCAATTTCAAAATTTCCCTCCACATTTTTTGCGAGTTAATTCAAAGTATTGTGTCTCACTGAAATATGGATCTGCGCCGGGAACATTTTAGAGCTATGATTTTATACGATTTCAAGTGTCGCCTGAAACCGGATGAATCGTACGATAGACTTCAAATGGCATTCATGGATGAAGGCCCTTCCAAGGCAACCGTGTATCGTTGGTATAACGAATTCAAGCGCGGTCGACCAACTTTGGGGGATGACGAAAGAAGCGGTCGCCCTTTGACGGCTGTTACCGAAGAAAACGTGCTAGCAGTGAAAAATTTAATCCAAGACAATAGGCGAATTACATATCAGGAGATTCAACACATATTGAAGATTGGATCGGGAAGCGTTCACGAGATTCTACACAGCCATCTTCGCGTGAGGAGGATAGTATCACGCTGGGTGCCGCACAACCTCACCGATGCTCAGAAGCAGGCCCGGGTGGAATGGTGCCGTGATATGCTTAACAAATTTGAAGCAGGCTCGTCTCGGCGTGTTTACGACATCGTTACAGGTGATGAGTCCTGGATTTATCAATACGACCCAGAAACCAAGCGCCAGTCGACTGTTTGGGTGTTTCAAAATGAGCCAACGCCTACCAAAGTGAAGCGATCTAGAAGCGGGGGTAAGATTTTGATCGCTAGCTTTTTTAATTTGACTGGCCACTTGGTATCAATTCCCTTACGGGATCAAAGAAGCATTAATGCCGAATGGTATACTACCAAATGTTTGCCAGAAGTTTTCTCTGTTATAAGCAACAAGCGACCAAACACAGGGCTCCGCGGGCTACTGCTCCACCACGACAATGCACCTGCGCACACCGCACTCAAAACGAGGGACTTCCTGGACAGCACGCCAGTCAAACTCCTGGGTCACCCTCCTTACAGCCCTGATCTAGCACCGTGTGACTTCTTTTTATTCCCAAAAATAAAAAATCAGCTCAAAGGGATACAATTTTCGTCGCCGGAAGATGCGCTGGCTGCGTTCGAGCAGGCTGTAAACGAGGTGTCTGCGGCGGACTGGAAAAAGTGTTTTGAAAACTGGTTTAGGCGCATGAATCTTTGTATAGAGGCTGGTGGAAAGTACTTTGAAAAGATTTGATAAAAATATATGTACGTATAGAACAATTTTTTTTAGTTTCGCAAAACTTTCTGAGTGTCCCACGTACAAACAACAAATAACGAGTTCTAATCTTCACATCGAATACCCATGTAAGTATTTATCGCAATCGATTTCCGAATCGAATAGTGTGGTAGAATGTTGTGCATGTAAAGTATTAATAAGACAAGCTTTAAAACTAGAGTATACCCATGCAAAAAGAGCCAACAGTTTCCCACCCCTAAATGTAATCTGATTTCGATGATTTTTATATGTTATCTAAACCAGACAATTTTGTTGGGCTCAACCGTGGGGCACACAATGAATTGATATGTAAGTGTTGTTTTTTAATTTAAATTAATTGTGACCGACACTGACACACAGAGAGGCTCGTAGCGAAGCAACGACTGCGCGGATTGTATGATCTGCAAGGTTAAGCTGCACTTGCCGCGGTCAGTCTGTGGATGGGGGTGACCGTTTCGTTACACATCGAGACCCCTCCGTGCCTCGGAGAGCACGTTAAGCTGTCGGTCCCGGTTGTCATACGAATGTCTATGGCAGTCGTTACGGGTAGTCAGAAGCCTGAAAGTCTGACAACTGGTCTAACCTCCGAATGTCAGTATTACCCAGTAACTGGGTTGGGGGGGTCTGATGGCAGTCGCTCCGTGTAAAATACAGATTTTCAGCCGCATCTGGCTAGACTGGAAGCCGACCCCAATATACCTAATTGGGAAAAGGCTCGGAGGATGATGATGATGTAACTGACACTGGGTATTTTTTTTTCTGAACTCATACAAGTCAATTAATCAGTCAACTCAGCTTATCTAAGTCCACTGCTAGACACAAGCCTCTCTTAAATTGCGCCACAATACACGGTCCCCCACCTTCCATATCCAGTCCACCTCAGCTACATTCTTCAGTTCATCGGTCTATGTGTCCGTGGATTTAACAAGTACCTTTTCCTATGAAAATTTATTGAAAGCATATTGGTTTTCCTAGAAACTAAACGTCCAATATAGAAAAACCCGACAAGTACACACGGCTGCGCACGCGCCGCATACTCGCGGCGCCACTGACACGCACATATCACGTATACTTCCCAGTATGCTCCCACTAATAATGCTATTTCATTGCTCAACACTCTGATTGCTTAGCAGCCAGAAGTTGATATTTTTTACAACAAAATAAACCAATTTGTCAGCTATCTCATTATTTTTCAAGTGATTTGATTTATAACAATTATATGTACCTATTTATTGGGCTAAATTATAACTTAGCCTACTGTACGTGTTGGGAAACTGTAAGTACAGTAGGCAGCTGTTAAAAAATATATAAACCTTGTCTAATCCATACTGTAAGGCTGCAGTGTATATATCACTTTCATACCGTTGATGGTAGTAACTGCACGCTGTCAATTGTACGCTCACCTTTCTCAATCGGTTTCACCGCAAACATTTGTGTTCCGTCGGACGATTTAACCTGAACATTTTTAAAGTCTAACGCACACCTATTGGTATCGATGTGAAATGATTTTATTATTCTAAAAAAAAACTGCTTATCCCAAAAAGGTTTGCTGGTAGAAAACTCAATTATGAGTTAAGCTCGCCTTTGTACATGTAATTTCAAAACTATTATGTATTGTTGTGATATTTTTTTTTGTGTGCAATAAAGAATAAGAATAAGGATAGACACAGAAGAGGAATTATTGGGCTAGCTGCGAAACTATGTTTTGGTCAATAAAATAATATGGAGTTATGCCGACGGCCTCATCGCGTATAATTCGGTTTAATGGAGAAAGACGCTGTCGCGCATTCCTCGGGAACTACTTATTTTCCCGGGTTATAAACAGTAGATAATGTTAACTCGTGTTATGGTCTATGTGCGTGCCAACTTTAATTCAAATCCGTTTCGCCATTTCAGCGTGATTGAAGGACAAATGAACAAGCAAACATCCATACAATTTTGCATCAATAATATTAGTACGAAGTAGGATATCCGCAATAATCAGGTATCTGTACCAATGATGATGCTGTCTTTCATCTACTAGGGTTAATTAAATTGGCAAGCTGCATGGATTAATCGCCACCTGTTTATCGAAATCATCACAATATCAAGATGCAGCGGATGTCAACTACCTGCTGACTTATTATGCTTTTCTCAACGACAAAAGAACGCGCTGCAGTTTTGCATCATTCAATTCCTATCGAAGTCGACTGCTGAACAAAGAGCTCTCCCAAGCTGCGCCACAATACTTAGTCCTCCGCCTTCCGCATATAGTCCCCTCCCTTCCGCATCCAGTCCCCCCCAGCTACCTTCTTCAGGTCATCTAGCTATCTGGCCTTACACTAATGGAGTTTCTTTGAATGATAAGATTACTTTTGTTGTATACAAAACTGTCATCACAATACAACGCCGCAGAATAAACAAAATCTGAAGAGCAAGGAAAAAGTTAAGATAGCCTAATGGTTGAACGTTTGCCTTCCAAGCAGGAGGGTGTGAGTTCGAACCCGGCCCGTACCTTTGACATTTCGAATTCATGTGCGGATCGGAATTCGATAATCATTTGCTTTAACGGTGAAGGAAAACATCGTGAGGAAACCTGCATACTTGAGAGTGCTCCATACAGTTTTCAATGGTGTGTGCAGTCCGCCAACCCGCACTAGGCCAGCGTTGGGGACTAAGGCCTTAGCCTTTTCGTACTGAGAAGAGGCCCATGCCCAGCAGTGGGACACTAGTCAGCTAGATAAGTTATGTAAGGAAAACTTCCTTTGTCAAAGAGCTCGTCTGGGAATGTACTACCACCGTACCTACTTCTCCGCCAAATAGTGATGCTTGCATTGCTGTGTTTCGTCCTGGAGGTACGGGTGCCGGTGAAATTACAATCACATTAGACTTTCCATCTTCATGTCTCAGTTTGGCGAACCGACTTGCGGTACCATTTAGGCAACAGCCTAGGTGGTATTGCATTTGTTATGGGCAAAGGTAACAGCTTAGCATCAGGTGGGCCTTTAGCTCGTTTCGCCATCCCATTATATATATAAAAAGTCCCGAAATAAAGTTGCAGAAATGGAATCTTGACAAATCTATGCAGTCAATATTCGCCGATAAGTGGACGTCGGTCTTAAGCTGATCGAGTGTGAGAATTATATCGCCCGCGGCAAATCGATTGACAATCGATTCGTTAGCCGCTACCGTTGCTTATCGATGCTTCTCTTGCATCACTTCTTTTGTTGGCACGATTGCTTTTGGATTGCTATCATTCCGATTATGAGTTGTATTCAGGTCTTTGTTATTTTTATCGGTATCTTGTTAGTTTTAATCGGGTGTCCCTTATGCATCTCTGTTTGACGACAGAAATAAGTAAGGTACTGACTTCCCTATGGATGGGAGTAAATGGAAACGCACATGGAATATAAATGAGGTGACCTAATTATTATACTTAGAAAAATGAAAGGGCAAATAAGTTAATCTTATCCAGAGGAAAGTTACAGATTCTATTCGTTTTGAATTGATCTTTTTACTCCCACATCGCTGCACTTACATTAATTAATTCTTTTTGTTGAAGTTTCAGTCATGGTCAGAGTTCATAATTCCAGAAGTTTTGAAACATAAAAGTTTAAACCTTTTAAACCATCGAAATTTCAAGGAAAATGTTATTTGTACCCGACTGCCCAGAAGAGATAGTAATGGTTTTTGAAGTTCTCTTTAATTATTTTTCTTCATGTTAGATGGCCATTTTAGCAGTTTTTTTATGAAGACTTGCAGACACTTGATGAAGAATAGCGTTTAATTTTATGTAGTTAGCCATATTAATTTTATTCTCCTTATGATCAAAAAACTTATAAGCCACTATATGAGAGGATGGACTATAGTAGGGAATATTAACTTGTTGACTTATTCACGGTCTATATTTCAAATAACCAGGGTTAGCTAAGCGTTATAAAGCTAAACTTACACAATACCGGAAGATATCAATGTGATAATTGCTAGCTGATATGCACCGGCATATAAAATGATATGGTCCATGTTCACAGCCCGGTTGACCAAGTCTTTAAGTGGTCAATTTTAATCTTGATGTTTATAGTTAATTAAATTTTATCTTGAACTTTTAATAGAATTGACTTTCCAGGTTATCATATTCACGGTGACTTGAAAACTATCGAATTTAAAAGGTTAGCTTTTTAACTTTTTTATAGATTGGTGAGAAATGGATCGTGGTAAGAAGTTCTTATCTAGAGGTTGTTTGTTATTAGTTTTATAGTGAAACTTAATCGCTACCGGATGGTATTAAATGCTGCGATCCGATTTTGGAAATAATTAATAGTTCAGTCTCGCTTGCATCAAACGATTAATTTTAATAAAACAAAGTTTAACCGGATTAAATCGCGTATATTATTTAAATTGGTTTCCCTGACGTTTCGAAAGCTTTGCAGCATTTCGTGGTCGCAGGTAGACTAAGATGACAAGCGTCTTTACAAATATTTCTAAAAAAATATTTTAATCTACCGTACAATATTATTAATTAAAATCGTTTCCATGTACGCAGTAATCACTAAAAATATCATTATATTTTACAGTGTACTTTTTTTCCTTTCTTTTTTTTTTTTTTTCTTTTTTTTTCTTGTACTTTTTTTTCTTCTTTTTGTTCTTTCTTGTGTGTTTACTTTTTTTTTTTACTTTTTTTCTTTTACTTTGTTTTATTATAATGTGTAGTGATCGCGAAAACCTAAGAAGTTATTATGATTCATTTTAAATTTATTTATTTGAACTACATGCAACATGTGTACATAGGCGGACTGTCCCCCAGTTTCTGGAAGGCTGATCAATTTGATCTATTGTCAAATCTAATGTTAGCTTCTGTGATTGGCCGGCCAAAATATTAATAACCAATCACATCGCTTGACCTGAGATTTGACAGCTGATTAGTTAATTTTTGCGTTGATCAGCCTTTCGGAAACAGTTAACAACAGACTAAATAGTCATCAAGCGTACACTTCAGTGGCATCTGAACGTCGCTCAGTTAATATTTAATTCTAACGCGAATACCCATACCGGGAACATTACATAAAAAGAAAAAACCGGCCAAGTGTGAGTCGGACTCACGCAGTAAGGGTTCCGTACCACACATCGACCTGATACCACATAGAAACTGATTTATTTTCGAAATTTTATCAAAAGACATCAACGATCCTACGCGAAATGTGAATTTTTACATCTCTTTCTTACGTAGGTACCACCACATATATTTACGTTTGTCATGTTTTTAGTATTTGTTGCATAGAATACACCATATTTTGCTATTTATTTATTTTATTTTTTATTTCATATTTTGCTACATAGTATGCACCATAATAAAACCAAGTATGATGCTAGTATGTATTACCGTTTTGAAGATAGAGCAGGAACAAAAACGTTTAAAAAATGCATATTTTTTGAGGTTTCTTGTATGGAGACCCCCTTTAATTTTAAACTTGTTTTTGTTTTTAATATTTGTCGTGATACACCTCATAGCAACACATATTCTGTGAAAATTTCACCCGGTTACCTATTACCGTTCAAAAGATACAGCCCTGTGACAGACAGACGGACGGACGGACGGACGGACGGACGGACGGAAAGCGTAGCGAGAGTAATAGGGTCCGTATATCACGATTCCCTCAGCTGACAATTGACATGTTGGCACGAACGTACTGATTACGATCTCGATTCGGAAGCCGATTGTATCGATACTGGCATTCGAATAGACGACACGACGCCGGCCGTAGTGAAACTCTGTCGCATCGATTGTTATCGATGCGTCTTTGTTAGTTTTCGATGATCGATATAGTTGTAAGTTTGACAGTGGAAGTTTTGATAATAAGTTAGAAATCTTTGAATTCGTCGTGCGTGTGGGTATATGAAGTTTGAAAGTACTTATTAAAAGTTAGAAGAAATTTCTAGAGATCATTATTAGAATAGACTATCTTAATTAAAGTATAATGGCTGTAAACGCGAGTACAGATCATTCTATTCTCGATTCATCATCATCAACTCATCAACTCAGCCTATCGCAGTCCACTGCTGGACATAGGCCTCTCCCAAGTTGCGCCACAACACTCGGTCCTCTGCCTTCCGCATCCAGTCCCCCCCAGCCACGTTTTTCAGGTCGTCGGTCCACCTGGCGGGGGGGGCGCCCTACGTTGCGTTTGCCGATTCGCGGTCTCCACTCAAGGACTCGTCTGCTCCAGCGATCATCGGTCCTTCGACAGACATGGCCAGTCCACTGCCACTTCAGCTTACTGATCCTACAAGCTATGTCGGTCACTCCGGTTCTTCTCCGAATAATCTCGTTTCGGATTTTATCCTTCAAAGAAACTCCAAGCATAGCTCGCTCCATAGCTCGCTGAGAAAAATTCATTAATTCATTCTCGATTAAATTCATTAAATTGTTAAGTGAAAAAATTGCTCAGTTGTAGGAGGTCAGTTTTCTTTCATGGAGATATACAATAAGAAGCATGAGATAATATCTTATAAAATACTAACTGTTGCCGCGGCTTCGCTCGCGTCAAGATTTCATACAAACTTTCAACCCCTATTTTACCCCCTTAAGGGTTGATTTCCCAAAAACACTGAAACGCATATTTCTTTATTTTAAACCAAAAGTTTTTTATACATCTGACTTGAAATATGACGGAATTTTAACAAACTTTCAACCCCAATTTCGTCACCTCAGGGGAAGAATTTCTAAACCAAGGAGGTTTAGAAATTCTTCCTTAGTGGAAAGAAAGAAAGAAAGAAAAAAAGAATCATTTATTTGCGTAGAATACAGGTGGTACCAGATATAAAATTGGTGGTTTAGGAACAGTGCTATATTCTGCTTGTATTAAGCATGCAAAAATCCAGTATAGATGAAACCAATTGAACTATTTTATTATTATTGTAAATTATTATTATTGTGCCCATTATTACACAGTATTAAAAACAAACGTTGGTCGTTATAAAATGTATTTATGCCAAAATTTCATGTTTCTAGCCCCAGCGGTTTAGGCTCTGCCTTGATGAATCAGTGAGCAGGAGAACTAAACAACAAAATTTCTAACAAAAAATATAAACGTTTAGTATAAATTCTCACACAAATCCAGTTAGAAAATATGGGTAAACAAGTATAGAAACTTAGCCTCAGCCCAAGAACATTTTAAAATATAATGTTCTTTGTCTAGGCTGTATAATTTGGGTCACGATTCAGGATAACTAAAAACAGGCGAAGATAATTGGCTTCGAACCTTTTACAGAGTCATAATTTTACACTTCGAATAGACTATGTTTTTCTTTTCATATGGTGCAAGTTATAAAATTATGAATATTTTTTTTAAGCAAGATGTTGCTTAAATG
Organism: Asteroscopus sphinx; assembly: GCA_949699075.1. Lineage (NCBI taxonomy): Eukaryota > Metazoa > Arthropoda > Insecta > Lepidoptera > Noctuidae > Asteroscopus > Asteroscopus sphinx. Next base: position 18,204,381 of record OX453022.1, on the reverse strand, counting down.
CTAAACCTGCATTAAGTAATATTGTGGTTTACGACTAGACAAAAATGGAAACGCCTTTTTCATATTGTTGGTAAAGGATACGTTAACGATACCACATTGTCATCTTATAGTGAAATATTTCAGTCCTTTTCATATTCAGTTTCAGTTACAGTAGACGACGTCTGTGGTCTAGTGATTTGAGTGTCGGACTGCTGATCACGAGGTCATGGGTTCGACTCCCATAGGAAACAAATATTTATGTGATGAACATAAGTGTTTGTGTTGGTCTGGGTGTTTCTTGTTTATTGGAAGAATGTATTTACTAAAAAAAAGTATATTATAAGTATTATATCCATTGTCTCGTATCCATAGTACAAGCTCTGCTTGATTTTGGACTAGATAGTGCTATGTAAAAATGTACCAAAAATATTTATTTTTCACAGTAGTAGTAAAGATGTGAAAGACCCTTTTTATCAATTGATTTTCATAATCACTAGGAGCTGATACATAATATGATTTCGGCTACATCCCTTTTGGTAAACATCCTATTTCGCTAACTTTAATTTTGCTTATGCAGCAAGGCTAAGTAGCTACTTACCCTTACTACTACTTTACCCTTAGCTACGGGTAAGTAACAACCGCACGGATTGTATGATCTGCAAGGTTAAGCTACACTTACCGTGGTCAGTCCTTGGATGGGTGACCATTTCGTTGCACATCGAGACCCCTTCGTGCCTCGGAGAGTACGTTAAACTGTCAGTCCCGGTTGTCATATGAACATCTATGGCAGTCGTTATGGTTAGTCAGAAGCTCGAATGTCTGACAACTGGCCTAACCTACGAATGTCGGTTTTATTCAGTAACTGGGCTGGCTGGGCTGGCTGGCAGTGGCTGGCTGGGTGGACTGGCTGGGCTGGCTGGGCTGGGCTGGGTTCAATGGCTGTGCTGGGCTGGGCTGGGTCTAGGTCTGGTGGTCTGGGTCTGATGGCAGTCGCTCCGTGTAAAATATTGATGTTCAGCCGCATCTGGCTAGACTAGAAGCCGATACCAACATAGTTGGGAAAAGGCGAGGAGGATGATGACTTTTGCTTATGCATAATGTATTTTGAAGTTTACGAATTGGTGTTTCATGACTTTCATGTAAGGAAATAAAAAAAAACACGATATGGGATGTTAACCAAATTGGATGTAGCCCTTTCTTCGATTATTCTTATCATTTTAAAAGCTGTTCAAAGTTTTCTATTTATTCAAAACAGCATATTGAGATTGCTACTCTAGACCATATTGAAATTAAAACACTTACAACAAATACAAAGTAATTTCTCAATCGTACCTCTCACCGGTGTACGTTGGACTACAAAACAACAATAGTCTATCTATAGTCTACATTTTGACAAGGCTGACCATCAGCCGGATCTATCTTATCTACATTATCTATATCGACAGCTAGTAAAAGTTGATCGCAATCGCGTCACGATGATTTGTGGCTACGTATGAACACGCCATTAATTTTTATTCTTTTTTTTTGTTTGTGTTGAATGTATTTGCATCTGATGTGGGTAATGTATATTTTTTTTTTTAAGTAGTGATCTTAAAATACCATTGTCTTCTATATTATTTTTTGGGTACAAAGATTTATTTTAATAATATTCCTATTATTTAGTTTTATTAAACTGTACACATGCATACATTTTATCATGCCTATTTCCCATTGGCTATACTCGGAGTATCCCTGCGTGATCGAATCAGAAATGAGGAAATTCCCAGGAGAACGAAAGTAACCGACATAGTCCGAAGAACTGCCAAACTTACGTGGCAGTGGGCGGGGCACATCGCTCGCAGAACGGATGGCCGATGGGGCAGTAAAGTTTTGAAGTGGCGACCGCGTACTGGAAAGCGCAGCGTGGGTAGGCCCCCCCAAAAGGTGGACCGAAGACCTGGTGAAGGTCGCAGGAATCCGCTGAATGCACAAAGCGCAGGACCGGTCGTTGTGGCTATGTTTGGGGGAGGCCTATGTTCAGCAGTGGACGTCTTTCAACTGAAATGATGATGATGATTTCCCATTGGGGAGTCAGAGACTATAGATTTCTACTTGCTACGATCCTGAAACATCTCTTTTACTTCATCTATGTTCAATAACTTCGTCATGCATGCCCATCGGCTTTGTGTGCTCTTAACCTGGCCTTTTTAGAGAACGTCCACGATTTGGTTGCGGTACGTTCGTTGAGATCGTCCCCCTCCAACTCTTCCAGCCACTATCGCTTCATATACATGTTTCGTCAATATATTATCGTCCATCCTCTCTACAAGCCTAAACCATCCTAACATACCTTTCTCAATCTTTGTCACGACATCTTCTTTCATCCCACAACGCTGCCTTATCACGCTTTTCCTCACTTTAACTCTGAACGTTTAATTTAATTTAGTTCACGTTACACCACAAATCTCTCATTTCTACTGCATTTATCCTGCTTTCATGTTTCTTCAAGAATAAATTGTAGCAATTATAACATGCTCTAAAAAGTTAGTTTCTGTTTGTCTTTTTGTTAGCGTCATATTACTACGAGATCAATTAAGTTGATTCAATATTTCATGAATTAAAATATTTATCTTGTTTCATTTATAATTGTTATTCATTGTTTTAATTGTTGTGTTATTTAAATATTTCAATTAAATCAATCAAATCTTTTTAACAATTTCTTAGGTTTTCGCGATCAGAACACATAATAAAACAAGTTTAACCGGGTTATATCGCGTATATTATTTATATTGGTTTTCCTGACGTTTCGAAAGCTTTGCAGCGTTCGTGGTCGCAAATCGTTTTATTTGAAAATAAAACCGGCCAAGAGCATGTCGGGCCATGCTCAGTATTATAGGGTTCCTTAAGTAGGTGTAATTACAAACAAATCAAATCGAATATTAATCATAGCTATTTTAGTTTTTGCAATAATCGGCAGCATTCGCGACTCAGAGCGTGTTGTTAGTAGCGCCATCTAGCGATAAATGCAAGAAGCCAAATTTAAGAAGTGTGTCATTTCAAAGTTACTTTTTGTGATTTTTTCAAATAGAAAGTAGCTAAAGGAGCATTATTTGCTATGATAATTTTAATTTTTCTCTATGGTCAATGACCTTTGAACTAGGACGTTTAAGTATTTTTCAGTTTTCTCTCTATAACTCAAAAAATTATAATCACATTATACTCGAAATAATTTTAAAAGAGAGTTTTCACAAAGGTCTATCAATGCGGAAGATTATAAGTTTCTATATTGCATAGTTTAGAAATGGCAGGGGGGGGGACACATTGCAAGCCACTTTGGCGGGCTATATTTCGCAGATGGTACACCTGATAAAAAAGTGGTGTATCAAAAATTACCTTCATTTTAGTAGACCTATTCAATGATATCCCAAACGAGGAGGTGCAGCGAAAAAAATTTTTTTTTCCCCATTTCACATGTATGGACGCCACCCCTAAAATACGGAAAAACGATTTTTTTATTCTTTTAAAATTGAGATCTATATGTAGACTATTTTTTAACAAAATTTCATTTACTTATGTTTATAACTGTAGAAGTTATTAAGCTGTAAAGGATTAGGACAGACGGACAGACGGACAGACGGACAGACGGACAGACGGACGGACATGACGAAACTATAAGGGTTCCTTGTAGGACTTCGGAACCCTAAAAAAAACCGGCCAAGAGCATGTCGGGCCATGCTCAGTATTATAGGGTTCCTTAAGTAGGTGTAATTACAAACGAATCAAATCGAATATTAATCATGGCTATTTTAGTTTTTGCAATAATCGGCAGCATTCGCGACTCAGAGCGTGTTGTTAGTAGCGCCATCTAGCGATAAATTCGAGAAGCCAAATTTAAGACGTTTGTCATTTCAAAGTTACTTTTTGTGATTTTTTCAAATAGAAAGTAGCTAAAGGAGCATTATTTGCTATGAACATTTTTCTCTAAGGTCAATGACCTTTGAACTAGGACGTTTTAAGTATTTTTCAGTTTTCTCTCTATAACTCAAAAAAATATAATCACATTATACTCGAAATAATTTTAAAAGAGAGTTTTTATAAAGGTCTATCAATGTGGAAGATTATAAGTTTCTACATTGCATAGTTTAGAAATGGCAGGGGGGGGGACACATTGCAAGCCACTTTGGCGGGCTATATTTCGCAGATGGTACACCTGATAAAAAAGTGGTGTATCAAACATTACCTTCATTTTAGTAGACCTATTCAATGATATCCCACACGAGGGGGTGCAGCGAAAAAAAATATTTTTTCTCCATTTCACATGTATGGACGCCACCCCTAAAATACGGAAAAACGATTCTTTTATTCTTTTAAAATTGAGATCTATATGTAGACTATTTTTTAACAAAATTTCATTTACTTATGTTTATAACTGTAGAAGTTATTAAGCTGTAAAGGATTAGAACAGATGGACAGACGGACAGACGGACAGACGGACAGACGGACGGACATGACGAAACTATAAGGGTTCCTTGTAGGACTTCGGAACCCTAAAAAGCACCTATTAAAACTGTCCGGAGAACCAGCAAAACAGTTGCAACAAAGAAAAAGTGACAACTATTGCACAATCTCTTCCCCCTTGCACCACAAAACAACAATAGCTATGTCGCGTTGTCTATGTTCCGACAACTCGAAGCCATCAGCCGGATCTCACGGATACTTATCATTGGTATCTCAGCATCGTTAGCTGGTAAGAGTTGATCGCAATCGCTTGCGTGTGGATGATTTGTGGCTGAGTATGAACACAGCTTTATGCGACATTGTCTTTTAAGGATTTTATTGTGGTAGGTTTTGTTAGATAATGACTTTAAGTGTGTAACTGTGTTGGGTGAGAATAACAGATATTAATGACGGAAGATTTTTTACGTAAAGAAAGAATAATTCATGTGAGTAGAAGAAAACAAACCAGCGCTGTGGCTCTGCTCCGTGCATGAGGCACAGCAATATGCTGAGCGATGGCCGTTTTGCGCGGATGGGACGCATATCTTACCACACGTCTCGACTCTTTGTACCTGTATTTGTTATGTTTTTTCTTTATGTTTTTGGTAATTTTGTGTGTCACTCTCTCACAGCCTAGGTGGTATTAAAGTTGTTATGGGCAAAGGTAACCGCTTAACATCAGGTGGGCCTTTAGCTGGTTTCGCCATCCTATACTATAAAAAAAAAAAAAACAAAAAAAAACGCATTTTTTTCTTTCTTTCTTTTTCTTTTAAATAATAATATGAAAGAATATTTCAGTTACTCTGGGAATGTGTAAAAATTGTGTCAATTTTTTCAAGTGAAGGATTGAATCTGCAACCACGTGGAGGAGAAATAAATGTAATAATAATAATAATAAATAATAAATATCTTCGGGACATTTTTACACAACACCATTTAGTCCCAAACTAAGCAGAGCTTGTGATATGGGTACTAGACAATGGATATAATACTTATATACTTTTTTTTTTGTAAATACATACTTATAATACATAAGAAACACCCAGACCAACACAAACACTTATGTTCATCACACAAATATTTGTGTCCTGTGGGAATCGAACCCACGACCTCGTGATCAGAAGTCCGAAACTCGAACCACTAGACCACAGAGGTCGTCAAAATGTAAAAGGCAGACAAGAAGAGCCAACCCCTGATAATTTAATCGGATAAGGCTAAGGGAACGTAGGAACTGCTATAATTGACACACAAAAGTAATTCACAATCATTAAATGTTAAAACTATTACAAATCCTAATACAACATTAAAACCAATCAATATCGCTTACTTTAAACATTGTTATACGATAATACGAAGTTAATAGTGATGTAAATTGCGCAATCATTCATCGATAAATGAATTAAATCGGAATGGAAATTGTTAAGGAAAATCGATTGACATGGCGATCGATTTCTTCGATATAAAACCTTGTGACGGATACTTTTTGCTGTTAACATACTCTCAAGGATTTGTTCTAGATTTCACACGAGTAACGTATAGAATGTTGTTTTTGATGCAAAATTTTACGTTCGCAGGTAATAGTTGCTATAAATTAGGTTTTGTTCGAGATTTTCAGATTTAGAAGTCTCCAGTAAGACTAATATTAGACACTTTGTTATCCGTCACGTTAATTTTTCACATAACTGACGAATCATAGTAATTTATTCATTTACTTTTATGTGTGTTTGTATGTGTGTATACCTAACACATAGAAAAACTGTATTTGACAATACATAAGAATGAAGAGTGCAAAGGCACTGCTTAATATTAAGAAAATTAATACACGTTTAGTGTTTCTGCTAGTTAATAAACAAGCAATTATGTTTCATTCCCACGCTATCCCAATTTCTACGTACTGTTATTTATTAAATTAAGACTCGTTTGTCTCCATCCTTCACTTTTTTTTAAACAAAATTGATATTTTTTTAATGAGTCTCAGTTCACACAAAGAAAATTATTAAGAGCTGGTTTTTTTTCTGTGTATTTATTATACAATACTTCTTAAGTATTTCAAGTTAGTCATTGTTTTAGTATAAAGATAGTAACTATTAGTAATTACTTTGAAGATCTCTCGACCGTTTAATTTATAGCATGAATTAACAAACTTAACCGGACACTTGTAACTACTAATTGTCTGCGTAATTAATGTTCAAAGAGAGTTTCACAGCTAATTTGCTCTTGTACTTAATAATAGATATTTGCTTTATTGCTATGTAGATTATTAAGTCATTACTAGACTAACCTAACCTAACTAAAAGGGTCGACCAGACTTACCAGATGCGGCTACACATCAAATTGGTTCGACACTTTTTATCACAGATTTATTTTATATCATGACGATTATGATAATTATAAAGAGCTATCTATTCTATTGATAATTTCAGAACAAAAAAGAAACAACTGCTTGTGGCACATGAATCGCATCCAGGAGCTCGGCGCTAGATAAATTTCCACAAGAGCAAGGAATTAAAGCAAAATTGAACCACATGATCCATATTATTTAATACCTCGCAATACTAGGTATTATTGCAAAGCACCTATCACGAATACATACATTTAAATCGTAAACTTAACAAATCCCCAAACAAACAACTTGTAAAATATTTTAACAAATTTTATGTGCCTAATTTGTTCGATAAAATAGTGCGACAAGGCTTCGCAGTTATTTTCATTGTTCGATGACAAACAGCGCGCATACACAATATAGACGACGTATTCTAATGTAGACACAGCACGATCTGTAGCTCAGCTACGTGGGACACTCAGAAAGTTTTGCGAAACTAAAAAAATTGTTCTATACGTACATATATTTTTATCAAATCTTTTCAAAGTACTTTCCACCAGCCTCTATACAAAGATTCATGCGCCTAAACCAGTTTTCAAAACACTTTTTCCAGTCCGCCGCAGACACCTCGTTTACAGCCTGCTCGAACGTAGCCAGCGCATCTTCCGGCGACGAAAATTGTATCCCTTTGAGCTGATTTTTTATTTTTGGGAATAAAAAGAAGTCACACGGTGCTAGATCAGGGCTGTAAGGAGGGTGATCCAGGAGTTTGACTGGCGTGCTGTCCAGGAAGTCCCTCGTTTTGAGTGTGGTGTGCGCAGGTGCATTGTCGTGGTGGAGCAGTAGCCCGCGGAGCCCTGTGTTTGGTCGCTTGTTGCTTATAACAGAGAAAACTTCTGGCAAACATTTGGTAGTATACCATTCGGCATTAATGCTTCTTTGATCCCGTAAGGGAATTGATACCAAGTGGCCAGTCAAATTAAAAAAGCTAGCGATCAAAATCTTACCCCCGCTTCTAGATCGCTTCACTTTGGTAGGCGTTGGCTCATTTTGAAACACCCAAACAGTCGACTGGCGCTTGGTTTCTGGGTCGTATTGATAAATCCAGGACTCATCACCTGTAACGATGTCGTAAACACGCCGAGACGAGCCTGCTTCAAATTTGTTAAGCATATCACGGCACCATTCCACCCGGGCCTGCTTCTGAGCATCGGTGAGGTTGTGCGGCACCCAGCGTGATACTATCCTCCTCACGCAAAGATGGCTGTGTAGAATCTCGTGAACGCTTCCCGATCCAATCTTCAATATGTGTTGAATCTCCTGATATGTAATTCGCCTATTGTCTTGGATTAAATTTTTCACTGCTAGCACGTTTTCTTCGGTAACAGCCGTCAAAGGGCGACCGCTTCTTTCGTCATCCCCCAAAGTTGGTCGACCGCGCTTGAATTCGTTATACCAACGATACACGGTTGCCTTGGAAGGGCCTTCATCCATGAATGCCATTTGAAGTCTATCGTACGATTCATCCGGTTTCAGGCGACACTTGAAATCGTATAAAATCATAGCTCTAAAATGTTCCCGGCGCAGATCCATATTTCAGTGAGACACAATACTTTGAATTAACTCGCAAAAAATGTGGAGGGAAATTTTGAAATTGGAACTTACTTATTTTTACTTATAAATAATCATATTTTCGAAAAACATTATAACTGGCCAGTCTCCCATATATAAAAACTTTTTTTCGCAATACTTTCTGAGGGGCCTGGTATTTGCTGTGTATGATTTGATATCGGTAGATCGGTACTTCGATATCGATTCTAGAATTTGATGCGTTGGTATTTGGTGGTGTCGACAAAAGAATGGCAAATCTTCAGTTTGTTTCTGATGTCAAAGTTAAAGTTTTTTTTATAATTTGTATGTCGTTATTAAAAATATTGGTTAATAACTTCATTTTTTTTATTGAGTTTATATGAAGTCTGCACCTATTATAAAAGAATTTTGCTATATAAAAATAATAGTTCTAGACATTTTACACTTTTATTTTCTACTAAACAGTATGCACTATAATCAAACTAAGTTTGACACTGGTATGTATTACCGTTTTGAAGATAGAGCAGGAACAAAACGTTGAAAAAAATGCATGTTTTTCGAGGTGTCTTGTATAAGGGGATCCTTTGGTTTTAGACTTAATTTTTATTTATAGTATTAGTCCTGATAGGGGTTATAGCAACACATATGCTGAGAAAATTTCAACCGGCTAATTATTTTAGTTCAAAAGATACAGCCCTGTGACAGAGAGACGGACGGACGGATGGACAGCGTAGCGAGAGTAATAGGGTCGGGACCCTTTGGGTACGGAACCGTAAAAACTACCAATCGATTCCTCGTGATTCTAAACAAACAAATTTCAGGACTTTTGTCTATTCTGTTACAAGTTGTACCTATATACATATATCTATAGAATATTTTCTACCAATCAAAATAAATCAAATCAAAATATTTGCACGACCGAAATATCGAATGTAGTGATACCCAATTTTAACTTTAGACGAACTCAATGTTACCTTTGTTCTTGCAAATAAATATATCATTCATTCATTGATTTATTTATTTATTTATTTATTTATTGCATAAGGTTCGCCCACAGCATACATATTAACACTATTACCAAATAATACAATACAGTATTGTCCTTATACGTATGCCAATTACGGGTAAACACAACATTGGCTAAACAAGACGACTTAAAGTAAATTAAAAATTAATACTCCTAAAAAACCAAAAACACATTTTTTTTTTTTTTTTTTTTATATACTTCTACAAGCTAATTAAATTTAGGGCGATTTTTTGATACTTAAGGACTTCAATATTCTTGATCGAAATTTTTTTCTAGAGTCGTGGTTTATGTCAGCTTCTTGCACAGACTTTGTGAATGAATTTAAATCACTACACATTCTTACGAGAGGAGAGTTTAAGCCTATGTTGGTTTTATTTCTAGGTAGTTGGATTATTGTGGTTATGGGGTATCGGGGTATTCTGTATGGAACGTTTAGGGATATGTGGGATACTAACTCACTACAGTCCATCTGGCCATTCATCAATTTATGTAAGAACATAAGGCTGTGCATAGTACGTCGGTCACGAAGGGAGATCATTTTAAAAAAGCTGAGACGTCGTTCATATGGAGATCTGTGGGATATGTCACGGGATATAAATGCTAGATGTCTGGTGAAGGCACGTTGTATACTCTCTACACGTTGTGAGTGTACTGTATAGAAGGGGTTCCAAACTACGCTAGCGTATTCCAGTCGGCTTCGCACGAGCGCATTGTATAAGACGGTTTTAGTTTTATTAGACTGGAAGCCCCGCGTATTTCTTTTAATAAATCCTAACATTTGAGCAGATCTTTTCACACAGCTGTCTATATGGGCTTTAAAGTTTAGCTTCTCATCCATAATTACACCAAGGTCACGAATTTCATTTACAGTATTTAGTGTTTTGTCATTAATTCTGTAGGTTGGGGTATACGATATCTTTTTTCTGCTGAATTTTATATGATAACATTTCTTTGATTCATACCGTTCCAAGTTTTTGATCCACAAAAGGACGTTTTAAAGATCACGTAAATCTATTTACTTTTAATATTACTACCTAAAACTTTTCCCTAGATAACCGAAGAACCGTAAAATCAAACACAAAGAGATAATAGCAAATCTTATTATAACTTTTATTATAAGTTTTAACAAGTGGAAAGTGAGTTGTGATCACGTACTCAGAAATTGATAGAAACTCACTCAGTTACCCAGAAGTTTGTGTCCAATACAATACGTGACGGTACGGGCAAGGAAATAATTGTAATTATGGCTTGATCTACCTACTTTAAAACATTTTTTTGTATGTGTTTTTGTAAAATGTTAAGGTTTTTGCAAGAAAATTGGCTTTTTTATAGTATATGATGGCGAAACGAGCTAAAGGCCCACCTGATGTTAAGCGGTTACCTTTGCCCATAACAACTTCAATACCACCTAGGCCGTTACCTAAATGGTACCGCAAGTCGGTTCGCTAAATTGAGACATGAAGACGGAAAGTCTCATGTGATTGTAATTTCACCGGAACCCGTACCCTTCAGACCGAAACACAGCAATGCAAGCATCACTATTTGGCTGAGAAGTAGGTACGGTGGTAGTACTTCCCCAGACGAGGTATTTCACAAAGGAGCTCTACTACTACTAAACACAAATATCAACAAATGACACAATAATTTAATTATCACGTTACGTGTGGTATACAGAGTGCCTACTGTGAGATTGAAACTTATGCATACGCGATCGAATGCGTCGACTTTCATTCATAGCTCTGAGAGTCTGAGTGCTGATTCCGAATTTGAAACTTACGTTATTGCTATAGAAAACGCTACCGAATGCGTCAACTTTCATTCATAGATCAGTAATTCGTACTCGTTTCCGCCAGGGGCACTAAACGTAAGTACCAAACTCGCACTAGGCACTCAGATGCGGGGTTTGAAACTTACGCATACGATATCGAAATCGCTATCGAGTAGGTACATCGACTTTCATTCAAAAATCAGTAGTTCCCACTCGTTTTCGCCAGGGGCACTACTAATCTTAATATATAAAACAAAGTCGGGTTAGTTACATAATTTATAACACAAGAACGGCTGGATCAATTTTAATTAAATTAGGCATAAAGTGATATTTTGTGCTATTTATTTATTTTAGTTTAGTAGTACGCCACGGACTGCCCCCATTATCTAGAACTTACGTCTTCTTTGTCCATCCAAAGGTTGTCTGGAAGATATCGCTTTTAGCGATAAGACCGCCCATGTACCCATAATTTGTACGTTGTTCCTGTTTACTACTATTTTCATGGTGTACAATAAAGTATATTCTATCTATCTATCTATCTATAACATAACTCGGATTAACATATAGGCTAATTTTTATCCCGGGAAGATGAACAGTTCCCGAGGGATGCGAGATAAACCACATTCACGCGGGCGAAGTCGCGGGCATAGACTAGTTTATGAATAAAAGTCGACGCAATTTAAATTACAAAAATATATATTCAAACAGTCAGAGAAAAAAAAATACTATTTGTCGTTGATAAATCATATTATTTTCATCCGAATACAAAAGCTTCTACCACACACGTAAAGCTAATTACACACTTACCTCACACAAAATATTTATATGCAGGCGCGTGCGTCGATTCTCGCAAATTGCATATTGGCAGCGGCGAGGGTTGCCCATAAACTACCGCGCGGCTAATTACAACGACTCCTGCGCATTGCCGTGAATAGCCAGAGGGTAAGGGTGAGGTTACAGATGTTAATGTATTATTAATTTTGTTTTTCATTAATATTTTATTAGGTTTCTTATGTATTTACAAAAAAAAACTTGCGTATTTTTTTCTTACTGTGCCGAGACATGGACACTGACAGTTGGGCTAGTCGACAAATTTAAAGTTGCTCAGCGAGCTATGGAGCGAGCTATGCTTGGAGTTTCTTTGAAGGATAAAATCCGTAACGAGATTATCTGGAAAAGAACCGGAGTGACCGACATAGCTTGTAGGATCAGTAAGCTGAAGTGGCAGTGGGCTGGCCATGTCTGTCGAAGGACCGATGGCCGCTGGAGTAGACGAGTCCTTGAGGGGAGACCGCGAATCGGCAAACGCAGTAAAGGGCACCCCCCCGCCAGTTGGACCGACGATCTAAAGAACGTGGCTGGGGGGGACTGGATGCGGAAGGCAGAGGACCGAGTGTTGTGGCGCAACTTGGGAGAGGCTTATGTCCAGCATTTATTTATTTATTTGACACTAAATAAGTTCATAATTTAATAACTTCTTAGGTTTTCGCGATCACTACACATTATAATAAAACAAAGTTTAACCGGATTAAATCGCGTATATTATTTAAATTGGTTTCCCTGACGTTTCGAAAGCTTTGCAGCATTTCGTGGTCGCAGGTAGACTAAGATGACAAGCGTCGTTACAAATATTTCTAAAAAAATATTTTAATCTACCGTACAATATTATTAATTAAAATCGTTTCGATGCACGCAGTAATCACTCACAATATCATTATCTTTTACAGTGTTGCGTGCTGTTTGGGACTTGATTATTTACCTGCGACTACGAAATGCTGCAAAGCTTTCGAAACGTCAGGGAAACCAATTTAAATAATATACGCGATTTAATCTGGTTAAACTTTGTTTTATTATAAGTTCATAAGTTTTCAACAAATTATGAAATTAGTTTTTTTTTTTCTCGCATTGGACTGCGATAGGCTGAGTTGATGTTGATGATTTACAAAAAAAGTATATAAGTATTATACATCCATTATCTAGTACCCATAGTATAAGCTCTGCTTAGTCTGGGACTAGATAGTGCCTTGTAAGATGTCCCAAACATTTATTTATTATACTTGTAAAATACGTAGATAGGGTGTATACATACAGTATTTTACGTGTAGTACATAACTGGCGAAGAAGAGGCGGTACACCAAACTACCATCTTCCGTACACAAGAAGTATTCAGTCAATAAGATGGAACAGCAATCCGGATTCCTGTGGTATCTATTATCCAAGATTGGTGATTATGGAAACGTCCCATACACATACATAACATCACGCCTGTATTTTATTTAAAATATATATAGCGCGTGTATTATATACCCACATTTCGCCAGTTATGTTATAAGTCCCATGTAATAAGGGGCGAGCCTATTGCCATTACCCGGATCGGGCCATACTCGGAGTGTCCCTGCGTGATTGAATCAGAAATGATGAGATTTTCAGAAGAACGAAAGTAACCGACATAGCCCGAATAATTGCCAAACTTACGTGGCTGTGGGCGGGGCACATTGCTCGCAGAACGGATGGCCGATGGGGCAGTAAAGTTCTGGAGTGGCGACCGCGTACTGGAAGGCGCAGCGTGGGTAGGCCCCCCACAAGGTGGACCGACGACCTAGTGAAGGTCGCGGGAATCCGCTGATGTGGAAGGCGCACGATCGGTCATTGTGGCGATGCTTGCGGGAGGCCTATGTCCAGCAGTGGACGTCTTTCGTCTAAAATGATGATGATGATGGTGACCGGGCCAGACATCCCGTATGGTGACGGTATATGGTGATGATACGGATGGAGTCCAGGAGTTCAACAGTTCAACTTTATTATTGTACGCTCAGATTCTGGAGCAACATCTTAGAGTCAGGTCATCAAATAAGTCACACACAGTGTATTGTAATTTTGTCTACTGAACTAAATAAAATCAACATACTCGGGTAGGTTACCTACCTGAAATATAATAAACAAGCTTTTACCCACGGTTCGCTCCTGTGCTTCTTCAGATCTATTCTAAAGAAACCGTGTTTTTTTTTCATAAAATTCATTCAAATTTTTTAATCTAATCATCAGCTTTAAACACAAAAGTTACATCAAAATTGGTCCAGTAGTTTTTGCGTGATGCTCGAACAAACAAACAAGGAAATAAACAAACAGACAATTACAGTTTTATAATAGTTAGGATACGAACAAATAGTTCCGCAACAACGACATTAAAAAGTTATGCGCCTACGCAGTTAAAGGTTTTACAATAAACTTGCATCTAAATTGTTATTAAAACGATTGCATTATTTATTACAAGAATGAAATCTGATACTTCAGAATTATATAACGCTTAAACGGTAGTAAAATTATCGGAGTTAGGTTTATGTTAAATATATTGTTTGTTTGTTTATTAAACTTTCTAACAGAAGCCATTCATTTCTGTATATATAGTCATTTCCGGTTTAAGAATTGACTAAAAGGCTTTTTTTTGAGTTATTATAAAAAACGTGCATTAAGCAATAAAATTAAATGATTAAAATAAATGTTGTCACATAGAGATCCAATTTTCAAGGAACAGAATTCAGCCACTTCAATAAATATGTTATTTGGGTTCGTAGAAATACGGTCAGATCGTGGTAAATAAATGTAGTGGCAAAGCCAGATCTCAGGCAGCACCTAAATTACATGCCAATTGGCTGTAGACTTTACATTTGACATACCATTAATTCAACAACTAATTAATTATTAATTATTATACTTTATTGTACACACAAATACACATTAATATTACAATAGGAAAGCTTATGTACATCGGCGAGCTTAACTCAAAAATGAGTTTTCTTACAGCAAACCTTAGAGCGATAGAGAGATATTGATATATTAATTGAGGATAAAAACAAGTGTACAACAGAATAACAAAAATTTTGACTACATAACTTATCTAACAAAATTAAACTATTTACAAGTAAAATAATTATATTAAGATATATATACTTATATACATAAATAGGTACATACAAATGTACATAAAATACATACATATATATATATATATATAAAATACGTATATATATATAATAGATATGATTTATGGTGAAAGAAAATGCTCCTTAATTCTTCTCTTGAAGACATCCAGTGACAACTAAAAAATGGACTGAACTGGATAAGCAAAACTGATAACACATTTCATTATAACTTAAAGAAAAGCCTCCTTAAAGTCCTTCAGCTATTAAAAAAAATACGTGCATAAAGAATAACAAAATAAATAAATTTTGTTACATAAAGATTCAGTTTTCAATGTACAGAAACTTTAATATGTTATTCGTGTTTGTAGAAATACGGTTACATTTCAATATCCTACACATGTGGTTGGTTGGTTGATGGTAAATAAATAACAACGGTGCCGAGACGTGGACACTGACAGTTGGGCTAGTCCACAAATTTAAAGTCGCTCAGCGAGCTATGGAGCGAGCTATGCTTGGAGTTTCTTTGAAGGATAAAATCCGAAACGAGATTATTCGGAGAAGAACCGGAGTGACCGACATAGCTTATAGGATCAGTAAGCTGAAGTGGCAGTGGGCTGGCCATGTCTGTCGAAGGACCGATGGCCGCTGGAGCAGACGAGTCCTTGAGTGGAGACCGCGAATCGGCAAACACAGCGTAGGGCGCCCCCCCGCCATGTGGACCGACGACTTGAAAAACGTGGCTGGGGGGGACTGGATGCGGAAGGCAGAGGACCGAGTGTTGTGGCGCAACTTGGGAGAGGCCTATGTCCAGCAGTGGACTGCAATAGGCTGAGTTGATGAAATAAATAACAAAGCCGTATCTCAGGCAGCGGCCAAATTACTTGATCATTCTTGACTTAAGACTTTAGATTTGACATACGATTAATCAGACAAATATTTTTTAATAACAGTTATTACAATATTGACGATTTCCTAAATGACAAAACTCTATAAATGTAACAAATTTACTCATTCCATTTTAATTTATGGTCAATTTTTTATTATTATTATTACTTTTTATACTTGAATTTTATTTTGTTCACTAATTATATTACTATGAAATACTATTGACTTATTATTATTAAATTATTTCATGTAGTGTACAATACATAATTACAAACATTTTGTCAATTACTAATTTTATGTTTTTTTTTATATTTGTACACCAGTCATGGTCAAACATGTTGATTCAAACCATCATTTATATCTTTAATAAGCATTTCAACCATATATTATCTACACATGTTTTTGCAAATAAATATATCTTTATCTTTATGGAATGAACTGAATAAGCAAAAGTGATCAAACGCTGACGTACTGGTTACATGACACATTTGTCTAGTAATTTGAATTGAATATTCTATTTCTGGACTGTAATTTTCTGGACAGTTTAATATGGTAATATTGTGATTTTGTGTGGACTTATGTTACCTTAAGGTAACTTACTGGATCCTCATAGCGTTAAATCTAAACTTAGTAGTAGCAGAGCTCCTTTGTGAAAGAGCTCGTCCGGGGAAGTACTACCACCGTGCCTACTTCTCCGCCAAATAGTAATGCTTGCATTGCTGTGTTTCGGTCTGAAGGGTACGGGTGCCGGTGAAATTACAATCACATGAGACTTTCCATCTTCATGTCTAAGTTTGGCGAACCGACTTGCGGTACCATTTAGGCAACAGCCTATGTGGTATTGAAGTTGTCATGGGCAAAGGTAACCTGGCATGGCCTTTAGCTCGTTTCGCCATCCTATAATATAAAAAAAAAAAAAAAAAATCTATAGATGCCAAAGACCTATCAACAAATACCAGAACTGTTCTAAGAACATAAATGGTATCAAAATTGTTCTTTCTGACGTAGTTATTAAAGGTTGCTTTTGATCAATTAGAGGCAGAACAAAGAAAAAAAAAACTCAAGTTTATGTAAAATGAAAAATTTATCAGCACAATATAGGCAAAGTAATATAACTATTTTAATAAATAATTAAGTTAACCTTCACACCGTCTTTGAAAAGATAATGTAGACGCTTGACTAATGGTGCAAAATATGTATTTTTGAAGAATAATTACCGCCTAAACAAATTAATATCTTACCTACTAATTAGTTCTGACAGGGTCCGTCAGCATTTTTTTGTGAAAAATGGTAACGAAATTATAAATTATGTATATTTATGGCTGGCACGTTTAATATTTTGTAGGCCAAGTCTGTTCTGTATATAAAAGTATACATTATTATGCTAGCAATTTATATTGACCTATAGCGACCTTTCTTAGGTGTTACTTGGGTATTGCTTAGGTAGCTTTTATTATACAACGTTTAATGAAAATAACTGAAAACCTGTTAAAGGGTCATTGTACTCATCAGTATGAACAACTTATACTGTGAGACCAATACAAAAATCGCGAAAAATAAACAGCTGTTGCCTACATTTGGTCGATTTAAGTGAACACAAATGTAGGGATCAGCTGACTTTTTTTTCGCGATTTCAGGGTTGGTCCCACAGTAAAAGTTGTTCATACTGTACAATGACCCCTTAAGAGGTTTTCAGTTATTTCAATAACACTTTGTTTATTATTCTGTCGATCCCTTAACTTCCAAGTCTTAGGGGACGACATAGGCGTGACAATTCCAACACGCCAAAATTAATTTAAACCATCACTTAAATGTTGACATGGGCCTTTTTAAATTACTGTCCTCTTCAAAATACCGCACTTGGTGATATAAAATTTGATATTTTAATAAAACCTGTTTAACTGGATTACATCGCGTGTACTCGTACTATTTGAATTGGTTTTCCTTACGTTTCGAAAGCTTTGCAGCATTCGTGGTCGCAGGAAGACAAGCGTCTTCACAGATATTTCAAAAATAAAAATTGTTTTAATACAATGTGTACTGATCGCGAAAACCTAAGAAATTATTAAAATTTGATCCTTTAATAAAGGATCAATGATTTAAAAATAATTTAGGAAAAGGAAAATGTTTCATTAAACACTTAAGATTCATTTACAAAAGAAAATACATTATCTTGACCTTTTATGATTTTTGATGTTACCAATTTTAATCAAACTCAAGATTTTTAAGTGGTTTATCAAGCACTTACTGATGAAAACACTCAGATTTTAACTTAACCCCAAAATAGCGATGGTAATTGATACCACTTTACTGTTGATTTTTCTTAAAATAATACGTACCTACTTAAAATCATTAATTTAATATTATTGTTTTCCAAGAAAATGTCACCTTTCACTGGTTGGAAACTTTAGTACCTACCTTATTTTAATATTGAATTGACTAACCAAAGAAAGTATTTTTATGATAGAGAAAATTATCTGTAGCCCGGAGTCTAGATTTGTGTCCGGTTAATGGAAATAGGCTCGCTCCCTATTACATGGGACTTACAACATAATTGGCGAAATGTGGGTGTAGTATATACCCCTGCCTACCCTACCTATTCGGGGAATACAGGCAGGCGTGTTGTGATGTGTGTCATGTGATGTGTTGTGTGTGTGATGTGATGTGTGTGTGATGTGTTATGTTATTTTTTATAGGTGGTTCAAAAATACATTGAATGCTTAATTTTCTTAGAAAAAGTTTAGTGTTTTTAATTTATTAATTTTAATATTTCCCAGTATGAACAACAGCTTATATTGATGTTTAGATAAAGTGATAGATTGCCATTAGACATTGTCTTATTAGATTTGCCTTGATAACAGATTTCCTGAGAGTGACCTTTGACGAGCAACGGCTTTTCTATTTAATTATACACTTTAGAGGAAACTTGATGTCAGCGTTTTAGGATGTAATAATAAATTGCTCCGCCGCTTCTGCGACATGACATCCTCGCAAGAGGACGCGGTAGTCCACCAACCTGCAACAGGCCAGCGTAGTGGATTTAATATTTCGAGACGACTTATGTGCCCAGCAGTGGGACAGAAATCAACTAATTATGTTATAAAGCGTGCAGGCACACTTACTGCCTTGCATCATATTTATCAATATAAGTATAATATCCGTTCTATTAATCTCTAATTCTGTAGACTTTTTTAAATATCTAACGGGTTTTGGCTTTTGTCCAGCAGTGGATGTCTTTCGGCTGAAATGATGATGATGATGATTTAATGGGCTTGCGTTTGACAGCCACCTCACCTGATGTTAAGCGATGCTGCGGTCGACGATGGTACATGCTTGTCCAGCAAAAACTAATTCACTCGAGTCTTGAAGACCACCAGATTATACTTATCGGGAAACACAGATGGAGTAGGCTATTTCGCGAACATTAGAACAAAATACAAAGACATAATTAACTAAAAACAAATAGCACGTGTTAATGCCTAGGCTTTTAACCCTAAAACAAACAGCTCACCGGCATCGGACGGATGTGGAAAAACTTTGAAAGGCCGGCTTTACCGTTTTATTTGCTCTACACGTTGGTATTTATGAGTTTAGTGATGAGCTGCTTCCTGTACATGGCATGTTCGATAAATGTGCGTTTTAAGTATGAAAAGGTTGAGCAAAATGCGAGCTTGTAGAGCGTTTGATTTATATTTTTTTATGTTATGCAGTAAATATATTGTTATTACTCCTGCGATTGCATTTTGATTAACAACGCGAAATAAAGTTACAAATTGCAAAAAACGCAAGAAATGTTGAACTTCGCGGGCTACTCTTTTTGACCAGAGTGTGTTGCCAGTAATTACTTACGGCACTGAAACGTGGCTGCTCACAATGGGCTTGATAAGAAGGATCAAAGTCGCTCAAAGGGCAATGGAGAGGACTACGCTCGGAGTGTCCATGCGTGATCGAATTAGAAATGAGGAGATTCGCAGGAGAACAAAGGTAACCGACATAGCCCAAACTTAAGTGGCAGTCGGCGGAGCACATTTCTCGCAGAAAGGATGGACGGTAAATTTTGGAGTAGCGACTGCGTACTGGAAGGCGCAGCGTGGGTAGGCCCACCACAAGGTGTACAGACGAACTTGGTGGAGGCTTATGTCCAGCAGTGGACGTCTTTCGGCTGAAATGATGATGATGATGAGGCTACCCGGTAGCATTTACCTTAAGTTATAGATATTAAAACTCGTGGTAGTGTGACGTTAAGTTCTTGAATAAATAATCAGCCCACTGCTGGGCACGGGCATCTTCTTATTATGAGCTTATGAACTAATATAGGCTAATGATGATGAATAGATACGAAAAGCAATCATGGCTTTTCAATTTAACGGTTCCCCATGTATGGCGAAATTAATTCACTCCAATATATATCACCAAAAAAGGAGCTGTAGGTACTATTAACAAATACAAATATTTAAATTTCAAATTCAATTAAAAGGAGTTAAACGCTTTTAAATCGTTTTGGTACTTACACAACAAATGATTCATATTATTTATTGATCACTACGGGGGCATTAGAAAGTTTGCAAATTAATGAACACTTTAAATAATTAAAAGTCAATGACTTTGCATATTAATAGATAGTATTTTTACAATTCATTTCGATCAATGGCAAAGTGAGTAAAAGTCTGTATAATGGTGCTATTAAGTTAATATAAACAGTAAAGCAGTTAAATATTGACGTTATAATAGCTGATGGCATTAGAAAAGATATGTCGAAGATATTTTTGATGTAAGTAAAACATAATGGCATTATTGACGGGTCGGATTGATATATAAAAATAACAGTGTTCCAGTTATTTTTATTGTGTTTTATAATGGAGTATATTTTCTCTTTATTTTTATTAATATATCTGTCTGGGATGATTCAGCGACGTCAAGCACAGTTCTTAGCTGTTTGGCTTAAAGATACGAGTAGAAGATGTTTTAAACTTGCTTCTTTAGCAAGTTTAAAACAGTTTTCGGACCAAAACTTAAAACCTGTCAAATTGTCAATTTTTTTGGCTAAGTGATTTGAAGTATCTGTCCTTAAACTACAGATAACATAATACTAGCTCAAACCAACATACTGATTATAAATTTATAAGTACAGTGGAAAAATTAAGAAGGAGAAGATTTTGCAAAATTTGGGTTGTGTTTAAGAGAAGATGACAATAAATTTGTTGCGGAGGAGAATGCAGAGCATGCACCCTACGTTCTTGACCAACGTTAGTGGACGGAACACCGTGGTGGTTTTATTTGGTAAGAGTCCAACACTGACTCCGTCTCTCATGGCGGAGTGCGTTCATGAGGATTTCCCCACGTAAAAAGGGTCTCTAACGCTATTCCACATTTTATAATAGAATCTATGAATCTATTTTATAAATCAAC
Source organism: Asteroscopus sphinx (assembly GCA_949699075.1). Classification (NCBI taxonomy): domain Eukaryota; kingdom Metazoa; phylum Arthropoda; class Insecta; order Lepidoptera; family Noctuidae; genus Asteroscopus; species Asteroscopus sphinx. The sequence continues at coordinate 18,183,001 of OX453022.1, read as the reverse complement.
TTTATAGCGGCCTTAATCGATTTCTTCAATATTACGTGAATTACACACCCACTCAATTATAGCTTTAGGCGATCTTCTTCAAAAGGATATGTAGGTATGACCACCATCTTGCATAAGAAACTCTAAATTTATTCCTCATCAAACTATACTGTAAAATTATTACTTGGAAAAACACAATTGCTTTGATAACCGTTGACTTCATACTGAAATATGAATGATACATAAATGGTGATTCACAACATTATTTACTCTGTCACCATTCAATTCTCCACTAATTTAATTATTTACATCAGCATAACAATACAAACTTACATTTACAACCAATCAACAAAAAACTCAATCAAAGTGCTCAGATAGTAAATTTTCTGGACTGCAAATTAAATGTTGTGTCTGTTTCATAGAATGACTGCAATGAACTCATCACTCAATCGAGGGGTCTCAAAAAAAAATGCGTAATGAACATTGATTAGTGAAGGAATAAATAATGCGAGAATATACATTATCAGCAGATTACTGCCCCACTGCTGGGAATGGGCGTCTTTATGAGCAGTAATCAGGCCTTAATACACCATGGTGGTCTATTGCAGATTAGCGGACTAAACACACCACCAAGATCTTAATGGAGCACTCTCAGGTGTAGAAGTTTCCCCACAATATTTTCCTTCACCGTTAAACCAAGTGATAATCAAATCCGATACACTCCTATGAAACAGAGCATATATTATTATTTAAGAGTTTCATATCGATTGCGATGCATTAACACGGTTAAATCGATAACCTTTGGCATTGGACATCATTACGGTTATTTCTAATGCCGTCTGTAATATTTTTTGATGATACCTACTGTGTCATATTCAATGTTTAATATTTTAACGTATTCCATAAAGTTATTATAACAGATGGTGTACTTATAGACGATTAAATTATTAAGGGCCCTGTTGGGAAAAGCAAAGTAAGAGAGAGGAAAATGGCTTAGGGACAAATTAAAATGTTAAGTTTATGCTTGGACATATTTTTTATTCGTCCGAGAGTTTAGGATAACGTTGAAATCACTGTAGTAAATACTCTACTCTATTAAACGATAGCTAAACTATTATTGGTGTCCTAAGAATACCAGAAAGACTCATGTATTCAATCAAAGCTAGCAATAAAGAAACGTATTTAGAAAACATAGCCCACTCATATCCTCATCACTGTGATTCTAAATTCGTAAACCAGAGTTAGTAACCAAAATGGTTGAGAATAACGCTCAGTACTTTTCCGTGCACAATTCTGGACGAAGATTACAAGAATTAAAAATAAATAATGTAAAATACCGTTTTCACCTATTTTGGCGTTCAGAGAACAAAAAAAATATAAAAACAATTGCATTTAATAAACCTAGTTATCGATTAGGCAGCACTTCTCAATTTTTCCAATTTACTAAATAGCATAAATATAAAAGTAAAACTAATAAAGCTGATGGATCAAAATGTTAATTTAAGCAAAACTTTAAAATAAAAACATTTACGTAAACCACAGGCTAATTACACAAATTCATCAGATAATAATACTAGAGACGACAAAATCGCACCAAATTAACATAAAAACACTTTGACAGGCCCTAATTCAAACAAAATTAAAACTCAACCTTCGGGATTTAAAAGTAATTAACCCGCCAAGTTATCTGCGACCTTTCTTGATTAGATTACCCAGATATTGCTTTGACATAGCCTTCATATTGTTTCATGTTATCACCCGGAATAAGTGCAATATAAATTCTGAGATATTAAGGATTCAGAAAGATGCAATATTGAAAATGTGTGTTTATCCAGAAATTCTATAAATACATGCTAGAGCGATGCAATACAAAAAACCGTAATACAAAGGGGTTTACACCCCTTTAGTTATACGTAACAAACAATTCTTGGTAGATATGTTTTTCAAAAATTAATTTTAAAGTACTGTGACCAAGGCACAAATGTACTACCCTTATTTTGTCTTAGTTTTATTGTAAACGCAATGTTGGTAGATTTCCGTTATAAATCTTCTAATTAGTGTCGCACCAATAAAAACAAATGACCCGAATCAAAAGGACTTAATATCGATTGGTCTAGAAGACAAACGTGCTAAGTACATAAAAAAATAGTTTGGACATTTGAATGCCAAATGTATCAAATGAGCATGCCGTACCAATTGGAATTAAAATATTTAAACTCAATTTTTTTGACTACAATATTTCTCTTCTAGACCATCGATATTTTGACCTTGCTATTGATGACATACAAATTGGGGAAACGGTTAGCCTTGCAAATTAGTAATAAATAATTGAAGTTAAAAATGCAATTATAATTTTAATAGATGATAATGAGGGGGACGGGGGTGGCCTGTCGTGCTCCTAAATGTTAAGAACAAGGAAATTAATGGAGTTGTTTATCTTTATATCGGTAGGTACATGTCTGATACTCATATCGTAAATTATAGGTCAATTCGATTCATAGCTAATAATTGGTGTTATAACAGCAATAATAATAAGGATTATTGTAAACAACATAAATCATTGGACATTTAATAAGTAGGTATGCGTACTTAAGTAGAGTAGACATATTTACAATGAAACGCTTAAAAACTTCAGTTTTATTTGTTATTTTATCGAAAACCACTTATGGCATTACACTAAGCGAATTTCTTTAAAAATAACATTGAAAAAAAAACTTTTTCAACGTGTTATATATTACAACATATTAAAAAAATAAATTTGATCAGCTTGAAGACCGTAAAGATTAAAACAAAAAAGGTGATACAAAGGGAGCTATCTGGTTACCTAGCTAACCTGACCATCGAAATAGGGCATAAGGAACCCATAATGGTGGCCGAAACTTAGCAGTGACGGATCCACTAAAGTAGCAATGGATAATATTTTCAAATATATTAAGTATGTTTATTATTTAAAAATAAAACACTTTATCTTACTTATCAAATAAATCTTATCGATATCACCATCAGTAAACTCGTTACATCACTAAATTATTTACCGTCTCTCGTTTGCAAAAACCACAAGATCTACGCGTCATACAGTCTGCTCCATGTCGGACTGCTTGCAGTATAAACAAAAAAACAAAACAAAATTACTAACACAATCTTTACACACAAATATCTACCTTATTCCAACATCTTAAGGGTCTAAACAACTGTGTACTTAAATTTGTTAGGCGCAATTCGAGACAAATTGACGCGAATTAAATTTATGCGAAATTAAACATTAAGTATAAGCTCAGAAGGTTGTTTTAATAGTAAAGTAAAGTTGGTAATAGCAAAGAATAATAAGCCTCTAGTAACACTTAAGATTAATCACGAAGTCATTGGAATGTCGGCAAAAGTAAAATTAATCAATTATTGGTTACGAATCATTGGCCTAACAAGGTTAAGAGGCAAAAGTATGTAGTAAGTTTCATTGCGTAAGATCCGAATTCTGCCTTATTTGCAATAGTAATTTGACAAATTAATTAATGAATTTTTACCGTGTGGTGTGTGGTCTCGACAACCTCAATTTTGTTTTTGGCAGACATAAAAAAACTACTAAAGAATGATTATCAGGTCAATATTCTACCGCTTACGGTCATTCACTGACGACGTCATATTGCACCAATTCGTCTGACAAGCGTGGTGATTTGGTCATTGTGTGCTAATATTCCTTCGTTATAACAGTCTTAGCCAAAGGTCCAAGTTCATCAACGGTTAACTAGCCTTTAAGATCTGTTTCATCTTCAATATTTGCACCATAGTATACAGAAGGTTGGGGACCGGGTGGAACCTCAATGTCTGCACAAACCTGTTTGAATTATATTAAGCTCTGCATATCTGTCTTAGATTATATCAAATCATACAACAATGCTTCCATCAAAAGGGGTAATTCGGATTGTATTCTAGATTAGTTTCTTTTTGATCATAGTCTGTACAGCTTGATAATAACTGAAGCATGCTCTAGCTTAATATAATACCCTTTTCTTTGTGCTTCAGAAACAGCTAAAATAGCATCATCATCATTATCAAGTACTGTAAGTAATTTCCCAGTGTAAGTACTTTTCTAACAACGTAATGACGGGAAGAGAGCCTACTTTTTTTTCTCGTGTAATTTAAAAACGGATAATTTTGTTTTTATTGTAACTACCATGCAATACTTTCTTGTTAATGTAATGATGTAATTTTCTCGCAGCTTGAACATTGTAGGTATAGTTTTGACAACCAGTTTCTGGTAATTACCAATAATTTCGAAGCAAGATGAACTTATCACGATTAAGTAGAAAGTTTACTCACATGGAATTATAAGGTTCAAGATTCACGTAAACTTGGCTTTTCCAAATTGATAAGAAATCTTCATTGGGGTACACCACGCGAATTAAATTCTGGGAGGTCTTCATAGCGGTTTTCTTGGTTATTGTTATGATACAATTGTGTGAAAGAAATAATTCTCACCTGAATGTGGTTTCCTTAAGATAACCTTTGAAATATAATGGTATCAATGCGCAAGGTATTACAGCTGCTGATTCTATGGCCGTTTATGATAATTTATCTATTGATACGTATAATGATGAGACGAGGTATACATAGATGCTACTTCTACAATTTTATGCATAATTATTAGACTTGGAAATAGTAATAACATGCATGTTGTGTTAGGTGAGTTAACAACTACCTACTTAACATTTCTTTATTATCACTTCAATGAGAAAACATTTGATTCTCTGTTCAGTTTTCCCTTCATAAACACGTTAAACATAGTATGAGAATTTGAGTTTAATGAGGCATCATTAATATCAGATATGATCTCCGTCGAAAGGCTAAGTGATATTTAATTATGGCTTGAGGGGTTAATTATAATGAAATTGTGCCACGATGAACATATTGACAAGTTAAATCATGTTTATATTTACCTCGTTTATCAGGTGTAGGTAGACTGTTTACGGTGTCGTGTGTTATCTTTAATTAAAATTCAATAGGAGTGGTTATAGCTTCAAAAAAAATTAAACTTTTTGATCTTTGATATAATAAAATGAGTCGCATATATCAAACAAAATATTCAGAATCATTGGAAATTCTGCTTAGACTGTATATCGACATCGTTGGGTTTAGACGATATGCGAATGGTGTCATTCAGTTTTCTTTATTTGTTGGTCTTGAAATATGTATATTGATGCTTTATTGATATATAACATACAATTGAGATCAAAGTGTACACTTAAGCAAAGAAAATTCAATACGCTGATATAAATTAGGTCAGGGACTGGGCGAAATGGAAGTGAATTCGATATCACGACGTCTTGTAAATTTCATTAAGCCCAGAAAAGGGATTATGATGCTCATTGCATTGGTATTATGGCTAATTTGGGACATCAAAATGTAGGTCAATTATTTAAACAAGGCCGCTACATATGATAGAAAAAAATTCAAGACAATATTGTATCGAAATATCACTGACTAAATAATTACAAAAATAGTTTTAGAAGTAACACTGCATCCAGACACTTATATTTTTTCTAAAATAATAGTGTAGTGTAGAGAATTGCAGCAATTTTTTTTACACAATAAAAGCAAAGATGACGAGCATTTAGTTATTTTCGTTCAAGTGAGAATTACCTAACAAGTGCAATTATCGTTTTAAAAAGTTCCACTTTTATAATATTAGATCTCGTTCACGATTCGTGTGTCCATCTCAAAGCTAATGTGCCTATTAAATGGTCACCATGAATTTTAAATACATCGCTACTATCATTATTTACAGCATCCATTACGTCGTTAATGCCTTCGTGTTCTATATCTCTAGTATAAACCCGTCAGTGTATATCCAACATTGAGATAGATCGTGCGTTTGACGGACCAATCAATTTCCTGTGGCGGTGCTTAGCACGGGCCATAATGGTTATGGTTTCCTTCGCAACTCGACTATTATCTTCACGGTTTTACACTGAATTATTTTAAACATAAGCAGAAGCAATAACGTTTTCGAATCCAGTTCCTGTATTGGTAGCCTCTTATGATGTTTCCTTAAGTGATTGTGAAATTGTGTGAACATTTCGTTTGGTTGCTGGATATAATGGGAAATAACTGTTTGGATATGATAATGCGTTTGATGAAGTTTATCTCGTGAAACGGTCAGTTGCGCTATAAAGTTTCTAACAGACTATTGTATTAAACGTTGATAAATTCATGGCGTTGTTTGCATTTCGTTATGTATCTATTAGCATATCATAATAACAGTAAACAAACGTGAATATACAGAAACAGTACAGGGAGTTTCGCAGGGTATACTCTTGGGACCACAACAACAATTCAACAATAAATTGCTCTTTGTTTCCGTATCATCGTAGTTACCGTTTTATCTTGAGTTTCTCTCCATATTTGAGTAGATGAAGGTAGAATGAAATTACCTGCAACAAGAGAACAATGTTTGATTAGTTGAATGAATATTTTAATATTATGTTCGCCGTTGGTAGTCTTGATTAAAAGTAGTTTGCACTCCCATACAATGTTCCAAGACTGGTGGTTGGATATTACGTACAATGTTGTATCTATTGGTTTTAAATATCGCTTTCGTGATGAGCTTCTGAGAAAATTTGATTTAGAATATTCGTAGTATGTTTCAAGTAATAAATATTGCATTCATAATGCTCTCTCAAATCGAAACAATAGGATAAGAATTAATTAAACAAAAACTTATTATACTTAATATACAAGATGACCCTGAAGCTAACATGCCAACTCACGAATTACATTCATAACATAATTTTCCTCTAAATATCCTAATTAAGAATATGTATAATATTGTTATAAACGAGGCTAATAGATTTGTTCAGCAGTAAGTGCTTTAAAAATTGGTACCTATGTTTTTAAATATTTGGTAGCAGGTATATTTTTCATCTCATTTTTGAATTCATAATAATTAGCCTCACTTTAACATACTCTAATTGTTATATCTCAGTGCTTATCTTAACGACTTCGATAACTGGGGTGACGGTTGTTATGTAAACATAATGTTATTACTTATGTTCTATTATAATCCTTATCGTTATTATTATTCGTGTTCATTCATTGGCGTGCTAGACATAATTATTATTGTAAGTTATCGTATAGTAGCTGTGATATCAGCATTGTTTAATGAGCTATTTTTGGTAGAGGCAAATGAAATAAATATACGTATACTTAGATGATTGCCTGTTTGTTTTCATGGTAGCAAATACGTCTTGGTATAGTAATAGTATTATGAGCAAATATTGCTTGACCTTGGATACAAATCGAAGGCAAAGTGAGTTTTCTTGTAAATTACACAAGTATTTTCGATAAATATGGTATAAATTGACCGTTCAGTAACGGGTACGGATTACAAGACAATAAACAAAATTAAGTTCAAGGTAGTTCACTTAAACGCCTTCATGAATACAGATACAGATACCTGCCTAAAACCTAAGAGGAATTTATAGAACCTATAAATAAATTATAGAAAACTTCAAACAATTACAAGGATCTAAGTACACATTAGCATCTATGACTAAGCCTGGATCTCTTACAGATTCCCTCCAAAAGTTAACCTATGATGTATGTACAAAGGGAACGAGTTAAAATAATAATTATGGAGGCATGCAAACAAAGGAGTTGGGCACAAATTCTCTCATAACGCTAAAGGTCAGCTTACTTTTTTTTTTTTTTTTTTTTTCCGTGGGGAAAATCCTCATGGACGCACTCCGCCTGGGGTAGGCGGAGCCAGTGTCGGACTCTTACCGACTAAAAACCACCACGGTGTTCCTCTAACGACCCTTGGCCGGGGGCGTGGGAAACTTTTACTCTCCCAACCATCCCCGGTAGGTCCCGGCTCGCCATTAGAAGGCGAGCCCCTTCTCCCCGTGCGGCAGCCACATCGGCCACACCCTCCTCTTGACTGGCGCGCGCGGAACACTACGCGCCACCGTCACGGGCCTTGACTGGTCGGGCGGCGGGCCACCCCGAGTCCGCCGCCCGCAGGCCCACATCTAGGGTGGCTGGAGGTCGGCATACGCCCTCCTGCGACGCCCAGGTCGTCTCCTGCGGATGGGGAGAGAGGTCAACGCCTCTCGAACCCTCTCCGCCGCCTCCTTAGCGAGCATTACATCCTCGCAGAAGGAGACGACGCCTTCCCAAGCGCTCTCGCTCCCAACCATAGACAGAACCACGGCCGGAAGCGAGAGATCGCTGCCGCCTACTGCAGTGATGAGGTCACGGCGCTGCGCGGCCCAAGCTGGGCACTCCGCCAGTGTGTGCTGCGCCGTGTCCTCTGGGCAGCTCCCGCAGTGATGACACTCGGGCGTCGGCTCCCGGCCTATGCGACACAGATACTTCCCGAAGCATCCGTGCCCCGAGAGTATCTGGGTCAGCCGGTAGGTGTGGGCACCATGGCCCCTCTCCAGCCACTCCTCCATGACGGGTCTTACCGCCGCTATTGCGGCGTGCCCTAAAGGTCAGCTTACTAGGTTAACTCAGTGTAGCCCTCAGACCAGCCTTAGGACTTACCCTGTAAGTCCTTAGGTTATATTGAATTCAGATGGTTTGGATGTAAGTTAATTATAAAGGCAGATGGAAGGGGCAATTTCTTCTGCTTTGTAGTTGAGGATAATATTTCTTCTTATTAATAAAAAAAATACGTCTGTATTTCTGTGTCCGCTTTGATGAAAGGAAGAAATGAACGTTTATAGTGGAAAATCCTTTATCAGTGCTATCACTATGATTAGTTGTATTAGTAGCTACTATAGAATTTGCCATATTTTGGTATTGGTTTTTCAAGGATTTTAAGGTATTATTATATTTATTTCCAGTGAAACCGCAGGTAAATTTCCATCTGCCAATTACCAGCTATTTTGATACCCAACGCAGACGAGTCCTTGAGTGGAGACCACGAACCGGCAAATGGCAGGGCGGCCCCATCCAGGTGGATCGACGACCTAATAGCTGGGGGGGACTGGATGCGGAAGACAGAGGATGAGAGGACCGAGTGTTGTGGCGCAATTTGGGAGAGGCCTTTGTCCAGCACTGCGATAGACTGAGTTGATTGATACCCAAGCCAAGAAATGGGGTGGTCTATTCTACAAATAAGTACACACGGCGACGGCACTTTACACTGTACACTTGGTGTCGACACTGAATGTTGTAGTGTGTACATCGCTGTTATAACAAGTTTCACTCTAGACACTTAGTGTTGATTAAAACTGCTAAAGATAAAACACCAGTGACACAAATGTCGAGACTTGTGTCTATTTCAGTGTCGCAGTGTATATTTGCCTTACCTTCAGACCACACATCATGAAAGAGTTTATTAAATCTATCTGCAACACTTGCTTAAAGCGACTGGCATATTGCTCATAAGCGTGCTACTGTACAAAGTTAAAGCTACTACTAAGTTACCCTGTATTAAGTTACAGCTCACGCAGGACAGTAAACGACTGACATGATAGACCACCATCTTGTTTTATAGTTGATTACCGTGAAAATAAAAAGGGCTTTTCACGCTTCATGTAATTTACTGGTGTGGAGAATAGGGGGCAGTGACTGCGGTGGAGCTACATTTAGAACATGTTTAGGCGTTAGGTAAAAGGTAGCTATAGTTTAAAAAAACAACGGCCAAGTGCGGGTCGGACTCGCACACTAAGATATCCGGACCATCACAACAGTCTTTTTTATTTTATTGTTACTTGCCATAATAGAGACTTCTATAACATGACTATGTTACGTAGTAACTAATAGGTAATCTGTGGTCATGGTAACAAATACTCTGGGAAATTTTCAACTCAGCATCCATTTTGGTTAAAAAGATGCAAGCCAGCCTGTGACAGACAGACGGAAGGACGGACGGACGACGTAGGCACAGTAATGTTAATTGTCTTTAATTTTAGTAATTGGCTTACAGCCGTTTTAATTAGAGTAAATAAATAAATGATCCCGTTGGCACCCTTTGTGTACGGAATCATAAAAAGGGCTTAGTGCTTAGTCTCTAGACGTATTGGAGTGCTGGCCAGAAAACCTCCACGTGTGTCTGACGGCTGCTTGTCCCTCTGGACACGTCTGGAGGGACCGGTAGTTGTTAGGCCGGTGCATCCTGGGTACAGGCAATGGAATCCTTTCGAGGGATTAACCCTCGGGGGATCTTATTGTCTGTTGCGAATATTCTGGTACGAGAAGGGGCCCCATGTGGGCCAGTAGGGAGTTGCTCCACGTGTCCCTCTAATGCCAGCAGAGGGCACAGTAGAGGAGCAGGGGCGGGCCCGGTGTGCACTCACCCTGCCACTGGGCAGGCAGCGGGGGTATTGTCCTTCCCTGCCCCCGTCGATCTTGTAACCCCAGGAGTGCCCGCTGAGTAGTGTTCTCGCACCTCTTGGGACCGAGGGTCTTGGCTTTAGCGCCCAGACCGCGAGGAAGAAAAGCTCTATAAAAAATTACGGGAGGATGGGGCCTGCGAGCAGCAGACTCGGGGTAGTCTGCTGCCAGACCAGCAGCTAGCGTAGCTGGCACAGCTGGCGCAGCTGGCATAAATGGTAAAGGCCCTTGAGGTGAGGTGGCGTGCAGTGTTCCGTGTGCGCCGCCTAGGAGGGTGCGGCCGACGTTAGGCTGCACGGGGAGAAGGGGCTCGCCTACTTGTGGCGGGCCAGGACCTGTCGGGGGTGATTGTGTGAATACTAACGGGTTCCCACGCCCCGGGCTAAGGTAGTTGAAGGAACACCGTGGTGGTTTTAGTAAGTCGGTAATAGTCCGGGCGGAGTCTTCCATGAGGACTTCCCACGGCAAAAAAATAAAAAATAAAAAATCTCTAGACGTATTAAATTATATTAATGCAATAATTTGTCTTCTGTCTGCAAGTATGTTTAGTTTGGAGATTTTATTTAGTGCTCTCAATCCCATTTTTTTATTAAGCTAGTAAGCTGTTTTTTAATAAGATGTCGCTGACGTTACCCAAAGATGTACTAAGTGGAAGTTAAATTACGATAGCTTAGTGGCTAAAGCACTGGCATACTGAGCCAGGACTCGCAGGTTTGAACTCTGCTCGTGAGCGATTTTTCTTTCCACAATTTAAATCTTTAGATTTCGCTTCGCATGCGTAAATGCGTTAACAATAATAAAAATAATTAGTAAGCTATTGTTTAACCTAACGATAATAGTGATGAGATTCTTATAATGATGCAACCTTGGTATCATTAACCTACCACTTTCCTACCACGTTCATTAGATAATATTGAAAACTTAACTTTCCTTCAAAGACATTAAGGCTTCTATTCAAAGACGAATCTAAGCGTGAACTCATGGTTCCAATAATTGTCAAATTGCAGTGCTATTTGACAGTTAGAAGCTTAGATTCTTACTACCTATAAACATGCTCACAACTGCAGTAACAAATCGCCTCAGTAACACTACATTCTCGCGAGATTCAAGGATTAAATAAACTTTACTATGAACACCATAAATAAATTCGATACTAAACAAATTTAAATTTATTTAGAAATGGGTTTACTGTTGTAAATAATGGCAGTTTGCATAAAACATCGTCATAACTTGCAGATAAGAATGGGAATGATAAGGTCATTCTAGAGAATATAATTTTAGAACATCTGGAAATATAATTTAGATGAAAAATAATGAGAATCTATAAATAGGTGAGATGGAAAGGGTTGAAAAAAGACTACTGACTCACAGAAATTCGAAGGGTTAAACTTTTAGTGATATTATTTGTTATAATTCCAGATTTCACTATTGTTTTATTTTTAAGTCCTTCTCCTATCGTGTCGATATGACCCAGATAATAGCTAATAAATAAATAGCTAATATTAGCTCATGCCGTGGGGAAAAGATTATCCAATCAGAAAGTTGGTAGCGGCTTACTACCTAGAGTGAATGAAATGAAACTTCCTTTAAATTTAGAACAAATCATTGTTTTTTTCTTTGTTTTGCATAGAAGTTAACAATTCTTTAATTTACAGCCATTCAAAAATTTTATATCACAACTATCACAAATATTGGGTGTATGATATCGCAAAAACAAAAACCATAGAAATATTAATAAGAAGATAATAGACATGTCATCTACTGTCTTTTAATACCGGAACGCGTGTCGCCAGTTCGCCGCTACCAACACATAAATACGCAATTACACCCATCATGTTTCTAGCACTCAATACAAAATAAATCAAGCCAAAAAATATCCGCTGTTAGGATACGCTGAAAAATACAATTTTAGTGACTCTGCGTCCAAAAAAGCACTGATAATCGAGCAAACGGTTCGCGCACTGGTTTCTACGCACCTGTATCTACGCGGCGATAAGTTCAGGCACCTTTGCCACTTCTATTACCTTATTACTTAGATTTCTACACTTCAAACCAATGATATTCCCGCATTGACAGCAAAGACAACAAAGACAACATTGTAAGCAAACCGAATGTTATACAATGTTGTCCTTAGAGAGCAGTCGTAAGTTACCTTAGTTATGAGCAGGATCAATATTAGCTATGTATTACGGTAACTTAGCCAAGGTATTATGATAGCTATACATACATTATGTATACGGAACTTCTAGGATACGGAGAAAATATTTGTTGCAAACAATGTTAAAAACATGGAATAGAAAACAAGGTAGAAGTGACTAACGGCTACCGCACGCGTGTCACAATAAAGCGCAGATGCGCAAAACTCACTGAATGGCGCTTATTGTGGAATACAATGAATAATTGAGTAGGTATGGAGTATTTTCACGCTGCGACACGGTGATGTCTCGAACGCTAGCGTGAAATACTAGATTATACTTTATTGTGCTATTTTAACGTATAAAAATTATAACAGAACGTAAAATTATTCTCATAGAGGTGTATCATATCACCTTTATGTGTTCATTTTTGATATAAAATATTATTTTAATAAAATAAATGTAATTTTAACAACTTTTGATAAGATTAAATAAGAAAACAACATTATGTAATTGTTCAACTTTAATTTTAAATAGAACTAATCACATAATTGTATTTTTTTTCAATACTCAATATATTTATTGCATTCACAATGTATTACTTAGGTGGTAGACTTGCCAGTGGCGAACCCTGTCGGGCACGGCAACGAAAATATGTAGGAGAAGAAGCCGACTTTTAGATACAATATTGTCTATGATTTATATTAATAAAATTTTAACAAGTAAATTTTTGTAATGATTTATGATCTGAATATTCATTAATATTATAATAGATTTTTTTCCATTTAATAATAGTTATTTTAGTTTTTTATTAAATTTATTTATTTTTGTTCCCATACTAAGTAATCGTAAAGGCACTTCCACTTTTCTTTATTCCGTGGTCTGTTCATTGCATACATACTACACATTATTACTTTAATATTTCGCCATTATATGCTAGCTTTGTTTATTCGTCTGGAAATAGGTAAACAGGCTATTTACCGGGTGTTCTTATAAAGATAAAATCCGGCCAAGTGCGGGTCGGTCTCGCGCACTAAGGGTTACGTACCGTATTGTCCATATCTGTTTGCCTTATTTTATTTTTAGCTATGTTATAAATTCGATTACTTTCGATCTCCTGCGAATCTTCTCATTGCTGATTCGATCACGCAGGGACATAGCCCGAAGAATTGCCAAACTTAAGTGGCAGTGGGCGGGTAAACTTATGTGTCGCAAGGCAAGGCATTCGCGACCCATCCAGAGCGGCCCACTTCTAGGTTTCACTTACTGTATAGATTCTTCTTCACTTCGTCTTACTGTGTAGATTCTTCTTCAGTGATGTCCGGGCACACTTGGGACATCACCGCAACTCGAGGGCCTTGCAATGTGTATCCGCAAAATATCGTCATTTCGTATGTATCATATGCCTAGGCTGGACTGGGCTAGGTTCAATAATTATGCGACGTTAAGCTATCAAAAACAAAACACGATCTCTTCAGAATATAATTACCCCTGCCTACCCTAAGGGGTTCGTGCTTGATGCTGGACAGCTGTTTACACTTCACTATTGTAAAGGTGCATCCACAACACCTGCATTCACGCGTAATGAGCATTCGACTACAAGCATTTAAATACTTTGTGGATAAACGAGCTTATTTTTTGTATAGTAAAAACTTTAATTATCCCAGAAAGATTTCAATCACACCTAAATCTGAGAATGTTTTTCTTTCTAATTCACAAAAACACATGCTTTGGAGTTACTTTAAAGTGCATTATCCTACATAGTTCTCACACGATTCTTTCCAAATCTTATAACAAACCATTGTACCATTTATTATTTGAAAAGAGTATATCCATGGAGTTTCTTGCCGGCTCTTCTCCATAGGACCAAATTTTGAAACCATGCAACTAGATTCGTAATAAACGTTTTGAAAGTGCATTTAAATGCTTATTCGAAATTAAAAAAATGACTTTGATCTGACTTTGTCCACAGTAGGAAGCAAAGAAAGTGAAGGTTGCCATGCAGGGGCTACCTGATGAACGAAAACTCGTCGAGGTAAGCTTTATAGACCATAAGGAATAAATTAACCATTATAATTTAACCATAATAAACAAATTGAGTTTTTAATATTTTTTCGATTTACATTTATCATGATATAAAACGATCCCAATCGATTCTCCTACTGAATATATAATACAAAAAAAATCCTTGTATAAGTTGAACCTAGAATTACAAAGCTCGCACAAGAGCAAGAACTTTCTTTGGTGAGGACTTTCCATCGCAACGCAACTCGCGAATTCTCAATATTTTGTTTGAAAACAAAATGCTTGGCTTGCCTAGTATAGTATTATGTTATCTGTGGCTTACCATAGAATTTTTAGAGCCACGTGAACGCTGGCTTTTGAATGCTCGGTAGCAATTAAGGGGTACGTGGTATTGGGAAAAATAGGGATCTTTGAATAAAAACATTTTCATTTGTGGATACGACTTTGATTTTTTTTTATGTATACGATTTTTCATAATATTTACTAGATTGTGGGGTAGGGAAAACACGATTGAGTAAAATTTTATCGATGGATTCATTTTCCAAACTGAGGTCTGTTTTGTACTATTTCGCTCAGCATTTGGAAATACCAATATTTTTTCCGATATTTTTTTACGAATGAGATACATTTTGTACATTTCTAGGTTCTAGTGTAACTGTAGATTTTTATTTACATGTTACGCCATATTTACATGTTTATTCGCCGCGAACTTTGCAAACGTCGAAACACCGCGATTCTGTTCTGTTCTCGCACGCGCAGTATACCGTTTGTTAAAAAGGGACCAAACTAATACAGCACATTAATGCTTGCTAAAGAATGCTCGCGGTGCCGGTGTGGACACACCATTACGTGTTATTGTTATAGTGAGAACTGCTGGAGGCAAGACCTTTGCTTTAACTTTGATTTGCGGTGTTATTGTTTTTCTTTCTATATGTATAAATATAGTACGGGTAAGAAAAACAAGTGTATGTCTTGCTGGGAAAATTGCTTGCACTAAGCTTAAGCTTAAGACTGGCCCTCTGAGGATACTAGGCGTAGCACTAGAGGGGCACCAGCGCGGTACATTGTAGTACCCGGAGCTGCTTCATTTTTTGCTCAGGACACAATGAGGTTTTAGTCGGTAAGAGTCCGACATGACCCTCCGCACTCTCCAGATGGATTCTCCATGAGTATTTACACCCGAAAAAAAAGGAGCAAATAGTTTTATGTTACGGAAAATATTTTTCTTCTCTATTATTATTTATTATTATTATTTTTATTTTTCTCGTCCAAAATACCGCAGTGTCTCAAGACGAAAGTCTTTGACCAGTGTGTGTTGCCAGTAATTACTTACGGTACTGAAACGTGGTCGCTCACAATGGGCCTGATAAGAAGGCTCAAAGTCACTCAAAGGGCAATGGAGAGGGCTATGCTCGGAGTGTCCCTGCGTGATCGAATCAGAAATGAGGAGATTCGCAGGAGAACGAAAGTAACCGACATAGCCCGAAGAATTGCCAAACTTAAGTGGCAGTGGGCGGGGCACATTGCTCGCAGAACGGATGGCCGATGGGGCAGTAAAGTTCTGGAGTGGCGACCGCGTACTGGAAGGCGCAGCGTGGGTAGGCCCCCCACAAGGTGGACCGACGACCTGGTGAAGGTCGCGGGAATCCGCTGGATGCGGAAGGCACAGGACCGGTCGTTGTGGCGATGTTTGGGGGAGGCCTATGTCCAGCAGTGGACGTCTTTCGGCTGAAATGATGATGATGATGATGACGGAAAATATTATGTAGGTATGTATTATGTTTTGAACTTGCTCTACTGGTGGCTATACACGCTTACTTTTTAACCGACTACAAAAAAAGGAGAAGGTTACATACGACGTTGTATACGACGAGTTTATTTTTTGTTATAGGTGGTTTTGGAAACAAAAAGGGGTAATTGTATTCATCATTTTGACAATCTTTTAGTTAAGTACACTGAAAGTTTACCCTCAGTTTTACATTTTATATTTGCTCTATCACTCAAAGGTTGCTGGTAGAAAACTCAATTATGAGTTAAGATCGCCTTTTTACATGTAATTTCAAAACTATTAAGTATTGTTGTGATTTTCTTGTGTGCAATAAAGAATAAGAATAAGAATCTTTTTAAAAAAAACAGCCGGGCGAGTGATTTTGATTTTGATTTTCAGTGATTTTGTCGAGCGACATCAATGATTTTGAAGGGAACAGCTGTTTTTTTTGCGATTTCAGGGTTGGTCCCATAGTAAAAGTTGTTCTTTGCTATGGCCCAGAATTGTTCCGTGTGGTGCCGGACGTAAAGAATTGCACCACCTTATATCTTTTCATGGGTGTCGTAAAAGGCGACTAAGGGATTCACCAGAGATGAGCAGCAGCGTTCTCTGAGTATTTAACCAACTAACTGCGATTGCCAACCCGCCTGCCATGCGTGGCGATTATGGCATATCCCGTCCATTGGGGGAGGCCTATGTCCAGCAGTGGATATCTTTCGGCTGAAATGATGATGATGATCAATGGATGATATCCTGAATGAGCTCTGCAAATTTGACTACGCATTTCTGTTACACGTTGTGTCACATATGTTAAGAGTCGATTATGGCACGTTTTTTATTTTAATATTTTTTTATTACTAAAATAATCACTCATGATCTCGATAATTGTAGCAGTGTTTGAGGAGATTCATGTCCATGTATTTTGTATTGTATGTATGTATTAACTTCCAAACAGCTACCATTATTCCATTTTGTATTTCACAAAACAATAATTCATTTTTTACACCGATATTAACACAATACCTACATGAAAAAAAAAAATTAACAGGCAAAGGCATACAGCAAATGCTTATTCAGCTCGAATGGCTATTCGTAGCTCTATTTAAAAAGATTTTCGTTCGCGAAAAACCTTTCATCAATATTTTTTAGTTGCGTGAATATTCGGAGGTCTGATTTTTATGAACCTCAATAGAAAAATATTAAAAAGAAATATTTTAGTAACGAAGCGTTTATTCGTACGAATTGCTTTAAATAAATTTTCGGCTATTGAAAGTTATGACGTGCTTCTAACCTATCGCTATTTTAATTTTATACTTTATGAAATAAAAAAACAAAATTTAAATCAAAAAATAAATATTTTATTAACGAAGCGTTTATCGTAAAGTTGCTTTTATTAAATTTTCGGCTATTGAAAGTTATGGCGTGCTGTTAACCTATCGCTACAAAAAGTTTAAGTATCTTAAAATAATTTAATTTGATTCTGTTTAAAGTACCAAAACATAATTGTAACAAAATTTAATTTTAGAGTTATTTATCTTAAATAAATTTTGTTTTATATTCTAGTTACTTATAAAAAGCTATTTATTATAAATTATTGAAGATTGGCCAGGGTACAGAGGTTGCTTTTACAATGCATAATATTACAGGGCACTCTGTATACGAACAAAAAAACCAGCCAAGAGCGAGTCGACTCACGTAGTAAGTGTTCCGTACCACCCATCGACCTGATACTTCCATGAAACTGATTTAATTTACGAGAGTTTATCAAAAGACATCAATGCACGTTCGCGAAATATGAATTTTTGCATCTCTTTCCTACGCAGGTACCACCACATATGTCTATATTTGCTTATTTTTAGTATTTGTTGCTAAACTACATAGTATGCACTATAATCAGACCAAGTTTGATGCTGGTATGTGTTACCGTTTTGAAGATAGAGCAGGAACACAAATGATGAAAAAATCGTTTTTATTTTTAGTATTTGTATCATAGCAACACATATTCTGAGAACAATTCAACTGGCTACCTATTATGGTTCAAAAGATACAGTTTGTGACAGACGGACGGACGGACAGCGCAGCGAGAGTAATAGTGTCCCGTTTGGCACCCTTTGGGTACGGAACCCTAAAAAGGCATATCTTATGGAACCTTCAAACATAATTTATCACACCATTATCACTACAGATTTTTATCACTCTAACATTCAATATCGACACAAGCTACCAACATGACAAAACAAATGATTTCCTATAACAATAGGCATGAATAACTTTGAGGCAGTGTCAACATATGGTCATTGTGGCTCCTTTCACTTTCAGTTGCCTAATACTAATTATCTAATCTCGATCATTAATCTGGAGCGAATGGTAGCCCCTACTATGGGATAATTTGGTAGCGTTATCATTTAGTAATCACTTATTTCATTTTAAATATTTTGTCGTGGGGAAATTATCATGGACGCACTACACCCAGGGTAGCGGAGCCAGTGTCGTACTCTTACCGACTAAAATCATCACTGTGTTCCTCCAACTACCTTCGGTCAGGGGCGTGATATAAGTTTATTCTCCTACCACCCCAGTTTCGGGGGCCCCGACAGGACCAGCCGCGCCGGAGTCAGGGGCCCCGCCAGGTCCTGCCAACAGAGTACATTTATACACACGGAAAGTCCTGCTACGCCGGCGGCGTGCTGCTTAACGTTGATTTAGTTATAACTTGTGGTAGAATGGGCTTTGAAATTGATATTATTATTAATATAGAATCAAATTCAAAATAATTGAAATTAACCTATTTGTAAGTTGAGAAAGTATTGATCTTGAATGTTAATAGATTAATTAAAATTTATATTGTAAAGTAAATAAACAATAGTAACTTCTCGAACAAAAGCGATCCGAAAAATCGGTAGCAATGGTCTTGTGGATCGACTTTAAATATTTTATCAATATTATCTTTAGTGAAACTTAATTTCAACTCATGTTATTAATATAACTCATATTTATAAGTAAACAACCAATGAAATCGGCTAACTTATTAGTTAATTTTCGGTTGATTAGATTTCATAAAAACGAGTGTTGGTAGGATACTAACGAGTATTAGTTTTTAACACAACAAAAAAAACTACTAATAATAAGTATTTACATATACCAACATATGTGTTTATTGTCCCTGAATAAATAAAATAAAATAAAGCACATTTAAGAATTGTACGACATCCATTTAATATTTTGATTTAATGTTCACCTATCACTGAAATATAAACGCTAAATAGTGTATTAAGTAAATGAGAGCTTTGAGAAGTATGTGTGATGTAACTTTGAGAGATAAAGTAAGGAATAACATGTTAAGGGAGCGTTGTGGAGTGAAAGAAGATGTAGTGACAAAGATTGAGAAAGGTATGTTAAGATGGTTTGGACATATAGAGAGGATGGACGAGAGGAGATTGACGAAACAAGTATACGAAGCGAGTGTGGATGAAAGAGTTGGAAGGGGACGACCTCGGCAAATGTATCGCGATCAAATCGCGGATGTTCTCAAAAAATGCCAGGTTAAGAGTTCTCTAAACCGACGAGTATGCATGACGAGGTTAATGGACGTAGATGAAGCGAAAGAGGTGTGTCAGGATCGTAGCAGGTGGAAATCCATAGTCTCTGCCTACCCCAATGGGAAACAGGCGTGATAATATGTATGTATGTAAGTATTCATTTAAGTGACGAAAGATAAAAACCAAAAAACGAGTGTGCTTTAGACCACACGACTGAAGTAAAACTTCACTAACTTATAACTGCCTCAATACTATTTCAATGAGAACAAAGGAATGGCGGCGCGGCGCGCGTACATCTGCCGGTGCTGTGTCGTGGCCGGCCGTCGCACACGCCTCGTTCTCCGCATCCCGCACTACCCCCTGCGTTTGCCTTACTTTTCGTAACGCATTCACCAGCTTACTCCCCAAATCAAGCGTGCGTAAAGAAGTTTTACTTCAAAAATTGCTGTAACATGAACAAAAAAGTGTGACTTGACTTCGAGAATTCTTAGTAAGAACAGATACGTAGTTAGTATGATTGTTAGCGAATTGTGGGCAGTAAATTTTCTAGTCATAGCTCTATTGTATTTGTATGTTACCTACGATTAATTATTAATCTAACTTATCTAACTTTGATTAATTTTGGTTGTTCTTAATCAAAAGATAGCTTTTGTTATCTTTCGGTAGGTGGTTATGTAAAGGTATGTTTTAGTTTTAGATTATTTTGATTGATTTGCGATTGGCCAGTCTCTTATTGTTCTTTAAAGATTTATCTAATCTAGATATACCTACCTAGCTATTCATAAAATAAGTGTACTTTATGCTACCTAGCATAAAGTACACTTATTTGATTAAGTTTTTTTTTGAGGTACATAGAGTGTTTATATCATCATCATCATCATTTCAGCCGAAAGACGTCCACTGCTGGACCTAGCCCCCCCAAGCATCGCCACAATGACCGGTCCTGCACTTCCCGCATCCAACGGATTCCCGCAGTGTTTATTTAATCAACTGCAATATTAAAAGGTGACGCAGTATTTGGTTAATAAAAAAAATAAAAAATTGCAATAATGAAGATAATTCCTTGTCCGAAAGAGTAACAGATTATGTCTTATGCACATATACACCCTTTTCGGGTCAATGTTCTGTAGCGCACATGCACAGCTGAGCGCTCACATTCACAAAACATTTGAAAAATGACCGCTTAGTAGTTTCTATGTATCATGAAACACTTTTTTCTTTATGGTATTAAGCTCTATATTGAAATATGACTTATGTCTACTTATCAGGAACCAAGGGATATAGTAAATAATAGTCACATTAAGACTCTTGAACACAAGAGCACTATAATTTTATAAGTCACTTTAACAATCACCAGATTTCTCAATTACTACTTTACAAAAATAAGAGGATAACTATGTCAGGTTATAAAAATATCAGACTAATACGAACGCTCGATTTCAAGTGAGTTCTCCCGCCGAATGACAACTGTTTTTATCATCTCGGCATGTCACTCGATAGCGACAAATATGCTCTAAGATAATTTAATAAAAAAAAAACTACTAGTAGTACTAATATTAGCTAAATAAAGCATCAGCGATGCCAAGAACAGAACCGATAGACGCAACATATTCATATTTAATTCGACATATATTCTTTTAACGGGCTTGCCTTTAACCGCCACCTCAGCAATGGTGCGGTCGACGATGGTACATGCTTGCCCAGCAAAAACCTATTCACTCGAGCCTGGAAGACCATCAGATTACACCTATCGGGAATCACAGACGCAAAGAATTCCACTCTTTAGCGGTACGCATAATAAAGCTATTAGCAAATCGCCTGTTTGTAGAAGCAGGTAACGGCCAAAATTAATATCCAATCTAACCACGATTTGCCCTACTAGAGATAGAAATTTGACGTATTTTGTATGGAGCTAACGTCAAATTCCTATCTCTAGTAAGGCAAATTTTGGATAGATTGGATATTAATTTTGGCCGTAAGACATTATGGTGAAAAAGTAAGGTACTTAATTTTTTTTTTAATTATTGATTTGGGTTGTACATCTCCTGGATTGATTCACCTCCTTAAATATTGCAGGTAATTAAATTAAAAGTTTGTATACCTAATGAATATTTCTCGACAACTTGTTTTCTCAAGTCTAGGTCATCTAAATGTCAGGACAATTAAGTATTATCTTTTTATTTTTATTCTAACAATAACTGTATAATTATGTATTATTAGAAGTCTAGACCTTGAATAAATAATGGATGCACGTGCGAATCGTGCGACGAAGAAGAAATCATAGAAATGGTGCTCATTATTTATTATTATTTTGGCTCACAGATTTAAAAAGAAACGTGATCATATTTCTTAGATAGATTTACAAAATATCTTTCTCTTTTTTGAATAAGTTATCTTCTCTCTCCTCCACTTTGTTATGTCTTTAAGATCCATCTCCTATAGGATTATTATCTTACATGGAAAGGATGTCTAATGATCCAATCCAAATAATTGCACGAATTATGATGATTTCCTCGTAATTTTTTTATAGCAGGCATGTTCAATGGCGGACGTTTATGGGCTGATAATGTGACGATGATGATAAAGATGATGATAATAATGATTATGACAATAATATTGACGATGATGATTATAATAATGATGATAAAGAATAAGATTTAAATGACACCACCTGAAATTCACTTCTCAATTTTTGTAACTTCTTTTTGTGACCGACGTACTTGCTTTAATTATACCACAGAATTATACCGAGATAGCCAATACTGTTAGAATAAAAAGAGTATATGGTTTTATATCGATCTTTTTATTCAGAGTAAATTAATTTTTTCTACTTTTTACTTTATGTTCTTATGTCATCTGTCATGTCATCTTCCGAATGTTGAAAATGTGAAAAATATACGAGTTTTATCTAAGCTTTTATTATTTAACATTTTAACCACGCTCTGCTACCTCTAACAGGCTATGGGCCCAGCACGCTTCCACTGTTCCATGGGGTTGAAGCAAGTTTGCAATCAGCCATCCCAAAAACCTTCAACATTTTTTCAACATACTTCTCTTGGTCAATTTTGATTCCAATATCGTCCTGCGTTATGTGCATACCCAAAAAATACTCTGCCTTCCCAAGATCCTTCATATCAAATTTTGACATAAGGTCACGCTTTACTTTACGCAGCTCCTCCGCGTCGTTCCAAAAAATCAGTACATCATCTACGTATACTGCTAAAATCATGACCTTCTTACATTGGGATCTCATGTAAATGCATGGCTCATTTTTGGATCGTTTGAACGACAACTGCAATAACTCATTATTCAGTTTATTGTTCCAAGCTCTGGGGGATTGCTTTAAGCCATAAAGCGAACGTTTAAGGAGACACACGTAATCTTCCTTTCCTTTTTCTTCGTAACCATCCGGTTGTTTCATGTAGACCGTCTCAGATAAGTCTCCATTCAGGAACGCTGTTTTTACGTCCATTTGGTCAATATTACACTTACAATTGACATTCCAAATTAAAAATCTAATGAAATATTCAATACCAATTAAAGTTGCCTCTAGCACCTCTCAGGCTACTCGTACGTGTCCAGGAATTATATCAAATAGTTGCCTTACCATATAAAGTGGGCTACTAGATATCTAGCCATTACTTTAATCCAATTAAGAAATTTCAGTTAAGCACGAAATGTCACTTTTAATGTCAATAACCCAGTTCTAAGACTTTGATCTTTCGTTATTAGGTTTGCGAAATATAATTCTGTGCTTATCAGAATGTTATGATATAAATTACTGCAGCGTGTGTTGACTTTGTTGAACGATTATTTTTCGAGTTTATTCATTTATGTCTATTTCTTTATTTGTTCAGTGGTATACATAACAAAAACATTCTAAAGATGCTAATATAAACTCATTAGAGTATAGTTTTTTTTTTTTCCTTTTAGTTTTGATTCTGAATTTAGTGTCTAAAATACTAGTGTTAGCTCTTTAGAGGAAGGCTTTGGTTCCTCTTACTGCCATTTAAGTTTCGCAATTCTTCGGGCTATGTCGGCTTATGTGGATGATGATAATATGGACAAAAGTATAGATGGTCAATAAGATACATTCAGCCATATTTAGGCCAACCAGAAGTCAACATATTTAACCAAAAAATGTATGACCATGACGACGTAAAGGGGAAGATATGAACATTTTCTTGTGAATTATACTGTCCACTTTATTAGTCACCCGAATTTAATTTCCAGCCAATGACATTATATCACCAACCAACCATCATATAACGAGTCTGTCATTCATTTATTCGACATAACCTATAAGAAATTATATATAAATACCTATTTACAACCAGCTGTTAAGTTATTTATATATGGGACGTTCGCACGAGTTTTTGCCCACATTATGTACGCAAAAGTGTTTCATGAGAAAATAGAGAACATAAAACTTGTAGATAAAAACAATGTTTAACGGTGATATTAACAAGTTCTTGGGACACTGGCCACCTTTAGACGTTATAACAACAAAGCTTCATGATATTTCGGCGTGTGGGTTAGAAAGTTTTAATAGGGTTAAGGTAAAAAGTACATCATTTTCTGTTTTTTTTTTTTTACATGTCAAAGGCGCATTCCAACTTCATTATTCTCAAATGAATATATTAATTTCTTTATTCATCATCATCCTCCTGCCCTTATCCAAGTTTATTTGGGGTCGGCGCAACATGTATTTTTCTTCCATACATCTTTATCAGGCGTCATCTCAGTGTTCACTTTCTTTCTATTCGTATCATCTTTCACATAATCCATCCATGTTTTCTTTGGTATGCCTCTTTTCTTATAGCCATCCACATACATACTTTAAGTTTTCCTCGTAACATGCTCCTCATTCCTCTTCATTACGTGTCTATAGTCTATACTATGATAGTCGGTTGCTATTTAACTTTTCTGTCACTTTCAGACTCCCTCTTACATACTCATTCCTTAACCTATCCATTTTAATGTATTTATTGTGTTGAATAATTATTTTAAATACAGCATATTTGTGGAGTTTCTTGCTGGTTCTTATCCATAGAATCCACAATTTGGAACCGTCAACTAGAATCGAATATTCATAAGCGCCTGTAATTAGGTAGTTAGGTATTTGAGTAAAAATCTATTTGAATTTGATGGATAATTTAGACTTGGACTTCAAAAACATACCTTAATGTGTTATGAAATATAGAGTCAATATTAAATAAAGCCTTGCAAAGGCGTATTGAGATCACTAGTTATAAAGGTTTGAATATGCAGACAAACGCGGCGTCATACTGTCTAAGAGTCCGAGGTAAACGACTTCACAACAGGTCGGGGTAATACCACAGCAATGTTTAGAAAAGGAGTTCATTGTTATGAGGAATTCAGAGACTCCTTTATGGAAAAAGTAGTTAACAGTAAAACATTGCAAAAAGCGTTCAATAGGACAGTTTTGAATATGCAAACGAATATGGCGCCAAACTATCTGAAGCGGGTCTTAGCAACGGGTCGAGGCAATTCTTGTAATGAGGTTGAGAAATCACAATGCACTCTGCATTGGGATTATTATATGGTGATGACGCCTCTTCTCATGCAGAGAAGAATCAATTTTTCCATTGGAAAGTCCAAATCAAGCATCAATAAAAGAAACTCCTTCAAAGAAATACTTTTAAATGTCTAGTTCTTAATTATGAAACAGTACAAAATGTACCAACTGCTTGTCATTTAGGACCAGTCGTTAGAATTAATTGAGGGAACCGGGTTACCAATGCTGCTATTACTAAGATTAGCAATCTATCCTTACTACTGTGAGTTATTGCTCTAGATCGGTTTAAGCTTGTCACGTGCTCCGTTTTAGGTTTTAGGCTTTTTGACTGTGAGCTTTGCATGTAACATGAGACTCAATAACTAAACTAATAATTATGTTCATGTGAAAGTATAGATTCGCGATTTTGCGTATTTCAATCCGGGCTACTTCCGGGTTTTTTTCTGCTATTATTGTTGTTGGCCATCTAGACGTATTTTATGAGTTTGCTCATGTCATGATAGAGGAATAGTCGTTTTCTTCTACTAGAAACACTCATACACAAATAATGTCGTGTACTTATATATGTACTTTCTCGTATAATGTTGTCATTTATATTAAATCAATATATTATTGTGTATTTAAATTACATTTTATACGTAGACCAACAGTGGCTCAAAGATTTACAGGCAGATTCCACCTGTAAATCGAGAGTATTCATTCTTATAAATATCTCCGCCTATCCTTTAACGGCCAAAATTAATATCCAATCTATCCACGATTTGCCTTACTAGAGATAGGAAATTGACATAAGCTCCATACAAAATATGTCATATTTCTATCTCTAGTAGGGTAAATCGTCGATAGATTGGATATTAATTTTGGCCGTAAATCGGTTTACAATAATAACTAATGATCAATTTTCAAAATCATCCGACAACTACCTATTTACGTGCCGACGTATGCCAATAATACTAATTCGAACAAACAGACCATATGTTGACCTTTAGCTTCAGTAATTGGGACATGAGACCCGGTTCCCAAACGTTGTAATTACTGGGTCATTTTACTGAGAACACTTTCTTAGAAATGGCCGATAAATTGGCAAATAGTGTCCTGGATAAGTGTCACGATAGGATTGAACTAATTATAGAGGTTTTTAGATTTGTCTAGCCTCCAGCCTATTTCAATGTTTTTTTTCTTTTATATGCAATAGTTCTATAAGAAAAAAGGCAGGCCAAAGAAAAGATGGACCGTTTGAAAGATGATTATGGATAGAAATAAAGAGAACACTAAGACAATGACTGATACTGATAGAGATGGCGTCTGTATTTCCCGATAAATATAATCTGGTGGCTTTCAAGATTGGAGTGAATAGCTCTTTGCTGGGCAAGCGTGTATCATCGACCACATCATCGCTTAACATCAGGTGAGGTGGCGGTCAAACGCAAGCCCATTAGATATAAAAAAGATACATATAAAAAAATTTATGCTACGCTGACCATAAATAAATTAGGATAAGGGCAAAAGGTGATGATGGTAGTGATGATAGTGCCGTTGAGCTTTGCTGCCCTTAAGTTAAAAGATTGGAATAGAATTGGCGGATCATAAAATCTAGTTAGAAATTATGACGTCTTTAAGCTAAAAAGATGATGGTAATAATTCCCAATTTCTACGATATGCAATGAAAGATAGGGAATGTGTTACGCTAAGGCAAAAACCACATAAACTTATCTATTCCACAATGATAGGCATAAAATAAAACGACCTTACCTTGTTTTAATAACTGTATAAAACCTAATAAACACAATCACAATAAAAGTCATGAATAGAAAAGAATAACAACACAATCATCATAATAACATAGTACTGTTATAATATTTACATACAAACCATCAAAACACTATTACAATGTTTGTCCTCTACTATTACTTACATTTTATTTCCAATACCGTTACAAATAATTTGATATCTACTACGGAACCGTTTAAGCAATTTTGGACAACATTCACAACCCAGATACATGTCGATAGCGAATGTCAAGTAGCCCACACGCAGCTTTTAGTGTTTCAAATCGATATACGATTTCGATACAATTGATATTGTATTTATTATCTTGTTGATCTGTATTGTTTTCAAATGGATTGACCCTTAGCTTAATAAATATTAAAACAAGGCTATTAATTATGTTAGCGAACTTGGTATTCGACCGTAACATTACTATGTAGTATCACTGCTACAATTTATCGAAATCACTCTTACGTTAAGTTCCTCTACTAGGTCAAACGATCTTCTGACTAATCTCAATCTTTAACGTTACTTAATACCAATCCTTCCTCTCTCATATCATCCTCAAAAACACCCCCCCATCTGCTTCTAAACGCCAAATAATAATATCATTTAAAAAAACCATCGATCAAATCTATCGACAATTCCCAACAAGAGGCACTCAATCCGCCTGATTGACAGATAAATACAATTTTATTATAACTACCAACGATATTGTTTTGAATATCCAAGTAGCAACAAGTAGACGAAGGTCTTCAGTTTATTGACACTCTATTGATAAATGTATGGCGTGTTCCGGTAGTGAATATTGTTAAAAGTCTCTTTACAAAGAAAATGCGATGGATATGTTATGATATGAAATGATGAATCTGACACAACTTTACACATATTACACTTGCATTCTTGTTAAAAATATTACCACTAATTCCATCCAATCGAACATACAGCTACATAAAAAAAACAATAACACACAACCTAAGGAAAAAAAATGAACTCCAATTAATGAAACCACGGACTAATTACGGCAAGAAAACGTTATCGTATGAAGGAGCACAGCTGTTCAATAGATTACCAGAGGATCTAAAAGAATGTGATAACATGAATGTGTTCAAAGCTAAGCTAAAGAATTATGTATGCACACTAACATTTCCAACGCTCTAGAGGCTAAAATTATATAATTTAGTTGTAAGTACTTTTGTATCTCATTATAAGTGAACTGTTTGTTCTTATGAGAAATAAAATTCTTTAAACCTATATGTTGAATGTAAGTGATAAATTTGGTATAGCCTCTTAGGAGTCTAGGTAGAATTGACAGAACTATGATTGATAGAGTAATTTATGCTAGTGAAGATGATGATATCTTTGAAAATATTATTGTGTAAATATATAAATACGGAGCAGTTATTCGAATTCTGATAGTGTAGATCACGAAACTAATAATAATAATCTAAGTGATCTAAAAACGGAACTAAGACATATCCCACCAAAATCTAAGTGTTAACCTATACAATTAAATATTCATTCGGTCATAGACGAACACCAGAATTAAGGTTAAATCAAAAATGGTAGTAAAAAACCTATTATTTCCCAAATTATAACTTTCTAAAAGAAACATAAATCTTATACTCTTCAAAATGAAATTATATGTGGCTCCAAGTCTAAAACAATATTTTGGTATTTAAAATACCAGCAATATACTAATAAATCACTCGACTAAACAAACATTGGGATACACTATAAAATCGATTTTAAATCGATTATCAGATCAAAGGCCCTGAATCGATTAATAGCGATTTATAACACATTTTCATTGCCTTTTTATTATTAGATCAAAAGCTCTAGAGTTTAGTAATCGATATTTTTGGTTGCCTTTATATTTGTATTTAGGATTAGTGTGCTGAAAATAACCCTAATGGTATTAGGGTTGGCTATTTCAAGGAGAGTGCGAGGTCAGTGCCCGATAATGTCATTCGTTCAATAGTCGTGATTAAGGCAATGAATGAATGAAATGGTTGGGTGACTTGAATAGGTGCTTGAGATAGAAATAATTTTGATTGATGACATTTTAATCTTAGTGGTAGAAAAAATATGTCTTAGGCATGGAATATTTTCATTCAATTCTATGAAGATTCTGATGGCTCGGGTACAAAAATATATATTGCCCCTTCTACTGTATTTTTAGGAAAGTAGAAATAGTGTATAATCTATCAATAGATGTTTAACCAGCTATTCATGATTTAGATGAAGATCCTACAAATATTATAAATATGAAAGTGTAGATTATTTGTTTTTTCCTTCAATAACACTTAAACGGCTGAATGAATTTGGTTGAAATTTGGCACATAAATAGAACATGTCCTGGATTAATTCATATGATAATTTTTATTTATTTATTATATTCTTTATTGTACATTACACCAAACGAAAACAAAGACAATAGTTTACAGAAAGATTAAATAAGTACAATGGGCGGTCTTATCGCACAAGGCAATCTCTTCCAGACCACCTTTGGATGGACTAAAAGAATGGGAACCGATCATGGGTAGGTACGGTGTAAAAGTAGGTACGTTTAATAAACCACCAACCAACCAACCACGGTATGGTTGGTTAACCATAATATACCTACTTTTTATCGGTATATCACAGGAGTAAAGCCGCAGGCGTTAGCTAGTTAAAAAAATGGTTTTGATGAACTAATCAACTTGTAGTTTAAATATGATACAACACAGAAACCAAATCCTCACCTCTTAATAAATCCACGTATCACATATTTACCTAATTCTCATCACATGGAAGATCCAAATCAGATTTATTTGTACCATTAACGTCAGATCAAGACGGATGGACGGACATTCCAACATTAGTAGAGAATTCTCATTCCGTAATATGAGAAGGGAATCCGTTTGTTAATTTGATATTCTTAACCCAATTTTCATGTTTTAGTAGCAATTATGTTGAATTTATTATGCAGTTTTCGTATTCCAAAGCGAAATTAGGAAGTTGGTTTCAATTACTAATTACTTTTGAGATAGAAATAAAGATGAGAGACTGAAAATAGGTTACCGAATTTTCTCCTGTTGATGTCAAATACGCTTTATAAATTATAATTATGCCGGGTTTATATAGAGAAGAACTTTCTTGTAGTATACTGTAAAAGACTGGACAAATTATGGTTAAACAGAAAATATTTACTCTGCTAATAACTATCCTCTCGTTTTATCAACTACAAAGAGATTTATCTTGCTTATGAGAGTTCTTAGCATTATCGTGGAAGAAATCTCGAAAAATACATTTTAATAACATTATTTTACTAATTCCACTTCTTTGCAGCGGAGGACTAGTCGTTATGACGATGCTTGGGGGAGGCCATGTCATTGGACGACTTTCGACTAAAATGATTATGATGATGATGATGACTTATTTCAAATTCAGTAAATTGTACCTTTTTTTTAATAGTATATGATGGCGAAACGAGCTCAAAGGCCCACCTGATGTTAAGTGGTTACCTTTGCCCATAACAACTGCAATACCACCTAGGCTGTTGCCTAAATGGTAAACCGCAAGTTGGTTCACAAAACTGAGACATGAAGATGGAAAGTCTCATGTGATTGTAATTTCACCGACACCCGTACCCTTCAGACCGAAATACAGCAATACAAGCATCACTATTTGGCGGAGAAGTAGGTACGGTGGTAGTACTTCCCCGGACGAGCTCTTTCACAAAGGAGCTCTACTACTACTAAACATCTTGTTTTCGACATTTTATGAAACTGATAGTATTATGGACCCCAATTTTGTTACTGGGACTCCTAGATTCTCAATAAGCTTATACAAGTATGCTAAGTTAATCTCTAAACATATTTGATATGTTATCTGATTTACATATTTTATAACGCAAATCATACTGCATCAAGTTATCTGACATCAATGCAAGATGCAGTAAACCAAATATATACCTACAAATATTTATGGATCTCATTCCTCTGCGTCGAAGTCACAGCACCGTATTTAATGTACTTTAGATTCAATGCCAGCTTTGCCAAGGTTGAAATTGTTTTAGCCTTGCTTACTTGGATTTAGAGGAAATCTTGCCAAAATTGGCAAAGATTCGGTTCGATGCTGCCAAAGGTCAACAATTTTTAGTGTGGATCCCAAACTTTTGTATGCTCAAACTATTTTGGCAAGTTAACCGAAAGCGAAATAAAATCAGTCTTTTTGCATCCAGAGTCTATAATAGTTATTTGTTATACAAGAGTGCGAAGTTGATTTTTAACCGCGTGCTCAATTTTGATGACCGAGCAAGCGAAGGATTCTAAAATTTAATCACGAGCGCAGCGAGTGATACAAAATTAGAGTCCTGAGCGTTAGCGACCATCAAAAGAGCACAAGGTGAAAAATCTTTGCACTCGAGTACAAAACGTAACTGTTCATCTCACCTCAGTGAGGAAATGACTAAATGCAAAAAAAATGTTTTTTTTACAAACACAAGATACTTTTGTTTCAGTTTAGGTATTAACTACTACATTATGATAGGTAAGTATTACAGAATAATCTTTAAATTGTAACAAATAATACTTAGGTATAATTAAGAAAAATTGAAAGTAACGTTGCTACAGTTACTTAAGTTGAGAGTAAAATTTTTGTTAGGTACTGTAATGTTGGTGTTAGTGACTTGTGTACTGTTTTTCGGTAAACTTTCTGTCATACTTCACAGTTGTACCGATTCATCGGATTCCCTTGCCGTAAATGAGCAAAACGCTCTCTGAGAAAGTTTTGGTTCCTTTTTCTAGTCGCCACGTGTTAAACATATCGTACTGTTTCAAATACTTCTCACGTGATTGTTGAGGGAGAAAGCTCATTTGTGCATAATTAACAGTTTCAGTCAATTCTGTTGGCGTCAAATAAACTTCCTCGTCGCTCCACTCGTTTTAGGTGTTTCACTTGTTTTAAAGTTTCTTGTTTTTAACCTAAGGTTTTAACAATATGACGTGAAAAGAAACTGGCGCGCGCAAAGAAAATTAAAAAAAGTACACCAAGAAGGTTCCGAGTCTGAGATTTAACAAATTAAAAAAGGTTGTATGATAAATTCGGCACCATGGAGGGAAAAGTAAATAGGTTTAATGATGTTTTGAATTCACAAACTTAGTGCACATGATGTTCTAAATTCAATTTACTTTATCCTCTAGCGGATAAAAACGGCTTTTGCACTCAGATATCGAAGAGCAAAAATACTCTTTCCGAGATGGGGGGATGAAAAAAATATTGTTCTTCCAGACTTTATCTTAATACATTATCTGGGAAGTGCTGTAAATATATTAACTGACCACTATATATTTCTTGTTTTCCTGATACATTATAAACAACATACACCTTAACTTTATAAATAAAATAATTTAAAATGTAATTGAATTTCGTTTAACTAAATTAATCGAATAAAATTTTAACGCCCCATTAACTGTTTCGATTCAGCGCTGGATGTCAAAATATCGACTTGAATGCATCGAATAACCAGCGATATATCAAATCGATTTAATTCGAGATTCGAATCGATAACTTTCCATAATTTCACTTTTATTTCTTTTTTATAATTTATGGTATCAGCTTCCGCTACTTTATTGGTAGTTGTTATTGATCAAATAATATTGGTTTCAAGTTATTAATCTACATTTCAACGTTTTAGAAAATTAACCCTAGATTTTATAACTTTATTATTGATGGGATTTTAAATTAATATCTTGATTTGTTTTTTCCATTTATGGTAGTAGGTATGTCGAGTGATTTGTTGGCCTCCTATGTTTTTTTAAGATGATTACTGCATCATCAAGATAAACCTCACCAGTTTATCAAGCATCAGATATGTAGCATACTTTACGTGAATGTAGAAATTTTAATTTGAAAACATCTATGATGGAATTTATTAAATAAGCTATCATACCAACTGCCATACCATTCTCGGGTCGGGCAAAAAGTGCTATTGGGATTTTTCTGTTAAGAAAATTTGTGAGTAGCAGCCTATTTAATTTTTCTTTTTTTTTTGTTAAGTCTGGAAGTTGACGACGTTACACCCCGTGTATTGGAGAGCACGTAAAACCGTCGGTCCTGCGCCTAGTCTCTCTCCGGTCATGTCATATTGCCGTCCCATTGGATTATGAGAGTAAGGGAATAGAGAGTATTTGCGCACACATTTGTGCACTAATATTGTATGTCCCGCGTTAGTCTCCGTAGAGATTAGCCACCGTGTTTGCGCACAGACTTGTGCACTAAAATATATGTCCCGCACTAGTCTCCGGAATAGCCGCTGTGACCGAAATTCGGCCGAGAGTACATTATTATTAACATATGAATTACTAATTATCAAGGAAGCAGGATTTATAAAACCCTTGTCAACTTGAACGATATAGGAACAAACACAAACGTTGTTAAAATACCAGCTTCATAAAACCAATCAAGATATTCTGCTAAGTGAATCAATACTGGAATTGATTGTGAAATAGGAAGTGCTGAAGGTAACACTAGGAGTGACATCAATACCCGTGAGTGTGATCTAGGAGACGGCGAAAGTCATAAAAGATAGGCGTTAGATGAAGATTAACTTAACTTGTTTAAATTAAAATATTAGACACGAAACAAAATCTTATGTCCATTCTATAAATCGGTTTTGGGATGTTATTGAATTTACTCTGTCTACCTGTAATGAAACCTTTAGTTAAAAGTTCTCTGTATTAATTTTCATTTTATTTTAATAATGTATACTTAATTATCGTTGTTAAATATTTAGACGTAGTAACATAAGACAGCAGCTGGACGCTTATCTTTCATGCAGAAGGGTCTGAGTTAAAAAATGGCCGCGGTTCGAATTCATGTGCGGATCAGAATTTCATTAACAAGAAAAAACATCGCTAGAAAACCTGCACACTTCTGAGTCCTCCATACAGTTCTCGGTGTTATGTGTAGGCTACAAACCTGCACTAGGCCAGCGTGGTGTACTAAAGCCTTAACCTTCTCATTTTGAGGAGAAAATCGTGCCCAGTTATTAAAAACCGTACAAAATAAGTAAAAACATTAGCTATTAAAATGATTTTAAAAATCAGGTACCTTAATCTAAATCTGCCAAACCCAACTTACGCCTTTTCCTAAACGTCAGAAAGTACCAAAGTATCATTGATTATTATGCCTATCAAAATATTACCAACTTTAATAACAATCATGACATCACAAAAATCACTCCCATAAAATTCAATCTCTTTCACCTTACCAATGGCGGGATCAAGAAGTTATATACCTTTACCTTCATAAGAACCAACAATAGCAAAGCTCAATTCGTTATATTTTTCAAAGTCCAGGAGAATGATTTAATACCTCAGTTATGCAATGATATAAATCATGGGAATTCCTTTGGGATACAAACACTCTATGGGATAGAAATGGAAGATTAAGATAGTCTTGTTACGGAAATGAAAGATGGTTATCTGTTTTTGTGTGAATTTTGTAATTTGTTTGGGATGGAAATTGGAATTCCAATCTTTGGTGAAGTGTTTATGTATTTTATTGGTACAGAGATAATTTTAGTTAGAAATTTAGTTTCTTTATAATTTGAAGAGTGAGCGACTTAATTTTTTTTTATATCTGCATAAGAGCTCCTTTTAACCATGCTCGTTTTAAAATATCATAGTCAGCTATATTGAGTACTGCAGACTAAATCTGTATTTGCAAAATGCATTACTGAGATCGAATTAAAGCATTACAATTTTGTTAAATCATCGTTTTCTCCTTGGATCATCGATCGATCGGTCTTCATACTATAAAGTCATTCTCTTACGGCTAAAATTAATATACAATCTATCCACGATTTGCCCTACTGGGGATATAAATTTGACATAAGCTCCATACAAAATAGTCAAATTTATATCTCTAATAGGGCAAATCGTGGACAGATAGAATATTAATTTTGGCCGTTAGACGTCATCACATTGATCAAAATACCGCTGTCAATAGATTGGTTGATATTTCTACGTTACGTAGGTAGTAGGTATCCCATATTGTCAAAACAAACAACCGATCAACAAGTACAGTTACTGTTGATCGAAGTAACAAATAACAAACCTATTGCTATCTCAATGAATTTCCATCAAACTATACCATAACAAGCTGTTTATTGAGCTATCTCTCATCTTACTTTGGACGTGAAAACGATATGGTTTCGATCTTCAACGCCGATTATATTGTGTGCAGTGTCAATGTCTCTGACGTAATCAAGTTCAAAGGCACGGCCATTTTGAAGTTCAAGAACAGTATCTGATTTTCAATCTTTAGTTTGTTGTTGGGTAACTGAGTATTCCACAACTGTCTGTCTGTCTGTCACTTACTAGACAAAGTGCTGTGAACAATCTAGTGAAGCCAAAAAAAAAACCATGCTCCTTCGTGTACAACCAGCGCTTACGCACATACACCTCAAACCGTGCTCACCTCTCTCAGTACACATGTCGCGGCATAGTCCAGTAAGCATCGCGAAAGCAATTATCCTTCATATGCATGTCGTGTGCGTGAGCGCTGATTGTACACGAAGGAGCATGTTTTTTTTTTGCTTCACTATAATTGTTCGCAGCACTTTGTCTATATTTTATATTATGTCTGTGACACTTACTTATCATGCTGAACATAGATCTTTTGCATAGATTAGTTCAAAAATATATTTTCTAAAATGATACTTTGACCTGTCAAAACGACTATTTTCTATGATATTTCAATATACAGTAGGTTTACAGTAACATAATTATCTTATTATACAAAAACAAAGTCGGGTTAGTTACATCATTTATAACTCAAGAACGGCTGGACCGATTTTAATGAAATTTGGTATACAGATAGAACATAACCCGGATTAACATAATAATATAGTCCCCGAAGAGAGGAGATTCGCAGGAGAACGAAAGTAACCGACATAGCCCGAAGAATTGCCAAACTTAAGTGGCAGTGGGCGGGGCACATTGCTCGCAGAACGGATGGCCGATGGGGCAGTAAAGTTCTGGAATGGCGACCGCGTACTGGAAGGCGCAGCGTGGGTAGGCCCCCCACAAGGTGGACCGACGACCTGGTGAAGGTCGCGGGAATCCGCTGGATGCGGAAGGCACAGGACCGGTCGTTGTGGCGATGCTTGGGGGAGGCCTATGTCCAGCAGTGGACGTCTTTCGGCTGAAATGATGATGATGATGATAGTTCCCGAAGGAAGTGCGATAAACGACATACACGCGGGCGAAGTCGCGGGCATAGGCTAGTATTTATATAAGAACAGATGGATAATTTCTTAGTAGTCTTGTAACATTACTACGAGATACGAGAGTATGTTGTGAAACTAGATAGTTTAATACATGCCCTTTAAAAATTTAGCTCAACAGTTCAACAAACTATACACTTGCGTTAAATCTAATGGGCTCTATTCCGCAAACGAGGCGTGCAAAATAACCAACCAACGCTCACCAATTATCCAATTTAATCGATTCAATCGATTACGGGTGACATAAAACCTTAAGGATAGAATCGATCGTAATCAGCACTATTACTCGGGAACTAACCGGGATACGGAATTTAAATAATGTTAATCGATTCCGATTAATCGGTAAAAATGCTCCCGTGTTACGTGTTTTGTGATCACGTAATGTGATTTCATTAGTGCATTTATGGCTACATTCTCTGATATAAAATGCTCTAAGTTTATCTTATTCAATGGCAATGTTTTAATTTGCATTTTGGGAATTTAAAGAGCTGTTGTAACGACCTATTTGTGGAGAATTTTAAGCGCTCAGATTTTGTATTTAAAGGGCTCCCTACAGCTCAGTGGCACTCCCATCAGTAAAAAGTAATTACTCGCTCAATATTAAATTTATCGAAAATTGTGAATTGTAGTAAAGGTACTGTAGTTTAATAACACAGTTTAATGTAGTTTCAGAAACTATTAACTCGGTAAAATATAGTGTGCTGTAGTTGTAGATAGAAAAAATGCAAAAACGGGCACTTTTAGCACTTTTTCTAGCTATAACTACAGCGAACTACAGAGTTAATAGTTTCTGATCAAACTACAGTACCTTTACTTTAATTGGTAAAACCGAACTTTGATAAAAAATGATGTCCTCAGCGAGTAATTTTTTTTACTGATGGGGGCGCCACTTAGCTGCTAGTAGCGTCTTAAGTTTAAATGTAAGCTGAGACATAGTTGAGACATATCTCTTTAGTTTACTTACCACTAAATAAATCCGTAAAATAAAATATTTTAACGAATAGGTACGAGATATTTAAAACACAAAGTTTACACTGAACCTATGAATTTTTTACAGCAAAAAAAAAACTGTTCACCTCTGTTGTCAAAGCTTTTCGGGATTGTTTTACAAACTATACCTTTTTCCCGACTGTACAATCAATATTGTTAGACTCTAAAAATTTCAATAGTGTGTCTAAAATTTGCACTGCAGTGTACAGTTCCGTAGTTTTGTTAAAAATCAACAGCGATACGGCAGTGCACACAAGTTTTTATTAAAACTGATGAGGGCTTTCTCCATGTTTGAATAACCTAGACCCAATTCCTGTAGAGCGTTATGGATCGCAGGATTCATGGCTAATAACTTTTTTCTAAATCTGAACATTAAGTGCATGAGATTTGTATTCACAAACACACACAATATACAAATAAGCATTGAATTTGACCTTTTCAAAATCCATAATATAAGAAACTTAGGAAAATTCCTTGAAATTTTATTTATAAACCTACTAGACGTACTAAATAACTATTTGTTTGCCAGGATAAAAGGCCTTTATTTTAATCCAGATTTTGATCTATCTGTGTACCAAATTTCAAACATCCAAACATCTTTACAAACATTCTCATTTATAATATTAGTATAGGAAATTAGTATAGAAAAAAAGGTAGACCGAAGAAAATATAGATGGATTGTGTGAAAGATGATATGAATAGAAAGAAAGTTAACACGGAGATGACGGCTGATAGAGATGTATGGAAGAAAAAAACATGCTGCGCCGAACCCAAATAAATTGGGATAAGGGCAGGAGGATGATGATGAGTATAGGTAATTAGAATAAAACTATTAGTAGGTAATTTCAATGTTATGAGATGAAATTAATTAGAGCTATCTTTTACCGCATCCGTTGTTGGGTGTTCGAATATTTTAAACTAACATCTAAACAACAATGAAGTCAAATTATTATTTCTATGAACCTTTTAAAGTTCGCATGAAATGTAACTCCTTTGACCTTTTATTGTGTATTTTAAGTTTGATTCCCTGAATTAATATTAGGTAGGTACACATAGCTTTTAAGACACAAGGGGAAGTTATTAAACAAATGATTTAAAGATCCTTTTTTAGGGTTCCGTAACTGAAGGGTGCCAAACGGGACCCTATTACTCTCGCTACGCTGTCCGTCCGTCCGTCTGTCCGTCTGTCTGTCACAGGGCTGTAGCTTTTGAACGGTAATAGATAACCGGTTGAAATTTTCTCAGAAAATGTGTTGCTATGAGGTGTATCACGACAAATACTAAAAACAAAAATAAGTCTAAAACCAAAGGGGGGTAACCATGCCATACAAGAAAACTCGAAAAACATGCATTTTTTTCAACGTTTTTGTTCCTGGTCTATCTTCAAAACGGTAATTCATACCAGCGTCAAACTTGGTCTGATTATAGTGCATACTATGTAATATAGCAACAAATAATAACAATAAATAAAATATAGAGATTTAAGATAGATATACGTAAATAAAACTATCAGAAATGTCGTCAAACTGTGATTTTTGGTCTCAGTGCTGCTATCTAGCGTCCAATAAAAAATAAAAAAATAAATCAGAAAACAACATTCCATAATCATTTTTGTTAGTAACAATGAAAAACTTAAACAACTATGTTAGTAAACACAGATAACAAACATTAATAAATATTAATAAATGTCGAGTCATCGATTCGCACCTCTCACATGCAAATCGATGAAACGACTGAGGACGGCGGTGTCCATCCTTCCCGCTATCATCTTCAGGATTCCATTGCTACTCCCCCGCATCCTCTGCACAACAGACGCAATTTTCTTGCGTATGATAGCATGAAAATCATCCACATGTGCATCCGCAAACATGCCTGAAGCACTACAATACCGAGGGAGGCGGAACAGAGCCCTGAAGATGTTATTATACTGAACTCTGAGGGCATTGTAGGATTTTTGCGTGAAGTTAACCCATAGACCACTCGTGTAAAAACTTTGACAGTAAGCCTTGAATAATGTAAGCTTGACTTCTACCGTACAACGAGTGAATCGATGAGCCAACATATTGCCACGCACCGACAATAATAATAATTAAGTTTGACAATGTCAAACATTGCACGCTTTAATTTACTTTAACAGCTCTTATTGAACTAAGTTTACGGGACTTGACGCGCACAATTAAATCAAAATATAACTAACAGCTCCAACAGCTCTATTTGCAAGCCAGTTCGAAATTTAAATACAATTTTTGATGCGTTGTAACCTCCTTTGTTGCTATTTTTCGAAGTAAAAAGTTCGTTCCATTTTTAAATAACACGACAGATATGAGTTTACATAGTATTTTATTGTTGTCCTATTATCGAAAACTTGCAAGGAACATAGCTTATATTTTCAAATCTACTTCTTGAGACAATTTTTTGCAAAATTCGTGTTCTTTGATGCGAGAATTGCATTCGAAGCGGGTTTTTATCGAAATCGAATCTAATATATAAAAAAATCTTAGAAGGTTATAGGTAATATAATTAAATATAATTATTACCAGGCCCCTCAGAAAGTATTGCGAAAAAAAGTTTTTATATATGGGAGACTGGCCAGTTATAATGTTTTTCGAAAATATGATTATTTATAAGTAAAAATAAGTAAGTTCCAATTTCAAAATTTCCCTCCACATTTTTTGCGAGTTAATTCAAAATATTGTGTCTCACTGAAATATGGATCTGCGCCGGGAACATTTTAGAGCTATGATTTTATACGATTTCAAGTGTCGCCTGAAACCGGATGAATCGTACGATAGACTTCAAATGGCATTCATGGATGAAGGCCCTTCCAAGGCAACCGTGTATCGTTGGTATAACGAATTCAAGCGCGGTCGACCAACTTTGGGGGATGACGAAAGAAGCGGTCGCCCTTTGACGGCTGTTACCGAAGAAAACGTGCTAGCAGTGAAAAATTTAATCCAAGACAATAGGCGAATTACATATCAGGAGATTCAACACATATTGAAGATTGGATCGGAAAGCGTTCACGAGATTCTACACAGCCATCTTCGCGTGAGGAGGATAGTATCACGCTGGGTGCCGCACAACCTCACCGATGCTCAGAAGCAGGCCCGGGTGGAATGGTGCCGTGATATGCTTAACAAATTTGAAGCAGGCTCGTCTCGGCGTGTTTACGACATCGTTACAGGTGATGAGTCCTGGATTTATCAATACAACCCAGAAACCAAGCGCCAGTCGACTGTTTGGGTGTTTCAAAATGAGCCAACGCCTACCAAAGTGAAGCGATCTAGAAGCGGGGGTAAGATTTTGATCGCTAGCTTTTTTAATTTGACTGGCCACTTGGTATCAATTCCCTTACGGGATCAAAGAAGCATTAATGCCGAATGGTATACTACCAAATGTTTGCCAGAAGTTTTCTCTGTTATAAGCAACAAGCGACCAAACACAGGGCTCCGCGGGCTACTGCTCCACCACGACAATGCACCTGCGCACACCGCACTCAAAACGAGGGACTTCCTGGACAGCACGCCAGTCAAACTCCTGGGTCACCCTCCTTACAGCCCTGATCTAGCACCGTGTGACTTCTTTTTATTCCCAAAAATAAAAAATCAGCTCAAAGGGATACAATTTTCGTCGCCGGAAGATGCGCTGGCTGCGTTCGAGCAGGCTGTAAACGAGGTGTCTGCGGAGGACTGGAAAAAGTGTTTTGAAAACTGGTTTAGGCGCATGAATCTTTGTATAGAGGCTGGTGGAAAGTACTTTGAAAAGATTTGATAAAAATATATGTACGTATAGAACAATTTTTTTTAGTTTCGCAAAACTTTCTGAGTGTCCCACGTATAGTTTAATTATGTAGGATCATTTCTTACTCATCTCTTTTCACACTCTGTCTACAATTCTTTTCTTTCCGATTCTCCTCTCGCAGGTCTGCTGGAAGAGATTTCTTCAGAAATAACCAGTATCTTTGTCCTTGTTTTATCCTTAACAATTTTTCCCTGTAACTTTTTGTGAGCAATAATTTTTAAATAAAGTAAATGTTTAAATAATATAATTTTGTAATTTATATAAGCATCTTAAGTCAAAACACGAATCATGAAAAACCCCTGTAGGTACCTAGGCAGATCGGAAATTGGCTGAAGTTTGGCTAATATGATTGTATCACCATTCTCTTACAAAAACAACAAACAAACGAAAACGAAAAAATACAGTCTGTCGTAAAACCGAAACTCAGAAAAATATGTTGCGTTTAAATATATTTACCTATTTAGGTACGTGTTTCCCAAGCAATTTGATACAGGTAAACACATTAAATTCTACCCATAATAAGTTATATGTATGTTAATAAGTTGCTTAACCGAACAAACCCGTAATGTACATTAAATTGAATTTCGACCGTAATGTAGAATCGATTGGAATCATTACCATACTTATTTGCATTTCTTAATAACTTAATTCGTGTGTTTAAGGGCCACACACGCCTTCTTGACGTAATGTGTGTTGCTTCAGAGTTCTTCGCCGTTTAATTAAGGGGAATGTAGCAGCCAAGTGGCGCCCCCATCAGTAAAAATATTATTACTCGCTGAATACAATCATCATTTATCGAAAATTCGTTTTTAACAATTGAAGTACAGGGGGCCTAGTACGAGTTTGACACTTACGAATACTTTCAAAGTATTCGTCGACTTTCATTAATAAATCTGTAGTTCCTCCTCGTATCCGCCAGGGGCGCTACTGATTTATGAATGAAAGTCGACGAAAACGATGAAAGTATTCGTAAGTGTGAAACTCGTACTAGGCCCACAGGTACTGTGGTTTAACCAGAAACTACTAACTCTGAAAATTGTAGTTCGCTGTAGTTATAGGATTCTACCACGTAATTCCGACAGACAACATCTCGGTGAACGCTAGACCGACAGTTCATTTATTCGACCTCTAGTAGACCGACAGAAGACTAAACCGAAACAGTTTGTCTCGACTAAACGCTTTCCTGACTTTCAGTGGGGCCGACAAAACACTAGATCGACTAACTGATGACCGATTGAATGCCATCCCGACATGCAATAGCCCGACAAAAGAATAGGCCGAAATAGTTTATCTCGGCTGCACATTATCCAGACATGCAAAGGACCGATAAAACACAAGAACGACAAACAGCCTAAGGGAGAACTTCAGGTTTAGAAAAAAAGGCCAAATGCAAGTCAGACTTGAGCAATTAGTACAATTGCTTGAGCAATACAATATTAAATTATAAATTAGAAATTGCATGTGCAAAGGCGAGCTTAGCTCAAATAATAAATTAATGAAAAAGTTAATTTTTAACCACGTTATTAATACGAAAGCGAGCATATTGCATTGTCATCCAGTTCTGGGCTATGTTTAAAGTTTCAAGTGTTTAGCTCAACGGGATGTGTTTAAAATCGATTGCAAAATTTGTACCAAACAGACAGGCAAGACTGAAAGTGAGTTAATGAAAACGTGGTAAAAACGTGGTTTAATAGAAGATTGAAATTTGTTTTTTTTTATATTTTTGGAGATTCCACGTATGAGGAACCCCTTTGGCTTTAGACTTTTCTTAATTTTTATTTGGGTCATAGTAACACATCATCATCCTACGAGCCTTTTCCCAATTATATTGGGGTCGGCTTCCAGTCTAGCCAGATGCGGCTGAACATCAGTATTTTACACGGAGCGACTGCCATCAGACCCCCGCAACCCAGTTACTGGGTAATACCGACATTCGGAGGTTAGACCAGTTGTCAGACTTTCAGGCTTCTGACTACCCGTAACGACTGCCATAGATATTCGTATGACAACCGGGACCGACAGCTTAACGTGCTCTCCGAGGCACGGAGGGGTCTCGATGTGTAACGAAACGGTCACCCATCCACAGACTGACCGCGGCAAGTGCAGCTTAACCTTGCAGATCGTACAATCCGCGCAGTCGTTGCTTCGCTACGAGCCCCTCATAGTAACACATATTCTGTGAAAATTTCAACAGGCTGTCTATTACCATTCAAAAGATACAGTCCTTGACAGATGGACGGACGGTTTGCTACCCTAAGGGGACTGAACCCTAAGAAATACGTTTTCCCTACTTTCATACTCCCTACATCTCTCTCTGTCCCTTTAAAACATTCGTATCAGCATACTTGACAGTATAATATAACATGTTATCACCACACTGTCATTAACATACTTCATTTGCATTGCTTAATAACTTAATTCATGTAAGTAACGGCCACACACGCTGAGCCGGTACTGAGCCGTTTAGTGATGGGAACAAGTTTCCTGATGGCCTCAATTTTGGTCATGGCCTGAAATTGTTTTGGGGTAGGATCCGTTTGCAAGACGGGAGATTTTTAGAGGTAATTTTTTGTTTATCTTTTCATAAAAATAATAAACCTAAAATGTGTTGAGGATAAGCCGATTTTCATTACCAAAATGCTTAATTTGATTGAGGCTGCCGATTTATTTAGTGTGTACGATAAGCAATCGCTTAAGCACAAATAAAATAGATTAAGAAAAAAAATGTTTAACAAAACAACACGCCTGTATTCACCGAAGGGGTAAGCTGTATAGTATACCCACAATTCGTCAGTTATGTTATAAGTCCCATGAAATAGGGGGCGAGCCTATTGCCATTAACCGGCCACAAATTCAGACTCCGGGCCACTATTGAGAATTTCCAAAAGAAAAACCTAATAATACTTTGGCCGACCCGGGCATCGAACCCAGGATCCCTCCGTTAGTAGTCGCGCTTGCGACCAGTAGATCAACGAGGCAGTAACGTATATTTTTAATGAAATGAATAATCAAACAAAATAACAAAATATAGAATATTAATCTTCTAAAAGAAATTGAGCAGTCACATCACTAGATGGCCGTTCTTTTTGTTCCGCTATCCATATTTGGATTCACGTAGTGTGGGGATATTAAATTTTAATACAAGATTTATAATTAAGGGGGAAAGTGTGGATTCATTGTAGTGGAAAACTACAAGATGCCCGTTAAGGGTTGGCAGAGAAATGTGAAATTTAAAGGTGTGTTATAGGCATGTGTTTATAGT
Organism: Asteroscopus sphinx; assembly: GCA_949699075.1. Taxonomy (NCBI): domain Eukaryota; kingdom Metazoa; phylum Arthropoda; class Insecta; order Lepidoptera; family Noctuidae; genus Asteroscopus; species Asteroscopus sphinx. The sequence goes on along the minus strand of OX453022.1, from coordinate 18,138,584 downwards.
ATGTACAGTTTGTGTGTGCCCATTGTGTGTAAAATGAGATAAATAATTAGAAACTGTGACGAGAAGTGCCGCAACTTCTACTGACGTCATATCGGTGAGTAGTCAGAAGATTATGCTGATCTAATGCGAAGATCTACTAGCAGAATAATATTTTATACAACGTGTATCAGGTGTTCCCTAACTTTTTTTGGGATTTCAGGGTTGTTCCCATAGTAAAAGTTATTCATAATGATGAGTAAAATAACCCCTTAAGAGGTATTCAGTTATTTCAATTACACGTAGTATACTGCGTTCATAACATACAAAGAGTCGTAAGTCAAAAATAAAAGAAATTATCTTCCAAGGTTCGCTCACTTACCAAACACCCATAATGCAATGTATTTTTTTCATTTGGGTTCTCAAGAAATAATTGATAACAAAATAAAATTTTGACTCAAGTCATGCAACAAAATAATTCTCTCAACAAAAACGAAAAATTAAACATGTAATAAAAAGAATATCATACAAATTATAATGGCGAACATAAAGCCTCAATTACAACTTCGCAATCAATACAGCATTAAAAACAAATTATGCGTAAAATGCGAACGAGCCTGATGTGCGGAACGATTATGTCATTGTAGCATTTATACATGACAAACTGTATGTTAGGTATAAAAAAGACGGGAGTATTCTGATAATGTTAAACACATTTCTATCTATTTACAGTTTCAACTCAGTTTAGGAATGGTTAGGTTTTGACTAAAGTTGCACGATGCCAAATACCTGGTTTATTATTATGAGCTAATTAAGGTCGTTTTTAGGGTTCCGTATCCGAAGGGTGCAAACGGGACCCTATTATTCTCGCTACGCTGTCCGTCCGTCCGTCTGTCTGTCACAGGGCTGTATATTTTGAACGGTAACAGTTAACCGGTTAAAATTTTCTCAGAATATGTGTTGCTATGAGGTGTATCACGTCAAAAACTAAAAAATAAAAAAGTCTAAAACCAAAGGGGCTCCCCATACAACAAACCTTTAAAAAACCATGCATTTTTTTCAACGTTTTTGTTCCTGCTCTATCTTCAAAACGGTAATATATACCAGCGTCAAACTTGGTCAGATTATAGTGCATATTATGTAGCTTAGCAACAAATACCAAAAATAAGACAAACATAGACATATGTGGTGGTACCTGCATAATAAATAGATGCAAAAATTCATATTCGCGCCCTGTACGTTCATGTATTTTGATAAACTCTCATAAATTAAATCATTTTCTATGGGGTATCAGGTCGAAGGGTGGTACGGAACCCTTATTGCGCGAGTCCGACTCGCACTTGGCCAGTTTTTTAATAAGTGTGGATAATTCACATAGTGGTTCAGTATCAGTTCATTGTCGCAACCATATCATTAAAAATCACTTTAAAACAGAATAAAAAAGAAAAGTTAAAGAAATATTTCCGTGAAAACAATTTAGCTGATTCAGCTCGAATTTGATTTATCTTGAAGTTATATATTTATAGTTATATATGTAGATATGTATAATATGTATATTTTAATTAATGTATAATGTACATATGTATTTATTTATTTTTATTATATGTAATTGTCCGTAGTACTAAGCTTATTTTACTACTTTACTGGTGCATCTACCTTATTCTTTGTCTCTGCATTACCCTAAGGTTGTCTGGTAGAGAACGCCTTTTTGTCGTTTGTTTTCGGGAGGAAATCCTCATGCATATCCTCCGTCTGGGGAAGGCGGAGGGATATGTCGGACTCTTACCGACTAAAACCACACGGTGGCCATCCTCAGCACAAAATAGCGGAGCTCCGGGAACTCCAATGGACCGCGATGGTGTTAAGAACGCCTCCGTACCCAGTTGTGCATAAATAATAAAAAAAATAAAAAATCAACTTTGTATGGGAGACTCGGAAAATTTTGTAGCACACGTTATACAAAGGCAAATTTTAATGATGTGGTTAAAACATTGAACCACTATGCAAATTATCCGCACTCCTTCAAAATTATCCCGTATAACATTCCTCTTTTGCGTCAGAGGTTAAAAAGAAATACTCGAGTTTGATTTGTTATGAAAACCATTATTAATATTAATGAAAGAAACATTCTCTTGTTCCTTTGATGCTTTACAACATCAATTATTATTAAGCTATTGCATAGCTTCTATCGCGGGCCTTGAGCGTGTAGACCGAATCCAGAAATTCCGTAACGAAAATAACCTAACACCCCCCACTCCGACCGGCACAGCGGTGATACTTTTTAGTTTTGCCATCTATCGATGAATAGCAGAACTTTTAATGACATTTTAAAATATCACGCTTGTCTCTTTAGTTCTGCAAATCGCCTCTAGGTGGCATTGGTTGTATCGGCGTTACTGCGCTTAAGCTATTGCATAGCTTCTATCGCGGGCCTTGAGCGTGGAGACCGAATCCAGAAATTCCGTAACGAAAATAACCTAACACCCCCCACTCCGAGCGGCACAGCGGTGATACTTTTTAGTTTTGCCATCTATCGATGAATAGCAGAACTTTTAATGACATTTTGAAATATCACGCTTGTCTCTTTAGTTCTGCAAATCGCCTCTAGGTGGCATTGGTTGTATCGGCGTTACTGCGCATGTGTAATCCCCCTCTTCGCCCCGCAATCTGGTGACTCATGCCTGCTTAGAGTTTCGGCGTTTGTATTTACATAAAAAATGCTATGCAATAGCTTTACCGCGGCAGTCTCCGTGTGCCACACGTCTTTTTTATATTATCAAAAGCTTTTTAAAGTTCAACTTTACAAATTGTATCTTCTCGTGATTAATTTTTTTTAATGTATGAAAAAGTACCTAAAAATTTGTTTAACTTGAATCACCTGAATTTTTAGACTTATTATACTGAGAATAGGCCCGTGCCCAGCAGTGTGACAGTTTTTTTTTGTTTTTTTTTTGTACTTAAAACACAATACAGAGCACGAGGAACAACAGCAGGTTGTACAATCAAGTCTTAAGATTTAATGACATTTTTCCGGCCCCTAAACTAGGTACGCAGACCTGTATCTTAGGAGTCGTGAAGTAATGGCCTGGTTATGTTTTTATGTTACCTGAATTTTTACTTGTACAGTGGAACTCACGTCAGTGATAATAGTTTTCACCTTGACAGCGTCTTTATTTAGTAAGCAGTAAGGGCGCTTTTCGTGATTTAAGTGTAACCACTAAAGTGTCGTCGATTGTACAAAACTAACAATTTTACCCCGCTTCAGAATATAACCATCCACACAATCCTTACGGTCGAGAGCATTGATTCATTAATTCAAATTAATGGTTCTGTCGCTCACCGAATTTCAATACATCACCGAAACCCACATTGAGATAAAAGGGTTTCCTACGTCATTGCTTTTGTGGTGCATGTCATTGTGAAGGGTATTGTAATTGATTGTAATTAAATTAATATTCAGTTATGTTTCAACGCTAGTATCGGTGTGTTCTGGCCTTAGTTTAATTTTAATGGAATAACAATTGAATATTAGGATGGTGTAATAATCTCGTTGTGAATACAGTATGTAACAAAAACCCTGTTGTTCCTGTGAGCTACGTTATCAGAATCGATATTCATACGTAAGGACATAATTCATTACGAAAAACTCGTCACTAAAAATGATTAAAACTATTAAGCTATTGCATAGCTTCTATCGCGGGCCTTGAGCGTGGAGACCGAATCCAGAAATTCCGTAACGAAAATAACCTATCACCCCCCACTCCGGCCGGCACAGCGGTGATACTTTTTAGTTTTGCCATCTATCGATGAATAGCAGAACTTTTAATGACTTTTTGAAATATCACGCTTGTCTCTTTAGTTCTGAAAATCGCCTCTAGGCGTTGGTTGTATCGGCGTTACTGCGCATGCGTAATCCCCCTCTTCGCCCCGCAATCTGGTGACTCATGCCTGCTTAGAGTTTCGGCGTTAGGGCACCTTCTCTTTGTATTTACATAAAAAATGCTATGCAATAGCTTTACCGCAGCAGTCTCCGAGTGCCACACGTCTTTTTTTTATTAATTGTAAATTGGAAGTGATATAGGCACTTTCAATTTACGATTAATAATGATTTAATATTTAACTTGATTATTTTTAGTGAAATTTTTTTGAGTAAGTGAGATTTGAATGATATAATCATGATGTTATACGAACGAAGAAGAAAAAACGCATACAAAAACGAAGAAACAGTTAATACTCATTATATGTCACGTAAATGTATTTATTGCCAACTTTGTGAAGAGAGAAATAAATTTATAATTAATTAATTAATAATTAATAGTCTACACATCAAAAGTTGATGTCGTAGAACTAAACCAAGTGTATTCGAAGGAAAATAATATGTTTGATGCAAATAAATACTATTCTATTCTATTCTATTCTAATAAAATGCTCATTCCGTATAATGGATTTGCATGGAAAATTCATCAACAGCCTTTTGCTATCATTATCGGAACAAATCCTCTTCAGTAAGGATAAATTAGACGTAGTCAACACATGAGTTGCTAATCAGAAGAGCAGCTCTCCAGAAAAGCACCAGCTAAAAGCAAACAGGTAAACGAGGCGCCGAGGAGGCAACCGCCCTGGCGCAAGGCCCATATAGGGCTAAGGGCCGCAACCCTGCCGCTACATCAGCTACCTTCGGGATCGTGGACGCTAAGAGTTGGGACTCTCGAGGCGTCTATTATGCGACCCTGGGGAGGACAGCAGTACGTGGTGGTCGCAAGCTGCTGTGGAGGAAACAATATTGTTTTCCCGGGACGTGCCAAAGGCGTAGCACTAGAGGAGCACCGGCGCGGTCCAATGGAGTTCCCGGAGCTCCTCTATTTTGTGCAGAGGATGGCCACCGTGTGGTTTTAGTCGGTAAGAGTTCGACATACCCCTCCGCCGTCCCCAGACGGAGGGTATCCGTGAGGATTTCCACCCGAAAACAAAAAAAAAAGTTAAGTTGTCAGAGGTTTCTCAATCAGCAGCAAAGTGCACACCATATACCGTAAGATTGGCTTTCCCAATAACCCAAATAAAATCGTTCGCCAAACATTTGGACATCGTATATCGATCCTCCCACTTTGAATATACAATGAGTTTACCAAATACAAGCATGTCGCATAAAATCGATGTGGCATATAATGAGGGTATACGTTCTGATAATTGCAAGTTGTCGGGTATGGTCGGGTATCGTCGGGTGTCCTCAGGCTATAGCATTTACTTTCACCGTCTGGACCTGCGTGATTTAGAGTGTTCTGGTATTTGGGTTGACTTTTGTAAAAAAAAATGTCTGGCAATTTTTGGTAGCCAAAAATAAAGTAATAAGTAGCTTGTTTTATTCACAATAGTGCACAATGTATGTGTGTACGATGTTAGTCATATTTAAGTATCACTTAGGTTTTTGTTTTTGGTCAGCTGGCTATTAGTGTTCTTAACCAAGCCAATGTTTCTAGTATTATTTCCTTCTTGTTTAGAAAAACGTTGAAACACATTAAAACAATTCTGTATTGTGGGATAGACCGTAAATATCTGTTCTTATCTTTGTTCCGTAGAGGAATCGAACTAACGACCCGCAGCACAATAAACCATTTTTCAAACACAACATCATACGTGTAATTATATATTTATAAAAGTATTATCCATTTGCATACTTTTCAAAAAATATTTTTGTCGGAAAAATATGCCACAGGTGCACTTACATACAGGTTTTATGCCAGCAATAACAATATAAATATTTTTTTACTGTTTATTTATTGCAGTCATGTATACTTACAATTATAAACTAAACAAATAATGAACAGGTATTTTTAATTATTAAAATTTTAATATAAGGCAAGTAAATATGAAAGAAATACATAGGAATACCTTTTCTTAATTTTTTTTTGTCGTCGAGAGTTATAAAATATCATTTTAGTATTAATTAAGTAGGTACTTTATTCATACTATTCTCATCATCATCCTCCTGCCCTTATCCCAATTTATTTGGGGTCGGCGCAGCATGTTTTTTTCTTCCATACATCTCTATCAGCCGTCTTCATCTTTCTATTCGTATCATCTTTCACATAATCCATCCATGTTTTCTTTGGTCTGCCTCTTTTCTTATAGCCATCAACATTCATACTTAAAACTTTCCTCGTAACATGCTCCTCATTCCTCCTCATCACATGTCCATACCATGATAGTCTGTTGCTACTTAACTTCTCTGTCACTGGCGCTACTTTCAGACTCCCTCTTACATATTCATTCCTTATCCTATCCATTCTCGTTACACCACACATTCCTCTTAACATTCTCATCTCAGCTACTATTCTATTATATTCTATTTCTAATGAATATTATTATTTCAATCAACTCAGCCTATCGCAGTCCACTGCTGGACATGGGCCTCTCCCAAGTTGCGCCACAACACTCGGTCCTCTGCCTTCCGCATCCAATCCCCCCCAGCCACGTTCTTTAGGTCGTCGGTCCATCTGGCAGGGGGGTGCCCTACGCTGCGTTTGCCGATTCGCGGTCTCCACTCAAGGACTCGTCTGCTCCAGCGGCCATCGGTTCTTCGACAGACATGGCCAGCCCACTGCCACTACAGCTTACTGATCCTACAAGCTATGTCGGTCACTCCGGTTCTTCTCCGGATAATCTCGTTACGGATATTATTATTTATACTATTATTATTATTATTCAGTAGAAATAGAAGAGTAGAAGTAGGTACGTTGTGTGTAAATTATTTTATGTATCGAAAGCTATTTTTTTTTTCATATTATATAATCCGATTAAGTGGAAGCGTTTTTGCAGGTATATTATTAAATTATTACTTTCCGAAGAAAAAACATCAAAGAACATGAAACTCACATGAAATTCCATTTTTGATCTCACGAATTATGTATTTATTGTAAGAGAAAAAACTCTTAAGTACACATGTTACAATTCACCTAATGCAGAGGTTATTAAATTTGTGCGGAGCGTATTGAAAGAAGAAAGAAAGAAAGCAAATTATTTATTGCCACAACAAAATATGCGGTAGGTGTGATGCGCTGAGTGGTATTGCGATTTTCAGAAAAAAAATATTCAGAAAAAATTAAATAGCAAGGTTTAATTGTTTCATTTAATTACCAAAAACGTCCAGCCGCGAGGTCTTAGCTACATTTTTACCTATGTCCTATTATGAAATTAGCATTTGGGACACAGCACCATGTAGGCCCAAACTAAGCAGAGCTTGTACTGTGGACACTAGACAATGGATATAATACTTATATTTTTGTTGTTGTTGTAAATACATACTTATAATACATAAGAAACACCCAGACAAACACAAACACTTATGTTCATCACATAAATATTAGTGTCCTGTGGGAATCAAACCCGACCTTGTGATCAGCAGTCCGACACTCGAACCACTAGACCACAGATATCGTCAAATACATTTCAACTAGCCCTCCGATACGGTAGTACTACATTTTACATATTCTGTCCTTCCGAAAAAACGTAGAGCTGTTCCCTAACTGAGGACATAGCCGGGGATAAAATCTTGAGCCATACTATTAGGTATTCTGTGCTTGAGCCCTTAATCAGAGGCTGCGTGTACTCGTTACGTTTGGAACGCTTTGGTTAGACTAGCTGTTATGTGTGGATTAAAGTAACTGATATGTTGTGAAGACAGGCCAAGCACGTTTTGAAGTAGACTTAGATTGAGTTACTTTTATTGTGTTTGGATTTAATTTGTCTAGGCCATAATGTTGTGGTAATAAACAGCATAATGGTATGCAATATTTTTACCAGCAAGAAAAAAACATTGGCAGTCATGGGGACGGCCGACAGAAGTGAAAACTTATGATGATGATGATGTAGGGTGACGCATTGACGCGAACTCATATTGTCCCTTACCAAAAATTGCTCAACACAACTAAAGAAGTTTTCACTTCAATAAGATTACATTATAATATTACATACATTCATTGCACTAAAAAAAGGCAAGTTTTAAAATAACTTCGAATAAAAATCAGCGGTATATCTTTCCTTTTATCCAAAAATATGGTTCGACATTTATGTTTAAACCATAACCACCAAAAACATTAAGATTTTTATAACTATAATAACACACTCTTTACGTCACTTTCGTGTCCATTAAATACTATAAACACTAAAATTATGTATTGGAAGCTTAAGGACTGAATATTTTACGTGAAAGCACACGTTTTCAAGTTCAACTGTCATTTTATCCGTGATCGTGGCCTTAACCTGTAGTTTGCAATAAGGTTGTCACGTGGCAAAAACTTGTGTAGCTGAAAAATAAATGGGGTAATTCCGGAAATAGGCTAATGCCATTAAAATATCAGAAAAGTAAATGGGGTAATTCCGGACAGAGGGTGATTCCATTAAAATGGATTTTCATCGGATATCGTAGCAATATTACGACGCACGTGTAAGGCGTAAAATAAATTGACGTCACACACTATTGCTGCTAGTAATGAAAAATATCACTACAGTTTTAAACTCAGTTTGTCAATAAGGAGTTACGTGTCATTAACTTTTTTCTTAAATAATAGTGAGTTCTCTTCATCTTAAATGAAGAAAAGAGCGCAAAAAAGAAATACATTTCGGTTGCTCATAAAATTTAAAAATAATTTTCTCTATCATTTCCAATGCGGGATTTTCTCGTACTTGCCTCCTTATAAACGAAAATACCAAATTACATGACAATACTTAATTCCACATTAATTAATCCGCACCCATAAAGACTTCAATCTGTTGCCGAAAGACGCTTGCCAATGTCGGCAGGTACACCTATTCTAATATCTTTCTTCGTCCACTCGCTAATATAATATTACATCATAACCAGACGGAAATAGAAATTCATTAAAATTATGGACAGCCCTATCAGGAACACAGATTACAATTCCCGGAAACAATTACAAAGTAATACGATGACCGACATTTCGCTCATCAACTTCACATAATCTGCCATTTTCCATTTTTGAAGGAAATGATTATAATGCGATTTGACAATGGAATTTAGTGAGTCAATTCTTAGCGACCTCAAAACCTAATTATTTAAATACACGTTGATTTTTTCGTCGTTTTGGAAACGAAAAACATTGAACTCTATAGAATGTCATAAATTACAGAATCGATAAATAGTGTACAAAAAAAAAAGAAAAATCGTTTTTTAGGGTTCCGTACCCGAAGGGTTCTAGACGGGACCCTATTACTCTCGCTACGCTGTCCGTCCGTCCGTCCGTTCATCCATCCGTCCGTCCGTCCGCCCGTCCGTCCGTCCGTCCGTCCATCCGTCTGTCTGTCACAAAGCTGTATCTTTTGAACGGTAATAGGTAACCGGTTGAAATTTACTCAGAATATGTGTTGCTATGAGGTGTATCACGACAAATACTAAAAACAAAAAAAAGTCTAAAACCAAAGGGGATCCCCATACAAGAAACCTCAAAAAACATGCATTTTTTTCAACGTTTCTGTTTCTGCTCTATCTTCAAAACGGTAATATATACCAGCGTCAACCTTGGTCAGATTATAGTGCATATTATGTAGTTTCGCAACAAATACTAAAAATAAGACAAACATAGACATATTGAGAGGTACGGAACCCTTGCTGCGCGAGTCTGACTCGCACTTGGCCGGTTTTTTTATTTATCACCAGTAAACTAGAAGACATTTTTCTCAAAATTTGACTCTTGGAGTTATAACAACAACATTGGCTATCGAGATAATAAAATCATTGGTTTAATTGACACTGCCAATTAATTCTATGATTGGTACAGAATTAATTGATGTAATTGATAATACACAGATACATAACAATGTTTTTCGTTTCCAAAACGACTAAAAACTCAGTACCTATGTAGAACAAAGGAAAACACTATAATGACGTTGTACCGTAATTTATGTTTTTGTAACACATTTACATATTCAAAGTAACATCTGGTAACATTAGTCGGTCGTTCTTTTGTTTTTCGATGAAATCATTTTGACAACAACATTAAATCGGTTTATTTAGTACCTACAACTCGTGTTTGAAAGAAAAATCTTTCTTTTTTGTTCTCATTCTTGTATTGTTAACGTCCGTGTGGTGCCGGTGGTCCTTGTATAAGTCCGTGTGGTGCCGGACTTAAAGAATAACACCACCCTTATCTCTTCTCATGGGTGTCGTAAAAGGCGACTAAGGGATTCACCAGAGGATGGGCAGCAGCGTTCTCTGAGTAATTAACCAACCAACTGCGATCGCCAACCCGCCTGCCAAGCGTGGCGATTATGGCATATCCCCCCCCCTTAATTGGGGGAGGCCTATGTCCAGTAGTGGACGTCTTTCGGCTGTAATGATTGTATTGTTATACGAGGACTTCTGGCTTTTAGTTTTCTTTTTTTCTAGATGTAAGTTTTTCCGTACACCCCTTTATTTCTTCACAATTGCACTGACAATAATGTCACTCGCAATACGTCCTCTGTTGAACAAAAGCCTGTCTACAAAGTCTTAATCAAACCTAAATCTAGTTGATAGCAACAAGTTATTTAGATGAATAAAACAAGTTTAGCCACGTGCTTCTTGCATAAGTCCATCGACCTGAATGCATGTACGCTTATGTACTATAAATGTCATATTATTTTGATTGACTATCTGGCCCGATGTCATAATAAAATAAATGGCTTCGATTTTAAGAGAGAAGGTTATAGCGATTAATTTTAATAATAAATAGTAATAATAACATTTTTTTTTATATAGTGTAGATTATGAACAAGAAAAGACTTGTCTTATTAATAAAAAGAATAAAATGAAAATTTCTTTAAATTTATTTATTATTAAACGCAGTAAGTATAAAAAACGCATAATATGCGGAATGCACAATCTCATCAAGTCACCTCATGTAATATAATTATCAAAATCTGCATTGTTAACTAAAATATTACCTGCCTGAAATTACGTCATAATGATAACAGGTGACAGTAACGTTTGAGTGAGTTAAATTTCAGCATGTATACATGCTGAAATTTGAGTCGCTTATTTCTCGAAAAGGGGTAATTGTACTCATCATTATGAACAACTTTTACTATGGGACCAACCCTGAAATCGTAAAAAAAAACCAGTTGGTCCCTACATTTGAGTTCACTTAAATCGATAAAATGTAGGGACCAACTGATTTTTTTTTCGCGATTTCAGGGTTGGTCCCATAGTAAAAGTTGTTCAGAATAATGAGTAATATTAGCCCTTTTCGGGAAATAAGCGATTCAAATTTCAGCATGTATAATGACTCAATATTTAATTTTGCTTCTGCCCTTTAGGTCGAAATAATAATTTATCCAAGTCCCTTTGTGTGAAAATATACTTCAAATACTATGCATAGAAACGAAAACAGAAAATCTATGAAGGAAATGATGTCATTAATATTAATAAGTAAGGGTCAGACAATTTTTGATCTACAAAGGAAAGGTATTTGTTTCTGTTCTTATATACGAATGTTTATAAAGTGGATAGGGGAAAGAAGAAACTCTTTAAATTTAGAATAATTTCATTCAAAGTTCTGCTCAAAGTAATGTACAATAATTTTATGAAAAACTTTTGTTAGTACCACGTTTTTAAAACCAAATTGAGTTAATATTGCATTGTAATCCAGTTCTGAGCTATGTTTAAAGTTTCAAGTTTCTAGCTCATCGAGAAGTTAATTTAAAATCGATTGCAATATTTGTACCGAATATACAGACATGACAAAAAATCAAGCAAATTAAAACGTGGTAGAAATAAATATAAATGTGTGCCCATAAGTAAGCGTCTCGTAAACTGTTCGCTGACATACACAAAAGCGCACGACATGATTAAGTAGACTTCTAAGGCCTACTTGAAATTACTTCACTCCGCGAACTGATTTGTTTGAAATCAATTCCGCCAATTTTCAAATAGACATAACTAACGCACGCATTGGCAAGTGCACTCATGACTTGACATTAATCTGTGCGAATAAATAGAACAGTTTCGGAACTGGAGAGCCCGTAATTCATCTCGGTATAATGTTTGATGGTAAACCGTATCAATGATGCTAAAAATGAAAGGTAAATTAACTATTATACCATCCACTTTGAAATAATTTCTTTTTTCTTTTAAGATAGTAAACTCGAAACTATAAAGATAATTATACATTGTGGAAAGAAAACTTCACTCACGAGTAGAATTTGAACCTGCGACTCCTGGTTTATTATAACAGTGCTTTAGCCTTTATGGATAGTAATCTGTTTTACCCAACACTTGTTTTGTGGTACATTGGGGTAATTCCAGGCATGGCGTAATTCCGTTAAAATGGATTTGACGCTGAGTCTGACGGCATTATTAATACTTGCAGCAATAGTGTGAGTCTTAATTTTATTCTACCCCTCACTTGAGTGCGCGTCGCAATAATGTAACAATATCCATTTTAACGGAATGACCCTATGTCCGGAAATACCCCAAGGGGGCCTTAAAATGTTTATATATGCAAAAAAACTGCAAGTGATGTTAAAATAATATCTATATTATTAACACAAAGTGTGTCAATGTCAATGCTACTAAAAACTTCCAGTTATAAAATGGAGTTTAACAGTTTATAATAAAATAGTTAGCGGCACTTCTATGAATGGACCACGTTTAGCAGCTGTGACCCATTTATTCCAGCTGTTTCCAGCAGTTTACGTGTGCAGATGGGAATTTATGGAAAAATAGATAAACTCCGCGTTTTATTGACGCTCTAGAAGTTTTCATATAAAAACTTTACGCGATACTAACGCACTTTACTGAGATGTTAGTCTTCAAATTGTTTTTAGTCTTGAAATTGCTTAGAGTTGGAAGTCATCTCCTAATTGAATAGTAAGTATATTAAAGTGATAGTCAAAGGCAATCGTCAGCAATATTGTATATTTTTTTTTTAAGAAGATGACAGGAGGATCCGGTTGGGCCGGGCAGCATTTGGCAAACTTTGCCAAGTCTGCTCGTCGCCTATACTGAAAAGTTTGAACATGAAGGTCTCCAACCAGTGCGTCCTGCTCTCAGAAATATATAGAATGGTTGTAATCACAATTTTACTTGCGATTCATGCGTGGCAACTTTCCGAACAAACTACGCCTTACATTTTGACGTCATTATTTAGAAAAAAAAAATTTAATCAAATGTACTTTACAGAATTTGTTTTTGCAGTTAGAAACAGCACAATTAGGCATTTTTGCGGGTTTTTGTTACATTGTTTACAGAAATTAGTCAAAAGGTGTACTGAGAAAGGCTTTGAAATGCTCTGCACTATGGTACAGAGTGTAGGCATGCGCGCCCTGCCCATTTTTCCATTCTATCTATTTCTGTGATTCCATGGCTAAAGGAACGCGAGGTTAAAAGTTGTCGTGACAACTATTAACGTGACATTTGTAGTTATTTAAATGTTTAGCTGTCATTAAAATTATGCTTTAAATCACTATCGGAATCATAATCGATAGTTATTAATATTGTGGTGTGTCTGTCTATGCTTACATTAATAAATTATTTGCAGTATGTGTCAATACAATACACAACATGACATGTCATCAAAATCAAGTTCCTCCCACACTAAAATATTTTTTGTTTATCTTCAATCATTAGGTGCCTGGCGTGGCGTCATTATAGTCTCTATCGACAGCGACGTCATGTCAAGGCTAACCAGAGCGTCATTCACCAATCACTAACCCAACTGGGCCAACGTTGGTCAATAGCCAATGTTTGCATCACTGATGCACCATAGGTTTGCCGTTAGACTGTTATTAACAGTTAACAGTTAATAAATTAATAACTATAGTTAAGTCTTCAAAGTATACGTATAGTACCCATTTTTAAGTAGATCCTGAAGGTAAATTCTTGACTCTTATATGAATCTGTTTTAGTTGTCATTCATTTAAAAAAAGCAAAATAATTAATTCTGATATATTGGGGTTTACACATGAACTGAAATAAGGTTTTTCCCTCAGAATATAGTTTTTCGATCGTTAGCTATACCAAAAGATTGATTGCGTTCCTAGAGTAAAATTAAAACTGCCGAAGGCCGTGAAACTATTGCAATTTGTAAAATGTTTTATTTATTTATTATTATTTTGGTCATAACATCAGCTCCTCAAGACGAAAGCGCGCAGTGTCTCAAGACGAAAGTCTTTGACCAGTGTGTGTTGCCAGTAATTACTTACGGTACTGAAACGTGGTCGCTCACAATGGGCCTGATAAGAAGGCTCAAAGTCACTCAAAAGGCAATGGAGAGGGCTATGCTCGGAGTGTCCCTGCGTGATCGAATCAGAAATGAGGAGATTCGCAGGAGAACGAAAGTAACCGATATAGCCCGAAGAATTGCCAAACTTAAGTGGCAGTGGGCGGGGCACATTGCTCGCAGAACGGATGGCCGATGGGGCAGTAAAGTTCTGGAGTGGCGACCGGGTACTGGAAGGCGCAGCGTGGGTAGGCCCCCCACAAGGTGGACCGACGACCTGGTGAAGGTCGTGGGAATCCGCTGGAAGCGGAAGGCACAGGACCGGTCGTTGTGGCGATGCTTGGGGGAGGCCTATGTCCAGCAGTGGACGTCTTTCGGCTGAAATGATGAATGATGATGATGAGAAGTGTAAATTTGTCGCCGCGTACAGGTGTCTCGTAGGACACCAGTGCGCGAACCGTTTGCTTGATCATCAGTGCTATTTTGGACGCAGAGTCATTGTGGCGGTGCTTGGGGAGGCATGTCTGCCTGAAATGATGATGATGATGATGAATTAGGTTGGTAGGCACTAGTTGTCTGGCAGTTTTGCTGAGCTGGGCCTATTTGGTACAGCCGTAGGGCACACAATTATACTTTTAGGAGTTGTATTATATGTAATAAAATTGTATATCATTGTTATTGTGTGCCTCTGAGTGAAGTAAATAAACCATTTTTCTTTCTTCTTTCTTTCTAGGTGCTTGTTTTTCTTCGTCCGCGCAATGTAAATATGTAAGCCCTCTTACGCCGATCCTTATCCATTGTTTATAAAATAATCATGTTATATACTATATTCTAACTATTATAAAACTATACTTGTCTGTTTGATTGATTGTTTGTTTGTTCGATCATCACGCTAAAACCGGACCGATTTTGATGATTTTTTTTGTGTTTCAAATTTTATGATGAAACTTGAAACCTGGTAGGTATGCTTTTATAAAAAAACACACTGTTCATTTGGGATGAACTGAAGAACCACAGGAGTGAAGCCGCGGGCAAAGTCTAGGTTATAATATAATGTCCTACTTACTTGGCTCGAGTTCTACTTACCCCACAAGGGCCAATGAACTGCAATTTCCCAAGCTTTATTTGCAAACTGTACCACAAGGTGGACCGATGACCTGGTGAAGGTCGCGGGAATCCGCTGGATGCGGAAGGCACAGGACCGGTCGTTGATGATGATGAACATCAGCTCCTTGATCTTTGATTTTGCAACTTGGAGTTTAATAACTATTTAGATTATATTTTAATTGACCTAAACAATAGCCAATGAATAAATTTATAGAGAAAAGTCCTTTCTGACTTACTACAGATTGACTGTCAAGATAATAATGAATGAAGACTATTTGGGCACCCAAACCCTTTATCTAACTATCTAGAACGCTGAAATTGTGCACAAATGTCTCTTTATGCACAATTTCAGCTAGATAAGGAATAATGCCAGATTTTTCGAATACCCACGGGATATAATAAAGAGGACGCGCGTGGACGGAGTCGCGGGTAGTAAGATAGTAATACTTACTTCTACTGCTTACTTAGTACTTTGAATTAACTGCAAAGTTAGTAGAGTCGGTTAAGAAACACTGTTTCTTAATAAGATATCACTGACGTCACCCAGAGACATTACCAAGTGGAGGTTAAATTCGATACCACGAGCAGTGTTCACGGTAGCTTAGTGGCTTAAGCACTGGCGTACTGAGCCAGGAGTCGCTGGCTCGAATCCTGCTCGTGAGCGGTTTTTTTCTTTCCACAATTTAAATTGTAAGATAGTATGACATAAATGCCTATGTTTGCAAAAGCTACTTGTGTGCCAAAAGTTTATTGTTTTAATGATTGTTCTATTGTTTTGTTAAAGGATGTGCAAACAGTTGTTAATTAAGCCCTGCACATTCAAAATGAATGAGCAATTCTGGCAAAACTTCTACAATTGATTTGTACATAGCTGATAAAACAATAGATTAAATTATTTATTGTGTCCAATTTACTGCTGAACACAATGCATAAAAAATTAGTCATCAAAAATAAAAAAGTAGTTTTTAAACGTCAGTTTTACAAAAATCAATAGGTTTGTTCGCTCCATCGTCGACCACATCCTGACAAAGCTGTCTAGATTGTGGTCAAGAGCAGAACTATAAATCATAAAAAAAAAAAAAAAAAAAAAAAAAAAAATTATCAGCTTCCAAAAACTTGACGTCGCGTTGAGTTAGTGATCGATCTATGCAATGAAATTAAATTAAATTAAATGCAATGAAATTCTGGTATACAATTTAATATCTGGGTTTGATATTATACCATTAAATTGTAAAAAATTGTAAAACTAACTGGAAACAAGGGACAATCAGGGGGTCTATGGACAGTTTTATGTAACTCACTGGACTTTGCCAGAGGGCATTTTCAAGAATTCCGTTACGACCCGGCCAGATGCAACAAAGCTGAAACTTAAATTAATTAAAATGATAAACATTCTAGTCTTTAAAAATAGAAGTGCACTGGAAAAAGTTAATTGACATCTATATCAAAACTATTATTTTGCAAAATTTCATTCACTTACTATTTTATAACTATAGAAGTTATTAAGCTGTAAAGGATTAGGACTAACGACAGTTTCTTGTAGTTATCACCAGATAATGGACTCGACGTTTTTAACATTTTAATACTACAATAAATGACAGGTTATGCTTTTAATACTTGTGCTTGGAAGACTACCAACAAGACATTTACTACTTATGTATTCATAACACATAGCGATAATAAACAACATAAAGCAGAACTGCAAACAGAATCCAGTCACTAGTAATTACATAGAAAAACCATGAATCATTTGCTATGTGATGGAATCCATAAGTGCTAATGATTGATTCACGACTGGAGAAAATCTTCATGTAATATTGTGGTCTGTCCATATACGAACCAGTTTTTGTGGTTACGGAAAGTGTGGTAATGATGTCACATTTTCTAGTGGCTGTTATGATTTTTCTTATGAAGGATGTAGGTATACCCATTTCGCTATGGTAAAGTTTTCTTTGATCAAGAAAGGTGAAGGGTTTCTTCCAGTTGGTTTATTTATTACTATGAGGGCCCTAAATGATGAACAAGATGATTTTCATCAATCAAAATGTATTCAATAGGTATTACCCATGGAACTAGTCAGTGACACCGCAAATGGTTATTCATGGAGATATTTATAGAAGTTTGCTAAGAAATTATATTAATAGATCGGTCACTAGCTCGTATACTACTGATTTATTTATACATCTTCAGTGATTAATAGTTATAAATACATTTGTATCGTGGATAAAATACTCAGAGCAAAGGAATAAGACAGATGGAGCGCGTAGAACTAGCGAATGAAGCCAGAAAAGGAATACAAAATAGCATGGGAGTACCTAATATTCCACCCACAGTGTTTGCGAGCCGCAATCGGAAGCGTCAATCTTATTCTTTGAGTTTGAGGATTAGAAGTACGCTCCAGATTGCGGTTCGCGAACAATGTTGTCGGAATAGTAGTACGGTCAACCGCACGTCGGTGGTAACACTTTGACATTGACAGCATCTTTATTTCGTAAGCAGTAAGGGCGATTTTCGAATTGAAGTGTTACCACTGTCATGCAGTCGACTGTACTCCATTGCCATTTTGTATTTATTTATATTCTTGCATAGTTGATCATCTACATATTTTTACTTTTTATTGTTCTTTTTCTCAGGCTAGGTGGAGTGACGATATTCGCAAGTTGGCTAGTAGAAGCTAGATAAGAATGTCTGAAGATCGATGCCATTGGTTTGTGTTGTTGAAGAGGCTTTTGACCAGCAGTGGACAGTTAAAGACGATGATGAAGTCTTAAAAATAGTCTCTTTGTTATGGTATCCTTGTCTCCAAACACTCTTTGGTATTTTTAACCAACTCCAAAAGAGGATTCACGAGGATTTTCAGTTCGATTGTATATTTTTTTATGTTTGTTTCCTCATAACTGCGTCATTTATAAACCGATTTGGGAAATTATTTTTTCATTTGAAAGGATATACTTTCAGATTGGTCCCATTTTCATCAAGATTCAGTTCTTATAATTGGATCCTTGTAGAATTGACGGAACTCTTCATATTGTAGGCATACATATAGCGATTTTAGCATTTTCATTAACAGGTCAAGCATTTGTATTCAGAAAGTATTATTTCGTGAAGATCTAATGAAGATCTTCGGAGATAAAGAAGGGAACTCTGCAATAGATGATAGCAAATCATCTGGATTGATTGATTGATTGCAGCAATCGCTTATCTTTCTATTGTTATTGCCACTCAAAATAGAAAAACTAAATAAACTTAAAAAAAAAAACTACTTCAATTAGAAAAAAATAATTTCTGTGAAACAGTTTAGGAAGTCGGTGCCGTTTTTTCTTAAATCAAGGCACCTACTTCCTAAACTGTTTCACAGAAATTATTTTTTTCAGTTTGAAGTCGGTTTTACTTATTTTATAAAGTTTATTTTATATTTGTTCTCAAATACGCATTATATTTCTCATAAGCTGATTCATCCTCAATAAAATCTCGATATCAATAATTTAACAAACTCTCCCGATTCGTGACTTCATCTTAAAAATCAACACCTCACTTCTCATCGACTACCAATTAACGTAGTTTCCCTCACAGTTCTGTTCAAGAAACTAAAAATAGACATGTTAATTATCTACTCGAATTTAAATGCAGGACCCATTATTGCAATGATCAACGTATTTTCAGTCAGTACATGTCAACGTTCTCTCATTAAGTGAAGCCTTGGTCCACTCATGTCTGTTTTAAACATTGATTCAATGAAATCGTATTTTAAATTATTTATTTCTTGCTCGTCTGCAATTTGACTGTCAATAGATTTTTCCTTTCAAAGTATCACGCAATGGTAGTGCATGGTAGCGGGTATTAATGATTATTTCATCGTGCTTTAAATATACCTTAAGGGGAGTGTAATAGCCAAGTGGCGCCCCCATCAGTAAATAAATTTATTATTTATATGTATGTATGCATATAATATTTATGTATTAGGATTTATAGAATATATTTTTGTTGTTATTTTATAGTAGTAGTATAGTATTTTATTTTATTATTAAATTATGTATCGAAATTGCACATCTGACAACCCCATTTTCTGTCCAGTTCATTCTTGTCCATCCTTAGGTTGCCTGGAAGAAATCGCTGATTGCGATAAGGCCGTCATTTGTACAATCGTTTAAATGCATATTCAATGTAATGTTTTTTATGGTGTACAATAAAGCATATATAAATAAATAAATAAATTATTACTCACTGAATACATAATTTTATCGAAAATCCTTTTTTAACAATTAAGTACTGGTAGTGTAGTTTAATTAGAAACTATTAACTCTGTAAATTATAGTTCGCTGTAGTTGCAGATAAAAAATATGCGAAAAACTTTTGGCACTTTTTGTATCTACAACTACAGCGAACTATAATTTAAAGAGTTGATAGTTTCTAATTAAACTACAGTACCTGTAATTCAATCGTTAAAAAAGCATTCTCGATAAATGACGTATTCAGCGAGTAATCATTTTTTTACTGATGGGGGCGCCACTTGGCAACTACATTCCCCTTAAGTGATTTTCATGTCGATACAATGAAACCACCAAAGACATAGGACGTTGAATACGTAAACAGATGTTTTGAAATGTTCTGTTGCATGTTACAATTTTAAATTAGTTAAGGACCATCTTTACATGTAAACGAGTGTATCTTGTACCGTATGCCCAGTCACCTGCACGCTTGAGGAGCTAATGACCGCAAGCCAAAATACAGTGCGCGATGCGGAACACTGGGCCAACAAAATCTAACAAAATTTGCCATCGACTCGCTAAGAAGAAAAAGTGAACGATTATACAACGTGTATCAGAAATGTGTGGTTATATTTGAAGAGCTCCTTCAGGGAATGTTATCAAACAACTTTTATTTCGGGGTCAACCCACGAGCTCTAAACGATTCTGTCCAACTGTTGCCTTGTTGAAACCACCGTGTGGAGGTCAGTTTGAATATAGTTTCCACCTACGTTATACAATGTGTATCAAAAATGCGTGGTCATATTTTAAGAGCTCATTCAGGGCATACCATAGAACAACTTTTACTATGGGACCAACTCTGAAATCGCAAAAAAAAATTAGCTGATCCTTAAAATTTGTCGAGCGACATCGATGATTTAGTAGGGAACAGCTGATTTTTTTTCGTGATTTCAGAGTTGGTTCCTTAGTAAAAGTTGTTGCTATGCCCTGAACGAGGTCTTCCAATATGACCACACATTTCTGGTACATGTTGTATAACGTAGGTAGAAACTATGTATATTCAGAATGATCTCCACCTGGCGGTTTCAACAAGGCAACAGCTGGACAGAATCGTTTTGAGCTCGTGGAAGTAGCTAGTAAATAAAGCCCAATATTCCCGTTTGTTGTAAGCTGCTGGATGAACTATGCTTCTAAAATGTTGAGGCTCGTATACGATTGCATACTTTACTGATAATTTACTGATTAATTTACAGTCTATGACATGTGCCGATTTTTATGGGATTCATATAAAAACTTTTTGAAGATTAATATAAACGGTTTCACTCACGTTATTTCATCGGGTGTTCCCGACCGGTTTCGAGCTCGACCGGAGCCCTTAATCATGAGCTGGTTACGCGGCGATAGGGGAAACCCGGCGCAATATTAAAACCAGACTTAGCGAGCACATAAGCTGTATGAAAAGCATGGACAGCAATAGGTCAGCAGTAGCAGAACACGTGTGCAATGCGGGTACGGCTCATTTCATACGGTTTGACAAAGCTTCCGTACTAGCGAGGGAGAAGTACTTGATACCGCGGAAAGTACATGAAGCTATTGAAATCAGTCGTCACCCAAATTTCAATAGAGACGGAGGTTGGAAACTGCCACCTGCCTGGAAACCAGCTCTCAGGTCTTCATCAAACAGCCATGTCCCGTTGAGCCTGGAGTATGACACGGTCAGCAGTGTGTGCACCGGTGATAATCCACCTGAAGACTCGGACATGACGAGCGACGAAGATGCACGACCACCACTGAAACCAGGCGCTCCGTCACCGTAGTCGCGAGCGCAGCGCTACACGGCGCGCTGTGGCCTCTAAATCCACAGTTTGGTGCGCGACGCCGCCGCGTAACCAGCTCATGATTAAGGGCTCCGTTCGAGCTCGAAACCGGTCGGGCACACCCGATGAAATAACGTGAGTGAAACCGTTTATATTAATCATTATGAATTTAACTCACGATAGTTATTATATAAAAACTTTTTGAAGTTTGAAGTTTGCACTCGCCATAAAATAAAAGTTTAAAGTGTTATATTAATAGTGTTGTAGAGGTGGCACATGTATTGCAAATCTATTCCTAAATGTGGTTTCGTGTCCAAAAATCAATATTCGCACTAAATTTCAACCACGCGAACAATAGATCGTTTTAGCTTCCGTTATTATGTGGTGCAAGTGTTAAACTGACTGCGACATACTGTATTTTAGGCTTAGGTGAACAATCCTATACTAATAAAATAAATGAAAATACATGGATGTTTGTTTGTTTATTTGTTTTTCCTTTAATCAGGCTGAAACAGCTGATAGGATTTTGAGAAATTTGGCACACATATGTAAACTGTTTGTTATTCCGGGAAGATAAATAGTTACTGAGGGAATCAAGTTAACGTCTTTCTTTGATAAACCGAATTATATCGGGCAAAGCCGTGGGCGTGGGCATAGTTAAGTAATTAAATTGCTTGGCATATAGGTAATAGATTGATGTTACTGAGTAACACTAACAAGAAAATAGTAATAGAACTCAAAAAATTGTCATGAACCCAAAATGCTGTAGAATCATCTACAAGATGAACTCATGATAATGAAAATTCAGTCTTGAGTTAATCTCGGCGATGTATGTACAAAAGCTTTCCTATTATAACAATAATATGCATACGTGTGTACAATATAGTATAATAATAATCTTAAAATATAAAAGTTATTCATGAATATAAGATTTTGGAAATAGGAATGAAAAACTTAGTTTCTAGAGGAAAAACTCACTGGATACAAAAGATCTTTAGAGACATGACAACCTTGTTATTTATTACCAATTTGTATTTTAAATATTAATTTGTAGCGAACTTATTCCCAAATTAACTTAAAAACACTTTTGTATATAATTTCCATATCTCGTTACATTAAGAACTTGTATAATCCCATTTTCTTTAATTCCATTAATTTTCTAATACTATCGCAAACTTTGTCTCATTGTCTTATGGACCATCGCCCAAAATTTGCAACTTGTCGCTCGTAACCACAACGTGGTCGTGGTTGTTTTAATGGAGTCGTGTAATTACTTCCTCGCTTACGACATTTGCATGTAAATTTTGTTAGCTCGCCAATACAATTGCGTCATTTTTATTAGACTGAAAAATAATATCAAAATCAAGTGAAAAAAGTTTTAGAAATTACTTTTAAAAATCATGTCCCAGAATAAATTACCTAATAAAAAAAAAACACAACACACTTTTCTGATTACACTTAAAGGGTCCCCCCGCAGTGCCTCAGTAAGCGAGGTGTGAGCCCTCTCTTGGGGGACGCCCTTATGCGGTTTTGCAACCACGATTTTATAAGTTAGGTTTAGGTACATTTTTCGGCGGATGGAGTCCCTGACGGGATTCTCCGCCACCCGCCCGGTTAAGCAGTTAGGGTATCCATTTTGGGTACCAATACTGCAAATGAAAAATAAAATAAAAAAAGCCTCATAGCCTCAGTCACTCTCGCACAAGTAAACGATACGCACACGTACATACCGTTCTCCCGCTAGCCGCGTGTTCGTGTCGATTAAGGCTTCAAAATACCATTGTGTGTAATACGTAGTGAAATGTAAAAGAAAAGAAAAATATGTATGTTTGCCGCCACTGCGTTGGGAACATTATTTTCGTATGATTTGTGAGCGTACAACGTATCTTTACTAAATATCATTGGTTGCAACTACATCGCTCAAAGTCTGCAACTTGTCGCTCGCATCACACGCGGTTGCGGTTGGCCTAATGGAGTCGTGTAATTACTTCCTCGCTTACGATTGTCGCATGTAAAGCAGGTTAACTCACCAAACTATACTTTATAGTTAAGTCGATAAAGAGGCGTGCTAAGAGGCTCATTGCCAACGATGCGTAAGTTGACGCTAAACTGCAAAGCCTTGAGCATCAGAGAGTTATTCAGATATCACACGCCTATGAAATCTATGGTCTAAAATATGTCCGGACTTTAGTAATAATACTATCTGGCCAGCTTTGGACCACTGTGGACGAGAGAACGGCATCGGCATTGTCCATTGTATTTGTCCATTGTTAACATAGCTTCATAAATTAATAAAGGAATGGAACGCAAGCAAATCACGACTGTTTTTAAAACATATTATAGTTGTTTGTCGCTGTAATTTTGGGGAACATTGACTCCTAAGATACAGGCTTCTTGCCTAGTTTAGGGGTCTGACGTTCGACTTGTAATTGTCACTGTCGTACAACTTATTCATAATTCTCTGTGTACTTCATATTATTATGTTGCTTTTTGGTGTACAAATAAAATTTTTTTTTTTTTTTTTTTTTTTATAACTATCGGGATTGAGTGGAGCATATTTTCATGACTTATTTTTGCCGTGTTATTATGATTTAAATAATACCATTGCGTTCGGGAAGCTACGCAGTATCTTCTCGTCCAAAATACAGCAGACTTGGGGTAGTCTGCTGCCCGACCAGCAGCTGGCGTAGCTGCCGAGTTGGCGTAGCTGGCACAGCCGGCGTAGCTGACCCAGTTAACGTAGTTGGCATGCTGGCGTTGCTGGCCTGGTGGCATGCTGGCGTAGCTGACACAGCTGGCGTAGTTGGCGCAGCTGGCGTAGGTGGTAAAGGCCCGCGAGGTGTGGTGGCGTGCAGTGTTCCGTGAGTGCCACCGAAAAGGGTGCGGCCGACATTAGGCCGCACGGGGAGAAGGTGCTCGCTTGCTTGCCGGGCGGGCCGGGACCTGTCGGGGGTGGTTGTGTGAATACTCATGGGTTCCCACGCTCCAGGCTAAGGTAGTTGAAGAAACACCGTGGTGGTTTTAGTCGGTAAGAGTCCGACACTGGCTCCACCTACCCCGGGTGGAGTGCGTCCATGAGGATTTCCCCACGGAAAAAAAAGGAGTTGCCCTGCGTGATCGAATCAGAATTGAGGAGATTCGCAGGAGAACGAAGGCACAGATAATATAATACTATACTAGTAACGACGAAGGTAACTGACATAGCCATAAGAATTGCCAAACTTAAGTGGCAGTGGGTGGGGCACATTGTTCGTAGAAATGATGGCCGATGGGGCCGTAAAGTTCATGAGTGATCTTTTATTTCCCTCAAATTTCAATACTTGAGTTTGTATAAGTACAATATAATTTTTTTGACTTAATGCCACAAATAATCTAACTTAGAATGCCATTCCCAACTTCGAGCCTCGAAACTTCCACCTTCATAAATCAATGAACAGCTTTATTCAGAATATTATATCGACAGCTATTGAACAAGCTCTGCGTTTGACGCTTTTGTTTGAGACGCGAGGACGGCGAGACAAAAGCTGTAGTAGTAGGTGACAACTATGTCAGAATTATATCATATGAGTGTATATTGAATATTGTGTCAGTGATTTTTTGTATTATTTATTTATTTATATATGCTTTATTGTACACCATAAAAAACATTACATTGAATATGCATTTAAACTATTGTACAAATGGCGGCCTTATCGCGTTCAGCGATTTCTTCCAGGCAACCTTAGGATGGACAAGAATGAACTGGACAGAAAATGGGGTTGTCAGATGTGCAATTTCGATACATAATTTAATAATAAAATAAAATACTATACTACTACTATAAAATAACAACAAAAATATATTGTATAAATCCTAATACATAAATATTAATAATAATAATAATTACCGACAGGACTATCGCTCACAACAAGCCTGATATAGTGGTGATAGATCGTTCAGAGCGCCGCACAACGATTGTTGATGTTATTGTCCCGCATGACGAGAATCTCGTGAAGGCCGAGAAGGATAAAGAAATCAGATACCTTGACTTGGCACACGAGGTTGTCGACATGTGGGATGTTGACTCAGCAGTCATTGTGCCGATTGTTGTTACGGCCAATGGCTTAATAGCCAAGAGCCTCGATCTACATCTTAGGAGGCTCGCGTTGGGCAGCTGGGTCAAGGGCTTGATACAGAAAGCGGTACTCCTGGATACGGCGCGTATCGTCAGGAAGTTCCTCTCTCTGAGGCCCTGACCACCGGTAGTCTGGACCCTGTTCCCGATGCCGGCGGGCTACTATTTTTTATATTTTTAAATGTTTTTTTTATATTTTTTTATAGAAATATTTAAAAATGTAAATAATATGTATATAAATAAATAAAGGAATAATAATAAATCGTTTATTTCAGGAAATCCCATAGAAAGTTTTACATATTTTTACTTAACCTAATGTTCGCACACATAATCAATTATTAAATATTATATGCATATATACATATAAATAATAAGCAACGGTAAAGTAATTAAAAACGACCACATACAGGAGAAGAAACATGTTCATAGCGACAATTAATGCTCCTTCACAAGCCTCTTAAACACTGGCAGCGATTGCGCTATTATTTGTTTTGTTTTTGAAGATTTTGTAACTGAAAAGATTGGTAAGGTAATTAATTTAACTTTGAAAGGACATTGATAAAAATAGCCTTAAACAGTTACAAAGATGAACAATATACGAAAATTACATGCGATTTTTTTCGTTTCATAATATATATTGTATTTAATGCGGACAGTACAAGAACAATTTTTTTTATTTTAAGGAGTATCAATACATTATTGACGTAACCGGATAAAATTGTAAATCATGATATGATATCTGTGTATCATCCATATTTTTATTTCTATACTCTATAGTCTATGATTCAATATTATAGACTCCTTTTCACACAGTAAATTCCAAAAAATTGACATCAACTGACAACTTGACGACAATGTAGGTTGTTTGACATAACAAAAAAGCAAAACATGACATCAAAATAGCACAGATATCTCTGATTATATGTGTCAAAATAGTAAATATTTAAAAAATCTAAAATTATATTTAGTAGGTACTGTCCGTGTTTATGAATGTATTGGAATACATTGGCTGAATTGAGTTGTATATGGTGAGCATCAACTTTAATTTGTAACGCCAAAGGGCGGAGTCACTAAGGATCTTTAGCAACGTCCTTTAATTGTAATGTAACATACATTACATTTAAATTTTCCGTACAATGTTGGACACCAATCTGGCATTGTCCTTTGAAACCGCTGCCTGCATGCCTGCCGCTAATTGGGACCAATGCTATTTAAAAGTATAGATATGTTATACCCTAACAAAACAAAAGAAAAACTGGTCCGTACGCAGCGGTGTTGTATTTTGTGGAATATATTTCCATGTGTTGGATTATTACTAGTGTTGGCAGCTACCCGATACATCTTTGATAAGCAGTTGTCAAACGATTCGGTTTGTTATCTCGTTTCGTCTACGATTCACGTAACGAGAGAAATCCGGCCAAGTGTGAGTCGGACTCACACAGTAAGGGCTCCGTACCACCCATCGACCATTTTTTAATTTTTAACATTTGTCGACATAGCAACACATATTCTGAGAAAATTTCAACCGGCTACCTATTCACAATACCAAAATTTGTTTTTATTTATATAAATAAATAACGTTTATTTACGAAAATAGTACATAGTTTCAAATTATACATAGGCTATGTTTTAATTGTACAAAAATTATTAAAGCATCTGTAGCCGAACTAGGCAAAGCCTGTGTTTCGGCTATCAGCGCCAATCCCTTCAAATATTTTTCAATTAGGATAGCCATCAAACAGAAATGTTAACATAGTGTAGGTACATAGGTTTTTTTTTTTTTTAATATTATTGAACTTTATACAAGAAACTTAAACTAAAACTATTCGCAGTCTTTTCAGACTTGCGATCTATAGTAGGTAATATAAATAATAATTTTACTTTAAAAAAAATTGTGACTTAGTGAACGTGTCCTCTCTGTGTGTAAAATGATAATGTCCTTGAGTGAAATGTGAGAGGATGTGTGGGAGTGTAAGTTTGTGTGTATATGTAGGGTGTGTGGGGTGTGTACGTGTGTATGATAACGTGTGATGTGTGTTAGGTGTGGGCTGGGTCTAAATATGTGCACATTTTGTTTATTTACAATCTAACGAGATATAATCTACTATTTGTAAGTGTTTACTGTACACCATTTGTGTGAAATAAAAATTTATTTATTTATAATATTATAGTGATCACTGAGGTATACGTAGTAGAAGTTCAGTCTCTTCGTAAGTGAGTTTTTGTAAGAATGCCCATACTTTTTTCTTACATGGTGTTTTTGTAAGTGTATATATGTTTATAGCTCTGTTTATTTTATTGTATATATAAGGTCCCTTAAAGTTTGTAAACCTCGAACTAAACTTGGTATTACTAATAAAGTTTCTATCACATACAATATCTTTTCGACGTTTTTGTAATTTTAACGGATCATAAGTTTCTTTGCTATGTTGTAGAAGAGTAATATTAAGTATGTAAAGCTGTCTTACAGTCAAAACCTCACAAAATTGGTACAGTGTCGCCGTGGGAAAGTAAATACGCGTAAAAGTACTAACTTTCAGTATTGCACGCTGGGCGATCTCAAGTGGCAGTAGTATAGTTTTTAAGGCGTCTCCCCTGGATGAAATACAGTACGATAGAAGTGACTGACATAGCGCATAATAGATCCGTTTTAGCAGCTGTGGATCAGCAACGTGCCTCAAATTCTTAAAGACATAAATTTGTTTTCCTGTTCTTCCACATAGGAGTCTTATGTGTTCTTTAAAATTAAGACAGCTGTCAATTGTAACACCTAGATATTTAATCGTATGCACACGTTCCAGTGAAGGGCATGAGCATACATCACCAGATTTACACTCGTGAGAGACGATATCCTGGCTTCTACCTGCTTCACGTGCATTCCTAATGCCAAAACAGATATATTTGGTCTTGTCTACATTTAATGTTAGAATGTTACTCTGTAGCAATCCCCCAACGATATCAAAACCAAGTTGTGCAGCACAGAAGGCCTCTTCCCATGTATCGGCGGAGAAACAGAGGGCAGTATCATCCGCAAAAGAGATTATTTCGCCATGGGTGAGTTTAAGACTAGTGAGTTGATTTATATATGCAAGAAATAGGGTAGGCCCTAATATGCTTCCTTGTGGAACTCCATGTGTGACTGGGAGGTCAGTACCTTTGTGTCCATCGACTCGAACACATTGAGATCGGCCAGTTAGGTAGGTTTTGGTATTACCGTTCAAAAGACACAGCCCTGTGATAGACAAACGGACGAACGGACGGACGGACAGCGTAGCGATAGTAATAGGGTGCTGTTTGGCATCCTTTGAGTACGGACACAGAAATAGATAGAATGGTTGTAATCACAATTTTACTTGTGATTCATGCGTGGCAACTTTCCGAACAAACTACGCCTTACATTTTGACGCCATTATTTTTAAAAAACATTTTTTAATCAAATGTACTTTACAGCTTTTGTTACTGCAGTTAGAAACAGCACAATAATTAAAAATAATATTATTTGCTGCATAATCATTTGCGGGTTTTTGTTACAGTATTTATAGAAACAAGTCATAAGGCGTGCTGAGAAAGGCTTAGAAATATCCTGCACTATGGTGCATGGTACTGCCACGCGCGCCCTGCCCACATGGCCATTCTATCTATTTCTGTGGGTATGGAACCCTAAAAAAGCTATAACAAACCGAATCGTACGACAACTCTATCGAAGATGTTCTTAATCGAGTAGCTGCCAACACTAGTAATAACTAATAACCCAACACATGGAAATATATTCCACAAAATACAACAAAGCTGCAGGATATCACGTTTAGGCAGACCGCACGCGGCAGTAAAACGGTATGGGTTCTAACTTAGCGTTAACTGCACATAAACTATCTCGTGTGCCGACGCCCTTAGCAGGACGCGAGTGGCGGTCGTTACTTTTTAATATTATTTCCCTAATGAGGAGTAAGGTATGTGCATAATGTGACAAGTTATGTTTTATTTTATGTTTAAAAATAAATCTCACACATGAAAAACAAAAGATGACATAGCTATAAACTTTGCAAAAGTAATTATTTATCTAATTAAATTCTTAGTAATATAAAAACTACATACCTTGTACATTTTTAAGTTACAAATTGTTATAATTTTATTTGTGTAAGTTTGTCTACATCGATTAAAACTTTACAAAAACAGTACTTCGTATGCTTTACATAGGTACTTCTAATATCGCTATAAAAAAATATATTATTTATTTACGTAAGAATTACCCACCTTTTATTGGGCGCCAATTAAATTTGGCCAAGAATCGAAGTCAGTACCGTGATATTGGAGAGGCCTATGTCCAGCACTGGACTGTGACAGGCCGATGATGATGATGACTTAAAACGTCCTGTCCATAATATCCTTACCAATAAGTATGACTTCGTACTTCACTGTCGAAAAGCACCACCAACCGAAAGAATAAAACAAAATAATAATCAAATCCTTAAATTCTCCATAAAATAAAACAAAGAACATCGATAAACCGCTCAACACTACCCATACAATCCTCAAACAATGGGTCTTGTATTAACTAATATGTTCAACATAATATGTCCAACATAACATGACTAATTAAGTTGATGTCCCAACGTTGATAGGCACGCCCAAATAATCCGTGGATCACCGTGACGATGAATGGGAATTGAATCCCATGATGATACGGGAAATTATGCCGTGTCGTCTTTAGGAGCAGGCTGATGATTGATGCGCTGGAAAAATCTCCCGTTGTCATTGGAAGTAGCAGAAGGGATGAGTAGATTGCATTTCCACAAACGAATAAAATAATCCAATACAGGCAGTGATATTAAAAGTATAGATATTTCATACCCTAAAAAAACAAATGAAAAAAATGTTCCGTACTCACCGGCAGTACAATACACATAAAATAGTACAAAGTAAGTAAGTTGGTTACTTCAAGTTACTTTTGCGTCATAATTGGAACCTTTCTGTACACACACGACGGCATTTTAGTTTTTTTTTGTTACCGGTCACGCTCGGCGCCTTATTTGAAGCGGATTAATAGAAAAATGTCCTAACTAGGACGGTTTCGAGTGTTCAGATTGCAAGCGCAGTAACATATCTGTGCTTTTAAATATCATTGAATACAGGTTTTTCACAGAACTAAGTGGCGGCGATTATGGCATATCCCCCCAACATATGCCTGCGGAAGGCAGAGGACCGAGTGTTGTGGCGCAACTTGGGAGAGGCCTATGTCCAGCAGTAGACTGCGATAGGCTGAGTTGATTGATTGATATGCTTGGGGGAGGCCTATGTCCAGCAGTGGATGTCTTTCGACTTAAATGATGATGATGAAGTGGCCCGTAATCGTTTAGTGCGGAAACTAAATAATTATACAAAACTAAATGCTAATTTCTAGACACAGAAAATCGTTTCATCATCATCATCATCAGCCCATTACAGTCCCACAGCTGGGTGTGGGCCTCTTCTCAGAATGAGAAGGTTAAAGCCTTAGTCCACCACGCTGGCCTAGTGCGGGTTGGCAGACTACACACACCATCGAGAACTGTATGGAACACTCTCAGGTGTGCAGGTTTCCTCACGATGTTTTCCTTCAACGTTAAAGCAAGGGATAATCAAATTCTGATCCACACATGAATTCGAAAAATCAGTCGTGCGGGCCGGATTTAAACCCACACTCTCCTTCATGGAAGGCGCTCAACCACTAGGCTATCACAGCTCTAACTCCACAAATCGCTTGATTTCAGCCGAAAAACGTCTACTACTGGACATACGCCTCCCCCGAAAGGAGGGGATATGCCATAATCGCCACGCTTAGCAAGCGGGATGGCGATCGCAGTTGGTTGGTTAAATACTCAGAGAACGCTGCTGCTCATCCTCTGGTAAATCCCTTAGTCGCCTTTTACGACACCCATGAGAAGAGATAGGGGATGTATTAGGGATACAAATCATCGCCACGCTTGGCAAGCGGGTTGGCGATCGCAGTTGGTTGGTTAAATACTCAGATAACGCTGCTGCTCATCCTCTGGTGAATCCCTTAGTCGCCTTTTACGACACCCATGAGAAGAGATAGGGGATATATTAGGAATACAAATCATCGCCACGCTTGGCAAGCGGGTTGGCGATCGCAGTTGGTTGGTTAAATACTCAGAGAACGCTGCTGCTTATCCTCTGGTGAATCCCTTAGTCGCCTTTTACGACACCCATGAGAAGAGATAGGGGATATATTAGGAATACAAATCATCGCCACGCTTGGCAAGCGGGTTGGCGATCGCAGTTGGTTGGTTAAATACTCAGAGAACGCTGCTGCTTATCCTCTGGTGAATCCCTTAGTCGCCTTTTACGACACCCATGAGAAGAGATAGGGGATATATTCGGGATACAAATCGCTTGTAAAAATAAAATTAATCCTAGCAATGGAATGGATAGATTTAAGAGATAGAAAGTTGCTACGGTGAAGAATATATTCTGGACATTAATGATGGTACCTTTGTTTCTTCCGTGGTGAAAACCTAATGGACGCACTCCGCCCAGGGTAAGCAGAGCCAGTGTGGGACTCTTACCGACTGAAACCACCATGATGTTCATTTATCGACCTTTGGCCGGGGGCGTGGGATACGCTTTGTATTCGCCAACCGCCCCCGATAGGTCCCGGCTCACCACTAGTAGACGAGCCCCTTCTTCCAGTGTGGCCTAACCAGTGGCGTAGCTATTGTAGGGCTAGGCGGGGTAGTATCCCGGGGCACCCAAGCTCAAGGGGCCCCTCGGCCCTATGAACGACGTTCGAAAAAGTTATATAATATCCTAGTTGAATAAATAATGTTCGACTTTTAACTTTTTGTCCCGGGGCCCTTGGTTACATAGCTACGCCACTGGGCCTGCCTAGCCTTCAAATACACTAAATGTGTGTTTATTTTCCCACTATAATCTCTCAATCACCTTGTACAACTACCCTAGGAGCAGGAGTCAAAGGGAGGCCTATTCTAAGCCAGTATTAGACTTTTGAATGTAAAGTAAGCGAGTTACAAATTGGTATCTAAAGACTTAAGTAACTTAGTTTAAGTTTCTTGAAGCAGCTTGCCCCTTAAGTTGTTCAACTAAAATGTGTTGATTACTGTCGGCTGAAGTTGTCCAATTTGTTGATAATGTTGTGAATTCTCTTTTACACAAACTACAATTATTTTAAATTATCGCTCTCTTTTACTAATAGTAGATACAAGAAACAGCACAGCACTTAAATTGTTGCCATCCCGCCAAAAATTTAAGTGCTGTCAAATTAGTCGGAATTAAAATTTCTATACAAGTTTTTTCACGACTTCAGAACATACTAAACATACGAAGAAGTTGAACACGTATTATTAGTTCACAACACTTTCTTGCATCTACTATTAATTAGATGCAAGAAATTGTAGTTTCTTGCATCTACTTAAAAGTAGATGCAAGAAAGGTATGGCAATAATTTATTAATGTAAAAGAGAGCAATAGTTTAAAATAAGTTTAGTTTGTAAACAAGAGAATCGACACTAATACCTAACTATTGATATAAAGAAGAAATGCGGGCAGAGAGACTTGAAAATTAGGTATTTGAAGAAACTATCGCTGTAGCTTTACGAGCGCTCGGCCTCAAATAAGTGGGATAAGGACAACTCCAGCTCCGACTGAATAGCATAAGTAAAAAAAGTCATAATTCGAGGTATGGCCCTCGACTATTTTCTCCTCCGAAACTGGACCAATTAAAAAAATATTTCTTATACTGAATAGAAAAATGTACTGTATTGCTATGTTTTTCCTTTTTCATTAATAGTTGTCAACTGTGTCATTAATAGTTGTGTATTTTCAAAAGTCTCTTCTCTTCACCCGTATTTCCTCTTAATCCAAACCGATCTTTTCAATTCACCAGCATTCGTTCATTTACAATGAGTAAATTATTATTTTCTGCGGTTTGCTGAATTAAATTAATAGTAGGTAATAATAAAATTGCTTAGTAATTATGAGCCCTTACTACCAGCTGATACTTCATATTTATATTTATATCAACCCCACAATAACAACATAAAAGAAAAAGTAACAATTAAAATTAATCCTAATTATTATAACAAATAGCAGATGTCTCCAACAGCTGATGGCATTGCTAATATAGGTGGTATGGAATGCATCTGCGTTCAACCACAAAACAGACACAACAGAAGGTAAACGTCATACAAAAAGTCGGCCAGCAAACATTTCTATCACTTCAATACATAATCATCTGAGGTCAGATCAGGCAGAGTATATGTACCTAAACTTCAAAAACATTGAGTAGATAATACTTCCCTCTGATAATAAAAATAAATAAAAAAGCCTTTTATTTCCAGTAACTTGAATTTCAATTTTGCGTGTTGTTACTACAGAATAGCTTAATTTTTCATTATAGTTACATTAATTCAATTTCATTACAAATATATTACAATTATTACATAATTAATATTCAATTGTACGTACCATGAAAAATTATAATAATAAAAAATAATAAAAATTGATTTATAATTACTTAAATAATTGAATAGTAACAAGCAATGATTTAATTTGAATAAATTAGTAGTTAGTTTAACAATAATAATTAATTAAATTTGAGCTACGTGGAACCCTCTTCGGGTAAAGGCCTCCTCCAGAGAACTCCAGTTGTTCGATCTTTGGCGATATCTGACCAGTTTTTTCCAGCAATAGACTCTATTTCGTCCTTCCACCTCGCTTTTGGTCTGCCTCTACGTCTGTATCCGTGAGGGCCTCTCCATAATGTCACGGTCTTTGTCCATCTGTCGTCGGTATAGCGAGTTACATGTCCTGCCCATTTCCATTTCAATTTCAAATAATAAGATAATACTTCCCTCTGATACCCCGAAATAATAATCATGACGTTTAAAGGATTTAAGAAATTAATAATTATTTATTGCACTTTGAAGACATTCTTCACCAATTTATTAATTCGAAAAATGTCATTACAATAAAGTACTTTTTAATTAAAAGAAAATAAAACTAAGTTGGTTGGTTATTGGGCATTTACCTACTGGATTACATTGCGAAAAACCTACACACTGTACTAGCTGTAATTTTTCCTAAAATAATAAAATAAATTATTATCATTTCGGGATTTCAGATGGAGGTATTAACCGCTCTACCTGTATTACTTCCTTGAAGTTTAGGTAATATATAGAAGAAGAAAGAAAGAAGAAGAAATAATGATGATGATTATAAAGAAGCGCTTCATCAAAAAAAACACACTACAAACACATTGAGGCTCCTGTACCGAAACTGTTAACTATCATTAGTTGTAGAAAATTTGTAACGCAGTTCGGTCCGCGACTCCGCCGCGCAACCAGCTCATGATTAAGGGCTCCGGTCGAGCTCGAAACTAGTCAGGCACACCCGATAGAATCACGTGAGTGAAACCATAAATAATGACTAATTTGTAACGTAACAATAATATTTTCTATTCAATTACATGCACAGAACATACCGCGAAGACGTGGGCTGCAAGTTGCAGTCTGCAAGATGTGCTGCAGGGGCAGGTAGTAGCTGCTTTGGTAACGAGGCAGCCATTAAACTTGAGTATACTGTCACTGCGGTATTTCGAGGCTATTCCATTATAATACCTACAAATCACAATAACTTATGTGTAAGTTCCTAATCGCCCTTTGTCACAACTATGCCTTATTACTTTTGGGTCCTGCGTTTGTCTGATTATTATCAGTTAACACATTCATTAACCCTATTCAATGTATTATGAGTGAAAATAAACAAAAATAATCGTGTGCCATAATACTGCCCTGAATAGCTGGCAGATGGTCTGATGGACCGCAAAAAAGGATAGACAGAAATTGAATTCTTATGGAAACATTATGATAGATATTAAGTGACGGTACAGGGATGGAAATAAGAAAGTTTCCAGTGATTATATCTAATCTCAAATAGAAAGAAATGATACGAGTAGCATGAGTTTTTGCAGCATCGTGTAGATACCGAAAAAAAATATACATTTTTTGTTTCCAAATACGCACACGTGGCGCTGGTAAAAAAAATATATTTTTTTGTCAAAACTAGGTACACGACAGCGTTAACTACACGATATGCCAAAAACTCAACACTATGGGCTCAGATTAAATCATATCTGTGCTGGATTATATTGTAATACATTTTCACAGAAAAAGCCTCCACGAGTGATGATATTTAATTGATCATCCGGCGCACCTTGGGCAGTCACTCCCGCTACCAACCTGCTGACTGGCTAATCATTTTCTCACGGCATGAGCTATTATTGTTATGTAGCTCATGTTGACAGATAGAAAAAGAAGAAGACAGAAAAAGTACATGTCACAAAGTTCCTTGTTTTATTCCAGAAAAGATAACAGTTCAGCTTTAGGAATTTTCACTAATAGTGAATTCACACTCACTAAACACAGAATTTGTTTTAACTTAAACTACTGCTTCTTATTTGCATCGTACATTTACCCACGTGCCCATGTCGCTTTCATTCACTAACCACACACCACCTGGCATCCCAAATGCCCCATCTGTAATAACCTAAATCCATCCTTAATATTAGTACGTTAGGGTCGGATATTTTAATGTTAATACTCGGGATTTATGACTTTTCAGATGTCGTCAGTAAAACAAAAAAAGTACGCCGGATTTGGGAATGGGCAGGGTTTGTAAAACGGTTTTTTTACGCAAGGTCATTTTACCGCTAAAGGTGTGCCGGGTGCAATTTGTAGGTCAATCTGTTCCCGGCCTTGCAGATGTTTCGAGAAAAAAGTCTGCCTTTTGATGACGTACCTGTAACAAAAAGATGGGGACGTTAGTGTCGAGTTTTAGAGGGGTATATTAAGAGCGAGATTCTCGTATACAGTTTTTAATATATAGTGGTCATTATCAAATCGCATGCCCATTGGACTTATTTTCTTTGACTTTTAAGTCATCATCATCATCATTTCAGCCGACTGATGGGCATAGGACTCCCCCAAGCATCGCCACAACGACCGGTCCTGTGCTTCCCGCATCCAACGGATTCCTTTTCGAATTCCATTCCGGCTTTCGAGTACGCGGTCGCCACTCCAGAACTTTTTGGCCATCGGCCATCCGTTCTGCGAGCAATGTGCCCCACCCACTGCCACTAAAGTTTGGCAATTTTTCGGGCTATGTTACTTTCGTTCTCCTGCAAATCTTCTCATTGTCGTGTCTTGTCTTAGCACAGATTAAAAATAAAATAAAATAAACAAATATTTTTGGGACATTTTGACACAGCACCATCTAGTCCAAAACTAAGCAAAGCTTGTACTATGGGTACTAGACAATGAATATAATACTGATGTACTTTTTTTTTGTAAATACATACTTATAGTACATAAGAAACACCCAGACCAACACAAACACTTATGTTCATCACACAAATATTTGTGTCCTGTGTGAATCGAACCCACGACCTCGTGAACAGTAGTCCAACACTCTAACCACTAGACCACAGACGTCAAACTGACTGATTACATATAAACTGTCTTACGGCCAAAATTAATATCCAATCCATCCACGCTTTACCGTACTAGAGATAGAAATTTGACATATTTTGTATGGAGCTTATGTCAAATTCATATCTCTAGTAGGGCAAATCGTGGATAGATTGGATATTAATTTTGGCCGTAAGTCTGCCCTTAATTATCTGAAATCTGCAAAAAGCGTGATGGGGAATGCTTGTTACTTTTCTTTATAAGAAGAGGTCCTTCAGTTGGCCAATTCCATGCTGGTATTAAATGATAAATGCATACCTCCATCTCCAATGTATTTAAGAGAAATGTTACTTGATCCTCAGAGACAAAGGGCTGGCAATCGATCACTGTTACAGCATTGTTGAGTTATAGAGGTGCTGACCCGTGGACGTGTCAACACAGCGCATGTAATTTAAACCGTGTGAGGTGGTGACCTTACGCTGTTGTGGCCCATATAGGTCATCTCTATGGGCTGCGGATTAATAGCTATAAAAGAATCAATCTGATTAGATTACCAACTCTCGTTTTGGTGGATGAGCCACGAGAACTGCAATGCAGATTGAAAGCCTACCCCAATGATATTTAAAAGTACTGATATGTTACTAACGCGCGCAATCTGAAGACCCGAAAATATCATAAATATCCAATTATGACGCAAAACGAACTCAAAGTAACTAACTGAGTATACAAACTTTGTACATGTAATTTCTACTTATAAATAAACATATATATACACATCTTACAATTAATTACTACGTATCTACATCAATATACCTATATACAACATAAACATGTATAAAATAACGCTCGGGCCGTGGGGTCCGAGTGCATGGCTCCTTCAAGGAAATATCCAAGAGACTGGTCGACTCTTCGCGTGACCAGAGGACTGGCTTGTTTTTTGGGCAAAGAATAAGCGTTGCCATTCAGCGTGGCAACGCTGCCAGTCTTCTAGGCAAGCTTCCGGATGACAGTGATTCGGAGGAATTCTTCGACGCCTGAGTCTACTTTTATGGTTATTTAATTCGTATTTTAAACATGTTTAGGGTGAGTTGCATCAAGGGCAACGTTATAGTTACTGTCATAGTTAATTTTAACAGTAGCATTAACAATGACCATAGAATTTAACTATCTACTGTTGCACCATCATGTAAAATGTTAACGTTAAAGTTAAAAGGGTGACAAGTGACAAGACGTTTTATCTCCCCAAAACATACATGGGTTTTTTTTTTTTAAATGGCAACACTTTAAGCTGACTGTCATCACACTATTAAAGTCAAACAAAATTTATGCGAGTGAAACTTTTTTGGGTGGTAATAAACGTGTGGTATTTATTTACAAATTATTTTCCTGTAATAAAACATTTGGCGAACGAGCTCCCCAGTGAAAGCAAACATAAAAAGTGAAAATATGAAAAATTCAGGAGGAATCCCCAGTACTAGTTTGCTCCAAAACTTCAATTCAAAGTTAGTTTATCTTTCTTATTTTGCATGTTTTTATTTTATTTGTTCGGTTCCTACTTCAAACTAAAAATACAATGTTAGTTCTTACATCACAGAAGTATGCAAATTAATTGTATTATTACTTTGTACTTAATACCTACTACAACAAGCGTGAACTTTGTATCTATCAACAATTTTTATAAGGTTGTTAATTAGTTAACTGTCGTATGTTTTCAGAGAAAGAAGTGTTAATTTTAGCAGTAAAGAAGTTTCTAGAATGCAAACCCTTGTAGAAAAATATAAAAATATTTTGCTGTGTAGAAGAACAGATGGGACTAGCACAAAACAGAAAGAACAAACATGGAGCATAATTGAAAAGGAATTCAATGCTACTGGAGATATACCAAGGACAATGAAGCAGTTAAAATATAAATTCGAAAACATGAAAAGATATGCAAAAAAGGTAAAATTATACATTATATTATAACACAACAAAACATTTTTTCTATAATCCATATCATCATCATCATCATTTCAGCCGAAAGACGTCCACAGCTGGACATAGGCCTCCCCCAAGCATGTTGGGGGGATATGCCATAATCGTCATGCTTGGCAGGCGGGTTGACGATCACAGTTGGTTGGTTAAATACTCGGAGAATGCTGCTTCCATCTTCTGGTGACTCCCTTAGTCGTACCGTGTGGCACCACACGGAACGACTAAGGGAGTACAATACATAAGAAACACCCAGACAAACACAAATATTGTGTTCATCACACAAATATTTGTGTCCTGTGAGAATCGAACCCACAACCTCGTGATCAGCAGTCCGAACCTTGAACCACTAGACCACAGACGTCGTCAAATATCTTCTTATATCTTATGGATGTTGTATAATCCACATATTTTTACACAAAAACTATCTTAAGAAGAAGTGATATGTAACACAACTTCTAAACGCCTGCACCAATTTGGATGTGGTATAGTTAGAATCCTTATAAAATATCCCAGGATACACAGGCACATTTTTAATGGTTAGGTTACAGTTACAGTAATTTAACCCTTTAACTCCTATAGACGCAATATTATGCAAGAAAGTATAGAATTTTGATTGTCTGGATTCCGGTATACATGAAGTTAAATGATAAATTTGTTTGCAGGAGGCCGCAAGAGAGCGCCAGGAAATGAGACGTACAGGAGGAGGTAAACCTCCCTCACTACCTCCAGGATCAGAAGACGCCACTGACTGGCTTAGATCCATAATGTCAACCTCAATTGATGGTAATGAGTCGCTTTATGACGATGATGTGATAACTACAAATTCAGTTTCTGTGAGTAACTATTATGATTGTATTAAAAAATACTATTAGTTATGTACCTATGCCTAATTAATGATTTTATATAAATAATTTGTTCTTAATTGTTTCAGGTTCAAAATGTTGACAGCAACTTTGTTATCATTAATTCAGATGTCGATGAAATTCCACTAACACAAAAGGTATTTGATATTCTTGTTTGATCATGTTTTATTATTTGCTGACCATGGTTTTAAGATTGTGATTTAAATTTGAATACTTTAGGTAGGTATACATTAATAATATTTTTGAAAACTATTGTGTTTTTGTTACAGAAACCAAAGCTCGATAATAATGTGACTGTTATAACGGATGCTGATTATGTAACATATAATGTACCACAAGTACATATTAATTGCAAGTTTTTAGAAAGCATTTTTTTGTATAGAAAAGAATGTTATACAACTACCTACCTATGACAAACATAATATTTGTATTGTTTAGTTACAGAATACAGAGATGGATGTAGAAAAGCTAAGTGCTCAAATTATAGAAGAACCCTTTGACTGCAGTACACCCCATTCTTCTCTGAGGAGACCAATAGCACCACCGCTCAAAAGTAAGTTGTTTCTGTTAAAAAAAATATTCATTACAAATTAACTAATGTAACTGTAAAAAGCCCCCGACTATGACTTAACTGAAGTGCATAATTTTTACCTGACTACCAAATTATAACCCTCTATGATTTTGACTGTCTATGTATGTAGTTATGTAAAAAAGGGCCTTGGTTCACAAGTTACATGTATCTTATTTAATATTTTCATTTCAGGGCAAATTCAGAAGAAACAGGGTGCCAATGAAAATATTATAAAGAGAGCATTGCAAGAACAAAAAATTTCTGTCTTAAAAGACCTTAACAAAATTGAAATGGAAAAAATCAAGCTCAGTATTCAAAATCAAAACGAGCTCCATCAGCAAATTATGCTTCACAATGAAGAGAAACATAAGCTAGAGCTAGAGAAACTGCAGTTAGAAATTGATATACTGAAGGAAAAAGTAAACAAACAAGTTTAATTTTATTGTATGCACCTATTTCTGTCCTAACTATGTTGTCTCTTATCTATTTTATATTGTTCTGTGTCTCTCCTCAAATTCCAAAAGATTAGAGACTAGACTAGATGGTGCTGTGTAAAAATGTCCCAAAGATATTTATTTTATTATAGATAAGCACCTAATACAAAAGTAAACATCTTATAAAATTTAATTATTATTGTTAAGTATATTATTTATTAACATAACATAACATCACGCCTGTATTTCCCCGAAGGGGTAGGTAGAGGTGTATAGTACACCCACATTTCGCCAGTTATTTTATAGTCCCATGTAATAGGGGGCGAGCCTATTGCCACTAACCGGGCACAAATCCAGACTCCGGGCTGCTACTGAGAATTTCCTAAAGAAAAAACCCATTAACACTTTGCCCGACCCGGGAATCGAACCCAGGACCCCACGATCAGCAGTCGCGCTTGCGACCACTAGACCAACGAGGCAGTCTTATATATTATTATTATTATTATATATTATTGTGTACTTAATACATAATGATATTATGTTTTGCTTCATTTTCTTTACACTTTAATTTCATACATTGTCTTTTCTTCCATTGACTTCAGATTTGTGTTACCATTAATTTATGGAAACTGTCTTGGATTATGTATTGTATAAATAGTATCTAAATTTATCACTTAAGTTTTTACAGTTTTTGTTTTTCTGGAAATAAATTCTAATGTAATGATGAAAATAAAAGACATAAATTTCACCTTGTCTATTTTATTATTTCTTCTATCATCTGTTATCCTACTAAAATAGTGATTAATCAACGTATTTCTGTTATGCTCCTCCATTATTGCTAGTTGCAGGTGAATAAGAATATAATTCTTCTTCATCAGCAGAATCCTCATCATCATGGCATGAAATTGGCATAGGGTCTCTAGATTTCTTGCAGATGTTGTGGAGCACTGTCATTGCCACAATGGCAGCTTGAGCTCTAATTGGATCCATCCGGAGTTTCCAAGATAAAGAAGGAAACCTTTTTTTCCAGCAGCTGAATGTCCGTTCAACCACATTTCTGGTTCGAATATGGCTTTCATTGTACAGGCGTTCGGCTTCTGTGGTGGGATTTCGCAGAGGGGTGAGCAATTATGGTTTGACAGCATAGCTTATCTCCCAGTAACCAGGAATCTGTAAACTCACCATCTTGTAGGCGTCCTTTAATCACGCTACTATTGAATATGTGGCTGTCATGGCAGCTCCCTGGCCACCGTGCCACAACATTATTTATATACATTCCTGCATTACAGATAACCTGCACATTAAGCGAAAACATCTGTTTTCAATTTGTATACATTTCAGCATCTATTCCACCAGGAGATTTAATTGGAATATGGGTGCAGTCAATAGCACCTATTGTTTTTGGGAATGCACTTATTTCATTTAAAAAATAGCTGCCTTTTCCATATCTTGACCACTTTCAGGCATTAACACCCTCTCTGATCGGAGCCCGGCAATAAATCTACTGACACGATGTATTATTCGACATACACTGAATTTATGAACACCTGCAGCATCACCAATACAACGTTGTAAAGAGCCACACGCATAGAACTCTAGAGGCATAAGTACTTGCGGTTCTGGTGTTATAACATTGTTCCTGCCAAGAATGAAATAAACATTAATTAGAGCATGATTAGATTAAATTGATTGAAAGTTATGGGAGATGCCTATACATAGGTTTTGTATTAGGCAGGTAAGTACATTGCAAGCATAGTCATGGCACAAAATCCACTATTTTGTGCCAGGCCTATGCTCAGTAATGGGTAAATAAGGGCTGACAATGATGATGAAGAGCATAGTCACTAAAGTAGTTACCTAGTACTTAAAGAATATGTAGAGTAGATACTCACTTCATGGTCCTTGTTTTAACCAAAGGTAGAGAGAAGCTTCACCCTTGTTAAGCCTTAGAAATCCGAAATCTGTCCAGAAATTCATTTTGATCCCATTTTTTTAAATCGAACAATGCGAGCGCGTAACACTTCTCTTCCTAACTCGCAATTCGGATTCAGTATTAGTATTATCACTATCATCGCTAGAAGAGCTAGATTCCCACAGTATGTCGCGGACTAAAGACATTATATCGTTGATGATTTTTTCCACTAAAAACAGTATTTTACTTTATAGTCACACAATTAATAGGTTAGAATTGCATAGCAGCTGACACACAACAAACAGTATTTAACCATAACTATAGCCCTTAACCGCCCGAAGTTGGGCGGTTAATGTTATCGTTATTTGTGACGTCATTTTAACCATTGTCAAAATGGTGCAACGCGTATTTCACTTAACCAGGGATTTGACACTGGTTAGGCATTGGTTATGGTTATAGTTACTTGGTGCAACTGAGCCTTTTAGTGACTAACTTACTTGTACTTGTTTATGTGTATGTGTGTGCTGCCGCTGCGTAAACATGTAACATTTTTTTCTGTTGTTTTGTTAGGGTATGCCTAACATATCTTTACTTTTAAATATCATTGGCCTACCCCAACATTATAATTATAATTAAGAAAAGGATGAATCATAATTTTTGATGATAACAAGCTGTATATTTCCAGTATAAGATGACCTCGCATTGTTTAGGTTTTCCGCACAATGCGAGATCAGCTTATACTGGAAATGTACAGCTTGATGTGTAGCCGTGTTTACGAGTGAGGTTACAATGACAATCTCGTATGTATTATATAAATGTAATAAACGTTTATAACAACAAAACCAAACATGTTTTTAAAAAGAAAATGTTGTTTTCGATGCGCTACAATTAACCGAAGTTTAATCAACGCGGCATTCCGGTTTTTAATTATAACTTCCATTAGAAAAAATAAACTTTTACTTTTTCGATGTTACTTTTAGCAAATATAAGTTAATCGGGAAATTAAGGGAAAGTGTGTTTGTTATTGAGAAACAGGGTACCATACATATACATATTTATAATAAATCTTTTTTCGACGATTTTAATTAATAATATTGTACGGTAGATTAAAATATATTTTTTTAGAAATATATGTAAAGACGCTTGTCATCTTAGTCTACCTGCGACCACGAAATGCTGCAAAGCTTTCGAAACGTCAGGAAACCAATTAAAATAATATAAGCGATTTAATCCGGTTAATCCGTGATCGAATCAGAACGAAAGTAACCGACATAGCCCGAAGAATTGCCAAACTTAAGTGGCAGTGGGCGGGGTACATTGCTCGCAGAACGGATGGCCGATGGGGCAGTAAAGTTCTGGAGTGGCGACCGCGTACTGGAAGGCGCAGCGTGGGTAGGCCCCCCACAAGGTGGACCGACGACCTGGTGAAGGTCGCTGGAATCCGCTGGATGCGGAAGGCACAGGACCGGTCGTTTTGGCGATGCTTGGGGGAGGCCTATGTCCAGCAGTGGACGTCTTTCGGCTGAAATGATGATGATGATGAATCCGGTTAAACTTTGTTTTATTATAAATCTTTTTTCTTTAACTAATTTCAAACAGGTTTTTCTATAATTTTTTGCTGGGTTTATTACAAACAGTAGGTCAATTCACGTAACTAAAGAAGTGCAGTTGCAGTGCAGTTGCAGTGCAGTTGCAGTTAAGTTTTGATTAAAACAACAATTTTCGTATTCTCTTATCTTGGGCGGTCACTGTCAGATACCAAATGCAGCGTCACTGCAACTTGATCGGCGCGTCATGAAATTAGGTAGGTATGTGAATTAGAAAATAAATAAGAAAATACAAGTAGATGGGGAGTCAATACAACATATCCAGGAATATCTTTACTTGGGCCAAGTAGTCTCCTTCCAGGCGAGACAAGACAAAGAAGTTGCTAGACGCACAGAAAACGCCTGGAAGAGTTACTGGTCCATGAAGGAGCTGTTCAAAGAGGACTTACCATTGCCTCTGAAGCGTAAGCTCATTGACATGTGTATTTTTCCCGTCTTAACTTATGGAGCACAGACTTGGTCTTTTACTAACATCCAGT
The DNA here is from genome assembly GCA_949699075.1 of Asteroscopus sphinx. Classification (NCBI taxonomy): domain Eukaryota; kingdom Metazoa; phylum Arthropoda; class Insecta; order Lepidoptera; family Noctuidae; genus Asteroscopus; species Asteroscopus sphinx. The sequence continues at coordinate 18,093,826 of OX453022.1, read as the reverse complement.
TTACTAGGTTTAAAATTAACAGATCGTGTTCGAAACACTATACTGCGCTCTAAAACACAAATAGCAGACGTGGCTCAAAAGGCTGCCAAGCTGAAGTGGGACTGGGCAGGACATGTCTGCCGCATCCCCGACGTACTGTGGGCCCAAATGGCTCAAAACTGGAACCCCGAGGCAATTACACGAGGTCGCGGCAGGCCGCGGTGGAGATGGCGGGATGAAATGAATGCATTCATCAATAACTGGAAGGAATAGGCAAGGGATCGTGAAAAGTGGAAAAAATGGAGGGAGGCCTTTCCCCAGGAGTGGGAAATTTATTAATGTAAAATATCCGTTCAAGATCCGTAAAAAATACGCCGGATACGGATACGGATACAGATCTTAATTTAACCTCAGACATCCGCGGATACGAATACAGATATGGATATCGGGCACATTACTAGTTCCAACGATAGTGCACGAAAAATTCACATGTTTGTTTTTACCATACTAGGTATTGGGCCTTTCATCAATCAAACGACATATAAATAAGATTTATAAATAGCTAATACGCGCCTAATTGACATTAAAATAAACACCACTCACCAAATGATGAAAAAAGCAGAAATAGCGTATCCATAATATTCGGATCTCGCATCCATCCATTCGCATAGGAAGTCTATATCCGTTCAGGAAGAAATGAGACGCATATATGAAACGAATGAGGAAGAGAGAGACAGAGCATAAGTAATACGATCGCCTGATCAAGAAAAAAGTGGCATACGACGGTTGATGCTTCCGTAATATAGAACTATCAGATATCTCGAATTTCATGTACACTTCTGATGTTTATACCCGTTATTTGTCACTATTTCGCGCGAATACGTCTTGGTTTATAGGCAAAGTCAAATCAAGTTCATAAGTGAGTGAACATAAGTGTTTGTGTTGGTCTGGGTGTTTCTTATGTATTATAAGTATGTATTTATAAAAAAAAAGTATTTAAGTATTATATCCATTGTCTAGTACCAATATCACAAGCTCTGCTTAGTTTGGGACTAGATGGTGCTGTGTAAAAATGTCCCGAAGATATTTATTTACTTATTTATTATTTACATTAAGTTATACCTTTTTGATTACTTTAATTTTCACGTCTATTTTACATCAGTTTAAAATTAAAACCTTGGGGTGAGGAAAGGAATATTCATATTTATGGAAAGTTAAGGAGCTAGTTATATAGGAAATGCCGATGTCATTTTTATAAATTACCGACTAGTTGATTTTAACATCGAATACGCAGGATAAATGATTTAAATATATAAATATCTTTGGGACATTTTTACACAGCACCATCTAGTCCCAAACTAAGCAGAGCTTGTGGTATGGGTACTAGACAATGGATATAATACGTATATACTTTTTTTTTTGTAAATACATACTTATAATACATAAGCAACACACCCAGACCAACACAAACACTTATGTTCATCACACGAATATTTGTGTCCTGTGGGAATCGAACCCACGACCTCGTTATCAGCAGTCCGACACTCGAACCACTAGACCACAGAGGTCGTCAAATTATTTGAATTAAAATAACAAGTGAACAAAATATTTCGGGACCTAATCCCAATCTTTACTAATATTATGAAGGGGAAAGGTTTGTTGGTTTGTAATCGATAAACTCTGAAACTACTGAACCGATTTTAATAATTCTCTCACTATTAGAATGCTAATTTTTTTTCAGAAGTCACATAGGTTATATTTTATTTCAGTACGCGGACGAAGCCGCGGGAAAAGTAAATTATATTATTATTACTTTGTTTTTAAAAGCTCTGCGTGCTGTGTGTGTGGATTTGTGCCCGGTCAATGGCAATAGGCTCGCCCCCTATTACATGGGACTATAACATAACTGGCGAAATGTGGGTGTACTATTACACCTCTGCCTACCCCTTCGGGGAAATACAGGCGTGATGTTATGGTATGTTATGTTATGTTATGTTATGTTATGTGTGCTTTTGTTAGCCCCTATCCCCCTTTCAATGCCCTATTTCTGTACATCGAAAATCTATATGCCTCCTTATAAACCACACTTGTTACTAACCATAAATCAATTCTTTTGAAATGTTAACGCTTGTCAACCTGGCACTTACAGCAATTTCCAATACATTATACTGGCATGGTTCATACCTAGTCTCAGCATAAAACTGTTTCTTACATTAATTCATATTTCATTTGAAAGAAGATTAACCGTAAAAGTAATGCTCATTATTAAATAATTACTTACAATTACTCTTAACCAGTAAAAGTCATATTTATTGACTTCCTACAAATCAATTTTTCAAATCCCATTAGAAAGATATTAATTGCGGGTACAAATTACCACAATAAAGATAAGTGCAGAAGAGCCATTCGAAATACTGTACAAAATATTTTTTGGAAAGAAGACGCTGTTGTAATATTATTAGCGCAGAGAACCTTCTAAGTCCTGACCAAGCTTATTTATGGATTGATTTTTCATCACCCCTGTAAATAAGATGTTGGAATGTTTTGTGCCAGGATCTAAACGTTTAGTTTTCTAGAATGAGAAAATTATGACATGTTTATTTTATAGGTCTATGAAATGAACATCTCATCATTTGGTTTATACAAAGATTGTCAGTAACTAATTCACGAGTATTGTTTTATAAGTAACTGGCTTTTAATCGTGGCTTCGCTCCCGTAGTTCTCCATTTTGTTATTATTTCAGGACGCTACTGTATACAATGTTTTACTTCCTTCCATTTGGCGCTGAAACGTGATTTTTTAAAAGTACTCTTATATTCTATGTCATGTCACTTTCTGGCCCATAAAAAACCTCCATGCAAAATAAACAACAAACCAACAAACATACTTTCCAGTTTAAATATTACGAAAAATTTGTAGTAGGATAGGATGAAGCATTTACAAAAATACGGCTAAAAAGATTATGTAAATGTGTTTAAACTTTTCATCTAAAAATTCACGGAGTCAACCTTCTGTGCTAACCTTCATCTTAAAAATACTTAGTTACATTATTTATTATCCAAATAATCCGTTTTGATAGTCAATACATCGTTTGGTCACGGTGTGTATGTTCATAAAACAATCATTTATCACGGGAGGAAAGTTTGACATAAGTTGGTACTCAGTATTATTACTAACTTATGAGCGGATAATCTGTGGGTGAATTTCCTGGAAATTGGGATTGTTTGTTTTGTCTTGATTTCATTGTGCGTGAAAAGTCCCAAAAAGATAGTTTAATACTAGGTACCAGATATTTTCAGAGGTTTTGTTCTCTTATTGACTTTGTCATAACTCTATCACTTCAAGCAAAGACATTTTGACTTCGTGGTTGAACGCCTAGTGCATCTACAATATACCTACAACATCATTCTTAGTTTATACTAATCCTCTTAAGGGGTCATTATACTCATCATTATGAACAACTTTTACTATGGGACCAAAACTTAAATCTCGAAAAAAAACAAGCTGATCCCTATATTTGACTTCACATAAAACGTTAAAATGTAGGGATCAGCTGTTTTTTCTTCGCGGTTTCAGGGTTGGTCCCATAGTAAAAGTTGATCATAATGATGAGTACAATAACCCCTTAAGAGGTTTAGTATAAAGTAAGAATAAGTTTGTGTATTCGTAGCATGCATAGCAAATACTTGTAATTTAGTTGATAGGTGAGTAATTAAGTAAACAAGAAAAAAATATTCGAAGATTAGTTTTCTTACACTTTAAGGTACCAAGGTACCAAGTTAAACGCTACTAGGTATAAGCTGACCAGAGTGTGTTGCCAGTAATAACTTACGATACTGAAACGTGGTTGTTTACAATGGGCTTGATAAAGAGGCTCAAAGTCGCCCAAAGGGCAAATGGAGAGGGCTATGCTCGGAGTGACCCTGCGTGATCGAATCAGAAATGAGGAGATTCGCAGGAGAACGAAGGTAACCGACATAGCTCAAAGAATTGCCAAACTTAAGTGGCAGTGGGCGGGGCACATTGCTCGCAGAATGGATGGCCGATGGGGCAGTGTTTAGGCGCAAACGCCTAGTTGATTTTTGATAGCAAATCACACTGCACGTAATTTCCTAATATGTAGGTAGTTTAATAAAATTGTTAACTTAAAATTAATTTTAGATCACCCTCAAGGTATTTGATTTTTCTGTTCTAACACTAAACTTGAAAGAATCAGGATTACACGTATACGACTAGGAAGACCTAGATTTTTATTTAAATATCTACCAGCCAAACGTACCTATTTACTGGAAAGGAGGAATAATTTTAAACATGATCCATCGAGCCGCATTACGAGGGAAGTGATCAGCGTTTATTTTATTGTGTTTTATACCCATTACTCTTTTGCAGTTTCATTGTGAAACTAGGTACCCTAGTGAATAGCCTAAAACTACACTATTTTGTGTATTCTAAGCAGAAACGAGGTTTGTCTTTAAATTCAATACCTATTATTGTTGTTTCTTTAGTTTTAAACAGGTATTTACTGGACTATTTGGCATAAATTTTATATTGTAAAAAGTGAGTCATTTTTGCAAGTCATTCTGTCATTCGTCGTACCTCATACTTTCAACGTAGTAATTCCATCTTATTATTGTAATATCATTGTAAAATCGTAGTTAATCAGTGTAATCGTAAGCATACCCAAGTTTTATGAAAGTACTTACCTGAATCTTATCTTAATTGTCCTGTTAGGCCATCAATCATTCAACTGTTGTACCTGAAAAATTTAGAGCTTATTCTAATTGTAAATCCTAACATTTCCAGGCAAACCGGATCAGTCTCGGGCTCTCAAAATGACGGAGAAAGAGGACAAGGAGCTAACAAAGAAACGAACCAGTTTTAAAGGCCGTCTTACTATGTTTGCCAACTATCTAAGCGATTTGAGTGATACATTAAGGTGAATGCTACAGGGTAGCCCGCGAAATTCAAAATATTTGGCGTTTTTTGTAAATTGTAGCTTTATTTCGCGTTGTATATTGGTCAAAATATGATTGGCGGAAATAAAAACAATATATCTACTGAATAATACTCATAAAAAATATTAACCTAGCTCTATTAGCTGTACTAGCTCGATAATATTAATTTACGATCAAATTATCGATTTTCGAGCTTGTAGAGCTTATAGAGCTAGGTTAATATTTTTTATGAGTATTATTATTTAGATATATTGTTACTATTTTTGCCAATCATAATTTGACCTATATACAACGCGAAATAAAGCTACAATTTGCAAAAAAACACCGAACTATTTGAATTTCGCGGGCTACCCTGTAGCATTCACCTTAAGCCGGAAGCAGGAAACAGAGTTGCAGCTAAGAATTAGTAAGACTTTTAGAAATTATAGAAAATAGTAATAAAGAACCAAAAATTCCATACATATTATTAATGTCATCTAAATGTTTCATAATAATTCAAAACTATTGATAAATACGTCTTGTGTTTTCTAAAAACAGAGATTTATTACAAACATATTTTAAGGAACATTTTTATACCAAATAACAATAAATTACGTCTTGATTGGTTGTTAAATACATGCAAATTCCCTGTTATCTAAATATCTATAAGAAATTGTCTTACTTTTTTGCGTAACTTCGCATGATAAATATTTATTATGCCAGTTTATGAGAAACAGATATAGTGATGAACAGTTTATTAAGTTTATGCAAATTTTGATTTATGTCTAAATTGTTATATAATAGTTGTTGAAACTTGTAGGTAGTTTAGTGATATATAAGATAGTTTAGTGTTTAGAATAATGTAAGGTTCTCATATAAGTGAACTGAATGTTCTTTTTGAGAATAAAGGCCTATCCGCACACAACAGTGCCGGCTGGCACAGTGCCGACACGTGCCGATCAGTCAGTGAAATATGATATTGTACCATACATTTTGTATGACGCTATCCGTACTCGTCAGTGACAGTGACGTTCAGTGATGGCAGTGCTGCGCCGACATTCGCCGTGATCCGACGTGAGTTTGTAGCGGACAATATTTTGCCTAAGACGGTCGCAGTATTTCAAGATGGACGACGAAAAGTTGATTGAAGGTACAAAAAATCCCTGCACGTGTCGCTTCGGTACTGACATGTATGAATAGCACGTCACGGAACGGTACGGTACGGAACTGTCGGTCACGTGTCGGCACTGTTGTGTGCGGATAGGCCTTAAAGATTCTTTAAACCTATATACAACGTGTATCAGAAATGTGTGGTAATTTTTTTTTCTCTAATTGTTATAATATGGCAAAACGAGCTAAAGGCCCACCTGATGTTAAGCGGTTACAATACCACCTAGGCTGTTACCTGAATATGGGTATATTTTATACGAAATATGGATGTACAATACACACTGTAAATACGCCTGTACCTATCCTTTCGAAGAATTCAGGGGTGATATTATGTAGGTACTTATTAAGTAAGTAGTACTAATGTGTATGTATGTAATTATCTATTAATGGAGTGGCCAGAGGTGGCATATTAAAAACCAAAATTAATGATCCAAAAACTGATACTATCAAAACTTTAATACCCTACAAATGAAGAAACATAATTTAAAAATTGTAATAATTTATATCAAATTAATTAACATCATTTAATAACGTTAATATTTAAGTCTCCAGCTGTGTGCCACCCGCCTTCCGTGACCAGTAATTATAACAATTAATTTTATTATATTATACTTGTAATTTTTGTTATATTACAAGTAATCAGTTAAGCTTTTATAACGTAATCATTAATGAAGACTGGTTTTAATGTAATTAAAAACGAAAGAACTTGTTACGTTTCTTGATGTTTCTTTAAATAGGTATATCTTAGTATTGCGTGTAAAGGATTTTGTGAATGAAATAATTATCTCTTTACTCTTTTTCTTGGACAGATTGACCTCAAATGTACACATACATACATACATAAAGTCACGCCTTTATTTCCCTGAAGGGGTAGGCAGAGGTGTATAGAACAGCTACATTTCGACAGTTATTTTGTAAGTCCCATGTAATAAGGGCCATGGTGAGCCCATTTCCATTAACAAGGCACAAATCCAGACTGTTATTGAGAATAATAACTTCATAGGTTTTCGCGATCACTACACATTATAATAAAACAAAGTTTAACCGGATTAAATCGCGTATATTATTTATATCCGGTTAAACTTTGTTTTATTATAATGCTATTGAGAATTTCATAGTGAAAAAACCCAATAACGGTTAGCCTGGCACGGGAATCATTCCCCACGCTTACTCGTCGCACTTGCGACTACTAGACCAAAGAGGCATTCCTACATTTAAATTTTTGAGTAGTAGGTACCCTAACAAAAAAATTTGAATAATTATTATTTCCAGTTTTACAAGGAGAGACAGACGTCTGTATCGTGGCAGGCCTTATTATAGGTTTGCACCAAAAAACATTTAACATGTAATGTCTCCAAACTTGTCATATGAAACTAATGTCACAACTTTTTTTGATGATTGTTACGTTCGCACTGCAGAAAACTGGGTAAATTCTTTGACAGATTTCAAGATTTGTTGTTGGCTGTTATTGCACTGACTAAAAACTTATACATTGACATGTTTGTCTATAGATTTGTCACGGCTGACGTTCGCACTGATGCTTAATCATGTGTCAAAACTTGTATAAATCTCGTTTTTTGTGTTATCCAATGAGGTCGGTAAACATGTATGGCTGAAAGCAGATACTTTGAAGTGTATCGAAATTAATTGTGAAACATGTCAATAGACTATGAAATGTCAAACAAGTTTCGTTTCAACAAGTTGTGTGATAATGCGAACGCGATTCGATACATTGACAGAAAACTGACTTTTCAACATGTTTTTATGTGAATGTTTCGTCAGTGCAAACTCGCAGTTAGAACATATTTTTTACTGTATGATGTTATTTGTAACAAGTGGACAGACTGAAAATGAAGTAGGTAAGCTAAATAAGTATTTAATAAGTATTATTTATGACGCATTTACGCATGCAAAGCGAAATCTAAGGATAAATTAAATAAATTGTGGAAACTTCTTAGGTTTTCGCGATCACTACACATTATAATAAAATAAGGTTTAACCGGATTAAATCAAGTTCACAAGTTCTGGCGAAGGAAAACCGATATGTACCTAGAATGCTCCGTGAGGCTATTGAAATTAAAAAACATCTTAATTTTAATAGAGAAGATGGTTGGCAGCTACCACCTGTTTGGAACCCAGTCCTAAAAATAATCAAGTCCCAAACAGCACGCAACACTGTAAAAGATAATGATATTGTGAGTGATTACTGCGTGCATCGAAACGATTTTAATTAATAATATTGTACGGTAGATTAAAATAATTTTTTAGAAATATTTGTAAAGACGCTTGTCATCTTAGTCTACCTGCGACCACGAAATGCTGCAAAGCTTTCGAAACGTCAGGGAAACCAATTTAAATAATATACGCGATTTAATCCGGTTAAACCTTGTTTTATTAAATTGTGGAAAGATAAAATCGCTCACGAGCAGGATTTGAACCTGCGACTCCTGGCTCAGTAAACTAGTGTTTTAGCCAATAAGCTACCGTGAACACTGGGCCCTAATTCACGTAATTTCATAACGCGCCGATCAAGTTGCAGTGACGCTGCAGTTCGTTTCTGACAGCGATCGCCGTGGATAAGAGAATACGAAAAGCATTGTTTTGATCGTAACTTATCTGCAACTGCACTGCAACAGCACTGCAACTGAACTGCAACTGCATTTCTTTAGTTATGTGAATTGATCTACTGCTCGTGATATTGAATTTATCTTCCACTTACGTCTTTCGGTAACGTCAGCAGCATCCCATTGAGAAAAAAGAAAAGAAAGAAAGAAAATATTTATTGCAGTCTCGGTACAGGCGAGAGAAAAAAAACTAAAAATAACATAATAACAAAAAAACTTAAAATTGACATGCCTGTATGAGACTAAAAAAGGCCCCCATCTCAGCATATGCTACATACCGTGTTTTGTTTTTAATCATATATGTTTCTCTTTCTGCACAGCGTTTCAGATAGTGATATCACAAAACGCCTGCGGCGCTCGAATACACTATACGAAAGCGGCGACGACACGTTTCTTTCAATAAATCGCATTTTCGCATATTTTCTCAATGATACTCACACTAATGAGAATTACACAATAAAACCTACCTAGCACTATTAATTGCCATTTTTCACTTCCGACCTCATGTAAAGACTTTCTCTATGACATTAACTTGGACGAATAAAAAAAGGCGGACAGAATCTCGCTAAACAAAAAGTGAAGCACTCATAGTAAGACGGCTCGCTTAAAAGTACGGGCTGGCACGCACACATTCACATCCATAGTAAGACAAAAAGCCGCGATTACGCAACAAATCTCGTGTGGCGGTAGTCAATGTCGTAGTGTCACAAATAAAACAACAATATATATCTGATGTGTTAAAATTATGTCGAAATTATAGTGGGTTTAGGAAATAATGAAGTGCTTCAATCTTTTCTTAGCTAGATTCCGACCGCCAATTTTTATTCGTCCAAGAACATTAAATGGAATTATTGTTTATTTAATTGTTAGTTATTACTCACACTTACTCGATAATTAATATCACAGCTGCGTATTGTCAACATAGAATTATGAGCAGTTTTCTGTATATTGTTTGTGACTCATGGTTGCGTCAAACGCCCAACGTATCCAATAAAATATAAATTGTTGATGATAATCAAGAAAACTGTTATTTCATGTCAAATGCGTTACATTTTAAACGACTACTAATATCATGCTGAAATTTGAGTCGCTTAATTCCCGAAAGAGAGTCATTATACTCATCATTATGAACAACTTTTACTATGGGACCAATCCTGAAATCGCGAAAAAAAATACTGTTGGTAACTACATTTGTGTTCTCTTCATCATCATCATCATTTCAGCCGAAAGACGTCCACTGCTGGACATAGGCCTCCCCCAAGCATCGCCACAACGACCGGTCCTGTGCCTTCCGCATCCAGCGGATTCCCGCGACCTTCACCAGGTCGTCGGTCCACCTTGTGGGGGGCCTACCCACGCTGCGCCTTCCAGTACGCGTAGTAGTATGTGTTCTCTTAAATCAATAAAATGTAGGGACCACCTGTTTTTTTATTCGCGAATTCAGGGTTGGTCCCGTAAAAAAAATTGTTTAAAATTATGAGTACAATGACCCCTTTTCGGGTATTAAGCGACTCAAATTTCAGCGTGTATATATTTTTAATTACATAATTATAATTATCAATTTTGTTCTTTTATTACTCTTTTATTTTGACTCTATGATCACATTGTAGTCTAATTTTGATAATTAATTATCTAATTATCCACCAATCCAAACTTCTATTTAAGCTAAAAAATTAATAATATATTATTATAAAATTATAAATTAAGATTAATAAGAAGTTATTGTAGATATTGAGTTTATATCCCTTTTCAAATAATACAGGTCTACATAATTAAAAAGTTAGCAAAACATTTTATAAGTATTCGCAATTCTATTCTCGTAATTCTAAAAGTACTTGAACTTTTATGACACTTAAATCTTTAGCAGGAAGTTGCGAAGTAATAACACAGCAGGTAAATACAGGAAGTAATATTTAAGTAATACTTTGAGGAAAATTGAATGTTATGGTTATATTGAAGACTTTGCGTTTGAAGAGAAAATTTTACGTAAAGGTAAATTTAGCCTTGTAGTGTTACTAAAACTAAACTCGAATATGAATAAACTTTACTCGAATGTGAATAGAAATTTAAAATCTATTCTTTGAATTATTGTAAGCAATTACTACTTGCGCGGATATTAAATAGGATTGAAAAAGGCAGCATTTTTTATATATCCAAGCATCTTACTGTACTCAGTCGCTATTCGTGAACTATTATTGGCAGATTGTATCTTATATATCATTAGAAGTTTTTAAACTTTCGCGAATTTCACTCATATTGAACTATGTTTACGGGACTTGTCGCGCACAATTAAATCAAAATATAACAAACATTTACATATCATTGTTTATCAAACTAATTGCTGTTAGTCTTCCAATCCAATAAACAAATAAATTTGTTTTTGCCTCACGCTCACGGTACGGTACGGTATTGTTGTTATTGTGTGAGCGAGAGGCACATAAAACAATAGAAGTGCCACCATATTTAATCGTATTTGATTATATTTATTTTTTATTAGATACATTTCCATTAAAGGCACAATTTTAACTAATGTTCCATATTCCTTCTAACACATACGAGCATGTTTGACAACATGCTCGCCGTTCTAGCCAACAGTATGTCTCAGTAAAGTAATATTTAAGCCAGTCGTATCTCCCGCCGCGTACCATGTACAATATTGTATCCATATTATACAACGCCATAACGTATTACTTTATAGTTTACACCATGTTTGGACGATGGCTAATTTAATAACATGCTTAATTGCCCTGTCATCTATTGTTGAATATCATTGTATGGTAGATTTCTTATGGTTAAACGAAGACATTGAGTAGGATAATTAATGGATGACACTTCGCATGACTAGAGGGAGACCAGCTTATTCAAAGATATAAATTGTGGTAAGAAAAATTGGCTTACGAGCATTCACTCTGTACAATACAATACAAATCCTCTTTATTGCACAACAAGATTATATTAATTTCTTAAATAACTACTCATGCGGTAGTGTACTCTGTATGCTTTAATTGACATTGCAATGCATTAAAATAATAAATAATTGACTGACTTGTTCGTTAGCTCAAGAATTTGACGTTTAGCTAAGCTTTCGGTCCCGATTGCCACACGAATAACTATTTTGAAGCCTGAGGTCTAGTGGTTCGAAGGTCGGACTGCTGAAAAAATATTTTTGGGACATTTTTACACAGCACCATCAAGTCCCAAACTAAGCAGAGCTTGTGCTATGGGTACTAGACAATGGATATAATACATATACTTTTTTTTGTAAATTCACACTTATAATAAGAAACATCAGACCTACACAAACACTTATGTTCATCACACAAATATTTGTGTCCTGTAGGAATCGAACCCATGACCTCGTGATCAGCAGTCCAAATTTTGAATCACTAGACCACAGACGTCATCAATATGAATAAGCTATTATTCTTAGTTTCCTAGATATTAAGGTTTTATGTTTGTGATCCGAATTAATTGCTCCCAAACTAATCTCAATGCTTTAAATCTCAATCTCTGACAGTAGATGTTTCTGATTGCCGTTTGTTGGTGACATTAATGACCTCAATCAACTCAGCCTATCGCAGTCCACTGCTGGACATAGGCCTCTCCCAAGTTTCGCCACAACACTCGGTCCTCTGCCTTCCGCATCCAGTCCCCCCCAGCCTCGTTCTTTAGGTCGTCGGTCTACCTGGCAGGGGGGCGCCCTACGCTGCGTTTGCCGATTCGCGGTCTCCACTCAAGGACTCGTCTGCTCCAGCGGCCATCGGTCCTTCGACAGAAATGGCCAGCCCTCTGCCACTTCAGCTTACTGATCCTACAAGCTATGTCGGTCACTCCGGTTCTTCTCCGGATAATCTCGTTACGGATTTTATCCTTCAAAGAAACTTCAAGCATAGCTCGCTCCATAGCTCGCTGAGCGACTTTGAACTTGTAGACTAGCCCAACTGTCAGTGTCCACGTCTCGGCACCGTAAGTCATGACAGGCAGGACGCACTGGTTGAAGACCTTTGTCTTCGACTTAAGTGTCACAAATAATCGGCAAACAGGAACATCTATTGTTAGGAGATTGAGGTTTAAAGCGTTTGCTTGATCATCAGTGCTGTTTTGGACGCAAAGTCACTAAAATTGTATTTTGCAGCATATCTAACAGCGGTTTTTTGAAATTTATTTTGCATTGAATGCTAGAAACATGGTGGTCGTAACTGCGTACCAGGCCCCTCAGAAAGTATTGCGAAAAAAAGTTTTTATATATGGGAGACTGGCCAGTTATAATGTTTTTCGAAAATATGATTATTTATAAGTAAAAATAAGTAAGTTCCAATTTCAAAATTTCCCTCCACATTTTTTGCGAGTTAATTCAAAGTATTGTGTCTCACTGAAATATGGATCTGCGCCGGGAACATTTTAGAGCTATGATTTTATACGATTTCAAGTGTCGCCTGAAACCGGATGAATCGTACGATAGACTTCAAATGGCATTCATGGATGAAGGCCCTTCCAAGGCAACCGTGTATCGTTGGTATAACGAATTCAAGCGCGGTCGACCAACTTTGGGGGATGACGAAAGAAGCGGTCGCCCTTTGACGGCTGTTACCGAAGAAAATGTGCTAGCAGTGAAAAATTTAATCCAAGACAATAGGCGAATTACATATCAGGAGATTCAACACATATTGAAGATTGGATCGGGAAGCGTTCACGAGATTCTACACAGCCATCTTCGCGTGAGGAGGATAGTATCACGCTGGGTGCCGCACAACCTCACCGATGCTCAGAAGCAGGCCCGGGTGGAATGGTGCCGTGATATGCTTAACAAATTTGAAGCAGGCTCGTCTCGGCGTGTTTACGACATCGTTACAGGTGATGAGTCCTGGATTTATCAATACGACCCAGAAACCAAGCGCCAGTCGACTGTTTGGGTGTTTCAAAATGAGCCAACGCCTACCAAAGTGAAGCGGTGATCTAGAAGCGGGGGTAAGATTTTGATTGCTAGCTTTTTTAATTTGACTGGCCACTTGGTATCAATTCCCTTACGGGATCAAAGAAGCATTAATGCCGAATGGTATACTACCAAATGTTTGCCAGAAGTTTTCTCTGTTATAAGCAACAAGCGACCAAACACAGGGCTCCGCGGGCTACTGCTCCACCACGACAATGCACCTGCGCACACCGCACTCAAAACGAGGGACTTCCTGGACAGCACGCCAGTCAAACTCCTGGGTCACCCTCCTTACAGCCCTGATCTAGCACCGTGTGACTTCTTTTTATTCCCAAAAATAAAAAATCAGCTCAAAGGGATACAATTTTCGTCGCCGGAAGATGCGCTGGCTGCGTTCGAGCAGGCTGTAAACGAGGTGTCTGCGGCGGACTGGAAAAAGTGTTTTGAAAACTGGTTTAGGCGCATGAATCTTTGTATAGAGGCTGGTGGAAAGTACTTTGAAAAGATTTGATAAAAATATATGTACGTATAGAACAATTTTTTTTAGTTTCGCAAAACTTTCTGAGTGTCCCACGTATTTATGTGTTGGTAGCGGCGAAACGGCGTGGCGACGACACGCGTTCCGGTATTAAAAGACAGTAGATAACATTTCTATTACCTTGTCATTTAGATTTTTATGAACGTAATGTAAGAGGGCTATGCTCGGAGTGTCCCTGCGTGATCGAATCAGAAATGAGGAGATTCGCAGGAGAACGAAAGTAACCGACATAGCCCGAAGAATTGCCAAACTTAAGTGGCAGTGGGCGGGGCACATTGCTCGCAGAACGGATGGCCGATGGGGCAGTAAAGTTCTGGAGTGGCGACCGCGTACTGGAAGGCGCAGCGTGGGTAGGCCCCCCACAAGGTGGACCAACGACCTGGTGAAGGTCGCGGGAATCCGCTGGATGCGGAAGGCACAGGACCGGTCGTTGTGGCGATGCTTGGGGGAGGCCTATGTCCAGCAGTGGACGTCTTTCGGCTGAAATGATGATGATGATGATGAATGTAAGAGTGTTCATTTTATTTTTTGCTATTTTTCTAATTACCCAGAATACAAAGCTCTACCTATTTTCTTTAAACAAAGACACAAAGCAATTAAGACTAGCTTAAACAAAAAATTTGTTTACGTGTTCAGAATAAAAAAGCCAAAGGAATTTTTTTAGGTACATTTAACATTTTTCTGACGTTTTCATTATTCTTTTACAGTTTTGTTTGTTCCTTATTATAAAAAAATAGATCGCTGTTTACCAATGGTAGGTAACTAGTTTTTACTACGGACAAACGCTTCCAACGTTTAGGTTTTTAATCTATGCTAGCTACAATGTCTAGGCTTAGAGAAATAAGTTAGTACAGTCGACCGCACATCAGCCGTAACACTTGAATTACGAAAACTGCCCTTACTGCTTACGGAATAAAGACGCTGTCAAGTTAAAAAGTTACCACTTTCATTTGATCGACTGTACCCATGTTTTTTATTTTATTTAACTATTATTCAAATAGCAATAAATACAGGACTGACTGGCCTTAAATTCTCTTTTTATTAACATAGAAAACATGAAACAAAAGACAATATCAATAAGCGTAACACTATCATCGTTATTCAAGATTGAACCAAGAAAAATAATATCTAATTTTGTTACCGACCACACGCGACGCGACAGCCGTCGTACGTCTAAATGTCCCATACGAGTATGTTATTTTTATACCATAACGAGCAAACTTGGAGTATTAATTAAATAAACAACTGCTCAGTTTATTTGTTTGAGTGGTGCAGTGAAAAATATGTGAGGAGTTCGTAAAATAAAGGAATTTAAGGGTTTGAGTTATTCATTTCTGTTTGTTATTTTAGAAATAAACAAAAAAATCCTTTTGAAACGTGGAAATAATTTTATGCACTGTATTTCAATTATCTTATACGTATAAGATAAAAAATCGACTAGTATAGTGAACCGCATATCAACGGTAATAAAACCATAACAAGCGTAACTGGCTTAAATTTTGTTAAAGCTAGAGTTCAAAGTCAAAATCTCTTAACTTACAAGCCTTAGCTGTAGACTTATTATTAATAACATCTGTAATCATTTCTTATTGCAAATAAAAATAAAATGCAATCCAAAAATGAATTCAATAATAATAAAAAAACGCGTTATTCAATAAACAATATGAACTAAACAATTCACCAGATTTCTTTTATTGATTGTATTCCAAATCGACTCGTACGAATGATTGATTCACCCAATCAATCTTAACACCAATCATTTTAACAAAATATCATTTACATCAAAAGTTTTATGTCCAATAAATTAAATGTAATTTGTCGACCATCAAAATGTAATACCTAAAAAAACATCGACTATAATTTTCTAAATTCCTACAATACTTTAATACCTCCATAATAACACAATATTTATTTAAAAAACAACGTTTTTTTACGACTTATGAAGCAAAACAAAACATTTGTCTATGTTAGTGCTAACCCGTACACCGCTTGTCCAATTTTTAATCTTTTTTGGCTATTAAGCTTACCGAGGCATCGCGTTGTAGACAATTATTTACTGTCCACGTATACATAATGCTTTCCTTCTGTTTGTGTTCTTATTTCAATTTATTCTTTTAAATAATGTTTTTCACAGGAATAGGGAAGAAACTTATTGAAGTTTTTTCGAATGTGCACGTTTTCGATCACTGATTTTGTTTTTTCTCAATGCATGTTTTTCAGGGTCACCGAATAAAGATTTTGCTGTTGAGTTTTATGTAGTCTTAATAACAGAAGCTCACAAAATATGACATGCAAACAAGTTTAAAAGGAATTTGTACAAATGCCTAAAACGGGAATTCTCTGAATTTACTGTGAAATTATTAGGAGTACGGTTTAATTAAGTTAACGGATAGCTGTCTTTGCTAATGAACGTATTAATTATGTCATTACATCTTGTTAAATTCCCTAGTAACATCTTTCTCACTAGAAAAATTATGTGGCTTATTCCAAGTTTCTCTAGTAACAACGTCTGAAAAAACAGTAAGAAAAATCTACGTGGTGTCAAAAACAAACGGAAGCAACGAGGCACGTTCCATTAGGCTGACGAGTACGTCAATAACAGGAACCATTCGACAGTTGATATGCCAATAATACTAGTTAACACGGCGCGATTGACGTGAAAAAAAATACGCAAACAATGTCGCTGCGTCATCGCTACCCCGATTCCAATGTCAAATTTTTGCTAAATCAAAGATGTGATCTTAATTTTTGAAAGTTTTTGTTAAAAAAGTTTTCTTTGCGCTTGTTGTAAAATAAAAACAATGCCATCATATTACATGCAAAATCAGGGGGACGCCGTACTTCCAGCTACACAAAATAAGCGCATAAGAAAAATATGGCCGTTTTAAAACGCGCTGGGTCCCTTGAAGATCAGCGTCAATCACGCCGGGTTGAAAGTAAACAAAAAATCAAAGAAGTACAAAACAGCATGATAGAGTAAACGAGGGACATATTCTAGAATACCTGGGTAAATTTTCAAAAAATCTTACCAACAATTTAGAAAGTCATTAAACTCTTGAGTTGCTTAACACGATAAAAGTTCAAATTGTTTTTATTCTTGTGATCTTGTCTAATGGTGAATGTCTTATGAGACAAGATCACAAGAATAAAAACAATTGAATTGAATTGAATTGTCGTGTTAAACAACTCAAGAGATTAATGACTTTCTAAATTGTTGGTAAGATTTTTGAAAATTCACCCACCTACGCATATTTCATATATGCGCAGGTGTTATTAAGACGCTGACAACAGCCAAATACCCCAAATAGGCTTCTTTTAAAAACATTTTTAGCTGTATCTATTCAGTTTGTGGCAGTGAAAAAAATATATGTTAATCTTGATCGTATTTTCTGAAACTGTATTGTGCCCAAACCACGTTTTCTTGAAGTTTTCTCTATAGAAAAGAATTGTAAACTAACCTCTTAAAACATGCTTTAAAGCAAACAATCTCTATTATTTACTAAATATTATAAATAAAATTAAGAAAACATTTGAGAAAGACAATAATCTAAACATTTGTTGTTTCTGTTTTTCAAATAAGCTTTTAGTTTTTTATTAAAAAATAATATTGTTAATTTTCATTCAAGTTGAGCGGCGTATCCGACGTCCCTCGGCTCGTTGCCTCTCTTCAGTTCTGTACGAAACGACAGTGACCGCAGAGGTCTGATTTTTTAGGTGTTGTCAGCCTCTTAATCTAAGATGCGTAGATACACATAATGAAAAAATATTCCACGATAAATCACGCGTTCAGGAGTAAATGCTCGCGCACATTCTGATTGTCCATGGGTTTTTTTTTGCTGGCAATTAGTACAAAAGATGCGCTGTTTCCTTGTGGTCATACTAGTTTGTCATACCAGTATGACCACGAGGATATACATGTCCTCGTGGTCATACTGTACATAATATTTTCAGAAAAAAGATTTTGCTTCCTCCTGTATATATAAATACTTTTCCGCGTGTTGACTTAATAATATAACAGAGTTGGCAATTAAGAAAAATATATAAATAAATTGTCGCGGGAATCTGCTGGATGCGGGAAGCTGCAGGCCGGGATCTGTCGGGAGTGGTTGTGCGAATACCAACGGGTTCCCACGCCCCCGGCCAAAGGTAGTTGAAGGAACACCGTGGTGGTTTTAGTCGGTAAGGGTCCGACATTCGCTCCGCTTGGGGAGGCAGAGTGCGTCTATGAGGATTTCCCCACGCAAAAAAAAAAAGTACAGCACTGTAAAGTCTCATAAACATCCGTTCAGCCGTTTCCACCTGATGAGGTAACAAACAGACAGACACATAAATTCTAAAAGCTATTCTTATTTATAGTTAATACATATATGTATATATACTTTATTCACAGATTATTTTTGTTTTACTCTATTTTTATACGTGGAGACTTGTAATTGGCTGTCAGTCTAGCACATTGTTCTTATTCTGTTTTCTTTATCTGTAAGTCTTCCATACAAATAAAATAAATAAATAAATAATAATAGGTAAATAAATATTTTTGGGACATTTTTTACACAGCACCATCTAGTCCCAATCCAAGCAGAGCTTGTAATATGGGTATTAGACAATGGATATGATACATATATACTTTTTTTTTGTAAATACATACTTATGATACATAAGAAACACCTAGACCAACACAAACACTCATGTCACATCACAAATATTTGTGTCTTGTGGGAATCGAACCCACGACCTCGTGATCAGCAGTCCGACACTCGAACCACCAGACCACAGAGGTCGTTAAATAGCTGGTTTTCGCGAAAAAAAAAGTATGTGCCGACATTTTGACCTTCGCAATTAAACTGTCATATACAAGGCGTCCCACGGATCAAAAAATCGACAGGGAGCGAAATAATCAAAAGAGTTCGACTTTGTATTCAATAAGACAAGAAGAGACTCATTTTGAGCATTTGATAAATTGATTAATTTTGTATTAAAAATGTTAAAATTCATGGTCTTCCTTTTATTTGTGACACTATGTTAATCAGCAAAAAATTATACTTATGATGAAGCCTTTCGATCGGTATGATAAAGCTACAGGTGATTATTTTGCTCATGTAACGGGTTCGATTTCCGGTTCAACCATGTAATTATTTAAATATCTATGAATGCAGTTTAAATTGTTTTTTAAATTCAAATAAAGTATTCTTTCAGTAAAATGTTCCATCAACAATATTCAAGGTACTTTCCCTCCATGTGGCATATCCGTGGGACGCCCTATATACCACTACGCGATTTATACAATGTGTTATTGAAATAACTGAAAACCTCTTAACTGGTTATTGTACTCATCAGTATGAACAATTTTTACCATGGGACCAACCCTGAAATCGCCGGAAAAAAACAGCTGTTCCCCTATATTTGTGTTCACATAAATCGACAAAATGTAGGTCGCGTGACGCGTGGCGTCACGTGAAGCGTGCACTAACAAACCGACAAAACTTCCAAAATATTATAGAAATGGGTTCTATTGGATAACCAACATCAAGGATAACGACGAAATTTTTTTTTTTTTTTCAATATATGGAAACTCCACGTCTACAGATTTATATGTATAGATAGAGGAAGATGTCAAATGGTTAATCGAGCTTACACACGAAGAAATAAGTATTGTTTTTTTTAAAATTACGGTAATCCTAGATTTTGAGGTATTCGCCAGATCCGATATTATTGAATTAAAAGTTTTTCCTAAGTTCTATCTAGTTATTTATCGCTCTATATTTTTGTTTTCTTAAGGACTGGTACATTTACCTATTTGTTTTTCTTATAGGAGGTGTCGAAATATGAGTATGACTACGAGGACATGTATATCCTCGTGGTCATACTGGTATGACAAACTAGTATGACCACAAGGAAACAGCGAAAAGATCGCTGTTTCCTTGTGGTCATACTAGTTTGTCATACCAGTATGACCACGAGGATATACATGTCCTCGTGGTCATACTGTACATAATATTTTCAGAAAAAAGATTTTGCTTCCTCCTGTATATATAAATACTTTTCCGCGTGTTGACTTAATAATATAACAGAGTTGGCAATTAAGAAAAATATATAAATAAATTGTCGCGGGAATCTGCTGGATGCGGGAAGCTGCAGGCCGGGATCTGTCGGGAGTGGTTGTGCGAATACCAACGGGTTCCCACGCCCCCGGCCAAAGGTAGTTGAAGGAACACCGTGGTGGTTTTAGTCGGTAAGGGTCCGACATTCGCTCCGCTTGGGGAGGCAGAGTGCGTCTATGAGGATTTCCCCACGCAAAAAAAAAAAGTACAGCACTGTAAAGTCTCATAAACATCCGTTCAGCCGTTTCCACCTGATGAGGTAACAAACAGACAGACACATAAATTCTAAAAGCTATTCTTATTTATAGTTAATACATATATGTATATATACTTTATTCACAGATTATTTTTGTTTTACTCTATTTTTATACGTGGAGACTTGTAATTGGCTGTCAGTCTAGCACATTGTTCTTATTCTGTTTTCTTTATCTGTAAGTCTTCCATACAAATAAAATAAATAAATAAATAATAATAGGTAAATAAATATTTTTGGGACATTTTTTACACAGCACCATCTAGTCCCAATCCAAGCAGAGCTTGTAATATGGGTATTAGACAATGGATATGATACATATATACTTTTTTTTTGTAAATACATACTTATGATACATAAGAAACACCTAGACCAACACAAACACTCATGTCACATCACAAATATTTGTGTCTTGTGGGAATCGAACCCACGACCTCGTGATCAGCAGTCCGACACTCGAACCACCAGACCACAGAGGTCGTTAAATAGCTGGTTTTCGCGAAAAAAAAAGTATGTGCCGACATTTTGACCTTCGCAATTAAACTGTCATATACAAGGCGTCCCACGGATCAAAAAATCGACAGGGAGCGAAATAATCAAAAGAGTTCGACTTTGTATTCAATAAGACAAGAAGAGACTCATTTTGAGCATTTGATAAATTGATTAATTTTGTATTAAAAATGTTAAAATTCATGGTCTTCCTTTTATTTGTGACACTATGTTAATCAGCAAAAAATTATCCTTATGATGAAGCCTTTCGATCGGTATGATAAAGCTACAGGTGATTATTTTGCTCATGTAACGGGTTCGATTTCCGGTTCAACCATGTAATTATTTAAATATCTATGAATGCAGTTTAAATTGTTTTTTAAATTCAAATAAAGTATTCTTTCAGTAAAATGTTCCATCAACAATATTCAAGGTACTTTCCCTCCATGTGGCATATCCGTGGGACGCCCTATATACCACTACGCGATTTATACAATGTGTTATTGAAATAACTGAAAACCTCTTAACTGGTTATTGTACTCATCAGTATGAACAATTTTTACCATGGGACCAACCCTGAAATCGCCGGAAAAAAACAGCTGTTCCCCTATATTTGTGTTCACATAAATCGACAAAATGTAGGTCGCGTGACGCGTGGCGTCACGTGAAGCGTGCACTAACAAACCGACAAAACTTCCAAAATATTATAGAAATGGGTTCTATTGGATAACCAACATCAAGGATAACGACGAAATTTTTTTTTTTTTTTCAATATATGGAAACTCCACGTCTACAGATTTATATGTATAGATAGAGGAAGATGTCAAATGGTTAATCGAGCTTACACACGAAGAAATAAGTATTGTTTTTTTTAAAATTACGGTAATCCTAGATTTTGAGGTATTCGCCAGATCCGATATTATTGAATTAAAAGTTTTTCCTAAGTTCTATCTAGTTATTTATCGCTCTATATTTTTGTTTTCTTAAGGACTGGTACATTTACCTATTTGTTTTTCTTATAGGAGGTGTCGAAATATGAGTATGACTACGAGGACATGTATATCCTCGTGGTCATACTGGTATGACAAACTAGTATGACCACAAGGAAACAGCGAAAAGATGGAGAGGATAGCAATAGTAACCTGTGAACACTGCCGCAAACGAAACTAAACGCAAACACATATTGAATAATAATAATAAAAAACCAATGACACTGCCCGACCTGGAAATCTAATTTAATGTTGGCGGATTCACTTGCGACATATCAAATTTGGAAAACTGGAAGGCGCAGCATGGGTAGGTCCCCCACAAGGTCGATCGACGACCTGGTGAAGATCGCGGGAATCCGCTGGATGCGGAAAGCGCAGGACCGGTCGTTGTGGTGATGCTTGGGGGAGGCCTATGTCCAGCAATAGACGTCTTTCGGCTGAAATGATTTATGATTATGATGATGTTAAGTTTACCGATTCGTTGAATTCCTTACTGCTCTCTCGTCATGTTTCCTTACCTGTAAGAAGAAAAAAAAGAAAATTAAACATTGGATTATTCAAAGAAAACTCGCTGAAATGTTTCTTAAAAAGCTGTATTTGACGTACTTAATTTAGCTTAAAGTTATGATTAATTTTGTAAAACTTACAAATAAATAAGTACCAAAACATTCTTCTCTATAGGCATTATAATTGTACGATTAAAAGATAAAGATAAAGTCAATACGGCGATAATTACTTGATTGTTGCTATTTCTTTTACTTTCATTGAAATGAAAAATGTGTCTGGTTTTAAACAGAGTTGATTAACATCATGATTTATTTGTGTAAAATAGATTTCTTGATTTAAAAAAATCATAAAAATCATGATTTATTGGATTTAAAAAAAAAAAAATTGACTTTATTTGACTTTGAAAGATTTTTACATGATTTTTATTATTTACATACTCATAACTGATAACATTCCAAATACTGTCTAAAAATCCCAATGGTTCCAAAGAAAAAACTAGATAAGTAACAAAACATATTTTTCTCCAAAATTAGTTATCATTTTTTAAATGGTTTCCATAAATGTAAATCTACTGACCCGCCTGCCAAGCGTGGCAATTATGGCATATCCCCCCAATAAATGCTTGGGGGAGGCCTGTGTCCAGCAGTGGACGTCTTACGGCTGAAATGATGATGATGAAATCTACTGACATAGAATCTTCCATATTTATGACGAAAATTGCTATGTCGCCATAGAAAAACAATACTTGAAGAAGATCTACCTACTACTCTTTATTTACATAAAAAAACTCTTACCTACTTGTTCACTTATTATGAATATTTTTTACGAAAAGTTTTACTAGTATGTAACTTTGTAAGAATAAAAGAAAAACATAAGTAAATCTTAGCATGACAGTAGTAATTAAGTACAGAAACGTAGGAAACAGTTTATTCAAACTTCTAAGACTTTTTACTTGTCTATCTATAATCAGTTCCGAAAAGTAAATTCAACATCTAATTGAAGCATCTACTAACTCGAAGTTCTTGACTATTTATAGTTTGTTATGGCCATATTTTTATTCAATATTCAGTAAAAAATAAAAACTGTATAATATTTAATATGAATTTTTCTTTTCTAGTCCCATAACATTATGATTTAAATAAATCACTGAAATTTTATGGAAAAAAATCAAGTTTGATTTAAATCACTGATTTTTATAAAAAAAAATACTTGATTTAAATCATGATTTAAAGCAATCAACCCTGGTTTTAAGTAGATATTTTCAAGTGATTGTGATACTATTAATATGACATTTCCATGTTCCATGTTCTATTGTTGGCATGTTGATTTTGTATATTATGTTTTTATAATTATGATTATTGTGAAATATATGCTTTAAATAAAAAAAATTGCCATCGTATAGTTTGTATTTTATTTTAATTCCCTATACACAAACACATTTTTGGCAACAGTACTGAATGACTACGTAAAGTTGATTTCGGGTGATTTGACCGCTTCAATTTTTACAAAAGAAAAAGGTGTCATTTTATCCCACCATATATTTCGGTTCAGTTGAACATACCCCTAACGTTTATTAAAAATGTAAGAGGTGGCTATTCACCCTTTCGGGTAAGTTTTTTTCGGGTAATTCGCCACCCAAGTCCTTTTGAACGCCAGTTTATAGCCACACTGTATTTAAAAGTCTTTTAATAAATCGTGTAGCTTTATCACACAAGGCACTTACTTACCCAGACATTATGCCTACAATTTCTCTTAGGCTTCTCTTAATACCATTGTGTAAGTAGCCTTTTCTGTAATTTACTCGTGTATCTCCCCTGGAGAGGCTTTTAGATAGCCATAGGGTGTCTTGTACAGCTGCCGACCATTAATATACACCATGGTATTTATTGTTGATACGCACGCCATATGTATGGGGACGGAGGAGTTAAAATTTAAGACTACTATTGTTGATAAATATAATAGTACCTATTTAATTGTGTACCTATTACTATGTCTACTTTCTAAGTTGGTTTAAGTCTTAGACCAACTTATGTCAGTGATGGAAAATTAGGGGTACGCTTGATATAACTCCGATCGTAATTTTTCATGGAAAATTCGCGATCGAAATTCATTCATTCTTATTAGAATTGAAATCGGGTATTTAGCACGTATTGTGTATATTTAAAAAAAACAGGCCAAGTGCGAGTCGGGCTCGCGCAGTAAGGGTTCCGTACCTCTCAATGACTTGATACCCCATAAAAACTGATTTAATTTACGAGAGTTTATCAAAAGACATCAACGCACAGTGCGCGAAAGTGAATTTTTGCATGTCTTTCTTACGCAGGTACCATCACATATGTCTAGGTTTGTCTTATTTTTAGTATTTGTTGCTAAACTACATAATATGCACTATAATCTGACCAAGTTTGACGCTGGTATATATTACCGTTTTGAAGATAGAGCAGGAACAAAAACGTTGAAAAAAATGCATGTTTTTTGAGGTTTCTTGTATGGGGGACCCCCTTTGGTTTTAGACTTTTTTTTGTTTTTAGTATTTGTCGTGATACACCTCGTAGCAACACAATTTCTGAGAAAATTTCAACCGGTTACCTATTACCGTTCAAAAGATACAGCCCTGTGACAGACAGATGGACGTACGGACGGACGGACGGACGGACGGACAGCGTAGCGAGAGTAATAGGGTCCCGTTTGGCCCCTTCGGGTACGGAACCCTAAAAAAGCCATGTATGGATTGGGATTGAAATTTAGAAACCATGAATCGAATTAAACTGTTTAGATTATCGAGCAACCAATGAACAAGAACTTGCAGCAATGGACAATAAGTTAGGCTAACATATAGGCTAGCTATGGGTTGCCCTTAGAGTAATAAGACATAGATACAATTATAGTTTTAAAGATATAAATTGTGAGCTGGATTCAAACCTGCGACTTCAGGCTCAGTAGGAGCCAGAAGTCGCATGTTCGGATCCTGCACGTGAGTGATTTTTTTATTTCCACAATTGATATCTTTAGATTTCGCTTCGCATGCGTAAATGCGTTAAAAATAAAAATAAGAAAGAAAAGAAAGGAAGAAAGAAAGAAAAATGGTTTATTGTCACAGTTAACAGTTAGTTATGTTCTAAGGTTTTTCTATGTGTAACTTTATTCTAATGTTTTGCCAATTAGCCAACTAGCTGAATACAGTGATGTGTGACAAACATTGTATCATGATTTAATTAGCCAACTAGCTGAGTACAGTGATGTGTGACAAACATTGTATCATGATTTAATTAGCCAACTAGCTGAGTACAGTGATGTGTGACAAACATTGTATCATGATTTAATTAGCTAACTAGCTGAATACAGTGATGTGTGACAAACATTGTATCATGATTTAATTAGCCAACTAGCTGAATACAGTGATGTGTGACAAACATTGTATCATGATTTAATTAGCCAACTAGCTGAATACAGTGATGTGTGACAAACATTGTATCATGATTTAATTGGCTAACTAGCTGAATACAGTGATGTGTGACAAACATTGTATCATGATTTAATTAGCCAACTAGCTGAATACAGTGATGTGTGACAAACATTGTATCATGATTTAATTAGCCAACTAGCTGAATACAGTGATGTGTGACAAACATTGTATCATGATTTAATTAGCCAACTAGCTGAATACAGTGATGTGTGACAAACATTGTATCATGATTTAATTAGCCAACTAGCTGAATACAGTGATGTGTGACAAACATTGTATCATGATTTAATTGGCTAACTAGCTGAATACAGTGATGTGTGACAAACATTGTATCATGATTTAATTAGCCAACTAGCTGAATACAGTGATGTGTGACAAACATTGTATCATGATTTAATTAGCCAACTAGCTGAATACAGTGATGTGTGACAAACATTGTATCATGATTTAATTAGCCAACTAGCTGAATACAGTGATGTGTGACAAACATTGTATCATGATTTAATTAGCCAACTAGCTGAATACAGTGATGTGTGACAAACATTGTAGCATGATTTAATTAGCTAACTAGCTGAATACAGTGATGTGTGACAAACATTGTAGCATGATTTAATTAGCTAACTAGCTGAATACAGTGATGTGTGACAAACATTGTATCATGATTTAATTAGCCAACTAGCTGAATACAGTGATGTGTGACAAACATTGTATCATGATTTAATTAGCCAACTAGCTGAATACAGTGATGTGTGACAAACATTGTATCATGATTTAATTAGCCAACTAGCTGAATACAGTGATGTGTGACAAACATTGTATCATGATTTAATTAGCCAACTAGCTGAATACAGTGATGTGTGACAAACGTTGTATCATGATTTTGTCCAACTCAAAACATTGTGTGCTTATCTCATAATCATAAAGGTTAATTAGACGCTGCATGTCAACAGAGGGTATTTTAATTATTCTCTATATGGTAGCAATAGCACAATTCATTTAGTAGTAATGTGGGCGGGACAATAAAGTGTTATTTATGTAAGGTCAACGCAACTTAGGGAAACTGTTTGTTTTATATGTGCCTCTGGTACTTTTTTGTATATTTTGTTTCTTTATTGTTATTATTTTAACATAATTTTTGTTTATTATTTACTTCGAGGGGTAATTTTTAACTAATTTTGTTTAGATACAATTACATACGTCCTTTCAATTATTTGAGGCTTGAAAATGTGTAAAAGTCAAGTCTGCATTATATGAAAGTATATCACAAAATGAATTTCGGTAAAATATTCTCAGAGAAAAAGCAACAGAATAAAAGGTAGTTTCATATTATTTCTTTTTTTATCGTGTTGACATGAAATACATAATGATAATATCTCATGCCGTGGGATAAAATTAGCCAGTCAGCAGGTTGGTATTGGTAGCGGGTAGCGGGGCTGACTGCCCAGGTTGGGCCGGATGATCAATTAAATATCGTCACTCATGGAGGCTCTTTTAATGCACCCCAAATAAGGTAGGTGGTTACCTCAGTGGGTGGTAGGTGTATATAATAACTTAATATAGGTTTAAGGAACTTAAGGTATAAGAAGTAAGCGAATATCTGTATCTTGTTGAATACTAATAAATTAAAAATGTCAGCTCTATCTACAAGTGCAGAAAAAAATCTAGAAATAGAAATGTAGAATCTTGACTAAGCACCCGAAAAACGCCAAACTTGCATACTTTTTCGATTCATCTAAACTAATCTAAAGAAACAAAACATACTTATCATTTGAATGATATAATCGTAACGTAGGAGTTATTTAAAGTTATTAAACCTTTGATATACCGCGATCTATGCGCATTGCGCGTGCACAAACAAAGGAGCGTTGTTCGGAGTACCGATAGCAAAAAATGTTGCGTAATAGGATGAAAAAGTGTACCGCTAGCCCGTTACAGTGGGCTGTGTAAGCCAATGCTATTGTGCGTAAAGGCGTTACAGACGGGCTGGTGGTACGCGCGTTTTTTTTTTTGTAATTTGAC
This sequence comes from Asteroscopus sphinx, assembly GCA_949699075.1. Taxonomy (NCBI): domain Eukaryota; kingdom Metazoa; phylum Arthropoda; class Insecta; order Lepidoptera; family Noctuidae; genus Asteroscopus; species Asteroscopus sphinx. The sequence goes on along the minus strand of OX453022.1, from coordinate 18,065,824 downwards.
TATTTGTTTTAGGGGTTTTATGTAGTTTAAAGTAATTACTTTATCGACACTGAACTAAGTACTTATTTACTTAAAAATATTCTCGATTAGATATTTTTGAGATTAAATAAATTTAATGTTTTATTAAAATATTGACGACGAGTAAGGTGTTTTAAGATTTTAATTAATATTTTTCAATTTCAAAGTAACAGCAAAAAAGCTGTCACTTGGTTTAAAATAAATCAGTTTATTTATTTTCTACTCGTATGGTAACATGAACCAATGAAAAAACCTACGAGGAAGTGACATGATTATCCTGTATCTAAGTCGGTACCAATATCCGGAATGTCAAAAACAATCTGATTTTTATTTTTGCTTTCATAGCTGATTTACTTAGTTAAGTAGGTATAGCGGAAATTACAAAGAAATATAAAAATTTGCAGAAGAAAGGAGAAATCTCTTGATTTGATTTGATTCACAAACAACATTATGCTGTTACATTTATTAAGCCTACAATATTATTGGCAGTCACTTAAACAGGTACTGAGGTAGGCCCTAGTAAAAAATGAGTGGTGGCAGGTTATGTACACGTCAGATATTAGAAGCGGTCTCTATACATTTGCAAGCGCGGATAGAACACACCCGCGAGATAACGGTGACGTTTTATCCCAGTTTACTCCCAGGCGCAAAGACGTTATAAAAGCTTCTTTAAAGCTAGAATCGATAACACCATGTATAAGAAGAAATAATTAAGTGTATTTTTATTAGTATTAAATAAAACTGCTGAAGTTAAAAAACATAATGTCACATAACGCTGCGTTTTAAGTACCTCCCGTCTGAACCCTCATAACAGCGATCGGCCTCGCCCATTGGGCAACAACACCGCTTTACAATGCACTGATGCACAGTTACAAGAGAAAAATAGATGCCAACTGACCACAGCACAGTCTGTTATTTTGCCTTAGTTGCGGCCATCCTTATTTTTTGAGGCTTTTAGAAAGATAATAACCAAACAAAACTTCTATTAAAACCCCCGTGGTTTTATGTGTCATAGTTTTCAACATATTTCGAAAATCGAGAAAAATCCATAGAAACAATAGAAACGTGTTTTAGGCTCTCATAATGAACATTTTACAATAAATGTTTCATGGCACGCTAGCCATTAACTTAATGCATCATTACATCTATTTTATCTTAAAAAAATGCGTTCTACTAGGCGTCAATTTTATTTTTTCTATGATTTCATAATAATTTTTTTTATGGTCATTCTTAACATGGTCGCATTTTATTTTTGTGTGTCAATGTTTAGTACAATACTAAGTATTACCACAAAAAAAATAAGAAGCAACGAACACAAGAACTCGGAGATATTCAATTTTAAAGTTTTAATTTAGGGTTGTCAACTAATGTAGGCGCCTCTAACAAACGACCAATTTCGCTCGGAATAAATTTGCTTCTTCAATTATTATAATTTCCTATTACTATTTCTGAAGCATTATCCTTGGTCTAATCATGTCTTAACTAACACGCTTTTATTAGATTCACCTGTAACTAACAAATCATGAAACAAATCTTGTTTATTATTCTTTTTTGTTTTGTAAGTGCATGCACTTACATCAAAATGAATCTTCGATGAAGGATATTATGTGGAATTGGGAAGGGGTCCGCCCTCGTTAGATAGAATGTCAAAACCCAATTTCCATACATAATATCTGGAGAAGCGGGGGTGAGGTGTCATGGAGCCGTCAAAGACCCATGGCACTGCTTTGCCTCAGCAGGTACTGACCCGTCCTGCTGGGGGATGTCCTTCTGGGCCCCGACCAGAGGACTTAATGCAAGGGGGGCATGAGGGCGCCAACCCTCATGCTGGTCAGCGAGTGGCAACTCCAACGACTAACAACGAAAGCACGAACACGGATCTGAAGAAATCACTCACGAAATTGGAAATTTATAAAATTTTGGTAGATAAGGCACATTTGCACGGGGTTCATAAAAGACCTTTGGATCTCGATTCAGAGGAACGATGCCTAATCGTATTAAACACTTTATATCCAAATGGAATTCCGAACAATATCGATAGCCAAAACAATGAATTTAAATACAATCTTTCAAAATTTTTAAGTAAATGTGAAACTTTATATCGCAGTAGTAAACGGAATTTCAAACGATTTTGTAATAAAAACAAACACTGGCTTTCCACTATTTTTGATATTGAAATACCAAAAGTGAATATCGAGGAAAGTCCTTTACCACAACAAAGTATTATAGAATTGGATGAGGCACATTTTTTATTACCAAATAATCCTTCAACTTCGAGAAGTAGTAGCTATGCCTTACAAAAAACTTCAAGACACCAAGAACCTGAAGACCCGATACCTGAAACTTCTTTTGGCGCTCATTCCAGTTTCACATCAAATACACATTTATTACAAAATAATCCTTCGACTTCGGGAACTAGTAGCTTTGACTTACAAAAAACTTTAAGACCCCAAGAACTTGAACCTTCAATAGATCCGAAACCTGAAACTTCTTTTGATGCTTCATCCAGTTCCACATCTACATTTTATGAAAATTTAAGTGATCGCCAAAAGCGCCGTGCACGGAAAGATCTTGAGGAATCGCTTGACGGAGAACCTCATTCAAAACTAATTAAAGTTATGTCGAGAATAGTAACAGACGAAACCGGCGAAAAACTAAATAAAAGTTCTGCTCAGGAGTTTGAGTTTATAATAAAGGAATGCTTGAAAAGTCCAACTCGGCCTAAAAAAATCGCGGGAACCATAAAGTCAAAATCGGAACCCAAACCCTATTCTCCTGATGAAGCTCTTTGTTTAATGATTGATATAAAACTATCAGTGGAAGACTATATCTACATGCAACAAGGTGCCAAATCTCGAGGATTTAATATTTACCCTCCCTATTATAAGATACAAAAAGCTAAAAAACATTGTTATCCTGATGTTGAAATTGAAATATCAGAACGAGAAGCCAAAGTACCTTTAAATGATTTACTTATGCACACGTTTCGACGAATCATTGACTCTTGCGACCAAAGGGTTTCGGAATATTGCAATCAAAAACAGTTAGATACACTTCACTGCGTTTTTGAGGGTTCATGGGGTTTTGATGGTAGCACAGGACAGTCAACATATAAGCAAACGTTTTCTGATAAAATTGATGACGAACACTGCCTCTTTGCTACTACCTACATTCCGTTGCGCATAAAAAGTCTTGATGGTTTTGTCTTATGGTCAAACCCAAATCCACAATCTTTTAGATTTTGCCGACCAATAAAAATACAATACAGATCAGAATCAAAAGATCTGATTCTGGAAGAAAGGAACCGGGTAGAAGAAGAAATTAAAAATCTTTCACAAATTTATTCGGAAATTTCTGCTGGATATGTCGTTGTCGGAGATCCAAAATTATACCTCACCATAATTGACGGAAAAGTCTTTAATGTCATCACAAATACCAGCTCACAATTACGGTGTGCGTGTTGTGGAGCTACTTGCACCGAGTTTAATAAACTTGACGAAGTGGCAAAAAAACCATTAAATCAGGAAGCTTTACTTCACGGAATAAGTCCACTGCATGCCTGGATCAGAATATTCGAATTTTTGTTGCATTTAGGCTATAAAAATGATCCAGACGTGCAAAAATGGAGAGTTACAAAAAACTCTCCCGAAGGTCGTATTGTGGAAAGAAGAAAAAAACAAATTCAAACGGACATTAGAAACAAAATGGGTTTGCTGGTAGATGTAGTAAGGCCTAATGCAGGAACAACCAATGATGGCAACACTGCCCGTACTGCATTGTCAGATTCAAACCGGAAAACATTTGCAGATATTCTTGGAATTGAGGAATGGCTTGTTGAGGATTTACACACCATTCTTGTGACATTATCAAGCGAGTTGGAAATCGATTCTCAAAAGTTTCAATATTTTTGTGAAAATCTCGCTGTTAAATACGTGCAAAAGTACAACTGGTGTTATATGTCAGTTACTCTGCACAAGATACTGATGCATGGAGCAAAAATAATAGAATCTATTTCCTTACCCATTGGAATGCTGTCAGAACAAGCCGGTGAATCAAGGAACAAGTTTTGGCGTTACGACCGTGAGCATCATACCCGAAAATTAGATCGCAAAACAACAGTGTTCGACTTGTTTCACCGCGCGCTAGAGTCTTCCGACCCATTCCTATCGCTGATGTCCATTGGCAACCGACATAAAAAGAATAAACGTTCCGTTCTTCCCGGCAAGGTTCTGTCACTCTTAAAACCGACAATGGAGAATATTATTACCCATGATCCACTACCGCAAAGTTTTGCTGATATTCCTAATACTGAATTGGTAACAGACGCTTCTGATGATAATATACTCGTATTATCATCAGAAGAAGTTTTGACAAACTCCGATGATGACTGCTAGGTTAGCGTCACGTATCGTTGTAGTCTTAGAGCATTGAGAACATTATAGTAATTGTTTTCAGACAACAGAAACCCAGAAAGAGACACAGAAAGACACCAGAAAGAGTTTACTCAAAGTTAGTTAAATACTTGGTAAATATCTGGCACTTTTATTTAATTTTTTTATTTATTCAATTGCGACAACCCTATTTCCATAGAAATTTCAAAAATATTTAGAAACTCTCTATCTTCGTATTCCTGCTATTGACGCATGTCATATTTTAGTGTATTATTGACAATAACATTACGCATATATTTAAATGAAAATAAGATGCGACCGTGATAAGAAAACATGAAAAAAAAATGTTTTGTGTTAATCGGTAAAAGTAAAAAATCTCCTAATATATCAAAGGTACGATGCCCCATTTTTTTGTCTAAATATATATTATGCTGTTACTTTATTTAAAGGACTAACTAGATATGTATTACAACAATTTTCGAAAATAAAAATTAATTTTGTTTTTCTCACTTTTCAATGAAACCTTAATAACTTTATAATTATACAAAAAAAATACCATAGGTCTTTCTGCCAAACCTTTATCGTTACTATAGCTATCGAATAAAAACATAAAATGGACATGGCCGCAACTAAGGCAAAATAACAGACTGTGCACAGTGAAGTCGCTTAATGTGGACACTGCCTAATGTGCAACGTAAATACTCGTAGGGTTACCATTTAAAAATTTCAAAAGTCCTGACGAAAATCACATAGTACACCTGCGAAATAGTCCAGGCATTTTTGCCAGTTTAATTGGATTTCACTTTGCAAAAATAAAACATGTTGATAGTTCTACACACCTTTATGCTTCTAATTTTTCCTGTAAGTCGATAAGAGAATTAAAGTCCTGACAAAGTCCAAACGATAGGCCAAAAAGCAGGAAAAATCCGGACTATTGACAACCCTAATCGTATGTTATTATGTGGAGCACATGATAATGGATTGAACATCTTCGCTACAATAAAAACTTAACGGGATACATCTGGTCGTGTTTTGAAGATGTAAAGACTGTTATGTTTTACGCAGTTTCGTTCTGATTCTTTGACTGTTGTTGAATTTGCGTGAATTTGGCTTTCCATGTTTATTGGTTGATAAAGAATTAGGTATGTCAAGTGTTTGCAAATTCATAATTTATTTAGATGAATCTTTTAGAACATTGAGCGTTTATTCCACTTTTTGAAGAACGCAAAGGGATTAAATATTACTAGTAAGTATTTTAATGTCTTTGGAAGAGCGTGTGGAACCTACGCGGGCTCAGACTGGAAGTCGTCAAAACAGCAAGAAATTACCAAAATTTTTGTTATTAAAACGACGATAATCAAAATTTTTACTTATTGATAGCTTGATCCCCAGTTTTATTTTCAATTAAGAAAGAAAGATATTTACCTATAAAATATTTGCGTCAAAACTAACGCATAAAATTACCAAAAAATTCAAAATAAAAACACAACAAATACAGGTACAGAACTACAGAGTCAAAAAGTGAATATAGAAAAAATGTGGTTTCTATACTAATATTATAAAGAGTAAAGATTCGTTTGTTTGTAATCGATAAACTCTGAAACGATTAAACCGATTTTAATAAATTATTTCACCATTAGTAAGCTACTTTATCCAAAAGTAAGATAGGCTCATAATCTAAGGAAAGGCTATATTTTATAGCAGAACGCGGGCAAAGCCGCGGCTAAAGTACTTAAAAATTATACACAGACAATCAGTCGCCACCACACTTTATAAACAAAAACGTAACCATTCCTATAAAAACTGGAGGCTACAAAAATGACTCACGAATGCACCATAACATACGCCATACAGTACCGGCCACTAAAACTGGTACAAATGCGTGCAACTCAAAGCGTTGGAATGTCAACGCGGGTGGTGATTGACAATTGACCTTTTAAGGAGACGCTTGAACATCAGAGTAAATATGACCCGAGGTTTGTGTGAAGGATTTAGAAAAGTATGGGCTTTATAAATAAATAATTTAAGTGTATTGTAAATATGTATTGCGAATACTTCGTATTTTAGGCATGGACGAATAAAAAAGGCGGACGCAATCTCGCTAAACAATAAGTTGATGACCCATAGTAAGACGGTTCGCTTAAAAGTACGGGCTGGCACGCACACATTTACACCCATAGTAACACAAAAAGGCGCGATTACGCAACAAATCTCATTTGACGGTAGTCATTGTAGTAGTGTGGCGAATAAAATAACAACTTCACATAACATCACGCCTGTATTTCCCCGAAGGGGTAGGCAGAGGTGTAATAGTACACCCACATTTCGCCAGTTATGTTATAGTCCCATGTAATAGGGGGCGAGCCTATTGCTATTGACCGGGCACAAATCCAGACTCCGGGCTGCTACTGAGAATTTCCTAATGAAAAAACACAATAACACTTTTCCCGACCCGGGAATCGAACCCAGGACCCCACGCTCAGCAGTTGCGTTTGCAACCACTAGACCAACGAGGCAGTCAACGAATAAAATAACAATATGTTATATTTGGTGTATTAAAATGCTGTCGAAATTATAGTGGGTTTAGGAAAAAAACAGTGCTTAACTCTTTTCTTAGCGAGATTCCGTCCGGTTTTTTTTATTAGTCCGAGATTTCAGGTTGGTAATACTGCAAATGTTTTTATTTTTTTTATCCAGTGGAGTCTTTAAGCCCGTTTTACCTCACACTTCAGTTAATTAGCGAATTAATTTGCCGGTGAACTAATTGGCTGACAAACGATCGTTTACTCGATCGAAAAATGGTTCTACTTGAATTTTAATCGGTTGTTTAACCAGAGTATTAATGTTACTGAACAGAACACCAGCCTAAGTTGAGCTAGTATTCAAATTAACTTTTCACTTAGCCAATAGATAAAATGTAAATTGGGCTGATCTCACCGTCTGCTAAAAGAAAAAGAAAATATTTGATTTACCAAGTTTTTGAGTATAATGGGAAAGACCACTGTTTGTCACTTTGAGGCCAGTATTGAAAATATTGGTATCATACATATTTTTGACCGCTATCCATTCAAATTACTATGTTGATCTGTATTCGTGCCATATTTAAGAAGGTGACTAACACGAATTAATAAAAAATCTATGCCAATTTTTTTTTAATATTCAAATACCTATTTGTAAACAAACAAATACCCTCCCACAAAAACGATGCGTGCGAAACCACAAAAACAATTTGCAGGTATTTCCACCCTTTGACATTGCCACCGATGACTTATTTTGAGAGTCGTAAGGGAGTTATTCTCAAACCCTCGCTGTTTCTAAGCGAAAATTTGAGTATTAAATAATCGTATTTTTTTTAGTATTTTTATGTGACTAAGCACATTATTTATCATTTGCTCTAGAAATATAGCACGGTTACAGATTAGCATCTTTTATTTTGGATGACTCAATGAGTGATTTGTATTAATAACATATCGATACTACTGTCTCAATTTTACTTAAGACGCTGACAACAGCCAAATACCCTAAATAGGCTTCTTTTAAAAACATTTTTAGCTGTATCTATTCAGTCTGTGGCAGTGAAAAAAATATATGTTAATCTTGATCGTATTTTCTGAAACTGTATTGTGCCCAAAACACGTTTTCTTGAAGTTTTCTCGAAAGAAAATAATTGTAAACTAACCTCTTAAAACATGCTTTAAAGCAAACAATCTCTATTATTTACTAAATATTATAAATAAAATTAAGAAAACATTTGAGAAAGACAATAATCTAAGCATTTATTGTTTCTGTTTTTCAAATAAGCTTTAAGTTTTTTATTAAAAAAATAAATTGTTAATTTTCATTCAAGTTGAGCGGTGTATCCGACGTCCCTCGGCTCGTTGCCTCTCTTTCAGTTCTGTACGAAACGACAGTGACCGAAGAGGTCTGATTTTTTAGGTGTTGTCAGCCTCTTAAGAAAAATACCATTGACATCGTTTCAAATCAACATCTACAAAATAGGAGAGGACTGGATTGCGAAGGGAGAGGACCGAGTGTTGTGGCGCATCTTGGGAGAGGCCTATGTCCAGCAGTGGACTATTGGCTCAGTTGATGATCTACAAAATAGGTTCCCTGGGAGCATCACAACGACCGGTAAATACCTTAATATCATTAAAATTCAGACACAATACAACCATTTAGTTTTAAATACACAAACAAACAATAAAAATGCTATAAAATTTATGTTCCAAAATGTATCTTACAACAATATTTATGCGTGGACCGTCCTCACTTTATAACCCCTTTACCAGGAACACATAGATGCCGACTTGACCTTAAGAAACGTCAAATTGACATTCAAGACTCGCGCGCATTCCTTTAGAAGAAAAAGTTATGGCGTATGCGCTGTAGCCTAGGATTGTAAAAGCTAGGATATGAATCATGTGGCTCCTGTATTCAAAATTGTTTAAGTCCATTGAAAGTTTCCTTTGCAATTTGCTTAGAGCGTGCAATACAAATGAAGCAATGTATGGTAGTGTACCTAACTCAGGCCATTGTGTGCCTATAGGCAGGCATGTTTTGCTTGTAAAGGTTAGATTCCAAACGGGACTCTTGCTAAATATGTGGGCATGTGAGCGGATGGAACTTTGTTAGTTCGGGAATTATTTAAGATTGTAAATTCTGATATTAATCGTAGTAGTTAGGCGTAGCCATAGAACTCTAAATAATAAGATAATAGAAATGGCATCTACTGTCTTTTACCACCGTTACGCGTGTCGCCGGTTTTTCGCTACCAACACATAAATACGCAATTACGCCCACCATGTTTCTCGCATTGAATGCGAAATAAATTAAGCTTAAAAACAATTTGGCTGTTAGATATGCTGCAAAATACAAATTTCGTGACTCTGCGTCCAAAAGAGCACTGGTGATCAAGCAAACGCGCACTGGTGTATGAGACACATGTACGTGGCGACAAGTTCACGTAAATTTACCACTTCGTACCTTATATTATTTTGATTTCTATGGGCGTTACATACTTAATAATGGAAAATATTAAATAGTAAAAATAAAACAAAATGTTGGTAGTATAAAAACTGGCCAGTAAATACCTTGACAATAAAAATCATACTCAGATAAAGATATCAGAACGGAAAGTTCGAGACTAGTACTTCTAAAGCAGCTATACTCAACCTGCGGGCCGCGTGCGGCCCGCTGGGCCTTTATTATTGGCCCATCTGGAGTTACAAATTTCTGAAGAAACAACGACTATCTCAGAGTTGGCTTCCGTTTTAAATTGTAATTACTCAAGAGTTGTTTGATGACTTCATCGATTTTAAAAACGATACCAATCTAGAAGTTCAGTTTAAATAAAAAAGGGAAAACAGATAATATTAGGAATTTTAGAGTATTGTTCCCCAAAAATATAAAAGTGTTCAAAGATTTGCCCAAATACTACTAACATTCTTTGGGTCTACATATGTGTGCGAATCGTCTTTTTCAAAAATGAAATACACAAAAAACGTTTACAGAAACAAACTTACAGATTCTCATCTGGATGATGTTATAAGGATAGCATGTAGCGACAAGCCATATCATGATAAAGTTTTGAAAAAGTGTTCACAGTATAAAAAATCACATTAAAACATGTAAACATCTTTGTTAAAACTTCTTTTAATAATAATTAATAAAGTAACTACATCGTTAACTTGGAATTACGTTTTAATTAGGACCTAAATAATTTTAGCTTGCGGCCCTCGACACCATGACTGAAACGTGTTTGTGGCCCCTATAAAAAAAAGGTTGAGTATGGCTGTTCTAAAGGTTTAAGTACTTTCAGAGGTTTTTTTTTGTGGTTTTAAGTAGAGGTTTGCTGTTGATAGGTCTTTCGGAAAACAAAGACAATAAAACTAAACGTGTTTGACAATGGTGCTGATTCTATAGTTTACGAACTAAACTAATTTAGTCTCATAATGTCTCTTTCTAATCAAAAACATTAGTGTGCAAATGTCTAGTAAACCAAACATAATTGAAAAAAAAATTTGGTTGGAAGGAAATCATAGAAATAACTGATACCGATCTAGGTAATTCAAACGTCAACAAATACGTATACTTATAAATGTTATTAAATCAAAAGCTTCCAATCAATAATTAATCAACTCGGCTATTGACTATGATGATTGATGAAACAAGACCTTTTCCAATTTTCACCATAATACTTGGTCCTCATTGACTAATAAATCTCATAACCATTTCATATATCTTTATATAACAGATATATAAACTTGAAGAATCTCGTAATAAGGTCCGATCCAGTATTCGAGAATACGCAGAGCATGTGCGTTATGAATACAGTGACGTCATACGCAACCATATTGTTTGCGTCTGTATACGTCACGCTTAGTCCTGCCGCACACTACGAATTTTTTATTGTATTGTGTTGCGTAGAATTTGATTATCACTTGCTTTAACGGTGAAGGAAAATATCATGAGAATCTTTATTCCTTAATTTTATTCTTCATAGTGTACGTAGCCCGCCAACTCTCAATGGGCTAGCTTGGTGGACTAGGTCTGAACGCTTCTTATTTTGAAAAGAAGAGCCGTAGAAAAGTATAAGAGTGGCTTGCGTGGCGTGGTTGTCAAATTTAATGTCTAATGCTCATGTGATAGGTCAGCAAAAATACTAACAACCAATTAAAATACTTGACATGGAATTTGACAGCTGATTAATACTAATCTATACAGATAGATAGATAAAACGTGACGATTCGCAACGATTTCCTTTAAAAAATTATGTTATTCGCGGGAAGCACAGGACCGATCGTTGTGGCGATGCTTGGGGGAGGCCTATGTTCAGCTGTGGATGTCTTTCGGCTGAAATGATTCACAGGCGCCACTTTCAAACTCCCTCTTACATATCAATTTCTTTCTTTATCCATTATTGTCACTTAACACATTCATTTCTGCTATGCAATCTCCTTTCATCCGTCTTCTTCATGATCATAATCTATCATAGGTAATCTAAAAAAGTTATAAGTTATGATTTCTACAATGAGACCTAGAAGAGCCTAAAGCTTCTGGAATCAGAAACAAAATTTAGAACTGTAATTTCGAAATGTTTAATTTATTTCGTAATTGCGTGATTTAATCTTCTTTTGGTTCAACGAAGCGTAATATAATGGCAGCGTCAGTAAGTCTGCGGTTAGTCTTACATCAAATCTACATATGGCATACAAGTTTACAACATTAACCAAACAATGTAAGTAATCACGGATTTGTGTAAATGTCTCTGTTTGTAATAGTCCTTATTTACACACTCACATGTGGCTCCAAACAATTCTACGGAAATAAAGTGAATTCTGTAACTTCATTTCAAATGTTTGTTAAGTTTTCATTCGTGTTTTGTATGTGTTGTTCTACGAATATGGAATAGAATTATTTAGGTTCGCATCCGTAGCTTGAATTTGTTTCTTTTGTTTATTTATGGTTTCTTTGTTTGTTTTAGTACCTAAGTTAATTGTCATATTTGTATTATTAATTTGCAATTCAGTGTGTTCCAAATTAAGTTTTAAAATTAAGAGTAAAAAAAAGATGAAATTTAGTAAATCACCTGATAGGATAAATAATTGATTTATTTTTTAGATACAACTTTTACACTATAATGAGATATTAACGAAATAAGTCTGTATAGTTCTGTAGAGCAAATAATTTTAGCTGAAACTAAAACTGGCCAAACAGAGAAAGTCCAAACCAACATCCAATTATCACTTAAATTTAATGATTCTACGATACCCAAATATAATATAATTTTTTGATCAAATAATGGCTTTTTAATTAAATGAATTCCGATCTCCATTTTAAAGTGATTGCTTAAATTAAACTTGAAAATCTCACATTTCACTTAATTTTAACAAAGAAATGAAAAAGATGCAAAGAGAAATCGAAAGAAATATTTACTAACGAAAACAATTTCAAAGTTTTAGTAATAAAAAAATAGCAAAAGTAATTCCACAAAACATTGTTGTTTCTCACAAATTCTGTTAAGAATTTTATGAAACGAATATAATTTTTCATCATAATCGTATAATTCAATTTAATTGATAGATGTTATAAATCAATGAATTGGTCCCATTCAATGCACCACAAGTACAGTAGGTACGTAAGTAGGGTGATAGGTGTGATGAGAACTCCTGCATGGGGATCCGTTCATGAAGTATATTTTTATTAATATGTTAAGTTTTTAATTTTAATTTTATTTGATACAAACAAGTTACTTAACAATTTTCTGTGCACGACATTACCTTAAAATTAGATACACAATTATTAACTAACATAATAGTTACTGTCCAAACTTGCGACACTAAAAATAAGGCCTGAACCGCAGTTGCGACATATCGTAGGCGGACCGTTTGGACGCCAGATGGCGCGTGGCGGGGTGACGAAATCGCTATTTGTCTTAGCGACTGCATTTTTCGAATGCACTTCGGCAACCACATGAAGATTGCCGAAGTTTGACGTTTTGACAGCTGTCAACGATGTCATATTTGAATTTAGAATTAATTTGTAATGTATTATTATGTAATGATTTGACTTTGTCATAGCGTTGCAATGTTACTGCGATATTTAATAGGTATTTAATATACTTAAGAACAAGACCGGTCATTGTGGCGATGCTTGTGGGAGGCCTATGTCCAGCAGTGGACGTCTTTCGGCTGAAATGATGAATGATAATAGCTCATGTCATGGGAAAAATATTAGCCAGTCAGCAGGTTGGTAGCGGGGCTGACTGCCCAAGGTGCGCCGGACGATCAATTAAATATCGTCACTCGTGGAGGCTCTTTTAGTGCACTCCATCATGATGATAATGATAACACATTTATTGTACTTAACACCGAATTTCTTCTTACTGGATTAACTTCAATCGCCAGAAGAAATGATTGTGTAATAATTTTTTTAATTCTAAATACTATAGTGCCATGGAAATGGTTATAGAATCCATTACAACTACTTTTTAATATCATTGCCAGGGCCCTGACAGTCGTTAGTTCGTTTTCCTGCCATATGTCGCCACCTGTCGCGGTTTCGAAATTTGTTATATGTGGGATGTTTGATGCCATGACGTTCTAGTTATTATTATCTTTGATATTATTGTGTTAACAGCTGATCGAGTGCCAGTATTATCGTATTATCTTGTAATATCTTGCTCTCGCTGTTTTAGCTTGAGTTGAGTTCTTCGAGACTCCAAATTCGACACAGTTTAATGATAAGATGATTCGCGAGTTACAGCTTCTGTTTCCAGCGCAGTATTGTGCGTGAACTTTTTGTCTTACGAAACAAGTGAAAGTAATGCTATTTCTTATCCCCAAGAATGATAATTTAGAGCTTTGTTGTTGACATTCTTTGTGCCTACGAAATATAATATGAAAATGATGATGATCCTGTTTTAATTCCCTTAATCTTAAAAAGTACCTACCTATAACTACAGTATATATGGAGCTACGACGACCTACAAATATAGCTATAGCTATAGCTAGCTACCTACCTATACGCGATGGTAGCGACAAAATGCAGGGCGGCAATTTAGTGAAACTAAACACTGGAGTCACTGTCGCATCTGTAGCTAGCTACTAATATAGTAATCTGTGATCATTGCTGGACAAGCATTTACCAGCGTCGAACGCAATCAGGTGAGATGGTGTTCAGACGCAAGAAAAAATTTGATTGATATAAACAAAAACATGTTTTTGACTTAATTATGCCAGTATTGAATTCGGTCAGCGAAGCACAGATAAGACGAAGCCTAAGTAATTGCCCAAAACTGCATACAGATAAATATAAATATTTTATCGAAATCTTAAATAGACCGAATCAATTAGGATTTATTGGTGTCTACTATCGGATAATTGGTATTTCAAACAGACACAACCGATTTAGATTAATTGAGTACCAATGAATAGATTTGTCTAAATTGAAATAGCAGCCTAGACTTTCAAATAAATTGAATAGGATGTAAAATCGATTTTATTCGACTTTCTGAAACTATCACCTGTTCATGCGAAATTTATAAATGTGAGGGGACCAGTTTACATCAATTAAAAGCGAAAAAGAATTTGAAAGAATGTGAATAAGAATTGGCCGAAAAAAAGTGGCAGCCGGTGCGGCTGATACAAAGTGAATTTATGCAACGCAGAGAAATATACCATTTTTCATTTGAATAAAAATAAAAGGCTTTTAAAAACTTATAAGTAACAGTGCTTCTTAATAAGATATCGCTGACGTCACTCAAAGACGTGCCAAGATGAGAATTTCGATACCACGGAGCAGTGTTCACGGTAGCTTAAACCAAGGTGCTTAGCTCAAGCACTGGCGTACTGAGCCAGGAGTCGCAGGTTCGAGCGATTTATTCTTTCCACAATTTAAATCATTCGCTTCGCATGCGTAAATGCGTCAAAAAAAAAAAACTTATAAGTAACCAAAATGAATATCCAATCTATCCACGATTTGGCCTACTGGAGATAGAAATTTGACATAAGCTCCATACAACATAACATAACATCACGCCTGTATTTCCCCGAAGGGGTAGGCAGAGGTGTATTAATACACCCACATTTCGCCAGTTATGTTATTAGTCCCATGTAATAGGGGGCGAGCCTATTGCCATTGTCCGGGCACAAATCCAAATAAAAAAAAACTTATTACATAAAAATAACTTATAAGTGTTGGCCGACACACATCTTTAGTCTTTTGCACTTTTTTTACACCCAATAAACGTGTGTATCTTTCGTTTTACTTCGCGCTTAACTTGTAGGTATGTTTTTTTTTGCATTTGCAACACTTTTACATTTTATTAGTTTAGACGAGACAGTGATTATACACGGTAGAAAGTGAATAAGATTTGATTTATAAGACAAATACTAGGACGAATAAAAAAGACGGACGGAATCTCGCGAAACAAAAAGTGAAGCACACGTCATAGTATAGGTTCGCTTAAATGTATGGGCTGGCATGCACACATTCACACCCATAGTAAGTCAAAAAGCCGCGATTACGCAACAAATCTCTTGTGACGATAGTCATTGTCGTAGTATCACAAATAAAATAACAATATATTATGTCTGGTGTGTTAAAATTCTGTCGAAAATATAGTGGGTTTAGGAAAAAACGAAGTGCTTCAATCTTTTCCTAGCGAGATTCCGTCTGCGATTTTTTATTCGTCCGAGGACAAATATGAGAACGAAAAAGTTTCTTCTGTCGATATTTTTTTCTATCATATTTCATTTTTGAAGTCTCCTACAAAATATATGGGCATCTATGAGTATATTTCTATGCTTATTGAGTTAAAACAAGGAAAATAGCATGAGAAACTAAAAATCTAACAGCTGTGACCATATAAATCTAAATAATAAGGGAATAGAAATTTTATCTATGACTGTCTTTTAATACCGGAATGCGTGTCGCTGGTTTTCCGCTACCAACACATAAATTTAATACGAAATTACGCCCGCCATGTTTCTAGCATTCAATGCAAAATAAATTGAGCCTAAAAAAACCGCTGTTAGATAAGCTGCAAAATACAATTTTAGTGTCTCCGCGTCCAAAACTACAATGATGATTACGCAAACGGTTCGCGCACTGGTTTCCTACGAGACACGTCACGTTTCACGTGCCTTTACTTCTATAACCTTATTCTTAATATTTCTATGGCTATGACAGTTGTGGAAATAAAAATTCAGGATAATTTATCTCATCAAGAACATCCCTAATAAAATTTACAACGCGCCAATACAAGTCTCTTTACTCATTAATTCCTCAAAACAAAAATACTGCACCATTTCTGCATTCTTTCAATATGCTAAAACCATTATATATAACAAAAAACCACATGCGAACGTAAATCAAAACATCTGACGACTTTAGCAGCCAGTGCAACAACTTATACCGAAGTGATTATTTTCGCGTATGACCTACCGTTAGGGTTGCCGCAATAAAATCCGAGAATAAACGGAGCGATAAATCACATAGCAATTCCAAGAGCGGTGTTACCAGTTGCAAACCATAAAACGTAATTGAATTATACCAAGCGTTTGTTAACCGAGATGTGGTGGCAATAAAAATTAAAAAAAGTGTAAGCTTGACCTTCGTTTTGAGAATTCCATATAAGGATGCGGGTTATTGCAATCATTGATATTTACAGCATGCAATATTCTTCGAACTTAATAAAAGGTTTTTTTTTTTTCAAATATCATCACAGCCTTTTCGCAACCACCGTTGTCGCTCTCACGTCGAACGCTTTTGAGCCGTTTGTGTCTAACGGCCCCCTGCGACCTTTATTAGATTGTCCATCTGATGGCATGTTGTCAATACAAGATTTTTTCTATGGTAGAATGGCGAAACAAGCTAAAAGCCCACCTCATGTAATAGTAGATTAGTAGCCAAGGGCTGTAAGACATCAATTGCAGCCCGAGATATTTAGGCGCCCTCGCTGCGCTCGTGCGCCTATAGTTCGAGGGTACAATTGATGCTTGCACCCGAGCTAACTACTCTGCTTTACATCTCGATTGTGAGGTAAGTAGAAAAAAACCGGCATTACAAGAATAAAAAATTTCAGCTTATATCTTCATCACTTGCAGAACTCATGTTTTTTTCCTAATTAGCACGTAATTATAAAAAAAAACCCAAAAACAAACAATATTTAAAGTAAAAGTTTTCTATTCCCGCCTTTTTTCATCTTTTTTTTAATTTTTTTTTTCAAGAACCAAATTTAGCTTCGCCGTTCGATATTTAAAATTGATGACTATTATACTCATACGAAGACAAGGCTGAATAGCGAAGCGACCTCTTTTGTCATTGGGCTGAATGCATGATGTCTATTGCCAGTATGATGGTTAGATGTACGCGAACTTTTTGAAAGAGTGAAGAGTTTTTTTTTAAATTACTTACCGCCCTAGGGCTTTTCTAGCTACATTATTACCCTAGAGCGCTAATTGGTTACCTACAAGCCCCATTTGGGGGTAATAAGGACCTACTTACCGAATATGAGAGATGTAAAGCAACTTTGCCCATAACAACTTCAATACCACCAAGATGTTGCCTAAATGGTAATGCAAATTAACATTATTATGATGTGACAAAAAACATACCACTTTATATCACATAGTCATGATCTTTTTAATTGAGATAACACCGAGCTACATATGCCCAAGACATTTAAAGAATTCTCAGAAATATACCTTTAAAATGTTACTTTGCCTTATGACTTCCAAATATTATCAGACAGAAAAATGATTTCTTGCCATAACAAGACATGCGCTAAGTACATAAAAAATATGTTCTTACACTTTAGAAGTTGTAGTGATAGTAGTAATATCATAACAAAAGCAACTTTGCATGTTATAACTGCGGCAAAGAGGTTGACACTCAGCATGATGCACATACGTATCACAAGTAGGTATGCCTATAAAAATGAGACGTTAGGAATAAAATCCCTCTTTTTATGTGGGTAAATTCTCATGGACGCACTTCGGCCGAGGAAGCTGGAGCTAGTGTTAGACTCTCACAGAAAATAACCACCACGGTGCTCCTCTAACTACCTTTGGTTGAAGGCGTGAGATAGGCTCTCCATTGTCATACCACCCTCGACAAATTAGAAAATTAGGATCCCTGCTTACATTGAGATAACGTGAAATGTTCGCTTTATCCTTTAATACTGAGAAATCGTACAGTTTACAAGAAAACCAATCAAAAAATAAAATAACCCTTTACTCCATAAAATTGCTCTTAATATTGTTTGCAGCAAGGCATGTGATGCCGACAAGATGTTTTATTGAATTTATTTCTCAATTCTTTGTATTATTGAAACTGTGAGCACTGCTTGGGGAATGAGACAAATGGGTTAGCGACAAGCAAAATAGACAAAAAACACTTTCTACAATTGCTAACACTAAAAAAGTCAATTGTATTGATCCAAATTCTCACGTGATCCAAAAAACTTCACCACGGTTAATTCTCAAAATAATCAATCTCAAAAGTAGCCAAATAAAAACTACAGTCTCAAATGATCTCAAAATTTCACATAGAACTCCAATTTTGACATCACTTTTACCTCTACAAGAACTCTAAATATTTGCGACACTCAGCAAGGTATGCAATGCCGACAAGGTGTTTTATCGAGTTGATTTCTCGGGTCGTTGCGTGGCTATAACCTTGTAACTACGGTCTGCCCGAGACCTTTACATAGTATTGTTACCAATGAGAAACTGAAGGAATGGGTTATTATAGTGATCGACAAACAACCGACCTATGGTACTGGTAATGATGAGTTAGAACACTTTTCTTGCCATATTTGTTTATTCTGTTCATTCTAGCATTCTCTTAACGTATTTCAATAGACTCTTTGGGTGGAATTAGACTTACCTCAAGTATTTAGCATTTAGCTTTCTTCTTTGATGTCCTCCACCTTTATTTTTCTTGTTAAACATATTTGTTTATTCTGTTCATTTTAAATTTCTAGCGTTCTCTCATGAGACTTTTTGGGTGGAATTGGACTTACTCATGAATAACAGAAACTTCGTGGACTTACCTCAAGTTCTTAGCCTGCTTCGCAAGGTTCCGTACCAAAAGGGTGCTAACGGGACCCTATTACTCTCGCTACGCTGTCCGTCCGTCCGTCCGTCCGCCTGTCTGTCACAGGGCTGTATCTTTGTAACCGTAATAAATAACCACTTGAAATTTTCACAGAATATGTTACTATAGTGCCTATCACATCAAATACTAAAAATAAAAAAAGTCTAAAAATTAAGGGGTCGAAAACTCAAAAAACATGCATTTTTTCAACGTTTTTGTTCCTGCTCTATCTTCAAATCAGTAATACATACCAGCGTCAAACTTGGTCTGATTATAGTGCATATTATGTAGTTTAGTAGCAAACACTAAAAATAGGGCAAACATAGACATATGTGGTGTTACCTAATGCAAAAATTCTCATTTCACGTACGATCGTTGATGTCTTTTGATAAACTCTCGTAAATTAAATCAGTTTCTATGGGGTATCAGGTCGATGGGTGGTACGGAACTCTTACTGCGTGAGTTTGACTCACACTTGGCCGATTTTTTTATCTTTTCGGCCTTGAGGGAAATCAGTTAGAACGTAAGACACATTAGCATTTTACCAACGACTACTAATTCTATTGATTCAACTCGCGTTTACCGAATGACTCTTAAGAAAATGTTGAGACGCATAGTGGCTCGATGTTAGGTTATTTTTGAAGTAGTAATAATAAAGCTTATTATTACTACTATTGTTATTATTATATGCCTTTAGTTAATAATTTTCCAATTTATTTATTTTTTATTATTCAAGTAATCGTCCGGTGCGTCATAGGCAGTCAGCCCTCCTACCAAGTATACCATTACCAACCTAGTGACTGGCTTAATTATTTATCTTTATAGGTTATTATTATTGTATACTTGTGCAAGGTGACAGAAGATTCTAATATTTTCCCTTAGTCGTACATGCTTCGGTTCAGATTTCTTCTGTTACTCTGTTTAATCCTCCGAGGACTATCATCATCATCGGTCTATAGCAGTCCACTGTTGGACGTAGGCCTCTCCAGTACCAAACCAATGACCTCGATCCTTTTTCCAGTGTCATCCAGCTTCTACCAGCTATCTTGCGAAGGTCACCACTCGAGCTAGCCTGAGGGCATCTCACGCTACGTGTCGCCAAAGATCATAAGCACGAAATTATGTACATGTAAAACTAGGAAGTGCGATGTAGACATTATGCGTTTTATAGGAACCATATCTAGAATCGGTGTGCCCGCCATAACACCTTGTAAAGACTAACAGGACTTTATTTTGTTCTGCAGCATCTAACGTTGTTACTAAACATTGAGGTTAATCTAGCTAAGGTGCTTTTTGTGTAGCTTAAGATTGCAAGTTTATGCAAAATTTATATTAGCTTTTGCTCTTGATGTTTTATTGAAGTATTAGCTTCTGCTTGGTGCATCGCACACGTGTAATTCGGTTTATCACAGAAATACGCGCGTCAGCGTGCATTCCGCGGCAATCTATCTTCCCGGTATGAAAAGTAGCCTTTTTAAGGACATAAAAGAAATAAGAAAGAAAAGGAGAAGCAAAGAAATAAGGTTTGGAGATGGCTCCATGGCTCAGGCTACTTCGTTGCCAAATTTTATTACGATCGGTTCAGAGGTTTATTCTTGAAAGGAAATAGACGGACTTACTTTCACATGTACGATTATTAATGTGGATTTGGAATCTCTTTTTGCGAAGAGGTTATTATTTCAACCAATAGTTTATTTTGCGGAGAATTTGAAACTGTCCCTGCTAAAAACCATCAGGTAATAGAAAATAAGTTCACCAGAATACCCAGAATATAGTATTCCACCATAATATTATAGTCTAGTGTTCTGGTGCACAGCGAACAAAGGGTTCATAAAATTTCCCAAATAAAATTCAACAAAACTTTGGAATATAACTTGATGAATTATTTTATTATTCTTAACGCAGTTACGCATCCGAAGCAAAATCTAAAGATATAAATTGTTGAAATAAAAATCGCTCACTAGCACGATTCAAACTTTGAGGACCACGGTCTGTTTCTCAATGGGATGCTGCTGACGTCACCAAAAGACGTAAGCGGAAGTTAAATTCGATACCACGAGCAGTGTTCACGGAAGCTTAGTGGCTAAAGCACTGGCGAACTGAGCCAGTGCTCGTTAGCGATTTTTTCTTCCCACAATTTATATACACGCTGAAATTTGAATCGCTTATTTCCCGAAAAGGGGTCATTGTACTCATCATTATGAACAACTTTTACTAAGGGACCAACCCTGAAATCGCGAAAAAAAATTCAGGTGGTCCCTACATTTTATTGATTTAAGTGAACACAAATGTAGGGACCAACTGATTTTTTTTTCGCGATTTCTGGGTTGGTCCCATAGTAAAAGTTGTTCATAATGATGAGTACAATGACCCCTTTTCGGGAATTAAGCGACTCAAATTTCAGCATGTATTTATAACTTGACGAAATAGATAGAAATTTTCAATTAAGATAACACAGAAACTCACTGAACGGTATGATTACAATCATTCTATACAATTATTTCTCTCAATTACCTCAACATTATCCTAAATTACTATGCCTCAGCCTACCTAATCTTAATCTTATCCCTTAATGTTCTATGGAGTCATTTCATTTCGCGCTCCGTTGCACCTACCTTGCACCAATGGCCTCGAACTGGGCCCTATAACAGTTTGTGACTACGATCGCATAAAAATCAAATTTAATGTTATTCATTACAGAAAACTGTGTGTCAAACTTGTTTTTGAATGTTTTCATTGTATCAAGTATTGGTTATCACCTGTTTCTTAGATATTTTGTATCGTTAGATGTTATTTAAAGTACAAATAGGATTATTTTATCAGATTTTAAGTACGATAGTGTGCATTATAACCTTTTTAATAGGCTTGAAACTACTTTTTTGTATTGAAAGTGCCGATCAAATCTAAAGCCATCTATAAGAATGAAGATCAAAATCAGAAACTGGCCATATTACAGATAAAAAAGAAAATAGAAGAAGTGTGCCTGATAAGGTACACTTCAACTCAAAAAGCATTAACATTGTTACACAAAACCTACATGTTTCACAACATCGGATTGGTAAATCATTGGTTGAATGTGATTTAACACTAGAGTCCATTTTAGTCTCTCAGGTGAGGCGCTGCTTGTCAAGGCGGCCAGCTAGGTATTGGTAAAAACCAACTTTATTTGCATGGCAATAAGTTGCATCATTCTGCTGTGGGACTTCTTTCATGAAACGAACTACTTTACTATTCAAAATTATACAATTTATTTACACTTATATTTTTCTAATATTGTATTCTATTCTGTTATAGAACTGCAACGTGTATGAATGAGATGCTTACAATTTTTTTAATAGGTGATTATAATGTAAAATGTAAGTATGAAGTGGCCATTAATGTTTTTACAGTAATTCTATATATTCCTGCCTATATGTTGTCTAGCAGTATGAGTCTGTCATGCTCACTTAAATGTCATGCTGATGGTGGCGTTACTGTCGGGTCGTTAAGTTCCCTTCAATATGGTTGATTTAAGCGATGGCTGATGCTCGCGTCATGCTTGTGAACGGGTGCCGTCTTTCGGGACAGGTCAGCTCCTGCTCCTACATACTATGGCAACTCTTTTTACGTTTATTTCTAAAGGCAATATTCTCACTTTTAAACTCTTGTTTATTTCTGGCATTAACCTACATTATACTCTCATTATTTTAATAAATTTGATGTAATAAACAATAACCTATTTTAAAAAGAGTTTATCCATGGAGTTTCTTGCCGTTTCTTCTCCATAGGACCCACAATTTGGAACCGTGCAACTAGAGCCTGACGTTTCAAAAGTGCCTGTAATTAGGATTATTTGAAATAAAAAAACTTTTTAACAAAAAAATAAAACCGACTTCAAAAACCTTAACTAAAAAGTAAAAAATAATCATTGTATTTTAAAATCTTAACATAAACCAAAATTTTGAAGGCGGCACGTGATTTTCATGTACGTTCACATAAAGTCTGTTCTTACTATAGATATTGCGCTCGACTGTATATTACATGACGCAAAGGGTCAATCACGCGCCGCCTTCAAAATTTTGGTTTATGTTAAGATTTTAAAATACAATGATTATTTTTTACTTTTTAGTTAAGGTTTTTGAAGTCGGTTTTATTTTTTTGTTAAAAAGTTTTTATTTCACACTTTTTAGTTGAGGGTTGATTCATAAATGTTTATACACGTATAACCAATTTGAGAATATATTTTTACTAACCTTTGCTATCCCACTGCTGGGCAAAGGTCTCGCTCATGTTCTTCCAAACGTCCAATCACTATCGTGAAAAAAAAACACGCATATCGGCCAAGAATTCTCAGAATGAGGAACCAATGAGCAGATCATCTAGATACGTAAAGCTAAAATAAACTGATTTATTGAAGCTGGTTAAAAAACTACTTAACCTAAGTCAATAAAATTTATATGGGACCACCGCGCGGACTTTCTCTACCAAATAAAAAAACAACCACGTAAATCGGCCCACAAATCTCGGAGTAATCGGTGTACATACATGAAAAAAAAAAAAAAAAAAAAAAAAAAAAAAAAAAAAAAAAAAACCCGCGGAATACATAACCTCCTCCTTTTTTTGAAGTCGGTTAAAAAACATTTGATTTTGATTTTTGAACTCTATGGATGCTTTCATCAAATTCAATTTGACGGTTTGGAAATGTCAAACTACCTAGTTCCCGGAATTATGAAAGATATTATTTCCCCGCATTGTCGCACTGCCGCGCTGCGCTGGGCGCTTGGCTACCTTGAGCTCCGTAGGGTAGGGTTTGTTGGTTGGTTGGTATCCGGATAGTCGGTCGGTCGGTGGGGTCCCTAGTCCCTACAAATCAGCATATCAGTAGGCAAGTTGTTGTCTATATTGACTATTATTGTTGTTATTATTGTTGTTGTGTACCCTAGTGAAAGTGAGCCATATTGTGGCATCTGTTGACAACTTAGCACTTCATAATATATCCCCTGATTGGCTTGTGCTAAAAGTTGCAGATTTAAGCATATTACGTTTTTAAAAATAAATTACAATTTCTTTAACAACTTACGTCACCTTTCATAACAAAAATGACAGGATGATATAATAATACCAGTCAATTTGAGCTCACTTGAATAATTTGTTGGTTTTGAGAGAAACTTAAAACATTCCGGCCAGTAGTTGGAGGTCCAAGCAAGTTTTTGTCACTTAAAAAAGTGTTTAAGGCAGGTAGATTAAGTATGTTAAGTTAAAACACTATTTGTGGCTCACTTACCTACTTAAATAATTTGGGATTTGGTGTTTTTTTTTATGAAATCGTGTCAACAGTTTTGGCGGCAAGAATGCAGAGACCAGGGGCCTGATTCACAAACGTTCGAAAAGTTTCCGTTTCCGAAGTGAAATTTGACCGGCAAACAAATCAAAACGACCACTTCCTGCGATTACGAATAATGCAAAGCATTCGAAACATCAGGAAAAGCAATGTTAATAATAATACGCGATGTAATCCGGTCAAACTTGTTATATTACAAAAAAAAAAATTTGAGAATCGAACGCATTCGGAAACACTATTCATAGTTCTTTAATTTTACATCGAGTGCCTTCCGACAGCAAATGGCTCACGGGAGAGTTTCGCATGAAATTCGCGTTGCGTTTCCGTATCCGTTCGGTTCTCAAATCGTTTTGTTTCTTAATAAAACAAGTTTAACCGAATTACATCGTGTATTATTATTAAAATTGGTTTTCCTGACGTTTCGAATGCTTTGCAGTGTTCATGGTCGCAGGAAGTGGTCGTTTTGTTTTATTTGCCGGTCAAATTTTACTTCGGAAACGGAAACTTTTCGAACGTTTGTGAATCAGGCCACAGATAGCGACTTCAAATTTGTAGTTCAATACAATTGTCAAAGTAAGTTTTAGTGGGAAAATTCTAGGAAGTTTCCAAGGAGACTTATGAAATATGAATAAAAATTTGTAATTAGATATAACAAATATTATATTATTATTATTATAATTGTGAATTATTTTGTGTCAACCACAGAAATAGATAGAATGGAAAAGTGGGCAGGGCGCGCGTGCCAACACTCTTCACCATAGTGCAGGGCATTTCAAAGCATTTCTCAGTACGCCTTATGACTTGTTTCTGTAAATACTGTAACAAAAACCCGCAAAAATGCCTTATTGTGATGTTTTTAACTGCAGAAATAAAAGCTGTAAAGTACATTTGATTACAGTATTTTTTTTTTTAATTAATGACGTCAATATGTAAGGCGTAGTTTGTTCGGAATCGCAAGTAAAATTGTGATTACAACCATTCTATCTCTATCTATTTCTGTGGTGTCAACCCTAGACCACCATTGATTATTAAAATTCTGGAAATTATATTACACCAAAAATATGATTAAAAATAACATTAGTTTCATGCCAACATGGACAAAGACGGAAAAACAAAATTCGACTTTATAATATAATTTTAGAATGTTAAAGCAACTTATTATTAAAATTCGACAGGTTATAAATAAACGTATGACATAAAACTTAACATCAACATGTCTTACAATAAAAGGGTCGATTTATTGTCCAGATTCTGAAAATTTTATGGACTTTTCACACTTATGATTGGTAACACCGAAGTATACTTATGACCAAAATAAAATAAGACATAATAAACCTTTTCTCCCACTTGCTCGGAAATTGGTTCATTATTCAAAAAAAAGAATACAACAATTGGCTCTTCTGTACGCAACGAAATAACAGGCCGGTAATATCCAACAGGACAATAATAGAAATTGCTGGACACATTTTATTTTTTAAATTATGCTACCGAGGTTTTTAAGTACACACTTACATAAATTAGTTTTTTTTAGGTACAAAATATTTATCATTATACAGGCTGAATGCGCATTTTTTTTTTCAAAACATTGAAAATAGAACACGAACCGCGCGCGGGCGAATTGGTGTGAATGAAAATGAGATACTGTTGAATTAATTTGTGTTGTTTTTCCTCGCAAATGAGAGAAAAGTACTATACAAGTCTCGGCCGAAATAGCAATTAACGGCCTCGTTTAGTTAAAAAGGACTCGGCTTGCGCCTCGTCCTTTCAAAATCACTTGGCCGTATTACTATACTGGCAATATTACTCGGCCGTTGCTTCATTTCAGGCCTCGACAGTAATGTACTATTCTTTGAAATTGAGTTATGTAGTGAAATTGATGTAAGGATTTAGTGATGTGATGTGATGAGGAGGCAATGGCAGATTTGCCCTAAGGCGGCTGGTAAGTAATGAAGTAGTATGCACGTAATTGTCGTATATTTTTATACGACTGTCCGAAAAAAAAGAGTGTAATGTTTTTATCACACTTGTTTGTTTTTATTAATATAGCACTGTTCCTAAACTACCAATTTTATATCTAGTACCACCTGTATTCTACGCAAATAAATGATTCTTTCTTTCTTTTTTAGGGTTCCGAAGTCCTACAAGGAACCCTTATAGTTTCGTCATGTCCGTCCGTCTGTCCGTCTGTCCTAATCCTTTACAGCTTAATAACTTCTACAGTTATAAACATAAGTAAATGAAATTTTGTTAAAAAATAGTCTACATATAGATCTCAATTTTAAAAGAATAAAAAAATCGTTTTTACGTATTTTAGGGGTGGCGTCGATACATGTGAAATGGGGATGAAAAATTTTTTTTCGCTGCACCCCCTCGTGTGGGATATTATTGAATAGGTCTACTAAAATGAAAGTAATGTTTCATACACCACTTTTTTATCAGGTGTACCATCTGCGAAATATAGCCCGCTAAAGTGGCTTGCAATGTGTCCCCCCCCCCTGCCATTTATAAACTATGCAACGTAGAAACTTATAATCTTCCACATTGATAGACCTTTGTGAAATTATTTCAAGTATAATGTGATTATAATTTTTTGAGTTATAGAGAGAAAACTGAAAAATACTTTAAACGTCCTAGTTCACAGGTCATTGACCTTAGAGGAAAATTATCATAGCAAATAATGCTCCTTTAGCTACTTTCTATTTGAAAAAATCACAAAAAGTAACTTTGACATGACACACTTCTTAAATTTGGCTTCTTGAATTTATCGCTAGATGGCGCTACTAACAACACGCTCTGAGTCGCGAATGCTGCCGATTATTGCAAAAACTAAAATAGCCATGATTAATATTCGATTTGATTCGTTTGTAATTACACCTACTTAAGGAACCCTATAATACTGAGCATGGCCCGACATGCTCATGGCCGGTTTTTTATCTTTGTACAGGCTCAGGCTAATTTTAGTGATGTCTTTTTAGTAGAATAAATATTTTGCATTATTATTCCAGAACTGAGAGCCGATCTACTCGTTTTGAATGTTGTATTTCCGAGTAAAAGAAAAATATTGTAAGAACTCAATAACACAATCATAACATAGCATCTTAAAGGCTCTAAATACATCATGAACCCGTCAAATTCTCAATAATTGACAACAGATAACTTTACAACGCACAAAAACGTTTTATCGATGTCAAATTTGACACTTCGAGTTTGACAGGTCAAGTGTTTCGTCATAGGAACATTCACATCTCAATTATATTACTGAACATCTCTATTTGCGCATGAGTGTTAAGTTGTGATGTAATATGTTATGCTCTAAGTTAGGATTGGTCTGTGCTTATGTTAAATGTATTTTGTATAGTCTAAGCTAAGAGCGAACTTTTTTTAACTTATAGGTTTTTTACGTAATGGTTGGTATTGCACACATTTAAATTATTTATCGCTCGTTTGCGACAAGCACGTGCTATAAAACAAGAGGCTTTTTTATAATGAAAATTAATAGACTTTTTATGTTGAATTGTAACTCTGTTACTTTTCGTTTAAAACAAACAGTAGTAGTAGAGCAGTAGTAGTTTTAGTAGTAGTAGAGCTCCTTCGTGAAAGAGCTCGTCCGGGGAAGTACTACCACTGTACCTACTTCTCCGCCAAATAGTGATACTTGCATTGCTGTGTTTCGGTCTGAAGGGTACGGGTGCTGGTGAAATTACAATCACATGAGACATTTTTTCATTTCCATCTTTAAGTCTCAGTTTGGCGAACCGACTTGCGGTACCATTTAGGTAACAGCCTGGATGGTATTGAAGTTGTTATGGGCAAAGGTAACCGCTTAACATCAGGTGGGCCTTTAGCTCGTTTCGTTATCCTACACGTTCTTGTTGCAAATGAGCGAAATTTTTGAGCATCTAACATCACTACTAAATACCAATCAGGTGCTGTCGTTCGAAATGTCACACAGCCGTCAACTGCCAAACTTGACCTTGGGCGTGGCCACGCCCCTTTCTATTTACTTAAGTTTAAAAACTACATTTCTCGCTATTTTACTATGAAACCTATATAAAACGTATTCGTTATAATCTTTATGATATTTCCTTTTTTCTTTTTTTTTTTTCGACTGGAAATCCTCATGGATACCCTCCGTCTGGGGCGGGCGGAGGGTTATGTCGGACTCTTACCGACTAAAACCACACGGTGGCCATCCTCTGCACAAAATTGAGGAGCTCCGGGAACTCCAGTGGACCGCATCAATTTTTATAAATTTCATGTAATTTGGAAAAAAAATATGCAAAAATAAAAACAATTTCTACAAATTTCCGTCGCCAGGCAGCAAGCGGCACTCAACCGCAGTCAGAGTTGTGCCACCAGAAGGGTGCTGGCTGGAGTGCGGGTCACTTCGATCAATAATAGTACTCGAAGGCTGGCCAGAAAACCTCCACGAGGGCCTGACGGCTGCTTGTCCTTCTGGATACGTCTGGAGGGAGCGGCAGTTATTTGGCCAGTACATCCTGGGTACGGGCAATAAAATCCTTTCGAGGGATTAACCTTCGGGGGATCTATTGCCTGTGGCGAATATTCTGGCGCGAGATGGGCCTGTTCTGGGCCTGTGGAGATTTACTCCACGTGTCCTTTGATGCCAACAGAGGGCACAGTGGAGGAGTAGGGGCGGGTCTGGTGTGCACTCACCCTGCCACTGGGCAACAGTGGGGGGACTGTCCTTCCCTCCCCCGTCGATCTCATAACCCCAGGAGTGCCCACTGAGTAGTGTTCTCGCGCCTCATGGGACCGAGGGTCTTGGCTTTACAGCCCAGACCGTGAGGAAGAAAACCTCTTTAGAAAAAAAATCGGGAGGTAGGGCCTGCGAGCAGCAAACTCGGGGCAGTCTGCTGCCCGACCAGCAGCTGGTGGTAGTTGGCGCTAACTGTTATAATTAAGAAGAATATACCAATACAAGTACACAATCCCAAACGAAATCACAAGGGGTTAATACCCGATAAGCATCAAACACAATCAGATAGTGAGATTTCATTTCGCAAATATAACTGACATAATCTTCTTAGCCGGGGGCGAGACATAGAAAATATTACGTATAATTACTGAGTCGGACTTCATAAATAACTTTTATTATAGCTGATGTATTATGTAAGTAATAACTGCGTTGATCTGGTGATCAGGAAAGCCGCCGCGAAATATGGATATTTTGGATTCATGTGCGGATCATTACTTCATTCGGGTGGTCTTTTTTCCATACAAATGCTCTTCTTTCTTTTTTCTTTCTTCTTTCTTGTTTATAAACATTAAACTTTTTCTATGTCCCTATGTTTTCGTTTTTATTAATAAATCATTTCTAGAAGCCCTCAAAAATTCTCAAAATTGCATATTTAGACCGCTGTCTACAGAGGCCTAGTGTATAAATTTGGCAACTATTCATGAAAAAGGTTTTCAATTTAATAAGGTTATAGAAGTGGTAAGGGCACGTGAACTCGTCGCTGTGTACGTACAGGTGTCTCATAGGACACCAGTGCGCGAATATTTTGATTGATCATCAGTGCAGTTTTGGATCCAGCAGAATACCAGCGTCAGGTTTAATAACCTGGCAATATGTTGAGCTGGACACCCATTTGTCACAATTTTGAGACACACATGGCGCATGACTGTCAATGACTTTTTCCTCGCTTTGTTACTTCTTCACTATATCTATTTCTTGTTCATGTATATCCTTTCTTTTGTATGTGTCTCAGTTGTGTCAAATAAATATTTTTCTTTCTCTCTTTTCTCTTTCTTTTGGACGCAGTCATTAAAATTGTATTTTGCAGCATACGGCCAATCGGGTTTTTCTCTCACTAATTCTCAGTAGGAGCTCGAAGTTTGGAAATGTTGCCAAAAAATAGGATAGATTTACACTTTTTACTGTGGACTTAATACTACTTTTAAGGTGTAGTGTGGATGTTCAATAAGAAGATGTATGCAAATTATCTTAAAATTCTTTATTAATTTTTAAAATGTGTATTAATGATGCAGTCTTTTAAAAGGCCCAAAATTTGGACATCCCCGTTTTCACTCTTTTTACTAAAATTAATATCAAAATTCTTTAATAATAAAAAGAAACATAATTTAACTTTTACGTACTTTTGCGGTACATAAGGCATAAGATAATTCATGACTGTGACGTAGTGCTTAGCACTTGTTCTATTGACTGTACTAACCTCATCATTCATTCTGTTATTTTTTTCAGAATATCGTTTTGGGCGTGGACGTGCCATTCTAATAAGACGGGCGTCCAAATTGTAAGGATAACAAGGTTTTATCATTAGTGATGTTCCAAGCATCTGAAATTACGGAGAATTGGTACCTATAAAATATTTTTTTAAACCACAACAAATAAATGATATGATATAACATTGTTTTGCAAATTCTTTTCTGTAATGATGTGAAAATTTTTCGTAAAATCACCTTTAGAATATATCCATCGTTTTAGCATGTGCTAAAATATTATAAGAAAATCTTTATGTACTCGCTCTTGTTTTCGAATGTCTCAAATATACAAAAAAAAAAAACGCAACAGCCCTAGGTAATGTCGTTACATTCCGAGTATTGAACACTTCTTAAAATAATTTTCTTGAGTACCTTCATAAGTATCATCCCACAGTCTATGAAAATATTACAAACTTATGTAATAAAATAATATGTAAGTAATAATATGATAAAGATAAATATTGAACCTATAACTATTGTTAATAGAATTGTAATTTCTATGATACTCTTCTTAAACAAGTATTCTCAAATAAACGCAACGAAATAAAATATATTTAGACTAGCGGACCCGGCTGACGTCATCCTACCCTGTAAAGCAGCGCCACATATCATTAAAATCCTCCCTGCCGTTTAGAAGATCAATGACATATCGACAGCAGCGCCACCTACCGGGTTCAATTGTGTTTTCAAACCATCCAGAAACTCATTGAAATATAAACACAATATTTCATCCGAATCGGTCCAGCCGTTTAGGAGGAGTTAGGTGACAAACACACGTACAGAAGAATTCGCAAGTTCGAAAGTCTAATTTCTAACATCGAACAGAATTTGACTACCATTTGCGTCAACGATAAAGAAAAACATCGTGAGGAAACCTGCTCATCTGAGAGTGCTTCACAGAGTACATTGTAATATACTAATCATAAAAATCTTGATGGTGTGTGTGTAGTCTGCCAACCCGCAGTAATGGTTTTTTTTTGTATAGTATAGAATGGAGAAACGAGCCAAAGGCCCACCTGATTTTAAGCGGTTACCATTGCCCATAACAACTTCAATACCACCTAGGCTGTTGCCTTAATGGTACCGCAAGTCGGTTCGCCAAACTGAGACGTGAAGATGGAAAGTCTCATGTGATTGTTATTTCACCGGCACACGTGCCCTTCAGACCGAAACACAGCAATGCAGCATCACAATTTGGCGGAGAAATAGGTACGGTAGTAGTACTTTCCCGGACGAGCTCTTTCACTAAAGAGCTCTACGACTACTGACGGATAATAATAAAGTATAAAATAATTGGCTACATCACCTACATCCATTTCGTGAACTATTTCTCCCAACCAAAAAATTACATTTCGTAAACATAAAATTCATAAAAAAAAAAAACAAAAAAAAAGTTAACGAAATGGGATGAAGCCAAATAATTATGCTAGATGCTTATCGAATTACTTAAGTTATGAAACAAACAAAAAAGTGCAAGAAGCGCCTTCATAAGCTTATTATCACAAGTTTACGAGCGATCTTACAATAATCAGCTTATACTATAGACATAACTGCAACTATTACAACACCGAACAATTCGGCTTTTGACAAAACCAGACCCAACAAAAGTTCCCATTACATTTTATTGCCTTTTTATCTACTCAATACATTTTAACGTTTTTAAAAAGAAAATGTTTACTTTACATAATCCAGTGAGTTGTCTCGTTTGTCGAAAAAACTTGGATGTCGATGACCTGAATACCAAGTTGCAGCTCGGAACAGTAGGCCGATTGTGAATCAACGAGGAAGTGTTTTTTGACGATATGGGTCAACTTTGAAAGCAGTGAGGAGCACGTGTCGATAGATGTGGGATTTGTTTATCGATAAATTACGTTGCATTTGTAAACAAATGTGTGTGGTAAGGATGACGCGTAAATAATGTAATTTGTATGTATTGAGAATCTCTATAAACTTTGTTTTTTGTATAGCATAAAACCAGTTACGAGACGTCGTGACATCTTAAGCAACCAAATAAAACGGCTTTCCGTTTTATTCCGGTATGAAGCTCACCGGTTTTGATTCCATATGTAGCTCACTCTATAGATCTTCCTTGATATTTACCTGTGAAAAATAAAAAATAACGTTAACAATATTCCAAAACAAACTAGACTTATGAATTATGAAACCAACATGAAATAAAATAGATAATAATATAATTAAATTATCTGGTGAAAATAGCACACAGTAATAAACCATACATCCTGCTGCTGTAAGAAACACGCCTTACTAATTAAGAAATATTCGACAAATTAATATTAATTCCAGTTCAACAAAAGCTAGCTGCAAAATGCAATTTATCAAAACCTAGACCAATTCATCATCTGCCAATAGGTATATCGACGGGGCACGTCACTAACTGTAACGAATTGCATCACACTAGACATCGACAGAGATTTAGAGCGGCGTTACGTTGGTTTACCTAATTTTTCTTTATGGTAACATTGCTTCAACCGATCTCTCATTGTTTAGCTGAACAATGACGGCTTTGACGCCGTTCTGTGCCGGAAAATTATTAATTGAGGACGCGAGGTCGTTGCGTTCGGTATTTTTTGAGACCAGACGCCGCTACTTCCCATCACTATCTGTCAGTTTTGTTTTTTGAGTGTTGATGTTGGCCGAGTATTTTCTTTTAAGTTAAGGCGAATGCACGATTATTAATGGTCAGTGTTCTCTTTGATTTGGAAGAATTTTTGTGTTTTGTTTGGAACTTTAAGATAAAACTGATCTAGATCCGGCTTATCCTGTTTTCTTTGTTATAGTCTTTGAAATAAACATAACAACAACATAACTTCACGCTATCTCGCAACGGCTTGATATTTTTACTTGTTCTTTGGCGGAATTCGAGAGGGTGACACTTAGTAATAACTTTGTCTTCTGTGTAACTACATTGTCAAATTGGGTAAAAACCTGTAATGACTATAATTATGTATGTTGTGAAATAAATAAATAAATAAAAAATAACATAACATCACGCCTGTATTTCCCCGAAGGGGTAGGCAGAGGTGTAATAGTACACCCACATTTCGCCAGTCATGTTATAGTCCCATGTAATAGGGGGCAAGCCTATTGCCATTGACCGGGTACAAATCCGGACTCCTGGCTGCTACTGAAAATTTCCTAATGACAAAACCCAATAACACTTTGCCCGACCCGGGAATCGAACCCAGGACCTCACGCTCAGCGGTCGCGCTTGCAACCACTAGACCAACGAGGCAGTCAAAATAAAAAAAATGAAATAAAATATTGTTTAAAAATTATGTGGCTATTTCTGAGATAGACTCATCACCAAATACAGACACACACACATTTTAAATTACAGTGCGATAATTTAGTACAAACGAGTGATTTTCACGCTCCAATTATTATTTCAAAATACAGATTGATATAAATGAAAACATATTTTGTTTTTTTATGAATACCTACGATTTATATTTTGAATACGACGAATTTTCGTATTTTTCAAATGTAAGATTCACAACGGCTAAAAAAGTGTTAATTATACCTAAAAATACGTGACCAAAAATCATTAAAAATATTAAGCTAGATAAAACTAAATCATAGATAAAAAATTTACAGACAGATATGAATCCAAGAGCCTAAAATTACCTAACATAACATAAAATTACCTAATAGGTACAATTTTAGAACTGATATCAAGCATCAAAATTAACAATACAGTTAAAATAAAATACGCAATCTACCTTCAACTGATTAATTGTAGCCGGCGCAGTGTAATTAGGACATAATACAACATGTGCAACAAACATGTTTCAACGAAATTAAGTTCTTTAATTATGTTTATTGATATCATCCGCTGAGTAAACCCCTTTTTAGTTTCCGCTAATGAATCAATGATTAACTTTGGTAAGATTTGAGATAATCTGAGTGTTTTAAATTCTTCTTTCTACAGTTTTGTCAATGAACTTCCCGTAGACTTAATTATGTTTGAAGAAACTGGTTGTTCTTTCGTTTACAAGTGTAGTAGGTACGCACTTGAACCACCATGTTAAAAAGATATTTTGGTTTATATATAAAAAACAACTGTTTGACCTTCACGAAATTTGAGATAAAGATTTTCTTTGGGTAGTCATAATGAATTATAGCTAAGCAAGACCTAACGAATAAGGTAAGTTTATCCTTATTGCAGACTACGCCTGTAAGATTGACAATCTCTGGAAGGATACAACTGATATTCATCATTTCGTAGGCCTATTTCTCATAGAAGTATCAAAGTTAAATCGTGGAATCTTACTGTGTGTGTAAAGTTACGTAGGTGTAAACATATGCTAATTTATATTTATTTCTTTATAATTAGAGGCCTTTATCTTTTGACTTGAAAAGTTTGGTGATTTATGACTTCTCTCTAGCGGTCTATAATTAAGCTTGTCAACTCTCATTTTCATTCTATTTATCATTGATAGTAAATTAAATGATTCCGCCAACGCAATCGATAGTTGTATGTTTTTTCACTTCTTTTTAATCTCCATTCTAATTTCTATTTATAATTGTTTGTTTATCGACTCTAGCACGTAGATTATTATTGTTGGGTTTATTCTATCAGTTTCCTTGGTACCTATAGTGTCAATCGACTATTTAATATGAGCAAGTCATAATATCACCATTCTTCGCCATATTTGTATTAAAACCCAGTAATCTATCATTAGCACCACGAGAGAGCTCAGAAATTGCATTTTTTGTTTTTCTAGATCCACGATCAAATATGTATTGTATTGCATCACATACAATGCATACTGTACTAGGTAGTAGATCTACTTAAGCTTCAATTATTTTGTACGAGCTCTTACATTTTCAACCTAATGTATTATTGCTACACGTAATTTCGACACTTATATTAATAGTAGGTACTACTGGGAGTCTTAATAATTTCGTTACCAACACTTAAGTGCGGCGGTTCATGGTCTCAGACTTCAGTCTATGTGCCCTTGGCCAACGGTCAAAATTATCGTCTTGACCCCAATGTCATTCTTTATGACTCAACAACGGGCAATTTTTTGACAAAGTTTCTATTATTGGCCGTCTCTTTCGCGCATATTGTTGTTGTAGTGATGTGCCTATTTTTGTGGGTTATCGATATTAAAAATGTGAAATATTTTATCTCTATCAATCAAGTTTCACAGACGATGCTTCGGCAAACGAGCCTACGATTATATAAAATAGTGTTGAAATATTGAGGATATTAATAAACTTTGTGGGTTTATATACTGCATAATTATTATTGTATGATATTGTAGTCATAATTGACGACTTTAAAAACTGTAAATCTTAATAACTTTTATGAAACAAGGTATGAACATTATTAGACATAATTAGACGTAAGAAGCTTTGCTGTGAATTGATAATAAAGAAAAAAACTGAAAATATTTTCATCACATAATATTTATGTCTTACAAACAGACCTAAATTGAAACATCGCCTAAGAACAAGTCATAGTAAATTACAAGTTATTACTAATGACTTAACTCATGATTATTCAATAGCTTAGACCTTCAACACGCAACAACTGTGCCAACAACGTTTGACACTGTTTCTACTAAAGTTTAACATTTTCGTTAGAACGCACATGCACGTGAGAATGAATCAGAAATTATAATGTTGTTTGCAGTATCTGAAATAGAATTAAGACAATCAATAATTTTAGTTTCTTTTCTGAAGTATTACTAAAACAATTTTTACATTTTAAAATAAAATTTTCACAAAAACACTATAGTCTTCTTAATAAAAAGTCTGGGTAAAAAGAACCAAAAACTAAAATAGGTGTGGCATGTTATTAAAAACAGATGAATTACATGCAAACAATCATAGTCCTAATAAACGTAAATACTAATTTAAGACACTATAATTCTCGATTATGAACACGAAATTACAAACCAAGCCAAAGGGAATTGCAGAAAGCATTCCAGACTACCATAAATAAAGAAACACCAAATTCATAAAGAGAAATAAATTATAATAAGACTTCACGTTACTAAAAAAAAAACTTTGCAAGTTTTATTTTGGGGGACGTTCCACCATGTTTTTTTACGCATTAATCTTCACTTACTTAGAAATGGTCTCGGTTTTATTTTTAATTCACAAAAGTATTAGCCCTTTAATTAATTATAATGTTGAGATGGACTTTCTTTAAATTAAACAGGTACGTTTGGGGTTTGAGAAACAAGATAGCAATAAGAGTATAGGTGTGTACGCAAGTGTTCATGAATCGCTTAATATCGATCGAACAAAACTTATTGATGATCTTATTTTAGGGTATTTAGGACCCATTGTTATGTTTGCCATTTTTGGTATTATACTCAAGCTTACATAGCAATTTTTCAAGTACTTACAACATTAAATTTTTTCCTTAATCATTTCTTACTAAAATATATAAAATGGGCAATAAAACATTTCACGTTGACTTGTCACATACAAACGAAACATATCGCGATACGTGACATTAATAGAGATAACCACTATACTGTCAACGTAACATGACAGGTAAAATGGAACGAATGAAAATGCTTTAACAGCAGTTTTTGCGAAGAAAATAACACAGAATGAAAATAATGACAATAATAAAAATAGTGACAGAGCTCCGGAAGTTTTTAATAAAGTGCTAGATTCTGTTGTCGTTACGAGTTTATTTGTGAAAATTACTGTTATTTTGGCTTTAAAGAAAATATATTATAGGTTATTTAAGGGTCTAAAAACACAAAGTATTTTTAAAAATCTATTGAACATTTACTTTTTTGTCCTTAATATAATCGAAGCCTACTTTCTAAGAAATTTCAATGACTGATCTGCCTTTGTTGATTCTAAATATTTCATTTTATCTAGACCAGACGGCTTAATTTTAATGTACCTCTTGTAACAAAATCAAAATCGGAAAATCACAATACATCCACGAAATTGAGGGCCTTACAAAAAACGAGTAACGAATCGAAAATATTACTTGTAGCAGTTTGTAAGGACTTTTGTCCAACAAAAGGTTATAGGATCATCAAACACGATTCGTTGGGAGATACGGAAAACATTGTATCAATTGTATTTCAAAGCTGTCTTGTCAGCAGATTGGCAAAGATCAATACCCTTGATGCTACGTGTAGCAGAATATGGTTCAAATAACATTGCAAGAATCGTTGTTACAGTGTTTATTATATCTTTTAGTGCTGTAAAAATCCAAATTGTGTCCAGTGTCCAGCTTCCGAATTATGTCCCTCACTTGCATTCGCAATCAAGTAGTTTTTTTTTTCAAATGGGCTTGCGTTTGACCTCCGCCTCAACTGATATTAATGTTTAAAGCTCTAAATGTTTTGATAATCTTCTGTTCTGATCTGCAACTATGCAACTCGCAACGGATGTTGCTGTAACTTCAAAATAAAAGCTATTGTCATTGTAACTGGGTTACACACTAACCCCACTGGTATTAAATCCTAATGGCGTTGCGTTTGACCGCCACCTCAGCGCTGATGCGGACGATGATGCCGATGGTACACGCTTGCCCAGCAAAAACCAATTTGAAGAGCACCCAGATTGTACTTATCGAGAATTGTTAATTAGATTATTACATGATTCAGAACGTCTTTGTGGCGATGCTTGGGGGAGGCCTATGTCCAGCAGTGGACGTCTTTCGGCTGAAATGATAATGATGATGATTATTAGTAAGAACATTGCTTCAAAATTTTGTTCCATATCTACAAGAGTAAATAAAACCCTTCCTCACTTTTATGGCTTCTATATGTAGATGAAGTAGTCCCTTCTTGATTTCTTCTCTTTCCTAGATCATTTTTAAAGTGATTAAAATTGTATGGCGTATTATAATTTCCATTACTGAAAGTCAAAGGTGATCTGAAACTGGTCAAGAGATTTAAAAAAATTAATATTATAATTTTCTTTACAAAATATACATAGAAATACAAGATTTACAATTACCGCAGAACATTTTACTAAAATAGACTATCCTACTGAATCATTTTTGAAACTACATCGTAATAATACATTTTACAATAAAGTAATGAAAATCTTTAACAAATCTACTAAGAATCTTAATAGTTAAGTTTAATTGTCAATCCGTGACAGTTCTTTGATGAACAAGCACGTTCATAACATAATGTTATTAATGTTTTTGTAAGACAATATACATTTCCGCGATTTCATACTTTGTTTCACACTTCAATTTCATCATTACTCTTGGTAGTAACTTGGCAAAAATTAAAATAGAAACTTTATTTTCTTAAAATAATAATGTATTGTTATCAGAACTACACGTTCAAACGTAAACAATGTAATTTCATTTAAATTGCATTCAAATTGAATATATGCATTGCTAGTTCCGATAGAAGCTATCCAGTTGCTATAAAAATGAAGAACCACCCAACTGTATATGCGATTAAGTTCTAATTGACCCTATTTCATTAGTCAAAAGCATCCAATTATAGCTTTTATAACTGTTGATATAAAGCTCAAATTAGCACTTAACCTAATCTCCCTTTTAAATGTATGTTTATTAATTAATGACAATAATTATGAATAGTGGTGTGCGGCGTTGAGCTAGCGTTTGAATAAATTTTATGGGCTCAAGTGTCAATTGACATAAGTATTTAGGCCATGTGACTACATTACATTCGTACGTTATTTATGAGTCAATAAAACTGAATTTCATATTATTATTGCTATCATTATTTGATATTTTAAATTTTCTGATGAGTGAGGTTGCGATTTCCGGTGTTAAATTCGACTAATTGGTCTAAAATGATGATGTGTTCAATCGATTATGACTGGATCGAATGCGGGTTAGGCGTGCGTGCATCGTTATTGATAGATATAGTAGTTCGAGTCTTAATATAAACTTCAAGTGATGAAATGCTGGCGTATTTTATCTTCCTGTACCTATAAGGAAACGCGATTGATGTTGGTCATATATCGCAATATCGAATCATTAAAGTTTTTTGCGCTCGTCAGGAAAGAAACATGTAACGTTAAGCATGTAATATGAAGCAATATTAAATCTATCTGCTTCGTATTCTACTGATCGCTGTTTCTTGAATACGCAGTAAATATTATCGATACAAACAGAATCGATATAAAATCAGTTCCCATTCCCGTTCATACGCTAGTTATCATTCCTGCGTGCGCCACACGTTTCAAATTTCGTATTTAGAATCCTTTTGAATAACTTTACGCGCTTGTAGCTGGCCATTTACAATCAATATATCTACGTAACCAAGGTAATATAACCCTTGAAAAAATTATGCACATTCTTGTTACATGGAAATAAAGTAGCATCTTGAATGAAAAGGCTTTTAGCGGTCGTATGGATAGGTTGGTGCGTAGTTGCTTGTAGTAAAAACAGAATTTTACTTGCAAATGTTCAAAGGTACTCAGACAGGGCACCGTTAATAGGCCCGTATTGAATAAAAACGTGTTGGTAACCTTTGAATGTTATCTTGCAGGATTATTCGAATCGAATAAGAATCGATTGCTAATCAATTTATTTGCATTGCCTTGTTTGATGAATGGCTATAAGAAAAGAGGTAGACCAAAGAAAAGATGGATGGATTGAGTAAACACGGAGATGACG
This sequence comes from Asteroscopus sphinx, assembly GCA_949699075.1. Taxonomy (NCBI): domain Eukaryota; kingdom Metazoa; phylum Arthropoda; class Insecta; order Lepidoptera; family Noctuidae; genus Asteroscopus; species Asteroscopus sphinx. The sequence continues at coordinate 18,025,632 of OX453022.1, read as the reverse complement.
GCTGATAGAGATGTATGGAAGAAAAAGACATGCTGCGCCGACCCCAAATAAATTGGGATAAGGGCAGGAGGATTATGATGCCTTGTTTGATATAATATTTTGACTCTTTGTTTTACCGATTATCTTGATATCTCACATTTGAAAATGAGAATTAAAATGAGCATTATTATTTAAAATAATATTTTATATTCTTTATTACAGCAATTTAACATATCAATTATATTTTTAAATATTTCTACAAAACAAAACAAAAAAAAAACATTTAAAAATATATAAAAAAATAGTGGCCCACCGGTATCGGGTACAGGGACCAAGCTACCGGCGGTCAGGGCTCCAGAGAAAGGAACCTCCTAACAATACGCGCCGTATCTAGGAGAACCGCTTTCTGCATCAAGCCCTTGACCCAACCGCCTAACGAGAGCCTCATGAGATGGTGGTCGAGGCTCTTTGCTACAAGGCCATTGGCCGTAACAACTATCGGCACAATGATTGCTGAGTCCACCTCCCACATGTCGACAACCTCGTGTGCTAGATCAAGATATTTAATTTGCTTGTCTTTTTCAGCTTTCACGAGGTTCCCGTCATGTGGGACACAGATATCAACAATCATTGCGCGGCGCTCAGATCGATCTATCACCACTATATCAGGCTTATTGTGAACAATAGTCCTGTCAGTGATGATAGATCTGTCCCAGTACAATGTGACATGGCCATTTTCAAGAACTATTACTATATTATTTTTTACTTAAATATTCAAATTAAGGGACTCGCCTTGTATTATTAAGTAATTACTTAAAAATATCGATATATGTAGTAATATATGGAATGAATTTTTTTATTACAAAGTGCGTATTTATTTATATCTAAGCAAATATTATTATTAAAACAATAGAGGCATTATTCTTACTTAGATAGGTAAGAGAAAGAAATAATTTTCAAGTTATTTCAGTCATGATTATTCTTTATTTATATTATAAATGATTAACAAAGGATAAAGAATTTTTCACTTTTCTAGATAAAAAGTCGATACAGAATGTCACAATTTTCTACATATTTTCAGTCGTTATTCTTCATTTATTTTTCTTATTGAAGGTTTTTTTTTTGTTTTATTTGTTTCATTATAAGAAAAGAATGGAATTTTTCATAACATGCCGTTGCTTTGTTCAGTGATTCTTCAAAAGAATTCCAAACAAATTTAAAATAAAATCATCATCAGTTTCTTCGTCCGTGTGTCACTGCAGGGTGCCAACTGAAAATCTGCACTGGATGTTCCACGCCAGCAAATGCTTAGTTGGTGACCCTTTTGGCATGGGCATGCCCGGCAGCATCTTTATGTTTTACTTATAACTAACTTTAGTATTTTTATTAATGTTATTTTTGTGCTGTCCTGTCACTGTTCTGTGCCAAATAAAAGTTTTTCTTTCTTTCATCAACATTATATAATAGTGTATCACATAATAATATCCACGTAGGTATAGAACGTAGCGATCATTGCCATAAAAATATAAGAAAGAAAAGCACAAACAATTAATAAAATCAGAAAAAAAGAACACTGAAATACAATACTTATAATGATACCTACATCAAAAAATATTAAACAAGTAATAATGAACAAAAAAAAACGCTGACTTTTTGAATAAATTAATTTACGGATCAGAATTTGATATATGACTCGCTGAAATGTAGGAAAACATCTTAAAAGGCTCTAAGAACTTATCGATGGTGAGTGTAGTACCCGCAAAAAGCGGGAGTAGACTTTAGCCTAAACTCTTCTCATTCTATATAGAAATCCGTGCTGGAGTGGATATGCTTATTAATGCCAAAATGTATAACATTTGAATCTCTGAAAAGGAGTAAAGACCTTCGCACACCATACGACTCAACACCGTCTTAACTCAAAGTAAAGCATTGACATATTATTGTGAGCTTTGTATCGTGGGTAGCACGCGCCCCTGTTGCCGTGTTGCTCTAAGAAATCGTGCTGACAGCTCGGACGAATAAAAATGGCGGACGCAATCTCGCTAAGAAAAGATTGAAGCACTTAGTTTTTACCTAAACCCACTATAATTTAGAAATAATTTTAACACACCTGATATATATTTTTATTTTATTTGTGACACTATGACAATGACTACCATCACACGAGATTTGTTGCGTAATCGCGGCTTTTCGTCTTACTATGGGTGTGCATGTGTGTGTGCCAGCCCGTACTTTTAAGCGAGCCGTCATACTATGGATGCCTCACTTTTTGTTTATTCCGTCCGCCTTTTTTTATTCGTCCAAGGCTGACAGTAAATTTTAGTGAGGTGACGACTCGTTAATACTTAACCAAAACCATTCTGTCATCAAGTTAATAAGGTACTTTATGTGACACGATATAAAGTTCACATTTTAATGCTTTTCTTACTTTGAGTCGAGTTGGTGTTGAGACTGGAGTCGATATGGCTTGCGAAGGCCTTTATCGTTTCAATATCATCCTGTCATCGCTATGTATCCACAATACGGACACACATCTTAATATGACTCTAGTGTGGGTGGTGAACCTTACTTATTAACGCCCACTACATTCATTACTGCTCATACCCATAATGTAAGGCTTCGTGAAACTATGATAAGGTAAAAGTTTGTGGAGAGTAAAAGTGTTATGGATCTCCTTCATCTTTTATATAACTATGTACCTAATTAACTGCGGTGTTTTTTATGGTTATTGGCCAGGTCCAGGTCAGCTATAAGTCAGGTCATTGCTATATTCACAATGCTGATCAAAAGGTTCAGTAATAGCTGAGATGGTCCATAAACACTGATATATGTTATTGGGTACCATTGTACCACCCGCTATGAATCTAAATTCCATCTTCACTATCTTGATAGTTGGTGGTCAACTACAGTACGTTTCACACGCCACTTTTTGCCTCGTACAGCAAAACTGTGGAACCAACTTCCGTCAGCGGTTTTCCCGAACGAATTCGTCATGGGAGCCTTCAAGAAAAGAGCATACGTCTTTTTAAAAGGTCGGCGACGCATCGGCGACTCCCCTGGTGTTGCGGGTGTCCATGGGCGGCGGAGATGCGATTGCTTATCATCAGGTGACCCGCATGCTCTTTTGCACTCCTATGTTATTAAAAAAAAATTGGGGCTCACCTGTCAAATATTTTGTCAAAATTGTTTAATAACCATATTGTTGGCTGATACGATGCTCCATTCATTGTTCATCAAGGTGGCTTCAGCACCTCAGCGACAGAAAAAAGTTGATGTTCAAGAAAGCTGGATGGTATGAGCTTCCTTTTTTGCGTTTAAATTAGTACTCGAGAATTTAAGTTGTTCTCTTTACTATTGCCTGCCCAAGTTTTAACAAACACAGACTCTAAGCAAAAGACATGTAGGCAAGGCATGATGACTGTAGAATTAAGGGCTTTGTCTTCAGTCGTAGAATGTTGTATACTTCTTCGTAGACAAATCTCTTGTCCACCAGTGGTTATGCTACGCCTGCTGTCGATAATACTGTTTTTTTTTTATAGTAAAGGATGGCAAAACGAGCCAAGAGCCCACCTGATTACATTCGCCCATAACAACTTCAATACCACCTAGGCTGTTGCCTTAATGGTACTGCAAGTCGGTCGGTGAGACATGAAGATGGAAAGTCTCATGTGATTGTAATTTCACCTGCACCCGTACCCTTCAGACCGAAACACAGAACTGCAAGCATCACTGATCCATATCAAAGGCGCATCAATTGTAGACACGTTACGAAAATGGTTTTTTGCGTCATTTCAAAGCCTTCATACCGCCCTTCTAAATCAAGCAAACCTTAACACACACATCAAACCTAAAATAATACCCAATGTCTACACAGCCCACGCGTGAATTAAAACCTCACCATTTAACTGGAACTAATAAAGCCTTACCGAGAATCGTCCATTATTTCACTCCTGTCAATAATTTGCAAGGCATTACAGTTCGTTCTCACGTTGCGCCGACTTGCGCCCGCGCACGTTATGGGCGCGGATTAAGCGTGTACGCATACAATCCGGACTGATAATGCGGAGTGATTACTGGGTTATCCAGGGATAGCAGACATTTTTTACTATAACTTTGCCCACAAGCCCTACTTTGCCTCATTTTTGAGAAAACTTTCACTTTCAAAACGTTAATTATGAATCTAGTTGAGCAGTTCCAAAAAGTTTGTCCTGTAGTAAAGAGCCAGCAATAAACTCAATGGATATACACTTAAAAAAAAAATGGTACAATATGGTTTGTTACATGATTTGAAAAGAATTGTGTGAGAATAATGTAGATTAATGACTGAGACAAATTCAACGAAGTAAACAAATTAATGATTAATATAATGATTTTAATTTATAATATAATAAGTTTTAAGTATAATAGCTGTGGTATCCGTGCTTGGGGAGATTTTAACTATGACACCACTAACTTTTGGTTCAGTTATGGAGTGTCAGTGTTAGTCGAAAATTAACTGAATGCCTTAGGCAAAGTAGGGTTTGTGGGCAAAGCTAGAGCAGTTGACGGTATCGATTGTATCGCGATTCGCGAACGGACATTTTTTTTTAGATTTTTATATCTTCAATACCCTCTTAGTACCCTCTTTCTCTTCTTCTTTTTAGTACCCTGGTTGGTCTGGAAGCACGTTCAGTTACAGACACGGACGATTTATTGACTGCTGATTATGTTGTTGTTGATCAAAATCTGAAAATCTGCATCTAAGCCAAGAATACTAAACTACGACAACGACCACAGGTGCAAATTTTGAAGAAGCAGTGGGATGTCAAATTTTTTTGTTTCTGGAACCTTTTATAGTGGCGTTATAATTGTGCCTGGTAATGACGTAAGACTCAATTATCTACCAAATGCCAACAAACACCAACACCAAAAAATCAATCCTATACGATGAAACACCTCTATATCTGCGACCTTCCAGACCACACAATAAGCCCAATCGTGGTCATTTTACCAAGTTCAACATTCAACCACACAAAAACCGAATTTAAATTCAATGTGTGTGCTCTCTAACTGAACAGTATAACGGCTAAATACAATGGTGGCCATTGATTCGAGCTCTTTGCGTGGGTAGTCCTGCCATACTGTGTGATGTTAATGTAAGGATAGATACTGACCTTATAGGTGAAAGGATAGCTTCAAGGAGTTGTTGCGTGTTGCGGTTTTGATGATTGATTCGTTAAAATAGATGGCTACTTAATTTTGATGGATTAGAGATCTTTTTATCAATGTTTAGGGGTTTTGTTGTGAGTAGTCTTTAAGAACATGAACGTTAATTTGCTTGAAATGAGCTACACAACAGTTGTTGCAGTTGCTGTTATTGCTGAGTTATTGTTAGGTGTTGTTTTTTTAGTTGTTGTTTTTTTTTTTTTGTTTTTTTGTTGTTGTGTGGTGTTTTTGTTCTAAAGTACTCATTTCTAAATTCTGATATATCTTTTTTTGAATTATGAGTAACAAGTATATACCTACATGCATGCTTCTATTTAATTTTAGGACGAAATAAATAATAATTCTAAAATATTTAACCCAAACATGGATCAAATAACTTATAAACCTAACCTATACTCTATAAACATACTTGTAACCAAGATAATGTGCACATGGTATTTGTTTCTGCAAACGCAGACATTACACAAGATAAATCCAAATGAGAGGCGAAGTATAACAAAGAAACCAAAGTGGAGGTTAAATTCAATACCGCGAGCAGAGACCACGGTAGCTTAGCGAGAAAGCACTGATGTACCGAACCAGGAGTCACAGTCATCTATAAATACTATTAAGTACAACTGGATTTCAGTAAGTGGCGCTTAAACATGACTAACTTAACTATTCCACGCAGTAAACCATTGCATATTTACTCAACGTTGACTAACTTCTATTTATACACACAATAAAACAAACGAACAAACAGTCTTACGTGCACCTGCATCATGAGAACACGGAAACGAGTTTAGTATCAAAACACAAACAAAATAATAACAAGTTACTTTACTTAATGACTCACTGCCTACTTGCATTGCAGACGGTGCGTACACGCACGAAGTAACGGAATGATTTTAAAATCAGGATGTAGTTTCCCAGCTATGAAAAGGTCATCCCAGATTTTTATAATCTGAATATGAACTAAGCTATTGATAATCTTTTTTTTGACTTCTAAGGTGCCAGTAAAATGAGCTCTTGCTATTTTGTCAAATTCAGTCCCATTTCTAGAAACCTTGACCTCTATGGTTGCAACGAAAACCCCGTGAAAATTATTCCTCTCGCAAGCACCAAACTTAGAATTTAAGGATTTACTTTTATTAGTAAATTAAGTCATGACTAAGTTGCCGGTGAAGGTTGCAGGACTCTGCTGGATGGGAAAGCGCAGGATGATGATGATGATGATGACGATGATGATGATGATGATGATGATGCTGACGTTGCCGAGACGTGGACACTGATAGCTGAGCTAGTCCACAAATTCAAAGTCACTCAGCGAGCTATAGAGCGAGCTATGCTTGGAATTTCTTTGAAGGATAAGAACCGTAACGTAATTATCGGGAGAAGAATCGAAGTGACTGACATAGCTTGTAGAATCGACAAGTTGAGAGACAGTGGGCTGGCTATGTCTGTAAAAGGACCGATGGCCGTTGGAGCAGGTGGGTCTTTGAGTGGAGACCGTAAGGCAAACGCAGAATAGGGCGCCCCTCAGACAAGTGAACGGATGACCTGAAGAAGGAATCTGGGGGGGGGACTGGATACGGAAGGCAGAGGACCGAGTGTTTTGGCGCAACTTGGAAGAGGCAATATTAAGCAATAGACTGCGATAAGCTGAGTTGATGAGTACATTAATGGTTGTCTGGAAGAAATTGCTTTAAGCGATAAGACCGCCAATTGTTAGTACTGTGCTCATGTTTGTTATAAATTTGTTTTTATTTTTATGGTGTGCAAACAATAAAGTATAATATATTTATCTATCTACATTAGCCAGTATCTGTTGTTTTTAATCCCTTACGGCCAAAATTAATATCCAATCTATCCACGATTTACCCTACTAGAGATAGAAATTTGACATATTTTGTATGGAGCTTATGTCAAATTCCTATCTCTAGTAGGGTAAATCGTGGATAGATTCGATATTAATTTTGGCCGTAGGTCATCGATTTTATGAATGGTTGTGTAAAACTCACAACCTTCCCTTTTAACTTCCGCAGGTTGCAACAAACAAGTGACCGAGTCATTGCGTTCGTACACCGGAATCTCGTAATTTCGAGGACCTGTGCTTTGTTTATATTTTGAGATGAAGTCAATGACACGGTCCAAACGAAACGTATGATTATTTATTTGTGGTACTGGAAAGGGATAAAAAAAATGTACGTAATTGCGGATTTTTTGAATGAGATAAATATTTGTGTACGAGTATTTGTATGATTATTGCTGTGTGGTTTCCCGCTAACATAAGATCCCTTGTCAACTTTTAAAAGGTATATGTACTGTACAAAGGGCCATCATATCCTGAGATGGTTGATCGATTGATCATATTATATTGTATGGCTAAATAAAATTGATCCCAACCTACTTTTATTAATATTGTAAATGTGAAAGTATGCATGTTTGTTTATCCTACAATCACGCTGAAACAGCTACACGGATTTGGATGAAATTTGTCACATAGATAGAAAATAACCCGGATTAGCACTGAGGCTTTTTATTTCGGGAAGATAATAAACAGTTTCCGAGGGAAAATTCAAAATGCAAAATTCTTATATAGGTGTTTGTTTGTTTATCCAACAATCACGCTGAAACGGCTGAACGGATTCGGGGTCAAATTTTGCACCATGTGTTGGTATAAAACTTTTATCGACATCGCGACCACGGGAGGTAAGCTATGGGCGTAAGCACAGATTACCTATTAGTTACTACCGCGTAAGTTAGAAAGTATAATTTAGCTGTACCTATTCAAAAAGAGTGAATAACGGAATACAAGTACGTGAGCGAAATATAATAATGGGTACTTCGAAATGATATCGGAACCAAAATACATAATAATCTCATTCCGTGATAATCGTACTGTTTCTCTTTCGCATCGAGTAATTTACGACTATTGTATATTTTATGTGCCTTATAATAAATTAAAACAAAGTAAAACAGTTATGGAAGATAATATTATTATATTATAATAACTTATCACAATATATTGACTGCCTCGTTGGTCTAGTGGTTGCAAGCGCGACTGCTGAGCGTGGGGTCCTGGGTTCGATTCCAAGGTCGGGCAAAGTGTTATCGGGTTTTTTTATTAGGAAATTCTCAGTAACAGCCTGGAGCCTGGATTTGTGCCCGGTCAATGGCAATAGGCTCGCCCCCTATTACATGGGACTATAACAAAACTGGCGAAATTTGGGTGTACTATTACACCTCTGCCTACCCCTTCGGGGAAATACAGGCGTGATGTTGTGTTGTTATCACAATATTTCTTACGTAAATTAGAGATGGGTGACTCGAATAAGTGCGTTTTGGTCGAGTTAGGATTAATTCACTACAGCTACGATTACGATCAACTTATTCGATTGCTGCTTTTCCTCAAAAATAAGCTTATTATTATTATTATCACGTTTTTATTAATGCTTTCTTGCCTGCCTGTCTGTTCGGTACAAATTTTGCAATCGATTTTAAACTAACTTTCCGATGAACTAGAGCCTTTTTTATATTTTTATTTTTTGCCTTGGGGAAATCCTCAAGGACGCACTCCGCCCGGGGTAGGCGGAGCCAGTGTCGGACTCTTACCGACTAAAACCACCACGGTGTTCCTTCAACTAACTTAGCCGGGGGCGTGGGGAACCCGTGAGTATTCACACAACCACCCCCGACCGGTCCCGTCCCGCCAGAACCAGGCGAGCTCCTTCTCCCGTACGGCCTAACGTTACCCGCACCCTAGGCGGCTACGCTAGCTGCGCCAACTACACCAGCTGTGCCAGCTACGCCAGCTGTGTCAGCTACGCCAGATGCGAGCATGCTGCCAGGCCAGCATGCCAGCTATGCCAACTGTGTCATGGGTGTCAATGCAATATTAACTCACTTTCCTTTAAAAAACGCGGTATTTTAGTAAAAGAAACATTTTTCATCAAATTATTTTAATCCTACAAATATTATAAATGTGAAATTCTGTGAAGATGTTTGGATGTTTGTTACTCAATCATATGAAAACCATTGAACGGATTATGATTAACTTGGCAAAGAGGTAGCCTGGGACCTGGAGAAGGACATCTACTTTTTATTCCAAGAAGATAAACAGTTCCCGAGGGATGTGTGACACCCATGCGGGCAAAGCTGAGGGTGACTTTTGGTTGAATAATAGGTATTTTGAAATTTCACAGGCTTAGAGACACTATTGAAGTAACTTTAATCACACTAATATAAATGCGAAAGTTTGTGAGTGGGTATGTATGTGTATGTTTGTTACTTCTTCATGCTGTAACGGCAACGGCTGCACAGATTTGAATTAAATTTAGAGATAAACATTTCCCGACGGATGCGGGACAAACTACATCCACGCGAGCAAAGACGCGGACGCCCTCTAGTTGAATCTAAAATAAAAACAAATGTGATAAGAAAAGAGAAATATTTGTTCCATAATGACAAATAATAATAATAATAATAATATAATAATCAACGCGGTCAAAACCGGAAGCGATCACCGTTTGGTAAGAGGCACATTGAATCTGAACATCAAGCTGGAAAGATCTCGACTGATGAAGTCTACGCTCCGTCCAGCACCGATCCAAATCCAAAACCCCGAGAGCTTTCAGCTCGAACTTCAGAATCGTTTCGAATGCCTAGGGAGCTCAGTGAACGATTACAGCGATGGGTTTGTGGAAACTGTCCATACGGTCGGGTCTAGGATCTTTAGGACCCGTCGTACAAATAGAAACAAAAAGCTCTCTGACCACACCCTTGAGCTTATGGCGGAAAGACGCGAGATGATTCTGCAGTCCTCAGATGATGCGACTAAGTACCGGCAGCTCAATAGACAGATCTCAAAGTCCTTGAAAAGTGACCTACGCCAATTTAATACGGAACGTAATAAAGACGCGATAGAGTCGAACAAGGGCTCCAAAGTCTTCGCAAGAGACCTGTCTATTGGGCAGAGCCAGCTTGCAAAACTGAGGACCGACGATGGCAGAGTCGTATCCTCCAAGCCAGAGCTATTGAAGGAGGTCGAGAAGTTCTATGGACAGTTATACACGTCCACCCGGACACCCGCTGTAAATCGGGCTCACGACCCAAGAGCTAGATTGACCCGACACTATACCGAAGATATCCCGGACGTCAGCCTGTACGAGATTAGGATGGCTCTGAAGCAGCTCAAAAACAACAAGGCACCGGGTGATGACGGAATTACGGCCGAACTCCTGAAGGCGGGTGGAAAACCGATCCTTAAGGCCCTTCAGAAGCTGTTTGATTCCGTCATTCTCGAGGGAAGAACGCCACAGGCATGGAGCAGAGGTGTGGTGGTACTCTTCTTCAAAAAGGGCGATAATGCTCTACTGAAGAATTATAGGCCCATCTCACTTCTGAGCCATGTCTACAAGCTGTTTTCGAGAGTCATTACGAACCGTCTTTCGCGCAGGTTTGACGACTTCCAGCCTCCCGAACAAGCCGGTTTCCGAAAAGGCTTTAGCACCGTAGACCACATACATACGCTGCGGCAGGTTATACAGAAGACCGAAGAGTATAACTTGCCTCTTTGTTTAGCGTTTGTGGACTACGAGAAAGCCTTCGATTCGATCGATACTTGGGCGGTACTACAGTCTCTTCAACGGTGCCAGATTGACTATCGGTACATCGAAGTGTTAAAGTCTTTGTATGAAAACGCCACTATGTCAGTCCGATTACAGGACCAAGCCTCAAAACCTATCCTTCTGCAGCGAGGTGTGAGACAGGGAGATGTGATCTCTCCGAAACTGTTCACTGCTGCATTGGAGGATGTCTTCAAGGTTCTGGACTGGAAGGGGCTAGGCATTAACATAAACGGCGAGTACATCACCCACCTTCGGTTTGCCGACGACATAGTAGTCATGGCTGAGACCATGGAGGACCTCGGTACAATGCTCGATGACCTCAGTAGAGCTTCTGATAGAGTGGGTCTTAAAATGAATATGGACAAGACAAAGGTTATGTTGAATTCTCATATAGCACCCATTCCCGTAAACATCGGAGAATCTACACTCGAAGTTGTTGACGATTATGTATACCTAGGACAAACTGTCCAGCTAGGTAAGTCCAACTTCGAGAAAGAGGTCAATCGTCGAATCCGACTCGGTTGGGCAGCGTTCGGGAAGCTACGCAATATCTTCTCGTCCAAAATACCGCAGTGTCTCAAGACGAAAGTCTTTGACCAGTGTGTGTTGTCAGTAATTACTTACGGTACTGAAACGTGGTCGCTCACAATGGGCCTGATAAGAAGGCTCAAAGTCACTCAAAGGGCAATGGAGAGGGCTATGCTCGGAGTGTCCCTGCGTGATCGAATCAGAAATGAGGAGATTCGCAGGAGAACGAAAGTAACCGACATAGCCCGAAGAATTGCCAAACTTAAGTGGCAGTGGGCGGGGCACATTGCTCGCAGAACGGATGGCCGATGGGGCAGTAAAGTTCTGGAGTGGCGACCACGTACTGGAAGGCGCAGCGTGGGTAGGCCCCCCACAAGGTGGACCGACGACCTGGTGAAGGTCGCGGGAATCCGCTGGATGCGGAAGGCACAGGACCGGTCGTTGTGGCGATGTTTGGGGGAGGCCTATGTCCAGCAGTGGACGTCTTTCGGCTGAAATGATGATGATGATGAATATAATAATAGTAATAATAATATTGGCCTAAAAAAACTAAGCAAATTATTAAATCTACTGTATTGTCTAACTAGCGACAAACAAAATAAGAAATTCTATTTGCGCCGCCCCTTTATCAATTATACATGTCAGCTCGGACGAATAAAAAAAGGCGGACGGAATCTCGGTGAGAAAAGATTGAAGCAGTTTTTTTTTCCTAAACCCATTTTAACACACCCGATATAATATAATATATTGTTATTTTATTTGTGACACTATGACACTACCGTCACACGGCTTTTTGTCTTACTATGGGTGTGAATAAATAAATAAAAATCTTTGGGACATTTTTACACAGCACCATCTAGTCCCAAACTAGGCAGAGCTTGTGCTATGGGTACTAGACAATGGATATAATACTTTTTTTTTTTTTGTAAATACATTTAATACATTTTGAATATGTGCGTGCCAGCCCGTACTTTTAAGTGAGCCGTCTTATTATGGGTGCTTCACTTATTGTTTAGCGAGATTCCGTCCGCCTTATTTTATTCGTCGTTGCATATCAGTAAACTTTTAAAGCAAATTAACCCTTTTACACATTGCCAGAACGCATAAACCTATTATGCAACAATCTTTGAAACAGTACATCCCGTTATGAAGTAATAAGATTCATTTTAGTGTTATGTAGCAACGAACATTGTAAACTAAATATATTTCAAAGGGAAATTTTATTATTCTCTATTTTATGACTTATGTTGGTGGAATGTTAATACGTAGGCTTGAGTTATATTTGAAGCAAAACCTCGATTCTGATATTGAAATAGAACTGAGCATTGACATGAAGAATTCACTTGTCATTTGGTTTTTCTCAGCCCGTAAGTTAAGAGACAGAGGCACTGACTTTGTTGCAAAGTTTTTTTTTTGTTTGTTTTTTTGTACAAAGCATTATATCTGCAAAGTAAACTAATTTATCGAGGTATATAGTCAAAGATTAAAATTGAGATTGGTTTTTTTTTTTCTTTTTTTAAAGATAGAAGATATTTAGTCCTGTCAATTAATATGCTTATTATTACGTGAATTTAGTCGCCATATTTTTGGGTCGCGACTATTTTCGCGTAAATTACAAGGGCATAGACTAATTTGACACTTCTTAATAATTTTGTCCTTTTTTAATAATTTTGTTAGGAAAGAGATATAGTGTGTGTGACCAAAAATAGTTTAGTGCTGCATACAAGAGATAAAAAGAATCAGTATCACTATTCTCTTTCTTTCTGTAAAAGGTAAAATTCTCACATTTTTGGCTGTGCTCTAAAAAAATATAACATTGTCCAATCACCAGTTTGCTTACATCGTGCTTACCCGTTGTGAGTTGTCTCTTTCTACTATTAATTCCACGCTCCTTTTGAAAGGATCAACAAAGGATCATAGTTAAAATAACGATGATGATAATGATTCAGAAGCGATACATCTCATTATTAACATCAAAACAGTCAAACACGTTTCAATGATACAGCAGTGCATGACCTACAACAATAACGCATCTGATTATCTATTTTGTCATTTCAATAGCACTACATGTTTAACCAATAACAAGATTGTTGCTGCAAATAACTGTGTTGTTTTCATTGTTTTAATGTCACATTGGCTGGAATGCTAGCCGTGTAAGGAATGCTGATGTTTGGCAATCTTTGGCAAGGTTCAGCGGTGTATTGTCTTCTTTGTAGATGGAGGATTGAGAAAGGCTAAGTGCATTTCAGAAATTCCTGTATCCCTTAAAAGGTAATTCTAAATTCCTCAGCTCTGTTACTCCGACTAATAAAGTTTAGGTTGGTATTGGTAGGATTGATGAAACAGGTTTCGAAGAAACACGTTATCACTATAGCTATCCTGAAAAACTATTGGCAGATCAATATTATAATAGATTTATTTAAACTGTAACAAATAGATCACTTTATATTCATGATTTGGAATGATTAGAAGTTAAACCTGTTGTTTAAATTCAATGTGTTCAAACCATGTACACACACCTTCGCCTGGTAAACAAAAACACATGAAAGATGTATTATTATAATTTAAACATTATCATACACAACTTCTAACGCTATGAGTCAACAACGACATAATAAAACTACACAATTTCTTGGAAGGAGGAAAAATACCAATAAACTAAAAATGGAGTGACCCTGATCAATAAAATCAATGTTCTTTAGAGTTAGTTGATTCATACCAAAAATATAAGGAAATTCCAGTTACTTATTACTATATATAAGGGAAGGATTTACTTAAGAGGAAAGATTATAATATTTTATCAGGAAAATACTAACCATATTCACTAAATACAGGAAACTTTCAATAGAGAGAGAATGGCATTAAGTCCGCCTATGGACACATGTTGCATGAAGTTAAAATAGTTTGACGACGTCGTCTGTGGTCTAGTGGTTCGAGTGTCGGACTGGTGATCTCGAGGTCGTGGGTTCGATTCCCACAGGACACAAATATTTGTGTGATGAGCATAAGTGTTTGTGTTGGCCTGGGTGTTTCTTATGTATTACAATATAAGTATATATTTACAAAACAAAAAAGTATATAAGAATTATATCCATTGTCTAGTACCCATATTACAAGCTCTGCTTGTTTGGGAAGATGGTGCTGTGTAAAATGTACCAAATATTTATTATTATTATTATTTATTATTATTAAATAAATAAAATATAAATAAAGAAAACTTGGGTTCTAAAACTTTTCTAGTCCTCCTTCTTCTTCAATATCAAAAACGAAAAAAAACCCGCCGAATACATAACCTCCACCTTTTTTTGAAGTCGGTTAATAATAAAGAGACATCAGACATGTAGATTATACTGCTATAAAAAGAAAATACACTGGTAACAGTTAATTTAATTTCCAAATCAGTTAAGAGGGAATGCGGGTGGTCTTTTCTCCATACAAACGCTCTCGACTTTTTTCTTTCTGGTTTCTAACCCTAGAGCAATGGTTTTTTACAGTAATGTTTTTATGTTTTCGTTTTTGTTCATAAATTATTTCTAGAAGCCCTCAAAAATCTCAAAATTGCCTATTTAGACCGCTGTCTACAAAAGCCTAGTGTATAAATTTGTCAACTTTTAATGAAAATGGAGAAACATAGTGACACAGTATATATTCTTCTTATTAAGTGTATGAAATATCTTTTAGATTGGTCCAGTTTCGGAGGAGAAAATAGTCGAGAGCCTTACCTCGAATTATGACTTTTTTTCCAAGGCTATTTAGTCCGAGCTAAAGTTGTCCCTATCGCACTTATTTGCGCCAAGCGCTTGCAAAGTGACAGCGATAGTTTCTTCAAATACCAAATTTTCAAGTTACTCTACCCACATTTCCTCTTAAGAATTTTGAAATCCACAACTTTAAGCACAATGTCAAGTATCTGATCCACTTTTTCGTTCATAGCTTTACCAATACAGAAGAAATTAAATTACATGTCTATACAAGGCACTTACCTACTTACAAGGACCTCAAATTGAAAGTCATTACTGAGGCGGAAAAACAAACGGACATAAGTGCTAAACCAAATAAAGATGGATGAGGAAATCAATCAAATTCGTATATTTATTTGCTACCAATTGGTAAGAGAATGTTTGTGGGTGGACTTTTTGCAGAGATTAAAGATGATAAGGCAGATACAGTGTTGGAGATATGATTGATTGAACTGCGTTGAATGCATACACCAATATGAAAAAAACTATCCTGTCCTGAAACCAGTACTACTTATTTATTAAATTTATGCACATAGATAAATAATAATAAAATACATAGGAATGAATAGAACAAAAGCACTTTTTATTTTTTGTTCCGTGTGGTGCCAGACGAAAATAATTGCACCACTCTATCTCTTCTCATGAGTGTCGTAAAAAGTGACTAAGGGATTCACCAGAGGATGGGCTGCAGCATTCTCTGAGTATTTAACCAACCAACTGCGATCGCCAACCCGCCTGCTAAACGTGGCGATTATGGCATATCCCCCCCTTTTTGGGGGAGGCCTATGTCCAGCAGCAGTGGACGTCTTTTGGCTGAAATGATGATTGTTTATTTCTTTCAGAATTTTTTCCCAGTAGACCTGCGAGAGGAACATTTGAAGCAATGAGATGTAGACACACTGTGTAATGCTAATAAATATATTATTATGTACCTACATATATCATCATCATCATTCATGATTTCAGCCGAAAGACATCAGTTGATGAACATAGGCCTCCCTCAAGCATCACCACAACGACCGGTCCATAATATATATAACGCAATATATATATAATATAGTATTATAAAAATAAGAAGCTAAGTCTATAAATATACAATAATAAAACATAAATCATACATAAAATATTAGTAACAACCCTATAATTATAACCTATTACATTATTGTTTATTTGACATCATTTAAGTATATTCGTATCAATTATTTACAAAAACATAAGCCACTAACTATTGTAATTATCATTATACTCTTACAAATTACGTGGGACACTCGGAAAGTTTTGCGAAACTAAAAAAAATTGTTCTATACGTACATATATTTTTATCAAATCTTTTCAAAGTACTTTCCACCAGCCTCTATACAAAGATTCATGCGCCTAAACCAGTTTTCAAAACACTTTTTCCAGTCCGCCGCAGACACCTCGTTTACAGCCTGCTCGAACGCAGCCAGCGCATCTTCCGGCGACGAAAATTGTATCCCTTTGAGCTGATTTTTTATTTTTGGGAATAAAAAGAAGTCACACGGTGCTAGATCAGGGCTGTAAGGAGGGTGACCCAGGAGTTTGACTGGCGTGCTGTCCAGGAAGTCCCTCGTTTTGAGTGCGGTGTGCGCAGGTGCATTGTCGTGGTGGAGCAGTAGCCCGCGGAGCCCTGTGTTTGGTCGCTTGTTGCTTATAACAGAGAAAACTTCTGGCAAACATTTGGTAGTATACCATTCGGCATTAATGCTTCTT
The DNA here is from genome assembly GCA_949699075.1 of Asteroscopus sphinx. Classification (NCBI taxonomy): domain Eukaryota; kingdom Metazoa; phylum Arthropoda; class Insecta; order Lepidoptera; family Noctuidae; genus Asteroscopus; species Asteroscopus sphinx. The sequence goes on along the minus strand of OX453022.1, from coordinate 18,008,840 downwards.
TGATCCCGTAAGGGAATTGATACCAAGTGGCCAGTCAAATTAAAAAAGCTAGCGATCAAAATCTTACCCCCGCTTCTAGATCGCTTCACTTTGGTAGGCGTTGGCTCATTTTGAAACACCCAAACAGTCGACTGGCGCTTGGTTTCTGGGTCGTATTGATAAATCCAGGACTCATCACCTGTAACGATGTCGTAAACACGCCGAGACGAGCCTGCTTCAAATTTGTTAAGCATATCACGGCACCATTCCACCCGGGCCTGCTTCTGAGCATCGGTGAGGTTGTGCGGCACCCAGCGTGATACTATCCTCCTCACGCGAAGATGGCTGTGTAGAATCTCGTGAACGCTTCCCGATCCAATCTTCAATATGTGTTGAATCTCCTGATATGTAATTCGCCTATTGTCTTGGATTAAATTTTTCACTGCTAGCACGTTTTCTTCGGTAACAGCCGTCAAAGGGCGACCGCTTCTTTCGTCATCCCCCAAAGTTGGTCGACCGCGCTTGAATTCGTTATACCAACGATACACGGTTGCCTTGGAAGGGCCTTCATCCATGAATGCCATTTGAAGTCTATCGTACGATTCATCCGGTTTCAGGCGACACTTGAAATCGTATAAAATCATAGCTCTAAAATGTTCCCGGCGCAGATCCATATTTCAGTGAGACACAATACTTTGAATTAACTCGCAAAAAATGTGGAGGGAAATTTTGAAATTGGAACTTACTTATTTTTACTTATAAATAATCATATTTTCGAAAAACATTATAACTGGCCAGTCTCCCATATATAAAAACTTTTTTTCGCAATACTTTCTGAGGGGCCTGGTATATTTTGTTGTTTCATTTTAGAACTTTGACTCCATATTTCGGTTTAAATAAATTTATTTTCAAAAAGACAAAAATATGCCACTTACATGAAAATAGTTTTAAATATTTGATACCACTATCTTTCGTTTTTTCTCAACGATTTCATTAATTGACGCAAGACTTACTTTTGGAAATACCAAATCATCTATTTATATTGTTATTGCTTTATCGATGGTTCTGCCATTAATATTTTGTGATAATTTTGCGTGAACATAGATAATTTTTATGTTGTCCGTTAAACTTATATTGTCTGTAATGTCACGATCTTCCTTTGACGGCAACATAATTTTATACGCTCTGAATGTTTCTACAACTTGAGTCATTTCGGTAATTTCTTTGAAATATTTTCCTCATTGCTATGCTATCTTAATATGAAGGTCACTTTGGTGTGTAGAGAATCGAATATATTGCCATAGTTCTTTCATTATGATACAAAATTATCGTAAAAGAGGTTTTTCACAATAATGAAGGATTTTTTTGAAACTTTTCCTAAGTAAGTCCTTTGCCATTTATTACAACAGGACATAACAAACAAAACATGACCTTAATCACTACCATATTATTCAAAATGATCCTAATGAATCGCATGCGCAGATACCCATATTAGTACGTTTCTAATTCTGTTTGTATGTCCGTAAGCTCATTGTTTCGCTCCGAAATTTTTTGTTCGCACAATTATACGCTTCGTTAAGTCGAGAAGACAAAAGGACTTTTTGTAAGACTTAAAGGATTTGCGAACATAAGCAGAGAATCATCAAAACAACTCCTGTGGTGGTATTCCCATAAAGTTGAATTAACAAAAGCAGGCTCTATCGCGTATAGTAAAGGGTTCAAAATTGAATATAAAGATCGTCGAATCAAGATATCAGCAAACAATTGAGTGTATCATGATTGACTTTATAGTCAGTCACGCCCGGATGTATAGGCATCGCACAAAATTGATCCTCACCTTTATTTATTGCTGGCAAAGCTTCAAAATCATGTTGGATAAACGCAACTTTAAGTTGGTACATTAAAACATGAAAGCATTAATACAGTGAATGGTTAATAACGTCTCGATTGACATTAATTCTTCCTTGTTGCGCTTCTGATTTGCATAATCTGTGAACTTGTTCATATAAAAAATTATCGAATGAATCATGTAGTGATTACTGTGCTATAATTACATACATACATTGCAACATTAAAAACTTGAATAAGACTGTGAGCAGAAGTCTTTCTTGGAATATTTTGTGCTTATGAAGGCAGTTTTATTTCTGTATTATGCTCTGTTTTTGCCACGTTTTTAGTCACTATTATTATTATCATCTCACTTACAGTCCTCTGTCAACACGGTACAAATTTAGCAATCGATTTTAAACTAACTTCCCGATGAGCTAGAGACTTGAAACTTGACTCGGGAATTTATTATTTATTTATTTATTATTTTACAGCGTTTTTACCAACGAAACTTGACTCGGGAATTTATTATTTATTTATTTATTATTTTACAGCGTTTTTATTAACGAAACTTGACTCGGGAATTTATTATTTATTTATTTATTATTTTACAGCGTTTTTATTAACACGCTTTCAGTCCTGTCTGTCTATTCGGTACAAAATTGTCAATCGATTTTAAACTAACTTCCAGATAAGTTAGATACTTGAAACTTTGAATATAGCTCAAAACGGGATAACTTTCATTTTAAAAAACGTGGTAAATTATTTAAAAAAAAAATTTCGTCACATTTATATGTATCTATTTGCTTCTTTCAATACGGAATTCTAAAATATGATATGATATTAAAACTCTTCTGTTACTTGCTAGCTCACGAGTTTCAAAAGTAGGTAACAAAAAGCTTTACTTTCCTTGTTTTCTGACATTTATTATCATTTTATAAATATAACATCAATGGGAAACGCAATCCGTCACTCAACAATGAATAAAATTACAGACCTTGAAATATAAAACCACGTACGTGCTTCTAAATGTCATTGATGCACCTTATGGTGTTGCTATGTTGAATTCCCATCATTAAAATCATTTATTTTCTAAAGACGTTGTATCTAAACTAGGCCAGGTATGTTATTGATTGCAACTTGACTGAAACGTTCTGCGTAGTTAGTAATAGAATTTTAAATATTAAACGCTTCATTTGTCTTGTGATCGTATTTACGGTTGCAACACTATGTTTATAGGATATTTCAATTATCAGACGACCACTGTTGAACCCAGACCTTTCAATACTATAGCGCCTGTTTCCCATTGGGGTAGGCAATGTGGCAATATTGTGCTGTACTAATTTTTTCCTCTGTACCCTTGGAACAAAACTGAAGCTGTTTCGATAGTGCTCCTGCTAAAGTAAAGAACTCTGTAGTCAATTCTGCATCCTTCTGGCATACCTGACAAACCATGAATTATTATCTGTTTAAGTACGACCTTCTAATAGCTACCTTTATTGGTCTGGAACGTAAATTAATGTAATCTCCATGCTCAGCAAACGGATCGGCTGATGCAGTCTGTGTTTATTTTTTCGGCAAGAGCTGGCAATGATCATGGATAAGCTACTTTTTAAGCTACCTCACGGATAAAATAGCTTAGATAGTGTTAGACTCTTATTATAACAACACTTCTGCCTTACAATAGGATCCATAGTACTTTCTTCCGTACTCATATTAGCTGCATATTATTCGAGTACATTTTTATTTTTTACTGTAATACTTATATGTGGTATGTGATTACAATGGTGTAGAAGAGGGTTGTTTCTTCCCAACCTTGTGACGTGATCTTTAAACCACCTATTATGACTGTTTATGCCAGGCAATAAGCAGTCAAAGTTAAGGTGAAGATGGCTAAACCCTTCTTTCTGATAATATTATTTGATTGCCTCATTATTTACAACAAGGAACTGTGAATATACAGTGCTAGATCTGATTTAAAACCCAAAACCATTTAGTTATGTTGTTTAACCAACAATTTGAAGAGCAAACCAATATATCTCATTCTAAATAGGCTTGTTAACTCATTACATCTAATTACTCAATGTTAGTTGACTGTAATGTAACAGTATTCAATGTCAAATGTTTCACAATACACTAAGGTAGTCGTGAGCTGATAATCAAGTATCAATGTATTGACAGTGATACGAAATTATTTGCATGTCACGACTGGATTCCTGTACTTCTCGCGTTGGTACTTATTTTATTGAAGGAGCCTCCACGAATGACGATACTTACAATGAATGAAATTGGTACATACGTCCGGCATTCTGGACAATCAGCACTGCTGCAAACCTTTTGACTGGCTATCATTCCAATTTGTCATGAGCTATTTTCGTTTATTCTTTTGTCAAGCTAATTGAATTAACTTTATCTAAATGTACTTTGAGCAAAGTAAACACTTCAACGAAGTTATTAGCGGCGGCGTAAGGATCGTCCCTCGTGCAGGTGTTCAGGTACAAGGATCTCACCAGCAAGTGTGACATAGATAGCTTAGGTCGCAATTATATTAAGCAAGATTAGGTTCTCTAAGCCCCCATTTCCACATATATTTAGTCTACAATGACCAACCTTTTTGTTTTGTTTTTGTTTTCAGGTGAAAATCCTAATGAATATCCTCGTCTGGGAATGGCGGAGGAATATGTCGGACTCCTACCGACTACTGTCACTCTGTGAGCTATAGAATAGATCGAGCTATGTTTGGAGTTTGTTTGAAGGCTAAAATCCGTGAAAACGAGATTATCAGGAGAAGAACCGGAGTGACTGACATACTTTGTAGGATCAGCTAACTGAAGTGCCAGTGGCCGGCCATGCCTGACGAAAGACCGATAGCCGTTGGATTAAACGAATTCTTAAGTGGAGGTTGCAAATCGGCAAACAGAGTATAGGGCGCCCCCCAGTCACGTGTACCGACGCACTACCTGAAGAAGGTAGCTGGGGTGAACTGGATGTGGGAGTCGGAGGTCTGAATATTGTGGTGCAACATGGGAGAGGCCTATGTCCAGCAGTGGACTGCGATAGGCTGGAGTTGATTGACCAACCAGAGTACGAAGACGACTTTAATACTACCACTGTAGACCTTCCTGGCGGTAGTTTCTCTTATGGTGTAATAAAGCCAAGAAGATTTTCGTGTAACTCGTGCCAACTCGAACTAGTTATGCTTCTTGAACAAAATTGCCTATTACGAATTAGGTACAATTTGGGTAATTCTCAGGTGTTTCATTGTTTGGGTCACTTCAAGTGTTGTGAATTTTTCTTCAAGTTGAGACATGCTAACAGGAATTATCTAATTTTAAAATAGAAGTAGATGTTCCTAAATTAAATTTAGATTTGATATTTCCTGTTAACATGTCTCAACTTGAAGAAAAATTCGCCATCGAAGTGACCCAAATAATGAAACGCCTGAGAATTACCCATTTGGTCATTTTAATCAATCTAACAGTTTCTTCTTTTAGCACTCTTGCTTGTAGTAAGAGTGTTGTGGCAGAACATGGGAATAATAAATAAATAATAATAATAATATAATATTTTGGGACATTTTTACACAGCACCATCTAGTCCCAAACTAAGCAGAGCTTGTAATATGGGTACTAGACAATGGATATAATACATATATATTTTCTTTTGTAAATACATACTTGAATAGGGTAAAACCGTGTCTCCTGCGACCACAATCTAACAAAACATGCTAACATTTTGCTTAGGCCAATCAAATGCAGCTGTGGGAGCTTGACCTAGCTGTTTGGCTACATGTTTGGCTACATTGGCCTAAACAAAGTGTTAGCATCTTTTGTTAGAATGCTTTGTTAGGTTTTAGTCGCAGGAGACACGGCTTAAGTTATACATAGTCCAGAACTTAAGTTCTTTGTCCGGAATGACTGGAGACTATAAAACGTCTGGGAATTAAATAATTTATAGAACGAAATTGAATTCTGAACTATGAAAACTACGCGGAAAACTATATTATTTATCTGGTAGCCTTACTTGGGAGAGGCCTTTGTCCAACCGACTGCGACAGGCCAGTTGATTGATTAATTAACCAACAAGAGATAAAGTTCAGGAACATCCAGGAACCTTACTTTGTAAAGAAAATATAGCCTTTTGTCGGTAAGTCAAGGACGTTTCCCGGCAAAAGGCAATATTTTCCTTCGTTCCATCAAAAACAAACGACAGTAAATCCGGTCTTGTCGGCTTTCATAATCGACTCACCGAAAGTTTATCGATGTATCGCACAGTTAACCATTTTCATTTGAAATCGAAGATATAACGATTTTATATCGATTAATCGATATTTACTTAGCTTGGGTGGTCTTAAAAACTTCTATATTTCGAGCTACCTATTAAGGTTATTGAATCTTGTTTATTAGTAATTGCTAGTTTTTGATTGCATTTTAATTATTCAAATTTTTTTTATAGGATGGATGGATGGCAAAACGAGCTAAAGGCCCACCTGATGTTAAGCAGTTACCTTTGCCAATAACAACTGCAATACCACCTAGGCTGTTGCCTAGATGGTACCGCAAGTTGGTTCGTCAAACAGAGGCATGAAGATGGAAAGTGTCGTGTGATTGTAATTTCACTGGCATTTATGTATTCACATAAATCGACAAAATGTAGGGATCAGTTGTTTTTTTTTTTTTTAAATTTCATGCTTGGTCCCATAATAAAAGTTGTTCACACTATGAGTATAAAGGTTTTCAGTTATTTCAACAACACAATGTATTAGATTTTTTACGCATGTCTTGACCACATCCACCATAAGCTGTAGGTAATAGCCAAACCCTATTCTTAGCAACCACATGACAAATATCAATACCTTACATAAAACTGCTCAATAAAACTATGTTTTAACAACCACCTGTTCAGAAACATGTTGAAATTATACAAACAAGACAGTAGTGAACGCGAAATTCTCACTTTCTAATGTTCGCACATAAACATAATCAAATTATGTCCAGCCAACATGAGTGACCGTACTTTCGTTGGGCAAACATAACGTAAGGTCGAGGTCCGAGTGATAGCGGGGATGTGATAATTGTAACGTAGCGATTTACAACGCACACAGCTATATTTTGTCTAAAGATGCGGGTATCGCTTATTTTATTGATCATCATAGTTTCAGCTGAAAGTCGTTCACTGCTGGACATAGGCCTCCCCCAAGTATCGCCACAACGACAGACCCTGCGCTTTCCGCATCCAGCGGGAAGTGAAAAGTCTCAACAACCTATACTTTTAAAGTGTTTTATGTTTTCATTAAAGAGTCCTGTTGCCGAATAGGTCCATACTAGGTACTTCATTTAATTAAATGTCGAAGAAATCAAAGATAACACTATAATAATCAGTAGATTACGTTATGTGTTGATGATATAAATACGTTTACAATGGTATTCAAAATTGCCGAGAAAAGGAAAGCAGATCATAAACACCGTCCAAAAGATGATAATAACTCAGTCTAAGGAACTCTATTTTTCCTATAATTACACTGTGGTAATATCATGCCGCCATAAACACAATAAGCTTATGCAGCTCAAACTGCACATTATACGACGTAAACACAAATAAATAAATACCTAGATTAAACGCAAAGCTAGCTGTGTGACCCATTCCTTCGGGCGTAGTTCAAACATTACTAGAGAGAGAACAAAAACGGTGAAATTCTCATACAACGTGTGAAAAATGGTTTTCATTTTAAGTTTGTTTAACACCTACATTCTTGGATTTTTTCTGTTTTGTCTTCGGATGTTTGGTGATGCCATTTTAAATGCATAAGACAAGAGTACTTGAGTTTAACTACGACTTTGCTTACGTATTCATTTCGGGTCAGTACCTGGCAAAGGTACTTTTGGAATTTATCAGTTAGAAATTACTCAACAGCCTAGAGTTTAAATTGTTGATTAATCGAGAGTCTATGTGACTATCATTTACCATACACGCTATAGCGTGGCTTCTCAGAGATATATCTCTGAGAAGCCGAATAAAGTAAAGTAAGAAAGAAATTTGTAAGTAGCTAACATAATACTATTGTACAAGAGGATATAAGTGGATTTGCGTACACTCAGAAGCAATAATATCTTTCTATCAACGGTTTTTAAATCGCAAACAACGGCTATCTGATTATAAATAGAGTGGATATGTGTCTAATGTATACGATATGTAACAAAAACCCTGTTGTTCCTGTGAGGCACGTTATCAGAATGATATTCATTGGTAAGGACACAACTCATTTGGAAAAACTCTTCAATAAAAATAATCAAATTAAATATTAAATCATTATAAATTGTCAATTGAAAGTGATTATATGACTCAAAACTCACACACAGTGATTATATCAATAAAAATAATCAAATTAAATACTAAATGATTATTAATTGTAAACTAAAAAAGTGATATAATCACTTTTAATAATGATTTAATATTAGGTCCTTACATATGAAATTGGCGTTTTGTACGGGAGGAATATAAAGTAATTTTTTTTTGTTATTTAATTAATCAAAGTATGCACCGTTGTTATCTATGCACTTTTGCCATTTCATAGGTAGTTCATTGATCCCTTTACTAAAAAAAACCATGGGGGCGAGAATCAATAAACTCTTTGAAGGCGGTTTGGACTGCCGCCTCAGAGTTGAATTTTTTTCCTTGTAAGAAGTTGTCCAAATTCCGGAGAAAATGGTAATCTGTTGGAGCAAGGTCCGGGGAGTACGGTGGATGTCGCAGACATTCCAATTGTAGCTCATCTAACTTAGTGGTTGTTTGTTGTACAGTGTGTGGTCTTGCGTTGTCGTGAAGCAGCAGTGGCCTAGAGTGATTGACCAATCTCGGTTGTTTAGCAGCTAGTTCTTCCTTCATGGTTTGCAGTTGCTGACAATAGATATCTGCCGTAATCGTTTGGCCAGATTTTAGAAATCTGTAGAGAACGAAACGGGCACGGCGCTAGTCCACCAAACACTCACAAGTAACTTTTTCTGAGTCAATATTCGTTTAGGGCAGGATTTGGCTGGGTCTCCAGGGTTCAGCCATTGCGACGAGCGCTTCCGATTATCGTACAGTATCCACTTTTCATCACAAGTAATGATTCGATTTAAAAGGTCAAAATTTCCAGAACGAAAACGTTGAAACCAAAAACGTGCCGTGCTTTCTTTTGCGACACCAGTGCCGTACACATATTTAATCCTTTGAGCTGTTTCTGCAGCACTGATGCCACGATAGAACTCGTACTCGTAAATATAACGACATTTCATGTTTTCCATTGTGCGGTAATAAGCGACACCAAAGAAAGAAAATATGAGGAAAAATCAAATGAATGACTGTTTTCAAAACTTAAATGTAGCAGCTAAATGAATTTATAAATTTGAATTTGGAATCCAAAGAGGATCGAGATATTTCAGATCAAAGTGGTCAGTACGACAAAACGCTAATTTCATATGTAAGGACCTAATATTTAATTAAATTATTTTTATTGAAGAGTTTTTCCAAATGACTTGTGTCCTTTTTATTATGTCTTTATTCCTAATAGCGTATGAATATCGATTCTGATAACGTATATCACAGGAACAACGGGGTTTTTTTACATGTTGTAGAAGAGATGACCCTTCCAGCTATTGTCATTATATTCATTCGCATACCTTGGGTCAAACAGATAATAAGGGCAGTTTTAAATCCGATCGATAAATCAACGATCGATCGAAGACGAGAATCGATAAACAGATATTATTGCTTCTGACTGTACAAGTAAAAAACGGAAATGGGGAAGATGTACGCAGCATTGAGTAATAGTACTATAATTAGAACAGTTAATGTTCTTGAATGTAGAACAGAGTTATTTTATTGGTTTATTGGTTTCTAGAGTAGGTTGCCTAATTATCTTCACGTGTTGTTTGTTACAGAATTGGTATGTACAGTCAGTTACACGTCAGTGCTAACACTTGAACTACGAAAGCTAGGGGGTGGTCGAGTGCTACTGTGGGGAAAACAATATTGTTTTCCCGGGACGTGCCAAAGGCATAGCACTAGAGGAGCACCGGCGCGGTCCAATGGAGTTCCAGGAGCTCCTCTATTTTGTGCAGAGGATGGCCACCGTGTGGTTTTAGTCGGTAAGAGTCCGACATATCCCTCCGCCGTCCTCAGTCGGAGGTCCATGAGGATTTCCCCCGAAAACAAAAAAACAAAAAAAGGGGATCTGCATACGAAATAAAGACGCTATCAAGGTCAAACTGTTACCACTGAAATGACGTGTTGTTGTTCGCCGGGGCAGTTGCCTCCCCGGGCCTCCGTCTCCAAGCAGGATCGGACCTCTCCCAATCCCCCTAGCTTCTATGACCCGGGAAATTCAACAAATAAAGTAGGTACCGCACCGAAATAAAATTTAAACCGTCTGTTTTTAGGGTTCCGTACCCAAAGGGTGCTAACGGGAGCCTTTTACTCCAGATAGGGCTACACGCCGCATCTCCTGTCGCCATGTGCTGTGACCCTTGGGAATCGTGGGCACTAACAGTGGGGGACTTGAAGTATCTATTAAGTGACACTAGGGAGGACAGAGGTACGTTGATGTCGCGTGCTGCTGTGGAGAACCATTGCTCTTCAGGGACATGTCAATGACAGCACCAGAGGGGCACAGGCGCTGTCCATAGGAGTTCCCGGAGCTCCTCTATTTTGGGCTGAGGACGACCATCGTATGGTTTTAGTTGGTAGGAGTCTTCCATACCCCTCTGCCTCCCCTAGACGAAGGGTATCCATGAGGAATTGCACACGAAACGTTACCGCGGCGTCAAACATTGATCATGAACTCATGTTTGAGCTGCAATAAAGCTGAAAAGTACTAATCAGTTAGTGAAATTGCAAGCAATCATAAAAAAAAACTTAAGATGAAATCCTGATCTTGCGAATATTTATACATGCTGAAATTTTAATCGCTTCTTTCCCGAAAAGGGGTCATTGTACTCATGATTATGAACAACTTTTACTATGGGACCAACCCTGAAACCGTAAATAAATATATGTTGGTCCCTACATTTGTGTTTACTTAAATCGATCACATGATTTTTTTTTCGCGATTTCAGAGTATTTCCCATAGTAAAAGTTGTTCATAATGATGAGTACAATGACCCCTTTTCGGGAAAGAAGCGATTAAAATTTCAGCTTGTATTCTTAATTAATTGAAAATATAAGATAATGTTTTATATGCAGAGGACGACACTTAAACCTTTGACCTACAATCGGTTTATTGCCTATAAACTTGATGATATAACCTCTTATCTCACTATTACAACACAAGTTTCTCAAGTTAATAAATATTTGCAAGTAAACTGGTAACATAGTATAAAACTTATTTGCACGTTGCCAGCCTTTTCTAGCAGTTTTTTTTAACGCTCATGTTCTTTTATTATTTTGACAATAGCTGTACAATCCACACCTTTTTACAACCGTTGATTAAAATTTTCATAATTAATAAAACTTAATTGTTTTTTAGATTATTAATACCGAGTTTCGACTCAATCCAGACAAGCAATAATATTAATTATTCAATCCATATAAAATTTATAACCGATTGCACCCTCTTTTTGGAAAAATAAAAGTGTTTCATTACTTGCTTTTGAGATTAGTTTTCCGAAATTTTGAGTGAATCGATCAAGGAGAAAAGATTTTTCATGCAAACTCCAACACCATAATTATAACCGGCCAAGCCGTCTAGGTATCTTTTGCACTATATGGTTTCTATTGTAACAAAAAATTAAAATTTATGAAACAAATTCTAGACAAGCCTCCAAAAATCAGCTTTATGGCACAAATTTTACCCAAACTTTGGTCGTTCATAATGTACTCGTAAATTATAAAAGTTAATAAAACATCTAACTAAGAGCCTTGCACATGTAATGAACATTTCAAATTATGTATATTTTTTACACATACTTGTAAAGCTTCTTCAAAAACATGTATTTCCTGGAACAAGTTTAACCGATAGAATTGGTCATATCTTGAAGCGTGCTTCTATCAAAACCTATTTCAAGCCCCAAAGAAAGATCAGCCAACTCCTCAGACCGGTGAAGTGTCACATTCCCTAACAAGATGCAGGGGTCTACAAGATTGATTGTGATATTGGGTTATCATACATGGGGCAAACAAAGCGTAGTATAGCCACTAGAATTAAAGAACATATAGCTGACGTCAAGAACAGACGCTCCACAAAGTCTGCAGTGTGTGAACATGCCCTAGACAAACCCAACTATTTTCTTCGATTTGATAAACCACAAGTTCTGGTGAAGGAAAACCGATATGTAACTAGAATGCTCCGTGAGGCTATTGAAATTAAAAAACATCCTAATTTTAATAGAGAAGATGGTTGGCAGCTGCCACCTGTTTGGAACCCAGTCCCAAAAATAATCAAGTCCCAAACAGGACGCAACACTGTAAAAGATAATGATATTGTGAGTGATTACTGCGTGCATCGAAACGATTTTAATTAATAAATATTGTACGGTAGATTAAAATTATTATTTTTAGAAATATCTGTAAAGACGATTGTCATCTTAGTCTACCTGCGACCACGAAATGCTGCAAAGCTTTCGAAACGTCAGGGAAATTTAAATAATATACGCGATTTAATCCGGTTAAACTTTGTTTTATTATAAGTTTAACAACACTAATTGTGTTCAATGTTATTGCGTTCTCACTTGCTCGTTGGTCAACGGGCATTGCGTTGGACGAAACAACAAGCTTTAGAGTTGTACTTAGGCGGAACGGGAAAGGGAACCTCTTAAGTTTAGAATTTCCAAAAATCCTTAGTGCTTGCTTAACGAAAGTAACCTCCAAATTTCATGTTTCTAACTTGGGTAGTTTCGGCTCTGCTGTAATGAATCAGTCAGTCCGGCCATCTGTCTTTATATGTATTGATAGATTTACATAGTGTAGTATTATTAGTATAGTGTAGTAGTGACGACATTGTCAAAGGTCCTCTAGAACAGGTTTCAGTCAATTTGCTAGCTTGTAATGTATTTATTTTCTTAACAACGACAACACACTGTGATCTACCTTTAATGAAGATACAAAATTTTTTGTAGTGAAAAACCTGCTTCAATTACGTTATAATTAAATAAATAAATAAAATAAATATCTTTGGGACATTTTTACACAGCACCATCTAGTCCCAAACTAAGCAGAGCTTGTGATATGGGTACTAGACAATGGATATAATACGTATATACTTTTTTTTTTGTAAATACATACTTATAATACATAAGCAACACACCCAGACCAACACAAACACTTATGTGCATCACACAAATATTTGTGTCCTGTGGGAATCGAACCCACGACCTCGTTATCAGCAGTCCGACACTCGAACCACTAGACCACAGAGGTCGTCAAAAATCAGAGAGAGAGATGAGAGTCGTCATTATTTAAAATACCATGAATGAGCTGCATTTAATTTTATGGTTGGGATATATTAGTCCATAAAAATAATCTTAACATAACATAACATCACGCCTGTATTTCCCAGAAGGGGTAGGCAGAGGTGTATAGTACAACACCCACATTTCGCCAGTTATGTTATAAGTCCCATGTAATAGGGGACGAGCCTATTGCCATTCATCAACTCAGCCTATCGCAGTCCACTGCTGGACATAGGTCTCTCCCAAGTTGCGCCACAACACTCGGTCCTCTGCCTTCCGCATCCAGTCCCCCCCAGCCACGTTTTTCAGGTCGTCTATTGCCATTAACTGGGCACAAATCCAGACTCCCGGCTGCAGACCCCATGCTCAGCAGTCGCGCTTGCGGCCACTAGACCAACGAAGCAGCCAAACAAAAATAATCTTGACTAACAGAAATCGTAAGGTATCTTGCGCATCTCAGGGTTAATTTACATTACCACGCAGAATAAGGGAAGGAAGGCGTCAATTTAGCCTAGACGCATGGGAGGGCGCGTGAAGTCGCGAGAATTTTCGGGGAGTCGTGCTACTCGTTTTTCTTGTGGTACTTTATCAATTTGTACGTTACACAATGGAGGTAAAGTTGAAATTCTATGAACAATGACATTCCAAAAATTCGCTTGTCTTCCTTTCCCTTCTCTTCCACGCCATAGTGAATTGACCATAGAAATCAAAATAATAAGGTAATAGAAATGTTATCTACTGTCTTTTACAACGGGACCGCATGTCACCAGTTTTTCGCTACCAACACATAAATACGCAATCACGCCACCATGTTTCTAGATATCAATGCAAAATAAATTAAGCCTAAAAAAAACCGCTGCTAGGTATGCTGCAAAATACAAGTTTAGTGACTCTGCGTCCAAAACAGCACTGATGGTGACGCAAACGGTTCGCGCACTGGTGTCCTAAAACACCTTTGCCACGAATTGACCATTAGAGGACCCAAATTTTTTGCGATGGTATAAGTAGTAAGTCAAGTTAAGGAAATATTTCCGTGAAAACAATTTAGCAGATTCAGCTCGACTTTGATTTATCTTGATGGTATATATTTATAGTTATATATGTAGGTATGTATAATATGTATATTTTATTATATGTATAATTTACATAGGTATCTATTTGTATTATATGTAATAATAAGTCCGTAGTACGAAACATATTTTACTACTTTACTGGTGCATCTACCTTATTCTTTGTCTCTGCATTACCCTAAGGTTGTCTGGTAGAGAACGCCTATGGCGTTAAGACCGCCTTTATACCCAGTTGTGCATAAAGAATTAAATAAAAAATAGTACGCCAATCTACACCAGGCTAGCGGAAAACTAGCAAACTAAGGCCAATAGTGGGACAGAATAAGTGGGGTGAGTAGGATTGGGCTGATTATACTATTTAAAAAAAAACAGCCATGTGCGAGTCGGACTCACGCAGTAAGGGTTCCATAACTTCCGTACCACCTATTGACCTGATACCCCATCATAAAAAGACATTAATGCACCGTGCTTGCTGAAATATGAATTATTGGTTCTCTTTCTTACGTAGGTAAGTACCACCACATAATTATGTCTATGTTTGCCTTATTTTTAGTATTTCTTGCTAAACTACATAGTATGCACTATAATAAAACCAAGTTTGACGCTGGAATGTATTACCGTGAAGATAGAGCAGAAACAGAAACGTTGAAAAAATGCATGTATATCGAAGTTCCTTGTGTGGGTTTTTTTGGTTTTTTCTTCCCTTTGATTTTAGACTTTTTTATTTTTACTACTTGTCGTCATAACAACACATATTCTAATAAAATTTCAACCGGCTACCTATTACCGTTAAAAAGATACAGCTCTGTGACAGACAGACGGATGGACGGAAAGACAGCGTAGCGAGAATAATAGGTTCCCGTTTGGCACCTTTTGGATACGGAATCCTAAAAAATACATATGTGTACGTGAAAAGAGGTTTATCTTTTCGCATTTACTTAGCGCCAGCATTCAATAAAGAGCCAATCTTTCTATATGACTACAAAACAAATTAACGATCATTCTAAAACAAACTAAGAACAATATAACATGTATTAAACTACACATTCTGTCTAGACATCGCGTAGACAAAACATTCTAGTCTGTAACAGCCATTCTTGTAACTAGTTTGAGTTTTATTAAGATTA
This sequence comes from Asteroscopus sphinx, assembly GCA_949699075.1. Taxonomy (NCBI): domain Eukaryota; kingdom Metazoa; phylum Arthropoda; class Insecta; order Lepidoptera; family Noctuidae; genus Asteroscopus; species Asteroscopus sphinx. The sequence goes on along the minus strand of OX453022.1, from coordinate 17,993,411 downwards.
AATTACACCTAAACTGCAGTTTAGCACGAAATAATTTTATAGTATCTTTATTTCGAGCACAATTTAGCGTTCTCAGTTATTCAGAAAGAATTTTGTTGTTTCTACAAAGAAAATAACACATCCAGTTTATTGAATAGAATAAACAACAACATAACATCACGCTTGTATTTCCCCGAAGGGGTAGGCAGAGGTGTACCCACATTTCGCCAGTTATGGTATAGTCCCATGTAATAGGGGGCGAGCCTATTGCCACTAACCGGACACAAATCCAGACTCCGGGCTGCTACTGAGAATTTCTTAATGAAAAAACCCAATAATACTTTGCCCGACCCGGGAATCGAACCCAGGACCCCACGCTCAGCAGTCACGCTTGCAACCACTAGACCAACGAGGCAGTTGAATAGAATACCAGGCCCCTCAGAAAGTATTGCGAAAAAAAGTTTTTATATATGGGAGACTGGCCAGTTATAATGTTTTTCGAAAATATGATTATTTATAAGTAAAAATAAGTAAGTTCCAATTTCAAAATTTCCCTCCACATTTTTTGCGAGTTAATTCAAAGTATTGTGTCTCACTGAAATATGGATCTGCGCCGGGAACATTTTAGAGCTATGATTTTATACGATTTCAAGTGTCGCCTGAAACCGGATGAATCGTACGATAGACTTCAAATGGCATTCATGGATGAAGGCCCTTCCAAGGCAACCGTGTATCGTTGGTATAACGAATTCAAGCGCGGTCGACCAACTTTGGGGGATGACGAAAGAAGCGGTCGCCCTTTGACGGCTGTTACCGAAGAAAACGTGCTAGCAGTGAAAAATTTAATCCAAGACAATAGGCGAATTACATATCAGGAGATTCAACACATATTGAAGATTGGATCGGGAAGCGTTCACGAGATTCTACACAGCCATCTTCGCGTGAGGAGGATAGTATCACGCTGGGTGCCGCACAACCTCACCGATGCTCAGAAGCAGGCCCGGGTGGAATGGTGCCGTGATATGCTTAACAAATTTGAAGCAGGCTCGTCTCGGCGTGTTTACGACATCGTTACAGGTGATGAGTCCTGGATTTATCAATACGACCCAGAAACCAAGCGCCAGTCGACTGTTTGGGTGTTTCAAAATGAGCCAACGCCTACCAAAGTGAAGCGATCTAGAAGCGGGAGTAAGATTTTGATCGCTAGCTTTTTTAATTTGACTGGCCACTTGGTATCAATTCCCTTACGGGATCAAAGAAGCATTAATGCCGAATGGTATACTACCAAATGTTTGCCAGAAGTTTTCTCTGTTATAAGCAACAAGCGACCAAACACAGGGCTCCGCGGGCTACTGCTCCACCACGACAATGCACCTGCGCACACCGCACTCAAAACGAGGGACTTCCTGGACAGCACGCCAGTCAAACTCCTGGGTCACCCTCCTTACAGCCCTGATCTAGCACCGTGTGACTTCTTTTTATTCCCAAAAATAAAAAATCAGCTCAAAGGGATACAATTTTCGTCGCCGGAAGATGCGCTGGCTGCGTTCGAGCAGGCTGTATACGAGGTGTCTGCGGCGGACTGGAAAAAGTGTTTTGAAAACTGGTTTAGGCGCATGAATCTTTGTATAGAGGCTGGTGGAAAGTACTTTGAAAAGATTTGATAAAAATATATGTACGTATAGAACAATTTTTTTTAGTTTCGCAAAACTTTCTGAGTGTCCCACGTATAATACATTTATTTGCTCAAAATGTAGGTTAAATAATGATGGATAATTGAACAGTCAGTGCTAGACACATTTATCGCTCCATGACATGCAAATATTCAAATGAAATAAATTAGTTTTCTCCCACTTGCTCGGAAATTGGTTCATTATTAAAAAAAAGGTATACAACAATCGGCTCTTTTCCGTACGCAACGAAATAACAAGCCGGTAATATCCAACAGGACGATAATAGAAATTGCTGGAGACTTTTTATTTTTTAAATTATACTACCGAGGTTTTTAAGTACCTACACACTTACATAAATTAGGTGTTTTTAGGTACAAAATATTTATCAAACAGGCTGAATACGCATTTTTTTTTCAAAACTTTGAAAATAGAACAAGAACCGCGCGCGGTCGAATTGGCGTGAATGAAAATGAGATACTGTTGAATTAATTTGTGTTGTTTCCTCGCAAATGAGAGAAAAGTACTATACAAGTCTTGGCCGAAATAGCAATTAACGGCCTCGTGTAGTTAAAAAGGACTCGGCCTGCGCCTCGTCCTTTCAAAATCACTTGGGAAGTAATCCTCCAATATTACTCGGCCGTAAATTGCTTCATTTCAGGCCTCGACAGTAATGTATTATTACCTTAGAGTTTTGTATTACAATAATCATAATGCTGACACCAAAGATCAGTTACAAAATCTTCAAAAATCTTTAGGGTGGCCATCCGACCAATATAAAGATTTTGTTTGGGTACAGGTTACATAAAAAATACACCAGCAAGAAATATATAGTATAAGTGCAAACGCAGACCTTCATCCCGCAGCATTCTTAAAACTACTCTTAGAACATAACACAACATAAGTAATTGCACGATCTGAACAAATAATTCTAATTTGAATTGTAAAACATTGCAAATAAGTCGATTTCATTATTACGTTTTCCAACTACATGAAATATGAGACACGGTGCACGAAATCACTTCTATTAGAATACCATCAATGACACATAGAAAGGTAATAATCTATTTGAAGTATGTTTGAGTTACGTCTATATGGTCGAGTAAAACAAGTTTCCATTTGAAGGTCATATTAAGAAAAATATTGCTTAACAGTATAAATTCTATATAAACAGACAGCATAATGATCGTAGTGTCATTTATTTTAGACACTCATAAATTATTTTATACGTAGTTTTTTCTCGGGTCGAAATACAAGAAGATTTTTTGCCTATCATTTGGTTACACAATGTATAGAATCTTTATTAGCTGTGCTTTATATACCTAATATGGATAAGTAGTTTTTATTTATTACTTAACCTCTTTTTTTCTGATGCCTAAGAGGTAAACAGACTGAACTTTTGCATTTCAAAAGCCTGGGTATATTATTTGCAAAAATAATTTTTAGTTCTTTTAATTGATTAAGATTTTTATTGTTGTTCGACCGAAGGTCTTCATCAAAGCCATAGATTTTATTTCATTTTGAAATGTATATTCAGCAAATTTTGTTTTCGAATTCACACGACAAAATATCAAGTCTATAAAATTTTACTAGTCTCAAAATGCACCAAACTATGCTGCTATTACTAAAAACTTCAAGGAGAATGAAATCATCTGCAACGTGCATATTTTAACACATTCATCATTACTTAGAACTAAAATTGAAATTCTAAGCTATCTACAAATTCGTCCTACATTCCATAAAAGCAAAACCAACACTCGTACAAAACGGGACCCATTGATAAATCTGTAGATTTTATCCATATTCCGCTTCTCAAGGTAAACAATACTTATACCATAAACGCGGGCTACAGTTAAGCCAGCCCCCTTTGACCGTAGTTTGAATATATTTTCTATAAAGAGCCACACGGCGGCAAAGTAAGGTCACGACTCAGCCATAACATTTGCTATTTTTGTTACATTTAATCCGATATTGTTATTTTCGGATTTGTATAGTGCATTTGCTTGCATCTGTCTTCCATTTTGCAATTTCCAGTATGGAGCAATTTTGCCTTATCGAGCTGTATGTTAAGCCCACATTCACCCACGACTTGATCTGTTTTGTGCTACCTTTTTTGGTCCTCTTCTAGTTGGGATTTCATCTGCTACAGTAATGGGCCTAAAAATAATGCTATCACCTTACGCATCCATGGATAGAATGAGGTATACTGAATGAAAGCTAACAATATAAAACTAACATTGGTACAGTCTACCAGAATACCAAACAGCGACGGTAACAAAACCAGTATTGCAGCGGTCTTGTCTTTTATGAAACATACGTACTAAGCCAGTTTCACTTAAATTGGTTTTGTTACCACTGATATACGGTTACCCGTAGAGTCAGCCTGACCTCAGTGGTAACACTTGAATTACAAAAACCTTTCTTATTACTTATGAAATAAAGACGCCGTCAAGGTTTTCCACTGATGCGAGACCGCTAAACTATGATAAGTAGCTAGAATTAATAGTTACAATGCGTGTAATATTTTCGTCTGTATTCTCGAATCTCAATCTCAAACTTTGAAGTCATACCCTAGAAGCAACTCAATTCCCTGTGACCTATTTCATACACTTACAAAACGCATTTTTTGTGGTCCTGGTGTCAGATGTCATCATAAAATAGTCTAAAAACTATGAATATCATCATCTTCCTGCCACTATCCCAATTTATTTAGAGTCGGCGCAGTATTTATTTTTCTTCCATACATCTTTATCAGCCGTCATCTCCGTGTTCACTTTTTTTCTATTCATATCATCTTTCACACAATCCATCCATGTTTTCTTCGGTCTGCCTCTTTTCTTATAGCCATCCACATTCATACTTAAAACTCTCCTCGTAACGTGCTCCTCATTCCTCCTCATCACATGTCCATACCATGATAGTCTGTTGCTACTTAACTTTTCTGTCACTGGCGCTACTTTCAGACACCCTCTTACATACTCATTCCTTATCCTATCCATTTTCGTTAAACCACACCTAAAAAACTATGAATGCTGTGAGAATGCCTCGAATATAATTTTTTTGGAGCAAAAAGACCTGTGCCTACTCTTAATGAATGGCAAAATGCTGTGATTATTTGGTCTTAGAAAATTATGTTGTCCAGGTAAATTTTGTAAATCAATATAATATGCTCTAGAACGAAACAATTAATACAAAATTGGTTGTAATATCATATCACTCATTCATAGGCCTATGATAATATTTTGAACTTAGATACGGTATCAGCTTATTGGGGTTAAGTTTTGTAGTAATCAGCATTATTATTCGATATATTTCAATCTGTTGAAACGTTAAATTAGCACACACTCATCGCTCTACATTGGAATTCCTGATTTTACAGCAATTTTTTGCTTCTACATCCAAGCTTCAAACACATTATTATATGCAAGTCAGGTCAAACAACAGATTTTTGTTTCAAAACGGTATCTGTTATGAATTTCAAATTTGAATATGTAAGCAAAGAGGGTCCACATTCAAAGCGGAGCTAGATCTAGGCCGGGATAAAATTGGATCAAGAGTATGTATTGTAACTCAATACTATACGTTTATGATACCAAATTTATCAAAATAATATCAAGAAAGAACAGGAGATACTTTTCAACTGATTTTGTTTGAAACTCGATCTAAGTAAGGTCACCATCAAAATGCGAGACGTAATAATTAAACAATACAAACATTCTATGCGTCGGATAGACCAATAAAAATGTCTTATTATAACGACGTAATAATATACGACCAATCAGGAACAAGCGTCATCATTCATAGGGTTTTTCATTGGGATCTTTATGAGAGACGTTAAAACAATCGTTGGATAGGATTTAGGTACTCCATTTATGATATTTATTTTGTGTTTTATTAGGCTTATGGGCCCTCAAGTTTGTTGGAGTTTCTATGTTGATTAATTATTTCAAAAACCTCTTACTTTATAAGGCTTAGTGGAGAAGTCCGAGTTTACAATGACGACGGAACAAGGGGAAAGATAGATGGAAAATAAACACAAAACAAAGATGATAATTATGATCGAATAAAACCACTGTACCCGCGATGGCACAAGACAACGTCACGTTTTGTTATAATATTTCGCCAACGATTCTCCTGTAGCTAAACCAATTTTAATCACGTTATACCTCTTTCTAACAAAGATCATTGAAAAAGAACAGAAAATATGTAGAACTGTTAAATCCGTCCATGCACGTTTTGTAGGTAAGTTTGATATTTGTGGTTTTTACGCAGTGCGTCAACTGCAACTAACTCTGATGCTCACAAAAAACATGGAATGAAGTCATCAGTTTACAAGTGTATCTTTTAAATAGTTTTGATGCCCTTTATTGCACCTGCGAAAAATATTGGACAGGCTTTATTTTTTGGCCTGCTTATTATGAGCCTTTTGGATTTCAATGCTTCTATAATGCTGTTTTCTCTGGAAGTCCTTTAAAAAGGTGATCTAAATTCACACACCCCAACGATACTTTTTAACACATCTTTTAAAAGTATAACACAATTATTTATAATATAATAAATAAAATAAATAAATATATTACCTACATTTTTATAGATTCTAAGTGTTGATTAAGGTCGTTAAGGTTGTGGGTTGTTTTAAGGGTTGGTTGGTTTTTTAAAGGTTGATTGAAACCTCACAATACTGCGGGTCTGTTTACACCGGAAAACAAAATATTTGATAAACAAATAACAATTTATAAGTCCAAAACAGCCTTGAGAGGCTGGGTTTGATTACTCAACCGGAAAAAAGTTGGGAAGTTGATTTATCAGTCATTATAACAGGCCTGGATTTTTTCCAAGGAATTAACGTCTCAAATCACCAAGCTCCGCAAACGGGTAACTGACTGCAGATCCAGTGCCTCTCACTCAAGTGCACATACTCTTGACTACGCAACGGCAACCTTGTCAGTTACTATCCTGGGTTACTTAAACTAGCATATTGGATGGGGAAGGTAAATTTTTGGTACGACAGATCCTGCGCACGTGTACTTCCTTCTTTCAACCCAAGAGATGTTAGGTAGGAATACTAGATATTGGATCCATCTTGAAAAATGGTAGCTCGATAAGGGGTCAATAAACTGATACTAATAATGTTCTCATGGCCTATCCGTCATGGCGGCAAATCTCAACGGAGACTAGACATCTGTGCGGGATATATTATAGTGCACAAGTAGTGTGTGCGCAAACACAGGTGCACTCTCTATTCCCTCACTCTCATCATCCGATGGGACGGAAATCTGACATGACTGGAGAGAGATCAGGCGAAGGACCGTCAGCTTTACGTGCTCTCCGAGGCACGGAGGGGTCTTGTGCAACAAAATTGTCACCCATCTAAGGACTGACCACCGACTGACTGGCTAGCATCATTACAGCCGAAAAACGTCCACTACTGGACATAGGCCTCCCCAAATTAAGGGGGGGGGGGGGTTAGCATAGCTTAACCTTAAAGATCTTGCAAACCACGCGGTTATTGTGGCTAAGTAAACCACAAGCCCCTTAAATCAACGAATTGATACCAAGACAGTTAGAGACAGCTGAACTTTTACGTTAGCTTACTTTATTGGCGTAATATAGACAATGCATGCAAATCTCTGCCTAAACCATGTTTAATGAACTGTGGCGGTAGTTATGTAAATAACTTAGAAAACACAAACACTAAGATGAGTATTAGTAGTAGGTCTGTGTTTGTGCCACATTCCGAAACGTGTTAAAATCTTGAATGAAACCAGTTTAACTAGATAATAAGAATATTCCACAGCTGATTATCTTTGTCAAAATACTGGTATTAGAAGGTAGATGGCTATATTAGTATTAGAAGAAGAAGTTTTCCTTTTCAATTTTATTATCACTTGCTTTAACGGTGAAGGAAAAAATCGTGAGGAAACCTGCACACATGTGAATGCTCTATAGAATTCTTGATGGCGTGTGTACTGTGTAGTCCACGAACCCGCAGGAGACCAGCATTGTGAATGAATTCTTCTCATTCTGAGAAGAGGCCCGTGCCCAGCTATGTGGCAGTATTGGGCTAGTCATGTTGTTTATACGGTTGTCTGGTAGATAACTGGAATATAACTTTGCACAACAGCATTTAGTCTGTGAATAATCATAAATGATGAGTGATTTTAAAGAAGCCTTGTCTGTTTAGTTTATCAGGTTGACATAATGTCATTTTGTATCAAAATGTTTAGCTTAATATCGGTAAAGGTGTCAGAAGTAAGTAGTAGTAGAGCTCCTTTGTGAAAGAGCTCGTCCGGGTAAGTACTACCACCGTACCTACTTCTCCGCCAAATAGTGATGCTTGCATTGCTGTGTTTCGGTCTGAAGGATACGGGTGCCGGTGAAATTACAATCACATGAGACTTTCCATCTTCACGTCTCAGTTTGGCGAACCGACTTGCGTACCATTTAGGCAACAGCCTAGGTGGTATTGCAGTTGTTATGGGCAAGGTAACATCAGGTAGGCCTTTAGATCGTTTACCATAAATTACCATAAAAAAATGGTTTTCCGCAAATGGAAGAGTACACATTCGCTTTCTAAAACTGGTAGAAATAAATAGTTGGCATTAAGGCAGGAACCTCAAATTATGGGTTTTTCCAAGTACCTCGGTATCTCTACTAATAGACATGATTAGCCCCTAAATTAAAGCTGTTTACAAATTACCTGTCTTTACAAACACTTATTATATTAATCACCTTATATTTCATAAAAACAAAGTAATTAACGCCCATTGTTAACGCCATAATGTTTTCGGAAGAAACTCAACCCATTGAGTTACAGGAATAATGAAACGCCGGTATCTCCCTCATTTTAACGAGTGAAACAACTTTATCTAATAAAACGAGGTTGGTGAACTGTTCATAAATAAAGCCGGTATACATTGTTAAAAAAGATAAAAGTAAATAAAGGGAAAGATAAGGAAGCGTAACACGCGATCCATTTGAAACAATTTTGGAAAAGTAAAGTCTAGTTCATTTCTTGTTCTACGAAAAAGTATATTTTTTCGTGGGTGATTGGAAGAGGAGATACCTGGCATCCGAAATGGAAAATGCAAGGTTTGGTTGTCAAGGTAAACCTATAAATGTAGATCATAGGCTGTATTAATATGAGCGATGTACCAAGAGTAATTAAAAAACAGTTGAAAAGTGCCGAAAACAGTTCGCGAGTGGATACAGTGAGTTTCTTATGTTGAGAACAGAATCGAGTTGCGAGTGACACACGTGACAGTGGTAGCGGCACTCAGCGAACAAAACGAAGAAGGAAGAGGGTAGATTGGTATATCTGCTCATAAACAACCACCCGAAAATAATTCAGTTTACCCGTGACCATGGCGCTTGTAAAATGGATTTACCTACCTACATGGTAAATATCCCGTAACATTTCCGTGATTTCAGGGTTGATCAAGCAGTAAAAGTTGTTCGATAGCATTCCCCAAATTAGTTCTTCAGATATAACCATGCATTTTTGATACGTTATACTGTCGGAAAAACTTAACCTAAACTAGGTACCTTGAGAAAAGTAGGAAATATGACAGAGGGTCATTTTTGTCGTAGAGTGAGAGAAGCTACAAGTAGTGATTATTTTCATTATCCAGTTGTTCAGTTAAACGCATATCAATGGTGACAAATCCAGTATAAGTAGAGCCTTGTATGTATGAAACTTACATTCTAAGTCAGTTCCACTTATAAAAGTTTAGTTACTATGAACAGGTTCATAGTAACTAAACTTTTACTTGCTTGCTTGACTTTACAATGAAGCATCAAGATTTTTAGCATGGAAAAGAGCTAGCCTTCATACAGAACTAGCCTATGCCCGCAGTTTCATCCGCGTGGATGTCGTTTTTCACACCTCTCGGGAACTGTTCATCTTCCCGGGATAAAAATTCACCTATATTAATTAGGGTTATGTTCTGTATGCCAAATTTCATCCAAATCATCCAAAAATCTTCACAAAATTTCACATTTATAATATTAATAAGATTATTATTATACAAAAGTTCAAAGTCTGTCTAGAGGTCAGATTAAAGAAGTTTCGGGTAAAACCAGACAAATCATCGAAAGAAATTTAAAACATCTGTGGTGAACATACAACCAATTGACTAAATCATATTGTTGTGTGAATGAAGCAGCTCTTATTTTGTAAAAACAAAGCATGCATCATCAAGATATCAATCAACTCGTAAACGATTCAACAATTATGTCATCTTAAACACACTATAGTGGTGCATCCGCTAAAATAAAAGGTTCATCATCGTCAACTCAGCCTATCGCAGTCCACTGCTGGACATAGGCCTCTCCCAAGTTGCGACGCAACACTCGGTCTTCTGCTTTCTGCATCTACTCCCCCCAGCTACTTTCATCAGATGGTTGGTTCATCCGGCTGGGGACGCCCTACGCTGTGTTTGCAGATTGGCGGTCTCCACTCAAGAACTTATCTGCTCCAACAGCCATTGGCAAATAAAAGGTTGGGGATGTATATTATTTACTTATTCTTTGAGAAAAAAGGTTAGTAACCCCTTTGTCATTGCGATCTTAAAGATCTAATGTGATGCCTCTAGTAGCATATTTATACTCCAAGCTGTAAGCCATATCATCGACTACTACCTTGGGGTTTACAAGTTGCTGGCTTCTTATGTGGTACACTGTATCACATTCGTACCTATATAATAAGAATAGGCGTTTCATCCTTTTCACGACAGAATCTGCAAACTGTTTTATCGCCAGCCATTCTGTGTAGGTGTTTGTTGATATAACTACCCACAATCAGCACGATTAAAAAACGAAATTTGATCCTAGTTTGTTTATTAGCTTTAATTAAGATTTTCCTGTTTATTATTTTAACATAATCCTCTGCATCGATTTTTGTCATACGCACAATGAGATAAGGGTGACCTTTTTAATTTTTAGTTCAAGCTATCAAAAATTATACAGAAACATCTTGATAAATCGAAGACAATCTGATAAAAGTAGCTGGGGGGGGACAGGATGCAGAATGTAGAGGACCGAGTGTTGTGGCGCAACTTGGGAGAGGCTTATGTCCAGCAGTGGACTGCGATAGGCTGAGGTGACGAATGACAGAACTAGAAGTTGTCAGTCAATTTGATTCATACGTATATACATAGCTTCACGCCTGTTTCTTCGAAGGTAGAGGAGTATATAGTGGGTTACATCCACATTTTGCAGGTTATAAGTATCATGTAATAGAGAGCGAGCCTTTTGCCAGTAATCGGGCAAAAATCTAGATACATACAAACTATTATACTTTTTTGGGACTTTTGGGACTTTTTTTTTTTTTTTTTTTTTACACAACACCATCTAGTCCCAAACTAAGCAGAGCTTGTGCTATGGGTACTAGACAATGGATATAATACTTATATACTTTTTTTTTTTTGTAAATACATACTTATAATACATAAGAAACACCCAGACGAACACAAACACTTATGTTCATCACACAAATATTTGTGTTCTGTGGGAATCGAACCCACGAACTCGTGATCAGCAGTCCGACACTCGAACCACTAGACCACAGACGTCGTCTGGCATTATACTAGGCATACAACTAAATCAATAACTTTATCTATATACTTAAGAAATCATTGACCAGTAAACCTCAAGCCATTTCAAGATCCAAATGTTCCAAGACGTAGGTACTTGACAGGTCTCATACCAACAAGTAACACTTATATCCCCTCTGTTTACTCCGGAAGGGCCACAAACTTAAGCAACGACTTGATTGCATAAGTTATCAATCAACCCCGTCAAGTCGCACTGGAATGCGACCTGAGATAAGGAAGCATCTGCTTGCTCTAATTTGTTAGTACTTCGTACACTAGCGTTGTTAGGAGAGTAGATTTGATAATGAGCATATTGTTCAGCTAAAGAGTTAGGTTTTAATTGTTTAGTTATGGTGGTCAAAATGTTGTAGATAATGTGTGATGTCCGCAAACCTTTTTGAAGTAAAACTTCTTTACGCTTGACTTGGAAAGTAAGCTGGTGAATGCGTTACGAAAAGTGATCGCGTTATGATAAGTTAGTGAAGATAGAAAGAGGGAGAGTTACGTTTTGTATATTACTGTAGGAGCAAGAGAGAGAGCTGCGAGCACACTCGATTTTTGTAGGCGCAGAAAATGCCTACCAAATACCACACCACCCGGGGAGGCAATGTGGCTATGTGGGGCTCGCACCCACTAAAAACTCCGTGTACCTACTCTCACCTTGGTGGATGAGCCACAAGAACTGCAATGCATGACATTCACGACCCATCGAGCGTGGCCCACTTCCGGGCCTTCCATTTTCTGTATAAACTCTCTTACAGCAATGTCTGGGCACACTTGGGACATCACCGTAACTCGAGGGTCGTGCATTATGCGCGATAGACTTAATCTATCGCCCACTGGCTTCATTTAGGGCGGCATCAGGTCGCCGTATAGACGCCTGCGCCGACTTATCCTCCTGCGTCAGATTGGATCAGCGAGAGAGTCTTCCTCCCTGACCCACTCCGCCGCTTCCGACGCGACCGCCTCCCACGCCTCCTCACTGTCGGCCATGGTCCGCCAACCTAGCCCAACCAGCTTAGTGGACTTTACCCTTTTAATATTGAGAAGAGTCCTGTGCTTCACAATACGACAGTAATGGGTTGATGATGAAGATGATTGCTATGTAGTGGTTTAATTATGAAAGATCACTCAAGTCACTCAATCATGACTTTTTGGGATAACTTAAGGATTGATGTTCTATTAACGCCCAGTACGCAGCGGAATGAGAGTGAGGGCGACGCAAAATACGAGTCTTGCCGGGAAGGAGTAGTGCAGCATGAAGTTGACGCCACTCCAAATGAAAGTGCATTCAAGCGGATAAATATATATATTACTCAGAAAATATGTGTATTTTCGATAAAATGGCTCAGTAAAATTATTTCAAAATAATAAAACAATATTTGTGTAAATATCATACCAAAATACCAATAAATGTTGGATATTAATTATTATTGTTGGAGCAGTTAGTCTAGATTAAAAAAAAAAAAATACTTATTCTAATATTCATTAATCCATATTTAAACGCATCTATTTTATTTTTATTTAAGTGTTATTGGGTTTTTTCATTAGGAAATTCTCAGTAGCAGCCCGGAGTCTGGATTTGTGCCCGGTTAATGGCAATAGGCTCGCCCCCAATTACATGGGACTTACAACATAACTGGCGAAATGTGAGTGTACTATACACGTCTGCCTACCCCTTCGGGGAAATACAGGCGTGATGTTATGTTATGTTGTGTGTTGTGTTAAACGCATCTTACTGTACTCAGTCACTATTCGTGAAGACCTATTATTGGCAGATTGTATCTTATTTAACATTATTATACTAAAGTAATTGCTGTTTGTCTTCCAAATAAATAAATATAAATAAATATATTTAGGAAACTGTTTGATAATAAACAGTTTCCGAGGTATATCTGGTTTTTTTTATGATCGAGCCAAATAAGTGCATTCATGTTTTGGACTTAATTGTCAGGTATATCCTTGAGTAACATTAATTTTAATTTCAGTATCATAGAGTGAGTAGTTTTTGAGCGGGATTCGCATTAGTTTGTTGAATTACGGATGTCGGCCCCTTAAGGATGGTACGGTATATAAGGTTGAAAATTATTAAAAACCAGTAAGCCACGTAAATTATCTCACAGTCGGTGGCTGACTATAAGCGAGCGTTTGTTTCGTGTGAATTGTCCCTATGTTGTGGGTCCCTACTACCGGCGGTAAAAGCGAACGTAGAGCGGAACTCGCATCCCGAAAAAAAGTAGTAGAAGGAATACCGTGGTGGTTTTAGTCGGTAAGAATTCGACATGAGTTAGCTTCTGTCTTCCCGAATGAAGGGTTTCCTAGAAGGATAGTAGTAGTCGTAGTGGTCGTGTCTGCATCACCCCAAGGTTGACTGGGAGATAATGTTAAATTTAATCATGTTTTATTTTTCTTTAAATTAAGTACCTAAATATTCTTACAAAATGTGACTCAACACTTATTCAATGTTTGCAGTGCCCTAACAGGGTTCATGTACTCCAATGTAATATCATTGTAATGTGTTATGATTATAATATGTTCAATTGTTGATGTACATGTTGGCAAATAAATAAATAATGCCTGATTAAGTCCGCCTATGTACTTAAGTTGCATGAAGTTTAAATAAATAAAATAAATAACAAGATAGAAGAAAGCCGGCATGGGCAAAAGCACCTACAATCTTGTCTTGTAAGACTGCTATGAGAACACTTAGATCACCGACCTTCATAATTAAAGGAGAAGACACCGTCTAATAAAACAAAACACCATTTGATTTGATTTGAGTAGAGACAGAATATATTATGAGTAGGGAGAACTAGGTAGATTAAAAACTGCAACGAAAAGATCGCTGATGAAATGGCGAAAAAGAAACAAAGTTTTAATAACTCGCATGGGGTCAGATTGACCCCAGTGCATAATCAAGCCGTCGTATTTCTTTTGTTTTTGAATCTTTTAAATAGTCTTGGATTTTTAGGTGGCTTCCTTCAAAAGACTGGGGTCAGCTTGACCCCACGCGATAATAACAAAGTTTTTAACGCGAATAGCTAGGAGTTAAAAATACTCCCAAGTTTTTTGATAGTGATTACAGAATGGTTGTAATCACAATTTTACTTGCGATTCATGCGTGGCAACTTTCCGAACAAACTACGCCTTACATATTGACGTCATTATTTTTTTTTAATTATTTTAATCAAATGTACTTTACAGCTTTTATTTCTCCAGTTAGAAACAGCACAATAAGGCATTTTTGCAGGTTTTAACAACATAACATAACATCACGCCTGTATTTCCCCGAAGGGGTAGGCAGAGGTGTATTAGTACACCGACATTTCGCCAGTTATGTTATAGTCCCATGTAATAGGGGGCGAGCCTATTTGCGGGTTTTTGTTACAGTATTTACAGAAACAAGTCATAAGTCGTGCTGAGAAAGGCTTTGAAATATCCTGCACTATGATGCATGGTGCTGCCACGCGCGCCCTGCCCACATGGCCATTCTATCTATTTATGTGGAGATTCCTTTTTTTTTTTACTCATAGCTCAAACTACAACAAAAATACTGTATTCCTTGCTAATAATTTTATTCTATTAATAAACATGAAACTTATGTGCATAGATCGCTCACACGTCACTCAAGACGTTTGGCGTATGATATCATCATATATTGCTTCCTCCGACAGTTCTAGCCAACAATTATAATATATATCTGTGGTGCTAATTGCTAGTTTACTCATGCATGTTAATGTCTAGAATATATTCTGTTAGACATTCGAATGTAGATACATTATGAAAAACCAAAAGCAATGATAGCCTAGCGGTTGACCGGAGTATTCGTTGAGTACGTACTGTACTGCTCCCTAACATTATGCTGGGGCCACCAGCTCAGTATTGCTCAGCATTGCTGAGCTGGTGGCCCTTTGACACTTATTTATATATACATGCTGAAATTTAAATCGCTTATTTCCTGAAAAGGGGTCATTGTATTGTATTTTGTTATCGAATCCGATGCAGCCGCAATGGAATCCTAAAGATGATTGCTGAGAGACCAGAATCTGCCGTTGTAGGTAGACTCATCAGGCTGCATGTGACCTGATGAGCTTTGTTATAAATATGTATTGTGATGTGATGAATGTTTGTTTGTTTTAAATATCTGTGACTAACATAGTTTTGAGTCGTTGGTCGTTTCGCCCAAGGATTTAACGTCCCAAATGGACGGAACGGTGAATTAAAAAATAGTGTTGTATTATGTTCTGCGTTTCGTCCAAATACTTTTATTCCTTAAAATCTCTTCCTTAAAATTAAAATGTTGTAGTAATTAAGTACAGTCAGAGAGTCAGATACAAAATTGTTAACTTAAAAAATAAACTTAATGGGTTTCGCAAGAATTTAAGACAACGCTTAATGTAAAATGTACTTTAATCTTTGTCAATCATACAATCTAAATGTAAAATAAGTCTTAACTTGTTATAAATGTTTTTACTATCACAAACAATTAAAATAAATCAACAGGAAATAATGTAAACAGTTTTGACAAATTTAAGGGATTGTGGGAATCAGTTAAGAGTACGTAAATCATTTTACAAAAATCCACAAAAACAGGTTAATATAAAAATAACACAATTAAACCAATATGATTTTTAAATCCAGGCCTATGTCCAGTAGTGGACGTCTTTCGGCTGTAATGATGATTTTTAAATTAGTCCCAATCAAAAATAAAATATAAAAACAAAAGGATTGAGAATCAGTCTTTTAACTTAGGAAATAATTTTAACAATCAACAAAAACAGGTTAAAATTGAAAAAACACACTTAGGTAAATCAATATGATTTTAAAAATCAGTCCTATCTAAAATAGAATATAAAAGACAATATAAACCAAAAAAAAAAATTAGAATCGGTCTTAATATTTTAAACAATCAACAAAAGCAAAAGTCTATAATAAAGTTCCGAAAAATATAAGGATAGCAGAAAGTGTCAGTATTTTTAAAAAAAAGCTGTTTTTATTTTTAATTGAGAAAACGTATTACTCCCTAGAAAGCTTCTTGAATGATAAAATATGACATGTTGTATTGGTAAATTGATGTTAATTTTAGTATATTGCTTTTATAATCAAAGATATATTGTAAAAATGACGTTTGTACTGCATAATTTATTTAGGAATTTTAGATTGATATTTGCAATTTAATGTTTCATTATTACTGACATGTACAATGTTTAATTTTTTCATTATTTGACAGCAAACAATTTTTTATTTTACTTTTAAATCTAATATAATGTTTTTTTTTTTTAATCATTGGTAATATTATGATTGTATTAATTTCTTTTCGATAAATTTGTATACCGTCAAGGTAGGACATAGAGACACATTAGACTATACTTAACACCTATTTTATTTTACCTATGTTCGCAAATAAATGATTTGAATTTGAATTTGAAAGCAGGTTGAAATATTTTTAATACCTACCACTTTCTTTTAAGTACCTACGTAACACGGTAAATTGTTACTCCACAAGTACAAAATGTCATTATAAATTTAATAAAATCTACTTAACATTTTTCTTGCTAACCTTACTTTGATGAATTAAACTGATTATAAAGACATTTGTACGAAACGCAGAACACAATACAACATTATTTTTTTAATTCACCGTTCCGTCCATTTGGGACGTTAAATCCTTGGACGAAACGACCAACGACTCATAGTTTTAAGATGAATATTGTTACTAACCAAATTATGGACACTCTTAGTCTGAAATAAATGTTTTTTTTTTTTTTTTTTTTTATTGTACTCATTATGAACAACTTTTATTATCGGACCAACCCTGAAATCGTGAAAATTAAATCAGGTGATCAATGGTGAAAATCCCTACATTTTATTGATTTAAGTGAACACAAATGTAGGGACCAACTGATATTTTTTTGCGATTTCAGGGTTGGCATGGCATAGGACTCCCCCAAGCATCGCCACAACGACCGGTCCTGCACTTTTCTCATCGAGCGAATTCCCGCGACCTATACCAAGTCGTCGGTCCACCCTTCTGGGGATGTAACCAAGCTGCGCTTTCCAGTACTCCAGAACTTTACGACCCCATCGGCCATCCGTTTTCCGAGCAATGTGCCCTGCCCACTGCCACTGTATTACAAAAAACTAAAAAATCCATAATCACCACATTTAGAAGACAGATAGGAGATAGTAAGTTGCTGTTATGTTAGTTGAAGACGTTTGTGGTCTAGTGGTTCGAGTGTCGGACTGCTGAACACGAGGTCTTGGGTTCGATTCCCGCATGACACAAATATTTATGTGATGAACATAAGTGTTTGTGTTGGTCTGGGTGTTTTTTATGTATTATAAGTATGTATTTATAAAAAAAGTATACAAATATCATATCCATTATCTAGTACCCATAGCACAAGCTCTGCTTAGTTTGGGACTAGATGGTGCCGTGTAAAAATGTCCCAAAAATATTTATTTATTATTTATTTAGCTGCCGCATTCTATAGAAGTAACCTAAGCTACCTTAAATGATAGCCATGGGTGGAAAAGTGTTGGCAAAATACTTAGCAGGGACCACTGGAAAGGGGTTTGCATTTAGCAATAATGAGCTCCAAAAGGACTCCACGTGTTGAATTTTGACCCATGTCTTCGCATAAGTCAACCAAGGGACCGGATTCTTCCTTATGAAATATTTATATATTCCACCCAGCGTTGCCAGACGTCCCGATTTTGGCGGGACATCCCGATTTTTAAATCAAAATTAAATGTCCCGCAAGGGACAGGCTCAGTCCCGCTTTTCGGGATTAACTCGAACGTGCGTACAGTATGCTGAGGAAACGCGGCTGGGTGGCACAGACAAGTGTGGACTGGCTGCCACATCATTTTGTACTTACACCCGGTGCGTAATGAATATAAGCGCTCGGGAGAGGGTAAATCTGACTTAAAATATTATATTTTTATTAAAATACATTTTTAATGGCTATTTTTGCCATCTATTGTCACGTAAACGTAACTTAAAACTCAAATAAAAAGATATATAATAAAAAAACTTCTGATTATATACGTTTTTTACCATGTCCCGCTTTCGACGTAAGAATCCCGCTTTTTTCACTTAAAAAGTTTCAGAATCCCGACTTGGCAAAAAAAAAACGGGCAACGCTGTTTCCACCTAACACCAGGTGGGCCTGTAGCTCCTTTTGCATCTCCCTATGCCATAGAAAACTTGTGAACATCAAACAAATTAATAAATTAGTTCTAAACTATATATTTGTAAAGACATTTGTGCACGACCGGAGAGGACCTTCGAAACGTCGATAACGGTACTTTTTTAACTTAGTTAAATATCCGTATTTTTTCTAAACGATTCAATGTCAAGTTACTAAAACAATTTTCCTATTCAGCAAGATCTATAGCTTATCACCAATCACAGAAACGTAAGAAAAATATTTCAAAGCCAACGCTAAACGATCTCTTTGGCTATTATAGCCGACACCCATCCGGATGTAGACAACTAGACACAAGCAAAAAGTTACATACAGCAAGACTATACAAAAATCACGACAACACATAACCATGCTATACATTCTTAAATACAGTTTAACTGTGAAATAAAAACTAGAAACGTCGGTAAAGTATTCTCTTGCAATTCGACACATGATATTAGTTACATCGGTATTTGTAACAATATTAAAATAGCTCTTGATTTTTTTGTTTTATTCACGGAGTTCCTTATGAATTTTTTTATTTCTTATTTCATCTAACCAGCAAATTGTCTTTTGCCGAACCAAAATTAATCTACATGAGTTAGAAACAATGTCTCTTCTCATGTAGGTTATGTTAACATCATTATAATCACTATTAATGAAATTATAATGACTTGTAATGTAAATATTGTACCTACGGATTTTTATCTGAATAAAAATCTATTTAAAGCTAGTTTTGTCGGTGGAGTATTTTCCATTTTTCTCTGCATTCCGCCTTTTTCTTGACTTCCTAAGCACGACAGTATTTAGTCGTTTTAATTGCAATGCCAAGTGCTGATGGATAACCTATACGTTACACAACCTAACCTAACCTAAACCTAAACCTACAGGTTTCACATGCGTAAATACGTTAAAAGATAATAAAATAATTAACCTATAGGTTTTTTATCCGATCAGTCATATATTGTTAAGTCAAAAGACCATCGATTAGGCGTCGAAATAAAAATAAAATTCTATTACACATAACTCCCGATAAATAAGGTGTTGCCAGTTAATTGAAATATTCCAAGTTAGTCCATAATGAACTATGAGCTTGTACGCCAATGCCAATGAACTGAAATTATTATAAATATCTGCTAAGATCAGCTCTTACCGCTAATGACCACGTAATGTTTCGATGTTACAAACGATGGAATGTGTAGCTCGCAATGCTCAATCCAGTTGTGGTTTCAATATTACTTTTTACCGTAACAATAAAATATATTATGCAATAGAAAATTGTATTTGTAACTGCACAATAAATAATCCTCATTCGAGATAGACGAATGTACTGGTTTCAAAATGACGCCTTCATCAATCAACTTTAATGTTTTTATAAAACCTCTAAATACTGTCCAAAAAATTTCAACGCAAACGGTTTCCGGATTTCAGAGATTTTGTTGAAAAAATCCTGACAAAAAAAACGAGTGTGCTTTAGTTTTAGACCACACAACTGAAGTAAAACTTCACTAACTTATATCTCTCTCAATACTATTTCAATGAAAACAAAGGAAAGGCGGCGCGGCGCGCGTACATCTGCCGACGCTGTGTCGTGGCCGGCCGTCACGCGCGCCTCGTTCCCCGGGTCCCTTACTACCCCCTCCGTTCGCCTCTCTGTTTGTAACATTCATTCACCAGCTTACTCGCCAAGTCAAGCGTGCGTAAAGAAGTTTTACTTCAAAAACACAATTTTTTGGGAGCATCACTAATTTTAGGTTTTTACTCCTAAGCTATTTATTAGCTTGTTTCGTTGTCTGGCTATTTGCTACAAATCTTGCAAGTCAATTTAAGGCTGATCCTGTTGTCCAAAAAGGCTGAAACTTTGTTTACACATGTAAAACCGATTACAATATAGTTTATTACATTACCATGTGAACTATGTATAAAAGCATTTGTATACATAAAAAAGTTACTTTTAGTTTTTATTGCTTATTTACGAGATAGACGATCAATCGTGTTATAAAGATAATGAAGTAGGTAATGAGGATTAGGTAGCCATCTTGGTACGACGACACGTCCTTAGCATGGCGCGTCAGGTTGTCTAACATAGCTTGGTTTTGGACGTCAGATTAGGTAAAGCAGTTTGGCATACACTACTGGTAAGCACATCTATAACAAACTTATAACAAGTGAATCAATTAAATTATTTCTGGTCATAATTATTATTCGTTGTTTTTCCATTTGTTTGTCAGTCTGCTACAAATCTTACTCATCTTACAAGTAATTTTCAGCCAGTTTTCGTACTCCAAATAGGATTAAATTTAGCATAAAAATATAATTCACAGGAAAACTAATTATAAAATTTTATGGATTGTATTATTTTTGCTAAACTAGGTCCAATTCTTTATGCAACTTCTACATTCTGTCTGATTCTCAAATACCCATCAGAACATAACAGCGATCATTAGGCAGCTCGCTTAGCAGATATTTATAATAATTTTAGTTCATTCACACACAGCCTCGTACGGACCGGACCTACGCAGTTATTACGAAACATCGTAAAGCATTGCTCGATTTAAATGTTCTGTCTGAGTAATGGTTTAAGAAGACCAGGGTAACGTACGTTTTCTAACCTTGTGGTGTTTATAGACTAGTCACAGACCAGTAAGGCTCAAGACACCGCGTAAAAAAAGTTTCGCATGACAATGACAACACAGTCGTAAAATGTTGGCGGGGACCGGGGGGTGGACGATGCATAATGATTGGTCGGCTCAAAAGTTCGGTGGTAAGATTGGTGCTGCTCGCTGACATATTAACGTC
Source organism: Asteroscopus sphinx (assembly GCA_949699075.1). Classification (NCBI taxonomy): domain Eukaryota; kingdom Metazoa; phylum Arthropoda; class Insecta; order Lepidoptera; family Noctuidae; genus Asteroscopus; species Asteroscopus sphinx. The sequence continues at coordinate 17,972,180 of OX453022.1, read as the reverse complement.
CCGATTGTCGGCAGGACATGTGATATGCAGTGCTACTGCATATGCTTTGTGACCGGGGGTATCCGACTAATCGACGTCTATAGGCTTACTGGTCTGTGGGACTAGCTTACATGTACTGACGTATGTATTGTGATGGTTAAGTGAAGAGTTAAGCACAAAAATACTACCTATACCAAAACGGTCATCAGCTCAGCAAAATGTCAGATGCTAGAACTAGGTACTACCTAAAGCGTATAGTCAGCTTTAGCCTGTAGCCCATGAGTGCCATACACTCGAAACTGAGTCTCTAATAAATTGCACTAAACTTTTTATACTAAGTTTAGCAGAGGAGTAGTGGTGACTACATTTCATTTGGTAAAAAAACCCATTTGAATGAATTTGAAGTTTACGAAATGTGATTTCTTGTATAGAACATAAAAGTTTTCCAAATGGAATGTAGCCATAGTAGTGACTGCAGGCTTTGGGTTCTTTGTAGAATGTCATCTTACAGCAGTAGACAGATTTGATAATAAGACCAACGATATTATTAAAACTGAGACTTTATTCAGCACAATATGTTGAATTTGACGACGCGCTGGTCGATGCCAAACTACAAAGTCTCGAGCATCGGCGCAAAGTTCGATTTTTTTATCGGATACATTTCGGCAAGTGTGCGTTGGAATTGCACAATTTAATTCCCCCAAGCCCTTTCCATCATCGGACGACCAGACGCACGACGATGCGCCACCGTTATATGGTAGATAGATATTCCACCCTCACGCACGAACCGTTTTGCTAACAGCTTTATCATGCGTACCGCTAAAGAGTGGAATTCCTTGCCGGCGTCAGTGTTTCCCGACAAGTATAATCTGGTGATCTTCAAGGCGCGAGTGAATAAGTTTTTGCTGGGCAACCATGACCCATCGTTGACCGCACCATCGCTTAACATCAGGTGAGGTGGCGGTCAAACGCAAGCCCGTTAAGAATAATAATAAAAAAATCGTATGAATGAGAGAGACAAGTGTAACTCCATCTCGTTTGCTGTTATTGCAACAAATAAATACCCGGATATCCACACAGACACAGGATTCAAGAATCGATATCCATTTAACACCCATACTATTACATGCGCATAAAACTCAGCTTCTCTCGTACAATTTCGAAAAAAAAAACCGACAATCTACATTCCTAAGGGCACTTACAAACGTCTACACGTGTTCAAATGCTGCTGTTTACTATTCATAGTGTCGGTAAAGTCGGTATCTGACATACACGGTTATTCATGAGTGACATCATCGTCAGACCATCAGCCGAATAAAGGCGTGGTGTGTAATGACGATGGCATAATGATTTTTTTGTATGTTTTTTTTAGATAAAAGAAGTGTTATTGAATTATTCTACCGACATAGCTTGTAGAAGTAAGCTGAAGTGGCAGTGGGCTGGCTATGTCTGTCGAAGGACCGATGGCCACTGGAGCAGTCGAGTCCTTGAGTGGAGACCGCGAATCGGCAAACGTAGTGTAGGGCACCCCCCAGCCAGGTGGACCGGCTACCTGATGACAGCAGCTGGGGGGACTGGATATTACGGAAGGCAGAGTACCGAATGTTATAACGCAATTTGGGAGAGGCCTATGTCTAGCAGTGGACTGCGATAGGCTAAGATGATGATGATGATGATGATTATTAAATTATCATTTATTTTTTGCTGTGTTTTCTGAATATTATAATAAGAATATTTAATTTGTATTTTTTTTAATGTTTTTTTTTTTTTTAATTGTAATGGTTTTTTTTTATTTATTTTTTTATAGTTTCGGATGGCGAAACGAGCTAAAGGCCCACCTGATGTTAAGCGGTTACCTTTGCCCATGACAACTTCAATACCACCTAGGCTTAATCGCCTTGTTGTTTTTTTTTTATGCACTTTTAGTAGTAGTAGAGCTCCTTTGTGAAAGAGCTCGTCCGGGGAAGTACTACCACCGTGCCTACTTCTCCGCCAAATAGTGATGCTTGCATTGCTGTGTTTCGGTCTGAAGGGTACGGGTGCCGGTAAAATTACAATCACATGTGACTTTCCATCTGCATGTCTCAGTTTGGCGAACCGACTTGCGGTACCATTTAGGCAACAGCCTAGGTGGTATTGAAGTTGTCATGGGCAAAGGTAACCGCTTAACATCAGGTGGGCCTTTAGCTCGTTTCGCCATCCTATACTATAAAATAAAAAAAATAAAATTATTTACCTACATATTTATATATGTATATAAGCCTCATAATGATTGATATAATAAATAAGAAAAAAAAACGGAGGCAAAAATCTATCCTACTTATTATTTCGATTTCACAATCATCTGCCAAAATGCAATCAAAGCCAGTTTACAACGTTGCATCAACATAATTAGTATTTACAATAACATAATAACATCAGAGAATCTCGATGTAGTGCTCTTAATCAATCAATGTTTGCAAACTAAATGTCACGGCCATTTTAAAAACGGGTTTGTAAAAAATTAGGTAATCATTGATGTTGCTAATAATGACGTTATCGCCGAATTTCGAGCATTGATTTGTTTGTAAGAAAAAAACTTTTTAACAAAAAATAAAACCGACTTCAAAAACCTTAACTAAAAAGTAAAAAATAATCATTGTATGTATTTTAAAATCTTAACATAAACAACATTTTTAAGGCGGCGCGTGGTTGACCCTTTGCGTCATGTAATGTACAGTCGAGCGCAATATCTATAGTAAAACAGTTTATGCGAACGTACATGAAAATCACGCGCCGCCTTGAAAATGTTGTTTATGTTAAGATTTTAAAACACATACAATGATTATTTTTTACTTTTTAGTTAAGGTTTTTGAAGTCGGTTTTATTTTTTGTTAAAAAGTTTTTATTTCATACTTTTTAGTTTAGGGTTGATTCATAAATGTTTATATAACCAATTTGAGAATATATTTTTTATTAACCTTTGCTATCCCACTGCTGGGCAAAGGTCTCGCTCATGTTCTTCCAAACTTCCAATCACTATCGTAAAAAAAAACCCGCATATCGGCCAAGAATTCTCAGAAAAACGAACCAATGAGCAGATCATCTAGATAGGCGAAGCTAAAATAAACTGATTTATTGAAGCTAGTTAAAAACTACTCAACCTAAGTCAATAAAATTTATATGGGACCACCGCGCGGACTTTTTCTACCAAATAAAAAAACAACCACGTAAATCGACCCACAAATCTCGGAGTAATCGGTGTACATACATGAAAAAAAAAAAAAAAAAAAAAAAAAAAAACCCTCGGAATATATAACCTCCTCCTTTTTTTGAAGTCTGTTAAAAATGGCGTCGAATGAAGTGTTTTTAAATATTATACTCTTCTCATCTATCATCATCCTATATCTTCTCATGGGTGTCGTAAAAGGTGACTAAGGGATTCACCAGAGGATGGGCAGCAGCGTTCTTTGAGTATTTAACCAACCAAATGCGATTGCCAACCCGCCTGCCAAGCTTGGCGATTATGGCATATCCCCCCGAAATATGCTTGGGGGAGGCCTATGTCCAGCAGTGGACGTTTTTAGGCTGAAATGATGATGATGATGACTCTTCTCATGTTGTTTTTGTATTAAGATTGTTTTTATGGAAAAATGCAAGGAATAAAAACTTGAATTTTTAGCCTTAGTTTTTACTTCATCGCCTATAATTTAAAGTGTTTTTAAGTGATGAAGCAATAATTAAATTATAACGAGGTAATTAAAAAAAATATTTTTTTTACTTTTTTTTTCGTGTTTATTACACTACTATTACGTTAGTATATATTCTATGCCACTAGCCAATACCCGCGACTTCGCCCGCATGAATGTCGTTCATTGCGAGGAATACCTCGGGAACTGTTCATTTTCCCAGGAAAAATTAGTCTACATGTTAATCCGTTATGTTGTATCTGTATGCCAAATTTATTTAAAAGCGGTCCAACCGTTCTTGAGTTATAAATGGTGTAACTAACCCGACTTATATATTAAGACCTCTTTGTTTTATATATTTAGATTATTTGTGTATTTGATTGTTTGTTCAGGTTTATTTTATTTTAGAATAACCCTATTTAGTTTTTGTTGAACGTTTTTGTTTACAAAGCCATTGAGAGGGCAATACTATAATTAAATAATGTATGTGGTAGGTATCTTTCCACATAAGGTATTTTGACGGACACATGCAAGGCCGTTTTAAATCGTAATAACAATGAGATCCTATTATGTTACCTTTCAACAAAAAAGACCCCCAAATAAGTATTGTTTACCATTCATAGATTTGGGGATAGAATACTCGGAGTGGTATTATCTCTCTATAGTAAACTTTGAATAAAAAACGAACTATAATTATTTGAGTTAATAAATAAAGGCATCTCTACAAAGTCTCATATTTCTAGTGATAAAAAAAAAACTAATTAGACTGTTTACAATTTATTCAGCCAAACGCATTAAAAAATACAAATTTAACGATATATTTTTTTTATTTATTTATTCAGGGACAATAAACAGAAATATATATGTTGGTATATAGTTATATAGTTGTTTTTACAATATTGTATTGTATTTTACATAATTTTATAATAATTATGTAAAAAATATCATTATTCGATGACGTCTGTGGTCTAGTGGTTCGAGTGTCGGACAGCTGATCATGATGTCGTGGGTCAGGAATCGATCCTGTGAGAATCACAAATATTTATGTGATGAACATAACTGTTTGTGTTGGTCTGGGTGTTTCTTATCTAATATAAGTATGTATTTACAAAAAAAGTATATAAATATTTTATAAATCCATTGTCTAGTACCCATAGTACAAGCTCTGCTTAGTTTAGGATTAGATGGTGCTGTGTAAAAAATTCCCAAATATTTATTAATTTATTATTTATACATTAGGTACTCATTTGCAAAATTACCAAGCAAAACAACGTTTTTGTTTGGAAAATCAAAGATTAAACGCCAAAAGAGAATAAATTTACAAGCAACTCAATATCAATCTCTTAACACCTCATTCTCAACGAAAACTGTACAATCAGATTTCGCATCGTTTAATAATGAAGTGTTTAAAGTTGGTCCAAAGGCTTGCAAGAATCCCGCTTGCCTTGGCTATTTCCTACTTGTCCACTATTGCCCGAGAGTATCACTCCGTACCAATGTAATCGATAAAAACCATAATACCATTTTCGTTTGTGATAGAAAACGGTAGCGACATGCAAATATATCGCTGATGCATCATCTTGGTACCGGGTTTTCGGAATTGTGCCGAGAAATTCCGCTGTTTTTTTCTTGTTTTGCCGTAATGTGTATCGATGCTCAATAATTTTTATAGTAATGTTAAGGTACATTATAAGGTGATGTCAAGTTTTTAAGATGCGATATTAATATTGTTTTACAAAATTAAATAACTTTTTAGTTACATTGGTGAAGCTGTTTTTACATCTGAATCTATATCTATTTATTTAACACTATTTTAAATAGAACAGTACGAGCCAAAATAAATAAAAGTGCGATACAATTGAAAAAAAAAAAAAAAAACCATTATTTTTACAATACTTCTTACTTACTTATTTTTTCAAGCCTACTTAATATAGTCTATGTCAATCCAATTAAATAGAAAGGTCATCATTTCAGCCGAAAGATATCCACTGCTGGCCATAGACCTCCCCCAAAATAGGGGGAAATGTCATAATCGCCACGCTTGGTAGGCGGTTTGGCGATCGCAGTTGGTTTTATAAATACTCAGAGAACGCTGCTGCCCATCTTCTGGTGAACCCCTTAGTCACCTTTTACGACACCAACGAGAAGAAATGGGGTGGTGCTATATTCTGTGTCCGGCACTACACGAAACAATAGAAAGGTAAACAAACCCAATTTCGGTAAAATTATCACATAATCATTGACTAAATTGAATTAGAAACACATTCATCCGTATTTTTAAGGCTTCAACTTGATAGCTCACCACTTTTTCTGGAAATATTTGTTTTATTATCATTTTCAAATTGTTTTTGGAAATTCACTGGGTAGCCTGCTACAAGGAAAAAAATTTACAAAGTTCAAAAAGGTTCCAAAAATCATATCGAAACTCATTCAATGAATCAAATCGAATCATTCAATTAAATAATTGATTTGTAATTAATTTGCACTAAGTACAATTGGACATCACTAGACCCTCTATGGTCGGGTTAGTAACCCGTATGTTTACCTATCTATTTAAATGAATTGACATAGACTTTAGTAAATACATAATTATACCTACATTCAAAACTTTAAATCATTCATTTAATCTTTAAAATGTCCAAGGATTCGGAAGTGACATAAAAGTATCGATAAGAAATAAAGGAAGTCTCTATTAGCAATGCAGTGTTAATTTTAAAAACAACCTTTTTTGGGAAGATTTTTCAAGTAAGTAACGTATTTTGTAGAATTTCTTACTTATGTAATAGGAATTTTGGAAATGCTTTTACCTCACCGGGTCAGTAGGTCTTTTAAATGACAAAGTGTTTACCGATTAGATCTCTTTAAACACATCGTTCGAGAAATTGACGCTTTTTTGTTTGTTTTTAGATAACACTAGGTACTTAAATTGTCTACAAAAGCCTTGTATGCTAGAAAACCAAAAACAATCTGTTCATATCTGAACTCTTACTGAATTATATGCATTAAGATAAATCAGTACTGTCTAAGTCATGCATTAAAAGAGCCTCCACGAGTGGCGATATTTAATTGATCGTCCGGCGCACCCTGGGCAGTCAGCCCCGCTACCAACCTGCTGACTGGCTAATCTTTTCCCCACGGCATGCGGCATGAGCATAATTATGTAGCTCATGTTGACACGATAGAAGAAGAAGACTGTCTAAGTCTACAAAACAGTGCTTAACTGATTTGAACCCAGAAATATATACGACAATCATTCTTTGATCGTTTTAAAACCAGCTTATCTATGAAGGCTATCTAGTTTTAACTGCATTTAATATTCATACTTTATGCATGTTTAATATTGATACTGTAGATATAAAATAAAACCAGTATTGTACCTGTTTCCTAGAATCAATATTAAGTTGATTATTTTCCTTGCTTACAAGTTACAGCCCTTGTTTGCATCATTAAACAGCTGATTGGAAGGATCAACTCTTTGTTTTTTTAGACCGCCATAAAAATTAACATATCCATTAAGAACTTAATGGGTATTATTAATTCAATTAAACCATACTTTTAAGTACCTGGTATATGAGAATTTAGCGAAAAAATAAACACAAATAATTACCTTCGTATAGTTTAACAAAAACATAGGGATGATTCTTAAAAACCGGTTTTTATCGACATTACTTAAAATGTAGAGGACATTCCTACTAAATACCACGTAAATATTTTTGTACGATACGAAAATAAATATAAGGTTATGTGTTCCACTCCACATCTTTTTGTTTCATGTTATTGCACAAGGTCTTAGTAATATGAGTCTAATTAATCAAGTAAGAATTTACACAACAGTCACCACAAAGTTGTTCACATAAATTAATTTGTTTTTAGTAGGTAACTCAGTTTAGAGCAATAGATAAGAACTTAACTTTAAGTCTTTACTTGGATGATAAAGATTTAAACGATAATCCAAATAAGTAGAGTGTTAGTTTTTCTTGTTATTATTTTGCTACAAAGCATTGATTTGATTTGCATTTTTTTGATTTTGGTTTCTTGCAAATAAAAATCTTTATCTTTATATTTCTTTATGTATTTCTATTTACCCAGATTGACATGATTCAATAAGTGTTATGTTTTTTTTTGTCAACATGTTTAACTATTTCTCATCATTATCATCATCATCATCATCATCATTTCAGCCGAAAGACGTCCACTGCTGGACATAGGCCTCCCCCAAACATCGCCACAACGACCGGTCCTGTGCCTTCCGCATCCAGCGGATTCCCGCGACCTTCACCAGGTCGTCGGTCCACCTTGTGGGGGGCCTACCCACGCTGCGCCTTCCAAACTAGCAAACTACCAAACTAACTAACTATTAAACTATTTCTAATAAACTATAATATTAAGTAACAAGAAGTCAGAAAACTCTTTAAACCCGTTTTCCCGCCAATTCTGTAATATTTGACCTTGATTTGAGTCTTGAGAAAGATCGAAATTGCAGTACCGATCAGCTGTTTGTGTGACTGTCCCACACAAGTTGTAAAGTGTCAACAGATGTTAAGTCCATGACATACAAAACCGTAAGATATGACTATAAATAAATATACTACACATATTTATACTCATCACTTAGTAAGAAAGACCACATGTACCGTTTTGCCACGATAGTGCAAACAGATCCTCGTCGCGAAGCCATTGTAGTTCGCTAATTATAGTAGACATATCAGCAACGAGCGACATCAAAACATGTCAGCATAACTCCACAACACTTAAAATAATCACATCACTAACACAAAAAAAAACCACAAACAAATCAAAGTCTTTCAGAGCACAACACAAAAATTTGGTATCCACAAAAATATGTAAAGAATGTTTAAAAAAACACTGAAAACTTTCGCTGACAACGAAAAATCACCGATATCGCGTTACAATTGATGTTACGAAACGTCAGCTTGACAGATCGTAACACGGGGTGAACGAACGGCGTGCGCATACGCAGCGGACGAGCGGCGCGCGCGATCGATGCCAACCGACTGGCTCGACAACTCCGGTGTAAACACTAGCGCAGCGGGGGGGAGTTATCGATAACCTTCCGAATATCGACAAACAACATCACTAGCTCAACATGCTACCTCGTGTGAAAACGAAGGCCGGCAATTTTTACGGTTTAACGTAAGGTTAATGTAACTTGTTCGGTATTTTATTGATGGTCCGAATGTAATGTGAGGATTTTGTAACCGCTTGGCCACTCGTTGGGTTAATTATTTGCGTGGTTTATTAGGTCGTATGTTAATCATTAGTAATGATCTTTTAATTGGTATAAAATCCAGTTAATGAGATAAGGATTAATAAGTCATAAGTCATTTATTCATTTTTGTAAAATAGGTACAAAAAATAATATAAAGTTCTTAAATACAATAAAGAGTCCGCTATGTTATGCCAGCAGGCGTACAAATGTGTATTTAAAATCTAAATAAGAAATTTGAACTTGCTAGTAAAAATTATTTAATCATTATAATACAACTCGAAATGTCACAATACTATAATAAAATGATAAAATGTAATCATCATCAATATATCTTTATTTGAATAAAATGTGGTACATACAGTAGATGGTTATATTTAAATTTATAGAACAGGCACATTTTGCCATAGTAAAATAGCATGCAAACTGGAAAGTGGAAGAAGTTACTTAAAATTTGTGTAATATTAACAGTGTGTGTCAAAGTTACAAAACAAATACAAATGGCATAAAATTAAGTATAAAAGTCACAATTTGCCCCAAAAAAATAGAATACAATTAATTAATATGCATTTAAAGTAATTTTTTTTTTTTCACTTTGTAATAAAAATGTCAAATAGTTCTTGGTCACTAATTATAATAAAATATAATTATTAAATATAATTGATGATAGATTATGATTTTGTGCATAAAAGCAGCTTTATTTGGGATTCAGAACGTGCCAAGCTACAAGCTAATAAGAACTCTGTTAAGAACAGCAAGGAAGAAAACTAGAAGGAATAGAATAAGTATGGAGTCCACCCAAAAATAGGTGATAGTAAAAAAAGGCTTAAAAAGAAAATATTTTTTATGAGATCCTTTCCAAATTTTCAGCACTTCAGTCTTAAATCATTATAATAATAACATAAGAGAAAGAAGATGGAAGAGAAAGAAAGCGTTGTTGTGGAGTAAAAGAAGATGTAGTGACAAAGATTGAGAAAGGTATGTTAAGATGGTTTGGACATATAGAGAGGATGGACGAGAGGAGATTGACGAAACAAGTATACGAAGCGAGTGTGGATGGCAGAGTTGGAAGGGGACGACCTCCGCGAACGTATCGTGATCAAATCGCGGATGTTCTGAAAAAATGCCAGGTTAAGAGTTTTCTAAACCGACGAGAATGCATGACGAGGTTAATGGACGTAGATGAAGCGAAAGAGGTAAGTCAGGATCGTAGCAGGTGGAAATCCATCTTTTTCTGCCTACCCCAATGGGAAACAGGCGTGATAATATGTATGTATGTAATAATAACATAACATAACATCACGCCTGTATTTCCCCGAAGGGGTAGGCAGAAGTGTAATAGTACACCCACATTTCGCCAGTTATGTTATAGTCCTATGTAATAGGGGGCGAGCATATTGCCATTGACTGGGCACAAATCCAGATTCCGGGCTGCTACTGAGAATTTCCTAATGAAAAAACCCAATAACACTGCCCGACCCGAATCAAACCCAGGACCCCACGCTCAGCAGTCGCCCTTGCAACCACTAGACCAACGAGGCATTATAATAATGTATTATTTAAATTATGAGTGTTATAAATAAGTAACTTGACTAATTTCTTCTAAGTTACACAAAATAAATTTAACAGACGCGCGAAACCAATATATTCTTAATACATACAATTATTTACATAAATATATGTCATCACCACTATCACTTCAGCCGAAAGATGTCCACTGCTGGAAATAGGCCTCGCCCAAAAGGGAAAATGCCATAAACGCCACGCTTGGCACTCAGAGAACGCTGCTGCCCGTCCTCTGGTGAACCCCTTAGTCGCCGTTTACGACACCCACGCGAAGAGATGGCGTGGTGCTATTCTTTATGTCTGGCACCACACGGAACAAATACCAGGCCCCTCAGAAAGTATTGCGAAAAAAAGTTTTTATATATGGGAGACTGGCCAGTTATAATGTTTTTCGAAAATATGATTATTTATAAGTAAAAATAAGTAAGTTCCAATTTCAAAATTTCCCTCCACATTTTTTGCGAGTTAATTCAAAGTATTGTGTCTCACTGAAATATGGATCTGCGCCGGGAACATTTTAGAGCTATGATTTTATACGATTTCAAGTGTCGCCTGAAACCGGATGAATCGTACGATAGACTTCAAATGGCATTCATGGATGAAGGCCCTTCCAAGGCAACCGTGTATCGTTGGTATAACGAATTCAAGCGCGGTCGACCAACTTTGGGGGATGACGAAAGAAGCGGTCGCCCTTTGACGGCTGTTACCGAAGAAAACGTGCTAGCAGTGAAAAATTTAATCCAAGACAATAGGCGAATTACATATCAGGAGATTCAACACATATTGAAGTTTGGATCGGGAAGCGTTCACGAGATTCTACACAGCCATCTTCGCGTGAGGAGGATAGTATCACGCTGGGTGCCGCACAACCTCACCGATGCTCAGAAGCAGGCCCGGGTGGAATGGTGCCGTGATATGCTTAACAAATTTGAAGCAGGCTCGTCTCGGCGTGTTTACGACATCGTTACAGGTGATGAGTCCTGGATTTATCAATACGACCCAGAAACCAAGCGCCAGTCGCCTGTTTGGGTGTTTCAAAATGAGCCAACGCCTACCAAAGTGAAGCGATCTAGAAGCGGGGGTAAGATTTTGATCGCTAGCTTTTTTAATTTGACTGGCCACTTGGTATCAATTCCCTTACGGGATCAAAGAAGCATTAATGCCGAATGGTATACTACCAAATGTTTGCCAGAAGTTTTCTCTGTTATAAGCAACAAGCGACCAAACACAGGGCTCCGCGGGCTACTGCTTCACCACGATAATGCACCTGCGCACACCGCACTCAAAACGAGGGACTTCCTGGACAGCACGCCTGTCAAACTCCTGGGTCACCCTCCTTACAGCCCTGATCTAGCACCGTGTGACTTCTTTTTATTCCCAAAAATAAAAAATCAGCTCAAAGGGATACAATTTTCGTCGCCGGAAGATGCGCTGGCTGCGTTCGAGCAGGCTGTAAACGAGGTGTCTGCGGCGGACTGGAAAAAGTGTTTTGAAAACTGGTTTAGGCGCATGAATCTTTGTATAGAGGCTGGTGGAAAGTACTTTGAAAAGATTTGATAAAAATATATGTACGTATAGAACAATTTTTTTTAGTTTCGCAAAACTTTCTGAGTGTCCCACGTATATGTATTCATATTTAATTTATAACTTTATAACCAAAAACAGCCTTAATTTTATCATAACGTATCTAAAATAGACTTCTATTTTAGATATACATTATGTATCTAAAATATTTTTTCAGACAAGAACATAATCATAAGTTAAACAACAAAACTGAGACACTTCTACCTATTAATATAAATAACGTTATCTATTTGGACGTTGATAGTATTAATTGTTAGTTAAACAGTGTCATCTTAAAAATAGGGTGCGCGGGAGCAGTGTTTCGTCATGCATAAATTATATGATAAGAAATTGTAACGTGAGGTCTCGTGAGGTAATCTAGACGTGTTGTTGAAATTAAAAAAAAAAAATTGTGTGTTGTGTACCACCTATTATTAAAATTGTATTGTTTTGTAATTCAGTTTTTTGTAAATTTAGGAATGGATATTAATTGTACGACATAATTGTTATGATATCTTTTTGATGGCTTTATGTTTTTTGCACGGGCTTCTTAGGGTACCTTACCCAAAGGGTGCCAACTATAGATTGGCAATCCATAGGGGTTTAAGCCCGGTGCTTGGGTTAAACCCCGTTAAACACCCAGAAAACTGGGTGAATTCTGATTTTTTACTGGGTGTATATCGGGTTTTAACCCAAGCACCGGATTTAAGCCCAGTGGATTGCCCATCTTTAGTGCCAACAGGAACTTATTACTAAGCCTATGCCATCCATACGTCCGTCCGACCTTCTGTCAGTCTTTCGCAGTCACATGGCTTTATCTTTTCGGAATAGGAAGCCAGTTGAAACTATCACAAAATATAATTTGTTAGGTACTATGGCCTCTATTATTGCAAATACTAAAAATACTGAAGTGTCTAAATCCAAAGTGAACCCTTAGTGCCCGAGTCCGACTCGCACTTCGGCGATTTTTACTACTCGTAAGGCCCAACCTAAATTTAGGTCGATATAAATTACGACCCAATGTACTAACAATAGGTGCGGACCAGACTTCAATTTGTAAAAAATATACCTAAATCGGCCCAACGCCCTAAAACAGTGACATCAAATGCAAATTAAGCTAGACAAAGATATCCCTATTTTTAGATCGTAGGGCCGATATTTGATGATTTATTTAAAAATTAAAAAACTTGCTTAAAGTAGGTCGTTGGGCCTTACGAGGTTAGATCTAAATTATAATACAATTTGTTTTAACTCTTTTGTATCCAGCAGAATGTTTATCATAAAATATACTTGAAACTGACATTATGTGATTAACGGCCAAAATTAATATCCACGATTTACCCTATTAGAAATAGCAATTTGACATATTTTTTATAGAGCTTATATTAATTTCTATCTCTAGTAGGGCAAATCGTGGATAGATTGGATATTAATTTTGCTTAGTTTATAATAATTGTAAGCAGTGGGAACGTTAAGAATGGTTGCTTAGAAAGATATAAGAAAATTTGATAACCTTTAGGATCAGACAAAAAGCGATAGCTTGGTAATTTTATGACAAAGCTAACAATAATAATTGAAACATATACCTACTTTTTAAATTTTAATGAGAAAAATCAAGAGATTATAATAAAACAAGTTTAATTGGATTTCATTGCGTATATTATTTAAATTAGTTTTCCTGAAGTTTCGAAAGCTTTGCAGCGGTTGTGGTAGCAGGAAGACTAAGATGACAAGCGTCTTTACAGATATTTCAAATAAAATGTTGTGAGTGAGTACTGGGTGCATCGGAAAGATAATTAAAAAAAAAAATTTTTTTTGAAGTCTCTGTAAAGACGCTTGTCATCTTGGTCTTCCTGCGACCACAAACGCTGCAAAGCTTTCTAAACGTCAGGAAAACCAATTTAAATAATATACGGGATGTAATCTGGTTCATCATCATTTCAGCCGTAAGACGTCCACTGCTGGACATAGGCCCTGTAATCTGGTTAAACTTGTTTTATTATAATGTGTAGTGATCGAGATCGCGAAAACCTAAAAAAATATTATTAAGAGTAAATTGGAACGCAACGTTGTCGTCCTGCTTATGCCTTAATATAAAGAATAAGTAATTTTATAAATTATGTAATTTTCCATCAAACATACGACAAACAAAAATTCCATACTTTCCTTACATCTCTGTCATTACGCGTCTTTAAAAAAATCTTTTTTTAACCTTGATCATATTATTAAAGAACACCGCTAGCCTCTATAATAATAAGCGTGAAGTAATATTATAATAGTCTCGTAACAACCAATTATTTTGCACGGAAGTGTATAATTGATGTGGTAGCTGGGTGAGTACTCTCGGCCAGTGTATGGCTTAAGTGCTTAAGCTGGAAATTATTAATAGAATGGTTTGTAAGCTTTTTGTTATGCATGTTACTTACAATCAAATTGTTTGAATTCTACAATAGTTTATTGCGTTTTGGTTCGTTGATTTATTACTGTTTTCTGTTAAAGGGAGGTACGAGTTTTGTGTAAATTTAGACTACTTGAAACAAATCATCATCATCATCATCATCATCATTTTTAGCCGAAAGACGTCCACTGCTGGACATAGGCCTCCCCCAAGCATCGCCACAACGACCAGTCCTGCGCCTTCCGCATCCAGCGGATTCCCGCGACCTTCACCAGGTCGTCGGTCCACCTTGTGGGTGGCCTATCCACGCTGCGCCTTCCAACACGCGGTCGCCACTCCAGAACTTTACGGCCCCATCGGCCATCCGTTCTGCGAGAAACGTGCCCCGCCCACTTCGGGCTATGTCGGTTACCTTCGTTCTCCTGCGAATCTTCTCATTTCTACACAAGCTATAACTGGGCCACAGACTCTCTAGTCAAGCTTTCGCTGGGCTACAAACGAAGCTTCTGCAGGTGGCTCGGGGGCTGCGTGTTGAAGACCTTTGATTAAAGAAGATGCTCCATTTTGAAATTTAAGGTTTAATCATGTTACCATTTCTATAAAAAGGATAAATCCTTTATAAATGGTTAGCAATTAGCACCGCAGACTACCCTTGCCTTTAACCTACAAGTTGAGTTCATCTAAAGGTTGTCTCGGATAAATCACCTTTTGACACAACCCGTTACAGTCAGATGCAAAAAAATGTATATAATTTACGAAATTAAAGCGAAACCGCAGATAATATTTATTTATTTATTTATTTAATTCTTTATGCACAACAGGGTACAAAGGCGGTCTTAACGCCATAGGCGTTCTCTACCAGACAACCTTAGGGTAATGCAGAGACAAAGTATAGTAATATAATGCGAAACAGTGCACGCGACTGATTATTGCCACAGTTATTGCACAGTTTTGATGGCGCCGTTTTTCAAGTGGCGATCTTGCATCCGTAGTACGTTTGATCGAAGATTTTGTGCCATAAAGAAATTGAAAATGTTAGACGGTAATACAAATACACATGGAAAAATAAATAATGCGAAAAATAGAAGTGTCATTATTTTCCAGGATTTTCCAAAAGTACAGTCTAACAAAGCAATTAGTATCCAGGGTCGCCAGATAAAAATGAAGTTTTCTCAGAAGATTATGGATGTTTTCGAGTGAAATATCATTTTAATAACGGACAAAGTTGAACTGTACTTATACAAAACCCTAATCAAACCGTTCTATAATAATTTTCTGATAAATCTTCATTCATATCTGGCGACCCTGTACACTAATCGCTTTGTTCGACTGTACTACTTTTTTACAAGTCTGTGATCTACCTTAAATCAAAAAGTTCACAAAATTACTGCCTACCATTTTGACTACAAAATAATGTTACCCTACACGATATTCGGCAAAGCTCTTACAAGACAATTAAATCCTTTCATCCTTTTTGTTTTTCCTTTTACTCGTAATGGATTTACATACAGCTCGACTGGCTCACAATCTCATTAGATATGTGTGTCACAAATACTACAGAGCTGCGAGCATCTCCGCGCAAATCGCTAAATCTATTTACCCGTGCTTTTCACTATACTAATGTAGTTGTGGTCTAAGTTATAAGCGATGTGTTTGTTTACTATCCGTGGGGTAATTGTGTAATGCATTCACTTTGATATTAGCTTTCATTTTGAAATTACAGCAATATTCATTGCGTGGTACGTAGTTGCCTATAACACGGATTGTCAAAACACACGGAGCAATGAACATTGAAATCCAGATGATTGCGATCGCGAGTGAGTTACGCAATTCGGCAGCCGGTCTTTGTACACGGTGTTATAATGCCACGGCTGCACAGGTAAGGCGACGGTGATGCGACAGGTATAAAAATATGGCGGTGGGGCCGCATTCCCTAAGCGAAATACGAATTTACTTATTTGTATTGTTCGTAATTTTTTATTTTACTAAAACCAACCAGTGTCCTAGCTTTTTTCAATGACACACACACTGGGTGTGTCATTGAAAAAAAAGTTAAACGTTACCCGATTTAATTTAGAAAGAAAAAAACTTTTATTTGGCACAGGACATAGTGACAGCACAACAATAAAAATATATAACTTTTTAACAACAAATTGAACCGACGAAAACAAAAACAGAGGTGTTTCAGGATCGTAGCAGGTGGAAATCCATAGTCTCTGCCTACCCCAATGGGAAACAGGCGTGATAATATGTATGTATGAAAACAGAAACTGAAAAGCGAAAAATAACTAATTATGAGTCGGCACCAAACAAACTTTTAACAAGCAAAGTGCGTGCAAGTTGCAAGTGGCCGAGTGGAGAACGCATTTCTGGAAAGTTATTGTTTATCGTTGAAAATTTCACGTTGTATTTGATGTTACGTTGTTTTTATTATTTATTTAAAGTAATTTAATGATCTTCGTTGATTGTTTGTTTGGCGCCGACTCATAATTAGTTATTTTTCGCTTTTCAGTTTATGTTTTCGTCGGTTCAATTTTTTGTAAAAAGTTTTATTTAAAAAAAAGTTTGGCTAAAATCTAACTCCAGGTCTCCATTATGTTGAAGTGTCTAGAACTACATTTATGTGTGCCAAGTTTCAACAGAATCGGATAACAGGTAAAAATTCAGTGGGTGAACAAGCACTCATCCCCTGTTTTCCTACCCTTAGGGGTAGATTTTGATGTTGAAATTTAAATGGGACCAACTTCGAGATATACCCTATCCTTTAAAAAAAGAATCATCAAAATCGGACTACTCTGTAAAAAGTTATGCGTGGTCATACATAAAAAAAAAAAGATACGCGTCGAATTGAGAAACTCCTCCTTTTTTTTCGTCGGTTAAAAATGACAAAAATTTGACACAAGTAAATATGAAGTTAAGTAGACTGCGATAGGCTATGATGATGATGATGAAATATGAAGTTGATGTCGATATTTACGGATTTTTTTAGACGGAATGTAATCGCGATTCGCGCGTTTGTCGCCACTGCAATGTGGACACATGTTTTATTGGGTCGCTATCGCATCACAATCGCCTTACCATTGGGACCGCGGCCTAAAATCAAAGTTTGTTATAGACTAAGATATTTAATTTCTTGATTTGAATAAGTGTGTAATTAGGTCAAGGCTAAAGAACAAAATAACTAGGGAGACGCTAAGTTGAAGAACGATTGATTAGTTTTTATTTTCCAAAACTTTCTTAGACGTACATACCACAAGTATGTAATCTAATCTAGATTACGGCATCTAATACAGCGTTTTTCCTGAAATAAATCTACAAGGAGTAGTTGCCAACGCCACAAAAAAGATGTTAGTGTTATACTAAGGAAAGGGTAAGTTAATACTGGTTTAAAGTTATTTTTTTAATTTTACCACATTTTTATTAACTGGATTTCTTGTCTGTCTCTTTTTCTGTAAGGTAAAAAAATTGCAATCGATTTTAAACTAACTTCTCAATGAGACTAGAAGAAAGAAGACTTGAAACTTTAACGATAGCTCAGAACTGGACGACAATGCAGTATTAACTGTCTTTCGTTCTAAAAACTATGTATATTTAAAAAAACGTCCAAGTGCAAGTGGGACTCACGCAGTTAGGGTTCCATACCACCCATCGACGTGATACCTATAGAAACTGATTTAATTTACGAGAGTTCATCAAAAAAAAACACGCTCGTGAGCGAAATATGAATTTTTGCATCTCTTTCTTACGCAAGTACCACCACATATGTCTATGTTTGCCCTATTTTTAGTATTAGTTCCTAAATAACATAGTATGCACTATAACCAAACTAAGTTTGACGCTGGTATGTATTACCGTTTTGAAGATAGAGCAAGAACAAAAATGTTGAAATAAATGCATGTTTTTCGAGGTTTCTTGTATGGTTCCCCTTTGGTTTTAAACCTTTTTTATTTTTAGTATTTGTCATGATAGGCATTATAGTAACACATATTCTGTGTGTGGTTATCTATTACCGTTACAAAGATACAGCCCTGTGACAGACAGACGGACGGACCGACATCGTAGCGAGAGTAATAGGGTCACGTTTGGCAGGCTTTGGGTACGGAACCCTAAACATACTCTTTCCTTTCCACCTCATTACATAATAAGAAAAAGTAACCCGCTCAACGCTTACAACTTGTCCCAGAAACAAAAGTACAATGAATTTACGTCTCAACATTACGCGACTCGTTAAGCCATTACTACAGCAGCCAACCTTCAATTGTTTTACGACACTCACTTCAAAGTTTTACACGCATAACTAATCAGTTAAGCGATTGTACAGGCTTCTTGCCTGTAATAGAATTGAGATGAATAAAATAATAATTGTTTTGATGGGAACAAAATAAAATATGGCGGCTGAAATATTTGCATGTTATACGGGGGCCTACCCACGCTGCGCCTTCCAGGACGCGGTCGCCACTACAGAACTTTACTGCCCCATCGGCCATCCGTTCTGCGAGCAATGTGCCCCACCCACTGCCACTTAAGTTTGGCAATTCTTCGGACTATGTCGGTTACATTCGTTCTCCTGCGAATCTCCTCATTTATGATTCGATCACGCAGGGACACTCCCAGCATAGCCCTCTCCATTGCCCTTTGAGTGACTTTGAGCCTTCTTATCAGGCCCATTGTGAGCGACCACGTTTCAGTACCGTAAGTAATTACTGGCAACACACACTGGTCAAAGACTTTCGTCTTGAGACACTGCCCAACCGAGTCGGATTCGACGATTGACATCTTTCTCGAAGTTGGACTTACCTAGCTGGACAGTTTGTCCTAGGTATACATAATCGTCAACAACTTCGAGTGTAGATTCTCCGATATTTACGGGAATGGATACTATATGGGAATTTTTAAAATGGGATTTTTGGAATGGGTTTTTTTTTAAATATGGGATCTTTTTTAAATGAAGCCGAGAATATTAATGCAATGTTAATTTTAATGTTTTTTTTTATAGTATAGGATGGCGAAACGAGCTAAAGGCCCACCTGATGTTAAGCGGTTACCTTTGCCCATAACATAATGTAATTTAAAATCAACCTATCATATACATTTGTTCATAGATCTTATGATAGTGATGCCTCAATTAGGTCTTTTGCATCCAGTTGACTCCAGCAAGGTCGTTGGTCAACCGAGAGTTTTATCGCGCACCAATTAGCGCGATGTTCATGATTACAAATTGAGGAGCATTTTCCAAAGATATAAATTGAGGAATAACAATATTTTTTGCCTTCTTAAAATAAACATGAAGGTGCCGAAATGGTAATGTTTATATGAAGTAAACAAGTTGATAGCAGGACCAGTCGTTGTGGCGATGCTTTGGCGAAGCATATGTCCAGCAGTGGACGTCTGTCGGCTGAAATGATGATGATGATGGATGATGATAAAACAAATTGACGAATTAGGATGTAACCAATGCGTTTAAATAATAGAGTATTAGCGTTGCATGCGTAAATGCGTTAAAATAATAGAGTATTTTCTAGTAACCTTGCCGAGATAACGACGACTTTGACGACCTCTGTGGTCTAGTGGTTCGAGTGTCGGACTGCTGAGGTCGTGGGTTCGATTCCCACAGGACACAAATATTTGTGTGATGAACATGAGTGTTTGTGTTGGTCTGGTTGTTTCTTATGTATTATAAGTAGTTATTTTCAAAAAAAAAAGTATATAAGTATTATATCCATTGTCTAGTACCCATAGCACAAGCTCTGCCTAGTTTGGGACTAGATGGTGATGTGTAAAATGTCCCAAAAATATTTATTTTATATTATTTATATAACAGAGGGGCTTGTAGCGAAGCAATGACTGCTCGGATTGTACGATCTGCAAGGTTAAGCTGCACTTTCCGCGGTCAGTCTGTGGATGGGTGACCGTTTCGTTACACATCGAGACCCCTCCGTGCCTCGGAGAGCACGTTAAGCTGTCGGTCCCGGTTGTCATACGAATATCTAAGGCAGTCGTTACGGGTAGTCAGAAGCCTGAAAGTCTGACAACTGGTCTAACCTCCGAATGTCAGTATTACCCAGTAACTGGGTTGAGGGGGTCTGATGGCAGTCGCTCCGTGTAAAATACTGATGTTCAGCCGCAACTGGCTAGACTGGAAGCCGACCCCAATATAATTGGGGAAAGGCTCGGAGGATGATGATTATTTATATAACAATAACTGTAAAAATGTTTTTGGCCAACAGCTTATACATTGTACCACACCAAAAGGTATGACGTACATAATTCTTACGTATGACGCATTTAAGCGTCGTTGAAGTCGTCACGTTCATCACAGTGAACTACTTTCCTTTACAAGTTGTAGGAAAATGCTTAAGTGGCTATTCAGAAGAGGACCAGAAGTAACTTGGAGAGTTCTCAGGTTCTCACTTTTAAAGGGTAAAGTAGAGGTAACTTAAGTTACAGTTATAATATATTAAGTTGAATTTCGTTTGGTCTTTAATGTGAGCATTTTCCAGGATCTGAAAATATACATGAACACATACACACTTTTCATGAAAATCATTAACACTGTAACACTACTAAACAACACATACACGAGCTCACACATATCCGTTTCCTACAACACACGGACATATCAACAAAGAGTTCCGGGATGCGTCAGCCAACGCTTCGTTTAGAGCTTTGAATAGTTTGAATTTATCAGTATTAATATACAGCGGCCATTTTGTGGTGGAAACTCTGTTCGTATTCATGTAAGGCAAAACTTCTAGACAAATCTACTTTCTACGAACTAGAAAACATTGAGAAAAAAATTACGTGTGCGGTCAGAAACGAAGTTATCCATGAAATTAATATTTTTTGATCGGTTCATTATAATGCTAAATTTCGCAACTTTAATACAAGCATAGATGGCAGGGAACATCAAGTGTCGGACTGAGATACCACAGGGCATGAGTTCAATTGGGGTGCTGGCCAGAAAACCTCCACGTGTGCCTGACGGCTGCTTGTCCTTCTGGACACGTCTGGAGGGAACGGCAGCTGTTTGGCCGATGCATCCTGGGCACGGGCAATAAAATCCTTTAGAGGGATTACCGTTCGGGGTATTTTATTGCCTGTGGCGAATATTCTGGCGTGGGAGGGGCCCGTTCTGGGCCAGTGGGGAGTTGCTGCCACGTGTCCCTCTGTTGCCAACAGAGGGAACAGTGGAGGAGCAGAGACGGGCCTGGTGTACTAGTGTACACTCACCCTGCCACTGGGCAGGCAGCGGGGGGACTGTCTTTCCCTGCCCCCGTCGATCTCGTAACCCCAGGAGTGCCCGCTGAGTAGTGTTCTCGAGCCTCTTGGGACCAAGGGTCTTGGCTTCACCACCCGGACTGCGAGGAAGGAAACCTTTATAAAAAATTACGGGAGGTAGGGCCTGCGAGTAGCAGACTCGGGGTTGTCTGCTGCCCGTCCAGCAGCTGGCGTAGTTGGCGCAGCTGGTAAAGGCCCATGAGGTGAGTTGGCGTGTAGTGTTCCGTGTACGCCAAGGGAAGGGTGCGGCCGACGTTAAGCCACACGGGGAGAAGCGGCTCACCTGCTTGTGGCAGGCTGGGACCTGTCGGGGGTGCTTGTGCGAATACAGAGGGTCCCCACGCCCCCAGTCAAAGGTAGTCGAAGGAACACCGTGGTGGTTTTAGTCGGTAAGAGTCCGACACTGGCTCCACCATCCCCAGATGGAGTGCGCCCATGAGGAGTTTCCCACGGCAAAAAAATTAAAATATTGGGCTTATGTTCGATCCATTGATGGCATAGTGTCAGATCGATGGGTTCCCTTCTATTATCATCATCATCATCATCATTTCAGCCGAAAGAAGTCCACTGCTAGGCATAGGCCTCCCCAAGCATCGCCACAACGACTGGTCCTGCGCCGAAAGTGGCAGTTTTTTACACTTTTTCTATCTACAACTACAGCGAACTATAATTTACAGAGTTAATAGTTTCTGATTAAACAAGAGTACCTGTACTTCAATTGTTAAAAAAGAAGTTTCGATAAATTATGTATTCAACGAGTTATATTTTTTTACTGATGGGGGCGCCACTTGGCTTCTACATTCTCCTTAATGTATGGCATGCGGTGCCCTTCTTTAAGTAATGGGATACTTAGATTAAGTGTAATTAAATGCGTTAATATTTTATGTACCAGTGTACTCGTTGTTGTAGAGCCAAAAAAATAAATACATATTTATGCTATTTTCTTAAAGGCTTCAATTTTACTGCCTCGTTGTTCTAGTGGTTGCAAGCGCGACTGCTGAGCGTGAGGTCCTGGGTTCGATTCCCGGGTCGGGCAAAGTATTATTGGGTTTTTTCATTAGGAAATTCTCAGTAGCAGCCCGGAGTCTGGATTTAATTTTTATTTTTTTCATTTCAGCCGAAAGATATCCACTGCTGGACATAGGCATCCCCCAAGCATATGTATGTTGGGGGGATATGCCATAATCACCACGCTTGGCAGGCGGGTTGGCGATCGCAGTTGGTTGGTTAAATACTCAGAGAACGCTGCTGCCCATCCTCTGGTGAATCCCTTAGTCGCCTTTTACGACACCCATGAGAAGAGATAAGGGTCGGAGTCTGGATTTGTGCCCGGTTAGTGGCAATAGGCTCGCCCCCTATTACATGGGACTTACAACATAACTGGCGAAATGTGGGTGTACTATACACCTCTGCCTACCCCTTCGGGGAAATACAGGCGTGATGTTATGTTATGTTGTTGTTGTTCAATTTTGAATTTCTTGGGAAAAATCGCTGATGAAAGTGGGTTTCACAGTTTTGCTGTACGAGGCAAAAATGCCGTGTGAAGCGTATAGTAGTTGACCGCCAACCATCAAGATAATAGGATGGAATCTAGATTTATGGCTGGAAGTCAAAAGCTAAAGTACACCAATGTTTGTAGATATATCGCACCCCCAGAACAATACTGCACTAAGTCAAAATAGCTCATTTTTCAGAATCGACGAAAAACCGTTATCTCATGTTACGTCAAAGTTATTGCAAATGTTTTGAACATTGCATGTGAAGAATCCAATGCGTATCAGCATTATGTAGTTCAGTCGATTCAAAACGCGTTAATAAAGCCAAATAATGCATTTTTTTACTTAATTCACTGTTGTGAAATGACTGAACAAAATAAAAAACAATTATTTCGAGTTACGTGCTTTTTACTGATTGATTCTGAAATAATGCACTATTATTCTACTGTTTTTTACTGAGATTCAATATACAATAACGGCCTAATTTATCACTTGAGAAGTATTCTCTTGTAGTTTGAGTTCTTAGGTAATGATACTCTATTCTAGGAACAGAATTTATGAAATTAGTCACACTATCTTTTATTTCAGAGTCTATTTTGCGGTGATTGGCGTGCATCAGATTTCATAAAACCACTATCTGTTTTCTTTGAAACCGCCGTCTTAATATCATAATTTCAGCCGGAAGACGTCCACTGCTGAACATAGGCCTCCCCAAGCATCGCCACAACGACCGGTCCTACGCTTTATGCATCCAGCGAATTCCCGCGACCTTCACCAGGACGTCAGTTCACCTTGTGGGGGGCCTACCCATGCTGCGCTTTCCAGTACGCGGTCGCCACTCCAGAACTTCATAGCCCCATCGGTCATCGGTTCTGTGAGCAATGTGCCCTGCCCACTACCACTTAAGTTTGGCATTTCTTCGGGCTATGTCGGTTACCTTCGTTCTCCTGCAATCTCCTCACTTCTGATTCGATCATGCAGAGACACTCCGAGCATAGCCCTCTCCCTTTGAGTGACTTTGAGCATTCTTATCAGGCCCATTGTGAGCGACCACGTTTCAGTGCCGTAAGTAAATACTGGCAATACACACTGATCAAAGACTTTCGTCTTGAGACACTGCGGTATTTTGGACGAGAAGATATTGCGTAGCTTCCCGAACGCTGCCCAACTGGGTTGGATTCGACAATTGACCTCTTTCTCGAAGTTGGACCTACCTACCTAACTGGACAGTTTGTCCTATGTGTTTTTTCGGTAATCGTCAACAACTTCGAGTGTAGATTCTCTTATGTTTAAGAAAGGAATTCGACATAACCTTTGTCTTGTCCATGTTCTTTTAAGACCTACTTAATATCATATCTATCACAGATTTTCAGAGTAGCCTTAAAAACTCTTTACATGCCCTAATCCTGTTGTTATTTATTTCAAAATAGTAATCCGGATTTGACACTCAGCGATTAGTTTTGTAAGGTTTGTTAAAGAAACATACGCTTTTCCTGTATTCCGCAAAGTTTTCTTAGCAATCTTACACTTCTAGCCAGCAGGATTTCTTATTCTCTTTCTACTTAACTTGGGTTCGATCACTGATGGAGCAGTATCAATGGCAGAAGAAGTTGATGGTGCGTTTGTCGGAGTAGAATTGGAATCTCCTTGAGTATTCGCTGTAGAATGACCCGCTCTATTAGATTCTTTATCAGATGAACTACTTGAGCTGCTGGAGCTTGACGATGGCGAGCTGGAGTCTGACGAGGAGTTCGAAGAGGAAGAAGAAGATAATCTTCTAGGGATTAAAAGAGGCCAAGGTATTTGTTTAAAAGGCAGAAAAAGTGTATCAGAGTAAAATATTCTTTTCTTCATCGGCTGATGCTGCCAACGCTGATCTTTCATCGGTTGATGCTACAATAGTTATCCTTTTCCACGCTGTTTTGTTGAACAGAAGGTCAGGTTTCTACTGTGGTTGCTTGCATTGCCTTTTTAATTAACAGGAGACCACAACCCCTCATCATCTGCCAAATAACAATTACAAATTTTTCAAATTCAACAATAGTGCATTATCTCAAAAAAAGATGATTAATCTTCTTGTAATTAAAGAACAACATAAATTGTAAATACATTTCTTTTAAATATAATTCAAGTAACAGTTCTGCGTATAAAAAATATATTTATTATGTTTTTTTAATAAAATTAGGACATCATTTATATTTACCATCAATAGTGCATCATTTCACAGATATTCACCTTTTACGAACAACACTGAACCATTTTGGAATAATCCAAAAAATCTGACATACCTTCGTCAACAACAGAGTACTATTTCGAAATAATATCAAATACGTTGTATAAGCACAGTCACCAATACTGAATTAAAACTAAATAATTCGGAGTAATTTTCGTACTACATTCAACAACAGTGCATTATCACAAAATAATTCACTGTTGCGTAAAGGGTATGGTGCTGTTCTCTAAGGTGGACAAGTTGCATCTAGAAATAGTTTTGTGTTCGTGGTATGATTCTGGCAGCGCGTCTTCACCAATAGAGAGTTAGCGTGCCATCTGTAGGACATTTTTGTAAATAGAAATACGCCTGTCTTCGTGGTATGCGCGGCAAATTTTTGGCTATTCGTCCATAGACATAACTCAATTTTGAGATTTTTCGACATAATACAGTGTTGTTCTGGGTGTGCGATATGAGGTTAGGTGCAGCTATATCAAAAGAAGGCACATCTTTCCACGGGTTTTATATTCAAAACCATCTGTCTGTACAAAAATTTTGAAGTTAAAATTGCATAACCGTCTTTTTCGTTTTTTCCTGCACATTACTACAGTCCGATTTTACCTATAGGCTACGCTTTTAGAAGCTTAAAAACATGTAGTTCTATATTCTATAATACTGCATGACTGGGTGAACGAGGGTCATATTCAAGAATACGGTACAATTTCCGTACAAAACGCAGACAAAATGCACGATAATTCACGCGTACAGGAGATAAAATGCTCACGCAAGCTTTGACTGGGTCTGCTGGCTAGTACGAAAGGCGGAGAGCGTGAAAATAGGGACCGATGGACACTGCCGTGCAAGGTGCATCACCTCACTGGATAAATCTTTGATTTGTAAGCGCGGAACAGTCCCCATGTCAGTTGTTGATGAAATCGATTGGAGAAATATTTAAAAATTAGGGTGCCATTTTGTATACATTATTGGGAATGAGAATCAAGTACTGGACATCCTCCTTCAATAAGTCAAACTGTATTATAATAAGTAATTTATGTGAGAACATGAGGCTCTGTATTATCTGTAATGTCTATGCATCGGCTGTGGACAAGCAACACAGGTACTGTAAAATGTTGTACTGTAATGTGTGGCACAATAAAATTAGTTTAGGACAACAATTTTTTATTAACTTACCCAACATACGATAGTTTTCTCAATTTCAACCCAAATTAAAGTTATCTAACAAATTAACTTCCTACAGAAGCCATTCGAACAATTTATTTTTCTTATTTCTTCACGCTCATCATTTTCAAATAACGTTCGAATCTCAAATTCAAACTTCGAAGCAATCGTTCCGTGACACCTCAAGCAATTATCCGATGCGTGAAGTATACAACCAGTTTATCAAAAGCTATCAAGTACCTTCATGTACTTCTTATACTTACAAATGCAAAGGGCTCAGAAGGAATGAGAGGTCTTGTTAAACTGGACGTATACGTAGCTCGGTAATATCAGTAGCATAATATTGTTACTCCGTACATTTTTATACGATTCTTTCTTTTACTGTGGTTTTTTTTTTCATTCTGTTTTCGTATAGCATTGTTGGAAATTGGTTTGACGTAATGAAATAAAAACGGAAGGCGCTGCAAATTTTTTTTTCTTTTGATTTTTTCTCGTTTTAGAAAAGAAAACGTAAAAACTCATTGGAGTTTCAATTTATACTTAGCCAGTATGGAATTACCATTACAAGGTGACTTATTTATGCTGGTTACTCATGTTCTCAACATTTTATACTTTGCTTAGATTCAACTTGCAAGCAGATTTTTAACCATTTCCAGAGAGAGCAGAGGTGTACAGTACACTCACATTTCGCCAGTTATGTTACAAGTCCGATGTTATAGGGGGCGAGCCTAGTGCCAATAACCGGGCACAAGTCCAGACTCCGGGCTGCTACTGAGAATTTTCTGATGGAAAAACCCAATAACCCTTTGCCCGACCCGGGAATCGAGCCCAGGACCCCACGTGTTGCAGTAACACTTGCAACCACTAAACCAACGAGGCAGTCAATCAATCAATCTAACATCAATTGAATTTTCTTATATTGATACAGTCCACTTTACTTTTTCACCTCTTAAACCAAGTGAAATACATTAAAAAAACTTGGTATAATAAAATTACTTTTAATCTTTTAGTGTTTCACTCTCCCTTTTAAAACATATTGGCACCATCAATGGACGGAAGTTAAAACACAAGCTATCAAATTTCAGCAGGAAATTGACATGACGGCGCGTGCGCGAAAGTAAACCAAACTTGACTCATACGGTGACACGGAATAAGCGATGAGAGCTAGCGATTTAGTGCCTTTTAAAATAAAATCTACATGAGTGGAAATAAAGGGGTCTTTTCAGAGTTTCGAGCCCAAAGGGCGCCAAATTTTTCTTTTATCGTGTCGACATGAGCTTAGTCAGTCAGCAGGTTGGTAGCGGGGCTGACTGCCCATTGCAGGGTGCGTCGAACGATCAATTAAATATTATCACTCGTGGAGGCTCTTAAGGCCAGCAACTGGATTGGATAGTGGACTGTTCAAGGCTCTGAAATTAAATAATATTTTAATGGACAATGATGCCAAAAGTATGGGGCAGTAACTTAGATTTATTTTTGGTACCATTTAAGTTTATTTAGGTATTTCTTGCTCGAGTTAATGTTTTTTTCTACGAGTATTAGATATTTTTATTACATTTACATTTAAAAATGCTCACTGCAAGTTCTTTGTAGTTAGTACAGTACGCAACAATCTTTCTGGCGGCAGTGAAGTTAGCGCTGCGCAGCACCCCGCACCCCGATTGACACCCGCGTAATCAAAATGTTGCTACTCCATACGCCGCGTGTTCACAACCACCATTAAGATTGGTGCGTGCGCTTAATAATTTCAATAAAATTCAATCGCTATAAGTTCCTAAATTAAAACCTTTACTCATTAAGGATTTATATTACATGTTACAGTGGCTAGTGTTACTGCGAATAAAAAAACACAATTCCGAATAACTTCCTTATTCTGTTTGAGCAAATCACTATTCCATTATAGACCATCTCTGTCTTTTTCTTTCTAATACAGATAGAAAAGGACGAGTGAAACGTTAATTTAATTTGCGAGTTCAGAATAAGACAGTTGATGTGTTACTTTTTTTATAAAAACGCCCTTGTCCTGTCGTTTCATAAGCTAAGGGTTAAAGACTAAGGAAATATATTGAGTGGAGTATGGTGTTGATTAAATAAGCATAATTCGTGCTGAATACGATTTCAAATACAATAAGGTAGCTGTCTGTGGCTGTCTTTAAGTTTATTTCAAAAATAAAATTTCTAGAAACTAAACCATTTGTAGTAAGTATGTAAGTACAGTAAACCGCACGTCAATGGTAACAGTTTGACCTTGACAGTCCATTTATTTATTAAGCAGTAAGGGCATTTTTCGTACTTCCCCAGTAAACCTATAATACTTTTTCGCTGACAAACAACGCAGGTTTCATTCATAAAACATTATGGAAATATAGACCTTTTATTGAATTGTATCAAAATATTTTCCCTTTTTGTCCCGAAAATAACAACGACTGTAAAATTACAATAATAATAATATTTACACAGTCCGCAAGAAAAATAAAGTTTTGCAAAAGCTAAGTGTATTTTCTGTGTTCTTTATTTATACAGAGGCTATTTTTTCTTCTATTTTTGATAAACAACAAGCTTAGGGTGCAGTCTCATTGTTGATTTTGCGGATTTTTTTTATTTTAAACGTAAAACTAGGTTAATTTTATGATTTACGACTACCACACGCTATTTCGTTTTGAAGTTCTTAGGCCATGTAATTATTTAAACATTTTTCAAAATTAATAAAAAAACCAAAGACTTACTAGTTTTTACAAAAAACAAAAAACAATGTCATTTTATTCAGTTGAACATGTGATAAGTGCTGCTTATAAAGAACACACGAACTGAGTGTCTTCCTCATAACAGCTGTAACTAAGAAAAGTTATTGGATGCATTCTTAGAACATTTTTCAACCAATCAATCAACTCAGCCTATCGCAGTCCACTGCTGGACATAGGCCTGTCCCAATTGCGCCACAACACTCGATCTTACATCGAGGACTTTTTAAATATTTTTTTTAGGTTATAATTAAATTACTTATCAGCCTCAAGGCTAGATTGTGATTCAGATAATAATATAATATAAGCCTTTATTCAGACACAAATGTTTTAACATACATAAATCCTTACTAATGTTATATTATTTGCGTATTTTGTGTTTTCTTTTTGTTATAACCCAATTTTTATATTGTGATTCAGATAAAGTATCCTAAAGAAACTTTCTAGTAAAAAACAGTTGATGCACATTGTGAGTAGTTAGGTATATTTTTAAGCAAAATAAATACATATTGAAATAAGAAAAAAACAATATATTGTTGCAACCGTAATTAATATAATATGTAGTTACAATGCGACTCGAAAAAGAAACCGGACGAACTTCGCTTGGATAAATAAGTAAGCACATCCAAAATCATAAACTCACGCGTCTCAAGTGAAGTTAGCTTGTCAGCTTAAACGTCACAATATGGTGAAAATTCAGTCTTATTCTGATTTGGATCGCGTAATATGTCTCTTTCATCATCATCTCTTTTCATCTGGTTAGATACAAGGTACTTAGGTACGTTAAAATATAAAAAACAAGGAAATTTCCAACATGTCGCCTCCACCTTAAACAAACAGAGCCAAGTCCTTGAAGTCCTCGGTTTAAATACTTCGCATCTGTGTCCGACATTGCAGCTCAAACAAGGACCCATTGTATCTAATTACAGAGAAAAATAAAAGACTTGGCCTTCAGTTTCTGCGGTCTCTGAGCTCTGAGTCATCTGGTAAAAGTATGCTGTGTTTTTTAAATGGATGTACTTGTGCAGTCACGATCCTTCCCGGTGATACATTTTGCCGACAAAGTCCCTTGAACGAATCCTGCTATACTACATGTACAGTCGACAAATCGGAATCATGACCCACTCAGCCGATAATTCGTATGAAATTGTCAAAACAGTAAAATTTTCTTCTTATTACCGTCTTGCTGAACTTAGGAAATTTTGAATATTATGGAAACTAAAAAGGAATATTAATACGGGTCAGAGGTTTATGCTATTTTGAGCTTTGTTATTAATCCAATAGACTAATAATTGGATAAAAAGTTACGTTTTTGATAAAGCTGGAATTATGTTTTGAATTTCGAATTAATTATCGTTCCGCATAGTTTACCTATAAAATTTATAACAAGTTTGTTGCCAGGGAAATATGTTTAAAGCGAAATGCGACCTAATTGTATTAGAATGTTTGAAGAAAATTAAGCTTATGGTGGGTCATGATTCCGTTTGGTCGAGTGTACCTACGCGCTAGGGCTACCGTCGAACACTGAGCGCAAGCGATTTTAGCGGTGGTTCACCGGAAAGTTTGCTGATAGTACTTGCTAATGAATGACTAGTTCGTATACATGGCTACACATCAAGTTGTACATTTCCAGTATAAGCTGACCTCACACAGGCTTTCGGTACATACTTACATAGCCGTCCGTACTTGTCTACTGTTGAGCAAGTGTTCTGTTCAATGATTACTATACTACAAGGTGTAACTAAAATAACTGTCGGTACTCATAATTATGAAAACTTTTCAATCAACTCAGCCTATCGCAGTCCACTGCTGGACATAGGCCTCTCCCAAGTTGCGCCACAACGCTCGGTACTCTGCCTTCCGCATCCAGTCCCCCCCAGCCACGTTCTTTAGGTCGTCGGTCCACCTGGCAGGGGGGCGCCCTACGCTGCGTTTGCCGATACGCGGTCTCCACTCAAGGACTCGTCTGCTCCAACGGCCATCGGTCCTTCGACAGACATGGCCAGCCCACTGCCACTTCAGCTTACTGATCTTACAAGCTATGTCGGTCACTCCGGTTCTTCTCCGGATAATCTCGTTACGGATTTTATCCTTCAAAGAAAAACTTTTACCATGGGATAAATCCTGAATCACGAAAAAATTATCTGCTGCGCACTACATTTACTATCGCATAACTCGACAAAATGTAGGCAACAGCAATTTTGTTTTGCGATTTCTAGATTGGTGATGAGCCTCGTTATTAAACGGGACAAGAAGGCCTCGTTTATGGACACGCGGCGCATTGCGCGGGGCATCACGCCGCCGCCGGGCGTTGCGCGGAGCATCACGCGCGCAGAAATAGATAGAATGGTCACAGAAATGGTTGTAAACACAATTTTACTTGCGATTAATGCGTGGCAACTTTCTGAATAAACTACGCCTTACATTTTGACATCATTATTTAAAAAAAAAACAATTCTACTTTACAGCTTTTGTTTCTGCAGTTGAAAACAGCAAAATAAGGCATTCTTATATTTATTTATTAAATTTATGCACACACAGAGAAATAATAATAAAATACATAGAAATGTATAGTACAAAGGCACTGCTTATTTCTATAAGAAATTTCTTCCAGCAGACCTGTGAGAGGAAAATTTGAAGCAAAGAGATGTAGACACAGTGTGTCAAGTAATACTAATAAATATACCTACATATATATACTCATACATAAACTAATATATAAGAGAGGAAAGACAGACAGGACCAAGCGTTGTGGCGCAACTTGGGAGAGGCCTATGTCCAGCAGTGGACTGCGATAGGCTGAGTTGAAACTAATATATAACGTAAAATAAATATAGTATAAAAATAATAAACATTCTTGCGAGTTTTTGTTACAGTATTTACAGAAACAAGTCATAAGGCGTGCTGAGAAAGGCTTTGAAATATCCTGCACTATGGTGCATGGTGCTGCCACGCGCGCCCTGCCCACATGGCCATTCTATCTATATCTGTGATCACGCGGCTCTCCATGGCGGTACCAGCGATGTGGCCCACGGTGGTGCCCGCGGCATCACACGTGCAAATACAAACATATGGCGATTGCAGACTTCGCCGCGGGCGTTACAGCGTTGCCCGCTGCGTGCGCCGCCACCCGCGTGCAACGCTGCATATCAAAAAACTGCTTCTCCGTGAACGCTCTCTTTCATGGCTATACGTTTGAATTATCCGCACAACGCGCCGCCCGACGCACCGCGCACCGCGCCGCGTGTCCATAAAAAAGCCCTAAAGCTAGGAACAAATTATAAGACGCGACTTACGGTCGCGACCGTCGGTCGCGGCTGATGCTGTATCTGGACAATGAAGTTACACCTACCTGTGCAAACTGTAAGCTATAAGTCGCGGACATGTCCTTCACATGACCTTGAGCGCTCGAACGTCTGACGACAATCTGGCTCGCCGGATGTTTCAATAAGTCGCGGACGCTTTAGCCGCATGTGCACAGTGATCGGTCGCGTCCGAGCGGCTGTCAGTCGCCAACTGTCACTGCTTTGACGAATATTATATGTTTTTTTACAGTATTTTGCTTTTTTTTGTTGTTTAATGCATCTGACTAACGTACAAAAAGTTATTAAATAACCAGTCAGTACTTTATAATTTTCTTTTCGCATAATATAGAAGCTGCTATCAATTCAATACGTAGTATCTCTATGTAGTCTGTGGTTCCGTGTAAGACGGTGAAACGTCCGCATGAGGCGACCAAAGACAATATAGACGCGACTGAACACGCCGTCTGATGCGATCGAGCACACTAATAAGGCGCGACTGTCGGTCGCGACCGTAAGTCGCGTCTTATCATTTGTTCCTAGCTTAAGTCATAATAACTACGGATTGATCATCGCAGAATGTAATTATACAACGTGTTAGAAAAAGGTGCCTTCTGCATGGAAGGCAAGCGTTTATCCTTTAAGCTATCACTGCGTTTTCAAATCAATCTGTGTGCCAAATTTCAATCAAATCTGTTCATCCTTTTCAGATACACAAACTAAACAAAACATACATACTTTCTCATTTATAATTAGTAGGAAGTAAGACATAGACTGTAACATAACTGTCATTATAACCGACTGCAAAAACTTGGCCAGCCAACTGCCACGCCTTAATTCATGGTCTGATAGCTGCCATAATATCACCTTTGTGTGACTTTGTTCTTGCATAGAGACGAATCGCATGGAATCGTATAACGATAACTTAATTACCGGAGCGATGATTAACAAAGGACTATTAAATTTGTATGAAGACTCATCACGCCTGTGTGCTACAAAGTTATGAAAGGATCTTGATCACAGATATTTTTTTCCAAAGTGAACCTAATTAAAAAAAAAACTCCCACTTGCTCGGAAATTGGTTCATTATTTTAAAAAAAAACGGCTCTTTTCCGTACCCATCGATATAAGAAGCCAGCAATTACCAACACGACAATAATAGAAAATGCTGGACAGCTTTTGTGGCGAGGTTTTTCAAGCACACACTTACATAAATTAGGTGTTTTTAGGTACACGATATTAATTATTTTAAAGGCTGAAAGCAATTTAATATTTTTAAATTATTGAAAATAGAATAAGGACCGCGCGTGGGCTAATTGGCGCGAATAAAAATTAGATACTGTTGCATTAATTTGTGTAGCGTTTACTCTAAAATGAAAGAAAAGTACTATAGAAGTCTCGGCCGAAATCGTAATTAACGGCCTCGTTTACTTAAAAAGGACTCAGCTGGCACCTCGTCCTTTTAATATCACTTCGGAAGTACTCGGCTTCACCTCGTCGTTCCAATATTACTCGGCCGTCAATTGCTTTTTTTCAGGCCTTGACAGTAATGTACTATTATGATCCTAATTAATCAATGTGAAAACTGGACATTATCCCCAATGCTTGACAGTTGGATTTTTTTCGGTAATGTAGACGCTACGAGCTAAAGACCTACATGATGTTAAGTGGTTACCTTTGCCCATAACAACTGCAATACAACCTAAGCTGTTGCCTAAATGGTATTGTAAGTCGCATTCGCCAAATGGGACATGAAGATGGAAAGTCTCATGTGATTGTAATTTCACCGGCACCCGTACCCTTTGGACCGGAATACAGCACTGCAAGCATTACATTATGGTGCTGAGCGCGTCAGTCAGTGGTATAAAGTCAGCAGTCATCAGGATCCAGAAGAATGCCAGCGTCAGGTATAATACCTGGTACATGCTGAGCTGGACACCCATTTGGTACAATACTGAGACACTTATCACACTTTTTTATTGTATTTTTACTTGTAAAAATACAATAATAATAATAATTCGAGTTACATATACTACTAAAGAGAGCAAAATTTGCTTTTTTTTGTAGTATATGTAACAAAATTTGACAAAATTGTCACTTAACGGCCTTTTAGTCATCGGACGGCAGCATACATAATCCACTGTTGTCAGTTAAATGTACCAAAATATGTAACTTTTTACTAACACCTAGGTTTAAGATAATAAAATTGTTACTAACCCTATATGAGTTGTTTTGCTCGAAATAAAGTTATTCTATTCTATTACTCTTTGGTGGCAAAAATAGGTATGGTAGAAGTATAATAAACTGGAAGAGCTCTTTCATAAGCAGCTCTCCTACTTCTAAAAATATCGGGTCTGAGAAACATTTCAGTGTCTTAAGCTTGAAGAAGTAGGTACCTACCTTATTTTTCTTTTGATTTTCTTTTTTCTTTTACCAAAGAGATTCGCACAAAGAATAAGGAACTGATAATTGGATGCTCAGATGTATATTGCTCATATCTTTTACGTTAATGGGAAAAATAGATGAATACTTCAGATTTAAATGCGTATCTTCGTAGAAAATTCGGGAGAAATTATGTTATTACTTTGTCCTGAGAGGGAAGTGGTTTTTCCCTAAGTAATAAGTAATATATATTACCTGACATTCTACTTAGGCAACAAAATCTATATGACTTGACATGCTACCTAGGCACATCTGTTTATGCTTTGTCTTTCTGGTTAAGATTAATCTACCCTGTTTATTATGGTTTGTAGATTGATTTATTTTCACTGCCTCGTTTGTCTAGTGGTTGCAAGCGCGACTGCTGAGCGTGGGGTCCTGGGGGTCTACTCCCGTTTGACGATATTCGATAAATCGTACGAATCATCGCACAATTTGCCACTCCGATCAACCATCGTTCCCATATCGCATGCGATGGTCTTGTTTTGACGTTTGTTTCTCTGATCTCCGATCAATTGTATGCGACTATAAACCTTAGTTTATATTTATTGTGCCTTTTTTATGTGCGGTTCTTTATTGTGTAGGTGTCAGTCGGAACGAAAGTTCGTACTTCGTTTGTCGTTCGTAAAACGTGAGTAGACCCTCTGGGTTCGATTCCCAGTAACAGCCCGGAGTCTGGATTTGTGCCCGGTCAAAGGCAATAGGCTCGCCCCCTATTACATGGGACTATAACATAACTGGCGAAATGTGGGTGTACTATTACACCTCTGCCTACCCCTTCGGGGAAATACAGGCGTGATGTTATGTTATGTTATGTTTATTTTCACGTTTGTTGCTTTGGCTTAGTGATTGGCTTTTATTTGCTTTTAGTAGTAGTAGAGCTCCTTTGTGAAAGAGCTTGTTCGGGGAAGTATTACCACCGTACCTACTTCTCCGCCAAATTGTGATTGATGCTTGCATTGCTCTGTTTTGGTCTGAAGGGTACAAGTGCCGGTGAAATTACAATCACATGAGGCTTTCCATCTTCATGTCTCAGTTTGGCGAACTGACTTGCGGTACCATTTAGGCAACAGCCTAGGTGGTATTGAAGTTGTAATGGGCAAAGATAACCGCCTCGTTTCGCCATCCTATGCTATAAAAAAAACCATCGACATACAGCCCAATAGACGCCTAATGTTGAATATAATGCGTACAATAAATTCTGTCAACTACCTGAGGCGGGGTACTGCAATCCATTTGGCCCTACCAAGGCGGCTATTGGCTAATAAATAACGCGGAAGTTTTGACGGCTCGCATAAGTGGTTGAAGCTGATTTGAAGTTTTCAAGTGGCGAATAGTGGTGACCTACATTAGTGAAATTTCATAAATGTGTTGACAGATATCGGTTGCCTGTTATAAACTTATGAGGTATCCATGGAGTGTTTGGCCGATGAGTTATACACTATACGTGTTTGACTAATGCTTGAAACAAATATTTAGATAGATAGAGAGATAGAATATTCTTTATTGTACACCATTAACATTATTTAAACTTAGGACTAACATTTTAATTAAGGGTACATTGGCAGTCTTATCGCTAATAGCGATAACTTCCAGACAACCTTTGGATGGACAAGGAAGACGTGAAAAATAGATGGGGGCAGTATGTCGTGCACTTTCATAAAGATTAATAATATATAATATAATACATAAATAAATATTTACCTACCATAGAAAATATTACATGTCAGGAGTATTTATTTAGATAATATATGGCTAACTAGACTATAGCGTCCGTGGCTTTGCCTGCGTGGATGTTTTTTATCTCGCATCCCTCGAGAACTGTTTATCTTCCCGAGATAAAAAGTAGCCTTTAAGTTAATCCACGATATGGTCTATCTGTGTGCCAAATATGTCTATGGTAAGGAATCAGTCGAGAAAATTGGCAACACTGCCTCAGCACCAAAGTCAGCCATGGTTGGCGGGAAAATTCGGAAAGATCGTGTTGTGGATTTTGTATTATTTTGCTAAATTTGTGTTTCTTCGAGTGTTAATGTGTAATAATGGTGGATTATTAAATGTTAAGTGCTCGTTAACGTGTACAAGTGTGGGTAAATGGTACAAAGTTGAAAAACGTGACTTTCGTATTTTCTCATCATCCACTCAAAAACCTGGTAAAGTTTCCATCACTTTACTAGGGTGAGTAAACTAAAGACTTGGCTGGAGTGTCTAAGCAACCAGGCCATAAAACTACTCACATATTTAACAAATTTTAAATGACTTGGCTTAAAGGTCTTAGCAACCAGGCCACAATACTAAAAAAAAAAAGTCTGCCATCTTTATCGTCAATGGTCGGTCGGCGCGCATTCACTTTGCTGGCAGATATCAAAGCGACGTCCTTTAATCTGACTTGACTTGTCCTTTCATTTTGTAATATTGTTGAAGTAACTTACTGATTCGTAACCTAAAAATACAGTATTCTCATGGTTGGTTTTGAGCCAATTCAATTAAATTCAATAAATGTGGCCGTCTCCAATACTATCTAAATCCGTTTAGTTGTCACAGCGTGAAGAAGTAATAAACATACATAACTTAAAGCGAAAGTTTGTGTGTATGTATAATATTAGTGTGATATATAACTATCTAACTAATCCGGGTCCGCACGAACGATACAGGACAAATCGAGGAAAAAAGAAATGAATTTACGTAGGTACTAAAACACCATAAAAACATGATAAACGCCATTTAGTAATTACCTCATACCTAATAAAGTATGCCTCTATAAATGATTCGATTAACTGCAAACCTACATAAGCCTACGGGTACCATAACCCATTAGAAAGTACATCGACCTATGACTACCTTGGCATATTGAGTTCGGCATATAATCGTTCCTTTATTGCCAATATACAATTATCATTGATGATTGATTATTACTTTATTATTTAGTTATGTATGACTGGGTTTTCGCAAGTCAATGGTTACTTATACTATTGTGTGGTTCAAATGTGAACCACCCATCCTACTGCCGTGAGAACTAAGTGCTGGCGCCAGGCTCAGATAGGGCTACACGTCGCATCCCCTGCCGCCACATCTGGCAGGAGACATATGAAATCGTAGTTGATAAGAGTGGGGGGACTCAAGGCGTCTAGTTAGAGACCCTGGGGAGGACAGCAGCACGTGGTGGTCACCTTTTTTAAAGACCATAAAATATAGCCTAATCTTCTTTTTCTATCGTGTCGACATGAGCTACCTACATAAAGATAATAAACAGCTCATGCCATGGGAAAAAGATTAACCAGTCAGCAGGTTGGTAGCGGGGCTGACTGCCCAGGGTGCGCCTAATTTAGATAGAGTACTTCTGATCTAAAATCGTGCGCCCCGTTATAGAATAATGTCATCAAACAGAATCCTGAAGATGATACCGGGAAGAATGGAGACAGCCGTTCTCGGTCCTTTCATTGATTTGCATGTGAGAGGTGTGGATCGATGACTCAACATGATATGTCATTAGTATTTTGTTTGATGTTGTAAGAACTGTTGACCAGTGCCTCATACCGCAACCGCTGGATTTTATAATCTCCGTTTGTTCTGCCGTTGTATCGGCCTCACGCGCTAAGTGTAAAACCGCAAATACAACAAAATACACAGATTTTAATATATCTACACTTACCTCGATTCTGCACTCATCGCACACCAATTTAGAGACACTCCACAGTAGTTAAATTCACCGCAAATAAATAATTACGGGAGCACAAAAGATTTGGACCGTTCCGTGGCCTCCCGCTATCTCACTCCACTTGATAGTTTTTTATATAGTCCTTGTGCCGCAGAATCCCCCAACCCCGATGAATACAAGAGGAATAAAATATATTAATAAACTACAAAATATAGAGTTTATCAGTGGAGATGTTATGTGTGTACGCCGCAAGGTTAATTGTTAAACCATTCAATAACTTTATACTGCGATTCCCGCCTATACCACATATAATTAACAGATGTCTCTACTAAAATTCAAGTAACATCAAGTTTTCATGGCAATATTTTAATATTCAATTTAGCGCAATTTAGATTAAACGAACCCTACATATTGTTACCATGGATACTCTTCATCACCATAAAATGAGTAAAACAACCATACAACTCAAAAGCAAACAGAGTCGCACCCAAACCAATTATACCTACAAAAATATATTTGCAATCCGCTTTCATTCCGTTTGAGTCAAATTAATTTTCCGACTCTGACCCAACCGTCTGCTTGTCAAACAAGCCTTTTAATTATAAATATAAAACCTTTAATTAGAATTTGATAGAGACAAATCGTAGAGCGAGTTAATCAAAATAATATTATACATTCAAATAATAGGTTGTCTTTGATGAAATTTGCATATTGTTAAGGGGAATGTTGTGTATTTTTGTAGATACATAAAATTGTTACTTTGTGGAGGTTTGTGGAGTAAAGCATAATAGCGACGTGGACTACACTTAAAACAATATTTACTGGAATATAAGTTATATTTTCTAAATTTTAACTTATATCTCTAAGAAACAAGGAAAATTATCAAATAATTGTAGTATTTAGAAGTTTTTTTCACATTAAAAGACATGATAAAAATGGGGGTTTGCTGAACAAAAACATTTTAGAAAAAAAAATCATCATCATCATCATAATTTCAGCCGAAAGACGTCCTCGTCGACTGCTGGACATAGGCCTCCCCCAAGCATCGCCACAACGACCGATCCTGCGCCTTCCGCATCCAGCGGATTCCCACGACCTTCATCAGGTCGTCGGTCCACCTTATGGGGGGCCTACCCACGCTGCGCCTTCCAGTACGCGGTCGCCACAAAAAAAAAATGTTCACATACAAATTTTTGTGGCACTCGTACCAAAAAGTTGATTTTGGATGACTTTTAAAGAAACGTTGATTTGATTTGAAAGTCATCACCAGTTATTCAAGAGCTTTGAACTAGTGATGCGCAGCGCACAATAATAATTTCATTCTGTCGTAGAAGAGTCAATGAAGTACAGTCAATTAAAAAAAAACAAAGCAATTAGTATCCAGGGTCGTCAGATATAAATGAAGTTTTCTAAGAAGATTATGGATATTTCCGAGTGAAATATCATTTTTATGATGGAAAAAGTTATGCTATATTTATACAAAACCCTAATCAAACCATTCTATAATATTTTTTTGAGAAATCTTCATCTATATCTGGAGACCTTGGATACTAATTGCTTTGTAGACTGTACATATCCTCCAAAAAACATAAGGCATTTTAAGTTGAAGCTGTCACAAGTGTCACAAAGCACAAAGTGCGCAGGTTGTTTTTTTATACATGCTGAAATTTGAATCGCTTATTTCCCGAAAAGGGGTAATTGTACTCATTATGAATATATATATAAAAAATAATGATCGAATT
Source organism: Asteroscopus sphinx (assembly GCA_949699075.1). Classification (NCBI taxonomy): domain Eukaryota; kingdom Metazoa; phylum Arthropoda; class Insecta; order Lepidoptera; family Noctuidae; genus Asteroscopus; species Asteroscopus sphinx. Next base: position 17,931,732 of record OX453022.1, on the reverse strand, counting down.
TTAGGCAGCATAAAATAGAAACTTAATTATTTATTTGCTTCTTGAAATCTTGGTGGGCGTGGACAATGATTGAAATGACATGCAATAAGACTTAAAATTACTGTATCGAAAATTCAAAACAAAAAAACACAACATTATTATACGTACACAAACTTGTAGGTATACAATTATTATGGCCTCACATAAATTAAGTTTCAATAAAAAAACTGCTAACTTTTATAAAATATTATGAAAAAGGTAAATAAATTTTCAATCAACTTGACCTTAACAAACCTGTCTAAAAAACATTCGTACCGCCATTTCTTCATAAACGAATTTACATAAATCCTATCCTTTGCTTTCTCGTATTGCGAAAAGTAAAATATTACTTATATCAGGTAACAATTAATTTAGAGATGTCTGTAATTTATATTCTTGCTAATAGTAAAATATATGATAACGATCGTTTCCTTGTCATTTATCGTAATTTGTAAAAGTCTTGTAAAAAAACTGGCTTTTGGCGTGGATTTGCGGTATTGTCATCTTCGTCTGATAAAAATTAATATTTCTAGTCCTTTTTTCCGAAATGTGGATTTTCTCGGTTGAGATCATAGAAATCTTATCTATAGAATAGTTATCTATGTCTTTCAATACCTATTTGCCACCATTAACACATAAATTCGCAATTACGCCCACTATATTTCTAGCATTCAATGCAAAATAAATGAAGCCTAAAAAACAAACCGTTGTTAGATATGCTGAAAAATTCAATTTCAGTGACTCTGCGTCCAGAACAGCTCTTGACTGATGACCAAGCCAAAGGTTCACGCAATGCTAAAAGTGGCCGTTTTTCGCACTTTTTATATCTAGAACTACAGCGATTATAATTTACGGAGTCAATAGTTTCTGATTACGACGCCCGTACCGATGGCTTTCGCTCGTACCGATGGCTTTCGCTCGTACCGATGGCTTTCGCTCGTACCGATGGCTTTCGCTCGTACCGATGGCTTTCATGCCATCCTCAGAAAGAGAGCTGCGTCATTGGTAAGCCTTGTCCGCGGCAGTAACAACAGCATCCTTAGCGTTGTAGCTGGAAGGATAGACTACCCAATAACATGGCACTGTATGCAGTTACATGTTAATTAGAATGATAATTTAATATAAAATGGATTAATATTTTTGTTTTGATTGAATAATGAGTAAAATATAAAATTTTTGTGTAATATTAGTAATTTTTAATTTGTCATTAATTTAATGTAATACCTTATTTTCAACTTTAATCCAAATGAAAGGTAACCACAGACCAACAGAACAAAGGCATGTGACGTAATATTTTATTGTAATTAAGTATATTTTTAGTGTGATGAATGTACTCGTATTGTATAACGGATTACCTACTATTATAGTTTAATAAGTATTACTAATAGTAATTACTTACGGTACTGAAACGTGGTCGCTCACAATGGGCCTGATAAGAAGGCTCAAAGTCACTCAAAGGGCAATGGAGAGGGCTATGCTCGGAGTGTCCCTGCGTGATCGAATCAGAAATGAGGAGATTCGCAGGAGAACGAAAGTAACCGACATAGCCCGAAGAATTACCAAACTTAAGTGGCAGTGGGCGGGGCACATTGCTCGCAGAACGGATGGCCGATGGGGCAGTAAAGTTCTGGAGTGACGACCGCGCACTGGAAGGCGCCGCGTGGGTAGGCCCCCCACATGGTGGACCGACGACCTGATGAAGGTCGCGGGAATCCGCTGGATGCGGAAGGCACAGGACCGGTCGTTGTGGCGATGCTTGGGGGAGGCCTATGTCCAGCAGTGGACGTCTTTCGGCTGAAATGATGATGATGAATGATGAAGTATTACTAACAAATATATGGACCTGTGTATCTGCATTAAACAATAAATAAATAAACTACAGTACCTGTACTGCAATAATTAAAAACGAATTTTTGATAAATTATGTATTTTTACTGATTGGGCGCCAGTTGGCTGCTACATTCCCTAAGGGCAATGACATTAAGATGTCATTGATCGTTTATAGGTTGATCGTCTATATGTCATTAACAAACATTTAATGAACTAATTCAATTAAAATAATGTTTTGTTCAACTATAATATCAACACTGATCGTAGACATAAAACAACTATTTCCTAGAAAGTATTGCACAATAATTCGATATCATTAAAACATAAAAAACCTGTCCCGCAAAGAAACATGATACTTTTTCTGTGCAATTAATTTAACAAATTGTTGCTAATTAAATACTAGTTAGATAAATGTAATTATGTTTGGTGAGGCAGTCACTTGTCGTGTCATGTAGAAAGTAATACTTGTGGTGTAACTTGTCTGATCTGACATAGTCTTTGACGTCGACTCGATCCATGGAGTTTCTTGCCGGTTCTTCCCCATAGGACCAATAATTTGAACCGTGCAACTAGAGCCTGACGTTTCAAAAGTGCCTGTAATTAGGTTCATTTAACAACAACAAAATAATGAATTTGACATAGCTTGCAAATTGCAAGAATCAGTACGCTGACGTGACAGAGGACTGATTTACTGAAGGACTGATAAGGCTAGATGCTAAAATGGGCAGAAGATTCCTTGAGTGGGGAGTGCGAATCGGCAAACGTAGCATAGTCCAACAACGTAGCAACATCCCTCCAGGCAGGTGGAGTGACGACCTGAAGTAGGTAGCTAGGGTGGATTGGACTCAGAAAGTACAGGATTTAGTGTTGTGGTGCAAATTGACAGAGGCCTATGTCCAACAGAGGACTGTGGTATGCTAGTTGGGTGTCACTTCGGCTGAGGATTCGACACCGCTAAAAACTAGTAATCTGTAAAAGCAACACAGTTGAAATAATTATATCATAGTAGAGCAGACTTTCCTCGTGGTCGTTACGTGAGTATTATGGAAATTCATCAAACAATCCCCTAGCGGCTGTATTCCAAAATACCTCATCCATCTACCACTAAACCTCATCATCATCATTCATCATTTCAGCCGAAAGACGTCCACTGCTGGACATAGGCCTCCCCCAAGCATGTTGGGGGGAAGCATGTTGATGATGCCATCACCACGCTTGGCAGACGGGTTGGCGAACGCAGTCAGTTGGTTAAATACTCGGAGAACGCTGCTGCCCATTCTCCCTTCAATTTTCCCTTAGTCGTCTTTTACGACACCCATGAGAAGAGATAGGGTAGTGCAATTTTTATGTCCGGCCCTACCACACGGAACAAAAATAAAAAATATAGCCCACCCAGCTTTTATCCCATATTAATTAGTAACGATAAATAAGATGTTTTTTTTTTATAGTATAGGATGGCGAAACGAGCTAAAGGCCCACCTGCCCCCCTAGCCAAGTTGACAATCTACAATCGTCAACGCTATAGAAAACAATTTTTCTATTAGCGTTGACGATTGTAGGTTGTCAACTTGGCTAGGGGGGCTGATGTTAAGCGGTTACCTATGCCTATAACAACTGCAATAACACCTAGGCTATTGCCTAAATGGTACCGCAAGTCGGTTCGCCAAACTGAGACATGAAGATGGAAAGTCTCATGTGATTGTTATTTCACCGGCAACCGTCGTGTTATTCATCTAATTAGTTATTAAAGGAAACTGTATACAATTACTAGTTCAAAAGTGCTTCTTTATTGAAGCGAGTAAATGAAAAAATGCATTTTGCTCGGGTAATTTATTTACACAAACTGGCAGCACTTCAAACTGACAAGTGTCATGCTAACAGCCCGCTATTGGCTCCACAGCCTATGACGTAGTACGTAGTACGGAGGCAATCACGTGACCAAACTATCACGTGAAGAGAGTACCTGGTGAAACATCTTATTATACCATGCACAGTTAGAAAAATCGGGTTATAAACCGAATTACACGTGGGCGAAGTCGCGGGAACAGGCTTGTAATCTTATATGCCGGAGACAGTACCAAACATGTTTAAGTAACTATTATATCTTGACAACATTAACCAGTTGTTAATGATGATGCTATTAATTATAACAAAACTCGACTGATTAAACTAGTCAGATAAATAAATTAAATTAATTAAGTTTGGCAAACGTATCGCTTGTCATTATGTAGAAAGTTGGTCGCAAAAATTATTACTCTCATCCATTTAAGGAAGTTTGACTAAATTGAGATTTATTTTGGTTTTTTGTAGTTAGCTTATGTTATGCTTTGAATTAAGGTATTTTTTATTCTGTTTTATAATTATTTGATAATTGTTTTTAATGAATAGAAGTATCTGTAATCTGCTTAAAACAAATAAGAACAAGGGGAAAGTACCATTAAATAACACTTTTTTTAAATTACACGTTTTTATTTAAAGTAGCAATGGACGTTGTAATTCTAGACTTTTAATATAAAAAAATCATCATCATCATCATCATTTCAGCCGAAAGACGTCCACTGCTGGACATAGGCACCCCCAAACATCGCCACAACAAAAAAAAAAAAAAAATGCAGTGAAAGTGCAATCCTTGTCTTGCAAAGTAATCCCTACATTATTTAAATGAATACATAACAATAACCCCTAAAATTCAAATAAAAAATCAAATTACTGATTCGCTAGATTTTATCCATATTAATTATAAAAACCAAATATGGTGATTCCATACCAAGAATATTAAAGTTAGAAACACACTAGTGTATCGTAGTGTGTCGTGTTGCGCTAGAAGCATGTCGGTTTCATGCATTTACACATTTGATTATAGTGTCGTGCTCGTGACACGTTCCACAGTCAGTCACAAATTCACAGAGTTCGCTGCGATCGAAATATTGTGACACGACCGCGACATAGCGTAGGCTAAATATGTCTGCGCTTAGCCTTTCGCTTAGCAATTAATTAAATATAACTTTATTGTTATCTATTTAGTATTCAACCGGTAACTTTGATGTTCGAACACAATTTCTTAGTGAAACTAAAAATCAATTTATTAGCTCGTAATTTGAAATTGGAAAAGGATTTTTGTCAGTTTATTTATGTGTGTTTTTTATGTAATAGCGTATGCTAATTATGTTTTTTGCAGAAAGTTTGTGTTGTCTAGTATTTTATTTATAGTACGAATTAGTTTGTGTTTTTTATTCAATTACAAGTAGATAAATAGTAGTAAAAGAAGTAATAAAATGCTACCGTTCAAAAACTACTATTCTTTTATAATTTATTCATCAACAGCCTATCGCAGTCCACTGCCGGACATAGACCTCTCCGAAGCTGCATCACAATACTCGGTCCTCCGCCTTCCGCATCCAGTAACCCCAATTACCTTCTTCAGGTTGCCGGTCCACCTGGCTTGGGGGGTGCACTACGTTGCGTTTACGGATTCGCAGTCTTCACTTAATAGCTCGTCTGCTCCAACGGTCATCGGTCCTTCGACAGACATGGCCAGCCCACTGCCACTTCAGCTTAGTGATCCTCCAAGTTATGTTGGTCACTCCGGTTCTTATTCGATTATTTATTATAATCTTGTTTTGATTACGTTCACTATAGCTATTATCTGTAATTACGTACGGTAGGTATGTAAGTATAATCTTGTTTGTATGCATTTAAAAAAACATTAAATATATAATTTGCAAACGGTGACCCACTTACAGTCGCTGCTGTATTGATTTCAAATTACTCAGACATACTTGAGCAGTTTTTTCATACTCATTCTTTTGTAAGTGTAGTTTAGACGGAATCTGTAGAAACAAAGTTTGAATTTTAAAATATAAACCACATTAATAAGTACGTGCTAGCTCACAATGGGCCTGATAAGAAGGCTCAAAGTCACTCAAAGGGCAATGGAGAGGGCTATGCTCGGAGTGTCCCTGCTCGATCGAATCAGAAATGATGAGATTTGCAGAAGAAGTTACCGACATAGCCCGAAGAATTGCTAAACTTAAGTGGCAGTGGGTGGGGCACATTGCTCGTAGAACGGATGGCCGATGGGGCCGTAATGTTCTGGAGTGGCGACCGCGTACTGGAAACGGGAAGGCACAGCGTGCGTAGGCCCCTCACATGGTGGACCAAAGACCTGGTGAAAGTCGTGGGAATCCGCTGGGTGCGGAAAATGCAGGACCGATCTTTGTGGCGATGCTTGAGGGAGACCTAGGTCCACCGGCGCGGTCCATTGGAGTTCCCGGAGCTCCTCTATTTTGTGCAGAGGATGGCCACCGTGTGGTTTTAGTCGGTAAGAGTCCGACATACCATGGGTATTCACGAGGATCTCCTCCACTCGAAAACAATAAAAAAGTCCAGCAAAGGACGTCTTTCGGCTGAAATGATGATGATGATGACTAGCTGATGCCAGTGGGTTTGCTCACGTAGTATATGGATGAAAAGTATCCGATGTATTAATACAGGACAAGGTCTATTCGTGTGCCAAATTTCAGCCAAATCACACATACCTACATTGACAAATAAAGTTATTTGATTTGATTTGATCAGTTCAGCTGTTTCAGCGTGTTTGAAGGACAAACAAACAAACATCCATACTTTCAAATTTATAAAATTAGTAGGACGAACTTACTTATTTACTTTTATATTTTTACAGTGTAAATATATTTTAAATATAAAATTTTTGATTAACTCGATCACTGCGCCCCTTATCGGCTTTAGATTTTGTGATTTACTTTTTTTGGTTAAAGATATGTATATGTACCCATATAATATGTATATATGTTTACATATAGGACAATAATGTGATGAACAGCAATAAATGAAATAAAAACAAAGGATTTTTCATTTCACATAATAGTGTACAGTAAACAATTACAAATAGCACTATAAGAAGTTAGGTATACAATTTATTTGGAGGGTATGATGTGTATAAGTGCAGTGTCACATGAGTGTCACCCTGTTTGGGAAAAGTGGTTCAAAACGCCCCAATTATCCCAAATTTGTACTGTATTTATTATATTCCCAAGCTTCGTGATAATTCATCTGTAACTAGATACTTTTTTTAATGACAAAACCTGTGAGCTATGTCCACGAAATATAAAATGCATTCTGCACACAACAGTAGTAGAAAGTAGTAGTTTTAGTAGTAGTAGAGCTCCTTTGTGAAAGAGCTCGTCCGGAGAGGTACTACCACCGTATCACTTCTCCGCCAAATAGTGATGCTTGCATTGCTGTGTTTCTGTCTACAGGGGACGGGTGCCGGTGAAATTACAATCACATGAGACTTTCCCTCTCCATGTCTCAGTTTGACGAACCGACTTACAGTACCATTTAGGCAACAGCCTAGGTGGTATTGAAGTTGTTATTGGCAAAGGTAACCGCTTAACATCAGGTGGGCCTTTAGCTTGTTTCGCCATCGTATACTATAAAAAATAAAACAGGCAGAAGAAAACGTTTTTTTTTTTTTTTTTTTTTTTTTTTTTTAAAAGGAAAGTTCGGAAGTTCTTTCTAGATAAAATTTTGGCAGAATCATCTCATTAGTATTTTATCTATGACTATAATAGTATATTATTATATATATTTAGTACTTATTGTATGTTATATATATATACCTATGTATGTTTATCTATTGTTTTAGTGGTAATTTATTTCTCATCTTGTTTTGTGTCGTGAATCAATATTGCACCTGCCTTGTCATCTCTGTATCACCCTAAGGTTGACTGGGAGAGAATGCCTAAGGCATTAAGTCCGCCTATGTACACATGTTGCATGAAGTTTAAATAAATAAATAAATAAAAACGTGCTAGCTCGTCACAAAAAGTACAAACTATAAGCTAACAAAATATCTAAAGCATCCGTGCAATGTGCATTGCAATGCATTATTTGTAAGGTGAACAGTCAGATGGATAAACACGGGGTGGGGTGAGCGACCGATGCGCATCGCTGTCTACGATGCATTGACTGTCATTCATGTGATTTGAAGGACGGGTTTTGTTGATTAGATATTGTTGACGATCTCTGGTTAATCTTTTTCATCATCATCTGATTCATTTCAGCCAAAAAACGTCCACTGCTGGACATAGGCCTCCCCCAAGCAGTTTGGGGGGATATGCCATAATCGCCACGCTTGGCAGGCGGGTTGGCAATTGCAGTTAGCTAAGTAAATAATAGTAAATATTTTGGGACATTTTTATACAACACCATCTAGTCCCAAACTAAGTAGAGTTTGTACTATGGGTACTAGACAATGGATATAATACTTATATACTTTTTTTTGTAAATATATACATATAATACTTAAGAAACACCCAGACAAACACAAACACTTATGTTCATCACATAAATATTAGTGTCCTGTGGGAATCGAACCCACGACCTCGTGATTAGCAATCCGCCACTCGAACCACTAGACCACACACGTCGTCGTTTTCGTCGTCGTGGTTGGTTAAATACTCAGAGAACGCTGCTGCCCATCCTCTGGTGAATCCATTAGTCGCCTTTTGCGACACCCATGAGAAGATATATGGTGGTACAATTCTTTACGTCCGGCACCACACGAAACAATAATCTTAATCGTTAATCTTTTTACTCTTTTGCAATTTTTCAATTTATTTTACCAGTTTGAGTATCTCACTAATGTGTCTATTATACAGGGGTAATTGAAAAAAAACCTGAAAACTCGATTGTCTATTTATGTGCACACAAATGTAGGGATCAGCTGGTTTTTTTTCGCGATTTCAGGTTTAGTCCCATACCAAAACTTATTCAAATTGACGAGTACAGTGAGTTTTATGATCTGAATGAATATTTTAATACAAAATTGACTTAATACTCCTTGACATTTATTAAGATAACTATTTCTGACATTTTGCTGTAATAATTTTATTTTTATTATTATTTTAACTAGGTATCAGTGGCATATTTTAAGATTTGGCGCCACTGCTAGGTATGTAACATTAATCATTTGATCAATGAGAAAATTGCATAGATATATCCAAAAAGTGTTGTAAGCTGAAAGTACATTAACTTTAAAGCATAGCTAATGAATTAAAAATACCCCTGTATAGCTGCTAGATAGCTTTGTCTCATTTTATCATCTCACAAACAATATTGTTAGGTGCCAGCTTTAAGTAATTTTTCTGTACCTACCTGTGATGAAATAATCTACTGGGATTTGGTCTACACGTGTAGGCTTAGTTGAGAGTTAAGATAATTAGAAAAGAGCTTCATAGTAACATAAAATGAGGAAATATTACTGTTTTCCCTTTCCCTTTAAATGCTCTCGTTTACAAATAGTACTTATAACGTATCTTATCTGATGAATCCCGTACTTTTGAAGGTTAATACATTAATTTGTCTACGAGAGTGCCAATTTTTTTTGAGAAGTCAAATTTTTGATAGTACCTACATAGGTACCTACTTTGATTATTCATCTACTCAGCCTGTCGCAGTCCACTGCTGGACATAGGTCTCTCTCAAGTTGCATCACAACACTCTGCCCTCCGTCTTCCACATCCAGTTCCCCCAACTACCTTCTTCAGATCGTCGGTCTACCCGGTTGGGGGGCACCCTACGCTGCGTTTGCCGATTCGCGGTGTCCACTCAAGGACTCGCCTGCTCCAACGGCCATCGGTTCTTTGACATAAATGGCCAGCACAATGCCACTTCAGCTTACTGACCTAACTGATTTCTGATTTGGAGTTATTCCTAGCAGCTGTTGGAAGATTTTTATTGAAAACAAAGTCAACATTTCAAACTAATTAAATAACTGCATATTTTGCAGATTTCACAAAACCAAGGTCTGCTGGAAGAATTTTTAAAGAAATAAGCAGTGCCTTTGCACTGTTAATTCCTATGTATTTTTAATAATAATTTATCTGCGTATGCATAAAGTCAATAACTAAATAATTGCATTGTCCCAAACACAGATTTGTATCCAATCGCAGAAGGATCACAATGGAAGCAAAGAAGAAAATTGATGTTTTTGTATAACAATAAATTAATAAATAAAAACACTGATTGTTACAGAAACCATCCCACCAAAATCATGGCCGCCCTCTAATCCCGCGCCATTGATGCGTCTACGCACGCACACATTGTATGGTAATTGTTGCGCATGCGTCGTGTCGTTAGCGCGGAAGGGATACGATTGTTTTCGTATTTCAAGGAAGCGACACTCGTATGATGAGCCGCGGATCGGTTGGACGTGTCGGTATTGGGTTTATAATAGATTTGATTGATGCATCTTTGTAAGTGACGATTTGTTGACTTTAAATGCACTTTGGCTTCGTTTCCGTTGTATGGTGATTGAAGGAAAAAGTACTTGGTATCGGTATCTGAGTTTGATATTTATATTAATAACTTAATTATAATGTTTTTGTTCTTTAAAAAAATTAAGCAGGGTTGCCATTTCGTAAACACATATACATACATACTTTGCTTATTACAGCTTTAAGTCGCATTGAACCCATCATGAGAATTTCCCACGACCTATTTAATTTTGTCTTCTGTGTAAAATGGTGGATTCTGGATAAATGTCCAAAACTAGAAAAGAATGCACGCCGACAGTCACGTTCTGTCTTATCTGGATTTATTGTGACGTGAAAATATGTTTATGTTTGTGTGACTGTCAAATTTTAACCTCACACTAATGCACTGTTGTATGGATCGTTCAAATACCTTTGTCAGTTAATTGAAGTTTCTGTTTCTTCATATCCTTTTCCTTATTATCTTAATCACAGAACACAGCACTATATTCCGTGCTTTTAACCATTTAAGCATAGATATTATAATTACTACATACTTCGTTAAGGTACCTATACCTACGTCTCCACCAAAGGAAAATTGTCAACTTTCGTGTTGTCAACATGGGTTGGTTACAAAAGTTTCTGTAAATTACCTTATGTTGTCAACAACAATCGAGAATCATGTTTGTTTACGTTTTAGTCGGTAAACATCTAAGGAATACGCGTATTGCAGATAATTTAATGTTCTGTGTGTATGCTTGCTCAGTTGGGAACATTAGTTGGAAACAGAAACATGTAACATCGTCGATCAAGGACATTTTGTCAACTAAATAGTCGTAATGGAGACAGCTCGTTGGCAAATGAAATGTTCCTCAAATTGTTGATGACTTGTTGGATAAAATAGAAACAAAAGTTGGTGACTTTTTAAAGAAACTTTTTTTGCAAACAGTTGCAAACACAGAAATTGACAACCGTTTCAGTAGAGTCGCGCCTTTATGCAGTGTCCACAGTAGGAATACATGTATATCGTTTTTGTTTCTTAGAACTACTGTTGTGGAGAGGTATTATCATCAGCCTATATTAGTCCACTGTTGGACATAGGCCTCTTCAATGGCACGCCACTGACATCGATCTTCGGCCACTCACATCCAGTTGCTACCAGCCTACTTGCCAATATCATCGCTCCATCGAGCCTCAATTAAGATGATTCTTGAACATGTTCTTTTTCTTGTTTTTGAGCTTACAGTTGGTTCTTATGATCGCCCGATTTTCAGTTCTCATGCAGAAATACATGTTCGCTCAAAAACAAGGAAAATACAGTATTTAAGAATTTACAATGACTGTAAATGTCCTGAAAGTTACACATAGGTATATGGAAGGCGATCCCTCGCTGTAGTCTGTGGCGTAGCTACCGTAGGGCTAGGCGGGGCAGTGCCCCGGGGCCCAAGCTCAAGGGGCCCCACGGCCCCATGAACGACGTCCGAAAAAGCTATTTAATATCCTAGTTGACGACCTCTGTGGTCTAGTGGTTCGAGTGTCTGACTGCTGATCACGAGGTCGTGGGTTCGATTCCCACAGGACATAATCATCACACAAACATGTTCATGTGTGTGTGTGTGTGTTCATCATGTTCATCACACAAATATTTTTGTGATGAACATGAGTGTTTGTGTTGGTCTGGTTGTTTCTTATGTATTATAATATATGAATTTACAAAAAAAAAAGTATATAACTATTATATCCATTGTCTAGTACCCATAGCACAAGCTCTGCTTAGTTTGGGACTAGATGGTGATATGTAAAATGTTCCCAAAATATATATAAAAATATAACACAGAATGTTCAACTTTTCACTTTTTTTCCCGGGGCTCTTGGTTACATAGCTACGGCACTGGCTGTAGTATTATTTATTTTCATCCTTATAACATTTATAACGGTAGAACCACAGACATTTTGGTGAGCACGGTTTGAGATGCATGTGTTTGCGTGAGCGCTGGTTGTACAAGAAGGAGCAGTTTTTTAGCTTCATTATGATTGTTCCGTGTGGTGCCGGACATAAAGAATTGCATCACCCTTATCTCTTCTCATGGGTGTCGTAAAAGGCGACTAAGGGATTCACCAGAGGATGGGCAGCAACGTTCTCTGAGTATTTAACCAACCAACTGCGATCGCCAACCCGTCTGCCAAGCGTAGCTATTATGGCACACCCCCCCTTGGGGGAGGCCTACGTCCAGCAGTGGACGTCTTTTCGGCTGAAATGATGATGATTGTTCGCAGCATTTCATCTATATTTTTACTATATCTGTGGGTACAACTTAAATAAAGCTGAAGTATGAACATTTATTTTCGAAATCCGCACAATATTACGAAAGCCAGTTGTATTCTTGCCCAAGAACTATCAGTACCTACAGAATTACAGAGACAATGCGCGCTTCCTTCATAGGAAATTCACTTCGCATACCATACCTCATCCACCCATACCTCACATTATTCCCTATCATTAATTCTGACCACCTAGGCAGAATTCTATAAGCGCTACGGAAACAGACATCTGCGAACAGGATCAGAATTCAAATGTATAAGCGACTGAGAAATTAGATTCAGTAACAGTCAGAGCTGACTGTATTTGTTGGGTAGACATTTTGAAGTCGATAGGTATTGTTCTGTAGAAGAATTGATAAATTCTACTAATCTATATACAAAGTGTTATTGAAATAATTGAAAACCTCTTAAGGGTTCATTATACTCGTCAGTATACACAACTTTTAGTATGGGACCAACCCTGACATCGCAAACTACATTTGTGTTCACATATTTAAATCGACAAAATGTTGGGACTTTTCGCGATTTCAGGGTTGGTCCCATAGTGAAAGTTGTTCATAATGATACGTACAATGACTCCTTAAGAAGTTTAGTACAAACTAAGAATAAGGTTGTAGGTATATGGCTGAATGATTATCTTTATTGACAACCAATACTTTTTGTCTGTCTATTTATATTGTTTGTATTTCTACACCTCTATTTGTATAGGCATGCCAAAAAAAATGTGTAGTCTTCGCTCATCGTTCTGCACAAATTTAACTTTGGGAGCAACTCTAAAATTTTCGCTTCTTCTCCTAATGAGGAGGTAAAGCTTTAGCACACTACGTAGGTAGAGGTCATTGACTTGTACCTATGGACCAGTAATACCTACGAAATAAGCGTGGTATACCTACAATATCCGGGCCACCGTTATGGTGGCCATAGCTAGGGAAGTAAGTAATAAAAACTAAAAAGTATCGATATCGATGCTCGTGTTTCGTACCAGAGATGTGTGCTGATTAAAATAATTTTCAAGTAGTAATAAATAATGCAATTATATCAAATATTAAGTTCGGCTGTCCCTAGGACATAAAAAATCAAGCTTCTAGGTCAAGGCTATGTTACATTTTGATACTCGCAAACTCACATAAAAAACCTATAGGGTACTTCGCATTGACCTAGATTCATGAAATTTGGCCAATATATCGAAATATAAAATTTAAAAAATATCAACAGCCCTAGTTTGTTTACTTGACAGCTCATGTACTATGGGCCACATTGCGGGGTAAGCGGGGTTGCCACGCGGCGTAGGTATTTTGACATCCCGTAAAGATGTTGCCAAACAGAGAATATACAAATAGCATGCGATCTCTTTCACCAGACGACATAACACGTTGGTTGACAAGAGACAAAGAATAGTTTCATAATTTAATAACGATTTAATAGATATCTGTATAAACTAGGTGGATATAGAAGAATGGGCCATTTCCATAGGTTTAATTCAATGGTAGAGGTACTCATACGTACGTACGTACCTATAAGTACTATTATTAGAAGTTAAGTATTAGGAGTAATAAAATTACCTCAGTTAACAGCTAACTTGCAGCTTGGTAAGACTTCAAAAGTATTTTGAATCTTTCTTTAGCACATGTTTAAACCAAAACAATGCTCAATGTGAATGGGAAACTGTTTGCGCCTTCCAGATTTATCGTAGCAACCAGTTTATTCTACGCTGCTATGTTGTTTTTAGTAGGCGTTTATAACGTAGTATAGTAAAGTCCGTGTGGTGCCGGACTTAAAGAATAGCACCACCCTTATCTCTTCTCATGGGTGTCGTAAAAGGCGACTAAGGGATTCACCAGAGGATGGGCAGCAGCGTTCTCTGAGTATTTAACCAACCAACTGCGATCGCCAACCCGCTTGCCAAGCGTGGCGATTATGGCATATCCCCCCCTTAATTGGGGGAGGCCTATGTCCACTAAAATTATTATAAAAAATAGAGTTTATTGTATAGGATAGGAAACTGGTTAAACGAGCTACTTGTTGAAAGAGGATGTCCAGTACTTGATTCTCGTTCCAAATATGTAGAAACATGGTCCCTTAATTGTTGTCATGTTGTTTTCAATCGATTTCACCAATTATTGTTGACACTGTTCCGCAAATCAAAGTTTCATGCAGTGAGGTGATGCACCTAGCACGGCAATGTCCACCAGTCGCTATTTCCACCCTCTCCGCTCTTTGTAATAGCCAGCAAACCCCTAGACAGTCAATGCATGCGTAAGCACTATGACTCCTAAACGCGTGATTTGTAGTGGAATATTTATTCCAACTTTTTTTGTCATGATGTCTACGCCCATTCTACCATATTCTTGAATGTGTCCCTCGTTCAGTCTATTATGCCGTAGAAGATAAGATTATAAGTAAATCAACGATATATTTAGCGTTTAAAATAAATAAAATCTTTATAAGTACCTACCAGTGGAAAATAGTGAATATTTTCAGAAGGAAAGCCGTAGGTACCTAAAAATCCTAAAATTGCTAAGATCGCACGTTTATAAAATAAAAATAAACTATTTAACCACTTTTTAATTTTAAATTATTTTATTGAGCTTTAGAACAATAAAATTAGCATAGAAATATCGTTGATCTGTATTTGAGCAATTCCTAAAGGGAAGCCGGTGGGAATCGTGTTACCTATAATAATATGGATCCTTCGCCACTGGTACCTACTATTTATCTATAAGCCAAAGAAAAAACGGTTAAGTAATATTTTCTCCTCTATTTGTCAACTGATTTTATTTATATTTTTTTAGTCTGTAGCTATTGGTGAGCTTTACTCTCATCAATAAATAAAAAATGGAAATAGTTTTTTTCGACGATCATAATGTTTAACGAATTACGATCGAATTTCGACCATTGGGCGAACTCTCGTATGATTAATTCCAAGCTAATTTTATACGCACTTTCACAGGTACCTTTGAATTTGAAATAGTAATTCAATATACACTTTATTCGTACCTAAATAGGTAATCTTCGATAAACTATCAAAGATGTTGATCGAAGTAAATACTTATTGTATTTAACATAACATCATGCCTGTATTTCCCCGAAGGGGTAGGCAGAAGTAAGTAGTATGTTATACGCCCCACACTACATGGCGACCGTGACAGGACAGGCGGTGCCGGCGTGCGCGCTTGATTAAAAGTTTAGTAAAAAAAAATATTGAGTGCAGAATTTGAAACAGACTATCTATATTAATTATTAATTTATAAAGTAGTATCTAAAAGTCAAAAATGAAGCGGAAGAAAAGAAAAAAAAGGCGCCAGGAGTGAGGGGCTTCGAAAGAGGACAGTTTGATTTGGGCATCTACATCCTTACACGTTAGTATAACGGGATGGGTCCAAAAAGACGATTATAAGGATGATCCTGATAGCCGTTGATACTTAGCTACCGTTGATTATTTGCCTGCCAGAAGAACAACATCAAAATGAAGAATAAAAAAAAAAACTAATGGTGAAGTGTACGGTGCAAAAGTGTTGTGAGTAGGTACTCGCTGGTGGCTCGTCTTCCAAATTTTACTAGAGACATTTATTTCGCGTAGGTACTTAACTTTAAGGAAGAGAGTACATAGCTTTGTTTTAACGAATAGATATTTTATTTTTGTGACAAAATTATAGAAATGAAAAAAAAAAAGACAAGTACCTAAGTGTAAATTTTTTTTTGGAAAAGATCATATTTGAAAGAGGACCATAAGTCATCACGACGTAATTAATTAAATGTCGATTGTTGCGCATTCTAGAGCGCTGGTCACTTGACACGGGTGTCCGATTAGATACCGTATATGGCAAAAGAATGTGTCATGTCATACTGTACGGTGCAACCTTACATGCAATTATTGCACTCTCATCAATATTATAATAATTCAATCAGTTCACGCTCCGACCGCGTCATTGCAACACCTATCATTATCAATAGTTAAGGAGTGGACTCAATACAAATATCAAGAGAAAATATATAGTTTTATTTAATATCATTATCAATATCAATCAGTAAAAGACGTATGGTGAGAACCGTACATCTTTTTGGTCCTTCGATCCATCTAGCAATCAGTGACTATTTGGTGAATATCAGTGACTATCAAAACAATATCAGTGTCTATCAAAAACATTATCAGTGATCGTATTCGACTCAAAAACTGTGCAGTGCTGCTAGCAAGAAAGGAGCACGAGCCAGGGAGTTGCAGCATATCAAGTAAGATCGTTTTAATTTGCCACTTAGTGAATATTACTTCATCATGGAAAATATTCACGCAAACCAAGCTGAGATTTTCGAGGCTATGACCAAGCTGTCCGCCAATATCATGAAGGATAGCTCGAGTCGTAAGGTTGGCGATTATTTTAAACGGCGTTTAGAAACATTAGAATCTTATTGGGTCGATTTTCAATATAATCATGATCGGCTTAGTACGGAGGAAAGCAGGTCTCACCCGTACTTTATACAGAAGCATTACGAGCGTGCAGCGGAGTTGTACAGGTCTGTTAAAGCGTTAATTAGTCAGCAGCAAGGATTAACAAAAGCAGGTCAATCTGCTGTCACGGAGCAGGAGGTGAAACTTCAACAGAGAGATGATCAACCATCAGGTACGTCTCTAGCAAGTATGCGAGATGAACAAGCATCAAAACGTTCGTCTCCAGAGCGGTTATCAAGAGGTACATCTAGCAAGACGGATGATATGCTCAAAAAACAATCTAGCAACATCAAAGCTTTTCAGCGAACTATAGCAAGTATTAATTTAGAGGAAATTTCCGAGAAGTGGGAAATGGAAGATGCTCTAAAGACTATTCAATCAAGATGGTCTGTAATTGATACTTTGCACTGGGAATTGGACGGGGAGTTGGAAGAGATGGATGAACATTACGAACAATCATATTCTAAGCAGGAAAAAATATACAACGACTTGAAAAAGGTTGTAAACAGCAAGTTATGGTCTGTCGCACATAAAGTCAAATCAACTCCAAAATTGGACATCCCTATTTTCAGCGGATCATATCAGCAGTGGACGTCCTTTAAGGACTTATTTACTGAAACGATCCACACTAACTATTCTCTGTCTAGCGCTCAGAAAATGCAGCACCTCAAGAGCAAATTGAGAGGAGAACCTGAAAAATTAATCCAGCATCTACCAATATCATCTGACAATTACAACATTAGTTGGGATATTTTAAATCATCGTTATAATAATCTCAAATTAATTTGTAGTTCTCATTTAGACACGTTAATAAACATCCCGGTGGTGCAACATGCTACTATCAATCATATCAAGCGTTTGCATGACACCACAGTCGAGAGTTTGAACGCTATCAAGAACTTGGGGGTGGACGTTACTTCCTGGGACCCTTTACTTATACATCTTTTGTCTCCAAAACTAGATTCGGAGACTTATGATGACTATGCAGAATCTATCAAAGACCCCAGGGCTCTACCTAAATTACAAGATTTTCTGTCGTTTCTAGAAGGGAAATTCACTTCTATGGAATCGTCACGCAGAAAACAAGATAATCAATCAAGCAAATCAGGAAACTTCAGGCAATCATCGTTTGAGGCTAAACAATCACGACAAAAGTTTTATTCGCAACAATCATTTACTGCGAATGGTGAAGTCATTTCGCAACCGACAAACAACAAAAATGTCAATCAGACGAAAAATTATAGGTGTCCAATTTGCAAGACAAATGAACACTGCACCTTTTATTGTCAGCAATTTCTACAAATTTCACCGCAAATAAAACGCAAAACTTTATCGAAATTAGATGTGTGCAAAAATTGCCTTTATAGTCATAACGGTAACGCTTGTTTTTCAACCAAACGATGCCGTGAATGTAATGAAAATCACAATACATTACTACATGCAGCATTCACACAATCAAACAACGCTTCCGTTGCAACAAGCACATCAAAAGCGACGGAAAACACTACACCTGCCACGAAATACGAAACGCCGCAACTGACGCGTGGAAACTCGCACGTTTCACTACAACAAAATAGGCCGGATGTACTTTTACCTACTGCAATGATCAAGGTCCAAGCAGAGGACGGATCGTTCCAGATTTTACGAGTACTTTTAGACCAAGGTTCGCAAACTTCCCTGATAAGTGAAAACGCAGCACAGCTTCTGGGCATATCACGCAAGAAATGCCCGGGCGTTATCTGGGGAATAGGCGAAACGGAAACAAACTGCAAAGGAATCATGACTATCAAATGTGCATCAATTATCAACAGCTTTGAGTTTGAAGTAGATGTTTATATCATGAATAAATTAGTCAAAAACTTGCCTAATCGTACATTCAACAAACCAACATGGTCATATTTGAATAATATTTCATTAGCAGATCCCGATTTCAACATAAGTCGTTCTGTTGATTTACTACTCGGTAGCCGTGTATATTCAAAATTATTATTAGAAGGAGTTTGTAGAGAATTTGAGGACTCTGCATCAGCTCAAAACACACGATTAGGCTGGATATTAAGCGGAGATATCATACAATCGTATCAGTGTAACGTCATTTTACATAACCTGGAGGACATTCAGCAGTTCTGGGAGATAGAAGACATCACTGACGAGACATCATTATCATCAGGAGATCAGCAGACTATAGATTATTATCAAAACACTACGATACGGCAAGAGGATGGTCGGTATCAAGTAAGATTGCCTCTTAAGCCTAATTTTTCAGATAAGTTAGGATTTTCTAAACCGAAAGCTGTAGCGCAGTTTAAATCATTAGAGCGAAAGTTTCAGCAACATCCTAACGTTCAAGCAGATTATCAGAAATTTATGACTGAATATCAAGAATTAGGTCATATGAAACTCGCGAGCAACAGCTCAAAACACGATTGTTTTTTAACGCATCATAACGTACTTCGTCCAGACTCAACCACTACCAAGTTTAGGGTTGTTTTCAATGCGTCTGCCAAAACATCGACAGGCAACAGCCTGAATGACGTCATGGAAGCTGGACCAAATCTACAACAGGACCTCCAGTCCTTGATCCTCAAATGGAGGCAGTATAAATTTCCATATACAGCAGACATTGAGAAAATGTTCCGCCAAATCTGGATTCACGAAGATGATCAGCGATATCAGAAGATTGTTTGGAGGAACACATCATCAGACCCAAGACGTCAAAATAACCCAATACAGGATTATCAGTTAACGACAGTTACCTACGGAACCAAAGCCGCACCTTTTCTCTCTTTGATGACGTTAAAACAACTAGCACGTGATGAAAGAGCCAACAACAAAAACAACTTAGCAACAGACGTCTTGGAGAACTCGTTCTATGTTGACGATCTGTTACATGGATCCCATTCACCCGAATCAGCAAAAACACTAACACGCGACCTAATCAAACTTTTAAAATCGGGAGGTTTTAATCTCAGAAAATGGAAATCAAATGTCCCTGAGTTATTAGAACACATACAGACCGATAACAAAACTCAAGACAGTTTTAATTTTAAGCAATCAGAACCATCGAAGACCTTGGGCCTCATCTGGAACCCCAAGGAAGATACTTTCCGGTTCGAATTAAAAATCGAACTATCAACTACTCCAGTAACAAAACGGTCTTTATTGTCAGATATATCAAAATTATTTGACCCCTTGGGATGGCTATCACCTCTGTCCACAAGGTTAAAAATCATTTTTCAAAAAGTTTGGATACATGATATAAAATGGGATGATCCCCTGCCTAAAAATATTCTGACCGATTGGATAAGCGTCAGAGATACTATTTATCGTGTAAATCAATTACAGTTGCCACGCTGGATAGGCACACAGGAACGTGACAGTATAGAATTACACGGATTTTGCGATGCGTCACAGAAAGCGTACGCGTGCGTGATATACTGTCGAATCAAAGGGAATAAGCAGTCAATGCCTATTTTACTAGTCGGAAAAACAAGACTAGTCCCATCAAGCAAATCAGTATCATTACCAAGGTTGGAGTTATCAGGAGCTCTATTACTATCAAAACTTATATCAAAAGTTCAGCAGTGTCTAACAAACTACAACGTAACTATTTACGGTTGGGTAGACTCTATGGTTGTGTTAGGTTGGTTAAATGGTGACCCAACAAGGTGGAAATCATTTGTGGCCAATTGGGTACGCCAGATAACCAATATTATGCCTACAAACTGCTGGCATTACGTAAAATCATCAGAAAACCCAGCAGATTGTGCCAGTCGAGGCTTGACCGCCGCTCAACTGGAAGATCACTCTCTGTGGTGGAAGGGTCCTTCGTGGCTTTCGACATATGACGCAATAAAGGAACCAAAATTATCAAACTTCACAACAAACGAAGAAATCAAAAATAATAAATTACAAGTAAATGTAACTCAGCAAAATAACGACTGTAGCGTTATAAGAGATCTGATATCAAAGTACAGTTCATTTACACAACTTATAAATGTATATGCAAGGCTTTTGCGTTATTTTAAACGATTACGACTCAAGAAAATGGTACAAACTAAACATCTAAGTCTACGAGAAATCAGACAAGCAAAAATGAAACTAATTAAGTTTGTACAAGAAACAGATTTTTTTGAGGATATACAAAATTTACAACAAGGCAAACCTATATCAAACAAGAGCAAAATATTGAACTTGAATCCGTTTCTCGATCAATACGGCATTCTTCGAGTCGGCGGGAGGCTCAACCGCGCCAACATCGATCCTCAAATGAAGCACCCAATTATTCTATCAAAAACTTGTCGTTTAGCAGAACTTATCATTGACGAGTCTCACTTTCTAACGTTTCATGGCGGACCTCAACTAACATCAGCATATACACGCCAGAAATATTGGATTGTTGGCGGAATCAGAGCCGTCAAAATCCGGGTTAGACATTGTGTTAAATGTCGCTGTCATAACCCTAGCAATCAGCATCAAATCATGGGAGATCTACCACTAGGAAAGTGGGCAATGGGAAGGGTGAATCAAGTGCACCCCGGCAGTGATGGGTACGTCAGAGTAGTCACATTGCAAACAAAAAACGGATCAATGAGAAGACCCATCGTCAAGCTTACACCATTGCCAGATTGCTCCGACGAAGAAGACAAACAAGTGTCAACTTCAGATCAATCACATCAAAATATCAAAACATCACCTCAACTCAAAACCCGAACGAGTCAAAGCCTTAGTTCTACCTACACCACTATAGTGTCTTTATTACTACTTTTATTATGCTTAGTATGCAATGTGCATAGTGCATACAATATAACACAATTACAAGGCAATCAAGCAATTTATTTTGATAAAATATCAGAAATGAATTTAATCCAAGATCAATGGAAAATAGTAGTATATTACGACATGCACCCATATTGGCATGGATCAAACATCTTTAGCATCTATATGAATCACCTTGAAAACCTATGCACACAAACAAAACGGAGATCACATTGTGACGTTATCATGTTGCAGCTACGTCACAGATTCATGGAGCTAGAGTACTACGACCGCATGTTGCTCAATCAGCATTTTGAAGCACATACGCGCACGCGCCGAGGTCTTATCAACGGGATCGGTTACGTTGCAAACAGTCTCTTCGGAGTACTCGACGAACATTTCGCCGAACAATACCAAAAAGACATTACTTTAGTCCGAAAAAATCAGAAACATTTAGCATTACTATGGCGAAATCAAATATCTATCATTGAAGCAGAGAACAACTTGCTGAAACGAGTGGAAAGTACGATGGAAAAGCAACATAAAATATTTAATCAACATTTAATCAACTTAGACCAAGCTCTCTCCACATTAAAAAATGAGGTGGAGAAAGTAGCAGTCACAGAAGACTTTATTTTATCAACATTGATTGCGAGCAACATCCTGAGCAGTCTAAAGAGCATTCAAGATTCGTTGTTGGACACGATCACCAACGTTCAACACTTCAATGTTCATCTTATAACACCGGCTCAACTACAAGATGAGCTAAATATCATTTCAAATCAGTTGCCCAAAGAACTATCATTACCTATCAACAGCATTACTACTGACCTGTACAAAATATATCAAATCATGCAAGTAAGAGCTCGTATGACACGAGAGTATTTCATTTTTGAAATACAAATTCCTCTAGTAAATCGAGAGAGTTACGAAATTTATCACATGATTCCTATTCAACATCAAATAAAAGGAAGTATGGTAAACGTAGTCCTAATATCAGAGTACATCGCCATCAATATCAGAAAGGATGTATACTTACCTATTTCCGGATATGAGCTCCAAAAATGCATTCGATTAAATGCCAACACAAACCTTTGTCAGCTGCAGAAACCAATTTATCAACGAGATTCAGACCAAAATTTTTGCATCAAAAATCAAGAAGGAAATACCTGTACAACTATCACTGCTACATGCAAAACAACGTGGACACAGCTAAACGTAATAAACACATTCATAATCACTTGTTGTGGCCATTGCACTCTACGGATAATATGCGGAGATCAAGTTACCACTGAACAGGTGACCGGAGGGAAAATAATAGCACTAGGAAACAACTGCGTCATCAAGGGTGAGACCTTTATTATTACGTCATATAAACAACAAACGACTAACATGAAAATTAAGCCTGATATTATTGCCGTAGAGATCGCTCCCGTCAATAACTTAATCAACTTATCAATACCAACCAATGAGTACAAGGAAGAAAGTTACCAAACATCTTTGAAAAGTATCTCAAAACAAATAGAGCAAATGAAAGCAGCCTCAGATCAAACTGATGATGGTGTGACTTATCACGATGTCCACCATTACGTGGCCATCTACTGCGTGGGGGTGGCAGGGCTAGCCTTCGCTGCGTTTGCGTACATACGCTCGCGCCGGCGCCGCCGCACCGTGCAGCTGGCGCTCACACCTGCACAGCCTGGCGTACACTATCGCGCCGGTACGAGTGATCTGCGTGCGACTAGTATGCCAAATCAAAGTGATCAGTGCGCGAGTGAAGTGTATCATAGTGATCAGCGCGCGAGTGTAACAAACAACTCAAATGCGTGTGTAACCGATAGAGCTACTTCACCTGTTATTAGAAAATGTAGTTTCAAAACATCAACTAACAACTTAGCAATTTAAGTATCATTGTTTTATCACCTTGTATCATCAGATCATACTAACAACACCATCTTTCAGCATCAGTCATCTCGCGCCCGGGAGTATGTACGGTGCAACCTTACATGCAATTATTGCACTCTCATCAATATTATAATAATTCAATCAGTTCACGCTCCGACCGCGTCATTGCAACACCTATCATTATCAATAGTTAAGGAGTGGACTCAATACAAATATCAAGAGAAAATATATAGTTTTATTTAATATCATTATCAATATCAATCAGTAAAAGACGTATGGTGAGAACCGTACACATACTATTTCCAATAAGGAGAGGCAAATTTAATGTAAGTGACATTACTGGTACTTCGTAAATAAATGAAGTTGGATTATTAAAACACTGAAATAATTATGACTATGCAGGAAAGGAGGAATAAAATAAATAATGTTGTATTAGTATAATCTGTAAACAAATGGTCTGATCAATCACGAGTTGCAGAATTATATAAAATATTTTTGTAGGAATTATTTCTAATAGGGACATATTATTGTAATGATGACGATATGAATGTGAGGTAGATATATTAAATATTGTATAATTAATAACCCTGTATCTCGATCATTATCAACGCGAGCCGTGTTAGTGAGAGAACTGGGATTATAAATAAATGATACAAAGTCGAATAAAAATATATAAAAGTGATGAAATAAATAAAATAAATGAAGTAAATAAATGAAATAAGTAAATGAAGTAAATAAATGAAATAAATAAATGAAGTAAATAAATAAATAAATAAGAAATTATGAAAATGTTATAAAAAAAATATGAACATGTATCATATTATGTACTAAAAATGTGTATTTATCTATTGTCTACAATGGCCATACGTAGAAAATAGAAAATTGATACACGATACTTGACTTTGACTCGCATACCATGAGAGAATGCTGAAACTCGGACTTGACAAATGTTTGTAATACAGACTCATGACAGTTTTACATGCTTAAATTGAAATTGTTTAATCCTTAGTTTTAATATGAATTTATGAAATGTATACTTAGATATATATAAAAAATGTAAACTTTTTTTATTTAATCTTTTTGCGGTGGAGGTGTGGTGTAGTAGTACATGCCTCTACCATGTATTCCATGTATTCCTTGGTATATTACAGACCTTATAACCATCAACACGTATATTATTACTCCCGACACTACAGTATAGTACACCCACATTTCGCCAGTTATGTTATAAATAAGTCCCATGTAATAGGGGGCGAGCCTATTGCCATTAACCAGGCACAAATCCAGACTCCAGGCTGCTACTGAGAATGTCCTAATGAAAAAACCACAGAAATAGATAGAATAGAAAAGTGGGCAGGGCGCGCGTGCCAACACTCTGCACCAGAGTGCAGGGCATTTCAAAGCCTTTCTCAGTACGCCTTATGACTTGTTTCTGTAAATACACTAACAAAAACCCGCAAAATACCTTATTGTGCTGTTTCTAACTTCTGAAACAAAAGCTGTAAAGTACATTTGATGAAAGTTAATTTTAATAAATTCATCATCATCCTCCGAGCCTTTTCCCAATTATATTGGGGTCGGCTTCCAGTCTAGCCAGATGCGGCTGAACATCAGTATTTTACACGGAGCGACTGCCATCAGACCCCCGCAACCCAGTTACTGGGTAATACCGACATTCGGAGGTTAGACCAGTTGTCAGACTTTCAGGCTTCTGACTACCTGTAACGACTGCCATAGAAATTAGTATGACAACCGGGACCGACAGCTTAACGTGCTCTCCGAGGCACGGAGGGGTCTCGATGTGTCACGAAACGGTCACCCATCCACAGACTGACCGCGGCAAGTGCAGCTTAACCTTGCAGATCGTACAATCCGCGCAGTCGTTGCTTCGCTAAATTAATGACGTCAATATGTAAGCCGTAGTTTGTTCGAAAGTTGCCACGCATGAATCGCAAGTAAAATTGTGATTACAACCATTCTACTCTATCTATTTCTGTGGAAAAAACCCAATAACACTTTGCCCGACCCAGGAATCGAACCCAGGACCCCACGCTCAGCAGTCGCACTTGCGACCACTAGACCAACGAGGCAGGCAATGGTGTTTAAGAGGTACTTAATTGACAAGTTTAGTTCAATTTAAGTGTAATTAGCATCCGTGCCACAACACGGTAAACAACAACACGTTGGATTGCCAAGCCGTATTTATACTCACGATGATCGGTATATTAGGTAATAAACTCTTGAGTTGTATAACTCTGGCACAAACATTATAGATGAAGTGCTGCGAACAATCATAGTGAAGCCAACCAAACCGTGCTTCTCCGTGTCCAAACCAGCACTCACGCACACACCATGCACCTGAAGGATATTTTTTTCGCGATGTTTACTGGTCGATGCCGTGAGATGTGTACTGAGAGCGGTGAGTATGGTTTGAGGCACATGTGTGTGCGTAAGCGCTGGTTTGTACACGGAGGAGCCCGTTTAATTTGACTTCACTAATATGGTTAATAACTTCTTAGGTTTTCGCGATCACTACACATTATAATAAAACAAAGTTTAACCGGATTAAATTAATAAATACCGTTACCGTACAATAGTACGGTAGATTAAAATATTTTTTTAGAAATATCTATAAAGACGATTGTCATCTTAGTCTACCTGCGACCACGAAATGCTACAAAGTCAAAGTCAAAGTATTTATTAGTGTGATTTTTGGTGATACAGTAGGTCTTATACATATTTTACGGGAACTCAAAAATCTACCCATTAGGGCGTACACTATTTAACAATGTAAGAAATAAAGAAGACATTGCATACAATTTAACAAAAAAAATAAAAATTGTAAATTATTTATGAATAATTATTAAAATGTAAATTCTGAAACATTCGATACATCTAGCATAAGTACTTATTTATTTATTTATTTATTTATTCATTTATTTGACACTAAATAAGTTCATAATTTGTTGAAAGCTCTGTTTTCTGAACTAAGCTATAATCTAGCCTGTGTGTCATAAAATCGGTCATATTAAATTTTGTCAAGAAGAAATTCATCAATTAGGAATCTACTTAGTTTACGTTTAAATTGTGTCAAGTTTGAATCTTTGATGTCATTTGGTAGCTTATTCAATATTTTTGGAGCCATGCAGAGTATACTCTTGTGCATAAGAGTGGTTTTTACAAAGCTTTCGAAACGACAGGAAAACCAATTTAAATAATATACGCGATTTAATCCGGTTAAACTTTGTTTCACTATGGTTGTTCGATCTGTGGCTATGACTGTGGTTCATTTATGAGGAGCTGAATTTGGACGACCAAGGCTTGCCACGCCTGATCTGATATGGACACAAGGGATTTGGTTATCATTGCTACGTCAGGCTACATCAACTCAGCCTATCGCAGTCCACTGCTGGACATAGGCCTCTTCCAAGTTGCACCACAAAACTCGGTCCTCTGGCTTCCGCATCCAGTCCCACCACCACCTCCAGGTCCACCTGGCGGGGGAACGCCCTACGCTGCGTTTGCCGATTCGCGGTTTCCACTTAAGGATTCGTCTGCTCCAGCGGTCATCGGTCCTTCGACTGACATGGCCAGCCCACTGCCACTTCAGCTTACTGATCCTACAAGCTATGTCGGTCACTCCGTCTGCGAGTGCTATACTAAATGTAATAGTAATACTAAAGTAAATAACTAACACGATAAATTCAAATTTAAATGTTTTTTATTTCAAATAAACCTAATTACAGGCACTTTTGAAACGTCAGGCTCTAGTTGCAAGCGGTTCCAAATTCTGGGTCCTATGGAGAAGAACAGGCAAGAAACTCCAGCGATATACTCTTTTTAAAATAGGTTATTGTTTATCACGTCACATTTATTCAAATGTGAGTATAATGAAGGATAATGTCAGAAATAAACAAGAGTTTAAAAGTGAGAATATTGCCTTTAGACATAAACGTAAAAAGAGTTGCCATAGTATGTAGGAGCTGACCTGTCCCGACAGACGGCACCCGTTCACGAGCATGACGTGAGCATCAGCCATCGCTTAACTCAACCATAATTATAATGATAAGAACTCCAATAACTGAACAATATTTTGAATTCTGGGTGGTCTAAAATCATAAATTAAAGCGTCCTTGCAACTAATGTTGTAAAATAAAAACAGTTGTAAACTCTATTGCCGATCTGGCGATCATCCAACACTCTCCACTTCATGGCGTTGGTAATGAATGCGGTTTCAAATTTGGCTTTTTTAATGATTTATAGGCAAGGTAGTGTTTTGTTTTGATTCTTGATGTGAAGAAAAGAAAAGAAAAGTGTTTGTACTCCGAAAAAAAAAATGCAAATAATATTACTTCTGCCAAATTGTAAAGCATTTTGTTGGCAGATGTAGCTCCCTTATTTATTACATTTCAATATTCAACACTTTTTCACCGATAAACTAACAAAAAAATTAAACTTAAACTAAAATTTAAATTAACTGCATTTTACCATACACGAAGGGAAAAAGGGAAAAGAGGATAGAGTGGAAGATAGAAGAGAGGAGAGGAGGTAGGCAGTGATAGCCTAGTTGTTGAACGCTTGCCTTCCATGGAGGGTCTGAGTTCGAATCCGGCCCGCACCTTTAACTTTTCGGGTTCATGTGTAGATCAGAATGTGATTAACACTTTCTTCCTTACCCAAGAGCTCAACTATAGGAAAAAAAGGTTGTCGCTGGGCTTAACAAATAATACCTTTATCAATATTCAGGAAAAATCAATCGAAAAAACATTTCCCAAAATCATTCGGCTGTCGTATACGAGGAAATGTACGAGTAAACACGCGCTAATGAAGTCAAAAATGTTTGCCAAAGGTCAATTAATAGGATGCTGTAAATCCTACAGATTATACCGCTTCCTACCGAAAACGATTTGATTGGTATGTTTACGCGGTATACCTTCTGGAGTTTTCAGGGATTCTTTATGTTCAATAGATGGTAGGTCTGCTCGAATTTGAACCAAGGCGATATCAAACACAAAAAGAAAATATTTCCACATAGGATTTGTATTTTTCAACAGATTGAATAATACTATTGTCGTTATTGGTTAAATAAAAATGCTTTTTACTGATCTACCTACTTTTTTGTACGTTTCTCAGACTGTACAAGAAGTCTACAGCTTGGTCTCGTATTTTAATAAAACTTTAAGTATTTCAAATGCACGTTTTAAAAAAATGCTTTTTACTGATCTACCTACTTTTTTGTACGTTTCTCAGACTGTACAAGAAGTCTACAGCTTGGTCTCGTATTTTAATAAAACTTTAAGTATTTCAAATGCACGTTTTAAACGTGGAAAAGCCTTTTAATAATTTTCTCGAAATCTGCCCATAGCATCAAATTCTACAAAGTGTAAGCTCAAACAAAAACAATTTTCATACAAACAGAGAACGAGGAAAAAGCACATGTCGAAAAATGCGAGAATTTGACAAACCTTTGAGGAATCCTCTTTGGCGAGATCCCTGGATTTTGAGAGGCATTTTAATCGCACATATTTCGAGTCTCGAGTATTTTGTAGGTTTTTGTCATGAATAATTTAAATCCGAATTTCTTTGCATAGTTGGAGTTACTCAGTAAAAATATTTTTTATTATGGTACATAACATACATACATAACATACATATAAGCTATTTTATACACCCTAACGAATGATATTATGAGATTAAAAAAAGGCTCCTATTATATATAAAGTATTTTTTTCATCAAGTCAATTTCTAATTATTACGTCCTATATCAATGAACAAACCTACCTGAAGTGTGTAGTTTTTATGGGTGTACGATAAAATATAATAATAATCATCATCATTGATGTGAATGATACGCAGATTTGACCAAGACTAATATTTATTAATAGCAGGTAGTACAATATAAATAGTTATACACAAATACCGACACCATACACAATATCTTTCCCCAAAAATCTTAAAGTATATTATATTACGAAAATACAATATTTTAAAATAGGTACTAAATTCTATGGAATAGCATCACCACATTATTTATTTATCCTAGGAAACAAATATGTATGATACTAAACAATAATAAATGCATGCAATTAAATATGAATTAAATTATGTAATATTTTAACATTCATTTATTTTACTAACACCATCGCCGAATACAATATAATAAGTAGGTAATAATAACATATTCATGTTCCCTGTATTTTTATTTTTTTATTTTTTATTTATTTATTATTTAGTTGCCCTTTTTTTGTTCGTGCTATGATAGCCGCCGAGCGCACTGTTCGTGCATTTCCACTAGGTTTGCTCAACAAATCACTGGTCTCCGTAGAACTATCATCGTCTCTCTCAGCAGTGGACCATTTGTCATCACTGTTAATAGGCTCCTGTTTTCTACAACCTGGGACAATGTTAGCATGCTGTGAGTTAGTTTCTATTTTAACCAAATGACGCCTATTGCGCCTGTAATGCCTTCCTATACTGTCTGAGACAAAATAAGATCTTGGCTGAGCTGCCTGAGATTGCACCCTGGCATTTTTACGTTTTTTTTTTTAATCAAGCATGATTACTGCGTCACCGGGTTTTAGTGACGGTAAAGCTCTTGCATGCTTGTCATAGTACTGTTTGCTAACCTCCTGTGTGCGTACAATATTCTTGTAGTCGGCGGTATTGTCGCGGCTGGGCACTAGTTTTGTGACGTGAGAAGGCAGTCTACTATTAAGTCTACGTCCCATTAGTAACTGCGCAGGAGAACCTATTCCATCACGCAGTGTATTTCTAAAATTTAACAATCCTAAGTAAAAGTCTGATCCTGATTCAATTGATTTGATTAAAATATTTTTAATTGTTTGTACACTTCGCTCACTGCGCCCATTTGATTGCGGATAGTTAGGAGAGCTAGTAGTGTGATCAAATCCCCACTTATTTTTAAAATCAACAAATTCCTTCGAAGCGTACGCTGGTCCATTATCGGTCACCAGCTCGCTTGGAACACCATGTCGCGCGAATTGGTCCCTCATTGCCGTAATTACTGCCTTACTTCCAATACTGGTTAACGGGTTAACCCCTATATAATTTGAGAAATAGTCTACCAAAATGAGAAAATATTTTTTCCCGTACTCAAATATGTCGGAGCCTACTTTAGCCCAAGGCATATTCGGTATATTATGAGGAAGCAGGGGCTCGCGGGTGGGTCGCGGTTTCCGTTCTAGACATGCTTTACATCGTTTTACAGTA
Source organism: Asteroscopus sphinx (assembly GCA_949699075.1). Classification (NCBI taxonomy): domain Eukaryota; kingdom Metazoa; phylum Arthropoda; class Insecta; order Lepidoptera; family Noctuidae; genus Asteroscopus; species Asteroscopus sphinx. The sequence goes on along the minus strand of OX453022.1, from coordinate 17,900,946 downwards.
TTTTCAATGTCACGTGACATTCCCGGCCAAAACATCACATCACATCATTTCAGCCGAAAGAAGTCCATTGCTGGACAAAGGCCTCCCCCAACATGTTGGGGGGATAAACATAATAATAACACCCTATGATTATTATTACAGATTACACAACAGATCACATTTCAGCGCGTTTTATTGTTCTGTGTATCATCAATGCGAAATCCTCCAACGACAATAAACAAAATCCCTATATCGAGCGTCCCTCTTTTTACAACCGAAAACAAAAAAAGTTTTAACCGAGCGAACTTCAACATTAAACCAGCCATAACAATCTTGTCAATTTCACAAACCGTCCGTTTAAGTACAGACATTCAAAGTCAAAAACCTCTTTATCTATACCACTATAATAGATTTTATGTTCCTTTTTATGGCAGACCCTCCAATCTAATCTTGCTGAACGTTTGATAAACACAGAAAGACATAAAACTTCCATGCGGAAAGAGCATGTCCTTGAACTTTACATTTGGGGTGGCAGGACTTGTATAATTGACTTTCGTAAGGTCATGGATATTTAGATTTGCATAAGGAATCGTTTTGGCAACATCGCGTGATTGTGGGGTTGGAGTTCCGCAAGGTAACGTTCTTGGACCGACTTGGTTTTGTTTCGAGCGATTGCCAGTTATACATGTAAAAAGAATCGCTTATTTCCCGAAAAGGGGTAATTGTACCCATAATTATGATCAACTTTTACTATGGGACCAAACCTGAAATCACGAAAAGAAAAATCAAAATCGGGAAATAAGCGATTCAAATTTCAGCATGTATAATTTATGTAAGTTATGATTAACCTCGCACCCACCTATAAAAGAGGTGGGGGTCCGGTCTCCCACTTAGTCTACGCCAAAACGCTAATATTTGCCGAATATTTTACCTTTTGTATCCGTGCCACAAAATAGTTTAATATGTAGTTGCACGCGCCGCCCGCTTTATTGACATAGCAAGGAACAACTATCATTCGGTGAAGCAGAATAAGTGTGCCCGTCCCCAAACATCTAAAAAATAGTTTACCTTTGTGCATTGTTGGACCCTGCCTCACCCCGCCTCCAGGAGGGAGGAGCCTTATTACTTACTTAGATTTTAGTACTTATTACTAAGATTATCTACAACGCAGGAATCCGTACTCCAGAGTTACTTCAGAGTCGAAATTATAGCCACGCTGCCATGGACGAATAAAAAAGGCGGACGGAATCTCGCTAAGTAATAAGTGAAGCACCCACAGTAAGTCAACTCGCTTGAAAGTACGGGCTGGCACGCACACATTCATACCCATATAGTAAATCTAACAGCCGCGATTACGCAACAAATCTGGTGTGACGGTAGTCTTTGTCATAGTGTCATAAATAAAATAACAATTTGCCGTCTGGTGTGTTAAAATGCTGTCGAAATTATAGTGAGCTTAAAAAAAAAATTGTGCTCAAATTTTTTTCTTAGCAATATACCCACCGCGTTTTTTTATTCGTCCGTGCACGCTGCATTCAAAAAGTCAATAAAATTAACTAAAAGTCGGTTATTATACCACATGGCTAAGTATAAGTTCATTATTTCCCTGCATGTAAATTAATGACTTAACACAATATACAATCACCGTTGCTCCCAGGCAGTTGAGTTGATTAAATAATATTCTTACTTTAAAAGGGCAGCTTGAGAGCCAGTGCGAATAATGAAAAATAAAACATCGGAGTAATCTTGTGGGAAAACGCTGACATAATGTAACAGTTAAAGCTTGTATTATTTTAGTTTTTATGTTTAAACTAGTTATTTATGTGATGTAAACTAGTTATCCATCTGAGCTAACTTTTAATTATCACTTATTTTAACGGTGAAGGAAAACTGTAACAGCCAAGTTGCACCCCCATCAATAAAAATATTACTCGCTGAATACTACATTTATCGAAAATTCGTTTTAACAATTGAAGTACAGGCACAGATTACCTAGTAGTTTGGTACAGGTACTGTAGTTTGATCAGAAACTATATAGTTCGCTGTAGTTGTAGATAGAAAAAATGCCAAAAGTGGCAGTTTTTCGCACTTTTTCTATCTACACCCTACAGCGAAGTATAATTTACAGAGTTAATAGTTACTGATTAAACTACAGTACCTGTACTTCAATCGTCAAAATCATTTTTTTTCGATAAAAGATGTACCTATTCAGCAAATAATAACTTTTTTACTGATGGGGGCGCCACTTGGCTGCTACATTCCCCTTAAGAGGTTTTCAGTTATTTCAATACCACCTTATATGTTGGCTTAGTGCCCAAAACGAAAATCACAAAATCTAGACACGATAGGTAGCGCTGTGAGCGAAGCCATCAGCTAGTTAATTATAATTATTTTCTTTCACCATCATATTTTTCCATAAAGCCAACAAAGGTACTTTACCGAAGTTTATCCATATTTTAATAAATATCTGCATTTTCCGTGAATCGAGATCAATCAACTCAGCCTATCGCAGTCCACTGCTAGACATAGGCCTCTCCCAAGTTGCGCCACAACGCTCGGTCCTCTGCCTTCCGCATCCAGTCCCCCCAGCCACGTTCTTTAGGTCGTCGGTCCACCTGGCAGGTGAACGTCGGATTAAATGAATCGAGATCATAAAAATCTAAATAATAAGGTACAATCTTTTTCACACTTTTTGTTTTTTTGATTGAAGCACTTCACTTTTTCCTAAACCCACTATTATTTCGACAGCATTATTGTTATTTTTTGATTGAAGCACTTCACTTTTTCCTAAACCCACTATTATTTCGACAGCATTATTGTTATTTTTTGATTGAAGCACTTCACTTTTTCCTAAACCCACTATTATTTCGACAGCATTATTGTTATTTTTTGATTGAAGCACTTCACTTTTTCCTAAACCCACTATCATTTCGACAGCATTATTGTTATTTTTTGATTGAAGCACTTCACTTTTTCCTAAACCCACTATTATTTCGACAGCATTATTGTTATTTTTTGATTGAAGCACTTCACTTTTTCCTAAACCCACTATCATTTCGACAGCATTATTGTTATTTTTTGATTGAAGCACTTCACTTTTTCCTAAACCCACTATTATTTCGACAGCATTATTGTTATTTTTTGATTGAAGCACTTCACTTTTTCCTAAACCCACTATTATTTCGACAGCATTATTGTTATTTTTTGATTGAAGCACTTCACTTTTTCCTAAACCCACTATCATTTCGACAGCATTATTGTTATTTTTTGATTGAAGCACTTCACTTTTTCCTAAACCCACTATTATTTCGACAGCATTATTGTTATTTTTTGATTGAAGCACTTCACTTTTTCCTAAACCCACTATCATTTCGACAGAATTATTGTTATTTTTTTGTGAAACTACGACAATGGTGTCGATTCACTTGTTCCAGAATTAAACTTGTTTCAAACTATCGCTCTCTTTTACTAATAGTAGATTCAAGAAAGGGCTGGCAACAATTTTGGAACTGTCAAATTAGTTGACGTGTTCAATTTCTTTGTATTTTAGTTCGTTCCGAGATCACGACAAAACTTGTATGGAAATTTTAATTCCGACTAATTTGACAGCACTAAAATTGTTGTCATCTCTTTCTTGTATCTACTATTAGTAAAAACCGGCCAAGAGCATGTCGGGCCATGCTCAGTATTATAGGGTTCCTTAAGTAGGTGTAATTACAAACGAATCAAATCGAATATTTATCATGGCAATTTTAGTTTTTGAAATAATCGGCAGCATTCGCGACTCAGAGCGCGTTGTTAGTAGCGCCATCTAGCGATAAATTTAAGAAGCCAAATTTAAGAAGTGTGTCATTTCAAAGTTACTTTTTGTGATTTTTTCAAATAGAAAGTAGCTAAAGGAGCATTATTTGCTATGATCATTTTTCTCTAAGGTCAATGACCTTTGAACTAGGACGTTTTAAGTATTTTTCAGTTTTCTCTCTATAACTCAAAAAATTATAATCACATTATACTCGAAATAATTTTAAAAGAGAGTTTTCACAAAGATCTATCAATGTGGAAGATTATAAGTTTCTACATTGCATAGTTTAGAAATGGCAGGGGGGGGACACATTACAAGCCACTTTGGCGGGCTATATTTCGCAGATGGTACACCTGATAAAAAAGTGGTGTATGAAACATTACCTTCATTTTAGTAGACCTATTCAATGATACTACACCCGAGGGGGTGCAGCGAAAAAAAAAATTTCATCCCCTTTTCACATGTATGGACGCCACCCCTAAAATACGTAAAAACGATTTTTTTATTCTTTTAAAATTGAGATCTATGTGTAGATCTATTTTTTAACAAAATTTCAATTAATTATGTTTATAACTGTAGAAGTTATTAAGCTGTAAAGGATTAGGACAGACGGACAGACGGACGGACATGACGAAACTATAAGGGTTACTTGTAGGACTTCGGAACCCTAAAAGAGTGATAGCTTAAAATAAGTTTAGTTTGTGGACAAGAGAATCGACACCAGTGACTGCCGTGACACGAGATTTGTTGCGTAATCGCAGCTTTTTGTCTTATTATGGTTGTGAATGTGTGCGTGCCAGCCCGTACTTTCTAGTGAGCCGTACAGGAATACGAGCGGGCGTCCTTGAAGTGCTTCACTTATTGTTTAGCGAGATTCCGTCCGCCTTTTTTTATTCGTCCATGTTTAATACCTACCTATTGTGATTTATATAATCGAGATTCGTCTTGACAATACCACTGGAAAACAAGACCACATGCCGTATTTATAATCTACTTAGCAATAAAGCTGCTCAAAATTATAATAATTTTAACTTAATAAAGAAGAACTGAGCAATAAACGATGTTCGCTTTTCTTTAGAGCTGAACAGATGTGGTTTCACAAGAAATTCAATTTCGTCTAACGAGTAAATAAAGCGTTATGAAAAGGCTTAAGGCTGTCTGCACAATTCAGAATTTGCGATCATTTATACGCGTCTTACTGTTCTACTTAATACATACTCGTGGTTGGGTAAAATGGGTAAACATTCAAGGCTTAAGGCCCTGTCCCTGCACGAAACGTCTCGGGGTGGACTGCGGGGTACAGTGGGGAGCTGGAGCACTGAGGTGCGCCGGCCCGTGATAACAATTAGTTATGTAAAACATTAAATTAAAGTAATTTTATCAAAAAAAAAACTGAAATGGATTACTTGGCTTGCGATAACATATTATTATATCGTGTAAGTTTCAAAATCATGTTCTATATAAATTTTCGTCATAAAATGAATTCAAAGTGTCAAAAATTGGCTATGTTTGGATTTTTTTTCTATCAAGCGAAGTTATTTAAATCGTGTACCGATCTTTCGAAATGGATACCTACATAAACTACTCAACTTCACCATATATTTTTTCCATTCTCCCTTCTTCAAGAAATGATGACGAAAAATGGAAAGAAACAATGTACTTTTTTGGAGTTTGGCGACCAGATCGGTCCTTGATGCACTCCGGGTTCCGTGTGGTGCCGGACATAAATCATTGCACCACCCTATCTCTTCTCAGGGGTTTCATAAAAGGCGACTAAGGGATTCACCAGAGGATGGGCAGCAGCGTTCTCTGAGTATTTAACCAACCAACTGCAATCGCCAACCCACCTGCCAAGCGTGGCGATTATGGAAATTCCCCCACCCCTTTTGGGGGAGGCCTATGCCCAGCAGTGGACGTCTTTCGGCTGAAATGGTGATGATGATGATGATACGCGTCTTATTGTTCTACTTAATACATATTTGTGATTGGGTAAAATGGGTAAATATTCAAGGCTTAAAGGACTCCGGGTAGGGTTGCCAGGTGTCCGGCTTTTTATATTCGTGTCCGACCAAATATATACACGTCCGGCCTGTCCGGCTTTTGTTACGCTTTTGGTCAAGTAGAGTAAATATAATTATTTTGTATGTTACGCACCTATAGTTTATTTTAAAAAGATAAGGCTGATTATAAATTATTTATTGTTTTATTTACTTTAAATGTAAAGAAGTTACAAATTACTTTAGCAAGAAGAAAATGTGATTCATAGTCTACAACGTGGATATGACTATACGACAATAAATGAAAACACGGTTATTACTAGTCTATAGGAGCATTTGAAACATAAATAAGTTGTTTAAAAAAACTTTTTTTTTTCACAAAATAAATATTAAGACATCGAAATAAAAAGTACCACCATTTTTAATCATCTGTAATCATTGAGAAAGAGTGTTTAAAATTATATGGACTCGCACATGACAGGTCTTCGACCTAACGATCTTTGCCTAGAAAAATGGTCCTACAGTCAAAATTAATGAAATTAAAATAATTTCCTGTGGCTAAGCTACTAACTGGATGTGATTAATTTTTTTTATACGATCAGAGAACGTGATACTCTGTACGTGGTTTTATTTAATGTCGTATTGTCATCTCCATGTTGTATACTTATCAAGACAGATGATAAATAATTCAGTAACAAAGTCTTGAAATCGCAAGTTTGTAGACATCTTTTACTCAAAGTTCAGTCTACCTACATTTCTCATTTCACACGAGTCGGTATCGCTTCACGTAAGCACTTAGACGAAGAGCTTGATTGAAAACATCTAAATTGTCTGACGTGTTTCGTTTTTGATTATTTCGTTGGGTGCAGCTCTTCGGGTATGCAGCAAGCGAGCAAATGCATAGGCCTATGTCCAGCAGTGGACTGCGATAGGCTGAGTTGATTGATTGAGCAAATGCATGGAGTATTTTCTCGTTTAATATTTTTGCCAAGAAACTGTTTTTTTTTTCTACCGTAGAGGGTTTTAAAAATGTATTGTGTGAATTTTAGATTTTTTGTACTTTTTTTATGTCTTGTCATGAATAAAAACCGGCCAAGAGCATGTCGGGCCATGCTCAGTATTATAGGGTTCCTTAAGTAGGTGTTACAAACAAATCAAATCGAATATTAATCACGGCTATTTTAGTTTTTGCAATAGACGGCAGCATTGGCGACTCAGAGAGTGATGCCAGTAGCCACTAGATGGCGCTATACAGTGCCAAATGTAATACACGGCACTTGACGGCATCATTGGCGACCCAGAGAGTGTTGTACGACGCCGCTAGATGGCGCCAAATTTAAGAAGTGTGTCGTCAATATAACACAAAGTTACTTTTTGTGATTTTTTCAAATAGAAAGTAGCTAAAGGAGCATTATTTGCTATGATCATTTTTCTCTAAGGTCAATGACCTTTGAACTAGGACCTTTTAAGTATTTTTCAGTTTTCTGTCTATAACTCAAAAAAATATAATCATATTATACTCGAAATAATTTTAAAAGAGAGTTTTCACAAAGGTCTATCAATGTGGAAGATTATAAGTTTCTACGTTGCATAGTTTAGAAATGGCAGGGGGGTGGACACATTGCAAGCCACTTTGGCGGGCTATATTTCGCAGATGGTACACCTGATAAAAAAGTGATGTATGAAACATTACCTTCATTTTAGTAGACCTATTCAATGATATCCCACACGAGGGGGTGCAGCGAAAAAAACATTTTTTTCCCCATTTCACATGTATACAGAACGTAAAAACTATTTTTTTATTCTTTTAAAATTGAGATCTATATGCAGACTATTTTTTAACAAAATTTCATTTACTTATGTTTATAACTGTAGAAGTTTATTAAGCTGTAAAGGATTAGGACAGACGGACAGACGGACAGACGGACAGACGGACGGACATGACGAAACTATAAGGGTTCCTTGTAGGACTTCGGAACCCTAAAAACGACAATAATAAATCATTTTAATGGATAACAACAGGTTTTTATCGAAAATAGCTAAAAAATGTAAGATTTTCTTATAATCAGAAGTTTTAGCCCTAAAACTTTAGATTTTCACTTCAAACTTTCAGAATGCAAAGTTTTTGGGTTCTTCAAAAGATACTTCGTGGAGAACCCAAAATCAATGAATTTGTATAAAATTTTGTATGCAGAAATAATAATTATCCATTTCCCCATTCACATTTCAATTTTAAAATGAAAAGTCTTACGTCAGCGAATACCTGAGTGTTTGCATAACTACGACCCTTGCTTTTAATCATGCTTTTGTTTTTAAAGCAGTAGTTTACAATTTAAATGCGGTGGGAATTAAATAGCTCTTACTTTGTCGTAGCTATCAGCTGCATTACTACCCCTAAGGGCATTTCAGAATTAATTTGCATCAATTTTGTAAAAAGAAGCTTACCCATAGAAAATGTTGACTTTACAACGTTTTCTTAACTCGCTTTCTTGTCTGTCTGTTCGGTACTAATTTTGCAATTGATTTTAAGCTAATTTTTAGACGAAATAGAGATTTAGAACTTTAAGCATAGCTCAGCACTGGATGCCAATGCAATATTAACTCACTTTTATTTTAAAAACGTAGTATGTAAAAAAATCGTAAGTATTACAAAATTCATTGGCTACATCCCATTTTGTATATTTTTATATTTCATACAATAAATCCCATTTCGTAACCATCAAATTCATTTCAGTAGGTAAATGTGAAGAAATGGGATTTTGACCAAATAGGAATCGATTCGAATTGATGGCATCAATGTACACACCGAGCATGAGTTCTGTCTCAGTGTGATTAGGAATTTTCTGGGTGCATACCCGTACGTAGTACAAACAGTTCTTCGACTGTAAAGTTCTGCATAATACTGCTATTTACGTACAGTCAAGCCAAAGATATTAAGTGGTAATATTTCTGTGAATCAAGCGTATATTGACGATAAAAAACCGGTATAAATAAGTAGACACTGTCTTGTATGAAATTTACACACTAAGCCAATTCCAGTTATAATGGTTTTTACCATTAACTTCATGTTCATTTACCTAATACCAAAATCACCATTGAGGAAACCCTCAAATCAAATCCTTTTATTTACATGAAATGTGGTACACACGGCTACATATCAAGCTGTACATTTCCAGTATAAGCTGGCATTGTATAGGTTTTCCTTACAACGCGAGGTCAGCCTTTACTGGTTCATACAGCTTGATGTGTAGCCGTGTGTACAAGTAAAGGTGTTACTATTTTAGTTCTACACATTTCACGATTTTCGGTGTACACATATTAAACCATTTAACATGCTGCTGTGCTGAACAGTCTAAATAATATTCGTCAGGACCTTTAAAAATTCGTTAAACTATCTAGACTTTGCTCATTAATTAATTAACATAATGATAACATAGCATAATATCACGCCTGTATTTCCCCGAAGGGGTAGGCAGAGGTTTATAGTAGGTACACCCACATTTCGCCAATTAAGTTATAAGTCCCATGTAATAGGGCGTGCCTATTGCCATCATCCGGGCACAAATCCAGACTCCGGGCTGCTAATGAGAATTTCCTGATGAAAAAACCCAATAACACTTTGCCCGACCCGGGAATCGAACCCAGGACCCCACGCTCAACAGTCGCGCTTGCGACCACTAGACCAACGAGGCAGTCAATTAATAAATTAATTAATTAATTAGTGCTCTTATATACATTCATTGTTATAAAACTATAATTTAATATAATAATAATTAAATGTTATGAGGGTAGGCCGGGAGCCGACGCCCGAGTGTCATCACTGCGGAAGCTGCCCAGAGCACACGGCGCAGCACACACTGGAGGAGTGCCCAGCTTGGGCCGCACAGCGCCGTGACCTCATCACTGCAGTAGGCGGCAGCGATCTCTCGCTTCCGGCCGTGGTTCTGTCTATGGTCGCAAGTGAGAGCGCTTGGGAAGGCGTCGTCTCCTTCTGCGAGGAGGTAATGCTCACTAAGGAGGCGGCGGAGAGGGTTCGAGAGGCGATAACCTCTCTTCCCATTCACAGGAGGCGACCTGGGCGTCGTATGCTGACCTGCAGTCACCCTAGGTGTGGGCCTGCGGGCGGCGGACTCGGGGTGGCCCACCGCTGACCAGTCAAGGCCCGTGACGGTGGCGCGTTGTGTTCCGCGCGCGCCAGTCCAGAGGAGGGTGCGGCCGATGCAGTTGCCGCACGGGGTGAAGGGGCTCACCTACTAGTGGCGAGCCGGGACCTGCCGGGGATGGTTGGGCGATTACAGGAGTTTTCCCACGCCCCCGGCCAAGGGTCATTAGAGGAACACCGTGGTGGTTTTTAGTCGGTAAGAGTCTGACACTGGCTCCGCCTTCCCCGGGCGGAGTGCGCCCATGAGGATATTCCCCACGGAAAAAAAAAGGTCGGTATGTATGAGATTACTGTGAACCACACGATTATTTGCTTCATTAGAGTCATTTATTTACAACTCAAACTTTCGGTGAAACTCAATCAAATAAAATCAAATCAAAAACAGAACTATTTTTTCTTTGTCAGTCTTGTGTTAGTTTGTGTTTTATCATGCAATATATAGTAATCTATGCATGCAATAAATGTGCTAGTTAACACTTAAATTGAATTTAAAATGGACAAGGCTATCCATAGTTTTGCCAGAAAAGCAATTTATCCCTTTGCTGTGAACAGTTATTCACTGTTCTGTTTCTTTCATTTTAATGACAAATGAAATAAGACTAAAAAAGATAAAAAAGTAAATCTATTTATAGCTTATACCACGTTTATTTGTAAAGGGGTATCCCCTTTAAAGTAAAAAAATTGTAATGTATGACATATGGCGCCCCCATTTTGTAGGTATTCTTTTATGCAAAACTGTACCTATATGGAAACTCAATAGCATCTTTGTTTTTAAACACTAGAGGTAGGTACAGTCTAACAAAGCAATTGGTATACAGGGTAAAGAGATATAAATAAAGTTTTCTCAGAAGATTATGGATGTTTTCGAGTGAAATATCATTTTAATAACGGACAAAGTTAAACTGTATTTATACAAAACCCTAATCAAACCATTCTATAATAACTTCCTGAGAAATCTTCATCTATATCTGGCGACCCTGTATACTAATTGCTTTGTTAGACTGTACCTACCTCATTAAGGGGCTCGTGAATACTCGTGATCGATGACCGATTGTTTGTAAATTGTTTGTTTGTTTGTTTGATAGGTATTTATATTTGAATGACGCCTGATTGTCAGCAAGACGTGGTTTGTGACAAAAGCACAGAACCACAGAACACATTATAGTTTTTTTTTTCAATTTCAATTTATTTCCACAAAATATAACATTACAATTCTTGACAAAGGAACATGCAATCAAAACCACGAAAAATAGGGTTACTTAAGTCTTTGCTTCCCAAAATAGACCTGTGAAGCCCTGTGTTATGGGTTAAGCAAAAATGGTTAAGGTAAGGCAGTTGACAAAAGGTTATTAGATTATGGTTGGCTTAGTATTATTTTATTTAAAGCTTAATTTTAATTTTCTTAATTATTTAATTTTGATCCAGTACCAATGGTAGGTATGTTTGACTGGGCTTCATAAGACCTTATACATTTTGAGACAAAGAAGATTTAACCTTATAAATGCGCAGAATAATAATAACTAACAAATAGGTACCTAAGTAAAGTCAACCGCACATGAGTGGTAACACTTGAATTACGAAAATCACCTTAACTGCTTACGAAATAAAGACGCTTTCAAGGTCAAACTGTTACCACTGACGTGCGGTTGACTGTACTTACATAATATTTTTTCCTTCTACAAATAAGTTGTTGAATATATATTTTTTAAATATGTTTAGGTAATGTAAACAAAAATGTGAATAAGTAATTAATTATGTATGAGGAACAAGTCGTGTAAAAAGATTTTATTATTATTAATGTACAAAGGAAAAATTTCGTTCGTAAATTGGATCTTTATTAATTTATCGTACGAAGTAGGCAACTTCAAATAATTATTTTTTGTGTAACAATAAAATTAATCCAAGGTCGAAAAAACGTAGTATGTAGGCCGCCTTATAATAATTATTATTACGCAAACGTATTACGTCATTATCGTAAACGTAAACGTGGCACGCAGTTATTGATACGTAATTTCGCCTCGTCTCTCACAGCCCGGCTAGCTCAGTCGGTAGAGCATGAGACTCTTAATCTCAGGGTCGTGGGTTCGAGCCCCACGTTGGGCGCAATCTTTTTGTGTTTGCAAATGATATTTCATAATAATCTCTGTTATTTTTCTGGCTTTTCTAATGATAATTACATAAAAATTAGGAAAGATTTCATATTAAAATAATTCTTACCTGCTATTTTTCTTTCTCTCATCTTCCTCCATAGTTGCTCAGCTTTCCTCATAGGCCAGTTCTCGACCTTTGCGCTGAAACTCCTGAAGAATTTGTATTCCTTGAAGTGAGACATTCTTCTCTCCATCTTACTTGCATTGTGGCCTTGAGGGGGCGGCGAAGGTGCTTTAGGCGTATTCGAAGACGCCATGTTTATAAAATTCAACTATCTCTTGTAATAATATCAACTTCACTATTCAATATTCAATAAATAAATTCGGATTCTATTTTTGGTCCCGAATTCAAAATTTAAATTTCCATTTGATCATCAATTTATCTTTTAATCCTATCGATTCCATTTTCAAATATCGTTATTGGAATCGATTATTTTGTAAACATATTTTTTATCCTACATTATTTTGGTAACATTCAATTTATTTTTGTATTCACTTTAATTAAGGAACTTCACTTAAATACGAATTAACTACAACTAATTTAAAACACTCAGCTGGACTAGTTTCCAATTTCACCAAGTGTTTTTCTTTAATTAACCTGAAACAAATAAAGAGAAAAGTTTAGTCATTATCTCACTTATTGTTGGTACTAATTTCATTTAAATTGGGTGAAAAAGTACGTCGGTACGGTTACGTACGTATAGAAACGTGTAATTGAATTAACTTGAAACCTCTTAAGTGGTCATTGTACTCATCAGTATGAACAAACAAACTAGCAACTATGGGACCAACCCTGAAATCGCGAAAAAAATATCAGCTGATCCTTACAATTTCTCGATTTATGTAAACACAAATGTAGTGATCAACATCAGCTGATATTTTTTCGCGTTTTCAGGGTTGGTCCCGTTGTAAAGTTGTTCGTACTGATGAGTACAATGACCCCTTAAGAGGTATTCAGTTATTTTAATAAAACGTTGTATAAAGATATTATATAAATAATTATTGCCATCTACATACTTAATGAAGGTATAAAGAAGAGTTTCAGAAAAGGCATCTAGTACTTCTGAAGGGCCGCGTGGCTAAGTAGCTAGTAATCGCGTGGATTGCAGGATCTGCAAAGTTAAGCTGCACTATCCGCGATAAATCCTTGGATGGCCATTTCATTTCATAGCGAGATCCCTCCGTGCCTCGTAGAGCGAGCAAAACAGAATTTTAAGCAAATTTAATCGTGCTTTTTATGTGCTTATTATGTTTTGTAAATGGTAAATATTAATATGCCAATAAAAAAGAAATGTCTAAGTTTTCCCTACGCCATGGCGCCAGTGATTAAAAAATTAAGTAGGTTCTAATCAAAGATATTTTTATACTTCTAATCTAAATCCTCTTACATTAGGATATGTAAAGAAATTTTTATTTTATTTTCACTACGCGGTAACTATATGGATATATCCAGGTTTACAAACAAACAAAACACATAATTTAACAAATACACAAGAGACTTCGGTTATTAAATTTTCGAAACTCAATGATTTTTTACATTAAACTCATATTGAAAGTTGTATGCAAATTCCCGATTTCATGTGGTAATAATTTATTATGTGACAAGTCGCCAAGTCAGTTGGTAATTATGACAAAAGGTCAGAATCTTGTAGAGCCGAGAAGTTAATAAAAAAAACAAAAGAAACGACCAAAAAAAACTTTAGAAATCATAATCAAGAAGGCATTCATAACTCCCTAAATCTTTTTCAAGATTTATTTTCGAAGTTTCACAAACTTGAAAAAATATATAACTAACCACTTTTACATAAAATGAAAAAGTTATTCATTTGTTAAAAAACGAATTAGTAGCACGTTCCAAGTATAAATAAATACTCGTGATTGGATGAGGCGTGTATTTTTTTCTTATCGAATAAAACAGGACAAAGGGCGTTCTTTTTAATGCGTTGGCTTATCTACCCTAAAATTAACTTGGCTACAGTATCGGAAAATTGAAATCGGTTTTACATGCTAAACTCGATTTGTTTCGATTCTCGATTAGGGATTTTGAGGATTTAGCTGACTTCTGATCGTTTTCATTCAAATATATTTTTGGATTCCCATTTTGTAAAAGGTTTTAGGGACTTTACAGAATTCAATTCATGACACCGTTTTGAGTAATTTGTATGTAGGTACTGTTGTAGAATATAAATTCTTATTTTAGAAATATAGTGTCTATCACGCACGACAAATACTAAAAATAAAAAAAGTCTAAAATCAAAGGGGGTCCCCATACAAAAAACCTTCAAAACCATGCATTTTTTTCAACGTTTTGGTTCCTGCTCTATCTTCAAAACTGTATTACATACCAGCAACAAACTTGGTCTGATTATAGTGCATATGTAGTTTAGCAACAAATACTAAAAATAGGGCAAAAATAGACATATGTCGTGGTACCTGCGTAAGAAAAGATGCCAAAATTCTTATTTCGCGCTCGATATAACGATGAACTCTCGTAAATTAAATCAGATTCAATGGAGTAACAGGTCGATGGGTGGTACGGAACCCTTACTGCGTGAGTCCGACTCGCACTTGGCCGGTTTTTTTATTTTACTCAGTTCATATACTCGCGACTGCCTCGTTGGTCTAGTGGTTGCAAGCGCGACTGCTGAGCGTGAGGTCTTGGGTTCGATTCCCGGGTCGGGCAAAGTGTTATTGGGTTTTTTTCATTAGGAAATTCTCAGTAGCAGCCCGGAGTCTGGATTTGTGCCCGGTCAATGGCAATAGGCTCGCCCCCTATTACATGGGACTGTAACATAACTGGCGAAATGTGGGTGTACTATTACACCTCTGCCTACCCCTTCGGGGAAATACAGGCGTGACGTTATGTTATGTTTATATACTCGCAAATCCCAGCAAATCTTTAACCCACGTTAAAACCACTGCGGTTATTTTTGTGTTAGTGTATGTTGGGCCTCATTATTATGTGAAAGGTTAATAAAAGGTGGGCCTAAAGGTCGAAGGTCAGTTTCGCCTAATTGTGTACTGTTTTGACTCTTCAGCAGTTTCGGTCGTTTTATGCGTAAGTGCGTATTTTAACAGGTCTTTAGGTCGAAATATTTCTATGCGTAATTTCATAACTATATATGTTCATGAATTTTAGCGTATTTTCCAACGAGAGAGCAGCATATGTTTAGCAGTTAACTGTGATGTGACAACAAGCAGGGTTGCTTTTTTAACAGTTTTACAATAAAAACGAAGTTAGCTAGAAAAGTATAAACTGTGACACAGCTATCAACTCTCGACTCCTTATTAGTCCTTCCTTATTATTCCTCATTTTGATCCAGATTAAATCTAATAAAAGAAAGATACAATGATAGATGGTGCATCTACCTTATTCTTTGTCTCTGCATTACCCTAAGGTTGTCTGGTAGAGAACGCCTATGGCGTTAAGACCGCCTTTGTACCCTGTTGTGCATAAAAAATTAAATAAATAAATATTTTTTTGGCGATACTTACTGGAAAATGCCGTGACATGTGTACTTAGAGCGTTGAGCACGGTTTGATATGCATATGTGTGCGTCAGCGCAGGTTTATACACGGAGGAGGGAAAAGCATGGTTTTTGTTGGCTTCACTATGATTGTTCGCAGCACTTCGTCTATATTTTTTTAATATATCTGTGACTCTAACTCACATAAACCCAAAACAAAAAGTTCCAAAAGAAAGTCTTTGTCCCAATCATTAAAAAACAAAAATGAATGTTCCTATAACTTACCTACTTCTTAAAAAGATTAACAACTTGAAGTAAATTAAAAGCAGAGGTAAAACAAAACGGGTGTCCCTTGAGTCTTGCACGACGACGATCGATGAAGGGCCCAAGAAGTACAGTAATTGAATATTCACAAAGTTTTATTGACTGTTTCTGTTTTACGTAAAACTGTACGCCGGGGAAATTCCCCTGTAAAATGTGTTCTGACTTAGATTTCATAGTTTCTGTTTTGGTGGCGGGACTCCGCTGGATGCGGAAAGCGCAAGACCAGTCGTTGTGGCAATGTTTGGGGGAGGCCTATGTCCAGCAGTGGACGTTGGTTGAAAAGATGATGATGAAGCCGCGGGCTCAGGCTAGTTAAAATATTCATATTATTTATTTGCATTCCACAATGTACATTAGGTGGTAAACATATCATAACAACAACATAACATAACAACACGCCTGTATTTCCCCGAAGGGGTAGGCAGAGGTGTAATAGTACACCCACATTTTGCCAGTTATGTTATAGTCCCATGTAATAGGGGTGAGCCTATTGCCATTGACCGGGCACAAATCCAGACTCCGGGCTGCTACTGAGAATTTCCTAATGAAAAAACCCAATAACACTTTGCCCGACCCGGGAATCGAACCCAGGACCCCACGCTCAGCAGTCGCGCTTGCAACCACTAGACCAACGAGGCAGTCAACATGAAAAAATAATAAAAAAAACGTCAAAACGTCGGTGGTAAACATAAGCTAGTCACAATTATGGACCCTGTAGGGCATAGCAAAATTCAATACAATTAAAATGTATGTCATTATACCAGGCCCCTCAGAAAGTATTGCGAAAAAAAGTTTTTATATATGGGAGACTGGCCAGTTATAATGTTTTTCGAAAATATGATTATTTATAAGTAAAAATAAGTAAGTTCCAATTTCAAAATTTCCCTCCACATTTTTTGCGAGTTAATTCAAAGTATTGTGTCTCACTGAAATATGGATCTGCGCCGGGAACATTTTAGAGCTATGATTTTATACGATTTCAAGTGTCGCCTGAAACCGGATGAATCGTACGATAGACTTCAAATGGCATTCATGGATGAAGGCCCTTCCAAGGCAACCGTGTATCGTTGGTATAACGAATTCAAGCGCGGTCGACCAACTTTGGGGGATGACGAAAGAAGCGGTCGCCCTTTGACGGCTGTTACCGAAGAAAACGTGCTAGCAGTGAAAAATTTAATCCAAGACAATAGGCGAATTACATATCAGGAGATTCAACACATATTGAAGATTGGATCGGGAAGCGTTCACGAGATTCTACACAGCCATCTTCGCGTGAGGAGGATAGTATCACGCTGGGTGCCGCACAACCTCACCGATGCTCAGAAGCAGGCCCGGGTGGAATGGTGCCGTGATATGCTAACCAAATTTGAAGCAGGCTCGTCTCGGCGTGTTTACGACATCGTTACAGGTGATGAGTCCTGGATTTATCAATACGACCCAGAAACCAAGCGCCAGTCGACTGTTTGGGTGTTTCAAAATGAGCCAACGCCTACCAAAGTGAAGCGATCTAGAAGCGGGGGTAAGATTTTGATCGCTAGCTTTTTTAATTTGACTGGCCACTTGGTATCAATTCCCTTACGGGATCAAAGAAGCATTAATGCCGAATGGTATACTACCAAATGTTTGCCAGAAGTTTTCTCTGTTATAAGCAACAAGCGACCAAACACAGGGCTCCGCGGGCTACTGCTCCACCACGACAATGCACCTGCGCACACCGCACTCAAAACGAGGGACTTCCTGGACAGCACGCCAGTCAAACTCCTGGGTCACCCTCCTTACAGCCCTGATCTAGCACCGTGTGACTTCTTTTTATTCCCAAAAATAAAAAATCAGCTCAAAGGGATACAATTTTCGTCGCCGGAAGATGCGCTGGCTGCGTTCGAGCAGGCTGTAAACGAGGTGTCTGCGGCGGACTGGAAAAAGTGTTTTGAAAACTGGTTTAGGCGCATGAATCTTTGTATAGAGGCTGGTGGAAAGTACTTTGAAAAGATTTGATAAAAATATATGTACGTATAGAACAATTTTTTTTAATTTCGCAAAACTTTCCGAGTGTCCCACGTAGTCTATGCCTGTGTGTCGTTAGTATATATTCTATGGCTGTGTTACACAAAAGCATCTACCTACATGAATAATTCAATTAATTTAAATTCAGCGTCAAACATTAATTATAATTGCATGCTTGTGGATAATTATATAAACAAAAGTATTTTAAGGTTTTCACAAACAACGCGCAATGTGGTATTTTAAATCACGTGTGTTCTTTAGGTGAAGTTTGTTTGTGTTTGACGTAAAGGGGACGTAAAGGGGGAATTCCCCTCTCAAAGATTTTCTTTGTGAGTTTGTGTTGTTCACGCGTTGGTGTTTTCCATAAAAGAGATTTATTTTACCTGAGTGTGTGGGCCAAATTTAGTTAACTTTTTGAGAGGATTGCGAGTTATAAAAAGTAAGGGGAAGGAACTGCTAAGCACAATTTTATGTGTTTTTAGAGTTCCGTACCCAAAGGGTGCCCTATTACTCTCGCTACGCTGTCCGTCCGTCTGTCTGTCACAGGGTTGTATCTATTAAACGCTAATAGGTAGCCGGTTGAAGTTTTCTCAGAATATGTGTTGCTATGACCCCTATCACGACAAATACTAAAAATAATAAAAGTCTGAAACCAAAGGTATCATACAAGAAACCTTGAAACATATGCATTTTTCATTTTTAGAAACAGCACAGTAAGGCATTTCTGCGGGTTTGTGTTACAGTATTTACAGAAACAAGTCATAAGGCGTACTGAGAAAGGCTTTGAAATGCACTGCACTATGGTGCAGAGTGTTGGCACGCGCGCCCTGCCCACTTTTTCAATCAATCTATTTCTGTGGCATCGATGCTGCATCGTGATTTGACGACTAACTGCGTTCCATTGTGGTATCGAAATTGCGCGTTTCAGCGACTGCAATGATGTTGCATAGGCGCGCGGAGAGTCGAGTCCTCAATAAGTCGCTTGGCATCCGATTTTGTGCGGAGTGTATCACTTAAGTCGCTGCATCGAGCATCCAAAAGCGACTTCATTTCCACGACTGGAGTTATGTATGCGGATTTAAGCGTTCGGACGCCGCAAGTAGCTTCCAAAAACTCTAAATCGTTGATCGCGGATGCTAAAAGTAGCTAAAAGTAACAGGTTAGTACTCCGTAGTTCCTACTACTAGTTTTGACTGATTTTTGAAGATAAAAGGATGATTTAATAAAAAAAAATCTTTAGTATTTCAAGACCTTAAGTAAGTTTGATCTTTGGGATATAGCAGGTCACAAGGGACCGCAGTTACATTGAAATTTTATCCAACTGTCAAAAAATAAAAAAGATAATACGGATTTACCGTTCTACCTACCATTTTCTTAATATTTAAACATTTACTACAAAATTACTCATAAACTTAGTTAGATAGGGCCCTGCATAACAACATTTGTTTATGTTAATTAAATAAACCAGGTAGGTTGTGACCTTAGGGACCGCTAAGGGAATGTTACAGTTTACTGCTTATATAATATATTCGAAGAGATTTAACTTTGGAATAAACAGCGGTCCTTTTGACCCATGAATTTATTTATGCAGATTTGCTTCACGCTTCTAATATTAAGGTTAAAATTAATGCTGCCGTTTATTTTATTGTCTAGTGGTCGCAAGCGTGACTGCTGAGCGTGGGGTCCTGGGTTCGATTCCCGGGTCGTGCATAGTGTTATTGGGTTTTTTCATTAGGAAATTCTCAGTAGCAGCCTGGAGTCTGAATTTGTGCCCGCTCGCCCCCTATTACATGGGACTACAACATATCTTGCGAAATGTGAGTGTACTATACACCTCTGCCTACCCCATCGGGGAAATACAGGCGTGATGTTATGTTGTTATGTTATGTCCTACTAATATTATAAATGCAGAAATATGGATGTTTTCTTATTTATTTGTTTGTCCCTATATCACTCTGAAAGGGCTGAATGAATTTGAATGAAATTTGGTAAGCAGATAGACCATGTCCTAGGTTAACACATAGGATACTATTTATCTCGGGAAAATACACAGTTTCCGGGGGATGTGCGATAGTGTATTTCTGTGATAAAGCGCGGGAGAAACTGCGGGCCAAGGCTAGTTTCAAATATATTTTTCAAGACACAATAAAGTTATTGGATATCCGTTTGGTATTCATATGCCTATCGTATTTTCATAACCTAAGCGCGTTATTACTTTATTTTGCAAGAGGGACCAACGGTGACATACTGTATTTTATAACCGGGAAAAGTTATGTGGTTACTTATTGTTTTAACTATGCTCAGTAAATTCTTTGAATTTGAACTTTGTACAAAGCAACTCTGTCCTATTCTTTGGAGAATACTGGCTACACACACTGTATGTATACCCATTAGGTATGTGTAGTAACAAATACTCCACAGCTTCCTGCTTCTGTGGCACATTTTTTTCCGTGGGGAAATCCTCATGGACGCACTCTGCCATAGGAAGGCGGAGCTAGTGTTGGACTCTTATCGACTAAAACCACCACGGTGTTCCTCTAACTACCTTTGGCTGGAGCCGACGGATTTATCCCATCTCCCCGTGAGAGTAGAGTATACTCTGCATTCTCTAAACACCCCCGGCAGGTCCAGGCTTTCCGACTTAGTAAGTGAACTCTTTCTTCCCGTGCCTAACGTCGGCTTCACCCTTCTCGGTGATGTGCGCAGAACCCTGCGCGCCCCCGTGACAGACCTTGACTGGTTGGGCAACGGACTACCCCAAATCCACAGCCAGCAGGCCCTATCCTCCCGTAATTCTTTATAGAGGTTTTTTTCTTTGCGGTCCGGGTAGTGAAACCAAGATCCTCGGTCTCAATAAGATCCACGAGAATTTAAGAGCTCAACTGCCAGGTAAAAAACACAATAGTTAAACAATGGACGTCGACCTTTAAACGGTGAATTGGCACAAGAGGGGATAACCACAGCACGTCCAGGTGGTGAAAACAAGATCCTTCGTTCCAATAAGATCCACGAGAACATAACCTCAGCACTCCAACTGGGGTTACGAGATCGCCGGGGGCAGGAAAGGACACAGTCCCCGCTGCCTGCCCAGTGGCATGGTGTGTACACACTGGCCCCGTTTCTGCTCCTCCACTGTGCCGTCTGCTAGCATGAGAGTATTTCGGTGAAGCGTAGTGCTCCCGAGAGAGACAGATTGGGCTTTTCCCTTACCAGAATATTTGCCACGGATAATAAAGTCCCTCGAAGAAGAGTTATTGCCCGTGACCAGGGTATACCAGCCCAACAAACTGCTGTTCCTTCGAGGTATCGAAATGACCAGCAGCAATCAGGCACACGAGCAACATGATGTGTCATGAGTAACGACAATTAAGGTCAGATATCTGTCCTTTTTTTTTTAGTATAGGATGGCGAAACGAGCTAAAGGCCCACCTGATGTTAAGCGGTTACCTTTACCCATAACAACTTCAATACCACCTAGGCTGTTGCCTGAATTGTACCGCAAGTCAGTTCGCCAAATTGAGACTGACTGTCCTGATGTTGTGTTGTAGTAGCTTAGGTACCGATATCGACCATACAGCCCAATAGACGCCTAATAAATAAATAATCATTTATTTCGGACATGACATCCATATAACAACACAGGAAGGTTAGTAACAAACAACAATAACTTAAAACTATGTTAGTAGGTATTACAGTGAGTGAAGAAGAAGTGAATGAAGGTAGGTAATCACTTTATCTTACCTATCACTCTGTCCACCCAGTGTTTTTGGATTGGACAGTCGTGACGGGCTGCGATCATTTCCAGAATACTGTTGGAGCTGCCGTGCAATCGGGTTATTATTGATGCAGCTTTTTTACGCATTATAGCGTGAAACCCGTCGACTTGCGCACTCGCGAACATATGTGACGCACTGCAATATCGCGGCAACCTCAACAGCATTCTGAAAGCATTATTATATTGCACACGTAGGACGTTGTAGGCTCGTTGCGTGTACTGAACCCGCAGGCTGCTAGAGTAAAAAGATTGACAATATGCCCTAAAAAGGGTTACTTTTACTCTTGCAGTACATTTAGCAAACCTGCGGGCCAGCATATTGCTCCTAACCGCCAACGCCCTACGTTCTCTTTCTATGTCTAAGTCATCCTTTAGATCATCTGTGACTATATGACCCAAATATTTAAACTTATTCACGACTCTGAGCGCCACCCCATCAAGTACAACTGGAGGCACCACACTAGGTCTCAAACTTCCTGCTTTAAAGATGAGCACCTCGCTCTTTTTAGAATTGTACTTGAGGCCGTGTTCAAACGCATACCGCTCACAGACCCGAACAAGTGTCCGAAGTGCGTGGATCGAGGGAGCCAGCAGCACCATGTCGTCTGCGTAACTTATGTTATTTACAAATGTACCATCAATGCAGCATCCGACATGCATGCCGCTGAGTTCCTCGACCAACTCGTTTACATACAGATTGAACAGGCCGGGGGACGACAGACCACCCTGGCGCACGCCACATTCTAGTCGATATTCGCCAGACAAAGTACCGACCCATCTCACCTGGTTAATTTGGTTTTTGTACCAATATTTAAATAATGAGGTACAATCACCCGGCATGCCTGTCTCGCTGAGCTTTTTCCAAAGTATGTCGTATGAAACTGAGTCAAAAGCTTTTGACAAATCGAGGAAACAGGCATATATCGGCGTCCCTCTCTTCGTATAATACTTGACAGTATGCTTAAGGCTTAAAATTGCGCTCTCGGTTGACAAACCCGCCCTGAATCCGAACTGTGCATCATGCAGAGTTAGGTGCTGATTTAGATGGCCATTAAGCAAACTATCAAGCACTTTTGCTGTTACAGTAGCAAGTGAGATAGGTCTATAATTCGACATATCCGACACATCCCCAGTCCTGTTCTTCAGTATAGGCACAACCACGGTTCTCATCAGACGCTCCGGTAAGTAAGAATGACTTAGACAAAGAGTAAATAACATTGCCAATACACGCGGCAGATGAACACCAGCGTATCTTAAATGCTCGATGCTCAGACCGTCATGCCCCGGCGATTTACCCCTTTGCATGTTTTTTATTACTAAAGCAACTTCCTTGGCAGAGAAACTGGTTTCGCGCTGTGGCATGACGGCCCCATCATCGTTACATTGATTCTGTAGCGATCGCACCATAAAGTGGTCTCTGAAGGAATCAGCAATGCATTTAGGATCGCCGGTACCGCCAACGCTCACAGGTACGCTTGGCCTAGTATTCATTTTATTCGTGTTTTTCCAGAAAGCTTTGAAGTCCCCGTTTGAATGGTTTGCAGCAAGGATATCCATTTTTATTTGATCCTGCCTATCCTGACACCACTTTAACTTGGACTTAAAAGCTCTCCTACTGTCACACATTTCTTTGTAGGTTATGCCATTTAACGGCCTACCAGACAGCACCCATAACTGAAACTTCAGCCTTGCATACCTGTGAACGTTAGCGACATGTTTGTTCCATCCAGCAATGTAACCGCCTCTTCTGAGGCTCTTTTTTCTACGAGACATTACAGAAGCCTTTGTTAAAATATCTATGACATTCAAATACATGTTGTCTAACAACCTAGTGTGATTTGGGTTGGAGCAGAGTTCATCAGCACAGGAGCTCAACTCTAAAGGAAAATCTACCTCTCTGAGTTTTTCGTGACACAAAGTGTGGTATAGTTTTATCTGATCAGCTCCTCTCTCACCCCAAAGCACCTGGTTACGTTTTGGTTTCCCAGTGGTATCACACTTGACCGGTAACCTATATATGTTACATTCTATGATGAGGGGAAAGTGGTCAGACCAATATACATCATGTTGTACACTCACACACCGGATTGTATCCTGGGCGCACTTTGTTACAATACAGTGATCTAACCACCTCGCACAGCCGTGAACTTCACTGACAAATGTATATGTATTCGAATTCAAACCAAGCATTTCAATATCTACACACCACCAATTTTGTTCTACACAAAAGTTTAGCATTTCATCACAAAAAAGCTCACCTGGATGGGCATTAAAGTCTCCCAAAACGAAGGCCGCCTCACAGTCACTATTGTCTTCAATTACCGAACTTATAACACCGAGACATTCAGAGTACACAGGAAGGTTCTCAATAGCGTTAACAGGCATATAAGCACTGAACACTAAAAAAGACCTATTTTGCGTCAAGACTTTAATTGCACATATTCTTACGTTGTCACAGTCTATCACCGATACGGAGTCAAAAGCACACTTTCGCCAAAGAATGGCTACTCCGCCAAAAGGCCTCCCAGTTAGAGGACCAGCCGAGGTATCCACTGCTGAAACTCCAGTACATCCAAAATCCTCATTGACCGTGTTCAGCAACGGTAAATCATGAGACAGTAACCAGGTTTCCTGCAAGGCCACTATATCTGCCGCTTTGCACAATGTTCGTATTCCTTCAACAGAACGCTTAAAAGATTTACAATTAAAACTGATAAGTTTACTCAGCGATGTACTTTTCATGTAATATGTTCGTCTGCTGCTTATTTTCACTTTGATCTTGTTGATCATCCTCTCTGTGTCTAAGATTGACAAATCGTCTGAATGTAATGCCAGACGGCCATAAGTTATCGTCTAAGAAAACGTCCGCCTTGTGCTTTGTAACAAAAATCTTGTATGAACTATAGTCCCTCAGTTTTTTCATTCTGATTTTCGTCGGCGATACTTTTTCTTTAGTCTTTTCAAATATATAATCTACAATATCTGAGTCCGTAACGTCTTTATGAACATTTGACACAAATAATGCTACTTTGGTGTCAGCTGCCTTGAATTTACAGGTTACGTCAGAGTCAGCTTTTCCCTTGTTTCCTATAAACCTATTTCTCAGGCGTTTTTTCTGTATCAATTTCCACTCATCGTCTTGCTTAGGTGACTGCCATTCATCTCCATTTCCAGCTATTTCCGCAAAAGATAACTTCCTAGCCGCCTTCACGTCATCGGAGGTTTGTTTACATACTTTCGACGGCATCTTACTATTAGTACTACTGATCGTTTTGTTCACGCTTGCATCGCTCGGCGTGTGCTCCATCTCACCGGGTTTATGCTTATTATTGCATGGATGAGCGAGAACGCGCACAGGGTTACCGACAGCCGGGTACGCCTGAGGCTTAGCAATAGCAACTTGTTCGGCGGTGGATATTGCTTTGCGAGACAGAGACGGGGCGCTCCCACTTTCGAGGCAGGTCACCGGCGCAGACATATCAATGCGCAAAGTGTCAACAGGTGACTGTGACATCACACCAATCACACATGACGCATTTGTGTGACCTTGACTCCTGTCAGTTATTCGTCCGGTACATAACTCGCTACTTGGCATTAACATCGCCTCAGGTCCACTGTCAAAGTACCTCCTTCTTGTGTTTACCCCACAATCCGTATTTATTGTAGATGTAAACCGACCATTTATTAATTGCTTTTCTACTTCTTGTACTTGCTTTGTGGTAGCATACAACTGTTTAATTTCTTGTACATCCGATTTAAGCACAACAATGTCTTTTAATAATGCTGTCACGTCTACGTGATCAAAAGTCACCGGAGGTAGTTTGTTTAAATCTCTCGCAACGAAGACCGGAACGGTATCGGGATCGGTTTCTTTTAAAACGGCGATAATGTCCTCCAGGTCCCTTTGAATTTTGCCATCTTTTCTTCTCGAGATGTTCCGTTTGTTTGTCTTGATCGTGTCGAATAACAAAGCTTTTGCTTTTTCCACCTCGGTGACGGTGAAAGCAGACATACAAATTCGCACCATACTCTCGTTATCCATCGTATCAATTTTGTTTTGCACATAAGCCAGGAGCTCACTAATTACAATATTGCAACTCGCACATTTTAACGTTTTCGAGATCGCGTTCGACTTAGCCGACATTGTAGCTACGTCTATGACACATGCACTCGATACCGCGGTCACGCGCTGACTAATGTTGAATATAATGCGTACAATAAATTCTGTCACTACCAAGGCGGCTATTGGCTAGTCACTAACACGGCGGTTTTGACGGTCGGTTTGGTCGAAACTGATTTGAAGATTTCAAGTGGCGAATAGTGGTGACCTACATTAGTGTAATATCATAGATGTGTTTACAGACATCGGTCGCCTGTTATGAGGCGTCTATGGGGTGTATGGTCGATGGGTACCGATCACTGATTTAGAAATTTCAGATTTGATGTCACAGATTCTTTTAGTGTCATTAGATTTATTTAATTTAATCTTGAACACGACCAAGTTTTGTGTATGACTTACAACTTAAACATGGAAAGTGGGGTAACTTAAACTTTATCACTCGCTTGCGAGCTAAGTAAAGCTTAAGAAACTTTCAGTATGTTAAGTGCCCTTAATCTATAAAATTATAATAATATCGTATGACAGGTCACAAGATTTTTTAGTAGTAGTATAGAATAGGTAATAACAGTCTTCTCTTTATGGTAGTAGTAGAGCTCCGTTGTGAGAGAGCTCGTCCGGGGAAGTACTACCACCGTACCTACTTCTCCGCCAAATAGTGATGCTTGCATTGCTGTGTTTTGGTCTGAAGGGTACGGGTGCCGGTGAAATTACAATCACATGAGACTTTCCATCTTCATGTCTCAGTTTGGCGAACCGACTTGCGGTAACATTTAGGCAACAGCCTAGGTGGTATTGCAGTTGTTATGGGCAAAGGTAACCGCTCAATACCAGGTGGGCCTTTAGCTCGTTTCCCCATCCTATACTATAAAAAAAAAATGTTTAAGGCGCTTTTAAAAGCAAAGTGGCGCCCCCATCATAAAAAAAATATTACTCGCTGATTACATCATTTATGGAAAATTCGTTTTTACTATTGTTTGATGACGTCTGTGGTCTGGTGGTTCGAGTGTCGGACTGCTTATCACGAGGTCGTGGGTTCGATTCCCACGGCACAAATATTTGAGTGATGGACATAAGTGTTTGTGTTGGTCTGGGTGTTTCATAAGAAACACCCAGACCAAATAAAAATACATAAGTATTTTAAGTATGTATTTACAAAAAAAAGTATATTTAAGTATTATATCCATTGTCTAGTACCCATAGCACAAGCTCTGCTTAGTTTGGGACTAGAAGGTGCCGTGTAAAAATGTCCCAAAAATATTAATTTTATTTGATTTATTTATTTATTGAAGTACCTACCTACATGATATCGCGAAAAAAATATCAGCTGTTTCTTACATTTGTGTTCACTACTGTTGTTTAATCAGAAACTATTAACTCTGTAAATTACAGTTCGCTGTAGTTGTAGATAGACAAAATGCGAAGGACGGCAACTTTTGGCACCTTTTTTTTATCTACAACTACAGCGAACTATAATTTTCAGAGTTAATAGTTTCTGATTAAACTACAGTACCTGTACTTCAATAGTAAAAACGAATTTTCGAATGATGAAATCAGCGAGTAATTTTTTTTTTACTGATAGGGGCGCCATTTTGCTCTTAGTAGCGCGTTAAGAGGCCTATCTCGTTTCACAGCAGTCTCGCTCGAATTTTAGCACTTAAAAAATAATCGTTTCAAGTTCGGTTGCGGTTTCAGAGTTGGACCCTTAGTAAAAGTTCATACTGATGAGTACAATGACCCCTTAAGAGGTTTTCAGTTATTTCAATAACACGTTGTACTTACAAGATTTTGATCTGTAACCGTGCCGTATTTCTAGAGCAAATGATAAATAATGTGATTAGTTATCTAATAAAAACTTTTTAACAAAAAATAAAACCGACTTCAAAAACCTTAACTAAAAAGTAAAAAATAATCATTGTATGTATTTTAAAATCTTAACATAAACAACATTTTTAAGGCGGCGCGTGGTTGACCCTTTGCGTCATGTAATGTACAGTCGAGCGCAATATCTATAGTAAAAAACAGTTTATGTGAACGTACATGAAAATCACGCGCCGCCTTCAAAATGTTGTTTATGTTAAGATTTTAAAATACATACAATGATTATTTTTTACTTTTTAGTTGATAATTCACAGAAAAACGAAACTATTAGTAGATCATCTAGGTAAGCAAAGCTAAATTAAACTGATTTATTGAAGCTGGTTAAAAAACTACTCGACCTAAGTCAATAAAATTTATATGGGACCACCGCGAGGACTTCCTCTACCAAATAAAAAAACAACCACGCAATTCGGCCCAGAAATCTCGGAGTAATCGGTGTACATACATGAAAAAAACAAAAAAACAAAAAAAAAAAATAATAACCCGCCGAATACATAACCTCCTCCTTTTTTGAAGTCGGTTAAAAATACTTAACCAATTCTAGAGTTATTTATTCACGTAGAAACATAGCGAGGGTTTGAGTATAAATCCCGAAAGACTGAAAATAACTCAGCGGCGGCATTTTCAAAAGGCGGAAAATTCTATCAATTTTTTGGTGTTCGTATGCATCGTTTTTGTGTCACGCGCGACACACGGGGGGAATTTGTTTGCTTACAAATAGGTATTTTAATAAAAATGTTTTTTTGTATCTATTTTTTTATTGATTCGTATTCAGTATCAGTGGAATAGTCACCTCCTCAAATATGGCACGGATACAGACCAACTTGTTGTATATGGTACGCGAAATTATACATCCATTCTTTCGCATTTATAATACCAGCTGACGCCTGCGGTTTTCTCCCGTGGTATTTCGATAAAAAGTATTTTGTGTTAATCCAGGACTTGGTCTATCTATGTGCTAAAAATCCAAACCCGTTCAGCCGTTTCAGGGTGATTGAACGACAAACAAACAAACATCCTCACTTTCGCCATTTATAATATTAGTAAGATTAGTAACATGCACCGTATTTATTATTTGAGGAAAGAGGTAGGGGTCTTGAACGCCCCTAAGCCATTGCGACCTGGTTAGATCAATTGTGACGCCTCTTCCTGCTTTACACCACTTTCCCAGGCTGCAAATCAATCAAGAAGTCGACTATGAGTTTGAGAAAGGAGGATTTGATCTCCTCCGTTGAGATGACGTGGCCTCCAAGATGCTGGCTTCTCATGTGGCGCACTGTCACACTCGCATAGGATATGGATGGGCATCTCATCCTTTTCGCAAAAAAACATGCAAACTGGTATCACTGAGGCCCATCCTGTGAAGGTGTTTATTCTGCTTGCAGTGCCCAGTAAGGGTTCTTGTCAGGATTCTTATGTGGTTTGTGTTCAAAGGAAGCGCTTCTTTCGTAAATCTTTTCCTGAAGTCTACTAGAAGCGCTTTCGAGTTGTACTATCAGCAAACTTTCCGGTGAATCACTACTAAGGCTAAAATTGCTTGCGCTCAGTGTTTAACGGCAGCCGTCTAGGTACATGTAATATAGCAGAATTCGTTCAAGGGACTTTGTTGACAAAATGTATCACCGGGAAAGATCGACCTATGCTACGTTACATCAGCGAATTAAACTACCATTTATTGTCTTCGGTCTATCCTAAAACCCTTTTGTCAAGGCAATCTAAATCAATTATGTGGCTAGATTAAGGGACGACGTAGTTTCAGGGACCTTGTAATTTGTATAACGTTATCCTTTGGATCAGAGAAAGGGAGAAAGGGATGATGTCCCATACTTAATGTGGTGGTCCATAGTACCTTATACTTAGCTAGGATAACCATATGACAGGCATTTTACAGGCAATTTAAGGCTTAAACAGGCGTGCAGCCGACTTTGATCTAAGACGGGCATTTTTGAATTTCACGCGCGTTCTTATGTAATCGCACCTAAGTATTTTTTTGTCATTACCTACTGCGTTTTTACCAGGTTTTACCTCAGACGGGCATTTTTCTGAAAATTCTGGCATATAAGGCGCACTAAGCAATAGAAATCAAATTTATACACAAGACCTCTGTAGACAGCGGTCTAAATAGGCAATTTTGAGATTTTTTTTAGGACTTTATTGGGTCCTAAAATTGCCCCAAACCAAGAACTAGCGCTGTAGTGAACATAAGAATTTTCCTTTCTAAATTTTTTTATCATGTTCATAATTGAAAATAAAAAACATTTTACATGGTATCGCAACGCAAGTCGGTTCGCCAAACTGAGACATGACGATGGAAAGTCTCATGTGATTGTAATTTCACCGGCACCCATGCCCTTCAGACCGAAACACAGCAATGCAAGCATCACTATTTGGCGGAGAAGTAGATACTACTAGAAGGCTACAATCACATGAGACTTTCCATCTTCATGTCTCAGTTTGGCGAACCGACTTGCAATACCATTTAAGCAACAGCCTAGGTGGTATTGAAGTTGTCATGAGCAAAGGTAACCGCTTAACAGCAGGTGGGCCTTTAGCTCGTTTCGCCATCCTACAATATAAAAAAAAAGTTAAATAAATACCAGAAAAAAGGTAAATACTAAAATTTCTAAAAAAATCCCTTTAAAACTACACACAGCTAAGCCGAAAGTCGTCACGAAAAACTTAAAAGATTATCGTTGACAGTAATCATACTTTTCATAGACTACGAAATATGACGTCACTTCAACAAAGGACTCGCCAATCCTGGCCCTCTTATTGTTATGTTAAAAACGTACAGCAACTCAGTGAAGGAAGGATGAAAAGCCAACGAAGCAAGGTTTTAATAAAAAAAAACTAGAGGGCACCTATTTCATGTCAATAAAGGAATGAAATAAAGATGCTAAATAAAGCGATAAAATTATATCGCACACCCAGAACAACACTGTATTATGTCGAAAAATCTCAAAATTGAGTTATGTCTATGGACGAATAGCCAAAAATTTGCCGCGCATACCACGAAGACAGGCGTATTTCTATTTACAAAAATGTCCTACAGATGGCACGCTAACTCTCTATTGGTGAAGACGCGCTGCCAGAATCATACCACGAACACAAAACTATTTCTAGATGCAACTTGTCCACCTTAGAGAACAGCACCATACCCTTTACGCAACAGTGAATTATTTTGTGATAATGCACTGTTGTTGAATGTAGTACGAAAATTACTCCGAATTATTTAGTTTTAATTCAGTATTGGTGACTGTGCTTATACAACGTATTTGATATTATTTCGAAATAGTACTCTGTTGTTGACGAAGGTATGTCAGATTTTTTGGATTATTCCAAAATGGTTCAGTGTTGTTCGTAAAAGGTGAATATCTGTGAAATGATGCACTATTGATGGTAAATATAAATGATGTCCTAATTTTATTAAAAAAACATAATAAATATATTTTTTATACGCAGAACTGTTACTTGAATTATATTTAAAAGAAATGTATTTACAATTTATGTTGTTCTTTAATTACAAGAAGATTAATCATCTTTTTTTGAGATAATGCACTATTGTTGAATTTGAAAAATTTGTAATTGTTATTTGGCAGATGATGAGGGGTTGTGGTCTCCTGTTAATTAAAAAGGCAATGCAAGCAACCACAGTAGAAACCTGACCTTCTGTTCAACAAAACAGCGTGGAAAAGGATAACTATTGTAGCATCAACCGATGAAAGATCAGCGTTGGCAGCATCAGCCGATGAAGAAAAGAATATTTTACTCTGATACACTTTTTCTGCCTTTTAAACAAATACCTTGGCCTCTTTTAATCCCTAGAAGATTATCTTCTTCTTCCTCTTCGAACTCCTCGTCAGACTCCAGCTCGCCATCGTCAAGCTCCAGCAGCTCAAGTAGTTCATCTGATAAAGAATCTAATAGAGCGGGTCATTCTACAGCGAATACTCAAGGAGATTCCAATTCTACTCCGACAAACGCACCATCAACTTCTTCTGCCATTGATACTGCTCCATCAGTGATCGAACCCAAGTTAAGTAGAAAGAGAATAAGAAATCCTGCTGGCTAGAAGTGTAAGATTGCTAAGAAAACTTTGCGGAATACAGGAAAAGCGTATGTTTCTTTAACAAACCTTACAAAACTAATCGCTGAGTGTCAAATCCGGATTACTATTTTGAAATAAATAACAACAGGATTAGGGCATGTAAAGAGTTTTTAAGGCTACTCTGAAAATCTGTGATAGATATGATATTAAGTAGGTCTTAAAAGAACATGGACAAGACAAAGGTTATGTCGAATTCCTTTCTTAAACATAAGAGAATCTACACTCGAAGTTGTTGACGATTACCGAAAAAACACATAGGACAAACTGTCCAGTTAGGTAGGTAGGTCCAACTTCGAGAAAGAGGTCAATTGTCGAATCCAACCCAGTTGGGCAGCGTTCGGGAAGCTACGCAATATCTTCTCGTCCAAAATACCGCAGTGTCTCAAGACGAAAGTCTTTGATCAGTGTGTATTGCCAGTATTTACTTACGGCACTGAAACGTGGTCGCTCACAATGGGCCTGATAAGAATGCTCAAAGTCACTCAAAGGGAGAGGGCTATGCTCGGAGTGTCTCTGCATGATCGAATCAGAAGTGAGGAGATTGCAGGAGAACGAAGGTAACCGACATAGCCCGAAGAAATGCCAAACTTAAGTGGTAGTGGGCAGGGCACATTGCTCACAGAACCGATGACCGATGGGGCTATGAAGTTCTGGAGTGGCGACCGCGTACTGGAAAGCGCAGCATGGGTAGGCCCCCCACAAGGTGAACTGACGTCCTGGTGAAGGTCGCGGGAATTCGCTGGATGCATAAAGCGTAGGACCGGTCGTTGTGGCGATGCTTGGGGAGGCCTATGTTCAGCAGTGGACGTCTTCCGGCTGAAATTATGATATTAAGACGGCGGTTTCAAAGAAAACAGATAGTGGTTTTATGAAATCTGATGCACGCCAATCACCGCAAAATAGACTCTGAAATAAAAGATAGTGTGACTAATTTCATAAATTCTGTTCCTAGAATAGAGTATCATTACCTAAGAACTCAAACTACAAGAGAATACTTCTCAAGTGATAAATTAGGCCGTTATTGTATATTGAATCTCAGTAAAAAACAGTAGAATAATAGTGCATTATTTCAGAATCAATCAGTAAAAAGCACGTAACTCGAAATAATTGTTTTTTATTTTGTTCAGTCATTTCACAACAGTGAATTAAGTAAAAAAATGCATTATTTGGCTTTATTAACGCGTTTTGAATCGACTGAACTACATAATGCTGATACGCATTGGATTCTTCACATGCAATGTTCAAAACATTTGCAATAACTTTGACGTAACATGAGATAACGGTTTTTCGTCGATTCTGAAAAATGAGCTATTTTGACTTAGTGCAGTATTGTTCTGGGGGTGCGATATATAAAAAAAAAAATCCTTTTTTTTTTTTTTCAAGTAGATTATGAATACAGGTGACCTATTTTTTTTAAAGAAAAACCGGGCTAGTGTGAATCGGACTAGCGCACTAACATAACATAACATAACATCACGCCTGTATTTCCCCGAAGGGGTAGGCAGAGGTGTAAGAGTACACCCACATTTCGCCAGTTATGTTATAGTCCCATGTAATAGGGGGCGAGCCTATTGCTATTGTAATAGTGGCAGTCTTAGTAGACTCGCGTACTAAGGGTTCCGTAACACCACACAAAATAGAAAATAACTGATTTTATTATTTGATGTGTACTGGTGACTGTCAGCCAAGTGGCCCCCACCAGTAAAAATAAAATTTCTCGCTGAATACATAATTTATCAAAAATTCGTTTTCAACAAAACATTATGTATTCAGCTCGTAATATTTTTTTACTGATGGGGCTTGATTACACTTGGCTGCTTCATGCGCCTTAAAGGGTATACACTACAATTAGTTCAAGTTTGATTGTAGTGTATTTTATGTATGACCGTTCTTAATAAGATAGAGCAGGAACAAAAAACTTAGAAACAAACATATTTTCAAAACAAAAAGGACATTGCTAAAGATCCTTAGTGACTCCGCCTTAAGGCGTTCCAAATTAAAAATGATGCTCACCATATACAACTCAATGAAGACAATGTATTGCAATACATTCATAAACACGGACAGTACTAAATATAATTTTAGATTTTTAAAATATTTACTATTTTGACACATATAATCACAGATATCTGATTCTGTGCTATTTTGATGTCATGTTTTGCTTTTTTTGTTATGTCAAACAACTTACATTGTCGTGAAGTTGCCAGTCGATGCCAATTTTTTGGAATTTCTTGTGTGAAAAGGAGTATATAATATTGAATCATAGACTATAGAGTATCGAAATAAAAATATGGATGATACACAGATATCATGGATGATACAATTTTATCCATAAAGGTATTATACTGACGTAAGTATAGAAATGTCTTTGATTTTATCTGGTTACGTCGTTAATGTATTGATACTCCTTAAAATATGAAAAATGGTTCTTGTACTGTCCGCATTAAATACAATATATATTATGAAACGAAAAAATTCGCATGTAATTTTCGTATATTGTTCATCTTTGTAACTGTTTAAGGCTATTTTCATCAATGTCCTTTTAATGCTGTTCTTTTGTTTTTTTATTTATTTTTATTACATTGTTGTTCTGTAGTAGGAGCGATGTGTATTTTATTTATCATACATCCAACGCTTCAGAGGCGGCAAAAAGGCGACAAAAACCAGCCTGCCACTAACAGACTTCGTAGGATCATTTATCCAGCTGGTCAGAATGTTACTATCATTATTTTTTGATCATTTGCTGAAGTGCAAGTGAAGTGCACCATTAGGAGAGCTACATTTGTAAGTCTGTTAGTAGCATGGATTGCAATAAAGCAATTAAGCAGTGCTTACCTCGCTCGAATAAAAAAATACAATAACTAAAATCACTACACCAAAACTCACAATTGAATTCGAAAGAGGTAAAGTTGGTTTTTGAATTCCAGATAGTAAATTAACATGTAAAAATTGATAAAACCAATTTTATTTCACACGTCAATTTACCATCTGGAATTAAAAAACTCATTTGAATTCAAAATCTAATTCTAATTTTCTTATAATAAAACAAAGTTTAACCGGATTAAATCGCGTATATTATTTAAATTGGTTTCCCTGACGTTTCGAAAGCTTTGCAGCATTTCGTGGTCGCAGGTAGACTAAGATGACAAGCGTCGTTACAAATTTTTCTAAAAAATTATTTTAATCTACCGTACAATATTATTAATTAAAATCGTTTCGATGCACGCAGTAATCACTCACAATATCATTATCTTTTACAGTGTTGCGTGCTGTTTGGGACTTGATTATTTTTAGGACTGGGTTCCAAACAGGTGGAAGCTAATAATAATTCTCTTAATTATTATTATTTCTAATTTTCTTATTGTAGGTAATTATAATAATGTGATATGGGTGTATGTGTATAACGTCAAAATTTCTTTATTTCAGGCAAGGCTTAAAAATAAATAGAATTAAGTTTTATTTTTATTTAAATGTGAATTTATATTTTGTGGTTTCAGTTGTTATGTTTTTTTTTAGTCCTTGTGGTGCCGGACTTAAAGAATAGCACCACCCTTATCTCTTCTCATGGGTGTCGTAAAAGGCGACTAAGGGATTCACCAGAGGATGGGCAGCAGCGTTCTCTGAGTATTTAACCAACCAACTGCGATCGCCAACCCGCCTGCCAAGCGTGGCGATTATGGCATATCCCCCCCTTAATTGGGGGAGGCCTATGTCCAGTAATGGATGTCTTTCGGCTGAAATGATGATGATGATGATTTTTTTTTATTCGAATGAGGTAGGCACTGCTTAATTGCCTTTTTGCAATACGCCACTGATTTACATTATATTGTGTGTTTATTTAATTTTCAAGTAGCGACCGTGTATTTAGCTAAAATATTTCTAAAACAGGACCGGTCGTTGTGGCGATGCTTGGGGGAGGCCCATGTCCAGCAGTGGACGTCTTTCGGCTGAAATGATGATGATGATGATGATTTCTAAAACTTCATTTGTTTCAATAATAACGTTATCCTTTTGTTTGCATTCTCAATTTTGTCATACATGTGTTTCTTCTAATAGTAGAACTAAGTACTTATGTAAAATGTAAGTTATTATTTTTAACCTATTCAACCCGTCTGTGGTGTGGATCAAATACAGATTACAAATTGAGTGAAGCTTCCTTGGTCCATACAAAAAGTAAGTCGGTCTTAAATGGATAATGTGATCGTCATACCAACCGGGATTCGAGACAATACGCATGGTAAGTTATTTTTAATTATTATTGGTTGATGACTTACTTAGTCATACAATAAAAAATTGTATTTGTCTTGTTTAGAAATAAAAAGTATTTTAATCTATTATTTATTATATTACAGAGTGTCATAATGTACATATTTTACCGAAACCACACTATTATTACAAAGGATATTGTTTGACTGCCTCGTTGGTCTAGTGGTTGCAAACTAGACTGCTGAGCGTGGGGTCCTGGGTTCGATTCCCGGGTTGGGCAAAGTGTTATTGGGTTTTTTCATGAGTACATTCTCAGTAGCAGCCCGGAGTCTGGATTTGTGCCCGGTCAATGGCAATAGGCTCGCCCCCTATGACATGGGACTATAACATAACTGGCAAAATGTGGGTGTACTATTACACCTTCTTTTTTCTCTTTTTTTTTTCCGTGGGGAAATCCTCATGGACGCACTCCGCCAGGGGTAGGCGGAGCCAGTGTCGGACTCTTACCGACTAAAACCACCACGGTGTTCCTTCAACTACCTTAGCCGGGGGCGTGGGAACCCGTGAGTATTCACACAACCACCCCCGACATGTCCTGGCCCGCCTCAAGCAGGCGAGCCCCTTCTCCCCGTGCGGCCTAACGTTGGCCGCACCCTCCTCGATGGCGCACACGGAACACTGCACGCCACCTCACCTCATGGGCCTTTACCAGCTGCGCCAACAACGCCGGCTGTGCCAGCTACGCCAGCTGCTGGTAGGGCAGCAGACTACCCCGAGTCTGCTGCTCGCAGGCCCTATCTCCCGTAATTTTTTATAGAGGTTTTCTTCCTCGCGGTCCGGGCGGTGAAGCCAAGACCCTCGGTCCCAAGAGGCGTGAGAACACTACTCAGCGGGCACTCCTGGGGTTACGACTGCCTACCCCTTCGGGGAAATACAGGCGTGATGTTATGTTGTTATGTTATATTGTTTTTGAATTTTCATTAATTAAATAATTTATAAATTGCATATTTTCAGTCAAGTTTTCTCAAAAATAGCTTCAGTATTCGGCAAAGAGTCAAAACATAAATATTATACCATCCCACATCAATGAAAGATCATAGTACAAATTAGATTTCCAGCCAAATAAAAAAATTACGTCTAAAATAATTTCCGCAAGGCCAAAACTATAATTGCAGTAAATCTTTTCATAAATATCTGCTAGATACTACAGAAAGAAAAACAGTTAATAAATCATTTAAATGTACTCACCTCACTATATGTCTTTCATTTATTAACACTAACACTAAAACACAGCACAACACAGAAAATAACACGCACTTATTTACAAAAAAGCACTCAAGACGGCCGATAAAAAGTT
The DNA here is from genome assembly GCA_949699075.1 of Asteroscopus sphinx. Taxonomy (NCBI): domain Eukaryota; kingdom Metazoa; phylum Arthropoda; class Insecta; order Lepidoptera; family Noctuidae; genus Asteroscopus; species Asteroscopus sphinx. Next base: position 17,863,617 of record OX453022.1, on the reverse strand, counting down.
GGATCGTTTGCGAACTGAAGGGAGCTCCTGCGGAAAACCGTCCTAGCTTGTCACGAGAATCTACAGGTCTGACCGCATTGCCACAGAATTTCCCGCTCCAAAGCTGGAAAAAGACACCAATATTTGATTTACACCAGCTAGAGAGAGATGGCTATGTTTCGCGAGTTTCGCATCTGCGGAAAAGCTCGCAAAACATACATAAGTGCGATGGTGAATGCGGCGTTGTATAGAAATTCGCTCCATCCGATCGCTTATGTTAAATTAATAATTCATTCACTATGTTTGTTCTACTTTTGCCATGGTTTAATAATACACTGTTTTTTAAAGTTTTATTTAGGTTAGCCGAAAACCAGGTGCTGTTTTTAAATACTTTTGGTTTTTCTGCGTTCGTTTTATACTTTTAGTCTGCGGAATGTGGCTTGAATTTTTTAAATTACTTCTTTTGTTTTTAATGTTCGTGTGTTTTGAAAGGAATACAGTCTTTACTCTGCTAATAAGATTCATAAAAAAATATTTACAAGTTTATCTAGGTATGTATTTTGTTATAAAAGTAAAATAATGTGGATGTATATGCATATATAATGATTGAAATTATGTTAATGCTGGCCAAAAATGTGCTTAATTTATTTAAAGTTTTGGCTTTGTCGGTTAGTATAGTACAGTATAACAAGCTGGTTTCCACAACTCCACGTCTAAGCGCGTTTTTTGCGTACGGGTGGGAACTTACTCGATCCACCCCAACTCCTCAAAAAAGGCCAGCAACGCTTTGGTGTTGCTAGTGATCTCTCTGAGAGTACCGGGGTTACCTAAGTACTTGGCCCTGTATGTGGTGACCTCAGGGCAGTTTAGAGCACAGTGGGCTGTCTGGAACACCTATGGCAAAAAGATGTTTAAATGTTTGTTATAGGATCCGTGGCCAGTTATAGCGGCTGTGACTGTACGCAGCTGTTGTTTTAACAGTCGGAGGGCTTGTTTCGTGAAGCGGCCGTCAATTTTAAGAAGTGCCTCCTTGGTCTGCCTGCACTCACCATGGTCTTTTCATAGCTTGTGGTGTTTGTCCTTGGTGCGTTTCCTTATTAGATTGCGTAAGTACCCGAAGGAGAGTGGTACTATGGGTTCAGGTCCCACGACTACCATACTCGATCCCCTTCTGGCGAGTTCATCCGCTGCATCATTGCCTTGGGAACTATTGTATTCTCTGTGGTTTAACTGTGGTTACTTTGATCCATTGAATGGTTATGTTATTGAGGCTGTGTCGTTTTTGTGTTTATACTGATTGATGATGTAGGAGCTCGTGGTTGATGACAAATACAAGAGTTCTGTTGTATCCGGCCAATCCAGCGTCAATTAATTATCCGGTTTAATATAAGATAAACTGCCTCGTTGGTCTAGTGTTTGCAAGCGCGACTGCTGAGCGTGGGGTCCTGGGTTCGATTCCCGGGTCGGGCAAAGTGTTATTGGGTTTTTTCATTAGGAAATTCTCAGTAGCAGCCCGGAGTCTGGATTTGTGCCCGGTCAATGGCAATAGGCTCGCCCCCTATTACATGGGACTATAACATAACTGGCGAAATGTGGGTGTACTAATACACCTCTGCCTACCCCTTTGGGGAAATACAGGCGTGATGTTATGTTATGTTGTTGTTAATATAAGATGGCAAAGGAAACTGATACTGGATTTTCAATAAAATACGAATAATTCATAAAATCGACTTTATTTAATTCAGATAGGTACAAGATATAAATTGTATCATTGTAATTGTATTGTATTGTATGATCTAATTTGTATCTTTAGATTTCGCTTCGCATGCGAAAATCCGTTAAAAATAATAAAAATAGGTACAAGATATTTACTTAACACTCAAGTAAAACAACGATATCTTTGAAATAAGACGACGTGATTTGATTTTTCAACGTGTTTTGAACTGCTCTATCTAAAAAACGGTAATATATTCAAGCAGTAAGAAATACCATAGTTAAACAACAAACAATTAAAATAAGGCAAACTCAGACACCACCACGCAGGTGGTACGGTATGGAATCTTAAGTGCATGAATCCGACTCACGCTTGGCCGTAATTTTATTAATTATTTATTATATTCTTTATTGTACATTACACTATAAGTACAATAGGCGGTCTTATCGCACAAGGCAATCAATAATAAAAAAAAAACATTTTTTTTTCTTTTTTCGTGATAATCTAGTTGTTAGGATTTAAAAAAAAAAAAAAAAAAATCTTAGGTTTTCGCGATCACTACACATTATAATCATCATCTTAGTCTACCTGCGACCACGAAACCATAGAATATCTAATAGTATGACGAAACGCTGCAAAGCTTTCGAAACGTCAGGAAAACCAATTTTAATAATATACGCGATATAATCTGCTTAACCTTTGTTTTATTATTATATTATATATAATCTGTGCATTTCAACATAAATATTTTTCTTTCTTTCTTTTTCTTATCACTCGGCATAGTTTGACAGTGATCGCGGTTTATTGTTTTCAGCAAACAGATTGACGCTGCTTTTGACGTAATCGTATAATCCTTCCAGACGTGCCACACCACAGCGGCAAAAAAGTCGCCGGGCACAAAGTTGTATGAAAACACGTAGCTCTGGTCTCATGTACGATAATTTGGTTGCCATACGAATGTCTATTGGCAGTCGTTATCGTTAGTCGTTTGTTGGTTGTCGTCGTTGGGTACTCAAAATCCCGAAAGTCTGCAAACTGGTGTAATGTTAGGATGTTCTATTAACCAGTAACTGGGTTGCGGGGGTCTGATAGCAGTCGCTCTGTGTAAAATACTGATTTTCAGTCTCAGTCTTATATTTTTTTTTAAACATTGGAGGGCAAACGAGCATGCAGATCACCTGATGGTAAGCAATCTCCGCCGGTCATGGACGTGGTTTCTACAAGGAGGAGCATGGTTTTGTTGACTTCTATCTTCTTTACTATGTCCGTGGCAATGATATTTAAAAGAATAACCGATAGATATGTCATAACCGAAAAAAACAAACAGAAAAAATGTTCCGTACGCAGCGGCAGTACAATACACATAAACTAGTAAAAAGTAATTAAGTTGATTACTTCAAGTTACTTTCGTGTCATAATTGGAACACTTTCTGTACACACACGACGGCATTTTAGTTTTATTTTCGTCACTGGTCACGCCTGGCGCCTTATTTGACGCGGATTTATAGAAAAACGTCCTTTTTAGGACGCTTTTGAGTCTTCAGATTACGAGCTCAGTAGCATATCTGTACTTTTAAATATCTTTGGTCCGTGGCCACCAATGACACCCATAAAACGATTATTCCTATAGTCTTATGACAACTTCAGGCCGGTCAACTTATATTGCGCGTAGTGTACGTACGAGTATCGTCCCTAATATACATATTTTATCGCCGAACAAACGCAACTACATCATAAACACACGTAATTTGTGTGACAATGCAACTTCAGGCAAATACAGCGATATTTTTCACACCACGACCACTGCCTGGCGATATTTTTGTCGCTGTGGTGTGGTCAGTCTGAATAGACTCTTGAGCTCCTATTTTCCATTCATTCATTTTATTATGAACCACAATTCTCATAGAACCGTTCATAAACATCGTCATTCATCAGTTCAGTTCTGAACTTGTTTTTATTTAAATGAATAAAGATAGGTATTGGCAAGAATTCAAAATAATAGCAATTACGGTATGTCATTTATTTTTATTTTCCACCATCGAGTTTATGAAATGAATGAATGACTCTTATTTATTATCTGGTAAAAAATGATCTTTAAAAGTATAGATATGTCATATCCTAACAAAACCAACGAAAAATATGTTCTGTACGCAGCGGCAGCACAATACCTCCCCTAAGTTAGATACTTTAAGTTAGTTTCGCGTCATAATTAGTGCACTTTCTGTACACACATGACCGGCATTTTTGTAATTTTTTTTGTCACACGTCACGCTCGGCGCCTTGCTTGACGGAGACTAGTAGCAAGACGTCCCAATTAGGACGTTTTCGAGTCTTCAAATTGCGCTCGCAACAACATATCTGTACTTTTAAAAATATCATCGCTGGTAAATTAAAAGTTTTGGTAAAAATATAATATATAAATAAATAAATATTTTTGGAACATTTTACACAGCACCATCTAGTCCCAAACTAAGCAGAGCTTGTACTATTGATACTAGACAATGGATATAATACTTATATGCTTTTTTTTGTAATTACATACTTATAATACACATGAAAAAAAAACTGGCGAAATGTGGGTGTACTATACACCTCTGCCACCCCTTCGGGGAAATACAGGCGTGATGTTATGTTATGTTGTTATGTTAATACATATGTAATATAATACGTAAGTACTTATATTAGTATTTTATTTAAATAAACTGCAACTTTAATCATTTAAAATCTCCTAATTTTATTTTCATCAGAAAATATGTAGATGCTATCCAGACAAAGGGCAGTATGTCAGCCAAGTTCGCAAAGGAATAATAGGGCGACACACCAGCCAGCCGTGGGTTCTATTACACGAAACATTTCGGGCCACTTTCAACCTCCCCATAAACATTTTTTGGCTATTAAGATCATTGTAATTTACCTGATTTTATCTTATTTCACCATACGTAACCATAAAAAACCGGCCAAGTGCGAGTCGGACTCGCGCAGTAAGGGTTCCGTACCTCTCAACGACCTGATACTCCATAAAAACTGATTTAATTTACGAGAGTTTATCAAAAGACATCAACGCTCAGTGCGCGAAATGTGAATTTTTGCATGTCTTTCTTACGCAGGTACCACCATATATGTCTATGTTTTTCTTACGTTTAGTATTTGTTGCTAAACTACATAATATGCACTATAATCTGACGAAGTTTGACGCTGGTATATATTACCGTTTTGAAGATAGAGCAGGAACAAAAACGTTGAAAAAAATGCATGTTTTTTGAGGTTTCTTCTATGGTAAAAAGTTTAAAACCAAAGGGGGTCCCTTTGGTTTAAGACTTTTTTTTTTTTTTAGTATTTGTCGTTATACACCTCATAACAACACATATTCTGAGAAAATTTCAACGGGTTACCTATTACCGTTCAAAAGATACAGCCCTGTGACAGACAGACGGACGGACGAACGGACGGACAGCGTAGCGAGAGTAATAGGTTCCCGTTTGGCACCCTTCGGGTACGGAACCCTAAAAAGAAAGATACTCGCATGTTAATATTTTGCAATATTTATAATTCGTGTCACAATGCAAACCTTGAAGACAAAACAAATTCTTAATTGAAAGGGTCTCAGTACTCACTTTGTTTTCTTTTAATTATAAAAAGTACGGGATTCTCCGTCTTTGTTATAAAGTCTAATCAAACCAAACAAGGTTTGTATTATTTTTAGTTTATTATGACAAAGAATTGGGTACCCCTTTATTGAGGTAATATGTACTACGTACTAGAGAAGACACTTCAAACAAAATGTTTGTAGCACGTTTTAGAGCTCATGCACTCTCACTCGCTTAGCCACGCTCGCGCCGCGCGTGCTCCGCGGCCAGCAAGTTGCGCGATATTTTTTGTTCGTAATGTCTACTCTATTACGTAGTACATATTACCTCAGTGTATAATTCCACAAATTAGGTCAGTTTATCATTAAGGTGAATGCTACAGGGTAGGCCGCGAAATTCAAATTTTTTGGCGTTTTTTTGCAAGTTGTAGCTTTATTTCGCGTTGTATATCGGTCAAAATATGATTGGCGGAAATAGTAACAATATATCTAAGGAATAATACTCATAAAAAGTAAATCCAAAAGACGTCCACTACTGGACATAGGCCTCCCCCAAAAGGGCCATATTTTTTTTATAGTATAGGATGGCGAAACGAGCTATAGGCCCACCTGATGTTAAGTGGTTACCTTTGTCTATAACAACTGCAATACCACCTAGGCTGTTGCCTAAATGGCACCGGAAGTCAGTTCACCAAACTGAGACATGAAGGTGGAAAGTCTCATTGCGATCACAGTTTCGGTTCACCAAACTGAGACATGAAGATGGAAAGTCTCATGGCGATCGCAGTTGGTTGGGAGAACGCTGTTGCCCATCCTCTGGTTAATCCCTTAGTCGCCTATTACGACACCCATAAGAAGAGATAGGGAGATGCAATTCTTTATGTCCGGCACCACACGGAACTGTTTAATATTTATGTGAAACTTGAAAATCAAAGGTAGGTACTTACCTAAGTTATACAGCATAATAATATGATACATAATATAACCTCATTTATTATTCATGTGTATCGCCAAGCCGGGTTCTCACTCAGTTACAATAACAACACCTACATAGGCCACATATCACATACACAAACAAAGCTAACATATACATAAGATATGTAGGTACATATTTTGTATGCAAATTGTACACACTTGGTTCCTTAATTCAAATAATTCTATGCGAATTCAAAAGAGGTGTGAAACAACAGCAACCCTGAAATCGCGAAAGAAAATCTAAAAAGAAAATCATGCGTGTAAACAAGCCATTTAGTGATTAAGTAAATGATTAAAAGTGATTTAGTATTCAGACTATAAAAAAAATATATATATATTATATTTATTATACATAATATTTATTTTAAAAATTATTCAAATTATTAAATTAATTTACACATGGATAAAATAGACGATTATAGAAATTAACTAAATGTTGAGATGTGTAAATTTAATTTACACATAGAACTTTAAATAAACTACACAGAGTTTAATATTTCAACAGTTTTAACACACACCGGACCGCACTGTCGCTCTGGCATGTAAAATATATTACGTAGTGGTAAACTTTTAGTACATAGCTATTAGCTAATTACCAAGTTAAAAGTTCAGAAGTTCTATATACTGTTCTGTTTTGTAGGAAAACATGGTATAGTACTCGCCAATCTTTACAGCGGCTCTGAGTCTGAACACGCCGCTTATGGCCTGCGCAGTGTAGTTAAATTTAAAGTGCTGCGTATTCTGGCAATATTATCGCTCCCCTACAAGGCAAATTTTAATGGAGGGGGACCTTTGGGAGTACCAAGAGTAGGGGCACTTGAGGCATCCATTAAGTAACCCTGGGGAGGACAGTGGTACATGATGTTCACATGCTGCTGTTGGGGAAACCTTGTTGTTTCCCCGGGACGTGCCAAAGGCGTAGCACTGGAGGTGCAACGCAATCCACTGTTTCTTTTAATAATGGCCAAACGAGCTAAAGGCCCACCTGATGTTAAACGGTTACCTTTGCCCATAACAACTACAATACCACCTAGACTGTTGTGTAAATGGTACCGCAAGTCGCTTCGCAAACTGAGATATGAAGATGGAAAATCTCATGTGATAGTTATTTTACTGGCACCCGTACGCTTCGCACCAAAACACAGCAATGCAAGCATCACTATGTGGCGGAGAAGTAGGTACTATCAGCAAACTTTCCGGTGAGCCACCACTAAGGCTAAAATCGCTTGCGCTCAGTGTTCGACGGCAGCCGTAGGTACGTGTAATGTAGCAGGATTCGTTCAAGGGACTTTGTCGACTAAATGTATCACCGGGAAGGATCGTGACTGTACGTAGTTCCCGGAGCTCCTATATTTTGTGTAGAGGATGGGCACCATGTGGTTTTAGTCGGTAAAACTCCCACATACCTTCCGTTCTCCTCAGACGAAGGGTATCCAGAGGATTTCTGACCAAAAACCATAGACCAGAAACAAAAAAAAGTACTGAAACGTATTAGTTATTTATTTATTTTGAATAAATGTTTAAAGTTTTGACGACGTCTGTGGTCCGGACTGCTGATCACGAGGTCGTGGATTCGATTCCCACAGAAAACAAATGTTTATCTGATGAACATAAGTGTTTGTGTAGGTCTGGGTGTTTCTTATGTGTTATAAGTATGTATTTACGAAAAAAAAGGAAGTATATAAGTATTATATCCATTGTCTAGTACTCATAGCACAAGTTCTGCTTAGTTTGGGACGAGATGGTGCTGTGTAAAAATGTCCCAAAAAAAACTAAAATAAAAACAAAGTAGCTACCCAAAATTAGTCTTTTCAACAGTTTTCACACAACTGACCTTCGACCCTTAGCGGTTACATGTAGTCAGTGTTATGTAGTCGCTACTTTTATTACAAAATTAATTACACCAGCGCGTGTAGCTCGCCATCTCTATAAATAATACAGATTTATAGTTTAAAATTGTTATTTTTTACTTTCAGACTAAAACTACATGTGTAAAAATGTTTTCGACTCAGCTTTGTAATCATATGTCCCACATAACTACCTACATAACCATACCACCTCCCAAGTGATGTGACATGCAACACAGGCATTTTGTCCGTCAAAAAAAAAAAGAAATAAAACTTTTTAACAAAAAATTGAACCGACGAAAACAGAAACTGAAAAGCGAAAAATAACTAATTATGAGTCGGCGCCAAACGAACTTTTAACAAGCAAAGTGCGTGCAAGTTGCAAGTGGCCGAGCGGAGAACGCATTTTTGGAAAGTTATTGTTTATCGTTGAAAATTTCACGTTGTATATGATGTGACGTTGTTTTTATTATTTATTTAAAGTAATTTAATGATCTTCGTTGATCGGTTGTTTGGCGCCGACTCATAATTAGTTATTTTTCGCTTTTCAGTTTCTGTTTTCGTCGGTTCAATTTTTTGTTAAAAAGTTTTATTTTTCATTTTTTTGTGGTTAAAATCTAACTCCAGGTCTCCATTATGTCGTAGTGTCTAGAACTATATTTATGTGTGTCAAGTTTCAACAGAATCGGTTAACAGGTAAGAATTCAGTGGGTGAACAAACACTCATCCCCTGTTTTAATACCCTTAGGGGTGGATTTTGATTTTGAAATTTAAATGGGACCAACTTCGAGATATACCCTATCCATTAAAAAAAGAATCATCAAAATCGGACCACTCTGTAAAAAGTTATGCGTGGTCATACATAAAAAAAAAAAAAAAAAAAAAAAAAAAAAAAAATATATATATATACGCGTCGAATTGAGAACCTCCTCCTTTTTTTCGTCGGTTAATAAAAAGTATACATAGGTGCAGGGTCAATAAAAAATTAAAATAAATTATTTCTTTCTTTCTTTCTTCCTTTTAAGGTCCCTTTTGAAACTAAAAATTATCATAATAGTACGACTTACTTAATATTTTATTAAGATAAAGTAAAGGGTTTGATTCCCATGGCTTGTATATGTGCCGTTTGGTTCCTTAGGATAACATTTTCTAGCTTTATCATTTCTCGCCACTAACTCATTGAAATGAATCATTCTGTAAATTCAGGTTATTCTACAACTTGCAGTATTTATTTTTGCGGTTTATAAAAAGGTTTGATCATAAGTAAAAATAGTAATTTTATTTACAATTCAATTCAAAACTTTATTGCTGAACAAAGTAGGTACATAAATATACATTGCAAGATGTTGAGTGAATGTGCAGTTCACTATGTTCTACCAATTAAGGCATGCAAAATTATATAATAGTAGACAAATTATAATGATTATGGATGAATATAATATTATTATTATTGTAGGTACCTATGGCAAAAAAAGATTTGCAGATTTTATTTAAATTTTAAGTTAGGTACCTACCTATTTTATTGAATGAAATCATGAAAAAAGGAATAACATGATCAGCCCGTTACTGCATCACTGCTTGGCACGGGCCTTAGTCCCCCACGCTGGCCTAGTGCGGATTGGCAGACTACACACACCTTCGAGAACTTTATGGAGCACTCTAAGGTGTGCAGGTTTCCTCAGGATGTTTTCCTTTACCGTTAAAGCAAGTGATAATTCACAACTGAATTCGAAAAGTCAGAGGTGCGGGCCGGGATCGAGCTGGGGACAAGGAAAAAAAAAATCCCGTTCACCACCAGTGGGGGCGAACGACTGGGGGACAACGAGAATAACCCGGCTATCACTGCTATATTTGTGATTTGGATAGGTGTTATGCATATACGATTTGGATGATTTGAAACCATTTGGCTTTTTAGGATATGGGCTTGTTGCGACTAAAGGACCCATAAATACTTATTCCATAACACGCAATGCATTTATGTAAGTGTTTATTATATTTTAATGTTCAAATCTCGACCTGTGATGCAAAGATAAATATAACGTGCCAAGTCAATATAAAGTCAATTTGGTATTGATTGAGTTTCCACGTAGAACCGTAAACGTAGGTACTAACATAGAATAATAGCGCAATAATGGCTGTGATTGCATAACTCAAGGGTGCCATGAGGTTTTGCATAAAATTGACGCTCCATTTCTTCATTTTTCATTTTTTCTTTTAATTTTTTTAATTTTTTTTCCATTTCCCTCCCCGAAGACATAAAATAATAAAAGGCCATAGGTACAAGAAATAGATGTCTGCAACTGTGATAAGCCCAGCTGCTTATGATGATAATAGTTTTAATTACAATATAACTTTAATTACAGTTCCGTGTGGTGCCGGACGTAAAGAATTGCACCACCCTATATCTTCTCATGGGTGTCGTAAAAGGTGACTAAGGGATTCACCAGAAGATGGGCAGCAGCGTTTTCCGAGTATTTAACCAACCACTGCGATCGCCAACCCGCCTGCCAAGCGTGGAATTATGGCATATCCCCCCAAACTGCTTGGGGAGGCCTATGTCCAGCAGTTGACGTCTTTCGGCTGAAATGATGATGATGATGATAACTTTAGATTAACTAGGATTAAAACCACAGTAGTCACACGTGAAGTCATTTTAAGTGATATCTGTGGTCTAGTGGTTCGAGTGTCGGACTGCCGATCAAGAGGTCATGGTTTCGATTCCCACAACACAAATATTTGGGTGATGAACATAGGTAAGTGTTGGTCTGGGTGTTTCTTTTGTATTTACGAAAAAAGAAAGGTATATAAGTATTATATCCATTGTGTAGTACCCATAGCACAAGATCTGCTTAGTTTGGGACTAGATGGTGCCGTGTAAAATGGTTCAAATTTTTTATTTGGCCTTATAAGGCTACGTTCGTGTAATACTTCTGCGCTTGCGTGCGTGTTGGCTAACATTTTACGTGCCGCTTATGGACACACGTTGATAGTTTTTTGACTTCAACTTTGAGCGGAACTGTGAATGAAATCACTCCGAGTATAATTACTCTAATTTATATAACTTACGAAATGAAAAATATTCCAGGATTTTTTTTTATGAAGCAGAGTAGGTACCTACAGTTTTATTAATATTTCAATACGCTATGCACGCGATTATGCTTTCAGCATAAACTATTAACGAGTTACAGCGGTTATATCAATCGATACAGCTAAAATTAGAATACAGTTCAATAATGTTGTGCATTTTACAGCCAATGCTTCATGGCTTTTTATACAATGATGGTTATTCTATAAATAATGCGATTTAATTTACCTACAAGTTATAATATTTAAAAAGTACAGATATGTTGTTGCGCGCGCAATCTGAAGACTCGAAAACGTACTAATTGGGACGTTTTGCTACTAGTCTCCGTCAAGCAAGCCGACGAGCGTGACGTGTGACAAAAAAAATACAAAAATGCCGTCATGTGTGTACAGAAATTGTACTAATAATGACGCGAAACTAACTTAAAGAGTATAGTATTACAAACTTACTTACTTTGCACTAGTTTATGTGTATTGTGCTGCCGCTGCGTACGGAATATATTTTTCATTAGTTTTGTTAGGGTATGGCATCTCTATACTTTTAAATATCATTGCCTACAAGTTCGATTACAAGAAAGGAAAACTCCTACGTGTATTTTCTTTCCATCCAGCTTTCATTATCGTAAATTAAATTACTGCACAAACACAGCCACTATAAAAGAGGAGTGCTATCATTGATATATGCGATAAAATTAAACAAACTATATATTATAGCAAGCTTATTTACCCACTTATGTTTATATCTTTGACGCATTGGATCAGGACTTAAAAATAGTTACCAAGATCTGATAACAAAACTGGATCTTCCAATTTGTTATTGTAATATGTTTGATTTTGTTTACGTTGTGCGTTCTGAAATATTTAATTTGGGTGTGTCTGATTAAAAATGGTTTAGTTTTTTTAATTTAATATCTATGTATTAACTGGCGAAATGTGGGTGTACTATACACCTCTGCCTACCCCTTCGGGGAAATCAGGCGTGATGTTATGTTATGCTAAGTTATATCTATGTACCTATACGTGACTTTATTCACAAGTACGACTAAACTTTTTGTGTTAATTCGAAGTGCTAAATAGGCGTAGCAAACCGGCCCTCCCCAGAATCTTCCTGGCCTACTCCAGGATTAAAATACATCACTTAAAGATGAAGAAGAAGAAAAAAAAAATTATTTATTGCCACAACTATATACTACAAAAAATTTATTATTGCTATCATTTGTCCATTATCTTTGAAATTTGACTTATTTGAATGTTTACCTTATGATAACGTGGGCAAAGCCACGGGTATAGCTAGTAAAAAATTACTTCTTACATTTTAGGAACTATATTGATAGTTGTAACATCATGAGAAAAATTACTTTTGATGTCGTAGCTGCGGTAAATTGGTATGATAGGTGTACCTATCATCACCAATAAATATTCATTTGATAATTTCCTTGCACCACATTCGTTTTTGGTATCGGCTCTATTGCATACACGCGCTCATCAAGGTCACCAGCGAGCGAGCTTACACGTACAGGGGAGTGTCACGGCTGTACCTTTTTTTTTTTTTTTTTTGCTGGTCGGGCAGCAGACTACCCCGAGTCTGCTGCTCGCAGGCCCTTCCTCCCGTAATTTTTTATAGAGGTTTTCTTCCTCGCGGTCCGGGCGTTGAAGCCAAGACCCTCGGTCCCAAGAGGCGCGAGAACACTACTCAGCGGGCACTCCTGGGGTTACGAGATCGACGGGGGCAGGGAAGGACAGTCCCCCCGTTGCCTGCCCAGTGGCACGGTGAGTGCACACTGGGCCCGCCCCTGCTCCTCCACTGTGCCCTCTATTGGCAACAGAGGGACACGTGGAGCAACTCCCCACTGGCCTAGAACGGGCCCCTCCCGCGCCAGAATATTCGCCACAGGCAATAAAATCCCCCGAAGGTTAATCCCTCGGCAGGATTTTATTGCCCGTGCCCTGGATGCACCGGCCAAACAACTGCCGATCCCTCCAAACGTGTCCAGAAGGACAAGCAGCCGTCAGGCACACGTGGAGGTTTTCTGGCCAGCACCCCGTCACGGCTGTACCTCAGGTGTGCACGTTTCCTCACGCTGTTTTCCTTCACCTTCAAAGCAAGTGATAACCCATTAACAGATTTTTAGAAGGATTTAATTTTATTATAAAATTAATGTACCGTACCGTTGTAAATCCATAATAAGAGTTTTCGCAATTAGCCTATATCCAAACAGATGCGGCCGGAAACAATGTTTTACATTACGTAGGTAGCGATAATGATGCATATATACACATTCTCATCCCACGTTCTAAAATTCATTAGGTAAAGCATACACGCTCAAAACTTGACTTTTAGGTTCCACCCAAAGGGTGCCAAACGGGACCCTATTACTCTCGCTACACTGTCCGTCTGTCCGTCACAGGGCTGTAGGCGGGTTGAAATTTTCTCAGAAAGTGTTGCTATAAAAAAAAAAATCGTCTAAAACCAAAGGGGTCCCCCATACAAGAAACCTCGAAAACATGATTTTTTTTCAACATTTTTGTTCCTGCTCTATCCTCAAAACGGTAATACGTACCAGCTTCAAACTTGGTTTGTTTATAGTGCATACTATGTAGTTTAGCAACAAATACTAAAAATAGGGCGAACATAGACATATGTGGTGGTACCTTTTCACTTTTTTATAATAGGGGAGGGATGGAGCAGGCAAAATACTTACCGAACTACGCCAATAGAAGTGATCACAGCGACAATACATTACGCAACATCTGTAAACTACTACGCAAGTCGTTATGCCCCTAATCTAAACATAGTTAACGTCTAAAATCGTATAAACGTTTCTAACAGTTTTTTCGTGGTTAGCCTCAAATAAGTAATGTGATGACATTATGATGTGTGGCCACAGAAATAGATAGATAGAATGGTTGTAATCACAATTTTACTTGCGATTCATGCGTGGAAACTTTAGGACAAACCACTCTAGTTTTTAATTTTTTAATTTACTTTATTATAATTTACTTTACAGCTTTAGTTTCTGCAGTTAGAAACAGCGCAATAAGGCATTTTTGCGGCTTTTTGTTACAGTATTTACAGAAAAAAGTCAAGGCGTACTGAGAAATGTTTTGAAATGCCCTGCACTGTGGTGCAGAGTGTTGGCACGCGCACCGCGCCCACTTTTCCATTCTATCAATTTCTGTGTGTGTGGCCATGTGACGTGTAATAAAATGTGTCATCATCATCAGCATATGCTGAACATAGGCCTCTCCAATGGAACGCCACTGACATCGATCCTCGGCCACTCGTATCCAGTTGCTACCAGCCACCTTGCCAATATTATCGCTCCACCGAGCCTGAGGGCGTCCTACCCTACGTTTACCGATTCGCGGTCTCCACTCAAGACGTCTACCCCAACGGCCATCGGTTCTTCGTCGAATATGGCCGGCCTATTCCTATTCCTTACTCATGCCGCAGCAATTATTTGTTTTTTCTCAGCAACTTCAGCTGCAATCCTGTAGGCTATGTCGACAACTTTGGTTCTCTGCCGGATCACCTCGTTCCGGATACTTTGTTAAATTCGTATTGAAATATGATGAGCCTTTGTAATTAACTGTATCAGATGAAAACCAACCTATTTAAAAGCATAACTTTTTTTAAAGAAGGTTTATTTAGTGTTTTTTTTGTCGAACCAACTTTTTGGCACTGTTCAATGAAATTCTGGACAACTCATAGCCGAAATTCCTGTCTTACTGCAGGGCCCATACTATTCTCAGTACGCGAAAAGTACTTGATTACTCAGTGCGAGCTGCTAAGCTGACTGCTAGCTGCTGAATGGGTAACTCGCATGTCAGTAGCTTGATTCGCTTCGGCCAGTCACACAGTGATAAGTATGAAGAAGCATGGCAGAATTACTGTAGTGCAGCTACTTGCACCATGTGACCCCCCTTGTTTCGTTTGCTAGGCAAACCTTGTAACGTGGTGGGGGAATGCGAGTGGCGAGTGAAAACGAAAAATGTTGTAATTACTCAGATACAAGCTACTGACCGATTCATACATGACAGTAACTCGTATAATACGGTCACATGGTGCGAGTAGCTGCACTGCAGTAATTAGCACGTCCAACTCGCACGCTGGCTCGCACTATGTAACATCGGTATTAGCCTACCACGCTGACTTGTCGCGGGTTTGCATACAACACAACATAGTCAATTAATTTTTTTTTCAATTAATTCAGGTGGTCGTGGTCTTTCTCCATACAAACGCTCTGTACTGTATTTTTTCTGGTTTATAATCCCAGAGCAATGATTTTTTTAGAGTAAAATTTATATCAGCTTTTTCTATGCCCCTATGTTTCGTTTTTGTTGATAAATTATTTCTAGAAGCCCTTAAAACTTCTTTAAATTGGGTATTTAGACCGCTGTCTACAGAGGCCTAGTGTATAAATATGACAACTATTAATGAAAAAGGAAAAACATAGCGGCACAGTACACATTCTTCTTATTCAGCTTATGAAATATCTTTCAAATTGGTCCAGCTTCGGAGGAGAAAATAGTCGAGAGCCATACCTCGAATTGTGACTTTTTACTAATGCTATTCAGTCGAAACTGCAGTTGTCCTTATCGCACTTACTTGAGGCAAAGCGACAGTGATAATTTCTTTAAATGCGTAATCTTCAACAGTCTCTGCCTGCATTTCCTCACGATGTTTTCCTTCACCGTTGATGCAAGTAATAATCAAATTCTGATCACAAGTCAGAGTGGGTTGAAATAGCTCTTTAAATTATGATATCAATAACCTATGAAAAAAACCATATTTCAGACTGAAACGATTGAACTCTTAGTCATTGGTTTATTTTTAAAATATTTGTCACTTATTAAAAAACCAAGATCGGCCTTGATATTGAAAATTTTAAGAAACGAATGATAAAATAAGTAAGTATCTCGTATATTTTTAAATAGTTTATATGTTTTTAGAATCAATGGCTGTTTTATGTTTCGTGTAACGATTGTAGTTTTATACGTTAGTTTTTATGTGTTTAAATATCGTATTTGAAGGTTATTGTTGCTTACAATTTTTGTATAGTAACAGTTGTTGAAAGTATTTTATCTCTGTAGTAATTGATTTTGAAGCTTTAGCTAAAAAGTGTAGAAAATCTATGGGGTTTTAGACGTTACATTTAATCAGAAATATTTTATTTTTGGAGTTCCGTAACCAAAAGGTGCCAAAGGGACCCTAATTACTATATGCCTAGCTGACCCACCGCCACCTCCGGTGCCGTACATCCGTCACGTCCGTCTATCTGTCACAGGGCTTTATCTTTTTCACCGTAATAGTGTAATAGATAGCCAGTTGCTATTATCGTTACTAAGGCTAAGATATAACTTGAAAAATACAAAAAATAATAAGTTTACAAGGACAAGGAACATGAAATTGAATTGAGCTCAAAGCTTTATAACAAATTGAATAAAGAAATTAACATTTATCCACTTCCACTTCGAGAAATAAGAAAATACAAATAAGTAAATATGTATGATATGATGAGACTGAAAACCTCCTTATGATTCTGTCGTAACTCTCACATTTATTTAATTAAACATACAGATACCTACATATAGCTAACACTTATCTATTCACATACATTCTACATTCACACATACACTCATTCTCATAATTAATACCGGATTCGACGATTGACCTCTTTCATTCTATTCATGCAAGAAAGAAAGAAAGAAAATGTGTTTATTGACACAACAATAAAATTAACAAAAAGGAAAAGAACATATATATATAAGTGCCAAAGGGCCATCAGCTCAGCCGGCGGATGGAGTCCCTAACGGGATTCTCCGCCACCCGCCCGGTTAAGTAGTTAGGGTATCCATTTTGGGTACCAAATCTGCGAGAGTCCATTCAAAAAAAAGTTCTGACTACCCAACGCTGATTTTCAGCTGCGACCCACGCTCAAAACAAAATGGAGAAATAGTACAATTACAATTAAAATGAATTTAAAAAATATATACCTATACGTGATATGCATGCAGTGTGTTAAGCACTTCAAATAATTTGACTCCCTAAATTATCGACATCCGTTTTTCAAGAAAACGAATTTCAAGCATGAAAGAGTCAAAATTTGACTTCAAATAAACTAACCTTCACCGCGCCTTGATCTAAAAATCATCTCGTTTGATTCCAACTTAGTAATTGATAAATAAATCTGATAATTTTAGAAACATCTTGGCTTGTCATAAATACTATTGAACATTGATTTTAAATACGGTTAGCATCAAATCAAAGTGTTTACATTTCAATATTAAATATTTATTGTTAATGCGAATTCAATGAATGAAAACTCTGTATTTTTTAGTTTTTATAAGTATATGCTTTGTTGTCTGTTACAAATCTTGCAAGAAAGTTTTATATGGCTTATGATAATATTTTGCATAGGTACACATTTAGCTCCGTGTGGTGCCGGACATAAAGAATAGCACCACTCTATCTCTTCTCATGGGTGTCGTAAAAGGCGACTAAGGGACCCACTAGAGGATGGACAGCAGCGTTCTCTGAGTATTTAACCAACCAACTGCGGTCGCCAACCCGTCTACCAAACGTAGCGATTATGGCCTTTTTGAAGGAGGCCTATGTCCAGCAGTTGTCATCATTTTGCTCTTATGATGATGATGACACATTTAGTTATGATGACAATACATTTAATAATAATACCTATGTACATTTAATGCTTTTGTTTTGTAATTATTTTTAAATTAAGGTTTTATATTATTTGAACTATATTTTGAAAGAGTTCAAAATATTTTGAAGTCTATTTTTTAGTTTCCTGACTCGTCTCTGTATTAATTAAAAATAACAGAGCTTATCACTTACTTTTCTGACCGTATCGATGTAAGCGTTACAAGAGGCCGTCTATTTCGGTACAAAATGAAAACATATTTTGTAATAAATTCTATAATTAATGTTCAGTTATATTTTCGAGTTGAGCTGGAGAATGAAAAGCAAAATTATAATTAAGCTTATATATGTACGTTATTGTTAGCAGAGATTTCTAATACCATAATAATGTAGACTTTCTAAGTCTATTTTGAAGCTAAGATTATTTGTCTATTATTCATTTTATTTATTGCACGTGGTTACGGGATTTGAACCAAAATTAGTTGGTTAGTATTTAGAGCGAAAATGTTATGATGGGATGACAACTTTGCTTTAAAAAAAACATGCGGTCAGCTATTGGGACAGCTAGCACAGAGTAAAGTTCCTTCTTTGCTTTATCATCATCATCATTTCGGCCGAAAGACGTCCACTGCTGGACATAAGCCTCCCCCAAGCATCACCACAACGATCGGTCCTGCGCTTTCCACATCCAGCGGATTCCCACGCCCTTCACCAGGTCGTCGGTCCACCTTGTCTTTACTATACTTTGTACAGCTAGCTTATTATAAAAGTGAGAGAACCAATCCATTCTACCTTCTTTCTAAATACCTTAATCACTACAAAATATGAAGTTACAATATTTTGTGTTAATTCCGCCAAAACTAAATCGTCAAGCTTGGATGCAATATGCAGCACCCACAAATATATATGCACATGCAGAAGCTGCTATTAATTATTATTATGCATTATACAAACCAAAACGATACTCACCGATACTTAGTGGGTTAGTGGACGGGAGGGCGGTGCTGCATGTTGCATCCAAGCTTGAAGACCTAGTTTTAGTGGAATTAACACAAAATATTGTAAATTTAAACTTTGCTCAACACGTTCGTGGATATAAACCTAGGATTGGATTTTTTTAATTCTAAGTAGCAGCCCGGTGTCTGGATTTTTGCCCGGTCAATGGCAATAGGCTCGCCCCCTATTACATGGGACTATAACATAATTGACGAAATGTGGGTGTACTATTACACCTCTGCCTACCCCTTCGGGGAAATACAGACGTGATGTTATGTTATGTTGGATTTATTTGTCGATGAATGAAAGACGATGATGTTAGAATGTTTGCGGTTCTGTGAGAAGATCGAGTGATAGGATTAAGTTTTTGTAAATTTGTACCATCGTCGACCGCACCATCGCTTAACAACAGGTGAGGTGGCGGTCAAACGCAAGCCCGTCAAGAATAAAAAAATAAAAATAAAATTTGTGTATCATCATCTTCACCATTTCAGCCGAATGACGTCCACTGCTAGACATAAGCCAAGCATCGCCACAACAACCGGTCCTGTGCTATCCGTATCCAGCGGATTCCCGTGAACTTCACCTGGTCGTTGGTCCATCTTGTGGGGGGCCTACCGCCGCTACGCCTTCCAGTGCGCGGTCGCCACTCCAGAAATATTTGGCTCTACCGGCCATCCGTTCTGCGAGCAATGTGCCCCGCTCACTGCGACATAAGTTTGGCAATTCTTCGGTAAGAACACTTTTATTTTTCTCTTTGATCAGAAAATAAATAATATTGATTCTGACTGAGCAGAATCGAAATGAGAATGCTCTTTTTACGAGCTTGTTAAAAATGTTGATCAGGTTTCCAGGCCCTGCTTACCAGCTTCATTGGATTGTTTCCATTTCACATAAATATTTGCCTGCAACGCGACCGTAAATTCGGTAAAATTATAAATATTTTACAAATTATGATCTTAACTCAACAGATTTTTTTGAATTAGAAGCTCTTGAAAATTTCAGTCAGATATACGTAGAATAATTTACCACTATTTTACTGTAATGTCTTGTTCGTCCAAGGAGTGGTCACAGAATATGACAGTCGTACAAACGTCCAACATTTTTATATCATTTTACTCTAAATAATGTGTACCGGACCGAATAATATGTACATGCAATCTTATTACTGTGAAGCACACAAGAATTCTTGGGAGGAGATTGGGAAAAATGGTACATATAGTTTCACAAAATTAAATAATTTATTTTATTCAACTAGCAGTAAAAGATAGGCATCTGACATCTGTTTTTATTATTTTCCTGGGGTGCTGGCCAGAAAACCTCCACGTGTGCCTGATGGCTGCTTGTTCTTCTGGACACGTCTGGAGGGAACAGCAGTTGTTTGGCCGGTGCATCCTAGGCACGGGCAATAAAATCCTTTCGAGGGATTAACCTTCGGGGGATTTTATTGCCTGTGGCGAATATTCTGGCGCGGGAGGGGCCCGTTCTGGGCCAGTGGGGAGTTGCTCCAAGTGTCCCTCTGTTGCCAACAGAGGGCATAGTGGAGTTTATAACAAACGCCTATTAAAAAAAAACTGTACTCACCTACCTTCCATTCCATTTCCACCGCCACCTACTAACTATATTTAGGCTTATTGTGTGTTTATTTTTGACATAATTACATACATGTTTGCTATTTGCTGCACAGACATAGTAAAAAATATAGAGTAAGTGCTGCGAACAACCATAGTGAAGCCAACAAAAACCGTGCTTCTTCATGTACAACCAGTGCTCACGCACACACATGCACCTTAAACCGTGCTCACCCCTCTCAGTTCACGTCGCGGATCTTCCAGTAAGCATCGCAAAAACAAATATACTTCAGGTGCATGGTGTGTACGTGAGCACTGGTTGTACATGAAGGAGCACGGTTATTGTTGGCTTCACTATGGTTGTTCGCAGCACTTAGTTTATATTTTTTACTATGTCTGTGATTTTCTGTTACTGTTGTTGTGTTTACGTATAAGTTGGTTTTATGCATTCCGATAGTTTTCTTTCTTTTTACCTCCAATGTTACAACTTTTCCCCAATCTCCTCGCACAGCTGCTCACGGGCGATCTAATCAAGGCAGCAAAGCAAACATGTTCTGACCACTCGGGATAGAGGAAAGAGATCTTTAAGAGGAAGATATCGTTTACAAATTATTTAATTTAGTTTTTATCTGGTCTTGGGAATCCAAAATAGAAGAAGGGAACGAAAAAAATAATGTGGTTGAGCTATAAGATGGCTGATGCATGCGTGCTATCAGTTGGGATAGGTCCACTTAAATCAACCTGGTACTGTCTTCAAAAGGACAGTCCAGGCATTGTTGCCCTGCATTGTTCTCACACAAATAATTTATATAATATGTCTATATATGTATGGATGGGTGACCGTTTCGTTACACATCGAGACCCCTCCGTGCCTCGGAGAGCACGTTAAGCTGTCGGTCCCGGTTGTCATACGAATATATATGGCAATCGTAACGGGTAGTCAGAAGCCTGAAAGTCTGACAACTGGTCTAACCTCCGAATGTCAGTATTACACAGTAACTGGGTTGCGGGGATCTGATGGCAGTCGCTTCATGTAAAATACTGATGTTCAGCCGCATCTGGCTAGACTGGAAGCCGACCCCAATATAATTGGGAAAAGGCTCAATTAGCAAAGTTTCAATTAGTGTTAAGTTTTCTTTTTCTACAGTATAATTTTGAATTTATTAGCAATCTTATAAGGAATGATTGTACGCGCTGCTACACATCAAACTGTAAATTTCCAGTATAAGTCGGTCTCGCATTGTACGGAAAGCCTATACAATGCGAGGTCAGCTTATACTGGAAAATTACAGCTTGATGGGTAGCCGTATGTACAGTACACTCATCAATTTGAACAACATTTACTATAGTGTCAGCCTTCGATAAAGAATTGAATTGAATTGAAGGTCTCAACACTGAAATCGCAGAAAATAAAAACAGCTGTAGCCTACATTTGTGTTCACATAAATTATGATCGGCAAAATGTGAGGAACAGCAATTTTTTTTTCACAATGTCGGAGTTGTCCATATTACAAGTTGTTCAAATTGATGAGTAAAATCACCCTTTAAAGGGCTGCTAAGGAAAAAATTCAATCATCCTGTAGGTAGGTATGTAATAGTAGTTTATGAAACTGTTGCATAATAGGGGTTATTAAAACACGAGTGTGAGTTTAAAAACCGAGCCGTAGGCGAGGTTTTTAATAGTATCACACGAGTGTTTTAATACCTAGTTATGTCAGTTTCATACACTATTTTATCTAAACTCATATAATTTTAAATGTAATACCAAAGTCAAAATCTTGGAACATTGTTGTAGTTTTTCTTGATTTTTCTGGTAAAAGATTGTTCGTCATTTACGTTGCTGCATCCAGAAATTCAGGCGGGGTCATATTCTCCTCAGTTCAGTATCACTGCTGTAGTCAGATATTTTTGCTCAGAATAAAACTTTAGACATACAAAACCATAATAATAACGTAAACAATTACAATAAATTTACAAGTAATGATGACCAAATCCAGTAGGTCATGGCGCGCGGCCGCGCACGCGCCCTGCGCGCGCCTACACAGATAATAAAATATAGTCTGCCGAAAACATTATAATCGGAACTAATTTTCTATCCTTGTCAGGATTCCGTCAATCTTTGTTTTTAACCGACGAAAAAAAGGAGGAGGTTCTCAATTCGACGCGTATATATTTTTTTTTTTTTTTTTTTTTTTTTTTTTATGTATGACCACGCATAACTTTTTACAGAGTGGTCCGATTTTGATGATTCTTTTTTTAATGGATAGGGTATATCTTGAAATTGGTCCCATTTAAATTTCAAAATCAAAATCCACCCCTAAGGGTAGTAAAACAGGGGATGAGTTTTTGTTCACCCACTGAATTCTTACCTGTTAACCGATTCTGTTGAAACTTGACACACATAAATATAGTTCTAGACACTACGACATAATGGAGACCTGGAGTTAGATTTTAACCACAAAAAAATGAAAAATAAAACTTTTTAACAAAAAATTGAACCGACGAAAAGTGAAACTGAAAAGCGAAAAATAACTAATTATGAGTCGGCGCCAAACAACCAATCAACGAAGATCATTAAATTACTTTAAATAAATAATAAAAACAATGTCACATCAAATACAACGTGAAATTTTCAACGATAAACAATAACTTTCCAAAAATGCGTTCTCCGCTCGGCCACTTGCAACTTACACGCACTTTGCTGTTAAAAGTTCGTTTGGCGCCGACTCATAATTAGTTATTTTTCGCTTTTCAGTTTCACTTTTCGTCGGTTCAATTTTTTGTTAAAAAGTTTTATATCATACAAAAAATGTGCCCGTAAACACTTAAATATAATTAAAAGCAATATGACAATCCAAACTTCTGCCAAAAACGCGATTTTAAACGATAAAAAATTTCAATGTATGACTAGTGGCGCCACCCTGAATTTTGTGTACTCATTGGTGCCAAACTGTACGACTGCTAAAAAAAAGGTTTGAAAACTCCTTGGTTGGGTCGAAATGGCATTAAAAACTCCTTAGTTGGGCTGAAGTGTGCGGTTATGGAAAAAAAATTAAATTACCGCATTGTTTTGTTCAGCAAACTATATCGTAATGAAACTTTTTAAATTCATTACAGGTGCATGTGCGTAAAGTATGTCATTATGACATTACTTTCGAGTTCATAATTCGAATTTTACGATATGAGTGTACATAAATAATTTTATCTAGCTATTCAGCCCAACTAAGAAGTTTTTAATGCCACTTCGACCTAACCAAGGAGTTTTCAAACTTTTTTTTAGCAGTCGTACAGTTTGGCACCAATGAATACACAAAATTCAGGGTGGCGCCACTTGTCATACATTGAAAATTTTTATCGTTTAAAATCGCGTTTTTGGCAGAACTTTTGATTGTCATATTGCTTTTAATTATATTTAAGTGTTTACAGGCATATTTTTTGTATGATAAAACAGAGATTGACGGAATCCTGACAAGGATAGAAAATTAGTTCCGATTATAATGTTTTCGCCAGACCATATTTTATTATCTGTGAAGGCGCGCACCAGCGCGCGTGCGCGGCCGCGCGCCACGGTCTACTGGATTTGGTCACCCTAACTTGTAAATTTATTGTTATTGTTTACGTTATTATTATGGTTTTGTATGTCGAAAGTTTTATTCTGGGCAAAAATATCTGACTACAGCAGTGATACTGAACTGAGGAGAATATGACCCCGCCTGAATTTCTGGATGCAGCAACGTAAATTACGAACAATGTTTTACCAGAGAAATCAAGAAAAACAACGACAATGTTACCAAGATTTTGACTTTGGTATTTTATTTAAAATTGTATGAGTGTAGATAAAATAGTGTATGAAACTGACATAATTAGGTATTAAAACACTCGTGTGATACTATTAAAAACCTCGCCTACGGCTCGGTTTTTAAACTCACACTCGTGTTTTAATAACCCCTATTATGCAACAGTTTCATAAACTACTATTTCATGACAGACACGAAGTTTTTGAAATGATAAAGAAAGCCAAGTGTAAAATTATATCAATTTTCGTGGATCGCAAGCTAGTTAATTATTATTCAGTGAAATGCATTTAAGATCTGGAAGAACATTTTATTTTTTGAATGTGAGAATTTTCTACCCTTGATCAACCAAAATGATCTTGTTTGAAAACTTTGAACTCAGCTGAGAGGTCTGTTTCTGTAGATTCATGAACCAAAGATGTGAATATCATTTGATAATATTTATTTACATTGCCACTTCTAACGTCAAGGTCACGAATCTACGAATATCCTAATACATAGAGGGACACAAATTATATATTCATTGAATATTTCTGACATTGGACTTGATATTGAAAAATAATTCTTATAGGGCTGACGCTATTCACTGACCATGTCACACATTAAATATGACATTAAAATATCCTTAACGAATGACACTACAAGATTAAGTCCGTATACTGCAGCACTAAGGACTTAGCCCTTCTGGCTGGCTTCATAACGGCATTATCTGTTTACCGTGCTAGCATGAAAGAGGAAGAAAATGGAAAAATGTTGCTTACTTGGCCAAGGTGAAAACAAAACAAAACAGTGAATAAATTGTTGCCAACAATACCCAAAGTTACATTGTGCAGCTAGCACGGTGAGAATCATAGGATTGAAAGTTGCTCACTTGGCCAAGGAGCGCTTAGAAAACCAGTGAATAAATAATTAATTGTTACTCTAAAAATTACTATACTCTAAGCAACTTTGTGCACCTAGCACTGTGAGATCACAGGAGTAAAAGTTGCTCACATAGCCAAGGGGGTGGTAGTAACAAAACAGTGAATAACTTGTTACCGATGATATAAAAGCTATTTTATGCACCTAACATGATGAGAATAAAAAAATTGTAAAAGTGCTCCCTTGGCCAGGGGGCCGTATTAACAAAACAGTGAATAACTTGTTACCGACAATATAAAATCTACGTTGTGCACCTAACATGATGAGAATCAAACACCATCATCATCCTCCTGCCTTTATCCCAATTTATCTGGGGTCGGTGCAGCATGTATTTTTCTTCCATACATCTCTATCAGCCGCCATCTCCGATCCATACTTAAAACTTTCCTCGTAACATGCCCCTCATTCCTCCTCGACGAGAATCAAACAAGTAGTAGTGAAGATGCTCACTTGACCAGGGGGCGGTAATAACAAAACAGTCAATAACTTGTAAGCGACAATACTTAAAGTTATTTGGTGCACCTTATACGATAAGAATCAAAGATATAGGAGTACAAATGGATAAAGTAGAGGGTAAGGTGCACGATGTAGTCTTACCACCTAGTCGCTGATATGACCAGTTGCTTGCCCTGAGCGCTTTTCTAAAGCCAAAAATAAAAACAAAGATGTGTAGAAGAAAAATAATGTTAGCATAATGTAAAAAGAAAGAAGATAGCTGTTCAAAATTAAAATTTTAAACATAATAGGTACATCGTTTGCAAAGACTGTACATTTTGAAGGAAACTGCAGCAGTTGATTTTGCCATGATTCTAAATTAAGACGGTTAAATAAATAAAAATGTCAATCAACTCAGCCTATCGTAGTCCACTGCTGGACATAGGCCTCTCCCAAGTTGCGCCACAACACTCGGTCCTCTGCCTTCCGCATCCAGTCCCCCCCAGCCACGTTCTTTAGGTCGTCGGTCCACCTGGCAGGGGGGCGCCCTACGCTGCGTTTGCCGATACGCGGTCTCCACTCAAGGACTCGTCTGCTCCAACGGCCATCGGTTCTTCGACAGACATGGCTAGCCCACTGCCACTTCAGCTTACTGATCCTACAAGCTATGTCGGTCACTCCGGTTTTTCTCCGGATAATCTCGTTACGGATTTTATCCTTCAAAGAAACTCCAAGCATAGCGCGCTCCATAGCTCGCTGAGCGACTTTAAATTTGTGGACTAGCCCAACTGTCAGTGTCCACGTCTCGGCACCGTAAGTCATGACTTGCAGGACGCACTGGTTGAAGACCTTTGTCTTCAAACTTTGCGGTATAGGCGACGAGAAGACTCGGCGAAGTTTGCCAAATGCTGCCCAGCCCAGACGGATCCTTCTGTTGGCTTCTTTCTCGAAGTTGTGTCTACCAAGCTGAATTGCCTGCCCTAGGTAGACGTATTCCGTTACAACTTCGAGTGCTGACCCTTCGACGAATATTGGCCTCGGCATGACATGCATATTGAACAGGACTTTAGTCTTGTCCAGATTCATGCCGAGACCGACACGTCGTGAGGCTCCATTTAAGCTGTGCAGCATTTCGCCCAGTTGTTCCAGCGACTCAGCCATTACAACGATGTCATCGGCAAAACGGAGATGTGAGATGTTCTCGCCGTTAACGTTGATAAAATGAAATAAAAATGTACTTACAAAAAATCACAAGAACTTTCCCTTATATCTGACCCCTTAACAGAAGTCCAGAGCAATACGCAACAAGCATTGTTTTAATTTAATAACAGTCACACGCTCCCGCAAGGATTGAAGGGGACAAACAAAAAAATTAGTTGCGACACCCCTAGAGAGCTCGCCTACTCGCTTTTCCTTTATAAAAGCCAGGACCAGCGTCCCATTCTTCAGAAACGAATTAGTATCCCTGAAGTCAGTACAGC
Source organism: Asteroscopus sphinx (assembly GCA_949699075.1). NCBI lineage: Eukaryota > Metazoa > Arthropoda > Insecta > Lepidoptera > Noctuidae > Asteroscopus > Asteroscopus sphinx. Next base: position 17,836,573 of record OX453022.1, on the reverse strand, counting down.
TTTTGGTATCCAGGCTGAGGAAACATGGTATTAGAATTAACCGGAAAATTTACGTGAGTACTGTAAATTTGTTCTTATTTGTAACGTTTATGTTTTGTATTATGAAGTGTTAATTTTTGAAGTTCCGTAAATAATTAATAAACAAAAAAAATCCGTAATTTTTGAGGGTACGGAACACATACCAAAAAACCTCGAAACAACATGCATTTTGTCAACGGTTTTTGTTACTGCTCTATCTCAAAAACAGTAATACATATAAGCATCAAACTTTGTGTGATTGTAGTGCATACTATATAAATTAACAACAAATAATAAAAAAGGCAAACATAAACATCTGTCAAGAGCGTCGGCAGTCAATGGACCAGGGGGGGGGGGGGGCAAGGTAATAGTTGATATGAATTTTAGGTAAAATAAATACAATTTGCTATCATTTACTACAAGAGCAAATATTATTAAACATAACTGGCGAAATGTGGGTGTACTACACACCTCTGCCTACCCCTTCGGAGAAATACAGGTGTGATGTTATGTTATGTTGTGTTTATAATTTTCTTGGGTTTTTGCGAAATTTTTGAATACTTTATTGTTAAAATCTTCTAGGTTCGGGTCTCTAGGGGGGGCAGCTGACCCCCTCTGCTCCCCACTGGCGACGCCCTTGACATGTGTGGTGGTACCTGTGTAAGAAAGACATGCAAATTCACCAAAGGTGTGCGTTGATTGTGCACGGCGTGTTGATGTCTTTCATACAGTAATGCATCTTCGATGAACTCTCTTTCACTTTCTATGGGGGTTTTAGGTCGATGGCTTTTCTATTACTGGCGCCACTTTCAAACTCCCTAATGTATTCATTTCTTACTTTATCCATTCTTGTCACTCCACACATGCATCTCAACATTCTCATCTCTGCTACATGCTTGATAGATACTTGGGTTAGTTAGTATCTGTAATTCATTCCGATTAATTTAAATTATCACAGCATTAAAACTAAACCAGTTTAGTTTAGTGGTTTAGTTACCAAGTTACCAAGTTTTCCTATTATATTTGACAACATAATAATTAACAAGCATTAATACAACACTTCTTAATCTTTTTATAATGGTCAAAATCTTTAGATGAGCAAAAAGTTCAGCTTATTCTACTAAAAATCTCCTGTAGATGGACGTGCGATAACAGTATCATAGATTTCGATTACAATATATTTTCTTTTACAGATTCTAACAAAATGCCCAAAAAAATACAAACATTTCTCCTGTTCTTCTTAATTATAACCACCGACGTCGTTCTTGGCAAAGTAAATAAAACTAAAACATTTAAAACTAGTCACAAGAAACACAACTCTTTGAAAGAAAAATCTGACAATGATCGCATAAAGAGATCGCTAAATGACGATGACGATCGACCATTTTGGCCAAACAGAGGAAAAAAACAAATTGACGATGACTCAAACTATTACAACCCTAAATACAACAATGGCTTGGAAAGTAATCAGGAAGTTGCAAAATCAAGTGACAAAATATTAAAAGAACAACCATTTTGGGGAAATAGAGGAAGACGCGACAATTCTATAGAAAGTTTGTTCGGATATCCCGTTGATCAACCTGATTATTTTGTAAAATACTGTGAACACTGTGCTGAATATCCCAAAAAAATTGACGAATACAGAAATTTAAAAGATAGACGAGAAGATTTCACGTCTCCATTCTGGGGTAGTCGAGGACGCCGAAATTCTTTAGGAGTTGAAGGATCAGAAGAGGATCCTTTTTGGGGTAACAGGGGCAGAAGACAAGAACCAGAGCCATTTTGGGGTAACAGAGGTCGTAGAGCCGAAAATGAACCATTCTGGGGGAATAGAGGAAGACGTGAAGAATCATTTTGGGGAAATCGAGGGAGGCGTGAAGATGTGGAACCTTTCTGGGGTAATCGTGGAAGAAGAGACGAATTAGAGCCATTCTGGGGTAATAGAGGGAGAAGACAAACAGATGAACCCTTTTGGGGTAACCGAGGAAGAAGGGAAGAGGAACCGTTTTGGGGTAATCGTGGTAGACGAAAGATTTCAGAACCAGATAGGGCTCGCAATGAAAAAGAGGATTTGAAAGAATTTATACGAAATGCCATAAGTGACGTTGAAAACGACATTGAAAACCTCTCAAGACTTAAGAAAAGTAACGCTGACCATAATTCATTTTGGGCTGGTAGAGGAAGAGATAACAAACTATCCCGCCTATTTAAAGGGCCTTCAAGATCAACTAGAACCCTTTTACCGAAACCAGGAAGATTACGCGGACAAACGTCTGAACCGGGAACTGTCTTAGATAACCGAATGTATGTTGATGAGCCAAACTATATTTTAGTAGAAAGAACCGGTCGATCATCAGCCGAAGCTGATGACCCTTACTACATATCGAGAGGTAAAAAATATTATCTTAATTACAGTTTGGAGCAAGCAGCCAGAGAAAGACGCGGAGCTATTGAAGAAATCGTTAAATCTGTCCGAAATGATCCCTATTACATCGCGAGAGGTAAAAAGGATATAGATATCACGAAGAATGGAAACTCTACCGATCATAAAGAGGAAAATACAAAAGCCAGAGAATTAATTTGTGCTGCAATCGATTTAATATTTATCAAAAATAACGGAAGCAAAGTAAAACGGGAAATTGACGATAACGATCGAGACAGGCGAACTGTGCTAAAGAACCTGGCAGCTCAACTTCAGATGGATCCATATTTTGTGAGTAGGGGCAAGAAAACTCAAATTTCCGGTGACAAAGATTTTCTTCAAGATTTCATAAGTAATATAGCCGAAAAATGTAACTAAAATTAGTGCTAAGATATCTCATTTGACGTTTTAAATGATACATTTTATGGAAGTTGCTGTAATTTTAATCTTTAAGTAATGGATTCGTAATAGTGCAATTATAAAGTATGTCTGACCTGATCAAATAAAGTATAGATTGTTTATCATGTCTTTATTCATTTTCATTTTATTATAACTTTACCTAAACACAAAGTCAGAAATATCACAAACTTCAGAGAAAAAACATTGTTTTTGTTGTAAACATGAAGGTGTTATACTCGTATGTTATAATAGTAAATCATATTAAAAGTAATAGGTATTTCAAAATTAGCAAAGCTTTGAAAAATTATAAATGTTTATAATATATTCTCATTAGTAACAAATCTTAGTGAAATAAAACACAGACATATTAGTGCGACTTTTTTATTACTCTGCAATATTATAAATATAGGATACATCTTCCAAACATCCTATTTTAAAAATTTGTTGCTCTTATAATGTCAGATCAGGTAACATTTCAAATTTTTTGAGCAATCACAAAATTAATATATTTTTTACCAGATTTTCAATGATGTGGCAAGGTACATTCGGAATAACAGTTGTATACCTACTTCTAAGCTAAGAGAAAGTATTAAATTTGGGTTTCCAAAACATATTTCTGAAGCTACCCATGATTACTTCCTCAACTTTCTAGAAGAATTTTTGAAGTGTGAATAAGAAAGATTCGATCTAAGAGATAGTTCTAAAGATAACACCTAAATAGACGAAGAGATCAGTCTAGATTTTTAATTAATTTTAGACATCAAAAATCTTCTTGCAGATTGAGTAGAGAATATGTTTAAGCAAAGTGTGACTTATAGAGAAAGTCTAGTAAAAATCAAAATTGAGCTAGTAAGCACGAGTAACGCAAAATCTGAAAGCTTTGACAATGAAAGTAATGAACAATTTAGAAGACCTAAAACGAGCCTTAGGTACGCAAATTTATCATTATTTCAATAGCCTACAACAGTTTCACTACTACTCAGACAACAATAATATTATAAAGACATATTTCTTGATATGGATTGGTTACATGTAAATAGTTCTAAACACTTGATAGAAACGTCTATAAGGTACGTAACAGGCCATTATACAGATGGTCCAATTTATTTAATAATACTGCACGTTTAAATTAATTTTGAAACATTCGGGGCGAATTGATATAATTTGACATTTCATGTCCTAACGTTAATAATCTCATACCACGCTAAAAAGCGTAAAACAAAAAGATTTATTATACTTTTAACATACATCAACGTTTCGAAATGAAAGCTGGAATAATACTAACATTTATTGACGAAAACATTTAAAAAATAAAACCTTTAGGCTTCCACTGACGTGTGAAACGTACGAAGATTATTCAAAACGTCAATTTTAAAAGTCCTCGACGCGCTTGGCGTCAAAAAATTCTAGAACCCTGTCGGCCGCGTGAGTCGTTCAGACTCTCCATAATAGGAGATGATTGGTCGAATCTTCTCTCCCTGCATCTTCTGTCATGGTGGAACTCCTGAAATCCTCGTATCCATCACCACCAGATATGATTAGAGTTTCCTTATTATTCTGAGTTGGCTCAGCTTGCTTCTGTAGTTTTTCAGCGTTTGTCGACCTGCGACTTAGTGCCTTTGTCTTCAATGACGTCTGTGTCGTTTTTGCTGGCTGTTTCTGAGCGGCTGGGTTCTCGACGATCGTCAGGAACCTCACGTGGCCGGTATGCCCGTAAGTTATACCTGTATGTCATGAAGTAAAGGTAAGTATTTTAGGAAATATGTACGAAGATTACCAACGAGTGAAGATAAAAAATTTCATCCAATCATTAGAAATCAGGTCAGCCGAAAGACGTTAACTTTAAGACATAAACTCCAAGAGCCATTTCATCATCATCAGCCCATTACTGTCCCACTGCTGGGCACGAGCCTCTTCTCAGAATAAGAAGGATTCAGGCCTTAGTCCACCACGCTGGCGTAGTGCGGGTTGGCGGAATATACACACCATCGAAAACTGTATGTAGCACTCTCAAGTGTGTAGGTTTCCTTACGATGTTTTCCCTGACCTGAGAGTGCTCCATACTGTTCTCGATGGTGTGTGTAGTCCACCAACCCGCACTAGGCCAGCGTAGTGGACTAAGGCCTTAACCTTCTCATACTGAGAAGAGGCCCGTGCCCAGCAGTGGGACAGTAATGGGCTGATTATGTTATGTTTTATATTCTATGACTAAATTAAACTCAATGAATCAGAAATGAGGAGATTCGCAGGAGAACGAAAGTAACCGACATAGCCCGAAGAATTACCAAACTTAAGTGGCAGTGGGCGGGGTACATTGCTCGCAAAACGGATGGCCGATGGGGCAGTAAAGTTCTGGAGTGGCGACCGCGTACTGGAAGGCGCAGCGTGGGTAGGCCCCCCACAAGGTGGACCGACGACCTGGTGAAGGTCGCGGGAATCCGCTGGATGCGGAAGGCACAGGACCGGTCGTTGTGGCGATGCTTGGGGGAGGCCTATGTCCAGCAGTGGACGTCTTTCGGCTGAAATGATGATGATGATGAAATTAAACTATTTTCTTCCTTTTATCTTAATTTCGCTTACCAGTAAGTTGCGGCACAGTAAACGCGCCAGTCCTAGGGTTGGGTGAGTTGTGCAGTGGTGCCGTCAACAGTACACCAGCACTGGTGCCCACCCATAATGTTTCACGATGAGCCAGGAGTGCGGTGACACGGAGACATGCCGCTTTGTGCTGTCGAATTATGTCATCGCAACCTGGGACAGAGGGAAAACTGGATTAGTTAAATGACTTGTTTTGGTTTTGATTTTAGTTTCTGGGCCAGTAAGCCTCAAGACGCCACATAAACAAAGTTTTGCATGAGAATGCAGTCGTAAAATGTTGGCGGTACCCGGGGGGCGGACGGCGCGTTATGATTGGTCGGCTCAAATGTTCGGTGATATGATTGGTGCCGCTCGCTGACGGAGTGACGTCCTGATTGGTGGCTGGGCATAAGATATGCAGTACTACTGTATATGATTTGTGACCGGAGGTATCCGGCTAATAGGCGTCTAGAGGCTTACTGGTCTGTGTTTCTGGGTTACCGTCCACTGAGGTAATATGTACTACGTACTAGAGTAGACTTTACGAACAAAAAATATCGCGCAACTTGCTGGCCGCGGAGCACGCGCTGCGCGAGCGAGTGAGAGTGCAGGATCTCTAAAACGTGCTATAAACATGTTGTTCGAAGTGTCTCCTCTAGACCGACATCAAAAATCATCTCGTCCTTCTTCAACATTGGTTGATTTAAAAGTCATTAGCAATTATTTAAGGGATGATTGTACGCAACAATTTGAACAACTTTTACTATGGGACCAATCTTGAAATCGCGAAAAATAGAAACAGATTTTCCTTACATTTTGTGGATACATGTGAACACAAATGTAGGCAAAGCGCAGGACCGGTCGTTGTGGCGATGCTTGCGGGAGGCCTATGTCTAGCAGTGGACTTCTTTCGGCTGAAATGATGATGATATGTAGGCAACAGCTGATTTTGTTTCCGCGATTTCAGGGTTGGTCCCATAGTAAAAGTTTTTCAAATTGATGAGTATAATCATCCGTTAAAGAACTGTTAACGAGATAATCAACACAATAATAACGTGAGCGGCTATGGTACTGTTTAGTTGCTAGGCAACCACTTGTTTGACTTTAGTCTTATAAGACCGCGAATCGGAAAACGCAGCGTAGGGCGCCCCCCTGCCAGGTGGACCGACGACCTGAAGAACGTGGCTGGGGGGGACTGGATGCGGAAGGCAGAGGACCGAGTGTTGTGGCGCAACTTGGGAGAGGCCTATGTCCAGCAGTGGACTGCGATAGGCTGAGTTGATTGATTGATTGTAAATACATACTTATAATACATTAGAGTAAAAAATGAAGTGCTTCAATCTTTTCTTAGCGAGATTCTGTCCGCCATTTTTTATTCGTCCGAGGCTTACCATGTAACATCTTAGTGACTTGAGGTGTTATATTGATCTCTGCTAACTGCTCGCGACTGCTGGAGTTATAGCATCGGAGCTGCGCCGCGTTGTGCAGTGATAGCCATATCGTGCCGCCAGCCACCGCCATATGGCTGATCGGCTTCGTCTCTGAACTTATTTGGAATGTTTCGTCCACCTGCAAAAGGAAAACTAGACGGTAAGCAGACGAAGACCAAAATAAAAAGTCTTCAAGCGTAGTATTTATTACAATAGTATCTAAGGATAGCGTTGTTTAGCCACCTCGCGGCGTTATTGGGAACGAACAGAATCTTAACACATCAATTCTTCAATTTCGGTTTGTTGACTTATCACTAGATGGCGTTGTGCCGTATTCGAACTGATTTTTAAATCGCGGTGTTAAGATTCTCCGCCGTTAGGTTAGGCTCTTTAGAATTAGATATCTTTACGTTCTTTGTTTCATGGTGTAATCACTACATTATTGAATAAATAGACTCGGGTTAGGTGATGGCGTTAGGAGTGGGTCGTTGTTGATTTTACGGTAAACGGAACGCAGCCGTTTTCACGACGACGTAAACAAGCACAAGCCTTCGAAACGGTCCTCGTTCGCTGATCATTTTTCTTAGCTCTGAACGTCGCGGACGAAGACTGGTTTTGTGAGACATTTGCATGTTCGGCTGTATGTTCAGAGCCATTAGGTATAAATTCGCATGACACATTCGAAGACTGGTTTGTGCAACGACGACTGTTTTATGAACGAAACGACGAGATAATAGGCTTTTGCTTGAAGTTATACTTTATGTCTATAATAGTAAAGATCATTTTTCTTTGCTCTGATCGTCGCGGACGAAGACTGGTTTGGTAAGACATTGCATGTTCGGCTGTATTTTCAGAGACATTAAGTATAAATTCGCATCACATATTCGACGACTAGTTTGTGCAACGACCACTGTTTTATGAACGAAACGAAGATTTATTAGACTTTTCCTTGAAGTTATACTTTATGTCCATAACAGTAAAGATCATTTTTCGTTGCTCTGATCGTCGCGGACGAAGACTGGTTTTGTGAGACATTGCATGTTCGGCTGTATTTTCAGAGGCATTAAGTATAAATTCGCATCAAACATTCGAAGACTATATTTTGGAACGACGACTGTTTTAATCAGAATATGAAAACGGTTCCTTCGTCGTAGATCAGAAAACGGTCGTTAAAAACGGTCCGTCTTTAGAACGCTCACTCCTAGTTGGCGTCACTGATCCGCATTCCCTAGTGATTCAAACATATTTTTGTTTAACTCAACCCCCAGATCAAACCCTCAAGGAACCGAGGGTTTGACAAGCGTTTCATTTTGGTGATCATCATTATTAGCTTAAAGCAGTCCACTGTTGAACATACGCTTCTCCCATAGCTGAATAAAGTATTTTTTTATAATGTAATGTAATAATCGAATGAAATGTTGTATGACTTGTACTTTTACCAATAAATAACTATGAACTTGAACTGTGATAGCCCCACCAAAAACATAAACGTGAAAAAGGGGCCAAGTTCAGTACAAAGGAAGTGTAGGATTCTCGGCTTTACCGAAAAAGGAATTAGGTTTTAAATAGGTTCCAATCCAAGTTCTATGGAGGTTCTTTTAATCATTACTGCAGGAATGTATGTACAACGTTTTTTACTTGTTTTAAAAGAAAGTTAGAATAATAAGAATAGGCTCGCCCCCTATTACATGGGACTTACAACATAACTGGTGAAATGTAGGTGTACTATACACCTCTGACTACCCCTTCGGGGATATACAGGCGTGACGTTATGTTATGTTGTTAAAAGAAAGTTTGTTAGGCTGCTACCGATTATTTAAATGTTCAAAGTTTCAACGGTTACGTCATACTTGCAAATAAATTGACTACGAAAACTTTTGGTAATGGGATTTTAGGGAATTGGGGGGGCCTAAACATTAACGCAAAATTGCAGCTTTTGAGTTCGAAAGTGGTTTGGAATGGTTCTTGTAATAGAACTTATACAACCTTATTCTTCGATTATACTAAACCTCTCAAGAGGTCATTGTACTCATCATCATGAAAAACTTTTAACATCGGACCAAACCTGATATCGCAAAAAAAATATCAGCTGTTACCTATATTTTGACGATTTATGTGAACACAAATGTGGGGATAAACTGTTTTTTTATCTTTCGCGATTTCAGGGTTGTCCCATAGTAAAAGTAGTTCATAATTATGAGTACAATGTCACCTTAAGGGGAATGTAGTAGCCAAGTGGCGCCCCCATCAGTAATAAAATATTACCCCCTGAATACATCGTTTAGCGAAAATTAGTTTTTAACAATTGAAGTACAGGTACTGTAGTTTAATCAGAAACTATTAACACTGTAAAATATAGTTCGCTGTAGTTGTAGATTGAAAAAATGCAAAAAAATACCGTTTTTCGCACTTTGTCTATCTACAACTACAGCGAAGTATAATTTACAGAGTATGGAAAAACTATACAATGCAAGTTCAGCTTATACTGAAAATGCATAGCTTGATGTGTGGCCGTGTGTACTTCAATCTTTAAAAACGATTTTTCGATAAATGATGTATTCTAGAGTAACAATTTTTTTACTGATGGGGGCGCCACTTGGCTGCTATATTCCCCTTAACAGGTTTAGTATTAATTAAGATTAAGGTCGTATACGACTGGTGCGTCTGCTATTTCTTTTCCGAACTTAGCTTGACACACTGCCGTGTGCTTCAATTGATGCTTTCATATAAATTGAAGATTGATGTACATCATCATCATCAACTCAGCCTATCGCAGTCCACTGCTGGACATAGGCCTCTCCCAAGTTGCGCCACAACACTCGGTCCTTTGCCTGCCGCATCCAGTCCCCCCCAGCCACGTTCTTTAGGTCGTCAGTCCACCTGGCAGGGGGGCACCCTACGCTGCGTTTGCCGATTCGCGGTCTCCATTCAAGGACTCGTCTGCTCCAACGGCCATCGGTCCTTCGACAGACAGATTGATATACGGTCACAGCTAACTTTCCACCACTAAGGCTAAAATCGCTTGCGCTCTGTGTTCGACGACAGCCGTAGGTACAGTCAACAAATCGGAATCATAACCCACTCAGCCGAAAATTCGTATGAAATTATCAAAACAGGAACAGTTTCTTCTTATTAGCATCGTGCTGCACTTAGGACATTTTGAATATTAAGGAAACTGCGTTAATACGGGTCAGAGTTCTATGCAATTTTGAGCTTAGTTATTAAATGCAATAGATTAATAATTGGATAAAAAGTTACGTTTTTGATAAAGCTAGAATTATGTTTTGAATTTCGAATTAACTGTCGTTCCGCATAGTTTACCTATAAAAAAGAAGTACAATTTTTTTTTTCAAAAACCTATTTTAACTCTTTCAACTCCAGAAGAATATTAATCAAATTAAAAAGAAATTGGTAAACTAACTGTCACTGCCCAATAAAATTTATAACAAGTTTGTTGCCAGGGAAATATCTTTAAACGCAATTCGACCTAATTGTATTAGAATGTTTGTAGAAAATTAAGCTTATGGTGGGTCATGATTCCGTTTGGTCGAGTGTACACACGGCTACACATCAAGCTGTACGAAACCAGTAAAGGCTGACCTCGCGTTGTAAGGAAAACCTATACAATGCGAGGTCAGCTTATACTGGAAAATACAGATTGATGTGTAGCCGTGTGTACATGGATTCGTTCATGGGACTTTGTCAAAAGAAAGTATCACCGGGAAGTATCGTGACTGTACCTGCAGTGAGTGCGGGTTGATGATCTTGATGGAGGCATGCGTGGCGCACCACAGCTTGCCGCCCGACAGCAGCATGCTGCTCACCGGGCTGCTGCCCGTGCCCACCGGGATCGTGGAGCGCTCCGTCCAGGACCCATCTGGGGACACAGAATAGCGTGACATGTGGGTATTCAATACAAAATAAATTAAGACGCTGACAACACCTAAAAAATCAGACCTCTGTGGTCACTGTCGGTTTGTACAGAAAAGAAAGAGAGGCAACGAGCGGAGGGACGTCGGGTGCGTCGCTCAACTTGAATGAAAATTAAAATTATATTTTTTAAATAAAAAACTAAAAGCTTATTTGAAAAACAGAAACAACAGTGTTTTAGATTATTGTCTTTCTTAAATGTTTTCTTAATTTCATCTATAAAATTTGGTAAATAATAGAGATTATTTGCTTTAAAGCATGTTTTAAGAGGTTAGTTTACAATTCTTTTCTATAGAGAATACTTCAAGAAAACGTGTTTTGGGCACAATACAGTTTTAGAAAATACGATTAAGATTAACATATATTTTTTTCACTGCCACAAACTGAATAGATACAGCTAAAAATGTTTTTAAAAGAAGCCTATTTGGGGTGTTTGGCTGTTGTCAGCGTCTTAAGCCTAAAAACAATTTCGCTGTTAGGGGGCGTTCATAAAATACTTGAGTTGTTTAAGGGGGGGAGGGAGTCGAGTCAAATCTCATCTAATCTTACGTTGGAGAGAGGGGGAGTCTCGGCAAATATCACGCAATTTTTTTTTCTGATTGAAACAAAAAAAAAAAAACTATTTTGGTCCATTTAATCCAGATTGTATAGGCTTAAGATTTTATCTTAAGCGTAATCGTAATACGATTAAGATCATTCACTAATTCGTTCGAATGAAAATAATTTCATTCATACTTCGATGTTACACTTATAATTAAACTCTCAGCAATATTGATTAGGTACTAGTCTTATTAACTAGTCGTAGATAAAAGCACGAAGATTTTTTTTTTCTTTTTAGAATAACAATCCAACGCGTTTACGTAAGAAACCCACATTTTGAAAAATCTTTCGTGAGATTGGGGGTTGGGGGAGGGCGTTGAATAAAATCTCACGACATCTCACCAAGGGGGAGGGAGGGACAAAAAATTTAAAAAAACACCTCACGTAATTTATGGACGCCCCCTTAGATATGCTGCAAAATAAATAAATACATAAATTCTTTATTGACATAAAACTGGTACAAACATAGTATGACCCTGACTCCAGAGCTAGGCATTATACCTGTGTTTCAGGAGTCAGTGACTTCATCCTGCTAAGTTACAATTTGCAAGGTTTTAGGCAATAAATATATAATATTAAATTAAATACAACTTTAATGACTCTTCGTCCGAAACAGGGCCCTAACATAACATAACACATAACATCACGCCTGTATTTCCCCAAAAGGGTAGGCAGAGGTGTATAGTTCATCCACATTTCGCCATTTATGTTATAGTCGCATGTAATAGGGGGCGAGCCTATTAAATTATAATAATAATATTTTAATTTTAAATAAAAGATGAGGAATTGAATGTACCTCCATTCTGGGTGCGACTGACTAAGAATTGGGAGTTTTGGTGAAAGAGAAGAGGGTTAGTTGCAAATAAATGTCGAAACAAGGTGGCGAATGTCGAATAAAAATAAATTTTAGTATTCTCCATGTTCATCTGAGGTATTCCTTCCCACCAAGGTGACCTTCTTCAAAGCAGTTCAAAGCAGGTGTTGGTGTTTCAAAGCAGTTGACATTACTGGCAACATTTTTCGTAGATATTCAAAATTAGAAATAATCTCGAATTAGACATTTATCTCTATAACGTGAGAATTAGGGCCCTGAGCTGGTGACAATGATAGACAAGAAGTATGATAAAATAAGAGATTCAAGTGTTGGATGTGCATTTTTATACTGTTTATACACTTACCAATATCCCGGCAGTATACGACTAGATCACCGTTGCCAAGCGCAACAAATACTTTTCCCTCCACGTATCTGTAAAATAAATAATAATACAATTAGTACCGATTTTGTAAAATATTGTACAGTCGACCGCACGTCAGTGGTAACGGTTTGATGTTGACAGCGTCTTTATTTCGTAAGCAGTAAGAGCGGTTTTCGTAGTTCAAGCGTTACCACTGACGTGCGGTCCACTGTACGTGATAAGAATTCTGCGGAAACATAAAAAAAGAAATGAGGGTATGATCAATTCGACGGTCATAGGCAAAAGCCAAACAAACCTGCGCTGTAATTCTCATATTGTAATTCTAGTAAGACGCTTGTCATCTTAGTTTTCCTGCGACCACGAACGCTGCAAAGCTTTCGAAACGTCAGGAAAACCAATTTAAATTATATACGCGATGTGATCCGGTTTATCTTCATCATTCCAGCCGAAAAACGTCCACTGCTGGACAAAGGCCTCCCCCAAATGGGGGGATATGCCATAATCGCCACGCTTGGCAGGCGGGTTGGCGATCAGTTGGGTGTTTAAATACTCAGAGAACGCTGCTGCCCATCCTCTGGTGAATCCCTTAGTCGCCTTTTACGACACCCATAAGAAGAGGGAGGGTGGTGCTATTCTTTATGTCCGGCACCACACGGAACGTAATTTTTAGTAGTAGTAGAGCTCCTTTGTGAAAGAGCTCGTCCGGGGAAGTACTACAACCGTGCCTACTTCTCCGCCAAATAGTGATGCTTGCATTGCTGTGTTTCGGTCTGAAGGGTACGGGTGTCGGTGAAATTACAATCACATGAGACTTTCCATCTTCATGTCTCAGTTTGGCGAACCGACTTGCAGTACCATTTAGGCCTAGGTGGTATTGAAGTTATCATGGGCAAAGGTAACCGCTTAACATCAGGTGGGCCATTAGCTCGTTTCGCCATCCTATACTATAAAAAAAAAAAAAAAAAAAATGATTAAACTTGTTTTATTATAAACTCAATGTTTTAAATCTCAATCTCCTGGGAGTAGATGTTGCTGTTCACCAATAAACGGCAATCACGACGAGATTGGCCTTCTGATTGTTATTTCACCTCACTGGTTGAGTCGTAAGGTAGAATCTGAGATACTCACACAATGGAATGAACCCCCGAGTTGTGCTGCAGTTTCACTTTATTCTTCTTTATTCTTATATTATCTAGGCAGTTGTACACGTGTATACAACCATCTTCTGTTCCTAGCCACATTGTTGGTTGATTGGCTGTGGTGCCGCTGTCTTCTGAAGACTGACGGCTGGCTGGCGATGAGAGAGTCCCTGTAATTTTCAAGTCATCTTTTAGTACGTTTGTAGCAGTAATAATATTGCGAAATGCAGTGTTTGTACGTCATTGTGTTTTCACTAAACGTAGTAGTTGTAAGTGCAAAGCAAAGCATTGTTTCTTTAGAACCTGCTAAAGTTTTCTTTTTGTGTTCAGTTTTCCACGATAAGTACCTAGATTACTACTGTTTACTATTTAACGATTTAAATTGTGGAATAAAAAAATCGCTCACGAGCAGCATTCGAACCTGCGACTCCTGGCTCAGTACGCCAGTGTTTTAGCCACTAAGCTACCGTGAACACTGCTCGTGGTAACGAAATTCTCATCCACTTGGAACATCTTTGGGTGACGTCAGCGATATCTTATTAAGAAACAGTGTTTCTTAACCGACTCGACTAACTTTGCAGTCGTATAGATATGCCTACCCTTACTAATTGTTTATTATTTTTAATGCATTTTACGCATGCGAAACGAAATCTAACGATTTAAATTGTGGAAAAAAAAATCGCTCACGAGCAGGATTCGAACCTGCGACTCCTGGCTCAGTACGCCAGTGTTTTAGCCACTAAGCTACCGTGAACACTGCTCGTGGTGTTTACTATTTACTTTATTGTGTGATTTATTATTTTTATTAGCTGTTCAAATCTAATTTATTTATTTTATTATTTTTTGTTGTTGGTGATTGAGCGGAAATTATAGAACATTTCTAAAGCAACATATTTTGTTAAGAATGTAATAAAAACTTACCTTATAGGGAACAAACTAAAGAAAATCCAAGAATTAAATATGAAGCATAAAATACAGCAAGTATATTAAAGCGCTTATCATGCAAAAGTAGATATTTCGGTTACCCAACATGACACGTCCTGTTATTAAGATGCATTGGAATAGGAAATATATAAGTAAACATAGAATTTTGAATAAATAAAAACAGTGGCGGCGTCAGGGGGGGAGATGGGGGCGGTCCGCCGTGGGTGCCGTGCACCAAGGGTACAAGGCGACAAGTGGGTGCGGAGCCGGCGACACTCGGTAGCCGCCAGGGTATTTCTTCCCAAATTGTGGACTAGTGGACTACCTTGGAGCTTCTGAGATTATTCTGAGTCTGTTCCGAGTCTAATGATGTGTCCAAGCTTAACTTACTAGCTTTAAAAAATTAAAGTTAATGAAATCGTACATGAGCCAAGCGCGACTAACCTTGATAATATCATTGAATATTTTAGCAAAATAAATTCACGTATGCAAGTTTTCATCTTGTTGTTTTATTTTGGGGGATGCTCAATAGAAAACCGCACCGGGTGCCAACCCTTGCTACGCCGCCACTGTTTAAAAACGTTGTGTATAAAGGTCCAGAAAGTATAGAAACTTTGGGGTATTAAAGTACTCAATAACAATAAAAATACGACTCAATTAAAGTAGAATATTTGGAAGAAAAAAACTACTACTACTACTACCTCTCCGCCAAATAGTGATGCTTGCATTGCTGTGTTCCAGTCTGAAGGGTACGGGTGCCGGTGAAATTACAATCACATGAGACTTTCCATCTTCATGTCTCAGTTTGGCGAACCGACTTGCGGTACCATTTAGGCAACAGCCTAGGTGGTATTGCAGTTTTGCAGTTGTTATGGGCAAAGGTAACCGCTTAACATCAGGTGGGCCTTTAGCTCGTTTCGCCATCCTATACTATAAAAAAAAAAAAAAAGGAAAAGAAAATATTAAATCTTAAGACGTAATGTGAATAAAATAGAATTTTACAAAGACTTTGGAACAAGTAAAAACAATGTAGAACTAATACTACAGTGAGAAAAAGTTTAATCAAAGAATAGTGGACTAACATGGAAATTACAAAATAAGTTAAGGGGAATAAAGCAGACAAGTGGCGCCCCCACCATCATCATCCTCCGAGCCTTTTCCCAATTATATTGGGGTCGGCTTCCAGTCTAACCAAATGCGGCTGAACATCAGTATTTTACACGGAGCGACTGCCATCAAACCCCCGCAACCCAGTTAGTGGGTAATACTGACATTCGGAGGTTAGACCAGTTGTCAGACTTTCAGGCTTCTGACTACCCGTAACGACTGCCATAGATATTCGTATGACAACCGGGACCGACAGCTTAACGTGCTCTCCGAGGCACGGAGGGGTCTCGATGTGTAACGAAACGGTCACCCATCCACAGACTGACCGCGGCAAGTGCAGCTTAACCTTGCACATCGTACAATCCGCGCAGTCGTTGCATCGCTACCCCCACCAGTAAAAAAAAATATTAATCGCTGAATACATTATTTATCGAAAATTCGTTTTTAACGATTGAAATACAGGTACTGTAGTTTAATCAGAAAATTATACTCTGTAAATTATACTTCGCTGTAATTGTAGCTAGAAAAACTGAAAAACGGCCACTTTTGGCATTTTTTCTATCTACAACTACAGCGAACTATATTTTACAGAGTATTTTTTCTCTGATTAAACTACAGTACCTAAGTACCTGTACAAAGTACCTGTGTAAAGGTAGACAACGTCGAAGATGGGAGGACGACATTAAAAAAGTAGCAGGAACAACTTGGACTAGGAAAGCACAAGATCGATCATTATGGAAAACTCTTGAGGAGGCCTATGCTGAAGAGCAAGACAATCTTAATATATAATAATTACCGGTGTCAAATAAAAGAAAATTTACCCTTAGTTTTAGATACTTTTATTTTTATGTAAACTAGAAATTAAGATGTCATGTAACTAAAGGAGATTGTTAATAAAGGCTATTGTAATTGTAATTGTAAAGTACCTGTACCCATGCCCAGCAGTGGGACAGTAATGGGCTGGTTATGTAAGTACCTGTACTCCATTTTTTTTTTTGAGACTTTTTACACAACTCCATCTAGTCCCAAACTAAGCAGAGCTTGTACTATGGGTACTAGACAATAGTTATGATACTTATATACTTTGTTTTTGTAAATACATAGGTACTTATAATACGTAATTAACACCCAGACCAACATAAACACTTATGTTCATCACACAAATATTTGTGTCCTGTGGGAATCGAACCCACGACCTCGTGATCAGCAGTTCGACACTCGAACCACTAGACCACAGATGTCAAAATTAAAAACGAATTTTCGATAAATTTTGTATTCAGCGAGCAATAATTATTTTCCTGATGTTGGCGCCACTTGGATGCTACATTTTACTTAACGACTTTGGATTAAATAACAATTACATAAAGATAGACTTGAGAAAGAGGAACCTTATTTAATTAAACACATCAACTCAGCCTATCGCAGTCCACTGCTGGACATAGGCCTCTCCCAAGTTGCGCCACAACGCTCGATTCTCTGCCTTCCGCATCCAGTCCCCCCCGGCCACGCTCTTTAGGTCGTCCGTCCACCTGGCAGGGGGGCGCCCTACGCTGCGTTTGCCGATACGCGGTCTCCACTCAAGGACTCGTCTGCTCCAGCGGCCATCGGTCCTTCGACAGACATGGCCAGCCCACTGCCACTTCAGCTTACTGATTCTACAAGCTATGTCGGTCACTCCGGTAAACACATAGATATTGGAAAAGAATAAATCTTAAAAACACCATCAAACTTACCAGAATTAATCCCCATGGCTTGTTTATCCACTGCTGGATTGGAACTTGACTTCATCACTGGATGGACCTGGATGCTCTGCCCCGTGTGAGGGGTGCTCAAGCTCTTGCTATGGTTCGGAGTAAGCGTGGTCCTGTGGTTGCCCAGGCTGGCCGTCAGGCTGCTATGCAAGCGAATGGTTGCTGATTCCTGACTTCGTTCAGATTGAGCGTCCTGGTTCTCGCTGGTTGAAGACCCGTCATCTTCTTCGTCACTTGATGATGAGCTGTGAAAAATAAGTATTCGTATATTAATACTAGCTTCTGCCCGCTTGCGATTCGGTGTATCACAAAAAGACGTAGAGTATAGTATTTTATTTTATTAATTATGTATCTAATTTGCACCTCTGACAACCCCATTTTCTGTCCAGTTAATTCTTGTCCATCCTAAGGTTGCCTGGAAGAAATCGCTGATCGCGATAAGGCCGCCATTTGTACAATAGTTTAAATGCATATTCAATGTAATTTTTTTATGGTGTTTTTTTTTAAATAAATAAATAAGTGTAGGTATTGTAGAAACATAAAAAATCTAGTAGTGAACAGCAGTTACTTTAATGATTTAAACAGTTATTAAAGTTCTGCATTTTCGACTTTCATACCCTTCTTTGCTACGCCCATGATCTGTAATGCCATATGCTCAAATTGGTTTTTACTACATAATTATCCGATATGCAAAAACTTTTAAAGATTTTGATCGCACGGCACTACAACGATACAATTCACGGTTGATTTATTTCCTCAATTTTCCCGACACATGACGCAGTAGTAAGTCGTCCGCCTAATAGGTGCTTCGCTCGCTTCGGAGCAAATATTTGTATGACCTCCGAATATTTGTTCCAAGTCTGGATGTGTGTGTTCCAACGTGATTTGTTTGTATACCAGCACCCGTGTCAAACGGAATTCGGAACTATGGGTGCGTCTGTGTTAGTTATAAAAGCTTTTTGTTTTTCCTTGATAGATGTACAGTCAACAAATTGGAATCATTTCCCACTCAGCCAAGAATTCGTATGATATTGTCAAAACAGAAAAATGTTCTTATTAGCATCGTGCTGCACTTAGGACATTTTGAATATTAAGGAAACTGCGTTAATACGGGTCAGAGGTCTATGCAATTTTGAGCTTTGTTATTAAATGCAATAGATTAATAATTGGATAAAAAGTTACGTTTTTGATAAAGCTAGAATTATGTTTTGAATTTCGAATTAACTGTCGTTCCGCATAGTTTACCTATAAAAATGAAGTAAATTTTATTTTTTTTATTCAGAAACCTATACGAACTCTTTTAATTCCAGAAGAATATCAATCAAATTAGAAGAAACTAACTGTCACTGCACAATAAAATTGATAACAAGTTTGTTGCCAGGGAAATATCTTTGAGCGAAACTCGACCTAATTGTATTAGAATGTTTGTAGAAAATTAAGCTTATGGTGGGTCATGATTCCGTTTGGTTGACTGTACATCGTCTCCTTGGTCTAGTGATCGTTAGTTTGGTTGTGAAATGTTTTAAAAAAAATACTGAATTGGCTTTCGTTTGACGCTCTGATTTTAAGCAAGTATTCTTTATGGTACACCATTAACATTATCCCCTCATGCGTTTGGGTCAATAAAATGCATTTTTTATTGAATGGATGGGTGCCATCGCTTATGGCTCGCGGAGGTTCCAACTTGCATTTTGTACGAAAACGTTATGGACCAACGTGGTCCGAAAAACACTTGACGGGACACTTAGGACTAGCATGTAACATTGACGGTCTTATTACTAATAGCAATATCTTCAAGACAACCTTTGGATGGACAAGGAAGACGTGAAATATAGATGGGGGCAGTGTGTCTTCTCCCGATGTCCAGAAAAGCGTTTGCGTTTGATTTACGCGTAAACAGTAGTACTCAGGAGTAAAAATTCGCTGATTTAGATAATTAAATTATAGTTTCAGCCGATTATAATACAGACCTATCCAGTCGTATGTTCTTGCAGCTGTCGTCAGGGTCTGATATACTGATGCCTGGTTTTACTGAACTGGTACTGTTCAGTGAACTTGTGCTTCTGGAACGAAAATATAATCATACAGTATCTTTATATAGGTTATTTCTATTCCTTAAAAACATTTCAAGTATAATCTTTGTTTTCCATCGAACACTAGGTCTGCCAATTATTGATAGGCAGGAATATGATAATTATGATAATATAATTTGACGACGTCTGTGGCCTAATGGTTCGACAGGACACAAAAATGTATGTGATGAACATAAGTGTTTTGTGTCGGTCTGGGTGTTTCTTATGTAGGTATTATAAGTATGCAAGTATGGTGTTGTTGTGTATTATGAATATTAATGGTGTACAATAATAGTAGTTTATGAAACTGTTGCATAATAGGGGTTATTAAAACACGAGTGTGAGTTTAAAAACCGAGCCGTAGGCGAGGTTTTTGAAGTCAAAATCATGAAATCTTGGTAACATTGTCGTTGTTTTTCTTGATTTCTCTGGTAAAAGATTGTTCGTCATTTACGTTGCTGCATCCAGAAATTCAGGCGGGGTCATATTCTTCTCAGTTCAGTATCACTGCTGTAGTCAGATATTTTTGCCCAGAATAAAACTTTCGACATACAAAACCATAATAATAACGTAAACAATAACAATAAATTTACAAGTAACGATGACCAAATCCAGTGGCCGTGGCGCGCGACCGCGCACGCGCGCTGGTGCGCGCCTACACAGATAATAAAATATAGTCTGGCGAAAACATTATAATCGGAACTAATTTTCTATCCTTGTCAGGATTCCGTCAATCTCTGTTTCTTCATACAAAAAATATGCCTGTAAACACTTAAATATAATTAAAAGCAATATGACAATCAAAAGTTCTGCCAAAAACGCGATTTTAAACGATAAAAATTTTCAATGTATGACAAGTGGCGCCACCCTGAATTTTGTGTACTCATTGATGCCAAACTGTACGACTGCTAAAAAAAAGGTTTGAAAACTCCTTGGTTAGGTCGAAGTGGCATTAAAAACTCCTTAGTTGGGCTGAAGAGTGCGGTTATGGAAAAAAAATTAAATTACCGCATTGTTTTGTTCAGCAAACTGTATCGTAATGAAACTTTTTAAATTCGTTACAGGTGCATGTGCGTAAAGTATGTCATTATGACATTACTTTCGAGTTCATAATTCGAATTTTACGATACGAGTGTAGATAAAGAATATTCTATCTGTCTATATCTATAAGTATGTATTTACAACAAAAAAAAGCATTTCAGTATTATATCCATTTTCTAGTACCCATAGTACAAGCTCTGCTTAGTATGCGACTAGATGGTGCTGTGTAAAAATGTCCCAAAAAATAAATAAATAAAAAATAAATATAATTCAGTTTTGTTGTCTGCAGTATTAACAATTGCTGTTAAATATGAGACTTTCCATCTTCATAATAGTTGGCAAACTTGCAATACCATTTAGGCAACAGCCTAGATGATATATTGCAGTTTTTAAGGTAGATACCATTAAGACTACTTAACACCAAGTGAAAGTGAGCCTTTAGTTTGGCTCGATACAACATCCTATACAATGAAAAGGCTTTTTTTACATTTTAGTTTCATTAATTTGAGTTCTACGCCTCTAGTGGCAGCAGTTATAATAAATTAGAGATAATGGCAAATATCCATTCATAAAACAATCTGAGCAACAATTATTAGATTGTATATTGTATCATAAGAGAGCAAAATAATATTTTTACGGCGAGGGCGTTGCGAAACCAAAAATATATTTTGCGCCCGAGTGATACACTCTACTTTTCATCACCCTCTATGAGAAAATAAAAGGTGCCTCATATTTTATTGTAATATTATTATGTAATAAAACAGAGTAACAACTAAATTGAAATTAAATAGTATCTAATAATAAAACAACTAAAAACTTATATTTACATTTGAGACATTTTCGCAATTATGAAAATTTTGGCGCCTCTTGCATTTCTCCATTCAATAAAATTACCTATATTTCTCCCGCGATTTATCCATCACATTTCTTGCGTCAGTTCTAATACTTTCAGGAGTTAATTCTATACTTTCACTGTCACTTGAAGAATTAATTTTTCAAAACAAAACCAAGAATTTCTCACAATCCGTGAAAATTTACGCAAAACGCGGGCTATTGTTCGCGCGTTTTTAATTTGATTTCTTTTTTTTTTATTCGGCCGGTGGCGCGACTATGGGCCGTCGTACCAGCCAGTCTTTATTCAAACAAATACAAATAAATACAAATAATTTATTAAACCAAGCACATGTTTACACAAATGATTATCTAGTTATAAGTTAGCTTAAACATAATGTACAAATGTGTCTGCTTCTTAGCATCCGCTGCTGAACTAGGCTGTAAAAGCCTGTGTTTCAGCATACGGCGCCTCCAACCTTCGGATTTGTGAATACATTTATAACAAAGCCTACGTATAAAAGGACACAATTCTTATTATAATTATTTAGAAACTTGTTTGAGTACTTTAACAGGATCCAAACAATATTTGCGTTCGATTTCTTTGGCGCTGAACATTAAGATGTTCCAAATTCAAAAAGTGCGCGGCATAGATAATTGCGGCGCACTTATAAAGAGTATTAAAGACTCATTACTGCCCGCTAACATAACATAACATAACATTACGCCTGTATTTCCCCGAAGCGGTAGGCACATTTCGCCAGTTATGTTATAGTCCCATGTAATATTGGGCGAGCCTATTGCCTATTGCCTACTGCCCGCTTAAAGTTTCTAATAGAAAACACCACCTTTGGGTGCACTTAAAGGCGAACCAAGTCGTCCTTTTCGAATAGAATGATAAGAAACAAATCCAACACTTACGGTATATCCAGCGTCTGCTGCCTAGTAAGCGCGGGCGCAGGCGGGACGCAAGCGACGCACAGTATACGCGCGTTGCACACGCCATTACATGACGTCACCTGCGGCTTGGGTGACAACGTCAACACGCAGACCTGGCCTACGTAGCCGTCGCTGTTGCAAACCTGGAAAATGAAAGGAAAATTGATGTTTTAGGTAGTCAGGTTATTTTTTTATTTAATATTTAAGTGTAACGTAGTGATTATTTTCTCTGTGGGTAGTACAGGATGGCGAAACATGCTAAAGGCCCACCAGGTGTTAAACGGTTACCTTTGCCCATAACAACTACAATACTACCTAGGCTGTTGCCTTAATGGTACCGCAAGTTGGTTTGCCAAACTGTTACATGAAGATTAAAAGTCTCATGTGATAGTTAAAGGTGATTGAATAATATTTTAAGTATGATCAAGCTTAGGATCGAAATTTTAAAGAGGTAAGAGCTATTTTGATGTTGTTATTGGATATTGGGTTTGCCTAGAAAAGATCTGTAGTATAAAATGTAATTAGATGCCAAGTACCATCCTTAAAACAGGTGTACCAGGCCCCTCAGAAAGTATTGCGAAAAAAAGTTTTTATATATGGGAGACTGGCCAGTTATAATGTTTTTCGAAAATATGATTATTTATAAGTAAAAATAAGTAAGTTCCAATTTCAAAATTTCCCTCCACATTTTTTGCGAGTTAATTCAAAGTATTGTGTCTCACTGAAATATGGATCTGCGCCGGGAACATTTTAGAGCTATGATTTTATATGATTTCAAGTGTCGCCTGAAACCGGATGAATCGTACGATAGACTTCAAATGGCATTCATGGATGAAGGCCCTTCCAAGGCAACCGTGTATCGTTGGTATAACGAATTCAAGCGCGGTCGACCAACTTTGGGGGATGACGAAAGAAGCGGTCGCCCTTTGACGGCTGTTACCGAAGAAAACGTGCTAGCAGTGAAAATTTTAATCCAAGACAATAGGCGAATTACATATCAGGAGATTCAACACATATTGAAGATTGGATCGGGAAGCGTTCACGAGATTCTACACAGCCATCTTCGCGTGAGGAGGATAGTATCACGCTGGGTGCCGCACAACCTCACCGATGCTCAGAAGCAGGCCCGGGTGGAATGGTGCCGTGATATGCTTAACAAATTTGAAGCAGGCTCGTCTCGGCGTGTTTACGACATCGTTACAGGTGATGAGTCCTGGATTTATCAATACGACCCAGAAACCAAGCGCCAATCGACTGTTTGGGTGTTTCAAAATGAGCCAACGCCTACCAAAGTGAAGCGATCTAGAAGCGGGGGTAAGATTTTGATCGCTAGCTTTTTTAATTTGACTGGCCACTTGGTATCAATTCCCTTACGGGATCAAAGAAGCATTAATGCCGAATGGTATACTACCAAATGTTTGCCAGAAGTTTTCTCTGTTATAAGCAACAAGCGACCAAACACAGGGCTCCGCGGGCTACTGCTCCACCACGACAATGCACCTGCGCACACCGCACTCAAAACGAGGGACTTCCTGGACAGCACGCCAGTCAAACTCCTGGGTCACCCTCCTTACAGCCCTGATCTAGCACCGTGTGACTTCTTTTTATTCCCAAAAATAAAAAATCAGCTCAAAGGGATACAATTTTCGTCGCCGGAAGATGCGCTGGCTGCGTTCGAGCAGGCTGTAAACGAGGTGTCTGCGGCGGACTGGAAAAAGTGTTTTGAAAACTGGTTTAGGCGCATGAATCTTTGTATAGAGGCTGGTGGAAAGTACTTTGAAAAGATTTGATAAAAATATATGTACGTATAGAACAATTTTTTTTAGTTTCGCAAAACTTTCTGAGTGTCCCACGTATCAATAGCAAAGAACAAAGATAAAACACGTGTACCAAATGACATACCTACAAATACTTTGCTGTTTTGCTTCCTACATCAATAGCACTGAAAGCTATTATAAGGCACGATAAATTATTTGTATTAAAATTTCCAGTTCTTACCCAAACATCAGGTGACTGTCCCTTCGGTGGCAGAGTAGGAGCTGCACAGGTGAACTGCAGACCAGCGCGAGTCTTGCGGATCGGGACTGGTGACAAGAATTCTGGTGCTGGACGCTCTTGACCGTATACACCTGGAATTTATACCAGAATCTTCGTGACTTAGCTGTAAGTACTTCTTTTTTGTTTTAAAGATCCATTTATCTCTTTGTTGAAGAGTTGTACCTAGTTGTATGTACTAACATAAAATTTGTTTCTTTTTTTTGTAGTGGATGGTGGAACAAGCTAATGGCACGAAATATCTAATAGTACACACATACACAGTACTAACGTACAGAATGGCCACTCACCGCCCCCCGCCAATTCAAGATTTCTCGCCCGCACCACGCACGCGCCCGCAGTTTGACGGCACTTAAACTGCAAGATTGCAATGGACGACACTCGCCAATCGCTATATATGCATGCAAGCTACTGAGAAGCGCTTGGAACCCAGTCGGCATTACGTACGGCGAGCATCCCTAACCTACACGTGTGTGTGCGTTCGTATACAGACGTAATCTTGCGTATGTAGGTGGTGCTAGCATTAATATTGTATTGAGTGTCCGAGGTGTAGGTACTAATGGCCCACTAGATGTTATGCGATTACATTTGCCCATTACAACTCCAATACTACCTAGGCTATTGCTAAAATGGTATTGCAAATTGCGTTGGCCAAACTGAGACATGCAGATTGAAAGTCCCATGTGATTGTAATTTCACTGGCACCCGTATCTTTCGCACCGGAATACAGCAATGCAAGCATAGGTCTGGCCGCAGAAATAGGTGGTAGTGGTGGTGGTGGTAGTAATAATAATCATATACAAGATGTTGATCTGTATCCGTGCCATTTTAAGGAGGCTACTATACCACGGATACTAAACAGGAATCAATAAAAACATAAATATCAAAAATTACATTTTCATTTTAAATACCTGTTTGTATACAAAAAAAATCACCCCGTGTGTCGCGTGTGAAACAAAAGCGACGCGTGCAATACCACTAAAAACATATGCAGAATTTTGCGCCTTTTGACAGTGCCACCGGTGAAATTTTCGCAAAGTCGTTCGGGATTTATTCTCAAATCCTCGCTAATGTTTCTAAGTGAAAATTTGTTTATTAAATAACCGTGGAATTAAGTATTTTTGGATGATCAAGCACATTTTTTATGATTAGCTCTAGAAACATGGCACGATTACAGATCAACATCTTGTATAGTAATAATAATAAAATCATTATTCAAGGAATTAAAACATTAGTAGGAAATACTTAAGATAGTAAGGGATATTTATTTTAAACATTTATTACATGAACATGACTCACCGGCCACCGCTGCCTCATCCCATGAGAGATGGCGCAACTGCGATCCACGTATACGCAATCCAATCTGCTTGCGATCATGTTTAGGATACAGTTAGAGCTTACTGTAGTACTTCCCCAGACAAGCTCTCATTTTTAGGATCTTGTTTGTACTAACACATCATATTTATTATGATATTGGTAATGTTTTGTTACAACTTACATAATTTTTGTTTGGTGTCATTTATTAATTCCTCCCAACTGCTCCTTTTGTCAGCCTTAGGATAAATTATTGTTAAATTCTCTGGACCACTTCTGAAAATAATAACGGTGAGTTTTACTATCTACAACAGAAATTGTATCTACAATCGACACCTTCACATTCATTAGGTACCCAAAAAAGTTATTGCTCTAATCCCAATTTTCTGTTTATTCAACTTTTTGTCCCCAAATTTGTATCTTAGGATCAATTCACATCACCGCGGTAAAGACGAAAAGGGAAGAAGCTCCTCAACGTCGTGTGAAGGCAATCGCGCGGATTTTCGTGAATACGCGCCATCTGTTTTTGGTCTCATATATTATTTGTACGTTACAAAACAGACATAAGGTTCAAAATTCTATGTTCAATTTCGTTCCAAAAACTCGATTTGCTTCCCTTCTGTGGCAATGTATATCGATCCTTCATTAAAATGCAGTACATATCTTAAACTAATTGACCTCAATATTCATCGCTAAGTACAAGCTCATTTCCAAGTATGTATATCTAATATGAATGGAAATATATAGATACTTACGAAGTATTTAAACAGATTTCCATATAACACAGCTGTGTATCACTATTCTGTCTTTCTGATAACTGTCTATTTAGCGTATGTAGCATCTCTCTCACCATCTCTTCCAATTGTAAATGTTGCGTGTGTAACGCCGCCACATTTTCTGATATATGAGTCAGTGTGTTCACGTCCTCAGTTAAAGTTTCCACCTCATGCATAATCCGCCTTAGATTCTCATCTTTAGCTGTTGGCAAAGAAATGATAGATTGGTTTCGTGTTGTTATTATACGGAATAGTTTTGCAGAAAGATTGATACGAATCAGGGTTTCTGGAATGTTTTTGTTAATTTGTTTTTACTTTGTTTTCACTTTGTTTTACGTTGTATGTTGTGGTTACGAGACCAATAACTGCTTCTACACCCTAAGGTAGGCAAGCCAACACTACAGCCAACTATTACCAGGGTCGTGTTTAACCTATTAGAGGCCTTGGCAATTTTAGTATAATGGGACCCCATAGGAACAAGGAGGCCCCATAGATCGCGGGCCCCTGGACACTTGCCTAAAGTGGCCAATGGAAAAGAGGGGCCTGACTATTATAAGGTTTAAATAACAAGCGATGTTCATATAACTGCAAAGATTATTTCTACTCTCCTTTTCAAAATTTTAGCAGTAATCCATAATTTTCTTAAATCTCAGGTCATTAAACAATGAGTGATGTTTGGCTTCCAACCAACTTTCGCGAATTTTGAAGGATTGATTCTACCTCGTAATTAATAACACACTGGATACCGGTATTCAAATTAAAACAGGATATCCTGCTTTAATATGGGAACTATAAAATTTGCTCAAAGATTTTCAAGGCCGTCATGTCATCTCCAAACAAAATTTAATTTAATTGCTTCCAAAAATTGCAATGTGAAAAATACTGAAGAACGCCCGAAGTATTGCAATCAACTGACTATTGCTGAAGTAAATGAATTTTAAAGTGTATTTTTAATTCCTCTAATTCCTCTTTCAATAATTCCAAGTATTTCCGAGACATAATCGATTGTAAAATTCAGATTATATCATAAACGATAGTTTTTACCGTAACCCTTCGTTTTGGATTCCCTCAACACCGTGGAAAGTTTATAATTGATACCCATTGAATCAATATTTCAACACTTGCAATCTGACCTACTTTCTGACGTTACAAAGCAATCGCAACAATTTCCTTGTATTCCGTCGGTTTGTTCCCAAGACGGAAACTGACTTTTCGAAGGTCTGCTCGAGTAATTTTCAATAAAGATTTTTGCCAATAACCTTTGTAAACGGCCTTTTTATGTTTTGTTTGTTGGTAGGTACTGTTGTTTGTGGCAGATTGTGATTTGTTTCTTTATTTGCTTCTCTGTTGAAGACAGCTTTTTGTCTGTGCAACTTGATGATTGTACTTAGATCCTTCTTCTTTTCTATAGTATTTTTGATAACAGCTATTCTTATAGATAAATGTTGGGAAATATATTTTTTGTGATTTGTTAGATAGGTATGGTAGAACACTTTGCACATTATTATTACGGTTTCTTTTGTTTTGAAAAATTCAATCGTTTCCAAAAGTCTGCACTAAAAATGTAGTAACTTCGTTATCGTCATTCAGAGGTCATCAGTTTGCTTCAAACAAAACAGTTAAAAATAAACAGCTTCGTCAGTTAATTCCGCGCCAAATGGGAGTTTTTGCAACCTCCATTTTTTTTACGTTTATACCATATACACAAAAGCCACCCAAAAACTCAAATCTAATTAAGAGATAAGATCAAAATGGAGATTACCTTTAACAATCTCAAGATCGGCCAGCGATATCCTCATGAGCAGTTTGTACTTATTTCCTTCCATCTGACTTGCTATATTACTTTGGTATGTTCTGAAAATAAATAGATTATGTATGTAGGATTAAATTTCGAAAACATTGACATCATTTTCAGAATTAATCCTGATTTCATCCAAATTGCTTAGTTGTTTAATTTAAACAAAAATTTTAAGTCATGACGTTGAATAAAGTAAAAGGATTTAGGCGTACTTACGGCGTAGGCTTCTTTATCGTTCCCGTCCTCCTCTTAACACTAGTTATCAGTAGAGTATCATTGAATAGAAAGAGAGCTCTATCTTTAATGGTCCCCTGAGCCGATGGCATTGTCACCGTCTCATGCCTCAAGAACATTCGATCAGCGGTCGCCAGGCTTGATAGACCCTCAATCATCTGTTCCAATTCCCGTAAGATTTGCTGCTGTTGCTCGAGCTCTAAGCTCTCTCTTTCAGTACAATTGATCAGTTCTAATAAATCGTGGATCTCTTTTTGGGCTTCTAGTAGAAGTTTGTGGTCTGGATGTGACTGGTCTGGAAATAAAAGTTATGTCGGAATACTAACAGTAGGTTCTGTGAAAGATAAATAATGACGGAACTAAATCATTCCAATCCTTTTGCTTTATGTTCTGGAAGAAAATTAATTTTACACCTGCCTCTCGTATAAAATATTGTTTAAAATGGCTTTAAGGGGATCGTCATCAATAACGAGGAAAACAATTCACTACCGTCGAAGCTATTGTTATTCTAACAGTGCTCTAAGTGATTAAGCCTTTGCTTATATTCTTTAAAAGAAAATTCCTTTTGTTATAAATTCACAAGGTAAAATTTCTGGTCCTTGAGTAATTGCAGTTTGAAATTCCTTGTTTTCGTGAGAGTAACTTTTTAATATTGGTCACTGACAAAAAAGGAATAGTACCTTTACAAAATCCTTTAACATTGGTCCATATAGAAGTTTTGGTATCTTATTAAAAACAGTTAAGTTTATTGGGTCGACTTAGCTGTTCGAGTAGAAAGAATCTTTTAAGTTTGATGTAGGTACAAGTATTTGTTAAGTATATTGTATTATATTTTTCCTTTTTTTTTCTGTTTAATTTTACTAAACTCTTATTTTTATAAATAATTGTAATTTTTAAAAAAGCACTTCAGAATGTTTTGAAGTCGCTAACCTGTATGCTTTATCAGCCTCTGTATCAGTAGCTTATAACTCGGGAACTTCTGTACAGGTTTTATGAGCAAATTGTCCAACGACAGCTTTCCCTTATGGTCCCTTGCCATGGCGTCCAAGAACTTGGCAAAGGCTGGTCTTGATAACGCCGCTGTCTTGATCGTCTCCTTTGCTTTCTTCAGGTTGTTGATAAAGGAC
This sequence comes from Asteroscopus sphinx, assembly GCA_949699075.1. Classification (NCBI taxonomy): domain Eukaryota; kingdom Metazoa; phylum Arthropoda; class Insecta; order Lepidoptera; family Noctuidae; genus Asteroscopus; species Asteroscopus sphinx. The sequence continues at coordinate 17,806,893 of OX453022.1, read as the reverse complement.
ATATAAGTGTCCATTACGGTGGGTTTGGTAAACTGAAAATAAAACTTCTGTAAGATATTTGTTCTTTAAAAAAAAATATGTATGGTTTTTAAATGGAAATATTATGATACCATTCAGTGCAAATATATAGGATTATCACTAGTAGTAGGTACTAGTAGCTTCACTGTAATCTGGATTTATCAAAGAATTTAAAAAACTAAAGTTAAATTGTTTTATAATCCGTGTCTTTATATATAAAATATAAAAAAATAATTGTAACACTCGTACTTTTTAAGCTGTGAAACTTTATATAATGCATACTGTTAACATGTAACTGTTCTTTGTCAGCCCAGGCTGATAAAATTAAAGTTTTTTCGATATTTAAGGGAAATTAGAGCTTATAAAGGCTTCCTCCTAGTATTAACATATAGTGTACTAATGTTGTTCTGTTGAATGTTTGTTCAGTTTCCCAGATAAGTAACAGTTTCGTCGTTTGCTAGATGTATAATATTACTGTTACTCATATCCGCCCCACTGATTGCCATAATAATCCTATTTCCTTAGTTTACTTCCTATAATCTACTTCCTAGTTATGCATACATGAAAGTGCCTTTATTTTTCTAATATCATAGTCTACCGTCACCTGTTGCCTAGCGACTGAATATTTGTCTTCTACAATTCCGCCGCCACGACCCGCATCTCTTACTTTCCAAATTCATGTGCGGATCAAATAAAATTATCACTTGTTTTTTTTGTATTCTTCAGGATAACAAACAATTACACAAAAATGCATAAAACAGACAAAAATAATGTCGTACGTAAATTAGGTAATCATGCAACCAGCACCGTTATCCACAAAATAAGACATACTATTTAACGGTGAAGGAAAACATCGTGGGGCAGCGACAGTGGGGAAACCTGCACAACTGAGAGTGTTCCATACAGTTCTCAATGGTGTGTGCAGTCCGCCAATCTGCATTAAGCTACCATGGTAGACTAAGGCCTGAACCCTTCTTATTCTGATAAGCAGCAGTGGGACAGTAATGGGCTGATGATGATGGTATCACTTTGATATGTTTGGTTCACGATACCAAAAATACATTAAACGAATTTTAAACATCAAAACAATTGAAACTGTTCATCAAATTGTTGATTAATACATGCAATTCCGAATGTCATGTCTAATAAGCTGTACTGGCCACTTTGCATAGGCTTTGCGCATTTCCTCCTAAACAATAATTTTGTAAAATCACATGGTGTTTATTGATTGTATGAAGGTAGACACACACCCCACACATACACACAGCATTTCCCCCATATGTACACACATACACAATACATACATAAAACTAACAAAGCTATTATTGTTAAAAATGCAAAATAGTATTCAGCTGCCGAATTGCGTAACTCACTCGCGATCGCAATCAACTGGATTTGAATGTTCATTGCTCCGTGTGTTTTGACAATCCGTGTCATCGGCAACTACGTACCACGCATTAAATATTGCTTTAATTTCAAAATTAAAGCTAATGTCAAAGTGAACGCATTACACAATTGCCCCACTCTGGTTTAATTAATATTAGCTTAATCCAGTACAAATAAGAATTAACCTATTATGATTGTTATCCATGCCGCTAGGAGGGGGACCTGGTGTCCTAAAATACAAGCTCTGGCTTAGTTTAGGCACCAGTCTCCCACAAATAATTGTTTGTTATATTATTGTGATAACACTAAATTGTTGCTTGTTATTTGTGGAAGAAAATAAAAAAAATCTTATCTTAAATCTTATCTTATATATTTATAGACTCATTTACATTGATTAGGTACCGAATGATGGAATATCTCAATTTCCTTAAGTAAATACAATTAGGAGTAAAGTCATCGCTCCATCTTCATCAATCACTACTGAAAGCGAAAGTTATTCCACAAAAAATACTACCCGATGTGGAAAAAGCTCGATTTTATTGACTGAGTTTTGGTATGAAGGACAAAAGACTTTAAATTCTTTTAATCATTATTATTTCAGTAAATTTTGAACTCTCTAAGGTTTAAAGGGTATTAACTCAGTAGAGGGTTCAAATTTAAAATCATCATCATTATCAATCATAAGCTCACCGTCACAGAATATCTAATAGTACTAACTGCCATGGCAAAATTTGTTTCGATTCCTTCAGGCACGATAAACAAACTCATAACTTAGCCAGCCCATTACTTTCCCATTGTTGGGCACGGGCCTCTTCTATGAATTAAAATGATTTAGGTCTTAAAAACAACTCTTTCAAACCATCGTAAAACTACTACAAAATACAGTAAGCTCTTCTAATGAGAACTGTGTGGAATTTTGTCGATCTTTGACAAAAGAAGACTCAAATAAGCATAGATAGCAATTACTCACCACATCTAAAAATACATCGCCAACTTTCTGCTGCAGATCCCATTGCTCTAGCCTTCTTCTCAACTGTTCCAAGAACACTTGATGCACGTTCAGGATTCCTGGCACTTGATAGAATATCTCGTCCACCAGAAATGCGTCTAGAAGAACAGCGTTCTCTGGACTCTTTAAGGGTTGGAGATATTTCTGTAGAAGAAAAAATGGTGTTAGATTCTATTTAATTTCCATCCATCAATGGGCGCAAAGACGCGAAAAAATAGAAAATACTGTATGTAACGTAACGAGACACAATATTTTCGACGGCTACTGAACCGCTCTTTGTTGAACTGAAATATTCGATCAAGAATATTATAAACTAAAATGCTGCCGAATTGCGTAATGCCCTCGCGATCGCAATCATCTGGATTTCAATGTTCATTGCTCCGTGTGTTTTGACAATCCGTGTTATCGGCAACTACGTACCACGCAATAAATATTCATTTATTCATTTATTTATTCATTTATTTATTTTGTAAAAATGTGGTAAATACAGGTGGTAGGGTACTAAGATTAGTTCAACACATTAACCATTTCACATTATGGCATACAATTTTTTTTAGGCGCCACAGAGCGTAGGCAAACCGATTAATTTTGTTACAGATTTTATCTATATGAGCTTTCCAGTTACAAAGGTGGTCTAAAGTTATACCTAGAAAAGAAATTTCATTAACTTCAGATAGCGTTTGATTCATATAAGTTAGATTTAATTCCTTTTTATTCCAGCCCTTGTTTTGAAATTGTATATACCTAGTTTTATTTATATTAACACTTAAATTATTGGTACACAGGCAATTTACTACATCAAATATAGTATTGTTGAGTGCATCGTTGTAGTCAACTTTCGGATCGTGAGGTATAAGTATGGAGATATCATCAACATATAGGATACATTGATGATTTATTACCGAGGGAAGCTATTGCTTTAATTTCAAAATGAAAGCTAATGTCAAAGTCAATGCATTACACACTGATCGCGGCTTCGCCCGCATGATGTCGTTTTGTCGCGCTTTCCTCGGGAACTGTTTAACCTATAGTAATAAGTTAATCCGTGTTATTTTTTATCTCCGTGCCTTCAACTCAGCCTATCGCAGTCCACTGCTGGACATAGGCCTCTCCCAAGTTGCGCCACAACGCTCGGTCCTCTGCCTTCCGCATCCTGTCCCCCCCAGCCACGTTCTTTAGGTCGTCGGTCCACCTGGCAGGGGGGCGCCCTACGCTGCGTTTGCCGATTCGCGGTCTCCACTCAAGGACTCGTCTGCTCCAACGGCCATCGGTCCTTCGACAGACATGGCCAGCCCACTGCCACTTCAGCTTACTGATCCTACAAGCTATGTCGGTCACTCCGGTTCTTCTCCGGATAATCTCGTTACGGATTTTATCCTTCAAAGAAACTCCAAGCATAGCTCGCTCCATAGCTCGCTGAGCGACTTTGAATTTGTGGACTAGCCCAACTGTCAGTGTCCACGTCTCGGCACCGTCTCCGTGCCTAATTTCATTCAAATCCGTTCAGCTCTTACAGCGTGATTAAGTAACAAACATCCAAACATCTTCACAAACTTTCACATTTATAATATTACTAGCTTATACCCGCGGCTCCGCTCGCGTTAAATTCTGCTAACCCACGTCAGTCCAGTCCAGTTCAGTCCATTCTAGTCCAGTCCACTGTCCCACTGTCCCGCTGTCCCGCCGTCCCGCTGCCCCACTGCCCCGCTGCCCCACTGCCCCGCTACCCCACTGCCCCGCTGCCCCACTGCCCCAATGCCCCGCTACCCCACTGCCATGCTTCCCCGCTGCCCCTATCCCACTGCCCCGCTTCCTGCTGCCCCACTGCCCCGCTGCCCCGCTAACCCACTGACCCACTGCCCCGCTTCCCCACTGCCCCGCTGCCCAGCTGCACCACTGCCCCGCCACCCCTCTGCCCCGCTGCCCCACCACCCCACTGCCCCGCTGCCCAGCTACCCCACTGCCACGCTGCCCCGTTGCCCCACTGCCCCCCACTGCCCCGCTGCCACTCTACCCCACTGCCCCGCTAACCCCGCTGCCCCGCTAACCCAGCTGCCCCACTGCACCGCTGCCCAGCTGTGCCGCTGGCCCACTGCCCCGCTGCCCCACTATCCCACTGCCCCACTGCCTGCCCCGCCGTCCCCCATTGCTCCACTGCCCCACTACCCCACTGCCCCGCTACCCCACTGTCCCGCTGCCCCACTGACCCACTATCCCAATGCCCCGCTCCCCACTAACCCACTGCCCCACAGCCTGCACAGCTGCCCGACTGACCCGCTGCCCCGCTGCCCCGCTATCCAACTGCCCCGCTGCCCCGGTAACCCACTGCCCCGCTGCCCCCTGCCCCACTGTCCCACCGTCCCACTATCACTGTCCTACTGTCCCACTGTCTGCCCCGCTGCCCCCCACTGCCCCGCTTCCCCACTGCCCCGCTGCCCCACTGCCCCGCTGCGCCACTATCCCACTGTCCCACTGCCCCACAGCCTGCCTATCTGCCCCACTGCCCCGCTTCCCCGCTGCCCCACTGCCCCGTTGCCCCGCTATCCCGCTGCCCCGGTAACCCAATGCCCCGCTGCCCAGCTACCCCACTGCCCCGCTGCCACACTGCCCCGCTGCCCCACTATCACACTGCCCCGCTGCCCCGTTGCCCCGCTATCCCACTGCCCCACTGCCCCGGTAACACAGTGCCCCGCTGCCCCACTGCCCAGCTACCCCACTGCCACACTGCCCCGCTGCTCCACTATCACACTGCCCCACAGCCCCCCTGCCCTGGTACCCCTCTGCCCCGCTGCCACGCTGGCACGCTGCCCCACTGCCTCGCTGCCCCGCTGCCCCACGGCCTCGCTGCACCGCTGCCCCACCCCGCTGCCCCGCTGTCCCGCTGCCTCGCTGCCCCACAACCCCACTACCCCACTGCCACACTGCCCCGCTGCCCCACTATCACACTGCCCCACTGCCCCGCTGCCCCGGTACCCCGCTGCCCCGCTGCCACGCTGGCACACTGCCCCACTGCCTCGCTGCCCCACGGCCTCGCTGCCCCGCCCCGCGGCCCCGCTGCCCCACAACCCCACTGCCCCGCTACCCCACTAACCCACTGGCCCACTGCCCCGCTGCCCCGCTGCCCCAGTACCCCACTGCCCCGCTGTCCCGCCGTCCCACCTCCCACTGCCACTGTCCTACTGTCCCACTATCCCACTGTCCCACGGCCCACTGTCCCACTGTCCCACTATCCTACTATCTCACTATATCACTAATCACTATCGTCCCGTCCCATGTCCCATGTCCCATCCTATGTCCAGTCCCATGTGCCGTCCCACTGTCCTGTCCCATGTCCCGTCCCATATTCCGTCCCCTGTCCCGTCCCCTGCCCCGTCCCGTCCCCTGTCCCGTCCCCAGTCCCATCCCCAGTCCCATCCCCTGTCCACTCCACTCCACTCCATCGTACATTACTATCCGCTCGTGCAAATGCATAGAAGCTTCGATCTGTCGGGTGAGTACGCAACCCACGAATTAATTTTTTTCTTTTTTTCTTTCTTTCTTTCTTTCTCAAAACCCATACCAGTTTTTAAGTCAGATCATCAGCTTTCAAACAAAAAAAAAATCATCAAAATCGGTCCAGTAGTTTTAGCGTGATGCTGGAACAAACAAACAAACAAACAAACAGACGCTAGACGTTTACAATTTTATAATAGTTAAGATTAGGATAGTAGGAAAGTAAGATGTCGTCTTTACTAGCTTTAAACACTTCACTGTGTGATATATGTGAATCCGGATAAATAATGACTTGGATAGATATCTGAACCTTGTATTATGCATTTGCTGGAAACGATATATTAGTACTTTGCGAAAGGAAAACGATTCCTTTCTGTTACCCACTTCCGCTCGTTCGGTGCCATTGATTGGCTGTCACGGCTTTCTCACATACCCACAGATATTTCCGCCGAGAATACGAAAAAAGTTGATTCAAGTGTGATATTTTGCTTGTTGCAGTGATAGCCTGGCGGTTGAACAGTTGAACCTTGTTTTCCATGCAGGATATAAGTTCGAATACGGCCTGCACCACTGACTTTTCGGATTCATGTGCGAAATAGAATCGGTAAAGGAAAACATCGTAAGGAAACCTCTGGGAAACCTGGACACCTGACAGTTGTCTATAAAGTTCTTGATGATGTGTGTACTTCGCCAATCCACAGTTATAGCCAGCGTGGTGAACCAACCAACCGACCGTGATGTGGTGACCTGAATCCTTTTCATTCTGAGAAGAGGCCCTTGACCTACCGGCCCGGGTCGGGCCTGGTAAATTTTTAAAGAAACGCGGAGCGTGCCGACGTACACACCGGGTATTCTGAATTTGCGGCGAAACTCACCGGGTCGGTTCTACCCGGACTTGCTTCCCGGCCTTGCCCGGTGTGTGCCGGCTAGTACAATTTATATGGGTTTCTAGACGTTCCGGGTAGAATCTAACTAGTCCAGACCGGAAGGTGAGTGCCCGCGCTAATAAGCTGGTAATGTTTATGTATATTATTATCATAATCAGGCAAGAGGAGCTGCTATTCATCCTCATGATATAGTCCCGTATAGTCACTATTACTGAAATCTACAGGAGGAATATTTATTGGTCGAAACCTGAGAGTATGTTGTATAATATTACAATTCAATTCCAGAAAACAGGCTAGGTACCTAAATTAAGAGTCGAAACTGATTCTAAATAAAACAAGGTAGGTCAGGCAAATATTTGGATAAAGAACTCGTAATTCGAAGAGTGGAAGTTAGAACAAATGTTGCATACAATTACAGTAATTAGATTTTCCGCTAGTTACTACAACCAAAAACCTTTTTAAAATTAGATAAAGAGAACTTTAGGCCCTTGCTACTATAGTTGCGGCACGCTATGATGGCGTTTTTGACGTTCGCCTGCTCATGAAGATCCGTAAATATTGACAGCTACGTATGAAGGAACAATTGCCGTACTTTAGTGTCAATAATGATGCACTGCTACAGCCATGGTATAATAAGATGTTTCATCTCTTATTATACCATGGCTACAGCAATATCATCATCATCATCATCATTTCAGCCGAAAGACGTCCACTGCTGGACATAGGCCTCCCCCAAGCATCGCCATTAATATAATTTTTCAAAATTCGAATCTATTATTCAAATTCAAATTCTACTTATTTCTACTGTTTTTTTATGTATGTCACAGATAATTTGATTAAATAGCGATTAAACCAGAGACATGACATTTACCGCTGGCAACGGTAATGTCATGTCTCTGGATTAAACAAAATGGCTAGACGTTATGTTTATTAAATAATTTGATAAATTATTTACTTTATTACCCGACTGCGCCAGAAGGAGGGTTATGTTTTTCGAGTGTATGTATGTATGTATGTATGTATATTTCTTTGGCACGCTCTGTAGCCTAAACGGCTTGATGGATTTTAGCTTGAGAGTAGTCGTTGGATTCGTTTTAATTGTGAGAGTGACACTGGGTATATCAAAATTATAAAAATCAAAATGGCCGCTTTTTGGAGCCATTTTATGTGACTTCAAAATATTTTTTTTGCTCAAAACCTATCGAGTGGGGTATCAAAATAAAGGGTTTTATAATTGGTTTACGAAAATATGTACAACTTATATGTTTAAATGTAATTTGGAATGAGAAATGCTAAAAAACAACAAAATATTCAACGTTAAAAATGAATTTGACTTTAAAAAAAAAACATTAATAGTATGATAAATAAATACATAATAGTTCATAGGTAGCCTCCGCCTGCGTGTTGATAAGTCTTGTTTATATATTTTCTGTTATTTTTAGACGCAGTCGGTTTTTTGTTTTTGTTATGTAGATATTATTCATAATAGCTAGTTGGAGTTGGTCAAAGTAATAAACCTGGTCTCAATCGTTAATAATTTGAAATGTGTCACAACACTATTGGAAAATGTCAAAAACGCCATCATAGCGAGCCGCGGTGCCGCGGGTAACAAAGGAAATTGATTGACAATCAATCTTTAAATGAAGAAAAAAGATCTTATCGAAATGATTGATGAACTCTTTCTTTGACTCCGAAAAAAAAAAAAATTACTGAGTCAAGTACAACTTCAGTCTACCATCTTATGAAAAATAGCAGATGCAGGAGACAGTTACAAAACACCATAATTACTGACTCACTGAAGGAAAACCTTTAAGTTCACCCTTTACGACAAGATAATGACAACGATAATGACTCTTTCAACAGAAAATATATATAAACATTTCGCTCTAAGAATTATCACAATTTTTGTCGCAATGATTATAATTTCTGTTGACAACCTTATAACAAAAACTTTTCCAAACATAAGGAAGCCATTATAGCCAACTGAAACAAGACTCGATTAGATAAAAGCAAAAACGGCTACCAAGTACCAACAACTTTCGCCAGTAAAACTCACAATACCTTTTTTATATTTTATGAATTTTACAACGGTAATAAACCCCACGGCAAGTACGCCCTACAAGGCTATAAACATTTTTCTGCCGCAAAAATTCGCGCCCATAAAAATATTGGCGAAATTCTTATCTTTCAAGTGACAAAGTTTTGTGCCAAACATGGGATTACTTTGATGTTTCGTGTTCTAACTTTGACAGTTTGGTTACCCTAATCAAAGAAGGGGAAAGGGGGGCAGAGGGTGAAACGTACAAAGATATGAAAGTGGAAGTTCGTAATGTTAAAGATAGAAATTTATTTGGAAACGCTGAATTTGCTTTTGGAGGCACAAAGCGGAATCAGTGGAAATCTTGTTACATGAATATGGAGTTTCAGCTGAGTTAGATAATGACTGAGCGTAAATTAAACAAAGCTGAGAGGGGCACAGAATTAACTTTCAATAACACATTCTATATCGAAACAGCTTAGTATTAAAAAAATAAGTATTAGGTATTGTGATTACTAAATCAATAAAAAACCTACTCACTCACTGACAACAACTCATCAACACCCAGTCCAAACCCTTGGATCTATAAAGCTGAAATTCTGCATAGAAGTAAGTCACTTTATGACGTAGACAAGGAAAGAAACCGGATTTTAAGACATTTCCACGGGATAGGAAATAAAAATGACGCACGTGGATTTTAGTCGCAGGAAAAAGCATTAGGCATAGTATTTTATAATTGCCATAGGTTCAAATACACATAAAACCTAAAACGAAATTATAAATATAATATAGATAGATAGATAAAACGTTTATTTAGTACAAAAACAAGATACAGGACATACAAGTAAAAATACAATAAAAAGTGTGATATGTGTCTCAGTATTGTACCAAATGGTTATCCAGCTCAGGATGTGCCAGGTATTATACCTGACGCCGGTGTTCTGCTGGATCCTTGCAGTAACATACGGACGCCGAGCAGACCAGATGCATAAGAAAAATTAAGAACTATAGATATAGTAACACAACTTCAAACTTTAACAGATTAAACCATTTTGAAAAGCCCAAGCTACCACAATTCCGACCATTAGTAGAACCTTGGAGCAAACGTCACGAGCAGGCGCTAAACTGGCCTAGAAAATAATTAAAAGTACCACCCGACACATTTCTATGGTGCTCTGTCCTTCGTCTGACAAGGTTGGGATGCAATAAAGATCTCAACAGAAGTTTCTCGACTGCCTTATTTGTTTTTCTGTGGATTTGATTCTCAGGTCTAGAACAGTGTTATTGGATTTATTTTGTATATGAAAAAGCACGACACCCTATATTATCATCAATAGAAAAACCATTAGGCTCTTAAAAGACGGACCTAATGAAAAATTGCTTGAAAGTTTTACCTTAAAAGAAAGAAAGTAATTTGTGTTTAGAACACAGAAATAGATAGAATGGTTGTAATCACAATTTTACTTGCGATTCCTGCGTGGCAAATTTTTGAACAAACTACGCCTCCCATATTGACGTCATTTTTTTTTTTTAATTAACTTAATCAAATGTACTTTACAGCTTTTGTTTCTGCGGTTAGAAACAGCACAATAAGGCATTTTGTGGGTTTTTGTTACAGTATTTACAGAAACAAGTCACAAGGCGTACTGAGAAAGGCTTTGAAATGCACTGCACTATGGTGCCGAGTGTTGACACGCGCGCCTTGCCCACTTGGCCATTCTATCTATTTCTGTGGTCTAGAAGGGACGCACAAAACCACCAACACTTTCTTTCCCAGACTCTTTTTCCAATTACCTTGGGGTCGGCATTCAGTTTACTGGTTAAACTGAAAACTGCTTCTGAACATCACTTGATCTTTCACAGAGTGACTGCCATCAGACCTCGTAACCCATTACTGGGTAATACCGAAATCCTTGGCTTAGCACAGTTGTCAGACTTTCAGCTTTCTGACTACCCATAACCGGGACCGATAACCTAACGTGTCCTCCAAGACATGGAGCAAAACCACCAATTATAATAATAGTAATATCAAGTACGTATATAACAGGAAGAACAAATGTTATTTTTTTGGGAAGATAAGCTTTACTTATATTAACCGACATTAAAAGATTATTGGGTGCATTAAAAGAGCCTCCACGAGTGACGATATTTAATTGATCGTCCGGCGCACTCTGGGCAGTCAGCCCCGCTATCAACCTGCTGACTGGCTAATCTTTTCCCCACGACATGTGCTATTATTATTATGTAGCTCATGTCGACACGAAGAAGAAGAAGAACCGACGAAAAAAAAGGAGGAGGTTCTCAATTAAACTTAACTTTGCAAGGGAAAAAATAGGAGAAACTAGTTGTATGATTTTTTCATATTTTTTTTGTATTATCTGTGTTTTGTATTTATGCTATACTAACATAACATAACATCACGCCTGTATTTCCCCGAAGGGGTAGGCAGAGGTGTATAGTACACCCACATTTCGCCAATTATGTTATAGTCCCATGTAATAGGGGGCGAGCCTATTGCCATTGACCGGGCACAAATCCAGACTCCGGGCTGCTACTGAGAATTTCCTAATGAAAAAACTCAATAACACTTTGCCCGACCCGGGAATTGAACCCAGGACCCCACGCTCAGCAGTCGCGCTTGCAACCACTAGACCAACGAAGCAGTCGTTATGCTATACTGTATGTATACAATCTGTGCGTGTCAAAATAATTATTTTTATTGCTTTTTGTCGGTCAAAAAAGTCTTCCCCGATACATCGGTCTACAACACGGTCGATTCTCCAATTGTAAATGTAAGTTTGTAATCGCTAAAAATATTTTTTTCCTTTCCTTTACTTGTGCTATGAGACCTTGCTTCTTGCAAAATTTCATGATTCTAGGTCAACGGGAAATACCCTATAGGTTTTGATTAGTGAGTTTGCGAGTATCAAAATATGTGACATAAATAGCCGTATCCTTTGATTGCGTTGACTTAGAAGCTTGTTTTTTTTTACTCCATCAATTTTAGTATTTGATATTAATTTCAACTTGATACCTTTACCCTTTCCTAAGATAAAAATTCTTGACAGACGGACAGACAGACTGCCAGCCAGTCAGACAGACGGACAACAAAGTGATCCTATAAGGGTTCCGTTTTATCATTTTGAGGTACGGAAAACCCTAAAAACTAATTTTCAATATTCAGGGAGTAATAATTTTTTTACTGATGGGGGCCACTTGGATGCTACATTCCCCTTAAAATAATTCTATATTACTAAGGAATTATCTCAAGAAGAAAGGAAATTTTTACGGTTTCCATTCAATACAAACAAAAACATAAAATTGTAGCTAACAGGCAATTTCTTACACCTTCGAAGGCCTACTTCATAGGCCTTCCATCCTTTTTTATTTTGTGGTTAAAGGGGGTGAAGCGAGGTAGAATACCGGTGACAATAAATAGCCCGACCCACATGATGGAAAGGTAGAGCGGAAAATTTAAGCGGGAAACCACTGCGAGTTTAGGGCTGGTCAATTAAATGTAACTGTTCAAATCCGGACAAAGGAGAAAAAAGTGGCTGTGATTTACATTTTACATAATGTCTCTTTTTTGTCGTTTTATAGGACATTCACTTGAACAAGGATGGTGATTTTATTCTTTGAATTGAGACAGTAGAAATTAATAATGTACTCTCGCAGTTGCAAAATAAATGCAAACATTTTGGAGATGAAGGATTACAAAATTATAAAATCCAAGACTTTGTAGGAATGTTGGGGTTGTAGTCGAGTCAAGATGGAGTTCTAGACCTACCCATTAAGAATGTACGGTACATTTTCAAAGAATATTACAAGAGTCTTTTCTACAGGCAGTTAAAATTAAATGGAAGAATGGTGGAGATGTGGAGATTAAGAATTACAAAACTGTAAAATCCAAGACTTTTTAGGAATGCTTGGATAATCCAGTCCAGATGGAGTTCTAGATCTATCATTTAAGGATGTACGGTAGATTTTCAAAGAATATTACAAGAGCCTATTCTTCATTTTAAATAAATAAAAGGACATTGAGTGACACAATAATTGCCGCACCAAACCAAACCCAAACCACAAAAGTGAAGATTTATACAAAATAATCGATCTCTCAACAGCTCATTACTCTACAAACAAAGAAATCAACGACAACCTATAAAGATTGATCAGAAATTCTACACTGACAACCCTGAATTTTCGTCGACTCCGTAAATATAGCGAATTTGTCAGTCTGCGGCTCATTTCGGCCAGATTAACGGGCATACTGAGTTACCGAGTTATTATAATAATTTTACGACTTGCAATTAATTTCCACACTGATCATACTGTTGAAGAAAAACAGACTGTTTTGTAGGGAAAGCTTTACCAGATTTTTTCCCTACATTTTACAAACGACCTTTAAATCTGATAGGATAAAGGGATGAGCATTCTTCTTTGCACCAATAAGATGTACTTTTAATACTGATCTGATCACCCTTCAACATATTTAATTGTAACGATATAAGGATTATCATGTTCAGTTGTTGGTTGCTATGGAGCGAGCTATGCTTTGAGTTTCTTTGAAGGATAAAATTCGTAACGAGATTATCCGGAGAAGAACCGGAGTGACCGATATAGCTTGTAGGATCAGTAAGCTGAAGTGGCAGTGGGCTGGCCATGTCTGTCGAAGGACCGATGGCCGTTGGAGCAGACGAGTCCTTGAGTGGAATCCGCGAATCGGCAAACGCAGCGTAGGGCGCCCCCCTGCCAGGTGGACCGACGACCTAAAGAACGTGGCTGGGGGGGACTGGATGCGGAAGGCAGAGGACCGAGTATTGTGGCGCAACTTGGGAGAGGCCTATGTCCAGCAGTGGACTGCGATAGGCTGAGTTGATTGATGTTCAGTTGTGGACGTTTTCGGGTTAAAATATACAGGTGAAATCAAATATACACCACAAATTTTAAAAATGGATTCTATCTTAGGGAAGATTATTCAGTTTCACTGATCTAACACACCGAATCCACCTATAAAATTTGTTGCATGTATTTGATTTCTCCTGTATAATTATCTCCATCATTTATGATGGACTACCTATGTATATTTTAGTCGGATCTATCAATCAACCAATCAACTCAGCCTATCGCAGTCCACTGCTGAACATAGGCCTCTCCCAAGTTGCACCACAACACTCGGTCCTCTGCCTTCCGCATCCAATCCCCCCCAGCCACGTTTTTCAGGTCGTCGGTCCACCTGGCGGAGGGGCGCCCTACGCTGCGTTTGCTGATTCGCGGTCTCCACTCAAGGACTCGTCTGCTTCAGTCGGATCTATAATATGTAACAAACACCCTATTGTTCCTGGGAGCTACGTTATCAGAATCGACATTCATACGTTAGGACACAACTCATTTGGAAAAACTCTTCAATAATAAAAATAATCAAATTAAATATTAAATAGAAAGAAAGAAAAAATATTTATTTGCTTCAAAAGTGACGCACAAAATTACCAATAAATTCAAGAACATAGAACAAATACAGGTACATAACCAAGAAGTGTGGTAAGATATGCGTCAAATCAAGAACAAATACAGGTACAGAGCCAAGAAGTGTGGTAAGATATGCATCAAATCAATACTCAAAACTCACTCACTCAGTGATTATATTGATAAAAATATTCAAATTAAATAATAAATCATTATAAATTGTAAACTGAAAGTGATATAATCACTTTTAATATTGATTTAATATTTAATTTGATTATTTTTATTAAAGAGTTTTTCCAAATGTGTTGTGTCCTTGTATGAATATCGATTCTGATGACGTAGCTTACAGGAACAACAAGATTTTTGTTACATACTGTATAGTGTATAAAATATATAGGGTGTATCAGGATTTTCATTAATAAGCCTACGACTGATTGCTGCTTCTTTTGGGATCTCGTTTTCAGCTTGGTCTGATAGCAATTATAGTTTTTCGCTTCCGAATAAAGCCAGTCCTGAGTTAGTTTAGTTTTAATTTTAATATCTAGAATTATTATAATTATAGATTGTAATTTAATAAAGTTTTTTTTATTAAAAATATAATATTTGATTTATTATTTTACTATTTCCTTATTATAGATTGTTCGTATTTTTGTTCCTATAAATAGAACGTATCTTACGGTCGACCGCACATCAGCGGTAACAATTTTATATTGAAAGCGCCTTAATTTCGTAAGCAGTAAGGGCGGTTTTCTAATTCAAGTGTTACCACTGTCATGCATTCGACTATACCTACGTAACGTATTTTTTGCTCTCAAAAACTGAAGGTGAAATTAAATATTAAAATGTATAGAATTGACAGCTTTGCCTACCCTTTTAAGGCTCTTGGGTAATACAGTTGTCAGCCTGTAATCCCCAAACGGGAGTGCCGAAAAATGTGTCATATTTTATCCAATATTACACTGCTTACATAAAATATCTCGAAGTATTTTCTTTGCTGTAATTCTCTTGTATAGAAATTGACCTAGATAAATAAGTTTCTGAAGTGCTAATAGAACGTCAAACTAGAGCTTGAAGTTAGAGTCTAAACTCTGAAACATCTTTGAAAGACGGAATTGGGAAAATATGGTACAATACTTTGTGATTTCTGTATAAAAATTTATTAATACTTGTTAAGCTTCTAACTTTGTAGCAATTAAAAAATCTTGGATGTTGGCTTAAGGTGGCACTGGCGATGCATCCATTCGGACGCCGTTTTAGTGACTACATCTCAAAAAGCTTGACTAGTTCTTCTTCTTCTATCGTGTCGGCATGAGCTACATAGTGATAATAGCTCATGCCGTGGGAAAAACATTAGCCAGTCAGCAGGTTGTTAGCGGGGCTGACTGCACAGGGTGCGCCGGACGATCAATTAAATATCGCCACTCGTGGAGGCTCTTTGAATGCACCCCAACAAAATGACACAATGACTTGTTCTATAAATAACATACGTTTTTAACATTCACGGACAGATTTTGGAATGCGGCCACGCCATTCGGACTTTTGGATGCATCGTCAGTGGCACCCTTTAGAATAACTAGGCTAAAGGTGGTTTCACACCGGCGAGGCGTGGTGTGGCTGGGCCGAGCGAGAATTGAAATTTGTGTTGCAAAATTTCACTTCACGTCACGCCCAAATTTGGTATGAAAGTTCTGAATAGGCGAGAATGTGCAAATTCAAATTCAAAATTTAAATGTTTTTTTTTCAAATAAACCTAATTACAGGCACTTTTGAAACGTCAGGCTCTAGTTGCACGGTTCCAAATTGTGGGTCCTATGGAGAAGAACCGGCAAGAAACTCCATGAATATCTATTTTTAAAATAGGTTATTGTTTATTTGTTTATCCAAAGTCTCAATCGTATTATGTGTTAGGCTTTCATCATCATAATTATCATTTCAGCCGAAAGACGTCAACTGCTGGACATAGGCCTCTTCCAAGCATCTATAACTATGCCTATATAAGTCTAAATACAAGAGTTATATCATAGTAACGAGTAATCCATCAATCAAACAATAAGACCTCCCAATATGTCCCAATAGCACCTATTTTGAATGAAAGCTTTCAGACAGACAGAGCGCCATTTTGATTTTCTACCAGAATATTTCTGTGTCGCTGATTTTTCTTGTCAAGAAGGTTTATGTCAGACAGACAACAGACAAGTGTCTGACATCTTTTGACAATCTAAATTTTGTCTCATTTCTATACATAACCAGCCTATTACTGTCTTAGGGTGGTATGCCACCGGTCTTTCTTTGTCCAATCTCTTTGATCAATTTATTTGATGATCAGTGTTTTATTACATACAACATTCGATAAAAATCATCCAATTTATTTGATCAAAGTCACATTGAACAAATCAATTTGACCAATGGCATACCACCCTTACTTCTAGGCTGCTCTTTTCTTTTTCTCAAAGCTACAAGGCTGTAGAGTAGGCCTTAATTGTGAGCACATTTTGGATTCCTCACACACAAGTGTGCAGGTTTCCTTGAAACATTTCCCTTCGCTATAATCAAATTCAAATCCACACATGAATTCAAACAGTCCGAGATACTTGTAGGATCAGTAAGCTGAAGTGACAGTGAGCTGGCCATGTCTGTCGAAGGACCAATGGCCACTGGAGCAGACGAGTCCTTGAGTGGAGACCGCGAATCTACAAACGCAGCGTAGGGCGCTCCCCTGCCTGGTGGACCGACGACCTGATGAAGGTGGCTGGGGGGGACTAGATGCGGAAGGCAGAGGACCGAGTGTTGTGGTGCAACGTGGGAGAAGCCTTTGTCCAGCAGTGGACTTCGATAGGCTGAGTTGATGATGAGATGCGAGGCGAGTTCGACGTAAACTTTCCAGCATGGATGGAATTTCATTCGTTCTTCAACCAACAATCTAGGCTATTACGCTAGGCTACCTAGTAAACTCTTACCTTGACTAATATCTCCAATGCTTCCACATAGGACTTCTCAGTCTCGTACAATTCTACCACCACATGTGTCCGTGTGTCCTGTAACAAAAGAAAATCGTTTTAGCATACATAGGTCGTAATTTTTTCTGCTTTTTATTTATTTTGCTGAAGAAAGGTTTGCTGGTAGAAAACTCAATTATGAGTTATGCTCACCTTTTTACATGTAATTTCAAAACTATTATGTATTGTAATTGTGATTTTATTGTGTAAAGAATAAGAATAAGAACCGATGATCGTTGGGGTTGACGTGTTCATGAGTGGAGACCACAAATCGGAAAACGAAGCGTTGGACGCCCTCAAGCTGGGTGGAGTGACGATCTATACAAGGTAGCTGGTAGAAGCTAGATGAGAGTGGCCGAGGGTTGAGGTCAGTGGCGTGATATTGGAGAGGCCTTAACCCAGCAGTGACCTGTGATAGGCTGAGGATGAGGTAATTGGATGAGCTATTTGGCATTAAATTTTTACGTTGTTTGGTTAAATTAAATTTTGGTTGGATTAAAGAATTATTTCAGGTTGATTGGCAGCACCTGTATTATAATTTGGCACTGTGGTCATCGCCTGTCAAACGTAGGTAATAATTATGGAAATATTAACCATTGACTGGCCTTTGTAGCGAACTCTTCACTTCTTCAGTATCCCTACAGTGGAATCCTCCTCGGTTATATTATCATTTATCTAGATCTCACGTCTTCTTTGTCCATCCAAAGGTAGACAACCTGGAAGATATCGCTTTTAGCGATTAGACCGCCCATGTACCCATAATTTATACGTTGTTCCTGTTGGCTACTATTTTCATGGTGTACAATAAAGTATATTCTATATATCTATTTATCTATATTTATGCGAAGCTTCTTAGTAGAAACACTAAAATTAGAATTTATAAAACGGTCATAAGACCTATACTGATGTACGGATGTGAAGCTTGGACACTGACACAAAAAGAGGAGAGTAAGCTCTTGGTAACAGAGAGGAGGGTCTTACGTAAGATCTTGGGTCCTGTGCAGAGACCGGATGGTACCTGGCGGATCAGGAAGAACGCTGAGATAGAAGAGCTCGTGGCTGAACCAAATGTGATAGGAGAGGCAAAAGCTCACAGACTCCGTTGGCTTGGTCACGTGGAGAGAATGGGAGAAGATCGAGATGCGACGAGAGCCTATCTGGGCCGACCAAAAGGGCGACGCCCGGTCGGTCGCCCTAGATATCGCTGGAGCGATGCGGTGGAAGGCGATCTTCTGGAGATCAGAGCCAGTGATTGGCGAAATACTGCCAAAGATCGCGGCAAGTGGTGTTCTCTCGTTTCGGAGGCCAAGACACATTTTGGGTCGCTGTGCCAGCGGAGTAAGTAGTAAGTAAGTATGCGAACCTACATACATTTTGCGAAAAATATGCCGAACAAGCTTATGCCCGCGGCTTCGTCCGCATAACGCATGTCGTTTAACGCGCATCCCTCAAAAACTGTATATCATCCCGGGAAAAACATTATCATCGACTTAAGGCTAGGCTTCCAAAATGAGGTGACTTTTGAAAACATATGCTGAGTTGAACACATGCTTGATGAATGTCAAATTTAGATGTATGTTTTTTTGAACCTTTATCTATCGTTTGACTACACAGTTACATAATTGGTTGATTTTTATTCGATGCTTTTATTTTTTCAAAATCACGCGTTTTTAGAGATTATTCGAATATTTCTCCTTCATAATTCTTAAATTATGAAATAATTATTATTATTTTTATTTTCTTTAATTATTCTTCACTTATGAAGTATATACAATTTAAGCTGATAGGAAGGTAATAAATTTCATTAAATACTGGTTTGAGGAAATTTGTATAGATTGTTTAGAATCCTTGTAATAAAACGAAAACTGTTTTGAGACTTACGTCATTTACTTCCGTGGTAAAAAGCGCGCGAATGATTTTCTCCACAGATTAATGTTTACTCGACAATGAGTTCTATTGCAACTCGCTTAAAATTGACGAGAACGGCTCGCAGTTGCGGGGTGTAAGGGGAGTGCGAGGGTGGGAATTACGTTATGGGAGCGTCCTCTTAATCCGGGTTATTTTCTATCTGTGTGCCAAAATTTAATCCAGATCCTTGCAACCATTACAGCGTGAAGTAACAAACATCCAAGCATAGTGGGATATTGAGTTCCTATTTTTAAACGAGAATCAAATACTGAATCTCAATATGTCACTCATTTTACCAATCTAATAATATTGTAAACAAATAACAACATACATTATTAATATTATACAAAAAAGGCAGAGCCGCGAAAGTCGAGTTCGCTCGAAAGAAATGTATTTAAATGAAGCCATGAGGTTTGCATAACACGGCCAAGGGTACGCTTGGGTATCACAACGTACACCTAAGTGGGTACAGAGTACAACATAAATATTCATACAGGTTAAAAGTGGTTGTGAAGCAGGTAGAAGAAAAGGATAGGTTATTTGTAGAAAAAGTTAGGTTTATTCCTAAAGACAGTATTCTTCTTTCAATCTATTTGTTTTTCTAACTAACCTACATTATATTCATATTATTTGATCGAATTTGATGTAAAAACAACAACGTAAAGAGTATATTCATTGGGGAGTTTCGTGCCGGTTCTTCTCCATAGGACCCAGAATTTGGAACCGTGCAACTAGAGCCTGACGTTTCAAAAGTGCCTGTAATTAGGTTTATATGAAATAAAATAATGAATTTTGAATTTGTATTTATGTTGGTTACTTAAAACTGGAAAAAATACTCTTTTATAATTAAACAAACATCTCCTTATAATATACCTAAGTCTTATACCAACGTACTTAAGAAAGAAGTTCGTGTTGCCGAGGGATTCTCACAAAAGTTTCCTACGTAAAGACCTTCCGAGATCTCTTCTACGTAATTTTAAAGTAAAAATCATCGCTTTCAGAAGTAACTTTTCCAAGAAAATCTTTGCTTTTAGAAATTCTTAAGTACTTTGTATGACAAAATAGGAAGTTTATTATCTGCAACTCTGAAAATCGTCTGAAAAGAGCACGGATTTAATACTGGAAATATTTTATTTGTGAATACCACAAACATAGTAAAAAATATAGACGAAGTGCTGCGAATGCGAACAATCATAGTGAGGCCAAAAAAACCGTGCTCCTTCGTGTACAACCAGCGCTCAAGCACACACATGCACCTCAAATCGTGCTCACTCCTCTCAGTACACATGTCGCGGCATCGTTCAGTAAGCATCGCGAAAGAAAATATCCTTCAGGTGCATGGTGTGTGCATGAGCGCTGGTTGTACACGAAGTAGAACGTTTTTTGGCATCACTATGATTGTTCGCAGCCTTTCGTCTCTATTTTTAGAGTTTCGTCTCTTTAAACGGAACCCTTGTGGATTCGTCATGTCCGTCTGTCTGTCCGTCCGTATGTCACAGCCACTTTTTTCCGAAACTATAAGAACTATACGGTTGAAACTTGGTAAATAGATGTGATCTGTGAAACTTTTGAAATTTTTTGTAATGTAAACACAATAATATAATAAAAACATGCCCGTGTTATAACCCGCAGTCTGGCTTGATTTGGTACAAAATGACATGTATGTAAGTTTGTACCACTTTTTTGACTCGTACTCGTACCTCTAGGTAAGAATTATTTCACTGCATGATGATAAATAATAATGCTGAACATGTATTGTGTTACACATACCTGAGGTTTTTTCAGAGTCAGACGAATCGATGATTCTATGACGTTTTCGATTCTGTTTTTCTTCCAATCTTCTTAATTTTCGATGATAACGTTCTATTGTATCTTCAATTCGTCTTTTAGGCATTGTAGATTATTATATTATTCGTACCGAAAACAAAGCGTGCTAACGTTGCCTCGCACGAAAAAAGAATGACAGCTTAACAGATTAGATGTACCGATACAAAAAAAAACATAAATAATGTATTTTCTTTAAATCGTGCGATGTTGCCTGTTGTTGTTGTTGTGTGTTGTTGTTGTTGAAGATGTTGTTGTGGTGTTATTGTTGGGATCAAAGGAAAAATAAATAAATAACGTTTATTTCACCAACAATTTATACAACCACTTATAGCAAAACTTAAGGGCTAATATTTACGTATACAACATGGGAGCATCTGTATCCGAAGTAGGACAGGTCCTGTATCTCGGTATACAGCGCCATACCCCTCAAACATTAGGCAAAAATAACAATAATAATAGCCAAAACAGACATGTAAAGATGCATTAATATTCTAGACTTAAAATGCTTGTCCAAAACAGAAGATGTGGGTGTGTGTGTGTGTGTGGGGGTGTGTGAGTGTTGTGTGTGGGAAGGACTACCTGGTTAAAATTATACATCTGAAGAATGAAGTACGAAATATAATACGAGATTCTAGCACTATCCCAAGCCTCTTTTTATTCGTCCAAGCTCCCAAGTATGCCTCGATTGGCTTCAAGTCCAATCAGACGTTTTATAGTAGTAGAGCTCATTTGTGAAAGAACTTGTCAGATGATGTACTGCCATCGTACCTACTTCTGCCGCCAAACAGTAATACTTGCATTGCTGTGTTCCCTTGCGAAGGGTACGGGTGCCGGTGAAATTACAATCACATGAGACTTTCCATCTTCATGTCTCAGTTTGGCATAAGAGATTTGCAATCCCATAGGCGGTATTGCAGTTGTTATGGGCCAAGGTAACCGTTTAACATCAGGTAGACCATGGCTCGTTTCGCCATTCTATAACATAAGAAAAGATGAGGTTCAGTGGAAAACTCCCAAATTACTATGATACAGAAAAGGAACCGTTATCTACATAATGAATGGTATTAGCTGCCTCAGCTCAGACATTTGAACCTATATTTATAACCAGACTAGGCCATTTAGTCTAGGTTTTATCACAATGACCTCATAATTGGGGTCAATGGGCACACATTTCTCAGAAAATAATTGGAAATCAGGTTCACCCACAAGGAATGTCTTTCTTTAAATATATCCATTAGGATATGATCAGATTATTTTGAATATATTTGTCCTCTTGTGAGACATTTGCGTATTTGTATTTTGGTTTACCTACATAAAACCCGAGTATGTTGAATCGAAACTTGTAATTGGTAAAAATGTGTGAAAAAAGAATGAGAGTACAAAGCCTTTTGCAATGATGTTTTTCAAAGGAATATAATGCTGTAGTAGGTAGACAAAACTGATTTAAATTTGACGTTAATTATTAACCGACGACACGAATAGCAAAGATTTGTAAGAGAGTGTGTGTTGCTATGTAGAAAAAGTAGGCGCTGCGCCGCGACAATATTTATTATTATTGTAATAAAACCGCTTTTGTATGAACATTCCGCAAATCTTATTCGAATGTTGGTTATTAACCTATATGGGTAAAAGACATCGACCATACAGCCCAATAGACGCCTTATGTCGAATATAACGCGTGCAATAAATTTTGTCACTAGCTGAGGCGGATAATCAATAATCACTAATGTTGGATGCAACAAAACATTAATAGGTTTGTCAATGCAGATTTGTCAGAATGTCAGAATTATCAGTGAGTGCTCAACGAGTGTGAGTCAAAATACAAATGCAAGTTGTCCGACCCAAACCACGTCTAATTGAACACAAATTAAATATTTAACATAAATGCATCATCTATGCTCCGCCATGAAATGTGTCACTGCAATTTAAAATTTAGGTCGCGATCATAGTGCAGATACGGGTTTGTCTCCACGGATCCCGGGATCAGATACGCGAGCCTTATTTCTACAAATAGCTATATTTTAAAACTCATGTACGGTCGACCGCACGTCGGTGGTAACACTTTGACATTAGCAGTATCTTTATTTAGTAAGCAGTAAGGGCGGTTTTTGAACTGAAGTGTTACCACTGTCATGCAGTTGACTGTACCTACATGCCACTAACACGGCAGTATTGATGGCTCATATAAGTGGTCGAAACTGATTTGAAGACTTTTTTTAGCCCCCGACAAAAAAGAGGGGTGTTATGATGTCTGTGTGTCTGTCTGTGGCATCGTAGCGCCCAGACAGATAAACCGATTTTGATTTAGTTTTTTTTTTTTGAAAGGTGACTTGATCGAGAGTGTTCTTAGCTATGATTCAAGAAAATCTGTGCAGCCATTTGAAGATTATCAGCTCTTTTCTAGTTGATGAAGAGATGTGAGCAGCTTCCAAGGTCTGATCGATTCGAAATTTGGTATCCTGTTACTCCAATGATGTTGCAAGTACATGGTGACTTTGACCTGATGCTGCAGCATCAACTAGAATCTGCAGGATACCCAACTCCTCACCAACTTACAGCACAGGTGTCGTGTTTGGGTTAATTGGAATGGTTTCAATGAGTAAGATAGATGGTGATGATGGAGCAGGAAAGATAAATGAGAATAAATTGATGAGGGATTCTAAGCTACTTTCACTCATTTAATCGATATGAAATTTTAGTATATGATGTAGTATGTAGTACCGTTTGTGGCGAATTAAGTAGATACTCGTCCGCAAAAAAAAAATAACTATGACATGAATAAAACTGCCATATTCCACAAACGATCCACGACGCCAAAAAGTAGTTTTTAGTTGTTTTTTTGTAATATGGCTTAGTAGTGAGTAATTCTTTACTCTTGTTTTTTTTTTTCATTATGAGCTCTTTAATATCCTTTGTCCTATTAATACTTAAGGCTTTCATTACGCCGTCAGAGTATAAAACTCGTGGGTGTTACGCACAATCTTATACAGTCCTAAGTAAATATTCATTCAGTCTGTGTATCCCGAAGATTCGCCGCTACCTTGGGAGCTCAACGAATATCATATTTGGAAGGTATTCTTTTTCTTTGCCACACTTTATTGTTTGAAAACAGAAGAAAATATGTGTCGCAAAAGCTCACTAATAAGAGAGGTGGTTCTTTGAGCCTTTTCCCAATAATATTGGGGACGACTTCCAGTCTAACCAGATGCGGCTGAACATCAGTATTTTACGCGAAGCGACTGCCATCAGACTCGCACAACCCAGTTAGGTACTGGGTAATACCGACATGCTAAGGTTGGATAGGTGACAGACTTTCGGTCTTCAGACCTTCTTCTACAGCTTATCGTGCTCTTTGAAGCACGGAGGGGTCTCGATGTTGTAACAAAACGGTCACCCATCCAACGACTGACTGTGGCTACTGCAGTTTAACCTCGCAGATTTTGCAATGGTGGAAATCCAAAGTAACAACAGTTGGGACAGGTCCACTTAAAATGTCCTGGCACTTTCTTCAAACGGCCAGTCCAGGCATTGCCGTTGCCCTGCATTCTTCTCGCACAAATTCTTATTTTGGGCTTTAAAAGAGACTGATCCCTAAATTTTTTTCGGGGTTTCTTCTCAGAGGTAGTCACGTTGGAAATACCAACGCCACCTAATTTTTAAAAGAACTGACTTGTAAAAGTGATTTTACATCAAATTTGAAGAATAAATCATTTCATTTCATACAATGTGTAATGAAAATAACTGAAAACCTCTTAACGGATCATTACACTCATCATTATGACATCATGGGACAGATTGAGAAATCGCGAAAAAAGTCAGCTGCTCCATACATAGCGAACATTTATGTTCGCTTAACTCGACAAAATATAGGCAATAGCAGATTTTTTTTCGCGATTGAAGTTTTACTCGCATAGTATAAGTTGTTCATAATTATGAGTGTAATGACAACGAGCCATGAAGAAGTTTACAGTTATTTGGATTACACGTTGTATCGCTCTTCATCAGCACCGATGATGAAAAAGAAAAGAAAGAAAGAAATGGAAAAAGTGTTTATTCTCCGAAATAACAATTTTGCAAACAATACTACTTCTGCCAAACTGTAAGGCAGTATGTTGGCAGATGAAGCTTCTTTATTTCTTACATTTTAATTTCCAACACTTTTTCACCTATAAACTAACAAAGAAAAAGTAACTTTAATTAAAAAATAAAATAATATCTTTGGGACATTTTTACACAGCACCATCTAGTCCCAAACTAAGCAGAGCTTGTGATATGGGTACTAGACAATGGATATAATACTTATATACTTTTTTTTTTGTAAGAACATACTTATAATACATAAGAAACACCCAGACCCACACAAACACTTATGTTCATCACACAAATATTTGTGTCCTGTGGGAATCGAACCCACGACCTCGTGATCAGTAGTCCGACCATTGAACCACTGCAATGTTAATGAAATTTTTCTGTATTTCGGGATTTAATCCTCGAAGACGCCTGATGAACAATAGGAGACTTGAAACGTAATACTAAATACACCTGTACACTTATTATCCAGTCAGCCTCCCCCTACTTAGTCTCTCCCCCATTACACCATTTCCTTTGACGTTCCTAACCATACAAAGCTTAATAAAAGTGTTATTGACAACGGTAGGGAGCCGCCAACTACTAAGTAAGTGTCATTCAAAGCTCTTTTGATTAGGGTTGCCTCTTAGAATAATTGGTTTTTAGTGTTATTTTTAGAAAATGATTGTAGGAGAATATGAGTGATATTTCGTGTTATTTTTATGTCTAGTATTGATATGGGTCGAGCTTTTATTATAATAATTGTCAATCTAATGCAGAGTCATTCATTTCAATAGGTCAGCGCGGAGATGTCTTAAACAATAAATAAATATTTTGGGACGTTTTACACAGCACCATCTAGTCCCAAACTAAGCAGAGCTTGTACTATGGGTACTAGACAATTAATATAATACTTATATTTTTGTTGTTGTTGTAAATACATACTTATAATACATAAGAAACACCCAGACTAACACAAACACTTATGTTCATCACACACATATTTGTGTCCTGTGGGAATCGAACCCACGACCTCGTGATCAGCAGTCCGACCCTTGAACCACTAGAACACAGACGTTGTCGTTATTAGATGTCATTTTGCTTGAAAATATCTCTAGTCGTTTTATCATGATAATTAGTAACGTAGATTGTCAGGAATAAATCCTATGTATATAATAATGTATGCTTGTCTGAGGCTTATGTGGGCTAGCGTAAACTATTTACCTTTATACGTTAGTACTATAACTTAATCTGTGCTGTAGCCCTAAAATCAACCCATACAGTGAACCCAATTGACAGCCCTGAAGAAAACACACAGATGTCTACAATTACTTGTACGTATGTAATCTCACGTGAGTGTACCAAAGTGCGAGGGTGACAAGTACAATAGACCTGAAACAATGTACAGCCATTCACAACACGTTTAACACAAGATTGTGACACTCTCTTTGTGTGAACATAATTAAGTGCAAGTGATGTAAAAACAGGTTGTCTACAGCTTAGAATCGTCTGTAGACGTGCAAAGTTAAGTTTACTTAATAAGTATAGGTAATGCCTGTAACAGTGTTTTGGTTTAGGTTTTAGAACGAAAGTTGCGAAACGTAAAAATAATAGTATGTGTGTAATACAAGATGTTGATCTGTAATCGTGCCATATTTCTAGATCTGATGAAAAATAATGTGCTTAATCACCCAAAAATACTTAAAAAATTCTACGATTATTTAATACCTAAATTTTCACATAGAAACATAGCGAGGGTTTGAGAATAAATCCCGAATGACTCGGAAAATAAGCCATCGGCGGCATTGTCAAAGGGCGGAAATACACACAAATTGTTTTGGTGGTGTCGCACGCATCGTTTTTGCCACTTTTTGTGTCGCACGTGACACACGGGGGGAATTTGTTTGTTTACAAATAGGTATTTAACAAAAAAAAATATTTTTTGGTATTGTTTTTTTTACTGATTCGTGTTCAGTATCAGTAGTATAGTCACCTCCTTAAATATGGCACGAATACAGATCAACATGTTGTATAAGTGAGTTTTTGTGTGTGTTACGTTGTTGTTGTCAGTAATGTTATAGATGTGGGTTGTAAATACTCCTACATAAGATTTCGAATACTTGCAGAATAGTTGAATCAAACAACTATGATTTCTAACAGCAGTTAGAAAGTTCAATTTTCCATGTCACTAGTCCAATATGTCGAGGCGGTGCAGTGCATCGGGGATGTTCGCTGATAATAATATTGATGGTTTCACCGCCATTATTAGAAAAAGGTGTGCCTCCCTGATGACACGTATCCGCGGCAGTTCCGACACTATTCTGATTGTGTTCGCAGATTGGTGGGATTCACCGATGCTGCCGAGATGGATGCAGCTCCACACTATTTTAAATCGTACCTGATTTTTTAAGACTGTTTACTAACACTAGATATTAAGCAAATTGTTACTATGGACTATGTCTGAAAATAAATGTATTTAAATTTAACATAACAACATAACATCACGCCTGTATTTCCCCGAAGGAAAATAAATTTCCTCAAATTATTATTTTTTTTCTTTTTTTTTCCGCCTATATTTAAATTTAAATTAAATATTATGAAATTACTTAGCCGTACAATGTAAAGAGAACAAAATTAGGTATGAAATTACTACGTTCACCCTACATTTTTTTTATAATATCATCATCATCATCATTTCAGCCGAAAGACGTCCACTGCTGGACATAGGCCTCCCCCAAGCATCGCCACAACGACCAGTCCTGTGCCTTCTGCATCCAGCGGATTCCCGCGACCTTCACCAGGTCGTCGGTCCACCTTGTGGGGGGGCCTACCCACGCTGCGCCTTCCAGTACGCGGTCGCCAGTCCAGAACTTTACTGCCCCGTCGGCCATCCGTTCTGCGAGCAATGTGTATTATAAATTATATGCCAATTTTATAATATGTAGGCACTATATCTGAATATATAAAACAAAGTCGGGTTAGTAACACCATTTATAACTCAAGAACAGCTCAACCAATTTTAATGAAATTTGGTTTAAAGATAGAACATAACCGGGATTAACATATAGGCTACTTTTTATCCCTGGAAGATGAACAGTTTCTGAGGGATGTGCCATAAACGACATTCACGCGGGCGAAGTCGCGGGCATAGGCTAGTAATATTATACGTGCTGAAATTTTAATCGCTTTATTCCCGAAAAGGGGTCATTGTACTTATCATTATGAACAACTTTTACTTTGGGACCAACCCTTAAATCGCGAAAAAAAAAGGTTTAAGTGAACTCAAATGTAGGGACCACCTGATTTTACGACACCCACGATATTTCAAACAAACTTTCAATCCCTATTGTACCCCCTTAAGGGTGGATTTTCCAAAAACACTGAAACACATATTTCTTTACTGTCAAACAAAAAGCCATAATTATAGCGTTTTTTATACATCTGACTTCAAGAATGATAGATTTTCATACAAACTTTCAACCCCTTTTTTACCCCCTTAAGGGTTGATTTCCCAGAAACACTGAAACACGTATTTCTTTATTTTTAACCAAAAAGCCAAAAAGCATTTTTTATACATCTATCAGACTTCAAAAATTACGGATTTTCATGTAAAGTTTCAACCGCTATTTTACCCCTTAGGGGTGGAATTTCTAAAAATCCTTCCTTAATTGATGCCTATGTTATAAAAGATATCTACTGTCAAAATTTTATGTTTCTAAGTGTAGATACATAACATAACATAACATAATCAGCCCATTGCGTCGAGATGGATAGTTGTGTGTCGTGAATGTTTAAGGTTTTGTGAGATGATGGATGCCTTATAAATTAGTGTTATTATTTTTATTTCTAAGGTTTTTATGTTACTTTATTTTCTATTTTTATACATAATTGTTTATATGTTAGTTATATGTACAACGCATTAGTTTTAATTAAACTGTAATGTTGTTCATATACTTGAAATAAATAAACAAATAAATTACTGTCCCACTGCTGGGCACGGGCCTCTTCTCAGTATGAGAAGGTTAAGGCCTTAGTCCACCACGCTGGCCTAGTGCGGGTTGGCGGACTACACACACCATCCAGAACTGAAGATAAAGTATCTAAAATGAAAAAAAAACTCGCAAATAATGACAAATACATTTCCTGCTTCCAAAGTAATGTAAACACGAAACACGGAAATACCAAATTAGTTCATCATTCATGAGCATTTAAAGCTATCAACAAGATATCGCTTGTGCAGTTTCGCTGCGATGATGGATTGAGAGCCTAATAATTTGAAAGTATCAACGTTAAGGGACAGTTCACACTTAACTTATACAGTGTATTATTTTAATAGCTTAATACCTCACACACCCCAACTATTTTTTATTCTAAATTTGTGTCCTCCAAGTTTAATGAAATTCGTTAGTGGGAGGCACCGTCTGTTTGCTTTCCGCACCGGATCGTAACCGTGCTGCGCGCCGTTGACGGACCGAACGGATTGACATGCGGAAAAACGGCCAATCCTTTAATTAAAGCTTGGCGTAGCGGTCACCGGCCAAAGATAGGCATGAGATACAGTGACTAACTTTTTGACTAGGTTTGGGTCGAAATTACAGCTGCCACAAATTGTGAATAAAGTTAGTTAGTTTAAAAAGTTCTAATTAAAAAATTGATAATAAATTAAACTATAACAACAAACATCAAGATAAGATACAAGACAAGTAGTTAAGAAAAGGATGGCAACAATTTTAATGCTGTCAAATTAATTTACGTGTTACATTACTTCTTTGTATTTTAGTCGGCATGTTCCGAAATCACGACTAAACTTGTATGGAAATTTTAATTCCGACTAATTTGACAGCACTAAAATTGTTGCCATCCCTTTCTTGTATTTACTATTAGTAAAAGAGAGCGATAGTTTAAAATAAATGTAGTTCGTGAACAAGAGAATCGACACCAATATATCAAATGCAGATAAAAATTCAATTATCAATGTTGCCAAACTGTCAAACTTTTGATGTTTTGTGTTTTGAAAGTAACCCCAGTTTACGGATCCTTAAAAACGTATCATCAATCAACTCAGCCTATCGCAGTCCACTGCTGGACACAGGCCTCTGCCAAGTTGCGCCACAACACACGGTCCTCTGCCTTCCACATCCAGTCCCCACCAGCCACGTTCTTCAGGTCGTCAGTTCACCTGGCGGGGGGGCGACCTACGCTGCGTTTGCCGATTCGCGGTCTCCACTCAAGGACTCGTCTGCTCCAGCGGCCATCGGTCTTCGACAGACATGGCCAGCCCACTGCCACTTCAGCTTACTGATCTTTCAAGCTATGTCGGTCACTGCGGTTCTTCTCCGGATAATCTCGTTTCGGATTTTATCCTTCAAAGAAACTCCAAGCAGAGCTCGCTCCATAGCTCGTTGAGCGACTTTGAATTTGTGGACTAGCCCAACTGTCAGTGTCCACGTCTCGGCGCGCGCGCCGTAAGTCATGACAGGCAGAACGCACTGGTTGTAGACTTTTGTCTTCAAACTTTGCTTTAAAAACGTATACTGACCGCAATATTTCCCCCTTAATCATTGAGAAAAATAGGGATTTTCTAATCAAAATATTTTTATTTGTGGATACGACGTAGATCTAATTTTTCTATAACTGATTTTTCATTATATTTATTAGATTTAAGTGTAGGGAAAACACGATTCAATAAAATTTGCTCGATAGATTTATTTTCCAAAATAAGGTCCGTTTTACCACTATTTTGCATTGCATTTGGAAATCCCAATGGTTTTTACTATTGTTTTTTGCGAATAAGATACATCTTGTGCATATCTAGATTATGGTGTACCAGATTTTTATTTACATGTTTATTCGCTGAGATATTAGCAAAAATGTAAAAAAAACGTCAAAACAGCACGATTCCGCTCTGTTCTTGCACGCGCAATTTGCCGCGTGTTAGTAAGGGACGGTTGCAAATTCAATGCAGCACCTTAAGGACAAAATAAAACATTTACAAACTCAGTAAAATCCACTACACTGTGATGCAACGTGCTCAACAGAATCAAAACACAAACATTCTCAACACGTGCGCTGTTAAGCTTTCAGCGAGAGTAACATCGCAATATGTTGTACTAGCATTAGTTTACACGTGAAACTCGGAAACATTGGGAAGAGGCGAAATGTAGCTACGTAGAGGGTTCACACCATAGATTTCATAAACAAAGAAGATATACCTACAATGCATATTTGTGTGTACAGTTCGTTTCTTTAGAATTTTCATATTTGGTAACATGGACAAATAAAAACCGCCCAAGAGCATGTCGGGCCATGCTCAATATTATAGGGTTCCTTAAGTAGGTCTAATTACAAACGAATCAAATCGAATATTAATCATTGCTATTTTAGTTTTTGCAAACAGCGCCACCTAGCGCTGAATTCAAGAAGTGAGTCATATATTCATATGACACACTTCGTAAATTTAGCGCTAGGTGGCGCTGTTACTTTGTGTTATCAATATAACACAAAGTTTCTTTTTGTGATTTTTTTTAATAGAAAGTAACTAAAGGAGCATTATTTGCTAAAATCATTTTTATCTAAGGTCAATGACCTATGAACTAGGACGTCTCAAGTATTTTTCAGTTTTCTCACTATAACTCAAAAAATTATAATAATATTATACTCGAAATAATTTTAAAAGAGAGTTTTTATAAAAGTCTATCAACGTGAAAGATTACAAGTTTCTACGTTGCATAGTTTGTTGGATGACACATGAGGACACATTGTAAGCCCCTTTGGTGGGCTATATTTCGCAGATGGTACACCTGATAAAAAAGTGATGTATGAAACATTACTTTCATTTTAGTAGACCTATTCAATGATACCCCACACGATGGGGTGCAGCGAAAAAAAAATTTACATCCCCATTTCACATGTATGGGCGCCACCCCTAAAAAACGTTACCAAGATTTTTTTTATACTTTTAAAATTGAGATCTATATTTAATCCATTTTTAAACAAAATTTCATTTACTTATGTTTATAACTGTAGAAGTTATTAAGCTGTAAAGGATTAGGACAGACGGACAGACGGACAGACGGATAGACGGACAGACGGACAGACGGACAGACGGACAGACGGACAGACGGACAGACGGACGGACATGACGAAACTATAAGGGTCCTTGTAGGACTACGGAACCCTAAAAAGGCAGACGGAATCTCGCTAAACAATTAGTGAAGCACCCAATAGTAATTCGGCTCGCTTGAAAGTACGGGCTGGCATGCACACACATAAATAGATAGAATGGTTGAAATCACAATTTTACTTGCGATTCATGCGTGGCAACTTTCCGAACAAACTACGCCTTACATATTGACGTCATTATTTTTTTTAAATTAATTTTACTCAAATGTACAGTCAACTGCTTGACAGTGGTAACACTTCATTTCAAAAACCGCCCTTACTGCTTACGAAATAAAGATGCTGCTAATGTCAAAGTGTTACCACCGACGTGCGGTTGACCGTAGTTTACAGCTTTTGTTTCTGTAGTTAGAAACAGCACAATAAGGCATTTTTGCGGGTTTTTGTTACAGTATTTATAGAAACAAAAAAGGCGTGCTGAGAAAGGCTTTGAAATATCCTGCACTATGGTGCATGGTGCTGCTACGCGCGCCCTGCCCACATGGCCATTCTATCTATTTCTGTGCACGCACTCATTCACACCCATAGTAAGTCTAACAGCTCTAATTTCGCAAAAAATCACGTGTTTTTGTCGCATAGTTGTAATATCATAACAAAAGTAACTTTTGCATGTCATAGCTGTGGCAAAGAGGTTGACACTCGGCATGATGCTGTGTTGTAACGTGAGTCACAACACAGCGCTGATTTTCAGTGTCAACCCCAAATGACGAGCGGGTGCCAAGAGCCAGTAAAAGCAACCAATGAATATACACCCAAAAAAATAAGAACAATATTATATAAGAGGTAAGTGTCACAAATACTTTATATTATACAAGATGTTGATCTATAACCGTGCCATATTTCAAGAGCAAATAAAAAATAATGTGCTCAATCATCTAAAAATACTTAAAAAATTATTCGATTATTTAATACCAAAATTTTCACATAAAAACATAGCAAGGGTTTGAGAATAAATCCCGAACGACTCTGAAAATAAGTCATCGGCGGCATTGTCAAAGGGTGGAAATACCTGCAAATAGTTTTGGTGGTTTCGTACCATGGAGAAAAGAAGGGAGCGGAGGTGCTGCAAGGCAATTTGGTCATGCGCCTTCAATTTGGTCATGACGTCACAGTGGGCGGAGCCGCAAAGCTTAATTTCAAGTGAATCATCACTGCGTTCGGTTCTCTTCGATTTAAATAGATTTTGAGAGGATTTTGAATATTTTTCTTGTTTTAACAATGAAGTGCGCTGTTGTTGGATGTAAAAATTGTTCAGGATCAAAACTAAAACATATTGATGGTATAACATTTTATGTGTAAGTCACATATATTTATATTTTCAATTTTAAAACATGCATTTTCTCGTTTCTTCGCCAAATTGTTGCTCGGGACATCTGTCGTCGAAAAGATGCATACTAATCACTTCTCACCGATAACATGTTTTTACATTATCAATGCATATTATGACGAAAATAATAAACACATTGTTTTAATTCATTTTAAATTCTAAAATGTTAGTTATTTCATAGATAAATTACATAATTACATGAAATAAGAGCAAATTAAAATAAGAAAAATAGGCCATCAGGCCATCTATCGGTGAGTAGTCAGTAATAGGGTCGATTTCATGTTTCGAATTAAAATGACACATTTTTGACGATTTTTGTAAACCCCCGTTTTATTGTTATCTGATGGTATTTAACGTTTGCTATAATGAAGTTATACACATACTATGTAAAAATACAGGGCGCATCTTGTTAAAAATAGAAGAAAACCAAAAAAATAGAAACACGAATGAATAAGTTTTTACACAAATGAAATTCTTTAATCGCGAATGAAATGTCTAGGACACTAATGATTTGCTAGCTGGACAACATTCATAACCATGATTTTATAAAACAAAAATACATAACAAGGTCTTGAATGAAGCGGGCGATGGTGATTCTAAGGTATCTAAGTGAGAAATAAAAACAAGGAACCTTGGATACGTTTTTTGAAGTGAAACTTCTGTATAGACGGGGGGTATTAGGAATTTTTAGTCACGAAAAAACGTTACGGCCGCATGGAGGGGGTAGACAATATATCGCTTGGCGAGAGACGGCAGCGGCGGAGGGATTGAAAGGCTGATGATGATGATGATGATGATGATGATGATGGTGAAAATTCTATATATAGAAGATAGATATATATATCTTCTTCTATATATTAGGATTTTTCTCTCACGAAAAAGCGTTACGGCCGCGTGGAGGGGGTAGACGATATATAGCGGCGGAGGGAGGGAAAGAAAAATGGATGTTTTTTTTGGTTCCGGATTTAATTCAGTTTTTTTGTTTGATAAAATAAAATATGTTTAAATAAAAAATGCATTCATTAAAATCACTTAAAATGTACCTAACCTAACCAAAACATAATTTGCAGTAAAACTGCGAAAAAAAAACGAAATGTGTGCTGGGACACATAGTAGAAGTGAAACTTCAACGGACAAGTGGAAAAACGAATCGCAACGGACAAGTGGAAAAACGAATGGCAACTGACAAATGGAAAAACGAATCACAACAAAATTTTAACTTGAAGTTTTACGGGTTGATTGTTAATGTACTTATTCAATTTGAAAACCTGCCCGTAAAACTTCAACTTAAAATTTTGTTGCGATTCGTTTTTCCACTTGTCAGTTGCCATTCGTTTTTCCACTTGTCCGTTGCGATTCGTTTTTCCACTTGTCCGTTGAAGTTTCACTTGTACTATGTGTCCCAGCACACATTTAGTTTTTTTTTATTCAATTTGTATCCAATAAGTTTTTATGACAATAGTTAACTGCAATCTTGATATATCATAATCCAAAAATTCCAAATATTACGTAGCATTATTTCAGCAAAAATGTATTGAATACTTTAATTAATAAAAAAAAAATAACATTAGGTAAAATTTTTTTATGAACAGAATGTAACATACTTTTTATTATATTTCTATATACAACCTACAACCTACAACCTAATTCTTAGCTTATACTAAACCTCTTAAGGGGTCATTGTACTCATCATAATGAACAACTTTTACTATGGGAACAACCCTGAAACCGAAAAAAATATCAGCGGTTCCCTACATTTGTGTTCACATAAATCGACATAATTATAGGGAACAGCAGATTTTTTCGAGATTTCAGGGTTGATTCCACTGTAAAATGTGTTCATAATGATGAGTACAATGATCCCAGAGATTTAGTATAAACTAAGAATAAGATTGGATATTTGTATAAGTAGGTATTTCTACTAATTTCTTATAATATATATTTTTAATGATTTAAATAGTGGAAAGAAAAAATCGCTCACGAGCAGGATTCGAACCTGAGACTCCTGGCTCAGTACGCCAGTCTTTGGGTGACGTCAGCGATATCTTATTAAGAAACAGTGATTCTTCTTTTTTTTTCCACTATTTAAATACCGATAACACGGTTTTGTGGGGCACAGTGATATTGCAAAATTTATACATGTATGAATAAATAAATAAATACTAAATAAATCGTTAGATTTCGCTTCGCATGCATAAATGCGTTAAAAATAATAAAATATATAATTTTGTCAATCAATTTTGTTTTTGTTGTATTTGCAATCAGTTTATACAATTAAAAAGATGGTTTGAGTGATTTTCAAGGTGATCTACATGAGGATACTTTATTGCGCTAGGCGCTATGTATGGCACGTTTTTAACGTACTTTTGTGTAAAGTTGTAAAACAAAAGTTGTGTAGTTAGACGTTATTTAATACTCATACTGGACTGGTAATCTGAAGGTCAAGCCGCAAGTGCCATATGGTACTCTTACATTATACCCTTTTAACCTTTTTCAACTTCGTTACTTTTTTTCAAATTCTAATCAGTCATTTTAAAGACCACGTCATTTGTGTAAAATTCAATTTCATTAGTGTTATGTTCTCACCACAAAAACGCACATAGAATGTTCTGGAATAAAATAATGTGCTTTGTACGCCACAGTGGTGAGTAGACAAACTAAAATGAAAAATTGTTAGTGCTGTTACGCTGTAATAATTCATTTCACCGCTAGATGGATTTACAAAAAATGGGCGGATTTTCCATAGTGAGGTGGAGCCATTGCTGTACCTCGTCCCCCTGTCACCCGCATTCAGGCGACGCTTCTTTCTAAAGAGATTTTGCCTTGCAACACCTCCGCTCCCTTCTTTTCTCCATGTTTCGTACGCATCGTTTTTGTATCACACGTGATACACGGGGGGAATTTGTTTGTTTACAAATAGGTATATAAATAAAATGAAAAAAATTGGTTTAGATTTTTTTATTGATTCGTGTTCAGTATCAGGGATATAGTCACCTCTTTATATATGCAGATTAACATGTTGTATACACATACATACATGATTATTAACAAAGATAAAAAATAAAATAAAATCAACATTCATCAAACGTTTGCTAATGAGAAACAATAGATAAATCTCTAGTATCCCTGTGTAGTCTATGGATAAATCGACTGTCTTGCCGCATGTCAACGATTGATTCGTAAATCAGTACTTCCGCCTCGTGTCCGCCAGAGGTGCTACTGATTTATGAATTAAAGTTGACGAAAACTATGAAAGTATTCGTTGTCAAACTCGCACTAGGTCCCCTGTATGTGGACTGGTAAGACTTGTCCTCTTTCAAAACGAACGGATTGCATTTCGTCACTGCCTGCGGGTTTTCCCAAAGAATTTAAGACTATAACGAAATTAGTTCAGACAGACGCACGTGAAGCCGATTACCGATTCCAATCATACATCTAGCATGACTGGTTGAAATGTATACTTTCTCTATATTTTTATTACATTTAATAAAACCGGAAATCGAACCCGTAACATGAGAAAAATAATCATCCTGGGGTCACCCTTTGGTTTTAGACTTTTTCAATTTTTAGTATTTGTCGTGATAGGCACCATAGTAAAATATATTCTGTGAAACAGCCCTGTGACAGACAGGCGGACGAACGGACGGCCGGACGGACGGACAGCGTAGCGAGAGTAATAGGGTCCCGTTAGCACCCTTTGGGTACGGAACCCTAAAAGAATACATCAATAAAAGGCTATTTTCCGTACGCAATAAGATAACACGCCAGCAATTTCCAATACGACAATAATATAAATTGCTGGACAGTTTGTTTTTTTAAATTATGCTCGCGAGGTTTTTTAAGTACACAGTTACATGAATTAGGTGTTTTTAGGTACACGATATTTTATCATTCATTATAAAGGCTGAATGTGCATTTTTTTTTAAAGTTTGATAATTGTACAAGAACCGCGTGTGGACGAATTGGCTCGAATGAAAATTTGATACTGTTGAATTGACTCTGTGGTCTAGTGGTTCGAGTGTCGGACTGCTGATCACGAGGTCGTGGGTTCGATTCCCACAGGACACAAATATTTGTGTAATGAACATAAGTGTTTGTGTTGGTCTGGGTGTTTCTTATGTATTATAAGTATGTATTTACAAAAAAAAAAGTATTTAAGTATTGTATCCATTGTCTAGTACCCATAGTACAAGCTCTGCTTAGTTTGGGACTAGATGGTGTAGTGTAAAATGTCCCAAAAGTATGTATTTATTTATTTATTTAATTAATTTATGTATTGTTTATTGGCCTACTTCATTTGAATTTTATTGTGGTGTAAGTTATTGATTTTTTTAAGTAGTAAGATTAATTTAGCTTTAATATGTCTACTTAAAGATCACCGTACATTGAAAAAAAAGACGTGTGGCACTCGGAGACTGCCGCGGTAAAGCTATTGCATAGCATTTATTATGTAAATACAAAGAGGAGGTGCCCTAACGCCGAAACTCTAAGCAGGCATGAGTCACCAGATTGCTGGGTGAAGAGGGGGATTACGCATGCGCAGTAACGCCGATACAACCAATGCCACCTAGAGCCGATTTGCAGAACTAAAGAGACAAGCGTGATATTGCAAAAAGTCATTAAAAGTTCTGCTATTCATCGATAGATGGCAAAACTAAAAAGTATCACTGCTGTGCCGGTCGGAGTGGGGGGTGTTAGGTTATTTTCGTTACGGAATTTCTGGATTCGGTCTCTACGCTCAAGGCCCGCGATAGAAGCTATGCAATAGCTTAAAAAGATAATACCTTACATCACTGTTGAATTTGAATGAGGATGGCACTGGGTACTACCTAATTCCTTGTTGCCCGTCTTACCTAAGATTCTTGAAAAAATAATGAAGAATAGGCTCGTGAGACACCTCAACACTCATGGCATCTTATATTGTCAGCAGTTTGGATACCAGAAATCTATTATAGTTATCGGACTTTTCTTTATTTTTCTCCGGATTTTCTTTTTGTGATTTGGTAGGTAGCCCTAGTCGTGAGCCAAAACAACGATCCACTCTAACTCGACCACGTGTCAAATCGATAGCATTGCCCCAAACGTGTCGATCATCAAAACATCAACAGTAGGTACTAATGATTGCTGAAACGTATACCAAGTACGGTCGACATCAAAATTATTACCTACTATTCGAAGTTTCAAAATTATTTTTCAATAAAACTTTACGATAATTCGCCGATTTATTTAAAGAATTCATAAACTATACAATCTTTTTTTTTAATAGTATAGGATGGTGAAACGAGCTAAAGGCCCACCTGATGTTAAGCGGTTACCTTTACCCATAACAACTGCAATACCACCTAGGCTGTTGCCTTAATGTACCGCAAGTCGGTTCGCCAAACTGAGACATGAAGATGAAAAGTCTCATGTGATTGTAATTTCACCGGCACCCGTACCCTATGAAACTAAATTATTTCTTGCAATGAGCTAACAAAAATGTTTTATTGTTGTTGATTATTAACAACAACAGCTAGCATCGTAAAATAGTAACGATTAGTTTCTCTATGGCAGTGATTTTCAACCCCTGTACAGGCAGATCCTAAACAAAAAATATAAACAAATTCACATTAAAAAAACCTGTGCTGTAAGAACGAAGTTCCTCAGGCACGTACATACACAGCCACTAGAAGAAGAAACAAAGAGAGAGCGCACGATGTGCGTATATGCCTGCTCATAACGAAAAATCATACGTGACGTTACATTTTCTCCCGAATCACACTTAGCTCCTTGTGAAGGAGCTCGTCCAGGGAAGTACTTCAACCGTACCTAGTTCTGCCGCCGAACAGTGATGCTTGTATTGCTGTGTTCCGGTGTGAAGGGCTGGTAAAATAACAATCACATGAGAGTTTTCATATTGATCTCGAACTGAGAAGTTTGGCGAACCGACTTGCGGTACCATTTAGATATCAGCCTAGGTGGTATGGCCCGTGACGGTGGCGTGTAGTGTTCCACGCGCGCCTGTCAAGAGGAGGGTGCGGCCGTTGTGGTTGCCACACGAGGAGAAGGGGCTCGCCTGGTAGTGGTGAGCCGGGACCTGCCGGGGATGGTTGGGTGAATACGGGAGTATTTCCCACGCCCCCGGCCAAGGGTCGTTAGAGGAACACCGTGGTGGTTTTTAATCGGTAAGAGTCCGAAACTGGCTCCGCATTTCCCGGGCGGAGTCGTCCAAGAGGATTTTCCCCACGGAAAAAAAAGGTGGTATTGCAAATGTTATGGGCAAAGGTAACCGCTTAACAATAAAAAGAACTTCGTTCCAAAAATTTAAAAAATGTTGCATCTACCTTTTTTCTTTATTATTTTTATTAAAAAGCGAACATCAAATGTTGTTGTTCGTTTTTTAGGGTTCCGTACCCGAAGGGTTCCAGACGGGACCCTATTACTCTCGCTACGCTGTCCGTCCGTCCGTCCGTCTGTCTGTCACAGGGCTGTATCTTTTGAACGGTAGTAGGTAACCGGTTAAAATTTTCTCAGAAATTGTGTTGCTATGAGGTGTATCACGACAAATACTAAAAACAAAAAAAAGTCTAAAACCAAAGGGGGGACCCCCATACAAGAAACCTCAAAAAACATGCATTATTTTATAGTTTTTGTTCCTGCTCTATCTTCAAAACGGTAATATATACCAGCGTCAAACTTGGTCAGATTATAGTGCATATTATGTAGATTAGCAACAAATACTAAAAATAAGACAAACATAGACATATGTGGTGGTACCTGCGTAAGAAAGACATGCAAAAATTCACATTTTGCGCACTGTGCGTTGATGTCTTTTGATAAACTCTCGTAAATTAAATCAGTTTTTATGGGGTATCAGGTCGTTGAGAGGTACGGAACCCTTACTGCGCGAGTCCGACTCGCACTTGGCCGGTTTTTTTGTGTTCTGGGACATATTACATAACTGGTGAAATGTGGGTGTATCTATATACATCTGCCTACCCGTTCGGGGAAGTAC
Source organism: Asteroscopus sphinx (assembly GCA_949699075.1). Classification (NCBI taxonomy): domain Eukaryota; kingdom Metazoa; phylum Arthropoda; class Insecta; order Lepidoptera; family Noctuidae; genus Asteroscopus; species Asteroscopus sphinx. The sequence continues at coordinate 17,766,301 of OX453022.1, read as the reverse complement.
AGGCGTGTTATTATGTATGTATGTATGCATGCAATTTTAAAATAAGCAACAAAATTATTTATCGACTTTTCCCGTTGACCGTACATCAACTGAAGTGACTCACTCCCTGTGATCAAACGATATTATTACGACATTAATCAAATCAAATCAAATCAAAATGTTTATTTGTGTACACAGGTAATTTTGGTGTTAGGTACATTATAGGTAGTCTCTCTGTGTGCTGCCACAGGTGGCATACAAATATTAGTACTTAATTAATTAAACATTAATATATTATATTAATACATTATATATAGAACATTATTAAACATTATTATTAGAATGAATTACATTAATTTACTTTATTTACATAATTATTATTTAAGATTTAAATTTACACGTTTTGACATTGACATTGTGATCCATATTCCCGCAATCCCTAAATTTAAACTGTTTACGCTAAATTTAAAGGCTAAAGATTTTCTGTGACTCAGTCTTCGTACAATTTTTAGATCTAGACTAACGACTAGAGATCCTGAAATAAACTCTATTTTAAATAAAAACGTAGTAAGTGATGTACCGTGTTTATATTCACAAATTAATCAGTTTGGAAGAAAATTGGAGATGAAATGATAATTGTACACGGGTCTACAGATACGGGTCTACAGATACGGGTAACAGAGAAGTTAAGTACCAACAGACTGTCATTGTATGGACATGTGATGAGGAGGAATGAGGAGCATGTTACGAGGAAATTTTTAAGCATGAATGTGGATGGCTATAAGAAAAGAGGCAAACCGAAGAAAAGATGGATGGATTGTGTGAAAGATGATATGAATAGAAAGAAAGTGAACACGGCGATGACGGCTGATAGAGATGTATGGAAGAAAAAACATGCTGCACCGACCACAAATAAATTGGGATAGGGGCAGGAGGATGATGATACGGGTCTTTGGTCGTTTCACACCACGCGTGGTTCGGACCGCGGCCGCGGTGTGTATTTCCCAAATACTATTTTTGAATGGGTCGTTTCGGACCGCGGCGGTGAGAAACGACCACGATCTTTTTTATTAATGGGGTGATTCGGACCGCGGTGTTAAAGACCCCTGTAAGTACTCTGTTTCAATGGGGCAATTCGGGCCACAATAAAAAATTAAAAAAAATCTAGTATGTTTCCAATGTTTATTGTACAGACGGGTAGAAAAACGGTTAGTGAAAATATTGTTTTATAGCTTATGCCCGTGGCTTCGCCCGCATGGATGTCATTTGTCGCGCATCCCTCGGGAACTAACTATCTTCCCGGGATAAAAAGTAGCTTATATGGAGTGCTGACCACATAGAAACGGTTACTGAAAATATTGTTTTATAGCTTATGCCCGTGGCTTCGCCCGCATGGATGTCGTTTGTCGCGCATCCCTCGGGAACTAACTATCTTCCCGGGATAAAAAGTAGCTTATATGGAGTGCTGACCACATACTGGAAGGCGCAGCGTGGGTAAGCCGACGACCTGGTGAAGGTCACGGGAATCCGCTGGATACGGACACGGCGGGGCAGGTCGTTGTGGCAATGCTTGAGAGAGCCCTATGTCCAGCTGTGGACGTCTTTCGGCTGAAATTGATGTGAATGATACGCAGATTTGACCAAGACTAATATTTATTAATAGCAGGTAGTACAATATAAATAGTTATACACAAATACCGACACCATACACAATAAAATGATGATGATATGGATTTTATACGGATGGCAAAACGAGCTAAAAACCCATCTAATGTTAAGCGGTTACCTTTGCCCATAACAACTGCATTACCACCTAGGCAGTTGCCTAAGCTGTACGGCAAGTCGGTTCGCCAAACTGAGGCAGGAAGATTGAAAATCTCACGTGATTGTAATGCACGTCATTGTTACATGTTGTAGATTGCTGCGTTTGATATAAATAGTTATAAAATGTTTATTTTTCAAAGTTGCAAGTATTAAAAGTATTATTTATAGTTTTCCTGCTGGCCCCTCTATTGGAATAAAACATTGCAATACAATATCCGAAGGAGATTTATGGATAAGGAAAATATCGTTGAGAATTGATTGAGTATCGTGCGATTTATTTGAATGAAGTTAATAATGATAAATTATTATGGCGGTGTGGCCAAAATGCAAGGATAACAGCTGCAACTGAAAATGTAGTTTGAATAAAATAAAAAACTAACTGATGCAGACTTTGATCAAATATACTATCGATCGACGCACGATCGCCGCCGCCGCCGCCGATAGAAAAACGGCGCCATCAAAACCGTGCAATATTCAGTCGCATGTACAATGGCATAGTGTCAGATCGATGGGTTCCCTCCTGTTATGGTTGAGCCTAAACATAATATCATTATTAATTAGTTTACATCTGTGAATTTGTCTCACTCATTTACCTAGATTGTTCTCACACGATTCTTTCCAAATCTTGTAACAAACCATTGTACCATTTATTATTTGAAAAGAGTATACCCATAGAGTTTCTTGCTGGCGGATTCTTAAGGTTTTGAAAGTTCATGTACCTAAATGCTTATTCGAAATAAATAAATAATAAAATAAAATAAATATCTTTGGGACATTTTTTACACAGCACCATCTAGTCCCAAACTAAGCAGAGCTTGTACTATGGGTACTAGACAATGGATATAATACTAATATACTTTTTTTTGTAGTTACATACTTATAATACATAAACAACACCCAGACCAACACAAACACTTATGTTCATCACACAAATTTGTGTGTCCTGTGGGAATCGAACCCACGACCTCGTAATCAGCAGTCCGACACTCGAACCACTAGACCACAGAGGTCGTCAGAACTATTTTATTTTGTTTTTTAGTATACAGACCAATGTTATAGACGCCTATTGTTGAATATAGGGCGTACAATAAATTCTGTCAACTCGCTAGGTAGCTAGGTACGGTTGACCGCACGTCAGTGGTAACAATTTGACATTGACAGCGCCTTTATTTCGTAAGCAGTAAGAGCGGTTTTCTAATTCAAGTGTTACCACTGTCATGCGGTCGATTGTACGAGGAAGCAGGGTACTGCAATCCGCTTGACCCTAAAAAGAACCCTAAAAATTTCCCAAAATATTTATTTATTTATTTGGAGATGGGAAGGCCTTTGCCCTGCTGTGGTACAGCATATACTGTTAACAATAATAATAAAGAGGCTCGACCAACAGCTGCAGAGGCTCTTATTAAGCAGCTGGGTCAAGGGCTTGATACAGAAAGCGGTACTCTGGACACGGCGCGTATCGTTAGGAAGTTACTCTCTCTGAGGCCCTGATCCCGGTAGCTTGGACCCTGTTCCTGATGCCGGGCTACTGTTATTATATATTTTTCAATGTTTTTATTTCTTTGTTTGTAAAAATATTTAAAAATGTAAAAATACGTATTTTAATGAATAAATGGAATAATAATTATTATTTATTTATTTACCAAGGTGGCTATTGACTATTTACTAACGAGGCAGTAATATATTTACGACTCACTTATGTGGTCGAAATTGATTTGAAGTTTACAAGTGGCAAATAGTGGCGATCTACATCAGATCTATTAGTCAAATGTGTTGACAGACATCGGTCACCTGCTATGAGGCGTCTATGGGCTGTATGATCGATGTAGGTACCAATGTTTTACACATGCTCCGGTCAACGCTACTACTTTCCTCGTACTATCTGTAAATAGTTAATGTGTTATCGTACAGGTGAACCAACTGTCCGTAGTTCACAGGGCATTACAGTTGTTCAATATTAATTTGCTTTTATCAAGAGGGTCGGTGGTTTCCGAGTTCCCTTTGGTAGTCGTATCGTATTTGAAGTTGGTTGGCAATCAAAAGATTGTAATTGGTTTAAGTTACTATTTTGTATTGACTGTTTTTGAAATTAGTTTCAAGAATACCTACACTGACCTACACCGTTAAATTATAATCTTAATGAAATTTAAAAGAGTGGAATTCCTTGTCTGTGTTTCCCGAGAAGTATAATCTGGTGGTCTTCAAGGCTCGAGTGAATAGGTTTTTGCTGAGCAAGCGTGAACCATTGTCGACCGCCTGATGGCAGTCAAACGCAAACCCGTAAAGAATTAAAAAAAAAATGCGATCTTTTCAGCTCTTTTCAGTTTCACCTACTTCAGAATCAGATTTATTTATTTGTTATAAACATAGGTTACAGTGATGTCAAAAAATATAGAAGTTCACTATGTTTAGCCTTGGTTAGCATACACATTTTTAAACAATAGAAGATTATTTTAAACACTAATAACATGCACAGTATTGTCAAAATTAATATTGAATTTACTTTCTGAAAGTTGTAGTTAACACTCATAAACGAGTTTTATTTCACAAAAAAACATGATTTTCAGTTTAACTCAGCCTAAAAATGTCAACCGCGAACTGCCCTTGTCCGACCGAACCCTCCGGGATTCGCATGTCACAAAAATATTCCCAAAACCGTCATTCTGTTCCCGTTATCACACAAAACAGCTATTACCACGTTATCAAGTCGGCGGCGACCTCGGTCCACTCCTGGCCGATCGATATACCATTAATTATGTCCCACTGTCGCTACTGGAAACTTTGGACGATATTGTGTTACAGTTACAGGCAGTGGCGGGAAAAATGGACGAGAGAATGGAGATATTTGATGCTGTGATTGAAGTGAGGTGTAAAGATTGAAGGGTTAAGATTTTTAAAAATTGACGACGTCTGTGGTCTAGTGGTTCGAGCGTCGGAAGATCACAAGGTTGTGGGGTTCGATTCCCACAGGACACAAATATTTATGTGATGAACATAAGTGTTTGTGTTGGTCTGGGTGTTTCTTATGTATTAGTACCTATATATTTACAAAAAAAAAGTATATAAGTATTATATCCATTGTCTAGTATCCATAGTACAAGCTTTGCTTAGTTTAAGACTAATCCTAACCAGACAGACAAACAGTGTCTAGACAGTGCTGTATAAAAATGTCGCTAAATATTTATTCATATTTATTTATATGAATTAACTAAGGCTTGGCAAACTTCGCCAAGTCTTTTCATCACCTATACTGCAAAGTTTGAAGACGAAGGTCTTCAACCAGTGCTTCCTGCCATTCATGACTTACGGTGCCGAGACGTGGACACTGACAGTTGGGCTAGTCCACAAATTCAAAGTCGTTTAGCGAGCTATGGAGCGAGCTATGCTTGGAGTTTCTTTGAAGGATAAAATCCGTAACGAGATTATCCGGAGAAGAACTGGAGTGACCGACATAGCTTGTAGGATCAAAAAGCTGAAGTCGCAGTGGGCTGGCCATGTCTGTTGAAGGACCAATGGTCGCTGGAGCAGACGAGTCCTTGAGCGGATACCGCGAATCGGCGAAAGCAGCGTAGGGCGCCCCCGTCAGGTAGACCGACGACCTGAAGAACGTAGCTGGGGGGGGATTGGATACGGAAGGCAGAGGACTGAGTATTGTGGTGCACTGCTGGACATAGGCCTCTCCCAAGCATCACCACAACGACCGGTCCCGTGCTTTCCGCATCCAGTGGATTTCCGCCATTCTATACTATAGACAAAAATCTTTTCAAATTCTCAGAGAACGTGTTATCTTGAACAATTTTTAGTATGACAGTCACGACAACGACGCTGGTTTGGTTAGCAAACAACAAACACCATTGAGATCTCTTTGGAGCCTTTTAGGTACATAATGTACTGTGCAGGTTTCCTCACGATGTTTTCTTTCATTCACTATTAATGCAAGTGATCATAAAATCCTTATTCCAATTTGCTTGTTTGTATCTAAAGCATAGCCTTTTTTTTCCGTGGGGAAAATCCTCTTGGACGCACTCCGCCTGGGGTAGGCGCCAGTGTCGAACTCTTACCGACTAAAAACCACCACGGTGTTCCTCTAACGACCCTTGGCCGGGGGCGTGGGAAACTTTTACTCTCCCAACCATCCCCGGTAGGTCCCGGCTCGCCATTAGTAGGCGAGCCCCTTCTCCCCGTGCGGCAGCCACATCGGCCACACCCTTTTCTTGACTGGCGCGCGCGGAACACTACGTGCCACCGTCACGGGCCTTGACTGGTTGGGCGGCGGGCCACCCCGAGTCCGCTGCCCGCAGGCCCACATCTAGGGTGGTTGGAGGTCGGCATACGCCCTCCTACGACGCCCATGTCGTCTCCTGCGGATGGGAAGAGAGGTTATCGCCTCTCGAACCCTCTCCGCCGCCTCCTTAGCGAGTAGTGGTGTGAACCGGAGGCAATATCAGCCTCCGGAGATTATGCGGAGATTTTATTGAATCACCGGAGATTCTCCGGATGATCTCCGGAGAGTCAAAATACTCAAATTTATTGTAAATGAGAAAAAAACACATGCTTTATGAATTAACTATTATAAAAAAATAACTTCCAGTTACAGACAGACATACCTACTAATACTAATGAACACAAATATTTTACTTTAGTCAAGTGTGATCGAATATTTTACATTAGTTATCAAACAAAATTATTTAATCATACAAGAAATTTTGGCACATTTGTGTGCGTTCTGCAACAAATCAAATAACCGGTAGTTTAGTGAAATCACCGATTAGTCTCCGGTACTCACTCTAACCGGTGATTATCCGGTTTTATGAGAACCGGTTCACACCACTATTAGCGAGCATTACATCCTCGCAAAAGGAGACGACGCCTTCCCAAGCGCTCTCGCTCCCGACCATAGACAGAACCACGGCCGGAAGCGAGAGATTGCTGCCGCCTACTGCAGTGATGAGGTCACGGCGCTGCGCGGCCCAAGCTGGGCACTCCGCCAATGTGTGCTGCGCCGTGTCCTCTGGGCAGCTCCCGCAGTGATGACACTCGGGCGTCGGCTCCCGGCCTATGCGACACAGATACTTCCCGAAGCAACCGTGCCCCGAGAGTATCTGCGTCAGCCGGTAGGTGTGGGCACCATGGCCCCTCTCCAGCCACTCCTCCATGACGGGCCTTACCGCCGCTATTGCGGCGTGCCCTATCTAAAGCATAGCCTGTATTTTCTCCGCATTCACAAATCAACCCGAAAATCAATACCATTATTTTATAAATGCGAAAGTAACTCTCTGTCTGTTTGTTACCTTTTCACAACTAAACCTCTGAACTCATCGAAATGATATTTGGCAAAGCGGTAGCCTAGGACCTGGAGAAGGATATAGACTACTTTTTATCCCGGGAAGATAAACAGTTCCCGAGGGAATAACCCGCGTGCAAAGCAGCGGGTAGAAGCTAGTGACAAATAAATATCGAAATAAATTCTACCCTTACACACATCTCGTCGACGACGAGTATATAAGTGTGAGAGAACCCCGATATCCAATTTCGCAGAATAACCAGCAATCATCAGAACCCGAAAACCCGAAATCTCTCGAGACGCGTTGGTCATTCCCGATTCGGTCATCCAATTTGATGCGATCGATTATTGAGACCAACCAAACTGGATCTCTCATCGTTTAATAAATCGTAGAATTCTGAACGAAATATTAACGAGGGAAGGTCTTACTCAAATTGGTATTGGGAGCTAAAATGTTAAGGAGATTTATCGGTGAGGTCCAATACTCGTAAGATGGTATTACATTGTTGCTATAAAAATATCGTTCTAATCATTTTCCAAGCAGGGTGAGCCTTTATAAACCCTAGATTTACCGAATTATTGGAAAAGAATGGGTCTACGAAGAACGGTCAAATGTGGATTATGATTGTATCCGTAATTTCCATTACTGAACATAAGCTACGATACTATTTTGGTTTAGTAATCAGAATTTTTTAAATGTAGCTAATAGTGTTGTAGCAAATAGAATTGTAGCTAATAGAATGATACCAAGTAGATTTGTAACAAATATAATTGTAGCTAAAGGAATTGTAGGCATATATATTAACTACTCTATTCTCTTTACTTTTCTCTCCCAATTCTCCTTTTTACTTAACTTCTCATTTTCAGTATCTATGTACAAGTCACACTAAATAACTCCGCTCCACTAATAATCGTCTTCTCCAATGTCCTTCTCACCGCTCTGACTTCGTTCACTCTACATTCTTCGTGCAATCTATCCTATTATGGAATGCGCTTCCTCATGAAATCAGGATGGCTAACAGTCGGCTCGCTTTTAAAATTAAGTTAAGGAAATATTTCCGTGAAAACAATTTAGCAGATTCAGCTCGACTTTGATTTATCTTGATGTTATATATTTATAGTAATATATGTAGGTATGTATAATATGTATATTTTATTATATTATTATGTATAATGTACATAGGTATTTATCAATTTTTATAATAATATGTAGTTATAAGTCCGTAGTACAAAACATATTTTACTACTTTACTGGTGCATCTACCTTATTCTTTGTCTCTGCATTACCCTAAGGTTGTCTGGTAGAGAACGCCTATGGCGTTAAGACCGCGTTTGTAGTTAATACCGCCTTTGTACCCAGTTGTGCATAAAGAATAAAATAAAGTAAAATAAATTATAGCAAATAGAATATTCACCAACAGTATTATAGCCTATTTTATAATGGTGTCGCTTCTCTTGTTCTAATCTTATTTTAAACTATCGCTCTCTTTTACTAATAGTAGATACAAGAAAGGGATGACAAAAGTTTTAGAACTGTCAAATTATTTTACGTGTTACATTTCCTTGTATTTTAGTGGACACATTCCAAGATCACGACTAAAGTTGTATGGAAATCTAAAATCCAACTATTTTGACAGTTTTAAAATTGTTGCCATCCCTTTCTTGTATCTACTATTAGTAAAAGAGACCGATAGTTTAAAATGAATTTAGTTCGTGAACAAGAGAATTGACACCATTGTCTGATTTTTTACTCTAAAAAGTTATGACTTATTGTAAAAGTGAGGTTATCGTAAAGCATATTAAATACAACTTTTCCTACCTTTTACGAAACCTTAGAAAAAAAAAATCATTGTTGTGAACCCGTATAAAGTACCTTGAAGTCAAACAGAAAGGTTACTTTCTTAATCATTAATTATTTATGTAGGAAACCCCTGTATTTAGGTTAAAGCTTCTACAGCTTTGATAGGTACTTAATATTTTAGAACATATTCCTTTAAGACGCTGACAACAGCCAAATACCCCAAATAGGCTTCTTTCAAAAACATTTTTAGCTGTATCTATTCAGTTTGTGGCAGTGAAAAAAATATATGTTAATCTTGATCGTATTTTCTGAAACTGTATTGTGCCCAAAACACGTTTTCTTGAAGTTTTCTCGATAGAAAAGAATTGTAAACTAATCTCTTAAAACATGCTTTAAAGCAAACAATATAATATTTACTAAATATTATAAATAAAATTAAGAAAACATTTGAGAAAGACAATAATCTAAACATTTGTTGTTTCAGTTTTGCAAATAAGCATTTAGGTTTTTATTAAAAAAAAATATATAATTTTCATTCAAGTTGAGCGGCGTATCCGACGTCCCTCGGCTCGTTGCCTCTCTTTCAGTTCTGTACGAAACGACAGTGACCGCAGAGGTCTGATTTTTTAGGTGTTGTCAGCCTCTTAAGTATGTACCCATTAAAGAAAGTAGTAGTTTATTTTCATTCCTAATAGGCCTGCGTTTGACCGACGACGGCATGTCCTTTCTCTTCTAGCTTATTCCCAGCTGGGGTTGGCTTTCAGTCTTACCAGATGCGGTTGTATATCCTTATTTTCCCGGGGCGACTGCTATTAGGACCTCACAATCCAGTTAGTGAGAAATACAAGGTAAGACCAGTATGTTAATTGTGTAGGAGACGCCTCATTTTGAAATTACATCAATATTCATTGCGTGTTACATAGGCTGATAAGACAAATGAAATTACCACGATTGTGATCGCCAGTCATTTATACAATCCGGCTGTTGACTACTGTTAAAATATAACGATAAGACCGCCCATGTACCCATAATTTGTACGTTGTTCCTGTTTACTACTATTTTCATGGTGTACAATAAAGTATATTCTATCTATCTATCTATCTAAAATATACCAAAAAAAATATGTTATTTAAAAGAAGGTACAGAAACGACAACATTTGTGAAAATAATAACAAAAACCATGAAAAAGTTAAAGAGTTATACACTTTTTAAGTTTTTGGATGGGGCATTTTCTATCCTTGTCGTGCTAAACGGATATTTTACAGAGAGATGTCAGGTTTCTATAAAGGTTTTGAACAAAGACGTCATACTTTGATAGTCTAACTAGTGAACAAATTAAAATTGCTTATAACTTGGATATTTTATTGAATATTTTATTGGTATTTTCATTGTTGCTTATATTTCTTAAAACAATTTCGAGTTTTCTAATTAAAACGAATAAAAAAAACCGGCCAAGTGCGAGTCGGAATCGCGCAGTTAGGGTTCCGTACCACCCATCGATCTGATACCCCATAGAAACTGATTTAATTTATGAGAGTTTATCAAAAGACATCAACGCTCAGTGCGCGAAATATGAATTTTTGAATCTCTTTCTTACGTAGGTACCACCACATATGTCTATGTTTGTCTTATTTCAGTATTTGTTGCTAAACTACATAATATGCACTATAATCTGACCGAGTTTGACGCTGGTATGTATTACCGTTTTAATTAGAGCAGGAACAAAAAACTTTTTTGAGGTTTTTTGTATGGGGACCCCCGTTTGGTTACAGACTTTTTTTTGTTTTTAGCGTAGCAACACATATTCTGTGAAAATTTCAACTGGTTATGTATTACCGTTACAAAGATACAGCCCTGTGACAGACAGACGGACGGACGGACAGCGTAACGAGAGTAATAGGGTCCCGTTTGGCACCCTTCGGGTACGGAACCCTAAACAATCACCTTCCCTATTCAACAGCTGTTGTCAGTCTTTCCAGCTTCTGACTACACGTAATGATTGCCATAGATATTTAGATAACAAACGGTACCAACAGTTTAAGTGCTGGACCAATTGACCAATTTCCTCAATCAAAGAAGAACCCAACTGTTAAAAGTCTAAAACTCACAAGGCTTCATAACACAGTGCCAAACAAGTTAGTTTTTTTTAAGTAATGTTCTTGTTATAGCTTAGACAGACAGCAGCAAAGCTGCATACAATGGCGTAGCGGGACGATAGCGTAGCGGGACGATAGCGTAGCGGGACTGTGGCGCTGGCGTAGCAATCCGGTTTCGTAGCTGGCGAGAATCGTAACGGACCAGAATCGTAGCCAGCCAGTTTCATAGCGAAACAGTACTGGTAACACCATGGCTACGGCTCTTACAGCTAAGAAAAGCAGAATAACAGAAATCTACGAGTATCATCATCCTCCTGCCCTTATCCCAATTTATTTGGGGTCGGCGCAGCATGTTTTTTTCTTCCATACATCTCTATCAGCCGTCATCTCTGTGTTTACTTTCTTTCTATTCATATCATCTTTCACACAATCCATCCATATTTTCTTCGGTCTCCCTCTTTTCTTATAGCCATCAACATTCATACTTAAAACTTTCCTCGTAACATGCTCCCCATTCCTCCTCATCACATGTCCATACCATGATAGTCTGTTGCTACTTAACTTCTCTGTCACTGGCGCTACTTTCAGACTCCCTCTTACATATTCATTCCTTATCCTATCCATTCTCGTTACACCACACATTCCTCTTAACATTCTCATCTCAGCTGCATGCACTTGCCTTTCATTAATTCCTTTCGTAGCCCAACATTCCGATCCATACAGGACAGCAGGTCTTATCATGGTCTTATAGATTTTCCCCTTCAGTTTAAGAGGAATTCGGGAGTCACATGTAGTTCCCGTGACCTGCCGCCATTTCAACCATCCTGTGTTAATTCGGTGCTTGACTGTCCGGTCAATTTCGCCATCGCTTTGCACAAGTGAACCGAGGTACCGAAAGTCGGAGCAGACTGGCAAGGGCACGCCATCTAGCGCAATAGCAACAAAACCGGAAAGACCGCCGAAATCGCAGAACATGTATTCCGTTTTAGTTCTGCTGATTTTCAAGCCAACGTTCTCCAGATTTTGTTGCCATTTTGCCAATCTACTCTGGACCTCAAGTCCATCTTCACCAACAAGGACAATGTCGTCAGCAAACAGCATGCACCAGGGTACCTCTTCCTGGATTTCTGATGTCAAAGCATCCATTATCAGCATGAAGAGGTAAGGACTTAGAGCCGACCCTTGGTGCAAGCCTACAGCCACACTGAACTCGTCGGTGTTGCCAGCGGCCGACCGAACGTGGGTACTAGATTGGCTGTACATAGCACGAATTAACTCCACATACTTTGCAGGCACACCTTTCTCTTTCAGCGCCCACCACAAGACCTCGCGGGGTACTCTGTCGTACGCCTTCTCTAGGTCAACGAACACCATGTGCAAGTTCTTATGCGCACGTCTATACTTTTCGCATATTTGGCGGAGTGCAAATATGGCATCCGTTGTCCCACGACCTGGCATAAATCCCATCTGGTTTTGGGTGATCTCACTCTCCTCTCGCAATCTTTTCTCTATCACCTTCTCCCATACTTTCATACTGTGTGACATGAGCTTTATTCCTCGATAGTTGTTGCAGTCTTGTACATCACCCTTATTTTTGAAGATGGGCACTAGCGTACTATTACACCATTCTTGTGGGATCGTTTCTTCATGCAACAACTTATTGAAGAATAAAGTCAGCCAGTAACATCCATCTTCTCCTAATAATTTCCATACTTCTACTGGTATACCATCTGGTCCCACTGCTTTCCCATTTTTCATACTTCGAATCGCCCTTCTGACTTCATCCATACTAATTTCATTCACCAAACCCCTATTTACATGCACCTCTTTAAGTAGGCCAGACCATACATTCTCTTCATTCATCAACCTTTCAAAGTATACCTTCCAACGCTCTTTTATTTCATCATCTTTTGCTAAGACCATACCTGCATCATCTTTCATCTGAAATCTACGAGTATATGTACTAGAAATTTATACAAATGCTAGGAAAAAGAATAAGTCTATTGAAAGAGCCCCAACCATAGGAAAACTTTCGATTCCGGCTGGTGTCAAATATACAATTAGTTATTATATATTATTATACCAATACCACTTATTCATCCATGGTTATTATTTTTATACTGTATACATAGACGAAGTGCTGCGAACAATCATAGTGAAGCCAAAAAAAAACGGTGCTGCTTCGTATACAACCAGCGCTCACGCACATACATGCACCTCAAACCGTGCTCACCCCTCTCAGTACGTATGTCGCGGCATCGTCCAGTAGGTATCGCGAAAGCAAATATCCTTCAGGTGCATGGTGTGTGCGTAGGCGAAGCGATTTTAATAATTCTGTCACCATTAGGAAGTTAATTTATCCAGAAGTAACATAGGCTATATTTTATTTCAGCACGCGGGCGAAGCCACGGACAAAGTCTAGTACTAAATTTAAAGGTCACCCTAAGGTTGTCTGGTAGAGAACGCCTATGGCGTTAAGACCGTCTTTATACCCAGTTGTGCATAAAAGATTAAATAAATAGTTAATAGGCAGCAGTAGGTTACTCAAAATCCTACGTCAACTACCTACCTTCTCAAACATATTAATTATAAAAACATCCTTTCAACTTGTTATATGAGGTTAGGGTTGTCATTCGTCCGGGTTTCCCCGTAATTATTCTAGTTTGGAAGGCGTCCGGAGGAGTCCAGGTGGAGTTCTCAAGAAGTGTCCGGTGAAGCACGGACGGTCACCGCATTCGTAAAAAAATATTACATCAGTTTTTTAGGGTTCCGCACCCAAAGGGTGCCAAACGGGACCCTATTACTCTCGCTACGCTGTCCATCCATCCGTCTGTCTGTCACAGGGCTGTATCTTTTGAAGCTTAGGTAGACGGTGGTAATTTTCTCAGAATATGTGTTGCTATGACACCTATCACAACAAATAGTAAACATAAAAAAGTCTAAAAACAAAGTGGTCCCCATACAAGAAACCTTGAAAAACATGCATTTATTTCAACGTTTTTGTTACTGCTTTATTTTCAAAACAAACAAACAAACAAGTCAAACTTGGGCTGATTATAGTGCATACTATGTAGTATAGCAAAAAATAATAAAAATAGAGTAAACATACACATATGTGGTATGTGGTGGTACTTACGTAAGAAAGAGATGCAAGAATTCATATTTCTCTCACGGTGCGTTGATGTTTTTAGATGAACACTCGTAAATTAAATCAGTTTCTATGGGGTATCAGGTCGATGGGTGGTACGAAACCCTTACTGTGTGAGTCCGACTCGCACTTCACCGGTTTTTTTAATATGTCTGGGGGAAAATCCTTATTTCGGCCAGGTGACCGTAGTTTTTGAAGCCTTTGCGCCGGCAATTTAGGTCATGGCAGCCCTATGTGAAGTAGACCCGCAGCAATCAACATCGATTCAAAAAGTTGTACCAACTTTCTACCATTAAGGTAACTGAAATTTAAATACACTCCAAAAAGGTCCTTTAATCATACAAGTAGGGTACCCATGTTAACAGATTTTAAATCCACAAAGCGTTTTCAGAACTCGCATTGTTGACTTGTTCGTTTGCGAGGTTAGATTAAGGTAAAGAGGCCGAACCAAAAGCCTTCGAGCTGCAAATTATATTGTTATGACATACTTCGCGAACGTACCTTCTATAAAAGCTTTGTTGTTCCCGTTAAGGACGACAATTTTGGTGCTATACGGTTTTTATTTTTATTGTAGGCTATTCAATTTTAACATAACATCAAAACATCACGCCTGTATTTCCTCGAAGGGGTAGGCAGAGGTGTAATAGTACACCCACATTTCGCCAGTTATGTTATAGTCCCATGTAATAGAGGGCGAGCCTATTGCCACTGACCGGGCACAAATCCAGACTCCGGGCTGCTACTGAATATTTCCTAATGAAAAAACCCAATAACACTTTGCCCGACCCGGGAATCGAACCCAGGACCCCACGCTCAACAGTCGCGCTTGCAATCACTAGACCAACGAGGCAGTCGAGGCTATTAAATTTTATTGAGCAAAATTCGGAAAATAGATTATCCGATTAAAGCCTTTACCACCTCTATTACATTATAATTTAGATTTCTATGTACCATACTAATGAGTGAAGTTAAATTGTAAATAAAAGCTTATAAAAAATTAAGAAAAGGCCAGGCTGGTAGACATTTACGGCCTAAAATGATGGACTGTGATCAAATCTACTTCTGATAGTAAACAAAACACATCGAATGCCATGGTCGGAACCCGATATTGACGTCATCCAGTCATAACTCACGGACTAAACGACCAATGTAAAAATTACATGCTAAACATTAGCATAACTGCCAAGATAGTATTGAATCAATAAAAATAGTTTTGAAGATAATAAAATTCAATTTAAATAACATTGACCTATCCTCAGTGGCGTAGCAGTGGGCGGGGCAAATTGCTCCCAGAACGGATGGCCGATGGGGCCGAAAAGTTTTGGAGTGGCGAACGCGTACTGGAAGCCGCGGCGTGGTTAGGCCCCCTAGAAGGTGAACCGACGACCTGGTGACGGTTGCGGGACCGGTCGTTGTGGCGATGTTTGGGGGAGGCTGGAATGAAAGGAATAATGATGATGATGATGACCTATCCTTGTATCTTTCGTGTCAGCTTTAAGGTGGGGCAGTTTCTGAGAGCGTATAAAGATATTCGAATAACAATTGAGATAATTAATACTTAATAGACAATTAGACATGTTCAATTTAAATCTGCTGTTTCCTTGTGGTCTTAAGACCAAACAGCAGGTGGTGGTGGTGGTGGTGGTGGTTGTGGTTTTATTCTTAAGAATCGCATCTTTGAAAACGTTTGACTACTGCAATGAAAGGTCTTAAGAGATCTTGCATAGCAAAATGATCACCACGATTTGTTTAATTACCCAGTCTTGTTAAGTTGTTACTTAGGTAAAAGACTCTAATGTAAGCATTAGAGTCTTTATGCTGTAGACCCTATTGATATCGAGTGTCATATTTTACCTGAAATCGATTTCGTTTGTGAAAATTTAATTATAAGGAATATAGGTATTAAGCTATGACCCGATTTTTAATATTCTGTCGACCGTACAGTCTAACAAAGCAATTAGTATACAGGGTAGAGAGATATAAATGAAGTATCCTCAGAAGATTATGGATGTTTTCGAGTGAAATATAATTTTAATAACGGACAAAGTTAAACTGTATTTATACAAAACCCTAACCAAACCATTCTATAATAATTTCCTGAGAAATCTTCATCTATATCTGGTGACCCTGTATACCAATTGCTTTGTTAGACTGTACAACTGGTAGGGACTTAAATTTTTTGAGTGTCGTAAGCACAAATACAGTTGACTTAGGGGAAAATCTACCAACTGACACCTACAATAGATAAAATGTATATACATGACGTAATGAAAATATTAAAATATTATAAAAATCAGCCATTTTGAGAACCATTTAAAAAGAAAACCTAAATTCCTCCCATAATAACCATAAAAAACACAAAAAACATAACCCTTCATTTTTACGTTTAAAATTTGAATAACACGATACACATTTTCGGCCAGAATTTGCCCAGTATAAATAAAAAAGCATCTAAACCGCTGTCATAAGCCGGAACGAGCATGTTTAATTATGAAGGGGTCTGTATGGATACGTTCAACATGCCCCAAGCCTGTTTTATGAGCCTTCATTTGTTATGTGAAAAGTTTTGTAGCATGTCTCAGTATGGAAACCTGAAAATTCCGTTTATTTTATTTAACTTTTGGTACACAAAACAGTTACATACGTTGCTTATTACTAATACGGTGTTGTTAAAAAAAACTGGCCAAATGCGAGTCGGAGTCACGCAGTAACAGTTCCGTATCATCCATCGACCTGATACCTCATAAAAACTGATTTGATTGACGAGAATTCATCAAAAGACATCAACGAACAATGCGCGAAATATGAATTTTTGCATCAATTTCTTACGCAGGTACCATCACATATGTCTATGTTTGCCATATTTAGTATTTTTTGCTAAACTACATAGTATGCGCTACAATTAAATCAAGTTTGACGCTGGTATGTATTACCGTTTTGAAGATGCAGGTTTAAAAAAATCCATGTTTTTCGAGGTTTCTTTTATAGGGACCCCCTTTGGTTTTGGTTTTAGACTTTTTATTTTTAGTATTTGTTGTGAGTTATAGCAACACATATTCTAAGAAAATATCAATACCGTTCAAAAGATACAGCCCTGTGACAGACAGACGGACGGACAGCGTAGCGAGAGTAATAGGGTCCCGGTTGGCACCCTTTCGGTACGGAACCCTAGATAAACTTTCTGTAAACTACTGTCATTGTTTTCGTTTGGTGTATGTACAATAAAGAATACAATAAATGAATAAACTTACAACTCAGGTGGCCACTCGTTTCGCCATTCTATACCATAAAAAAATTCTTTTCCAGTTTTCTGAGAACATATTATCTTGAACATTTTATACTTTTTTACTTCGATTTTTGTAGACACGGTTAAAAAATACTTGAATCTGTAACAGCTATTATCTTTGTACTTCACAGACCCAAACTTTTCCTAGAAAAGAATATTCAAGCTAAGACTGACTAAGCACAAAAAGCGCTTAGTAAGCACACGGGGTAAATTAAGCGTGAAATGTGTCAAGTCAGAAGCGTTGAGGTTATAAATTATCTGGATCAAGGTTAAGTGGTTTATGATATCAGGCTAAAGGGTTTCGCGGTAAAATTTCTACAGAGTACCTATTTAAGGAAAACAGTAGACATTATAAAAGATTTTTTGTGTATAGGACCGTCTTTGGGTTTGATCAAGATTACCAGTGTAATTGGTTTTCCAGTCTCTTAATTTAGGTAGTTAATTGATAAATTTCCATAGGCACAGATAATATTATACTAGATATAGGTCACCACAAGGTAATAGGTTTAACTATAACTGTAGTGATACCGCTATAAACAGGTGGGGTGACCCAATTATTAACCGCAGAACACACGGCACAACAATAAATTAATCAAAAATCTCTCATAAATACCTACATCATTTAGCTGCCCTTTGTGCAATCAGCAGCGAGGCTTAATTGGTTGTCATTTATAGTAGTAATGAATTCAACAGAGAGACAGCATGACAGCGTGTCAGCAAGACAATTTGACTGCTGACAGTTATTAGACTGTACAATTCATATTGCGTGAGCATATTAATATTTAGTTTGTCATTTGTCAGGTTCATGTATTAAGTTGAAAATTGCTACCACTTAATGTAATTTAATAGATAATAATAACTTTGTCCTAAAATAACTGCATATGAAAGAAAGGTTATTGTCAACTGACATCTATCTGTACTCATAAAGACAGATGGCCTGACTGACTGATTCATTATAGCAGAGCCGAAACTACTCAAAATAGAAACCTGAAATTTGGACAATAGGTTCCTTTTGTAACACAAACACCCACTAAGAAAGTATTTTTGGAAATTTTAACCCTCAGGGGGTTAAATAGGGTATTAGAGTTTGTATGAAATATGAAGGACATTGAAAGGAGAGTGAGTGCTGGTAATCAGGTGAATGGGGCACTACACACCTTCATAAACAGTCGCAAAGTATCCGAAAAGGCACGGCTGTTTGTTCATGAGAGAGTGTTAGTGCCTACACTTATGTATGGTATTGAAAGTTGGGTATTGGCAGAAGAAACATGAAAACAGGATAAATGCAGTAGAAATGAGAGCTTTGTGAAGTATGTGTGGTGTAACTTTAAAAGATAAAGTAAGGAATAACGTGATAAGGGAGCGTTGTGGAGTGAAAGATGTAGTGACAAAAATTGAGAACGGTATGGTTAAAATAAAGGTATGGTAAGGTTTGGACGTATAGAGAGGATGGACGAGAGGAGATTGACGAAACAAGTATACGAAGCGAGTGTGGATAGAAGAGTTGGAAGGGCAAAGGTATCGCAATCAAATCACGGACTTTCTCAAAAAATGCCAGGTTAAGAGTATTCTCCCCACCAACTGTATCTCTACGTTGTCGTCGTGGTGGGGCTTGCGTGTCTCAGTGATCTTTGGGGCTATGCCGATAGAGCTACTCATGTCGGACAGGTCCAAAGTGAGAGACCAGACCAAGAGGGATACATGGCGGAGTCCAATTTGGACTGCCAGTAGGGTTGGGCCATATAAGGCCTTGACCACGCCTTTCGGGTGAATTCTTGAGACGGACTTCGTTAACTCGCATGTGCGACTTCGTTAAGTCGCATGTGTGAATAACGGGACAGCTAGGCATCATTGCCTCCGTCGCTAAATCGTAATCCTGTTGTCGTGCTGAGTGCTGTGGTTATGTCTCGCTGCTCAGTTTCAGGACCGAGGGTCTTGGCTTAACCGCCCGGACCGCGAGGAAGATAACCTCTTTAAAAAATTACCCCTAATACCAAGTTTCGGCGCGTGATGAGGGTACGAATGACTGAAGGGTCGCACTAATCATTAGTGTATCAGTCGCTAGCGCGCTCCCTCCAGGGTACCAGCGGACCCCCTGGTTGGGTTACACCTTTCTCTTACCCGGGTACAGGGGGCACTGCCCGGGTGGACCGAATATTTCCCCCATTTTCGTGGGAATATATATGGAAAAATTTAATAAAAACAAAAATGACGTGGTGTCTGGTGCGGAGTCTAAAGACTCCGTCATCAATAATAGGGTGGAGGTTGCGGAGCAATCGAAGGAAACAGGGGTGCCAGTGGTCAGGTCGACCCGGTCGCGTGAACGCTTCACGCGACCGCCTACTCCTGTGAGAGTCGAGATGGTGGACGATAGTTGCGAATCTGACTGCTCGCAAATGTCACTCTTCTCCCAAACGTCGTCAGTGTCGGTTGCGAGTCACGCTCGTAAACGTACGCGACCGACAGAGAGTGGAGAACAGCCTGGACGGAAACGGAAGTCAGCCCAGAGAAAGACTACGAGTTTGGGCGAGGACCTAGAGCCTAAAGGGTCTCCTACCATTTCTCGGGATAAGCCAGGATTGCCAGAGCCCAAGGAACTGGCGAAGCAGATGCAGGTGCAGCCAACCCTTGAATTGGACGCCTGCATTAAAGAAAATATTCTTGTGGTGGAGCAGGTGGCGGATAGTTCCCGCAACCTTAAAGGCAGCTTTGCCCATAGCCTTCGGATGGCGGCACGGACGGTTCAGGCAGCAGCCGAGGAGATCACTCAGCGCACCTCAACCTCAGCCAATGTTGAGAGACTGGAGAGACAGAACGCGGACTTGCGTTCGCAGCTCACCAGCCTCTCAACAAGACTGGAAAAACTGACGGAGGAACTTAACCTTCTCCGTCGGCAGAGTGATGAACAGGTGCCAAAGCTCGCCTCGGCGGCTGGTAATAATGGGGGCGGTTTGTCTTTGACGCTGTTCGAAGAACTTATGCAACCCATCATGCTTCGAGTTGGGGGTATGATGAATGCTCGGTTCGAGGCGTTGGAGAGCAGACTGCTTCCTGAACAGTGTCTTCGTCCGCCATTGGCTGCAGATGCTGCCAAAGGTGGGCCTCAGGCACAGGCAGGCTCTGCCCCGGAGGCGGCAAAGGAAAAGAAAGGGAAGGGAAAGGGCAAGCGCACAAAGGGGATGAATCCTACGCAGCCTCCCGTAGTGGATCTGCCCCCTGTGCAAGAGCTGCAGCCATCGACATCAGCTGCCATTTCAAACACTTGGGCCACAGTAGCTGGGAAGGAAATCCAGAAAACGTCTCCTCCTTCCCAACTCAAGGATGCGTTGCCTGTGTCTGGGTCATCCGCCTTGTCCTCGACGTCTCGAGGGAAGAAAAGAGGGGCTCAAAAGTTGCCCCCTAACCCCGCATCGGCGGCGATTTCCGTTACGGTGCCGGAGGGTTCTACTGCTACGTATGCCGCAGTTATGGCTGCAGCAAAGGAACGCATAAAACTCTCCGACATTGGGATCGAGATTGTCCGCCAGAAGCGGACCATGACTGGCGGTATGTTGCTACAAATATCTGGCAGCAACTGCAACTCTCAGGCGGACAGTCTCGCGACGCGGATGCGGGAGGTCTTGGCTGACATGGACGTGCGTATCTCTCGTCCAATGAAGACCAGTGAGGTGAGGGTGTACGACCTGGACGACGCCGTCTCGCCTGCGGAGGTAGCAGCTGCTATCGCTGAGGCAGGTGGGTGTACCGAGGCGGATGTGAGAGTGGGCGAAATTCGTCGCTCTTCTCGTTCCCTGGGGACTGTCTGGGTCCGTTGCCCGCTGGCAACCGCCAAAAAACTGGCAGCCAATAAGGGCATTCGCGTCGGCTGGGTGACAGCCAGGGTCGAGGTATTGGAGGTACGGCCGCTCCAGTGCTACCGATGTTTTGAGTTTGGGCACGTCAGTCGACAGTGCCGAAGTGATTTTGACCGTAGCGCACGATGCTTCGCTTGTGGTGAGTCCGGCCACAAGGCGAAAGAGTGCACGGCGCAGAACCTACGATGCCTGCTATGTGCGGATCTCGGTCGGCCAGCCACCCATAGGATGGCGAGCAAGAAATGCTCTGCCCCGAAAGGCAAAAGAAAAGGTAAACGGGGCCAGGACGTGAAGGCTGGTTCTGCGTCGGTGCCTGCACCACTCAGTGCCCCTCAGGACGCTATGGAAACTTCGCCTTCCCAGCCCTAAAGGTAATCCAGGGCAACCTAAACCACTGCCGCAACGCGCAGCATCTGTTTTTGCAAACTGTTGCGGAGTGGTCGGTTGCTTTAGCGGCGGTGGCGGAACCTTATAACGTCCCGGATCATCCTCGTTGGTTCGGTGACACTGTTGGCTCCGTGGCCATCTACTGGGGTGGGACGGAGGGTGGCCCTTCCTGTACTTTACTCGAAAGAGGGCAGGGATTTATCGCTGTGGAGTGGGGTTCTCTGGCTGTAGTGGGTTGTTACGTCTCTCCCAACATCTGCCTTGCTGACTACGAGGCATACTTGGACGGGGTGGCACGCTGCATCCGTAACACTTGCTTACCTCGTCCAGTGCTCGTCCTGGGTGACTTTAACGCTCACTCAAGAGTGTGGGGAAACCGTCGGGATGGGCCCAGGGGAGAGACGTTGCAAGATTGGGCGGCTGGATTGGACCTTCACCTTCTCAATCAAGGGTCCGTGGCCACATGCGTACGGTGGCAGGGGGAGTCGATCGTCGACTTGTCGTGGGCGACTCCTCTTGCTTCCCGCATGGTGTCTGGATGGAGAGTTGCGGAGGAAGTGGTCACTCTATCTGACCACCGCCACATCGTTCTCGAGGTGACCTTCCGTCCTCCAGACCGCTCCAGCCGCCCAGATCATAACATTTTGTCGCGGCGTTGGTCCCTCAAACTGCTAGACCAAGATCTACTGGTTGCAGCTGCCCGATCCGGAGGTGGAGGCAGCCTGGTTCCGTGAGGCGATGACGGCAATTTGTGATGCCTCAATGCCCCGAGCCAGGCGGGGTGGGTTTCGGTCGGTGTACTGGTGGTCGGATGAACTCGCGCAACTTCGCGCGGCATGCTTGAGGTCTCGACGCCGGTACACACGAACCCGACGACGACGTCGAGCTACAGCCGAAGAAATAGCCATCAATTATGCGGCATATCGGGCGGCTACGAAGGTGTTCCAAATAGCGATTGAGAACGCCAGGGTTCGGTCCTGGAGCGAGCTTCTGGAGGGCCTAAACAGGGATCCGTGGGGGAAACCATACAAGGTAGTCATGGGCAAGCTACGTCCGTGGGTGGGGACCACTTACGGAAAGTCTAGAACCGGACTTATTGGGCAGAGTTGTCCATACATTATTCCCAGTAGTCCAGGAAGGCCCTTCAGTGCCCCTTATGGCATCGTCAGATTGGTCTGAGGACTTGGAGGTGACAGACGGGGAACTGGACCGGGCCGTTAGTCGCCTGAGGGCCCGTAACACGGCACCTGGACCTGACGGTATTCCAGGGCGGGTCTGGGTGCTGACTATGGCTGCTCTGGGGGACAGGCTGAGGCGGCTATTCACAAGCTGTCTCCGTCACAGCGTGTTCCCCTCCGGCTGGAAGGAGGCTGGATTGGTCCTAATAAAGAAGGAAGGCAGGGCTGCGGATTTTCCCTCTGCATACCGTCCCATATGCCTGCTCGATGAGGCATCCAAGCTATTCGAGAGAATAGTTGCCGAACGCCTCGTTGAGCACCTGTCGCGGGTCGGTCCCGACCTTGCCGAAAGTCAGTATGGCTTCCGGCAGCGGCGATCAACAGTAGACGCGATCTTACGTGTCCGCTCGCTGTCGGAGCAGGCAGTACCCCGGGGGGGAGTGGCGTTGGCGATAAGTCTTGACATCGTCAACGCCTTCAACTCCTTGCCCTGGGGAGCTATTAGGGAGGCACTTGTACACCATTGTGTGCCCTCCTACCTGCAAGGTATTGTTGGGGCCTATCTTCGCGACAGGCACGTTCGCTATGTGGGCAGGGACGGTTGCGTTCATCGCAGAGGGATTAGTTGTGGGGTTCCACAGGGATCGGTACTCGGCCCGCTCTTGTGGAACCTTGCATATGACGCGGTCCTGCGTGTCGACCTCCCCGCTGGCGTCAGTGTCGTTTGTTACGCTGACGACACTTTGGTGTCACCGGCCAGGTGGGGATACCTTTGATGGGACCATCCGGCTTGCTGAACTCGGGGTGGCAAAAGTTGTGGCTAAAATCCGCGAGCTAGGGCTGCAAATGGCGCCCCATAAAACCGAGGCGCTGTGGTTCCACAACCTGCGACGGGGTAGAGAACCACCCAGCTCGACGGTTCGCGTTGGTGATGCGCAAGTCCAGGTGGGCCGATGTATAAAGTACCTTGGCCTCTTCCTGGATAGTCGCTGGGCCTTTGGGGAGTATTTCAATCGCCTGGTCCCCCGGATCGAGAGGGTAGCTGGTGCACTGCACAGACTGCTGCCCAATCTTGGGGGACCTCGGGAGGAAGTTCGCCGCCTCTACGCGGGAGTCGTGCGGTCCATGGCCCTTTATGGGGTGCCTGTATGGTCGCACTGACTGTCAGGCGTCCAGCGCTCAAGGGCAAAATTCAACAGCCTGCAGCGCAAAGTGGCCATACGGATCGCACGAGGATACCGAAAGGTATCCTTTGAGGCAGCAACTGTCCTGGCACGCTTCCCGATATGGATGCGAGGGTCTACGACCGGATTCGTGTCATCCGCCAAAACGGTGGGAGCGCGCCTGCGAGGGCGTTTGAAGTGCTGAGGCGGCAGGAGCGACGACACGCGCTCGAGATGTGGCGCGAGCGGATGGAAGAGCCGCAGTATGCGCACAAGCGAGTGGTTGAAGCTGTCCTGCCGTGCTTTGAGGCCTGGCTGGAGAGGAGCGAGCGCGTCACCTACCGGCTTACTCAGGTATTTACCGGGCACGGTTGCTTCGGTGAGTACCGTAAACCGGGGCTACTTTGTTCAATAATGAACTTAGAAAGTACATATCTTTTATATTTATGGGTTTAAAAAAATACAAAAAAAGTCTAGTAATCGGTTTTTTTATTACTCTCGATTCCTGTAATAAAAAGTGAAAAAATGAGGCTTTATTTTGAGAAAAAAAATTCAAACTTGCTTACCTGGGGTTACTTTAATACCCCCTATTTTATTGCGTAATAACAAAGTAACTCCTATTATAATGCCAATACAACTAAAAAAATCAAAATCTGCCAACGGGAAAAATAAATATTGCAATTTTTGTCTTATGGGGTAACTTTGATCTAGTAAAAGTCATCAAATAATGAACATTACTTTATTAAAAATGATGCTAATAACATTTTAACTTACGAAGAGTTTTTAGATAATCAGTGCTTCTTATTTATTTTAAATTATTTTCATTAAAACTAAAAAAATACCTATAAATTATTAGTCTTCAGAAAATCAACATAATAAAACCTATAAAGTAATTATAAAAATAATCAGTCTTCAGAAAATCAATAAGATAAAACCTATCAAATATTGTTCCTTAATGTTCTTAAATCTGTGCATGTATGCATAAGTCTTAGAAATTCACAAAAATCAATTAAAATTCATAAAAGTTCTGCAATATCTATATCAAAAAAAAAATTTACACATTCAACATTACTATCCTGAATAACAAAAGGCTTTGGTTTTGGCAGGTAGGCTAATATGTGACTTGCTTCAATTTCAGATATATCATCGCGAACCAATTTGAATTCTTTTTTGTTTCCCAAAGATTTGAAACCTTCGACTACCAGTGGATCTAGATCGATAATGCGACAAACATATCTGTAAGTTTTCTTGCCTCGTCGTGACCAAAACTTTGCCAAAACAAATCTACCTATTTCTAAATCAGCATATGCCTCAGAAGCGTCATTTCTGGATTCACTGCTTTCTTCTTCTGCAGGGACCATTTCGTGATTTTCATTAGTTGGATCGTCAACACTGATCGACTGACTATTTTCCGGTTCCCAATTGAAAGCAACAGTAACGTTAACCTCACTCTCTACTGCTTCATTTACTGGGTTGGCAGTCGATACGCTGGCACCTGGCACAACATTTAATCGTGTCCTCCTTCTTGGAGCAATCGACTGACCGCCAAACCTTTGCTCCTTCAAGTAATTTGTTAAACAGCTCTCAACTTCATTGGTTGGGTCGGCGTTCTCGTCCACAGGTAGCCTTTTTTGGCACTGCTTCTCTTGAAAGGGGATAAATGCCAGTGCTTTTGAAGGCACTCACTAAATTCCTTGAGTTATTTCTGCGAAAGGTGCACTAGGCTTTGCTTGCACTGCATCTATCTTTTCTAGTGATTTTCGCAGCAGGCGCGGGAAAGTGTCTTTTGGAACAGTCGATAAACGAGAATTTTGTAGTTTCCAGTTAGTAAGCACATTTCTCCAAGCAGCTTTCATTGGCCTAAAAAATCCCACATCTAAAGGCTGGCAAAGGTGCGTGGAATGAGGCACCAGACAAACAAAAGCAATCTCATTTTGTTCGCATTCATTGAGCACATCTACATCAATATGCGATGAAAGGTTATCACCGATTAATACTTTTTTCCCTGGCAAACCTTTGGCGTGAGGCAAAAAACACTACGAAACCAATCTCGGAAAGTAATAGTATCTATCCATCCACTGGTGGTCCTATTAAACCGGGAACCTTGGGTACAGCAGACCTTCTGACAACATGGTGCACCTTGTGGTCCTCCCTCCTTCCACGTCTCGTACAGATGGACGCTTTTATAAATAACGTAAGGTGGTAAGAGGACACCGTCTGCAGATCCACACACCATCACCGATGTGGCACTTTTAGAAAAATTCATAATTTTCTCCGGGTATTTTACCCCACGCCTGTAAATACCTTGTTTTTTGCCTGGATCGTCACTCATGTTTGTCTCATCGTAGTTGAAAATGTTTGATGGGGGAACACCTTCAACAAGATGTGCTAAATTGTCAAAATATGCATTCAAACTTTCAGGCGACACTTTGGCCCTCACTTTTTTAATATTTGACGCCACTCGTTGAGAGTACTCGTTCTTATGACGTCGGAGAAGGGAATAAGCCCACTCCACTCCGGGAAGATTATTTTCGAACTTGGGGACTACCCGCCCTTGCTTATCCAAATATGCTTTCGCAAAAAATCTTAGATCAAGTAATGTAATGGGATATCCCCAGTCAGAACATTTTGCGGCCGATTTTAACAGAATCTTTTCTTCCGTCTCGGAGAAAACGGTCTGTGCTCCAGGTTTTTTTACATGTATCCCTTTGAATTTATTATACAGAGTCCCATAGGGTATATTATATCTTTCAGAGGCACCTCTAATGCTTAAACTTCCTTCCACTATTTGACTAAGCGCTTCTTCTATTCGCGCTTGTGAATAATTTTTGTATTCACGGGACCCAAGTTTCTTTTCATATATTCGCGGCATCTTCCTGGATAGTAAAATATTTATTAATTTCGCAAAAGAAAATTGTAAGTTAAATAAAAGCTTGTAAAAAATGCATATGAAAAAAAGAGTATACTCTCTGGGGTTAATTTGATCATTTGATCAATCTCACACCATATACCCTATCAATGACACCCCGCATTAAATAAGCTCAAGTCATTGCATTCATTTTAAGGTTAGAAAAACAGTAATCACTGTATTGGTTAATCGAGTATAGGCCACATAATAGAGTTTATCTAGAAATTTCATTATACCATCACGTGATTAAGTATACATGAAGTTTTGCAGCATAATTATTTAGCTGTAAATAGAAAATAACAATTTATTTACCTTTTTCAATTAAAATTGTTGGTGAACTTCCAGCGTGTCTTCTGAAAAGGATTTGACAGTTCTTCAGTATTGCTACCCTAAAAAAAAAAACTACCAAATTGCGTTTCGTTTTAAGGAATTCGCGATTTTATATGAAATGGAAGTTACCCCGGTTTACGGTACCTGAATAGGATCGGACGCAAAGCCACGGCAAATTGCCACCATTGTGGGTGTGACTAGGACACCGCACAGCACACGCTGGAGGAGTGCCCTGCGTGGGGCTCCGAACGGCGGGACCTGGTCAGCCGGATCGGGCAGGATCTTTCTCTGTCAGCAGTAGTGTCGGCTATGCTGGCAGATCCGACGGCTTGGACGGCCATGGCTTCCTTCTGCGAGACCGTTATGCTTCAGAAGGAGGCCGCAGAGCGAGATCGGGAGAGGGCCGATCCCGCTCGGAGAAGGAGGCGCCGGGGAGGCAACCGCCCTGGCGCAAGGCCCAGATAGGGCTATGGGCCGCAACCGCAGGGGACCTTCGGGATCGTGGACGCTAAGAGTTGGGGGACTCGAGGCGTCTGTTAAGCGACCCTGGGGAGGACAGCAGTACGTGGTGGTCGCGAGCTGCTGTGGGGAAAACAATATTGTTTTCCCGGGACGCGCCAAAGGCGTAGCACTAGAGGAGCACCGGCGCGGTCCAATGGAGTTCCCGGAGCTCCTCTATTTTGTGTAGAGGATGGCCACCGTGTGGTTTTAGTCGGTAAGAGTCCGACATACCCCTCCGCCGTCCCCAGACGGAGGGTATCCATGAGGATTACCACCCGAAAACAAAAAAAAAAAAACAAAAAAAAAGGTTAATAGTATTCTAAAACGACGAGCATGCATGACGAGGTTAATGAACGTAGATGAAGCGAAAGAGGTGTGTCAGGATCGTAGCAAATGGAAATCCATAGTCTCTGCCTACCCCAATGGGAAACAGGCGTGATAATATGTATGTATGTATGAAAAATCTTTTCACCTGGATCGATTCACTCAAAACTTGGAAAAGATAATCTCTAAAGTAATTAATGAAACATCTATCTTTTAATTATTTTTATTTTTTATTTTTTAACGCATTTTACGCATGCGAAGCGAAATCTAAAGATTTAAATTGTGGAAAGAAAAAATTGTGAGCGAGTTTTTCTTTCCACAATTTAAATCTTTATCTATCTCTTTTATTTTTCCAAAAATCCTAAAAGAGCGTGCCATAGGTTTATACATTTTGTATAGGAGAAAATTATGGCGTGGCTGGATTTTGTCAAAACTCTGTATTAATAATCTTCGAAGCAATTAATGAATTACGTGTTTTTGATTGTTTCCTTAATTAAACTCAACGAGGTAAGAAAGGGTTGTTAAAGGGGGTTGTATGAAAAATCTTCCTGGGGTCATTGTAGACACATATACTCAATTAATAATAACATAAATTTTTCTTTTTCAAAAGCTATGACGGGAAATACTATACGGGGCATGTTAGAACTTCTTACGCGGGCATACTGCAAGAGCACTGCTAGTATAATAATATTATGTCAATTTAAAATAGTCTTGTGTAAATAAACTCTTATTTTACTGGAAAGGTATGAAAATATTTTATTCTGTGGAAAATATAATATTTACCATTATTATGCCAAGAAAAGACGCCCATCTCACATTTGTACCAAGAAATATTGCGTCTTGTCTTAAAATCCTTATACGCCAACTAAAAGCTTTTCCATAGGAAGCAATTTAAGTGTGTGTATTATTGCATCCTTCAATTCAGTCAGATACTAGACGCCACTTACATTCTATCTACATAGAACGTGCGAATGAAATGTTCACGCAAAGCTAGCGTGCATTCTGCCAAATCGTAGTCACATTTTCGTGTAGTATATCTTCCCTATAATACAACGGAGTACTGCAATCCATATATACATACATACATAATCAGCCGATTACTGTCCCACTGCTGGGCACGGGCCTCTTCTCAGTATGAGAAGGTTAAGGCCTTAGTCTACCACGCTGGCCTAGTGTGGGTTGGCGGACTACACACACCATCGAGAACTGTATGGAGCACTCTCAGGTGTGCAGTTTTCCTCACGATGTTTTCCTTCACCGTTAAAGCAAGTGATAATCCAATTCTGCAATCCAATTGGCCGTAACAAGGTGGCTATTGGCTAATCACTTACGCGGAAGTTTTGACGGCTCACATAAGTGGTCGAAACTTATTTGAAGTTATCAAGCGGCGATGCTTTGTTGAAGGGTCGGCACTCGAAGTTGTAACGGAATACGTCTACCTAGGGCAGGTAATTCAGCTTGGTAGACAAAACTTCAAGAAAGAAGCCGATAGAAGGATCCAGTTGGGCTAGGCAACATTTGGTAAACTTCACCGAGTCTTCTTGTCGCCTATACCGCAAAGTTTGAAGAAGAAGGTCTTCAACTAGTGCGTCCTGCCTGTCATGACTTACGGTGCCGAGACGTGGACACTGACACTTGGGCTAGACTACAAATTCAATGTCGCTCAGCGAGCTATGGAGCGACCTATGCTTGGAGTTTCATTGAAGAATTAAATCCGTATCGAGATTATCCATAGAAGAACCGGAGTGACCGACATAGCTTGTAGGATGCAAATCTGAGAGATACCTCCATAAAGCTCTTGACGGTGTGTGTAGTCCAATAACCCATAGTAGGGACGCGTGGTGGTCTTTCTGAGAAGAGGCCCATGCCCAACAGTAAGTAATGGATGCCATCAGACCACCGTAACTCAGTTACTGGTTAATACCGACATCCTAAGGATAAACCAGTACCTAATTGTCAGACTTTCGGGCTTCTGACTACCCGTAACGACTGCCATAGATATTTGTATGGCAACCGGGACCGACAGCTTAACGTACTTCGAGGTATGGAGGGATCTCGATGTACAACGAAATGGTCACCCATCCAGGTACTGACCGTGGCTATTGCAGTTAACTTCACAGATATTACAATCCACATGGTTATTGCTTAGCCACAAACCCCTAAACATTCACGAACATGTTCTATACAATTATAAACTCCAAATGCAAGCATGCGTAAGGTTTTCAAGTCTGATCCATTTGTACATACAAGTACTTTTACCCAAAGGCTTAGTTCTCCCTACCTACCCCTCAAGGGACTATGCAAACCTCCACAAAAAGGAGATTAAATAAAAATCCTTTCCCTCCCTTCAACGAGGCTGCAAAAACGACGAAGACAGTTTTCATCAAACTTTTAAATACGCGGAGTTTTTTCATTTCGCTGATGTAATACGATTCTTAGATTTCTTTAGCGAGTTTCACGATGCAAATTGATTTCATTGAATGAGAATTTCTTGTGGCTTTATGCTTATGACATTATATAAAAAAATATAGCAGAGTTTGAAGTAAAAAATCTGTTTTTATGCCATGAGATGGCGGAAAAATATAAAGGCCCACCTGATGTTAAGCAGTTACCTTTGCTCATAAAAACTACAATATCACCTAGGATGTTGTCAAAATGGTATTGCAAATAGCGTTAACCAAACTGAGACATAAAGATGAAAGTCTCATGAAATTGTAGTTTCACCGGCACCTGAACCCTTCGTACTAGAACACATGAATGGAATCATCACTGTTTGGCAGCAGATATGGGTACGGTGGTAGTATTACTTACCAACATAGATACCTAAATATGTTTACGGAACAAGGACGTGGGAATACCATGCTGCCATCAATACTGAATGGTCTACTAATCGAAATCTCTAAAACAATTAATACTAAAAAAACCGGCGCAGTGCGAGTCGGACTCGCGCAGTAAGGGTTCCGCACCTCTCAACGACCTGATACCCAATAAAAACTGATTTAATTTACGAGAGTTTACAAAAAGACATCAACGTACAGTGCGCGAAATATGCACTTTTGCATGTCTTTCTTACGCAGGTTCCACCACATATGTCTATGTTTGTCTTATTTTTAGTATTTGTTGCTAAACTACATAATATGCACTATAATCTGACCAAGTTTGACGATGGTATATATTACCGTTTTGAAGATAGAGCAGGAAAATGGATGTTTTTTGAGGTTTCTTGTATCGGGACCCCCTTTGGTTTTAGACTTTTTTTGTTTTTAGTATTTGTCGTGATACACCTCATAGTAACACATATTCTGAGAAAATTTCAACCAGTTACCTATTACTGTTCAAAAGATACAGCCCTGTAACAGACAGACGGACGGACAGCGTAGCGAGAGTAATAGGGTCCCGTTTGTCACCCTTCGGGTACGGAACCCTAAAAACTGTAAAAAAGTACTAAAAATAACTTTATTTCTGTAACTATATATGTAGGTCATGCACCGAGATGATGTGTCTGTATTCCACTGTTAGACCCGCGATGGTTTGCGTGGTATATCCTTGTTATCATCATGTAACTTAAATTAATTTAATTAATATACAAAAAAAATACTTCCCCGGACGAGCTCCTTCACAAGCTCTAATTCTACCAAAAACATTCACAAAATATGCTAATTATTCTATAAGTTTTTTTTACCATATACGTAAACTTCAAGCGTGGAATAGCAGCTCGCCCCTGAAAAATGTCCTTGTAAAATACACTTCAATAATATTCCGTCATTTTTATGTTCACCATAAATTCCTTGCATGTACAGTCGGAAATATTTCCGGTGAACCATCACTAAGGCTAAAATCGCTTGCACTTGGCTTTGTTCGATGGCAGCCATAGGTACACAGATATAAATAGAATGGTTGTAATCACAGTTATACTTGCGATTCATGCGTGGCAACTTTCGGATAAACCACGCCTCCCATGTTGACGTCATTAATTTTTTAAAGTTAACTTTAATCAAATTTACTTTACAGCTTTTGTTTCTGTAGCTAGACACAGCGCAATAAGGCATTTTTTGCGGGTTTTTGTTACAGTATTTATAGAAACAAGTCATAAGGCGTACTGAGAAAGGTTTTGAAATGCCCTGCGCTCTGGTGCAGAGTGTCGGCACGCGCGTCCCGCCCACTTTTCCTTTCTATCTATCTATTTCTGTGCGTAGGTACACTCAACCAAACGGAAACATGACCCACCATAAGCTTAATTTTCTACAAACATTCTAATACAATTAGGTCGAGTTACGCTCAAAGAACAAATTTGTTATCAATTATATTGTAAAACTGTGGTGACAGTTAGTTTCTTTTAATTTGATTGATATTCTTCTGGAATTGAAAGAGTTCGTATAGGTTTGTGAAAAAAAAATGTTTACTTCCTTTTTTACAGGTAAACTATGCGGAACGGCAATAAATTCCAAATTCAAAACATAATTCTAGCTTTATCAAAAACGTAACTTTTTATCCAATTATTAATCTACTGCATTTAACAACAAAGCTCAAAATTGCATAGACCTCTGACCCGTATTAACGCAGTTTCGTTAATATTCAATTTTTTTTTTTTTTTTTTTTTCTAATTTTATACGTATAAAATTTTACTGTTATATTTGTACTGACAATTTCATACGAATTATCGACTGAGTGGGTCATATACGTGTAACGTAGCACGATTCATTGAAGGGATTTTTTCGACAAAATGTACACACGGCTACACATCAAGCTGTATAAAACCAGTAAAGGCTGACCTCGCGTTGTAAGGAAAACCTATACAATGCGAGGTCAGCTTATACTGGAATTAACAGCTTGATGTGTAGCCGTGTGTACCACCGGGACGGATCGTGACCGTACCTCCTTTGCATCGATCACACAGTTGTACGTATTTGAATCCGAATGCATTGTGCTCCGGTACGAACGGTACGGTTGCCGGTGAAATTACAATCACATGAGACTCCATCGTCATGTCTCAGTTTGGTGAACGCGATTTGCAATACCATTTAGGCAACAACCTAGATGGTATTGCAGTTGTTACGGGCAAAGGTAACCGCTTGACATCAGGTGGTGAAAAAAAAGGTAACAATATCAAACCTTTTCTAAAAAAAAAACCTTTCACCTATATACCTACCGTTTCCTCTTTTTTGCTTCACATACTTTTTTCTTACGGTAACACGTAAGTATAATTATTTTATTATTTTTAACGCATTTACGCATGCGAAGCGAAATCTAAAGATTTAAACTGTGGAATGAAAAAATCGCTCACGAGCAGGATTCGAACCTGCGACTCCTGACTCAGTACGCCAGTGCTTTAGCCACTAAGCTACCGTGAACACTGCTCGTGGTATCGAAATTATCCTCCACTATACGTCTTTGGGTAACGTCAGCGATATCTTATTAATAAACATCACCCAAAGACGTATAGTGGAGGATAATTTCGATACCACGAGCACGAGCACGAGCGATATCTATACGACTTTGATCTAACTGCAAAGTTAGTCGAGTCGGTTAAGAAACAATGTTTCTTAATAAGATATCGCTGACGTTACCCAAAGACGTATAGTGGAGGATAATTTCGATACCACGAGCAGTGTTCACGGTAGCTTAGTGGCTAAAGCACTGGCGTACTGAGTCAGGAGTCACAGGTTCGAATCCTGCTCGTGAGCGATTTTTTCTTTCCACAATTTAAATCTTTACGTAAGTATAAATCACGCAATTCCCTTTCCGCCCACTAAGCTATTACCACTTTGCTACCTTTTCCTCTCCTTAACCGGAAAAGCGAACCATGCGTTTTGTTATTTTTTTAATTATTGCCCGACCAAGTAATATGAAATAATTTTCAGTCGTTTTGGTGTGCTATCCCAACGGTTGAATGCTTGCCTTCCATCCAGGTAGGTTTGAGTTCGCGCCCAGACTGCACCTTTGACTTTTCGAATTCATGTGCGGATTTATATTCGATTATCACTTGCTTTAACGGTGAAGGAAAACATCGTGAGGAAACCTGCACACCAGAAAGTGCTCCATACAGTTCTCGATGATGTGTGTAGTCCACCAACCCGCACTAGGCCAGCGCGGAGGACTGAAGCCTTAACCTTCACATTCAGAAAAGAGGTCCGTGTCCAGCAGTGGGACAATAATGGGCTGCTTATGCTTATGTAAACTCAGAAATACGCGAACCTTTTAACCGTTTTGTACCGTTTTGTCCTTTTTTGCTTCACATAGGTATACCTTTTTAGTTACGGTTACAGGTAAGTATAAATCACTCAATTCTCTTTCCGCCCACTAAGCTATTACCACTTTGCTACCTTTTCCTCAAACAATTTAACCGGAAAAGCGAACCATGCATTTTGTTATTCTTTAATTACTCGACCACGTAATATGAAACAATTTGAGGTATTTTGGTACATGAAATCGAACTTAGAATGTGTTGGATTTCGTAGTTTAGGCAGATTTTTGAAAAAATATGTTAAAAACTCATTTATACAGTCGGCTTAACTTTATTTATTAGACAAATATGGCTGACAAGGGCATAAATACACTTCAGCTTGCTAAAATTGGTCTATCGAAGTGAAAGTCAAAAACCATTTTTCAAATTGAACTTAATTCTTGTATATTTTGTAAGACGAGCCGTACTACAAAAACACAAGAAATCTGCGGTTTAAGCTACTTTTTGGCGTCATGGATGTACAGTCGCCTACATGACAGTGACACTTCAATTCAAAAATCGCCCTTACTGCTTACGAAATAAAGACGCTGCTAATGTCAAAGCGTTACCGCCGACGTGCGGTCGACCGTACCTACAAGTAAATGTAGTGAACTGGGTAAAAAGGTTACTATTGTCCAAGTAACTGAACCAGTTCATAGCTTAACCACAAAACTAAGGGGTTGAACTCACGATCGAGAGATTTTGAGTTCAATCCACAGCAGTTGTACCAGGTTCTGGTAAGTCACTGTTGTAAGTACCTATATCAAACATATTTATAAGAATATCGTTATAAGGTTCATGAAATGATATGAAATACCGTTTTTACAGCAACTTTAAACTAGGTACGCACAGCGCAAGAAAGACCATAGGTATCTACGGAAGAGCGGTTTCTTCCAAAACAAGCATATTGTTGCTTAAAGGAAGACTCCTAATATTGTAAAGCAAAATATTTATAAGTTACTGAAATAAACATTTTGATTGATTTTTTTTTATTTGATTTTGAGGTTCGCATAACCTTTCCTTTCCTTAAATCCTGAATAAAACTTTTTTTTTTGTTAAAATTTAATATCAAACGGCAGGGCAATTGCGTAAGTCATGTAATAGTTTCATTTGATGTAAAATTTAAGACGATGTTGATAACATTGCAATCAAATAATGGAATTGTGTAACGACATAGAGGGACTTCATTATGAAGTAAATGACGTCAGGAGGGAAATCCATTGCGATGTAAATAACGTCATGTTTGTTAGATGACGTTTCGTTATCCAAGTAAGCTGCTGCAAGTATGCGTTTTAAGCCATATCATTCATTCAATTTCATGATGAATCCCTCCGACATCGTAATCAACAGTTTTGTAGTTACGCAATTCGAATTGTATAATTTTTCTGGATTCAAACGTCAAAATTGACATTTCGTTGATTACAATGCAGTTACACAATTGCCCTGCAAGCTTTTATTTTTAATTTTAGATACAAATATACAGTAAAAAACATAAAACAAGTTCTTCAATCAAAAATTACCTGAGCGGCTGTCACAGTAATTGGTAGCACATGTGGTTCTTCCATGCCACTCCTGGAACTCCTACTGCCTCTTTCAGAACTCTCTTCCTCTGAGTCTGAGGCGTGGAACGACAGAGACCCAGGACTGGGATCACTGAGCCTCAACTTGAGACAGTCTCGACGCATTTTGAGGCGTTTCAATGTATTTTTTTAATTATTAACACTTTTTGTGACATGTCTTTGGATAAATCTTTGGGAATGTTTAGTTTTAAATTAGTGTAAGGTTTTTTTATTTGGTTTTTAATCGTGTTTTCGCCATTTTTGCTGCTGAAAGATTGAGAAAAAGGGGTTGTATTTTAAAGTAAAACTGTGATGCAGAACGGCTTGGCGATCGTTTTACTAATAATCAATAATGTACTCTAATCACAGAACATTGTAAACTTGGCTTTATTAATGTGTGTATTTCACCAATTGTATGAATACTATGTGGTAATATACAAAGTGGAGATGACCATGGTATAATAAGATGCTTCACATGTTATTATACCATGGAGATGACAATATGACATTAAATAAAACCACGTACAGATTATCACGTTCTTTGACTGTACACAAAAAAACAATTAAATCCAGTTAATAGTTTAGCCACAGAAAATCATTTTAATTTTATTATTTTGAATGTAGGGCCATTTTTCTGGCATAGGTCGGGAGGTCAAAGACCTGTGCGAATCCAAATGATTTTAAACTCTCTTTCTTAATTATTACAGATGATTGCAAATGGTGTTACATATTATTTCGATATTTTAATACCAGTTTTTTTATTTTCAATAAACAATTTATTTATGTACCTATTTAAAATGCTTCTATAGACTAGTAACAACCGTGTTTTTTTTTTGTCGTATTGTCATCTCCACATTGTATTAGTTTTGTTTGTGTTTGTATTTTTTCAAAATCACATATTATTAACTTGGATTTTAGTCATCAGCAAGTTCCCGAGTTGGTTGCATGATGCCATTGTAAAAAAATATATAAAATGTTACATGGTAAAAAAACCACATACCAATCGATTCTCGTGGTTCCGAACAAACTAATTTCAGGACATGCGCTTATTCTGTTAAAGGTTGTATATTTAAGTATATCATTATACAGGGCGTCCCACGGATATGCCACATGGAGGGAAAGTACCTTGAATATTGTAGATGGAACATTTTACTGAAAGAAGACATTATTTGAATTTAAAAAACAATTTAAACTGCATTTATAGATATTTAAATAATTACATGGTTGAACCGGAAATCGAACCCGTTACATGAAAAAAAAAAACACCCTGTAGCTTTATCATACCGATCGAAAGGCTTCATCATAAGGATTATTTTTTGCTAAATAACATAGTGTCACAAATAAAAGGAAGACCATGAATTTTAACATTTGATGTGAAATTTTGTTCAGAAAAATTAAAAGCTGACATTTCCGTAAGGATTTTTTGAAGTGAAACTTCTATATAGACGTATTAGGATTTTTCTGTCACGAAAAAGCGTTACGGCCGCGTAAATAAAGACAAAAAGCTCAGATACTCTAGTAGGATCCGAACCTGTGACTCTAATTTCATGAGTCTAACACTGTCACCGATATGCTATCGTGACCGATAGTTTAAATGACGAATTTAACTTACACTTACGTCTTTTGGTGACATTTACAAATTATATCTATAGAATAACTTCTTAGGTTTTTTCGATTACTGCGTGCATCGAAACGATTTTAATTAATAATATTGTACGGTAGATTAAAATAATTTTCTAGAAATATTTGTAAAGACGCTTGTCATCTTAGTCTACCTGCGACCACGAAATGCTGCAAAGCTTTCGAAACGTCAGGGAAACCAATTTAAATAATATACGCGATTTAATCCGGTTAAACTTTGTTTTATTATAATATATCTATAGATATCGCTTCAATTGCGTAAATACGTTAAAAATATTAGTATAACTAGAAAAAACAATTGATAAGTTTAAATGTTGGTGTTGTTTACTAAATTACGTTTTCCAACATAATTATACATTAATAATCTTGTGGATAAGGATTTGTTAAATTTAACTAATAAATAGGCAAATTAAACATACAAAAAACTCAAGCAAATAAACTAGAATATTTAATTTTTGGTAAATAATTGTCGACGAATTAGAATTCTAAATTTACGCCTTCTATAATTTTTTAGACAACAGCAGCGTATGAGTTTTTATACCTTGCTAGTCAGATCATTAGCCTCAGTAGCATATGTACCAGCGACATCTATGTTTTTGGTATGAAAAATGTTCAAACGTCGTTTGACACTTTGACCACTACGTGGATTTGTCAGTATTGTATTTGAAAAATGTACCTAACTTAACCAAATCATAATTTGCAGTAAACCAGCGAAAAAAAAACGAAATGTGTGCTGGGACACAGTAGAAGTGAAACTTCAACGGACAAGTGGAAAAACGAATCGCAATGGACAAGTGGCAAAACGAATCGAAACAAAATTTTAACTTGAAGTTTTATGGACAGGTTTTCAAATTGGACAAGTACCTACATTAACAATCTGCCCGTAAAACTTCAAGTTAAAATTTGTTGCTATTCGTTTTGCCACTTGTCCGTTGCGATTCGTGTTTCCACTTGTCCGTTGAAGTTTCACTTCTACTATGTGTCCCAGCACACATTTCGTTTTTTTATTGTTATGGGGTTATGTAAAAATGTAATTTACAAGAACCAGTATGAAAGTGTCCACGAGCTACAAGCAGAACTTCTATCAAAAAATCTACAGGGAGCGAAATAATCAAAAGAGTGCGACTTTGTATTCAACAGGAACGGACTCATTTTGAGCATTTGATAAATTGATTAATTTTGTATTAAATTTTTTTAAATTCATGGTCTTCCTTTTATTTGTGACACTATGTTATTTAGCAAAAAATAATCCTAATGATGAAGCATTTCGATCGGTATGATAAAGCTACAGGCTGATTATTTTTCTTATGTAACGGGTTCGATTTCCGGTTTAACCATGTAATTATTTAAATATCTATGAATGCAGTTTAAATTGTTTTTTAAATTCATGTAATGTTTTCTTTCAGTAAAATGTTCCATCTACAATATTCAAGGTACTTTCCCTCCATGTGGCATGTCCGTGGGACGCCCTGTATAGGTACACGTGTATTTAAGTGTCATCAATTCCCATTACTTTCACTGCCTTAAAAATACTTACCCCCTAACATGCCGAATTTGGAACACTAAGAAAATTCACAATGCTCGATTCCAGTCTCATTCATTCATGATCCAAAAATACCCACTATTATTCCTCATTCGACATTCATTCATTAATCACAGTCAACCCGTCGATATCCGCCGATGTCAGCGATGCACAAGAGCGAGATATCGAAGTCGATTGTTTCGACTGTTCAAACAACTCAATGATTCTCTATAGTTTTCCCTCGGACTCAATGGTCTCGAGTAGATTCATAGCGAAGAAAGACGAGAAAAAAAGGACTCCCCCGCCACAAATAACAAAAGTGAAGCACCGTACCGAACTATGTGTAAAAATATTATTTAGATGATATCCTGCAACGAATTGACGACCTCTGTGGTCTAGTGGTTCGGGTGTCGGATTGCTGATAACGAGATCGTGGGTTCGATTCCCACAGGACACAAATATTTGTGTGATGAACATGAGTGTTTGTGTTGGTCTGGGTGTTGCTTATGTATTATAAGTATGTATTTACAAAAAAAAAAGTATATAAGTATTATATCCATTGTCTAGTACCCATAATACAAGCTCTGCTTAGTTTGGGACTAGATGGTGCTGTGTAAAAAATGTCCCAAATATATTATTATTATTATATTAATGGCGGTCGATCGGCTTACTACGACGTAAGCGTGTGCGTGTGAGGCACGTATGAACCAGCGTGTGGGCTCATATAGGATGCTTCACTTTTATTATAGCGGAGTCCTTTTTTTTCTCATTCGTGATCGCGAATTAGATTTTAATCACGATACACGAACGGTCGAGAGAATCAAAATAATCGAAACAGTCTGTAGTCATCGGTCGTCGAGGACAATCGGGAATTATGGATGGCGAGTTTATTGACTAGAAACAATTTGAAAAACATCTCGATTTTTGTCGGAGAGCAAGTCTATTGCTGATTCGATTGAAAATGTATACGACTGCGATTGTTTAAACAATTCAGAATCGGCCCTCGCTCGTCGATCGTCGATGTGTCCCAGCCTTACGCCCACGTAATGCGACACTACGCCACGTAAGGACTCGGTTACGTCCAT
Organism: Asteroscopus sphinx; assembly: GCA_949699075.1. Classification (NCBI taxonomy): domain Eukaryota; kingdom Metazoa; phylum Arthropoda; class Insecta; order Lepidoptera; family Noctuidae; genus Asteroscopus; species Asteroscopus sphinx. The sequence continues at coordinate 17,726,208 of OX453022.1, read as the reverse complement.
CTATTGTCGCACTTGTATAACCGGCTTTATTGCGACCCTTGCTCGTTATCACAATGTTTTCTCTACTTGTTTCTCCATTAATTCAACAAGGTAGAATATTCTAGTTTGAAAAAACAATTGTTTTTTAAAGTTTGGCGGAGGGAGGGGTCAGCAATGTGTGACATCTTGTGACAAGGGGGAGATGAGTCATATAGCGCAGCTTCGTGACGTCAAATGTATTAATCTAAAGTATTAAAACTCTAAACTCCAAATCTAGAGAAAAACTTTAAAATATTACTAACTCTATCAATATTATTCTATGGTTTAAATTTGTTTTTATCACTTTGGAAATGCCGTTTTAATTTAATAATTTCTAAATTTAAAAATGCAAAATCTGTGACGTCACGCCATGGGTGGGGGTGTCACAGTAATTTGAACACCTGTGACAAGGACTGCTCCTCCAAAAAGCATGAAATTCATGTGACATAATTTATGGCCCCAAAAGAAAAATGGTTTCTGCTTTTATTTTTTTACCTAACTTTGTTTAATAATTTAGTTTTGGAAACACTTGGTATTTGAAACTGAATGTTTTGTCATGTTTACTTTGCAAAGTATTCCTGATATTTAGAGTATTTAGAGCACTGCTATAGAAACGGTTTAGTTTCGAATCATAAACACCGATTCGCTAAGTACCAAACTGATTTTAACAATTGGAATAAAACATATAGATGCATTTTATTTGTTTTGTTCTTGACTGTGTGAAATATTTATGTCTCATCAATTTATTTAAATTTCAATGTTTTTTATTTCAAATAAACCTAATTACAGGCACTTTTGAAAGGTCAGGCTCTAGTTGCACGGTTCCAAATTGTGGGTCCTATGGAGAAGAACTAGCAAGAAACTCCATGGGTAAACTCTTTTTAAAATAGGTTATTCCTATCAACAACTCGGCCTATCGCAGTCCAATGCTGGACATAGGCTTCTCCCAAATTGTGCCACAACACTGGGTTCTCTGCCTTCCGCATCCAGTCCCCCCCCAGCTACCTTCATCAGGTCGTCAGTCCAACCAGTACACTGCGTTTGCCGATTCGTGGTCTCCACTCAAGGACTCGTCTGCTCCAGCGGCCATCGGTCCTTCGACAGACATGGTCAGCCCCTGTGGTCAACAAGCTATGTCGGTCACTCTGGTACTTCGGTTATATTTGTCTGAAAATGGGATTTTGTAACCACTTTCACAACTAAAATATTTCCTACTCTAACTTTCATCAATATCTAATTTAAATATTACGTCACTACATTTGAAAAGGGTCAAGGTTGGGTCAAGGTGTGTTGTCTACTTCTACCAACCAATGAGGCCGTAATTTTTATTCCAAATAATCCAAATTCTTCATAACACATCACAAAATATAGTTCACAACTGCGAATTCCACAGATCACATCCAGTTTAGTTCAATGAAATACTCCAAGATCAATTAGGACTCGTAAACACAGAAATTGAAATGTAAACTATGTCCGATTGATATGCCAATGTGTCTGTATATTCCTTTTGTACACAACGTTGGGATGAAATTAACCAGGATTGGAAAATGTCTAGAAATAATCGAGTATTTTGGTTTAGGAACCTGAGAGAACCTGGGAGCAATTTGATTCATGAACTCTATTCATAGATTCAATTTGCGTACAAAATCAATTCTACTACTCTATCACCATCATCATCATTTCAGCCGAAAGACGTCCACTGCTGGACATAAGCCTTCCTCAAGCATCGCCACAACGACCGGTCTTGCGTCTTTCGCATCTATCGGATTCCCGCGACCTTCACCAGGTCGTCGGTCCACCTTGTGGGGGGCCTACCCACACTGCGCTTTTCAGTACGCGGTCGCCACTCCAGAACTTTACTGCCCCATCGGCCATCCGTTCTGCGAGCAATGTGCCCCGCCCACTGCCACTTAAGTTTGGGTTTGGTACACCCGAATGGTTTGAGCTCTGAACCAAATCGAACTAATGTAAATTCCTAGAAAAGTCCAGTACGATTTGAAAGTAACTCGAATCCAAATTCGACTGATACAGAACTCGATCCAGTCGGGAATAAAGCCCCAGTGTGTCCTGCCTTTCATGACTTACGGTGCCGAGACGTGGACACTGACAGTTGGGCTAGTCCACAAATTCAAAGTCGCTCAGCGAGCTATGGAGCGAGCTGTGCTTGGAGTTTTCTTGAAGGATAAAATCCGTAACGAGATTATCCGGTGAAGAACCAGAGTAACCGACATAGCTTGTACGATCAGTAAGCTGAAGTGGCAGTGGGCTGGCCATGTCTGTTGAAAGAATGATGGACATTAGAGCAGACGAGTTCTTGAGTGGAGACTGCGAATCGGCAAACGTAACGTAGGGCGCTCCCCAGCCAGATGGACGGATGACCTGATGAAAGTAGCAAGGGGGACTAGATGCGAAAGGCAATACCAAGTATTGTGGCGCAACTTGGAAAATGCCTATGTCCAGCAGTAGACTACGATGGGCTGGGTTGATGTTGATAAAGACTGCAAGACTAGGAATATGGGCAATACTATTCCAAATGTTCCGGGTAGTGTCGGACGTAAAGAATTGCACCATCCTCTCTCTTCTCATGGGTGTCGTAAAAGGCGACTAAGGGATTCACCAGAGCATGGGCAGCGGCGTTCTCTGAGTATTTAAACAACCAACTGCAATCGCCAACCCGCCTGCCAAGCGTGGCGATTTTGGCACATCCCCCCCTTCGGGGACGCCTTTGTCCAGCAGTGTACGTCTTTTGGCTGAAATGATGATGATGATGATGATTCCAAATGTGTAATTTTTTTGTTTAGAAAACCAGCAGGTTTAATTTCCTGTTTTACTAGGATAAGTCCATGTTCAAACACTAATTATTTACCTACTTTAAAGAGTAAATTGCTCTATCACAGCATTCCATTTTTTTTGCCGTCACTTACAAAATAAACCACGTTTTGCGCTCGTACAAGTTAATCAAACTTGGAAGTGCAATTTCCTGGTACTTTCCGCAATAATGAACAGAAAATCCGTTTAGATGTAGGAGTTTCTTCACTAGATTTCCATTTTGGAGTAAATAAACTTTGTACAATATTTCGTCGTTTATGTTATAGGTACTCTTTTTGGCAGAGGAGTATAGTACACCAACATTTCGCCAGTTAAGTTATAAAGTCCCATGTAATAGGGGGCGAGCCTATTCACATGCCGGAAGAAAACTTAGAATAGCCTTTTTTAAGCTTATTACATGTTTTATTTCCTTTACTGTGTTTATATAACTAGTGTGTCTACTAATGTGGCACACCCGATGGAATAACGTGAGTGAAACCGTTTATATTAATAATTATGAATTTAACTCACGATAGTTATTACATAAAAATAATTTGTCTACTGTCTAGTAAATTACTTATTACAATCGTAGAATGATGATTAGACAAATTGGATTAAGCGATTTTCAAGCACCACAATCCACTTTTCGTCTATTGATTCTGATCGGGGAAATTCCGCCTGCACCTGATAGTTCGTTATGAGACGTAGGATAAACAAATGCAGCGTAGGGCGCCCCCCCGCCAGGTGGACCGACGACCTGAAGTACGCGGCTGGGGGGACTGGATGCGGAAGGCAGAGGACCGAGTGTTGTGGCGCAACTTGGGAGAGGCCTATGTCCAGCAGTGGACTGTGATAGGCTGAGTTGATGAACCATATACCTACAACGTGTATCAGAAATGCGTGATCATATTTGAACAGCTCATTCAGGAATTGCTATCGAACTCCTTTTATTATGGGACCAACCCAAATACGCAAAAAAAAAAACAGGCATTGTTGATTATGCAGGGATCACCTGATTATTTTTGTTGCGATTTCAGATTTGATCCCATAGAATTATTAATTATTATAGGTAATAATTTTAATATTTATTGCATCGGTATAATTGAATTGTAAACTAAACTTGAATTTAGATTTATTTATTATTATTAACAAATAATTGAGAAGTTTGCATGCCGATTGCTCGCAGAACAGATGGCCGATGGGGCAGTAAAGTTCTGGAGTGGCGACCGCGTACTGGAAGGCGCAGCGTGGGTAGGCCCCCCACAAGGTGGACCGACGACCTGGTGAAGGTTGCGGGAATCCGCTGGATGCGGTAGGCGCAGGACCGGTCGTTATGGCGATGCTTTTGGGAGGCCTTTGTCCAGCAGTGGACGTCTTTTGGCTGAAATTATGATGATGATGATGATTGCATGCTGAAAAGTATAATGTACTAGGGTCTATGTTTGATTTTTGTATTCCATATTATGTATGTACCTTAATGGAATGCAAATTAATCTAATTTGATTTAAAATTTATTCTATAGCACTTCCTGAATGAGCTCTTCGTATATGACCACTCATTTCTGATGCACTTTGTATAAATAACTGATCTGAATTTGTCTCCATATTTTATATCTATTACATTCTTGGCTCACGTTTCTTTACACAATAACTACCCTTCAATGTTCTAAGCCAATTTCCTAACTAAATTGTACGAACTCTCACATCTGCTGTCTGCATCCATTTGGCAATGCTCTGCATCTGTTACCTAGAACTGGTAGGAATGCTAAACATTGATATAATTTAATACTGACAAAGCTGATAATAATAAACGCCCAGAAATCGACCTTCAAAGATGATAAGTGGTGGAAATACAAACAGTGACCATCTAACGATTTAGATGATACGATATATTTATCCAATGATTATGAAGATATTAGAACGAAGTACGAAATTACAATCACATGAGACATTCCATCTTTATGTCTCAGTTTGGCGAACCGACTTGCGGTACCATTTAGGCAACAGCCTAGGTGGTATTGCAGTTGTTATGGGCAAAGGTAACCGCTTAACATGAGGTGGGTCTTTAGCTCGTTTCCCCATCCTATACTATAAAAAAATTAAAAAATAATAATAATCTTGCAATGATTGACGAGTTATACCAATAAAAGATGAAGACGACACTAAAGCTAAGGGTACTTTTAGATATTTTCAAGCTTTCCATAACCACCGATAATATTAAAAATTTTAATATGTTTTTGTGAACAAGACATACACCATGCTACGGATAATTAAAATGTTGGTATGCATAATGTAAATACTAATGTCATGATTGAGGAAACTAAAACCATAAAATACAACAGAAAAGATACTATAACGTGGCATAACAATGATGCTACAAGGACTTTCTAAATATAATAGTATATCGTAAAATTATACGGTGTAGCGTGTTATTGAGTCGAAACACACTCATCAAGTGGTCTTGGTGAATTACTAAGCAATATATCACGGACTAGATTAGATTGAAGCTAGGTGGATGGTGACGCCAATGCAAAAGTAATAGCTGCATTATGGTTTACCTTGAGGAAAATAAGATTAGAGATAGAGATGCAAATAAGCTCGAAATGGAATGGATCAGAACAAAATTTCGAAATTAGGTAGGTTATTGTACGTGGTAGTATTTTAATCTGACTACGAACATTGTAAATAACAAAAACAAAAAACCCGACTGCGTGTAAAAATAACAGAAAAGATATAAACAAGACTTATCAACACGCAGTCGGAGGCTACGTATGTTTTTGGTCATGAATTACATAATAGTTCATAGGTAGCCTCCGCCTGCGTGTTGATAAGTCTTATTTATATCTTTTCTGTTGTTTTTACACGCAGTCGGGTTTTTTGTTTTTGTTAATTAATTTTTTTATTTTAATTTTTTTAGTTTTGTCATGTTTTATTTATCATACTATTAATGTTTTTTTTGAAAAGTCAAATTAATTTTTAACGTTGAATATTTTGTTGTTTTTTAGCATTTTTCATTCCAAATTACGTATAAACATATAAGTTGTATATATTTTTGTAAAGCATTTATAAAACCCTTTATTTTGATACCCCACTCGATAGTAAAAAATTTTTTTGAAGAGGTAATATGGCGCCAAAAAGCGGCCATTTTAATTTTTTAAATTTTGATGTACCCAGTGTCACTCTCAGAATTAAGACGAATCTAACGACACCTCTCAACCTCAAATCGATCAAGCCGTTTAGGCCACAGAGTGTGCCAAAGAAATATACATACATACATACATACATACATACATACATACATACATACATACATACATACATACATACACTCGAAAAACATAACCCTCCTTCTGGCGCAGTCGGGTAATAAGGGCTTGGTTTTATAGGCTGTTAATAAGTTGCAAATGAACTGGATCTCATATTTGCGTACCTATGTGAAAATTATACGCTGATCATCGCAGGGTTTCTACCAATTTTAGAATTCTGAACTAACCTACCTAGATATTGAACTATAGGTATTTACGGGACTTTAGCGCAGAATAAAATCAAAACAAAAATTTTGACTAACGTCGAAGTTTCGGGCCAGTTGCATTGGCCGTGGTCACGAGCAAGTCAAACTGATAGTCAAAATGTTTGTTTTGTTTTGATTTTATTGTGCGCTAAAGTCCCGTAAATATAGTTAAATATGTAGGTAGGTGAAGCAGTGATAGCCTAGCGGTTGAGCGCTTGCCTTCCGTGCAGGTCTGAGTTCGATCCCGGCCCGCACCTCTGACTTTTCGAATTCATGTGCAGATTTATATTCGATTATCACTTGCTTTAGCGGTGAAGGAAAACATCGTGAGGAAACCTGCACACCAGAGAATGCTCCATACGGTTCTCAACGGCGTGTGCAGTCCGCCAACCCGCACTAGGCCAGCGTGGTGGACTAAGGCCTCAACCTTCTCGTACTGAGAAGAAGCCCATGCCCAGCAGTGGGATAGTAATGGGCTGGTTATGTTATGTAGGTAGGTCAGTTCAGAATTCTAAAATTGGTAAAAACTCTGCGATGATCAGCGTATAAATTTCAAATAGGTACGCAAATATGAGATCCAGTTCATTTGCAACTTATCAACAGCCTATAAAACCAAGCCCTTATTTACAATGTTCGTAGTCAGATTAAAATACTACCAGGTACATAACAGAGTGAACTTCATCTATATCCGTAGATTTTTGGATCGAACAAAAATTGGAATTGGCTAAAGGGATTAAGGAAAGATAGGCCATTAACCCAGCAACCTTTTAATACCCACATACGTATAGACTGGTCTATCGTATAAACACGCCCAGCAGCGGATTAAGAGATAAGCCCAACAAGCATATACTCGGGGCTTCCTATCAACAGGGGCTCAAAACATTTTCCGAAAGGATTCGCCAATATTCAAACGTAATTCTCGATAGAGAGGTGATGAATAATTTATATGGATTCTTGTCTCTGCTGTTGGTACGAGAAAATCTAAATCATCGAAGGATACCCTTGAAAGGGACTCGATACATTTAGACAAGAACTTCCTAAGTAGGAAAAATTGTAGAGCAATGAACTTAATGTATACGCATGGAAGCTTGTTTGTCTCAGTAATTTAAATCTACCTCTGAAATTGTGAAGGGTTGATAGGGTTTAAGATTTGTATGGTTATGATATTTTAAGTATCTTACGTGGTACAATCAACCTGTTAAGGGACGGCATTGGGAAAAACAAGGATTTAAAAATCAAAATATTTACATTTGTTTATACGACGTAGATCTATTTTTTATACATATGATTTTTCATGATATTTACTAGATTTTGGTGTAGGCAAAACACGATTAAATAAAAAAATCTCGATAGATGTACTTTCCAATGCTAGGTCGGTTTTTGAACTATTTCGATTGGCTTTTAGAAATCTCAATAGTTTTTCCTATTGCTTTTTGCGAATAAGATACATCTTGAATTGTACATATATTGATTCTGGTATAACAGATATTTATTTACATGTTTAGTGGCTGAGAAATTTGAATGTGAGAAATGTAAAAAACATGAAAAAACGCGATTCCGCTCTGTTCTCACACGCGCAAGTTTCCATTTGTTAAAAAGGGACAGTTTTTAAACCAATGCAGCACCTTAACATATCAATAATTTAAACACACTGAGCCAATAGGTCTTAAGGTCGTTAGTATATATTCTATGTCTTAAGTAAACATGTAAATAAAAACGTAGTTTAAGCATTTGTAAGCATTTCTCTCCTGAATATTCACAGGATTAGGTAAACTAAACCTGAGGGGAAATATTAAGGAAAGAGTTGACAAAATATTAAAGAAATCGATACAGGAAAAGACAAGATGAAAGAACACTGATTAGATTATCTCGAAGATTGCAATTCGATCAGGGATTATTTATTGGGTAAATAAATAAAGATTGTAGAAAGAACAGAGGGATGAAGAAATGTAGGTTGCTCAATGATATTTAAAAGTACAGATATGTTACTTGCACTCGCAACTCATCATCATTCTCCTGCCCTTATCCCAATTTATTTGGGGTCGGCGCAGCATGTTTTTTTCTTGTATGTATGATCTCTATCAGCCGTCATCTCCGTGTTCACTCGCAACTGAAGACTCGAAAATGTCCTAATTAGGACGTTTTTTTCTATTCATTCGTGTCAAGTAAGCCGCTAAACGTGACCAGTGACAAAAATAAAACTAAAATGCCGTCGTGTGTGTACAGAAAGTGTTCTTGTAATGACGCGAAAGTAACTTAAAGTAACCAACTTACTTATTTTGTACTAGTTTATGTGTATTTTGCTGCCGCTGCGTACGGAACATGTATTTCGTTCGTTTTGGTAGGGTATGGCATATCTATACTTTTAAATATCATTGAGGTTGCTCAATTTTTTATAGAAGAGTTACAAAGAATAGTACGTTTTAAACGCGTTTAAAATTAAAAAAATACAGGTACCAAAATACACATGTAGTGAACTATGTTTACGGGACTTGTCGCGCACAATTAAATCAAAATATAACGAACATTTTGACTAACCTCAACGTTTCGGTCAAGTTGCATTGGCTACTGGCAACTTGACCGAAACGTCGAGGTTAGTCAAAATGTTCGTTATATTTTGATTTAATTGTGCGCGGCAAGTCCCGTAAACATTGTTTAATATGAGTGAAATTCGCGAAAGTTTAAAAACACATGTAGTGACTTATTATTGTGGATTAAAATGAGCAGAGTTTATTGTTAATTAAGTGGAAACCATTATTGATTATGACCTTTATTAGGAATCTTTGTTTGTTTGCAAAGGGCAAATCGTGGCATACAAATACTAAATGGTCCAGAACATTAAAAAGCCTGTAATAAAATAAATAAATAAATAAATATTTTTGGGACATTCTACACATCACCTACTAGATGTACCAAATTAAGCAGAGCTTGTACTATGGATACTAGACAATGGATATAATACTTATGATACTACTACTTACTTACTTATTTATGATGTAATCAAACCTACATGTGTGATTGGAGGGTACGCAAAAGTGTGAATATTAAAATGATACATTAAAACTCAGGTTCTCCTTCACCAGATCCTTTGACATTCAAACAACGGAACAAAGGAAAAATGTCGCATTGAGGTTACAAAATTATCCTTTTAGCTCCAAACACGTAAAGAATTATTCACTGTTATTGTGAAATCTTTCCAGAATTAACCTTACCACCATTACCTTTGACATTTTAATGTTGGAAGAGCGTAGTATTGAGTTAATAGCGGCCCACGTGCTTTCTTTCTCAGTTGTTTAATGGAAAGCAAATAGATTTTGTATTAAAATGGGCACAGTACGCCCAGAATGGGGCGAAATGCCGCCGGCTGTATGTCGAAGGATATTTAGTTATTTTATCTGGGTTTGCGAAGTAGGTTTATGGTTTTGTGTTATCCAATTTGTTGTAAAATGAAGAGTACGCTAGGTCTGTCAGGAAATTTTTGTTAATGTTGGGCATTTGGTTCGGAAGCATCTTATTTGACAGGTGAAACGCTTATTTGACAGATAAAAACCACCAGGCTTATTTGACATATAAAACCTAACATGTAAGTTATCCGAGGATTTATGATTTCGTATTCTCCATTTTCTTGTAAGTAAAATAAAAGATTATGCATAATAAATTGTAATAGATATTGGGCATTTGGTTATTGGTTAAGAGGCATCTTAGTTGACAGGTAAAAGGCTTATTTGACAGATAAAAACCACCAAGCTTATTTGACACATAAAAACTACCAGGCTTATTTGACAGATAAAACCACCAGGCTTATTTGACAGATAAAAACCATTATCCTCCTGCCCTTATCCCAATTTATTTGTGGTCGGCGCAGTATGTCTTTTTCTTCCATACATCTCTATCAGCCGTCATCTCTGTGTTCACTTTCTTTTTATACATATCATCTTTCACACAACCCATCCATCTTTTCTTTGGTCTACCTCTTTTCTTATAGCCATCCACATTCATACACAAAACTTTTTTCGTAACATGTTCCTTAACTTGTTAACTTTATTATTTTTATTAATGTTATTGTTGTGCTGTCCTGTCACTGTTCTGTGCCAAATAAAAGTTTTTCTTTCTTTCTTTTCTTTTATCTCATTTCTCCGCATCACATGGCCATACCATACCATGATAATCTACAGATAAAAACCACCAGGCTTATTTGACAGATAACAACTAGCATGTATGTTTGTTAGTGGGCAAGAATTACTGGAGAAGATGTGAAATAACTAAGAGATATGCACGGTGAATTTTCGTAGGTTTTGGAAACGAAAAGGGGTCATTGTACTCATCAGTATGAATAACTTTTACGATGGGACCAACCCTGAAATCGCAAAACAAATATCAGCTGAACCTCGACATTTGTGTTCAAATAAATCGACAAAATATAAGGATCAGCTGATTTTTTTTTTCATGATCTCAGGGTTGGTCCCATAGTAAAAGTTATTCATAATGATAAGTACAATGACCCCTTTTCGTTTCCAAAACCAACGAAAATTCACCGTGTATAATGCATTCAAGAAAAACCTTTCCACAGATGTAAGATCTCTGTTATTAATTTTTAACCACAATTGCAATGCGAATAAAATATTAATATGAGTCAGTAAAATGTATTTTTGGAATCAATGGCATAAATATTTATCAGAACAACAACACAAATGCTATTGAAATTCCACATAGCAAAAATATTAAAATATTATACGATAAGGCGATTTACAACATTATTATCGCTTACAATTTTACGTTCTAATTTTCCTTCTTCTATTCGCACAGCAAAAACAAACATATTTCAAAATACAACCATCATAATCTATCTCATACATACATAAATTCAATAATGTTTACACCAAATACGTCGACGCAAAACGTATTCTGAATCAAATTAGGTTTTTTTATCCATCCTGACAGCCAATTTCGGGAAAATTCCTTGGAAAAACATAAAGAAACGCGTTACGCACTTGTCCGATGTAGCGAAATAATCGTCTATTCAGTGAAAATACACGCAATATTTAGTACGCGACCGCCATGCCGATCTGCACCGTAAAACGCTTATAAACACTATTTTTGTATAATTATTTCGGAAACGTAATCGATGACAAATGTAACACAGACAATAATCACTGATAGTTGAGATCACTCAAGAATTTTTATTTAGCATTCGAGATTTAAACACTGCGTTCTTTTATTTTTAATTTAAATTTTTTGGTAGGCGAAAGAAAAAAGCGCGGGGTTGTATTTGGGAACGCGTACCGACGCCCACCGACGACAGTGGCGCCGCGCGCGGCACTGGCTTGGCTGAAAATCAACTGGCTTCTGGCAACAGGAGCGTTCCGTTTCAGCAAACTTACATTTTCAGTGTCGTTCAACCTTATTATCATACATTTAGAGTCTAGATCAGTCAATTTTGGTGATAAATAGTATTATTATGTGTATCTATATAGGCATCGGGATGTCCCTTTTGTTCAAAGCGTTCTTGTTCCGCTCATTTAAGTAGATTCCGTTTCATTTGGGCAGTATATAATCGTTAAATTAATTTCTGTCTAGTACTGCCTTGACACTTTGTTCAGTGTTTGTAATTAAATTATTCAGAGTCTACCGGTTTCTTTATTTTATGAATAGATAACCAATAACAAAAACTGTTTACAGACAGGTATTTATAAATACATTTAGGAGATTTGTTTGTAAATTAAATTCAATGAGTGTGTTTTATAATATCTGCAGGCTATTTGCGAATAGAGTGACAGAATTTGAAATGCTGAAAGTGTTTTGAAATCGCTCAAAATCGACCGATTTCGTGTCTTGGGCATAATTTATTAACATACTACCATATGAACTGTTTATCTTGGATAAAAAGTAGCCTATATGTTAATCCGTGTTAAGGTCTATCTGTGTGTCAATTTCGTCTAAATTCTTTCAGTTGTTTCAGCGTGATTGAAAGACAAATAAACAAACAAACACATCGATACTTTCGCATTTATAAGAATTGGTAATATTTATATAGATACACACTTATTCATAAGCGTGTGCTACACGGTCAGTAACCAGCCTCCCCACCAAGGTGACCTTGGTGGGAGGTTGATCGCTGACAGCCGTCGTCAAACTAAATTTCGTGACAAACCACTGTCTACATGGTTGGCAACCAGCAAGGTCACCTTGGTGGGGAGGCTGGTTTGTCACCGTGTAAAAGACGCTTTAGTTTATACTAAACCTCTTAAGGGGTCATTGTACTCTTCATTATTTACAACTTTTACTATGGCACCAACACTGAAATCATGTCATAAAAGTCAGCTGTTCCTGACTCTCGGAGAATTGGTACCCAAATTGGATAACCTAACTACTTAACCGGGCGATCGTCGATAGAATCATGTTTGGTAAATATTTTATTACAAAGCATGCAAATCTTGATTACAAATATGTCACATTTTCATTACCGTTTACTTAATCATGTCAACTCAAACTTAAATTTAATAGATGCATTTTACAAATTAAACCAATTCTATTTTATTATAATGATGTGGATGTCAATAGTAATTATTAAGTAAATCAATTCCATTGTTAAAATAATAATCATAATACATTCTAGTTAGTTCTTAAAATTCATAAATTCGTTTATCGTATAGAAGCAACTTTCTAATAGCCAGGACTTTAGTTTACTTTTAAACTGACGCAAGGGAAGCTCTCTGATTGTTTTTGGTATGTTTTTATACATTATTTTAGTCATGAAGGATGCTTCTAGATCATTTCATTACAAGCTTAGTTACCAACTCCGATGACTACTCAAAGGGATCCACCCTTTGAGTAAAGTCGTAAAAAAATTGCGTAAAAAAGTAAAAAGTGCGTGCGGACTTGGTTTCTATGTGTAGTTATTCTAAGCATAAATCATTATTTAATACATCACTATCATGTATAAAATATTATTAGGTATAATTATAGTAATCAATGTCATAAAAAATAATTTGTACACCTACTAGGTGTTTACGTTATGTACGATCGTAGGAGTAACAAAATGGCGTCAAAATACTGTATTTGCGTCCCACACTTTAAAATATGGTCTGAAGATTTATACATTATTTGTTTATTTTCATTCAGATTTAGAACTATAGAAATTAAATCTGTAATATGTAGTTAGAGCAAAACGATATATTTTTTCGTATTCAGACTGCTGAAACTGTGGAAAACTGATTTAACTATTATTTATTTTCAGTTATTTTTTACCCAACGTGTTATTGAAATAACTGAAAACCTCTCAAGGGTTCATTGTACTCATCAGTATGAACAACTTTTACTATGAGACCAAACCTGAAGTCGTAAAAAAAAACAGCTACTCCCTACATTTGTGTTCACATAAATCGACAAAATCTAGGGAACAGCTGTTTTTTTATTTCGCGATTTCAAGGTTTATCCTATAGTAAAAGTTGTTTATACTGATGATTACAATGACCCCCTTAAGAGGTTTTCAGTTATTTCAATCTTCTTCTTCTTCGTATCGACGGAACAAAAAAAAAACTTTTTAACAAAAAATTGAACCGACGAAAACAGAAACTGAAAAGCGAAAAATATCTTATTATGAGTCGGCGCCAAACGAACTTTTAACAAGCAAAGTGCGTGCAAGTTGCAAGTGGCCGAGCGGAGAACGAATTTTAGGAAAGTTATTGTTTATCGTTGAAAATTTCACGTTGTATTTCATGTGACGTTGTTTTTATTATTTATTTAAAGTAATTTAATGATCTTCGTTGATTGGTTGTTTGGCGCCGACTCATAATTAGTTATTTTTCGCTTTTCTTTTTCTGTTTTCGTCGGTTCAATTTTTTGTTAAAAAGTTTTATTTTTCATTTCTTTGTGGTTAAAATCTAACTCCAGGTCTCCATTATGTCGTAGTGTCTAGAACTATATTTATGTGTGTCAAGTTTCAACAGAATCGGTTAACAGGTAAGAATTCAGTGGGTGAACAAACACTCATCCCCTGTTTTACTACCCTTAGGGGTGGATTTTGATTTTGAAATTTAAATGGGACCAACTTCGAGATATACCCTATCCATTAAAAAAAGAATCATCAAAATCGGACCACTCTGTAAAAAGTTATGCGTGGTCATACATAAAAATAATAAAAAAATATACGCGTCGAATTGAGAACCTCCTCCTTTTTTCGTCGGTTAAAAATCCTGATAGTGGTACAGTAATCACACGCTGCTGGCCAGAAATTTGCCACGTCTTGTGCATTGACTGTGGCATTATTGATTTATTTATTTGTTCAGTGGTATACATAACAAAACAATTCTAAAGATGTAAACATAAACTCATTAGAGTTTTACCGTACATCAGTATCATCGAATATGCAAACATGTAAAGATAAATAGGATAGTACAATGTGGGTAGATACTAGATAATATTTAGCTACATTATGAAGGAGCGAACACCGGTGACTGCGTGAGCCGTCTTTAAAAACTGGTGGAGGGTAGTATTTGTGTTGATACAGGTTGTTCCTACAAATGCAGCAAACTTTTGAGAATTTATTATACTTACATTAATAATGTTATTAATTGTAGGTATTGACTAGTTATTTTTATTATTGTGTATTTGTAACTTGCAAGAAATGTTGTTTTAATTTAAATTTTTTGTTTTTTTTTTGTTATTTTATCCTATAGAGATGTTGGTAGTTGATTAATTAGGTAGGGTATAATATATTTTAACGATAAGGTCACTTAATATGCAAGTGCTTGGACACAATGAGCAGCATAGCAAGTGTGACATTGATTGAGGATCAATGCCACACATGCAGGCTGTAGCTGTTTGGTCTATATAGCCCCACTTGCTCATGTTAAGCCTGCATCTGCCTACCAGGGTCCGCAATAGGTTTAGGGACTTCCATGTAGGCCAGGGGAGTTTATACCCTACAGTAAGCCTCTCGCTGGGTTGGATGTAGTATGCAGGTGGAGGTAATTTTTCCAGCCACAGTTTTCGACGAGCCTCAGCTGGAGAACCTTCTCGAGCCTCTGTTGATTTAAGGAAACTGTGGCGGCTCTTTAGGTGTTGTGTTGGTAGCTGGACACCAAAGAGAGGGTGCCTTGTGTCTGACTCCTGTTTTTTTATTTTTAGTTATTTCAATAAAAAGTTGTATAAAAAAACACACAACAATAGATTTTTTTTGGACCAAACTCTTCAAATACCTCTCCCAGAATATTTCATGAACATGAACCCTACCGCAGCCAACCGTGGGCACAAAAGGCCCAGCTATATTATTCCGTTTTATAAATAACTTCGACCTACTTCTTACACCCACCTGTCATATCGAATTATAAATTTATCGATGTCTACAACGAATATTCATTATAAGATGTCCATTCTGTTCATAGTTTAGTTGATAATAATGTGTTTAGAATATCTGATAGGTGTCAGTATTGTAGTTTTTATATATTTTTAGTTTGTTGGTAAATAAAATGTGATACTGTTTTTAGAAGTATTTTAGAATGCCTGCCGATTAGACGATGGTAGTTCACAAAAAAAAATTGGATACAAAATAAATAAAAACAATTATTACTATAATTCTCTTTATTTATTGTACATACATAATAAATTAGATCTTTAAATGTTATAATAAATAAATTTAACCGTAATACATCACGTATAATTATTAAATTGGTTTTCCTATTTCGATATTATCCGGTTAAATTTGTTTTCTTATACGTGGGACACTCAGAAAGTTTTGCGAAACTAAAAAAAATTGTTCTATACGTACATATATTTTTATCAAATCTTTTCAAAGTACTTTCCACCAGCCTCTATACAAAGATTCATGCGCCTAAACCAGTTTTCAAAACACTTTTTCCAGTCCGCCGCAGACACCTCGTTTACAGCCTGCTCGAACGCAGCCGGCGACGAAAATTGTATCCCTTTGAGCTGATTTTTTATTTTTGGGAATAAAAAGAAGTCACACGGTGCTAGATCAGGGCTGTAAGGAGGGTGACCCAGGAGTTTGACTGGCGTGCTGTCCAGGAAGTCCCTCGTTTTGAGTGCGGTGTGCGCAGGTGCATTGTCGTGGTGGAGCAGTAGCCCGCGGAGCCCTGTGTTTGGTCGCTTGTTGCTTATAACAGAGAAAACTTCTGGCAAACATTTGGTAGTATACCATTCGGCATTAATGCTTCTTTGATCCCGTAAGGGAATTGATACCAAGTGGCCAGTCAAATTAAAAAAGCTAGCGATCAAAATCTTACCCCCGCTTCTAGATCGCTTCACTTTGGTAGGCGTTGGCTCATTTTGAAACACCCAAACAGTCGACTGGCGCTTGGTTTCTGGGTCGTATTGATAAATCCAGGACTCATCACCTGTAACGATGTCGTAAACACGCCGAGACGAGCCTGCTTCAAATTTGTTAAGCATATCACGGCACCATTCCACCCGGGCCTGCTTCTGAGCATCGGTGAGGTTGTGCGGCACCCAGCGTGATACTATCCTCCTCACGCGAAGATGGCTGTGTAGAATCTCGTGAACGCTTCCCGAACCAATCTTCAATATGTGTTGAATCTCCTGATATGTAATTCGCCTATTGTCTTGGATTAAATTTTTCACTGCTAGCACGTTTTCTTCGGTAACAGCCGTCAAAGGGCGACCGCTTCTTTCGTCATCCCCCAAAGTTGGTCGACCGCGCTTGAATTCGTTATACCAACGATACACGGTTGCCTTGGAAGGGCCTTCATCCATGAATGCCATTTGAAGTCTATCGTACGATTCATCCGGTTTCAGGCGACACTTGAAATCGTATAAAATCATAGCTCTAAAATGTTCCCGGCGCAGATCCATATTTCAGTGTGACACAATACTTTGAATTAACTCGCAAAAAATGTGGAGGGAAATTTTGAAATTGGAACTTACTTATTGTTACTTATAAATAATCATATTTTCGAAAAACATTATAACTGGCCAGTCTCCCATATATAAAAACTTTTTTTCGCAATACTTTCTGAGGGGCCTGGTAATGTGTAGTGATCGCAAAAACCTAAGAAATTATTATCTTAAAATATTGATTGAAAATGATTATTTTTTTCATGAAAAACATTTTAAAATATAAAAAGTAGTATTAAACCAGCATCAAGGTTCAAGTTACCGGTGATCAGTGCCTCAGAGAGAGGAACTTCCTAACGATACGTGCCGTGACCAGAAGTACCGCCTTCTGTATCAAACCTTTGACCCAGCTGCCTAATGAAAACTTCTTGAGATATTGTAGTAGTAGAGCTCCTTTGTGAAAGAGCTCGTCCGGGGAAGTACTACCACCGTACCTACTTCTCCGCCAAATGGTGATGCTTGCATTGCTGTGTTTCGGTCTGAAGGATACGGGTGCCGCTGAAATTACAATCACATGAGACTTTCCATCTTCATGTATCAGTTTGGCGAACTGTCTTGCGGTAACAGCCTAGGTGATATTTGAGTTGCTATGGGTAAAGGTAACCGCTTAACATCAGGTGGGCTTTTAGCTCGTTTCGCCATCCTATACTAAAAAAAATATTAAAATAAATTGGTCAAGGCTCTTTGCAATCATCAATAAATTATTATTAATATATCAACTAAGGGACGCTATTTTCTTCACATGATCATTTAGTCTAATCTTTTCATTTGTTAATTTTTTGGAAAGATCTAAAAAAATATTTCACTCATTTAATTGAAATTGATTAAAAATGAATAACAAAACAATAATTGGATGACGGGTTTTGACCAGTTTTTATTTTAATTACCAATGTATACAGCTTTTTACGACTCATAAGTTTATAAACACAGACACGATCTAAACCTTTTTCAATATAAATAACCCTTTTTTGCGTGGAGAAATCTTCATCTTCATCTTCTTCATCTTCCGACGTAGACTGCGGCAGTTTCTCATTGACTCACAGAAAATGCTAGGTCCCATAATTACCAACGTGTCCATAATTTAGGTAATAGCACATGCCGTGTTCTAATTATTGGCCTTAAGTAAAATCTACTTATTATTTTACTCACATACATTTTTTTTTTACCTGTTACGGTTATGAATATATTTAAATATATATTTATTTATTTAATTCTTTTCACACTCTTAATATAGGTACCTGCCTACTTATATATATATATATATTTTGTGGATATTATACTCACATTAAAAATAACACACTAACGCAAAGCAATCATTCTTAATTTTTCTCATGTATCTGGTCTGCTCGACGTCCGTATGTCACTGTAGGGATCCAGCAGAATACCAGCGTCAGGTATAATAACTGGCACATGCTGAGCTGGACACCCATTTGGTACAATATTGAGACACATATCACACTTTCTTATTGTATTTTTACTTGTATGTCCTGTGTCTTGTTTTTGTACTAAATAAACGTTTTATCTATCTATCTATCTATCATGGGTAGATAACCCGTTTTCCTAACATGAGCGTAAATAATTAACTTCTAGGGGGGTAAGCATTAATTTATAATTTTACTATCATGTGAAAAAGTCCCCGAAGGCCCGAAGAATTGTCAAACTTAAGTGGCAGTGGGCGGAGCACATTGCTTGCAGAACGGATGGCCGATGGGACAGTAAAGTTCTGGAGTGGCGACCGCGTACTGGAAGGCGCAGCGTGGGTAGGCCCCCCACAAGGTGGGCCGATGACCTGGTGAAGGTCCAGAGAATCCACTGGATGCGGAAAGCGCAGGATCGGTCGTTGTGGCGATGCTTGGGGGAGGCCTATGTCCAGCAGTGGCTCATCATTATTTCGGCTGAAATAATGATGATGATGTGAAAAAGTAAGTTGTAGCCTCGTTCTAATATGACTGTGCTAAGTATATTATAAAATCTATATTTATTATTAACTTATTAAAGTAATTAATGTTTAAAACACGTTATTTCCTATTGTGTTGAGTTCTGTGTTGAATTTTAAATGAATTGATTAAAAGTAAGGACTTTTAATTAGTTAAACATCCTTCAATTAATTCAATCCTTTTTAATACGTGAAACTCTATTACCCCTTTTATAATTAATTGAGCAATTAGCTCGTTTTTGAATAAATTTGAACTGACTTGTTCTTACTTTTTTGCTTTTAATAATATAATTTTCAACACACTTGCTCGTAAAGTGGCTCTTATTGCATCGCTTTTAGGTTCATTATGTGGCTTATAACGCACGCGTGCTTTTTTCATTATATTATTGCACTAGTGCTTTTTACTTTACAGTTTATTTTTAAATCGCAGCAAAGAGTTTTTATGCCTGAACTAAATTAAGCATTTTTGGGAATAAATCAACTGTATTAATTAAAATATGCTATATATATACATTTCATTTCATAAAATTATTAATTTTTGTCAACAAATTAATATTAATTTGTGTTATAAATAAAAAAATCAATTTATAATATTTTTATATTAGGCTGTATGGCGGTTTCCTTCGACCACCTGCGCGCGCATAACTGTATGGCACCGTGCGGTTCGCGCGCCATTTTTATAATTTTTCACAAATTCAATATTTGTCTAAAATGTGTAATTTATATTTTTTTCCTCGCAAGTGTGTTGAAAAACTTCGTATAACACGCGTGAGCATTGACTATTATACTCTCGGCTCCATTACGCCCTCGCCTTCGGCTCGGGCTGCAATCCAGCCTCGAGTATAATAGTCAACATAGCTCACTTGTATCATAATGTACTATTATACAAAGTGACCTAAGCTCAATGGCCGTATCCGAAACTATGAGCAACTAGGAGTCGTGAGCTTTTTTTATTATTTTAGAGAGCAAAAAAACTGCATTTTCAAAAAAAAACTGTTTTCTTTTTTCTCTGGTTTGTCTGGGAATTCACCCGATGTTTTTTGTAAAAATAGAACCCTATTATTGCACCAAATCATAAGATGGCTTATTCGGAAAACAAACGTGCAAAACGATGTTACGTAGAAAATTAAAGGAAATTGATTGATTTAGTAGGCAAAACATTAAAAAGTAGAATCATACTTCTCTTACAAAATACTAAATACTTCAAAAAGGAAGAATCTATAGAAAGACTCTCAATTCAATTCAATTCAATTCATTTATTTTTCGTGAATATAGGTACAATGGTTGTTATATCAGGAGTATTATTAGCGCCTCTATATCCTGCCACTAATGTAGCGTACAAAATTACAATTATAATAATATTAAACAAACAAAACTAAAATAAAAAACCGGCCAAGAGTGAGTCGGACTCACGCAGTATGGGTTCCGTACCACCCATCGTCACTGATACCCCATAGTCATTGATTTAATTTACGAGAGTTTATCAAAAGACATCAACGTACAAATCGCGAAATATGAATTTTTGCATGTCTTTCTTACGCAGGTACCACCATATATGTCTATTTTTGCCTTATTTTTAGTGTTTTTTGCTAAACAACATAATATGCACTATAATCTGACCAAGTTTGACGCTGGTATATATTACCGTTTTGATGATAGAGCAGGAACAAAAACGTTGAAAAAATGCATGTTTTTTTAGGTTTCTTGTATGGGGACCCCCTTTTGGTTTAAGACTTTTTTTTGTTTTTAGTATTTGTCGTGATACACCTCATAGAAACACATATTCTGAGAAAATTTTAACCGGTTACCGGTTTTACCTATTACCGTTCAAACGATACTGCCCTGTGACAGACAGACTGACGGACGGACGGACGGACGGACGGACGGCCAGCGTAGCGAGAGTAATAGGGTCCTGTTTGGCACCTTTCAGGTACGGAACCCTAAAAATAGCTTTAAAATATCATTGCAAGTCATGATTAAACTAGAATAAAAATAAATTAAATATACTATTCAAATTAGTCATTCTCATAAATCACTATGCATTTAAATAATTATCATGTTTAAAACAAAGTGAGGACAACTCATACTAAAAATTCAGAAATATCCACACGTAATAAACTCACTGTTCACTGAGTGTCTTTCACACAATAATTTATTTAACGTCCACAACTAACTCCCCTTTATCCTATACTGAGACGTAAACGTCGAAAAGTTTTGACACTTACAAATCACCAACGTAATTAATAATAAACTGGAAATAAACGCTTCATCATAACTTGGGTATTTTGCGAAGTCATGAGAGGGTTAAGTGAGATGCATTTACTGGGGAGAAGTGAAGGGTTAACTGTGAGTATTTTGTTGGAAAATCATGGCGATTTTTTTTCCATCATAATCATTTTTATACAACGGGTATCAGAAATGCGTGGTCATATAATAGTGGACCAGAATGATATTATCAGTAATAATGACATTATCTTCAACTAATGACTTTACTACTGATCAGTGTTGCCAGATCCGATTTACAAAATCCGGGAGGATTATTATGGAAAAAGCGGGAGATATATTGAGGAAAAATTGAAAAAATCGGGAGAATGTTTTTCAACAAAAATCATAGTTTTTCAAGTAATCCCGGTATTATATTTTGCTACCATTCCAGCTGTAATATTAAAATCAAAGCAGTTTGATATTTTACTGCACTGTGTAACAAGTGACGGAAATATTCAGGGCAGTAACTTATCCGTCTGTTTCATTTTATGCAGTTTTTTTGCCAGGTTTTGATCTTGTTCCTATTATTAGGCTTTATACAGGGATTGTAAAAAATAGGGAGATTTTTGCGAAAATACGGGAGATCGGGAGATTTTTAGGAAAATCTGTGGAGCTCCCGGAAAATCGGGAGACCTGGCAACAGTGCTACTGATAGTGTAGTGGCTGGAATGAAGAAATGACGGTAAATAATGATGTTATTTAAATATTTTGATATTTTATTTCAGTATTGTAACAATATAATTATAGTGACAATATAATTACGTTATACTGATAGTCTTAATTATTATTATAATGAATTGAATCTGTAAAAACAAAAACGACTACGACTTGAGGACAAAAGAGAAAGAAAATTAAGTAATAATTTTCCTTTATTTTCGTTATATTTTTCATAGATGTATTCTATTACAGTTAATGATTACATCCTGTTGTATGCTAGACGGTAAAAAAAAATGTGGTACCTATATTTTTTTGTGTTTTTCTATATTTCTACGACCTTTGAAAGGTGAAATTAATTTTTAACAGACTAGAAAAACTAGAAGATGCATAACTCAGAATCACAACTCTAGCAAATATCATGGAATTATTTATTTACGGACTATTACAACCTGTGATTTCAAAGAGAAATTGCTATTAATCTTTTTTAAAATAATTTAGGCGCCACTGTTATAAAAATAACTACATTAACGAAAAAACAAGTACGTAAGATCGTTACGAATTCTTGACATTTTTTATGACTTTCAAAATATAAAAAGACTTTCCATTTGCACTTTATTTCATTATAAAACTTTTTGACAAAAAATTGAACCGACGAAAATAGAAACTGCAAAGCGAAAAATAAAATAAAGCTTTTTAGTCTTAATAACTTTACTATTCTCCTGTTATAGTGTCTAACAGTGTTATAGTGTCTGTTATAGTGTGTGTGTGTGTGTTATTCTATTGTTATAGTGTCTAGAACTACATTTACGTGTGCCAAGTTTCAACAGAATCGGTTTATAGGTAAGAAAACAGTGGGTGAACAAGCAGTCATCCCCTTTTTTCCTACCCTTAGGGGTGAATTTTGATTTTCAAATTTAAATAGGACCAACTTCGAGATTATACCCTATCCATTAATCATCATAATCTGACTACTCTGTAAAAAGTTATGCGTGGTCATACATAAAAAAATTAAATAATATATACACGCGTCGAATTGAGAACCTTCTTTTTTTTCGTCGGTTATAAACCGAAGTTGCTAATATAGCTTGCAGAGCCAACAAGTCAACGGGCTGGCTTAGTCTGACCTTGATGGCAAAAGCAAAGCACGTGCACAGAAATCTAAATAATAAGGTTATAGAAGTGGTTTTGGTGGTTAATGGACGTAGATGAAGCGAAAGAGGTGTGTCAGGATCGTAGCAGGTGGAAATCCATAGTCTCTGCCTACCCCAGTGGGAAACAGGCGTGATAATATGTATGTATGTATGTAGAAGTAGTTGCAGCTTGGGGAAGTGCTGTAATGCTGCAAGAGGCATCACATGAGATCTTACCAGGTCGCAGTGGCTTAGGGGGCGTTCGAGACCCCTACCTCTTTCCTCAAATAATAATATAGAAGTAGTAAAGGAACACCAGTGCGCGAACCGTTTGCTTGATCATCAGTGCTGTTTTGGACGCAGAGTCACAAAAATTGTGTTGTAAAAAAATATATGTATGTGTGCCGCCGCTGCGTAGGAAATATTATTTTCGTTTGTTTTGTGAGCGTTATCTCCAACTACATTGATGAACCATTGATATTGTAACTTGTTGGTGTGGTAAGTCGTTGACATATAAAGCTGTTAATTTGGTGGTGTTGATGTAATGAATTTTGATCTAGTGATTGTTTATCTTACGTATGAGTCCCGCAGTCAAACTCTTACACGAGCTTTGGTATACCGCATACCGCATACCATTATAAGCTAACTGGTTTAATATGTAAGTTTCGTACATGATAAGCTCTGTTTATACTGGTTTGGTCTACATCAATATAACAACGTAAATATGCTTACCGCAGAGTATGCACCGTTACACTCTCATCATCATCATTTCAGCCGAAAAACATCCACTGCTGGACACATGCCTTCCCCAACAACGCCACAACGACTGGTCCTGCGCTTTCCGCATCCAGCGGATTCCCGTAACCTTCACCAGGTCGTCGGTCCACTGTGTGGGCCTACCCACGCTGCGCCTTTCAGTACGTGGTCGCCACTCCAGAACTTTACTACTCCATCGGCCATCCGTTCTGCGAGCAATGTGCCCCGCCCACTACCACTTATGTTTGGCAATTATTCGGGCAATGTCGGTTACTTTCATTCTCCTGCGATCGCGATCTCCTCATTTCTGATTCGATCATGCAGGGACACTCTGAGCATAGCCCTCTCACTTGCCCTTTGCACTCTACGAGAGCGTAAAAGAACAATTTTGGAGCAGATGCATACTTGGTTCATAAACATAGTGGATGCATAGCCTTAGGAGCAATTAGACAACTGACATTTGACGGGATATTGATGCACACACCTACGTGTTGACGTGTAAACTCGATGATGTAACTGTGTGGGTGTACTATCCTTTTGTGTAGATGTTTGAGTTTTGTAAATAGAATCACGTAGATTAATAGGCTGATTGATTTTGTTGTTATTTATACAGATCATGTAGGGTTTGGATTTGAATTTAATGTATTATTGAGTATAGGCAACATTTTCAAGACAAGGAATGGATTAGATGCAATCAGCAAGGGTCTGACCTGACGTACTGGGAGGATCACAAAATGTAATTCATCATCTTCCGAGCCTTTTCCCAATTATGTTGGGGTCGGTTTCCAGTCTAATCAGATGCTGAACATTTGTATTTTACACGAAGTGACTGCCATCAGACCCCCCCAATCCAGTTACTGGGTAGTATCAACATTCGGAGGTTAGTAAGCTCTTTAGAATGATTACCTTTTCATTCATAAGAGCCGTACATATCTATTACAAAAAACGCAATAAATCTGTGTTTTATGATACTTTTTGGTGTCATAGATCTCAGTAACAACATAACATAACATCACGCCTGTATTTCCCCGAAGGGGTAGGCAGAGGTGTATACTACACCCGCCATTCACCACCACCCCATTTCGCCAGTTATGTTATAGTCCCATGTAATAGGGGGCGAGCCTTTTGCCATTAACCGGGCACAAATCCATACTCGTTGCTACTGAGAATTTCCTAATGAAAAAACCCAATAACATTTTGCCCGACCAGGGAATCGAACCCAGGACCCCACGCTCAGCAGTCACGCTTGCGACCACTAGACTAACGAGGCTGTCTCAGTAACGCGGTGTTTATTTACAAATTTTTTTTATAGAATATGGTAATTTTATTCACGCCAAAGAACTTTCATTTAACAATAATCTTTTTTCCCCGATGCCTCGTTGGTTGAACGCTGAAGCTGTATTTTAACTAATGGATCTCAGTTATTCTTTCTTATAAATGACGTGTGAAACATTTAGTAGTTGACCACCAACCATCAAGATGGTGAGTATGGATGGTGACTATGGATGGAGGATTTATGGTGAGTGGTACGATGGTGGAAGTCAGCGGCTGGTATAAGGTCGAACAATTCCTCAGAGCGTTCCCTATTGTAAATGCGATAGCGGATACATAGAGATGCAACGTCTCTTCGTAAGGCTAGAGGGTCAAACCGATTGGGGATAACATAGTCGCCAACGATTCGAGCTGCTATGTAGCATAGCACTTTTTTTTGTGAAACCATTTGAATTTGGAAAAGATATTCATTAAACAAAAAAAGACAAACATAACGCAATGTTATTCATATTCAACAAATTAACCATTTCCCTTGACTCAAAATTCTTGAGACAAAACAATAATATTTACACATTTTCCCACTCTCAAAATCTCAATGACGGGTTTCTTACCTATAGTTATTTTTTATCACCTTCAAACAAATCCGCTGGTATCGTTAAACTTTTAGTTATACTTAACTGTATGCGTTCATGACCCAAAAATGTTGGCAGTCAGTCAAATGGTCCGTTGTATAAACACCGCGTTGATATCGAAGTTGTTTCAGGAGCTCGTCGAAATAATGGATGCGAAGGTAATTAGGGATTGTTAGGGATAGGGAGCTAGGGAGCTAGGGACCACCGGGAACTTGGGGCCGTTGTATATGGATTGTGTTGTCATTGGAATGTTTACAATGTTACTTTTTGTAGTTCAGAATCACGAGAATAATCGATTGCGATAGTTTTTTTGCGAAATCACAAAACTACATGGTTTTAGAGTGACTCACTGTAAGTTCCCCAGTTGGTAGCGGATAAAGTGAAGACATGCAGTGTCTACCTCAATCAATCAAATCAACTCAGCCAACCGCAGTCCATGCTGGACATAGGCCTCACCCAAATTGCGCCACAACACTCGGTCTTCTGCCTTCCGCATCCAGTCCCCCCCAGCTACTTTCATCAGGTCATCGGTCCACCTGGCTGGGGGGCGTCCTACACTGCGTTTGCAGATTCGCGGTCTCCACTCAAGGACCTGCCTGATTCACGGAAACTAATCGAGCCGTATTTTCTGGACCTTAAGGCAGTATCCACGATCCGCTGATGTTCTGGGTTAAACCAAAATAAAATTTAGTTAAAACTTATATTTCTTTGGTTAAAATGTAACACGGTATACAAAGTATCCCAATCGATTCTCCTGGTTATTATGAACAACCTAGTTTCTTAAATTGCTGGGCAGGCGGGTTGGTGATCGTAGTGAGGTGCCGAGACGTGGACACTGACAGTTGAGCTAATCCACTAATTCAAAGTCGCTCAGCGAGCTATGGAGCGAGCTATGCTTGGTGTTTCTTTGAAGGATAAAATCCATAACGAGATTATCTGGAGCAGAACCGGAGTGACCGATATAGCTTGCAGGATCAGTAATCTGAAGTGACATTGGGGTGGCCATATCAGTCGAAGGACCAATGGCATTTGGAACAGTAAGGGCAGTTTTCGTAATTCAAGTGTTACCTCTGACGTGAGGTCGATTGTACTATACAGGATGGATATGACAATAAGACATTAAATAAAACCACGTACAGAGTATCACGTCCTCTGATCGTATATTTTTATTTTATTAAATCCAGTTAATAGCTTAGCCACAGGAAATTACCTATTTCTTATTTCATTAATTTTGAATGTAGAACCATTTTCCTCGCGATCTTTGCTCGTAAGGTTAAAGACCTGTGCGAGTCCATATGATTTTAAACTCTCTTTCTCAATGATTACAAATGGTGTTACTTATTTTTTCGATGTTTTAATATTTATTTTGTAAAAAAAAAAAAAAATTGAATTTTCGATTACCGACTTATTTATGTGTTTAAAATACTTCTATAGACTAGTAATAACCGTGTTTTCATTTATTATCGTATTGTCATATCCACGGTGTATAACGTGTATCAGAAATGCTTGGTCATATTTGAAGAGCTTATCCAGGGGATGCTATCGAACAACTTTTACTATGGGACCAAACCTGAAATCGCGAAAAAAAAACTAGCTGATCCTTAAATTTTGTCGAGCGATATCGGTGACTTAGTAGGGAACAGCCAATATTTTTTCGCGATTTCAGTGTTGGTCTCATAGTAAAAGTTGTTCTATGCTATACTGAATGAGCTCCTAAAATTTGACCACGCATTTCTGATACACGTTGTATATTTACTCTGTGCTATTGAAGAAACATCATTTTTTTTTTTTTTAATTCCCCTATCAACCAAGCAGGTCACCTAGTGTTAAGCAATCACTGCGCCGCCCATGGATATCCCCAACACCAGGGGTTGGTTGCTATAGTTACGGAGTACAAACGTTTTTTAGCGTCTAACAACACTGTAGTTTTCAGTGCACATAAACTACTACAGTACGAATTACTACTAGTGTTATCATTTGGATCAAACTTTACAGCTTGCGCGAGTAGGTTAACAGCTTTTCTTGGAATTTAAGAAAAGTAATGACAAAACGTAGCTATCACCTACATATTATCTCGTCCAGCAGGCGTAGCATGACCACTGTAGACAAGCGTTTTGTCTACGAAAGAATAGACAAAATGACAGATAAAGTTCTATACAATGTAGTTTTGTCGATTCTTCCGTAGACAAATCTCTTGTCTACAGTGGTCATGCTACGCGTGCAGGAACGTACTACTACCGTACCTATTTCTGCCGCCAAACAGTAACGCTTCGCTTGGGAAGGCGTCGTCTCCTTCTGCGAGGAGGTGATGCTCGCTAAGGAGGCGGCGGAGAGGGATCGAGAAGCGGTAACCTCTCTTCCGTAGGAGGGCATATGCACACCTCCAGCCACCCTAGGTGTGGGCCTGCAGGCGATGGACTCGGGGTGGCCCACCGCCCGACCAGGCATGGCCCGTGACGGTGGCGCATTATGTTCCGCGCGCGCCAGTTCAGAGGAGAGTGCGGCCGATGTGGTTGCCGCACGGGGAGAAGGGGTTTGCCTACTAGTGGCGAGCCGGGACCTGCCGGGGATGGTTGGGTGATTACAAGAGTTTTTCCCACGCCCCCGGCCAAGGGTCATTAGAGGAACACCGTGGTGGTTTTTAGTCGGTAAGAGTCCGACACTAGCTCCGTTTTCCTCGGGCGGAGTGCGTCCGCGAGGATTTTCCCCACGAAAAAAAAAAACTGTAACAGTTATGTTGTACGGATGTAACAGCAATTATGTCAAGTAAAAAATAAGAGAATAAAAAACGGACGAATAAAAAATGCGGACTGAATCTCGCTAAACAAGCCTGAAGCAAGACTGAAGCACTTAATTTTTTCCTAAGCCCACCATAATTTCTAAAGCATTTTAACACACCAGATTTATAGTGTTATTATATTTGTGATATTACATCAATGACTATCGTCACACTAGTTTTTTTTCGTAATTGCGACTTTTTGGCATACTATGGATGTGAATGTGTGCGTGCCAGCCCGTACTTTTAAAAGTTACTCGCTTAAGCGAGCCGACACATACTATGAATGCTTCATTTATTGTCTCGCTATCGAGATTCCGTCCGCCTTTTTTATTCGTCCGAGAGTGTACCTATGACTGATCTTGCTTATCAATCACAGTTTTAATCATTTTCACAACCTATAATTTAATAATATAGCTAATAAAGTCGTGTACGCAACAGCGTCGTTAAATAATGTTACAGTACATTATTAGGACGCTATAAATATTTTAGGGCGGTGTATCGCCAGCTTTACGACGTGGTCTCCACAATGAGATCACCGTGGTATTGTAAATCATTTGGTCATCGTCGTGATGAAATTATTTAATCATCTGTTTTATTGGTACCTTTTTTCTTGTTTTCAGGTGGAAATCCTCAGAGATACTCTCCGTCAGGGGAAGGCGGTGGGTAGTCGGACTCTTACCGATTAAAACCACACGGTGGCCATCCTCAACACAAAAGAGAGGAGCTCCGGGAACTCCAATGGACCGCGTCACGACAGTACCACATTCAGACCGCATTCAGCGTAGAGCGGTTCGAATCGTCGGCGACTATATTGTTCCCAATCGGCTTGACCCTCTAGCCTTGCGTAGAGACGTTGCATCTGTATGTATGTATACTCTATCGCATTTACAATGGGGAATGCTCTGAGGAATTGTTCGACCTTATACCAGCCGCTGACTTCCACCATCGTACCACTCGCCATAAATCTAAATTCCATCCTAACCATCTTGATGATTGGCGATCAACTACTGTACGTTTCACACGTAATTTTTTGCCTCGTACAGCAAAACTGTGGAACCAACTCCCGTCAGCGGTTTTCCCGAAACAATTCGACATGGGAGCCTTCAAGAAACAAGCATACGTCTTTTTAAAAGGTCGGCAATGCATCGGTGACTTCCCTGGTGTTGCGGATGTCCATGGGCGACGGAGATTGCTTACCATCAGGTGACCCGCTAGCTCGTTTGCTCCTCTATGTTATAAAAAAAAAAAAAAAAGTGCTACGCCTTTTTGCACGTCTCGAAGAAATGACACGACCGATGACCGTTGGGGTCTGGTCCTAGAGTGGAGACCGCGAATCGGAAATCGGAAAACGTAGCGGAGGAAGCCCTCAGGCTAGGTGGAGTGACGATCTACGCAAGGTGGCTGGTGCAAACTGGATGAGAGTGGCCGGGGATAGAAGTCGTGGCGCTATATTGGAGAAGGCTATGTCCAGCAGTGGACTGCGATAGACTGGTGATGATAATGATGATGATGGAAACGACAATGGTACCTACTGTCAAATTACTGTAAAAATAGTACTCTAAAATTTGTCGATAACTACACGATATCGCAAAAATTCATACTAGGAGCTCTTCCCCCTTAGCCAAGGTGACAATCTACAATCGTCAACGCTAATAGAAAACACTCAAAATGTATGGGAATGACATTATCTCAATGAAAAAGTCATTCGTTGAGATATGTCATTCCCATACATTTTGATTGTTTTTTATAGCGTTGACGATTGTAGATTATCAACTTGGCTAGGGGGGCTGGTTAGACTATTCCTTTTTTCGTCGGTTAAAAAATATCGCGCAAGTTGCTGGCCGTCGCCGGGCACGCGCGGCGCGATCGTGGCTTACGGCCAAAATTAATATCCAATCTATCCATGATTTGATTTACCCTACTAGAGATAGATATTTGACATATTTTGTATGGCGTTTATGTCAAATTCCTATCTCTAGTAGAGCAAATCGAGGATAGATTGGATATTAATTTTGGCCGTAAGTGAGTGATAGTGCTGTTACAAACATTCGATTCGAGGTGTCTTCTCTAGTACGTAGTACATATTATCTCAGTGAAAAAACATAAGCTTTTCCTGTAGATGAGAAGGATAAAACAAGGCTTTCATTTGTCCCAGATTAAAGGCATCTATGATAAAACAAAGTTTAACCGGATTAAATCGCGTATATTATTTAAATTGGTTTCCCTGACGTTTTGAAAGCTTTGCAGCATTTCGTGGTCGCAGGTAGACTAAGATGACAAGCGTCTTTACAAATATTTCTAAAAAAATATTTTTCTCCCACTTGCTCGGAAATTGCTTCATTATTCAAAAAAAAGAATACAACAATCGGCTCTTTTCCGTACGCAACGAAATAACAGGCCGGTAATATCCAACAAAACGATAATAGAAATTGCTGGACACTTTTTATTTTTTAAATTATGCTACCGAGGTTTTTAAGTACACACTTACATAAATTAGGTGTTTTTAGGTACAAAATATTTATCATTATAAAGGCTGAACGCGTATTTTTTTTTCAAAACTTTGAATATAGAACAAAAACCGCGCGTGGACGTATTGGCACGAATGAAAATTAGATACTGTTGAATTAATTTGTGTTTTGTTTCCTCGCAAATGAGAGAAAAGTACTATACAAGTCTCGGCCGAAATAGCAATTAACGGCCTCGTTTAGTTAAAAAGGACTCGGCTTGCGCCTCGTCCTTTCAAAATCACTTGGGAAGTACTCGGCTTCGCCTCGTACTTCCAATATTACTCGGCCGTAAATTGCTTCATTTCAGGCCTCGACAGTAATGTACTATTAATCTACCGTACAATATTATTAATTAAAATCGTTTCGATGCACGCAGTAATCAGAGGGGCTCGTAGCGATGCAACGACTGCGTGGATTGTACGATCTGCAAGGTTAAGCTGCACTTGCCGCGGTCAGTCTGTGGATGGGTGACCGTTTCGTTACACATCGAGACCCCTCCGTGCCTCGGAGAGCACGTTAAGCTGTCGGTACCGGTTGTCATACGAATATCTATGGCAGTCGTTACGGGTAGTCAGAAGCCTGAAAGTCTGACAACTGGTCTAACCTCCGAATGTCAGTATTACCCAGTAACTGGGTTGCGGGGGTCTGATGGCAGTCGCTCCGTGTAAAATACTGATGTTCAGCCGCATCTGGCTAGACTGGAAGCCGACCCCAATATAATTGGGAAAAGGCTCGGAGGATGATGCACGTAGTAATCACTCACAATATCATGAGACTGTTTGCTGTTTGGGACTTATTATTTTTAGGACTGGGTTCCAAACAGGTGGTAGCTGCCAACCATCTTCTCTATTAAAATTAGGATCATCATCATCTTTGATATTATTTGTCCTGTAATAAAAGCCTGACAACAATTTATAAAACACCTGTAAGAAAATCAAAGAAAATATATGTAAGCAAGAACAATTGAATAAGTAGATTTTCACTAAAGGATAGCCAGCTTTTAACCGCTCTTTGGAGCTCTTCTATGATAAACACAAAAGTACAATGTCCTAAATAGCCTAAAAAGATAAAATCATTTCGGACCAAAATAAATAAACAATAACCCAAATAACCGCTGATTACTAAATTATCACTCAACGTCTTATTACGTAAACTAAAAAGAAAAACAAAACACATGAATCAGCACAAACAGTTGATATATTGGAAAACATTTTCAGCGCATTTTAAACCATTCAGTAGAATTGCGTAACACTTCAGTGTAACACCTTGGCAATGGCATTCGACTGAAATAGATAGTGCATACTCAGCTGCCATCTTTGAATATTTAGGCGGGAATAATTTGAATTGAATCGAATGTTGAAATGTGTAGATGTTCTGAATTTGAACTGTTTGTTATGAAATTGTATTTGACGTCATAGAATTTCCTTTTTGATAGTAGGTACTGGCCATCATTAAAAATTGCAAAATGTTTTGCAATAATTCTCTTTTCGAAATTCAAATAGGTATAGTAAGTTTTTAATCAAGTATTTTTTTCGGTTGCACTCTTCTTTTTTTCTTATAAGCCAGTTATTTTAAATTAAATAAAAACATTCAAACACAAAGCAATCATTCATATTTTTTCTCACGTATCTGGTCTGCTCGACGTCCGTATGTCACTGCAGGGATCCAGCAGAATACCAGCGTCAGGAATACCTGGCACATGCTGAGCTGGACATCCATTTGGTACAATACTGGGGCTCATATCACACTTATTCATGCAAAGACGGCAAGATAATAATAATATAAAAAGTCACTGTGTTTTCTTCCGAGTTTTTCAAGTTCCTCTTTTGTCTTTGTATTGTCTTTTTACCCGACTGCGCCAGAAGGAGGGTTATGTTTTTCGAGTGTATGTATGTATGTATGTATGTATGTATGTAGGGGTGTATGTATGTATGTATCTATGTATGCATGTATGTACCTATGTATGTATGTATGTATATTTCTTTGGCACGCTCTGTAGCCTAAACGGCTTGATGGATTTTAGCTTGGGAGGTGTCGTTAGATTCGTCTTAACCGTGAGAGTGACACTGGGTATATTAAAATTACAAAAATCAAAATGGCCGGTTTTTGGCGCAATATTAAATGGCTTCAAATTTTGTTTTTCCTTCGAAACCTATCGAGTGTGGTATCAAAATAAAGGGTTTTATAAATGCTTTACAAAAATATATACAACTTACATGTTTAAATCTAATTTGGAATGAGAAATGCTAAAAAACAACAAAATATTTAACGTTAAAAATGAATCAGCGCGATAAAACATGACAAAACTAAAAAGTTTAAAATAAAAAAGTTAATTAACAAAACCAAAAAACCCGACTGCGTGTAAAAATAACTGAAAAGATGTAAACAAGACTTGTGTAGGTAAGTCCATGTGGGGGTGCTGGCCAGAAAACCTCCACGTGTGCCTGACGGCTGCTTGTCCTTCTGGACACGTCTGGAGGGATCGGCAGTTGTTTGGCCGGTGCATCCTGGGCACGGGCAATAAAATCCTGCCGAGGGATTAACCTTCGGGGGATTTTATTGCCTGTGGCGAATATTCTGGCGCAGGAGGGGCCCGTTCTGGGCCAGTAGGGAGTTGCTCCACGTGTCCCTCTGATATCAGCAGAGGGCACAGTGGAGGAGCAGGGGCGGGCTCGGTGTGCACTCACCCTGCCACTGGGCAGGCAGCGGGGGGACTGTCTTTCCCTGCCCCCGTCGATCTCGTAACCCCAGGAGTGCCCGCTGAGTAGTGTTCTCGCGCCTCTTGGGACCGAGGGTCTTGGCTTCACCGCCCGGACCGCGAGGAAGAAAACCTTTATAAAAAATTACGGGAGGCAGGGCCTGCGAGCAGCAGACTCGGGGTAGTCTGCTGCCCGACCAGCAGCCGGCGTAGTTGGCGCAGCTGGTAAAGGCCCATGAGGTGAGGTGGCGTGCAGTGTTCCGTGTGCGCCACCTAGGAGGGTGCGGCCGACGCTAGGCCGTACGGGGAGAAGGGGCTCGCCTGCTTGTGGCGAGCCAGGACCTGTCGGGGGTGGTTGTGTGAATACTCTCGGGTTCCCACGCCCCCGGCTAAGGCTAAGGTAGTTGAAGGAACACCGTGGTGGTTTTAGTCGGTAAGAGTCCGACACTGGCTCCGCCTACCCCGGGCGGAGTGCGTCCATGAGGATTTCCCCACGACAAAAAATAGGCTATGAAATGAACTATGAACTACTTTGACCAAAAACATACGTAGCCTCCGACTGCGTGTTGATTTGATACTTTCACATGGACTTACCTACACAAGTCTTGTTTACATCTTTTCAGTTATTTTTACACGCAGTCGGGTTTTTTGGTTTTGTTAATTAACTTTTTTATTACTTGTATGTCCTGTGTCTTCTTTTGTATTAAATAAACGTTTTATCTATCTATCATTCTCTTTTTTATAAAAATAACTAGGTATGCCCGTGGTTTTAAATGAATGTTTTTTTTTTTACTAAATTCGATTGAGTAGCATAAAAACCCAAACTCGAACCAAAACCAATATACTTTTAACCGTATATCAACATTAGACGACAGTCTTTTACAACAACAACCAAAATTGCGGTTGTATTTCTCAATCAAATCTTTTAAATACCCACTTCAAGCTCTATTTCCAAGCAGACCACGTGAAATCTCCTCAAAACCAAACGCATTTCACTCAGTCCCGGTATTAATAGAACCGAAAAATAAATACGTAGACACACTATCTATTTTAGTACCGGGTATATTTTTGACGCAATTCTTAAGACAACATATGGGCGTCAGCTGATTTTGACAATTCGCTGACACTCGGACAAATCTTACGAGATGGTTAGATGAAAGGGAGTATTTAAAAAATGGAAGTGCCTTTGAATTTATTTTTGATAGCCATGGTTTTTTTCAGGAAGGGTACGCCTCTGACAAATTAAAGGCAAATGTTTGGAGTAAGAAGTAGATGGAGACGCGAGAGATGAAAATGTTTCAACTCTTTAAAATGTGTTATTATAATAAAACAAAGTTTAACCGGATTAAATCGCGTATATTATTTAAATTGGTGTTTCTGACGTTTCGAAAGCTTTGCAGCATTTCGTGGTCGCAGGTAGACTAAGATGACAAGCATCTTTACAAATATTTCTAAAAAAATTACTTTAATCTACCGTACACTATTATTAATTAAAATCGTTTCGATGCACTCAGTATCACTCACAATATCAATATATTATACAGTGTTGTGTTTATTATGTTGGTTTTTTTTACGTGAATATTGTGAAAGCGTTGTGGAAAAAAGACAAGAGATTACTCTAGTTTAAATCTAAAACTTACCAAGTCTTTTGTTTTTGGAAACTGACCATAATGTTAATAAATAATTATGTAACAATAACTTGCCGTACACTGCTTGCTCATTTCATTAAATAGGATGTACAAGGGACAGAATACAAATACTCGAATACCTACCTAATAACTAAATGTTTATTCCAACTTCGTTCATTTCCATAAAAGTCTCAAAAACAAAAATGTTTAAACACGAGATGAATATCTCACCTCGTCGCAAAAATTCCAAATAAGGATATACAGACAAACAGACAAATAAACAAACAAGCCTGGTTCCCTATAAAAATAATACAATGCAAGCCATGACCTAGTACCCTATTTAAAACATAAAATAATTTTGTTTGTCCTTACTGACATTTAGGTATATGAATGAATATGACATTTTAAGATACTTGAAAACGTAGTTCTCGATATTATAATCGGTTTAAAGTCGATTTAAGCAACGTCAACACACACTAGTCACAACGTCAAGTACACTCTTTACGTGAAACGAGTTTTAATTAGCTATATTTAAATGTGATGTGTGCTTCTGTCTGTTCGTTGTTATTTAAAAACAGTCCTGATTTTCATTAAGGAAAATGTTTATGAAATAAACTTTGTA
Source organism: Asteroscopus sphinx (assembly GCA_949699075.1). Lineage (NCBI taxonomy): Eukaryota > Metazoa > Arthropoda > Insecta > Lepidoptera > Noctuidae > Asteroscopus > Asteroscopus sphinx. The sequence continues at coordinate 17,690,118 of OX453022.1, read as the reverse complement.
ATACATGGCATGGTCTCCGATGCTGTTTTGTTTATTTGGAGCTGTTGCCAAAAGATTTTATCAAAAAATTATGGTACAGTGAACAATGATGGCACGTCAGCGGTAACACTTGAATTAGAACCACCACCACCACACTGTACATACGTGGGACACTCAGAAAGTTTTGCGAAACTAAAAAAAATTGTTCTATACGTACATATATTTTTATCAAATCTTTTCAAAGTACTTTCCACCAGCCTCTATACAAAGATTCATGCGCCTAAACCAGTTTTCAAAACACCTTTTCCAGTCCGCCGCAGACACCTCGTTTACAGCCTGCTCGAACGCAGCCAGCGCATCTTCCGGCGACGAAAATTGTATCCCTTTGAGCTGATTTTTTATTTTTGGGAATAAAAAGAAGTCACACGGTGCTAGATCAGGGCTGTAAGGAGGGTGACCCAGGAGTTTGACTGGCGTGCTGTCCAGGAAGTCCCTCGTTTTGAGTGCGGTGTGCGCAGGTGCATTGTCGTGGTGGAGCAGTAGCCCGCGGAGCCCTGTGTTTGGTCGCTTGTTGCTTATAACAGAGAAAACTTCTGGCAAACATTTGGTAGTATACCATTCGGCATTAATGCTTCTTTGATCCCGTAAGGGAATTTATACCAAGTGGCCAGTCAAATTAAAAAAGCTAGCGATCAAAATCTTACCCCCGCTTCTAGATCGCTTCACTTTGGTAGGCGTTGGCTCATTTTGAAACACCCAAACAGTCGACTGGCGCTTGGTTTCTGGGTCGTATTGATAAATCCAGGACTCATCACCTGTAATGATGTCGTAAACACGCCGAGACGAGCCTGCTTCAAATTTGTTAAGCATATCACGGCACCATTCCACCCGGGCCTGCTTCTGAGCATCGGTGAGGTTGTGCGGCACCCAGCGTGATACTATCCTCCTCACGCGAAGATGGCTGTGTAGAATCTCGTGAACGCTTCCCGATCCAATCTTCAATATGTGTTGAATCTCCTGATATGTAATTCGCCTATTGTCTTGGATTAAATTTTTCACTGCTAGCACGTTTTCTTCGGTAACAGCCGTCAAAGGGCGACCGCTTCTTTCGTCATCCCCCAAAGTTGGTCGACCGCGCTTGAATTCGTTATACCAACGATACACGGTTGCCTTGGAAGGGCCTTCATCCATGAATGCCATTTGAAGTCTATCGTACGATTCATCCGGTTTCAGGCGACACTTGAAATCGTATAAAATCATAGCTCTAAAATGTTCCCGGCGCAGATCCATATTTCAGTGAGACACAATACTTTGAATTAACTCGCAAAAAATGTGGAGGGAAATTTTGAAATTGGAACTTACTTATTTTTACTTATAAATAATCATATTTTCGAAAAACATTATAACTGGCCTGTCTCCCATATATAAAAACTTTTTTTCGCAATACTTTCTGAGGGGCCTGGTACTTTAACAAACCATACCACAGATTAAAGAAGAGTTTGCTGAAAAAACGTATGGGTTAAATATAATTAAAAACATAACATTACATCACGCCTGTATTTCCCCGAAGGGGTAGGCAGAGGTGTACAATACACCCACATTTCGCCAGTTATGTTATAAGTCCCATGTAATAGGGGGCGAGCCTATTGCCACTAACCGGGCACAAATCCAGACTCCGGGCTGCTACTGAGAATTTCCTAATGAAAAAACCCAATAACACTTTGCCCGACCCGGGAATCGAACCCAGGACCCCACGCTCAGCAGTCGCGCTTGCGACCACTAGATCAACGAGGCAGACGACAATTAAAATATAGCAAAAATAACTGAACGTGCTTGTTAATATAGCACCTGCAAATTTTACACTTTAAAAATAAATATGTCTCTTATATTCCAAGCTTCTTGGTAAAAAATGCCGATTTAGCTTTGCTTGTTAATTATGTGTGCGTATAATTGCTATGGACGGACGTCTTCTCAAATAAGAAGATTTTACAAAGAACCCACATAAAAAGATCAGAGGTGAGGGCCTCGATCCTACTCGTTACATGCAAAGCATTCAACTACTATAATTATAATTTTATACAAGCAAGTCCTAGTGGCTTACAAGTATTAATTAATTTAAAATCATCTGTGTCATAATTCACAATTAAAATGACATAATTGGAGTTCAAAATTATTTTAATTGCTTTATTACGATACATAAACAACAGAACGACTTTTGTTTAAAAGTTAAAAGTATTTATAATTCCTCAATTTCTTAACCCTGTAATGGTCTTATTATTTTTAACGCAATTACGCATGCTTTTTTTTCGACTGGTCTCTATCACAGGCAGTACCTAGGTACTTTTACTGCTTAGCCGGACTAGTATGACGGAGACTCTCGTTAGGGTCTCCGTCCACTAAAAAAGTTTCCCTAACTTACAAAACTAAAAACCGGTTGCAATAACCGCATAAGGGCGTCCCCCAGAGAAGGGCTCGGACTTCGGCTTAGGGCATTACTGGGGGACCCGGCCTCTGGTATCCCTGGCAGCCGTTGCTACATCGGGAAGGATTTTTCGTTTTTTTTTCTCTTGTCTTATTTAGTAATGAATTGTATTAGAATGTTTGCAGAAAATTAAGCTTATGGTGGGTCATGATTCCGTTTAGTCGAGTGTACATGATTTTAATTTCTTTCCCGTCACTTCCATCATTTCCATCTCTTTCTCAACATGCCACGTGACTAACAAACAACTAAGAATATATCAAAGAGATAGAATACCGGTGGTAATGACACATCGAAGGTACTTGTACAACTTACAGTCGAGTCACGCGGACCGCGCCCGTGCCACCCGCTGACTGGGCCAATAAGATCGCGCTTCGACAGGATTGGTCAGATATTTAAAACTTCAAGTTTTGATGATTTAGCAAATCATCAAGATTGAAGATAAAGTTCAGTTTTCGTTCCAAAGAATATGTTGTAATATTAAAGCTATTCTACTTTTTTAAACTTTATTTTATTATGTGTGTGTATTTTACTAATAAAAGTAGTATTACACTATCAAAGGCCACCAATAACAAATGTTGAGAGGGGCTAGTAAAATAAAACCGGCCAAGTGCGAGTCGGACTCGCGCAGTAAGGGTTCCGTACCACCCATCGACCTGATACCCCATAGAAACTGATTTAATTTACGAGAGTTCATCAAAAGACATCAATGCACAGTGCGCGAAATATGAATTGTTGCATCTCTTTCTTACGTAGGTTGGTACCTACGGTGGTGGTGGTATGGTGGTCCATATATGTCTATGTTTGTCCTATTTTTAGTATAACATACTAATATGCACTATAATCTGACCAAGTTTGACGCTGTTATGTATTAACGTTTTGGAAGAAAGAGCAGGAACAAAAACGTTGAAAAAAATGCATGTTTTTTGAGGTTTCTTGTATGGGGACCCCTTTGGTTTTAGACTTTTTTTGTTTTTAGTAATTGTCATGATACACCTTACAGCAACACATATTCTGAGAAAATTTCAACTGTTTACCTATTACCGTTCAAAAGATACAGCCCTGTGACAGACAGACGGACGGACGGACGGACAGCGTAGTGCGTATTACTCATAGTAGGGTCCCGTTTGGCACCCTTCGGGTACGGAACCCTAAAAATGAAAAAATGTTTCATGAAAACATTTTCATATCTAAATTATATTCACAATATGAAAAATAATCATTGACCTCCTTTCATCGTCATAAAATGCATACAATAAAAATACACAAAAATAATAGCATAACGAGTTCAATGATCAATGTGAAATAAAACATCAAAGATGGGCTTTGAAGTCTCGTAGTTTGCATAATCACACGATGTTAAGAAAACAGTAATAGCACAGAAACACTCATTAAAAGCTGTTTACAAAAAGGGTTAAGCTAGTTTTATGTATAGATTTTTATGTTTACACGTTTCTGCAATAATATCAAATAGTCATCTTATTAATTATATTTAACTATTAACTTATGGTGTCAGTCAACGTTAGATCAAATAACTGTAGTAGGTAGAGCTGGAATAAAATAAAATACCCCGGCCAAGTGCCTGTCTGACCACGTACATGGTAGGGTTCCGTAGTCAGTACAGGCTATACAGCATTCTTACATATGAGCCCAAACTCGATGTATTTTAAAAATACAAAGTTATTTTTGCAGTTCATTTATTAAGAATTTCTATGGACTTTAACCACGTGGTTAAGTTAGTCAATCGTTACTCGTAAACTAGACAAGCCTACTCTTTTGAGATAGTTTTTCTTTTAAATTCGTTATGTTTGCTAATATTCTGAATAGTTTTTAAGTATTCTGGATTAGTTGTTTAGCCTGTAGGGGGTGGGGACACTTGACTCATACCAAAATTACCAATTTAAAGCTTAATATTTCGCAAACGGATCCCTGTTTCAAAAAATGGTTTTCACATACCCGCAACATTTTTGAACGACCTATCCAATGATACCCCAAATATGAGATATTTTAAAAATCTAATTAATTAGTACAGACAGCAACAAAAGAGTAAAATAATCTAAATAAACTTTTAAATAAAATCTACAACGTTAAGAAATCATTCACATGCGTTGTATTTTTAAAAGTCTTAACAATGAAAACAAATTCTCATCATGCGGAACATTTTAGCGGCCACACACAGAACAAAACAATGCCGTATAGAACCAAACCGGTGTACTAAATAATTATGCTATTATTATTAAAATTATTGTGCTATTATTATGTTCAAAATTAACGCTTACTAATCATGTTTAGAATTATCCATTGTTGAGCCAATCAAACTGATGAAAACACTTTAATGATGTTTTGTTTAGAAATATTTATTAAGTGGGTTAGATTCAATTATCGAGTTTTATACACAACTAGATACCTAACGAGATAACCACATAGTTAGTTAGGTGGACAGTTTGTTAGTTGCATGTATTTTTAAAAATTCATTCATCCCCTAAGAGGGTTAAATAGGGGTTGAAAGTTTGTATAAAGAAAATACGGAAGCGAAGCCACGGGCCAGTTTGGAATAAAATGTGGGTCAAAGCTAGTCTTAACATAACAACATAACATAACATCACGCCTCTATTTCCCCGAAGGGGTAGGCCTCTGCCTATTTTAGTTAACGGACGGCAGTATACACCTCTGTGTATAGTACACCCACATTTCGCCAGTTATGTTATAGTCCCATGTAATAGCACAAATCCAGACTCCGGGCTGATACTGAGAATTTCCTAATGAAAAAACCCAATAACACTTTGCCCGACCCGGGAATCGAACCCAGGACCCCACGCTCAGCAGTCGCGCTTGCAACCACTAAGCTAGTCTTAAATAAAATATAATCATTGTGTTCTGACACGGCCGGGTAGCCTTCTTTAATACAACGTGTATCTGACACGGTCACACGGCCTTCTTAACTTAACGTCTGTTCTCGACATTACAATACTTGTTTACTTACAAAAGGTCCTGTCAAGCTCCCCTTACACAATCTTATTGTTTTCAGTAATTCAGGTCAAGAAAATACAGGATGAGAAAAACTAAAGGGACATACCTTTAAATATTGAAGATATAGATAACAAATTTTACTCAAAGGAAACATTCTACAACACATTCAACATTTCTTGCAAGTTACAAAGACACAATAATAAAAATAACTAGTCAATACAATTAATAACATTATTAATGTAAGTATAATAAATTCTCAAAAGTTTGCTGCATTTGTAGGAACAACCTGTATCAACACAAATACTACCCTCCACCAGTTTTTAAAGACGGCTCGCGCAGTCACCGGTGTTCGCTCCTTCATAATGTAGCTAAATATTATCTGGTATCTACCCACATTGTACTTATTTAATATCCTACCTTGTTAAGTACATTTTTGTTTACCTGTTTGCATAGTCGATGATACTGATGTACGGTAAAACTCTAATGAGATTATGTTTACATCTTTAGAATGTTTTTGTTATGTATCAAACAATCAATCAACTCAGCCTATCGCAGTCCACTGCTGGACATAGGCCTCTCCCAAGTTGCGCCACAACGCTCGGTCCTCTGCCTTCCGCATCCAGTCCCCCCCAGCCACGTTCTTTAGGTCGTCGGTCCACCTGGCAGGGGGGCGCCCTACGCTGCGTTTGCCGATTCGCGGTCTCCACTCAAGGACTCGTCTGCTCCAGCGGCCATCGGTCCTTCGACAGACATGGCCAGCCCACTGCCACTTCAGCTTACTGATTCTACAAGCTATGTCGGTCACTCCGGTTCTTCTCCGGATAATCTCGTTGCGGATTTTATCCTTCAAAGAAACTCCAAGCATAGCTCGCTCCATAGCTCGCTGAGCGACTTTAAACTTGTGGACTAGCCCAACTGTCAGTGTCCACGTCTCGGCACCGTAAGTCATGACAGGCAGGACGCACTGGTTGAAGACTTTTGTCTTCAAACTTTGCGGTATAGGCGACGAGAAGACTCGGCGAAGTTTGCCAAATGCTGCCCAGCCCAGACGGATCCTTCTGTTGGCTTCTTTCTCGAAGTTGTGTCTACCAAGCTCAATTGCCTGCCCTAGGTAGACGTATTCCGTTACAACTTCGAGTGCCGACCCTTCGACGAATATTGGCCTCGACATGACATGCATATTGAACATGACTTTAGTCTTGTCCAGATTCATGCCGAGACCGACACGTCGAGAGGCTCCGTTTAAGCTGTGCAGCATTTCGCCCAGTTGTTCCAGCGACTCAGCCATTACAACGATGTCATCGGCAAAACGGAGATGTGAGATGTTCTCGCCGTTAACGTTGATACCCTGTCCAGTCCAGTCCAGTGTCTTGAAGACGTCCTCCAACGCGTTAGTGAACAATTTCGGGGATATTACATCCCCTTGTCTCACCCCTCTGCGCAGTTGGATTGGCTTCGTCTTTTGGTCCTGGAGCTAAACAGTCATGGTAGCAGCGTTGTATAGGCATCTCAGCATCTCTATATACCGCTCATCAATGTGACATCGCTGAAGAGCATCCAGAACTGCCCAAGTTTCGATAGAGTTGAAGGCCTTCTCGTAGTCCACGAATGCCATACACAGCGGCTGATTGTACTCTTCAGTCTTCTGTATGATCTGCCGAACAGTATGGATGTGGTCTACGGTGCTGTAGCCTTTTCGAAACCCAGCTTGCTCTGGTGGCTGGAATTCGTCGAGTCTTCCGGCGAGACGATTCGTGATGACCCTCGAGAACAGCTTGTATACATGACTCAGGAGTGAGATGGGTCTGTAGTTCTTCAGTAGGGTTTTATCCCCTTTTTTGAAGAACAGTACCACCGCACTCCCAGTCCATGCCTCCGGTGTAGAGCCTTGTTGGATGACGGCACTAAACAGACTCTGTAGCTCCTTCAGGACCGGAGCCCCGCCTGCTTTTAGGAGTTCAGTAGTAATGCCGTCATCGCCCGGAGCTTTGTTGTTCTTAAGCTGTTCGAGGGCCGCCCTAATCTCGCCCTGGTCAACGTCCGGAAGATCCTCGGTGTAATGGCGCGTGAGCTGGGCTCTTTTTTCGTCATTGCTAGGAACTGCTGGTCTCGCCGTTTTCGTGGAATACAAATGCCCATAGAAGTTTTCAACCTCATCAAGCATCTCGATCTTAGAGGTGACAATTGTGCCATCCGCAGCTTTCAGTTTCATCAGATGGGTCCTCCCTAGCTGCTGAGCGAAAACATTCGACCCCCTATTTTGCTCAATCGCAGCCTCAATGGCGCGGGTGTTGGAGCGGCGGAGGTCACGTCGCATCAGCTTCCTAATCTGTAGGTTTAAGGACCTGTTATCTGATGAAAACGAATGCGCGGCTGACATTTCCCGTCTTTTCCTCATCAGATCGAGAGTCTCAGTCGAAAGCCTGGGCATCTTGCTTCCACGCTGCGGCGGAAAGAATTTTCGAGACAGTTCCTGCAATGTTTTGACCATGATGGTGATTTTTTCCTCAATATTGCCCGTGGTTTCCAGCGAGTCGAATCGATTTTGAAGTTCCGCTTGGAACCTTTCGGAGCCCAAACTGGTTTGGAGCGGCGAAGGTCGGAGAGTAGACTTAATCAAGCGCGTTCTTTCAGCTCTAAAATTGATATTTAGAGTGCCTCGGATAAGTCGGTGATCGCTTCCGGTGTTGAACCTATTGATCACAGAGACATCTCTAAATATGTGCTTCTTATCCGTCATGATAAAGTCTATCTCGTTCCTTGTCACCTTGTCGGGGCTTTTCCAGGTCCATCTTCTTTGGGGCTTCTTCTTAAAGAAGGAGTTCATTAAGAAGAGCCCCTGGGACTCCCAAGAAGTTGACCAACATTTGGCCCCTGTGGTTTCTGCGCCCCAAACCGTAAGGTCCGATTCTCGATTCGCCGCGTTCTTGTACTCCCACTTTAGCGTTGAAGTCCCCCATAACAACGTTGTAGTGAGCCTTAGTGGTACTATTCATAGCCTTAGTACATCGCTTCGCGTATGTCTTCGTACATCGCTTCGGCTATATCGTCAGAGTGTGTCGAGGTCGGCGCATATACCTGCACTATTTTCAGCTTGTACCTATCATTTAGCTTTAGTACAAGGTACGCTACCCGTGTCGACACACTACCGATTTCCACAACGTTGTTTACGAGGGCCTTATTGACAAGAAAACCAACACCACCTTGGGAGAGCTGATCACCTTCGCGGAAGTAGAGTAAGTTTCCTGACTCCAGGGTTATCGTGTCCTCCCCTTCTCTACGGACTTCGGATAACCCTAGTATATGCCATTTTATATGACTTAACTCTACTTCAAGCTCGGCGAGGTGATGGTCCAGTCTCAACGTTTTTCCATTGTACGCTGCCAGATATAGTCGTCGGTTTTGGTAGCCTGCCGTAACCCGGGGATTCCTAGCACCCCCTGTCCCACCGTTACCACGACCGCTACCGTAGTCGGGAATAGAGGGACCACCGGGAACTGGGGGCCGTTGTATATGTTGTGCGTTCATAGGGATGTATGCCCATAGTCACCACGCTGGGCAGGCGGGTTGGTGACCGCAGTGGGTGATGTTGCACGATGTTGGTGCACAGAAGGACGCTGCTGCCCATCCTCCTGATTTCAAACCTTAGTCGCCTTTTACGACACCCATGGGTAGAAGGGGGGTGGTCTATTCTTTTTATTTGCCGGATACCACACGGAAATTTTTTGTTATGTATACCACTGAACAAATAAATAAATAAGTTCCTTTATTTTTTTAAACAGGAATAACTACATTTAAATACTTTTGAAAACTTGTCTTAGCCGGAAACCCAAACCTTCAACGATGAAAAAAATATGCACCTGTATTTTTATGCCACCAAGAGTCAATAAATAACGATCAAATCACTCTAAAAATATTGTGTGCTAGATTGAAGAAATACTATGAAACATTAAATCTAACATAGCTAAGCTCTTGCATAACATTTCAATAAAATGATACCAAAGAAGCAAACTTTACTCAAAAAACTCCTTATTTCATTTGTTGTTTGTTCGTATTTCATGGGCTTCCTTTAATTTAAGACACTATGTTTATTGGACTATACTGTGTGTAAGGTAAGGGGAACGCTTCCGAAAACGAAGATAGGTGCTGGTGATTACTGATACGAAAGCACGAAATAAAAAAACGATTCTTTTTTTAGATTTTTTCATATATATTTTTATTGCATTTTTCATACATAACCAGCTTTGGGCAGTTAAATAAAACTCATACATAATGAAAAATGAAAAAAAATATGAAAAAATCTAAAAAAAGAATCGCATTTTTTTTGTGGTTTCGTATCAGTAATCACCAGCACTCACGTATCTTCGTTTTCGGAAGCGTTTCCCTGACACCCTGTATAGTGATTTGATCATTATTATTGACCCTATTAAGTTCTCTCAAAATAAATCACTAAATACAGGATAGTACTATTTTATATTGGTTTTAATTAGATTCCCGATTCAGTCAAGGAAATTTTCAGAAATCTGTGAATGCAGTTATTCTTATTTTTTTAAACTAAATAATGTTTTCTTTGAGCAAAATTTGCTATTTTCAATATTTAATGTTATTTTTCTCCATGTTCAGTAAATTTTTTCCATCCTCCATAGTGTAAATGTCAAGGAGGTAAACGTTTAGCTGCATAATTAAGATCATTTTTGAGTTCACTCTTTCGTATATTAAAGTCGAGTTTCCACCGAAATATAAATGACAAGTTTTGTGTTGTCAGCAAGTATTGCTGACAAAAGATTGTGTAAAACTGAGTCTCCACCAGACTCGGCATAAAGAACGTAACCTTTTAATATTAAATATATTAATTTAATAGGTATGCAGTCCGTTAAAGAGAAAGTCCAGATCGATAAAAAAAAGAAAACTCTAAATGCCTGACTTCTCAATTAAACTCTAAATGCCTGTCTTCGCAATTAAAAACAAAAATTCTCGGTGATCACTACTCTAAAAAGAAAATACACAGCTTGAACCACTCTATTCTATAAATTCTCCAGTTGCAATAAGAACTAGGGACGGAGTTAGCAATATTTATTGCAACGTTATTCTTGCGTAATGCCCATACATTGTTAGTGGGTAGTATTGTTTTATTCTCGAACCCGTGCAATTTCTGGGATTACGTCAAGGAAAACTATCAATTACAAGACATAATGTTTTTTCAAATTTATGGTCGAGAATATAGGTAATTTTGTTAATGACGACTTATTGGCTTGTTAACTGCAATCAATCAACTCAGCCTATCGCAGTCACTGCTGGACATAGGCCTCTCCCAAGTTGCACAAAACTCGGTCCTCTGCCTTCCGCATCCAGTCCCCCCCAGCCACGTTCTATAGGTCGTCGGTCCACCTGGCAGGGGGGCGCCCTACGCTGCGTTTGCCGATACGCGGTCTCCACTCAAGGACTCAAGGGTCTGCTCCAACGGCCATCGGTCCTTCGACAGACATGGCCAGCCCACTGCCACTTCAGCTTACTGATCCTACAAGCTATGTCGGTCACTCCGGTTCTTCTCCGGATAATCTCGTTGCGGATTTTATCCTTCAAAGAAACTCCAAGCATAGCTCGCTCCATAGCTCGCTGAGCGACTTTAAATTTGTGGACTAGCCCAACTGTCAGTGTCCACGTCTCGGCACCGTAAGTCATGACTGGCAGGACGCACTGGTTGAAGACCTTTGTCTTCAAACTTTGCGGTATAGGCGACGAGAAGACTCGGCGAAGTTTGCCAAATGCTGCCCAGCCCAGACGGATCCTTCTGTTGGCTTCTTTCTCGAAGTTGTGTCTACCAAGCTGAATTGCCTGCCCTAGGTAGACGTATTCCGTTACAACTTCGAGTGCCGACCCTTCGACGAATGTTGTTTGTTAACTGCAATGTCGCTCATGATTTCATTTGTTCCAAGAGTCATCATCAATTGTATTCTCTCCCATTTACTTGGAAATTTGCTTCACTATTTAAAAAAAAAGAATATATCAATCGGTTTTTCTGTACGAAATAAAAGAACACGCCAGCAATTTCCACCACGACATTATTAGAAATAGCTGGACTGTTTTTTTTAATTATGCTTGCGATGTTTAAATTAAGTACACAATATTTATTATTTTAAAGGCTAAAAGCGCATTTTTAAATTTGAAAATAGAACAAGAAATGCGGGCAGATGAATTGGCTCGAATGATAATTAGATACTATTGAATTAATTTGTGCATGGTTTTCTTACAAATGAGAGAAAAGTACTGTTCATATCTCTCCCAAACGGACCTCGTTTTGTTAAAAATGACTCGGCTGGCGCTTCGTCCTTTTAAAATCACTTTGGAAGTACTCGGCTTCGTCACATTTCAGACCTTCACGATCCATAAAAGTTACACAACAATACGAACAAGAGTTTGTTACTAAAAAGATAACTTATTTACTACCTATGTGCAGGCTGTTCCAGTGCCCACTAATGCGACTGTCCAGCCTGCTCGCTATCATTTCCAGGATGTTGTTAGTGCTGGCGCGGACTCTGCAGAGCGTGGTGGTTATTTCAGCCCTGGACAGTAATACACTATTATTTAGCAGGTCGTGAAAGAGCTCGTCCGGGGAAGTTATTACTACATTTTGCAGCACGTTCTTTTGCCAAACAGTAATATTTACATTGCTGGGGTGTGTGTGTGTGTGATGCGAAGGGCATGGGCGATGAAATGACAATTACATGAGACTTTCCATCTTCACGTTTCAGTTTGCGAATACGACTTGCAATAACTATTATGGCAATTTCCTAGGTGGTATTGCAACTGTTTTGGGCAAAGGTAACAGCTTAACCTTAGGTAGAACTTTAACTCGTTTCGCCATCCTCATCATCATTGGGGCTTTATAATACCCATTTTTGGGTGTAGGCCTCCTCCAAACCCCTCCACTCCTGGCGGTTTGAGCCCTTGACATCCAATCCAGGCCCGTGTGTCATCGGATGTCGTCCACCCAACGTTTGGGTGGTCGTCCCCGCGGTCTTATGTGCTGTCGTGGTTCGCGATCCTACTCAAGATTAAAGAAAAAATCATGTTTGATATAAACCATCATTAAGCCTATTTTTATAACATAGTAGCTAGCGGTCACTTGATGGCAAGTAATCCGCCCATGGACATCCCATGTCGAATTTGTTCTGGCAAACCGCTGACGGAAGTTGGTTCCAGTTTTTTTTTTATAGGACGGCGAAACGAGCTAATGTCCCACCTGATATTAGGCGGTTACCGTTGGTTATAACAACTGCAATACCACCTAGGCTGTTGCCTTAATGTTGCTGTACGCGTTTAACCGACAACTATGAAGCTGGTGAGGATGAAGTTTAGATTTATGGCGGGTGGTACGATGGTGGAAGTCAGTGGCTGGTGGTATAAGATCGAACAATTTCTCAGAGTACATGCGATAGAGGATACATAGAGATGCAACGTCTCTTAACAAGGCTAGAGGGTCAAGCCAATTGGGAACGGTATAGTTGCTGACGAATCGAGCCACTCTGCGTTGAATGTGGTCAACTGGAAGGAGTAGGTATCTCTGATGCTCCAGCCTAGAGGTGAGAGCAATATTCCATGGGCAGCCGGATTTGTGCCCTAAAAAGTTCGAGGCGGAGATCCGGCCTGAAATACAACATCTACATCCTACATCTGTAGTTTCTAGTGGGTACGATCCCCATATAACCACGCTGCCTCCCCGGGTGGTGTAGCATGCGGTAGGCATTTTCTCCGTCTCAAAAAAAAAGCCCAGCGTGTAAAGTTTGGTTCCTTGCCTAGTGCCCAGCCCTAGGAGAGTAATGAGCTGTTTATGTTATGTATGAAAAGGCTCAGATACACCCAACAGTTTTTTAATTCTTCTATCGTGTCAACATGAGCTACATAATGATAATAGTTCATGCCGTGGAAAAGAGATTGAACACAACAGTGAATGGTTACAGGATGAGCAAATAAATACCGTAAAATGCCCTAACTTTGCCCACAAGCCCTACTTTGCCTAAGGCAATAACTTAATTTTTACACGCACTAACACTTTATAACTGAACCAAATGTAAGCGTTGTCACAGTTTTTAAAGCTCCCCAAGTACGGAAATCATAGCTATTATAGTTTACTCAAAAAATAACTAGGCAAAGTAGGGCTTGTGGGTCAAGTTAGGGCAGTTTACGGTAGTTTACAATTATATCTCTTGCTTAAACTCCCTATTCCTTAAATTATAATCATAATCATAATCATAAATCTTTATTTCACCAAATGGAACAACTTACATTTTTTTTAAATTACAGTACTTTTTTGTGTAGGTACTAGTGAATGTTTACAACAGAAGATAGAATAAATTAGTACCATAAAACATAATTATCACTTACGAGCGTAGCAAGTTGTATCAAGTCCGATTAGCACTATCCCCCGTACTAGTTAAAACTGTATTACGGAAAGAATAGGTCTTCTCCTTCTCGAACACAAACATCGTCATAAATAAATAGTAAGTCTCAAAATAATATGGTTGGAGGAGCGCGCACTCACACGGTGTAATTGTTAGGTATGATAAAAAAGGAGGAGAACCTTTATCTCAAGGTGAACATCAAACCTAGAACCTCACAATCAACAAACACACAAACATGTACTAAGTACTGAACCAATAACCTGAATACGTAATCCAGTGACGCTAACATTGACGTCAGTCATACAACCCTAATGTATTTACACTGTGAAAGCGAACTCTGAACGTCAATCTTGTTTGACATTCGGGTTATAGTGTCTGACATTCAGATGTTTATGAGTTGTCTGGACAGGAATTTAGTACAGTGCATTGAAGCTGTTTAGTTCAGGGTTGAAATAAAAAACCAGCAGAAAACAGAAAACTATGCTTCGCAAAAACTTACGGCATAATTTGCGTCGAGCATTCTTGCGATATCCCTATATCTTCTCATTGGTGTCGTAAAGGCGATTAAGGGATTCACCAGAGGATGGGCAGCAGCGTTCTCTGAGTATTTAACCAACCAACTGCGATCTCCAACCCGTCTGCCAAGCGTGGCGATTATGGCATATTCCCCAACATGAACAGCTTGGAACAGGGTATCAACGTGAACGGCGAGAACATCTCACATCTCCGTTTTGCCGATGACATCGTTGTAATGGCTGAGTCGCTGGAACAACTGGGCGAAATGCTGCACAGCTTAAACGGAGCCTCTCGACGTGTCGGTCTCGGCATGAATCTGGACAAGACTAAAGTCATGTTCAATATGCTTGTCATGCCGAGGCCAATATTCGTCGAAGGGTCGGCACTCGAAGTTGTAACGGAATACGTCTACCTAGGGCAGGCAATTCAGCTTGGTAGACACAACTTCGAGAAAGAAGCCAACAGAAGGATCCGTCTGGGCTGGGCAGCATTTGGCAAACTTCGCCGAGTCTTCTCGTCGCCTATACCGCAAAGTTTGAAGACAAAGGTCTTCAACCAGTGCGTCCTGCCTGTCATGACTTACGGTGCCGAGACGTGGACACTGACAGTTGGGCTAGTCCACAAGTTTAAAGTCGCTCAGCGAGCTATGGAGCGAGCTATGCTTGGAGTTTCTTTGAAGGATAAAATCCGAAACGAGATTATCCGGAGAAGAACCGGAGTGACCGACATAGCTTGTAGAATCAGTAAGCTGAAGTGGCAGTGGGCTGGCCATATCTGTCGAAGGACCGATGGCCGCTGGAGCAGACGAGTCCTTGAGTGGAGACCGCGAATCGGCAAACGCAGCGTAGGGCGCCCCCCTGCCAGGTGGACCGACGACCTAAAGAACGTGGCTGGGGGGGACTGGATGCGGAAGGCAGAGGACCGAGCGTTGTGGCGCAACTTGGGAGAGGCCTATGTCCAGCAGTGGACTGCGATAGGCTGAGTTGATGAACAGCTTGGGGGAGGCCTATGTGAAGCTGTGGATGTCTTTCGGCTGAAATGATGATGATTCCTGCGATATATGAACGGTTGCCATTGTTACCCGAACTATGGCCAGCAATACGCCTTGCCGCAAGAAATCACATCGCATCACATCGCAGCAAATTTAGACATGGGGTTTCAACTTTCCTGTCTCACTGAAAAGACGCGCATTTTGCTGCTGTCTATACTGTTGTAATGTAGGTATGTAAAATGCAATTTTTCGCGGTTTTAATTATTGTAAAATGATTACTTGTAAGATGAGACTAATCTATAAGACCATGATAAGACCTGCTGTCCTGTATGGATCGGAATGTTGGGCTACGAAAGGAATTAATGAAAGGCAAGTGCATGCAGCTGAGATGAGAATGTTAAGAGGAATGTGTGGTGTAACGAAAATGGATAGGATAAGGAATGAATATGTAAGAGGGAGTCTGAAAGTAGCGCCATTGACAGAGAAGTTAAGTAGCAACAGACTGTCATGGTATGGACATGTGATGAGGAGGAATGAGGAGCATGTTACGAGGAAAGTTAAAAAGAACATGCTGTGAAAGAACAAAACATGCTGCGCCGACCCCAAATAAATTGGGATAAGGGCAGGAGGATGGATGGATTACTTGTAAGATTCTTAAATTAGTTATAATTTTGCTGTTCGATCCCTTCTCTACAAAAACAAACAATATCATCAAACATAGTACAGTCGACTGCATGACAGTGGTAACACTTGAATTAGAAAACCACCCTTACTGCTTACGCAATAAAGGTGCTGTCATTGTTAAAATGTTACCACTGACGTGCGGTCGACCGTACTATCTCTTGCAGACATGGGTCTATCTACCTACATATTAACATAACTATAAGTGAGAGCACTTTATGGTCCAATACTTAATTAATAATATTGGTTGCTTCATAATATGGTTAGACTGGTAGCCATCCCCAACATTATAACAAAATCAGCTGCCGGTATACTGCTGCCGGATTCTATAATTAGAACAGAAATTCCTACCTCCACCTCAAAATTCTACCCTTTCTCTGACAAACAGTTCAAATACCACTAAACATTGTCGTTGCTTAACACTTCGATCCTCGTATACCGTCTATTGATATCAGGCATTAACTGATTTAACACCAAATTTCCTAGCCATATATGAATCAACAGGTGCTTTTGGAACTCGTGTGTTATATGAAGAAAAAAGGAAAGATATCTGACTGTTTGTAAATATTATGTCTGGTTAGATTTTTTTGTGGCACTATGTCACTCGGTCCTCTGCCTTCCGCATCCAGTCCCCTCCAGCCACGTACTTCAGGTCGTCGGTCCACCTGGCGGGGGGATGCCTTACGCAGCGTTTGCCAATTCGCGGTCGCCACTCAAGGACTCGTCTGCTCCAGCGGCTTTCGGTCCTTCATGTGTGGCGCAACTTAGGAGAGGCATATGTCCAGCAGTGGACTGCGACAGGCTGAGTTGATGATGATGACTATGTCACTCATGCCCAAAACGTTGGTTTTTTTTCTCCTTCATTTTCGTATCGATGGTACAAAAATTGACTGACGATAACACAATTTTAAAATGCTGCTGGCCCAAAAATTTGCTACGTCTCGTGCATTGTCTGTGGCATTGTTGAGATCGCTCAGTAAGCAGATGCTGGGACATAAAGAGCAGCATAGCAAGTGTGACATTGATTGAAGATCAATGCCACAGGTGCAGGCTGTAGCCGTTAAGTCTATATAGCCCCACATGCTCATGTTAAGCCTGCATTAGCTAACCTGGTTCCGCAATCAGTTAAGGGACTTCCATATAGGTTAGGGGAGATTATATACCGTGCAAAAACTTCTCGCTGGGTTGGATCAAGTTGGATGTTGTTTGTGGGCAGAGCAATTTTTTCCAGCCACAGTTTCCGATGGACTCGTGGCGAAATAGCAACCGTGCAGATTGTACGATCTGCGAGGTTAAGCTGCGCTTTCCGTGGTCAGTCCGTGGATGGTGACCATTTCGTTACACATAGAGACCCCTCCATGCCTCGGAGAGCACGTTAAGCTGTCGGTCCCGGTTGTCATTCGAACATCTATGGCAGTTGTTACGGGTAGTCAGAAGCCTGAAAGTCTGACAACTGGTCTAACCTCCGAATGTCAGTATTGCCCAGTAACTGGGTTGCGAGGGTATGATGGCAGTGGCTCGGTGCAAAATACTGATATTAAGTCGCATCTGGATAGACTGGAAGCCGACCCAGATACAATTGGGAAAAGGCGTGGAGGATAATGAGTTTCCTATGAACCTCAGCTGGAGAACCTTGTAGAGCTTCTGTTGATTTAAGGAAACTGTGGTGGCTTATTAGGCGTTGTGTTGTTATCTAGGTGCCAAAGAAAGTGTATCTTGTATCAGGTTCCTGCTTTTTTTTCTCTACCGCACACGCTAAGTCCTTCTGGACATTAAGGACTAATGACTATTGGATACAGGAAATTGGTTTTATTAAGAATGTTATAGTGAGAAAAATATAATACATGAAACGTTAGAAAAACCAAGCGATTTAATCCCGTTAAACTTTGTTTTATTATAATGTGTATTTATCGCGAAAACCTAAGAAATTATTATATAATACATGATTTCTTAATCCTCGGATCAAATCCAAAAAAAAACTATAAAGACACCCATCCCACATCATGGTCTGTCGAACAATGGCAGATTGATCTTTTCTGGACCAGAGACTACAAGCCATCAGCGAATACTTCTATTTCTCATTGGTTACAAAGAAACTTGGCATTCATAAAATTACAATTTATATGTATTTTGTAGGACTGGCCAAGATTGAAACATTACTTCTTCAGAATATTTACGTGTGTACTCATACACAATGTTTCTAGACGCCACCGCGCAAGATTAATTGTTTTCTAAATTTAATCTTCTAAACAGTGAGGACATATTGTTTTCAGTGCTATTTTGCTTTTAGAAATACTTTTTACATAATAATGGATGGATATTATGTGTATATTGAAAAAGAAAACAAATAAACCAGCGTACTTAGTCTAGGAGCTCTGATCCTTAATGAGTTTATAATATTTTTTTATTCATATTCCATTATTCATTTATATATAAGTTTTATTTATTCCAGTGTACCAATGTTCACCTTATTGTTTTATGAAACTGAATGCAAAAATACTAAGTGAACTTAAAAAAACCTCCGAAAAAACAACAATAAAAATCATAGCACTCCTTAAAATAGAAAAACCACCTAAACATCGGAATTTTTTAAATAAACTGAGCAAGCACATAAAAAGCGGCATGCCACGACAAAAACCGCGGGCAGTACTAGTTTAAGGATGAGGTAAAATGGAGTACGAATGATTCCGTACTTGGATGCGTGCCAACGACTCTTCCGCTCCGATCGCCGAATTAAAACCGATAACGACCGACAATGGACACGATCGTGATATAAGACTAGACTTCGTCTTGGACTTCGCTTGATGTATTGTGTCTTCTTTATCACACGTGAAATGTTTTTGTTAAGACGCTACAAAATATACATGAATTTATCTTCTATAGCGAGGTGATAGAATTCTAAATTGCGTCAGCCCAGAACTTAGCTATAAATTATCTGATAAACATGGACAATGTATATTTGAATCTAGTATAGTTATGATGATACCCGAAGAACAAAAAAGATAGCCACGCCAGCCATGGGTATTTCCATCAAAAATCAATAAAAAAATATTTCTTGAAAATGGGCTGTAGCGTCCTCCTGTATCCTGTACGAATCATACTGCTATGCTAAGTGCTGTGCTTGTTTTCTGTCTATTATCGCTAGCAACATGGAAGATTATGATGATGATCTTTTTGCCTTAAAATGTAAAAGGCCTGTAAAATTGATGATTCTAACACCAAATACAATCACGGCCAAAAATCTTAATCAATACTTGATTACTATTAAAATCGCTATCAAGGCTTATTTCTTAGCAATATTCCAGCTAACTCAATTTTATTATCCACTTATCTTAAACCATTGAATTAATCTTTCCATGTTACATGACAGGTTCACGATTGATGACTCGAAACTTGCCAAAATAGAAACGACAAATTGACCCATAAATTGTTAATAACATCGAAGGTGTTGCCAGTTTACCTTATAGGGGAAAATTATACGATTATTTTTTATTGATGATGATAGAGCAACAAAGTTATTCATGTGGGACGTGGCATATTTCTTACTCATTATATTATATTTTTTAACAAAATAATAATTGCGCATTGTGCTAAATTCAGATTATATCAGAAAGCTGTATATAAAGGTGCGTACTCACCACGAGTATTTGCGTGTAATGCAACAGCTTGAGTTCAAACTCATGCTCGACACCAACAATGCTCAAGCATTACATGGGTAAAAATGTCGAAGCGAGCTTTACAGTGCGCAGACTTAGAATATTATATCTTTGATTATTACAGTAGTGAGTACCTTAAACCGAGCATCACAGTGCGCAAACATGGAATGTTACAACTTCGAGCATTACAGCAGGCGAACAATATAGTGCGCACCACTTGTAACTAACGCCAAAATAAATGAATCAATTTTACACGCACGAACGTTCGCGGTTTGTAACAATCTATGCTCAATTTTGAGCGGTCACAAAAGCAAATTCTCTTCTGTCAGTACGTAAGGGCTGGTGCATCATTGTAATGTAATGCTCAAATTGAATTTTGAATCATTACATTACACGTGAATACTCGCGGTGAGTACGGTTCTTTATGACAAACTCCTTGACCGTGTTCAAGAAACACTTTTGATGATAAAAGTGCTCCTAAATTCCTAAGATGAATAAATCTTTTATGAATTGCTTGAAAATAAAATTATTTTAATGTAAATATTCTATTTTTTTGCCTGGATATTATTACACCAGTAAACGCACCTAAAGATACATCAAAAGGAAAACAAAACGCAGATAGAAAAAAAAAAATGTGTTGCATGTTTTTTGCTATGAAAGTAGGAGCAAAACACGTATAATGAGGTTTATCATTTATGAATATTAAAAATTATCGGCCAGACATATTACGGTGGCATTGGAGCATACACGAGGTAAAAGTAACGCAATAAAAATGAAGATTCCCCCGCATCAAAATATAATATCTTATAAATAATAACTTCAAAAAAAACTAAAACTATTTCAGATGTCCCCATTTGAATATTACGAAAGCGTAATAACCGGGATAGTACGAATTGGTATGAATGTCGCACGAACTAGTACGAATTACGCGCCCAGTTAGTAAATGTCAAGCACAATAAAATTATATTGGATGTTTACGATTTTTTTGCTACTTTACGCAAAACTGACGTGTGCAAATATGACCCATTTCCTATTTAAATGTGAATATGTTTTATGTCCAGCTGTGGACTGCGATAATTTGTTAGTGATGTAGTTTAAATAACATTGTTTATTGAAACAAGGATTTTTTTGAAAAACATTCTGGTACAGTCAGTGGTATTTCATAAGTACGTATTTGTATGTTAATTTACAAAAAAGTATATAATCTTCTTCTTCCAAATCTTATATTCCATATTAGATTAAGAAATCGAAATGTATCGTATTATTAAGTACCTACATGATTGCAAATGATTGTCTCCTTAACACGGAAATACCTACTGATAGTAAATTTGTAAACGGAATGAAAGAGCCTAGATCTCACGACACAGGGAATCCTAGTGTGAGGTCTAGGACCTCAGCCCAATTGTTTGTAACCGTTTTACAATTAAATTATTCTTATTCTATTATTATTCTTAAATCGCTTTAAACCTATTTGCATGCATGAAAATGCTATATAACGGTACTGAGGTATAGTATCTAATTTATAAACGTACATTAAGCGAAAAAGGTGTGTCACAATCGTAGCAGGTGGAAATCCGTAGTCTCTACCTACTCCAATGGGAAACAGGCTTTATAATATGTATGTATGAATATCTTCTTCACTTTGTTTTAGGTCTGTTATGAATGAATTTGGATGGATGTATAGCTTTTTTTAACCGACTTCAAAAAAAGGAGGAGGGTACTCCGAGATTTCTGGGCCGATTTGCGTAGTTGTTTTTTTACTTGGTAGAGGAAGCCCGCGCGGTGGTCCCATATAAATTTTATTGACTTAGGTTGAGTAGTTTTTTAACCAGCTTCAACAAATCTGTTTATTTTAGCTTCGCCTACCTAGATGATCTGCTAATAGTTTAGTTTTTCTGTGAATTATCAACTAAAAAGTATGAAATAAAAACTTTTTAACAAAAAATAAAACTGACTTCAAAAACCTTAACTAAAAAGTAAAAAATAATTCTTGTATGTATTTCAAAATCTTAACACGAACCAAAATTTTGAAGTCGGCGCGTGATTTTCATGTATGTTCGCATAAACTGTTTTTTTGCTTGAAGTAGTACGACAAAGATATGCACTAGATATTTACATGAGGCAGATTCAAAAGAGCATTTAGGTACTGTACATATTTTACAAACATCCTTTCATGTAGCTTTGATGTGGTTTCCTGTAAATTACCAAGGTCAAATAAATTGCAAACAGCTTTAAAAAATTGCCATCTTTCATCTTGAGAAATCAAAATGACTTTTCTTTGTAATGGCTCGTTGAATTTGCGGAAACATACCTATCTATTTCTATAGATCAAATAGGGAATCATGAAAAGCTTTTAAACTTCATTCAAGTATATTTTTTCGATACCAAATTTTTATCACGTACTCACGTTAGTCATATTACGCAACAATAACGTCAAATTCGCATACCAATCTTTTAAGTACAAGTTTCATACTGGCTCCTAGTCTGTAAGTTCTCTGTTCTCACAGCACAGACATAGTAAAAAATATAGACGAAGTGCTGCGAACAATCATTGTGAAGCCAAAAAAAAAACTATGCTCCTTCGTGTAAAACCAGCGCTCAAGCACACACCATGCACCTGAAGGATATTTGCTTTCGCGATGCCGCGACATGTGTACTGAGATGGGTGAGCACGGTTTGAGGTGTATGTGTGTTCGTGAGTGCTGGTTGTACACGAAGGAACATAGTTTTTTTTAGCTTCACTAAATTGTTCGCAGAACTTCGTCTATATTTTTTACTATGTCTGTGCCTCACAGTCTGTCCTTAACAACCCTGATAATTTATTTTTAAACGGCGCCTATTTTTATAAATAAATAGGATGCCAGCAATCTTGTCGGTATTTAAATATATTGGGGGATAAAATTAAATAAACATGGTGGTTAGACGAACCTGTTTTTAAAAAACCCATAATTACCGCTGAAAATTATTGCGCAAAAGTAAATTGATAACATTATTTGAAATCAAAATAACATAGGTATTAAGAATGCAGGGTTATTTTTAATCCTAACTATTACAATACTGTTAATATGTCTGTTTGTTTGATTGTTTGTCTGTTTGTTCGAGCATCACGCTAAAACTACTAGACCGACTTTGATGAAACTTTCTGTGTTTTAATGCTTATGATTAGACTTAAAAACTGGTAGGTAGGTATGTGTTATATGAAAAAAAAAGGTTCCTGTGGGATGAACTGAAGAACCACTGGAGCTAAGCCGTGGGCACGGGCTAGTTAATTAATTACCCTTTAAGGGATGATTGCTCTAGTGGTTGCAAGCGCGACTGCTGAGCGTGAGGTCCTGGGTTCAATTCCCGGGTCGGGCAAAGTGTAATTGGGTTGTTTCATTAGGAAATTCTCAGTAGCAGCCCGGAGTCTGGATTTGTGCCCGGTTAATGGCAATAGGCTCGCCCCTTATTACATGGGACTTACAACATAACTGGCGAAATGTGGGTGCACTATACACCTCTGCCTACCCCTTCGGGGAAATACAGGCGTGATGTTATGTTATGTTGTTGTTAAGGGATGATTGTACCCATCAATTTAAACAACTTTTACTATGGGACCAACGCTGAAATCCTAAAAAGATATTATTCACTAGTCTATGCCCGCAGCTTCGCCGGCGTGGATGTCGTTTATCGCACATCCCTCGGGAACAGTTAATCTTTCCGGAATAAAAAGTAGCCTATATGTTAATTCGAGTTACGTTCTATCTGTATGCCAAATTTCATCCAAATCCGTTCAGCCCACAGCGTGATTGAGTAACAAATATCCAAACATCTTCACAAACTACTAGCCGATATGTAAATCCGGGTTATGTTCTATCTGTATGCCAAATTTCATTTAAATCCATACAGTAGTTTTTGCGTGAAAGAGTAACAAACATCCACACATTCATACGTCCATACATCCTCACAAACTTTCACGTTTATAAAATTAGTAGGATAGGATACGTATAATAATATACCGGGTTATTTGTAAAACACCGTTATCCTCTCAGGACTATGTTACTGACATCAGAATTAACAACTTTTGTTCTATGACTTTTAAAAATTTATCATATTTTAGTTCATCAGATTTTCATACAAAAATTAAAATATTTAAATTGAACGCTCTAAATGTTACGAAGTCCATGCGAAGCAAAAGAAAGCGCGATAGTTAAATAGCGAGGGGAGCGGGGTTAGGGCGGCGGGGCTTGAACTTGACCTATTTATGGGCGGCCCTCAGTCGGTCGGTCGCTTTGATGCGCTTGCGTCGCGTCGTCGTACAGCAAAATACAGATTTGAAATGTGTTAGATAGGACAACAAAATCTTGAAGGTTTGTTTTTACTAAATGTATTGTTTTGTAAAAAGTCATGGAACAAAAGTTATTGATTATGATGTTAGTAACATAGTCCTGAAAGGTTAACGGTGTTTTACAAATAACCCTGTATATGTTTAGAGTAGGATTCAATTTTTTGTTAAGATTTCAGTGTTGATTTGTAAGAGTTGTTGAGATTGATGAGTACAAGGATTACTAATGAATTAATTAACAATATCCCTATACAACGTGTTATTGAAATAACTGAAAACCTCTTAAGGGGTCATTGTACTCATAATTATGAACTACTTTTACTACGGGACCAACCTTGGAATCGCGAAAAAAAATCTTCTAATCCCCAGATTAGCGTTCACATAAATTGGCAAAATACAGGGAACAGTTGACATTTTATCCGCGATTTCAGGTTTAGTACCATAGTAAAAGTAGTTCATGATGAGTACAATGACCCCTTAAGAGGTTTTCGGTTATTTCAATAACACATTGTATATTATCATGGGAAAGAAGAAAGTTTAAGGGATTGAATTAATGTTGAATATTCGACACAACCTACATAGAAATACCCTCAGTCCTACATCCCTGAAATCCCGAATATTATGCGTGGCAGATCGAATCAATACCGTTGCTAGGATTCCGGGATTACATGCATATATGCATAATACGTACATGTGTAAATATGCATACACTTGCATAGTTTGATGGATGCTGTACGCTTCAAATATTAAGAGAATTAGTGTAAAGAAATTTGTATTTTAGTTTGTTATTAATAGGGTTGCGTTTTGCTTGAAAACTTGTTATGGTCCAACTTTTGATATCATCATCGTACAAGCCTAGATATTTTGTCGATTATTCAGCTGCGTTTGCAGTGATGGGCGACCATGCATTCTTATTAGGTAGAATACCTACGTACCAATCTTTATGGCAGTTGTGAAGTTAGCGCTGCGTAGTGCCCCGCACCCCGATTGACACCCGCGGACTCAAAATTTTACTACTGCGCAGGCCTACGTCTCGTTTTCACAGCATAAAGTTAAGTGCATACTCTACACACAAATGCGGCCGTCATCTTGATTTAACGTATTTATGATTGGCAGAGGTTACGAGATGCCAAAATCCTTAAAAGTCTGACAATAGGTCTAAACCCAGGTTTTAAGTGTTGCTCATCAACTTAGCCTATAGCAGTTCACTGCTGGACATGGGCCACTCCCAAGTTGCGACACAACTCTCAGCCATATCTGCCTTCGGCATCCAATCCCCCCCAGCCACGTTCTTCAGGTCAACAGTCCACCTGACGTGTAGGAGCTGCATTTGCCGATACGCGATCTCCACTCAAGGACTGGTCTGCTCCAGTGGCCATCGGTCCTTCGACATACATAGCCAGCCCACTGCCACTTCAGCTTACTGTTCCTACAAGCTATGTCGGTCACTCCAGTTCTTCTACGGAAAATAACGTTACGGATTTTATCCTCAAAGAAACTCCAAGCATAGTTCGCTCTATAGCTCCTCATAGTGTTTCCCAACTTAAATACTCAAAATCCTCAGTAATTGGGTAGCCATCAGATGGCAGTAGCTCCATATAAGACCGCCTATTGTACATATCTTCATAAGTTATGTATGTTGCTTTTTTTGTGTACATTAAAGAGTATTTGTGCTGTTTTGTATTGTATTGTAAAACTTGGTAAAACCTGATATTTACCTTTTACAAATACAAAAAAATAAATATAATGTTTTGTTTTTGTGAAAAAGATACATGGTAACATTACTTGGTGATTGCAGCATAGACATATACAAGCGTAGACATTTATATTACCACCCTTTGAAATAATTGGATTAGAACTGCCTTTTAAGCAAATAATGCCTGTAATTAGGAAACTTTTAAGGGAATTTTTAGGGGACTTTTTATATCCAAATAGTGCCCACGAGCCAATGGGCCACCGAAACCCTATTACTAAGCCTACGCCGTCCGTACGTCCGTCTGTCTGTCACAGGATTAAATTTTCACAGATTATATGTTAGCTTTGTGGTCTATGGTTAACTCAATCTTGGCAAATACTAAACATTATTAAATATGGTACGTAACTCTAAATGCACGAGTCTGACTCGCACTTGGCTGGTTTTATTTCCATTACCTACATGTGAACAATTCCAAGTCAGAAGCTACTACTCTGGAAACGAAAAAATCAATAACTTTTCCAGAAATACCAATAATACGAAATACATCGCAATACTATCTAGCAAGTGTATAATGTTTCTTCCAATAACTCACAATCCCTGGTAATGTTTATTGCAGTAGCTAGAAAATCAGATCGATCCAGTTCCTGGGATGTTTCAATACTACAATACATTTGCTGTAGTATGTATCTATTGGAAGACGGGCCAACTGTATTGTATATCCAATTGTTTGTTCGAGACTTCGAGTCAGTTTTTATTACCGTTAACAGTGTATCAACAAGGTTGACAGTGTGTCTAAGCCCTTAGTAATCGTGTACGTCATGGATAGTCTAAAGCAGGGATTCACAGGGATTCACAGGGGGTCACAAGTTTTTTTTTTTTTTTTTTTTCGAATGGACTCTCGCAGATCGATACCCAAAATAGGTAGGTACCCTAACTGCTTAACCGGGCGGGTGGCGGAGAATCCCGTTAGGGACTCCATCCGTCGAACAATTTCCCTAAACCTAACTTATAAACTAAAAACGCGGTTGCAAAACCGCATAAGGGAGGGCTCGGACCTCGGCTTACTGGGGCATTGCGGGGGGACCCCGCTGCTATGTCCCCCTGGCAGCCGTTGCTGCATCGGGAATAGTTTTCTCGAAAGTGGCGAACTTTCGGTATAAAGGGGGAGTTTGTTCACGAGACCCGTTTTCCCAATGTTATTTAAAAGTATAGATATGCCATATACATACATATGGGTGTTTCTTATGTATTATAAGTATGTATTTACAAAAAAAAAGTATATTAGTATTATATCCATTGTCTAGTACTCATAGTACAAGCTCTGCTTAGTTTGCGACTAGATGGTGCTGTGTAAAAACGTCCGGAAGTATTTATTTATTTATTTATATCCTAACAAAACCAACGAAAATGTTCTGTACGCAGCGGCAGCACAATACACATAAACAAGTAAAAAGTAAGTAAGTTGATTACTTCAAGTTACTTTCTGATGATTAAATTGACCCCTTAAGAGGTTTTCAGTTATTTCAAAAACATGTTGTATTTGCTCCAGCTCACCAATAGATCTACTAAGCTACTAGTAGTAACCAACCCGCGTCGAATCAAATCCCCACAATTTCTAGGAATGTTCCTATCAAAGCTTGTTGCGCTACCTAGCCCAGTAACAGACAAGCCGAGCGATCGCACTCCGCCACTGACCTAATTCACCAATGAATCATGCGTTAGGGCCTGCTACAAACGAGCGTCTTAAGAGAATAAATAATTATTTATTTACCATGCAAATAATGCTCACAACTGAAAATAAGCCGTTTCTAAAGTATCGATGAACAACAACAACAATCAGCACCAGTGAGGAAATTAAAAAAAAAACACAAATCTGTAATATTAGCTACATTTAAATACTTTTTTATGTTATCAAAGTACGCCTATCAAGGCAAAGCATAGTGATACTGGATTATTTATAAATTTACACCATGTCTTGTACATCATACTTATATTTGACAAATAAATAATTTTGAATATGAATTTATATTTTAAATCTAGATCCATGCTTTAGCATCGTTCTAGAAACCTCAATCTATAATATTAACATCTCGCGTGCTTTCGTTCGAAATATCAAACGGCCGTCAACTGCCAAACTTGACCTTGGGTGTGGTGACGCCTCTTTCTATTTACTTGCGTTAAAAAACCATATTTCTCGCTATTTTATTAGGAAACATTATATAAAACGTATTTGTTATAATCTCTATAATATTTCCTACCTAGTTTTATAACTTTCATGTAACTTGTTAAAAAAAAAAAAAAAAAACAAAGATTGACTGCAAAACGAAAATCTATTTCCACAATTTTCCGCCGCCAGACAGCAAGCAGCATTCAACCGCGGTCGAAGCTGTGCTGTCAGGCAGCAAACAGCATGTGAGGGAAAAATTCGAAACGCTCGTGCATATCGGGCCTTAGCGGAGTTTACATTACAAAACTAGTATCGTGAAACTGTAGATTGAGGACTGAAAACTTTACTCTGTCAGGACTTCGGGATTCTGGTGTGCGATACACATGCTGATATGATTTAAAAAGAAAATTATCAGAAAATTGTAGATTATGTCAAGGTCAAGTTTATATTCGAGTGTTGTGGCGCAACTTGGGAGAGGCTTAAGTCCAGCAGTGGACTACCATATAGGCGTGTTGATGATGAAGATTACAGATAACTATAAAGAAATAGATTTTTAATGTAGGCTAAAGCCAATAAGTGCAATTTAACTATAATAATAGCCCCCGAAAAAACCCGCCCTTCACTGCTTCCTAGTGTTTAATCTGAGAAGAAAATGCGGCGCATAAAACTCCTCAGCAATACATTTCCGTCATTATAAATGAGTTAGTATACCTATATAACTCCGCAGAAAAACGTTTCCATCATTATAAATGAGTTTATATACCTAATATAACTCCGCAACAAAACATTTCCTTCAATATAAATGAGTTTATATACCTAATAGAACTCCGCAGCAACACATTTCCTTCATTATAAATGAGTTTATATACCTAATAGAGTCCCCAGCAACACCATATCCGTCATTTACCCTTTAGAACTCCCCAGCAACACATCTCCGTCATTATAAATGAGTTTATATACCTAATAGAACTCCGCAGCAACACATTTCCTTCATTATAAATGAGTTTATATACATAAATAGCTGTGCTCGCGACTCCGTCCGCGAGGATGTCGGAAAATAACATCGTGTCATAATTATGAACACAATATCTTCAAATATATACATATAAGCGCCTACACAGACGATTACACTATTTACCGACCATACTATATTTTGTTTTTACAACCAACCGGCTAAGGTGATGGAATTTCATGGAATTAGCCCTAAACTCCCTCATTCTGAGAAGACGCTCGTGCCCAGCAGTGGGAAGTAATTGGGCTGATTATGTTATTCTATAACACTAACCACATCTCTTCTTATGCTGAGAAGAGGCCCGTGTCCACCAGTGGGACTGTAATGGGCCGGTAATGTTATGTTATTCTAGAATACTAATAATATCCAGTTCATTAACTCTTCTCATTTTGAGAAGAGGGCCATACCCAGTAGTGGGACAGTAATGGGTTGACTACGTTATGTTATTCTATATTTTCTAGTTTCTTAACTCTTCTCGTTCCGAGAAGAGGTCCGTGCCCAGCAGTGGGGCAGTAGGTAATGAGCTGATTATGTTATGATAATCTATTACACTAACAATATCCAGTTGCTTAACTCTTCTCATTCCAAGAAGAGGGCTATGCCCAGCAGCGGGACAGTGATAGGCTATGTTATGTTATTCTATATTTTCTATAATACTAATAGAAACCAGTTGTATTTTTAGGAACCTGCAACCTGCATGCACCAACAATCATGACCTCTACTTTGTATGCAACTTAATACAATAGAGGGGTCAAGCTGTATCGCTGGATCTACTCAACCGATTCAGATAAAACATACCCTATATTTTAAGTTAGACTAATACCAATACAAATGCTAAGTTTCATTACGATCCGTTCAGCCGTTTTCATGTGATGAGGTAACAAACAGACAGACAGACAGACAGACATAAATATTTTAACGATTGATTAGTGTTCTATAGCTTATTTCTAGTCCCCCTAGCCGGTTTTCGCGAAAAAAAACTCAATGTACAGACTTTTCGACCTTTACAGTTTTATTATAGTACTAGCTTTTACCCGCGGCTCCGCTCGCGTTAAATTCTGCTAACCCACGTCAGTCCAGTCCAGTCCAGTCCATTCCAGTCCAGTAACACTGTCCCACTGTCCCGCTGTCCCGCTGCCCCGCTGCCCCACTGCCCCACTGCCCCGCTGCCCCAATGCCCCGCTGCCCCGCTGCCCAACTGTCCCACTGCCCCGCTACCCCACTGCCCCGTGCCCCACTGCCCCGCTGCCCCACTATCCCACTGCCCCATTGCCCCGCTGCCCCGCTGCCCCACTGCCCTGCTGCCCAGCTGCCCCGCTGCCCCACTGCCCCGCTACCCCACTGCCCCACTGCCCCGCTGCCCCACTAAACGGCTGCCCCACTGCCCAGCTGCCCTGCTGCCCCACTGCCCAACTACCACACTGCCCCACTACCCCACTGCCCCACTGCCCCACTGCTCCCCACTGCCCGCTGCCCCGCTACCCCGCTGCCCCACTTCCCCGCTGCCCCACTGCCCCGCTGCCCAGCTGCCCCACTGCCCCGCTACTCCACTGCTCCACTGCACCGCTGCCCCACTATCCAACTGCCCCGCTGCCCCTGTAACCCACTGCCCCACTGCCCCACTGCCCCGCTGCCCCATTGCCCCACTGTCCCGCTCCCCACTGCCCCGCTGCCCCACTGCCCCACTGCCCCGCTACCCCGCTGCCCCACTGCCCCGCTGCCCCGCTGCCCCGCTGCCCCGCTGCCCCAATGCCACGCTGCCCAGCTATCCCCGCTGCCCCACTGCCCCGCTACCCCGCTGCCTCACTATCCAACTGCCCCGCTGCCCCGGTAACCCACTGCCCCGCTACCCCACTGCCCCGCTGCCTAGCTGCCCCGCTGCCCCGCTTACCAACTGTCCCGCTGCCCCACTACCCCGCTGCCCCACTGCACCGCTGCCCCACTGCCCCGCTACCCCACTGCCCCGCTGCCCCACTGCCCCACTATACCGCTGCGCCACTGCCCCGCTTCCCCACTGTCCCGCTGCCACGCTGCCCCACTACCCCGCTGCCCAGCTGCCCCGCTGACCCACTGCCCCACTGCCCTGCTGCCCCACTACCCCACTGCCCCACTACCCCGCTAACCCACTGCCCCACTGCCCCGCTACCACGCTGCCCCACTGCCCCGCTACCACGCTGCCCCACTGCCCCGCTGACCAACTGACCCGCTGCCCAGCTGCCCAGCTGCCCCACTGCCCCGCTGTCCATCTATCCCACTGCCCAACTGCCTGCCCCGCTGCCCCACTCCCCTACTGCCCCGCTGCCCCGCTACCCCACTGCCCCGGTGCCCCGCTGCCCAGCTGCCCAGCTGCCTCGCTGCCCCGCTGCCCCACTGCCCCACTATCCCACTGCCCCGCTGCCCCAGTACACCACTGCCCCGCTGCCCCGATGCCTCGCTTCCCCGCCCCGCAGCCCCACTGCCCCAGTAACCCACTGCCCCGCTGCCCCACTGACCCGCTGCCCAGCTGCCCCGCTGCCCCGCTGCCCCACTGCCCCGCTGCCCATCTATCCCACTGCCCAACTGCCTGCCCCGCTGCCCCACTCCCCTACTGCCCCGCTGCCCCGCTACCCCACTGCCCCGGTGCCCCGCTGCCCAGCTGCACAGCTGCCTCGCTGCCCCGCTACCCCACTGCCCCACTATCCCACTGCCCCACTGCTCCAGTACACCACTGCCCCGCTGCCCCGATGCCTCGCTTCCCCGCCCCACAGCCCCACTGCCCACTGCCCCACTGCCGCGCTACCCCACTACCCCACTGCCCCACTATCCCACTGCCCGACTGGCCCACTGCCCCACCGCCCCACTGCCCAACTGCCCCACTTTCCCACCGTCCCACCGTCACACTGCCACGGTCCTACTGTCCCACTATCCTACTCTCCCACTGTCCCACTATCTCACTATATCACTATCGTCCCGTCCCATGTCCCATGTCCCATCCTATGTCCAGTCCCATGTGCCGTCCCACTGTCCTGTCCCATGTCCCGTCTCATGTCCCGTCCCATTTCCCGTCCCATGTTCCGTCCCCTGTCCCGTCCACTGTCCCGTCCCCAGTCCCGTCCCCTGTCCCGTCCCCAGTCCCATCCCCAGTCCCATCCCCTGTCCACTCCACTCTACTCCACTCGATCGTACATTACTATCCGCTCGTGCAAATGCATAGAAGCTTCGATCTGTCGGGTGAGTACGCAACCCACGAATTAATTTTTTTCTTTTTTCCTTTCTTTCTTTCTTTCTTTCTTTCTCAAAACCCATACCAGTTTTTAAGTCAGATCATCAGCTTTCAAACAAAAAAAAAATCATCAAAATCGGTCTAGTAGTTTTAGCGTGATGCTGGAACAAACAAACAAACAAACAAACAAACAGACGTTTACAATTTTATAATAGTTAAGATAGATAAAACTCCCTAGCAACACATTTCTTTCGTTATAAACGAGTTGAGTATAAGTATGAGTTGAGTATCGTCATTCATGACTTTATGACGGTTAGTGAAGAAGTTTTCCTACGTAATCAATGCTTCAAGATGCTAGCATATTAAAACTGTTTGCAAATGAAAGAAAGAAATAAAAAACATTTATTTATTAACAAATAAGTATTAGACGTCTTCAGCTTTAACCTATAGGCCGTTACACGTTGTTTTTTGTGGGCTACGTAGTTTGCAATGTTGGCGCACTTCAGATACATGAGAGGGCAGTAAATTAATTTCCTTACCAACGAGTTTGTTTGGGTATTTTTTTTTACGTTGAACCACCTCCAAACCACACCTTCCAGATAAAAAGTAATATTATGTGAAAGTGCACTTAGTTTATATGTAATACTTATAGAACTGTAAACACCATAGAAATCTAAATAAAGGTAATATCTAGAAGTGAAAAAGGCGTGTGAACTTGTCGCCGCGTACAGGTGTCTTTTAGAAGCGTGAAAAGTTCACTCGCACGAATTTTTCAGTGCTGTTTTGGACGCAGAGTCACTAAAATTGTATTTTGCAGCATATCCAGCAGCGGATTTTTTTAGGCTTAATTTATTTTGCATCGAATGCTAGAAACATGGTGAGCGTGATTGCGTATTTATGTGTTGGTAGCAGAAAACTGGTGACATGCGTTCCCGTAGTAAAAGAAAGTAGATAACTCTAACTCCCTTTAACTCCTCAAAAATAACGTGGAAAAAACAAATCCTTCAAACGTTGTCACAGGTCAATTCCGCTTAGTGCCCTAAAATACACGAATCACACGTATACCTCACTATACCCACCACCACACCACACACATTTTTCACACCCTTACAGTACACACACGCACACGCACCCTCCCATACAATATTAACTAGATATTGTATAAATGCCCAAGAGGCTCTCTCCTTATGTTTGTGATTTTAATTAGTTGTGTGCTTCGTAATTGGCGTAATGTCTAGATTAATGAATTAAATATAATATTGTAAGCTTTGATAGTACCAATAACAAATAATTAAATAACATTTCTATTACCTGATAATTTAGATTTCTATGGTAAACACGCTATTATGTTCGCTCGAGTGAACTAACAACGTGTCGCTTCTTACAGAAAATCTTACTGAAGTGGATTCTAGTATCCTTAGATTTTCTGTCGCCTTTTTCGACATATGAGGGTGCACTCGAAGAAGACCTCGCAGTGCTCTCAAAACCTTATTTGAAAGACAGTCATGTCCGCGGATCTCTTCGTGTAAAATTTCTGAAAGAAAACCAGGAAAATTCACTGAAATGAAATTGTATATTCTTCTTCTTTTTCGTGTCGACATGAGCTACATAATAATAATAGCTCATGTCGTGGGGAAAAGATTAGCCAGTCAGCAGGTTGATAGCGGGGCTGACTGCCCAGAGTGCGCCGGACGATCAATTAAATATCGTCACTCGTGGAGGCTCTTTTAATGCACCCCAATTGTATGTTGAAATCACTTTTACAAGTAGGATTTTAAATCAACTGCTGAATTGTAGAACGTACTCGCGATCAAAATTATTTTGATTTCAATTTCCATTGCTTCGTATGCTTTGACAATTCGTCTTATCGACAACTATGCAGCACGCAATGAATATTGCTATTCATGAGAGCTATTGTCATTTTATTTTATTTATTTATATATTGCGGGTGCCGGTAAAATTACAATCACTTGAGATTTTACATCTTTATGTCCCAGTTTGGTGAACCGACTTGCGGTACCATTTAGGCAGCAGCCTAGGTGGTATTGCAGTTGTTATGGGCAAAGGTGGGCATTTAGCTCGTTTCGCCATCGTATAGGTAATATAAAAAAAAAACTTAGTTTGACATTGAATCCCTTTTATTTTGGAATTAGTTGACATGTGCTTTGATTATTAATTCGTAACTTTGATTATTATTGCTTTTGATGATGTCACATTTATAATTATCTTGTTTCTTGTCATGTATGTATATGGGTGTAATTTGCCTGATTAAAGATGATTTTAATTTAATTTAATTAGGTATATGTTTTGAGTCTGAATTTGAACACACATTTATGTTACAACTTGCAGTAAGAAAGTTAATTTTTAAGTTTACGCTCTCTCTCTCGTCTCTCACACAAAATATAAAAAAAACTTTAAAAATGTTCAATGGACGTGCTCTTCGAGGTAGGTACGAATCCTAAAAATTTCAAGGGTGGCCCAACCTTGAAATTTCCACCAGAGGTATGTACCTATGTGAAGAAGATGAGTGGTGAGCGAGAAAAAAAATACACCAATATATAGCGTATAGGAGAAATTAAATAACTAGGTTGTCATCTTAGTCTACCTGCGACCACGAAATGCTGCAAAGCTTTCAAAACGTCAGGAAAACCAATTTAAATAATATACGCGTTAATCCGGTTAAATTTTGTTTTATTATAATGTGTAGCGATCGCGAAAACCTAAGAAATTGAAAAAAAGGTTGTCAAAGTTCTAATTAAGTCACGAAAAATTAAAAAAAACTTGGGAGAGGCGTATGTCCAGCAGTGGACTGCGATAGGCTGAGTTGAGAGAATTAAAAAATACTATTGTTTGGTCGACTAATATATTTTGATACAGAACATTATTCTACATAAAAACATATTAACAAAACAATTCAACAATGAAAACCTTTGAAAGACTAGTTATTTAATTTCTCCTCTATTCCGAAGTTAATATTGGTACTGCTTTATTTTGCTAGCCTCACACAGCGCAGCTTTCCTATTGGTAGATTTAGTCAGGGCTCACAGCTCAGCTCGCTCATCCCTGGTGTAAGAACACTAACTGTGAGCAGCGTTAATCTTCTACTAAAAGGTTTTAGTTAGAAAACCCACACACAGTTGTATTTATAGCAGTTGTAGAAAATCAATCTTTCACTGTCTTTCAATCAGTTATCTTAAGCTAACAACACTGTTCGCCATTGTTTACCCATTCAGATTTAAACGCTAGTAATGAATCATGTAAGTACTTATTATTGTTGGAGTTAAACGTAGTGGTTATATTCTCTTTGGTTGGAGTCGTAAACAGTGTTGGAAATGTATTAAATGCCAGTGTTTGTGTGTGTGGAGAGAAGTCTTAAGGTAAATTTTAACCATATAAAAGGTTATAGGTTATCTTCAGATGCCAATAGACTTGCTTTAAAAACTCATGGCGAATCCCATACATTTTGTATTGATTTGTACAAAAAAAATAAAGATTTTCAGATAATTCGGAATGGTGTTTAAATAAATCGTTGGTGCCGAAGGGTCAACTTTAGCCATTTGGAATATTTCTTAAACCCCGCAATAAAAATATAATTATATGTAATTTATCACTCCATGTTATCATTGAGCTAATTTCTAAACATGATTAAATTGACAGCTGGATGTATGAGGCATTCTGAACGCCAATTGAAAGATTTTTTTTGTAATAAAGTGACACCAATAAAAAATGTCATGCCGAGGCCAACATTCGTCGAAGGGTCGGCTTTCGAAGTTGTAACGGAATACGTCTACATAGGGCAGGTAATTCAGCCTGGTAGACATTTGCGAGGAGGTGATGCTCGCTAAGGAGGCGGTGGAAAGGGTTCGAGAAGCAATGACCTCTCTTCCCACCCGCAGGAGACGGACCGGGCGTACGCTGACCTCCAGCCACCCTAAGAGTGGGCCTGCAAGCGGCGGACTCGAGGTAGCCCGCCACCCGGTCAGTCAAGGCCCGTGACGGTGGCGCGTCGTATTCCGCGCGCGCCAGTCAAGAGAAGTGTGTGTGTGTGTTCGGTAAGAGTCCGACACTGGCTCCGCCTTCCCCGGGCGGAGTACGTCAATTAGGATTTCCCCACTTTAAAAAAAAACTTGGTAGACACAACTTCGAGAAAGAAGCCGACAGAAGGTTCCGTTTGGGCTGGGCAGCATTTTGCAAACTTCGCCGTGTCTTCTCGTCACCTATACCGCAAAGTTTGAAGACAAGGGTCTTCAACCAATGCGTCCTGCCTGTCATGACTTACGGTGCCGAGAAGACGTGGACACTGACAGTTGGGCTAGCCCACAAATTCAAAGTCGCTCAGCGAGCTATGGAGCGAGCTATGCTTGGAGTTTAAAAAAAATAAAAAAAAATAAAAAAATTTGGTTAAAATCCATAACGAGATTATCCGGAGACGAACCGGAGTGACCGACATGGCTTGCAGGATTAGTAAGCTCAAGTGGCAGTGGGCTGGCCATATATTTCGAAGGACCGATGGCCGCTGGAGCAGACGATTCCGATTCTGCTGCGAATCGGTACGACTGATGAAAGTAGCTGGTGGTACTGGATGCGGAAGGCAGAGAACCGAATATTGTGGTGCAATTTGGGAGAGGCCTATGTCCAGCAGGACTGCGACAGACCGAGTTGATTGATTGAATAAAAAAATCCTAGAGGTTTTCGCAAATCTCTTGAAAGTTTTGTTGCTTAGCTACGTTTTACTTAGTGGACGGCAGCGCAGGGGTTAACTAGTTTGTGATACATGAAGAAACCTTCACCAAAACCCCTAGCATTAACTCAGGAAAGTCCAAGGTATATGTGTACCAAAATATATTTTTAAATTACTGTTTCGTTGTACTGGGAAACCCCAAATATAACATTACATTGTATTTATTAGTTGTTGAAGATCCACCAACATAATGTTTTCAACATTAAATTCGAACTTTTTATATCGTGTTATGATAGATTTATTGACGTTTTTTTTTTCAAGATTTTATGTGTTTATTTAGTATATGTACACGTAGGTGTATAGGTACGTATATTTAGGTCACCTCGCATGACTCATTGTTTTTTTCTGATGAAGCTGAAGAGATAGATGATTTCAAAGTTGTTTGAAGTCATCCTTAGATCAAATACTTTATTTTTAACTTTTCTCACGTTGCGTGAAAATTGACCCTATTAATTAACTGAAAGAAATATTGTGAAAAATGTATTTATCTCCACAAAATTTAAATGATATCAACCCGTATGATATGTCTAAATAAATAAGGCATAAACTACAAAAACATGAATAAAGGCAAATTTCGTGATTCTACAACAAATATATTTTTCGACAATGGGTGCGTCAGAATTTCTAATGCAGTAAATTAACAAATTTTAAAGATATAAACTTTGGAAATAAAAATAGATTCCAGAAGTTCTTTAAAGTCATTCAAAAAGAAGAAGGGTTTAGAAATGGTTGAAGGTTGTCTATTCAAGGTTCTTCTGAAAATATAGGGACAATGGTAGACAAAAATACTTTAGGAGTGATGTGAGAGCAAAGTTAAGGTTTTGATCAAAGAATGGAATCAGGTGCTACTTTGCGGAAATCCATGACACACAACATATTATTATAGAGTTACAATATTTAGTGTTAATTCCGCCAAACTGGTTCGTCAAGCTTGGATGCAATATGCAGCACCCGCGGGCACAAATATATGCACATGCAGAAGGTGCGATAAATGTATTATGTATTTATTTATTTATATATGCTTTATTGTAACATAACATAAAATAACATCACGCCTGTATTTCCCCGAAGGGGTAGGCAGAGGTGTATAGCACACCATAAAAAACATTATATTGAATATGCATTTAAACTATTGGACAAATAACGGCCTTATCGCGATCAGCGATCATGTATCATTCAAGCCAAACCGATACGGTGGTCGCAGAAAGACTAAAATGTGTAGTTATCGCGAAAACTTAAGGAATTATCATATAAAATGGGTTTATTTTTTTTAACACTTTTGCATGCAAGCATGTGGAGTGATATCTAAAAAAAAAACTTGGAAAAAAAATGCACTCACAAGGGCGTACGACTATCACGTTCCGAACCACGATTCAAAATCATACGATAGACAGTTGTCAACCGATTCGGTTTGTTATCTCTTTTTCTCTCGTTGCCTGAATCATAAAACGATACGAGATATCAAACCGAACCGGTCGACAACTGGTTATTGTGTGGTTCTGAATTGTGTTCGAATCTTGCTCGTGAGCGAATTTTTTATTTCCACAGTTTATATCTTTAAAATGGGTTAATTTACAGCATTAGAAATTCAGACGCACTCATTGTCGAATAATTTATTTTTTGTAGGATATTTGCCTTTATTCATGTTTTTGTAGTTTATGCCTTATTTATTTAGACATATCATACGGGTTGATATAATTTTAATTTTATGAAGATCAACAAATTCTTCGCGATATTTCGTTCAGTTTATTAATAGGGTCAATTTTCACGCAACAAGAAAACAAAAGTTAAAAATAAAGTATGTAATAAAATGCGTTACAATAAAAAGTGATTAACCCATTTTATATGATTTAACAACAAAATATAGACTAACAATATTCAGTGTTAATTACGCCAAACTACATAGTTCGTCACGCTTGGATGCATTTTGCATGATGCATAATACATTACATTATATTATTGCGTTTGTGGACTACGAGAAAGCCTTCGATTCGATCGAGACTTGGGCGGTACTAGAGTCTCTTCAACGGTGCCAGATTGACTATCGGTACATCGAAGTGTTAAAGTCTTTGTATGAAAACGCCACTATGTCAGTCCGATTACAGGACCAAGCCTCGAAACCTATCCTTCTGCAGCGAGGTATGAGACAGGGAGATGTGATCTTTCCGAAACTGTTCACTGCTTCATTGGAGGATGTCTTCAAGGTTCTGGACTGGAAGGGGCTAGGCATTAACATAAACGGCGAGTACATCACTCACCTTCGGTTTGCCGACGACATAGTAGTCATGGCTGAGACCATGGAGGACCTCGGTACAATGCTCGATGACCTCAGTAGAGCTTCTGATAGAGTGGGTCTTAAAATGAATATGGACAAGACAAAGGTTATGTCGAATTCCCATATAGTACCCATTCCCGTAAACATCGGAGGATCTACACTCGAAGTTGTTGACGATTATGTATACCTAGGACAAACTGTCCAGCTAGGTAAGTCCAACTTCGAGAAAGAGGTCAATCGTCGAATCCGACTCGGTTGGGCAGCGTTCGGGAAGCTACGCAATATCTTCTCGTCCAAAATACCGCAGTGTCTCAAGACGAAAGTCTTTGACCAGTGTGTGTTGCCAGTAACTACTTACGGTACTGAAACGTGGTCGCTCACAATGGGCCTCATAAGAAGGCTCAAAGTCACTCAAAGGGCAATGGAGAGGGCTATGCTCGGAGTGTCCCTGCGTGATCGAATCAGAAATGAGGAGATTCGCAGGAGAACGAAAGTAATCGACATAGCCCGAAGAATTGCCAAACTTAAGTGGCAGTGGGCGGAGCATATTGCTCGCAGAACGGATGGCTGATGGGGCAGTAAAGTTCTGGAGTGGCGACCGCGTACTGGAAGGCGCAGCGTAGGTAGGCCCCCCACAAGGTGGACCGACGACCTGGTGAAGGTCGCGGGAATCCGCTGGATGCGGAAGGCACAGGACCGGTCGTTGTGGCGATGCTTGGGGGAGGCCTTTGTCCAGCAGTGGACGTCTTTCGGCTGAAATGATGATGATTATGATAATACATTATGCATACATTACATACATTATTATTTTCATTACATTTTTATTTATGTTATGTTATAATACATTAATCATACCTTCTGCATGTGCATATATGTGTGGGTAAAAAAAGCCCCCTGTCCCGTGCTTTTTTTTGGCGGAATTAACACTAAATATTGTAACTCCATATTTTGTATGTATGTCATGGATTTCCGCAAAGTAAGACCTGATTTCATTCTTTATTATTTAATTAGTTCAAAACCTTAACTTTGGTCTCACATCACTCCTAAAGTACTGTTGTCTACCATTGCAGCTATATTTTTAGAAGAACCTTGAATAGACTTCAACCGTTTCTAAACCCGTTTTCTTTTTGTAGAACTGTATAGAACTTCTGGAATCGATCGATAAATCGATAACAAGATCTCCGAATCGCAAACCGTCGATACAACACATAATAATGAAACAACTGATCGGTACTTATAACTGCGAGTATCTACATATCGGCCGTAGATCTAAATAAAGAAGCACTACATAGTTTCTTGACCTAATGATTCATCTCACCGCCGAGCTTTATCGTGAGAATAAGATTGATAAAAAAAATTGCTAATGTAATTACTTTCATTGTGTTTTGTTTGACAGCCTGTAGATATACAATTATACATGAAATATAGACACGGAATATATAATATGTATTTCCCGGTTTGTAGTAATAAAACTTTAAGGGCGGTTTCGAGGTGTGGCTCTCGCGACTATTTTCTCCTCCGAAACTTTATTTCATAAACTGAATAAGAAAAATATGTACTGTGTCGCTGTTTTTCCTTTTTCATTAATAGTTGTAAAATTTATACACTAGGCCTCTGTAGACAGTGGTCTAAATATGTAATTTTGGCAATTTTTGAGGGCTTCTAGAAATAATTTTATCAACAACAAGAGCATGTCGGGCCATGCTCAGTATTATAGGGTTCCTTAAGTAGGTCTAATTACAAACGAATCAAATCGAATATTAATCATTGCTATTTTAGTTTTTGCAAACAGCGCCACCTAGCGCTAAATTTAAGAAGCTAAATTTAAGAAGTGTGTCATATCAATATAACACAAAGTTTCTTTTGGTGGTTTTTTTTAATAGAAAGTAACTAAAGGAGCATTATTTGCTAAAATCATTTTTCTCTAAGGTCAATGACCTATGAACTAGGACGTCTTAAGTATTTTTCAGTTTTCTCACTATAACTCAAAAATTTATAATCACATTATACTCGAAATAATTTTAAAAAAGAGATTTTATAAAGGTCTATCAATGTGGAAGACTATAAGTTTCTACGGTGCATAGTTTAGAAATGGTAGGGGGGACACATTGCAAGCCACTTTGGCGAACTGTATTTCGCAGATGGTATACCTGATAAAAAAGTTATGTATGAAACATTACCTTCATTTTAGTAGACCTATTCAATGATACCACATACATACGAGGGGGTGCAGCGAAAAAAAATAATTTCATCCCCATTTCACATGTATGGGCGCCACCCCTAAAATACGTTAACAAGATTTTTAAATTGAGATCTATATCTAAACCATTTGTTAACAAAATTTCATTTACTTATGTTTATAACTGTAGAAGTTATTAAGCTGTAAAGGATTAGGACAGACGGACAGACGGACGGACATGACGAAACTATAAGGGTTCCTTGTAGGACTATGGAACCCTAAATAGGAAAACATATGGACACACAAAAAGTTGATATTTATTTTACTGTAAAATATCATTGCTCATACAAAAAGCGCCAACGGTTTTCCACACCTTAATGTTGTGCAATTTCGATGATTGTTTTATTTGTTATCTATACTCAATACTCAATATATTTATTGCATTCACAATGCATTACTTAAGTGGTAGATTTAAAAACTATGAGATCATAGTGAACCCTGTCGGGCACGGCAAAAAAAATATGTAGGAGAGGAAGCTGACTTTTAGATAAAATATTGTCTATGATTTATAGTAATAAAATTTTAACAAGTATATCTGTGCAATGATTTATCATCTAAATATTCATTAATATTATAATAGCATTTTTTTAATAATAGTTGTTTTAGTTTTTATTAAATACATTTATTTTGCTTAAATTTAATAATCATTTATTTATCTTTAATTTTCATCTAAACCGTGAAATGTGCTTGTGTTTTTTTTTTTAAATTTCTTAAAATTTTTGCAAAAATAGGCACGTCAATTAACAAATTGCTTGTGTTGAAATGAAATTATGGCGAAGAAAAGTAGTATTATTAGAAAACCAAAAAGTTTTTTTAAAAAAACAAAACCAATCAGCGTAGATTATAATCTAGCCAAGCAATTGATACTAAAAACTAAAGATTTTGTTACAATTTAGGGGGTGAATACAGTTTTCCCCCGAAACGCTAATAATATATCAACATCTCTCTATCGCTCTAAGGTTTGCTGTAAGAAAACTCTTTTTTGAGTTAAGCTCGCCGATGTACATAAGCTTTCCTATTGTAATATTAATGTGTATTTGTGTGTACAATAAAGTATCATAATTATAGACAAAAAAAGTCCATAAGTTCAAAGTCGCTCAGCGAGCTATGCTTGGAGTTTCTTTGAAGGATAAAATCCGTAACGAGATTATCCGGAGAAGAACCGGAGTGACCGACAAAGCTCGTAGGATCAGTAAGCTGAAGTGGCAGTGAGCTGGCCATGCCTGTCGAAGGACCGATGGCCTCTGGAGCAGACGAGTCCTTGAGTGGAGACTGCGAATGTGCAAACGCAGCGTAGGGCGGCCCCCCGCCAGGTGGACCGACGACCTGAAGAACGTAGCTGGGGGGAACTGGATGCGAAAGGCAGAGGACCGAGTGTTGTGATGCAACTTGAGAGAGACCTATGTCCAGCAGTGGACTGCGATAGGCTGAGTTGATGATAAAAAAGCTAATTTATTGAAAAATGTAGCTTAAACCTCGCGGCAGTTCCAGTTTTTTCTGTTACACCTCAAACAGGTTCAACATACTAATTAATCAAAACATAGTAACAACACTATCTAATAAAAACTATTTTCGGGAACCCCTAAATTCGAACATATTTACAGAATACCTAAGTAATGACGTAACATCATAAATTCTAGTTTTTAGTACGTACGTATATTCACTGAACATTAAGGCAATATGACGTCATCGTCAC
Organism: Asteroscopus sphinx; assembly: GCA_949699075.1. NCBI lineage: Eukaryota > Metazoa > Arthropoda > Insecta > Lepidoptera > Noctuidae > Asteroscopus > Asteroscopus sphinx. The sequence goes on along the minus strand of OX453022.1, from coordinate 17,647,092 downwards.
TCCGACGTACTTTGTGTAACTATTAAAAGGAAAATGGTGAAAAACTACGGAAGTTCGCGGGCTGAAATTTAGAGGACAATGTGACCCTATTACTCTCGCTACGCTGTCCGTCCGTCCGTCCGTCTGTCTGTCACAGGGCTGTATCTTTGTAACGGTAATTGATAACCAGTAAAAATTTTTACAGAATATGTTTCACTATGGTGCCTATCACAGCAAATAACTACTGATAACACCTTTATGTCATGTACCTACATTCTTTGCAAATAAATTATTATTCTATTCTATTCTAATACTAAAAATAAAAAAAGTCTAAAACCAAAGGGGGTCCCCATACAAGAAACCTCGAAAAACATGCATTTTTTTTCAACGTTTTTGTTCCTGTTCTTTTTTCAAAACTTACTGTCTCATTTTTGGACACGGATCTCTTCTCCGAATGAGAAGGTTAAGGCTTTAGTCCACCACGCTGGCCTAGTACGGGTTGGTAGACTACACATATCATATCATGGTCGTTCTTCAATCTAGGACACAATGTTTGTTGGAGTGATTTGATCGTTATTGTTGACTCTATCGATTAGTGGCTTTAAAAATCCTGTATTTTGATATTTAATAATGTTATTCCCGGTTGAGAAAAGCGAGTTTTCAAAAATGTTTTAGTGTAGTTATACCTATTTTTAAATATTATACACGCTGAAATTTGAATTGCTTATTTCCCGAAAAGGGGTCATTGTACTATCATTATGAACAACTTTTACTATGGGACCAACCCTGAAATCGCGAAAAAAATTTTCAGATGGTCCCTACATTTTATTGATTTAAGTGAACACCAACAGATTTTTTTTTCGCGATTTCAGGGTTGGTCCCATAGTTAAAGTTGTTCATAATGATGAGTAAAATGACCCCTTTTCGGGATTTAAGCGACTCAAATTTCAGCGTATATTATGGAATGTTTCCTTTGAGTAAAATTTGCTATCTTCAATATTTAATGTACTTTTCCTCCATGTCCCGTATTTTTTTCCCTCTGTACAAAAACCACACAAATTGATTTCCGTAGTGATTCTAAACAAACTATTATAAGAATGTTTACGAACAAATTTTAATAATAAGATAACTACTAATAATATAATAAGCAAAGATCTGTTCTGATATGGTCACTTAAACTAATATTATATTGCCTAGACACTTATTTACTTTTCAGTCTAAATGTTTGCATAGTCGCAATACAATTTAAAATATAGTCGTTATATTTGTTATAGGCCTCGGTCGAATAAAAGAAGGCGGACGGAATCTCACAAAGAAAAGATTGAAGCACTTGATTTTTTTCTTATACCCATTATAATTTCGACAGCTTTTTAATGCACCAGATATACACTCGAGAGCAATGAATCCGGGTCACCAACATAAACCTTAACATCTGGGAATCTAAGAATGACAGCTTAATCAAATAAAAAGTTGATAATAAACATGTCTATACAATAATAAATAGTCTATTTTTGTTTGTTAAATTGTCTTTAATATACTTTTTATTGGATAAGCTGTAATTCTTAGCTTCCGAGATATTAAGGTTTTTCTTGGGGACCCGGATTCATTGTTCCTGAGTGTATATTGATATTTTATTTTTTCGCGGCTTTTTGTCTTACTATGGGCACAGATAACATAATACTATACTCTATGTTGGTTTCCCGTCTGTGTCTCACTTGGGGTGACCACTGAAAATCAGCGCTGTGTAGTGGCTTGCTCTGTTACACAGCAACATGCTGAATGGGAACCTCACTGTCGCGGCTACGGCGTGCAATTGGCCAGATGTCTTGCTTGAGAACTAACGAAGATATTTTATTTTTATTATGTAATTTTAGGTGCGGTCGACCGTACGTCAGTGGTAACAGTTTGGCTCTGGCGGCGCCTTTATTTCGTAAGCAGTAAGGGCTGTTTTCAGACTCGGGTGTTGCCGCTGTCATGCGGTCAACTATACTTTTCTTATATTTTGTATCGACTGTCCTTTCTTAATTTTTTACCTATGTGTTTTTTTGTTTTACTTTCTATTGACTTTCTATGTAACCCCACCTATAAGTTACCTGCTTGTGTTTATCACTGTTGTTTAAATGTGGCGCGTCGTTAACTGTGACAATAAACTATTTTTCTTTCTTTCTTTCTTTCTTTTCTATGGGTGTGAATGTGTGAATACGAGTCCGTACTTTAAAGCGAGCCGTCTTACTATGTATGCGTAACTTATTGTTTAGCGAGATTCCGTCCGCCGTTTTTTAATCGTCCATGTTATAGGCATTATATTTTAGCGCCATCATGAGTCATGACATCATTTGCAATTGTAGGCAACGGAAGTTCATTTTAGTACCTATTTAAGGTTTCACGACATAGGAGAAGTCGTGAAGAGTCAGTGTTAGCTTTAGATTTCAGGATATCACGTGAACCGCAAACGCCCACACTAATCATACATTGGGTGGGCCTGCTAATAAGCTACATGAACAGTTGAGGGAAATAATGATGATAATTATTAGTATATTATATGATATATATTTCTCATACTTATTTAAGTAAATTCCATGTACTTTATATTATCATATTTAAGTAGGTATATTATGTACGAAACGTACCTACTTTTACACCGTACCTACCCACGATCGGTTCCCATTCTTCTAGTCCATCCAAAGATTGTCTGGAAGAGATTGCCTTGTGCGATAAGACCACCCATTGTACTTATATAATCTTTCTGTAAACTATTGTCTTTGTTTTCGTTTGGTGTAATGTACAATAAAGAATATAATAAATAAATTATGATGATGATTGTGCTAAGCGATGACTGACGCTCGCGTCATGTGCGTGAACGGGTTGTTTACGACCAAACAAACTTCACCCATGGTTTTTAAAAGCAATGCTTTTACCCTAGCCAATCGGATTTGCAGCCAAATTCCGATACCTAATCAGACTTCCCGCCAAATTGGCTGTCACAATTCAGTTGGCATCTAATAGGTTTGCTCGCTCCATCGTCGACCACATCTTGACAAAGCTGCCTAGATTGCGGTCAAGAGCAAATCTACATCTCATTAAAAAAAAAAATCTTGTGCAATTCCAGACATTAAAATCACTTAAGGGGAATGTAGCAGCCAAAAATTAAAATATTACTCGCTGAATACATCATTTATCGAAAATTCGTTTTTAACGATTGATCATTGAAGTACAGGTAATGTAGGTTAATCAGAAACTATTAAATCTGTAAATTATACTTCGCTGTAGTTGTAGATAGAAAAAGTGCCAAAAGTGGCCACTTTTTCTATTTTTTAAAATATATACAATCGAACATAGAACCTCCTTTTTTAAGTCGGTTAAAAGTTTAAAATATTAAAGGCGATGTAGCTGCCAAATATGTGAAAAACTTATTTCTATTATTTATTTTTACAACATTTCTGTACAATGTTTGACGAAATAAATGATAAATGATTATGAAAAAAATATACTGACGTAACAACGAACGAAATATAAATTTGCAGTTTTCAATTCTACGGCTCAAGAAACGACAAATACAATAAACTATTGTTTAATATAATACAAGTAGATTGCCAGCTAAATATTTCCACAACCATAATTCCTATAAGCCGGGCTCTGCGGTAATAATCAAGCAATCGCTCGACGTCTCCCAGGGAACGCTAAATTGTCTTGAAACTCATGATCTACGTACAAATGCTACTGATTCACCCATTGCAAATACATTGAATGCATTCGCTGTCAAAATTCCATTCCAAATTACCCATGTTTTCAAGCATAGTATTTGACGTTTGCTATAAACATTTCAGAATCACGAGAAGATCAGAATGTTCTTACGCAGTATTTTGATCTTTAATCCCAACTTAACTGTTTAGGCAAAGGTGTTGCTAGGTTTTGTTTTAAAACCTGGATAGATGTTTAGACTATTGGAAGATAAAAACATGTTTTTTTTATATATATAGAGTTTTGAAAATGTTTTATAAAAATAAGAATTCTATGTAACCTTTTCTGTAGCATGAAATCATCGCAACAATTAAGAATAAAAACATATGACACTTCTTGTTCTCCTAAATTGGAATTGGCCAATATTCTGGGCGCAAACATTTGTGTATCCGTCCTTTACGATTAATCTCGTGTTTAGTGACAGTGATTTAAAATAAACACGATTGCCCTTACGATTTTTAATGCCCCTGGAACAGCTGTCGCATGATTCACGCGACATTGGCCCGAGGAACGCCGGGGTATACGAATTATATATTTAAATACAACACACGACCATGAATATGATCGTGGATTAACAAAAAGTGCGACCGAAGTTGTGTATTATTCCACTAGCATTCGCTCGCACAACTGACAAAAATCTTAGTGTATAAACTCAAATAAACTTTGGCAATAACACAAGATCGTTTGTTCTTAAGCTATTTTCTGCTGAGATAAACATCATAACAGAATATGCAGTGTTTCACTTTGTTGCTCTTTTTGCGGATGTAATCGGCGTCAATAGTAACTAAAAAGGATGTTATAAAAGTACTTACATTGTGCTGATGTAGCGTCAGAACCACGTTGTCGAAGGTGGATGAGTTTGAGAGAGCTTCCGAGCTGCCTCTGAGCAACTCGGCCAGCAAGTCAGCTCCCGGCTTTACTCCAACTAACTTCGAAGGTGACGATGTTGCTCTGACGTGCGTCGGACCACGACCAGTGGCCCGTGATGACGTCATTGCACCGACACTGGTTTTCCGACAAGGTACTGTTGCGTCAGAGAAACTTCTTCTGCCCACTTCTACTGACCGACACGACGGTGCCTCCAAATTTTTTCCGAACTGCCCTCTAGTAAAGTGCTGCCGTTTCGTATCTACATCTGAATTGTCTGACGGACTAAATGGGGAAGGCGAGGCTGTCCTGTCTCTGGAGCACGTGTCACTGTCGGCTTCAGAAGGCGAGTCGCCATATTTCCGTCTCGCTCGGAACGAGTCGTCATCTCTCTCGTCCGAGCTTTGTTGATAAAACCTTGCACGCCTCGCTTTTAACTCTTCAGACCTCGGCCACATTGGTGCTGCCCCTTCAGACGGACTTGGTGGTCCATTCGTACATGAGTCATCTGATTTGTCACCGAGTAACGATGAAGTTCGCGTTTCGGCCGACAAACGCATATCTTGCAGTGATGCTTCACTGCTCTCACGTTTGCAACCGTTCACTGAAAGTGAGTCTTCTTCTTCACCACCATCGTCACTCGGCGTTGTGATGTATATTCCTTTCCTTCTTTTAGTTTTATCAAGGGGTCTACGTCTTTCTCTAGCACCTATAGGGGCGGGTGTGCAAGGATTCTGCACCGCAGCGAGTAAGTGGGCAACCTGTTCGCTCGTTATAGTTTCATCCTCCTTGTCTCGGTCCAACGAGCCATCGGATGCGGCGTCCGACCGCTGAGGCTCCTCCTGCGGTAACTCCTTCGACCACTGTTTCACTATACACTCATACACAGGCACAGGGATAAAACTTTCTTCAGGACACTCGTCTATCGTAGTAGGAAAATTCGAACAATCACAATCCACATTAACACACGCGTTCGTAGGGGGTTCAGGGAGAGGTGGAAAAGCAAAAGGCTGGGGTTCTAGCGGTGAAGTACCTTCACTATGGGCTTGTGCACTGTCGGCTTGCGAGCCGTCACTTTCTTCGCGAAGTTCATGTAAAACGCGCGGTGCCATCAATGCTGGCAGACTGCCTCCGGCCTCGGCCGGACCCTCCTCCCGCACAGGAGGGATGCGACGCGGCAGTGGGTGCGTCAGCGAGCGAGCACCCAGCTGCTTGTGTAGAGTGTCTGGTGGTGGTGACCTCGGAGCTGGCGACGCATGAGCAAGCAAGCCCTCGTCAGAACCTACTGCAGAATCTACCGACGCAACTGACCCACCCTCCGTCGTATTCTCATCGGTTGCAAGACTCACAGTCTCAGCATCGTGTCGCTTTACACTCGCGGACTCCGACACCGATTTTGCCGGACGCTTTCCAAAATCGAAAATCGACTGATTCTTGTTTCTATAATATTTGTCCTGCGCGAAATCACCTTGTGAGAAAGATGCGCTGCGGTATGGTATAGTCTTTTGGGCGTAGGATCCCACGATGGATCGGGGTTCTACGCGGACGAGGGTGATGTTGTCGGTGTCGAAGTCTTCGTAGCGGTCTACGGAGACGCCGCGCGGTGGGCTGTGTCGGTGCCGGGAGCGGGGTGGTGGCACCGGCGGCAGCACTGGGGCGGAGTGCGGCGGGGGCGGTGGAGGCGGTGGCGGCACGAGGTGCGCGCGCGGCAGGAGGCGCTCGGTGAGGGCCTGCAGGCCCTGCAGGCGCTGCTGGCGCGAGGGCCGCTCGTCGCGGGCGCCGCGGCCCAGCCGGCGTTGGATGCGATCCAGCGTGCGTCGATCGGGCTTCGCGCGGCCGAGGCACGCCGCCACCGCCTCCTCGGAGCAGCAGCGGCAGGGGCAGGCCCGCGGCGGCGGAGCGCGGCGGACAGCGTACCGCACCGCGCCCAGCGTCACGTACGGGGACCTGCGCACACGACGCCGATATATTTAGATGCGAGAACGACCGCGCGCGCGGCTCGCCGAAAAGCTTGGCGGCAAGTGCGACCGATTTAGAGTGCGCGAGCTTCCCCGCGACTCGCCGCTGAATTCCGGGAGGATTCCCCGCGACCCACTCCGCTACGGTTCAAAGATATATCAGAGCAGATGATTCGTGTTTGAAGACGTTTTGCTTTGAAGCGAATAACGCTTGGTATAATTGACAGTTGCACGTTAAAAGATCCACGATGTAGTGCAAACATTAGTAAGCGTCTGGGTAAGAGCAGGTGTCGGACAGACAGACGGAAGACACGTCGCCTATAAATAGTCGAACGTTGGCGATTTGGCGACACAGCGACCTCGTAGCAATGTTTACAATTTTCTTGGGCGGTTGCTGTGGGTGATGTTTGAAAATATTTCAGTCCGCACCAGCAATTTTATTTCTCCAAAAAAACTCTAGACCAAAAGCAAAACCTCATAGATTCTATTCAGCCTTCCTTCCTGACTCTAAAGCTCTATTTAGTTGTTCACCCTTCCTTTCTTAATGCCCGTTTTATCACACAAATTTTTTAAAACGTTATACCTGGAGTATTCACGTCGTCTCCTCGCGCCATCTGTCGGCGAGCGAGGGCGTGCGTCTGACGCCATGGGTCGTCACGTGACCCCGCGCATACTGCGCCCGCGCTCACGCACACTGCAACAATGATAACATGCACCTTAGTATGGTGAGTTATGAATCTTCTGGACTTTGATATAGTGATAAAATTATGTTTGTAAGCTCACAATGATGTAATAATGTTGTGATGAGCAAGCAAAGCAAGCCACAATCACTTGTGTAGGTACCTAGTACCCACTCAAACTAACTATTGTGCTTCTTTCAACTTTCAACAAAACAACACTTTTATTCTACGTTTTTAGAAAATGATTTTTGTAAATGGTTGTCAACATAAAAAATGATAAAAACCATCAAGGCCTAATGTTACAATCGTTTTTATTCTGAAAAACAAAAATTAAAATTATTTTGACAAATCTGCGATATTCATTGTAATTTATCTAGATTTCAAGAGATATTCGCTGATAAGCAATTATTGTCTGATAAAATACCGTACCATATTTCTAGAGCAAATTACAAATAATGTGCTTAGGCATCTCAAAATACTAAAGCAACATGGTTGTTTAGTAACCAAACTTTCAGTTACGAGGTTTTGAGAATAAATCCCGAACGAGGTTGCCCATTTTTTGTGGTTTCGCATGCATCGTTTTTGTGCCGCGCGCGACACACGGGGTGAATTTGTTTATTTACAAATAGTTTTTACAATAAAAATAAAAAAATGGTATTGATTTTTAGGGTTCCGTACCCTAAGGGTTCCAAACGGGACCTTATTACTCTCGCTACCCTGTCCGTCCGTCCGTCCGTCCGTCTGTCTGTCACAAGGCTGTATCTTTTGAACGGTAATAGGTAACCGGTTGAAATTTTCTCAGAATATGTGTTGCTATGAGGTGTATCACGACATATACTAAAAACAAAAAAAGTCTAAAACCAAAGGGGGTCCCCATACAAGAAACCTCAAAAAACATGCATTTTTTTCAACGTTTTTGTTCCTGCTCTATCTTCAAAACGGTAATATATACCAGCGTCAAACTTGGTCAGATAATAGTGGATATTATGTAGTTTAGTAACAAATACTAAAAATAAGACAAACATAGACATATGTGGTGGTAACTGCGTAAGAAAGACATGCAAAAATTCATATTTCGCGCACTATGCGTTGATGTCTTTTGATAAACTCTCGTAAATTAAATCAATTTTTATGGGGTATCAGGTCGTTGAGAGGTACGGAACCCTTACTGCGCGAGTCTGACTCGCACTTGGCCGGTTTGTTATTGATTGATAGATAGATAAAGATAGATAGATAAAGCGTTTATTTAGTACAAAAACAAGACACAGGACATACAAGTAAAAATACAATAAGAAAGTGTGATATGTGTCTCAATATTGTACCAAATGGGTGTCCAGCTCAGCATGTGCCAGGTATTATACCTGACGCTGGTATTCTGCTGGATCCCTGCAGTGACATACGGACGTCGAGCAGACCAGATACATGAGAAAAATTAAGAATGATTGCTTTGCGTTAGTGTGTTATTTTTAATGTGAGTATAATATCCACAATATATATATATATATATATATGAGTAGGCAGGTACTTATATTAAGAGTGTGAAAGGAATTAAATAAATAAATATATATTTAAATATATACATAACCGTAACAGGTAAAAAAAATATGTATGTGAGTAAAATAATAAGTAGATTTTACTTAAGGCCAATAATTAGAACACGGCATGTGCTATTACCTAAATTATGGACACGTTGGTAATTATGAGACCTAGCATTTTCTGTGAGTCAATGAGAAACTGCCGCAGTCTACGTCGGAAGGTACCAAGAGTGTTTAGATTTCTTATGGGCGGGGGAATATTATTCCAGCATTTTGATGCCGCGTACTTGAAGCTACCTCTGAAGGCTGCTGTCCTGTGTGATTCTACCGAAAGTTGCATCGAGCACTGCCTGATTGAACATTGTCTTCTACTTGCGATCCAACTCAACTTACTGTAAAGATATGTCGGCTGCCTGTATTTGATAACCCCAAAAAGAAGACAGGCTAAATGCAACTTACGGCGAGATTTCATTTTGAGAATCGAGTTTTGGTTCAGAAATGGTGTTACGTGACTTCTCGGTGGAATCGAGAAACAAAATCGTGCACAGGCGTTTTGCACTCTCTGGATCAGTCGATCGGTTCTTGCAAGGAGACGGGGACCATAAACTGTGTCTACATAATTTAAATTGGATAATACTAAAGACTCCACTAGCTGTATTCGTAATGCTTCAGAGAGATAAGGTCTTATTTTATACAAAATTTTAAGGCGGTAGAAAGAGTTACGCACTGATTCTGCCACGTGTCCTTCGTATCTCAGCTCAGTGTCCATTTTCAGTCCCAAATTATGTGCCTCACTCACTCGACCGACCGACTCACCCATTAAAGTCACATTTAGTGCAACCGGCAAATGGTCAATTCGTTGCTTGGTCCCAAATATCATGTATTTAGTTTTCGAGGGATTATTGATCCACGTTCAGAATCAGTGGTATAGTCACCTCCTTAAATATAGCACGAATACATATCAAAATGTTGTATATTGCCTATACAACATTTTGATCTGTATTCGTGCTATATTTAAGGAGGTGACTATACCACTTCAAAAAAATCAAGTTAAATCAGTTAGTGTATTCAGAATAAGTTCTGGAGTGGCGACTGAGTACTGGAAGGCGCAGCGTGGGTAGGCCCCCCACAAGGTGGACCGACGACCTGGTGAAGGTCGCGGGAATCCGCGGATGCGGAAGCCACAGGACTGGTCGTTGTGGCGATGCTTGGGGGAGGCCTATGTCCAGCAGTGGACGTCTTTCGGCTGAAATGATGATGATGATGATGATTCAGAATAATTAGTGAGGATATGCACAACTACACGATATGGAATTAACTGCAAAGTTAATTGGTTGAGTAACACTGTTTCTCAAAAACATTTTGCCATCACCTGCACCGTTAAGACGGTTTCAATGCGGAAGTTAAATTCTATTTTTAGTTTTTTCTGTAAGTTTTTTCATTTTCATGTTTGAATGTTATTTCAATCTTAAATAAATTTATTGATAGATATGTAATATAGAAAGAATAGTTAATAATGCATATTAGTAGTTTAATAATAATTCATAATGTTCAAATTAAAAGTTAATAAATTTTAGTTTAAGGTATTATTATTAGTTAAGTTAATAATACATAGTTAATTAGCATAGTTTATAATTTGTACGCCGTAAAGGCAAAACATGACTGATATTTATAATGAATTTTACCACCTTGCATGCCCTGTGTGTGTATACTCATGTTTTGAACAAATAAATGATCTTGTATCTTGTATACCACAAGCATCATATACCTGACGTTTAAAAAGCTTTGCAGCGTTCGTGGTCACAGGAAGACTAACGGCCAAAATAAATATCCAATCTTTCGACGATTTACCCTACTAGAGATAGAAATTTGACATATTTTGTATGGAACTTATGTCAAATTCCTATCTCTAGTAGGACAAATCGTGGATAGATTGGATATTAATTTTGGCCGTAAGATGACAAGCGTCTTTATAGATACGCGATAAAATCCGGTTAAACTTATTTTTAACCGACGAAAAAAAGGAGGAGGTTCTCAATTCGACACGTATTTTTATTTTATTTTATTTTTTTATGTATGACCACGCATAACTTTTTACAGAGTGGTCCGATTTTGATGATTCTTTTTTTAATGGATAGGGTATATCTCAAAATATAAATATCTAAGTAAATTTCAAAATCAAAATCCACCCCTAAGGGTAGTAAAACAGGGGATGAGTGTTTGTTCACCCACTGAATTCTTACCTGTTAACCGATTCTGTTGAAACTTGACACACATAAATATAGTTCTAGACACTACGACATAATGGAGACCTGGAGTTTGATTTTACCCACAAAAAAATTTCAAATAAAACTTTTTAATAAAAAATTGAACCGACGAAAACAGAAACTGAAAAGCGAAAAATAACTAATTATGAGTCGGCGCCAAACAACCAATCAACGAAGATCATTAAATTACTTTAAATAAATAATAAAAACAACGTCACATCAAATACAACGTGAAATTTTCAACGATAAACAATAACTTTCCAAAAATGCGTTCTCCGCTCTGCCACTTGCAACTTACACGCACTTTGCTTGTTAAAAGTTCGTTTGGCGCCGACTCATAATTAGTTATTTTTCACTTTTCAGTTTCAGTTTTCGTCGGTTCAATTTTTTATTAATAAGTTTTATGTTATAATGTATTCCGTATAATTCTAATAATCAACTTGTTAATGTTAATTCCTATAAATTTTAGAACAACGCCCGACATCTGACGGATTGATTCGAGACTATTTTATAGGGCGGGCGGCAAGCGATCGGTAAACGTTTATGTTATGGTGGTAGCTGGGCGGGCGGTGAGATACTGCTGTATCGATTCGATAGAGGTCGCTGTTTAAGATAGCGTTGGTTGTAGTTAAACGTAAAACGTTGTGTAACGTTGTATTCATTCCGTGTACAGCACAGTTCTATACTTATTATACTATCAATGATAAACACTCGTATATAGCTTTATAAAATGTCTTCCTATCACACTTATATTACTTAGCTATCTAATATATATATATTATTATTTAATTTATTTATTTATTATATATATATATCGATATGTTAGTCACCTGAGGCCTCAGCTGAAAATCAGCGCTGCAGTTAGACCTGTAGCATTAGCTGAGCTTGTGGCCTTTTGGACACATAATGCCACAGCGAGAACAGCAATGTACAATAACCTAGCAATGTTACCTATTTCTTCTCTTTCTTATGTGTAATTAGAGCAATACCTACTGGTTACTGTCGTGCTAGCACCATCCCCTGCTATACCCTTTTGTGTTCATGTTGTGCGCGTCAATAATATTGTTTCTTTTTTTGTCACAATTTTATTATTACACTTGTTTGTCTTTTTGTTGCTATTGTTGTTGTGTATGTGTTTGTCGATTTGTATCCAATAAATGTGTTTCTTTCTTTCTTTCTTTTCTTTCTTTCTTTAAAATGTTTAATTACAAAACAGAATCACTAAGCAACATGTGTTGATTGAAAAATCATAATGTTTAGCATTGTAAGAGCTAAAACAACGAGAAGGATCATCATTCATCATCATTTCAGCCCAAAGACGTCCACTGCTGGACATAGGCCTCCCCCAAAAAGCGGGGATATGCCATAATCGCCACGCTTGGCAGGCGGGTTGGCGATCGTAGTTGGTTGGAGAACGCTGCTGCCCATCCTCTGTTGAATCCCTTAGTCGCCTTTTACGACACCCATCATCCTCCGAGCCTTTTCCCAATTATATTGGGGTCGGCTTCCAGTCTAGCCAGATGCGGCTGAACATCAGTATTTTACACGAAGCGACTGCCATCAGACCCCCGCAACCCAGATACTGGGTAATATTGACATTCGGAGGTTAGACCAGTTGTCAGACTTTCAGGCTTCTGACTACCCGTAACGACTGCCATAGATATTCGTATGACAACCGGGACCGACAGCTTAACGTGCTCTCCGAGGCACGGAGGGGTTTCGAGGTGTAACGAAACGGTCACCCATCCACAGACTGACCGCGGCAAGTGCAGCTTAACCTTGCAGATCGTACAATCCGCGCAGACGTTGCTTAGCTACGAGCCCCTCCTTTCGAGTCCTTTTACGACACCCATGAGAAGATATAGGGTGATGCAATTCTTTACGTCCGGCACCACACGGAACACGAGAAGGATAAAAGAGTATTTTCACTTGCACTTAATAAAAACACTTTACAAGTCCTACATACGGTTATTTATAAATAAAAACCCGTCAAGTGCAAGACGGATTCATGTACTGAGGATTCCGTAACACCCATCGACCTGTGATACCCCGTAGAAACGTAGAAACTGATTTTATTTATGATACTTCACCGAAGGTTTTGAAAGACAATAACGTGCGCTTTTCCCAGCACACATGTCTGTGTTACCCTTATTTTTATTATTAAACAATAGAGTACACACTAGAATCACACCATGTTTGGCGCTTGTATGTATAACCGTTTTTAAGGTATATCAGGAACAAAAAACCGGCCAAGAGCATGTCGGGCCATGCTCAGTATTATAGGGTTCCTTAAGTAGGTGTTACAAACAAATCAAATCGAATATTAATCACGGCTATTTTAGTTTTTGCAATAGACGGCAGCATTGGCGACTCAGAGAGTGATGTCAGTAGCCGCTAGATGGCGCTATACAGTGCCAAACGTAATACACGGCACTTGACGCCAGCATTGGCGACCCAGAGAGTGTTGTACGACGCCGCTAGATGGCGCCAAATTTAAGAAGTGTGTCGTCAACATAACACAAAGTTACTTTTTGTGATTTTCTCAAATAGAAAGTATCTAAAGGAGCATTATTTGCTTTGATAATTTTTCTCTAAGGTCAATGACCTTTGAACTAGGACGTTTTAAGTATTTTTCAGTTTTCTGTCTATAACTCAAAAAATTATAATCACATTATACTCGAAATAATTTTAAAAGAGAGTTTCACAAAGGTCTATCAATGTGGAAGATTATAAGTTTCTATGTTGCATAGTTTAGAAATGGCAGGGGGGGGGACACATTGCAAGCCACTTTGGCGGGCTATATTTCGCAGTTGGTACACCTGATAAAAAAGTGGTGTATGAAACATAACCTTCATTTTAATAGACCTATTCAATTATACCCCACACGAGGGGGTGCAGCGAAAAAAATATTTTTTTCCCCATTTCACATGTATGGGTGCCACCCCTAAAGAACGTAAAAACAATTTTTTTATTCTTTTAAAATTGAGATCTATATGCAGACTATTTTTTAACAAAATTTCATTTACTTATGATTATAACTGTAGAAGTTATTAAGCTGTAAAGGATTAGGACAGACGGACAGACGGACAGACGGACAGACGGACAGACGGACGGACATGACAAAACTATAAGGGTTCCTTGTAGGACTTCGGAACCCTAAAAAAGGCCAAAAAATGCAATTTTGTATGGGGGTTTTCTTTTTTACAAGCTTTTTTTTCCTTTTGGTTCAGACTTTTATTTTTAGTATTCTTCATAACAGACATCCTAGAAGCACATATTCTCTGAAAATTTCAACTTGTTACGAATAAAAAGATATTGCCCTTTGACAGACAGATGGACACCACGCCACAGGCAGAGTACCTAATAGAGTCCCGTTGGCACCTTTTGCGTACTGAGCCCTAAAAAGACTGCAGATCGAATGTTGAAGCACAATTTAAAAGAGGTGCATTTTTATTTTTTCGAAACTAACACAACCCGATGGTTACTGACTGATTACTGTCTTTATTTTTGATTGGTGTAGTATGTACAACAGAGAATGTAATGAACAAATATAATAAATAAATACACTGGTGCACTGATATTTATAACGTGTTATTGAAATAACTGAAAACCTCTTAAAAGAGTCATAGCACTCATCAGTATGAACAACTTTTACTATGGGACCAACCATGAAATTGCGAAAAATAATCATCTTTTCCCTACATTTTGTCGATTTATGTGAACACAAATGTAGGAAACAGCAGTTTTTTCTTCGAGATTTTTGGATGGTCCCATAGTAAAAGTTGTTCACACTGATGAGTACAATGACCCCTTAAGGGGTTTTCAGTTATTTCAATAACACCTACACGGAAGCGATAACAACGATAAACATAAATAAAATTAATTACACATGGTGACAAAGTATTCCTCAATAAATACACTTATTAACAACAATGTTGCACTTTTGTATAACCGACCTTGGTTGCAATTCACAACGATTATTCTCGATGAGAAAACGATATTCATAAGTTTCAATTTAGCAAGATCACAAGACTCCTTATTTTATGTGCCAATTAATTATTATGAAGGGTAATAATCATAATAATATGAAGTACGGAAATGTAGAAACAATTTATTGAAAAACCGGCCAAGTGCGAGTCGGACTCACGCAGTATGAGTTCCGTACTACCCATCGACCTGTAGCCTGATTCACAAACGTTCGAAAATTTTCCGTTTCTGAAGTGAAATTTGACCTGCAAATAAAAAAAACGACCACTTTCTGCGACCATGAACGCTGCAAAGCATTCGAAACGTCAGGAAAACCATAGAAACTGATTTAATTTACGAGAGTTCATCAAAAGACGTCAACGCACCAAACGTGAAATATGAATTTTTGCATCTCTTACGCAGGTATGGTATTTTTGCCCTATTTTTAGTATTTGTTGCTAAATAACACAGTATGCACTATAATCAGACCAAGTATGACGTTGATATGTATTACTGTTTTGAAGATAGAGCAGGTACACACGGCTACACATCAAGCTGTAGATTTCCAGTATAAGCTGACCTCGCATTGTATAGGTTTTCCTTACAACGCGAGGTCAGCCTATACTGGTTTCGAACAGCTTAATGTGTAGCCGTGTGTACAAATACGTTGAAAAAACAGCATGTTTTTTGAGGTTTCTTGTATGGGTTCCCTTTGGTTTTTGACTTTTTTTACAGTACTTGCAGTTTTGCATTTTGTAAAGACCAAGGCAACACTAACAGCCGTCAATATCTGTGATTCGAAAAAGAGCCAAGGGGGACAACAGGACATGGTCTGCGGTTAGCAACCACTTTTCTGTAATAAGTAGGGGTGGAGTTGCCCAGTATTTATATTGCAGTCTTGCGGTGGTGCATTGGAAATCTGAGAATTATAAATTCCTTACAGGAAATCATCATCATCACCATCATTTCAGCCTAAAGACGCCCTCTGCTGAACATAAGCCTCCCCTAAGCATCGCCACAGCGACCGGTCCTGCGCTTTCCGCATCCAGCGGATTCTCGCGACCTTTACCAGGTCGTCGGTCCACCTTGTGGGGGGCCTACCCACGCTGCGCCTTCCAGTACGCGGTCGTCACTCCAGAACTTTACGGCCTCATTGCCCATGCGCAGAAGCGAGCAATGTGCCCGCCCACTGCCATTTAAGTTTGGCAATTCTTTGGGCTATGTCGGTTACCTTCGTTCTCCTGCAAATATCCTCATTTCTGATTAGTGTTGTGGTGCAACTTGGGGAAGGCCTATGTTCAGTAAAGGAATGCGATAGCTCTGAGTTGATTGAATGCGAAATGAATGATCGTTATTGATTACAGCCGATTTTGAACGCTGTCGTGTTAAAACATAATTTGTACAGTGACGAAAAGCGCTAATCTGAGCGAAACGCTCGTACCATGTACGATACATGACTCGTACAGTGGATAAAATCCAATTCCATTAAAAATAGAACTTTAAGCGTTTGAAATAATGGTTGGCTAGACTGACTGCAGCTACCAAATCAGTCAGCAAGATTATTTATCTCAGCATCTGGTTAGTTTCGTGTCTGCAATAGTAATCGATCTATCTGCGCTTTATTTATCTCTACCGATCGATGGAATTTCTGAAAACAAGAGTTCATTGTTCTGTTCTGACTTCTTGAAGTCAGGTTATTGCAGTTTCGTGATTATCACAGCTAAGGACTTTGTGTATCCCAGAGATGAGAGACGGTTGTGCCCTTTTGATAAAGATTTTTATGAAACAAACATTCGGACACTTTTGCTGACAGCATTTTAAATGTAAACGCTTGCTTGAAAGCTGGAATCTTTAAGATACATAACATAACATCACGCCTGTATTTCCCCGAAGGGGTAGGCAGAGGTGTAATAGTTCACTCACATTTCGCTAGTTATGTTATAGTCCCATGTAATAGGGGGCGAGCCTATTGCCACTAACCAAGATAAGATACACTTAAGATACAGTTAATATACACTTAAGATACACTTAAGATACACTTAAGATACACTTAAGATACACTAAAGATATACTTAAGATACACTTAAGATACACTTAAGATACACTTTAAGATACACTTTTGCTATGCATATCCTACCGTCTGTACTCTAATTTATTCTACAAACTTCAGTATATTCTGGGGTCTTAAGGCACTAATATTTCCACACTGCTCAAACTAAACATGCTTAAATATCATTGTTGCTACAAATTACTTATCTAAAGGTTTTGAGTAGTGATGGGCCGACTATGGGTTTTGTCAATCAGCCGATTAACCGACTAGCCGACTTATCGTCTAGAAAATTGCCGATAAGTCGTCCGATTGAACAGCTATGCCGATCAGTCACACTTTGGTCAAATTCAGCTCGCTGGGACAATTGCAGTGTCTAGTGAAGACCCTTTTGAGTGGTGGTGACAGAATAATACTAGATGCCCAAGAATAGCTCGTATTGCCAAATTGAGTTGTCCTGCTAGCACTATCATAGTAACAGACTGTTTTCTAAAGCTGGGAATAGGTAGATATGTGTGAACATAAAAATTAAAATCATTTCATATTCTTATTATTTATTGTACACACATATTTACTGTACACACATATTTACATTGAATTTACAGTAGGTAAGTTTATGTACATCGGCAAGCTTTACTCAGAAATCTTCTTGTTATTGAATGATTTTGTAGTTTTCTTTCAACCTAATTATTTTTGTACTGTAAATAAATGCCGAATATTTGGCATTTTTGTCGCCTAATAGTCGGTTCTCCCGAGTCTCCCGAGTAGTCGGTGTATTCGGCCCATCTCTACTTTAGGCTTAATTCACTAAACATTTATAGCTATAAAGAAAAAGACACACACTAAATAAATAAATAAATATCTTCGGGACATTTTTACACAGCACCATCTAGTCCAAACTAAGCAGAGCTTGTGATATGGGTACTAGACAATGGATATAATACTTATATACTTTTTTTTTGTAAATACATACTTATAATACATAAGAAACACCCAGACCAACACAAACACAACGTAAAGATACACCTGCATTATATCACATGTAAACCAACACTGTACGTTGAACCATCGGCCTTGCGCTGCGGCTGCGCAAGCAAACCGCACGTTATGTTAGGATCTAATTTGTATAGCACACTATGATAGTTATAAGCTAGACATATTAAGTGATATATATTTATGTACCTATTGGTTGAATAGATATTTTGGACAATGATCGTGGATACTATATTAGATTTAAATAGCCTCGGTTGAACTCTTGCCTGCCATGCAATCTGAGGATTTGGAGGATCTGAGTTCGTACTGGGTAGGCCAAGGTGGACCGACGACCAGGTGAAGGTCGCGGGAATCCGCTGGATGCGGAAAGCGCAGGACCGGTTGTTGTGGCGATACTTGGGGGAGGCCATGTCCAGCAATGAACGTCTTTCGGCTGAAGTGATGATGATGACGAGTTCGAACCCGGCCCGCACCACGTGTGAATCAGAATTTGATTATCACTTGCTTTAACGGCGATGAAAAACATAGATGGTGGGTATCAAGAATTGTTTGGATAACTCTTATGTGTCCAAGTTTTCTCACAATGTATTCCATCACCGTTAAAGCAAGTGATAATCAAATTCTGATTCACCATGTGGTACGGGCCGGGTTCGAACTCACATCATCATTTCAGCCGAAAGACGTCTGCCAACTTGCTGACCTATTGCCAGCGTGGTAGAGTAAGGCTTTAAACCTTCTGATTTGGAGAAGAGCCTGAAAGCCCGGGCTGGTCCGTGCCCAGCAGTGGGACAATAATGGGCCTATTATGTTCTTTTTTATTTTCTAAAATAAATTTTTGGTACTTTTCAATTAAGATAAACAATCAAGGATTTTTATTATTTAGTCCATTGCTATGGGCTTGAGTTGTGAAGATTCACTTAAAATTAAACCAGCCAAATTAAGCCATAAATATTGTAAAAACCATAAAAAGAGTATAAGAGAAAATTATTGAAGTATCTTAATATTTAACCTACAATTATTATTAATCCGAGCTCAATATTTTTACGTTATTCAAGCAAGCAGTTTTACAGTAAGTATAGTCTGTCCGCTCAAATAGTGTCGTTACTACGGCTTACAGGAATTTAATCTGTAATACAGTAATAATACTAATAATAATATAAAGAGCAAAGTTATCGATAAACTCCAAAACGACTGAACCGGTTTTAACCATTTTTTCACCGTTAGAAAGCTTACTTTATTCAGAAGTAACAAAGGCTATATTTTATTTCAATAAGCGGGGGAAGCCGTGGGTAAAGTCTAGTTTACTGTAAAAGGTGGCAGAATAAATATGTGGTGGCAATTTTTTTTATTAATATGAATATTATTAGTATGGCTAACTACATACATAAAATTAAACGCTATTCTTCATCACTAGAAATGTCCACATAGTATATTTATATATGGTGTCCTCTAAATCGCTACGTAATGACAATATTTCTTGCATATGTCCGTTGGTGGCAGCATCGCTTGTATTCGAGGCCGATTCCTTTGATGTTCGACGGCACACGACTCGCGAGATTTCAAAGAGCGTCACTATTTAAGCGAGTGGACTATACAGTATGTACTAAAATCAACATAATTATAAATAGACTGAATCTAACAATACTACATCAGAGTTGGAAGTTGAAAGAGCTTGCAACAACTTGTAACACATTGAAAGATGGTATTTGATATTACAATGATGATTGATTTAGTTCGCAAGTACTGAATGATTGGTTGGTTGCATAGATTAATAAAACAAGGGAGATATGCCAAGTAGGAAAAACGTTTGATGCTTTGATATGCGCAAAATGATCACTTCGCCGACGGAATACCAGAGATTGAAGTACTTACGGCATGTCCACTTTTTGCGTGTGTACATTTAGTAATTTTACTAGTGTAGCTATACTTCTTGGTGTGAGAAAAAAAAAATGAGTATATGAGCCGTACTTATTGTTTTTTTGTTTCTGTGTTTAAAAAATAAGTAGGAGAAAAGCGGTACCTAAACACGATCGATTATTATGCATTGAGGCATATCTAATTGTGTATGTAATCTACGGTTAGTTGGGTACCGTGGTTTGATTATGAAGCTAGTGTATGCTGAGTTTATTGTTTACTAGCCTTTGCCCGTGGCTTTGGTCGCGTTTAATTCGGTTTATCCCAGAAAGATGTTATCGCGTATCCCTCAGGTACTGTTTATCTTCCTGGGATAAAAAGTAGCGTATATCGAAATTATTCAACTAGGACAAAATTTATTTTTATTTTATATTCCCAGCCTCAGAAAATAGTGTTTCACTTCACTTCAGCTATTTCTGTAAATCTCGTATTATTCTGTCGCCACCACTTGCAAGAATCTTCACTGGAGACTTCAATCGTCACAGCGAGCCGGAGATGCTCAATTTTGACCGAAGTAAGGATTCGTCGGCAATTTTCTATGTGATTAATCGGCTAGTCAGCTGATCGGCAAAACTCTACCAATCACAATTTTTTGTCATAAAAGAATGATAAAATTTTATCGCTCCTTTTACGTCTCAAAAACACACCTAAACGTAAACCATCAATCACCCAACGATCAACTCCAAAAACCAGAAAATCATGACTCTAAAACCTATTTAAAACCAATTTTCCTATAATAAATTAGCAGGTATACGGAACCGTTAAAAGAATTCCATCTGACGCGCAGCGTTTCTAAGCGTAAATTCAAAATTTGGACCAAGAAAAAGACCAATATAACTTGACCTTTCTATGAGGCACTGCTTGCTATGAGAAATATCAAATTCAGTACTTTTAAATTTTGTTCCTTTTTTCCGTAGGTCTAATAATACTGGTATTTTCCTTGATCACTTTTCGAGCTCAGTCTTCAAAGGGAATATATAATAGATAATGGCTAGCAGGAGTGATCTAATTTCATTAGAAATGCGTTGAAAAATAAGATTGGTTGAACTATTTTTCTTTGGGAAGCTTGTTTGATCGGGGAGTTGTTTGGTTGAGCTTAGTGTTACGAATTGAAATCACTATGAAGCTCAAAACAAAATATAATTATTGAAAAATGGATAAAATGTAGTTTTTTATTCACTTAATCAATTCCATTATTTAACTGTCCCACTGCTGGTTGTTGACAGTACGGAATAAAGTATTTTTTTCTGTGGTTAACAGTGACATTCGAAATTCGAAAAGATCGTGTCGTCGATTTTGTATTATTTTCCTAGTGTTTCTTGGAGTGTTTTTCTTCTGTCGTGTCGACATGAGCTATATAATGATAATAGCTCATGCCGTGGGGAAAAGATTAGCCAGTCAGCAGGTTGGTAGCGCGGCTGACTGCCCAGGGTGCGCCGGACGATCAATTAAATATAGTCACTCGTGGAGGCTCTTTTAATGCACTTTAAGTGCACTTGGAGTGTTAATGTGTAATAATGGTGGATTATTAAATGTTAAGTGCTCGTTAACGTGCACAAGTGTGGGTAAATGGTACAAAGTTGAAAACGTGACTTGTATTTTCTCATCATCCCCTCAGAAACCTTTTCTATCACTTTACTAGGGTCACAGATAATATAATACTGCTAGGGTGAGTAAACTAAAGACTTGGCTAGAAGGTCTAAGCAACCAGGCAACTCTAAGCAACTCACAAAACAAAAATACTGATGCATCCGTTGCATCCATAGTGATTATATTTTCTTTAGTTGCATTGGTCGTCTGCTTCGATGACAGACTTTTATTGGCTAAGCGATGAATCTATTCCTTATGGTTAAAACGGGGGGGGGGGCACGCTTATTGTTCTGTGATCAGCTCACTGCCCCTTACAACCCGTGGAATACCTGTAGCCAACCCACGGCTTGTGGAAATCTCGAAAAAGGCGGCATGTCAACGAACGGCTAGCAACAGACAAAGGTACGCATGTATTATATTCTGTTTGCTGCTGTAATTCAAGGCAATTCTCGTTATTAAAAACGTTCGTTATTGACGCAAATAAATATTTGTTCCTTTCTTTCTTTTCTTTCTTTCAAAATATAGTTCCAAACTAATAAATAAATATTTAAATAAATATTTTATTTTATTTCTAATGGATTCACCAGAGGAAGGGCAGCAGCGTTCTCTGAGATTTAAACAACCAACTGCGATCGCCGATCCGCCTGCCAAGCGTGGCGATTATGGCATATCCCCCCCATTTGGGGGAGGCCTTTGTCCAGCTGTGGACGTTTTTCGGCTGAAATGATGATGATGATGAAATATTTTTGGTACATTTTTACACAGCACCATCTAGTCCCAAACTAAGCAGAGCTTGTGCTATAGGTACAGACGCCTCGTCAGGTCATAATAATCATGGTATAATAAGATGTTTCACCAGGTATTCTCTTCCCGTGACAGCTTGGTCACGTGATTACCTCCGTACTACGTCATCGGCTGTGGAGCCAATAGCGGGCTGTTAGCATGACACTTGTCAGTTTGATGTGCTGCCACTTTGTGTAAATAAATTACCCGAGCAAAATGCATTTTTTCATTTACTTCCTTCTGTAAAGAAGCACTTTTGAACTAGTAATTTTTACAATACAATACAATTTTTACAGTTTCCTTTAATAACTAATTAGATGCACACGCGATAACAAATAGTTAGGCCAGTTAGGAATGTATTTAATATTCTTTATGAACAAAAATCTCCTTAAATATATTGAAGGAAGGCAAAGGTAACCGCTTAACATCAGGTGGGCCTTTAGCTCGTTTCGTCATCCTATACTAAACAATCAATGGCAACACTGATCGTGACGTAGCTTTGAGGCATCACGGGAAGAGAATACCTGGTGAAATATCTTATTTTACCATGATAATAATCAAGTACCTACTTAGCTTAGCTATTTGCAGAACTCTTTCAGAGAATCAACCCGTGATCTCTTCAATATCAATAAAACAAAAAATTCAAGGTTGAACCGTAAATCGCACGAACTTAAAACGCTTCATACTCTTGCATTTAATAAATATTTAGGCAATACGTTATGACGTTAACAGATCGTCGTTTGCGCAAGAATTTATTGCATTTATTTTGATGTTTTTAGCGTATCGTTATTACATTCAAGTGGTGGAGATATTATTCATAAATTGTGATTCAGATGGCATTGAATTTGTGTTCGCTTTAATGGAGAGTTGTAGAAACATTGAGTTTTATCTACAGTGGGTATTAAAGACATTGAGATTAGCTAAAGTTAAGACGATTGTACTGCACCTTGCAAGGTGGACTTTTTTGACTGACGATTACAATCATATGAGACTTTCCATCTTCACGTCTTAGTCTGGCGAACAGACTTGTGGTACCATTTAGGCAACAGCCTAGATGGTGTTATGACAGTTGTTATGTGCAAAAGTAACTGATTAACATCAGGTGGGCCAATAGCTCGTTTACAAAATGTTTCCAATGCAATATTTTTCATAGAGAGTCCAGAGTTAACCCTTTCAGAAATCAAAGTATTCTTTAACAAAATAATACACTCTATAAAAAGCAATATCCATAAACTCCCAACACGATTCAACTACAAAACTAAAGAGATAGTTACCGCGAAAAAATAGAATATTTCACTGACTACTTGGAAATGCAGCGGGCCAATAAAACTCCTGTTCGCGGAAACCAAATGTTGGCAAGTTTCCATGATATCATGACTCCGTGGGACTGGGGCTGAATTTATACTGGCTACAGGTAAAACTTCCGACTGACTGAGCTACTGCTTTATATAGTGGTCAAGAATAAACTGATACCTAGAAGCAGACCTTAAATAATGGGAATGGTTTGTTGAAGGTGCGTAGTTGGTAATGTATCTATCGAGCGAAGAGTAAAGCAATTTATTTCGTATTTTCAGAATCAATTTGAATGGGAGAAAGTTCTTCATGTGTTCTTTCTTGTGTTCAGACTGCTTCTTTGGTCTAGTGGTCACAAGCGCGCCAAGTTCTGTATTTCCGGGCACTTACAACCCTAACGCATTTAAAGCTGGAGTGAATTGGCACCTAATAGGTTTGCACGCTCCATCGTCGACCACATCTTGACAAAGCTATCTAGAATGCAGTCAGTGCAGAGTCTGCACTCTGCACTTTTTTATGAGATAGATCTGCTCTTGACTGCAATCTAGGCTTACGCCCATGGACTGCTTGAAGGTCTGCAGAAACCATAGCAGCTATTATAGCATACAAGATCTTTATTCAAACCATGTATCATAATCAAAGAGATATGTATCAGCATCTGTATCTGCATAAATAATGCTATATTTCGGACGAGATTTTGTAGATGGAATAGTTTTAAAGATAAAGAAAAATAACAATAGAAATCTTTCGATACAAAATAAAATGCCATATTTCAAACGAGATTTTGAGTATTTTGCAGATGGAATATTTATGAAGAAAAAGAAGAAATAACAATAGAAATCTTATCATACAAAATAAGGCTTTAAAAATAATTTTGATTCCGCATTCTCAAAGGAATTAAACTACTCACAAAAACTTTCCGAACAATGAACAAGGATTATGCTAATTTTATACCACATATTTGTATTATAAATTAGAATTTATTACCTCTAATGAACTAGAGCAAAGTTTCGTTTGATTTTTAACCGACTTCAAAAAAAGGAGGAGGTTATGTATTTTATATTGGAGACTGATCTTCAACCATTGTGTGCTGGGTAGGTTATGTTAAGTCGCAATGATGGACGCATTAAAAAAATGCCTATACGAATTACCTGACAGATTAATTACTCATTAACCGAACCTTTCGAGTTCTGATATAGCTGCGTCGTATTTACAAAAGATTACTTACGGCCAAAATTAATATCCAATCTATCCACGATTTACCCTACTGTAGATAGAAATTTGACATGCTGTAGTACGCCACGGACTGCTCCCATGATCTAGATCTTACGTCTTCTTTGTCCATCCAAAGGTTGTCTGGAAGATATCGCTTTTAGCGATAAAACCGCCCATGTAGGTACCCATAATTTATACGTAGGTTTTCATGGTGTACAATAAAGCATATTCTATCTATCTATTACAAGCTCCATATAAAATACGTCAAATTTCTATCTCTAGTAGGGCAAATTGTGGATAGATAGGATATTTTTGGCCGTTAATAGATATGCTTAAGGACTAAGCAAATTAAACAAGATCGTAGAAAACAATATATAAAAGACTCAAAACCACTGCTGTAAAAAATACGAGTAATATGACCTGTCTCAATATTATTAAATCTTTCCGTCCCGTGGCCCCAATATGAATGGAAGTTAATCTCTCACATTTCGAAATTTTCATTATTAACCAGTACCAGTCACAGATGTAAATAATAGTACATTATGATACAAGTGAGTTAAGTTGACTATTATACTCGAGGCTGGATTGCAGCCCGAGCCGAAGGCGAGGGCGTAATGGAGCCGAGAGTATAATAGTCAATGCTCACGCGTGTCATACGACGTTTTTCAACACACTTGCGAGGAAAAAAACATATATTACACATTTTAGACAAATATGAATTTGTGAAAAATTATAAAAATGACGCGCGGGCCGCGCGGTGACATACAGCTATGCGAGCGCAGGTGGTCGAAGGAAACCGCCATACAGCCTAATATAAAAATATTATAAATTGATTTTTTTATTTATAACACAAATTAATATTAATTTGTTGGCAAAAATTAATATTTTGATGAAATGAAATGTTTATATAGCATATTTTAATCAATACAGTTGATTTATTCCCAAAAATGTTTAATTTAGTTCAGGCTTAAAAACTCTTTGCTGCGATTTAAAAATAAACTGTAAAGTAAAAAGCACTAGTGAAATAATATAATGAAAAAAGCGATGCAATAAGAGCCACTTTACGAGCAAGTGTGTTGAAAAACGTCGTATGACACGCGTGAGCATTGACTATTATACTCTCGGCTCCATTACGCCCTCGCCTTCGGCTCGGGCTGCAATTCAGCCTCGAGTATAATAGTCAACTTAGCTCACTTGTATCATAATGTACTATTACCACCAAGGCTAATTTACGGGCAAAAAGGACATCACACACTTGAAAAATCCACCGTGTTTATTGTGAATTCATAAATGAATGCACAGTGTACCCATTTAGTGGCTTTTTGGGCAAAATAATGACGATTGGGACAAAAATGGATGTAGAAACATCTTTTTCATTTACACTTTGTTCTGTTTTATTTTTGTACGTAGCGTAGTAAACTGTTCACCGTCTAATATTGGCCTCGTAAGTCGTGGGCGAGAATGCATTGCTTTACTTTTTAAACACGATTATAAAAATAAATTTTAGTCTACACGCTTCGGCAAATAAATTTTAACCTTACACACTAGGTACTAAGGATAATTTTTTGTTAGTAATCGATCGAAAATCCGTCGACGACCTACAAAGTTTGTGGGATACATTTTTGTAAGTGTTTTATATACTAAAATAACAAGATATCAAATACATCTCATAGGTACTTAAAGTTTATAAAAGAATCGTGGTTGTATAATAATTTTATGAGTAATTTTATATTCATAGTTTCCAATTCAAAAAAGCTTATTTTTAATCTTTCTTTTTGCTTTTTCCTCGTAGAGTTATTTGAATCTGTTACTGAGGGGCACTTTTCAGAAATAGTTTTTTTTTGAGATTGCTTATTTCTTTTGTACAAGTTTATACTTTTCCTTTCCACTTATCCAAAGTCCTAAGTATCTTAAAGCCAGTTTTGAACCTAAGAAGCATAGAATTCTCTTTATACCAGCCAAGTGCAAGGAATTGAATAGAAAGAAAATCACACAGCACGATAACTTGATTTAAGAAGTGAAAGAAGAAAGAAAGAAAGAAAGAAAGAAACATTTATTTGACACAAAGCACATAGATACACAGACACAATTCAACAGGAACACAATTAAATATACAAAAAACGGATCATCGATGCTGTGTGTCTAGCGACTGTGTCAAAAAGGTCCAGTTCAGCATAAATGCCAGGCAACAAGTGCCTGACGCTGGTTTTCAACTGAACCTTCAATGGTAAACGTGACGGATGTGATTTTATTAATAAAAAATATAATAATTGTGATTCCTTTATATGAAAGTAAAAGTGTATATTCTACCAGCGTAAGCCTAATTTATACCTAGTTTTAATCTCTTGTTTATTTCAACAAACTGTTAAACTGTACTCCAGACACAATTTAAACTAGACTATTTCTAATTTAACTCTTATTTTGAGCTGATCAATAAACCTAACATGTAATTGTCGGCTATTTTCATCGCACGCGCACGTCGACGTGACGACTCGAGGTAAATGAGTTATAGGAGCGCTAGTAGACAGAGTGGCTATCTATTGATGTCTTGTTTAGTGGCTCGGCGTGCAGTGACTGACCGCTTCGAAATAGGGTTGATGGTTTTTGGTTTGATTCCCGCCGCGTAGGTGAAATACATATTCATTTAGGAAAAAAAAACCGTAGTCTTATGATAGTGTTTGTTTTTGTAAAAGCAATTACATTACGTTGCAAGTAATTTTTGTAAAATTTTTGAAACTATAGTTATTTTAAAAAAACTGTTTTGTGGTAAAAACATACATACATAATATCACGCCTGTTTTCCCCGAAGGGCTAACCAGTGGTGTATAGTACGCCCACATTTTACCGGTATTATAAGTACTGCCATGAACAGGGCAAATCCACACTCCGGGCTGCTGCTGAAAAATTACTAATGAAAAAAAACAATAAAACCTTGCTCGACCCGGGACCCAACAATTAGGCCAACGAGGCAGATAAAAAATAAAGGTGGGTTAAACCTTATAAACATGAACTTATCATTGCAAAACATAATTATAATAATGTTTTAATTTCCAGTAGGAAAATTTCGCAACATTTTTAACTTAATAAATAAACAATACAAATATCTTCCAATTATAACCTCATACCTACAATACATAACTGTTAACCTACCCACGGGTAATCCATCGACCGTTTTAGGTGACATCAAATACATGCGAGTCATGCAACGAATTTTAAAGATGGATTTTACCAATGAAACTGAACAACTTTTCCTAAATACAGACGAAAAAAAAACTTACTTCTCGTACAAAAATCTTAGCCAAAAGCAAGGTTTTTTTTCGTCTGACGACTCACGTTTCTTAGAAAAAGTTGCCTGTTTCATTGGTAGAAACCACCTTTAAATTTATTGTATTTGATTTCAGCCTGTTTATTTATATTGAATACAAAAAAAGAAGTAAGCGTATAACGTGTTTTAAAGTATTTTGAATAAGTATTGGGAATAATTATTATGGTTAAATGATTTTATTTTAATTTGAGGAAAAAATTAAATAAGTGATGAATATGAACGAGATACATGAATTATTTGCTCATGGAACTTATCCAGCGTTTTCTTGTATGAATCAAAAATTCATCAATTTATTTCAATCAACTCAGCCTGTCGCAAATCGCAGTCTACTGCTGGACATGGGTCTCCCCAAGTTGCGCCACGTCCAACCCAACTACCTTCTTTAGATCGTCGGTCAACCTGCCGGGAAAGCACCTTACGTTTACGCTGCGTTTGCCGATTAGCGGTCGGTACTCAAAAGCGCATCTGCTTCAACATCGGTATTTCGACAGACATGGCCAGCCCACTAATACATCATCGGTTTTTAAAAGACCGATCTGAACCTAGTGGTCAAACCAGCAACACCAAGGCGTTACTAACCTTTTACGAGGAGTTAGGGTGGATCGAGTAAGTTTCCACCCGTACGCAAAATACGCGCTTGAACGTGGAGTTGCGGAAACCAGCCCGTTATACTATACTATACCTAGTGGTCAAAAAAACGATCTAAAACTGGTGTTTTGACCAATTTACCTTCGGTTTTATTTTCATTCACCGGTTTCTAACCCGCAGAAAAATTTTCTGTTTTTTTTTCAATCATTACATTACTCTACAAGTTATGTCGGTCACTAAACTTGGTTTTATCTGGTTAATCTAGTTTTTCAACAATTTGTTTGCCAAGCCTAGTCCCACCTTCGTCCGTTCACTCTAGAAAATGAAAATGAAAATCCTTTTATTTGCATGAAATAGCGGTAGCAAGAAAGCCTATTTCTCAGTCGTTTTTTTAAAGGAGCCCGTAAAATTATGAAACATATTATTAAAATATTGACAACTTCTTCATAATCCCGGAGCTCTCAAAGGAGATGTAATTAATTTTTCAAACGGCGTAAAGTGGACACAATAGGAACTCTATTATCTATATGCCCGGGAGCGTAATTTAAAAGTTAAATTATAACTATGCGTTAATAGGAACCGGACAAAGGTTTCAGTGAAATGGTCATGAATACAGGCAAAAGGCAGCCAGCCTCTTGCCATTTATTTATCTCTTACTGAGATTTTGTAACACAAGAGCCTTATAAATCTCAACAGAATCAACGATCCTTTACTGTCACACTGCTAATCATAGGCCTCTTCTGTTTTCTCAATGAAAACAGTTGAGTCCACCACACTGCTGACCTACTTGTGGGTTGGCGGACTATAAACACCATTGAGAGCATTATGGATTGTTCTCAGTTGTGCAGATTTCTTTTCGATACTTTCCTTCATCAACTCATCATCAACTCAGCCTATCGCAGTCCACTACTGGACATAGGCCTCTCCCAAGTTTCCTTCACCGTTGAAGCAAATGCTAATCAAATCCTGATTCAAATCTTCAACAGTATTTTGTAAAAGACAACCGGAAAGAATAAATAAACAAAACCGGTTTAGCTATCAACGTAAATATTTCGTTTGCAATTTACATTTAAATAAAATATTGATCGTTTATGTGAACCAGATATTGTGATATTGTTATTTTTATTATTCTTAACGACGGTTAAACAGTTATTTATTTATTTGTTCAGTGGTATACATAACAAAAACATTCTAAAGATGTAAACATAAACTCATTAGAGTTTTACCGTACATCAGTATCATCGAATATACAAACAGGTAAACAAAAATATAGTTAACAAGGTAGGATATTAAATAAGTACAATGAGGGTAGATACCAGATAATATTTATCTACATTATGAAGGAGCGAACACCGGTGACTGCGCGATCCGTCTTTACAAACTGGTGGAGGGTAGTGTTTGTGTTGATACAGGTTGTTCCTACAAATGCAGCAAACTTTTGAGAATTTATTATACTTACATTAATAATGTTATTAATTGTATTGACTAGTTATTTTTATTATTGTGTCTTTGTAACTTGCAAGAAATGTTGTTTTAATTTAAATTTTATGGTTTTTTTTTGTTATTTTATCCCTTAGAGATGTTGGTAGTTGATTAATTAGGTAGGGTATAATATATTTTAACGTTCTCCTACCATGTAAATTAAAATATTTTGGAAGTAACAATTTGGCATTAGTGACACTACGAGTTTTCATTTCATTTTTTTGTAATATTTTAGTTTTCTTAAAATTTTCATTAAAAAATTCTTCGGTTAATAATGTCATTTCAATTTTTTCGTGTATTGGTATAATTTTACAGTGCTCAAATAATTTATGGTAATCATTTTTGTACTTTTTCTTAATGTTATAGGGAACAATGGTTTTTAATATACGTAGTTGGAGTGTATATATTTGACCAAGGTGAGTTTTAAATGTTCTCCCGTAACTAGATAACCCATAGGATATCGTTGATTCGGCCAGAGATTTGTAAAGCAGTAATAGTGTCTGGTATGGAATTCTGAATTCTTTGGAGTTCTGAATGAGGCTGCTCAATGGATGGATTTTTGCAAATCGATTTGTTGTTTTAGTCATGATTATTTGGTAATGAAAGAAAAAGAGTAGGTTATTGGCATTTTAGTGAAAATAAAGTGAGTGAGGAATCATAACTATAGATTTTTGATACCAATATTATCAATAGTACAGTCGGTCACACGTCAGTAGTGACAGCTTGACTCTGACAGCATCTTTATTTCGTAAGTGGTAAGGGTGGTTTTATAAGCATTGATAGCCTAGCGGTTGAACGCTTGCCTTCCGTGCAGGAGGGTGTGAGTTCGACCCCGGCCTTCACCTCAGACTTTTCGAATTCATGTGCGGATATATATTCGATTATCACTTGCTTGAGGAAACCTGCACACCAGAGAGTGCTCCATGTGTGCAGGTTTCCTCACGAACAAAAAAATATTGCTTCGAAACATACACCTTATTTTAATTTATTCTTGGATAAAAGCCAAAACAATAATAACGATCGACAGAAGATACAAATAGACATTATGAAATTGACTTCGACATTTTTTTTGAATGTTTTGTTAACACTTTCGCTGACAAATATAAACGTTATATATTACGTTTTACTTTAAAAATTAAAAGTATGATTTACGATTTACTTGAGAAATGACCACTTCAAAATTTGATTTACGTCGACATAAATCATCGTGTTATTTATTAATTTTGAATTAAGTGGGTGTTTATGAAGATAAACATTAAAGTGGGTCGTTAAATTTTTGACATAAAATGTAGGCCTGGCCGTTAATTAATGAAAAGTGTTATTTTCGGAGATTATGTACGTAAATTATCTGACTCATTAGTCTTGGAAGCCAAAAATGTATTTTTATTCGGCCTTCACCTCAAGCCGTTGAACTTTATTGTTGTTTTTAACAGAATCGGTACTCAAAATTTACGAGTTTTTAATTTACATTTTAATACAATTGCATGGCGCTTACCTATGTTGGTAAAACTTACCGAAGCTTAGACAGATTTCGGTACCGTATCGGTAAAATTGTACTCTAATGATAGAAAAATAATTTTCAGCCTTCACCTCAAACTTTTAAACATTTTTGTTGTTTTAATCAACATGTTTATCTACATATTAATGCATTTATTAGGTAAACTGTATGCCGCATAATTTTGATAACTTACTGGAGGTTAGACAATTTCGGTACCGTATCATCATCATCATTATCATCATTTCAGCCGAAAGACTTCGACTGCTGGACATAGGCCTCCCCCAAGCATCGCCACAACGACCGGTCCTGCGCTTCCCGTATCCAGCTGATTCCCGCGACTTTCACCAGGTCTTCGGTCAACCTTGTGGGGGGCCTACCCACGCTGCGGCTTCCAGTACGCGGTTGCCATTCCAGAACTTTACGGCCCCATAGGGCCCCATCGGCCATCCATTCTGCGAGCAATGTGTCCCGCCCACTGCCACTTAAGTTTGGCAATTCTTCGGGCTACGTCGGTTACCTTCGTTCTCCTGCGAATCTCTTCATTTCTGATTCGATCACGCAGGGACACTCCGAGCATAGCCCTCTCCCTTTGAGTGATTTTGAGCCTTCATATCAAGCTCATTGTGAGTGACGTTACGGCCACGTTGCGGTACCGTAATGATATCGGTAAAATTATATCGGTACATACCATAATGACAAGTCAGTAACTTGTGTTGACATACGTATACAATGTTTCTAAGTATTCACTATAACTTTGTTGACATAATAATTATTTGAATGAATAGAAGCATGTGTGTGTGTTTGTAAAATGAAACTAGGAAGTAAGTATTACTGCTATACTATAATAGGCCCCATTCAGCGTTGGCGTCTGACATATGAATACGGCACGCTCATAATGTTTCAAGATTATTGACGACTAAATCTGTGCGTGTAAATACGACACTTAGCAAGTGAGGCACTGGACATCAAGTGACGTGTTTGAGTGTTTAAAATTAGACAACAATAACTAAGACGTGTTAATGAGTATCCCGTAAGATACATACAGCTTACGGGATTATTAATAGGACTTTTATATTGAATGCTTGATTTTTAACCGACAAAAAAAAGGAGAGAGGAGGTTCTCAATTTGACGCTTATATTTTTTATTTATTTATGACCACGCATAACTCTTTACAGAGCAGTCCGATTTTGATGATTCTTTTTTATATCTCGAAGTTGGTCCCATTTAAATTTGAAAACCAAAATCCACCCCTAATGGTAGGAAAACAGGGGATGACTGCTTGTTCACCCACTGTTTTCTTAGGTACCTGTTAACCGATTCTGTTGAAACTTGGCACGCATAAATGTAGTTCTAGACACTACAACATAATGGAGCCCAGGAATTAGATTTTAGTCATAAAAAAATATTTTTTTACTATAAATTGAACCGACGAAAAAAACTGAACGAAACTGAAAAGCGAAAAATATAATGAAACTTTTTAGTTTTTAGTCTTAATAACTATTCTCTTAACCAAACTAATGTAAATAACTAATTATGAGTCGGCGCCAAACAGACAAGCCAAGTGCGTTCGAGTTGCAAGTGGTCGAGCGGAAAACGCATTCTACCCATACTACCCCACCCCAGCCATATCTGTTTAGCTAAGAATTTTGTTAATTATTATTATTTCTAGGATTAACATTATAAGAAAATAATACAGTCAACATCTATTCTTGAATGGAGGTTTTAAATGAAAAAAAGTGTTAGAAAAAGATTAAATAAATAAAAAGTGTGTCAAACCTCTATGCAAATTGTTATCGATAAAAAACCCCAGATTTATGACATCTAGATTTATTAGCGTGAAAATTAACAAAAATCGATTATTCGTAATCAACGGATTATTGAATTTAAAACTCGATTATCATCAATTTAACATATAAATATCGATATTATGCTAAATAACGTCTTGATTAGATGTAAATCGGTTTAAATTATGGGGGGTCTCACTTATTGATTATATTTTTATTTTTCCTATATTTTTATAGTAATAGTGATTAATTTGTAATTTCTGTATCGATTATAGAGCGGAAACATAATTAATCGATTCAGTTGTCAATTAATATGATACTTTATACGGTGATCCAGCAATTAGATGAGCAATCGGATGTTTATCAATCTATGCAGAGTCAATTAACACTGTAGGTAGGTACTTAAAGTGCCAATGACCGCTCCGTTTTTAGGGTTCCGTACCCAAAGGGTGCAAACGGGACCCTATTACTCTCGCTACGCTGTCCGTCCGTCCGTCCGTCCGTCTGTCTGTCTGTCACAGGGCTGTATCTTTGTAACGGTAATAGATAATCCGTTGAAATTTTCACAGAAAATGTGTTGCTATCAGGTGTATCACGACAAATACTAAAAAAAAAAAAAGTCTAAAACCAAAGGGGGCCTCATACAAGAAACCTCGAAATACATGCATTTTTTTCAACGTTTTTGTTCCTGTTCTGTCTTCAATACGGTAATACATACCAGCGTCAAACTTGGTCTGATTATAGTGCATACTATCTAATTTAGCAATAAATACTAAAAACAGGACATACATATATGGTGGTATCTACGGAATAAATAGATGCAAAAATTCACATTTCGCGTACGAACGTTGATGTCTTTTGATAAACTCTCGTAAAATAAATCAGTTTCTATGGGGTATCAGGTCGATGGGAGGTACGGAACCCTTACTGCGTGAGTCCGACTCACACTTGGCCGGTTTTTTTTAGATATTCTCCACAGATTTTTTCTTATTGAGTGGTTTACAAAATTACAATAAATATCAATCATCTTACAGCTTAGCATTTTTCCAGCTGCAACAGCATTTTACACAAACTGCAATCTAAACTTCAACAAGTAAGTACTTTTGTATCTCATTATAAGCGAACTGTTTTGTAAGTTCTTGTGAGAAATAAAATTCTTTAAACCTAACGAAGAAGAACTAGACTTGCGCTACAAGAAAATGTATTGGCTGATAGGCAGGAAGTCACCCATGTCAATACAAAACAAACTACTTTTATACAAGCAAGTCCTAATGCCAGTATGGACTTATGGTATTCAGCTGTGGGGTTGTACCAGTCAGAGCAATAGAGCAATCATCCAACGTTTTCAAAATAAAGTTCTCAGGGACATGGCCAATGCACCCTGGTACATCAGAAATGCCGACCTCCACCGGGACCTTAATGTGGACGTCATAGACACAGTCATAATGAATTACGCAGAAGCTCATCAATTTAGACTTCACCACCACGTGAATGTCGAGGCAATCCAGCTCCTCGATAACACAGAAATAGTGCGAAGACTAAAACGGACAAAGACATTTGAATTAATGTAGTGAATAGTGTAGTGACAGACAATATGTAGTGATAAGTGCTGCTTATAAAGAACACATGAACAAAGTGTCTTCCTCAGAAAAGTTATTGGACGTATTCTTAGAACATTTTTACATAGCAATTTAGGTTAAAATTAAATTACTTATTAGCCTCATGGCTAGATTGTAATTAAAATAAAGTATCAAAGGTACTTTATTGTAAAAAAATAAAAAAACCTATCAAGCATTTCATTCCTAGCAAGATTGGATGCAGGGGTCTACAAGATTGATTGTGATTGTGGGTTATCATACATAGGGCAAACAAAGCGTAGTATAGCCACTAGAATTAAAGAACATATAGCTGACGTCAAGAACAGATGCTCCACAAAGTCTGCAGTGTGTGAACATGCCCTAGACAAACCCAACCATTTTCTTCGATTTGATAAACCACATGTTCTGGCGAAGGAAAACCGATATGTACCTAGAATGCTCCGTGAGGCTATTGAAATTAAAAAACATCCTAATTTTAATAGAGAAGATGGTTGGCAGCTACCACCTGTTTGGAACCCAGTCCTAAAAATAATCAAGTCCCAAACAGCACGCAACACTGTAAAAGATAATGATATTGTGAGTGATTACTGCGTGCATCGAAACGATTTTAATTAATAATATTGTACGGTGGATTAAAATTTTTTTTTTTAAATATTTGTAAAGTCGCTTGGTCATCTTAGTCTACCTGCAACCACGAAATGCTGCAAAGCTTTCGAAACGTTAGGGAAACCAATTTAAATAATATACGCGATTTAATCCAGTTAATAGTCAGTCACTATTCGTGAAGACCTATTATTGGCAGATTGTATCTTATCTATCATTGTTACACTAATGTAATTGCTGTTGGTCTTCCAAATAATAAATAAACTTTGTTTTATTATTTCATTATTATTATTTTTGCTTTGAATATGAAAACAAACTAAGAAAATCCGGTAGCCGAACTGTCATCTAAAACATTATCGGCTGCGATCAAAACAAAATGATTTATTATAGGTTTTTTCTACCGCGTATAACATAATTAATGTTCACGTAATTACAAACCTTTCCGACACCTTTATTTCACACGTAGTAAGGTTCAAATTCGAATGTCACTGACACCTATAAAACAACAGTACATTTGCGGTTAAACAAGTGTTGGGAAAGTCAAATTGAACCGTACAGCTTCGTGATTAGATTGAGAATTGAGTGGCGCCTAATTGCTAGGGTTGTCAAAAACAAGTTTGTAGTTTGTAATCGCTTAACCACAGAATATGGCCCCATGAGTGAAACGAACTTGTGGCGTGACCTTTAAATTTGTTCAGTGTAAGTACCTATAATTTGTTTTTACTTATTTATTGATGGTATGCCATAGCGATTGAGGAAGTTGTAAGCAAATCATCGGGTTATAAAATTATTGATATTTTATAGCGCTTTTTTTTCTGTCGCTGTACCATACATCTATTAGTACGGTCAACAATAAGTCGGTGGTAACAATTTGGGCTTGACAGCGTCTTAGGTTCTTGAGCAGTAAGGGCTTGTGGCCGACTGCACCGTAGTAGTACTGTGGTAAGTGGAGATTAGAGGGTATAACCTTAGTCTAGGTAACTCTATGGTATAACCACAGTGTTATTATCTGTCTGTTCCATACAGTGGTTCAACGAGAATTGACATTGACAATAGATACAACTCGTGACATTATTTGACAGTTTTGAAGGCAGCTTGGGACACTTAACTCTCACGTTGGACAACGGTTTGGAGTACTTTGGAGTGGCTAGACTGAGGTAGAACTATGATTATGAACAATTTATTTAGCTGAATTATTAAGTCACGAGTCACGAAGCAATGTATACAAAATGAAACAGAATGAATGCAAGACGTGAAAGTAATTTGTTAAATAAATAAATATGAATATAACCGTTTTGTAGATAGTACAGGAAACAGAAGGTTGAAAAAAAATCATGTTTTTCAAGGTTTCTTGTATGGGGACCCCTTTGGTTTACGTTTTTATTTTTAGTATATGTCGTGATAGGGGTCACAGCAACACATTCTGAGAAAATTTCAACCGGCTACCTATTACCGTTCAAAAGATACAGCCCTGTGACAGACAGACGGACGGACGGACAGACAGCGTAGCGAGAGTAATAGGGTCCCGTTTGGCTCTCTTTGGGTACGGAACCTTAAAAACAACAACAAATAAAACAAGCATGAAGGTTTGTATGTGTTTTTCAATACAAAAGCTTATTTAGAACCCGTTTGATAAAATAGATACTTCCTTAATTGGTAGGTATATGTATAATAAACCCCGTAACAAATTGCTACCGGATAAGCTTGTTTATTTTATAATACTTTTATGATCCTTTAGCTCCACTAACTGACTACAAATTGGCAACGAAATTAATTTATAACTTGGATCATAAAAATCTATAAATAGGTAACAATTTCCTTCTACAGGTTTAAAAGATGAATTTGAAAGCAAAGAAAAGGTGAACTGTTAAATTGAATTTTATGGCCTGGTGAATTTTTTTTTATAAAAGTTGCAATTGTTCATCATTTAGAAGTTACAACCCATGCGGCTCGCTACGTGCCTACGCTTGGGCGCAACTTGTGTTGCTCCACACCGGTGCCATTGCGGTGAACTTGTCGACAGCCTAGGACACCATGGCCTTTCCTGTTGCAGGAGCGCGGGGCGCTTAGCACGACACGCTAGCATTCGTCGTGCTCTTGCCACCGCTGGCGTACCAGCTGTTTTAGAACCCAACGGCTTGGTACGAGACGATGGGAAGAGACCAGATGGCATCTCATTATTGCCAAGGAAGATGGGTAGGCCTCTGGTGTGGACGCAATGTGCGTCGACACCCTTGCTCCTTCACATCTTTCTAGCTCGGCTGGTTGTGTTGGCGCTGCCGCTGCATCTGCGGAGGCCTCAAGCGGCGCAAATATCATAACCTATCAGGTAACTATGACTTTGTGCCGTTTGGGGTCGAAACTCTCGGCTTTCTCGTAGTCCACAAACGCTAATTAAAGAGGCAAGTTATACTCTTCAGTCTTCTGTATAACCTGACGCAGCGTATGTATGTGGTCTACGGTGCTAAAGCCTTTTCGGAACCCGGCTTGTTCGGGAGGCTGGAAGTCGTCAAACCTGCGCGAAAGACGGTTCGTAATGACTCTCGAAAACAGCTTGTAGACATGGCTCAGAAGTGAGATGGGCCTATAATTCTTCAGTAGAGCATTATCGCCCTTTTTGAAGAAGAGTACCACCACACCTCTGCTCCATGCCTGTGGCGTTCTCCCCTCGAGAATGACGGAATCAAATAACTTCTGAAGGGCCTTACGGATCGGTTTTCCACCCGCCTTCAGGAGTTCGGCCGTAATTCCGTCATCACCCGGTGCCTTGTTGTTTTTGAGCTGCTTTAGAGCCATCCTAATCTCGTACAGGCTGACGTCCGGGATATCTTCGGTATAGTGTCGGGTCAATCGAGCTCTTGGGTCATCAGCCCGATTTACAGCGGGTTTCCGGGTGGACGTGTATAACTGTCCATAGAACTTCTCGACCTCCTTCAATAGCTCTGGCTTGGAGGAAACGACTCTGCCATCGGTCCTCAGTTTTGCAAGCTGGCTCTGCCCAATAGACAGGTCTCTTGCGAAGACTTTGGAGCCCTTATTCTTCTCTATCGCGTCTTTAATACGTTCGGTATTAAATTGGCGTAGGTCACTTTTCAAGGACTTTGAGATCTGTCTATTGAGCTGCCGGTACTTAGTCGCATCATCTGAGGACTGCAGAATCATCTCGCGTCTTTCCGCCATGAGCTCGAGAGTGTGGTCAGAGAGCTTCTTGTTTCTATTTGTACGACGGGTCCTAATGATCCTAGACCCGACCGTATGGACAGTTTCCACAAACCCATCGTTGTAATCGTCCACTGAGCTCCCTAGGCATTCGAAACGATTCTGAATTTCGAGCTGAAAGCTCTCGGGGTTTTGGATTTGGATCGGTGCTGGACGGAGCGTAGACTTCATCAGTCGAGATCTTTCCAGCTTGATGTTCAGATTCAATGTGCCTCTTACCAAACGGTGATCACTTCCGGTTTTGACCGCGTTGATCACAGAGACATCATTGAATATTTGCCTCTTCGTCGACATAATGAAGTCAATCTCATTTTTTGTTACACCATTAGGTCCCAACCAGGTCCACTTCCTGTGCTCACGCTTTCTGAAGAAAGAGTTCATCATATAGAGCCCCTCTTTATCCATAAAGCCGGCCAGTAGATGACCCCGGTGGTTCCGATATCCATATCCAAATTGCCCCACTTGCAGCTAATCATCGTAGCGCTTGCCCAGTTTCGCGTTGAAGTCTCCCATGACAACAGTGAAGTGAGTTTTAGAGCCATGCATGGCTCTCGAGATATCCTCATACATGGTCTCCACCTCATCGTCGGAGTGTTTCGAGGTCGGGGCGTATACCTGTATAACCTTCAACGAATACCTTTCGGTTATTCTGAGTATAAGGTACGCCACCCTGGTCGAAACACTCTCGATCTTCACTATGTTGTTCACAAGAGACTTATGGACGATAAACCCGACACCGCCCTGGGAAAGTTGATCGCCCTCCCGGAAATAGAGCAAGTTACCGGATTCGAGGATTATCGTGTCCTCCCCCTCTCTTCGGACTTCAGATAACCCTACGTTATCCCATCGTAACTTGCTCAATTCTTCCTCGAGTTTGACAAGCTTCTCGTCGGTCCGCAGTGTACGTGTGTTGTATGTTGCCAGGTCCAGTCTTTTTTTGTTATGGTAGCCGGATCTCTGCCGGGGATTCTTCGCACCCCCTGCCCCGCCGTTACCGTGGCCGCTACCGTAACCAGGGATAGCGGGGCCGCCGGGGACTAGGGGCCGGTTTTTATCAGTGCTTTGCATGTTTGGGGGGATATGCCATAATCGCCACGCTTGGCAGGCAGGTTGGCGATCGCAGTTGGTTGGTTTAATACTCGTTGGACGCTGCTGCCCATCCTCTGGTGAATCCCTTAGTCGCCTTTTACGACACCCATGAGAAGATATAGGGTGGTGGTATTCTTTGCGTCCGGCACCACACGGACGACGGGGTCCGAGTGCGCGATACCTTTTTAAGGAAATTTCTAAGAGGCTGGTCGACACTTCGCGTGACCAGAGGGCTGGCTTGTTCTTTGGTCAAAGAATAAGCGTTGCCATTCAACGTGGCAACGCTGCCAGTCTTCTGGGTACTATGCCAGATGACAGCGGTGTGGAGGAATATTTTGACGTCAAGACACGAGTTTTGTATAATTTTATTTTGTACTTTGTAAATATTGTATCATTTTATTTCGTAGTTTGTAAATATTTTCTATTACTTAACTAAATTATAATAACCAAATAAATAATATCATTAACTCTGTTGAAAAAATATACACGTTACTTTTTGTTTACGCAATTTGAGAAACTAGTTTGTTTAGAATAACCAGGAGAATCGACATGAATAGTTTTTTATACCATAATATACAATATGTAACAAAAACCCTGTTGTTCCTGTGAGGTACGCACGGCTACACATCAAGCTGTACATTTCTAGTATAATCTGATCTCGCCTTGTACGGAAAACCTAAACAATGCGAGGTCAGCTCATACTGGATATGTACAGCTTCATGTGTAGCCGTGTGTACGTTATCAGAATCGATATTCATACGTAAGGAGTTAAGGACACAACTCATTTGGAAAACTCTTCAGCTAAAATAATCAAATTAAATAATAAATTATTATTAAAAGTGATGTGATTATATCACTTTCAATTTACAATTAATAAGGATTAAATATTTAATTTGATTATTTTTATTGATATAATCACTGAATGAGTTAGTTTTGAGTGATATTTAATCACTTTCAGTTTGCAATTAATAATGATTTAATATTTAATTTGATTATTTTTATTTAAGAGTTTTTCTAAATGAGTTGTGTCCTTACGTATGAATATCGATTCTGATAACCTACCTCACAGGAACAACAAGGTTTTTGTTACATACTGTATGGTTATTACTGAACCTAATCTTCGACCCTTGAACAAAAGAAAGCTACTGTAAAGAAATAACATAAACACACTATTTGAAATAAATTAGAACCGAACAAAAACCAACCATAAAATCGATTAAACCAAATCGATTCAAAATTACCATAATGATAACGCTAATGTATGCTAATGACATTATTAGAACCTCAAATAGTACAATAAAATAATAATATTTAAAGAAAAAAATAATCTTAATTTCTTTATTAGAAAAGTACCGCGCAGTCACGAATTGAACAGGTTTTGAATCGATTCATTCGAATACATTAACATCGAATGATGAATCGATTTCTACGATCGAATCTGGTCGATGATTCTGTAGTTTATTTCTTACTGTGATTTTATGAAGTCATGTTCTTGAATGATTAATTTAGGCTTTTAAGTGTTTTTTTTTAAAATTGTATCTATTTTTCTTGATAGGTGATTTGTAAAGGAAGATTTAATATATCAGTACCTTATCTTAGAATACTTAAAAACTGCTTAAGTGAGGTCAAGGTGCTTTGCAAGCATAATTTAATAAGTATAGAATCACATGACATTATTTTCTCTAAATCATCAAATGTGTGTTAGCAACACAGACCAGCAGGCGTAGCGAGATTTGTCTACGGAAGAATAGACAAAATTAAATTGTATAGAACTTTATGTGTCATTTTGTCTATTCTTTCGTAAACAAAACGCTTGTCTACAGTGAAAGAAAGAAAAAGAAAGAAAAATGGTTTATTGACACAGTTAACGACGCGCAACATTTAAACAACTGTGATACAAAACACAAGCAGTGGTCATGCTACGCCTGCTGTAAAAAGCTAGGTTCAAATTGCTCTGTCGGGGTGTGTCGTGGCGCGACAGAATGCTATCGGTTTCGTTCATAAATTGTGATTAGATTCACATTGGTGTGTCGCAACGTGTTATGGCAGCGTGTGTCGCGGGACACATCGATCGGCTCCCGGTCGCGCCAGAGAGGTGGTTGGGGATCGATAGGCACATAAAAAAGGCACAATTAAGATAGACTACGGTTCATAGTCGTATACAATTTACCGGAAATGAGAGAAACAAACGTCAAAACACGATCATCGCATGCGATAAGGGAACGATGGTTGACCGGAGTAGCAAATTGTGCGATGAATCGTACGATTTATCGAATATCGTCGAACGGGAGTAGACCCCCTGTCGCGACACATCGCACCACAGTGTGTGATGTGAATCTAGCAGTACGACGCGTTAAAGCGAGGGTTAACGTCGTGTTGTATGCATTTTATTCATTCTGAAATATCGGTGAATTCTTTCACCATCACTTTCTAATTCTTGAACGAGACAGTGAAAAGCTCCTCTAGTCTCCCTTAATGTATTTAAAGGATGTATCCAATATATTCTTTTCCTTTTTTAACAAGATTCTTCATTAAAAGAAATTGAATATCTTCATCAAAATCACTGTCACTACTTGAAGAAAACATTTTATACGTGCGTTTTACCTCAAATCTGACTTGACAATGATCTTTCATCTTATAACGCGCCACACCCGGACACAACACGACACATCAATGTGAATACTCAGCGCCACAA
This sequence comes from Asteroscopus sphinx, assembly GCA_949699075.1. NCBI lineage: Eukaryota > Metazoa > Arthropoda > Insecta > Lepidoptera > Noctuidae > Asteroscopus > Asteroscopus sphinx. Next base: position 17,604,382 of record OX453022.1, on the reverse strand, counting down.
CAGATAGCGCCCCGACACACCCCAACACAGCAATATGAACCTAGCTTAAGCCTAAATACGCCACATAAACAAAGTTTTACATGAGAACACAATCGTAAAATGTTGGCGGGGACAGGAGGCGGACGGTGCGTTATGATTGGTGGGCTCAAAAGTTCGGTGGTATGATTCACTAATGCTCGCTGACGGAGTGACCGAGTGACGTCCTCATTAGCGGCCCGGCGGTGGGGCGAATGTTATGCAGTGCTACTGCATAAGCTTGGTGACCGGCTGTATCGATAAGTGGTGTCTTGAGGCTCATTGGTCTATGGTTAGCAATAACATAGATAACATGGACATGCCTTTTAACCTAAATTATATTTTTTTAAACATTTATTGTAGGCCTACTCCCATAGAACATTAACATACAATTTCATTTAACAAACTAAAATTATAGTGATTATACCAGGCCCCTCAGAAAGTATTGCGAAAAAAAGTTTTTATATATCGCACACCCAGAACAACACTGTATTATGTCGAAAAATCTCAAAATTGAGTTATGTCTATGGAAGAATAGCCAAAAATTTGCCGCGCATACCACGAAGACAGGCGTATTTCTATTTACAAAAATGTCCTACAGATGGCACGCTAACTCTCTATTGGTGAAGACGCGCTGCCAGAATCATACCACGAACACAAAACTATTTCTAGATGCAACTTGTCCGCCTTAGAGAACAGCACCATACCCTTTACGCAACAGTGAATTATTTTGTGATAATGCACTGTTGTTGAATGTAGTACGAAAATTACTCCGAATTATTTAGTTTTAATTCAGTATTGGTGACTGTGCTTATACAACGTATTTGATATTATTTCGAAATAGTACTCTGTTGTTGACGAAGGTATGTCAGATTTTTTGGATTATTCCAAAATGGTTCAGTGTTGTTCGTAAAAGGTGAATATCTGTGAAATGATGCACTATTGATGGTAAATATAAATGATGTCCTAATTTTATTAAAAAAACATAATAAATATATTTTTTTTACGCAGAACTGTTACTTGAATTATATTTAAAAGAAATGTATTTACAATTTATGTTGTTCTTTATTTACAAGAAGATTAATCATCTTTTTTTGAGATAATGCACTATTGTTGAATTTGAAAAATTTGTAATTGTTATTTGGCAGATGATGAGGGGTTGTGGTCTCCTGTTAATTAAAAAGGCAATGCAAGCAACCACAGTAGAAACCTGACCTTCTGTTCAACAAAACAGCGTGGAAAAGGATAACTATTGTAGCATCAACCGATGAAAGATCAGCGTTGACAGCATCAGCCGATGAAGAACATTTTACTCTGATACACTTTTTCTGCCTTTTAAACAAATACCTTGGCCTCTTTTAATCCCTAGAAGATTATCTTCTTCTTCCTCTTCGAACTCCTCGTCAGACTCCAGCTCGCCATCGTCAAGCTCCAGCAGCTCAAGTAGTTCATCTGATAAAGAATCTAATAGAGCGGGTCATTCTACAGCGAATACTCAAGGAGATTCCAATTCTACTCCGACAAACGCACCATCAACTTCCTCTGCCATTGATACTGCTCCATGAAATCCTGCTGGCTAGAAGTGTAAGATTGCTAAGAAAATTATTTTATTATTTTAACGCATTTTACGCATGCGAAGCGAATTCTAAAGATATAAATTGTGGAAAGAAAAAATCGCTCACGAACAGGATTCGAACCTGCGACTCCTGGCTCAGTACGCCAGTGCTTTAGCCACTAAGCTACCGTGAACACTGCTCGTGGTATCGAAATTATCCTCCACTGTACGTCTTTGGGTGACGTCAGCGCTAAAAGCGTATGTTTCTTTAACAAACCTTACAAAACTGATCGCTGAGTGTCAAATCCGGATTACTATTTTGAAATAAATAACAACAGGATTAGGGCATGTAAAGAGTTTTTAAGGCTACTCTGAAAATCTGTGATAGATATGATATTAAGTAGGTCTTAAAAGAACATGGACAAGACAAAGGTTATGTCGAATTGCTTTCTTAAACATAAGAGAATCTACACTCGAAGTTGTTGACGATTACCGAAAAAACACATAGGACAAACTGTCCAGTTAGGTAGGTAGGTCCAACTTCGAGAAAGAGGTCAATTGTCGAATCCAACCCAGTTGGGCAGCGTTCGGGAAGCTACGCAATATCTTCTCGTTCAAAATACCGCAGTGTCTCAAGACGAAAGTCTTTGATCAGTGTGTATTGCCAGTATTTACTTACGGCACTGAAACGTGGTTGCTCACAATGGGCCTGATAAGAATGCTCAAAGTCACTCAAAGGGAGAGGGCTATGCTCGGAGTGTCTCTGCGTGATCGAATCAGAAGTGAGGAGATTGCAGGAGTACGAAGGTAACCGACATAGCCCGAAGAATTGCCAAACTTAAGTGGTAGTGGGCAGGGCACATTGCTCACAGAACCGATGACCGATGGGGCTATGAAGTTCTGGAGTGGCGACCGCGTACTGGAAAGCGCATCATGGGTAGGCCCCCACAAGGTGAACTGACGTCCTGGTGAAGGTCGCGGGAATTCGCTGGATGCATAAAGCGTAGGACCGGTCGTTGTGGCGATGCTTGGGGAGGCCTATGTTCAGCAGTGGACGTCTTCCGGCTGAAATTATGATATTAAGACGGCGGTTTCAAAGAAAACAGATAGTGGTTTTATGAAATCTGATGCACGCCAATCACCGCAAAATAGACTCTGAAATAAAAGATAGTGTGACTAATTTCATAAATTCTGTTCCTAGAATAGAGTATCATTACCTAAGAACTCAAACTACAAGAGAATACTTCTCAAGTGATAAATTAGGCCGTTATTGTATATTGAATCTCAGTAAAAAACAGTAGAATAATAGTGCATTATTTCAGAATCAATCAGTAAAAAGCACGTAACTCGAAATAATTGTTTTTTATTTTGTTCAGTCATTTCACAACAGTGAATTAAGTAAAAAAATGCATTATTTGGCTTTATTAACGCGTTTTGAATCGACTGAACTACATAATGTTGATACGCATTGGATTCTTCACATGCAATGTTCAAAACATTTGCAATAACTTTGACGTAACATGAGATAACGGTTTTTCGTCGATTCTGAAAAATGAGCTATTTTGACTTAGTGCAGTATTGTTCTGGGGGTGCGATATGGGAGACTGGCCAGTTATAATGTTTTTCGAAAATATGATTATTTATAAGTAAAAATAAGTAAGTTCCAATTTCAAAATTTCCCTCCACATTTTTTGCGAGTTAATTCAAAGTATTGTGTCTCACTGAAATATGGATCTGCGCCGGGAACATTTTAGAGCTATGATTTTATACGATTTCGGCGATAGGCGACACTTGCCTGAAACCGGATGAATCGTACGATAGACTTCAAATGGCATTCATGGATGAAGGCCCTTCCAAGGCAACCGTGTATCGTTGGTATAACGAATTCAAGCGTGGTCGACCAACTTTGGGGGATGACGAAAGAAGCGGTCGCCCTTTGACGGCTGTTACCGAAGAAAACGTGCTAGCAGTGAAAAATTTAATCCAAGACAATAGGCGAATTACATATCAGGAGATTCAACACATATTGAAGATTGGATCGGGAAGCGTTCACGAGATTCTACACAGCCATCTTCGCGTGAGGAGGATAGTATCACGCTGGGTGCCGCACAACCTCACCGATGCTCAGAAGCAGGCCCGGGTGGAATGGTGCCGTGATATGCTTAACAAATTTGAAGCAGGCTCGTCTCGGCGTGTTTACGACATCGTTACAGGTGATGAGTCCTGGATTTATCAATACGACCCAGAAACCAAGCGCCAGTCGACTGTTTGGGTGTTTCAAAATGAGCCAACGCCTACCAAAGTGAAGCGATCTAGAAGCGGGGGTAAGATTTTGATCGCTAGCTTTTTTAATTTGACTGGCCACTTGGTATCAATTCCCTTACGGGATCAAAGAAGCATTAATGCCGAATGGTATACTACTAAATGTTTGCCAGAAGTTTTCTCTGTTATAAGCAACAAGCGACCAAACACAGGGCTCCGCGGGCTACTGCTCCACCACGACAATGCACCTGCGCACACCGCACTCAAAACGAGGGACTTCCTGGACAGCACGCCAGTCAAACTCCTGGGTCACCCTCCTTACAGCCCTGATCTAGCACCGTGTCACTTCTTTTTATTCCCAAAAATAAAAAATCAGCTCAAAGGGATACAATTTTCGTCGCCGGAAGATGCGCTGGCTGCGTTCGAGCAGGCTGTAAACGAGGTGTCTGCGGCGGACTGGAAAAAGTGTTTTGAAAACTGGTTTAGGCGCATGAATCTTTGTATAGAGGCTGGTGGAAAGTACTTTGAAAAGATTTGATAAAAATATATGTACGTATAGAACAATTTTTTTTAGTTTCGCAAAACTTTCTGAGTGTCCCACGTATACTTCAATTTCAATCATTTTTATTTTATTCGTTTTATTTTTCTTACGCTTTCTTGCTTACTGATACTTTATATCCTGCAATTTAGGCAAAAAGGTGGAGCAAACATCCTACTCCAGCAAATGACCTTACTTTTCCCGAAACCCCTCATCCAAAAAAGGTAATGATTGAATTGATATTTCTGACAGCAAAATGCCATGGCATAAATATCATTGCATGGCATCAAAGAGATTTCACTAGTAAATATTTTAATGTCTTTGCATGGCCTACATATTAAGTATTCTTTCTGTCACTGCCAAGCAATAGATAACTGTTTTGCTGTGCTGTTTTGCTTACAAAACGCGCAATCAAAGAGAATATAATTACGCGCAATTTAGATTGACCGGAGTGAAGTTTGGCACTGCGCAGGTTTCCCCGCCTCCCGCCTTCAACTGATAAAATGATCACTGCAACAGTTTTGTGACAACTTCACTCCGGCCAAGTTACATTGCGCATTGTTAGAACAGATTCAGGCCTTTGTCCACTACGCTGATCTACTGCGGGTTGGTGGACTACACACACCATCAAGAACTGTATGGAGCACTATCAGGTGTACAGGGGCCTTACTCCCGACTGGTTCGAGTTCTGAACCAAACCGAGCTAATGTCAGTTCCTAGAGGAATGCAGTACGAATAAACAATAACTCAAATTCAAATTCTATTGATACCTACAGCACTCGATCCAGATTTCTTCACGATTTTTTCTCAAAAAAAAAATATGATTTTGTTTTTTTGACGACCTCTGTGGTCTAGTGGTTCGAGTGTCGGACTGCTGATAACAAGGTCGTTCAAGGGTTCGATTCCCACAAGACACAAATATTTGTGTGATGAACATGAGTGTTTGTGTTGGTCTGGGTGTTGCTTATGTATTTACAAAAAAAAAGTATTATATCCATTGTCTAGTACCAATAGCACAAGCTCTGCTTAGTTTGGGACTAGATGGTGCTGTGTAAAAAATGTCCCAAAGATATTTATTTATTTAAAATTTATTTTAATTTTACCTACTCCAAAAAGGCTACTTTACATTAGGAGATAGATTATAACAAATTAAATAAAGTGTACACATTAAGCTTTTATGTAAAACATGGCCGTTTGAGAACTAAGCCGGTTCTAATGTCACTGTTTGGAAGTATTGATTAATGTTTAGCGATAATATTGATTTAAGACTTAATCTAATTACACCTATCGATGGGTGTTGGTTGTACAGTTAATTCATACGGTAAACAGATTTGTGAACAAAATTCAACGTATCAAAAATTAAAATGTATGTAATATTTGGTTAGTTGTAGTGAATCGTGAAAAAATTGATACGTTTTTATGTGGAACATCTTTCCTCTCGCTTTTCTGCAATCGGTGGGAGTGATTTCGTGAAAAGGGATGGAAGTGTGTTGCAGGAAGCCGGGGAAGCGCGCGCTATTTGATTTGACCAATGAGCTCGCGCGGAGCTAGAGTTGGCCGTCAGATAATACCAACCCATTTTTCGAGTGGTTTTTTTTTATCTATATACCTATTATTGCAATGGGACATTTTTAATTAACACTAGGTCTCAAGAAAGTATTTTGTTATCAATACTTTCTTGAAATAACAATTTAACAAACAATATTATTTCTCCCAAACTGTAAAGCAGTTTGGTGGCAGATATAGCTCCCTTTATTTCTTAAATTTTAATAGTCAACACATTTTCACCTATAAACTAACAACACACATATTCACTTCATATCATATTAATTTTTTTTACATGTAACGAAAGGGTTCAAATAAAAACAATTTATTTCGTAATAAGTACATGATTGTACAAACTATAATTAACTGTATTTTACCATGCACGAAGGGTGACATTTGTGTACCTACTGATAGACTACAAAAATCATTTTTATAGCAAGCAATATTAAAAAATATGGATGAGGCCTTAATTGGTTTTGGTAATCAAGAGGCCAAATAAAAAAAAGGTTAGCATTAAACGGAAATACAGATCATTTTCAAATTCCTAATGAGCACTAAATAACCAAACTTTAGTATAAAAACAAATAAATATAACAAATGTTTGCTTCACATAAAAATTATACTAAGACTAATAGAGTTCCGTTTAATAATAATGTCTATAAAAAACAATAAGTAAAGTAATTCCGAAATCAAGACACATTAAAACCGAGAATTTGTAGAAAAAGCATATTGATTTACTTTTGACATAATTTATGTAAGATATAAGTTATATTAAGCCCTAAAGTTATTTATGGGACATTTTTCGCCTCGTATTTTTTTATTATTGTGGCGACGTTTTTGCGACATTGATGAAGGAAAGAACGTTATGGACATGCTTAATAATTAAGCCATTCAATATTTTTTTGAACTGTGCAAACGAATCAACTAAAAAAGCTTGGTTAAAATTGAAAATTTATTGAAATTGCTGTTATTAGGATTGTGGCCATCAAATATTTTAAGAGGAAATGGGGGCAAAAACACTTGAAAAGTAGGTATTTGAAGAAACTATCGCATTCGCTTTGCGAACGCTCGGCCTCAAATAAATGCAATAAGGACAACTGCAGCTCCAACTGAATAGCCTTATAGTAAAAAACATTAAACTTCTTTTTTTGGACAGTCGTGTAAAAAATCATAAATTGAGCCAGTCCTCAATTTATGATTTTTTGATCTCTCGACTTTTTTGTCCTGCGAAACTCGACCAATTTAAAAGATATTTCCTAAACTGAATAGAAGAATATGTACTGTACTGTGTCGCTTTTTCGTTTTTCATTAATAGTTATCAAATTTATACACTAGGCCTCTATAGACAGCGGTCTAAATAGGCAATTTTGAGATGTTTTGAGGGCTTCTAGAAATAATTTATCAACAAAAACGAAAATTTTACTGTAAAAAAATAATTGCTATAGGCATCGATCTATATGTACTATATTTCAATGGCAATAGGGTTATAATAAACCAGACAGAAAACATTCGAAAGCGTTGGTATGGAGAAAATACCACCCGGATTTCCTCTTAGTCACTAGCCCCCTTATTACAAAAGTTTTGACTAGTTTTAGACCCTTCTTTAAACCAGGTCTAACGTCAAACTCCATACACAAAAAGGCTTTTATGTCCAGCTTAGGCTAAACCTATTGCTAAAGCCGATTTTGTAATAAGGTGGTAGAAGATTTAATCGCGGTGGGCACTATGAGGCTCCAAAGACATTTCTATACTGTCAGTATAATACCTTTATGATGAGGCTCTAGGTCCATAGTCACAGGTTTAACAAAACAGAATCGTGGCTGTCAAATTGCTATGTACTCGAACCTTACCACATTTAACCAGAAAATGCATGACAGTCAATCATGATGTCATAAAACGGACTGAAATGTTACTAAATATCGCTAAGTTGTACACACGGCTATACATCAAGCTGTACAAAACCAGTAAAGGCTGACCTCGTGTTGTAAGGAAAACCTATACAATGCGAGGTCAGCTTATACTGGAAATGTACAGCTTGATGTGTAGCCGTGTGTACTTAACGTAACGTGAAATAGAGTACCTAAATAATGACAAAATTGAAAAAAGGGTGACGCTGGACTATTTCGTGGCTTACATTTACTATGAAGAATTATCTATGTTATAAATAGATTTGTTAATATTTATCCTCATGCTATTTCGCTTAGCGTAAACTTTGCACTGTAAAATAATTGTAATACCCTTTCTTACATGAACTAGTGCAGTTCAATAGCTTGAAAATAAAGCAGATAGACGGATAGACTTCGGAGCAAACAAAACAAAACTTTTAAAATCATGCCTGAATCATGATGATGACCATGGACGACTAAAAAAGCGGACGGAATCTCGCCAAACAATAAGTGAGGCATCCATAGTAAGACGGCTCGCTTAAAAGTAGGTACGGGCTGGCACGCACACATTCACATCTATAGTATGCCAAAAAGCCGCGTTTACGCAAAAAAATCTAGTGTGACGGTAGTCATTTTAGTAGTGTCACAAATAAAATAACAATATAAATCTCGAAATTATAGTGGGTTTAGGAAAAAAATCAGTGCTTCAATCTTTGTTTAGCGAGATTCCATCCGCCTTTTTTATTCGTCCGAGATGATGACAGTGAAAATAAACAATTTAAAAGTTTATTCAGTTAAACCGTTTTTTTAGGAAATTCAAAATTACTCTTTTTAGGGTTCCGTGTTTTATGTTCTTACTAGCCGACGCCCGCAACGGTATGTAGATAAAAAATATTATATGCCTTTCATCGAAATCCGTTCTTTCAGCATAATTGAAGGAGAAACAAACAAACAAATAAAAAAACAAACACACAAATAAACAAACAAATAAACGTCCATATTTTTACATTTATAATATTGTTCGGATAGGATTAGTAGGATTAATTATATGTAATTTTCATCAGTCATTCCTAATCGTATATTTTCTACAACTTAAGGGCACCCCGCGGCGTTGTCGCCACTTATAATTAGGCAAATCTGTTTAATGTATTCTTTTTATAGTTAAAAAAACAATAAAATGACAAAAATGTTACACAATAAAATTACACTGACAAACTTTGATTTTTTTCTAAATACATAAATTATTCTTGTAACTGCTAATGATCATAATAATTTATGTATGTATTCAAGATTTTAATTAATTAAGACTTTTGTGTTTTATGATCTACAAATAAAACAGTTTGTAGAACAAGTTTTTTTAATGTTTTTGTAACTATTAATTTTTATGTGAACGGAAACGAATACTGCAATAATTTAAAAGAAAAGCAATTAAAAATCAACTTTAAATACATAGCCATGATAATGAAATTGGCACAAATATATTGTTTTTTTTAGAAAATTATATTTATATTATTATCTCTATTGACTTCATCATCATCATCATTTCAACCGAAAGACGTCCACTGCTGGACATAGGCCTCCCCCAAACATCGCCACAACGACCGGTCCTGTGCCTTCCGCATCCAGCGGATTCCCGCGACCTTTACCAGGTCGTCGGTCCACCTTCTCTATTGACTTATTAAAATATTATGTTACAAAGAGCATTAACTCTTAGATTTAAATATGAATTGAAAAAATATGCAGTAACATTCTTAAATTAATAAAATATCCGGTAATAAAAATAGTATACTAGCCTATGCCCGCGGCTTCGCCTGCGTGAATGTCGTTTATCGCGCATCCCTCGGGAACTGTTCATCTTCCCGGGATAAAAATTTGCTTATATGTTCATCCAGGTTATGTTCTATCTATATGCCAAAAATCATTGAAATCTATACAATAGTTTTTGCGTGAAAGAGTAACAAACATACATACATCCTCACAAACTCTCAAGATTATAATAGTAGTTGGATATGTTATAGTAGGAAGTAAGATATAACGTGCAATTAAAATAACTGAAAACCTCTCAAGGGCTCATTGTACTCATCATTATAAACATACCCTTAAATCTCGATAAAAAATCGGCCGCTCCATACATTTCAATCAACTCAGCCTATCGCAGTCCACTGCTGGACATAGGCCTCTCCCAAGTTGCGCCACAACAGCCACGATCTTTAGGTCGTCGGTCCACCTGGCAGGGGGGCGCCCTACGCTGCGTTTGCCGATTCGCGGTCTCCACTAAAGGACTCGTCTGCTCCAGCGGCCATCGGTCCTTCGACAGACATGGCCAGCCCACTGCCACTTCAGCTTACTGATCCTACAAGCTATGTCGGTCACTCCGGTTCTTCTCCGGAAAATCCCGTTACGAATTTTATCCTTCAAAGAAACTCCAAGCATAGCTCGCTCCATAGCTCGCTGAGCGACTTTAAACTTGTGGACTAGCCCAACTGTCAGTGTCCACGTCTCGGCACCGCAAGTCATGACTGGCAGGACGCACTGGTTGAAGACCTTTGTCTTCAAACGTTGCGGTATAGGCGACGAAAAGACTCGGCGAAGTTTGCTGCCCAGCCCAAACGGATCCTTCTGTTGGCTTCTTTCTCGAAGTTGTGTCTACCAAGTTGAATTGCCTGCCCTAGGTAGACGTATTCCGTTAAAACTTCGAGTGCCGACCCTTCGACGAATATTGGCCTCGGCATGACATGCATATTGAACATGACTTTAGTCTTGTCCAAATTCATGCCGAGACCGACACGTCGAGAGGCTCCGTTTAAGCTGTGCAGCATTTCGCCCAGTTGTTCCAGCGACTCAGCCATTACAACGATGTCATCGGCAAAACGGAGATGTGAGATGTTCTCGCTGTTAACGTTGATACCCTGTCCAGTCCAGTCCAGCGTCTTGAAGACGTCCTCCAACGCGTTAGTGAACAATTTCGAGGATATTACATCCCCTTGTCTCACCCCTCTGCGCAGTTGGATTGGCTTCGTCTTTTGGTCCTGGAGCTGAACAGTCATGGTAGCAGCGTTGTATAGGCATCTCAGCATCTCTATATACCGCTCATCAATATGACATCGCTGAAGAGCATTCAGAACTGCCCAAGTTTCGATAGAGTCGAAGGCCTTCTCGTAGTCCACAAATGCCATACACAACGGCTGATTGTACCCTTCAGTCTTCTGTATGATCTGCCAAACAGTATGGATACATACTCCATACATTTATGATTGCATAATTCAATAAGACAATAGTAGTTTTTTTCGCGATTTCTGGATTGATCCCAAAGCAAAGTTGTTCATACTGATTAGTACAATAACCCCTTAAAAGATTTTCAGTTATTTCAATTACACGTTGTATAGCAAGGGAATGTCTAATTATTACATCAACGACGTACCTACCCACCGCTGCCATCATCATTAAGTGCAAGCGATTTTAGCCTTAGTGGTGGATTGCTGGGAAGATTTCTGATTGTACCTACTGTGCCTATTTGAATAAAAAATTAGTAAAGAGAATGAGTGAATATAAGGACAAAGGTGACTTTTAATTCTAAACTCGGCAAAGCCGCAGACATAGTCAGGATGGGAGAGGGCCGATCCCGCTCGGAGAAGGATGCGCCGGAGAAGCAGCCTAGATAGGGCGAAGGGCTGCATTCCCTACCGCCACATCTGGCAACCTCTGAAACCTTCCCCCACCCCACCCCACCTTCGGGATCGTGGACGTTCTTAAGTGGGAGGACTCGAGGCGTCTATTAAGCGACCCTGGGGAGGACAGCAGTACGTCGTGGTCGCATTCTACTGTAGGGGAAACAATATTGTTTTCCCGGGACGTGCCAAAATAATAGCATTAGAGGGGCACCGGCGCGGTCCAACGGAGTTCCCGGAGCTTCTCTATTTTATGCAGAGGATGGTCACCGTGTGGTTTTAGTCGGTAAGAGTCCGACTTACCCCTCCGCCGTCCCCAGATGGAGGGTATTCATGAGGATTTCCAAACCGAAAAAACAAAGGCATAGTCAGGGCGAATATTGTGTTAGGTAGCTCTAATGTGTGAAAATAGAGGTCAAATGATGGTCAAATAATACGAAAAAAAAAACAATCAACAGGTGAAGTAGTGTGACACAATATTGATGTGTTTCAATTTTCTAGTAGTGCGCTGCTAATAGCAGTTATTTGTCAACGTTTTTATATGTCTGTCTGTTTTTTGTAAGATTTACATTTAAATGTAGGTATATTTAGATGGCTAATTAGCAACAAGGTAGAACTGTGTGTAAATTAATGTTTTTGGTGGTTTAAAAGCGTGCAACATACATATTTAATTTTAAAGAATGAATCTATGAAAAATATCTACAACAAATATCGGAACTGCGTGGTCATATTTGAAAAGCTCATTCAAGAAATGCTATCGAACAACTTTTACTATAAGACCATCCCTGAAATCGCGAAAAAAAAATCGACAAAATGCAGGGATCAGCTGTTTTTTTTTGCGATTTCAAGTTTGGTCCCATAGTTAAAGTTGTTCGATTGCTTCAAATATGACCACACATTTCTGATACTGTTATTGAAATAACTGAAAACCTCTTAAGGGGTCATTTTACTCATCAGTATGAAATACTTTCACTATGGGACCAACCCTGAAATCGCGGGAAAAAAACAGCTGATCCCTACATTTTTTTTTTTGCTATTTCAGGGTTGGTCCCAGAGTAAAAGTTCTTCGATAGCACTTTCTGAACGTGCTCTTCTAATATGACTACGCTTTTCTGATATACATTGTATGTACAGGGTGTCTCTTTGCCTGTGATCAAGGGGAAACCCCTTGTTAGAGGACATGTCTAGCTATCAGTCTGCAGCATAAGTGTGGGGAATTTGTTCTTTTTTTTCAAGAATTTTGCGACCTTTTATCACATTTCTAGTCACCACGGCCTAACCGCTTCATGAACCGAGAAACGAAAGAAACTTACTCACATAGTTTAACTACATGATACAACTACAACTTTTAACAAAACATAAGCCTGATAGCTAGACATGTCCTCTAACCAGGATTTTTTCTAGGACCACAGGCATAGGGACATTCTGTATTTAGGATCTGCAAAAGACCCGCAAAAATATATGCGACCCTGATCGTACTATTCTATGTACTATGCGATCAACTATAATATCATAGGAATTGGAAAGTACTGTAAATACGGCAGTTAATCTCAAAACGTGATGTATAAAAAGTTTGAGTGATCATATTGGTGGGTCGGACCAATATGTCGGGTCCTCCTTACACATTCAAAATGAAATTTCTTACGATTTCAACGCAGAGATTTTTCACCTATAATTACACAATAATAACTTTCCCCGTCCCACTAGAATGCGGCTGGAGAGTTTGCCAAGAAGCTGTAACGTCTTCAGTTTGACGTGACATATTGTGATGCACTTTATAAGTTACTGATATTGACATGTTGTACTTGTGCCAAATATCTATTAAAATTGTGGAGGTCACGCCCAGAAGACATTTATAAAAAAAAATAGGACGTAGGCTGAACACTGAACATGTTCTCAAATCAAATCAAAACAGTTTATTTGCAAATGTTTGTATATAAAATACATGTACAGTCAACAAATCGGAATGGAGTCAAAACAGTAAAATTTTCTTCTTATTAGCATTGTGCTGCACTTAGGACATTTTGAATATAAGGAAACTGTGTTAATACGGGTCAGAGGTCTATGCAATTTTAAGCTTTATTATTAAATGCAATCGATTTAATAATTGAATAAAAAGTTATGTTTTTGATAAAGCTTGAATTTCGCCGCATAGTTTACCTATAAAAAAGAAGTAAACATTTTTTTTTTCAAAATCCTATAATAACTCTTTCAATTCCAGAAGAATATTAATCAAATTAAAAGAAATTGGTAAACTAACTGTCACTGCCCAATAAAATTGATAACAAGTTTGTTGCCAGGGAAATATCTTTAAGCGAAATTCGACCTAATTGTATTTGAATGTTTTTAGAAAATTAAGCTTATGGTGGGTCATGATTCCGTTTGGTCGAGTGTACATCACAGAAATCTAAATAAAGGTAATACGAACTATGTATACTTGGAGTTTGAGAATAACACTGCATTTCCGAAGTCAGACTTTTGGACTGCTGACTACCCGTAACGACTGTCATAGATATTCGTATGGTAACCGGGGCCGTGCTCTCCGAGGCAGGTTGGGTTTGGTGAGCAACGAAACGGTCATCAATCCAAGGACTGACCGCGGCTAGCGCAGCTTGACCTTTTTTTTTGTTTTTTTTTTTTTTTGTTTTCGGGTGGAAATCCTCATGGATACCCTCCGTCTGGGGACGGCGGAGGGGTATGTCGGACTCTTACCGACTAAAACCACACGGTGGCCATCCTCTGCACAAAATAGAGGAGCTCCGGGAACTCCATTGGACCGCGCCGGTGCTCCTCTAGTGCTACGCCTTTGGCGCGTCCCGGGAAAACAATATTGTTTTCCCCACAGCAGCTCGCGACCACCACGTACTGCTGTCCTCCCCAGGGTCGCTTAACAGACACCTCGAGTCCCCCAACTCTTAGCGTCCACGATCCCGAAGGTCCCCTGCCAGATGTAGCGGCAGGGTTGCGGCCCATAGCCCTATCTGGGCCTTGCGCCAGGGCGGTTGCCTCCCCGGCGCCTCCTTCTCCGAGCGGGATTGGCCCTCTCCCGATCTCGCTCTGCGGCCTCCTTCTGAAGCATAACGGTCTCGCAGAAGGAAGCCATGGCCCTCCAAGCCGTCGGATCTGCCAGCATAGCCGACACTACTGCTGACAGAGAAAGATCCTGCCCGATCCGGCTGACCAGGTCCCGCCGTTCGGAGCCCCACGCAGGGCACTCCTCCAGCGTGTGCTGTGCGGTGTCCTGGTCACACCCACAATGGTGGCAATTTGCCGTGGCTTCGCGTCCGATCCTATTCAGGTACTCACCGAAGCAACCGTGCCCGGTGAATACCTGAGTAAGCCGGTAGGTGACGCGCTCGCTCCTCTCCAGCCAGGCCTCAAAGCACGGCAGGACAGCTTCAACCACTCGCTTGTGCGCATACTGCGGCTCTTCCAGCCGCTCGCGCCACATCTCGAGCGCGTGTCGTCGCTCCTGCCGCCTCAGCACTTCAAACGCCCTCGCAGGCGCGCTCCCACCGTTTTGGCGGATGACACGAATCCGGTCGTAGACCCTCGCATCCATATCCGCCAAGATGTCCAACGGCGGGAAGCGTGCCAGGACAGTTGCTGCCTCAAAGGATACCGTTCGGTATCCTCGTGCGATCCGTATGGCCACTTTGCGCTGCAGGCTGTTGAATTTTGCCCTTGAGCGCTGGACGCCTGACAGTCGGTGCGACCATACAGGCGCCCCATAAAGGGCCATGGACCGCACGACTCCCGCGTAGAGGCGGCGAACTTCCTCCCGAGGTCCCCCAAGATTGGGCAGCAGTCTGTGCAGTGCACCAGCTACCCTCTCGATCCGGGGGACCAGGCGATTGAAATGCTCCCCAAAGGCCCAGCGACTATCCAGGAAGAGGCCAAGGTACTTCATACATCGGCCCACCTGGACTTGCGCATCACCAACGCGAACCGTCGAGCTGGGTGGTTCTCTACCCCGTCGCAGGTTGTGGAACCATAGCGCCTCGGTTTTATGGGGCGCTATTTGCAGCCCTAGCTCGCGGATTTTGGCCACAACTTTTGCCACCCCGAGTTCAGCAAGCCGGATGGTCCCATCAAAGGTATCCCCACCGGCCAACACCAAAGTGTCGTCAGCGTAACAAACGACACTGACGCCAGCGGGGAGGTCGACACGCAGGACCGCGTCATATGCAAGGTTCCACAAGAGCGGGCCGAGTACCGATCCCTGTGGAACCCCACAACTAATCCCTCTGCGATGAACGCAACCGTCCCTGCCCACATAGCGAACGTGCCTGTCGCGAAGATAGGCCCCAACAATACCTTGCAGGTAGGAGGGCACACCAGCTTGACCTAGCAGATCTTGTGATACATGTGGTTATTATTACCACGAGACGAGCCCCTCTATAAAACTATACCTTACTATGAGACAAAAAAAAACTTAATACAAATAATCTCTCACGAATTCCAAGTTCAAACCATTACTTTCCGGTGGTACATTTTGTCGACAAACCCCTTGAACGAATCCTGCTACATCACACGTACGATCACGATCCTTCCCGTGGTACATTTTGTCTACAAAATCCCTTGAACGAATCCTGCTACATTACACGTACAGTCTAACAAAGCAATTAGTATCCAGGGTCACCAGATATGGATGAAGGTTTCTCAGGTAGTTTTATAGAATGGTTTGATTAGGGTTTTGTATAAATACAGTTTAACTTTATCCGTTATTAAAATGATATTTCACTCGAAAACATCCATAATCTTCTGAGAAACCTTCATTCATATCTCTCTACCCTGTATACCAATTGCTTTGTTAGACTGTACCTACCGCTGCCGTCGAAAATTGAGTGCAAGTGATTTTAGCCTTAGTGGTGGTTCACCCAAAAGATTTCCAACTATACCTCTACCAATACTTTCTCCTGTATTAACATCTATTAACACAACTGTCATATTTATATAAAACATCAAAAGGTATAATTAAGCGCTATTGAATGCGCGCGCGCAGCGCTGACGTTGCAAATGTCCATGTAATTAAACCACAAGCATTCATTCACGTTTCTTTGTATCTATTATTTCTATTGATAGAGATAAATATCTATGTGAGCCCATATTGTTACTAGTAGATATTTTATTATGATCGATTAAATTATTGATTTTATCGAGTGTTGATTTGATGTGATGTTTGACCATAATTGTTACTTCTCTCTTTATTTTTGGCAACACTTAAATCACGAGCAAAAGAGAGGGCTTTCTATCAAGAATCGAGGAAATTAGATAAGGAATTTGATTTGATGTCATTACTCCCTAGCCTGAGGGCATCCCACGCTACGTTTACCGAATCGCAGTCTCCACTCAAGAACACGTCTTTACTCCCGGTTCTTCGGCTAATATGGCCGGCTCATTTCCACCGCAGTTTTCTTATCTTGTGGGCTATCGGCCAAAATTAATATCCAATCTATCCACGATTTGCCCTACTAGAGGAAGGAATTTGACATTAGCTCCATACAAAATATGTCAAATATCAATCTCTAGTAGGGTAAATCGTAGATAGATTTGATATTCATTTTGGCCGTTAGTCGACAACTTTGGTTCGCTGTCGGATGAACTCGCTTCGAACTCGATCTTTCAGAGAAACTCTGAGTCTACGAGTCACACATTACACTGAAAATTATTCTGTTTTAGAGGGCAAGGCCATGAAACCTTCAGCAAAAAATGACAACAACAAACGCATAAAAACACACCGCCATGACACTTACCGTTGATATTACGTACAGCAAATATTGACAATCTCTTATCAGTTCAAACATAATCTGACAAAGAGCATTGCGAATACTTTTAGTGTTAAATCGTACTTTTTCTTTGTTCAGCTGCATTCTTGAATGTAGTACGTTTGGTCAAACGAATGCGAATAACGTTACTCTCGTTTTTCCACTTGCAGTCGAATAAATAAGAAATTCTGTTATACCTACGCATAATAGGGACCATCAGTGTTTAACAATAATGGTGAAGGAGGGTGAAGGTATGAAGAAACGAGGTATTATGTTTCTCGGGGTGCTGGCCAGAAAACCTCCACGTGTGCCTGACGGCTGCTTGCCCTTCTAGACACGTCTGGAGGGAACGGCAGTTGTTTGGCCGGTGCATCCTGGGTACGGGCAATAACATCCATTCGAGGGATTAACCTTCGGAGGATTTTATTGCCTGTGGCGAATATTTTGGCGCGGGAGGGGCCCGTTCTGGGGCAGAGGGGAGTTACTCCCTGTGTCCCTCTATTGCCAACAGAGGGCACAGTGGAGGAGAATGGGCGGGCCCGGTGTGCACTCACCCTGCCACTGGGCAGGCAGCGGGGGGACTGTCCTTCCCTGCCCCCGTCGATCTCGTAACCCCAGGAGTGCCCGCTGACTAGTGTTCTCGCGCCTCTTGGGACCGAGGGTCTTGGCTTCACCGCCCGGACCGCGAGGAAGAAAACCTCTATAAAAAATTACGGGAGGTATTATTATATATATTATATTTCTCCAACACAAAGGGAGGATTCTCCATCTAGGCAGAGTCTGTTTGCCTGACGGGCCACTGCCCAACGACCATTCCTACATATGCTAACTGCACGTCAGACTTTAATAGCGCGATTCAAGACATGGGATGTTATTCATTACATCAGTGGTAGTTCACATAATATAGCGTGATAGATGTCGCTACAAAGGAAAACATGGTGAGGAATCCTACACACCTGACAGAGTGCTCAATAAAATTCTCAATGGTGTGTAGTCTGCCAATCCATAACGACACAAAGCCACCGTGATGGTCAAAGTTCTAAACCCTTATCTAAAAAGTAACCGTGCCTATAAGGGTTACACAAAGTTTTGGACTTGGTCTTGCGAAAATGCAAGACTGCAATACTGCAAGACTATAACTTTTTTTACTCTTGCCCAAATTCTTGGTCTTGGCCTTGCGAAAATGCAGGACAACAAGGCTGCAAGCCCAAGACTGTTAGTTAGTGTTGCCCAAAGTCTGGGTCTTGGGTCTTGCGAAAATAAAAGACACCAAAACTGCAAACCTAAGACTTTGTTAGTTAGTGGTGTCCAAAGTCTTGCTCTTACGAAAAAGCAAGACCGCAAAGCTGCAAGCCCAAGACTGTTAGTGTTGCCCAAAGCCTGGGCTTGGTTTTGCGAAAATGTAAGACCGCAAGACTGCAAGACCAAGACTTTGTTAGTTAATTTTGCCCAAAGTCTGGGTCTTGCAGTTTTGCGGTGTTGCTTTTTCACAAGACTTTGGAAATGCAAGACCTTGTGCGCGTTGAAGAAAGTCTATGCTGAGACGAATTACCAAATAGACCCGGCAGAAAGATGCTTCTATTTACCCCTTAATATAATCCCTAAGATACGATAACCATGCGTGGATGACGTTTATCGCGCATCCCTCGGGAACTGTTTGTTCATCCTCCCGAGATAAAAAGTAGCCTATATTAATCCGGGTTATGTTCTATCTGTAGGCCAAGTTTCATTAAAATCCATGCAGTAGTTTTTTGCGTGAAAGAGTAACAAACATATATCCTCACAAACTTTCACGTTTATAATATTAGTAGGAAGTAGCTCAAAAATAAAGGAATCCAACGACCCAACGACAGCCAAGACCATCATTTGCATATACAGTACTTACTATTTAGGTATGTTTTGTTTTGATTCCCATAATTATGGTATAACCCTTACCTTGTTCAGAGGAACACATAATTATGATTCAAGGCGATTGTTTTACTTGATACATTATTACGATCCCATAACTATTAAATTTATGAAAATTATACCGTACTTCATTACAGGAGTTACAATAACAACCAAGTTAAAACTTTAAACCCAAAAAACTTTAGCAAACACATAAAATCTATTTCCATCGTCTTAAAACGGTGAAGAAAAACAGTAAGGAAAGTAGCACGTACAGTAATAAATTGTGTATGTCTGTAATGACCTGAAAACTGAGATTTAACTGCAGTACTGTTGCATCAGATGGTATTGGATTAAGCTGGACTTAGGCAAATAAATGGGTCAACTGATGTAGTTACTGTCGAGGATATCGTTAAAGACATCTTCGATCCTGGATGGAAAGCAGGATCCATCTGTGTATCGATTACAATAGAAATCCTACAGGTGGTTTCAAACCGGGCGGCGAAGCGAGGATTGGATGCAGCGACGATGGGATGGGCGCGCTGACCCTTTCACACCGAAAGATATACCTACATCGCGAGCTCGCGCTGTGTCGCTCCCGTCTCGCGTCGACCAGAGCCGGCTCGCGACGTAGGGTCGACCGCACGTCAGTGATAACACTTTGACATTAGCAGCGTCTTTATTCTGTAAGCAGTAAGGGCGGTTTTAGAATTGAAGTGTTACTACTGTAATGCAGTCGACTGTACAATCAGCTGCATTAATTGGTTACCCCACTTACTAACAAACCCTCCAATAAGCGTGGCAGAGCGACGCAGAGCGAGATCGCGCGGGACCTCGATGGCCAGTGCGAAATATGTATCCGTTTTGCAAAGTAATAAATACTCTATTCGTGCAGCAATATAGTTTAATGTTGTCATCATCCTCCTGCCCTTATCCCAATTTATTTGGGGTCGGCGCAGCATGTTTTTTTTTCTTCCATACATCTCTATCAGCCGTCATCTCCGTGTTTACTTTCTTTCTATTCATATCATCTTTCACACAATCCATCCATATTTTCTTCGGTCTCCCTCTTTTCTTATAGCCATCAACATTCATACTTAAAACTTTCCTCGTAACATGCTCCTCATTCCTCCTCATCACATGTCCATACCATGATAGTCTGTTGCTACTTAACTTCTCTGTCACTGGCGCTACTTTCAGACTCCCTCTTACATATTCATTCCTTATCCTATCCATTCTCGTTACACCACACATTCCTCTTAACATTCTCATCTCAGCTGCATGCACTTGCCTTTCATTAATTCCTTTCGTAGCCCAACATTCCGATCCATACAGGACAGCAGGTCTTATCATGGTCTTATAGATTTTCCCCTTCAGTTTAAGAGGAATTCGGGAGTCACATGTAGTTCCCGTGACCTGCCGCCATTTCAACCATCCTGTGTACCAACAAATAGTTCAATTCACGCATTGCACATCCTCGTGCATCCAGACCTTTTACCAAAGATGGGCGGGACGAGAATTGAAATTTTGCCATACACAATTCTCGCTCGGTCCATCCACTTCACGCCTCGGCGAGACGTGAAGTGGATGGTCCAGTGTGAAACCATCTTAAGAGTACAGTTCCTATATTATGGGACATGCTGTGTTTCTGACTCGAATGTCGGAGATAGAACGCAATGGAGAAGAATTACATGGAATTACGAGTACCTATATGTCAGGTACAGACAAAAGATACCCTTTGGAAAGATGTGTATTCCCAGAGTTAATAAAAAAACGTGTGCGGTCCATTTTTTTTAATCCCCTGAGCAGGGTTTTCAAGGGTATCTGTGGTTCCCCCAGGGGGTTCAAGTAGAATGTTCGCAATTTTTACATATTTGGAACGAGAATCAAGTAACCACTGAACATCCTCCTTCAGTAAGTCCCTCGTTCAACCAAGCACTCTGTATAATCAATTAACAAAGACAAAAAACTATGTAACATAAACATACAAATATATTGAAACAGTAAATGACATTGCCCTTTTAAAGAAACTCATTGATGAATCTTTAATTTATTCAAATACATTACAGATTTCCCAAAAGTATCTAAAAATAACCGAGACATTATGATCTATTTACCTTAAGTCTGACTTAAAGATTATTGATAAGGTAATGTACCCAGTTATCGACTCATTATAAAACGAAGACAATTTATTGGTTAATTAAAATCGGAAATTAAATGTTCTTTCGAACTTAATTTATGATAATTATGTTAATTAAATGGTGATGGTAAAGGTGCTGTTTCTTAAAAATATTTTAGGCATTAAGGCTTGATTAAGAACTTTTTATTAATTAATATGAACATTATTATAACATAACTCTAAGGAAAAAACTTTATTTTTATTTAATCATTATTATAATGATAATATTTATGCCTATAAAAGCAGTACCTACTGAAACATCAATAAAAACAATCGTAGTGTGGGACAAAACGTTCTGAAAAAATATACCAAGTCATGTTTTGACTTTAATTTATAAGGAAATGCGGGCTGAGAGAATTATGAAAATTAGGTATTTGAAGAAACTATCGCTGTCACTTTGCAAGAGCTCGGTCTCAAATAAGTGCGATAAGGACACCCACAGCTCCGACTAAATAGCCTAAGTAAAAAAGTCATTTTTCGAGGTTTGGCTCTCGACTACTCTCTCCTATAAAAGATATTTCATAAACTGAATAAGAAGAATATGTACTGTGTCGCTATATTTTCTTTTTAGGGTTCCGTACCCAAAGGGTGCAAACGGGACCCTATTACTCTCGCCACGCTATCCGTCCGTCCGTCCGTCCGTCTGTCTGTCACAGGGCTGTATCTTTGTAAGGGTAATAGATAACTAGTTGAAATTTTCAAAAAATATGTGTTACTATGGCACCATTTTATTTATTTGAGGAAAGAGGTAGGGTCTTGAACGCCCCTAAGCCACTGCACCATAGTAACACATATTTTGTGAAAATTATTCACGACAAATACTACAAATAAAAAAGTCTAAAACCAAAGGGATAAATACAAGAAACCTCGAAAAACTTTTTTTTAACGTGTTTGTTCCTGTTCTATCTTCAAAACGGTAACACATACCAGCGTCAATCTTGGTCTGATTATAGTGCATACTATGTAGTTTAGCAACAAATACTAAAAACATGACATAGACATATGTGGTGGTACCTACGTAAGAAAAAGATGCAAAATTGTTTTATGATAAACTCTCGTATATTCAATTAGTTTCTATGAGGTATCAGGTCGATGGGTGGTACGAAACCCTTACTGCGTGAGTTGGACTTACACTTGGCCGGTTTTTTTCACTAATTGTTGTAAAATTTGTTGTATACTAGCCCTTAGACATCGGTCTAAATAAGTCATTTTCAGAATTTTCAAAGGCTTCTAGAAATAATTTATATCAATGAAAACAAAATCATAAGGACATAGGAAAAGTTGATATTTATTTTTACATGTTTGTATTTCTGAAAAATACTGAAATATCTTAACAGCACCTTAACCAATGTCACCGTAAGAGCACTCACACGTTCAAGGTTTTAATAAACTACGTACTTATTTAGAACCAATACCTTCGTAGCAGAAGGATTATCAATCAGTCGAAAATATGTGTATTAAAATATCAATAGATAAATCTGATATGAGAAGTGACAAAATTGCATCGTGCATCACAAATGTGCTCAAAATCTAAATGCTCATTAAATATCATCTCACAGCTAACCGATAGTTGTCCCTTCCACCTCACATTTAAGTCAACGAAATACCGCGAATTGTTAACAAGGCAAACGGCGACAAACCAAAGTAAATGTTTGATTTTTGTGTAAAATTTGTTATTTTCTCAAGAGTGTGGGTGTCGCACTGAAAGGTTGACAAATATGTACATAAACATAAGATAATAGTCGAGGATTTAGATAAAATAATTCACTGGAAATGCAATTTATTTGGATTTGATGTTAAATATAATAACAGGTCTCGCGCTCAGCGTCGCATTCGTCGTCGTATGAAACGTTTACACTCACCATGTTTTTTTTTTTTGGCTTATGTTTATTGAAGCACCAGGTCTAGGAAAATGTAACGTCAAAAAATCACTTTATCATCATCCCCCGAGCCTTTTTCCCAATTATATTGGGGTCGGCTTCCAGTCTAGCCAGATGCGGCTGAAAATCAGTATTTTACACGGAGCGACTGCCATCAGACCCCCGCAACCCAGTTACTGGGAAATACTAACATTCGGAGGTTAGACCAGTTGTCAGATTTTCAGGCTTCTGACTACCCGTAACGACTGCCATATATATTCGTATGACAAACGGGGCCGACAGCTTAACGTGCTCTCCGAGGCACGGAGGGGTCTCGATGTGTAACGAAACGGTCACCCATCCACAGACTGACCGTGGCAAG
The DNA here is from genome assembly GCA_949699075.1 of Asteroscopus sphinx. Classification (NCBI taxonomy): domain Eukaryota; kingdom Metazoa; phylum Arthropoda; class Insecta; order Lepidoptera; family Noctuidae; genus Asteroscopus; species Asteroscopus sphinx. The sequence goes on along the minus strand of OX453022.1, from coordinate 17,580,838 downwards.
TGCAGCTTAACCTTGCAGATCGTACAATCCGCGCAGTCATTGCATCGCTACGAATCACTTTATATTGCCAAAAATACTAAATAATCACCAAAATTAAATCCCCATTTTAGCGTGATATTAGAACCTAAATTTTTACAACTTGTGATCCTACTTAAAGCAACCAACTCCAAATTATGATTATGAGTTTCTTAAAAGGTGTAATCGAAGTAACGCTCTGATTGCTCAACATCCAGAAGTTGATATTTTTTACACCAAATAAACTAATTTGTCGGCTTTTGTCATAATTTTTTAAGTGATTTAGACTTATAAGAATTATTATGTACCTAAATTATAACTTGGCCTACTGTACACGTGTTGGGCAACTGTAAGTACAGTAGGCAGCTGTTAAAAAAAACCGTTTTGCACTTGAAAAAAATTAATATTGAAATATTCTGGTAACCGTTACTTTTCAGTATGACGTCATAGCTTAATTTAAAGGTAACCTACATTAATTTTTGGGTTATTCAGGTCTGTTTAGAACCACCAATAATATTTATCTGATCCAAGCCTCAAGATCAAATATATGACTATGGGTAGAAGGGACACAGACTCGTAATAAAATTTATGGGTACTATCCATAGTCACATAGCAATTATTTACGATTTTAAAATCGTTGATAGGCAAATAATATTACCTCTGACTGTACCTATGTGTCCAAACATTCGATCTACATACTCCATATCAATATTTGACATAGTGTTTCTCATTTTTTAAGTCATTATCAATATGCAAGATGCTTATCTTAAATGATTGTAATAGCTTTTAATTTATTCCATGTACAGTTAGCAAAAAAGTGCCCGCGTTACGTCGACCGCGAGTGTTGGTAATGAGAGTTTTTTGCTGACCGTACCCAACATACCTACGTGAACTACCTATAAACTAATCTGCATAATAGTTATACAGTGTTAGGAATTGTTTAGAATCGGCAGTTCGATAAATAATTGTAGAGATTGGAATTGAAAAAACAAAAATAGTTGTGCTTTATTCTGAAGTAAAACATAAACATAAATATATTATCTTTTAGTACAGCAGAGCAAGTGTTCTTGAGAACGGTGAATAAACATCGAACGCAGGAAATTTTAGATTAGATCACATAAAAGAGGACTGCGAATGTTAAGCCCAGATTGGTGCCATCAAGCTGTCATTTAATCATTAAATTGCTCAAATTTTTATAGAGATAAAAGCAAACAAATATATCAATGGAATGCTTGTAGGATCTCTAAAAAGGATGCAAATGCCATGAACTATGAATAATACTTTCTATCAAAATTGAATAGGTCAATATCGTTTGTTGATCCTATAATTTTCACATTATTTTAACTACTTACTTACCTACCATCAATTACGTGCCTAGTTTTATAAATCAAAATCAAAATCAAAATAATTTATCAATATCCTTCTAATTGTGAAAACAAAACGTATCTAATTGTATTAGTTGACAATGACCCAAATCTTGGATCCTACTCGCTGTATTCAGAACACGTCAATGTATTGAGAACATTGTTAAGAGAAAAATCTTCTACATTTTTATTTTAAAATGTTGTCGCTAGAGGATATATTCTGCTTGATAAAAACCAAACAAATACATACAAATAATATGGATATACAAATGTTTATCTTGGGTACATTTACAGACACAAATGGTTCTTGCATTTGCAGAGACCTGGAACAATTAAATACGTCTCATGTACGGAAAGCCAATAAAATTGTCAAATTTTGTGGTGTGGTTGGTTGTGTTTTGTTCATTATAAAAATACATAAATGTACCTACCTATCTATACCTAAACGTATCTGCTCAATGACAGCATTACCCTTAATTTTTAAACCTGTTTTGTAAAGAAAAAAAAGATTATACTGGAGTCAAAAGGTAACTCTGTCGGTTCTAAGCTCTTCATGACTCCGTCTTCCACCGTGTATTTATTCATATACGCTGTCAATATAACATTATTTGTGGTAATTATTGTGACAGCGTCAACCGCTCCAACTGTCATGGCCGCCCCGTGACGTCACAGCTATAAGAGGTTAATCTTGCCGTGTGGTCCTCTATGCAACCGCATATCTGACCCTATTAGTAAAAAAAGGAAGCCGGGATTTTTCTGGTTTCACCGTCTCAAAGTAACGGTAGCTTAGGACGTCCAATTGACGGGGCAGGTTGGCGGGAAAATTCTGAAAGAGCGTATTGTGGATTTTGTATTATTTTCCAAAAGTTGTGTTTCTTCGAGTGATAATGTTTAATAATTGTGGATTATTAAATGTTAAGTGCAAAATTGTTAACACACTTTCGTACACACGAATTTTCGTATTTTTTCATTAATTCCTCAGAAACCTTCATAACCCTCAGAAAATTCCATAACTTTAATAAGGTGGATTTTACTAAAGACGTGGCTGGCTTAAAGGTCTCAGCAACCAGGCCATAAAACTACAAAAAAAAACTGATTTCCGGAACTCAGATTAGACCCATAATAGACCCAGTTAGGCAAAAAAATACCAAAACGGACCAAACCACATCATATTTCGAGAAATGCGATTGCTCTTGCTTCAGTTGCTTCACGTAGGTTTACTTATGACTAGCTGTGCCCGCGACTCCGTCCGCGTGGATGTCGAAAAATAACATCCTGTCATATTTATGAACACAATGTCTTCTAATATACATAAGCGCCTACACAGACGATTACATTATTCACCTACCATTCTATATTTTGTTTGTACAACCAACCGGCCATGGTAATGGAATTAGCCCTAAACTCTTCTTATTCTGAGAAGACGCTCGTGCCCAGCAGTGGGACAGTAATTGGGCTTATTATGTTATGTAATTCTATACCAATAACCACATCCAGTTCTTTAACTCTTCTCATTGTAAGAAGAGGCCCGTGCCTAGCAGTGGGACAGTAATGGGCTGATAATGTTATGTTATTCTATAACACTACAATATGCTGTCCATTAACTTCTCATTTTGAGAAGACGCCCATACCCAGCTGTCGGACAGCTGTAATGATCTGACTATGCTATGTTATTCTCTATTTTCTTAACTCTTCTCGTTCTAAGAAGAGGTCCATGCCCAGCAGTGGGACAGTAATTGGCTGATTATGTTTAGATAATCTATTACACTAACAATATCCAGTTCCTTAACTCTTCTCATTCCGAGAAGAGGTCCATGCTCACCAGCAGTGGGACAGTAATGGGCTATGTTATCTATAATACTAACGACATCTAGTTGTATTTTTAGGAACCTGCAAACAACCTACAATCATGACCTCTACTTTGTATGCAACTTAATAAAATAGAGGGGTCAAGCTGTATCGGTGGTTCTACTCAACCGATTAAGATGAAACATACCATATCTTTTAAGTTAGACTAATACCTATACAAACGCAAAGTTTCATTACGATCCGTTCAGCTGTTTTCACGTGATGAGGTAACAAACAGACAGACAGACATAAATTCTCAAAACGATTGATTCTTGTTCTATTACTTATTTTTAGTCCCCCTAGCCGGTTTTCGCGAAAAAAACTCAATGTACAGACTTTTCGACCTTTACAGTTTTATTATAGTATATAGATAGATAGATAGATAATTAATACACCAACAGTATAAACGTCAGTCAATATTATGTTTCCGATGCATGTACAAATTATAGGCGTACACGAGCATTGTCTGTGGCGAATGTCAGCAGAGTGCATAGTGGAGGAACAGGGCTCTAATTCTCGCGTTATAGAGATAAATGTCTAATTCGAGATAATCTCTAACTTTTAATCTCTACGAAAAATATCGCCAGTAATTTCAACTACTTTGAAACACTCTTTGTAATAAAGCGCTAGGCGTAGACATATCTCTAACGTGACATTCGACATTCGCCATCTTGTTTCGACATTATGTTGAGTTCGAGATAATGTCTCCGACGCGAGAATCACCCCCCAGAGACATGCCCGGTATGAACTCACCCTGCCACTGGGCAGGCGGCAGGGGACTGAGTCTTTCCCTGTCCGGTCGATCTCGTAACCTCTGAAGGAGAGCTGCGGTCCTGCTATGTTAATTAAAACATAGCATATTTATGTAAATTTTGACAGCAAGGTTGTTATGATACGCTAGCTCAGATAAGTATGGGTAGCAATATCGTTTTAAATTGCAACTTCAGGGGCATATAAATAAAAGCCAAGTGGTGCCCCTATCAGTAACTATTAACTCTGTAAATTATAGTTCGCTGTAGTTGTAGATAGAAAAAGTGCCTAAAGTGGCTCATTTTCTATCTACAACTACAGCGAACTATAATTTACAGAGTTAATAGTTTCTGATTAAACTACAGGGGGGTGATTCTCGCGTCGTAGACATTATCTCGCTCTCGACATAATGTCGAAACAAGATGGCGAATGTCGATTGAAAATAAATTTTCGTATTCTCAGAATGTCACGTTAGAGATATGTCTACCTCTAGCGCTCTAAATACAAAGAGTGGTTCATAGCAGTTGACATTACCGGCGACATTTTTCGTAGAGATTTAAAATTAGAGATTATCTCGAATTAGACATTTATCTCTATAACGCGAGAATTAGGGCCCTGTACCTGTACTTCAATTATCAAAACGAATTTTGCATAAATGATGTATTCAGTGAGTAATAATTATTTTACTGATGGGAGCGCCACTTGGCTGCTACATGCGCCTTCAGGATAAAATTCGGGTCAATGTCCGCTATTGCCATGTAATCCCTTTACTGCACCAACTATTTTGCCGACCGTACCTTCAACTGTCAAGCCAGATTTCAATTTTCGTTACAAACGACTTAAGTTACCTCACCGTAATACTTTAGCAGCTACTGGCATTTAATACAAAATATGTCCCGTTTTCATTTAACTTTCTCTTAATTGTAATTTTTTAACGTCAACCATCAATCTTTGGTATGAGCTGGTTGTTAAATATTGAGTAACGAATAAGGAAAATTACTGGATTCTCTGAAGGAACTCTGAATAAAATGATCGTATTTTTGTTGGGATAATTTGAGTTTCAGACTGAAGTAATGAGCTTCCTTAAATTGGATTCAATCAATCAATTCATAGCCCATTACAGATTACACTTTTTATACTGTTATCGTAAAATTAAATACGGTAAAGGACAATGCCCATACTCCACCCATCAAAAGTCGTTGTGTCAAAAGTTCATAACCAAACCGAAGTGAACACATTATAAATAAATAAATATAAATATTTTCTGGGACATGTTTTTTACACAGCACCATCTAGTCCCAAACTAAGCAGAGCTTGTGCTATGGGTACTAGACAATGGATATAATACTTATATACTTTTTTTTTGTGAATACATACTTATAATACATAAGAAACACCCAGACCAACACAAACACTTATGTTCATCACACAAATATTTGTGTCCTGTGGGAATCGAACCCACGACCTTGTGATCAGCAGTCCGACACTCGAACCACTAGACCAACGACGTCATCGATGTCGACGTCGTCGTCGTCATTGATTGTTTTTGTGCTTCAACTTTGAGCGGAACATTGAATGAAGTGTGAGCTGCACGGTGAGCAACCAGCCTCCCCACCAAGGTGACCTTGGTGGGAGGTTGATCGCTGACAGCCGTCGTCAAACATAATTTGGTGATAAACCACTGTCTACATTGTTGGAAACCAGCAAGTTCACCTTGGTGGGGAGGCTGGTTTGTCACAGTGTAGCAGACGCTTAAAATAATCATTCTGAGTCTCAGACCAAAAGAATAAGACGGAACGCGTAGAACTAGTAACTGAAGTCAGAAAAAGAAATACCAAATTGCAGAGGAGTACCTACTATTCCAAAAACTATCGCCGTTTTTAACTAATAGTAGATACAAGAAAGGGATGACAACAATTTTATAACTGTCAAATTAGTTTACGTGTTCATCTTCGTATTTTTAGTCGGCACGTTCCGAGATCACGACAAAATTTGTATGCAAATTTTAATAATCACGACTAAACTTGTGTGAAAATTTTAATAATTCCGACTAATTTGATTGCACTAATATTGTTGCCATCCCTTTCTTGTATCTACTATTAGTTTATCAAGGAACGATAAAAAGAAATGTACTTTTTACCGAATATAGAACTTAGTATTAGAGAAGGCACTGTTTCCTGAGATACAGGTTGTCGCCTAGTTCAGGAGACAGAGCTCCACTGTGTTGAAACATATTTGGTTGATAATAAACGTAATTTTTTATTTTTTAATAAATTTAGCTTGTGAAAAAGACAATCAACACCATTGGTTACCTTTTTCATGTCAAGGAACGTTTCTAGTTTCTAAGAAAATTGTATGTGACATCTAGGCAGGCGAAGTTTCGAGGTTACATTTATATTAAAATAGGGGCCTAAATCATACGAATTAACAATACCTGTAGTCCATGTTGATCTCAATTTAAAACGAAGCTATTGTACTAGCTGCTTATCTTTCTAAGAAGTCTCGAGATTACAAGTTAACAATACTAAGAAACAAACTATTTGTTTCACCGTTTGATTTATATTTTATATCTTTGTTTCCTTCCTCAATTGCCGGATGATTTGTGTTAGGAACAAAGACATTTCTATACTAACGTAAGTATAATACCTTTATGGTTAGGAATTTACCATTTATTGTGAATGTCTTGGCAAGTGAAAATATCGATTCTCTTGTTCACGAACTAAACTTATTAAAACTATCGCTCTCTTTTACTAATAGTAGATATAAGAAAGGGATGGCAACAGTTTTAGTGCTATCAAATTAGTTGACGTGTTAAATTTCTTTGTGTTTTAGTCGGCAGTCGGCACGTTCCGTGATCACGACTAAACTTTGAATAATAATCATCAACTTAGTTTATTGCAGCCACTTCTGGGCATAGGCCGCTCCCAAATAGCTCCACAAGACTCGGTCCTCTGCCTTCCGCATCCAGTCCCCCCCAGCTACTTTCATCAGGTCGTCGGTCCACCTGGCTGGGGTGCCCTATACTGCGTTTGCCGATTTGCGGTCTCCACTCAAGGACTCGTCGTTCTCTTCTGTTAAGATGCTGACAACAGCCAAATACCCCAAATAGGCTTCTTTTAAAAACATTTTCAGCTGTATCTATTCAGTTTGTGGCAGTGAAAAAAATATATGTTAATCTTGATCGTATTTTCTAAAACTCTATTGTGCCCAAAACACGTTTTCTTGAATTTTTCTCGATAGAAAAGAATTGTAAACTAACCTCTTAACCAAATATTATAAATGAAATTAAGAAAAAAATTAAGAAAGACAATAATCTAAAACATTGTTGTTTCTGTTTTTCAAATAAGATTTTAGTTTTTTTTTTTTTAATTGTTAATTTTCATTCAAGTTGAGCGGCGCACCCGAAGTCCCACCGCTCGTTGCCTCTCTTTCAGTTCTGTACAAAACGACAGTGACCGCAGAGGTCTGATTTTTTAGGTGTTGTCAGCGTCTTAAACTTGTATGGAAATTTTAATTCATACAAATTTTACAGCACTAAAATTGTTGCCATCCCTTTTTTGTAGATATCTACTATTAGTAAAAGAAAATTTGTGGTCGGCCTTCTAAGATTAATAGTGTCAATTCTCTTCTAAGGGGCTCGTAGCGATGCAACTACTGCGCGCATTGTACGATCTGCAAGGTTAAGCTGCACTTGCCGCGGTCAGTCTGTGGATGGGTGACCATTTCGTTACACATCGAGACCCCTCCGTGCCTCGGAGAGCACGATAAGCTGTCGGTCCCGGTTGTCATACGAATATCTATGGCAGTCGTTACGGGTAGTCAGAAGCCTGAAAGTCTGACAACTGGTCTAACCTCCGAATGTCAGTATTACCCAGTAACTGGTTGCGGGGGTCTGATGGCAGTCGCTCCGTGTAAAATACTGATGTTCAGCCGCATCTGGCTAGACTGGAAGCCGACCCCAATATAATTGGGAAAAAGGCTCGGAGGATGATGAACCTTCTAAGATCAAGATGCTCGATGAAGTTGAAAGTTTAAATATTACTTTAATTTTTTTAAATAGCTATAATTAGATTAAGATACTTCGGTTTTATATCACAGACATCAAAATCGGTTTTAAGTCTGCTAATTTTTACTTTTAAACACATGTAATATAATTAACTAGCCTATTCCCGCGACTTCGCCCGCGTGAATGTCGTTTATCACGCATCCCTCGGGAACTGTTCATCTTCCCGGGATAAAAAGTAGCCTATATGTTAATCCGGGTTATTTTCTACATATAAGCCAAATTTCATTAAAATCAGTCCAGCCGTTCTTGAGTTATAAATGATGTAACTAACCCGACTTGGTTTCATATATTAAGATTTGGTATCTACTCATTTATGTTTTTCTGTTGAATAAATTACCTGCAAACTTCCAAAGAAGCATAACTTGAAATATCAAAAAATTTAGTTTACGGGTTTTATTTATATGTCACTTAGGTATTTATGTGTTAATAAAATCATGGTGCATTATTTTAATTACTTATATCTTAATTAAATTAACGGCATAAAGATTAGTATAAGTGGGCAACGACATTTTAAACTGTTGAACTAATTAATAAATACGGTATCTCTGTGCACATAAACCTTGGACGAATAAAAAATGGTGGACGGAATCTCGATATGAAAACATTGAAGCACTTCGTTTTTTCCTAAACCTACTATAATTTCGACAGAATTTTAACACAACAGATATATATTGTTATTTTATTTGTGACGCTACAACAATGACTACCGTCACACGAGATTTTTTGCGTAATCGCGGCTTTCGCTTTAGCTTTTTTTTTTTTGACGTCCTGGTCTAGTGGTTCGAGTGTCGGACTACTGATAACAAGGTCGTGGGTTCGATTCTCACAGGACACAAATATTTGTGTGAAGAACATAAGTGTTTGTGTTGAGCTGGGTGTTGTTTCATGTATATTATAAGTATGTATTTACAAATAAGACAAAGTCTCAGTCGCAGTGTCTCAAGACGAAAGTCTTTGACCAGTGTGTGGTGCCAGTAATTACTTACGGTACTGAAACGTGGTCGCTCACAATGGGCCTGATAAGAAGGCTCAAAGTCACTCAAAGGGCAATGGAGAGGGCTATGCTCGGAGTGTCCCTGCGTGATCGAATCAGAAATGAGGAGATTCGCAGGAGAACGAAAGTAACCGACATAGCCCGAAGAATTGCCAAACTTAAGTGGCAGTGGGCGGGGCACATTGCTCGCAGAACGGATGGCCGATGGGGCAGTAAAGTTCTGGAGTGGCGACCGCGTACTGGAAGGCGCAGCGTGGGTAGACCCCCCACAAGGTGGACCGACGACCTGGTGAAGGTCGCGGGAATCCGCTGGATGCGGAAGGCACAGGACCGGTCGTTGTGGCGATGCTTGGGGGAGGCCTATGTCCAGCAGTGGACGTCTTTCGGCTGAAATGATGATGATGATGATTTACAAATAAAATGTATATAAGTATTATATCCATTATCTAGTACCAATATTACAAGCTCTACTTAGTTTGGGACTAGATGGTGCTGTGTAAAAATGTCCTGAAATATTTATTTATTTATTTTTGTCTTACTATGGGTGTGAAAATGTGCGTGCCAGCCCGAACTTTTAAGCGAGCCGTCTTACTATGGATGCTTCACTTTTTGTTTAACGAGATTCCGTCCGCCTTTTTTTATTCGTTCAAGACAAAAACACGCAGGTTATTAAAAAACCTACAAGGCCCGTATTACACAAAGAAACTAGGGTTTTGATCACTGTTTAATACTAGTTTTGAGTTGAGCCACAGAATATCTAATATATAGTACTAAATTAGTTGAGCATTGATTTTAAAATATTCCTCAAGCATAGATTCACTGATCACATTTCAGCCGAACTCAGCTTTATCCTAAAATGTTACCTACACTGTTGTAGATTCATGCTTGAGCAGAGATTTGATCTGTTATCATGCAAGTGTGGTCGAGCCAGCTCTTGAGAACATTTCCTTGCTATTTCAGGTGTGTTGTTGTTAAATTGAAGTTTATAATTACCATATTGGAATAAGACCAGTTCTAAAGTAACGATTCTATGCTTAAGTAGTGATCAGGTGATTAAAGATGAAATTGTACTTGCGGAATGTTCTGTAATATCTAGGAGGAATAAAATTACTCCGAGTGTAATACGGACCTCAAATGTTTTAAAACCTACGTGTCCTATAGAACAAGATATAAGTTATTTATCTATTTATTTATTATATTCTTTATTGTACTGTCGAGTAACGAAAAGGTTCGTCAATTTTTAAATTGATTCCTTTAAACGTGTCGTGAGTACATGTTACCTTTTCAAACTCCGAACGACAGATAATTAGGCGAGTGTACAACAACTGTCATTATTTTTATCTGCCAGTACAAGCAATAACAGACCTTAATGTGACGAACCTTTTCATTCCTTGACTGTACATACACTAAACAAAAACAAACACAGTAGTTTACAAAAAGATTATACTGGGTGTAAGGGGAACGCTTCCGAAAACGAAGATAGGTGCTGGTGATTACTGATACGAAACCACGAAAAAAATGCGATTCTTTTTTTAGTTTTTTTCATATATTTTTTTTGCATGTTTCATACATAACCAGCTTTGGGCAGTTAAATAAAACTCATACATTCTGAAAAATGCAAAAAAAATTAAAAAATCTAAAAAAAGAATCGCATTTTTTTTTCGTGGTTTCGTATCCGTAATTACCAGCACTATCACCTATCTTCGTTTTCGGAAGCGTTTCCCTGACACCCTGTATAAGTACAATGAGCGGTCTTATCGCACAAGGCAATCTCTTCCAAACAACCTTTGGATGGACAATCCATCCAATTGTCTGGAAGAGATGGACTAGAGGACTGGGAACTGATCTGGAAAGTTATGTTGGTACCACAGTATTACTTCAGTAAAGTCGACTGCACGTCAGTGGTAACGCCACTATTCGTATTCTAGTCATATTAGAAGGCCACCCTTATCATATTACTTAAGAAATAAAGACGCTATCACTGTCAAACTGTTACCATTACCAAAGAAGTGCGTACTGCGTACCACTGTACTATTTAGTACTGGCACTACTTGCAGTATGTATTATATGACTTCGTTTTCAGTCCAAAAAGTTTCATTTTTATAATGAAGAACTTCATGGTCGAAATTTCGACGAAGCTCACTCGTTGTTCTGTTAAAGTGAACTCAGTTTTATCACAACCATGTTGAGCTTGGTTGGTTTAGTAATAGTAGAGCTCCTTGTTCCTCGTACGGAGAAGTACTAGCGCCGTAAAAAAAACTGTCACGAACAAACAGTAGCTGAGTTTGCATTGAATTGCATGCATGCATGCATTGCATCAAATGAATCTTTCCATCTTCATGTCTCAATTTGGCAAACGTAATTTGCAACGTTTAAGCAACCGCCTAGGTGGTATTGCAGTTGTTATGAGCAAAGGTAGCCGCTTAACATCAGGTGAGCATTTAGCTCTTTTTGCCATCCTATCCTGTACCAAAAAAAACTGGAAGGAACTGAAGTAATACGAGACCAAATATGTCTTGTCAGCAACATATTTTTTCAAACATCAAAGATCATAAGTGTTATGTTTATGATTTATTAACATGTTCTATAAATCACACTTTTTTGACATGTGCCACTTTATTAAGTTTAATAGCCACACAAACTGACGTCACACCATATCGTATATCACTACATATGTTTGATTTAGATATAATAATTTGGTTCTGTTTTATATGTATAAGACTTTTTTGTATACAAATCTAATTGATCGTTACGGTTTATTTTTTGATTAAGTTTATTGGTGGTCTTAAGCGAGTTTTCTGTTTCTCACGCGTTGTAATTAAAAAGGTAGAGCCAATACAACAATTAGAATGTAGAATAGAAAGATCATTTGATTGCAATTTGGAACGCAGGTTAAAGTAAGGTATACCCAAAGACTTTGTATAACTGGGTATACCATAATTTGTTTCTTGAACATTTATCGTATGAACGAATGTCTTTACGGTTCAACCTTTTGTAATCAATTTCTCGACCACTTGCTGGCATCCGATTGAGCTGAATTTTGGCATACTTTTGTAAGTTTGAGCCATCAAAAATAAGGCCCCAAGCTTTTCAGAAAACATTTAATATTTTTAGGTTCTATGTTTATATACTTTACAATCCAACTTTATTCACTGAAAATAATTTATCCATTTTAGTTCATTCAATAGTTTATGAATAAAAGCCTGTTTCTAAAAATATTTTTTACATAAATTTTATTTTCGGAAGTAGAAAGAAGCAAGTTAGGAATTGTATCTGGAAGAATGGCTGTAGCAATAACTTCAGCAAATGCACTAAGAATATAACAGATAGTAAGTAGGTAGCTCGTCTTCTTTTTCTCGTGCCATGACAAAAGACAATATGAATTAGTGACTAGTGACCTGCCCCCCTAGCCAAGTTGACAATCTACAATCGTCAACGAATTACTTTTTAGTTGAGATATGTCATTACCATACATTTTGATTGTTTTCTATAGCGTTGACGATTGTAGATCGTCAACTTGGCTAGGGGGGCTGCAGTAGTGTTCCGTGTGGTGCTGGACGTAAAGAACTGCACCACCCTATACCTTCTCATGGGTATCGTAAAAGGCGACTAAGGGATTCAACAGAGGATGGGCAGCAGCGTTCTCTGAGTATTTAACCAACCAACTGCGATCGCCAACCCGCCTGCCAAGCGTGGCGATTATGGCATATCCCCCTTTTTGGGGGAGGTCTATGTCCAGCAGTGGACGTCTTTTGGCTAAAATGATGATGATGATGACCTGCAGTGCAGTACAGCAGTACTATTCTGAGCCCCATGCATTAGTTTTTGCGGTATCCTGTGTGTAGTTATCGGCAAATTTTATATGGGAATTTTGCCAGCGCGACCGTTTACGTATTTGGTACAAAAAATCCCGTCGATAACTACAGCATAACGTTAACTACACAATACTGCAAAAACTCATGCAAAACGCATGCAGCCTCTGTAAGCACTCACTAGCAAGCTCACTTTTGATTTCTCAGTGAAAAGTAGTAAAAACAGTACGAAATTAGAGATTTCACTGCGGATTTAGAAGTGAGCTCGTCAGTGAGTTCTTACAGAACAACCACGCTGGAGGACGAGGTGGACCGACGACCTGGTGAAGGTCGCGGGAATCCACTGGATGGAGAAGGCGCAGGACCGGTCGTTGTGGCGATGCTTGGGGGATGCCTATGTCACTAGCAGTGGACGTCTTTCGGCTGAAATGATGATGATTATGAGAAGCTATCAAAATCCTCAATAATAGCAACAAAAATATTACAGCTAAATATTTCAATGAAAACAGTCAGCCTAATGAACGAACGGGGTCACAAACCTTTGGCGAGGCCTAGATATTATCAAGCGAGTGAATTATAAACATGACAGGAGATTAGAGGCTTTATTCTTGAGATCATCCGTGATTCATTATTATTTGTATGAACAAAAACATGTGGATTTGAGTGGTACCTAAAATAGCGCAAAAATGTAAGCGTTACAGAATGAAAAACTATCTTACAAGTTATCAAAACTATCTACGAATTTGACATGACATAACAAACCAATAATGATCATACAACTTACCAACATCAGTTTTTAATCGATAAAACTATAACACCATACTACAACATTACCTAGGCTACCTACCCTGGACCTTGCCTCAGTTGGAATATGACTAGGTGTTCCACCATTTCGTGTATAGGCTACAATTTTTAATAGACTAATTGGCCATACTTCACCAAAAATCGTCAAATCATACAACTTATGGAAGAGCAATAGTGTAAACTTCAGAAGAAGCCTGTTTCTGGTTTGGTTGCCGTTCTGGAAACAAACGCGGAGCATTTTTACTAATGGGAGAAGACACCGACTTCTGTAACACAGGTTTGTACCTAGCTCAGAAGTCAGGGACTTTACAGATATTTGATGTAAAACTTTTTGTGAATAAAAAATTATGTATAATTTTTATTTTTTATATTTTTTATAGCTTCTAGTCTAGATGTAATGAATTCCTCTTCGGTGTATCTTTCTGGGGAATGATCTTGAAAGATGCAAGCCCTTTAAATCTTTGTAAAGGGTTTTTGCAAAGATCTTCGCAAATGGAAATCTATATTTGGAGAGACTCTAGAAAACAAAATATTGTATCAAGTTCGGTATTTTATACAATTTATGGTGAGTTGAGTTAGCTTTGAGTAAGATAATGAGCATTCTATAGCTTCTAAATGTAATGAAAACCTTTTCGGTGGATCTTTCTACGGAATGTTCTGTTGTTGTGGGATGTAACCCTTTAGAGATTTTTGAGCATAAGCACAACAGTCGTTGAGATATGTCATTCCCATACATTTAGACTGCCTCGTTGGTCTAGTGGTCGCAAGCGCGACTGCTGAGCGGGGGGTCCTTGGTTCGATTCCCGGGTCAGGCAAAGTGTTATTGGGTTTTTTCATTAGGAAATTCTCAGTAGCAGCCCGGAGTATGGATTTGTGCCCGGTTAGTGGCAATAGGCTCGCCCCCTTGTGGGTGTACTATTACACCTCTGCCTACCCCTTCGGGGAAATATAGGCGTGATGTTATGTTATGTGTTATGTTATACATTTAGATTTTTTTCTATAGCGTTGTCGGTTGTAGATTGTCAACTTGGCTAGGGGGGCAGATCGTATAAAAAATCTTAACAAATTCTCAAAGGTTGTAACAAATGTGAAGACTGAGCAAAACCAATTAAACCGGTGGATTATTTTGATGCTTCGATTGAAAACGCTACGTCAAAGATTACGAGCTAAACAAATTCAGATCTTCTGAAGTAGACAGAGACCTTCACACCTGATAGAACGCTCCATTACATTACACAATAGAAATTTTATTTCGTAAATCATCACATTGTACAGTTATAAACAAAATGGTTGCATGTCAATATGCACTTAATTCCAAGAACGTGACTATTGAGACTATTCTGTACGGGATGATCTGTTCATGACTGAACGACGTAGTTTTGTTACTATGCATTTATTAACGATACATATTAAAACGTTCAGACGCATCTGGTTATAATAAATCTAATCCCAAAACGGCTTTGGCAAAGGGGTTAGAATGGTTAGAAAACTAAATTATGAAGTTATTACACGTCTTATACTTAAATTTTACTTTATGGACAACATGTATACCTTTCTTTTGAGGCGGAGAAAATGCTTGTAGCATGTCACACCTCCCGGAGAGGCAGCGTGGTTATGTGGGGCTCGCACCCACTGAAAATTCCGCCGTGTGCCTACTCTCGCCTTGAGTGGATGAGCCACGAGAACTGCAGTGCATGGCATTCGCAACCCATCCAGCGCGACCTACTTCCGGGCCTTCCCCTTGATTCCTTGACTACTATCCTTTGGAAACGTCCATCACCTCAACTCGAGGGCCAAGTAATGCGGCCGATAGACTCTGATCTATCGTCCGCTGGCTTCTTTTAGGGTGGCATCAAATCGCAATAAAGACGCATGCACCGACTCGTCTTATGGCAGATCGAATCAGCATGGGTATCTTCCTCACTTCCCGGAGGTCCTCTATTTTTTGCTGAGGTCAGCCACCGTGTGGTTTTGGCCAGTAGGAGTCCGACATACTCCTCCGTCTTCCTGAGATGAAGAGTATCCATGAGGATTTCCATTTGTAAAAAGGGTAGATATAAGTATCTTATATCATCATTCATCATTTCAGCCGAAAATGGTCCACTGCTGGACAAAGGCCTCCCCCAAAGAGGGGGGATATGCCATAATCGCCACGCTTGGCAGGCGGGTTTGCGATCGCAGTTGGTTGTTTAAATACCTACTCAGAGAACGCTGCTGCCCATCCTTTGGTGAATCCCTTAGTCGCCTTTTACGACACCCATGAGAAGAAGAGATGAGAAGTTGTGCAATTCATTAAGTCCGGCACCACACGGAACGTATCTCATGTATGAATTATGAATTAATCTTTAGCAAAGTACAACTAATATTTAAACTGATATTTGATCAAGGTAATCTCAGACTTATGTTTGGCATCAACTCGCTATGAATGAATCTATGTACCTCATGGTTTAATGACCTCAAAGACGAAAGAGATACTCTGCATATCATGTCTGTTTACACTGGGTACATAACGTTTATAACTAACGCTGTATTTAGAAGTCAATCAAGACACAAGGTTTTCATTAATCTGTTGTTAATCAAAATAGAGGCAAAAAAAAAGTAGTAAGTTCAAATTAAAGGTATGGCTACTTAATAACTGCTTTTATGATGTAAATGATTTCCTTAATTTTGCATGTTAGTTTTGTATGTTAGCAAAATAGAGAGCATTATTATGTTTTTCGTAATTGAATAAGATCTTTTAACCAACCTATTTTACGCAAAATAAATACTTTGAATACTTGAATACTTAGATGAATCGCTCTATTTCAAAGTTCATCTTATTGAAGTTAGTCTAAAATGAGGGTCAAAAATTAACATTTAAAACTGTCAAACAGAATTATTTGAATCTCATTAGATTTTTAGGTAAATAAAAGTATTAATAACAATAACAATAATTTGATCATTAAGTAAAATACTTCTTAAATTGGAGTTCAGAAATAAAAATTGAAGAGATGAAACGATGAAGGGTCCAATCAACATGTTTCAATAATTTTAATTTTTTTCGTATTGACTCTCGCAGCTGGTACCGAGGTACCATTTCTGCTTAACCGGGCTGGTGGCGGAGAGTCCCATGTGGGACTCCATTCGCCGAAAGTTTTCCCTAATCCTAAACTTAAAAACTAAAATCGCGGTTGCAATACCGCATAAGGGCGTCCCCCAAGGGGGGGCTCGGACCTCGGCTTACTGGGGCATTGCAGGGGGGACCCCGCCGTTCCTATGTCCCCTAGCAGCCGTTGCTGCATCAGGAATGAATTTCTCGAAAGTGGCGGACTTTCAGTGTATCGGGTGTGTGTGTGACGCGCTAATCGCGAATCGCCGTTAATCGGCAAGCCTCGCCGGCGAGGCTAAGACCTACCTAATCCTAACCAGTGGCTATTAAGCCTACTCCTCGGAACTAGGTACTCTAGAGCATAGGGACGCGTGACGAGATTATCTCCGGTTGCGACACCGTGAGGGGGGGAGCTCGGACCTCGACTCAGGGTGCAGCTGGGGTACCCCGCCACCGGTCCCCCCGGCAGCCGCTGCTGCATCGTGTTCTATTTCTCGAGAGTCGGACTCTCGGAACATGTTTCCAGAAAACCATTTTATTTTATAAAACAGTTTTAGTCGTTGGCCGACATACGGGAGCAGTTTTATATACTTGGTCATAGACAAATAATGTGTTGTTCAGATAATTCATCTAAGGTGTTGTGATTTCGTTTATAAAAAAGAAAGATTTTGTCTCTCTTGGAAAATTTCGTTTGCCAATAATGGACACTTCTGCTTTTCACCTCATCAATTACAGCTGCTAAAATCGAGAGTATCCGAGTTCCTGCAATTTTTTTCCACAATAAGACAAACTTTTTTCGGCCGTGCAACTTAATTCATAAGGTATTAAAAATGCATGGTAATACATATTTGGAATTACACTGGATCTGCGACACCTGGTTCAGTTCACCATGGCACCAGTAACCACTTAACCACTAAGCTACTAAGCTACCGTGAACTCTTCTCGTGGTATCGATTTAACTTCCACATTAAATCCGTTTTAGTTGAACCAGTGGCAGTGGGAGTGGGCTGTCCATGTCTGTCGAAGGACCGATGGCCGCTGGAGCAGATGAGTCCTTGAGTGGAGACCGCGAATCGGCAAACGCAGCGTAGCGCGCCCCCCTGCCAGGTGGACCGACGACCTAAAAAACGTGGCTGGGGGGGACTGGATGCGGAAGGCAACAGGCGCAACATGGGAGAGGCGTATGTCCAGCAGTGGACTGCAATAGGCTGAGTTGATGATGATGAAGTTGAACCAACAGTTGTAGGTTCTGATTTTGCTCGTGAGCGAATTTATGCTTTCCACAACACAATTCATAGAGTATCCAGGTAGGTATATAGACTTATCCAGCCCAGAATTCCAAAATGGAGCATTAACTTTATGGAGAGTTTGCTCGCTGAGTTTTATCTGGAGACTCGTCTCTTGACTGTTGTCAAGGAACTTACCTTTATTAGGTACCTATTCAAAACATGTTCTTTCTCCGAGCCTTTTTTCCCAAATATTTCTGGGTTGGCTTCCAGTCTATCTGATGTAACAGTCATATTATACCAGGAGTGGCATCAGTGTTTTAGATTAAGCGGCTTAATCTCACAGATCTTCAAATACACACGGCTATTACTTAGCCACGAGCCCCTCTTTTAAGACATTTATGTCTAAATCCATTATAGACTTAAATCCAATTTTATGGCATCTTCTTTTTTTATTGCAATCAATGAACCCGAAACTTGCACGTGGGCGAACTCCTAAAGAATCTCAATACGACTACCTAACTATCAGGATTCCAATAAGAATATTAATAAAAATAAGAATCGGTGTAGCCAGGGCGAGATGAACCCTGGCATAAGTCAGGAATAAAAATGCCAGGCAAATGAAGATATAGAAAGGACTCTCAAGCTTCATCAAGAAACTCTACCAAGTTAATAGTGTTCAAACTTACAAGATTTGATCTCGCATTGTTTTTTTTTTCGTTGTTCTTTGAACGTTAGCTTTAACAATGCTCTTAGAGATCTAACACGTCTATACTTAACGGCAAAATTAATGTCCTATCTATACACTATTTGCCCTACTAGAGATAGAAATTTGACAACAATCTCCATAAATTTTATGTCAAATTTCTGTCTCTAGTAGGGCAAATTGTGGATAGATAGGATATTAATTTTGGCCGTACTAAGCATAGATTTAATATTGATCATAGTCATTACTTCGCAATAGAACTCAACTTGCCATTCTTACAAAATAGCAAAACTAAAACGAATCCTCAAGAAAGTCTTATTCAACCGAGTTCATATCAGATATGGAAATTAAGTCACAATGATTCCAATAAAAGAGGTCTATGCTTCACCAATGCCCATACTTTTGTACTTATGCATAATGCCATCGGAGAAGTACACAACAGGACCAAAACGAAAACAATAACTAAAGAAAGCGCACGTATAAATCGACTTACCAGTTTTTGTTGAATCAAGATAAATCGTTGTACTAATCGACACAAGATGCTGGACCCGTACCGATACCAATTTCACCGTACCAAAACTTAGCACAACACAGGATGCAAAGTTGCAATGCAAAAAGTCACAAGTCAAAAAACATCAACTCAAAACTCTAGATACGTTTGTTTTAGAACGTATCAAACTCACTGAAACACTGTTTTATTTATAATACAGAATGTTTTTGTGATCAAAAAACGATGATTCGATGATGCGTGGAAGGCGAACCGTCGCCGTGCGGTGCGCCGGCGCAGGCCGATCTAAAACTGACCGAACCGGTCGCCGTCGTGGAGTCTCGGAGTGAAGGATCGTGACCGACCGCCATTGGAGCCGATACACGCTCACTTCACTGTGTACGTTAGTTTTTGTGAACATTACTCTTACTTTAGAGTTATAGTCATTGTTATGCATTCAATATAAAACATTTCATATTATAAGACACCTCTACACAATTCATAATTAAAATCTCCTTAGTTCTCCTTCATTTCGTTTTATTTCATTTGCTTTAAACCCTAATTAGTAGGAATGGCTTCTATGTGCAGATAATGTCTTATTTTACGACCTGACGCTTTCAAAATATTATGAGATAGTGGTAATCTTATGTTGATGATATAATTAAAATTAGATAAATAGCTACCAGATAACTAGGTAATAGATAAATTATTATGATTTTAGATTAGTGTTCTATTATTGAATGAAGAAATGAAAATATTGAATGGAATTAACACAGAAGAGAACTAAGGTTTCTGTTTTCTTGTAACCGCATTTCTAAAGAACTGCAGGACTGCTTTGTGTGAATCTGAAACTGAAAAACTATTGTTATAAATAGAATTGTGGACAGAATAAATTGACAGCACGGGCAGTGTTCACGGTAGCTTAGCGGTCAAAACGAGTGGTTTACAGAACCATAAATCGTAGGTTTGAATCCTAATCGATAGTGAAATCCTAAAGTTGATCCTCAGATTATAGTAATCTGAGAGTAGATCAATTTCGTCCAAAGCCTGGACTGGGCCTGAAAAGCTTAAACTTACATAGGTAGTTAGTTGGCGTTGGCCATACTTCAACCTTATCCTTGCCTGCAGGATCTCTTGGATAGAAGAAGAGCATCACATTGATTTCTTTAGCAATATTATAGCATTGGAACGTATACAATATCGTATTGGAACCAGAAAAATTACCTCCATGATTAGCATACATATCTATGGCAGTTGTTACAGGTAGTCAGAACCCGAAAGTCTGAAAACTGGTCTAATCTTACGACGTCGGTATTAGCCAGTAACTGGGTTGCGGGGTTCTAATGGCAGTCGCTCCGTGTAAAATACTGATGTTCAGACACTACTGATCACTACTGATGATCTGGTAAGAGTGGAAGCCGAAAAGGCTCGGAGAATGTAGAAGAATTAGCAAACAAACATATGAAGAAAATCGTTAAGAAAATTCACCCAACTTTGCTATAGACATAATGACCGATAAACATCGATATCTCGTAATATCGCTTGCAATCGACGCTAGATACCGATAAAACAGCGAAAACACACGACGTAGCCCGATGCAATGTCAACACGCTGATAAAATACAATTAAATTATGTCGTGGTTTATCTAATCTGTTTCTGATGATATTGTGGTCTAGTTTTGCAGTAATTTATTTGTTATATAGACATTATTTTTGCTGTTGTAGCTCCCGGTAAAATGGATCGCGCTATCTCTCGATTTTGACGCCGTAGGTCGTGTCGTGACTAAATATTTGTATAGGTAACAGTACTTAGCACTTAGGAAAGTATCTAAGTACTGCAAATAAGTTTACTGAGTACTGATAAAATTCTGGAAAAGCAATATTTTGTCCAATGGTAGTGCAGATCTGAATGTAGGTACCTATATTTAAAACTAACGAAATTTTCTAAGCACATTAGCAGCTTTAAAAAAAACCGGCCAAGTGCGAGTCGGACTCGCGCAGTAAGGGTTCCGTACCTCTCAACGACCTGATAGCTCATAAAAACTGATTTAATTTACGAGAGTTTATCAAAAGACATCAACGTTCAGTGCGCGAAATATGAATTTTTGCATGTCTTTCTTACGCAGGTACCACCACATATGTCTATATTTGTCTTATTTTTAGTATTTGTTGCTAAACTACATAATATGTACTATAATCTGACCAAGTTTGACGCTGGTATATATTACCGTTTTGAAGATAGAGCAGGAACAAAAACGATGAAAAAAATGCATGTTTTTTGAGGTTTCTTGTATGGGGACCCCCTTTGGTTTTAGACTTTTTTTTGTTTTTAGTATTTGTCGTGATACACCTCATAGTAACACATATTCTGAAAAAAATTCAACCAGTTACCTATTACCATTCAAAAGATACAGCCCTATGACAGACAGACGGACGGACGGACGGACGGACGGACGGACAGCGTAGCAAGAGTAATAGGGTCCCGTTTGGTACCCTTCGGGTACGGAACCCTAAAAAGGAAACACAAAACACATCTGAAGATGATGATTATGACACTATGACTAGCGCCAACAAGCCTCAAAGAAGCTAGCCCGAATGTGTGTAGCGCTCCATTCACCGAATTACCAGCACTCTCCTTTCAATGACCCTCACATGCTTCCTATCTCTTGTAAATATAAAACTCAAATATACAAACTTTTCTTTCATTTTCATCTATCAGACCATTAACGATTTAAATCGTGGAAAGAAAAAATCGCTCACGAGCAGGATTCGAACCTGCGAATCGAACCAGGAGCCTGGGATATGGAGCCTGGAATAAATAGATTCTCGCGTCGTAGACATTATCTCGAACTCGACATAATGTCGAAACAAGATGGCGATTGTCGATTGAAAATAAATATTCGTATTGTCAAAATGTCACGTTAGAGATATGTCTACGCCTAGCTCTCTAATACAAAGAGTGATTCAATGCGGTTGACATAACCGGCGACATTTTTCGTAGAGAATTAAAATTAAAGATGATCTCGAAATAGACATTTATCTCTATAACGCGAGAATTCGGGCCCAGGAGTCGCAGGTTTGAATCCTGCTCGTGAGCGATTTTTTTCTTTCCACAATTTAAATCGTTAGATTTCGCTTCGCATGCGTGAATGCGTTAGAAATAATAAAATTATCAGACCATTGCAGGCTGTCTATTTCTCATAGACATATAAATATTACTAGCACTATTTCTATGTTCTAACCACCTTTCCATAGCATTCTGTCTTAAAATTTTCCTTTTACAAAAACCATAATTTCAATCTTACTTCAAATAATATACCCAGTAATTTAATGTCTTACTTACATTAACTGTCATTCCCTTACTCCTCAAAGCATTGTTACCGTCATCTGTAACTCCCTCTGACGATGCAAGGATATCTTTCGACAAAGAGGAAACATTTATTTATTTATTTCCAAGAACATGGTACATCGAGGTCTTAAATTTATAAATTAACACTAGTAACCCATTAATTTCTAAATCATAACACCTATTCACTTTCTTTCAAATCTCCACCCTTGGCAATGCTGAACCATTCAGTGTAGGTCCCGTTTATTCTGACGCAAGCGCTGGAATCCTCACAAGGATTTTTTTATTAATGTACCTATGTAACTTGTCCAGTATGTATTAGTGCGGCGTCATTCTTCAAACAATAACTCATATTCTATTTTGTATGGCGTGCCCTGTCATCTGCACGAATAAAGAGCTGCAAACCAAATGCAGGGCGCGTTGCAGAACACTGGGCCTACAAAATCTATAAAAATTTAGCATCCACTCGATCAGAAGAACGTAACTATAAATATTAAAATACCATGTATTTAGGATCTGAAGACCTAAGGCTGAATTGGAGCGGGCTTCCGAATAGAAGTAAAACATGCAGCTGATCTTTTTTATCCCTTCTAAATTTAATTCTCAGGTTTTTCTATTGTTTTGAAAACTATTGGGTTTCTAAATGATACAAATACCTAGATCTGCAACAATTTCAACTCCCTACCTCAACAATGAACACAGTTTTGATATTAAAAGTTATCTGCTACAAAGATTTCTTTAGTCTAGTAAAAGAAAAAAAATATAGATTGAGCACCAAATAGGTTAATGTAGTTTTTCATAGCGGAAATATCTGAGAATAGCGCTCGTTTCCACATCACGCTTCAAACTCCCACTTGTTAATTACTATTGCTTGTTTATATTAGCTGGAATTTAAGAAATATGCTGCCGTTATGCTGCTTTTGGACTTGCCAGAAACAAGATATAGGTACAGGTTTAGACAAATATCTTTAGCCAGACCAGCGGTGCTATTCTCTGTTCTCACTAACAAACTCACTTCTGACATAACACTCGGACCTCCGCCTTCCAAATCCAGTCACCCCAGCTATCTTTTTAAAATCGTCGATTCACTTGGCTGGGGGGAGAATAATCCTACTGCTTTCAAATTTGAATATGAAGCAATGACAATTATTTCCATTACCTTCAAAGTCTACTTAAACCCATCCAGTGAAACCACTTATTATAACGCAAGTAACGCAAAACGCAACACAATTACAAAGAGAAAAAATTGCAACTTTTAATTGAACACAAACCGGATTGATAACCAAACTGCGATAACTTTCAAATTAAAGCATGCGTGGTACAGTCAAGTGCATATTGATGGTGAAAAAACCAGTAAGCAGAGCCTGCCTTGTATGAAACGTACACACTAAGCCAGTGCCGCTTGTAATGGTTTTTTACCATCAATATGTGCTTGTACCGCTACCGTACCGTACAATCAAGCGCATGTGACAAAACCATTATAAGTGAGACTGGCTTAGGTCCGTATTACAGAACGTTCTTTAAGTACAGTTTAAACTTCAATCACCTGATCACTACTTAAGGATAGAATCGTTACTTGAGCATCGGTCTTATTCCAATACGGTAATTATAAACTTTAATTCAACAACATAACACACGAATTTGACATGAAATATAACAGAGATCTCTACTCAAGCGTAGTCTGGATCACACTAGAGTGATTAAAGATCAAATCGCTGCTCAAATACCGAAACAGGTGACAGTTTAAAATAAAGCTAAACTCAGCTGAACTGTGATCAATAAATCTCTGCTTGAGGCAGGTTCTAAAATTAAATACCAACTCAAAACTAGTTTTAAACAGATTCAATGCAATTCAATCGTTTATTGCGAATAGATAGATAGATAGATAGAATATACTTTATCGTTCACCATGAAAATAGTAGTAAACAGGAACAACGTATAAATTATGGGTACATGGGCGGTCTTATCGCTAAAAGCGATATCTTCCAGACAACCTTTGGATGGACAAAGAAGACGTAAGATCTAGATAATGGGGGCAGTCTGTGGCGTACTACTAAACTGAAATAAATAAATAGCACAAAATATATTACACATATAGGTATCATAAATATATATAATATATATATAAATAATCTTACAATTTAGAATAGAGATTGGATACATAGGCAATGTCATAATAAATTACAATCTATTTGGAAAGGTAGTATTCTTTAACTAATTTTTTAAATGAAAACAGTGACTGAGCTCGCCGTATACACACAGGTAACTCATTCTGCACACACAGCCTGAACAGTAAAAGATTTATCATAAAATTTTGTAGAATGCATTGGCATCAGAAGCCCCAAGTTTTCCGATTATCTTAAGTGTTGTGTATGTGTGTCATTAAGGAACTTGAAACGTTCTTTGAGATAAAGGGGGGTCTTGGGATTAAACAGAATACTGTAGAGAAGTGATAAAATATGGGTATTCCGGCGAAGACGTATAGGGAGCCACTTGAGCTTAGTGCGGAATTCGGAGACATGATCATATTTCATCATTTTCATCATTTCAGCCGTAAGACGTATCACTGCTGGACACAGGCCTCCCCCAAGCATATATTGGGGGGATATGCCATAATCGCCACGCTTGGCAGGCGGGTTGGCGATCGCAGTTGGTTGGTTAAATACTCAGAGAATGCTGCTGCCCATCCTCTGGTGAATCCCTTAGTCGCCTTTTACGACACCCATGAGAAGATATAGGGTGGTGCAACTCTTTACGTCCAATTATGATCATATTTGCGTAAGCCAAATATAAATCTGATACAAACATTTTGAAGTCGCTCAAGCTTATTCGGTTGTACCTCAGTAAGATCTAAATAGCTGGCATCGGCATAGTCGAAAATAGGGAGGTGGGATTGAACAAGCGCCGTTTTGGTAGCAGTAGGGAGAAAATTGCGTAGTGGTCTCAAGGACCACGCTGACGCAAATAATTTACGACTGACTTCCTGCATCTGATGATTCCAAGAGAGATTTTTGTCAATATAAATTCCAAGATTCTTGACTGAATCACTTAAAGGTATTGTGGTACCATCAAATACAATTGGAGGAAATTGTGACCCATCAATTCTGGAAGTCATCCCAGGGCTGCCAACAACAATGACTTGGGTCTTGGTAGGATTCACCTTTAGTCCATGAGCAATACTCCACTCAGATATTCGTGCTAGATCTGTGTTCACCATTTTAACAGCCTCCGACAACTCTTCTAAAGGAGCCTGTGAATACATTTGTAGGTCATCTGCATAGAGGTGTATCTGAATATATGTAGGTAAGGTAGGTTTAACATGAATCCCCACCGGGTATCCTCACGTTGTCGCCGTGGTGGGGCTTGCGTGTCTCAATGATCTTTGGGGCTATGCCGGTAGAGCTACTCATGCCGGAAAGGTCCAAAGGGAGAGACCAGACAAAGAAGGATACGAGACGGAGTCCATTACGGACTGCCGGGAGAGACAGGGTGTGCGTTTCGCTCCTTGGGGTTTTTCATGGAGCGAATATGGCGGAAGGTATAGTCGCTAGTCAAGTGTGGTTCGCTCCTGGTATGTGTCTGTCATCAGACGTGACCGTGGATGCGAACCAGTGACTAGTGGACTGAGACAGGGTCCTGGAAGGACAAGGATGACGTAGGGGCGACAGGTTTGCTAGTCATTTATGACTAGCCGACACGGTCTAATACAGACCACAGGTCGGTCCGACCCGTAATCCTCATTGAGAGGAACGGGGGTCCTTAGGGGCTGCGGGGAGACAACCCCTTTAAAAAATCCAACACCTGGGGACCACACCCCACAAAAAAGGCAAAGCTGTGTTCAGCAAACATAATGGAAGCGCATCGAAAAAGAATATTACCCCAGGAGGGTACCGGCTGCTCTGCAGTCGGAGAATCCCTCACCGGACAGTGTTCGGTCAGTCCCACGTATTCTGGGGGGGACAACGATCGCTTTTTGTCCATTCCGGACATAATCGTTTCTCCGTCCGTCAAGGACGCATCGAGCCAGGGAGGCTCATTTTCCCGTGATGTGGAGTCGTTGGGTTCTGTTCCGAACACGTCTATATCATTGGGATCCAAACAGCGGGTGAATGCCGACCAACCCTCCGATTCCCGAGGAAAGGACGGCTCATTTCCAATATCCTGCAGGAAAGAGGTGGTGCAGAGCGCACCTGTTGTAGAGGGAAAAGAAATGCCAAAGGTGGTACACACCCGGGCGATTTTTGTGCGTCCACCTACGCCGGTTGCCAAGGGGGTTGTGAGTGACAGCGATGAGTCGGATTGCTCGCAGGTGTCGCTCACTTCCCAAACGTCGTCGGCATCAAGACGAAGTCGTGGACGCAAGCGGACGCGACCGTCGGGAAGTGATGAGTCGGCTAGGGCCACGAAAAAGTCGGCCCCAAGTAGACCCTCAAGTGAGAGTGGAGAGAAGGACGAAGACCCCAGTGTCATAGGTCCTTCGGCAAGCACCCGAGCCAAGCAGAATTTGTCGAGCTCAGAGGCACTGGCAAAGAAGATGCAGGCGCAGCCAACGGCAGATCTAAGCGCTTGTATCTTGGAAAACCTGTCGATGGTAGAAAAGGTTGCAGACGAATCTCGCAATCTGAAAAAGTGCTTCGTCAAAAGCCTCAGAGAAGCAGCTATGATGGTGCAAGCCGCAGTAGTGGAGATGGCGCAGCGATCTTCCGCTGAGGTAAACGTTGGAAGGCTGGAGGCTGAGAACGTGGAACTGCGGTCCCAAATTGCCAGCCTTACAACGCAGATAGGGAAGCTGACGGAGCAGATGAACTCCTTCCGTCAGCAGGGCAATCTTGCGGCAGGTCCTAGCAGTGCCATCATACCAGTGACCACGCAACACAAGGCAACCATAGTGGCGGGATTGGCGCCAGAAGCGGTTTTGCAGGAGTTTGAGCGTTCTGTCATGCTTAAGCTTGGCGGAATGATGGATGCCAAGTTAGCTGGCATTGAGAGCAGGCTACTTCCTGAGCAGCGTCAGCGTCCACCACTGGCCGCAGATACACGAGAGGTCACTGAACCTACCATCCAGACGCAGCCCAGTAAACCCCAACAATCTCAAAGAGCAAAAAAGAAAAGGAGGAAGAAGGGGAAACGTGGCTGTGATCCAGTGGCAGATTTGCCTGCTGTGCCCACGCAAGCGTCACAGGCTGCAGCTCCTGCTACCACACAGTCGCAGTGGTCAACCGTTTTCGGGAGCAAGGCGAAGAAGATGCCGGACTTGTCGACACAGGGGCGAAAGGAAAAGCAGCCCGTTAAGCTGCCTCGAGACCCCGCGTGTGCAGCTATCACAGTGACACTGCCGGAAGGATCAGCTGCCACTTTAGCGGGCGCGATGGCTACTGCCAAGCAGCACATCGCGCTTACTGATCTTGGGCTGATCGGCTGCCTAAAGTCAAAGAAGGCAGCCAACGGTGGTTTAGTTCTGCAAGTGTCAGGTGCTGACAATAGCACCAAGGCAGATCAACTTGCTAGTCGAATGCGAGAGGTCCTTGCCGGTATGGACGTCCGTATCGCTCGGCCAATTAAAACTGGCGAGGTCAGGATTCTGGACCTGGATGACTCTACCACACCTTCTGAGGTAGCTGCCGCAATCGCAGAGGTGGGTGGATGCCCCTTAGATGAAGTGAAGGTGGGAGAAATTCACCGTTCGCATAACTCCTTGGGGACCATCTGGGTCCGTTGCCCGCTGGTGACGGTTAAAAAGTTAGAGTCCGCTAAACGCATATGTGTAGGGTGGATGTCGGTCCGGGTAGATGTGCTGGCTGCTCGGCCTATGAGGTGTTTCCGATGCTTAGAGCTGGGACACGCTCGTGCCCAGTGCCTTAGCACGTTTGACCGAAGCAACCGGTGTTTCACCTGTGGCGAGCCTGGCCATAAGATGAAGGAGTGCTCGGCGCGGGGCCTTCGATGTCCATTGTGTGCGGACCTTGGTCGCCCTACCGACCATAAGTTGGGTAGCAAAAAATGTGCTCCGAAGAGAAGAAAGAATAGGGGTAAACAGGCCCCTCTTCTTCCAGCTACCCAGGCTGGTAACGAGTCTGTGTCGGCAAGTTGCCCACTGGAGGTGATGGAAATATCACATTCCCAGCCTTAAAAGTTCTACAAGGCAACCTGAACCACTGCCGCAATGCGCAGAACCTGTTACTGCAGTCTATTGCGGAGCGGTCGGTTGCCATAGCTGTGGTGGCGGAACCCTACAACGTCCCGGACCATCCTCGTTGGTTTGGGGACACCGAGGGCTCTGTCGCCGTTCACTGGGCTGGTGGGCCTCCCTGTTCCTTTTTGGAAAGAGGGCCTGGTTTCATTGCGGTTGAGTGGGGTTCTCTGGCAGTGGTGGGCTGCTACGTCTCTCCCAATATATCCCTCGCCGACTACGAGGCATACCTGGACGGGGTGGCAAACTGTATACGTGGCAAATGTTTACCTCGTCCAGTGCTCGTCCTGGGTGACTTTAACGCTCATTCTCGACTCTGGGGGAGCACCCGGGACAGTCCGAGAGGAGAGACTTTGCAAGCCTGGGCGGCGTCACTTGACCTCCGACTCTTAAATTGTGGTTCTGTTCCTACATGTGTTCGGTGGCAGGGGGAGTCGGTCGTGGATTTGACGTGGGCGACTTCTTCTGTTGCCCGCATGGTTTCTGGATGGAGGGTGGCGGAGGAGATGGTCACTTTATCTGATCATCGCCATATTGTATTCGATGTGGCCCTCATCCCTCCTTCTGGTCCAAATCGTCCAGGTTCAAACCTGCCGCTGCGGCGTTGGGCCCTAAAAAAGCTCAACAGAGATTTATTTGTCGCAACTGCGTACGTCGTGGCGTGGTCTGGGGGTACAGAAGTTGAAGGGATCTTGCCCAACCCGGAAGAGGAGGCAACCTGGTTTCGAGACACGATGACGTCGATCTGTGACGCTGCGATGCCCCGGGCCAGATGCACCATACGCCGAGCAGTCTACTGGTGGTCAGAGGATATTGCGCAATTGCGCCTGGTTTGTCTGAGGTCCCGCCGACGGTACACTCGAACCCGACGCAGACGTCGAGCTACAGCCGAAGAGATATCCGAAGCCTACGACGCTTACAGGGCGGCTAGGGAAGCGCTCCACATCGCCATTGTGGATGCGAAGTCTCGGTCCTGGAATGAGCTCCTCGAGGAGCTGAATAGGAACCCGTGGGGGCGACCCTATAAGATTGTCATGGGCAAGCTACGCCCGTGGGTCCCCCCGCTAACGGAAACTCTAGACCTGGGCTTGTTGGGAAGAGTCGTAAACACACTTTTTCCTACAGTCCGGGACAGTTCTTCACTGCCCCTGACTGCGTCGGATTGGTCCGATGAGTTAGGGGTCACAGAAGGGGAGCTAGACCGAGCCATTAGCCGCCTGAAAGCTCGTAACACCGCGCCAGGACCCGACGGCATTCCTTGTCGGGCGTGGGTGTTGGCTTTGGATGCTCTAGGGGACCGCATAAGGCGGCTTTTCAATAGCTGCCTCCATTCTAGTGTGTTCCCAGCCGGCTGGAAAGAAGCCAGATTGGTCCTCTTGAAGAAGGAAGGCAGGGCCGCGGAGTCTCCCTCTGCATACCGTCCCATATGCCTGCTTGATGAGGCATCAAAGCTATTTGAGAGAATAGTTGCCGCTCGCCTCGTCAAGCACCTGTCGCGGGTGGGTCCTGACCTCGCCAATAGCCAATATGGCTTCCGGCAGCAACGTTCGACCGTAGATGCAATACTTCGGGTCCGTTCGCTCTCGGAGCAGGTGGTGTCTCGGGGTGGGGTGGCGGTGGCGATAAGCTTAGACATCGTCAATGCTTTTAACTCCCTGCCTTGGGACGCGATTAGGGGGGCCCTAATACACCATCAGGTGCCTCCCTACCTGCAGGGTATTGTCGGGGCCTATCTTCGCGACAGGCATATACAGTATGTGGGTAGGGATGGTGAAGTCCATCGGAGGGAGATTACGTGCGGCGTTCCACAAGGGTCAGTTATGGGTCCACTCTTGTGGAACCTCGCATACGACGCGGTTCTGCGTGTCGATCTTCCCACTGGCGTGAGTGTTGTTTGCTACGCAGATGACACCTTAGTCATTGCCGGCGGGGACACCTTTGAGGGGACCATCCGACTTGCCGAGCTTGGGGTGGCAATTGTTGTGAACAAGATCCGCGGGCTGGGTCTGGAGATAGCGCCTCAAAAGACCGAGGCGCTATGGTTTCACAAATTGCCACGAGGTAGGCAACCACCCAGCGTGTCGGTGTGCGTTGGTGACGCGCAAGTCCAGGTGGGCCAGAGTATGAAATACCTTGGCCTAACCTTGGACAGCCGCTGGAGCTTTGGAGAGCACTTCGGACGCCTTGTTCCCCGGGTCGAGAGGGCAATGGGTGCCCTGCACGGACTGCTGCCCAACCTCGGGGGACCACAAGAAGAAGTTCGCCGCCTCTATGCGGGTGTTGTGCGGTCGATGGCCCCTTACGGGGCGCCGGTGTGGTCGAATAAACTGTCAGGCGCCCGGCGCAGCAGAGCTAAGTTTAATAGTCTGCAGCGTAAAGTGGCCATCCGAATTGTGCGAGGGTATAGGACGATATCCTTCGAGGCGGCAACTCTTTTGGCGCGCTTTCCACCCCTGGATATACTGGCAGATATGGATGCGAGGGTGTATGACCGGATACGCACCATTCGCCAGAGTGGCGAAGGCGCGCCCACAAGGGCGTTCGAGAGGCTGAGACGGCAGGAGCGACAACACGCGCTCGAGCTGTGGCGCGAGCGGCTTTCAGGGCCGCAGTTTGCGCACAAGCGTGTGGTTGAGGCCATCCTGCCGTGCTTCGAAGCCTGGCTGAGTAGAAGTGAGCGTGTCACCTATCGTCTTACTCAGGTGTTCACCGGGCATGGTTGTTTCGGTGAATACCTGAATAGGATCGGACGCGAGGCCACGGCGAATTGCCACCATTGTGGAGGCGACCAAGATACCGCCCAACACACACTCGCAGAGTGTCCTGCATGGAACTCTGAGCGGCGGGTCCTGGTCGATCAAATTGGGCAAGATCTCTCTCTGTCAGCGGTAGTATCAGCTATGCTGGCAGAGACGACAAATTGGAGGGAAGTAGCCTCCTTTTGCGAGACCATTATGGTCCAGAAGGAGACTGCGGAGCGGGATCGAGAGAGGGCCGATCCTGCTCGGAGAAGGCGACGCCGGAGAGGCAACCTCTCCGGCACCTAGCCTAATAGGGCTATAAGGTGCACTCCCCGCCCTATCGATACGCGACTGGAGAATGGGGAGCCTTTGAGGTCACGACGTACAGAGTGGAGGCTCTGTGTGTCCAGTAAATGACCTCAGGGATGCCGATGGCACGATGTAGTCTCGGGCCGCCGTGTACCAATCCAATCGGGAAAGTGTAAGGGGAGACAATAAAGTCTCCCTTGAGAAGTGTCTAATAGGCATAGCACAGGAAGGGCTCCGGAGGCTTATTATTTCCCGGAGTCCCACTTATTGTGCTGAAGATGGCTACCGGGGGGGTTTTAGTGGGTAAAAATCCCACACACCCCGGCCTCTGTCCTCCATGAGGCCGGCAGCCTTTTGAAGGTTTCCTCCTCGAATATAAAAAAAAAAAAAAAAAAAAAAAAAAAAAAAAAAAAAAAAAAAAAAAAAAAAAAAAAAAAAGGTTTAACATGAATATTGTCATAAAAACAATCTTTGTGCAGCTATATTCTGCCATTTACAGAAATCAACGCTTGAGGAACTTTCTGTAATACTGGCTTTAGTATGTAAGTTCCACCCCAGCTACCTTCGGGTCGTCGGTCCACCTAGCTGGGGGGCGCCCTGCGTCTGCCGATTCGCGGTCTCCACTCAAGTACTCACTGCTACTTCAGCTTGCTGATTCTACATGATGTGTCGGTCACTCTGATACTTCTCCGGTATCGTCACGGATCTCAAAGAAACTCTCTGAACGTCTCTATTCTACAAGAAAAGCATTTTCATGAAAATTTTCCACGCCCGCTAGTTGCGTCCTAGGAGCGCGTTATGTCTAGTCAAAAATTAAGGAGAATTTATTTCAAAAAAATCATATGTGATTACGTATCCACAGGGTGTAATTTTCAGTGTATGTACTTGGCCCACCCGGCACCAGACATTCTTAGCCACAGAAATAGATAAACAGAATGGAAAAGTGGGCGGGGCGCGCGTGCCAACCATGGAGAAAAGAAGGGAGCGGAGGTGCTGCAAGGCAATTTGGTCATGCGCCTTCAATTTGGTCATGACGTCACAGTGGGCGGAGCCGCAAAGCTTAATTTCAAGTGAATCATCACTGCGTTCGGTTCTCTTCGATTTAAATAGATTTTGAGAGGATTTTGAATATTTTTCTTGTTTTAACAATGAAGTGCGCTGTTGTTGGATGTAAAAATTGTTCAGGATCAAAACTAAAACATATTGATGGTATAACATTTTATGTGTAAGTCACATATATTTATATTTTCAATTTTAAAACATGCATTTTCTCGTTTCTTCGCCAAATTGTTGCTCGGGACATCTGTCGTCGAAAAGATGCATACTAATCACTTCTCACCGATAACATGTTTTTACATTATCAATGCATATTATGACGAAAATAATAAACACATTGTTTTAATTCATTTTAAATTCTAAAATGTTAGTTATTTCATAGATAAATTACATAATTACATGAAATAAGAGCAATTTAAAATAAGAAAAATAGGCCATCAGGCCATCTATCGGTGAGTAGTCAGTAATAGGGTCGATTTCATGTTTCGAATTAAAATGACACATTTTTGACGATTTTTGTAAACCCCCGTTTTATTGTTATCTGATGGTATTTAACGTTTGCTATAATGAAGTTATACACATACTATGTAAAAATACAGGGCGCATCTTGTTAAAAATAGAAGAAAACCAAAAAAATAGAAACACGAATGAATAAGTTTTTACACAAATGAAATTCTTTAATCGCGAATGAAATGTGTAGGACACTAATGATTTGCTAGCTGGACAACATTCATAACCATGATTTTATAAAACAAAAATACATAACAAGGTCTTGAATGAAGCGGGCGATGGTGATTCTAAGGTATCTAAGTGAGAAATAAAAACAAGGAACCTTGGATACGTTTTTTGAAGTGAAACTTCTGTATAGACGGGGGGTATTAGGAATTTTTAGTCACGAAAAAACGTTACGGCCGCATGGAGGGGGTAGACAATATATCGCTTGGCGAGAGACGGCAGCGGCGGAGGGATTGAAAGGCTGATGATGATGATGATGATGATGATGATGATGGTGAAAATTCTATATATAGAAGATAGATATATATATCTTCTTCTATATATTAGGATTTTTCTCTCACGAAAAAGCGTTACGGCCGCGTGGAGGGGGTAGACGATATATAGCGGCGGAGGGAGAGAAAGAAAAATGGATGTTTTTTTTGGTTCCGGATTTAATTCAGTTTTTTTGTTTGATAAAATAAAATATGTTTAAATAAAAAATGCATTCATTAAAATCACTTAAAATGTACCTAACCTAACCAAAACATAATTTGCAGTAAAACTGCGAAAAAAAAACGAAATGTGTGCTGGGGCACATAGTAGAAGTGAAACTTCAACGGACAAGTGGAAAAACGAATCGCAACGGACAAGTGGAAAAACGAATGGCAACTGACAAATGGAAAAACGAATCACAACAAAATTTTAACTTGAAGTTTTACGGGCTGATTGTTAATGTACTTATTCAATTTGAAAACCTGCCCGTAAAACTTCAACTTAAAATTTTGTTGCGATTCGTTTTTCCACTTGTCAGTTGCCATTCGTTTTTCCACTTGTCCGTTGCGATTCGTTTTTCCACTTGTCCGTTGAAGTTTCACTTGTACTATGTGTCCCAGCACACATTTAGTTTTTTTTTATTCAATTAGTATCCAATAAGTTTTTATGACAATAGTTAACTGCAATCTTGATATATCATAATCCAAAAATTCCAAATATTACGTAGCATTATTTCAGCAAAAATGTATTGAATACTTTAATTAATAAAAAAAAAATAACATTAGGTAAAAAAAATTTATGAACAGAATGTAACATACTTTTTATTATATTTCTATATACAACCTACAACCTACAACCTAATTCTTAGCTTATACTAAACCTCTTAAGGGGTCATTGTACTCATCATAATGAACAACTTTTACTATGGGAACAACCCTGAAACCGAAAAAAATATCAGCGGTTCCCTACATTTGTGTTCACATAAATCGACATAATTATAGGGAACAGCAGATTTTTTCGAGATTTCAGGGTTGATTCCACTGTAAAATGTGTTCATAATGATGAGTACAATGATCCCAGAGATTTAGTATAAACTAAGAATAAGATTGGATATTTGTATAAGTAGGTATTTCTACTAATTTCTTATAATATATATTTTTAATGATTTAAATAGTGGAAAGAAAAAATCGCTCACGAGCAGGATTCGAACCTGAGACTCCTGGCTCAGTACGCCAGTCTTTGGGTGACGTCAGCGATATCTTATTAAGAAACAGTGATTCTTCTTTTTTTTTCCACTATTTAAATACCGATAACACGGTTTTGTGGGGCACAGTGATATTGCAAAATTTATACATGTATGAATAAATAAATAAATACTAAATAAATCGTTAGATTTCGCTTCGCATGCATAAATGCGTTAAAAATAATAAAATATATAATTTTGTCAATCAATTTTTTTTTTGTTGTGTTTGCAATCAGTTTATACAATTAAAAAGATGGTTTGAGTGATTTTCAAGGTGATCTACATGAGGATACTTTATTGCGCTAGGCGCTATGTATGGCACGTTTTTAACGTACTTTTGTGTAAAGTTGTAAAACAAAAGTTGTGTAGTTTTTCAACTTCGTTACTTTTTTTCAAATTCTAATCAGTCATTTTAAAGACCACGTCATTTGTGTAAAATTCAATTTCATTAGTGTTATGTTCTCACCACAAAAACGCACATAGAATGTTCTGGAATAAAATAATGTGCTTTGTACGCCACAGTGGTGAGTAGACAAACTAAAATGAAAAATTGTTAGTGCTGTTACGCTGTAATAATTCATTTCACCGCTAGATGGATTTACAAAAAATGGGCGGATTTTCCATAGTGAGGTGGAGCCATTGCTGTACCTCGTCCCCCTGTCACCCGCATTCAGGCGACGCTTCTTTCTAAAGAGATTTTGCCTTGCAACACCTCCGCTCCCTTCTTTTCTCCATTTCTCCATGGTGCCAACACTCTGCACCATAGAGCAGGGCATTTCAAAACCTTTCTCAGTACGCCTTATGACTTGTTTCTGTAAATACTGTAACAAAAACACTCAAAAATGCCTTATTGCACTGTTTTTAACTGCGGAAACAAAAGCAGTAATTTTAAAATTTTAATAATTAATGACGTCAACATTCCCATGTCCCAACGTTCCCATGGCGTAGTTTGTTCGAAAGTTGCCACGCATGAATCGCAAGTAAAATTGTGATTACAACCATTCTATCTATCTATTTCTATGTTCTTAGCACTACCATTACCACTTTTCGCGCTCCCTAGAAAAAATATTTGCGGAAGAAGTCACGCTTCAATGATCATCATAATTTCAGCCTAAAGGCATCCACTGCTGGACAGAAACCTCCCCATAGCATCGCTATAACGTCCGGTCCTGCGCTTTCCACATCCAGCGGATTCCCGCGACCTTCACCAGGTCGTCGGTCCACCTTGTGGGAGGCCTATCCATGCTGTGCCTTTCAGTACGCGGTCGCCTCTCTAGAACTTTACGGCCCCATCGGCCATCCGTTTTGCCAGCAATGTACCCCGCCCACTGCCACTTAAATTGCTGCTGCTGTATTCCCTATCATCATCATCATTCATCATTTCAGCCGAAAGACATCCACTGCCAGACATAGGCCTCCCCCAAGCATGTTGTATTCCCTATAGGGGCGCTTAATGGATGCCTCGAGTCCATTGATAAGAGCCTAGCTCTTAAATTAATGATGATGACATAGAAATGATCGATTGTATTATAAAAACATTTCTGGTAGGATATCTATGTGGTCAAATGATACAGCACATTCTTTGGGGATTACCAGTGCACTTACTAGCTTATTATATTGATTAATTTGCATTCAATAGAGATGATATGATCGTGACATACTATCGATAACTTGATAGAAAGTTTATACAGGATATTGGTCCTATGCCATGGGTAGGTATAATTAGTAACAGCTAATACCTACTACAAGAGTTCAATGACCGTTTTCCGATAAAAGCAGACACCGCAATTGCGCAAGAATTGTGATAGTGGGTAAGTAAAGCTGACACTTGCCCAAGATCTCTTTACTCCTCCTTTTTTTTAATTGGGTAGTAATTCCTAATGGATATCCTCCGTCTGAGGAAGGTGGAGGGATATGTAAGATTCCTACCGACTAGAACCACATGGTGGCCATCCTCACCACAAAAAAGAGGAGCTCCGGGAACTCTAATAAACCGCGCCGCCGCGGCCGCGCCTGTGCCCTCTAGTGTTACGCTTTTGGCAGGTCTTGGGAAACAATATTGTTTCCCCCACAGCAGCACGCGACTACTACGTGCTGTTATCCTCCCCACTCTTTACTCCTCCTACAATCGCGCTTGACGATGCCTTTTAAACCTACTTAAATAAAGAGGAGTTTCTCAATTAAATGTTTAGTTTTTGACAGGTCTAAAGTAGCCTATTAACGGAGATTAAAAATTTGGACGTTGTTGTTGATTAAGATTGGAATTATTTCTGCTTTCTTCTACAAGAAATATGTACATCGTGTTAGACTCATAAAATAAATCATTATGTATGTAAAGTACGCATCAATCTTTATGGCGGCTGTGAAGTTAGCGAGTGAAGGGCAATGGAGTGTCCCTACGTGATCGAATCAGAAATGAGGAGATTCACAGGACACCAAAGGTTACCGACATAGCCCGAAGAATTGCCAAACTTAAGTGGCAGTGGGCGGGGCACATTGCTCGCAGAACGGATGGCCGATCCGGCCGTAAAGTTCTGGAGTGGCGACCGCGTACTGGTAGTTACAGCGTGAATAGGCCCCCCACAAGGTGGGCCGACGACCTGGTGAAGGTCGCGGAAATCCGCTGGATGCGAAAAGCGCAGGACCGATCGTTGTTGCGATGCTTGGGGGAAGCCTATGTCCAGCAGTGGACGTCTTTCGGCTGAAATGATGATGATGAACCACTGCACAGCGCCCCACACCTCGATTGACAGCCGTGCCCTTTTGGTGCACACCAAGAGTGCACGGGTACACCGCGTGTTCACAGCCACTATAAAGATTGGTGCGTACTTTACATCTCTAATTGCCACCCTACTTCTTCAGAGCACCGTATATACAATTATACAATTAAAGCAAGTCGACACTCCACTGGCCGTGCTTAAACGAATACAAAGAAAGCGTGCACTTTTCTCTCTACCCGCACAACCGTGCATCAAGTTGAACATTCATAAAACACGCCTGTGTACTGTAATCTGTAAAAATAATAAAACAAACATGACATTACGAAAACAATGACCACGCAACATCTCGACGGTTTCCGAGAATCGAAGAGCCGTTACAATGTTCTGGTATAGTATTATATTATCTGTGGTTCTGGTAAGGTTGTGGCGTGATTGAAAGCGAGAAACGATATTCTGCGTGGCTTACTCTGTAAGAATTCATTGTCGAACTCACTTCTGGAATTCGCTGTAAAATCTTTGATTTCGTATTGTTTTTACTCCTATTCACTGCGGATTTAGAAGTAAGGTTGCTAGTGAGTTCTTACAGAATAATACTGCTAGTGCTCAATTTGATATTATAAAATATACCTATCGAGTTGAACTTACGGGCTGCACTGTGGGCCTAGTACGAGTTTCACACTTACGAATACTTTCATCAGTTTCGTCGACTTTCATTCATAAATCAGTAGCGCCCCTGGCGGATACGAGGAGGAACTACAGATTTATTAATGAAAGTCGACGAATACTTTGAAAGTATTCGTAAGTGTCAAACTCGTACTAGGCCCCCTGCATACCTGGGGGCCTAGTACGAGTTTGACACTATATAATACTTTCATAGTTTTCGTCGATTTTCATTCATAACCTACTAGTTCCTCCTCGTATCCGCCAGGGGCGCTACTGATTAATGAATGAAAGTCGTCGAATTCGATGGAAGTATTGGTAAATGTCAAACTCGTACTAGGCCTACTGTTATGGCCCTAAAAAATCCCAGTGATGTTTTTGTCCACAAACCCAACCAGGCTAGCGTGGTGGAATTTGACAATAGGCCTGTCCCAGCAATGGAACAGATGAGCAAGCAAAGCACTATACTTGGATAGGTATATCAATGCTCGATACCCTCAGACCAAAATTCTTTTGGTCTAAACCATACCTACAGACTACAGATCAATTTGATCCAAAATTTTGAATCCATCAACGTCTTCAGCTTGTATCAAATCGGTTCATAAGTAAGTCTGATTTATCTCTAGCTGCTAAGTGCTAAGTGCCAGTGCTTTAGTTCACGGTAGCTTAGTGGCTAAAGCACTGGCGTACTGAGCCAGGAGTCGCAGGTTCGAATCCTGCTCGTGAGCGATTTTTTCTTTCCACAATTTAAATCGTTAGATTTCGCTTCGCATGCGTAAATGCATTAAAATAATAAAATAATAAACATAGATTTGAGATATTTCCATACAAGAGGTACCTAAGCTATTTTCCAAGCTCGTCAGTACCTTTGATATAGTTCCTTTAGTCAATGGTCAGTACCTATAATTAAATTAATGGATGTTTACCACATCATCTCTAGCTTCAAAAAACCGCCCAAGAGCATGTCGGACCATGCTCAGTATTATAGGGTTCCAATTATAAACGAATCAAATCGAATATTAATAATTGCTATTTTAGTTTTTGCAAACAGCGCTACCTAGCGCTGAATTTAAGAAGCGAAGTAAATTTAGCGCTAGGTAGCGCTGTTACTTTGTGTTATCAATATAACACAAAGTTTCATTTAGTGATTTTTTTAAATAGAAAGTAACTAAAGGAGCATTATTTGCTAAGATCATTTTTATCTAAGGTCAATGACCTATGAACTAGGACGTCTCAAGTATTTTTCAGTTTTCTCACTATAACTCAAAAAATTATAATCAAATTATACTCGAAATAATTTTAAAAGAGAGTTTTTATAAAAGTCAATCAACGTGGAAGATTACAAGTTTCTACGTTGCATAGTTTGGAAATGGCAGGGGGGGACACATTGTAAGGCACTTTGGTGGGCTATATTTCGCAGATGGTACACCTGATGAAAAAGTGATGTATGAAACATTACCTTCATTTTAGTAGACCTATTCAATAATACCCCACAAAAGGGGGTGCGGCAAAAAAAATATTTCATCCCCATTTCACATGTATGGACGCCACCCCTAAAAAACGTTACCAAGATTTTTTTATTCTTTTAAAATTGAGATCTATATCTAAACCATTTTTTAACAAAATTTCATTTACTTATGTTTATAACTGTAGAAGTTATTAAGCTGTAAAGGATTAGGACAGACGGACAAGACGGACAGACGGACAGACGGATAGACGGATAGACGGAGAGATGGACAGACGGACAGACGGACAGACGGACAGATGGACGGACATGACGAAACTATAAGGGTTCCTTGTAGGACTACGGAACCCTAAAAACTCACGATAGGTATTCATTTATTTTTTTCAATAGATGGCACCACTTTATCATTCAAGGATAATTTGTAACTTATTAAACATAAAAAAAAACGCTGTGTGATGTCGAGCGCTTACATTTTTCTGGCAAATTATTTAGTTTTGACATATCATGTCTAAAATAAAGTATTACATACTTTGTTCATTAATTCACAGACGTCTATAGATGAATAAAACGTAGTTATGTAATCTATGGTGAATGTCAAAGCTCATGTCAATGTCAAACAAAGCGCTTGCTTGGCTCAGGGTGCGTTCCAGATATAAATTGGTATATAATACATGTTGAGTATTTTTATCTCTTTCTATTTCTTTAGTGGTAAAAAAGAACAGAAATATAAAATGTTAAAAATCCAATTATTTCTGTACTTTCTTTTTAAAATACTCGCCAAAGAAACGAAGTTGTTTGGGGCCTTATTTATTTTCCTAATCATATTTTTCTGAAAAGTAAAAGCAAAATCCTGTTTATACACGCGATCCCACCCATATAAAACTATAACACAACCGATATTTTCAAAATTCATTAAGTTTTCATTCAGGAAAACGATATTCAAATAACTGTTAATTTGTAGGTGTGGCTATTGTGTTGTGCCCGTGAAATTCGTGCTAAACTCGCTAGGAATCATTATAAAACCTACATTAGTGAGTGTCAAGGAGTGTTCTTGAAGTACAAAATATGGCACCGATATTAGAATCTTGTTGGTCACCATGTATTTGGTCTTCTAACGTTAAGAATGGGAGTCGAGCAGTTGCAATGTATACTGCCGCTATGAGCTTGGTGTTGATCACGTTTATTGCATATCAAATGGACGGAGGGGACTCCACACAGCTCTGGAATCCGCTGTTCGAAGCTGATGTGAGAGGATGTGAGTATATCTTTTACCAGTTTGGTGTTTTTGACACAAATTACGAGTGTGAATCTGTCTAGTATGTTGAATGGACTATTAGTGTGTTTTCAATGGTTGAAAACTTGCATATATACAACCTGTGGCATGTCCGAAAAACTGTCTATAACACTGTTCATAATACACAAACATATAATCGCAAAATGGTTGTTGGTTTTCATCTAGTAAAAACATCTGTAAATCAACAACAACACATTAGTACTACTTGTCTGCTACGAGAATGCTGCGGTTAACTGGTAAAAAATGACATCATAAGGCACTTTACAGCTTTGCTTTGGTCAGTATTAGTACTAGCTTGGCCTGGCTTGAGGTGCGGTATGAGAAAACTGCATTGTCATAGCAGATAGGTACCTAGTATTATATGATAGTTATTAGCTGCAGTAGATCACAAAAAAAAATCGTTTGAGCCCCATTCCCCCCCGTAGATTGCAGACAAAATTGGTTCATAGTTTTGTTGTACTTTATCAGTATGATGACAGGAGACAAAGGAGTGTGCACACCGGTGGACTCAATTTCCTAAACTAAATTTGAAGTTACAATATTTAATGTTAATTCCGCTTAAAAAACTATGCAAATGAAAGCAATTCAAGCTTCACAACCTAGTTTTTTAGGAGAAATAACACCAAATATTGTAACTTCATATTTTGTATGTCATGGACTTCCTCAAAGTAACATCTGATTCCATTATTTATCATGACAGCCCATTACTGTTCCACTGCTGGGCATGGGCCTCTTTTCATAATTAAAAGGATTCAGGCCTTAGTCCATTATATTATACATTATTTTTTTTCTTTTTTCTTATAGTATAGGATGACGAAATGAGCTAAAGGCCCACCTGATGTTAAGCGGTTACCTTTGCCCATAACAACTGCAATACCACCTGGACTGTTGCCTAGATGGTACCGCAAGCCAATATTTAACCAACCAAGTTTATTATTATTTTTATTTATACTATTTGGCGGAGAAGTAGGT
Organism: Asteroscopus sphinx; assembly: GCA_949699075.1. Classification (NCBI taxonomy): domain Eukaryota; kingdom Metazoa; phylum Arthropoda; class Insecta; order Lepidoptera; family Noctuidae; genus Asteroscopus; species Asteroscopus sphinx. The sequence goes on along the minus strand of OX453022.1, from coordinate 17,538,695 downwards.
ACGGCGGTAGTACTTCCCCGGACATGCTCTTTCACAAAAGAGCTGCTCTACTACTACTAACTATTTTTTTTATTACTCAACTATTGGCTGACAGCTTAGTCTGTAGTCTGCATGGGGCTCTTAATTTCCATTAGCACAGAGATAAAGCTTGTCCAGTATCCTTATTAAAATTTTAGTTAGTAATAGCACACCTCGGACACTCAATACAAAATAAATGCTAGCACCATCTACATACACAAAATTATGAAAAAAAAAATTATGTCTGTTATTGGGTTTTTTCATTAGGAAATTCTCAGTGGCAGCCCGAAGTCTGGATTAGTGCCCGGTTAATGGCAATAGGCTCGCCCCCTATTACATGGGACTGATAACATAACTGGCGAAATGTGGGTGTACTGTTACACCTCTGCCTACCCCTTCGGGGAAATACAGGCGTGATGTTATGTTATGTTTAACAAACACACACCCACATGTAGTTTAGGGATGCTCACTGCTCGTAATACAAACTGGGTTCCAAGTGCTTCTCAGTAGTCCTCAGAGATGACGTGCTTGTATAGTGACTGGCGATTGACGTCCATTGCAATCTTGCAGTCCAATTGCCGGCAAAATGCGGGGCGCGGCTGAGGAAACTTAAATTGGCAGGGGGCGTTGAGTGGCCGTTCTGTATGTTAGTACTATTAGGTATTCTGTGGTAATAGGGAACTTAGTGGTTCGCTAATAAGACACAATAGAAAAAATATTTGATTGTGCTGTGCTGGTTGCCACCCACCTATTGAAAAACCGGCCAAGTGCGAGTCGGACTCGCGCAGTAAGGGTTCCGTACCTCTCAACTACCTGATACCCCATAAAAACTGATTTAATTTACGAGAGGTTATCAAAAGACATCAACGTACAGTGCGTGAAATATGAATTTTTGCATGTCTTTCTTACGCAGGTTTTTTGCCTATGCAGCTGTAAGACTGCCATAACGTGTCACACGTGTGGTTTTATAAACCTAACATGGTAGTTAAGTAGTTAACTATTTCTGTTTTTATTGGTTAGCTAAGTATTCAATCGAGCGACGGTGGACGGACGACACTTCGCGGCGAGGGCGGTGCGGCAAAATCAGTCTTTAAATCGCGCGAATATTAATCACACTGAACGAACGGCAGGGCAATTGCGTAACTCATTTGACAGTTTGATTTTGATGTAAAATTTAAAAGATGTTGATAACATCGCAATCAAACATTGGAATTGTGTAACGACATAGAGGGACTTTATTATAAAGTAAATGACGTCAGGAGGGAAATCCATTGCGATGTAAATGACGTCATATATGTTAGATCACGTTTCGTTATGCAAATAAGCTGCTGCAAGTATGCGTTTTAAGCTTTATCATTAATTCAATTTCATGATAAATCGCTCCGACATCGTAATCAACAGTTTTGTTGATACGCAATTCGAATTGTATCATTTTTAGGGTTCCGAAGTCCTACAAGGAACCCTTATAGTTTCGTCATGTCCGTCCGTCTGTCCGTCTGTCCTAATCCTTTACAGCTTAATAACTTCTACAGTTATAAACATAAGTAAATGAAATTTTGTTAAAAAATAGTCTGCATATAGATCTCAATTTTAAAAGAATAAAAAAATAGTTTTTACGTTCTTAAGGGGTGGCGCCCATACATGTGAAATGGGGAAAACATTTTTTTTTTCGCTGCTCCCCCTCGTGTGGGGTATCATTGAATAGGTCTACTAAAATGAAGTTAATGTTTCATACATCACTTTTTTATCAGGTGTACCATCTGCGAAATATAGCCCGCCAAAGTGGCTTGCAATGTGTCCCCCCCCCTGCCATTTCTAAACTATGCAATGTAGAAACTTATAATCTTCCACATTGATAGACCTTTATGAAAACTCTCTTTTAAAATTATTTCGAGTATATTGTGATTATAATTTTTTGAGTTATAGACAGAAAACTGAAAAATACTTAAAACGTCCTAGTTCAAAGGTCATTGACCTTAGAGAAAAATTGTCATAGCAAATAATGCTCCTTTAGCTACTTTCTATTTGAAAAAATCACAAAAAGTAACTTTGACATGACAGACTTCTTAAATTTGGCTTCTTGAATTTATCGCTAGATGGCGCTACTAACAACACGCTCTGAGTCGCGAATGCTGCCGATTATTGCAAAAACTAAAATAGCCATGATTAATATTCGATTTGATTCGTTTGTACACCTACTTAAGGAACCCTATAATACTGAGCATGGCCCGACATGCTCTTGGCCGGTTTTTTTTCCGGATTCAAACGTCCAAATTGACATTTCATTGATTGCGATGCAGGTTCGAGTTGGAGTGCGAGTTCAATTTAGTATTTTTTAGTGTATCTTGTTGCATTAGTACATACATGTTGCATTATACCTAGGTACATACATACATTCATTAATTCACTGTACATTCATTTATTAAATTAAATAAACAGGAAAAAAACTGTAGTTGACCTAGGCCCAGAGGGGGGTCATGACCCCCATGACCCCCCCCCTGGATCCGCCCTTGTTGGCACCCTTCGGGTACGGAACCCTAAAAATTAAACATGATGAATACTAATTGTTATATTTCTGTGTTTCAGCTCTGCAAGTGTTTGGAATCATATTCATCATTGTTCTTACTCTGCTAATTATATTCTCCGTATTGATGGTAAGTTTTAAATAATTTACTTCTTTAAGATGATATTCTGTAGTGCAACAATAGGGTGGCACGAAGGGCAAAATGTCAGGGGCCCCGGCCCGTGAGGGCTACAAGCACAGGAGAATCCTAACATTTATTATTATTATGAAGGAGTGCCCCATCTGATGGATGCCAGGGGCCTCTAACGGTATAGTTACACAACTGATACTAATGAACTCTGCTTGTGGTATCGAATTTAAGCTCCACTTCGTATCCGTCGGTGGGTGACGGTTCACTTGAGCTTAGCAGCTAGCGGATAAAGCACTTGTGTACCAAACCAGGACTTGCAGGTTTGAATCCTTCTGGTCTGAATTTGACATAAGCTCCATACAAAATATGTCAAATTTCTATCTCCAGTAGGGTAAATCGTGTATAGATTGGATATTAATTTTGGCCGTAAAACAATGCATAATTACATTTTAAAAGGTGTTAGTCCAACATCGTATATGTAAGTACATGGATGATAAGCACCTGAGTCACGTAATCACTGCTAGCCGCATGGCATGCCCCCCCCCCCCCCCTCCCACGTGGTGAGACGCAGGGTTTTGCCCTCGCGCATAGAGTGAAATGCTCTTGTTCTGAAACTTAGATTTATTTAAAATAAAATAAGGTTATTTTTCATTGATTTTATATTCTACAAATGAAACTGAACCACTGGTTTCAAGAACAATTGGTGTTTACCCTTATACCCAGACCCAACGTACAACGTGGAGATGACAGTACGACAATAAATTAAAACACGGTTATAACTAGTCTATAGAAGCATTTTAAACACATAAAAAGTTGTTTATCATAGTTTTTTTTTTTTTTTTAAGAAAATGAATATTAATATATCAAAATAATAAGTAACACCACTTGTAATCAATCTTCTTTAATAATTGAGAAGGAGAGTTCAAAATCATATGGATTCGCACAGGTCTTTGACCTAATTATCTATGCCAGAAAAATGATCCTATATTCAAAATTAATAAAATTAAAATAATTTCCTGTGCCTAAACTAATAACTGGATTTGATTGATTTTTTGTGTACAGTCATAGAACATGATACTCTGTACGTGGTTTTATTTAATGTCGTATTGTCATCTCCACTTTGTATTTGTAACATAACAACCCATTACTGTCCCACTGCTGGGTACGAGCCTCTTCTCGGTACGAAAAGGCTAAGGCCTTAGTCCACCACGCTGGCCTAGTGCGGGTTGGCGGACTACACGCACCATTGAGAACTTAATGGAGCACTCTTTGGTGTGCAAGTTTCCTCACGATGTTTTCCTTCACTGTTAAAGCAAGTGATAATCGAATATAAATCCGCACATGAATTCGAAAAGTCAGAGGTGCGGGCCGGGATCGAACTCACACCCTCCTGCATGGACGGCAAGTGTTCAACCACTAGGCTATCACTGCTTTGTATGTGTATAAAGATGTTATTATTGTGGGGATCAGAATGTTTTAAATCCATCATTCTAATATCAACATAACATCACGCCTGTATTTCCCCGAAGGGGTAGGCAGAGGTGTATAGTACACCCACATTTCGCCAGTTATGTTGTAAGTCCCATGTAATAGGGGGCGAGCCTATTGCCATTAACCGGGCACAAATCCAGACTCCGGGCTGCTACTGAGAATTTCCTAATGAAAAAACCCAATTACACTTTGCCCGACCCGGGAATTGAACCCAGGACCTAACGCTCAGCAGTCGCGCTTGCAACCACTAGACCAACGAGGCAGTCTAATATCAAACCTTCACATATTCCAGGTGATTGGCATCAACATATGGATGCGAGGATTTATACTGCCATGGCTGTTCACTATGGGGCTGATCGTTGTCTTCCAGCTGTTGTTCGGACTGTGGCTTCTTGGAGGATACTATATTTATGTGAGTATCTTTCATGTCCACCTCAATATCCACCTCTTGACGTGGACTATCCAAGACATAGATGTTTTAATTTTTAGATAGGATAGCAAAACAATGAAAAGACCCACCTGATGTTAAGCGTTTATTTTTGCCCATTTACTGCAATACTACCTAAGCTGTTACCTAAATAGAGTTGTAAATTGCGTTCCCCATACTGAGATATGAAGATGGAAAGTCTCATTTAATTGTAATTTCACCAACACCCATACTCACATTGCAGTTACTGTTTGGTGGCAGAAATAGGTATTTATTTATACTGTTGCTTAATAGCATACATAAAAGGTGTATGAGCTCCAAAATATATAAAAAAATGGATTTCAGGCGCCAGGAGCCACACTTAAAAAAAAAATACCTGGATTTGCTGAACGAGTAGAGTTGAAACTTTTAATCTTTCAGCGGGAGAACTAAAATAAAAACCAGATTTCAAGACACTAGTTTTATTTTCTGTAGGCTTTTAAAATGAGCAAATAAATCGCATTGTGGAATTGTATTAATCTAATTACTATCATTATCATTATTATTGCATCCTTTAAAGTTAATTAAAATTTATTATTAGGTGCGATACTTCATGGTATTGAGAGAACCGCATTAAACTCCAAAAATTAACATACCGAAATAAACTCAAAATAAATCCCGAATAAACCGCCAACAAATGGGCGTTAATTTAGTAAAATAATACACATCGATGCCTGTAGATGACAAGATCGATGTGATTAGGTGGATATTAGTCAGACTAAAATTCAGCAATCCACATTAACACAAGGTACATCCCCTTGTATAAAAAAATACTAGCCCATTCCGATGATAAAAACGTGGAATGGGACTGGATTAAAAATTAAATTAAAATAAGATTAGATAAATCAATCCATCTTGTAAATAGGTTTTGTCGCAAAGTGACACATCGCTCCAATGTTGCCACTCCGAAAATTAAAAATTACACTAAAAACCACAGATATTTTATAATTTTATTCAACATGTGACGACGTAAAAAAACGCACGTTACAGGTGATAGTACTTCCCTGGACAAGCTCTTTTACAAGTAGCTCTACTACTACTAAAAGATATTGCTGTAATCACCACACAGTCAGACAGTTATTAGAGCGGACTGGAGGATGCTGTTAGTTATCTTGACATAATACTTTTTGTAAGCAGAGCATTTTATGTCATTCAAATATTTTTATTGGCTCAAAAAAAGTCATTGCCGTTACCCCGGGATGTGCCAAACCAACAACCAACCAACAGGCGTAGCCACACCTCGGACACTCAATACAATGTGAATGATATTACCACCTACATACACAAGATTACGTCTGTATACGAACACACACACATATAGGTTAGGGATGCTCGCCACTTGTAGTGCCGACTGGGTTCCAAGCGCTTCTCAGTAGTTCCCAGAGATGGCGTGCTTGTATAGCGACTGGCGATTGACATCCATAGCACAATTGCAGTCCAAGTACCGTCGAACTGCGGGCGCGTGCAGGGCGCGGGCGAGGAATCTTGAATTGGCGGGGGGGGAGTCGCCGTTCTGTACGTTAGTACTATTAGATATTCTGTGGTGTAGCACTGGAGCGGAGTTCCCGGAGCTCCTCAATTTTGTACTGAGGAAGGCCACCATGTGGTTTTAGTCAGTAGGAGCCCGGGGCATTCCGCCTTCCGTCTCCTCTGGTGACGTCTGTGGTCTAGTGGTTCGAGGGTCGGACTGCTGATCACGAGGTCGTGGTTTTGATTCCCACAGGACACAAATATTTGTGTGATGAGCATAAGTGTTTGTGTTGGTCTGGGTGTTTCTTATGTATTATAAGTAAATATTTACAAAAAAAAAAGTATATAAGTAATATATCCATTGTCTAGTACCCATAGCACTTCTGCTTAGTTTGTGTTGCTGTGTAAAAATGTCCCAAAATGTTTACGTTATTTTATTTATTTCCCTAGAGGGAGTGGTATCTGAGAGGATTTCCACACGAAAACAGAATACAGAACTAGGACTTACTATAGAATAGAAGGAAATACTCTATTATTTATGTGCACAATTAACAGAAAAACCTATGTTGTTTAAAAATAATCATATCACATAATATATTTATATAATATTTTCTTTATTATTTCAGTTAGATGCTACCTTTGCCGCTCTCGTGGACTTCTTATGGATGGCGTACAATGTGAGTAAATGATTGATTTAAAAACAGCCAGCTGATTTCATGAACCCAAAAGAATTTTTAAGACTTCTATACACTAAGTTTGTCTGCTGGCTATCACCACGCGGGTTCGCTACATAAGGTTCTTCAAGGCTCGAGTGAGTTTTTGCTATGCATATGTGCACCATCGTTGACCCCATCACCGTTTTACATCAGGTGAGATGGCGGTCAAAAGCAAGCCCATTCAGGGTAGCCCGTGAAATTCAAAATTTCTTGTGTTTTTTGCTAATTGTATCTCTGTTTTGAGTTGTATATGAATCAAAATACGATTTGCGGTAGTAATAACAATATATCTACTGAATAATACTTATAAAAAATATAAACTTAGCTTTATAAGCTCTAGAAGCTCGATAATCGATAATTTGATCGTAAATTAATACAATCGAGCTTGTACAGCATATAGAGCTATGTTAATATTTTTTATGAGTATTATTCAGTAGATATATTGCTGTTACTACCGCGAATCATATTTCGAATTATATACAACGCGAAATACAACTATAATTTGCAAAAAACGCAAGAATTTTTGAATTTCGCGGGGCTACCCTGTAGCATTCACCTTAAGAATAATTTAAAAAAATATTAGGTTAGACAGCGTTTACAATTAAGGTAGTGTTTTAAACTCATCAAAAGACTAGTTAAAGTAAGTCCGCGCTTTGTCATCCATTTTTCTTTCTGCAGACCATGCCATACCTACATCTCAACCAAAGAGTCTCTATGGCTGGTATGGAACTGTTTATCCCAGTATCTTGTCTTGTTAATATTGAAGTGCAAGGTTAGATGGCGCTGTTCTAAAACTGCCTCTATTCTGCGAAATATACAAAAATGTGACTCCACAGCAGTTCTGAATATTGACTTTGCCTAATCTTAAGATAGGCTTACTTATTGCCACTTTACGATCCTCATGGTGGCATTTTTTGATTACCTGTCTGATAGACAACCTGACGGTACTCGTCCTTTCTTTGGCCAGCATTCGCCACGAACTGCCAGCATTCCACCTTGTAATTTATTTTAGATTTAAAAATTCTGGTTATTTAAATAAAACATAACACAAGTAACACTTTACTACCCCAATGTCGAGTACAGGCCTCTTCTTAGGATGAGAAAAATTCAGGCAGTAGTCCATCATGCTAGCTTACTGCAGTTTGGTGGACTACACACACCATCAAGAACTGTATGGAGCACTCTCAGGTGTACAGGTTTTCTCACGATGTTTTCCTTCACCGTTAAAGCAAGTGATAATCAAATTCTGATACACACCTGAATCAGAAAAGTCAGAGGCCAAACCACAGAAATATATAGAATGGTTGTAATCACAATTTTACTTGCATTTTGACGTCATTATTAAAAAAAAACTAATGTATTTTACAGCTTTTGTTTCTGCTGTTAGAAACAGCACAATAAGGCATTTTTGCGGGTTTTTGTTACTGTATTTATAGAAAAAAGTTATAAGGCGTGCTGAGAAAGGCTTTGAAATAACCTGTACTATAGTGCATGGTGCTGCCACGCGCGCCCTGCCCACATGGCCATTCTATCTATTTCTGTGGGCCAAACCCTATTATTGTGTGGAAGGCAAGAGTTCAACAATATGAACGCTAGCACCACCTACATATACAAGATTACGTATGTATACGAACGCACACACATAGTATAGGTTAGGGATGCTCGCCGCTCGTAGTGCCGACTGGGTTTCAAGCGCTTCTCAGTAGTTCCCAGAGATGGCGTGCTTGTATAGCGACTGGCGATTGACATCCATACTGCCGTCCGTTAACTAAAAGGCCGTTAAGTGACAATTTTGTCAAATTCGAGTTACATATACAACTAAAGAGAGCAAAATTTGCTCTTTTTCGTAGTATATCGGACGGCAGCATAGCACGATGGCCAAAGATAATATAATCACTACGTTTTAACGATGGCATTCCAAGTGCCGTCATTATTATTTATATTATAGTCAGTATTTAATTAATCGGCATTCCAAGTGCCGTCAATGTTATTTATATTATAGTCAGTATTTAATTATAATAAAACAAAGTTCAACCGGATTAAATCGCGTATATTATTTAAATTGGTTTGGTTGGTTTTGGTTTTGGTTGGTTTGGTTAGTATTGGTTTAATTGGTAGGTTGGTTTGGTTTGGTTTTGGTTGGTTATTGGTTTGAAATTAAAAACATCCTAATTTTAATAGAGAAGATGGTTGGCAGCTGCCACCTGTTTGGAACCCAGTCCTAAAAATAATCAAGTCCCAAACAGTAACCGATTTTAATTAATAAATAGTGTACGGTAGATTAAAATAATTTTTTAGAAATATCTGTAAAGACGATTTTAGTCTACCTGCGACCACGAAATGCTGCAAAGCTTTCGAAACGTCAGGGAAACCAATTTAAATAATATACGCGATTTAATCCGGTTAAACTTTGTTTTATTATAATGTGTAGTGATCGCGAAAACCTAAGAAGTCAGTATTTAATTATTCCTTATAATTTTTTCAGATTTACTGCTGGCTGTGTGTATTCTCACAATACCAAATAATATTGGAGATGCAATCACCCAACATAGAAATGTTAGTAGAATACTAACCCCAGTGTTTGAACAAATGTTTGCGGTAAGGTAATCTAAAAATTATCAAAAAGAAAACTTAAAATAACCATTCAAGCAGGCTTGTATGTTTTAAATCAAGATTTGTCTGTATTATGTATATTTGCAATCAAAGACTGAGTTGAAACTCATTTTGTAAGACATCGCTAAAAATACTGATGTTTGTGGTCTGGAAACAATCAATTGTAATTATTTTTTACAATTATTATACAAGTAGGTTTTTATATGTATACTATAAATATATATAATTGTTATATAATTATATTTATGTAAGTAGTGTTAGTTTAAAGTGCCTATTGTAGTAAGATAGTTGCTGTATAAGATAACGCATTGTTTAGGCGTTCATTTAGACTTTCCAAATAGTAACTATTTCAAATTTAAAATATTTCATTCAAATACGTTGACAAAGATACCTTTTCGAATTTTAAGACGGTGTATTTTTTTTTAAACACCGTTTTTCTGGTACGACAGATACTTATAAGGAATGTAGCTGTTAGCCAATCAGTGCATAACATTCATATCAGCCAATCAGCGCTCATAACGTGAGCGGTTTTTCGCGACTTACCTAAGATTAGCTGGTTTTTTTGTGAAAATAGCTCGGATGATTGCGATTTTTTTGTTAGATTCCAATTATCTAGTTATTTGCAATAGTCATAGGATTTTCGCAAAGATACCGTTTTTTCGATTATCCTACGACATATACAACGTGTATCAGAAATGCGTGGTTATATTTGAAGAGCTCATTCAGGTCATAGAACAACCTTTATCATTTTGATCATTTTGTCGAGCGACATCGATGATTTAGTAGGGAACAGCTGATATTTTTTTCGCGATTTCAGGGTTAGTCCTATAGTAAAAGTTGTTCTATGCTATGCCCGAATGAGCTCTTAAAATATGACCACGTATTTCTGATACACGTTGTATACAACTCTTTTATAAGACTTGGAGATGTAAACTGGGTGTCAGGGAAACGCGCCCGAAACTGAAAGGCTATCATTATACTACTTAATCACAATGTAATACCAATAACCATTAGCCTTATACTCATTGTTTTAGTGATTTAGTATTTTGCAAACCCGCAATGTAAAGCGTAGAAAACTCGGGATCAATACCGCGCGTACCTAACCTACCTACGCCACAGCGGTGACACTCCGTGTACGTGTGAGCTCGCTCGCCGGTGACCTTGAGCGAGCGCGTGAATGCAATAGGCCTTGGCTGAGGCAGCCGAGAGACTGCCCGTTCCACACGCCGCGCACCGCGCACAGCCCCCGCGCTCGCCCCGACCCGCACACAGCCGCGAGCTATTTTACGAGCACACCTGCTTAAGCGTCGCTTCTTGTCGTTAGTATAAATTCTATGCCTACGCCCACTACGACACGGACTGCGTATGCGAGCGGATGTCGTTCACCCCTAGCGCCAGCTGATATTTTATTTGAATTACATTGTAAACTTTAAAAAATTAAGTAAATAAATGGGTTATTTTTTTGCAAATCAGTTTTATTTGACTGCCCAAAGCAAGGCTATGTTTGAAAAATGCAAAAAAAAAATAAAAAGCACTAAAAAAATAATCTCATTTTTTGTGGTTTCGTATCAGTAATCACCAGCACTATCACCTATCTTCGTTTTCGGAAGCGATTCCCTGACACTCAGTATACATCTGCCTATTGGCTTATTTGTGTTACTTAGGGTAAGTAATAAATATTGCGTCGTCCTGTGACAACGCATGTTTTGTTTTCGCCCTTAATTATTGGTAGTTAAGAAATGACTAATAATAGTCCGTCCATTTTCCTTTTATATTCAATATACTTCTATTTAATTTTTACATTTTAATGAATCAGTGAATCTCTAAATGCGTGTTAAATGTTATTTGCATTTATCAAGTTTAATGCATTTATTAAAATAATATTTACGTACTTGTATTTATTATTTATGTATCATGTTGTCTTTGTATAGATTTTAAATTATTTACAACATTACAACCAGTTGATATGTTACGAATTAATTGTTATTGTGGCATAAAGGTTAGCAGTAAATAGGTGGGTACTTGAATTATATTCATGCAATTTTTTTTTGTATAAAATGACAACTTTATGAATTGTTTATTTAGATTTTTAAGGTGAATGCTACAGGGTAACCCGCGAAATTCTAAATTTTTGGCGTCTTTTGCAAATTGTAGCTTCATTTGGCGTTGTATATCGGTCAAAATATGATTGGCGGAAATAATAACAATATATCTACTGAATAATACTCATAAAAAATATTAACTTGGCTCTATTAGCTGTACTAGCTCAATAATATTAATTTACGATCAAATTATCGATTTTCGAGCTTATACAGCTTATAGAGCTAGGTTAATATGTTTTATGAGTATTATTCCTTAGATATATTGTTACTATTTCCGCTAATCATATTTTGACCGATATACAACGCGTAATAAAGCTACAATTTGCAAAAAACGCCTAAAAATTTTAATTTCGCGGGCTACCCTGTAGCATTCACCTTAAGTAACGCGTTTATTTATCTGCAACAATCCACTATTTTCACAGTACACAACTATGTATTTAATAACATAAAATGATTCCATTTCATTCCAAATGACTGTACTATAGCTTCTTTATGACTGATTTAAAACATTAATAAATACATACAGTTTTACTTAATCCACTTTTTTTGTTGTTGTTCCAAGTCTAAACAAAAACCCCGTGTAGTGTGGACTTGTGCCTTTGTGCTATACGTGTTATTAAAATAATTTAATACCTCTTAAGGGCTCATTGTACTCATCAGTATGAACAACTTTTACTATGGGACCAACACTTAAATCGCGAAAAAATACAGCTGTTCGCTACTTCAGGGTTGGTCCCATAGTAAAAGTTGTTTATACTGATGAGTATAATGACCCCTTAGGGGGATTTCTGTTATTTCAATAACACTTTGTTTAGAAGGCAGCGAAACGCACCAGCGTGATTCTTTTCGGATTCATGTGCGAATCAGAATTCGATTATCACTTGCTTTAACGGTGAAGGAAGACGTCGTGAGGAAACGTGCACACCTGAGAGTGCTCCATACAGTTCTTGATGATGTGTGTAGTCCGCCAACCCGCACTAGGCCAGCGTGGTGGACTAGGCCTGACTCCTCATTGTGAGAAGAGGCCCGAGCCCAGCATAACATAACATCACGCCTGTATTTCCCCGAAGGGGTAGGTGAGGTGTATAGTACACCCACATTTCGCCAGTTATGTTATAAGTCCCATTTAATAGGGGGCGAGCCTATTGCCATTAACCAGGCACAAATCCAGACTTCGGGCTGCTACCGAGAATTTCCTAATGAAAAACCCAATAACACTTTGCCCGACCCGGGAATCGAACCCAGGACCCCACGCTCAGCAGTCGCGCTTGCGACCACTAGACCAACGAGGCAGACACGTGCCCAGCAGTGCGACAGTAATGGGCTGATTACGTTACACAATGTTACTTTTTAATAAGGCGCTACTTACTAAGAGCTAAGTGAGCTAAAAAAAATATTACTCGCTGGGATATAAAAAATATTGTTACATCATTTATCGAAAATTCGTTTTTAACTATTATTATAGGTAATGTAGTTTAATCAGAAACTATTAACTCTGTAAAGTATAGTTCGCTGTAGTTGTAGATAGAAAGTGCCAAAAAAATTTGTTTTTTCGCATTTTTTCTATTTACAACTACAGTGAACTATAATTTACAGAGTTAATAGTTTCTGATTAAACTGTAGTACCTTTCCTTCAATCGTTAAAGACGAATTTTCGATAAGTGTTGTACACAGCTAGTAATATTTTTTACGATTTAAATTGTGGAAAGTAAAAATCGCTCAAGATCAGGATTCGAACCTGTGACTCCTGGCTCAGTACGCCAATGCTTTAGCCACTAAGCTACCGTGAACACTGCTCGTGGTATCTCTCTGAACAATGTCCGTTTCGCAAGACAAGGACAGAAGATGCCCCTTCCAAAAACTTAAAAAGCGTGTATCTCTTTCATTTTTTCATGGATTTTGTTTATTCTTTCTACAATGTTGTCCTTTCTGTACCTTCTTTTAAATAATATAACATTTATGGTAATTTTTAACAGTAGTCAACTACCGGATTCGTCATTAACAGTTATTTAAAGACATTATGTTAACAATTCCACACACTAAATATATTTTTTTAACCTAATTACATGTGCAGAACTAGTAATTATATTTAATCAGTTGTTATTTCAATAAAGAGACATGCCAAGATTGTTTACTAAATAAGATAAGAGAGAAAAAAAACAGAGTGTAGTTGGCGGCGAAGGGAACTGTCATAGAGAAAAATGTCGCTGCCTCCAAGCTACGTCACGATCAGTGCTGCCATTGATTGATGTCTTCAATATAGGTACTTAAGGAGATTTTTGTTCATAATGAATATAAAATAAATTCATAACTAGCCTAAATATTTGTTATCGCGTGTTATTCATCTAATTAGTTATTAAAGGAAACTGTATAAAATTACTAGATCAAAAGTGATTCTTTATAGAAGTAAGTAAATGAAAAAATGCATTTTGCTCGGGTAATTTATTTTCACTAAGTGGCAGCACATTAAACTGACAAGTGTCACGGGGTTGGCGGGAAAATTCGTAAATTATTATTATTATTATTTATTTTCAAAGTAACAATGACTCAATGTGTTAGTAACAATATTACTTAATAACTATGTTAGTATTCCTATTATATAAGCTTAACTAAGATAAAAGTAAAGATCATGTTGTGGATTTTTTATTATTTTCGAAAATTTGTGTTTCTTCGAGTGTTAATGTGTAATAATGGTGGATTATTAAATGTTAAGTGCTCGTTAACGTGTACAAGTGTGGATAAATGATACAAAGTTGAAAAACATGACTTTCGTATTATCTCATCATCCCCTCAGAAACCTAGTAAAGATTCCATCACTTTACTAGGATACAATTACAAGTATAATATGTTCAATGATTACGACTGAAGGACATGTATCCATGGTCATGAATAAATTAAAAAAATAAAAATAAAAACAAGTGTCACGCTAACAGCCCGCTATTGGCTCCACGGCTGATGACGTAGTACGGAGGCAATCACGTGACCTAGCTGTCACGGGAAGACACCTGGTGAAACATCTTATTATACCATGATGCTACCTATGACACCTGAACTAAAATAAAAATAATGCAATCTTCACTGAGAATCGAAATCAGGTCTAACCGATTTCATTGCGATACTTAGCTAATCCTGCTATCTGTACAGTATAACAAAGCAATTGGTATACAGGGTAGAGATATATAAATGAAGTTTTCTCAGAAGATTATGGATGTTTTCGAGTTAAATATAATTGTAATAATGGACAAAGTTAAACTGTATTTATACAAAACACTAATCAAACCATTCTATAATAACTTCCTGAGAAATCTTCATCTATATCTGGCGACCCTGTATACTAATTGCTTTGTTCGACTGTACTATAAAAATGATTGCGAATTTTGGCATTATATTGAACGATTAAATATTATGTATAAAAGATAATATGCGATACAGTGCCATCTCACGCTTCACCTTGAACCATTATGGTGCTTAGTTCTAAGGGCGGTGTATCAGATGGAGCCACTATCTTTTATGAAACAAGCCATTAGGCTAGTGTCCCCTCCCCCCCTGGGAGTGTAGTTTGAGTACTCTTCTCATAAAGCGTTCTAGAATAATATGAAATAATGAAAATCCAGTAATGACAACATCACATACCTATATCATTAATTTGTGGCCTGCTTATCGGCGAGGTGAAGACTTTAAGGTGCTGCATTGAACAAAAATAACTCTTTTAAGCCACGCCTCGTACCCTGCTGCGGGACTGCTCCCCTTGCGGGGACTCGCCATCTAGCGAAATTAATAAAACGAATAAATCTTAATTGATACCCCGTCACGTAACGCTCTCTAACGTAAAAGTTGTGAACGTAACACTTACAACAACGAACATAATGTAACACCATCTAGATTCTATAACGGTTAGATAGAATGTTATTCACATGACGTCACACGGTGAGAACAAGGCAAAGAGTGGACCCTATTTTTATCAATGCCTGCCCTTAATGAAAAGCACATTAGCTGTCATCTGGTGTAGTCGTAAAAACAGATTAGTTTCTGATGAAATTAAAAAACTGATTGAAAATTCTTAATTATTTATTCGGACAAATAAACTTCTTTTTTCATTCATGATTCAAAGAATAAATACATGAAGTTGAAGTAATGAATTTCCAGAAAAAATATAAAAAAACATAACAGATAATTGCGTGACAAGCCTATCCCAATTTTTATTATAATAATTACAACTTTATTACAATTTTAATATTATTATCTTATATTACGATATATTAACGAAGCCTTATAAAAATTGAAATGAACAACGTTTTCCACTCGTATTGCACAGTTAAAAATAGCATAAATATTACCAATTATTATTATTGTAATATTACCTAATCGAATTAATATAAAAATTACAATTTTCTATGTAAAAATAATAAATTGTATTTGGCTTGAATATAAAAAATTCAATGTTTTGAGTATTTTGGCTACAATAAATTAGTTGTCATGATCAATAAAATGACAATAATGAGATGATATTTTTTTACTGATTTCCAAAAAGAAAAATATTTTTAATATTACAAACAAACAATAAAAATTAAAATGGCGTCGTGAATTTCAACTGTCAAAATAAGAAAAGTAACGATCGATAAAGAACAATACCGATATTTTGAAATTCGATTCAAATCTAGTAGTGTAGATGACAAGTAATTATTTACAATGAAATTCTTATATTGATTAAAAAATAATATACAATACTTAATTCTACAATTTACAATGTTAACTGATTATATTATCGCCTAAATACAGTCATGTTGATAAACTATTGTACAATAATTTACAAAAAGCTTAACTATAAATGATATGCAAGAAGCTATTGATATAGCTCATGATTTAACTGGATTATTAAATAAAATTCTATTTAATATAATTAAGTGGTACGCAACATTTTCAAAATCCTATCGATAAAAATTAGTCTAATTGTCGACAATTTCTGACTAATTTTTGTTGATAAAATGTTATTATCGAATCTCTGTTATGAAAGAAGAAAATGTTTAAAAAAAATTAAATAATCGTATTACATCGTAAAAATGACGATATATCTGACGTTTTGAAAATTATATTTGTTTCTGCATAAACATCTTTTAAAAGTATGTGAGAGTATGTGATTGATATAAATGCAAGGTTTAGTGCCTGAAGCACAATTTTTGGCACATTCCCTAAGAGTATTCAAAAATATTAACTCCGAAAAAATAGAGAACTCCATATAAACTGACGTGTTTTGAGTATTTTAGTTTTGAAAGTCTTGTCAACCGTATACATTTTCCGATAATGGTGCATCAGGGATATTCCCATTAATTCTAATTGAGCCCCGAACAATTAACAAAATGAGAAAACTTAACAACAACCGGTGTAACGTAAGCTTGCGAACATTAGACGAAGATTACCGAAGATTCGGCTATGAGCTTGCCGAATACCAGTTCGTGTTTGGAGGCGCGGACTTATCTACAGGCTGGTGTGAATGGGACGCATGCGCAGAGTGCGCCTGAGGATGATACAGGTGGAAAGATGAAGGTGGATGGAAGAACTGCGACTGGTCTAGAGGTGAGGCGTAATCTAAGGCTCCAGGAACCGCTGAGTACGCTTGAGGCTTCAGTGGCAGAGGAGCTTCGCCCAAATACGAATGCCTTAACGCCTCAGAATAAGCGCTATTGTCGTATGGCAACGCGTACTGCTGTTTGTCTCTTGGGGATACCGAACCTGGCGGCGTCATAGCCGAATGGTAGTCGGCGTATCCTCCGTAAGCTAAGGAACCTATATCTGTACCCTTATGTCCTAGTTGTTCGCCGTAACCAGAGCCTTCGCTTCCTGGAGGCGTCGGTAAAGGACCATTTTGGCCGTCACCGGAGTAGTAACCTCCGGTTCTACCATCACCCAAGAAGTTGCTTCGAATAACGCTTTCTCTATTCGCGTAAAGCTGTCTTAACAAGGCTGATGCTGGTGTGGAAGTATGGTTCGTAGGTATCTGCCTGTTTAGAGGATTCAGGTGATGGTTCTGCGTTCCTATCCATTGTATTGTTGATTTCTGTTGCTGTTGTTTCAAAAGTGCATCGGTGGAAAAGTCTGTCGGCCTATGAGAGATTTCTTTTCCGTCTAACGCTACTGACGGTAGGTGCTTCGACATGGCATTCTCTAGGTCTCTAACTGATGTCGCATCGGAGCCACCTTCAGGTATCGCGAGGTTTGTTTTGGAAATGTCTCGTTCTGCTGGTGATATTGCAGTCCCAGGGTTAGAGGCAGCCTTTCGTCTTTCTTCGTCTCTTTCCGCCTCGTCCTCGCAGTCGGTTGTGTGCTTTCGTTTCTTCTGTCTTCTGGCTGGCATCGGTGAAGTTCTTTCTGTGTTCGTGTGGAGCGGTAGAGGTTGTGCGTCACTGAGTCTGGTGAGGTGTGTGACGTCAGAGGTTGGTACTGGAGCCGAGGAAGCCGAGTCTGTGTTTGTTGGAGGTTCGGTCCGTTCGGTTTGGTGACGTGGCGGAGGTGGCGGGGCTCCTGAGTTATCAGTATCCGGTGGTCCGTTCTCAGGGTCTCCCACTGCTTCTTCTCTCTTCACTCCTTGAACGCTTTCTTCAAGTTGACAGCAGTCCATTACAGTGTTTGGATACTCTCGCCCACTGAAAATTAATTTTATTGTCGATTAGAATAGTGACTTTCTTCATGATAATATTAAGTGAATTAATTATCGAAACTATTGATTTTACATTACCTATATCAAAACTACAGTACGTGCAATCTTACTTGGCTAGAGTGAAGTTGTCACAAAACCGTCACAGTAATCATTTTATAGGTGTCAGTGGAAGGCGGGAGGCGGGGAAACCTGCGCAGTGTCTAACTTCACTCTGGCCAAGTTAAATTGCGCGTACTGTAAGTCTTCTAATATTTACCTACTTGTTCAAGAAAAATGTTTAGTTTTCAACAGTTTCTTTCGATACTAAACTTACCTGATAACATAATTGACACATATAATATTCTGTTCCTCAGCATTCTTGGAGTTGCAGACGACCGTGGCACAAGTCTGCATCCAGGTGTAACCGCCGAGCTTGTTCATTATCCTATAGTAGTGCGTCAGGACTTGGCCCTTGTTCATTACTGGAACAAAGTGAATTGGATTTAGTAAGCTTGGAATATGGTTTCTTTTTTTTTGGGACAAGCCCGCCACACTTTCCCAACCACTGCATCTCCTGTAAGCCAGGATCTACATTGGCGACCAACCAAAAGAACGCCGAAACAATGAAGCTCGGCGCGAGACCTTTGCCTTTGCGGAACAAGTTTGTCAACCAGTCTTTCGTTATGGTTTCCGTAGGGATGGGAATTGGGCATACACGATTTCATGGATCGACTTTCGATCAACAGAGATTTTTCCAAGATCTCCAAACAAAACTACACTAGTCTATAGAGCTTAGCTGCCTCTTTCTTGTGTTAGATTTATAATTGAAACGCGGCTTACTAAAAATATACTACTGGTTTACTTTTGTTACATTATTCTCGTTACTTTTTGTTCCATTTGACTTGTTTTTGTCTTGCAGAAAAAGTGGTACAATATTGGTTTTTGTGGTCTTCTTGAAAATTTTGGTTGACCCAGCAGTTAAATTTATATTAGGGGTTTTCCCATTCTTGATAATGCAACATTGACTAAGAACTTTCGTAACATTGAACTTGAGCAAAAATACACTAACTACGATACGATAACTTTACTGAATACTATAAAATATAATTTCATGGACTAGGCACCTAACCCTGTGACCTTCATCTTGATCACATTAGAACAATGGCTTAAACAAACAAAAATGTAAACGTATTAGTATTAGCGTCATTATATTCAATTGATTTGTTACACAAAGGACATAGTGAACACGTGTTTGTGGGACGTGAGTCATTAATACTAACACGGTTTTTGGCATTGTTGATGTATTGTATTGGCAGCGGATTTTTAATTATGATGCATTTGATATTGGAAGTAAGCCAATAAGTGAAACTGATGAAGCGTTTGTTGTCTATTTTGCTAGTGAAGAAAATTTTATTTGTAGTTATTGTTTGGTATAGTTTATATAAGATTATAAGGTTATTACTCTATAATTACGAGATTTCCGAGATATAAATTATCTAGAACCAAGAAGTGAGAATATATTAAAGATCAAAATAATATACAAGAACACAAAGATAAAAAAATGCTAATCCATGTACGGACTGCCAGATTTTCCGAATTTAATAAAGGATTTAAAACATTGAAAGGTACAGCAAAAATCAAAAATAGTAAAAGATTTTAGAGATTATTTCTAATAACCAATAATAATAATAATTATTATTTTTTATTTTTATTTCTAATATTTTTTTTTTTTTTTTTTTTTTTTTTTTTTTCCCTTCTAGGGAGAAAGCAGAAAGTTCAAATTCAAACGGATGAAATGATGATAATGCCGTTAAAAAGATGATATTACAAATGACTTCAAAAATATGGAGTCAACATATTACTTGTTATTACTTGTTGACAACATCTTAAAAGCCCACTGAGGGCCATTATCTTTAATCGTGAACAATAAAAAATAAATTAACTTGTTTTTCAGGCTGCGAACACCAAGTAAATACCAAAGCGTCAAAGTTGTCGGAAGTCCCAAACATAATCATTTAATTTTATTGGACGTATGCACAAAATTTGAATATCATACGCTTCGCGATCGTCAATAAAGTCATCTTGTAATCAAACCGCGTATACAGTTGTAACCAAATTACCCGCTTTCTAACAAACACCCGGACTTTTATGCTAATATGTACAATTGTTATTCCAGACCAGGAATGTCCACATTTGACCGGCATCTACATAGATGTACATTTTAAATTCAAATTGATGGTCTCGTAAAGCTATCAAATCGTAAGGTGCTAGAACCGCATGACGTTAACGCTTCACCGTGATTGGCATTCAAAATGTCAGCCATCTTGTTATGTACGATGATTGGTTGGATTATTACGTCAGGATTATGAGTCCTTCCATTCATGTCATCTTTGTTCTTGAAATCGTGTATTTTTGTGGTGGAGCAATCACTTAGATCGGATTGAGTTCAGATGACTAAGTTACATTGAGGTCGTCACGAATTTTCCTCATCACTGAATTTACATAGGTGCTCGATACGACGTTAGTGCATTTCAACATAGAACATATAAGTCGATACTAAGGATGTTACAGAAGTAGCTTCACAGAAGATGAATAAAACAATACATGCACGTAATACTAATGAACTTTATAAAGCAATAAAATTCAATAAGGAAATTGATACTTTAAAAGATGCAAGAAAAACTTAAAAAACCGAGGAAGTTGAAAACAACAAAAACTATGAATCAGACAATAATTCAGGTAGAAATAATCATAAAACAGAAAAAGCCATCTCGTAGGACATTAAGACATGACATTTCCCACGTCTACGTAAAGGGAGAGGAAACCGAAATGGTGGTATAAAAATTATTATTCAAATCACAACTTGAGTAGAGACGGGCCGGCGTGGCGTGGCGCTAGGCCTAAATTGTATTCCACTGACGGATGTGCAGGAAAGTAATAACAATATCATATACGAGAATATTACATTTCTTGAATGGGAATTTCTCCGTATAGATCCTGTAAAAATTGCGAGGAAAAAACATAAAAGCTCTTGAAACAATATTATTCAAACACAAATGATTCTGTTTGCAATAGGTAGCAAAGAACCGAGGTTAAAGAAGTAGGGACTAAAGAAGGCAATGCGTTGTTCGTAGATATAAAAATATAAATCTAGAATGAGAAAAGTTTTCTTTACAGAACAAAAGAAATTGCAAAACAAAGCCTATCAAACTGTAACATCGAAAATCATTATAAAAGAAATGTTCCCACAAAACGGTGCACCTATAAATTTTCCTCGTAACGCTTTGTGCCTTGAGCTGCCTGTCTTCTTGACATGGATTTCTATAGACCACTAACTGA
Organism: Asteroscopus sphinx; assembly: GCA_949699075.1. Taxonomy (NCBI): domain Eukaryota; kingdom Metazoa; phylum Arthropoda; class Insecta; order Lepidoptera; family Noctuidae; genus Asteroscopus; species Asteroscopus sphinx. The sequence continues at coordinate 17,517,192 of OX453022.1, read as the reverse complement.
ATACAAATCGGTAGTTACGACATTAACCTACGAAGGATTTCACCACATATATATTGGGTCATGGGTGGACATCGGATCGTTTATAGACAATTGATGATATACTCGCAAGGCTAATTAGAAATAGAGGCGACAATTATTGTTGCCTAACTGGATTGATTTATTGAAAGTTTGATGAAGAAAGAAATGTTGAAAGGTGTAATTAAATATCGAAAGTAATAAACAGGATCCATTGGAAGACTGTTAATTAAAAGGAGAAAACGTTATTTTAATGGGAGACAGTTGTTTAGAATAATGTACGAAACTAATAAAGATAAATAAATAATAATGATATGAAAATATCGCACTTTTTACCACCAATAATCCCAATCCCATATCATATCAGATTTAACAATTGACTATATTGACACAAGAAGGAACCAAGATTAGTATAGGAACACAAAATCAAATAACAAAAGTCTAAATATACTTACAATCTACGTGACATTTCCTAAGTTTGTTGGCATCTTCTCCATGGCAGAGAGCATAGAGATTCTTCCCTGTTAATTCCTCTGCAGTGTAGCCCAAGAGTTCTGACACCCGGCTGGAATTAAAATACAAATTTATGAATTAAAACCAGAAATATCTTTACTATAAATTGAAATATAAGAATTGCTTCTGCTAATTTGATGAAGAACATGATTATTCAAGACAGAAATATAGAAACTGATTCCAAGATTCTCAAATATGCACATTAAAACTTGGTTTCAACTTTTGAAGTAAACGTTGCTTTTGTAGAATCTGTTTTCATGTTCAGAGATACTCTTATTGACGTTGTCTTTGTCTTTTTTGTATCAGTTATTTAAAAAACTTATATTTTAAAAATACCAGTAGGAAGTATTATTAAAAAAAAACAAAAACAATCATCATATTGATAGGAATAAATAGAATCATGTAATACCTGGGCTCGCAATGCGCTATTCGGAAGTCAAAGTTAATCCTTGTGACGAACATATCTGACTCCAATCTGATTTCATGGACTGATGGTGGCGGTAATGCTATGGCTAAAGCCACCATACCCAGGAGTACTGTTGGGGACTTTCGGCTATGGGAAAAGGAGTACTGCGGTCGGAGACGGCACAGTATTAGAACCACCTGGAAAGATAGAGAAGAACGTTAAACAGGTGGCAAAAAAGATTATTGATGCCAGCGAAATTTTGAACAAAATATTCAAGATATTTTAAAATTTAAAATTCTTCATTAATGTTGATATCTGAAAGGATTCATATAATAAAACCGTTTAAACGAGACAAAAAATCATATTACACATAAACGATTGCCATAGTCTAATGACATTAGACCATCTTTAATAAAAACACGTAAACAAGAAACGAACTCAACAAAAGAAATATAAAAAACATCATTAAAACTTTCACATTTACTTCGTTTTCGTAAAATAGAAAACGCGGAACGTGTCTCATGTAAGAACATTAAACTTTCAAACATAACGAGAAACTGAAAAGCTATTTGTTACACAGCGTAATGTTTCTGAGGCACGTATAATACATATTACCAGGTAATCGAATCCCAAGATCAAATGTAAGGAGGATCAACTAATTTGCAATTTTCCCAATAAAACCATTGCCTTCGGCGGAATACACACTCGAAAACGTTCCTGTATTAATTGCTCTACTGATTCCAAAACGGAGCTATATTACCCATTTAGATGAAGATAAAACAAATTATGGTTGTAACTTTAGTACCTAACAACCCTTTAAAATACAAATAAAAGAGCAATCGACAAGCCATAACGAAATGAATGACTCTTTAAATATAAAAGGAAGTGTCCAAGATACTGCTTATAAAATAAAAGGAGAATTTACACCCCGAAAACAATCTACCGGCAATTCTGCTCAGCTATTGCGGTATTCGCAAGTCGCTTTTGATATAATCACGTTTTATGACCTAGCACCGAGTTAAGGCAAAAATTATGGGGCCGTATAATGCTGCCTTGAGGCACCCCAAGCTAACAATAATTCTAACCAATAATATTTGTGATCTAAGATGGATAAAGAGGTCGTTCGAATCCATTTGTTACTCGTAATATAGATATGGAGCTTGAAGATTACGGTTACATGAATATCGTGGAGAAAAAGATGATTTACAGTGTCAAAGGATGCCATTAAAACTGTAATTTAGGAATCGATTTTTCGTTTATAGAATATATAACAAAATATTTTTTTAAATCGCCCTTAAAATAGTATTATTTTCAAAATAATCTCTTTCTACAAGATACCCACCCGCCAGTTGCCACTTTCAGCTCTCGGCGTTTCATCCTCGTTGCTTCTTCTAACCTAGATCGAAAATGAAAATTCATCGTCCATTTATTTCTCTCTATAAAATACTAGATAAGAAAAATGTCCACAAACTTTCATAGTCCTCTTGGTTATAAATTATTTTGGAATTCATTATTTTATTTGATAAGGTTTCAGAATTGCCATAATTTATTTTGTAATCGAAACAATCGAAAGAGTCTAAAAATTCAAGCTTTGTGTATTGATGAGGAAATACGAATTCAATGAAGATTGGGTAGAATTTAACCGTCGAAAACTTTCAAAGTTACCACTCTCAGTGAGAGGTAAATATCAACATTATTTTATCATGTATTATTTTCTTCTCTGCATTATTGTAGTCTCTAATTTTAGATTCTACATTAATTTAGTTAAAATCTATGCCAAACCTGATGTTTGTTTTCTATCATTTCTGATTCTACTAAATCTTCACTTTACACGTCATCATCATAACTGGTTTCCTTACCCTGTATCCTGAAGACTTGAAGTGGCAGCCCCTCTTCGTTAGCGTGCTTTTCATCCTTATACAGAATGCTCGGTCCATCCCTCTGTATAGCGATCCACTAGCGGCTAGAGTCATTTGTGCTGATACTGTTAACAAATTATATAACAAACTTGTAGTCATGTGTAAAAGCACCAATGTTATTGTTATTACTACAAAAATCATTTTTACTATTTTAAGCTGCTCTTCCTTATTTTTCTCGCATAAATTGTAGAAAAATGAGCTTATCTTTTGGTTTATACCTACATGATATTTTTTTAAGGAGTGCGGATAATTTGCATATTGGTTCAGTATCTGTTCTCATAACGCAACCACATTATTATAATTCACTTAAAAAAAACTTTATATAGCGTGCGCTACAAGGTCGATATTTTATTATGCGTTAAAATAAATTAAAATAATGTGGTTGCGATAAGAAAGCACTGAAAGTACTAGGTATACAATTATCTACACTCCTTATTTTTTTTCCTGTATAGTACATTTAGTTTATTTATAGTACTTTTCCTATAATATAATACAGACATAATGAACAAATTGCAATGTCTACGCAATACATCTTCATCGTAAGATTTATTATAATGTATGTTAATACAGAACGTAATGGATAAATTCAAATAATCTAATATAATAGATTAGCATGTATATCCTTTTGACATTGCACAATACCTATTCTACCTTGTTTACTATTTTATTGTTTTGCTATATTTTACACGATTGTAATGAGGAAGTAACTGAGTTATAAGATAATGATTAGGGTATTGAACTTATAAAAGCTTCAAATTATTCTAAAAATGTATTCGATATGAAATCAACTTTAAATAGATTCCTTTTCTAATAGACACATCTCGCCAAAAAGAGAAGTAAAGAACTAATAAATGGACAACATTTTAACACAAATAGAATCAATTTTTGGTTTAAAAGTGAATCAATCAGTGTGAGAGTTGATTGATTGGGTGGACGTGTAGCTAATTATAAGATTTGTGATGCGACTGGGACCGGGGACGATCGACACTACGCTGTAATTGATTTCACTCGACCAGCCGCTAAGTTATTTAACGATGGTTCTAAAAGTTTTTGGGAAGAAATTGTATCTACAACGAAACTTTTATTTATTTATTTATAAGGTTTTGAATGCAGGTGAGAGGTGAAATAACTTCAACTTTATGATTTCGGATTGATAAATTGGGAAGACAATAATTCTAGAAAAGAATCTAGAGGCCAATGTCCAGCAGTGGACTGCGATAGGCTGAGAGGGTGCTGATGGTTGTAGAAAAGTTGACTGTTAGTTTGATAATCTAACGTAACCCTCCGCGTAGAAAAAAAACCACAATCGTCCCAAGGGATGTTAAGTCTTCGCTTCTGGGAAGCGAGAACTGAGAACCATTACGGAGATATGATATTACACAAGAATGGAAAAAATATTATTGACACGAAATCCAAAACAGAATATCTTCCAAGTGTAGGTACTTTCGTAACCTAGGTTAGTATTGGGGAAAAGGAATGTATTGTGTACCAATTGAATACGTTATTACGTCATACTCTTCGGACGGATAGCAACACTGCAGTTTTTATAAGATTTTTTCAGTGTTCTCATTTCAGAAGCTAGTTTTTGTAACCATTAGTCATCGATCTATACATCTGCTCCTTTATTTCCTTGGCTATCTAGTACAAAAAAAAACTAAATGTCATCATCTTCCTTTTATTTTTGATTTGAACAGTCTCACGTGATTTGGTCGTGGGCTTTGTGTATATAATGTGCTTAGATAGAAACGATGGGAGAGTTCTAAGAATTGCTAAAGATGAGTAGGTACTTAAAGTGCTGTCTCTGTGCCAATAAAGTTGATCTGGTACCTACTCGAATTGGTATTTGGTGATAATCCAACAACAAACCAGCCTACTGAGGATGAACTGTTAACAGACTGCTAAAGTCTGACCACACTAACCCTGCAGTGAAATTATGGCAACACCGTAAGCGATAACTATCAAAATCTCTGTAATGATATTATTATTCCAATGCAGAGTTAGGTTTTACTAACTAGCGACTAGAGTGAGTTACACTTTACTTTGGGATGGTGAAAGAAGCCCTTAGGGAAAGAAGCCCTAGTAAATAAGGACAGACCAGTAAATTTAACTCTGCATTGGAATAGTACGATAATTACAGAGAATTTATATTCGATTATCATTTGCTTTAACGGTGAAGGAAAACATCGTGAGGAAACCTACACACCAGAGAGTGCTCCATACAGTTCTCAATGGTGTGTAGTCCGCCAATCCACACTAGGCCAATGTGGTGGACTAAGGCCTTAGCCTTCTCGTACTATATTTCATAAAGTTACTGCACGACTCGATTTAATTTTTTACTCTACACAAAATATATTTCGAATATCAAGAACACTATCATTATACAACGAAACTGAACAGCTGTCAACAGCCAACTTTAAATTCAAAGCGCATGCGGTTCTGTTGCAAGTTTAATCTTTGGCAATAGGCACAATAACCATTATAATGGACAAAAGGTAAGTAGGTATGTCGATTTGTATCACGTTGTTGTACTAAATACGTTACTAGATTGACTCAGCGAACAAATATTTGTGTATCCTTGATATATCAGGCTCTTTTTAAGTAGAACAAAAACAAAATAGTAAAAAAAAAAAAAAAAAAAAAAATAGTTTCAGTGTTTTTATTATTTGTATTATGGGTCTGGGGTGTATCTTCTATGTCTGTAAATGAATCTTGTACCTAAACCCTAGTTAGTGGTCTTGGTTATTTAGCGAACCCAAACCTTATTTCTACTAGTAATGAAAATTCTTCGTTATTACGAAGAATTTGGTAATTACTTAATTGGGTATTATATAATTTTTAACGCATTTACGCACGTAGAAAGAAATTTGCTCACGAACAGGATTCGAAACTGCGACTCCTGATTCAGTACACCGATGCTTTACCCGCTAAGCTTTTTTCTTTAATCTTCTTTTCTTCGTGTTAAATATTGTTTAATCTTTAATCATAAATTTTGCTACGATTACTTTCTAAAAGATAATAACAGAAGTATGATATGAAATAATCGTACAACCTACGATATTGCGATCCCTAAGCAGCAGATTATGAAAATATCCCAAGATATTGTACTGATCTGAGGGAGAGGCACACATTGAGCAGTAATAGTTCACGGGCAGATCTTATCTAAACGACTACATTTCTATTACTTTTTTAACATTCATGCTCTATGCAAACAAAAATAGTTTCTTATTCAAACCGTTTTCTGCTGTTTAAATTTTAATATTGAAAGTCTGTTTGTCAGTTTCATTATACGAAACTGTTGGCCCGATTACAGTTCGGTTTCACTATTGTATGGTCAATAATTTGAGACTATTATGTCTTGAATATGAAGGGCACAACCCATTGTGGGTCATCAAATAGTAATTTTCTGGCAATCATGTAAACTGATTCAATGCCGAAGTAACTTAAATTACACAGTTTCTCTTTTTCGTCTCCTTGTTTGTCAAGGACATATTATTATTATGGCAGGTACCCGTTTTTTAGGTTTTCGTAGCCAAAAGGTGTCAAACAGATCCTGTTATTCTCGCTACGCTGTCCGTCCGTCCGTCTGTCTGTCACAGGGCTGTATGTTTTTACCTATCTCATCCATAACAGTCCTTAATTTACAAATGCCACATTTATTTGATCATACCCCTTTGTTATTTGCTACCGACTATCATCATGTCATCAATGTATCATTATCATCATAAACAGAAAAAAAAGTAGAATAAAAGTTTTTATTTTTTCCATAATTTCATCTGAAAGACGTCCACTGCTGGACATTGTCGGATATATTCCATAATCGCCACGCTTGGCAGGTGGGCTGGAGATCGCAGTTCAGTGGCATCAATGTATACTTAGAAGATTCTCTTCATAAGAGGATGCATAATATTAAATACCGCAGTCATCTCCTATGTTAAGAGGATGCATAATATTAAATACCGCAGTCATCTCCTATGATAGCCACAGTTAAAACTAGATCGCTTTATTTCGAATAAATTATATCTTTTTGGCTACAGTGACTCTTGAAGGTCTCTCCCGTACTTTAACGGCCTCCAAAACATAAACATTGACATGACGATACCCCTAATTAAGTCCAACTTTTAGAACCACTGCTGTTCTTCAATTCAGACACCATCACGCTATGGTCATCTCGGTGACAATGTGGCGATTTCACCATGGGCCACTGTTCTGTGACGTCATTTCACCACGCCCGTCACCACACAATGGTTCACTGTCAAACCATCTCGATCCTGATTGATTTTTTATCAAGTTTTTTTTAGCAGCTACAGTGTAAATTGAAATCGATTCTAGCCCTTCAATGTAATGTGTGAAATTGATGGTGGCTTTCCAAAAAAATTGGATGTGCTCGGAAGCAGTTTTTTATTGGTTGTAATCTCTATAATATTCTTGTAGCAAAAATTCGGTGGAACCTTGAATGGGTAACAGTTCATGAGAAAGGGTTTTATGTTGTAAAAAATCTGAATACTGTATACTGGTTCGATTCATAGTTTATCTCCATTAATCATAGAAATAATTTGTTTCGTTCTGTTTCATTTCATTCGTGGAATCTAAAAAATTACACAAAATAATCAAAGAAAGTATCGATTCCGAATTTCTTGCATTTAAAGCAAGTTTTTCAACAGCGCCCGTAGCCACAACAATAATAAAAACTTTGAATGCAGTCGACCGGATAACATTGACGATGAAAATTATAATCCGAATGAATTTTTTGCTTATCTTCACGTTGAATTGAACTCGGCACCCACATCTCTTTAGAAAATTAAACAGATGACTGATTTAATAGCACAACTATCATCGGCGCCTTGATTTGATGCGCAGTTGTTATCATCATCATCTCACATTCCCATAGCATTGAAAATTAAATAATAATTTGTTGAATAAAGGTTTACACTGACACCCCATTGACCGTTTCATAAGCTCCCAACACGGCGTGAACGCTCCATAATCTAATTTCAATTTGATCCACAACTTATTAGTGCCAGCATTGGGCGATTCGATATACCTACCAAGTGAAATTTTTCGTTCGGTATTGTCGCCGATTGTCGGTGGAGCAACGGCCTCCGGAATAAGTAGAGTTTAATTGAATTCCGAACACAATTTTTTTGTTAGAAAAGTCGATTCGATAATTCTTGCTTCTCGTTTTCTATGTGACACCTGCTTAGAGTGAATAACGGTAAAAAGTGTTCGCTTTACTGTTTTCAGTGGACTTCTTTTTTTCAAAGATTTTTTACCACATCGCATCGCCTGGAATTAAATGATGTTAAACGGTATTACAAGTAATGTAAGAGGGAACAGCCGAGTCGAAAATAATTAGGGTGAAAATGAAAAAAAAAATCTATTGGTACATGAAAATTAACTTTTATTATTTTTAAAATTCATTTGCATAATTTTACCAGATAATGTTTTAGTTGAAGAGCGTAGTCACCTAACACAAGCAACCTCTTGCTTAAAAGGTGATCACCAAATCATGTATTATATGACAATTTTTTTTTATTGTATAATATTATTATTTGCAACGGTTCTTTATTGGAATGCAGTTATTTGAAGTTGGTCGTAAATGAGATATCTGATCGAGTGTTTAAAAGAGAAGTTTAAAAATCTGTAGCTCATATTCCAACATAAATATTCGATAAAAAATAAGTAATTTGGCTGTCGCATAAATCTAAAACCTAATTGTTTTCATCCATGTTTTTACATAAAAAGATCGTGGTTGAGGCAAGCGATAAAAATTAAAGCAGACAATTTTATTTGTAAAAATAGTTTTCTCTCAAATCAAAAAACATTAAATATAAATCCTATCTAGGTATAATAACAGTATCGAAATGGTTTTTATCCCAAAAAAACATTTCTATATTAGCATCAATACTTCATTCAACAGTACCTAATTCTTCAGCATACTTAATTTTCTTTCTTTATGATTTATTATAAATCCAACTTACCATCAGGGTTATTAGTTCCATGTTGACTGCCTTCTTCGCTCCCTGATGCAGGGCTGTTCAGTCCGGCTTGTCCAGGTCTTCCAGTAAGGGACAGCCCCAGCTGCTCAGCTATTTCTGCATGATCAGCTTGGTGCACGTAGTCAAATATACTGCTACCCGTCATCTCTACCTGATGATGAAAAATGATTAAATCAGTATTGTGTTTCAGAAATAGCCGGATTTCGTGTCTTAATAAGTGTAAGTCTGAATATCCCATTTGTATACAGATACATACAAAGAAGATTGTAAGCCAGTGATGTAGAAAGTTCTAAATATCAAATCAAAATATTTTGGACTTCCAAAGGAAACGGCGAATCCTCACATAAGTACATTACGAAAGCAACGTCATTTTATGATTTGTGAAATTTCATGTTTCCTCACTACAGTCACATTAAATTCCAGAAAGTTCCATCAAATGTTTTTATTGCAGAATCTCATTCAAAGTTTCCGAGCCTACACGTTTACAATTATTAGCTAATAAAAAACCAGTCTTCAAAACTTATGGAGCTTGGCTGAATGGTGGCCTGTCACGTACGTACTATCGTTATGAATGAAAGAGTTATCTCACATCACATAGCAGGTGGTTTTCATAGAAATAGCTAACGAGACGGTGTTTACATTAGGATTGATGAGAGTTATGGTAAACGGGACTTGGATGATATCTTTGAGGAAGACACTGCTGACGTGTGTGATGACAAAAGGTTGTAAATTTGGTGATAAGGTCTTCCTTATCGTGCGAGTTTATTGCCTTTTGGGGTAGCTGTCTGAGCTATTGTTAGTAGCTTGAGTGGAAATGATAGTAGTAAGGAAGCGTAATATTTCGGGATTGTTGTTCTCAAGAAATAATACAGAATGATAGTAAAGATGCAAATGAAGACTGATCGTAATCCACCTGGAAACTGAAGACATACCTAATTGCAAACGAACATAAGACCAATATTTTAAAACGTAGACTAAGTAGAAAAATTAAGAGAAGGTTTAAAATCAAATTCGCAAATAAAGAATCTAAACAAAACGTGGTAAGAAATATGTACAAAAAATGTTCTCTACTGTACAGTACAATTAAACAATACAATTTAAAATAAAGAAAACGACAAAAATATGTCCAAAATCTGAACGATGCCAACAAAACTTTCACGATGACCCTTTCACGGGTTATTCAAATGCATCTTTAAATAAATTTATCAAATATAATTGTGGGACCCTATTACACATTCAGTAGGCGTGTATCCGCAGTCAGGGCTTGAATGTAAATAGTGTAAGACAATGGTGACGTTATGGTGGTCGGTTCTCAGAATGATGGTAAGGATTTTATGGTGTTTACCGATTCGCCGATTGATGAACACAAATTTTTAGATCCTTGGCATTTCATGGTGGAAAATTTCTTGAAAGATAAGGATAGAATGATGATTGTGTTAACTGTGTTGTTACCGAGTGTGGAATGGTGTGGAATTTGTATGGTAGATTTACAGCTAACAGAAAGAAACAACAGAATGAAAACAATGTGCTAGACTGACAGCCAATTACAAGTCTCCGCGTTTAAAAAATAGAGTAAAACAAAAATAATCAGTGAACTGCCAACAAGAACATGGAGAAAACCTAAGAAGTTATTAACATGGAGAACATCAAAGGGGAAAAAGAATACAAAAATAAATAATAGCGGTAAATGGGTAAATGATAACTTTATATTGGTAGCTAAAAGTGGTTTTGTATCCAAGCCAAAGTTACATTGTTGATGTTTTTAGCATAGTGTAAATGTGTATCAGATAGTAATTTTTTCTACAGACTAGGATTTAAATGCAGCACCATGTTAAAATGAATTTGCAATTCCGTTTTGTCTTTAAACAGAAAAATTATTGCCTGACGACGTTTTTCAATACCCTTAATTATGGCAATACTAAATCGTATCCAGGCTTAGGTACACTCGATAAAACGGAATCATGACCCACCATAAGCTTAATTTTCTACAAACATTCTAATACAATAAGGTCGAATTACGAGATTAATCTATGCGGAACGACAGTTAATTCGAAATTCAAAACATAATTCCAGCTTTATCAAAAACGTTATTTATTATCCAATTATTAATCTATTGCATTCATAATAAAGCTCAAAATTGCATAGACCTCTGATCCGTATTAAAACAGTTTCCTTAATATTCAAAATGTCCAAAGTGCAGCACGACGGTAATAAGAAGAAAATTTTATTGTTTTGACAATTTCATACGAATTATCGGCAGAGTGTGTCATGAGTCCAATTGTTCGACTGTACATTGTAACGGTTTCTATGTTTAAAATTATGTTAAAGTTAACTAGTTTCATTGAATAAAATTCAGCGCACCAAAAATATAACACGTAAATAATTTCCCAGTAAAGACGTAAATGAACAAAAAACCTGCGTATAAAAGGAAAATATGATTTCCCATAGCTATCAGCCTTCAGAGGCAAAAGAGAAAAAGACGGAATTTAATATAGCCGAAACGTCTAACACGAGCTTTACTTATAAGAAAGTTGTATCTACTCTTATTTACCAGGAAGTTTATGTATTTTATGTTACACACACACGCGTAGATATACGTACACGCGTATGTGAATTGTTTCGACGTTTTCGGGTCTGTGTGCGTGTGTTTGGGGGTGTGTGTGTTCAGGCATTAGAATGAAGAGCACGCGCGCGCCTTGCCCGAGACGTGACCAGCATATCCTATCGTCCCTTTCCCCCCATCTGCCCTCTCGCTCGCACCACCCCTTGCAGCCATTTTGGAAACGAATTTCCCAGTTTTCGGCTCTTTTCGTAGCGCCTTTTAATTTTGTAATGTTATTTAATTTTGCTTATGTTTTTATTTCAACGTCTGTTCTTTGGAATTTGTTATCTTCTGTTTTAGTTTAGTACGTTGAGCGTACATTTTAAACATTTCATATACTAAGGGTACCTATATTAAATTCTTGTCATAAAGCGACAGCAGAATAATTTTTCTCCAGACTTATATCTTCTACGTTGAGAATAAGAACGTCTATTATTAGAGCAACTTTTTATATTACGAATCTTAAATGTTTCTTGAACGGATCTAAACAAAGTTTTTGCCAATATTTTTTTATTAAATCGAAAGTTCAGTGTAGCGAAATATCTATTATAGCGATCATCTAACAACACAAATTTAACAAAAATCCAAAAAAGATGCCAAAAAGTGGATACAGTCGCATAGAAAAATCTTTGACCAACTGAACTCGTAACCGCCATATCCCTTACACTCAAAAAAAGTTTGAAGAAACTTAACCCTTTAGAGATGCTCCGAAAATAGATAGTCAACTATAAAAACCTGGCCACGTATAGGACATAACACGACACGTGTAATACTTATCTCTCATCTAGTGCAGTTACCGTCTTTCTAGCGGCGCCGAATATCCACTGATTAAATCGTACTATTTGTATGTGTGCACGTGTGAATGAGTTTGTTTGTATGTAGGTAGGTATTGTGTGCTTTGCCTAAGAGGTGGGTAGAATATCAAGAAGTGTTGGTTGGAGGTTGATATGTTGAAATGAAACAGAATCAATGAGAGGTGTTCTAGTAATTATTGGGCATTACTTTTCTATACAAATTTCGGTTAGCATGATTGTTAATTATACAACGTGTTATTGAAATAACTGAGAACCTCTTAAAGGGTCATTGTACTCATCAGTATGAACAACTTTTACTATGGGACCAACCCTGAAATCGCAAATACAAAATCAGCTGTTACCTGCAGTTGTGTTCACATATAGGTACCTAAATCAACAAAATGTAGGGTACACCAGTTTTTTTCGCGATTCTAGGGTTGGTGCCATAGTAAAAGTTGTTCATACTGATGAGTACAACGACCCCCTTAAGAGGTTTTCAGTTATTTCAATAACACATTGTATAAATAGGCAAAGAAAAAACGGTTCAGTACCATTTTCTCCCCTGTTTGTCAACCGATTTTTTTGTTTAGTAGCTATTGACGAGCTTTACTTGTCAATAAAAAATGGAATAAGATAGATTTTTTTTTTCGGCATAGTTCAATCATAAAAATTGACGAATTGGGTGACCTCTTGTATATTTTAATAACATAATTCATACACACAAACCTTGAATATCCCCAAAACTCATAAGGAAAACTAATAGGTACCTAGGTAAACCAGAAATAACCCTTTCCCTGTCCCGTGACTCCCGAGTATCGTGTACCTATCACATATGACTTACGGGGTTTTATTTTATAGTATAGGATGGCGAAACGAGCTAAAGGCCCACCTGATGTTAAGCGGTTACCTTTACCCATAAGAACTTCAATACCACCTAGGCTGTTACCTAAATGGTACCGCAAGTCGGTTTGCCAAACTGAGACATGAAGGTGGAAAGTCTCATGTGATTGTAATTTCACCGGCACCCGTACCCTTCAGACCGAAACACAACAATGCAAGCATCACTATTTGGCGGAGAAGTAGATACGGTGGTAGTACTTCCCCGGATGAGCTCTTTCACAAAGGAGCTCTACTACTAATAGGGTCGGCTTCCAGTCTAACCAGATGCGGCTGAACATCAGTATTTTACACGGAGCAACTGCCATCAGACCCCCGCAACCCAGTTACTGGGTAATGCTGACATTTGGACGTTGTCAGACTTGAAAGTCTGAAGGCTTCTGACTACCCGTAACGACTGTCATAAATATTCGTATGACAACCGGGACCTACAGCTTAACGTGCTCTCCGAGTCACGGTGGAGTCACGATGTGTAACGAAACGGTCACCCATCCATAGAGTGACCGTGGCAAGCGCAGCTTAACCTCGCAGATTGTACAATCCGCGTGGTTGTTACTTATAATTTAACGGCCAAAATTAATATCCAATCTATCCACGATTTGCCCTACTAGAGATAGGAATTAGACATAAGCTCCATACAAAATTTGTCAAATTTCTATCTCCAGTAGGGTAAATCGTGGATAGATCGGATAATAATTTTGGCCGTTAGTCAATCTTGTGACGATAAGTCTGCTCATCCAGATGGTAGATATGCAAGTATGTTACTAATTAGAGGTAATTTAGCGATTGATATACTTACTTGTGATAATCCTAAATATATAGAAACAGTTTCAGATATGTACAGGAACCTGCCGTCTGCCGCCACTGATAGCGCGAACCCATCCAAGGACTGTGAAAAAGAAACAGCAGTAATTAGAATGTATTTTAATGAGTTGTTTTAAAAGATCTACGTGACAAGGGATAGTTAATGAAATAAGCTTTTTGTTCATATAGTATATCCTGAAATGAAGCAATTGACACTCCCGAAGTGATTTTAAAAGGACGAGCCGCCAGCCGAGTCCTTTTTAATAAACGGGGCCGTTAATTGCTATTTCGGCCGATACTTGTATAGTACTTTTCTCTCATTTGCGAGGAAATAAAACACAAATTAATTCAACAGTATCTAATTTGCATTCGCGCCAATTCATCCGCACGTGGTTCTTGTTCTATTTTCAAAGTTTTGAAAAAAATTATTAAAATATGCGCATTCAGCCTATAGAATGATAAATATTTTGTACCTAAAAACTCCTAATTTAAGTAAGTGTGTACTTAAATACCTCGGTAGCATAATTTAAAAAATAAAAGCTGTCCAGCAATTTATAGTGTTGTCGTGTTGGATATTGCTGGCGTGTTATTTCGTTGCGTACGAAGAGAGCCGATTGATGTATTTAGTGAACTAATTTCCGAGCAAGTGGGAGAAAGATCTATATTTCAAGACAAGCTTTTTTAAGACACGAATTTGGTACTGTAACTCAAACTCGGTGTGTCGACGGTAACTACAGCAGAGATCCTGTGACCACCTTCCGGCTCCATCATCAGATCAGCTCCTAAACACCATAATATTGCATTGTCATCGGGTTTACATACTGGGTGTAAGGGGAACGCTTCCGAAAACGAAGATAGGTGCTGGTGATTACTGATACGAAACCACGAAAAATAAATGCGATTCTTTTTTTAGATTATTTTTTTTATATATTTTTTTGCATTTTTCATACATAACCAGCTTTGGGCAGTTAAATAAAACTCATACATAATGAAAAATGCAAAAAAAATAAAAAAAATAAAAAGAATCGCATTTTTTTTCGTGGTTTCGTATCAGTAATCACCAGCACTATCACCTGTCTTCGTTTTCGGAAGCGTTTCCCTGACACCCTGTATGTGTACCTTTCAGCCAAGTCTGATAAAGGGAACTGGTTTAAATTTCGCTTCCAAGATTTGGTCTAAACCAACTAACAAAAATTGCAAGTTAAATAAAAGTTTGTAAAAAGAAGATGATTCTCAAACCAAGTATTACTTTAATATTCTTTCACTGGTAGGTCCTAAATAGAGATAATTTATTAAATAATATTTGGAAGACCAAACAACAACTTATTACAATAACTTATTTTACAATAAGTTTAATACTACAGCTATACCTATGTGGCAGAAAGCCAATAATAGCTCTTCAGGAATAAAAACTAGAGTGCAAATCTAAAGTGCAAACTGCAATCAAATTGAAAATCTTTTTTTAACATTTGTGCCAAAAACTAATATTTACCAAAAAAAACTAAACTAAGTACCTACCTACCTATGCTTACCCGCCTTGTTTTCAATAATTTCATCCAAGATCTTACTTTAATGAAATAAAAACTTTTTAACAAAAAATAAAACCGACTTCAAAAACCTTAACTAAAAAGTAAAAAATAATCATTGTATGTATTTTAAAATCTTAACTTAAACAACATTTTTAAGGCGGCGCGTGGTTGACCCTTTGCGTCATGTAATGTACAGTCCAGCGCAATATCTATAGTAAAAACAGTTTATGTGAACGTACATGAAAATCACGCGCCGCCTTCAAAATGTTGTTTAAGTTAAGATTTTAAAATACATACAATGATTATTTTTTACTTTTTAGTTAAGGTCTTTGAAGTCGGTTTTATTTTTTGTTAAAAAGTTTTTATTTCATACTTTTTAGTTGAGGGTTGATTCATAAATGTTTATATAACCAATTTGACAATATATTTTTATTAACCTTTGCTATCCCACTGCTGGGCAAAGGTCTCGCTCATGTTCTTCCAAACGTCCAATCACTATCGTGAAAAAAAAACACGCATATCGGCCAAGAATTCTCAGAATGAGGAACCAATGAGCAGATCATCTAGATACGTAAAGCTAAAATAAACTGATTTATTGAAGCTGGTTAAAAAACTACTTAACCTAAGTCAATAAAATTTATATGGGACCACCGCGCGGACTTTCTCTACCAAATAAAAAAACAACCACGTAAATCGGCCCACAAATCTCGGAGTAATCGGTGTACATACATGAAAAAAAAAAAAAAAAAAAAAAAAAAAACCCGCGGAATACATAACCTCCTCCTTTTTTTGAAGTCGGTTAAAAATGACTATAATGGCAAATATTTATAGTGGTGAATCTACTCATCATAACATTTACTATAGGAGCAAACAAGAAATGGCGAAAAGAAAAACTGCTGTTCCCTACATTTGTGTTCACACAAGTCGACAAAATGTATTGAACGGAGTAACAGCGGTGTTACCACTGACGTGAGGTGGACTGTACGTGAGTTTAAAAAGTACGGCTGTGTAATCGATATTGACAGATAAACTGTCTAACGGCCAAAATTAATATCCAATCGATCCAAGATTTGCCCTACTAGAGATAGGAATTTGACATATTAAATTAAATTAAATATTCTTTATTCGGGCATCTAGGACCCATAATGTGTTAGTACAAGCTTAACAACTATTGTTAGTAACAATTGAATAAAATACACTAAAATCTACGTTTTGTCTGGATTCTCTCCACATGCACATACAGCGATTCAAGTACAGAGAATCCAGACGGCTGGCTATCATAGCCATTACGCGATTGGGGCTGGCTCGCACTCTGCAGAGCAAGGATGCACATTGTTTGCGAATAGTGGTGTAGAAACAGTCTACTCCTGCTACTGCAAACATTCCTGATGCACTGCAGAATCGAGGCAGCCCCACCAACGCCCGGAAAGCGTTATTAAATTGAACCCGTAGAGCGTTGTACGATTTTTGAGTATACCTTGCCCACATTGCACTGGTGTAAAAAGACGTACAATACGCTTGGAACAAGGTGAGCTTAGCCTCCAGTGAACAACGCTCATATGCTCCATATAAAATATGTCAAATTTCTATCTCCAGTAGGGTGAATCGTGGATAGATTGGATATTAATTTTGGCCGTAAAATGTCAATAAATAACAATACTGTCAAATTGGTAATACTCCAATTGACAGTAGTATCGAAATATTCGTTAATTTCAACAAATAGTGTGTAATGTATTGAAAAACTACGTTTCATTATAGCTAAACAATAGTTTTGTATTAAAAATGGTCATGGTTTGTGCGCAAGCGCTCGCTGGCGTGAAACTTTACTTGATAAGTACGGTCAACGCAAAAATACAATAAGTATGACTTTTACGGTGTTTTTTATCCAGAGATTTATTAATATACCTAATATAATAAATGTTTTTTTTTTTGTTTGGGGGGAAATATCGAAATCAAGCTTTTGTTAGTTTGGATACAATACTTGTTTCTTAGTTGTACTTTTCTTTTCAATGTCTATTCATTAAAATGCGTAAAATGAGCGAAAATTATACTCGCTGAATATTTAGTCGATTTGAAAACGAAACCTATAGATTCTATATCGATTATAGAATCGATTCTGTAATCGATAGTCATAGAACGCTATTAAATTTGTCGTTTTCAAAACGACAAAAAATGTTTTAGCGTTCTTTGTTTAAATCGTAACACATTTAAAATTAATTATTTGTACAAGATACTTATGTGATATTTTAATAAATTTCCATCAAAACATAAAGAATTAACATTTCTATACCTACCTAGATTAACATGACTTAAAATTAACTGTTGGGAAAATGACAAAGCAAGACTCAATAATCCCTAAGTAGATGTTGTAGATAAATTAGTATCAGCCGAAATTCAATTAAAGGTGATAAAAGAGAAACAGATAAACCAGAAGACGTATTGGCAATCACAGGGATTATTCACGCCATATATACGTGATTGATAAAAATAGTCACAGAATTAACCACTTTCGGTACGGAACATTAGAAAAAAACTATCAGACAAAACCAGATCTGGCCCATAAGTGTTCTATATATACCTACGATACAGCACATCAAAGAGTAAATTGGTCATTTTTTTTGCACACCGTACCCTTGCAAGTAATAGTTCTACATCAATTTGGTGACGGTCAGCAAAAAAAGTAAACAAACAGAAGTCTGATGATGAAAAACTCCACGAGCCAAAATGATTGATCTTGATTATAGAGCACTAGAAGTGGCTACAATTTTATTATAACTATTTGCAAGTAAATGTACCTACTGTCTGAAATCCCAAAAGTTAGCCAAACTAGAAATGAGTAGATAGGTAGGCACTCAAACACTAATATTTATTGAAAATAGACTGGAAGCCGGCCCGACGATGTAATAAAAAATTATGTAAAAGTGTTTTAGTAGGTACATATTACTCGTGCAGATAAAGAATGGAATTGAAAATGGCAGCAATTGTATTGTTGTTTGTTGTTGTCTTGTTGTTGTTTGTTTATTGTTGTTGTATGTTACTGTTGTTTTTATTGTTTTGTTGTTTTTACATTATTGTGTTTGTAAATACAAATGCCGCCATTTTCAATCTAATTTTATATCTGCGCGAGTACCTAGTAGTGTGATGGAAAAAATCAGACTCAAGCAAAAACCCCAAAGGCCTACTTTGTACACCGTAGTCTAACAAAGTGTTTATTATATTACAACTGTATCTTCGCTACGCTTTAGTAAGGTACTCTGAAAACATGGGTAAAACAACCACTAAAATGTCCCTTCCAACATCTTTACATCTTAACTCAATCCAAGATTATAATGAGATGCACGGCACGGTTGACAAAATACATGATGATTATTCGTGATGGATAACTTTTTATTATAAATCCGAGTCTAAACGGTACTGGCCAGTAAAAAGTGTGGATTATAAACTTAATAGACCATTGTGTGCCCCAAGCTTAATTTAAAAGTGTTTGGACGTGGTCCTAGTTATTTTAAAGGTTGCTTCTCAAATTACTTTTTGTCGAACTTTTTGGAAGCTGTTGATTTCAATTAAGGGCCTGGAAAGTGAAGTACTGAATAAATTTGAAGAAAACGCTTTCTGTTGATTATTTTAAATATTGGAGACTTCTCTTATCTGTCCAAAACATCAAATCAACTATTCATTACCATAATGAGACTCTAAAGACACACAGATAACTTATCATACATACATACATACATATTATCACGCCTGTTTCCCATTGGGGTAGGCAGAGACTATGGATTTCCACCTGCTACGATCCTGACACACCTCTTTCGCTTCATCTACGTCCATTAACCTCGTCATGCATGCTCGTCGGTTTAGAGAACTCTTAACCTGGCATTTTTTGAGAACATCCGCGATTTGATCGCGATACGTTCGCCGAGGTCGTCCCCTTCCAACTCTTCCATCCACACTCGCTTCGTATACTTGTTTCGTCAATCTCCTCTCGTCCATCCTCTCTATATGTCCAAACCATCTTAACATACCTTTCTCAATCTTTGTCACTACATCTTCTTTCACTCCACAACGCTCCCTTATCATGTTATTCCTTACTTTATTTCTCAAAGTTACACCACACATACTTCTCAAAGCTCTCATTTCTACTGCATTTATTCTGCTTTCATGTTTCTTCTGCCATACCCAACTTTCACTACCATACATAAGTGTAGGCACTAACACTCCCCCATGAACAGCCAGCCGTGCCTTTTCCGACACTTTGCGGCTATTCATGAAGGTGTGTAGAGCCCCATTCACCTGATTACCAGCACTCACTCTCCTTTCAATGTCCTTCACATGCTTGCCATCTCTCGTAAACATGGAACCCAGGTATACAAAATCTTTCACTTGTTCCACCTTTTCGTCACCTATCAAAATATTGCACTCTGTCATAACTTCTTCCTTTTCAAAAACCAAAATTTTTGTCTTACTAACATTAACTTTCATTCCTTTACTCTTCAAAGCACCATCCATAATTGTTACCATCTTCTGTAACTCCCCCTCCGACGATGCAAGGATAACTTGATCATCGGCATAGAGGAGACATTTGATAAGTAACCCATTCATTTCTAAACCATTTTCACTCTCTTTCAAATCTTTCAAACAACTGTCCATGAATAGATTGAACAGCCACGGCGACGCTACACATCCCTGTCTCACACCCTTATCGATGCTGAACCAGTCAGAGTAGGCGCCGTTAATCCTGACACAAGCGCTAGAATCCGTATAGAGAGATTTCAACGCTTGAATCAGGTTGCTATTCACCCCATAGATAGACAAAGCAGACCATAGTTCATTCCTCATCACTCTGTCGTAGGCCTTTTCCAAATCCACGAAAGCGCAATAGACTTTTTGACCTTCGGCCAAACATTTTTCAGCTATGCATCGCAAGGAAAAGACCTGATCCGTACACCCCATGCCCTTTCTAAATCCCGCTTGCACATCCCATATTTTTTCATCAGTTACTTTCATCACTCTTTCAATCAAAACTTTTGCATACAACTTATCATATAAAGATATAAAAAGCCAATATAGGAAAAGAAAGTTATTTTACTTTAGATATAAATTGTGGTTAGAAAAAGAGCGCGAACGAATTCGTGAACGAATAATTTTTTCTAAAATTTATAACTTTAGATTTCGCTCTGAAAATAATAATAAAATATTTTACTGCGTTAACCCTTCCTTACTGATTGCAAAGACGAGGCTTAAACGAACTTGGGTTATAATAATTACCGTCAAAAGTTAAGTAATAATTAATCTAAACTTTGGAACAATCGACCTTAGTAACAAACGGAATCTAAAAAATAATAAGCAAAAAGACAAAACAGATAAACATTTTATTGATAATTAGTAAAAATTATACGTGACAGTTAACTGTACATGTACGTCAGTGCTAATACTTATAGCTATTAATAGCTATAAGTATTAGCACTGATATTGAAGCGGGACATCAAACTCCAAGAAGCCTAATCCTCCAAATCGCGGCACCTACTGACCTCAAGCTAAACATCAACAACTACAAACACCAAGACTTGGTGACCAGGCGTCTGTCACGAAACCGATTAAACACATAGAACCATGAACAAATTCAGGTTTTGCAACAAAACATGTTAGAAACCCACGTTCCTTCATGTCCGTCCTTAATTTTTTTCACAAAAACGTACAACTGGTCCCGCAAAACAGTTGATTTTCTACATAATGTGGAAAAAAAGAGACAAGGCATCACGTACAATGATATTTTACAGCTGGGAGTAGAAACCGCAACACCCACAATATTATAATGACGCAGAATCGATTGCAAAATGATAATTTACGTGATAGAATTGGTAGAATTGAATTTTTAGAGTTCAGTGTAGAAGGTTTTGTAGGGAAACACTGAAGAAATGGAATTTCGTCAACTTAGCTTATCGAAGTCCACTGCTGGACATAGGCCTCTTCCAAGTTGCGCCACAACACTCGGTCCTCCGCCTTCCGCGTCCAGTCCCCCCAGGTACCTTCTTCAGGTTGTCGATCCACCTGGCTTGGGAGCACCCTACGCTACGTTTGCCGTTATTTTTTCTACTGCTGCAGCAGCAGTGCAGTAGCTTCCATTCAGGAGGGTCTGAGTTCGAATCCGACCCGCATCTCTGACTTTTCGAATTCATGCGCAGAATAGAATTTGATTATCCCTTGCTTTAACGGTGAAGGAAAACATCGTGAGGAAACCTGCACACCTGAGAGTGCTCTCGATATAGTTCTCGATGGTGTGTGTAGTCTGCCAACCCGCACTTGGCCAGCGTGGTAAACCTTCTCATTCTGAGAAGAGACCCGTGCCCAGCAGTGGGACAGTAATCGGCCGATTATGTACAATATAGTTACTACTTCTAACATCCCTAAAATAATCTTACTTCATCAATCAATATTCTATAGATTGAAAAATCATGATTCAAACCCTTTCAGAATTTCAATAGATATTGTGTACGGAACGTGTTGTACTGTTATTTATTCGATCTTGGCCGAGTTTTTTTGCTTAACCCTCTCAGCTTGCGACAAAGTATATGTTCAATTAATTCTGTTATGAAATTTTGTGAAATCTGTGAAATATTAAATTGAGTTTTTTTCGAATCCGTTGTCGCGTGTGTTGCAGTGTCTATTGTATACTTTCCATTGTATGTTTTGTTAGTAAAAAAGCGTTAAGTCGGCCAAGTTATTGCTCAATGGAAAGTCAAGTTCGAATGTGTTGAGGCGCGCATTGTAGTTTTTTCGGCGGTAGGTATGACGAACGGAAATAATTTCGTGAACTCTTTGTTTTATCTATAACGGGTAGTTGATAGGTTTGATGTAAGTTAATTCAGAGGCAAGGTCGTGATGACTAATTGTATGTATTGTAAGACAGGTGTCGAACATTGCGTTTAATGAGCTCTGTTCGTCATTGTTATCAACATCATTAACGTCAACAATTGGCAGCCTATGTGTCTTTCGTAGTTAGTAAGTTATAGCCCGACCACTAGTTGGTCTTCCATCCACACATTAATAATTTTGTAAACGTTTAGAAAATTATTAGTTATTAATATTTTATTTTTTATGAACATTCTATTTTTTCATTAGAATATTTATAGTTATCATTTCCTCAATTCTATAGCTCATAATTTCTTAGGTAAGCAAAAAATTTGCACCATTTATTTTCTCAAAGGGATAACGGTGAGTTTGCTGGTATTAGAAAACTAAACTGAATTTGATCGATAATTCGGTCCTTGAAATTTTGGTATAACAGAAACATATATTGAAAGTATATTTTGATTCTGGGACCTCAAAAACATTAGCGTTTTGAAGCAGTCTTTAGTATTTGTATGGACAATATTACAGGCGCGTACTATCACGTAAGTACTTATACGTTATGATAAGCAAGTGATAGTTAGTTCCGCTGGTTCAGATAACCGTTTAGCATAACATTTATGTTTACCTGTAATATATGTGTTCCTTGGTGCTGTTCGAACAGTTCCATAGCTAGACCTATCGACGTCCGTCTATTTTGAGCACCTGCAACAAATACAAAAGAAAAGTTAATTATTTCATAGGTTCATCATAATTTTTATTTCTCATTAGGTAAATGAGAACTCATAATTATCGAGTAGGGGTTAGGAAAAGGCTAGGTAGATAATAGTAGATGATGAATACACTAAGAAAAATATTTGGCTACCCTAATAAAATTGTCTTTTCAGAAGTACTTGTAGTCCGGGGCTAATAATATCCTTTCAGGTACAAATTTTAAAGGAATGGTGAAGCTTATCTTGGAAAAACTATAGCTTAATTAGGATCCAATTTAAGCTCAAGTAAATCTAGGTAGTGGCAATAGGCCGGTCATATAAGCCAAATAACCGATGACCGTTGGGGTAGACGCATTCTTGAGTGGAGACAGTGAATCGGCAATCGTGAATTAGAGTGACGATCTTCACAAGGTGACCGATGAAAGTAACCAAGGACCGAGGTCAGTTGCATGATATTCGGGAGACCTATGTCTATCAGTGGACAACCGTGCTATAGGCTGATGATGATGGAAGTTTAGCCAACAATAACATAAGCATAATTAGTCCATTATTGTCCTACTGCTGAGCACGGGACTCTTCAGAATGAGAAAAAGTTTAGGGCTTAGACTCGACTAAGGTTTAGAAAAGTCCTAGACCTATCCTGATAAATAAATAGATTTTTATTGCCAATAAGTTTCATCATGACTTAGAATTTGTGTAACTAATTTTGGATTAATGTATTGTACTATCTATTACTGTAAAAAAGGTAGGCAGTCTTGTCAAGTTATCTAGTTGAAAAAAAAACAATGGTACACATCTGTTGTTTAGCTGATAGGTAAGTAATGTCTGTCATGTCATGACAGTGCGATTTTGTTTAGCTCCTCTTACAAGCCAATTGATACTAGAAATCCAATAGCTTTTTCATTACTTCTTTTTTATCAATCTGGTTCTGAGTTAAATCAGATTAATCTGTTTAATCTGGATCACCTAAAAATTGTTTGATTACTGATTCTTCTTTTTAACAACTGACTTCTAATTTCTAAATAAAATCTGGTTATACCAGAAACTTTATGGCAGCTGTAAAAACGAGTCGTATGCCTGCGCAGTAGCAAAATTTTGAGTGCGCGTGCGCAGTGCTAACTTCACAGCCTCCATGAAGATTGATGCACATTATCTACATCAATCGATTGCAGATAGTAGATTTTAATATTAGGCTCCTTGTGAGGAAGCTCGTCCGGGGAAGTACTACCATCGTACCAAGGTGGGTGTTTCGGTGTGAAGGGTACGGGTGCCGGAGAAATTACAATCACATGAGACTTTCCATCTTCATATCTCAGTTTGGCGAGCTGACTTGCGGTACCATTTAATTTAGGCAACAGCCTAGGTGGTATTGCAGTTGTTATGGGCATAGGTAATCGGTTAACATCAGGTGGGCCTTTAGCTCGTTTCGGCATCCTTTACTATAAAAAAATGCAGTCCGAAATTTTAATACGTATGAAACTGACAGAACGGAAAATGAATGGCGAATTTCTTCCATCGCTAAATCAGAGTCAAAATAGAGTCAAAATTATTGTGGGTTCTTAATGAATGAAAATAAATCTGACCACGCTCAGCTTAAAACATTGATAGCGGTTGAATGTTTGCCTTCCATTCAGGAGTCCGAGTTCGAGCCTGGCTCACACCTCTGACTCTTCGAATTCATGTGCGAAACAGAAATAGATTATCACATTCTTTAACGGTGAAGGAAAATATTGTGAGGAAACCTGCACACCCAAGAGTTCTCCATACAGTTCTCGATGGTGTGTGTAGTCCGCCAACCGGCACTAAGCGAGTATGGTAGACTAAGGACTGACCCTTTTCGCGTTGAGAAGAGGCCTGTTCCCAGCAGTGGGATATTAATGAGCAGATTATGTTATGTAAAACCAAAAACAGTAATCGAAAATCGTAGTCACCCTAAAGAAACAACAGAATAAATAAATAATTAGGTAGCTCCATTAAATGGTTGGGGGTGGCCTATCTCCAGCAGTGGACGTCTTTCGACTGAAATGATGATGATGATGATTAAATGGCAAGCTATTGTCACTTGTGAAACTTGTGATGAAAAATAAAGCATAGATTATTTACTTTAGTAACTATTTTAGTCAAAACCTAAAGTAAATCCGAAACAGTAGTACACAGAATATCGTTAGCCAAGCCTACAGAAAACAATAATTCCGAAGCTAAATAATTATAATTAGGTAGCTCCATTAAATGGTATATTGTCACTTGTGAAACTTGTGATAAAAAATAAAGCGTAGATTATTTACTTTAATAATAAATCCTATTTAGTCAAAACCTAAATTAAATCCAAAACAGTAGTACACAGAATATCTTTAGCGAAGCCTACAGAAAACGATAATTTCGTAGCTAAATAATTATAATTAGGTAGCTCCAATAAATGGTAAGCTATTGTAACTTGTGAAACTTGTGATAAAAAATAAAGCGTAGATAATTTACTTTAATAACAGATCCTATTTTAGTCAAAACCTAAATTAAATCCAAAACAGTAGTACAAAGAATATCTTTAGCGAAGCCTACAGAAAACAATAATTCCGTAGCTACTGTTGTATGGATCCTCTGCGATCGTATCAACGGTGTCGGGTTGCGCCTGCGCAGCGACTGCTTTACGATGACATAGACATGTGTTTTATTATGTTTATCCGCTTTAAACTTAAACTGGATGAAATGAAGATATAAAATATTGTTAAGAATAAAGTTTTGAGTCATTTGTGGTATTGTTTTGAGGTTATTGCGCTTGTGAGTCAGCAGGAAATGCCAAATTGCTACTCACTGTGTAGGTAATTGAAATAGATTATTGTTGTTTCCATTCCGTAATGCTAGAAAGTCAAACCTAGCATGGTTAGCGCCTAGAGGTACAACCGCTTTTTTAGTAGATGCCTTATGCCTGCCTGCTGGACGAATAAAAAAAGGCGGACGGAATCTTGCTAAACAAAAAGTGAAGCACCCATAGTAAGACGGCTTGCTTACAAGTACGGGCTGGCACGCACACATTCACTCCCATAGTAAGATAAAAAGCCGCGATTACGCTACAAATCTCGTGTAACGGTAGTCATTGTCGTAGTATAATAACAGTATAATTATATCTGGTGTGTTAAAATTCTGTCGAAATTATAGTGGGCTTAGAATAAAACTAAGTGCTTCAATATTTTCTTAGCGTGATTCCGTCCGCCATTTTTTATACGTCCGAGGCTTGCATAATGTGATTGTGAAGTAGAGCCAGATAATTAAGATATCAATAACGATAATGGCTTATATGCAGCCTTTTAGCATATAAAAGAAACAAGACGGTAAGCTAAGTGAAAACTATCCTAATTGTCTAATATGTAACTAGTAGACTGAAATCTAGGACAAAAAAATAACAATGCTTGGTCTAGACAAAGTGACTCGGTCAAAAAGTGTGACGAATTGCAAAATAAAGATATCGACAATGGGTTGTGTGGTTTGTGTTAACTGCCTGAGCAAACGTGATACCTAAATAATTATTATAGAACTAGAAATTGTAAAACGACTAGGCTTTGGTTGTGTCTTAAGAACCAGAAGTTTTTTTAGCTAATCGAGTTTTTGAATCTAATGGATAGCATTCGCTGTGTAAAATAAGTACTAATTATTCAGCCGCATCTGATTAGAATGGAAGTCGACGCCAACATAGTTCTCAGGCTCAGAGAAAGAGTTTCTGAAGCTCTTCTACCCAAAAATAACAAGTAGCCCACTTCTGGGCACGGCCTCTTCTCACTAGTTCCAACACCTTGGTTGGTTATAAAAACAAAATATAGTATGGTAGAGGAGATCAAATCCTCCTCCTCCAAGATCATAGCCGACTTCATGATTGACTTGCAGCTTGGGGAAGTGTTGTAATGCTGGAAGAGGCGTCACAATAGATCTTATCAGGTCGCAGTGGCTTAGGGGCGTTCAAGACCCTCTTTTGCTCAAAATAATAATAATGGTAGGTAAATAGGCGATAGTTGTGATGGGTAATAGGCGTCTGCGTAGGCGCTTAAGTATAATAGATGACATTGTGTTCATGAATATGACACCATGTTATTTTCCGATTACCACGCGGACGGAGTCGCGGGCATAGTTAGTATTCAATAAATACCAACACAGTTCAAACCATCTAAATATGCGACATGTTCGAAACCATGGCAATTAAGGTGAAATTTTGAATGGTTGTTCGATAATTCGACTCAGTGAGACAGTTAAGCTTCCATTTTTACTTTGACTACCAACCACAAATACCTCAAAATATTTCGTACCTTACATTAAATCTCTTTAATCAAAGTAACTATGAATATTCTTTGCAGTAGTAACGTCGTTGGTTTTCTTAGATCTATAAGACTGTCAGATAAATAGATGATATTATTATCACCATCCCTTTTCACCCTTTTAGAAATAGAATTGCAAAAACCTTCAAGGAATATTTCCTCAAAATTTCAAATTTCTAGATCCTCCGCACACCCTAAAGCTATACGTTGTTGGTAAGTGTTAGAGTTTTATTAAGAAGATTTCATACTAAAATGTTATTAATTGATTGTAATTTGATAGAGTCCCTTTTCAAAATGTTTATGTCAAGTTCTCAATCATACATTCTACAAACAATAAAATTCTAAACTTCTAACTCCCAACGAAAGTGGTTGTCATCTTCGTAATGTGTTCATAACGTCCGCGCAAGGACACGCATACTCGGTCGTGACTTTTGTTCGTGACGTCGGCGGACATACAGACAGATGGACAGACACGATCCAGCGGTTAGGTGCTGGGGAAATTGTAGCAAGTTATGTTTGTTGCGTAAGTATTTGGCCAGTGTCTAACGTTTATGAGAGAGCGTGATTCCTGTATTGCAAAAGTGATAATCGGAAGTTGTTGTTTTTTGGTAATTGTGCATAATTGACCAGAATTTGAGAAATTGAGTTCCGTGTGGTGCCGGACATGAAAGAATTGCATGCAACTCTTCTCATGGGTGTCGTAAAAGGCGATTAAGGGAAAATGGAAGGGAGAATGGGCAGCAGCTTTCTCCTAGTATTTAACCAACTAACTGCGATCGCCAATAGCAGGCGGGCTAAGCGTGGTGATTATGGCATATCCCCCCAACATGTTTGGGGGAGACCTATGTCCAGCAGTGGACGTCTTTCGGCTGAAAGATGCTGAAATGATGATGATGAATGATGAGCGAGCGAGCGATGAGGTGAGCGATTGTTTCTTTCCACAATTTATATCTTTAGATTTCGCTTCGCATGTAAATGCGTTAAAAATAATAAAATAACTCGGATGATAAGTAATTAAAGCATTAACAGTTTCTCATGAAAAATGCTAAATCGACATAATACATAATGTAATTTGTCGCATTGATTGACGACTGATGCGACCTCATTGTAATACTATTGTAGCACCGGAAACATACTCATCGTGACACGAGACGCTTTCTGTCGGCATTCAGCAAGTTTATTATACACGTACGATGTGTTATTGCAAATGAATACTGGATTACTGGATTTTCTTGTGATAATATCGGTCTAGCTTAGTTTAAAGCATAAATTGGTGCCGGTGAAATTACAATCACATGAGACTTTCCATCTTCATGTCTCAGTTTGGCGAACCGACTTGTGGTACCATTTAGGCAACAGCCTAGGTGGTACTGAAGTTGTTATGGGCAAAGGTAACCGCTTAACATCAGGTGGGCCTTTAGCTCGTTTCGCCATACTATACTATAAAAATAAAAATAAAAAAAACATTCAGCTTATTAATAGTTAGACTGTAAATCATAGCTAGGCTTGGATCACTCCCATGTAGACCTGCCATGATGCCATCTGTCTGGGTTTCCCCAGATTTGTTCTAGTTCAGGAAGCGTCCGTGGGAGCCCGGGCAGGGTTCTCAAGAAGTGTCCGGCAGAACACGGACGCCGACTATGTTTTTTTTTTTTTTAAGTGTGCCCGTGGCAATATCCTTGTTTCGCTCAATCGTCCGGAATTTTGGAAGTCTGTCTAGCGTCAGAAATTTAGGTCATGGCAGCCCTACTTCCATGACGCATCGGAACTAATTTTTATTTTTTTACTATAAAGTATACACGAGTGATACTTTATTTGTATTACAATCTAGCCTTGAGGCTAATGAGTAATTTAATTCTATCATAAATTGCTATTTAAACTATAATCTAAGAATGTGCCCAATAACTTTTCTTAGGTTCTATTAAGGGCAAGACACTTTGTTTGTGTGTTCTTTATAAGCAGCACTTTTATCTGATCGGAACTTATTGATAAATTTGAAAAAAGAGGTAGGGTTCTTGAAAGCCCTTTTTTTCACTGCGACTTATATAAGATCAGTAGGTCAACTCACCTAACTAAAGAAGTGCAGTTACAGTGCAGTTGCAGTTACATTTCGATCAAAACAATGCTTTTCGTATTCTCTTATCTACGGCGATCGCTGTCAGAAACGAACTGCAGCGTCACTGCAACTTGATCGGCGCGTCATGAAATTACGTGAATTAGAGCCCAGCTGTGATGCCTCTAGTAATAGGTAGCATATTTATTTACAGTACCTCCCCAATATCATCTTGGATTTAATTATATGACAACGGCATAATTAAATTAAAACCTGCCATATTGACGTCACCAATCCATCACTACTTATGTGACCATTCGACTCAAAAATTACTTAACCCTTCGCTACCACGCAATCTTTTCATATTCTATGTATATTAAACTCAAATACAATAAAATAATATCGTTGTCATATCGTACGACCGCAAGTTTACTTTTGAAAACAAAACAAGACTATTCCGCTAGGCCGCTACATCTTTATACGTACATAGGACGACTATAATTCAACGCTTTCAGCGGACTGTCCCGGGTTCGGTTACAAAGCTACCGTAAGATAGGGTTCACTGTGATGTAATACGTTACGATAGTGGTGTATTTATGGAGTGAAATGAACAGTGGTTTTAAATAAAAGTGATATGGAGTATCGGTTTCATTTATGCGTTTTAAATTAAAATGTCATGGTTATTCATTTTGGTTATCTTATTGTTATCTTAAAAAACAATGACTACCTAAATATTGCATTCATCATCATCATCATTTCAGCCGAAAGACGTCCACTGCTGGACATGGGCCTCCCCCAAGCAAGGCCATAACGACCGGTCCGGTTCCCGAAAATATTCATGTTTGGGGGGATATGCCAAATAATATTGCATATAATATTGCATTAAAAAGTAAATATTAAAAGGTACTTAGGTACTAAAAAAATCTATAGGTAAATGTTGGTTGGTACTTGGTACCTAGTTAAGTTAAAGCTTTTTGTTAGAACAATTTTTTACTGTTACAAACACTGTTTTTGTGTTCTAATTAAAGATAATTTTGTTTCAGGCATGTAATGTCTAAAGTATAATCACTTTTAGTCAATTTATTAATATTTAGTTTAAATTTCAGATAAAATCGTTTCAATGTTGTTATCGCCATAATACATTGCGTTGCAAATGGCTTTAAAAAATCTTCTATTTTCCTACTTTTTTCATCAAAAATAAAGGTCAAGTACTTATTCCATTCTATCAATCAACAGATAAAACATTACACCCACAATTATTTTGCTATACTTATTACCATGTACCCATAGTCACCCTACAGTCATGCAAGTCGGCATATCAAAGCATGCTCGAGTCAGTTTTGTTGAATTAAATCGTAATAAAGAACGCGCCGAGGCTATCGCGGCATCGCTAGGGTTAAATATGTTCCACCGGCTAAATCTGACCATGTGAAAATACTAGTTTTTTATGAGAATAATTCAACACCGGTTCAAAGATGTAGGTATAATTATTTTATTATTTTAACGCATTTTACGCATGCGAAGCGAATTCTAAAGATATAAATTGTGGAATGAAAAAATCGCTCACGAGCAGGATTCGAACCTGCGACTCCTGGCTCAGTACGCCAGTGCTTTAGCCACTAAGCTACCGTGAACACTGCTCGTGGTATCGAAATTATCCTCCACTATACGTCTTTGGGTGACGTAAGCGATATCTTATTAAGAAACATTGTTCCTTAACCGACTCGACTAACTTTAAAGTCGTATAGATATGCCTACCCTTACTAATTATTTTATTATTTTTTTATTAACGTGTTATTTAAATAACTGAAAACTTCTGAAGAGGTCATTGTACTAATCATTAAGAACAACTTTTACTATGGGACCAAACCAGAAATCGCGAAAACAAATTTAGTTATTTCAATAAAACGTTGTATTGATATTTTTTTTCGCCACAACACACATAGACGCGCGTAAGCTGTACTGAACGTAGCCTTTTAAGGCCAACTTGAATTTTCTTCACTCCGCGTGCGACTACTGCGGTTCTATTCTAAGGGCATAGACCACAGAAATAGATAGAATGGCCAAATGGGCAGGGCGCGCGTGCCAACACTCTGCACCATAGTGCAGGGTATTTTAAATCCTTTCTCAGTACGCCTTATGACTTGTTTCTGTAAATACTGTATCAAAAACCCGCAAAAATTCCTTATTGTGCTGCTTCTAACTGCAGAAACAAAAGCTGTAAAGTACATTTGATTGAAGTCAATTTTTAAAAATTATGACGTCAATATGGGAGGCGTAGTTTGTTCGAAAGTTGCCACGCATGAATCGCAAGTAAAATTGTGATTACAACCATTCTATCTATTTCTGTGGCATAGACTAATTTGGCAGTTCTTAACATTTTCTGTCCTTTTGTACGGTATTTATAAGAAAATTATAGCATAAGTAATCTGTGGTTATAGTAAGCTTAAAGTTTGTTTAGTACTGTGTAAGAGAACTGGCACCAATATTTTTCTATAGGTAAAAAAACTAACAATAAATCTAATTTGACACTTAAACCCAGTACAGTCTTCGCCATTTATATTACTTGATCAACCCCTGCGCGAACAAATTTTTATTAACGTCGCTAAGACTTCGTATAATTTTCTCATTACACCGTCTTTCCCTTAAGTCAGATATTGTCGCTATCACGACCGTAATTTGTAAGGGCATTAGCAGTTAATAAAGTTAGGTTATGAAGCTTTTAATGCTGGTATTTTTTTCCAATGATGGACCCATTATAACATAGACCATGCCCGCGACATTGTTCGCGTATAATTTGGTTTATCACAGAAATATTTTATCGCGCATACCTCGGGAACTATCTATCTTCCATGGATAAAAAGTAGCTTATACTATGTTATTCTGGGTTTTGGTCTATCAGTGTGCCACTTTTCATCTAAATCGATTTAGCTGTTTCAACGCGATTGTAGGACAAACAAATAAACAAGCATCAATATTTTCGCATTAATATCTGCAGTTTATTGGGATCTAATTAGTTACGGTAACAGAAATTTTTTTTGTACATACATAGGTACTTGGAGTGGACAGAGACTATGGATTTATACCTGCTACGATCCTGATCGCCTCTTTCATCTAGGTTCATTATCCTCCTCATCATGACTCAGAGTGCTCTTAATCTGGCCTTTTTTGAGAACGTCAGCGATTTGAAAGAAGAAGAAAGAAAGAAAAATGATTTATTGCCACAACAAGACGACATGCGGTAGGTACACATAAAAAATAACTTAATTATATGGTGCATGTCGTAGCTGCGGCAATGAGGTTGACACTCAGCATGATGCTGTGTTGTAACGTGAGACACAACACAGCGCTGATTTTCAGTGTCAACCCCAAGTGACGAGCGGGTGCCAAGCCAGCAAAAGCATTCAATGACTATATACCCAAAACAAATAAAGCAGAATAATATAAGAGAGTGGGTGTATTGTGTGTGGGGGGGGGGTGTTTGTGTGTGCGTGGTGTGGGTGTTTGTGTGTGTATATAGTGTTACAAATATTTTATATTATATACACATTCATATATTATCACATACCTAAATGATTATTATAAATTATAATAATTTAAATAGAAATCAACATTCATCAAGGGTTTGCTAATGATGAGACACAATATATAAATCTCTAGTATCCCTGTGTAGTCTGTTATAGGTGTGTACTGTGTATGAGTGTATAAATAAATAATAATGATAGTTATAGCAAGCGAATGTGGCTATTTTTTACTAAAAATTTTGATTCTTTTAACTTTATGAGCGGTTAGGAACGCAGTGTTGCGTAGGTAATCTATACCTATATCTACATACCGCCATTTGCTGGCGCCGCCGCCGGCCTGCTGAAAATCGATGTATTATGTTCATAGGTCATAAACATAACGTAATTACTAAGATATTTCATTTGTAATATAGATTTTGCTCGATTTTTTGCTTTTGTAAAAGGTAGCTCTTTAGGTGGAATTTAAAATTTGTGATAGTTTTCAGAGACCTCATTGGAGGTGGTATGTCGTTCCAGCAGCAAGTGGCGGCATGCTTGAAACATCCCCTGAAGGCAGTAGTTTTGTACTTAGGCATCGAGAGAGGGTTGGACGTAGAACGAGCGGAGTAACTGTAATGATCCTGCATCCAACTTAAATTTTTAAATAGGTATGCTGGTTTATGTGTGTTTGTAACTCCAAATAATAGGTTAGCTAAATGTAATTTTCGCCGTGCTGCCATTTTTAGAACATCGCTTTTATTAAGATATGGTGTAACATGATTTCTCCGAGGTATGCTAAAACAGTATCGGGCACAGGCATCTTGTACGCGTTGGATTAAACGTTCTGTACGGGATAGCAGACATGGCCCATATACCACGTCACAATAATTAAATTTTGATAGGACCAAGCTATCTACTAGTCTCTTCCTTAATGCGAGACTAAGGAAGTCTCTTATCCTGTACAGAACCTTCAGTCTGTAGAAACAGTTTCGAACTATGGCACTGATGTGATCCTCAAAGCGAAGTTCCGGATCGGTGATTAGGCCCAGGTTACATGCAACTTCTACTCTTTCTATATTTTCCCCCATTACCATAATCTTAGGGTTTGCAGAAACAATTGAACTAATTTGATATCTGCTGCCCATAATCATAAATTTTGATTTTTTCGAGTTTAGTTGCGGTACGTTCTTAAAAGCTGAAGTGGCAGTGGGCTGGCCACGTCTGTCCGCTGGAGCAGACGAGTCCTTGAGTGGAGACCGTGAATCGGAAAACGCAGCGTAGGGCGCCCCCCAACAAGGTGGACCCATGACCTGAAAAAGGTGGCTGGGGGGGACTGGATGCGGAAGTGTTGTGGCGCAACTTGGGAGAGGCCTATATCCAGCAGTGAACTGCGATAGGCTGATGTTGAAATACAAATAAAACCTTTTCAGTTCATCAAAAGAAAACGTCAGTCACGTCGTCAACTCAGGCTGAGTTAACGACGGCAAAAAAGGTACATATTTTTTGTACCAATGCTTTATAGCAGAACAAGGTTTAGTAAAGAGTTTAGACACTTGTTGAAACTGTATCTACCGTCAAATTCCATACATAAAAATGCGTGTAAGGGCTATTTAGGCTAAACAGCTGTTCCACCTGGTGTTGTGGTAAGACGGATTTCTATTTGTTAGAAATGAGAGTACAAAAGTACTTTCTTCTTTTTTACATAAAATAATGAAAAAAAGCTGACTGCTTAATAGTTTGTTATTTTGTTACAAAGACAAAACTAAAAGATTTTTTTATCAAAACAGAGACAGGACCCCCATATTTAATTCAGTAAAACGCATCGTCCAGTTCGGGTAAATTTAATAAACACCCCTAAAGGTGGTCAACACTTACCAACCGATCGATTTGATACGAAATAAAGACGTGGGCGTTTTCACACCGAGAGTAACAACAATAGTAGATTATACAACAAGTGAAAAAAATCAGGAATTTAATTCTTGGGACTAAGTTGGATCCCGAGAGCAGCGAGGGATTTTTTTTTTCACGTGTTGTGTACTCTACTTTTTACTATTTACCATTGACTAAGAGAAAATAAATAGTGATATTTTTGTGATAGGAAATACTTTGTTGACAGAAAACTTTTGTAAGTGCTTATGTCATTGTACGGTCGACCGCACGTCGGTGGTAACACTTTGACATTAGCAGCATCTTTATTTCGTAAGCAGTAAGGGCGGTTTTCGAATTGACGTGTTACCACTGTCATGCAGTCGACTGTACCTTATTCGAACAGTATACGTCTATACGTCCAAAACAAAACGATGAAATTAACAAAACAAAAAAAAATCAGCACCTTAAAAGAATCTATTCAAAAATTTCCACTGCAAATTCGCTACGGTGCAACACCTAACCCGCCAATGCTCATGGCTATATTTATCGATGGCGAGAGCAATAATTTAGTCGTATTTGCCCGTTTGGACATGTGCGGCCGACCACTAACATTGACACTAGAGTGTTAGCACAACGCCAAAACTAAATAAAACTCGCGACTAATATAGGAGGGTCGTAAGGACTTCAAAAAAGGACTTCTTTTCACGTTTTTCTTTGAAAGTTCGTATAAAAAGTACTTAAGTTAAGCTTGGAGATTGGGGAGTCAAAATCTAGAATATTCTTTTTCTTTTTTGTCAAAACGAAACGAGAAATTGCATTTTTGCAATGTGTTATTAACATAATAACTTTATCTAAATTATAAATTAATTAAAGTTATTACCGAGTGATTTTA
This sequence comes from Asteroscopus sphinx, assembly GCA_949699075.1. Classification (NCBI taxonomy): domain Eukaryota; kingdom Metazoa; phylum Arthropoda; class Insecta; order Lepidoptera; family Noctuidae; genus Asteroscopus; species Asteroscopus sphinx. The sequence continues at coordinate 17,481,540 of OX453022.1, read as the reverse complement.
GTTCATTAATATTGTTGCAAATTAAAGCTATCGCATATTTTTTAATGTCAATAATTAGGTTTGAGATTAAGATTGTGGCTTTATTAAGAAGCATAGATCATTTATTACATTTCATTTATTCTATAACCAGACCATTATGAACAAAAGAAAATATAGTAAAACTGTGTCTGCATATTGTAGAAGATAGTATTACTAACAAAAATATTACAATGATATTATGAAAAATACATGATTTCTTATTTTCTCATGGTTTTACCTTAGTATAAACACACAGGTAGCCACATACCAACACATAGAAAAACTATAAGTTTTATCCAAATGCCTGCAGCCTCCCTCAAAAATAACACAAGTTAGAAGCGTTGATTACCAACCCCAGGGGGCGCCACTTGACCGGAACTTGGGACCTCTAATGAAGAATTACCGCCCTTTGTAGTCGAACCTCTTTATTTGACAGCGATAGAGCGGTTTTGAGAAAATTTTGGTTTGGAATAGAAGTTTATTCCGATGTTGATAGACAATGGTGTCGATTCTCTTGTTCACGAACTAAACTTATTTTAAATTATCGCTCTCTTTTACTAACAGTACATACAAGAAAGGGATGGCAACCATTTTAGAACTGTCAAATTAGTTTACGTGTTACATTTCTTTGTATTTTAGTGGGCACGTTCCGAGATCACGTCTAAACTTGTATGGAAATTTTAATTTTGTCTAATTTGACAGCTCTTAAATGGTTGCCATCCCTTTCTTGTATCTACTATTAGTAAAAGAGAGCGATAGTTTAAAATAAGTTTAGTTCGTGAACAAGAGAATCGACACCATTGTCATTTAAAATAATTACAAGCGGCTACAACAATGCTATATAGCCTATAGGCTATATTTTTATATACCTATAGGTTTAGAAAACGAAAGGACATTGGACATTTTTATATAAAATTTCTTGAAGGAAAATGATGTTGATAGAGATGTTTTTGTTATTAAGGTTTTATCAATTCATCATAAACGAAGAGAACTAATAAAAAGTTCCACACCCACACGAACAACCCTCATACATAGGTACACACAAACACAACACATAGTCAACATCACAAATTAATTTTATATAACTATAATAATTATTCTATCCCTATCTCCCTATATCTTCTCATGAGTGTCGAAGCGTGGCGATTATGGCATATCCCCCCTTTTTGGGGAGGACTATGTCCAGCAATGGACGTCTTTCAATTGAAATGATGATGATGATGATGAATGAATAATTATTCACTAATTTGTGTAAAACTAATGGTGTTCTGTAACACAGTTTTGTACCTAGGATAGAAGTCAAGAACTTATAATTGTTAAAAAAATTTGTGAATAGCAATGTATTATTCTAAAACAAATCTTAGATACACAAAACAAATAACCCAAAATATCACAGTGAAATGAAAGAATAAATCCCTAAACCCATAAAAATATAGCATTTGATTCCCCACTAACAGAAACGATCCTTTTACGAAAATCTGTCCAACCGTCCAGACCAGCCGCAATTCGAAAAAATAAAAAAATCACAATTCCGAAACAATAATGAATTGTAACTAGCCAATTACACGGGTGGCCAACCCTTCATTCGCGAAGCAGGGTCCAAAAGGACCGACAGTCCGAAAATGGTCGATACCAAATAAAAATAGCTACAAAATCCCGGAAAACGATCCCACATTCGGGACACGTACTGTCAATATAGAATAGCACAGGGTGATGATTGTGATGCACCGGCTGAGGGACGAACAAAAATGGCGATGGTGACTATTATAGATTGAAAATAATGGCGTATTCGTTTAGTTTAGGTTTTCGTTTTGATGGTAAAAGTTATGATTGTGATTTTTTGTGACTGAATTAAATTACTTTTTCGATTCACTGTAGTCCAGTAGTTGTAGATTATTCAAGTTCAATTAGAAATGTTTCTAAATTCATATTTAAAAAAAACATAATATTACCTATAATCTTAAAACGTGTTTTTATATAATGAATTGCCAAATAATTTCTAAAAGTTGGTAGGTTTTTTAGTACAATGTTACAACTTAATTGTAACATTGTACTATAAAACCTACCAACTTAAGAATACAAATGCAGTTACAAGTGCAAGAAAAATAATAACTATGTTGTGAAAAATAATGACTTTTTATTTTCCTTAACACGTAACACTTTATTCCTTCATTCATATATCAATGAAATCATTAAACACATCACGACTTCAATACAAAAGTCTTTACCATATTAATAAGCTACCTATTTAATTATCAGGCTGTTCGGCCAGCACGCCGTTCATTATAGCACCGGATTACCAGAAGGGTTAACCTGGGGATGAATTCGGGAAAGAATATTGAGGGCTACGTGTATTTCTTGAGGTAGAAGTTTTGTTATTTACTTTTGTTGATACGTGGGTATTAACTTTGACTTCTTTATAAACATGAGCTTCGTCGTTGCTGTTGATTATTATTTTGATTAGAGAAAATGTTGTTTTATCATAAGCCCCCACTGAGATAAAAATATTTTTGTAAAGACGTTTTCTATTTTTTTTTCTGCGCCAATTAACAAATAAACTCAATAAAAAAAAATACACAACAGACATAAAATTATAATCGTGAATATATCTTGAACATGAGTTTTTTCTTTACCTAGTGTAAAAGAGTAGGTACGTTTATTATTCATGCTCGTACGATTATTATTCTATGGCATAGGTAAAACTACAAAAAATTTGTACCACCAAAATATAGCCAGTATGTCAAAAATAAAATTGTACACATTTTGACAATAAAGATTTTTTTAAATAATTTATTTTATTATACGATTTTATTTTCAGGTCGTCGGTCCACCTGGCGGGGGGGCGCCCTACGCCATAACGTAACGTATAACGTGGCTAGGGCGGATTGGATGCGGAAGGCAGAGGACCGAGTGTTGTGGCGCAACTTGGGAGAGGCCTATGTCCAGCAGTGGACTGCGATAGGCTGAGTTAATGATACGATTTTTTATGTATTATGTCATCATTTACCAATTATTTCAGTACCTAATAAATCTATGCATAACATAACATCACGCCTGTATTTCCCCGAAGGGGTAGGCAGAGGTGTATATAGTACACCCACATTTCGCCAGTTATGTTATAGTCCCATGTAATAGGGGGCGAGCCTATTGCCATTAACCGGGCACAAATCCATAATCCGGGCTGCTACTGAGAATTTCCTAATGAAAAAACCCAATAACACTTTGCCCGACCCGGGAATCAAACCCAGGACCCCACGCTCAGCAGTCGCGCTTGCGACCACTAGACCAACGAGGCAGTCAAATCTATGCAATTTCTCCAAAAACACAAACAATAATGTCTGGTACAAAATATTTCTCGGAACTAAACCGTGTGTCGCGCGCGGGGTACTATTTTCCCTTATTTATTGTTATTTTTCTATTTCGCCGGCAGATGTGCCACGCTATGATTTACGGACGTCTTGTATTAAGGAACGGACGTGAATTATAACGCCAACTCGGTGCTGGTCAGGAAAAACTTGTTTTCTATATTTTACAGTGTGAAAACTGTATTTTTCTCTAGATGATTTATTATTTGGGAGTTACGTGAGATATTTGATATGTAAGGGTTAAAAGTTCGAATTAATTTTGTAGTTTAAAAAGACTTAGTCCCTTAAAATTTTGAATAAAAAGTTAAAAATAATATTATACGTTACTTTTTGTTTACGCAATTTGAGAAACTAGTTTTTTTTTTCTAATTCACAAAATAACATGCTTTTATAGTCACTGTAAGTCCCCCAGTTGGTAGCAGAAAATATCATGCAGGGACTATCTGATGAACGGAAACTAATCGAGTAGAACTTCCTGGACCTTAAGGACCTATTCACGATCAGCTGATGTACTGAATTTAACCATAATAACCAAATTGAGTTCCAATTTTTTTTTATGTAACATGGTATAAAAACCATGCCAATCAATTCTCCTGGTGATTCTGAATAAACAATTTTCTCAAAATGCGTAAACAAAAAGTAACATTGTACACAAAAAAAATCATTCATTTTGGTAACTTTTACTACTTGACATACATTTAAATAAGTAGAGAAGCTTAAAAAGGTATCCCTTATTCATCCAGATATACAACACTAAGCAAGCCTAATTTAGGTATCGATACCGAAATGCAGGAAATCCATCATGGAAAGCTAACCCATCGATATTCATAACTTATTTATCAGCACCACAAAAGCAATATAACCTCATAAAACATTAACATATAATGGAAACCAGTTAAAATCACACGTCTGTTTACTTCGAGATCCAACGCCCTTATGCCCATAAATCAACCGTGCTGCCACCAAACGGCAATATGGGGAACGAAACATGTGTTTACACAGAAGTTAATTTGTCGAATTTATCTGCCTTGTCTTGTGTCCGTATTGAGAAATATTGCTTCGTGTTGTGTTTGTTTCGTACGCTTTCGATTAGGTGTATGATGTATAGGAATTTAGATTGCGAAAGGTTTTAGATCAGGTACAAAATATGAAACTAATTACCTCTGCAGTTTAGTGTTAAAGTCCAATTAAATTCTTGACTAATTAATCTTATTTCTTGAGTCACACAAAAAGTAGCAATGCTTCAATTTACTTATTTGGTTTAATTGACTCAATTAAGTGTTAATAAAAATAGTAGTGAAGGGCTCTTACACAGACTCACACAGACAGCTCGGGCACAGACTGCGCGGAGTGTACGATCTGCAAGGTTAAGCTGCACTTGCTGCGGTCAGTCTGTGGATGGGTGACCGTGTAGTTAGACATCGAGACCCCTCCGTGCCTCGGAGAGCACGTTAAGCTGTTGGTCCCGGTTGTCATACCAATATCTATGACAGTCGTTACGGTAGCCAGAATCCTGAAAGTCTGACAACTGGTCTAACCTCAGAATGTCAGTATTACCCAGTAACTGAGTTGCGGGGGTCTGATGGCAGTCGCTCCGTATAAAATACTGATGTTCAGCCACATCTGGCTAGACTGGAAGCCGACCCCAATATAATTGGAGAAAAGGCGAGGAGGACGATGATGAAGTATTAATAATTGTACAGGTTATTTAAGTCTTAAATGTAAGTTCAATCAGTTTTTAATCACAATAAAACAAATGAAAGAAGATATAAATACAGTTCTCTCTTGCATTGTCTCATCTCGCGAATGTCGTTAGAACTAAAAATACTAAGGGCCTTGTATAACAAAAAATAATATGACTACGATATAGATTTGAAAAATTTAAGTAGGGCAAATGAGAGTCGATTATGCGCCCCGAGGGTTCCGTAGGTACCTGTCTACACATGTCTGACTGCGTTAACCTTCTTTTTATTATTTTTTGTCTAGTTTTATAACAATAGAGTATGCACTAAAATCAGACCAAGTTTGAAGCTTGTATGTATTTTCGTTTTTAAGATCGACATATCGCACCCCCAGAACAATACTGCACTAAGTCAAAATAGCTCATTTTTCAGAATCGACGAAAAACCGTTATCTCATGTTACGTCAAAGTTATTGCAAATGTTTTGAACATTGCATGTGAAGAATCCAATGCGTATCAACATTATGTAGTTCAGTCGATTCAAAACGCGTTAATAAAGCCAAATAATGCATTTTTTTACTTAATTCACTGTTGTGAAATGACTGAACAAAATAAAAAACAATTATTTCGAGTTACGTGCTTTTTACTGATTGATTCTGAAATAATGCACTATTATTCTACTGTTTTTTACTGAGATTCAATATACAATAACGGCCTAATTTATCACTTGAGAAGTATTCTCTTGTAGTTTGAGTTCTTAGGTAATGATACTCTATTCTAGGAACAGAATTTATGAAATTAGTCACACTATCTTTTATTTCAGAGTCTATTTTGCGGTGATTGGCGTGCATCAGATTTCATAAAACCACTATCTGTTTTCTTTGAAACCGCCGTCTTAATATCATAATTTCAGCCGGAAGACGTCCACTGCTGAACATAGGCCTCCCCAAGCATCGCCACAACGACCGGTCCTACGCTTTATGCATCCAGCGAATTCCCGCGACCTTCACCAGGACGTCAGTTCACCTTGTGGGGGCCTACCCATGATGCGCTTTCCAGTACGCGGTCGCCACTCCAGAACTTCATAGCCCCATCGGTCATCGGTTCTGTGAGCAATGTGCCCTGCCCACTACCACTTAAGTTTGGCAATTCTTCGGGCTATGTCGGTTACCTTCGTACTCCTGCAATCTCCTCACTTCTGATTCGATCACGCAGAGACACTCCGAGCATAGCCCTCTCCCTTTGAGTGACTTTGAGCATTCTTATCAGGCCCATTGTGAGCAACCACGTTTCAGTGCCGTAAGTAAATACTGGCAATACACACTGATCAAAGACTTTCGTCTTGAGACACTGCGGTATTTTGAACGAGAAGATATTGCGTAGCTTCCCGAACGCTGCCCAACTGGGTTGGATTCGACAATTGACCTCTTTCTCGAAGTTGGACCTACCTACCTAACTGGACAGTTTGTCCTATGTGTTCGGTAATCGTCAACAACTTCGAGTGTAGATTCTCTTATGTTTAAGAAAGCAATTCGACATAACCTTTGTCTTGTCCATGTTCTTTTAAGACCTACTTAATATCATATCTATCACAGATTTTCAGAGTAGCCTTAAAAACTCTTTACATGCCCTAATCCTGTTGTTATTTATTTCAAAATAGTAATCCGGATTTGACACTCAGCGATCAGTTTTGTAAGGTTTGTTAAAGAAACATACGCTTTTAGCGCTGACGTCACCCAAAGACGTACAGTGGAGGATAATTTCGATACCACGAGCAGTGTTCACGGTAGCTTAGTGGCTAAAGCACTGGCGTACTGAGCCAGGAGTCGCAGGTTCGAATCCTGTTCGTGAGCGATTTTTTCTTTCCACAATTTATATCTTTAGAATTCGCTTCGCATGCGTAAAATGCGTTAAAATAATAAAATAATTTTCTTAGCAATCTTACACTTCTAGCCAGCAGGATTTCATGGAGCAGTATCAATGGCAGAGGAAGTTGATGGTGCGTTTGTCGGAGTAGAATTGGAATCTCCTTGAGTATTCGCTGTAGAATGACCCGCTCTATTAGATTCTTTATCAGATGAACTACTTGAGCTGCTGGAGCTTGACGATGGCGAGCTGGAGTCTGACGAGGAGTTCGAAGAGGAAGAAGAAGATAATCTTCTAGGGATTAAAAGAGGCCAAGGTATTTGTTTAAAAGGCAGAAAAAGTGTATCAGAGTAAAATGTTCTTCATCGGCTGATGCTGTCAACGCTGATCTTTCATCGGTTGATGCTACAATAGTTATCCTTTTCCACGCTGTTTTGTTGAACAGAAGGTCAGGTTTCTACTGTGGTTGCTTGCATTGCCTTTTTAATTAACAGGAGACCACAACCCCTCATCATCTGCCAAATAACAATTACAAATTTTTCAAATTCAACAATAGTGCATTATCTCAAAAAAAGATGATTAATCTTCTTGTAAATAAAGAACAACATAAATTGTAAATACATTTCTTTTAAATATAATTCAAGTAACAGTTCTGCGTAAAAAAAATATATTTATTATGTTTTTTTAATAAAATTAGGACATCATTTATATTTACCATCAATAGTGCATCATTTCACAGATATTCACCTTTTACGAACAACACTGAACCATTTTGGAATAATCCAAAAAATCTGACATACCTTCGTCAACAACAGAGTACTATTTCGAAATAATATCAAATACGTTGTATAAGCACAGTCACCAATACTGAATTAAAACTAAATAATTCGGAGTAATTTTCGTACTACATTCAACAACAGTGCATTATCACAAAATAATTCACTGTTGCGTAAAGGGTATGGTGCTGTTCTCTAAGGCGGACAAGTTGCATCTAGAAATAGTTTTGTGTTCGTGGTATGATTCTGGCAGCGCGTCTTCACCAATAGAGAGTTAGCGTGCCATCTGTAGGACATTTTTGTAAATAGAAATACGCCTGTCTTCGTGGTATGCGCGGCAAATTTTTGGCTATTCTTCCATAGACATAACTCAATTTTGAGATTTTTCGACATAATACAGTGTTGTTCTGGGTGTGCGATATGTATGACAAAATATTTATTTACTTTAGTAATATTATTTTATTAGGTTACACTAAGTAGATTTTATCTCATAATTCTCGCTCAGTTTTTCCAGCTAGTCCGGTCGTCGGTAAATGCCTATCACTTAATTAGATCACCGTCGAGTTCACATAATTCATCTTCATCTGAGACATAATTGCTCTCAAATTGACATCGTTGACATTTTGTGTCAACCGAATAAATTAGAATGTGTACAGCAAGTGGATAATTGCAGAAATTAATGGAATAATATATTAGGTTTGTGTAATATTTTTATTACTAAGGCACGCATAGGGTTAGAAGAGTGCCAGGTGATATTATATTCTCGGGGTACCTACCAATTTTAACTAAGCTTACCAATATTATAGTATACCTAAATACTTTTTGCTGTTTCTACATTCATAAGTCAATTTTACTTGTGGTTGCTATGTGACGTAATAGAATTGATGTTATGGTATTCAAAGCTGTTCATGATGTTATGATCAAAATAAATGATTATGATTATGAGGATATCAGCTTTTGCGTTAAATCGAAAGATACAATGGTGTTAGGGACGACACATTATTTATTTAATCGTATGGCATCTTTATTGGCTATCTATACTATTTTATTCACAATGACAAATTGAGATTCTTTAACCATATGGTGGCGTCAGGTGTAAGGGTGAAAATATCCTCTGGAGAGCCAGGGTACGACAATAAAGGACATCGTTGGATTATATGGTCCACAGTCTGGTCTTCTTCGCCGCACTCACAGAGGCTGGAGTTGCTCCATCCCCACTTGTATTTGGGGTAATTACATCTTCCGTGTCCCGTTCTCAGTCTGTTCAATAGACACCACAAATGTCGGGGTAAGCCAAAGCCAGGCAACTTTGCAGTGGGGTTTATGGTTTGCACGCCCGAACCAAACGTTGCGTTAGCCCACTCAGTCTTCCAACTTTCCATGACGTCAAATTCTGACAGATTTCGATGACACATTTCTAGTGCGCCACACTAACTCGACAAAAAATCACAATAGCTTTGCGTCAACCGTTGAATCAAAGAAATAAATCCACCAAAATTTTCCTAATTCCAACCGCAAGACGCACAGTGGTAACACCAATTAAACGTACCAGACAAAATCATCAAACGAACCCCAGTACAAAATTTGAATAACCAAGTCACGTTCGCCAAATAAGCACCAGTAACAAGCGGTATATCGCTTGCACTGATTGTTAATTGATTAGATTAAAAATTTTGGCCCAATTCACCGTGTATTGTTACATTGGGGGACGGCCCTAACGAATTAATTAGTTATTTTTAATGGTAAAGGTGTATTTTACAATTTGGATGTTGACAGATGGATTATTAGATAAGCTTGTTGGTTTCTTTGTAGAGTTAAACTTGATCTTGTTACGTGGTTGTGGGGTAAAATTTTTGATGGTACCGATATGCTGAGGTGTAAAATCAGATTTCAAAAAAGCATTATTAAAAATTAAGTTGAATGTGATCTTATGCTACCGTCAGCGTACAAATATTAATTCAATAGAATAACGATGTATCTAGTGAGTATATATATATGATATATATGAAGCAATGTGTAATTGTGCAGTCTGCCAAAAACGTCTAAAATCGGAATTAATTTTCTATATTTGTCAGTATTGCGTCAATCTGCGTTTTATCATGCAAAAAATGTGCATGTAAACACTCAAATTGTATTTATATGACTGTCCAAAGTTGTGCCTAAAACGCGATTTTAAAAGTTTTCATTTTTCAATGTATGAATAGTCGCCCCCATTTTTTGTATTATTTTATGCCAAACTGTACGTAGGTACATTCTAATAGCACAGTTTAGTCACTCCAAACAGTAGTCCAACGCGAGAGCTGCCTTCAAAACTGTCAAAAAATGTCCCGAGTTGCCTTTAAAAACTGTCAATGTCAATTTTCGTTGAACCACTGTATGAAACAGATAATTACACTGTGCTAATAGTATGACGACTGGCATTACATAAAAAAAAGAAGAAAAAAAAAACTTGTAAACCAATAAATTAATGGGTCTATCACTTTTCTCTTGACTGATACTAATACACCTCATTTTATTACATCCAAGCTCTTATTGCTTCCATAAGACAAACGCGTAAGTGATGTATGTTTCTAATAAATTATGTTACAATCCTGATGCAACACATGATGCACATGAAAAAACCCACATTTTTTTACGACTCGAAGTATATTTGACTAAATTCCCTTCCAAATCTTTATTGCATACACGAGTGTATTCAAACTACAAAATTTATCCTACAATAACATTTTGGGAGACAATTTTGACACCCCTAAACGCTCATGTTTTACTGTCTTGAATATTTTTATTTGAATACGTAGGTCCCACCTTCAAAATTGAGTTAAAATGACAGTGGCATACGTAGTGATTCGCCCCGTGGTCGCATTAAGCGCATTAGGGGCCAAAATTGGATTTGTCGTGGGGCGTTTTATTGGTACACTTGTTACGAATTTAGGAACACTGTGGGTTAAAAAAGCTCTTTGTCAAGGTGACGGTATGTGGATTGTGTTTATTTTGGAAAATATTTGGTTTCAAATTTTGTGCCCCTTTGTTTGTCATTGTATAATCTATTCAGACCATAATTCATCATCATCATCATTTCTGCTGAAAGAGGTCCACTGTTGGACATAGGCCTCCCCCAAGCATCGCCACAACGACCGGTCCTGCACTTTCTGCATCCAGCGAATTCCTGCGACCACCAGTTCCCGATAATTAATAGAATTAAACTGTCAGATCACCGATTTTTACATGAAAACCCAAGTACTGATTATTATGATGAAGACAAGATCCTGATGAGCAATCTAATCGCATAGTCCCTGTGTAGCTTTTAACAATGCTACGGAGACCAGATGATAGAAAGACAACTACAATGACATTTAAAACTATAGATATGACATACCTAAACAAAACAAACGAAATAAATATTCCGTACGCAGCGGCAGTACAATACACATAAACTAGTACAAAGTAAGTAAGTTGGTTACTTCAAGTTACATTCACGTCATAATTGGAACATTTTTTGTACACACAGGACGGCATTTTAGTTTTTTTTTGTCTCAGGTCACGCTACGCGCCTTACTTGATGCGGATTAATAGAAAAAAATCCTAATTAGAACGATTTCGAGTCTTTAGTTGCGAGTGTAAGTAACATATCTGTACTTTTAAATATCATTGGACAACTATAATAATAATAAATATCTTTGGGACATTTTTACACAGCACAATCTAGTCCCAAACTAAGCAGAGCTTGTGGTATGGGTACTAGACAATGGATATAATACGTATATACTTTTTTTTTTGTAAATACATACTTATAATACATAAGCAACACACCCAGACCAACACAAACACTTATGTTCATCACACAAATATTTGTGTCCTTAACTATAATGTTGTTCAACGGAAAAACAAAAGATAAAAAATATAATAATGCTCAAAAAACCCCAAGTCATCTAACATTCAATCAGCCCCATGTGCAATCTTAAACAAATGTTTGTATTTTTTTACCCGAATGCGTATAGGTATTATTTTGATGAATCGCGGTGAATCAGTGTCCCTCGGCACATTTATTTGTCTATACGCCTCGCTTCACGGTGTTTTAATTTACGTGTAGTGGCTTTTTTGCCCAAATAAATTTGGTTTTCACACACTGTGCGAATAACTTGAGGAAGCTTTAAGTTTTAGAGGAGGATTTCTGACGTTAAGTTGTGTGTTTTTTAGGGTTCTGAAGTCCTACAAGGAACCCTTATAGTTTTATGTCCGTCCGTCTGTCCGTCTGTCCGTCTGTCCGTCTGTCCTAATCCTTTACAGCTTAATAACTTCTACAGTTATAAACATAAGTAAATGAAATTTTGTTAAAAAATAGTCTACATATAGATCTCAATTTTAAAAGAATAAAAAAATCGTTTTTACGTATTTAAGGGGTGGCGTCCATACATGTGAAATGGGGATGAAAAAATTTTTTTCACTGCACCCTCTCGTGTGGGGTATCATTAAATAGGTCTACTAAAATGAAGGTAAAGTTTGATACACCACTTTTTTATCAGGTGTACCATCTGTGAAATATAGCCCGCCAAAGTGGCTTGCAATGTATCCCCCCCCCTGCCATTTCTAAACTATGCAACGTAGAAAGTTATAATCTTCCACATTGATAGACCTTTGTGAAAACTCTCTTTTAAAATTATTTCGAGTATAATGTGATTATAATTTTTTGAGTTATAGAGAGAAAACTGAAAAATACTTAAAACTTCCTAGTTCAAAGGTCATTGATCTTAGAGAAAAATGATGATAGCAAATAATACTCCTTTAGCTACTTTCTATTTGAAAAAATCACAAAAAGTTACTTTGACATGACACACTTCTTAAATTTGGCTTCTTGAATTTATCGCTAGATGTGGGCGCTACTAACAACACGCTCTGAGTCCGATTATTGCAAAAACTAAAATAGCCATGATTAATATTCGATTTGATTCGTTTGTAATTACACCTACTTAAGGAACCGTATAATACTGAGCATGGCCCGACATGCTCTTGGCCGGTTTTTTATTTTAAAAACTTTCTAACATTATTGCCAACGGAATAAAGAGTACCTAAATTGTTTTTAATTATACCTGTTTCATTAATATTGGTTTTGATTATCGATTGGATAAAGCTTTGAGGAGAATGTAGTAACCATGTGGCGCCCCCATCAGTAAAAAAAATATTACTCGCTGAATACATCATTTAACGAAAATCCTTTTTAGGGTTCCGTACCCGAAGGGTGCCAAACGAGACCCTATTACTCTCGCTACGCTGTCCGTCCGTCCGTCTGTCCGTCTGTCTGTCACAGGGCTGTATCTTTGTAACGGTAATAAATAACCAGTTGAAATTTTCACAGAATAAGTATGTGTTGCTGTGAGGTGTATTACGACAAATACTAAATACAAAAAAAAAGTCTAAAACCAAAGGGGGTCCCCATACAAGAAACCTCAAAAAACGTGCATTTTTTTCAACGTTTTTGTTCTTGCTCTATCATCAAAACGGTAATATATACCAGCGTCAAACTTGGTCAGATTATAGTGCATACTATCTAGTTTAGCAACAACTACTAAAAACATGGCAAACGCAGACATGTATGGTGGTACCTACGTAAGAAAGACATGCAAAAATTCATATTTCGCACACTGTGTGTTGATGTCTTTTGATAAACTCTCGTAAATTAAATCAGTTTTTATGGGTTATCAGGTCGTTGAGAGGTACGGAACCCTTACTGCGCGAGTCCGACTCGCACTTGGCCGGTTTTTTTTACATTTGAAGTACAAGCACTGTAGTTACGAACTATGTAAATTATAGTTCGCTGTAGATGTAGATACAGCCACTTTTGGCACTTTTTCAATCTACAACTACAGCGAACTATATTTTACAGAATTAATATTTTTTTTACGGATGGGGGCGCCGCTTGGCTACTATATTGCCCTTAAGACCCAGAAGAACTTTCGTACATCAAGAAAATTATAAAATATGTAGATGTTGTGTCGTCTTTTGACTTCCTGATAGGTCAGAAAGTCGAAAGAGACGCGGTAAGCAGAGAAAGATGGAAAATTGACCACCGACAAGAGACTATACAACGTATACTTAATTGAAATAAATGAAAACCTCATAAGGGCTATTGTACGCATCTTTATGAACAACTTTTATTACGGGACCAACTCTGAGATCGCGAAAAATAAATTAGCTGCTTCATTCAATTCGGAAACTCGGAACTCGGAAAGTTTCAAATTACTTTCTCCAATTCAGTATTTCTTCTTAATTGTTTTCACTTTTATAGATACAATTGTTCAACTTAAGTCCATATTGGGTATAGCGATTGCATAATAAAATTTATCGTAATTTAAGGTTTCTATTACGGTACCCTTTTTGAGGAATAGTTATTTTATTTTTCTAAGGGCCAAAGCAGACTTGCTTTTTTTTTTAATTCTTAACGGGCTTGCGATTGACCACGCAGTGATAGCCTAGCGGTTGAACGCTTGCCTTCCATGCAGGAGGGTGTTAGTTCGATCCCGGCCCGCACCTCTGACTTTTCGAATTCATGTGCGGATTTATATTCGATTATCACTTGCTTTAACGGTGAAGGAAAACATCGTGAGGAAACCTGCACACCTGAGAGTGCTCCATACAGTTCTCAATGGTGTGTGTAGTTCGCCAACCCGCACTAGGCCAGCGTGGTGGACTAAGGCCTTAGCCTTCTCATAATGAGAAGAGGCCCGTGCCCAGCAGTGGGACAGTAATGGGCTGGTTATGTTGTATTCAATTCAATTCAATTCAATTCTTTATTCGCTTAACATGGGTTCATACATTTTATGTTCGCATAACTCGACAAAATGTAGGCTATAGCTGTTTTTTTTCGCGATTTGTGGATTGGTTCTATGAGTACCATGACCTCTTAATAATTGTCTAATTTATTAATGAAGGAATAATAATAATTCATTTATTTAATTCTAATTTTCTAATTATAATAATGTGATATGGGTGTATGTGTATGACGACAAACTTATGCCTTGCCTGAACTAACGATTTTTTTTTTTTATAGGTTTTAAGTTATTTCTATTACACGTTAAATTAATTACGCTCAAATCGTTAAATTAATTATTATTATTACGCTCTTAAATTGATGATGCTCCCATGAACAAATAAAAAAATACGGTGCCTCTGTACTATTGATTTCTATGTACTTTATTATTATTTCTCTGTGTGTGCATAAATTTAATAAATAAAAAAATAAAAAAATGCGGATGGAATCTCGCTAAACAATAATAAGTGAAGTACCCGTATTAAGACGGCTCGCTTTAAAATACGGGCTGGCACATTCACACCCATTGCCCATAGCTATATTATCTGTGCCCATAGTAAGACAAAAAGCCGCGATTACACAACAAATCTCGTGTGACAGTAGTGTAGTCATTGTTGCAGTGTCAAATAAAACAATACAACGTGTTATTGAATTAACTGAAAACCTCATAAGGGGTCATTGTACTAATCAATATGAACAACTTTTACTATGGGACCAACCCCGAAATCATGAAAAAAAAATCAGCTGTTCCCTAAATTTTATCGATTTATGTGAACACAAATGTAGGGAACAGCTCATTTATTTTTCGATTTTTTTGTGGTTCCCATAGTAAAAGTCGTTCATACTGATGATTACAATGACCCCTTAAGAGGTTTTCAGTTATTTCAATCACAATTTATATATATATCTGGTGTGTTAAAATGCTGTCAAAAATATAGTGGGTTTAGAAAAAAATTAAACGCTTCAATCTTTTCTTAGCGAGAATCCGTCTGCCTTTTTTTATTCGTCCGAGCTCCTAGGTAAAATTAGGCTACAGAGCGTGCGAAAGAAACATACCTACTCGAAAAACATAACCCTCCTGGCGCAGTCGGGTAATAATTGAGCTGTTGAAAAATCATATTGCTCAAATTTGTACTTTAGCTCAAAAGTGACAAGTACCTTACCAATAACCACCAATCAGCTAGCCTATTCTGCCGACAGTACAGTTGTTTTGCTGTCGGTACAAGGGGCGCGGTAACGCGGTTAGCTAGACAATGACTTGACGAAGGCAAATCAGATTTGCGAACCCTCCAACGTTATTTTAAAGCTAGTCTGTCATTTTGCATAGCAGTGGAGGGTTGAACAATTGGATATTTACGGTACAAGTTTAGAGGTATAAACTTAATGTAAATTGTAAAGGCTTATGGGTTATTTTATCATTGTGTGGTACTTGTTTAATATGGGTAATTTGTCGCATTATCTCGAAAATTTGTAATACGGCCCAAGCTTGGCCTTACTTAGCAAGTTGGTTGATTATACTCAGAGAACGCTGCTCCTCTGGTGAATCCCTTAGTCGCCTCCTACGACACCCATGAGAAGAGATAAGGGTTTTCACTTCTATTACCTTATTATTTAGATTTCTATGGTCGAGCCTCTACCATTTATGAGAATACAATTTTAATCTCCAGGCTGTTAATGAGTATTGATAATTGGATGTTTTAATAAAAACAAGCTAAAATATAATAAAACATAAAACCGTATAATACCAAGGTTTACTTGGAGACGGGCCAAAGCCATATGGCAAGGCAGATTTCAACACAACATAACATCACGCCTGTATTTCCCCGAAGGGGTAGGCAGAGGCAGGCGATATGTGGGTACATATCGCCAGTTTCGGCAGATTTCAAGAAATAACAAAATGAGAAACATACCTTTGAGTGCCTTACTCGACGGCGGCGGATCCCGACTCCACGGAGGGTCCCCATGACCGGAGAAGTCTCGTAATTTGAGGTAGCTAATAGTCAGCCTTATAATGGAAGCCTTGTCCAACTGGCTAGTGATGGCAGCTGGTAGGGGCAGCATCTTCGCCAGTTCGTAGAACTCGTAGTTCTCTTTCCCTCGTCTTGAACGAGCCGCGTCTCTGCTTTTCTCTTTTCGTAGCTCGAGGATGCTGTAAAGAGAGATGGATGTTAGGTTGCTGAAAGGTTCTAGTAAGGTTTTTGAGTGTTGCTTTTTTGTCATACTTAGGTGTATCACAGACCAAAGAAACATAAGTGTCCTGCAATTTTTTTGTGTTTCATCACATTTTTTTTTTCCCAGTTGTGTGACAAAATAAAAGTTTCTATGGGTGTTACAGGTGTACATTAGAGCTCCTGACATTTAAATATAGGTGAAGATATGTATTGTGCGAAATATAATATTTGTAAAGAGTTATTTCAGAATTTGTGGGTACCTACACAAAAATAAAGATTTTTAGACAGAACAGTTTTACTGTTGGTTTCTAAAGAATAACTTTGGGCATTTAGTCGGGCGAATAAAAAATGGACATTTAAATACTTTTCACACCACCCACTCGACAATAAAAAAAAACTTTTTATAACAGAGACCTGCACCAAAAAAGAAACTTATTCGAAAATCGAACTGACCACCACGATGGTCAGTTCGTTTTTCGAATAAGTTTTTGCAGAACACAAAAAATAAAGTGGAGAATACTACAAATCGCTGTGCTGTTCATTATACATTACTAAAACTACAAAATGTCGAGTAAAGACAGTTATTTGACTCCGCAATCCCTTAAAAGTACCTACCTATTGCTTTATTAGTGTCTCTCAGAAGGTGAGAAAAGTAGATACGGTCTAGTCTCCTCGGAGATAAAGGTGTTTTGTCTTTGGCAAGCTTCAATCCCTTACTGCACTCCTAGAACTCCATCGCTTCACTTGTGAGTGAACTAACTACTCGCTGCAATCGGAGAATCTTTCGTTACGCTCGGGATTCAATATGGCGCCCGTGACGTAAAACACCACTTTATCTCCTTAACACAGACCACAGATAATATAATACTATAGTACCCTTACGGCCAAAATTAATATCCAATCTATCCACGATTTAACCAAATTCAAGTCAAGTCAAATTCCTATCTCTAGTAGGGCAAATCGTGGATAGATCGGATATTAATTTTGGCCGTTAGTGAATAACCTACTATTTCAAAATCCAGTTATGATAATGGGATTCATGCGGAATTGTGGTAACTCCTCGAATATAATAGGCATACGTATAGCGATTTTGGTATTTTCATCGACAAGTCAAGCATTTGCATTCAGAAAGTACATCATTTGGTAAAGATCTGATGAAGATCTTCAGAAATTAAGAAGGGAACTCTTCAATGGATGACAAATCATCCGGGATTGCAGCAATCGCTTGGCTTTCTATTGTTAATGCCACTTAAAATTGATAAATTAAATGAACTTTAAAAAAGACCGACTTCGTAAATAATAAAATAATTTGTGTTAAACAGTTTATGAAGTCGGCACCAATTTTTCTAAATTGAAACCGAATCAAAGGCTTTTTTCTTTTTGAAGTCGGTTTTTACTTTTTAAAGTTTATTTTTTTGTGAGTACAGATCAATTTATGGGACTCGTCATGATTCTGTGGTCTGTAATGCGCCTTAGGGTGTTAAGTATTGCTTTCTTACTTTTGGTTTATACTCAGATAAATAAATGAGATTTGTGTTTCGTTATTTTCGTTTTAACAAAACCTTTGTTATAAGAAATAATTATTCTTTTAGCAAGCTACTCTATTTTGTCATCATAATCATACTGATTGTTTTATTCAGGCCCAAAGCGACAAATAAAAACCGTTTTCCTGTTAATAATATTTGTTTTTGTAACTTCTTAGATTTATCGAAACTTAAACGAGATTATCCGGAGAAGTTACGGAGTGATCGACATAGCTTGTAGCATCAGTAAGCTGAAGTGGCAGTGGGCTGGCCATGTCTGCCGAAGGACCGATGGCCGCTGGAGCAGACGAGTCCTTGAGTAGTGACCGCGAATCGGCAAACGCAGCTTAGGGCGCCCCCCGCCAGGTGGACCGACGACCTGAAGAAGGTGGCTGGGGGGGACTGGATGCGGAAGGCAGTGGCAGTGTTGTGGCGCAACTTGGAAGAGGCCTATGTCCAGCAGTGGACTGCGATAGGCTGAGTTGGATGTTGATGATCTACACATCGCCTAACACGGTATTGCTTAAAACTTTAATGGATACATAATCTTATTCTCTTGCCTATAAGTTTAAAAATTATTATTTACACGGTTTTTTTTTACCATTACAAATAAGTAAACCAAACGATGTCCGTGTGGTGCCGGACGCAAAGAACTTCACCACCCTATATCTTCTCATGGGTGTCGTAAAAGGCGACTAAGGGATTCATCAGAGGATGGGCAGCAGCGTTCTCTGAGTATGTAACCAACCAACTGCGATCGCCAACCCGCCTGCCAAGCTTGGCGATTTTGGCATATCCCCCCTTAGGGGAAGCCTATATCCAGCAGTGGACGTTTTTCGGTTGAAATGATGATGATGAAACCAAACGATATCGCGATATTATAAACGTTATAAGATAGTAGAGATTTCTTTCTGTTTCTGATACAACAAACATAAATATTCTTTACAAATTGCTATCTATTCTTCAAATTATGGATGCAATATTATCCTATACATATTACCTAGAAAATCCACCCAAAATTGTTGCCCAGCAATGGGTGTGGTCGCGAACACACCCACTGCCCGCCCAAAGGCGGAGTCACTAATGAACAGCTTACACTAACTCAAACATCTACATTTCAAACTCAGACATTTGCATTTCAGTAACAGACCGAAAGACGTTTTTCGTATAATTAAATTTTAATTTACATGTTTTTGTAATTTTTGTTTAAAAGCGCCGTAAAATGGATAATAAAGTAGCGCTTGTGCTGACGGGTTTAAGTAATAAAATTAAGTTAATTTAAGAGCAGAAGAATATTTTAATTAAATGGGTACCTAGGTACCCAGATCGTTTCGCATGTTTCTCTATAGTGGGTACAGAGTGAAAACCTCGTAAATCACAATTTTATGTTTTATCTATGCGTACCACGTTGGATATAAAAACAAAAGTTTAAGAAATAGCGGCTTTGTTTTGTAAATCTTGGCAAATGGCTTCCGTTGCATATTCGATCGTAGGGTCATAACACAATTTAACTGCTAATCGGCACGATGTGAATTTTCAACGCAGAAAACTGTGACGCGAATTGCTGCGATGTGATGCAATGCGATTTCGTTCAGTAAAACGACTTGCTGGCCATAGTTCGGGTAACCATAGTAACCATTCATATATCGCAGGGATACGCGAAGCGAATTAAGTCACAAGTTTTTTCGAAGCGTTGTGCGAGCTCGTAGATTTCTGCGATGCGACGTCGCATCACAGTTTTGTATTTCGACCCTTAAACCATAAACAAAGAAACTTCTATTTTTCACCAGATTAGTAGTAGTTATTTTCTCGTCCTGTAAAATTACGTTCCGTACAAATACGAGGTTTTCACTCCTGAGTGATGATAAGCAAAATAATTTATAAGCACTTTCAACGAAACTATGATCAAAACAACTTTATATCAAACTAGCGGTATCGGCAGACGTCACACACCATCGAGAATTGTTTGGTGTACTCTCAGGTGTGTACGGTGTGTTTTTTTTCTCTTTTCTTATTTAGTAAACAATCTTGGCATGTAATTTAATCAAATGACTACTGATATAAAACTTTTTAACAAAAAATTGAACCGACGAAAACAGAAACTGAAAAGCGAGAAATAAAATGAAGCTTTTTAGTCTTAATAACTATTCTCCTAACTAAACTAATGTTAATAACTAATTATGAGTCGGCGCTAAACAAGCAAGCAAAGTGCGTGCGAGTTCAAGTGCTCGAGCGGAGAATGCATTTTTGGAAAGTTATTGTTTAAAATTTCACTTTGTATTTGATGTCATTTTGTTTTTATTATTTCTTTAAAGTAATTTAATGATCTTCGTTGATTGTTTGTTTGGCGCCGACTCATAATTAGTTATTTACATTAGTTTAGTTAGGAAAAGACTAAAAGCTTCATTTTATTTTTCGCTTTTCAGTTTCTGTTTTCATCGGTTCAATTTTTTGTTAAAAAGTTTTATTTTCAATTTTTTGTGGCTAAAATCTAATTTCAGGTCTGCATTATGTTGTAGTGTCTAGAACTACATTTTATGAGTGCCAAGTTTCAACAGAATCTGATAACAGTTAGGAATACAGTGGGTGAACAAGCACTCATCCCCTGTTTTCCTACCCTTAGGGTTGGATTTTGATTTTGAAATTTAAATGGGACCAACTTCGAGATATACCCTATCTTTTAAAAAAAGAATCATCAACATCGGACTACTCTGTAAAAAGTTATGCGTGGTCATACATAAAATATATATATATACGCGTCGAATTGAGAACGTACTCCTTTTTTTTCGTCGGTTAAAAATACACATAATTTCTAGTTTTGCACATGTATTCAGGTTAAAATAAATATTTAGTGTGTGAAATTGTTAACAGTTTCTCTTTAATAATTATCATTGACGAATTCGAAACATACATACATACATATTATCACGCCTGTTTCCCATTGGGGTAGGCAGAGACTATGGATTTCCACCTGCTTCGATCCTGACACACCTCTTTCGCTTCATCTACGTCCATTAACCTCGGCATGCTCGTCAGTTAAGAGAACTCTTAACCTGGCATTTTTTGAGAACATCCGCGATTTGATCGCGATACGTTCGCCGAGGTCGTCCCCGAATTTCAATTAAAATTTTCGTCGTCGAATTCGAAACGAATACAATAAAACGAATTTTTGTAGTAGTAGAGCTCCTTTGTGAAAGAGTTCGTACGGGGAAGTACCTACTACCACCGTACTTACTTATCCGCCAAATAGTGATGCTTGCATTGCTGTGTTTCAGTGCGAAGGGTACGGGCGCCGGTGAAATAATAATCACATGAGACTTTCCATCTTCATGTCTCAGTTTGGCGAACCGACTTGCGGTACCATTTAGGTAACAGCCTAGGTGGTATTGAAGTTGTTATGGATAAAGGTTACTGCTTAACATCAGGTGGGCCATTAGCTCGTTTCGCCATACTATATATTTTTTTTATTTTTTTTATTATTTAATTTTATTATTAATTTAAATTATATTATTGTTTAATAAATAAGACAAGAAAAAACAGAGATTACGTCTCCTCACGATGTTTTCAAGTGATAACAGAATTTAAAAAAAACGGAATTAGAACCTAATAATGACTTGTAATTTCATAGCATTACGAATGAAAAAACAAGCTGTATTTTTGTAAGCAATTTGCTATTGAGAAGTAATATAAATTAGTAATACCCTCCGTATTAGAGAATTTTTGCATGGGGCGAGCGAGCGCGATGCGTCGTGTTCACCCACCCACATCTTGTTGTAATGAATGTCGACGGACCAAGCGGTGTACAGAAAAACCTATACTGGTTTATGTTCTACACTGTATCTGCCAAATGTATGTTTTTTTTTGTGGAAATAAATAAATAAATAATTCTGATCCGTACATGAATTTGAAAAGTCAAAAGTCCGGGTAAGTTTCGAACTCAGACCCTCCTGCATGGAAGGCAATTGTTCTACCGCTAGGCTATCTCTGCTATTGAATATGATTTATTTAAATATGATTTTTGCTAATGCTAAGTAAACTGCTGGCAATTAAGGGGGAGTCACATGTAACTGGTCAACTTTGGAAGAACTATTTTGAATAGAAACGATGTTGTTATAACATAATAAAATATTCAGTATTTTAATCATAAGCTTAAGTTTTAACTGTATGGATATTTTAAATAAATGTTCATGAGTTTTATGTAAACGTTTTACATTGCTTACACTGAATAAATAATAATTTACTAGCAAAAGCAAATCGCATTTATTTTTTTCACCAAAAAACTTGCATTCAAGACTTGTATATAAGAAGCATACGTCACATACGTCTTATTTATTTTAAAGCTGTTAACTTTGCAGGTAATATATTAATTAACAAGCACGCTTATTTATTTTTAGCTGTAGATATTTTATTTATTTTTAACTCATACATTTTTTCAGCGTACGTTTACGTTCGTCTAAAGCAGCCATTCCCAAAGTGGACGATAACGCCCCCCTGTGGCCGCTGCAGGCCTAAAGGGGGGTGGTAAGAGACCCAGAAAAAAAATGGGGGCGTTGTGTAATGGCGATTTGTAATTTCATCTAGCCAGGAGGACTCTTAGATACCGACTGAACGCTCAACTTTCGAGTAGACAAAATAAGTTTGGGAACCACTGATCTAAAGGTTTTGTCTAAAATAGTTATTATTTCATCGCCAATTAAAAAGTGTCCTCAACAAGAACTAATTCGCCAATCCTTCAGTTTCGATGTTCCATGTAGGTGTGTACAGTATTTTAATACAGTTCATACTGACGCATGGAGTCAGGGTTATAAACATTCTTTAAAACTAGTTTATGACAATAAGCATTTATTATTATTATTATGTTTAGTTCTGTTCTATGTGATCAGTTATAAAACAGATTTTAATCACACAATTTTGAACAAGAATACCTATAATGAATCAAACCATCTCCATTTCCAAAAAAAACTAACCATCCCCCACCACCTATAATGAAACATTAAGCTCGATCCACATCAGCGGAAACTTTACAACCGGGGTCTAAACCGAAGGTGCGAACTAAGCGAAGTGTCCACTTTACGATCAAGCGCGATTACCGTCCATCCCGTGAGACCTCGGCTTTATCGGCACCTGAGTAAGGCCATTTGAAAATTGGCGCTCTTTTTACGATTTTTTTAAAGGTTTTCTACTCTTTGTTTGGTTGAAGATAGTCTGGGAATCTGAGGTAGACGTTCTAGAATGGCCCTTTTCTAAAGAGGTTGATTACTTGCTTTGAAAAAGTAACGCAGTCTAGAAACTCTTTTCTTCGTGGAATGCATTTATTTTTTATTCGACGTTCTTTTTTTGAAAGTTATGGATTAAAATGGGTATACAGTTTGTTTTTTAAGAACTTGTTTATTAAATGATGAAATAAAAATCGACCTTTGTACTACACTGGGACCAAAAAATACAAAATGTAGAACTTAAAACTTATTAATGTACTTTGCATTATAAACATACACCCACATAAACCACAATTTAATGTACATACAAAAGGTCAAGCAAACTCAAAATCTTGAATCATTTTCCTTCTTACTGTAAGAAAATCTTTCCAATCAAAATAAATAAAGAACCTATAGTTATTTTAAAACGTAACTCTTAACCCTTATCTTAGATAACTACGCCTAAGGGACTAATCGCATTTAAAAATATAAAGAAATGCCAAACAACCCCTTCGTAAATCTGATTTTCCGATAAACGCTAGTAAACTGTTGGAGTTAGAGCCGAGTTACATGTGACTGGTTAACTTTAGTGAAGAGTTACTTTTTTTAAATAAAAATAGAATGAATGTTGTGATTTTTTTTTATAGTATAGGATGACGAATCAAGCTAAAGGCCCACGTGATGTTATGCGTTTACCTTTGCCCATAACGACTTCAACACCACCTAGGCTGTTGCATAAATAGTACCGCAAGTCGGTTCGCCAAACTGAGACATGAAAATGGAAAGTCTCATGTGATTATAATTTCATCGGCACCCGTACGCTTCAGACCGAAACAGCAATGCAAGCATCACTATTTGGCGGAGAAGTAAGTACGCTGGTAGTACTTCCCCGGACGAGCTCTTTCACAAAGGAGCTCTACTACTAATAAATGATCTTAAATATTCACAGTATTTGAATTATAAACTTAGTACTCTTTAAAATTTTGGTTATAATTATCTTTAAAATTTAATTAATTAGGTAATTATTATTCGGTGGCTGGTGTGCCGCGATATTTTGTAGGAACAGAATACATAATTATAGTTACGTGTTCGTAGTAATTTATTTTGGTAAATCTATATAGGCATCTTTGACTGCCTCGTTGGTCTAGTGGTTGCAAGCGCGACTGCTGAGCGTGGGGTCCTGGGTTCGATTCCCGGGTCGGGTAAAGTGTTATTGGGTTTTTTCATTAGGAAATTCTCAGTAGCAGCCCGGAGTCTGGATTTGTGCCCGGTCAATGGCAATAGGCTCGCCCCCTATTACATGGGACCATAACATACCAGGCCCCTCAGAAAGTATTGCGAAAAAAAGTTTTTATATATGGGAGACTGGCCAGTTATAATGTTTTTCGAAAATATGATTATTTATAAGTAAAAATAAGTAAGTTCCAATTTCAAAATTTCCCTCCACATTTTTTGCGAGTTAATTCAAAGTATTGTGTCTCACTGAAATATGGATCTGCGCCGGGAACATTTTAGAGCTATGATTTTATACGATTTCAAGTGTCGCCTGAAACCGGATGAATCGTACGATAGACTTCAAATGGCATTCATGGATGAAGGCCCTTCCAAGGCAACCGTGTATCGTTGGTATAACGAATTCAAGCGCGGTCGACCAACTTTGGGGGATGACGAAAGAAGCGGTCGCCCTTTGACGGCTGTTACCGAAGAAAACGTGCTAGCAGTGAAAAATTTAATCCAAGACAATAGGCGAATTACATATCAGGAGATTCAACACATATTGAAGATTGGATCGGGAAGGGTTCACGAGATTCTACACAGCCATCTTCGCGTGAGGAGGATAGTATCACGCTGGGTGCCGCACAACCTCACCGATGCTCAGAAGCAGGCCCGGGTGGAATGGTGCCGTGATATGCTTAACAAATTTGAAGCAGGCTCGTCTCGGCGTGTTTACGACATCGTTACAGGTGATGAGTCCTGGATTTATCAATACGACCCAGAAACCAAGCGCCAGGCGACTGTTTGGGTGTTTCAAAATGAGCCAACGCCTACCAAAGTGAAGCGATCTAGAAGCGGGGGTAAGATTTTGATCGCTAGCTTTTTTAATTTGACTGGCCACTTGGTATCAATTCCCTTACGGGATCAAAGAAGCATTAATGCCGAATGGTATACTACCAAATGTTTGCCAGAAGTTTTCTCTGTTATAAGCAACAAGCGACCAAACACAGGGCTCCGCGGGCTACTGCTCCACCACGACAATGCACCTGCGCACACCGCACTCAAAACGAGGGACTTCCTGGACAGCACGCCAGTCAAACTCCTGGGTCACCCTCCTTACAGCCTTGATCTAGCACCGTGTGACTTCTTTTTATTCCCAAAAATAAAAAATCAGCTCAAAGGGATACAATTTTCGTCGCCGGAAGATGCGCTGGCTGCGTTCGAGCAGGCTGTAAACGAGGTGCCTGCGGCGGACTGGAAAAAGTGTTTTGAAAACTGGTTTAGGCGCATGAATCTTTGTATAGAGGCTGGTGGAAAGTACTTTGAAAAGATTTGATAAAAATATATGTACGTATAGAACAATTTTTTTTAGTTTCGCAAAACTTTCTGAGTGTCCCACGTAACTGGAGAAATGTGGGTGTACTATTACATCTCTGCCTACCTACCCCTTCAGGGAAATACAGGCGTGATGTTGCATCAACCGGGCACAAATCTATACTCCGGGCTACTACTGAGAATTTCCTAATGGAAAAACCCAATAACACTTTGCCCGACCCGGGAATCGAACCCAGGACCCCACGCTCAGCAGTCGCGCTTGCGACCACTAGACCAACGAGGCAGTAATCTTTACTAATCTTTTAATTAGTTAAGTAACTTAATCATTATTCGGTGGCTGGTTAGTCGCAATATATCGCGTGGCAGACGTAGCCCACACCTGCTAAATTAAACGTAGCGATTTCCACCTAACTGCACAATATACTTATTTTAATTATCTTTACGTAGGTACAGCAAAGGACCATGATCAGTGGGTTGTCCTAACATGTGTGAATTCCTAACCATACACCTACATATTTACGTTCTGTGAGCTCTCATTGTTTACAATATTTTACGTTCAAAAACTTGTCTAGACAATTCGCCATTGTAGTATAACTGATATAGGTACAAAACAATACCTCGATATGCTAAGCGATGCGCAAATATGTGGTCAATTCACTCGCATAATTGATACATCAAGTGAGGATTATAGTAGAACTAATACTGGCATAATGACTCATTTGGTCAGTAAGTAAGTATGTTAGGCTTTTGGTAAAACGGTTGGTGGTACGATGTGCAATGTCGGTGAGTAATTACAGTACATAGAATTTATTAATAACTTGACTACAACGCTACCTATCGAATTTAAGCAGAGCTATGAACTATTATATTGTATTTTTGAATATGACCTCAATCGGTTAAGTCGTTCAGAAATAACACGATTACTAACAGATGCACCAACAGATTTAAGCCTGCAGGGTTACAGAGTTTTGTTGAAGAGATTTCTCCAAATAAAGTTGTCTTGACATTTATAATTTTTACTGTTACCTTTTACAACAATATATAAAGATTTAAATCGTGGAAAGAAAAAAATCGCTCACGAGCAGGATTCGAACCTGCGATTCCTAGCCACTAAGCTACCGCGAACACTAATCGTGGTATCGAATTTAACTTCCACTTATTACGTCTTTGGGTGACGTTAGCGACATCTAATCAAGAAACAGTGTTCCCGGTAGCTTAGTGGTTAAAGCACTGGCGTACTGAGCCAGGAGTCGCAGGTTCGATTCCTGCTCGAAGCGATTTTTTCTTTCCAAAATTTAAATCTTTAGATTTCGCAAAATAATAAAATAACATACAAGATGTTGATCTGTAAGCGTGCCATATTTCTAGATCTGATGATAAATAATTTGCTTAGTCACCTAAATATACTTAAAAAATTCTACGATAATTTAATACCTAAATATTCACTTAGAAACATAGCGAGGGTTCGAGAATAAATCCCGAACGACTCGGAAAATAAGTCATCGGTGGCATTGTCAAAGGGTGGAAATACCTGCAAATTTTTTTGGTGGTGTCGCACGCATCGTTTTTGTGTCGCACGCGACACACGGCGGGAAGTTTGTTTGTGTACAAATAGGTATTTAAAAAAAAAAAATTTTTTGGTACCTATTGATTTTTTTATTGATTCGTGTTCAGTATCAGTGGTATGGTATAGTTACTTCCTTAAATATGGCACGAATACAGATCAACATGTTGTATAGGTAAAAAACCCCAACGACACTATGCTGAAATGACTTTACTGTACCTGCGGCTGCGGGACGTCAACCTGGCTTTATCATCATTAGCATAAAGCAGTTTACTTTTAGACATAGGCTTCTTCAATAGCACGCAACTGGCATCAATCCTCGGCCACTCTCATCTAGCTTCTACCAGCCACCTTGCGAAGATCGTCACTCCACCTAGCCCAATGGCTAACGTTTGCCAATTCACGGTCTCCACTCAAGCAAGAACACGTCTACCCAAACGGTCATACTAACCGAAGAAAAAAAATGAAAACTGAAGTGACATTTTACTTCAGTTTTCTTACAACCTGGCTTCATTTCGCTTTAAAAGTTTTCATCACATTACAATGTCGTTAATATTGTGTGTCCCTTGAAGCCTATGCCATCCCAGTGTTGGGTAAATGGCTTTTCTTGTTTCTTATTTACTGGCCTTAGTTATTAGAATAAAAAGCATAATCTACCTGCAGATGTTAACTATGAGTTTGGACTTCAGCAGACAAATCAATGATCAATATGCTAGATTAGATTGGTAGTGATCTGATACGCCGCAGGAGGACAGGTCGGCGCTGGCGTCTTTATGGCGACCTAAGTGCCAGACACCAGTGGGCAATAGATTGGGGAGTCTACCGTTCGCATTGCATGACCCTCAAGTTTTGTATGATGTGTGTGCCTGGACATCGCCGAAGGAGAGCGTAAAGAAAGGTATCTAGAAGTGGGCCGTGCTTGATGGATCGCGAACGTCATGCTTAATAGTCCTCGCCCCACGACCCGTTCACCCAAGGTGAAAGTGGACACATGGCGGAGCTTTTAGTCGGTGCGAGATCCATATAACCACGCCGCCTAGCCTCCCCAATGGTGTGGCATGCGATTGGTATTTTCTCCGCAAAGATTTGTCTCCTATTATTTTATCGAAGACTATTGAGCAATACTTGAAATTTTTAAATAAAACAAAACAAATGTTTAGTCTATCTCTAAAGTTCTCGTTACCTACCCTAAATATAAAATGTATATTTTTTTAATCTAATTTTTACAGTATGTAAGCCGACCTTAACTAAGGTCCGACTTAAACCAAGGGTTACAATGGTCAGTTAGGGGTATTACATTGTTTAAAATAACTTTACAGTAAGGGTTAAACACCCCCTTGTCTTGACCGGTCAAAGATTAGGATGAATTATGGATTTGAAAGAATTTATTTTCTATGTAGGTAATTGATTGGATAATTTATACAGTCTGTAATGGGTTCCTTTATTTACAATAATAATTATTCATTACAATAAAACTAAGACCGTGGGCTATATCCTATTTGGTAAACATCCCATTTTTTACTGACTTCAAAAGAAGGAGGAGGTTCTCAATTGCTTTTTTTATGTTTGTTAATCTTATAACTCCGTAATTTACAAAACGATTTTGAATTTATTTATTTATTTAATGGATATACTTCCAGATTGGTCCCATTTTTATCAAAATCCAGTTTTAATGATGGGATCTATGTGGAATTGAGGGAACTCTTCAAATATTATAAGCATACATTACATATAGTGATTTTGGTATTTGTCATCAACAAGTCAAGCATTTACATTCAGAAAGTTTTACTTGGTTCACCAAATCAAGATCTGATGAAGATCTTCGGATATAAAGAAAGGAACTCTTCAATGACTACATGAATTTACATCAAAATTAACTATATAATAATATTATGTACTTTGGTAACCTAAATCTATTATATAGTACCTTTTTTGTAATCTGACTGGACCTCACGACACAGGGTATCCTAGTGTGAGGTTCAGTGTTATATGTAATCAATTGTAACACTTATTCATAAAATAAATAAAATAAAATTAATGTATAACAGCAAATCATCTGGGATTGCAGCAAGCGCTTGCCTTTCTATTGTTAATGCCACTCAAAATAGAAAAATAAAATAAACTTAAAAATAAAGAAAAAACCGACTTGAAATAGACGATCTGAAATAGCCAACATGCAGCGAGCAAGGATTGTGATCAAAACTTGTTCCTTCTTTGTATAAGAAGAAGATTTTGTCCTGGGGATGATTACAGGCTGGCATTATTATTCTACAACGTTTTATTAAAATAACTCAAAACCTGAAACAAGTTTATTTTTTCAAAATCGAGAGGAGAATAAAATTGATCACACACACTGTTTTTAGTATTGGCATATTTTACCAAAAAAAATTGTATCATGCCGAGGTATATACCGCGTGAGGCTCGTCGATTAGAATAATTATGACAAAAGAAATCCCAATATCTTTTACAATAATTTATGGAAATAAATAATGACTTGCCATATCAATTTATTATAATAAAAAAAAAGTAAAAGCCGACTTCAAAAAGAAAAAAATAATTTGTGTGCAACAGTTTAAAGTTTATTTTATTTTTCTATTTTAGTGGCATTAAAAATTGAAAGACAAGCGATTGCTGCAATTCCCGATGATTTGCTGTCATCCATTGAAAAGTTCTAAAGTTCCCTTCTTTATCTCCGAAGATCTTTATCAGATTTTCACCAAATGATACTTTCTGAATGCAAATGCTTAATTGGTTCATGAACATACCAATATCGCTGTATGTATGCCTATAATGTTTGAGGAGTTCCCTCAATTCCACATGGGTCCCATTAACAGAACTGGATTTTAGTAAAATTTAAACCAACGTTGAAGTATATCCTTTCAAATAAATAAATAAAATCTATAGATTTATAAAAGACTGAGTTTTGAGGAAACAAACATTTAAAAAAAAAAACAATCGAATTGAGAACCTCCTACTTTAATTGAAGTCGATTAAAATGGATTGGGGTGTCAGGTTTTGAGCTATTAAATAGATGAATAAAAAAGGCGGACGGAATCTCGCAAAACAATAAGTGGAGCACCCAATAGTAAGTCGGCTCGCTTGAAAGTACGGGCTGGCACGCACACATTCTCACCCATAATAAGTCTAAAAGCTGCCATCAAGCAACAAAACTCGTGTGACGGAAGTGGTTGTCACATCGTGTCACAAATAAAATAAAAAATATCCTGACTGGTGCGTTAAAATGCTGTCAGAATTATAGTGGTTCTAAGAAAAAAATTAGTGCTTCAAACTTTTTTGAGCTTGATTCCGTCCGCCTTTTTTACTCGACCGTGTGTATTTCAAGTATCTTTATACATTTGAATTTTGAACAAAGTCTGAGTTAAATTTTGCAGTATTTTTATCAATCTTTTAAAACCATCTCAAAAACGGTACTTAGTACTTACTGTCCATTTTAATAATGGTCTTACAGCCATATTAAGACGAATCTTATCATCATTATAACAGTAAAATAACAAGAGTATGAATGTACATTAAAAAGTGATGTGCATCAATTTTGAATCCCGGAGAAAAATCTACAATAAAAAAATTGTGTTGCACAATATTACAATTGTTGTTTGTTGTCAGGTACAATAAAATGTTGTGTTGTGAATAAAATGTTGTGTGTTGTGCTAAAATTATTTCAATATTCTGAGACTAAAATACACATAAAAAAGTGATGCGCATCAATTTGATATCCCGCGAAAATAGTTAGTACTGATTAAACTACACATTTGCGAAATGAAAAATCCGAAACTATGTCTAGCTACAGAATTGTCCCAACAATAACTTATAGGTAGCTAGGCAGGGGACTACTTATCCATTTAGCTGTTAAAGTCGTGAATATGTCATAAAAACCATTAGGACTGGCTGAAAAGAGCGGCATTCTTGTTCTATTTTTAAAATGGAATTCTGGTTTAGAAAACAACTAAAAATAGTGGTTGTTGTTTTCAAAAGTTGAGCTTGATCTAAATGTTCATAAACTATATTATCATTATCTTTAAATGCAAGTTGACTTGTACAATATAAATAACCAGTCAAAAGTTACTTAACAACGTAGTTTTTCAACTTATAATCGCATTTTAAATAGGTATTTGTTTAAATAATACTCACACAGGGGTCGTTTCTGATGTCCAATACCTTTATAAACAAAGAAAATATTTTAGTAGTTCGTATAAAAGAAAACTATAATAAATATAAAAGAAAGACACTCCAATGCTTTTTGTTCCGTCCAATTTTTATGACGAAACTCCCTTCATCTTAGAAGTGGCCGTCTTTAAGTGTCCGTGTACGTGTCCCGACACCCTGCACACCTGGGAATCGAACCCACAATACGCCACTAACGCCTTGACCCTCTACAAATACACCCGTGAAAACCACAATTAAAAACCAACCTTAGATTACTGAAGATAGAGCTCAAAATCAAATACACGGCTCCACCGTTCCATTGGTCAGTGATGATTAGTGCAATATTTCAAAAAAGACATATCTACCAAATCTGCCATATGAAACTGAACTTTACCGCAAGGATATAGGTCCTAAAATCATAAACACAAATAAAAACAAAAAGAATCCTCCTGCAAATTGAAATAGGAGAAACTCGAAGAAAAAAAGTACGGGATTCGATGCCGGGAGAGGTCGTAAAAAGCCTAGTACGCAACCGTGTCGCAGTAGTTACGGTTAATGTGTCCCGGACAAATTGAGTTGTGCCCGACTAGGAAAATTAGCTGTCCCCCGGGAATCAGGGATATTTCCCGGACTCCGGGATAAGTAGTGACGGATATGACATGACTATTTATGAGTTGCATTTTACTATCATCGATTGGGGTATCACCTTGCTATTTATTTTATGCAATAAGTTGATATTGTATAACTCCTTTCTGTCCTCCATGTGTATAAGGCTGGTTTTGGAATGGTATTTTTTCAAGACTTTCTAATTGAAAAAGTTTTATCCTAACGGCTTGATACACAGGATATTTTTTTAAGAAGTGCGGATAAGGAACAGATACTTAATAAATAAATAAACACTTTAGGACACTTTTTACACAGCGGCATATAGCAATCTAAGCAGAGCTTGTGTATTAGACAATGGATATAATACTTACACATCAGTATGAACAACTTTTAATATGGGACCAACACTGAAAAAAAAAATCTTCTGATCCCTACATTTTGTCGATTCATGTGAACAAAATGTAGGGGACAGCTGTTTTTTTTTCGATTTCAGGGTTGATCCCATAGTAAAAGTTTTTCATACTGATGTGTACAATGACCCCTTAAGAGGTTTTCAGTTATTTCAATAACATTTTTAACATTGACATTTAAATTGACTGTTACTGATCTTTGTGTGAATATGTTTTATCGTTTTGTAATAATTGTCTGTGTGTGGATTTTTCTAAACTAGACGCAGTAATGTTTAAACGAATAGCCATTATAAAAAAAACACCTTTGTTGTACTTATATTCAGCGACAAAGATTATTGTATTTATTTATTTATTATATTCTTTATTGTACATTACACCAAACGAAAACAAAGACAATAGTTTACAGAAAGATTAAGTAAGTACGATGGGCGGTCTTATCGCACAAGGCAATCTCTTCCAGACAACCTTTGGATGGACTAGAAGAATGGGAACCGTTCGTGGGTAGGTACGGTGTAAAAGTAGGTACGTTTCGTACATAATGTATTGTATTTATAAAATGTTTCTGTTCCGTGTGGTGCCGGACATAAAGAATTGCACCACCCTATCTCTTCTCATGCGTGTCGTGGGAGTGTTTAACCAACCAACTGCGATAGCCAACCCGCCTGCCAAGCGCGGCGATTAAGGCACATCCCCCCATTGGGGCAGGCCTATGTCCAGCAGTGGACGACGTTCAGCTGAAATGATGATGATGATGATTGAGAAAATATTACATGACAGCAATGGACACTAATGAACTGATGAAAGGCCTTCTGCCTGAAGATCATTTGGTCCTCAAGCGTAGGTCCGCATTGACTAATAGTTAATGACAAGGCGGATCCTATCAATCTGCTGGTAAAACCTTACTATGATAATGACGAATTACCTAATGTGTGACAGTTAAAACATGTTATTCCCATATCAGCATTAAAAATCACTTACAAAAGTATCAAATACGTTATTATTCACACTATCACTTAATTGGGACCAAAATCAGGGATGTCAATAATACAATCAATACACAACCCTAAACTGCCACTGTCGAAATCTTTTGACAAAAGATTACCTACGGCAAATGAACCAAAGTGTCAATAGAATCCGCGCTTGTTAAATTGTCACCCGTCACCTCTTTAGGGTTATCTTTGAAAGGTTAACACCTTCGCGATTAACCCTAAACAGGGTATTTAATACCCTGCTTTTGTAGAGAGCTTGGGAATTTCTGTCCATTTTCCCCTTGAATGGTTACAAGTCTAAACAGTGGTTCTTTGTTGCGGTTAAAATGCGTTTATTGGAGATAAATGTAACGGTTCATGAACAGATAATGGAGTATGGTTTTATTATTAAGATGAATAAAATGAGGTAGTAATGATGTCTTCCTTTCATTTTAATCTCATAAAACCTCATTGATTTAAATAACTCTTCACTAACTGACAAGTAACTAGATGCAGATGTAGCTACAACTATTCTCAAATAAGAAAAATGAAGAAAGTAACTGCAAACATATATACATGCTGAAATTTGAATCGCTTATTTCCCGAAAAGAGGTCATTGTACTCATCATTATGAACAACTTTTACTATGGGACCAACCCTGAAATCGCGAAAAAATAAGCGCTTTTCGGGAAATAAGCGATTCAAATTTCAGCGTGTCTAAAGATTTTAAATGAAGATAAATCTCATTTAATTCATACATTTATGTATGCTGTTAACGTCAATATGGTTTTTTAAATTCCTAACTATTATAAAACTGTAAATGTCTGCTTGTTCATTCGATCATCATGCAAAAACGAATGAACCGATTTGGATGAAATTTGGCATAATATCTGGGATTAAAAAGTTTTTTCTTATTTTTTTTACTACGAGAGCAAATCCGCGGGCATTTAATAAAATGGTGACATGCCATAATGATAAAAATCTACATTATATTATTGGGGTTCTTTCAGAGTTTGTATTATTATAAGTTGAGAACGAAGAAAAGACGTAGATACTTAAAAACTCAAAAGAAAATGTCAAATTCTTAAGTACGAACACCATAATACGACGGCAACCCCCTCTGATACCAAATATGACACATCATATTCAACATCAAGTGGTTTTGTCACCAAATGGGCACTTCATATTTCTATACTCGACAATATGATTTTTAATTTTACATTGAACTGTTTAGGGTTATAAGCTATAAGTGCCTATTGAGCGATCATTCCCGCAATCTTGGGAAGATGCAAGGTTTGGTACAACCCTCGATTTAAGAACATTAATCTTTTTCTTTACATTGTAAGGTGTCTTTGTGGTGTAACCGTTAAAGGTGGCAATAATAACAGAATTTAACAGTGGCTGGATGCAAAATTGTGTTGTGTCCTAAAAGCTTTGACGGCGACGTAAAATTGTCAGCTGATTATCTTGATCCCGTCCATAGGAATCTCAATAATAATGTAATAGAAATGATATGTAAAATAAATAAATAATGAATAAATATTTTCGGGACATTTTTACACAGCACAATCTACTTGGTCCCAAACTAAGCAGAGATTGTGATATGGGTACTAGACAATGGATATAATAATTATATACTTTTTTTTTGTAGTAAATTCATACTTATAATACATAAGAAACACCCAGACCAAGACAAACACTTATGTTCATTACACAAATATTTGTGTACTGTGGTATCTACTATATTTTAATACCGGAACGCGTGTCGCCGGTTTGCCGCTATAAACATATAAAAACGCAATTACGCCAATCAAGTTTCTAGCGTTTAATGCAAAATAAATTAAGCCTAAAAATATTTCGCTGATAGATATGCTGTAAAATACAAGTTTAGTGACTTTGCGTCCAAAATAGCACTGATGATTGAGCAAAAGGTTGGCGACACGTTCACGCTCCCTTGCCACTTCTATTACCTTATATTATTTAGATTTCTATGATCCTATCCTATCCTACTAAGACTAACCCTACTAATATTATGAATGTGAAAGTATGTGAAGATGTTTGGATGTTTGTAACTCAATCACGCTGAAACGGCTGAACGAATTTGGCTCATAGATAGACCATGATACGAATTTAAATATAGGCTACTTTTTATCCTGGGAAAATAAAAAGTTCGCGAGGGATGCGCGATAAGGCTTTCTGTGATGAGCGGGCAAAACCACAGGCAAAGTCTAATACCAAAATAATCCACAGTATCCTCACTATTTAATCGAAAGTAACTCTGTAAGTCTGTATGTTTGTTTCTTACCTTTTCCCGGCTAAACTTCTGACGAGAAAACCTCGTGATGGTATTTAGCAAAGAGGTAGCCTAGGACCTGGAGAAGGATATATGCTACTTTTTGCCCCGGGAAGATAAAATAAAACAGTTCTCGAGAGAAGCGCGATTATTTTTTGCCTTTTTTATTTTCGACCTAAATTTAATTTGGGTGTAGGTACTATACATCTCTGCCTACCTCTACGGGGAATACAGACGTGATTTTATGTAGCTGTGTGTGTATGTAGGTTACAATTTTGTGTCAAAACGCTACTTGAAACTTGCCAATTGTTTAACCTCAGATATTTAACAATAGGTCATTTAAACAGGTAGGTACGGAAATTAAATTGATCAGTTTTTATCAGTTTCATGATAAAATTTCAATTTGGAAAACGCAAGTCACTTCAGTCTGCACTTCTTATCTTAAAAAGTCGACTAGCGAATACCTCTCGACTTTTCTTAGGAAACTTTTCAAAGAGATATTCACACCCTCCGTTAAGGGTCGGCTAGTTTTCTTTAAAAGCATGGACATTTGAACCCTTGGAATTTAGTCAAGCGTTCTGTCCCTAGAGCCTTGGAAACCCCACGGTCAGTTGGAAGAAATTCAAATAAATTGACTGTAGTCACATACTTTTGGATGAATGACTAATATGACAGGGTTAGAAACCTAAGAGAATTTAGAGGCGGCATAGAATTTTTCTATAGGTAATACACAGACATAGTAAAAAATATAGAAGAATTGCTGCGAGCAATCATAGTAAAGCCAAAAAAAATGCTCCTTCGTGTACAACCAGCGCTCATGCTCACACCATGCACCTGAAGGATATTTGCTTTTGCGATGCTTACTGACGGTTTGAGGTGCATGTGTGTGTGTGAGCGCTGGTTGTACACGAAGGAGCATTTTTTTTATGGCTTCACTAGATTGTTCGCAGCACTTCGTCTATATTTTTTACTATATCTGCGAGGTATTAAAAGATTCTACGTATCGTTAAAGTTGCAATAAGTGCCAGCTAAAGCACTAATGGAAATCACGTTTGGCATAATGACGGTTCGTTTCAAAGTAGAAAATTTGCACCCAACATTGACACGATGCCAACGCCACTACTAATTGAATACGAATTATCACCTTAGTATACTCTTACCATCTAAAGATAAACGGCCAAAACTAACCGATTATTTTGTCAAATTCAAAGTGATTCTATCCAAACTTCGTGACAAAAATGTCATTAAGCTAAAGATTTTCAAAGACGATAGCGCAAGTCAGAGGAAGCCTATACTTAGCCACAGTACGCGGACGGAATAGAAAGAAAAACGTAGTGAATAAAAAGACAGACACTAATCAGACGCTTAATGTTAGTCACCGGGGTTATTCCTGGCATTCGAAGCATCCAGCCAGGTTGTTTTCTAGTCCATTAATATTCTAATTAGTTTGTAGTAATCGCGGTTTAAAACGGAGATGCTAATTCGAGACTTCACCGTAACTGACTTTGGTGAAAGGATAACATCATCGGTGTAGTGCTTTCTCGCTCTGACATTGGGATTTGGCCTGGGATGACTTCTCGCCGTGCATAAGTCTGTGCCATTGATGACTTTAACAGTTTCTTCAAATTAAAATTGATTTCCATATTATTATCGTCTTTTCACGAAGCAGTGATAGCCTAGCGATTGAACGCTTGCTTTGCATGCAGGAGAGTCTGAGTTCGACCCCGGCCTGCACTTTTCGAATTTATGTGCGGATCATAATTTGATCATCACTTGCTTTAACAGTGAAGGAAAACATCGTGAGGACCTACACACCTGAGAGTGTTTCATACAGTTCTCAATGGTGTGTGTAGTATACCGACCCTCAATGCCAGAGTAGGGGATTATGGCCTCAACCTTCTCATTCTGAGAAGAGGCCCGTGTCCGTAGTGGGAATATTGTCCCATGACTGCTTATGTTGTGTTCTCATGGCAAATTTTTATGGAACATCTGATTCATAATCTGAATTTGAAAATTAATTTATGTATCAATGGAATTTACATAAGCTATTGAGAATGCCGACGATGAGGGTAAGAATCTCATTTTAGGTTTTCCATTGACTTTTATAATGCGTATTGATCCTATCATAACATAACCTAACCAGCCCATTACTGTCCCACTGCTGGCCACGGGCCTCTTCTCAGTACGAGAAGGCGAACGATCCTATCATACAACGTGTTATTGAAATAACTGAAAACCTCTTAAGGAGTCATTGTACTCATCAGTATGAACAACTTTTATTATGGGACCAACCCTAAAATAGCACATATATTGACAAAATGGACACTGACATTATAATAAAATAAGTTTAACCGGATAACATCGCGTATCGCGTAGTGATCGCGAAAACCTAAACAATTATTATGTAGGGAACAGTTGATTATTTTCGTCACGATTTCAATGTTGGTCCTGAGACAATCACTCCTAAAGAGGTTTTCAATTATTTCAATAACACATTGTATACCTATTCACACAGACTACAGATAAATGGACATTTCCTATGACTGCTACAAAAAAGAAATGCCCATTATTACACTAAACATCACACTTCCATACATATTCAAACGCACCCCATAGTAGGGTAATCAGACAATGCAGACAGAATTAATAGAAGTCCCGTAATGATACATCTTATTTATACGAGCAAATACCAAGAGGGGGTGACCGTCGACACCATATTTGATATAGGAAATGAAAATGTCATCGGCTTAAGGATTATTGATATTGCACGATTTACGATAGCTGATATTAGTATATTATGAGAAGGATTATAATCAGGCTTAGAAAGGAAGCATTGGAGCCGATTCTGTAGGGCATTGACTAAACTAAAAATCTTGCTTGTTTGCTTTATTTTCTTTCTATCTTCTGCTTCCCATTTTGTATTTTCAGCAAAAGATTCTCTTGTTCTGGAACAAAATTTATTATAAACTATCGCGCTCTTTTTCTAATAGTAGATACAAGAAAGGGATGGCATCAATTTTAGTACTGTCAAATTAGTCGGAATGGGGACATTAAAAGAGTCTCCACGAGAGACGATATTTAATTGATCGTTCGGCGCACTCTGGGCAGTCAGCCCCGCTATCAACCTGCTGACTGGCTAATCTTTTCCCCACGACATGAGCTATTATTGTTATCGTGCTCATGACGACACGAAGAAGAAGAAGAAGAAGAAGTCGGAATTTAGATTTCCATATTATAAGTTTAGTCGTAATCTCGGAAAGTGCCCACTAAAATACAAAGAAAACTAATTTGACAGTTCTAAAATTGTTGCCATCCTTTTCTTGTATCTACTATTAGTAAAAGAGAGCGATAGTTTAAAATAAGTTTAGTTGGTGAGCAAGAGAATCGACACCAATGTTGTGAATGTTGTCTTCAAAAAGTTTTTCATATTTTATGGTATTTGTATTTCAAGAAAGAATCCGACAGAACGATCCGGTTGGGCTGGACAGCATTTGGTAAACTTCGCTGAGTCTTCTCGTCACCTATACCGCAAAGTTTGAAGACGAAGGTCTTCAACCAGTGCATCCTGCCTGTCATGACTTACAGTGCCGAGACGTGGACACTGACACGACTTGGACTAGTTCACGAATTCAAAGTCACTCAGCGAGCTATAGAGCGAGGTATGCTTGGAGTTTCCTTGAAGGATAAAATCCGTAACGAGACGGTGAAGAACCAGAGTGACCGACGTAGTTTGTAGGATCAGTAAGTGAAATGGTAGCGAGCTATCGAAGGACCGATGGCCGTTGGAGCAGACGAGTCCTTGAGTGGAGACCGCGACTCTGCAAACGCAGCATAGGGCGCCCCCCAGCCAGGTGGACCGGCGACCTGATTAAACTACCTGAGAGTACTGGATGCGGAAGGCATTGTGGCGCAACTTGGAGGCCTATATCCAGCAGTGGACTGCAATAGGCTGAAATAGTGATGATGATTTTATTTTGTTTTTTTTTTACTACGTCTGTGGTTAGTGGATCGAGGGTCGAACTGCTGATCACGAGATCGTGGGTTCGATTCCCACAGGACACAAATATTTGTGTGATGAACATAAGTGTTGGTCTGGGTGTTTCTTATGTATTATAAGTATGTATTTACAACAAAAAAGTATCTAAGTATAATATCCATTGTCTAGTACCCATAGCACAAGCTCTGCTTAGTTTGGGACTAGATGGTGCTGTGTAAAAATGTGCCAAATTTATTTTTTATTTATTGTTATCAAGTTAATTAGCACAATTAAATAAATAAATAAATAAATATTTTTGGGACATTTTTACACATCAACATCTAGTCCCAAACTAAGCAGAGCTTGTGGTATGGGTACTAGACAATGGATATAATACTTATATACTTTTTTTTTTGTAAATACATACTTAAAATACATAAGAAACAACACATACATTACAACAAACATAATTGACACAAATATTCATAGAAAGATAGGGTCACACATGTGAAAGTTAAATCTCTCGATGACCAAACAACCGTTTATTCGATACTTAAAAATGTATTAGATACTGAACACACGATCGATTAAGCAGTAAAGTATTGTGTGTCGGTGTAAGATTTTAATTAGTAATTTATTGTGATGGTGACGTTTTTACCCATCGTCAATCGTCATCCACTACAGAATCTACCGTCAAACAGAAAAGCTAAAAGTTGCAATAGAGTCTTCATCAATGGTTTCTTGCGTGGGTCCTATCCTTTTTTTTTGTTTTTGTTTTCGAGTGGAAATCTTCATGGATACTCTCTGTCTGGGGAGGGCGGAGGG
Organism: Asteroscopus sphinx; assembly: GCA_949699075.1. Lineage (NCBI taxonomy): Eukaryota > Metazoa > Arthropoda > Insecta > Lepidoptera > Noctuidae > Asteroscopus > Asteroscopus sphinx. Next base: position 17,440,784 of record OX453022.1, on the reverse strand, counting down.
GTATGTCGGACTCGTACCGACTGAAACCACAAGGTGGCCATCCGCTGCACAAAATAGAGGAGCTCCAGTGGACCACGCCGGTGCCCCTCGAGTGCTACGCCTTTGGCACGTCCCGGGGAAACAACAAGGTTTCCCCAACTGCAACACGTGACCACCACGTGCTGTTGTCCTCCCCAGTGGGAGGATCCTATCCTAAGCAATGTTTGTACGATCTACATTATCAATTAGAATCCATACGCCGAACATAATTTTTTCTTCAACTTGTTTTTTTCGTCGCAAAAACGAAGTATCAAGAAGTCGTGGGCCACGATTGTGGGGACAGGCGTAAGCGTGTCAAAGGTAATATCACGAGGTACCCGTAAGCCGGAATACCAGTGGAAAGGTGACTGGCAGTATACTGGGTAAGTAATAAGATTTGGTCATTGAAAAATACGTTTGTATTGTGTTTTTTTTCCTATTTTTTTCCTCTCTACATTTTATGTACAGTAAAGTAAAGTAAAATTCAGTAAAGTACACTAAGATAGAGTATACCAGCTGCTGTTTTGACAAATGCAATATAAACTTATTATTAACATAAATATAGCTAAACTTTCTTTGAAAAATTCAGCCTTTTTATATCGCTAAAATCGGGCTATTTAACTAAAGAATGTGGAAATTTTAACGATGTCAACAATTTTATAAAAATAACATAACATAACATCACGCCTGTATTTCCCCGTAGGGGTAGGCAGAAGTGTGTAGTACACCCACATTTCGCCAGTTATGTTATAGTCCCATGTAATGTCCTATTACCATTGACCTGGCACAAATCCAGACTACGGGCTGCTACTGAGAATTTCCTAATGAAAAAACCCAATAACACTTTGCCCGACCCGGGAATCGAACCCAGGACCCCACGCTCAGCAGTCGCGCTTGCAACCACTAGACCAACGAGGCAGTCGTTCATGTTATAAAAAATAACATGAATAAAAAGGTAAAGTATCAAAACTGTTCACACCCTCATTCAGTAATAATGACAAGAGGCAATCCAAGGCAGTCGGTCGTCCCGGGAACGTTTACTATAGCACCCCCGGTGATGAGGTTAATATGACTCGACGAATTTCCGACCGTGTCCGACAATCCGACACTACTCCAACAAGTCGGATACGATGGGATAAAGGTTACTTAAGGTTGAAGTGTCGCTAAGGTGTTAGAATAATTTTAAGTTCGGAAAAAATAAATTTTTGCAATTTTAAGTAGGAAATAATTCATGATAATCTTGCTAATAAGAGGAACTTACCTACCTACTTATAAAAATGATTGATTATTAGAAGATGAGATAGAAGAATTTACGTATTATCAATGATATTCAGATATGTTGTTACGCGCGCAATCTGAAGACATGAAAACGTTCTAATTGGGACGTTTTGCTACTAGTCTGCATCAAGCAAGGCGCCTAGCATGACGTGTGGCAAAATTAAAAAACAAAAATGTCGTCATGTGTGTACAGAAAGTGTACTAATTACGACGCGAAACTAACTTAAAGTAACTAACTTACTTACTTTATACTAGTTTATGTGTTTTGTGCTGCCGCTGCGTACGGAACATATTTTTCGTTGGTTTTGTTAGGGTATGACATATCTATGCTTTTAAATATCATTGCTTATTATTAACTAGACTGCCCGCGGCTTCGCCAGTGTACTGAAATAAACTATAGCGTATATTACTTCTGGTTAAAGTATGCTTTCTAATGGCGAAAAAATTATTAAAATTAGTTCAGTAGTTTCAGAGTTTATCGATAGCAAATAAACAAATCTTTCCTCTTTATAATATTATTGGTATTAGTATATGAGACTAGATGATGCAGTAATTATTTATAGGAATATTTAAAGCATAATCACATATAAATATTATTATATAAATAATGTAATTAAGAATGAATACATTATTTAGTTTTAAAACTCCATGACCTGCATAAAGCAGAAAACAAAGTAGATAGAAAAATGTTTAAAGCTTCATTAAAAAATCCCCATCTATACTTCAATAAACGATTTTTTTTTCAATTTAACAATATTCTTCCAAAAATTCACTGCACAGCGTTGCAACGCACAATATTTCTGGTCAAAAATAAATAAAAGCATTCGTCCCGTCCCGGCCGGGCCCAGTGGGACGGACGATTTGTACGCTGGCCAAATTGCAGCTCTTTAGGCAGACTGTAATAATCACGTCATATCCAATTTTCGTTTCAAACGTTCAGCGAATACAAATTGAGCAACGCGTTGATTGAATATTTCACTTGTTTATTAGTGAATTGACACTTTGTAATTAATTAAGAGATAATTATTGGGTATGTAAACAGGGATTTTTTTGATTGTGTACATAGCTGGTCAAGGCATAAAAGTATAATAACAGATTTAAATATCCTTAGCTAACATGGAAAGCGTATTTTTTTACAGAATAGAAATAATGCAGAATTGTTTTTCAGTTTTTTTAAAGAGTTGAGATAAATAGCGCTGACATGCACTTGTATTAAAATACAATTTTCTTGGCATTAATCCATAATGATGCAATGCATTTCGAAATATTGCTTCAGAGACATTTTTATGAGTAGGTATGTAAATGAAAAAATATCAAAATATAATGATCACAATGATAAATCTCTAAAAATCTCCAACATAAAAATGTAAAGTTTTGATAAATTGCATCCTACTTTGACAATGTAATGTTGACGCTGACGCAATGAAAATATTCGTACAATAGATGATATCGCATGCCCACACACCCCAGTGGGCGAGATCCCGCTTTTTACGGACAAAAAATGACCAATCTGCTAGACGCGTCGATACGGGTATGACTAATGGTGGTCGCCCGCTTAGCAAATTGCCTGCCAAAATCGTAACGAAACTGGAAAATTGTTACATTCATAAATGCAATAGCTGGGATTTGCGTGGATAGCATTCTGATGAATAAAATAGTGAGGATTACGCGGCCCCATGCGATAGCGGTTTGAAACGTCAGATGGACAAATGTTTGTGATAATCGTTTATATGATTGGATTCTGTTTTGTGCGATCCTTTTTCTTGGTGAGAAAATTTTATTACATCGAACGTTTTCTAAGTAAATAAAACTAGCTAGCTGAATTAGCAATACAAAGAGAGGTTGGGGCCGCATTCGCAGCCAATTGAAAGGAGAAGGAAATAATAGTTATTTGCAATAATCGACTGAAGGGACGGCTGATTGCGCCCGGGGCACGGGCGAGGAAATTTTTCCCGTATTTTTGTCTGCCAACTTACTCCCGAGTCTTCGTTAGTGCTTACTATAAATTTGTCAGTTTATTCGATCTTACTGCTACTTGGAATAATCATTGTGCTTAATGCAGATTGGCTTGATCCAAAGTTGTATGTGTACCTACTAAATTAGATAAGTTATTCCTTAGTCTTGTTTAAGAGACAAATTTTGTATTTGATATTCTGTGCAGTCCTCTCGTAGTAGATAGATTTCTTGAAACTTTTAAATATAAAATAAGAATGAATATAACGGCTACTACTTCAAATTGTTAGTTCAAAAATATAATTGTGAATTGCGTACCACAATAGCACTTTTTAGGTACCTATATTCATTTGGTATAAGAAATATATTTATTTATCATCAAAGATTCTCAGGAACCCTTCCCAACTGGTACCAATTCAACCCTAAAAGAAGGTATTAAAACAACAGGGGTCAGCACAAAAGTCCGTTGATGAGGTAAAGGGGGATATAATAGATCATTTTCGGGACACTTGTCCCGTAGTTAATCCGGACTGGTCCAGCTAGTGATCGATTGCAGTCACCCTACTATTGGAATGTCCATTAAACTTGGCATTTTATGCGACTATTTTCAAATTATTGGTCATCTGAGCGAAATTTTCTGTGGTTGATGATGTCTTGACTAAATTATTATGTTGTAAATGTTGCCTTGTAAAGAACTGGTTAGCTACGTTAGAAACAGAACTAAAAAAAAAAAAATTGCTTCAAAAAATATATCGAATCGATATCAAAAGAGGCTGTAAGAAAATAGTAAAAATCTTTTTGTGACAAATAATTATGATTTCGTTCAATATTTGCATTGACTTTCTAAAGCTTTGAAATTGATATAATATCATATTGAGAAATAATCTTTCACATCGACGGGTCCATTCTTCATGCAAATCATAAAAAAATGACAATATGCCGTTGGATACGTATTACGCTCGCAATTTTGTTGAGTATTGCATCGATATTTTTTTCCTTTTTTTTTCGTCGTAACATCACAAAATTACAAAACACCTGCAGCAAGAAGATTCGAGTTGAAACCGCAGACATAAATCGATCATTGTTTTTGAAAAATCGTTTCTTTTTAACTTTTATTCGATTCTCTAATGACAGATAATAGTTCGGTTGTTATAACGAAACTGGACGTTTTTGGGGACGAACTCATTGTGATTACTGTTCGGCTTAATAGCCCCGAAAGTACCTATTATGTCTCTACTTTGATATCCTTTTTTTTTCTGTCTAACCAGCATGTCACTAGATTGGTTTCAACCGATTCTGTAATTGACTCCTTTAAATATAGTACTTATCGAATAATAAAGCGACATATTTTATAAAATAGCCAAAATAGGACGTTCACAATGACCATAGCTAATAGTGCTGTCTAAAAAACTGTTAAAAATGTGGAATGTAACATTATTTCAAATAATACAGAATTCAATTCTAAGTCACACCTATCAAATAGTTCGGCTCTTTTTATCAAACTTTTTGTCCGACTATTTCACACATTGAACCACTAGGTATTATTTGACACACTTAGAAAATGTATAGCTAGATAAAATATATTTTACAATCTTGTATTTCGGTTTGTCTGTCCGTAGTAAAAACTCGAATGGATAGAGGGCGCGACGAATTGCAGTGATTCAGCAGTTGGTAGCCGATTGAGGCTGGCTACTGTACTGTACAGGCTGTTTTTAATCGTAAATATTTTAGATAAATATCTCGAATATAAATTTTTTTGGCGTCAGTTGTTGATGTTTTTGATCAATATGCTTCAGTTTTCGGTTAGGGTTATTATTTCTATGCTTTTGTTGCATTTACGTACAGGCTTAGAATAAATATAGGCTACACAGACTGCACAGCGATTTTCAATCGCACGATTTTTATTCGCGCTGTTTTTATTCGCGCTCTGAGATTTTTTTTTCCACCACGATTTTTAATCGCCAGTGCGGGAACCAATGATTTCAAAGGGACTCATAGAAAGGGCCATAAACTTATATATTACGCTAGTAATATACAACGTGTATCAGAAATGCGTGGTCATATTTGAAGAGCTTATTAAGGGGATGCTATCGAACAACTATTACTATGGGACCAACCCTGAAATCGCGAAAAAAATATCAGCTGACCCCTTACATTTTGTCGAGCGACATCGATGATAATCATTTTCAAGGATAGGCTGATATTTTTTTGCGATTTCAGTGTTGGTCCCATAGTAAAAGTTGTTCGATATGACCCTGAATGAGCTCTTCAAATATGACCACGCATTTTTGATACACGTTGTATAAGTCTATGGCGGGAACCTATATAATTCCATGTGTTACAGATTGTGCCATAAAAAATAATGCGAGTAAAAATCGCTGTGCTAGCTGGCCTTAGAACCGCAGTAGTCGCACGCGGAGTGAAGCAATTTCAAGTTGGCCTTAAAGGCTAGGTACCTACATTTTTCTTGCGCCTTTGTGTGTGTCGGCTCGGCGACCATTTTACTACCTACGTGCTACTTGCGTGCGTGATTGATTGTTTTTGTGCTTCAACTGTGGTTTTTTATAGATTATTTAGGATTGAAAGGTTAAGAGGACGCTCCGAAAAAATAGTTCCCACGCTAGCTCCTCCCTTACACCCCACCACCCGCTAGCTACACTTGTCACTCACCGCTAATATTGAAATATAAAGTCAAGACAGAGAACAGGGAAACCATGGAATTGCCTACTAATATTTATGTTTTTTTTTTAACACCACATTAAAATTAGAATTTCATTACAATTTGTTTATAGTATACAATTAAAACTTGAACGGAACATCAGAAGGCCATTTCTCGTAATTAAAAACGTTCAAAATATAGTTCCAAACTAATCTCAATCTCCTGACAGTAGATGTTTCTGATTGCCATTTGTTGGTGACATTAATGAACTAGGTGTTCAAATTACTCAGTGCGCCTATATACAAATTTAAATGAATAATTACACAAAAAAAAAAAAAATACTCACCTGACCATTTTTGTCCTTTTTCCAGAAATGTTCTTTTCTTGTCAATTGCTTCATCAATACTACCCATTTTAAAAGGAGCTAGAGCACATTTTACTTCTACAACCATATCGTCAATGATACCTTCAGGCGTGGCTCCTAAAAAGGGATATTTTTCGTCTATGTAGAGGCCATATTCCATAATTTCAATATTTTGTAATTGTGATAATTGCTCTAGTGCCACTGCTTCATATTGTCTTCCGTACTGTATGGAGGAGACATGGGCAATTGGTGTGCTGTAAAGTATGTTTCTTATTATATTTCTACAGCTTTGAGTCCTTCTACGTTTTATTATTTTACCAAAATTTGATACGGTCAATAAGTTGCGTCTAAGCTCAAACCACTCACTGCACTGAATTCGTAAAACTGTATGTTGACTAATACGGTTACGTTCTTATTCAGTCTTACGCAAATTATCTATAAAAGTTTCCTTTGACAGTTTGAAAGTTTCTGGATCGATATCTGGCTGCTCTGCATTTTGATTCTTTGGCAGCGTAATTCGTTTGATATGAACGGCGGCACCAACATCCATCTACTATGACTTCAATCATCGGGATGCCATCTTTACTGACGCGACCTTCTTTCAAAGCGACTTCTCTTTCTGTCTCACCAGCCCTCTTCATTTCACCCCAAGCTGTTTTCTCCCATTCTTCTGCAATTTCGTCTTGCATTTTTTTTTTGTTTATTTCGTTTAAGCCGACTGCAGATGTAAATTATTTTAATTGAGCATATCCACCGCCACTTGCCATAATTCCAGCTACGGCTTCTTTATTTATGTCCCAATCTCAAATCAATCAATATTCAATATTAAATAAATTCATTGTTGCAGATTAAACAATTTAAATTTAATCGCAAATAGAGTCCGTTTTGACGTTCAGAAACCACTTCAACAGAACTCAACCCACAGTTAAAAAGGGCGTCGTGATCGGCGATAGCTTACAAATTATCGAAAAACGTTGTGTGTTCACCATCCGTCTCCCACTTAGTATTTTGCTTTCCTAAAACGAAGGCGTAGATGTTAGTATAATCACAAGAAATATTATTAAAGTTAGTATCCCTCTTGGATACTTTGAAACAGAGTTGCAAAAAACAGGAAATTTCATGTTGAATGGGATATTGCGTTCGCCTTGGTTAGACATTGACAGCTTGTTTTTTAAAAAATTATCTCATCGTACGCAAAAGTACGATAATTATGACGTTTGAAAATCATTTCGTAGAAATACTACAAATTATATACGCTAGACCCTTTCTTTCCCGTCCCGGCTTGGCACAATTCAAGTAGGTGAGCCCCTTATCCCCGTGCGGCCTAACGTTGGCCGCATCGACAAGGACCAGCGGCCGTCAGGGATACGAGGACGTTTTCTGGCCCAGCACCCCACACGCTATACCCTAGATACATACATACATACTGGGTGTCAGGGAAACGCTTCCGAAAACGAAGATAGGTAATAGTGCTGGTGATACGAAACCACAAAAAGAAGCGATTCTTTTTTTAGATTTTTTCTCTTTTTTTTTGCATTTTTCATACATAACCAACCAGCTTTGGGCAGTTAAATAAAACTGATTTGCAAAAAAAACCTCATTTATTTACTTCTTTTTTTTAAGTTCGCAATGTAATTAAACAACTATATATGTATAATACTTGCATCTTAATAAGGAAAATAATCGATAAACCCATCCATACTAACTTGTCTTTTGTAAAAATATCACAAATTAGTAAACGAAGTCTTCGACAACCTAGCTTACTTGTACTGCCAAAGGTAAGAACAAACTTCGCAAAAAAAAGTATTACCTATGAAGGAGCAAAGCTATAAAATAAATTGCCATCTAATATAAAAAAATGAGCTCATTTAGTGGTTTTAAGTCTCAACTGTCTCAATATATAATAGAACATTTTTCACCTTCCTGTTGAGGCTATGAAACTATTGACTGAGTGTTCGGCGACCATTACAATAAGTTTACTAAAATGTTAAAACTATTTTCATGTAAGTGGCATATTTTCTTCTTGAAAATAAATTTCTTTAAACCGAATTCAAATAAAATATCAGTTGGCGCTAGGGGTGAACGACATCCGCTCGCATACGCAGTCCGTGTCGTAGCGAACGTAGGTATGTTAGGTACGCGCGGCATTGATCCCGAGTTTTGTACGCTTTACATTTCGGGTTTGCAAAATACCAAATCACTAAAACAATGAGTATAAGGCTAATGGTTATTGGTATTCGATTGTGTTTAGCAGCCTAGTATAATAATAGCCTTTCAGTTTCGGGAGTGTTTCCCTGACACCCAGTACGTATTATCAAGCCGGTTTCCCATTGGGGTAGGCTGCCATCTCTTTTGTTTCATTTACGTTTATTAACCTCGTCATACATATACCTATTATTAATAAAAATACTTGTTTTTTACGGACAACATGATCCAAATATACAAACATGATGTTTATGTTGTATTGGTCGTAGGCCTGAAAAAAGTTTGTTACTTTGAAATCACTGGAAAAGCCCAGCACTGTGTACCGTACTAGGCCACTGTGATGAGATGACCTTTTTGACTTACTCATACGATAATTTTTCACATAATAACTCATAATTTAATTTTAGAACGTCAGTATGATGTCCCTGATGTAACGCTAATGAAAATCAGTTGAATTAAATGTTCCATAATTGCTGTTTTATTTGTTAATATAATACTTTGTTTAAAACATGTTTTAAACACATTGGCAAAAAAACATTGTTTTTTCCCTCGTGTTTTAAATCAGTTGGTGGTTATATTAATCAGATTCAATGGTGTTTAAAACATATGTTTTTTTCGTAACAACTCTGCTTTGAAAAGAAATATAATTATAAACATACCAAGTTAGTCGTATCCTGTAACAACTCCATTTTATTATACCTCTCAACAGTTTCAGGAAGAATATTTTCTTTGATCCCATCGTTTCTTGTATTTCCATTTGCCTTAAAATTAAATGTTTTATAACTAATGATGTGCATACCTACATCTCCAAAAAACTCAATCTATTTTATTTTAAAACGATTGTAGCCTAAAAAGTAAGTACCTAATATACAAGCTTCTAGTACTGGTGATGATTGGACGCTAAGAGTGGGGGGGCCTCGAAGCGTCTACTAAGCGACCCTGGGGTGGACAGCAGTACGTGGTGGTCACGTGCTACTGTGGGGGAAACAATATTGTTTTCCCGGGACGTGCCAAAGGCATAGCACTTGAGGGGCTCCGGCGCGGTCCAATAGAATTCCCGGAGCTCCTCGATTTTATGCAGAGGATGGCCACCGTGTGGTTTTAGTCGGTAAGAGGCCGACATACCCCTCCGCCGTCCCCACACGGAGGGAAACCATGAGTCTTTCAACAGAAAAAAAAGGTCTCCACCTTGATCAATTATATTATCAGTGTGATTAGCGCCAAAATTCAATGCTGGCAATCTAAAAAAAGTTAATTAATCATTTTTACATAGCATGGGTACGATGACAGTAGGACAAAACGATGCCTTATGAATAAGGGTAAAAGAGACTCCACTACAAAACATGTATTTGACACCTGATACCGTACCCATGCTATGTGAACAAGTTTATAGGTAGAGATTTTATTCTATTTTCAATAAATATGTTACGAGTTATGGCCATTTTCAATAAAAACACAATCGGTTGATTTGCTTACTCAATAAGAGTTTTGACATAACTTATTCAATCCTATCACAAGTTATGTCAAAATCCTTATTGAGTAAGCAAATCAACCGATTGTGTTTTTACTTTTTGTTTAGCGAGATTCCGTCCGCCTTTTTTATTCATCCAAGGTTTTACATAAGTAAACAAACAGTAAAGCACCCATGACATGACAATGACCAAAATGGCAGAGGCTATGGTGCCTTTTCTTTGTCTTGCAGACATTCAAGAATCGTGTGTAGGTAAACATACTTGTAATACATAAGAAACACGCAGACCAACACAAACATGTTCAACAAATAAATACTTGTGTCTTGTGGGAATCGAACCCACGACCTCGTGACCAGCAGTCGCACACTCGAACCACTAGACCACAGACGTAGTCAAAGTAGTAGTTATAGTTTTATTTCAAGTTTGGCCCTCTCCTAACCTATTCCATAAATTCACGCTGTATAAACCGCTAATACAATATTTCGTGTGTTATACCTACTCAAGTTGTACAATTTTACACTATACATACCCACTTTTCTTTACGTAATAATACTTGAACTAGAAGTAAATTTTTAAATTAATTAGTTCAACTGGCGACTCCGGTAGTATCTCTGTTCCGAACAAGTAAATTGCTTCCTATAAAGAAAACGTTTATATTTTAGTTTTATTAAAGCTAAAATAATAATAATACATTTTTAGAAATAAAATAGATAATAATGCACTTACCTTTTAGATTGTCTAGCGATCATACTTGCTTCTTTATAACGTTTAGCTATTTTTCTTTTTGAAACATATTTTCTATTAATTTTATTACCCATGACACTAGTAAAAGACGTCAACGTCTGTCAGAATGATTTTTAAATATTTTATGCTTGTTTTATGGCTATAAAGTCTTTTTTGTTTACGGTATTAAATATTTTCGTAAATTCGTGACAATTCACGCATAGACGCGACAGACACAGACCCTTCCTCTATAGCGCAATGCGCGGCACTGAAGGTGAGCATTGCGATTTGCTCTCGTAAATTTTATGTTAGCTGCAATAGAGCTCACTTTCAAATAAATCATTCTCGCGCGTTTTACCGCGGAAGTAAAGGCCGTAAGTCTCAAAACAATTTTCGTTTATTACATAAATAATAATTAATCAATAGAAATTTCCTTAAAGCTGTATTTAATATACTTTATTATCTGCCTATCTCCATAAATTTTATATACCTAACTTAAATAATAACGGAGAAATATTCGGAAAATCTCTAAAAACGCAAGATTTTGAAAAATTAAAAGCATCGAAAAAAAAACAACGAATCATGTAACTGGGATAGTCAAACGGTAGATAAAGGTTCAAAATAACATATGTTTAAATTTGAAATTCATCAGGCATGTGTACGACTCGGCATATGTTTCCGAAAAGTCACCTCATTTTGGGAGCCTAGTCTTAATTTAATAACCAACTTTTTCTTTGCATGAACCTTACAATTAAATATAATAATTATTAAATAAAGCACGAATGCTTTTTTGAATTCCGCACGTGTTTTCTTTAAGAAAATTACTTTTATGAAATCACTGCCAAAATAACAACAGCCTATGTAAAACTTTAAAAAACGAGACAAACTGTAATAGATCCATACGTTCAAAAAGGGCCAGCAGAATCACCAATCTTATTTGCTGATTTATAACTTCACAATATACCTTATCACATAAGTCCAAGGACTAAAATTGTATGGCAAAATGTATTCAGCCGCTAAATCTTGTATTCCAGTTCATCTAAAATGAGGCAGTAGGAGATAGGAGATAATACCTTATAATATTAACCCGGATATTTGATATTGCGTTTTTTGTGACCATCTTTTTTATTTAAGAGACATTGGTTAATTGTGTGTTGAAATGTGGAGATTCTCCAAATGTTTATCGAAAGCCTCATAACGGCTGCTTGCAAGCTTGAATCATAGACAAGACCAGAAGACAGATGCACACAGATTCATTACAGTCATATAATACTACAGCTTACATGCGTTCAGGAATAATCAATTCTTGAAAAATATGTTTATACAGGGTAATTGAAAAAAATACCTAAAATAACTTACCACTAACTTTATACTATGACTTCAGGGTCATAGTACAACCTTTGTTCTATGATCTTTCATAATTCGAAAAAAAAACATATTAAAATATGTAAATACTCTGTAGTTTGCATATTCTAGACAGCCGAAGAGAGGCCGGCCGGGAGTTGCGTCGGCGGGGCTGCGCTACTAGTACACACGGCTACACATCAAGCTGTACAAAACCAGTAAAGGCTGACCTCGCGTTGGAAGGAAAACCTATACAATACGAGGTCAGCTTATACTGGAAATCTACAGCTTGATGTGTAGCCGTGTGTACAACACACTCGAGCTTGCGGAATAATATACCTACTATAAGTATACGCAAATTTTACACACTCCAAATAAACAAAAAAAATGTTTTTGCCTTACCTGTTTAGTTTTGGCTAAAGTCGTAGAACAAACATTATTCATGATCGTGATACGAAGTCAGTACTTGGAGGTTTCGGGTATTTTTTCAATTACCCTGTATAACTGAAAAATTTGTCAGTTACAATTTCAACAGTATCCTATGATACCAACATACATCTTAAACATGTTATAATTATAGGTCCACTAATGCTGCTGACCCATCGACCTATATACATGCTGAAATTTGAGTCGCTTATTTCCCGAAAAGGGGTCATTGTACTCATCATTATGAACAACTTTTACTATGGGACCAACCCTGAAATCGTGAAAAAAAAATCAGGTGGTCCCTACATTTTATCGATTTAAGTGAACATGATTTTTTTTTCACGATTTCAGGGTTGGTCCCATAGTAAAAGTTGTTCATAATGATGAGTACAATGACCCCTTTTCGGGAAATAAGCGACTCAAATTTCAGCGTGTATATATAGCTGACCTAGTATTTTCTACGACAGCTGATCGTGGTTTCGGGCATTTAAGAGGCTCTTTGCCTGAATCCACTGCAATATTATGGTTCTAGGGGCTTTGACTTTTAAGTTTACAAAATATTTAGGTTGGTTAGGTAATAATACCGAATATAAGCAGCTGATATAAGTAGATAACTTTTGGCACCGTAAAATGCTCCAACATTGTGACATACTTCGTAAAGTTGTCAAAAATTTGGCAAAGTTGCCTTTTTTGTGTACACCTAAACTACAATGGCAATGGTTTTCGTATTTAGGGACTGTTTCAGTTAGAAGTGTCAGTGTGTGTCAAATATTCAGTTAATGCCATCAGGCAAAGTAGGGCTATGTGGGCAAAGTTGGAGCATTTTACGGTATAATAACAAGCATAGCAATTAGTAATCTACCCATTGTCATTTATTTTATCTTCCAGATATTTCTTTTACTCGTTATGGAACATGTTATAGCTTATATCGAATGGACAATAATATAATTGCGGTCTCATCACACAAAACTATACGATTTTTTTTTCTTTTCAATTGAACTGGCTGCGGTCTGAGGCACCGTTTTTATAAGTTCAGCTGCTTCGAAATCGACTTTTACGATAAATATTGGGTATTTTGTTACTGTAAATGGCCAGTACGCATCATAATTTTATTCGATTTTCAAATTTGATGTGTTTTTCGAAATGAGAATTATTATGACAGCCTGAAGCACTCGGGCCTCTTTATTGACCTCTAAAATGAGTGATCATGAAGGAATATTAGCAAATTGCCTAGATCACCACCATTGGTAAACGAACTACTGACCGCACATTACTTTTATTAGAGCTAAAGAAGTTGCTTCTGTGCTTACCTACTAGTTTTATGACTGAGAAAAGGTCTTCTGTTGTAGATAATATTCTTTCATGACATTTTTATAATCAACGCGGAATGAAAAATCTAACATTTTCTTGAATATATTTATTAAGTTTTTCTGCTTAAAAAATATCAGAGAACATTATTTTTCAATATCCCAACAACAGCACTCAACTAATCTTGACACTTTATTTTTTTTATTATTTCTTTTCAACACTTTTTTTTTTTTTCGAATTGGCTATCGCAGGTGGTACCGAGGTACCATTTCTGCTTAACCGGGCTAGTTGGCGGAGAGTCCCATGTGAGACTCCATTCGCCGAAAGTTTTTCCCTAATCCTACACTTAAAAACCAAAATCGCGGTATTATGAGAAGACCGTATCCCAAAAACAGCACTCAACTAATCTTGACCCTTTAATTTTTTTACTATTTCTTTTCAACACATTATGAACTCTCGCTAGCATATTACATGTAACAAAAACGCGTGTTACATTATTTAGTTACGCTCTTTATTTTTCAATCAAAATATTTTTGTCTACGGATGTGATTTTTTTACATTTTCCTTTCAACAGTTTTTTAGGTATTCTTTAGAAATTTTGATGAGGTGTGAAAGGGTTCCTGTCTGGTGATTGAGTCAAAGAAGTTTTTGTTTTGTGAGATGAAATTTAAAAAGAGTAAAATTCTTAAGATAAAGGAGCCTTTTATTGGGATTGGCTTGTGTTATCTCGTAATTTTCACGGCTCTTATAGATTTTTTTCATTGTCAAACATACCAAAGGACCCGTCGCACTTGCTTCTCTGCCAGTATTTTTATACGATGCGTATGAAATTATGTGTTTTTCACATGATGAACAGGACTCAGGAGAGTCTACTCAAACTCTCAAACCCGGACCACACCACTGACTTTTAGAATTCATGCGTGGATCAGAATTCGATTATCACTTGATTTAACGGTGAAGGAAAACAACGTGAGGAAACTTGCACACCTGAGAGTGCTCCACACAGTTCTTGATAGTGTGTGTAGTCCGCCAACCCGCACTAGGCCAGCGTGGTGGACTTAGGCCTTAACATTTTCATTCTTAGAAAAGGCCCGTGCCCAGCAGTGGGACAGTAATGGGCTGATGATGATGACATGATGAACCAGAGTCTTTTCTCCGACACATTTACCAATTATGTTGGGGTAAACAACAGGATTGGCTGAACATCATTATTTTACATGGAGCGACTGCCATCAGATCCTCAAAATCCAGTTTATGGGTCGACATCCATAAAGTTAGACCAGTTGTCAGACTTTCGCGGGCTTCTGACTACCCATAACGACTGCCATAGATATTCGTATGGCAACCAGGACTGACAGCTTAATGTGCTCTCCAAGGCAAGGAGAAGTCTCGATGTGAAACGAAACGGTCACCCATCTAAGGGCTGATCGCGGCTAGTACAGCTTAAATTCCAGATCTTGCAATCCATGGCGCAAAGTAAGTAAAACCTTAAACTACGAAAAAACAGGTATCCTCTATTTGATGCATTTATGCTACGAACTACGATTAAGAGACAAATCTAGAAATTTAATATTAAAACCTGTCTTGTAATGCTACATAACACTTAGTTTAATTTCTTACCAACTCTTAAGATAGCATTGTTTACCTCGTTTTTTTGCAATTATAACAACGAAAGTAGGTACTATTATTTCGGACAGTCGTTCAAGGTTCAAGCAGGTTGTTGCGTATTCAAGTTTATGGTTACTTGGTTGATGTAGAGCAACAAAACGGCGCGAGTTAATGTGCCGGGTAAGTAGATACTACCAGATACTAGTACTCAATGTTATTACTTTGATGTGACGTGGTGTAACAGAATTGGATGTCTTGAACTCTTGATACTTGATTATTAACGAAACATGATTTTAATTATTTTCTGCTAGAGATAATATAAATTGTTGAAAGAAAGAGTGAGACTGTTCACGATAGCTTAGTAGCTAAAAGCATTGGCGTACTGAGGTAGGAGCAGCAGGTTCGAATCCTGTTCCTAAGGGATTTTTTTCTTTCTACAATAATTTATATCTTCAGATTTCACTTCGCATGCGTAAATGCATTAAAAATAAAATAATTATTTTCTGCTAATTATCTTTTTTGATTAATTACTTTATACCTAAGGTAAAGTATTTATTAGATTTAACACACAGAGAACACATCAAATTTAATGAGGTTTTTTTTAAATTACTTTTTAAAAGTTCTAACTTTCAAAATCGATTTATATCAACCGCAAGTGCACATAAAAGCTTCTAACTTTCCTTTTCTTGCTAACAATATTACGCAAAACTCTTATAATAAGAACGCCGAATCCTAACAAACTACGTTTACCTACATTTCACCGTGAGAACCTCGTAAATTATAACAAAGCTCTTCAAACGATACCAATTAACTTTTGACTTAAAAGCTCAGCATTTATTTGTATTATTGTTAAATCCAAGAGCCTCATTACAACCATATTTCTTGTTTCTGGGAAAACAACAAATTACGAAGGTGATCTTGATGTAATGATATGAATGCTGTAATATTGTTCAAATTGTAGAGTTAAGAGTTATCTAGATCTCTCTCAGTATGAAATTGAGTTTTTTTTCTTATGATAATGTAGATTTTATTTTTGTTTTATACCATATTGATTTTCTAAAGTCTAACGATTTATTTGTAGGTATACATATTTTATAAATTGTAATATTTTTTCTGCAAATAAGTTTTTTACTTCAGAATTCCTTGAACGTCTGACGTATTAGCTGTAGCTTGATTATATTTCTTTCTTTCTACATATAATATTGACTTATGGAATTATTCAATACTTTTCTTTAAAAACCATCCTCTGTACCACATTTTAAGCAAATAAAGTAGATTTGAATTTGAATTTGGAAGTCGCTACAAATAATACTTCATAATTTTTTCCATACATCATGCATTATTTTTTATGTTCTTCAATTACAACAATAAATAAATTACCTAATTCTTTATGTTCTTAGGCACAAGCGAGTTGGCGTACGTCATGACATGATACAATCTTAATTTGTGTTGCCTGTGCTGTCCGCGCCGGTTAATATACTGTTGTTTAACTTGGCAAAACATTTTGGAGGCTGCACACGATTTAATAAAACATTGAACTGACGAAAAAAATGCTATCAACAAATTAGATGGTCAAAAATAAATCCGAAAAAAAAAGAAATACTTATAAACGTAACTTTTTATACTAAATTAAATTAAATAAAATTTTTATGTTAAAGTTCTTTTTAGTTCTTTTTTTCTTGACAAAACATAAGATGACCCATGTCCGTAATAAAATTAGCTTAGTTATATTAATTAATAATGAAGTTTTTAAAAATGAAAGGTAACTTGCTTCAATTCCATCTTTCACGCTATAGTCAAGCCATGAAATTGTTAATAATTAGCAGATTTCCATAATTTCATAGTTTCTTAACGCATTTAGTTCTGCGTCATTATTTCGGAAATCTTTTTGCATCATTTTCATTAATTAAAACATTGTATAAGCAATAATCTTGATACTTGGGTGCGATGGCTTAATTGACCTCTTTAAAGCTCAACGATTTGGTGAAATTTTGATCGGCTTTGGTTCATAATTCAGTCGTCACCATTATTATCTTTAAAATTACCACACAAACTTAACATCTCAGTAGGTAATTGAGACGCAGTAGCCCGCGATGTTCAACATTCCTTGCGTTTTTTGCTAATTGTACCTAGTTCTATTTCACGTATTACTTTGATAGAAATGTGGTTTGCGAAAATAATCACAATATTTTTACTGAATAATAGATACCTACTCATAGAAAAAACCCAGCTCTATAGGCTTGATAATATTAATTTAATATTATTCTTGAATAATTATATGAAAGTTAAGCTAAAAATCCTCTGTATTTAAGGTAATGTACATTACAAAGTGGGCTAGAATTTTAGTATTCAGAGCTTATAATCTGAATGTTAGAAATAGAGTTAGGCACTTTAAGACAATTATTTGTCTTTAGGTCGTGTCGAATTGCCGTCCCATCGGATTATGAGAGTGAGGGAATAGAGAGTACACCTGTGTTTGCGCACACACTTGTGCACTATAATATGTCCGCGCAGATGGCTAGTCTCCATTGAAATTGGCCGCCATGACCGAAATTCGACCGGGAGGACATTATTGTCTTTAGACTTACAATGGTTTGATAAAATTACATACCTAATCCTGTTTTATTCTCTACTCATCACGGAAAACACACCTTATATTTTCTATGAAATACTTTAGGAATATGGTAAAATTACTTCCTGCCCAAAATGACGTAAGAACTACACAGAATATAATCGTGCTAGAAACCAGTACAACAATGCTGTGTAGATGTAATCAGGAAATATTCGACAGACATTTCGCTGTCGCGTGGACATTTAAAACATTTTATTATCTTGTTTTATTTCATTACTAAAGTAATTCCACGCTATAAAAACGACGAGATTATTTTAAACGCAAAAATCTGGTTTTCACATTTTATAGTAATTTAAACGTGTAATACTTAAGTACTTACATTTGAACACTTATACTTCATATTTATATGTAAGCACAAATTAAGAAGCACATAAAATAATTAAAATGCAAATAATAGTAAAGGCAAAAAACAGTTAAAATATTTTAATAGCTCATTGACTTACTAACTGAAATACACAGTCATTATTTCATTTTTTATTTTTTATTATTGCAGTTAATTTATTGGATAGAAATGCCAAGGAGTTATTAAATAATTCAGTACATAATAACTAACTAAAAATAAAAATATAAAGAAAAAAGAAACGTGCCCAGGTTCGAGATGCGATTGGTTGGATGCTTGTTGCTGCCGACAGATATCCGGGCTTGTCTGTACGAACCAGGAATGGGTGAAGGCCGGGTTTAGGCCAGGATTGAGGCCAGGCCCGGGCCCAGGCAGGCCCATCACGCCAGGCAAACCTCCAGGCCTCTGGTGATGGAAACCAGCTGAAGCCACCGCGTAGTCCATAGCTACCGCTTGATATGGCAACATTGTCACTTTACACTATTACTGATCTAAAACAAGTCCGATACAGTTCCACAAGGAAGTTCCCGCGCTTTCCCACACTTCATTTTGAATTAATTACGAAATGATCAAAATTGTTCGGTCCTTGTCTATTATGTTCTCAAATAAATATCATGGTAACACACACTCACGTCCACTTGACAAATTAATAAAATATTATTTGATTTCGGTAACTTTCATTTCAAAGTCTGAGTCTCATTGTTTACAGAGTCTCTGTAACTGAAATATTCACAAGTGCTGTACCCGTAATTTCAGCGAAGACGTTACAGTTATCAAACAAACGTTCTATTTTCGGGCGATCATTTACGGGGCGAGCTATTCACAGGGGAAAAGTCACGCACCACCACCCACTTAATAAATATTCTGGGCATATATCCGTTTTTACGTGGACGTGACTGACGGAGTACTGTCCGATTTTCACGTACGGAACGCGCGGCCGATTATCGAAAACAGTTGCACGCGACCCCCTCCTTCGACCTCGGACGTGCAACTGAGACGAGACACGCGCGATAAACGCGACTCTATCGCACTCGGGACACCAGCCAAACCGGCGCCGATCGGCTCTTAGAGTAGGACAGCGCAATACGACAGACGGGCATGACCATCGATCGGTTGTCATCGCAGAGTTAAAAGCCTGCGTCGTTACACGGCTCGTAATAGGCGGTTACGTGATTGGGCGTGGCCTAAGCTATTAAGTTGAATTGTCGCGCGCTGATTGGTTGGAATTGCTAGTAGTAGTGTACGTGATATGTTCAGAAATACGTTTATAGCTGGTGTTCATAGAATATAATAAGTGTGTTGTCGGTTGGATGTCGGCCAGTTGACGCTGTTGGGCCCTGTTGCGGTTTTGTTCCCGATTCGCGTAATGCTTTTTAATTATAATGTCTGGGACCGTTAATAGGTGAACATTGCGTGTTTAGTAGTAGAACGGGACATGTGTTGAATACTGTAGGCGTGGCTACACGTGCGATTGATTGGCTTCATCAACGCTAAACAGAGTTCAGTTCTGTTAACGATAGGTTGTAATCGGGCAGGATCAGTTAAAATCACATGGTAGTTAATGCTCCTAGACTTTCATTTAACATCAGTTTAAATTGATTGATTCGTTAAAACCTTATCAGATACTTACGGAGATTCTAATAAGAAAAACAACAAAATATAAAAGGACTAAAAACTCAACCTTTTCTGGTATTTTCTTCTAAGATATCGGAATCTGACTCTAAAACTAGGTAGAGTCGAGTAGTCGCTTGCATGACAGTGGTAAGACGTCAATTCGAAAACCGCCCTTACTGCTTACGAAATAAAGATGCTGCTAATATCAAAGTGTTACCACCGACGTGCGATCGACCGTACCTATCAGACATCGGTTACCTACTTCAAATATTTGCCACGAAACCCTTGACAAATCTTTAATCCATCATAGAATCTCAATTTGTAACGGAAAGGTGTAGTCATGTTTGAAGAGCCCATTAAGAGAATGGTATCAAACAACTACTGGGTCAACCCTAAAATCAAGAAAAAATTGTCAGCCTTTCAATACATTTCGGTCGAGAGGTAGGTATTACACTTTTCTTTCAAACAGCAGAGAATTTTTTTCACAATATCATGGTTGGCGCCATATGTTGTTCTATGCTATTCCTTGAATGAACTCCCCAAATATGACCACGAATTTCTGAAAGAAGTTTTATAAATATCTAATTGAAAAAATAACAAATCCAAAGAGTTCTCGAAAACGAGAACAAATAACAACATTCGTGAGATAAATTGGTAATTCATGTTAAGGGAGCGTTGTAGAGTGAAAGAAGATGTAGTGACAAATATTGAGAAAGGTACGCTAAGATGGTTTGGAGATATGGACGAGAGGAGATTGACGAAACAAGTATACGAAGCGAGTGTTGATGGAAGTGTTGAAAGGGGACGACCTCCGCGAACGTATCGCGATCAATTCGCGGACGTTCTCAAAAAATGCCAGGTTAAGGGTACTCTAAACCGACGAGTATACATGACGAGGTCAATGAACGTAGATGAAGCGAAAGAGGTGTGTCAGGATCGTAGCAAGTGAATCGTAGTTAGTGTCTCTGACTACCCCAATGGGAAACAGGCATGATTTTATGTATGTTTATAGGTATTTGTCTGAGTTAAATTCATAATTGGTCATTACTAGTCGGGCACACCCGACTCACAAATCACGTGATTAAGTCGTAAATAATGACCAATTGAGAACAAATAACTTTTGAACACCTCAAACAAATTCTACTGAGTAGAGGTATATGTAAAATTTCTCGCCCCTGTACCTACACTAATTAAATATTTAATTTTAAAATTTCTCGCCCCTGTACCTACACTAATTAAATATTTAATTTTAAAATTTCTCGCCCTGTACCTACACTAATTAAATTAAATGCTCAAATAAAAAAGACAAGATCTAACTGTAATGTACAATTACTAGTCCAAAGCGTGCCAGCTTCCTATAAATAGCGTCCGTATAGAATTAATCAATAACCACTAAGAGTTCAAGATCGTTCGCGCGCAGTTTATATGCCGCCCGCGAGCGTCACAGCTGACTTCTCATGAACCACGTCTAATACATTTAGGACGACCATATACTGAGTTCAGAGGATTTCAGAACACTAATAAGTATATAAATAAATAAATATATATATTTGGGACATTTTTACACGGTACCATCTAGTCCCAAACTAAGCAGAGCTTGTGATATGGGTACTAGACAATGGATGTAATACTTAAATACTTTTTTTTTGTAAATACATACTTATAATACATGAGGGGCTCGTAGCGATGCAACGACTGCGCGGATTGCACGATCTGCAAGGTTAAGCTGCACTTGCCGCGGTCAGTCTGTGGATGGGTGACCGTTTCGTTACACATCGAGGCCCCCCGTGCCTCGGAGAGCACGTTAAGCTGTCGGTCCCGGTTTTCATACGAATATCTATGGCAGTCGTTACGGGTAGTCAGAAGCCTGAAAGTCTGACAACTGGTCTAACCTCCGAATGTCAGTATTACCCAGTAATTGGGTTGCGGGGGTCTGATGGCAGTCGCTCCGTGTAAAATACTGATGTTCAGCCGCATCTGGCTAGACTGGAAGCCGACCCCAATATAATTGGGAAAAAGGCTCGGAGGATGATGATGACATACTTATAATACATAAGAAACACCCAGACCAACACAAATATTTGTGTCCTGTGGGAATCGAACCCACTACCTCGTGATCAGCAGTCCGACACTCGAACCACTAGACCACAGAACGTCGTCAAATGGGTTGATTATGATGATGATGATATAAAGTGGTGAATGTAATCATCATAACGAACAACTTTTGCTACGGGATCAACCCTGAAATCGCGAAAAAATATCCATTGTTTCATACATTTTATCAAACGACATCTAGGTGTTTTTTTGTACTACCTTTTTATGGATAGGATTACAAATCATTTGAAAAGAACGCGGAACAGTTACGTTCTCTGTAATTTGAGATGCTACGAATCCGTAGCAGTCCGTAACAGCACTAATCGCTTCGCAGATTCCATTACTTTAGGAGACTATGGAATCCAAAACAAATGACATATAACATGCCTAAAATTTCCTCATTTTCTGCTTTCTGCTAATTAATACGCAAGAATGATCAATGAAAATCGTGCAAATCTCCAGAATTTTGGCACATCTTGATAGGAATAACCAGTTAACATAGGGAGACTATCGGTCGCCAAAATGGAGTAGATACATTACAACTTCCAGTTCAATTTCAAAACTTGATTAGCCAAAAAAAAACAATTGCAAGATTTTGCAGTGCTTCGGGTATGTTTTTGACGCGTGGTTGGATGACTTTTACGCTACAATGAGCAAGAACTCAGCTTCACTGATACACCGAATTCGAAGCAGCGGCGATTGCTGAGAGACCATAGTCTGCAGCTGTAGGGAGACTTTTCAGGCTGCATGTGACCTGTTTTTTTTTAGGTAAGTTTAAGTGGAGACAATAAAGTCTCCCCTGAGACGTGCCTTACAGTCGCAGCACAAGAAGGTCTCCGGAGGCATAATACATTCCCGAAGTACTCCTTATTGTGCTAAAGACGGTTACCGAGGGGTTTTAGTGGGTAAAAATCCGGCACACCCTGTCCTCCATGAGGCCGGCAGCCTTTTAAAGGTTTTCACCTCGCAAACAAAAAAAAAGGTAGTTGTTACTAACTTAGTTGTAAGATCATTGTTACTAACAAAATTATGGTCTGAAATAAATGTTTTATAGTGTTTTATTTTTTATTTTTTTATTTCCACAAACTTTGCACGTACTCCTTTCATCACATAACATTCTTCTATTTTCATTTAACGCCGATTATCCCTTACAAGCAGATTATCCCTTGAAGCAGTGATAGCCTAGTGGTCGAATGCTTGCCTTCCATGCAGGAGGGTGTGAGTTCGATCCCGGCCGGCACCTCTGACTTTTTGAATTCATGTGCGGATTTATATTCGATTATCACTTGCTTTAACGGTGAAGGAAAACATCGTGAGGAAACCTGCACACCTGAGAGTGCTCCATACAGTTCTCAATGGTGTGTGTAGTCCGCCAACCCGCACTAGGCCAGCGTGGTGGACTAAAGCCTTAGTTTTCTCGTACTGAGAAGAGGCCCGTGCCCAGCAGTGGGACAGTAATGGGCTGGTTATGTATGTATGTTATGTAACCCTTACAAAGCAAACAAATGAAGTTTTATCACCGTCGAATCTGATCCACTAGTAATCTATGGTCTGAAATGAATGTTTTGAAGGGTCTGTTACTAACTTGGCACGTACCTACTACTTTCATCACATAAAATTCTTTATTTTTATTTAACGCCGAATAACCCTTACAAAGCAAACAAATGAAGGTTCACCACCGTCGAATCTGGTTCACGAGTAGCCACGCGCCAACCGTGATGGGTCACAAGATCAGCAGTAGTAAAAACTAGATAGTAACAAATTGACCATTGTTTGCAAGAAACACTACAACCAATTGAGAAGTTAGGCTGTTACAACAGGCGTAGGATGACGAGCAATTTTTGTAAGCTTTTATTTAACCAGCTTCGTTTGTAGGTAGACCATGTCGACCATCATCATCATCCTCCTGCCCTTATCCCAATTTATTTGGGGTCGGCTCAGCATGTTTTTTTCTTCCATACATCTCTATCAGCCGTCATCTCCGTGTGTGTTCACTTTCTTTTTATTCATATAATCTTTCACACAATCCATCCATATTTTCTTCGGTCTCCCTCTTTTCTTATTAGTCATCAACATTCATACTTAAAACTTTCCTCGTAACATGCTCCTCATTCCTCCTCATCACATGTCCATACCATGTCAATCTGTTGCTACTTAACTTCTCTGTCACTGGCGCTACTTTCAAACTCCCTCTTACATATTCATTCCTTATCCTATCCATTCTCGTTACCCCACACATTCCTCTTAACATTGTCAACCATGTCGACCTTAACCATGTAATTCCGGTTCTTTGCAAAAATATTAAATTTTTCGACTACTTGCTGGCCATCCGATTGAGCTAAAATTTGCCATACCTATGTAAGTGAGGTGACAATGCAATATTATAATAGGTACCATAGAGCAGCTCTGATGATGAAACCGGAAGCAAAAAGCAAAAGACTTGTAGACTCAAAAATAAAGTTGTTATTGTAGTTAAAATAAAGAATAAAATGGAAACTGGGATAGAAAGTAGATGAATACGTTCTATATTGTATGCGGACTGGCGAAATGTGGGTGTACTATTACACCTCTGCCTACCCCTTCGGGGAAATACAGGCGTGATGTTATGTTATGTTGTTGTATGCGGACGACGCGACGCCTTGCACATGCTATAATATGCCCATGGCCTATGTCCAGCAAAAATACGAGTAGGTACCTATAGCTGCCACACCGATTGAATTGATTTCTTAATAGGACAGATAGATATGCATCTAATGCCAATTGAAAGTTGACTTAGTTTTTGTTATTACTCTGTGTTTTACCGCCATTCACCAGCGCAGTCGACGATGGTACACTACACGCTCACCCAGCAAAAACCTATTCACTCGAGCCTTGAAAACCACCAGATAATATCTATCGGGAGACTAACTCAGAAGCCGGCAAGGAAGCCTTCTGTGGAAGCGGTGAATGCATAATAAAGCTAAAACCACAAACACGCAAGTTTTCAATACCTAAGGACATTCAGTAGGTATTCCCACACAAAACCCATTGCCATTCAAGTTATGCCTACACCCAAAATCTGAATCAAACGGACTTAAAACGCATTATTTCTCTTTGAAAAGTAAAAGAACTAAACACTTAAATACTTATGCTGTCTTCTTTCATGTTTTGTTGTGTGTACATAAATTATAAATAAATAACTAAGAAATCTTCCCGATGGTACAAACAGCTGCAAAAAGATGTTCACTCCACGAAATTAAAATTAAGAAAAGTTGTTTATTAAATCTTTATATTTCTCCAGCCAGGTAAGCACTTATTCATATGTATAAGCATACGTTATATCTACAATAATATAAGATTCCAATTACTACTTTTTTTTAAATTTACGTTGTTATTTCGCAAAGTATTATATAAGTATTATTTTGCAGCTGAATGTACACCTCAGTATAACCTTCAATGATTTTAAGCGTGACGACAATAACTTAACCACTTTACCTAACCAACACCGCAACAAAACGAATAAAACGTTTGATCTAGATTCACGTCCAAACAAAATGTTTGATTTAGATGATTCACGTCCAAACTAACTAAATGTAGGTGTCCAGTTAGATGGCCGTCCACCGGAAGTGGATTGTTGCGGCTTCCGGTGGCCCGTCCGTCTATTTATGTGCTAATATCCAACATGGCGATATAGATGGTATTTGTCACCTAATGCCGTTTGTCAGATCAGTTTTGGATAGTACTGTCGCCTTATTGATATGCAGACGGAAGTTTCTGGATGTATTGTAGTTTTAGGGATATAGCTATTCTGGGTTTGAGTACTTAAATATAGTGGTAAATATCACACACAAGATCGATATCATGGCAGTTATCATGGTTAAACTGTTTGGGTATTTGTAGTTTATGATAGCCTAGTGGTTGAGCGCTTGCCATCCATGCAGGAGGGTGTGAGTTCAATCTCGGCCCGCACCTCTGGCTTTTCGAATTCTCGTGCGGATTTAATTCGATTATCACTTGCTAAAGCACAAAACGAACAACGGTAAAACGGTGAAGGAAAAACATCGTGAGGAAACCTGCACATCAGAGAGTGCTCTATACAGTTCTCAATGGTGTGTGTAGTCCGCCAACCCGCACTAGCCCAGCGTGGTAGACTAAGGCCTTAGCCTTCTCGTACTGAAAATAGGCCCGTGCCCAGCAGTGGGACAGTAATGGGCTGGTTATGTAAAGTAGACTTCAAAATGGCTTACATAGCAGGGAAAAAGTGGGCATGGGCAGAACACATTGCAAGAATGGATACTACCCACTGGACGAGAAAAACTTTAGAGTGGAGACCCAAAACCAACACTCGAGGAAGAGACCGACCCCCACAGCGATGGGTAGACAAAATCAGACGGCATGGAGGTCATGACTGGATGAGTCGGGCACAAGACTGCCAAGAATGGAAAAGGAGGGACAAGCCCTACATCTAAGACTGGATAAATTACAGGCTCCAATGATGATGAGACTTCAAAATAATTAGTTGGAAGTAGTGTAAGAGCCCGACATAACCCTCCGCCCTCCCCAGATGGAGGGTGGAAGTCCATGAAGATTTCCACTCGAAAACAAAAAGGCAATTTACTAACTAGATTTCGATGCGGTAATCTTTTTGTGACCGCAACATACCGAAATTGCGGTACTAGGTCGTCAGTTTCATCAAGACTTCTTTCAGATGCAACCAAAAACAAAGTACGCTCACTTTTGATTCGTGGTTTATTATGCTTTTCTTGATTGTTGCCTATTTTAGCTTCCATCTCAACCATTCCAAGGTCAATTTGCACAATATTTAAATCTAATTTTGAATCGTCTAAAATGAGTATGATAGTACAATTTTTCTTAGGACACAACCAAAGATAGGACGCCATCTTCTTACACAAGAAACCTAACCTTGCCTCATCATCATCACCATTTCAACCGAAAGACATCTACTGCTGGACATAGGCCTCCCTCAAGCATCGCCAGAATTACCGGTCCTGCGCTTCCCACATTCAGCAGATTCTCGCGACCTTTTCCAGGTCGTTGATCCACCTCGTGGT
The DNA here is from genome assembly GCA_949699075.1 of Asteroscopus sphinx. Classification (NCBI taxonomy): domain Eukaryota; kingdom Metazoa; phylum Arthropoda; class Insecta; order Lepidoptera; family Noctuidae; genus Asteroscopus; species Asteroscopus sphinx. Next base: position 17,413,695 of record OX453022.1, on the reverse strand, counting down.
GGGCCTATCCACGCTACGCCTTCCAGTACGCGGTCGCCACTCCAGAACTTTTTGGCCCCATCGGCCATCCGTTTGCGAGTAATGTGTCCAGCTCACAACAAAAGTGATCCTAATTTTCACGTTTACTTTTTAGCTCCAACTCCATTCATAAAAGAATTCTTCACTCTTTTAAAAGAAGCTAGACTTTGTTCTTTGGATTTAGAGGTATTCTTGTGATTGTTTGAGCGTATTACGGTATAGCCCGCTTTGGGGCATAATCAATAAAGTGATCGTTCTGACACGGTCACGATGCTGAAGCGCGGACGCGGAGTTACGCAGGTTGAGGGTACGGTGATAGGAGGGAGCGGGTAGCAGAGCGGAAACAAGCATGAGAAATGTTTTTTTAAGTCTTAGTGAATTGTAAATTAAAAGGCTATGGTTTTTATTGACTATAATTTTAGTTTATAGATCCATATGTTAGTGCTATAGCAATAATTATGAAATAACGTTAATATTAGCAAGAATCAATATTTCCTTAAAGAAAACTGCAGGGCTAATTAATATTCTAAAAGTAAATAATTACAATAAAACAAAGTTTTATTGTAATTACATATACAGGATTAAAAAAAAAAAAAACACATTATATAATTAAATTTCATCATCCTCCTGCCGTTATCCCAATTTATTTGGGGTCGGCGCAGCATGTTAAATTTAAAAGTAATAAATACCAAAAAGTCACATTTGGAGATGCTGGGATTTGAACCCAGGACTTTCAGCATGCGAAGCAGACACTCTACCACTGAGTTACATCCCCGATGAGCGTAATCGTTCAATTTATTAGATACATTTGAAGTGATTGTTTTTTTATTGCTGATATATAACTGAAAATATTTTTGAATGCAGAACCCCGCTGCGCCTGATTCCTGCACTCACAGCCGAATACCATACAAAGGCAGTCAGAAAACTCGCCACTTCTTATTGGATAATTCGTGATTTTCACTTTTTTTTCTATCGCTCTCCGTGACAGGTGTTTGAACCTGTTCATGGTCTTGGCATTGGGAGACCAGAAACGCACCAATCGCGAGCCAGTTCGACGAACTCGATTTATTTTCGATGGTACAGTTACATGGGTAATCGATTATCGTTCAGAATAATCGACGGTTGTATCTCTATTTCGAGAATTTGCCATAAAACTTGGACGTCGATCGTTTTTTTTTTATTCTATTATTATCCTTGTGTTGTTTTTGTTTTAGCCAAACTATGTGAAAGGTGGTGGTTTTTTTAATATAAATGTTATTAGAGTAGGTAGCTAGTCGTGACGAAGACTGTGTAGAAAAAAAAAGACGTGTGGCACTCGGAGACTGCCGCGGTAAAGCTATTGCATAGCATTTTTTATGTAAATACAAAGAGGAGGTGCCCTAACGCCGAAACTCTAAGCAGGCATGAGTCACCAGATTGCGGGGCGAAGAGGGGGATTACGCATGCGCAGTAACGCCGATACAACCAATGCCACCTAGAGGCGATTTGCAGAACTAAAGAGACAAGCGTGATATTTCAAAAAGACATTAAAAGTTCTGCTATTCATCGATAGATGGCAAAACTAAAAAGTATCACCGCTGTGCCGGTCGGAGTGGGAGGGTGTTAGGTTATTTTCGTTACGGAATTTCTGGATTCGGTCTCCACGCTCAAGGCCCGCGATAGAAGCTATGCGCAGTAACGCCGATACAACCAATGCCACCTAGAGGCAATTTGCAGAACTAAAGAGACAAGCGTGATATTTCAAAAAGTCATTAAAAGTTCTGCTATTCATCGATAGATGGCAAAACTAAAAATAATCACCGCTGTACCGGTCGGAGCGGGTGTGTTAGGTTATTTTCGTTACGGAATTTCTGGATTCGGTCTCCACGCTCAAGGCCCGCGATAGAAGCTATGCAATAGCTTAAAAATAGAATGGCGTTTAAAAATCTATTTTTCCTTACATAGTGATTACATATAAAAACCGTAGAAAACCGGGCACAGGTAGTTAAGTATTCTATTTTTAAATGTTGAATGTACATTCAATTAATCTACAAAAGCTAAGCATTAGAAACTTTTTGCTATGATCATTCAATGGGATGTTCACTTATTGACCCTGTATTTAGTGATAAAATTGAATCTAGTAATAAAATTAGATAAAAAATTCCTACACTAAACAGGTGTAAAAGCCATAGTGATAAGTGGTTACCACTGAAAGTCTGAAAATTGGATTACCAATTTCAATCGTAATTTAAAATTATTTTATTTGCTACGTTAGCTGTTTCGCAGAACGAATGTTAGTATCCTTCCAATTAGAATAACAATAGTAAAAAAAAAAACATAGTACCTATATTATGGTAAAATGAGTTTAAGGTCCACCTGATGTTGAGCGGTTACCTTTGCCCATAACAACTGCAATACCACCCATCCCATTGCTTCAACAGCATTGCAAACGCATTCGCTAAACGACCCAGATAGAAAATCTCATGTGATTATAATTTCACCGGCCCTCGTACCCTTCACACCGGAACACAGCAATGCAAGCTGTTTGGCGGCAGAAATAGGTAGAGTGGTTACAGTTTTTTTTTAAAGTTATTTATAGTAATAGTATAGCTTGTCCGGGGAAGTACATTCTAACAAAGCAATTGGTATACAGGGTAGAGAGATATAAATGAAGTTTTCCCAGAAGATTATGGATGTTTTCGAGTGAAATATTTTAATGACGGCCAAAGTTAAACTGTATTTATACAAAACCCTAATCAAACCATTATATAATAACTTCCTGAGAAATCTTATATCGTATACTAATTGCTTTGTTAGACTGTACTTCCCCGGACAAGCTATACTATTACTATAAATAACCTAAAATAATTCATTCGTCTTTTCCTGACCAGGGATTCAACTGGACCACACTTCAAAAAAAGCCTTGCTATTGAACGCTTCCCTTCCAGGCAGCAGGTCTGACCTTGAACCCGGCCCGCACCTCTTGCTTTTCGGGTTCATGTGCGAATCAGTATTTCATTTCCACTATTTGCTTATCAGCGGTGAAGGAAACCATCGTGAGGAAACGTACACCAGAGAGTGCTCCATACAGTTCTCGATGGTGTGTGTAGTCCGCCAACCCGCACTAGGCCAGCGTGATGGACTAATACGGGCTACACACATTGAGGCGGCCGATCAGTCATAGAAAACTAAATAATAAGGTAGGTAATAGAAGTGGCAAAGACATGACGTCTGTACAATATTTGTGATAATATTTGGCATTATATGAATAATATTACGTTCCTATAGGACATAAATAACTGTGACAAAATGTTTCATTAAATTATTTAATTTTAAAATAATTCCTTTAAGAACGTATAACGACAGTATTTATGTATTTAAGTATTGCATGTCCGATATGGGTAAACTGTTAAATAACTAAATACTATTATTTGCAATGTCAACCGCGCCCTATATGTAACAGTTAAGCAATAAATGATTCTGATTTTGATTCTGTGGTCTAGTGGTTCGAGGGTCGGACTGCTGATCCCGAGGTCGTGGATTCGATTACCACAGGACACAAAAATTTGTGTGATGAACAAAAGTATTTGTGTTGGTCTGGGTGTTTCTTATGTATTATAAGTATGTATTTACAAAAAAAAGTATATAAGTATTATATCCATTGTCTAGTACCCATAGCACAAGCTCTGCTTAGTTTGGGACCAGATGATACTGTGTAAAAATGTCCCAAAAAAATATTTTTTTCGCTGCGTTCGTTTTTCTTGATCATCAGTGCTGTTTTGGACGCAAAGTCACTAATAGTACATTACTGTCGAGGCCTGAAATGAAGCAATTTACGGCCGAGTAATATTGGAAGTACGAGGCGAAGCCGAGTACTTCCCAAGTGATTTTGAAAGGACGAGGCGCAAGCCGAGTCCTTTTTAACTAAACGAGGCCGTTAATTGCTATTTCGGCCGAGACTTGTATAGTAATTTTCTCTCATTTGCGAGGAAACACAACACAAATTAATTCAACAGTATCTCATTTTCATTCACACGCCAATTCGCCCGCGCGCGGTTCTTGTTCTATTTTAAAAGATTGGAAAAAAAAAAATGCGCATTCTTCCTGTATAATGATGAATATTTTGTGCCTAAAAACACCTAATTTATGTAAGTGTGTACTTTAAAACCGTGTGTACTTTAAATAATAAAAAGTGTCCAGCAATTTATATTATTGTCCTGTTGGATATTACCGGCCTGTTATTTCGTTGCGTACGGAAAAGAGCCGATTGTTGTATTCTTTTTTTTTAATAATGAACCAATTTCCGAGCAAGTGGGAGAAAAATTTAATTTTGCAGCATATCTAACAGCGGCTTACTTAATTTATTTTGTGTTGAATCCTAGAAACATGGTGGCGTATTGTGTTGTTAGCCGAAAACCGGCGACACGCGTTCCGGTAACAAAAGACATAAGATTTCCACAGGACACAAATATTTGTGTGATGAACATACGTGTTTGTGTTGGTCTGGGTGTTTCTGTATTATAACTATGTATTTAGAAAAAAAAGTATATTTAATAAGTAGGTATTCTACCCAATGGCTAGTACATTTTTTTTTTTTTTGCCTTGGCGAAATCCTCATGGACGCACTCCGCCCGGGGTAGGCGGAGCCAGTGTCGGTCTCTTACCGACTAAAACCACCACGAAGTTCCTTCAACTACCTTAGCCGGGGGCGTGGGAACCCGTGAGTATTCACACAACCACCCCCGACAGCTCCTGGCCTGCCTCAAGCAGGCGATCCCCTTCTCCCCGTGCGGCCTAACGTTGGCTGCACCCTCCTAAGCGGCGCACATGGAACACTGCACGCCATCTCACCTCAAGGGCCTTTACCAGCTATGCCAGCTGCGCCAACTACGCCAGCTGTGCCAGCTACGCCAGCTGTGTCAGCTACGCCAGCTACGCCAGCTACGCCAACTGCGCCAGCTACGCCAGCATGCTGCCAGTTCAGCATGCCAGCTACGCCAGCTGTGCCAGCTACGCCAGCCGTGCCAGTTACGTCAGCTACGCCGGCTGCTGGTCGGGCAGCAGACTACCCCGAGTTTGCTGCTCGTAGGCCCTCATCATGTATTTTTTATAGAGGTTTTCTTCCTCGCAGTCTGGGCGGTGAAGCCAAGACTCTCGGTCCCAAGAGGCGCGAGAACACTTCTCAGCAGGCACTCCTGGGGTTACGAGATTGACGGGGGCAGGGAAGGACAGTCCCCCCGCTGCTTGCCCAGTGGCAGGGTGAGTGCACACCGGGCCCGCCCCTGCTCCTCCACTGTGCCCTCTGTTGGCATCAGAGGGACACGTGGGGCAACTCTCCATTGGCCCACATGGGGCCCCTCCCGTACCAGAATATTCGCCACAGGCAATAAGATCCCCCGAAGGTTAATCCCTCGAAAGGATTCTATTGCTAGTACCCAGGATGCACCGGCCTAACAACTGCCGTTCCCTCCAGACGTGTCCAGAGGGAGAAGCAGCCGTCAGACACACGTGGAGGTTTTCTGGTCAGCACCCCAATGTCTAGTACCCATAGCACAAGCTCTGCTTAGTTTGGGACTAGATGGTGCTGTGTAGAAATGTCTCGGATATTTATTTATTTACATTTTCAAATAATGGATTTAAACGCCTTAACATTCTTCTTAACTCTGACAAGTATGTCACCCATCAAGATTGAAATGCTGATGATGAATCTCAATTAATTCTCCGAAGATCCTTCTGCTTCGCACGGCCTCAAATGCCCCCGTACCGTGTTAGCGATCTATAGTGAATTTTAAACGATATCGATTGGCTCGCCCTACATTCCGGGAGAGACGTACGTGCAATGACCCTCGGTCTCGGTTTATTGGTAGCGTAGCGGACATAAATCTTCGGCCATATGATTCTGGACGGATCGAAGTTGTAATAAACTGTTTTTGATGATATTTGGAGCTTTTGGTAAATGCTTTGATAATTTTACAGCGATCTGGTAGTGTTTTTTAGGGTTCCGTACCCAAAGGGTGCCAAACGGGACCCTACTACTCTCGCTACGCTGTCCGTCCGTCCGTCTGTCTGTCACAGGGCTCACACAGGGTCAACAGTAATAGGTAGCCGGTTTAAATTTTCTCAGAATATGTATTGCTATGATCCCTATCACAAAAAATACAAAAAATAAAAAAAAGTTTTAAATCAAAGGGGGTCCCCATACAAGAAACCTCAAAAAACATACATTTTTTCAACGTTTTTGTTCCTGCTCTATCCTCAAAACGGTAATACATACCAGCGTCAAACTTGGTCTGATTATTCTACGTAGTTTTGCAACAAATACTAAAAATATGGCAAACATAGATATATGTGGTGGTACCTGCGTAAGAAAGAGATACAAAAATTCTTATTTCGCGCACTGTGCGTTGATGAACTCTCGTTAATTAAATCAGTTTCTATGGAGTATCAGGTCAATCGGTGATACGTAACCGTTACTGCGCGTGTCCAACTCGCACTTGGCCGTTTTTTTTAACCGACTTCAAAAAAAGGAGGAGGTTATGTATTCGGAGGGTTTTTTTTTTTTTTTTTTTTTTCATGTATGTACACCGATTTCTCCGAGATTTGTGGGCCGATTTACGTGATTGTTTTTTTATATTGTTTCTTTTATTTGGTAGAGGAAGCCCGCGCGGCGGTTCCATATAAATTTTATTGAATTAGGTTGAGTATTTTTTTAACCAGCTTCAATAAATCAGTTTATTTTAGCTTCGCCTATCTAGATGATCTGCTCATTGGTTCGTTTTTCTGAGTATTCTTGGCCGATATGCGTGTTTTTTTTCACGATAGTGATTGGACGTTTGGAAGAACATGAGCGAGATATTTGCCCAGCAGTGGGATAGCGAAGGTTAGTAAAAAATATATTCTCAAATTGGTTATATAAACATTTATGAATCAACCCTCGCAATTTTCAACTAAAAAGTATGAAATAAAAACTTTTTAACAAAAAATAAAACCGACTTCAAAAACCTTAACTAAAAAGTGTAAAATAATCATTGTATGTATTTTAAAATCTTAACATAAACCAAAATTTTGAAGGCGGCGCGTGATTTTCATGTACGTTCACATAAACTGTTTTTTTACTATAGATATTGCGCTCGACTGTAACAAAGACGCAAAGTGCATGACGCAAAGGGTCAATCACGCGCCGCCTTCAAATTTTGGTTTATGTTAAGATTTTAAAATACATACAATGATTATTTTACACTTTTTAGTTAAGGTTTTTGAAGTCGGTTTTATTTTTTGTTCAAAAGTTTTTTATTATATTCAATACTTTATTGCGTTCCATAATGTATACAGGTGGTGGGCTTAAATAAACAATTATGGACCCTGTTGGGCACAGAAACATAGTTCAGCAGGAGAAAGAGGCCTTAATTATATTTAACTAGCTTTTACTTCTAGCTTCTAGCTTCGCTCGCGTTAAATTCTGCTAACCCACGTGACGGATCCTGTTAATTCAGTCCAGTCCATTCCAGTTCCATCCATCCATTCACCCATCCATCTTTCATTCGGACCGTCCAGTCCAGTCCAGTCCAGTTACTATCCCACTATCTCACTATGCCACTATTCCACTATCTCACTATACCACTATCTCATTATCCCACTTTCTCACTATCCCACTATCTCACTATCTCGTCCCATGTCCAGTCCCGTCCCATAAACCGTCGCGTACTATGTCCCGTCCCATCCCATGTCCTGTCCCGTCTCATGTCCTATGTCCCGTCCCGGCACATGTCCCTTCCCATGTCCCGTCCCGTCCCATGTTATCAATTGCTCAGCAAATCAAATAATCAAATTTGGTGACACAACGACTGCAGCGCCACCTACCGGGTCCATTTGTTAATTCAAACCTTACAGGGACCCGGACTCGAACGTACCAACACAAAAAATATCATTAAAATCTATCATCTATCATCTATTTAGGAGATCAGTGACATACCGACAGCAGCGCCACCTACCGGGTCCAATTGTGTTTTTAAACCATCTAGGAACCCATCAAAATTTCATCCAAATCTTATTTAATACGTTCTTTAAATTAGAGGGGACCAGTCGTTAAGGGTAGTCAGAAGCCTGAAAGTCTGGTCTAACCTCCGAATGTCGGTATTACCCAGTAACTGGGTTGCGGGGGACTGATGGCAGTCGCTCCGTGTAAAATACTGATGTTCAGCCGCATCTGGCTAGACTGGAAGCCGACCCCAATATAAATGGGGAAAGGCTCGGAGGATGATGAAAGAGTATTTGTATTGTATTGTATTAGTTTGGAACTATATTCTAAACGTTTTTAATTATGAGAATTAGCCATCTGACAATAACACCGTGGATGAATAAGTATGATAATACATAGCCATACCAATATTAGGAACGTATCAACCTTGGGGTGCTGGCCAGAAAACCTACACGTGTGTCTGACGGCTACTTGTCCTTCTGGACACATCTAGAGGGAACGGCAGTTGTTGGGCCGGTGCACCCTGGGCACGGGCAATAAGTCTCTTTTGGACAGGGAGACCTTATTGCCTGTGGCGAATATTCTGGCACGGGAGGGGCCCGATGTGGGCCAATAGGAAGTTGCTCCGCGTGTCCCTCTAAGAAAGCAGAGGGCACAGTGGAGGAGCAGGGGTGGGCCCGGTGTGCACTCACCCTGCCACTGGGCAGGCAGCGGGGGGACTGTCCTTCCCTACCCCTGTCGTTTTCGTAATCCCAGGAGTGCCTGCTGAGTAGTGTTCTCGCGCCTCTTGAGACCGAGGGTCTTGGCTTTACCACCCAGACCGCGTAGAAGAACACCTCTATAAAATTTACAGGAGGATGGGCCTACGAGCAGCAGACTCGGGGTAGTCTGCTGCCCGACCAGCAGCTGGCGTAGTTGGCGCAGCTGGTAAAGGCCCGTGAGGTGAGGTGGCGTGCAGTGTTCCGTGCGCGCCACAGAGGAGGTTGCGGCCGTCGTTAGGCCGCACGGGGAGAAGGGGCTCACCTGTTTGTGGCAAGCCGGGACCTGTCGGGGGTGGTTGTGTGAATACTCACGGGTTCCCACGCCCCCGGCTAAGGTAGTTGAAGGAACACCGTGTGGTTTTAGTCGGTAAGAGTCCGATACTGGCTCCGCCTACCCCGGGCGGAGTGCGTCCATGAGGATTACATCAAGGAAAAAAAAATGGAACGTATCAACCTCCTCAAGCCATGTAAATTAACCGCTTAGATATTTATTAACAAGATAGAATCCAACATATATCAACATGTTGGTACACACATTCACTTAAGGCGAATAAACATGTTCAAGTTAGGTAGGTTTATCTCTACTTACCCCCGAATTAGGGTACCAACACACATTAAGATGGCAACCCAGATACTTTGATATGAATTAAGATATTCTAATTTTAATTGGTCGGAGCTTGGTGTTGCCAGTTTACTTTGTTTAAGGGAATGTTTTGTTTGTTCTTATTGTTTAAGTAGATAATAAGGTAAAATTGTTAAAAATAAGTTTGGAAATTCTGTCATCCTATTTTATTTAATAAACAATTCAGCTTTAACAAGACTTGATGCTAATAATCATAATTTAGTTAGTCCTATGCGTTTTATTGTTAAAAGTTAAATTTTACAGAACTCAGAGAAACTCTAGTAGAAAAAGGCTCTTTCAATTTTGTGAAAATGAAAAAAAGGGAACAATAAAAAAAATCAATAGGAAATAATTGAAATTTTGGGGTCAGTGAACAGTGGGGTCGTTATTATATTTTTTAGGATTAATTGTGGAACAAAATATAGATCGCACACATATGATTTATTTAAAAGAATATTAGGATAAAAAACCCATTACTGAAAACGTAACAAAACATTTAACATGACATCTCAAAACAACTAAGCATTACGAGGGTTAAAAGATCATATCAGTAGCGTTTAAATCTTAACCCTTTACTGCGGGGGTGGTTTTATTAATTTATTTACACGTGTATCAGTATTATTATACAAATTCCGCCGTAATTGGCCCCATATGCAAAGTTTAATGTCACCATTTTGATTTTATCTTTGTTTAATACATTTTAAGGGTGTGGGTAGTCTTGGGGAATTTGGGTTTCAGTTCCGAACTATTGTGTGTTCGCCCAATAACTTAGGTACCTATGTTTGTATTATTTGATTTCGTTTCTGGATATCTCGGACGAGACGACGAGACCACAGAGTACTTTTTAGACGAGACGTAGTTGACGGAGATACGAGTAACAAAGTTTGTTTAAAATCATGAATTCGTTCACTTCAGTGAATTTTTCTCAGGCATTGTTCTCATAAATTTCTTTCCAAATAATGTAACAAAGTATTGTACCATTTAATATTTTAAAAGAGTAGGTAGGTATATCCATGGAGTTTCTAGCCGGCTCTTCTCCATAGGACCATTTTTTTGGAACCGTGCAACTCGATTCATAAAAAACGTTTTGAAAGTGCACGTAAATGCTCATTCGAAATTAAAAATTTTGACTTTGACTTTATGTGTATATTTTCTTCTGTGAAGAATAATAAAGCTTTGATCAGATATTTGTGTGATTGTGTGTAACACTACGCTAATCAGTGTACAACTTCTACAATAACGTAATTGAAATAACTGAAAACCTCTTAAGAACACCTTTTACTACGCGGTGTATACATTTTGTCGAGTTATGCGAAAATAAATGTGCGGTGCGGATATTCAATTATCACTTGCTTTAACGGTGAAGGAAAACATCGTGAGGAAACCTGCACACCTGAGAGTTCTCCATACAGTTCTCGATGGTGTGTGTAGTCCGCCAACCCGCACTAGGCCAGCGTGGTGGACTAAGGCCTTAGCCTTCTCATACTGAGAAGAGGCCCGTGCCCAGCAGTGGGACAATAATGGGCTGGTTATGTTATGTTATGTTAAATGTGCGGACCAGCAGATTTTTTCCGCGATTTCTAAAATGTCACTGAAAAAAATCACACCTATATAAAGCTGATAATAAATATCGGCGTGGAAAAGAAATTACCTACATAACGATGGCTTTGTTATAATATTCAATCAAAGCATATGGAAAAGTGCCTTAATTAGAGTATTTTTAATGCTCCTTTAAAATTGGTCAAAACGGAGTTACGAAGTCTGCTAACTAACGGCCAAAATGAATATTCTAATCTATCCACGATTTACCCTACTAGAGAATTATATTTGACATAAGCTCCATACAAAATATGTCAAATATCTTAGGATAAATTTATGGATAGATTGGATATTAATTTTGGCCGTAAGTCATCAATAACTAGGTTTTCGAGGTTACAAAAAGATACTGACAAAACAATCCCAAAACCCTTCGTATATCAAACCACCTTTTAAAGACGACGTCCATTGTTTAACTATTGTATTATTTTAATTGGCAGTTGAGCTCAGCAAAATCTACTTAATTAAATTTTCCCTCTACGCCGCCGATATCTTATAGTATCTACAACATATATACGTATTGTTTGTTATATTAATTTATCAGCTTACATACGAAGGATAAAAACATTGGTACTCAACTAAGGCTATCATTCTTACAGCGAATGACAGAGTAAACAGAACACACACAAACATAAATACCTACACAAACACGTGCTCATTTACCATTATTTTCCTCATTCTTGGAAACAAACGAAATTACCACATTATTAAGTCGGCGTCAAGTAAAAATAATACCGAAAAGTAGGCAGGCGGATATGAGTTAGGAGTTTGTGTCATCAGCATGCAGGCCGCGTTCTGACGACCCCCTTAGACTTATAGCTTGTGCATATAGCTGTGTGTGTATAGGGATGAGCAAGTAAGATGCTGTTTAACTGTTTCCCAAGATTTTTGTTATAAAATAGCATCGATATATATGTACTACGTACTAGATGTGCTGTTCAAAGGAACAACATAGTTACACAAAGTTGTGGTTCCGGAACCACACTGCCATCTGTCATTAGTTCACTTGACAGCTGTCTCGCGAACACACGTAAAGTTTATCAACGGTTGCGTCAACTGAATTTGGAACATGCTGCTTATATGAGATCGCGTGTCTATACAACGTGTATCAGAAATGCGTGGCCATATTTTAAGAGCTCATTCAGGGCATAGCATAGGACAACTCTTACTGACCATGAAATGGGACCAGCCCTGAAATCGCGAAAAAAATATCAGCTGTTCCCTACTGATTCATCGAAGTCGCTGGACAAAATGTTACGATCAGCTGATTATTTTTTCACGATTTCAGGGTTGGTCCTATAGTAAAAGATGTTCGATAGCATCCCCTGAATAAGCTCTTTAAATATGACCACGCATTTCTGATACACGTTGTATATTGACGTCGTTGTAAAATAGAAAGAAAGAAAAAACATTTGTTTGACATAACTGAGACATACAAAAGAAAGGATATACATGAACAAGAAATAGATTCAAGAAGTAATACATGAGTAACAAAGCAAGAAGTAATACATGAGTAACAAAGCAAGGAAAAAATAGTTAAGTACAGCAGTCATTGACAGTCTTGAGCTATTAGTGTCTCAAAATTGTGTCAAATGGATGTCCAGTTCAGCATAATATAAATAATAAATAAATATTTTTGGGACATTCTACGCATCATCATCTAATCCCAAACTAAGCAAAGCTTGTACTATGGGTACTAGACAACGGATATAATACTTAGATACTTTTTTTTTGTAAATACATACTTATAATACATAAGAAACACCCAGACCAACACAAACACTCATGTTATTCACACAAATATTTGTGTCCTGTGGGAATCGGACCCACGACCTCGTGATCAGCAGTCCAACACTCGAACCACTAGACCACAGAGGTCGAGGTCGTATATTGCCAGGTTTAAACCTGACGCTGGTATTCTGCTGGATCCCTATTGTGACGTAGGATGTCGAGCAAACTACACATTTGTTTGTAAAAATCGTTTGTTTCGCATCGCATGCGCAAATGCGTTAAAAATAATTAGTAAGTAATATCTACATGACTTTGAATTAACTGCAAAGTTAGTCGAGTCGGTTAAGAAACACTGTTTCTTAATTAATAAGATATCGCTGACGTCACCCAAAGACGTACCAAAAAGTGGAGGTTAATTTCGATACCACGAGCAGTGTTCACGGTAGCTTAGTGGCTAAATCACTGGCGTACTGAGCCAGGAGTCGCAGGTTCGAATCCTGCTCGTGAGCTATTTTTTCTTTCCACAATTTAAATCGTCAGATTTCGCATCGCATGCGTAAATGCGTTAAAAATAATGAAATAACTTATAAGAATTCTTAGTTTAGCACAAACATTCATTCATTTCATTCATTCATTTCAGCCGAAAGACGTCCACTGCTGGACATAAGCCTCCCCCAAGCATCGCCACAACGACCGGTCCTGTGCCTTCCGCATCCAGCGGATTCCCGCGACCTTCACCAGGTCGTCGGTCCACCTTGTGGGGGGCCTACCCACGCTGCGCCTTCCAGTACGCGGTCGCCAATCCAGAACTTTACTGCCCCATCGGCCATCCGTTCTGCGAGCAATGTGCCCCGCCCACTGCCACTTAAGTTTGGCAATTCTTCGGGCTATGTCGGTTACTTTCGTTCTCCTGCGAATCTCCTCATTTCTGATTTGATCACGCAGGGACACTCCGAGCATAGCCCTCTCCATTGCCCTTTGAGTGACTTTGAGCCTTCTTATGAGGCCCATTGTGAGCGACCACGTTTCAGTACCGTAAGTAATTACTGGCAACACACACTGGTCAAAGACTTTCGTCTTGAGACACTGCGGTATTTTGGACGAGAAGATATTGCGTAGCTTCCCGAACGCTGCCCAACCGAGTCGGATTCGACGATAAACATTCAACCATACATTATATTTCTAAGGAAAGATCATTATCCACAAACTACACCATTCTTTATCCAGAATACTAAACAAACTACGCATTTAAAAAAACACCGTCCGTCCCCTTTATTCACACTTTTAACGAATTACTTAAAAGCAATTTTAAAATAAGAACTATTAACACTTCCCCTGCTGTTTTTTCTTTTTTTTCTCGGCGCAGACACATTTTTTCTGTCCTGTAATAAGAGCAGGCGAATTTGTGCGAAACCTAATAATGCGAAGTAATTTTTCAATTGGCCGTGTTAACGCTTTTGAACGCATACACCTTTTTGGATGGTGTTATGCCGTAAGTATTCAATTTACATATGTAAGACTTGTGTATATTTTTGAGTTTTTGGTAGAGAGGTACAATATTTTTCGTACATGTTTTCACCAAGTATTCATACTTTGACGCGTAAGCGCGCCTTTTTATATAATTTATATTTGTGTTGTAAATATTGTGTATTAGTAAATATTGTATATTGGTATAAATTATAGAATTATAATTGTATGTATTTCTGATGTCAATACAATAATATATTTTCAAAGTTTTATTCAAAGGAATCTTGAATCGCAATCTGCGCAAGCAGCAAGTGTTGCATAGTAGTGGGACTTCAAAACCTTAGCCACACAAGGTCACAAGGTCTTGAAAAACATATTTTTTGTAGTAGGTATAAATAGGTATACTTTATTATATGCATACCAAAGAATAAAAAAAAATAAGTAGGTAGGTCAGCACAATAATCAGTGATCTTGTCGGTTATATGCACGTTATATGTATAAATTGTGTAATCGACCTGGAACTGTTAAACTTGCTATCTTTTTTCAAATGAGGAAATTAAGTAATATTCTCCAAAGCAGAAAAAATACGAGAAAATATAAAATACGAAAAATAAAAAATAAATTAATGTCACATTTTCACGTAACACCACCCACTTTTTCTGCAATTTGCATACATTTTTTTCTCCCGTGCAATACTGTTCCTTTTGTCTGACGTCTGTTAAACTTTTACAAAATGCCTTTTATTTCCTTCCCTTTTTTCTTTTCATTTATCCTTGTAACTTAGTGTTACAGATCGATCTTTGTTGGAAAATGCTTTCCTTTCTTGCGACTTTGTCCCCCTGTTCCTAGTAATGAAATAACCTTTTGAATGTGTTGTTCAATAGTACCAATGACAGACGTAGTAAAATATACCTAAAGAAGAAGTGCTGCGAACAATCATAGTGAAGCCAACAAAACTGTGCTCCTCCGTGTACAAAGTAGTACAATGGTTTGGTTTGTTTGTAGTTTGCTCTGGTGCGCACACGCCCACACATGCACATCAAACCGTGCTCACCCCTCTCATCAGTACACATGTCGCGGCATCGTCCAGTAAGCATAGCGAAAGCAAATATCCTTCAGGTGCATGGTGTAGGTATGCGTGAGGGCTAGTTGTACACGAAGGAGCACGGTTTTTTTTTGGCTTCTCTGTGATTGTTCGCAGCACTTCATCTAAATTTTTACTGTCTGTGGTACCAATATTATTTGTGTTGTAATTAAATGATTGGATGAAAGATATAGATTTCAAATACTTAAATGAATTCCTTGGCGTCTGTTTTCCCGATAAGTTTAGTATAATCTGGTGGTGTTCAAGGCTCGAGTGAATAGGTGTTTGCTGAGCAACGACCGCACCATCGCCTAACATCAGAGCCCCTAGCAGGAGTTTTTGCGATATCGTGTAGGTAACGTTATCGTGTAGGTATCAACAAATTTTATATGAGGTTTTTACCAGCGCCACGTGTGCGTATTTGGAACTAAATAAGTACTTCTTACTTATTCCTCTGGCTCAGACCTAAAGTGAGTCATGGTCTCCGAAACTAGAAGTCTACACTTTCCTTAATCTTGCGCGATATCTCGCCAGTTGGTAGCTTGAAGCTCACGCAGATCAGCCTCCGCAGCATCTCCCCAGCGATATCTGGGGCAACCCACTGGTCTACATCCCGTTGGTTGGCCCAGATACGCTTTCTTGGCTCCTCGATCCTCCCCCATGCGTTCGACGTGGCCGAGCCATTGCAGACGTTGTGCTTTGATCACGCCTATAATATTAGGCTCGTCCACTAGCTCTTCGATTGCGGCTTTCTTCCGGACTCTCAGCGTATCATGCTGTGTTTTTGTTGGCCCCAGAATTTTACGCAGTACTTTCCTTTCTGTCATCAAAAGCTGGAACTAAACAAGTCCCACATAAAGTTTGTCGATAACTACACGATATCACAAAACTCATACAAGGTGCTCTAGTGAGGAGGCAGACAAACGCAAGCCCATTAAGATTTTTTTTAAAGATATAGGTATCATAATACCTTCAGTTTTATGGCATTGCAGTTATAATAGTAGGTATTCTTTAAAAAAATATGTATTAAAAAAACCGGCCAAGAGCTAATGATCTGCAGAGACTACCCTTACAGTGTTTTTAGTATATTAAAAATAGCCCTGTATAGAAAAATACTTGGTAGTAGCAGTTTTAAACTTAACGTTGCTCAGTTAAAACTGCATGTCTTTGACGTGTTGACAGCCGCAGCAATGTAACAGACCCACAATTGCACGCATCAATGATTTGTAACACAGACTTGCATCCTTGTAGAACTGCCACCAGGATTCGAATAGGGATCAATGTAACAAAATTAGTTTACAAAAATTCTACATTGCGGTTTCACTCACGGCTCTATCGATATCTATTAGGTACTAAAGTTATTAAGTATTTAAAATGTAGGTATTTATTTTATAGAAGAAAATATTTGAAATAACATTCAGATGAGAAAAATACGTCGCACAAGCTAAAACATTCAACAAATGAAGATGTTTCCAAATCCATTATTAGTTAAATCAAACTGATTTATGCTGAAACTCTAAAAAGTAAAATAAACAAAAATAACATGATTTTGTTTTAAAAAAAGAATAGTTAAGTTATAATAAACATTCTGTTATAGCATGTTTTAAAAAGCTTTCTCTGTTTATTTCTTACAAAATTGCACTATCTACAAGTTCACATCTCTAGCACCCACCCCTCAGCCAGTAACAAGGGCAATCTTGTGGGTGACTTGTAAATGAAACAGAAAAAAAATAAAGTTAAAAATGGTCGCTTTTAAAACACGACTTTTGCATTATGCCGTCCGACACGGAGACTATTGAATACAGTAATGGAAATATTGAAATGAAAATTGTTATTATTTTTGTGGAAAATGTCAGAAAAATCTTTAAATTTTGAATGCTGTTTCCTTTTTAGGGTTCCGTACCCGAAGGGTGCCAAACGGGACCCTGTTACTCTCGCTACGCTGTCCGTCCGTCCGTCTGTCTGTCATAGGGCTGTATCTTTTGAACGGTAATGGGTAGCAGGTTGAAATTTTCTGACACTATGTTTTGCTATGACTACTATCACAGCAAATACTAAAAATAAAAAAGGGGGACACCTTTACATACAAGAAACCTCGAAAAACATGCATTTTTTTCAACGTTTTTGTTCCTGCTCTATATTCAAAACGGTAATACATGCCAGGCTCAAACTTGGTCTGATTATAGTGCATACTATGTAGTTTAGCAACAAATATTAAAAATAGGGCAAACATAGGTTGCAAAAATTCACATTTCACGCACGGTGCGTTGATGTCTTTTAATGAACTCTCGTAAATTAAATCAATTTATTTGAGATATCAGGTCGATAAGTGGTACGGAACCCTTACTGCGTGAGTCCGACTCACACTTGGCCGATTTTTTTTAGAACAATCTGTGTTGACCGAAGCGAAAATATTATTGATCAGTAATAACTTCTTAGGTTTTCGCGATCACTACACAGTATAATAAAACAAAGTTTAACCGGATTAAATCGCGTATATTATTTAAATTGGTTTCCCTGACGTTTCGAAAGCTTTGCAGTGTTGCGTGCTGTTTGGGACTTGATTATTTTTAGGACTGGGTTCCAAACAGGTGCTAGCTGCCAACCATCTTCTCTATTAAAATTAAAAAACAAAAAAAAAAAAAAAACATCCTAATTTTAATAGAGAAGATGGTTGGCAGCTAGCACCTGTTTGGAACCCAGTCCTAAAAATAATCAAGTCCCAAACAGCACGCAACACTGTAAAAGATAATGATATTGTGAGTGATTACTGCGTGCATCAAAACGATTTTTATTAATAATATTGTACGGTAGATTAAACTATTTTTTTAGAAATATTTGTAAAGACGCTTGTCATCTTAGTCTACCTGCGACCACGAAATGCTGCAAAGCTTTCGAAACGTCAGGGAAACCAATTTAAATAATATACTCGATTTAATCCGGTTAAACTTTGTTTTATTATTGATCAGTATTGTTTTATGAAATCTAAAAAATCACGATATAGGAATTATTTTCTGAAAAACGTACATACCTACACATATTGTCATCTGCAAAATATTTACTCGATTATTATTATTACACACACACACACAGACACTCATATTATTATTTATTATTCTTCACATAAAGACTAGCAGTACCTATTTGGTTTTTTAAATGTTTTAAGCTAATAACCAATCTGTTGTCAACCAATGGCGTACAAAAATGTTCAATATGCCATAAAAATAGTGGTTCACTTTCTAGGAGCGAATAATTGCTTAATCGCCCGAAGCTGTGTCTAAAAATTGATGACTTTATTGTGGTAAAGGTGTTTTTAATTCAGGACAAGCTTGGATCAAACTTTGATAGTAAGAAAGTATTTGGTCTGGGATGTAGCATGCTCTTTATCTAAACCAGTCTAGATTATTTATAACTAGCCTTTCTAGGACCGAAAAATTGTATAATTGCCCGAAGCTGTATCTAAAAATTGGTAACTTTATTGTGGTAAAGGCACAGAATACCTAATAGTACTAACGTGTAAAGGTGTATTTCATTCAAGACAAGCTTTGGTCTTATCTTGATAGTAAGAATGTAAGGTAAGTTGTTTGGTTCTAAGTTTACCCTCAGCCTCTTTTCTACACTCACTCTATCGCTCAAAGGTTTGCTGGTAGAAAACTCATTTTTGAGTTAAGCTCGCCTTTGTACACACGGCTACACATCAAGCTGTACATTTCCAGTATAAGCTGACCTAGCATTGTATAGGTTTTCCTTACAACGCGAGGTCAGCATTTACTGGTTGCACAGCTTGATGTGTAGCCGTGTGTACTACATGTAATTTCTATTTATAAGTTTTACTGTTTTTTTTTTCTGGTGTACAATAAAAAATAAGAATAAGAATAATGTATTTGGTCTGAGATGAAGCATGCTTCCCTCAAATGTTTGGGTCAAAAAAAACATTTTTTTATTGAACGGATGGGCGCCATCGGCATCGCTTATGGCTCGCGGTGGTTCCAACATGCATTTTGTACGAAAACGTTGTGGACACTTGGGGGGTTAACAAATCTCTATCTTCTTGAGTATTTATAACTAGCCTAGGGCTCGATGCTAAGTAACCGCGTGTATTACAAGATCTGCAAGGTAAAGCTGCGCTAGCCGCGGTCATTCCATGGATGAGTGACCGTTTTAGTTACAAATTCAGATACTAAAAAAAATACAATTAATGAGAATAAATTGAAACATTGGCGGCTACTACAAAAATGTATTTTATAGTACGAATGAATTTTCTGAATTACAAACTAATAATATTTGAATTACGTTCCTATGACAAATAATTGTGATTGAATATTTCAGTAATATTTTAAAATAGTACCTTTAATAATGTATAAAGACAGTATTGATAATCTTGTCCGATATGGGTAAACTGTTAATTTACTAAATACTACTATGGGCAATATCAACCGCACACTATTATGTAACAGTTAAGCAATAAATGATTCTGTTTCTGATTCCGTGCCTCGGAGAGCACGTAAAGCTGTCCATCTCAGTTGCCATACGAATATCTATGGCAGTCGTTTCGGGTAGTCAAAAGCCCGAAAATCTGGAAACTGGTTTAATCTTAAGGGGCTTCCCACAGCTCAGTGGCAACCCCATCAGTAAAATAAATATTCTCGCTGAGTACATCATTTATCGAAAATCTGGTTGCACAGAATTGAAGTAAAGGTACCGTAGTTCAATCAGAAACTAAATCGATTCCCACAGGACACAAATATTTGTGTGATGAACATAAGTGTTTGTGTTGGTCTGGGTGTTGCTTATGTATTACTAGTATGTATTTACAAAAAAAAAAAGTATGTAAGTATTATATCCATTGTCTAGTACCCATAGCACAAGCTCTGCTTAGTTTGGGACTAGATGGTGCTGTGTAAAAATGTCCGAAAGATATTTATTATTATTTTATTTATTAAATATAGTTCTCTGTAGATGTTAATAGAAAAAAAGTGCCAAAAGTGTCTGTTTTTCGCATAACTTTACTTCAATAAATTCATCATTTTTATAATAATGGGGTGCATTTATGCGTGTTGGCTCTTTGCACACTATTTTCTATTCTGTGTTCTTAGTGTTTATCTTATGGACGAATAAAAAAGGCAGATGGAATCTCGCTAAACAATAAGTGACACACCCTTAGTAAGACGGCTCGCTTAAAAGTACGGGCTGGCACGCACACATTCACACCCGTCCTATAGTAAGACAAACAGCCACGATTACGCAAAATATCTCGTGTGACGGTAGTCGTTGTCGTAGTGTCACAAATAAAATAACAATAAGTCTTCTGGTTTGTTAAATGCTGTCGAAGTTATAGTGGGTTTATGAAAAAATTAAGTGCTTCAATCTTTTCTTAGCGAGATTCCATCCGCCTTTTTTTATTTGTCCGTGGTTTATCTATCTATAATTAAAAACCCACTGTATCCTGTATCTAAAGTATTTTTCTTAATCTTTTGACGTTGACTGACATAATTAATCCCGGCTTTTTCCAGTGTCACATAATTAAGAAGATGTACCTACTTATTAGAATAACAAAAAATTATATCCGTTTTCTACGTGACAAAACACATGTTATTTAATGAAATAGAAATTAAAATACGTTTATAATGAAGTGTGCCATCGACCTAATAATGGACGATAATGAAGGATTTCATTAGCTCTAATTGTTGTGTAAACATGCAATTTCTCACGATTACACGTAGATTGTTATATCAGATGGAAAATTAATTAATTAATTCTTAATGACTATAGCTATAAAGGCAGGTACCGGTACAGTCAGCTGCACTAGTTTGTTACCCCAGTTATGAACTTGAACAAAAGTGGTAACCAATTCATGACGCTGTGTGTAGGTTAATGAATTGGTATAGAACTTATGGGTAAGGGTAAGTTGATGGATGCTGACAACTACTTAGTAAAAAAAACTGGCCATGTGCGAGTCGGACTCGCGCAATAATGTTCCGTATCACCCATCGATCTGATACCCCATAGAAACTGATTTATTTACGAGAGTTAATCAAAAGATATCAACGCTCCGTGCGCGAAATATGTTTTTTTTGGATATCTTTCTTACGAAGGTACCACCACTTATGTCTATGTTTGCCTTATTTTTAGTATTTGTTGCTACACTACATAGTATGCACTATAATCTGACTAAGTTTGACGCTGGTATATATTACCATTTTCAAGATAGAGCAGGAATAAAACCATTGAAAAAAATGCATATTTTTCGAGGTTTCTAAGGTAATGGGGACACTCTTTAGTTTAGGACCCCCTAGGTTTTAGACTTTTTTATGTTTAGTATTTGTCGTGATCATAGCAACACATATTCTGAGAAAATTTTAACTGGGTACCTATTACCTATCAAAAGATACAGCCCTGTGACGGACGGATGGATAGCGTAGCGAGAGTAATAGGATCCCGTTTGCACCCTTTGGGTACGGAACCCTAAAAAATAATATAGGACACGAAGCAACGCGATATAAACGGACGGGCCTCACAAGAACCCGTACCGTCTTTTTATATCGTGTCGACATGAGCTACATAATGATAATAGCTCATGACGCAGGGAAAATATTAGCCAGTCAGCAGGTTGGTAGCGGGGCTGACTGCCCAGAGGGTGCGCCGAACGATCAATTAAACTGTACCGTAGGAAGAACAATAATTAAAACAGCTAAAGAAGCGAAAGCGACACATGAAAACTCTTTTACCAATATTGCCAGTGGCGAAAATGATTTAATACTAAGATCGTAGTCTCAAACTTAATCTACGATACGATATAAGCGACTACCTTCTAAAGCACAGTGCTTAAACCAGCTTCCGAATTGTGTAACTCACTCGCAATCGCAATCATGTTGATTTCAATATAAATTTCTCTGTATTTTTTGAGTCTGTCTTAAGTTATGATTGTTAGATTATGCAGATGTCTAAGTAGGTAAGTCAACTACTAGAATTGCTCTATCTTTGGGGATTTTGGGATTGGACCCCACAAGTGGGATATTTTTACCAATAAAATTGATGTATTTACCGCCCCGATGTAAAGAAAGAAAGAAAAAATATTTATTTGCTACAAAAGTGACGCACAAAATTGCCAAAAAAATCCAAGAACACAGAACAAATACAGGTACAGAGCCAAGAAGTGTGGTAAGATATGCGTCACATCCGCGCAAAACGGCCACCGCTCAGCATATTGCTGTGCCTCATGCACGGAGCAAAGACACAGCGCTGGTTTTCAGCGACAGCCGGCGTCGACACAAAACGTATATCAGTGCGGCGTGATGTTGATAAATAACGATAAAAAATAAATAAGTAAGATTAAATACAATACGATTATACGAGATAAAATGATGCTGATGATGTCATTACATTTACATCAAAGACAGACAGTAGGTAGCGAATTCAATACATTTCTCACTGACAAACGTCAATTGACTACTATAATCTTGATATTTGCATATTAATACCGCTCGTAAAACAATGAATCAATATCGAGGCGTCTCCGGAAGCAGACAGTGGGCAAAATACCTCTTACTGACGCGTATACTCGACTTCTACAGTTTTAATACTTGATTACTACTCCCGTTAATAAAACAATGAATGAATATCAGAGCCCAGACAGAGGTAGACAAGCAGTAGCAATGCCTTTTTCAAACAAACTATTCACAACTTGGCCTTATGAATCTTGGTACTAGGCCAGAACTGTTTATAAATACATCTGAAGTAATGTATTGATTTGTAGTCAATATCAAATTGATATATTTTCGTTTCTAGATACATAATTTTCGGAAAATATTTACCTAATATTATTTGTACGGCACGGGGGATAATAGTATTTGTAAGGGCTAAGGGGTCTTGAAAATTATTAGGTATCTTAAAATCTTGTTTTCTTAAAATTATAATTATTTATATAAACGGTTTCACTCACGTAATTCCATCGTAATTTCTTAAGATTGCCCAAATGCTTGGAATGATAATATGTAGTACATATTAGTATTGACACTTGAACCCGTATTCCATAATCATGCTAAAGCATGAATCTACAATTCTACATTGTAAGAAGCATAAGAATTGTAATTTTATACATTTACGTCAAACAAAATTACAAAGATGTATGGAATGACATTTTCTTGAATTTAGTGCATCGCTCATGAATTCCGGTTTTAGAGTTATTAAAATTATTAAGGTTTTAACAACAACAACCATAACACACGCCACAATCAACAAAAAATGCATTTTAGAAGCATTTTTAAACATTTTCATACCACAAAAATTGCCCAGCACATTCATCAAATATCAAAACGTCTTACATCGCATATCTATCTTAGACAGAATCAGAAGTCACGTAACGCGGCGGTCGAGGCAGCACGTTCACCAATCATCTAAACCGAGCCCGTGACCGTATACCCATCTCTTTCCCCCACACCACTATCTACTATCATCGTCTTGTTCCCACACGACGAATCCGTCGGGAAATCTGAATAGTATGAAGTAGAATTAGGTGCTTTGACATTACTTTATAAGGCGTTGATAGATTTTCTTTGAACCTTGTTCGGTGCTCAGGGACTTTGAAGGAAAAGTTTCGTTTTTAGTTGTCCCGGTAGTTATGCTGAGGTAGCCGATGTTATAAAAAATGTAGGTGTATTATTGATAACTGCAAATACCTACCTATGATTTACATCACGACTGTGAGCTGGGAATGTTCGGGTTGCGTTATTTAATCTGAAGAGACAAATAAGGGATGATTCTGATTCTAAAATACATCACATTCATCAAAATAGCCTATCGCAGTCCACTGTTGGACATAGGCCTCTCCCACGTCACACCACAACACTCGGTGTTTCGCCTTCTGCATCCAGTACCCCCCGGCTATTTTCTTCAGGTCGTTGGTCCACCTGGCCTGGGGGCGAATGCGTTTGCCAATTCGAGGTCTCCACTCAACGACTCGTCTGGTCCAATATCACGTTGCTGTCGCTTATCAAGAGGTAGGAGAAGATCAAGCAGCGTTAGTTTCTACCATGATTTGAACTGTGAACTTTAACATGGAACTCGTTTTTAAACCGACGAAAAAAAAGGAGGAGGTTCTCAATTCAACGCGTATCTTTTTTTTTATTTTTTATTTATGAACACGCATAACTTTTTACAGAGTGGTCCGATTTTGATGATTTTTAAAGATAGGGTATAGCTCGAAGTTGGTCCCATTTAAATTTCAAAATCAAAATCCATCCCTAAGGGCCGGTTTTTTGATCCGTAGTAAAAATCGTGTTGACCATTTGTTCATTTGACCATTGGTTAGGACTAACCAATTGTTAAATAGAGTTTACGTTTTTTGTTCCCCATTTAACTATTGGTTTAGATGACTTATGGTTAACTATGTTGCCATTGCAATGAACACTGACAGACCCATTACAGAGTACTTTTACGTGAGGAGTCATTATTTTTTCATGGTAATACTAGCATAGCTGAATGCATTTTGACGGTTATCGGGGGCGTTTATGTAAAGGTGGCCTTTGTTGTCAAATTTTAGTTGTTTGTTACGGTTAATTTTGAAAGTTATATCGTGGTAATTTTCATCACTGATATTAACATATCTGTACACTTTCAATTAATTGATTTTGATTTAAGTTTATTATTTTTTAAAGGAGCAATTCATAAATAAATAAATAAATGCTACTAATATTATAAATGTGAAAGTTTATGAAGATGTTTGGATATTTGTTATTCAATCACGCTATAAGGGCTGAACGGATTTGAATGAAATTTAGGCATACAGAAATACAAAATAGGAAAAAAGAATTAACCAGATTAACACATAAGCTACTTTATGTGAACAGGGAATATGAACATTTTCCGAGGAATGCACATAACTGACATCCACGCGGGCGAAGCCGCGGGAATAAGCCAGTTGTTTCATGTTGTTTTTATTATTTGCATTAAATAATTGAGCATTTGCATGTACCTATCTGCATTTAACATTTAATTAGGTTTAATATTACTTGTTTGAGTTTAGCAATGGTGAAAAATTGATATGTCTCAATTAATTATTGTCCATGTTATTGATCATTATAGAAAGTAATATTTTCCTTTCATATCCTGTATCATAATTTCATTAATTTCTTCTGACAGTATAATTTTTATTCACACAAATGTTATATTGAATTGTCATGTCCGCTTCCATACACCATACAACAAACTTAGAAATCTTACTATAAAAAATTACCGCATCGTGTCATCGCACTCATCGCAATAAAATGCCTAATTTTGACACCGAAACATTGTTGCATATGGCCAGTGGTATAAAATTGCGCCGTAATGTCCGAAAAAATAACACAATACACTCAATTTCAATAGAATCACCCGAAACAGCTGCAGGTACAAAGAGTTGACTAGCCGCCATCTTGCTAAACCCTCGACGGAGTCGTGGTTAATTATTATGACCAATGGTTACTTATTTAACCATTGGTCGTGTTAACAACGGATCAAAAAAGTGATTTTACTGGAATTTAACCATTTGTTTCTATTTCTAACCATTGGTTGCCTTAACAACGGATCAAAAAACCGGCCCTAAGGGTAGGAAAACAGGGGATGAGTGCTTGTTCACCCACTGAATTCTTACCTGTTAACCGATTCTGTTGAAACTTTTCACACATAAATGTAGTTCTAGATACTTCAACATAATGGGGACCTGGAGTTATATTTTAGCCACAAAATAAACTAAAATAAAACTTTTTAACAAAAAATTGAACCGACGAAAACAGAAACTGAAAAGCGAAAAATAACTAATTATGAGTCGGCGCCAAACAAACAATCAACGAAGATCATTAAATTACTTTAAATAAATAATAAAGAAAACGTAACATCAAATACAACGTGAAATTTTCAACGATAAACAATAACTTCCCAAAAATGCGTTCTCCGCTCGGCCACTTGCAACTTGCACGCACTTTGCTTGTTAAAAGTTTGTTTGGCGCCGACTCATAATTAGTTATTTTTCGCTTTTCAGTTTCTGTTTTCGTCGGTTCAATTTTTTGATAAAAAGTTTTTCTTTACCTCATCATCATCCTCTTGCCCATATCCCAATTTATTTGGGGTCGGCGCAGCATGTATTTTTCGTTCATACATCTCTATCAGCCGTCATCTTCGTGTTCATTTTCTTTTTATTCGTTTTTTCTTTACCTATTACCTTAATATACCAGTCAGACTTCGTATATGTTAATTCAACAATAAAAAAAACTATTTCCTTTTGAAAGACCTAAGCAGCGACCAATTGTAAATTAGCAGTCCAGGTTTGTGATGTCAATGTATGTGTAATTAATTATTATTAATTATTCTATTTATCAACCATCAATTTTATAATCATACTTAACTAGGGTTACCATATGACAGGCATTTGGCGCATTTGGCAGGCGTGCGGCTTGCATTGGTCTCACATTTAGGAATGGCACTTTTGTTATTACATTGCGTTTAGACGCGTCTTTTTCTAAAAAATCAGGCATTTTAGGCACGCTAGACAGGCATCACCAATTTTGAAATGGTAACCCTATACTCAACTTGACTTCTTTTTGACATCCATCAGTTGATTCTGAACTATTTTAATGCTATCAACTATTTTCAAGATCTCCCCATGTACAGTTGATACAGCTTCAAATTCTGCTCACCCTCTTATAGGAAGAACCGCTACGTTATAAACAATTCCAAAGCATCTTAAGGGCCTACATTGCGAGCCGTCACTTTCAACAATACAGTCAATCCCATTCCGTTAGAAGTACGCACGAGTGCTTCTGAGCTATCGTCTATCTTTCTTCCCTTTCTTGCGTCTATAATGTTAATTGGAGCGAAAGAGAAAGCTACTGTTCGATTTTTGAAATATTTTGAATGTCTCGTTGTCGTTTCAGTGTTTATTGGATTATTTTTGTTATTATAGTAAACAGTGATGACGTAATTTAAGTAACAAACAAGGTTGATGACTTTGATGCTATAATGACATTGAAGTTTTGTTATGTCATCTTATTTGAAATTCAAATCGATTACATGGATCCTGTATACGTTTGCCTATTTGAGCATAGGTACTTCAACGCTCACACCCTAGTCACAATAGAAACCTTCTGTGATAAGCAAAATGAAACAGATCCCTGTCATCCCGCTCAAGTTGGTATTATATATCTAGATCTTTGAAATCACTCACCTTTAAATATAGTGGACACTTAATTCGTTTTGAACCCATTATTCAAAATGCTTCCGAATTTTAAGGCACTAGCTAAACTAGTTGCTAATAAGAATAATAATTGTACTTAACTTCTATCATTGAAAGAATCCGAAATACATACGCAATGGAAAGAAGGCAACGAAATTTCACAAAATTTCATTTACTTATGTTTATAACTGTAGAAGTTATTAAGCTGTAAAGGATTAGGACAGACGGACAAACGGACAGACGGACAGACGGACGGACATGACGAAACTATAAGGGTTCCTTGTAGGACTTCGGAACCCTAAAAAGGCGTAACAAATAGTTACCATATTTCTAATCTGCCAGCTTGTAATAAAAAATCACGAGTTACAACAACATAAACATCAGGAGCAAGAGTCACGTCTCAATGACAAACATTTGTTTTTACGATATTAACATTTGTTTGTTTATGAGAGGTGTCTAGAAAACTGCTCGATTGATTCTGAATAATTTGGAAGATGGAAAAAATTTAACCATCTGCTTTGACTTGGATGTGGAGTTTTTTGGAAGATACTCATGTCAAATTCTGATCTCTAGTAGGGCAAATCGTGGATGGATCGGTTGTTTATTTTGGCCGTATAACATCAACAATTCAGACTACATACATACATAATATGTAGCTGTATTTAGCTTAGACATTTCTATGACGTGTAGTCTGATTGTTGGTGTTATACGGCCGTAGAACTGCTAAACTTAAGTGGCAGTGGGCGGGGCACATTGCTCGCAGAACGAATGGCCGATGGGGCAGTGAAGTTTTGGAGTGGAGAAGTGGAGTGGATTGGCGTGTACTGGAAGGCGCAGTGTGGGTAAGCCCCCACAAGGTGGACCGACGACCTGGTTAAGGTAGTGGGAATCCGCTGGATGCGGAAAGCGCAGGACCGGTCGTTGTGGCGATTCTTGGGGGAGGCCTATGTCCAGCAGTGGACGTCTTTTGGCTGAAATGATGATGATGATGATGATGACATACATAATCCTAAGACACATAATTATCACACTTATTCATGCAAAAACTGCAAGATATAAAAAGTCACTGTGCTTTCTTCCGAATTTTGTTCTATTTTCTGGTAATCTTTTGCGAAGTTATGTATTTGTATTGTCTTTTTACTTGTAATTATGTGTTGTATCTTGTTTTGTACTAAATAAACGTTTTATCTATCTATGTATAACATCACGCCTGTATTTTCCCGAAAGGGCAGGCAGAAATGTATAGTACAACTACATTTCGCCAGTTATGTAATTAAGTCTCATGTATAGGAGGCAAGCCTGTTTCCAATAACCAGGCACAAATCCAGACTCTGGGCTGCTACTAAGAATTTCCTAATGAACAAACTCAATAACATTTTTCCTGACGTAGAAATTGAATCCAAGACCTCATGTTTAGCAGACAAGTCAGACTCAAAGATAAAACCACCATGGACTCAAAGCCTTTGTTTTTCTACAATTGAATCTTCATCTTCTACTGCCGACAAATATTCTCTACCAATTTATGCTACAACAAACTTTCTTTCATCTTTAGCACCTAGTCTACTTCAACTAATTTATTTTGGTTGACTGTCCACCTGCTGTATTGTGTAACTCACTCGCGATCGAAAATCATATTGATTTCAATGTTCATTGCTATATATGTTTTGACAATCCATCTTATCGGTAACTATGCACCATGCAATGAATGTTGCTTTAATGTCAAAATTAAAGCTATTGTCATTGAGTCATCATCATCAACTAAGCCTATCGCAGTCCACTGCTGGACATAGGCCTCTCCCAAGTTGCGCCACAACACTCGGTCCTCTGCCTTCCACATCCAGTCCCCCCCAGCAACGTTCTCGAAGTCGTCGGTCCACCTGGCACGGGGTGTCCTACGTTGCGTTTGCCGATTCGCGGTCTCCACTCAAGGACTCGTCGTCATCATCATTGGGGCCTCTCATTTATCCAGTGTTGCATGTAGGCCTCTTCCCCTTTTCCATGGTCTTGTGCCCAACTCATCCATCGCTGCGATGGTCAGCCATCCACCTCGAGTGTTCATTGAGAGCGCTGTGCCTTACACAATTACCCGTTTGGACGCTGGTTTGCCAATGCAAACCAAAAACCAAATGGATGTCAATGCAACATGCCCTAAAATATTAATTTCCCACAATGATTTTTGCCCTAAAATATGAATTTCCTACAATGCGTTTTGCCCTAAAATATGAATATCCTACAGTGAGTTTTACAACTCGTAAAAAACTACAATACCAATATTGAGGATTTGACACCCAGGATGATGATGTGTGTAGCTTTAGAAGCTCAATTGTACCTTTTGTAAAAGTTTTGGTATGCACCACTGATGTCTTCTTACCATCGCTATGCGTGGCAGGTAGCACCAACGCACCTGTTGAAGACTTTAGTAAGTGCCACAGAAACAGATAGAATAGAAAAGTGGGCAGGGCACGCGTGCCATCACTCTGCACCATAGTGCAGTGCATTTCAAAGCCTTTATGACTTCTTTCTGTAAATACTGTAACAAAAACCCGCAAAAATGCCTTACTGTGCTGTTTCTAACTGCAGAAAAAAAGCTGTAAAGAATATTTGATTAAAGTTATTTTTTTAAATTAATGACGTTAATATGTAAGGCATAGTTTGTTCGAAAGTTGCCACGCATGAATCGAAAGTAAAATTGTGATTACAGCCATTCTATCACTATCTATTTCTGTGGTAAGTGCTTCATATTTATGACCCACGGATGAAATATATGAGGATTGTGCAATGCACAGTGTGCATCGTACGAATAGGAAAAAAAAAAAAACTTGTTTTTGACAGTGGGACGTATAAGTATTTGGGATTCCAAATATAATATACCTAATATAATGTATGCTCACCATAGAAATTTCAAGAAGGTAATAGAATTAGCAAAGGTGCGTGAAGTTGTCGCCGCGTACAGGTGTCTCGTAGGACACCAGTGCGCGAACCTTTTGCGTACTGTTTTGGACGAAGACTCACTTAAATTGTATTTTTCAAAATATCTAACAGCGGAATGTATTTTTTTGCATTGAATGCTAGAAACAAGGTGGGCGTAATTGCGTATTTTATGTGTTGGTAGCGGAAAACCTGCTACACGCGTTCCGGTATTAAAAGACAGTAGATAAGATACCATTTCTATTACCTTATTATTAAGATTTCTATGATGCTCACTTTATTGCAGTGTATTTTAAGATTGTAAGTTGGTCTATGGGCTTTTCGTCTGTTGAATGAAGGAAAATGAAGAAAATCATCAGTTATTCAAACTCAAACTCAAAACTTTTATTGCATTCATGTGTACATAGGTGTTACATTTATAAGTCCTGTAGGTACTTATATGATTTCAACATGAAACCCGGTAAGGGCACAGTAACATCAATAAACAACAATAATAATACAACAACAATAATACAACAACAACAATAATAACAACAACAACAATAATAATAACAAACAACTACAATAATAATAACAACAATAATACAACAACAACAATAATACAACAACAATAATAACAACAACAACAATAATAATAACAAACAACGACAATAATAATAACAACAATAATAACAACAACAACAATAATAACAACAACAATAATACAACAACAACAAGAATACAACATCAATAATAGTTCCATAGCAATGATAGATATCATGACCCAAAATAGTATTTATTCATCTACATCTACCAAAATCATTCATAGGAATCATAGGTATTAACGCCTCAAAAGCTTCCAATTCCTAAGCTAACTTATTCTTCAATCTCTACGAATAAATGAATCAAGCAAAAGCGCTTTGCAAAGAAAAATCATGTCCACTCCAACCCTTAGATACCGTCGGTCTAAGAAACCACGTACTCCAATTTTTCTGGTCAAATGCACTCCGAACGAAACGCAACGGGCTGCCGCGACCATCACCGATCTATCAACGTAGTTCGCGTATAGAATTCCAAATGCGAAATTCGAAATCACCAATGGCGTACGCCGATTTCAAATGGACTTAAAGCCGAACACGCGATTATTTAAAATTCGAACGAACGACTTTTGTTTTACAGATTCGATTTGTATTCTCTAATTTTGTTTAGCAGTGGTTTGTGATTGTTGTAAATTAGACTTAGTTTTGTAACGATAGAGTAGGTTTTTGATGGTTTGGGTGAGTTTAATACGTCAACATTTTACTGCAATTGTTTTAAGAATATAAACTATTTCCTGTTAAAGGTCTCTTTCGCCCATTGTTTCGGTTTCTCTCTGAACTGACGATGATGTCATGTAGAGCTTTCGAGGGAATCGTAAATATGTTTAATGTTTTACATAAAAATATTGTAGGTACACGGATATATTAAATGAGTCACACGGAAGTCATGAGTAAAATGAGTTATTTGTAAATTTAATTTTAGGTGTAGGGTAGTGCACTCAAAGTCAAAAACTCCCCCTGAAATCATAATTTTTGAGCTCAACATGAAAATACAACATGAAGGTATAATAAAATACTTTAGTAGCCAACGATCTTAAAAAAACATTCAACAATCCGAAACTGAAATATAAAACCATAAATTCTCTTAACAACCCTTCACTGCAGGTGGGTGAAAAATAATTTATTCAAATAAATCTCGTGAATTTTCGCAACACTCGGATCTAGGAGGCCCCCGGGCGTCGTTTTTCGATTCTTTTAACTGCACCAAGGAGGTGACTTTTTTGTCACTGTTTTAATGAAAATGCTAATAAAAAAAAAGCGGGGATGATGTTTTTAAGAAGTCAGAACATTTTTTTGTAATTCAAGTAAAACGATACGGTAATGGGGACATGCCTTTTGTAGTAAAAGTTTTTAAATTGGATCTAATCGTACATTATCAAATTTATGTTTTAGAATTACAGTTAGAGGTACAGAATTTTACGGATGGACGCTTTTTGGACTGTTTCACAATTGAAAATAAATATCATTCTAGCAATTTGCTAATTTAAAATGTCTTAACATTCAGTCAAAAGAAAATAAACCGAGTTCTCGTTAAAAGATACAATGCTAGCAAAAAATATCATTAACAAACCGAACTCAACAGTAAGTAAATCGCAGGAAGTCTCGCTTCACGATACGAAAGTCGTAAATAAAAACGTGAGATAAAAATTTACATTATCGCACTTATTTTAATTTCATTCGGCATTAATCATCGCACTGCGAAGTGTCGCGCGGCCATTTATTACGAGCTCGGGTACTTTTTAATTTGCTGCTGCATCCTAAGGGTTGAATGTAGATTTTGGTGATACTGGGTGACAGGCCTATTAGTGTTTTTGAGTTAATAATAATATGGAATATATATATATATATATAACTAATTATATAATATAATTATTACACCTAGCCTACCCCTTCGGGGAAATACAGGCGTGATGTTATGTG
This sequence comes from Asteroscopus sphinx, assembly GCA_949699075.1. Lineage (NCBI taxonomy): Eukaryota > Metazoa > Arthropoda > Insecta > Lepidoptera > Noctuidae > Asteroscopus > Asteroscopus sphinx. Next base: position 17,380,825 of record OX453022.1, on the reverse strand, counting down.
ATTTTATATTAGGTCCCATAGTAAAAGTTTTTCATTATGATGAGTACAATGACCCCTTTTAAGAGGTTTAGTATAAACTAAGAATTAGGTTGTACATTTTTTTATTTACTTGGGATATATTTTCTTATTTTTTTAATAGGTTCTCATTAATTAAACCAACAACATTACATAATGAATCTAAAAAATGTTCTTTCTATTCACGAAAAACTCCGTTACATTGAGTATTTCTAATATATTTTATAAGCTTAGTTTGGGAGTACATTTGACAGTACATACACAATACCGAACAAGGTCAATTTTATTTAGTTTTTAAATATGATAAGTATATAAAAAGCACGTAGACTAAGCTTGTAGGTAAAGAAGGTAGCTAAAATGCCAAGATCAAAATTTCGACCTCACTTAAAACAGCAATATACTTTTTTCAATAAACAAGATGATGTGAGCTCCTTCCCGAAGGTTGAAGGAACTCGAGTTAAGGGATATTTGGTCCCTAAACAAATTGTATGGCGTGATATTCTAGGCACGGACAAGACGCGACCTTTCTACTGAGCGCGTAGGAAAATAGAGCAAGTTGAAAATCTGATTTTTGTCTTTAATTATCAGATGTCGTGTTGAGTATTGCTATTTTAATAGTAATTAATACACTGCCAAAGATAGTGAGGCTGATCATAAAAAATAATAACTGCTGATAATGAATGAGAATAACATTATTTAGAGCCTACTGCGCTTCATTTTATAACAGTAGCCTGTGGTTAAATTATACTTAAAAGTCGCACAATTCTGTAGCGCATCAAGGATGTTTCCCGAAATGCATGTAGATTGCTTCTTTGCAACAATGTGAAAAAGATGTGCATCCTTGGTGCGCCGGGTGCGGGCAAGCTCCAATAGTATCCTGGGCAGGATTGCAGGCAGGATAGATTGTTGTCTTTTGAATCGCTGAATTTCTGCTGGAATTCTAAAACAGCGATTCCAAATGTTACAAATTGTATTATTGATAAGTAATTTGAATTTAATTGTATTATTTCTTTGTAATTGAATTGTATTTTATACTCTAATGAATTTGCTGTAAATCGTATGTCTATGGAGTTTCTTGCCGGTTCTTCTCCATAGGACTTACAATTTGGAACCATCTAGAGCCTGACGTTTCAAAAGTGCCTGTAATTAGGTTTAATGAAACAAATAAACATTTGAATTTTGATTTTGAATTTTGAAACTTTAAAAATATTTCCCCAAATCAAACTAAATAAGAACAGTGGTCTACTAAATGTAAGCTACGGATTTAAAAAAGCTAAAGTCAAATCTAAAGTTAATTTTAAAGTAACGTCTAATATTTTCCGGTTTTCTGACTTGTCCCGTTTTCCTTCCACGCTCGGGGCTAGGGTTGGATGAAAAACGACACAGTAGAAATTAAGTCTCGCTAGTGAAAAATGGTTTAAAACGTGGACAACGTTTAAGGGACTTTATAGAGTAAACATGGGGTCCCTTGGCTATTATAGAGAGTAAACACAGTTTACGAAACGATTAGGATTGAAAAGAAAAATTCGTAGTTTGACCAAAAACAATAAAAAATGTTTTTTTAAGAATAATTTTCCAATTAAACCATGATTCTAAACCACGCAAAAATTATAAAGAACTTTCAACAAAAAAAGACTATAAAATCCAACAAGCAAAAAAAAATTTGTGGTAAAAAAAAATGTATAGATGACAATATAAAACCTCGATGCTATCTAAAAGCAATTTGCAGTAATATATGACTTAATCCGAACAAAACAAACGGACAGACAAAGATTTTATAGCTATTGAAAAAATATTATAAATCATAGTACGGTTGCTATTTATAGCAATTTGTTTCCATTTTATTGTTTTGTGATTAATTATTATAGCTGTATTTTGTAGTGTGAAAGTTTGAAAAAAAAATCGAAATCTGGATTTAATAGATTTTTGTTGGATGCCTTTTTGGTTGTATTTCGAAGTAAATTACCGTTAACTTAGAATTGAAAGGTACCCAATTATGACGATGCTTTTACTTTCGAATTATCTAACGAACTCTTCAATTCTTTTTTTGTACAAAAATAAATCTTAATTGTTATAATAGTGTATTTCACCGTTAAAAAGTTTATCAAATATCAAAGAAGTTTATTTTTAGATTATTCAAGAAAAAATTAACGATAATATAATAAAATAAATTATATAAAACAAACACACGCGATTAAGCAATAAAAATGGCTACTGTTTTTTGACACCAGCCCCTTTCCAGGAACATATAAAATCTACAACGATTTGTTTATATCACATTAACAAGAAGGAGCTTTAATAAAGTAATAAAAATCCCAGAAAGGACGGCTAAGGGTATAATTTTGCTATTAATATTCAATTTTACCCCCAAAACTTCGCTGCCACTTCAAAGAAAAATATAAGATGACGATCTAAAGCGGAGTATCTACTTACGTAATTTCCGAGTAGGCGTTGGAAGGGTTACTCAAAAATTGCGTATATGTGCGTGCGTTTGTTTAGTGTGCGTAGCGTAATTACATAGATGTTAACACTTGAGCGCACGTGTTACTCTACTTTAAATAATTTTTCTTTATTTTTTCTTCCTAAATAACTTTTTTTTTTCTCATTTAGTGACTTTATTATGTCCAGACGTATAATAATAAATATCATACTGTACTTAAGGGGAATTTAGCAGCCAAGTGGCGCCTCCATCAGTAAAAAAAATATTACTCACTGAATACTCATCGAGAATCCTTTTTAAACGATTGTAGTACAGGTCATCATCATCATTCATCATTTCAGCCAAAAGACGTCCACTGCTGGACATAGACCTCCCCCAAAAAAGGGGGGATATGCCACTTGGCGCTTGACATTCCCCTTCAGTTAAATATCTACTAAAATATGATTATTTGCAAAAATGCCAAAGGTCAAAGACAACACATCGTTATTGTCCTTAATATACATAACAAAAGCATTTATATTAAAGTTGATTGAAACTTGAGTTTTTCATTCAAGAAACAGGGATTTATTCAGTAAATGATTCTACTGGTTCACTGTATATTTTGTGGTTCACTGTATAAGTATAGGTGGTAACAGTGAATCAATTTAATAAGAATAAAAAACATCCGTACTGCTGCAAATTGTTAAGTTATTGAATTAAATCGTCTTAATAGTTAAAATTTATTAAACCCAGGTATTGGTATACATAAGACTCTGTTTTGTTTATAGATATTATAGCAGCGACGCTTCAAACTTTTGGTTGTTCACTAATTACCATCCTACCTAATTCGACTGGTTCACTGTATACATTGTGGTTCACTGTGGGCCATACTGGTGGTTAACTGTATATGCATAGGCAGTAATAATGAACCAATTTACTTTTTTTATTAAAACGTCCCTACTTAACTGCCCCAAATAGTTAAATTATTGAATTAAATCATCTCAATAATTAAAATTTATAAATTTCTAAGGTATTGGTATATAAGACACTCTGTTATGTCTATAGATATAAGAGCAGTGACGCTTTAAACTTTAGGTGGTTCAGTGATTACCACCCTACCCTATAAGGTTCTAGATAAGACAATTATATAAATCTGTGGGAGTTTTGTGTAGGTTTACGAATGTCGTTAGATCTAGGGCTGATACTATCTTCTTGTTGAAATAAGAGCAGTGTAGGTGTCATCTTTATTGCGGTCAACTACCGCGTAGGTTCAGTAATGGACTAATAAAAAATAAAGTTTTCATTATTTTTGAGCAAAAATAACGTTTATAATGTAGGACCATTTTTGGAAATAAATGACGTGAATATGATCCTAATGATCAATTAGCGTTTAACCAACCAACTGCGATCGCCAACCCACCTACCAAGCGTGGCGATTATGGCATATCCTTTGGGGGAGGCCTATGTCCAGCAGTGGACGTATTTTCGGCTAAAATGATGGTGGTGATGATCATTTATGTATTTACAAAAAAAAAGTATCTAAGTATTATATCCATTGTCTAGTACCCATAGTACAAGCTCTGCTTGGTTTGGGACTAGATGGTGCTGTGTAAAATGTCCCAAAATATTATAAACAAAAAAAAAAATTAAGTATACTAAAAACTGACAATGGTAACATTAATGCAGCTTAAATAAAAACCTTAGTTTTAAACTTTAATAAAAGTTTAAAATTTACGTCATTTTTTCCATTCATATTCCTTGTATTCCAATTTAAGAAAGCTTTTCCTATTCTCTTCAAAAAACCTCAAATAATCTCAACCTCTAACCACAATTCATAGAAGAATTTTATGACATTTTTTTGTTGTATTTTCTCCTAAAAACACAAAAAACCTTCACCGTACACCTGAGAGTTTTGACAGTTGATTATCGAGCGATCATAATGCGCGCGCGCAGATTTACGACGTCATAAAGTACGGCGCCCGCGCACCACAATGGGTTGTTGACAAAACGGACTAGCGCCCTTAGTAGATCCTTTTAACTTTATGGTTCAAGGAGGAATAGTAGGATCTGAACCATACTATCTAAGATTTAAAAACCATTGTAGATCTAAAATGTATGGAAAAGAAATAAAACCGGCCAAGAGCATGTCGGGCCATGCTCAGTATTATAGGGTTCCTTAAGGAACCCTATAATACTGAGCATATAAGTTTCTACGTTGCATAGTTTAGAAATGGCAGGGGGGGGGCACATTGCAAGCCACTTTGGCGAACTGTATTTCGCAGATGGTATACCTGATAAAAAAGTTATGTATCAAACATTACCTTCATTTTAGTAGACCTATTCAATGATACCCCACAGGAGGGGGTGCAGCGAAAAAAAAAATTTCATCCCCATTTCACATGTATGAGCGCCACCCCTAAAATACATTATCAAGATTTTTTTATTCTTTTAAAATTGAGATCTATATCTAAACCATTTTTTAACAAAATTTCATTTACTTGTGTTTATAACTGTAGAAGTTATTAAGCTGTAAAGGATTAGGACAGACGGACAGACGGACGGAAATGACGAAACAATAAGGGTTCCTTGTAGGACTACGGAACCCTAAAAATTATGATTGACGATTATGAAGCTTAGTTTATTTCTAGGCAGAGAGATATTCAAGTATTGTAAGCGATAATCTCTTTGTTTCTACGTGATGATTTACTTTGGTGATTGACCCCATCATCATCACCCTGCCCTCATCCCAATTTATTTGGGGTCGGCGCAGCATTTCTTTTTCTTACAAGGGTACTTCTCTGTCAGCCGTCATCTTAGTTTTCACTTTCTTTATATTCATATAATCGTTCACACAATCCATTCTTGTTTTCTTTGGTCTGCCTCTTTAAAATATTATATTGTAAAAATAGCTAAAAATATCTCTCTCCTCTCTCTTTTTTATTCGCAGAGGCTATATAAAAAAACCGGCCAAGTGCGAGTTGGACTCGCGCAGTAAGGGTTCCGTACCTTCAACGACCTGATACCCCATAAAAACTGGTTTAATTTACGAGAGTTTATCAAAAAACATCAACGGACAGTGCGCGAAATATGAATTTTTGCATGTCTTTCTTACGAGGTATTTGTTGCTAAACTACATAATATGCACTATAGTCTGACCAAGTTTGACGCTGGTATATATAACCGTTTTGAAGGTAATAGGGTCCCGTTTGTCACCCTTCGGGTACGGAACCCTAAAAAACTAGCCTATTTCACTCTCACAATTAAGGCGAATCTAACGATATCTCTCAAGTTGAAATCCATCAAGCTATTTAGGCTACACAACTTGCCAGAGAAATATACATACCTACATACATAATCCTCCTTCTGGCGCAGTCGAGTAAAAATCAAAATTTCCTCAAAATTGTAGCAGTAATTTGTTAGAACGGACTTTCTACCGGTATAAAATGAACGCCTATTTTCATTTCATTCTCTAATGATGTTACTGAATAAGCCTTATTGCTGCACAGAAGCCTGCGAAATTAAAAATTTCTTGCGTTTTTTGCTAATTGTGGCTTTCGTTCAAGTTGTACCTACATTGATCGGAACATATTTCGCGATAATAATCACAACATATCAACTTCATTAAACTATACAGTATTTAACAAAAACCCTGTTGTTCCTGTGATCAGAATCGATATTCATACGTAAGGAGACAACTCATTTGGAATAACTCTTCATTCTTCAATAAAACTAATCAAATTAAATATTTAGCAGGTACCACCACACATGTCTATATTTGCCCTATTTTTAGTATTTGTTGCTATACTACATAGTATGCACTATAATCAGACCAAGTTTAACGCTGGTATGTAGGTATTACCGTTTTGAAGATAGAGCAGGAACAAAAACGTTGAAAAAAAAACATGTTTTTCGAGGTTTCTTGTATACTTACTTACTTACTTACTTACTCCTCTGGCTCAGCGACCCAAAGTGAGTCATGGCCTCCGAAACGAGAACCCCCCCCCACCCCCTTTCTTGTATGAGGACCCCTTTTAGTTAAGACTTTTTTAATTTTAGTATTTGTCGTGATAGGCACCATAGTAACACATATACTGTGAAAATTTCAACTGGTTATTTATTACCGTTACAAAGATGCAGCCCTGTGACAGACAGACGGACGGACGGACAGCGTAGCGAGAGTGATAAGGTCCCGTTTGGCACCCTTTGGGTATGGAACCCTAAAAATTGTACGGACTGTACGATTTTTTTTTTTTTATACCTCTGTAAAGACGCCTGTCATCTTAGTCTTCCTGCGACCACGAACGCTGCAAAGCTTTCGAAACGTCAGGAAAACCAATTTAAATTATATACGCGATGTAATCCGATTGTTTTATTATAATATGTAGTGATCGCGAAAACCAAAGTTTTTTTTTACATAAATCGTCAAAATGTAGGGATCATCAGTTATTTTTTTCGAGTACAGTCATCCCTTAAAAATAGCTAATTATTAAAAAAAAAACCCTGATTATCCAGAAAATATAGCTTATAGATTTAATGTTTTCTATGGTTTTGTTTAATTATGAAAATTGAATTTCGCGTGCTGTTGTGAACTAACTTTTTTTCGAATGGACTCTCGCAGAATTGGTACCCAGAATAGGCACCCTAACTGCTTAACCGGGCAGGTGGCGGAGAATCCCGTTAGGGATTTAATACATACTGGCCACCTAGTTGCCTCGCCTGTCACGCTGGCGGTGATGACGTCTCTCTGTCTATTAGATATTCAAACGAAATAAAGAATATTGTAATTTATAAAAATGTGTATTTAATAAATTGGCGACGAGGATGTCGAATTATGATATTAAAAAACTGAAGAAAACCCGCGCCGCATTACGCGGTATAATTACAAAATTAGAAAACTACGTAAACAGTCAAGAAACACTACCATATGAAGAAACAGAGTCAAGACTTCAATCACTTCAAGAAACATTACAGAAATTACAAGAAATACAGCATAACATAGAATTAGAAACACCAGACGAACAACTAGACCAAGAGATAGAAACCAGGTACGATTTCGAAGAAAAATGTATCATCATAAAGACAAAACTTTTGATGTATAAAAACGGAGACAATCGACATGTTTTACCGCTACAAACATCAACATCACAGCTAAGTACAAATACGCACCAAGAACGAGGTCCAAAAATTAATTTCCAGCCCTTCAATGAAAAAGAAACCTTTGTAAACTTTACTAAAAGACTAACTGTATTTTTCTTACTCAACAAGATCGAAGACGCTAAAATGAAAGTTTACACCTTACTTGCTGCTCTATCACCAGAATTACATGAGAAATTACACGATTTATGCTCCCCGGATGATCCAGTTGACATGAATTTTAAGGAGCTCACACAGATACTAGACGAATACGTTGACCCTAAACCTAGCATATGGGCGTCACAACACAAATTTATTACGCGCACACAAAGTGAAGATGAAACAGTGGCAACATACGCATCAGAATTAAAAAAGAAATCTTTGAACTGCGAATTTAAATGTCAACATTGTCAAAAACCTACCCTAGAAAGCTTCCTAGCCCTACAGTTTATTCGAGGATTGAAAGACAGTGATATAAGAACAAAAATTCTTCAAGAAAGAAATACACTACCTTTTACAAAACTGGTACATATAGCTACATCCATAGAAATGGGAAAATCGGAGAACCTAAGAATATCCGCAGACATGCACAAAAATTTGGACACAGTAAACAGAATTACAAGCTCAATAAAAATACCTAAACAGTTAACATCTACATCATCTTCATCTCCGATAACGATAAGAGATTTAAAAGGAAAATGCTTTCGATGCGGCAAAGACGACCATCGATCTAATGAGTGTGGCGCCATCAAATCCACCTGCCTGAAATGCAAGAAGGCTGGACATCTGGCACGAGTCTGTTTACAGCGAAATGTAAATACCAATCAACTAGACCACAATACAAGTAACATGAGTAACGAAAGCATGGGGAATATCAACCTAATTAAAAGTGAGATATCTGAAAAATACATGATTACAGTAAAAATAGAGAACATACAGGTTGGCATGGAATTCGATACAGGAGCGACCTTGTCATCAATGTCACTTAAGCAATACAAAAGCCTGAAAATACCAAACAAAATTTTCAAAACAGAAATGAAATTGAGAACCTACACTGGTGAAATTATCAAGCCTGCAGGAGTGACATACGTAAAAGGCACTTATAAAGACCAGACCTTCAACGGGAAATTATACATAATCAATCAAAACGTTGACCCAATTTTCGGAAGAAGCTGGATGAAAGAACTGAATGTGAAAATTGCAGACATAAGGGTTATACAAACTTCTGAACGATCCGACAAACTTGATAAATTATTAGAAGAATTCGCAACAACGGTTTTTAAATCAGACTTGGGAAAAATACCCAACTACGAAGCTCACTTAAATCTAAAGGAAAATACACGGCCTATCTTTATAAAACCGCGACGAATACCGTACGCGTTGAAGGAAAAGGTCGATAAAGAAATCGAACGATTATGTGCAGAAGGGGTGATCACCAAAGTAGATAATTCAGATTGGGGCACCCCAATCGTACCGATTGTGAAATCAAATGGGAGCATTCGACTATGTGCAGACTACAAGGTCACCCTTAACAAAGTCATCAGTGATGAACATTACCCAATTCCTATAATAGAGGATATATTTGCAGAAATGAACGGAGGAAAATACTTCTGCACCTTAGATATTACCCAAGCCTATCTTAATATGGTTATGGATGAAGAAAGCGCCCTTTTACAAACATTGAGTACGCACCTAGGTACTTACAAAGTCAATCGCTTAATGTTTGGAGTCAAAGTAGCACCAAGCCTTTGGCAGAAATTCATGGATCAGTTACTTCAGGGACTAGACGGAGTAAAATGTTTTTTCGACGACATAATAATTCAAGGAGCATCAGAAGAACAACTCTTAACACGTCTAAAACGAGTATTACAAAAACTGAAAGATAGTAACCTCCACGTTAACAGAGAAAAATGTCATTTTTTTAAACGTAACATTAACTACCTCGGACATACAATTGATAAAGACGGTTTACATAAGAACAAAGACAAAGTAAGGGCCATCGTGAACACTGCACGGCCAACCAATGTAAACGAATTACGAACCTTCTTGGGCATGGCAAACTACTACAACAAATTTATTCCAAACCTTGCCTCATTAACGAACTCACTAAATGAGTTATTAAAGAAAGAGAAAGATTTTCACTGGAATTCTAAATGTGAAGACAGTTTTAATAACATTAAGAAGGAGATTTTGAGCGAAAGAGTTTTGATTCACTTTGACCCGGGAAAACCATTGATACTAGCTACAGACGCTTCGCCAACAGGCTTAGGAGCTGTTTTGTCTCACAGACTACCTGATGGCTCAGATAGACCAATCGCATTCGCCTCTAGGACACTTTCATTTAGCGAAAAGAAGTATAGTCAAATTGACAAAGAAGCTACGGCGATCTACTGGGGTATAAAAAAATTCTTCCACTACTGTTACGGCAGAAAATTCACATTAGTGACGGATCATAAGCCCCTTACATCGATTTTTCATCCCCACCAGACATTACCAGCACTGAGCACAATGCGATTATTTCATTACGCACATTTCTTATCGGGATTCAACTACGATGTGGAATACAGAGCTTCAGCTAAAAATGCAAACGCTGATTACCTATCAAGATTTCCAGTAGAAATAACAAAAGAAACCTCAATAGACCAACATTGTGCATACCAACTACAGCAGATTAACGTCCTAGAAATTCGGCCAGAAGTTATAGCTAATGAAACGAGAAAAGACAACGAACTTAAGATATTATTGGAAGCACTACAAACAGGTCACTCATTACGACGATATGGCTACGGTGATAATGAATTCACAATTCAAGACAACTGCATATTGAGAGGAACTCGAGTGGTAATACCCAAAAGTTTACACGCACGAGTACTAGATGAACTACACGCCGGACACATTGGCATACTTAAAATGAAATTACTAGCTCGCAGCTACATATACTGGAAAAACATAGACAAAGATATCGAAAATAAAGTAAAATCCTGCAGAGCATGCCGATTGGAACAGAACGAGTCACCAAAAGCACCCCCACACCATTGGGAACAACCTACTGGACCATGGGAACGTCTTCATATAGACTTTGCAGGACCAATTCTAGGATACCAACTCCTAATAGTCGTAGACGCTTTTACAAAGTGGGTGGAAGTCTTTCCAACAAAGACCACAACGAGTGCTTGGTGCATCGTTAAGTTGAGGGAATTATTCTGCACATTCGGCACACCATACACACTTGTGTCAGACAACGCACGTCAGTTTGTATCTCAAGAATTTAAGAGCTATCTTTCCAGCTGCGGTGTTACACACTTGACGTCAGCTCCGTACCACCCAGCCACTAACGGCCAGGCCGAACGTTACGTGCAAACAATAAAGAAAGCACTACGCGCAATGGAGGGGGAGAGAGGCAATCTTACGGATAAGCTCCTTATTCTCAAGACTCGACTACGACGCACACCAATCCTAGGCGAACATACTCCCTATGGACTGATGTTCAATCGGGATATTAGAACTAAGCTGCATGTAATGTTCAAAGACTCATCTGCCCCGAAGGCTTTCATACCGATCAACACACAGTCTTCAATCAGAGCTCACTCCCTAGGTGATCGTGTCCAGGCCAGAGCCTACTCCGACCCAAAACGAAGATGGGAATTCGGCACGATAGTGCGTCGCCTAGGCAGGCTTCATTATGAAGTGCGAACTGACGGAGGCGTCGTATGGCGTAGACACCTGGAGCAGCTGCTTCCAGCCCCAGGAGTGGGACAACCAGGAATCGCGGCGGAGGACTAATACATACTGGCCACCTAGTTGCCTCGCCTGTCACGCTGGCGGTGATGACGTCTCTCTGTCTATTAGATATTCAAACGAAATATAGAATATTGTAATTTATAAAAATGTGTATTTAATAGGATTCCATCCGCCGAAATATTTCCCTAAACACAAATCTACATATCAAAAAATCCTCATAAATACATTTTCAATCACAAACTTCTAAATTAAAAAAACAAAAAAAAAACATTTCGTCACATTTAAATTTCGTCACATCCATACAACTCTTCTACCTATCACATTTTTCTATAAACATAAAGTTATGACATTAGCTCCCCATGTTTTTCTATCAGTTCATAACTGAACAAAAAAAACCACCATATCGATATACTCCCATAATTTTGACAGTTTATGGGTTTCAGTACAATGGGAACAGTAGCAAGGTAACCCCATAATGACTTCTTATAGATATTTTGTGGAATTTTAACTATTCTTTTTAGATTTGTTTATAGAAAAAACATCGTTGGGATATAAAGTTAAAAAAATAAAGTTGTATTTCTTTTTTTGTTAGCAGTATGTAAATAATTTTACCGTTGAATGATGATAATGCTGATAATCTCTGGTGATAATGGTGGTGGTTGTCTTGTTCACAAGCTAAAACTATTTTTAACTATCGCTCTTTTTAGGGTTCCGAAGTCCTACAAGGAACCCTTATAGTTTCGTCATGTCCGTCCGTCTGTCCGTCTGTCCGTCTGTCCGTCTGTCCTAATCCTTTACAGCTTAATAACTTCTACAGTTATAAACATAAGTGAATGAAATTTTGTTAAAAAATAGTCTACATATAGATCTCAATTTTAAAAGAATAAAAAAATAGTTTTTCCGTATTTTAGGGGTGGCGTCCATACATGTGAAATGGGGAAAAAAATTTTTTTTCGCTGCACACCCTTTTGTGGGATATTATTGAATAGGTTTACTAAAATGAAGGTAATGTTTGATACACCACTTTTTTATCAGGTGTACCATCTGCGAAATATAGCCCGCCAAAGTGGCTTGCAATGTGTCCCCCCCCTGCCATTTCTAAACTATGCAATGTAGAAACTAATAATCTTCCACATTGATAGACCTTTGTGAAAACTCTCTTTTAAAATTATTTCGAGTATAATGTGATTATAATTTTTTGAGTTATAAAGAGAAAACTGAAAAATACTTAAAACGTCCTAGTTCAAAGGTTCAAGACCTTAGAGAAAAATTATCATAGCAAATAATGCTCCTTTAGCTACTTTCTATTTGAAAAAAATCACAAAAAGTAACATTGAAATGACACACTTCTTAAATTTGGCTTCTTGAATTTATCGCTAGATGGCGCTACTAACAACACGCTCCGAGTCGCGAATGCTGCCGATTATTGCAAAAACTAAAATAGCCATGATTAATATTCGATTTGATTCGTTTGTAATTACACCTACTTAAGGAACCCTATAATACTGAGCATGGCCCGACATGCTCTTGGCCGGTTTTATTTACTAATAGTAAATACAAGAAAGGGATGGCAACAGTTTTAGTGCTGTCAAATAAGTCTGAATTAAAATTTCCAACAATTTTAGTCGTGATCTTCGAACGTGCCGACTATAATCTTAGACGAATAAAAATAGCGGACGAAATCTCGCTAAGAAAAGATTGAAACACTTACGTTTTTTTTCCTAAACCCGCTATAATTTCGACAGAATTTTGACACACCAAATACATATTGTTATTTTATTTGTGACACTACGACACTGACTACCGTCACCAGAGATTTGTCGTGTAATCGCGGCTTTTTGTCTTACTATGGATGTGAATCTGTGCTTGCCAGCGCGTATATTTTAGCAGGCCGTCTTACTATGAGTGCTTCACTTTTTGTTTAGCGATATTCCGTCCGCCTTTTTTATTCGTCCAAAACTAAAATACAAAGAAATGTAACACGTAAACTAATTTGACAGCACTATAATTGATGCTATCTCTTTCTTGTATCTACTATTAGTAAAATAGAGCAATAGTTTAAAATAGGTTTAATTATTAATAAAATGTAATGATTATTGATTTTAAATTACCTTTTAATCATAGAAAATATGTGACATCCGGCAGTATTACAATAAAACGCGTCAAATAGTCGATTAGTGATCATTTAAATATGTACCAAATGTATGATTTACCTCGTAGCATAGGTCAGTTTAGTTCCCTTTTAAGAATAAAACTATTCAAACAACATAAAAATATAGCACAAATACAATATAATATATAAATCCTTAATTAAAAAAAGATAAAATAAACCGCTAGACTCCTTACTTGGTTTGGTACCTACACAAAGAACCGGACATGTACCAATAAGATTTGATAGCTGAATTGACTTCCAATAAAAGAAGTTATAACAGTTACTTCACGCCATTCCTGTTAACCCGTTGAACGCGACGCTATTATTGAAATGAGCAATATTATTATTTTCTACTGGGCTGAATATGGATATTACTTTTAAATAAAGTTGAGTACCTATAATATAACTGGTAGTTTTGTAAATTACAATAATTATAATATTGTGTTATGTAGTATATGTATCTCCAGTAGGGCTTTCATTTACGGCCAAAATTAATATCCAATCTATCCACGATTAACCCTACTAGAGATAGAAATTTGACATATTTTGTATGGTGTTTATGTCAAATTTCTATCTTTAGTAGGGCAAATTATGGATAGATTGGATATTAATTTTGGCTGTTGGTGGGGCTGCCCCAATAAGAACTAAGTTATTTTGGAGTATTTAGTACTATTTATTGGCTTCGCTTTTTTTTTTTTTAAGAACGTGGCTGGGGGGGACTGGATGCGGAAGGCAGAGGACCGAGCGTTGTGGCGCAACTTGGGAGAGGCCTATGTCCAGCAGTAGACTGCGATAGGCTGACTTGATTGGCTTCGATCAACAATAATTGTTAACCTAAGATTATTTATTGGCGATTAAGTATGAATGAACTGCTTAGGTATTCTCAGGCCTTTTACGGCCATTCAAAAATTGCCATCGCGGACGGTATTTCACGTCCACACGGCGGGGTATTGGTAAAGTTTTCAACTAGCAATAATCGCACCTCGGATTAACCTCATTGGTTACGATATTGCCTCTGCGCAAAGTTAATACATTATATCTACGAGACAAGGCCAACCAAATCGTGGTAACGAAACCATAGTGCGATCTAATTCGACGCCAACGCCATCTAGTTACAGATTTTGCAAGTTTTAGCAAATGAAGATATTTAGTACCAATTGATAGTACGTGAAATTGCATCAAAAGCTCCAACATTTAAATATATAAAAAGAGAAACGATGCAAATTTAGAAATCAGCGATTCCTATTGGTCGAGTTAGGTCGGCCGAATTTCTCCGAACGTCAAAATTCGAATTGTAACGCGATCACGCACACGAGGACCGTTACTGCACATTTCAAAAATAGAACACGCCGGCCATACTGAGTAGGTGGACAGTTGACAGTAGCGAATCATGATACGCTTATTAATCAGTCTATTTATTTTATATAGCTTATAAAATATTCACAAGGCGCAGTCAGGGCGCATACATTCCTCAATAAAATGACCATAAAAAACTAATACAGCACTTGGCGGTTTTATTGCGGTTCTTGGTAATCGTAAATGTAGTTAAATTTCTATTTTAGGCCCTTGGAAAATTATGCAACAAAAGTTTTTGTTTATTGAATATCATGAATAAAAACAATCATGAACCAAATTTAAAGAGGTATTATAGTATCAGCACGCAGCAGTAAGGTGAAAAAAAAAAATCGTCCGATCATGTCATATTTTCATTTAATTAATTCATAATTAGCCTAAGATCAATTAAGTTTGGTACCTACAGCATGTCCATATTCGTAGCCATTAATGATGAAACAAATTTATAATGACCAGTGGCGCCACACTTAGCGGTCCTTTTAGGAAACTCTCAAATAATAATTATTACGTTAACCCTAGTATTGCAAAGTTTATTTTTTGTAATGAATCCTTATTTTGATGGGTCATTCTAGATCTAATAATTGTAATCGCGCAATGTCTTACTACCTACCTACTTATTATTAATAGAACTATCGAACTGAAAATTATGTTTTTTTTTTTAAGAATATTTATGAAATGATGAATTGTTATTGCAAAATTTCTGATGCAAGCATAATTTAGGCGTTTCGTTGTTTTTTTTTTCAAATAAAAAAAGAAAACTAGATTCAATGACTTTCTTTCTCCCATATGAACAAATCTAGAGAATTTCCCAACGAATGAATGCGTTTGCATGTCATTTGATGTCATACAATGTCAACATTGTAGTGTCATAAAAATTCCAAGTGCGTGAGCTACACGTAGCGTTGCATTCACAATAAACTGAATGGCAAACGTATTAAAAACCTGATCAAATACGCATATTATTTTAAATACCTAATTCTCAATGTAATCTTAGGTCACCGATTTATGAATGTAATTTAGAAAAAATAAAAAAATAATAATATAATGTTATTTATTTGTTATTTAGATAATATTTTAGCTCGATGGATTCCTCAAGAGATTACAAAATTTATTTTAAATTATGACATAGGTAATTACAACAAAAAAGGTACAAATAGTCTAAAGTAACGTGATTTTAGCAATGCATAGTATAAATTATGAGAGTGGCCCATGGCTTGTAAAATAACCTCGCACAAAAACAAAACTTCCCTAATACATAAAGACGAAAAAAAGCACATGGATTCAAGAAAAATATTTTACAAAGATTATAAAATCTAACAAAAACCATTCCATATTTAAAGCGAGTGCTAAAGTCACAAGCGTTTGTCAACGTCCCTGGTTTTAAGACGGATGTAGCTGGACCAGCATATCCACATCCCCGACAAAATTCCGCTCCCCTCTTTGCTGTACCGGTTTTAAAAGTAAAAGAAGGGGAAGGGAAGGTCTCTGCTAGCTGGCGGTGCGCAGCGGGATAAAACAATAATTTGTCATGTCAGATCTGGGTGATATCACGTCACTCGTCTGATGGACACAGATTTGTGTAATGCCGTCTATGAATATTTTTCTTGTTATGTGGTGTTTCATAATATGAAAAGGCTGTTCAGTTTTCCTTTTAGTACTGGAAAAAATCGTCCGTGTGGTGCACTGGTGCCGGACGCAAATAATTTTATCTTCTCATTGTCGTAAAAAGCGACTAAGGGATTCACCAGAGGATGGGCAGCAGCGTTCTCTGAGTATTTAACCAAACAACTGCGATCGCCAACCCGCCTGCCAAGCGTGGCGATTATGACATATCCTCCCAAGCTACTTGGGGGAGGCCAATGTCCAGCAGTGGACGTCTTTCAGCTGAAATGATGAATGATGATGATGACTGGAAAAAATACTTCTATGATCAAAATAAATACCTAAATGTAGATAATTCCGATGGTTTTGTAAGTAATCATTCCTCAAATTATTGTAATCAAAAAGATTACTTTATTTCTAACGTTCAATAACGTTAATTTGTACGTATCTCCATGTTTTTAATTTTTTTTTAAGTATTACTCTTATTTTATTACAAAAAATTAACACAAAACAAAAACAACAAAAAATATTTATAAAAATCAAAACCACAATTCCCAGAAGAATCAAACAACCATATTTCCATACTTGTAATCTTCTAGATATAAAATTTCGCGAATGAAATATGTAAATTTTATTCAAGAAAGCAAAAAGAAAAAAAAAACGCAAAACCTCTCTACGGAACCTTAGCTAAGTGACTAGAGGTGCGAAGTGGTTTAAAAAATCCCGAATGAAATGAATATTTTAGGGCCTCTCTTTGCGGTTGTATTTTTTAATGTTTATTTATGTCGCAATGGGGTTGATACGGATTAATATTAATGATTTTGTTGCTGAGGGGTCGTTGTCTAAGATTTTTTTTCCGATAGGGAGAAGACTATTGGAAGAACATTTGTTTGTGTTAATTTTGACAGGGATTTGGTAAGACCTTTGTCTTGATATTTTGTACGTTTAAATTGTGGTGGTTATGGGTTTAAAAACCAGAAAATTTTATGATTTAGTGATTCGTTATTTTGTGAATAAGCTAATCTGTTAAATAGATAGATAGATAAAACGTTTATTTAGTACTAAACAAGACACAGAACATGCAAATAAAAAGACAAAAAAGAGGAACTTGAAAAACTCAGAAGAAACGACAGTGACTTTTTATATTATTATTGTCTTGCCGTCTTTGTATGAATAAGTGTGATATGTGTCTCAGTATTGTACCAAATGGGTGTCCAGCTCAGCATGTAACAAAATGCTACTTCGTCTCCTAAAACGGATGTCACCAGGAAATATTTCAGGTTCAGATAACTCCAGCAAGGGCAGCAAGATAGCTACGACTTATTTCTGATATAAATAGATTACATTTTACTATACATTTTATATATCTTTCAATTTTTTCCCCTGGCCTGCTTACGTCATAACAAGCTTTTATTAAAAAAAATAAGATCTGCCAACTACACACTCATTTTGTATCTTACCTGTGTGGATTTTTTTAGTGTTTTAGTGTTATGGGTCAACAGTAGCCTGACCGTAGGTATATCAAATTATCAATGATAAAAAACCATTATAAGCGGAACTGGCTTCATTCATTTCAGCCGAAAGACGTCCACTACTGGACATAGGCCTCCCCCAATTAAGGGAGGATATGCCATAATCGCCGGGTTAGTGGTCAATCCGCACTAATTGGATTCGCACGAAAAGTGCGGATCGCCACTTTTAAATATTAAGAATTTTGTGGGGGTCGATTTCAATCAATCAACTCAGCCTATCGCAGTCCACTGCTGGACATAGGCCTCTCCCAAGTTGCGCCACAACGCTCGGTCCTCTGCCTTCCGCATCCAGTCCCCCCCAGCCACGTTCTTCAGGTCGTCGGTCCACCTGGCAGGGGGGCGCCCTACGCTGCGTTTGCCGATACGCGGTCTCCACTCAAGGACTCGTCTGCTCCAACGGCCATCGGTCCTTCGACAGACATGGCCAGCCCACTGCCACTTCAGCTTACTGATCCTACAAGCTATGTCAGTCACTCCGGTTCTTCTCCGGATAATCTCGTTACGGATTTTATCCTTCAAAGAAACTCCAAGCATAGCTCGCTCCATAGCTCGCTGAGCGACTTTGAATTTGTGGACTAGCCCAACTGTCAGTGTCCACGTCTCGGCACCGTAAGTCATGACTGGCAGGACGCACTGGTTGAAGACCTTTGTCTTCAAACTTTGCGGTATAGGCGACGAGAAGACTCGGCGAAGTTTGCCAAATGCTGCCCAGCCCAGACGGATCCTTCTGTTGGCTTCTTTCTCGAAGTTGTGTCTACCAAGCTGAATTACCTGCCCTAGGTAGACGTATTCCGTTACAACTTCGAGTGCCGACCCTTCGACGAATATTGGCCTCGGCATGACATGCATATTGAACATGACTTTAGTCTTGTCCAGATTCATGCCGAGACCGACACGTCGAGAGGCTCCGTTTAAGCTGTGCAGCATTTCACCCAGTTGTCCCAGCGACTCAGCCATTACAACGATGTCATCGGCAAAACGGAGATGTGAGATGTTCTCGCCGTTAACGTTGATACCCTGTCCAGTCCAGTCCAGCGTCTTGAAGACGTCCTCCAACGCGTTAGTGAACAATTTCGGGGATATTACATCCCCTTGTCTCACCCCTCTGCGCAGTTGGATTGGCTTCGTCTTTTGGTCCTGGAGCTGAACAGTCATGGTAGCAGCGTTGTATAGGCATCTCAGCATCTCTATATACCGCTCATCAATGTGACATCGCTGAAGAGCATCCAGAACTGCCCAAGTTTCGATAGAGTCGAAGGCCTTCTCGTAGTCCACGAATGCCATACACAGCGGCTGATTGTACTCTTCAGTCTTCTGTATGATCTGCCGAACAGTATGGATGTGGTCTACGGTGCTGTAGCCTTTTCGAAACCCAGCTTGCTCTGGTGGCTGGAATTCGTCGAGTCTTCCGGCGAGACGATTCGTGATGACCCTCGAGAACAGCTTGTACACATGACTCAGGAGTGAGATGGGTCTGTAGTTCTTCAGAAGGGTTTTATCCCCTTTTTTGAAGAACAGTACCACCGCACTCCCTCTCCATGCCTCCGGTGTAGAGCCTTGTTGGATGACGGAATTAAACAGACTCTGTAGCTCCTTCAGGACTGGAGCCCCGCCTGCTTTTAGGAGTTCAGTAGTAATGCCGTCATCGCCCGGAGCTTTGTTGTTCTTAAGCTGCTCGAGGGCCGCCCTAATCTCGCCCTGGTCAACGTCCGGAAGATCCTCGGTGTAATGGCGCGTGAGCTGGGCTCTTTTGTCGTCATTGCTAGGAACCGCTGGTCTCGCCGTTTTCGTGGAATACAAATGCCCATAGAAGTTTTCGACCTCATCAAGCATCTCGATCTTAGAGGTGACAATTTTGCCATCCGCGGCTTTCAGTTTCATCAGATGGGTCCTCCCTAGCTGCTGAGCGAAAACTTTCGACCCCCTATTTTGCTCAATCGCAGCCTCAACGGCGCGGGTGTTGGAGCGGCGGAGGTCACGTCGCATCAGCTTCCTAATCTGTAGGTTTAAGGACCTATTATCTGATGAAAACGAATGCGCGGCTGACATTTCCCGTCTTTTCCTCATCAGATTGAGAGTCTCAGTCGAAAGCTTGGGCATCTTGCTTCCACGCTGTGGCGGAAAGAATTTTCGAGACAGTTCCTGCAATGTTTTGACTATGGTGTTGGTTTTCTCCTCAATATTGCCAGTGGTTTCCAGCGAGTCGAATCGATTTTGAAGTTCCGCTTGGAACCTTTCGGAGCCCAAACTGGTTTGGAGCGGCGAAGGTCGGAGAGTAGACTTAATCATGCGCGTTCTTTCAGCTCTAAAATTGATATTTAGAGTGCCTCGGATAAGTCGGTGATCGCTTCCGGTGTTGAACCTATTGATCACAGAGACATCTCTAAATATGTGCTTCTTATCCGTCATGATAAAGTCTATCTCGTTCCTTGTCACCTTATCGGGGCTTTTCCAGGTCCATCTTCTTTGGGGCTTCTTCTTAAAGAAGGAGTTCATTAAGAAGAGCCCCTGGGACTCCAAGAAGTTGACCAACATTTGGCCCCTGTGGTTTCTGCGCCCCAAACCGTAAGGTCCAATTTTCGATTCGCCGCGTTCTTGTACTTCCACTTTAGCGTTGAAGTCCCCCATAACAACGTTGTAGTGAGCCTTAGCGGTACTATTCATAGCCTTAGCTATGTCTTCGTACATCGCTTCGGCTATATCGTCAGAGTGTGTCGAGGTCGGCGCATATACCTGCACTATTTTCAGCTTGTACCTATCATTTAGCTTTAGTACAAGGTACGCTACCCGTGTCGACACACTACCGATTTCCACAACGTTGTTCACGAGGGCCTTATTGACAAGAAAACCAACACCACCTTGGGAGAGCTGATCACCTTCGCGGAAGTAGAGTAAGTGTCCTGACTCCAGGGTTATCGTGTCCTCCCCCTCTCTACGGACTTCGGATAACCCCAGTATATGCCATTTTATATGACTTAACTCTACTTCAAGCTCGGCGAGGTGATGGTCCAGTCTCAACGTTTGTCCATTATACGCTGCCAGATATAGTCGTCGGTTTTGGTAGCCTGCCGTAACCCGGGGATTCTTCGCACCCCCCCGTCCCACCGTTACCACGACCGCTACCGTAGTCGGGAATAGAGGGACCATCGGGAACTGGGGGCCGTTTTTTTTTTGGTTGTGCGTTCATTGGGATGTATGCCCATAGTCACCACGCTGGGCAGGCGGGTTGGTGACCGCAGTGGGTGATGTTGCACGATGTTAATGCACAGAAGGACGCTGCTGCCCATCCTCCTGATTTCAACCCTTAGTCGCCTTTTACGACACCCATGGGTAGAGGGGGGGTGGTCTATTCTTTTTATTTGCCGGATACCACACGGCAAAGGGGGTCGATTTGCACGAAGCCAATTTATTTTCGTGCGGATCGCCACCCCCACTTTTATGTAGGTGGCTATTTGCACACATTGTTTTTTATGGAATAAACTTACGAAAAAAATACTGTAGCGCACAAAGGTGATAGAAGTAATAATATTTTTTTAATGAAGTGACACGAATTAATCAAAAATATCTTTATTAAAAATATTTTTTTTTATAAATGTCTACAAGTTCAAAAATCAAGATAGGTACCAGTGTTTTACATATTTGGAATGAAAATAAGGGACTGAACATTCTCATTTAGTAAGTTCTTCGTTCAACCCGTCAGACTGTATACATTTATTATTATTAACTTGTTTATACTAAAAATATAGACAAAGTGCTGACTGCTAACAATCATAGTGAGGCGAAAAAAATCGTGCTTCTTCGTGTACAACCAGCGCTCACGCACACACCGTGCACCGGAAGGATATTTGCTTTTGCGATGCTTACTGGAGGATGCCGCGACATGTGTAATGAGAGGGGTGAGCACGTTTTGAGGTGCATGAATGTGCGTAAGCGCTAGTGGTACACGAAGGAGCACGATTTTTTGGATTATCTATGATTGTTCGCAGCACTTTATTTTTTTTACTGTCCGTGTTTAATTCACAATACAATTGTAACATGCTTTAATTAGAATTGTAATCAATATTAAGTAAAATATCTACTTTTATAAAAAAAACAATAAAACAAAAATATCATCATATAACCCTATAATATCACAAACAAATCACAGAATCATGTACAATATTATAATCGGTTTTTTTTACTGGCACGAAAAACATAAAATCACTACCAACAATATGCATAAACTTTTTTTTGTAATTTTTCCTCATAATATTATTATGCAACTGAAAACAAGAATATTACATAAGAATAAAGAATATTATAAGTACCAAAAATAGTCAACTAATAAATAATTTCGATATTATAGGTTTTAATCACAATCAAAGTTATAGTTATTATCTTATAATCAATTACAGTAGTTCGTTTTAAATTGTAAAAGATATGCTAAGACCCTTTTGACTTTAGAACGAGTATGAAAAAATGGATCACACTTATGGATCTTACTTACACTTCTTATCTTAACCTGGATACAGTAATAACTTTTTTGACGTAAAATACTTTACTAGTAAATGCCTATTGCACACGAGGGCAGAGCAGTGAGGCAGAGCAGTGAGCGAAACAGTACTGCTACCGTTCGAACGCCAGAACAGATACTGTGCTGCGACAGAATAGTTACTGTGCTGTGACAGTACAGTATCTCCTCGCTGCCCTGACCGTACCCTGCTCGTGTTGAACAGACATTACTGACAAACAGGTAATGTTTTCAGAAATTCTTTATGAGGCAAAGGAATCAATGCCATTCATCCAAATCATTGAGTTATTTAGTTGGTTTTATTTAAAGCCATTACATATTGTTTTAAAATAACACTTAAGTGGATACTTATGCTTTTTAAAATTATATTAAGTTTTTATTTGTTGCTTCTTTGAGCAAAACTAATATTTTTCTGAAAAATATCTGGTTCCAAAATATTTATTTATTAAATAAGGGAGCTTTTAATTTTTTTTTTTTTTGGAACCACATCCTAGATATTTTTTCCTATTAGTAAAACCGCACATGGTAGTGGTTCAAAAACAAAAATATTTTTGGGACCAATTTGTAACATGTCCTTTATTTTTAAATTTAGCCGGATAAAATCTAAAACAAAATTCTCTTTACAGTTTGAGATAAAAGAGTATCTACTCAATGGAGGCGCCACAAGTCATCCATAGCTAAATTTAAACTTTAAAAATCGCTTTTCCGGCAGAACTTTGGGTAGTCTTATTCGTTTTAAATAAATTAAATTATGTACAGGCGTATTTTTTGCATGATAAATCACAGACGGACACAATACCGACCGAAAAATATTGTTCCGTTTATAACCGTTTTTGTCAGACTAAAAACATAGAAGAAAAGGTCGCCCAATCATTTTTGCTAGCCAAACCTGAGTACTGAAATCACTCCTGCCTAACAACCTGCATGAAGGGAAACAGGATTGTCGAATCAAATTTATCCACTAATATCTTCAAAATGCCATTAGGACTAGACCGTGTTCTCTGTACAAGCGAGGCCATCTTAATCTTCACCATGGCGTAGAAGTCACGAACGCGTGTCTGCGCGTGTTCACGACTGTACTTTGATATTTTTATTCTTTAAAATACAATGTGTGCAAATAGCCACCTACATAAAAGTGGGGGTGGCGATCCGCACGAAAATAAATTGGCTTCGTGCAAATCGACCCCCACAAAATTCATAATATTTAAAAGTGGCGATCCGCACTTTTCGTGCGAATCCAATTAGTGCGGATCGACCACTAACCCTAATCGCCACGCTTGGCAGGCGGGTTGGCGATCGCAGTTGGTTAGTTAAATACTCAGAGAACGCTGCTGCCCATCCTCTGGTGAATCCCTTAGTCGCCTTTTACGACACCCATGAGAAGAGATAAGGGTGGTGCTATTCTTTAAGTCCGGCACCACACTGACGGAACTGGCTTAGTATGTAATTTTTCTTCAAAAAAGGCTCCGCTTATACTGGTTATTAACAGACTTCAAACTAGGAGGAAATTATGTATTCGACGCATTTTTTTACCATCGATATGTGGTTTATGTGATTGGCCGTACTAAATAGTTTTTTTTAGCTTGGTATTTCCTTTATTCATTCAGTCATGTATTTTGAGGGTTCCTTAAACGGGACCCGATTATTCTCGCTACGCTGTCGTCCGGCCGTCCGTCTATTCGTCACAGGGCTGTATCTTTTGAACGGTAATAGGTAACTGGTTGAAATTTTCTCAGAATATATGTTGCTATGATTCCTATCACGACAAATACTAAAAATCAAATAAGTCTAAAACCAAAGGGGATCCCCATACAAGAAGCCTCGAAAAACATGCATTTTTTCAACGTTTTTGTTCCTGCTCTATCTTCAAAGCGGTAACATTTACCAGCGTTAAACTTGGCAACTTGGTAACTTGGCATATTATGTAGTTTAGCAACAAATACTAAAAATAAGACAAACATAGACATATGTGGTGGTACCTGCGTAAGAAATACATGCAAAAATTCATATTTCGCGCACTGTGCGTTGATGTATTTTGATAAACTCTCGTAAATTAAATCAGTTTTTATGGGGTATCAGGTTGATGGTCATTGAGAGGTACGGAACCCTTACTGCGCGAGTCCGACTCGCATTTAGCCGGTTTTTTCAACGTTTTTGTTCCTGCTGTATCTTCAAAACGGTAATACATACCAGCGTCAAACTTGATACGTCAACTATAGGCTCGCTCCCTATTACATGGGACTATAACATAACTGGCGAAATGTGGGTGTACTATTACACCTCTGCCTACCCCTTCGGGGTAATACAGGCGTGATGTTATGTCAAACTTGGTTTGATTATAGTGCATACTATTTAGTTTAGCAAAAAATACTAAAAATAGGGCAAACATAGACATATGTGGTTGTAGCTGCGTAAGAAAGAGATGCAAAAATTCATATTTCGCGCACGGTGTGTTGACATCTTTTGATGAACTCTCAGGTCGATGGGTGGTACGGAACCCTTCCTGCGTTAGTCTGACTAGCATTTGGCCGGTTTTTCCATCCTTTCGGCGCCTTTCAGGTCAATGCGAACTTTTGTCCTTTTGTCCTTTTAACCCTCATTTTCCACGTCCATTCATAAAAGGATGTTTACTTACAAACGTTCAAATACTTTATTTTATTCATTACTCATTGTTTGTTACTCGACCTCAATAAAAATATATATATTTGTTAGTACATAGCAACAGTCATAGTACCTATTGCCCAACCGTCGGATCGGCAGGAAGCGGTAGTGAGTTCGATCCTGAGCTGAATATGTTATTTGATTGATGTCATGGCTGTCGTCATTCATTACTATAAAATATGGCGCGGAATAGTAAATCCTATATAAGCTTAAAGCTAAATATATATCTTCGGGAGTTTTAGCTGGAAAACCAATTGAGATTCGCCAGTCGTAAAATTTGTATGGAAATTTCTTAGCGGGTTTTTCCAGGCTATATGAGTTATTATAGGACATAGAATTTGGTGTGAGCATAGAGGAAATGAATATAAAAGTATTCCGTGGGTGTGAGGTATTCAGAATATATCAGAATTTATGCTTAGGATTTATTTGTTCCAGGGAAAGGAAGGTAGTTATGGAAGCTGCCTTTAGGTACTATAAGTTGGCAGAACAGTTCAACAAATAGTTTGTGCGATTATAAAAAAAAAAAAAAATGAAAAAAAAAAAAAAAAATGGGTACATTTTTACACAGCACCATCTAGTCCCAAACTAAGCAGAGCTTGTGCTATGGGTACTAGACAATGGATATAATACTTATATACTTTTTTTTTGTAAATACATACTAATAATACATTTAAAAAAAAAATCCTTCTTAATTCCTATTCTATCCTTTTTCCTTAATTATAAAATTAAAGGTATAAATAATTAGGTATAAATTAGAATAAAAATATGTAAGTAAGTAAAAACCTGTTTCCTGCTGAAAAAGTGATGAGATGTTTCGCATCGGAAAACAAAAAAATCTATATATTTCAAGCTCAATGAAAAAAGACCTACTGATTTGAAAATATTGACAGTGTACAAGAAAACACTGTAAAACAATAAATCAAACATTCCTCGAGCATCACAAGTTCACAACCCCTTGATACGAAAAGGAAAAAGTTACAGCACTTAAGGGCCCCCCACTTTAAAACGCCCCCACAGATAATAAAAACGCTTGTCTATGCCTTAGACAATAAGGGACAATCGTAAACCAAGCGACCATTGTAACAAGAACCATGCATTTACTCAAATTTCGCACAAATTTCGGATTTTTGTCCTAAATTGGCGAATGAATACAACTTTAACCAATGAAAAACATGGAATAAGAATGTAAGCTGAAAAAAAATCTTAGATCTTAATTCTTTCTGATTTTAGGCGAAATAACGTTCAGGCTGTATCAATGCCAAGGCTCTAAGTAAAATGGTGGGCATTTCAAGACTATACAGTAAGGCAAATGGCTCAGAACGAGTCTCAGGGAGTTTAAAATTGTCATTACACGGGTTACGGCGTTTTTATACGTTAGTAGCGAGGTGCTTAGATGAACATATTTTTGCGTTTTTTGCGGGGGTTGTATAGGCTGTTTTGTTTTCCATTTCTTCATTTCGCTGCAGTTCGTTTATTTTTTAATAAGTTATTTGTGTGCCTTCTCTACCAATAATTGCAGACAATACTGCACCGATAGTAAGCTTATAATTTTAACAGTCTACATAAAACCAAGATTTTCAGAATCAAAATTAAAAAAGAAACAAAATATCAAATCAAATCCAAGAAGAACCTTTTTTTCTTCAGTACAGCTGCTATAGCTACTGCTAGCTTTTTAGGGTTCCGTACCCGAAGGGTTCCAAACGGGACCCTATTACGTCCGTCCGTCCGTCCGTCCGTCCGTCTGTCTGTCACAGGGCTGTATCTTTTGAACGGTAATAGGTAACCGGTTGAAATTTACTCAGAATATGTGTTGCTATGAGGTGTATCACGACAAATACTAAAAACAAAATAACGTCTAAAACCAAAGGGGGTCCCCATACAAGAAACCTCAAAAAACATGCATTTTTTTCAACGTTTTTGTTCCTGCTCTATCTTCAAAACGGTAATATATACCAGCGTCAAACTTGGTCAGATTATAGTGCATATTATGTAGTTTCGCAAAAAATACTAAAAATAAGACAAACATAGACATATTGAGAGGTACGGAACCCTTACTGCGCGAGTCCGACTCGCACTTGGCCGGTTTTTATTTTTACTTACTAATTATAAACTCCAAATATCCATGCAAGTGCAACAGGCAGACACAACGAAAAATGTATAGAGACGAAAGGTAGTAGAAGATATCAGCAAATATAAAAAAGCGATTTGTAAAAAAAAAGTAGAACACGCTGTACATAAACATTAGCCTATCAACCAAGCAGATTCCCGTGCTAGTAAAAATAATAAAGCTAAGCAATCCTTTTTTCTTTATGTCGCTAAGGGCGGGTACACACAGTCCCCGGAGTGTTGCTTCCCACCTGCCTGCACTCGCCTTTATTTATGGCGATCGTTCACAACGCGTCAATGGTTGCAAAATTGACAATTTTAAATTGTTTTTATTTTCTTTAAATGGGGGATGATGCAGAAAATAGGATAATATTTTAGCGGGAGATGAAATCACGGAGAAACTCCTCTAAAACATACAACGTTTTTTTACTAAATATAAATATCAGATAAATGATTCTTGAACCCAATTGCTGTTTAATAACTTAAAAATTGCTCAAAAATATAAATATATCTCTATAAATCATTTTGGTATATCAAAAAGATAGTACATTGCTTGGGAATCCCAAATTGGAATCGACATAAATATTTTAAATCTTCACCCTTCCAAGTATTTCCAATTTATACCAGAATTATACACCTACCTAGTCAATAAATACAACCATTCAAACAAAATCTCTTTTATACAACTAATAATCGTTAAAACATATTTTCAAAGACCTATCAAAGGAAAATTTAAACTAATGGTGTTACACCCTCTTGTAGAAATGGCGAATAAATAGCTGATAAAAATGGACTTATTAAGTCTCCATCAGTTCCAGTCGGTTTTTATGTCCCCTTAAAGAAGTTTTCAAGTTTATTTTATTTGTTTATTTTTTTCATAATAGTTGACTGCGCGCAGATAGGGTTAACTTTCGACCTAGTAAAGAAAAATTACGAACTTTAATTTGCAAATAAATACTTTTTATTTCTTCCTCTTTTCTTAATTCTATTTACGTAAATAGTATTTTGTTGAGAAATTATTTGATTAAAATTTGTTATTAACTATCTGCTTGAGACGAAGTTTTCTATTTTCATTAATTTTCATAATTAACTCTATTAAATGAGACGAATCGTAATAGGAAAATTAAACCTATCTATCAGAAAACCAAGCCTGTACCTACACGAATTAGGGTCAAAATCATATTATTATTTTTTTTATTATTAACATTATTAAAACAAACACAAATACCTACTCATTGTGACCATAAGAACGCCGACAGTTACCTCGTTACATCACACAATCTATTACGAGGCAAATAAATAACAGACAATCAGGTTATATTTT
The DNA here is from genome assembly GCA_949699075.1 of Asteroscopus sphinx. Lineage (NCBI taxonomy): Eukaryota > Metazoa > Arthropoda > Insecta > Lepidoptera > Noctuidae > Asteroscopus > Asteroscopus sphinx. Next base: position 17,352,277 of record OX453022.1, on the reverse strand, counting down.
CTCAAAAAATCATAGAATAATGACAGTCTCAACAACCAACATAAAATAATTCGGTACCAGCTAGTGCCAGGTACACACTAGCATGAGTCGCGTTCTAATTTACATATAAATTGTCTGGCTGAAGAGAGGAACACTTGTATTAATTGTACATCGCGGCATCGTCTTAGTTGACGACTGTCGCGGTTTTGAAGAGAAGAATTGATATAGGTTAAAGGTCGAAATAATTTCGACCTGGGGACCGGGGTGCCCTACGCTGTGTTTGCCGATTCGCGGTCTCCACTCAAGGACTCGTCTGCTCCAGCGGCCATCGGTCCTTCGACAGACATGGCCAGCCCACTGCCACTTCAGCTTACTGATCCTACAAGCTATGTCGGTCACTCCGGTTCTTTTCCGGATTCTCGTTACGGATTTTATCCTTCAAAGAAACTACCATTTTTAATGACTCGTCCGAATTTGTCTGGAATTTTTGGTACCTTCAGAATTTTTCCGACGATTCGCCCAATTCGTTGCGGATTGGTAAGCGAAGTTTTGTAGGATTTCATATAAGTTTCGTTCGGCTCGCTTGCCGCGGAATAATGTGTGTTCACCTTTAAGTTTTAGGTTATAGCTTATTTTTTGTGGGGACTGGGGATACTGTCGGTTATCTAGACTACGCATTTCTTTATGTGGCTTCATTTATTGTATACTACACATCAACTCAGCCTATCGCAGTCCACTGCTGAACATAGGCCTCTCCCAAGTTGTGCCACAAAGTCTATCCTCTGCCTTCTGCATCCAGTAACCCCAGCCACTTTCTTCAGGTCGTCGGTCCAACTGGCGGGGGGGCGCCCTACGCTGCGTTTGCCGATTCGCAGTCTTCGGAATACTACACGATATTTAAAAAAAACGTGTTTCCCATATTTTTTTCAATAACTTAAATAGAGCTTGTGAACTATTCTTATTTTAGCAACCTACCAAACTTTTCCCAAGATTTAAAAGATACTAAGTTCAAAAACTTCAATATTTTTACTGGCAGCGTATTATCAAGATCATAAGCTTACAAACAAGGATAGTGTTAAAATTCACACGGCGCGCGACAGCCCTCGCTTGCTTTGAAGTTTCGCCGCCGCTAGGTAATCCGTCTACGACGAGTGGATTAGGGTTGTCGCTGTATACGTATAGGTATAGCAAAATATTGTAAAGTCACGTTGTCTTCGAGAGCGGTAGATTATCGAGTATGTTGTGTTGAAGATTTAAGTTTGAGGCAGAAGAGATTCATAAGATTTTAAGCTTTGTGTTTTGTGATATTACTTAAGTACTTGTGACTATTATGCTTTTAAGGTCATGGAGTATTAAATTTTTTGTATATCTTTAAACGAAAATTATACCGCAAATTGCAACCTAAAAAATTCTTATTTAGTACCAATCGATAGATCTCCACTCGCATCTCCCCGATTAAGAATATCTTTAATAAGCAGATGTCGACCAATTCGGTTTTTTATTTCATTTCGTCTACGATTCCCGTAACGAGAGAAAAAGAGGTAACAAACCAAATCGGGAAGAGGTTTGATGATTGTGCCATTTGTGCGTGTGAGATTTTATTTGTATCTGTAAATGCACCCATACTGGAAAAAATCCTAGTAGGTAGGGCTAGTTTTATAAAAAAAAAATAAGGAAGGTAATCTACCTACTATATTTAATTTAATAAATAACTAACGTGACCGGTTCCTGTCCCACTTTCGAGCTGTCTGTTCCTTTGTTCCGAAGGAGTTGCCATTGTTCCGTTTTAACCAAAACGAGTGATTGCTTAAATTAAATTAAATTCATTTATTAATTGTGACTACAGAGGCCCACATGTTAGTAAAAACTTAACAAACTACGGGTTAGTATTTAAAATAAATTGAACAACACACAAACATTTAATTTTATGAACGGCAAGGTTGCCCTTGTCGCACCAACACATTAACAAAATGCTTCGATATAGGAGCATCATGTTGCTCAGATAAAGTTTTCAGAACGCTATTGGAACTGCCACGCATTCTAGTTAGTAAGGATACGGTCTTTTTCCTTATTACAGCATAAAAATCATATGTTCACGCTTCTGCGAACATGCCGGACGCACTACAGTATCGTGGCAGCCCCAGCAGCATCCTGAAACCATTATTATATTGAACACGCAGGATGTCTAGAGCTTTACGAGTATAGTTGACCCACAGGCTGCCCGTGTACAAGTTCTGGCAGTATGCAGTAAACAACGTTATTTTTGTTTCCCTACTACAGCGGGCGAACCTGTGCGCCAACACCACTTTGCTGCTAGCGTCCTGCACTCACGTTCCATGTCTACCTGATCCTTAAGGTCCTCAGTGACATAATGACCAAGGTATTTAAACTGAGCAACTCTTCTCATCGGCTCCCCGTTGAGTGTCAGTACAGGGTCGTAGGAAATCTGCTTACCAGGAACCTTAAACATCAGGTATTCACTCTTTTTACCCGACTGCGCCAGAAGGAGGGTTATGTTTTTCGAGTGTATGTATGTATGTATATTTCTTTGGCACGCTCTGTGGCCTAAACGGCTTGATGGATTTGAGATTGAGGGGTGTCGTTAGATTCGTATTAATTCTGAGAGTGACACTGGGTACATCAAAATTGAAAAAATTCAAATGGCCGCTTTTTGGCGCCATATTACCTCTTCAAAAAAAAATTTTTTCCTTCAAAAACTATCGAGTTCGGTATCAAAATAAAGGGTTTTATAAATGCTTTACAAAAATATATACAACTTATATGTTTAAATGTAATTTGGAATGAAAAATGCTAAAAAACAACAAAATATTCAACATTAAAAATGAATTTGACTTTTCAAAAAAAACATTAATGGTATGATAAATAGAACATGACAAAACTAAAAAAATTTAAATAAAAAATTAATTAACAATAACAAAAAACCCGACTGCGTGTAAAAATAACAGAAAAGATATAAACAAGACTTATCAACACGCAGGCGGAGGCTACCTATGAACTATTATGTAATTCATGACCAAAAACATACGTAGCCTCCGACTGCGTGTTGATAAGTCTTGTTTATATCTTTTCTGTTATTTTTAAACGCAGTCGGGTTTTTTGTTTTTGTTAATTTTTTTTTTTTACATTATATGTTAGGCTGTGTCTGGCTGCATATTCTTCGCATGTTATTAGCATATCCCTAACTGGGCCGGCCGTTGGACCCAGCAGCACCATATCATCTGCATAGCTAATGTTGTTAATGTTGTTGCTTAATAGCAATAAAATTATTTGAAAATATGTGTGATTTATATCGACATAGCGGTCAGTAAACTAAAAGGCTAAAAAGGTCGGGCCGCATTTTCGCATTAGAAATATTCTACCAAAAAGAAATAGCTTTACTTAATGAAAGAAATTATAAAAAACAGAGGTCCCATTCTACGCAAAAATAAAGATGGTCACGTTTGTCATAATAACAGTACAATAGTCTAGTCAAAGTAAATAATATTTATTTAGATTTATTTACTCATTTTTTTTTTGACAATTGCCTAGTTATCTTGGTCGACTATACGTGGGACACTCAGAAAGTTTTGCGAAACTAAAAAAAATTGTTCTATACGTACATATATTTTTATCAAATCTTTTCAAAGTACTTTCCACCAGCCTCTATACAAAGATTCATGCGCCTAAACCAGTTTTCAAAACACTTTTTCCAGTCCGCCGCAGACACCTCGTTTACAGCCTGCTCGAACGCAGCCAGCGCATCTTCCGGCGACGAAAATTGTATCCCTTTGAGCTAATTTTTTATTTTTGGGAATAAAAAGAAGTCACACGGTGCTAGATCAGGGCTGTAAGGAGGGTGACCCAGGAGTTTGACTGGCGTGCTGTCCAGGAAGTCCCTCGTTTTGAGTGCGGTGTGCGCAGGTGCATTGTCGTGGTGGAGCAGTAGCCCGCGGAGCCCTGTGTTTGGTCGCTTGTTGCTTATAACAGAGAAAACTTCTGGCAAACATTTGGTAGTATACCATTCGGCATTAATGCTTCTTTGATCCCGTAAGGGAATTGATACCAAGTGGCCAGTCAAATTAAAAAAGCTAGCGATCAAAATCTTACCCCCGCTTCTAGATCGCTTCACTTTGGTAGGCGTTGGCTCATTTTGAAACACCCAAACAGTCGACTGGCGCTTGGTTTCTGGGTCGTATTGATAAATCCAGGACTCATCCCCTGTAACGATGTCGTAAACACGCCGAGACGAGCCTGCTTCAAATTTGTTAAGCATATCACGGCACCATTCCACCCGGGCCTGCTTCTGAGCATCGGTGAGGTTGTGCGGCACCCAGCGTGATACTATCCTCCTCACGCGAAGATGGCTGTGTAGAATCTCGTGAACGCTTCCCGATCCAATCTTCAATATGTGTTGAATCTCCTGATATGTAATTCGCCTATTGTCTTGGATTAAATTTTTCACTGCTAGCACGTTTTCTTCGGTAACAGCCGTCAAAGGGCGACCGCTTCTTTCGTCATCCCCCAAAGTTGGTCGACCGCGCTTGAATTCGTTATACCAACGATACACGGTTGCCTTGGAAGGGCCTTCATCCATGAATGCCATTTGAAGTCTATCGTACGATTCATCCGGTTTCAGGCGACACTTGAAATCGTATAAAATCATAGCTCTAAAATGTTCCCGGCGCAGATCCATATTTCAGTGAGACACAATACTTTGAATTAACTCGCAAAAAATGTGGAGGGAAATTTTGAAATTGGAACTTACTTATTTTTACTTATAAATAATCATATTTTCGAAAAACATTATAACTGGCCAGTCTCCCATATATAAAAACTTTTTTTCGCAATACTTTCTGAGGGGCCTGGTATAGCTTGATATCTGTGACAGACGTCAAATACGCATATTTTTTACGTATTTTGTCATTATTATTGAATGATTTCAATTTCAATTTCAATCCCTACTTTTTCTTAAATTAACGTTTAATTTCGCCAAGTGTATATAGGTACATCTTTGTGGTAGCTGATTGTACAGTCAACAAATCGGAATCATGACCCACTCAGCTGATAATTCGTTTGAAATTGGTTTTCTTCTATGCTGCACTTAGGACATTTTGAATATTAAAGAAAATGCATTAAAACGGGTCAGAGGTCTGTGCCGTTTTGAGCTTTGTTATCAATGCAATAGATTTATAATTGGATTGGAAATTATGTTTTTGATAAAGCAGGAATTATGTTTTGAATTAATTTCGAATTAGCTGTCGTTTCACGTGGTTTTCTCACAAACAACTATATTTTTTAAGAAACCTATACTAACTTTTACGATTACAGAACATTAATAAAATAAAAATGACAAATAATAAAATGTCAAGTATGAAAAGGTGTCAAACACAGGTGTGAAACAATACTAATAACAATACTTAATACTAATACTTTAACGGCCAAATATGTGGAACATACATTTAATTTATAATATCCTCTGTACCATATTTCACGCAATAAATGATAAATAAATAAATAAATAAATAACAATATTTGGAGTTAAAAATCAAGAATAAAATTTAGAAAAATAATTTTATTGGCAAACTAGCTGTCACTGTCAATAGCTAACAAAATTAATAACAAGTCTGTTGCCAGGGAAATATCTGTTTAAGCGAAATTCAACCTAATTGTATTAGAATGTCTGTAGGATATTAAGCTTATCGTGGGTCATGATTCCGATTTATTGACTGTACATACTACACGTACGTACTACTGTGTGTATTATACTTTGTTAAATAAGGCTTGATCTCTTTCAAATATATATTTCTATTTCAAATTGAAATCATTCAATATTGTACGTACACTTAGCATCTGCTAATACATACGAATAATCTTGTTTATGAAAAAGATTTACTAATCAAAAATATTTTGTAATCAAAAAGATTTACTAATCAAAAATATTTTCTAATCAAAAAGATTTACTAATCAAAAATATTTTTTAATCAAAAAGATTTACTAATCAAAAATATTTTTTAATCAAAAAGATTTACTAATCAAAAATATTTTCTAATCAAAAATATTTTCTTTTCGCGTTTCAATTCCGTGAAGTTTCCAACTTAACCCAACCATGTCGGGTTGTAATCAGTCGGTGTTGAGCCATGTCGAAGTTAAAGCTTGTCGGAGTTAATTCTTATATCATATCAAAATCAACCCTTGTGCTGGAGAATCACAAATCACCTAACATTACCCAGTCAACGTTGGGTAGAACTAGGTTTACCCGGGTAAAAGCCGAATTTTAAAGATATTTCGGACTTTACCCAAACAGCTTGGATAATCTTAGGTTTACCCGGGTACAACTAGAATTACCCGTTCTACTAACATTACCCGTGACATATACAACTTTGTTCAGCCGACTGTAGGTACCTTCAATGTAGAACCTGACTCCAAATCCTCATCTCGCTACGAAAAACAAATAAGATAGTATTATCAATAAAGGCTCGACGCAGACAAATCGACATATAGTCTTATCGGCTCTATAAATCACCCCTAGTCCGTCTGTCTGTCACACGACTAATATGAGCGCTGTCGAAGGGCGCAACTGTATTAGAATAATAAATAGTTGCAGAATAGGGGTTGAACTATGAACTTCAGTCAATTTAGGCCTTTATGTGGGTAGAATTATTCCTACTCCCTGTTAATATCTATAAAGGATGAAATAAAAGACATGCGGCAGTATTTAAAGGTAGTTTTTCTCAGGAAACGGAACAACTTTTCTTATGAAACATGGATAGTCAGACGAAATAAAATTGTACTACCCGTACTAAACCTTCTCTATCGCTATAAGTATAAGGTCTAGTGACAATGACCACTTAGGCGGATGGAGTCCCTCACGGGACTCTCCGCCCCCAAAGCCCGGTTAAGCAGAAAGAGCACTCTAGTGCTTCCTGTGAGTAGTCAATTCGAAAAAAAAAAAAAAAACAATGACCACTTGTTTCTCATGAAAAGTTGTATTGATAGAATCCAACTTTAAATGTCAATACGACTGGAAATTTGGTCTTTTATCCGGAATTTGGGGGGAATTCAAAGTTTTCCGGAATTTCTTCACATTAACTTCACCTATACCTGCCTGTATTCGCATCACAAACGCATCGTTTCACGCAAGGAATCGAATATGTCAAATGAGACTGACAGAGGAAAAATACGAGGCTAATAATACTCGAAAACATTTTTAAGCCTAAAATTCAAAGTCAATTATAAATAATAGACGTTTTTTGTAGCTCCCGAATGGATTGTTTAGTAATCAATAGAATTCGCAAATTTCCCCTACATCAAAATGTGTCTCTGAAGATGAAAATGCCTCAATGTTCTAGAATTACACGATTTGATGGAAAACCATCGGCGTCATATACAACATGTTACTGAAATAACTGAAAACCTTTAAAGGGATCATTTTACTCATCAGTATAAACAACTTTTACTATGGGACCAACATTGAAACCGTGAAAAAAATATCAGTTGTTCCTTACATTTGTGTTCACATAAATCAACAAAATGTAGGGAACCAATTCAGTTTTTTTCGCGATTTCCGGTTTGGTCCCTGAGTAAAAGTGTCCATTCTGATGAGTACAATGACCCTTTAAGAGGTTTTCAGTTATTTCAATAACATGTTGTATAAAAAATGCGTTTTGTTTCCAAAGACAAGACAATGTTTATTTATAGGTACATGTAACTCTTTAACCCTAAAAACAAACATTAAGCGAACAATAAAAAGCATTACACGGTCAATTTGTACCCGGGCATAACATAAAATGTTTAACCCTCCAATACCTACGAATTGCAGTTTTAATTCCTTAAGTGTGGCTCTCATTAGCTACGGAAGGGTTAACGCTCAACGGTCCCTGAAATAAAATTCTTTGTCCTTCTTGAAGACAATAAAAGAAATTAGGTTTAGTCTGTGTTTTATTGCAATTATGTTGCGGAGGTACCTAAGAATAATTGTTCCTAAATTATGTTTAGCTAATGTTTTATTTTTAATTTTTTAATAGAATGTTCGTTTTGTAAGTAACCATGTATTTTAGTATTACCTAAATCCCTTAATATTAAATACTAATTATACTTAAAAAAACTGCTTGCGTTTTAATAAGCAACAAGCCAAGCGATGAAAAAAGTGAAATTAAAATGAAAACTTATGATAAAACCGAAGTAGGTATAATAGATAAAAGTTACTTAACCAGTTTTCTTGTGCATAGTATCTGAAACAATTTATTCAATATATTAATATGTTATCAAATTACTTAAAAATTACAAGAAATTGTCAAAACATAATAAAATTAAACTAAAACAACACAGTCGAGAAAAACCGACAGCTAGCGCCATCTATATGTGAACAGCGGAACTACTTGAAGGTAGCACGTAGTTATTCAACTCGCCAACAGATGGCGCTACTTTGTACTGTGCCATTATAAACAATGAAAACATTACAAATTGGCGAGGAATTCATTCAAAACGGTACCTTGGGATTAATATAATTTTAATGTGGAATAAAAAGATTTGCGTAAGTTTTCCAATTAGAAAAAAAAAGTAAGATGATCTACGATAAGTTTAAATTTCGCCGCTTAGGGTGATTGGATATGCTCTAGGTGCTTACTAGAAAACTAGAAACAATTTTTCAGATACAATTTCAATCCACTTTGTAGTGTATAAAAAAATCTATTTTTTGGCTAACCTGATTAGTTTTGGCCAATTTCGTGATACAAAGTTAATATTAATACATGGAGGGTTCGGGTATTTTTCCAATGCTGGGCACTATCGAACTGCACTGGTGCACTTGTCCATAATGATGAGTAAAAATAACTTTTTAACAAAAAATTGAATCGACGAAAACAGAAACTGAAAAGCGAAAAATTAAATCAAATCAAATTTATTAAATTATGAGTCGGCGCCAAACGAACTTTTAACAAGCAAAGTGCGTGCAAGTTGCAAGTGGCCGAGCGGAGAACGCATTTTTGGAAAGTAATTGTTTATCGTTGAAAATTTCACGTCGTATTTGATGTGACGTTGTTTTTATTATTTATTTAAAGTAATTTAATGATCTTCGTTGATTGGTTGTTTGGCGCCGACTCATAATTAGTTATTTTTCGCTTTTCAGTTTCTGTTTTCGTCGGTTCAATTATTTGTTAAAAACTTTTATTTTTCATTTTTTTGTGGTTAAAATCTAACTCAAGGTCTCCATTATGTCGTAATGTCTAGAACTATATTTATGTGTGTCAAGTTTCAACAGAATCGGTTAACAGGTAAGAATTCAGTGGGTGAACAAACACTCATCCCTTGTTTTACTACCCTTAGGGGTGGATTTTGATTTTGAAATTTAAATGGAACCAACTTCGAGATATACCCTATCCATTAAAAAAAGAATCATTAAAATCGGACCACTCTGTAAAAAGTTATGCGTGGTCATACATAAAAAAAAAAAAATTTATATATACGCGTCGAATTGAGAACCTCCTCCTTTTTTTCGTCGGTTAATGAGTCCATAAGAGATTTTCAGTTATTTCAATTACATCTTGTACCTACTGGTTTTGCTACCATTAATATGAGCTTGACTGAACCAATATTTTGATAAACAATCTATGTCTAATACCTTCCCACGATTTCGCATCAGCGTTGCCAGACGTACGATAATTATCGTAAATATACGATAATTCTGGCTCTTTTACGATACAAAATTGATTGAAATACGCAGAAATACGATAATTTTGATGCTGAAAATCAATGTTTTTGTTCGTAGCTCAGCACTGTTGACGATAATATTTCACTAAATTCCTTGATATACGATAATTTTAGAACATCAGTACGATAATCCACTTGTACTCATCTGGCAACCCTGTTTCGCATGATGAGCCTACGACCTTCGCACTCTCCAGCTAGTCAGTCACACCGCATGTCGAAATGATGGAAAATTATGCGCAAATTCATACATACATATAATTATGTAGGTATATAGAAGCAAATATTTACGAGACCAATCATGATTGTTTGTGTGTCAAATTCTTTTTATTCGTCCGAGGTGTGAAATAATGATGTAAGGACGTAGAGATAACAGGGGGGTAATATTTCCCATTTGTTTCGAATAACGGAAATATTTTGATAGAAGCTGCCAAGTTTTAGACAGTTACTGATATAAGCTATAGTATGGCTCTACGGTTTGAATTTTTTAACATTTAGTGTCTAATGCATTGTCTAACACATGAAGATTCTTAATTTAAATGACAAAAATGCTGCCATCATGCACTGTTGCCAGGTCTCCCGATTTTCCGGGAGATTCACAGATTTCGGAGAAAATCTCCCGATCTCCCGATTTTCGACAAAAATTTCCCGATTTTTTACAATCCCTGTATAAAGCCTAATAATAGGAATAAGATGCCTGGCAAAAAAACTGCATAAAATGTTCATATTACCTCAATGCATGTAATGAAGCAGACGGATAAGTTGCTGCCCTAAATATAACCGTTACCGTCCACACAGTGCAGTAAAATATCAAACTGCTTTGATTTTAATATTAGGTACAGCTGGAATGGTAGCAAAACATAATACCGGGATTACTTCAAAAACTATGATTTTTGTTGAATAACATATTATTCTCCCGATTTTTAAAATTTTTCCTCAATACATCTCCCGCTTTTTCCATAAGAAGCCTAGGATAAGCTAAGGATTTTGAAAATCGGACCTGGCAACACTGCCATCATGGTTGAATTATTCGTCCGTGGGTGCCATCATAAAATGGTTTTAAATTACAATCAGCAACTTCATAAACGGTAACTACCTGACAAAAGAAGTTCAAGTATAAAATAATAATAATAAAAGACTCATAAATCTTATTTCATTATTAAAAAACACGTTACCCATAGACATAGACGTTACCCTAAAAATCACTTCTCAATTCAGCCGAAAAAAATTAATCTCCGCGCATCATTTTCCAATCACGCAAAAAACAAAAAAATCCCAGTCCCCCACATCAAACAAACATTAAGAAATAATAAAACTGAACACCTTAATCTTATTACATTATAATAAGTCTGAATAACTTACAGATGTTTTCCTAATCGGATGTTCTCGAATCCCCAATTTTTCATCATGGGAAATTACATTATCGAAAATTTGCATTGCCTGTAGCGCCATCTCTGAGCGAGTAGCGTTATTAAGAACCACGGTACATTTACTTTTCGATCTCCATAATTAGTATTCAATTCAACCTTATCTAGTTTGCTTTAAGGTTCAATTTTGAATGATAGAAGCTTCTTTTAAATGAATGAGTGATTTTGTAAATACGAAGCAAGATTAGGGGTTCGATCCGGTTTGGGGCCCTCTGCAAAAACAGTATGAATAATAATGTGATTTGCATAATATCGGGAGCTCATCTAACAAGGTTGTTTACTTTGATAAGTTGCGGTATAATAGTTGACTCGCTCCGAACAAATTTTGTAATCAATTTTTAAGTAACGTAGGTACCTACCTAGTTAAGCTAAATATGTGAGGTCCTTGGTAGGGAATTAAAAAGCTACAGAACATCTTTAAGCAACTTGTCTGCTAATGATAGCATATAATAGGTGGTAGGTGGGCAGGGTAGTTTATTGGCAGGGGTCACCAAATGGCGGACCGCGGTCCGGATCTGAACTTTATTAAAAATTAATTTCGGAGTAGACTTACGGATAAACATCTCCATGACGATGTACCTAACGGCCGGGGGGGGGGGGGTGTTAAACCCTACGGACCGCGACGGTCCTAATATTTAAAAAAAACGGACCTCAAATGAAAGTAATTGGTGATCCCTGGTCTATAATAAAGACCGATGTCGCATTTATAATATTAGGTACAGGTACTATCTAGATAGATATGATTTTAACACATCATAAAATCACGCCTGTATTTCCCCGAAGGGGTAGGCAGAGGTGTATAGTACACCCATATTTCGCCAGTTATGTTATAAGTCCCATGTAATAGGGGGCGAGCCTATTGCCACTAACCGAGCACAAATCCAGACTCCAGGCTGCTACTGAGAATTTCCTAATGAAAAAACCCAATAACACTTTGCCCGACCCGGGAATCGAACCCAGGACCCCACGCTCAGCAGTCGCGCTATGATTTTAGTTGTCAAGTATATCTACTCTCCTATTCTGCTTCAATAAGTTTAATTAAATATATTTTTTCCCAGTTTTACGGCAATTTACTAATCAATGGAACTTCAATTTGTCGCTGATGGAAGCCTGGGGCTTTAACCTGATTTTATTTAACTTGAAGGATAATTGTTAGTCCATATGGAGATCCGGAACGAGTATCAGTCACGCTTTTTCGCCAAAAGTAACAATGAACCTTGATACCTACTTAGTTGAAATTAGATTGGACTGTAACGTGGAGATTCTAAGTGCTTAGCAATACAGGGCTATTGTATATACCTACAACATGTTGCACTGCATTCGTGCCATATTTAAGGAGGTGACTATACCACTGATACTGAACACGAATCAGTAAAAAAATCAATACCAAATATTTTTTTTTTTGTTAAATACCTATTTGTAAACAAACAAATTCCCCCCGTGTGTCACGTGCGACACAAAAACGATGTGTGCGACACCACCAAAACAATTTGCAGGTATTTCCACCCTTTGACAATGCCACCGATGACTTATTTTCCGAGTCGTTCGGGATTTATTCTCGAACTCTCGCTATGTTTCTAAGTGAAAATTTAGGTAGTAAATAATCGTAGAATTTTCAAAGTATTTTTAGGTGACTAAGCACATTATTTATCATCAGATCTAGAAATATGGCACGATTACAGATCAACTCCTTGTATATGTATACCAAAAACACTTTAAAGGTAGCTCATAATTCTGCACAACTTTCACTATTGGGCAACTCTGAAATCGTGAAAAAAAAAACAGCTGCTATATACATTAGCGGATACCTAACTCGATTAAAATATATCCCGTTCCTCCCGTTTAATCAGTTCTCTCAGGACGCGTCAGACGTCAGACGACGCACAAAAAAAGGGACGCGTCCCGGCAGCACTACGAGTGGGACGCCCAAAATCCCGCTTTTTCGTCCAAGTATTTTTGGACTTTTAGTCCTAAAATCCCCATCAACTGCTCATGAAGTTCTCAATGGGATTTTTTGGACAAAAAGTCCATGAATCCCAATTAGTTTAAAAATAAAATACAAGCAAAATATGGTAATCACAACAGCACAGATAATATAATACTATTCAACAGTCTTTACTTCTTATACGTAATCAATAACAATGTAAGTACTGTTGGACCTTTTATGTTGTTTTCGGGTGGAAATCATCCTCCGTCCAGGGAAGACGGAGGGAGGGATATGTCGGACTCCTACTGACTAAAACCACAAGATGGCCATTCTCAGCACAAATTAGAGGAGCTCTGGGAACTCCAATGGACCACATTGATAATTTTTAACTGCTCATGAAACTCACAATAGGGATCTGACTATTTGAGGACAAAAAATCCACAAATATTAAAATGGAAAAGCGGGATTTTGAGCGTCCTATTGTTGGGGAATTCCCAATTTTTCCGTCCAGTCCCGCTTGTTTTTGTTTAAGTCTCATTATTTGGAAAAACGAAGCAGGCAACGCTAGTCACATACAGCGCTAGTTTTTAGTGGGAACCCTAAATTTTTGATCACCATCTAAAATTCTAAACAAAATAAATGATATTTTCTTCAAATCCAATGTCCATCATAAAGAACCGAAAAATACTTCCACTTCAATCCATATGTCAGCCATTCAATAACTATTCATTCGGACCCTTGAATCCAGCATTACCATACAGATATACAGGGGTGGGTCCAGTGCCCATAGTGTAAATAAATAATTGTAATTCTTAATAAAACTGCCCTCCAAGTCCGGTGGCAGTAAATTGCACGTGGTGGATGAAACTACCAATAGTTTGGTGGAGTTGGGTGTTTTGATACTTTATAAATTATTATATTATATCTGGAAAAAGTGTAGGCATAGTTTTGTAAAAGCAAGAAATAGTTTTTTTTTAGTAAACTACAAATGTTAGAAGTGTACAAGTAGCTTCTAGTTTCAAGTGAATCGATCCAGGAAAAATATTTTTATACAAGCTTTAACACCCCATTGCACCCCCTTAAAATAGAATAGAATATAATTTATTTATTTGTAAACACAGGTAGAAGGGTTGTTACAAGTATGTGAAGTTCATCCATGCTTGGCTATAAAAGCATACAAATATTTGACAAGTTAGTTACAAATTAATTAATCAATTAGTTAAACACAATCCTCAACAGTATTTTATTATTATTATTATATTATATGTCATTCAATTTCTCAATCACAGTCCTAATCAACTCAGCCTATCGCAGTCCACTGCTGGACATAGGCCTCTCCCAAGTTGCGCCACAACGCTCGGTCCTCTGCCTTCCGCATCCAGTCCCCCCCAGCCACGTTCTTTAGGTCGTCGGTCCACCTGGCAGGGGGGCGCCCTACGCTGCGTTTGCCGATTCGCGGTCTCCACTCAAGGACTCGTCTGCTCCAACGGCCATCGGTCCTTCGACAGACCTAATAACAGTATTCAATTTATAATATTATATTGCATAATCAAACAAATAAATATGTCAAAAGGATTGTTAATATTGCATGATTGGAGACAAATTAGATATAGTTAGAAATAATTATGAATAAAGGTTACCTTACAGGTGATTTTCCAAAAGTCCTTTCTTATAGTGGATGTTTTAGTTACAAAAGGAACCTACAGTGCTGTTTGAATTTCATGTTTCTAGCTTCAGAGGTTTTGGCTCTGCGTTGAAGAATCAGTCAATCAGTCACCACATTCCTCTTCATAAGTAGGTATAGATTGCTACTGGATAATGGATATGGATTCTGACTTTATTATAGACAAGTCTAGAAAGTATCGTATTATCGTAATTATTGAGAAAACTCAGGATCGGCACTTAATCGTAGATCAGTCAGATTTTAATGTTTTTAATAAAATACAAAATAAATAGTACCGTAAGATTAGGTACATTTTATTAATTCTAGATTAAATCAATACGATAAAAATCATAAATCGTTCCGTTGTTGAATTGTTGTTCGTTTCGTTCGTTAATCGTTCGTTTTAATAATTTTTTAGAAATATTTGTAAAGACGCTTGTCATCTTAGTCTACCTGCGACCACGAAATGCTGCAAAGCTTTCGAAACGTCAGGGAAACCAATTTAAATAATATACGCGATTTAATCCGGTTAAACTTTGTTTTATTATAAATCGTTCCGTTGGTTTCAGTATTCTTAATTAAGTTTTTCGGTTTATGTATGGCTAAAATTCTGGTTTTTTTTATCGACTTGATTTTACACGACTCTCCCAAAAAACTTGGTGAAATTACCTGAACTTGAATTATTTCATATCAGTATTTTTTCTTTCAAAATTGTTAATGAATCCGTTCAAGTATCAAGACACACGGTCGCACTATCGGAAGATAGAGCCGTCAGTGGGTCGCGTAATGACCGGACACTTTACATAATTTGGTGATCGACTGACCCCGGCCTACCCGCCTCAAGTGTTGTTTTGACCCGCGCCTACCCACCGTAGCAATATGGATAGCGCTAGGTTATTGAATTGTATAAATTGTTCGGATAATCTTAATTTCAGTATATGATAGAATCGCTAGAAACTACATGGCAAAAAAAGTTTTTTTCTGAAATTGTCATTTGGATAATTTGTATACCTTAATTGTAATTTTGGCATTTTTATACCATAATTTTACTTCAAGCAAGCTTGTATGTATGTACAGTCGACTGCATGACAGTGGTAACACGTCAATTCAAAAACCG
Source organism: Asteroscopus sphinx (assembly GCA_949699075.1). Classification (NCBI taxonomy): domain Eukaryota; kingdom Metazoa; phylum Arthropoda; class Insecta; order Lepidoptera; family Noctuidae; genus Asteroscopus; species Asteroscopus sphinx. Next base: position 17,336,459 of record OX453022.1, on the reverse strand, counting down.
CCCTTACTGCTTACGAAATAAAGATGCTGCTAATGTCAAAGTGTTACCACCGACGTGCGGTGACCGTACTTACCGAATATGTAGCTAAGTCTATGTACATAGGGAAGGCACTGTCTCCTGGGATACAGGTTAACCTAGTCCAGGAGGCAGAGCTCATTTGGTTGCTAATAAATTTTTATTATAGATTATAGATAATTTCCGATTTATTTACGAAATTACACACTTTTGGAACAATACATGTTTTTCTTCATTCTTTACATTGGACTGAACTTTTTTAAGTCATTTGTAAACGTGATAACAAAAGTGCAGTTGACCATACGTACGTGGTAACAATTAAATGAATTACGAAAACAGCCCTTACTGCTTACGAACTAAAGACGCTATTAAGGTCAAACTGTTACCACACTGGTGTGAAGTCGACTGTACAAAACAAAATTATTATTTATTTCTTTCTTCATCGTGTTCACACGAAATGCCAGACCACAATCAACTATGTATCTCTACACCATCTAAAGAGCGAAAAAACGCGATCTTCTTGAACATCTCAACACGCAACACATGCCTGTTGTGCCTGATGTGGTCACGATCAGGATCTGTCAAACCCTCCATTTTTGACACCATCTTGAAAAAAAACCCCTTCCTTTAAGAGTTACAGCAAAAACCGAACAAATATTCTTCCAGGTGGGTCCCAGACCATACTCATACTTTCGCCGGGTCTATAAAAATTAATTAAATGCTAAAACGTTTGCTAAGTAGGTAAAAAGTGTGGATCGAGGGGCCGGCACAGCGGGAACCGTCAATCAACGTCGGCGATGTATTGAAATTTCACTTTTTATGCGTTTGCGCTGTTCGTCGGTTAGTTGTTGTCAGTGATAGTGGAATAGCGGTTTTTATTTTTATTTTTTTATGACATAGGCAGGAAAACGAGCAAGCGGGTCACCTGATGGTAAGCAATCTCCGCCGCCCATGGACATCCGCAACACCAGGGGAGTCACCGATGCGTTGCCGACCTTTTAAAAAGACGTATGCTCGTTTCTTGAAGACTCCCATGTCAAATTGTTTCGGGAAAACCGCTGACGGGAGTTGGTTCCACAGTTTTGCTGTACGAGGCAAAAAATGACGTGTGAAACGAACAGTAGTTGACCGCCAATCATCAAGATGGTGAGGATGGAATTTAGATTTATGGCGAGTGGTACGATGGTGGAAGTCAGCGGCTGGTATAAGGTCGAACAATTCCTCAGAAAATTCCCCATTGTGGATTGAGGAAATGGGAGAAGAGTCTCAAATAAATTGCTGTTAGATATTAGTATCTAACTGCAATTTATTTTTATTGATGAAAATCAAGGGACACTTAGACCATTGATACTCGTCCTTCTTTTTTCCTGATTCCTGAGTATTTTTCTAATTATTTTGGGGTCGGCTACCAGTCTTACTAGATGCAGCTAAACATACCATAGACCACAGAATATTACTAGTAGTAGGCTTAGTGGTCTGTGTAGCGAGCGTAGGTAGGTTAGGTACGCGCGGCATTAATCCCGAGTTTTGTACGCTTTACATTGCGGGTTTCCAAAATACCAAATCACTAAAACAATGAGTATAAAGCTAATGGTTATTGGTATTTGACTGTGTTTAGGTAGTATAATAATAGCCTCTCAGTTTCGGGAGCGTTTCCCTGACACCCAGTATTTACTATGCCCCAGCCAGTATTGAGCCTTATATTCTCAAAATTTTGAATACCACGGGCGGAACGAGTTTTTTATCTGCAATACTCCCGCTCTGCTTATCAACATACGGGGAAACATTTCTGTCTGCAAAAATCGCCCCGCTCCGCTCATCAATAAGGCCTCACCCACTTCACATACGTATTATAACGCATTATCAAACGGCCATCGACTTCGGTGACATACAAAAACAACGCCGATATATAATTTGCGGTAGGAATTCACCGAATGAGGCTTTTTGCAACAATTCTGATCGTTGGTACACTTGTAAATTTTGTCACTCACTCCTCATTTGGAGTGCTGTTAGGAAGTGTAATGAATTTTAAGGTTTTCACAACTTAATGGATATCACCTTTAGACATCTACATAGACCCAAAATAGCGATATGATCGGGAGGGATTATAGTTTTAATCATAAAAATGGACTAGTGGACGTCTGACGCCTGGGATTTCTGGCCATAAAGATATAAATTATGGAAAAAATTATTTGCTCACGAGCAGGATTCGAACCTACGACTTCTAGTTCAGTACCTCAATCGCTTTCCCGCATTTTTTTTTTTCAAATCATTTATTTCACATAAATTACAATAAAATTATAAATACATATAGTACATTATTTAACACAATAACAACATAATGTACACAATAATGTAATGCTAAGCTCCCATGAACTCTGCTTCATGGTATCGAATTTAACTTCCACACTGAAACCGCCTTACATCCGATTTGCCCCGATGCGATGATTTAATAGTACATTACTGTCGAGGCCTGAAATGAAGCAATTTACGGCCGAGTAATATTGGAAGAACGAGGCGAAGCCGAGTACTTCCCAAGTGATTTTAAAAAGACGAGGCGCAAGCCGAGTCCTTTTTAACTAAACGAGGCCGTTAATTGCTATTTCGGCCAAGACTTGTATAGTACTTTTCTCTTATTTGCGAGGAAACGCAACACAAATTGATTCAACAGTATCTCATTTTCATTCACACCAATTCGCGCGCGCGCGGATCTTGTTCTATTTTCAAAGTTTTGAAAAATAAAATGCGCATTCAGCCTGTATAATGATAAATATTTTGTACCTAAAAACACCTAATTTATGTAAGTGTGTACTTAAAAACCTCGGTAGCATAATTTAAAAAATAAAAAGTGTCCAGCAATTTCTATTATTGTCCTGTTGGATATTACCGGCCTGTTATTTCGTTGCGTACGGAAAAGAGCCGATTGTTGTATTCTTTTTTTTGAATAATAAACCAATTTCCGAGCAAGTGGGAGAAAAGTAATAGAATGATTTGCCCATAACATAGAACAAATAATAGCAGTACATACATACACACATACATATTATCAAGCCTGTTTCCCATTGGGGTAGGCAGAGACTATGGATTTCCACCTGTTACGATCCTGACACACCTCTTTCGCTTCATCTACGTCCATTAACCTCGTCATGCATGCTCGTCGGCTTAGAGAACTCTTTTTTGAGAACGTCCGCGATTTGATCGCGATACGTTTGCCGAAAGCAGTACATTAATACAAAAATACTTTTTTGAATTACTCTTGAAGAGAGTTGATGATGTTGTGTGGCCTATATGTATAGACCGGGAGTCGTATGGCAAAAGAACATGACTTCTACGAGTTATAATTTTACTATAATGAGATACTACCCTAGCGGTTATTTATATGGTAAGTATCCATGATATACCCATGAAAGATAAGCGCTGCTTCTCAAACCATAACTGTACCACCAAGATCTTTGATCTAAAACGTCAAGAACACGCAAAAACAAGACCACTCACCATAATAGTCTAGGATACTGACAACAAACCATCAACATAATCCGACAACTTTACAGAAGCCGGTAAGTGGAGCACAACAATCGAAACCTATTCCATCGACATGATATTACCATTTAATAGTCCCGGATAGCCCGTGGCCACACAAACGGCTATCGGAATTACCCGGGGACAGTTTATGAGACATAACAGTCGGACTCTCCGACTATCTGATGCATTTTTAGATGACTCGATTTTGGGTTAAGACAATCGGGGGCTGGTTTGGTGCAAGAATAACTTCTTAGGTTTTCGCGATCACTACACATTATAATAAAACAAAGTTTAACCGGATTAAATCGCGTATATTATTTAAATTGGTTTCCCTGACGTTTCGAAAGCTTTGCAGCATTTCGTGGTTGCAGGTAGACTAAGATGACAAGCGTCTTTACAACGCAAAGCTTTCGAAACGTCAGGGAAACCAATTTAAATAATATACGCGATTTAATCCGGTTAAACTTTATTTTATTAAATAAGATTTAATCCTAACTTCGTGAATCTTGAACATGTAATTTTATGAACGTATCATCATAATGTTATTTAATGAAACAACTCATAAAATCAGATGTTCACAATGTTTCAAAAAAATCTATTTAGTAATTGTATAATAATATTCTCAAATCTAACGCCATTATTAGTACGGCAGAGTAAAACAGCAAACTCACATTATCATAATCATAACACTATCTTACCTTTATCTGTGTCAGGGTCAGGGCAAATTTTGGGGAAATATTTGGGGAAAGGAAAATACAGATGCAATTCAGATATTGTACTAGTTTATATAAACTCTGAGAAAATAATTGAGAGTTTGAATGAAGTCGACGTATCGAAATTCGAAAGTTTTAAATATCATCCACGATACACTATGTATAAAATATTCCTATTGCAATTTTTATGTTTCCCAATTCTTATATTTTTCATTTTTAATATTTCCCGTTTGAAAAAAAATATTAGGAAAAAATTTGCAAAACATAATTTTGCGTAATAAAATATATGAATATGGGGAAAATTCAGAAACTCGATCTAGCAACCCTGATTCCATTATTTCATGAAATACACCAAATTCACGAATCGCTCAAATTTTACATCTTATACCATACATAGAAAAGCAATTGACTAGGAATTTACTGTTTTAAGGATTAGGAGGTTGCCTTCTGCTCCTAAGGGGCATACAAGACATCGTTTGAGGGTTTTATTCAATTCTAAGAGGAAACTGAATCGAAAATAATAAAATATACTTGTTTACTTGACTATACTTATAGTGATAGCCTAGTGGTTGAACGCTTGCCTTTCATGCTGAAAATTCTGAGTTTGAATCCGGCCCGCACCTGAACCACTGAAAACACTAGCGTACTGAGCCAGAAGTCGCAGGTTCGAATCCTGCTCGTGAGAGATTTTTTCTTTCCACAATTTATATCTTTAGATTTCAATACGCATTCGTAAATGCGTTAAAATAATAAAATAATTACATACTTATAATAAAACAAGTTTAACTGAATTACATCGCGTATATTATTTAAATTGGTTTTCCTGACGCTGTTTTATTGTAATGTGTAGTGTAGCTTAGCTAGGCTTTCGCGATCAAAGCCTAAGAATTTTTTAATCACATACTTAATTGGGACGTTTTGCTACTATTCTCCTTCAAGCAAGGCGCCGAGCGTGACGTGTAACGGAAAAAAAATACAAAAATTCCGTCATGTGTGTACAGAAAGTGTACTAATTATGACGCGAAACTAACTTAAAGTAGGTAACTAACTTACTTACTTTTCACTAGTTTATGTGTTTTGTGCAGCCACTGCGCACGAAACACATTTTTAGTTGGTTTAATTAGGGTATGACATATCTATACTTTTAAATATCATCTGTTATCATTTATTTAAGGAAAACCCTCCTGATCCTCAAGAATAGCCATGATAATCCACTACCAACAGTATAAAAACAGTGGTCCACGATAACTCGCCATAACATGGCACTTGCTCGTAAAACTGACCCCCTCGACTGCGGGGTCAAAGGATAACTATTCAATAATTTATACTATTGATAAATAATAAATACGAAGGGGCAGCCATAGTTTTATTTTATTCTTGTGCGGGTATTTGAATTTTTATGTCTGGTCATGTTTACATGTCGGCTTTGCTAGTCTTACTTTGAGTTACGTTGCACTTTATAAATACTATAAAGACCAGGGGCTGGGAGGTCTTCATTAATTAAAATATTATTGCAAGCGTCAGATTTAAAAAAAAACAAAATGGCGATCGCGTCCTTGAACTTGACTTGGCACCGCCCATTTTGTACCTACTTGCATTTCTTATAAGATTTTTCAATATTCTAATAAGAAACCCATACAAAAATGTTATTGTTTCGTAATCTCGATAATATTTCCTACCTATTTTTATAATTTTCACGTAATTTGCAATGAAAATTAAAAAATTACAAAGAGTGTAGAAACATGTTTTTTCAAATAGCGGCAATTTTGAATTTCGTCAACTTTTAACCCTATTTTTAAGACGTGAAAATTGTATGAAGGTGTCAAAAACTGTACAAAAATAGAATAATAATTTATTCTACTTGCAAGTTGATGGTTATCCAAAAAAATAATTGTTATTCATGTACCAAAAATAAACCTTTTTTTATCACACACGTTGAAGTACTTCCTATAATAAATTCCCGGCATAAAAAAGCACATTAAGTGGTTTATTTATTTATTTGAAATTTTGGTTGCCTTGCGCGTAATGGTAGCCCTGTTATTCCTGGACAACATAACATATAAATAAAATAAATTCCAAAAAAAATTTAAATTTTAAATTTTACATTTGTGGTACTTGGTGGACTTAAAGAATAGCACCACCCTTATCTCTTCTCATGGGTGTCGTAAAAGGCGACTAAGGGATTCACCAGAGGATGGGCAGCAGCGTTCTCTGAGTATTTAACCAACCAACTGCGATCGCCAACCTGCCTGCCAAGCGTGGCGATTATGGCATACCCCCCCCCCTTAATTGGGGGAGGCCTATGTCCAGTAGTGGACGTCTTTCGGCTGTAATGATGATAATAAATTCATTTATTTCAGATAATCAGACACTCACATGTACTAAGTTTGCCCATTCACAGCTTCCAAGGAATCTGCTCCAACAGCCATGACTTCTTTGACAGACAAAAACTACCAGCAAAATGAAATATTTTAGCACCATTCAAAGTAACGACTGTCTTATACACTATAGTGCCATAACTACGCTCTCTGCTTACCCATTTGAGCCTCTTAAACAACTGTGAGCATCATAAGTGTATATTTGAGTGCAGATTTATACCTCAAACGGCCATATAAAACTATAATGTGGTATAAAACAAAATGTGTTTAAATCAACGACACTTTGTACATGGCGTTAAGTTTTCAACTAATGATCTCGCTGGGCGTTTGATAGGGTTGTCAAGTGTGAATAGTATTTTTTTACAAACATTTAATAAAAATAGTTCCCACTAAGCAAAGGACATTGCTAGGAATAGCCGTAGTCTGTACAAAGAAAAAAAGTTTTATAGTTTTTTTGTTGATTCATGATTAAATACCATTTGGTCAGTACCGTTTACATATTTTTAATTTAAAGTTTTTAACATAATAAAAACGTGAGCGGCTATAATACTCCATTTGACTTGATATTTTTGACCATGCCCTGTAAGTACTCTATGGTTTTCTGAAAACATATTTTTGCACCACTGTTAAAGACGGCCAATCACTTTTTAGCACCTTCACATCTACAGGAATAGAAAAATAAAACTGTTTAGTTGCTAGGCAACCCCTTGTTTGACATAAGTTTTAACAGTAAAACATAGCCTCAAAATAGTTAATATTTTAATGAATACTATGAATCTATGGAGTACTGTCCGTTTATTAAAATAGATTGCAACACATTGCCTTCATCGAATTTTATATGGTGAACATCATATTTTATTCGGAATTTCCAAAAGCTATGCACTAATGGAAGTTTAGCAATATGCTTTTCTAGCTTAGGATTTTCAGATCAGCATGAAAGGATGAAGAAGAAGCAGAAAATAGAAAACAAGTAGGTACAAGACCATTTGAAAATTGTATCTTCATCCCTATCAAATACTTCTCCATATTTATAATAATTATTTTTCCACGACCAGAGGGGCTCGTAGCGATGCAACGACTGCGCGGATTGTACGATCTGCAAGGTTAAGCTACACTTGCCGCGGTCAGTCTGTGGATGGGTGACCGTTGCGTTACACATCGAGACCCCTCCGTGCCTCGGAGAGCACGTTAAGCTGTCGGTCCCGGTTATCATACGAATATCTATGGCAGTCGTTACGGGTAGTCAGAAGCCTGAAAGTCTGACAATTGGTCTAACCTCCGAATGTCAGTATTACCCAGTAACTGAATTGCGGGGGTCTGATGGCAGTCGCTCCGTGTAAAATACTGATGTTCAGCCGCATCTGGCTAGACTGGAAGCCGACCCCAATATAATTGGGAAAAGGCTCGGAGGATGATTTTTCCACGACCAACCCTATATCTCGTCACCGATGCAAAAATTCGAGCAGTCCATCGCGACATCTCGATTCTATAATTGATCAATTAAATCGAATTTCTTACGATAAAGCGTCGGGACGAACGAAACGCGCGACATTTTTTCGCACGGAATCGCGCGAACAATCGCGCCCTCGCATAATATCGGATAATACGACCTTTTTGCTATATCCGTTTTCTATACCAATGCACATTTCGCTAAACAACGCGTATAACACTGACTTTTCAAGGCATTCCTTTCTGTACACTGTAAAATGAATCTAATTCTGAGGTGAGAAAAGTTTATGATCGTTTGTGTATTTTCCAGATAACTGTTTACTAATTTATGGACTTTATCGCTAAAGACTTAAGGATGATTATAGAGTGTATAATCAAACTGGAGGATGGAAAAGAGCTATCTCATATTAAGGAATCAGTTCATCATAATGGGCCGATTGCATTGTCATGAAGAGTATTGAACTGATAGGAAAATACCTTTTAGGAAAAAGGAGCTTTTCTATTATTTTGTTCGTCTTTGTCATCCGTTGTATTGTATGTGTATTGCATTCATGATCCCCCTTCATCAAAAAGAAGTGAGCGACACATTTGCAGTTATGTTATTGTATGATTGTATCTGCCTTTTGACTGAGCCTTTCCGGGGTACTTAGGACCCCGATTGACTTTTACATGTCATAAAATGCACCTAATAAAAACAAACTCCTCCTTGATAATTTTTTTATAAGCTTTCCTTTTTTTATCATTTTGTCTCAAAGATCTGTCGTCGTTATAATATACATTAAAACATTATTACATTTCTATCGTCTAACATCGGTGGCCTAGATAATATACCAACTTATCATTGAAACCACTTTTACTATAGGACCAACCATGAAATGCGAAAAAAAAACCAGCAGTTTCATAATTATGTCGAGCGACCTCGATAATTGTGTAGGGCACAGTTCATTTATTTTGCGATTTCAGAATGATGAGTACGCTAACTGAGCCACCGATGTAAGACGATGAAAATTTCACGGTATTATACAAAAAAACCGGCCAAGAGCATGTCGGGCCATGCTCAGTATTATAGGGTTCCTAATTACAAACGAATCAAATCGAATATTAATCATTGCTATTTTAGTTTTTGCAAACAGCGCCACCTAGCGCTTAATTTAAGAAGCTAAATTTAAGAAGTGTGTATATCAATAGGTATTAACACAAAGTTACTTTTTGTGATTTTTTTAAAAAGGAAGACGGACAGACGGACGGACATGACGAAACTATAAGGGTTCCTTGTAGGACTACGGAACCCTAAAAAGGTAACGTACAAAAAAAATTCCTTAGAAGTTGGACCAACTCCCTGATTCAGCTGTCAAGAGCAGATCTATGTCATGAAAAAAAAAAACAGAAATTTTTCGATAAGCGGTTGTTGATCGATTCTGTTTGTTATCTCTTTTTCTCTCGTTACGTGACTCGTAGCTGAAACGAGATAACAAACCGAATCGGTCGACAACTGCTTATTGGAAATATATATTTTGAATCGAGGAGCAGATATGGCGCTGTAACTTGTTTGACACTTATCCTCACGGAAAAAAAGATCTTTTCCTCTATGCTTATCCCATTGTACAACATTGCACGTATAGATCTATGATAGCGAGATAGATTCAGAAGTAAAGATAACTAAAAATAAACTTCTCACGATATTTTTCTCCACTATACGTTTCCATGTGTCTTCAAACTTATCTACTTCATAAAAAAATAAAGATAATGTAAAAAAATGGCAGATTTTCTATACAATAACTGCCAAAATGTCAAACTTATTCCTCAGATAAAATAAACTGGCGATTGATAAGCTGGCCCTTAATCAACTGTTTATCAAAAAGAAGAGTTTGTTCATACTAAAACTGAGTCTAGAATTTTCGATTAAAGAAAAATTATCATGAAAGTGTTTGTGTTTTCGCAAACTTTCTCCACTGCCATGTCGTATTTAAAGTCTGTTTTTTCTCTCTTGTCTAATTTAGTAAACAATCTTGGCATGTCTCTTTATTCAAATAACTATTGATAAAATATAACTAGTTCTGCACATGTAATTATGTAAAAAAATATTGTGTGTGATATTGTTAAAATAATGTCTTTTAATAATTTATTATAGACGAATTGCATTAAAAAGGCATGCCAAGATTGTCTAAGGTGGGTGACCCAAATAAAGCCTATGTCCTAACAAGGCCTATTTTTAAAATTTCCCGCTTCACGTATTCAAATGGCCGCCAATGTTTGTAGAAGTGTGTGTGTACATTAACTAACGCACACGAGCAAAGCAAGTGACCCGTGCAGCGAGCGTGTTGGAACCTGCAGTCGAAAACAACCACAACGCGGAGCGCACGCTTGTTTTTATAAAATTCCGACAGAGTAAACAGTAAGTATTTTTATTTCTATTCGTACACGGTGTGCTGTGTTTTGTCTATAGGATAATTATACGTTTAGCCATCTACTCACATAAGTGAAAAAGCTGTAATATCGGTGTATTCCATATAATTATTGTTTTGTTGCCCATGTGCCATGCCCTAATAAAGCCTATAAAAAAAATGTATAGGCCTTATAACGGCACAGGTATAGGCCTTATTAGGACAATGTTTTATGTCAGTTAGAAAAGTATCACAGTAAAATAGTAAACCCTTGTTTTCAGTAACATCATGGAAAACGGATCACCAGCTTTTACCACAACGAAAAAAAGGGCTCAATGGACTTCGCAACAGATGGAAAACGCTGTTAAAATGGTAGAAAGGGGTATATTATCCACATATGCTGCTGCAGCCAGATATAACATCCCAAGAAGAACCCTACGCAACCATCTAGAGAGTGGTTCGACTACACGAAAGCTAGGTCGGTCGGCTATATTGACTACAGAACAAGAAGCTGGATTTGTCAGAAGAATCATACGTTTGGCTGATGTTGGAGTGCCGATGACTTCAAAGATGTTGCGCGTGCAGGCTTTTTCATTCTGTAAAATTAAGAAAATTCCAAACACTTTCAATGATGCCAAAAATGCCGCGGGGAAGAAATGGTTGAGGTTATTTCTCAAACGACACCCTGAATTAGCACGTCGTAAAGCACAGATGATGAATCCAGCTCGTGCTCAAAAATTAAATAAAGATATTGTTGGCGATCACTTTTCCAAATACAAAAGCGTGCTGGATAGACTTGGAATTGAACAGAAACCTGAAAGCATTTACAACATCGATGAAAAAAATTGCCGCATATCTTTGCACCATCAGCAGGAAGTTCTGACAGCCAAAGGGAGAAAGAGAGTTCATCAAATAGCGAATGAGCATGCTGAAAGTGTGACTGTGGTAGGCTGCGGAAATGCTATAGGATCAGCTATTCCGCCAATGATACTGTTCAAAGGCAAGAGACTAAAGCCAGAATTCCAAGATAATTTACCTCCAGGCTCTCTGGTGAAGATGACGCCAAAAGGAAGTATGACGACGGAAACTTTCATAGAGTTTATTAATCATTTGCATAAATACAGAACATCAGGGCCATGTCTCCTCATATTTGATGGTGCAAAATGCCACCTGGACTTTACTATTGTCGAGGAAGCTGAGAAATGTGGCATTACTTTATATTGTCTTCCGTCAAATACCACGCATGAATTACAGCCCATGGATAAATCTGTTTATCGTTCTTTTGAGCACCATTGGGACCAAGAGTTGATTAAATACGTCAGTCAGCATCCCGAACGAACCCTTAACAAGACAAGCTTCAATGTCATTCTCTCACAAGTATGGCCGAAATGTATGACTATTACCAATATCTCGAATGGGTTTCGCGCTACGGGGTTGTATCCATATAACCCAGATGCTATTCCTGAAGAGGCGTTTGCGCCCTCTGCATTGTCAGAACTTCCAAATCCTACAAACAGTGAGAATATTGCTGTCTTATCTGATGAATCGGGGGAACAAGAGATTTCAACTGCAAATGTGGAAGATTCAGATGGGTCAGGCACAGATACTGAGAATTTGCCACTGTCCTTGCTCTCAAAAAACAATCCGAATGCTGGAACGCCACATAAGATAGACAATCAATCAACCACGTGTGAGATGCATGAATTTTTACCAACTCCTAAGTTTAAAGTTAAAGCGACTGCTCCACGCAAGAAGTCTCTGAATTACAGGGCTCAAGAGGTAACAAAAGATTTGTTTGGTGAGAATGCTACGAATTCCACATCACAGATTACTGTGCCATCGTCAAGAGTAGAAGATGTTCCTGGTACTTCTTCCATGATAAAGGTTAACACAAAGACACCAAAATCAGCGTCAGTTACTGGCTGTACATCTGCACAACCTGCAGTTGCTGTAACGCGAAAGCGAACCTCAGTAAAGACTGCTTCTTTGACAGCAGAAAAGGTTACGGGATCTAAACCAAAACGTGACGATAATAAACCTTCTTGGTACTGTCCAGCTTGTAAAGAAGATCGAGTTGATGATATGCGACAATGTTTAACTTGTGGCGTTTGGTATCATGAGTTGTGTGTTGGACTCACACCCGCTGATAAAATATTTTACTGTTCAGGAGATTGTTTTAAAAAAAAGGCTGATTAATATAGTAATTTTACATGATGATAAACTCGTAAAGTCTGATCTAAAACGACCAAAAGTAATTAATAGGATCTCATTAGATTTAATATAAGTATTGACGTTTTGTATTAATTAAGAAGTTGAATGCTTACTTGTTTTTATTAAGGCTTTATTAAGACACAGGGTTCCCAATAAGGCCAAAGTGACATTTTAGATATTTGTGTTCACAAAAGTGTGATTTTTGTTTCTAAAGCAATTTTGTTTCATTTATTATAAAGTTTAATAAATAAATATAAGTATTTCAATTAACCAGTGCATTTTTATTATAAACCTGCTAGTTATGTAATAAAAAAATTAAGGTAGGCCTTATTTAGTGACCTTACCTTACTTAATAAGACAAGTAAGAAAAACAGAGTATACAAATTAATATGTAGTTTTTCATTTAGTCAGCGCAAGGTGCACAAGTCACCAAAATTTTACTTTTCTTGGGCTACTCTCCTTTCATCAAAATTAATTATCTGTTTAATCATAATTCATTTATTTCAGGCTTCAAAGCCCATAGAGTGCATTGGGTGCATTTAAAGAACCTCCACGAGTGACGATATTTAATTGATCGTCCGGCGCATCCTGGGCAGTCAGCCCCGCTACCAACCTGCTGACTGGCTAATCTTTTTTCCACGGCATGAGCTGTTATCATTATGCAGCTCAAGTCGACACGACAGAAGAAGAAGAAGCCCATAGAAAATACAGTTAACAACATAACATCACGCCTGTATTTCCCCGAAGGGGTAGGCAGAGGTGTTACTATTACACCTTTTGCCAGTTATGTTATAGTCCCATGTAATAGGGGGCGAGCCTATTGCCATTGACCGGGCACAAATCCAGACACCGGGCTGCTATTGAGAATTTCCTAATCTTCTTCTTCTTCTTCTTCGTGTCGACACGAGCTACATAATGATAATAGATCATGTCGTGGGGAAAAGATTAGCCAGTCAGCAAGTTGGTAGCGGGGCTGACTGCCCAGGGAATGACAAACACACACATGACATGATGAATGTGGCTGAATTTCCTAATGAAAAAACCCAATAACACTTTGCCCGACCCGGGAATCGAACCCAGGACCCCATAGTTAAATACAGTTAAATATTTTATAATATAATGTAATATTTATTAAACTACTCGGCTCTGATGCACCACACAAGGACAACGTTGCAATTTGAAAAGTCAATTTGATAAAAAGTCTCTAATAAATACTTACTAGATTTTTTAAATAAACAGATATTTACCAAATAATTTATGTTGATGAAAAGTACTGCCTTAGTGGTTTATGGATCTGTTTTAGTATAATTACGCCAAAAACTGCAGCGCTACTGTTTTCACAACAATGTTACAATCTTAACACCCCCTTAAAACTTGCACCTAACTATGATAACTCATAACAAAGTACACTCAGCCAAAGAAATATTTAACTAATCCTCAAAACGAACTTAAGGCTGGAACGAAATCGAAAAATCCCTAGCGGGTGCCTCGGTAACCCCTACAGCGGTTTATGAGCGTCATAATGACGGTACTCGGGCGTTTTAATAGCGTTTAATGAGCGTTAACGAGCCTTGTGTTAACAACTTCCCACTTTCTTTGAGTTTTGTGCTGTGTGTTGCCGTCTTGGGTTCAAAGTTGAAAGTTTTGAGAATGTGTTGTAAGATGTATAATTCTGGACGCTATTTTTAGGGAAGATGTTAAAATGCTACTATTCATTCATTTGAATGTAGAGTGTATTTGTGAATTTCAAATGACTTATATCCTCATAAGGCCCAACAACCTATTTTAAGTACATATGGTCAGTAGTCGTTCAGACCCAAGCACGCTTTTTAAATAATCAAATAATAAATATGGGCCCAACGTCCTAAAAAAAGTTGGGCCCAACAACCTATTTTAAGTAAATATTATGGTCAGTAGTCGTTCAGACCCAAGCACTTTTTTTTAATCATCAAATAATAAGGACCTACGTCCTAAAAAAAGAACATCTTTGTTTGGCTTATTTTGCATTTGATGTCCCTGTTTTAGGTCGTTGGGCCCTTTGGTTGGGCCGATTTAGGAAAAAAAAATACAAATTGAAGTCTGGGCCACGACTACTTACACCTATTTTTAGTACATTGGGTCGTCATTTATATCAACCTACATTTAGGTTGGGCCTTACGAGGATAGAACAAGTGTAAATTAATATCTAGTTAAACGACCGTTTACCCACATTTCCATTATTTTTTTCTAGTAGTCTTTTATTCAGAGAAATAAATAAATATTTTTGGGACATTTAAACACAGCACCATCTAGTCCCAAACTAAGCAGAGCTTGTACTATGGGTACTAGACAATGGATATAATACTTATGTACTTTTTTTGTAAATACATACTTATAATACACAAAGAAACAAACAGACCAACACCAACGCTTATGTCCAAATATTTGTGTCCTGTGGGAATCGAACCCACGACCTCGTGATCAGCAGTCCGACACTCGAACCACTAGACCACAGACGTCGTCATTAACGTTGATGAACGTGGGCCTAAAAGTAGGTACCAAATATGACTATTTTCATCCAAAACGTGCATCGTTGGTTATTTTACTCACTTTATTTATTCTTTATTTATTTATAAGAGATTTTGGTACATAAAAATGACGATGCCAATCCCATCGTACCTTATTTTAAATTCATCATCATCATTTCAGCCGAAAGACGTCCACTGCTGGACATAGGTCTCCCTCAAGCATCGCCACAACGACCGGTCCTGCGCCTTCCGCATCCAGCGGATTCCCGCGACCTTCACCAGGTCGTCGGTCCACCTTGTAGGGGGCCTACCCACGCTGCGCCTTCCAGTACGCGGTCGCCACTCCAGAACTTTACTGCCCCATCGGCTATCCGTTCTGCGAGCAATGTGCCTCGCCCACTGCCACTTAAGTTTGGCAATTCTTCGGGCTATGTCGGTTACTTTCGTTCTCCTGCGAATCTCCTCATTTCTGATTCGATCACGCAAGGACACTCCGAGCATAGCCCTCTCCATTGCCCTTTGAGTGACTTTGAGCCTTCTTATCAGGCCCATTGTGTGCGACCACGTTTCAGTGCCGTAAGTAATTACTGGCAACACACACTGGTCAAAGACTTTCGTCTTGAGACACTGCTGTATTTTGGACAAAAATCATCAGCACAAAATATTCTGTAATAGTCTCAATTAAATGATCTTATCAACATTTTCCCTCTCCTGTTTTCAATAACTTTCAATTATTTCTATTGAAAAAGTGATTCAATACTTGTTGCCAGTTTTTAAGCAGCAAAATTACTTCCACAAGAACTCTGACGTCACAAAACACATCAGTCCAATAAACTTAGACCACAGAATGAAGTTCGTATTACACTTGACTAAGGGACAGCAGTAAAAGCAAATTGGATTTTTTCCGGCGCCCTCTATCGGTGGGATTTAATTATTGTTTTATTGTGTGTCGAGGGGATCTATGTTAATGTTGATGGCGCCTCCATTTTGCGGATCAACGTATTTGAAATTAAGTTCGGCGGTACTTTCTTTTGATGAGCTGAAAAGTTTTTATTTAGATTTGTGAGGCCTTCAAATTTAATTTCACTACACGACCCATTTTCACTTTATGTGTAGTTTGCGGTAAGGAATAAGCCATCTCATTAAATATATTCTATTCTCCTTTTTTTCCAAGGTTGACCACACATTACCTTCTTACCTGCTGCGTGTGCGATACCAAAAATGGTGCATCCCTGGATGTAATACACAACCCGGACGTGTATTTCATCCCGGGATATACCTGCCTACATTATAACTGCCGTTTGTTACGGCTTTTGATCACGAATTTGATTAGTGTTAAAAAACAATACCTTCGGCATCGCACTAAAATGCCAATCTATACTTTTATCTTTTTATGGTATGGGATGGCAAAACGAGCTAAAGGCCCACCTGATGTTAAGCGGTTACCTTTGCCCATAACAACTGCAATACCACCTAGGCTGTTGCCTTAATGATACCGCAATTCGGTTCGCCAAACTGAGACATGAAGATGGAAAGTCTTATGTGATTGTAATTTCACCGGCACCCGTACCCTTCAGACCGAAAAACAGCAATGCAAGCATCACTATTTGGCGGAGAAGTAGGTACGGTGGTAGTAAGTACTACCACCAGGGAAGTCCCTGGACGAGCTCTTCCACAAAGGAGCTCTACTACTACTAAAACCTTACTTCTTATTACCTATAAAGAGAAAAGATTTTTTCGTTTGTTTGTAATTGATAAACTCTGAAACTGATAAACCAATTTTAATAATTCTTTCATCATTAGAAAGCTACTATATCCAGAAGCACCATAGGCTATTATTTTATTTCAGTACGCGGGCGAAGCCACGGGCACAGCTACTAACAAATATTTTGCATACCATACATATCTAGGTACAACCGCTAGTACCACAGAAATAGATGTTAGTACCACCTGCTCAATAGAATGAACTCTGACACAAATAGTATCAGTTTGAGGTTCCCATTGCATCGTGTTCGCATGCTGACCTTACACCCACTGAGTTAAGGGGGAGCTCAGCTATTTCAGGTATTAAATTATGTTATTGTATTATGACTGCCCCGTTGGTCTAGTGGTCGCAAGTGCGACTGCTGACCGTGGGGTCCTGGGTTCGATTCCCGGGTCGGGCAAAGTGTTATTGGGTTTTTCCATTAGGAAATTCTCAGTAGCAGCCCGGAGTATGGATTTGTGCCCGGTTAATGGCAATAGGCTCGCCCCCTATTACATGGGACTATAACATAACTGGCGAAATGTGGGTGTACTATACACCTCTGCCTACCCCTTCGGGGAAATACAGGCGTGATTTTATGTTATGTTTTATGTTAAATTATGTTTAATATGCTTCATACCTTGAAGTGTATAGATAGTGTTTCTGTTAGATTCAATGAAGTAAATAAACAATTTAATATAATATAGACATCGAATTATATGCTCTATTTAAGTCCATAGAATATTAGAACATGATATGATCTAAAAAAACTGACGCTCTTCATTATTTACTATCGGAAAAGGTTCATGGTAAATTAAATGCTGTTTTGTATAATAACCCGAGTCTTTAAAAAATTATGCTCGCGAAAATCTAAAGCAATCCGTGATAGTGTTTAATTTCACCAGAATTATACGTTATTGTAATATTAATTTCTCGCATTAAAAAACTACATGTAATTTAATTGTTTAATTGATTAACCAAAATAAATTGAAAATTGGCATTTTTAGTGCATATTTTCAGTTTATTTTTCCATTTTATTAGTGCATATACTCCGATGTCTAGTAATATAGTAATAAGATAGCCATTCCTTTATAGACCTAAATTCATCAGTCAAATATAATCTACTGTTTTCCTGTGCCTGTCACTGTTGAATAAAATAAAAAACTCATATTATTATGTATTTTCAAAAATCCCATACCCCAGATATTTCTATTTTTTCAAAATTTAACATACATAACATACATAACCAGCTCATTACTGTCCCACTGCTGGGCACGGGCCTCTTCTCAGTACGAGAAGGCTAAGGCCTTAGTCCACCACGCTGGCCTAGTGCGGGTTGGCGGACTACACACACCATTGAGAACTGTATGGAGCACTCTCAGGTGTGCAGGTGTACTCACGATGTTTTCCTTCACCGTTAAAGCAATTGATAACCGAATATAAATCTGCACATGAATTCGAAAAGTCAGAGGTGCGGTGCAAATTTAACATATTTATTCAATATTTAGCAAAATAATCGTTTATTTTGAATATAATCCTAAATACTATTAAACTGTACGGTCCTTATATTACAGACACAAATAAGAAATCTTTAATTGCGTGAGATCTGGTTTGTACACCGAGGAGCACTATTTTGTTGGCTTCACAAAGATTGTTCGCAGCACTTATTATTTCTAAAATCAGCAAGAAAGGAATTCCATGCCAGCATCTGTGTTTCTTGTTTCCCGATAAGTATAATCTAGTGGTCTTCTTGAAGAAGACCACTATTCACTCGTACCTTGACACGACACGCCAACGCCACCTTCTTGCCAAGGCACTAGTGAATAAAGAAGAAAAGAAAAGAAAGAAAGAAATTTTGATATTTGGCACAGGACAATGACAGCACAACAATAACATAAGTACTAAAATAGATATAAGTAAAACATTAAGTTGCTGCCCATGCCCATGCCAAAAAGGTCACCAACTCAGCATGTGCTGGCGTTGAACATCTAGCAAGCAAGCGTAGAATAGGTTTTTGCTGGGCAAGCGTGAACCATCGTCGACTGCACCATCGCTTAACATCAGGTGAGGTGGCGGTCAAACGCAAGCCCATATTGAATAATAAAAAACCGGCCAAGTGTGAGTCAGACTCACGCAGTAAGGGTTCCGTACAAGCCATCGACCTAATACCCCATAGAAACTGATTTAATTTACGAGAGTTTATCAAAAGACATCAACGAACGTATATATATATAACGCGAAATGTGCATCTCTTTCTTCCGTAGGTACCGCCATATATGTCTATGTTTGTCCTGTTTTTAGTATTTGTTGCAAAACTACATAGTATGCGCTATAATCAGACCAAGTTTGACGCTAGTATGTATTACCGTTTTGAAGATAGAACAGGAACAAAAACGTTGAAAAAAATGATTTTTTTTCGAGGGACCCCCTTTGGTTTTAGACTTTTTTTTGTTTTTAGTATTTGTCGTGATACACCTCATAGCAACACATATTCTGTGAAATACAGCCCTGTGACAGACAGACGGACGGACGGACGGACGGACGGACAGCGTAGCGAGAGTAATAGGGTCTCGTTTGGAACCCTTCGGGTACGGAACCCTAAAAAGCAACGATATCAACATAATTATTATTTATTGAACTGAAACAGGCTCTGAGCTTCCCCTTAACAGAATCCCATGAATCATGGGTCGGTACGAGCCTCTATGAATAAATGTCGTAACCCTTAGCACGCAGCCATTACTACAATTCACCCAAGATATTATCTAAATACAGGATGACTATATTATTATAAATTCGTGTACCATTTGTTCATTATTTTGTACAAAATTGTACCGAATATTGATGATGTTGGTACAATGTAATTGTACACAATTGTACCGAATATTGATGATGTTGGTACAATGTAACTATTTGGAGATACAGTCGGATGCATACATATATATTATAACGCCTGTTTCCCATTGGGGTAGGCAGAGACTATAGATTTCCACCTGCTACGATCCTGACACACCTCTTTCGCTTCATCTACGTCCATTAACCTCGTCATGCATGCTCGTCGGCTTAGAGTACTCTTAACCTGGCATTTTTTGAGAACGTCCGCAATTTGACTGCGATACGTTCCAACTCTTCCATCCGCTTCGTATACTTGTTTCGTCAATCTCCTCTCGTCCATCCTCTCTATATATCCAAACCATCTTAAAATACCTTTCTCAATATTTGTCACTACATCTTCTTTCACTCCACAACGCTCCCCGCTCCTTAAAGTCTTTATAAAATACATAATTATGTCATATGCCGAATCTGAAATGGCAATCTAAATACATCAGAATCTACTCTGTTACTGGAATTAATCTAGTTTTTTTAACTCCATCAAATTATACTGCAGTTGAAGAGGCAAGTTCTTCTATAATTAACATTTATGTAGAAGTAATTTAGACGAATTAATAGCACGTATTTGTACCCTCAGGCATGTTGTTTGTCACTAAAAATTATAGACACTAAAGTATGTACGCAATAAATAGCTTCAAGCTATAAATTGGTAATTATAGCAGTTTAAATGAACATGAAGAAGAAAATAATTTATGGACACATAAACGAGAGTTTAATCTAACCTAACCTAACCATCAGATGTTTCAACCAAGTGTAATCTATTTTTAATTTTTAAATGCACCATATTAACGTCTTTCAAATCTATTGCCTAACCATATTTATTTCATTTATCCAAATAGGTATATTTATTTTATTTTTTATTTTATTTTATTTTATTAGGAACTCCAACAAAGAATACACCTTACATGCTAATCATTGGTACATTGATAAGATCTTGTGTTTCTTTAATTAAAGGAGAACACAGCGTTCAAAAATAATAATATTCACAAACAAAAAAAATTATAATAATATAACTCAAAAGAAACTTCTTTTTAAATAAAACAATTAAATTAAATTACTCTTCATGAAAAACTAAAACAAAATTTAGAGGAGAAAAGGAAAGAGAAATGTGTAAAACACATTGTACAAATCACATCGAACAAAATCAGTAGGTACTTAAATAACAGAAATAGTAGGTACTTGAATAAATAAATAAATAAATAATTAAACTAAAACTACAATCAAACTAAAACTATTAATTATTAATGATAAGCTACGACTACACATACATATACGTGGGACACTCAGAAAGTTTTGCGAAACTAAAAAAAATTGTTCTATACGTACATATATTTTTATCAAATCTTTTCAAAGTACTTTCCACCAGCCTCTATACAAAGATTCATGCGCCTAAACCAGTTTTCAAAACACTTTTTCCAGTCCGCCGCAGACACCTCGTTTACAGCCTGCTCGAACGCAGCCAGCGCATCTTCTGGCGACGAAAATTGTATCCCTTTGAGCTGATTTTTTATTTTTGGGAATAAAAAGAAGTCACACGGTGCTAGATCAGGGCTGTAAGGAGGGTGACCCAGGAGTTTGACTGGCGTGCTGTCCAGGAAGTCCCTCGTTTTGAGTGCGGTGTGCGCAGGTGCATTGTCGTGGTGGAGCAGTAGCCCGCGGAGCCCTGTGTTTGGTCGCTTGTTGCTTATAACAGAGAAAACTTCTGGCAAACATTTGGTAGTATACCATTCGGCATTAATGCTTCTTTGATCCCGTAAGGGAATTGATACCAAGTGGCCAGTCAAATTAAAAAAGCTAGCGATCAAAATCTTACCCCCGCTTCTAGATCGCTTCACTTTGGTAGGCGTTGGCTCATTTTGAAACACCCAAACAGTCGACTGGCGCTTGGTTTCTGGGTCGTATTGATAAATCCAGGACTCATCACCTGTAACGATGTCGTAAACACGCCGAGACGAGCCTGCTTCAAATTTGTTAAGCATATCACGGCACCATTCCACCCGGGCCTGCTTCTGAGCATCGGTGAGGTTGTGCGGCACCCAGCGTGATACTATCCTCCTCACGCGAAGATGGCTGTGTAGAATCTCGTGAACGCTTCCCGATCCAATCTTCAATATGTGTTGAATCTCCTGATATGTAATTCGCCCTTTGTCTTGGATTAAATTTTTCACTGCTAGCACGTTTTCTTCGGTAACAGCCGTCAAAGGGCGACCGCTTCTTTCGTCATCCCCCAAAGTTGGTCGACCGCGCTTGAATTCGTTATACCAACGATACACGGTTGCCTTGGAAGGGCCTTCATCCATGAATGCTATTTGAAGTCTATCGTACGATTCATCCGGTTTCAGGCGACACTTGAAATCGTATAAAATCATAGCTCTAAAATGTTCCCGGCGCAGATCCATATTTCAGTGAGACACAATACTTTGAATTAACTCGCAAAAAATGTGGAGGGAAATTTTGAAATTGGAACTTACTTATTTTTACTTATAAATAATCATATTTTCGAAAAACATTATAACTGGCCAGTCTCCCATATATAAAAACTTTTTTTCGCAATACTTTCTGAGGGGCCTGGTATAACCTTATTCTTTGTTTATACTAAACCCTTTTAAGGGGTCCTCATTATTATGAACAACTTTTACTATGGAACCAAGCATGAAATCGTCGATTTGTCGATTAATGTGAACACAAATGTAGGGATACGCAGATTTTTTTTCGCGATTTCAGGGTTAAATAATTTTTTTTTTTTTTTTAAATACAATTTTATTTGGAAATTTTTACACAGCACCATCTAGTCCCAAACTAAGCAGAGCTTGAGCTATGGGTACTAGATAATGGATATAATACTTATATACTTTTTTTTTGTAAATACATACTTATAATACGTAAGCAACACCCAGACCAACACAAACACTTATGTTCATCACACAAATATTTGTGTCCTGTGGGAATCGAACCCACGACCTCATGATCAGCAGTCCGACACTCGAACCACTAGACCACACACGTCGTCAAAGTTGGTTGGTTCTGTTGTAAAAGTTGTTCATAGCGATGAGTACAATGACCCCTTAAGAGGTTTAGTATACACTAAGAATAAGGTTGGGTACATGTATACCTATTTATTTATATCTTAAATATAACTTTAATATTGATACCTGTACAAAATAATTCCTGAATGCGGCGAAACAATCTAACTGAAGTTAAGGGTTATTCATACCAAAAAATTAAAACCAAGTGCACTATACATCTTTAAAACTGCCAGCCTCACATAACTTTTACAGGCAACAATTTAAGGCAACTATAGTTAAATGTAACGGAATAAGTTATCGCTATGCAAATTTGGCAGTTAACTTGGCTCTGATTAAAATTGCACGTCATAACTGTAATGGGGCAGCAGTTGACGCTCCGTTAAACTTTTGTTAGCTTAACTTTTGAGTTATGGTGCAACCGGACGTTTTTAGGTATAACCCCGAACTTTTTATGTCACTTACTTTTGTAACTTACTTTTATCTAAGGCCCGTATTACAGAAGCTTCCTCAAGTACAGTTTAAACTCCAATCACCTGATCACTACTTAAGGATAGAATCGTTACTTGAGTATCGGTCTTATTCCAGAACGGTAATTATAAACTTTAATTCAACAACATAACACACGAATTTGACCTGAAATAGAATAGAAATCTCTACTCAAGCGTAATCTGGATCACACCAGAGTGATTACAGATCAAATCTCAGCTGAAATTCCGCTTGAGGAACGTTCTAAAATCAAAGCTCAACTCAAAACTAGTTTTAAACAGAGATCAACGCTTGAGTATCGTTCTGGAATACGGGCCTAAATGAACATGAATTTGTAGTAGTAGAGCTCCTTGTGATGTGAAAGAGTTTGTCCGTGGACGTACTACCACCATACCTATGTATGCCGCCAAATAGTGATGCTTGCATTGCTGTGTTCCGGTGTGAAGGGTACGGGTGTCGGTGAAATTACAATCACATGAGACTTTCCATCTTCATGTCACAGTTCGGCGAACGCTATTTGTAGTACAATTAAGGCAACAGCCTAGGTGGTATTGCAGTTGTTATGGGCAAAGGTAACCGTTTAACATCAGGAGGACCATGAGTACGTTTCGCCAACCTACACTTTAAAAAACTGTTTTTTTAGTCGCTAGATTAGGTGCTAAGCTAAGTGAAAAGAAAGCAATAATTCATTTTAGTCTCGTTACAGGCGAAAAAAACATACATTTAAAACATAGTTAGTTTTCTCCTGAAACACAGGTATAATGCCTAGCTCTGGAGTCAGGGTCATACTATGTTTGTACCAGTTTTATGTCAATAAAGAATTTATTTATAGTTATTTGTAATTTGTTAACAACCCTTTATGGAATGATTGTAGGTACTCATGAATTTGAACAACTTTTTCTTATAAGGGAAAAAAATACCGTTACCAATACCATTTAGGCAACAGCCTGGGTGGCATTGCAGTTGTTATGGGCCAAGGTAACCGCTTAACATCAGGTGGGCCTTTAGCACGTTTCTCCATCCTATCCTAAAAAAAACAGCTTTTCTCTACATTTGTGTTCACATAAATCGACAAAATGTGGGGAACAGCTGGTTTTTTATTTACGATTTCAGGATTGGTCCCATAATAAAAGTTCTTTAAATTGACTGCTTCGTTGGTCTAGTGGTTTCAAGCGCGACTGCTGAGCGTGGGGTCCTGGGTTCGATTCCCGGATCGGGAAAAGTGTTATTGGGTTTTTTGATTAGGAAATTCTCAGTAGCAGCCCGGAGTCTGGATTTGTGCCCGGTCAGTGGCAATAGGCTCGCCCCTATTACATGGGACTATAACATAACTGGCGAAATGTGGGTGTACTATTACACCTCTGCCTACCCCTTTGGGGCAATACAGGCGTGATGTTATGTGTTATAATACAAGCATATATGGCAGGCGACATCAAGCTGGGATACTACAAGGAATAAGTTCAATGCCCAGTAAAACATGTCGTTTTGAGTGTTTTATTTAATAGTAAAAATCTGACGTGACGTTACATTCTCCCGAATCACACCTACCGCAAGCCGCGATAAGGAACGTCGATCCAATAACCCTGTATAGGTAAATAAATAAATAAATATCTTTGGGACATTATTACACAGCACCATCTAGTCCCAAACTAAGCAGAGCTTATACTATGGGTACTAGACAATGGATATAATACTTATATACTTTTTTTGTTGTTGTAAATACATGCTTATAATACATAAGAAACACCCAGACCAACACAAACACTTATGTTCATCACACAAATATTTGTCTTCTGTCGGAATCGAACCCACGACATCGTTATCAGCGACGACACTCGAACCACTAGACCACATACGTCGTCAGATAGATAAAGTAACTGCTACCATTGTTATGCAGTTGACCGTTCATGAAACTTAAAAGAGACAAGACGTCCACTGCTGGACACAGGCCTCCCCCAAGCATATATTGGGGGGGATATGCCATAATCGCCACGCTTGGCAGGCGGGTTGGCGATCGCAGTTGGTTGGTTAAATACTCAGAGAACGCTGCTGCCCATCCTCTGGTGAATCCCTTAGTCGCCTTTTACGACACCCATGAGAAGATATAGATATAGATATATATATATATACCCTATATCTTCTCATGGGTGCCCACGGCTTCATCCGCATATAATTCGGTTTATATTTATGTTATTGCGCATCCCTTGCGAAAGGTTTATCTTCCTGAGGTAAAAAGTAGCCTATATATTAATCCAGGCTTTGGTCTATCTGTGTACCAAAATGCATCCAAATCCGTTCAGCCGTTTCAGCACGTTTAAAGGACAAACAAACAAACATCCATACATTCGCATTTATAAGTAGGATAATATAAATATAGGGTTCTAATAATGTTTGCCAAAATTAACAACCACAACGACTCTATTCCGAAAACATAAAAAAACACAAATAACATGCAGAAAAACCTTACACCAAAGATTTTCACCCATCATTCCACCGTTCCACCCCGAACTCGATAAGGATAGCCCCTCAATAAATAATTTGGCAATATTAGCATATGTCGATTTATCTCGAGTCGGGCCTAGAATTATTATTTATGGCCAGGCCGACCCCTCGCACTACATACGTTAACTAAATCCATGCAAGATTCCTCATAGAGTAGATAAATTAGAAGATGTGATGATAGATTGAGTTGAGGCGTGTTTGTTGTTGCTCATGCATGATTTTTGTCAGAAGGAAGCACAGCTCAAGTAACAAAAGTTCTCAAGTTTTAGCCAAATATGACTTTCTACGCTACATTGAAAATGTAGCCAAACTTGCATCTAACGGTAACTCAAAAAAGTGACTACTTAACACGCAACACGTAACCAACATTTTTTTTCTTTAAAAGCTTCGATAAATTATTGATCGAAGTTTAAAGGTAAACAGTTTTGTTATATCAAATTAACTTTAATAACGCCTTACCAATTTTGTTGTTAAAATCAGTTTGGTAAACATTTTTTTTCAGTGTAGGTATAAATTAAATCAAGGTCATGACCGTTTTTCGTTCAACACCAATTACAAAATGATACTTTAGCCGTTTTCGAAATCATAAAAATACATGTGAAATGCTAACGCTAGCATACTCACCAAGTACCTACCCCTTGTAACTTTTGTTTCTTTGAAACTCGATTTGGCATATCAACGCCACAAAGTCATTCAAGTTCAAAAGTTTATATTTCGAATAAGCTTTTACATGCACTTTCAAAACGTTAAGAATCTAGTTGCACAGTTCCAAAAAGTTGGTCCTATGGAGAAGAGCCGGCAAAAAACTCCATGGATATGCCCTTTTCAAGTAATAACATTTCCAATGGTTTGTTTTGTGTGAGAACAATGTAGGTTAATGAGTGAGACAAATTCGCTGAAGTAAACTTATTAATAATGATATTATGTTTAGGTTCAACCATAACAGGAGGGAACCAATCGATAGATTAATCTATCTGATCTTACTTTTCTCTTTAAAAACAAATAATAAGTCAGTCAAAATCAAAGTATTTATTGCTTTCATTGTGTATATAGGATCTTATCAATACAATAGGATAAAATGGAGTGCATTAAAAGAGCCTCCAAGAGTGACGATATTTAATTGATCGTCCGGCGCACCCTTTTTTTTTTTTTTTTTTTTTTTTCCGTGGGGAAATCCTCATGGACGCACTCCGCCCGGGGTAGGCGGAGCCAGTGTCGGACTCTTACCGACTAAAACCACCACGGTGTTCCTTCAACTACCTTAGCCGGGGGCGTGGGAACCCGTGAGTATTCACACAACCACCCCCGACAGGTCCTGGCCCGCCACAAACAGGCGAGCCCCTTCTCCCCGTGCGGCCTAAAGTCAGCCGCACCCTCCTAGGCGGCGCACACGGAACACTGCACGCCACCTCATCTCATGGGCCTTTACCAGCTGCGCCAACTACGCCGGCTGTGCCAGCTACGCCAGCTGCTGGTCGGGCAGCAGACTACCCCGAGTCTGCTGCTCGCAGGCCCTACCTCCCGTAATTTTTTATAGAGGTTTTCTTCCTCGCGGTCCGGGCGGTGAAGCCAAGACCCTCGGTCCTAAGAGGCGCGAGAACACTACTCAGCGGGCACTCCTGGGGTTACGAGATCGACGGGGGCAGGGAAAGACAGTCCCCCCGCTGCCTGCCCAGTGGCAGGGTGAGTGCACACCGGGCCCGCCCCTGCTCCTCCACTGTGCCCTCTGCTGATATCAGAGGGACACGTGGAGCAACTCCCTACTGGCCCAGAACGGGCCCCTCCCGCGCCAGAATATTCGCCACAGGCAATAAAATCCCCCGAAGGTTAATCCCTCGGCAGGATTTTATTGCCCGTGCCCAGGATGCACCGGCCAAACAACTGCCGATCCCTCCAGACGTGTCCAGAAGGACAAGCAGCCGTCAGGCACACGTGGAGGTTTTCTGGCCAGCACCCCGTCCGGCGCACCCTGGGCAGTCAGCCCCACTACTAATATTTTCCCCACGGCATGAGCTGTTATCATTATGTAGCTCATGTCGACACGATAGAAGAAGAATAGGATAAACAAAATGAAACCCCGTCAGGGCTCAGAACTTTAAATTACACATTTTTTTTTAAATTATACTAATCATTTAATTAAATACCTAACTAAATTAATTGTATGTTCCTACTATTTTTTTTATATCTATCTATGTTAAGAATATGAAAGATTCGTCACTTCTGCATATTTTTGATCTCAACTCTATGCACCGGTACTCGCAAAGATTTCCAGTTTCTCTCTATGAACGCAGTCGGGGATTCGCTTTGATTATCCAAGTTTGATGTCTTGACTCCAATTTCTAGTTTGTATTAGCATTTTCCAATTTGTATATTTGAATAACGGATTGGGTGTATATTTGGATAATGTTTTGAGCTATTTTGGTCTTCATTTTTATGAAAATTTATACAAAAAACTACAGGTAGTATTTCCGAATGCTAAAATCAAGAATTCCCATACTTAATTTTAACATTTTGTGATTGATTAAGAATATATACTAATTTTATCAAAAATTCTAAACATCAAAAACTTTACCCAGCCTAATTAATAAAATTAATTTCATAACAAGCAACACTGAAGGTGCGAATAAGGGGAGAGGCACACAGCAAGACAAAGCGACTGCGATTACCGCTGACGTGCGACACGACAGCTACAACCGACCTATTAATAAGCCGTATCAACGATGGAGTTAATTAAAATCAAACATTTTGTTTATCGCAGCCCCCTCGATGCGGAGGGAGAATTTTATTTCTTTGATGAATGCCATTTAGTAGAACGAGGCCCGTTGATGAATTTGATGTTTTGTTTAATCGTGTGAGTATGATTTGAATAAAGCGATTTAGAGACATACTGTATGACGCGAAGTGTGAACCTTTTAAATCGATTGCTTCATTTGCTTCTTTGAAATGTTTTTTGCGAAGACTTAAAAATTAAATACGCAAAGAGAAACGACACAGCGATAAGCATAAAATTAAATAAGCTTAGAGAAATGGTATGACGATAAAAAATCAATTAAGCAATAGCAGTATTTAAATTCTTGACAATGACCAAAGGATAGCCCCTGAGCCTATATTCTAATGAGTTTTGATGGTTCAGATCTAGGTACAGTCGACGACGTCAGTGGTAACATTTTGACCATGACAGCGTCTTTATTATGTAAGCAGTAAGGTCGGTTTTCGTAATTCAAGTGTTACCACTGACGTCCGGAAAACTGTACATACATACATACATACATATTGCCACGCCTGTTTCCCATTGGGGTAGGCAGAGACTATGGATTTCCACCTGCTACGGTCCTAACACACATCTCTTTCGCTTCATCTACGTCCATTAACCTCGTCATGCATGCTCGTCGGTTTAGAGAACTCTTAAACTGGCATTTTTTGAGAACGTCCGCGATTTGATCGCGATACGTTCGCCGAGGTCGTCCCCTTCCAACTCTTCCATCCACACTCGCTTCGTATACTTGTTTCGTCAATCTCCTCTCATCCATCCTCTCTATATGTCCAAACCATCTTAAAAACTGTACGACTTTGTTATAGATAGGTAGGTACCTACTTTAAAATGTATTTCCTTTTTTTACTTTATAGATTTCGGTCCAAATTTGAACGTTCATAAACCTCCACAACAAAAGAATAAACAGGTCACTAAACTACTTTTTATCAATGACCCTTTGTAAAAAAATATAGTTTTTTTAATGGTAACTAAGAAAAAAAAACCTACAGTAGCATCTTTTAACACGTCAAGGGTTAAAAGTCGTAAAAAAGGATCGAACAAACGGAACGACTTCCATTTATCAGACGAGGGTAGAAGACACTTAATCAAAGTATCACAATGTACAGACGAACATGAATATTTATAAGAGAATTAGACGCGGTCGTGACGACAAGTCGCATGATTGGAGGCGGTGTGCATATTGCCTTAATTGTCGCCGGGAGTCTTACCGATGTTCTTTTCTTTTCTTATTTTGGGTATTGTCTACAAGACAAGAAGATTTTAAAATAAATTAATAAAATTGGATTCTATTTACAGATCAGTAGTTATTTCGGTAGACCTGTGTAATGATTAGTAGTTTGCATAAGTGATTCAGATTTTTCATTTCCCCTGTCCAGTGACCCACATATCCCACTTAAAGAACTATAGTGGCCTATCTCATCATCATCATCATTTCAGCCGAAAGACGTCCACTGCTGAACATTGGCCTCCCCCAAGCATCGCCACAACGACCGCTCTGACGCTCTCCGCATCCAGCGAATTCCCGCGACCTTTACCAAGTCGTCGGTCCACCTTGTGGGGGCCTAACCACGCTGTATCTTCCAGTACGCGGTCGCTACTCCAGAACTTTACTGCCCCATCGGCCATCCACTCTGTGAGCAATGTGTCCCGCCCACTGCCACTTAAGTTTGGGAATTCTTCGAGCTATGACGGTTACCTTCGTTCTTCTGCGAATCTCCTCATTTCTGATTCGATCACGCACGGACACTCCAAGCATAAACCTCTGGGCTCCATCGCCCTTTGAGTGACTTTCAGCCTACCTATCAGGTCTATCTAAAAATGTAAATTCTTTAGGTTGCTTTGGGATTCACCAGAAGATGGGCAGCAACGTTCTCTGAGTATTTAACCAACCAACTGCAATCGCGAACCCGCCTGTGAAGCGTGGCGATTATGGCATATTGCCTCATTTGTGGGTGGGTTAGATACGCTAACGCAAGCAGTAGGTAAGTAACCAACAAGATACTGTTAGGTACGTTAGGTTAGTTACCTTGCTTGAGGTGAGAGTAGAGAGTTGATTTAAAGAACAATAATTGTAAAATCAGTAACTAATAGCCCTCTAAACACATGACAAATATAATCTAAACTCTTTTAAATTAGCCAAAAATTATTATATGCAAAAATCCCAACAGATTTGATCCCACATGGCCGAAAACAACAACACGTTAGGCCCAGAAGGAGATGGTGATATGAGCTGGACTTCTACTTAAGAGATTGGCCACAAATTGCGAAAGACCGAAGTAGGTGGAAGAAAGGAAGGGAGGTCCCGCAGAGCGACAAAACAAGCTCATAAAAATGCGAGGAAGATACCACAACTAACAAAATTCATCCAATTAGAAAAGGCTCTAAATTCCAAACAACAATCTGAATGTAAAATTCGAAACAACAAAGCCAAAAACAAATCCATTTGAAAAATCGCACAAAACAAATAGAAAATATGAATTGTCCGAATCCGAGTGTCCAAATCCCGGTTTAATATGACGTTGGTCATCTGATCCGGGATCACTTTGCTAATCCTTCAACTAATAGCCCTAGGGTTACCCCAGTACCATTTAGAAAAAACATCCAAAAACACGCAAAATTCAACCTTGTAATCAGAGCAAAAAGTTCAAAATCTAATGACAGAAAAGTACAGCAAACTGTATTTAGCATGACGAGTTGCAAACAAACAAAATTCAGTCTTGATCCGCAGGTTATAAAGTTTAAATTTGTGTGAAAATGAAGTTGTTTAACAAAACAATTTTTAGGGCGCAATGTCCTTCCGTTGAAATGTGAAAGCATTCCGGTGTAAGATAATGATATTAGGGAATGTATGTAAGTAGTACTTGTGGTATACAGACATTATATTTTATAGTTTTGGACGATTTATTAAAAAAATCCCCTCAACTTGCCACCCCTGGTTGGAGACAGAGTTATTGACCGCAGTTCTTTTTCATAATGGCTATGTTTCTGAGTTATGAACTACATTACATAGGTACCTAACCCTAAATCCCACGAAAGTGAAACTTATATAAAAAAACATAACCCTGTCTTTGCTGTCGCACAGTCGGGTAAAAATACTTGTGACTTTGAAAAATACCAATATTTAAAAAAAATACTATAGCAATTCTGATATGTTATTATAAAAGTTTCGATAACAGATGGTTAACTTAATTTATTAAAAACTGCAAAAATCTGAATCATGATACAGGTACAAATATAACAGAAACGCTTAGTACAACATTCATTGTTAAACGTTCCATCATCATCATCATCATCATTTCAGACAAAAGTCGTCCACTACTGGACATAGGCCTCTTCCAAAAAGGGGGGATATGCCATAATCGCCACGCTTGGCAGGCGGGTTGGCGATCGCAGTTGGTTGGTTAAATAAATACTCAGAAAACGCTGCTGCCCATACTCTGGTAAATCCCTTAGTCGCCTTTTACGACACCCATGAGAAGATATAGATATATTGTTAAACGTTTAAAAATACTACAATGCTTTAATTGTTATTATACTGTAAACTTTTACTTTATTTATTTATTTAAATAGCAATACTAATGTCTATGTCAATTCAATTAAATATCAGGTAAACAAACGGGTCACTAACTCGACCATACAGAGCTTAGTGATGTCCAATTGTAGTGCAAATTACAAATTAATTAATTAATTGAATGATTCGTTTTTTTTCATTGAATGAATTAACACATTTTTTTTTATTTTTGGGACCTTTTCGAACTTTACGTTGTTTTTCATGTAGTAGGCTACCGAGTGAATTTCCAAAAATAATTTAAAATTGATAATCAAACGAATATTGTTGGAAAAAGTGGTGAACTATCAAGTTGAAACCTTCAAAAACTTTTTAACAAAAAAAAAACCGACTTCAAAAACCTTAACTAAAAAGTAAAAAATAATCCTTGTATGTATTTCAAAATCTTTTCATAAACCAAAATTTTGAAGGCGGCGCGTGATTGACCCTTTGCGTGAACGTTCATGAAAATCACACGCCGCCTTCAAAATTTTGGTTTATGAAAAGATTTTGAAATACATACAAGGATTATTTTTTACTTTTTAGTTAAGGTTTTTGAAGTCGGTTTTTTTTTTGTTAAAAAGTTTTTATTTCATACTTTTTAGTTGTTGTTGTTGTTATTGTTGTTGTTCCAATCATTGTCGTAAAAAAAAACACGCAAATCGGCCAAGAATTCTCAGAAAAAACGAACCAATGAGCAGATCATCTAGATAGGCGAAGCTAAAATAAACTGATTTATTGAAGCTGGTTAAAAAACTACTCAAACTAAGTCGATAAAATTTATATGGGACCACCGCGCGGGCTTCCTCTACCAAATAAAAAAACAACCACGTAAATCGGCCCATAAATCTCGGAGTAATCGGTGTACATACATGAAAAAAAAAAAAACCCTCGGAATACATAACCTCCTCCTTTTTTTGAAGTCGGTTAAAAATACGGATGAATGTGTTACTAAATTCATTTAGTGGGTGATTGTGTAATAATTTTACCACAATTTGGTTTTGTTTACCTTTCTATTTAATTAGTTTGACATAGACTATAGTTCAATTACTAAGTAATTAACACTACATACCTTGTTGTAGTTGTTATAAAAACATGCATCAAACTACAAAAACAGAAGTAGGTATGTAAGTATCTATCTTAATTTGCATCCACGCCATTCAAAATACTAAAATACCTTATACCTTAAAATGTACGCCAAGATTCCTTTTCCCACTTCCATTCACCAATTCAGGCCTTCGTTTCTCTTATTAAGAGCAAATAAATTACACGCGCCTCCTAATTGGATTCTTAAAACATTTTTTTTCTAAAGAATTTATGCAAAACACTTGGCGTGGACAAATTAAAAGTACCGAAGAAAAAAGTATAAATTAATGCACCCAGTCGCATCTGTTTTAATTATGTCACTATGGGATAGAACTTCGTGGATACGACCAAAGAAGATTATGTTAAATTAATTCTCTGTTTTGAAGAGTTACAGGCTAATAATAATAAGTTACCTTAAGTAACTTATTATTATTAGCACTGCAGGGCAGAAGGATCCGTTTCCTTTTCCACTAACCTCTGTCTAACAATAAAACAAATAAAATGGTCCTAAGAAGCGCCAAAAGCGACTAACTAAAAAGCTACGAGTTTTAAATTCAAAACTATTTTTGATAGTCTCATTTGAAACCAGAGCTGAATATAGGAGGGGTGAGGGTGAGGCAGGCGCCCCTGGCGGCAAAGACTAGGGGACGGCCAGCTACCAGCCAGTCTCACTGTCTGTACTATGCTGGACCCGGTCTCTCGTGCTCAAAAACAGTGCGCAAGTTACACAAAGAGGAAATTTAAAACTCCAAGATACACGTAAATACGTTATCGTAAAAATACGAAAATCCAGTGCCTAAAGAGGTAATTTTTCGCTTTTTTTTTTCTAGATACAATAACAGTGAACTGTAGTTTACAGAGTTAATAGTTTCTGATTAAACTATAGCATATACAAACAATATTTCAATTGGTAAAAACGAATTTTCGATAAATGATGTAGTCAGTGTGTTATGATTTTTTACTGGTAGGATTAGCGCAAAACTAGATTATTATAAGAAATAATTCAAGAATCTAGCAGGACATTATTAATGTATGAAAAATCAACACCTGACTTAACATGGCCGTTTTCCTTTCGATTAACAATGATGAATAGAAGTGGGCGTTTAAACGAAAAGCGCTTAAAAAAGTCTAATTAAACAAAAAGCGTATAAGCACGCTTAGTGATTTAAGCAGATTTCGTTTAGACTTTTTCGTAAACCAAACTTATGCTTTCAATAGTACGATTGAAAGGTAACCTTATTCTTATGAGTATAAGACCCAACTTCAAAGTTGACGGGTGGTTTGATAAGCGGCAGAATTAAATTGTATTCGTTTACGTAAAATTTGTTTAGAGAAATCACTTTTTTATTTTGTTGATTATTTTCGTATCGTTTAAACGTTGTTGACCTTGATTGATTTGCTTTCACTTTGGCGCTTAGTTAATTTTTTGTTGTCAACGAATGAATGCGTTTTTGAATGTTCTCCTCGGTAATTACGCGACGATTGTAGTTTGTATAATTTTTAGTGAAATTGTAAATAGAATAGTGTAATCACAGATTTTCAGTAATCTGAGAGTGTAGTAATGAAAAGTAATTTTTTTTAGAAGTGAAAAACGAAAAGCGTCAAAAGCGTAAAAAAATTCGTTGGCAGAAAAAAGCACAACGTTTAAACACGCTTACGATTTTAAGCCGTTTTTCACAACTTTAATGATGAACAGAGTGGATTTCAAACAACCGAAAAGGAAAACGTGGTAGGCCCAGAAGATGGCAGGATGAGGGAGTCCTACTGGATTGGCTACAAATTGCCATAAAATGGAACCACAAAAAGTGGAAGAAAGGAACGGAGGCCTTTGCCTTGCAGTGGAATGAAATAGGCTCTTAAAAACCTTATTTATATGTAACAAAAAGGAGCATCACATCCATACTAACATATCGTCGAGGGCGCCTTAAAATTAAAAGTGAAGTCAAGAGGGTCAAACGGCTTTGTAATCGACGCTATAAATCTTAACTTTCACTAATTGCTACTGAACGTATCAATAATATGTTAATTTTATATTTTAACATGTTAATAACATTATGTGTTGTGTTAATTAATTTTGATGTTTGAGTAGAGGCACTTACAAAGAACAGGAGAAAAACTAAAGTGGCAGTGGGCAAGTCACATTGCTCGTAGAACGGATGGCTGATGGGGCTGTAAAGTTCTGGAGTGGCGACCGTGTACTGGAAGGCGCAGCCCACAAGGTGGACCGACGACTTAGTGAAAGTCGCGGGAATCCGCGGGATGCGGGAAGCGCAGGACCGGTCGTTGTGACGATGCTTTGGGGAGGCCTATGACCAACAGTGGACGTCTTTCGGTTTTAATGATAATAATGATGATGAGTCGAGTACGAACGTTGTACTTGTACAGCCAAAATTATTAGTCTATCCATGATTTGCCACACTAGAGATGGAAATTTGACATAAGCTACACACAACTTATGTTACAAGGATAAATCGTGTAAAAGAGTATTATCTTTCCTCATCCATTTTTTTTTTTTACTATAATATTTATTTTGCGTTATATACTTGGTGTAAGGGGAACGCTTCCGAAAACGAAGATAGGTGCTGTGATTACTGATACGAAACCACGAAAAAAAAATGCGTTATTTTTTCATATATTTTTTTGCATTTTTCATACATAACCAGCTTTGCGCAGTTAAATAAAACTCATACATAATGAAAAATGCAAAAAAAAAATGAAAACATTTTAAAAAAAGAATCGCATTTTTTTTCGTGGCTTCGTATCAGTAATAACCAGTAGGTCTACTCGCGTTTTACGAACGACAAACGAAGTACGAACTTTCGTTCCGACGGATACTTACATAATAAAGATAGGCACATTAAAAAGGCACAATTAAGATAGACTACTGTTCATAGTCGTATACAATTTACCGGAGATGAGAAAAACAAACGTCAAAACACGATCATCGCATGCGATAAGGGAACGATGGTTGACCGGAGTAGCAAATTGTGCGATGAATCGTACGTTTTATCGAATATCGTCGAACGGGAGTAGACCCCCAGCATTATCACCTATCTTCGTTTTCGGAAGCGTTTACCTGACACCATGTATTAGTTTATGTATGAGTATATATATATAAGTAGGTATATTTATTAGTATTACTTGACACACTGTGTCTACATCTCTTTGCTTCAAATTTTCCTGTCGCAGGTTTGCTGGAAGAAATTTCTTAAAGAATTGCTTATTCTTTGGTACTATTCATTTCTATGTATTTTATTATTATTTCTCGGCGCGTGCACACATTTTGTAAATAAATACA
Organism: Asteroscopus sphinx; assembly: GCA_949699075.1. Taxonomy (NCBI): domain Eukaryota; kingdom Metazoa; phylum Arthropoda; class Insecta; order Lepidoptera; family Noctuidae; genus Asteroscopus; species Asteroscopus sphinx. The sequence goes on along the minus strand of OX453022.1, from coordinate 17,299,929 downwards.
TAGGATATTAATTTTGCTTAATAACAGCCACAACCGACATATAGAAACCCGTACATCAGACGTTGTCGCTACATTTTCGAACCCCGATCCTAACAAGTACAAAAATTCATCACGCTAAAACAAAATATCCCCGATCAGTCACACTACAAGAAAGGCATCAAATAATATTTGGCCCGAAGCCTTTCAAAGCAATTCAAAGAATGAAAGTGAGAAATACATTCTACACGACAAAAGAACAGTCTTTTCGTATGCAAATGTCCTCAGAATGGGGACCGGTGGTATTTTTCAAAACCTTTTCACAGACATTTTGATTTTAAAATGGGATTCTGTTGGACTGTAAGCGCTTTATGTTGAGATGAACTTTAGTAAAATGCATTCTGTGAATACTGAATTTTGTATCGGGAATTGTTAAGGTAGTTTCGATCTGGTGAAGTGTTTTGACCATCAAATTCTATTTCAAATGTTTTTATTTGGAATAAACCTAATTACAGGCACTTTTGAAACATCAGGCCATAGTTGCACGGTTCCAAATTGTGGGTCCTATGGAGAAGAACCAGCAAGAAACTCCATGGACATGCTCTTTTTAAAATAGGTTATTGTTTAAATAACTTCAACTCAGCCTATCGCAGTCCACTGCTGGACATAGGCCTCTCCCAAGTTGCGCCACAACGCTCGGTCCTCTGCCTTCCGCATCCAGTCCCCCCCGGCCACGTTCTTTAGGTCGACGGTCCACCTGGCAGGGGGGCGCCCTTCGCTGCATTTGCCGATTCGCGGTCTCCACTCAAGGACTCGTCTGCTCCAACGGCCATCGGTCCTTCGACAGACATGGCCAGCCCACTGCCACTTCAGCTTACTGATCCTACAAGCTATGTCGGTCACTCCGGTTCTTCTCCGGAAATATAATCTAGTTACGGATTTTATCCTTCAAAGAAACTCCAAGCATAGCTCGCTCCATAGCTCGCTGAGCGACTTTGAATTTGTGGACTAGCCCAACTGTCAGTGTCCACGTCTCGGCACCGTAAGTCATGACTGGCAGGACGCACTGGTTGAAGACCTTTGTCTTCAAACTTTGTGGTATAGGCGACGAGAAGACTCGGCGAAGTTTGCCAAATGCTGCCCAGCCCAGACGGATCCTTCTGTTGGCTTCTTTTTCGAAGTTGTGTCTACCAAGCTGAATTGCCTGCCCTAGGTAGACGTATTCCGTTACAACTTCGAGTGCCGACCCTTCGACGAATATTGGCCTCGGCATGACATGCATATTGAACATGACTTTAGTCTTGTCCAGATTCATGCCGAGACCGACACGTCGAGAGGTTTAAATAACTTACTCGCCCTCTATTACATGAGACTATAACCACAAAATATCTAATAGTACTGCTATAACATAACATGTAATTAATTGCATTTGCATGTAATATGTATATGTTATGTGTGTGTGGCAAAATAAATGGTTTATAACTGGTGAAATGTGGGTGTACTATTACACCTCTGCCTACCCCGTCGGGGAAATACAGGCGTGATGTTATGTTATGTTATGTTGTTAAATAACTTCTGAAATTCGAAAATGAACAGTCAAATTATATTGTGAGCAAATTAAAATGCTTTTTTAATTAAAGGAGACTGAGCAGAATTCGGCAATGAATTGTATTTTTTGAAAGCACACATAAATATAGACGATATTTTTTTATTATTACGTGAATAAAATGGGCTCCGAGAATTTTGGGATCATCGTCATCATCATTACAGCCGAAAGACGTCCACTGCTGGACATAGGCCTCCCCCAAGCATCGCCACAACGACCGGTCCTGTGCCTTCCGCATCCAGTGGATTCCCGCGATTTCTACTAAAAAGTCTATTACTGTAACTTCAAGAACGATTTTAATTCATGAACCAGCAGAGATCTGATAAATATTAAAGCATACATGTAGACGATCTTTGCTTTTGTAATTTTTAAAAACATTTTTAATCTCATTAAACTCGACTTTACCTAATTGGTGCCAGGTTTCATGACGTCCATGGTGAATTTGAATACGCGCTTAGACGTGGAGTTGCGGAAACCAGCGTTATACAGAGTTATACTACTACTAGTCTTGTCAAATCGGATTAATGGCTTTAATACCATAAAGGTATTATACTGACGTAATAGAGACACTGTCACCTCATTATCACGTCACCGAAAACGAAATGTGTATATGTGCGAAATTGACACGTGTAGGTGTGATTTTTAGTGATGTGACATGGACGTTTCCGCATTATCGATATAGTTCAACCGGCCTTACTTTTAAGGAGTGGTAGTATTTTAAAACTGCTAAGCTATTAAGTAACTATTGTTTTAAAATTACAGATATTTGAGACATAATTTTATTTATTTTAAAAGATTGAGTTACGCAATTAAGGGCTATATTATAATTACATTATTAATGTCACGAAGGTAAGGAATACATAAATAAGAAATAAAAAAATCAATTAATCATCATTTCAGCCGTAAGACGTCCACTGCTGGACACAGGCCTCCCCCAAGCATATATTGGGGGATATGTCATAATCGCCACGCTTGGTAGGCGGGTTGGCGATCGCAGTTGGTTGGTTAAATACTCAGAGAACGCTGCTGCCCATTCTCTGGTGAATCCCTTAGTCGCCTTTTACGACACCCATGAGAAGATATACGGTGGTGCAATTCTTTACGTCCGGCACCACACGGAACATTTTACAATTAATCATATTAGTTTTAATTAGGTGTATAGAAAGGTTTTCAATCCTGGAACTAAGTTCCTATACACGATTCCGGAATTGGTCAAATTATTGAATTTTTATGAAAAATTACAATATCTATGAACTTAACAAGTTTTCTTGTCCAGTCAACTTAAGTTACACATCAGACTTATCCTACTAATTTATATTACTACATGTAATACTAATGTAAATTTATAGTATATTTATAATTTGTAGTATATTAAATGTAGTATATTATTTTGCGAGTAAAGTCCGGTTTGCTAATAGCTTTATCATGCGTACCGCCAAAGAGTGGAATTCCTTGCTTCAGTGTTTCCCGAGAAATATAATCTGGTGGTCTTCAAGACTCGAGTGAATAGGTTTTTGCTGGGCAAGCGTGTACCATCGTCGACCGCACCATCGCTTAACATCAGGTGAGGTAGCGGTCAAACGCAAGCCCGTTAAGAATATAAAAAAAAAGTCCACTTCCACCTCCACCTCTGCTCCACTCCACTCCACTCCACTCCACTTCACTCCACCTCCACTTCCACCTCCACCTCCACTTCCACTCCACTTTCATTCATCCATCTATCTATCCATCCATCCATACTTACAAACTTTCACATTTATAATATTAGTAGGAAGTAGGATAGGATAGGATTTTTGGAACTAAAAATTTTGACATTCTGTCTCCATAATAATTTGTCATCTTCGGTTGAACTAGTTTTTTTATCTCTAACTCTTCTTGTATTATATTTATTTTTGACTTTTACTTTATACTCGTTCACTTCGTAGATTTACCACTTTGAATATTTACCATTATTAAAGTAAAGATCTTTATATGAAACAAACACCGACCCGAACAAATTCCGTAGGTATGGATCGTTGGTGATTTCATTAAACGATACAGTTATCCTTAAAATATCTACTGCAAACCCTGTAGTTTTTTCGAGGCTTTCAGCTTTTATTTTATTGTATAGGATGGCGAAACGAACTAAAGGCCCACCATATGTTAAGCGGTTACCTTTGCCAATAACAACTGCAATACCATCTAGGCTGTTACCTAAATGGTACCGCAAGTCGGTTCGCCAAATTGAGACATGAAGATGGAAAGTCTCATGTGATTGTAATTACACCGGCACCCGTACCATTCTGACCAAAACACAGCAATGCAAACATCACTATTTGGCGGAGAATAGTAGATACGGTGCTTATTCGTTTTAACATTTGTGCCCATCCATTTTTAGGGTTCCGTACCCGAAGGGTTCCAAACGGGACCCTATTACTCTCGCTACGCTATCCGTCCGTTCGTCCGTCTGTCTGTCACAGGGCTGTATCTTTTGAACGGTAATAGGTAACCGGTTGAAATTTACTCAGAATATGTGTTGCTATGAGGTGTATCACGACAAATACTAAAAACAAAAAAAAGTCTAAAACCAAAGGGGGTCCCCATACAAGAAACCTCACCTCAACGTTTTTGTTCCTGCTCTTTCTTCAAAACGGTAATATATACCAGCGTCAAACTTGGTCAGATTATAGTGCATATTATGTAGTTTCGCAACAAATACTAAAAATAAGACAAACATAGACATATTGAGAGGTACGGAACCCTTACTGCGCGAGTCCGACTCGCACTTGGCCGGTTTTTATTCTTTAATAACAGCATTTACAGGAAATCTGGAAGTTATGAAGTTAGCCGGTCAATATTTTACAGCATTTTTAGCCCGGCCGCACATTGTCATAAAATAGCACCGTATTTACATTTTAATATGTCAAAAGCAGACATACGATTCAGAAAATTCTGTCAGTCTGCGGGGCTGGTTCTAAAATTAACTGTATAAATATAAAATAAGCATTATGAAAGTAGTATTGTCCTGCAGATACTTACCTGTGAAACGTCTCTTTGTCATAGACGTCCAACATACTATTATAACATCGTAAAAGTACAACCATGGTATAGGTTCCGGCGCGTCAGATTTTTTCTGTGATCAATGAATGAATCATTGTGATTTCCTTCCAATGTGCGGCCGGACTAAATCAACCTTTCAATACTTTCAACCGACTTCAAAAAAAGGAGGAGGTTCTCAATACGATTGTATTTTTTTTTATGCAGTAACAGACACTAACTTGTGACATGTATGGTGCTAGGTAGTACAAAAAATATATAATTGAAACTATCGACATATCGATATATTTTGAGCAATCCATATGCGAAACGGTTTAATTTTCACGTACACAATATTTTTTTATCGAACACATAATTATTTAAAATAACATATTATATAGAAAATAGGGTATTTACTGCATGTTATTAATGTATTACTAAATAATTTCAAGTATAACTTCTATGAAAATAAGCATTATGAAAGTACTATTGTCCTGCAGATACTTACCTGTGAAACGTCTCTTTCTTTATGTTAATGATGTAAATTACACAGAAGTATAACACAGAACACTGTGTAGTGTTCACACATTACGATTATTGATATTAATTGGATAAAATACAGAACGATCATGAAATAAATCATAAAATAATACGAGATTATATTTTGAAGGGACGCTATGGGAGATTACAATTTTCAAAATGGGTTCTACTGTCATTTTATTATGTCTCTTTCTAGCATATAGGTTTTTTCGTAAAGATCGGTATCGCAGTCGCACACTTTATTGGTCTATTACGTCAGTATAGAAATATCTTTGTTTAATACTATGATCAAATAAAAGTTTTTTTTTTTTTTCTATGACCTGCAAGTTTTATTAGTATCATCAATTTAGTTTGGATTTGAATATAAACATGATACTTCTGACTGGCTATGCGCAATTAATTGTAATAGACGGGGTTAATTTATTTATATCTTAGCTTTGAGAAGTATTCAACTTATAAGACAAAGAAACTACCAAATCCATACATAATTATAATACCCTCCAACTACCCTAAACAAAATAAAAACAAAATTAACCAGTAAAAGCAGAACTTCCATCGAAATCAGACGAAGGCACGACCGAGACTTAGTAATAAATAGAAAGGTTATCCATCTTAGCCCGGCGCGAGAAATATCGCATACACCCATCCCTTTCACCCCTGTTGTAAAGCCAATATCTGCTGTCTCCTTCACTCTTGAAAGCACGTGACTCGCGTACTAGTTGCATGAAGTTTTCCCTCCTTTATGGCAATTTCCCATGAAAAATCACCTAGTAAGGTAGAAGCAGCGTGCCAAATTAGTTTCCTAGGCGAGTCATGATATGAAATTGTTTTATGTAAGTTTTTAATAATTTCTAGTAGTTAGATAGTTAGATGAATAATTTAGCATAATAATAAACATCTTTGCGACATTTTTTACACAGCGCCATCTAGTCCCAAACTATGCAGAGCTCGTGTTATGGGTACTAGAAAATGGATATAATACTTATCTACTTTTTTTGTAAATACATACTTATAATACATAAGCAACACCCAGACCAACACAAACACTTATGTTCATCATACAAATATTTGTGTCCTGTGGGAATCGAACCCACGACCTCTATATCAGCAGTCCGACACTCGAACCACTAGACCACAGAGTTCGTCAAATACATATTATCATGTCTGTTTCCTATTGGGGTAAGCAGGGACTATAGAATTTCACCTGCTACGATTCTGACACACCTCTTTCGCTTCATCGTTTAGAGAAGGTACTCTTAACCTGGAGTCTTATAGTCCCGACTGGATCGAGTACTGTATCAATCGAGTTTGAATTCGAGTTAGTATCAATTCGTACTGCATTCCTCTAGAAATTGACATTAGCTCGATTCGATTCAGAGCTCGAACCAGCCGGGAGAAAGGCCCCTGGCCTTTTTTGAGAACGCCCGCGGTTTGGTGGTGGTTGGTTTAGTTTAGTTGGCTGGTTGGTAAGTTTTGGTTGGATTTTCTTGGTTTTGATTTGTTTGCGTTTTGATTTTGTTTTGGTTTGGATTTTATTTATAGAAGATTACATTATTACTATTAGCCGAAAATTTCGAAGATGCGTGCATTGTTAACTCTGTTGAGATCGACAATTATAAGGTACACAGTCAAAAAAATGTTTTGTTTATTTGAAATCTGTAAAATTTGCGTATACTTTAAAATAATATGCCGAGCGCGTTTGTACTAGCAGCGCAGCCCCACCGCGACGACCCCGGCCTCTCGTCGGCCGTCTAGAATATGCAAACTACAGAGTATTTTCATATTTTTGTGTGACAAAAAAATCGATTTATGAAAAGTCATAGAACAAACATTGTTAAAAGTCGTAACACAAAGTAAGTGCTAAGAGGTTTCGGGTATTTCTTCAATTACCCTGTATAACAGAAATATAATCAACATTTACAAATCATTCACCACAATTTATCCCAAGGCCAACAAAGCCTCATAACAACAGTATGCAAATACAAATTGATTAAAACAATAACAATAAACCAGAGAAATCGAATAAGGCATCGATTCTCGAGATTTATCGATACGATCCGATCTCCGTAACGATTATTGTTCCTTACTAGGTAAGCCGTAATTACTCGATACTATTGTCTTATGCGATTTATCGATAGTCGGTGAAACGATTTATAAATTGTTGTTTTAATTGACGATAGAATTAATGATGGATATTATAAGGTTGAAAAATGGAGGTTTAGACAAAAACTAAGTTCATACTTCTAATAGATATCTGTCTTGGCATCCAGTGAAGGAATAAAACCGATAACTAAAAGCGTGTAATTAACACATTACTCAATAAGTTCGTAGGATGACTAATATAACAACAACTTTTAGGCAAAATTTGACTTTATTCATCAACATAGTATCCTTCAAGAGTGATACATTCATTCCAACGCTTCTCTAATATTTCTATGCCTTTTTATAGCACGATTTGTCCAACCCTTCAAAATACGCTTCAGTTTTGGCGATGACCTAATCATTGGAGCCATATCTCTTTCCGGCGAGCATATTTTTGAGATTCGCGAACAGTTAATAGTCACTGGGGGCTAAATCTGGATAATACGGTAGAAGCAATTCGAACTGCAATTTGTGCAATTTTGCCATCGTTACGATCGACTTGTGACACGATGCATTGTCTTGGTGAAACAGCACTTTTTTCTTCTTGATTTGAGGCAATTTTTTCGCGATTCCTTTCTTCAAACACACTTATAATGCTGTTTTATATTCACTATTGATCCTTTTTTCTTTTTCAAGATAGTCGATGAATATTGTACCATGCGCTTCCCAAATCATGGACGCCATAATGGTCCCAGTCGACTTTTGGGTTTTTGGTCGCTTTCGACGGCTTTTGTCGGTTGCTGTCCACTCAGCAGACTGCCGATTTGACTCGGGAGTGTAGTAATGGATCCATGTTTTAACCATTGTCATTATATTGCATGAAAAAACTTTATAATTTTGCCAGAACAGCTCCAAACAGCGCTCTGAATCATCACCACGTTGTTGTTCTTGGTCAACAGTGTGCAAACGCGGTACCCACTTCGAATAGAGCTTCCTCATGGACAAATGTTCATGCAAAGTAGTAAAGACACTACCTTCTTATATCGTTACGGTGTCAGCTTTCTTACGAAACTTCACTTTACGGTCTTCCAAAACGATTTTGTGCACTTTTCATGTCTTCTGGAACAACTGCCGAATTTGGGCAACCAGAGCATTCAGCATCGTTGGTGTTTGTACGGCCGAGTTTAAAATCAGCAAACCATTTCTCTATAATGAGTCTCGATGGAGCAGAACCCCAGAAACACTTTTTAGGCCATTGCTTTGCTTGAAAGATATTTTTTCTCATAAAAAGCAATGTTTTATTAACCCAGGAAATTTATATTTTTCGATTGTTTTGAAAATTACCAAAGTAAATTACAGTAGTTTTAGTGGGTCACTAAAACTACTGTAATTTACTTTGGTAATTTAAATTGTAATTTGTAAAATAATGGCGGGAATGTCATGAAATACTGACACGTATCGTCTAAAGGTTGGAACTATTTAAAAATCATAAAGATTTGTCAATAGTGGCGCCATCTATATGTCATCCTACGAACTTATTGAGTGATGTAATACATTTGATAGACGGCTCTGCGCCTATTAGCCGGATACCCTCGGTCACAAAGCATACGCAGTAGCACTGCATATCTTATGCCCAGCCACCAATCGGGACGTCACTCCGTCAGCGAGCGGCACCAATCATATCACCGAACATTTGAGCCGACCAATCATAACGCGCCGATCGCCCCCCGGTCCCCGCCAACATTTTACAACTGTGTTCTCATGCAAAACTTTGTTTATGTGGCGTCTTGAGGCTTACTGGTCTGTGGCTATTGCTAATTAAATTGTTGACAGTTTTGAATCTATTGAACCTCCCGTTTTGTATAAATCAGAACGGAAAATAAACAGACTAAGATTCCACACAACACAACAAAACAACAGACATCCATGGTTTCGCATCCTACTCATCCTCCTGCCCTTGACTCAATTTATTTGGGGTCGGCGCAGTATGTATTTTTCTTCCATACATCTCTATCAGCCGTCATCTCCATGTTCACTTTCTTTCTATTCACATCATCTTTCACACAATCCATCCATATTTTCTTTGGTCTGCCGCTTTTCTTATAGCCATCCACATTCATACTTAAAACTTTCCTCGTAACATGCCTCATTCCTCCTCATCACATGTCCATACCATGACAGTCTGTTGCTACTTAACTTCTCTGTCACTGGCGCTACTTTCAGACTCCCTTTCACATACTCATTCCTTATCCTATCCATTCTCGTTATACCACACATTCCTCTTAACATTCTCATCTCAGCTGCATGCACTTGCCTACTAATACATCATCCAAACAACATCCTTCTAATATTATAAATGCGAAAGTATAGATGTTTGTTGTTTGTTTGTTCTTCAATCATGCTGAAACGGTTGAACGGATTTGGAAGGAATTTAGCACACAGATAGCCTAAATCAAACTAACTAACAAAAACCCTGTTGTTCCTGTGAGGTACGTTATCAGAATCGATATTCATACGTAAGGAACAACTCATTTGGAAAAACTCTTCAATCAAAATAATCAAATTAAATATTAAATCATTATTAATTGTAAATTGAAAGTGATTATATCACTAAAAACTCACTCATTCAGTGATTATATCAATAAAAATAATCAAATTAAATATAAAATCATTATTAATTGTAAATTGAAAGTGATATAATCTCTTTTAATAATGATTCAATATTTAATTTGATTATTTTTATTGAAGAGTTTTTCCAAATTACTTGTGTCCTTACGTATGAATAACGATTCTGATAACGTACATACCTCACAGGAACAACAGGGTTTTTGTTACATGTTGTATAATATTAGTAGGATTTATATGCAGTTGCAGGCCTATGTCCAGCAGTGGACGTCTTTCGGCTGAAATGATGATATGCAGTTGACTGTACCACAAACACTTTTCAATGTTTACACACAGAATGCCCAACTCCGTCCGGCCGGACACACGCGGCGACATCGCACCGATCTAATTTGTCCGGGATTAGTCCGAGTGCGCTTTTTCATTATTTCACTGAGTGTCTTAAGCCAAAGCTTAGTACGCGGCCTGCATAGTAAATGAGTTCGGTATTTACTAAGGATTTTTGGATTTTTTTGTTTTCATTCTTGGATACACTAGCCTGTGCCCGCGGCTTCACCGGCGTGGATGTCTTTTCGTCGCCTCAGTGCTTGAATGTCCAAACGACCATTTAATTTTTTTTTCTATTACACATACATACATACCTAACATCACGCCTGTGTTTCCCCGAAGGGGTAGGCAGAGGTGTAATAGTACACCAACATTTCGCCAGTTATGTTATAGTCCCATGTAATAGGGGGCGAGCCTATTGTCATTGACCGGGCACAAATCCAGACTCCGGGCTGCTACTGAGAATTTCCTAATGAAAAAACCCAATAACACTTTGCCCGACCCATGAATCGAACTCAGGACCCCACGCTCAGCAGTCGCGCTTGCAACCATTAGACCAACGAGGCAACGAGTTTTTTATATTACCCGCGTCAAATAAAGCGCCGAGACTTATTTTCCGTGTCTCTTAAGTGAAATGAATTTGGGTTTTAAATAATCGTAGATTTTTTTAGTATTTTTAGATGACCAAGCACATTATTTATCATTTGCTCTAGAATTATGGCACGGTTATAGATCAACATCTTGTATAATCAAAACATAGTTCAAATTTTGTCTTAATTTCCTAAATACCTCCGTTCAAATTCAAATTCAAGTCTTTTTTCGAATAAGCATTTTACATGCACTATCAAAACGTTAATTCAGAATCTAGTTGCACGGTTCCAAAAAGTTGATCCTATGGAGAAGAGCCGTTGACAAAAAAGATGAAATCAATCAAAGCAATACAACCTCTTTTGTCATCAAAATACAAAATGTAACTTTATCCTTTACTTCCATTAAAATAGATTATTGTTCAATAGCGGTTAATATCGAGATTGCTCGTATCAATGATCAAATGTGTCGGTTTTCTTATACTGTAAGTGGTAAGCGCGCGCCATGTCAAAATTACATGTTGGGCTACGTAATTGTGATTGGATTTTGTGTCTTTTTTACCATTTTTTAGAGATCCGTGGTCATAAGGAATAGATTGAAGACTCTTTAAGGGAGATTGTTATGATAGGAAATGAAATATCTAAGCATTCTTGATGACCTCTATGGTCTAGTGGTTCGAGTGTCGGACTGCTGATCACGAAGTCGTGGGTTCGATTCCCACAGGACACATATATTTGTGTGATGAACATAAGTGTTTGTGTTGGTGTGGGTGTTTCTTATGTATCATAAGTATGTATTTACAAAAAAAAAGTACATAAGTATTATACCCATAGTACAAGCTCTGCTTAGTTTGGGACTAGATGATGCTGTGTAAAAATGTCCCAAAACGTATTAATTTATTCTCTCTAAACACTTTCTCAAAGTCAAAGTAATTTTTTTCTTTTCTAATAAGCATTTAAATGCACTTTCAAAACGTTAATTATAAATCTAGTTGCACGGTTCAAAAAAGTTGGTCCTATGGAGAAGAGCCGGCAAGAAACTCCATGGATATACTCTTTTCAAATAAATAGGTCATCATCCCCCGAGCCTTTTCCCAACTATATTGCGGTCGGCTTTCAGTCTAACCAGATGCAGCTGAACATCAGTATTTTACACAGATCGACTGCCATCAGACCCCCGCAACCCAGTTACTGGGCAATACCAACATTCGGTTAGACCAGTCGACAGATATACCGGCTTCTGACTACCCGTAACGACTGCCATAGATATTAGTATGACGACTGGGACCGATAGCTTACCGTGCTCTCCTAGGCACGGAGGAGTCTCGATGTGTAATGAAACGGTCACCCATCCACAGACAGACCGCGGCAAGTGTAGCCTAACCTAGCAGATCGTAAATAGGTACAAATACTATAAATATTACTAAAAATATTGATGTTTTTATAAATACTAATGTATATAAAAATGTGGTAAATACAGGTGGTAGGGTACTAAGATTAGTTCGACACATTAACCATTTCACATTATGGCATACATTTTTTTTTTTTTTTTTTATAATTTTAAAACAATGATGTACAGAGCTAAAATAACATTCAGAGACTTCAATATTATATTATCAATTTACATAATATATCATAAAGGAATAAAATTCTGAATACATTCATATTTTAAAATTTAGGTATTCGTCGACGGAGTAAAAACATTTTTCACATAAAAATCTAAAAAGTTGTTTTTTGAATTTAGTGAGCGGTAAATGAGAGGAAGAAAAAAATGTCTAATTAAGGCCTTATTTCGGAGTTGTTTTTATTTATTTATTTGTTCAGTGGTATACATAACGTATAGTATTATATTATCTGTGACATAACAAAAACATTCTAAAGATGTAAACATAAACTCATGATGATGTTGATCGAATATAATAATAACTGAATATACCATAATTCAATATAACCAACCCATTGATATAATATAACTAAAAATTGTTAAAACGTTTGAAATAAGAAGAAATTAAAATTAATATTATACCATTGTGGTATGTTCTCGTGTGAATTCAACATACCAGACTAAGGAGGTCAATAGGTGCATTAAAAAAAACAAGAGCACACCTCAAAATACAAAATCTGCGGAACCATCCTCATTTCGACCGACTCGATCCGGTCAGTCAATGTTTACCTGACTTTTTTCACATCTAAACCCTTTGTTTCGTTCGTGAGAATACTGGATCGGAAATTACCATTTTTAGATATTGGATTATCAACATCCACACTGGATTTGAGGTTATTTAAAAAACTCGATCGGCAGAATCGATTCGGAATATCGAATAACACGGTTTGGGCGGTGTCATGCGATGTACCGAACAGCATTATTTAGTTGAGTTTGAATAATTTTGCAAACTTACCGGCTGTTGACTGATGCCGCGTTTGAGACGCCATCTGCAGATGGTTTTCTGAAACAATACGAAAGTTAAAATAAGACATTTGAAATCAATATTCGAGGTAATTACCTAGGCTAAATTAAACATGATTTACTCAATTTTTGTCATAATATTCGTTTTCTAATAGGTAATTAGTAAAACGGCACACTGTGGCCTTAAAATTTGTCTACTAATACAGCACCCTCAATATAATAATCAGCTCTAAAACTCCCACTATAGAACATTGTTTTGTTAATTAGAGAACACACGTAAACTTCAATCATCATCATCATTTCAGCCGAAAGACGTCCACTGCTGGATATAGGTCTCCCCCAATGGGCAGGATATGCCATAATCGCCACGCTTGGCAGGCAGGTTGGCGAAAACTTCAATCATCATTTGGGAATTTGGTTAGCACAGCATGCTAAATACAGCACTTTTTGCCTCGTGCAGCAAAACTTTAGAACCAACTTCAGTCAGCGGTTTTCCCGAACAAATTTGACATGGTAGCCTTCAAGAATGACTAAATGACATCATCGCATCCAGCGGATTCCCGTGACCTTCACCAGGTCATCGGTCCACCATGTGCGGGGCCTACCCACGCTGCGCCTGCGGGGTAGGCGATTGGTATAGGTAGATGTCCAGCAGTGGACGTCTTTTGGCTGAAGTGATGATGATGATTATGAAATAACATCATCATGCGATCACTGATCATACTCCTACAAAACGGGTTGTTATAGGCATGTAGGTAATCATCAATTCTTTTAACTTGGATTTTTATTGAAGATTCAACAGTGAAAATGTGAAGATATAGTGGGAAAACATTTTGATACGTCTGAGGGTCAATTTTCTTCATTAAAAATGTTCAAAAAATTATTCCGATCTAGTCTCAATCTCCTAACGTCACAAACACAAACAAACGTCAAACGTGAATTTCTACTGTGATAATTTTGATTATTATTAAAACAGCGTTTGAAACTAAGCAGCGATCACCGTGTCTTCTCCTACCTTGAAGTTGGCATAATCATCGAATAACGATGGAGCAATATTTTTTTTTTTATTGAATTGTCATAATTTTGACATTTATAACATTGACATTAGATCGGAACGATATTTAACGTTTTGAAAAGACAAAGATCTCAACTTCATACTTACACCCAATAAGGATCTGCGAGGCTCGGACCAGCTCCGTAATGAGGACCCAAATGGTAAGGGCTGACGTAATTAACCATTGGAACTGCATACATTTTACTTTGATCACTTTTGTCTATTTGTCTTCTAGAGTATTTCTTTTTTAAACTTGTGTGGTACGGGTTGTCATGTTTTAGTTATTTTATAATCTAGAGGTTTAAATATTTTACGGTTTGTGATATTAACGTTGTTAAAACGTAAAGCGTAGTACAATAAAATCGATTAATCTTATTCGATAATTAATTATTATCTATGCTTTCATTGATGTATATTAACCGATATATCATAATACTAGATGAACTTTTTCATTAATTATATGGGTTGTCATGTTTTAGATATTTTAGAATCTAGAGATTAAAATATTTTAGCGTTTGTGATTCAAACGTTGTTAAAGCGTAAAGCGTAGTGCGGTATAATCGATTAATTGTAAATCTACAGTTAAATTATCATCTATACTTTGATTGATGGTATATTAACCAATGTATCTTAATATTAGTGAAACTGTCTAACTGTCTGTCTCGTGTCATTTAGAAAATTATTATTTTCTACCTGCTATCTTCCACCTTTGTTCTATGTTTACGACTATGTAAGAAGCTAAGTACTACAAGTTATGACTGTTACGTCGTGTACGATTACAAAACTGCTTATGTAAATAGGCATAATAGTCAACAAAGTTAAACGAAGTGGACTCCGCTTTGACGACAAAAACCTTCACATTCCTCAGCTTTTGAAAAAGCCGCAACCGTCACTAAATACACTCTAGTTGACAGAAAGCCGACGGGTCCCGATCTTAACCGAATCGAATCGAACAATAGTTCCACTTAGCGGCCCACAGATGTCGTTAGCGCCCGCTGCGCCCGCGCCGCGCAACATGCAGAGATTAGAAATTAGTATTCGTACAACAGTTACGTTTGAAAAAGTGGTTTGTTTATTTTTTGCGAATGTATTTTTTCGGAATTATTTACTATTTATAGTTTGCTCTTATTTCTTTTTTTTTCTGTGTATTATGTTTTCAAAGTATGATGCTGTTTACATTTTATAACCACTTTCAGAAATTGGTGATGCTACTTTTTTTGGAGTTTAATTTAATGATGACACAATAAATTAAACTCCAAAAAAAGTAGCGTTCTAGAATTCTGAAATAATTTTACTTAGGAACAAAGGTAAAATACACCTATTATTTTCTTTTATGTTTATGTTGCATCTTTCTAATTCTAGATACTCATACCTATTACTTTTGTCATATTTTACAATACCTAATCAATCATAGAAGAGATAGATGGAAAGAATGAGTGGGACGGAAAAGAAAACGAACAAGGTTTTGAATTTAGTAGAGAAAAAATAAATAAGTATACCTACTGAGAGAGTTATAGAAAACAGAAGAAGAGAATTGTTGAGATTGGGAGATCTTAAAGACACTACCATTTAAAAAAGACTATTAAAGAAGTGAAGATAGATGTTAAGAGGAAGACTGAGAAGCACATTTATTCGACGAGTAAAGAAAAAAGTAGATGTAGCTTCCTATAGGGAAGTCAAAAGAGGCATGCAGAGAATGATGGAAAATACAACACCGATAAGAACCCAGCTATTAAATTCCTGATGATCAGGCGATCGTAAGTACTATCTTATCCACCTATTTTAACTAACTTACAATTAAGTAAAATAACCAAAGAAAAATCACTGTTTTTCTTGCCTCTATGTATCTACGTATTTATGTCAAGCATGTATAACAATCTACTTTAACAGTACCAATTGGTTCGTTACATTAAGTACAAACTACTTAAGATAAGTACCCACAAATAAGTGTGATAGCATGTCCAAGGGGGGCAAGCACGGTGATTGGTGAAAAAACTTGGCTCTCACAAGTAGGAAATGAATAAGAACGAATGTTTTTTTCTGATGCCTATTTAACTTGATTATTTACGCAGCCACTTTGATGTTTGACTGTACTTGGTATGAGGAATGGAAATTTTGATACTTGAGAGATTTGTACCACACAACACTTCCATATTATGCCTCTGCATTTTTTTTTCTTCAATTTGTTTGAAAACTCATGAACATTTTCAAATTTGACTTGACGTAGCTTGGAAAGGACCTTTCCCTCTAATGTTTGATGCTTAGTCTTGCCATCAACCCAGTGTTTTCAAATAAATGCTAAATTTTTAGATGTTTACCAGAAATTATTATTAGTTATGTAGGTATGTATAATACGTATGTTTTATTATATGTATAATGTACATAGGTATTTATCTATTTTTATTATATGTATATTATATTTTCTTTGCCTCTGCATTACCCTAAGGTTGTCTGGTAGAGAACGCCTATGGCGTTAAGACCGCCTTTGTACCCTGTTGTGCATAAAGAATTAAATAAATAAATTCACACTTTTAAGTATTTAATATTTTGAAGTCAGGATCGAGAAAATAACTAATTCGAAGTATGACAATGTTAGATTTTTGTGTTGACTGGATTTTAGGTCAATCACTGTGTTGATTATTACTTACATAATTATAATAACCTGAAGTATGATGATAAGAAGCTTAATTGCTAGTATTTATTCGACGGCAATGGTGGCAAAGAAATTAGAAAATCATATAAAATACAAAATCTCTGTTCAACTTGTATTTTTTTCTTT
This sequence comes from Asteroscopus sphinx, assembly GCA_949699075.1. Lineage (NCBI taxonomy): Eukaryota > Metazoa > Arthropoda > Insecta > Lepidoptera > Noctuidae > Asteroscopus > Asteroscopus sphinx. The sequence continues at coordinate 17,282,934 of OX453022.1, read as the reverse complement.
TTAAGTTTCTTATTACGAAAAATATAATACTAATTTTAAATAACCCGTGCATATCTATAAACTACATGCAATGGTTATGGCACAAACAAGACTTCTCGTAGCATTCTCCTTTTAAATAGATGATGAGTTGACTTCAAAATTACACTCTCTTAAAACTCTCTTGATGATCTCTTACTTCTCAAAATATTCTCGAGATGATAAAAAGCATTTAAGTAAATTAGTTCCTACCTATTAAAAGTGTTAGGTATGAGTACGTTATTAATAAAAGAAGGGAGTGACATACCAACTTTTAAGATGACAAGACTTATAATTCATTTTGCCTTTTGGTACAAAAAATATTAACTATCCAGCGATCGATCAAAACCTCTCGCTCCACAAACGTATTGATCAATCACACCCGATCACAAATCGATGCCCGTAATCGGATCGATTTACTTTTACACGATTCGATTCCTACTCGATTCCCGATTGTTTCCGAATTGCGGCGTGTTCAAACGAACGCGCGCTACATTCGTCATGGAAACCGCTGCGCGGAATTAAAAACTTTTTTTGTAGAACCTATTTAAATACTTCCTTTTTCGAACTGGCGAATAAGAAAAGAAAAAAGTATTAAGATGTAGTGTTTACGGGCATGAGGTTTATAATTTAAGACGGGCATCATCCTCAGGTTTTGTTTTAGTGATGTGGAATGATAAATATGATAATAAACTTCAAGTTGCGAAGAAAATAACCCACAACATAATAAACAATAATTTCAGATTTATTCAGGATATTTTTATGGAAACATTATAATAAAACAAAGTTTAACCGGGTATATTGCAATCTTTGCCTATATTTAAAAAACTGGTAAAAGATCATTACCTATCATCACTGTAATTTCCGGCAGGTACATTATGTAATATTTAGACATATTGTATTGTATTTATTATGTTTATTGTATCCTATATTTATGTAGTTTTGTTATAGATATATGTATAGTATTTATGTTATGTAGTATATGTATTCTATTATGTTGTTACACTGCGTACTACCCCTCTCTTTACTTGCCCATATTGTCCATCCTAAGGTTGTCTGGAAGAAATCGCCTTGAGCGATAAGACCGCCCATTGTACATGTGTTCTATATAAGTCATATATGTTGCTATCTTCTTTTGTGTACAATAAAGAGTATTTGTATTGTATTGTATTGTATATTGCGCGTATATTATTTAAATTGGTTTTCCTGACGTTTCGAAAGCTTTGCAGCATTTCGTGGTCGCAGGTAAACTAAGATGACAAGCGTCTTTACAGATATTTCTAAAAAAATATTTTAATCTACCGTACAATATTATTAATTAAAATCGTTTCGATGCACGCAGTAGTCACTCACAATAACATTATCTTAAAGAAACACTTTTAATTAAATTGAACGAATTCATAAGAAGTAGTTTTAGAGTCGCTCCTATATATGAAAATCTTTCAGAATCCAGAGGTCACATAACACGAAGGCCAGATGACCACGTCGTGAAAAAGTGCCTTTCCATGACTACAAAGAAAAAGGGAGAAGAAGACTTCAAACCACATGGTTGACGAATATCCATAGGGATATGAATAAGCTAGACCTTAGGAAGAATGATGCCTTACCAGCGGGAGAGATGGCGCCGCATTATTAGAAAAGCCGACCCCGTGAAAAGGCGAGTACAAAGAAGAAAAATACTTTTAATATTAAAAAAAAAAAATTAGACTACTTTTACCAGTGATGAATAAGGTAATCATACCTGTCCTGTGCTAATTCTTAGCACTGTTTAAAGCTGATGGTTAAAAATCCTACTAATATTATAAATGCGAAAGTTGAATGTTTGTTTGTTTCTCCTTCAATTACGCTAACACGGCTAAACGGATTTGAATGATATTTGGCACACAGATAGACGATGTCCTGAATCAACACATAGTATCATTTTATTGACATACCATGGGACCGAAACAGTGGGCGCCAGCTATTCTAAATTAAACGTGAAACACAATGCCGTACTGCAATAATCTATGCAGCCGGTTGCCGATTAAACCTTTGACTAGGCTGCCTTTTTTCTAATGAATAGAGGCAGAAAAATAAATATCTATAAATTAATTGAAGTATTTAACTCATCCCAAATTAATCACTTTGTCTCGTAGATAATTTATCAAAATTCACTATTGCAATCCATGGACTCTCCAAAGTTGTGCTTCAACACTAAACTTGTTTGATGTAATTATCAGCCGAAAATGACCTGATGCCAAACATTCTCAACATGGCAGCAATCAAACTAAAAATCTAACAGCGCTCAATTAGGCTAAATATTTTTTTACAGGTAGGTACCTAATTAAGTTAAACCACATTACATACGTAATCAGTAACACCGAAAAATTATTTACGCATTCAACACGTCAATACAAATGTCTTCATTAACTTAATGTCGAACAGACTCCAAATAAAAACAATTAGAACTCCCACATCGCGAGTTTCCGAGAAAACTTCCCGAAAACGTCAAATTCCACAACTAATCGGATAAGGAGACGACAATCGAAACGTTGCGAATAAGTAATCGATCACCGTACGCCACTTTACATTTATAATACGTTAAAAACAAACCTTTCCAAATATTCGGTATATTTTAAGGTAAAAGTTAAATGGATAAAAAACTTGAAAATCGAATAAACGTACGCACTACTTTAAATCAATTACGCGCGGAAAAAGTTTCGTTTAAAAAAAGTTAAGATCGCAAACGTGAGGAAAGTTTTCGAATTTGGAACGCATAGGCCTGCGCTCGTCGCGGCGCTCCACGTGCTAGTGAAGTGACATGCACGCACCCCGGGAAAATTCGCAAGTCCCCCTTGCAAGTTTATACGCATCGATGTGTGCGGGGTACTCCCTAATCGAATAACAATCGTAATTGGGGGCGCTATTAATGAATCATTAATTTCGTGTTGAGGAATGTTACGATGACTTTTGGCTTGTGAAGTTTGTTGTCTTATTTTGATGGGATTAATTTGTGTATCAGAAATCAGATTGGGTTAAAGATACAACGGATCTTTAATGTACATGAGATACATAGAAAATTATTAAACGTTTCAGTGTTCTTTAAATAATAATCATATATTACAAATAAGGGATAAATTTAAATAAAGATATTTCTGGATGTGCAAAAAATACTGTTGACAACTTCAAACGTAGATCACGCACAATCTCCGATCATATTTAATAAATTCAAAAATAAGCAAAAGAAAACGATGTTCTACATCAAACTTGATAGCACAAATACCAACAAAATCTTTCACTAAAATGTCAGTCACGGATCCACTAACTCGCATTTACGAACGAAACAAAGGACCGAACTGACAAAAATTCCCCTCACAACCGGCAAATAATTTTCCAATATGGCAATAATATGACACAACAGTGGCAACATCGCGTGAATAATAAATATGGCGGGACACGAGCGGCGCGTACGTTCAATTATTTACACGCAAATTATGGAAGTAACATGCGTGTAGTTTTGTTGCAGATAGAAAATGTGAAACATTTCCTGGAAGAATTTGGAGATGTAGGACAGAGTCGGATAAGTAAAAATCGTAACTTTTTGCCAAAAACTTGACTTGTATAGTTATCGAAGAAAAGTTAATGACCTGAAAATAATAATTGTATTGTACTAGTATCGCTTGTGGTCAAAATTCAACAAATATAATTAAAAAGTAAAAAATAATCCTATTTCAAAATCTTTTCATAAGCGTGATTGTCGTGTTTGAACTTACATGACGATCACGCGCCGCCTTAAATGTTGTTTTATGAAAACATACTTTATTTTTTACTTTTTAGTTAAGGTTTTTGAAGTCGGTTTTTTTTTGTTAAAAAGTTTTTATTTCATACTTTTTAGTCGATAATTAATTGCGCAGATTGATTCATAAATGTTTATAGAACCAATTTGATATTTTTTTATGAACCTTTGCTGTCCCACAGCTGGGCAAAAGTCTCACCCATGTTCTTCCAAACGTCCAATCATTATCGTTAAAAAAAAACACACAAATCGACCAAGAATTCTCAGATAATCACAACTATCAGGAGATCATCTAGATGGACTAAGCTAAAATAAACTGATTTAATGAAGCTGGTGCCGCGCGGGCTTCCTCTACCAAATAAAAAAGAACCACGAAAATCTGCCCAGAAATCTCGGATTGTACATAAACGACCTCTTGACGACCTCTGTGGTCTAGTGGTTCGGGTGTCGGACTGTTGATCACGAGGTCGTGAGTTCGATTCCCACAGGACACAAATATTTGTATAACGATTTTTGTAATGAAAAAAGTGTTTGTGTTGGTCTGGGTGTTTCTTATGTATTATAAGTATGTATTTAAAAAATAAACCCATAGTGCAAGCTCTGCTTAGTTTGGAACTAGATGGTGCTGTGTAAAAAAGTCCCAAAATATTTATTTATTTTATTTTTATTATTTTATTCATGTTGTTTTTTACTAACATTTTTTTTATTTTAAATAGACCTAATTACGTAGTTAATACAAAAAGTCGCAATTAATACTAAAAAATACACGTAAATTGTCAACACTGTAAGGTAATTGTTGACGAAACGTGTTTTGTTTCGAATTCGCCTTTCCTAATTTAAATGGAATTCTTACAATATTTTTGGCCATTACTTTATCTACAAACGAAATTACAAAAATAAAAATTACCTACACCTATAAACTATATGCAGCGCTACCTCATACAAGCATCCGACATCACTGTCTACCCATAATGGAATGCGTGCGTTCAGCGTTGTGAGATAGCAAAGGATAGTCGGTTCGATTACTACCGTACCCCGATACTTTTTATACGAGTAAGATTTAATATTGATGCCTTTTATTACTGCTTTGCTCATCAATTAGCCATTAATGTTGTGTTTTTGTTAGACATTACTAACATTATATGATTTCATGGTGTTATTAGTTTTCGCTTATTGTGCATCACATAAGTTATTAGAAATAATTGTTGAATGGTTTGCGTATTGGTTGATTATGGATACACTTTTATTTTAAACTCCTTGTCGTCCACAGCTTTACTCCCGTAATATTTAGATAAAAATTATTCTATGTGTTAATCCAAGACATACCCCAGTTTCTGGAAGGCTGATCAATTTGATCTATTGTCAAATCTAAGGACAGCTCCTGTGATTGGTTGGCAAAAATACTAACAACCAATCACATCGCTTGACCTGAGATTTGACAGTCGATTAGTTAATTTTTGTGTTGATCAGCCTTTCGGAAACTGGGGGATAGTCTATCTGTGTGCCAAATTTCACCCAAATCCAGTCAGCTGTTTTAGAATGATTGAAAGACAAAAAACAAACCAACCAACCAATTCTGAGATGGGAGCATTTTTGTCTTGTGTTGCACGTTATTTTTTTATTGTTTTTTATTTAATGTTTTTGTTTTTGCCTGTAACGAGACTTTAATAAATTATTCTTTATGTATATACGATATATGAAATCAATCTTTACACTGAATTAATTGGAGTCACAAAAATAGTACATTACTGTCGAGGCCTGAAATAAAGCAATTGAAGGCCGGAGATGGGCAGGGAAAGAAAAAAAAACGGGTGGAAAAGAAAAATATGGGAAAAACGGGAAAAAATGGAAAATATCGGGTTTTTTCCCAAATGGCGGGAAAATACTATTCTATACAAGTGAGGTAATATGATGCTAACATTTGCCTTCGAAACATGTATTTAGTGCTCTAATATGATCCTAATCTAATTAATTAGTTTTTTTCTAAGCAGTATATCTAACACAATTGATTAAATTCACACACTTATGTTAAATTCTTCTCAGGAATGGGGAGCATGTTACGAGGAAAGTTTTAAGTATGAATGTTGATGGCTATAAGAAAAGAGGGAGAACGAAGAAAATATGGATGGATTGTGTGAAAGATGATATGAATAGAAAGAAAGTAAACACAGAGATGACGGCTGATAGAGATGTATGGAAGAAAAAAACATGCTGCGCCGACCCCAAATAAATTGGGATAAGGGCAGGAGGATGATGATGATGACTTATGTTAAATTCTTAATACTTCATCATCAACTCAGCCTATCGCAGTCCACTGCTGGACATAGGACTCTCCCAAATTGCGCCACAACACCCGGTCCTCTGCCTTCTGCATCCCCCCCCAACTACTTTCATCAGGTCGTCGGTCCACCTGGCTGGGGGGCGCCCTACACTGCGTTTGCCGATTCGCGGTACCCAATCAAGGACTCGTCTGCTCCAACGGCCATCGGTCCTTCGACAGACATGGCCAGCCCACTGCCACTTCAGCTTACTGATCCTACAAGCTATGTCGGTTACTCCGGTTCTTCTCCGGATAATCTCGTTACGGATTTCATCCTTCAAAGAGACTCCAAGCATAGCTCGCTGAACGACTTTGAACTTGTGGACTAGCCCAACTGTCAGTGTCCACGTCTCGGCACCGTAAGTCATGACAGGCAGGATGCACTGGTTGAAGTCCTTTGTCTTCAAACTTTGCGGTATAGGCGATGAGAAGACTCGGCGAAGTTTGCCAAATGCTGCCCAGCCCAAACGGATCCTTCTGTTAGCTTCTTTCTCGAAGTTGTGTCTACCAAGCTGAATTGCCTGCCCTGGGTAGTAGTAGCCTCGGCATGACATGCATATTGAACATGACTTTAGTCTTGTCCAGATTCATGCCGAGACCGACACGTCGAGAGGCTCCGTTTAAGCTGTGCAGCATTTCGCCCAGTTGTTCCAGCGACTCGGCCATTACAACGATGTCATCGGCAAAACGGAGATGTGAGATGTTCTCGCCGTTAACGTGGATACCCTGTCCAGTCCAGTCCAGCGTCTTAAAGACGTCCTCCAACACGTTAGTGAACAATTTCGGAGATATTACATCCCCTTGTCTCGCCCCTCTGCGCAGTTGGATTGGCTTCGTCTTTTGGTCCTGGAGCTGAACAGTCATGGTATCAGCGTTGTTTAGGCATCTCAGCATCTCTATATACCGCTCATCAATGTGACATCGCTGAAGAGCATCCAGAACTGCCCAAGTTTCGATAGAGGCGAAGGCCTTCTCGTAGTCCACAAATGCCATACACAGCGGCTGATTGTACTCTTCAGTCTTCTGTATGATCTGCCGAATAGTATGGATGTGGTCTGCGGTGCTGTAGCCTTTTCGAAACCCAGCTTGCTCTGGTGGCTGGAATTCGTCGAGTCTTCCGGCGAGACGATTCGTGATGACCCTCGAGAACAGATTGTACACATGACTCAGGAGTGAGATGGGTCTGTAGTTCTTCAGTAAAGTTTTATCCCCTTTTTTGAAGAACAGTACCACCGCTCTCCCGCTCCGTGCCTCCGGTGTAGAGCCTTGTTGGATGACGGAATCAAACAGACTCTGTAGCTCCTTCAGGACCGGAGCCCCGCCTGCTTTTAGGAGTTCAGTAGTAATTCCGTCATCGCCCGGAGCTTTGTTGTTCTTAAGCTGCTTGAGAGCCGCCCTAATCTCACCCTGGTCAACGTCCGGGATATTCTCGGTGTAATGGCGCGTGAGCTGGGCTCTTTTGTCGTCATTGCTAGGAACCGCTGGTCTCGCCGTTTTCGTGGAATACAGATGCCGATGAAAGTTTTCAACCTCTTCGAGCATCTCGAACATTTTGCCATCCGCGGTTTTCAGTTTCTTCAGATGGGTCCTCCCTATGTGTAATCTTATCCTAATCTTCATAAAGCAATATTAATTTGGTATTTCAGGAAAATGTAGTTTTTTTATGGACTGCTAGAGCTTGCAATGATGCTTTTGTCTTTTGCATGCCATCTAATGATGTGGCATTGCTTCTCCATTTTGTATTACAAGGTAATTTAAACTGTTGGCTACTTTTTTCTTGTATACATTTTTTAATATAAAGCAGACAAAACATGATTTCCTTTAATGTTTTTTTTTTAATTTTAGTAACTATAACTATAAGATTTTTAGAGGGTCGCACTTTAAATAATCATGGCATAAGATGTTCAGAATGTGTACAGCTAAATAACAACAAACAAAACGTGCCGCTCGCAACTATTATTTAAAATAATCTAAACATCAAAATCACGTCATAAATGATAAACGTAATTTGATTTTTCTATAAAAAAATATATTTTACATGAATTATACATCTAAATGGTTACATATACAATGGAAATTATGTATTATTTTGATTACTTTAATCAAATATTGTCAATTAAGTATTTTCCCGACCAATGGGTTTAAACCCGAGTTTTTTCCCACTCTGTTGGGAAAAAACTCACCTTTCGGAAAATTCCCGGGTCTAAACCCATCACTAAGGCCGAGTAATATTGGAAGGACAAGGAGAAGCCGAGTACATCCGAAGTAATTAAACGAGGCACTTAATTGCTATTTTGGCCAAAACTTGTATAGTACGTACTTTTCTCTCACATGCGAGGAAACAATACAGTGTGTACTTAAAACGCCTCGCTAGCATCATCCTCCGAGCCTTTTCCCAATTATATTGGGGTCGGTTTCTAGTCTAGCCAGATGCGGCTGAACATCAAAATTTAAACAAAGACTGACCAGCAATTTCTGTTATCGTCATGATGGAAATTGCTGGCGTGTTATTTCGTTGCGTTATATAAAAAAGCCGAATTGATGTATTCTTTTTTTCAAATAATGAAGCAGTTTCCAAGCAAGTGGGAGAAAAATAACATAATCATTTTTCGAAACATATTATCAGTTTTGTTTTTAATAGAGCTTCATTTTGATTCTAAATATTTTTTTTTTTTTTATCTGTATACACTATATACCTACTAACAACAATCGTCAACCAAAAAACATGAAAAAAACGCAAACCAAAAACCGCCAATCACTTTCTCGAAATTCCGTAATATTCAGAAGTCAGGGGTAATGCAATAGTAATATCTGCGGGCCGCTTTACTAGCGCCGTGGGATCTCGTAAAGTGAGGGGTCTAATGAGGATTTACGGGGACGCTGAGACGTATGCTAGGCAGGGTGGAACGAATGTGGCTTTGTATGTCTGGTTTAGAGATTTGGGAATTTTTTTTTGATTAATAAAAGTCATTGAAGGAATAAGTGTATTATGTATTTGATGCAATACAAATGAGTAACGGTATTTTTCTCTAAATTTCTTTATCTAGTTAATCAAACAATTTTCAATTAATCAGTGATTTTAAAATAAATTAAAACTTTAATTCCTGCAGTCAATTTTTTTTTTTAATATGCATTAACATGCACTTGAAACTATGAATCTTTAACAAATTAATTGAAGTAAACTAATTAACAATGATATATCGTATTCATCTTCTTTCAGTAGTTCGTTATGCTAATTATACTAAGCTCTGAGTATATCTACTTATAAATCTTTGGTTAGATTTTTTAATCATCATAAAGGCCTTTTTGTAGTGTACAGCTAATGTAGGGCCACATAAATACGAAAAATATTTGTGTGTAAACACTGGACTGGCAGAAGAAAAAATAATAACGACTTTATAAAAATCTGTTCTTCATAAGAAATAACTTTTACACAGTGATATGAATCATGATGGAATCTCTTTGCAAGGTTACTAGTATAGTATTATATTATCTGTGGCAAAGTACACGTTTTAATTAGCGATTTAGTGTCATCTTTATAAATTATTTTATCACGTTTCAGTCTTCACACAAAACTTGACCGTATGTTGAATTTTTATAAAATGATTTAGTTTTTGCGCAATATTTACTCACTTTAGTTAAATTTACAGAGGTTCAAAAAAATTAAAAAGTGCTATTACGTCGCCTTGAAACGCAACCAATAGGTTGAGTATCCCTGCCTGTCAGTACAGGAGGTAAGTACAGTTCTCGTTGATGCGAGTGACATTCGACCCTCACACATTTTATATTTTACCTTCGTCCTTTTATTGTACAAGGGTGACTAATGTGCTTTGTCTTATAAAACAATGCGAAGGAAAAACAGTGATGTTTTCGAAAGAAAGATATTTCTGGAAATCTCTTGGGAGTAGGAGTCATTTGCACAAGTTGGTTGTAGGAAATTAAGAAAATAAGCAAAGTTAAAACTTGCTGAATCGCTTGTTTTTGTTAGATAATAAAAACGAGCTGGACTGTTATGATTTTATTGGGACGCAATACTGAAATTCTTACATAAGTACCTACTAATTGTTACGAAAGATAAGCATTTATTTTAATTGATTGTTTAATTAATTTAATGCAATTGGTTCCTTTATTAAATTCATTTGTATAATGAATTTAATTTAATTTATAGAATTGGTTAATTTATTAAATTAAATTGATGAATTAGTTAATTTTATTTTGTTGATCAATTCATTTAAATTAATTGTTTTAATTTAATTGATCAATTAACTATTTTTGTTTTTATTGCGTAATATTATGGTCGGGTTGTCGCCTTGGTAGTTAATAAGTACCTACCCCTGGTAACTTATTATTTTTATTTTGTTTTTGAGTTTTTTGTAGCTTCTTTTCATGACCAAAAGACCGCGGCCAAATTTTCCAAACACGATTCAATAAAAAACACGACAAAATTGCCAAATTAATCGTTAAATCGTGCGTTGCACCACTATATCCCGCCCTGCGGTTTCGTCCACCATTCCGCGTAATTTTATAACAGATATGGGGCACATTTACATGGTGCTTACCCCATAATGGTGCTTGAGGGATTTAAGACGACATTAAGAAGGATTTTTGGGGAAAATTTCGAGTTTTATGATGTTTTGTGGTGGCGGCAAGGTGCATTGTAAGGCGAAAGATTATGTTAAATAAAGCAAGGATTTGAAGGATAAATTAAGTTTAATTGAGTGGAGTACTGGAAGGCGCAGCGTGGTTAGGCCCCCCACAAGGTGGACCTACGACATGGTGAAGGTCGCGGGAATCCGCTGGATGCGGAAGGCGCGGGACCGGTTGTTGTGGCGATGCTTGCGGGAGGCCTATGTCCAGCAGTGGACGTATTTCGGCTGAAATTATGAATGATGAGTGGAGTATATTTTGAGTTATTTTGAGCTAACCGCTCAAATATTGGCAAAAGCAGTAATAGCTTTCCAAGCGGGTGGGCCTGAATTCGAACCGAGCCCGTCTCTGACTTTTCAAATTCATGTGCTGATCAGAATTTCATAACCACTTGCTTTAACGGTGAAGGAAAACATCGTGAGGAAACCTACAAACCTGAGAGTGCTCCACACAGTTCTTGATGGTGTGTGTAGTCCACCAACCCGCAACCAGTAAGCCTCAAGACGCCGCATAAGCAAAGTTCTGCATGAGAACACAGCCGTAAAATATTGGCCGGGACCGGGGGGCGGACGGCACGTTATGATTGGTCGACTCAAATGTTCGGTAGTATGATTGGTGCCGCTCGCTGATAGAGTGACGTCCCGATTGGTGGTTGGGCGTAAGATATCCAGTGCTACTGCATATGCTTTGTGACTGGGGCTATCCGTCTAATAGGCGTCTAGAGGCTTACTGGTTTGTGGCCGCTACTAACACATAAATACGCAATTACGTCCACCATATTTCTAGCATAAAACGCAAAATAAATTAAGCCTAAAAAAAAATCTGCTGTTAGATATGCTGCAAAATACAATGTTAGTGACTCTGCGTCCAAAACAGCACTGATGATCAAGCAAACTGTTCACGCACTGGTGTCCTACGAGACACCTGCACGCGTTGACAAGTTCACGCACCTTTATCACTTCTATAACCATATTATTTAGATTTCTATGAAAAATATCATGAATAAAATTAGCATACTTAACGTGAAACTTAAACTTAAATAACTTACATCAGTTAAGTGGCAAGTTGGCTCGCTAACTCTTTTGACTAAGTTAAATAACTTCGCAAGTCAAGTTTGAGTTAAGTAACTCTTAATTGCGGTGGTGAAGCTTTATTGTACTGAATAAATGTTCTCAGCATAATTTTAATGTGCTGTGTTAGGTTTATTTTTAGGTTATAGTATGGAAGGAATTTTGATTATAATAATAATGAGGAAGTTCCACTCTGTGAGGCCGTGACCACCGGTAGCTTGGACCCTGGTCTCGATGCTGACCGGGCTGCAATTTTATATATGTTTAAATGTTTAATTTTATAGAATATTTAAAAATGTAAATTATATGTGTACAGATTAATAAAGATAATAATAATAATGTCTTTATTGCAGGCACGCAGCATTATCAAATCATCCACACAATCCGAAAATAAAGTAAATTAATTATACCCGCGGCATGCTATGATGGCGGTTTTGACATTTTCCAATAGTTTTGTGACACATTTCAAATTATTAGCGATTGGGACCAGGTTTATTACTTTGATTATGAATAATATCTACATAAAGTAAATAATTTATCAAATTATTCAATAAACATAACTTCTAGCCATTTTGTTTAATCGCTATTTAATCAAATTTTCTGTGTCATACATAAGAAAAACAGTAGAAATAAATAGAATTTGAATAATAGATTCTAAATTCGAAAAATTATATTGCTGTAGCAGTGCATCACTATTATTAACAATAAAGTACGGCAATTGTTCCTTCATACGTAGCTGTCAATATTTACGGATCTTCATGAACAGGCAAACGTCAAAAGCGCCACCATAGCGTGCCGCACCTATAAAGTGAGGAAAACCAATTAAAATATCATACCTAAATAATTAAAATTTGATTGATTATCGAACAGTAAAATTTGTCAGCTAAAAATGTCATCAACTCAGCCTATCGCAGTCCACTGCTGGACATAGGCCTCTCCCAAGTTGCGCCACAACACTCGGTCCTCTGCCTTCCGCATCCAGTCCCCCCCAGCCACGTTCTTTAGGTCGTCGGTCCACCTGGCAGGGGGGTGCCCTACGCTGCGTTTGCCGATTCGCGGTCTCCACTCAAGGACTCGTCTGCTCCAGCGGCCATCGGTCCTTCGACAGACATGGCCAGCCCACTGCCACTTCAGCTTACTGATCCTACAAGCTATGTCGGTCACTTCGGTTCTCCTCCGGATAATCTCATTTCGGATTTTATCCTTCAAAGAAATTCCAAGCATAGCTCGCTCCATAGCTCGGTGAGCGACTTTGAACTTGTGGACTAGCCCAACTGTCAGTGTCCACGTCTCGGCACCGTAAGTCATGACAGGCAGGACGCACTGGTTGAAGACTTTTGTCTTCAAACTTTGCGGTATAGGCGACGAGAAGACTCGGCGAAGTTTGCCAAATGCTGCCCAGCCCAGACGGATCCTTCTGTTGGCTTCTTTCTCGAAGTTGTGTCTACCAAGCTGAATTGCCTGCCCTAGGTAGACGTATTCCAGCTAAAAATGTAGGTGCTGGCTATTCGAGCTGCCATGGATCCTCTGCAGCAACGAAGCGGCACGCTTACGCCTGATTGCCGGCGAAGCCATCAGTGTGCGCATCTGTAAACATTCCCGAAGCACTGCAGAAGTTAGGCCGCCCCAGCAGCATCATACCAGGCCCCTCAGAAAGTATTGCGAAAAAAAGTTTTTATATATGGGAGACTGGCCAGTTATAATGTTTTACGAAAATATGATTATTTATAAGTAAAAATAAGTAAGTTCCAATTTCAAAATTTCCCTCCACATTTTTTGCGAGTTAATTCAAAGTATTGTGTCTCACTGAAATATGGATCTGCGCCGGGAACATTTTAGAGCTATGATTTTATACGATTTCAAGTGTCGCCTGAAACCGGATGAATCGTACGATAGACTTCAAATGGCATTCATGGATGAAGGCCCTTCCAAGGCAACCGTGTATCGTTGGTATAACGAATTCAAGCGCGGTCGACCAACTTTGGGGGATGACGAAAGAAGCGGTCGCCCTTTGACGGCTGTTACCGAAGAAAACGTGCTAGCAGTGAAAAATTTAATCCAAGACAATAGGCGAATTACATATCAGGAGATTCAACACATATTGAAGATTGGATCGGGAAACGTTCACGAGATTCTACACAGCCATCTTCGCGTGAGGAGGATAGTATCACGCTGGGTGCCGCACAACCTCACCGATGGTTAGAAGCATTCCCGGGTGGAATGGTGCCGTGATATGCTTAACAAATTTGAAGCAGGCTCGTCTCGGCGTGTTTACGACATCGTTACAGGTGATGAGTCCTGGATTTATCAATACGACCCAGAAACCAAGCGCCAGTCGACTGTTTGGGTGTTTCAAAATGAGCCAACGCCTACCAAAGTGAAGCGATCTAGAAGCGGGGGTAAGATTTTGATCGCTAGCTTTTTTAATTTGACTGGCCACTTGGTATCAATTCCCTTACGGGATCAAAGAAGCATTAATGCCGAATGGTATACTACCAAATGTTTGCCAGAAGTTTTCTCTGTTATAAGCAACAAGCGACCAAACACAGGGCTCCGCGGGCTACTGCTCCACCACGACAATGCACCTGCGCACACCGCACTCAAAACGAGGGACTTCCTGGACAGCACGCCAGTCAAACTCCTGGGTCACCCTCCTTACAGCCCTGATCTAGCACCGTGTGACTTCTTTTTATTCCCAAAAATAAAAAATCAGCTCAAAGGGATACAATTTTCGTCGCCGGAAGATGCGCTGGCTGCGTTCGAGCAGGCTGTAAACGAGGTGTCTGCGGCGGACTGGAAAAAGTGTTTTGAAAACTGGTTTAGGCGCATGAATCTTTGTATAGAGGCTGGTGGAAAGTACTTTGAAAAGATTTGATAAAAATATATGTACGTATAGAACAATTTTTTTTAGTTTCGCAAAACTTTCTGAGTGTCCCACGTATATGCATTTTTATATTGACTTGGAGAGCATTGATGGCTTTCTGCGTACAGCTTGTCCACAGACTGTACGTGTGCAACACAGAAATAGATAAAATGGAAAAGTGGGCAGGGCGCGCGTGCCAACACTCTGCACCATAGTACATAACATAACATAACATATCATCACGCCTGTATTTCCCCGAAGGGGTAGGCAGAGGTGTAATGGTACACCCACATTTCCCCAGTTATGTTATAGTCCCATGTAATAGGGGGCGAGCCTATTGCCATTGACCGGGCACAAATCCAGACTCCGGGCTGCTACTGAGAATTTCCTAATGAAAAAACCCAACCCAACCCTATACCATAGTACAGGCCATTTCAAAGCCTTTCTCAGTACGCCTTATGACTTGTTTCTGTACATACTGTAACAAAAACCCGCAAAAATGCCTTATTGTGCTGTTTCTAACTGCAGACACAGAAGCTGTAAAGTACATTTGATAAAAGTTAATTTTAAAAAATTCATGACGTCAAAATGTAAGGCGTAGTTTGCTCGACAGTTGCCACGAATGAATCGAGAGTAAAATTGTGGTTACAACCATTCTAATCTATCTATTTCTGTGGTGTGCAAAGTCTGACAATATACTTCAAGATCTGACATCGCCAAAATGCAACGAGCAAGCATCCATGCTTGTTGTTTTTCTGTTTTGATCAATTACCGGCTGACATTATTTTACTCGATAGCGATGGAACAAGCTATCATTGGTGTTTACTTTTAAGCTGTCGGTCCCGGTTGTCATACGAATATCTAAGGCAGTCGTTACGGGTAGTCAGAAGCCTGAAAGTCTGACAACTGGTCTAACCTCCGAATGTCAGTATTACCCAGTAACTGGGTTGCGGGGGTCTGAAGGCAGTCGCTCCGTATAAAATACTGATGTTCAGCCGCATCTGGCTAGACTGGAAGCCGACCCCAATATAATTGGGAAAAGGCTCGGAGGATGATGATTTGAAGGATAAAATCCCTAACGTGATTATCCGGAGAAGAACCGGAGTGACCGACATAGCTTGTAGGATGTAGCAGTAAGCTGAAATGGCAGTGTGCTGACCATGTTTATCGAAGGAGCAGACGACTCCTTGAATGAAGACCGCGAATCGGCAAACGCAGTCAGGTGGACCGACGACCTGAATAAGGTAGCTGAGGGGACTGGATGCGGAAGGCAGAGGACCGAGTGTTGTGGCGCAACTTGGGAGAGGCTTGTCCAGCAGTGGACTACAATTGGTTAAGTTGATTATTTTACTCGAAACTAAGACCTTTCCAATACAATATCCTAGAGCTGCAGGCATTATTCATCCAGGCCCTTAACCTAGGCCGTGTTGTAGCGTGGCCTAACGGGGTATATCAGTCACAATTTAAACAAAATACGCATTGGGACGATTTGATCCCGTCCGTACGGCTTCGTTACACAACTTGTAGCGTCAGCAAACAAAATGTTAATAGAAATATTTTAAAAAATAACAAGAAGAGCAAATATAAATTATTGGTAAGTGTTGCTGAACCTACCTCTGACTGACTGACTGAAGACAGCCTCGTTGGTCTAGTGGTCGCATACGCGACTGCTGAGCGTGGGGTCCTGGGTTCGATTCCCGGGTCGGGCAAAGTGTTATTGGGTTTTTTCATCAGGAAATTCTGAGTAGCAGCCCGGAGTATGGATTTGTGCCCAGTTAATGGCAATAGGCCCGCCCCGGAACTATAACATAACTGGGCGAAATGTGGGTGTTCTATGCATGTTATGTTATGTTATGTTATTTTATGTTATGTTGCTGAACCATAAAGCGCAGTTCAGACAACGCTATTATATTTTGTATAGTAGAGCATATTGCGTCATTACTATAATTTTATTGCGAATCAGAAATGAGGAGATTTGCAGGAGAACGAAAGTAACCGACATAGCCCGAAGAATTGCTACAGGGTAGCCCGCGAAGTTCAAAATTTCTTGTGTTTTTTGCAAATTGTAGTTTTTCGCGTTGTGTATAAATCGAAATATGATTTGCGGTAGTAATAACAATATATCTATTGAATGATACTCATCATAAAAAATATAAACAAATAAGAAAAAATATGTAAGAGAGGTATTTTTTACTTACTGTAGTTTAATCAGAAACTATTAACTTTGTAAAATATAAATAAATAAATAAATTTGGGACATTTTTTTACACAGCACCATCTTTGTCCCAAACTAAGCAGAGCTTGTACTATGGGTACTAGGCAATGGATATGATACTTATATTTTTTTTTTTGTAAATACATACTTAAAATACATAAGAGACACACCCAGACCTACACAAACACTGATGTTCATCACACAAATATTTGTGCCATGTGGGAATCGAACCCAGGACCTCGTGATCAGCAGTCCAACACTCAAACCACTAGACCACAGACGTCGTCAGACATAGTTCACTTATAGAAAAAGTGCCAAAAGAGGCTGATTTTCACATTTTTTCTATCTTCAACTACACCTACACCGAACTATAACTTACAGAGTAATAATTTTTTACTGATGGGAGCGCCACTTAGCTGCTAGTAGCGCCTTAAACAACCAAGCGAAAGAATGAAAAATGATGATGTAGCTTGAATCAAGGTTTATTTTATTTTTGCGAGAAATTTATACTTGTTAAAGATGATGATGATGATGATGATGATGATGATGATGATGATGACGATGACGACGATGATGATGAAGAAAGCGTTGCAGTTTATCACTAAGCTAACACAGGATTACTGAATTTGTTGCAATACAGATTTTTCTTTACTCATCCCGAAATTCAATACGAGCACTAAAAACGCACGATTTAAACTTTAAAAACTTTTTACTAATTTCTTATTATTACAAAATTATTTGCGAACCATATGCATCCAGATAGAAAGTAATAAGTCGGTAAAAATGTGCATACAATGGTTGCATTTGAAATGCAAAGCGCTTGCGCATTCAGGGGTCGAGCCTGCCCGTCACTCACTCGCCATTATGCATCGCACTTGCTTGTATATAGTGTTGTAGATTTTATATTAAAGCTTTTATACTGAAGAAGCGTTAATTTTTTTACTTGTTAAGTAGCTTGGTAGACATTTAAAGAACTACTAAACATCAGTTAGACTCCAATGAATGATTTTTAATTCGGTTGCTAGTGGTTTTTAGGGTTTCGTACCCCCAGATACAAATTAAATTTTACTACGGGGTCAACCTTGAAATTGCGAAAAAAAAACAGTTAATCCATACATTTTGACGAGCGACTTCGATGATGTGTAGGGAACAGCCGTTTCTTTTTTGCAATTTCAGGTTTGGTCCCATTGTAAAATTTGTTCTATGCTAAGCCCTGAATGAGCTCTTAATAGTACATTATGATACAAGTGAGCTAAGTTGACTATTATACTCGAGACTGGATTGCAGCCCGAGCCGAAGGCGAGGGCGTAATGGAGCCGAGAATATAATAGTCAATGCTCACGCGTGTCATACGACGTTTTTTAACACACTTGCGAGGAAAAAAACATAAATTACACATTTTAGACAAATATTGAATTTGTGAAAAATTATAAAAATGGCGCGCGGACCGCGCGGTGACATACAGCTATGCGCGCGCAGGTGGTCGAAGGAAACCGCCATACAGCCTAATATAAAAATATTATGATTTGTTTTTTTTATTTATAACACAAATTAATATTAATTTGTTGACAAAAATTAATAATTTGATGAAATGAAATGTTTATATAGCATATTTTAAATTACAGTTGATTTATTCCCAAAAATGTTTAATTTAGTTCAGGCATAAAAACTCTTTGCTGCGATTTAAAAATAAACTGTAAAGTAAAAAGCACTAGTGCAATAATATAATGAAAAAAGCACGCGTGCGTTATAAGCCACATTATGACCCTAAAAGCGATGCAATAAGAGCCACTTTTACGAGCAAGTGTGTTGAAAAATAAATAAATAAATATTTTTGGGACATTTTTACACAGCACCATCTAGTCCCAAACTAAGCAGAGCTTTTACTATGGGTACTAGACAATAAATATATTAATTATATACTTTTTTATACGAATATGACGACGCATTTCTGATACACGTTGTATAATACGTCTGTGGTCTAGTGGTTCGAGGATCGGACTGCTGATCTCGAGGTCGTGGGTTCGATTCAAACCGGACACAAATATTTGTGTGATAAACTTAAGTGTTTGTGTTGGTCTGGGTGTTTTTTATGTATTATAAGTATGTATTTACAAAAAAAAAGTATGTAATAAATATATCCATTGTCTAGTACCCATAGCACAAGCTCTGCTTAGTTTGGGACTGGATGGTGCTGTGTAAAAATGTTCCAAAAATATTTATTTATTTATAATAGGACGTATTAAAATGTATGAAAGTTCGAGCATGGGCGCTTAGTGTTTTTATACATTTATGTAAGCGGGCAATTGACCGCCCATGCGTTCGGCGCCTTAAAATATTTCTGGATAAGATACAAGAACACAAAGAAAAAAAAATGCAACTTATGAATATTAAAATTAATACTCAGCTGTTAATCCTTTACCCAACAATTTCATACACGGAAATAGGTACAAGTATATTGCAACTTCAAAAAAAACCAAGAAACACATTGTATATCTTCATGCATATGCATGGCCATCAGAGAAAGAAGGACCTGTCTCGTCGGACCAAAACAAGAAAAAAGTAATCGACGTTTATAATACTTTTGAGTTATTGTCGGGACAGTTTGAAAGTTGTTACGTTCTCAATCTGCATGTAAAGTAAGGCGTAATGGAGATTTACATTTGTACAGAAACCTCTTTGTGAGGTGTCTCTGAGTCAGAGGACAGTGTGAAAACGCCGGTCGACGCCCTAAACAGAGCCGTTAGTCGCGTTCATGTTGGGGAAGTAGATGCTGACACAAGAAAGAAAGAAAATATTAATCTTGCATGGTTACTTTTTGCGTACTGAAAACGCCTGGAACAACTACTGGTCGATGAAAGAGCAATTCAAGGGCAATTTGCCCTTGTCACAAAAACGTAAGCTCATGGACATGTGCATTCCGCCCATCTTAACATATGGTGCACAGACATGGTCTTTGACCAACATCCAGAAGTCCAAGGTCAGGGTTTGCCAAAGTAGGGCCCGTATAGCACAGGACTGGAGCCCTGGTCGCGGCAGACCACGCAGGAGATGGAGAGACGAGTTGGATGTTTTCCTAGACAGCTAGCAGGAGGCGGCACAGAACCGCGATAGGTGAAAGGAATTGACGGAAGGCCTTTGCCCAGCAGGCTACAAAAAAAAAGTTTCTCTTTGCAAGATCAAATCAAAAACATTTATTTGCATAACACAGGTTATAAAGGTGATAAAATTAAAACGAAAATATTCTCCGTGTTTTACCAGTAATGGTGTGCAAATATTTCCATTATAAATAAATAAATAAACAACAACAACGATATTACAACGATATATCTAAATCCTGGTTTTTTGAATTTAACTGAATTCAAAAAAGGAGGAGGTTATATTACAAGACTTTAGACTTTTTTAAATTAGGCTAGGATTATTTATAAATATGTGTAATTTAACTGTCCTAAATAATTTAAATAAAAAATCAAAAAACTAAGCCAATATTATCTATTACTCTTCATTATTTACGAATGCACACCGACTGATATTTTAGTTGGATTGGCAAGCATGTAGTTTTATGAGATACACACAAAATCCCTATTAATTGTTCTATAATACGTGGGACACTCAGAAAGTTTTGCGAAACTAAAAAAAATTGTTCTATACGTACATATATTTTTATCAAATCTTTTCAAAGTACTTTCCACCAGCCTCTATACAAAGATTCATGCGCCTAAACCAGTTTTCAAAACACTTTTTCCAGTCCGCCGCAGACACCTCGTTTACAGCCTGCTCGAACGCAGCCAGCGCATCTTCCGGCGACGAAAATTGTATCCCTTTGAGCTGATTTTTTATTTTTGGGAATAAAAAGAAGTCACACGGTGCTAGATCAGGGCTGTAAGGAGGGTGACCCAGGAGTTTGACTGGCGTGCTGTCCAGGAAGTCCCTCGTTTTGAGTGCGGTGTGCGCAGGTGCATTGTCGTGGTGGAGCAGTAGCCCGCGGAGCCCTGTGTTTGGTCGCTTGTTGCTTATAACAGAGAAAACTTCTGGCAAACATTTGGTAGTATACCATTCGGCATTAATGCTTCTTTGATCCCGTAAGGGAATTGATACCAAGTGGCCAGTCAAATTAAAAAAGCTAGCGATCAAAATCTTACCCCCGCTTCTAGATCGCTTCACTTTGGTAGGCGTTGGCTCATTTTGAAACACCCAAACAGTCGACTGGCGCTTGGTTTCTGGGTCGTATTGATAAATCCAGGACTCATCACCTGTAACGATGTCGTAAACACGCCGAGACGAGCCTGCTTCAAATTTGTTAAGCATATCACGGCACCATTCCACCCGGGCCTGCTTCTGAGCATCGGTGAGGTTGTGCGGCACCCAGCGTGATACTATCCTCCTCACGCGAAGATGGCTGTGTAGAATCTCGTGAACGCTTCCCGATCCAATCTTCAATATGTGTTGAATCTCCTGATATGTAATTCGCCTATTGTCTTGGATTAAATTTTTCACTGCTAGCACGTTTTCTTCGGTAACAGCCGTCAAAGGGCGACCGCTTCTTTCGTCATCCCCCAAAGTTGGTCGACCGCGCTTGAATTCGTTATACCAACGATACACGGTTGCCTTGGAAGGGCCTTCATCCATGAATGCCATTTGAAGTCTATCGTACGATTCATCCGGTTTCAGGCGACACTTGAAATCGTATAAAATCATAGCTCTAAAATGTTCCCGGCGCAGATCCATATTTCAGTGAGACACAATACTTTGAATTAACTCGCAAAAAATGTGGAGGGAAATTTTGAAATTGGAACTTACTTGTTTTTACTTATAAATAATCATATTTTCGAAAAACATTATAACTGGCCAGTCTCCCATATATAAAAACTTTTTTTCGCAATACTTTCTGAGGGGCCTGGTACTTACGTAAACGCATGTCATTTACGAAAATAATCTGAATAAAATATTTCTTCTATAATAATTATTTAATTAATCGTGTATCCTATCTTGATTTTTATTTTATACAAGCTGAAATTTTAATGGCTTCTTTCTCGAAAAGGGGTCAAAATTTGTGTTCACTTAAATCGATAAAATAAACCACCTGATTCTTTTTTCGCGATTACAAGGTTTGGTCCCATAGTAAAAGTTGTTAATAATGATGAGTACAATCACCCCTTTTCGGGAAAGAAGCCATTAAAATTTCAACATGTATTTTAATTAATTTTATAACCTCGATCATAGATAATAATTATAATATATACTATAATCTCGATTCTTTTTTCTGTCAAAATCTTTTTCTACATAAATGAATATCAAACGCATTTGCCTTACCGCGAGCGCTTGTTACCTGCGGAACTAAACCACATCTTTCAGTCGGCTAGCCAGTTAACGACAAACGAACATTACAACACAATGACAAATATTGCGAGACGGCTTACGTACAAGCCATTCTCACTGACAAGTGTCTATTTAAAAAATAACAATTACTATTTACACTAGCCCGTGAAATATAAGAGACTTGGTGAAATTGGGAGAAAATTTCAACTTTTGAGTAACTTATTAACATAACTAAGACTATAACATAACTGGCGAAATGTGGGTGTACTATTACACCTCTGCCTACCCCTTCGGGGAAATAGAAGCGTAATGTTATGTTATGTTATGAGTAACTCATTGGACAACTTTTGAGTGATCAAGCGTTGTTGATAATTTTATTTATTTTTTCTTTATGCACAACTGGGTACAAAGGCGGTCTTAACGCCATAGGTAGAAACATACCCCACACACGCACACACTCCCCACACAAACATAACATACTCGCACACACCCCACACAAACATAACACACTCTCAGAAGGCACTTTACAACAACTACTTAGAATTTAGGTTTTCTGAAATGTGATTCTTCTACCCTTTAACTTTAATTTAATCTTATATATTTGTTGCCCAAAACCTTGCAAATTATAACTTAGCAGGATGAAGTCACTGACTCATGAAACACAGGTATAATGCCTAGCTCTGGAGTCAGGGTCATACTATGTTTGTACCAATTTTATGTCAATAAAAAATATATTTATATATTATTTATAGGCGTTTACTACCAGACAACCTCAGAAAACAAGGTAGAATGACCAGTAAAGTAGTGAAATAGTGCGGTCGACCGCACGTAAGTGGTAACAGTTTGACGTTGACAGCGCTTTTATTTAGTAAGCAGTAAGGGCGATTTTCTAGCTCAGGTGTAAACTCAGGTGTGTCATGCGGTCGACTGTACTTTCTTAATATTTTATGTGTTTTTTTTTTACTTTCTTTGTATTATACCCACCCGTTAGTTACCTGTTTGTGTTTCTGTTGCACTGTTATTTAAATATTGCGCGCCGTTAACTAGGTGTCCCATAAACCATTTCTCCTTCTTTTCCTTCTTTTTTAGGGTTCCGTACCCGAAGGGTACCAAACGGGACCCTATTACTCTCGCTACGCTGTCCGTCCGTCCTTCCGTCCGTCCGTCGGGCTCGATTCGGTTCGATCGGTTCGTCCGGGCTATATCTTTGTAACGGTAATAGTTAACTAGTTGAAATTTTCACAGAATATGTGTTGCTATGAGGGGCATCACGACAAATAAGAAAAACAAAAAAAGTCTTAAACCAAAGGGGGTCCCCATACAAGAAACCTCAAAAAACATGCATTTTTTTCAACGTTTTTGTTCCTGCTATATCTTCAAAACGGTAATACATAGCAGCGTCAAACTTGGCCAGATTATAGTACATATTATGTTGTTTAGCAACAAATACTAAAAATAAGACAAATATAGACATATGTGGTGGTACCTGCGTAAGAAAGAGATGCAAAAATTCAAATTTCGCGCACTGTGCGTTGATGTCTTTTGATAAACTCTCGTAAATTAAATCAGTTCCTATGGGGTATCAGGTTGATGGGTGGTAAGGAACCCTTACTGCGCGAGTCCGACTCTCTCTTGGCCGGTTTTTAAATAAGGTAAGGACTACCAGTGGCGAAGGGTCCATATAACACGATTCCCACCGGCTTCCCTTTAGGAATTGCTTAAATTCAGATCAATGATATTTCAGTGCTATTTTATTGTTCTGAAGTACAAAAAAAAAAGTTACATTAAATTAAAAGTTTATCATAGTTTTATTTTATTTTATTAAAGTGCGATCTTAGCTATTTTAGGATTTTTAGATACCTATTCTTCAGGCATTCAGGCTTCCCTTCTGAAAATATTCACCTTTCGCCACTGCGGACTACAGACTTATAATTAACAGATCATAAATATATACATTAAAAGATACACGTAAATACAATAAAATGATGTATCTATAATAACATAACATAACATAACATAACATCACGCCTGTATTTCCCCGAAGGTGTAGGCAGTGGTGCATAGTACACCCACATTTCACCAGTTATGTTATAGTCCCATGCATGTAATAGGGGGCGAGTCTATTGCCATTAACCGGGCACAAATCCATACTCCGGGCTGTTACTGAGAATTTCCTAATGAAAAAACCCAATAACACTTTGCCCGACCCGGGAATCGAACCCAGGACCCCACGCTCAGCAGTCGCACTTGCAACCACTAGACCAACGAGGCAGTAACGAAGCTTTTCCTTCTTAAACAATTTTTCTTTCTTTTCCATCTTTTTTTATATAAGGTACGTACTACCAGTGGCGAAGGGTCCATATAACACGATTCCAACCGGCTTCCCTTTAGGAATTGCTTAAATACAGATCAACGATATAGATATGCTATTTTATTGTTCTGAAGTACAAAAAAAAGAATTTATAATTAAATTAAAAGTTGTTAAATAGTTTCCCTTCTGAAAATATTCACCCTTCGCCACTGCGGACAACAGACTTATAATTAACAGATCATAAATATGTACATAAAAAGATACACGTAAATGCAATAAAATATACATTTTATACATACATGTTATGATGTATCTATAATATATATATATATGTATAATATCAAGATAAATCAAAGTCGAGATGAATCTGCTAAAGCTAAATTGTTGTTAGGAAAATATGTCCAGACGTCCGACTGTTAGCCATTCGCCAGGTTGAGAATAGTGGGTTTTGTGGGAGAAACCAGCACAAATATATTGCAAGCTATTGGAGCAAAATCCCTGTCTTACACGGTGACTGCCATATTTGTGCATCTACCGTGTGTTTTGTATCTGCATCACCCTATGGTTGTCTGGTAGAAAATGCCTTTGCCGTTAAGACTGCTTTTGTACCCAGTTGTGCATAAATAATTGAAATAAATAAATAAATACTATGCCTATAATATCACAACTAGATCACAATTACACTTTATCGGTTTTGACTAGAGATGCGCCGAATATTCGTTTGGTATTCGGTATTCGGCGTATTCGGCATCTTTTCCACTATTTGTATTCGGCCGAATTATTCGGTTTTGTTGCGGAATATATTCGGTTCAAGCATTTCTATTTTCTTGGCTACATGACATGGTGTAGAACTAAAATACAAAACTTCTTATGTAAGATTTATGTTATATTATAAGTAAAAGCAAACATATTTATTTCTTAACCTATAGTTAGTATAGTCTCAAGCACGTGTTCTTTTATGCCCACTCATATTGCAAACACAATGAAGTTAATATTATCAATACTTTTATATTTTTGTAAAGATACGCACCTTTGTTTTTTTATTTGTAACTTAATCGTGCGATGTTTTGAAGCAAAGTGAGAGCGCGGTGTGTGAGCGGGTAGCGGGCGGTGAGGTACGGCTCGCTCATCATCTAGCCAGCAGCGACACGTAGCGTAAGCTGTTTACGCGGCAAAACAATGTAATGGTAAACCGAATAATTCGGCCGAATATCCGGTTCAGTAAAGGTTAAACCGAATATTTTCGGTAATTGGTTATTCGGTGAAACCACTATTCGGCGCCAACCACAAAAGAATGCCTGAAATATACAACATGTTGATCTGTATCCGTGCCATATTTAAGGAGGTGACTATACCACTGATACTGAACACGAATCAATAAAAAAATGAATACCATTTTTTTTTTTAAATTTAAATCTCTTTTTGTAAACAAACAAATTCCCCCATGTGTCACGCACGACACAAAAACGATGCATGCGAAGCCACTAAAAAAATGGGCAGAATTTTCCGACCTTTAACAATGCCACCGGTGACTTATCTTCAGAGTCGTTCGGAATTTATTCTCAAACCTTCGCTATGTTTCTAAGTGAAAACTTGGTTATTGAATAACCGTAGAAATTATTTTTAGATGACTTGGCACATTATTTATCATTTGCTCTAGAAATATGGCACGGTTACAAATTAACATATTGTATACTAACTCAAAAAACATGTTATTTTAGTAGCTAATACATTGTCAAAGCCTTTATAGTAATGTCCCCAAAATTTCACAACCTTAACGTCCCAAATTCTTATACGGAAGTGACAGCACTCTACCAAAACATGACTCTTGTTAAAAACAAAGTAACACAACCATTAAAATATATTTACACATTTTTATAGTTCAAAATGTAAAACCACATAGTTAAGAAAACAACTATTGACATAGAAGTAAAATTCATGGCGTCAACTCTTGGAAACGACGTATTTATAGAAACACCTGCGAAAATGTTGTAGATTTATTATTTTATTCCTACAATAGCAGACAATATAAATTAGGCTAGCTGTTCATATAAGATGCACAGATGTCCGTCCATCAGTTGACATTGCGTATCTACGACTGACGATATTTTAACAAACTAAGCGATCTTTTCAATAAATTATATTGTACGGCGCACGCGCATCGGTGCAGGGGAATTGTATAGCGTTGATAGCGCTACAAAGATCTTCGTTGAGAAAAATCTTAGTAAAGATAACTTCTACTAAGACCTTTTATTAGGAAACCTTTATACCAGTTTTTTATATCATTAAAAAACTTTTGTGATAAATATAACATTTATTCTTTGTTTGCATTCCTTCCTCCTGATATTTATAAAAGAGTTACTATAGTACTCATTACTCTTAATTAATATTTTAAAACTAATCACAGGTTGTATTATTATAATTTTCAAAAGAGCAGTTAAACTAAAATTTATATTATGATTATTTTAATATTAATTCCCTGAATGCTTTTATACATCTGTTCTATGCGAAATTACAAAATAATTTATGGTAGTATAAATATCGAAGGTATTTTTTTTTTTAAAGAATTTTATAAATTATAAGTATCAGACTGATCTGCAATTCATATCCTAATCATCAACATCAAGACAACTTTACCCCGTTAAAAATATATTATAATAACATACTCCTCTACATAATTATCCTAGAAAGAAACTTAGTTACAAATTAAACTTAATAATTCAAAATTATAAGACAGAATGTACTAAAAATTAATTGAATACAAAAGTGGTATCATCATCTCTATGTCGATCAACCTGTCGCAGCCGGTCAATCCACAGTGGAGTCGATGCAAATGTGTGCGCTTGCGCATTGTTACCGCCGATCGCTAACGACGATGTCCGAACGCGGTCATTACGCTTGACATGACCGGATCACGGCCGTGAGAATATATACGCAGGTTGTTACGTAATTTATTATATTTCTTTAGTTTCAGTGAAGTATGTGCTTGTCTTTGGCACCTGTTCTTGGGCCTTTGTTTTGGAAGTCGTAATGTAGAACAGGATTAACGGTTTGTTGTACTCGGTATTGTAATGAAGCAGTGACTAATATGGGCGTAGCCAAATTAAGTTCCAAGAACATAAACAATTGACTGTCAAAACCCAAAATCATATGTTTGGTCATCTTTTTGCATCTGTAAAAAGTTCGAAACCGAGTGTATTGGTATTCCATATGTACTTTTTTTTTATATACTTAACGGGCTTCCGTTTGACCGTCACCTCACCTGATGTTAAGCGATGGTGCGGTCGACGATGTTACACGCTTGCCCAGCAAAGGTGAGAGGATAGCAGTGAAATATTTCGACCCATCCTCTCAAGTAGCTACACCGGGCCTCGTACCGGAACACGACTAGGTCACTTGGCGGCACGTCTTTGCCCGGTGGGTGGTCGCAAGGCGTCGGCCGTGGCCTACCACCAGTATGTCACCTGATTTGCAACACCCAGGGATCACGTGTAGGGATTCGGAAAAGGGGTCCTACGGACGTGGGTGACTCGATCCCCACAGATAAATATTTTAGGCATTTTCCACAGCACCATCTTAGTCCCACACTAAGCAGAGCCTGTATTTACATTATGCCTGTACTATGGGCATAATGTGATTTCTAATTATTACACTATGCTATGGGTACTAAACGAAGGGTGTCCCACGTCCAATCGCTATGCTTCATGAAGGGAAACTACTTTGAATATTGGAAATATGAAATTTTACTCAAAGGAAACTTCATTTTATTTTTAAAATAAGAAATCCTATGCTAAGATTATAAAAAAATCTCTTTCCTGAGCTGGGAATCGAACTAAGACAATTACACGAAGAAGTACCATACTGTTTTAAGGTTTCTGTTGATAGATATTGATAGGGTCAATAATAATCACAAAATCTGCCCAACAAACAGTGTCTAAAATTAAAGGAAGTCCATGAAATATGGTTTTAAAATCTAGTTTTAATATAAAAATCGTAGGACACTACCAAAACAATCTAAAACCGAAGTGTCATCCAATCCATTCTAGAACTAGCCTTCAAAATATCGATCCGAAGGCTTGCGAACAAAAACCTTTAACTAAACGAAAATCGGAACGAGAGCATCGCAGCCCCGCGAAGAATCTCAGTCGAGGCCAAAAACGCAGAATGTAACAATGGACGGATAGTATCTCCCCATTTTGTTATTTGTATGTCCGATGAGCGGTGTTAGTGACGAGAAAAACGTTTAATTGACGATTTGTTAAGACTTGGTGTTTGTATCCGAACGGTTCGGACCACGGAGATGTGAGTCATCAAAGTGCTAATTTAGTTTTTTAGAAGTTTTAATGGCAGATAGACATATTTTGTGTCCTGTAATACTTTGCTATGGTCCATTTGGAGTATTAAAACTGGAGGATTGTTATTATAATCCATCAACAGACGTAGAATACAGGATTAATTTTAATTTACTGGCAAGCCTTTAAGAGGTATAAGATAACTTTATTTCTCACAAGAATACAATCATTCACTTACATGAGAATTAACTAAAACATAAATTTAAAAAAATGTTGGGGATATTGCAAATTTATTTATTTGTTCAGTGGTACTGGTATACATAACAAAAACATTCCAAAGATGTAAACATAAACACATTAGAGTTTTACCGTACATCAGTATCATCGACTATGCAAACAGATAAACAAAAATATAGTAAACAAGGTAGGATATTAAATAAGTACAATGTGGGTTGATACCAGATAATATTTAGCTACATTATGAAGGAGCGAACACCGGTGACTGCGCGAGCCGTCTTTAAAAGTGGAGGGTAGTATTTGTGTTGATACAGGTTGTTCCTACAAATGCAGCAAACTTTTTTTAATAATAAACATTAGAAACAAAATAATTTGTAGGTAGTCTTACCAAAAAAATTTGTTTGGCTTTAATACAAAACAAATGCACGTTCACGATACAGAAAAGCTGGAAGTGGCTCGAAGTTATTGTAGTAAGTGTGAATTTTGAATGATTTGTGTTGTTTGAGGAGTTTTTTGTTTTTTAGTTTTTTGTAGATTTGGATTCTTTTAGATCTCTAGGTAAAAAAAAGCTGCAAAGCTTTCGAAACGTCAGGAAAACAATCTAAATAATATACGCGATGTAATCCGGTTAAACTTGTTTTATTATAATGTGTAGTGATCGCGAAAACCTAAGAAATTATTATCTTTAGGTAAATTGTTTTATAGTTTGGACCCTTCATACATAATACTTTTTTTTCCATAGTTTGTGCGTAGTGCCTTTATATTTAATCATTTTCACGTCTTAATTTTATCTAAGGGATGATTACGGTCGACCGCACGTCGGTAGTAACACTTTGACATTAGCAGCATCTTTATTTCGTAAGCTGTAAAGGCGGTTTTCGAATTGAAGTGTTACCACTGTCATGCTGTCGACTGTACTTATTAATTTGAACAACTTTTACTATGGGACCAACCATAGAGGAAAAGTTTCTTCCGTAGGACCAACCCTGAATTCGTGAAAAAATAATCAGCTGGTCCCTCACATTTGTGTTCACATAAATCGATGAAATGTAGGGAACAGCTGGTTTTTTTTTCACGATTTCAGAGTTCTTCCCACAATATAAGTTGTTTAAATTGATGAATACAATCATCCCTTAAAGGATTGCCAATGAATTAAAAATCATCCAGTACATCCAACTTGAAATTATCCTATGCCCTTAAGTTTCTGTTTCTTTTTTTAATAAACAGTAAACTTTAAATCAACCTGCAAATAGAATGACAGTGACAGATACTTTTTTTTTAATCCAGGCCTTGTAACCGATCATTCCTATTTTCCTTCAAATGTATCAAAGATCCCATTTTTTGCTTCAACCGTCATTATCCTTGACGTATCTAGATCCGGAACTTTCTATATTTGAAATTGAAAAAAAAATAGCAGTAGCATTTTCAAACCAGAAAGTTACAAGTAAAATGAAATTAAAATCTTTACAGAACGAGATAAGACCATTCTTGATGTTGATAAAAAATATAGTTTACTACGGTGCCTATTCTCAACGTATTTCCAAGTATAATTGCAGATTTAAAAAACAGATACGTAGAAACCAATCAATCCGACGACAACGGAATAAGGCTTATTATTTTTTTCTTTTCGATAATAAGCACCATCATGTACCAATACATTTTGCTATAAATCTCGACCTTATGATTTTATAGCCATGGTTGTTTTCAAGATTTCTGTGTGTATTTTATAAGTTTGTAATTCAGTAGTCTTAAAGTATTTTATCCGGTAATTATCCCATGGATAATTCCTTTGGTTACGGTGACAATTTTCTTCGATTGTCCGCCATTGGAACTGGTTGTGTATTATCGATTTTATATTGCTACAAATGAATGCTGATTAAGATCATAATTTTCGATAAATATTAATAAGTTAGTTAGATCCGCGTTTTGATCAGTTATCTTTGTGTTGATAAAAAATTTACTTATTCATTTTAATTGTTATCTTTAGAAATTCATTTGAAAACATTTTGGTCTTGTAAATGTTTTTTTCATGGCATAGGATGACAAAATATACGTGCTGAAATTTAAATGGCTTCTTTCCCGAAAAGGGGTCTTTGTACAACTTTATGAACTGTACTTACTGTACTTTACTTTTTTTTTTTTTTTGTCATTATGAACAACTTTTATTACGGGACCAATTCTGAAACCGCGAAAAAAATATCAGGTGGTCCCAAAATTTTATCGATTTAAGTGAACACAAATGTAGGGACCACCTGATTTTTTTTTTCGTGGTTTCAGGGTTGGTCCCATAGTAAAAGTTGTTCATAATGATGAGTACAACGACCCCTTTTCGGGAAAGAAGTCATTCGAATTTCAGCATGTATAAATAGATATTTTCAATTACCTTTGCCTATAACAACTGCAATACCACTTATGTATGTTGTTGTCTAAATGGTATTACAAATCGTATTCGCCAAACTGTGACCAAAAAATGGAAAGTCTCATGAGATTGTAATTCGAGACCTAGTACAGTCAACTGCATGACAGTAGTAGCACTTGAATTAGAAAATCGCCTGACCGTATTACAAAATTAACGCGCTGTCAATATCAAACTGTTTCCACTGACGTGGCGAGCCCCTTCTCCCCGTGCAGCCTAACGTTGGCCGCACCCTCCTAGGTGGCGTACACGGAACACTGCATGCCACCTCAAGGGCCTTTACCAGCTATGCCAGCTGCGCCAACTACGCGAGCTGTGCCAGCTACGCCAGCTACGCCAACTGTGCCAGCTACGCCAGCATGCAGTCAGGTCAACATGCCAGCTACGCCATCTGTGTCAGCTACGCCAGCTGTGCCAGCTACGCTAGCTTCTGGTCGGGCAGCAGACTACCCCGAGTCTGCTGCTCGCAGGCCCCATCCTCCCGTAATTCTTTATAGAGGTTTTCTTCCTCGCTGTCTGGGCGGTAAAGCCATGATCCTCGGTCCCAAGAGGCGCGAGAACACTACTCAGCGGGCACTCCTGGGGTTACGAGATCGACGGGAGCAGGGAAGGACAGTCCCCCCGCTGCCTGCCTAGTGGCAGGGTGAGTACACACCGGGCCAGCCCCTGCTCCTCCACTTTGCCCTCTGCTGGCATCAGAGGGACACGTGGACCAACTCCCCACTGGCCCACATGGGGCCCTTCCCGTACCAGAATATTCGCCACAGGCAATAAGATCCCCCGAAGGTTAATCCCTCTAAAGCATTCCATTGCCTGTACCCAGGATTCACCGGCTTAACAACTGCCGTTCCCTCCAGGCGTGTCCAGAGGGACAAGCAGCCCTCAGACACACGTGGAGGTTTTCTGGCCAGCATCACAATATGACCCAACCTGACCTAGCCTAAACTGTTCATGCCTGACCTTGACTAAAACAACAGTTTTAATAAAGAACCTGAGTAAAGAACTGATAAACTAATAAAGACTGCTGCGTTGGTTTAGTGGTCGCAAGCGCGACTGCTGAGCGTGGGGTTCTGGGTTCGATTGCCGGGTCAGGCAAAGTGATATTGCGTTTCCTCAGTACCAGCCCAGAGTCTGGATTTGTGCCCAAATAATGGCAAAAGGCTCGCCCCCAATTACATAGAACTGATAACATAACTAGCAAAATGTGGGTGTACTATACACTTCTGCCTAGCTCATCGGGGAATACAGGCGTGATGTTATCTTTGTATGTATGTTTATTAAAGAATCAAAGTTGAAGTAAACAAAACCACATGCTTTAAATCATCCTATAATTCACAGTACGGTCACCAAAAAAACTATTGAAGAAAACAATGCAACTTGCTCATATACAATCAAGTCATAATAACCATATCGTGAGAAATTAATATAATTATTGGTCCTTATGGCTGCAGCGGCTACATAAGGGAGATCGATGGGTGTGAGAAAGAGAGACCCGACTTTATATCATACGAGTGAGAGAGACGCAGTTATTAACGTGTTATTACGGTCAGCAAATTGGCTCGTTTATGTAAAATTCGTCCCGCTGCGCATCTGCTGAATATGTTTTGAAATTATTGTGTTTTCTTAAATTGACTTTTATGTCATATACCTATTTAAATTATTTTCTTATTAGCTGACGCCCGCTGCTCCACTCCCATGGTATGTCGGTAAAATGTACCCTATGTGATAATCCAAGACATGGTCTATCTATGTGCCAAATTTCATCGAAATCCATTAAGCTGTTTTAGCGTGATCGAAGGACAAACAAACAAGTCTCAGTTTGGCGAACCGACTTGCTGTACCATTGAGGCAACAGCCCATGTGGTATTGAGGTTGTTATGGGCAAAGATAACCGCTTAACATCAGGGGGTCTACTCCCGTTCGACGATATTCGATAAATCGTACGATTCATCGTACAATTTGCTACTCCGGTCAACCATCGTTCCCTTATCGCATGCGATGATCGTGTTTTGACGTTTGTTTTTCTCATCTCCGGTAAATTGTATACGACTATGAACCGTACATACATACATACATATTATCACGCCTGTTTCCCATTGGGGTAGGCAGAGACTATGGATTTCCACCTGCTACGATCCTGACACACCTCTTTCGCTTCTTCTATGAACCGTAGTCTATCTTAATTGTGCCTTTTTTATGTACCTATCTTTATTATGTAAGTATCAGTCGGAACGAAAGTTCGTACTTCGTTTGTCGTTCGTAAAACGCGAGTAGACCTACAGGTTTAAGCTCGTTTCGCCATCATACACTACATAAAAAAAAACATACTTTCGCATTCATAATATTTGTAGGATTTGTCCCTTAATTAGAGCAGTCCAGCTGTATAGGTTAAATATAAATTATACGCTTCATGCATAAAATACTTGATAACATTTTTCTCAATAATTCTTTAAGCGTGAATTTTAATTACTTAATTACCAACGGATATTTCTTTTGAATGTCTTTGAATGATTTATAATCCGGCCATGTTCGATTGCCCAGATCCATCGGTCCTTCACTCCGGTTCTTCTCCGGATAATCTCGTCACGGATGTTATCCTTCAAAGAAACTCCAAGCATAGCTCGCTACATTACATTACATTGTAAAGTATTATGTATAAGTTTTGTAGCGTGTGCGTCAAATGGAGCGCAAGAATAAATCTTTATCTTTCTTTCTTTACATTGCTCATTGAGCGACTTTGAATTTGCGGACTAGCCCAACTGTCCTTGTCCACGTCTCGGCACGCCACTAGAGCAGACGAGTCCTTGAATGAAGACTGTGAATCGGCAAACGGCAGCGTAGGGCGCCACCCACTCAGGGACGAGATCGTCAAACAGACAGATCGTCTACAGACGTAGAAGGTGGTTGGGGGGACTGGATGCGGAAGGCAGAAGACCTATGTCCAGCAGTGTACTTCGATAGGCTGAGTTGATGGAGTTGATAATGATGAGATCCATAGCTCGAACCCAGACTTAGTCATAATTTCCATCGGCGCGGATCATAAGGCTATCACATATTTGTATTCGTTTTTGCAATTCAATCTACTTTTTCAATTGTTATGTTCAATAGACTTCTGTCTCCTCGCCTTTTCCCAATCATGTTGGGGTCGGCTTCCAATCTAACCAGATGCGGCTGAACACCAGTATTAGGTATACACGGAGCGACCATCAGACGCCGCAACCCAGTTACTAGGTGAGAACAGTTCACAGAATTTCTTCTGAATACCCGTAACGACTGCCATAGATATTCGTATGGCAACCAACAGCGTGCTCTCCGAGGCACGAAGGGGTCTCGTTGTGCAACGACACAGTCACCCATCTGCGGCCTGACCGCGGCTAGTGCAGCGTAACCTTACAGATCTTACAATCGACGCGGCTATTACTAAGCCATGCCCTTCATTATCTGAAATAATCCGTTCAGATTTTGTATGTGGGCATGATGTAGGGTGTATGATTGCCCATACGAGTTAGTTTTGGTCCAATGCCTTGTCCTTTATTCCTTAGGCCCACCGCAAATGCCCACGCTCGCATTGGTCATCACGTGGCGCATGCGAGTGGCAGCGAAACGCTGCCTGTTGTCTATGTGCATGTCAGATAGGGGACGCCGCCTAGCGGCTGCAATAACAAACGTCACTTCGTTTACTCCATGGTATAATAAGATGTTTCACCAGGTAGGTTCTCTTCCCGCAATGACAGCGCGATGCCTCCAAGCTACGTCACGATCAGTGCTGCCATTGATTGATATCTTCAATATACTTAAGGAGATTTTTGTTCATAATGAATATAAAATAAATTCCTAACTAGTCTAACTATTTGTTATCTCGTGTTATTCATCTAATTAGTTAATAAAGGAAACTATATTAAATTACTAGTTAAAAAGTGATTCTTTATAGAAGAAAGTAAATGAAAAAATGCATTTTGCTCGGGTAATTTATTTTCACAAAGTGGCAGCACATCAAACTGACAAGTGTCACGCTAACAGCCCGCTATTGGCTCCACGGCCGATGACGTAGTACGGAGGCAATCACGTGACCTAGCTGTCACGGGGAGACTACCTGGTGTTATTATACCATGGTTTACTCGTTCATAGACTCGCGCCACTGCCACTCGGAAAACGCGTCTCAGCTATCTAGGGCCACTCACACAACACGCACGTTCACACCCATGTACGTGCCTGCGTCGACACGTGAATCGGTAGGTACTACGCTATAGGTTTTAGGCCGTATTACAGAAAGTTCCTCAAGTACAGTTTGATCTTCAATCAACTGATCACTACTTAAGGATGGAATCGTTACTTGAGCATCAGTCTTATTCCAATACGGTAATTATAAACTTCAATTCAACAACAAAGCGGAGAGAAATCTCTACTCAAGCGTGGTCTCGACTACACTTGAGTAATTACATATCAAATCTCTGCTCAAATACCGAAACAGGTGACAGTAGAAAACTAAACTCAGCTGAACTGTGATCAATGAATCTATGCTTGAGGAATGTTCTAAAATTAAATCCCAACTCAAAACTAGTTTTAAACAGTGATCAACGCTGGAGGAACGTTCTGTTATGCGGGCCTTAAACGCTTCCATGCGGCACGTGATGACCAATGCGAGTGTGAGCATATGCGGCGGACGTTAATCTCTCTTTTTTTTTATTCATCCATTTTTTTTCTTATTCTTTATTCTTACTCTTAAAATCCAGAGTATTTCAAGCTTTCCTTATCTGTAGTCTGCGCCAAAAATACTTGAATTCTGAAAGATATTTTAGGGCACCAGTCTCCCACAATATATGACCTAAATATGTACTTATATAAGAAATGTTATTTTAAATGTAATATTGTGGCGAGAAAATAAATATTTATCCTATCTTATAGCAATCGGTTCAATGATAATGTACGTGGGACACTCAGAAAGTTTTGCGAAACTAAAAAAAATTGTTCTATACGTACATATATTTTTATCAAATCTTTTCAAAGTACTTTCCACCAGCCTCTATACAAAGATTCATGCGCCTAAACCAGTTTTCAAAACACTTTTTCCAGTCCGCCGCAGACACCTCGTTTACAGCCTGCTCGAACGCAGCCAGCGCATCTTCCGGCGACGAAAATTGTATCCCTTTGAGCTGATTTTTTATTTTTGGAAATAAAAAGAAGTCACACGGTGCTAGATCAGGGCTGTAAGGAGGGTGACCCAGGAGTTTGACTGGCGTGCTGTCCAGGAAGTCCCTCGTTTTGAGTGCGGTGTGCGCAGGTGCATTGTCGTGGTGGAGCAGTAGCCCGCGGAGCCCTGTGTTTGGTCGCTTGTTGCTTATAACAGAGAAAACTTCTGGCAAACATTTGGTAGTATACCATTCGGCATTAATGCTTCTTTGATCCTGTAAGGGAATTGATACCAAGTGGCCAGTCAAATTAAAAAAGCTAGCGATCAAAATCTTACCCCCGCTTCTAGATCGCTTCACTTTGGTAGGCGTTGGCTCATTTTGAAACACCCAAACAGTCGACTGGCGCTTGGTTTCTGGGTCGTATTGATAAATCCAGGACTCATCACCTGTAACGATGTCGTAAACACGCCGAGACGAGCCTGCTTCAAATTTGTTAAGCATATCACGGCACCATTCCACCCGGGCCTGCTTCTGAGCATCGGTGAGGTTGTGCGGCACCCAGCGTGATACTATCCTCCTCACGCGAAGATGGCTGTGTAGAATCTCGTGAACGCTTCCCGATCCAATCTTCAATATGTGTTGAATCTCCTGATATGTAATTCGCCTATTGTCTTGGATTAAATTTTTCACTGCTAGCACGTTTTCTTCGGTAACAGCCGTCAAAGGGCGACCGCTTCTTTCGTCATCCCCCAAAGTTGGTCGACCGCGCTTGAATTCGTTATACCAACGATACACGGTTGCCTTGGAAGGGCCTTCATCCATGAATGCCATTTGAAGTCTATCGTACGATTCATCCGGTTTCAGGCGACACTTGAAATCGTATAAAATCATAGCTCTAAAATGTTCCCGGCGCAGATCCATATTTCAGTGAGACACAATACTTTGAATTAACTCGCAAAAAAAGTGGAGGGAAATTTTGAAATTGGAACTTACTTATTTTTACTTATAAATAATCATATTTTCGAAAAACATTATAACTGGCCAGTCTCCCATATATAAAAACTTTTTTTCGCAATACTTTCTGAGGGGCCTGGTATAGTAACCAGTCCTTTAATAACCACATTGATAAAGAACCACAGATAATATTTTATGAGCCAATATAATGGCACTACATACACACATAAATAGCAGTGGTGGGAATAACAAAACGATGTCACAGAATACTAGATATTACTTCGTCGAAATGTTTGGTTTTCTCTATTATAGCATTATTCTTATTGTTTTATTTAGATATTTAATATGCTATTAATGTTTTTGTAGTAATATCTTTGTTCCTAAGGGTTTAGCTGTAGACTTTGGAGCCTTAGTTTCGGTTCTCAGAACGAGTAAAATATTCCTAGGTGTATTTAGGGGTAATATTTCTGGGGAGCTAGCCAGAAAACCTCCACGTGCCTGACAACTGCTAGTCCTTCTGGATACGTCTGGAGAGAACAGCAGTTGTTAGGCTGGGGCATCCTGGGTACGGGCATAGAATAGGTAATACTTTTCTTATGGTACGGGCAATAAATATCCTTTCGAGGGACATACATTCTCCTTCGGGGGACGTTATGGGGGGGGGGGGGGGGTCGTGGGTTCGATTCCCACAGAACACAAATACTTGTGTGATGAACATAAGTGTTTGTGTTGGTCTGGGTGTTTCTTATGTATTGTAAGTATATATTTACAAAAAAAAAGTATATAAGTATTATATCCATTGTCTAGTACCCATAGCACAAGCTCTGCTTAGTTTGGGACTAGATGGTGATGTGTAAAATGTCCCAAAATATTTATTTATTTATTGTCAGTGGCAAATATTCTGGCGCGGGAAGGGCTCGATCTGTGACAACGGAGCGTGACTCCACGTGTCCCTCTGAAATTAGCAGAGGGCACAATGGAGGATGAGGGATGAGCTATAAAAATTACGGTAATATAGGCCCTGCGGGCGGCGGACTCGGGGTAGTCTAGTGCCTGGTGTAGCTGACGCGGCTTGTGTTGCTGGCGTGGCTGGTGAGGATTGCGAGGCTGGCCTATCCTCCATGGCTGTCGAGGCTGGTCAGGCAGACGCGGCTGGCGTTGCCGTGTTAGCTGCGTCTTGGCGGGGCCCATTATGTGGTACGCAGCGTTCCGTGTGCGCCACCAGGGAGGGTGCGGCCGACGTTAGGCGGCACGGAGAGAAGGTGCTCGCCTGCTTGTGGCGGGCTGGGACCTTTCGGGGGTGGTTGTGCGAATACAGAGGATTCCCACGCCCCCGGCCAAAGGTAGTTGAAGGAACACCGTGGTGGTTTTAGTCGGTAAGAGTCCGGCATTGGCTCCACGGTCCTCGGGTGGAGTGCGTCCATGAGGATTTCTCCACGGAAAAAAAAAATTTACGTACCTACCTAGTATAATTTTGCCTTTAAGTAGTAGGTATCGAGACTCGAGAACATGAAGAATCTTTTGCTAATTACAGACACTTACTAGTTACAAGAGAGATCCAGCACTGCCTTTTACTAGTGCTAGGAAGTTAAGTTATTGTCTGATAAACCCGGTCATGGACCTTTACAAATTATATCACATCTCATTTATCAGTCAACTACTGAACATAAACTGCAACTCCAAATGCATAAAATACCAATTTATTTTTGCAAAAAGTTGCAACCGCGCACCATCAAAAACGTCCACCGCAGAAGACGGATGGCATCACCTGTGCCAGTATTACGGTAAATCAAAATGGTGAGTGCTGCGTCACTTTCTGGTGTATTTCTTAGATGTATGTTTGTCTCACTCGCACATTTGATTATACCGCGATCGGATGCGTCTGAGATTATGAGTGCTCCCCGCATTAATGCAATTTGATTTATGTTTGTCTTACTGATGAACGTAATTTAGACAGGAAATTTTTATTCAATACTACTTACTGCTGATGTAGTTTTTTTATAAGCTTTTATGGCAGAAAAATACTATTGAGTTTTATCATAAACTATTTGTGATTTCATCGCTAATCTAATTTTATAGTGATGCCAGTCTTCCGGGCACGTTACCAGTTGACAGCGTATACGTAGCAATATTTTAATGCTCTTCTGGAGTTACAAGTTTTATTATAGGTTATTGTTTTATTTTGATGTTAAAGTTTTTAAAATAGTTAATTATTCTTCTTAACCTAATGTTGCCTAAAGCTTGATAATGGCCTGAAATTGTATGAAACAATACAAGATGGATATGTGTGCGCTTGGTCATGAGTACGGACACTCGTATGCTGAGCAACGTGCGTTGTCATTCGAAGGAGGGTATCACTCATAGAGAAAAATTATAGTATATGTCCGCGCGTAGCCCAAGGTTTCATCAGGATTCATCACGAAATAAATTTCTCATAACTCTAAATTATGTATTTTCCGATTATTACATGAACTGATCAGAGGAAGAAGTTTTACAACAAGAATGACAGCCCGCGCCAAGCACAGTGTCTCCATCTTTATGTTACTACAATCAAATAGACCCAACGGAGTCACTAAATACATTTTAATTTATAAATGAAAACTAAAATAATTAACCAGTCGTCGTGATAAAACTAATATTAATTTAGATAATCTCTAAACATTATATAAACCAACAAATCATGCCAGATATTAAAATATGAAACAATATAAAGCGGAATTGTCAGAACCACAAAATTAAATTAACAACATTTAAATTAATCATTTCATTAATCTAATTAGAATATTCGAATTATAATTATCATAATATTCACATTATTTAAAACATTAATTTAATTAATACGGATCATCAAATATTAAACTTTGCTAAACAAAAAGGTATCTTCTTTGATCTTTGATGATCTTTGCAAAGTACAACAAATACAACTTTGATGATCTTTGCAAAGTACAACAAATACAACAGCAAACTACTTAGCAAATTCTAGAAATAAAGGATATTTATTTCAAAATACTTCTTAATCTAATTAAAAGTAATTCACTGTATAAACTAGTTACCTCAAAATGGCAATAGATTGCGTTGTAAGCATCGATATTCGATATAGCATAGACATTAATTGGTCTGAGTCCGAGTATAAATTAATATTTTAATGTTATAAGCTATGGAAAGCTATATTACTCTCAAATTACACTGAGAGGGCGCAATGTTCAACCAACGCCAGGAAGAAACATTCAATACTGACCAGAAATAAAGATTAATATATTAAGTTCTGTCAAAAAAGTGTAAACAAATTGATGGCAACACTAGCGCGCCCATATATACCTTAAGATCACTCTGCTAAATGTCAAATCTGTGCTCTGCTACCATTCTGCTACGAACCTTTGAAAAAGTCAGACGTCTATAACCTGACATGACTTGTCTTTTTAATGTGTGATTTTATTAATAACTAATTAAAATTATAGTGCTTTGATGGTTTTGAGAGCCTTAACGTGACTATCATTTAACATACCCGCTTTTTCCCTCTGATATGGAGACACTGGCTATAATTTGCAATGGTAAAGTAACTCCTATCCAATACTGACTCTATAAAAGCGTCCGTTCTGCGACAGATTATTATTATTATTGTTGGGTATACATTGTTGTATCTCGGCAATGATTTGCCGGTTTTTAAGAATAGCACGGGCCGAAGCCAAGTGCCAACCTTAGTGATTGATGAATTGGTGAGATGAAATAGTGCTACTTTGTAATGTTTGTGTGTGATTGTGGGATTGTGTTCGTGTGGTGACTGATGCATATGAGTGTGATGTGATGAATTGTGTCTCATTCTCGTTCTGCAAGAACTTCCTGACAATTCTACAAGTGTTCAGGATAGCGGCTTTCTGTAGGCTCTTGTAAGTATATGGCGGTAGATCTAGGGTTTTTAAAGATTGGTGCAGTTGTTTAGGAATTACACCTGTGGTTGACAGAACAATAGGAATAATAGTGACGTTACTCAAACGCCACATCTTGCTTATTTCTATTTTCAGATCTGTATATTTTGAAAGTTTTTCTGCTATTGTATTTTGTAAATTGTGTGTGTTAGGTACGGCTATGTCTATAATTTGTGCTGTTTTGTTAATTTTATCTAGTAGAGTAATGTCTGGTCTGTTGTAGTGTGTTGTTCTGTCTGTGAGGATGGCACGATCATAGTACAACTTGTGAGTGTTGTTTTCGAGAACCGTTTCTGGGTTATATTTATAATAAGGTGTTGGTGGTGAAGAAATTAAATTATATTTTATTGCTAACTTTTGGTGGACTATGTTGGCTATTTGATCGTGTCTATGTTTATAATCTGTCTGTACAACAGCTTTACATGCTCCAGTGATGTGTTGAATTGTTTCGGAGGAACTATTACATCGCCTACAAATATCTGTTGCTAGAGGGACTCGCATAATGAATTTTTGATAATTGCGGGTTTCCATGACTTGGTCTTGGATCGCAATCATGAACCCTTCAGTCTCCGGGAATAAATCGCCCCGACTAAGCCATTCGTTCGACGCTTGTTTGTCGACGTTAGGCCGGCTAAGGTCTTTGCGATGTCTTCCATGTAGTGACTTCTGAGTCCAATTTAATATTTTTGTCTGTCTGTCAGTCTGTTTTTCGTTACTTTGGGTAGTTTTATCAAACATATTTAAGGGAGTCAATTTTCGATCACTAGAAACTATTGCTTTGTGTAGGGATGAAGTGGTGCTTTTTGCATTAAAGTATTTCCTTAACGTACTTATTTGTTTATTGTGCAGATTTGTAATATCTATAATACCTCGTCCTCCCTCTTTCCTTGGCAGTGTTAGCCTCTGCACACAAGATCTAGGGTGGTGTTTCCTGTGTTTGGTCAAGGTGGTGTTGATGACGCGTTGTAGATTCTTAAGTTCCGTCTTGGTCCAACTTATTATACCGAAGGAATAGGTAAGAACGGGGATTGCATAAGTATTTATTGCTTTAGTAGTATTTCTAGAATTCAGTTGAGTGTTAAAGATAGATTTTAACCTATGCTTAAATTGTTGTGTAAGAGTAAGTTTTATTTCTTTATGTTTTATTAGCTTGTTTTGAACGTACCCCAAATATTTGTAAGTTCCGTTTTCATCTAACGAGTCTATAGTTTCTCCTGTCTGAATTGTGTAAGAGTGTTCATAAGTTTTACCGGCTCTAACTGAGTTAATTTTGCACTTATCAATACCGAATTCCATTCCTATGTCTTTTGAAAATTTATCTGTGGTATTGGCAAGTTCGTACAAATCTTCTGGTGACGATGCATACAATTTTATATCATCCATATAAAGTAGATGGTTAATTTTGCAGTCTTGTTGGTCCGTCAGTATGTCATTTGTTGTATCAATATATCGTAGTAAATACCCTGGGCTTAAAGAATTTAATTGGTTTGATAAAGGATTCAAAGCAAGACAAAACCATAATGGGCTGAGCGAGTCGCCTTGGAATATTCCACGTTGGATCTTAATTGGTTCTGTCTCAACAATGCCTGTGTGTGATGTCAGATGTAAGCGTGTCGACCATTGTTTTATGATATTACTTAAAAATGCAGTGATTTGAGGGTGTATTTTATAAATATTCAAAACTTCTAACAACCACGTATGCGGTACAGAATCGTAAGCTTTTTTATAATCGATGTACATAGTGTCTATACACTCATTTTTCTTTTGCTGGACCTGTTTGAGTATTACTGAGTCTATAGTTAATTGTTCTTTGCATCCTTGGCTAAACTTTCTGCATCCTTTCTGTTCTTCAGATATTATTTTATGTGTTTCAAGGTGTTTGTAAATGATATGAGTAATGCATGATGTCATTATTTTGTAAATTGTTTGTAGGCAAGTTATTGGTCTGTATTTTGCTGGGTTGGTGCTATCGTTGCGGTCTTTCTGTAACATGTACGTGATTCCTTCTGCTAAGTATGTAGTCATCGTTGTTGGATTTTTAATGAAATTGTTGATATAGTTATAAATATACGGGTGAATGTGCGTTAACTTTTTGTACCAAAAGTTGTGTATATAATCTGAACCTGGCGCTTTCCAATTATGTAATCTCTGAAGAACGTCTTGAAATA
This sequence comes from Asteroscopus sphinx, assembly GCA_949699075.1. NCBI lineage: Eukaryota > Metazoa > Arthropoda > Insecta > Lepidoptera > Noctuidae > Asteroscopus > Asteroscopus sphinx. The sequence continues at coordinate 17,239,274 of OX453022.1, read as the reverse complement.
CATTAATTTGAACGTGTTCAAATTCCATTTGTTCAGTGTTAGTATGATTTGTTGCCTCTTTTTTAATCCAATCAGCCTCTGCGTTATGACTAATTGGCCTCTCCCAAATTCTAGACCAAAATTGTTGTAATTCATCTACGGGTGGTGAAGAATTGTTAGTGTTATTTTCATTATTAGAGTGTGTTGTTTGATTTGTGGTAGAATTTTTCAATGTACGGTAGAATTGTCTTTCATTGTTTCTGAATTGATTGTTTTGAGTTTTACGATGTGTGCATTTTGTATATCTGTTTAGTCTACTGCTTACAAGGACCAATTTTTGTTTAAGAGTGTCTAAAAAGTGTGTAAGTTGTGTGTTTGGTTCTTCATGAATTGAGTGTATTCTATAGTGCTCTAGTATTGTGTTTACTTCTTTAATAAGTTTTGTACTTCTATTCCCTTGTATATATTGTGTTAGTCTTCCAATTTTAGCTCTTAAGTCTTTAATTTTATATTCTAACCTTTTTTGCCATTTCGGTTTATGATCTTTCTGTTGGGTGTTTACCATATTCTCAACAGGTTCGTATAAGAGTTTACTACCGTTAGTTTTAGCGGCTGTCCAAGCAGCACTATATATAACTGTTTGTAGGGTTTCAAAATCTGTGTCTTTGTTAATATATTTTGGAAGAATCATAATGTTAATATAGCTGACTATTTTGGCAAACTTTCTTGACAATTTTTGTTTCGGTATGTAATTTCTCTTTGTGGGATGAGTGTTTGTGAAATATTCTAGTGTGCGTAAAAATGTTTCTTCTAGCTCTTGGTTTCTTTCCTGATTGATTTCTGCCTCAGTATTACTAAGTTGTGTATTTGTTATAGATTGTGTAAGGGCTTCAACGTCAATGCTATTCAAGTAATTAGGCTCGTTACCTAATTCTGTTTCCTGTGTATGAGGTTGTTCAATGTGTGCTATCTCTGTGTTACTATTTGTGGAAAATTGTGTTAGTTCATTTGTTGTACTTCTATATGAATTTTGTTGATATGATTGCCCATTTGCATCTGTTTGGTTGAGCACAATATTCTCTACATACGTTTTTAGTTCTTGGAGTCGTGAGTCTGGGATCATTCTATTGTTAAGGATGGCTCTTTTTTGATCTGATATGCGTTGTTCTGATATGTGTGAAAGTTGTGGATACAATTCTATAACCATTTCTCTTAATTTTTTCCTCCAAACGGTCATATCTGTTTCCATTTTTGTACATGTAAAATAGCACTTTATGATTGCCTCATTAAGTTCTTTAGACCATTTCATTCTGGGCTGGTTTTGCGACGGTGGAGGTGTGTCAGCCTGGGCTACATTTAACTGTGATAATGTGTGATAGTGTGGGTGTAACTCAGTGTTATGTGTTTGTAGACTGTTACTTACTTCTAACCTAATGGTATCAAGTGTTGTGGTTGGAAGTAACTTATTACGAACTATTGCTCTTCTTTGGTCTCCAATTCTTTGTTTCGAGACTTTCATTTGCGGAAATCTGTCAGTAAACTGTTGATGCAAGGAAGCAAGATATGAACTTGTATCAGCTTCTAAGTTTGTGATGATGAGATATGTACGCCAAATGAATTTGTTAATTTCATCATTCCATTTTTTCCGCGTAATTGTTGAGACAGCAGCGGGTGAACGGTTTTCGGCAGATGTAGCCTCCGACACAACGTCTACTGTCAATGGCGATGATGATGATGATGATGATGATGATGATCTCAATGCTGCTAAGTATGAAGGTGATGATGATGCTATTGATGAAAAGATGGATCTCGGAGAGGATGATAAGGAAACTTCCATAGTTTCATCATCTGCAGACGCCTCGTTTGTCTGAATGGCTTTTCTTTTTTTTGACCTAGTTATCATAATGTTCCCACGAGTAGCTAGAGACTAAAATGTCGACCACGGCAGAGCCCTGCGTTCACCGTGGTAAGGGTATATAAATCTGGAGGTCCCCTATTTTCCAGAGTTCGCATACTAGCGACTAAGCTCTCCCTTAGCCATGAAACCCTCGGCGTATGCTGTTTCACCTTGGTTTGGAGGAATTGGGAAATGGGAAAACTTTTAGCCTGGGGGTTGACTAGAAGCTTAGGTAAGGATTGGGGATTGGGATTAGGCAAATTAAGGAAGGAAATGTAGGAATAGGGATTAGGAAAAGGAAATTGGGCAAATTGGGAAAGTGCTCTTGGTCTGGGAGTGGATCAAGAACAAGTTTGTACCCCTCTTGGTCTGACCTTTCACCCTAGACCTGCCCGGCATGAGTGTATCTACCGGTATAGCCCTAGCGCTCATTAAGGCGCACAAGCCCTACCACGACGTCAACGTAAGGATACGACGGAGGGTTATTATTATTATTATTATGATACTTTATTGTACACACAAATACACATTAATATTACAATAGGAAAGCTTATGTACATCGGCGAGCTTAACTCAAAAATGAGTTTTCTTACAGCAAACCTTAGAGCGATAGAGAGATGTTGATATAATAATATCTACTATAACGGTTACTAAAAAGGTGTAAAGCCATTACGTGTATTCTATATTCATAAAGTCTTTAATTTCGTCTAGTATATAGGTGTTTAGCACTTTAAAAGAAACTACAATAATTGTTTCGAACACTTACATTGCAGTTATCTACTGCAGTTGCCGTGGTTTTAACGTATATTATACTAGTGCAAATAATCCATAATCCATAGTCTCTGCCTACCCCAATGGGAAACAGGCGTGATAATATGTATGTATGTATGTATACTAGTGCATATAAAATATATAAAAACTAAATTGACAAGTCGGGACTCAGTTAATACAACGATGAAAATAATTTAATGAGCTTCAGAATGCTCATGAACAAAGCAGCTGACACAATAGGAAAAGTAATGATTCATTTATATTATAATGTCTAAAGTCAACATACAATTACATCACTAGACATATGTCGAAAGTTATTACGTATTGTAATGAAAACCGCGCGCACGCATTTGTCGACAAGAACAAAAATTAAAAATTCTAATGAAACGAAGCTATTCAAAAATTTAAGATTAGCTCCGCAATTAAAAGGCAAACAACAAGGTTAACAATTGAAGGTTGAACATTCTAAGAAAAAAGGTAGTCTACAATGCTAAGTATCACCTGTCAACGTCAACTGTCACTAATTTATCCAGGCTTCTATTCCTCAAACAATATTTATTATTCAGGGTCCATCACAAGATTGTAATACAATTAACACTAACAATCAAAAAACTGCCCTCGTTACCCGCTGATTACAAGATATCGATACATGAATCGATTAATTCGCTTAGAAAGGTTACATAGCAAAAATAATTTATACTACACCAATGTTATTAATTACTAAATTGTTTATCAATCATAATTAATGCACACATGATAAATATCCTAGCCACTTTACTGAGGAGTGGGTTATTTGTAATATTTCTACATAAATTACAGGATGGCATTAAAGGCCATTAAAGATAATTCACAATTATTTAATTTTATGTCAAATTGATTTAATCAATTTAACCATTAATAGGTTCCGAACGTGAATATTTTTTTTTAAATTACGTTCTTTAAAAAATAATATAATTTTTTATCATGAACTCCCACATTTATTCAAACATGTCACACACTTACAGCTCTATAATAACATAGCATGCGTATGCGCATATCGGAGTCGCGCTGTTATGGCCGGCGGTCAACTAATTTCTTACCATCTGATAACAGCCCGTGATCTCCCCATAATAAGATATTCACGAAGACTGATGAAACGGTAGACGCGAATATGTTTTGGAAAATAAATTTTCAAAGAATTTGAATATTTGTATTTAAATTCGAGTATTTTGAAATTTTTTGACACATAATTTAGATTGCAATGTCTACCAAAAAATGGTAAAACTCGTTTATATTTAAATAGGTTTGTATAATAGCAAGATAAGGGGCAAGAATAATTTGTAGAAAAAGAAAGAGTAGAAATGAGAAGATTAATAATTATGTTGGAAAATGATGGATAAATAAAAAAGGCAGCTGTCGAAGCAGCTAAAGACCACACAAAGTATAGAAGATGCAGAATAGTTATTAGATATCAGTCGCGAAGGGTCTCAACACTATTGCCACCGGCTTCCCATTAGGAATTTCTTAAATACAGATCAACATTTCTATGCTAATTTATTGTTCTAAAGTACAAAAAATTAATGTAAAGTTAAATTAAAAGTTGTTTAATTGATTTTTTATTTTATTAAAGTGCGATCTTAGCTATTTTAGGATTCCTTTCTGAAAAATTTGACCCTTCGCCACTGTTACATATTAAGTTGACTGAGAAAAAAACCGAATTTAGAAAATAAAACCAATCCCAATATTCCCAATAGATCATGTTGAACCCATTGCTACACAATATAGAAGAAGTAGCAGGGCATTTACACATTGCAAGCATGAGAAAAAATGTTCACACGGAAAAATTAAAAAGGATAGATTATACATGGATAAAGAAGGGAGCAATAGCCAAATATGGGATAAATATTATAAAAACTGGTAATTGGATTCCAAGCTTATTGGTTTCACAGCAAAAAGTGATAACACAACATCAACACTTGTATATTTTTTAATGTTCTATGCTTTGCCGACGAACAATTACGTTGAAGTGGCATTAAAACTAGTGCATGAACGATAAGGAATTTTATTTTGAAATGACGGCCAATAGAGATGTATAGAAGAAAAAAGACAAGCCGAAACTCCAAATAAATTGGTATAAGGCCAGGAGGATGATGATGATGGAATTTTATTTGCTAGATTTTCATTTAGTTGGATGAGAATGGCTGAAGATTGAGGTCAGTGGCGTGCTATTGTAGAGGCATTTTCTAATAATGATATATTTCTGATGATGATATATTATTTCTGTAATTTTCAAATCTTATGATCTATGTTATCAGCTCACCTTTCTCAGATGTAGAGAACAATTTGTAGGTGGCATTCATCAAGACATCAGTTTAAGAAGAACACGTAAAAATACAAGTGATGAATTTTAAAGCACATTGTGCAGTGCATGTGTCACTTGGCCTTTGTTTCCACCAGCTACTATCCTGACAAGCTGAAAGTCCAAATAAATTGGAATAAGGGGAGGAGGATGATGATGATGGAATTTTATTTTGGTTGATTTTTGTTTAGCTGGATGAGAATAGCTGAGGATCGAAGTCAATGGCGTACTATTCTAAAGGCATTTTCTAGAAGTGGACCGCTGAATGTTATGGTTAAGGTTATTTTTAAATGACGGCTGATAGAGATGTATGGAAGAAAAAAGACAAGCTGAACCCCTAAATAAACTGGAAGAAGGGCAGGAAAATGATGATGATGACATTTTATTTTGATTTATTTTTGTTTAGCTATATGAGAATAGCCGAGGATCGAAGTCAATGGCATGCTATTCTAGAGGCATTTTCTGATGATGATATATTTTTTCTGCAATTTTCAAATAATATAATCTAAGTTATCAGCTCACCTTTCTTAGATGTAGAGAACAATTTATAGGTGGCATTTATCAAGTCATATGTTTAAAAAGTACAAGTAAAAACAAAATGATGAATTTTAAAGCATATGTGCAGTGCAAATGTCACTTGTGCTTTCGTTTCCACTATCTACGATCCTGACATACAAGAAACAATTTCGAAAATGTGTATCCTTTTTTATTATTAAACTAAATTAAGATTAAAATTATTTTTTGATATTTTTGAATGATGAATGAATACATAATACATCATCAATGACTACAGAAAAAAAAACGTAATTTAATAACATAGTACACGCTGAAAGACTTCGAACTTAAAACATAAATTAATGCAAATTATAGATTTATAAGTACATGTTCCCATTAGTCAACACATAAGACTCATGTCTACATTAATAGAATATTAACTCTGTGTAAAAAGTAAAGCGTAATGAAAAAATAATTTTACATGATTTATAGCTTACTCAGAGATCGCAAATTGCCGTCAGTTTGGGACATTTAACTTAAGTGGTGCGTACGCGCATGGTACGTTAATTTTTGAAAAAAGAAGGAGGAAATTATTTGCGAGTAAAATGGCGCGATGTATTCTGAGAGCGAACGATAATGATTGATTTTAATAAATACAGGGCGGTTGGCGCCAATGCAGTGGATTTTAACTCGCTCTAAATATAATTTATCTTTGCTGCTGTATTATTGGGTGGCAGTAATGTTATACCGGTTGTCATATTTGTCTGCACCTCGCTGAACCAGATTAAGCGGGACCAAGATAGATCCAAAATGTATTGAATTATAATGGCAGAGTAAGATCCTTTTGTCTGGTAAAACTATACTCGTATCATATAGCTTTAAAAAGCTAATTTACTTAATACTCAGATGTTAAATAGTTTAATAGTCTAATAGTTTTTATGTCGTAATCACATAACATTTAACAAGTTCACTATCCGCGAACAGACACAATAGTTATACGACAGAATACCTAATAGTACTATCGTACAGAACGGCCAATCACCGCCCCCCGCCAATTTAAGATTCCTCACCAGCACCCCGCACCCACCCGCGGTTTGCCGGCAATTGGACTGCAAGATTGCAATGGAAGTCAATAGCCAGTCGCTATACCAGCACGCCATCTCTGAAAACTACTGAGAAGCGCTTGGAACCCAGTCGGCATTACGAGCGGCGAGCATCCCTAACCTACACATGTGTGCGCGTTCGTATACAGACGTAATCTTGTGTATGTGGTGTTGCTAACATTTATATTGTATTGAGTGGCCGCGGTGTGGTTATACAATCGCCATGGTATATGCGTGGAGCACTGGACAGGGAAAGGATTAATCTGCAATCGGAGATTTCTACTTAAAACGGCATCAACCTTTAAAATACGCTGTTCTGTTTAATTTTACATTAACTTCTATAAATAAGCATAATTATCATTACCTCAACTTATTCAAAACTCAATTAAACAGCGTTTAAATTTAAAAAGCATAAGCCGTACCGTAATTATAACTTAAACATGGTGGTTTTAAATTTTTTTTTTTTATATTTAAGGAGTTTCACAATGTATCTCCTCAATCCATCCTCAAAGACCCATTTAAGGAATTTTTTGCACCTTTACACAAGTTTTTGCAAGTTTCTGCTTAAACATAACTTACAAGTACAAATAATTAAGTTATAAAAGTTTATAGACCATTTATAAATAATTCATTTGGTAAGTTATAAAGTTCTAGCACGTAATTAACTTTTTAAATTACATTAAACATACAATAACTTGTTAAATTTTGAGTGAAGTGAAGTTGAAATGCTTGTTAAAATATATATGAACTGTAACGTAATAAGGAAGCGTTGTGGAGTGAAAGAAGATGTAGTGACAAAGATTGAGAAAGGTATGTTAAGATGGTTTGGACATATAGAGAGGATGGATGAGAGTAAATTGACGAAACAAGTATACGAAGCGAGTGTGGATGGAAGAGTTGGAAGAGGACGACCTCGGCGAACGTATCGCGATCAAATCGCGGACGTTCTCAAAACATTCCAGGTTAAGAGTTCTCTAAACCGACGAGCATGCATGACAAGGTTAATGGACGTAGATGAAGCGAAAGAAGTGTGTTAGGATCGTAACAGGTGGAAATCCATAGTCTTTGCCTACCCCAATGGGAAACAGGCGTTATAATATGTATGTATGTATGTATATAATTTACATATTTTTTAAAAGTACTGAAATAAAATCAATTTAAGGAGTAATGGGTAGTTGTGATCTGGACCCATCGACCAAAAACAATATTTTTTTTCCGTAATTCATCCGTCAACCTCATCGCCTTCGCCATAATTATGATCATCAGAAAATTGCAATAATGAACTACTGCTTTATACACCTTGTTACACCGTACCGTAATTCTTACATGAAGTATCAAAAGTTCTTTAAAATTACCACTTAAAAAACAATTTGATCAAAAGATATCTGAAACAGTTTATAGCTCATAACAACATAACATAACATAACATCACGCCTGTATTTCCCCGAAGGGGTAGGCAGAGGTGTAATAGTACACCCACATTTCGCCAGTTATGCTATAGTCCCATGTAATAGGGGGCGAGCCTATTGCCACTAACCGGGCACAAATCCAGACTCCGGGCTGCTACTGAGAATTTCCTAATGAAAAAACCCAATAACACAAGCTCATAATATGTTTAATTAAAAAGTTATATGATTGGTGCCCAATATTGACGTCTGTGGTCTAGTGGCTCGAGTGTCGGACTGCTGATCACGAGGTCGTGGGTTCAATTCCCACAGGACACAAATATTTATGTGATGAACATAGGTGTTTGTGTTAGTCTGTTTGTTTCATAATAATATATTATTATAAGTATGTATTTACAAAAAAAAATGTATAAGTATTATATCCATTGTCTAGTACCCATAGTACAAGCTCTGCTTAGTTTGGGACTAGATGGTGCTGTGTAAAATGCCCCAAAATATTTGTTTATTTTATTTTATTTAATATAAAAATAATACTGGCACTTCGCTTGTCACAAATAAATTTGCGTTATTTCGCCAATACAAAACATACCCTATTTCTCTTTGTATTAAATTTATATTTGGACTAATTAGAATATTTCAATAAATACGCTAAGTGAAGCCAGGATCACATGAGCATTACATTGCCAAGTTACGTATGATATTTGGTCCTGTCAAAGTGGCAGCTGCAATGTCAGTAAATTGTTGTGACGGTTGTTTTATTAATACATACTTATGTGATGAGAAATAATTATGATATGATTGTTATGTAGGTAGGATGTTATTTTATATGCAAAATATGATCCAATAGTAGTTTATGGAACTCTTGCATAATAGGGGTTATTAAAACACGAGTATAAGTTTAAAAACCGAGCCGTAGTAGGCGAGGTTTTAATACCTAGTTATAAACGCAGTTTACGCAGTTTTATAAACTAGTAATTTAGATAATTCTAAACTCATGATTGCATTACCTATTGAGGTGGATTACTATTTTAAATAAAAGACCAAAGTCAAAACAAAAAACCTTGGTACTTAACAATTGTCGTAGACCTAAGTTTTTCTTGATTTTTCTTATAAAAGATTGCTCGTCATTTTCGTTGCTGCTTCCAAGTCAGGTGGAATTAAATTCTCCTCAGTACTGCTTTTGTCGGAAATGATTGCCCAGAATAAAACTTTAGACCAAAAAAAAACACAGTATAATCGTAAATAAACATAATTAATATTCCCTTTATTAATCTCACAAACTTATAATTTATATTTTTAAATATTAAATAAATAAAAAACATTTAAAAATATAAAAAACAGCAGCCCACCGGCATCGGGAACAGGGTCCAAGCTACCGGTGGTCAGGGCCCCAGAGAAAGGAACCTCCTCACTATGCGTGCCGTTTCAAGGAGTACTGCCTTCTGCATCTGGCCCTTGATCCAGCCGCCCAACGAGAGCCTCCTTAGGTGTTGGTCGAGGCTCTTGGCTATTAAGCCATTGGCCGTGATGACTATCGGTACAATGACTGCTGAGTAGAAGTGGGCGTTTAAACAAAACGCATTTAAAAAATCTAATTTTTAAAAAAAGCGTCAAAGCACGCTTATAGATTTAAGCAGATTTCGTTTAAAACTTTTTTAATCAACAAAACTTATGCTTTCAATAGTACGATGGAAATGCAATCTTATTTGTATTGACGTAAGACTGAACTTCGAAAATTGATAAATAATTCAATAACCGGCGAAATTAAGTTTTATTCGTTTACATGATTTTTGCATATAGAAAGGACTTTTTTTGTTTAGTTGGTTGTTTTTGATGCGTTTATTTAAACGATTTTTGTTTTAGCTTTTGGCTTTTGCTTACGCTTAGTATGACTTTCGCTGTCAACGAGTGAATGCGTATGTACCTATTTAATTTGTACTCCACGGTATATTACGCGACGAGTTACGCACGCGATCTTTTAAAAAGAGTATTTGATTGTAGTTTGTTTGATTTTTGTATAGTTTTTGGTGAACTTTATAAATAGTATAATTAGAACAGTGAATAGACTTAATAAACTGTGACAAAAAACTTGTGTTGTGTAATTAATAATAGGTACTGTAGAGAAAATGCCGAGAAGCAGCAATTTATTTATTTGGAACTATTTTGATCAAAATCAGGACGATAAAAATGCCGAGTGTAAACTATGTAAAAAAAATATATCTTACAAAACCAGTATTTCTAACTTGAAACAGCATTTAAAGATAAAACATATTAGTAGTTTTAACGAGTTTCTTTTGCAAGGCCTTTCGCACCAGGATAATTGGTCCAGGTCAACACCAATGGCAGCTTCATCTGAAGCTCATTGTTCATCATCAGGTAATGTGCATGGTGGTGGTGGTGGCGGAACCGGTGATAGTAGTATTAACATTGGTGGGTCTTATGGTGAAGGTGTAACTAATACGGTGAATGCTGGCAGGGTTGGCAGGTATATGAACATACCTAGACAAAAAACTATTAATTCATATTTGCCTAGACCTATAAGACAAGATGAGAAAAAAAAAATTGATAAAGCCCTATTAAAATTAATGACGATGGATTTTCAACCATTCAGTGTCGTAGAAGATGAAGGTTTTAAGGAGTTTGTGTCTGCCTTAAATCCCAGTTACGAGTTGCCCAACAGAAAAACGATTTCAAATTTATTGTTATCGGCAGAATACGCCGAACGTCATGCCGAAATTCAGGCTCAAGTGCAACAGCGATGCACTAGTATCTGTGTCACGACAGATTGCTGGACGTCTCGAAATATGGAATCCTACATGGCAGTCACGGGACACTTCATTGACAAAGAAACGCTCCAATTACGGAGCATCCAAATTCAATGTGCGGCTCTTGAAGGTCATCACACCGGAGAACGGTTAGCAGCCGAACTCCAGCAAATCTTTTGCGAATGGGACATTCAAGATAAAATAAATTTGATAGTTTCAGATAACGCTGCTAATATGTTATCAGCAGCCCGAATACTCCAAAAAGATCACTATGGATGCTACGCGCATAAATTAAATCTGGTTGTGCAAGCCGCTTTGAATGACAGAAGCCTAACAAATACTATCACAAAAGTGCAAAAAACTGTGTCTCATTTTAAGCGCAGCACTATTGCCAAAGAAAGGCTGCTTAAATATCAAGCCACGGCTCAAAATGTGGCTCAACCAAAAAGTCTTTTGCTGTCCGTTCCAACACGCTGGAATTCAACATTACAAATGTTAGAACGCTTCAGTTCCTTACAGGAAGCTTTAAGGGCTACAATCCCTAATTTGAATACACAGCTGCCAGTAATACCGATAGAAGAGTGGGTCTGTATCAGCCAAATGTGTGAGGTGCTCAAGCCATTTGAAGATGTCACAAAAATAATGAGCACAGAAAATTATCTAGTGGCTAGTAAAGCTGTCGTACTTGTAGCTGGGCTAAACACCGTATGTGACGAGCTATCACAGCGAAACTTTTACGATCCCGTGAAAACCCTTGTTCAGAATTTAAAAGACAATTTGTTGGTTCGATTTGCGAACATAGAGGAATGTGAACCGATTGCAATTTGCAGTATGCTAGACCCTCGATTCAAGCATCATGCATTCGAAGACCAAACAGCAATGCTTAACACAAAATATAAACTTGTGCAAAAAATTACGGCGCTCCATGCCCAAGACGAAGCCGAACTCGATGATGTACCAAGTGTATCTGGTTCTAGTTATAATCCATTGAGCTGTACTTCTTTGTGGGGTAAATTTGACCAAAAGGTGACGTCTTCGCGCCAGCCAAAAACGGCAGAGGAAAAGGCCATTGAAGAATTAAATATGTATTGGCGCGAAAATGTTTTGCCTCGGTCAGAATGCCCAATAAAATGGTGGAAAGAGCACAAATCCATTTACCGAAAAATGTTTGAAATATTTATTTCCAGCTCTAATATTGTCGTCACTTCTGTACCATGTGAAAGGGTATTTTCGAGAGCAGGGTACATGATATCTGATAGGAGATCACGCTTAACTACATCCAAAGTGAAAAAATTAATGTTCTTAAACTCTTTGAACAAGAAAAACTGATTAAAAATAAGAAGTTACCTATTGTAAATAGAAAATAATAATTTTGTGTACATAAAATCAATGGACTTCTAAGTATGCCCGACATGAACAACAAAAATTCGATATGAAAAAATCATTCATTTCAGACAGTCCTAAGCCTGGTAAGTACGAAGTGAAGTTATTTGATTTTAACTAATTTTAAGAAGTCAAAAACAAAAAGCGTCAAAAGCGTAAAAAAGTCGTTGGCAAAAAAAAGCACAACGTTTAAACACGCTTACGATTTTAAGTCGTTTTTCCCAAGTCTACTGCTGAGTCCACATCCCACATGTCGACAATCTCGTGAGCTAAGTCAATATACTTGATTTGTTTATCTTTCTCAGCTTTCACGAGGTTGTCGTCAAGAGGGACCGTGATATCAACAATCACTGCACGGCGCTCTGAACGATCTATCACCACAATGTCAGGTTTATTGAAAACAACAGTCCTGTCAGTGATGATGGATCGGTCCCAGTACAGTGTGGCATGACTATTTTCAAGAACTGGGTCGGGCACATACTGGTAGTACGGTACTTCCGATTCCACAAGATTATATTTCAGAGCAAGTTGCTGGTGGATAATCCTGGCTACCAGGTTATGCCTGTGCAAGTACTCGCCGTTAGCAAGACGAGATTAATTAATATTATTATTATTACGCCTAAATCCAGCAGACCAACACGCAAGCACTCTGGCGTAATTTATTTATTACGAATGTGAGCATAAAGTCTGTCAAAGGGTATTGTTTTTAAATTCATAATTTGAATTGTACGATATGAGTGTAGTTAAATTTTATCAATAATAAATTTGAATTATATATTATTATTAAATATATACACACCGGCACAATTAGCGGAACACAAAAAAAGCAGGATTTTAAAATCTTTTACTTGAGGAACTGGCCAGTTATGATATTTTTTTAATTTATTGTCAAATTTGAAAATAGAAAATTAGATGACATACACTTTTTTCATTCATTTGTTTTATTTTCCCGAACAATACGTTTTGTCAACTTGTTCGAGTAATAACTACGAAATTGTAATTTTTTTGAAAAATTGCACTTAATGGTTTTTTATAAATTTGTTATTATATAGGCAATTTTGTTTATTAAAAGCTCTTTATTATGCCTGACTTAACATCACTGGAAATCATTAGGGCTGATGAAATGAGAAGAAATGGCCATACCTACAGATCGATTGCCTCAAGGCTTCGTCGACCAGTATCAACGATTCATCGCAGCATCCAGCGGTACAGATCGTCTAATTCTCTTGTGAGGAGAAGGGGTCAAGGTAGAAAAAGATGTACATCGAGGCGAGATGACAGTTTTTTACAACTTGGAGTTCGTAGGAATACGCGATTAACGGCTGTACAAGCTCGAAATGAACTGGAAGACGTTCGAGGAGTACGAGTAAGTGAGCGTACAGTTCGCAGGAGATTTGAAGAAGTTGGTTTAGGGTCGTATATACCTACCAAAAGCCCAAAACTTGAGAGATGTCACCGCGTAAACCGATTAAGCTATGCGCGAGAACATCGTCATTGGGATTTGAACGAATGGCAGCAGGTTCTCTTTACTGATGAGTGCAGAGTTCTTTTAAAACAGATCGATGGGAGACAGCGAATATGGAGACGCAAAGGAGAACGCCACATACAGTCTAATTTTGAACATACAGTGGCTTATGGTGGCGGCTCGATTATGGTTTGGGGAGGGATATGTTTGGGAGCTCGCACGGAGTTAGTGATAGTCACAGGAGGGACCATGACAGCAGATCGATACATCAGAGACATTTTAGAAGAACATGTTGTACCATTTGCCCCATTTATTGGTGACGACTTTATTCTAATGCAAGATAATGCTCGTGCTCATAGTGCACAATCGGTACAGGCATATCTGAGCCACGTAGGTATACCGGTGATGCAATGGCCAGCAAATTCCCCCGATATGAATCCGATAGAGCATGTCTGGGACTTGCTAAAAAGAAGGGTTAAATCCAGAATGCCACCCCCCAACAATCTGAATGAACTTGGAAACGCATTACTTGAGGAGTGGGAGCGGTTGCCTCAAGAAATCATCGATAACATAATCTGTAGCATGCCCAGACGAATGGAAACCGTAATCAGAGCAAGAGGGGGAAACACTCGTTATTAATTTTGCTTTAATTTTATTGTTAAATCATTTAATGCTTACTTTTTTTAATTTTTTGTGATGGTTCATAATCATCTAAAAATTTCACTTATTTCAAATTTCTTTATTTTTCAATAAAAAATAACGAAGACTTTTCAAAGTCGTTGTTAAAAGATGTTAATCAATTTGTTATTTTGTGTCTAATTACATTTTCGTCAAATATATGCGTTATTATCTCATAGTCTCACTTTTTTTTCTGTTCCGCTAATTGTGCCGTTGTGTATATATTTGAATATATATTATTATTGCACCGACCTATATCTACTAATCGGTGTCATAAAAGGCGACTAAGGGATTCACAACAGGATTGGCAGCAGCGTTCTCTGAGTATTTAACCAACCAACTGCGATCGCCAACCCGCCTGCCAAGCGTGGCGATTATGGCATATCCCCCCAAACCGCTTGAGAGCAGTGGACATCTTTCGGCTGAAATGATTTTATTTATTTATTATTTGGAAGACCAACAGCAATTACATTAGTATAGTTCCCGGCACGAGACGTGAGCACAAATTGTACCTGCGTGGTAGTCTCTGTCGTCACCGTATTCTAGTATTCCGTTTTCTACGTATACTCAATTATGCATTATCATATAATTTTACTAAGCCAATGCAAGTGCCCGTTTCTGGTCTGCTGTACTGTTAACAGAGATTCGACCACTTACGCAGTGGAATCTGTGCTCACGACTCGTGCCGGCAACTATATAACAATGTTAGTTATGATACAATCTGCCAATAATAGGTCTTCACGAATAGTGACTGAGTACAGTAGGATGCAAAGACTTTGTATATATGGTAGGATGCGTGGATATAATACTAAATATATATAGAATAACTAACATTTTTGAAAGAAAAATAGTTTTTTGTTTCCAAAAAAACTCGGGGTGCTAAACAGAGCGAGACATATTTCAGACCGGCTCATCGCCTAAAACTTTATAAGGCACAAATCCGGCCGCACATGGAATATTGCTCTCACCTCTGGGCTGGAGCACCCGAGTACCTACTCCTTCCACTTGACCGCATTCAGCGTAGAGCGGCTCGAATCGTCGGCGACTATGCTATTCCCAATCGGCTGGACCCTCTAGCTTTGCGAAGAGACGTTGCATGTCTGTGCGTCTTATATCGCATGTACAATGGGGAGTGCTCTGAGGAATTGTTCGACCTTATACCAGCCGCTGACTTCCACCATCGTACCACCCGCTATAAATCTAAATTCCATCCTCACCATCTTGATGATTGGTGGTCAACTACAGTACGTTTCACACGCCACTTTTTGCCTCGTACAGCAAAACTGTGGAACCAACTTCCGTCAGCGGTTTTCCCGAACAAATTCGACATGGGAGCCTTCAAGAAAAGAGCATACGTCTTTTTAAAAGGTCGGTAACGCATCGGCGACTCCCCTGGTGTTGCGGATGTCCATGGGCTGTGGAGATTGCTTACCATCAGGTGACCCGCATGCTCGTTTGCCCTCCTAAGTTATAAAAAAAAATAAAAAAAAAATAAAAAAATCTAGACTAATTGCTTGTCTCGCCGATTGCATACTTGTCACAAATATATTAAGTTTTAGCTGTTTACATTGTTTGTTGACGGTATTGTTCGCTCGCCACAGGAACGCATTCTGACGATAGTTGGAGGATACCAGAGGTACGTAGATGGGAGTAAATTGTCTTACGGTCTTCGTTGGTACATTGAAGGCTATTTTTGAAAGGAGATCGGGACAATCAACAGAACCCGATATGATGTTCATCATAAATGCTACCTACCATACCATCATATCCGCTACTTCTCGCCGTATAGTCAATGGTAAAATATGGAACTTAGCACACAGTTTTAAGTAATCTTTTGAATCATATTTGCATTTTAAGCGGTAGCATAAGTATTTTAAAAATTTCATTTGAATCCTCTCAAGCCGAGAGATGTATTTATCGTAACGTGGGTTCCAAACTTGACTAGCATATTCCAATATGCTACGCACATTTGTGCAGTATAATATTTTTAATGTTTTTGCCTCTTTGAAACTGTTTGACATACGCATCACAAAGCCCAATGCCCGATATGCCCTAGAGATAATATTGTTAACATGCTCATCAAATAGTAACTTGGAGTCATGAATAACACCCAGATCGCGTATGTTAAAACACCTCTGGAGTTTCTGCCCCTTCAATACATAATCAGAGAGGATGGTATTTAGTTTCCTGCTATACGAGATAACCGAGCACTTGGTAGGGTTTAAATCAATCTTGTTACGAGAACAATAATCATCTAAGCGAGTAAGATCTGCCTGTAGGTCTGACACGTCTGAAGCAGTTGAGATGGCCTTAAATATTTTCACATCATCCGCAAAGCATAGTAATTGAGCATGATGAAAGCAATGACCGATGTCGTTCACAAAGATCAAAAAGAGCAATGGGCCAAGAAAGGAGCCCTGGGCACCCCACTGGGTACGATAACCTAACTAGAAATGTAGTTATTGATCACAACAGCTTGAGATCGGTTCCATATATATGAAGAAAACCATCGGAGAAGGTCTCCTCTTATACCAATTTGGTCCAATTTGGAAATTAGCGTGTTGTGATCAATTATATCAAAACATTTGCTATTATCTGTGTAAACGACGTCGACCTGCCTCCCTTTACTCATTGCTTCAGATATGAAATCGTTCAGGAGTATAAGGTTGGATGTCGTTGAACGCCCTCTCAGGAATCCGTGCTGAGAGCTATCGAATGAGTGTTTTAATGCACCATATAATTGGTTATAAATAATTCTTTCGAATACTTTGGCTAGTATACATAATGTTGAGACCGGTCTATAATTTGAAGCATCAATTTTTGAGCCCTTTTTGTGGATAGGGGTTATGAAGGCAGACTTCCATATAGATGGAACAACACCATCTGACAGGGATTTGGTAAAAAGTAAACCGACAGGTAACGAAATGGTGTCTGCGCACTTGACCAAGAAAATAGGAGGAACCTGATCTGGTCCAGCGGACTTTGTGAGGTCCAGTTCCTTGAGAATCTTATGATGATGATAAAGTTTGAATAAGGAAGTCAGTTTGATTAATTTAAAGCTAAACATGATACGTAGACACTGTTTGAAAGTATATAAAATAAAGTAACTACTTAATCCTTTAACATACATACATAACATCACGCCTGTATTTCCCCGAAAGGGTAGGCAGAGGTGTATAGTACACCCACATTTCGCCAGTTATGTTATAGTCCCATGTAATAGGGGGCGAGCCTATTCCCATTAACCGGGCACAAATCCATACTCCGGGCTGCTACTGAGAATTTCCTAATGAAAAAACCCAATAATACTTTGCCCGACCCGGGAATCGAACCCATGACCCCACGCTCAGCAGTCGCGCTTGCAACCACTAGACCAACGAGGCAGTAATCCTTTAAGGTTTTATATAACTAGTGCCATGTTCTGTAGCAAAACCGCTTAGAAAATTGATACATAAAATAACCGAACAAACTTAATTATACTAAACAGGTAAATGTTTAGAATAAATAATTTGTAAAAGTGCCTCTAGGTGCCACCTGTCAGTAATGGTATTAAGTACCATATTATGCGCATACACCATACCAATATGGTAATAGAACATGTGAACATTAAACGGAAAACATTTACACCTGGATTTTCTCCTAGCTCATCTTATCAACAGCCTTTTGGTAGATTCAGTTTCATAACAAATTCAAGTAAAATTAAATAAAAGCTTTACATTTAATCGTATCATTATCACGCAAGTGTGGTCGAGACAGAACATATTTCTTTGCTATTTTAGGTTATATTATTGTTGGACCTACTTCTGCCACCAAACAGTAATGTGCTTGCATTTCTGTATTTTAAAATTAGTAAACACTACTTCTCAATCTGTTTCACTACTTCTTGAAATTGCTCAACTACAACACTTTATATTTGTATTTATTAGTAGGTATATTATATGATATATATTTCTCATACTTATTTCAGTTAATTCCATGTACTTTATATTATAATATTTATGTAGATATATTATGTACGAAACGTACCTACTTTTACACCGTACCTACCCACGATCGGTTCCTATTCTTCTAGTCCATCCAAAGGTTGTCTGGAAGAGATTGCCTTGTGCGATAAGACCGCCCATTGTACTTACTTATTTACTCTTTCTGTAAACTATTGTCTTTGTTTTCGTTTGGTGTAATGTACAATAAAGAATATAATAAATAAATAAATATTTCGGTGTGAAGGGTACGGGTACCGGTAAAATTACAATCACAAGAGACTTTCAATATTCATGTTTCAGTTAGGCTAACCGTCTTGCAATAACATTTAGGCAACATCCTAGGTGGTATTGCAGTTTTTTATGGGCAAAGATAACCGCTTAACATCAGGTGGGCCTTTAGCACGTTTACTATGAAATACTCGTAAAAATAAAAAAACGAGTGTGCTTTAGAGCACACGACTGAAGTAAAACTTCACTAACTTATACCTCCCTCAATAATATTTCAATGAGAAAGGAATGGTGGCGGCGCGGCGCGCGTATATCTACCGGCGCTGTGTCGTGGCCGGCCGTCGCGCGCACCTCGTTCCCCGCGTCCCGCACTACCTCACTTTTCGTAACGCAATCACCAGCTTACTCCCAATAATAATTCAAGCTTGCTTAATTCAAGCGTGCGTAAAGAAGTTTTACTTCAAAAATTTAAGTTTTTAGGTACTAACTAGCCTATGCCCGTGACTTCGCCCGCGGGAATGTCGTTTATCGCGCATCCCTCGAGAACTGTTCATCTTCCCAGGATAAAAATTGGCCTATATGTTAATCCAGGTTCTATCTGTATGCCAAATTTAATTAAAATCGGTTTAGCCGTTCTTGAGTTAAAAAGGTGTAACTAACCCGACTTAGTTTTATATATTTAGATTACCGTAATGGAATAAGACCGACGGCGACGCTCATGTACGGCCAAAATTAATATCCAATCTATCCACGATTTACCCTACCAGGGATAGAAATTTGACATATTTTGTATGGAGCTTATGTCAAATTACTATCCTAGTAGGGCAAATCGTGGATAGATTGGATATTAATTTTGGGCCAGTAACGATTCTATGCTCAGATGATTTTAGATCATACTGTACTAGAGCAAAGTTCAGTTATACAAACAGTATGGGATAACGTTTATAGAAAAAGATAAAGTAGATCAGCAGTTATGATGGCTTGGGATAATTCCGGACGTGGTGTAATTCCGTTAAAATGGATTTGACGCAGAGTGTGGCACCATTTTTTAATTGATAGCAACAATAGTGAGACATCTTTTTATTCTACCTATCACTTTAGGTCGCGTCATTATATTGTTCGAAAACACGAAAATCTATTTTTCCGGAATTACCCCACAAGCATCAAACTTTAATGGATAAAAATATAATTTCTTTCAGTTACCCTGCACATATCCATAGATTATACCAAAGACTTTGTATATACTGACGTCAGTATAATAACTTTATGGATTATACACTAATATGGAAACACATATCTGACAGGCATTTTAAGGCTTAGACAGGCGTGCGGTCGCCATTGAATTTTGCGCTTCATTCCCGCGTTTTACCTTAGACAGGCTTTTTTTCAAAAAAATCAAGCATGTGTGCAATAACAATAAGAACCCAGCTTCCATCCAAACGACATTGTTTGCGATGACCGCTCAGCGGTTACACATAATTTTGCGCGGTAACCCTAACCCTCACTTAACCGGATCCGATGACCATTTTGACCGGCTGTGTGTAGGGTTGTACGTTTATGAAAATCGCCTATCGTTTATGTTTTATAATGAGGAAGGATTTGTTTGTTTGTAATCGATAAACTCTGAAACTACTGAACCGATTTCAATAATTCTTTCATTATTAGAAAGTTAGGTACTTTATCCAGAAGTACATAAGCTATATTTTATTTCATTACGCGGGCTCAGCTAGTAATATTATAAATGCGAAAGTAAGGATGTTTGTTTTATTATTTGTCCTTAAATGACGCTGAAATGTATCAACGGATTTATATATAAATTGGCATGCAGATAGACTATAACTCGGATTAACATATCGGTTACTTTTATCACGGGAAAATAAATAGTTCCCAAAAGATACGATTAAAAAAATCTGTGATAAACCGAATTATACCTGGAAAAGCTGCAAGCATAAGCTAGTAGTTTATAAAACACAAAGGGTTATGTACGAATCATCATTTCAGCCAAATGGACATAGGCCTCCCCCAAGCATCGCCACCGGTCCTGCACTTTCCACATCCAGTGGATTCCCGCGACCTTTACCAGGTCATCGGTCCACCTTGTGGGGGGCCTAATCACGCTATATGTTGCCACGTTTATGTTCGCATAACTCGACAAAATGTAGGCAACAGCTGTTATTTTTTCGCAATTTCTGTGTTGATGGTCCTATAATAAAAGTTGTTCATACCTACACAATTGATTGAACTATTGACAATGGACACGATAAGAACTAGTTCAAGTCATTGCTGGACCTATAAAATAAAAATAAATAAATAATTTTGGGACATTTTTACACAACACCATCTAGTCCCAAACTAAGCAGAGCTTGTATTATGTGTCTAGACAATGGATATAATACTTATATACTTTTTTTTGTAAATACTTACTTATAATACATAAGAAACATCCAGACCAACACAAACACTTATGTTCATCACACAAATATTTGTGTCCTGTGGGAATCGAACCCACGACTTCGTGATCAGCAGTCCGACACTCGAACCACCAGACCACACACGTCGTCAAATTTAGATATCTCCTAGGTTGCGCCATAAGACCACATGGTCAACATGACCATGTTGGAGAACATTCTCAATTAAAGAAAATCATATAAGTGAAATTCGTTCTCAAATTCTATATGCCAACCCTAACTGACCTTCCCATTGTTATCTAAGCCACAAAATAAGCCATCCCGTGACCGCGCGAGGGCTGTCCCTGCCCAATTGAATCTCAATCACCATTACGATAATATATTGGTTGCGTTTATATTTTTCTAAGCAAAATCTATACTTTGGAAACTTATAGTCCATAGATAGTTGCATTTAATTGAATTTGAATTGAATTGAATTGAAACCTTCAAGATGAATCAGTCCATCAACCATAATTTCATCATAATCGATCCATCGTATAGGTAGGAGTCACAGAAATATGAAAAAAGTCCTCACTTCCTATCTTTGGGTAGAGTAGTCCTACTCAGTGAACAAATACCAATAAGCGCAAGGCCATAAAATCAGTTTTTTCTTATTGTCTTATTCAGAAAACAATCTTGGCATGACCCTTAATTCAAAAAACTACTGATAAAATATCATTACTATTTCTGCACATGTAATCAGGTCAAAAAAATTCACTATCGTGTAATTTTTTTCAACCGACTTCAAAAAAAGGAGGAGGTTATTTACATAATGTCTTTTAATTGTTATTATTGACGAATTGCATTAAAATGGATTTCTGAATTACCATACCGAAAATTCAGTCGTACATTGCGGGATTGATTGATAGAAAAAATCTTTTATTCCATAGAAGATTTTTTTAAAGAGCTCTTGTCGTTTTTGCCAATATAGAGATGCATTGTAATCCACAGAATTTGAAATGTTAGAAAAAAATTATAGTTTTATTATTGTTAGATCATTTTATTTGATAGAATTAATTTAATTCTTATATGTATATAAATTTGCATACCTAAAGAATGGGTGGAATACTTCTTGGTCAAACTATTGCATTGGAACAACTTAAGGTGGCCACTGACGATGCTTCCAACCATGCGAATGGCGTGGCCGTATTCCAAAATCTGTCCGTGAATGTTGAAAACGTATGTTATTTTTAGAACAAGTCAGGCTTTTTTGGATGTCGTCATTAAAACGACGTCCGAATGGTTACATCGTCAGTGCCCACCTTTATGTACCCTATTTTGTGCAAATTAATAAAAAATATGAAATGAAAAAAAATATGCCAAGATTGTCTACTAAATAAGACATTTAAGAAAAAACAGTGTGTAGATGGACCGATGTGGTAAATATTGTAACATAAATAACAATAAATTCATGGGTATTTTTATCATAATCATCCTTCTATTATTATACCCCCTACATCTTATCCCAAACTTAATTCTAAAATGGTCAGCCACACTTAAAAGATTAGTTTGGGTCGTACCACAAATGTTAGCATTTGATGTCCAGATTATAATATTACAGCGGTCAGTTTGTTTAGCTTTGTGGACGATCCCTATGTCTTTAGTTTGTATTGGGATTATGATATATTGAACTTGTGTATAGAGCCTACACAAACATTTGTAGTAATTAATCGTATCTATGTATAAATAGCTATAATAGAACCTAGTCACAGCGGTGGCAATCCCTGTACGTGAAAGCTTGCTCGCCGGTCACATTGAGCGAGCACGTGTATGCAATAGAGCCGATACCAAAAACACATGTCGTGCAAGCAATGATATTTAAAAGTATAGATATGTCATACCCTAACAAAACCAACGAAAAAGATGTTCCGTACGCAGCGGCAGCACAATACACATAAACCATAAACTAGTGCAAAGTAAGTGAGTTAGTTACTTTAAGTTAGTTTCGCGTCATAATTAGTACACTTTCTGTACACACATGACGGCATTATTGTATTTTTTTATCCCAGTCAGTCACGTCAGGCGTCAGGCTCGGCACCTTGCTTGACGGAGACTAGTCGCAAAACGTCTCAATTAGGACGTTTTCAAGTTTTCTGATTGCGCGTGCAACAACATAATATATCAGCACACATTTTGATTTTTTTCAATTAGCGTTGACGATTTTAGAGCTAGCTAGCTCAGTTTTGAATACATTAAATGAGCTTAAATTTTTAGTACATACGTGTTGTTTTGTTATAGAGTTGTGCTCCTTCAAAAGTAATCGTTTTTTTGCCATAGTTGGTTCTAATTTTTGGTAAAACTAAAAAACTAGCTCGGCGAGTGCTACCTTGGGTAATCTGTTTTAATTTGGTGAAAGATAGGTTAGTACGGATGCTTTTGTTAAGAGCCTTAGAAGGTATATCTACTGATTTTATAATTTTAGTAAAATAATATTTTATACCTAGTTTCGTTAAGTGATATATAATGAATCATTATTAGCCAATAGTAAAGAAATTCCTATAAAAATGTAATTTACCTTTCTGACCAACATAACGCGTCGTCTCGATACCTGAAAATAATAATAAATTATTCGATTAATTTATTATAAACTATATTTTAACTACCCCCTATTTCGGGCAAATACAGGCGTGGTGTTATGTATGTATATATGTATGTATATTTTAACTGATTATTGTTTTATCTTAACGCTTTAGCCTACATTAAAGAACCTTTGTGCAAATTTCTTTACCCTATTATTTTGATACACCTAATTAAATTCTACACCCTATAATAGTTATCATTATTATCATTATTTTAACCCAAAGACGTCCACTGCTTCACATAGGCTTCTCCCACCCTATAATAGTGTTATACCCTATTATAATCTTTCAACCAACAACAAAATTATTTTATTTATGCAGTACTAAATATTAATTACATGCCAAAAAACTCATACCTGTATCTTCTTTTTAATTTTATAGAAAGTTAAAATACCCCAACACTATCAACATCTAGGGATCAAACCGAAAAGTTGTCTTTAACAACTATACTATAATGACTAAGGCTTATGCCAATATTTTATTAATTAAATATAGGTATAATAATAACCGAGTTTCTGATTACTGATTATATAGGAAAAGCAGGGTGCTGTGTGCAAGGACCTGAGAGAACTAGCAATTATACCTACTCACTACTACCATGCCCACTACTTAATATGGTTTATGGTTTTTTTTATGGTTTATGGTCTATGTTGACTATGTCCATCTATGGTTTTATGTTTGAAGCCAATCGAACTTACAAGAAGGTTCACCGATGATCCTTAAAGGCCTGTTTCACCACCTCACAGGCACAGATACATTCGAAAATAGAACAAGATTTGTACTGGTACTTATCAGGAGTCTAAAGTGGCAGTGGGCAGGTCATGTAGGCTGGGTAAGAATAGATGGACAAAGCGTCTGACAGAATGGATACCAAGGGACATAAAAAGGAAAAAGGAAGACCGAGAAAAAGATGGAGAGACATTTTAAGTCAAAGGTGTGGACCAAATTGGATGTAAAAGGCACGAGAAAGATAGGTTAGTTAGCTTTGAAAAGTGGTTATTTGATTCTCGTCTTGTTTAGGGGCTAAATAATTTGAAATTAACAAACAAAACTTAATTACAGTAATTTTTTCGTGGAAAGAATTGAATATTAGAATCAAACTTAATTATCTTCTTTCATAATAATTTCTTAGGTTTTCGCGATCACTACACATTATAATAAAACAAGTTTAGCTTGTCATGTTAGTCTTCCTGAGACCACGAACGCTGCATAACTTTCGAAACGTCAGAAAACCAATCTAAATAATATACGCGATATAATCCGGTTAAACTTGTTATATGTTATGTTATATTCAAAAATAAAATAAAAACGTTAAAATGTAATAAATCCTCTCTATAATCATGCACTGAACAAAGTACGTCGTCTGTCGCGTAAAAACTTCATGTAATATCACATTGCAATGTTAAACATGATGTATGTAAAAACATAGTCGAGCAAGTTGACTCATTATTGATCGAGACGTGAAAATGCCTAGATGTCTGTCTCACACCTAGGCGCATTTGATATAAGATAAATGGAAATGCTTACCAGACTACCTACAGCGCTTTGGCCAGGATTCGTCCCAATCTCGATTTAACTCGTGCCATATTTAAGGAGGTGACTATACCACTGATACTGAACACAAATCAATAAAAAAACAATACCTTTTTTTTATACCTATTTGTACACAAACAAATTCCCCCCAGATGTCGCGTGCGACACAAAAACGATGCGTGCGACACCACCAAAACAATTTGCAAGTTTCCTTCCCCAACCCTTTGATAATGCCGCCGATGACTTATTTTCCGAGTCGTTCGGGATTTATTCTCGAACCCTCGCTATGTTTCTAAGTGAAAATTTAGGTAGTAAATAATCGTAGTTTTTTTTGTTGTATTTTTAGGTGACTAAGACTCATTATTTTATCATCAGATTTAGAAATATGGCACGATTACAGATCAACATCATCGCATACATTTAAAGAACAGTGGAAAATAAAATGTGCGATCAAGTATACTGGATGGTTTTTAATTCATTAGCATGTAGGGGATATTTTTTTCGCAATTTCACTGTTGGTCCCACAGTAAAAGTTGTTCAAATTGATGAGTACAATCATCCCTTGAAGAAATGCTAATGAATTCTCATACACAACATTTTGCCAAAATTAAAGTGTGCCTCCGGCATAGGATATTTCCAGGCCTCAACCATTTTCTTTTGTACTGTTGATCCATTTTAGTTTTCAGGTGGAAATCCTCATGGATGCCTGAGGAAGTCGGTGTTGGACTCTTACCAAATAAAACCACACGGTGGCCATCCTGAACACAAAAATATAGGAGCTCCGGTAACTCCAGTGGACCGCGTTGGTGCCGCTCCAGTACAGTCTAAGAAAGCAATTAGTATCTAGGGTCGCCAGATATAAATGAAGTTTTCTCAGAAGATTATGGATGTTTTCGAGTGAAATATAATTTTAATAACGGACAAAGTCAAACTGTATTTATACAAAACCCTAATCAAACCGTTCTATAATAATTTCCTGAGAAATCTTCATCTATATCTAGCGACCCTGGATATTAATTGCTTTGTTAGATGTACTACGCCTTTGTACCTAATACAGATTTGGCATCATTTTTTTGAAGCAGTGTTTAGCAATATATTATATCAAAACTTTATTACTACTATGAGACAAAAATCTGATTTTACACAAAGCTTCGTTGATTCAGTGAAATCTACATAACATCATTCATCATCATTTCAGCCGAAAGACTTCCACTGCTGGACATAGGCTTTTTGGGGGAGGCCTAATCTACACATAGTCTTCTTCATTTACAGTCTCTTCCTTCTCTCTCATATTCTTCTGTTCTCTTCTCAAACGCTACTATTTCACAACAACGGCTCTTCCATCCTTCCTACATCGGTGATCTAGACTATTTCCCAGAGTGGCGACCTCCCAAGCAATGAATGAATAATTCACGACGCCTGGTGAACGTCACCATTGCGTCGCCTATATTATTAATAACTGACGATTAGCTGCTAAGCGTTAAAAACGTTGTTACTTATTTTGAGATTTAACGAAATAGTCAGTCAAATTAGGAGAAATTAAGGGTAAACCTCAGAATGAAAGATAGAATGCAGATTTTTTTCCTGAACCCTTGTTTTGATGTTGATTTGATTTCCTGAAAAGTCTCGTATATTTTCGTGTCTGAGTCTTGAAATATTCATAGAGTCACAAAATCGGTTTAGCGACACGTCTGAGGAACATTTGTCGTCCAAGAAATTCTATAAACGTTCTTTTTACTACATTTTTTCGTAAGATCAACCTACGTTTTAGGTTTTACCGACTTGCTGCCCGTTCTACTTGGCGGGAAGACTAGGCCTCGTTTAAACAATACTCATCTCAGTAAATCCCCTCCCTCCCTCCGTCATCATCATCTCCCTTTTGGCATGGCATTTGAATCTGTGGGGTTCCGAAATGCATCACCTCAGTTTTCAGTATTCTTAAGGACTGGGGAACTCATCAAAGCATTAGACTTTGGGAAAAAACCCCAGGCCAAGAGCACTCGAAAGCGCTTCTAGTAGGCTTCAGGAAGAGATTTACAAAAGAAGCACTTTCGCTTAACAGGAACCATATAAGGATCCTGATTAGAACCTTTACAGGGCACTAAAAACTGAACAAACATCTACACAGGATGGGCCTCACAGATATCAAAGTTTGCAGATGATTTTGTCGCGAAAAGGACGAAACGCCCGTTTATATCCTATGCGAATGTGATGCAGTGCACCACATTAGAAGTCAGCATCTTGGAGGCCACACAATCTCAGCTATTGAGATCAGATCCTCAAACTCCAAGGCAATAGTCGACTTTATGGTTGGCTTGCAGCTTGGAGAGGTGCTGTAGTCTACTATTAGAGGCGTTACAATAGTTCTTTTAGGTCGCAGTGACATAAGGGACTTGCAAAGACCTTACCTCTTTTTCCAAAATAATAATTGGCATGGGCATGCCCATCCCTTTTGACCAGCAACTTCATGTTTTACTTATATCTAAATTTAACTAAATTTTATTAATGTAATTGTTGTGCTGTCACTGTCCTGTGCCAAATAAAAGTTTTTCTTTCTTTCTTTCTTTTCTTTAAGCACTCGGAGTTCTTCAAGCTTCTTGACTGCAAAGCAAACATTAAACTACCACAGTGAATCATATGAGATCCATGGGACAGGCAGAGTCAAATGACGTTGAGGAACAGAATAAGATGTTTCTGGAACAATAAATACTAAATTTTAAGAACTAATCCTAGCTTGTTTCTTTTTAAATTAAAATCTAATGTTTTTCCATAAGTCTTAACGTAACATAACGTCTGTATTTCCCCGAAGGGGTAGGCAGAGGTGTAATAGTACACCCACATTTCGCCAGTTATGTTATAGTTCCATGTAATAGGGGGCGAGCCTATTGCCATTGACCGGACACAAATCCAGACTCTGGGCTGCTAGATAGATAGATAGACTGATAGAATATACTTTATTGTACGCCATGAAAATAGTAGTAAACAGGAACAACGTATAAATCTGCTACTGAGAATTTCCTAATAAAAAAACCCAATAACACTTTGCCCGACCCAGGGATCGAACCCAGGACCCCATGCTCAGCAGTCGCGCTTGCAACCACTAGACCAACGAGGCAGTCATAAGTCTTGAAATGTTAATAAGGAGAAATGGAACACATAACTAAAAAATCAACTACTACCTCATGAAAAACCCATTAACTAGAAACTCCTGTCCTTTGCAAATAACTTTAAAGGCAACAAACCAAGATAGTAGGAGAAATCGCTTGTACCAGTAAACTCAGAATAATGGCCTTTCTGCACGTTACTCATTGAATGCGCGTACGCACAATATGATCAATAGAATATTGTGTATGGTCCATTATAGTCGTTGGTCTGTTATGGTAATTATCATGCATGTTAATTGTAGTGGCTACTTATTTAGAGCGGAATTATTTTTAGGAGTTTACTTGAAGTGTCGAGTTTTGTTGTTTTGGAAGACTGAAGAGACATCCTGTAAGTATCTAGGTTTTCTTTCGTCGATTGATTTTAGTGTCGTTTTTAGCGTTCCTTACCTCAAAAGGAATAAATGGAACCCTAATAGGATCACTTTGTTGTCCGTCTGTCTGTCTGTCTATCCGTCTGTCAAGAATTTTTATCTCAGGAACGCGTAAAGGTATCAAGTTAAAATTAATATCAAATACTAAGGTTGATGATCCCTTAAAGTAAAAAAAATCAAGCTTCCAAGTCAACGCAATCAAAGGATACGGCCATTTATTTCATAAATTCTGACACTCGCAAACTCACTCAACAAAACCTATAGGGTACTTCCCGTTGATCTAGAATCATGAAATGGATACACTGGTTGAAGACCTTCGTCTTCAATTTTTCAATCTTTGCGGCGTAGGTGACGACAAGACTCGGCGAAATTTTCCAAATGCTGCCCAGCCCAACTGGACCCTTCTGCCGGCTCCCTCTTGAAGTTCTGTTGTTTGTTGTTAAGTAGAGGTATTCCGATACAACTTCGACGAATATTGGCATTGAATATTGGAATATTGGTTTGCCACACAGAGACATGGACAGTCTCATGTGATTGTTATTTAGCGTTTTTGTTTGGTGGCAGAATTAGGTACGGTGGTTCCAAAAGAAAGAGCATATAATTCTCTTTTTATAATTTTTAACGCATTTACGCATGCGAAGCGAAATCTAAAGATTTAAATTGTGGAAAGAAAAAATCGCTCACGAGCAGGATTCGAACCTGCGACTCCTGACTCAGTACGCCAGTGCTTTAGCCACTAAGCTACCGTGAACACCACCCACACCCAAACTACGTCACCCAAAGACGTATAGTGGAGGATAATTTCGATACCGCGAGCAGTGTTCACGGTAGCTTAGTGGCTAAAGCACTGGCGTACTGAGTCAGGAGTCACAGGTTTGAATCCTGCTCGTGAGCGATTTTTTCTTTCCACAATTTAAATCTTCATATAATTTTCTCCTTCGAATAGGTACACTGAGTTTAGTTGTGTTGTGCCACAACGAATTTTGATAGGTAGACTAAGCGCCATATATTAAACAGCATTGTCCTTTTCCCTTTACGATAAAGTTTTACATCAGCTGTTAAAAAAAGAAAAAAGATGGCTTATATTTAAAATTGGAATAACAAAAAAGCCAACTGTGTCATAGCAAGAAGTTCCGAATATTTGAAATAAGAACGTCTGCTTGTGTCAGTTGAGAGCATCCGCGATGAGCACCCGCAACATCGTTAGGGTTGACAGAAACAAACCACATGCGACATGTACCAAGATTGAAGCCAAATAAATAAATATCTTTTAAAGTATACGACAAAATTGATTGAAGTTTTTGAGTGTTTTAAAAATGAAAACTTACCAGCCAATCTTTTGTAACTAAAATAACAGAAAAGTAGAAAATTTATCGCACAATTTAGAAATTCCAAACTGTTAGAAAGAAAAGAAAGAAGAAATATTTACTTGCGTCCAGAGTGACGCACAAAATTACCAAACAATTTAAAAAACTGAACAAATACAGGTACAAAGAACCGAGGAGTGTGGTAAGATATGCGTCACATCCGCACAAAAGGTCATCGCAAAATGTTCATCTTCTTCTGTTGACTGTACAAGGCACAAGTTGAACGTTTTGAATACAGGCTATCATTTTCACAGGCATCACTGCCTTTTTCCTCATTTTTTTTCTTATTTTTAGCCTACGGCGTTGAAACCGCCTTTTTACCCTGTTGTGCATGAGGTAATTTAAAAAAAATCAGTTGTGTTTGAAAAATTATACTCTTCACCTGAATTTTAAAGCTTCAGCAGCCCTAGTAATAATACGTCATCAGTATGCGCGACGCGCATTCAACATTACAGCGGAACTGCGAGGACACAAACTTTGTCTGTCGTATACCTAGCTACTATAAGCTGAATCGGAAAGTAATCAAAACTGAACAGGTCGATTATACTGCACTTCAGACTTTTGAGGCACATTTCAATGTTTCCTTCAGAGGGAAAAGTTTTTAGGTCTATTACAGGGTTACCTACAGGCGGATTTTTTTTTATCCACATTACAAGGTTACTTACAGAGGGAAGAGTTTTTATCCACATTACAGGGTAACCTAGAGAGGAAACGTTTTTATCCACATTACAAAGTTACCTACAGAGAAAAGAGTTTTTATCCACATTAAAAGGTTACTTCCAGAGGGAAGAGTTTTTATTCACATTACAGGGTAACCTACAGAGGAAAAGTTTTTATCCATATTACAAAGATACCTACAGAAAGCAGAGTTTTTGTCCACATTACAGGGTTACTTACAGAGGGAAGAGTTTTTATCTTAGTTACAGGTTTACCTACAGAGGGAAAAGTTTTATCCACATTACAAGGTTACCTACAGAGAGAAGAGTTTTTATCCACATTACAGGGTTACCTACAGAGGGAAGAGTTTTTAGGCGTTTAAAAAAAAACTACTGTAGGAAGAGTTTTTAGGCAACTGAAGGAATGCTTCCAAATGTACGAGAATAGCTCATGACATGGTAAAAAGATTAGTCTGACAGTAAGGTTTTTAGCTAATTTATTGGCCGAGGGTGCGCTGGACGTACTAGTGGAGGCTCTTTAAATGCAATCCTCTGTAAAAGAGGTGTTATTTCTTTTATAACGTGGGGAAATCTTCATGGACACATTACACCAGGGAAAAAAACAACCAATGTTGGACTCTTACCGACTAAAAACACTACGATTTCAGTTGGTCAGAGTCTGACAATGGTTCACCTTTTGCCGGGGCCTTGAAATGCGCTCTTCTTTCTCCACCCGCACCCGGAACAGAGGTGTACCTTTTTTTTCGTGGGGAAATCTTTATGGACGCACTCCACCCGGTGAAAGTGGAGCCAGTATCGGACTCTTACAGGCTAAAATATGGTTTAATCGTAAGTGAACATACCAAACACATAGCAATACAAAACAGACACTTAACCACAAAGTTTGATTTATTTTGTGTTTTTTCTAGTAGTTTTAATTACGCTTTCATCTATTTTTACTCAACCCCAGAAAATATATTGCATCTTTATATCTTTCTTTATGATTTATTCAATGCCCCACACACACACATTTCATCTCATAAAATCATAAATTCACACCAAAAAAACAAATATCGTATATTGTAAACATTTCATAAGTTCGTCAATTGCCAATATGGCGCGTGTTTCCCGCGTTTTTTAATAAAACACCTCGCTGCACGCGTTCCTTGTGCGATGTACGATGTCTGACAATAATAACGATCGTCTATCTACCGCGAACGAAAATTAAATCGTGATAAGTAATACTTTTTATTAAACAGAAATGTGGAAAAGATGAAAATCTTTCATTTCAGTGTCTCCGTTAAATACGGGAAGTTCTAGTCGCGGTAATTTGATAGTGACACTACCACAGATAATATAATACTATACTAGTAACGCTACCTTAGAGCTTCTAGCGGTGGAGGTGGCTTCCTGCTTTAGAACGGGAGAATTAATAAAAGGTATAAAAGGAAAAGCAGTGATAACCTAAGTAATGTTCAAAACCGATTCATGCGGAAGGCCGTAGGTGCCCCCTGGTACTTCCGTAACCATGATCTCCACATGGACCTTAAACTGCCCACCATAAAACAGTATTTCAAGCGTGCCTCGAAACGCTATTTCGATTCCGCCCCCAAGCATCCCAACTCCTTGGTTGTAGCGGCCACCAAATATCAGCCTTCAGCTATCAGCAAGATACGAGGTCCCAGGCACGCGCTAATAGAACCCGATGATGACACCACACTTCAGCAGGAGTCCAATAAGGACACCAGCACACTCGGACGCCGTCGTCCTAACTATCATCCCCGCCGGCGAGGACCGACGCGACGTCCACACAGATGCCGAGAGTCCGACTCTCGAGAAACCCAACACGATGCAGCAGCGGCTGCCGGGGAGACCGGTGGTGGGGTCCCCCAGCTCCACCCTGAGCCGAGGCCCAAGCTCCCCCCTGGGGACGCCCTCATGGTGTCGCAACCGGAGATAATCTCGTCACGCGAGACCGGCCCTATGCTCTAGAGTAGTTCCTAGGAGTAGGCTTAACCGCCACTGTGTTAGGATTAGGTAGGTCTTCGCCTCGCCGGCGTGGCTTACCGCTTAACGGCGATTCGCGAAACGCGTCACCCACCCGATATACCGAAAGTCCGCCACTTTCGAGAAAATTATTCCCGATGCAGCAACGGCTGCCAGGGGGACATAGCGGCGGGGTCCCCCGCAATGCCCCAGTTAGCCGAGGTTCGAGCCTTCCCTTGGGGGACGCCCTTATGCAGTTTTGCAACCGCGTTTTTAGTTATAAGTTAGGTTTAGGGAAATTTTTCGGCGGATGGAGTCCCTAACGGGATTCTCCGCCACCCGTCCGGTTAAGCAGTTAGGGTATCCACTTTGGGTACCAATTCTGCGAAAGTCCATAAAAAAAAATAAAAAAAATAACCTAAGTAATGTTTGAACGTTTGCCTTGAAGAGAGTCTGGTCTGTTATAATCTGGCCCGCAATGTCTTTCCGGATTCATGTGCGGATCAGAATGAGATTATCACATGTTTTAACGGTGAAGGAAAACATCGTGAGGAAACCTGCACACCTGAGAGTGCTCCATACAGTTCTCGATTGTGTGTGTAGTCCGCTAACCCGTGGTGGACTAAGGAAATTGAACCGTGTAATATCAGCTTTACCCCAGCGACTTTTTTGGTTATCACCCAACCCAAGCTAAGATATTTAATTTCGTAACACTTAAATTTAATTTGGCATACAGAATTCTATAAATAAAAGCAAAATTATCATAATTACTCCCTCAATATATTCCAAACATAAAATTAATGTCATAAACTAGATTCGAAAAAAGAAAATGGCGATTTGTAAATTGAATTTAGAACGCAGCCTCATTCTGTAGCAGTTTGGAATCGCATTCAAACTCACAAGGTGTTATTCTACAACGTGTTTCTAACTCGAACGAACATAAAAAGTAATAGAATTCGGTTTAGGAAAGTCGTATTCTGCCAGGGCTGTCAGATTAAAACAGTAAAGCTAAATATTCAGAAAAAGTTGTTACATAACCAGCCCATTACTGTCTTACAGCTGAACACGGGCCTCTTCTCAGAGTGAGAAGGTCTTTAAACCAGCTCCCCGATTCAGAAAATTTTCGGTAGACAGCTGTCGACCGATATGGTTTGTTAACTCGTTTCGTATTAGATTCACGTAACAAGAGAAAAAGAAATAACAAACTGAATCGTTCGACAACTGACTTATGGAATCCTTCTGGATCAGGCTCAGTTACGCTTAAAATGCTTTTGTTACCATTGAAATGCGGTTGACTGTACCTTCCTAAAATAATAATTAATACTGGAAAATGCTTGAGATATCGTGCACTGAGTATCGAACAAATGTATACATACTCCAAGAACTCGGCATCGAGAAGCATCTATCGACTTTGGTACGATCCCGCCTCCTCAATTTTTTCGGCCATGCATCGCGGCTGGCGTGGCGTAGTCACGAGTGCCACGACTATATAGAACGCCTTGTCGTACGGGGCAGAATAGAGGGCTCAAGAGTAGTAGTGGGCGTTTAAACGAAAAGCGCTTAAAAAAGTCTAATAAAAAAAAGCGTATAAGCACGTTTTGTGATTAAAGCAGATTTCGTTTAGACTTTTTCGTAAACCAAACTTATGCTTTCAATAGTACGATTGAAATGTAACCTTATTTCTATGACAATAAGACCCAATTTCAAAGTTGACGTGTGGTTTAATAACCGGCAGAATTAAATTTTATTCGTTTACGTAAAAATTGCTTAAAGAAAGCACTTTTTCGTTTTGTTGATTATTTTTGCATCGTTTAAACGTTTTGACTTTGATTTATTTGCTTTCGTTTTGGCGCTTAGTTTATCTTTTGTTGCCAACGAGTGAATGCGTTTTATTGAATGTTCTCCTCGGTAATTACGCGACGATTGTAGTTTGTTTGTATAGTTTTTAGTGAACTTTGTAAATAGTTTAATTGTAAATAAAATAGTGTAATGTAGACGAAGAAAAGTTAATTTTTTTAGAAGTGAAAAAGAAAAAGCGACAAAGGCGTAAAAAAATTCGTTGGCAGAAAAAAGCACAACGTTTAAGCACGCTTACGATTTTAAGCCGTTTTCCCAACTCTACTCAAGAGTACGCGGAAGGCCTCCTATGCAATGGACTAGTGGTGTGAACCAGTTCTCAAAAAACCGGATAATCACCGGTTAGAGTGAGTACCGGAGACTAATCGGTGATTTCACTAAACTACCGGTTATTTAATTTGTTGCAGAACGCACCCAAATGTGCCTTTTTTTTTTCCTTCCTTCTCATATATATAGATTTAGAGTATTTTGAATAACCGGAGATTATCCGGATAATCTCCGGTGATTTAGTAAAATCTCCGCATAATCTCCGGAGGCTGAAATTGCCTCCTGTTCACACCACTACACTGCCGTCCTATAACTAAAAGGCCGTTAAGTGACAATTTTGTCAAATTCGAGTTACATATACTATTAAAGAGAGCACAATTTGCTCTTTTTTGTAGTATATGTGACAAAATTTGACAAAATTGTCTCATAACGGCCTTTTAGTTATCGGACGGCAGTACAATGGACTGATTTGATGAAGTCTACCGTAGGCCGGGTCATTACATGAATGCACCAGACTAACCGAAAGCAGGGAAGGGAGGCGAGGCATCGTGAGGTGAGCTCCAGCAGCCCTCGGCAAAAGTAGGTACATGATGGCCACGACCGCTCTATCAAGAGCAAAATGACAAAGAAGAAGTTATATCGACTGCATGACAGTGGTAACACTTCAATTCGAAAACCATCCTTACTGCTTATGAAATAAAGATGGTGCTAATGTCAAAATATTACCACCGACGTGCGGTCGATCGTACCTACTTAAGAATAGTTACTCGTAGAACCTCTTTTATTGCACCCTAAAGAATACTTATGTATATTGTGATCACATGAAAAAACTTAGGTTTAGGTTTAAAGAATTTTATTTCTCATAAGAACAAACAGTTCACTTATAATGAGATACAAAAGTACTTACAACTAAATTATATAATTTTAGCCTCTAGAGCGTTGGAAATGTTAGTGTGCATACATAATTCTTTAACTTCTTTTTGAAAATCGAATTTCGCGTAAAAAACATGGCGCCCCTACTCAGTGTTGCAATTGTCAACACCCGTTGAACACTTTGCATTTTATAACGCGCTCCCGAACGTTTGTCGACACGGTAATGATGGCCATCAATTTTTACTGAGCCCTATCAATTTTCGTTCAACAATGTTAAATCTATGGCCCTTCGAACATTTTAGCACCGTGTTAGAATATAAGTTTTGGCTAACGTTTGGGTATATATTATGAATGTGGAATTTTATTTTCGATTAAATGTCTGAGAATTTGTTGATATGTTTGACAACGTCTGTGGTCTAGTGTAAGGTCTGTGAGGTGAAGCTGTGCTAACCGCGCTTATTCAATGGATGGGACACCATTTATTTGCACATCAAAACCCTCACAACCTTGGAGAGCACGTTAAGCTGTCGGTCCTGGTTGCCATAAGAATATCGAATGGCAGTCGTTACGAGTAGCCAAGCCTCAAAGTATAACAACTGGTCTAACCTTTGGATGTCGCTATTACCCAGTAACTGGGTTGCGGGGGTCTGATGGCAGTCGCTCCGTGTAAAATACTGATATTCAGCCGCATCTGGTTAGACTGGAAGCCGACCCCAACATGATTATTGGGAAAAGGCTCGGAGAATGAAGACAACTTTTATTTCCTTCAAAATTTCAATCTATTCAATTCAATTTTTCAATCTATTCAACAGAACCATACGAAAATCATTTGTCCATCAAAAACCTTAACTAATTAGCATCAACCGTAACCCACATAACCGCACTTAAACGGTTAATTACCATTAACCCCTGACCCGAACCGTTCCGAAGTATCCCGAACTTTCCCGAACAACAAACTTGAGGCTATAGAACGCACGTGACGTCACTTATTCTAAACCCATGAAAATGGATTGTGGAACGTTACTTTGTTGTAGAATATGTTCATGGGAAAATTTGAGAGAATATATGTATCGTTGTTTGATATTTGATTTCGCTGAAGTTAAGAGGTATGCAAAGAGATTAAATATAAGGCAGTAAGTATTTTAATGTCTTTGGAGGTATAACTTACTTAGTATTCACGTTTTGAAAATACGAATCTTCGAAAAGAACTTTCACGCTTGCAGACGACGTCTGTGGTCTAGTGGTTTGAGTGTCGGACTGCTGATCACGAGGTCATGGGTCCGATTCCCACAGGACATAAATATTTGTGTAATGAACATAAGTGTTTGTGTTGGTCTGGGTGTTTCTTATGTATTATAAGTATGTATTTACAAAAAGAAAGTAAATAAATATAAGAAAAGTAATATATCCATTGTCTAGTACCCATAATACAAGCTCTGCTTGGTTTGGGACTAGATGGTGCTGTGTAAAAATGTCAAAAAAAAAAGAAAAGATAACTAGTATATCACAGTCGGTCGGAAATAAAATAAATCTTCTATCGTGTCGACATGAGCTACATAATGGTAATAGCTCATGTCGTGGGGAAAAGATTAGCTAGTCAGCAGGTTCATAGCGGGGCCGACTGCCAATAAAATCATTCATATCAGGATTATATTATTATCTTCAAACAAATTGATGGGTAGCAACTCGGGAAACGGACCCTTTCGGGGTCGGGGTTGGATGGAGACTGCAGAGAACAGACTGACTAGCAGACGAACACCGTGGCGGTTTTGGTCGGTAAGAGTCCGACAATGCTGGCTCCGTGACACCCAAAAAAAACTGAAAATTAATAAATTATAGACAAAAAATCTAAGTCTTTGAAAAGGTAATTATTATAAAAAAAAATACATTGCTTAGGAGTCTTATGCGGTGTGGAAAATTAAATGATGTAAGTCTGCGAATGCCCATTCATTAAAAATTATCTTTGTCTTCCAGAATTTAGTTAAAATTTTGAGCTTTGCCATTTTATGTCCTATAACAACAAACAATCCTATATAAATTTTCGAAAATACGTAACACCTACGACGTCATATTGTCGTCATGTTCCAAAATTCCAAATTTAAATTTTCAAATTCTGAACACGTTTGTCTCGTTGGCGGCACTCGCGCTGGTTTATTGCATAAAATTACAATATTCCGCGACAGAGGGCGACACCGGTGCCGCGGTGGGACGACCAGTATTGTATTACACGTCATTTTATTAATACTATAATAATGTGTTTAATTGATATTTGTTGCATATGTGTACCGCAATGTGCGGATTAAGGGTGCCATCACTATTAATTGTTTTATACGTTTTTGGTTATAATGTGTTACACACTTCACAAATTACTTATATAAGAATAACTTGACAAGTAAACCGACACATGTAAGGCAAAACAAACATACATTTACTTTGACCAACACTCTTGCACAGCTAAGTGTTACTCTCTGTGATTACAACGAAACGCAATTAGTCGCCAATTACCTGCGCGCGCGCCGATAAGATAAAGATAAATATTCTAAAAGATACCTGACACCTACTTAGTGGACTATTCTTGATTTAGCGAAGGCTTTGCACAAAGTTGCAATGGTTCTAGGGCTAAAATCTTAACTATTGTCTTTGACAAAATAAATTTTAGTTTAGAACTTAATAAATAAAGTTTAGACAAAGATCTACTGAGGAAGGGCCCTAGATTATGTTTTGTACAAGTCTTTCAAGCATTTAATCTACAAGAGTTTTATCTACCTTTAAAAGTTACCTGCTTTGCAGCTCTCACAAAAAAAAATATAGCTCAACTAATTTAGCTGCTTGAAAAATTTACTAATTAGTAGAAATGTTTTTTTGTTGTTAAAAACGCTAAACTGGCTTGCTGCACATCTCAAACTATTTAGCTACTAGTAGCATTATTCAGTTTATTAGTCACCTTTTTATGTTACTTGCAGATAAAATTTGTGCTACTCGTAACAAAAAATTTTTTTCAGTGTGTATGCGTGTGTGTGTGGGGGGGGGGGTGTGTGGGTGTGTGTGTTTGAGGTGTGTGTTCCCAAAAAAATTAATGTACGTCAGTTTTTTGTTTTTGATCCCAAAGTAACCTATTCCTACTTGCCTTGATCGATAGCAAAGACTCTTGAATGTGAAAGTTTTCTATTTCACGCAGAATTCCAAAGTTATTTCCATCATCATCATTTCAGCCGAAAGACCGCTGAACATGGGCCCTCCCCAAGCATCGCCACAACGACCGGTCCTGCGCTTTCCGCATCCAGCGGATTCCCTCGGCCTTCACCAAGTCGTCGATCCACCTTGTCCCCAATAAGTTACTTTATCATAATATTATTATGTACATCATTTTTAGGGTTCCGTACCCGAAGGGTGCCAAACGGGACCCTATTACTCTCGCTACGCTGTCCGTCCGTCCGTCCGTCTGTCTGTCACAGGGCTGTATCTTTTGAACGGTAATAGGTAACCGGTTGAAATTATCTCAGAAATTGTGTTGCTATGAGGTGTATCACGACAAATACTAAAAACAAAAAAAAACTAAAACCAAAGGGGGTCCCCATACAAGAAACCTCAAAAAACATGCATTTTTTTCAACGTTTTTGTTCCTGCTCTATCTTCAAAACGGTAATATATACCAGCGACAAACTTGGTCAGATTATAGTGCATATTATGTTGTTTAGCAACAAATACTAAAAATAAGACAAACATAGACATATGTGGTGGTAACTGCAAAAATCATATTTCGCGCACTGTGCGTTGATGTCTTTGATAAACTCTCGTAAATTAAATCAGTTTTTATCGGGGTATCAGGTCGTTGAGAGGTACGGAACCCTTACTGCGCGAGTCCGACTCGCTCTTGGCCGGTTTTTTTACATATTGAACTATATTTACGGGACTTATCAGGCATAATAAAATCTAAACAAAACGAACATTTTGACTAACTTCGACGTTTCGGCCAAGTTGCTTCTATCATTGTTAACAGCTTCGAAAAATATGGAAGACAATGAAAGCTTAGGTAACGACACCACAGCCTAGATTGAACAATACTAAATCATAGTTACCTACACACCACAGATGGATGGAATAGAGTATTTGTTACCTACACTGTGGTCATATCCCACTTGTACCCACCCACATTTACGTAATTTCGTTGGCAGCTCACTGAAACCGCAGGCGCATATTGTATCGTCAATTGTTTTATGAACAACAGTACTTGTTGTTAGGAGTGTGGTGGCAATGGCAACTGTAATAACGGTAGCTGGTTGCTGATGTGTTGCTGAGAGGTTTGTAATAGGTACAGTCAGAATTTTTTTCGGTGAAGCACCACTAAGGCTAAAGTCGCTTGCACTCAATGTTCGAGGGCAGCGGTAGGTACGTGTAATGTAGCAGGATTCGTTCAAGGGAATGTACCACCGCAAAGGATAGAGACCGTACATCAAGTGGAATTGATACTTGGAGACCTCAAATGTTGAATGTTGTGGACCCACTGACTTCTATACTACGCTGAACTAGCAATGGACGACGTCGTAATGAAGACATTTGATTTTAGCCATTTTGGCGCTGATAGCAGTGGCTGCAGTGGTATTGGTCCACGGAACTAATGTAAATATAAATAAAATTAAATATTTGGGACATTTTTCACACAGCACCATCTAGTCCCAAACTAAGCAGAGCTTGTACTATGGTACTAGACAATGGATATAATACTTACATAGTTTTTTTTTGTAAATACCAACACAAACACTTATGTTCATTAGACAAAGATTTGTGTCATGTGGGAATCGAACGCACGACCTCGTGATCAGCAGTCCAACACTCGAACGAACCACTAGACCAAAGACGTCAAACGTCCTCACAGACGTCGTCAGTCAGAGACGGGACAGTGATAATAAATTTTAGCGATTTAGTTCCAGGGACCAACTTTGGGGGCTCTTTGATTGGACATAAAGAACTTAATTTATGATGTAATTTTGAATAACTTAGCCCTTCGATCAATAATACCTAGATGCCCGATCAGTGCTTCAAAAACGGCCAGAATAATTAGAACACAAATAATTTTGTGGGCTTATTTGAAATTAGAAGCTTCGAGCATGTCTCGAATCTGACTCTATAACTGTACAGAAAAATAAATGGGAAGCCATAGGCATTTTCGTAACCAGTTTTCGCTACTTATCACTAACTTAATTACGTAGATATCAGGCTACATTATTATCTCAAGATCAGTTATCGCATATATTCCAATCACAAGCCGTTTCTCACATCCCGTCCATAACAGTGTTAAAACTAAAATAATTCTACTTGAGATTATCGCGAGCCTGCACAATCAATAATTTTGTATCAATGACTGCCCGACCGCTTATTAGTAGAGGGAAAAACAATAACTGTATATATGATTATATGGCTTGGTGCCTACAAGAAACGTAGGGATGTGACTGTGTTGGTTTTTTTGTTGAGTATGCTATTTTTTGGAAAAAAAAAAAACCCTAATTGTCTTGCTTTTGACTGCCACCTCACCTGATTGCGGTCGACGATGATACACGCTTGCCTGGCAAAAACCTATTCATTTGAGCCTTAAAGAACACCAGATTATACTTCTCGGGAAACACAGACGCTGGCAAGGAATTCCAGTCTTTAGCGGAAAACTCTTTTTATCATTTTGTCACTTGAACATGGAGTTGTATTTTGTGTCGATTTGGGAGTTAAAATGTTCCTAAGATCTTTAACAGAATCGTTTGCTTATCACTTATAGTATAAATTCACAATTTAGGTATACGCCGTAACCGTTACTTTAGTAGTAGTAGAGCTTTTTTGTGAACGAGCTCGTCCGGGGAAGTACTACCACCGTGCCTTCTTCTCCGCCAAATAGTGATGCTTGCATTGCTGTGTTTCGGTCTGAAGGGTACGAGTGAAATTACAATCACATGAGACTTTCCATCTTCATGTTTCAGTTTGGCGAACCAACTTGCGGTATCATTTAGGCAACAGCCTAGTAATTCATTTGCTTAGTTACGGCTTTTTTTTTTTGCCAGTTCAGCTGAACTGGCTAATCTAAAGTACATTGATAGCTTTTTGAGAGTTTGCGGTCGACACACCTATTATGTAAAATTAATTTTCTCAGCTACGTGAGCTACACTAAGCTTACATATACAACGTTACTTTTTCACTACCAACTTGGAGACTTACAGTGACTATAAAAGCATATGTTATTTTGTGATTTATAACAAAAAAAACATCTCAATCGATTCTCTTCGATATTCTGAACAAACTTGTTTCTCAAATTGCATAAACAAAAAGTAACGTTGTTTGTACACTGCTTAGCTCGTGGTCGACAACCCGCTTAGCTTTTCCTTATTCTGTGCCATAAAACTTGTGCTGTTTTCTGCAACATTTATATCTTTTTATATACTTTTCAATTTCCACCAATTTTGATAACTTTTTACCCATGTTTTACAAAAAAGAACATACAACAACAGCCATTATGATTCTACGACATGATGAACTACTGTACAAAAAAGGTCTAGTCAATGATATTAAAATTACAGATATGTTACTAGCGCGCGCAATCTGAAGGCTCGAAAACATCTTAATTGTGACGTTTTGCTATTACTCCGCGACAAGTAAGGCACCGAGCGTGATCAGTAACAAAAAAAAATGTACAAATTATAACGCGAAAGTAACCAACTTATTTACTTTGTACTAGATTACGTGTGTGTGCTGCCGCTGCGCATGGAACATTTTTCGTTTGTTTTGTTAGATCTAGTACTATTTTTATTCTGTGCCAAAGAAAAATAATATTACACAAGTAATATCCACACATTGCCAACACTCAATTTTACGCATTTGCGGCGTAAAATCACAGTCGACGATATAATTCTCATAATCCGCGGTGCGCGCGCATTCAACATAACCTTTCACACCTCGAGTCGTGCGCGTGCGCCATTGTGCGCGACTGTACCTATCTACGTATCACTTGTGAACACGATTGTACTTATTAAAGTTTGAAACTATCGTGTGAAAAAGTTGTGAAGCCGTGTTTGATTGTACCGATAGAAAATGATTGTAGAGCTTAAAAAACAGGTACTTCCTACTGACAGGTACTTGATTTGTTAATGTGATTGTACTCTAGTTCGCAGTATGAGTCATATTAACTGTCGACGGTTGGCGGGAAAATTCGGAAATAGAATGTTGAGGAGTTTTTATTATTTTCGAAAATTTGTGTTTATTCGAGTGGTAATGTCTAAGGGTCGTATGCCACTCGTCAAATTTCTTTGTCCAATTGATTTTCATCAAATGTTGTATGTCATAAAACACTGATCATCAAATAAATTAAATTGGACAAAGAGATTGGACAAAAAAATTTGACCAGTGGCATACCACCCTTATCAGGGTGGATTATTGAATATTAAGTGCTCGTTAACGTGTACAAGTGTGGGTAAATGATATACGGAGTTGAAAAACGTGAATTTCCATATTTTCTCACCAATCCCTCAGAATCCTAGTAAAGTTTCTATCACTATATTAGGGTGTATTTTACGAAAAGTTTGGCTAAAAGGTCTTTGCAACCAGGCCATAAAACTACAAAAAAATCAATAGTACATTACTGCCGCGGCCGGCAACAGGAGCATTGAAGGACGAACGTGAAAATGTGGGACAAGGCGAAACCGAGGCACACATACGAGAGTCCATCAATGCCTGATTGCGGCCAAGGCTTGTATAGTACTTTTCTCGAATAATGCGCGGAAATTCAAACTAAGTAGGTAGTACCTTTGTAAATTCTAGAATCAATCAATGACGAACAACAACAATTTTCACGCGTCTATATGTTCATTTGTTTCTTTTTTACTCTAATCAGCTCTATTTGCAAGCCAGTTCAAAAAAATAAAATCTTTGACTGAAAAATATCAACCCAAGGAGGTTACTTATTCCTTGGTTGCTATTTTGGGAGGAAAAAGTTTGTTTTATTTTTAAATTACACGACAGATATGAGTTTTCATAGTAATTTATTTGGCCGCTAAACAGGACAGAGATATGGATTTTCATAGTAATATTGCTGGCCGCTGCTCGCATGTATTTGACCAGTACAGCAATTTTGATTTATCTCGA
Organism: Asteroscopus sphinx; assembly: GCA_949699075.1. Taxonomy (NCBI): domain Eukaryota; kingdom Metazoa; phylum Arthropoda; class Insecta; order Lepidoptera; family Noctuidae; genus Asteroscopus; species Asteroscopus sphinx. The sequence goes on along the minus strand of OX453022.1, from coordinate 17,195,562 downwards.
AGAAAGTTGTCAAAATAATGTTCGAATTGCCAAGCATGTTTGAGAAAAATAACATTTATTAACTGTCATTTAAAAAGAAACACACAGCTGTTAACCCTGATTGTATGTATCCATGTCAAAGGATGGTGCAGCTCGACATTTTTGACGATCTCCATTTCAAGTCACGGCTTATGCGCTTCCATGCAGGAGGGTCTGAGTTTGAGCCCGACCCGCACCTCTAACTTTTTGGTGTCATGTATGGATCAGACTTTGATTATCACATACTTTAACGGTGAAGGAAAACATCGTGAGGAAACCTGCACACCTGAGAGTGCTCCATACAGTTCTTGATGGTGTGTTTAGTCCGCGGACCCGCAGCAGGCCAGCGTGGTGGACTAAGGCCTGAATCCTTCTCAATACGACAAGAGGCCCATGCCTAGCAGTGGGACAGTAAAGTGCTGCTTATGATGAAGAAGTTTATGAAAGAATTTTAAAAAACCGTGCCCGACCTAAAGAATTTTAAAAAACCGAGCGGTTCATGAGCTCTAAGATAATTCAAACGGTTTTTCTAATATTATATGTATTTAGTACTGAAAATCATTATTCAAGAAAATATCTCTTTATGTTTTGTGCATGGTTATACCTGAGGACGCCTTTGAACAAAACTGTTTTATATAGTTAAAATCCAACCAAAATAAGCTATGACGTAGCTATTATTGAGCCCAATGTAATGGATGCAGACAGCCTTCTATTAATTATAAACAGTAAAATTGCCATACTTGGATTATATCGCTCACCTTCATTTGTTAATCACACTAATTTTATCTCTTCCTTAGACACATTCATTAATACAGTCAAAAAATATCCATCCCTAATTATCACCGGAGACATGAATATTGATATATGCAGCTCCATAAACAACAAGCACCATGATTATATCTGTCTAATGGCCTCGCACGGCTTACTTCCCGTCATAACGCAACCAACCAGAGCCAAATCATGTCTTGATCATATATTTGTTAAAAGCAACACCAAACCCAAAGGAATAATCTGCAAAAGTTCCATCACTGATCACGACATTGTTATGGCCATAATACCCCATAAAAATAGCACTATCAATTCAAATAAAACTCGCTGGAAAATGAAAATAGATGAAGACGCAGTCGCATTAGACTTAGCTAAAATAGACTGGACTGAGACCACAAACTTCCATTGTATTAACTCAGCTGTAGCTTCTTTTACTGAAACCCTCACCAAATTAATAGAAACACACACACATAAAACTAAAATTACGCGCAGCAAACTAAATATCAAGCCTTGGATCACACCTGGCCTCATGAAATGCATGAAACACCGAGATAAGCTCCACATAGCCTCAAAGGCCAACCCCAAAGACAAGACGCGAAAATTGATATATACTAGATATAGAAATTTCTTCAACGATCTCTTACGAAAACTTAAAAATGAGTATAATAACCAACAGCTACGCGAAAATAACAAGGACCCAAAAAAGCTTTGGAAAGTCTTAAAGACAATATACGAGCCTAACTCTCAAAGTGGCAGCAAATCAAAATTATTAACCAGTTCCCCCGATCCAGTAGAATCTCTTAATAACTGTAACTCTTATTTCGCAAATGTTGGCAGGAATCTTGCCGACACTATACTAACAAGACTATCAGAAACACAGACGACCCTTACTAATAAATATACACCCCATAAAATGTTACCCATTTCTTTCTTTTTACACCCCACTGATGAAACAGAAATTAGAGAATTCATACTCCAACTAAAAAATGACAGCTCGCCCGGTCCGGATAAAATAGGAGTGAGACTTATAAAGAAATCACAAAATGCGATAATAAAACCCTTGACCCATCTGATTAACCTAAGTCTAGAAACAGGAATCTTCCCGGAAGAATGGAAGATCGCAGCGGTTAGCCCTATTCATAAAAGCGGTCCTACGGATAAACCTGAAAACTACAGACCAATAGCACTACTAAACATTTTATCCAAAATCCTTGAAAAGGTAGTAAATACCCGTCTGGTAAATTTTCTAGAAAAAAACAATATGATATCTGAAAGACAGTTCGGTTTTAGAAAAGGCAAATCTACAGAGGCCGCAGCTGTCTTGTTAACAAACTCTGTCTCTACAATAATAGAAAAAGGTGAACGATGCATGGCGGTCTTCTTAGACTTAGCCAAAGCATTCGACACAATTTCAACCGACCTCTTATTAAAGAAATTAGAAGCCGTAGGAATAAGAGGCAAACCACTTGATTGGCTTCACAGTTATCTCACCAATCGTAAGCAATATGTCAAATCAGGTGACCATTCAAGTGGACTTCTTCCTATTAATTTTGGAATCCCGCAAGGTAGTTTACTCGGTCCAACCTTATTTACTGTATATATGAATGACATCCTAAACCTCACCCTTCCTAATGCGGAACTTATCTCTTATGCAGACGATACTGTTATCACTTTTCATGCCAAAACCTGGGAGCAGGTCTACTGCCTTGCGGAAGACGGCCTAGCAACTGTAGCACAGACACTCGACAGGAACTTACTGACACTTAACATCAAGAAAACCAAACTCATAACATTTTCCAAAACACGCACATCTCGTCCTCCTAATGACCTTAGATTAAGATTTCACACCTGCCAGAACCATTTCAATACCTTACTCGGAGACTGTCCATGCGAAAGTATATGCCGTACAAAATCTATTAGATATCTAGGCTTACTTATAGATGAAAATTTATCGTTTAAAGAACACATTAAACTTCTTTCTGGCCGAGTGAGAAAGCTTATTTACGTTATGAAGAAGCTGAGAGACTGTACTCCAAAGGACACATTGCGCACGGTGTATTTCGCAATATGCCAATCCATAACCCAATACGGCATATCAATTTGGGGTGGAGCTGGCAAAACGACCCTGATTGAGCTCGAACGAGCTCAGAGGGCTGTCATTAAAGTTCTTCTAAAAAAACCATTTTTCTACCCTACAGATCTATTATACAAAGAATTTGCTGTTCTCCGTGTCCGACAGTTATTCATCCTTAATGCCTGTCTACATACTCACAATAGTTTAAAAAAAAGATCTGACTACAATACAATAAGATCAAAACGTGTGTTCAAAATTCCTCAATCCCGAACGACCTCTCTCCTAGCCAGACGTTGCCCATCCTTCCTTCACATATTTGTCTATAACAAGGTCAGCAGCATCATATCTTTTAATATAAAAGATCTCAATTTTTCATCATGCAAAACGGTTGTCAAAAAGTGGTTGCTCAGTCTCTCGTACGACGAATCGGAAAAAATACTCACAATATAAAGCATAACCATCACAACTTCAAAATATTCACACACGAACACATACAAAATACCATACACGCACACTCCACACAAACACGCACCTTCCACACATACATATTCCAGACACTAAACGAACATACGAGTGTAATCATAGTGCAAAATTAAGTGCAAAGTTCAAATATTTTTTCATTATTATTTTGTTATAATTTTTTTCTTTTGTTTGTTTATACTTTGACTTTATTGAACTAATTACTTACCTAGTTTAAGAATGTTAGTTTCCCATTAATTTTATTGAGAGGTACTCTAAAATTGATTTTGTTTAGAATTATTGAGTTGATCTTATAATTTTTTTATATATTTTATTTTTCTGTATTCTTTTATTGGATTACCTATAATAACGCTGATTCCTTTTAATTTTATTGTTTTGTTTTTACTTTGAATGTTTGATTTGATTGATTTCCATTTGATTTCATTTTCTTTAATTATTTAGTGGATAGCTATGTTAATTTCCTTTTTTTGTGTTTAATAGATACGATTTTAGTTTCAAAGTTTAAGTTTAAGTTTAATTAATTATCTCAAGGCTTTTATGTTTGTCCTCTTTTATTTATAATGATGTTTTTTTCATGTAAGTGATACTCAACCCAGGTTTTCAAGATACAGGCTTGCCTAGTTTGAAAACCGCTGTTAAACTGTAACATTTGTACCAGTGTTTTTGAATTAAATAAATGTATTATTATTATTATAGTAAAAGTGTAAGTAGAATGTGACGTAACATGAATTAAGACACCTGCAACACTGAGTATGCGAGCTTATAAAGTTGTTGAGCGAGATTATACCATTACAAGTATTACATCGCTTGTGAACACGAGTGTTTTGTGGAACGGGTATTGTAGAAATTATAGGAAATCTGATCAGGAGTTGGTGCAGAGGGTTTCTTTATGCAAAGGTCCATAAAACCATTTTATAATGCATTAATGGACACACGAAACAAAATTAAACTTATACAACCTTAATTATTAGTTTATACTAAACATCTTAAGAGGTCATTGTACTTATCATTATGAACAACTTTTGGTCCCACAGGGGACAAAGTCTTAAATTGCAAAAAAAGAACATGTGTTCCCTATATTCTGTCGATTTATGCGAACACAATTATAGGGATGAGCAGTTTTTTTTTTCACGATTTTACGTTTGGTCCTATAGTAAAAGATGTTCGTGATTATGAGTACAATAACCCCTTAAGAGGTTTAGTATAAACTAAGAATAAGATTGTACAAGGTCTTACTTTAATAATTTGTATATTATATTTAAAATACTGAATGTACTTATCATAACGAACTTTACTACGGACCAAACATGAAATCGCGAAAAAAATGTCAGATGTTCAGTACATTTTGTCAATTTGTACACGTAACAGCAGCTTTTTTGCGATTTTAGTGTTGCTTCTATAGTAAATATTGTTATGGTGAGTAGATTCACCTCTTTAAATATTAGCAATTTTTTTTTTTTTTCGAATGGACTCTCGCAGAATTGGTACACAGAATGAATACCCTAACTGCTCAACCAGGCGAGTGGCGGAGAATCCCGTTAGGGACTCCATCTGCAAAATATTTGCTATAATTAAAGTAAGACCTTATATTGAAGTGATAAGCGTTCGATCGTGTCCTGTTTTCATGGAAATAACCTAGGATCTGTCCTGTCCTATTTATATCTAACCATTTCATACCTAACAATGTCTTAATTGTAACTTATTAGATTGTCCTGTTTTGTGCGGCAGCCGAGCTGCTAATGAGGCATTGTCCTAATACAATGAGTGAGACTACGGAACCATCGCAAGATCGCGCGAATCCCGAAAATTCGCGCGAGATTGCGATGTTCGCGTAGTCGCGTTGTATTAGGACAATGCCTAATGGTACCCAGCACAAAAATAGTTGCAGAATGGTTGTAATCACAATTTTACTTGCGATTCATGCGTGGCAACATTCCGAACAAACTACGCCTTATATTTCGACGTCATTATTAAAAAAAAAAAACATCAAATGTATTTTACAGCTTTTGTTTCAGCAGTTTGAAACAGCACAATAAGGCATTTTTGTGGGATTTTGTTACAGTATTTATAGAAACAAGTCATAAGGCGTGCTGAGAAAGGCTTTTAAATATCCTGCCACTATGGTGCATGGTGCTGCCACGCGTGCCCTGCCCACATGGCCATTCTATCTATTTTTGTGGTCCCCAGTCGCACAATTAAGTAGTGGGAGTGCTCGCGCTATTCAGCCACGCGATTAAACCGCCTAATGTGAAAGCGCCCTTAGAGAACTAACTGAACCGAGTCATAACGACAATAAGCAATAAACATATGCCTAGTAAACTTTGACCCTTCCTCCAAAATACTGGGAAAATAACTCATTTCTCATGTGAACTAATGTACAAGATCTATCTGTACAGTTATGTGAGTTAAAGCTGCTGCGTACCGACTCACAGATGACTGACCAGTACAGGCAGTGGGCATAATAAGGTATCACTGCTGGGGCAATTATAAATGTAGAAAGAACAGTAACTGTTAGTGTCATGAGAACTTGAATCACAAAAATTGCAAGGATATAATTGCATTGATACCTAGACTTATTAGTTTTTACTTTTTTTCCTAGCCTCGGAGAGCACGGTCTCGGTTGCGATACGAATATCTATGGCAATCCTTACAGGTAGTCAGAAGCGCGAAAAATCTGTAACCTTAGAATGTCGATATTACACAGAAAAAATATATTTAACCAAACTGGAGTGGACAACCAAAACTTGGAAAGAAAGAAAGAAAGAAAAACTTTTATTTAGCACAGAACACAGGACAGCACAACAATAACATTAATAAAAATACTAAAGTTAATAGGTAAATAAAATATGAAGTTGCTGCCGGGCATGCCCATGCCAAAAGGGTCACCAACTCAGCATGTGCTGGCGTGGAACATCCAGCGCTGATTTTCAGTTGGCACCCTGCAGTGACACACGGACGAAGGAACTGTGTTTATAGATAATAATAACTAAGTACATGTATCGGTCTAGGGTAAAAAAATGTGTTTAAATAAATAATAGTTCTTTAAAAAAAAAATATTAAGAGACGAGACGTTACTAAAATTAAGTTGATTTATTAAAACTGTTTATCTTTAGAACAAATTGTTTGGTTAGGTATTACCTTATAGATATGTTGTCACCTTTCTAAGTTACCAGATAAAGAAGAAAGCTGATTTATTTTTACGTGTTTCTAGCAATGAAATTAATAGAAATAACATTGGGCTTGTTCCAGTGGATGCTGCTACCTTCTTTATCACATAATAGTTTACAGACTGTAAGGACTGTGGGGACTATCTGAATTTACATATTTATTACTACCAGAAACCATACAAAAATTTAATTAAACTTTAAAATAACAAAAAAGCTACAAATATGGATTAGTGACGCGCATAATTTTGCCACACTATTACCGGTATCGATAACCATAAAGGTGGTTACACGCTGTCGGTATTTTTAGCCACGCACAAAACTGCCATAACGCGTCGGGGCAGCCATAAAATAATATTCCTTAATACATTATAATAGTGCTATCCCTGGGTAATGCTCGTAAGTATTGGAATTACAGGGCGGCGTGTTTCTGGCTACATATTGAGTGGAGTGTGGGGCAAGTTAAAAGTACAAGCGAATTGATGCACAATTTCAAATGACGGTGTTTTTTTGATTCGGTGAACATAAAAAAAAAGAATTTTCTGCTCCCCCTTGTGTGCAGTATCATTGGTCGTTGTTTTTCATTGCTCTTGTATAGACATGTTATTTTTTAATCTGTTTTTATTTCGCCTGTAACGAGACTAAAATAAATTATTTCTTTCTTTCATTGAATAGGTTTACTGAAATGAGGGTAATATTTCATACATCACTTTTTTATCAAGAGTACCATGTGGGAAATATACCCCGCCAAAGTAGCTTGTAATGTGTCGTGGCCTTCCATTTCTAAACTATACAACGTAGAAACTTATAATCTTCCACGTTGATAGACCTTAGTAAAAATCTCTTTAAAAAATATTTCAAGCATAATGTGATTATCTACTTCTGTCGTGTCGACATGAGCTACATAATGATATCAGCTCATGTCGTGGGAAAAAGATTAGCCAGTCAGCAGGTTCAATGGTCATTGATTTTAGAGAAAAATTATCTTAGCAAACAATGCTCCTCTAGTAGCCTTCTATTTGAATAAATCACAAAAAGTACCTACGTGTTATGTTGACATGGCACTCTTCTTAAATTTGGCTCACTAGATGGCGCTGTATAACAACACACTCTGAGTAGCTAATGCTACCGTCTATTGCAAAAACGAGAAAACTAAAATAGTCATGATTAATATTCTATTTGATTCGTTTATAATAACACCTACCTACCGAACCCTATACTAAGCATGGCCCGATATGCTCTCGGCCGGTTTTTATTATGTTCATTTAGATCAAACCGCTACCTCCCACATCTTAAGCCACATCCTTACATCGGATCTCATCGGTGCGTTTGATTGGCTGCGTGTGGCGAAATCGTTCGATTATGATTCGATTCATTCGATGACAGATTACATTCGAAATTATCGATACAGCACTACGGTACAATTTGTTACAAAGTGTACATATTCACGCAGTACATTCTATAATTATATCTTCTATGCCTCTATGAACTCAGGAAGACGAAAGTAACCGACATAGCTCGAAAAACTGCCAAACTTAAATGGCAGTGGGCGGGGCACATTGCTCGCAGAACGGATGGCCGATGGGGCAGTAAAGTTCTGGAGTGGTGACCGCTGACCGCGTACTGGAAGGCGCAGCGTGGGTAGGCCCCCCACAAGTTAGACCGACGACCTCGTGAAGCCACGAGAATCCGCTGGATGCGGAAAGCGCAGGACCGGTCGTTGTGACGATGCTTGGGGGAGGCCTGTGTCCAGCAGTGGACGTCTTTCGGCTGAAATGATGATGATGATGATGCCTCTATAGAACACTAAAAATGTATAGCCTATGAACTGTGGGTCATTCAGTGCATTGGTGATTGCGTTTGTTTTCTCTTCAAGCAATATCGTATTTCATTTCACAACATTAATCAAAGGCTTTGTGCCCGTGAAAATTACGCGATTTGTCAATTATTATTATTTTTTTTTATTTTTTTTTTTAAACCGAACCTGTCAAGTTCACAGATTCGGTCTAATGCCAAAAATTTCATATTCAAACAATTGATATATAATCTGTAGTTCTTGAATACATCCATTTCGTATAGTTCGTATATATTATCTCATCGTAACGTAATAAGGTCAAAACAATGGTGTATTTGCTGGCATGTATAGATTATATTAATTAACCCTTCGTTGCGCTTAGAAATAGCAGTAGCGCATGGGTCAATTCTTAAAAATACAAAAAAGTGTTTATAATATGTGTTGCAAATCTTATGTTTTCAAATTTAATTTTCTTCGTCGCCACTATAAGACCTTAGTAAAGGCGAATATTCACATAAAAGTAATTATAAACACTAAAACAACTTCGTAATTTTGTTAAACTGGCATTTATTGTATTTATTTTACACTCCGAAGGTTGTAATGTTCAAATAACTGCAGTTCATAGTTTAAGTAGTAATAAAAACCACTGTTAGTCTCTTTTAATGTAAATATAAGCTGTTAAATACCAATAAAGAGCAGTTAATAAGCAGTGTGTAATTAATTCTTGAAAATAAATAAATATCTATATTTAATTGCTTGGGAGTAAAATTTTTATATTTAGACATATTTCAAGTTGTCAAGTGGTGGTATTATTTTCTATTGCCCATAATGTTTCTGTTATAGAGACTACTAGAGTTCATAATATACCATCCAGAAATATTTTTAGTTTGCGATACTTCCTGCTATTGACAAGATAAAAAATAAATAGTATATTTTTTATATTTAGACATATTTCAAGTTGTCAAGTGGTGGTGTAATTTTCTATCACCCATAATTTTTCTGTTATAGAGACTACTATACACACCATCCGGAAACATTTTTAGTTTGGGATACACCCTGCTGTACAGAAAATAAATAAACATATAGATAGACATATCATTTATGGCGCAATTTGGGAGAGGCCTATGTCCAGCAGTGAACTGCGATAAGCTGAGTTGATTTTATTTATTTCTTGGGGGAGGCTTATGTCCAGCAGTGGACGTCTTTCTGCAGAAATGATGAATGATGATGATCATATTATTTATTAATATTAAATTGATTTTTCGTTTCGGAGCTGTTGGGAACAACATTTTGGAGTGCATGAGAATACGCCATTTGAAGTTTTCAAGTGACAGTGTTATTTTTTGTTGACCATAATGTTTGTTTTAAAGAGTGCTATAAACACCACCCGCAACATGTTTAGTCTGTACACCCTACTATTGTCAAAAGAGGTGCAATGTACCACCGATCTTCAAGTCACGAGTTATGAAGACCGATGAAAGATTGAAAACTGCTGAATAGGGATTAAACTTTCCAAATCATAATCATTTATTGCTTTCATGTTAAGGTTTTACAGTAGAATAATACATTTTCAAACGTAAGCCCTGCTAGGGCACAGCAACATCTGGCGTACCAGATTCTATAATCTAATGTCAACAACAAGTTAAAAAGCTCTTACACTTATTTACCCCCCCCCCCCCCCTTTCTTAATCCCTGGCCATTGTCATTGACAAGTTGCAACAATGGTGATATCTTTCTTATTTATGAAGAGTGATATCCAGACTGACTGATTCATCAACGCAGAGCCAAAACCGCTGAAGCTAGAAACATGAAAGTTGGACAATAGGTTTTTTTTTTAACAAAAACATCCACTAAGAAAGAATTTTCAGAAATACCACCCCTAAAGAGGTAAAATGGGTGTAAATATGTTTTTTTTATATATATTTACTCAGTACATAATAAAACAGGATGTTAATGTTGGTATGAGAAAGTATTATTCCGCGGCCAGGTTGAGTCGAAACTCAGTATAAATAATTTTCAAAGCAATACCTGGGTGAAGCTTGACAAATACTCTACAAAGTACTTAATCTTATCTTAACTATTATAAAATTGTAAACGTCTGTTTGTTTGTTTGTTTGTTCCAGCATCACGCTAAAACTACTGGACCGATTTTGATGTTTTTTTTTTGTTTGAAAGCTGATGATCTGACTTAAAAACTGGTATGGGTTTTGAGAAAGAAAGAAAGAAAGAAAAAAAGAAAAAAATTAATTCGTGGGTTGCGTACTCACCCGACAGATCGAAGCTTCTATGCATTTGCACGAGCGGATAGTAATGTACCATGGAGTGGAGTGGAGTGGAGTGGACAGGGGATGGGACTGGGGATGGGACTGGGGACGGGACTGGGGACGGGACAGGGGACGGGACTCGGGACGGGACAGTGGACGGGACAGGGGACGGAACATGGGACGGGAAATGGGACGGGACATGAGACGGGACATGGGACAGGACAGTGGGACGGCACATGGGACTGGACATAGGATGGGACATGGGACATGGGACGGGACGATAGTGATATAGTGAGAAAGTGGGACAGTGGGACAGTGGGATAGTGGGACAGTAGGACAGTGGCAGTGGGACGGTGGGACAGTGGGGCAGTGGGGTAGTGGGGCAGCGGGGCAGTGGGCCAGTGGGGCAGTGGGATAGTGGGGCAGTGGGGTAGCGGGGCTGTGGGGCAGTGGGGTTTTGGGGCAGCGGGACAGTGGGGCAGCGGGGCAGCGGGGCGGGGAAGCGAGGCATCGAGGCAGTGGGGTACTGGGGCAGCGGGGCAGTGGGATAGTGGGGCAGCGGGGCAGTGGGGAAGAGGGGCAGTGGGGCAGTAGGGGAGTGGGGCAGTGGGGCAGCGGTGCAGTGGGGCAGCGGGGCAGTGGGGATGCGGGGCAGCCTGTGGGGCAGTGGGATCGTGGGGCAGCGGGGCAGTGGGGCATTGGGTTAGCGAGGCAGCGGGGCAGTGGGATAGTGGGGCAGCCGGGCAATGGGGCAGCGGGGTAGCGGGGCAGTGGGGCAGCAGGGCGGTGCGGCAGCGGGGCAGTGAGATAGTGGGGCTGCGGGGCAGTGGGACAGTGGGGCAGCGGGGCAGTGGGGAAGCGGGGCAGTGGGGCAGCGGGGCAGGCTGTGGGGCAGTGGGATAGTGGGGCAGTGGGGCAGTGGGGCAGTGGGGTAGTGGGGCAGCGGGGTAGCGGGGCAGTGGGGCAGTGGGGCAGCGGGGCAGCGGGACAGTGGGACAGTGGACTGGACTGGAATGGACTGGACTGGACTGGACTGACGTGGGTTAGCAGAATTTAACGCGAGCGGAGCCGCGGGTAAAAGCTAGTAAATGATAAAATAAGAAGTATTTTTCTTTTTCCGAAAACTATGACGGGAATTATTATGTAATACCCGTTAAGACGCTGACAACAGTCACATACCCCAAATAGGCTTCTATAAAAATATTTTTAGCTGTGTCTATTCACTTTGTGAGAATGAAAAAAATCTAAAACTCTATTGTGTCCAAAACACGTTTTCTTGAAGTTTTCTTGATAGAAAAAAATTGTAAACTAACCTCATAAAACATGCTTTATAGCAAACAATCTCTATTATTTACAAAATCTCTATTATTTATTTATAAAGGAAATTAAAAAGACATAAAGACAAGAATCTAAAACATAGTTGTTTCTGTTCTTCAAATAGGAGTTGTTTCTGTTCTTCAGAATGGATGGCCCTTATTAGCACAGGTCTTCATAGATTTATTATTATTTTTCACATTTTCAACAACGCACTGCTGTATTCAGCACGGCCCAGTAATGCCGCAGCGTATATTGGTCCCACGACTTTCACGTCATCTAGTGCTATGAGGGAATTTGCGAACAAAAGACATAAACGCGCCGTCTAAGCCGAGTGCCGGCTGGGCACAATCCCGGGTTCAATATTATAATATAAGGTTTAAAATTATTAGCGTAAGTTTTTTAAGGATCAAATGTACTGGCTCGTGATCCCCCGTACAGGATTTTTGGTCCCCGTATAGGGTTCGTGACCACCCGTACAGGGTTCGTCATTCCCCGTACAGAGTTCGTGACCACACGTTGAAAAGCACTGCTATGTTCGATCAAGTGGACAAAGTAGTCAACAATAAAAATATCAGCGTCATCATTATCATCATTTCAGCCGAAAGACGTCCACTGCTGGACATTGGCCTCCCCCAAGTAGCTTGGAGGGATATGCCATAATCGCCACGCTTGGCAGGCGGGTTGGCGATACCAGTTGGTTGGTTAAATACTCAGAGAACGCTGCTGCCCATTCTCTGGTGAATCCCTTAGTCACCTTTTACGATACCCATGAGAAGATATAGGATGGTGCAATTCTTTACATCCGACACCACACGGAAAATAAAAAAATACCTAACTAATATTTTTTGCTTCATAACGAACAATTGTTACCGACTATAGGAGTAACCCTGGAATCGCGAAAAAAACGCATATGATGCCACGCTCTTGCCTAGCAAGCCGTCCATGAACCATTACTATCTACTTCGTTAAAGTATTTCCATTCTACGCTCATATTTTATAATGATCCGTTACTGGAATGCAAATATAAATTATGTATTCAAATAAAGCGTCACGAAGCAAACAAACGTCATTACACCAAGCGTCATCAGTCGCAAAGTCTAGGAGTATTTTTCCAAAACTTTTTTATACGTTTCATACACGTCGTATTTGACTTTGCTTAGGCACCACAGCATACGAAAGTAAACGTCATTGACGTAACAGAAACAAATGACGTCCACTCTGACGTTCTAAACTTAAACATATTCATACATGTAAAGTAAATATTAATTTATCTAATCGACAAACAAATCGGAAAGACGCCACTTAATGCGGCAGTTACTAAGGACCTATTACCATACCAATCTGGAACGCATAAAGTTAAGATTGTACTAATTAAGTGTACAGGGTACGTTCCCCGTTTATCCTAAAGATATCAACACACGATATAAATAAAGCTAAATCTGATAATGTTTGATTGTATTGTGAAGTAATTGGCAAGTTTTAACAAAAAACATGGTGCGTTTCGAGAAATCATATTTTTGAACGCGTATCCGAACGTTTTGAGGAAGTAACTGTTAGAAGTTATAGCTTCTAATGTATCTTTTTAGCTTGCAACAAGTACAATATAGGCAAGTTGGAGTATAGTACCTTTTTGTCCATACAAATGTTATCCGATTTCCATGATCGTTTCTAAACTATGCTTGTATGTATTATATTTATGAAATTTCGTAATTATTGGCACCTAAATTAACGTTTTTTTTGCGTTGAAACTATGACGAAGAAAAGTAAGTTTTATTAGAATACAATTTTTTTTTTAAACAAAACATAATGTAGATTATAATCTAGCCAAGCAATAGGGTGTTTGACAATTTTTTGAAATGTATGTAAAACGATGGCGAAACATCCAATTAAAGCATTCATTAACAAATAATTACTAAATTATGCTTTTAAAATTAAATAATCAAGATTTTTAGTACCTTAAAAGTACGTCATGCTTACCAAAAAGGTACGAATTAGAGGAAATGTAAAAAATCTGAGAAAAAACTTAAGATTCCAGTTTACGAAACAATGTAGTTAGAAGGCGATGTCGAGAGTTATTTTTTCTTCGACTTCGAGATGGTTGCAGCGGTGCGAGCGCTGAAAACGGAACGTAGTTTTATTTCTGGCATGAGACATGACTGAAAAGTTTTGTATTTTGTGTTTGATTCACGCACCTACAAAACAAAAGCTTGTAAATTACGTTCATAATTACGTACAAATGCTCATGACTTTAATTGTTAGTAAGTTATAAAGTATTATAACCTGGCTTGATAAAATAAAAAATAAACTGGCTGACATGAATATATTATTATAATAAAAACTCGTAGTCTTTATTTTTACGATCATGGCAACATTTAGCTCGCCCTATGTCGTACAAGGTTCTGACGTCACTTTAAATGGCGGCCAAGTCTCACGACGTTTTGTATCACTTGATCAACAGATTAAAAAAACGAAATTTCAAACAGGAAAATAAAATATTTAGAATCAATTTAAATTTAAAAAACTTAGTAAAAGTTATTCTTCAACCTAAAACCTACGTTGTGTGCAATTTTCATAATTTTTGGTGATACCAGTCAAACACCCTATTGACACCAAAAGCAAAAGATTTTATTAAGATTTAGAGGGTGAATTTTTTTTTACCCCAAAACGCTAATTTCAAGCCAATCTATGGAAGAGCTAAAACCTCGCGGCAGGACGTTCCTCATTACCTTCCAAAAGTTGATTATTCTCGGCGTGTAAGACGGTCGTGGATGGAACTTTGAGGTCAATTTATTAATGGATACAGGGCACTTGAAATACATTGTTTTTGTTTGTAGACAACTTTTTGCTATTAATATTAATTTATCCATAAGCATTTGTGTTGGAATTCTTGCGCATTCGAAAACAAATGCGATACAAAAACTTAACACCTGAAGAGATAAAATTATAGCATGCCATACATTCCAACACATATATTATTAACATACCAATTAGTAACAATTTAATTTTATTTTACTTATAACTGTTTTAGACTTAAAATCCACTTAAATGAAGACATACAGCCACCGACCAAAAGAGACATCAAAATAATTATTAACAAATAAAACGCTCACAGAGACAAGGATACACAAATAAACAACATCGCGACCGTCGCAGCGTGAATCCGAACATAATCTATGTGCGTCGTTTTCTGCCGGCGGGCGGCGCGCGCTTATATCTCAAACTTTTGACACATAACCTCAAAATTAAAAACCCCAATTAAAATCAACCATAATCTCACTGATTTAAGGCTTAATTCGCAATAATAGAATCCAAGAAATTACGCTTTTTAGTTTCTAGAACACGTTTCACACTTACATTGTACTACGAATTTGTTTTTCGAATTACATCATTTGTTATATATTTTTTATATTATTCTGCTGTTTACATAAGGTTGATTTTTGCGTAAATATTTTCATTTGGGCTGTAAATAAAAGTTTGTAAAAAGCGAAGGAGCTCGGGAAGCAATGGCGTCAATTAATCAAAGCCTCAGTTTTGTTTTTCGAATAATTTTGAATAATTTGTGAATGGAAGCGCTATCGGTTGGGACAAGGCGAAAGTAATTTATAACTTGTGTATTGAGTTAATTAATGACTGCGATTGTTTTATTTCTGTTTTTAAGTTTATTAAGGTACCGTCCGAAAGTGTTCCTACCTTTCCAGGCCTTTCTGGTTATTTCAGAAGTAAGTTAAGTGACAACTGTAATTTTTCAACTTAGGAAATAAAACTGTTTTACTTATTTGTGTCTTTTCTGAATATGTCTGAATATCCTAGCAAGTGCTCTACAAAGACTAGACTATTATGGAGAAGGACATTCGGAAAAAAAAAAAAATAGGAAAGTAATTTAGCATCAATGATATTTAAAAGCATAGATATGTTATACCCTAACAAAACAAACGATTTTTTTTTCCGTACACAGGGACAGCTCACATACACATTAATATGAGATCCCTTTTTGTTTGTTTACTTTCTCGTCATAATTGGTACACTTTCTGTACACACACGACGGCATTGTTGTTTTTTTTATTAGCGGTCACACACGGCGCCTTGCGTTGCCGGTTGCTTGACGCAGAATAATACAAAACGTCCAAATTAGGACGTTTTCGAGTTTTCAAATTACGCGCACTAGTAACATATCTGTACTTTTAAATATCATTGTTTAGCGTTCTCGGCCTTGATATAAAAAAAAAACAAATAGAAGCAGTCTCAAAAGATGATAAAAAAAAAAAACTGCACTTTTTCATTTTGTGCATTTTTGACAATTATGCCCTTGTCTTACCGAAGGTGCGATACTTAGTTACTTGTTTTTTAACCGACTTCAAAAGAGGAGGAGGTTCTCAATTCGATTGTATTTTTTTTTTGTATGTTTGTTACCTCAGAACTCGGTCATTTATAAACGGATTTCGAAAATTCTTTTTTTAATTGAAATTATATACTTCCAGATTGGTCCCATTTTTATGAAAATCCAGTTTTGATCATGGGATCCATGTGGAATTGAGGGAACTCCTCAAATATTATAGGCATATTGTATGTAGCGATTTCGGTATATTCATCAACAAGTCAAGCATTTGCATTCAGAATGTATTATTTGGTGAAGATCTGATGAAGGTCTTTGGAGATAAAGAAGGGAACTCTTCAATAGATGACAGCAAATCATCCGAGATTACAGCAATGGCTTGTCTTTCTATTGTTAATGCCACTCAAAATATAAAAATATAATAAACTTAAAAAAAAAGTAAAAACCGACTTCATAAGAATAAAATTATAAAATTTGTGTGTAATAGTTTAGAAAGTCGGTGCCAGTTTTTTCTTAAATCAATCCGAATCAAAGGCACCTTCTTTCTAAACTGTTTCACACAAATTTTATTATTTTATTCTTTTTGAAGTCGGTTTTTACTTTTTTTTTATGTTTATTTTATTAAACAATGGTGTTTATATTAGCGCCATACGAAGCAACAACTGCGCGGATTGTACGATCTGCAAGGTTAAGCTGCACTTGCCGCGGTTAGTCTGTGTATGGGTGACCGTTTCGTTACACATCGAGACCCCTCCGTGCCTCGGAGAGTACGTTAAGCTGTCGGTCCCGGTTGTCATACGAATATCTATGGCAGTCGTTACAGGTAGTCTGAAGCCTGAAAGTTTGACAACTGGTCTAACCTCCGAATGTCAGTATTACCCAGTGACTGGGTTGCAGGGGTCTGATGGCAGTCGCTCCGTGTAAAATACTGATGTTCAGCCGCATCTGGCTAGACTGGAAGCCGACCCCAATGTAATTGGGAAAAAGGCTCGGAGGATGATGATGACTATGATTTACGTAATGACAACTATCCTTGTGATCTCGGCTAAAAATTACTATAATAGTAATGTACCTTAGTGGAAAACCTACAGAACCCCGTCCGCAGTTGTTTGAATCACTGCCGGAACTATAAACCATATAAATAGAATAGTTAGTAGCATAACAGTATCTATTTTGTTTTTATGGTAATATAAATGGTCCCTTGCTGTCCCTATGTATTCAATTCTTGATAACTAATTATAGGAATTTAAGTGAATGTTTATTGTTTAAATTGATATCGTTATGTTGATTTGGGAGAAGTCATTTTATTTAAGTTAAAAGACATCTTGAAAGTTTTTATTTTATTTTATGACATAACGGAGTTTTTCTTTAGATTTTTGCATCCAAGAAATTAAGTTTATGTAGTATGATTACTTTAAAAAATCATGATGTAAGAAATCCGTTATTATTAAAAAGTTTTCTCCACAGATATCGCTGAGGAGAAGCTGTAGGGGCGGGTCTGCGTGAGCTTCAAGCTACCAACTGGCAAGATATAAGTTGAGATTTTCCGTTTTGGAGGCCATGACTCGGTTTGGGTCGCTGAGCCAGAGGAGTAGTAAGACTGAGGAGTTACTTTGGATAGACGAGTTTTAATGTTTTGTTCTCCAAAACTCTATAGTTTAAAATTCCATCACATGTTGTAGTAGAAAGATCGATTGGATCGTGACACTAGAGAGCGTTTTCTCGTGAACACGGGCGCTGAAATTGTAGTGTTGGCCGCTAGAATCAGCAGAAAAATAAAAACAATAAGTGCCTACAAATTATTATCAACCATTAGATACTGTTTCCTAAAAATATTCACATCGGACTCCTACGTCAGCTTTAATTTTCTGTTCCAAACGTTACCTGATCTTTTCCAAGAAGCTAATGCAAAAGTCTTCTTCACGGCCACGATCAAAACTGACTAACCAAACGGTAAATGTCTTGAAATCCACGAACAACTCTCAACCGATTTCTGAACAAGACTTTAGACCATATTCAAAAGACCTCAAAAACTTCTCACAGAAAATCGTTTTCTTATTATATAATATGTAGTTTTAGATCTCGAAAGCTTTTATACTTAAATAACCATCCTGAGCCGAAACAAAATATCTTCTTTGATCGCTTTTTTGGTGGCAGTGGGCTGGCTATGTACCAGGCCCCTCAGAAAGTATTGCGAAAAAAAGTTTTTATATATGGGAGACTGGCCAGTTATAATGTTTTTCGAAAATATGATTATTTATAAGTATAAATAAGTAAGTTCCAATTTCAAAATTTCCCTCCACATTTTTTGCGAGTTAATTCAAAGTATTGTGTCTCACTGAAATATGGATCTGCGCCGGGAACATTTTAGAGCTATGATTTTATACGATTTCAAGTGTCGCCTGAAACCGGATGAATCGTACGATAGACTTCAAATAGCATTCATGGATGAAGGCCCTTCCAAGGCAACCGTGTATCGTTGGTATAACGAATTCAAGCGCGGTCGACCAACTTTGGGGGATGACGAAAGAAGCGGTCGCCCTTTGACGGCTGTTACCGAAGAAAACGTGCTAGCAGTGAAAAATTTAATCCAAGACAATAGGCGAATTACATATCAGGAGATTCAACACATATTGAAGATTGGATCGGGAAGCGTTCACGAGATTCTACACAGCCATCTTCGCGTGAGGAGGATAGTATCACGCTGGGTGCCGCACAACCTCACCGATGCTCAGAAGCAGGCCCGGGTGGAATGGTGCCGTGATATGCTTAACAAATTTGAAGCAGGCTCGTCTCGGCGTGTTTACGACATCGTTACAGGTGATGAGTCCTGGATTTATCAATACGACCCAGAAACCAAGCGCCAGTCGACTGTTTGGGTGTTTCAAAATGAGCCAACGCCTACCAAAGTGAAGCGATCTAGAAGCGGGGGTAAGATTTTGATCGCTAGCTTTTTTAATTTGACTGGCCACTTGGTATCAATTCCCTTACGGGATCAAAGAAGCATTAATGCCGAATGGTATACTACCAAATGTTTGCCAGAAGTTTTCTCTGTTATAAGCAACAAGCGACCAAACACAGGGCTCCGCGGGCTACTGCTCCACCACGACAATGCACCTGCGCACACCGCACTCAAAACGAGGGACTTCCTGGACAGCACGCCAGTCAAACTCCTGGGTCACCCTCCTTACAGCCCTGATCTAGCACCGTGTGACTTCTTTTTATTCCCAAAAATAAAAAATCAGCTCAAAGGGATACAATTTTCGTCGCCGGAAGATGCGCTGGCTGCGTTCGAGCAGGCTGTAAACGAGGTGTCTGCGGCGGACTGGAAAAAGTGTTTTGAAAACTGGTTTAGGCGCATGAATCTTTGTATAGAGGCTGGTGGAAAGTACTTTGAAAAGATTTGATAAAAATATATGTACGTATAGAACAATTTTTTTTAGTTTCGCAAAACTTTCTGAGTGTCCCACGTACATACATAGAAGAACATAGAAGGACCGATGGCCGTAGGAGCAGACGAGTCCTTAAGTGAAGACCGCGAATCGGCAAACACAGCGTAGGGCGGCCCTTAGCCAGGTGGACCGACGACCTGAAGAAGGTGGCTTGGGGGGACTGGATGCGGAAGACGGAGAATCGAGCGTTGTGGCGCAACTTGGGAGAGGCCTATGTCCAGCATTGATAAATAGATAATACGTTTATTTAGTACAGAACACCGACTATACACCCCATTGACGCCTCATAACAGGCAACCGATGTCTGCAAAACATCTATGAAATTTCACTAATGTAGGTCGCCACTATTCGCCACTTGAAATCTTCAAATCAGTTTCGACCACATACATGAGCTGCCAAAACTACCACGTTAGTGATTAGCCAATAGCCGCCTTGGTAGGGCCAATTGGATTACGGTACCCCAGCCTCAGCTAGTGGCAGAATTTCTTGTACGCATTACATTCAACATTAGGCGTCTATTGGACTTTATGGTCATTGGTATAAAACAAGACACAGGACATACAGGTAAAATACAATACAAAGACATAACTTCACAAAAGACTTGAAAAAAGGAATCTGGAAAAACTCGGAAGAAAAACTGACTGCGATAGGCTGAGTTGATGATGATGATGATGATTACAAATTAATTACATTTAAAAACTAACAACAGAACCCAACTCCATCAACAAACACAACTTGAACGTTAACTCGAGCGCGCACAATAAAATTATTTATTCGATAAAACAAATAGGCTTTAATAAAGTGTGACTTTTGTCACGTCGCCTTGTTACAAGTAATGGCCGCCATAAATAACCTGCGATGTTCTGCACTCGCCTTTATATCAAGCTAGTTTAGACTTTAACATTCTAGAAATAAGTTTTATTTTAATATTTTCAAGTGGTGTTACATTATTTTTGGAATTTGATCGATTCTTGAAGATTATTTGTAAATGTTTTTAGGAAATATTCTAAATGAATTATAATTTAATGTTAATAATTGTCGTCTTTTTCTTTCTAGACTGTTCTTTTCCTTCCTGCCAATGACATTATGTAGTGTACTCATAAGATCGTGAGCTCATTTACAAACCCATAGCTAGTATCTTCTTTCATGTTTGTGCTTATTTCTATCATTTATTACTTGAACTATTAAATCTTGGTGTTTAAATCAACGTTAATTGATACAAGCTGATTTCCATAATGTGACTTTAGATACTCCTTTCACAGAGCTTTACTATTTCTTCAAATCACAATTTTAGAGGTAGGTGCCTTACTCATCTCATAATCATCAACATCAACTGCAATAAATGCTATAACTATAGTGTTATTGCTATAACTGTACAACAAGACCTGATTTTATGTGAATAAATAAATAATCTTAAATTATCTTATCTTAAAAATCAACAGCTTATATTAGTCCACTGCTGGGCACAGGCCTCTCCAATAGCACGATAGTAGCACTATGATCCAGGTTCTACCAGCCACCTTGCGAAGGTCGCCACTCAACCTGGCCCACACCAGCTGCCTAATTGCGTAACTCACTCGCGATCGCAATCATCTGGATTTCAATGTTCATTGCTCTGTGTGTTTTGACAATCCATCATATTGACAACTACGTACCACGCAATGAATATTGCTGTAATTTCAAAATGAAAGCTGATGTCAATGTGAATGCATTACACAATTACCCCACTGGCCTGAGGACGTCTCACGCTACGTTTGCTGATTTGCGGCAACACGTCTACTCCTGCAGCGGTTATTGGTTATTCGGTTAATATAGCCAGCCCATTGCCAATTCAGCTTGCTTCCTACAAAGTACCAGGCCCCTCAGAAAGTATTGCGAAAAAAAGTTTTTATATATGGGAGACTGGCCAGTTATAATGTTTTTCGAAAATATGATTATTTATAAGTAAAAATAAGTAAGTTCCAATTTCAAAATTTCCCTCCACATTTTTTGCGAGTTAATTCAAAGTATTGTGTCTCACTGAAATATGGATCTGCGCCGGGAACATTTTAGAGCTATGATTTTATACGATTTCAAGTGTCGCCTGAAACCGGATGAATCGTACGATAGACTTCAAATGGCATTCATGGATGAAGGCCCTTCCAAGGCAACCGTGTATCGTTGGTATAATGAATTCAAGCGCGGTCGACCAACTTTGGGGGATGACGAAAGAAGCGGTCGCCCTTTGACGGCTGTTACCGAAGAAAACGTGCTAGCAGTGAAAAATGTAATCCAAGACAATAGGCGAATTACATATCAGGAGATTCAACACATATTGAAGATTGGATCGGGAAGCGTTCACGAGATTCTACACAGCCATCTTCGCGTGAGGAGGATAGTATCACGCTGGGTGCCGCACAACCTCACCGATGCTCAGAAGCAGGCCCGGGTGGAATGGTGCCGTGATATGCTTAACAAATTTGAAGCAGGCTCGTCTCGGCGTGTTTACGACATCGTTACAGGTGATGAGTCCTGGATTTATCAATACGACCCAGAAACCAAGCGCCAGTCGACTGTTTGGGTGTTTCAAAATGAGCCAACGCCTACCAAAGTGAAGCGATCTAGAAGCGGGGGTAAGATTTTGATCGCTAGCTTTTTTAATTTGACTGGCCACTTGGTATCAATTCCCTTACGGGATCAAAGAAGCATTAATGCCGAATGGTATACTACCAAATGTTTGCCAGAAGTTTTCTCTGTTATAAGCAACAAGCGACCAAACACAGGGCTCCGCGGGCTACTGCTCCACCACGACAATGCACCTGCGCACACCGCACTCAAAACGAGGGACTTCCTGGACAGCACGCCAGTCAAACTCCTGGGTCACCCTCCTTACAGCCCTGATCTAGCACCGTGTGACTTCTTTTTATTCCCAAAAATAAAAAATCAGCTCAAAGGGATACAATTTTCGTCGCCGGAAGATGCGCTGGCTGCGTTCGAGCAGGCTGTAAACGAGGTGTCTGCGGCGGACTGGAAAAAGTGTTTTGAAAACTGGTTTAGGCGCATGAATCTTTGTATAGAGGCTGGTGGAAAGTACTTTGAAAAGATTTGATAAAAATATATGTACGTATAGAACCATTTTTTTTAGTTTCGCAAAACTTTCTGAGTGTCCCACGTATATCGGTCACTCCAGTTATTCTCCGGATAATCTTGCTACAGACCATGATAATATAAAAAATTAGATATAACTAACACAACATACAAAAAATTGCAGTAGTGTTTAACAATAAATTGCCCACTTTATTAAGCATTACATACAATCCAGCATTAAACTAATAATGGCAGGAACAGACGGGCGATGAAACATCGAATGTTCGTAGGCGATGACTAACATTTAATTCTTTAAATTAGATGGTCTTTGACCAGAAAATGGCTCATTCTACTCACTTGTTCGTTCTTTTCACTTATTGTTTCTTTCTAGCCTGCATAAGGCCCAGAACGCCGCGGAATGGGAGTAAGCGCAAAGTAAAATACGAAGCTTGCCGAGAAGGAGTAGTGCGGTCTCCTTTCTGTTCTCCATGTGCGGTATGAAGTTGTTATTGGCACTCCGAATAAAAAGTGCATAAAAATAATATTTCTCAGAAATTATGTGTATTTTCGATAAAATGGCTCATTAAATTCATTTCAAAATAATAAAACAATATTTAGGTAAAATATCGTACCCAAATACCAATAAATAGATGATATATTTCGGAAACTGTTTATTTTCAGAGGTATGTTTTTTGTTTTTTTTATGATCGAGCCAAATAAGTGCATTCATGTTTTGGACTCAATAAAATTGTCACGTCTATCTTTGAGTAACATTTACTTTTATTTCAGTACCATAGAGTGAGTAGTTTTTGAGGAGGATTGGCATTAGTTTGTTGACTTATCGGTTTCGGCCCCTAAAGTCCCCCCGGGAAACCACTACCACCACCAGTATAAACCAGTAGTCACCTTATTCAACAGATAGATAGATAGATAAAACGTTTATTTAGTACAAAAACAAGACACAGGACATACAGGTAAAAATACAATAAGAAAGTGTGATATGTGTCTCAATATTGTACCAAATGGGTGTCCAGCTCAGCATGTGCCAGGTATTATACCTGACGCTGGTATTCTGCTGGATCCCTGCAGTGACATACGGACGTCGAGCAGACCAGATACATGAGAAAAAAATTAAGAATGATTGCTTTGCGTTAGTGTGTTATTTTTAATGTGAGTATAATATCCACAAAATATATATATATATATATAAGTAGGCAGGTACCTATATTAAGAGTGTGAAAGGAATTAAATAAATAAATATATATTTAAATATATTCATAACCGTAACAGGTAAAAAAAAAAAAAAAAAATGTATGTGAGTAAAATAATAAGTAGATTTTACTTAAGGCCAATAATTAGAACACGGCATGTGCTATTACCTAAATTATGGACACGTTGGTAATTATGAGACCTAGCATTTTCTGTGAGTCAATGAGAAACTGCCGCAGTCTACGTCGGAAAGTACCAAGAGTGTTTAGATTTCTTATGGGCGGGGGAATATTATTCCAGCATTTTGATGCCGCGTACTTGAAACTACCTCTGAAGGCTGCTGTCCTGTGTGATTCTACCGAAAGTTGCATCGAGCACTGCCTGATTGAACATTGTCTTCTACTTGCGATCCAACTCAACTTACTGTAAAGATAAGTCGGCTGCCTGTATTTGATAACCCCAAAAAGAAGACAGGCTAAATGCAACTTACGGCGAGATTTCATTTTCAGAATCGAGTGTTGGTTCAGAAATGGTGTTACGTGACTTCTCGGTGGAATCGAGAAACAAAATCGTGCACAGGCGTTTTGCACTCTCTGGATCAGTCGATCGGTTCTTGCAAGGAGACGGGGACCACAAACTGTGTCTGCATAATTTAAATTGGATAATACTAAAGACTCCACTAGCTGTATTCGTAATGCTTCAGAGAGATAAGGTCTAATTTTATACAAAATTTTAAGGCGGTAGAAAGAGTTACGCACTGATTCTGCCACGTGTCCTTCGTATCTCAGCTCAGTGTCCATTTTCAGTCCCAAATTACGTGCCTCACTCACTCGACCGACCGACTCACCCATTAAAGTCACATTTAGTGCAACCGGCAAAAGGTCAATTCGTTGCTTGGTCCCAAATACCATGTATTTAGTTTTCGAGGGATTAAGTACCAGACCATTTCGTTCCGCCCATCGTGATATGTTAGTAAGGTCATAGTTTAGATCCTCCAACGCACTATTATAATCACTTGGTTTAAAAGAGACATATACCTGTATGTCATCTGCGTAGATGTGGTATCTGCACCGCTTTAGGCAATGAGTTATATCCGCGCAATACAAGATAAAGAGGATCGGGCCTAGTATTGAGCCTTGTGGAACTCCCCTATTAATGGAAGTTAATGATGACTCGATGGTAGATCCATCGCTTGACCGGATTTTTACGAACTGCTTACGGTTGTTGAGGTAGCTGTGGAACCATAATAATGTGCCGTGGTTGATACCGTAGTAGTTCAACTTGGACATGAGCAGATCAATATTTATGCAGTCAAAAGCGCGCGAGAAATCGAGTAAGACTAAGATCGTACATAAGCCCTTGTCTTGAGCCGATAAAATATTATCCGTCACATCCAAGAGAGCAGAAGACGTACCTCTTAGTTTGCGAAAGCCTGACTGCAGCTCTGGCAACATTTTGTTTTCCTCAAGATACTGCGACAGCTGGAGACACACAACCTTTTCCGCGATTTTAGATAAACATGGGAGAATACTTATAGGCCGAAAGTCTTTCAGTTCCGATGGAATAGGTTTTTTGGGCAGAGGGACAATAGTTGCAATCTTCCAAGTGTCGGGAAATTTTGAGGAGACGATTGACCGATTAACAGGTCCATTTTACGCCAGAAACCACCATATTATATCATCATCATCATCATCATCATCATTTCAGCCGAAAGACGTCGACTGCTGGACATTGGCCACCCCCAACCAACGGCACAACAACCGATCCTGCGCTTTCCGCATCCCGCGGATTCCCGTGACCTTATTATATAGGTACCATTAAAAAATAAGCATCCAATAACTAACACAACATATTTGTCTAATACAGAAAGAAACAGAATTTGCCTAATTTCGCATTTAAAAAGCGGATATAATCCAGCAGTGAGCTAATAAAGGCGGGGTCAGACGGGCGACGAGACATCGACTGTGCGAAGGCGCTGAGTACCTTTTAATTCTTACACCCCATTTGCTGCCCCATTGCAGTCTGTGCAAATAGGACTAGAGAGGTGTGGAGATGAGTTGTGCATTCGTTTTTTTTCTTCTTCAATACAATACAATACAAATACTCTTTATTTTAATTTATTATTTTTAACGCATTTACGCATGCGAAGCGAAAATCCTTCGAAGAAAAATCCAACTCAGCGAAGATCCTGCTCGTGAGCGATTTTTTCTTTCCACAATTTAAATCGTTACTCTTTATTTTACGCGAAAAAAATAAGCAACATATATGACTTATATAAAAGATATCTTTGGGACATTTTTTTATATGTGGGCGGTCTTATCGCTCAAGGCGATTTCTTCCAGACAACCTTAGGATGGACAATATAAGCAAGTAAAGAGAGCTCTAATTCACAGTTCCCAGTTTCGGGTTTCTTTGCCAAGAATTGTGTGACAATAACTAAAATGATTGATGGTAATAGTACAAAAAAACAAGTTTACCGCTGCTTCGTTTGCGCTTTTGGAGTTAATTATAATTTTAAAAAAACTATTTTTTTAAACTTAAACTCTTCTTCAATTAGTAATAGGCATAGTACCTAATTTATTATTCATTGCTACTTATACCAGGCCCCTCAGAAAGTATTGCGAAAAAAAGTTTTTATATATGGGAGACTGGCCAGTTATAATGTTTTTCGAAAATATGATTATTTATAAGTAAAAATAAGTAAGTTCCAATTTCAAAATTTCCCTCCACATTTTTTGCGAGTTAATTCAAAGTATTGTGTCTCACTGAAATATGGATCTGCGCCGGGAACATTTTAGAGCTATGATTTTATACGATTTCAAGTGTCGCCTGAAACCGGATGAATCGTACGATAGACTTCAAATGGCATTCATGGATGAAGGCCCTTCCAAGGCAACCGTGTATCGTTGGTATAACGAATTCAAGCGCGGTCGACCAACTTTGGGGGATGACGAAAGAAGCGGTCGCCCTTTGACGGCTGTTACCGAAGAAAACGTGCTAGCAGTGAAAAATTTAATCCAAGACAATAGGCGAATTACATATCAGGAGATTCAACACATATTGAAGATTGGATCGGGAAGCGTTCACGAGATTCTACACAGCCATCTTCGCGTGAGGAGGATAGTATCACGCTGGGTGCCGCACAACCTCACCGATGCTCAGAAGCAGGCCCGGGTGGAATGGTGCCGTGATATGCTTAACAAATTTGAAGCAGGCTCGTCTCGGCGTGTTTACGACATCGTTACAGGTGATGAGTCCTGGATTTATCAATACGACCCAGAAACCAAGCGCCAGTCGACTGTTTGGGTGTTTCAAAATGAGCCAACGCCTACCAAAGTGAAGCGATCTAGAAGCGGGGGTAAGATTTTGATCGCTAGCTTTTTTAATTTGACTGGCCACTTGGTATCAATTCCCTTACGGGATCAAAGAAGCATTAATGCCGAATGGTATACTACCAAATGTTTGCCAGAAGTTTTCTCTGTTATAAGCAACAAGCGACCAAACACAGGGCTCCGCGGGCTACTGCTCCACCACGACAATGCACCTGCGCACACCGCACTCAAAACGAGGGACTTCCTGGACAGAACGCCAGTCAAACTCCTGGGTCACCCTCCTTACAGCCCTGATCTAGCACCGTGTGACTTCTTTTTATTCCCAAAAATAAAAAATCAGCTCAAAGGGATACAATTTTCGTCGCCGGAAGATGCGCTGGCTGCGTTCGAGCAGGCTGTAAACGAGGTGTCTGCGGCGGACTGGAAAAAGTGTTTTGAAAACTGGTTTAGGCGCATGAATCTTTGTATAGAGGCTGGTGGAAAGTACTTTGAAAAGATTTGATAAAAATATATGTACGTATAGAACAATTTTTTTTAGTTTCGCAAAACTTTCTGAGTGTCCCACGTACAGGGTAGCTGGTTCTTTATTACTACCTACTTAGTCTTATTCCGTGTGTATGTAAACTCTTTTTTAGGGATCCGTACCCAAAGGGTACAAACGGGACCCTATTACTCTCGCTACGCTGTCCGTCCGTCCGTCCGTCCGTCCGTCCGTCCGTCCGTCTCGCTGTTACAGGGCTGTATCTTTGTAACGGTAATAGATAACCAGTTGAAATTTTCACAGAAAATGTGTTGCTATGAGGTGTATCACGACAAATACTAAAAACAAAAAAAGTCTAAAACCAAAGGGGGTCCCCATACAAGAAACCTCGAAAAACATGCATTTTTTAATCGTTTTTGTTCCTGTTCTATCTTCAAAACGGTAATACATACCACCGTCAAACTTAGTCTGATTATAGTGCATACTATCTAGTTTAGCAAAAAATACTAAAAACAGGACAAACATAGACAAATGTGTATATGGTACCTACGGAAGAAAGAGATGCAAAAATTCACATTTCGCGTACGAACGTCGATGTCTTTTGATAAACTCTCGTAAATTAAATCAGTTTCTATGGGGTATCAGGTTAGGATGGGTGGTACGGAACCCTTACTGCGTGAGTCCGACTCACAATTGGCCGGTTTTTTTTTCTTTAACCGACCTACTTTTATGTAACAATTTTTTTACTAAAATTCTAACTACTCCACCGCATTACTGTTCCCAATGTTTTCCTAATTCCGTGCTCAGTCCGGTGCCCTTTCATTTGTACTCAATTGCCCTGCATCCCTTTGGCACATTTCTTTTATTCGCACTTTTTATTTTTCCCCCTCAAAGAATGTCGCAACGTTCTGCCAAACCTTCGAGTAATTATTGCTCAAGAAATTTATTTTTTAAATTGCCTAAAGGGTAGGTGGCGTAATTTCGTTTTCTTTTATGGCACCGTAAAGGTACAATAGGTAAATGATTAGAAGTTTTTTTTTTGCATCATCATAGACTTTATCTTGACTTTAACAGTACATTAATGATGTAGTTATTACGTAAGGACGTATAAGAGGTGTATAATTATGTTACATCATGGCTTTACAGCAAACTACTTACACAGGTCTAAGTAACAAAAGCAAAAATTAATTCTTTAAGAAAATCCTTGCGATCTCACTCTCGCTAGTACCTTGTAAAGGTCTATTATTTATAACTGTATCCCCATTTTTTTTAAACTTATATTCTAATCATCTCTATCAGCTCAAATAATAAACAAATTATGAAAAAATACATTACTACTTTCAACACATTAACAGTTACTACTTAATGCAAAACATAATGTCATCAAAGTAAACAAAACTTATTACATTAGGTTCTCTAATTGCATTTGATGATAGCTTCCCGTTAAGTCTATACAAATAATTAGGCTTTCTTCGGAATAATGACAGTTAACTAGGAAATGGAAGGTCTAAGAGTCGACCACAATGTCAACATCCACCCTGATGTTTTGCGAAACTGTTGGAGACCACATAATCACCAGTTTTGCGGTAAGTTAAGTAACGTCCTAAGGTATTTGTATAAAAGCTTTCTTGTTTTCTGTGATTTTCTAGAAAATATTGTAAGCGGTTGTAAAATTTTGTTGTTTACCAGTAGAATGATTGTGATCACTGATTATGTACCAAATTATGATGATAATTATACGACTGAAAGCTTACAATTATTGGTACAAGTAACATAGATGATATGATGTCTGGTTTAATTTATTTATTTGTTTAGTGGTATACGTAACAAATAATTCTAAAGATGTAAGCATAAACTCATTAGAGTTTTACCGTACATATCCACAATCTGATAATTTTGCCAATAATGTTGCAATCAACAAATGAACTTCATAAATCACTAGCAATATACCTATCAATAATATATTGATACTATAAAGAGTTAGGAATGAAAGACAGACGAGAGAATATCGCGAAAATGACAAACAAATCCTACTTAATATTATAAATGCGAAAGTATGGATGTTTGTTTGTATGTCCTTCAATCACGCTGAAACGGGTGAACGGATTTAAATGAAATTTGTCACACAGATAAACCATAACCCGGATGCATATAGGCTACTTTTTATCTCGGGAAGATAATCAGTACCCGAGTGATGGGCGATAACATCTTTCTATGATAAACTGAAATATAAGCGAGCGAAGCCGCGGGCCTTGGCTAGTTACTAATTATTTAAGTTCAGACAGAGCATGCTGACGACACTGTTGCAGCAAATCACTAGTACAGCTAACAAAATAAAAGTATCAAAAGCTTTGCATAAAATCAAACTTTACTATAAAGACAGCAAAAATTGTAAAAATAGTTTTCACCTTAATAAATATAGTTTTCAGGTATAGTTTTCACCTTTATGAGACCCCAAAACACAGCAAAAATAAATACGATATTAATAAAGCCAAGCGAAATCTCTCTAAATCCCTAATACCGTCCACCGTTACCCTGTGAATGGGCAACCGGTAGCTTATTATCAGTATCTTAGCACTAATCGCGTCTATTCACTGACAATCTTCGGGACAGGCTAGAGATATAATAAAATTAATTTCTATGGGGCAATTAAGCCGTGAACAGGCAACAGGCGTAGCAGGAACGCCGATAATAGACCGTGTGTACCCGCTGTTATGTCATAGAAAAGTTGTGTGTGTGTGACGATTATTATTGTTTATGGTGTGGTCTAGAATGTCAACTACTATTAAGACGATAGTGTATGTTCCCTAGAGACTATAACTCGTTCTGGTTGAGCCTTTAGTTGGTTTCAAGCGTCGAGACCCTGGAATCCAGTGGTTAAGGTCAAATCCGGGTAAGTTCGGAAAAAGTTCACGAGTAGATACAGTGAGTTTCGTCTGCCGGGAACAGAGTGGCACATGTGATAGTGGTAGCAGCACCCAGCGCATAAAATGAAAAAGAAAGAGGGTTTTTTTTTAATTCTTAATGAGCTTGCGTTTGACCGCCACCTCTGCTGATGTTAAGCGATGGTGCGGTCGGTGGGTAGATCGGTTTATCTGCTGACAAACATCTACCCACAAATACTTTAGTTTACCCGTGACCATCATGGCGCTTGCAAGTAACCACTGAGATAATATGTACTACGTACTAGAGAAGACACCTCGAACAAAATGTTTGTAGCACGTTTTAGAGCTCCTGCACTCTCACTCGCTTAGCCACGCTCGCCGCACGCGTGTTCCGCGGCCAGCAAGATGCGCGATATTTTTTGTTCGTAATAAATGCCGAAATATCGGGAACTCAATCAAAATGATTTCCATGGCAATGCATGGTAAATATCCCGTATTATATAGCAATATTAGTATGTTGTTAGACCCCTCGGACGAATAAAAAAAGTTTTTTTTATTCGTCGTAATATTTTTAAAACCAAATTCCGATCAAAAATACTTTAAACACGAATCTAATCTAAAACATACATAAACATGTAACTTATAATTGAAGCAGAACATGCTTGTAAATTGTTCGCCATATACGGACGGAACCGGCGCCTGCGCACCGCAGTTTTCACAATAGATCCTCACCTGTTTGTTCCAAGAATAGATTACGTTTAACTTTTGTTGTTAAGGGGGAAACATTTGAGATATTAATGAGTTGGTATCTTTACAAGACATGGCAATAATTATGAGCATTAAAGGCAAGACCTGTATCACCGAACGATCCTCAAGCTTTGATTACTGTATAAAACCAAGAAAAAAAAACAGTTATCGAGTTGAGCTTTAATTTTAGGATACCTATTCCTAAAGTACAGATTCATTGATCACAGTACAACCACAATGTAATTATCGGTTCTATACAGTGGTTCAACGAAAATTGACACTGACAGTTTTTAAAGGCAACTCGGGACATTGTTTGACAGTTTTGAAGGTAGCTTGGGACACTTGGGGATTTTTCCCAAAAGCTAATACTTTGGTCAGTTCCCCAGTTTTTAAGGTAGGCTGTAGTGGTGTATTTAGGAATGCCACAGATTGGCTCCGGGCCCACATTGGGGCTTTCAGCATTAGCTCTAGCCAGTTCATCAGCGGCTTCGTTGCCCCTAATGCCACAGTGTCCAGGTACCCATCCTAGTGCCACCGAGTTTGCCGCTCCTAGTGAGTTTAATAGCTGGACACACTCTTTTACAAGTTTGGAGTCAATTTCCTCTGAATTTAAGGCTTTTAAAGCAGCCTGGCTGTCAGAGAAGATGAAGATGCGCCTATTAATATAGGTCCTCTGCAGACTTAAACGGACACATCCAATAATGGCAAATAATTCCACTTGAAACACAGTGGTGTGCTGGCCTAGGTTGGCGAATTTTTTTACCTTTGGCCGCCCACCGTGGAATCCGGCTCCGGCTAGACCCTCTTTTTTTGATCCGTGAGTGTGGCACTAACAAGTGATGAAGTGGTTTTGCTTAATCTGCCTAAAAACTGTGTCGAAAAGATTGAAATTTCTGGAAAATTTGCGTATAAATCTGAAACGTGCTCAACCGAAGACTTATTCATTTATTTTTGACCAATAGTATTTCGTACTAATGAGGCCTTAATAAATTAATTATTTTTACTAATTAATTCTTCAATTACCTATTAAATAAACCCAAAGATACCCATAGAGTGCAGTGCAGTCTATCTCTCTATTTTTTATCATAACTCATTACGAAATATCCTTGCCAATAATTAGGCTGAATGCAATCAATTCCTTCGGCAAATTGGATTTAAAAAAAGTAAAAATCAACATCGTTTCACCTTTATCTACACGTATAAAACCTCATTTGGAAATAAAACCGGCCCATATATTAGACTTGAATACTTTTTTTTTACAAATAAAATCTTTTTTATATGAATAAAGCAAGTCTTTAGCCGACTAATTGTGACGTATTTTACGATCAGTGCACACTAAGAGGAATTAAAGGGGCAATTGAAGATAGTACAGTTTTTCGTATCGGCCATCGATTTATGACGCTTGTGACTCTTTTGAAGCCCTTTTAAGGCGAATGTCAGTCAGTCCTTATGAAGGTTAAGTGCCCAGTTGAATTGCCGCAAATGTGTGGTAACAGGAAACGGGTAAAAAGTTGGTTTTCACCGTCATGAGAATGTCATTGTTAGTAGAAGATAGTTTGATTTCCACAAAGGATTTGTAGTCATTACATGGTTTAATATATATAACTAGACTATACACACGGCTTCGCCCACGTATAATTCAGTTTATCACAGAAATATGCTTCGAGCATCCCTCGGGAACTGTTAATTTTTCCTAGATAAAAAGAAAGCCTAGATAATCTGGGGTATGGTCTATCTGTGTACCAAGTTTCATCTAAATCTGTTCAACGAATTAAGAAACTATAGCGATATCTTAGTAAGAAACACTGTTTCTTAATAAGATATCGCTGACGTCAACCAAAGATGTACCAAGTAGATGAGAATTTCGTTACCACGAGCAGTGTTCACGGTAGCTTAGTGGCTAAAGCACTGGCGTACTGAGCCAGGAGTCGCAGGTTCGAATCCTGCTCGTGAGCGATTTTTTCTTTCCACAATTTAAATCGTTTGAATTACGTGTGATTGAGTAACAAACATCCAAATATACAAACATCTTTATAAACTTTCATATTTGTAATATTAGTAGAAAGTAGGATGAAAATAGGCAACTTTACGTTAGCAGAAACATTATTTACCTACTTTCTCAACTGAAAACCAAAACGCTTCTTAAAAGCGACGCTAAGACGTGAGGTGATGTTAGAGCATTTGTATAACCTTCTACACGTGCAGCTTGTGGAAAAAATATTTGCAAACGTGTCGTATAGAGCCGTTCGAGTCCAATACAATAACGCGTTCAGAAAACTGATGGGGTTGCCTTGGCGTCGCAGTGCGTCAGGGATGTTTGCAGTGGCGCGTGTAGACTGCTTCTACACTATAATGCGCAAGCGTGCAGCGTCACTGGTGGCACGACTGGCACGAGTCATTGCCAGCTCCAACAGGGTTCAGAACATGATAGCTGACAGTGTGGATTGTCCATATATGGACAATCCACACTACATATTTTAATTAAAGTATTTGAAAGTTACGTGAAATGTTTTTAGAATAGAATAAAAAAAAATCGAGCCAAGACTCATATAGGGTTAGTAA
Organism: Asteroscopus sphinx; assembly: GCA_949699075.1. Lineage (NCBI taxonomy): Eukaryota > Metazoa > Arthropoda > Insecta > Lepidoptera > Noctuidae > Asteroscopus > Asteroscopus sphinx. Next base: position 17,161,615 of record OX453022.1, on the reverse strand, counting down.
CAACTCTCTTAAACCTAGATGTTAGTAAACAGTTACATATTTTGATACATGTAACTGACAGCAGTGGACACAACGTGTATCAAAAATGCGTGGTCATATTTTACGAGCTTATTCAGGACATAGCATAGAACAACTTTTACAATGGAACCAAACCTGAAATCGCGGAAAAAATATCAGCTGTTCCCTACTAAATCATCGATGTCGCTCGACAAAATGGTCGTTGGGTTGGGAAGGGTTGGTCCCATAGTAGAAGTTGTTCGATAGCATCCCCCCAATAAGCTCTTCAAATATGACCACGCATTTCTGATACACTTTGTGTCCACTGCTGTCAGTTACATGTATCAAAATATGTAACTGTTTACTAACATCTAGGTTTAAGAGAGTTGTTACTAACCCTATATGAGACTTGGCTCGATTTTTTTTTTTATTCTATTCTAAAAACATTTCACGTAACTTTTAAAGACTTTAATTAAAATATGTGACCTTATTTTCAACATTAACATAAATACTTCTCAGAGACACGAATTAAAACGGTCCTAATTAAGTACAAAAAGCTTTTCCACAATCGTGGACAATCACAAAAATTTGTTCAAATCCATATTATCACAAACAAAATACTGGAATTTGTCGTCGGTTTACCGGAGAAGGTCCAGCCATCATTAATTATTGATGATAAGGAGAAAAGGAAAGAAACGCACCCGTGGGCCGGGCCAATCGACACCAGGCGCTAATGAAGTGGTCCCAAATGGAACACGCCAAATACAGCTGCCATTTGAAATAAGAACTCTTTTGAAATTATAATGTTAGGATTAGTGAGCGCGTTTTCGTTATTTCGTGTAATTTTTTTTTAGGGTTCTGTACCCAAAGAGTGCCAAACGGGACCCTATAACTCTCGCTTCGCTGTCCGTCCGTCCGTCCGTCCGTCCATCTTTCTGTCACAGGGCTGTATCTTGAACAGTTTAGCGGTTGAAATTTTCTCAGAATATGTGTTGCTAAGACGACACCGACACTATCACGACAAACACTAAAAATAAAAATAAAATAAAACCAAAGAGGGTCCCCATACAAGAAACCTCGAAAACCATGCATGTTTTTCAACGTTGTATTCCTAATTTATCTTCAAAACGGTAATACATACCAGCGTCTAACTTGATCTGTTTATAGTACGAACTATGTAGTTTAGCAACAAATACTAAAAATAGGGCCAACATAGACATATGTGGTGGTACCTGCGTAAGAAAGATGTACACGGTGTGTTGATGTCTATGGGGTATCAGGTCGATGAGTGGTACGGAATATTTACTGAGCGAGTCTGACTCGTGTGACCTCTCTAGTGACCATTAGACCAAAGTGATAATTTAATCAATATAAAAAAATGCATAAACACTAAAATACATATTTCAGCTATCATCATAATTATCTTGTTCACCTAATCAGCTAGCATTTTTAGAAAAATAGCAAATTTATTATAAGCGCCTGCGCAGCGACACATACATGATGTAACCTTATCGGGATCTAATAAGACCTGTTTCTCAACGTCATAATAAACCTACTGTAGGCAGTGTGCAGGAATTTATCCCGCTGATTTCCTGTAACCGGTTTTTGGTAAGAACTAAGTTTGCTGTCAATAAAGGTCTCCAGCCACTAGAACGGATCATACAATGACCGTTCCCTTTTCGACCCATGCAACCACCCATTACACCTTCGCATCTCTGGACCAGCCCGACACAGGAGAAGCACGGTACGTGACGTGCAGGTCCGGAGACGAAGCGGTGCCAGACCGTTGCTCGCAGTCGGCGGTCCACGTTTGCACACTGATAGATACTGCAGGAACTACAGAACGTAGCTCATCCAACGATTTAAATTGTGGAGCACGAAGCTACCGTGAACACTCATATACTATATAGTTCTGATGTCCATAATAAATGGATGAACTTATTCCGAACGTCAGAACGGGTGAGTACCGTTTGGTGCACCGCTGAGTTTTATATGGACTTCGACGGCCTACAAATCCAACCGCTTATGAGTGCAGACAGAAACTTCTTTGACTGTGACGGGTGAGACGGTCCCGATACTGAACAGGATAATGGGAGGAGACCTTTATCTAGATTAAAGCAACCCCTCTGTACCCAAGAATGTCTTAAGGTTAATAAAGGTGAGCACTGACGATGTAACCATTTGGACGTCGTTTTAATGAAGACATCCAAAACGTCGACGTCCTATTTTTTAGCACAATCCTAATAATTTAATTAATTTAATTTAATTCCTATTTTTTTTAGATCAATCCATCGCGTATACGTTCTTGGTTCTAGAATTTCATCAACGCGCTCACGTGATTGTAGGTACTTGATAGAAATACAGGTAAACTAAATGCGTGAACTACTTGCACATAGCCAAAAGTTTCGATGTTGCAATAATGCGGGCCGAGTATCTGCGTCCTTTACTTGCGGCGGCCACAGACGTACTAGAGATGCTACGCATGCGGCGGCGCAACGCGGAATGAAATAAAAATGGACGTAGTTTTGCACATTCACGGAGCGTTTCGACATCTTCCGGGTGCAAGTAGTGCGGCGTAGTGCAAGTTTTTCGCATTGACGATCACTCCAAAACCACAACGCGATGACGTCCAAGGGGCGTGGCTTGGTGGATTTCTACCCGGTTGGAATTCCACAGCCAGGACGTCGTTTTAAAAATAGTATACATTTTCAACATTCACGGACAGATTTTGGAATATAACCAGTCCATTCGTACGGTTGGAAGCATCGTCAGTGGCCACCTTAAGAGATTGGAAACAGTATTTATGTAATCCGCCCATTTCTGTCCCATTTCCAAGTATGGAATTCTTTTCATACTTTAGGTCTGCTACCACGCTTCACGTCACGATGTTTTTCTTAACCCTTCACTCAAATAATAATGAAATTCAGTACTACACTTCTTTTTAGGGTTCCGTACCCAGAGGGTGCCAAACGGGATCCTATTACTCTCGCTACGTTGTCCGTCCGTCCGTCTGTCTGTCACAGGGCTGTATCTTTTGAACGGTAACAGGTAGCTGGTTGAAATTCTCACAGAATATGTGTTGCTAAGCATCATATCACGACAAATACTAAAAATAAAAAAAGGCTAAAACCAAAGGGGGACCTTATACAAGAAACCTTGAAAAACATGCTTTTTTTAACGTTTTTATTCCTGCTCTATCTTCAAAATGGTAATACATACCAGCGTCAAACTTGGTTTGCTTTTAGTGCATACTATGTAGCTTAGCTAAAAATAATAAGAAAAGGTTAAATATAGATATATGTAGTGGTACCTGCGTAAGAAAGAGATGCAAAAATTCACATTTCGCTCTCGGTGCGTTGATGTCTTTGTCGACTCACACTTGGCCGGATTTTTTAGTCTTTTCCGAATTTATTTAGGGTTGGCTTCCAGTCTAACCAGACGCTGGTAAATATTTTGTAAAGAGCGACTGCCATTAGACCCTCGCAACCCTGTGACTTGTGACAGCCTGAGGTTTAAGACTTTAGGGCTTCTGACCATACACGATGACTGCCGTAGAATTCGTACGACATCCAGGACTACTGATACTGATCTGCACGTTAATTCTTAAAGTGAGAGGAGCAAGCCTCCTGTATGGAATGATTGGAAAAATAATTGTAAATAATTTTAATGACATGATACAATGTTTAAAATCTAATAATAAGTTTGTAAAGCTCGTATTTCCTTTACGCGATCATTGAACGTTATAATTTTGGTTCCCGATTGAGTTTGGTCAGTTTTTCGGCAGACCGGCTTGATTAAGTCAGCATTGCGTTCGAGAGTACTAACTTAAGGCCATCTATATTCTCGGTTCCACGAACGTCTTTAATAATACTCGTTTGTAAATTTTTATTATTAAGGAATGTTGGCGGTGCAAGTGTTACAAAGTTTTGGTTAAGTGAATACTTAATTAAAATAAATATTCAAGTTTTTTGTCCTTATAACCTGGAAGGAAGACTCAATGAAACGTTAAGTGGTGTAGGCTGGAAGAAAAGGGACTTGGCGTTCACTCTTTGTCACGCTGGTCAGACCTTATCAAGACAATCATGCACTCCACCATGACAGAACCTTCTCAACGCCGATTAATTAGAGCCGAATGGAGACGCATCGCAAGAGCTGCTACCTACTCTGGTTTTAAAACCCGACGTTATCACAACCACTATGCAAACTTGCCAAGAGTGAATGACTAAGGCCAGTTCATCAACGTAAATTTTCTGACTAAATAGCCGACGACTCGAAAAATGTACTAGAATTTTAGTTCAACAGTCATCTAACCTGATAATTTTCGTTGGTGAACTCAAGCCTAAGAAAAAGAACTATTAATTACTGTATATTTTTGTACTTAGACAGAGTGACAAAATTACCAAGGTAAAGGTACAGAAATATTAAAGGACAAAATTAATAAAAAAAAAATATTTTTAGCTATACCTTAGGAAAACAGATATGTAATTAAAATAACGATAACAAAAATATATTTTCATCAGTTTTTCTACAATAGTAATAATTTGAACACTTTCATCAATAAAAAATACAACCGAAAATAACAGTAACTATCAAAAGAGCTATGGAGCAAAAGAGAATAGTACGTCTGAACTACACCACGTCTCGAGCAAAAGTGAGTCCCACTCTTCGGAGCACGATTCCAATTACATCATCATCATCAACCGGAAGAAAGCGTATTTTATTTTCATTGGCTGAATGACGTTTACAACGTTTGTCATAAAATCGCAACATCCGGCAAATATAAGTCAAGTTGTCCTTTACTCCAATAATATGAAAATTTGCGACAAATTGTTACTGTGTAGTATCCTCCTGTCCTTATCCCAGTTTATTTGGGGTCAGTGCAGTGTAAACATATGATTCAATGAGTGCAGCATGTATTTTTCTTCCATACATCTCTATCAGCCGTCATCTCAGTGTACACTTTATTTTTATTCATATCATCCTCACATGTTTTCTTCGGTCTGTCTCGTTTGTTATTCGATTCACATTCATACTTAAAACTTTCCTCGTAACATTACTGTGTAGTGTGTAGTTATGAAACGTCCAAATGAAATGCTACATAACCTTCAACAACAAAACGTAAACCCCAAAAAACCAACATCACTAATACACGGAACTTCATTAAACTTTTTTTAACAAATAAAATGAATCATTGATCCATCCATCTATCTGAAAAACGAGCAAAGGAAGTAAACATCGGAACCGCACTTTACTATAACCATCTATAACTTGAGTGTATAATTATTAAGGTTCGCAACTACGGACCCGGCGCGCCAAATGACAACCTTGCCGCCATTTTTGTCCGTAATTTCGGCCTGCGTACGCGCACAGATTACAGTGCGAACGGACATTAGTGGCGACTGGCGACACGTGATCACTGTCATTCGGCTCCATTCGATTGGGGATCGATATTAAAAATAAATCGATTTCTTGTGGTTTAGATATGGATTTGCGCCTCGTATGGGCTGAGAATTTGATGAGATAGATGCTGTTGGAATAAACTTTTAAAATAAAACAGATTAAGATTCTTTTCACTGTAACGTCTGTTCGGTTTCACATGGTGTAATAAGCAAGAATATAGGTATCACAGCAAGTCTTGACTCCCAAAACAAAGCATAAACACAACGTAACGCTTCTAGTATTGATACTAACTAATATGAAACGTTATTCTTGTATAGTGCTAACCTCTAACACCCCAAAAAAAATCCATCAGAACTATCAGAGTTATTTTTTTCTAAATCACAGAATAACATGTTTAGAGTTAGGTAAAACAGTCAACCAGGGGCTACCTTAGACCTATTCACATTCCGCTGATGTACTGAATTTAACCATATTAACCAAATTGAGGCCTATGTCCAGCAGTGGCCTGCGATAGGCTGAGTTGATGAACCAAATTGATATTTTAAACATATTTTTGGTTAAAATGTAACATGGTACCTATAAATACTAACAGTTTAACAGTAAAAAACAGTGATTCTAAACAAACTACTTTCAAGTTTTAACTATACTAAAAATAACGTTGTATAAAAGTGAAAACAAGATTTAAGCAAACTTTCTGCTAGAGACTTAACTGTAGCAGAATCCGTATTTGGAACAAGAATTGAAGTTCAATACCTCGAAATTCTGAATTTGACAAAGACATGGCTAAATTATCCTCGGAAACTTTGAAAAGTCTCCAAACAAAAGAAATAATTGTATCATTACCACGGATTTTAAAATTGCACACATCCAAATACGATACAGACGAAACGAAAAGACATGTTATAATCATAAAAGACAGACTAATTACCTCATCAGTGACTTGACGAATTCTAAGAAAGAGGTGACAAGATAGAAAGATTGGTTGAAAGTGAATTTCGTAAAGTAACGGTAATATGAAGCAGACTAGAATTTTCGAAATTAAGTAGTGAGAAACCATAGATGAAGGCAAATGTAACTCTGGATAAAATTGTTTTACAAGCTTTTATTTAATTGGTTCGTTCGTATGTATAAAATTCTATCCGGTTCAAAATATGTAATTTAATCTATTTTTTGGCCACTTGCTGACATCCGATTGAATACACAGCGCCAATAAGTTAATAGTGGAAAGATGTTTTTATTTGGCCAGATTTGTTCACCCTTTCTTGGAAATAATCTTTGTTGTCTAGTCATGATTTGTATTAATTATATGTATATTACATAAATTCTTCTAACCCATTTTGTTTTAAATTCTCATCGTGTCGAATGCTATGACGAATGACGTCGAATGAAAAAGGCTTAACAAAAGCCTTTTTCCATTCTTAACCGAAATTTTGCCATCCATTCAAAAATTTTAAAATCATATTTCCACTCAGAAACTCCAAGATTTTCCCAATGCCCCGATTTTGATGGTTAAATAGTATTTTCCGAATTCATCTTAGTGCTGTGTCAAGATTATCCGGGGACGAACCGGAGTGACCGACATAGCTTGTAGGATCAGTAAGCTGAAGTGGCAGTGGGCTGGCCATTTTATTAAATCTATCGAAGGATCGACGAAAGTTGGAGCAGACGAATCCTTGAGTGGGAATCGGCAAAAGCAGCGAAGGGCGCCCCCCAGTTAGGTGGACCAACGGATGACCTAAAGAAGGTAGCTGACTGAATGCGAAAAGCGGAGGAGCAAGTGCTATCACGCAACTTCGGAGAGGTTTATGTCCAGCAGTGGGCTGCGATAGGTTGAGTTGATTGATCTCAGTGCAATTATGAGAATATTTGCTAAAGTCTTAAAAAGTACTAAGATTTGTTTTACCACTTTTTGCGGGATTTAATCTATTTAGAGATTAAAGTAGTTTACTGTAGACATTTTGACTTTCATCAAAGCCTATTTCCAGAATGTCACTCCTATGTAGAAGAGGCATAGGCAATAAGAAATAAGTCAATAGACATCTTTATTGACATTGCTACCTGTTAGTTCATATTCCTTGATACTATCTGTAGTCACATTAAGGGCTGTACTGTAGTAGTAGTGTCTACTATTTATGACAAGTCTACCTAGAAAGGCTTTAGTGGCACGTTGCCCTTAGCTGACTCTATAACTTGCTTTAATTAAACATGGCAATTTACAATTTATTACTATAATAATACGCAGGTCATCTTTATGGGTGTTTTATTTTATTTTTATTTATGTATTTTGGATATCGCTTTTGAAACCAAAATCTTGTTTGTTTCCTTTTTTAGTTTTATTGTTTCTAGTCTTTAAATTACCATGTGGTTGTGTGACTATTAACAACGTATTGTTATAGCCAACTGCTAGAGATTTTATTTGAATCATCTTCGACTCTAAAAGAAGAAAATAATGTGTGGTATGAAAAAAACGGGTTCAATACTTTCGCTAAACTAATTTTGGTTGTACTTTTCGTTCTTTTAATTATTTTAAGTGAAGCAATTTTGTCAAATAATAAACACTGGAACCAAAATTTTGTTTCGAAAGGGTTGGGGTTTGGATTTTGAAATAGGTTTTAGCTTACAGGAAGGATTTTACCAGTCCAATTAGCCCTTTGGGCTATTGTCTATTTAACCTATTACCTACTTATATACAATTTGTCTTATCTAAACCATCTCTAAATATAAAAACCTTTACGAATACCAATAACACAAGCTAACAAAACTCCAATAATTTTCACGAGCGTGCGCTATGCCGCGTAACTTATGCGCGCGCGCAAAAACCTGCGCCTGCGCAGCCGACGGCATCCAGCCCTAATAACTAACCATATCTGACTCACCACTTTTTAGACACACATACTTTTTCAAGGGAATCTCGACCTTATCAACATGTAAATTCCCTATGCTTATTGGATAGTGTTATAATTGTTAATTAAGCTTTAATTGCTTTGTGCATCAAAAAACTACCAATCCATGAGTGGAAAGTGCTTGTTAAGAGAGGGAGGAATGTTGAGGAGGGATAAGCAAGTTTTCTTTTTGCCTATGATTTAAATGTTGTTTCTATAAACATTACAGGCCATACAGGTAGACTACTGTATAATCTCACTTTCAGACATAGGCAGACATAATCCAAAATTGCTTTCGAGGAATTACGGTTTCTAGAATTATCCACACAAGGTATACGTGGGACACTCAGAAAGTTTTGCGAAACTAAAAAAAATTGTTCTATACGTACATATATTTTTATCAAATCTTTTCAAAGTACTTTCCACCAGCCTCTATACAAAGATTCATGCGCCTAAACCAGTTTTCAAAACACTTTTTCCAGTCCGCCGCAGACACCTCGTTTACAGCCTGCTCGAACGCAGCCAGCGCATCTCCGGCGACGAAAATTGTATCCCTTTGAGCTGATTTTTTATTTTTGGGAATAAAAAGAAGTCACACAGTGCTAGATCAGGGCTGTAAGGAGGGTGACCCAGGAGTTTGACTGGCGTGCTGTCCAGGAAGTCCCTCGTTTTGAGTGCGGTGTGCGCAGGTGCATTGTCGTGGTGGAGCAGTAGCCCGCGGAGCCCTGTGTTTGGTCGCTTGTTGCTTATAACAGAGAAAACTTCTGGCAAACATTTGGTAGTATACCATTCGGCATTAATGCTTCTTTGATCCCGTAAGGGAATTGATACCAAGTGGCCAGTCAAATTAAAAAAGCTAGCGATCAAAATCTTACCCCCGCTTCTAGATCGCTTCACTTTGGTAGGCGTTGGCTCATTTTGAAACACCCAAACAGTCGACTGGCGCTTGGTTTCTGGGTCGTATTGATAAATCCAGGACTCATCACCTGTAACGATGTCGTAAACACGCCGAGACGAGCCTGCTTCAAATTTGTTAAGCATATCACGGCACCATTCCACCCGGGCCTGCTTCTGAGCATCGGTGAGGTTGTGCGGCACCCAGCGTGATACTATCCTCCTCACGCGAAGATGGCTGTGTAGAATCTCGTGAACGCTTCCCGATCCAATCTTCAATATGTGTTGAATCTCCTGATATGTAATTCGCCTATTGTCTTGGATTAAATTTTTCACTGCTAGCACGTTTTCTTCGGTAACAGCCGTCAAAGGGCGACCGCTTCTTTCGTCATCCCCCAAAGTTGGTCGACCGCGCTTGAATTCGTTATACCAACGATACACGGTTGCCTTGGAAGGGCCTTCATCCATGAATGCCATTTGAAGTCTATCGTACGATTCATCCGGTTTCAGGCGACACTTGAAATCGTATAAAATCATAGCTCTAAAATGTTCCCGGCGCAGATCCATATTTCAGTGAGACACAATACTTTGAATTAACTCGCAAAAAATGTGGAGGGAAATTTTGAAATTGGAACTTACTTATTTTTACTTATAAATAATCATATTTTCGAAAAACATTATAACTGGCCAGTCTCCCATATATAAAAACTTTTTTTCGCAATACTTTCTGAGGGGCCTGGTAAAGTACCGATGACTAGTTTAACCGTAGGATGTAGATATTACCCAGCAACTGGGTTGCGGGGGTGGAAAATACTGATGTTGAGCCGCATCTGATTAGACTGGAAGCCGACCCTAAAATAATTGGGAAAAAGGAAAGGTTCTGAGTATTCACACATTTTGGTCTAGTGCACGGAACATTATGTATAGAACGGAGTTTTTTTTTTTCACGTTTTCAGAAATGGTCCCATATTAAAATTTGTTCAAATTAATGAGAACAGTCATCCCTTAAAAATGTAATGGTTGATTCAAAATAACCCTGTATAAATATTTCCAAGACCAACTTTAAATAAAATCACTTACCGATAATAAGGAAAAGGCTGCGGCACATGCAGATCCATGGGCATCGATGCGTGCGCGTGCGCATGCGAGTACTCGTGCTGCATCATGCCATGCATGCCGTGGCCCAGCATGGCCGCCCACGGTGAAGAAGCGAAACCGCCAGGGTGCTCCATCGTCACTTATTGTTCCATCTTTCAAATCACTTTTAGTTCCACATTCAAATCATATTTTCACTTCTTCACTGTTCCATTTTCAAAATTGTATTAATACAATTCGCTTGTAAAAACTAGATGGCGTTGTTTTTGGTGTTCCATTTTCAAAATAGTTTTTTGTGTTGTTCCAAATAGGTTTTTCTATAAAAGGTAGTGATGAATTAATAAGTGCACGTGGTTATGTCAGCAATTAATATATTTTCGATGTGGAATATATTTACTGCTTTTAATAAAATTGGTGTCACTTTTTGTGGGCAATGTGTTCATTAGTATGATATATATAGTGACACCTCTGCTATGCAAGGCTTGTGAACTAGTATTTTTACTTATTATTTTGTATCTACTTAACTAATTATTCGAATGTAACTATTAAAAACCATATTACTTTTGGTCGGAATTTAATGTTTTTAAGTTGCCAACAACGTACTATTTTCAAATACCCTACTGTCTTCCAATGATATTTAAAAGAATACCATAGTATAGTACCATAGTTTCATACCCTAACAAAACGAACCAAAAAATGTTCCGCAGCGCAGCACAATACACAAACTAGTACAAAGTAAGTAAGTTGGTTACCTTCTTCTTCTTCTATCGTGTCGACATGAGCTACATAATGATAACAGCTCATGCCGTGGGCAAAAGATTAGCCAGTCAGCAGGTTGGTAGCGGGGCTGACTGCCCAGGGTACGCCGGACGATTAATTAAATATCGTCACTCGTGGAGGCTCTTTTAATGCACCCCAATGGTTACCTACTTCAAGTTACTTTTGCGTCATAATTGGAACACGTACACACATGACGGCATTTTAGTTTTTTTTTTTGTCGCCAGTCACGCTGAGTGCCTTACTTAATGTGGATTAATAGAAAAAAAAACCTAATTTGGCTAGCTGTTTTTGACTCTTCAGATTGCGAATGCAAGTAACGTATCTGTACTTTTAAATATCATTGCTGTCTCCCCTAAGTATATTTAAGTTATTTCAAACATTTTTGTTTATCATCTTGGCAGCTTAGCAATATTGAATGTGATTATGGGATAATTTTTGGTTAGCCTCTACAGAAATATATAGAGTAGAATGGTTGTAATCACAATTTTACTTGCGATTCATGCGTGGCAACTTTCGAACAAACTACGCCTTACATATTGACGTCATTAATTTAAAAAAATTAACTTTAATCAATTTTACTTTACAGCATTTTTTTCTGCAATTAGAAACAGCACAATAAGGCATTTTTGCGGGTTTTTGTTACAGTATTTACAGAAACAAGTCATAAGGCGTACTGAGAAAGGCTTTGAAATGCCCTGCATTATGGTGCAGAGTGTTGGCACGCGCGCCCTGCCCGCTTTTCCATTCTATTTATTTCTGTGATAGCCACACTATCCACACAAATAACTTCAAATCTTTAAATCTTTTCTTTACCTCAATAAAAACATAATTCAAACATACCTAAACCAATTATTCCGGTTCACTACCATCGAAATCAATAGCTAGTCAAATTCAATCGATCTGTGTGCCAATAAATATTGTGATAACGGCATCATGCTGTTTGATCTGCCGAGTGCCTACTCGGAATAGCGCGTCGAACTCTGTTCGGCTAACATCGTAAATCATCGAGTATCATCGGCAAATAACTGAAATGTGCTGTGTTCAATTTATGGCTCTCATGTCTCCGAAAATCTTGCAGTAATGTATTTAGTGTGGAACCTGTACAGTCAACCGCATATACAAAATGTTATTTATATATCTCAAAACCTCAGATAGCCCAACAATTATTTTTTTCGTAATAAATTGATATGGCAAGTAATTATTTCACTCATATTGAACTATAGAGACGAAACCTGAAACCTGATCCAGAAATAGCGAAAAAAAAAAATAGCTGATCCCTACATTTGTGTTCACATAAATCGACAAAATGTAGGGATTAGCCGATTTTTTATCGCGATTACAGGTTGGTCCCATAGTAAAAGATGTTCATACAGATGAGTACAATGACCCCTTAAGAAGTTTTGAGTTATTTCAATAACACGTTGTATATTAAAAAGTATTGTAGTATACCCATTCTACTCTCAATTAATTAAAAAAAATTTTTTAATTTTTTTTAATTTTGATGTGTTCTATAGGTACTATATAATTTGTATGCCTTTCAAGGTTAAACATAGTGTGACGTAATATGTTAATTTTCCACCAAGTTTTTAATTTTTATACCTATGTTTTACAAATACATTATTTTGATTTTGATTTTGAATTCTGAACAAACTAGTTTCAGGTTTTGAGTTATTTCAATAATACGATGATAACAAAACCAGTTTTAAGCAGAACCTGTCTTGTATGAAACTTACATATTAAGCCAGTTCCGTTTATAATGGTTGTGTTACAATAATTGATATGTGTTTAACCGTACTAACATCAACAATCAGAGCCGATGGTTCAAGGAAGCAGGCGAACCGCCATAACATTATCAGCCCATTAATCTTCTCCCACAGGTGGGTACGGGCCTTTTCTCAGGCTAGGTTTATCTTTAGGACCTCGCTGGTATGGTACGGGTTAACCACCATAAATAAATAAATAAATAAATATTTTTGGGACATTTTTACACATCATTTTTTATTTTGACGACCTCTGTGGTCTAGTGGTTCGAGTGTCGGACTGCTGATAACGAGGTCGTGGGTTCGATTCCCACAGGACACAAATATTTGTGTGATGAACATAAGTGTTTGTGTTGGTCTGGGTGTTGCTTATGTATTATAAGTATGTATTTACAACAACAAAAAAAGTATATAAGTATTATATCCATTGTCTAGTACCCATAGCACAAGCTCTGCTTAGTTTGGGACTAGATGGTGCTGTGTAAAAATGTCCCAAAGGTTTTTTTTTTTTTTTATCATCTTGTCCCAAACTAAGCAGAGCTTGTGGTATGGGTACTAGATAATGGATGTAATACTTATATACTTTTTTTTTGTTTAATACATACTTATAATACATAAGAAACAACCAGACCAACAAAAACACTCATGCTCATCACACAAATATTTGTGTCCTGTGGGAATCGAACCATAAATTATTTTTCTAACCCTAGACTGTAATTTAACTGGAAGTTTTCTAAGACTTCGATCTTTGTTTTGCTAGGGCTTAGATTCAATTCAGATTATCTAAAGCTGCGATTGTAAGCTATTTATTTCCATGTTTAAGGTTTAAGGTAGACAAACATCACATACTTCGCCTTTTACCCACAGAAATAGATAGAATGGAAAAGAGGGCAGGGCGCGCGTGCCAATACTCGATAAACACATTTATGAGACATTTGCGGCAGTTTTTGATAGATGCGCAACGGAAACGAAATATGATTATTTTAAATGAATCAATTATTTGAAATACCTTGTACATGTCTGTGTTATGTCAGTTATGTGTATTGTTTTTTATTCACTCAATCAACTGTAGTCATGTTATTATTGTTGTTTTCTCATTATTTAATCTATACCTACGTATACCATATTATATTTATAATAAAACAAAGTTTAACCGGATTAAATCGCTTATATTATTTAAATTGGTTTCCCTGACGTTTCGAAAGCTTTGCAGCATTTCGTGGTCGCAGGTAGACTAATATTTCTAAAAAAATATTTTAATCTACCGTACAATATTATTAATTAAAATGCGACCACGAAATGCTGCAAAGCTTTCGAAACGTCAGGGAAACCAATTTAAATAATATACGCGATTTAATCCGGTTAAACTTTGTTTTATTATAATGTGTAGTGATCGCGAAAACCTAAGAAGTTATCATATTATATTTATTTTATATTTTAAAATTGAATGTATTTATTTATTTTTTAATACCTACCTACCAACAATTATATATTCATGGAACTGATTTGCATCCGTCTCAGTCACTACTCATATAGGTTCAGTTGAAAACCAGCGTCAGGTACTAATGACCTGACATATGCTCAACTGGACCTATTTGGCACAGCCGTGGGGCACACAATGTTATGTAAATCTACACTTTTTATTTATTATTTTGTGTCCCTAGTTTGTGGCAAATAAATAATTTCTTTCTTTCTTTCTTTACTCTGCACCATAGTGCAGAGCATTTCAAAGCCTTTCTCAGTACGTCTTATGACTTGTTTCTGTAAATATAATAACAAAAACCCGCGAAAATGCCTTATTGTGCTGTTTCTAACTGCAGAAACAAAAGCTGTAAAGTATATTCTATCATATTTGATTAGAAAGAAAGAAAATAAAATGTGTATGTGATGTTATTAATGTACAGGATCTTAAAATGAGAAAGAAAGGACACACAACTGACTGGATTGACCCTTGTCCTCTATTTTTTCAAGTCTTACTTAGTTTAAAGGAAGGTGTTCAGATAGCCAAGTTGTTTGGTCTTAGTTATGTATGCAAATCAATGTTTTACATTGGTATGCCGATCCTTTTGTTCCAAAATTCATTCTTAACCACTTACGGCGAAAATTAATATCCAATCTATCCACGATTTGCCCTACTAGAGATAGGAATTTGACATAAACTCCATACAAAATATGTCAAATTTCTATCTCTAGTAGGCCAAATCGTGGATAGATTGGATATTAATTTTGGCCGTTATTGTACAATAAACAGCAATCTATCTACAGTGTATTTAAGACCATTTTTGAGAAATAAATAAATTAATTTTTTAATAATTAATGACGTCAATATGTAAGGCGTAATTGGTTCGAAAGTTGCCACGCATGAATCGCAAGTAAAATTGTTATTACAACCATTCTATCTCTATGTAATAGATAACCAGTTGAAATTTTCACAGAATATGTATTACTATAGTGCCTATCAGGACAAATACTAAAAATAAAAAAGTCTAAAACCATAGGGGGTCTCCATACAAGAATCCTCGAAAAACATGCATTTTTTTCAACGTTTTTGTTCCTGCTCTTATCTTCAAAACGGTAATACATGCCAGCGTCAAACTTAATCTGATTATATTGCATACTATGTAGTTTAGCAACAAGTATTAAAAATAAGGCATATTTAGACATGTGGTGGTACCTGCGTTAGAAAGAGATGCAAAAATTCTTATATCGCGGACGGTGCGTTGTCATTGTTGTCAATTCAATGTCTTTTTATGAACTCTCGTAAATTAAATCAGTTTCTATTGGGTATCTGGTCGATGGGTGGTACCGAACCGTTACAGTGCGAGTCCGACTCGCACTTGGCTGTTTTTTTTTTTTAGCAGAGTTTGTTTTCTTAAATTTTATTTTCAGACGATTATTTCTCCTATTTCATTTTAGTTTCTAAATAATCTAAACAAAACGATGAATACAGAGAATAAATACCTACTGCTCTATCAAAAATTCAATTTAAAAAGGTCTCTCGACATTTTGAGCAACAATCTGTAGTGATATTGCAGTTGATAAGTGCAAAAGTAACTCGAGATTTAAGCAACAACCTATGGTGGTATTGCAGTTGTTATGTGCAAAGGTAACTCGACATAAGCCGCACCTTACTGATTATTATACTCTGTGACCTATGTAATGGAAATAATATTATCTGTGAAATAAAACACTGTTCTGTTCATACGTTGTCACGAAATCACACGTACGTTTTTAGGGTTCCGAAGTCCTACAAGGAACCCTTATAGTTTCGTCATGTCCGTCCGTCTGTCCGTCTGTCCGTCTGTCCGTCTGTCCTAATCCTTTACAGCTTAATAACTTCTACAGTTATAAACATAAGTAAATGAAATTTTGTAAAAAAATAGTTTACATATAGATCTCAATTTTAAAAGAATAAAAAAATCGTTTTTCCGTATTTTAGGGGTGGCGTCCATACATGTGAAATGGGGAAAAAAAAATTTTTTTCGCTGCACCCCCTCGTGTGGGATATCATTGAATAGGTCTACTAAAATGAAGGTAATGTTTGATACACCACTTTTTTATCAGGTGTACCATCTGCGAAATATAGCCCGCCAAAGTGGCTTGCAATGTGTCCCCCCCCCTGCCATTTCTAAACTATGCTATGTAGAAACTTATAATCTTCCACATTGATAGACCTTTGTGAAAACTCTCTTTTAAAATTATTTCGAGTATAATGTGATTATAATTTTTTGAGTTATAGAGAGAAAACTGAAAAATACTTAAAACGTCCTAGTTCAAAGGTCATTGACCTTAGAGAAAAATTATCGTAGCATATAATGCTCCTTTAGCTACTTTCTATTTGAAAAAATCACAAAAAGTAACTTTGAAATGACTGACATGCGCTACTAACAACACGCTCTGAGTCGCGAATGCTGCCGATTATTGCAAAAACTAAAATAGCCATGATTAATATTCGATTTGATTCGTTTGTAATTACACCTACTTAAGGAACCCTATAATACTGAGCATGGCCCGACATGCTCTTGGCCGGTTTTTTTTTATGCAGGATGGTCTGTTCTTGTACCCGGCCCTCCTCTGACTTTACAAATTCATGTTCGGATCAGAATTTAATTATCACAAGTTCAATCGCAACCTATCGCAGTCCACTGCTGGACATAGGCCTCTCCCAAGTTGCGCCACAACGCTCGGTCCTCTGCCTTCCGCATCCAGTCCACCCCAGCCACGTTCTTTAGGTCGTCGATCCACCCGGCAGGGGGGCGCCCTACGCTGCGTTTGCCGATTCGCGTTCTCCACTCAAGGACTCGTCTGCTCCAGCGGCCATCGGTCCTTCGACAGACATGACCAGCCCACTGCCACTTCAGCTTACTGATCCTACAAGCTATGTCGGTCACTCCGGTTCTTCTCCGGATAATCTCGTTACGGATTTTATCCTTCAAAGAAACTCCAAGCATGGCTCGCTCCATAGCTCGCTGAGCGACATTGAATTTGTGGACTAGCCCAACTGTCAGTCTCCACGTCTCGGCACCGTAAGTCATGACTGGCAGGACGCACTGGTTGAAGACCTTTGTCTTCAAACTTTGCGGTATAGGCGACGAGAAGACTCGGCGAAGTTTGCCAAATGCTGCCCAGCCCAGACGGATCCTTCTGTTGGCTTCTTTCTCGAAGTTGTGTCTACCAACGGTTGCGTCAACTGAATTCGGAACATGCTGCTTATATGAGATCGCGTGTCTATATATTGACGTCGTTGAAATACGCTTTCTTTTTAATATTTTTGCGTCATGAAATGACAGGGTAATTTGCAAATGAAACCAGAGTTCACAAAATAAAATTTAGATGATGGGCCAGCAAGCTATCATTACTTTTGCACGGAATTGAACTCTGAACCTAACACCTTAGATATTGTACGTGACTTTGAATGATGCCGACACACTATGTCGATTTCAATAATCTAGTACCTATTTTCCCCAAAGATCTTGGATATATTACAGAGAAATTTTCTGTGCTCTCTCATGAACATGAGCTCAAATTAATAAAGAAAAAAGAAAGAAAAAATATTTATTTGCATCAAAAATGACGCATGAAATTACCAAAAATTTTTGAGTATGCGAATATGATGCAGTGCACCACATCAGAAGCCAGCATCTTGGAGGCCACGTCATCACAACGCAGGAGATCAAATCCTTCTCCCCCAAGGTCGTAGTCGACTTCATTCAAATTCAAATTCAAATTCAAATAATTTATTTTGTGATACACAGGTAATAAATAGGTTTTAATAAAATACAATACAGTACCATCTGTGATCAGCCTTATGACATACAAAATTACAAATGTCATAAAATAAAATAACAAATTACAATACACAAATTACAATTGAAAAAAACATTATTGATGTCAAAATTCATAACAGCACAACAAAGAAATTGGACATAACACATTATTTAGAATTTTATTTTATTTTGTCGTTTATTTTAATATCCGTTAAGAAGTCATTTATGGAGTAATATGCCTCATCTACCAAAAAGTCTGTAAGCTTTTTTTTTAATTTAAGTACATCTAACGTTCTTATACTATTAGGAAGTTTATTATAGATCCTAGGAGCCATTCCCATACAACTTTTCGCATATAGTGCAGTCTTATGCTGTTTTATATGAATAATATCTCGATGACGTCTGTTATTAAGAGTCTCAAACAAATGAAAATTATTCTTGACAAACATTGCCATTTCAAAAATGTATAAAGACGGTACGGTCAATATTTTCAGATCAAGGAAATGTGGTCTGCAACTATCAGTAACCTGTAACCGACATACTGCCCTTGAACATTTCTTTTGAGCTCTAAACGCATGATCATGGTTGACTTGCAGCTTGGGTAAGTGTTGTAATGCTGCAAGAGGCGTCACAATAGATCTTATCAGGTCGCAGTGGCTTAGGGGCGTTCGAAACCCCTACCTCTTTCCTCAAAATGATAAAAACAAATACAGGTACAGAGTCAAGAAGTGTGGTTAGATATGCGCCACATTCGCGCAAAGCGGCCATCACTCAGAATATTGTTGTCTCACATGCATAGAGCAGAGCCACAGCGCTGGTTTAGAAAAAAGAAAGAAAAGCTGGTAAAGATTTTGTATAAAGTAATTGACAAGTGCAACTAGAGCCTGACGTTTCAAAAGTATTATTATTAGGTTTATTTGAAATAAAGAACATTTGATTTTGATTGATTTTGATTTTGAAGTCTACATTGATTTTATTTTTTTTATTTTTTTTATTTGTTTATTCATGACCATGGATACATGTCCTTCAGTCGTAATCATTGAACATATTATACTTGTATCCTAGTAAAGTGATGGAAACTTTACTAGGTTTCCGAGGGGATGATGAGATAATACGAAAGTCATGTTTTTCAACTTTGTACCATTTATCCACACTTGTACACGTTAACGAGTACTTAACATTTAATAATCCACCATTATTACACATTAACACTCGAAGAAACACAAATTTTGGAAAATAATAAAAAATCCACAACATGATCTTTACGAATTTTCCCGCCAACCGCGATTTTAAAAGACTAAATACTTGCCAGAAACAATAGACGTGTAGTGTCACATATAGAAATAGAATTTCAACTGTTTTTAGACTTCACAAAGCTATTTTTATCGCATTAACGCTAGCGAGCTGAAGTTCGTGGAAATAAAAATGAAGAAATTTTAGCCGTCAATTATTGCCATTTTTAGTTCTTTGTTTGAATCCTTGGATCTCTGTAGTATTATAGGTACTTCAAATAATACTCCTTTATACTTATTTTATTCTACAATTTGTAGCTAACAAAGTAAAAAGTGCAGAGTATGCCTTGATCTAGGGGTACCCGGGGAGCAAGCCCGCGGGAGGCACGGGCACCGCTGGCAGGATGTCATAAGAGCTAATATAACAACTAACAAACTAATCAGTTACGATACAACAGAGTTTAAGAATTTTTATAAGAGATGAAATGTATATCCGGTACCTATCCGGTATCCGGCCGGATAGTAAGCGAGTATCCGACCGGATACCGGATTTTTAATAAAAACTAACTTTACAACTAAAAAATTAGTACTCGTACTGCACTAAGGGCAAATTATGGTCAATAAATACCAATTTCTCTGCATTAGGAGGCAACAAACGGTTAATGAAACACTTGCTAACTTCGCTCATGAACGGAAAGACCCGAATTCACCCGAGTCCGCCCGATCGAGCTTTACCCACGCTCGCTCGTTACGATGCGCCAATCGGCTATATTCGGCCGGATATCTGGCAATCCGGCTTCAAGGTTTGCCAGATATCCGGTATCCGGCCAAACAGTTACCCGTTTCATATCTAGTTTTTATGGCATAGGTTGGCAAACCACCTAATGTAAAGCAGCTACCTTTACCCAAAACAATAACGAGTGGCTGTAACTGCGTGAATTGTAAGATCTGCGAAATTAAGCTGCACTAGCCGCGGTTAGTCCTTGGATGTGTGACCATTTTTTTTGCACATCGAGACCACTCGGTGCCTCGGAGAGCACATTACGCTGATGGAACCAGTTGTCATACGAATATCTATGGCAGTTGTTAAGGGTAGTTAGAAAGTAACTAGGTTGCGGGGTCTATACTGCTGGCCTCGTGTAAAATACTGATGTTCTGCCGCATCTGGTTAGACTGGAAACTGACCCCAACATAATTGGGAAAAAGTCTCACAGAAAAAGAATAACAGCTGCAGTACCACATAGGCTGTTACCTAATAAATTGTAATTGTCATTCACATTCATCAAACTAAACAAGACACTGACTATAAATATGGAAGCGAGTAAGAATCAAAAAAAGCAAAATCTTCGTTAGAAAATTATCAAAGTATCAGCATAGCCTTTTGAGGCCAGGCCAGAATGCCAAGGTTTCACCCTATTGTATGATTTTTATGTATTTTTATATAGTACTCTTAACCTACCTATTTTAAAAATGAGCACTATAAAAACTGCATTTGATGTAAACACGGGGATTGTTGACTAAGGCTCGTATTACAGAAGCTTCCTCAAGTACAGTTTAAACTCCAATCACCTGATCACTACTTAAGGATAGAATCGTTACTTGAGTATCGGTCTTATTCCAGAACGGTAATTATAAACTTTAATTCAACAACAAAACACACGAATTTGACCTGAAATATAATAGAAATCTCTACTCAAGCGTAGTCTGGACCACGCTTGAGTGATTACAGATCAAATATCTGCCCAAATACCGAAACAGGTGACAATATAAAACGAAACTAAACTCAGCTGAACTGTGATCAACAAATCTCTGCTTGACGTTCTAAAATCAAAGCTCAACTTGAAACTAGTTTTAAACAGAGATCAACGCTTGAGTATCCTTCTGGAATACGGGCCTAAATGTCGTGAGAGCTAAGTTAAATCTAACAAACTAATCAGATATAAAGAGAAGGCAAAAATTATTTGAAAAATAGATAGGTACTTAAGAATATGGAGAAGACCAAGGAAGGATGTAGGCAGAACCAGAGTTAGATGATATCAATAGATAGACAAAAAAAGTAAGCCTTATAATTTTTAGGGTTCCGTACCCACCTACCTATTACTCTCGCTACGCTGTCCGACCCTATTACTCTCGCTACGCTGTCCGACCATCCGTCCGTCTGTCTGTCACAGGGCTGTATCTTTATAACGGTAATAGATAACCAGTTGTTTTTTTTTACAGAATACGTGTTATTATAATGCCTATCACGACAAATTCTAAAAACGAAGAAAAAACTACAATAAAGGGGGTCCCCATATTAGAAACCTCGAAAATTATGCATTTTTTTTTCAACATTTTTGATCCTGCTCTATCTTCAAAACGGTAATACATACCGACGTCAAACTTGGTCTGCTTATAGTACATACTATGTTATTTAGCAACAAATACTAAAAATAGGGCAAATATAGACAAATGTGGTGGTACCTGCGTAAGAAAGCGATGCAAAAATTCATACTTCGTGCATATCGCGTAAATTAAATCAGTTTATATGGGGTATCAGGTCGATGGATGGTACGGAACCCTTACTGCGTGAGTCCAACTCATACTTGGCCGGTTTTTGTTGGTAATGCTGCCAAACTTTTGTATTTTACCAGTAATTTCACTTAAAGAGGAAGATTTGAATGTTTGTTAATTAGAATAAACAACGGAAAACTATTTTTGAGAAAAGTGGATCCAGCTTATAGGCCGAAAAAAATGCTCAAATAACTATCAAGACAGTTGAATGAATGAAGAAATTCAATAAGATGTCATCACATTGGATTTTTTAAGCATCATAATTAGTTCCTACTTTAGTAAAAAAATACTCATAAAAACTAAATAACAAGGACCTATAAGTAAAGCAAAACTGTGCTTCCTTTTAGTAAAATATTAGACTCCAGTCAAGATACAGCGCTTCTTTACATAGATCAGGTATTTTACAAAAAACCGTAATATCAATTAGAAAACGATAATTTCCCATGAGGCTACACCACTAAAAATTCCCATGTTATGTACACAGCCACAGCCACGAACATTCAATATATTGACATTGTGCGTATACGCACCATACCGATTGTTTTCGTCTGTCAAATCGGCACCTATTAGTGACGCGATGATCATATTTGTTTAGAGCCTAAATATTGCGTTAATATTTTGTTAACCTCAAGGGATTTAAGATTAACAGGTTTTTTTGTTTGTTAAGTAATAACAGATGTTTGTATTGGTCATGTGCGCAAGAGTGGTTTTAGTGAGGTTTTTGGTGTTTAGAATTGTTTTGTTAAATTAATTTGTGCGATAAGACTTAAATTTTTTATTGTGTTTTATCTCAAAATACTCTGTAATTAACTGTTTTTTTTTCTATTAATTTAAAATAAGACATTGTGAAATTATGTTCATATTCTGCCTGTTTCATCCAAGAAATCTGTAAACACTAACCGAAGCGTCAATAATTACCGAATTTTATTAATATATCCAAGTGGCAATATAGCACAATTCCACAAATATCATTCAACAACCACGTACTGACACAATCTAGTTATATTTTCCCCACTTTTCACTTTTCAGTACGAACACAGTCACTATGCGGCCTACCGCAGCCGCACACGCGTTAGAAAAAAATAAAAAGGCAAAGCGCGCGAATGTCAACTGCCAAACTTTTCCCGCGCGCCACAACACGATCGGATACACGCACGAGTGCATGCGTCACTATTTACATGCATTTTGGTAATACGTCGTCGGAGGTAAAAACACGTGTGCCGGGTCTGTCGGTCCAGCGGTCATTGAGGATCTGGTATCAAAACTATACGGCGTGCGGGTGGATGTGTGCGCCGAACCGGCCTGGCCATACGGCGGGCATACGAAACAAGCCCGACTGCGGAGCTGCACGGAGCGTGCTGTCGAATATCTGAACGTCACGTCGGAGTAATTGGGTTAGGCTTACGTGACGCTCCAGCGTGTCACGTTCATAGTACGTCCCGCTGTTATGGGGTGTGCCCTAATTACGTTCGCCAAAATGTTAGGTGTGCGAAATGGGTTTTTTCTAAGAAAATTCGGGACAATGGACCTTTGCTGATTTTAATTAGGTGCTTCTTTACTTTAATAATAAAACAGCAAATAGAATTATTTGAGCTATCTTGAACAATAAACTTAACAAATTTTTAAACAAAATAAAAATAACACAAAGCACAAAAAGCATCTATAGTAGCTTCTGATGAAAAATTAATATAAAGCTGGCTGGCTTTAACCTCTGCCCATCAATCAGATAAAAAAGTACAATAAATTATAATTCTTTTTTTAAATTGTTAACCTGTTTTTTTCTTCGAGGTACAATGATAATTTTAACAAAATAAAAAAATGGTTATTCTGCAAAAAATTACGTGACTCATGATGACATTAATTTACGTAATAATAAAATAATCCTAACTACCAAACATTACGCTTATGACTAAGCTGACTTCATTACACATATCGTACCTTAATCCGGAGACAAATTTAAACCATTGCAAGCACCGTAAGATGAAAATAAAAATAAGATATTCTCACGATTTACATTCTAACCTATGACCTAAGCCTTAAAATGTTTTGACGTTTGTAACTGTCATAGCAATAAGATACTAGCCAGTATAACTTGATCTCTGGTCCCCCCTTGCTTCTTGCATGCCACAGGTTAAAACAGGGGCAATGTTAATGTGTTCAGGGGTCATAATTAGTTGGTTATGGTGATAATAATTGCAGACAGAAATGGCAGAGGTGTGAGTAAGCCATAACGGTGTTTTGACTTTGTTTCAATGTTGTATGAGAAGTAAATGAGACGGCGTTGTCTTTTATAGTTTTTTTTTCGTGTAATTTTCCAATAATTGATGAAATTATCGTGCTATTCATTGGGCAATTGTCTCGATCCACTTTTTGAAAAGCAATAGTGCGATTTTAGTTAGATACCTAACAAAATTGGTTATATGATAAAATGTCGAAGCAATCTTGAATCATAATTATCTTTATCTTGACTGGTCCACATGACCGAGTGACGATATTTTTACATCAGTTTTATAGAAATTTGCTCAGTTAAATAATAATGGATTCATATCAAATTTAGGTTAACCTAGAAAAGAAATACAAATATTTCTAAATATTAAATAGGACTGAAATAACTTAGCAATCTAATCTAAGCAAATCTAATCTAATCTTATTATTATAATTATTTATTTATTATTATTATTCTAATCTTAGTGCCCTACCACCTGTATTTACCACATTTTTACAGAATAAATGAATTGAATTGAAAACATTTTCATCGAAAACTGTTAACTTAGTTAAGGCTGAGAATTGTATCTTTTTTACCCGCCGAGAAAAATAAAGTCAAAACCAGTCTCGCCTGCCGAAGTCTCTCCGTATAAATCAACTTTATTAACGAAAATTATTACATTTCATTTTTATTTTACCCAAATTTTCTACCAACACATAACTCTACACTACACCCCTTTTGTCCATGACTACGCATCCATTCAACAACTTAACACAATTTTTTACAAAATTCATATTCACAAGTGGGGAACTCACCAGTTTAACAAGACCCACCAAAATTAAACATAATAGAACAAGTAGTTTGATTACACAGGTCTACGTCTAGGTCTAGGTCTTCAAGACTCGAGTGAATAGGTTTTTGCTGGGCAAGCGTGTACCATCGTCGACCGCACCATCGCTTAACATCAGGTGAGGTGGCGGTCAAACGCAAGCCCGTTAAGAATAAAAAAAAAAAAAAAAAAAAACGTACACTGGTGGTATTACAATGATGGTCACCTTAAAAGGTTGTAATACTGATTTAGTGCCTTAAGAAGTTTTCTTGTGACACACCCCTTAAGTAGGGTATACTCGTTGGTCATATTGAGAGGTATACCCCTTAAAGCATGCTAATACTTTATATGAGAAAAATTAATAAAGCCATAAATAAAATTGTAGATGTATAATGTCAACAAAATGATGTATTGGCTTCATAAAATATAATTTATTTATAAATTAACCGAAAGTCTTTAGCATTCTTCATTATATTTATGAATTAAATTACGATCCTTAATCTCTATAATTTATGATGGAACTTGTAGACCAATTAAAAGACTTATAACAAACCTATTAAAAAGGTAGTGTAAATTTGACTTTAATATTTAAAGAAAACTGAGTTGGAATAAAATAGAAATTATAAAAGTTTCACAAATTTACAATGATATACAAAAAGCGTAGCATTAGAAAATAAAATCATTTCTACGTAAAAAGTAAATTACATTTTCATACGAATAAAGCATAATCCAACAAAAAAAAAACAACCGAACTGAGGTGCGAACGGACCAAGAGTGACAGAAACGGGTATACGTCTACTGCGACGTTTTAAATTTCGAACGGCGCGCTTCGATTGGCCGGTTGAGGGGCTCGCGAGGCGTGGGGCGCGGCGATTGGCGGGAAGGCGTGGTGCTAACGGGGCATTCTGGGTCACTGAGACTAATAAATTAGTTTTGAACGTTATAGAATATGCCTGTTTTACGAGCGTAGCGGTGCTACGGCGTAGCGCTACGGTGAGTTACGTAGGTAATAATGTTTGGAGTTCGTATTTAGCGGTCATTAGGCTTTTTATACGTAATCTTTTTCAAGTAAGCTGGAGTGATAGAAAGTTTTCAGCCTACTACCTTCTAATAAACAAATAAAATATTAATAAATAAATAAATATCTTCGGGACATTTTTGCACAGCACCATCTAGTCCCAAACTAAGCAGAGCTTGTGCTATGGGTACTAGACAATGGATATAATACTTATATTCTTTTTTGTAAATACATACTTATAATACATAAGAAACACCCAGACCAACACAAACACTTATGTTCATCACAGAAATATTTGTGTCCTGTGGGAATCGAACCCACGACCTCGTGATCAGCAGTCTGACCCTCGAACCACTAGACCACAGACGTCAAATTCCAAGCTTACGAGAAGTACTAACGAATTTATTGAAAGGATTTCAAAAAAAATTCATAAGTTCTACGAGTAATACATCTAGTACTTCATATACCTATTATTAAAATAAAATGTAATGACTGCCTCGTTGGTCATGGTCGCAAGAACGACTGCCAAGCGTGGGGTTCGATTCCCGGGTGGGGCAAAATGATATTGGGTTTTTTCATTAGGAAATTCTCAGTAGCAGCCCGGAGCCTGGATTTGTGCTTGGTTAATGGCAATAGGCTTGCACCCTATTATATGGGACTTATAACTGGTGCAATGTGGGTGTACCATCTCTTCCTAGCCTTTCGGGGAATACAGGCATGATATTATGTATGTAAAATTTAATACTTTTCATTTAATGCATTATGGTTGGATATAAGATCAAATAGAAGCTGAAAATTAAACGAAAAAGAAAACACTACGTCATACAAGTAGTAGTATTAGTAGAGCTCCTTTTTAAAGAGCTCGTCCGGGGAAGTACTACCACCGTACCTACTTCTCCACCAAATAGTGATGCTTGCATTGCTGTGTCTCGGTATGAAGAGTACGGGTGCCGGTGAAATTACAATCACATGAGACTTTCCACCTTCATGTCTCAGTTTGGCGAACCGACTTGCGGTATCGTTTAGGCAACAGCCTAGGTGGTATTGCAGTTGTTATGGGCAAAGGTAACCACTTAACATCAGGTGGGCCTTTAGCTCGTTTCGCCATCCTATACCATAAAAAATAAAAAAAAATACAAAGCAACAAATTCATTTTCTTTTTATGTTATAGGATGGCGAAACGAGCTAAAGGCCCACCTGATATTAAGCGGTTACCTTTGCCCATAACAACTGCAATAATGTGGAAATACCCGAGGAAATCTGCACATCTGAAAGTGCTTCATAAACCCTTTGCCCATCATCATCATCCTCCGAGCCTTTTCCCAATTATATTGGGGTCGGCTTCCAGTCTAGCCAGATGCGGCTGAACATCAGTATTTTACACGGAGCGACTGCGATCAGACCCCCGCAACCCAGTTACTGGGTAATACTGACATAAACCTGGTTACCTTTGCCCAAAACAACCACAATACTGTGGAAATACCTGAGAAAACCTGCACATCTGAAATTGCTTCATAAAAACTTAAAACAATACTAATAAATAATTTTATTTATTTATTTATTTATTTATTCGCAATTTATGTAACACCAATTTATGTATAATATACTAATAATATTAAATAAAAATAAACAGAAACTGGTTATTATTTTTAGCTTGGTACACACGGCTACACATCAAGCTGTACATTTCCAGTATACTTTTTTTTCTTTTTCGAATGGACTCTCGCAAAATTGGTACCCAAAATGGATACCCTGACTGCTTAACCGGACTGGTGGCGGAGAATCCTGTTAGGGACTCCATCCGCCATTTCCAGTATACGCTGACCTCGCATTGTATAGGCTTTCCGTACAATGCGAGTTCAGCTTATACTGGAATTTACAGCTTGATGTGTAGCCGTGTGTACTAGCTTACGTCCGCGGCTTCGCTTCCGTGGTATGTCGATAAAAAGTATTCTGTTTTAATTCAAGACTTGCTCTATCTGCTCGCTGAATTTTAGCCAAATTCGTTCAGCTGTTTTAGCGTGATTGAAAGACAAAATACTATCCATACTTTTGCATTTATATTATGAGTAGGATGAACTTGACATATTATAAATATTTATTCATCAAATTTTATATATAGGTACAATATTTACAAAGTAAAAAATAAAATGATACAATATTTACAAAGTACAAAATAAAACGATACAAAAAGGCGCGCCTAGGCGTCAAAACATTACATTACATACGTTTTATATATTTTTTTAAACCGGCCAAGAGCATGTCGGGCCATGCTCAGTATTATAGGGTTCCTTAAGTAGGTGTTACAAACAAATCAAATCAAATATTAATCATGGCTATTTTATTTTTTGCAATAGACGGCAGCATTGGCGACTCAGAGGGTGTTGTCACTAGCCGCTAGATGGCGCTATACAGTGCCAAATGCAATAGACGGTACTTGACGGCAGCATTGACGACTCAGAGAGTGTTGTTAGACGCCGCTAGATGGCGCCAAATTTAAGAATTGTGTCGTGTCAACATAACACAAAGTTTCTTTTTGTGATTTTGTCTAATAGAAAGTAGCTAAAGGAGCATTATTTTCAATGATCTTTTTTCTCTAAGGTCAATGACCTTTGAACTAGGACGTTTTAAGTATTTTTCAGTTTTCTCTCTATAACTCAAAAATTTATAATCACATTATGCTCGAAATAATTTTAAAAGAGAGTTTTTACAAAGGTCTATTAATGTGGAAGATTATAAGTTTGTACATTGCATAGTTTAGAAATGGCAGGGGGGAGACACATTGCAAGCTACTTTGGCAGGCTATATTTCGCAGATGGTACACTTGATAAAAATGTGGTGTATGAAACATTACCTTCATTTTAGTAGACCTATTCAATGATACCACACACGAGGGGGGGCAGCGAAAAAAATTTTTCATCCTCATTTCACATGTATGGGCGCCACCCCTAAAATACGTAACTATGAATTTTTTATTCTTTTAAAATTGAGATCTATATTTATACCATTTTTTTACAAAATTTCATTTACTTATGCTTATAACTGTAGAAGTTATTAAGCTGTAAAGGATTAGGACAGACGGACAGACGGACAGACGGACGGACATGACGAAACTATAAGGGTTCCTTGTAGGACTACGGAACCCTAAAAAATCTGTGTAAATATACAATTTATTAATATCTCCACCACAGCGCCACGCGGGTTCAGATTTTGTGATCTATTTTTTGGCACTAAACCAACACAATGTATCAATCGGTTAGTCAGGATTTTTTACATAATTGTGAATATGGGTCATTTTAGTCCATAGATATAGAATTTGATAATAACTTGACGACAATGCCATCTATCGGATCTTAATATATCTGTAGAGTAATGTCTTAACAAAACAAATATATCATGTGGATTTGACCTCAATCAATCAAGTCGTTCAAAAGTTATACGATTACTAACAGACCAACGATACAAAGATAATTAATTCAATATCTTGATTACATTAACAGTAAGATTAACACACACATAACTGTCTTATTAGAAAACTACCGCATATCCACACACGCGTCCTTGACTGGTCTTTGAAGGTCCAAACCTTGCCACCAACATTCCCAACCGAAACCTCACCTTATAATTACAGTAATAAGGTTCATATCAGTATGTAGTAAGATGTGTGAAGATTGAACATTAGGTATGCGGGAAACGTATTGGTCGATCGATGGCACGAGGAAATGGAGACTCGGAGGCTTGGATCCTGAAAACGGGAGGTTTTGTAAGAAAATATGTGTCTTCATTCAGGGATATGTTAACGAACTACGTCCCTGAACTCACTAGGAGTGGCAAACTCGGTGGCACTAGGATGGGTACCTGCCCCCCTAGCCAAGTTGCCAATCAACAATCGTCAACGCTATAGAAAACAATCTAAATGTATGGAAATATCATATCAGGTTGGCCTTTAGCACGTTTCGCCATCCTACACTATAAAAAAAAAATGAAAAAAATATATAGATTGTCAACTTGGCTAGGGACTGGACACTGTGGCATTAGAGGCAACGAGACCGTTGATGAACTGGCTAGAGCTGGTGCTGTAAGCCCCACTGTGGGCCCGGAGCCAATCTGTGGCATTCCTAAATGCACCACTACAGCCCACCTTAAAAACTGGGGAGCTGACCAAAGTGTTAGCCTTTGGGAAAAATCCCCAGGCCAAGAACAGTCGAAAGCGCTTTAAGCAGGCTTCAAGAAAAGGTTTACGAAAGAAACGCTTTCTTTGAACAGGAACCACATAAGAATCCTGACAAGAACTCTTACTGGGGAGACTGCAAGCTGAATAAACACCTTCACAGGATGGGCCTCAGTGATACCACAGTTTGCAGGTTTTGTCGCGAAA
The DNA here is from genome assembly GCA_949699075.1 of Asteroscopus sphinx. Classification (NCBI taxonomy): domain Eukaryota; kingdom Metazoa; phylum Arthropoda; class Insecta; order Lepidoptera; family Noctuidae; genus Asteroscopus; species Asteroscopus sphinx. Next base: position 17,131,324 of record OX453022.1, on the reverse strand, counting down.
TGGACGACACGCCCATCCATATCCTATGCGAGTGTGATGCAGTGCACCACATGAGAAGTCAGGATCTTGGAGGCCACGTCATTTCAACGCAGGAGATCAAATCCTCCTCCCCCAAAGTCATAGTCGGCTTCATGATTGACTTACAGCTTGGGGAAGTGCTTTAATTCTGCAAGAGGCGTCACAATAGATCTTACCAGGTCGCAATGCCTTAGGGGCGTTCAAGACCCCTACCTCTTTCCCCAAATAATAATGTTCTTCGGGTAGAATAGGCCGTACACAGGGTATTCTTGAAAGCTTTCGAAACGTTAGGAAACCAATTTAAATAATATACGCGATGTAATCCGGTTAAACTTGTTTTATTAAGATTTTAACTAATTAAAAATTGTACTTATATTTTTTTAGATATCTGTAAAGAAAAGACACATGTCATCTTAGGCCGGTGTTCATCAACGTTAATTCTCTGATTAAACGGCCGATTACTCGAAAAATGTGTTGGAATTATGGGTAAACGGTCGTTTAATCAGATAATTATCGTTGGTTAAATCAAGCTTTAGGCTTCTTGCGAACACGAACGCTGCACACAAAGCTTTATGGAAGCTCACTGTTTTAAAAAACATCAGGAAAACCAATTTATAGTACATTATGATACAAGTGAGCCAAGTTGACTATTATACTCGAGGCTGGATTGCAGCCCGAGCCAAAGGCGAGGGCGTAATGGAGCCGAGAGTATAATAGTCAATGCTCACGCGTGTCATACGACGTTTTTCAACACACTTGCGAGGAAAAAAACATAAATTACACATTTTAGACAAATATTGAATTTGTGAAAAATTATAAAAATGGCGCGCGGATCGCGCGGTGACATACAGCATACAGCTATGCGCGCGCAGGTGGTCGAAGGAAACCGCCAAACAGCCTGTTAAAAAATTATTATAAATTGATTTTTTTATTTATAACACAAATTAATATTAATTTGTTGACAAAAATTAATAATTTGATGAAATGAAATGTTTATATAGCATATTTTAATTAATACAGTTGATTTATTCCCAAAAATGTTTAATTTAGTTCAGGCATAAAAACTCTTTGCTGCGATTTAAAAATAAACTGTAAAGTAAAAAGCACTAGTGCGATAATATAATGGAAAAAGCACGCGTGCGTTATAAGCCACATTATGAACCTAAAAGCGATGCTATAAGAGCCACTTTACGAGCAAGTGTGTTGAACAATAATATACGCGATGTAATCCGGTTAAACTTGTTTTATTATAATGTGTAGTGATCGCGAAAACCTATAAAATTATCATGTCAAACATTATAGCAATATTCAACGACATTTGAGCGATATTTGACGACCTCTCTGGTCTAGTGGTTCTAGTGTCGGACTGCTGATAACGAGGTCGTGGGTTCGATTCCCACAGGACACAAATATTTGTGTGATGAACATAAGTGTTTGTGTTGGTCTGGGTGTTGCTTATGTATTATAAGCATGTATTTACAAAAAAAAGTATATAAGTATTATATTCATTGTCTAGTACCCATAGCACAAGCTCTGCTTAGTTTGGGACTAGATGGTGCTGTGCAGCTGTGTAAAAATGTCCCAAAAATATTTTTGTATTTAATAGCAAGTTTGCTTTTCATTTCAGTCCGCCATCACGGTTTCCTAACAATCTACACGAAACTCCATCGACAATCTTCCCTGAACACGTTTCAGCAACACCTCGAGCCGCGATCGATAGAAGCGCGTGACTCGCTTACAAAGAGGCCGGGCCTCCTCCGACCTGAGGCTTCGCTGTACGGAATATTGTAATTCCTTCATCTCCTGCCACCCTGGTACTTTGCTAATTTAGAATGGCGTTGCAGGTTTTTTAATACGCCAGATATTCCTGCGTGGTGACTGTCGATCTCTTACCAAGTACCACAAGACCTGAAAAATATATCTGTATTATGTCTAACGAACTGGGAATCGAACCTGCAAGTCTTGATGCAGGCAAATAAGCGCATAACTACTGTTTTAATCTGATTGATACGACTTTTAAGGATAAGCACCACCTGTAGTTTTCCCAAAGCTAAAGCAAGTTATACATAATCGGTAATCCTTTTTTCTCCCACTTCATCTGAAAATAAAAAACCGGCCAAGAGCATGTCGGGCCATGCTCAGTATTATAGGGTTCCTTAAGTAGGTGTAATTACAAACGAATCAAATCGAATATTAATCATGGCTATTTTAGTTTTTGTAATAATCGGCAGCATTCGCGACTCAGAGCGTGTTGTTAGTAGCGCCATATAGCGATAAATTCAAGAAGCCAAATTTAAGAAGTGTTTCATGCAAAGTTTCTTTTTGTGATTTTTTCAAATAGAAAGTAGCTAAAAGAGCATTATTTGCTATGACCATTTTTCTCTAAGGTCAATGACCTTTGAACTTGGACGATTTAAGTGTTTTTCAGTTTTCTCTCTATAACTCAAAAAATTATAATCACACTATACTCGAAATAATTTTAAAAGAGAGTTTTTACAAAGGTCTACTCAAGACTATTTTTTAACAATATTTCATTTACTTATGTTTATAATTGTAGAAGTTATTAAGCTGTAAAGGATTAGGACAGACGGGCAGACGGACAGACGGACAGACGGACAGACGGACAGACGGACGGACATGACGAAACTATAAGGGTTCCTTGTAGGACTTCGGAACCCTAAAAACATCTGCTGTTCCCTACATTTGTGTTCACATAAATCGACAAAATGTAGGGAACAGCTGATATTTTTTTTGCGATTTCAGTGTTGGTCCGTAAAAACCAAGTGATGAATATGTTTGCTGTTCTTCTCCATAGGACCCACACTTTGGAACCGTGCAACTAGAGCCTGACGTTTCAAAAGTGCCTGTAATTAGGTTTATTTTAAATAAAAAACATTTGATTATGATTTTTTTCGTAAGCTGACTTGAACGTTCTTGGTAAAGTTATTTAAGTGAGCCGAGGTGGAAAATCCGCTGAAATTTAAAAGATTTTATACCCAAAAACTTATTATTAAGGCTAGGCTCCCAAAATGAGGTCACTTTTTGAAAACATATGCTGAATCGAACACATGCTTGATGAATGTCCAATTTAGAAATATGTTTTTTTGAACCTTTTTTTTTTTTGTTTGACTAAACAGTTACATATTTGGTTGATTTTTGTTCGATACTTTTATTTTTTCAAAATCATGCGTTTTTAGAGATTTTTCGAATATTTCTCCTTTATTATTTAAGTTAGCTATATAAAATGTATGCAGATAGGAAGATAATAAAGTTTATTAAATACTGGCTAGAGGAAATTTGTATAGATTGTTTAGTATTCTTGTAATAAAACGAAAACTGTTTTGTGACTTACGTCATTTACTTCCCTGGTAAAACGCGCGAGAATGATTTTCTCGAAAATGAGTTCTATTGCAACACGCATAAAATTGACGAGAGCGGCCCACAGTTGCGGTGTGTAAGGGGAGTGCGAGGGTGGGAATTACGTTTTGGGAGCGTCCTCTTAAGAATTGACCAACTTTAGATCCATTGAAGCGCGTGACACGTGACCCTCTTACTAAGCGGTCGGGGATCCGTCAACCTTATACTTTGCTTTAATTTCTTGTATTTATAACATAAATTCGTAAAATTTAAAAAATCCCCGACATAACACAGTATTTTACACATTCATACACTAATGTAAGATTTACACCAACCGGGCTGCGCCAGGGCGAGTCGATGCGCGCGCACGCGGCGGCAACCGACACCAAACGGTACTACCGTGGTATAATAATACCAGGTAGTCTCTTCCCGTGACAGCTAGGTCACGTGATTGCCTCCGTACTACGTCATCGGCCGTGGAGCCAATAGCGGGCTGTTAGCGTGAGACTTGTCAGTTTGATGTGCTGCCACTTTGTGAAAATAAATTACCCGAGCAAAATGCATTTTTTCATTTACTTTCTTCTATAAAGAATCACTTTTTAACTAGTAATTTAATATAGTTTCCTTTATTAACTAATTAGATGAATAACACGAGGTGACAAATAGTTAGGCTAGTTAGGAATTTATTTTATATTCATTATGAACAAAAATCTCCTTAAGTATATTGAAGATATCAATCAATGGCAGCACTGATCGTGGCGTAGCTTGGAGGCATCGCGCTGTCATTGCGGGAAGAGAATACCTGGTGAAACATCTTATTATACCATGGGTAATTTCACATCGATTTAACGTGTGAAACTAGCTTAGAATTCCTCATCAATTTATTCTCATTTCTCTTTACTGGTCCGTCATCAGACCCTAATCACCATCTATCTATAACTTATTAATTGAAACCATTCCAATAAACTCAAACACGATACCTCTGCTATAAGTTGGTGAGGAGTTGGGTATACTGCAGATTTTAGTTGATGCTGCAGCATCAGGTAAAGGTTACCATGTTCTTGCAACATCAATGGAGTAACAGGATACCAAATTTCGAATCGATCAGACCTATGGATGTTGCTCATATCCCTTCATCAACTAGAAAAGAATTGATAATCTTGAAATGGCTGAACAGATTTTCTTGAATCATAGCACTCTCGATCGAGTCACCTTTCAAACAAAAAAAACCGGTTAATCCGTTTGGGCGCTACGATGCCACAGACAGACACCCCTACACAGATACACAGACACACAGATATAGTTCCCGGCACGAGACGTGAGCACAAATTGTACCTGCTTGGTAGTCTCTGTCGTCACAGTATTCTAGTATTCCGTTTTCTACGTATATTCAATTATGCATTATCATATTATTAAGCCAATACAAGTGCCCGTTTCTGGTCTGTTGTACTGTGAGCAGAAATTCGACCACTTAAGCAGTGGAATCTGTGCTCACGACTCGTGCAACTATACACACCTCAAAAACATAACTTCCCTCTTTTTTGTCGGGGGTTAAAAATGTGTTGCATTAAAAACAATAATGCCTAAAATCTAATTTCTGTCTAAGAACGACAAGCCTATGTCCAAACTCGCGCTCGTAATGTAGGGCCACAGAAATCGAGAATTGAATTCACAACCCTTGGAGCAGGCGGCGAGACACTTAGCTACTGTGCCAATCAGCCATCAAGAGTTGTATCACGTTTTACAAGATAACACTAACCACATGAGGTAAATTATATGAAATGAAGTGAAATATATGAAATATATGGCACATTGCTCGCAGAACGGATGGCCGATGGGGCAGTAAAGTTCTGGAGTGGCGACCGCGTACTGGAAGGCGCAGCGTGGGTAGGCCCCCCACAAGGTGGACCGACGACCTGGTGAAGGTCGCGGGAATCCGCTGGATGCGGAAGGCACAGGACCGGTCCTTGTGGCGATGCTTGGGGGAGGCCTATGTCCAGCAGTGGACGTCTTTCGGCTGAAATGATGATGATGATGATGATATGAAATATTCTTCGTTTTATAGAATCCTGGTACGGTCAGCAACATAATCCGATGTTTAATTAGTTTTTTTTTATTAATTTATATCATATAACCCAGTTATTCTTTATAAATAAAATAAACTAAAACTAAAGAAGAGCATCAAAATATTTCTCCGTTTTGTCAAGTTAAGTTATATTATGTAAGTTTATAATTATTTTTGTTTCGTTTGAAGAATAAAAATGTTGTTTTAAATAGGTATATGTAATAATATTAGTCATTACAGTGTTCTCTACTTTATAATAATTAGTAAAAAAATATTAATATAGAGTATAAACGGTTTCATTCACGTAATTCCATCGGGTGTGCCGATGTGCGAAACTAGTCGGGCACATGCGATGGAATTACGTGAGTGAAACCGTTTATATAAATAATTATTAATAACGTGAGTGAAACCGTTTATATTAATAATTATGAATTTAACTCAAGATAGTTATTATATAAGTAGAATGTTATAACTACTTACTTACTATAAATCACTTTTGAAACTGTGGACATTGTTAAACACTTTCGTGACTGAACCATTAAGATAGAGAAAGATGTTTGTTATTTAACAATAAGAAAAATGTGACTTTATAAACAATGAAACCCTTCCATAAAATGTTTTAAATCTACAACATTTTTACAGTCGATCATACCAAGCTTGTCTCGATCGAAATTTGAAACGTAACCGCTAAAGACTTGGTATGTTATAAATTGAACCGACGAAAACAGAAACTGAAAAGCGATAAATAACTAATTATGAGTCGGCGCCAAACGAACTTTTAACAAGCAAAGTGCGTGCAAGCTGCAAGTGGCCGAGCGGAGAACGCATTTTTGGAAAGTAATTGTTTATCATTGAAAATTTCACGTGACGTTCATGTATTTGATGTGACGTTGTTTTTATTATTTATTTAAAGTAATTTAACGATCTTGGCGCCGACTCATAATTAATTATTTTTCGCTTTTCAGTTCCTGTTTTCGTCGGTTCAATTTTTTGTTAAAAAGTTTTATTTTTCTTTTTTTTGTGGTTAAAATCTAACTCCACGTCTCCATTATGTCGTAGTGTCTAGAACTATATTTATGTGTGTCAAGTTTCAACAGAATCAGTTAACAGGTAAGAATTCAGTGGGTGAACAAACACTCATCCCCTGTTTTACTACCCTTAGGGGTGGATTTTGATTTTGAAATTTGATTTAAATGGGACCAACTTCGAGATATACCCTATCCATTAAAAAAAGAATCATCAAAATCGGACCACTCTGAAAAAAGTTATGCGTGATCATACATTAAAAAAAAAATATATATATATATACGCGTCGAATTGAGAAAATTATCTTCTTCCTTTTTGTCGTCGGTTAAAAAGATATGTCCACTCAACAACACTGTGACGTAGTAATTCCGCATGTTCCTTCACTGTAGGTCGCCTCTACTCGTATTGTAGCATTCGTAGCAGATCGTAATCGATACCTACTGACAAAGAAAAACATTTGAAGTAAAAAAAAAATTTGGAGATGCTGGGGATCGAACCCAGGGCCTTTCACATGCAAAGCGAACGCTCTACCACTGAGCTACATCCCCGTGTGATATCACAGTCTAATACAACCTACTGTTATATGATTTTTAGGTGATATACAGCTGTACAAATAGAAAAACTTACTTTACGATAAGACTGAACACACCTCATGGTCAAACTAGACAAAGAGCTGTGAATCACATTAAATAGTAAAATTAAGACATGATTAAAGTCAATAAAACTGTGGATTTGTCCATAAAAATACAAAAATACCGCAAATGATGACGACCTCTGTGGTCTAGTGGTTCGAGTGTCGGACTGCTGATAACGAGGTTGTGGGTTCGATTCCCTCAGGACACGAATATTTGTGTGAAGAACATAGGTGTTTGTGTTGGTCTGGGTGTTGCATAAGCATACAAGTATTATAAGTATGTATTTACAAAAAAATAAGTATATAAGTATTAAATCCATTGTCTAGTACCTACCCATAGCACAAGCCCTGCTTAGTTTGGGACTAGATGGTGCTGTGTAAAAATGTCCCAAAAATATTTATTTATTTTATTTATAATGATGTCAATATGAAAAAAAAATACAGATGTCACGCTTCCCGTAACCATCAATGGGCATTCTTCTTCTTCTTCGTGTCAATGGATCTCATGTAGTTCACACTGTATTCATGTATTTGGCCACCGCCATGGCGTTGTTTGTGGCTCTGTTCAAATCGTCTCTTGAGCAGGCAGTACACAAGGGACAAGTGAGCAAAGGGGCCATGGACTGAATGGGGGCCCCGCAATCGCATTCAGTATTAGACAAGTCTCGGATTCCAATTCAATCCAATTCCATTTCAATGGGCATTGAAAATGCCTTTAGATATACTATGATATTTTTTTTTTTTCATATCGTAAATACTAAAAAAATAACATAACAACATAACATCAGGCGTGCCTGTATTTCCCCGAAGGGGTAGCAGGTAGGGGTAGGCAGAGGTGTACCTCTGCATACCCCCCCCACCCCCTATATGTGAGGGTGTACTATGTATAGTACACCCTATCATTAGTATCATTTCGCCAGTTATGTTGTAAGTCTCATGTAATAGGGGGCAATCCTATTGCCATTATCCAAAAAAAAACTATTAATAAAATTCAATTTCAATTTATAAATTCTTGCTCATATCATATCATCATCATCATAATTTCAGCCAAAAGACGTGCACTTCTGGACATAGGCCTCCCCAAAAGGGGTCACGCCATAATCGCCATGCTTGGCAAGCGGGTTGGCGATCGCAGTTGGTTGAATAAATACTCAGAAAACGCTGCTGCCCATCCATCTCCCGGTGACCCCTTTAGTCGCCTTGCTCATATAATAAGCATATAATCCCTAAAAAATACTCGCTAACTCCGAACAACTTTGAAACGCGCGCGCAATTCAGCCCTGCTCATAAAAACACCTTTAACTCGAAAAAATCGTAATGTATTTTCAAAATTCAAAAAATACTTCCATAATTCAAAAATACCCTTTCCTACAGGTTAAACTTATTTAAATTTAAAAATATATTAAAATTAAGACTAGTTAGATGGCCGCTGAGAGACACCTAAAAAAATGCATATTTTTGCGTATTATTTTTTAGATTTTATTGAATTTTTTTATTTTATTATATATATATACTTTTTTTCGCATATTGTAGCCCTTATGAATTTTTAACACCTCAATCGTCACAATAAACCCATGACATGCAGAGTAAGGGAGCGTTCATGTAATAAGTAACGCAATTTTTGGCGATTTTGGACCCCCCCCCCCCCCATGTAACGCGCCGTAGCGTTTTTCTTTCCCCCCCGCCCCCCATTTTTTTCCGGGAGAAATCCTCTTGGACGCACTCCGCCTGGGGTAGGCGGAGCCAGTGTCGGACTCTTACCTACTAAATCTCAATACTCAATACTCAATTCTTTATTGCATTCCATATTGTATTTAATATAAACAGGTGGTAGGCTTAAGAATAAGATCCAAATATGGACCCTGTCGGGCACAGCAAAGTTTGGTAGGAGAGAGGAGGAAGAGCGTCTATGTGTATGACTGCATTTAAATAGGTACTTCATTCGTCATTTAATTTTAATTTTATTTAAATTGTATTAGGAGATTATTATTATTATTTTTGGATTTTTATTTTATTTTTTATTAAATATTTCGTTTTTATTTATTGTTAAATTATTGCACTAAATATATAATTAATTTGTTGGTCTTAGGTAATCTGTCTGTTGTTCATGTGCTTGTACTTTTCATTTTCATTTTTGATTATAATACAATATAATATTGTATATTGTAATTACCTATAATTTTTTTTTTTTTTATTGGAAAATTTATATTATTTCTTGGTCATACTTTATTTATTGAACTATTATTCTATATTTAATAATTATTCTTGGATATTTAATAATTAAGATTAAGTTATCGCATTATTAATTATTACTTAAATAGGAATTAATATAGGTAGGTACATATACGTAAGATATAATTATTCATGTATTCATTTTATTGTATTGTGTATTTTATTTTATCGTCAAAGTATTCGTTTATACTATAGTAGCTTCTGCTTAGTAGAAATAGTTTTAGTTTGTTAATAAAACTACTATATTTATTTAAGTTTTTTATGGGTTCTGGTAACTTATTGTACACTTTTATGGACATGACATAGGTACTAGAGGAGTGCACCACTGTGTTCCTTCAACTACCTTAGCCGGGGGCGTGGGAACCCGTGAGTATTCACACAACCACCCCCGACAGGTCCTGGCCCGCCTCAAGCAGGCGAGCCCCTTCTTCCCGTGCGGCCTAACGATGGCCGCACCCTCTGTGGCGCACACGGAACACTACACGCCACCTCAGGCAGGGAAGGACAGTCCCCCCGCTGCCTGCCCAGTGGCAAGGTGAGTGCACACCGGGCCCGCCCCTGCTCCTCCACAGTGCCCTCTGCTTTCTCAGAGTGACAAGCGGAGCAACTTCCCATTGGCCTACATCGGGCTCCTCCCGTGCCAGAATATTCGCCACAGGCAATAAGGTCCCCGGGTGCAAAGGAGACTTTTTGCCCGTGCCCAGGGTGCACCGGCCCAACAACTGCCGTTCCCTCTAGACGTGTCCAGAAGGACAAGCAGCCGTCAGACACACGTGGAGGTTTTCTGGCCACCACCCCCCCCCCCTTCCCCTACTAAAACGTTACGTAACCACCACCAAGTGACTATTTTCACCTGAAAGTCACAATTATGTGCCGTAAAGTACCGGAAAATCGCTACTGTATCTAGGTTATTGTTTAAATCACGTTAATATTATTTATTAACATTTGAAATGTCTTTAAAACCAAGAGATTTCAATTATTGTTTTCTTTTTTTGACCTAATAAATTTAAATCTGTAGGGTTAAAACAATGTTACGTAACGCGTAGTTCAAACCGTGGAACCGTCCGTCCGTCCTGGATGTATACAAGCTGAAATTTGAATCGCTTATTTCCTGAAAAGGGGTCATTGTACTCATCATTATGAACAACTTTTACTATGGACCAACCATGAAATCGCGAAAAAAAAAGCGTGTATATAGGATACTTTTTATTGACATACTATGGGAGCGAAGCCGCGGATATCAGCTACTTTGTGAAAAAAGAGTAGGTAACCGACGTGCGGTCGACCGTACTTGTATTTTCAATTTATAAATTAAGTCAAAATAAAGAAATATCGATTGCAGATCGAGCTAATTATGTTAAGTTTTAAAACAAAAATTATGTTTGGAGATGCTGGGGATCGAACCCAGGGCCTTTCACATGCAAAGCGAACGCTCTACCACTGAGCTACATCCCCTTGTTATCAGTATTAGAAATCTTGCCTACTGTTAACAATAATTGCTAGTTTGTATTTGTAAAACTATAAAAGATAGTACCAAAAACTGGAGATGCCGGGGATCGAACCCGGGGCCTTTCACATGCAAAGCGAACGCTCTACCACTGAGCTACATCCCCGTGTGATATCTCTGTCTAATTCAACCTATTGTATTAATTTGTAGACTTCTACGTGATATACAGTTGTACAAATAATAGAGCCTTGTAGATACAACTTGAATCCGAACAAAACTCTTGGAAAAAACAGTTGAAAAAGCTATTTACTGACTAAGGAATTAAAGAAAAGAAGAACCTTAAACGAAACTAAAAAGGAATTGGAGAACGTTCCCCAAGTACAGTTTGATATTTAAGCACCTGATCACTACTTAAGCATAGAATCGTTACTTGAGCATAGGTGTTATTCCAATACGGTAATTATAAACTTCTATTTAACAACAATACCACCTAAAGTAGCAAGGAAATCTATGCTTATGACCACACTAATTGCGTGGTAAGAAATCATATCTCTGCTTGAGTATGAATCTACAACTGAGTAAGTAATATTTTTTTGAATAAAGTTCAGTTGAACTGTGATCAATAATATTATGCTTAAGGAATATTCTAAAATTAAATCTCAACTCAAAACTAGTTTTAAACACACGTGATATGTAATAGTAAATATTGATTTGTTTAAAACCACAGAAATAGATAGAATGGCCATGTAGGCAGGGCGCGCGTGGCAGCACCATGCACCATTGTGCAGGATATTTCAAAGCCTTTTTCAGCACGCCTTATCATTTGTTTCTTTAAATACTGTAACAAAAACCCGCAAAAATGCCTTATTGTGCTGTTTCTAACTGCAGAAACAAAAGCTGTAAAGTACATTTGATAATTTTTTTTTTTTTTAAATAATGACGTCTAAATGTAAGGCGTAGTTTGTTCGGAAAGTTGCCACGCATGAATCGCAAGTAAAATTGTGATTACAACCATTCTATCTATTTCTGTGTTTAAAACAATATGGATGCTGCTAGGGTTGTCCAACGTAGTTAATAGAAAAGCCCTAGAGCGTTATGCTTCTTCCTTATATCCATGAATTAGGTAGATACTTTACCATAATCTTACCTTAGCCCACCTTACTATACTTTTGTCAAAAACCGGTAGGAATATTGCATATTACCAACTCCTTGCTTCTTAAAAAATATGTAGGAAAAAAGACTTTGATTGCATCGATCCAAAATCTTCAATGCGATACCGCGGTATCTTAGAACATTATTTTTAATAATTTCTTACTAACCTATGCCGCGGCTTTCCCCGCGTGGATGTCATTTATTGCGCTTCCCTCGGGAACTGTTCATCTACCCAGGATAAAAAGTAGCTTATTGATTGTTTATCTACACATCCTCACAAACTTTCACGTTTATAATATTAGTAGAAAGTAGGATATTAGGACAAAAAATATACACAAAAAACCGGCCAAGAGCATGTCGGGCCATGCTCAGTATTATAGGGTTCCTAATTACAAACGAATCATATCGAATATTAATCATAGTTATTTTAGTTTTTGCAAACAGCGCCACCTAGCGCTGAATTTAAGAAGCTAAATTGAAGAATTGTGTCATATCAATATAACACAAAGTTACTTTTTGTGATTTTTTAAAATAGAAAGTAACTAAAGGAGCATTATTTGCTAAGATCATTTTTATCTAAGGTCAATGACCTATGAACTAGGACGTCTTAAGTATTTTTCAGTTTTCGCACTATAACTCAAAAATTTATAATCACATTATACTCGAAATAATTTTAAAAGAGAGTTTTTATAAAAGTCTATCAACGTGTAAGATTACAAGTTTCTACGTTGCATAGTTTGGAAATGGAAGGGGGGGGACACATTGTAAGCCACTTTGGTGGGCTATATTTCGCAGATGGTACACCTGATAAAAAAGTGATGTATGAAACATTATCTTCATTTTAGTAGACCTATTCAATGATACCCCACACGAGGGGATGAAGCGAAAAAAAAAATTTTCATCCCCATTTCACATGTATGGGCGCCACCCCTAAAATACGTTATCAAGATTTTTTATTATTTTAAAATTGAGATCTATATTTAAACCATTTTTAACAAAATTTCATTTACTTATGTTTATAACTGTAGAAGTTATTAAGCTGTAAAGGATTAGGACAGACGGACAGATGGACAGACGGACGGACATGACGAAACTATAAGGGTTCCTTGTAGGACTACGGAACCCTAAAAACGATCATCTTAAAATTTACTATAAGAAAATGATGCAGTGCAAGCAAAATTTTGGAGATGCCGGGGATCGAACCCGGGGCCTTTCACATGCAAAGCGAACGCTCTACCACTGAGCTACATCCCCTTGTTATCAGTATTAGAAATCTTGCCTACTGTTATCAGTAATTGCTAGTTTGTATTTGTAAAACTATAAAAGATACTACCAAAAATTGGAGATGCCGGGGATCGAACCCGGGGCCTTTCACATGCAAAGCGAACGCTCTACCACTGAGCTACATCCCCGTGTGATAAAAGTAATAAAATATGAAGCATATTAATAAAACCACAAAAGATAAAAACAGCTGAATAAATAAAAAATCTAAATCAAATCATCTTATGGTTTTTTAAACAATACACATTAATTAATGATTAGGCAAGCGAAACATGCCTCGATTAAACATATTGCGCTGCGCAATATTTCAATTTCATTCAGAACTATTAAAAACACAACTAACTATTAACAACTAACTAACTATTCATCATCATCCTCCGAGCCTTTTCCCAATTATATTGGGGTCGGCTTCCAGTCTAGCCAGATGCGGCTGAACATCAGTATTTTACACGGAGCGACTGCCATCGGACCCCCGCAACCCAGTTACTGGGTAATACCGATATTCGGAGGTTAGACCAGTTGTCAGACTTTCAGGCTTCTGACTACCCGTAACGACTGCCATAGATATTCGTATGACAACCGGGACCGACAGCTTAGCGTGCTCTCTGAGGCACGGAGGGGTCTCGATGAGTAACGAAACGGTCACCCATCCACAGACTGACCGCGGCAAGTAGAGCTTAACCTTGCAGATCGTACAATCCGCGCAGTCGTTGCTTCGCTTCGAACTAACTATTAACTATTTCAATTTCTGCCCAGCTACTGCTAGGCGGCAACAGAGTTTTAGGTCTCCCTACTTAAATGACAAAATAAATCAAATAACAAACATACATAGGTCGTGAAACCAAAACTAAGATTAAGAATTGGCTATTAGAACTAGATTATGAACATACAGAAATGTTATAGCTTCCTGCGCCCATGTATATTCACTCCACATTCATACTCACACTCACCCACACCACACCTACACGAACAACGCTCACACACGCACACAAACACAACACATAGTCCACATCACAATTTTGTAAACTGTAATTATTATTAACTATTTGTGTTAAACTAATGGGAGAAGACACTGACTTCTGTAACACAGGTTTGTACCTAGCTCAGAAGTCAGGGACTTTTTTTAACTTCTGAATGATTTAAATACTGTCACAGTGACATTAAATGACTTTATATCTAGCACAGATATCTAGGATATTTTGTCTTCGGTTTACCTCTTACCAAATATTTGTCTTGTTCTGTATCCTAAGAATTTACATACGTACATACATATTATCACGCCAGTTTTCCATTGGGGTAGACTATGGATTTCCACCTGCTACGATCCTGACACACCTCTTTCGCTTCATCTACGTTCATTAACCTCGTCATGCATGCTCGTCATCTTAGAGTACTTTTAACCCTTGGACGAATAAATTAACCTGGCATTTTTTGAGAACGTCCGCGATTTGATCGCGATACATTCGCCGAGGTTGTCCCCCACCAACTGTTGCATGAACACTCGCTTCGTATACTTGGTTGGTCAATCTCCTCTCGGCCATTCTCTCCATCATACCAATACCTTTCCCAATCTTTGTATAGTCAGTAAATAAGAGAATTAAAAAAAAAACCATGATACACTTTTACTTGATCCCCAGAGGCAAAACCGCGGTCTCAGGCTAGTTTATTACAATGCCCCACTTAAATTGATCCACGGCTGCTCTACTTACGCATAACTGAACTTTTTAACCGTCACAATTTACGTAAATCGTCGATAAATCTCTGACGCAAAGTTGCGTAAAATCAAAATTCAAAATGCCGATAAAAAGCTTGGAATATATGAAGCGGGGGCCAACAGACGAACGGACGGCCGGCCGGATAGACTGGCGGACGCAAGAAATCATTATTGCGGCGGAATCCATACAAATAATTGGCCCGTAAACATGTCATGGCGGCGTCTGTGCCATGTATATTATGTTAGGGTTGGCACGCAAAGACAAGTTATACCACCGCTTAAAGTATTTAACGTTTTGTTTAACAGTGCTCAATTGTTTGTACTTAAGCACTGTTTGGAACCTTAGACAATATTCCCACATGATTTGCCATCAATCGGCTTCATTCACGATTCTGAAAGCATACACTCATAACGTAGATTACTTGGTTATCGGCAATACCAAATAAAAAATATCTTTAATTCAGTTCACGGGGATTTTGAACATAACACATAATAATAGTTTTCCCATAACGCTAAGCACGCCTAATATCAACTAGCACAATCGACAAAATTAAATACTGTCACAAAAGTAGATTACATGAACAGTAAATATTGTGAAACTCACAAAAATATGCATATTTGTCTACACTTCTATAAGTTGTTTTATCATATTATCTTCTACGCAACTATTACCTTGTTAACGTTAACCAAGTATACCATATTCAAGTCAAATTACACGTCAGTAATTTTATAAATCATTACATATTATTATAGAATCTTAATAAGTAGGTGTTAAGATCACAATATAAAATTGTACAAAAATAAAATATAGTTACAATAGAAAATAAATGTCAAGAGTCAGAATATGCTTATAAAAAACTGTTTTGAAATCGAAACCCGAATATCTGAACGACCAATTCTCGCAGCGGCAGCCCTACCCGAGATCTCCCGAATCCGTCAATGTCGTATCAATAGAGCTCGACGACGCGATTTTTTCGTCGCGCGGCCCATGATCGACGCGCGGCGGCAGATGGCGTTGTTCGCTATTGTGCGCTCGCGCACCCGTCACTGTAATATTTAACTCTGAAACACCAACTTCTGTTTACTACTGTTTTTACACTTGTGTCTCATGAAATAAGGGTCATTTTACTTTGTTTTTGATTAACGTATAGAATATTAGAAGTTTTTCATACAATGTTTTGTTTGCAGTTGTTGTGATTTGTAATGGCAAAGAAATAAGGGTGGATTTCGATTGTGATTTGAGTGTTCGGCTTGGGTTTCGAACTGATCGATTGGAGTGTTAATTTTAGAAAATCAAATCAAATCGGATTGAGTGATGCTGGCTGGGTTTTATACGAATATTGCGTATACTCCTGTAGTGGTTTTTAATTTAGAAGAGAACCTGATAATGGTTTCTATTTCTATCCAAAAAACAAACATTAAATTATAGCGATTTCCCAACTGTACAAAAATATTTTTGACTAGACTACATTATATAGGGTGATATTCAATTGCAAAAAAGATTGGATTCGATTCCTCGCTGAACCAGCAACTTTTTCAAAAATCTAAAAACACAGTTTTGGTTTTTTCCAAAATCGAGTTCAGGACTCCTTTGATAACGACGAAAAAAAAACAGCTATTCCCTACATTTATGTTCACATAAATCGACAAAATGTAAGGAACCGCTGATATTTTTTTTGCGATTTCAGGGTTGGTCCCATAGTAAAAGTTGTTCATACTGATGAGTAAAATGGCCCCTTAAGAGTTTTTCAGTTATTTCAATAACACGTTGTATAGTTTTGGATTTGTTTCTTTAGCACTTTTTTCAAAACTTACCCAGTATTGCACCCGAAAAAAAAGTTGCGAAAAGCTAATTTGGGGGTTTTCTAGAAGTCTGAGGAAGCTAGAAAAAATGCAAAAAAAATATGAATTTTCAGTTTTCTAACTATCGTGCCCTCATGATCGTCAGACTTTACTTCCATCTGCAAGTCTTACAACAATGTCACATTATGTAACAAGTTACCCGCATTATCGTGTACCGTCGTGTGGCATGGGATAAGTAGTCAGACATAAGGCACCCTCTCTTTGGTGCCCAGCTACCAACACAACGCCTAAAGAGCCGCCACAGTTTCCTTAAATCAACAGAGGTTGGATTAGGAAGGTTCTCCAGCTGAGGCTCGTCGAAAACTGTGGCTGGAAAAATTACCTCCACCTGCACACTACATCCAACCCAGTGAGAGACTTCCTGTAGGGTATAGACTGGGGTGGCCTACATGGAAGTCCCTAAACCGATTGCGGACCCAGGTAGGCAGATGCAGGCTTAACATGAGCAAGTGGGGCTATATAGACCAAACAGCTACAGCCTGCATGTGTGGCATTGATCCTCAATCAATGTCACACTTGCTATGCTGCTCCTTGAGTCCAAGCACTTGCACATTGAGTGACCTTATCGATGCCACAGACAACGCACAAGACGTGGCAAATTTCTGGGCAGGGTGCTCAATCTTAGAACAAATAATCGGGTACAACAGCTTTTACAACGCTGCAAAAAAACGTAGTACTTCGAATGCTAATAGATAACTGGTAAGATGGTGGTTTTTAATTTAGTAGCATTATATTTGTTACTGTTACGGACTAAAAGTAATAGATGGCAGGTTTTACAAATTTAAGAAACGAGATATTGTAATAGTTTATTCGATATTCGATAGATGTCGCTACATGACCCCATATTGGATAATTGCTCCAAAGAGATTAAGATTTCATTTTACGAGATAATTGTACTGATTTTTCACGAAATATTACATTATTAAATAAGTATCTATTTCAGAGCCATTTTTGTTGTTTTTTGAATAATAAAGTATTCTACTTTTATTGATTTTGACTGGTTGATCATAGTGCCAAAATTCGCAGGTAAGTAATTAATATTCGTAGCAGTACGATCCTGTGGTCTGATTTATAAAAGCAGGACGTGCGTTCGATCCTCACGAAGCGTTTCTCTTTTTGCGTTCTTTATTTTTAGATTAGGTGATAGTTCCACACTGAAAGTATCAGATGGCGCTAGTAAGCGGTTACCTGTTTTGTGGTTGAAGATTGGTCTCTATTTCAGTATATTACAATGTACTCTGTATTTCTGGGCCAGCAGCGTGTGATTACTGTGACACTATCAGTAATTTTTTTGTACACACGGCTACACATCAAGCTGTACATTTCCAGTATAAGCTGATCTCGCATTGTATAGGTTTTCCTTACAACGCGAGGTCAGCCTTTACTGGTTTTGTACAGCTTGATGTGTAGCCGTGTGTACCGTCGACACGAAGAAGAAGAAGTAGTTAGATACTTCTGCAAATTTTGAATAACCAGCGCCAAAGTGTGACCTAGGACCTAGTAGAGTGGAGGCTTTAGGTTCAAAACTTCAAAATATTAAAGAGAACATTTCAAAGAGTATTTCCATAGAGTTTCTTGTCGTCTCTTCTCCATAGGAGCAACATTTTGGAACCGTGCAACTAGATTCTTAACGTTTTGAAAGTGCATGTAAATTCTTATTTGAAATAAATACTTTTGAATTTGAATTGAATTTGAAGCACTTTCTTCAGTGTAGTAAAACGGGGTGAATAAAGATGCAGGGGTATAGGGATAAAAGTGGGCAACGATTTTAACATTGAAATAAGATAGTTTGTGGCCAACATTGAAATAAATAAATCATTTCAGCCGAAAGACGTCCACTACTGGACATAAGCCTCCCCCAATTAAGGGGTGGGGGGGGGTATGCCATAATCGCCACGCTTGGCAGGCGGGTTGGCGATCGCAGTTGATTGGTTAAATACTCAGAGAACGCTGCTGCCCATCCTCTGGTGAATCCCTTCGTCGCCTTTTACGACACCCATGAGAAGAGATAAGGGTAAATAAAAGTAAAGGGATAAATATATAAATATCTTCGGGACATTTTTACACAGCACCATCTAGTCCCAAACTAAGCAGAGCTTGTGGTATGGGTACTAGACAATGGATATAATACTTATATACTTTTTTTATTGTAAATACATACTTATAATACATAAGAAACAACCAGACAAACACAAACACTCATGTTCATCACACAAATATTTGTGTCCTGTGGGAATCGAACCCACGACCTCGTGATCAGCAGTCCGACACTCGAACCACTAGACCACAGAGGTTGTCAAATAAGATAGTATGTGGTATTAGATTATTACTGCCTCGTTGGTCTAGTGGTTGCAAGCGCGACTGCTGAGCGTGGGGTCCTGGGTTCGATTCCCGGGTCGGGCAAAGTGTTATTGGATTTTTTCATTAGGAAATTCTCAGTAGCAGCCCGGAGTCTGGATTTGTACCCGGTCATGGCAATAGGTTCGCCCCCTATTACATGGGACTATAACATAACTGGCGAAATGTGGGTGTACTATTACACCTCTGTCTACCCCTTCGGGGAAATACAGGCGTGATGTTATGTTTTATGTTATGTGGTATTAGAATGTTTACCAAGTTATGGCAGAACATTTTCGAAATATTTGTTGGCAACAAACAATCTTGCCCACTTTTGTCCCTATTCACCCTGTTTTCCCGGTACTAAGCAAGTTTTCAGAAACATTTCATCAATAATTAATCCAATTTTCCACATCATTCACTTGTTCATAATTTTTATCACCCTGTACAAGTTTTTAGACACTCCATTCTCGAAACATGTCAACTAAAAATAATTTGGCGAAATTATATATAAACATCCAGACATTTCAATCGCAAAACAACTAACATATTTAACTTGCTGCGCCCGCGCACATTTTATACCGATCGATCGATCGATGTATCGATCGTTAGTTTGGCATTCCGCCGACAGGTGGCGTCATTGTCCGCTGTAATTATAATGTAATTAATGTAGGGTTTAATTAGAGCCATCAGATAGCTTTGCCCACAGCTTATTAATGCGCCAATTAAATTAATTAAATAGCTAGTACCAACCGACTGTACTTGATAGATAATAGTATATAGTACGTTTGGGTTGCTATTTAAAATGCTATCAATCTTTTAATTACAGGAATTCTAGTTTTTGTATGTTCAGATTAGGTAGGTATATGTCCGCGCGTAGCTCAAGGTTTCATCAGGATTCATCACGAAATAAATTTCTCTTTACTACAAATTATGTATTTTCCGATTATTACATGAACTGACCAGAAGAAGAAGTTTTACAACAAAAATGACAGCCCGCGCAAAGGCACAGTGTCTCCATCTTTATATTACTACAATCAAATAGACCCAACGGAGTCACTAAATATATTTTAATTTATAAATGAACACTAAAATAATTAACCAGTCGTCGTGATAAAACTAATATTAATTTAGATAATCCCTAAACATTATATAAACCAACAAATCATGCCAGATATTAAAATATGAAACAATATAAAGCGGAATTATCAGAACCACAAAATTAAATTAACAACATTTAAATTAATCATTTCATTAATCTAATTAGAATATTCGAATTATAATTATCATAATATTAACATTATTTACAACATTAATTTAATTAATACGGATCATCAAATATTAAACTTTGCTAAACAAAAAGGTATCTTCTTTGATCTTTGATGATCTTTGCAACGTACAACAAATACAGCTTTGATGATCTTTGCAAAGTACAACAAATACAACAGCAAACTACATAGCAAATTCTAGAAATAATGGATATTTATTTCAAAATACTTCATAATCTATAAGTAATTCATCGTATAAACTAGTTACTTCAAAATGGCAATAGATTGCGTTGTAAGCATCGATATTCGATATAGCATAGACATTGATTAGTCCGAGTCCGAGTATAAATTAATATTTTAATGTTATAAGCTATTACACTAGAGGGCGCAATGTTCAACCAACGCCAGGAAGAAACATTCAATACTGACCAGTAATAAAGATTAATATATTAAGTTCTGTCAAAGAAGTGTAAACAAATTGATGGCAACACTAGCGCGCCTATATATACATACACGCTGAAATTTGAATCGCTTATTTCCCGAAAAGGGGTCATTGTACTCATCATTATGAACAACTTTTACTATGGGACCAACCCTGAAATTGCGAAAAAAATCAGGTGGTCCCTAAATTTTATTGATTTAAGTGAACACAAATGTAGGGACCAACTGATTTTTTGTTCGCGATTTCAGGGTTGGTCCCATAGTAAAAGTTGTTCATAATGATTACAATGACCCCTTTTCGGGATTTAAGCGACTCAAATTTCAGCATGTGTATTCTGTTTTTTTTTCTTTCGTCTTATTTTGTAAACAATCTTGGCACATCTCTTTATTCAAATAACTACTTGTAAACATTATTAATAGTTCCATGTAATTAGGTTAAAAAATGTTATTTAATGTGTGAAATTGTAAACATAATGACTTTTAATAATTATTGTTGACGAATTGCATAAAAAACTGCCTCGTTGGTCTAGTGGTTGCAAGCGCGACTGCTGAGCGTGGGGTCCTGGGTTCGATTCCCGGGTCGGGCAAAGTGTTATTGGGTTTTTTCATTAGGAAATTCTCAGTAGCAGCCCGGAGTCTGGATTTGTGCCCGGTCAATGGCAATAGGCTCGTCCCCTAATTACATGGGACTATAACATAACTTGCGAAACGTGGGTGTTCTA
Source organism: Asteroscopus sphinx (assembly GCA_949699075.1). Classification (NCBI taxonomy): domain Eukaryota; kingdom Metazoa; phylum Arthropoda; class Insecta; order Lepidoptera; family Noctuidae; genus Asteroscopus; species Asteroscopus sphinx. The sequence continues at coordinate 17,109,767 of OX453022.1, read as the reverse complement.
TACACCTCTGCCTACCCCTTCGGGGAAATACAGGCGTCATGTTATGTTATGTTATGTTTGCATAAATAAGACATGCCAAGATTGATTACTAAATAAGACAAGTAAGAAAAAACAGAGATTACCTTTTTTTAAGCGGAGAAAGTGTCTAACGCGTGTAACACCAAACCAGGGATGCGGTGTGGTTATGTGTGCCTTCTTACGCCTACGGTAGACGGGCCACGAGAATTGCTCCACACGACGTTTGGGACCCATACAGCATGGCCTACCCACTTTCCTTACACTCTCCTTCGGCGGTGTCCAGATACCTGGGACATCACCGCAACGGGTCATTCAATGCGGACGATAGACTCGCCAATCTATCTCCCGCTGGCTTCTCTAGAACAACATCAGGTCACCATAAAGACGCCTGCGCTGACCTGTCCTCCTGTGCGGCGGATCGGCTTGGGAGTTCTTCCTATCTGCTATGCGATTCAAAACCACACGATAACCAGTTGTAGTCCGATTCGGTTTGTTATCTCGTTTCATCTTATGATTCACGTACCGAGAGAAAAAGAGATAACAAACCGAATCGATCAACAACTGGTTATCGTATGGTTTTGAATCGGGGAGCTGACCCGCTTCGCTGCTCCCTTCTGTGTGATAACATCATCGTAGAAGCGATACCAATTTAAAAAAAAATCTTGTTACTTACTTATTTTTTAGACTAATTAGGCACCTACCACATTACTAACATAGTTTTAAGTCATTTGTAACTAGGTACATGCACATTGATCATTGTTATCTGATAAATAATTATTATTATTTTTCAAATGGATCAAAACAAACTTCCTATAATCTTTTCAGTATAGTGTGCTATGTGTATAGAAAAGAGGAAACAGTGTATTATTTTGTTCTATGGCATGGGTACGGTGTAATTTACCAATTATCATTCTATCGTGTTGTCATATGTTTTTATTGTATTTGTGGTAACAAATACCACAAAACATATGTATTTCACATCTGTCATCTGCACAATGCTACAGCTTAAATAGTGTAATTTATTTATGCAGTGACGGATCAAGCCTACATAGAAACATCTAGATTTACGGGGTTCAGCCCTGGGCCTACCTACGCAAATGGAAACTATTAAAATTGAGATGTCTTTAATAACTTAGGTCTTACGCCAGCCAAGGACCTAGGATTGGCTGCCCATATAACTGAGATCATACATATATCTATATCCACCCTTCATCTATCGTGTCGACTTCTATTGTGCCGTGGAGAAAAGATTAGCCACACTCATTGGGTATTGGTTCACTCAGTAAAGAAAAAAGCTTTTAAAACTATCATGATCATCTTTTAATAAAATAAAAAAATGTAAGGTCCTACATTATTAATCCGAAAAAAAAGCATGCATGCATGGGGTGCATTAAAAGGGCCTCCACGAGTGACGATATTTAATTGATCGTCCGGCGCACCCTGGGCAGTCAGCCCCGCTACCAACCTGCTGACTGGCTAATCTTTTCTCTACGGCATGAGCTATTATCATTATGTAGCTCATGTCGACACGATAGAAGAAGAAGAATCCGAAAATTTTGAAGTGTTGAATCTACTCATCATTATGAACAACTTTTACTATGGGACCAACCCTGAAATCACGAAAATAAAAATCAGGTGGTCCCTACATTGTGAACACAAATGTAGGGACCACCTGTATTTTTTTCGCGATTTCAGCGTTGGTCCCATAGTAAATGTTGTTGTTATGATGAGTAGATTCACCACTTCAAATATTTCGGATTAATAATGTAGGACCTTATATAAGTGTATGACACAATGTGCACCAGTAAACGGTTTTTATTAATGCAATTTAATTGTAAAATAAAGGTACGAAAACGTAAGACCTATTATGTCGATATAATAAACATTTCATAAATTCTGTATGGTAAACTAAAAAGTTAACCTTTGATCAGACTTCAGATAACATGAAAATTTTTGTTTTAATACAACAATTTTGGTAATTATAAATTACCGCAGCTTGCGACAATTACATGGGTACATAATAACGTAAATAATCGATAATTATATCATAATTTCATGTACTTACTTACATAAAAGAAAAATTATTTTCCGTAAATTTGGTACATTTGGTACATTCTATCTTTGCTCACAAACAAACAATAATTTTAATAGCTGAAAAACAGCATTCTGTTACAATGTGCTTACTGCGTTTCTGCCTAATACAATTAGACCATTAGGTAGACATTACTTAGAGAACAAAAATACATTCTGATAAATCATAAACTAAAGTTTGGCAGATTTTTATGGCTTTCGTATATTAACGAAATCCTGATATTTTCAATAAAAAACAAACGAAAATTGTTCACTCAGACAAAGAACTAACCAGTTGGCTCCTTAAGTCACTGCAATCCTACTAAATAAAATGCGAAAGTGTAGCAATGTCTTAGGTTTTCGCGATCACTACACATTATAATAATAAAACAAGTTTAACCGGATTACTTCGCGTATATTATTTAAATTGGTTTTCCTGACGTTTCGAACGCTTTGCAGTGTTCCTGGTCGTAGGAAGACGACAAGCGTCTTTAGAGATATTAATTTTTTTTTATCTACCTTACAATTAATTTAAATTATTAATTAAAATCGTTTCGATGCACGCAGTAGTCACTCACAGTGTCATTATGTTTCAATTCAATTCAATATATTTATTTGCTAGAATATGGTACATAACTAGGTGTTACAAAATTTTCGTGTTCTAACATATCCTGTCACGTATGACGTGCAAACATACTTGGGGTTCATAATAGACATTTACAGTGTAGCGTGCTGTTTGGGACTTTTTTTATTTTGTTTTCTTAAACATCCTAATTTTAATAAAGAATATGGGTGGCAGCTACCACCTGTTTGGAACCCAGTTCAAAAAATTGGCGGGGGTCCACAAGGTGCACCGACGACCTGGTGAATGTCGCGGGAATTCGCTGGATGCGGAAAGCGCAGGACCGGCCGCTGTGGCGATGCTTGGGGAGGCCTATGTCTAGCAGTGGATGTCTTTCGGCTGAAATGAGATAAGGTTATAACCGAAGAATAACATTGGCAATTTTTACCCCGGAAAAATGCGTGGTTCTTATGGGATACAAAAACCAAGGGACGAAGCCACGAGTAAAAGTTAGTCAAACAAATAAAATCTAAAACCGCCAATATACACAGCTTCAATTGCACATCTTTATCTCCTCCATCTTCAGATAAGAGTAGTATTAAATCAAACTGCGTTACTTTTTCAATCTTATTGTTATTCATTAATGCTTCAAATAAAATGGAAAAAGCCAGGTAGAATGGGGGGCTGACATAAACCGCTCTAGAGCAAAAACTTGAATTACTAAGACCAACGTAAAGTTTGTAAAAAGATTGCGTGGTATTGATTTGAAAGATGCGTAAGATCGATGAAGATCTAAGATAAAGTTATGTGGAGAAGATATAGCGGTGTTTAAGGAAGGCGGCGATCTTTAGATCTTTAGTCGTATATTGTAAGGATAGGAAGTATAAACTATAGATTCGTTATGTGAGAAGCAATCCTCGTTATAAACTAGTATCATAATATCTCACTTAGTAAGCGGGCAAGGTGCTAGTAAATAATCGGTGCCTATGGAACTTCTTCCAGTCATGTTTGGTGTTCAGAATATCTAACATAATAATAACAGGTCGCAGGTGAGTCGCAGGTTTGAATCCTGCTCGTGAACGATTTCTGTCCACAATTTAAATCGAATCTATACTTATAAAGACAGATGTCCCCAGTGTTGCCAGATCGATGAAACGAAAATACGGTGCACAGTGGGTCAAAATTACCAGAAATACGGTAAATCAGTTTAAAGGAATACGGCAGATTTACGGTAATAAATTATCAGAATTTTCTGCCTATAATTGAAGGCAATACTGGTGATTGCGACGTAGTAACCCTCGAAACTCAAAATTTCTTGCGTTTTTTGCAAGCTGTAGCTATATTTCAGGTTATATACCTATTGATCGGAATATTTTTCGCGACAATAATCACAATATCGTAATAATATAGTGAGTAGTAGTAGGTATTTCGTACTAGTAGTATAACATCCTAGCTTTATGAGCTCCACAATATAAAGTTACTATCAAATTATCGATTATATTATCGAGCTTATAGAGCTAGGTTAATGTTATTATGAGCATTATTCAGTAGATCATCATCATCATTTCAACCAAAACACGTCCACTGCTGGACATAGGCCTCCCGTACCTCCACCAAGATTGAGTAGATATATTGTTACAACAACCTACAACGTGAATTAGAGCTACAATTTGCAAAAAACACAAGAAATTTTGAATTTCGCATGCTACTAGGTGCCCACTGACTTGAGTAGCACACTAAAGTGATACAAATTTTTAAATTTTTGGAAAACTACTAGTTCCAGGTTGGATTCTAAAAATTACGGTAACTCTCATACACCGTAATTAATGACTACGGTAGGTGGCAGAAATAAAAATAAAAGCCAAAATTACGGCAGATCTGCCGTAATTACGGTGCATATGGCAACACTGGATGTCCCTGACTGATTCATCAATGCAGAGCCGAAACTACTCAAGCTAAAAACATGGAATTGGACAGCAGGTTTCTTTTGTAACGTAAGCACCCACTAAGAAATTATTTTTGGAAATTTTAACCCCAAGGGGGTGAAATAGGGTGTTAGAGTTTGTATCAAAAATCTTATCTCCTGGATCGATTCACTCAAAACTTGGGGAAAATAATCTTTAAAGCAAGTAATGAAACATTTATCCTTTATTTTTCCTAAATTATTCCTTAAAGAGGATGCAATAGGGTTATACATTTTCTATGGGAGAATATTATTGCGTAGCTAGATTAAGTTGAAACTCGGTATAAATATTTATTAAACGTGCTTTTTTTAATCTTTCGAAAATAAACTGAACGGGGTTAAAAAAGGGGTGTTAAAATTTGTATAAAAAATCTTCCTGGGGTCGCACTTTTTTTCGCGGGCAAAGCCGCAAGAGTACTACTAGTCATCATCATCCTCCGAGCCTTTTCCCAATTTTATTGGGGTCGGCTTCCAGTCTAGCCAGATGCGGCTGAACATCAGCATTTTACACGCCATTTTACAGACCCCCGCAACCCAGTTACTGGGTAATACTGACATTCGGAGGTTAGACCAGTTGTCAGACTTTCAGGATTCTGACTACCCGTAACGACTACCATAGATATTCGTATGACAACCGGGACCGACAGCTTAACGTGCTCTCCGAGGCACGGAGGGGTCTCGATGTGTAACGAAACGGTCACCCATCCACAGACTGACCGCGGCAAGTGCAGCTTAACCTTGCAGATCGTAAAATCCGCGAAGTAGTTGCATCGCTACGAGCCCCTCGCAAGAGTACTACTAGAAATGTTAATAAAAAGAGTAAAGATTTATTTGTTTGTAATCGATAAACTCTGAAACTACTGAACCGATTTAAATAATTCTGTCACCATTAGAAAGCATACTTTATCCATAAGTTGGCTAGATTTTATTTCAGTACGCGGGCGAAACCGAAGGCACAGCTAGTAATGAATAAAACTTGAAGTAAAAACTGATGTAGATAGATGTACAGTCTAACCAAACAATTAGTATACAGGGTCACCAGATATAGATGAAGATTTCTCAGGAAGTTGTTATAGAATGGTTTGAATAGGGTTTTGTATAAATACAGTTTAACTTTGTCCGTTACTAAAATGATATTTCACTCGAAAACATCCATAATCTTCTGAAAAAACTTTATTTATATATCTCTACCCTGTATACCAATTGCTTTGTTAGACTGTACTATGAGGAGGGCTATTTTTACGTTGGAAAAAATCCTAAATCTTCATAGAAGCACTTTGCCCGTGAAAGACGGAGCCAGTGTCGGACCCTTACTGACTAAAACCACTACGGTGTTCCTCTTACTATCTTTGGCCGGGGACGTGGGATTACGCTCTGCATTCTACTATTAGGAAGTTCAGTATGATGATTATCAATATGGACACATTTTGCCCCCGCCCGGGAAAAACGGAGGCAGTGTCGGACTCTTACCGGCTAAAACCACTACGATATTCCTCTTACTACTTTTGGCCGGCGTGTGATACGCTCGAAGATTAAAGTTTTCATGATCCTTACAAAGTGAAAAGTCAAGGCCAATGCTGGAAATACCAATATCGTGCATCTGAAGCCAGCGTGTAGCTCAAACATATTTTAGGGATCGAGATAACCCAACGCACAACATTTCTACCAACCGTGACCATTCAAGTAGGCCTTAAAAACCCAAACTGCCGGCAGTTATCTTACTACAAGTATGAAACCTGTATAATGCTCACACTCACAAAGTATTTATAGGTACTTTATTCCTTCTCTAAACGGAAAGTTACTAATTCAAGCCTTTCTACAAAGAAAAGTTACGAATTAAACTTGACTTAACAATACCAAACGACGCTATCAGATCAAAATTACCACTTTACACGAGAATTCACACAACACTTTTTGTAAACCTCATCAAAATAACCATCTGTACAGTCAGCAGCAATAATATCTGCCTATTGACGGATTTAAAACCGCCAATAATATCTATCTGAATCAAGAAAAGGTGACTCACTTATCAACCCACCCGACCAGCACCATCTTGTCACTCGGCGTCCACTCGTTGTCGAAGGGTGGTCCACGCAGTGATGTCACGCGGCCGGCGAGTAGACGCCCCGTGGTCTACGGGTGAACGCCGCGTGGTCAACGTGTGGACAGCGCGTGGTCGACAAATTGGCAAGTAGTCGTTGATCGATCTTCACCAGTTCTACGTGGGCGGTGGCATAGATGGCATACGGTCCACTCCGGACCGGTGCTCACTCCTCTCAATACACATGTCGCGGCATCGTTCAGTAAGCATCGCGAAAGCATTTGCTTTCCTTCAGGTGCATGGCGTGTGCGTAAGCGCTGGTTGTACACGAAGGAGCATAGTTTTTTTTTTGCTTCAATATGATTGCTCGCAGCACTTCGTCTATATTTTTTACTATGTCTGTGACAGTGGGTTGAAGGGCCAACTCCCTATACATAGACATTTATTTGTCCGTTCTATGCATAGTCAGACAGCTATTGTTTGCGATATTAAAACCGTCGATAGGCAGATATTATTGTTACTGACTGTACATGTTCACCGACATTTCATACAGCGATCGATACAAAATAATCGATTCATGAGGACAAAACAATCGGCGTTTATCAAAGCCTCAAAGCCTGGCTTGCAAAGAGCTCAGAAAAAAGATAACGCAATTATTTCAGTCAAACAGTAATTTGGCGTCATTGTTCTTAAGAAATACCAATTATATACAATTACAATGTATATGACATTGTGTTTCCATTCCATTCGATATAGGATCGATGCAGGATCACTCAGATGCTCGGCAGTCCGATTCATCGGTGCTTTGTGGGGCAAAAAGTGGAACAATGAGGAGAAATGTCAGTTGGGCCGTATGGAAACTGACAACCTATGGTGCTAGATGTCAAAAATTTGAGGAAATCTCGATATTTGTTGATAATCAAACGTTGAATGAATTTAAAATATTTCACCCAAAAAAAAATTACGTTAATTAATAAGAATAAGAATTTTGACTCAGCAGTCATTGTACTAATCGTCATTACGGCCAATGTCTTAATAGCCAAGAGCCTCGACCAACCCCTACAGAGGCTCTCGTTAGGCGGCTGGGTCAAGGGCTTGATGCAGAGAGCGGTACTTCTTGACACGGCGCGTATCGTCAGGAAGTTCCTCTCTCTGAGGCCCTGACCACCGGTAGCTTGGACCCTGTTCCTAATGCCGGTGGGCTACTGTTTGTTTTATATTTTTAAATGTTTTTGTTTAAAAATGTAACAAATAAGTTAATAAGTTAAATAAATGGCATAATAATTTAATCAGTAAGACCAGATATGGTAAGCACATGCTCGACATGCGACATCCACGCTAAGCACCAGACGACGTAAAATCCAATATTTTTACTGATTCATTATGGATTACGGATGTGCTATGGCTAGCCATTAGTTATAGATAAGATGTTGACTAACTCACCCCGGCTATCTTTAGCCCAACTATGGTGTTATGGTAAGCATTCCGTTTTTTCCGCCGCCGTTTTTTGTTGTTTCGCCGCTCACAACTAGAAGAAAGATGGATATCAGTATAATAATGTTTTTGTTTTATTCGATTTGACGAATAAATATATTCTTGTTTACAAACATATATCATCTTAATGTATACCTATGTAGGTATTTTCTTTTAGTTGTTATGTCATTTCAACTCGCCTCACTGGACTTGCAGTTGGCTTGAGGCTGCAAGTAAAGTATGACAGTAATCTTAAAATTTATTTATTCGGACAACCAATAAATACATTGTGATAGTAAACTACCTTATAACTATTGTCAGTAAGATTTGAATGAATATAAATGGGTCAATTTCACAGCTTACGAATGCAGTTACACTAATGAGATGGTGACACAAATGATATCCTAATCACACTAATGATATGCGTATAATTATTGGTTTAAAATGCAAGCTTATTAAAACCTAACCTAACCTTAACCTATGACATCGAAACAACAATATTAATAAACTTTTTACAATTTGTTAACAGTAATCGTTAAGTCCGCTTATGTACACATGTCGCATGAAGTTTAAATAAATAAATAAATAATCTTCATCAATATAAATAATGCTAAACTTACTTTGTAAATTAATAAAAATGTAATAATTTCTTAGGTTTTCGCGATCACTACACATTATAATAAAACAAAGTTTAACCGGATTAAATCGCGTATATTATTTAAATTGGTTTCCCTGACGTTTCGAAAGCTTTGCAGCATTTCAACGTCATTTTCATATGTTTTTTCAACGTCAGGAAAACCAATTTAAATATACGCGATTTAATCCGGTTAAACTTTGTTTTATTATAATAAAAATATGCCTATCATTATGATATGATATTCCCATGATCCCGTGTTGATTGAATTTTTTTTTTAATTAACCTAATTTACGTATCATTTGTGTTACGATCTCATTAGTGTAAAATCATTCGTTTTACCCAAAAAAAATTTTTTTTTTTTTTTTTGGTATAGGATGGCGAAACGAGCTAAAGGCCCACCTGATGTTAAGCGGTTACCTTTGCCCATGACAACTTCAATACCACCTAGGCTGCCGCCTAAATGGTACTGCAAGTCGGTTCGCCAAACTGAGACATGAAGATGGAAAGTCTCATGTGATTGTCATTTGTCATTTTATGTGAAATGAAATAAAATAAAATCTTTGTTTTCTTTAAACAAAATTTCAATTTTAAGAATTCTGTGCATACAACTCACAAACAAGAACTGAATTTCCTAATTGATCATCGTCACAAAATGCCTCAATATAACAATTTAACAACAAATTCAGAATAACAACTCTCACCCAACGTTTTCAGGATACTGTTGTTACTGGCCCGTATACTTGTCACAACGATGTGATTTTGTCCCGAATGACGGCATGAAAACCGTCAGCAATTTTACTTTAGAGGCATAATAAAATCAATTCACCTAAATTAACACTACAAATACTCATTCCTTTTCAAACAAATCGCAGATCTTACTGTAATCACCACTTCAAACCACAACTCTCACACTCACGCCATATACGACCAGCTAACGACGGGGCATAAGACAAAAACTGATGTTTTACCGCCCGATTTATTTCAATCACTTTGAAAATGGACGTTCGATAAAGTTTTAGTGTCTCTTGTTACTAATTAAATGTGAATTATGTATGAAAATAGTAGGAAGAAGCTTGGATTTTTACTTTTACAGATTTAAGATGCGAAAGAACAAATATCTTCCTTTATCTTATTTCTTTATAGTCTCGAATTATGGCCTGATCACAGATAAAATTTAATATACTCGCTGTTTCTGCACAAAGTTGATTTCTTTCTGGTCCATAAGTCTCCACTTCAGTGGATCCTTTGACAGGCATTTCAGTACTTCCGCATCTCATTTTGGAATATATTTCAAGAATGGTTTGTTTAAAATAAACTACATACATACATATTATCACGCCTGTTTCCCATTGGGGTAGACAGAGACTATGGATTTCCACCTGCTACGATCTTGACACACCTCTTTCGCTTCATCTACGTCCATTAACCTCGTCATGCATGCTCGTCGGTTTAGAGAACTCTTAACCTGGCATTTTTTGAGAACGTCCGCGATTTGATCGCGATACGTTCACCGAGGTCGTCGCCTTCCAACTCTTCCATCCACACTCGCTTCGTATACTTGTTTCGTCAAATAAACTAATAAAACACTTTTCGAATTTTCTACCTATCGCATCATATTCGTAATCGCATCAATCATCATCATTATTTTTATAAACTGTCAATTATTTTTTTCGTTTAATAATACTTTCCGCCTGTTCATCGTTCTACCGTACAAGGGTCGATTTCATGTTTCGAATTAAAATGACACATTTTTGACGATTTTTGTAAACTGCCGTTTTATTGTTATCTGAAGGTGTTTAACGTTTGCTATAATGAAGTTATACACATGCTATGTAAAAATACAGGCCGCATCTTGTTAAAAATATAAGAAAACCAGAAAAAGAGTAACACGAATGAATTAGTTTTTATACAAATGAAATTCTTTAATCGCGAATGAAATGGGTAGGACACTAATGATTTGCTAGCTGGACAACATTCATAACCATGATTTTATTAAACATTTTATTTGAAAATACATAACAAGGTATTGAATGAAGCGGGCGATAGTGATTCTAACGTATCTAAGTGAGAAATAAAAACAAGGAAACGTTTTTTTAAATTCAATTTGTATCCAATTCGTTTTTATGACAATAGTTAACTGCAGTCGTGATATATCATAATCCAAAACATTCCAAATAATATAACGTAGCATTATTTCAGCAAAAATGTATTGAATACATTAAATAATTTAAAAAAATAGCAGTGGGACAGTAATGGGCTGGTTATGTTAAAAAATAATAATAGGTAAATTATTTTTATGATCAACAGAATGTAACATACTTTTTATTATATTTCTATATACAACCTAATTCTTAGCTTATACTAAACCTCTTAAGGGGTCATTGTACTCATCATAATGAACAACTTTTACTATGGGAACAACCCTGAAACCGAAAAAAATATCAGCGGTTCCCTACATTTGTGTTCACATAAATCGACATAATTATAGGGAACAGCAGATTTTTTCGAGATTTCAGGGTTGATTCCACTGTAAAATGTGTTCATAATGATGAGTACAATGATCCCAGAGATTTAGTATAAACTATGAATAAGGTTGGATATTTGTATCTGTAGGTATTTCTACTGATTTCTTATAATATATATTTTTAACGATTTAAATAGTGGAAATAAAAAATCGCTCACGAGCAGGATTCGAACCTGCGACTCCTGGCTCAGTACGCCAGTGCTTTAGCCACTAAGCTACCGTGAACACTGTTCGTGGTATTAAATTAACCTCCTTTTTGGTTCGTCTTTGGGTGACGTCAGCGATATATTATTAAGAAACAGTGTTTCTTCTTTTTTTTTTTCCACTATTTAAATACCGATAACATGGTTTTGTGGGGCATAGTGATATTGCAGAATTTATACATGTATGAATAAATAAATAATAAATAAATCGTTAGATTTAAATTGTGAAAAGAAAAAAAGAAAAAATCGCTCGCTTTTTTGTTTTTTTTTCACAATTTAAATCATTAATAAAATATATATTTTTGTCAATCAAATTTTTTTTTGTTGTATCTGCAATCAGTTTATACAATTAAAAAGATGGTTTGAGTGATTTTCAAGGTGATCTACATGAGGATACTTTATTGCGCTAGGCGCTATGTATGGCACGTTTTTAACGTACATAAACACATAAACATAACATCACCCTTTTAACCTTTTTCAACTACGTAACTTTTAAAAAAATATTCTAATCAGTCATTTTAAAGACCACGTCATTTGTGTAAAATTCAATTTCATTAGTATTATGCCAAAAAAGACACGAATGAAGTGGCACAAATCAAATTTTGAGCGAAAAATCTGATTTAAAACATCATAGAACAACCTAGACGCCATTTGAAGGAAACAAAATATCCGTGTTATTAGATACTACCATACGCGCATTATAGTGAATTTATTGTTAAAAAACTCGTTTTTATACTTCAATAAACACGAATGATTGTATTTTTGTCTTGAGCATTGAAATCCAATCATATTGTTACGAGCTGGGGGTTCGTATATGGATAGAAAGCCGATTAAATGCGTAGAGAACACTTTATTACTGAACAATTACACTGAATCGCTTATTAACACAAAGTTACTAGTTAAATCGCTCCGAATATCGCTTCGATGTTATCGCTTGTATCGCTTGATCCAAACTGAACTCCAACTGAACTCCACTGGCGCTGAGCTGCGCCGTTTATATAGGCCGCGAATCGTGGTACTAGAAAGTCCTCGAACGTCATCTATCCTTGTCATAAGATAACTCTTTCTCACTTGCACATTCTCGAAATAGAAAGTTCTCGAACCTCGTCGAACCTTATATATCCTTTATCTCTCTCACTCACTTCTAGAAGGTTTTCGAAGCTTCTCGAATATCGTCTATCCTTGTCTTACAGTAGCGCTATCTTGCTCACTCTCTTCCAGAAGGTTCTTCGGCTATCCTTGTCTAAGATCTAGCTCTATCTCGCTCACTCTTCAACAATTTTACATGTGGGTGTCAAATGGCCATAAGGGGTCCTGAAAACGCCTGAAAATGGGTTTTCAGGAAATGTCGGCATCGGATTTGTTGGCTCCTGAAACGGCCTGAAAACATGTTTCAGGCGCCTGAAAACAACGGCAACTTACTCAAAATTTCGATTCTTTGGTATGTGATAGAGCCTCCTCTGATACGGACTGAAAATGCATTTCAGCCTGCTGAAAACGTCTCTAAGTCCAGGAAAATCGAGGTTGAAGTATTTCAGTCCACTCTGCTTAACCCTCCGTCGTAACACTACCCCCTCCTAAGACATGCTCGTCCCGAGCATCATTATCTCCGTAGTACCGGGCCAGTCGATCAATGTGTACAATCTTCGGTTGATTACGTCCTTCCTTTCAAATTCGATAAGCGACGTCGTTGATCTTCGTGACGGCCCATCCCAATTAGGTTTGCGCCCTCCAGGGTCATACGTCTTGATCTCTCCGTCAGTGGGCGGCCGCTTGATCTTCTCGTCGAAGGGCGTGTTGGACTTCTCGGCGCTGCCTTCTTCCTTGAGCTTCACGCTGCCCTCGCCGTACTTCTCGTCTGAGGAAGCCTTCTTGTTCTTCTTCGCTGGTGGCTCCGTCGCTTTGGCAGCGGGTGCCTTCTTCTCTGCAGACGGTGTGGGTGCTTTCCGCTTGACGGGTGTGGCCTTAGTGTTGACTTTCTTAGCCTGGGCACCCTTGCGGCCTCTCGCCACGAGTGCCGGTGCTGCTGCCGCTGTCCGCCCACGCTTCGACTTGAGCTCCTGCTCGGACACCTTTGTATCGCTTCCGGACTCGTTCTCGCTCTCATTCTCCGACTTTTTACTTTCTTCTTCGCTGTTTGACTCTGCTTTTCGACCGTGACTCAGGTTACTTGGCCATCCCTTCTTGCCCTTGACCTTGCGGTCGCGCTTGGCGGGCTCGCCATCGGAGCGGCAGCGGCTCAGCGACTTGCGGCGCTGTGTGGCGCCCACCACTCCCTTGCCCACCTCCGGGTAGAAGTTGCTATCGTCCTCCTCCGACCCGCTCGGGTTGAACGTGCCATCTGTATCTTCTGAGTCATCTTCAGTTTCTTGACACATGTTAACTTCGTCTTCACCATCATTTGCTTCATATTCGTCATCGTCCGATTCCTGGCTCTTATTAGCATCATCTTGTTCGGATATGTCTGCTTCACTAACGACAGCTTGATCAACCTTAATCTCTACCTCATCTTGTTTGTTTTTAGCAGAGAGATAGAGTTCCTCCAATATTGCTCCTCGCTCAAGTATCTTCTCCATTCTACGGAACCGCTCTTCCCGCCTTGCAGCTAGTTCTTCCTGCCTTGCGGCTAGTTTACGTATTTCGCGTAATTGTTCTTCCTGCCTTGTGGCTAGTTCGCGTACTTGCTCTTCCTGCCTTGTGGCTAGTTCGCGTGTTTCGCGTACTTGCTCTTCCTGCCTTCTTGCCATTTGCTGCATCAAGTTGAATAAGCTGGCAATATCGTTATTTCCACCTTGAGGCTGAGGTCCCTGTTGGACGACCTCCTCCTGATTCATAGTTCTTGATGCGTCCTGAGCTGTCTGTCTCGCCGTTAACTGTCTCGTCTGCATCCGACTCGGCGTTTCATTACCAGTCGGTTCCTCCTCTCTTGGCGTAATCGGCATTTTCTATCCCACTTCTGACACCAAATGTTACGAGCTGGGGGTTCGTATATGGATAGAAAGCCGATTAAATGCGTAGAGAACACTTTATTACTGAACAATTACACTGAATCGCTTATTAACACAAAGTTACTAGTTAAATCGCTCCGAATATCGCTTCGATGTTATCGCTTGTATCGCTTGATCCAAACTGAACTCCAACTGAACTCCACTGGCGCTGAGCTGCGCCGTTTATATAGGCCGCGAATCGTGGTACTAGAAAGTCCTCGAACGTCATCTATCCTTGTCATAAGATAACTCTTTCTCACTTGCACATTCTCGAAATAGAAAGTTCTCGAACCTCGTCGAACCTTATCTATCCTTTATCTCTCTCACTCACTTCTAGAAGGTTTTCGAAGCTTCTCGAATATCGTCTATCCTTGTCTTACAGTAGCGCTATCTTGCTCACTCTCTTCCAGAAGGTTCTTCGGCTATCCTTGTCTAAGATCTAGCTCTATCTCGCTCACTCTTCAACAATTTTACATGTGGGTGTCAAATGGCCATAAGGGGTCCTGAAAACGCCTGAAAATGGGTTTTCAGGAAATGTCGGCATCGGATTTGTTGGCTCCTGAAACGGCCTGAAAACATGTTTCAGGCGCCTGAAAACAACGGCAACTTACTCAAAATTTCGATTCTTTGGTATGTGATAGAGCCTCCTCTGATACGGACTGAAAATGCATTTCAGCCTGCTGAAAACGTCTCTAAGTCCAGGAAAATCGAGGTTGAAGTATTTCAGTCCACTCTGCTTAACCCTCCGTCGTAACAATATATAGATTTCTCACCGGAATAACAAAGCGTGCGTCTGCTTTCACCTTATGTTCAGGTGCCCTTGGGGCTCCTCTGCGTAGTGCAGGAGTAAGGCATGGGCAGAAATTCACAGGTTGTTTTTAATAGTTTTTTTTTGTTGATCTACACTAATGATTGAAAAAAAATATCGTATAATGAATTGCAGAGAAATCATGTTCTGCTTTGTGGTAGTTAGTACCTATAGGTGTCACTCGACTTTATGGTTATTAATGTGTAACCGAATGAAATTAAAGTACAATTTCACCAGATCATATTTTTTTTAATTCACTTTTTGTTGAAAAAGCCATAAAAAACCAGGTGCCACGAATGAAAAATTTGACAGTTTTTTTTGATTATCTTAAATATGAAATGTAATAGTGTAATATTTGTAACTGTACCATATAAAGGCATAACATAAGTATCACATCAAATGAGGACCATGTAAATTTCAGCAAAATTGTAGAAATTATTTCATGAAAACACTTTTTACGCTTCGTTTGAAATCGACCCACAAGGCGTTATACCGTGAAAATATACAAGAACTAAATGTTCAATTAAAATATTATTCATTTTCTCACTTACGCCGCTTTGCGTTCCCGCGTACAAGTTATGCGTTTGCGACGTTGAGAACGGAAAATAACGTATAAAAACAAATTCCGTTTATTTTTCAATGTTCTCTCTGATCAGCAAGTCGGTTAAAATGTGTAGGTAGTAAGGTACTTACGTGTTGTTATTATAAAAAATTATTACCAGAAATAATTGAATAAATTACTTTAAACTAGATTTTATTGAATTGAATTGGATTGGACACTTTCAACATTCGTTCGAATAATAGAAAACTGCCTTTGTGAAAAGTAATGTAGGTCATAGACAATGATATTTAAAAGTACAGATATGTTACTTGCGCTCGCAATCTGAAGACTCGATAACGTCTTAATTAGGACGATTTTCTATTAATCCGTGTCAAGTAAGGCGCCGAGCGTGACCGGTGGCAACAAAAAACTAAAATGCCGTCGTGTGTGTACAGAAAGTATTCCAATTATGACGCAAAAGTTACTTGAAGTAACCAACTTACTTGCTTGGTACTAGTTTATGTGTATTGTGATGCCGCTGCGTACGGAACATTTTTTTTAGTTTGTTTTGTTAGGGTATGACAAATCTATACTTTTAAATATCATTGGTCATAGAGCCATAGGTCACAGCTAATCTATTGAATGCATTTCCATGTGTACATAAAGATGAAACCCCGATAAAACTCCTATTTACCTGAACGGGCACACACTTGCATTTAGTACACCTTGCTGCTGACCAACAAGGCTGTGACAGCCGGCAGATGTTGAGGATGACCATCCAATTAGCACCCCCAAAATTACTGCTTGTTAAAACCGAAGTGTCACCATACAAAAGGAAAGACAAAATTC
The DNA here is from genome assembly GCA_949699075.1 of Asteroscopus sphinx. Lineage (NCBI taxonomy): Eukaryota > Metazoa > Arthropoda > Insecta > Lepidoptera > Noctuidae > Asteroscopus > Asteroscopus sphinx. Next base: position 17,093,091 of record OX453022.1, on the reverse strand, counting down.
CACTAACTAATGTCACTCATCGCCAATTCACGATCCCAGTGGAAACCAGGCCGCTCCCAGCCGGTGCCTAAATGAACAAAAGTCGGTCTGTCGAACGACGTATGACTGTTGAAGCAGGTGATTCCTTACCGCGAAACGTAGGACATCCCGGTGAATGCCAAACCGATGTGCCTATAATGAACAAAAGTCGGTTTGTCAAACGACCTATAACCGTTGAAGCAGATAAGTCTTTAAGTGGAGACGAGCGAAACGTATGACATCCCGTTGGTTGCCTGGCCGGTACCTATAATGAGAAAAAATCGGTCTGTCGAACGACCTATGGCCGCTGAAGCAGATGAGTCCTTAAGTGGAGACCACGAAAGATACTACATCCGGCTGGATGCAAAGCCGGTGCCTGTAATGAGAAAAAGTCCGTCTGTCGACGGACCTATGGCCGTTGAACCAGATGACTCCTTACTGCGAAACGTAGGACATCCCAGTGGATGCCTGGCCGGTGCCTATAATTAACAAAAGTCGATCTGTCGGTCGACCTATGGACGTTGAAGCAGATGCGTCCTTAAGTGGAGACGACGAAAAGTAGGACATCCCGGTGGATGCCAGGCCGGTCCATATAATGAACAAGAGTCGGTCTGTCGAACGACCTATGGCCGTTGAAACAGATGACTTCTTACCGCGAAACGTAGGACTTCCCGGTCGATGCCAGGCCGGTGCCAATAATGAACAAAAGTCGGTCTATCGAACGACATTTGGCCGTTGAAGCAGATGAGTCCTTAAGCGGAGACTGCGAAACGTAGGACACTCCCTAATCAAAAGGAGCAACGACCTGAAAAATGTAGCTGCTGTGAACTGGATGCGGAAGGCACAGGACCAAGTGTTAAGGCGCAACTTGGGTGAAGCCTATGACCATCAGTGAACTGTCTATAGGCTGAGTTGACTACGTTGAGTTGAGTTTGACGACGTCTGTGGTCTAGTGGTTCTAGTGTCGGATTGCTGATCACGAGGTCGTGGGTTCGATTCCCACAGGACACAAATATTTGTGTGATGAACATGAGTGTTTGTGTTGGTCTGGATGTTTCTTATGTATTATAAGTATGTATTTACAAAAATAAAAGTATCTAACTATTATATCCATTGTCTAGTATCCATAGTACAAGCTCTGCTTAGTTTGGGACTAGACAGTGATGTGTAAAATGTCCCAAAAATATTTATATTTATTTATTTATTAAAAAGTCCTTGTGGTGCTGGACTTAAAGAATAGCACCACCCTTATCTCTTCTCATGGGTGTCGTTAAAGGCAACTAAGGGATTCACCAGAGGATGGGCAGCAGCGTTCTCTGAGTATTTAACCAACCAACTGCGATCGCCAATCCGCCTGCCAAGCGTGGCGATTATGGCATATCCCCCCTTCATTGGGGGAGGCCTATGTCCAGTAGTGGACGTCTTTCGGCTGAAATGATTTATTAAAAAAGAAGCAGCGTTTACTGTGTGAAAGGATTAATTCTTCAGACTTCAACCCACCCGTACTGGAGAAGGAACCTGATACTCGTGGCTCCAATGATAGAGAGCAGTGATAAGACGAATTGACAAGTGGATTGCGCTATTAGGCGACAAGTGAATACAACAGATCATAACAAGAGCTATGACGACTATGTACGGTACATGATGGATTCACTCACACAACACAATGTTATTGGTATTAGCTGTAGGGCTGGCACTTAGTAATTTTTTTCAATCTTTTATTTAATAATAATAATTTGTTTACTGCGTTACATAAAGCACGTTACATTAAAATTATTATAGATTAAAACAGACTAAAGTAGCATTAAGTAGCTGTACATTTGCTCTGTTGAGAATTTAGCAGTAGTTCCCAAACTAGGCAAGCCTGTATCTTGGGAACCGAGTAGCAGTAGTTTGATGACTACCTAGTTGTTGATGTGTAGAAATACATATTAAAGAGAAACAAGAGGCAAAATCAATATAACATTTGAAAGTCAAGCGAGTATAGGATAAGGAATAGTGGTGTGAACCGGTTCTCAAAAAACCGGATAATCACCGGTTAGAGTGAGTACCGGAGACTAATCGGTGATTGCACTAAACTACCGGTTATTTCATTTGTTGCAGAACGCACCCAAATGTGCTGTGAAATGTGCCTTTTTTTTTTTTTTAGCGTGGTTTTTCTTCTCATATATATATATTTAGAGTATTTTGAATAACCGGAGAATATCCGGATAATCTCCGGTGATTCAATAAAATCTCCGCATAATCTCCGGAGGCTGAAAATGCCTCCGGTTCACACCACTAATAAGGAAGGATACGATTAATTTCAATTTTTAATTGGTTCAATTTCATAGTAACAGGGTTAAATAATTACAGTTAGTTCGATTGGTGGTGATGTTATTTGGGGTAATTTTGATCAGCTTACACTCAGATTATGGTTACAGTGCCGAATAGTCTTACTAAACTAGGATTGGAAAACATATTTTTCAGCAAAAAATACTAATTTCTTATCATCTCATCTCTAACATAACTAAATTGCAGAATGCATCTGTTGATTGTCTTAATATTTTCTCTTCGATTCTGATATTACAGAGAGTCAGGGAAACGCTTCCGAAAACGAAGACAGGTGTTAGTGCTGGTGATTGCTGATACGAAATCACGAAAAAAAATGCGATTCTTTTTATAGGTTTTTTCATATTTTTTTTATGCATTTTTCATTATGTATGAGTTTTATTTAACTGCCCAAAGCTGGTTATGTATGAAAAATGCTAAAAAAATATATGAAAAAATCTAAAAATTGAATCGCATTTTTTTTTCGTGGTTTCGTATCAGTAATCACCAGCACCTATCTTCGTTTTCGGAAGCGTTCCCCTTACACCCAGTAGACTTGTTTGTACGTATCAGCTAATCAATGGTAATCATTTGTGAAAGTTCGCAGTACCTATCATTCTTGTAAGTTTTTAGTTATTCGCAGAATAAATAACGTTAACTGACTTTAATAATCCTAGCCATTAGCTTGAATTAGGTACCAACTGTCCGTCACAAATGCGAATTCTCAAAAAAAGTTGGTTTTAATAGTTCTGATTTAAAGTTCGTCAGAACCGTTACGTCACGAGGTAACTCGCCATAAGATTGAATTTTCTAATGATCTTCGAATAATTACATTATCTACCACTAAAAACGTCTCTGCCGCGAAAACCGTCTTTCAAAAACATAAATCTAACAAACAATCTCTAAAACTGCCAGCCCTACATCGCTGCGTAACTTTTTACCACCGAACCGCAAATTCACCGCATACATTGTCTTAGTATGGACAAAATAAGTGAGTCGGAACTACACGTAAGAAGCGGTCCCTCCACTCGTTTCAAGCCTTTGATGTCCACCTAACACAACGAAAAACCAGCCTTATTTACTCAATTACAAAGTTCAAGTCACTTTGTATGGTTTTGAAATTTTCAGCAGACACGTTTCAAAGAAAATCTGACTTTGTGTTTAGAAGTTAAGGTGTAGTTTTGATTGGTTGTAAGTAAAGTCTAAGTCACAAAAACTCTAGTGATGATGAACAAGTAAGCAGAAACTTATTAAGCGCCTTTGACGAACATGCCAATTGTTGGAGGTTCTCATTGTAGCCATTTTTATTTATAGCCATTTTCGACCTCGGATTTCGTTCAGTTTAGGGAATTTTATCGGAATTTTTTGTTTGGAAGACATTTTTAAGGGATTATCCGTTCTGACATTTGAGCATTCTGAGAATAACGGGGTCTTGGATTTTGTTATTTTGACTCTCACTATTTTTTATAGGATTATGCTCCAATAGGATCATCAAGGCTCAAAATCGAGTTATTATGATAGAAGAACCTATGGCAACTGGCTAGCACAACTTTTGGAAGCCGGGAAGATGGTTTTTTACGAAAGCTCACACTGTTCACAAATTCTTGCTCTTAATTTACCTCAATCACCAAAAATTCTTCAAAATTGTATAAACTAACTAGAAACTTAATTTACATTGATAAAATCATAATTAATCAATTTAGTAGTATGAGTTATATTTAAAAACTCCTTGATTTGAATAAAAAATTAAATAATTATTGTTAAGCATATATAATTCCAAATGAATTATTAACAAAATATTTATCTGCTTATCTGAAAAGGAATTTCTGCGTATATCAATATTGTATTTTAGTAAGAAGGCAGAAACACAACAACAGATTATTTTTCTGTTTTATGCTAACACAGCCATAGGAAAAAATATAGACGAAGTGCTGCGAACAATCTAGTGAAGACAAAAAAAACACTATGCCCCTTCGTGTACAACCAGCGCTCACGCAGGCACATGCACCTCAAACCGTGCTCACCCCTCTCAGTACACATGTCGTGGCATCGTCCAGTAAGCATCTCGATAGCAAATATCCTTCAGGTGCACGGTGTGTGCGTGAGCGCTGGCTGTACACGAAGGAGCATAGTTTTTTTCTGGCTTCACTATGATTGTTCGCAGCACTTCGTCTATATTTTTTACTATGTCTGTGTATACTAATGACAACTCAATTGCAAAACGATATCATATCACATGAAGTTTCATAAGTTCCATTTATATATATGTTTACTCTTTCATTCTGTTCTACGCACACGCGCAATAGCTACAATAAAATGACCACCACTAATAGCAGAAATCCCTTGTTGAACAACAATCAATATAAAGCTATTTATCATGGCCGGGATTTGGATTAAAGGTATGATTTACGATGCGACTCGCCTAAGTCCGACTGTTCGTACTCCGTAGGACTTACCTCCCTGTGTCGTAGCCGGCCATTAGTAAGGGCTAGGAGAATAGCGATTGAGTACGCTACCCGCTTGCTCCGCTGAAAGTAAAATGACAAAAAACTTTTTGAGCCGCTCTAGATGATGACAAGATGACACCCGGACACTCGGGGCCGGATAAACCACTAGGAACAGTAGGCAACTGCCTAGGGGCCCTGCATCGGCTAGGGGCCCTGCGCGCACAAAAGTGATACAGTGAAAATTTTATTGGTCAATTTGTATCCTCAATGACAATAGGTATTATTGCTTTTTTATACTTACAGAACAGAACCATCTATTATCGAGTAGTAGAACTAAAAACATGGATGCGTTACGTAGCATAATGTATGATCAACAAAAGTTTTGAAATGTGTGATCTGTAATAGCGATTTGTGAGCTTTGTGACCGTGATCCCTTCATCAACTTGAAAAGAGATGATGATCTTCAAACGGCTGAAAAGACGCCCCCCCCCCCCCCGACCCGAGACCGGTCGTTGTGGCGATGCTTGGAGGAGGTCTATGTCCAGCAGTGGACGTCTTTCAGCTGAAATGATGATGATGACACTATCGGCTTCACCTACCTTACTTAGAAAGTCTTTATACTGTCAGCAAATTATTTCTAAATGGTTAGAAATCTCCCAAACCACCATAGTAAATAGTAATAAATAGTTTATTTATCATAAATTACAGAAGTTACAAGAAATATTAGAGTGATACAAAAAAGTAGGATACCGTTGGGTTACAATTCTTGTATGTTGCAAAATCTGTACAAAATTTTACTAATTCATAATTTTTATTATTCATCTAACTCTATAAAACCGCTCTTGGTCAACTCATCTTCCGCGTACTTCGTGGCCACCACGCATTGTCCACACACATGTCACCTCAATCGTATAGCACTTACTCTGTCGCTTTTTTAATATCACTCCCACAAAAACAGCTTACTTTTGGGCAAAAACAATTTGTGGCCTGCCCTTAGTCACGCTGTTTTTTGTCATATTGTATGGTAAGTTTCGATTGCACATTCAGACAACAGAATGCATTGTGACACGATATAAAGAATACTTGCAACAATGTATTTGATGACATAGATAGTACATGTATGGGAGATAAAAACAGGAAGACTTGATTGAGTGCTAAGCAACCGTCGTGGTGATTGACATTAGATTTCTGATTAGATCGTGTGGGAACACAAGCAACCAAGGCTGCAGGGGCCTTACTCCCGACTGTTTCCAGCTCTGAACTAAATCGAGCTAATGTCAATTCCTAAATAAATACAGTACAAATTGACACTAACTCGAATTCAAAAATTCAAATTCGATTAATACAGCACTCAATCCAGTCGGGAGGAAGGCCCCTGCTAGGTTATTCACAACCGTTCGAAAGTGCCTTCCAGAATCCGTGACAAAAGTTACCAAACATGTCCTCTAACGGCCAAAATTAATATCCAATCTATATAATCTATCAATCTATCTATAAAATTGTAATATGTAAACTAATTTCGAAATTCATAAATAAATTGTAATTGGTATATGTTATGAATGTAATAAATAATAATTGTAAAGGTATAATATAATAATGTTGTAGGAGTGTGAATGAATGCTAATAATATGTAATTTAAAAGAAAAAAACTATAGTTAACTCCATTGTAATTTAAAAGTATTGTTAAATATTTATTTATTTATTAACCCTATTCAAATAGAATTTAACATTAACTTAATTAAATCTAAAATAACCAGACCTACTGTAACTTGTAATAAAATACTATGGGGGGAAAGGGAAACTAATCAACTAGAAAAATATCATCAATATTGTCATAATAAATTAAGAGATATTCACTTTCCGGATGAATTTAGTAAATGTGCAGACAAGTACTGCCCTAGCCTTGATCATAAAACTCTGTTAAATAAACTGTACAACGATATAATTAGTGTGCTGAGTAAGGCGGCTGAATGCAGTTACAATGTAAAGCAGCGTAAAAAAGGCAAGAGTATTGTAGGCTGGAACAAACACGTCAGGGAGGCTCATGCGGAGGCCCGTACCTGTTTTCAAACTTGGTTACTTTATATGAAACCTAATTCTGGCTCAATTTATAGTGATATGTGCGAATCAAGACGAAAATTCAAAGAAAAATTGAAATGGTGTCAAAATAATCAGCAAACGATCAAAATGGACATTTTAGCTAATCATCACTCCAATAAAAACTTCTCAAAATTTTGGAAAACCACTAATAAATTAAATCCGAAACCGAGCCTACCGGTGAGCGTCGCTGGCGTGTGTGAGTCGAGTGAGATAGCCAGAGTCTTCCAGCGTCACTTTAAGGTGGAATCTCCTCTTGGGTCATCTACGTCAGCAAAGTTGCCGATGCTTGGTACTGAGAATGTTAATGTTACATTTACTGGAAAAGAAATTGCAGCTGTTATAAAATCCATGGTAAGAGGCAAATCACCGGGACATGACAGCCTCAGTAGCGAGCACCTGCAGCACGCTGGTGTCCACTTACCGAGAGTCCTGGCTATGTTGTTTAATCTCTGCATTAGCCATTCTTATTTGCCAGATAAACTTATGCAAACAGTGGTTGTACCAATTGTAAAAAACAAAACGGGGGACAACTCAGACTTGTCTAATTACAGACCCATATCTCTTGCCACAATAATTGCCAAGGTGCTGGACAGTCTGCTTGACAGGCATTTGGATAAACATCTTGATCTGCACGACGCTCAATTTGGTTTCCGTTCCGGTCTATCAACAGAAAGTGCAATCCTATGCCTCAAGCAGACTGTGCAGTACTACACATCTCGTAAAACACCGGTTTACGCGTGCTACCTAGATCTGTCTAAGGCCTTTGACCTCGTGTCTTACAAATTGCTCTGGGAAAAACTTGAAAACGAGACTACTGTATCGCATGAGATTGTATCAATATTAAAGTATTGGTACAATCACCAAATGAACTCTGTTAGATGGGCGGGCTCATACTCGGACATGTATAGGTTGGAGTGTGGAGTTAGGCAAGGAGGGTTGACCTCACCAAAACTCTTCAACCTATACATGAACCGACTAATCGGCGAGCTTAGCAGTGCCAACATCGGCTGCCATATTGATGGAGTCTGCATAAATAATATAAGCTATGCAGACGATATGGTACTGCTGAGCCCGTCGATTGGAGCGCTGCGTAGACTCCTGAAAATGTGTGAGTCTTATGCGGAGGCCCAGGGGCTTAGATACAACGTGAAAAAGACAGAAATAATGGTTTTTAAAGCAAATCAAAAGTCATATTCCACCGTGCCTCCTGTGACGCTTTACGGGACGCCATTGAGACAAGTCACACAATTTAAGTATCTAGGCCACTGGGTCACCGACGACCTAACAGACAACATTGACATGGAGAGGGAACGTAGGGCGCTGTCTGTCCGCTGCAATATGCTGGCTCGCAGGTTCGCACGATGTGCGGATCAGGTCAAAGTGACTCTTTTTAGAGCATTCTGCCAGACCTTCTACACGTGTAGCTTGTGGGCTAGCTACACGCAGAGGACATACAGCACTCTGCGTGTTCAATATAATAACGCATTCAGGGCGCTAATGGGGTTACCTCGCTATTGCAGTGCATCAGGCATGCTAGCGGATGCACATATGGACGGCTTCCATGCTATTATTAGGAAGCGTTGTGCATCAATACTGGGTCGCGTGCGTGGCAGCCCCAACAGCATCCTGAGTGTGTGGGCCGACAGGTGGGATTCTCCGCTGTTGGCACACTGGATAAGCCTGCACATGGATAGGTGATCAGTTCAGGTTGGAGTTGAGTCCCTCCACCTGACTGTAATTTTAATTTTTTAATTTTAATTTTGTTTTAATTGATTTTTATTTTTATTTTATTTTACATAATTTTATTTTATTTTATTTTGAAAGGTGTGATAACAGATATTATTTTAATTTGTGATATTTGATTATGTGTGCGAACATTAGGTTAAGTAAAAATATGTAAAACTTTCTATGGGATTTCCTGAAATAAACGATTTATTATTATTATATTATTTAACATGCATTATGAAAAAAAATTGTATGCCAGTACCTGGTGGAACATGTATTAGTTCAAAATAATGTTTTCTAACACCTTATTGTACCATGTTTGATGAAAATAAATTCTATTCTATTGGATATTAATTTTGGCCGTAAACGCTATTCATCATCATCATTTCAACCGAATGACGTCCACTGCTGGACATAGGCCTCCCCCAAGCATTTTGGGAGGATATGCCGTAATCGCCACGCTTGGCAGGCGGGTTGGCGATCGCAGTTGGTTGGCTAAATACTCAGAGAACGATGCTGCCCATCCGCTGGTCTTCTTCTATCGTGTCGACATGAGTTACATAATGATAATAGCTCATGCCGTGGGCAAAAGATTAGTCAGTCAGCAGGTTGGTAGCGGGGCTGACTGCCCAAGGTGCGCCGGACGATCAATTAAATATCGCCACTCGTGGTGGCTCTTTTAATGCACCCCAAATCCTCTGGTGAATCCCTTACTCGCCTTTTATGACACCCAAAGGTCTTGGTCGATTCACACCGTGGTCCGAAACAGCCCATTCAAAAAGAGTACTTGGGCGATTCACACCGCGTTGCGAACCAAGCGTGGTGTGAAACGCCCCACTACCCGAGAAGAGGTAGGGTGATGCAATTCTTTATGTCCGGCACCACACGGAACATGAAGAAAACGCTATTCACAAATCCGAAATTGATACGAGAAGGTTAGACGAATGACGTCAATCTACAGAAACTCTTCCGAGTCTTGGATTTGTGAATAGCGTTTAATTAGATACCTAGGACACGTTTGATTTTTCCTCACGGATTCGGAAAGGTCACTGTCGGACGGTTTTGTGTTCACATAAAATTAACAAAACAAAAGGTTTTTGAATGAATGAAAATAATAAAATTATAAATTCTCGTAATTAAAAACATAGTTCCAAACTAATTTAAAAGCTTTAAGACGCTGACAACAGCCAAATACCCCAAATAGGCATCTTTTAAAAACATTTTTAGCTGTATTTATTCAGTTTGTGGCAGTAAAAAAAAATTTTAATCTTGATCGTATTTTCTGAAACTGTATTGTGCCCAAAACACGTTTTCTTGAAGTTTTCTCGATACAAAGAATTGTAATTGTAAACTAACCTCTTAAAACATGCTTTAAAGCAAACAATCTCTATTATTTACTAAATATTATAACATTTGAGAAAGACAATAATCTAAACATTTGTTGTTTCTGTTTTTCAAATAAGGTTTTAGCTGTTTATTAAAAAAAAAATGTTAATTTTCATTCATGTTGAGCGGCGTATCCGACGTCCCTCGGCTCGTTGCGTCTCTTTCAGTTCTGTACGAATCGACAGTGACCGCAGAGGTCTGATTTTTTAGTTGTTTTCAGCCTCTTAAATCTGAATCTCCAGACAGCATGCCTAACAGTATAGATGTTTCTGATTGCCGTTTTATCATCATCATCAATTCAGCCGAAAGACGTCCACTGCTGGACATAGGCCGTTTATTGGTGACATTAATAACCTAATTAATAACCTAAAGTGTCACAAACAAACGGCAAACAGGGTACTGACAGCAGATTGGGGTTTAGAGCCTTGAGATTAGTTTTAAAGTATATTTTGTATATTTTAATTAAAATTACGAGAATTTGCCTTCTGATTGAAAACAAAATGCTCTCAATAACAGATTCATTTTCCAACAAAATGTTTTGCATCTAATAATTTCTTAGGTTTTCGCGATCACTACACATTATAATAAAACAAAGTTTAACCGGATGAAATCACGTATATTATTTAAATTGGTTTTCCTGACGTTTCGAAAGCTTTACAGCATTTTGTAGTCGCAGGTAGACTAAGATGACAAGCGTCTTTACAGATATTTCTAAAAAAATATTTTAATCTACCGTAAATATTATTAATTAAAATCGTTTCGATGCACGCAGTAATTACTCACAATATCATTATCTTTTACAGTGTTGTGTGCTGTTTGGGACTTGATAATTTTTAGGACTGGGTTACAAACAGGTGGTAGCTGCCAACCATCTTCTCTATAAAAACTAGGATGTTTTTTAATTTCAATAACCTCACTGAGCATTCTAGGTACATACCGGTTATCCTTCGCCAGAACTTGTGGTTTATCAAATCGAAGAAAATGGTTGGGTTTGTCTAGGGCATGTTCACACACTGCAGACTTTGTGGAGCGTCTGTTCTTGACGTCAGCTATATGTTCTTAAATTCTAGTGGTAGAACAGACGCTATTATTATAATGTTTTGCATCTATTACAAAATCTTCAATACAACATCGACAGGGCACTATCACCTACTTACGTGGGGTGGTAATGAAATAAAAAATAGGCCCCCACGCCCTGGATCCGCTCAGTAGTCCCCTCGCTCCCCCCCCCCCCGTACCTGGGCACGTGGGCCGCATAGTAACACTTGCATTATGAGAGTTAACCTGATATTCAGGGCTAAAAGCTGCCGATGACTAGGGTTTTTGAATGAGTTTTAAAATATTGAGCCTATTTTAAAATTTTGAAAAGAAAGAAAGTAAGAAAAATTATTTGTTGCCACACCAAAATACGACATGCGGTAGGTGAACGTAATAAAATAATTTCATCAGGTACATTTTAGGAGTTACAGTGATACATAAAGGATACATAGTTGTAATATCATAACAAAAGTAATGCATTGTAATTGCATGTCGTAGCTGCGGCAAAGAGGTTAACACTCAGCATGATGCTGTGTTGTAAGTCTAAGTCACAACCACAACACAGCGCTGATTTTCAGTGTCAACCCCAAGTGACGAGCGGGTGCCAAGCCAGTAAAAGCAACCAATGATTATATATATACCCAAAACAATTAGATCGATATTATAAACTTGGGAGAGGCCTATGTCCAGCAGTGGACTGCGATAGGCTGAGTTGATTGATTGATATAAAGAAGTAAGTGTTACAAATACTTTATACTACCCATCTTATCACATACCTACATTATTTTTTATAAATGAATAAAAAATAAAATAAAAATCAACATTCATCAAGGGTTTGATGAATTTTGATGTTTTCAGGCTGGTCATCTCTGGTTACAATAGTAATAATTATTAATGTGTTAATAATTTAAAAATTATTTATGGTGGTTCATTAATTCTGTCATTATGTTTTAATTCATGGGCAGATTTTTAATTTTAATATCAGGCTGCATTTGTTCAGACTTAAAACGTACCAGGCAGCTTGAAGTAAAAAGATACGCCAAAAGTTCTTTAAAATCTTCACTTAGCTACGTGTTTCCTGAAAGTTCTGAGCTTCAATATATTCTAAAGTCTGTTCCCTTATTTCTTGGTTTTCTTCTCTTCTACTTTTTGTTGTGCCCGACAGGGTCCATAATTGATACACTACGTGATCTAGACCCAAACGCTCGACGGGTTAAGTATACTACCTAAACTATACATTGTGTAATACAAATACATACACCCGCAAAACATTACCCGCCTTCTAGGACAGTCGTGTAATTTTTCTTTTATTAAGGATGTAATTGAAGCTCTTTCCATAGGTAGTATTTTTTTTTATAGTATACGATGGCCAAACGAGCTAAAGGCCCACCTGATGTTAAGCGGTTACCTTTACCCATAACAACTTCAATACCACCTAGGCTGTTACCTAAATGGCACCGCAAGTCGGTTCGCTAAACTGAGACATGAAGATGGAAAGTCTCATGTGATTGTATTTTCACCGGCAAACGTACCCTTCAGGTCGAAACACAGCAATGCAAGCATCACTATTTGGCGGAGAAGTAAGGTGTGGTACGTTGGTAGTACATCCCCGGACGAGCTCTTTCACAAAGGAACTCTACTACTATTTAAATGCAGGGCCTAATACAACAGCTAAACTCTTCAATGCCAAACCTGAAATCCATACTGCACTACCAACATATGTCGAAATGTTTCTAAAACCGTCTGGCCACGTCTCCATCCCGTCACGTAGCCGGATCGATCCCGGAACGTGCCCGGACGCCGGCGGACGGTTTACGTCCCTTTAAGTATCGCGTAGACCCCATAAAGTTGTATAAGTGCACAATACTGCCGAATACTGCTTGTTTATACCAACTATAGTTGTTTTATGGCTAAGTTATGGGTTTTTGAAAATATCTGTTTCAGTCTAGATGCTGAACCATTATGTGGCTATAGCGTAAAGTGATTTTTCTTTAACAAAACTTTGTTTCACTTTTTTTTTTGTATAATATGGCGAAAGGCTAAAGGCCCACCTGATGTTAAGCGGTTACCTTTGCCCATAACATTTTCAATACCACCTAGGCTGTTACCTAAATGCTACCGCAAGTCGGTTTGCCAAACTGAGACATAAGGATGGAAAGTCTCATGTGATTGTAATTTCACCGGCACCCGTCCCCTTCAGACCGAAACTCAGCAATGCAAGTTCACTATTTGGCGGATATAGCCTATGGTAACCGCTTAACATCTGCCCCCTGATTCACAAACGTTCGAAAAGTTTCCGTTTCCGAAGTGAAATTTGACCGGCAAACGAAACAAAACGACCACTTCCTGCGACCACGAATGATGCAAAGCATTCGGAACATCAGGAAAAGCAATGTTAATAATAATACGCGATGTAATCCAGTCAAACTTGTTTTATTACGAAAAAAATAACTATTTGAGAATCGAACGCATTCGGAAATGCTATTCATAGTTCTTTAATTTTACATTGAGTGCATTCCGACAACAAATGGCTCACGGGAGAGTTTCCATGAATTTAGCGTTGCGTTTCCGAATCCGTTCGGTTCTCAAATCGTTTTGTTTCTTAATAAAACAAGTTTAACTGAATTACATCGTACATTATTATTAAAATTGGTTTTCCTGACGTTTCGAATGCTTTGCAGCGTTCATGGTCGCAGGAAGTGGTCATTTTGTTTTATTTGCCGGTCAAATTTCTCTTCGGAAACGGAAACTTTTCGAACGTTTGTGAATCAGGCCACTGGTGGGCCTTTAGCTCGTTTCGCCATCCATAACTTAAATAAGTCGCTTTTAATTATGTTTCTCGCTTTATGTTTTTTAACACCTTATTGTACCATGTTTGATGCAAATAAATACTATTCTATTCTATTCTATTAAACGAGTTAAAATTGCATTGTCATCCAGTCTTATAAATAGGCAATGACAAAACAGTTCAGTACCATTTTCTCTTCTGTTTGGCAACCGATTTTTTATTTAATTTTTTGTTTGGTAGCTATTGACGAGACTTAGTGTTATCTATAAAAAAAAATGGAAATGGTTTTTTTTTGCATAGATCAATCATAAAAAATTTATGAATTGCAGTCAAATTTCGACCATAATTGGGCGTTGTTATAATTGGAAATAATTAATTAATGTTAGGAATTGTATGTGTAAAGTGTATTGATTATTATTGTATACCCTGTATTGCTTATTGTAATGAAATATTTTATTGTAATGTATTGATTAGCAGAGTAGTAGCAGCCCGGAGACAGCGAAGGCACGCAGACACGAGGGCTCCGAGGGTCGAAGGCTCGGAGGCTTGAAGACACGGTGACACACGGGAACTTGGTGTTCCGGAACTGGAGGTACGGAACTCAGAGGTACGGAGGTACGGAACTCTGAGGTACGGAGGATACAGAGGGTCGGAGGAGTGGTGGTATTTACATCAGATCCATTTATTTCAAGCCTAAGAACACCAACCTATACTAAGACAAGGAATTGTTTGCAGAAGCCAAAATGCTCTTGGATTTGCCTGAAAGTAAATAATATTATAAATAATATACTATTATTTGATTCATAAAAAAGTCTTTCATCGTTTTTTTTTGTATAATATTGTCGACATTTCTATTTTTAAATTCTTTTATATAATAAAGTTTAGAATTCAATTAATTAAAACTTGTTTCATTAAAAAGCCAATACATTCAATAACATAATGTAAAAAATTTCAAGTTGTTATCACTTATGACAAAAGAAATACACATTTTTGAGACAGTGAGCCCGTTTCTGTCCCACCGTGCGACGGTACGACGATGAGCTGCTGCTAGGATAGTGCAGCGAGCTCTCCTGCCTGAGCTACCCTCACCCTGAAGATCACGACGTGACACTGGCGTCCAACGTGGGGCGTGACAGATTGAGATTAAAAGCATTGATATTAGTTTGGAACTAGGTATATTTTGAATGTTTTTAATTACGAGAATTGACCTTCTGAGCTATTTTTAAGTTTCAAGTCTCATCGCAAAGTTAGTAAAAAATCGATTGCAAAATTTGTACTGAAAAGACAGACACTACAAAGCCAGTTAATAAAAATCGTGGTAAAAACGGAATCTAGGTTCCTTAGCTCCAAATGTTGCCATTTTATTAAACCCAGTTTCCCTTTAAATGGGCTCCTGAAAGTTTTTCATTGCTAATCACCGCGCCTACGCGTAACATTCGAGTCACGTAGGCGCGGCTGGCGCCATCTATACGTCCCCACGACGCATTGCGTTTACACGAAAATAATATGTTTTCCCGTATTTTGGAGTATTTCGTGCCCTAATGAATTTTGTTTTTTGATGAGAAAGTAGGTTGAATAATGTTTTGTATTTTGTTTCAGGCGTTACATTTAAGGGAATTAATGAATGAGATACAATGATATTTAAAAGTATAGATATGTTATACCCTAACAAAACAAACGAAAAAATTATCCATACTCAGCGGCAGCATACACACATAAACTAGTAAGTAAGTAAGATAGGTACTTTAAGCTACTTTCGCGTCAAAATTGATACCCTTTCTGTACAAATACGACGGCATTTTTTTTTTGTCACGCTCCCTCTCGGCGCCTTGTTGCAATCAATCAACTCAGCCTATCGCAGTCCACTGCTGGACATAGGCCTCTCCCAAGTTGCGCCACAACGCTCGGTCCTCTGCCTTCCGCATCCAGTCCCCCCCAGCCACGTTCTTTAGGTCGTCGGTCCACCTGGCAGGGGGGCCTTGTTTGACGCGGACTAATAACAAAACGTCCCAATTAGGATGTTTTTGAGTCTTCAGATAGCGCGCGCTAGTAAAATGTCTGTACTTTTGACTAGCGACCCGCCCGGGCATCGCACGGACATAGAATATATGTGCAATGCTGGTACTAAATATACTACAGAATGTACATATAAACCTTTCTCTTGAATCACTCTATGTATTAAAACAAACCGCATCAAAATCCGTTGCGTAGTTTTAAAGATCTAAGCATACTCCCTATGTATGCAGACAGCGGGAAGCGACTTTGTTTTATATACTATTTAGTTATAGTGATGAGATATTTATTTGCAAGAACAGTAGAAGTTTAATTCGCCTGAGATTAAAATAGGGTTTCACAACATTCGACAATTTGTACACACAACATTCAGGAAAAATTCAGAATATTCTTCAGGAGAGTCCATTTTCTTTTCATTCTACCATTTCCTTGTCTGTTACGAAGTTATGACCTGGTACTGTATGTTTCCTGGTACAGTATAGGCCACCCCCAGGCCTCTAACGGGTATCCCGAACGGGTATCTGGGTACCCAGAGATAACTTCGAGAAGAGGGGTAGAAGCGTCTTTTCAGACGTATATTTCTTATTGCAAATAATGTTACACCTTCACAGCCATCTCATAATAATATTCCTCTATATCACAATATTAAGATCAGCTTCAACGAAAATTTACCCCGCTTCCGTTCAATATGTACTACGTACAGTGATCAACGCAAGTCGCGCAGTATGCCGGTCACGTGCGCCTACGTGCGCGGCTCGACTGAATTACTTGCTGTAGCTAGTATACCTACGTAGACGCAAAGTGAGTGAGATTTACGAGAATCTTTCATATTATTTTGGTAGTAGATTGCGAAATATTCAGTATTTAGTAACAAATTTATACAACGTGTTATAGAAATAACTTAAAACCTCTTAAGGGATCATTTTCCTCATCAGTATGAACAACTTTTACAATGGGAACAACCACGAAATCGCGAAAAGAATATCAGCTTTTCCCTACATTTTGTCGATTTATGTGAACACAAATGTAGGGAACAGCAGATTTTAATAAAAGTTGTTCATACTGATGGCTTATTATTATTTTCAGGAAAGAGGTAGGGGTCTTGAACGCCCCTAAGCCACTGCGACCTGATAAGATCTATTGTGACGCCTCTTGCAGCATTATAACACTTAC
Organism: Asteroscopus sphinx; assembly: GCA_949699075.1. Classification (NCBI taxonomy): domain Eukaryota; kingdom Metazoa; phylum Arthropoda; class Insecta; order Lepidoptera; family Noctuidae; genus Asteroscopus; species Asteroscopus sphinx. The sequence goes on along the minus strand of OX453022.1, from coordinate 17,076,093 downwards.
CCAAGCTACAAGTCAACCATGATCATCCTGCTCGTGAGCGATTTTTTCTTTCCACAATTTAAATCTATATATTAAGGTAATCCGTTTTTTGGTGTGTATTGCAAACGTGTAGATATGCAATTAATATTTCAAAGTGATTATTTAGACAAAGGTATGTATAAGTTAGACACTAAGTTCTCTAAAGGGGTAGACAGAATGCCAAAAATACTCTTAAAGTATTAAGATTTTTAATAAGGCGACTATTTATTACATAACAAATTGATGAGGCCACTATGAGGCCATTCCACCAAATGGGATTGAGAAATAAAAAGTTTTTTAAAATACTTGGAAAATATAAATACTTGAACTAAAGTTCAGTAGTTGAACCTTGAAACCTGAAACCACAAACCGTCGAAAACTAATGGTGGGTCAGTCAGTATTCTAGCAATTTACTGTGTTCATTTTCGAAGCTGATTTTGGCACTTTTTAAAGGCAAATAGTAAGTAGGTAGCATGTTATAAGGGTTGTAGGACGTTTTAAAACTTTACTAAGTTAGAGTTCATTCTAATATTATTTATATACCTATTCATTTCAGGTTTATATAATTAGTGATTGTGTGGGTTGTGTGCATTAAATAAATGTGATTTTTCGTTAGAGTTTAGATATTTTATTGATTTTTGTATGTTTTTAATACCAATAAATGATGCAGTATGACGTGGTCTCCACGATGCTGGCTTCTTATGTGGTGCACTGCATCACATTCGCATAGGATATGGATGGGCGTGTCATTCTTTTCGCGACAAAACCTGCAAACTGTGGTATCACTGACGCCCATCCTGTGAAGGTATTCAGCTTGCAGTGCCCAGCAAGGGTTCTTGTCAGGATTCTTATGTGGTTCCTGTTCAAAGAAAGCGCTTCTTTCGTAAACCTTTTCTTGAAGCCTTCTAGAAGCGCTTTCGAGTGTTCTTGGCCTGGGGATTTTTCCCGAAGACTAACACTTTGGTCAGCGCCCCAGTTTTTAAGGTGGGCTGTAGTGGTGCATTTAGGAATGCCACAATTGGCTCCGGGCCCACAGTGTGGCTTTCAGAATCAGCGGTTTCATTCATACTGATGGTTTAGGTTTTCAGCCCCCCTAGCCAAGTTGACAATCTACAATCGTCAACGCTAATAGAAAACAATCAAAATGTATGGGAATGACATATCTCAACGAATGACTTTTTCGTTGTGATATGTCATTCCCATACATTTAGATTTTTTTCTATTAGCGTTGACGATTGTAGATTGTCAACTTGGCTAGGGGGGCAGTTATTTCAATTACATGTTGTATAACAATCTGTTAGAACCAAAATAAGACAAACATGTAGATTCTATAATCGTAGATAGGTAAGCTTTATCAACAGCATCTTCTAGGAATTTAAGTCAAGGCACTATAGCTCAATAGCTATCCAGGCGCGGTTCTAGGGGGGGGGGGGGTCACAGGGGTCATGACCCCACCCCCCAAAAACCACCCAAGTTGTACCTCAAAATTATCCTAACAACTAAACATTCTTGTTGATTAAGTGTTATTTAACATTATTTTGGAATTTTGTGTAAGTACCTACTAAAGGTCAATTTACAGCATGGGTAATGGGTATAATTTTACTCAAAATAAATTATGGATGAAATTTCCAATTCAACGGTTTGCGCTACTTTGCACGAGCCTGCCGTTGCGATTGGACACTATATTAAAGGCACAAGTGATTGAAGCCTTGGAGGTGAAAAAATAAATAAAAATGAAAATTTCGCGCTCGTTGCGCTCGCGCTACCTCTTTAATGTGTATTTTGGGCTTCTGTTATGTTACATTTTTATATTAAGTACTCGGCGCGGATAATAAATGGAATTGAAAATGGTGGCATTTTTATTCTATGTGTCTCACGCTCACAAAATACTGTGAGCGAGAGGAAAATACTAATTCTGCCATTTTCAATCTCATTCTTTATCTGCACAAGTAGTACATAGCCTAAAACTCCAAAAAATATACTTAAATTGAAGTCAACTTTTCGCCTGAATATGTAAAATTTCGCGCTCGCTTCGCTCGCGCTTGTACGCGCCGATAGTATCTTCTTTATCAACGCGCATTCTGGAAGTAATTTTTCTGTTGTATATTTTTTATTTTATTTTTTATTACACAGGGGGCAAACGAGCTAGCGGGTCACCTGATGGTAAGCAATCTCCGCCGCCCATGGACATCCGCAACACCAGGGGAGTCACCGATGCGTTGCCGACCTTTTAAAAAGTCGTATGCTCGTTTCTTGAAGGCTCCCATGTCGAATTGTTTCGGGAAAACCGCTGACGGGAGTTGGTTCCACAGTTTTGCTGTACGAGGCAAAAAATTACGTGTGAAACGTACAGTAGTTGATCGCCAATCATTAAGATGATGAGGATGGAATTTAGATTTATGGCGAGTGGTACGATGGTGGTAGTCAGCGGCTGGTATAAGGACGAACAATTCCTCAGAGCATTCCCCATTGTAAATGCGATAGAGTATACATACAGATGCAACGTCTCTACGCAAGGCTAGAGGGTCAAGCCGATTGGGAACAATATAGTCGCCGACGATTCGAGCCGCTCTACGCTGATATTATACTAACTCCAAAAATTTTTGTTGTCGTTATTGCGTAAATTAAAAAAAAATCATTTTTTGCTGGTAGGTACATTTGGACCTTGAAACTGTACGTAAACCAAGCTGACCCCCCCCAAAATCTTGGGCGGGAACCGCGCCTGTAGCTATCTAAGGCTTAGAACTGGCGATTGATTTGTCGTCAGTTCGACGAAACCTTTTCAACGCTATTGTGGTAAATTAACCAGCATACCTAGTATATTAATATTTAGGATAGTAGTTAAAATCATGGTTTTTTTTGTGTTAATTTTTCAGTAGTATGTCAGTTATTCAGTTTTGGTCAGTTTTCCATTAAGTTCATTGGAATCCATATTCCCTTTTTATAAAAATTAATTAATATGTTCTACAATAAAATTTTAATTAATGATAATTAATATTTATATTTACTTTGTGACATTCTTTTATGTATGAATTTTTTGTGATATATAACTCTTCTATGGATTTAGTTACCTGAAATAAATGAATCTATTATTATATCCAAGCATTAAACAGTATTATAACAGTAAACCTGGTATTTTTAAGTATTATTTTATTATTTTTGGGACATGTTTTACACAGTACCATCTAGTCCCAAACCATTCCATTCCATTTATTTCCTTTGAAGAGTTAAAACACTACCAAAATGGCTAAAACTGAGTTTAATTCATACAAAACACATCATTATTATTTCTAAACGTCATATAGATGGTAACATATTTTACATTCTACCGCCAGACCAATTCTTACAAAATTCCATTACCTGCAATTTTCATCGCATCTTTATAACAAAAAGTCAATGACCTCCCTGAAAACTCCTATTTAATACGCACAGAGCATCCTTCATATAATTTCCATAAAGCCATAGCGAGTATATAGTGCAGGGTTAAATCCCCCATTGAGGCGTGCAGATATTTTTATGGTGTACCAAGAATGCCATGAGACGCTTCCCCTGACGTGATCATGATTTAGTGCAGTTCCGCGCGATAATTATGGCTTAATATAAGTGTGGAGGTAGTTATGAATTCCGTTAATAGGAGTTGAGATATTGTTAGGTAGGTGAACCTATGTAGCTATTTTGTGGACGTCCGCTAGTAGCAAAAGTAGGGTTTTTTGGGGTACTTGTAATTCACAGGAAGACTTTCTAATCACAATCCAAATTTTTACTACGTCTTTATTAAGGCGCTAGGAAGAGCTAAGTGGCGCCCCCATCATTAAAAAAATAATTACTCGCTGAGTACAACATTTATCTAAAATTCGTTTTTAATAATTGAATTATAGGTAAGTACTGTAGTTTATAATAATTTCTTAGGTTTTCGCGATCACTACACATTACAATAAAACAAGTTTAGCCGGATTATACCGCGTGTATATTTTAAATTGGTTTTCCTGGCGTTTCGAAAGCTTTGCAGCGTTCATGGTTCCAGGAAGACTAAGATGACAACCGTCTTTACAGATATTAAAAAAAAAACTACCGTACAATTTTTAATTAATTAAAATCGTTTCTCTGCACGCAGAAATCACTCATACCTTCTGCCAATGATTTATGGAACTCTGCTCACTGCCTTCTATAGTGTATCGTACTCTTTGGTTATACAATTAGTTAAGTATTTTAAAATTTTATTCTGCGGTAATAATAAGATATAAAAATAATATAATAAATAAGATTTAAATCAACATGAAAATTTAATTAAGCTGTAATTAGGTTTATTTGAAATAAAACACATTTGAGTTTGATATAAAAAAGAATGATTGCCAACACATTTTACGGCCAGATTTTTTATAAATAATAATCTATCGACCCACGATTTGCCCTGGTACAGAAACTTGACTGCTCCATACAATCTCTGTCAAATTTATATCCCTACTAAGGTAAATTGTGGGTTTGTAGGTGTGGGTGGTTTTAATATAAAATTGTTAAATATAATATTACACACATAATGAAAAAAATAAAAATTGTGTCTGGCAAAACACTTAGGTTCGACAACAATAAAATTGTAATACTGTGCGATATCTTGAATGAGTTCATTAGTATTTTTAAACAATAGATACAATAGTAATGTTTACTTTCAGCAAACACTGTTCCATGAATTATTTATTACGTGCTTGTAGTGCGGAATTACATAAATCATATACACGGGGATGTAGCTCAGTGGTAGAGCGTTCGCTTTGCATGTGAAAGGCCCCGGGTTCGATCCCCGGCATCTCCAAATTTTTTTTATAGTGCATAAAAATATCTAATTAAAAAGAAAAACAATGGCAATTGATTAGGGTTTTTATAAGTGATACATTTTGCAAAGCTTTTTTTTAAGAAAGTTATGATTAAGTAAATTAATCGTAAATAAGTAGGTAAGATTTTTAAAATCTGAACTTTGGTAACTATGAAGATATTACCGATACCTTCGCATCATAAAACAAGATAAAAAAAAAAACACTCTTTTTACTCGACTAACTTTTAAACAAATCTTGTAAACAAATAAAAAGCTAATCAAACGCCATAAACAGTTTGACAGTAAAACGAAGATGGCTGTTCATTTGCGGATAGATTGACAATGTCGGTGCGTGGCCGTAAAAGTGTGGAATTAGTACCGGGAGCACCCCGAATTAGCTGTAAAAACTTTTTTACAATCGACACTAGGGGCCTGTCTAGTGCTGGATAAGGATAGACATCGATGCACTGCCTCCCTGCAGTGTTATTTTACTGCTTTCTTGATATATTTTTGGCTGAATTATGACTAGAGCTATGCTGCATTTTTATTTAAAAAAACATACTAAATTTTTTGTTAAAATGTTCACTTTTATGGCAAGGTCTAACCGTCATGTTTTGAGTATACTTTGTTTTAAGGTCATTTATAATGAATCGAAAGCGAAACCATTCTTTAAGGACTGAATATATCATTTATCGAAAATTCGTTTTTAACTATTGAAGTAAAGGTACTGTAAGTGGCCCTTTTTCGCACTTTTTCTGTCTACAACTACAGCGAAGTATAATTTACAGAGTTAAGGTGAATGCTACAGGGTAGCCCGCGAAATTCAAAATTTCTTGTGTTTTTTGCAAATTGTAGTTGTATTTCCCGTTGTGTATAAATCGAAATATGATTTGCGGTAGTAATAATAATATATCTATTGAATGATACTCATAAATAATATAAACCTAGCTCTATAAACTCTACAAGCTCGAAAATCGATAATTTGATCGTAAATTAATATTAACGAGCTCGTACAGCTGATAGAGCTTAGTTAATATTTTTTAAGAGTATTATTCAGTAGATATTTTATTATTATTTCCGCCAATAATATTTCGACCGATATACAACAAGAAATAAAGCTACAATTCGCAAAAAACTCCAGAAATTTTGAATTTCGCGGGCTACCCTGTAGCATTCACCTTAATAGTTTCTGATTAAACTACTACCTGTACTTCAATCGTTAAAAATGAATTTTCTATAAATGATGAATTCAGCGAGTAATATTTTTTCACTGATGGGGGCGCCACTTGGCTGCTACATTCCAATTAAATTCATAACTTGACCGAAACAGAATCCTAAATTTATAATCCGTAGGTACCATTAGTTCAAGTTTTTCTTGCCCTCTGCCATGAAAATGCTTCGATCGACCACTGCACATCACTACGAAGCTATAACTCTTGGCCGCACCTAATTTGCATTTCTTTATTGGATCGCGGCGAAATTGAGAAAAATTCTCTTGCGCTCTGTTTTAATTACAAATTGTATATTATTTACATTTAATTTACTGCCCCTCAACAATTGCCAATTTAGGAAATGCCTACTTTTATAAATTTCTTTTCTTTCTCTCTACTTTTATATTTTAGTGTAGTTACCAGAACGTGGATTTTTTTCATGAAATCTATGAATTTCTCTAATCTTACTTCAATTATTATGTGATATAATTAAAATGTTTTAACCAAAGATGGTATGCGGGTCCGCCCCTGCCTCGTGTAATTGCTATGATGCTGTTACTTTGTTTAAGTCACAGTTATTTGCCCGCTCCTTTAATACGAACAGTAGTGGTACCTGTTGTAAAAAACAAGACAGGAAATGTGGGGGACAAAACTAATTACAGGCCCATCTCCCTCGCAACAGTCACAGCCAAGGTATTGGACAGTCTGCTTAATCGCCATCTTACTAAACACATTAGCTTGCACAGTGCACAGTTCGGTTTCAGGGCCGGACTGTCAACCGAAACAGCTATTTTAGGCCTTAAGCACACTGTCCAATATTACACTAATAGAAAGACTCCGGTGTATGCGTGCTTTCTAGACCTGTCTAAGGCTTTTGATTTAGTAGAATATGACAAGCTATGGGACAAGCTGGAAAGCACGAGTGTAGCCGGAGAGTGCATTTCTCTACTGAAATATTGGTATCTTAACCAAATTAATCAGGTGAGATGGGCCAGTACTATGTCTGATGAATATAGACTGAGATGTGGGGTGAGACAAGGTGGTCTATCCTCCCCAATACTTTTTAATTTGTATATGGACCAGTTGATCTGCGAACTCAGCAGGATACATACTGGTTGTTACATTGACGGAGTCTGTTTTAGTAACATCAGCTATGCAGATGATATGGTCCTGCTGGCTCCGTCGATCAACGCCCTCAGAATTCTGGTCAGAGTCTGCGAAAACTATGCAGAGGCACATGGATTGAAGTACAATTGCAAGAAGAGCGAGGTCCTCATCTTTAAGGCTGGTAAAAACTGTCCAACTGAAGTCCCACCAATAATACTTGGTGGCTCAGCTCTGAAATTGGTCAATAAATTTAAATATCTCGGGCATATTATAACCCCAGACCTTGAAGATGACGAAGATATAGAGAGAGAGCGGAGGGCGTTGGCAGTGAGGAGCAATATGTTGGCTCGCAGGTTTGCACGGTGCACCAAGGAGGTAAAACTAACATTATTTAAAGCATATTGCACGTCATTTTACTCCAGCAGCCTGTGGGTCAAGTATTCGCGACGAGCCTACAACGTCCTCCGTGTACAATATAACAACGCGTTTAGGATGCTGTTGGGACTATCGCGGCGCTGCAGTGCGTCCGGAATGTTCGCGGAGGCACATACTGATGGCTTTCACGCTATAATCCGTAAGAAGGTGGCGTCTCTTCTTCTAAGAGTGCGCGGTAGTAACAACAGCATTCTAAAAGCGATTGCTGAGCGCTCTGACAGTCCTATATTAAAGCATTGGGTGGGCTTAGTTATAGGAGCTGTTAAATAAAATCTGCCTGTAATGTTACTAACATAGTTTTTAAGATTTACTAACAAAAATATGGATAAATGTAAATAATCTGAAATAAATGAATAATAATAAAGAAGTTTTCCTCGAATAGTTTTCAGTTGACTTTCTACAACAGGACCTTATCCACAACTGCTTTCTTCTTATTACCTAATTAAGAGTCATACAATTTAATCAACTCAGGCTGTCGCAGTCCACTGCTGGACATAGGCCTCTCCCATGTTGCGCCACAAGACTCAGTCCCCGCCAGCTACCCTTTTCGTCGTCGCCGTCAGTCCACCTGGGGCGGTCGCCCATAGAAATAGATAGAATGGTTGTAATCACAATTTTACTTGCGATTCATGCGTGGCAACTTTTCGAACAAACTACGCCTCCCATATTGACGTCATTAATTTTTTTTAATTAACTTTAATCAAATGTACTTTACAGCTTTTGTTTCTGCAGTTACACACAGCACAATACGGTATTTTTGCGGGTTTTTGTTACAGTATTTACAGAAACAAGTCATAAGGCGTACTGAGAAAGGCTTTGAAATGCACTGCGCTATGGTGCAGATTGATTGCACTCGCGCCCTGCCCACTTTGCTGTTCTATCTATTTCTGTGGGATCGCCCGCTGTTTGCTGATTCGCGGTCTTTACTCAAGGACTCGTCTGCTCCAACGGCCGGTCCTTCGACATACATGACTTTAAAACAAAAAAACACAAGAAAGTCACCAATTTTTTCCAACAATTAACATCTGTAGCCACTTCCGTTTCCACCTTACTACAGCGAATTGGTCCAATCCGCTGATTACTCGATAGATCAGGTACACCAAGCTATACATCCCGCTAACTGCGCCATGTCTCGCGGAGCCACATTAAACTGAATGTTTTATACAAACGCGCGCACTAGATATAAAGTCTGACTGGGAAGATCTATCGCTGTCAATGCGGTGAGAGATTGAGCCCATTTTGAGAGAAAAAAGTATAGAAAATATTGTACATAGGTAGATACTTCTTTCCTATTCGTGGTCCTTACAATTCAAGATAGTGTTACGGCCAATATTGATATTATAAAGAAAGAAAAGACAGTTTTTTTTTTTACTGTCCCAGTTATCAGCATGTAACAACTAAAAAACGAAACAATGCAAAGTATATACAAAGAAAATACACATAAAACAATAGTTAAGTACATAAAACTACTTAATCAAAATGGCCGATTGCAAGCCATAGCCGTGACAACGAGCACACGTCCACACATATTACATATCCTGTCTATTCACGAATTCACGATTTGCCCTACTAGAGATAGAGAGAGATAAAAATTTGACATAAGCTCCATACAAATTATGTAAATTTCTATCTCTATTAGGGCTAAATAGATAGGATATTAATTTTGGACGTTCGGCAGCTAGTTTTTAGTTTAATCATTATCATTATCATTTCAGCCGAAAGACGTTGGAAAAACTGTTGGACATAGGCCTCCTCCAAGCATCGCCACAACGACCGCTCCTGTGCTTTCCGCCTCCAGCGGATTCCCACGACCTTCAACAGGTCTTCGGTCCACCTTATAGGGGGCCTACCCACGCTGTGCCTTCCAGTACGTGAATGCCACTCCAGAACTTTTTGGCCCCATCGGCCAACCGTTCTGCGAGCAATATGCCCCGCCCACTGTCACTTAAGTTTGGAAATTCTTCAGGCTATGCTGGGGGTACCTTCGTTCTCCTGCGAATCTCCTCATTTCTGATTCTATCACGCAAGGACACTCCGAGCATAGCCCTCACCATTGCCCTCTGAGCCTTCTTATCAGGCACATTGTTAGCGACCACGTTTCAGTGCCGTAAGTAATTACTGGTAACACACACTGGTCATAGATAGACTTTCGTCTTGAGACACTGCGGTATTTTGGCCGAGAAGATATTGCGTAGCTTCCGTTTAGTCTAATGTTAGAGTTTTATTAGTAATATATGGTTTTTTTCAGCCGACTTTGAGAAGAATTACTTTTTCGATACAAAATAAATAGGTTCCACCACAAGGGCAAGGAGCACAAACATGCTATTTCAAGCCATTACAATAAAATAAAACATTCTCAACAATACCATACAAAATACGTTCACGAAACCTATAATATGTCACAATAAAGAAACTTAAATCCCAACAACTGAACATTTTTCAAAGCAACAATATTTATGGGCCTCCAATTGAATTTCACACTTGATTTGATTTCGGAGCCGCTTGAAAAATCCTTTACGGTTACCAACCGAAAGAAACGCATCTGTCAAATAATGGCGGGAAAACAGACCACGGTATTGCCAGCCTAAACGAAGGGTCGCCATGTGTCAAACGGAAAATAGTTATTTATGGGCACCATTCACAAATTGCATTTCGAGGCCGAATTGATATATAGGAATGTTTTATATGTAAATGTGGTCCTAAGACGAATGGCTTGGCCCTGAAACGGATATCGCATGATTTAGAGGCTAACTGTAATGCAGGTTTAAAGTGTTTTCCGAAAATTTTCAACAGGAGATAAATGCATTGCATAATTTGCATTGCTGTTACTTATCCTACCTCGTTTCCTACATAGTACCTATTGGTATCAAAGTGGCTAACGAAGTATTTTTTTTATTTTGTTAGAATTTATAACTCGTCATCTTCATCATACATAGTAGCCCGTACCTCATTATAGGTACACTGCTGAAAATTGACTATTCTAGATAGATAGAATATGCTTTATTGTTCACCATAACAATAGCAGAAAACAGGTAGATACAACATCTGTTTTAAGGGCACATAATATATTGGCGGTATTATCACTAAAAGCAAATAGGTAGGTACTACCTATAATGCAAAATAATTAAACTATGATGGAAGACGTAAAAGCTGATGTCATCCCATTTGAAATCATAAAAAATCAACAAATTGATGCTGTTATCTTTCGTCCTGCGCAGAATGTCTTACTCCTGCTGCTTATTAAAACCTTTCTACCATAGTTTAAAAAAAAACTCGAGTTTCCTTGCTCCAAATTCAAATACCGGTATAACATTTAAAAAAACAATAGAACAACATTTAAATTTGCATAAAGCCGCGGTCACGTTTGCGGCCGATGGTTTTGTTTCTGTAAATCATTATGTCAAGCGGGGTCAACCTCGTGGGGGCAGCCCCACGAACCAATCCGTTATTCACGATAAATGACAAGATGAATTTATGTATCAATAGGAACCTAGATTAGTTGTGAAAATATCCTCGCTGCCTCGCTGGAGGTCCTGTGAAGTATGTGGACTGGTTAGAGAAAGGTAAGTCGTATTTTAGTTCGTTTGTTTCAAAGATGGCATCTCTGTGCATAAAATGCCTAAATAACTGATTAAAAACCGGCCAAGTACGAGTTGTACTCACGCAATAAGGGTTCCGTACCACCCATCGACCTGATACCCCATAGAAACTGATTTAATTTACGAGAGTTCATCAAAAGACATCACTGAATCATCAAGACGCACCGTGAGCGAAATATGAATGTTTGCATCTCTTTCTTAGGCAGGTACTACCACATATGTCTATGTTTATCCTATTTCTATTATTTTTTGCTAAACTACATATAATTCACTATAATAATCAAGCCAAGTTTGACACTGGTATGTATTACCGTTTTGGAGATAGAGCAGGAACAAAAACGTTAAAAAAATGCATGTTTTTCGAGATTTCTTGTATTTTCTCAGAAAATTATAACCGGCTACCTATTATGGTTCAAAAGATACGGACGGACGGACAGCGTAGCGAGAGTAATAGGGTCATTGGCACCCTGTGGGTACGGAACCCTAAAAAGCAAACTGCATTTGAATAGGCCAAAATTGTTAAATGAATGAGTGCACTGAACAGCGACATCATTCAAGGATTAATAAAATAAGGAAACCTTTAATATGCTACATCCGTGCAAATGTTAGAGGACTGCTGGGTTCTTTACACCTTCCTTAACATAACCAACCCATTATTGGTCCACTGATAGGCACGGGCCTCTTCTCAGAATGAGAAGGTTTGATGCCTTAGTCCACCACAGGCACCACACTGGCTTACTGCTGGTTGACAGATTACAAACATCATCAAGAACTGTATGGAGCACTCTCAGATGTGCAGGTTTCCTCATGATGTTTTCCTTCACCGTGACAATCCAATTCTGAACCGCACAAGAATCCGAAAAGTCAGTGGTGCGGGCTTAGTTCAAACTCGGTCTGAAAACTCCTGCTTGGAAGGCAAGCGTTCAACCGCTAGACTATCACTGCTTCGCTTCCTTTGCTGGAGTAAGTTTAAAAAAAAAAGAAAAAAAAACGGGAAGCGGTTGCTATTTCCCTTAACGATTGTTAATAAAAACTAGCCTATTAGACGCTATATAAACGGGTAGACTATTGTATTTCCCCGAAGGGGTAGGCAGAGGTGTATAGCACACCCACATTTCGCCAGTTATTTTATAGATTACTGTATTATTTTGATATAAGTAAAGCTGTAGACTAATTGGCCATTAAAAGGCATATCAAAGCAAAAAATTATTAGTCAGCTGTCAAATAGCCATTAGTAATTTTTATTTTGTTCGATCACAGATGTTGACATGAGCATAAGAAAATAAATTGATCAGCGTTACATACACCGGACGGATTCTCATATAAACAAATGTACCTACTCTGTGGGACGGATGTGATTCTTAGACCTTTCGTCGGCATTGCATATTACCTGAAATTTCTCTTTTTGTGGAACAAATCACGGCAATTTTAGAAGCGAAATCTAATAAATTAGTATATATTTATGTAGATTATTATGAAGATCTTAAAAACACTTTAATTACGTAGGTAGGTAGGTACCTGGCTAATAAGACTTTATTTAGATTACTTACGCGTTAAAACCAATAGACCAATTCGCCATTTAGCTATGGGAGATAATTGTTAATAAACCATAGTAGGTAACTAGACTCTTGACCATAAGGTACAACGTGACTCGCAATCTGAAGAATAACTTCTGAGGTTTAGCTATTCTTAGGGAAACCTAATAGGTACTTGGGTTAGCGTAGAAAAATGTTTATGCTCCAGCTCATGCACTATTAAGATAATTGATTAGTCTTTCCACGACAACCACGGGAAGGAATAGATAGACAGGTACAAGGTACAGGGTAAATTTTTCTATAGCGAGAAGCCCCAAACCAATTAATTATTAAGTACCTACCTACCTACTTAATTTACATTTACGTAAAAAGATACTGGTCATAGGTACACCTAATATTGGTTTTAAACGCATCTAATATGATATGATCATATGAACCTCGTCATGTTTGGGCAGAAAGGATTAAACCACGATATATTTACATATCGTTTGATCACGTGCCGTATTCCCGCGGTATTGAAAGTCTGCGGTTCGGTAGTCACGGCTGTGTTGCCAGGCAATAAAAAATTACTATTTTGATAACATACTTAACCCTTAGGCTGCAGAAATGAGACAAATGGAATTAGAATTGTTTCTGGAACTGGAGCATTCAAAAGGTTAATTAAAATATTTTCGGGTTACAAAAAAAATTATCAAAAGTTTCAATAAGAAAATGTTTACCTAAACCTGAACTGTAGGTAATGTCCAACCATAGGCAGAAGACGTATTTTCTTCCTTCGTTTCTTCTGTTTGTCGTCGTTGACTGAACATGGGTCCTATGTACCCACGACTACAGACAGTTAATTAAGGGTTAATAGTGCCGTTGCTTGAAGCTAATTATGGATGGAAGCTAATAATTAGGAATTTATTCTACCGTTGGACCACCCATATATTGATAGGTGGGTGTAGGTAGATAGGTGGTACTAAAGATATCAACGATACACCTAAGATCTCAATGGGGTTCAGCAGAGGTCTATGTTCGTACATCCACAATAATTATTTGTTTTTCGCCAGGTACCTACATCATTATTCTGTTTTGAGGTCTCGTGTGAAGGGCTCAATTCTTTGAAATTCAAAACTGATAAAATTAGCCAAGCTTAGCTCACTTACCTAACTACTTAGTTATATCTCATCATCATCCTCCTGCCCTTATCCCAATTTATTTGGGGTCGGCGCAGCATGTTTTTTTCTTCCATAAATCTCTATCAGCCGTCATCTCTGTGTTTACTTTCTTTCTATTCATATCATCTTTCACACAATCCATCCATATTTTCTTCGGTCTCCCTCTTTTCTTATAGCCATCAACATTCATACTTAAAACTTTCCTCGTAACATGCTCCCCATTCCTCCTCATCACATGTCCATACCATGATAGTCTGTTGCTACTTAACTTCTCTGTCACTGGCGCTACTTTCAGACTCCCTCTTACATATTCATTCCTTATCCTATCCATTCTCGTTACACCACACATTCCTCTTAACATTCTCATCTCAGTTGCATGCACTTGCCTTTCATTAATTCCTTTCGTAGCCCAACATTCCGATCCATACAGGACAGCAGGTCTTATCATGGTCTTATAGATTTTCCCCTTCAGTTTAAGAGGAATTCGGGAGTCACATGTAGTTCCCGTGACCTGCCGCCATTTCAACCATCCTGTGTTAATTCGGTGCTTGACTGTCCGGTCAATTTCGCCATCGCTTTGCACAAGTGAACCGAGGTACCGAAAGTCGGAGCAGACTGGCAAGGGCACGCCATCTAGCGCAATAGCAACAAAACCGGAAAGACCGCCGAAATCGCAGAACATGTATTCCGTTTTAGTTCTGCTGATTTTCAAGCCAACGTTCTCCAGATTTTGTTGCCATTTTGCCAATCTACTCTGGACCTCAAGTCCATCTTCACCAACAAGGACAATGTCGTCAGCAAACAGCATGCACCAGGGTGCCTCTTCCTGGATTTCTGATGTCAAAGCATCCATTATCAGCAAGAAGAGGTAAGGACTTAGAGCCGACCCTTGGTGCAAGCCTACAGCCACACTGAACTCGTCGGTGTTGCCAGCGGCCGACCGAACGTGGGTACTAGATTGGCTGTACATAGCACGAATTAACTCCACATACTTTGCAGGCACACCTTTCTCTTTCAGCGCCCACCACAAGACCTCGCGGGGTACTCTGTCGTATGCCTTCTCTAGGTCAACGAACACCATGTGCAAGTTCTTATGCGCACGTCTATACTTTTCGCATATTTGGCGGAGTGCAAATATGGCATCCGTTGTCCCACGACCTGGCATAAATCCCATCTGGTTTTGGGTGATCTCACTCTCCTCTCGCAATCTTTTCTCTATCACCTTCTCCCATACTTTCATACTGTGTGACATGAGCTTTATTCCTCGATAGTTGTTGCAGTCTTGTACATCACCCTTATTTTTGAAGATGGGCACTAGCGTACTATTACACCATTCTTGTGGGATCGTTTCTTCATGCAACAACTTATTCAAGAATAAAGTCAGCCAGTAACATCCATCTTCTCCTAATAATTTCCATACTTCTACTGGTATACCATCTGGTCCCACTGCTTTCCCATTTTTCATACCTCGAATCGCCCTTCTGACTTCATCCATACTAATTTCATTCACCAAACCCCTATTTACATGCACCTCTTTAAGTAGGCCAGACCATACATTCTCTTCATTCATCAACCTTTCAAAGTATACCTTCCAACGCTCTTTTATTTCATCATCTTTTGCTAAGACCATACCTGCATCATCTTTTATACATTTTATATGAATTATATCTCTTGCTCTCTTTTCTCTAGACTTTGTTATGCGATAGAGCTCTTTCTGGCCTCTACTTAGTTATATCTACAATGTATAATTTTAAAACCTAAGTTAAGCAGACATGAAATAGAAGAACATTGACTCGTATGTACCATTATCTTAAACTTAGGTACAAATATCAAATACCTACTGGCAACATTCCACACCATCAATTTGTTAGGTTAGCGCAGGCGCGTCAACTCGACTCGACGCTCGTCCGTGTACGTGTAGTTAAACAGCTGTTCGACCTTGAGTTAACAAACACAATATAAACCAAACAAACCGTGCATTATGGACTTCAGCGACAAAGTGATTCTAATAACCGGTGCCAGCTCCGGCCTCGGGGCAGCAACAGCGATCTACCTATCAAAATTATCAGCCAAGCTCGCCCTGGTAGGCCGCAAAGATGCAAACTTGAAGAGAATAGCTTTATACTGCGAGAAAACTAAAGGTATAAAAGCTCTTGCTATTAGCGCTGACGTCAATGAAGAGCTTGATGCTGAAAGGATAATTAACGAAACAATAGAACACTACGGAAAACTGGACGTGTTAGTGAACAATGCCGGTGTTATTGGGATGGGTGGCATCAAAAACTCGTCTATGGAAACATACGACAAAGTAATGAACACCAATATGAGATCTGTGTACCATTTGACGATGCTCGCGTCCCCACATTTGATTCAATCCAAAGGTTGTATTGTAAATATTTCATGTATCGCCAGTTCGAAGCCGAGTACCATGGCCTTGGCCTACAACATCTCGAAGGCCGCCTTGGATCATTTCACTAAATGTGTTGCCTTAGAGTTAGCACCAGATGGCGTAAGAGTGAACTCTGTAAATCCAGGTTTTATTAAAACGAATTTGTTGAAGGGTATTGGACTGACTGAAGATCAGTTGGCTTTGTTTGTAGCTAATGTTGTTGGTAATATGCCTATGAAGAAGGCAGTAGAAGGCGACGAAGTAGCTGCCTTGATTGCGTTTTTGGCTAGTGATAAGGCAAAAAGTATTACTGGATCAACCTACATCATAGATGGCGGTAGTGTATTGCGTTAAATCTTTGATTTTGAATATCACAACAAATATAAATAATTTTAGTAGTGTAAGAATATATTTATATGAATTTTGAATAGAATGTTGAGTAAACACCTTATTTTAATTATATAACTTGATGTTCCATTTTGTAAGAAACCTCAAATCTCGAATTAAATCAACGAAAGTCAAGTGTCAACTTCTAGAATTACAATTAATTAATATGGGGTGTAGTAGCTTCTTAAATCGTTGGGAGAACTACCTATAGGTAAACAAAAGTTATGGATGCAATTAATGTCACGGAACACAAAATTTGGTGATACCCTACATACAAGCTATTGTCAAGTATTTAAATTCCTATGAGCTAATATTGTAAGAATTTGTAATGTTTTTACCCAACTAAAGCTTTACTCGCTTGTTTGCAAACATGTTTAATATTGAGCTCGAGATTGATTTAATAAAAATGCGATTTTTGAGTAATACCTAACATAAATAATAAGATTGCCATACCTTCTAAAGTAGGTGGGTACCCTACCTACTTTACGTTTTATCTTAGGTACTGTTAACTGCAAAGATAATCTCAGATTGTTATGAACTTTTTTTATATGCTACCCTTTTGGTCTGAGATGCTACCTAGTCAAAAGCTATTCCTTGTATTTTTAAACTAATTATGCTATAAATAATAATATTGTTGTTAAATTACCTAGTTTTTTAGAAATAAATGTAAACTGTACCTATCTACCAAACGTTATTTTTATTCCCATGAACAAGTTCCTAATAAAGAATAGTATAAATTATAAATAAATAATACACTTTTTTTTGCTGCACACGGGAATATCTACATCTGCAGAAATAGTTCTTGCTTGAAACATTAATATTCACGGCGTAAACCAGAATGATTTTCTCGTCAATCTGATCAGCGGGGAAGATTAAGTGGCCTGACCAAAATGGCACGTGCTATTGCCTAGTTGAAACCCAGGAACTTAGAGATTTCAGATAGAGGCCCTGCCGCGATGGCGCAAAAAACTGCTTTAATATACCACTACTATTGGCTTCCGAGTTCGAGTTGAGTTCATTGAATTCCATGAGATTATCCCTCGTAAGAGAAGGTAGATAATCGATGCATATTGTTCTTTTTGATGAAACTATCGCTCCGTTTTACTAATACTAGATACAAGAAAGGGATGGCAACAATTTTTGAACAGTAAAATTCGTTTACGTGTTTGGTACATTTATTTGTATTTTAGTGAGCACGTCCGAGATCACGACTAAACTTGTATGGAAATTTTAATCCCGACTAATTTGACAGCACTAAAATTTTTGCCATCCCGTTCTTGTGCCTAGTATTAGTAAAAGAGAGCGATAGTTTAAAATAAGTTTAGTCCGTGAGCAAGAAAATCGACACCATTGTACGACTACTAGTGGTGTGAACCGGTTCTCAAAAAACCGGATAATCACCGGTTAGAGTGAGTACCGGAGACTAATCGGTGATTGCACTAAACTACCGGTTATTTGATTTGTCACAGAACGCAGCCGAATGTGGCATTTTTTTTTTAGCGTGTTTTTTCTTGTCATAATATAGATTTGGAGTATTTTGATTAACCGGAGAACATCCGGATAATCTCCGGTGATTCAATAAAATCTCCGCATAATCTCTGGAGGCTGAAATTGCCTCCGGTTCACACCACTAACGACTACGTTTCAACTGTACAGTCTAGTCAAGATCTCAACAAAATAGGTACCCTTCATTATCTTATTAATGCGCAAAAGCCTGTAGTTGAATTTCAATATTTCAACCCCTGCGTAGACCAAATGCGTATCTGCAATAATAATTCAGCGTCATAGAAGAATGACGTTTATCTTGCAATTAAGCTAAATTGGGTCAATTTATGTGTACAACACTTTTAAAATTAAATTTCTCATTTACAAGTCATTGGGCAAGCTTCGTATTCTATTCATGAATGTGTCACTTACTAAACTCGTGCAAACTCGAAAGTGCAAATAAAATGAGAACTAATAGTGGCCCATTAAAACTATCAACAGGTACTCTGAAAATACCAAACAAGGCACATTGTTTTACCTATTCAACAATACCTATCTTTACTGGACGAGCAGTCGTAGCTAATTCTACGAGTTAACCGTATAAAATTGTGTTTTGTGATTCAATTCCGCACATAAGTAGACAAGGATGTTGGAATTTACGACAGAAGTCATTTGTTAGTAAATGGTTATGTCATCTGCAAGTCCGATTATCACAATGATGGTTGTTATTTCCTTATAACAACCATCACTTAAGATGCCATGGAGTAATGTGGTTTTTTATACATAAAGTTTACATACCAGTCGCATATTTCGTAATGGCGATTACACAAAAACCTACAGCGTATTTCAAGACAAGATTACATGGTTTTTCCGAAACATAAATAGGTACCTACACTAAGTAAGTATTTATTACGGCTGTTTCCATCCATAGATTTGAAAACTAAGAAACTATTACAGAAAAGGATCGTTGGTCATGACATGTCAGCACCATGATCATTGTTTAGAGCCTGTTGGTAAACATCATCGTATGATCCAAAGAAACCTAATCAAGATTCTATGAGCAGTCACAGAAGCATGACCTAATTTGAAGATTACACTGGTTATAATTGTAAGCCTTATATGAACCTGATGGATATCTGATCTGCCTTTATCATACAATTTTTTTGCATTGTTAGCTTGTTCAAATATGCGAACCAAGAGTACAATAGCCTTGTAATATTGCCACATAATATTGGTTGATGAATAGATAAGAGTATAAGAGCTATATTGCAGGTACTACTGGCGTTCTCTTCCTACAAACATCTCGAAAAATACCATATCAAATATCATCTGCATTTTTGTTTCATTGTACTCATCAGTATGAACAACTTTTACTATGGGACCAACCCTGAAATCGCAAATAAAACATTCGGTGTTCCCTACATTTTGTCAATTTATGTGAACACAAATGTAGGGAAGAGCTGATTTTTTTCCCTCCCTCCCTCAATGTAAAGAAGGTCAACCAACGTTGTAGTTTCTTTTTAATAAATCACTACGTTAAGTACGTACAAATTACAAATGCTATTATAATTATTGTGTGTACTTTTCATTGTTTTCTAGTAATCTTAACTATTATAAAATTGTAAACGTCTGTTTGTTTGTTTGTTTGTTTGTTTGTTTGTTCCAGCATCACGCTAAAACTACTGGACCGATTTTGATGTTTTTTTTTTTGTTTGAAAGCTGATGATCTGACTTAAAAACTGGTATGGGTTTTGAGAAAGAAAGAAAGAAAGAAAAAAAGAAAAAAAATTATTCGTGGGTTGCGTACTCACTCGACAGATCGAAGCTTCTATGCATTTGCACGAGCCGATAGTAATGTACGATGGAGTGGAGTGGAGTGGAGTGGACAGGGGATGGGACTGGGGATGGGACTGGGGACGGGACAGGGGACGGGACTGGGGACGGGACAGTGGACGGGATAGGGGACGGAACATGGGACGGGAAATGGGACGGGACATGAGACGGGACATGGGACAGGACAGTGGGACCGCACATGGGACTGGACATAGGATGGGACATGGGACAGGACATGGGACATGGGACGGGACGATAGTGATATAGTGGGACAGTGGGACAGTAGGACAGTGGCAGTGGGACGGTGGGACAGCGGGGCAGTGGGGCAGCGGGGCAGTGGGCCAGTGGGGCAGTGGGGCAGCGGGGCAGCGAGGCATTGGGGCAGCGGGGCAGCGTGCCAGCAAGGGAGCGGGGCAGTGGGGTACCAGGGCAGCGGGGCAGTGGGATAGCGGGGCAGCGGGGCAGTGGGGTAGCGGGGCAGCAGGGCAGTGGGGTAGCGGGGCAGCGGGGCAGTA
The DNA here is from genome assembly GCA_949699075.1 of Asteroscopus sphinx. NCBI lineage: Eukaryota > Metazoa > Arthropoda > Insecta > Lepidoptera > Noctuidae > Asteroscopus > Asteroscopus sphinx. The sequence continues at coordinate 17,055,612 of OX453022.1, read as the reverse complement.
GGGAAGTGGGGCAGCGTGGCAGGCAGTGGGGCAGTGGGATAGTGGGGCTGCGGGGCAGCGGGGCAGTGGGGCAGTGGGGTAGAGGGGCAGTGGGGCAGCTGGGCAGTGAGTTACCGGGGCAGTGGGGCAGTGAGATAGACGGGCAGCGGGGCAGTGGGGCAGCGGGGCAATGGGGCAGCGGGGCAGCTGGGCAGTTGGGCAGCAGGACAGTGGGGCAGCGGGACAGCGGGGCAGTGGGGAAGCAGGGCAAGCTGCGGGGCAGTGTGATAGAGGGGCAGCGGGGCAGTGGGGCAGTGGGGCTGTGGTGTATCGGGGCAGCGGGGCAGTGGGGCAGCGGGGCAGCGGGGCAGTGGGGCAGCGGTGCAGTGGGATACCGGGGCAGTGGGGCAGTGGGATACTGGGGCAGCTGGGCATCGGGGCAGCGGGGCAGCGGGGAAGTGGGGCAGCGGGGCATTGGGGTAGCGGGGCAGCGGGGCAGTGTGGCAGCTGGACAGTGGGGCAGCAGGGTTGTGGGGAAGCGGGGCAGTGGGGCAGCGGGGCAGGCTGTGGGGCAGTGGAATAGAGGGGCAGTGGGGTAGCGGGGCAACAGTGCAGTGGGGCAGTGGGGCAGTGAGATAGCGGGGCAGCGGGGCAATGGGGGGCAGTGGGGCAGTGGGTTTGTCGGGCAGCGGGGCAGCCGGGAAGTGGGGCAGCGGGGCAGTGGGGCAGCGGGGCAGAGGGGAAGCGGGGCAGTGGGACAGCGGGGCAGTGGGGTAGCGGGGCACCGGGGCAGCGGGGCAGTGGGGCAGCGGGGCAGTGGGTTACCGGGGCAGCGGGGCAGTGGGTCAGTGGGATAGTAGGGCAGCGGGGCAGCGTGGCAGTGGGGCAGCGGGGCATTGGGGTAGCGGGGCAGTGGGGCAGCGGGACAGTGGGGCAGCGGGGCTGTGGGGAAGCGGGGCAGTGGGGCAGCGGGGCAGGCTGTGGGGCAGTGGGATAGCGGGGCAGCAGGGCAGTGGGGCAGCGGGGCAGTGGGGCAGTGGGATAGCGGGGCAGTGGGGGGCATTGGGGCCGTGGGGCAGTGGGGTAGCGGGGCAGTGGGGCAGTGGGGCAACTGGGCGGCGGGGCAGCTGGACAGCGGGTCAACTGGGCAGCGGGGCAGTGGGGCAGCGGGGCAGCCGGGAAGTGGGGCAGCAGGATAGTGGGGCAGTGGGGTAGCGGGACAGTGGGGCAGCGGGGCAGCTGGGCAGCGGGGCATTGGGGCAGCGGGGCAGCGGGGCAGTGGAGCAGTGGGGCAGCGGGACAGTGGTGCAATGGGATAGTGGGGCAGCGGGGCAGCGGGGCAGTGGGGTAGCGGGGCAGTGGGGCAGCGGGAAAGCGGGGCAGTGAGGCAGTGGAGTAGTGGGGCAGCGGGGCAGTGGGACAGCGGGACAGTGGGACAGTGGACTGGACTGGAATGGACTGGACTGGACTCGACTGACGTGGGTTAGCAGAATTTAACGTGAGCGGAGCCGCGGGTAAAAGCTAGTTTTTAATAAAGAGAATATTGGAAAGAAATAACAATTTTATTTTAAATCAAAATTTCAACACAAATTAATAATAATCGAATAGGTTACAACCCTATTTTTTTTTATAATAAATATTAAGATCCTCCTGTGCTCGCGGGCCGGGGGCCCTCTTCAGCCGGGGGCCCCTGGCATTTTGCCCGTCTCGCCACCCTATTGCGTACCGCTGAAAGTTTTGCTGCTCTGTCCTTGATCAGTATCTAAGCAATTCCTAAAGGAAAGCCGGTGGGAATCGTGTTATATGGACCCTTCGCCACTGATACGATGTATGACTCGTGGACCCACTGGCTTTGTACCACCATGCATATACATTATACTTTTGATACACCTACTTGCCATTATAGCGCAATTCTTGACAAAATACCTTGTTCCATTTGTTTTCTAGTAGATTTAAGTACTTGAAAACAAATTAAAATTTAAGTACTTACAGAGTGCAGGTACTTAAATCCTACAGGCTTAGACTTAGACTTAAAGGTTACAGTGGACCGCACGTCAGTGGTAACAGTCTGACCTTGACAGCGACTTTGTTTCGCAAGCAGTAAGAGCGGTTTTCGTAATTCAAATGTTACCACTGACGTGCGGTCGACTGTACACGTAACATTAGTTTCCAACGATCCAGATGCACGTAATTTGTTTGTATACAAACCAAATGGACGATTCTTTTTTCAGGTGAGGTAGAGTGGTCAAAGTAGTAAGAGGTCTGTAGGTCAAAGGCAAGCCCATTTTGGAATAATAAAAAAGTTGACAGAGTTGTTACCCTATCGACTACGTACTTGCATAGGTACCTACACAGAAATAGATAGAATGGCCATGTGGGCAGGGTGCGCGTGGCAGCACCATGCGCCATAGTGCAGGATATTTCAAAGCCTTTCTCAGCACGCCTTATGACTTGTTTCATGCGTAGCATCTCTACTTGGTCTGTGCTTGTTTACATAAATACTGTAACAAAAACCCGCAAAAATGCCTTATTGTGCTGTTTCTAACTGCAGAAACAAAAGCTGTAAAGTACATTTGATTAAAATTTATTTTAAAAAAATAATGACGTCAAAATGTAAGGCGTAGTTTGTTCGGAAAGTTGCCACGCATAAATCGCAAGTAAAATTGTGATTACAACCATTCTATTTCTCTGGGCATAGAATAGGTAATATGCTATGGGTACCTAGTAGTAGGCCTAATGGCATACGACAAACAACATACAAACATAACAACGCGCATACAAACATTTGTTTCATTTCTATTGTATCAAATCAGTCCCTTTTATATACTACCGCTGTATGTTAGTACATATTATTATTTCTATGGTTCCACTTCATTAGCAGTTTACCGACACGCCGCGCGCCGGCGCCGTATTAAACATTGCCTTATTTGGCAGTAGCAATCACATGGGGATGTAGCTCAGTGGTAGAGCGTTCGCTTTGCATGTGAAAGGCCCCGGGTTCGATCCCCGGCATCTCCAAAACTCTTTTTGGCTAATTTTAGTAGCTGAAGAACTTACCTAGCCAAAATTAATGGGGAAGATTTATTTATTTTGACTTTATTGATTAGTAGTTTTACTGTCTGTTTTTGTCGGGTCGGGCAGTGTTATTGGGTTTTTTCAGTATGAAATTCTCAGTAGCAGCCCGAAGTCTGGATTTGTGCCCGGTTAATGGCAATAGGCTCGCCCCCTATTACATGGGACTTACAACATAACTGGCGAAATGCGGGTGTACTATACACCTCTGCCTACCCCTTCGGGGAAATACAGGCGTGATGTTATGTTATGTTTAGTTTTACTGATTTCCTTTTTGTGGGGAATGTTACTGCTTTCTCGGCCTCTTAGCACTTATACGGTATATATTTACTACATTACTGTCTGCAGCAATAGGAATGTCATTTAAATTTACATAGAGGTATCATTATTATTGTCTGCTCCTGCTTGGAATACTGTCGCTGTGCCTTAAAAATGGCTATGGGCATTTTTTTAATTTTAGGTTTTATACTATTTTGATCCTTATTTCAATATATATACGCTGTAAAACAGTTTTGGGATCGGAAACAGCACAAGGACTGCGACGATATACTATTGAGTATATATCGGAATGCATCTATATCAAAAGGGCAAGGGCCTCAAAGCTTACATTTCAGGCATGACAAAACATGTCGCAAAAAAAATAAAAAAATAAAAAAACAATGTCACATTCGGTTGTATTTGTCTGAGTAGTACAAATTAAAGTATAAAATTAAATACAATTTAATAAAAAGAAACTACTTCGTCGTAAGCCGTATAAAATAATAAAAAAAGGCTGTAGTCAATTAGGGGAAATCGCAATCAAAATGTTGTGACGTGTTAACCGATTTATTGTTACACTGAAAATAATTTAATATTACAATACAATTGTATTCATAATTCATAAAAGACAACTAATTTTAGATTGCCAAAAATAATTCACTGGTAAATTATGTTTCATAATCGTCAATGAAAATTATATAAACTTTTTTTTAAAAGGAATGGAAATATCATCGATACTACTCAGGAATCGATTACATATATTAGATTATATACATCGAATTTTATCGATTCTTCTTTTGAACACGACTCGAAGACATGACGAGCTTATACGCACTAATCTAGCAAACTCTAGATATACAATGAACACAATGCAATTTGGAAACTCCCTACATAACGTTTAGAATCTCCAAGTTTACTATTTATTCATTAAGCATAAAGTACAGTATGCGCAATATAAGTTGACCGGCCTAAAGTTGTCACGAGACCGTCGCAATCTTAGATGAAGTACCTATGGAGCCGTAGTAATGAAATGAACACTTCTCATACAGCTGCTATCTTTTGTCTGACACAGGCAGCAACGTGACAGAAAAAGAAAGATATCTACAATCGGTGTGACTTTCAAATGTCAATGTAACCGTTTTGCGTCAAAATTTGTACTAGCAAGTTACCAAACTGGTGACTCAATATAAACTGGAGGGACTAAATAAAACAAAATTGCTTTTATTCCGATTTTTTCAGTACAGACAAAATGTCTTTGTCTCATTCTAACACATTGTGACGTTTATGCAACAGAGGAGTCCTGCCAATGCGGCGCAGTTCAACTTATTACTACAACTCCATAGGTACTTCCTCCAAGGTCGCAATAATTATTTCATGGGTGTTATTAGTGGCAAGGGGCAAGGAAAATATGCGCAGTGCCTAACTTCTGGTCGATCAAGATAGATTACGCGTATTGTAAAGTCGAAGATACTGATTACAAACTATATACACACAGGTAAAACTGTTTATGCAGATTATATACTGTTGAATTTATTGAAAATTATTTGATTTTTCAAAACCAATATTTGTATGAATTTAAGTTTACCTGTGCGTACCAGCTTAAGACTGATAGAACGTATATATACAATAGTTCATTAAAACAAAACTAAAATATTTATTAACACTACGATTTCTATCAGTCTCGGAATATGGACTAAAATATAGTTTCTGAACGCTTTGGTTATCATGTAAACCCCAATATTTAGAATGATGTCTAGCGGTATGAATAAATGTTATTCAGAATATTTACCGCACATTAAATTGCATGAAACATTACAATATGCATATCAGAAAATTTATTTTAATCATCCTAAAACAAATAGGCTGATAAGGCTACGTTTCCTTACAAGTACCCATCGATCATACAGCCCATAGACGATAGACGCCTATTGTCAAATATAATGCGTACAATAAATTCTGCCACTAGCTGAGGCATGTTACTGCAATCTAATTGGCTCTATCAAGGCGGCTATTGGATATTCACTAACGTGGCAGTTTTGACAGCTCACATAAGTGGTCGAAACTGATTTGAAGTTTTCAAGTAGCTAATAGTGGCGAACTACATCAGTTCTATGGGACTATTGAGACGTATATTGGGTGTATGGTCGATGCAAGTCGCTAAAATATTCTCCACATACAATTTCATCCACTAATATAGATATATTTCAATTGAGTCCGTCTTATACAGACCTTTGTTTCTTAAAACTACTATTACGTAAATATCAGCCATCTAAATGCCTACATTCCACGGGCTTAGAATTTTGAACACCAATGCCGCTATCACTCTTGACTAAAGGTTCACAAGAAGTTTTGCTATATTTTTCACATTTTTAAACTTGATAACTTTTTCGTAACCACATGGTTAGGAAGTGAGAAAGTCATGAGCAGGAATGTGATTTGAGTATGTGTCAAGTATACGACGACAAAGACGGGAGCACTAACACATATCAGTTGACAACTCTGAACAGACCATCTGCTTCCGGGCAAGCTCCAACGTTCAATCACATGTTCGTCGAACATAAAATATATTTTCTTCACTACGACAAACGGTTGAGCACCAACACCATCTATTATACACAAGACAGCATCAAAGTTGTCAAAACACATCGGAAACACGCCACGGCAACTATTACCACGATAATCCTTCACGAAATAAGCTCAGTTCACTTTCACTGGAGTCCATTCAATTGTGTCAAACGCGCTCGCTGTCTACAAGAAGATTATTAGTACTGCGTGGGTTCGCTCGCTTCGCTTGCGGGAGAGAGGTCCCCGGCAGGCGCAGGCGCAGGACAGCAGTTCTCGTTGAGATCGCGCTTGCGGCGGGGGCTAGGCTCGCGGCTCGGGCAGTGGGAGCGGCCCGAGTGGCCCGTGCGGCCCGAGCGGCCCGCAGCCGGTGCGGCCCACGGACGCGGCCGGGCCGTCGCTGGCACCGCCGTGCTCCAGCGACGTGACGGACGGCAGAGAGGCCCGCTCCGACGCGGCCGGCGACGGCGCGTCCACATCATTCTGCAACGATCCAACGCGCTCAGCTGTGGCGCCGGCTACAACACCACGGGGGCGGGCGGGAAGGGACGGGGGAGGGGGACGGGGGACACCGTTACTCACTCGCTTACCGTGACGTCTCAGGTGACGGTCCACTGTCTCTGGCTTGCGTCTCATCATTATTATACAGCACGGGAAAGTAAACAAATAGATCTGAATTCTCTATAGACCGGATTCTAAGTCGACAAATCTGTGAGATGCAGGGGTCTACTCGCAAAATCGAAATCGAAACGAAACGACAGTGCTCCGAATATATCGGTCGTACTCTACTCTAATAAATGTTCGGATTCTATGTCGTTTATCGAATTTTCAAACACAATATTGCGATTTTTTACGACGTCATAGACAATGTTCGGAGTCAAAAACAAAAGAAATAATGTCAATGACATTAACAACTGAGAGTAGGGTTGTACGACCGAAAATTGACGATTATTATTTGTAGGATTTTGGGTTAATTTCCTTTGCCTATCACCGACTGCAAGTGCCGCCATCTCGCGGAAGCGAGCGACATTCGCCCCTTCGTCTTGAGTTGCGCACGGGAACACATCCTATTATGTGAAAAATATCAAAAATAGCAGAAAAACTATATATTCTTTTCTACTACGAGTGTCAACTTATTGTTAACATCTGTGAAAGTGCTGGTTGAGCTGGTTCTCATCGTATCCGTCCCGGGATCTGGATAATCATACACGCGGCGCAGTATATGGTGAGTCAACAAAGGCAAAACATTTTTTATAGTAAATTAAAGTATTCTGAGCTATCCGTATTCAACATTTTGGTCATTCGTGCCAGGATTAACCAGTTACGATATCAATTATCCTATATTTGGTGTATTTATCGTATAATTAACGTAAAATAATCCACTCATTAGTTTTTGCTACCTACCTTCTAGTTCGTGCAAAAATATCAGTTAGTTCGTTCGAATTGTTAACAAAGTTTAATTGTTCACACTTACAACTAACACAAAACCTATTTATATATAGTTTTACCCCTAATCCAACGTTTATTTCAATTCTAAACGCGATATTTCTGACTCACTTTTTCGAAAATTATTTACGTAAATTGACCGACCGACACCGTTCGGTCATTTGCATATCGAATAATAATTATAAAAAATGCCTCCTAAGAGTCAAGATGATTATGACAAGTTGTTACAACCACATATTACTACAAAAGATATGTGTTTTATGCGATTACAAGCCTTGTATGATATATCTAAAAAATTAAGCAATAAGCCAGAATTGTGTGTGGAGTTCAATGTTCGAATTAAAGATCTTTCGTTATTGCGGGAAAAGTTTGAACAGAGCTATCATAACATTGTACTCATTAAGAAAAAACAATGTCCTGATTATGTTCCTTCATACAAAGAAGTCGAAAGTTTCGACGAAATATACTATCATATTTGCGGAGTTTCGATGAATTTGAATGAGCAGCAACAACAATCTGTGACGAAAGTTGATGATTCTAGTAGTACCGTAAAACCTAGGTTACCTAAATTGGAACTATTTCCGTTTGATGGCAAACTTGAAAACTGGCCTACATTTCGCGATACTTTTACAAGCTTGATCCATAACAATAAACAGATTGCCAATATTGAGAAGTTTTACTATTTATTAACGGCGGTCAGCGGGTCTGCGTTAACTATTGTCAAGTCATTGCCCGTTTCGGCGGACAATTATAACATAGTATGGGACGCGTTGGTTAAGCGCTATGAAAATAAACGCGCTTTAGCAACTGTTTATCTTGATAAAGTTTTTAAATTCAAACCTTTGTTAAATGAATCTGTGTCAGGACTTAATGATTTTTTACAGACATTTCAAGAAAACATTAAGGCATTAAAGTTGTTGCAAATTAAGGATTTATCCAGTTTTATACTTTTTTATATCGCGTTGCATAACCTAGACCCTGTTACTAGGCGAGAGTTGGAGCGGGTGATAGAACAGAGTGAGATACCTACTTATGACGATTTAATCAATTTTATAGAGAAACAAGTGCGCGTTCTGGAGATGTCCGAGTGTAAAACAAATTCCACGAAAAGTGTAACTTATACTCGGGGGCACGAAAAGGTCAATAACCCTTCTTCGTCAAACAAATCAAAAGTTTCAAATAATTCAAACTCGCAGCGGGCGTCACTATCGTCAGCTGTCGTCAATACAAACAAACCTTGTAATACAAAATCCATGGAGTGTTTGTATTGTAAAAAGATGCATTCTATATATCGATGTATCGAATACAGCGATCTTACGCCGGCACAGCGTCTCGACAAAATCAAGCAAATGAAATTATGCGAGAATTGTTTACGCGCTCATGCTGTCGACGACTGTCCGTCTAAGATGTGCTGTGCGGTCTGCAAACAAAAGCATCATCATACATTGCACATAGATTCTTTAGCAAATTCGAGTTCTAGTGCAAATTCTAGTAATAATGCAGTCGCATTAACGTGCTCAGCCAAGTCGACAGTCTTGCTCGGCACCGCGCTTATACACGTCGCAGATTGTTGGGGCCAGTACCACACCGTACGTGCTATAATCGACAGTGGTGCTATGTCGAGCTACGTAACTCAAGACTGTGCGAAGCGGTTAGGGTTGTCACGGCGTAAATGCAATTTTGATCCCATTGGTTTAGGTGGCAATCCAGTTCAAGAGTTTGGTTTACTGACCTGCAGTATCAAACCAAAGGATTGTTCTGGTCCTATCTTATCAACTGATGCGGTCATCGTCTCTAATATCGCAGGTAATTTACCTACAGTGGTTATTTCTAAAAAAGTCATTAGTGAGTTTCAGCATCTTATGTTGGCTGATCCTGCATTTTACAAGCCAGCCCCTGTCGACATATTGTTAGCAGGTGACCTGTTTCCTTACATTTACGATGGCGAAAAAATACTTCCTCGTATTAAAGGGATACCAGTTGCAATGAAGTCCATTTTCGGTTATGTTATTGTGGGTCAGACAGAAGTCGTTAGTCAGTCGCATTATCAGGATAGTGGTTCATTATGCGCATTTGCTACAAATCTCGATCAGATAATGCATTCCTTCTGGGAAACGGATAATATACCGTCAGAGGTGCCTCGTAATCCTGACGATATATTGGCCGAGGAACAGTTCTCTAAGGATCATAGTCGTGACGACAGCGGAAGCTATGTGGTCAAGTATCCATTTCGACCATCCATTGAACTGGGCGATTCTAGTCAAATGGCCACTCGTAGACTGCTTAATTTAGAGTCCAAATTAGAACGTGAGCCGGAACTTAAGGCTCACTATCATAAGTTTATGCGTGAGTATGAGGATCTCGGGCATATGACTTGTCTTGGTAATGTCCAAAACGTGAATTCGAATTATATCATTCCGCATTTTTGCATTACTAAAATGACAAGTACCACGACTCCTCATCGCGTGGTATTTGACGCGTCATGCAAGACGTCAAATAATATGTCCCTAAATTCAATACTACTCGCAGGCCCTAAACTTCAAGCTGATATTAATCAACTTTTGATTAATTTCCGCCTACATCAAATATGTCTTTCTGCAGACATTTGCAAAATGTATCGACAGATATGGATCAATGAGAGTCAAAGGTCGTATCAACATATTCTATGGCGTTACTCATTAGATCAACCTATTCAAGTTTATTCTTTAAATACCGTGACATACGGCGTTGCCAGTAGTCCGTACTTAGCTATTAAAGTTTTGCACACGTTGGCTGACGATGAAGCAAAAAGATTTCCTAAAGCAGCTGAAGTTCTAAAAACAGCCTTTTTCATGGATGATTTGCTTTGGTCAGTACCGACTGTACATGAAGCTATCCAGATTCAAAAAGAACTGATGGAGTTATTAAAGACCGGTGGCTTCTTATTAAGAAAGTGGTCGAGTAATTCTCCACAAGTTCTTGAACATCTAACTGAAGATCATCGCGAAACGCCTATTGCATTCGACGATGACAACAACGTCTCTATTAAAGTACTCGGACTACAATGGTTGCCAAATTCTGACACGTTTTCGTTTGCTACAACTCCGGCAAATCCAGTTGTCAGCAAACGTACGGTCCTGTCTCAAATAGGTCGTCTTTTCGATCCACTTGGTTTCGTGGCTCCGTGTATATTTTATGCCAAGTGTTTTATGCAGAAACTTTGGACTCAGCGTCTGGACTGGGACGAATGTTTGCCTGCGGATCTTCAAAAACAGTGGCTAATATACAAGAACGAGCTTCCGTTATTATCGAATATTAAACACGATCGGCATGTCAAGGTAGCTCTCCATACCTATTGTCAAATATTAGGTTTTTGTGACGCTTCAACTCTTGGCTATGCAGCGGTTGTGTATCTGCGAACTCGGAACGCGAATGGCGAGACAAAAGTTAGTCTAGTCGTTTCAAAATCTAAGGTAGCGCCCTTAAAGACAGTCACCATTCCGCGTTTGGAGCTCATGGCTGCACATTTACTGGCTAAACTAATCAAATATGTCAAATCTGTATTGCATACTCGACTTGAAGTAGACGATACAATGTTGTTCACTGATTCGTCTGTCGTTTTAGCCTGGCTCAACACTCCTAGCTATACGCTAAAAACGTTTGTATCTACTAGGGTGTCTAAAATTCTAGATAGCGTCCCTAGTGAATGCTGGTATCATGTTAGTGGCGTGTCCAATCCTGCTGATATTTGTTCACGCGGCGCGTTGCCATCTACGTTATTAGCGACCCATGAGTGGTTCAATGGGCCAACCTGGCTATCTTTAGACCAGTCACAGTGGCCAGTTAGGACGATAGAGGAATTCAAAGATTGCAACCCTCCCGAGTTGAAGTCTTTAAATACAGCAACAGCTTTAGTGACAATTGAAACTGATGATTCTGATCCAATTTACAAATTAACTGAAAAGTACTCCAGTTTTAATAAATTAATAAATGTAGTAGCTCGATGTTACCAGTTTATTCATAACTGTCGATCAGCTGTTAGTAATCGTAGGTCTTTTTCAATTGCTGATATTAGAAAATCGCATGATATTTTAATAAAGTCAATTCAGAAGCATCATTTTTCGTCAGATTTTTCAGTTTTGTTAAAAAACGGTCAGTGCAGTCAATATTTAAGAAAGCTCAACCCCTTCATTGATTCCAACTGTTTCCTCAGGGTGGGGGGTCGGCTTTCCCAATCAAGATTATCTTATCAAACGAAGCATCCGTTGCTGCTTCCAAAAAAATCGAATTTCACCAATATTCTTATAGATTACTTACATAAATTGCATTTGCATGTAGGACCGCGAACTCTGCAAAGTATTATTAATCAAAAATATTGGATTATTTCAGCGCGTAGCGCAATCAGATCGCGTACTCTTAAATGCATATCATGCTTCAAAGTGTCTCCTACAAATCGACAACCCATAATGGGTGAATTACCTAAATTTAGATCTCAGGATATTCATGTTTTCCACACTGTTGGTATTGATATCGGTGGACCTTTTCCTACAAAAGAATCCAACCGCAGAAATGCTCGCATATCTAAATCATATTTGTGTTGTTTCGTTTGTTGCGCTACACGAGCGGTTCATTTAGAGATTTTGTCTTCATTAAGTGCAGAATGCTTTCTCGCCTGTTTTGATCGTTTTACCTCACGTAGAGGCCTTTGTCACTCAATAATATCAGACAATGGCACAAATTTTGTCTCCGCCGGTAAGCAACTCAACGAAATTACAGAATTCTTAAACTCAAATTCAGAAAACATATCAAATGGTTTTGTCCTTCGTAACGTGCAGTGGCGATTTAATCCTCCTACAGGAAGTAACTTTGGCGGCCTCTATGAAGCTGCTATTAAGTCAGCAAAAGTACATTTAAAACGCACTGTTGGTACTAAATCTCTTTCGTTTGAAGAGTTGAGTACATTTTTCGCCCGTGTAGAAGCGGTACTCAACTCACGGCCACTATGTGCTTTATCTAGTGACCCAAACGAGTTTGAAGTACTGACTCCCTCACATTTTCTAATAGGTAGAGATCTTTTATCAGTACCAGAATATGATTTAACGGGTTTGTCTAGTTCTCGACTAAATCGTTGGCAAAGCGTCCAACAAATATCACAACAGTTTTGGAAACTTTGGAGACTAGACTATTTACATACTTTACAACAGCGTCAAAAGTGGTTAAACAAATGTCATAATCTAAATTTAGGAGATCTCGTTCTTATTAATACTGATGCTCCACCACTCAAATGGAGCCTAGGTAGAATTACCAGGTTGCATCCTGGTCCGGACGGCGTTGTTCGCGTCGTCAGTGTTCGCACTGCAAATAGTGAGTTCACTAGACCTGTATCTAAACTTAGTCCTCTTCCGTTGGATCAGGATTCTGACTAGTATATTTAAGATTTATTAACTGTAATTTAAATTTTAAGTATTTATCTATTATAAGTCATACAGTCCACTCTCTTTTTCAATTAACTTCAACAATTTTACACTAACATACATTTTCAATTTTATTCAAACTGCTATTTCTTGGTATCGTAACTGAGAAATCTTTGCAGATTTCGGTGGGGGGAAATGTAGGATTTTGGGTTAATTTCCTTTGCCTATCACCGACTGCAAGTGCCGCCATCTCGCGGAAGCGAGCGACATTCGCCCCTTCGTCTTGAGTTGCGCACGGGAACACATCCTATTATGTGAAAAATATCAAAAATAGCAGAAAAACTATATATTCTTTTCTACTACGAGTGTCAACTTATTGTTAACATCTGTGAAAGTGCTGGTTGAGCTGGTTCTCATCGTATCCGTCCCGGGATCTGGATAATCATACACGCGGCGCAGTATATGGTGAGTCAACAAAGGCAAAACATTTTTTATAGTAAATTAAAGTATTCTGAGCTATCCGTATTCAACATTATTGTTCATTGCTTCGTAAAAACTATAGTTAAATCAACGTTATTAGAGTAGATTCCGACACAAAAACTATCACGATATATCGATTATCGATTTTGCGAATATACCCCCAAGGTATTTTCGATTGACTATTACTTATTTATTTAATAATGACTCTCTCTCTCTCTCGACTCCATTTGCTTACTTTCCCGCGTTCGTTAGTTAGAGACAATCAACAGTCATCTGAGAAGCATCACATGGTCACTAAAATACTGTGCTGCTGATAGTACTGATGATCTAAATGATACTATGGAAACAAAGAGTCGTGTAAACAAATATATTTAGAACAACCTGCTTTACAATGACAACGGACCAAAAATTACTTCTAATTCTTATATTACTTGGTTGTTTAGTTGCGAAAGCCTCTGATGTGATATGTCTGTTAAATTCCATTTCAAATCGGATCTACTACAGATTCGATATATGCATATTGAAGCAGGGTTTATAAAGCTACCGATTAATGACGTTAGGTGATTGAGAGTATTCTAAATCCATAGAATTTTGTAAACATTTCTGGACGAAATAACAAATTGATCCGATTGATTTTTAAATCAATTTCTGTTCACCACACCAGCATCGACAAAAGCTATTTTATGGACAATTTCTTACTACTTTTTTCTAAAAATTGTTCATAGAATAGGATGGATTTAAAATATCTGAGTTTTTGGCAAAAGACAGCACATTTAGCGAGCGATTGAACAGGTGATTCCCACCGAAGATCCCAGTGATCGGAATAGATAGAGCTAATGTGCCTAAAGTTCAAAGAATAGAGACAAAAAAAGTGGAGACTTCCTTTAACAATTTTTTTTTTCAGAATATTTGTTTTCGATTTTTTTTTTTTTTTTACCTCTACCTTTTTAGTTCTAACTATTAAAGCTGGAATGAAAATTACATTAGCTTCTGCGCTTACTTACGTCGTTCAAACGAAGATAAGGAGATTACCTTTATTTATTGAAAACAATGAAAATCGTGCATACTCTTTTTTTTAAACAGAAACAGGAAATGAATTCGATAGTTGTTTTACTTTATTAATTTTAGTTGTACTTAAGTAATGTTCCGAAATTCGGAACAAATATTCCGAAAAAAAATTTAGTCGTAAGGAAGTCTCCATTTTTTTTGTCACTGTTCTTTGAACTTTAGGCACATCAGCTCTACCGATTCCAATCACTGATAATGACAAAGCGTACTAAAGAGGGTTCAAGCCAAGGAGGCCTGAGCTAGCAGACTTCATCGAACATAGTGATTTTTTTATAAAAATATTTTCAAAAATCATACGAACGGCAATAAATATTTTAATTTTATAACACGACTTCTATGTAACCTAACTAAAAGTTTGACTAGTCCAAATTTTTTAAACTAAATAATGATTGTGTTAACTCGTGTTAGTGAAGAATTGTATGTGTTACAGAAAGCAGAAAGCATTAAACATGCAAGTATGGTGATAAGTATTATTAAATTATAAATAAAATAGCAAATAGCAAGAAGGGAAACAATAAATAAGAAATACATAAATCTAAATACAAAAATATACGATAAATATTACTTATTAGCATAATTTTACCTAAGTATAATTAGATGACTGTGTTTACTTCTATTAAAACAATACTTTTGAATATGATAACATTTTCTCTAGCGATATTTGTGGTATATCTGTCACCGTAATATTGTGAGCACTGTTTTTAAAACAAAACATCATTTTTGATATTTTTTGTTGCAAATGAGCTCTAGTATAACCTCTTTCCTGGAATAGGTCGATTTACAAAATAAATCATCCTGTACAATACAATAGGCAAGGTGTTTTTTATTATTATTTTTTATTAGAAATCTCGAAACTTTTTCTATAAAAAAGCAATAGTGTAAAAACCAATAAACTTGTTACTAAAATGTCCGAGTTTATAAGTGATTAAAATTTGTTCACTAGACAGAGATAGGACTATCAAAGTATGACGTCATCGTTCAAAACCTTCATAGAAACTTGACATCTCTCTGTACAATGTCCGTTTAGCACGACAAGGATGGGAAATGCCTCCTCCAAAAACTTAAAAAACGTGTATCTCTTCCATTTTTCCATGGATTTTATTATTATTTTCAACAATGTTATCGTTTCTGTACCTTCTTCTAAATAATACAACATTTTTGGTATTTTTTAACAGCAGTCACCTTTACATAATTAAAAAAAAACCTATACGGTCACTGTAACCCGCGTCAGGAATGAAGTTCTTTACGCGATCACGATAGAAGATCCCGGGTATATGAACAGTTCCCGAGGGATGCGCGATAAGCCGAATTATACGCAGGCGAAGCCGCGGGCAAAGTCTAGTTTATTTTAAAGTAACGGTGCTTACAATTTTCCGGTGACATCGACTCCAATCAACTCACTACACGACTAAGATCAGTACTTAAAAATATACAACATGTTACGAACAACAATATGTGATTCTAAACATTTATTTTTACGCAAAACTATACATACATGATCTAAAAAATCGATAAAAAGTTACCTAAGCATTGTATCGATACGGATAATATGAAATGGGTAGTCACTACATCTCTTACGGCCAAAATTAATATCCAATCCATCTACGATTTGCCCTACTAGAGATAGAAATTTGACATAAGCTCCATACAAAATTTGTCAAATTTCTATCTCTAGTAGGGTAAATCGTAGATAGATTGGATATTAATTTTGGCCGTAAGAGTACATGATTTTTACAACGTCTATAAATAACTTGATAGCTTAATCTTACTGTGAAAATACGGCACTAATTAAAACACGTCTACGTAACAATATGCTTAACATAGAAATCTAAATAATAAGATAATAGAAATGTTATCTACGGTATTTAATACCGGAACGCGTGTCGCCGGTTCGCCGCTACCAATACATAAATACGCTATTACGCCCACCATGTTTGTAGCATTCAATGCAATACATGCTGAAATTTTAATCACTTAATTCCCGAAAAGAGGTCATTGTACTCATCATTTTGAACAACTTTTACCACCCTGAAATCACGTAATAAAAATCAGGTGGACCCTACATTTTATCGATTTAAGTGAACACAAATGTAAGAACCAACTGATTTTTTTTCCCGCAATTTCAGGGTCGGTCCCATAGTAAAAGTTGTTCATAATGATGAGTACAATGACCCCTTTTCGAGAAAAAACCGATTAAAATTTCAGCATGTATAAATTAACCCCAAAAACAACCGCTGTTAGATATGCTGCAAAATACAATTTTAGTGACTCGTCTTAAACAGCACTGATGATTAAGCAAACGGTTCGCGCACTGTTGTCCTACGAGACACTTGTACGCGGCGACAAATTCACGCGCCTTTAACACTTCTAATACCTTATTATTTAGATTTCTGTGATGTTTACTAATTAAGTACATAATAATAAAATATTTACGTACATAAATAACTTACAAATACCTGTGGTTCGAAGACGAAACCTAGATAATAAAATTGGTATCAAATAATTAATTTAATCTATGTTTATTGTATGCACGCCATTGAATATAACAACTACCTACTTATTATTAAGTACAATACAATATTTATACCTATTTGTATAAATTTAAAATCCAAAAATACCAACTTGCGAGTAGAAATATAATTTTCAAGTTACAAAAATCTAGTATAAACATCGGCCTCATGCGATTTTTTTGTATATTTACATTAATTCCACGTAAAGATCTTACTTTCCTTACAACTCTACACTAGAGTAAATACCGAGGATTAAAAACATATAGAAACTATTTTTGATTAAATATCTCCTCACAATAAAAAAATCTAGCGCTATTTTCACATACAGGTAACAGCACATAAAACCTTCTAGCTCGTCAACTTTTTAAAACCGCTATTTGTTTATCTATATTGTCTATAGCATCCTGGAGTTTAGAACACTATGACCAACGAGGTTTGTACACTATATCGGGTCGTTCAGTCGTAGCCACACTATTTTGTACTTTGTTCTTTATCTTTTTTTCTACGCACTTACTGTGAGCGACGCTCTTACAACCCAAGTATGCTCTCCTGAGCGCACTTGTCACTTTGCCCTGACAACCAGCCACAATCCGACAGTTAAATATGGGAAAACATTGACTTGGACACGAATAAATGCTTCGGAATATCCGATAGAACTAAAATATAATAAAATGCGTAAGTAAATACTTCTTTTATAGATATAAAGATAAATTGGACAGCACAAAGCAGTCAGAAAGGAGCGACTCAAATATTACAAGTTAAAAAATGTGAGTTTGAACAAAATTCTGAGGGTTTCAAATTACTGCATCAGTAAGAAAATTACAGAAGCTCAAGAGTATAATAAAAAGTTATGAGATATTTTTTATATGAGTAAATCGTAAAATGATTATCAATTAGATTAAAAATGATTATTCTGAATGACTAGAGAAGAAAAGTCATGCTTAACACAAAATATTCTCACCACACTTATCCCAGGCCTTGCCTGCAATTGACAACACGCGGTAACTAACAACCTATATAAACCTATTCATATTCACATTAAGGCAGTGATAATCTGACTTAAATATAACTTAATAGCTAATATATTATAATACATATATTAATTTCAAAATATGATGTATATAAAATATAAATAGTTATGCTTTATAATATTGGAAACACAAACAAAAAATATATACATACATATAAGTTATTTGTGGGGTGTTCACATGTTGTAAGATTATTATTTTGTCCTTGTTTCCTGACCTATTCTTAGTCCAATTTATCTTAATTTAAGTATCTAACATTTAATAATAGACGTCGTGGAATAATTAAAAATAACTTTTCCGTAAATATAATTCAATAAAAATCTCTTGAAACCTTTAAAAAAGTGCTAATGTTAGAGCGAGACGACTATAAAACGTGAAAGGCCTCTCTTAACATCCCGAATCTTTCCCAACATGTGAACACCCCACCACCGAGAAACAAAAAGGCACCAATCACCAGAACGTAAAGAGAGTGAGTATGAGCGAGGTGAAAGCGAGTATGTAGTGTAGTATGAGCTTCATGCCGCGCGCGGGCCGGACAGTTACCTTGAGCGGCACCGGTGGCACCTCCAAGTGGTAGCCGATGTCGCACAGGTTGCGCAGCAGCTCCAGTCCTGGAATTACGAGAACAGCTCTTGAAGAGTCGAACATCATGTTTGGAGTACAGACAAATTCCTTATGAATTTCCTTTTGAATTTTGAATTTTTGAATTTCCTTATTGTATTCCGAATATTATAACGCTGCTTCCGTTTGAAGTAAGCAATCGGCGAAGTAAGCGCAGATACGCCCGAAAGGAAATGAAAACTAAAGCAGTACAGTAGTCAGTAGTACGATATGCTTATTCACGACATACAATGCTGACTAGCATTATATGTCGTAAACAATAAACAGCATATCGTGTTCCGGACAGTAAATCAAAAAGTATGCAAAATCAACCGCGGGTAGATCAAGAAAACACCCGCCGCTCAAGACGACAACACCCGCATACTTCAGTCAGTCTTCTCGTGACCACGGCCAATGCAACTTGACTGAAACAACGAGGTTGGTCTAAATGTTGTTTTGATTTTTCTGTGCGCGAAAAGCCCCGTAATCATAGTCTAATATGAGTGAAATTCGCGAACATTAATTGAATTCTAAAACAGTACGGACACTTCTCGGGAAGATGTGAGAGTAAAGAAGTACAGCCGAGGAACGAAAAGGTTCGTCAATTTCCAAATTGATTCCTTTAAACGTGTCGCGAGTACATGTTACCTTTTTAAACTGCGAACGAGATGATCTTGATGACTGTCATTATTGTTGTCTGCCAGTACAAGCAAAAATAGGCCATAACGTAACGAAAGGAAACGTCAGCTCGTCCTCCGCTTGGATTCAATACAAAAGCATCTAGACTTACCAGGATCCCTGTTTCGTCCATAGCGCGTCTCCCAGTCGTCGAACAGGCGGTTGTAGTTTCGCGGGCCAGCCAAATAGCCTAGGTACTTATGTGTGTCGAACATCCGGAAGATACGCTCCATATCGCTCGACTGCGTCAGCTCGTCCTCCGCTTGGATTCAATACTCAATACAAGTGTGAAATCTCACCAGGATCCCCGTTCCATCCATAGCGCGTCTCCCAGGCGTCGAACAGGCGGTTGTAGTAGCGCGGGCCGGCCAGGAAGCCCAGGTATTTACATTGGGCGCGTCATACGTCGGGAACATGCACTCCATGTCGCTCGACTGCGTCAGCTCGTCCTCCGCTTGGATTAAATACTCAATACAAGTGAAAAGTCTCACCAGGATCCCTGTTCCGTCCATAGCGCGTCTCCCAGGCGTCGGACAGGCGGTTGTAGTAGCGCGGGCCGGCCAGGAAGCCCAGGTATTTACATTGGTCGCGTCATACGTCGGGAACATGCACTCCATGTCGCTCGACTGCGTCAGCTCGTCCTCCGCTTGGATTAAATACTCAATACAAAAGCGTATAGTCTTACCAGGATCCCTGTTTCGTCCATATCGCGTCTCCCAGGCGTCGAACAGGCGGTTGTAGTATCGCGGGCCGGCCAGGAAGCCCAGGTATTTGTGCGTCTCCACCGTCGGGAAGATGCGTTCCATGTCACTCGACTGTGTCAGCTCGTCCTCCGCTTGAATTAAATGGCGGACGTCGTCCGGTGTCAAGGTTGATAGGATGTCTCGGAGGTACTGGAAATATAGATAAAAGTATAATTTTTTTTTTTAGATATTGTACTTTACAACTTTCTACCCACGTTTCAATGATGACTATGTAACGTATTCTGTGAAAGTGACCACATTTAAAAATTTAATCTTAAAAGAAGGCAGTGGTTCGTATTTATTTATACATTTATATAGTTTATTGGATTATCCACTCCATCTGAAGAGGCAAAAAAGGGAAAAGAAAAGGCCCGAAAAAATTGTCTATGTCATGACATATGACACTCGCTTCCAGAAACCTTGAAACGTGTTGTCCCTTTTTTTTTCTCGCCGAGAAAGACAAAGTTAGGACGAGTCACCTACCAAAACTCCCTCCATGTAAATTAGTCTTTAGTCTCCATCTAGCACTGTATTAAGTGAGGCTCTTGATAAAGCACTTGTTTTATATATAATATTATTCATCTAAATGTGTCTTACCATATCCCGATCGTCCATATTAGTATAAATTATATGTTTATCTCTTTCTTCTTTTGACAGGTACACTGTATACAACCGGCTGTCGTATGGCAACCCAGCCTGGAATAAAAGAGACAAAAAACATTGAAATCCTACCCTACAGTTATATAAATTAACGCTACCATATAACGTGGACGTGCGATGCCACGCGATCATTAAAACACGCTGATAATTGTTGTTTTGAAAACAAAAAACCCAAGACTCTATACTCTATATCGATTACATAATCGATTAGTAGAGTCAACTAAAAAAAAATTGAAAATTGGAACTAATACTCGACGAAACCTTCACTTTTTTGAGTTTAATTGTAACAATAATTATCCTAATTAATATTAAGATAGATTTTATGTAAAAATTTAATTGTATATTATTAATATCTTATAATTCGCTAATGTTCACACATTAGGTACTTGGAGTTTAACGGTAAGAATTCCGATATTTGGGAACAAAAATTTGATGTATTTTCAAATCGACACTGCCAATTGATTCTATAATCGATATCGAATCTGTGGTTTACGTTTCCAAAATGACTAAAATTTCATAACATAACATAACATCACGCCTGTATTTCCCCGAAGGGGTATGCAGAGGTGTATAGTACACCCACATTTTGCCAGTTATGTTATAGTCCCATGTAATAGGGGGCGAGCCTATTGCCATTGACCGGGCACAAATCCAGACTCCGGGCTGCTACTGAGAATTTCCTAATGAAAAAACCCAATAACACTGCCCGACCCGGGAATCGAACCCAGGAACCCCACGATCAGCAGTCGCGCTTGCAACCACTAGACCAACGAGGCAGCCTACTAAAATTTCAGCGGAATTTAATAATATTTTTTAGCAGAAAAATAAATAAAGAAAAAGTAAATATCATGGGGTCCATCTCATACGGAACAGCTAATAGTATGGTCAGTCATTATAATTTTTTAAATATTTTTTTGCAGTTGGAAACGGCCTTAGAACAAGCTTTTGATATTTTTGGATCGTGTATTGTTTCACGTCAAATCAGTGTGGAATTTATCACTTAGGACGAAAGCAAACACGTGGCATCGTGTGTCCACTGAACGTAAGCTCGCTATTATAATAATCACAGTAAATCACCAGTTTTTTAGGGTTCTGCTTGGGAAGCATCTCGGTGTGGTCTGGCACCTGGAACCGTGAGCTATTTTAGCACCGACGGACCTACACTACTCTATCTACTTACGGCCAAAATTAATATCCAATCTATCCACGATTTGCCCTACTAGATAGGAATTTGACATAAGCTCCATACAAAATATGTCAAATTTCTATCTCTGGTAGGGCAAATCGTGGATAGATTGGATATTAATTTTGGCCGTTAGCTACCTTAATACAAAGTCGAACATAAACCAGGAGAGAAGATATTAAATCTCATCATCACACTGGCACATGGTTTAGTAGCCTTGTCATAGTGTTTGGCCTGTTAAGGTCTCATGACCTGCCTATACAACGTGTTATTGAAATAACTGAAAACCTCTTATGGGGTCATTGTACTCATCAGTATTAACAACTTTTATTATGGGACCAACCCTGAAATCACAAAAAAAAACAGATGTTCCCTACATTTTGTCGATTTTTGTGAACAACAGCTGATTATTTTATTATTTTTAACGCATTTACGCATGCAAAGCGAAATCTAACGATTTAAATTGTGGAAAGAAAAAATCGCTCACAACAACAGCAACAGCTGATATGTTTTTCGCGATATCAGGGTTGGTGCCATAGTAAAAGTTATTGATACTGATGAGTACAATAACCCATTCAGAGTTATTTCAGTAACACGCTGTATGAAGTGAGTTCAATGGCCACTATGTTTGTGGCATCAGAAATTTGTTAGTATGCGGCAGAGGGGGGGGGGGGTGTCAACGTTTGGGAACGCTAGATATTGTGCACTATAGCAAAATAACTGTAAATCAGATCGACATAGCGTCACTTTGAGCTTGTGTAATTTTTCAAAGTTACTTAACTAAACAAAAACTAAACTTGACAGTTTGTTTAGCACACCGTGACGTAATGTTTTTCCTTTAATGGAAAGAAAGAAAGAAGAAATATTCATGAGGTCTTGTTCACAGCTGTTACGCTATACAGTGTAACTATGGTTAAATATAAAAATCACCAGTTTTTGTGGTTTATCCTTGGACAGCATCTCAAGGTTGGTCTTGATGGGGACCTGGAACTGCGCGATGTTGAGCACGGTGGTTACTAGAGGACCTTTCACGTGGATGTCCAGCGGAGATGCGCTGTGTAAGCTTGGGGAGATGTTCACCTGGAATCAATCAATGTTATACACCACTATTTTTTTATTAA
The DNA here is from genome assembly GCA_949699075.1 of Asteroscopus sphinx. NCBI lineage: Eukaryota > Metazoa > Arthropoda > Insecta > Lepidoptera > Noctuidae > Asteroscopus > Asteroscopus sphinx. The sequence goes on along the minus strand of OX453022.1, from coordinate 17,032,831 downwards.
AAAGTTTTAAGGATATCTGCTCATAATTCTGTACATTTTGGTAGGTTTGCAACTTGCAAATGGAAAGTACATACAGGTAAAGAACAGGGAATGTTAAGGCACTCCCACACCTGTTTTTACAAACTTTGTCAAAATTTAGAAACATCCGGTGTGGGAGCAGTTTACATAGTTTTTCCACTGTTTATAAATGTTGACAAACGTTTATATGTGGGAGCACCTTTACAATTTTTTACTTTTTTATTTTCTAATGACAATCTGTCCATCTACACTAATATTATAAAGAGGTAAGATTTTTATTTTCGTGTGTATGTTTGTAATGAATAAACTCAAAAACTACAGCGCCGATTTAAAAAAAAAATCACCCTTAGAAAGCTACATTCACCCTGAGTAACATAGGCTATATTTATAAAAATAAATAAAACCATGTCGCACAGCCGGGACGGGCCGCTAGTTTTCTATAATATGTACTTTCGTTTACAATCACCATATTTTTTCTTATGCAACAGTTTGTCATAAGAAACAGTTTCTACATCCATTGATCTCAATAATGAACTAGCAACATTCCAATTACCAATTGCGTTTTTCTCTTGACTCCTGTGGACACACCATATTCTTTGCCTGTATCCTTCATTTTTTCTATCTACAACTACACCGAACTATAATTTACATAGTTAATAGTTTCTGATTAAACTACAGTACCTTTATTTCAATTGGTAAAAACTAATTTTCGATAAATTATTTACTCATCGAAATTTTTTTTTTACAGATGGCGGCGCCACTTGGCTGTTAGTATTTAACTCTCGGTTCCAGACACTTTTCTCCGTATCCCAAATGAACCTACCTCCAACAACCAAGGCTTGAGATCCTCATCCAGCAACACATCGATTCCAAACAGCTCATAACAGTTATATCTCGACGTGATATTCGCTTTGGTGAGCGAGCTGATACTCGCTTCCCCTGATATGATGGTCTTGATCACGAGGTCTTTCATGGCATCCCATAACGCGTCTGTATCGACACGTTTTTCTGATTTTAGGTATTGAAGTAGCGTTTGTAGTGTCCTGAAATAGGTTTAATGTTTAGGAAACGAACAGATGTAGACGAAGACGCTCTTTTATCACAGTCTAGCCACTCCAAACCAGGGTTGTTGCGGATGCAAAAAATTTGACATCCGCGGTTGCGAATTCGGATACGGATTATTAGAGGTTAACATCCGCCTAGCGGATTTATTGCATATTTTACACACGGACTTCTCCAGGGGGCCTAGTACGAGTTTGACACTTACGAATACTTTCATAGTTTACGTTGACTTTCATTCATAGATCACTAGTTCTTCCTCGTATCCGCCAGGGGCGCTACTGATTTATGAATGAAAGTCCACGAAAACGATGGAAGTATTCGTAAGTGTCAAACTCGTACTAGGCCCTCAGATCATTTTTATCTAATATAAAATAAGTACAGATACTGCTTTTTATTGGTGGCGACATTTCACTTAAAATAACACAGTAAACAAAGTAACAAACACTGTAATTGATCCACAATGGAAAGCTCGTCTTTAACTACAACGAAACAAACATGACGTGTATGATCTTGTACCCAATCCCAAAGTGTCTCCCTATTAGTCAATTAGCGAACGAAGATAGCAAATTAGTAAAAACGCGCGAGGCACGTGCCACTCCGGCACCTAATTTCTTTACATGTCATGACTAGACATGGGTAACTTAACAAAAATGCGTGAGCTGCAGCTCAGCTCACGAGTCAGGTCAGTGAGCCGGAGCTGTGAACCGGCTCACAGATCAGCTCAATTTGTATATCTGCCTACTCGAGTTATGATCTGTGTTGCGAGTCGCTGAGCTTACAGAGCGTTCGATCTGTTTGAGCTGCACTCGCTCACTCACTCTGCGACTCACCGCCGATCTGTTGCAGCTCCGGCTCATCGGTTCAAACAGGTTTTTATTGATATGCACATCTTTAATCTTTCGTGCAACGAACATTGTCGCACAGATAGATACTATTATTTGAGCCGTGAGCTGCGTGTTTTGTCATTGAGCTGCAGCTCAACAGCTCAAGCTTATTGATCTGCATATTTGAACCGGTTCTGAGCTGAGTTACACACCTCTAGTCATGACTTGTTTGTTCAACTTTGTTGTTATGAGTCCGCATCCGTGAAAGCTCCGCATTAATTGATGCAGATACGGATGCGGATGAAGATGTCTGAGTTAATGCGATTATTAGATAGATAGATAGAATATTCTTTATTGTACACCAATAACATTATTAAACTTAGGACTAACATGTAAAATAAAATTTAAAATAAATATCTTTGGGACATTTTTACACAGCACCATCCAGTCCCAAACTAAGCAGAGCTTGTGGTATGGGTACTAGACAATGGATATAATACGTATATACTTTTTTTTTTGTAAATACATACTTATAATACATAAGCAACACACCCAGACCAACACAAACACTTATGTTCATCACACAAATATTTGTGTCCTGTGGGAATCTAACCCACGACCTCGTTATCAGCAGTCCGACACTCGAACCACTAGACCACAGAGGTCGTCAAAAAGTCGTCAAAATAAGGGTACATTGGCGGTCTTATCGCTAATAGCGTTATCTTCCAGACAACCTTTTTTAAGACTCCGCATTTGCGGATGCAGATGCGAATATCCGTAACACCCGTGCTCCAAACAGTCGTCCAACGCGAGAGTTAAGTGTCCCAAGCTGCCTTCAAAACGGTCAAACGTCGTTATGAAGCATCGCGTACGCCGCAGAAGGAATGTCAAGTAAACGACGTTCTTGATCGCTCAAAAAGAAGGTCTCGACGTCTGTTTGGCGCCTTAAAGGCTGGGTCAAACAAACTACACATCACAACACAGCGCGTCGAGTTGCAGCAGATATTGTTATGTATGAAATCGCATGGAAGATGACACACCAATTTATTTTACTGCAAAAAAATCATTGCTCTAGGGTTATAAACCAGAAAGGAAACAGTCGAGAGCGTTTGTATGGAGAAAAGACCACCCGTGTTTCCTCTTAACTTCATTGAAGTGATCAATAAGGCAAGAATATAGAAAGGCTCACCATTTATGTCCCTCGCAGGCTGAGAAGTCTTCATTGGGCGTGTAGTTCTTGGATAGTCTATTGATGGAGTAGTTCGTGAGGTGCATATACCTATCGTTCAAGGATGCTAACTCGTCGTTGTATTTAACTGAAATAATAATTTAATGTATTGAGATGTTTTCAAGAATCAATGAGGTTATAGTAACGAAGTTTAATCCCAGCTTTTTGACAAGGTAGACTAGGGGCACACCTCGGCCAGTGGCGGATCTACACATTTGCCGCCAGTAGGCTATTCAAATTTTGCCGCCCTTAACAACCTCTACAAGTGTCAGTTCCAAGATTATTTTTATAATCCAACGATTCAAGAAATAGTTTTTGGGCATGGGTTTTTGGATATTTCTGAGCTAATAAAAGATCAATCATGGGTCAGAGTTTCATGTGTTGTGTGGACCTAATAACATTGAGGTATACAAATATCAATCAACTCAGCCTATCGCAGTCCACTGCTGGACATAGGCCTCTCCCAAATTGCGCCACAACGCTCGGTCCTCTGCCTTCCGCATCCAGGCCCCCCCAGCCACGACATGTCATGACTTACGGTGCCGAGACGTGGACACTGACAGTTGGGCTAGTCCACAAATTTAAAGTCGCTCAGCGAGCTATGGAGCGAGCTATGCTTGGAGTTTCTTTGAAGGATAAAATCCGTAACGAGATTATCCGGAGAAGAACCGGAGTGACCGACATAGCTTGTAGGATCAGTAAGCTGAAGTGGCAGTGGGCTGGCCATGTCTGTCGAAGGACCGATGGCCGTTGGAGCAGACGAGTCCTTGAGTGGAGACTGCGTATCGGCAAACGCAGCGTAGGGCGCCCCCCTGCCAGGTGGACCGACGACCTATACAAATATGAATCATTAAAATTTCTGTGTAAGACATGAAATGCCGCACCTAAAATCTGCCGCCCTAAGCTCCAGCCTACTCAGCCTGCTGGTAAATCCGCCACTGCCTCGGACACTCAACACAATATTAATGCTAGCACCACCTACATACACAAGATTACGTCTGTAAACGAACGCACATACGCGTATAGATTAGGGATGCTCGCCGCTCGAAGAGCCCACTGGGTTCCAAGCGCTTCTCAGTAGTTCTCAGAGATGGCGTGCTTGTATAGCGACTGGCAATTGACATCCATAGCACGACTGCAGTCCAAGTGCCGTCAAACTGAGAGAGTGCGGGGCGCGGGCGAGGAATCTTGTATTGGCGAGGGTCGGTGAGTGACCGTTCTGTACAATAGTACTATTAGATATTCTGTGCTAGGGGGCTTATGCACTATGAATGTAACCACATTACCAATGATATCCTTAGTTCGCAATGGCGCTGCTGTTTGCAAAATCTTGACAAATAAATGTCAAATTCTTCAGAATTGGATGGAAACCATAGAAGTCTAAATAATAAGGTAATAGAAATGTTATCTACTGTCTTTTAATACCGAACCGTGTGTCGCCGGTTTGTCGCTACCAACACATAAATACGCAATTACGCCCACCATGGTCCTAGCATTCAATGCAAAATAAATTAAACCTAAAAAAATCCGCTGTTAGATATGCTGCAAAAAACCATTTTAGCGACCAAAAACTACCTCGTTGGTCTAGTGGTCGCAAGCGCGACTGCTGAACGTGGGGTCCTGTGTTCGATTCCCGGGTCGGACAAAGTATTATTGGGTTTTTTCATTAGGAAATTCTCAGTAGCAGCCCGGAGTATGGATTTGTGCCCGGTTAGTGGCAATAGGCTCGCCCCCTATTACATGGGACTATATCATAACTGGCGAAATGTGGGTGTACTATACACCTCTGCCTACCCCTTCGGGGAAATACAGGCGTGATGTTATGTTAAAACAGCACTGATGATCAAGTAAAAGGTTCGCGCACTGGTGTCCTATCCTACGAGCAGTGGCGTGCATTGCAAATTAGGCAATTAGCCAGTACCCAGTGCTTTCCTTATTCAAATTCAATAGTGGTGTAAGTTATTATATATTTTTTAAAAGTAACATAACATCACGCCTGTATTTCCCCGAAGGGGTAGGCAGAGGTGTAATAGTACACCCACATTTCGCCAGTTATTTTATAGTCCCATGTAATAGGGGCCTGACCCGGGAATCGAACCCAGGACCCCACGCTCAGCAGTCGCGCTTGCAACCACTAGACCAACGAGGCAGTCAAATTTTTCAAAGTATGATGATTATTTATCTTTTAATAGACCTATTAATGCTAAATTAATCTTCCTACATACAAAAATAAATAACTTACACCACAATTAAATTCAAATGAAGTGGCCAATGCACGCCACTGCCTACGAGACACCTGTACGCGGCGACAAGTTCACGCGCCCTTATCACTTCTATTACCTTATTATTTATATTTCTATGGTGGAAACGCTGCCGTGCTATGTGCGTATTATGTATTTATGTGTTATAGTAATTAAGGCTCCTAGTTAACACAAGATAACGCTAGAAAGAAAATTCATATCATCAACTCAGCCTATCACAGTCCACTGCTGGACATAGGCCTCTCCCAAATTGCGCCACAACACTCGGTCCTCGATGTTCTGTGTGGTGTCGGACGTAAAGAATTACGTCACCCTGTATCTTCTCATGGGTGTCGTGAAAGGCGACTAAGGGATTCACCAGAGGATGGGCAGCAGCGTTCTCTAAATATTCAACTAACCAACTGCGATCGCCAACCCGCCTGCGAAGCGTGGCGATTATGGCATATCCCCCCCATGCTACTTGGGGGAGGCCAATGTCCAGCAGTGGACGTCTTTCGGCTGAAATAATGATGGTGATGATGACTCGGTCCTCTGCCTTCCGCATCCAGTCCCCACCAGCTACTTTCATCAGGTTGTCAGTCCACCTGGCTGGGGGGCGCCTTAGACTGCGTTTGCCGATTCGCAGTCTCCACTCAAGGACTCGTCTGCTCCAGCGGCCATCGGTCCTCCGACAGACATGGCCAGCCCACTGCCACTTCAGCTTACTAATCCTACAAGCTATGTCGGTCACTCCGGTTCTTCTCCGGATAATCTCGTAATATATTATAATAAATTACCTGAAGCAAATCTCGCCAGTCCATCCTTATACAGATATATCCTAAGCGGGTGCATTGACGTCACAAGTACATACAGTCTGAGATCGAACTTGTTGCCGTTTATCAGGTAAGGTTTGGACACGTATCGCTGGACCACAACTGGCCTCTTCTTGGGAATCTGGGTCCATTTGGACACCACCTTGATGCCTGTACCGCGCGCTGAGGCTGGCTGGAAAAGATGGAAAGTAGGATTAGCATTATATTATAAAAATATAAGGAATGGTCCAAAGGAGATGACGGCTGATGAGATGTATGGAAGAAAAAAATATGCTGCGCCGACCCCAAATAAATTGGGATAAGGGCAGGAGGGTGATGATAAGGAATGGTCCAAAGATATTTATTTGGCGAGTGCTTAATTTTCGAACGATTAATCTATCATGCACGATATAGTTCTTGCATTTGCATGTCTGAATTTGACTCTTAAATGACACTGACATTAGGTTCAAATTGAAAAGATAGACACATCTCGTCCGGGGAAGTACTACCACCGTACCTACTTCTCCGCCAAATAGTGATGCTTGAATTGCTGTGTTTCAGTCTAAAGGGTGCCGGTGAAATTACAATCAATCACATGAAACTTTCCATCTTCATGTCTCAGTTTGGCGAACCGACTTGCGGTACCATTAAGGCAACAGCCTAGGTGGTATTGCAGTTGTTATGGGCAAAGGTAACCACTTAACATCAGGTGGGCCTTTATTTCTTTTCGCCATAAACTATAAAAAAAAAACTGACCATTTTACTTATTTTTATACTTTACGCTGTTTCAAGAAATGTCTGACAATTAGACAAGGCATACAATCCAAAAATAGTCAGGTATATACAAAAGTATGTTTACGTAAATTTAAGTAAGCGATTCATTCATAAACAACAATAATTTTGTCCTTGATACAAACACGGAAGGGTAGTTTATTTAAATATGTGTATATTTATGCACCCCATATTTATGGAGTCTAGACGTACGTAAATAAATACGTGGCATTGACTTTCGAATACCATCGTAAATCAGTAGTTAATATCAACATGCACCGTTCGTTCACCGTTACTTGACCTGTGGCAAAAAACAGAACTAAAATTAAATGTACTGAATTTGACGTATCGTTGACGTGTTCCTTAACAAGCAGCGCCACTGTAAAGGGTCAAGATAAAGTGAACATAGTATACTCGTAAACATTGGATTGAAGATGCAATGCCAATGTCATATTCATTTATTTATATTATTTGGACCCTACGCAAACATAGCATGTGTATACTCAATTCAATATCGTAAAGTGGTTCGAAATTGACGTGGAATTTATATTAGAAGTGATTGGGCAGCTAAACAAAATCAAAAGCTTTAGCAATAGCAATAAAACCGAAACTCTCAATTAAATGCTATACTTGAAGCACAACAACATATTTTGATATAAGTGTTAAATTATTATGAGTAAAGCTCATAATGATTCATCAAATCAAGCATGGACACCTACCAACATATATTACAGGTGTTTGGTGACATGTAAACACCTGTAGTGTTTGGTGACCTTTATTACAGGTGTTTGGTGACATGTATTACATGTGTTTGGTGACATGTATTACAGGTGTTTGGTGACATGTATTACAGGTGTTTGATGACAAGTATTACAGGCGTTTGGTGACATGTATTACAGGTGTGTAGTGACCTGTATTACAGGTGTTTGGTGACATGTATTACAGGTGTTTGGTGACCTGTATTATAAATGTTGCTATCAACCACAGGCATCACCAATCCACAACCGCTTAACATCAGGTGGGCCTTTAGCTCGTTTCGCCATCCTATACTATAAAAAATAAATAAAATAAACAACCAGATACTGGTCACCCTTTGCTATTATCTTGTAAATTACTATTTTGTATTGCCTGGTTTATAAATAAACGTTATTATTATCAACATGATATACATACCGGTTTAATAATCCACCTTTCATTATTAGCTGCATACTTCTCCCAGTCGTGTTTCAGTAGCTTGATATCATGGGGCAACACATAGGTCTTGGGCATGATACCAAACTCACTAACACCATACTTCGACACCAGTTTCTGTAGGTTCCTCCACAATCGGTCTTTCCTGCCGATTTGGAACGTTCCTGGGAAATGGTTCATCTTCTGTCCGTCTTTGATCGCTCTGAACATTATCGATTTCATGTGTTTTCCCCATATGCCAACCCATTCTATTGTTTCTGTAATAAGATAATAAAGGTCTTTTTAGAAATTAGGCGGAAGCGTCTGCTATTTTGAAGCACAAAGCTGGTATATGCAACCTGAAAGCTTGACAATACATTTTGGTACTTTTCAAAACATAACAAACTTAAAAATTATAATGAACAAAAAAATCCTTTATGCTAAATTACTATCAAAATGTATTCGTCATTAGCTACTATGACACAAAGTGTTATTAAAAATAACTGAAAACCTCTTAAGGGGTCATTGTCCTCATCAGTATGAAAAACTTCTACTATGGGACCAACACTAAAATCGCGAAAAAATATCAGCTGTTCCCTACATTTGAATCGACAGACAGACATTTTTTCCGCGATTTCAGGGTTGGTCCCATTGCAAAAGTTGTTCATAGTGATGAGTACAATGACTCCTTAAGAGTTTTTCAGTTATTTCAATAACACTTTGTACAGTAATCATATTAATTTAATTTAAAGCAGTTACAATACAACAACTCCGATATTATACAATTTAAGGATCTAAAATTTTACAGTACTATGTCATTTAATATTTCAGTACTACAAGTCCTGTAACTAAAGATTTAAATTGTGGAAAGAAAAAATAGCTCACGAGCAGGATTCGAACCTGCGACTCCTAGCTCAGTACGCCAGTGCTTTAGCCAATAAGCAACCGTGAACACTGCTCGTGGTATCGAAATTAACCTCCACTTTTTTGTACGTCTTTGGGTGACGTCAGCGATATCTTATTAAAAAACAGTGTTTCTTAACCGACTCGACTAACTTTGCAGTTAATTCAAAGTCGTATAGATATGCCTATGCCCTTACTAATTATTTTATTATTTTAACGCATTTACGCATGCGAAGCTAAATCTAATGATTTTAAACTAAGTTCCTTTTCAGGAGTTTTTTTGTTTTTGTTTTGAATCCGCAATCAGTTCGTACTATAAGCAGATTGTTTGAGTGATTTTAAGCTTTCGAGTGTGCCCTCCAGTGAGGACGACTACTCATAGTTTAATCAGTATGATTTTTTTGATGATGCTGACAGAATGTCTCTTTGTCGGAGTCGCTTTTGGTAGGAACGAGTTGTCAGCGCAGCGGCCAGTTCATTAGGGTGGTTATCCAGTCTACTTCGATATGCTACAGATGCATTTAGGATTTTTTGAGTTGCTCATGAATTTCAGTGTTTTTCACATACCAGGGCACATTCGATATGGATCTTAAAATTATATTTTGCACTCTCTGTATTATGCTTACATTTGAGAAAATAAATAACAAACTTTAAAGTAAAGAAGAATGAAACCTTACCTTCCTGCGGACACTCTGCCGTATCACACTCGCTTTTAACCAATCGGAAGCCGGAATTCGTCAGGGTTTTCTTAACAACTATTGGAGTTATCGTCGTCACTTTCCACTTGAGGTGTTTCTGTATAGGTAAGGGTATCTTCAGGCAGGGGCTCTCGTCGTGGCCTATGAACTTGAGGTACGGGGGCACACGGGGGAAGAGTGAGGGGCGGAGGCAACTTGTGACTGCTTCCGGAAGGTGGACTGGCGATTCTGTAAGTTAAGATATTGTGTGAGTCTTCTTTGAGCTATTTTCATTAATAAATAGCCCATGCCCAAGATTACCCAGTCAGCAGGTTGATAACAGGGCTGATTTTAGTCCATCCGCTAAAATAATGGCGGTACACCCTAAAGGCATGCAGCATGCAGGAATTTAATGTAATGTAAAAAGTGTCAGAAAAAATGTGGTGGCAGTTTTTTTAATTAATAAGAATTAAATTAATATGGCAACTACATAAATTAAACGCTATTCTTCATCACTAGAAGTGGCATTGGAACCACTGCCCGTATTTATAATATAATGATATAAATAAAAAATAAAATATGTTTATTTCAGACATTACTGCCCATAGTTTGTTAGTAATACAGAAACTTATATCTATGTTAGTAACAATGTAACATTAATTAAAATATTTTCTATGACTCTATATAAAATGACAATATTTATTGTGGATGTTCGTCAGTAGCGGCATCGTTTGTTTTCTAGCCGCTTCCTTCGATGTTTGACAGTACGTGCCTCGCGGTTATTTTTAAAAGACGCCAATATTTGAGCGAATGGACTGTACTCAAGGTGCACTAGACGATCATTAGAATATCGTGGAGGCCCTTGTAAGTTCTAAGGGATGATCAGTACAATATCATAATATGAGTATTCTAATTGGAATAAAATAATCACTTTTACCTTTGAAATCACTAGTACAAATACGATCAGATTTAAAATAGTGCTTTTCAATAAAATTATAAAATGCTAATAATGCACATAAAGACGTGAAAATCTTGTAAAACTAATATCAGTCAGGTTATATATCAAAATAACGAGATCCTTCCGAAAAATAAATACAAACAAAGCAATCATTCTTAATTTTTCCCATGTATCTGGTCTGCTCGACGTCCGTATGTCACTGCAGGGATCCAGCAGAATACCAGCGTCAGGTATAATACCTGGCACATGCTGAGCTGGACACCCATTTGGTACAATACTGAGACACATATCACACATTTTATTGTCTTTTTACTTGTATGTCCTGTGGCTTATTTTTGTTCCAAATAAACATGTTATCTATCTATCTATCTAAAAAAAAAACTATTCGTAGAACCAGGGAAAGCCTACGTAGGTTTTATCTAAATCTATAGCCTTTGCCACAACAAACAAGGGGTGTGGACGATGTATTTCGTTAAGGCCCGTGCACATGTAGTCATATAATGCGACGTGAGTATTAGGATTAGAAACCGTAGTTCCATGCATTATGGTTCAATTTATAACACACGCAGATCACTACCAGCGATTGTTGTGACGAAGGCTTAAGTGTGCTTACTGTGTTGAAGTGAGATCAAATACGTGAACAAACAATTAGATAATAAAGTGATAAAGTGACGAAAAAATGGAACTAATGCCAAGAATGAAATTAAAAAAGTATCCGCGTACTGCGCATTTTTCGACCCGACATCTACGCGACAAATGCAACATGTTTCTCTAACGAAAGCCACTATACTATAGCGGAATAATGTACGAAAAATCTACAAAGGAAAAACGCAAAAGACACATTAGTAAAAGTTCCGAACAACTTAAGTTAAAGTTGTGTTACTTTAATTGAAGTTATTACGAAATAGCGTGTCGAACTTTGAACTAATGCCACGTTTCCACCTTCAAGAATACTTGCGAGAAATGTCCGAAAATCCGTACGACAGTAGCTTGGGAGTAAACTGCGTAGCAAGTGCGATCGCGACAGTTTCAGACATAGTTTACACTAGCAAGCTACTTTCGGACTAGTCTCCTGTTTCTGAAAAGCTTTTCAACCCCGAAAAAATTAACTAATCAGCTGTTAAATCCCAGGTCAAGTGTTATGATTGGTTGTTAGTATTTTTGCCGACCAATCACAGGAGCTGACATTAGATTTGACAACAGATCAAACTGATCAGTCTTCCAGAAACTCGAGGAGAGTGTGGGTTATTTCTTGCAGAAGTTTTCTTTCAGATGGAATGTGGCCTTAGGCTAACTATCCAGTAGTCTTAAGAGGAGCGGAGAAATACTAAGCATTAGAATTGCATAACGAAAGCAGAACGGCACACCTCGGACACTCAATACAATATAAATGCTACCACCACCTACATACACAAGATTACGTATGTATACGAGAACGCACACACACGTGTAGGTTAGGGATGCTTGCCGCTCGTAATGCCGACTAGGTTCCAAGCGCTTCTCAGTAGTTCTCAGAGATGACGTGCTTGTATAGCGACAGGCGATTGACATCCATTGCAATATCGTAGTCCAATTGCCGTCAGACAGCGGGAGAGTGCGGGGCGCGGGCGAGGAATCTTAAATTGGCGGGGGGCGGTGAGTGGCCGTTCTGTACGTTAGTACTATTAGATATACTGTGATAACGGAGAAGAGACGTGATTCACGTGATGTTTGTGCAATTCTAATGGTTAATATTTTTCCACTTCTCTTCGCTTCTGTGGACAGGCAGCCTTAGTCTATTGTTTTATACAGTAACACGAAATAAAAATGTGAACAAGTGGTGCCTTGCCTTTGCGTGACGGAATTGATTTGAAGGGATTTGTCGTGTGCAAAGATGTCAGAAACATTTGCTCCTTGCTCATTTTGTCTGTAAACAACGGTGAAATGTATTGAAAGATGAATTGTAGAATCGTAATGACAGCATTTGTTGTGTACTTGAGTACAATGCTTTTGAATCGTTATTATTTTTGTTTCGTCTGGTGGGAGTTGGTGGTGCAAATATTGAATATTTTTGTGGAATATGTTATATGACACGAATTACCATGTTACTGGCGAAATGTGGGTGTACTAATACACCTCTGCCTACCCCTTCGGGGAAATACAGGCGTGATTTTATGTTATGTGTGTGTGTTGTGTTACCATAATGTTTGGAAATCCAGCAATGGACTGGGATTAAATGGGCTCTTTATTTGATAATACCTTGCGTATAGACGCTGTGTTCTCCGAATCAAAATACGGAACGCAGATCGCTTTAAGATCAATAAGAGCTCCTTCGTACGCAAGTCGACGAAGTATCCGATAGTGTCGTAAAGAGGCTTACGGTCAAAATTAATAACCTATGTATACACAATTTGCGCCTTACTGGAGATAAAAAAGAATCATAAGCTCGATAAAACTTATGTCAAAGGGGAACATTTAGCGTTCATAAATTATTGGACCTTTACTGAAAGTGCCAGCCCGATTTTTTTATTATTATATATATTGTTAGAACTGGTTATTTTGAGCAGTTTTTATTATGGCACCCAAAGCTGTGAGGCGGTTGTGTGTGTTATAAGGGTTCGAAAAATAAAGATTTTCATACAATTTATAGCATTCATATTGAACTAAGTTTATGGGACTTGTCGCGCACAATTAAATCGAAATATAACAAACATTTTGACTAACCTCGACGTTTCGGTCAAGTTGCATTGGCCGTGGTCACGAGCAGACAAATGAGTAAAATTAGTATGAGTATTAGTACGAGTGAAATTCGCGAAAATTTAAATACTTCTAATTTATAGCATTATTTTTATGTGGCCCGAAAAGGCCCAATTTGAATGAAGTCCTTTCATTTGAAATGATGTGCGCAACCAGCTCATGATTAAGGGCTCCGGTCGAGTTCGAAACTAGTAGGGCACACCCAGGCATATCCGATAGAATCACGTGAGTAAAGCCATAAAATTAAATAATAACCAATTATGTCCTTTCAATCTCTATCTACTAGGGAAAATCGTGGACAAATAGGTTAACCGTACCACACCTCAGACACTCAATACAATTTAAACGCTAGCACCACCTACATACTAAGATTACGTCTTATACGAACGCACACACACGTGTAAGTTAGGGATGCTCGCCGCTCGTAATACCGACTGGGTTCCTAGCGCATTTCAGAGATGGTGTGCTTGTATAGCGACTGGCGATTGACATCCATAGCAATCTTGCAGTCCAATTGCCGCCAAACTGAGGGCCGGTGCGGGGTCCGGGCGAGGTATCAAGAATTGGCGGGAAGCGGTGAGTGGCCGTTCTGTACGATAGTACTATTAGATATTCTGTGACCGTACAGTATCAGAAATTCTAAGAGTAGTTACCGTATCCTGTCAATATCACACAGTTGAGTGTTGTGCACAGGTTTAACTAAAAAAATACTTTCAAATAATTCAATCCATAGTATACTGTAATTGACAAAGTGTGCTTACGTGAACTGATATTACAATTTTGCCTGGTGCCAATCGAACTTACTTTTGAATAATTTTATATGCCTAATAAATCGTGATACATTATTATTATTCCTAGAATAAAATCAAATACATTTTATTAGCTGATGCATTTCATTATGATTTATTTTACATTATGTCAAATTCTAATTTGAAGAAGAAAGAAAGAAAGAAACAGATTTTATTCTTGCACTCCATTTGACGCACACACTACAAAACTTATACATAATACTTTACAATTTCATGACAGATTAATATAGTTACAGTTAAATTGACAACCGACAACACTGGACATAAACAATACATGATCTGTGGTTATAACGGTAATCATCGGTTTTTTGTTCTACATTATAGTCTGTGATTTACACTATTTACAGTTAGTCAAATAAAAACAATAATAAAAAATGCTAGGTATTATAAATACTGCTGTGATCTTTGTGCGTCGCATGTGCGCAAAAATGTAGGTCATTGCTCAGCATAATGCTGTGGCTTAGGACGGACCTAGTGCCAGCAGCGCTGATTTTCAGCAAAAACATTATGAGTGACATAATGAAATCCCACTACCGAGAAACTCAAACCAAGTAAGTATTTCAACCTTATCTCAGTAGCATAGAGTTCGAATCATAGTGATATGCAGCAAGTTAATTTTTAGCACCAAGATAATTGAACATACCTTTCGAAGATGTTTTTCGAGGTGAAACAACCGTCCCATTGAGCTTGGTGGACAGTTTGGTGACTAGCGCGAGATTCTCGTCCTCTTTCTGTACATTGTTCGGAAGAGCTGGCTTTTCAAGTTGCTCTAACTCCGCTAAAGCCGCGTCGGTTTCCATTTGCCAGCAATCTGTGAGTGTGTCTGGTGATGGTGATCTACTGTGTGCACTGTGGATGGAAATGGGATTCAAGAATATTATTATGGAACCAATCAATTAACATTCATGTGTGGATATGAGCTTCTGTACCTCTATTATCTATCCTAAGGATGTCTGGTAGAGAACGTCTATGGCAATAAGACCGCCTTTGTACCCAGTTGTGCATAAAGAATTAAATAAATAAATATTATGAGTTTTACAAAATGTTTAAGTATACTGTCGCTATCAACAACATAACAGCACGCCTGTATTTCCCCGAAGGGGTAGGCAGAGGTGTAATGGTACACCAACATTTCGTCAGTTATGTTATAGTCCCATGTAATAGGGGGCGAGCCTATTACCATTGACCGGGCACAAATCCAGACTCCAGGCTGCTACGGAGAATTTCCTAATGAAAAAACCCGATAACACTTTGCCCGACCCGGGAATCGAACCCAGGACCCCACGCTCAGTAATCGCGCTTGCAACCACTAGACCAACGAGGCAGTCAGAAAACAGTGTGTTTAATGCTCGAATAGGCTTTGAAAAGTAAAGTATCCAGAGAGTAGGCCATTAACCCGATGGAAGGATGTCGCAGTCCGCATTGCGGGAAACTACTGAATAAGTAACACGGAACAAAATGGCGCGAAAACGACTAAAACAACGAAAAGAAAAAGTTATATGATGATAACCTCGGACGAATAAAAAAAGTCGGACGGAATCTCCTTCAGAAATGATTGAAGCACTTGATTTTTTCCTAAACCCCTTATAATTTCGACAGCATTTTAACACCCCAGATATATGTTGTTATTTGATTTGTTACAATGACGGCAATAACTACCGTCACACGAGATTTGTTGCGTAATCGCGGTTTTTTTTTTGTCTAACTATGGGTGTCAATGTTGCGTGCCAGCCCGTACTTTACACTGTAAACGAGCCGTCTTACTATGGGTGCACAGACCAGTAAGCCTCTAGACGCCTATTAGCCGGATACCCCCGGTCACAAAGCATATGCAGTAGCACTGCATATCTTACGCCCAGCCACCAATCGGGACGTCACTCCGTCAGCGAGCGGCACCAATCTTATCACCGAACATTTGACCCGACCAATCATAACGCGCCGCCCGCCCCCCGATCGCCGCCAACATTTTACGACAGTGTTCTCATGCAAAACTTTGTTTATGCGGCGTCTTGAGGCTTACTGGTCTGTGTATGGGTGCTTCACTTTTTGTTTAGCGAGATTCCGTCCGCCTTTTTTTATTCGTCCATGATGATAACGCTGTCTTTGCTTCAGAACGGAGTACTAATGAGCGTACGTCCGTCTTGATTTATTCTAAACATTTTCAGTTATTTACGTGCAGTTTCCGCTAAAACTGTTGAATATATGCAGTTTGTTATTCCAATTTTATTCGGCTGACGTCTGGACCATTTTATGGTGGACACGATCACATAGTTATATCTTGGAGGTTCAAATCGAAACTCAAGAAAAAATCTATTCGACATATACTTTTGGCGATGTGCGCCAGCACGCGTAGTATGATTACTGCGGACAAGCGTTTTGTCTACGAAATAATAGACAAAAAGACAGATAAAGTTCTATACAATGTAGTTTTGTCGATTCTTCCGTAGACAAATCTCTTGTCTACATTGGTCATGCTACGCCTGATGATTATGTAAATACCAAAGTGTTCGCTATTCTAAGCTTTAACAACAACTGTTTTATAATTCAAGAATATGGTTGTAGGAAACCAGGTCAGTCTTGTAAAAATCAGTTAAAAAACTATTGTAAAGAGAGAAAAAAATGATTATTTATTTATATAATTAATTGGGAAAAGGTTCGGAAAAAGGAGAGATTGCCAGAACATCGTTTTCTTGGAGAAAAAAAAAAGTAAATATGGCAACACTCACTCTTCAGTCTCCAATTCAAGCGCGCAGCAATCAGTGTTGCTACCAGACTTCATCTTAGCACCTTTGATCTTATTGGTCTTGAGTTTCTTCTTGATCTTGACGGCCTTGCCGACGGGTATGGTGGTTCCTGAGCTCACCGGCAGCGCCGGGCTCACCGCTGGGCAGGTGGGCGTGGGCGTATCTTGGCGTGGCTGTACGGAAATAATACTTGTTTACATATTTTGTGTGTGTGACAGTTTAAGTGGTCTGTTTATCTGAATGATCCAAAACCGGTTTCGCGAATAACATTGAACTAATTTAGTCTTACTATGTCTCTTTTTGGACCGAGTGTTGTGGCGCAACTTGGGAGAGGCCTGTCCTGTTGCGATAGGCTGAGTTGATGATTATGTCTCTTTCTAACGAAAAATATATGAAAAGGATAGATGATATAGTAATCCTGTCAAACTATTTCAATTGCCAGTTTTCAACATGTCGCCATCACTACGGTTCGCAACTATTTTCCCGTAAATTACGGGAATAGACTAATTTGACAGTACTTAATACTTTATGTCTTTTTTCAATGATGTTTGCAAGAAAAATAATTTGATTAAAATTTGTATAATGTTGTATACAAAAGAAATACCATTGACTGTTATTCCCGAATATCATAACAAAACCACGGTTACTGAATTATCAGTCGAATCTGTTAAGTCTCATGTCAAAATACTAACAATAAGTTTTTAATTAGTTTAACAGCATTTTTACATTGGTCAGCTTTTCAAAAACCGACAAGGAACATAATCAAACGAACTGGAATAATAATAATTAACACATGATACTTTTTATAACAGAGGGGCTCGTAGCAAAGCAACGACTGCGCGGATTGTACGATCTGCAAGGTTAAGCTGCACTTGCCGCGGTCAGTCTGTGGATAGGTGACCGTTTCGGTACACATCGAGACCCCTCCGTGCCTCGAAGAACACGTTAAGCTGGTCCCGGTTGTCATACGATTATCTATGGCAGTCGTTACGGTTAGTCAGAAGCCTGAAAGTATGACAACTGGTCTTACCTCCGAATGTCAGTATTACCCAGTAACTGTGTTGCGGGGGTCTGATGGCAGTCGCTCCGTGTAAAATACTGATGTTCAGCCGCATCTGGCTAGACTGGAAGCCAACCCCAATATAATTGGGAAAAGGCTCGGAGGATGATAACTTTTTATCGACATACAACGGGAGCGAAGCCGCGAGCGTCAGCTAGTCGTAGATAAGAAATATTTCGATTTACACCTCAAAAACAATGCAAAACAAACGGTGACATTGAAATTCTATGGAATCTTTAACGAATTGCGTATGAAAATGAGCCAAGTGGCCACATACTTTGAGTTTGCTATTGTGAACATTTAACAAATCCAAAGCGTCTCGGACGTCTGCATTCTTGAATATATTGCCTCGGGCAATGTATAGTATTTTTGTAGTAAATTTAAAATCTATTCTGCAAACATCCATATTCGCCAACCCGCCTGCCAAGCGTGGCGATTATGGCATATCCCCCCAAATTGCTTGGGAGAGGTCTATGTCCAGCAGTGGACGTCTTTCGGCTGAAATGATGATGATGAAACATCCATAAAAGTGTATTGCATATAGCATAATCAGTAAATCAGCCTTTTACTGCCGAGGTCAAGCCTCAGTCCACCACACAATCCTGGACCAGGTTGGCAGACTAAACAAGCCATCGAAAACTATTTGGGGCGCCCTAAGGCTGCAATTTCAAAACTGCGTTCCGCGGAACTGTATTTCTTTGAAGGGAAGCCAGGGTTCGGCGAACAAGATAAAAACATTCAATTTCAATAATTGCATTTCGTTTAGTTTTAGTAAGTGCGGGGTTCCATAATATTTTTTATTCAATATATTGTGAATATGTGCATGCCAGCCCGTACTTTTAAGCGAGCCGTCTTACTATGGGTGCTTCTCTTATTGTTTAGCGAGATTCCGTCCGCCTTTTTTTATTCGTCCATGGTTGCAACATTAACAATTTATTTAATGTACTAAATA
Source organism: Asteroscopus sphinx (assembly GCA_949699075.1). NCBI lineage: Eukaryota > Metazoa > Arthropoda > Insecta > Lepidoptera > Noctuidae > Asteroscopus > Asteroscopus sphinx. The sequence continues at coordinate 17,013,867 of OX453022.1, read as the reverse complement.
TTTTAGATTCTGGAGAATAGGCTTACAGCAGGTGGAGTGTAGCCTTAACAGCCTACGACCATAGACCAACAAAGTGGAGCAGTGGGTCAAGGATGTTAAAAATATTTTAGAGAACACAATGTGGACTTAACGAGCCGCGAATAAGTGGATTTAGTGGATTTAATAATAACTAAGTCTTCTCAGTGTATTGTTAGAGATTCTTAGAAGCCTACTAGCCGCGGAGCAAATGAACCAAAAAGTTGGATGTGAATTATTTGAAACTCGTGAAAACTCCAGAAGTAATTAGATGGTTTTTTTTTAAATCTAGTTATTTACATGACTGATTTAGAATGGAAGATCGAGTTTTCTTGACTTGGAATACAATGTTCAAAAGCTGTTTCGTTTAAGTAATGATTGATTGTGGCGCTTATTGGGAACAACACTTCAAGAAAACTGCATAGTATTAACGACCTAATGTTATTTAGATTAGGTTTTGTTTTACATGATCCCTCATTTGGAACTTGCAACTGTAAATATATGCCTATGTCCAGCAGTGGACGTCTTTCGGCTGAAATGATGAAACTGTAAATATCTGTTTTTGTTTCTTTATCAGAAACTACTTAAATACTTTGCGACAACAAAACAAGTCTATTAATTTTCATGATTCAATATTAACCTCTAAATTAAAATTACACTAGGTCAGCACTAGGCCAGCGTGATGGACTAAGGTGTTAGGCCCGTGCCCAGCAGTGGGACAGTAATGGGCTGGTTATGTTATGTTAAATTGAAATTACTTTTTTTTTTGCGATAGCACGTTCTTGTCGCAAGAGAGAGATATACTACGTTTTCGATTAAACAAAGTGTTTGATATGAAACGGAAAGGTTAACAGAAATGTATCAATTGTGGAATATAATTTGTACGCTGAATAGAGTTATGAGAATTTTATGCGATAATATAGTTATTATAGAAGTGTAAGCAATATAAATTAGGATAATGAAGTCATAGAAATAGGTCGACAGAAATAGAGGAATTCAGAGATTTACCGGCACCAACACTCTCCAGTACTTTCGCAAATCGTTTTGGCAAGCATCACTGGTGATCTTAGCGAAACCCACACTTATTGTAATTTCTTCTTCGTTCAAGCGAACGGATCGCTTTCAAATATAACTGCACAAAACATGTCAAGGTTGACAATACAAACACTTTCTAACGAAAAACACCTGGGACTCTTACGTATCCTAAACAGAAATTTTCTTTGACACGTGTTTAGTGAAAAAACTAATTAATTGACCAATTAATATGTGCCAAATGACAGGAGATGGATACGGCACGGTAGTAACAGTGATAATGCATCGTATTGACATTTTGTACACTTTTGGCATAACGCCAGGTCGCGTGAACCGATGCCACAATAAAATCTAAAGTGTACAGAATTAAACAGACAATAAAACAAGGATAGACGAGATGTAACCAGTAATAATAAAACGCTTCACACCTACGCGAATCCGCGAAAAGATTTCGAACGCTGTTAATACTTTAAAACTATCAACTTTATAATTTTGACACTTCCTTAAACTGACAACAGTATTTACTGACTCTTTCATTAAATTATAATGTTGAAATTCTCCGTTCTTAATAAAAACTTGTGATCAACATTTTACTGCAAGCATTCGCCAAGATGTGCTGAAAATCGCGCCAAAACTTACAGACAGGCGGGCGCCACCGGCAGTTCTAAAAGATCAATAACCGATGGAATTCCTTAAAATGTTTTTTTGAATATTTCGCTTATTCGTGTTCTGCAATGACATTGTGTGAAATATACAAACTGATTTCCATAATAATCGTGTCTTGTGCTCCGTTACTGGCACATAATTTATACCGTTACAACTGTTACAAGTTAATGTTTCACGATTTCAAGGAATAATTTAAATAACAGTATTTTTAGCAAGCAATTTAGCAACCAAAATGATTCATTTTTCCACAATTTCACCGAAATTCACAACTTACATTTTGAGAAATTTTCTTCCAAACTTTTCCTATGAAACCCATATCCAATCTTCCATAAATACGCGCGTCTACAACAACACTACGTCAGTCACTCCCGCCGCGATCCCGCATAACTTTATTGCATGACACACTGGCTTGGTCACTTCTTGCATAACACCGAACTATTGTCCACGCGTCGTCATTTAAACGAAAATATTTTTTGAAAAAATTCCACGACTTCCGCGAAGAGTGTTTTAATGTAAACAACTGTTTATAGAGTGAGTGATGTGGGGCACTGGTCGTAAAGTTATATTATTGTCGTCACCATAATAATTATGATATTTGATTTCATTCATTGTTTTACATGATGGAAATAATAAAGAGCGACAGATTTATGGTGTTTAGTAGTTTATTGATGCGAGAAGTTGGTTCTTTTTACGAGGATGTTATGAAGGTGTTTTATAGCAGAGAGCAAAACCGGCCCGCATGGCGTGAAGGCAAACACGTAACTGAAAAGCCATGTGCTTGAAAAAGCTTACTGAACGCGTAATAAAGACCGTTTCAGGAAATACATGAGTCAGATTACAAATCCATGTACCGATGTTTTCAAAACTTCGTGATACAATCCAGAATAAAAAGTGCCAGTAATATCACCTCACCTGTAGCTAGACATAGCAAAACCGACGAACTCGCAAAATCAACCGCGGCAAGCGCACCTTTGACACATTTCCAAGACAATTTCAGTTTTAACACATGGGATTTATAACACGTGGCTCGGTTAAAAGTCGGAAATAATCACATTCATAACCATGGAGGAATTTTGACCATGAGTCATGGCGAAGAAATAAACAATCACGCGAGACTTAAATAATCGCTTAGACAACTATGAATAGATTTTAAATAGTGATGATTGATATATGATCAAGATAACAGAGTGTTTCTATTACGTTTAATAGTAAACTGACGTAGGACCCCTAAAGTGGCTCATCTCATCTGACTAATCGCGTACGATTAATTAACACGGGAAATTAAATGTACATATTTCATCATCGTCAGGAGACAAACATAAGTAGTTTTGTTTTAAGAAATTAATGTAATCTTGTTGTGCAATAAAGAAGATTGATTGAATGATGATGATTATTTCTTTTTTAGGGTTCCGTAGTCCTACAAGGAACCCTTATAGTTTCGTCATGTCCGTCCGTCTGTCCGTCTATCCTAATCCTTTACAGCTTAATAACTTCTACAGTTATAAACATTAAGTAAATGAAATTTTGTTAAAAAATAGTCTACATATAAATCTCAATTTTAAAAGAATAATAATTAACAAAAACAAAAAACCCGACTGCGTGTAAAAATAACAGAAAAGATATAAACAAGACTTATCATACTATTAATGTTTTTTTTTGAAAAGTCAAATTCATTTTTAACGTTGAATATTTTGTTATTTTTTAGCATTTTTCATTCCAAATTACATTTAAACATATAAGTTGTAAATATTTTTGTAAAGCATTTATAAAACCCTTTATTTTGATACTCGATAGTTTTTGAAGGAAAAAAAAATTATTTGAAGAGGTAATATGGCGCCAAAAAGCGGCCATTTAATTTTTTTAAATTTTGATGTACCCACTGTCACTCTCAGAATTAAGACGAATCTAACGACACCTCTCAATCTCAAATCCATCAAGCCGTTTAGGCCACAGAGCGTGCCAAAGAAATATACATACATACATACATACATGCATACATACATACATACATGCATACATACATACATACATACATACACTCGAAAAACATAACCCTCCTTCTGGCACAGTCGGGTAAAAAATCGTTTTTACGTATTTTAGGGGTGGCATCCATACATGTGAAATGCGGATGAAAAAATTTTTTTCTTTGCACCCCCTCGTGTGGGGTATCATTGAATAGGTCTACTAAAATGAAGATAATGTTTCATACACCACTTTTTTATCAGGTGTACCATCTGCGAAATATAGCCCGCCAAAGTGGCTTGCAATGTGTCCCCCGCCCCCCGCCATTTCTAAACTATGCAACGTAGAAAGTTATAATCTTCCACATTGATAGACCTTTGAAAAAACTATCTTTTAAAATTATTTCGAGTATAATGTGATTATAATTTTTTGAGCTATAGAGAGAAAACTGAAAAATACTTAAAACGTCCTAGTCCAAAGGTCATTGACCTTAGAGAAAAATAATCATAGCAAATAATACTCCTTTAGCTACTTTCTATTTGAAAAAATCACAAAAAGTAACTTTGACATGACACACTTCTTAAATTTGGCTTCTTGAATTTATCGCTAGATGGCGCTACTAACAACACGCTCTAAGTCGCGAATGCTGCCGATTATTGCAAAAACTAAAATAGCCATGATTAATATTCGATTTGATTCGTTTGTAATTACACCTACTTAAGGAACCCTATAATACTGAGCATGGCCCGACATGCTCTTGGCCGGTTTTAAAACTTGCTTTTCTCCAAATTGGGTTCAATTCTACACTTTCGTGCGGGCCTTAGCCAAGCACGAGAACTGGGCCTATCGATTCTGCATGAGTTTAGTATGACTGCTTTTTGTATAATTTGAATGTGAGTGGATGAATGTCTAAGAGATTGAGGCTTATGTGTAGTGTGTGAGGTATGATTCCAGTAGATGATAGAATAATAGGAACGATTTTGACAGTTTTTACCTTCCATTAGGTTCTTAGTTCGGTGTTTTTGCTGAGTTTCTCAGTGTGTGTGTGGATGAAAGATGGGCCTCTTCTCAGAATGAGAAGGTTACGGTCACGCTGGCCTAGTGCGGGTTGGTGGACTACACACACCATCGAGAACTGTATGGAGCACTCTCAGGTGTGCAGGTTTCTTCCTGATGTTTTCCTTCACCATTAAGAGGACGCTCCCAAAACGTAATTCCCACCCTCGCACTCCCCTTACACTCTGCAACTGCGGGCTGCTCTCCTCAATTTTATGCGAGTTGCAATAGAACTCATTTTCGAGAAAATCGTACTCGCGCGTTTTACCACGGAACTAAATGACGTAAGTCGCAAAACAGTTTTCGTTTTATTACAAGAATAATAGATAATCTATACAAATTTCCTCTAACCAGTATTTAATCAACTTTATTATCTTCCTATTTGCATAAATTTTATATAGCTAACTTGAATAATAATGTAGAAATATTCGATAAATCTCTAAAAACGCATGATTTTGAAAAAATAAAAGTATCGAACAAAAATCAACCTATTATGTATCTGTCTAGTCAAACGATAGATAAAGGTACAAAAAAACATATATCTAAATTACACATTCATAAAGTATGTGTTCGACTCAGCATATGTTTTCAAAAAGTCACCTCATTTTGGGAGCCTGCTCTTAAAGCAAGTGATAATCAAATTCTGAGCCACACATGGATTCGAAAAGACAGTGATGCGGACCTGGTTTGAACTCACACCCTCCTGCATGGAAGGCAAGCGCTCAACCTCTAGACCAGAGTTTTTCAATCTTTTCATAGCGCGACCCCCTCGCCGATCGCGGGAGCGGCGGCCGCAGTAAGGCATAAACATACTATTAAAACTATATTTTTTTGATTTCTAAGTGACTTCAACCCCCTGAACAGTGTTAGCAACCCCCCAGAGGGTCACGACCCACAGTTTGAAAAGCACTGCGCTAGACTATTACAGCTCCATATTTCATGAATTTCGGCCAGAAGGTGCTGAAATTATTTCAGCACTTACTGGCCGAAATTAAATCGCTTTTGGGACTAAAAATATCATAACCAGAACATGCTATTGCTATAATCACAGCACGCTATTTGAATATTATGAAAAATCTGAATTCCGTTTCAGGTATTGCTACAGTTCAAGACAAGGCGGGTTCCACGAATACACAAGAAAATTGCTATACACCCAGCGTTGCCGTTTTTAGTGACTGACACTAGTACTTGCTACTAGTTTACTAGATTCATTACTGTCCAGCAAGGTCTACCAAGGTTCACCAGAGGATGGGCAGCAACATTCTCTGAGTATTTAACCAACCAACTGCGATCGCCAACCCGCCTGCCAAGCGTGGCGATTATGGCATATCCCCATATTAGTTTTAGTTATTTTATACTCTTGTATCTAAATAATTATTTATTTTCGCATATTAATGTTAGTAACCCTACATTACTTTTGCAGTTGCTGTCTTTTCTATGAGTGCTGTGTGTACTTGTTATGGGCATACATATAAGAAATGTTATTATTGTATTGTGTGTTTTCTGTATGCTATATATGTATTGCTGTTGGTATACCATAAATAAATAAAAAAATATCCCTCCAAACTGCTTATGGGAGGCCTATGTCCAGCAGTGGATGTCTTTCGGCTGAAATGATGATGATGATGATGAAGGTCTAATAGCTGCTAATGCTGCTCGTGAGCGAATTTTTCTTTCCTCAATTTATATTTCTAAGAAAATATATATATTTATATTTCTTTTTTTTTTTTTATAGTTTTTTTTGTGTTTTTTTTTACTGTTTAACTACTGACTACAAATTAATCTTATATTATTTTGTGTGACCTTCTCCCTAAAGGATGGTTCTAGTTGTTTTTCTGCCCATCCTTTGGTGAATCCCTTAGTCGCCTTTTATGACACCGATGAGAAGATAAAGGCACCACACGGAACAACATTTGTCGATTTATGTGAACACAAATGTAGGGAACAGCTGTTTTTTTTTTCGTGTTTTCAGCTTTGTTCCCATAGTAAAAGTTGTTTATACTGATGAGTACAATGACCCTTTAAGAGGTTTTCGGTTATTTCAATAACTCGTTGTAGTTGAGCTACACGATGCCTGATGCATGCGTGCCATCAGTTGCAGAGGACAGGTCCACTCAAACTGACTTTCTTCAAAAAGTCCAGCCAGTCCAGGGGTTACCCTACATTGCTCTCACACAAATTCGTCATCCTACTAATATTATATACGAAGTGTGTTTGTTTGTTTGTCCTTTCACGCAGCAACGGAGCAATGGATCGACGCGATTTTTGCAGTAGTGATATAGTTTTGTTCCGTGTGGTGCCCGACGTAAAGAATTGCACCACATTATATCTTCTCATGGGTGTCGTAAAAGGCGACTAAAGGATTCACCAGAGGATGGGCAGCAGCGTTCTCTGAGTATTTAACCAACCAACTGCGAACGCCAAACCCGCCTGCCAAGCGTGGCGATTATGGCATATCCCCCCAACATATGCTTGGGGGAGGCCTGTGTCCAGCAGTGGACGTCTTTCGGCTGAAATGATGATGATGATGATAAAGGTTTAATTTTATCTCGAATAAGTGCTTCCTGTGGGAGAACCACGGAAGTGAGGCCGCAGGTAAATGCTAGTACGGTCGAACGCACGTCAGTGGTAACATTTTGACATTGACAGCGTCTTTATTTCGTAATCAGTAAGGGCGTTTTTCCAATTCAAGTTTTACCACTGCCATGCAGTCGACTGTACAAGATAAATGTCTTTACTTTAGGAATCCCCGCAGACTACAGACTAAACTGTCGGCCGATTGTTGGGTGATATAATTTTTGTATAGGAAATCGGGGCTGCCGGTGTGCGCACTCTCGAATGACCCCGTACTTATTAAGAACCCGACGAAACTATAGGCCGATTAAGGGGTTCTGTAAGTAAGTCTGCAGTTTATGGGGCGGAGGGCTTAGAAACTGGCCTCCGAGTTTATAATCATTTTGTAACCACCAAATTTTGAAATACCTGAATTGTAAACGTGATTAGTACATCCCACTTCTGATGATAGAAAGGGTCCGAATAAATAGTTCATAATGTGAACACGTATATTTTATTATAATTCTATTCCATCACATCTAATTTGCAGAAAAAATTATTTCATTTAATTTTTTTATACATCTTATCTAAGACACTAACAAGGCATCAAGGCTACGAAACAAATCCATAATGCCTCGATATGTCAAGGTATCACCCTGCCTGTCTAAATCATTACCTATATTATGTTGAAGCCTCACTTGCTAGGCTTCAGCGAATACTCGTACAGTCAAGCGCATTTTAATGGTGACAATTCGCAATAAGCAGAGCCAGCCTTGTATGAAACGTACATACTATAAAAAAAAAAAAAAAAGTACATACTAAATAAACAAAAATACTAAGTGTATGTGGGGGGGGTGTGGGTGTGGGTGTGTGTGGGTGTGTAGGTGTGTGGGGGTGAGTGTGTGGGTGTGTGGGGGCGTGTGTGAAAATACAATTTTGATTTTTACCACCACCCTATCTCTTCTCATGGGTGTCGTAAAAGGCGACTAAGGAGTTCACCAGAAGATGGGCAGCAGCATTCTCTGAGTACTTAACCAACCAACTGCGATCGCCAACCCGCCTGCCAAGCGTGGCGATTATGGCATATCCCCATATTAGTTTTAGTTATTTTATACTCTTGTATCTAAATAATTATTTATTTTCGCATATTAGTGTTAGTAACCCTACATTACTTTTGAATTTTCTCTTTTCTATGAGTGCTGTGTGTACCTGTTATGGGCATACATATAAGAAATGTTATTATTGTATTGTGTGTTTTCTGTATGCTATATATGTATTGCTTTTGGTATACCATAAATAAATAAATAAAATAAATAAATCCCCCCATTTGGGGGAGGCCTATGTCCAACAGTGGACGTGTTTCGGCTGAAGTGAGTGAATGATGAGTACGGAAATCCTATACAGTACGAAGCCGACTTTGACTGGAAACAACTTGATATGTAGCCATGTGTACTACAAACTTCGTCCCGTGCGTAAGGCGTGATTTTATATTGTTGTTGCAAATCTTGTCAAACATATTGGGCCACACATAACTATCGCGACCAAATTTTGAGCCCCGGCCGACTCTTGTTCGAGGCAGTACATAAGTAAATCAAGGCAGTACAAACTAAATCAAGGCACTGCCTTTTTTTAAATTAACAATATTAATGAAATTAATTAATAAATTAAAATTAAATTAAAAGATGTAAAATTGATTTTTTTTTCAATTTAAGTGTGATCTTAGCTAGATCCAGTGTGCCACTGGTTGTGGCTTCACCTAGCGATATTGTTAAATTATTATAGACATTTATGAAACAGTATATAAGTGTTTTTGGGACAGAGTGAGCTCTTTTTTGGTCAGCTTCCATTCTGAGAATATTCACCCTTCGCCACTGCAAGGCAGTACAAAAAAGGCAGAACTTAATTTCCCAGAAATTATTTTTGCACAATGTTACTTGGTTTAATGTATTTATTTATTTATATATTTATTTCCAAGAACATGGTACATCGAGGTCTTAAAGTTATAAATTATAATAGTCACACATATTCTACCGACAATAGGCGTGGAAATATTTAACCCTAACCATTTAAAACTAATGAGTTTATAGACACATGCATGGCAAAATTCCTAACTTGAAACATAATAAAATATAATAAATTTGTGATAAATGTATAATTTTATTAAAGTAATTTATGTCAACGTCATTGATTTTGTCAGAATCTATAATCTAAGAATTCATCCAAAGAATAAAAACATTTGTCCAAGAGCCAGTTAAACATTTCACGCTTGAATTTATTTAATGTTAAAGTTCTAACTTTCAGTGGTAGTTTATTGTATATTTTTATTACTATGCAGTAGGCATTTCTACCATATAAATGCAACCTTTGACCTGGGACCAACAGTTTAAGTGGGTCTCTGCTATGTTCTTTTTTTAGGGCTTTGTCGTGTAAAATAAACATGTGTGGATGTTTTTTAACAACCAAACAGATTTTATATATGTAGAGACATGGGACCGGAAGAATTTTCAATTCTTTAAAGAGTGGTTTGCAATGATCTAGATATTCAGCTCCACACAATACTCTTATACACTTTTTTTGTACTAAGAGAGCTCTGTTCACATCAACAGAGTTCCCCCATATAACTATTCCATATAACTTTATTTTTTATTGTACGATCTGAAGCAAAAATATCTGCCTATAAACGGATTGAAAAAAGCCCATAATATGTCTGACCCAAGCCACCCGAGTGAATATATGACTATGGGTAGTAGGAGTAGGGCCATCTCTTCTATGTATAGATTAGGAGTGGGTCGTTGTCGATTTTACGGTAAACGGAACGCAGCCGTTTTCACGATGACGAAAACAAGTCTTCGAAACGGTCCCCGTTCGCAACTGGTTTGAAGACTGCCTGAAAATTATACTTTATGATCATAGCAATAATGATCATTTTTCTTTGCTCTGTACGTCGCGGACGAAGACTGGTTTTGTGAGACATTGCATGTTCAGCTGTATGTTCAGAGCCATTAGGTATAAATTCGCATGACACATTCGAAGACTGGTTTGTGCAACGACGACTGTTTTATGAACGAAACGACGAGATAATAGACTTTTGCTTGAAGTTATACTTTATGTCTATAGTAGTAAAGATAATTTTTCTTTGCTCTGATCGTCGCGGACGAAGACTGGTTTTGTGAGACATTGCATGTTCGGCTGTATTTTCAGAGGCATTAAGTATAAATTCGCATCAAACATTCGAAGACTAGATTTTGGAACGACGACTGTTTTAATCAGAATATGAAAACGGTTCCTTCGTCGTAGATCAGAAAACGGTCGTTGAAAACGGTCCGTCTTTAGAACGCTCACTCCTAGTATAGATAGACACATTTATCCACACTATCCATAGTCAGATAGCCATTGTTTGCAAATTTAAAACCGTCGATTAGATATTATTGCTTCTGACTGTACAATATGCCTAGAATTCAGGTTTGTGATATTTTTACAGCCAGTTTGTTGTCTCTACTCACCATATCCATAGGCTCAACATGAACAATTTCATTGATAGCTGTGGTCCTCAACAGATGCATATCGTGTTCATTATCCTTCAGCACCATCAGCTGTTCTTTACGGGACCGTGACTGCTTAGAACCAGCACTGGATGGACTTCTAGTGGGGCTCTTGCAAGCAGTTGTGTGCCCAAGGCTGGCTATCGCAGAGCCATACGAATAGCCGACGCCGGAGTTGTCTTTGGCGCGTTTTGTGTTAGTTGATAGGTAGGAAAGGCGGCTAGAAAAAAAAAGTTAAGTGTTATTAGTGATGGGGTTACAAAATTAATAATAACAGGTTTATTCAATAAATAGTTGAATAAAATATGAGTGTTCTTGTTTTTTTTAATAAAAATCAAGGTAGGTACTGACGATGCATCCATTCGGATGCCGTTTTAATGACTATATCCAAAAAAGCTTGACTTGTTCTAAAAATAACATGTTTTCAACATTCATGGACAGATTTTGGAATGCGGCCACTCTATTCTGACTGTTGGATGCATTGCCAGTGGCACCCTAGAGTAATTTCGCATAGCTGATTACTATCAATCTCACACAAGTAACGGAACATAAGCGATTGATGAGCTGGTCAACTGTTAATACTTCATAAATACAAGAAAATTAAAACCTCCTGTTTTATCTTCTTTATTGCAATGAGTCAATGACTCAATTAGACACAAGCTAGAGGCAATTTGCATGGTTTCCATATAACAGGAAGTAGTTTTAGTAAAACAGTTACACAAAATGGAATTAAAATCATATTGGTATACTCATTTGTAAAATCTTTAATTCAAAGTCTTATAAAATGTGAAGGGCTTAAATGGCGTAAGTCAATTGATTTTGAACATTTCATGCATATAAATAAAGACTGATTTGCTATTCAAATTCGCGTGAGTCAATCCTATTTATTATATTCACGTCATTGCCAAGCACTCGTCATTCTGCAGCTCCAAATCACTACTATGAAACGTATCACACAACAAGATCACTATGTATTTATTATTGCAATTTAATTTACTAATATTCTTTTCACCACCAACAACTGGCAAAATGTTGCAAATTATTTGATAAGTTAATGTTATTCACCAAAACAAGGATAAATTATCACTGCTTTTAAATAATGGATCAAGTACCTACCTATAACATGTATTTACACAGTGTATAAAAATTTGATTATTGATTTCAATTTAGTAATGACAGCATCAAGGTAAAAGTGAAGACAAACAATATTTTCATTATTTAGCATAGTGCACTAAGTGAATACAATGAATGAACACCAAATATAATTCCTTTAACATACTGACCTACATATCTGACAATAGCTTTTGACCTTAGTATCTAAGAGAGTTTTTTTATATTATATATTATCAGCTATGAATATTCTCTGACATTAGCAAGAAAGAAGTATTAGCAAAAATATCAAAGCTAATCATATTTCCTAAAAAGATAAATATCTGCTATCTCGCTTAGCAGATAAGAAATGCTTATAATAGGTTGACCTTTTATAATAAGGATGGATATTATTACATCTATTCTACATAATAAATTCATAATTGTTTAGCAGAAAAAGTGATTTCATCCAATTTACAAATATAGGTGAAATTGGACCACATTGAAGTGGTTATTTTACTTATATATCATAAAATAATTTTGCGAAAGAATAACAGGAAACCAACTTGATTCCAACTCAATTTATGTTGTAATTTAAAATTTAAATATAATTATAATAAAATCAAATTAATACTGATAACATAATATGATAATGTGATATAAATATTCCAGGTTGGTATTATAAAACATTTGAGTAATTTTTGGTCATGTGAACATGTGTATAACCTAAAAAAAACAATCAATTCTGCCAAATAAATAGGCACACTTCCTCAGTTTCAGTAAATTGTATAAATTTTCAGTTCAAACAAAAATACCTGACTGTGTTTTTCTGATGACCCTCTGGTTTCACAACAAATGCTTCACTAAATCCATTATTGAATTTTTTATAGCTCTTTAACAATAGCTCCTTTAATGTGTAAGACAAATAAATAAATAAATGTATTGCCAAGTATTTCAATACATGCGAAATAAAGATATTGAATAAACAAATTGTTTTTTTATAGCTGATTACAATGACAATGACAAGATAACAGTAATAAACAACAACTTACTTATCATATCCAGGTATTGGAGATCCTATGGTAAAACTGCAGTACAAGTTATCAGATTCACTTGCTGCTCGTTGTCTTCTACGGCCTTCTAAGCTAGCTTTAGAGTCCTGGTGTGTTCGATTCTTCGGTTTCTTGAGTATACTGTGAAGTGGTGAACTTGGCAATGGGTTATTGAGTATTGATTTCAGAGGCTGTTTCGCTGCCTGCACCTCCAACATTTCATGGTCAACCTTTTCAAGTAGTTCCTCAACTTTTGGCAAACGGTCATCTACTTTAGTATTAGACAGTGTTGTTACTAGTAAAGGTCTGGTTGGGCTTGTTCGGTAGAATTTTGATCTTCCTGGCTGGTAACTGGAGATAAATAAAGCAGTATGTTCCAATGTTGTTGTTACTTTAATTCCTTGTTATTGCATTTATTAGCATTTTATTATCTTTTTGATATTATGAATGTACTCATAAGGTGAGAGAATATCTCCTGTTTAGTAAAATGGGTAAATAAGACATAAATAGCATGCGTACCTGTAGTGCACAAAAAACAATTATTGACATTTATGTTGGATAACCGAGCTGTGTCCAAGCATTAGTAGTGAGTGTATAGGTTATGTTTATAAGCTCACCCTTGGTACCTGTTCTGTTCGTGGGCCATGATGTAGTCGCCGTTCTCGGCGGCGGGCAGCGAACACTCGTGGCGGAACCTCGAGTTCGTGTAGTGCGGCTCGCTATTGTTCAGCGTGAAGTGACTCTTGTTGGGCAGGGCTCGGTGATATCGACAGTTACCGTCCGCGGAGCGGTCAGCCTCGCGAGTCGCATCCTCGTACGGCGAGCGGTCCACGCCTTCGCTGCGGCAGCGACGCCGCAGTATGCGCGCTGGCTCCCTACCAGACCAATCCAGCACCGACCCCAAGGGATCACACACGTCGAACCCGGCTTCGTAATTTGGGTACGCTCGCCTACTATCCATATCCGACCCGCCTAAACGCGACGCATCGTCGAATGTCCACATGGATTGCGCACCAGGAATTTCACTATTGCACTGCTAATTTTACAGAGAACCACTGAAACATGAACTTATATCGGCGTCGACGAGGCTAGGGGGCGACAGGTGACAGATCGCCATTCGACAACCGCGATACAACGTGCCAGGACTCCCGCCAATATTGAAAGAAAATTATGTTCTTTTTATAAACAAATTAGCAAACCTTCAAGTGAAGATACTCCTACACGAATTACGCATTGACACAATCACACACCTTGCACCGTTAATTTAATAATGCTCATAATAATGGCGATCGTGTACACCCAACATATCTATTTTTTTTCAGTTGTTTACCTATTCCGTCCGATAAACAAAAACGTTATGGTTCCAGTCCAACATAATTGTACTGAAATACTGCTGTGGAGAATATTGCGAAACGGCGTCGCATGAAATATCGATCACTAAAGTATATTGAAAAGAAATTTTAGAACACTTGATAATTTATTTCTTTCTTTCCCTACTACATTATTATAGCTTGACTACTAAATAACGTCGCATGCCAAATTGTGTTATCACTTTCTGGTCTGATACTTTTTTGGCGTGTGAAAAAGAGAGGACCGATTAGTTCGTTGAATTACCGCTGATATATTTTAATTTGTTTGGTTGGTAAATACTACGAGTTTACATTGAAGACATCGGTAGATTGGTAGATTGGCGTATGGTTACAACACAGACTACTTAGAAGATACTACGTATGGTTACAATGTAGTGATTATATACTCTTTGGTTACAATATTTATTAAACAACAAACTTGTTGACGGACTCAAAATAATACCCAAAAGCCTTTAAAATGTCTTAATTTTATTATAAAAAACGTTTGCTTTACGCTTTTATCCAATTTCACCGTTTTCATAAATGAGATAATATTAATATTATACTAATAAATATTGGCGTCGATTCTCTCTTGTTCAGGAACCAAACTTATTTTAAAAACTACCGCTCTCTTTTACTAACAGATACAAGAAAGGGATGGCAACAATTATAGTGCTGTCAAATTAGTCGGAAAAGAAATAAAAATGTAATTCAATGAAACATAGGTATGTCGTTTTATTTGCCTATATAAATATAACTACTTATGTTAGGCATTCAATAAAAAACTTAAAGTCCGGAGAATCAAGTAATTAAATAATATGTTTTTAGTGATTACAGGGCTTTGACAAGTTACAGGGTAACTCCGGGTCTGTCCGGTCCGCCAAGACGAGCAAACGGGCAGTAGGGCACGGCCGTACCATTCTTTTCTCGAAGCAACTCACAGCGTAGCTAATAGATAGCAGCTACTAATATAGTAATCAGTGATCTGTGCAACGGCACTTCTAACGGCCAAAATTAATATCCAATCTATCCACGATTTACCCTACTAGAGATAGGGAATAAGATCGATACTCAAGTAACGATTCTATCCTTAAGTAGTGATCAGGTGATTGGAGTTTAAACTGTACTTGAGGAAGCTTCTGTAATATGGGCCTTAGACTTCAGAGTAAATATGGACTTATGGACGTCTCTCTCTATAAACGTGCTATAAACCTCTATAAACGTAATTAATTACGGATGCGTTCAAATATAATTAATTTATCCTGCGTTCTGATAAATAAAGGTATATGTTTGAAGCAAAGACATTTCTATACTACGTCAGTATAATACCTTTATGGTTTGAAGACGATTATCTTCATTCCTGATGTGTTTTTTTTCGTCTGGGGACCAAGGTGGATGCCACAGATTAATGATATATGTACTGGATCATACTGGATGCTTTTGCGTTCCCTTTTAGGTACGCCATAAAGGTATTATACTGACGTAAAGGTACGCCGTACGCCTGATAATCAACGCTTGAGTGTCGTTCTGTAATACGGGCATAAGAGATTGGTGTCGATTCTCTCGTTTACGAACTAAGCTTATTTTAAACTATCACTCTCTTTTACTAATTGCTAATAGTAGATACAAGAAAGGGATAGCAAAAATTTTAGAACTGTCAAATTAGATAACGTGTTACATTTCTTTGCATTTTAGTGGGCACGTTCCGAGATCACGACTAAACTTGTATGGAATTTAAATACGGACTAATTTGACAGTTCTATAATTATTTTATTATTTTTAACGCATATACGGGTCGGATACGGATCTATGCATATACGCATGCGAAGAAAAAATCTCTCACGAGCAGGATTCGAACCTGCGACTCCTGGCTCAGTACGCCAGTGCTTTAGCCATGCCTATATATTTTGTGCTATTTATTTATTTTAGTTTATAAACATGCAGTAGTACGCCACGGACTGCCCCCATTATCTAATCTTCCGTCTTCTTTGTCCGTCCAAGTATCTAACCAAAGGTTGTCTGGAAGATATAGCTTTTAGCGATAAGACCTCCCATGTACCTACCCATAATTTATACGTTGTTTGTTACTACTATTTTCATGGTGTACAATAAAGCATATTCTATCTATCTATCCACGATTTGCCTTACGGCCAAAATTAATATCCTATCTATCCACGATTTGCCCTACTAGAGATAGGAATTTGACATAAGCTCCATACAAAATATGTCAAATTTCTATCTCCAGTAGGGTAAATCGTGGATGGATTGGATATTAATTTTGGCCGTTAGTATCGTATAACGGCCAAAATTAATATCCTATCCACGACCCTACTGGTAGGGATAGATGGAATGATTTTCCATCCATCCCTACCAGTGGGGATACCTTGGTAGGGATAGATGGAACAGCCGGATTTGCCCCACTAGAGATAGAAATTCGACATAAGCTCCATACAAATTAGTATGTCAAATTTTTATCTGTAAATCTGTAGCAGGGCAAATCGCAGATAGATAGGATATTAGTTTTGGCCACTGAGGAATTATAACTAGAGCGGCCCTCTAAAAGAAATCTTATCACGCACGCTCTGAGGTCCATGGGCCACAGTGATCCCAGTCGGTCTCACAGAGTACATTATATAGGTCGGTCTTTACGCTCAGTGCGATGCAAACGTATATTACTCCGTGCTTAATGACGACAAAACATTAAAAAAATGCCATCTTGTGTTCTAAAAACATGTAAAAACCATTCAAGATCGAAACACAATAATAACGGCGTAACGTTTCACCGGTAAGTAAACAAAATGCAATACATTTTGACATTTTCTAGTTTACTTGTACACGCTGCCATTTGTGCCGCCATTTTCTATGCATATCATAGACTAAGAAAAAAAATAGTTACAGAACGGACACGATGTCTGGTACTCCGATTACTGAATAAGGCAGATATAGCGCACGGAACACGGGTGTGCGGCCACCAAAGCAAATTTTGAGGGGTGGACGAATTCGAGGTGGAAGGGAGGGGTACGTGGGTTTGGGGAGGGGAGGAACGGAGTGGGGGATTTTTTATGTATGGTGGCCTAGAGGGAGAAAGCTTAGGGCGTGGCAGGGGGGGCAAAAATGTAGTCAGAATTCGGTTATCTCTGCCCGTTCCCGAGATATCAGCTCTTTAAGGTTCTCGAGTGGCAGGTTCTATTCCCGCCAGCAGTAAGACGTGTGATAGGGAGCACAAGCGTTGCAGTTCAGGTGGATTTGGGAGGGGTTAAGGGATGGACGAATTTGCGGTGGAAGGGGGGGGGAACGTGTTTCTCGCGGGTGTAACTAAATAGTGCTTTGGGTTTGGGGGGGGGAGGAACGGAGTGGGG
This sequence comes from Asteroscopus sphinx, assembly GCA_949699075.1. Taxonomy (NCBI): domain Eukaryota; kingdom Metazoa; phylum Arthropoda; class Insecta; order Lepidoptera; family Noctuidae; genus Asteroscopus; species Asteroscopus sphinx. The sequence goes on along the minus strand of OX453022.1, from coordinate 16,996,192 downwards.
GTTTTTATTAAGTATGGGTGACCTTGAGGGAGTGGGCTCAAGTGGCGGCAGAGGGGGGCAAAAATGTGGTCAGAATTCGGTTATCTCGGCCCGTTCCCGAAATATCAGCTCTTTAAGGTTCTCCAGTGGCAGGTTCTATTCCCGCCAGCAGTAAGACGGGTGATAGGGAGCGACAAGCGTTGTAGTTCAGGTAGATTTGGGAGGGGTTAAGGGATGACGAATTCGCGGTGGAAGGGGGGGGAACGTGTTTCCCGCGGATGTAACTAGATAGTGCTTTGGGTTTGGGGGGGAGAAACGGAGTGGGGGGTTTTTATTATGTCTGGGTGACCTAGAGGGAGTGGGCTTAGGGGGTTGGTAGAGGGGGGAAAAAATGTGGTCAGAATTAGGTTATCTCTGCCCGTTCCCGAGATATCAGCTCTTTAAGGTTTTCCGGTGGCAGGTTCGATTCCTACCAGCAGTAAGACGAGTGATAGGGAGCGACAAGGGTTGCAGTTCGGGTGGGTTTGGGAGGGGTTGCGTGTTGGACGAATTCCGGTGGAAGCGGTGTGATGTATGCGTATGAAGGTACATAGAAATATTTATTATATATATTGTTCCACATAAGTGGGTAGTGTTATGACACTGCTACTGTGTCATGTTTTGTACGTCAGTCGGAATATACTTGTAATCGTGTGAAGTAGTTTTATTCCTTGATCTGGTATCCTGGTCCCGGAGATTCCAAATACTTCAGTGGCGACGAACACTATTAAAACCTACGTGTGTTGAAAGTGTGTGGTTATTTGTGAAAACATTCAAGATGACCATCGGTAAAATCGGAGAGTACAAAGTGCAATCAGATGACTGGAAATTGTATGTGGAGCGTCTCGAAAATTATTTTCTGGTCAACGATATCAAGAATGAATTACGTGTGGCAACGTTGATAACCGTAATGGGAGCCGAGAGCTACGAGTTATTGGTAAATTTGTGCACGCCGCATAAACCAAGCACAAAGACTTTTGAATCGGTAACGGCCATAATGGAAAAACACTTGCAGCCAAAGCCGAGCGTGTTAGCCGAGAGATTTAAATTTCGTCAACGGAAACAAAACACAGGCGAAAGTATAGCAGAATACATGGCAGTTCTAAAAAAAATTACGAAAACTTGCGAATTTGGAACATGGCTTGAAGAAAGTATTCGGGATCAATTCGTGTGCGGGATAAGCAGTGAAGTCATTCGTCAACGTTTATTTGCCGAAGAAAAGTTGGACTATACAAAGGCCTATAGCATGGCTATGAGTATGGAAGCGGCAGAGAAAAATGCAGCTGTTGTCGAAGGTGGTACAAAGTCCATGGATAAGACAAGCACAGCGAGTGATTGCTTGGCGGTGATGACGACGACTCAAAGCGGGGCCCGCAGAGCGGCGCACTATGGAGCAGCGGCGGCGGGTGCGCGCGGGGACAGGCGCCCGGCCACGCGCACCGTGCGCGCGCCGCGGCCTGCCGAGGGGACAGCGACAGCGTCCGCGCCGGCGGAGCGTGCTCGGCGAGACCACCAGTGCAATGCCTGCGGAGGGATGCATGACACGGCGTGGTGTAAATTTACGCGATACGTTTGTCGCGTATGCAACAAGCAAGGACATCTGCGTCGCGTGTGTCCGTTAGAAGTAGGACACCATCACATGGAGGGAGTTCTTGCCTTAACAGGCGAATCGGACGGTGAACAAAGCGACGAGGTAATGACTGTCGATATTAATAACTTGTCTATTGCTCAGTGTCCACCAATATATTTGTCATTAAAAGTGCATGACAGAGAGATAAAGATGGAGTGTGACACTGGAAGTGCCATATCTTGTATTAATTATGAAACGTACAAAAAGATGTTTAGTGATTTAAGAATAAATTCATGTAACATTGTGCTAAGATATTACACAGGGGAAATGGTAAATCCAATTGGGGTTATTAAGCCAGAAGTAAAATATAAAAACGAATGTAAAAAATTGGATTTGTATATCATTAGAGGGGGTAAAACTATATTAATCGGTCGACAGTGGATGGCCGAATTGAAAATACAATTATGCTCTAATTTGATGGGTGGGGTAGTGTCGGTAAATAGTTTGCAACAGAAGGAGTTCAATATGTCTGAATTTAGTTCCAGATACTGTAAGGTGTTTGAGGATGGTTTGGGTCGATTCACCGGCGGTGCAGTGGGCATCCACGTGCAGGCCGGCGCGCGCCCGGTGTTCATGCGCGCGCGCCCGCTGGCGTACGCGATGCGCGCGCCGGTGGAGCGCGCGCTGGAGCAGCTCGTGCGGGACGGCATCCTCACCCCTGTGCACCGCTCGGACTGGGCCACACCTATCGTGCCAGCGGTAAAGAAAGACAGTACTATCAGAATTTGTGCTGATTATAAATTAACTTTAAATAAGGTTTTAGAAGTCGACCGGTATCCTTTACCGCGAGTGGAAGATTTGTTAGCTCGTTTAAATGGGGGGGAATATTTTAGTAAAATTGACTTATCCCAAGCATATGCACAATTTGAATTAGATGAATCCAAGAAATTTACTGTTATAAATACGCATAAAGGCATGTTCATGTTTAATCGATTAGTGTATGGTTTGTCGTCCAGCTCCGGAATATTTCAAAGACACCTAGAACAATTATTCGCCGATTTGCCTAGCGTAGGGGTGTTTTTGGATGATATAATTATCACGGGTGCAACAACCCAGGAACATATTAACAATTTATACAAGGTCTTTGATCGTTTAAATTCCTCTGGTCTCAAAGTAAAAAAAGATAAATGTAGTTTTTTTGCGAAGAAAATAAGTTATTTAGGTCACATAATTAGCAAAGATGGAGTGCAAACATGTGCGGATAAAGTTAAGGCTATAATTGGTACACCAGCCCCCTCAAATGTTTCAGAGTTGAGAGCATTTATAGGTATGACAATGTACTATGCCAAATTCCTTAAGAATGTCAGTACAATTCTCTCACCGCTGTATAAACTGCTCCGAGTAGATGTACCTTTCAACTGGTGTGGCAAGTGTGAAGAAGCGTTCAGACATGTCAAGCACCAACTAGCGTCAGGTGAGGTGTTGACACATTATTCACCTGACTTGCCGCTCGTGTTGACCGCTGACGCGAGCGGTGTAGGGATAGGCGCAGTGATATCGCACATCACCGCGGCCGGAGAGCGGCCGATAGCATACGCGTCGCGTTCCTTGAGTACTGCCGAGCGGGCGTATTCACAAATAGACAGAGAGGCACTCGCTATAGTTTTTGGTATAAGAAAATACCATCAGTACTTATATGGGCGTAAGTTTGTACTAAAGACGGATCATAAACCGTTAACTTATATTTTCGGGAATAAGGTAGGCATTCCGGTTATGGCAGCGTCGCGGTTGCAGCGGTGGGCGATTTTATTGTCAGGTTACAATTATGAAATTGAATACGTGTCATCCAAGAAGAATTGTGCTGATGCCTTATCGAGGTTGCCACAGGGTGAACAATCGAGCGCGAGTACGCAGATCACGTATTTAAACTTTGTGGAGGATTTTCTACCAGTAACAAACAGTGAAGTTAGGAAACAAACAGCAAAAGATGTTTTATTAAATAGAATACATCTATATGTGCAGTCAGGTTGGCCTTTGTCATGTCCAGATGAACAAATTAAACCTTATTTTTCGAGGCAAAATGAATTGTATGTAGATCGCGGTTGCTTAATGTGGGGATATCGGATGATAATACCACAAACCTTACGGAAGGATATACTCAAACAATTACACATTAGTCACATGGGGATCGTCAAAACGAAGTCATTAGCTCGTAGTTACGTATGGTGGCCTAACATAGATAGTGATGTAGAAGCATTGTGTCAAAGTTGTGAGACTTGTGCGGTGGAGGGCGCTTCGCCGCCGCAGCCTTAGCCTTATGTCACACAACCATGGGCCGAGTACACATAGATTTCTTAGGGCCATATCATGGTAATACATTTATGATTTTAATTGACGCAAGCACAAAATGGTTAGAGGTTTTTGAAATGCCACGTACGAACATAGAGTACATCTGTATACGGTTTAAATTATTTGTTCCAAGTTTATCACACGATTGTAGGCGACAGCCGCTCCAGTTATAATTTCTCAGTGGTTTTGGCAAATTTGGATTGATTGGTTTGATTTGGATATTAAATTGACGGATTTACACTGAAAATCTAACGGACGGACAGTTAACGTGGTGGGTAAGGGTTCAATTATATGTATTATCTATGGGTTCAATAATACGAAGAAATTACATACTCGCTGAAGCAAAGGGAAGACGAAAGTCTTTGACCAGTGTGTGTTGCCAGTAATTACTTACGGTACTGAAACGTGGTCGCTCACAGTGGGCCTGATAAGAAGGCTCAAAGTCACTCAAAGGGCAATGGAGAGGGCTATGCTCGGAGTGTCCCTGCGTGATCGAATCAGAAATGAGGAGATTCGCAGGAGAACGAAAGTAACCGACATAGCCCGAAGAATTGCCGAACTTAAGTGGCAGTGGGCGGGGCACATTGCTCGCAGAACGGATGGCCGATGGGGCAGTAAAGTTCTGGAGTGGCGACCGAGTACTGGAAGGCGCAGCGTGGGTAGGCCCCCCACAAGGTGGACCGACGACCTGGTGAAGGTCGCGGGAATTCGCTGGATGCGGAAGGCACAGGACCGGTCATTGTGGCGATGCTTGGGGGAGGCCTATGTCCAGCAGTGGACGTCTTTCGGCTGAAATGATGATGATGATGATGAAGCAAAGGGTGCGTGATTGCAAGTCACTCCTTTCCCCTCGCCGTACCCCGCTGTATTGCTTAGCTCCTCCGATCAATAGTTGATCAAAGCTTAGCTCGCATCGGGCTGCTTCCTCGCACTCCTTAGCCACTCCGCTAAAGCTATGATGGAAATAGTTTCGTAGCTTAACCTTGCCCTCGCTCTCTACTTAGCTTCCTCGCACCAAGGATGATTGGCGGAAATCGAAGACCGCAGCCTAGCCGGTCCGCCATAATATTTATTTATTGAGTTTGATAATTTCTAGGTATTCACCTCTACACTTTTGTCTCAAAACCAAGTTATTGGGAGACGTCTAAAATTCTTTAACGGCCATAATTAATATCCAATCTATCCACGATTTGCCCTACTAGAGATAGGAATTTGACATAAGCTCCATACCACAGATAATATAATACTATAGTACTCCATACAAAATACGTCAAATTTCTATCTCTAGTAGGGTAAATCGTGGATAGATAGGATATTAATTTTGGCCGGTAGGTACACACCCTTCCCTTATAGTAAGATTAGGGTCTGTTCACAGATCTATTACCTACTGTTATTAGATTTGAGCCTCAGACTGCGCCTGCGCGTAACGACTATCATGGTTAGTCCTGCGAGGCCGCGAGGCTCGATGTGCAAAACCTATGCAAATCATCACTTCAACGAATATGATCATTTGATGGTGAAATCTGTGAAAACAACGTTTGGCGGGTCAGCTAGTCTACTACTATTATAAAATTGTTAAATGTCAGTTGTGTTTGTTTGTTTGTTCCAGCATCACAATAAAACTACTGGACCGATTTTGTTGAAACTGTTTGTGACTAAAAACTTATGATTTGACTTAAAAACTGGTATGTATTTTACCTCGCTACGATGACGAGAACCGGTGATTATTAATTATATTTTTCTACAAAATTTTGCATACATTACGGCGCTCATATCCAGCCGTCATTCGCAAACGTAGTGGTCAAAGAGAATATAACCACCATGGTATAATAAGATGTTTCACCTATACCATGATAACCACTACGTTTGTAGTGGTTATATTCTCTTTGATTCGCACGCATGCGCTCTAGCGCGCGCCTCCATAGACAAAATACGGCTGCTAAAGAAATTGCATTAAAAACTTTTTGGTCGGGCCGAATTGTACTGGGTAAAAAAAAAGAATCCTGTCGTATGTGGGTGGTGCCATCTTGGAAATGCACTCTTTTGAGCCAACCGAAAATCAGAATCTTTAGACTTACATAAACGTAGTGGTCATATTCTCTTTGGACTTACAGACAAGGAGCAGAAGCTACCTCTAAATTGCGATTTCTTAATTTTTTTGTATGTATAGCAATAAAATTATGTTAGAAGTACCTAAACGTTGTTATATTGTATCCATCTTAACGAATAAGCATAGTTATCTTGGTGTAACTATAAAAATACTATTATCAGTCTACAATATTTAATTACCTTCTTCTTACCTTATCTTCTTCTTGATCTTAACTATTATAAAATTGTAAACGTCCGTTTGTTCGAGCATCACGCTAAAACTACTGGACCGATTTTGATGAAACTTTTTTTGTTTGAAAGCTGATGATCAGACTAAAAACTCGTATGAGTTTTGAGAAAGAAAGAAAAAACTAAATTCGTAATTCCTTAGCGCGAGCGGATAATAATGGATGAATGATGAAAAAACAGAGTGTGAGTGTGAGTATGAGGGCGAGCGTGAGGGTGAATGTGAACGTGAGGGTGAGTGTGAGTGTGAAGGTGAGTGTCAGGGTGAGTGTGAGTTTGAGGGTGAATGTGAGGGTGAGTGTAAGGGTGTGGTGAGTGTGAGGGAGAGCGTGAGCGTGAGTGAGGGTAAACTTGAGGGTGAGCGTGAAGGTAAACTTGAGTGAGCGTGTGTGAGCGAGATTGTGAGTGTGTGTGTGTGAGGGTGAGTGTGTGTGTGTGAGGGTGAGTGTGAGCGTGATTATGAGTGGGACTGGGACTGGACTGGACGGTCTGAATGAAAGGATGGATGGATTGAACTGGACTGAATTAACAGGATCCGTCTCGTGGGTTAACAGAATTTAACGCGAGCGGAGCCGCGGGTAAAAGCTAGTCTACTACTATTATAAAATTGTTAAATGTCAGTTGTCTGTTTGTTTGTTTGTTTGTTCCAGCATCACTATAAAACTACTAGACCGATTTTGTTGAAAGAGTTTGTGACTAAAAACTTATGATTTGACTTAAAAACTGGTATGTATTTTACCTCGCTACGATGACGGGAACCGGTGATTTTTAATTATATTTTTCTACAACATTTTGCATACATTAAGGTGATTAAGGCGCTCATATGCAGCTGTCATTCGCACGCATGCGCTCTAGCGCGCGCCTCCATAGAGAAAATACGGCTGCTAAAGAAACTGCATTAAAAACTTTTTGGTCGGGCCGAATTGTACAGAGTAGAAAAAAAAATCCTGTCGTATGTGGTGCCATGTTGGAAATGCAGTCTTTTGAGCCAACCAAAAATCAGAATCTTTCGACTTACAGACAAGGACTGGAAGCTACCTCTAAATTGCGATTTCTCTAATTTTTTGTATGAAAAGCAATAAAATTTAGAAGTACCTAAACGTTATATTGTATCCATCTTAATATACGAATAAGCATAAAGTTATCTTGGTGTAACTAAAAAAATACTATTTTCAGTCTACAATTTTTAATTACCTTCTTCATCTTATATTATCTTAACTATTATAATCATAACTATTATAAAATTGTAAACGTCTGTTTGTTTGTTTGTTTCAGCATCACGCTAAAACTACTGGACCGATTTTGATGATTTTTTTTTTGTTTGAAAGCTGATGATCTGACTTAAAAACTGGTATGGGTTTTGAGAAAGAAAGAAAAAATTCGTGGGTTGCGTACTCACCCGACAGATCGAAGCTTCTATGCATTTGCACGAGCGGATAGTAATGTACGATGGAGTGGAGTGGAGTGGAGCGGACAGGGGATGGGACTGGGGACGAGACTGGGGACAGGACAGTGGACTGGACAGGGGACGGAACATGGGACGGGACATGAGACGGGACATGGGACAGGACAGTGGGACGGCACATGGGACTGGACATAGGATGGGACATGGGACGGGACGATAACGATAGTGATATAGTGGGACAGTGGGCCGTGGGACAGTGTGATAAAGGGACGGTGGGACAGTGGCAGTGGGACGGTGGGCCAGTGGGGTAGTGGTGCAGTGGGCCAGTGGGGTTGTGGCGTAGCGGGGCAGCGAGGCAGTGGGACAGTGAGGCAGCGGGGCGGGGCAGCGGTGCAGCGAGGCAGTGGGGCAGCGTGCCAGCGGGGTAGCGGGGCAGTGGGGCAGCGGTGCAGTTGGGCAGCGGGGCAGGAAGTGGGGCAGTGGGATAGAGGGGCAGCGGGGCAGGAAGTGGAGCAGTAGGATTGTGGGGCAGCGGGACAGCGGGGCAGCTGGGCAGTGGGTTACCGGGGCAGCGGGCAGGATGTTGGGCAGTGGGATAGTGGGGGAGCAGGGCAGTGGGACAGTGGGTTTCCGGGGCAGTGTGGCAGTGGGATAGTGGGGCAGCGGGACAGTGGGGAAGCGGGGCAGTGGGGCAGCGGGCAGGCTGTGGGGCAGTGGTATAGTGGGGCAGCGGGGCAGTGGAGTAGCGGGGCAGCGGGGCAGTGGGGGGCTGCGGGGATGGCAGTGGGGCAGTGGGGTAGCGGGGCAGTGGCGAAACGGGGCAGTGGGGTAGCGGGGCAGGGGGGGCAGTGGGGTATTGGGGCAGTGGGGTAGCGGGGCAGTGATGCAGCTGGGCATCGGGGCAGTGGGGCAGCGGGGCAGTGGGGCAGCGGGGCAGTGGGGTAGCGGGGCAGTGGGACAGTGGACTGGACTGAAATGGTCTGGACTGGACTGGACTGACGTGGGTTAGCAGAATATAACGCGAGCGGAGCCGCGGGTAAAAGCTAGTTATTATATAAAATTGTAAATCTCACTCAAGCATCAAGGTTATTCTAAAATAAAACACTCAGTTTTAGAGAATCAGTATTCTTTTTTACACAGCGTTAAACCTAAACCTTACAACTGACGCCATTATACTTAAAATATAATACGAATCTGACTCTTGCTAAGTTGATATTATTTTCAATAAAAATGTCTATCTGAGAGATATTATATCATTTTCCCAATTTATAAAACGAATACTACTATAACAAAAGAGTCCATTTGCCAATAAAAACCATGGAATTTTTGACTTATACCTATTTAAAATTAGTATTCAAGTATTACACGACGGCAATAATAAATTTCTTTTAATCCTGGCACTGGGAACGTAAAGCCTAGTCGCCAATTATAACTGAGAATGTATCACACTTTTTCGAAACAATAAAAAGTGATTCTTGCTTCGCTTGGCGTATTTACAAATTTTAAATGATTCTAATAAAACAATTAGACCTTTCATTAGGTCTGCTTCATAATGAAATTGGATAATAATGATAAATAAAACAATAAGTGAATTGAACGATACAACTAGTACCATTATCTGTACACGCATAAACAGTCCCGCACAGAAACTTATGTCTAAAACATTGTAACATCATAAAAAAAAAGTAATCTAATATAAACTATTTATTTAAAATTAATGTTCAAAGTCCGTTACGCAGACTGATATACAAGTAGAAAAAATATACATGTCCCCGCGTGCACATACAACAATAGATTTGATGAGGTGATTACTGACGCTGGCGCCGGAGTGAGGTGCTCGTCACCTGTAGCCAACGCTCGCAATCGTCGGGTGAAGAAAGGCTGTAGGACCGTGCCAGTAACTCGCATCGAATTGCTGCATTAGTTTCAAAGCCGTTTGCAGACTGGGGGTATAATCTGTAATAGCAAAAAAATCACAGTAAAAGAACGGTTACTATTTGGACTTCTTGAAACCGCGCAAAGGTTCTTCTGGGGCAATTGGCAACTTAGATCATTCTTATTCTTTATTGTACACACAAATATACATTTAGATTACATTATTATCAAATTTGTACGCCTATCAAGGCAAAACATAGTGATACTGGATTATTTAAAAATTAACACCATGTCTTGTACGCACGGCTACACATCAAGCTGTACATTTCCAGTATAATCTGATCTCGCATTGTACGGAAAGCCTATGCAATGCGAGGTCACCATAAACTGGAAATGTACAGCTTGATGTGTAGCCGTGTGTACATCATACCTATGTTTGACAAATAAATAATTTTGAATTTTATTTTTCTACTGGTTTTTTTGTATCTCTCTAGGCTCGAGTGAATAGGTTTTTGTTGGGCAAGTGTATTCCATTGTTGACAGCACCATCACTTAACATCAGGTGGCGGTCAAACGCAAGCCCCTTAGGTATAAAATAAAATAAAATTATACAACGTGTTATTAAATTATCTGAAAACTTCTTGAGGGGTCATTGTACTCATCAGTATGAACAACTTTTACTGTGGGACCAACACTGAAATCGCGAAAAAATATCAGCTTTTCCCTACATTTGTGTTCACATAAATCGACAAAATGTAGGGATTAGCTGTTTTTTTTCGCGATTTTAGGGTTGGTCCCATAGTAAAAGTTGTTCATACTGATGAGTACAATGACCGCTTAAGGGGAATGTAGCAGCCAAGTGCGCCCCATCAGTAAAAAAAATATTACTCTCTGAATACATCATTTATCGAAAATTCGTTTTTAACAATTGTTAAAAGTGGCCGTTTCTAATTAAACTACAGTACCTGTACTTCAATCATTAAAAACGAATTTTCGATAAACGATGTGATGATGTCCTCTTGGACGTGTCCGTTAACGGCGAACCTTGTTAGCTCCGGATATGAGAGCGGAGGTGTCTAGCGAAACCATGGTATAATAACATCAGGTAGTCTCTTCCCGTGACAGGTAGGTCACGTGATTGCCTCCGTACTACGTCATCGGCCGTGGAGCCTACGAATATTGTAGTAGCTTCTTAAATCGTTGCGTGGAGCCAATAGCGGGCTGTTAGCGTGACACTTGTTTTTTTTTTTTTTTTTTTTTTTTAATTTATTCTTGACCATGGATACTTGTCCTTCAGTCGTAATCATTGAACATATTATACTTGTATCCTAGTAAAGTGATGGAAACTTTACTAGGTTTCTGAGGGGATGATGAGATAATACGAAAGTCATGTTTTTCAACTTTGTACCATTTATCCACACTTGCACACGTTAACGAGCACTTAACATTTAATAATCCACCATTATTACACATTAATTACTCGAAGAAACACAAATTTTGGAAAATAATAAAAAATTCACAACATGATCTTTACGAATTTTCCCGCCAACCTCCCCGTGACACTTGTCAGTTTGATGTGCTGCCACTTTGTGAAAATAAATTACCCGAGCAAAATGCATTTTTTTCATTTACTTTCTTCTATAAAGAATCACTTTTTGACTAGTAATTTAATATAGTTTCCTTTATTAACTAATTAGATGAATAACACGAGATAACAAATAGTTAGGCTAGTTAGGAATTTATTTTATATTCATTATGAACAAAAATCTCCTTAAGTATATTGAAGGTATCAATCAATGGCAGCACTGATCGTGACGTAGCTTGGAGGCATCGCGCTGTCATTGCGGGAAGAGAATACCTGGTGAAACATCTTACTATACCGTGAGCGAAACCAAATTTGGTTTTTACTGTTGCAAGGCGCACAGTGCAACTGAACTGACCTGAAGAGTTATATGTGTGGGTATAGGCAGGCTTTGGTCAGTTCTTTTTATTAAGGCGTTTTTCATCGAGGACTTGCAAACGACGTTCTTCGAAAGCCTCAACAGCCTTTTTCACATTGTAACGCCATTGACCTCTCTGTTGCGCGAGCTATTCCCAACCCTCTGAAGGTATGTCGCACGCAGTTAGGTGGCGTTTAATGACATCCCTGTAATGCAGAAACTGACCACGAGGTGTATTCAGCGAATGATGTATTCAGTATAAATGATGTATTCAGCATGTAATATTTTTTTTACTGATGGGGGCGCCATCTGTCTTCTATATTCCCCTTAAGAGGTTTTCAGTAATTGCAATAACACGTTGTATATGACATTGACATTGTATATGTTTATCCGTAACGAGATTATCCGGAGAAGAACCGGAGTGACCGACATAGCTTGTAGGATCAGTAAGCTGAAGCGGCAGTGGGCTGGCCATGTCTGTCGAAGGACCGATGGCCGTTGGAGCAGACGAGTCTTTGAGTGGAGACCGCGACTCGGCAAACGCAGCGTAGGGCGCCCCCCTGCCAGGTGGACCGACGACCTAAAGAACGTGGCTGGGGGGGACTGGATGCGGAAGGCAGAGGACTGCGATAGGCTGAGTTGATTGATTGATTGTTGCTCAACTACTACACTTTATATTTATTTGTATTTATTAGTATATTATATGATATATATTTCTCATACTTATTTAAGTAAATTCCATGTACTTTATATTATTATATTTAAGTAGGTATATTATGTACGAAACGTACCTACTTTTACATCGTACCTACCCACGATCGGTTCCCATTCTTCTAGTCCATCCAAAGGTTGTCTGGAAGAGATTGCCTTGTGCGATAAGACCGCTCATTGTACTTACTTAATCTTTCTGTAAACTATTGTCTTTGTTTTCGTTTGGTGTAATCACAGACCAGAAAGCTTCTAGACGCCGATTAGGTGGACACCCCCAGTCACAACGCATATGCAGTAGCACTGCATATCATACGCCCCGCTACCAATCAGGACGTCAGTCCGTCAGCGAGCGGCACCAATCATACGGAAACATAGCACCGAACTTTTGAGCCGACCAATCATAACGCACCGTCCGCCCCCCGGTCCCCGCCAACATTTTACGACTGCGTTCTCATGCAAAGCTTTGTTTAAGCGGTGTCTTGAGACTTACTGGTCTGTGGGTGTAATGTACAATAAAGAATATAATAAATAAATATATAAATACAGGGTGTCAGGGAAACGCTTCCGAAAACGAAGATAGGTGATAGTGCTGGTGATTACCGATACGAAACCACGAAAAAAATGCGATTCTTTTTTTAGATTTTTTCATTTTTTTTTTGCATTTTTTATTCTTATTCTTTATTGCACAAAAAAAATAAAAAAATCACAACAATACATAATAGTTTTGAAATTACATGTACAAAGGCGAGCTTAACTCATAATTGAGTTTTCTACCAGCAAACCTTTGAGTGATAGAGCAAATATAAAATGTAAAACTGAGGGTAACTTTCAGTGTACATAACTAATGTTCATCTAAAATTATAAAATAACATACCAACAACATATACCTATATACAAATAAATATCTTAATATATATAAATCTCGTGTCACAATGTTTGTCCTCAATGGACTCCTAAACCACTTAACCGATTATAATAAAATTCGCACACCATGTGAAGTTCGATCCAACTTGAGATATAGGATAGTTTAAATCTCAAATTATAGTCGCAATTTTAATTTATTGCTAATTATTTGTCTGTTATTATTTGACAGTCACAATTATCTGTTAACTCCAAATGATTCTAACAGATGTCGATACCTTTCGACTGGGTTGAGTAAGTAATGAATAGATGGCGCTGCTATTGTAAATCTACGAACGTGTCATATAAGCTACATTTATTTATTTACCCGGTAGGTGGCGCTGCAGTCGTTGTGTCACCAAATTTGATTTGCTGAACAATTGATAACATGGGACGGGACATGGGACGGACGGGACGGGACATGTGACATGGGGGACGGGACATGTGACATGGGGGACGGGACATGTGACATGGGGGACGGGACATGGGACGGGACGGGACATGTGACATGGGGGACGGGACATGTGACATGGGGGACGGGACATGTGACATGGGGGACGGGACATGTGACATGGGGGACGGGACATGGGACGGGATGGGACATTTAATATGGGACGGGACGGGACATGGGACGGGACTGGACATGGGACGGGACGGGACATGTGACATGGGGGACGGGACATGTGACATGGGGGACGGGACATGTGACATGGGGGACGGGACATGGGACGGGATGGGACATTTAATATGGGACGGGACGGGACATGGGACGGGACTGGACATGGGGTGAGATAGTGGGATAGTGACTGGACTGGACGGTCCGAATAAAAGGATGGATGGATGGAACTGGACTGGACTGGACTGAATTAACAGGATCCGTCACGTGGGTTAGCAGAATTTAACGCGAGTGAAGCCGCGAATATTTATTTCTTCTGTACATCTGATTGTCGCCTAACTCCTCCTAAACAGCTGAACCGATTTGGATGAATTTTTTTGTGAATATTTCAATGGTTTCCTGGATGGTGTGAAAACACAATTGGATCCGGTAGGTGGCCCTTCTGTCTGTATGTCACTGATCTTCTCCTAAATGGCAGGGACGATTTTAATTATATGTGGCGCTGCTTTTCCGGGCAGGACGACGTCTGCCGGGTCCGCTAGTAAAACTATATATACATACCTATTACTTAATTATACCTACTTATATAAACCTATAATATACCTACATATATAATAAACATTTTTATTTATTTACGAGTTTTATTTAACTGCCCAAAGCTGGTTATGTATGAAAAATGCAAAAAAAATAAAATGAAATAATCTAAAAAAAGAATCGCATTTTTTTTTCGTGTTTTCGTTACAGTAATCACCAGCACCTATCTTCGTTTTCGGAAGCGTTCCCCTTACACCCAGTATATGAGCTCACCTTAGCTAGTCAGCAGCGCGATGTTGATCTCCTTGACCATCTTGACGCGGTGCAGCATCTTGGCCAGCGCCTGCCGGCTGAGCGCCTGCGTGGAGTACCACACGGGAGAGTCGGGCACGCACGAGCGCTCGGGCTGCAGGTAGAACACGTCGTTGCGCGTACGCACCGACTCCGGACTGTTGGAGAATAGACTATCATATCATTGCTAGTGGACTGCTGGGTGTGGCAGACCCTACACGGGCGAACGGGGTGCACCCACGGTATATGTATATGTTCAATCGTAGCAACTTAGCCCTGCCCTTGACTAATTGATATGATCGTAATTGGTGTCGATTCTCTTGTTCACGAACTAAACTTATTTTAAACTATCTCTCTCTTTTACTAACAGTAGATACAAGAAAGAGATGGCAACAATATTAGAACTTTCAAATTAGTCGGAATTCGATTTCCATAAAAGTTTAGTCGTGATCTCGGAACGTGCCCACTAAAATACAAAGATATGTGACGTAACACGAAAACTAATTTACGAAAACTAATTAACAAAAACTAATTAACTAATTTGACAGTTCTAAAATTGTTGCCATCCCTTTCTTGTATCTACCTGGTGGAACATAAATAATAAATATTTTTGGGACATTTTTACACATCACCATCTAGTCCCAAACTAAGCAGAGCTTGTGGTATGGGTACTAGACAATGGATATAATACTTACATACTTTTTTTTTTTTTGTAAATACATACTTATAATACATAAGAAACAACCAGACCAACCCAAAAACTCATGTTCATCACACAAATATTTGTGTCCTGTGGGAATCGAACCCACGACCTCGTGATCAGCAGTCCGACACTCGAACCACTAGACCACAGAGGTCGTCAAACATGAATACATTTACATTTACGGAACATGTATTAGTTCAAAATAATGTTTTCTAACACCTTAATGTACCACGTTTGATGCAAATAAATACTATTCTATTATATTCTACTATTAGTAAAAGAGAGCGATAGTTTAAAAATAAGTTTAGTTCGTGAACAAGAGAATCAACTCCAATAGAGAGGAAATGCGGGCAGAGACTTGAAAATTAGGTATTTGAAGAAACTATTACTGTCGCTTTGCGAGCGCTAGACCTCAAATAAGTGCGAGGTTTGGCTCTCGACTATTTTCTCATCTGAAACTGGACCAATTTAAAAGATATTTCATAACCTGAATAAGAAGAATATTTACTGTGCCGCTATGTTTTCCCTTTTTCATTAATAGTTGTCAAATTTATACACTAGGCCTATGTAGACAGCGGTCTAAATAGGACATTATTAGAATTTTCCAAGGCTTCTAGGAATAATTTATCAACAAAAACGAAACATAGGGACACACAAAAAGTTAATATTTATTTTACTGTAAAACATAATTTCTCTAGGGTTATAAACCAGACAGAAAACAGTCGAGAGCGTTTGTATGGAGAAAAGACCCCCCGCATTTCCTCTTAATTTATGTGACAATGTATAGCGTCAAAGGGCGAGGCTCAACAAATGAAAACTTGTTAATCGATTAATGGAGTGCAGGGTATAATGCAACTGCAGATTAAAATCCAATTAAATTAATATTCGTGGGTGCACTAAACCCCGCGCCGGGACCTGAGAGATGCCTTAGCTCCAAGAGTGGGCAAAGATATGAATCAACTGCGGCCGCCAACTCTCATCGCTGGGCTAAGATCCTAGACTGATCTGGGACGGATTTAACTTCTATAATCTACCAGCCTAAGAATTTCCACTACTAAATACAGGCCTTTTTATAGTATAGGATGCCCACCTGATGTTAAGCGGTTACTTTTGCCCATAACAACTGCAATACCATCTAAATGGAATTGCAAGTTCGCCAAACTGAGACATAAACATGCAGTCTCATGTGATTGTAACTTCACCGGCACCAGTACCCTTCGCAGCAATACAAGCGTTCAGGTCCAGAATGTTCAATTACCGAAATGTCAACCGGTTAAAAAATGTCCAATTCCCGAAATGTATGTTTTTTCCCTTAAAAATGTTAATGATAGGTAAAAAGATAAATAAAGAAATAATAATAATATGCGTGTGCTGGCAATCTTATTGTGTTTATTTGTCGGACACAAACCCGAAACACAAGTTACTGCTTTTAAGAAATACTAACAAATGAATCAAACAGCCTGACCTGGGAATCATACCTAGGATTAAACGCAAATCAATCTCAGATAATAAAGAGATCCATTTGTTTTAACATTTACATAACAAAAATCTGATTTTACAAACAAACTCCAACATCAGTAGAGCTACTCTTGAAAATAATTTCGATGGATTGGATTGGTCAATCAAAAACTGCCATTTATTCTTTTCGATTTTTGATTTTTAACAGTAACCCCACGGATTATTATCATCATCAATAACCTACCAATCGCAGTCCACTGTAAAACATAAGCCTCTCCTATGAGTATTACAGTAATTTAACTGTGCCCCTGTGAAACCAGGCTTTACGAAGGGCCGCGCATGGTATAATAAGATGTTTCACCAGGTATTCTCTTCCCGCGATGACAGCGCGATGCCTCCAAGCTACGTCACGATCAGTGTTACCATTTATTAATATCTTCAATATATTTAAAGAGATTTTTGTTCATCTAGCCTAACTATTTGTTATCTCGTGTTATTCATCTAATTAGTTATTAAAGGAAACTGCATAAAATTACTAGTTCAAAAGCGATTCTTAATAGAAGCAAGTAAATGAAAAAATGCATTTGCTCGGGTAATTTATTTACGCAAAGTGGCAGCACATCAAACTGACAAGTGTCACGATAACAGCCCGCTATTGGCTCCACAGCCGATGACGTAGACGGAGGCAATCACGTGACCTAGCTGTCACGGGAAGAGACTACCAGGTGAAACATCTTATTATACCATGGGGCCGCTCAGGTACAGTCGCGTAGTAAATGTGAGCAGGACATAAGGATGCATCAAACGTTAATCAACGACTGAAACAGCGAGAACATGCAGTCCCCGCCATCTTGCCGCTCAGATGAACTACCTATCAGCAAAGAATTTTTATCCAAGATAGGATGCGGACCGAGAAATTTAAGAACTTCAAAAATGAATACTAGCCCATTCATTATAAGGTCCAAAATCTTTCATCAAAATCAGGGAGAAAATACCGGACTCGCCCGGTATTCTGAGATAGTGAGAGCCCGCCCTTTCCTGCATGTATGGACACCCTATAGAAAGACACAAAGGACTCCCCAATCATCGGACCGAATTTTAGTCAGCCGTCCGCTTTCCAGCTTGATATATACGTTCCTTGCCTATCAGCCTTGCCGCCATTACCGCGCATGCGCACTACTGAATTGGTTGCAAAATTGACTACTGCGCAGCCACCTGTTGCTGTTTTCACAGGGGTAGAGTTAAATTACGCGTACTGTACCTGTAAGGACAAATAGTTTAGTAAAAAACATAACATACCATTTAGAAATATAGAACTCGTAAAGCTTAACAGGACACCTCAGTGGATTCTCCTCATTTTCTTGTTGCTCATACACTTTCTTCTTCCTTGAATTTGCTTCTGCAATAAGATAATAGTCTAGGGTTAGTAACAAAATCCAGAATGTCACCATACAAGGATTTGCCTTTGGACTTTGCCGCGTTAGCAGGTTACAAGGAGTTGCAATTTTATGGGCTTTGCTATGTAGGCAAGTAACAAGGAGTTGCAATGCCATGGGCTTCACCGCATAGGCAGGATATAGAGTTGCAATGCTATGGGCTTCGCCGCTTAGGAAAGATA
This sequence comes from Asteroscopus sphinx, assembly GCA_949699075.1. Lineage (NCBI taxonomy): Eukaryota > Metazoa > Arthropoda > Insecta > Lepidoptera > Noctuidae > Asteroscopus > Asteroscopus sphinx. The sequence goes on along the minus strand of OX453022.1, from coordinate 16,977,870 downwards.
CAAGGAGTTGCAATGTAATGGGCTTTGCCGCGTAGGAAAAATAAAAGGAGTTCCAATGCCATGAACTTTGCCGCGCAGGCAAGATACAAGGAGCTGCAATGCAATGGGCTTTGCCGCGTAGGAAGGATAGAGTTGCAATTTTATGGGCTTTTCCACGTGGGAAAGATCCTAGTTGTTGCAATGTCATGGGCTTTGCCGCGTAGGAAAGATACAAGGAGTTACAATGTCATGGGCTTTGCCGCGTAGGAAAGATACAAGGATTTGAAATTTCATGGGTTTACCGCGTAGGCTAGAAACGAAGAGTTGCAATACCATAGGTTTTGTCGCGTAGGCAAGATAAAAGGAGTTGCAATGCCATGGGCTTTGCCGCGTAGGTAGCAAGTTGGCTTGAAGTGGACCAATCAAATTTTCTCTTCGCGTGTTCTCTTTTGCAAGATGCAAATACGTCCTTACATTTGCATTATGAGATTGTGGCTTGAGGCACAACCGACCTAATAATAACAATAGTGAGAAAAGAATATTTCCACTTTGAAACGCGTGATAAAAGTGTGGTACCCACCTAACGCAGACTGTGGGGGATAAAACCTTAGAAGAACATTCCTTGATCCTGGTATCTTTGCCTGGCCCGGCTGGTTGGGGTTCCTCTTCCAATGCTTCATGATGTGAGAGAACGACAGCTGCATATGCTCGTCCACTGTCTGAAAGAGACAAAATACTTGAAGTTGTAATTCCATGACTACGGAATATAGTACTAAATAAAACATATTGCCGTTAAGTGTATCAGCAGCCCCGAAGTAATTGCAACTTTGGAAGTTTATTTTAATACCAACTCCCTACATTTTCGAGATGCAAAATGCATTATAGGTCGAACTAAAGCCACTCCCCGACTTATTAGTGCAGTATCGTTTTACTTGGTACACTCCTAAGAGATTCTTTACCGAGCGCCTATATAGTAAGTCCTCCCTGATTTGCGCGGGAACAGGGTAATGCGAAAAGGTACCGAGCGTACCGAGTAAAAAGATACCGCAACGACAAATCAGGGAGAGGAATAAATAAAAAATAAAAAACTTGAAATCAAAATACTTTTCCACTCCTCTCCGAAATCACATTCTAATTTCGCCTATCGCTGTCATCACATCAACTCCCTGATTCAGTTTGTTATCTCTTTTTCTCTCGTTACGTGAATCGTAGACGAAACGAGATAACAAACCGAATCGGTGTCGACAACTGCTTATCGAAAATGTTCAGGGGGTCTATTCGCATTTGACGATATTCGATTAAGGTGAATGCTACAGGGTAGCCCGCGAAATTCAAAATTTCTTGAGTTTTTTGCAAATTGTAGCTCTATTTCGCGTTGTATATCGGTCGAAATATGATTTGCGGCAGTAATAACAATAAATCTATTGAATAATACTCATAAAAATTACTAACCTAGCTTGATAAGCTGTACAAGCTCGATAATATTAATTTACGATCAAATTATCGATTTTCGAGCTTGTAGAGCTTATAGAGCTAGGTTTATATGTTTTATGAGTATTATTCAGTAGATATATTGTTATTACTACCGCGAATCATATTTTCATTGATATATTGTATTGTATTGTATTTATTGATAACAATTGTTACAAGTCATTTTTTTACACAACGCGAAATAAAGCTACAATTAACAAAAAACGCAAGAAATTTTGAATTTCGCGGGCTACCCTGTAGCATTCACCTTAATCGTACCATTCATCGCACAATTTGCAACTCCGGTCAACCATCGTTCCCATATCGCATGCGATGATCGAGTTTTTTTTTAATGAGATATAGATCTGATTTTGACCCAACGACCATACAGCCCAATAGACGCCTAATGTTAAATATAATGCGACAGTAAATTCTGCCCTGCCAATACTGCAATCCGATGGGCCCTACCAAAGCGTCTATTGGCTAATCACTAACGCGGCAGTTTTGACGGCTCATGCAAGTGGTCGAAACTGATTTGACGATTTCAAGTGGCAAATAGTGGCGACCTACATTAGTGAAATTTCATAGATGTGTTGCAGATATTGGTCGCCTGTTATGAGGCGTCTATGGGCTGTGTGGTCATTGCTTGACCGCAATCTAGACAGCTTTGTCAAGATGTGGTCGACGATGGAGCGAGCAAACCTATTAGGTGCCGATTCACTCCAGCTTTAAAGGCGTTAGGGTTGTAAGTGCCCGGAAATACAGATGCCGGCAGTGAATTCCACAACTTGACTGTGAGCATTATGAAAGAGTTCTCAAAGCGCTTGGTCATTTCGACGTTTATTTCTCTGATCTCCGGTCAATTTCATACAACTATCAACCGTAGTCTATGTTTATTGTGCCTTTTTTATGTGCTTATCTTTATTATTGTATAGGTATCAGTCGGAACGAAACTTCGTACTTCCTTTGTCGTTCGTGACTCCCTGACTTAGAAAGTAGTTGCGTTTGCCAACCTTGTCCATTTCTAAGGCTAAGCATGCACAGCGATTTTTATTTGCGCTGTTTTTATTCGCGGGCTAAGATGTTTTTTCCACCTGCACCACCACCTGCATATAATTTCATGTGTTACAGATTTTGCGACAAAAAATCGCGCGAGCAAACATCCCTGTGCGAGCTTGGTCTAAGTCTAAGTTGTCCGGAATTTTTGCTGAACTGAGCCTATTTGGTGCAGCCGTGGGGCACACAATTATACTTTTAGGAGTTGTATTATCTTAAGGTGAATGCTACGGCCTTCTTCCGAACATTTTCCCGCTAGATGGCGTTGAAGTCAACATTTTACCTTTTTTATTTTTTTGTGCAGAATTGGTCTATTACTGAACCGTAGGACCATTGTTTGCGTATAGAAAACATTGCATTCTATATAATTATGGCATAATATTACCTAAAAATTCACGTAAATAAACATAAATAACGATTCCAATATCTGTCACTTAGATTTATGAAATTCACGCACACATGGACGATAGGATTGTTATATACTAGAATGTCGGTAATGTACATAACTCGTTTTACTATAGAGACCACTAGATGGCGTTTACTTGAAAAATATGAAGTTGGAAATCTTTGAGGGGAATTTTATACCTTTATAAATATCTTATGTAAAGCAGATTTATTTTTGAAAATGAAAGGTATAGTAACAGGTGTAGAAATGTTATTCTGATATTGTAGGAAATTTAATACAAATAAAAACCATTCAAAATATTATATTTGTTTATTATTCAAGTCCCTATGCTAGACGGATCCGACATTTCCTAGCTGAATGACCTCTTGAGAAGAAATGCCGAAAGAAAATAGACTCAAGTTGTGATATTCTTTATTTTCTTTCATTATAATTTCACTTTCTTTTCTTTTACATGTGGTGTAGAAGAAGAAATGAAGGAGGCAAAAAAATATTTCAGAAGATCGAAGCACATACATTGTTTCAAAAGAGCAGCTAGTTGAGCTGGAGGCAGATTTTAGTAGCAACTGAAGAATTTCATACCTTTTTGATACATTACATTAGTATTATTTTACCTTTTTCTACATAGTGAATTAGCAACATTCATTATTTCTTAAAATTAAATGTAACAATGATTCATACACAATGATAAAAAACAGATTCTACACAAACTACAATATATTAGACTAAATAATTGATGTCTTCACTCTCTGCCTTATCTTCCTGTCTTCAAGCCGCTACAAAGGAATAAGTCTTTTTAGTTTATACTTGACACATTTTTTATAATAATGACTGCCATTATTTTCAAATTTACTTCAATATGTAATAAATTACCATCAGTGTCTCCATAACTGCTCTAAAATAAAATCTTATTGTATATTCTAATCTTGAATTGATGTTGCAGGACAATTTTTTACTAGAACAAAAGAATACCATATTTGATTACGAAGGTGATACAAGTTTACAAGTTATACAGAAAATAAATATTTTTAGTAATTTCTTGTACCTGTAATTTCATTCAAAAAGATTCAAACTTCTATAACAGTCAGAGGTTGTGACCGAAATGCAGCATATGAAGAAACACTTATCCATTTTACTGACACGCAATTGTCCTTGAACCTGAAATGAATTAAAATTATACTAAGAGAAAATAAGTTACTTAGAGAACTTATAATGTGGATATGCAACAGTATTAGTAACTTCATCATCATCATCATTTCAGCCGAAAGACGTCCACTGCTGGACATAGGCATCCCCCAAGTATGCTAGGGGATATGTCAAAATCGCAACGCTTGGCAGGCGGGTTGGCAATCGCAGTTGGTTGGATACTCGGAGAGTGCTGCTGCACATCCTCTGGTGAATCCCTTAGTCGCCTTTTACGACACCCATGAGAAGCGAGGTGCAATTCTTTACGTCCAGCACCACAGGGAACAATAGTAACTTACTTGATAGTAAGTCATGCTTTTTATTCATAACTAGACTGTTTTTATTATCCAATTTTAGAGCAAAATTATTCTTTTCTTTTGCTGCTGTCTCTAGACTTTGATTTTTCCACATCAAGGACGGAAACCACTTGATTACAATGACAGCTTTCTCATCATCAATTATACCTGTAACAAATAAACTTATTGAAATTATAGAAATCAAAATTATATAAATTGAAGTAATAGAGCTCCTTGTAAAAGTTCATTTGAGGAAGGAAGCTATGATGTCAGCCTGTAATTCTCCTAGTGCAGGCGTCCTGGAAGGCAGAATCGTGAACATACATAGAATCAGAATCATTTGATTTGTGTATGGGTAGATAAAGAAACTCCCTTTTTTGTCAGTTAAAACTACTGCAACACTTACCATTCCAAATTGACTAGCAGTTAGACGGTGTATAAATCATTATCATGCTGCACTACAGTAGCCACTTCAAGGGATCTTCTGGAATTCCGCTCACCTCTGTTCACATTGTATTTTTAATTGTGCTACATCAATATCAACAGGATCACAAGCTTCAGGCAGTTTTCTTTTCGGGGGTTTTTTTTTTTATGTGTCAGGCGACTTTATCCATGCAGTTTCATGCCACTTTTGTCCAGCAGCTGTGACAATCCTATAAATATAGTGAACAATTTTTATAAATATTATCAATCGTTCCGTGTGGTGTCAGACGTAAAGAATTGCACCACCCTATATCTTCTCATGGGTTTGTGTATCCACCAGAGGATGGGCAGCAGTGTTCTCTGAGTATTTAACCAACCAACTGCGATCGCCAACCCGCCTGCCAAGCGTGGCGATTATGGCATATCCCCCCAAGCTACTAGAGGGAGGCCAATGTCCAGCTGTGGACGTCTTTCGGCTGAAATGATGATGATGATGATGATTATCAATCGTTATGGATCGTCAAATAACACCGACGCGGCGACGCAGAGTTGAAGAGCAACGAAGCAACACTAAAATTATACCTACATAGCATTGACCTCTATTTCCACACAGTAATGTTATATAAATGTATGCAATAATGTAATCATCATTTCGGCCTAACGAAGTCCACTACTGGACATAAGCCTCCCCCAAGCATATGTTGGGGGGATATGCCATAATCGCCACGCTTGGCAGGCAGGTTGGCGATCGCAGTTGGTAGTTTATATTATATAATTCTTTCAGATCACTTTCACTGGCAGATGTTTTATCAAAATTGCAGTAATAATCCTTGCTTCATGTTTTCCTAATACATGAAGTGGACCGTTTCTCAAATCTGCTGCCATTGTAGGCTTGCTACTATTATACATTATAATTTTCCGTGCTACTAGAATAAGCTTCATCAGTTCTGGCTTCAAAATATTTCGCCCATAAAGAGGGAGTCTGGTATTCGCTAAAATCTGAAAAAACAAACAAAAATATTAGGTACTTACACACTGACCTTGAGATGTAACTTTACTACTATGAATTATGTAGGTAATTAATTTTATTTCTTTTTTTTAAATATGTAGCATTTCTTTTATTCAAACATTGCACACTTTTTTATCAGCATCAAGTTCATCAAGTTGTTTATGCCACCTCAATCTACTTTTTCAAAAACAATCTTGACAACTGATTATAAACAAAGAAAATCTATCACAACTGCAATTCGATTGTGAAAGACTTTCAACACTGTTTGATACAGACACATGAGCTACAAGCTGCTTGTCTATAAATAAATAAATAAAAATTAAATTACCTTGTAAAGGGCACTGGTATAGTTCTTGATAACATGATTCTTACATTCCTTTTTTTTTATTAGATTTCCATATGACACTTTCTCTTTCAAGTTTGCAAGTAGAATGTCCAGTATTTTTTTACAGCAATTATGCGCTTTCATGTTGATGTTTCTTCTCATAATATTGACAAGTACTTATAACAATATTTATTTAAAACTCAAAGAAACAGTAATTTCTTAGTTTGTTTACCAATAATGCAGGCCTGAAAATATAAACATTATTTGAAAATTATGCTAATAATAAAAGTCAAATAAAACTAACTTTGTAGTAAAGAAGATATAAATTTGCATACATAATTGACACCTACAGATTTGATATATTTTTTTAGAGTATGACTCAGCAGTGATCAATATGTATTTTGCAATGCAAATCATGTAGGTATGTACTAAAGCTGACAATTCAAAACGGATTTTTAGTTTTACACGTTCATATGTTCTTATTTGTAAAACTGCACTGACAGAAAGAGTAAAATGTATTGAAATAAATTGACAAAATAACCAGGTTGGTTTTACGTGCATCATATTTGGTACATATATAATACCATAGAAATGTTATATGTCTATGTATAATACAATCATCATTGACTTGTTCAATCAGCGGTTTAGTCTTCGTTTTTTGAGAACGCAAGAAAATGTTACGGCTGCGGCTGCAATAAGATATGCATAAACAGAGAAAAAGTTGTTGGGTATTGAATCACGAAACGAAATGGCGGGACCGGGAACTTATTTTGTCATTTCAAGTGATTTCCGATCGAACATAGCCTCCACTTTTCGAAAATGCCGAGCACAAAAATAGAATAACACTACACACGTATACTTACGAAGTTTCATCAATCCAATTATTCAATTGTATTGAAAAACATAACCAGCGCGGCGTAAATATAATTCGCACTTGCAGTCATAGATCATAGAGTCACTGACTGCGTTCGAAAATACAACTTGAATAAAAAGGATTACAATATTTTACATAACTTTATTTTTCTGGTAGCGTTTGCTTGTTTGCACAAACTAAAAATATTGAATAACCCAATTTTACAAGTTGTTTATTATTATTGATCTATAAGATTAGAGTGAATTAATATTTTTTTAATAATTAATTAGTATGTAATTGATTTGTCTCGTTTTTTTCCTAGTTCAGAACGCACCTAAATTATTTCTCTAGTCTAGTGCTAGTGTGACACAAATCTACATGTACTACAATAATTATAATGCCTGAATGTCTGTCTGTTTTCTTTTGCATAAAAAGTATTTATTATACGATTAAATTATTTCAATAGAATAATGTCTTTGAGTTTCAATTATTCAATTATCCAGTCTCGTAGGTACCTACATGCTTTTTTCAAAATGTATATTAGGCAAAAATCACCTGTTCCCTACATTTGTGTTCACATAAATCGACAAAATGTGGGGAACATCAGATTTCTTTGGCGGTTTCATGGTTGATCCCATAGTAAAAGTTGTTCATACTGATGAGTACAATGACCCCATAAGAGGTTCAGTTATTTCAATAACACGTTGTAGATAATAAATCCATAGTTATTAGAAAAACCTCTTAAGGGGTCATTGTACTCATCAGTATGAACAACTTTTACTATGGGACCAACACTGAAATCGCGAAAAAAAACACCTATTCTTTACATCTGTGTTCACATCAATCGACAAAATGTGGGGAACAGCTGATTTTTTTTGGCGATTTCTGGGTCGGTCCCATAGTAAAAGTTGTTCATACTGATGAGTACAATGACTACTTACGTTAAGAGGTTTTCAGTTCTTTCAATAAGACTGTAGATAATAAGTCCATAGTTATTAGGATACGCGATAAACGACATTCACGCGGGCGAAATCGCGGGCATGAGCTAGTTGATTATAAGATTGACCCTGAAAAGTAATAACGTCGACTATTGTGAGTTTGTGAGGAAATTACAGAATGCTGATAGATAGTATAGTAGGTACCTACTTTAGGATATGGAATAAAATTGTGATCATGATAATTATAATTAATGACGATATTGAAATAGTATAATAAATCCAAATCGAAATCAAAATAAATAATTTGTAACATAATAATATAATTCAATAATCCTACAAATAATATAACAACAGTGCAACACGCAACGAAACCGCGCGCAAAAGTTAGTGTCAAACATGAAACTTCGAAATCTAGTTATTACGCCGAGCGACACACTAAGGTCACAAGGGCATCGGTTTGGCAACGCGCCGCGTGGGAATTCCTAGAATCGTAGGTACTGCATCGACATCTGAAAAGAGCGGCAACGTCGCGTTTATTTCAATAAAATATACTACGATAATTTCATTTTTTAAGATAGCGCCATCTATCAAGTAAAATGTAAACTAACGCTGTTATGGCATCTTCTTTATATACTATCGTATGATACGTTGGTATATACGAAGATCTGTCATAATTATTACGCACACAAAGATCGAAATGCCAAATTTTGCTCGAATTTCATTATTGTTTTACTGAGTAAATACTGCAACTTATTTCGTGAAAAGTTAGTATGCGGATACAGTTTTGTGTAGAAAAGTGATAAAATGATGTGAATTAAGCAAGAACTGTCTGTGAAATAGTGGACGCTCAAACGCAAAATGTATGGACGGAGCCATCGGAGCATCCACCTTAACCATTATAAAATTGTAAATGTCTGTTTGTTTGTTCCAGCATCACGCTAAAACTACTGGACCGATTTCGATGAAACTTTTTTTGTTTAAAAGCTGATGATCAGACTTAAAAACTGGTATGGGTTTTGAGAAAGAAAGAAAGAAAAAATGAATAAAAAATCGTAGGGTGCGTCCTAACCCGACAGATACGAAGCTTCTACGCATTTACACGAGCGGATAATGTACGATGGATGGACGAGTGAGTGAGTGCGTGAGATAGTGAGACCGGACTGGACGGTCTGAATAAAAGGATGGATGGATGGAACTGGCCTGGACTGAATTAACAGGATCCGTCACGTGGGTTAGCAGAATTTAACGCGAGCGGAGCCGTGGGTAAAAGCTAGTAGATAATAAAATTGTATATTATTGTTATTGTGTGCCTCTGACTGTAGTAAATAAACCATTTTTCTTTCTTTTCTTTCATACGCACAACAAACAGAATGAAACTTACCACTAAATTAAAATGTTTTGTGTTGAAGAACATGAGTGTTGATAACAGAACGTGCGGCGAGTGTGCGCCGAGCTGTTTGCTCTCCCACAGGTGCTCCTCTTCTACTCGAGTTACAATGTATTCTGAAAATAGAAGACAAATACATTAGTTACTGTTAGCCTGTCCCACTGCTGGGCTAGAGTAGAAATTCAAGCCGTAAGCCTGTAAAAATCCACTGGGTATGGTTTACCGACAATGGTAACAATATACAACTGTGACGTAAACAACGAGAGGTAATATGATTTTATTATTTTTAATGCATTAACGCATGCGAAGCGAAATCTAAAGATTTAAATTGTGGAAAGAAAAAACACTCACAAGCAGGATTCGAACCTGCTACTCCTGGCTCAGTACGCCAGTGCTTTAGCCACTAATGTAATATTTTTGTCAATCTTCCTGACACAATCTTCGTCGTCTATTACATACATACAATCTCGTCTGTTTTCCATTATGGTACACAGGGATTATGGATTTCCACCCGCTACGATACTCAATTTGTCGTCGTAACGTGGAGGTTGTCTATTTATTAGTCAAGAAACGGACAGCATACAAATTTCGGCTTATTTGTACAAATATTAGCGTTCATCAACTCAGCCTATCGCAGTCCACTGCTAGACATAGGCCTCTCCCAAGTTGCGCCACAACACTCGCTCCTCTGCCTTCCGCATCCAGTCCCCCCCAGCCATGTTCTTCAGGTCATCGGTCCACCTGGCGGGGGGGCGCTCTACGCCGCGTTTGCAGAGTCGGTCACTTCGGGTCTTCCCGTCTCGTTACGGATTTCATCCTTCAAAGAAACTCCAAGCATAGCTCGCTGAGCGACTTTGTTGCCTTTGACTTTTAATATTAGCGTTATTTTGTTGGTGATAAATGAACTTTATTTTAATAGAAATAGGGTTTATTGTGGTTTGGCCAATTATCGCGAATAATTTTATAAACACGCTACGTGAAATGCCTGTATTACGGCAGGATTTTAGAAGAAATAAATCGCCACTTTTGGTAAATAGATTTTTTGCCGGAACTACAAGACTAACCCCCAGTTTCTGAAAAGCTGATCAATTTGATCTGTTGTCAAATCTAATGTCAGCTTCTGTGATTGGCCAGCAAAAATGTTAACAACCAATCACATCGCTTGACCTGTGATTTGACAGCTGATTAGTAAATTTTTGCGTTGACCAGCCTTTCGGAAACTGGCGGCAAATGTGTGGTAAATTTAACATGAATACAATACAATAAAAAAGTAATATCTAGAAAACTACTTACGTGAGTCGTTGTACAAAACTGAGAACTTCCTCGCAACTTCATCCAAGCAGTCCGTGAATTTCTCGTAGTATGGGTCCGTGAATATATTGTCTATCCTACCATTTTCAAACAGATATTGCTGTATACCTGAAAAATTGTTCAGTTTCCATTAGTTTGAATGTAAAAAAAGGCAGTAAAGCTTTATCTTAGTCAATCCGGTAATTGTGCGCGCATATAAAAATAAATAAATAAATATCTTTGGGACATTTTTTACACAGCACCATCTAGTCCCAAACTAAGCAGAGCTAGTGGAAGAGAAGTGCTATGGGTACTAGACAATGGATATAATAATTATATACCTTTTTTTTGTAAATATATACTTATAATAATACATAAGAATCACCCAGACCAACACAAACACTTATGTTCATCACACAAATATTTGTGTCCTGTGGGACTCGAACCCACGACCTCGTGATCAGCAGTCCGACCCTCGAACCAATAGACCACAGACGTCGTCATATTACAGTAATATCTTTTGTAATAACTCGTTCTCAAGGCGAATGCTACAGGGTAGCCCGCAAAATTCCAAATTTCTTGCGTGTTTTGCAAATTGTAGCTCTATTTCGCATTTTACACCAATCTCAACATTATTAGCGGCAGTAATAATGTAGATACATACATACTGAATAATATCAACATCAACCCAGCCTATCGCAGTCCACTGCTGGACATAGGCCTCTCCCAAGTTGCGCCACAACGCTCGGTCCTCTGCCTTCCGCATCCAGTCCCCCCCAGCCAACGTGATACAACGTAACAATAACTAACGCAAGTTAATAAATATTGAAGGTGAATGCTACCGGGTAACCCGCGAAATTCAAAATTTCTTGCGTTTTTTGCAAATTGTAGCTCTATTTCGCGTTTTATATCAATCTCAATGTGATTAGCTGCAGTAATAATGTATCTACTGAATAATACTCGTGAAAAATATTAACCTAGCTCTATAAGCTGTACAAGCTCGATGATATTAATTTACGATCAAATTATCGATTATCGAGCTTGTACACCTTATAGAGGTTAGAGCTAGGTTAATGTTTTTCATGAGTATTATTCAGCAGATACATTATTACTGCCGCTAATCACATTCATCATTTCAGTCGAAAGACGTCCACTACTGGACATAGGCCTCCCCCAATTAAGGGGGGATATGCCATAATCGCCACGCTTGGCAGGCGGGTTGGCGATCGCAGTTGGTTGGTTAAATACTCAGAGAACGCTGCTGCCCATCCTCTGGTGAATCCCTTAGTCGCCTTTTACGACACCCATGAGAAGAGATAAGGGTGGTGCTATTCTTTAAGTCCAGGACCACACGGACACACACACACATTGAGATCACACAAATCACATAGAGATTGATATAAAACGCGAAATAGAACTACAATTAGCAAAAAACGCAAGAAATTTTGAATTTCGCGGGTTACCCGGTAGCATTCACCTTAAATATTTATTAACTTGCGTTAGTTATTGTTACGTTGTATCAACACAGACATAGTGAAAAATATAGACGAAGTGCTACGAACAATCTAGTGAAACCAAAAAAAAACTATGCTCCTTCGTGTACAATCAGCGCTCACGCACACACACGCACTTTATACCGTGCTCACCCCTCTCAGTACACATGTCGTGGCATCGTCCAGCAAGCATCGTGAAAACAAATACCCTTCAGGTACATGGTGTGTGCGTGAGCACTGGTTGTAAACGAAGGAGCATAGTTTTTTTGGCTTCACTATAATTGTTCACAACACTTCGTCTATATTTTTTAACATGTCTGTGTATATCAATGATTGTTATTGTTTGTCCAGCGTAATTCAAAAAGGTTTTTGGAATTACAAGTTCGAAAATTGATCAAAATTTTTCATTGTTTAACTCAAAAGCTTGTGTAACCATGTCCCCAACTCACCTAAAACCAAATAATAAATAGTGTCGGGCGCGTATTCACTTCCGTTCGGCTTCCGGACCTCTTTGACGAACAGACACAACGAGTAGTTAAGTTCGTCGGCAGTTAATTGCAATATCTCAGACTTGAACGGCTTTCGTCGTATAGAACTCTTCTCTATCTCAGCGTTCTTTGTCATGACCCACTGCTTCCATGCATTCACGCCAAATGTGTACTAGAAAAAAACATTGTTTGGTTATAAAATTAGGTGGGTTTTTTTCGGATTACGGATTTGAAGTAAGATATCATGCTCAAAGTACTAATAGGTATGTTTTGGACAATCTGTAGAGTACCAATTCATCATCATCATTTCAGCCGAAAGACGTCCACTGCTGGACATGGGCCTCCCCCAATCATATGTTGGGGGGATATGCCATAATCGCCACACTTGGCAGGCGGGTTGGCGATCGCAGTTGGTGGTTAAAATACTCTGAGAACGCTGCTGCCCATCCTCTGGTGAATCCCTTAGTCGCCTTTTACGACACCCATGAGAAGAGAGAGGGTGGTGCAATTCTTTACGTCCGGCACCACACGGAACGTGTATTTATAACTGGGTAGGACTAGGCAAAAAGCCTGTTTGGAGCCCCGTCAGTGATACGGACTAGCACAGTTGTTACATAGCTTGTAAAATAGAACTCCTAAAGTATTCTTTGTGGCTATTTCAAAACCATCAGTGTAGAATTTGCATGCTATAGGTCTTTGCCCAACCTGTGGGTCTGCAGGCCACATAGTACGAGAGCCAATTGTAAGGCTTCAAATAACGATTTTCGTGGGTCTCAGTTCCGCCATACGGACAACTGGTATGTACTTATTCGGCATGTTTTCCTGAACACAAAAAATGGGCGGTAGTCACTTCCTAGGGGTATGGGGGCGTAGCTATCGATCAGTCGACGTCGATCGACAGTTCCTACTACACCAAACTAATGTGCTCCATCGTTTAGTTATATCGATTCATAATTCATGATCGGTTATGTACTGGTGGATAGCTCACTGTATAGGGTGTTTTCCACATCAACCGATCGACGTCGACCCATTATCGATTGTTGGTAGATCCATACCGTCGATCAGCTGAAGCTACCACACCAATCGATCGACAATTATTGACAAACGATCGATTGGTATTGCCTATGTCCAGCAGTGGATATCTTTCGGCTGAAATGATGATGATGATGATCGATTGGTGTGGTAACACCGTTACTCGGCCGCTTTTTTCAGACCTCGATAGTAATGTACAGTACGCGTAATATAACTGTGCCGCTGTGATACCAGGCTTTGCGAAGGGCCGCGCAGGTACTGTAGCGTAATAAGTGTAAGCAGGACATAAGCATGCATCGAACATTAACGAACGACTGAGACAGTGAGAATATGCGGTCCCCCGCCATCTTGCCACTTAGATGAACAACCTGTCAGTCTTGCCGCCATTACCGCGCCTGCGCGATTCTGATTTGGTTGCAAAATTGCCTATTGCGCAGCCACCTGTTTCTCACTTAACAGTGGCACAGTTATATTTATTACGCGTACTGTTACACCTCGGCCACCCAATACAATATAAATGCTAGCACCACCTACATACACAAGATTACGTCTCTATACGACTGCACACACACGTGTAGGTTAGGGATGCTCGTCGCTCGTAATGCCGACTCGCTTCTCAGTAGTTCTCAGAGATGGCGTGCTTGTAAAGCGACAAGCGATAGACATCCATTGCAATATTGCAGTCCAATTGCCGTCAGACTGCGGGTGCGTGCGGGGCGCGGGCGAGTTATCTTAAATTGGCGGGGGGCGGTGAGTGGCCGTTCTGTACGTTAGTACTATTAGATAAATAAATAAATAATAATAAATATTTTTGGGACATTTTACACAGCACCACCTAGTCCCAAACTAAGCAGAGCTTGTAATATGGGTACTAGACAATGGATATAATACTTATTATACTTTTTTTTAGTAAATACATACTTATAAGACATGAGAAACACCCAGACCAACACAAACACATATGCTCATCACTCAAATATTTGTGATCTGTGGCAATCGAATCAGCAGTCCGATACTCGAACCACCAGACCACAGACGCCGTCAGATATTCTGTGGTACTGTAGTATTAGTGTTGAAGTGTGTACCTTGAGGCACATGTTGGCGTCTGGTTTCTCGGCGGGCTCTCGCGGCGGCTCGGGCTGCGGCGGGGGCGCGGGCTCGGCGCGCCGCCGCTTGCTGCTGCGCGTGGGGCGGGCGGCCGCGGGCGGGGGCGCGGGGGCTCGCTTGCGGGGGGCAGCCGACGCTCGCAGCGCGGCCACGGCCCGCTGCTGCTCCAGCACCATCATGTGGTGGTGGTGCATGCTCTCGCCTTCTAAACCTGCCAATTTGTTACCCGTTCTTAAAACTTTCACTGTTCAATTTCAATGTTTTATTCATTTTTTTTTTATAGTATAGGATGGCGAAACGAGCTAAAGGCCCACCTGATGTTAAGCGGTTACCTTTGCCCATAACAACTTCAATACCACCTAGGCTGTTGCCTAAATGGTACCGCAAGTCGGTTCGCCAAACTGAGACATGAAGATGGAAAGTCTCATGTGATTGTATTTCAAATAAACCTAGTTACAGGCACTTTTGAAAGGTCAGGCTCTAGTTGCACGGTTCCAAATTGTGGGTCCTATGGAGAAGAACCGGCAAGAAACTCCATAGATAAACTCTTTTTAAAATAGGTTATTGTTTATTACATCATTACATCCAATTTATTCAAATAATGTGAGTATAATGTAGGTTAATATCAGAAATAAACAAGAGTTTAAAAGTGAGTATATTGCCTTTAGAAATAAACGTAAAAATAGTTGCCATAGTATGTAGAAGCTGACCTGTCCCGGCAGACGGCACCCGTTCACGAGCATGACGCGAGCATCAGTTCGCAAATTAGATACTACAATAGTTACAAAAGTCACTCAAAGATCAATGGAGAGGGCTATGCTCGGAGTGTCCCTGCGTGATCGAATCAGAAATGAGGAGATTCGCAGGAGAACGAAAGTAACCGACATATCCCGAAGAATTGCCAAACTTAAGTGGCAGTGGGCAGGGCACATTGCTCGCAGAACGGATAAGTTAAGACCGTGTACTGGAAGGCGCAGCGTGGGTAGGCCCCCCACAAGGTGGCCAACGACCTGATGAAGGTCGCGGGAATCCGCTGGATGCGGAAGGCGCAGGACCGGTCGTTGTGCGATGCTTGGGGGAGGCCTATGTCCAGCAGTGGACGTCTTTTGGCTGAAATGATGATGATGATGAATAGTTACAACAGTCACCCTGTACCATGCTCATTGGACAGGGAAGGGGTTCAATTTCAATTAAGTACTCCCAATTATTTCCATAAAAAACTTTCGACAAACAAACCGAGTGATACACTATCCTTACAAAAAATAAGTATTTTCATTGTGACTTCTTCTTCATGTCAATGGTTCTTATTGTGACTAAAACTGCAATGTACAATCACAACACGGGAGCGTTGAGCCACTTGCTAACATTCTTAATTCGGCCGTGTTGGCAAATCGAACGAACGAGTATAATCGACTTTGCCCGATTTGTATAACAGGGCCAAGTTAAGATGATAAGCAAGTAGCTCAACTTTCGCGTGTTGTGACAAACTTTCCGGTAAACCACTACTAAGGCTAAAATCGTTTGCACTCAATGTTCGATGCCAGCGGTAGCTACGTGTAATGTAGCAGGATTCGTTCAAGGGATTTTGTCGACAAAATGTACCACCGCGAAAAATCATGACCGTACGTATAGACGTCACACAACAAGCGCATTTTCTTTATTTATTTTCGTAAAATCACACTTGTTGTAACATGAGCCACAATAAATCACAAAAATATGGCCTATGATTTTATCCCCCCCCCCCCCCCCAACACAGCTCAGTGAAGTTCACTATGAACATAGTGTTCATTTAAAGTGGAAGATACACATAAATGCTAATTGAACAACAACATAACATAACATCACGCCTGTATTTCCTCGAAGGGGTAGGCAGAGGTGTATAGTACACCCACATTTCGCCAGTTATGTTATAGTCCCATATAATAGGGGGCGAGCCAATTGCCACTAACGGGGCACAAATCCAGACTCCGGGCTGCTACTGAGAATTTCCTAAAGAAAAAACTCAATAACACTTTGCCCGACTCGGGAATCGAACCCAGGACCCCACGCTCAGCAGTCGCGCTTGCGACCACTAGACCAACGAGGCAGTCTAATAGTAATGCTAATTGAATGCTTATCTAACTGAAAAACTCACCAGGCATACCGGGATGTGAACTGGGTGTGATGGTATTCGCTGTCATGGCGGACTCCAAGTCTACTGGCTGGTCCTCGTACTCCGTGGCCATCTTAAGCGCCATCTGTAGCATGTCCTCGCCGAAGGCATTGTTGCCGTCTATGCCGGCGACAGGGCTGAAGGTTTCTTCTGTAATTTGAATAGATAATTTATTACTAAGAAACTTGGTTCATAAATGAGGAGTCAAGAACCTACAATATAAAGGCAGATAAAAAATAAATTAAGGAAAAATATCCGTAGTTTTTTTTAAAACTCTCCCTGGTTTCCATATTTATACTTGACAGAAATATTAAAAATATGACTTGGGCTCGCCCTCAATTTTGTTTATAAACTACAGTATGCGCCAAAACAAAAAATAACGCAAAATAACTTGGCCGGAATGAAGTTGTCACAAAACGGTTGCAGTTATCATTTTATGGGTGTCATTTAGAGGCGGAAGGCGGGGAAACATGCACAGTAACCAACTTCATCTGTCTTCGTCTGTGGTTCGAGTGTCGGACTGCTAACCACGAGGTCGTGGGTTCGATTCCCACAGGACACAAATATTTGTCCGCATGACAGTGGTCATCATTTCAGCCGAAAGACGTCCACTACTGGACATAGGCCTCCCCCAATTAAGGGGGGGATATGCCATAATCGCCACGCTTGGCAGGCGGGTTGGCGATCGCAGTTGGTTGGTTAAATACTCAGAGAACGCTGCTGTCCATCCTCTGGTGAATCCCAGCATGACAGTGGTAACACTTCAATTCGAAAACCACCCTTACTGCTTACGAAATAAAGATGCTGCTAATGTCAAAGTGTTACCACCGACGTGCGGTCGACCGTACTATTAGGTATTCTGTGCTTTCTTTTTTAAATCGTACATTATGATACAAGTGAGCTAAGTTGACGTAATGGAGCCGAGAGTATAATAGTCAATGCTCACGCGTGTCATACGACGTTTTTCAACACACTTGCGAGGAAAAAAACATAAATTACACATTTTAGACAAATATTGAATTTGTGAAAAATTATAAAAATGGCGCGCGGACCGCGCGGTGACATACAGCTATACGCGCGCAGGTGGTCGAAGGAAACCGCCATACAGCCTAATATAAAAATATTATAAATTGATTTTTTTATTTATAACACAAATTAATATTAATTTGTTGACAAAAATTACTAATTTGATGAAATGAAATATTTATATAGCATATTTTAATTAATACAATTGATTTATTCCCAAAAATGTTTAATTTAGTTCAGGCATAAAAACTCTTTTCTGCGATTTAAAATAAACTGTAAAGTAAAAAGCACTAGTGCAATAATATAATGAAAAAAGCACGCGTGCGTTATAAGCCACATTATGAACCTAAAAGCGATGCAATAAGAGCCACTTTACGAGCAAGTGTGTTGAAAAAAATATTTTAATTTTTTATTATAGTTATTATTATTATTATTATTTTTTTTTTATTTTTTTTTATTTTTTTTTTTTCAATTTATTTAACTTAAAAACATACACAAAAACGATTATAAGAACATCACAAAAACCTTACACAGGTTTGTCTGGACGTTGAGACACTGAGCTTTAAAAATAGGTAATTCATACAAGTATCAGTAATTTGCAATAATAAGTAATGCGTAGGTAGACACAAAAACATTGAAGGAACGTTTTAGATAAGCAGCCCGACACGTATTCTACATGTATTCTGCATCACATACCATTGTCGTCATCCGTATCTGAATCACTCTGATCCTTCTTCTTGTCCCCAGCCACCATTTCAGCCATCATCAGCAGTTCCGCTTCAAACGGATCTGTTGGCATCTTATCATGGATCTTGTTAATCTCCTTCATGATGCCTTTAGCCGAATTCCTAGTCGTAGGGATAAAGATAGGGGTCGGAATGGGTATGGGGATAGGAACGGGCACTGGGAAGGGTAATGACCACATCGCACATGGCACAGGAACATAAATAGGGACGGGGACCGGGATAAGTACTCGTCGTTCTAAGCTAGGGTCCGTTTGACACTCTTTTGTGCACGGATGAGGTCTACAAGAAACGCCTTTAGACACCATCATGGGTTTCGACATGGTTCCTTTATTGGCTACTTCTTGCGGGGGCAAGGTTTTGACTATAACGTGGTTGTATATTTTAGGTGGAGGCGGGGGCGGTGGAGTCGGGGGTTTGGGAGGCGGAGGGGGTGTTTTCGGTGCTGCAGGGGGCTCAGGCTCAGGCGGGGGCTGCTGTTGTACTTGTAAGCGTTTGGACTTCTGTCGCGTCATGGACTGCATGAGTGGAGGGGGCGCTGCTAAGGACTGGACGCTTGCGATAACTGGCATGCCGACGCTACTAGTCCGCTGCTGCCCTTTGGTTGCTGGAAGAGAAGTGGAAAATTACATTGAAACGCTAATAGATACTCTTATTCATACTCTGAGGTGCATTTAAAGAGCCTACACGAGTGAATATATTTAATTGATCGTCCGGCGCACCCTGGGCAGTCAACCGCGCTACCAACCAGCTGACTGGCTAATCACGACATGAGCTATTATCATTATGTAGCTCATGGTATAATAACACCAGGTAGTCTCTTCCCGTGACAACTAGGTCACGTGATTGCCTCCGTACTACGTCATCGGCCGTGGAGCCAATAGCGGGTTGTTAGTGTGACACTTGTCAGTTTGATGTGCTGCCACTTTGTGAAAATAAATTACCCGAGCAAAATGCATTTTTTCATTTACTTTCTTCTATAAAGAATCACTTTTTAACTAGTAATTTAATATAGTTTCCTTTATTAACTAATTAAATGAATAACACGAGATAACAAATAGTTAGGTTAGTTAGGAATTTATTTTATATTCATTATGAACAAAAATCTCCTTAAGTATATTGAAGATATCAATCAATGGCAGCACTGATCGTGACGTAGCTTGGAGGCATCGCGCTGTCATTGCGGGAAGAGAATACCTGGTGAAACATCTTATTATACCATGATGTAGCTCATGTCGACACAACAGAAGAAGATTCATTCCTATAATAAAACAAGTTTCACCAGATTACATCGCGTATATTATTTAAATTAGTTTTCCTGACGTTTCAAAAGCTTTCTTTTAGAAATATCTGTTAAGACGCTTTCATCTTAGTCTTCCTGCGACCACAAACGCTGCAAAGCTTTCGAAATGTCAGAAACACCAATTAAAATAATATACGCGATGTAATCCGGTGAAACTTGTTTTATTATAATGTGTAGTGATCTCGAAAACCTAAGAAATTATTAAGATTCATACTTTTATTCATAAAGTTTCCAGCAGGACCTAGTGCAGGAATACAATGTCCCACTTTCTGGTCAAAAACCATCTAAAAACTGTAGCTATTGATACGAAAACAAGGAAGCTATAATCTTTTAACTTTTACTTCATTGACATAACAATGCAAAGGACAGGTTATAAAAAGAAAAAAAGAAAGAAGAGTAGCTTAAAATATTTTTTTAGAATTATCTGTAAAGACGCTTGTCATCTTAGTCCTCTTGCGACCACGAACGCTGCAAAGCTTTCGAAACGTCGGGAAAACCAATTTAAATAATATACGCGATGTAATCCGGTTAAACTTGTTTTATTATGACAGGTTATAAATAAACTATTTTATAGTATCAATTTCATTGATGCATTGATGGCTTAGAAACTGTTCTCATACGAGTCTTACCATTATTATTTTTCCCGGCAGAGGGGTAGGTCCGGCGGGGCGCTCCTGTGGGCACCGCTTTTTGTTGGTCAATGGACTCGCCCGGCATAAGCGGAGGTGTGTGTTTTGAGTATTGTCCCTGCAAAAAACAATTATTTTTTATTTGAAAATTCAAAGTTTTATTTATAAAAAAAAACATTGGTCACGCTAGGATTTCTCCGGATTTGTGGGTGAGTAACCAGTATTAGCCTAGTGGTTGAACGCTTGCCTTCCATGCAGGAGGGTGTGAGCTCGATCCCGGCCCGCACCCCTGAGTTTTCGAATTCATGTGCGGATTTATATTCGATTATCACTTGCTTTAACGGCGAAGGAAAACATCGTGAGGAAACCTGCACACCTGAGAGTGCTCTATACAGTTCTCAATGGTGTGTGGTCCGCCAACCCGCACTAGGCCAGCGTGGTGGACTAAGGCCTTAGCCTTCTCATACTGAGAAGAGGCCCGTGTCCAGCAGTGGGACAGTAATGGGCTGGTTATGTTATGTTATGTTGTGGGTGAGTTTACAGACAGAAATTTCAGATACACGAACATTTAAACCGGAAACAACCATCCCTTTGTTCCAAGCTCAATCAAACCCGGGAGTTGTACTGCAGCCACTAATTTCTTGTCGACACGACAAACGTGTCGACAACTGCTTTCAATATTGGGGGACTCTATCAACCATTCAGCCCATAGACGCCACATAACAGGCAAATCTGATAAAGGTGGCCACTATTCGCCACTTGCAAACTTCAAATCAGTTTCGACCACTTATGTAAGCGGAAAATTCTTCCGCGTTAGTGAAAAGCCAATAGCCGCCTTGGTAGGGCCAATCTGATTGCAGTTCCCTGTTCCCCACTTCCTCTTACCTCGGCTAGTTGACAGAATTAATTGTACGCATTATTAGAAGTGGGCGTTTAAACGAAAAGCGCATAAAACATCTAATTTAAAAATAAAGCGTATAAGCACGCTTAGTGATTAAAGCAGATTTCGTTTTAACTTTTTCGTAAACCAAACTTATGCTTTTAATAGTAGGATTGAAATGTAACCTTATTTCTATAAGCATAAGGCTCAATTTCAAAATTGTCAGGTGTTTTGATAAACGGCAGAATTAAAATTTATTCGTTTACGTAGAATTTGCTTAGAGAAAGCACTATTTGGTTTTGATTATTTTTGTATCGTTTAAATGTTTTTGAACTTGATTGATTTGCTTTCGCTTTGGCGCTTAGTGTATATTTCGTTGTCAACGAGGGAAAGTAATTTTTTATAGAAGTAAAAAACGATAAGCGCCATAAACGTAAAAAAGTCGTTGGCAGAAATAAGCACAACGTTTAAACACGTTTTCGATTTTAAGCCGTTTTTCCCAACTTTACGTATCAACATTAAACAACATTAAAGGCGTCTATTGGTTTGTATAGTCGATGGGGAATTTGTACTATTAGATCAAATAAGCAAATACTATTTATTTCAGCCAAAACCGTAAGATACAAAGGGTTACAATAACGTATAGTATAATTATAAAGAGATGCGTTACCTGGAATGTCATAACACATTGGTAGGAGCAGAAATTCCGGACTGTAGCGTCAGACATTGTTAAGTGGTATTGCGCCAACGAAGTCCTTTTACACATATCACATTTTGTTCTGAAAATTGTACAAGGTTTTGAAAATCCAATCCTTTTACTAAAATTATTGTAAAATTAAGTCCCTTATCCATATTAAAAAACAACGATATTTCCTCTGATGAATAAAAAACCGGCCAAGAGCATGTCGGGCCATGCTCAGTATTATAGGGTTCCTTAAGTAGGTGTACAAACGAATCAAATCGAATATTAATCATGACTATTTTAGTTTTTGCAATAATCGGCAGCATTCGCGACTCAGAGCGTGTTGTTAGTAGCGCCATCTAGCGATAAATTCAAGAAGCCAAATTTAAGAAGTCTGATTGATGTCAAAGTTACTTTTTGTGATTTTTTCACATAGAAAGTAGCTAAAGGAGCATTATTTGCCATGATAATTTTTCTCTAAGGTCAATGACCTTTGAACTAGGACGTTTTAAGTATTTTTCGGTTTTCTGTCTATAACTCAAAAAATTATAATCACATTATACTCGAAATAATTTTAAAAGAGAGTTTTCACAAAGGTCTATCAATGTGGAAGATTATAAGTTTCTACGTTGCATAGTGTAGAAATGGCGGGGGGGGGGGGACACATTGCTAGCCACTTTGGCGGGCTATATTTCGCAGATGGTACACCTGATAAAAAAGTGGTGTATGAAACATTACCTTCATTTTAGTAGACCTATTCAATGATACCCCACACGATGGGGTGCAGCGAAAAAAATTATTTTTTCCCCATTTCACATGTATGGGCGCCACCCCTAAAGAACGTAAAAACTATTTTTTTATTCTTTTAAAATTGAGATCTATATGCAGACTATTTTTTAACAAAATTTCATATACTTATGTTTATAACTGTAGAAGTTATTAAGCTGTAAAGATTAGGACAGACGGACAGACGGACAGACGGACGGACATGACGAAACTATAAGGGTTCCTTGTAGGACTTCGGAACCCTAAAAAGGCGGACGGAATCTCGCTAAACAAAGACTGAAGCATTTTATTTTTTCCTAAACCCACTATAATTTCGAAAGCACACACACACCAGAACACACCAGATTTATACTGTTATTTTATTTGTGAAACTACAACAATGTCTACCGTCACACTACATTTTTTGCGTAATCGCGGATTTTTGGCATACTATGGATCTGAATGTGTGCGCCCGTACTTTTAAGCGAGCTATATATACTATGGATGCTTCACTTCTTGTTTAGCGAGATTCCGTCCGCATTTTTTATTGTCCGAGGATATTTCTATAACAATCAAAGGTAAATAGCACCGTAGTTATAGAAGTTAATCGACGTTTATTTCCAATTTCCGATATAATTTAAGTGCACCGGTAACTACCCTTTGTCTCTTCCATGACATTCCAGTCCATTCAATGGTTGTCTGGAAGAGATCGCCGTGGAGCGATAAGACCGCCAGTTGTACACTAGCGCATAAGTAGTTATTTAAGAAATTAATATAATCTTGTTGTGCAATAAAGAGGATTTGTATTGTATTGTATTGTTTATTCGTCAGCACAGAAAGAAGTAATCTGATGACGACTAAAAACTTTTGTAAACACCACTGAAATATAGGCCTTGTTGCTTTATGCTTAGATTTGAAATAAAACAACAACTCGTGCTATCTCGCTCATAACATTTGACAACCAATAGCGGATGAATATGTTTCGCGCGTAAATGGGGTGCGTTATGATTGGCTAAAATACTTTCGTGCATACAAAAAAAATTACATCAGCGCAGGTCATTGTCATATTATTATAATGTACGAAAAATCTCACCTTCTGGAAGACACAGCATTGACGGAAACCTGGTAGAGATTCAAGCAATTGAGTGAGCACATCATGATCGCCTGTCCATTCGGTTGTAACCTCCGTATCATATCGAAGTTGTACTTCTTGACCTTACACCAGTTACAGGGTACAATATGCCTAGAGTTGCTTATGTAAACGTTAATACAGGACTTGGAACAGAAACAGTGGGCGCTAGCGCCTTCATAGATGGTGAAGCATTTACTTTGTTTTCGTTCAAAGTATTTTTTGCACCAGCGACATTGGTCTGTGGGGAAACAAGAATAATATTAGTTTTATCTGAAGTCGAAGTTATTCAGTTCAACTCGAGAATTCGAGGCGCATCGAAAATTCGAGATATGGTTAAAATTTGGAGTATGGGATTTATATACATGCTGAAATTTGAGTCGCTTAAATCCCGAAAAGGGGTCATTGTACTCATCATTATGAACAACTTTTACTATGGGACCAACCCTGAAATCGCAAAAAAAAATCATTTGGTCCCTACATTTCTGTTCACTTAAATCAATAAAATGTAGGGACCACCTGATTTTTTTTTCGCATTTTCAGGGTTGGTCCCATTGTAAAAGTTGTTCATAATGATAATAATATAATAGTAGTTTATGAAACTGTTGCATAACAGGGGTTATTAAAACACGAGTGTGAGTTTAAAAACCGAGCCGTAGGCGAGGTTTTTAATAGTATCACACGAGTGTTTTAATACCTAGTTATGTCAGTTTCATACACTAGTTTATCTAAACTCATATAATTTTAAATAAAATACCAAAGTCAAAATCTTGGTAACATATCCAATCCAAAGCCAAATCCAGTAGGCCATGGCGCGCGGCCGCGCACACGCCGCGCACGCGCGTCAACACAGATAATAAATATAGTTTGGCGAAAACATTATAATCGGAACTAATTTTCTATCCTTGTCAGGATTCCGTCAATCTCTGTTTTATCGTACAAAAAATATGCCTGTAAACACTTAAATATAATTAAAAGCAATATGACAATCCAAAGTTTTGCCAAAAACGCGATTTTAAACGATAAAATTTTTCAATGTATGACTAGTGGCGCCACCCTGAATTTTGTGTACTCATTGGTGCCAAACTGTACGACTGCTAAAAAAAAGGTTTGAAAACTCCTTGGTTGGGTCGAAGTGGCATTAAAAACTCCTTAGTTGGGCTGAAGTGTGCGGTTATGGAAAAAAAATTAAATTACCGCACTGTTTTGTTCAGCAAACTGTATCGTAATGAAACTTTTTAAATTCATAACAGGTGCATGTGCGTAAAGTATGTCATTATGACATTACTTTCGAGTTCATTATTCGAATTTTACGATGCGAGTGTAGATAAATTAATAAATAATACATTTATTTATTTCCAAATTAATGTACAGAGTATGTGCAACATTTACAGCGTAGGACTTACAGGTGCAAAAAGGTTTGGTCAATGACCCCCATGCTAGGAAGATCCTGTGTTACAGGGGTCAAAATGATGAGTACAATAACCCCTTTTTGGGAAATAAGCGATTCAAATTTCAGCGTGTATAATCTGGAGTATTAAGATTAGAGATGAAACGGATAGCTGTTTGGCCGGATACCGGATACCCGGCCGAACATAGCCGATTGGTGCAACGTAACGAGCGAGGTTCCGTGTGGTGCCGGACGACCCTCTATATCTTCTCATGGGTGTCGTAAAAGGCGACATCCATTAGAGGATGGGCAACAGCGTTGTCTGAGTATTTAACCAACCAACTGCGATCGCCAACCCGCCTGCCAAGCGTGGCGATTATGGCATATCATACATACGAAACTGCTTGTGGGAGGCCTATGTTCAGCGGTGGACGTCTTTAGGCTGAAATGATGATGAACGAGCGAGCGAGCGTAGGTGGCGCACGAACGATCGGGCGGACTCGGGTGAATTCGGGTCTTTTCGTTGAAGTTAGCAATTGTTTCATTTACCGTGTATTTTTTCCCCATAATTTGCATTTTGTAAGAGTACATTTTTTTTTTGTAAAGTGAAAATATGGTGATTATATTTGTTATGTGGATTAATAAAATACCAAATTTTATATTTAGTTTTTGTTAAATCCCGTATCCGCTCGGATACTCACTTATTATCCGGTATCCGGTCGGATAGTAAATTTAGGTCAGATACCAGATAATTACCGGATATCCGTTACATCTCTAATTAAGATAAATCATTTCTTGAGAGTTTTATAATGGTCTAGGTAAGTCTCGATGATTTAAATTGTGGAAAGAAAAAATCGCTCACGAGCAGAATTCGAACCTGCGACTCCTGGATCAGTACACCAGTGCTTTAGCCACTAAGTTACCGTAAACACTGCTCGAGGTATCGAAATTAACCTCCACTTTTGGTACGTTTTTGGGTGACGTCAGCTATATCTTATTAAGAATGAGTGTTTCTTAACCGACTCGACTAACTTTGCAGTTAATTCAGTCGTATAGATATGCCTACCTTTACTAATTATTTCGATACCACGAGCGGTGTTCACGGTAGATTTGTGGCTAAAGCACTGGCGTACCGAGCCAGGAGTCGCAGGTTCGAATCCTGCTCGTGAGTGATTTTTTCTTTCCATAATTTAAATCGTTAGATTTCGGATCGCATGCGTAAATGCGTTAAAAATAATAAAATAAGTCTCGATGAGTTGCGCGGCCACTAAGATGCAACTAGCCAAGCAAGTATCTGGTTCTATCACCGCCCGTGTAACTAACTCTAAAACTGAGGTGGAAAAACTTACCAGGGAAGATATTATTGACGAATTTGAAGGCGGCAAAGCACGGATCAGAACACAACCTCTGCGAAACATCTTCACTCACTTCAATTTCTATATTCGTCGCCTTCTCCAATGAACACACCGCGCACTTTGCCCAAACTGGCTGAGGAATAGGGTTTTTACTCATCAGGTCAAACTTCTCCATACAAATTTGCGAACAAAAGTCTTTAAACTGTCCCTTATCACCCACAGGGGCTAGAAAACCTTGATGCCCGACTGATATATCCCTTTGACAATAACAACATATCTTTAGACCTTTCTTGAACTCCTCCAAACACGCCCAGTTACAAAACTGACGGATATCGAAACCAAATCTGACGCAATATTTTCCTAAGCTTGTGTGTTGGACTGTATTTTTACAATTCGCGCACTTTGACCCAATTTTGTTCTGATATCGTCCTAAGCACATTTCGTCACAGAAGTCCATAGTTTCCCAAGTCAGTATTTTCTCGTCAATGTTAAGTATCAGCGTGCATTGGTTGCACTTTCTGATGAAAGTACGCTCTCTGTCTTCCCTCGCCGCTTGCACCATAGCGGGCGTCTTCGCCTGTATTTTATAAGCTTCATCCAAATATTTATCTGTGGCATTACTAATAACTTTTAATTTCAGTAATGGGGGATTCTGTGGGACTGCCTGCACTTTCCTAGGTGTCCTCTTCTTTTTGATCATGTACCTGCCATTTTCTCTACCGTTCAATTCTTTAACACAGTTGTTCTCGCAAACTAGATGATTCTCCCCGTATCTACATAGGGAGAATATGCATTTTTTGTTAACATTACAAACGGAACACGGTGCTTCTTTCGGCGTGATTTCTACGACGGTAATTCTTCGTCTTTTGAACACGTATTTGTCGGCTTCGTCGGCCATCATACTGTTGAGGCAATTAATTGAACAATAGTTCGTGTCATCGCCGTCGTAGTTGTAGTAGAAGTAGCACATTTTTTTCTCTTCGCATTCTGAGCATGTTAACAGCTTGGGTGTTATTTCTTCTATCAAATATTTCTTATGTGTGACTGTGTAGTTGGAGTGTTCTGTTTGGAAGGCTTTGACGCACACCTCACTACATAAGTAAGAGGTCTCGTTTTCCTTGGTTGTGAACCGGTAGGTGCATGATTGGTCGATTTTACACTGTATACAGGCACTATCAATTGGACTTATTTCTTGAATAATGTTTGGGGTGACATTTTCGTCGACATCAACTGAATCTTCAGGTTCGTTTTCGTTGTCTGGAAAACGAAAAAATTTATAACTGGTCATCATCAATCTGATTATCATCTGGCTTGAAAACATCATACTTTTGGAGACACGTACACCATTTAGATACTTGATGTTGTGAAGTATATGTATAGGGCGAAGAACCCAAGATGCATTGTACAGTTTATTGTATATGAATAATTAATTACTAATATTTGTATGCCACCTGTGGCAGCACACAGAGAGACTATACTACCTATAATGTACCTAACACCAAAAATACCTGTGTACAAAAATGAACATTTTGATTTGATTTGATAGTTCGTGTCATGTAAAGCTGACAAGGACTAATAGACATCAGTTGGCGTATTTTCGCTCACTGAATTCAATAGTGGCACAAGACAAAAAGTAGAAAATTCGAGAAATCACACATTAAAGTAAACAATTATTATTATATTATAATTAAAGTTTTCGTGCGTGCGCATTTATTTACTGACTACACTTTAAGGTCTATGATGTTGTTGACTGGGTTTTATATATCTAGGTTATAGCTTCAATTGTCAGCAGTAGACTTGTTAATAATTATTGTTGTTCTGAATAATATATGATTCTTTATGTGTTAAGTGTTTTAACATGTCTGTGCTGTTATATGTGTCAACTAACAACATTGTTTTGTCCTTTTTCAGTTTAATCAATCTGATTTCTACAAACAGCGGTCAATAGTATATAATAAATCAGCAGCACTCGAAACTAAGAACCAATCACTGTGTCTTTTCCTACCATGATGTTGGCAAAATCATCGAAAAACGATGGAGCCATAACTATAGAAATTGAATTGAATAATATATGGCCCTGAAAATGGTGACAGAATCCATTCCTCAAAAATAAAAAATGTTGAGTTGTGCCACAACTGGATTCAGTGATTTTGAATTTATATCGAGTTAAAACTGCCTCGTTGGTCTAGTGGTCGCAAGCGCGACTGCTGAGCATGGGGTCCTGGGTTCGATTCCCAGGTCGGGCAAAGTGTTATTGGGTTTTTTCATTAGGATATTCGCAGTAGCAGCCCGGAGTCTGGATTTGTGCCCGGTTAATGGCAATAGGCTCGCCCCCTATTACATGGGACTTATAACATAACTGGCGAAATGTGGGTGTACTATACACCTCTGCCTACCCCTTCGGGGAAATACAGGCGTAATGTTATGTTATGTTAAAACTGCCACAAAAAAATTTCATTACCTCCGCCATTTTCCTGCGACGTCTCTGCGTTAGCTACATCAGCCTCAACGCGGTCTTCTACCGCGTCGCTGTGCGGTTGCTCATCCTTGCTCACCTCAGCCTCCGCTTCATTTTCTTCTTTAGGTACTGCCGCTTCCGCTGCAGATGCTGTGGAGATAACAAGTGAATATGCAGAATTATACAAAAATAAATACATCATCATCATCAACAGGCCTCTCCCAAGCATCGCCACAACGACCGGTCCTGGGCCTTCCGCATCCAGCGGATTCCCGCGACCTTCATCACTAGGTCGTCGGTCCACCTTGGGACCTACCCACGCTGCGCCTTCCAGTACGCGGTCGCCACTCCAGAACTTTACTGCCCCATCGGCCATCCGTTCTGCGAGTAATGTGCCCCGCCCACTGCCACTTAAGTTTGGCAATTCTTCGGGCTATGTCGGATACTTTCGTTCTCCTGCGAATCTCCTCATTTCTGATTCGATCACGCAGGGACACTCCGAGCATAGCCCTCTCCATTGCCCTTTGAGTGACTTTGAGCCTTCTTATCAGGACCATTGTGAACGACCATGTTTCAGTACCATAATAACTGGCAACACACACTGGTCAAAGACTTTCGTCTTGAGACACTGCAGTATTTTGGACGAGAAGATATTGCGTAGCTTCCCGAACGCTGCCCAACCGAGAATAAATACACTACAACAATATACACAAACAATATAAACAATACACTATAACAATACACAATATAGCAGTGATAGCCTAGTGGTTGAACGCTTGCCTTCCATGCAGGAGGGTGCGAGTTCGATCCGGGCCCGCACCTCTGACTTTTCGGATTCATGTGTGGATCAGAATTTGATTATCACTTTAACGGTGAAGGAAAACATCGTGAGGAAACCTGCACACCTGAGAGTGCGTCATACAGTTCTCGATGGTGTGTGTAGTCCGCCAACCCACACTAGGCCCGCGTGGTGGACTAAGACCTTAGGCCCAGCAGTGGGCTGATTATGTTATGTTAAATACACTATTCGTCATGAGCGGCGACTAAACGTATCGCAAACAAAGTGCTGGCACACTACGGTCAGAAAAATGGTGCAACGGTCTTAAGCCTTCGCCATACCAAATACGGGATATGTGCGGGCCGGTGAACTATATGAGAGTAATTCAAAGCATTAAGGTTACGTCTTCGAAGTATGAGGGCCCGTCACTAATACGCACTATGCACCACGTATTCGTGGAGCGAAGGCAACTGCACAGTGCAGGGCAAGGGGGCACTGCGCTTCCATATTGCGGTGCGCCACGTACGAGGTCACAGCTCTTCCGTAAAGAGATTCGGCTACAGCATAGAGACTCTTACCAACGAGACTCTGGCAGTAGTGGCAGTAAGTTACACAAAATAATTATAAATTACCTTCAGCCTTCTTCCTCTTTTCAGCCAAAACCTTCTCGGCTTCAGCCTTGTCTGCTTCAGAAATTTCTCTCTCAATGTCAGGGAGGAGACACACTTCCTCATCAGCGCCAGGTTCGTCAACCAGCTCAGTCGATGTACCCTCTTGAGGTTGATTTTGAAAGAAAGAAATCAATAAATGTTACCAGATAGAAATTGATTAATTGCATAAACACTAGAGATACTACACACCATCCTAAATGGCCGAATTTTCTGAATTTATTTTCAGTATTTACTAAAAATAAAGGACTCAAAGAAAAATACCAAATTATTCAATTAGCATGATGAAACCTTATAGTCAAAGGATAAACTTTATATTTTTATTTCCATAGTTATTTATTCCCTCACTATAGACAGTGCTTTCGAGACAACGAAGATATATTTTGGTAATACGAGCCATTTCTGGGTGTCTCGTATTATTTTGTCGCCACCACTCAGAAGAGTCTTCAGTAAATACTCTGCAATCATCCCAGCGAGCCGGAGATGTCTGAATTTGACCGAAGCAAGGATGGTCGGCATTGCCGAATAGTCGGCCGGCAATTTTGTAACCGACTAGTCGGCTCATCGAAACCAATCGATGAGCCGACATCATCAATTATCAAACTTTAATTTAGCGAAATTAAAAAGTATTTTTAATAATTTTATGGGTTTTCGAGAGTGGCAATCATCCCACATAGAAATCTTCCCCAAGATCAATTTATCGTAATATCTAGTGAATGATACACAGTGCATTTTGGGAAGCTTTTCAATATCTCAGAACTTTTTGAAACAATGCTAACCATTTTTAGCATGAGCCTATTAAATATTTTGCATCTTAACCCATTCAATAAATCAACCTATTAATGTAGCAAGAAGTCAGAACCTTGGAGACCATAAAATGAAGGGTACAGAAAAAAACAGGGAATGTCACAATTTTTTTTACTTTTTAATTTTTTAATAGTAATGTATACACTATTATGAAACTTTCGTTTACAATCGCCAGATTTATTATTATGTACCGGTTTGTCATAAGAAACAGTTTCTACATCTATTGTTCTCAATAATGAACTAGCAACATTCCTATTTTAAAATGCGTTTTACTCTTGATTGACTCCTGTGGACATACCCTGTTCTTTGCCTGTACCCTTCAAATAATCTCAGCTGATGATAGTAAATCATCCAACCCGAAATGATCAATTTCACAATTGGCTAACAGCTTTGGGAGGTAGGTAATGTAATATTTACATTTTTTAATTTTTTTAAATACCTGTAGGATGTTCCTCGTCATCGCCATCAGCATTGTGATCATCATCATCATCGTCAATGTTCACAGTAACTGTCTCATTCACTTGACTAGTGTCTGGTACATCTTTGAGGAGAGCATCAAATGGGTCAAGGGCCTGGAAAAGTGACAACAAAGCATGTCAAATAAAAGCTTTTAAAAAGTAAATCAGACATCGTAAATGTAGCTACGTTTTCCCCAGATCAAGTACGCCTTAAGACAAAGTTCATAAGTATTTTTTTTTTACAATAGTAGGCTTGTAGTAGAAGCAAAGGTAAACTCTCCACCGGAATTCAAATGCCTATTCCTAAACCATTCTCAGGCAGGCATAGACCACTGTAGAGTAGACGAGATTTGTCTATGGAAAAGTAGACAAAATTACATTGTACAGAACAAAAAACGTTATTTTGTCTATGCTTTCATAGACAAAACCCTTGTCTACAGTTGTTATGCTACCTCTGCTGTTATCAAACCTTGGTTATATCTATGCCTGACATTGACTGAACTATGAAATACCTATAATAAATTTCCTTTCAAGAACAGGAAATGAGTAGCTTTACCTGTGTGTGATCCTCTTGAGATTCATCAACAGGGATATTAGGAGCCGTCTCAAATTCAGGCTTGCCAACCTCATCATTATCTTTCTTGTCATCATGGCCAATGACTTCCACTTTCTCACTGGCATCCTCGTTTTCTGTCTCTTTTTGTTCTTCAGTGTCTATAGATTTAACTTTTCCTGCATCATCTTTATTAGTTGCTTCCTGACTATTCTCCTGGCTAGGTTCATTTTCATCTTTTACCTCTTGGCTACCTTGACTGGGTTCATCTTGAAAGGTTGTTCCTCGAGGCAAATCTTCTTTCACTTTTTCATCTAGATTAGTTTCACTGTCTTGTGTGTCTTCAAGCAATTTGTTTTCTAAAATTGGAAGGAATAGTTGTATTTTATTAGAGAAAATGTTTTCATAGTTGTAGAATCTGCACTACACGTTTGAGGGTCGATTTCACAGCCTACGAATGAAGTTACACTAATGAGACCGTGACACTAATGATATCCAAATCACACTAATAATGTGAATATTTTTATTGGTTTAAAAATGTAAATTAAGTCTTCTTATGATCAATATTAAAACCTTTGACATCGAAACAACAATTGATAAACTTTTTTACAATTTGTTAACAGTAATCTTCATCAATATGAAGAAGGCTAAACATACTTTGTAAACCAATAAAAATATGCATGCCATTAGCGTGATTTAGATTTCATTTGTGTCATGATCTCATTAGTGTAAAATCATTCGTGGTACCCAATTTTATGTGAAATCGACCCTTGAACCACTTACGCCCAGTTTCTGAAAGGCAGATCAACGCAAAAATTAACTAATCATTGATTGGTTGTTAACATTTTTGCCGGCCAATCACAGGAGCTGACATTAGATTTGACAACAGATCAAATTGATCAGCGTTCCAGAAACTGGGGGTTAATCTCTGTATTAATATTATAAAGAGGTAAAAGAATCATGGCACAAAAAAAAATATGATTTTTAAAGATGGAATGATGTTGAAATTTTATTGATCCTTGGATCAACATTAGGCATTTAAACCATTTTTAAAACGCCACAATAAAAATATTATTTTTCCGAGTACCTACTTAAATCATTTGAAATTAGGCCAATTTCTGCACGTGTCATACAGCCAGCTGTCAATTTAGTCACGTTCAGAAATTAGCTCAAAGATAACAATGGAATGATAAGTTATATTATCATAGATTTTAACACTACAGATAGATTCCTAACTACATCACAGTATGTGGGAATGAAATGGACTTATGCCACTGCTCCTAAGATAGAGCAAGACACAACTATTATATCGCCATCTCTTACATGTTACCCATATTTTCGTTGTCACACTTTTAAAGTTTGACAAACAAAGCGTTCGGTCTGTCAAACTTAAGAGTTTTATTAATTGTGCTTCGTAGTTTTCTATAATTTTATGGTGAAACTTCGTGAAAAAACACTCATACAGTTCTGTGATATGGTCGGGTGTAGTGTGTTAGGCTGCAAGAGCCGCAGCGAGCAACACATTGAAGGATTAACTTTCCACGGGTAAGTGGCATTTTATATCTAAATTGTTGTGTTTATTTAACTACATACAATGTGTTTCTAGAAGTACGTAAGTGTTAACTATTTTGAACCCATTTCTTATAGAAATATTCGCAGTTTTCATCGTTTTCTAAATAACATAACCTAAAATATTTCCGTGTTTAGTGTTGCCATGATAGACATGTTTACGTTCCCATTATTTAGGGTGCTACCTGTTATATGGTGCTTTTTATCTTTTTATTAAATTGTTGAAGGAGACGTCTGTTTTAAATAATTCCGTGATTAGTGCTGCTGTGATTTACGTAATTATGTACCCATTATTTAGGGTGTTTTTAATTTTCATCCTTATTTATTGATGAAGTAGATTGGTTTGTATGTTTGTTTTAGTTTTATGTGAAGGCTACCCACAGTGTAGTATGTGTGTAGTATAAAATAATGTAACTTCTGTTTTTGCATTTTCAGTTATCCTCAAGACCCGCAGCGTCGAGAAGTATGGATAGCAGCGACCGGAAGAAGTAATTGGAAGCCAACAAAATATGCGAAAACATGTTCCCTTCATTTTGATGGCAAGGCTATTGTAATGAAGAATAAAATTAAAAGACTGGATCGTAATGCAGTGCCAACACTAAATGTGTGTAATGTTCAAGTAAGTAGGATAATAATAATATGAGAAAGTATCGAACAAACATGAATGTTGAACCAGGGGTTGCACGTTCGAATCCTGCTCTTGAGTGAATTTTTATTTTCACAATTTATATCTATATGAATGATCCTTTAATATTTTCTCATCTTGCAGGTACATGCTTCGTATGAATATCCTATCGCACCATCCACTTCTCAAGACCCACAATATTGCAAAACAAAACCTGAACGACAGGAATTACAAAAATCTCCAAAAAAATGTCAAGTGGTGAGAGATAATTTTATATTTCTTGAAAAATGTGTTTGAATTTTTAAGAAATCATAAAATGTATTGATTATTTTATAAATCTGTATTACAGGTCCATACAGTTGAGTCACATGGGCATCTATTCGGACCCAGTTCCTCCCAACACCCCTTAAATATCAAAAGAAAACTTGAAAATCCTGAATCACCTAGTGCTTCTAAAAAATGCCGCGTGGTGAGTTAATCTTTTCTTCACATTTTTTCTCCTGAATTTTTTTTACTGATCTCAAAGAAAAACTTGCTCAATCTGTATTAGCAAATAGTATTAGACCTTTTCTGATAAGAAGGCTCAAAGTCACTCAAAGGGCAATGGAGAGGGCTATGCTCGGAATGTCCCTGCGTGATCGAATCAGAAATGAGGAGATTCGCAGGAGAACGAAAGTAACCGACATAGCCCGAAGAATTGCCAAACTTAAGTGGCAGTGGGCGGGGCACATTGCTCGCAGAACGGATGGCCGATGGGGCAGTAAAGTTCTGGAGTGGCGACCGCGTACTGGAAGGCGCAGCGTGGGTAGGCCCCCCACAAGGTGGACCGACGACCTGGTGAAGGTCGCGGGAATCCACTGGATGCGGAAGGCGCAGGACCGGTCGTTGTGGCGTTGCTTGGGGGAGGCCTTTGTCCAGCAGTGGACGTCTTTCGGCTGAGATGATGATGATGATTAGACCTTTTACCAATTTTA
The DNA here is from genome assembly GCA_949699075.1 of Asteroscopus sphinx. Lineage (NCBI taxonomy): Eukaryota > Metazoa > Arthropoda > Insecta > Lepidoptera > Noctuidae > Asteroscopus > Asteroscopus sphinx. The sequence goes on along the minus strand of OX453022.1, from coordinate 16,942,192 downwards.
AAATACATGTATTAAAAATTACATTCTTCATACATTTTTCATGCCAACAGTTAAGAATTGTGGTAACTTTTACAGGTAGAAACACCATCGGAAAATTTGGCTTGTGATCATCCTGAACCTACACTCACTCCCAGAAAAAAGAAAATGCAGCAAAAAATTTTAAAATTAAAACAGTCATCAAGAACACTAAATAAAAAACTACGTGCTGCACGCGAGTCACGAAGGAGATTACAGAAAAAAACGGCAGACTTAAAAAATATCATTACAGCGTTAAAGAGCAAATTGTTAATGGGTCTTGAGCAAGTGGATATCTTAGAAACTATTAGTGGGGGTAGTGCCGATTTTCTGAAGATATATCTAGGCAAGGATAAATCCAAAAAATATTCTGCAGCTATGCGAAAATTCGCCTTATCCCTTCATTTTATTAGTCCAAAAGCGTACAATTTTGTGAGAAAAGAATTCAACACATGTTTACCTCACCCAAAAACATTATGCAAATGGTACAGTTGCTTAAATTGTGAACCAGGTTTTACTTCAGAAGCATTCGAGGCTGCGCAGAAAATAGTAAAAAAATCTACAAGTAAAGTTGTATGTGCTCTCAGTCTTGACGAAATGTCCATCAGACAGCACCTGCAGTGGAACGGCCGGCGCACCGTAGGGTATGTTGACGTAGGAAATAATTTAGACGGGGATAATTTACCATTGGCAAAAGATGCACTGGTTTTTATGTTGACCTGCATAAACGGTAACTGGAAATTACCCGTAGGCTATTTTTTAACCAATGGAGTCAACGGAGAGCAACGGAGTACGCTTTTAAAAACGTGCATCCAGTTACTTGTAGAATCAGGAATAGAAGTTGCTTCGGTGACGTTTGATGGCTGCCCATCGAATTTTTCTATGGTCAGATTGTTAGGTGCCAGTTTTAATGACCCATATAATATTGTTCCAGAAATTACAATAGGCGATCAAAAAATAGTTATATTTCCTGACCCATGTCACATGATCAAATTAGTGAGAAATACACTAGGGGACAAAAAGAATTTAGTTGATAGCTCTAATAAAACTGTGTCATGGCACTTTATAGAGAAACTTAATGAAATTCAGAATAACGAAGGCGTACATTTGGCTAACAAATTAAAAAATGTCCACATCAATTACAAAAAACAAATTATGAAAGTAAGGTTAGCGACACAGACTTTCAGTCGGTCTGTTGCCGACTCTCTCTCATTCTGTAGGACCGGTTTAAATTTAAAAGAATTTGAAGGTTCTGAGGCAACAATAAAATTTATTAGCCTTTTTAATGATCTATTTGATATTTTTAATAGCCGACGTCTTACTGCACCAGGCTTAAAAAAGCCAATTTCAAAAAATAATTGGGAGGATATAAAGCAAGTGTTAGATGTAGTCAATAATTATATTATTGAATTGAAATTTCCTGATGGGCAACTAGTCTTAAATTCGGCTCGCAAGGTAGGCTTTTTAGGTTTTATGATTTGTATAAAATCCTTAAAAACATTACACGAAAAATATATAAATAGCGATAATGCTATTTTAAAGTACCTGTGCACATTCAAGATGAGCCAAGACCACATAGAACTTTTTTTTAGTGCTGTGAGGTCAAAAGGGGGTTTTAATAATAACCCGACTGCTGCACAATTTCAAGCAGCTTATAAGCGTTTGCTTATTCACGGGGAAATAAAAAACATTGATACAGGAAATTGTTTAGTATTAGATGATTTAAATATATTAACATGGAATAAACCTATTGAAAAAATTAATCAAACTAGGAATAGGTTACTAGCTATGAATGATAATATTGAGGATACGGAAGAAACAGAAGTTATTGAAGTACCAGAAGGACATGATTACATATTATGTCAATCAGTACTTACACAGTTTTCTAAAGAAATTGTGACATATATAGCGGGTTTCGTTGTTACTAAACTGACTAGACTTATCAAATGCGATGAATGCCAACTAGCGTTGATTTCTGAAAAAAAATTTGATGGTATTATTGCCCATAAAGATCGAGGTGGATTGCATTACCCTTCCCAAGATGTAATGATAATATGTGAATACGCTGAAAAAGTGCTAAGAACTGCTGTAAAAGTCAAGGGAACCTCTTTTTTAGCCACTAACAAGGCAATGGCTCATATGGTTATGACCATTTTGAAAAAAAACATTGAGAAACCCATATTTACTACGTTGAACGACCATGTTAGAGATCAAAACCCGCTGGATAGCCACCTCGTAATCCTAATAAAAGCTGTTGCATTAAAATATTTAGATGTACGAATACATCACCTTATAAAAACTGTTTCACAGAAAGGTGATAGAGTGAGAAACTTTCATACGAAATTGATTTTGTTTAAAGGCCAATAAATTACACATAAAATTGCAATAAATCCTATACATCCAATCAATATCCAAAATATATCTATGTATAAATATATCCAAAAAATAATTACAATAAATCCTATTTCTCCAAAATACTTTATTTAATTTCCCTTTTCTAAATTACCTTTGTATGTACATACGTGATTCATAGACGAGAGTGTAGGAGCCACTGGCCTCCATTAAATGTTAATCCGGCAAATAACTTGAACAAAGATGGTACGATTGCGCTTGTTACTATACTGACATAGAGGTTAAAATCGTTTAAACTGATCACTGCGCATTTTCAAGTTATTTTCTACGTACTCTAAGAGCCCCTAACTTAATCTAATCTTAACTTAACTAATTTAATCGTTAAGTTAATCGTAATCGTAACGTAAATCGTAACCCTTAACTTAATCGTAGCTCTTGTCAGGGTATCGTCTTTCAAGTATCTCGGTCATTTAGTAGGCGAGAACTTGAGGGATGATACCGACACTGAGAGGGTAAGGAGAGCGATGGCAGTCCGCTGCAATATGCTGGCTCGCAGATTTGCAAAGTGTAGCGCAGAGGTAAAAGTAACCCTCTTTAAGGCCTTCTGCCAAACGTTATACACTTGTAGTCTGTGGGTCAGGTATACGCAGGGGACTTTCAACGCTCTCCGAGTACAATACAACAATGCCTTCAGAGTGATGTTGGGGCTCCCGCGATTCTGTAGTGCGGCAGGCATGTTTGCACTAGCGCACCCAGACGGGTTCCATACGGTGATACGCAAACGTGTCGCGTCACTGATGCGCAGAGTCCGTGGGAGCACCAACACCATTCTCAAGGTTATTGCTGATAAGCCTGACTGCCCGATCATAAGGCACTGGGTACATACACATGTGCATGTAACCAGTGCATCGGGCAGTCATAGAAAATATTTTAATTAATGTTACGTGTTACCAACATAGATATAAGTTTCTGTATTACTAACAAACTATGGGCAGTAATGTCTGAAATAAACATATTTTATTTCATTTTTATTTTATTTATAATCTCAAAAAATAGGGGTAAAAATCTTAGTGTGGTATCACTGAAGAAAAAACTATTGCTATCTAAAAGGGGCACGTCGATATTCTATCTGTAGTGTTAAAATCTATGTATATTATATTTTTTGCAGGGTTTAATAAATATTTGTAATTGCTTAGGCACCAACGATTAATTTAATCGCCATTGTAAATTCAATAAAAAACTGTTTTTTTGCACAAGTCAATGTGTGGATTTCGCCTTGATTCTTTATATTTTGTTTGTATACTACAAATTAGGGGTAATCTCTGGAACTACTAAACCGATTCATAGAAATTATTTAACTCATAGAAAGCTACTGTCCCTGAATAATACATGCTGATATTTTAATGGCTTCTTTCCCGAAAAGGGGTCATTGTAACCATCATTATGAACAACTTTTACTATGGGACAAACCCTGAAATCGCGATAAAAAACCAGTTGGTTCAGTACATTTGTGTTCACTTAAATAGATAAAATGCCTACATTTTAGGCTCCTTCCTTAATTTATGTACTTTCATAAAAATATAATCTCTTCTCGGTTCACAGCAGTTTCGAATTTTAGCCCAGCCTCCATACAAAAATATAACATGCTCATGTCCTTTTTTTGTTTCAAATTGAATTTATTCATAGATAACAATTGTTATCAGGCAGAGTCTAAAAGTTTCATACAAAGCGACGCTGAGCGCGAGACCGATGCTTATGTAGGTTATAAACAAGTAATATTATCCTTTGGAAATAGCAACGGGGGTGTGGGGCGCGTCGATTATAATAAATATGACGAAAAAACTACCAATATTATTCTACAATAGTTGCTACAAAAGTGTATCAAGTATCAATGATGACATCAAATATTTTTAACTAGCTGTTCCATGCATTGCAATGCCTTTTTTTTAGGCCAGGACCCTTTGCAGGCGTAAGCAGAACAATTAATCAAAGTTTCATCACAATCGGATGAATGGTTTAGGAACGCATAGAGGACAAACATACGTAGAAACATTAATTTTTATATACAGAATGACTTCTTACTCACCATCCAAATTTTTTATAGGCATTAGGTATTATTAAGACTCCATAAAAAACAAATACATACATATTATCACGCCTGTTTCCCATTGGGGTAGGCAGAGAGTATGGATTTCCACCTGCTATGATCCTGACACACCTCTTTTGCTTCATCTACATCCATTAACCTCGTCATGCATGCTCGTCGGTTTAGAGAACTCTTAACCTGGCATTTTTTGTGAACGTCCGCGATTTGATCGTAAAAAAAAAATTGGTCTGTAAAATTTTCGCAGTAAAATAATTATCTCGAAAAAATCATCCAATTCTGCGTGGTTACCAAGTCAAACGTCATTTTCGAGATGCAATATCTCAATATTTTAGTATTGAGTGATAACAAAAGGAAATACACTTATTTTAAAATTTTCAACATAGTGATTTGTGAAACTCTTTAGTCAAATGTAAACTTTGTAATGGCATATCTCAATATTTTTGTACTGACTCATACAAAAAGAAAAGACACGCATTTTATTATTTTCAGCAATTATCACAATATTAAAATTTAGATGATGATTAAAAAGTCACCTGTATAGATAACCTACTTGAGTACTTGAAAACACACTTGTTTATGAGGTTTTGAGTATTTCAACATGGAGCATTCATATAAATCACGGTAACGTATTTGAAATGCTACATGTCACCTAATAAATATTTGAAATTGCTATGATTGAATAAAAAAATATATGTTCACACACATATTCAATCAAACAGAGTAAACAGTTCAACTCAGCCTATCGCAGTCCACTGCTGGACATAGGCCTCTCCCAAGTTGCGCCACAACACTCGGTCCTCTGCCTTCCGCATCCAGTCCCCTCCAGCCACGTTCTTCAGGTCATCGGTCCAACTGGCGGGGGGCCGCCCTACGCTGCGTTTGCCGATTCGCGGTCTCCACTCAAGGACTCCTCAGCGGCTATCGAGAAGACATAGGGTGGTGCAATTCTTTGCGTCCGGCACCACACGGAACGAATTGATACTAAATCGAATTTAAATTGGATTGATACAGCACTCGATTCAGTCGGGAGTAGGTGCCTGTTTTTCCTTACTTCTCTTATTTGGTAAACAATTTTGGCAAGTCTCTTTATCAAATAACTACTGATAACCCTAAATTCCATGAAGCTTTCTTACATATTACGCTCATGATGTGGTCACGAAAGGTTACCCCTGTGTTAAGTTACTCCTAAATCCCTGACTTCTGTGACCCTTACCATCAGCAACCCATCAATGTGGTAATTATGTAAGAGGGGAGGGTGTGCACGAGAAAAAGTGATTTTCACACACTTCGAGCTGTTGAACTGCAAGAGATTGTATTTGCTCCAGCTCACAACCCTATGTTCATCTGTAACCTGGCACAGTCATTCCCGCTATTCATAGTGAGAAACAGTTTGAGGTTGTCAGCAAACAACAAACACTTGGCGTCTTTAACCGCAGCTGGTAGGTTATTTATCATCAGCAAGAACTCCAATGGGCCATGCTTAATACCCAGACTTATTCCGGACCTCGTGAATCGGTCATGTAACTGGCAAAAAAATACAGCAAATGTGTTGTAAAACAAACACCTGCTAACATCTTAAGCAACATATTATTATTGACCAAGTTGAATGCTTTCCTGAAATGAAGTAAGCAGCATCAGTCTGACCCCCACTGTCTACAGATGGCACGAAATGAACCATGTTGCTGAGAAGATTACTGGTGGTACTTCTTCCTGGCCAAAACCCATGCTGGGCGTCTAAGAGTTGTGCACTCACTTGAAGGACCTTTTTCTCCGCCAAATAGTGATGCTTGCATTGCTGTGTGAAGGGTACGGGTGCCGATGAAATTACAATCACATGAGAGTTTCCATATTCATGTCTCAGTTTGGCGAACCGACTTGCGGTACCATTTAGGCAACAGCCTAGGTGGTATTGCATTGTTATGGGCAAAGGTAAAGGGTACGGGTGCCGATGAAATTACAATCACATGAGTTTCCATCTTCATGTCTCAGTTTGGCGAACCGACTTGCGGTACCATTTAGGCAACAGCCTAGGTGGTATTGCAGCAAAGGTAACCGCTTAACATCAGGTGGGGCCTTTAGCTCGTTTCGCCATCCTATACTATAAAAAAAAAGGAATATGCTCTTATGAATAACAGCTTCAAATAATTTTTCTGCGCCGACAATACTGCAACAGGAATATACCTATCCATCGATTCTGCTGATCCTCCCTTCGGAAACGGGACATACACCCGCTATGTACCATTTCCACCACCCACTTTCCAAAAATGAAATAATTTATCTTAGATTATATTTTTTAGGCCTACCCCACACAGTGATTTTTATTGGCGCACAAAATTTTAGGTACCCCGCACTGCGATTAAAATCCTCGATTTTCTTGAGTTCAATGTACTCTATGGGCAGTTCTAAGCAGTGCTCGACCGAGACGCACGTGTAACATGGACGACAGAACTAAAATTTTGCTGTACCAACTATTTTTTTTGCGATTTCAAGATTGGTCCCATAGTAAAAGTTGTTCATACGGATGAGTACAATAACTCTTTAACGGCCAAAATTAATATCCAATCTATCCACGATTTGCCCTACTAGAGATAGGAATTTGACATAAGCTCCATACAAAATATGTCAAATTTCTATCTCTAGTAGGGTAAATCGTAGATAGATTGGATATTAATTTTGGCCGTAAGAAGTTTTCAATAACACGTTGTATGTCGATAGCGTACTACGCGGCAATACTATCGACATATAACGTGTTATTGAAAACCTCTTAAGGGGTCATTGTACTGATCTATATAAACAATTTTTTTTCGCGATTTCAGGATTGGTCTTATAGTAAAAAAGTTGTTCATACGGATGAGTACAATGACCCCTTAAGAGGTTTTCAGTAACACGTTGTATGTCAATAGTATTGCCGCGAAGTACGCTAAAAACGTAAACGTAAAAGTTGTTCATACTGATGAGTACAATGACCCCTTAAGAGGTTTTCAATAACACGTATATACATATGTTATTGAAAACCTTTATGGGGTCATTGTACTTAACAGTATGAACAACTTTTACTATGGGACCAACTCCGAAATCGCAAAAAAAAACTGCTGTTCCCTACATTTGTGTTCATATAAATCGAGAAAATGCAGGGAATTTTTCGGATATTACAGAATGACAAAAGAATCGTTCAATAATGTAGTACGTGTAGTTGGTTCTGCTATAACCTACCAAGATACGACATTCCCCTCGTGTATCATTGAATAGGTCTACTAAAATGAAGGCAATGTTTCATACATCACTTATTTATCAAGTGTGTACCATCTGCGAAATATAGCCCGCCAAAGTGGCTTGCAATGTGTCTCCGCCCTGCCATTTCTAAACTATGCAACATAGAAACTTATAATCTTCCACATTGATAGACATTTGTAAAAACTCTTTTAAAATTATTTCGAGTATAATGTGATTATACATTTTTAAGTTATAGAGAAAACTGAAAAATACTTAAAACATCCTAAATCAAAGGTCATTGATCTTAGAGAAAATGGTCTTAGCAAATAATGCTCCTTTAGCTACTTTCTATTTGAAAAAATCACAAAAAGTAACTTTGTGTTATGTTGACATGACACACTTCTTAAATTTGACACCATCTAGTACTAACAACACTTTCTGAGTCCCCAATGCTGCCGTCTATTGCATTTGGCGCTGTATAGCACGCACCATCTAGCGGCTACTAACAATACTCTCTGAGTCGCCAATACTGCTGTCTATTGCAAAAACTAAAATAGCGATGATTAATATTCGATTTGATTTGTTTGTAGCTCCTACTTAAGGAACCCTATAACACTGAGCATGGCCCGACATGCTCTTGGCCGGTTTTTTTAATTGTATTGCTGAATTTTAGGCTGACAACAATCCACCTAATATCACGTCGAACTTGTCACCTACAGGCATCGATGTGTATTCTTTTACGAAATAAACGCCCATTGTTGGCGTTTATTTCGGTTTATTTAACTTTGGATCTAATTTCTTCCTTTATATGAAGTTTGTTGCGGTTCTCTCAATTACATCCATGAAGTATCGTAAATATTATTTTAAATTAACTTTTGATAGGATGCAAAAATACTGATAATTATAGTAATACGTTAATAATTTTAATTTTTTAATACAATTCCACTATGGGATTTATTTGTTTTTTTCTAAAGCCTACAGAGAATACAAACTAGTATCTTAAAATCTGGTTTTTATTGAAGTTCTTCTGCTGAAAGATTAAAAGTTCAACTCTACTCATTCAGCAATCCAGGTACCTTTTTTTGTGTGGCTTCTGGCGCCCGAAATCCATATTCTTTTTAAATTATTTTGGAGTTCACACACCTCTTAAGTATGCTATTAATCAATAGTCTCACACCCCAACCAAATTTTTTTTATTATTTTTTATTATATTACAGACTCAATTTTAAAATTGACAGGTCATTTGATAGGCAGAAATTTTTTAGTTTTTTTCATTTACGTAAAACTTGCTTCTAGAAAGCACTTTTTGTTTTATTGGTTATTTTCATATTCTTTAAACATTTTTGACCTTGATTGATATGCTTTTGCTTTGGCGCTTAGTGTATCTTTCGTTGTCAACAAGTGAATGCGTTTTTTAATGCTCTCTTCGGTAATTTTATTTATTTATTTATTTATTTCATAAAATGTGGTACAGTCTGTTACAAAAATATAGTATAAGCTAGGGATCGATCTTAAATAGTAAAAGTAGTAACAAATACAAAAGTACTGGCATCCTAGCTAGGTTACAAAGGAGCCTGTGTTACGGTCCGCCAGCCCTTGATTCCCTTAAATGAAGAATGAAGAACAATTACGCGATGATTGTTGATTTTTTATAAAATTTTAGTGAACTTTGTAACTAGTATAATTTTAAATAGAATACTGTAATTTTAGACAAAGGAAAGTTCATTTTTTTAAGTGAAAATCGATAAACATCTTATGATGCTGTAAAAAAAACTGCTGCTGCTGTGTGGTGTAAAAAAAGTTGTTGGCAGAAAAAAGCACAAGTTTAAACATGCTTACAATTTTAAGCCATTTTTCTCAACTCTAGATGTAATCTAATCTTGTACGATTCCTTCTACTCCTTTAAAAAATCATTTAATTGTTCAATATTTTGTTGCTCCAACCACCAAACAAAATTATTCTGAAAGTTGCCTGTATACTGACTAATTAGATATCAAACCAAGAGTTTCAGAATGTTTATATACTTGACTGGTGTTCATCAATATTATTTCTCTGATTAATCAACTGTTTACTTGAAAAATGTACTAGAATGGTTGTTTAACCAGATAGGTAACTATCTTTGGTGAAAACTAGCTTTAGTTAACTACAAAATTTATTAGAAATTTGTTAGTCTTATTGATGTAAAGTGTCCCAAATACAACAGAGTTAGGGAAATTGGTGGATGACAGCATTTCATATAATTTGATGCATACAATGTCATAGACCATTTGAAATGCAGTGTATCTAGTGCACACACCATGCGCTTGCTATAACTAATCCCTTATAGGTAATTAAGGAGTTATAGGTAACAATACCGTTTGTTGATGGAAAAAGTAAACAATGAATGTTTTTTCTTACTTGTCTTAAGAGTAATCAATCTGGGCATGTCTTTTTGATGTAATTCGTCATTAATAATAATTAAAAGACTTAAGTTAACAAATTCACATACTAAATAACAGTTTTAACCTAATTATATGTGCAAAACTAGTAATTATATTTTATCAGTAGTTATTTGAATAAAGAGACATGCCAAGATTGTTTACTAAATAAGACAAGAGAGAAAACACAAAATATAAGTAGGTACATATTATAAACATTTGAAAATCAAAGATTAATTGTTACTATTGGAATGTAAGACCAATAAACCAGTTAAGGAAAAGGGTGTCCCTAAGCAGATGAAAAAATAATATACCTTCATCCTTTGCATCCTCTTGACTGTCAGCATCTGTTGTATCTGCCACATCTTTCTTATTATCACCAACATCACTTTTAACACTACTGCTGTCCTCCGTATTCACATCATGGTCAACATGGTTTTGTAACTGACTGGCTCCCTTGCTCCTGGGTTCTGTTCCACTTTTTGTTACATCACTGTCTGCTTTCACGTCACTACCGGAGTCTGTGGCTCTGCCACTAACTTCAGCACCAGCGCCAACGCTCGCTGACGCATCAACATCAAGTTTCTCAGCTGCCGCATTGTCGCCAGAACCTTGACTGACGCCTTCACTTGGTTTCTCTAGCGAACTCTCTTTTTCATCCATTATTGTAATCCAATTGGAAATCGTCAATTCAACAGGCAAAGATCATCTGAAAACATCGTATTGAGGAGTGAGGACACTTAACACAAATTCCCTCTCCCGCCGCACCCGGCGGAATAGCTTTTAGGTTATGATGCTATGGGACAAGCCCCGTTTTTCACTAAATAAACATAGGAATTAATTTCAACTGAATATTGCGCACAAAATAAACTGCCGTTACAATAGATCGTGATATGAGGAAAATGCTCGTGACAGAAACTGTAATTCATGGTTTATGACGCCAATCATAAAGCAAGCCACACGTCCCGCGCTTATTTCGAGTTTAAGTACGGAATGCTATGACGTGATAATAAGTGAGGTAATAGAGCATTTATAATACAGAATAAATAAACGTGTATGTATAACAGCGATTATAGCCTGAACTATACTATAGAAATGCCTAAAATTCACTGAAATTATCAGCAAGTCTGTCAGGTAAGTCCCTTTGTAAGCAAGCAATGAAAAATTAAAGGTCATTCGGGTGCTAATTTATTTAAATATTCATCGAATGAACGTCTAGAAAACATTTAATCGCATGGAAATATTAATAATTTAGAAGTAGCTAATAATACGACTTACTTAAAATAAAATTGTTCACGATTCACATAAAAGCACAACAAACGACCACCATTTTGGAATCAACTTGCCCCTGCCAAATTGTTGCGGAAATGCATTAGCTGCCAAATCAAACTTTAATTGATGAAAGAAAATCATAAGTTGAGATTTTTTTTTAAATGTTTGACTTAAATTTTGTATAAGTTTTTTATAATAACCCTGTAAAAACTCAATCACATGAAATGATTATAAATTATAATAAGTAATGAAAGCTTTTTAAATTTTGTATGGTTATGTTGGTATAAGGTGACGCGCACTTTAGTGATGGGCAAATTGGGCAAGCTTATCGGTTTTTTTATCCTTTCCTCCCTATTTCTTTGATCACGCATGTCACGCTCTTTATTGTTCGAGCCTTTGACTTTGACTATGGAACTATGTTCGAGCTCATGCTCAAGCAGTACCAGAAAAAAAAAACTCATAAAATAGAGCCAAAGCACCGACCTACAAAGTGTAAAAATCAATCCAACTTGACGAATAGCAACAAGGCTGGTTGCACATTCTGGTTGGCTGAAATGCCCGTATTGATTATTTTCTTATTGCTGACTCAAGTACCTATAGTACAGTCGACCGCATGTCAGTGGTAACACTTGAATTAGGGAAAACATACTTGTTGCTTACGAAATAAAGACGCTGTCAAGTTCAGCTACTACTGACGTGCGGTCAACTCTGTGGGTCAACTGTACCTATACCACAGCCTATACTATAACCCATGGGAGTAAAGACGGAAGGTAAATAAAATAGTAGGTACCCATTATACAATAAATTATCACTTTTAGACAGAAGACAACTAAAGTCAAAAGTTTTTATTTCGAATAAAAACAAAACATTATTTATTATTGCATTTTCAAAACTTTACAATCTAGTTGCCTATGTTGTCCTATGGAGTAAACGTAGTGATTTATATTCTCTTTGCTATGGAGAAGAGCCGGCAAAAAACTCCATGGACAGAAACCTCGGAATTATTTCCAAATGGGTAGTAAATTGAAAATCAGCGCTGGATGTTCCACGCCAGCACATGCTGAGTTGGTGACCCTTTTGGCATGGGCGGGCGGGCATGCCCGGCAGCAACTTCATGTTTTACTTATTTATAACGTAAGTATTTTTATTAATGTTATTTTTGTGCTGTCCTGCCACTGTTCTGTGCTAAATAAAAGTTTTTCTCTCTTTCTTTTCTTTCATATAGTTTTTTTTTTGCTTTCTTGAATACTGCGTATAAGTAGGTGCTGCATTTTTACTACCATTAACCAAGCCAAGATGTAGATTCTAATGTATTTATGATAACCAAGAATATAAGTAAAATAATCGTGGACGATATCGATAATGTTTTTATTTTTGGCGCTTAGTGCGCAACTAGCGATGACAAACTATCCAAACTCATTATTTCTTGTTGGAGTTATAAAAATCACCAATCACTATTTTTTTGTATTGTTGTGCCAAGCCATTGATTATGTATGATAATTTGATAATAATATTTAAAACCAAAATTTCCATCAAACGCAGTTTAGTCCAACATAAAAGAGTCTTTGTTAATTAAATTGGAACTAAAAACTATTTTGCATTGCCACACCCCTTTCAAGTTCCAATTGCCAGAAATCAGAGGTATCCCAAGGGTAACGCAAAAGAACCTATTCACAAAATGTTAAATAAGTACGAAAAAAAAAAAAGTGCGTATTACTGGTACCCATTTAAAATAATTATGTAGTTATCAATGATTTTACATAGGTATGTAATATCATTGGTATACAGAAAGAACCTTTTATTGTCCTTCAAATAAACTGGGTTTGGTTGTGCGACATGATTTTTTTGTGGGTAAACTAAGCACCAAACATTAGAGGGCATTGTCATTTTAATGGTAAAATGATAATGGTTTTATGGTTAATGTGTCGAACTAACAAAACAACAAAAAATGGGGGTCGAGTCATCCACGTCCGTAGGAGAGTACCCCTTTTCCGAATCCCTACACGTGATCCCTGGGTGGTGCAAATCAGGTGACATACTGGTGGTAGGCCTCAGCCGACGGCTTGCGACCACCCACCGGGCAAAGACGTGCCGCCAAGCGACCCAGTCGTGTTCCGGTACGATGCCCAGTGTAGCCACTCGAGAGGATGGGTCGAAATAGTTGTTTCACTGCAAGCAGACCAATCTGACGCGCGCTGATACTGTCACATCGGGAGGCTAATCGCGGAGGGTAGCGGGATCCGAGGCACGGTGCACCGCTGGCCGACCGCAGGTAGTAGGGGGCCCAATTAGTGTGCTAGCCACACATGAAAGGCTGCCCCGCCAACTAGCGAAAAATCCCGGGATGCGCCATCGTGCCGGTCGGCGACCGGTTGAGAGGGCCCGATGGACACTCCTGGGGGGGCTCGGGCGTCCCCGCAGTCTCCGGCTTAGTCCCCCAATGTTGTGACGTGTCAGTGTGTGTCTGAACGTTAGCAGCGTGGAACCTCACTTCACTGCCATCCCCTCACCTTCCTTCACTCGACAAAAATAATGATAAAGAGAAGCAATAGAAAAATGGTTTCACAGCGGCTGCACTCCCTCTCTCTCAAAGTGCACCTCCACAACATCCGAGGTCTGCACTCAAATCTCGTTGCAGTCCACTACCACCTCGAGACTGATAAACCATCACTCCTGTTTCTCTCGGAGACGCAGATCGGATGTCCGTCTGACGTGTCGTACCTTTCCTACCCAGGGTTTACCCTGGAGCACAACTTCAAACCACGTGCGGGCGTATGCCTGTACGCACGGGACGACATCTGCTATCGGCGTCTCCGAAACCTTGAAGATCCCAGTTTCTCCATACTTTGGGTTTTGGTTGACACAGGCATGGAGAAAATTCTGTATGCCTGCGTCTACCGTTCACATAGCGGAGATCAGGAGACAACCAGGCTCACACAGTACCTTAGTGAGGCGGCGGATGCGGCCCAGCAACGGTACCCTTCGGCCCAGTTAGTGATTCTGGGGGATTTCAATGCCCACCACCAGGAGTGGCTTTTCCCATACCAGATAACTGACCACGCAGGGAGAGAGACGCGAAAGCTGGCTTTAGCGTTAAATCTCACCCAGCTGGTCCAAGGGGCAACGAGGGTGCCTGATGTTGAGTCGCACACAGCCAACTGTTTGGACCTTCTGCTGACAACTGATCCAGACCGGTATTCCTTGTCGGTATCATCACCCTTAGGTAGTTCTGACCACTGTCTGGTGAAATCTGTATCCGTCTACTCTCCGCCCGATCCCAGCCCTAGAGGCATCCGGCGAGTGTGGCGGTACAAAGCAGCAGATTGGGATGAGATGCGGTCGTTTTTTGCATCTTATCCTTGGCAGCCGACTTGCTTCTCTTCTGATGATCCTTCAGTTTGTGCAAGCGCCGTGACGGACGTGTTGCGTCAGGGGATGGAGTATTACATTCCATTTTCTGATGTAACAATGTCTGGCGAAGCTCGTCCATGGTTTGGGGCCGAGTGTAGAAGCGCTGAGGCGCTGAAACACACGGCATACCTGGAGTGGGTCGACGCTCGAAACCGCAAAACTAAGGACTTAAGCGAGAAGAAGAGAGCTTTCAACAAGGCTGCCAAGTCCTGTAAGAAGGCTTTGCGCAGAGCTCGATTTGACCACATAGGCCGAATAGGTAACAAACTTGCTTCTTACCCGTCGGGTAGTAAGGCGTTTTGGTCCCTGGCGAAGTCGGTCGAATCGAACTTCTGTCGCCCCTCACTACCTCCACTGCTGAAGCCTGATGGGTCACTGGCCCACACTGCTGAGGAGAAGGCAAACTTGTTTGCCTCTCTCTTCGCGGATTCTTCACGTCTCGATGCTGGTGGCGCTACACCCCCTTCTCCACAAAATGGATGTGAGACTTGTATGTCGGATATTCGCATCCACCAGAAGGAGGTCCGTAAAACGCTACGCAATCTTGACGTGAACAAAGCAAGTGGCCCCGACGGTATACCAGCCATAGTCCTTAAAACCTGTGCGCCTGAATTGTCTCCGATCCTGACACGCCTATTTCGTCTCTCGATGGTGACTGGTAAAGTGCCGAAATCCTGGAAGCAGGCTAATGTGCAACCAGTGCCCAAAAAGGGCAGTCGTGCTGACCCTGCTAATTACAGGCCCATCTCAGTAACGTCCATACTCTGTAAGAGTATGGAACGAGTACTTAATAACAAGCTCCTAGGATACCTTGAAGCTAATGACCTTCTGAGTGACCGACAATACGGTTTCCGCCGAAACCGGTCTACCGGAGATCTTCTTGCGTATGCCTCCCACATTTGGAGCGAGGCCATCGAGAAACACGGAGAAGCGATTGCCGTTTCTCTTGACATCTCGAAGGCCTTCGACAGGGTCTGGCACGATAGCCTTATAAACAAGCTTCCTTCATTCGGCCTGCCTACTGATCTGTGTAATTGGATCTCAGACTTCCTGAGGGATCGGTCGATCCGAGTTGTCATTGACGGCTGCACGTCCGACCAATTGGCTATAAATGCCGGGGTCCCTCAGGGCTCAGTACTCTCCGCAACTTTGTTTTTGCTCCACATAAATGATCTGCTAAGACCCGGCACCTTTGGGTACGCAGACGACAGCACCGTTGTTGAGAGTTACACATCCAATGCACGAGCGAGTCGGACGCAAATCCAGTCTCTTAGAGAGGCCATGGTTGAACGCTTGAACTTGACCCTGAAAGCTGTCTCCGAATGGGGTGATGCTAACTTGGTCAAGTTCAATGCTGCTAAGACCCAGGCGTGCCTGTTTTCTGCTAAACGGAGTCAATTTGAACTTACTCCAACTTTCTGTGATGCATCCGTGCCGATAACTGACCACCTTGAGCTTCTTGGCGTGTCACTAACATCCACCCTAAACTTCGGCTCATACATAGAGTCCAAGGCTCAACTTGCTGCCAAAAAGCTGGGCATCCTCTCTAAGGTGAGGCGGTACTTCACATCTGAACAGCTGCTCAATTTGTACCAAGCACAAGTTCGGTCCTGTATGGAGTACTGCTCTCATCTCTGTGATGGCTCGGCTAAATATCATCTGGCGGCTCTCGAGTCGATTGAGAGGCGCGCCAAGAGGCTCGTTGGCAACGATGCGCTGGTCGACGCCAAACTACAAAGTCTCGAGCATCGGCGCAGAGTTGCTAGCCTATCGGTTTTTTATCGAATGCATTTCGGCGAGTGTGCGTTGGAATTGCACAATCTAATTCCCCCAAGCCCTTTCCATTATCGGACGACCAGACGCACGGCGATGCGCCACCGTTATATGGTAGATATTCCACCCTTACGCACGAACCGGTTTGCTAATAGCTTTATCATGCGTACCGCCAAAGAGTGGAATTCCTTGCCGGCGTCAGTGTTTCCCGAGAAATATAATCTGGTGGTCTTCAAGACTCGAGTGAATAGGTTTTTGCTGGGCAAGCGTGTACCATCGTCGACCGCACTATCGCTTAACATCAGGTGAGGTGGCGGTCAAACGCAAGCCCGTTAAGAATAAAAAAAAAAAAAAAAAAAAAAAAAAACTAACACATACACATTTTAACAAAATAAATTATTTGATTTTGATTTGAAAAATACTTTCAATAAAACAAAGTAGGTATCTAGGTAGATCCATTATCTAATAATTGCATGAGGTAAAATATCGGGTCGATAAAAAAAACATGTGAACCCGACCAAAGTGGTTACTAACCGTTATTAACCGTTACCTACCATATGGGTAAAAGTGTGGTTAAAAGCGTTATTAACCGGCTTCGAAGGCCGAGCCCGCACAGCGATTTATAATCGCGCGATTTTTTATCGCAAAATCTATAACACATGAAATCAAATGCAGGTGCCCGCCACCAGGGGCCGTATTATGAGCTTATAAAAAACCATGCAAGTTCCAGGCAATCCATTTAACTGCCTTGTAAAATGTCGTATTATGACATGGGTAAACCTGGCTGACTTCTGGATGGATAAGTTGTCTATGGCTGTCTTTTAACTTTTGACGGTGACGTTTAGGAACAAGATTAATTTTTTTGTCGGTAAGTTACGGTTTTAATTTTGTAATGTATTACTATTAAAAATTCAAAATATTAGTTGCATGAACATAAAAGTATAATGAAATAATAATAATGATAATGCTTCGCATGCGTAAAATGCGTTAAAATAATAAAATAATTATAATGAAATATTTAAAGCATCGTATTTTGCCAACAACAAAAATAATAATGTGTTGATTTTACCACATTTTGCTAAATGTATATTTATATGAATGGTTCGCGGTGTTACGCTTCCGAACGACACCCCATTTAAAAGTCAGCGGGAAGTTAATCGAAGGTGGGGTGGGAACAAAGAGATTTCAATACATCTTATTATTTTCTTATTACTTTAAATTAATGTTTTAAACAATACGTATTAGAATGGCGTAAGTGCTATGTGTGATATTATTTGGCTTAAAATATGTAATAAAATACAAAGAAAATAATTTTTCATTTCATGTTATTTAGTTCAGACACAGACATAGTAAAAAATATAGACCAAGTGCTGCGAACAATCATAGTGAAGCCACCAAAACCGTGCTCCTCCGTGTACAAACCAGCGCTCACGCACACACATGCACATCAAACCATGCTCACCGCTCTCAGTACACATGTCGCGGCATCGTCTAGTAAGCATGGCCAAAAAAATATATCCTTCAAGAGCATATGTGTGCGTGAGCGCTGGTTTGTTCACGGAGGAGCACGGTTTGATTGGCTTCATTGTGATTGTTCGCAGCACTTAGTCTATATTTTTTTATATGTTGTGAATGTCTGCCTTGAAGCGTCGCTTTCCAGAAACGCAATTACTTCGTAATAATCGCACATGTTAGTGTTAGAATTATTATTATTACCAAACGAACTCAAAGCAATTCAATAAAAGGTACTCCAAGACAGCTTTTACTGACTGGTTTCTAATGTCACTTATTGACTGAAAAAAACAGAAATGAAACGTCAAATAAGCGTTCATAATACGGTTATCGCTAGCCAGTCAGCCAAAATACGGGCAGAAGTCGGCTTGTAGTGTCACGTGACCGCTGACTCGCTGGCAATTGAGTTACTAATACGAATTTGCCAGGCAGTTCACTTTACAGCGAGAACTGCCTGGAAATAAGAGTTCATAATAAGGCCCCTGTGCGCGAATAAAAATCGCTGTGCGGTGTAGGCTTTACTTGTGTGAGAGCGTCGCGTCCACAGAACATTATACTCAAGCAAGAGGTCGCGTCGTGTGCGGGAAGGAACGCGCACAGGATGCCCGGAAGGCACGCCGCACGTGTACAGAACGCTGTGGTATGTGCGCACGACTCTGACGCTCGCCCGTTGGATGATAGCGCTTGATATAATTCGAATAGCGTTTAAAACGCAGTGTATTGCGCCGAGCGCGCGCTCGTTACGCTTGTTATCAGTTCAGTATTAGCGTCCGACGACACTCGAAGCGTACTTTGGTTGGTCGTTCAGTTACTCAGAGCGATCATAC
Organism: Asteroscopus sphinx; assembly: GCA_949699075.1. Lineage (NCBI taxonomy): Eukaryota > Metazoa > Arthropoda > Insecta > Lepidoptera > Noctuidae > Asteroscopus > Asteroscopus sphinx. Next base: position 16,923,293 of record OX453022.1, on the reverse strand, counting down.
AAACGAACGCCCAAGGAACGCTCCGGAGCGTCATCCCGCATACAAGTCAGCCCCGGCTCCCCGACATTTTTTTCACGTAATTTTTAATGCGTTCCGTATTTCAATCAAGAAGTTTAGGTAATTTGATTTCAATGAACGCGACTAAATTTGACAGCTGATTCAGGTTGCTTTTGTTTTCAGTTACTTTTTGAGTCGCTTAAGAAAATAAATGATCTTCATTGGTTACTTTTGCATACACATCTTTTCTCATTGGTCAACGACGCAAAGAGCGTATGCTCGACCAATAGTAGTAAAGAAATGTCGTTTAGTTAGTTGTCCAACTTCCACAATTATGGCGGGTTCGTGTTTTTTCAAGCTCAAATACGAAATGAGTAGTTATTTGCGCCGCTCGGGCGGCGACATTGACAGCGATTTGTCGAATATTCTCGTGCGCCATTTTGTGAATGCTGTGGAATTTTGTGTTAAGTAATCAACGCAAGGGAATTAAAATACGTGTAAGTTCAACTTTGCGCCGAGTGCCCTTCGCGTATGAAATGATATTCGATATATTCGCGATTCGTGTATGATTGCCGGAGTTTGGTCGTGATTATCGTTTATTCGTTACTGTTTTGTTTCTTTTTGCAAGCGAAAAAATGCGATTTGGCTTTATTAATGGGCGCTTACTCATCGCTCAATTCGGTGCATAAGATCGGAGTTTATTTTCAGGTTTTGTTATAATGACTGAGAAGTTGGTGGGTAAAACGGTACTGAAACGACATGAGGTTGCCAGGCCCGTGCACATACAGAGGCTGGAGGCCTCCTTAGACGTGCGCCCGTTCGTGAGTCAGGTAGAGGGCATCCTCAACTCTGATGTGGCTTCCGAGAGTGAAGACGAGTCTGATGCCAAATCCTTTGGAAATGAGATGTCCAAAGGAGACCGGATGATCAATGGTGTAGTGACAACCAAACAAGGTAAGTGCCTCAACCCTATCAATTAATGTGATCTTAGATAAACCAATAATATAAAAGATAATAAGAGCTGCTTGTATTATACCACTGCAGGTCAAAGGCCTCCCCACACTCCATACAAACCATTTAGCTTAATATCACAGCAAGAACTTTATAACAGATAACAGGATATCTATCTCAACAAATCAATTGTTTTGTCATAAGTCCATTTGAATTGATAGTAAATACTATTTAAAAACATGTTTATCAACACTTCACTTCTGGTTTGCTTACACATGCATTGTATTTGCCAGTTAGTCTCCACCAGTATTGTAATTCACAGTATGTGTCATAAATAATACTAGTAGGAAGAGTCCACCTACCACCATCAGTTAACTCAGTCCAAGACTATGGCTGAATGAATGAGCCTCGATAAAGTTGCATTCAACAGCTAACCCATGCACTGCCGCCAACACATATATGTTTAACTTGACAATAATGATTTGATGAAAATGTATGAAAAAACTTGTTATCAAGACTAAATTTAGTTTATTTAAAAGAAAGAAAACATAGTAATAGGCTTATGTTTAACTAAGATCACCACCAGATCTAGGAAAATGTAACGGCAAGAAATCACTTTATATTGCCAAAAATAGTATATGATAACCCAAAATTAAATTCGCATTCTAGTATGATATTATTTAATAACTTCTTAGGTTTTCGCAATCACTACACATTATAATAAAACAAAGTTTAACCGGATTAAATCGCGTATATTATTTAAATTGGTTTCCCTGACGTTTCGAAAGCTTTGCAGCATTTCGTGGTCGCAGGTAGACTAAGATGACAAGCGTCTTTACAAATATTTCTAAAAAAATATATTTTTAATCTACCGTACAATATTATTAATTAAAATCGTTTCGATGCACGCAGTAATCACTCCGATTTAATCGGTTAAACTTTGTTTTATTATAATGATATTATTTATTTTATTGATTATAGACGAGCATCACTATTGCTGATATGTCTATATCACACAGTGCTGAAAATTTGCTGTTTTTTTATTTATTTATTTATAATTTATGTACACACAAAAACATATGAAAGGAGACAGCATTAAAATTAAATAATTAATTATTTTTTGCTGTGAACACAAAAAAAAAACAAACCAACAAGAGTCGATTTGTTTGTAGCCAGTTGTCGAGTCTATTGGTATTGGTATAATGGGCCATTTTCCGCAACTCCACGCTCGGCGTGTATTTTGCGTGTGTTGTCGTGTCTATTCTTAAATGAGTTTACAGAGGTGGGAGCAACAACATCCTCCGGCAGCTTGTTCCAATTATGGACCACCCTATTACCAAGGGTGTGGTGTGCAGTGTTTGTTTTCGCTAGAGAAATTAGAATCAACATTTTTACAACTTGTGATCCTACTTAAAGCAACTAACTCCAAATTATGAACGTAACCTGTCAACCTGTCTCAGTCGGGTGCCCCAAGTTTGCTCATTAAAATTTGGTGATCAATAGGGTGTTTGACTGGTATCACCAAAAATTATAAAAATTGCACACAACATCTAGGTTGAAGATTAAGTTTTACCAAGTACTGTTAATTTAAATGTATTCTAAATATTTTAAACGTTTTTGGTGGTTTAAAATGTATTCTAAATGTTTTACCAAGTATTAAAAAAACAAAATACAGATTAAAAAAACAAATTTTCAAACAGGAATTTTCCTGTTTGAAAATTTGTTTTTTTAATCTGTTGATCAGGTGATGCAAAACGTCTTGAGACTTGATCGCCATTTAAAGTGACGTCAGAATCTTGTACGACACTGGGCGAGCTAAATGTTGCCATGATCATAAAAATAAAAAGTTTTATTTTTTATTTTGTCGAGCCAGTTTATATAATTTATAACTTACACACTACTCACTTACTTATTTACTTTGCTTGGACGTGGAGTTGCAGAAACCAGCCCGTTATACTATACTACTATACTATACTAACTTACTAACAATGAAACTTATGAGCGTAATATGAACGTAATTTACAAGCTTTTGTTTTGTATGTGCGTGATTCAAACACAACATACAAAACTTTTTAGTCATATCTCATTCCAGAAATAAAACTACATTCCGTTTTCCGCGCTCGCACTGCTACAACCGTCTCGAAGGAATATAAAAATTTTACGAAAAATAAAAGCAAAATAAAATAACTCTCGACATCGCCTTCTAACTACACTGTTTCGTAAACTGGAATCTAAGTTTTTCTCAGATTTTTTACATTTCCTCAAATTCGTACCATTTTGGTAAGCATCTCGTACTTTTAAGGGAATTTATACTGGCAACACTGACCGGAACAAGTACAGTGAGGGTTGGCGGGAAAATTCGTAAAGATCGTGTTGTAGATTTTTTATTATTTTCCAAAATTTGTGTTTCTTCGAGTGTTAATGTGTAATAATGGTGGATTATTAAATGTTAAGTGCTCGTTAACGTGTACAAGTGTGGATAAATGATACAAAGTTGAAAAACATGACTTTCGTATTATCTCATCATCCCCTCAGAAAAAACCTAGTAAAGTTTCCATCACTTTACTAGGATATAAGTATAATATGTTCAATGATTACGACTGAAGGACATGTATCCATGGTCATGAATAAATTAAAAAAAAAAAAAAACAAGTACAGTGACGTAGTTTGACGATAATGTCACGTGACTTGAGCTTTTTGGTGCGAAATTTAAAACGAGAAATGAAAATCTTGATTATTATCTTATTTATTGTGAACATTATTACTTATGAATCTACTGACGTGTCAATTAACTTTATTAATAAATGAATATGAATATTTAATTTTTAAAGCATATTTTAGTAATTATTTGTTAATGAATGCTTTAATTGGATGTTTCGCCATCGTTTTACGTACATTTAAAAAAATTGTCAAACACCCTATTTACTAGGTTTAGGTTTAAAGAATTTTTTTCTCAATAAAAACACAAAGTCACTTACTTGAGAACAATATTAACTTAACTTAAGCTATGATTACTAAATTTGGTGATTGGTATATATTTTAGGTACTAGAGGTTATGGTCTCAAAATTCTTTTTGGTGGTCATTATAAATTATCCCCATAGTAATATGATGCACAGATTAATGATATATGTACTAGTACAGATAAGACACTGAGAAGGGAAAATATGTTCCATACAAAAATTTTCTCCCAAGACCTTTGACAGGCCAGCTGTCAAAGCTAGTGTCGGACGTATGGTTCATAAGCATCAATCATATCGATTAACTAGTGATGTATGCATATTATCGAAATTATATCGATATTACTGCTGATTAAAATTAAATTTCAATTTAACCAAAGTTATGAAGAAAACACAAAAATATTTCATCTTTTTTATTTCTTATTTAAAACCATTCATGAATAAAAATACCTACTAACAAATTTATAACCTAAAAGTACTGAGGTGCCTATTTCTTTACAAACTTCATTTAATGTAATATAAATTAGTTGAGGGTATTTGAGAATTTTTGCATGGGGCGAGCGAGCGCGATGCGTCGTGTTCACCCACCCACATCTTGTTGTAATGAATGTCGACGGACCAAGCGGTGTACAGAAAAACCTAAACTGGTTTATGTTCTACACTGTATCTGCCAAATGTATGTATTTTGTTTTTTTTTTTGTGGAAATAAATAAACAAAAGCTTCCATTTTTTAGAAAACTGCACTCCTATTGAAGGGTGGCTGTTTTTTTTTAGGGTTCTCTTAATGTATGATATTCGGAAAGAACTACATAATTGAATTTAACATACATACATACATATTATCACGCCTGTTTCCCATTGGGGTAGGCAGAGACTATGGATTTCCACCGGCTACGATCCTGACATACCTCTTTCGCTTCATCTACGTCCATTAACCTCGTCATGCATGCTCGTCGGTTTAGAGAACTCTTAACCTGGCATTTTTTGAGAACATCGGCGATTTGATCGCGATACGTTCGCCGAGGTCGTCCCCTTCCAACTCTTCCATCCACACTCGCTTCGTATACTTGTTTCGTCAATCTCCTCTCTTCCATCCTCTCTATATGTCTAAACCATCTTAACATACCTTTCTCAATCTTTGTCACTACATCTTCTTTCACTCCACAACGCTCCCTTATCATGTTATTCCTTACTTTATCTCTCAAAGTTACACCACACATACTTCTCAAAGCTCTCATTTCTACTGCATTTATTCTGCTTTCATGTTTCTTCTGCCATACCCAACTTTCACTACCATACATAAGTGTAGGCACTAACACTCCCCCATGAACAGCCAGCCGTGCCTTTTCCGACACTTTGCGGCTGTTCATGAAGGTGTGTAGTGCCCCATTCACCTGATTACCAGCACTCACTCTCCTTTCAATGTCCTTCACATGCTTGCCATCTCTCGTAAACATGGAACCCAGGTATACAAAATCTTTCACTTGGTCCACCTTTTCGTCACCTATCAAAATATTGCACTCTGTCATAACTTCTTCCTTTTCAAAAACCAAAACTTTTGTCTTACTAACATTAACTTTCATACCTTTACTCTTCAAAGCACCATCCATAATTGTTACCATCTTCTGTAACTCCCCCTCCGACGATGCAAGGATAACTTGATCATCGGCATAGAGGAGACATTTGACGAGTAACCCATTCATTTCTAAACCATTTTCACTCTCTTTCAAATCTTTCAAACAACTGTCCATGAATAGATTGAACAGCCACGGCGACGCTACACATCCCTGTCTCACACCCTTATCGATGCTGAACCAGTCAGAGTAGGCGCCGTTAATCCTGACACAAGCGCTAGAATCCGCATAGAGAGATTTCAACGCTTGAATCAGGTTGCTATTCACCCCATAGATAGACAAAGCAGACCATAGTTCATTCCTCATCACTCTGTCGTAGGCCTTTTCCAAATCCACGAAAGCGCAATAGACTTTTTGACCTTTGGCCAAACATTTTTCAGCTATGCATCGCAAGGAAAAGACCTGATCCGTACACCCCATGCCCTTTCTAAATCCCGCTTGCACATCCCATATTTTTTCATCAGTTACTTTCATCACTCTTTCAATCAAAACTTTTGCATACAATTTGCCGACAACACTTAAAAGGCTAATGCCACGGTAATTCTTGCAGTCTTGCTGTGACCCTTTTCCTTTGTAGAGCGGCACAATCACGGCCTTACACCAGTCTTTTGGTACTAGGCCATTACTCCAGCACAAGTTGAAAAGACGGTACAGCAGACTAGCCACCACGCCCTGTCCAGCCTTCAGCATTTCGACGGATATCCTATCATACCCTGGAGCCTTTCCTGATTTCATTCTGTTCAACGCTTTTACAATTTCATCCATACAAAACCTATCCTCAATGTCTGCCCTTTCGTCCATCACCGTCGATACTTGCATCACCTCTTTTTCAAACAGTCCTTCAAAATACTCTTTCCATCTCTTTAACACGCATCCTTCCTCATTCATTATATTTCCATCCTTGTCTTTGATGTTATTGAGCTCCGAGGTTGCAGATTTTCCTCTGGCTCTTTTTATGGATTTCCAGAAAAACTTAATGTTTTTCCGGAAATCTTCAGATAACCGTTCATCAAAATCATCCTTTTGCTCATCCTTCTTCTTTTTCACAATTTCCTTCACAATTTCTTTTATTCTCTTATATTCCTTTTTGGCCTTAGCCACATCCTCATCCGTCGCCTTTTGCATTCTCTGGTCAGCTCTTATTGCCAGCCAGTCTACCCATGCTTTCTTCTTCTCACACACTACCTTCTGTACTTCCGTATTCCACCATACATTCTTTTCTTGTTTGCCATTTCTCCTTTTAGTCACTCCACATACTTCGATAGCACTATTCACGACGCCTTTCTTAAAAATATCCCATAACTCTTCTATATCACACACATCATCTGATCCGTCAAACTTTTCACGCAATTTCCTTTTAAACTCTTCTTTTACCTCATCATCTTGTAAATTCTCAACTTTTATTCTTTCTAGTACCGTCGAAGGTTCCGAAATACATTCTTGCATTCTTGATGTTAAAATTTAATTAATAATTTAGTTAATTATATTATTATTATTATTTTTTTTTTTTTATATTATATTAATTTTTTATTATGCTTAGCATCAATAGACTAGAAATTGTTATACTCTAATATTGTTTCAGAACGCCAGTGTGACCGTCTCAGACTATACAATTTTAGCTCAGTTGGAGAAGAAAGAGAATGGCTCAGAGATGTCTTACTATCATCAGGGTCAGAAACAAGCAGTGACGATGACTCTCCTAACTGTAAAGAAATGAGGATACGAAGGTTGTTGAAGGAGAGGAAATATCACAATAAATATGCTAAGAAGTACTATAAGGACCAAGGGGTGAGTAAGAATATGTGAAGTTTAACTAAAAGTTGTTAATAAATATCATATTTTTTATTCTTAATGGATTTGCGTTTGACTGCCACCTCACCTGATGTTAAGCGATGGTGCGGTCGACAATGGTATACGCTTGCCCAGCAAAAACATATTCACTCGAGCCTTGAAGACCACCAGATTATACTTCTCGGGAAACACTGACGCTGGCAAGGAATTCCACTCTTAGTTGTATGCATCATAATACTATTAGCAAAACAGTTTGTGCATAAGGGTGGAATATCTACCATATTGTGTTCCCTGGGTTTTAGGGTAACTTTAGTACTGGTAGTATAACTGTCTGGCGGTTTAGGGTTATAAGGCCTACTTGAATGGTCCTGGTTGGTAGTAATGTCACAGATTACTTATAAGTTACTACACAACAGATATTGCACTCCCTGTTAAATCTTCCATACCTACTGCTTTAATAACCTATTCTTTCACGTCGCCGAAATCGCCGTGCGAAAATGTACCTAAACATTCGAGTGTAAAGTTATTATTGCGACGCAGCGAGCGCGTAAACTAAAGTGACCTTGCAGTAATCGCAATAACGTTAGGGCTGCATCTTTCGATGTGCGTCGGGTTGTTGAGAATGTTGAGATCAATAAAATATATGGTTGAGCTACACAATGGCTGATGCATGCGTGCCATCTGTTGAGACAGGTCCACTCAAATTGGCCTGGCACTTTCTTCAAAAGGGCAGTCCAGGTGTTGTCGTTGAGTCCGTTGACCTGCATTGTTCTCATACAAATTCTTAATACAAGACACATGTCAGGACATTAAAAGAGACTGGCTTTTATTCAGAGACAAATCTAACCATGAACTCATGCTTCTAACTAGCATAATGCAGTACTTTTTGACAGTTGAAAGCACAAGTTTATGCTTAGATTTGTCTCTTGAATGTAAGCCTTAGATCCCAGAGTTTGTATCGGCGTTTATTCTCAAAGGTAGTTCCGATTCTCTTTTAATTTTCTTCCTATACATTACTGCACCTTTCTGCATAAAGTTGAGCCGCTGAACTCAATAGCAGATTTCGCGACCGCGTAGATCGTTTTCGGCACAAGCCGAAAAATAAACTTTTTTTTACGTCTGGTCTGGTGGTTCGAGTGTCGACACTCAAACCACCAGACCAGCAGTTCGAACTGCTGATCATGAGGTTGTGGGTTCGATTCCCACAGGACACAAATATTTGTGTGATGATGAATGTTTGTTTGTCTGGGTGTTTCTTATGTATTATAAGTATGTATTTACGAAAACGAAACGAAAACCAAAACGAAGTTTGGTCGGACTCTACAGGTAGAAATGTTTCTTTTAGCAGAAACTCTTCTCTTAGGTCATTGACCCACTTGCTTAGATTTCATCAAACTGCCACCTTGTTGATAAATAAAACATTTCATAATTCCTTGTTGACAGAACTCTCGCTACATGTACTATGGAGCTGGTCTCCTATCCACAGTTGACCGTTACCCGGAACGTCGCATCAGCCGGCCAGTACCGCCACCACCATCGACAAGAGGTCGTAGAGGCAGGCCTGCGGAACGGGGTTCGTCTACTAGAGGACTACACAAAGCGAGGCGGGGGAGAGTCAAAGATGCTAGGATGAATGAGAGTGGAGATATGGTGAGACTTGGTTTATTTTGTCTTTGAAGACTTCCTTTGTGGACCGCAGAGTACAAAATTTTGATAGTTTTATATTCGCAGAACTACCATCAGGGGCTGTTTATGACTGGTTAGCTATCATTGTTCGAGTGCGAAAGAGAGAGACAGGTACATACGTCGTATAGCGCCATCCCTCTCTCGCCTGGAACGATGATGGTTCTAACACTTCATAATATGGTGCCTGTCTGGCAGTTAATCTGTCCAAACATCGGCCTATTTAAACAGATAATTAATAAAAAAAAAATTATAAGAAAGGGTTCAGTTTCCATTGCAACTTGTTATTAGTTGTTATGTCTGAATAAAGTTTTAATGACTTTCGATAGATTTATCATTGGGAAATCAACTAGAATAGCATGTTCTTAAAGTTTATATTTGTGTAAGTTGCTGTAACATGTCTATAGGCTTTAGTTTATCCTGCTTCTCACGGTTTTAGTTACAGCCCTAGACAGTCAGTGTCTGAGTTTCTGAAGTAGTTGAGTGGTGCGAGAAGGGTGTGATACGTAAGGTATGGGTGCATAACGTCAGAAACGCAAAATTACAGTACAACAGAATGACAGGATTCTCATAATGACAAATTCGTATACTGACAGACTCGCAAAATGACAGATTTGCTTTATGTCAGATTCGCACAGTGACAGATCCACAGAAGAATAACAATATGATGTGTTGTTGCTGTTTACCTATGTAGGAATCGGTCTCACGCTCAGCGGTGCATTGTACGAAACTGAGAATCGGCAAAAAAAAAGTTAATAAAAAAATTAATTAACAAAAACAAAAAACCCGACTGCGTGTAAAAATAACAGAAAAGATATAAACGAGACTTATCAACACGCAGTCGGAGGCTACGTATGTTTTTGGTCATGAATTACATAATAGTTCATAGGTAGCCTCCGCCTGCGTGTTGATAAGTCTTGTTTATATCTTTTCTGTTATTTTTACACACAGTCGGGTTTTTTGTTTTTGTTAATTAATTTTTTTTTTTTTTTTTTTTTTCATGTTTTATTTATCATACTATTAATGTTTTTTTTGAAAAGTCAAATTTATTTTTAACATTGAATATTTTGTTATTTTTTAGCATTTTTCATTCCAAATTACATTTAAACATATAAGTTGTATATATTTTTGTAAAGCATTTATAAAACCCTTTATTTTGATACCCCACTCGATAGTTTTTGACGGGAAAAAAAAAATTTTTGAAGAGGTAATATGGCGCCAAAAAGCGGCCATTTTAATTTTTTAAATTTTGATGTACCCAGTGTCACTCAGAATTAAGACGAATCTAACGACATCTCTCAATCTCAAATCCATCAAGCCGTTTAGGCCACAGAGTGTGCCAAAGAAATATACATACATACATACATACACTCGAAAAACATAACCCTCCTTCTGGCGCAGTCGGGTAAAAATTAACCTTTACTAAAAAGTGTAAACCATTTCACTCTCAATTATGAACAAACTGTTTTCAGGTTTTGAGTATATCTTGCATTCTGACTTTTCTGCCATTCTGCGAATCTATTATTTCGAGACACCGTCATTTTGCTTTTCTGTCATTCTGAGAACTTATCACTTTGCGTATCTGTCATTTTGCGACACCGTCATTTTGCGTTTGTCATTCTGCGAAGATGTCATTTTACATTATAATAAAACAAAGTTTAACCGGATTAAATCGCGTATATTATTTAAATTGGTTTCCCTGACGTTTCGAAAGCTTTGCAGCATTTCGTGGTCGCAGGTAGACTAAGATGACAAGCGTCGTTACAAATATTTCTAAAAAAATATTTTAATCTACCGTACAATATTATTAATTAAAATCGTTTCGATGCACGCAGTAATCACTCACAATATCATTATCTTTTACAGTGTTGCGTGCTGTTTGGGACTTGATTATTTTTAGGACTGGGTTCTGGTCTTTGTTTTATTATAATGTGTAGTGATCGCGAAAACCTAAGAAGTTATTATGTCATTTTACGTTTCTGAAATTTTGCCTTTCTGTCGTTATGCACCCAAACCATGCAATATGTCCTAACCTAACCTTATGTTTACCTAATATTAGCCGAGTGTCGCCCCCGCACCGCGCAACTACTTCATAAACTCTGGCACTGACCGTTTGAATTCAGTGGTGGGCCACATGTGTAACAGAAACTTTATCAAATAAGGACAATCCCAGAGAAGCAAAAACAATTATGCATATGGTTGTTTTTTTAGCCTGACGGTGTTGATTGGGAAGAGCAATTACGTAATCTGAAAGAAGAACCTGACAATGACGAATTAAGTATATCTACTGAAAAACCTGGAGTCAGGTGAGTTTGACATTGGAATGTCTTAAAACCTTATAAATTTAGCCACTCTGAAAACTAATGTTTATTTCAATCAACTCAGCCTATCGCAGTCCACTGCTGGACATAGGCCTCTCCCAAGTTGCGCCAATGTTTATTTACTTGCGCTATAATAACCACTGTTTTCTGGGGACTTTATCAGTTACGGTCGCCACATTCAACAAACCGATTTGGTTATTTGGCATCGAGCATTTAACTGTACAGAGACATTATCAGATCTAATTTGTTTGAAATAAATTCCGCCAATTTTCGACTAGACATAACGCTCTCCTATTGGCTTGGGCAATGCAACACGCGGTTATGGCATTGCGCAAGCCAGTAGAAAGGCACCAAAGCTCGCTACTATAGGCCTATTTCATATTTATCTATGAAAATCAATAGAACAGTTTTTTCTATATAGTATAAGATGGCGAAACAAGCTAAAGGCCCACCTGATGTTCAGCGGTTACCTTTGTTCATAACAACTTCAATATCACCCAGACTGTTGCCTTAATGGTACCGCAAGTCAGTTCGCCAAACTGAGACATGAAGATGGAAAGTCTCATGTGATTGTAATTTCAACGGCACCCATACCCTTCAGACCGAAACACAGCAATGCAAGCATCACTGTTTGGTGGAGAAGTAGGTACGGTGGTAGTACTTCCCCGGACAAGCTCTTTTACAAATGAGCTTTACTACTACTAAAACTACTAGTTTCGTAATTGGACAGCCTGTTATTCATCTCTATAGGGTTAGGGTTCTATATGGTATGCTAGATGGTTTAAGGTTGATTTAGAGTGGTCAATGAAGCGCTGTTTATCCCATGTTTTACCATACCCAACTGTGTTTACCAGAGGTCGCAAGAAGCTCTCAACACTAAAGAGCCCAGAGGCCCTCACGGCTCGCAGAAGACGTCACTGGCTGTTGCTTGTAAAGAAAGAGCTGGGTAAAGTCCAAAGAGCCCGCACTGCCACACATAGAGAAGTAATGCTGCAAAGGAAACGTCTTGCCACCCTGTGCTGCAAACATTGGCGGCATATTGCTATGCAAGTAAGACTTTAAATACATATTTAATGGATTGGAACCTTGATTACATCAACTATGGTTGAGTTTCCATTGCAAATTGAACAAAGAAAATAATAGTTTTATCATTCTAAAACTAAGTTGGCACTTGTTATATTGGCTTTAATTTAAGTCTATTGTGTAGTAAAACAAGTTAATAAAGGAAAACCTGAGTATTCTTCTGATTTTACTAATAATTTCATGCTAACTTTCATTTTCTACTACTTCTTGATATGATATTTCTCCCACAGTCTCAAAAGAACATGAAGGAAACAGTATGGCGATGTAAGCGACTTAGTCGTGAAATGCAAGCATACTGGAGGAGATATGACCGTGCGGAGAGGGAGACGAGAAGACGAATGGAGAGAGAGGCAGAGGAACAGAGAAAGGTAGTAAACATAAAACACTTAACCCATTGCGGTCAGATATACCCGAGACAAACCACTTTTCAAAAACAAAACTTTACAAGGTAGATATGTGAACAGTGTTCATGTAATTTGTAATAACTTTTAACTGCATCTATAATGTATAGTCACAATACTTCGCGGTGGTACATTTTGTCGACAAAATCCCTTGAACGAATCCTGCTACATTTACACGTAGCTACCGCTGGCATCGAACATTGAGTGCAAGCGACTTTAGCCTTAGTGGTGGTTCACCGGAAAGATTTCTTACTGTACCTGCAAATTGAGGTGATGAGGCATTATTTTATACTAGCCTATGCCCGCGACTTCGCCCGCGTGAATGTCGTTTATCGCGCATCCCTCGGGAACTGTTCATCTTCCCGGGATAAAAGGTAGCCCATATGTTAATCCGGATTATGTTTTATCTGTATGCCATATTTCATTAAAATCCATAAAGTAGTTTTTTCGTGAAAGAGTAACAAATATCCATACATACTCACAAACTTTCACGTTTATAATATTAGTAGGACTAGTAGGATATTAAATAGGATCATAGTTTGTTTCCCTAATAAAATATTCCCTCAAGACTTGTACAGTCTTACCACAAAAGATTTAACCACGTTTTAGTTATGTGTCCGACAGATGTTTCAGAAAATTGTTACTACAAATCCACGTCTTTCACTCGCCTTGAGTTAAATACGCTGCCGGTGCGTGTTTATATTAAACAGCTCGGAACGTCTGTTTTAAAGTGTCTCGCCCTTGTCTAACCCCTAAAATTCGCTTGTGGTCATTTCATAATTTTCTGATAATAATGTAGTAGTTATGATTTGAATGTTATTAGTGGCTGTAGATTTATCAAACGTTAATTTGCACAAAAAATATATATTATTTTGTGCTCTAAGGTCTTTTGATTAATAGAAACAATTTTTGAAGCCTACAAAAGTACTTAATTTACATTGTATTTTATTTTTTTTACTAAAATGATACATTTCACGCCAAAATATTTTTTTTTCATCAAACCAGTTCTACCTGCAAGTCCTGCAACTGGCTGCATTGAAACCTTTTCTGGGGTTTACCGTATTGCATAAAAAAAGGTGGTGCCTAAGAGCATGGAAACAAAGCTCGCGCGCAGTAGGGGTGCGTGCGTCCTTTATTTCCGTGCTCTGAGAGCAGCGCTTAAGCAAACAGATGTTAGACAATGTTTTGTGGTAAAAGAAATGAAACACTCGGTCACTGCGCATTTAACTTTTAAACACTGTCTCGCCAAACACGCATCGAAAGCTTGTTTTAAATTATTTTTGTGGTAAGACCCGTAGTGTAGGAAAACACCCAAGTACAGAAATCCTTGTTTAAGATAACAATGACACCGGATGTCTTTCTTTCGTTATTTTATTTAATTCTCTCAACACAATAAACAGGACGTAGTATTCCTCCCACAGAAATAGATAGAATGGTTGTAATCACAATTTTACTTGCGATTCATGCGTGGCAACTTTCGAACAAACTACGCCTCCCATATTGCCGTCATTAATTTAAAAAAAAAACTTATACAAATGTACTTTACAGCTTTTGTTTCTGCAGTTAGAAACAGGCATCTTTGCGGGTTTTTGTTACAGTATTTACAGAAACAAGTCATAAGGCGTACTGCGAAAGGCTTTGAATTGCCTGGACTATGGTGCAGAGTGTTGGCACGCGCGCCCTGCCCACTTGGCCATTCTATCTATTTCTGTGATTCCTCCATAGATGGACGTAGAACTAATGGAAGCGAAACGGCAACGTCGCAAGCTGAACTTCCTGATCACGCAAACGGAGCTGTACGCGCATTTCATGCAGAAAAAGTTGAACGCTGTTGATGATGGCGACTGTGGAGCCGACAGGATTCTGCGGCAGCTGGACGAAGACAGGGACCCCAGGCTTGTGGCTATCGACCATTATGATAGGTAAGCAGTAGAATAAGTACATTACTAATAATTTCTTAGGTTTTCGCGATCACTACACATTATAATAAAACAAAGTTTAACCGGATTAAATAATATACTCGATTTAATCCGGGTAGGCCCCCCACAAGGTGAACCGACGACCTGGTGAAGGTCGCGGGAATCCGCTGGATGCGGAAGGCACAGGACCGGTCGTTGTGGCGATGCTTGGGGGAGGCCTATGTCCAGCAGTGGACGTCTTTCGGCTGAAATGATGATGATGATGATGAATCCGGTTTGTTTGTTTTATTATAAGTACGTGGGACACTCAGAAAGTTTTGCGAAACTAAAAAAAATTGTTCTATACGTACATATATTTTTATCAAATCTTTTCAAAGTACTTTCCACCAGTCTCTATACAAAGATTCATGCGCCTAAACCAGTTTTCAAAACACTTTTTCCAGTCCGCCGCAGACACCTCGTTTACAGCCTGCTCGAACGCAGCCAGCGCATCTTCCGGCGACGAAAATTGTATCCCTTTGAGCTGATTTTTTATTTTTGGGAATAAAAAGAAGTCACACGGTGCTAGATCAGGGCTGTAAGGAGGGTGACCCAGGAGTTTGACTGGCGTGCTGTCCAGGAAGTCCCTCGTTTTGAGTGCGGTGTGCGCAGGTGCATTGTCGTGGTGGAGCAGTAGCCCGCGGAGCCCTGTGTTTGGTCGCTTGTTGCTTATAACAGAGAAAACTTCTGGCAAACATTTGGTAGTATACCATTCGGCATTAATGCTTCTTTGATCCCGTAAGGGAATTGATACCAAGTGGCCAGTCAAATTAAAAAAGCTAGCGATCAAAATCTTACCCCCGCTTCTAGATCGCTTCACTTTGGTAGGCGTTGGCTCATTTTGAAACACCCAAACAGTCGACTGGCGCTTGGTTTCTGGGTCGTATTGATAAATCCAGGACTCATCACCTGTAACGATGTCGTAAACACGCCGAGACGAGCCTGCTTCAAATTTGTTAAGCATATCACGGCACCATTCCACCCGGGCCTGCTTCTGAGCATCGGTGAGGTTGTGCGGCACCCAGCGTGATACTATCCTCCTCACGCGAAGATGGCTGTGTAGAATCTCGTGAACGCTTCCCGATCCAATCTTCAATATGTGTTGAATCTCCTGATATGTAATTCGCCTATTGTCTTGGATTAAATTTTTCACTGCTAGCACGTTTTCTTCGGTAACAGCCGTCAAAGGGCGACCGCTTCTTTCGTCATCCCCCAAAGTTGGTCGACCGCGCTTGAATTCGTTATACCAACGATACACGGTTGCCTTGGAAGGGCCTTCATCCATGAATGCCATTTGAAGTCTATCGTACGATTCATCCGGTTTCAGGCGACACTTGAAATCGTATAAAATCATAGCTCTAAAATGTTCCCGGCGCAGATCCATATTTCAGTGAGACACAATACTTTGAATTAACTCGCAAAAAATGTGGAGGGAAATTTTGAAATTGGAACTTACTTATTTTTACTTATAAATAATCATATTTTCGAAAAACATTATAACTGGCCAGTCTCCCATATATAAAAACTTTTTTTCGCAATACTTTCTGAGGGGCCTGGTACATTACTGTCGAGGCCTGAAATGAAGCAATTGACGGCCGATTAATATTGTAAGTAAAAAGCGAAGCCGAGTACTTCCGAAGTGATTTTAAAGAACGAGGCGCTAGCCGAGTCCTTTTTCACTAAACGAGGCCGTTAATTGCTATTTCGGCCGAGGCTTGTATAGTACTTTTCTCTCATTTGCGAGGATACAATACACAAATTAATTCAACAGTATCTAATTTTCATTCGCGCCAATTCGTCCGAGCGCGGTTCTTGTTCTATTTTCAAAGTTTTGATAAAAAATGCGCATTCGGTCTTTATAATGATAAATATTTTGTACCTAAAAACACCCAATTTATGTAAGTGTGTACTTAAAAACCTCGGTAGCAAAATTTAAGAAATAAAAACTGTCCAGCAATTTCTATTATTGTCGTGTTGGATATTACCGGCCTGTTATTTCGTTGCGTATGGAACGATCGGAGCCGATTGTTGTATTTTTTTAAAAATAACGAACCAATTTCCGAGCATGTGGGAGAAAAGCCTATTGCAGTCTTCTGCTGGACATGGACTTTGGACAAAAAATAGGGTTTCCAATTTTCATCATGCCAGTGAAGGTTTCTAACGCATCTAAAGACGCTGAAAAGTCATGGGCCTTTATTTCAATAACAACATTTACAGACACTTAAACCGTCTTAAAGTAGTGTACTCTATCTTCCATAAAGTTTGGTATATTTTGGCCAGCTTGTCAGGTAGTGATCCCGTCATCATCTTCTAGTAGTAGTAGAGCTCCTTTGTGATAAAGCTCGTCCGGGGAAGTACTACCACCGTATCTACTTCTCCGCCAAATACAAATCCTTCGGTTTGAAGGGTACGGGTGTCGGCGAAATTACAATGACATGTGACTTTCCATCTTCGTGTCTCAGTTGGGCGAATCGACCTGCAGTACCATTTAGGCAACAGCCTAGGTGGTATTGAAGTTGTTATGGGCAAAGGTAAACGATTACCATCAGATGGGTCTTTAGCTCATTTCGCCACCCTATACTATAAAAAACATAAAAAATAAACGGGTGATTAACAATCAGCAGAGCACAATTTTTTTACGATGTTTTTGTAGATTAGAATCTCATTTTACCGATTGGCTAGTCTAATTGGCATATAGGACGTCCGAGACATACCTCCTGCATTTAACTCGTAGGTTCGATTCGTTAATTAGATTACATTTGTGTCATCATCATCATCATTTCAGCCGTAAGACGTCCACTGCTGGACACAGGCCTCCCCCAAGCATATATTGGGGGGATATGCCATAATCGCCACGCTTGGCAGGCGGGTTGGCGATCGCAGTTGGTTGGTTGTGTAGCATGATGCAAATTCAGTAGACAGCCCGAAAGTCTGAAAACTGGTCTAACCTTAAGATGTCGGTATTGCCCAGTAACTGGGTTGCGGAGGCTTGATGGCAGTCGCTCCGTGTAAAATACAGGTATTTAGTCGCATCTGCTATGCGATTCAGAACTACACGCTAACCAGTTGTCGACCGAATCGGTTTGTTATCTCGTTTCGTCTTATGTTTCACGCAACGACAGAAAAAGGGATAACAAACCGAATCGATCGACAACTGGTTATCGTATGGTTCTGAATCGGGGAGCTGGTTAGACTGGAAGCCAACCCCAATATCGTTAGAAAAAGATAGCCAGATCAGTCTTCTATTAAATTAGCAAGTCGAAAACTGTCTCCGATTTTCACACATTGATTTTCCATTCCTCTAGCGAAGCCATGAAAGCTCGTGCGTCCCGTAATGCTCGCGAAGCTTTCCGGGCGGAACGAGCTCGTACGCAGCTCTTCGACTCTGCGGCCGGTGCGACCGACGCGTGCGACATCGACGTCGGCGCCGACACGACTGACGGTGACAGCCACGACAGAAGGAACGGGGATCATGACCAGCCTGATATATTTAGAGGCACGCTCAAGGGGTACCAACTGAAGGGAATGAATTGGTTGGCGAACTTGTATGATCAGGTGAGTTTTGCATGCATATTAATTTCAATATTTAGTTTGATTTTATACGATTTTTTGTTTGTAGACAGATACTCAAGTAACGATTCTATCCTTAAGTAGTGATCAGTTGATTGAAGATCAAACTGTACTTGAGGAACGTTCTGTAATACGGACCTAAGACTTGGAGGTTTCGAGTATTTTTTCAATTACTCTGTATTCTATGAACCTTGTCCCTATTCCCAGGGTATCAGCGGCATCCTGGCGGACGAGATGGGCCTGGGTAAGACGGTGCAGTGCATAGCGTTCCTGTGCCACGTGGCGGAGCGGCTGGGCGTGTGGGGCCCCTTCCTCGTGGTGTCGCCCGCCTCCACGCTGCACAACTGGCAGCAGGAGATGCAGAGATTTGTCCCAGACTTCAAAGTGGTGAGTTAAATGTGTGGGAAAAGTCAATGACCAAAATTGGTGCCTTTTTTTTGGTGGCGGCAATTGATCAAATGCGCAGCGTGGGTAGGCCCCCCACAAGGTGGACCGACGATGTGAGCTATACTTTGGAGAAAAGAAAAACTGCATTTTTAGATTTCTTAAAAAGCAACTCGATTAGCTGGGAATCGAACCCTAGTTATCCAAAAAAAACACCATACTACCTATATTATTGCACTAATTGATAAGGATGCCGATAAGGAATAAATCCTGTAAAGAAATGTTATGTTGAATTCGATTCCCTACTAAACCTACTTTTTCAAAAATCTAAAAATGCAATTTTTGTTTTCTCCAAATTCGAGTTCTTGTTTCCTTTGGCAACTTTTGAGAAAAAAGGCACGATACCCTTAGTCATTGTCCTTTGCTTTATGAATGGAGGGGTCAACGGTTGACCCCTCCATACTAATGAATTCTGTCATGTCAACGATGACCGTGCAACCGCGCATACAATTGCTATTTTTTTGAAATTATTTTGACCGTCAACGCCCGCTATTGCCTTGCTATCCCGCACCAACTATAGTGATATAGCAGCATAATTGGTATGATAAATTTACTGCGTTTACAAACCCCTGACTGGCTTGGTGACAAGCTCAAACTTCTATTTGTCAGAAAATTGTGTCCCGAAGTGAATAGAATAGAATAGTTTTTTATTGTTTGTCACAGGTAATTGAAAATACAGATGTTAAAACATAAAACAGTTTCACTGTATCATATCCATAAGATGTACAATATTAAGGGTGGTAAAGAAAAAAATGGAGCTTTACAACACAACGACTTATGATTACAAAACCTATAAATAAAAACTAAATTTAAAAATAAAAAGATCATTTATAAATAGTTTCATACAATATAATATGAACTGTATGTTAAAACGACAAAACTCTTCTAGGTACCATACTGGGGCAGTCCAAGCGAGCGCAAGATCCTCCGTCAATTTTGGGAACGTAAGGACCTCCACACTCGCCAGGCCGCCTTCCACGTGGTGGTGACTTCGTACCAGATTGTGGTCTCAGACCTCAAGTACCTTAATCGGGTGTCGTGGCAGTACATGATCTTGGATGAAGCTCAGGCGATCAAGAGTTCTGCTAGTATGAGGTGGAAGTTGTTACTCGGGTTCAGCTGTAGGAATCGGTTGTTGCTTTCTGGTGAGTAATTTGATTTTTTTATAATATCAATCATGGTATATATTGAGGGGCTCGTAGCGAAGCAACGATTGAGCGGATTGTACGATCTGCAAGGTTAAGCTGCACTTGCCGCGGTCAGTCTGTGGATGGGTGACCGTTTCGTTACACACCGAGACCTCTCCGTGCCTCGGAGAGCACGTTAAGCTGTCGGTCCCGGTTGTCATACGAATATCTATGGCAGTCGTTACGGGTAGTCAGAAGCCTGAAAGCATGACAACTGGTCTAACCTCCGAATGTCGGTATTACCCAGTAACTGGGTTGCGGGGGTCTGATGGCAGTCGCTCCGTGTAAAATACTGATGTTCAGCCGCATCTGGCTAGACTGGAAGCCGACCCCAATATAATTGGGAAAAGGCTCGGAGGATGATGATTAATCATGGTATAATAATATGTTTCACCAGGTACTTATTCTCTTCCCGCGATGCCCCAAAGCTACGTCACGATCAGTGTTGCCATTGATTTAATGGAACAAAAGTAATGTCCTTTGCGAGAAATAGTGATGATCGCGTGGTCGCGTTGTATTAGGACAGCGCCTTAGTGTACCCTAATTCTCTATAGTCATTTGGACGGCAAAGGGAAGATGCACTTACCCCGGCTTAAAGCATTTATATTCAGCTCT
Organism: Asteroscopus sphinx; assembly: GCA_949699075.1. Lineage (NCBI taxonomy): Eukaryota > Metazoa > Arthropoda > Insecta > Lepidoptera > Noctuidae > Asteroscopus > Asteroscopus sphinx. The sequence continues at coordinate 16,902,700 of OX453022.1, read as the reverse complement.
CCTTGGTTAGTCTGAAAGCCATAATTCTTCTTCAGGTACCCCTATTCAAAACAGTATGGCGGAACTCTGGGCCTTACTTCACTTTATAATGCCAACACTGTTCGATTCACACGATGAGTTCAACGAGTGGTTCTCCAAGGATATTGAAAGCCATGCGGAAAACAAGAGTACTATTGATGAGAGTAAGTACTTTAGTTTTTTTATGGAATGCTCGAGATTTATCTAGGGCTGTTTTTATTGTTTCTTGAGTGGTTTTAGCAATAGACTACCTTAAAACCAAATAACTGTAGTCCTAGGGGTCAATTATGGTCCAAATCCCTGCACATGGTCTATCAAATGCCACGATAGTTCAGCGCAACAAAGCGTAAATATTTCATATCGACATTTACGGCCAAAATTACTATCCAATCTATCCACGATTTACCCTACTAGAGATAGAAATTTGACATAAGCTCCATACAAATTATTTCAAACTTCTATCTCCAGTAGGGTAAAATTTAGATAGATAAGATATTAATTTTGGCTGTTAAGTGTTTCTCGGAGCAGATAAATGACGTTTTTTTTATGAGATATAGATCTGGTCTTGACCACAATCAAGACAGCTTTGTCAAGATGTGGTCGACGATGGAGCGAGCAAACATATTAGGTGCCGATTCACTCCAGCTTTAAAGGCGTTTACCCTAACGCCTTTGTAAGTGCCCGGAAATACAGATGCCGGCAGTGAATTCCACAACATGGCTGTGCGCAAAGAAATATAAGAAATATGTGTGATTTAAGCCAACCAGGGATTTGACACATAATTGACCCCAGGATTATAGTTGTATGATTTTACGGTATCATCTTTCTTATTTGCCATTCAAAATAATCTTATGTAATAAATCAACTTCCCTTTACAATAATTGCCACCGGAATTGCCGGATTCCCTATATTTCCATACGTTATTATGGGCGTTAATGACTGCGACACAGTTTAATAACTAATGCAGTCATTTTCGTACACATATTTTATGTAAACGTGTTTTCTGTTCCAATAAATTATTATTTATTTAATTTATTTATTAGAACAGAGCGGACCGCATCTTGACCGTAGAATCGGCCCGCTGAAGGCGCAGAGTGCACTCCCGCACTATTATTTTCTCTCGTTCTAGCGAACGATATATTTTAGCGACAGAAAGGGATCTAGGTAGAGGAATACTTCATGCAGGGTTGTCTGATGTGTCAAACCCAATGACCCATGTTTCTTTTTCAGAGCATTTATCGCGTCTACACATGATTCTAAAGCCGTTCATGTTGCGACGAATCAAGAAGGACGTAGAAAACGAATTGTCAGATAAGATTGAGATTATGGTGCATTGTCCACTTACTATTAGGCAGAAATTATTGTATATAGGTATGTATTTCAAGACATAGTCAACAGCAATAATATCTTCCTATCGACGGTTTTAAAATCGCAAACAATAGCTATCTGACATGGATGGAACGAAGAAATATGTGGCTATGTAATATGTGTAGAAGAGGTAGCCCTATAGTCATGTTTATTCTCGTGGCGTGGGTCAAAATAATATTGGCGTTTTTAAATCCGTCGATAGGAAGGTGTTATTGCTTTTGACTGTACTTTACACACGGTGTCTGCATTCCTTCCTTTTCCAACATTTCAATCGAATGTCTGCTGAATTTTGTTTTAGAGATAAGCATTGCCTTTGAGCCTTATTTTCTTACTACATTTGATTCTATTATTTTCTTTGTGTGTGTGTTGTTATGTTAATAGAGTTAGTAAAAAAAATGGTCTTGTATCAAACCATTAATTGTTGATATTTTTTTCTGGTAACACATGTGTCACTTTTCTTTCGGGTTGCCAGTAACATAATAATTATGTTACATGGTACTTTGTGAGATAAAAAAATCAGTTTATAACCAAATCATATTGTTGCAGCTTTAAAAAAGAAGATTAAAATAGAAGAATTGCTCCACTACTCAGTGGGAGCCGAGTCTGGTCACAATGTAGACAAGAACTTTACATCTAATCTTATGAACTTAGTTATGCAGTTTAGAAAGGTGAGTATCTACCCACATTTCCTCTTAAAAGTTTATATTTAGTGTATGATAATGCGTAACTGAAAATATCGAATAAAATAAATAAAATAAATTAAAAAAAAACATTTATTATCAGACAACTTAGTCCATAGTTAACTTAGTTTCTTAACACATAAGTGTTTGTGTTGGTCTGGGTCTGGCTAATGTATTATAAGTATGTATTTACAAAAAAAAGTATATAAGTATTATATCCATTGTCTAGTACCCATAGCACAAGCTCTGCTTAGTTTGGGATTAGATGGTGCTGTGTAAAAATGTCCCAAAGATATTTATTTATTTAATTTTATAGGCACAGTAGTTATTCATAATTTTATTATTATGCTAGAATACCCGGCGTCTGCACAGTAGGCTCACTTCACTCCGAACACATGGAGTTCAGTAAACCTACTGAGCAGTATCTCCTATCATCCTCAGCACACTGTTCGGCTCCCTCGCACACGCCGCAACACCGACGCCACCTTTTTACGCATAATGGCGTAGAAGTCATCTCCTATCTGTCATATTGATTGTGATGATAAATTACATCATACACCTATTAGTGGTTATGAAGTGGACGTCTTTCGTCTGAAATGATATGATACTCTTATTATTTTACTTCCTTTCTTATATTACTACCAAAACCGCCCAAAGGCCTATAGTTTTTTTTATAAAAAAAAAAAAAATATAAAGTAAAGTAGGTCTTGTAAGTATCGATTGTCTCGACCTCTTTGGCTACTAAAACCGCCAACAAAAATAATTTGATGAAAAATATTTTATTTTAAACCACGCTTGCACGCACGCAAGTTGGACGGTATAAACGACGGACGCAAGAAAGTGAGTTAATATTGCATAGACATCCAGTCCTGAGCTATGTTTAGAGTTTCAAGTCTCTAGCTGATCGGGAAGTTAGTTTAAAATCGATTGCAAAATTTGTACCGAACAGATAGATATGATTGAAAGAGAGTTAATAAAACCGTCGTAAAATAGGATACAAAATGTTTCTCTTTTAATCAAACGGTATTCTTCCAACAGGTATGCAACCACCCCGAGTTATTTGAACGTCGCGACGTACGATCTCCATTTTCAATGCAAGTTGACGACTACCACATACCGAAACTAGTTGCCGAAGAGTGCATGCTCATCCGTTCCATTCCCTCGAAACATCACCTGTTATATAACAAACTATCTATTTTAACCCCCGAGTATGTGCAGGGCAGTGTGAGTGGGGAGGGTGGGAGTGAAAAGGGGGTGGTTAGTGATAATGGGTGCTTTGCGTTCACGAGGTTCGTTGATTTGTCGCCGATGGAGCTGTATAAAGTTATCATGTGTGGATGGCTTTATGCGTAAGTATTTTATTTTTTCTTTAACCTTTTAAGCGGCGTTTACGAATATTCCTGTTGTGTGGCTATTGTTTAGACTGCCGGCCAATAGATTAGTGTTTTTTAGTAATTCAGTACTTATTGGACTTAAAGAAGCTCTAAATAAATGTAAAGTGTTCTTACATGTGTCTTCAGCAGTTAATGAGCGATTTCTTCGTTTAGTAGAGTATCGATTTCAGTGTGGTTTTGGTACCAAAAAACTACTTTTTGTGATATCGAAAAATTGAGCCCGAATTTTTTTTAAGTAGCTTTAGGAAAATTGCGTTTTTGTCATCCGATGTTTTATGATCGTACAAGTAGATGTAATTTAATCCATTAAAATAGTTCAACAGTTTTTATCGTTGACACTTTTAGCCATGTTTGTGAACCCGTAACGGTCCTTCAGACTAAACTAAATCGCAATTGTAACCTTCCATCATCTTTTTAGGATGCAACACATAGAAAGTTGCGTCGAGAAATACGAGAAACTCCGCCACCGTCACTACTGGTGGAGCTCCAGGCCGATCTGTGACCTCAAACAGGAGGAGAATGAGACAGAAATATGCAGCAACTACTACGATAGAGTGAATAAGAAAAATATGCTGCTTGTTTGCCCCGATGGCGATGTTTTGGGGAAGAGAAAAGCAGATAGTTTGATGTGGAGGGAGTTACTGTTTACGGATGGGTTGTGGATTCAAGGTGTGTGGATTTAATTAGTTTTGAACTCAATGTTCTAAGCTCAAACTCGCGCAGTCTTGAGCACGCGTGGGTAGTCTGTATCGCTGCTCAAACAATTTTGCACTTTGTAACCTTGGTTATAGAGTTTTTTTCGAGTTATTAGAAAATCCTCTGCTTTGCGCTTCTCTTGGTCTGCGCTAATCCAAAAAGACGTCTTATTGTCACATTCATTTAGTTGCGAATCGTCGACTTACGGACTTAATTTTAACATATCAAGACGCATTTACAATGAATTATCAATCACAATTTGTTACATTCTACTGTATTAAATTTTAAATAGTGTTTGTTATCTTGTCATTGATTTATTGGCTCGATCATCACTTAATATTTTGCAGTAGACTTGTGTGAAGACATGGGATGTTTTCTCATTTAATTTTTTACCATTTCAGCACGAGTTTAATTATTATTGATATTCTTGTGATGTGTTTTGTTAGGTGGTCCATTCTACACGCATGCGGAGCATACAATAAATTATATGCCGGAAACTATTGAGCACAAAGCATTGAGGATAAGGAACTTACGGGAGAGAGATGGACAGGTAAATAAGTTTAAAACTGAAATTAGTGTGAAACTCCATACATAAAAAAGTGTTAACCTAAACAAAGCCTTGAACTAAAAGACCTCTTTAGACTTAACAATTAATGTCAAACACTATTAAAAAAAAAAAAAAATGTATAATTACTTTAAGATCTGGTAAATACAATATTACAGCCAAATAAAGAATTGGATTCTATATATTCTATGGTAATCCACTTTCATATTTGTTTTCATAGTTCATGTAATTGTTTTTCTGCATAGTATTTGTTGTATTTTGGAAATAAGGTGACATTTTGAGCCAGCAATAATTTGTTGTAGTCGGAAATGCTAAGCGAGATTAAGACTGAAGAAGGCGGTGTGATCGCGGTGCCACAGTTGGAACTACCGGAGGTGCCGTTTGTGGAACGAGCGCCTATCTCGTACCCCGATATGCCTACACCACTGCCTACCTTCTTATACTTTGCTCAACAGAAGGTAAAGGAAAATTTTATGTCATTTATTAGAAAAAAAAGTGACTCTTCGTCCTGATCGAGATAATGAGTCTTTTCTGTTAAATGTGTAGAAGTAATGTCAATACATCGATAGAAACTCAAATGTTACAGTTTGTCAGATTTTATGGAAGCACTAGAGTATAATGTTCTGCTTGCTTTGGTAGTCAGTTGTTGCTTTCTTGGTTTCCACTGTCAACATTTGCGTATTCTATTGTCACGCGATTTATAAAAATACTCAAGCAGCGTCAAGAACCGATCTTTAAGCCGAGTAGACATGATCCGAATCCGCTTTGACAAACTAGCCCTTGACAAAGTAGCTTCGATAAAAGCGTACAATAAGTAGCACACATTTTATATGGCCCACCGATGTACCTGCGCAGATGACAGAACACACCATCGCTGCGCGCCAAAACAACCAGCCGCTGCCACTAGAGAACAGTAGCGTGTGAGCGAAATATAAAAATACGTCACGGCAATCAATTTAAAAAATCAGACCTCTGCGGTCACTGTCGTTTCGTACAGAACTGAAAGAGAGGCAACGAGCCGAGGGACGTCGGATACGCCGCTCAACTTGAATGAAAATTAACAAACAAAAATTTAAATAAAAAACTAAAAGCTTATTTGAAAAACAGAAACAACAAATGTTTAGATTATTGTCTTTCTCAAATGTTTTCTTAATTTTATTTATAATATTTAGTAAACAATAGAGATTGTTTGCTTTAAAGCATGTTTTAAGAGGTTAGTTTACAATTCTTTTCTATCGAGAGAACTTCAAGAAAACGTGTTTTAGGCACAATACAGTTTCAGAAAATACGATCAAGATTAACATATATTTTTTTTACTGCCACAAACTAAATAGATACAGCTAAAAATGTTTTTAAAAGAAGCCTATTTGGGGTATTTGGCTGTTGTCAGCGTCTTAACACCTCATAAGGTTGTTTTTATTTTTTTCATGTTTCGGGTGTTTTTGTCGATTGTCTTTTCGTGTCTGCGCGAACGAAGATTGACGACGCGCCTTATCTTTTGTGTCGTACTGTACTTACAGTTGACACGTATCACAGTGTTGACTAGTTTATTTATTCTTCAATATCGAAAAGATGTCTGCCGAGGTAGATTTGTTGCTTGCCGGTGTAGAAATTGACATCCAAGTTTACTTTGAAAAAGTAGAGCATGGTCCAAGTTCACTTAACAGACGTCCAAGTGCGCTTTGATTACTGTTGCCACGATCAAAGTAACGTCCAAGTGGTTCTTAAAGTTCACTTTGTCGAAGCGGACTTTAGATCATGATAATGTGGCTTTATGAGAGTCTGTAGAGGCATAATGTTCAAGGAGTGAATGTCTGAAAGACAATAATATCCATATAACTTGTTTCTTTAGGTATGCACATATTGCACATGTACCCGCGCTCATTCGCGTATCAGAAGGGTTTTTATTAGTCCTAGGTTGAATTTGTTGAGCTAATTCTTTTTAAATTGACATCCAAGAAGACTTTGAAAAGTATAGTATGGTCCAAGTTCAATTTGATTGGACACAGACGTCCAAGTGCGCTTTGATTACGTTTGCCACGATCAAAGTAACGTCCTAGTGGTTCTTAAAGTTCACTTTGTCGAAGCGGACTTTAAACGTGTTAATGTGGCTTTATGAGAGTCTGTAGAGACCTGATATCTAAATTGTAAACGTCTGAGAGCCGATAAGATCCATTATAACTTGTTTATTTAGGTATGCACATGCACTCGCGCTCCATTCGCGGCATCTCGCAGTTTCGCTTACCACGTGACGCGGCACCAACAAGCAGAGTCAGGCGCGGGCTGGCGATATTTAGCGAGATTAGCTGATGCTGCACGACCGCCCTGGGGCTGGGCAGAGCTACAAGTGCCAGGTAATACATGTGTAAAGTCTGTTTTTCTCACATCAAGAGATACACAAAAAAATTTAAACCTTATAATAATACAGATAGAGTTGATAATATTTTAAAGTTTTTCGTTAGAGTTAAGTTTAAAAGTTTTAATACTTTAGAGGTCAATCGTCGAATCCGACTCGGTTGGACAGCGTTCGGGAAGCTACGCAATATCTTCTCGTCCAAAATACCGCAGTGTCTCAAGACAGTCTTTGACCAGTGTGTGTTGCCAGTAATTACTTACGGTACTGAAACGTGGTCGCTCACAATGGGCCTGATAAGAAGGCTCAAAGTCACTCGAAGGTCAATGGAGAGGGCTATGCTCGGAGTGTCCCTGCGTGATCGAATCAGAAATGAGGAGATTCGCAGGAGAACGAAAGTAACCGACATAGACCGAAGAATTGCCAAACTTAAGTGGCAGCAGTGGGCGGGGCACATTGCTCGCAGCACGGATGGCCGATGGGGCAGTAAAGTTCTGGAGTGGGGACCGTGTACTGGAAGGCGCAGCGTGGGTAAGCCCTCCACAAGGTGGACCGACGACTTGGTGAAAGTTGCAGGTATCCGCTGGATGCGGAAGGCACAGGACCGGTCGTTGCGGCGATGCTTGGGGGAGGCCTATGTCCAGCAGTGGACGTCTTTCGGCTGAAATGATGATGATGATGATGATGATTATGATGAGTTGATAATATTTTAAAGTTTTTCGTGAGGGTTGAGTTTAAGAGTTTTAATACTTTAGATTTATACATATGACGTCATGAAGCTATGACTCGACCCGCCCTTGTCACACGATTTCACACTTTGTTGACCCCCTCCCTCCCCCTTAACGTGTGACGTAATTTATGGATGGCCCCTTATCGCAGGAACCTGATATTGTATGGAGTCTGGGTTTTTTTTTTTATATATGAAATCATCCCTCTGCTGTCTCAATCAATTGAACAATTTTAAATGAATTTGAAAATTTTATCAAATAATAATACTTTTGCCTGTGTATTTCGTTGAAGTTTCGAGATTTGTAAAAAGAGAAAAACCTTTTTTTTGTGTTGTAGATAAAAACCAGCTTGTAAGCGATGCAGGAAAATTAACCGCGTTGGATTCATTACTCAAGAGATTGAAAGAGCGCGGTCACAGAGTACTCATATACAGCCAAATGACCAAGATGATCGATTTGCTAGAGGTATGTCATTATTTGATCTAATTAAACAAAAAACAAAACAATAATAGTAATGAAAAACATTATTTTAACTATGCAACATAGAGATATGAGTCTATAAAATTTTTTAACATATTAAATAACTTTGTTACTTTCTATGGTTCTACTGCAGAACGAAAGTATTATCTATATTTGCTAGGTCATTTTGTACTGTAACATTTCAGTAAGAGACAGCGTATCTTTACACTTTCTGACTCACTTTTCGCAGGAATACATGTGGCATAGAAAACATAAGTATATGCGATTAGATGGATCGAGCAAGATTTCGGCTCGACGAGACATGGTGGCTGATTTTCAGGTATGTAGTTTAAGTAATTTGATATCAAACTTTTTGTGCCTCATAAAATTAATGATACCATTACATAACAGAAGGGGTAGGCAGAGGTGTATAGTACACCCACATTTCGCCCGTTATGTTATGGTCCCATGTAATAGGGGGCGAGCCTATTGCCATTAACCGGGCACAAATCCATACTCCAGGCTGCTACTGAGAATTTCCTAATGAAAAAAACCCAATAACACTTTTCCCGACCCGGGAATCGAACCCAGGACCCCACGCTCAGCAGTCGCGCTTGCGACCACTAGACCAACGAGGCAGTCAAACAACAAAACTATAAAACATAACAATAAATTATCATAATAATTTCTTAGAGAAACCCCACTATTTTCTTCGATTTGATAAACCACAAGTCCTGGCGAAGGAAAACCGATATGTATCTAGAATTCTCCGTGAGGCTATTGAAATTAAAAAATCACCCAAATTTCAATAGAGAAGATGGTTGGCATCTACCAACTGTTTGAAACCCAGTTCTAATAAAATAATCAAGTCCCAAACAGCACGCTACACTGTAAAACAATGATACTGTGAGTGAATTCTGCGTGCATCGAAACGTGTTTAAATAATTAAAAAATGTACGTAACATGTTTTTTTGAAGTAAATCTTCTTTACGCACATTTGACTTGGGGAGTAAGCTGGTGAATGCGTTATGAAAAGCGTGGCGAACGGAGGGGGTAGTGCGGGACGCGGGGAAAGACGCGCGCGGTGGCCACGACACAGCGCCGGCAGATGTACGCGCGCCGCGCCGCCATTCCTTTGTTCTCATTGAAATAGTATTGAGGGAGATATAAGTTAGTGAAGTTTTACTTCAGTTGTGTGGTCTAAATTTTTTAATATCTGTAAAGACTTGTCATCTTAGTTTTACTGTGACCGCGAACGCTGGAAAGCTTTCGAAAAAACAAAAATAGTATATGTGATGTAATCCTTTACAACTGTAAAACTTTATTGTAATAAATTATCACCCTTATATTTTGTTTCTAACAGGCTCGCTCCGACATATTCGTATTTCTCCTCTCAACTCGCGCCGGTGGTCTGGGCATCAATCTCACGGCTGCCGACACTGTGATCTTCTACGACTCTGACTGGAACCCCACAGTAGACCAGCAGGCCATGGACCGGGCCCACAGGCTGGGACAGACTAAGCAGGTCACCGTGTATCGACTTATCTGCAAGGGGACTATTGAGGAGCGGATCATGCAGAGAGCGAGGGAAAAGAGTGAGGTACAGTCTGGCAAAAACGCCTACAGGATGGATATGACAATACGACATTAAATAAAACCACGTACAGATATCACATCCGCTGATCGTATACAAAAAAATTATCAGATCTAGTTAATAGCTTAGCCTCAGGTAATTATCTTAATTTAATCAATTTTGAATGTAGGACCATTTTTCTAGGCAAAGGTCGTTAGGTCAAAGACCTGTGCTAGTCCATATAATTTTAAACACTCTTTCTCAATGATTACAAATGGTGTTACTTATTATTTCGATGTTTTAACATTTATTTAGTTAAAAAATTGCGTTTTTTTATTTTCGGTAAACAACTTATGTGTTTAAAATGCTTCTATAGACTAGTTATTACCGTGTTTTCATTTATTGTCGTATTGTCATATCCACGTTGAATAATCGGAACAAATATTCTATCTTTGTGTCAATCTGTCTGTCAGGATTGTGTCAACCTGTATTTTAACATGCAAGGAAAGAGCCTGTAAATACATAAATTGAATTAAAAGTAATAAGACTATCCGAAGTTCTGCCAAAAACGTAATTCTAAAATTTTAAATCTTTCGATGTGACTAGTGGCGTCCCCATTTTGTGTACTTTTTTTAATGCCAATCTGTGATATAAAGTCTATGTCAATCCAATTTACATGATTTTGGATTAGAAACTCTGTTTACCAAGACACAATTATCAGTTTCCTTTGCAGCGCAAATATTTAAAAGACCATTTTAACTGTTTTTGTCATTCTGAATTCAACTTAGTTTTCATGTACGTAAAGTAGAAATTTGTGTAAGTGGCAGTTACATCAATTATTTAATTGGATTGACACAGACTTTAGTTCATCATTAACATCCCTATTGGCAAATTTTAATTCCCTTTTTGCATTCTCATCATTCTTATTATTGGTTCTAGACTTAATAACTGATATTTTTGGCCCTCAAAATGACCCGATCGTTCACCTGGGACATGATTCAGTCTAAAATATTTGATTTATACTATAGTCGATTGATTGAAACTGATTCATTCGTGGCGGTATTTATTTTATTACTTTTTGTATATAAAAGTAACTGCAGTCAATATATATGTTTTTTTTTTTTTTTATACAGATTCAAAGGATGGTGATCAGTGGAGGCAACTTCAAACCAGATACGTTGAAGCCTAAAGAAGTTGTGTCTTTGCTGTTAGACGACGAAGAAATTGAACTCAAATGTAAGTATCTTCACGTAAGAATGGCTTGTATGTTGGTGAAAAATCGATTTAGGGAGACTGAAAGTCGTAATGTATTTTCTTACTAAACTCACTCCTCTGGCTTACCTTCAAGTAAGATTGGCTTGATGTTGGTGAAAAATCGATTTAGGGAGACAGAAAATGGTAATGTATTTTCTTACTAAACTTACTCCGCTGGCTCAGTGACCGAAATGGGGCATGAGAGTTCCGATGAAAGGTGAGAGGAGGTCATGGCCTCCCTAACGAGAACTCTCCAATTTCCTCGGATCTTGCGCGATATCTCGCCAGTTGGTAGCTTGTAGCTCATGCAGATCAGTCTCCACAGCATCTCCCCAGCGATATCTGGGGCGACCTACTGGTCTACCAGCCATATTAGCCGAAGAACCGATGGCCGTTGGGGTAGACGGGTTCTTGAGTGGATACCGCGAATCGGTAAACGTAGGGTAGGATGCCCTTAGGCTCGGTGGAGCGATGATATTGGCAAGGTGGCTGGTAGCAACTGGATACGAGTGGCCGAGGATCGATGTCAGTGGCGTGCCATTGGAGAGGCCTATGTCCAGCAGTGGACTAATATAGGCTGATGATGATGATGATGATGATGAAGATGAAGATGATGATGAAGATGATGATGAAGATGATGATGAAGATGATGATGAAGATGATGATGAAGATGATGATGAAGATGATGATGAAGATGATGATGAAGATGATGATGATGATGATGATGATGATGAAGAATATTAACCAACCAGCTCTTCCGTTCGGTCGGCCGCTGGCAACACAGACGTGTTCAGTGTGGCTGTAGGCCACCAAGGGTCGGCTCTAAGTCCTTACCTCTTCTTGCTGATAATGGATGCTTTGACATCAGAAATCCAGGAAGAGGCACCCTGGTGCATGCTGTTTGCTGACGACATTGTCCTTGTTGGTGAAGATGGACTTGAGGTCCAGAGTAAGAAAAAAATATGGATGGATTGTGTGAAAGATGATATGAATAGAAAGAAAGTGAACACGGAGATGACGGCTGATAGAGAGAGATGTATGAAAGAAAAAAACATGCTGCGCCGACCCCAAATAAATTGGGATATGGGCAGGAGGATGATGACAGCTCATCAGATTTCGGCATAATTCCGGATTTTTCTTATTTAAAAAAATACATGTTATTGTTGCAGATCGCCAGAAATCCGAAGAGAAGAAACTAATGGAAGAAAGAGAACGCAAAAGGAAATTAGGATTGCTGCCTCAAATTGTAAGTATTTCACACTGTTTGTTATAGAATTTTGTTAGAAGATATATTTCTCGCTTTTCGTAACTGTGATTTGTCTATTTGTCAGGCTCTAGTTGCACGGTTCCAAATTGTGGGTCCTATGGAGAAGAACCTCCATGGATATACTCTATTTTTAATATTGTTATTGTTTATTTATTGCACTGTATTTATGTATACACTATTTATATAACTCTCACTCATTATATTAAGTAGTACTTACTTGGTTTGAGTTTCTCGGTAGTGGGATTTCATCATGTCACTCTTAAGGTATTTGTTGAAAATCAGCGCTGCTGGCACTAGGACGGACCCTAAGCCACAGCATTATGCTGAGCAATGACCTACATATTTGCGCACATGCGGCGCACAAAGATCACAGCAGTATTTATAATACCTAGCATTTTTTATTATTGTTTTTGTTTTGATTTGACTAACTGTAAATCACAGACTATAATGTAGAACAAAAAACCGATGATGTACCGTTATAACCACAGATCATGTATTGTTTATGTCCAGTGTTGTCAGCTGTCAATTTAACTGTAACTATACTAATTTGTCATGGAATTGTAAAGTATTATGTATAAGTATTGTAGTGTGTGCGTCAAATGGAGCGCAAGAATAAAATCTTTTTGTTTCTTCTTTTTTTCTTCTATTTAAAATAGGTTATTGTTGATTACATCAAATTCATTCAAATAATGTGACTAATAAGTTCTTGTCACTCCAGCAGCCTCCAGTAACTGTGGAAGCGAAACGTTCACGCGACTCTGCATCTGAACCGGGCAGTCCATTACAAGTGGACGATGACGGAGACAAACTGGTGGTGGACATACCGCCCTCACCTTCGCCTATACGTGAGTATGTCGACTAGGAGACAGATGATAGTATTATAGATGATTGGGTCAATAAACTATTTTTCTCAAACATGCTTCGAAATTCGAACATTATTTTGACAACCTTCTTAGAGATAAATCGAAAATGCTGAACTGGTCAAATACATGCGAGCAGCGGCCAGCAATGTTAGTATGAAAATCCATATATTGTCAGCGGCCAAATAAATTACTATGAAAATTCATATCTGTCGTGTAATTTAAAAATGGAACGAACTTTTTATTTCGAAAAATAGCAACCAAGGAGGTCACTTATCAAAGATCTTATTTAAATTCTCTGTTAAGAGGCACTTAAACGTAACTTGGAATGTGTTTTTTTGTTGGTTCTTATTTTAGTAATATTTCATTATTAACAAATAATTGTTTATAGCTCATCAAACTGACACCTTTTTGCAGCTCATATTTTATTTTATTTTTAAACCTTCAAGTCTAGTGCACCACCTCAAGATTTTGACTTAGCACGCTGACATTTTGCATTAGTGCTTCTTAGGCTATAGATCAATTAATTGATAATACAGGAAAAACTAAATTTGAAAAAAGTAGACTGCCTCGTTGGTCTAGTGGTTGCAAGCGCGACTGCTGAGCGTGGGGTCCTGGGTTCGATTCCCGGGTCGGGCAAAGTGTTATTGGGTTTTTTCATTGGGAAATTCTCAGTAGCAGCCCGGAGTCTGGATTTGTGCCCGGTCAATGGCAATAGGCTCGCCCCCTATTACATGGGACTATAACATAACTGGCGAAATGTGGGTGTACTTAATACACCTCTGCCTACCACTTCGGGGAAATACAGGCGTGATGTTATGTTATGTTATGAAAAAAGTAGTTTTACACTACACGGCGACACTTTTACGCGACTTTGCCATTTATATTACCTTATATTATTAAGATTTCTATGAATGACCCCAATATCGTGTATATTCCACAGCATCGTACTCGGGGCCGGTCCGTGCGGCCGCGTGGGGCGTGTCTCGTCCGGGCCGCGGATCCCGTCGCGGACGGCCGCGCGGCTCCCGACACTCGCTGTCCCGGCGACCGGAGCCGCAGCCCGCTGACAATGCGATTGCTGTTGCAGCTGGTAAGCTTTTTTTTCAAAATCAAATGGTTATTATTCAATTTGGGCTAAAACCAATTAGCGTTTATTGAACGTCGACAAAAAAGACAGTCCCCAAATTATGCTGGAAGAAGAAACGGCGCAACAAACTCCCCAGCAACACATTTCTGTCTGTAGTTAAAAACGATTCTATACAATTAAAATTCTCATTCATTCAATCAATCAATCAACTCAGCCTATTGCAGTCCACTGCTGGACATAGGCCTCTCCCAAATTGCGCCACAACGCTCGGTCCTTATTTATTAATTCTAATTATTTACAAAAAAATACAATAATACATACAATAAAAAAAACAGCACTGTCGTTTATTCCCAAAACGATCCAAGATGTTCTGTTAGGTATTTTTGACCAATGGCAAGTTTGACAAGATATCGCCAAAGTTATAGCATTAGTACAGTGCCACCTTATCTGTGAAGTGGCAAAAAAGGAACTACAATCGCCATGTTGAAAACTTTATTCTACTGTCGCTACATTAGTGTTGCGAACGAGAATTATGAAATTCCAGTGAGTTTGATGTGTCTTTTTCCATAAAAAAACCGCCTGTAACAGCCATAATTTTTTAAAATAATATATTAACACGAATAAGTTATCATTTACAATGAAAAATCACTTTTGGCTTGGTAATCTGCTTTCTATTCTTTTTTGCCAAGCTATTGACAACCACTGAGTAGTTTTCATTTCTTTTAAATAAAAATATTCTCTGTGGTTTTTGGGATGTTAAAAAGAATATGCAATATTTCCCAAAATTCACCAAATTACACTAATCGTTTAATTGGCAACACCAAAGTTACGCTCACGCCATCCTTCAGTTCACAGATATATTGGTGGCACTATATTATCACCAAGATATTATGTACCTCTTACTGTGGTCAAGGGAGTCACTACATTTATTCAGCTCTATTCGCGTTTCGATGGACGATTTCGGTTTACTTATAAATATAGATAGATAGATAGAGTATACTTTATTGTTTGCACACCATAAAAATAAAAATAAAGTTATAACAAACATGAGCACAGTAATAATATTTGGCGGTCTTATAAATACAGTTCCGCTCCTATCAACTGCGTACATCCTCGTAAGGTTGTAAGCGTGCTATCTCCGCTGAAACTCTTCTATCTTAACGAGTACAGCGCTGGATGGCTCACATATTACAATGTACTCTGTGATGACTGAGAAAGCGATTACATACTCTATTAAATCTGTCAACCTATGCAAGTCGCAACCTGTCGACGAGTCGTCGAGGACAGCCCGCGTACAACGCTGAACGCGGCGGAATAGCCACAGAGTACATTGTTGGGAATAGAGCTGAACACTTATTAGCATGCGCACGATAAAAACACACTTGTCGTCATTTTATACCTGTTTGCCGCGAAAGCTTAATAGACGCGGAAAGCTGAACGGATGCAACTCCATACAAAACTAGTATTTTCTATGGACAAGAGCTGAATAAGTGTAGTTACACCCTAAATCTTGTTTCTTCTTTCTCAAAATACCTACAACTGTGTCGATTCTCTTGTTCACGAACTAAACTTATTTTAAACTATCGCTCCCTTCTACTAATAGTAGATACAAGAAAGGGATGGCAACAATTTAGAACTCTCAAATTAGTTTACGTGTTACATTTCCTTGTATTTTAGTGGGCACGTTCCGGGATCACGACTAAACTTGTGGAAAGGACATTGCTAAAGATCCTTAGTGACTCCGCCTTAAGGCGGTACAAATTAAAGTTGATGCTCACCATATACAACTCAAAGAAGCCAATGTATTGCAAAACATTCATATACACGGACAGTACTAAATAAAATTGTAGATTTTTAAAATATTTACTATTTTGACACATATATCACAGATATCTGAGCTATTTTGATGTCATGTTTTGCTTTTTTTGTTATGTCAAACAACCTACATTGTTGTCAAGTTGTCAGTCGATGCCAATTTTTTGGAATTTCTTGTGTGAAAAGGAGTCTTTAATATTGAATCATAGACTATAGAGTATCGAAATAGATATCATATATGATACAATTTTATCCGGTGACGTCATTAATGTATTGATACTCCTAAAATATAAAAAATGGTTCTTGTACTGTCCGCATTAAATACAATATATATTATGAAACGAAAAAAATCGCATGTAATTTTCGTATATTGTTCATCTTTGTAACAGTTTAAGGCCATTTTTATCAATCTCCTTTAAATGCCGACTAATTTGACAGTTCTAAAATTGTTGCCATCCCTTTCTTGTGTCTACTATTAGTAAAAGAGAGCGATAGTTTACAATAAGTTTAGTTCGTGAACAAGAGAATCGACGCCAATATTTGAATATCAAAGTGAAGCCTCACCTTCCACCCAGGTGCCGCCCTCCTGGAGTCCGATGCGCCTCTAGAGACGATATTAGAGTCCCCCACTCCGGAGAGTGCGGGGCGCGGGCGGCGCGGGCCGGGGCGCCCGAGGCTGCGCGCGGCCGGCGCCCCGCGAACCAGCAGCCGGCGCCCGCGCCGCGCCCGGGAGCCGCTATTAGTACCGCTGGCGCCGCCACCCTGATTGACGAGCTGAGGGGCCAAGCTCCTATGTATTTAACGCACTCCTGTTACCAGGTTAGTAATCGTTTGCACGCATAATAATTATTAGCCTAAGCCTAATTTTATTTTTTAAGCTATTAATAATGTCCTCCCGGCCGAATTTCGGTCACGGCGGCCAATCTCAATGGAGACAAGCCATCTGCGCGGGACATATTATAGTGCACAAGTGTGTGCGCAAACATAGGTCAGGAGATCAGGCGCAGGACCGACAGCTTTACGTGCTCTCCGAGGCACGAAGGGGTCTCGATGTGTAACGAAACGGTCACCCATCCACAGACTGACCGCGGCTAGTGCAGCTTAACCTTGCAGATCGTACAATCCACACGCTTGCTGCTTAGCCATGAGCCCCCTAAGCTATTGCATAGCTTCTATCGCGGGCCTTGAGCGTGGAGACCGAATCCAGAAATTCCGTAACGAAAATAACCTAACACCCCCACTCCGACCGGCACAGCGGTGATACTTTTTAGTTTTACCATCTATCGATGAATAGCAGAACTTTTAATGACTTTTTGAAATATCACGCTTGTCACAGACATAGTAAAAAATATAGACTAAGTGCTGCGAACAACCATAGTGAAGCCAATAAAAACCGTGCTCCTTCATGTACAACCAGTGCTCACGTACACACCATGCACCTGAAGGATATTTGTTTTCGCGATGCTTACTGGACGATGCCGCGACATGTGAACTGAGAGAGGTGAGCACAGTTTAAGGTGCATGTGTGTGCGTGAACGCTGATTTGTAAACGAAGGAGCACGGTTTTATTGGCTTCACTATGATTGTTCGCAGCACTTTGTCTATATTTTTAACTATGTCTGTGGTAGCAGCAAAGTGGCGCCCCTACCAGTAAAAAAATATTACTCGCTGAATACATCATCTATCGAAAATTCACACTACAAGTACTGTATATTAATCAGAAACTATTAACTCTTTAAAATATGATTCGCTGTAGTTGTAGATTGAAAAAATGCGAAAAATGGCCACTTTTGGCATTTTTTTAATCTAGAAAGAAGAAAGAAAAAGATTTTATTCTTGCGCTTCATTTGACGCACTCACTACAAAACTTATACATAATACTTAATAATAAATACATAATTGCCGTGTGGTATCCGGCAAATAAAAAGAATAGACCACCCCCGTTCTACCCATGGGTGTCGTAAAAGGCGACTAAGGTTTGAAATCAGGAGGATGGGCAGCAGCGTCCTTCTGTGCACTAACATCGTGCAACATCACCCACTGCGGTCACCAACCCGCCTGCCCAGCGTGGTGACTATGGGCATACATCCCTATGAACGCACAACACATACAACGGCCCCCAGTTCCCGGTGGTCCCTCTATTCCCGACTACGGTAGCGGTCGTGGTAACGGTGGGACGGGGGGTGCTAGGAATCCCCGGGTTACGGCAGGCTACCAAAACCGACGACTATATCTGGCAGCGTACAATGGAAAAACGTTGAGACTGGACCATCACCTCGCCGAGCTTGAAGTAGAGTTAAGTCATATAAAATGGCATATACTGGGGTTATCCGAAGTCCGTAGAGAGGGAGAGGACACGATAACCCTGGAGTCAGGAAACTTACTCTACTTACGCGAAGGTGATCAGCTCTCCCAAGGTGGCGTTGGTTTTCTTGTCAATAAGGCCCTCGTAAACAACGTTGTGGAAATCGGTAGTGTGTCGACACGGGTAGCGTACCTTGTACTAAAGCTAAATGATAGGTACAAGCTGAAAATAGTGCAGGTATATGCGCCGACCTCGACACACTCTGACGATATAGCCGAAGCGATGTACGAAGACATAGCTAAGGCTATGAATAGTACCGCTAAGGCTCACTACAACGTTGTTATGGGGGACTTCAACGCTAAAGTGGGAGTACAAGAACGCGGCGAATCGAGAATCGGACCTTACGGTTTGGGGCGCAGAAACCACAGGGGCCAAATGTTGGTCAACTTCTTGGAGTCCCAGGGGCTCTTCTTAATGAACTCCTTCTTTAAGAAGCAGCCCCAAAGAAGATGGACCTGGAAAAGCCCCGACAAGGTGACAAGGAACGAGAAAAACTTTATCATGACGGATAAGAAGCACATATTTAGAGATGTCTCTGTGATCAATAGGTTCAACACCGGAAGCGATCACCGACTTATCCGAGGCACTCTAAATATCAATTTTAGAGCTGAAAGAACGCGCATGATAAAGTCTACTCTCCGACCTTCGCCGCTCCAAACCAGTTTGGGCTCCGAAAGGTTCCAAGCGGAACTTCAAAATCGATTCGACTCGCTGGAAACCACGGGCAATATTGAGGAGAAAACCAACACCATGGTCAAAACATTGCAGGAACTGTCTCGAAAATTCTTTCCGCCGCAGCGTGGAAGCAAGATGCCCAAGCTTTCGACTGAGACTCTCGATCTGATGAGGAAAAGACGGGAAATGCCAGCCGCACATTCGTTTTCATCAGATAATAGGTCCTTAAACCTACAGATTAGGAAGCTGATGCGACGTGACCTCCGCCGCTCCAACACCCGCGCCATTGAGGCTGCGATTGAGCAAAATAGGGGGTCGAAAGTTTTCGCTCAGCAGCTAGGGAGGACCCATCTGATGAAACTGAAAGCCGCGGATGGCAAAATAGTCACCTCTAAGTTCGAGATGCTTGATGAGGTCGAAAACTTCTATGGGCATTTGTATTCCACCAAAACGGCGAGACCAGCAGTTCCTAGCAATGACGACAAAAGAGCCCAGCTCACGCGCCATTACACCGAGGATCTTCCGGACGTTGACCAGGGCGAGATTAGGGCGGCCCTCGAGCAGCTTAAGAACAACAAAGCTCCGGGCGATGACGGCATTACTACTGAACTCCTAAAAGCAGGCGGGGCTCCGGTCCTGAAGGAGCTACAGAGTCTGTTTAATGCCGTCATCCAACAAGGCTCTACACCGGAGGCATGGAGCGGGAGTGCGGTGGTACTGTTCTTCAAAAAAGGGGATAAAACCCTACTGAAGAACTACAGACCCATCTCACTCCTGAGTCACGTATACAAGCTGTTCTCGAGGGTCATCACGAATCGTCTCGCCGGAAGACTCGACGAATTCCAGCCACCAGAGCAAGCTGGGTTTCGAAAAGGCTACAGCACCGTAGACCACATCCATACTGTTCGGCAGATCATACAGAAGACTGAAGAGTACAATCAGCCGCTGTGTATGGCATTCGTGGACTACGAGAAGGCCTTCGACTCTATCGAAACTTGGGCAGTTCTGGATGCTCTTCAGCGATGTCACATTGATGAGCGGTATATAGAGATGCTGAGATGCCTATACAACGCTGCTACCATGACTGTTCAGCTCCAGGACCAAAAGACGAAGCCAATCCAACTGCGCAGAGGGGTGAGACAAGGGGATGTAATATCCCCGAAATTGTTTACTAACGCGTTGGAGGACGTCTTCAAGACACTGGACTGGACTGGACAGGGTATCAACGTTAACGGCGAGAACATCTCACATCTCCGTTTTGCCGATGACATCGTTGTAATGGCTGAGTCGCTGGAACAACTGGGCGAAATGCTGCACAGCTTAAACGGAGCCTCTCGACGTGTCGGTCTCGGCATGAATCTGGACAAGACTAAAGTCATGTTCAATATGCATGTCATGCCGAGGCCAATATTCGTCGAAGGGTCGGCACTCGAAGTTGTAACGGAATACGTCTACCTAGGGCAGGCAATTCAGCTTGGTAGACACAACTTCGAGAAAGAAGCCATCAGAAGGATCCGTCTGGGCTGGGCAGCATTAGGCAAACTTCGCCGAGTCTTCTCGTCACCTATACCGCAAAGTTTGAAGACAAAGGTTGTCGTCGTGGTGGGGCTTGCGTGTCTCAGTGATCTTTGGAGCTATGCCGGTAGAGCCACTCATGCCAGAAAGGTCCAAAGGGAGAGACCAGACCAAGAGGGATACGAGGCGGAGTCCATTAAGGACGGCCGTGAGGGGCAGACCGTCCGAGCAGCTGGACGGTGTGCGAATATGGGGAGGGTTCGGTCACTGGGGGGATTCGGTTCGCTCCTGGTATGTGTCTGTCGTCAGACATGACCGTGGATGCGAACCAGTGACATGGGGATTGGGACAGGGTCCTGGATGTGGACACTGGAAGGAGAAGGAAGTGGTAGGGGCGGCGGGTTTGCTAGTCAGCAGTAGCTGACTGGTAGGCATGGTCTGATGCAGACCACCGTTCGGCCCGACCCGTAACCCTCATTGAGAGGACCGGGGGCCCTGCCTGCAGGGTCACGGGGAGATAACCCCTTAAAAAATCCAACACGGGGACCCCACCCCGTTTAAACAAAGGCAAAGCTGTGTTCAGCACTATATGAATGGCGAATCGTAAAAAGACATTACCCCAGGAGGGTACCGGCTGCTCAGCAGCCGGAGAATCCCTCACTGAACCTAGTTCAGTCTGCCCCTCGTATTCTGGGGGGGGCACCGACCGCCTACCGTCCGATTCGGACGCATTGAGCCAGGGAGGCTCACTTTCTCGTGGTGTGGAGTCACTGGGTTCTTTTCCCAGCACGTCTGCATCGCGGGAACCCACTCAACGGATTTTCGCTGAACACCCATCCGATTCTTGGAGGAGCGAAAGCCAGAAACGTCCACGTGAACCAGCCGCGAGCGAAATGCTGCCGCCTTCAAAGGTGCCTTCGAAAGCGACTACCTCTAGGGGTAGAGGGTCACGCCGTGGCAGGAGAGGTCTTTCTTCACGACCTGACACGCCACGTGGCTCGTGTGATGAGAGCGAGTCAGACGGCCCTAGTGTGTCACCGTCGGGCCAAACAAGCACCGATGCGAGTGAGGCGGAGGAAGTAGGGCTGTTAGTCAACGCCGAGACCACCTCTGTTTCCACGAGAGGGGAGAGCTCTGCCGGCTCAGCAGAAGCCCTGGAGAAGATGGCTCTTCAGGATATTGAGGTGGTTTTGGACACCACGCGCAAGTCCAAAAACCTCAAAGGCCAATGCCAGCGGGCTATCAAGGATGCAGTGGAGCGCGTCAGAATGACGATAGAAGAGCTCGCTGGTAGAAGTGCTAACGAGGAAACTCGTAGACTTCAACTGGAGAATAGCCGGTTGCGAAAAGAGGTTGGAGCCCTCCGCAAAGAGGTAGAGGCTATTCGGAAGGAGGTTCGCTCCAAATGGTCGCAACTAGAAGGGCCATCACCACAGCCACTGTCAGTGTCCGGGTCACCACCACAGCCACAGTCAGTGCGCTCTCTAGCCCCGGAAAGGGCCTCGGAGGATGAGTTGGTTCGTGCCGCTGTTTCCCAAATAGGGAAAATGATGGACGCTCGGTTTGCTGGGATCGAGGATCGTCTTTTGCCAGCTAAAATCATTCGCCCGCCACTGGCAGCGGACCATAGGGGTGTGGCTGGAGGTGCTAACAGAAAGTCGATGCAACCTTCCATGGCCTCTCAGGAGGCATCACGGACGGCCGGAAAACAGCAATCTGCTCCACCTCCGATTAAGTCAACGGCTGCTGCGCAGGCCCCCGACCCGGATCCGTCGACGTCTGCCCATGATGGTTGGCAGACAGTCGGCAGAGGGAAAGGGAAAAAAAAAAAGAAGGAAACAGAAAGAGGCCTCCACGCAGGACACTGCGGATTCCGCCAAGAAAGGAGCGAGTGCTTCTTCTGGGTCCAAGAAAAGGACAAGAAAGCGAAGACGTCGCGTACCTAAGTCGGCAGCGGTGGTTCTGACACTGCAGCCTGAAGCAGAAAAAAAGGGGCTCACGTATGCAGCTGTAATGGCTAAAGCCAGGCAGAGTGTAGACCTGGTAGAGCTTGGTATCACTGACATCAGGTTCCGCCAAGCTGCAACTGGGGCTCGTTTGCTGGAGTTTCCGGGGACTGAAGGGACTGCGGGGGCAGATCGGATTGCAGAGAAATTGCGTGTTGTTTTTGCGGAGGACGTCAAGGTCTCTAGACCCACGAAGGCCGCTGAACTGCGCATTAGTGGCCTTGACGACTCCGTGACTGGACAGGACGTGCAACAGGCAATCGGTCACAGGACTGGCTGTCTTGCAGACTCGGTCCGAGTCGGACCAATCAGACTTGGCCCGGGAGGTGTCGGCTCTGCTTGGGTTCAGTGCCCGGCTGCAGCGGCGAAACATTTGGCTAGTACAGGCCGACTCCTCGTTGGTTGGAGCTCTGCTAGAGTCCGGGTCCTGGAAGCTCGACCTATGAGGTGTTTTGGGTGTCTGGGGTCGGGGCATACGCGACAGAAGTGCCCCTATGACGTGGACTACAGCGGACTTTGTTTCCGTTGCGGTAAGCCGGGGCATCAGGCGTCGGCGTGCTCTGCTGACCCTCACTGCCCAGTATGTGAAGCGGCAAAGCTACCTGCCAATCACGTCGTCGGAGGTAAGGACTGCAAGCCCCCAGTCCGCTCCAAAAAGA
Organism: Asteroscopus sphinx; assembly: GCA_949699075.1. Lineage (NCBI taxonomy): Eukaryota > Metazoa > Arthropoda > Insecta > Lepidoptera > Noctuidae > Asteroscopus > Asteroscopus sphinx. Next base: position 16,879,360 of record OX453022.1, on the reverse strand, counting down.
GGGACACGACAGCCTCGTCCTTGGCCGCTTCCAGTGCGGTGCGAACGGAGCCGTCGCAGGAGGAGGTAATGATCGCGGACTAACAATGGACCCGGACCGTAGTCATTGCCTACTCCAAGCGAACTTAAACCACTGCGCTGGTGCGCAGGACTTGCTCCTGCAAACCATGGCGGAGTGGTCAATCGGCGTGGCTGTGGCGGCTGAGCCATACTTCGTCCCTCCCCGCCCTGACTGGGCAGGTGACGTGGATGGTTCCGTCGCCATCATCGGCACCGCGGTGCCCCTCGCAATTAAAGAAAGGGCTTCGGGATATGTTGCCGCCGCTTGGGGGGACATTGTAATCTTTGGCGTTTATTTCTCCCCGAACAGGAGCCTAGCCGAGTTTGAGGTCTTCCTCGACCAACTAGGGGCCTCGGTTCGACGGATGACGCCAAATCACATTATGGTTTTGGGGGATTTTAATGCAAAATCTACTGCGTGGGGATCCCCCAGGACTGATGTCAGAGGAGAGGCGGTTGAAGAATGGGTGGCAACTACAGGCCTCTGTCTTCTAAATAGAGGTACTGCTAACACATGTGTGCAACGGCAGGGGGGGTCAATAGTGGACCTTTCTTTTGCTACCCCTGCCATCGCCGCACGTGTCGGGGGTTGGCGGGTCCTGGAGAGTGTGGAGACCCTGTCCGACCATTTGTACATCCGCATGAATGTCTCCAACTCGCAAGGCCACGGAGTGACTCTGCGCACTAATGCTCGACAGTACCCGCGGTGGGCGGTGAAGCGGCTTGACAGGGACCTACTAGAGGAGGCAGCCATTGTTCAGGCGTGGCTGTCCTCACCACCTCCCACAGAGGGGGTCGACGCGGAGGCTGAACGCTTTCGCAATACCATGACGGCTATTTGCGATGCAGCCATGCCTCGTACGCGGAGACGGCCCCCAAAAAGAGAGGTCTACTGGTGGTCCCGGGAGTTGGCGGATCTCCGTGATGCCTGTATTTCTGCTCGGAGGATATACTCGCAGGTCCGCAGATTACGCCACCGCAACCAGGAACTAGAGGCTCAACTATATGAGTCCTACCGAAGTTCCCGGGAGGCTCTACTGTTGGCAATCGCTCAGGAGAAAAAGCAGGCGAGGGTTGAGGTGCTGGATGGCCTTAACCGTGACCCTTGGGGGCGCCCGTATCGTGCGGCGCGGAATAAACTCCGCGTCCAAGGCCCCCCATTGACGGAAAGTCTCCAGCCACAGTTCCTTACCCAAGTCGTGGGCGCCCTTTTCCCTGACCGGGTGGAGAGTCCACCACCGATCATGACGCCATCAGAAGACGACCATGAAGAATTAGAGACCCCTCCTCCGATTTCGGATTCAGAAATGGGAGCGGTGATCTTGCGGGCACGCATTAAAAAGACTGCCCCAGGACCTGACGGTGTGCCTGCAAAAGTGCTGGCCTTGGCGCTGGGCTGGGCGATGGAAGATAGGCTTAGAGAACTGTTCGACGCCTGTTTGTCGTCAAGACAGTTCCCTAGAACTTGGAAAGAGGGTCGCCTGGTGCTGCTACAGAAGGCTGGACGGCCTCCAGAGTCTCCTTCAGCGTACAGGCCGATAGTCTTGCTGGACGAGGCGGGGAAGATGCTAGAGAGGATTCTCGCCAACCGCATCGTCCAGCACTTAGACACGGTCGGCCCGAACTTATCGGACGCCCAATATGGTTTTCGGGCAGGACGTTCAACTGTCGATGCCATTTTACGCTTGAAGGTTGAGGCGAAGGACGCAGTTGCACAAGGGGGGGTACTGTTGGCGGTGTCATTGGACATTGCCAATGCGTTTAACACTCTGCCATTTAGCTGCATCGGAGAGGCGCTCCGTTTTCACGGGGTGCCCATGTACCTGAGGCAGCTGGTGGCAGACTATCTGAGGGGACGGTGCGTCACCTACCAGGGACGCGGTGGTCAACTCGTGCGTAGGTCCATCACGTGCGGTGTTCCGCAGGGGTCGGTTTTGGGACCACTTCTGTGGAACGTGGGCTATGATTGGGCCTTACGCGGTGGCCTCTCCCCAGGGCAGGGCATCATATGCTACGCTGATGATACTCTCGTCACAGCCCGGGGAGAAAACTTTGAGGAGACGGCATGCTTGGCCACCGAAAGCGTGTCCCTGGTGATCGGGCGTATCGAGGCGCTGGGTCTTAGGGTGGCGCTAGAGAAAACTGAGGCCCTGGTATTTCATGCGCCCCGGCGCCGGCCACCGGCTGGCGCCCACATTACTATTGGTGATGCCAGTATAATGGTCCGGTCGCGTATGAAATATCTGGGCCTAGTCTTGGACCGAAGATGGAACTTCGGCGAGCACTTTGTGCAGCTTGCACCAAAGTTGATCGGCACAGCGTCCGCCCTTAGCCGGCTACTGCCGAACCTGGGTGGACCAAATGTGAGCTGCCGACGGCTTTATACGGGGGTGGTGCGCTCAATGGCACTCTATGGGGCGCCGGTGTGGGCGGAGTCCCTGAATGCCCAAAACAAGGCTCTGCTGCGGAGACCACAGAGAGTCATGGCAGTCAGGGTCATACGCGGATACCGCACAATATCTGCAGAGGCGGCGTGTACATTAGCAGGCACTCCCCCGTGGGACTTGGAGGCTCAGGTGCTTGCCGAAGTCTATCGGAATGGTGCGGACCATCAGGCGGAAAGTGGCAGACGCCCGCCGCCTGAAGTTGTGAAGACGTGGCGCAGTGAGGCGCAGGCTGCCGTACTTGTGCAGTGGAAGGAGCGGCTGGAGACGCCCAGTGCCGGTCACTGGACCATAGGGGCTATCCAGCCAATTCTTGAGGAGTGGGTGCGGAGGCGACACGGGACGTTGTCCTTCCGTCTGGTGCAGGTATTGTCAGGGCATGGTTGCTTTGGCAGATACCTGCACAAAGTGGCGAGACGGGAGGCTACTCCCGTGTGCCACCAGTGCGGCTGTAGTGAGGACACGGCCCTTCATACTCTGGCGCAGTGTCCTGCCTGGGTGGTGCAGCGCCGTGCTCTCACGGCAGCAATCGGGGGAGACCTCTCGCTGCCGGCCGTGGTCAAGGCCATGGCCGACAGTGAAGAGGCTTGGGAGGCGGTCGCGTCCTTTTGCGAGGAGATTATCTCGCAGAAGGAAGCGGCGGAGCGGGTTAGGGAGGAAGACTCTCTCGCTAATCCGATCCGCCGCAGACGGACAGGTCGGCGCAGGCGTCTATATGGCGATCTGATGCCACCCTAAATAAAGCCAGCGGGCGATAGATTGGGGAGTCTATCGTCCGCATTGCACGGCCCTTTAGTTGTGGTGATGTCCCAGGTGTGCCCGGACATCGCCAAAAGAGAGTGTAAAAATTAAAGTATGTAGGCCCTGAAGTGGGCCGCGCTGGGTGGGTCGCGAAAGTCATGCGTAGCAGTTCTCGTGACCCATCCACCCAAGGCGAAAGTAGGCACACGGCGGAGTTTTTAGTGGGTGCGAGCCCCACATAACCACACTGCTTCCCCGGCAGTGTGACATGCGATAGGCATTTTCTCCGCTTAAAAAAAAAAAAAAAAAAAAAAAAAAAAAAAAAAAGGCAATTCAGCTTGGTAGACACAACTTCGAGAAAGAAGCCAACAGAAGGATCCGTCTGGGCTGGGCAGCGTTTGGCAAACTTCGCCGAGTCTTCTCGTCGCCTATACCGCAAAGTTTGAAGACAAAAGTCTTCAACCAGTGCGTCCTGCCTGTCATGACTTACGGTGCTGAGACGTGGACACTGACAGTTGGGCTAGTCCACAAGTTTAAAGTCGCTCAGCGAGCTATGGAGCGAGCTATGCTTGGAGTTTCTTTGAAGGATAAAATCCGAAACGAGATTATCCGGAGAAGAACCGGAGTGACCGACATAGCTTGTAGAATCAGTAAGCTGAAGTGGCAGTGGGCTGGCCATGTCTGTCGAAGGACCGATGGCCGCTGGAGCAGACGAGTCCTTGAGTGGAGACCGCGAATCGGCAAACGCAGCGTAGGGCGCCCCCCTGCCAGGTGGACCGACGACCTAAAGAGCGTGGCTGGGGGGGACTGGATGCGGAAGGCAGAGGATCGAGCGTTGTGGCGCAACTTGGGAGAGGCCTATGTCCAGCAGTGGACTGCGATAGGCTGAGTTGATTGATTGATTGAAATACATAATACTTTACAATTCCATGACAAATTAGTATCAATCAACTCAGCCTATCGCAGTCCACTGCTGGACATAGGCCTCTCCCAAGTTGCGCCACAACGCTCGGTCCTCTGCCTTCCGCATCCAGTCCCCCCCAGCCACGTTCTTTAGGTCGTCGGTCCACCTGGCAGGGGGGCGCCCTACGCTGCGTTTGCCGATACGCGGTCTCCACTCAAGGACTCGTCTGCTCCAACGGCCATCGGTCCTTCGACAGACATGGCCAGCCCACTGCCACTTCAGCTTACTGATCCTACAAGCTATGTCGGTCACTCCGGTTCTTCTCCGGATAATCTCGTTGCGGATTTTATCCTTCAAAGAAACTCCAAGCATAGCTCGCTCCATAGCTCGCTGAGCGACTTTAAATTTGTGGACTAGCCCAACTGTCAGTGTCCACGTCTCGGCACCGTAAGTCATGACTGGCAGGACGCACTGGTTGAAGAGCTTTGTCTTCAAACTTTGCGGTATAGGCGACGAGAAGACTCGGCGAAGTTTGCCAAATGCTGCCCTGCCCAGACGGATCCTTCTGTTGGCTTCTTTCTCGAAGTTGTGTCTACCAAGCTGAATTGCCTGCCCTAGGTAGACGTATTCCGTTACAACTTCGAGTGCCGACCCTTCGACGAATATATGCCTCGGCATGACATGCATATTGAACATCACTTTAGTCTTGTCCAGATTCATGCCGAGACCGACACGTCGAGAGGCTCCGTTTAAGCTGTGCAGCATTTCGCCCAGTTGTTCCAGCGACTCAGCCATTACAACGATGTCATCGGCAAAACGGAGATGTGAGATGTTCTCGCCGTTAACGTTGATACCCTGTCCAGTCCAGTCCAGCGTCTTGAAGACGTCCTCCAACGCGTTAGTGAACAATTTCGGGGATATTACATCCCCTTGTCTCACCCCTCTGCGCAGTTGGATTGGCTTCGTCTTCTGGTCCTGGAGCTGAACAGTCATGGTAGCAGCGTTGTACAGGCATCTCAGCATCTCTATATACCGCTCATCAATGTGACATCGCTGAAGAGCATCCAGAACTGCCCAAGTTTCGATAGAGTCGAAGGCCTTCTCGTAGTCCACGAATGCCATACACAGCGGCTGATTGTACTCTTCAGTCTTCTGTATGATCTGCCGAACAGTATGGATGTGGTCTACGGTGCTGTAGCCTTTTCGAAACCCAGCTTGCTCTGGTGGCTGGAATTCGTCGAGTCTTCCGGCGAGACGATTCGTGATGACCCTCGAGAACAGCTTGTACACATGACTCAGGAGTGAGATGGGTCTGTAGTTCTTCAGAAGGGTTTTATCCCCTTTTTTGAAGAACAGTACCACCGCACTCCCGCTCCATGCCTCCGGTGTAGAGCCTTGTTGGATGACGGAATTAAACAGACTCTGTAGCTCCTTCAGGACCGGAGCCCCGCCTGCTTTTAGGAGTTCAGTAGTAATGCCGTCATCGCCCGGAGCTTTGTTGTTCTTAAGCTGCTCGAGGGCCGCCCTAATCTCGCCCTGGTCAACGTCCGGAAGATCCTCGGTGTAATGGCGCGTGAGCTGGGCTCTTTTGTCGTCATTGCTAGGAACCGCTGGTCTCGCCGTTTTCGTGGAATACAAATGCCCATAGAAGTTTTCGACCTCATCAAGCATCTTTATCTTAGAGGTGACAATTTTGCCATCCGCGGCTTTCAGATTCATCAGATGGGTCCTCCCTAGCTGCTGAGCGAAAACTTTCGACCCCCTATTTTGCTCAATCGCAGCCTCAATGGCGCGGGTGTTGGAGCGGCGGAGGTCACGTCGCATCAGCTTCCTAATCTGTAGGTTTAAGGACCTATTATCTGATGAAAACGAATGTGCGGCTGACATTTCCCGTCTTTTCCTCATCAGATCGAGAGTCTCAGTCGAAAGCTTGGGCATCTTGCTTTCACGCTGCGGCGGAAAGAATTTTCGAGACAGTTCCTGCAATGTTTTGACTATGGTGTTGGTTTTATCCTCAATATTGCCGGTGGTTTCCAGCGAGTCGAATCGGTTTTGAAGTTCCGCTTGGAACCTTTCGGAGCCCAAACTGGTTTGGAGCGGCGAAGGTCGGAGAGTAGACTTAATCATGCGCGTTCTTTCAGCTCTAATATTGATATTTAGAGTGCCTCGGATAAGTCGGTGATCGCTTCCGGTGTTGAACCTATTGATCACAGAGACATCTCTAAATATGTGCTTCTTATCCGTCATGATAAAGTCTATCTCGTTCCTTGTCACCTTATCGGGGCTTTTCCAGGTCCATCTTCTTTGGGGCTTCTTCTTAAAGAAGGAGTTCATTAAGAAGAGCCCCTGGGACTCCAAGAAATTGACCAACATTTGGCCCCTGTGGTTTCTGCGCCCCAAACCGTAAGGTCCGATTTTCGATTCGCCGCGTTCTTGTACTCCCACTTTAGCGTTGAAGTCCCCCATAACAACGTTGTAGTGAGCCTTAGCGGTACTATTCATAGCCTTAGCTATGTCTTCGTACATCGCTTCGGCTATATCGTCAGAGTGTGTCGAGGTCGGCGCATATACCTGCACTATTTTCAGCTTGTACCTATCATTTAGCTTTACTACAAGGTACGCTACCCGTGTCGACACACTACCGATTTCCACAACGTTGTTCACGAGGGCCTTATTGACAAGAAAACCAACACCACCTTGGGAGAGCTGATCACCTTCGCGGAAGTAGAGTAAGTGTCCTGACTCCAGGGTTATCGTGTCCTCCCCCTCTCTACGGACTTCGGATAACCCCAGTATATGCCATTTTATATGACTTAACTCTACTTCAAGCTCGGCGAGGTGATGGTCCAGTCTCAACGTTTGTCCATTATACGCTGCCAGATAGAGTCGTCGGTTTTGGTAGCCTGCCGTAACCCGGGGATTCTTCGCACCCCCCGTCCCACCGTTACCACGACCGCTACCGTAGTCGGGAATAGAGGGACCACCGGGAACTGGGGGCCGTTTTTTTTGTTGTGCGTGCATTGGGATGTATGCCCATAGTCACCACGCTGGGCAGGCGGGTTGGTGACCGCAGTGGGTGATGTTGCACGATGTTTGTGCACAGAAGGACGCTGCTGCCCATCCTCCTGATTTAACCCTTAGTCGCCTTTTACGACACCCATGGGTAGAGGGGGGGTGGTCTATTCTTTTTATTTGCCGGATACCACACGGCAAATTAGTATAGTTACAGTTAAATTGACAGCTGACAACACTGGACATAAACAATACATGATCTGTGGTTATAACGGTAATCATCGGATTTTTGTTCTACATCTACAGCGAACTATATTTTACAGAGTTAATAGTTTCTGATTACTACAGTACTTGTACTTCAATCGTTAAAAACGGGTTTTCGATAAATGATGTATTCAGCGAGTAATAATTTTTTTACTGATGGACACTTGGCTGCTTCATTCCCCTTAAGTCAGTGAAGAGAAATCTACTATTTAAGCTAAAAAAACCGTACGCCGGAATTTAACCTGCATTGCATGGTATTAATAACTATGTTAAGGCGCCAGGGCAGGAATATAATGATTCACACCTGAAGAAAAAAAAACACTAGATCATATTGCACTTAAGTAATCAATTTATTTATTATTATTTACATAAGGGTAGTATATTATACAGGTGTTAGGTAGGTTGGTTCAGCACATTTACCATTACAAAGGCATGCAAATGAGAGACATGATGATAGGTTTCTTTCTGTTTATTCTAAATTCATTTATTATAATTAAATCAGTCTCAGAAATGCGGGATTATAGTTGGAGAGCTCATTCAGGGAATCATCAACTCAGCTTATCGCAGTCCACTGCTGGACATAGGCCTCTCCCATATTGCGCCACAACACTTGGTCCTCTGCCTTCCGCATCCAGTCCCCCCCCCAGCCACATCCATCCAGGGAATGCTATTGAACAACTTTTATACTACGGGGACAACCCTGAAATCGCGAAACATAAGTCAGCTGATCCATACGTTTTGTCGAGCGACATCGATGATTTTGTAGGGTACAGCGGGTTTTTTTTGCGATTTCAGCGTTGGTTCAAGTTGTGTTATGCTATGCCCTAAATGAGCTCTTCGAATATGACCCCGCGTTTCTGATATCATCATTTCAGCTGAAAGACGTCCACTGCTGGACATAAGCCTCCCAAAAGGGTCATATGCCATAATCGCCACGCTTGGCAGGCGGGTTGGCGATCGCAGTTGGTTGGTTATATACTCAGAGAACGCTGCTGCTCATCCACTGGTGAATCCCTTAGTCGCCTTTTACGACAACCATGAGAAGAGATAGGGTGGTGCAATTCTTTATGTCCGGCACCACACGGACGTTCTGATATACGTTGTATAATTAATAACAATATCTTATTGTTTCAGATGCCATATAAACGTGGGGATGTACAGTTCACAACAAATACCCACCTTTAGTGCAATAAAATTATTGTATTTACAAACTAGGTATCCATTATATCTATGCAGACGGCAAAAAACTGAACTAAAATAAAATGTATTGAATTTGACACATAGTTGACATTTCCCCGTTACAAGTGGAGCCACTATGAACTGCTAAGATATATTGGACGCTTGCCACCAAACTAAACAGACGATGTACAAATAACGCTTTTAGATATTATGGAGTATTATGATTTTTTTTAACTATAAACACCTACGGTTTCTGGTAGGCTGATCAACGCAAAAAGTAATTAGCGCTCTAGTGATTTGATTGGTTGTTATGCAACGCCAATACTCGTGGCAGTCGCGATAACAAAACGTGGGAACGGCATAGATGATATTGCGCTCTCACGATTCGATTTTAAACTAACTTCCCGATGAGCTAGAGACTTGCTTTAAGCTCAGGGGCCGTATTATGAAGTATAGCCATCATGGTTCCAGTGCGAGAGAGGGATGGTGCTATTCGCCCTGTATAGGTCTGTCTCTCTCTCACATCGTAACAATAATGGCTTTAATACTTCATAATACGGCCCCAGGACTGGATGACTGCAATATTAACTAGCTTTCTTTAAAAAAACGTGGCTTCAAATATCTTTTTCTTAAAAAATTATTATTATGTACCTGCTTACCGCATATCTTGTTGAATAAATCATTTTTCTTTTTTTCGTTCTTTCTATAGTATTTCGGACAACAAATTACAGCAGCTGAAATGAGTCTTGACGATAGATTAATTGAACAGTCTCTCATAAACCGGGAATTAACTTTTAGTAACAGTGTATATAGATATTAAAATAAATATACTAAAAATCTTTTTGTAGATAAATACTGTAAATTGACATTTGAATGGTCGTGTATTCGTATTGTAAATTGGTCTGGTTTTATTAAATGTTACAAAATCGGGGAAAGTGTAATGTTGTTGATATTAATTAAGTAGTTAGATTATTAAAGTATGTGTATATTTCTTATCCTATGACTATTATTTACACTGGCTTACAAGTTTTAAATATAGGACCATATGGCAATGCTTTTTTGTTTTATTAGACTTTATGTACAGTTGGCGTCAAAAATATTGGGACACCGAGTGTTCAAAATGATCTGAACAATTAAGAAAATTAAACTATTTCAGTGTGGTAAAATTCTTGTCAGAATGACAGTTGGCAGTCATTGTAAACAATCCCTTATGATATTGAGATATAGTTTAATTTTGCTAGTTATCGTTTAAATAATTTTGAACAGTCTGTTCGTCTTCGTTTTTGACGCTGAGTGTACCATCCTCGGTGAAATGTGGATGTAATACAATAACGATTACCCTGCCTGCCCCCATTGCAAAATAAAAGCATTAAAACTTTTTATGAAGATACCAAGAAGTTTATAGAGGTTGCAACCTTTTATAAAGTCAAGCAAAAAATCTTGCCTTGTCTATGGGTGCGTTTTTACTTCGCACAGACCAGCGGAGCGGGGAAATATTGGCCAATGGAATAAGTAGGGTATTCGGCAATTTTTTTTTTACTAGGTATCATAAAACTTGGAAAAAAGATGAGCAACAATGAAATATTTTTAACAAAGTTATAAGCATTTTATTATTTTAACGCATTTACTCATGCGAAGCGAAATCCCAGCCAGGAGTCGCAAGTTCAAATCCTGCTCGTGAGCGATTTTTTCTTTCCACAATTTAAATCGTTAAAGTTATAAGCGTTTCAAAATTGTTTACTAGACAGGGACAGCACTACTGCCGTCTGACGTCATAACTCATTAACGTAATCGCAACTACACACAGTACTGTAAAATGCCCTAACTTTGCCCACAAGCCCTACTTTGCCTAGTTGTTTTTTGAGTAAACTATGAAAGTTATGATTTCCGTACTTGGGGAGATTTTAAAACTGTGACAACGCTAACTCTGTTCAGTTGTAAAATGTCCGTGCATGTAAAAATTAAGTTAATGCCTTAGGCAAAGTAGGGCTTGTCGGCAAATTTAGGGCAGTTTACGACAATGTTGGTTTCACTCGACAAGGAAAGAAAATGCCCCTTCAAAAACTTAAAAGCGTGTATCTCCATTTTGTCATCAATTTTATTTATTTTGGAAGAAATCGTGTTTATTTTTATTTTCTCTTCGAAATAAAATTAAAAATGGTTTATTTTGACTAATAGTCAAATGTTATGGCAAAAAAATTACGTTAATACTCCGTTAGGCTTTTCTAGTGCAATATGCTATTGGTATTTCTCCTCCGGCACCTCTCGCGTCAATGGAAATACTACCTAAGTTTTACCTCATGTTAAACTTGTTCCTTAAAAACCTTATTCTTAGTTTATACTAAACCTTTTTAGGGGTCATTGTACTAATCATTATGAACAACTTGTACTATAGGAACAACCTTCATCAACTCAGGCTATCGCAGTCCACTGCTGGACATAGGCCTCTCCCAAGTTGCGCCACAATACTCGGTCTTCTGCCTTCCGCATCCAGTCCCACCCCCAGCCATTTTCTTCAGGTCTTCGGGACCAACCATGAAATCGCGAAAAAAAAACAGCTGATCTCTACATTTGGGTTTACATAAAAAATCATCAAAATATAGGAAACAGCTTAATTTTTTTCGCGGTTTCAGTGTTGGTACAATAGTAAAAGTTGTTCACACTGATGAGTAGGTACCTCTTACAGATACCGGCACGAGTCATGAGCACAAACTTCACCTGCGCAGAAGTTCATTTATAGATCTGTTTGGTGGAATGACAGGAGGGAGCGCGGGGTGCCAACGCCGAACATTGCATTTACGCGATTGGTCGACAGTCGATGCTCCTCGTCTATTGGACAATTAGGTGTCATTCGGCTACCGTACACTTTTGGTTCAACTTTATTGACTCACATTTTAGAATTTAAAACAGCTTATTTTTCTTTTGTTGTAACTAATTTATATTTTGATTTTTGAGTGTTTAATGTTTTGAATTAAAAATTGTTTTTTTCTTCTTCATCTTCCTTTATTTATTACAAGATTGTATTTAACTTGCAATGTATGTACGTATATAAATATATTTGTTAGAGTGGAATCTTGCAACTCAATTTTGAAGCAGATATCTTCAACCTATTGAGCTGAAATTTTGTACAATATGGGTATTAAATGAAAGGACTTGCTGAGAATACGAATGCGAGTTAAAAAACCTGTCCATCTATAACTAAATAGTAAAAAATAAATTAAAAGTCAAAATGTTTTCTGTTTATTTATGGGTGCGTAAAAAAAAAGTCCCAAAATCATAATATGGGTGAAATTCGAGAAATTTCGTATTTTCTATAACTACCCATAATCCTTATAAAACGCTAACGGTGAAATTTAGTGAACAAAGATACTAAATAATTTTGGTCGAAAGTGTAATGCGCGAACTTGCCCCCACTACTGTCCATCTGTGCTCACGACTCATGCCGGCTACTATAAGAGGTTTAATATAAAATAAGAATTAGGTTGTATTGTTACACTATCCTCAAAAATTTACAAGGCCATAGGAATCGTAATAATTAAGCAGCCCATACACCTACAATATAATTGTGCAATATTTGCAATTGCGCAATGTTATTGACCGTGTAGGGGTGAGACTGCAATACAAATGAAGATCGGGACGATACAATAATAATATTGCACAATTATATTGTAGGTGTATGGGCCGCCTAAATTAAATGTATACAAAATAATGCTGCCAACAAAAATATGTGGCTTTCATGAATTGGAATTTTATAGAATTCAGTGTTTTCGGTGTTATAACATTTATGACTGTTTTTAACTTGACGACGAGAAAACTGAATAAATGATTTAACTAAATTACTTGTTTTATTTTGATGAAATATTGTCCTCGTGAGCATCATGCAGGCGTAGCATGACGACTGTAGACAAGGGTTTTGTCTACCAAAGAATAGACAAAATGACATTTTTATTCTACAATATGTAATATCAGCACTAAAAACTGTAGGATAAAGAAAACTAAGTACAAAATTATTCAATTAGCACAGCAAGATTTTCATAGAATTATTTCCAGCCTCAGAAAATAATAAATAAATAAATATTTTAGGACATTACACAGCACCATCTAGTCCCAAACTAAACAGAGCTTGTGCTATGGGTATTAGACAATGGATATAATACTTATATACTTTTTTTGTAAATACATACTTATAATACATGAAAAATACCCAGACCAACACAAACACTTATGTTCATCACATAAATATTTGTGTTCTGTGGAAATCGAACCCACGACCTCGTGATCATCAGTCCGACACTAACCACTAGACCACAGACGTCGTGAAATAATCTTTAACTATAGACTAGTATAAAATAGTGGATATATTTTATCAGTACGAGCATTTCTGAGTATCCTGGTTTCTGAGTGTCGGCACTTCACTATAGAAGACTGCAATCGTCTAAGCGAGCCGGAGATGCCCGAATTTGACCGAAGTAATGATTTATCGACAATTTTCTAACCTATTAGTCGCAGATTACTGGCCGGCAAAACCCATAGTCGGCCCATCACTAGTAAATAGGTAAGACGGTTATATCTGTAGGTCGGACGTGTGAAGCTGTGGCTAGTGATATAAGCATATCTGTGGCTGAGAAATTTGTTGCACCTAGATCACGTCGCATGGTGATATCGGGTACACATAAGTAGAACAGCTAACATGAAATCTACATAATCTATACATTACTTGTCCAGACTGATTGATTCATCAACGCAGAGCCTAAACCGCTGGGGCTAGAAACATGAAATTTTTACAGTAGATACCTTCCATAACATAGGCATCCACTAAGGAAGGATTTTTAGAAATTCCACCCCCTAGTTACTCCTACCCCACCCCCAGGTTAGGGGGGTAAAATAGGGGTAGATAGTTTGTATCAAGCATCTTATTATACCATGGTTTGTATGAAAATCCGTAATTTTTGAAGTCACATCTAGACGCGAGCAAAGCCGCGGGCAACAGCGAGTCTGGTATAAATAAATACCTGTGCTTTCAAGGACCAAAACAGAAATCTAGCAAACAATTAGCTGGATCTAAATAGGTTTGTAGCGACATCTAATGCGCTAGCGCTACATGACAAATCCTGAAGATTTGACGCGCTTTATTATACAAGCGCCCGACATGAAACCATCTACCTACAGTAGTACAGTCCATAGATGAAACTGCGACAATTTTAAACAAGCGTAAATTCTGTGTCTTATTCTTAGCAAATTGTAATTAAATTCGAACTTTTATTACAATAAAGTTGGCATTATGTTCCCAATAAAGCATCGTATATGGCGTGATGGCGACATCTTGGTAATTTTCCAGTAATATGCTCATAAAGACGGTAGTTTATTTGTTGTCCTCTGCCAGTCCGGGAATATGATAATCTTCCATATCAGCTGGCTAGAAAATGTTTATGAGATAATTAAGAAAAAAGTAAATCAACTTGACATTCTGCTTTTCATCCGTTTTATGTGCCTGTAATGAATGAAAATAATGGTAGTTTTTAGTTAATTAATCATTTGCATAAAACATAACCCCCCCCCCCCTTTGGACATCGCCACAGTCGGGTAAAATGGAGCCCCCAACAAATTTTGATACAGGGCCCATTTAGGTCTAGTTTCGCCACTGGGTAGAGCGACCGCTCTACGCGCCAGATGGAATAAGGAGCGCCAAATAGAGAAAGCCGTCTTTCGGCTGAAATGATGATGATGATGATGATGAAATAACGAATTGCAATTGATGATTTTTGAAAATTTTATATTATTAAACAGAAATTGAATTACCTATAATTGATTCGAAGGTGGCGACAAAAGGGCGCCAAAAGACAATCTCGCTCTGCTCTGATAAAAGGCTAAGGCCGCTGCTGGTTACTCTTTGCATCCTAATGGGCGCTGTTCGGTTGCTGTGCGTTCACGGTGTCAACGCGTAGGTACCTAGTCTTTGTGGTTGCGGCGTGTAAGTCAAGTCTTATAAACGCGCCCTGTTAGTATCTAAAGCCGATGGGTTCCTTGTAAAGAGCCTTCTCGAGTCACGAGATCCAAATGATCGGTGGAGCTCCCTGGGTAGTCAGCTCAGCTACCGCCCTGATGACTGCCTATTTTTTTCCACGGCAGAAAATATAGAAAGAAGAAAGAAAGAAAAAATATTCATTTGCGTCAATAATCGATATACAAAGTGTTATTGGAATAACTCAAAACCTCAGACACCCCAACTAGTTTTTATTATAATAAATTGATATGGAAAGTAATTATTAATTTTCATTTATTATTGTAGAAGATATTTGTAATTTTTAGTATCATGGTTACTCTGATCGATTCATAGCGCTAGATTCATTCAAGAACGTGCGATGCTCTCGACGCTACTGTGTCGGGTTAAGTTAAGTCTTAATAGTTTTAGGAAACAAATGTTACCCAAAAGTTTCCATCACACTTTTTTACTGGGTCTCGTTCGCATTTGCGCTCAGCGCCACGTTGTCGTCGTATGAAATTTTTTGACACGGCATGGTATGAAAATATTTTTTTGGTAAAAATTAACCTTTGTTAAAAAGTAGTGTAATGGATTCTACTCTCGATTCTGAACAAACCAGGTTCAGGTTTTGAGTTAATTTAATAACACGTAGGTATGTACAACGTACTCAGCAATTATCAAAAAAATTAAGAAAAACACAGAACTAATACAGGTACCTACAGAGTCAAGAAGTGTCGTAAGATATGCGACACATCCGCGCAAAACTGCCATCGCTCAGTATATTGCTGTGCCACATGCACGGAGCAGAGCCACAGCGCTGGTTTTCAACGACAGCCCGCGTCGACAGAATAACGTCGATCAGTGCGGCGTGATGTTGGTAAATAATGATCAAAAAAATAAAGATATAAATAAAATGTTCTTAATGTCGACATAATGGCGTCTCGTCATCGCTAACAGAAAGACCAGCACATTGAATGCGTTTTGTCAAAGTAATTCTCTCTTCTATCGTTTCAACATGAGCTACATAATGATAATAGCTCATGCCTTGGGGAAAAGATTAGCCAGTCAGCAGGTTGGTAGCGGGGCAGACTGCCTAGGGTGCGCCGGACGATCAATTAAATATCATCACTCGTGGAGGCTCTTTTAACCCAACAAGTAATTGTATTCTGCATTATATTTTGCAGTATACCTATCTAGCAGCGGTTTTTTGCTAGAAACATGGTGGGCGTGATTACGTATTTATGTGTTGATGGCGGAAAACCGGCGACACGCGTTCCCGTAGTAAAAGACAGTAGATAACATTCCTATTACCTTATAATTTCGATTTCTATGGTACCACCATTGCAATAATGTCTAGTGGTACTCCTTCAAGATTCTTCACTGCAGTGCAAGGGCAAGCTATATTCAGTTCTGGACTCCTGGACATCTACGGGTTGATATGATGTCTATAGGTACTTAGATAACAATAGGCACTTACTTCCGCATCAAACCTATTATAAGTCAAGTACCGTTTGTGATCCCTAAAGGTACCAACCATAGAAATCTAAATAATAAGGTAATAGAAATTTTATCTACTGTCCTTTACTGCGGGAACGCATGTCACCGGTTTTCCGCCACCAACACATAAATACGCAATCACGCCCACCATGATTCAAAGAGCTGCAAAACCAGAGCCGCAAAATACAATTTTAGTGACTCTGCATCCAAAAAAGCAAGTGACGATCAAGCAAAAGGTTTGCGCACTGCTCTCCTAAAAGACACCTGTAGGTCTACTCGCGTTTTACGAACGACAAACGAAGTACGAACTTTCGTTCTGACTGATACTTACATAATAAAGATAGGCACATAAAAAAGGCACAATTAAGATAGACTACGGTTCATGGTCGTATACAATTTACCGGAGATGAGAAAAACAAACGTCAAAAGACGATCATCGCATGCGATAAGGGAACGATGGTTGACCGGAGTAGCAAATTGTGCGATGAATCGTACGATTTATCGAATATCGTCGAACGGGAGTAGACCCCCTGCTGCCTAATTGCGTAACTCACTCGCGATCGCATTCATCTGGATTTCAATGTTCATTGCTCCGTGTGTTTTGACAATCCGTCAAATTGACAACTACGTACCACGCAATGAATATTGCTGTAATTTCAAAATGAAAGCTGATGTCAATGTGAATGCATTACACAATTACCCCACTGGGCCCTAATTCACGTAATTTCATGATGCACCGATCAAGTTGCAGAGACGCTGCAGTTCGTTTCTGACAGCGAAACTTAGCTGTAACTGCACTTCTTTAGTTACGTGAATTGGCCTTCTGTACGCGGCGATAGGTTCACGCGATTTTGCCATTTCTATTAAATTTATTTATATTTCTATGGTACCAACCATGCGTACCTAAAGATAAATAGCCAGTGATCGTCCTCGACCTTTATATTTCTGTAGTACCATAAACCCTATAATGGGACGGCTGGACGGCATAATGCAAAGTGAGACAGTATCAATTACATCGCGTGCACAGCATACGAATGCAGTCGTGATGCGTACGCGCCGTCAACTGCGCTTACTACGTGGGACACTCAGAAAGTTTTGCGAAACTAAAAAAAATTGTTCTATACGTACATATATTTTTATCAAATCTTTTCAAAGTACTTTCCACCAGCCTCTATACAAAGATTCATGCGCCTAAACCAGTTTTCAAAACACTTTTTCCAGTCCGCCGCAGACACCTCGTTTACAGCCTGCTCGAACGCAGCCAGCGCATCTTCCGGCGACGAAAATTGTATCCCTTTGAGCTGATTTTTTATTTTTGGGAATAAAAAGAAGTCACACGGTGCTAGATCAGGGCTGTAAGGAGGGTGACCCAGGAGTTTGACTGGCGTGCTGTCCAGGAAGTCCCTCGTTTTGAGTGCGGTGTGCGCAGGTGCATTGTCGTGGTGGAGCAGTAGCCCGCGGAGCCCTGTGTTTGGTCGCTTGTTGCTTATAACAGAGAAAACTTCTGGCAAAAATTTGGTAGTATACCATTCGGCATTAATGCTTCTTTGATCCCGTAAGGGAATTGATACCAAGTGGCCAGTCAAATTAAAAAAGCTAGCGATCAAAATCTTACCCCCGCTTCTAGATCGCTTCACTTTGGTAGGCGTTGGCTCATTTTGAAACACCCAAACAGTCGACTGGCGCTTGGTTTCTGGGTCGTATTGATAAATCCAGGACTCATCACCTGTAACGATGTCGTAAACACGCCGAGACGAGCCTGCTTCAAATTTGTTAAGCATATCACGGCACCATTCCACCCGGGCCTGCTTCTGAGCATCGGTGAGGTTGTGCGGCACCCAGCGTGATACTATCCTCCTCACGCGAAGATGGCTGTGTAGAATCTCGTGAACGCTTCCCGATCCAATCTTCAATATGTGTTGAATCTCCTGATATGTAATTCGCCTATTGTCTTGGATTAAATTTTTCACTGCTAGCACGTTTTCTTCGGTAACAGCCGTCAAAGGGCGACCGCTTCTTTCGTCATCCCCCAAAGTTGGTCGACCGCGCTTGAATTCGTTATACCAACGATACACGGTTGCCTTGGAAGGGCCTTCATCCATGAATGCCATTTGAAGTCTATCGTACGATTCATCCGGTTTCAGGCGACACTTAAAATCGTATAAAATCATAGCTCTAAAATGTTCCCGGCGCAGATCCATATTTCAGTGAGACACAATACTTTGAATTAACTCGCAAAAAATGTGGAGGGAAATTTTGAAATTGGAACTTACTTATTTTTACTTATAAATAATCATATTTTCGAAAAACATTATAACTGGCCAGTCTCCCATATATAAAAACTTTTTTTCGCAATACTTTCTGAGGGGCCTGGTATGTATACGAATGTTTGTTTTGTGCCATTTTTGCGCATTTTTATGAGGTGTAGCTAAAAATAGGTGAATTTAAATCGTAGGCTGGTGTTGGAAAAGTGCTTTATATTAAAATGTCCCCATTGTTTCTAGAATATTCTCATCTTTTGCTTAATATGGGCTTCGTAAGTGATTATTATTGGCAATGGTAATGGTACCTACTGCACTACACTTGATGTATAAAAATATTCTAAAAAATACGCATCAAATTTACAAGATTCCTCTTTAGGGTTCCGTACTCAAAGGGTGCCAACGACCCTATTAATCTGTCTACATCGCATTGTCTGTCCGTCCTTCTGTCTGTCTATCAGAGGGATGTATCTTTTTAATCGTAATATGTAGTTAAGTTAGCCAGCTGAAATTTTCAATAATATGTGTTACTATTATGGCCTCTCTATGAAAGACATCAACGCGCAGTTCTGCACTTTTGGTGAACTATTATAAATTAAATCAGTTTCTACGGGTATCAGCACACAGGTCGAGGTGTGGTACGGAATCCTTAGTGCGGGAGTTCGATTCGCAGTTATCCGGTTTTTAAGTTGGTAAAAAAAAATCATCTGATTACAAAACAAGTTATCTGAATTCCATAGCGCATTTCTTATCATATCCATTCTCATTACACCACACATTCTCACCTCAACTTCATGTAATTGCCTTTCATTCATTTTTTTCGCAGCCAAAAATTCTGATCCATACATGAGGCCCGTTTACAGAACCTTCCTCGAGCGTTGATACTGTTTAAACTAGTTTTGAGTTGAGATTTAATTTTAGAACATTCCTCAAGCTGAGATTTATTGATCACAGTTCATCTGGGTTTAGTTACTTATTTTGTACTGTCACCTGTTTCGGTATTTGAGCAGAGATTTCAACTGTAATCACTCAAGTGTGGTCGAGAATGGTCTCGCATGCAAGCCAAGCATGGGCTTGAGTAGAGATTTCCTTTCTATTTCAGCGAAAAAGTCAATCGTTGAGTTATGTCATTCCCATACATTTTGATTGTTTTCTATAGCGTTGACGATTGGAGATTGTCAATTTGGCTAGGGGGGCAGGTTATATTCGTGTGCTATGTTGTTGAATTGAAGTTTATATTTACCATATTGGAATAAGACCGACGCTAAAGTAACGATTCTATCCTTAAGTAGTGATCAGTTGATTGAAGTTTAAACTGTACTTGAAGAACCTTCTGTAATACGGGCCTAAAAGAAACACATCCCACATTGCATAATTCAACAGTTTATGAAAGTTCACATGCGCTCTTTGAATATTCTATGACATCACGATCACGCGTTGTCCAAGCAGGTTAAGCAGAAGTATTTAATCAAGTGTTCATCTTTGAACGGCTTGGCTCGGTCCCCGTTGCGGCGTCGCACCGGTAATACCTACGTGCTTCACATGAAAGGCAGCGTAAAAATTTCCTTTTTTTCCCACGGCATTATCAATTATGTTATAATACAACTTTCTCAATATCTTTACATACATTATAAGTTAAAATAGCTACTACTTACTTTATGATTGTATTATAAAAAATACCTATAGATACTAGACTTCGCCCGCGTATAATTCGGCTTATCACAGAAAGACTTATCGCGTATCCGTCGGGGACTATTAATTTTTCCGGGATAAAAAGTAGGCTATATTTTGAACGGGTAATTGTTTATCTGTGTTTCAAATTTCATTCAAAACCGTTCAGCCGTTTTTCTATATTAAAAAATGTGCTTGCGCTAATGCGCTTGTCCGCTACCTCACTGATGTTAAAAGCGATGGTGAAGTTGACTTTGGTGCACTGTGTCTGGAGGCCATTTCTCGTAATTTAAAACGTTTAAAATATAGTTCCAATCTAATCTTGATCTAATGATACTGATGTACGGTAAAACTCTAATGAGTTTATGTTTACATCTTTAGAATGTTTTTGTTATGTATACCACTGAACAAATAAATAAATAAATAATAAATAATCCCAATACTTTAAATCTCAATCTTCTGACAGTAGATGTTCCTGTTTGCCGTTTATTTGTGACACTTAGGTCATTACTGTCACCAATAAACGACAAACAAACATCTACTGTCAGGAGATTGAGATTTAAAGGCTATGTGGACTTGGCTCCCCCTGGGAGACAGCCTTGGGGGAGACGAGGAGATTAAGGTGCGGTGGACTACACACACCATTGATAATTGTATAAGCACTTTCTGATGTGCAGGTTTCCTCACGATGTTTTCCTTCACCGTTAAAGCAAGTGTTAATCGAATTCTGATCTGCACATGAATTTGAAAAGTCCGGGGTGAGGGCCGGGATCGGATGGAACTCACACCCTCCTATGTGGAAGGTAAGCGTTCAACCACTAGGCTGTCACTGCGAACCTGGATTGAATAGATATCAGGAATCTCAAATATCCTCAAGTAAAGTTATTTTTATTTTTCATTTATATATAACAAAAGCCGAATACTTTACCGCCACTTCGAGTCATATTCCTGTCACTCACGTGACGCTCAGGGAGGTCCGTTACGGATGGGCGCTAAACAATCTAATTAGTGACGCCGCCCGCTTGTGACATGCGTACACGCATCTTTATCACTGCGCTGTTAATATTACATTGTGTAGGAGTCTTATGGTCCTGTGAAGGGATAGTCAGAGATGTGATTTGTATAAAAGCTTTGATTGAAGCTATAATTATTATAATAGTTTATCAAGGAATTAATACGTGTGGTCTTACGCCCAAAACAAACTATTGGACGCTACTTATAGTCGCTACTTAACAGTCACAGATTAATGATAATATGTAGTTAACAGTCTGCACGTCGCGGCGTCGCGTCGTGTCAACATCCGGGGAGCCAGATATTTGTCGGACGTCCGAGCACTCAAGGTTACGTCCGCAAATTATTGCTGATAGTTTGCACACTTAGGTTAAAGTTATTGACCATAAACAGCATCAGTTACTACCGTCGGTCGCGACTGTAGGTAAGTCGCGTCCTATAATTTGTTTGTGGCTTAAGGCTTCCAATGGAAGGAGACTGTTGTTCAGTAGTATTATCGGGAAATGTTAGGGTGCGCTGTAAGAGGGGGCTTGCGGGCGGCGGCATCATGGTAGTCCACCGCCCAACCAGTCAAGGCCCGTGATGGGAGCGTGTCGTGTTCCGCGCGACGTTAGGCCGCACGGGGAGAAGGGGCTCGTCTGCTAGTGGTGAGCCGGGATCTGTCGAGGGTAGTAGGGTAGGAGAATGCAGAGCCAATTCCACGCCCTCAGCCAAAAGTTGTTCGAGGAACACCATGGTGGTTTTAGTCCATGAGGATTTCCCAACGACAAAAAAGGATGCGCTTGCGTTCGAATAATGGTGTCTATTCTCTTGACGCTCTGTTTTACTAGTAGTAGATACAAAAAAGGGATGACAACAATTGAGCTGTCAAATTATTGGAATTAAAATTTCCATACAAATTTAGTCGTGATCTCGGAACGTGCCAACCTAAATAAAAATAAATGTATCACGTAAACTAAATTGGCAGCACTAAAATTGTTGCCATCCCTGTCTTGTATCTACTATTAGTATAAGAGGGCGATAGTTTAAAATAAGTTTAGTTTGTGAACAAGAGAATCGACACCAATACAGTGGTCAGTAAACTAAAGGAAAGCTTTTATTCATATTCCTGTACGCAATATTATGTTTTCTCTTCGTGCAGTATATTGAGGTTCATAACAAATCGACCTAAAAAGTTTATCTGCATTAGACTATTCGTATGAAAAAGTCAAGTAGTAAACAATCCCATAATCTGACTAACAATAGTGTACGGAAGCGATAGTTAACTTGTTTCGTGGTAGCGCCCCACGCATGCGCAACGCATCACAACCATGCGCCCGCGCACTTACAAGCCTACAAGGTGCAAGTGATAGATTGATGGCGTTAACCACCATCCTGTTTTTGTCAGCCCATAAACCACCTGAACATGGCTTCGTCAAGTAACTGTCAGGCTTTACAATAATTGGAATGAATGGAAGTGATGAGACTAATGTTTCCCAAAGTGTTGGTCTTGCAGTCTTGCATTTTCGCACGACCAAGACACTTGATCAACGTTAACGGCGAGAACATCTCACATCTCCGTTTTGCCGATGACATCGTTGTAATGGCTGAGTCGCTGGAACAACTGGGCGAAATGCTGCACAGCTTAAACGGAGCCTCTCGACGTGTCGGTCTCGGCATGAATCTGGACAAGACTAAAGTCATGTTCAATATGCATGTCATGCCGAGGCCAATATTCGTCGAAGGGTCGGCACTCGAAGTTGTAACGGAATACGTCTACCTAGGGCAGGCAATTCAGCTTGGTAGACACAACTTCGAGAAAGAAGCCATCAGAAGGATCCGTCTGGGCTGGGCAGCATTAGGCAAACTTCGCCGAGTCTTCTCGTCACCTATACCGCAAAGTTTGAAGACAAAGGTCTTCAACCAGTGCGTCCTGCCAGTCATGACTTACGGTGCCGAGACGTGGACACTGACTGTTGGGCTAGTCCACAAATTTAAAGTCGCTCAGCGAGCTATGGAGCGAGCTATGCTTGGAGTTTCTTTGAAGGATAAAATCCGTAACGAGATTATACGGAGAAGAACCGGAGTGACCGACATAGCTTGTAGGATCAGTAAGCTGAAGTGGCAGTGGGCTGGCCATGTCTGTCGAAAGACCGATGGCCGTTGGAGCAGACGAGTCCTTGAGTGGAGACCGCGTATCGGCAAACGCAGCGTAGGGCGCCCCCCTGCCAGGTGGACCGACGACCTAAAGAACGTGGCTGGGGGGGACTGGATGCGGAAGGCAGAGGACCGAGCGTTGTGGCGCAACTTGGGAGAGGCCTATGTCCAGCAGTGGACTGCGATAGGCTGAGTTGATTGATTGAAGACACTTGATGCAAGACCGCGAGACTAAGGCTTACATTCAGAAATTTATCTAAAGTCTTTGTTAGATTCATCTCTGAATATAAGACTATGATTCATGACCGTAAGACTAAGATGCAAGACCGTATGTCTATGATGCAAAACCACAAGTCTAAGTTGAAGATCGCAAGACTAAGACTCTTGCTAAAATGCAAGAATGCAAGACCAAGACTTTGGGCAATACTAGATGAGTCAGAACGACGCTGCTGTCGAGCCACGACTTATTTCAAGCAAATTGCAAATTCCCTTTTTAAGGAAATCTCTAAGAGGCTGGTCGACACTTCGCGTGACCAGAGGGCTGGCTTGTTCTTTGGTCAAAGAATAAGCGTTGCCATTCAACGTGGCAATGCTGCCAGTCTTCTGGGCACTATGCCAGATGACAGCGGTGTGGAGGAATATTTTGACGCCTAGGCGCGCCTTTTTGTATAATTTTATTTTGTACTTTGTAAATATTGTATCATTTTATTTTGTACTTTGTAAATATTTTCTATTACTGAACTGAAATATAGATTTTAACCTTGGCCTATAGCAAATTGGCAATAATTATTTTATTATTTTTAACGCATTTACGCATGCGAAGTCCAGTCCAGTGGGTCTACTCCCGTTCGACGATATTCGATAAATCGTACGAATCATCGCACAATTTGCTACTCCGGTCAACCATCGTTCCATGCATGCGATGATCGTCTTTTGACGTTTGTTTCTCTGATCTCCGATCAATTGTTTGCGACTATAAATCTTAGTTTATATTTATTGTGCCTTTTTTGTGTGCGGATCTTTATTGTGTAGGTATCAGTCGGAACGAAAGTCCGTACTTCGTTTGTCGTTCGTAAAACGCGAGTAGACCCTCAGGAGTCGCAGGTTCGAACACTGATGTACTGTTATAGTACGCACCAATAACACGCACGCACGTATAATGTAGTACGCACCAATTTTTAAGTTGGCCACCAATTAGGCAGCTGTGAAGTTAGCGCTACGCAGCGCCTCGCACCCCTATTGACACCCGCGCACTCGAAATTTTGCTACTTTGCAGCTATACGCCTCGAGGTCACAGCCGCCATGAAGTTTGATGCGTACTCAACCGAAGTGGTAGTGTGCCAAATTAAACCTCAGTCCACTTCCATCTTGTACCACCGACAAGAGTGACTGCGATACTGGCAAATTACTCCACGTCGCGTTTTGAGGAAAAGTTACCATTCACACGGTGACTCAGCCTTGTATGATGAGAACTATCTTTGTAAGTTTGTGTGTGTGTGAGTGAAATTCTAATCGGTAATGTTCGTGACAACCGATTTATTTCGAGTAATTCCGATTCTGGGACGATTTACTGTAAACTTGTGGTTATGTATATTTAGATCTTTATGCTGGCTGTTTAGTATGTGGTTTTAGCTTTATCCTTAGTTTGAGTTAAAGAAATGAGTCAAGATTTATTTATGTTATGTACCTTCAAAAGACTGCGGGTCTCTGTTTTTAGCTAGGTACCTGATATTCCTGGAGGTACCTTTATTATGTTTGCCTGCAATAGTTTCAGCACTAGGCATGAATGGCTATTGTTATGCGTTAAACAAGAAATAAGTTATAATACTCACACCAACTCACACTATTATTTTTATAATCGTGAGAGTATTGTAATTTGTTTCTTGTTTACCGCATGTTGAGTGACAACAACAAGATTTCGAACAACACCTTCCTTTGGGAGAGATAGAGAGAGATGGATATGTCACTGAGGCCTTTATTTTGCCGTGGGGAAATCCACATGGACGCACTCCGCCCGGGGACGGCGGAGCCAGTGTCGGACCCTTACCGACTAAAACCACCACGGTGTTTCTTCAACTACCTTAGCCGGGGGCGGCCTACATAAGAGTCTTTGGCCTATTAGAAGTTTGGACACGATATCGGAGTTTATCATCAGTTCTAGGTAAAAAGCCCTGTAAAACATTTTTCTTTTTTACGTTCCTACATAAAAAAGACAAGTTGCATCGAAAATCAATAAAAGAGCGTATAAAAGAGCGGGAAACCTGTTTTCAGCCTAATTAAGTTTACCTTTCGTTAAACTCATTTACAAGGTAGTGTCATCATCATCATCATTTCAGCCGAAAGACGTCCACTGCTGGATAAAGGCCTCCCTCAAAGGGGGCGGGGAATATGCCAAAATCGCCACGCTTGCCAGGCGGGTTGGCGATCGCAGTTGGTTGTTTAAATACTCAGAGAGCGCTGCTGCCCATTCTCTGGTGAATCTTTTAAATAAGGCTTTGAAAAGTCGGATGGTTCCTGAGATGTTACCTATAGGAAATCCCATCGGGCATAAGGCTGGTTAAGTATAAAAGAGCGGAAAACCTGTTTTTATTCTAATTAAGTTTCCCTTTCTTTATTTTATTTGTTATCCGACATGATTTATTATTTTTTAGCAATTTAATATTAAAGTCTGACATGATTCTTTTTGTAATTTTTTAAATTTTGAATTTTGTTTTTAAATGTTTATTTCAGTGGATTTTATATTATTGTAATTTTAATTGTATGCACCTGATTATGTGATTTTATTTTAATTAGCTGTTATTTTTTATTTTAAGCTCATTAGCAAGGTAAAGTGTAATCTGAATTATTTATGTAGTTTTTATTTTTACTATACTTAAAGACAGCTTCTTACTGTAGCAGCCCGGAGTTTGGATCTGTGCCCGGTTAATGGCAATAGGCTCGCTCCCTATTACATTGGACTTATAACATAACTGGCGAAATGTGGGTGTATAATATGCCTCTGCCTACCCCTTCTGGGAATACAGACGTGATGTTATGTGTATGTAAAAAAACATTTAATTAGGTTCATATACGGGTAGTATCACATCATTAGCGATGTCGGTTATAAGAGGTGTAATCTCAGTGAACTGAAATCCGAATGCATACGAGTGAGCGAGCTAATCCGATGACCCGGTTAGTGATGCGATTGGGCGACACGGCATCACGGCACGGTCATATAATTATATGAATGATAAAGATTTATATCTAAGCTATAGCCTTAATGATCTAGGTATAGATACTATAGTTTAGTTGATCGAGGAAATAATCCTGGATTGATTGGATGAATCATGGGCGATGCAATTTCGTGGTCGTAGAAAGGCAGAAAGAAAAGTTAACAAAAATTATATATTTTTGTTAACTTTGCAAGTCGTTAACAAAGTATGCATTAAAAAAGATAGAAAGGTGTCAGTTAGGACTTTTATACGCATTTTTAGGGTTTCGTAGTTCCTAAGGAACCAAGGAATTCAAGTTGGTTTTAAAAGACTACGTTCAGTACAGTTTACCCGCGCTCATGTGTACCTATGTCGGCGAACATTTTACTTGCCGCTTGCGGCAACACATCAATTGTTTTTGTGCTTAGATTTTGAGCGGATCTTTGAATGAAACTATCACTCTTTCTTATTACTCTAAGGATTAAATGGATGTGGGTTTAATGGATTTTTTAGAGAAATGAAAAGAAAACCATTTAAACTTTAAAAGTAAAAAATTCAAAATTTTACTAAGGCCAAGCCTGCACTGCGATTTTTACTCACGCGATTTTTTATCGCAACATCTGTAACACATAGGCACAGGTGATTAAAAATCGCGGTGGAAAAAACATCTCAGTGCGGGATCAAAAGCAGCGCAAATAAAAATCGCCGTGCGGGCTTGGCCTTATTAAAATGTTACGACGCGATGCCCGACGCGGTCAGCGATCAGTCATTATCACGCTCCCCCCTCATCCATACAAATTAGCACAGTGCCTGTGAATTTACCACACGTTTCCTTCAATTACTCGCTTTTTACCAATGTTCTTACTTGAGGGTACTGCAAACAAAAGGTGATAGGGCCATGTCCGACCGAAGCTCATAAGCGGACCGGGAGCGATGGCAAGACGACTGAATTGGTTAGTAATTCGTTCTCTCAAACTGATGTTTACGGTCATAAATTACTGTTATCGTCGTAGATCTCAGTAATAGAGGTGTTTATTTAACATTTTGTTTTTGGAATATGATAGTTTTATTCATGATGGCATGAATAAAATTATTATATTAAAAATGTAGTTACAAAATTTTGTAGAATTTTCATTTATTCCGTCTAACCCCCAGTTTCCGAAAGGTTGATAAACACAAAAATTAGCTAATCGACTGTCAAATCTCAGGTCAAGCGATGTGATTGGTTGTTAGTATTTTTGCCGACCAATCACAGGAGCTGACATTAGATTTGACAATAGATCAAATTGATCAGCTTTCCAGAAACTGGGGGTTAGACTAACAATGCGTGGAAGGCCTCCCATGCGATGAACTGATTTAATAAAGTCTGCCGTGGGCCGGCCATTACATGAATGCACCAAACTAACCGAAAGCAGGGAAAGGTGGCGAGGCATCGTGAGGCGAGCTACAGCAGCCCCCGGCAATAGTACATGATGGCCACGACCGCTCTGTCAAGAGCGAAACGACGAAGAAGAAGAAGACTAACAATAACCTTTTTTCCCCGCCGCCACATTGGTTAAACGCTAAGAAGCGGTATTTTTACGTTCTGAATCTCAGTTATCTTTTACTATAAACTGTTCAAAAATAGATCATAATATTCGGAATATGTTCCCATTGATACAAAAGACTAGCTATATACCTCATTGGCTGAATCGTAATTTTCTGTATCTAAAGTTGGGATGTATGTATCTAAAATCTAAAGTTGGTATGCTATGTTGTCATTCCGATCCACTCCGCTAATTCTCCTGTCTCCGCTAGCTATGTGACACGGGTTCAAAGCTTTTTTATGGGTCAGTGGTCAAGACGCTCTTTTGTTTGTTATTGGTAATGCTGGTCTTTCTTTAGGATTTGCAATGAGCGCTTACAAATGTCTGATTTATGTGTTTTAAAAGGGTGAATGTACTTCTTTATAAGAGTGCGCAGTAAGAATGTATCTCAGGACTGTTACATGCATCAAAAATGCGTGTTCATATTTGGGGAGCTCATTTCGGGACTGTTATCGATCCGCTTTGGCTACGGGGACAACCTCAAAATCGTGAGAAATAATGTTTTATAGGAAAGTGGACCTCTCGATCGAAATGTATGGCAGGGCTCATTCATTTTTCGCGATTTCAGGGTTGACGTCACAGAAATAGATAGAATGGTTGTAATCACAATTTTACTTGCGATTCATGCGTGGCAACTTTCGAACAAACTACGCCTCCCATATCGACGTAGTTAATTTAAAAAAATTAAATTGAATTAAATGTACTTTACAGCTTTTGTTTCTGCAGTTAGGAACAGCACAATAAGGCATTTTTGCGGGTTTTTGTTACAGTATTTACAGAAACAAGTCATAAGGCGTAGTGAGAAAGGCTTTGAAATGCCCTGTACTATGGTGCAGAGTGTTGGCACGCGCGCCCTGCCCTCTTGGTCATTCTATCTATTTATGTGGTTGACCTCGTAGTAAAAAAAAAACGATAAAGCCCTGATTGAGCTTTCCAAATATGAACACGCATTTCTTCACCCCTTTTGGTTACTGGATGGTGATGATGACGTAGTTAGAGATACTTCTCTATGCATAATTTCAGCTCAAAATAAATTACTTGAAAAATTATACCCAATTATTTATTTCATTTTGGTTGAATTCAAATCATAAGAAACGTGTCACTGCACTACGAGGGTCATTATCTTTTCACGTCACATGCTAATTAATATTATGATATAGGTGCTTAGTCACAGTTAGTGATGCGTTTTCAATTAAAAACTTTGGATTTTATAAGTTTATTGTATTGAAATCATAACAAACGTGTCACTGCACTACGAGTGTCTTTTCCATCTTTTCACGTCACTTGCTAATATCTAACACTAGCCTGTGCTCGCGGCTTCGCCCTCGTGGATGTCGTTTATCGCGCATCCCTCGGGAACTGTACCTCTTCCCGGGATAAAAAGTAGCCTATATGTTAATCCGGGGTATAAATAAATAAATAAATAATAAATCATTCATTTATTTCCCCACCACATAAAGAATTTTTACAGTGTAAATTATTAAAACAAATATTTGCTTCAATCAACAATCAACTCAGCCTATCGCAGTCCACTGCTGGACATAGGCCTCTCCCAAGTTGCGCCACAACGCTCGGTCCTCTGCATTCCGCTTCCGCGGGGGGGCGCCCTACGCTGCGTTTGCCGATTCGCGGTCTCCACTCAAGGACTCGTCTGCTCCAACGGCCAATATTAACAATTTTTTTTTTTTATTATAATTTTTTTTATTTTTTTATTATTAACGGTCAATATTTGCTTAACATTATATTATTATTTGTATGTTCTATCTGTATGTCTTTCATTAAAATCTATACAGTAGTTTTTGCGGGAAATAGTAACAACCATGCACACATCCATACATCCTCACATACTTTCACGTTTATTATACTAGTAGGATTAAGATATAGGTGCTTATGATGCGATTTCAATTTCATACATTGGAATTTCGCCTATGTTCCTAATTTGTAGATATAGGATTTAAAACCCTTGCCGTATAATTTGTTATCATCCAAAGAAGCTGTGCATTTGATATGTTTAAACCCGTTCCGTTACACGTTGATCACGAAGTAAATACAACAGTATGCAATGGTTTTTTGTACTATTTGATTTTTAAATTTATTAATTGGCGATTTGCGCGCCCCCCCTTCGATAGCCGTGCTCGTGCCCTACTTGCCCCACTCAAGGTACGCTACTGCATATTTGGAGAGCTCATTCAGGGACTGCTATCGAACCGCTTTGGCTACGGTTACGGGGACAACCTCAAAACCGTGACAAAAAATCACTTGTTTATTGGTAAAATTCACTAAGTGTAATTTTTGGTAAAAAATAAAATAAATCATTTTCAGCACTAATAAAATGAAATCTATTAGCCGAAAACAAAAAGTTGATTTTTGCTAAAAATGTCACTTAGTAAGTTTTACCTTTTAAGCGACGATATTCTTTGACACATTAAATCTAATTCAAAGTCCACATTTCACAGCATCTATTTTTACCACCCCATTAGAATAAATCAAACGGTCTGATTTTCCACCTCCGCACTCCTGGCCATTCATCACACGATGACAGGAACAAACGGGTGATATGCACAGTTTTTGCGATCGTTTATCATCACAGAACGCCCCGACACTCCCCGGGAAATGAACCCGGTATTTCCGGACGTTTTTGCAAGAATTTGTGACATTTCTCGAATTCTTCAGTCGTGTCGGCAATTAGTACGACTCATTTATCGTGAAACTGGTTTGTAGTTTGTACATTTATAATGTCGAGAGTGGATAAAAATAAGTTTCTGTAATTTGACATATTAGTGGAAAGGTTGCTATAAGATATTTTTTTATCGTCAAATCCATAGATTTGTTATAAAATTATGTGTATCGTATTCTTTGGCTACATAGGTATATAGTCAAAGATCGTATTAAACGATAATTTAAGTTTATTAAATTAATACTATTTTAATCCTAATTTGAATACATCTTTGATGAACGGAAAATAGGCATGTATTATTTGGTAATAGACTATAATGTCTATTATATGACTATTTGGTCCATCTAGCATGATTTACATGTTTAAAAAAAATCGTGTCTTCTCATGTTTTATAATACCTATTGAAAACTTATGTTCTTTATAAAATCCATTAACAAAGAAATCAAACATGGCACCCCAACAGCACATTAATTTTAAAATCCATAAAAAATCACACTAAAATACTAAAATCTTTATCGGAAATGGCACATTACACCCCTATGATAACGGCCAGTTTTATTAGACCTCTCTATTTTCCACATTCTCCTCACAAATATTGCTGAAGCTGGGGTCTTGTAATATTGCCTGGCTATAAGTAGCGAAGCTAAAACACAGGGGTGTATAAATTGTCTCGCGGTGTGGAATGACGGATGTCTTTACAAGCTAGACGACTTGTCAATGGGGATTGACGGAAAGAGGATCTCAAACTTTTTAAAGTAACACAGACTTTCCCACAGGGACCGCTACAATGAACGATCTGAGGGTCTATATCAGAGTTGAGACACACCACAGTGGCAAAAATGTCGCCAGGCAGTGGTCTGAATTGTCTCGATACAGATGCCTAAAGTTGCGTTGTGGACATCCCGATTTTCAGTCCTATCAGGACGCGATATTTAATTTATTTATATATGAGATATATATATATAGGTATAAAAAAATCCACGTCCCGGATTTTTTCGCCCCAGTCCCGCTTTTATTTGGGAAAACGAATCTGGCAATGCTAGTTGTGGCAGCCAAAAATTACGTGTCATTGCGATGTAGCGATATGTTTGTCCACCATCATCATCATCATCATCATGAAAGCCGAAAGACGTCCACTGTAGCCAAACATAACCACAACGACCGGTTCTGCGCTTTCCGCATCCAGTGGATTCCCCCGACCTTCACCAGGTCCAGGTGTTTGTCCAGCGACAAAATAATTATATTGGGTACCTATACCTACGGTGGCTACGCGAATGACGGTACGGTATGTCCATACGGTGGTCGCAGGGCGGTCGGTTGCTTGCGAGCGAATGCCTCGAGTGGTTGCGTTTGTGACCATGATATCGTCGGTATTAATCAGGGGCTCGCCTGCTAGGGGCGAGCTAATAGGACCTGTCGGGGGTGGTAGGAGATTATAGACCTATCCCACGCCCCCGGCCAAAGGTGGTTAGAGGAACACCGTGGTAGTTTTAGCAGTAAGAGTCCGAAATCGTGAATCCATGAGAATTGCCCCACGAAAAAAAAAATGTTTTATTAACCTCATCGTAGATGACGGCTTTAGATTAGCGGAACAGTAGCTTAACGTAACTATAAAAATATTAATAAAACACATAGGTATCTATTTGTTATTAATTTCCCGTTAGAACAATAAACGGGGCTTTTATTTATCATTATTATTGCTTAAGCTGAGTTTTGATCAGATTACTATTAAATATAATTAGTGTTCACATTTTTTTTAACTAAGCTCATAATAAATTAAATAATTACGTTTTTGTATAATGAATTAACTAAGTTGACTTAATAAGCATTTTGCAATTTAAAAATTATGTTTTAGTAGCTTTAATAGTAATTTCATAAACATAATTATTTTTTGCTCGTTTCTTCCGGAATGGCTGCAGTAGTTAATTAAAACTTAAATTAATGAATTATAATATTATTATCCTTTGTTCTTCATGTTAAATCTATTTTTATATTGTTTTATTATTCAACTTTTTCATTTCATTATTTTACTATTTTTAACGCATTTCCGCATGCGAAGCGACATCTAACTATTTAAATTATGGAAAGAAAAAATCGCTCACGAGCAGGATTATTCATTTCCTGTTTCAAATGACTGTGACCTTTATAAAGGCGTTAACTTATTTATTATTTTAAAGTTTTGCTTTACACAATTGGATAAATTAGTATAAGGTATCAAAAAAAAAACAAAATCAAATGTTTTTATTTCAAATAAACCTAATTACAGGCACTTTTGAAACGTCAGGCTCTAGTTGCACGGTTCCAAATTGTGGGTCCTATGGAGAAGAACCGGCACGAAACTCCATAGATAAACTCTTTTTAAAATAGGTTATTGTTTATTACATCATTACATCCAATTTATTCAAATAATGTGAGTACAATGTAGGTTAATGCCAAAAATAAACAAGAGTTTATAGGTGAAATTATTGCCTTTAGAAATAAACGTAAAGAGTTGCCATAGTATGTAGGAGCTGACCTGTCCCGACAGACGGCACCCGTTCACGAGCATGACGCGAGCATCAGCCATCGCTTAACTCAACCATACATACATGTTGTATACATACATGTCTATTATCTATTATAATGAGTAGTACTCATTGAGTACCTAATTGTACAGGAAGAATTGTGTACCTTAGTTGCGTACCTTTTTTATTGATAAAAAACTTTTCCTATTTATTATTTCCTACAAACGAAATAACATAATTCCATAATTTATACCTATTTTATCTCAATCTTTGAGAACCACATCTCCATAACCGCTAACATATCGTTCTCGCGAAAGATAAGTGTATCCATATCCTATTTTTTACGGTGAAATCAAAACTAGGGGTGCACCCTGGCACAAAAAGTGCCGTGTCAAATGTCGGTACCACGTGCCGTGCGCCCGCGCAACTAAAATAACGCCAAAACGTGTGTTTCATTTACGTGATGATTTTGTTATGACTAACATTATTTTTGAATTGTTTTTTGAGGGAAGAATTTGTGTAATTTTTTGGGGATATCGGGTTGGTCTTGGTTTAGTCACGGATATCTGATCTTTAATATTTTTTAAGATACAAAATATATGATATGAAGTAACATTACAGTAATTATTATTAAGTGTTGATTTCACCAAACACGGGGCATCTTCAGGAGCGGTCGACGAGTCAACTCCTCCAGAGGATGCCCCGTGGAGGGGCTAAAAACGAGTCGAATATCGTTTTGGTTTGCAGTAAGTCAGTTCTTTTAAAAACTGGAGTCAGCATTTCCTGTGTGACTACCTCTGAGAAGAAACGCTGAAATAAACTTAGGAATCAAAGTCTCTTTTAAAGTCCAGACATTTATATTGTAGGTATTTCGAATTTATGCGAGAACAATGCAGGGCAACGCGTTGCCGTTGCCTGGACTGGCCTTTTGAAGAAAGTGCCAGGTCAATTTGAGTGGACCTGTACGAACTGATGGCAGGCATGTATCAGCCATCGTGTAGCTCACACTCACAATTATTGGCTAATTTTTTACATATATGATTTAAAAAAATTTCAAGAGAAATAAAAATAACAATAATTAATTACATTTCAGGTATAAATATATGTCAAAAAGTGTATATATCACAAATAAAAAATTGTGTCATTTCAGAAATTGGTGTATAAATAAAATGTCAAAATAAGTGTATGAATTAATAAATAAATAATAAATCAAATTGTATTTCATGGATGTCCGCAAAGTAACGACCGATTTAATTCTTTATTTTTATAGATAACTTCCAGCCACTTTTTATATGCTATTTTTTTCTTCTACATAACTGCACACACACCCAGACACATACCCCATTGTAAATTTTATAGCTTTCTCATTGATTTCAAGGTTTTGTAATCAAATTGATGAGGCTTCAGCAATCTCATTCAGAAGTCTTCCAAGTTGTCCTGCTAACCTAGTTCCTTTCAGTAACTTATGTGTGTTCACAGACATAGTAAAAAATATAGACTAAGTGCTGCGAACTACCATAATGAAGCCAACAAAAACCGTGCTCCTTCATGTACAACAGTGCTCACGTACACACCATTTACATGAAGGATATTTGTATTCGGGATGCTTACTGGACGATGCCGCGACATGTGAACTGATAGGGGTGAGCACGGTTTAAGGTGCGTGTTTGTGCGTGAGCGCTGGTTTGTACACAGAGGAGCACGGTTTAATTGGCTTCACTAAGATTGTTCGCAGCACTTCGTCTATATTTTTTACCATGTCTGTGTGTGTGTTATGTTCATTATTAGGACTAAAGTTAATATCAGAATTCCGCGAACTAAATTGAAGTTTGAAAATGGATATTATGACCTTTATAAAGGTCATAATTACGTGATTTCGATGCTATCGCCTTTTAAAAGGTCATAATTGCGTGATTTTACGCAATCATCATTATGTTTTTAAAATGTCAAACTAGTTCACGGGATTCTGGAGTAAGCTATAGTGTTGTGTTTATTTTTTAGTGGTTGAGTAGTAGATTAGATACTTACCTATACAACATGTATCATAAATACACGTCATACTTGGAGAGCTCATTCAGGGCATAGAGCAATAGTTTGATATGGCGCCAGACCTGGGACGTGGAAAAAAAGTGCAATACCTAATCGACCGAAATGGGAGGGCTGATTTATTTTTTGCGATATCAGTGTTGATCCTATAGTAAAAGTTGTTTCTGCTCTCCAAATATCACTACACCTTTCTATTACACGTTGTCAGTTGTATTGTATACCAATCTTTTTACCCGACTGCGCCAGAAGGAGGGTTATGTTTTTCGAGTGTATGTATGTATGTATGTATGTATGTATGTATATTTCTTTGGCACGCTCTGTAGCCTAAACGGCTTGATGGATTTTAGCTTGAGGGGTGTCGTTAGATTTGTCTTAACCGTGAGAGTGACACTGGGTATATTAAAATTACAAAAATCAAAATGGCCGCTTTTTGGCGCCATATTAAATGGCTTCAAATTTTTTTTTCCTTCGAAACTTATCCAGTGTGGTATCAAAATAAAGGGTTTAATAAATGCTTTACAAAAATATATACAACTTACATGTTTAAATGTAATTTGGAATGAGAAATGCTAAAAAACAACAAAATATTAAACGTTAAAAATGCATCAGCGCGATAAAACATGACAAAACTAAAAAGTTTAAAATAAAAAAGTTAATTAATAAAACCAAAAAACCCGACTGCGTGTAAAAATAACTGAAAAGATGTAAACAAGACTTGTGTAGGTAAGTCCATGTGAAAGTATCAAATGAACAGGCAGGCGGAGGCTACTTAGGCTATGAACTATGAACTACTTTGACCAAAAACATACGTAGCCTCCGACTGCGTGTTGTTTTGATACTTTCACATGGACTTACCTACACAAGTCTTGTTTACATCTTTTCAGTTATTTTTACACGCAGTCGGGTTTTTTGGTTTTATTAATTAACTTTTTTATTAGTATTTTTTATCTAAAAATCAATCGCTTTCTTGTGAATAAATAAAAATTGCCAGTTTACCTTTGTAAATCTATATGAAATTATTATAATTGGGAAATAATTTATGTGTTCACTGGGCAAATAGTGATAACTCCAAAACTGTGTTTTTTTATTTCAAGTCCAGCTGCCGATTCAGAACCACACAATAATTAGTCGCCGGTTCGATTTGTTATCTCGTTTCGTCTGAAGATAAACACATAACCAGCCCATTACTGTCCCACAGCTGGGCATGGGCCTCTTCTCAGTATGAGAAGGCTAAGGCGTTAGTCCACCACGCTGGCTTAGTGCGGGTTGGCGAACTACACACACCATTGAGAACTGTATGGAGCACTCTCAGGTGTGCAGGTTTCCTCACGATATTTTCCTTCACCGTTAAAGCAAGTGATAATCGAATATAAATGCGCACATGAATTCGAAAAGTCAGAGTTGCGGGCCGGGATCGAACTCACACCCTCCTGCATGGAAGGCAAGCGTTCAACCACTAGGCTATTATTGCTGCGGCACGGGAGAAAAAGAGATAATCAACCGAATCGGTTGACAATCGGTTCTGAGTTGGGTACCTGGAGGATTTAACAAAAATAATTAAAAAAAGTTAAATTGTTTGTACTGAACATCTACTATTTTTGATTTATCACTGTTTGTCCGGTGACCACAGATTTATTTATTAAGTAGCGGACCCGGCAGACGTCATCGTCCTGCCCAGAAAGGCAGCGCCACATTAAATTACTGTTTAGGAGAAGATCAGTGACAAATCGACTGCAGCGCCACCTACCGGGTTCATTTAGCCCGTGGCCTCACTATCGGGACCCATCCGAAAACCAGCGCTGCAACATTTCGGTGTTGTAGCATATGCTGAGATGGGGGTCTTTTTAGGGTTCCGTAGTCCTACAAGGAACCCTTATAGTTTCATCATGTCCGTCCGTCTGTCCGTCTGTCCTAATCCTTTACAGCTTAATAACTTCTACAGTTATAAACATAAGTAAATGAAATTTCGTTAAAAAATGGTTTAGATATAGATCTCAATTTTAAAAGAATAAAAAAATCTTGATAACGTATTTTAGGGGTGGCGCCCATACATGTGAAATGGGGATAATAAAAAATTTTTCGCTGCACCCCCTCGTGTGGGGTATCATTGAATAGGTCTACTAGAATGAAGGTAATGTTTCAGTCATAACGTTTTTTATCAGATATACCATCTGCGAAATAGTTCGCCAAAGTTGCTTGCAATGTGTCCCCCCCTGCCATTTATAAACTATAGGTACAACGTAGAAACTTATAGTCTTCCACATTGATAGACCTTGATAATTAAAATGGACAATTTTTTTCAGTCGAGTTTTCCAATAAATAATTTATTGTGAAACCAAGTATAGATTATTATATTATTTAACAAACATAAATATAATCGGAAACAAGAATTATCATAAATTAAATTTTAGCGTTAACGAACGGAACCTTCGGAGCTTTTTTCGTCGAAAAATCGTTGATTATTTCGCTGAAATCCAGTTCCCGATGTAAATCACTTTCAATGCTCAGAAGAGAATGCTTTGATAGATGGTTTTGCCCCATCGTGGTTCGAAGCCTATTTTTTACCCGACTAAGCCAGAAGGAGGGTTATTTTACTAGTGTTTACTAGTCTGAATTAGATTTTTTCTTTCCGAAGTCTCAATTATGAGGGCCCCTCTTTTGTGGAGGCCCCGGGGCTGTAGCCCGGTTGTCCTCCCCTAAATCCGGCCCTGACTAAACATAAGTATCTACTGCATATTGAACTAATTTCACATATTCCACAAAATTTATAGTTTCAGTCCATTGTCCACTTCAACTCTGGTAATAAGTAATAACCAGACTGCGCGATGGTGCCGTAACTCACCATTATTATCAAAACTGTCCGGTAATTAATTCGTATGCCGCTAAAACGCGCCACAGACTATTGTACTACCTGAAATATTGTTTCGAAATGGTACAGTGGGCTGAAAAACGTATTGAGAAAAGTAATTGTTACCACGTTTTTATTAACCTGCTTACAGTTGTGTCTGTCTGTTTTGTACAAATTTTGCAATCGATTTTAAACTTACTTCCCGATCAGCTAGAGACTTGCAACTTTAAACATAGCTCAGAACTGGATGGCAATACAACATTAAAACGCAGCTGCGCTGTGTGATGCTAGTAAAATGACGTGGTCCTATTGGTGGATTCTCTTTCTGCATTTATTTTAATAATTGTAATTAATAAATGTTGTAATCTTCTGACAAATGCCATTCTTGAAATTAATATTGCCTATAATTTTATTAATCTTAATTAAAATAATTCATCTTAACAAATATATATATATATATATATTATCAAATATATTTATATTATCTCTTCTCATGGGTGTCGTAAAAGGCGACTAAGGGATTCACCAGAGGATGGGCAGCAGCGTTCTCTGAGTATTTAACCAACCGACTGCGATCGCCAACCCGCCTGCCAAGCGTGGCGATTATGGCATATCCCCCCCTTAATTGGGGGAGGCCTATGTCCAGTAGTGGACGTCTTTCGGCTGAAATGATGAATGATGATGATCTTAACAAAGTTTTTTTTTTTACAGTTTTGACGTTCCTTGGGATTTTAACATTTATTAAATAAATTAGCTTAAGGTGAATGCTACAGGTTGTACCCCGCGAAATTCAAAATTTTTGGCGTTTTTTGCAAATTTTAGCTTTATTTCGCGTTGTATATCGGTCAAAATATGATTGGCGGAAATAATAACAATATATCTACTGAATAATACTCGCTCTATTAGCTGTACTAGCTCGATGATATTAATTTACGATCAAATTATCGATTTTCGAGCTTATACAGCTTATAGAGCTAGGTTAATATTTTTTATGAGTATTATTCCTTAGACTTATTGTTACTATTTCCGCCAATCATATTTTGACCGATATACAACGCGAAATAAACCTACAATTTGCAAAAAAACGCCAAAAATTTGAATTTCCCGGGCTACCCTGTAGCATTCACCTTAAAAACATATTTTGATCTTGTACAATCATTTGCACACCATTGTCATTGTAGAATGTATGATCAACTTTATTCATTATCATCTTTTTTGTACTACATTCTTGCAATAAATAATATTCTGTTTCTTTCCTCGCTCACCGCTCAGCTTACCACACAGCTCTGGTAGAGAGCTACCCTAAAAGCATCCTGAAAGTGCAACGCTAAAAGCATGCTCAATCTTCCTGAATATTAAATATATTTCAATCGTCTGTTGTCACACCGTTGCATGCGATGTTACAAAGCCATTAGCCAGCTCAGACTCCGAGCTATTGATCCGGCTAAATTTAAACTCGACGCCGCTATAATTGAGCAGTTTGCGAACCGTAATGGGAATTATACCATGGATAGTGGAGAATATAGTTCGATAGCTATGGTATTGTTTCTTCTTGCGTTAAGTGATATTGGTTTGATGACATGTATCTATTAAATATCAAAGGGCGGTTTCAATAAGGGGCTCTTGGCTAAGTAGCAAGCGTGTGGATTGTACGATCTGCAAGGTTAAGCTGCACTAGCCGCGGTCATTCTGTGGATGGGTGACCGTTTCGTTACACATCGAGACCCCTTCGTGCCTCGGAGAGCACGTAAAGCCGTCGGTCCTGCGCCTGATCTCTCTCCGGTCGTGTCGAATTGCCGTCCCATCGGATTATGAGAGTGAGGGAATAGAGAGTGCAAGTGCACCTGTGTTTGCGCACACACTTGTGCACTATAATATGTCCCGCGCAGAAGGCTAGTCTCCATTGAAATTGGCCGCCGTGACCGAAATTC
Organism: Asteroscopus sphinx; assembly: GCA_949699075.1. Classification (NCBI taxonomy): domain Eukaryota; kingdom Metazoa; phylum Arthropoda; class Insecta; order Lepidoptera; family Noctuidae; genus Asteroscopus; species Asteroscopus sphinx. Next base: position 16,839,415 of record OX453022.1, on the reverse strand, counting down.
GGCCGGGGGGACATTATTAAATATCATGTGTTAAACACAGGATTTATACTTGTGGTTCAGGAAAATTAGAAATATGTTATTGGTAACAGTTAATTTGTTATCAGCCAAGTCGGGTGATAAGTTTCCGTTTTGCTTTATTTATGGGCTTGAAGAAGTTTAAGGCTGTGAGCATCCTAAGTGAGTTCTATTATATTTGTCACATCATAAGATTCTCCCTTCTCACTTCCTGAAAAATTAAGTCATGTCAAGTGAAAAGTACCTAAATCCTTATTAACAACATTGATTGAAATTGAACTAGCAATCTTTTTGTGAATTTAGAATTTGAATTCATAATACGGTTAACGTAAATGTAACATAATTTTACTTCACAACTCGATGTCTCAACCTGATTGTTATGGCTAGACGGAATCATATCGCAATAATTTCTGTAACTCCCATTGAACGTAGGCCTTTCCCATAGAATGCCATAACCGATGCCGCAATATCCTCTATATTGCCGTAATTTGGCAGACGGTTTGGTGAATACGATATTATGATTGTTAGCCTTTGAAATTATCTTCCATATAGGTAGGTACCCTATTCTGCCGTCCGCTAACTAAAAGGCCGTTATGTGACAATTTTGTCAAATTCGAGTTACACATACTACCTACTAAAGAGAGCAAAATTTGCTCTTTTTCGTAGTATATGTAACAAATTTGATAAAATTGTCACTTAAGCCAGACACAGCAGTCAAAACCATTTCTAGATCTAAAAACTATGTTTATATTCCGCACTTACTTATTTTGAGTTTTTCAATATGCATATAACATCACGCTTCTATTTCCCCGAAGGGGTAGGCAGAGGTGTAATAGTACACCCACATTTCGCCAGTTATGTTATAGTCCCATGTAATAGGGGGCAAGCCTATTGCCATTGACCGGGCACAAATCCAGACTCCGGTCTGCTACTGAGAATTTCCTAATGAGAAAACCCAAAAACACTTTGTCCGACCCGGGAATTGAATCCAGGACCCCACACTCAGCAGTCGCGCTTGCAACCACTAGACCAACAAGGCAGTCAATATATAGGGCTAAATAATTTACGCTGACGTTGCAGGCAGAAGCCATTAAAGGTATACACACACAGGCACACAGGAGGGGTTGTCCCCACAGGCATTTTGCAGATTAGCTCGACAAACACTAAATGGGTGTAATTTTCTAAGAGCTCATCCACACAATAGATTTGCTTAGTATTGACAATAAGTATCAGAACCAAGGAGGATTATCCGATTTAAAATCTTTGCTGTACAGATTTGTGTCTGTGCTTACTTTTTAATTGATATTGATCCCGCCTTTTTCCACTTTTACGCTCCATTGAGGTAATATTGTACTACGTACTAGAGAAGAATCCGCGAATCGATTATTTGTAATACGTTTTAGAGTTCCCGGCCAGCAAGTTGCGCGATATTTTTTTGTTCGTAATGTCTACTCTAGTACGTAGTACATATTACCTCAGTGTTACGCTCCCTTTTTAGGGTTCCGTAGTCCTACAAGGAAACCTTATAGTTTCGTCATGTCCGTCCGTCTGTCCGTCTGTCCGTCTGTCCTAATCCTTTACAGCTTTATAACTTCTACAGTTATAAACATAAGTAAATGAAATTTAGTTAAAAAATAGTATAGATATAGATCTCAATTATAAAAGAATAAAAAAATCATGATTAAGTATTTTAGGGGTGGCGCCCATACATGTGAAATAGGGATGAAAATTTTTTTTTCGCTGCACCCCCTCGTTTGGGGTATCATTGAATAGGTCTACTAAAATGAAGGTAATGTTTTATACATCACTTTTTTATCAGATGTACCATCTGCGAAATATAGCCTGCCAAAGTGGCTTGCAATGTGTCCCCCCCCCCTGCCATTTCTAAACTATTCAACGTAGAAACTTATAATCTTCCACATTGATAGACTTTTCTAAAAACTCTCTTTTAAAATTATTTCGAGCATATTTTGGTTATAAATTTTTGAGTTATAGAGAGAAAACTGAAAAATACTTAAAACGTCCTAGTTCAAAGGTCATTGACCTCAGAGAAAAATGATCATAGCAAATAATGCTCCTTTAGCTACTTTCTATTTTAAAAAAATCACAAAAAGTAACTTTGTGTTATGTTGACGACACACTTCTTAAATTTGGCGCCATCTAGCGGCGTCTAACAACACTCTCTGGGTCGCCAATGCTGCCGTCAAGTGCCGTCTATTACATTTGGCACTGTATAGCGCCATCTAGCGGCAACTGACATCACTCTCTGAGTCGCCAATGCTACCGTCTATTGCAAAAACTAAAATATCCGTGATTAATATTCGATTTGATTTGTTTGTAACACCTACTTAAGGAACCCTATAATACTGAGCATGGCCCGACATGCTCTTGGCCGGTTTTTTTCACAATATAACCAGACGTTAAAATCATAGTTTTTTTGTATACTATACCTGCCCCGTACATCGGGTAATTTAAAATCACCATCTATTCATTAATTTTTTTAACTCTGTCCCTTACTTTTACTTACACGGATACTTCCTTCCCCTATTTTAGTGTTTCCGTAAAAATATTTTATTGTATTTACTGTATCACATAAAAAAAGTTTCCATCGTCATTCGTCAATTTATCTTCACCAAAATTTCGCACCCCATTGACGCGTTTAAAAATATAAAAGTCGGATGTGTCTGTCGTGATGTACCAAATTAGGCGGGAACATGCAGGGAATTTATCTAGTGGTGAAAAATAGACCTCTACTTATTGACATTGAAAGGAAGAAAAAGAAAGAAATAAATACTTTTGGGACATTTTTACACAACACCATCTAGTCCCAAACTAAGCAGAGCTTGTACTATGGGTACTAGACAATGTATATAATACTTATATACTTTTTTTTTTGTAAATACATACTTATAATAAACATAAGAAACACCCAGACCAACACAAACACTTATGTTCCTCACACAAATATTTGTGTCCTGTGGGAATCGAGTATAAGCTGAACTCGCATTGTACGGAAAGCCTATACAATGCGAGGTCAGCGTATACTGGAAATGTACAGCTTGATGTGTAGCCGTGTGTACTATGGGCACTCGACAATGGATATAATGCTCATATACTATTTTTTTTTGTAAATACATACATAATTATAATACATAAGAAACACCCAGACCAACACAAAGACTTATGTTCATCACACAAATATTTGTGTCCTGTGGGAATCGAACCCACGACCTCGTGATCAGCAGTCCGACACTCGAACCACTAGACCACAGAGGTCGTCAATAAAGAAAACATGTCAATTTCGACAAAATAAAAATATGTATGTATATTCAATGTTTCAAAGAGTATGTATAGATCGTGGATATGACAATACGACATTAAATAAAATCACGTACTGGGTATCACGTTCTCTGATCGTATATATTTTTTTTATCAAATCCAGTTAATAGCTTAGCCACAGAAAATGATTTAAATTTAATTAATTTTGAATGTAGGATCATTTTTAGGGTTCCGAAGTCCTACAAGGAACCCTTATAGTTTCGTCATGTCCGTCCGTCTGTCCGTCTGTCCGTCTGTCCTAATCCTTTACAGCTTAATAACTTCTACAGTTATAAACATAAGTAAATGAAATTTTGTTAAAAAATAGTCTACATATAGATCTCAATTTTAAAAGAATAAAAAAATCATTTTTACGTATTTTAGGGGTGGCGTCCATGCATGTGAAATGGAGATGAAAACATTTTTTTCGCTGCACCCCCTCGTGTGGAGTATCATTGAATAGGTCTACTAAAATGAAGGTAATGTTTCATACACCACTTTTTTATCAGGTGTACCATCTGCGAAATATAGCGCGCCGAAGTGGCTTCCAATGTGTCCCCCCCCCTGCCATTTCTAAACTATACAACGTAGAAAGTTATAATCTTCCACTTTGATAGACCTTTGTAAAAACTCTCTTTTAAAATTATTTCGAGTATAATGTGATTATAATTTTTTGAGTTATAGAGAGAAAACTGAAAAATACTTAAAACGTCCTAGTTCAAAAGTCATTGACCTTAGAGAAAAATGATCATAGCAAATAATGCTCCTTTAGTTACTTTCTATTTGAAAAAATCACAAAAAGTAACTTTGTGTTATGTTGAACACACTTCTTCAATTTGGCTTCTTGAATTTATCGCTAGATGGCGCTACTAACAACACGCTCTGAGTCCCGAATGCTGCCGATTATTGCAAAAACTAAAAAAGCATAGCCATGATTAATATTCGATTTGATTCGTTTGTAATTACACCTACTTAAGGAACCCTATAATACTGAGCATGGCCCGACATGCTCTTGGCCGGTTTTTATTCTAGGCAAAGATCGTTAGGTCAAAGACCTGTGCGAGTCCATATAATTTTAAACACTCTTTCTCAATAATTACAGATGATTAGAAATGGTATCACTTATTATTTCGATGTTTTAATATTTATGTTGTTAAAAAAATTGGTTTTTTTAATTTTCGATAAACAACTTATTAATGTGTTTTAAATGCTTCTATAGACTAGTAATAACCGTGTTTTAATTTACTGTCGTATTGTCATATCCACGTTGTATAGATGTGTTCTTCGGTGTTCTTCGGTGTTCTTCAATGACGTCACGCTGAATATTTTGTCGTTTTGGAAATGAAAACCTTAGACTCCAATATTAATTTTAGAATCGGTTGGTATATGTGTCAGTTTCAAAAATAACAAATTTTTTTACGCGTAAATCAGGATTTTTACGACTTAACTCCAAGAAACCTTCACTTTTTTGAGTTAATTTGTAACAATTTTGATTGTGTTATAGGAACTAAAATATAATTGTATTTTTGAAATTATTACCATTTTATTCAAAAAAGTGAAGATTTCTTGGAGTTAAATGGTAATAATTCTGATTTTCCGGATAAAACATTGTTATTATTTTTTCAAATTGACAAAATCAATCGAGTTTATAATTTTCGTTTCCAAAATTGTATACATTTCGGCGTAATAGAGTTCTTAATAAAATTGATGTTGTATATTATATAGGCACATTGTAATCCACAAGGTGGACCAACGACCTGGTGAAGGTCGCGGGAATCCGCTGGATGCGAAAAGCGCTGGAGGACCGATCGTTGTGGCGATGCTTGCGGGAGGCCTATGTCGAGCAGTGGACGTCTTTCGGCTGAAATGATGATGATGATACATCGTAAGTCTTTATGGATTAGTGTGAGGAATAAATAGGTAACTTCGAAGTACCTAACTATAGTAGGATACTGAGTTACTAATAAAATGTAGGCAAGCAGTTGTGACGAGTTAATGGAATGCTACAATTTATTACATTCTACGATGTTATTGCATTTGCATGGTGTACTTAATTGGGAATACTGTGCCAAGGAAAACAGCACTGGCAAGTAAATATTGAAAAGTCACGCACTTCCCTTGATATCGTATGTACTACGTCAGATAGGATTGCAATGAAACTCTAATTAAATACCAGGCCCCTCAGAAAGTATTGCGAAAAAAAGTTTTTATATATGGGAGACTGGCCAGTTATAATGTTTTTCGAAAATATGATTATTTATAAGTAAAAATAAGTAAGTTCCAATTTCAAAATTTCCCTCCACATTTTTTGCGAGTTAATTCAAAGTATTGTGTCTCACTGAAATATGGATCTGCGCCGGGAACATTTTAGAGCTATGATTTTATACGATTTCAAGTGTCGCCTGAAACCGGATGAATCGTACGATAGACTTCAAATGGCATTCATGGATGAAGGCCCTTCCAAGGCAACCGTGTATCGTTGGTATAACGAATTCAAGCGCGGTCGACCAACTTTGGGGGATGACGAAAGAAGCGGTCGCCCTTTGACGGCTGTTACCGAAGAAAACGTGCTAGCAGTGAAAAATTTAATCCAAGACAATAGGCGAATTACATATCAGGAGATTCAACACATATTGAAGATTGGATCGGGAAGCGTTCACGAGATTCTACACAGCCATCTTCGCGTGAGGAGGATAGTATCACGCTGGGTGCCGCACAACCTCACCGATGCTCAGAAGCAGGCCCGGGTGGAATGGTGCCGTGATATGCTTAACAAATTTGAAGCAGGCTCGTCTCGGCGTGTTTACGACATCGTTACAGGTGATGAGTCCTGGATTTATCAATACGACCCAGAAACCAAGCGCCAGTCGACTGTTTGGGTGTTTCAAAATGAGCCAACGCCTACCAAAGTGAAGCGATCTAGAAGCGGGGGTAAGATTTTGATCGCTAGCTTTTTTAATTTGACTGGCCACTTGGTATCAATTCCCTTACGGGATCAAAGAAGCATTAATGCCGAATGGTATACTACCAAATGTTTGCCAGAAGTTTTCTCTGTTATAAGCAACAAGCGACCAAACACAGGGCTCCGCGGGCTACTGCTCCACCACGACAATGCACCTGCGCACACCGCACTCAAAACGAGGGACTTCCTGGACAGCACGCCAGTCAAACTCCTGGGTCACCCTCCTTACAGCCCTGATCTAGCACCGTGTGACTTCTTTTTATTCCCAAAAATAAAAAATCAGCTCAAAGGGATACAATTTTCGTCGCCGGAAGATGCGCTGGCTGCGTTCGAGCAGGCTGTAAACGAGGTGTCTGCGGCGGACTGGAAAAAGTGTTTTGAAAACTGGTTTAGGCGCATGAATCTTTGTATAGAGGCTGGTGGAAAGTACTTTGAAAAGATTTGATAAAAATATATGTACGTATAGAACAATTTTTTTTAGTTTCGCAAAACTTTCTGAGTGTCCCACGTATAGTTATATGGATGTATAAAACTAAATAAATTTTAATAACAAAATTATGACTTGCATGATCAATAATCCAATTAATATACTTGTAATTTTTTAATTTATGATAATTTTAATATATGATAATTTGAGATAATAATTATGTATAATGAATTAATAAGAAACCTATTTTTAGACTCATTAGTATACCTACCTACTTAAATTTGCAGTGCCCTTGCAGGGTTCATGTACTAATAGTATTTAATTGTGCCATGAAAATGTAATGCATGCATATACTTTGTACATGAAGGCAAATAAATAAATAAATAAATAAATCCCACTACCCTTCTTTTTTTATTTTATGATAATTAACATGAAATATGCTGTATAATTAGGTACACAACCATATAAATCTAAATAATAATGTAATAGAAACAATACATACAATTGATAGAGGCTGGTGGAAAGTACTTTGAAAAGATTTGATAAAAATATATGTACGTATAAAACAATTTTTTTTAGTTTCGCAAAACTTTCTGAGTGTCCCACGTATTGTTTTTTAATGTTCGATTGTCGCCTTGCGACAATTATTCATGTCTTAAACACAGACTTAGTAAAAATATAGACGAAGTGCTGCGAACAATCATACATAGTTATGCCAAAAAAACTATGCTCCTTCGTGTACAACCAGCGCTCACGCACACACAATGCACCTGAAGGATATTGGCTTTCGCGATGCTTACTGGACGATGCCACAACATGTGTACTGAGACGTGTGAGCACGGTTTGAGGTGCATGTGTGTTCGTGAGCGCTGGTTGTACACGAAGGAGCATAGTTTGTTTGTCTTCACTAGATTGTTCGCAGCACTTCGTCTATAAAAGCACGTTTGGTATCAGAGATACAATTAAATTAATACATATAGACAAATAAATATTACGCAACCGATATAAGTAGGCCTTCTAAATTGGTTTAAATTAATAAATTGTAATCCAAATAGTATTGGCAAGGCTGCAGTTAAAAGTGCAGTAACTTTGTGCATTTTAAAATTACTGCATGGTTACAGATAGTCGTGGATCATAAAATTCAAGGCAGAAAAAGCCGATATTGTCAACGAACAGAACTGGGTCGAAAGTTTCAATATTTAGTCAATACAACTTTGAGTTATATATAACTAACCCACTTTTCGCTTGGAACAGATAGGTATTTATAAAACAACTAGTTGACCCGACAAACGTTGTTCTGTCATATAAATTGGGTAGGGACACCTTAATCACCTAGCGGTATGAAATATACTTTACGACCTATTCTCATACCTACCAAATACTGGGTGTAAGGGGAACGCTTCCGAAAACGAAGATAGGTGCTGGTGATTACTGATACGAAACCACGAAAAAAAATGCGATTCTTTTTTTTGATTTTTTCATATATTTTTTTTTTGCATTTTTCATATATAACCAGCTTTGGGCAGTTAAATAAAACTCATACATAATGAAAAATGCAAAAAAATATATGAAAAAAACTAAAAAAGAATCGCATTTTTTTTCGTAGTTTCGTATCAGTAATCACCAGCACTATCACCTGTCTTCGTTTTCGGAAGCGTTTCCCTGACACCCAGTATACACCAAAAATTTCATAAAAATCGATCGAGCCGTTTCGGAGGAGTGCGACCACAAACACCGTGACACGAGATTTTTATATATAAGATGAGGACTCTATAGAAACTTAATACAATGATATAAACCAAAATTCTGTACTAATTTTCATCGTAGTTAAGTATACTGACATATTTCTCTTCTGTAAGACAATATCAGTTCTCACTTCCTACTGCGAGGAGATGTTCGCGCGCGAAGGAGGCGGCGGAAAGGGTTCGAGAGGCGACAACCTCTCTCCCCACACGCAGGCGGAACGGGCACTCTAGGACGGTGTACATCAACTCGGGGTAGGCCACCGCCCGACTAGACAAGTCCCGTTACGGTGGTGCGTTGTGTTACGAGCGCGCCAGTCAGGAGGAGGTTGCGGCCGATGTTGAGGCCGCACGGAGAGAAGTAGCTTGCCTACTAGTGGCAAGCCGGGACCTGCCGGGGGTGGTTAGGGAATACAGAGCGTATTTCACAACCCGAGGGCTGAAGCTAGTTAGAAGAACGCCGTGTTGGTTTTAGTCTGTAAGAGTCCGACACTGAGTCCGATACTGGCTCCGGCTTCCCTAGACGGAGTGTACTGTCCATGAGGATTTCTCCTCTTTTTTGGAAAACATCTGCGTGCAACGTTAGACTGGCTATGACTGACCTTTTAATTAGCTGAAATAGCTATTAAGGGCATAGAGTATCTGATTGTTGGGTTCCCTCCTGTTATAGTCGAGCCTAAACTTAAAAAGCATTAACAACATAACATAACATCACGCCTGTATTTCCCCGAAGGGGTAGGCAGAGGTGTAGTACACCCACATTTCGCCAGTTATGTTATAGTCCCATGTAATAGGGGGCGAGCCTATTGCCACTGACCGGGCACAAATCCAGACTCCGGGCTGCTACTGAGAATTTTTTCAAGGAATTTCCTAATGAAAAAACCCAATAACACTTTGCCCGACCCGGGACTCGAACCCAGGACCCCACGATCAGCAGTCGTGCTTGCAACCTCTAGACCACAGATAATATAATCTCTAGACCAACGAGGCAGATAAAAGAAAAAAAAGAAAAAACGAGGAAAAGCATTATTAATCATTAATTAGTTTCCTTCAGTGAATTTGTCTCAGTCATCAACCTACATTATTCTCAAACAATTAATTCTTCCCAATTAATCATGTAACAAATCTTATATTATTATTTGAAAACAGTATATCCATGGAGTTTCTAGCCGGCTCTTTTCCGTAGGACCAACTTTTTGGAACCGTGTAACTAGATTCATAATTAACGTTTTGAAAGTACATGTAAGTGCACTGCCTCGTTAGTCTAGTGGTCGCAAGCGCAACTGCTAAGCGTAGGGTCCTGGGTTCGATTCCCGGGTCGGGCAAAGTGTTATTGAGTTTTTTCATTAGGAAATTCTCAGTAGCAGCCCGGAGTATGGATTTGTGCCCGGTTAATGGCAATAGGCTCGCCCCGTATTACATGGGACTATAACATTTCTGGTGAAATGTGGGTGTACTATACACCTTTGCCTACCCCTTCGGGGAAATACAGTCGTGATGTTATGTTATGTTATGTTATGTAAGTGCATGTAAATACTTATTCGAAATAAAAACTTTGACTTTGACTTCATTAATTTATCTTCTACGATTTCCTCAGAATGATAAGAATCTATAGTTACTGGAATTGTTTTCCTTTTCGGATAAATGTTGAAATAATGACAATCCTACAGTTTCATTTCAATATCATGAATAATTTTCGTGATTCACAAAGTTCATTGCTCGATTTATTATGTTCGTTCAGCACAAAGTTTCGTGAATCGAAGTTATATTCCAGTCAGCCTCCGTTTGCTTTGAATAATGTCTTTTTTATTTACTTTTAAAATAAACTACCCTTGTAGAATGGAGTTATGTTATTTTTGTATTTGTTTGTTGCTTGGTGAATGTTTCACCTGGTTACTTTCTATACGAAAATTAAAGTATTTTTGAAATCTCGTTGAATGCCTCGTAGTTAGGTGAAATTTGTAGTGTGATTGTAAGAATTCATTATTTATAGATATTGGTTTTAACATTCTGGCCATCATTATAACCAGTCTATTACTAAATTAAATCTTCTAATATTTTTACAATAGTAATAATATGTAATACACAATTATTTTATTATTTTTGTGGAAAGAAAAAATCGCTCACGAGCGATTGAACCTGCGACTCCTGGCTCAGTACGCCAGTGCAAAGTTAGTCGCGTAAGATATCGCTGACGTCACCCAATATGTAACCACCCAACACATAACATAACATAACAACACGCCTGTATTTCCCCGGAGGGGTAAGCAGAGGTGTAATAGTACACCCACATTTCGCCAGTTATGTTATAGTCCCATGTAATAGGGGGCGAGCTTATTACCATTGACCGGGCACAGATCCAGACTCCGGGCTGCTACTGAGAATTTCCTAATGAAAAAACCCAATAACACTTTGACCCGGGAATCGAACCCAGGACCTCACGCTCAGCAGTCGCGCTTGCAACACCTAGACCAACGAGGCAATCAATGAATCAGCAATCAATCAGCGATGCAATGTAATACACAATTATATAATAATTCTAATAAATTTAAATCACATTGTATTTCTTTATAAACCTGTGGACAAAATATAAGGATCTATCTGCATCAATTTATCTAGCTATTACTCACCCTCTGACACACAAACACTCACCCCTTTCACTTTACACACCCAGAGGACAGCTACAACATTTTGTTTTACTTTGGGTCCTGTTAAACTAGTATTACAAGTTTCTAAATATTTAAAATAATAACTGTGTCCTTTTATACGTAGGCTTTGTCATAAATGTTTACAAAAATCCGAAAGTTGGAGACGCCGTATGCTAAAACACAGGCTTTTATAGTCTAGTTCGGCAGCGGATTTAAAGAAACAGACACATTTGTACATTATTTTTAAGCTTACTTATAACTAGATAATTAATTGTGTAAACATGTGCTTGGTCCAATAAATTCTCAAACTTAGTGACGATTTAAATTGTGGAATAAAAAAATCGCTCACGAGCAGGATTCGAACCTCCGACTCCTGGCTCAGTACGCCAGTGCGTTAGCCACTAAGCTAACGTGAACACTGCTCGTGGTATCGAAATTAACTTCCACTATTGTACGTCTTTGGGTGACGTCAGCGATATCTTATTAAGAAACAGTGTTTCTTAATAAGATAGGTTCGGTTGCAGGTTCGAATCCTGCTCGTGAGCGATTTTTTTGTTCCACAATTTAAATCGTCACTAAGTTTAACTTATTATAGGTACTACGACTTTACTAAGTTCAGTGCATCCAGATCAGAAAAATAAAGAGATGATGGAAATAATATTGTCTCAAAAATCCAAAAATCCACAGGACAACTAGCAAGTTAAACATAAATGAGACGTTAAGTACCAAAAGTTTTCAGACGCTATCCAACCGACTCGCGAGTTGCGTGACTCCACCGCCATTGGTAGATAGTTGACAGAAACAAATTGCTTTCTCAATGTTCCTCAAACAAATAAAACTACTTTTGATGACATTTCAAAAGGAAAATTAGATTTTTGAGCGAATAAATATGGCTTTCGTGGTAACTTGTATTAGTAGCTTGAAGAAAATAAAAAAATTAAACATTTTTGGGAATAAATCAACTTTATTAATTAAAATATGATAAATAAACAATTAATTTCATCAAATTATTTATTTTTGTCAACAAATTAACATTAATTTGTGTTATAAATAAATAAATAAACTATTTATTACATTTTTTAATATTAGGCTGTTTGGCGGTTTCCTTCGACCAACTGCGCGTGCATAGCTGTATGTCACCGTGCGATTACAGTAATACGCGCGCCATTTTTCACAAATTCAATATTTGTCTAAAATGTTTGTATATTTTATTCCTCGCGAGTGTGTTGAAAAACGTCGTATGACACGCGTGAGCATTGACTATTATACTCTCGGCTCCATTACGATGCAATCCAGCCTCGAGTATATTAGTCAACTTAGCTCACTTGTATCATAATGTACTATGTAAAAATGAAAAAAATTAAAAAAAAAATTACACATTATCACATGATGCATGAATGAGGTATGAAATCGTAGATAGCCGCTAAAAAGAACAAAGTGTGTAAAAAATAACCTTAGTGGTTTGTTCTATGCAATAAGGCAACTCTACTACCAGGATAATCTAAGTAGTTATTACAAAATCTTCAGCCATGTTTGGCACTACCCAATGAGCCATTTAGTAAGCGAATAAATTCACCATAACAACCACAAATAATTCACAATAGCTACAGGCAAATTGATCCCAATTGTGCGCAGGCGTGTACATAGCTTTCATAATGCGCCGGAGTCGATGCGCTGAGAAAGTGCGCCGGCGCCGTGGGTGGACTCGAGATATGACTACCACCATGTCTGATGACGACTAAGTTGTAAGGCTGATTGTGGGAAATTGTAATTGGGTCAGTTGTACATATTTGTGTAGATTTTGAAGTAGGAGACGTCAGACGAATGGAATAGAGGAAGGAAAGGTATTGGGTGGGTTAGAGAATAAGTGTGCCAGGTACCGCCAAATAAAAACGTAAATATGTAAGGTTCGTTGAAGTTGCACTGAAAATGTCTCTACTGTGTAATATGTCCATGACTTCAGAAATATAGTTAATTACGATAAACTGTGAGGTGGCGGTCAAACGCAAGCCCATTAAATATGACATAAAAAAAAAAAAAACTGCGTCGTTGTAAGGGGCCCGATCTGGGTCAATGGGGCGTTGTTCCGCGTGTCCCACTGATGCTAACAGAGGGCACAGTGGAGGAGCAGGGAAGGGCCCGGTATGCATTAACCCTGTCACTGGGCAAGCAGTGGGAGGACTGTGTCCATGTCCCTGCCCCCGTCACTCTCGAGACCCAGAACAGTGCTGCGGTTGTGTTCTCGCAGCTCTTTTTGGGACCGAGGGTCTTAGCCTTACCGCTCGGAACACACGGAAGGAATCCTCTATAAAAATTACGGGAGGATAGAGCCTGCGGGCCACGGACTCGAGGTAGTACTTCACCCGACCTCGGCTCGTAACGGTGGCGCGCAAAGTTTCTCGTGTGCCACCTGTACCACCTTCTGAGGGTGCGGCTGACATATGTACTGTATTTAATTTAAATATCAAGGAGAGAAGCTCCTACTTTTTAGGGTTCCGAAGTCCTACAAGGAACCCTTATAGTTTCGTCATGTCCGTCCGTCTGTCCGTCTGTCCGTCTGTCCGTCTGTCCTAATCCTTTACAGCTTAATAACTTCTACAGTTATAAACATAAGTAAACGAAATTTTGTTGAAAAATAGTCGACATATAGATCTCAATTTTAAAAGAATAAAAAAATCGTTTTTCCGTATTTTAGGGGTGGTTTCCATACATGTGAAATGGAGAAAAAATAATTTTTTTCGCTGCACCCCCTCGTGTGGGATATCATTGAATAGGTCTACTAAAATGAAGGTAATGTTTGATACACCACTTTTTTATCAGGTGTACCATTTGCGAAATATAGCCCGCCAAAGTGGCTTGCAATGTGTCCCCCCCCTGCCATTTCTAAACTATGCAATGTAGAAACTTATAATCTTCCACATTGATAGACCTTTGTGAAAACTCTCTTTTAAAGTTATTTCGAGTATAATGTGATTATAATTTTTTGAGTTATAGAGAGAAAACTGAAAAATACTTAAAACGTCCTAGTTCAAAGGTCATTGACCTTAGAGAAAAAATATTGTAGCGAATAATGCTCCTTTAGCTACTTTCTATTTGAAAAAAATCACAAAAAGTAACTTTGAAATGACAAACGTCTTAAATTTGGCTTCTTGAATTTATCGCTAGATGGCGCTACTAACAACACGCTCTGAGTCGCGAATGCTGCCGATTATTGCAAAAACTAAAATAGCCATGATTAATATTCGATTTGATTCGTTTGTAATTACACCTACTTAAGGAACCCTATAATACTGAGCATGGCCCGACATGCTCTTGGCCGGTTTTACAAGTTTTTTTGTGAAGGTCTTTCCTAGTGCGTCTTGCCTGTCATGACTTAACGGTGCCGAGACGTGGACACTGACAGTTGGGCTAGTCCACAAATCCAAATTCACTCAGCGAGCTATGCTTGAATTATCTTTTAAGGATAAAATCTGTAACGAGATTATCCGGAGAGGAACTAGAGTGACTGACATAGCTGACCTGGCCAGCCCACTGCCACTTCAGGTTACTGATCCTGTGGCAGTGGGCTGGCCAGGTCTGTCGAAGTACCGATGGCCGTTGGAGCAGCCGATTCCTTGAGTGGAGACCGCGAATCAGTAAACGCAATGTAGGGCGGTGGAAGACAGAATGTTGTGGCGCAAATTTGGAGAGGCATAATAATATGTCCAGCAGAGGACTGTGATAGGCTGAGTTGATTGATCATACGACTGTCTCCCGACTATCTATGCTGTCTAATTAATTAATTATAACTAGTACGTCGGGATATATTTCTGTGATAAGCCGAATTACAAGCGGGCGAAGCCGCGGGCATATGCTAGTTAATCATAATGATGTCAAGGATAAGAAGTCCTTCCAACCTTCGCTCGTAGATAAACAGCTGATTTACCAACAAATAAATCAATTTTATTAATAAATGCCAATTAAGTAAACCGTTGCCAAATTAATGAGAAATGCTAACTAAAGTTAGTAATCCGTATCGTTGGGTAAAATCTGCGTATCTACGTGTGACGTAACTGCCACAGGCTGGGAGGATCGCTTGCGCAAGAGTTGATTTACACGCGAGCTAAGCAACAGAGGCAGGTTTGAGAAATGTATTTTGTAAGGGTTTGTAAACGATGGCTGATAAATAAACTGTAACCAGTGTGTTGATGGAATGTAATTTGCTTTAATTTAGATTAAGAAAACAAATTACGATCCTGTTATTTTGAGCATTAGGTCTATAAGTTAAACAACTGTAATTCTTGGAATAAACGGTTTCTTAACTAACAAATTTATTTTGGTGAACACCAGTTTAAGGTATGGCCCAAGGTAAAGGCAAGTTCGATTAAAACAACTCATTTATAAAATAAAATTTATTTCTATAATGCAGTTATAATTTACAACTACAACACTATTGCTAATACTTAAGCGTTCTGCTAATGCACCCATACACATACATATTAATATTATCACACCTGTTTCCCATTGTAGTAGGCAGAGACTATGGATTTCCACATGCTACGATGCTGACACTCCTCTCCTCATGGGCTCATTCATTCATTCATTCATGTTTTCAGTTATTGAAATAACTGAAAACATCTTAAAGGGTAATTATACTCATCAGTCTGAACAACTTTTACTATGGGACCAACGCTGATCACGACAAAAAATTCAGCTGATCATTTGTGTTCATATACATATATCGACAACATGTAGGGATCAGCATACCTTTTTCGTAATTTCAGGGTTGGTCCAATAGTAAAGGTTGTTCATACTGATGAGTACAATAACCCTTAAACAGGTTTTCAGTTAATTTAATAACACGTTGTAGATTAATAAAATTCCACATATTAATTACCTGTTAAAATCAGCTGTCAAATCTAGTCACGTATCAAGAGATTTAATTGGTATAGTGGGTAGTATTTTATTTTGGCAGCTGTTGACACGAGGTTTAACAACAAATTAAATGAATCAGCTTTGCGGAATCTGTCAATCATCTCCACGAGCCCTTACAAACAGTTTACTGAATTGTCACAGAAATATGTACGTTCTTCAATTGATCATCACGTTTGAATAAAATTAAACACTCGACGAACCATAGGTGAAGTCATAAATAGTAATGTATAAGTATTTTGAGCAATCCATTTATTTTTTCTTAATACCTTTTGATGTTTTACGGCCAAAATTAATATCCAATCTCTCCACGATTTGCCCTACTAGAGATAGGGCAGGGGGGAAATATATAGCTATAGTTACATCGATCGAGGATTAGGCACAACATAGGTATCGTAATATGATAATGACGTTGCATACATGGTTTTTTGTCGTATCTCTCACACAAAATGTCATGAAATCTGTAAAACGAGACTTGTCACGAGCGATAGAGCGTAAACGGCCTTGCTCCTTGGCCCGAATTTTGAAACTTAACTGTAATGTAGGGTATATTAGTAAAAGTTTTGAAACTTAACTGTAACGTAGGGTATATTAGTAAAAGTTTTGAAACACTCTGTCTTTTGTGTGTCATTTGTAAACCAGTCCGATATATGAGTCGTACCGCGAAGACGTTGTTTTATTTATTCATTACCAAGCCTAGTTCACTAACCACTACATCTAAAATTGTGGTACCTTTTTAGGGTTCCATAGTCCTACAAGGAACCCTTATAGTTTCGTCATGTCCGTCCGTCTGTCCTACTGTCCGTCTGTCCTAATCCTTTACAGCTTAATAGCTTCTACAGTTATAAACCTAAGTAAATGAAATTTTGTTAAAAAACTTTCTAGATATAGATCTCAATTTTAAAAGAATAAAAAAGTCGTGATTACGTATTTTAGGGGTGGCGCCCATACATGTGAAATGGGGATGAAAAATTTTTTTTCACTGCACCCCCTTGTGTGAGGTATCATTGAATAGGTCTACTAAAATGAAGGTAATGTTTCATACATCACTTTTTTATCAGGTGTACCGTCTGCGAAATATAGCCCGCCAAAGTGCCTTGCAATGTGTCCCCCCCCTGTTTAGTATTTATTATAAAAGGAGGGGAACGAAACTCATCACTTATATCATTCAAAAGGTACTATTATTATTAGGATGCTATAGATGTGCATGAAAAAAAAACATGCGTGTATGTTGGCGAAGTGAACAAAACACATGATTTCCCCCTACCAAACGCTACTTTACAAACAAAATTGGTCGAGTTTCGACCACAAGCGGTACTAGTACAATAATAAAAATACAAACATATTTCAACAGTCTATCACTATTTAGGTAACTTTTTACTTATCACTACCACGTTTTCACCTGCAATTACCTCTTTTCAAGAGACCCTATTTCCTCCCTCCCCTATTTTTTTTCTTTTTCAAAGAAGTCTTCAGTTAAAGGCACATGTGATATCTGGTCATAGGTGTAGGCGTCGAAGAACCTCTGCGTGACATTCATGGCGTAATCTATGGCGTAGTCCAGGATAGGACCTCCGAAGTCCTTGGCTAGGGCTTGAGAGTCTGAGTTTAGGACTTGAAGTACATTTGCACCTGGAAAAGAATAAGGTAATTGAAAATCAGAAATCTTTAGAGGTATAGTTTGACTGCTCAACCTATTTTATGGAATGTTGTGTACATAGAAATCTAAATATTTAGGTAATAGAAGTGTTAACTGCACTAATAAATACCTATGTTTCTTCCAAGACATTCCAGTTTATTCAATAATTGTCTGGAAGAGATCGCCGTGGAGCGATAAGGCCGCCAATTGTACTTATACCTACCGCTTATACCTAGTTTATATTTATCATGTTTTAATGTTGTGCAATAAAGAGTAGGTATTGTATTTTATTGTATAGGCGCGTGAAGTTATCGCCGCCTGCAGGTGTCTCGTAGGACACCAGTGCGTGAACGGTTTTCTTGATCATCAGTGCTGTATTGGACGCGGAGTCACTAACATTGTATTTTGCAGCATATCTAACAGCGTATTTTTTTGGCTTAATTTATTTTGTCTTTTATTTAGTGTCTCAAGACGAAAGTCTTTGACCAGTGTGTGTTGCCAGTAATTACTTACGGCACTGAAACGTGGTCGCTCACAATGGGCCTGATAGGAAGGCTCAAAGTCACTCAAAGGTCAATGGAGAGGGCTATGCTCGGAGTGTCCCTGCGTGATCGAATCAGAAATGAGGAGATTCGCAGGAGAACGAAAGTGACCGACATAGCCCGAAGAATTGCCAAGCTTAAGTGGCAGTGGGCGGGGCACATTGCTCGCAGAAATGATGGCCGATGGGGCAGTAAAGTTCTGGATTGGCGACCGCGTACTGGAAGGCGCAGCGTGGATAGGCTCCCCACAAGGTGGACCGACGACCTGGTGAAGGTCGCGGGAATCCGCTGGATGCGGAAGGCGCAGGACCGGTCGTTGTGGCGATACTTGGGGGAGGCCTATGTCTAGCAGTGGACGTCTTTCGGCTGAAATGATGAATGATGATGATGATGATGATGAATTTATTTTGCATGGAATGCTAGAAACATTGTGGGCGCAGCAAACCGGCAACACGCGTTTAGGTATTAAAAGACAATAGTGACATTTCTATTACATTATTATTTAGATTTATATGGTTGTGTACCTAATTATACAGCATATTTCATGTTAATTATCATAAAATAAAAAAAGAAGGGTAGTGGGATTTATTTATTTATTTATTTATTTGCCTTCATGTACAAAGTATATGCATGCATTACATTTTCATGGCACAATTAAATACTATTAGTACATGAACCCTGCAAGGGCACTGCAAATTTAAGTAGGTAGGTATACTAATGAGTCTAAAAATAGGTTTCTTATTAATTCATTATACATAATTATTATCTCAAATTATCATATATTAAAATTATCATAAATTAAAAAATTACAAGTATATTAATTGGATTATTGATCATGCAAGTCATAATTTTGTTATTAAAATTTATTTAGTTTTATACATCCATATAACTATACGTGGGACACTCAGAAAGTTTTGCGAAACTAAAAAAAATTGTTCTATACGTACATATATTTTTATCAAATCTTTTCAAAGTACTTTCCACCAGCCTCTATACAAAGATTCATGCGCCTAAACCAGTTTTCAAAACACTTTTTCCAGTCCGCCGCAGACACCTCGTTTACAGCCTGCTCGAACGCAGCCAGCGCATCTTCCGGCGACGAAAATTGTATCCCTTTGAGCTGATTTTTTATTTTTGGGAATAAAAAGAAGTCACACGGTGCTAGATCAGGGCTGTAAGGAGGGTGACCCAGGAGTTTGACTGGCGTGCTGTCCAGGAAGTCCCTCGTTTTGAGTGCGGTGTGCGCAGGTGCATTGTCGTGGTGGAGCAGTAGCCCGCGGAGCCCTGTGTTTGGTCGCTTGTTGCTTATAACAGAGAAAACTTCTGGCAAACATTTGGTAGTATACCATTCGGCATTAATGCTTCTTTGATCCCGTAAGGGAATTGATACCAAGTGGCCAGTCAAATTAAAAAAGCTAGCGATCAAAATCTTACCCCCGCTTCTAGATCGCTTCACTTTGGTAGGCGTTGGCTCATTTTGAAACACCCAAACAGTCGACTGGCGCTTGGTTTCTGGGTCGTATTGATAAATCCAGGACTCATCACCTGTAACGATGTCGTAAACACGCCGAGACGAGCCTGCTTCAAATTTGTTAAGCATATCACGGCACCATTCCACCCGGGCCTGCTTCTGAGCATCGGTGAGGTTGTGCGGCACCCAGCGTGATACTATCCTCCTCACGCGAAGATGGCTGTGTAGAATCTCGTGAACGCTTCCCGATCCAATCTTCAATATGTGTTGAATCTCCTGATATGTAATTCGCCTATTGTCTTGGATTAAATTTTTCACTGCTAGCACGTTTTCTTCGGTAACAGCCGTCAAAGGGCGACCGCTTCTTTCGTCATCCCCCAAAGTTGGTCGACCGCGCTTGAATTCGTTATACCAACGATACACGGTTGCCTTGGAAGGGCCTTCATCCATGAATGCCATTTGAAGTCTATCGTACGATTCATCCGGTTTCAGGCGACACTTGAAATCGTATAAAATCATAGCTCTAAAATGTTCCCGGCGCAGATCCATATTTCAGTGAGACACAATACTTTGAATTAACTCGCAAAAAATGTGGAGGGAAATTTTGAAATTGGAACTTACTTATTTTTACTTATAAATAATCATATTTTCGAAAAACATTATAACTGGCCAGTCTCCCATATATAAAAACTTTTTTTCGCAATACTTTCTGAGGGGCCTGGTATAAATAACAGGGCCGATCGATTCATAGTTTATCAGATTTAAATTCTTCGATTGTGTAGTAGGTTTTCTTTAATAAAAGAGATTTTAACTCTCTGCAGAACATTGACTGTTTTAAACTTTAATAAACGAAATCTTCTTTTTTAAAGTGACTATTTCCACAACCCATTTAAAAAACCAACAGTCGCTAAACCATTGACATAACCTGTCTGTAACATGGACATTGGGCTATATGTGTCAATATTTGACAGTTTGATGAGAAACGCTGGGTCAAGGACATCATAAATCGCGTCAATAGTACCATGGTATAATAAGATGTTTCACCAGGTATTCTCTTCCCGCAATGACAGCGCGATGCCTCCAAGCTACGTCACGATCAGTGCTGCCATTGATTGATATCTTCAATATACTTAAGGAGATTTTTGTTCATAATGAATATAAAATAAATTCCTAACTAGCCTAACTATTTGTTATCTCGTGTTATTCATCTGATTAGCTAATAAAGGAAAGTATATTAAATTACTAGTTCAAAAGTGATTCTTTATAGAAGAAAGTAAATGAAAAAATGCATTTTGGTCGGGTAATTTATTTTCACAAAGTGGCAGCACATCAAACTGACAAGTGTCACGCTAACAGCCCGCTATTGGCTCCACGGCCGATGACGTAGTACGGAGGCAATCACGTGACCTAGCTGTCACGGGAAGAGACTACCTGGTGTTATTATACCATGAATAGTACGACATACACCTGGCCATAACATGCAAGGTCTATTATACGTATTAATACTCAAATGATCAGGGCAAATTATGATCGATAATTTAACGATGTATTCGCGGTACTTTACGAGTTTTGGCGAACCGCGACTTAGTTATCAAATTTCATAACTCCGTTTAATTTCACAGGAGAAAGTCATCGTCATCATCATCAGAATTTCAGCCGAAAGACGTCTACTGCTGGACATAGGCCTTCCCCAAGTGGGAGGTATGCCATAATCGCCACGCTTGGCAGGCGGGTTGGCGATCGCAATTGGTTGGGAGAACGCTGCTGCCCATCCTCCCCTGCCCATTTAGCGTGATTGGGTATAATAAAATTTAACATAAAAAATGCAAAATGATGCTGCGGAATACCTAAGTGTTGGCGATATTGATCATGTGATTTTTAATGTCAAAATTAATAAATAATTCTATTAGCAAGTGTTATCAGTGTTGAAAGTGATGTGCTTACAAATAATAACCTCCCGTCGCTTGATTGAATAATTGAAAAATAAAAATTCCTCCAGTGATTGTGTAGTGACACAAATTCATTAAAAACACTTGAAGTATAAGATCCTAACCTAACCCATAGTAAGACGTGGCTAAAAGGTCCTAGCAGCCAGGCTATAAAACTAAAACTAAAAAAACTACTAGAAAACCGTAATTAAAAATGTACAAAATATTGTTCTAATCTAATTCTAATAATTTCGGTCACGGCGGCTGATCTCAACTGAGACTAAGCCATCTGCGCGGGACATATTATAATGCACTAGTGTGTGCGTAAACACAGGTGCACTCTCTATACCCTCACTCTCATTATTATCCTAAGGGACGGCAATCCGACACGACTGGAGAGAGATCAGGGGCAGGACCGACGGCTTTATGTGCACCGAGGCACGGGGGTATAGCACCGCCAACATCCTGACTCCGGGCTGCTACTGAGACATTCTCTTGATAGAAAAATCCATATAATACTTTTTGTCCGACCCGAGAATCGAACCCAGGAACTCTCGCTTAGCAGTCACTCATGTGGCCACTAGACCAACGAGGCAGTCGCAATGTTGTAATATGTCAATCTCATGACAGTACCTAGATGGTCCTAAATGTTACGAGAATTGGCCCTCAGATTAATACAATTACACACATCGAAATTCATAGTCAAGTTTAGCGGAAGTAAGTACCGTAACTTTGCCTACTACTTTGCCTAATTACACGCACTGATTCTTTATAACTGAACCAAAAGTTAGCGTTGTCATAGTTTTTAAATCTCGCCCAGGACGGAAATCATAGCTATTATAGTTTACTCAAAAACAACTAGGCAAAGTAGGGCTTGTGGGCAAAGTTAGGGCAGTTTACGGTACTTAGAATTCGTGTATTTCGCGTGCGAATATTGACGGTAGTAAAATGTAGAGAATCTTTGCACTAAACTTATGTTCCATAAACTAATCCGTTCTGTTACTATTTGTTCGCTGCTTTTCTTATTGACCACTACTCCATTCTACTCAAAGTCATCTAGTAGAAATTTTAATTAGAGAAAAAAGGATAGAAGACAAAATTTTTGTCTGTAATAATTTGAAAAAAAAAAATACAAATGGGATGATGGAAATCCATTCTAGAGTTTTTCTCGTCCAGCGGCTGGTATCCATTCTTGCATTGTGTCCCGCCTTTGCCCACTTTTTCCCTGCTATAGAAGCCATCACGTTACAGCACGTAGGTCATGACTAGATGAGTCGAGACTGCCAGGAATGGAAAAGGAGGGAAGAGGCCTACATCCAAGACGATGAATATCAGGCTCCAATGATGATGACTACTAGTGCCTTATTGCAGCACTGTAGCTTTATGTATGCCGAGAACGCTGTTTCTATTTCCTTTGTACTTTTAATAGCCTACTGCTTAACATAATTATGGTCTCTTCAAAGATGTGCCACAACACCCGATCTTTTTTTTCTCGATCTCCCGATCTCCATCGGCTATCCTTTTCCAAATTGTCTGTACGTCTATCTTTCGGTAGTCCCTCACTATGCTTGGGGACTCAAGGACAACTTCAACGGTAATCGGTCCATTGTCAGAAGTGCGAGAATTTATTAGATGTTCTACATCTGATAAATCCATGAATTTCTTATTAAACCGAATCTTACACCCTCTTAAGGGTAAAACCTTTCTTAGTACGCGTCTACAGCATAAAAGGAAGGTACCCTCCAAATTTCACGTTTCTAACTTAAGTACTTACTGATTTGCGGGTTCCCTCTGATGAGATTAGTCAGATTCAGCTTGAGATTTGTGCCGTAGTCCGCCTTGTACTTGTAGGAGTTGATCTTGTAGTGACCCTCGCCCTTGTCGTTGATTATGACTCGTTCTGCCACCTCCAGGCGAATGCGCTGGTTGTCTGGGTTAAGGAAGTAAGAGATTGTTATAAATAATAATATAGGAAATTGAGTAACACGAACGACGTCATTCTGGATAAATTGGGATACTTGATGAAGCCTTGACAGAAAGATTAGTCAGTAAACATTACACTAGCTTTAGGTAACGCATATTTATCCTAGCTGGAGTGAACACTAGTAATGTACAGAAAATACTTTGAATGAACCTAGAGCGGTAGACTCCTTGAATCAGTTGGTCAAGGTAAACCAATTGGCCGTAACCACCGCTGTAAAATACATGCACGCAATTTCTTGCACATTTGCTCAATTTCATTTGATTTATACATGTAATTTCTACTTATTCCTTGTGTCTTTTTACTTGTATGTCTTGTATCTTGTTTTGTACTAAATAAACCTGTTGTCTGTCTACTTATCTTAATATATAATGTTATATTTTTCTGGTGTACAGTAAAGAATAAGAATAAAAAAATAGTAATAGCACAAATTCACAGAATAATTGGGTCAGTAAACGCCTATTGCCAAATAACAACTGCAAGTAGAAAATGCAAGGAGCTCATGGAATTGATATTGCATTTATAATTTAATTGGTGATACATACAGATCTTGATCTTGGCCTGTCCATCAGTGTCGAGGTTGAAGAGCAGCAGTCTACCCAGCAAGCTGTACAGCCCGCTCACTGTGAAGTTGCAGTGCATATCGAACACGAAGGTACGTGTCTTACGACGAGAGCTGCGAGGAAAAAGAGATGGAGTTTAGTTTGCGTACTGTAGGCAGTGGCAGCGTAAGGGGTGAGGGGACGGTAGGGGCGGCCTGCTCCGTGTGCCAAACACCAAGGGGTGAGAAGTGGGTGCGTCGCCGCTGCCACTTGGAAGCCGCCAGTATTTCTTCCAGAGTAGCGATGGCAGTCCAGTTGACTACCTTGGAGCTTCTGAGATTATTCTGTAAAATGGGACTATTCTGAGTCTGTTCCGAGTCCAGTGCTGTATCTAAGATTTGTCGTTTCGGTGGCTTCATGTGAAAAAGGCTTTTAAAAATTAATGTTAATGAAATCGTACTTAAGAATCTTTTGAGATCAGCAATGAGCCAAGCGTGACTGACCTTGATAATGTCATTGAATATTTTAGCAAAATAAAGTCACGTATGCACGTTTATAGGCTGGTGCAATTCTTTACGTCCGGCACCACACGCCTCTGTGGTCTAGTGGTTCGAGGGTCGGACTGCTGATCACGAGGTCGTGGGTTCGATTCCGACAGGACAGAAATATTTGTGTGATGAACAAAAGTGTTTGTGTTGGCCTGGGTGTTTCTTATGTATTATAAAAAAAAAAGGTTATAAGTATTATATCCATTGTCTAGTACCCATAGTACAAGCTCTGCTTAGTTTGGGACTAGATGGTGCTGTGTAAAAATGTCCCGAAGATATTTATTTATTTTATTTATTTATTAATTACTTACAGTGAAAATTACAATACAATATCTTCATTTGCAATAAATAGGGTACATCGAATGTTGTTACATGATAAAAAAAAATGTTCTAGCCCATTTAGCCACCATCAACAGCATGCAAATTAATTATAACTAATTAGTTGGGTGTCTGAGATTTTGAGTTATTGAAATAAAACGTTGTATAGGTACTGCTATTGAAAAGCCACCAAATCTATGGTTATTTTCCATTGTAATGGTCTGTGTAGAAATACCATGTTCAACCGAAGATATCCATCCAAGGATTCCAAATCTCGCAACCAAACATACTTGCAACATAAGTAATACACGATCCTTTCCTATGTTGGTTCGGGTCGGTTTCTCAATAATATATCTAAATTTATTTATTTATTTTATTTATTTATTTATTTGTTCAGTGGTATACATAACAAAAACATTCTAAAGATGTTAAATTTCACACGTACAGGTTTCTATGACCTTCAGTGTCCAAAAGTTCTATAACTTAGAGATACCGGTCACCCCAGAGTCGTATCAGTTTCCATAATTATATATCTTAGACTGCTGACATACACTTGCAACATGATTATAAATGAATTTTGCATTGTTGAAAGAAAGAAAGAAAGAAAAATGGTTTATTGTCACAGTTAACGACGCGCAACATTTAAACAACAGTGATACAAAACACAAGCCCCGGCTTTTGCAGTTAACAGGTGGGGTTACAAAGAAAGTCAAACAAAAAAACACAGGTAAAATATAAAGAAAGGACAGTCGACATAAAATATAAGAAAAGTATAGTTGACCGCATGACAGTGGCAACACCCGAGCCAGAAAACCGCCCTTACTGCTTACGAAATAAAGGCGCTGTCAACGTCAAAATTGTTGTTGTTGCTTGTTATTTATTCATGGAGTTTTTTCGAGATTCTTCTCTGGAACCGAGCAACTAAAAATTCTAGTCTAGAATAGACTATTCATAAGCGTCTCTAATTAGGTATATTTAAATAAAAAACTTAAGACCCACTCTATCAGAGTGGTTCTTAAGATGAAGAGTGGATACTAGAGTGGGTCTTAAGATGAATATGGACAAGACAAAGGTTATGTCGAATTCCCATATAGCACCCATTCCCGTAAACATCGGAGAATCTACACTCGAAGTTGTTGACGATTATGTATACCTAGGACAAACTGTCCAGCTAGGTAAGTCCAACTTCGAGAAAGAGGTCAATCGTCGGATCCGACTCGGTTGGGCAGCGTTCGGGAAGCTACGCAATATCTTCTCGTCCAAAATACCGCAGTGTCTCAAGACGAAAGTCTTTGACCAGTGTGTGTTGCCAGTAATTACTTACGGTACTGAAACGTGGTCGCTCACAATGGGCCTCATAAGAAGGCTCAAAGTCACTCAAAGGGCAATGGAGAGGGCTATGCTCGGAGTGTCCCTGCGTGATCGAATCAGAAATGAGGAGATTCGCAGGAGAACGAAAGTAACCGACATAGCCCGAAGAATTGCCAAACTTAAGTGGCAGTGGGCGGGGCACATTGCTCGCAGAACGGATGGCCGATGGGGCAGTAAAGTTCTGGAGTGGCGACCGCGTACTGGAAGGCGCAGCGTGGGTAGGCCCCCCACAAGGTGGACCGACGACCTGGTGAAGGTCACGGGAATCCGCTGGATGCGGAAGGCACAGGACCGGTCGTTGTGGCGATGCTTGGGGGAGGCCTATGTCCAGCAGTGGACGTCTTTCGGCTGAAATGATGATGATGATGAAATAAAAAACAATTTGAATTTGATAATTTAAAACCTGTCCTAGGCAAAAACTGACCAGAATTCGCGACGGTTACCCAATGCCTTTAAATATATGTTTTTGCCGGCTCAAATAAGTGGCGGTTGGTTTAGCGACGACCTCCAGTCACAACTCTAAAGTTTCGCAAGAAGTTAAGAAACTCTACGCGTGTGTGTTGTTTGGGCACGGTTACAATGTTAGTTCCTAAGGATGGCTGTGTCTTCGAGTATTTATTAACCAACGGTTGTGTAGAGAAATTTTGATTTAACTTTTTAAAATATCATTGGATATCATTGATTTAATCTCAATTTGTTCACAAAGCACAAAGTAGGGTTTGCAAATATTCGAAACTGTAGTATTCGATCAATTTTGGGTGCTATTCGATTTTTTTTTCGATTGCGAACCCTCATCGACCATACATCCCAATAGACGCCTAATGTTGGATATAATGCGTACAATGAACGCTGCCACTAGCTGAGGCGGGGTACTGCAATCCGATTGGCCCTACCAAGGCGGCTATTGGCTAATCAATAACGTTTTGACGGCTCACATAAGTGGTCGAAACTGATTGAAGTTTTCAAGCATGTGTTGACACTTGTCAGACTTGACAGACATCGGTCGCCTGCCCTGTTGTGAAGCGTCTATGGGGTGTATAGTCGATGCAAATAGCCACCAATTTTTGATGGATTGTGATGGTTCGGAGAAGGTGATCAGCTAAATATTAAAAGAAAATGATTTTTCTATTAAATGAACAGAAAATCACCACGACACACTGGGCCGAACGCTCATAACAAAATTGGCAACCTCCTTTGCTAACATTGTTTTTAATAATTATTTCACATAATTCGCAAGGTTAGACGGGGTAGTAATTAAAAGGCGTCTTGTAAAGTTTACCCTGATCGGGCTAATAATTAATTGTTAATTATTTGATATAAAAATTCCTTTGTTTTGCAAAACTTAGGTCTTACTGATGTGTTCCGCAATTAAGTTGTTTTTATTTAGCTTCTTTTAATTGCTCATGTACACACGGCTACACATCAAGCTGTACATTTCCAGTTTATGCTGACCTCGCATTGCATAGGCTTTCCGTACAATGCGAGATCAGCTTATACTGGAAATGTACAGCTTGATGTGTAGCCGTGTGTACAATCTCTAATGGGCAATTGAAGTTCCTGTTTTCGGTAGTCAGAAAATATAATATGTTTAAACTATCATGCGAATGTGGTTGTTTGTTGACGAAATTGATTTATGACATCGTAGGAGCAGGAGCAGTGTCCCCTGAGACGTGACTGCGTAGCACAGGGGGGGTGGAACCGGTAGCATAACCCATTCCCGGAGTCCTCCCGCTATTGTTCTGATGTTATTATTACTAACATAACACATAACATCACGCCTGTATTTCCCTGAAGGAGTAGGCAGAGGTGTAATAGTAAACCCACATTTTGCCAGTTATGTTATAGTCCCATGTAATAGGGGGTGAGCCTATTGCCACTGACGGGGAACAAATCCAGACCCTGCTACTGAGAATTTCCTAAAGAAAAAACCCAATAACATATTTATTTTAAATTGTGGAAAGAAAAAATCGCTCACGAGCAGGATTCGAACCTGCGACTCCTGGCTCAGTACGCCAGTGCTTTAGCCACTAAGCTACCGTGAACACTGCTCGTGGTATCGAAATTATCCTCCACTATACGTCTTTGGGTGACGTCAGCGATATCTTAACATTGTTCCTTAACCGACTCGACTAACTTTGCAGTTAAATCAAAGTCGTATAGATATGCCTAGCCTTACTAATTATTTTATTATTTTAACGCATTTTACGCATGCTAAGCGAATTCTAAAGATTTTAAATTGTGGAAAGAAAAAATCGCTCACGAGCAGGATTCGAACCTGCGACTCCTGGCACCACCCAAAGACGTTACCCAAAGACGTATAGTGGAGGATAATTTCGATACCACGAGCAGTGTTCACGGTAGCTTAGTGGCTAAAGCACTGGCGTACTGAGCCAGGAGTCGCAGGTTCGAATCCTGCTCGTGAGCGATTTTTTCTTTCCACAATTTAAAATCTTTAGAATTCGCTTAGCATGCGTAAAATGCGTTAAAATAATAAAATAACATATTTATTTATAAAATTATTAATAAAACATACAACCCATGTTGGTCAAAAAAGTACCACTCTAAACTACTTCCACTACCACCACCCACAACACCAGTACCACTCTTAGTCAAAGTGTGTGAGTGTGTGCCAGTGTGGCCACAGTGTGGGGAGGGTTTAGTGCGGTAAAAATCACACACGCGCCAAGCCTGCAGAGGCTGGTAGCCTTTCGGTTTCCTCCTCGAAATAAAAACCACGTTTGTGTGTGACCACGCACAGGGTAGGGTTCCGTAGTCAGTACAGGCTATACAGAGTACAAGGCATCCCAAATTAGGTGTTTTTTTTCCATAAACTTATTATGTTTTTCTTTTTAAATGGTTACGTAGGTCGACTATAACTCGTAAACTAGAAAAGCCTACTCATCAGTGATAGTTTTCCTCCCTTCCCTAAAAAGAAGGGGTTAACTAATTATGTGGAAAACTTCTTCTGCTAAAGAGTGTACAGTCAAACACGGCGACCCTGGATAGACTTATCTCTTTATTAGACTGTACATACGTAGAACCCCTTTGGTCCAGATTATATTCTCGGTTAACCCGAAAATCGACGATGAAGTGACAATAATAAAATAATAAATAAATATTTTTGCGAAATTTTTACACAGCACCATCTGGTCCCAAACTAAGCAGAGCTTGTACTATGGGCACTCGACAATGGATATAATACTCATATACATATTTTTTTTTAAATACATACATAATTATAATACATAAGAAACACCCAGACCAACACAAACACTTATGTTCATCACACATATATTTGTGACCTGTGGGAATCGAACCCAAGACCTCGTGATCAGCAGTCCGACACTGGAACCAATAACTTAAAAATAAATAAATATTTTTGGGACATTTTTACACAGCACCATCTTAGTCCTAAACTAAGCAGAGCTTGTACTATGGGTACTCGACAATGGATATAATACTCATATGCTTATTTTTTTGTAAATACATACTTATAATACATAAGAAACACCCAGACCAACACAAACACCATCGCTTACAGGTGAAGTGGCGGTCAAACGCAAGCCCGTTAAGAATAAAAAAAACACTTTATGTTCATCACACAAATATTTGTGTCCTGTGGGAATCGAACCCACGACCTCGTGATCAGCAGTCCGACACTCGAACCACTAGACCACAGACGTAGTCAAATACCTGCTAATAGCATAAATGTTACAAAAAATACTTCTCATTTCAAGTTTATTGAAATAAGTATTTATTAATGTAGTTTATAAGTATTACAGTTAGGAGTAAATGTATAAATATATTAATCGGGGTCGTGTTATATCTGTGTGCCAAATTTCATTAAAATCGGTGTAGCCGTTCTTGAGTTATAAATGATGTAACTAACCTGTCTTTGTTTTATATATTAAAATAAGGAATTGAAATGTTTAATATGGCGCCCTTTATGAGTTTTTATATTAATTGATTATTATTATTAACTGAGATATGGATTATATCTATAATGACATCAATTTTAATTGTATTGAATTTTGCTGTGCCCTACAGGGTCCATAATTGTGACTAGCTATTAAGCCATTATGTTTACCACCTAATTTACATTGTGGAATGCAAATAAATAATATGAATATGAGTTATTGACACTTCATCGTTGCTGGATTGTAAAATGCTGTTACCAGCCTGGCGACCAAAATGTTACTCATTTCCATAAACGATTCGAGATTATATATACGAATTAGGGATTATCTCTTGCCTAAACTCTTAAGGTCACGTCTTGGAAACTAGGTGTAATACCTAAATTGGTCTAGAATTACTCCAAGTAAGGGCTAAGTATTCTATTAGTATTAGTAGAGCTCCTTTGTGAACGAGCTCATCCGGGGAAGTAGGTACTACCTCCTCATCTATTTCTGCCGCCAAACAGTGATGCTTGCATTGCATTGCATTGTTCCGGTGCAAAGGATACGGTTGCCGGTGAAATTACAATCACATGAGACTTTCCAACTTCATGTCTAAGTTTGGCGAACCAACTTGCAAAAATATTAAAACAATAGCCTAGGCTAGGTGGTATTGCAGCTGCTGTTATGGGCAAAGGTAACCGCTTAACATCAGCTGGGCTTTTAGGGCTCGTTTCGCCATCCTAAGGCCGGGACTCCACCAAAGCAGAGATTATCTCCTCTCCGTTCGTCTCGTCTCCGCTTTGGTGGAGTCCCGGCCTAATCACTACATAGTATAAAACAAAGTCGCATCCCGCTGTCTGTCTGTCCCTATGTATGCTTAGATCTTTAAAACTACGTAACGGATTTTGATGCGGTTTTTTTAATAGATAGAGTGATTCAAGAGAAAGGTTTATATGTATAATACATGCATAGGATAGCAGCATTGCACCCGTGCGAAGCCGGGGCGGGTCGCTAGTATACTATAAAATAAGGAAAGGTCCTATCGGCGCGGAATAGAGAGGATTGGCACAAGGAAGAAGGAATGATTATGATAAACATTACCATTACCACCAATGACTCCCAATGAGTAGGCTGAATGTCACATTTCTTCAAATGTCTTTTCTGAACATCCTTGTAACGCAGTAATTGGCCACCGCGCTTACGCTTACCAAATTCTAGTTCAGAAAGGAAAATTCGTTTTGCTTCCTCTCTTCGGACAATAGAGACAGGTGTTCGCACCATTTACATTGAAAGGGTTATACTTACGACACTTTATCTGGAATACAGGTGCTCAATCCCATCAATTTAGCATTGTGGAAGGTCATCTTTAAATTTCCGGGCAGTATCATACTAATGTTCCTGTCCAAATAGAGCGGGTCCAGTGTCGGGATATCGGCTTCCGGGATTCCCTTCACGATTCCCGGGATGGCATCCATGGTGGCTTTCGTGAAACATTCATCGCTAAGCTCCGAGCAAGGATGGATGTAGTCGGCTGTAAATTGAAAGTTTTTCCATCCTGTATCTAGTAGATATTTATCCTGTTCCAAAAACAAATCGAAGTAGTTTTTCATCGTTTTTTAAATTATTACAGATGATTACAAATGGTGTTATTTATTATTTCGATATTTTAATATTTAATGTGGGTGTACATACTATTACACCTCTGCCTACCCCTTCGGGGAAATACAGGCGTGATGTTATGTTATGTCATGTTATGTTAATATTCAATTAGTTAAAAAAAATAGTAATTAAAATTTTCAATAAACAATTTATTTATGTGTTTAAAATGCTTCTATAGACTGATAATAACCGTGTTTTCATTTACTGTCGTATTTTCATATCCACGGTGTATAACATTCGACGAGTATTAATTTCTGTAGAATAAACAAATAATGAAATTTATGGTGAAAAATGTAACAGCCTTCTTTAACTAATAAGTAGGTACCTAGAATAATGAATGAATGCACTATGCATAGGTAGCTCAAAACAACCTAATCTGCCGGCGTAAAACGAAAACCAAATTGTACTAAAGAACCAACGGTTACGTTTAAAATTCGAATGCTCCAATTAAAAACAGAACTTACGCAAAGGAATCAGTTGTAAGCTGCCATAAATGCAAGCGCACAACACTATGATCACATAATGTCCGTACTTCGACATCTCTTATAAAATTCACTGTTTTTCTTCACTTCAAAGCGCACTAGTGTTACATACGAGGCCTGTTACACGAATGTTCGCTGGCTGCTTGTCTAAATGATCTTTAATTTCGTAGTGATTAAACAACACTTCAAGGATTTAAGGTGTGATTTCATTGGGACGATTTAGTCGAAGAAGTAGGCCGCAAACGCCGATGACGACCGGCCGTGTGTTAGTCTTGCTTCACATACGCAGCGCTGCGTTTTGTAATTGTGTTGTGATTGTGACATATTCTATTATGCAAAGAGTTTTATTGTACCTATGCATCTTTGAAGCACAAGTTACATCGATTACGATTTCAGTGTTAAACATAAATCAATAGGCATTCAAATCTTTTGTTTTTGTTTTGTTGGTGATGCTTTGTGTAACTTCATTGTGTATGTTATGGCTCGCAAAGTATATGTATTAGTGTCCTGCCGGTATTATATATCTTAATGTCATCGACACCGAGGTCTAGGTCGCCTCTTTGTAAGATTTTATGGACATCAATAAAATCTGCGATTTTTATGTGTCTCTAAAGGAAATACGCTCTAAAACGTTTGTAAAGCCGACCTTTACACCATCATCTATGGCATAAGAGTGGTTAAGTAACCCATAATGGTGCACGCAGCTCGTTCTAAGGTGACTAAAAGATTGCCGGATGGACATTGCAATTTAACTAAGGTTGTCAGAGCAAAAACTGTAGTAAGTAATTTAAATTGCAATCCAAATGCATTATTAATTACTTGGGATGTAGCTATGAGTGGTATTAGGTAATCGTAATTCACTGCTTTCACCTTTCACGGTCGGTTTATTTACACTTATAATGGTTTCTTATAATCTTATTCTTTTAAGTGTCAAAATTGTTATGAAATTGTTACAGTCATCATCATCATCATCATCATCATCAGCCTATATTAGTCCACTGCTGGAAATAGGCCTCTCCAATGGCACGCCACTGACATCGATCCTCGGCCACTCGCATCCAGTTGCTATCAGCCACCTTGCCCATAAAATTGTGATATGAAATTGTTACAGTGTATTTACTACTATTTACTGAATTATTTATTCATCCATTCTCACGCAACTAAGGCCTATTCTAATTGCTCTAATCCACTTATCCGGTTTATAGCTAGAAAATGTCACGCCGGCCATGTATGTAGGTACACTCTGTTTTTTTCTTACTTGTCTTATTTTGTAAACAATCTTGGCAATTCGTCAATAAAGTTATCAAAAGACATTAACAATTTAACACACAATTTTAAGCTATTGCATAGCTTCTATCGCGGGCCTTGAGCGTGGAGACCGAATCCAGAAATTCCGTAACGAAAATAACCTAACACCCCCCACTCCGACCGGCACAGCGGTGATACTTTTTAGTTTTGCCATCTATCGATGAATAGCAGAACTTTTAATGACTTTTTGAAATATCACGCTTGTCTCTTTAGTTCTGCAAATCGCCTCTAGGTGGCATTGGTTGTATCGGCGTTACTGCGCATGCGTAATCCCCCTGTTCGCCCCGCAATCTGGTGACTCATGCCTGCTTAGAGTTTCGGCGTTAGGGCACCTCCTCTTTGTATTTACATAAAAAATGCTATGCAATAGCTTTACCGCGGCAGTCTCCAAGTGCCACTCGGCTTTTTTTTTAAATCTAGTTATATGTGCAGAACTATTAATTATATTTATCAGTAGTTATTTGAATAATAATACATGCCAAGATTGTTTATTAAACAAGACAAGAGAGAGAAAAACAGACTATATGTGTGAAATTATTTAAGTATTTATTTTATGAGAACGGTACCTTAAATAAGTTTAAGTTTTGCTTAGGTAAACATATTTCGAATGTTATTGAAGGTTAAAAAAATGTTTAGAATGTCATTCGTTATTTTTATGAAAACAAGTCAAGAATCCTACTCCAGTTTTGAATTTCGAAAAAAACAAAAAAATATAAGTGCAGTGTTGAAAGCTTAGGGTATTTTCCCCTAAACTTAGGGTATTTCTTTATTCCTAGGGTTTTTTTTGGGTTAGAGAATTTCTTAGGGTATTATTTTTAGGGGAAAATATTTTGACAGTATGTTGAATCCATCAAAGATATCGGAGGTTAAAACGACACGTTTGTTTGTGCGTTTATGATAGGCTAACAAAATGCAGTGCAAATAAAAAACGAGTGTGCTTTAGACCACACGACTGAAGTAAAACTTCACTAACTTATATCTCCCTCAATGCTATTTCAATGAGAACAAAGGAATGGCGGCGCGGCGCGCGTACATCTGCTGACGCTGTGTCGTGGCCGGCCGTCGCTCGCGCCTCGTTCCCCGCGTCCCGCACTACCCCCTCCGTTCGCCTCACTTTTCGTAACGCATTCACCAGCTTACTCCGTCAAGCGTGCGTAAAGAAGTTATACTTCAAAAATCTGCTGCCGTATCTTACACACTAGAAAAAAAACAAAATTATAAAATGACAAAGACAGCAAAAAACACAGTTGCTGTATGTGTAATAAATGCTTTTATGCAGTTGCTGTGTCACACACAGCATGAATCAAGTTAGGACAATAATAAAACATATAGGTACGTGAAATATTTTGACAGTTTTTATTTGTTCCTAACACTTTTTAGGGGAATTCTGTTCGATTATGGGTGAATTTAGGGTATTTTGCACTGAGACTGGGGGAATTATTTTTTTGGGTTGGCTACACTGTATAAGTAATTACAGACGAATTGAGAACCTCTTTCTTTTTTTGGAAGTCGATTGACATCCGTAGGTAGTTAGGTACCTCTAACCCGTATCCAAAGAAGCAAAAAAAGGTGGATAAACAAAGTACTAGGTAATTACTTTACACAACATCACAAAAATGGTAGGTAGTATAATTTTATTGTAAACAATTTGGATATCTGTTTTGCGGTAATCCTTCATTTTATAGAAAACCAAATTATCTATTTTCGTTTCGCATTCTATTTTCAGATTTGGGGTGGGATTGGGATATACCTCCTAGCGGTTCACCCCGGGCAACGTCGTTACTATCACAGTGATGGCGGCTGAACGATCCCTCTTTTGCGGTGGTAGGATCCTTTGGGTCCGCCTGGCTCGCGACCACCCTCCCACTGTAGTCCAGTGCCAAACAGTTCGCTGTGTTCCACTGATCATGTGGGAGTGCCAGTGCCTTTGGTGTTAGTGTGGGTCCAGTTGCATTGTACAGAACTGGTCTCTGCCTCTAGGCGACGCTGTATCGAGCGACTCATCTCGGAGCCTAGCGGGATCCGAAGCACGGTCTTAGCCGTTGACCGACCGCAGTCAGTAGGGGGCCCAAGTAGCGCGCCAGCCACGTGCCAAAGGCTGCCCCGCCAACTTGCGAAAAATCCCGAGATGCTCCACCGTGCCAGTTGGCGACTGGACGGGAGGACCCGGTGGCCATCAACGGGGGGGTTCGGGCGTCCCCGCGGTCTCCGAATGAGTCCCTCATAGGTCGGCTTACCCAAAGAGTGTAGTGTAGTTTAACTGAGCAATGTCTCGGACCTTCACTAACACCACCAATACTCCAAAATAAAATATGAAAAGCAGAAAAAGGAATAAGGTTTGCAAACGGCTGCACTTCCTCCCACTGAAAGTGCACTCCACCAACATCAGGGGGTTGCACTCCAATCTCGACTCGGTCCACCACCACCTAGAGACTGCAAAGCCGCACCTACTCTTCCTCACGGAGACGCACATAGCGACCCCGTCAGACGTGGCGTACCTCAACTACCCGGGATACTCGCTTGAGCATTTGTTCAAGCAGCACGCTGGGGTCTGTGCGTACGTACGCGATGACATCTGCTGTCGGCGTCTCCGCTGCTTTGAGGCGAAAGGCATTCCTGCCATATGGCTATTGGTGGATACTGGGGTGGAAAAAACAGTCTACAACTGTATCTACCGATCGCATTCCGGTGATCAGGAGACGACCAGGCTGTTTGACTATTTAACAAAGACGACAGATTTGGTCATGCAGCGATATCCAACGGCGGAGCTTGTTTTCCTGGGGGATTATAATGCCCACCATAAAGACTGGCTGTACCCATACCGGGAAACTGACCATGCTGGACGTGAAGCGCGCAAATTTGCGTTATCGCTAGATCTTACCCAGCTGGTGAACCAAGCAACGCGTGTACCGGATATCGACAGCCATCAACCCAATTGCCTGGACCTTCTGCTGACAACAGATCCACACAGACACTCAGTATCAGTCTCAGCACCGCTGGGAACGTCTGACCACTGTGTGGTGAAATCCGTGTCGATATGCTCCCCTCAGGATAACAGCCCTAGAGGCACGAGGCGAGTGTGGCGATACGAGTCAGCAGATTGGGATGAGATGCGTCACTTTTTTGCATCTTACCCTTGGCAGCAAGTGTGCTTCTCTTCCAGCGACCCGACTATCTGCGCTGATGCTGTCACTGACGTGATACGGCAGGGAATTGAGTATTTTATTCCGTTCTCTGACATACCACTCGGACACAAAGCCCGACCTTGGTACAACGCGGACTGTGCTAGAGCTGAGGCTCGCAAAGAGTCCGCTTACCAATCTTGGGTCAAAGCTCGTGACCGCAAGGACAGACGTCGGAAAGTGCGTGAAAAGAAGAGAACCTTTAATACTGCCGCCAAGTCCTGCAAGCGGGTACTACGAAAGGCCCGTTTCAACCATGTTGGGCATATAGGGGCCAAGTTAGCTTCATACCCTCCAGGTAGCAAGCAGTTCTGGTCCCTGTCTAAATCGGTCGAGACGAACTTCTGTCGTCCTTTGCTGCCTCCAATGCAGAAACCTGATGGATCACTGGCTTACTCCGCAACAGAAAAGGCAAATTTATTTGCATCTTTGTTTGCGAGCAATTCGCGTCTCGACTCTGGCTCAAAACTACCACCATCTATTCCTCACTGCGATTTTTCATTCCCGAATATCGCTATTCACACTAAAGAGGTTCGAAGAGCGCTTTTCTGTCTTGATGTGAATAAGGCCAGTGGACCCGACGGTATTTCTGCAAGGGTTCTCAGGCAATGTGCACCTGAGTTGTCTCCTGTACTGACACGCCTGTACCGCCTCTCTCTTAGTCAGAGGACTGTGCCCAAGTCCTGGAAGCTTGCAAATGTACAGCCAGTACCCAAGAAGGGTGACCGTGCTGACCCGGCCAATTACAGACCAATCGCCATCACCTCCATACTGTGTAAAGTTATGGAAAGGTTACTGAACAACAAGTTGCTGGCATACCTAGAAGACAATGATCTTCTCAGTGATCGTCAATATGGCTTTCGTCAGAAACGATCAACTGGTGATCTTCTTGTGTTCGTCACGCACTGTTGGGGCGAAGCTATCGAGAAACATGGCGAAGCCTTAGCTGTGTCTTTGGATATCTCGAAAGCTTTCGACCGGGTTTGGCACGCAAGTCTGCTGAACAAGCTTCCAGCGTACGGCATCCCACCTGACTTTTGCACATGGATAGCTGACTTTTTGAGTGAACGGTCCATTCGAGTGGTCATTGACGGCTGCTCCTCTGCCCTCTTGGCTATAAATGCCGGAGTTCCTCAAGGGTCTGTTCTCTCTGCGACACTTTTCCTGCTTCACATAAATGATCTACTTCAGTTAGGTCTTATTGGCTACGCAGATGACAGTACTATCACAGAGAGATACCTGTCCAGTGTGAGAGCCAACCAACGGGAAATCTGTTCTCTACGACAGGCCATGATAGAGCGGACTAATTCGACCTTAAATCTCGTTTCCCAGTGGGGAGATGACAATTTGGTCAATTTTAACGCCTCTAAAACTCAGGCGTGTCTTTTTACCGCTAAACGGAGTCCAATGCACCTGGCTCCTACTTTCCAAAGTACACCTATTAGCATCGCTGACCACCTAGACCTTCTTGGCATGGAGTTGACAACTAACCTCAACTTCGGCACCACAATCGAGGCAAAGGCTCAAACTGCGGCCAAAAAGTTGGGCATTCTTAACAAGGTGAAGCGATACTTCACTCCTGGACAGCTTTTCACTTTATATAAAGCTCAAGTCCGATCGTGTATGGAGTATTGCAGTCACTTATGGGATGGCTCCGCCAAATACCAGCTTGCGGCTCTTGACTCGATTCAACGCAGAGCTGAGAGGCTAATTGGTGATGAACTGCTAGCAAAATCTAAGCTACAAAGCTTACCCTATAGACGCACAGTTGCTTGTTTGTCGGTGTTCTACAGGCTGTACTTTGGAGAGTGTGCGCACGAGCTCCATGAGCTTATTCCGCCATCTCCTTTCTTTCATCGGACTACACGACGCACTGCAGGATATCATCCACATTTGGTAGAAATCCCTCCTATCAGGACCAAGCGCTTTGAGAACTCTTTCATAATGCGCACAGCCAAGTTGTGGAATTCACTGCCGGCATCTGTATTTCCGGGCACTTATAACCCTAACGCCTTTAAAGCTGGAGTGAATCGGCACCTAATAGGTTTGCTCGCTCCATCGTCGACCACATCCTGACAAAGCTGTCTAGATTGCGGTCAAGAGCAGATCTATTTATCATAAAAAAAAAAAAAAAAAAAGATTTCTATTTGCAGATTTTTTATCAATTAATGACAAGTCGCATCGCTTTAAACATTTGCTCGAACAATCTTTTCCACGATAAATAATTCATCGAATTATATTTTACATTATTTTATTAGTACATACTTACCTACATCGAGGTAACATTTCATCGAAGTTGTCTTTCACATAATTTTTGTCCCATACAAGTTTCAGTTGGTTCTTATTTTGTCTGTTCGATACATTTTGGTTTATTAGTAGCGAAGGCACCACGGCCCGGGAACGAAGCCGTAGGGGCTTTGGGGAACAGGGGGCGAAACCTCTACAAGGGGGCTCTACGTGTTATTGAAATAACTGAAAACCTCTTAAGGGGTCATTGTAGTCATCGGTATGAACAACTTTTACTACGGGGCCAACGCTGTAATTGCAAAAAAAACTGCTATTCCGTACACTTCTGTTCACATAAATCGATAAAATGTAGGCACAAAATTGACATTAATAATTTTTACTAAACACTATTTTGATTTTGACATTGATCTCTGTAAATGTGAGCTAATGTAGCCATTAATGGCATAGAGTATCGAATCGCTGGGTTCCCTCCTATTATGGTCAAGCCTAAACATTATATCAATATTAATCATTAGAATAATAAGTTTACTTCAGCCACAGATAATATAATACTATCTTCAGCGAATTTGTCTCAATCATTAACCTACATTGTTCTCACACAAATATTTCCAAATTATAGTTATGTAACAATTAAACATTTTACCACTTATTATTTGAATAGAGTATATATCCATGGAGCTTCTTGCCGGCTCTTCTCCATAGGACCAACTTTTTGGAACCGTGCAAATAGATTCTTAATTAAAGTTTTGAATGTGCAATAAAAACTTTTGTCTTTGACTTAAAGTCAGCACAAAAAAACCTAACAAAAAATGTTAATGTAAATTAGATTTTTCCGAAACAACCTTTTTTTGCTTTGTTTATTCTAAATTTGAATGTCAAACAGCGAATCAACTGCTAATAAGTAATAATTATGGAAAAATATATAAATAGCGTCCAGGCTACTTAATTATTTTTATTGTAACTTAGGTCAAAGGCCCGGATTTGGATTTGGATTTGTGCCCGGGCACAAAAGGACAATAGGCTCGCCCCCTTTTACATGGGACTATAACATAACTGGCGAAATGTGGGTGTATTATACACCTCTGCCTACCCCTTCGGGGAAATACAGGCGTGATGTTATTTTATGTGTATAGGTCAAAGGCCAGAAGAAGTTATAAAATAATAATAATTTGATTAGATCTACAGTAACTTTGTAACAACTATAGGTATCTATCTGCCTTTATATGAGAGGTAGCCAGAGTTGAAAAAATTACAGTTATCTGCCGGAAAGATGTTTTGGGGATTGCCGTAATGGCAACTAGTCAATCGGCCTCTGCCATTTTGACTGGCTCACCAAAAGTATGAGAAATATAGATTATTTCGTGTTTTTTTAAAATTATTTAATAATAATAGCGTTACCTTATATTTACAATCACTGACAGAATAAAAATTGAATTTTAGGGTTCTGTAGTTCCTAAAAAGAATGCTTATATTAAACTGGCAGTGCTCTTGCGGCTTTGCCCGCGTAAAAAGTTTTATCTTACCCCGTATAATGTTCCCCGTCGTAGTTTTAGGAAAAGAAAAGTACGTATTCCTTTATTTTTATTTAATTTGAAGAGTATTTGTATCAAGTGTGACACCAGGAAGATTTTTCATAGAAACTTTAACACCCCTTTTACGGGGTGTTAAAGTTTCTATGAAATAACGGGGATACCGTTGAGTTAAATTTTCGAAAAATAAAAAACACGTAATTCATTAATTGTTGCCGAGTTTATGAGTATGAGAATGAGTTTTGACTCAATCCAGCCACGCAATAATATTCTCCCATACAAAATTTATAAACCTATTGCACCATCTTGTAGGAATAATTTTGGAAAAAAAAAGATACGTGTTTTATTATTTACTTTTGACATTATTTTGGATCATTCTCGTTAGATCCATAGTCTAGATCCATAATGGATCTATGGAGAATTTTTATTCCCTATAAATCCAATTTTTAAAAAGTGGATCTATTGAGAACTTTCTTTCTCGTTAGATCCATTATGTAAATCCATGAGATCCATAATGGATCTATTGGGATAAGACCCCCTTAGGGTTAAAATTTCCAAAAATCCTTTCTTAGTGGGTGCTTGCGTTACAAAAGGAACCTACTGTCCAAATTTCATGTTTCTTACTTGAGTAGTTTCGGCTCTGCGTTGATGAATCAGTCAGTCAGGACATCTGTCCTTATAAGTATAGAAGATTATTGTAAAGTGGGTAACTCAGTGTCACGAGTCACCTACTTTACATTGTAAAGTAGGTGACTCGTGACTCTGAGTTATAACGTCGGATGTGACGTCGATGTCCCGGGAAAATACTGGTTTATCCACTGGGTAACCAAACTTTTCATGGAAATCTTCATGTTAAGTGGGTATAATATATAATATATATAAGATTTGATCTGTAACCGTGCCATATTTCTAGAGCAAATGATTATAATGTGCTTAGTCATCTAAAAATACTTGAAAAATTCTACGATTATTTAATACCCAAATTTTCACTCAGAATCATAGCGAGGGTTTGAGAATAAATAACGAACGACTGAAAATAAGTCATCAGCGGCATTTTCAAAGAGTGGAAATTTTCAAATTGTTTTGGTTGTTTCGCATGCATAGTTTTTGTATCGCACGCGACACATGGAAGGGAATTTGTTTGTTTAAAAATAGGTACTTGAAAAAATAAAAATAAATTTAGTGATTTTTTTGTTGATTCGTGTTTAGTATCAAAGGTATAGTCATAAGAATAAACAATAATATACTAGTATTATTATCTATTTTGTGGTATAGTCACCTCCTTAAAATATGGCACGAATACAGATCAACATGTTGTATAAGTAATTAATTTTCATAAAGAATTAATTATAAGTTAGACTCGTATTTACCTTATAAAGGTAACTTTTTATATTGATTAAAACATCATCATCATCATTTTAGTGGAAAGACATAGGCATCCCGCAAGCATCACCACAACGACCGGTCCTGCGCTTTCCGCATCCAGTGGATTCCCACGACCTTCACCAGGTCGTCTTTTGAGATGAATTGAGGTTTAAAAATCTATTTTCTGGTTTGAAAATAGGTATTTTATTTAAAGTAGTGATTAGGCAGAACAAGAGGTATTAAAAAAAAGATGTAAATTTTGAATCAATGGGCACATATTCCAAATACATATTATGGTCTATTTTTAAATAGACCATAATATGTATGGTCACGAATAAAACTATCATATTCCTCAAACAAAATTTAGAATAAACACATCTATTGGTGTCGATACTCTTGCTCACGAACTGAACTTATTTTAAACTATCGCTCTCTTTTACTAATAGTAGATACAAGATAGGGATGGCATCAATTTTAGAACTGTTAAACACACACACACACATATAGGACACAAATATTTGTGTGATGAACATAAGTGTTTGTGTTTGGCTAAGTGTTTCTTATGTATTATAAGTATGTATTAACAAAAAAAAAGTATATAAGTACTATAACCATTGTCTAGTAGGTACCCATATAGCAGAGCTTGTAGTACAAGCTCTTTTTTTTTTTTTTTTTTTGCCGTGGGGAAATCCTCATGGACGCACTCCGCCCGGGGTAGGCG
This sequence comes from Asteroscopus sphinx, assembly GCA_949699075.1. NCBI lineage: Eukaryota > Metazoa > Arthropoda > Insecta > Lepidoptera > Noctuidae > Asteroscopus > Asteroscopus sphinx. The sequence goes on along the minus strand of OX453022.1, from coordinate 16,796,663 downwards.
GAGCCAGTGTCGGACTCTTACCGACTAAAACCACCACGGTGTTCCTTCAACTACCTTAGCCGGGGGCGTGGGAACCCGTGAGTATTCACACAACCACCCCCGACAGGTCCTGGCTTGCCACAAGCAGGCGAGCCCCTTCTCCCCGTGCGGCCTAACGTCGGCCGCACCCTCCTAGGTGGCGCACACGGAACACTGCACGCCACTTCACCTCATGGGCCTTTACCAGCTGCGCCAACTACGCCGGCTGTGCCAGCTACGCCAGCTGCTGGTCGGGCAGCAGACTACCCCGAGTCTGCTGCTCGCAGGCCCTACCTCCCGTAATTTTTTATAGAGGTTTTTTTCCTCGCGGTCCGGGCGGTGAAGCCAAGACCCTCGGTCCCAAGAGGCGCGAGAACACTACTCAGCGGGTACTCCTGGGGTTACGAGATCGACGGGGGCAGGGAAAGACAGTCCCCCCGCTGCCTGCCCAGCGGCAGGGTGAGTGCACACCGGGCCCGCCCCTGCTCCTCCACTGTGCCCTCTGCTGATATCAGAGGGACACGTGGAGCAACTCCCTACTGGCCCAGAACGGGCCCCTCCCGCGCCAGAATATTCGCCACAGGCAATAAGGTCCCTCGGTCCAAAAGAGACTTATTGCCCGTGCCCAGGGTGCACCGGCCCAACAACTGCCGTTCCCTCTAGACGTGTCCAGAAGGACAAGCAGCTGTCAGACACACGTGGAGGTTTTCTGGCCAGCACCCCTTGTAGTACAAGCTCTGCTTAGTTTGGTGCTGTGTAAAAATGTCCCAAAAATATTTATTAATATTTATATTTATTTACTAATAATATCAAACAACTAATGCAAACGGATTGAAAATCTCATCCAACTTGATCTACCATCAACTTTTTCTATTCAATTCTAGAAGATTAGTGTATTAATGAGCCAGAATTTTATTGTGTTTTGCTTGCAAAACAACAATAGTCACCTTGACATAAATTAATAGATCGAAACTATTTTAATTAATTAAAAATTGTACATAACATAACATAACATAACATCACGCCTGTATTTCCCCGAAGGGGTAGGCAGAGGTGTTTAGTACACCCACATTTCGCCAGTTATGTTATAAGTCCCATGTAATAGGGGGCGAGCCTATTGCCACTAACCGGGCACAAATCCAGAATCCAGGCTGCTACTGAGAATTTCCTAATGAAAAAACCCAATAACACTTTGCCCGACCCGGGAATCGAACCCAGGACCCCGTGCTAGGCAGTCGCGCTTGCGACCATTAGACCAACGAGGCAGTCTCTAAAAATTGTACGGTTGATGAAAATATATTTTTGAAATATTTGTAAAGACGCTTGCCATCTTAGTCTTCCTGCGATTCGTAGTGGTTTTATTCTCTTTGCCTGCGACCACGAACGCAGCTTTCGAAACGTCAGGAAAACCAATTTAAATAATATACCTAGGCCATAAGAAAAGAGAAGACTATTACCTATTAATTAATTATTGTGCAAGATAACTATTATTTCTTTATTTTTTTCTTCATCATCATCATCAGCCCGTTACTTCTCCACTGCTGGGCACGAGATTCTTCTCAGAATGAGAAGTCCACCACGCTGGCCTAGTGCGGGTTGGCGGACTACACACACCATCAAGAACTGTATGAAGCACTCTCAGGTGTGCAGGTTTCCTCGCGATGTTTTTACCTAATAAAAAATTTATAAAACAACGTATTGAATTATAACGTTTTAATTCATCATAATGAACGGTTTTGGCGCTCATAAAAATGAAGGTTACTCTGTCATAAATGTCTAAATTTAATTTAGTAGAAAGTGAATCTAAAATAATCAAACATACTAGGTAGGTATTTTCAAACACGAGATTGAATGTAACCTTCACTTTTAAAGTTTAATAAAGTCTCTTATTTTTATTGTAGCAAATAAAAAAATGTTACGAACATTTCTAAACAGCCATAGTCAAGTTGACAATCTACACAATCGTCAATCGTCAACGCTAATAGAAAACGATCAAAATGTATGGGAATGACATATCTCAACGAAAAAATCATTCGTTCAGATATGTCATTCCCATACATTTTGATTGTTTTCTATTAGCGTTGACGATTGTAGATTGTGTAGATTGTCAACTTGGCTAGGGGGGCAGATAAATAAATAATCGGTGATTCTCATGCGCGTCCCATTAAAAACCAAATTGCATTAGCAAGACCATACAAAACTGGTAACTATAGTAACCAGACTTATTTATCAGATCACTGGGCACCAACAAAACAAATTATTATACATTATATATATTAACAAACAACAAAAGGCACATTGTGCCAACAAATGGCTTCATCGGTAACACTGGGCACAATCACATGTATTTAGGTACTTTTGTCCACATTTTTCGCTACCTGAACGCCGCGCGCACCGTGCGAAAACCTTTTCAGTGATGTCAATCAATACATCGATTCTAAAATCGAATGTAATTTATTTAAATAACATCGATTTGTATGATGATTTGGGATTTCCGTGTTTATCTTTCAATCGATAATAAATCGATCAATTCCGTCTTGTTTCCTGCGAAAGTTGCAGGTCATGTATTAATTACGGAAACGAGTAATTATGGTTCAACGGAGATGGGCACGTAAATTAATAATGACTCACTGTCGTATAGCTTCGTATAGCTTCGTATAGCTTCGTATAGCTTCGTATAGATTCTAATTTGTGGGCCGACACATTAAGCCGCTACATTTCCTCACTGACCTTAAAAAGTTTGATTAAAATACAGGGGCGGATCTATATAAGAGCTTTTTGGGCTGCAGCCCAGCCCGGGGCCCCTATAGCCCCCATTGAAGACAATGGGCAATATTGTGAATTTAAAAAAACCCATCTTATCATAAGGTTAGCAAACCTGAGACCAATTAAACCGTGTGCGCGCCTATCCGACGGAAAGGGGGATTCCCCGTCGGTTTTTTGGTTGTATTTCACCTCGCATATCACATATATGTCTCGCATCTATCTACAGGGGAATCGGGGGGGATTTCAGTGTATTTTCTCACAGTCGAACAGGCTTCATGCATCAATTTGTTGCTTAATTAGGCAGGCCCCCCAGTAGTACTAGCCCAGGGCCCCACAGATTAACGATCCGCCCCTGTTAAAATAACTAATTAAATCAAGTAATACAAGCACGGATTTAGCCTCCTCAAAATCCATGAATACAAGTTTGGAAAAGTGAGTGTATTGTAAAAACAGAGATATAATAAACGGGCCATAACAGTTATCCCCATTTGCTATGGCAAAAAGTCATAGTTACCATACATAGAAACTTTTCATTTAGCATAGAAACACGATTTCATAATAGGTACTATACAAAGTATAAAACCGTTTAAGGGGTCATTGTATATATCAGTATGAACAACTTTTACTATGGGATCAACCCTGAATTTCAGGGTTGATCCCATAGAAATGATTTTTTTTTTTTTAAATATAATTTTATTTGTGTTCACAAAAATCGACAAAATGTATCCCTACACCTGTTTTTTTTTCACGATTACAGGGACCAACGCTTAATTTCGATACCACGAGCAGTGTTCACGGTAGCTTAGTGGCTAAAGCACTGGCGTACCGAGCCAGGAGTCGCAGGTTCGAATCCTGCTCGTGAGCGATTTTTTCTTTCCATAATTTAAATCGTTACTTTGTATATACATTACTGTCAAACAAACACAAAGATAGACAAAGTCCGTTCATAACTCTAATATTTCCTTTTCCATAGACATATGTGTTATATATTTGTTCTTCTCAACCTTATTCCGTGGGTTTATTCAAGAAACATTATCATCATTGTTTGGAAAACCATTCATGTCTTGAGACGAAAGTCTGTCAAAAATTCTTTATATCATGTCAGACTTATTAAGATTCGATTCTTTTACAAAAAATACCTAAATAGTACCAGCTATTACTGTTTTATGTGAAGTAAAAAACACAACAATGGGCCAGTGGCTACTTGGCTACTTAGTCCACAGTGCACAATGTAGCGTATAATTAATGACTCCTCTGTGAACTGGGCTTCGGTGGTTCCCATTCGGTGGCCAGGCTAGATCAGGACAGTCCTATATTGATCCCATATACCTACACATTTTGCAAGAACAAGGTCGGTTATGGTGCCCCATATTAAATTTACAGAAGGATTTTTCAGATTTCACAGCAATTTCTATTTAATACAGCCAGCTAGCTACGATTGAAAAGAACAAAAAAAACACATAACAAAAAACACACAAAAAAAGAGTATCTACTTCTGCTGCTCTCAGCGGGAGGTTTTTTTTTTTTTAGAATTGAGATAGATAATATATGTAAGATTAACAGGATACATTTCATTTCCATTACTAAACATATAGGTAGCTAATAATAATAGCATGTAGTAGCTCGTGGCTAAGTAGCAAGCGTGTGGATCTGCAAGGTTAAGCTGCACTAGCCGCGGTCAGTCTGTGGATGGGTGACCGTTTCGTTACACATCGAGACCCCTTCGTGCCTCGGAGAGCACGTAAAGCCGTCGGTCCTGCGCCTGATCTCTCTCCGGTCGTGTCGAATTGCCGTCCCATCGGATTATGAGTGATGGGAATAGAGAGTGCACCTGTGTTTACCCACACACTTGTGCACTATATGTCCCGCGCATCTGCGCGCCATCTGGCTAGTCTCCATTGAGATTGGCCGCCGTGACCGAAATTCGGCCGGGAGGACATTATATAGGTATTAGATCATATTAGAAAAACTTGGCAGATTTGTATACATAAAAACTGCAGGGCACTATTAATTTGATGAATATTCGTAACGAATCACTTTTGTTTTTATAATCCACTTGTGTATTTTTCCACCAAGTTGTGTCCTAAAATTTTCACTGATATATTTGGCTACCCTCTAATTCATGGGCGGTTCTGTAGTCTGTCTGGCTGTCTGTCACAAACGATCCAATTGAGCCGGCTTTGTGTCACGCTCAATTTGCCCAGAACACTATTATTGTGGTGAAAATTTTGGCGACACCAAATTAGTTTGTTGTCTAACAAAAGACATGTATGCTATTCATGTAAATTGGTGAATTTGCGTGTATTAGATTTCATTATGACTAATTTTCTTTACAATTGCTACATGCAGGCAATCATTTAAGTGTAATGTCGTTGCATTGTGGTAATACGTACGTTGTAAGAAGACGCCATGTTGTTTTTATGGAAATAAATAAATATTATAATAATTATTTATAATTATGCATACTTTAGTGTTCTACAGTAATACTAACCTGCAGTTTCTGGAAAGCTGATCAACGTAAAAATTAACTAATCAGCTGTCAAATCCCATGTCAAGTGTTGTGATTGGTTGGTAGTATTTTCGCCGACCAATCGTAGGAGCTGACATTAGATTTGACAAAAAATTAAATTGATCAGCTTTCCAGAAACTGGGGTTATGTGAAAATGTGCATGGGTAGGTACTAGGGCATGCATTTCGAAATTTCGAAACTTCATAGTTTCGAAATTTCGGAGCATATTTGCATGTTTTTCAATTTCGAAATTGATACCCCTAGTTTCGAAATTTCGAAATTTATTTATTTAAAGACTGTGTAATGATAAATCGTCAATAGAACTCCACATCTGCTCTAGATTAGTAGAGCTTTTCCAGCAGTAGGCTGCATTTGAAAACGACTTAGAATCTTTATCAGCAGCTGAATTTATGACAATCTAGCGTTCCAAAGAAACCATTTTTATTATAATTATTTTTTATTATTTTTAACGCATTTACGCATGTGAAGCGAAATCTAAAGATTTAAATTGTGGAAAGAAAAAATCGCTCACGAGCAGGATTCGAACTTGCGACTCCTGGCTCAGTACGCCAGTGCTTTAGCCACTAAGCTACCGTGAACACTGCTCGTGGTATCGAAATTATCCTCCACTATACGTCTTTGGGTGACGTCAGCGATATCTTATTAAGAAACATTGTTTCTTAATAATAAAAAATAATTAGTAAGGGTGCATATCTATACGACTTTGATTTAACTGCAAAGTTAGTCGAGCCGGTTAAGAAACAATGTTTCTTAATAAGATATCGCTGACGTCACCCAAAGACGTATAGTGGAGGATAATTTCGATACCACGAGCAGTGTTCACGGTAGCTTAGTGGCTAAAGCACTGGCGTACTGAGCCAGGAGTCGCAAGTTCGAATCCTGCTCGTGAGCGGTTTTTTCTTTCCACAATTTAAATCATTTTTATTATAGTTTATTTTTATTTTGTTATAACCCATTTATATTTATTTGTATCTCTGAGGATTTCCACAAGTGAAAAGGGAAATTAAATCCGCGGATGTCGACATTTGTGTCGATTCTCTTGTTTACAAACTAAACTTATTTCAAACTACCGCTCTCTTTTACTAATAGTAGATACAAGAAAGGAATGGTAATAATTTTAGACCTGTCAAATTAGTCGGAATTAAAATTTCCATACAAGTTTAGTCGTGATCTCTGAACGTGCCCACTAAAATACAAAGAAATGTAACACGTAAACTAATTTGACAGCACTAAAATTGTTGCCATCTCTTTCTTGTATCTACTATTAGTAAAAGAGAGCGATAGTTTAAAATAAGTTTAGTTCGTGTACAAGAGAATCGATACCATTGTTTTTCCTTATTCGTTTCTAGCAACGATGACCAAAGATGAACGATGCTCATCTCTGTTTCTCTCATTCAACAAGACATATTATACCAGAGGCATGAAGAGAAGTGTGTTGGTTCTGTTTTAAAAGAAATGTGGTAAAACCTTGCTGAGGGCTACAGACAATCCATCTCAATCCTGAGTCATGTATACAAGCTGTTATCAGAGATCGTCACAAATTATCTCGTCAGAAGACTTAATGATTTCTAGCCACGAATCGAATGTAAACCAGGTTTAGAACAGGCTACAGCATCGTATCGGCATGAATCTAGATAACACCAAAGTCATGTTCAATATGCATGTCGTGCCGAGGTCCGTTGAAGGTACTTCGCTCGAAGTTGAAGTATCTGGGGCAGATTATTCGGTTTGGTAGATACAACTTCAAATAAGTATCAGGCAGAAGGATCCATTTGGGCTGGGAAGCATTTCGCAAACTTCGCGTTCTTCTCGTCGCCTATAAACCACAATGTTTGGAAAAAGAAGTCTTTAATCAGTGCGTTCTGCGTGTCATGGCCTACTGTGTCGAGACATGGACACTGAGAGTTGAGCTAGTCAACAAAGTGAAACTCGCGCAGCAAGCTATACTTCTTTGAAGGATAAAATAAGATAAAGATAAAAAAAAAAAGGATAAAGTAGGTAGCTGAGGTGGAGTGGATGGAAAAGATAAAGGTTCTTCTGTTGTGGAGCAACTTAGGAGCAGCCTATATTCAGTAGTGGACTGCGATAGGCTTAGTTATTAGGTGTTTTAAACGTTGCCCACAATTTCGAAATTTCGAAACTGATGAGGCCAATTTCATAAGCGAATTTCGAAACTGAAAATCTATGAAACTGCATGGCCTAGTAGGTACATAATTTATCAGTTTTGTAAATGGCTGACTGGGTATAGGGATTTTAGAATCAAAATATTTTCATTTGTGGATTCGACGTATCGGTATTACCCAGTCTCTGGGTTGCGGGGGTCTGATGGCAGTCGCTCCATGTAAAATACTGATGTTCAACCGCATCTGGTTAGACTGAAAGCCGAAACCAACATAATTGGAAAAAGGCAAGGAGGATGATGATGAGTGGGGTCGCCCAAAGTTTTGGTTTTGCGAAAATGCAATACCGCAGTCTTGTGGAGTTCAGATGACAGGTACTCTGCAAAAAGTATTGATATTCATATATCTGGTTGAATTGGAGACCTCTTCAACACACCTAAGAGCAGCTATAACGATGACGAATTCACTAACCTAACCACAGTCACAGATAATATAATACTATACTAGTACCACAGTTATGATAAGTAGATGTCCACGCTGCAGACGGATCATCGTCCCGCGTCCGAGATGCACGCTTGTAACAGTAAATCTCGGTCGTGCGCCTGCGCCCGCCTCTAGCATACTAATGCAAATTTTGTGGGTGTTTACACGGTTTTGAGTTACGGTAAGACAAGGATTAAGCTTGGTTAACATAGTCGATAGGTTATAGACTTTTGATAGAGGGCGAGACTTTTACGATTTACCGGAACAATACTAAACTTCGGACGATTCACTGAAGATTTTCCGACAGAAAAACATTAGTCTCAGTGGCGGCGTAGCATGGGTTGGCACCCGGGGCGGTTTTTTATTGAGCACCCCCCAAAATAAAACTACAAAAACTAAACGTGCATACGTGACTTTTGTTAAAATATTCAATGACAATATCAAGGTTAGTCGCTTTTTGCGGATCTTGACTTCTTAATTATGATTTCATTAGCTTTAATTTTGAAAAGCATTTTTCACATGAAGCCACCGAAACAACAAATCTTAGACACATCACTAGACTCGGAACAGACCCAGAATAGTCCTATTGTACAGAATAATCTCAGAAGCTCCAAGGTAGTCCACTGGACCGCCACTTGGGAAGAAATACTGGCGGCTACCAAGTGGCGCCGGTGCCGCACCCACTTGTCACCCTTTGGTGCTTGGCACCCGGGGCGGACCGCGCCTATCGCCCCCCCTTACGCCGCCACTGATTAGTCTGATGAAACATAACTGTATGGCATGCCCTAAGGCAAGTAGATATTTAGATAGATTTTAGTTATGATATTGAGTAAGAGTGAACCGGTTCTCAAAAAACCGGATAATCACCGGTTAGAGTGAGTACCGGAGACTAATCGGTGATTTCACTAAACTACCGGTTTTTTTTAGCGTGTTTTTTCTTGTCTTATATATAGATTTAAGGTGGCCACTGACGATGCTTCCAGACGTGTGCATGGCGTAGCCGCATTCCAAAATCTGTCCGTAAATGTTGAAAACGTATGTTATTTCTAGAACAAGTCAACTTTTTTTGGATGTCGTCATTAAAACGACGTCCGAATAGATGCATCGTCAGTGCCCAACTTTAGAGTATTTTGAATAACCGGAGATTATCCGGATAATCTCCGGTGATTCAATAAAATCTCCGCATAATCTCCGGAGGCTGAAATTGCCTCCGGTTCACACCACTAAGTTCTTACTTAGTCCTTAATCCTGAATATAATGGTTCAGATCAGGGAAGCATGGCACGAAAGGAATGAGCCTTAGACTCTTACGAAGACAAAGTATTAGGTCTTGTTGAATTAACTCAAATTTGGTAATACTTTTTCAACTATACTTATTATATTTCTTATTTAAGTATAAATTTACGAAAGCATTATAGAGAACTCGTATAACATTGACTAAGTACAATGAATACGCACAATCATCTAGACAAAGCTGGGACATACGGGTATGTGTATTAATAAAAATGTTGGAGGAAAGCTTATAAAATAACTCTCAAGATGCGAAACTGCCTCTCACATGATTTAACCGCGAAGTTGCACTTTTTGTACTTGAATTCCGACCATATAGTACACTATGCGGTGAATCACAGTTTTTGGTTTTTCTTTTGGTTATTATGATAAAATTTCTGGATTCTAATAAAAAAAATTTGTTATGTTTTTCGTATGGTGGTTGGAGATAAAATCTACAGCTTCTGAAGGATAAAATTTATAATACTGGATTCAGGGAAGAATAAAATTACTGGCACCTCAGAACAAAACGCAAATAATATATGAAGAAAGTCGCAAGAGAGGGGAAATAATGCGTCCTGCTAAGTTAAAATTATGTATAAAAGGAACTGAGCTGAACTGGGCTATATCGAACAGGTATCAGGCATATATACAAAACTTTGGAATGAGAAAGTAGCATTTCCCAACCGCTTACTGCAGCTGCATGCGTTGTATGTCATATCATGCTCTGATGAGTAGCTCCAGAAAGCTGATTCTTGGACATCTCATTAATCAATGAAGCGATGAACACTCTTTTCACACTGTGCCTACATTTATTTTCTTTCTAGTTCTCCTCTCGCAGGTCTGCTGGAAGAGATTTCTTGTACTTTACTTTCCTAAACATCTTTTTTAGGGTTCCGTACCCGAAGGGTGCCAAACGGGACCCTAGTACTCTCGCTCCGCTGTCCGTCCGTCCGTCCGTCTGTCACAGGGCTGTATCTTTTGAACGGTAATAGGTAACCGGATGAAATTGTGTTGCTATGAGGTGTATCACGACAAATACTAGAAACAAAAAAAAGCCTAAAACCAAAGGGGGTCCCCATTCAAGAAACCTCAAAAAACATGCATTTTTTTCAACGTTTTTGTTCCTGCTCTATCTTCAAAACGGTAATATATACCAGCGTCAAACTTGGTCAGATAATAGTGCATATTATGTAGTTTAGCAACAAATACTAAAAATAAGACGAACATAGACATATGTGGTGGTACCTGCGTAAGAAAGACATGCAAAAATTCATATTTCGCATCAGTTTTTATGGGGTATCAGGTCGTTGAGAGGCAAGGAACCCTTACTGCGCGAGTCCGACTCGCACTTGGCCGGTTTTTTTTGTTTTTGTCTGTGCGCATACATTGTAAAATATAATAATGAATGAATAATACGTAGGGCCAGAGTGTAAAAGAAACATACATAGGCCATAGGGAGCAGAATGCACGGCAGGGCATCAGCTCTTATTTTTATTTACTAAAAGTTGTTTATAATGATGAGCAGAAACTATCCTTAATTTTTTTCTGGTGATTAAAAATAGTGTAAGCATATAAAAGAGCAAAACCGTAGTACGGGTTTAGTCACTGCCTTCTCTGTGCGTAACGCAATCCATGAGAAATTCACCACGTAAAAAAGGTACCTAGGTACTGCACATATTTTATCTTAAAATTTTTGTGACTAGACATGATTTCTGTGACATGGTTATTATACAACTTGTATGCGTGTTAGGCTTGGTGTCTTTACAAATTGTAATACACAATTGTCATAAATTGCAACGCTTACGTGACGAAGATTTGCATCTAAACATTTTTTATGATTGTAGTTACATCAATTTAAAAGTGATTTATAGAGTTTACATAATAGTAACTGTTTTTGTGATGCAATGGTATGCATGTATGACCTTCAAATTGGTAAGCGTGGTTATTGTTCATCAAAATATGGATAAACAGAAGGTGTATGACCGGCGCTCATCCAACAGCACGGCGCGGCGCGGCGGCACGGCGAAGGATTTTTGTAAGCTAAAATGATTTTGATTCTTATTTTAATAAGTTTAGCGCTTAATTATGTTGATATCGTCACAAGGAGACTTGATCATACGACGGCTTGTTTCCTTGTGAGAATATTATATTGATATCAATGAAATCTGAGCGCTAAAGTCATTAAAATTAAATTCAAAATAATTTTAGCTTAAAAAAATCATTTGCCGCTGCTGTGTCGTTGGTGAGCCCATTCATTACTCGGTACGATGAATAACTGTTGCACTTTATCATCATCATCATTTCAGCCGAAAGACGTCCATTGTTATAATATACATAGGCCTCCCCCAAATGGGAGGGATTTGCCATAATCGCCACGCTTGGCAGGCGGATCGGCGATCGCAGTTGGTTGAATAAATACTCAGAGAACGCTGCTGCCCGTCCTCTGGTGAACACTTATTGCACTTACGGTCGGGTACATGGCGCTGAAAATATGTGCATAAGCTTCAGTGTTTGAATAAAACTCCTTTGAAGCCGTATACCACTGCTTTCTATTAGTTTTGGCAAAGAACACTTTGACTTCAACGAGCTCTAATTAACCAGACAGCGGTCGCGCCGCTGTCGCTGTAAGCTGACATTCGGAATACAGAATACCTGTACTGTACTATAAACATCAGCTCTTTTCTCTGAAGTCTTGTAAACTATGTAAAGTACACGAGCTGCAAATCCGAAATTTCAACAAAAGAGTAAACGCAAAATAGAGAGGAATGTTACAGGTTCACTTCATCATCATCATCATCATTTCAGCCGAAAGACGTCCACTGCTGGACATAGGCCTCCCCCAAGCATCGCCACAACGACCGGTCCTGTGCCTTCCGCATCCAGCGGATTCCCGCGACTTTCACCAGGTCGTCGGTCCACCTTGTGGGGGGCCTACCCACGCTGCGCCTTCCAGTACGCGGTCGCCACTCCAGAACTTTACTGCCCCATCGGCCATCCGTTCTGCGAGCAATGTGCCCCGCCCACTGCCACTTAAGTTTGGCAATTCTTCGGGTTATGTCGGTTACAGGTTCACTTGCTATGTGCATTTCCGACCAAAGAAAAGATGGATTGCGTGAAGAACGATATGCATGAAAATGGAGTAAATGATGGGATGACGGCTGATAGACAAAAATTGGAAGAAGGAGACGTATTGCGCCAGCCCCAAGTAATTTGGGACCTACCCCCCTAGCCAAGTTGACAATCTGCAATCGTCAACCCTAATAGAAAACAATCAAAATGTATGGGAATGACATATCTCAACGAATGACTTTTTCGTTAACTTTTTTTTTGGCTTAGGGGGGTTATGGTCGGGAGCGAGAGCGCTTGGGAAGGCGCCGTCCCCTTCTGCGAGGAGGTGATGCTTACTAAGGAGGCGGAGGAGAGGGTTCAAGAGGCGATGACCTCTCTTCCCATCCGCAGGAGACGACCTGGGCGTCGTAGGAGGGCGTATGCCGACCTCCAGCCACCCTAGGTGTGGGCCTGCGGGCGGCGGACTTGGGGTGGCCCGCCGCCCGACCAATCAAGGCCCGTGACGGTGGCGCGTAGTGTTCCGCGCGCGTCAGTCAAGAGGAGGGTGCGGCCGTTGTGATTGCCGCACGGGGAGAAGGGGCTCGCCTGCCAGTGGTGAGCCGGAACCTGCTGGGGATGGTTGGCCGAATACGGGAGTATTTCCCACGCCCCCGGCCAAGGGTCGTGAGAGGAACACCGTGGTGGTTTTAGTCGGTAAGAGTCCGACACTGGCTCCGCCTTCCCCGGGCGGAGTGCGTCCATGAGGATTTTCCCCACGGACAAAAAAGGGCAGGAAGATGATGTTTTCAATTATGTGTAAAGTTATAAAGTATAAAGCTTCTCTTATTTATTTATTTTATTTATTAAATTTATGCACACACAGAGAAATAATAATAAAGTACATAGAAATCAATAGTACAAAGGCACTGCTTATTTCTATAAGAAATTCTCTTGTTTCTATCCAAAACTAATAAAAACATTATTGCGCTTTCTTTAAATTCTAGAATAGTAAAATCATTCCTCATTGTGAAACAAAACAATTTAGTTATCTGATTAATTATTTCTTAACTCCAAGTTTTCTAGACTACTATACTTAGCCAAATCGTACAAAAAATCGTAAAAAAAAGGAATCTTGGCGCCATAGCTATAAAGTTATTGAATAACCAGTATTTAATGGTACGCCGCGAAAACAGGAACTAACCATAAATGTACTGAGTTTGAGATATTTGTCTGTTGCACAAGACTTGCAAGTGGCGCCGCTACAAAGGGTCGAGGTATACTGGGCGTTTTGTGTAGAGGTATTTCACAGACAAATGCAGGCATGTTCCTATTCCTGGGCTATTTCAACTGCAGATGACTCTTAGAATATAAATAGCTAAAGTGATCGTATAAATGCTTCTGATTGCGTTTGTTATATAAGTGGTTCTTATGTGAAATCATTGTTTAATTATTGAGCTAAGTACTTAATTAAAATAAACAAATACATAATTCAGTAAATCCATGATTTTATTTATTTATTCTTTTATGAATTTAATTACAGATATAAAAAAAACTACTCTACTAACTCGACTGCCTCGTTGGTCTAGTGGTTGCAAGCGCGACTGCTGAGCGTGGGGTCCTGGGTTCGATTACCGGGTCGGGCAGTGTTATTGGGTTTTTTCATTAGGAAATTCTCAGTAGCAACCCGGAGTCTGAATTTGTGCCCGGTCAATGGCAATAGGCTCGCCCCCTATTTCATGGGACTATAATATAACTGGCGAAATGTGGGTGTACTATTACACCTCTGCCTACCCCTTCGGGGAAATACAGGCGAGATGTTATGTTATGTTACTCTACTAACTCCTATTTTAGAACTCAAATAACAACGAAAAGCATCCACATTTGGAATTTGTACTAAATTTAAAACTTTAGTTCTTCTATTCGATACGAGATGGCGCTACGTACACCATTGTTACAACGTTGTTATTTGTCGGAATTTGTGCCGGATTATAGTTCTGAATGTTGATATTCGCGGCTTAATACAACAATAATTCATCTGTGAGATCTTAGCATGGCATAATATTATGAATAGGATTTGCTTGGATAAACGTAGGTACTGTAAGTAGAAGTTTCTTAGTAGTAGATTCTAGGACGATTCGATAATCCCTTCCTTATATCTCAGTTTAGTTTCTATGAATTCTGTTCATATTGACCCGAATGGTTCGACTTGTTCAGCCGTTACTAAAGCTGAATGATTGGATTTATTAGTACAACTATTAGTGAACTATTTGAATGTGAACACTTCCTGCATTAGGGCGTAACTATTCAACAGAATCGGAGTGAATAGAAATCTATCTTGATTTCTTGAATGTTCTTTGTGTCTTGTAAATTCTTCACTGGTTTACCTATCTATTTTGATCTCTGATCTAAATGTGTACAAATTGTTGGTTGGTTTTAGTTTAGGACTAACCTAACTTTGCTTTTGCAAGCAATAGTTAATGTTGTACCTACCCACATTCAACTTCCTGATGAAGTTCATGTTTTTGGCAGTCTGAACTCTGAATGATTTCGGACCGAGCATACGCTCTTAAAATAAGTTATATGACGAACATCATTTCGGCCCTTGAACATGACCAGTTAAGTAATCTTTATAGGAATCCCACATTAATTGATGCTAGATGTATTGTTCTAGATTAAATAAAAGCACTCATTCACTCAATAATGATTGAAAACTAAAATAATATTCGAATGTAGATTTTTCCGTTTTTATCGTATTTTCGCTGATGACGACTTTGTATTCGTGCGTTTATTCATCATGTAACAACATTCGATGTAGGTACCCTATTTTTATCAAATAAAGAATTTGAATTTAGCCATAATTGTATACTGGGTGTAACTGGAACGCTTCCGAAAACGAAGATAGGTGCTGGTGATTACTGATACGAAACCACGAAAAAAAAATGCGATTTTTTTTGTAGATTTTTTCATATATTTTTTTTGCATTTTTCATACATAACCAGCTTTGGGCAGTTAAATAAACAACATAACATAACATCACGCCTGTATTTCCCCGAAGGGGTAGGCAGAGGTGTATAGTACACCCACATTTCGCCAGTTATGTTATAGTCCCATGTATTAGGGGGCGAGCCTATTGCCATTAACCGGGCACAAATCCATACTCCGGGCTGCTACTGAGAATTGACTAATGAAAAAACCCAATAACACTTTGCCCGACCCGGGAATCGAACCCAGGACCCCACTCTCAGCAGTCGCGCTTGCGACCACTAGACCAACGAGGCAGTTAAATAAAACTCATACATAATGAAAAATGCTAAAAAAAAAGTTAAAATCTTAAAAAAAATCGCATTCTTTTTCGTGGTTTCGTATCAGTAATCACCAGCACTATCACCTATCTTCGTTTTCGGAAGCGTTTCCCTGACACCCTGTATATGACCACAATGATGTGTGAAAGTTTTGATTTTCTGAAGACTTGTTGCTCTATCGCAGGCCGTAACAGCTTTAATTAAGTCTTTAGTCAATCAAGAAATCAAAACCATTAAAAAAAAAAGTTTATTTTAAAAAAAACGCTCTTCATCTAGCCTTCCTGCGACCACGAACGCTGCAAAGCTTTGCAAACGTTAGAAAAACCATTTTTTATGATATTATGCGATGTAATTCGAATCAATCAATCAATCAACTCAGCCTATCGCAGTCCACTGCTGGACATAGGCCTCTCCCAAGTTGCGCCACCGCTCTGCCTCTGTAATCCGAATAAAATTGTTTTATTATAATGAATATTTGCAATTTTATTTCGCTGTGATCTGAAATATAATTGATATTATAGCTCATAAAATTAGAATCAAGACTTCGCTTACAGGTAAGCTCGTCGGATCTACAATTGTATCCTAGATTAGTAGTCAGTACAAAGGATACTTTTTATTCCTAAAACCATGAACTTTTAACAAGGTTTTGCTGAAGAAAAGTTCACCGACCGTATAAAAGTTTTTGATTTTACTAACGATACTGTCAAGTTTGTAGTGATTTACTGGAGTTTTTAACCTTGTATAAAAAGCTATGTTTAGCGAAGTTTCACTTAACTGAAAGTGGGTGTTTTCAGGAGAATTATGGTGTTAACTAAATCGATTTATTTATGTTCGTATGGTTGTTTTAGTTTGATGCCATTCATTCTTGTTGTTCGAAGGAGCTAATTATTTATTTATCTACGTAAGTATTTTAAGTATTTTGGTATTTTGAGTGGACACTGAATCGACAAATGCAGCGTAGGGCGCCTCCCACCCAGGTGGACCGACTACCTGAAGAAGGTAGCTGGGAGGACTGGATGCGGAATGCGGAGGACCTAGTGTTGTGGCGCAACTTGGGAGAGGCCTATATCCAGCAGTGAACTGCGATAGGGTAGCGTCCAAAATTAATATCCAATCTATCCACGATTTGCCCTACTAGAGATAGGAATCTGACATAAGCTCCATACAAAATATGTCAAATTTCTATCTCTAGTAGGGTAAATCGTGGATAGATTGAATATTAATTTTGGACGTAGATATCGCTTTTAGCGATAAGACCACCCATAATTTATACGTTGTTCCTGTTTACTACTATTTTCATGGTGTACAATAAAGTATATTCTATCTATCTAAATCGGATTGGATATTAATTTTGGCCGTAAGTTGATGAGGTAATTTTCGATTAGATGAAGCTATAGATAATCGTAGAACTAAGTACTTATATTGCCTGCAATACACTTCTTTTGGATTATTTTGAATTTTGTATCTTTTAGTGAATATTTATGATTAAGTCTTTAGCACAGAAATAGATAAAGTAGAATGGTTATAATCACAATTTTACTTGCGATTCATGCGTGGCAACTTTCGAACAAACTACGCCTCCCATATTGACGTCATTAATTTTCTAAAATTAACTTTAATCAAATGTACTTTA
This sequence comes from Asteroscopus sphinx, assembly GCA_949699075.1. Taxonomy (NCBI): domain Eukaryota; kingdom Metazoa; phylum Arthropoda; class Insecta; order Lepidoptera; family Noctuidae; genus Asteroscopus; species Asteroscopus sphinx. The sequence goes on along the minus strand of OX453022.1, from coordinate 16,779,492 downwards.
CAGCTTTTGTTTTTGCAGTTAGAAACAGCACAATAAGGCATTTTTGCGGGTTTTGTTACAGTATATACAGAAACAAGTCATAAGGCGTACTGAGAAAGGTTTTGAAATGCCCTGCACTATGGTGCAGAGTGTTTGCACGCGCTCTCTGTCCACATTTCCATTCTATCTATTTCTGTGGTCTTTAGTCAATGTCTCTCCTCATGATGAATTGAATGTGAGAGTATAGTAAGCATAGTAAGTTATCAATATAAATATCTTAATTGAAACCAACTAACCCATTTATTCAACAAAACAAAACAACACGTTTATTATCCCAAAAAATCAGTGGAGGTCTATAATGTGGGTATCTGTAAAAAAATGGCGGTCACCCGTGATTGGTCGGTGCCCCCCGCGGACCGTGGGAGCGCGACCACGTGCCGCGACTCGCGACCACCGCGATCCTGCGCCGGCGCAACGAGTAGCGACACGTTCGCCAATCTGCTCCACATAGATCTTTACAGGGCTGAGAGGATGAAATGAGAGTAATTATTAATAGATATAGTAAAGTGGGTGTGATTATTTTTAAATTAACCTTTTATTAGAACTACTACAAGCTACGCTTTATTGTGTTAAGGTAGGTATGACTATGTTAGAAGACATAAGGATTACATTATTTAAGTAGGTATTCAAGTTAGCACAAATAATGTAAATAAATAATAAAAAGTATTTTTTTTATTAAAAAATCTATGGGGCGCACGCAGCTTCGAACGAGTGTATGTCGTTTATTGCGTATACTGCAGGAACCTTGAAGTTTTTCGGGATAAAAAGTAACTTATATCCTTCTCCAGGTCCCAGGCTACCCGTTTGCCGAATTTCATTACGATCAGTTCAGTGGTTTAGTCGTGATGAGGTAACAAACAGAAACACAGAGTTACTTCTGCATAATATGAATGTGATTAAGTCTTAGCTTAATCACACTGACTGCCTCGTTGGTCTAGTGGTCGCAAGCGCGACTGATGAGCCTGAGGTCCTGGGTTCGATTCCCGGGTCGGGCAAAGTGTTATTGGGTTTTTCATTAGGAAATTCTCAGTAGCAGCCCGGAATCTGGATTAGTGCCCGGTTAGTGACAATAAGCTCGCCCCCTATTACATGGGACTGATAACATAACTGGCGAAATGTGGGTGTACTATTACACCTATGCCTACCCCTTCGGGGAAATACAGGCGTGATGTTATGTTGTTAGCTTGATCGATAGTTGGCTAAAAAAGTGCTCAAAGCTCGTCAGATCTATCAAGTTTTTTAAACTAAACGAGCAGTACATTGGTGGGTAATACCACAGATAATATAATACTATACTAGGTAATACCAACCCTATCAGTAGATTCTACGCGTCCCGTTTAGGAATAACATGTTTTTGTTTTATGTGGAGTGATTGACCTGATATTATTGATAACTAACAGCAGTGTTAGTTTATGTATAAGGTGGTCTTATAACTTAGATAACGGAGGATAACTGTGTTTTACCTTTTTTATGTTTTCTTAACGTAAAAATGTAAACATCATTTTTTTTGTTTTAGGGTGGAATCCTCATGGATACCCTCCGTCTGGGGACGGCGGAGGGGTATGTCAGACTCTTACCGACTAAAACCACACGGTAGCTATCATCTGCACAAAATAAAGGATCTCCGGGAACTCCATTGGACCGCGCCGGTGCTCCTCTAGTGCTATGCCTATGGCACGTCCCGGGAAAAACCTAACATTAAAGTATTTTTTTTTTGCATTTTAAGTATTACGTAGGAATTTTTTATTCTCTTCTGTAGTTGTGGTTTGTAGCTATAGCTTTAGTTCTATTTTTGGGTCATTTTATTTATAAATAAGATAAATTATGTAGGTTTGCAAATAATAATAGTACCATTATGAAACAAGTGAGCTAAGTTGTTCATTATAATTATTTATTATTTTTAAAGCATTTTACGCATGCGAAACGAAATCTAACGATTTAAATTGTGGAAAGAAAAAATACGACTTTGTATTAACTGTAAAGTTAGTCGAGTCGGTAAAGAAACACTGTTTCTTAATAAGATATTGCTGACGTCACCCAAAGATGTACCAAGTGGATGAGAATTTCGTTACCACGAGCAGTGTTCACGGTAGCTTAGTGGCTAAAGCACTGGCGTACTGAGTCAGGAGTCGCAGGTTCGAATCCTGCTCGTGAGCGATTTTTTCTTTCCACAATTTAAATCGTTTGTTCATTATAAATAAATATTTTTGGGACATTTTTACACAGCACCATCTAGTCCCAAACTAAGCAGAGCTTGTACTATGGGTAGGTACTAGACAATGGATATGATACTTATATACTTTTTTTTTTTGTAAATAGGTACATACTTATAATACATAAGAAACACCCAGACTAACACAAACACTTGTGTTCATCACACAAATATTTGTGTCCTGTGGGAATCGAACCCACGACCTCGTGATTAGCAGTCCGACACTCGAACCATTAGACCACATACGTCGTCAAAATTATTATTATTTTATTTTATTATATTCGAGGCTGGATGAAATAAAGCCGAGAGTATATTGAGTTTAAGATCTAAGCCTTGGTCTACCACGATGGTGGCCTGGTGCGGGTTGGCGAACTAAACGCACCATTGAGAAATGTATGAATCATGTGTGAATGTTTCCTCACGATTTTTTCCCTGACCGTTAAAACAAGTGATAATCAAATTAATCCATTGATTGATCTAATACCTACACAATAATTCCGAAAAAGAGAGATTACTCAAAGCTCCAAATTACTTGTGACCAGCCTAAAATTAGGACCTGTCTCATTGCTGTGACATTTCAGCCAGCCACGTATGGGGAAAAGCGTGTAGAATGAAACAACATAATATCCTCAGACATGGACTAAGTAGGGCGTCGGAGCGAGGTGGCGCCGCCGCGTCGCACTCGATGCACCATCACTGAAATACGTAACATCCCGGTGCATTACTGTTTTAGGGCTGAGATGCACCTATGTTGTTATTTGAGTTTAGGATGGTGAAGAAATAAATCTAAGTACTTACAGTATGTACAACATCCTTGAACAACCTTTTGTCGACAATATCCCTTTAACAAATCCTCCTACATTACACGTAGGTACCTAGGGCTGCCATTGAACATTGATGCAAGCGATTTCAGCCTTATTATTGGTTCACCGGAAAGATTACCGACTGTACTACATACTGTATGTTCTGTATTTTGTATGTACATACCTATAGTACAGTATGTCATAGCTTGAAGCTTAATTTTAGGTGGATTTAGTCGGGAGGGCCTGGTAAGTAGTAACTTTTTTTTTACCGCATTTAATGCAAGCGATTTTTTCTTTCTGCAATTTATAACTGGAGTTATTTGGTTTTTTAAATAATATTGTAGTAGAGTTAAGGTTTCACTATGTAAGTTTAACCAGTAAAAAAGTATGTTAGAAACTACACAGTTGCAGCATATGTGTATTAGAAAGCAAAGATTTTGAACTTAGAAACTTTCTTCCCGAAAAATACATGTTCTTTATTTTGTAAAAAGTGTTTTTATGAGTTGCTTTGCACGGTCACTTGTTTTCAAACTTTCAGTGTAAACCAGGCCATCCAACATCCATATTTTTTTTTTTTTTTTAAAGAGTGTTCACTGGTAAACAATTGGAGGTCCGTGACGGTTATTTTTTTTCGATAAAATGGTTCCCTATACATAAAGGTTAACAACCACTGGTGTAACATGTGGGGAATATAATAGACAAACAGCAATTTTATTTTTAAAGTAAAATTAGAGCTGTTTTGTCTATTCCCATGGCACCAATATATTCCAGACGGGCGTGGACTCTCGAAATTTTTTTTTTAATTACGTCTAGTGCCAAATATTTACCACCACAGTTTATGGAGCAACATGAACTAAATAGGTTGTTTGTTTAAAATATTTTCATGATAAAATGTAGAAAACATTTACCAAAAGTTAGGTATTAGCCGCGAACTCGATTATGAATATATATATATAATAATAGAATATAGACCAAAGACATTGTTGTTTCTTATGTATTCAATCAATCAATCAACTCAGCCTATCGCAGTCCACTGCTGGACATAGGCCTCTCCCAAGTTGCGCCACAACGCTCGGTCCTCTGCCTTCCGCATCCAGTCCCCCCGAGCCACGTTCTTTAGGTCGTCGGTCCACCTGGCAGGGGGGCGCCCTACGCTGCGTTTGCCGATACGCGGTCTCCACTCAAGGACTCGTCTGCTCCAACGGCCATCGGTCCTTCGACAGACATGGCCAGCCCACTGTCACTTCAGCTTACTGATCCTACAAGCTATGTCGGTCACTCCGGTTCTTCTCCGGATAATCTCGTTACGGATTTTATCCTTCAAAGAAACTCCAAGCATGGCTCGCTCCATAGCTCGCTGAGCGACTTTAAATTTGTGGACTAGCCCAACTGTCAGTGTCCACGTCTTGGCACCGTAAGTCATGACTGGCAGGACGCACTGGTTGAAGACCTTTGTCTTCAAACTTTGCGGTATAGGCGACGAGAAGACTCGGCGAAGTTTGCCAAATGCTGCCCAGCCCAGACGGATCCTTCTGTTGGCTTCTTTCTCGAAGTTGTGTCTACCAAGCTGAATTGCCTGCCCTAGGTAGACGTATTCCGTTACAACTTCGAGTGCCGACCCTTCGACGAATATTGGCCTCGGCATGACATGCATATTGAACATGACTTTAGTCTTGTCCAGATTCATGCCGAGACCGACACGTCGAGAGGCTCCGTTTAAGCTGTGCAGCATTTCGCCCAGTTGTTCCAGCGACTCAGCCATTACAACGATGTCATCGGCAAAACGGAGATGTGAGATGTTCTCCCCGTTATGTATTATAAGTATGTATTTACAAAAAAAAAAGTATTATATCCATTGTCTAGTAGATAGAGATAGAGTATACTTTATTGTTAGCACACCATAAAAATAAAAATAAAGTTATAACAAACATGAGCACAGTACTAACAATTGGCGGTCTTATCGCTTAAAGCAATAGTAGGTACCCACAGCACAAGCTCTGCTTAGTTTGGGACTAGGTTGTGCTGTGTAAAAATGTCCCAAAAATATTCATCTATTTATTTATAACTATTGGTAGTATAAATAACTTCATTATAAAAAATAAAAAATCTGTAAAATACGTTCCATAATAACTTTATTGTTAACAATGAAAACTTAAACAATTAAAGGCGTAGTAAACAGGGATAACAAATATTAATAATGTCGAGTTATCGATTCGCACCTCTCACATGCAAATCGATGAAACGACTGAGGCCGGCTGTGTCCATCCTTCCCGCTATCATCTTGAGGATTCTGTTGCTACTTCTCCGCATCCTCTGCACAACAGACGCAGTTGTCTTGCGTTTGATGGCTTGGAAATCGTCCACATGTGCATCCGCAAAAATGTCTGAAGCACTACAATACCGAGGGAGCCGCAACAGACCCCTGAAGATGTTATTTTACCTACTGAACTCTGAGAGGATTGCGATTGTAGGATTTTTGAGTGAAGTTTACCCATAGACCAGTCGTGTAAAAACTGACAATAATATCAGCTTGACTTCTACCGTACAACAAGAGAATCGACGAGCCAGCATATTGCCGTGCACCGACAATTTAATAAAAAGTGTTTTTTCTCTCTTGTCTTATTTAGTAAACAATCGTGGCATGTCTCTTTATTCAAATAACTACTGATAAAATATAATTACTAGATCTGCACATGTAATTAGGTTAAAAATTTTATTTAGTGTGTGAAACTGTTAGCATATTGTCTTTTAATAATTATTATTGACGAATTGCATTCAAAAGACATGACAAAATTGTTTACTAAATAAGACAAGTATGAATGAAAAAACAGAGTGTAGGTGTAGACTCCTGTCAAAAAACAATAAAAACAAATCAACGAAACTCGAGTTCACAGCCACCATGAATCACTATCACCAATCATAAACCCAGCAATTACAACATTAAAACGTTTTTTAATACCTAAGAAACTTGACGGAAACATCGCAAAATCGCTAGTCTGAACGATGAGGAGGTAAACAGGGCACGAAGCGGTCAAGGTTGACTATTTCAGGCGGGGTCAGTGGCCATCAATGGCGAGTATGGCGCGGCTATATGCTTTTGTCACGCGAACCAAGAACATGTGTGGTGGCGGCGTTTGAGTTATAGATTTAAATGTTAATTAATGGTGTTTGGAAGTGAATTTACATGTTTAAGTAATGTATTAGGTAGGGTTGCGGTGTTGATTATACAAATTGATCTTGAAATAATATATACGGTGACGGCTTACAAAGTGCGTACTAATTTTGTAAAGCGGTTTTTTGAAAGAAATTTTAGATTTCTAGAATCCAATTCTATAGACTAATGATTTAAATTGTGGAAAGAAAAAATCGCTACAAACTACCTATCACCTTCCTACCTATCGTTCTATAGACTACTTTTTCGCTCGTTTTCCCCAGCTAGGAAATAAAAAAATTTTCTTTATTTTAAACTGAATATTTTGTGTCAACTCAGTCGTACACTCGGAAAAAATTAATCCAGGTCATATAAACCTTAATATCTTGGAAACTAAGAATAACAGCTTATTAAAATAAGTTTTTTAAAGACGAATAAGCGACTTGCACAATGGCCAACATACATATGCTTGGGGGAGGCCTGTGTCCAGCAGTGGACATCTTTAGGCTGAAATGATGATGATGATGATGACAATGGCCAACACGGAATGTAGAACAAGGTGGAAGGACCATTACGATTACATAGTACGAGAACCAGTGTCGCCAAAATCACAAATTTACAACTGAAATAGTACATTACAATACATAAAAAACAATGACGTGATTGGGTCTCAATTCAAATTGGACCTGAAACTCATGTTTCTTTTTTAAGTTCTGTGTCCTGGTGGTAACTTAAGTGATTTTATGTTAAAATTCACTGCAAACATTTCGTATAGTTCCCGGCACGAGACGTGAGCACAAATTGTAACTGCGTGGCAGTCTCTGTCGTCACCGTGTTCTAGTATTCCGTTTTCTACGTATATTCAATTATGCATTATTATATATTTAAGCCAATGCAAGTGTCCGTTTCTGGTCTGTTGTACTGTGAACAGAGATTCGACCACTTACGCAGTGAAATCTGTGCTGACGACTCGTGCCGGCAACTATACATGATATTTGAAAAAAAAAATATACCGGTTCAACTTGTTTTATTAGAATGTGTAGTGATCGCAAAAACCTAAGAAACTATTATATTATGATATTTGATCAAAACAAAATCAAATTTAATGTTTTTTTATTTAAAGTAAACCTAATTACAGGCATCTTTTGAAACGTCAGGCTCTAGTTGCACGGTTCCAAATTGTGCGTACTATGTAGAAGAACCGGCAAGAAACGCTCTTTACATATTATTATACGGCTGAAATTATTAACATACCCCATTTTGGTTCCCCCCATAGACCAGTAAGCCTCTAGACGCCGGTTAGCTGGACACCCCCGGTCACAACGCATATGCTCTACCACTGCATATCATACGTCCCTCCGCCAATCGGAACGTCACTCAGTCAGCGAGCGGCACCAATCATAAGAAATCATACCACCGAACTTTTGAGCCGGCCAATCATAACGCGCCGTCCGCCCCCCTGACCCCACCAACGTTCTACGACTGCGTTCGAATACAAAACTTTGTTTATGCGGAGTCTTGTAGCTTACTGGTCTGTGGTTCCCCCTAACGTCGATACATCAAAAACCCTAAATCAATTTGAAGCATGAATATCAATGTATGGAATTAGAACAAGTTTTTTATCATGTAATAAAACGGCTGGCGTAGCATGGCGTGAGTGTGGACGGTATTCATAAAACTGGAGAAATACACGTGGCGTTGCTTGGACCGTGTAGAACCGACATGCAATTCCTAAGTAAAGTGGATGAATGAAATTGAATTATATATTCTACTCTGTTTTTAAAGGTTTGAACTGATTGGCTTTTGAAATGATTGGTTTTGTCAAGGAGCTTTCTGCCTTTCTGCCTTGTTGAAAATCAGCATCAGGCACTTGTTGCCTGGCATTTATGCTGAACTAGACCTTCTTGGCACAGTCGCTAGACACACAGCATCGATGATCCGTTTTTGTATATTTAATTGTGTTCCTGTTGAATTGTGTCTGTGTATCTATGTGCTTCACCACTGCTGGACTTAGGCCTCCCCAAGCAGTTTGAGGGGATATGCCATAATTGCCACGCTTGGCAGGCGCGTTGGCGATCGCAGTTGGTTATAACGCTGCTGCCCATCCTCTGGTGAATCCTTAGTCGCCTTTTACGACACCCATGAGAAGATATAGGGTGGTGCAGTTCTTTACGTCCGGCACCACACGGATCCTAATTATTATTATTCAGGTACCTAATGCTTATCTCAGTCCCGTTTTGCGTATCTTTTTATACAGTCCACATAACATTGAATTTGATGGCTTGAATAATTTATTCTTTGCTACATCTATCTTAAGAGTCTTTTGGGATAATTATTTTGGGTTCTCTCATCGTGCTAGTATTTTAGAGTTTAGTTTTTTAGCATTCGACTTTGCCATTCAGCAGTAACATGGGTTCGGAGGCATAGAGTAAGATAGCCGTAATTAATTTAGATTCATAGTTTAAGCTAAAACAAGCTAGCCGCTGCTAGCGCATGGCAATTTTTAAAAAAATCTGATAAAAGTTAGTGTTTGTTTTCACTCATATGTTTAAGACTTTTAGGGTATGTTCCTAAATAATAAAAACAATCATAAAAAATATGTAATTTAGTCATCAATTTGTTCTTCTTCTTCTATCATGGGGAAAAGATTAGCCAGTCAGCAAGTTAGTAGCGGGGCTGACTGCCCAGGGTGCGCCGGACGATCAATTAAATATTGTCACTCGTGGGGGCTCTTTTAATGCACCCCATTTGTTCTTCAAAAGTGACTATGAAATTGGTCGAAATCCGCAGTTTTGTTTTGCAATTGGTATTGTGAAAAACGAAAAATTCTTTCTACTAACTATTTTCCTTAGGATTTTTGCAGCTGGTTAAATAATCGTTTGTTAGGTCTTTCAGTAATTTCAGATAATTTAAGCTTCGAAATTGACGCTTAAAGTGGAATTAAGAAAACCTCTGTTCAGTTACCTTGATAGAATTCACAAATACTCTATTAATCGAACAAAAATCCTTAGTAATTATTATTAACCGACGAAAAAAAGGAGGAGGATCTCAATTCGACGCGTATATTTTTTCATTTTTTTATGTATGACCACGCATAACTTTCTACAGAGTAGTCCGATTTTGATGATTCTTTTTTTAATGGATAGGGTATATCTCGAAGTTGGTCCCATTCAAATTTGAAAATCAAAATCCACCCCAAGGGTGTTTTCCTGCCCCAAGGGTAGGAAAACAGGGGATGAGTGCTTGTTCACCCACTGAATCCAAACCTGTTAACCGATTCTGTTGAAACTTAGCACACATAAATGTATTTCTAGACATAATGGAGACCTGGAGTTAGATTTAAGCCACAAAAAAACTAAAAATAAAACTTTTTAACAAAAAATTGAACCGAAGAAAACAGAAACTGAAAAGCGAAAAATAAAATGAAGGTTTTAGTCTTAATAACTATTCTCCTAACTAAACCAATGTAAATAAACAATAACTTTCCAAAAATGCGTTCTCCGTTCGACCACTTGCAACTCGCACGCACTTTGCTTGTTTGTTTGGCGCCGACTCATAATTAGTTATTATAGTTATTAAGACTAAAACCTTCATTTTATTTTTCGCTTTTCAGTTTCTGTTTTCGTCGGTTAAATTTTTTGTTAAAAAGTTTTATTTAGACAACAACATTTCTAAAAATAATTAAAAAGTTGCGTTTTTGAGCCAAATAGCGCACGTAAGCGTAACCGCTCTTCTTATGCGAAGCTATAGAGTCGACTGAATTTCTTATGAAATTACGAAAACTTAGTCACCATAAATGCCATTCATGACTTGAACCTTACACCATTACAACCTACTAAAGTTTATCTTCTTTGTAAAAAGTCACATCTTCATATCTTTCCACATTACTTAAATAATCTGTGCCCTACATAATCCTTTGTTTTATCTACAGAATACAAATGTTCATATTACTAAAACATCTGCCATTTATGGACGTGCCATAAACCTCCAAAAGTTGCATAGTAACGCGCAATTTAAGGGCATCGCATCAAATTCTGTGATGTTTGGGCTATTGTGCAAATATTTAAGGCGACGTTCGCTATTATTTGTCACGTTCGATCTCTCTATTAGCGAATTAACAAGGGTTTGTAATGTGATTCGAGTATTCCTGGGCGTGTGCGATTGGAATTAGCGTTAGGATCGCTTCGCAATGATTCAATTCGTGTTAGTTTTAGTCGGTAATGGCGAAAGTTGGGAATTTGTAGTCTTCAAGGTGATTGCTTCGCAGTAACCCGCGAAACCCATGGAAATTTTTAAAATGAAATAGTCTAATTCTCGGTAAAGATTATTAGTATTTATGGTTATGGAAAAGACAACGTATATTTGACAGTGAAATGCGAAAGTAGGTAAATAAAAAATTATCATTTAAAAATAAAATTGGGTTAAAATTTTGGAGAGCAATACCATTTTTGAAAAAAATTGACAAATGAAAACATGTATTTTTGTGAGTCGAATGCTTTAAAGATTACGAAAATATAATTAGCTAAATTTTGGTTAGCATTTACTATTTTTGGGAAGAATCAATTTTTTTTGTTATTCAATTGTGATTATAATTGGTGAGCAATTAAACACAAGCCAAAAATCCTGCGTATCCACACTATCAACATAAGTCTATGAATGAATATATTAAAAACAGTTTTTGTAATCTCCTATCCTCTTCCCAGAATTAATGTCTGATGGATATTTATGATACTGTTATAAACGTCACATCAAAAGATTACCAGACTGTAAAATAAATCCTACAAACGAAATAAAAATAAGTTCTTATGTTTATTTTCATTCATAGTTCCTTTTGTTACCATATTTATTATCACAATCCAACAATATAATATCTAAATTCGGATCTGTCACCGCTTTGCGCACGCGCATATTTTGTTAATCCTCGCGTTTGCTCCTCCGTCACGACCTTAGCTCCCTCTTGCGTTAGTTTGACGCGATTTTATTGATAGTAAAGTCAATTTTATGTCACATTTTTACCTAGGATTTATGCATATTGGAATTTTTTTGTTTTATTTTAGTTGTATTTTTCGTTTGTAAGTACTCGTTAAATATTTGAATTATTTGTAAACGGCCTTTTCTCGAATTATATCGGTTCCTATTAGCTATTTTCTAATACTACTCTTAATGCTATTGGTTTCTATTACTGACTTTATAATTGCAATAAAGTAAATCTTAAGTATATAAAAGTAGCGTGTGTTAGCCAAGCGTAAGAAAATTGTCTCAGTAGCATCTCCGGATCTCGGATTTGTGCCCGGTTGATGGCAATAGGCTCGTCCCCTATAACATGGGATTTGTAATAGTCTTTTGTCTTAAAGTTTATGATGAGATATCTTTTTAACTATTTTCATGTTTCAATTTATGTAACATTACGCTATGACCCTTAGTAGCCGAGCAAAAAGACAAAAAGTCAGAAAGAGTCTATGAGGAAAAAATATTATTCCGAGGAAAGAAAGCTAGAAAACGAAGCAACAGCGCGGGCGTGTGAAACCGCGGGGCACTGCTAGTAATAATATATCACATTACAACTGTTGATATCTAAACTTTATGCCATGAGAAGTAGTTTTTAATGCACTTGTTTATCTATAGCTCCCACTTCTAATTGATTTGAATAAGACATTGATTGCATGTTTAATTTCAATTGCGGTGAATTCCAAAAACACGTAAATAGCATATTTATCATAAACTACATGAATAATATTAAGTTATTAACCAAAGTTATAAGTTTTTCTATTAGGAAGGGGTAAAGATGTATAATTAACTCTCAAAATGATAAATATAATCGTTATTATTACAATTTACATAGAAATACTTAGCCATGTGTTGGCTGTCAACAACTAAGTATTTTTTCTTTTTTTTTTATAAATGCAACGTGTGTTATTCTTGGTGTAGTACAAATATGGAGAGTTTAATAAATTATTCTTATATTTAGAAGGACGGTGGTGTGCTTTTTAGTCGGTTTTTCGCGATGAAGTTATAGTTTTTTAGTTTCAATCGGTGTTGGATACACTTATTTACGATCAACATGCATGTTTCCAATAGGGTATAAGCCTATTACTGAAATAAAATAAAAACATTTTTATTTAGAAGAAAGAATAAAAATAACACGATTTGTTAAAAAATAATAAAATAAATTACAAAATGGAAAAGTTACACGCTTTTTAAGTTTTTGGTGGGGGCATTTTCTGCCCTTGTCGCGCGAAACGGACATTGTACTGTGTCTTTGCGATGGCGTTAATGCGATATGACGTCAGACGGTAGTAGTTCTGTCTCTGTCTAGTAAACAATTTAGAAACTCTTATAACTTGAAGATTGTTTAAAAATATTTCATTAGTTTTTCCATTGTTGTAGATTTATGATTTAAAAAAATAAAATTATAGTCGAATACCCTATTTGAGCAAAGCAATGTGCCAGCCAGTGCAACTCGTCCTTAACTCATTATGCAATCGACTTACGAATACGGAACCCAACTGTATTATAGTTTATTAATTCATTTGTCATCGGCGCAAGCGCAGGCGTTTTCAATAACGCGACGTACTCCTCTTTATTTATTAAATGTTTATTTATTGAGTATTACACAAATGCTGGCCAGCGGACCATAAATAATGTTAGCATTGCTGGCAATACCGACACTCTAATACCGTGTGTCTATGGTATTTATTTATCGTGCATAGACAATTATTAATTGATGTTTTGTTGCGTAGCTGTGGTGCATGCTGCGAGATCGAATGAGATGTTTTTTTCATTATTTCTTGATGAAAAGTGAATGCATAAATATTTATGTCATAATTTCTGTTTCATTAAAATAATATTTTATTTAGCTTTAAAAGGGTGGATGCGTGACGATATGTTGTATGTGTCAACACGTATCCAGAGGGTAATTTTATTAGTTTGTCAATATTGTTTCTACCTATTTATGTGGCTTCCTTCGTTACTGCTTATTACTTATTAGCGTTATGTAAAGGTGACTGAATATTTGACGCACTACTTGCATCGAATGGAACTTTACTAAAGCCTTACTTTTTAACTGACTTCAAAAAAGGAGGAGGTTCTCAATTCGATTGTATGTTTTGTTGCATAATTGAATAGGGAGTTAAACAGATGTTACATTCCGCCAAGTAAAAGATGGATTTAACTGCTACTTTATTTATCAACTCAGTCTATCGTAGTCCACTGTTGGACATAGGCCTCTCCCAAGTTGCACCATAACACTCGATCCTCTGCCTTCCGCATCCAGTCCCCCCCAACCACCTTCTTCAGGTCGTCTGTCCACCTGGCGAGGGGCGCCCTACTCTGCGTTTGCCGATTCGCGGTCTCCACTCAAGGACTCGTCTGCTCCAGCGGCCGTAAGTCCTACCGTCGGCTACTTACTAAATTCTACTTAAGTTTTCTCCTACCAACCAGGAATGAGATACATAGCAAAAGAACGGAACAAAAATCTAAAAATGAAAGCATAAATTTATGCTTTCATTTTTGGGTTCTTTGTGTTGGCCAATGGCCACTACTCCATCCAGATTTGGCTAAGTATCAGTATTTTAGAAAGCAAATACGTAATTGGCCAAGCAGTTCCATAAAAACACTTTTATACTTTTTTGAAAATCATAAATAAGAATTGGTACAAAAACGTTCTTTATACCAATTACTCTGTGGTACATAGTACACAGACGGTACGGTGTACAATGTAAAGAGAGCTCGTGTCGCATCGAGACGCCGCTGTCGATGCTATCTCTACCGCTAGGGATTACACCCAAGTACTGATGTTGAGTATTGGCCACTATACTTTTTTTTGTAACGTCTCTCGTCGTCGTCTCGTTTTTCGTTTTTTTTGTATACACATGTAGTAAACAGAAGTGTGTGAAGATAGTGAACAGCAGGCCAATTCTCGTAATTAAAAACGTTCAAAATACAGTTCCAAACTAATCTCAATATCCTGGCAGTAGATGTCCCTGTTTGCCGTTTATTCGTGTCAATTAGTCACCAATAATAATAATTTTATAACACTAAGAAAAAAAACATGCTGTACTTTTGTAAGCAATTTGCTATTGAGAAGTAATATAAATTAGTTGAGAGTATATGGGAATTTTTGCATGGGGCGAGCGAGCGCGATGCGTCGTGTTCACCTACCCCCATCACAGAGCCCACATCTTGTTGTAACGAACGTCGATGGACCAAGCGGTGTACAGAGAAACCTAAACTGGTTTATATTCTACACTGTATCTACCAAATGCTCGGACGAAATGTATGTATTTTTTTTTTATGGAAAATAAATAATAATAAATGGCCATCAGAAACAATTACTGTCAGGAGATTGACATTTAAAGTTCTGAAACTCCTAAGTATAATGCACGATAAAGCGAATCGTAATAAAAAAATATTAATTTGCTATTCATGTGAAATTGAAATATATGGAACACTTAACAGTGTAATTCAGTATTTCCATAATCAGACTATCAAAATAAGAAGGAGACAGTATAATTACGCGATAAAAAAATCTGGTTAATCAAATCCTAACGGCCACTCTACGCCAACCCTCCCACATTTCCCTTGATACCACAGGATTTATTTCGCGAAATTGTTTATAGGGCCCGCGTTCAGCGTTATACCGACTTAACATTATTCAGGTCCAACAATAGTGGTCGATACCTTACCGCTCCCATGAACAGTCACGCTTCCCCGTTCTTCCTTGTGGAGAATCTGCATAATGCTACATGCAAATAGAGTGATTATAATGCCTGTTAAAACTTACATTACGTTACGGAAGTGACTTATTTAGTTGAATTGTTGGTTGGTTCTAGAGGAGAGTATGTTCGGATAACTTGTTATTTATTCTAGTTCTATGTGTATGTTTTGATCGCAAACATACCTAATAAACAACACAAGTTATTCTAGAAGAGAACTGTACTAAATTCAGTAATCTGAGTGTACTAAATATGTTTTCGTAAAACTTTAAGCCAATTTACAGAGAACAGTTTAATTCCCTTTTTCTTTTCAAATATTTCCAAAATTAATTTGAAAAATATGAATAGCTTTTTATTTTTAAATGTCCAATCAGGGCAATTAGAAAACGCGTTCGAATTTCAAAAAGAACGCTCCGTCAGCCTATCACCTTTCACGTTCGGATACCTTTCCAAAATACCACAAATAGAACACTAATATGAATTAATAGCTGTTCACAGTCGCCGTGAAAAAATAACAGTTTTTGTACGCCCCGCATATTTGTTTTTGGAGTGTGAAAAATCGCGTTTTTCGACGGTTTGTGGTCGGTTTTTAAGTAATACGAATGTTTTGGCATTACGCGTGAGTAATTTCCCGTCTCTGGCTAATATGCAGCTGTGGCAATGTGCCACACGTGATTTTATTTAGTTTTGTAATAAGTTTCTTGAACGAATTATGTTTAAAAAAATGTGGATTACAAGCAGCTTTTGGGACACAAATGTGAATGTCTATTAATTTGTCATGCATGTTATTATTTATTCCATTGCATTGGATTGTTTTGGATGCGGAAGGCACAGGATCGGTCGTTGTGGCGATGCTTGGGGGAGGCCTATGTCCAGCAGTGGATGTCTTTCGGCTGAAATGATGATGATGATGATGTTTTGTGACCAGTTATGTATATCAGAAAATTATTTCTTCCTGCTTTGTCAGTGTCAACGAAGTTATAGATATTATTTCCTACAATTCTTATTAATTACGGTAAACAGTTGTACTGGTATTCCTATACAAGAAATCCTACTGAAATAGTAAAATCTTAGGAAAGGTCCATCCATAAATATTAATCAACCAAATTCTAGCGCATCTCCAGGCCGCTGCGCCATCATGAAGCATAGACAACCCCATTGTTCAATTTGAACTTTTGCCTCCATAACTGTGTCACAGATTCACAATGTGAAAGCGATTTGCCACAGACTGCATCCCATATTTTTGCGCGTCTGTTACGTAATTGCTTCCTGACACAATAAATACGACGTGTGAACTGTTTATTGGTTGTAAACTCGTAAATATTGTCAAAAGTTGTTGAACGTTACAAGATTTAGAAGTTGTTTGGTGTGTAATGTTGTATTTTCTGAGATTTATTTCTGTTGTCGTAATTAGTTCTGTATAAATCAATTAATTTTAATTTTAGAACGGAAGGCTGAACGTAACAAGTATGGTTATTGCCTTCCATTGCTGAACCAATGTTTGAATAATAATTCGAAGCATAAGTACCTAACTGAATTAAAAAAATATACGTTTTCGTTCTTTAGCTGTAAATACCTAAATCAATAATGTCAATTTGTGTGTGTAATAAAGTAATAATATGAGTATAATGTCCTAAGGTTGTCTGGAAGAAATCGCCTTGAGAGATAAGACCGCCCATTGTACATATCATCTATAATTCTATACCTACATATAAATCATGTATCATGTTAGTTTTTTTTTCGTGTAAAATAAAGAGTACCTACATATTTGTATTATTGTAATACTCAAATAGTCATTGAATGATAATGACTCAAAAGTATTTACAAACTATAAAAAGCTAATAATAAAAAATATGCCCGTTTTTGAGCTGAAAGTTGAGTACCTAACCGTTTTTATGCAGTAGTTTTCAATTAATTTTTCTAATAATCTTGCATGCTTATTAGAAAATAATGCACGATTATAACTTTTCACAGAATTAATTAGGCAAAACCTATAGGTACGAACTTAACTCACATTATTTAACCCAAACATTAACCGTCATGTTCTCGCCTACTTACAAGTTTCCCCTCGACATTGAATCACTCCACACCACCTAGTGATGACGTCAAACACATGTTGAGCCTTTCTGATTGATGCCACACCTAATTATCTTTGAAAATTTACATCCATTCCTGCAAACTTATTCACACTCCCAGTAATCATGCAAATACCACCTTTAACTTTACTAAGATATAGGTGAATTTCCAATGGTGGTATCTTTAGAGGAATTGCGAGGTTACTTTGGTAAAATTTCGTCGCTTCTTGAGGGATGAAAAGATTTACGATCTCTTCCGCATGCGTGAAAATAGTTCTACTTGGAACTGTGGATTGTGAGTTGACCTTAAACCTATACATTGTCAGAAAAACTTGACTTAAGGGTCTGTGTAAGGGTCGATAAGTTAAGACCAGTTACTGTCAATCTAAGCTGTCAAGTTTCTTGTAATGAGGGTAGAATAGAGCTAAGCAACGGTTCGATCCTTATAGAAAGTAAATATTAAAGGATTTATAAAAAAAATCTTTATTAAAACATGTCATAAATTAAAAAAAAAAAATGTATAAAATAAAAACAAAATCATAGAAAATATAAATCGACGAAAACAGATTTCATTGAATTTGTTTTAAGTCGGTATTAAACAATAATTGATTTTATGAAATAAACTATTGTCTTTCCACTTTTTTCATGTTCTAATTTATTTAGCACATAAAGATCGCATATCAGATTCTGGGAACTTTTACAACCCTAACCATGGATGGCGTATATGTTATCATTATCAATGTTATAGATTCTGTTTGACTTTGGTTGAAATCGACCAAATAAATTTATTTGGTCGATTATTTATTAAGTTTATTTGCCAAGATAGGCACTTTCAGTGGCTAATAAAACAACTTCTGCATCACTGGTATATCAAAATTGAATGGTAATGTAAAATAAACTTTCATATGGGTGGGTTATTAGGCTTTGGTTTTGGTTACCTTGAATTGAAACAATGCTCACCAGATGTCGGTATATATTCAAAGGCCGACACCCTCAAACAACTCCATTTTTTCTAGCTAATAATTATTAAAACACGCAATAAAATAATACGAAACAATGCTACATAAATAGCTTTTCAAATCACGCAGCTCACGACATAAGGGCACGAGCACACTTGTCGTGATGACGTGCGTTTGTCGCGTGCCTTATGCGCGCCGTGACTTACCCGCGCTTTTGGTTGAAGCGCAACTTATCAAAATGTAAATGGCCTGTATTTAATTTCGATAAAAAGTGTATTAGTTTTCGGTGGTGGCGAATACGTGGCTGGTTTACATGGAGAGCTTTAGAGGTAATTTGTTGTTTTTTTTTCTTATCGTTCAAATATCACTTCACTACATAATATAAAACAAAGTCGCTTCCCGCTGTCTGTCTGTCCTTATGAATGCTTAGATCTTTAAAACTACGCAACGGATTTTGATGCGGTTTTTTTTACTAAATAGAGTGATTAAAGAGGAAGGTTTATATGTATAATACATGCATAATATAGTAGAGAAACACTGATAATTTTAGAGATTTCTAATGTGATGTCGTAAATAAACATATTTTTTTTGCGCTTACATTGCGAACGCTGGCTGAACCCTACGAGATAGATCAATATAATGTACTACAGTATTGTACACCTTAAAAAGTTCTACAAAAAAGTCCGTAATGGTATATCTCTATCTCTTAGAGATAATCCACAATAACCATTTTTTATCCTTTACTTTTTACGAGAAATAATGGCTTATTTACGAAGCGATTTTAAGCAATACAGCATTCATCTTATCCAACTAAGTACCATAAATATATTGTGCATTTAATATATATCAATATGGCCCTTTACAGCATATAATTTAAATGAATATTTTCGAAGATATTACAATTTTATTTAAAATGCAGGGACATAGCGCCCTATAGAACTTTATGATTAGCAGCGATCGCACGTGTTTATCGGAGTTTAGAGGCTACTTTATCCAGAAGTATAGTATTATATTATCTGTGTCCAGAAGTAATGTAGGTTATATTTTACTTCAGTACGCGGGCGAAGCCGCGGGCAAAGTCTAGTTGTTGTAATAAAAAGTGGCCACCTCAGTGGCGTTATTAATGGCAGCGGCGGCGTTGAGATCGTCTCTCGTGCAGGTGTTCGGGCACAAGGGACACACCAGCAATTGTGACAGTTTTCTCTGGTTCACCGCAGTCACATTGAGCAAGATTACGATCTCTAAACCACCATTTGCACATGTTAAGTCTACAGCGACCAACCTGAGTGCGAATACGATTTACGGCCAAAATTAATATCCAATCTATCCACGATCTGCCCTACTAGAGATAGGAATTTGACATAAGCTCCATACAAAATATGTCAAATTTCCATTTCTAGTAGGATAAATCGTGGATAGATTGGATATTAATTTTGGCCGTTAATGACTTCCACACTGGCCACTGCATATCGTTTCCTGGCGGCAGCTTTTCTTGTGGTGTATTATTTGCATGTGGTGGCAGCTATATAGTGGTGGTGCTAGTTGGTTTATACAACGTTATTGAAATAACTGAAAATCTCTTGTCATTGTACTCATCAGTATGAACAACTTTAATATGGGACCAAACCTGAAACCGCGAAAAAATTTAGCTGTTGCCTACATTTTGTCGATTTCTTTGAAAACAAATGTAGGCAACAGCTGATATTTTTTTCGCGATTTCAGGATGGTTTATATAATAAAAGTTGTTCATACTGATGAGAACAATGGCCCCTTAGGAGGTTTTCAGTTATTTCAGTAACACGTGAAAAGTGAAAAACTGGAATCAAAACTTTTCTTAGAATTATAATTTCATAGGTTTTCGCGATCACTACACATTATATATAATAAAACAAGTTTAACCGGATTACATCGTGTATATTGTTTAAATTGGTTTTCCTGACGTTTCGAAAGCTTTACAGCGTTCGTGGTCGCAGGAAGACTAAGATGACAAGCGTCTTTAGAGATATTTCTAAAAACATATTATTTTAATCTACCATACACTTTTTATTAATTATAATTTTTTTCTTAGATTGTTTGGCTTCATGGATTCGTTATTGAAAGTTACTTAAAAGCAAGAAAATAACACTTTTTCCCTCAAAATCTCTTTGATAGCTACAGGCTGTGATCTAATTGGAAGCTTTAAATATAGTATATATAGTACGCACGCTTTATGATGACTCTGAACATCGGCGAATGCCTATTTTGAGTGCGCGGGTGTCAATCGGGGTGCGGGGCTAAGTTCACAGCCGCCATAAAGATTGGTTCGTATTATTACTGCTATCTAAATATAAACATCGGCTTTATAAAGAAAATATTATACCATGTTTAGCAGCTATTCACAAGCTATAACCTCAATTTTATAGTTTCCAGACACAGACATAGTAATAAACTAAGACAAAGTGCTACGAACAATTATAGTGAAGCCAACAAAACCGTGCTCCTCCGTGTACAAACCAGTGCTCATGCACACACACGCACGCACATCAAACCCTGCTCACCGCTCTCAGTACACATGTCGCTGTATCGTCCACTAAGCATTCCCCAAAA
Organism: Asteroscopus sphinx; assembly: GCA_949699075.1. NCBI lineage: Eukaryota > Metazoa > Arthropoda > Insecta > Lepidoptera > Noctuidae > Asteroscopus > Asteroscopus sphinx. The sequence continues at coordinate 16,758,953 of OX453022.1, read as the reverse complement.
CAAATATCTTTCAGGTGCATGTGTCTTGTTGGATTCACTATGATTGTTCGCAGCACTACGTCTATATTTTCCAGAAATGTCTACTTTCTTTTTGTTACAACTCTTTGTTTTTATTTAAAATCCACAATTACCATAAAACAATAATATCATTTTCTTTATAAAAAATGCATAACACTACTTTTACATGTAAGTTGCGCACGCGCAGGCGCAGGCGCAGGCGCATCGCCCACATGTGTCGTCGCACGCGCTTAAACGACATCACTCGCATATTAATTACCTGTTTTGTTAATCACTAGATCACCCTTGATTGAGTTGTTTTAGGAATTATAAGTATTTATAGGTAGTAAGTATTTCGTTATTGCTCGGTCTTCGATAAGATGTTACAAAACACAAATAATATGCTTTTTAATAAACTCATCAGCTGATAGCCTGGGTTCTACTAGCAAAATCGGCGACGACATAATCGTGATAGTGCTCCGAATATATCGGACGATATCTTAATAAATTATAATTCTTCTGTACGTGTCTTTGTCTTCTAACTCCTCCTAAAAGGCTGGAACGATTTGGATGAAATTGTGTGTGTATATTTCAATGGATTCCTGGATGGTTTGGAAATAAAATTGGACCCGGTAGGTGGCGCTGCTGTCGGTATGTCACTGATCTTCTAAATGGCAGGGACGATTTAAATTATGTGGCGCTGCATTTCCGGGCAGGACGATATCTGCCGGTTCTGCTAGTACTCTTAAACGACGTGTTATTGAATTATCTGAAAACCTCTTAAGGGTTCATTGTACTCATCAGTATGAACAACTTTTACTATGGGACCAACACTGAAATCGCGAAAAAAAGATCAGCTGATCCCTACATTTGTGTTCACTTAAATCAACAAAATGTAGTACAAAATGACGATTTCAGGGTTGGTCCCATAGTTAAAGTTGGTACAATGACCCCTTGAGAGGTTTTCAGTAATTTCAATAACACTTTCTATATGTTCGGATGCTTTGTCGTTTATCGAATTTACACAAAAAAAATGATTTGATTTCGAAGTAATAGAAAATGTTTGTTAAAAACAAGGTGTTTAGCGTCTGAAAAAGAGAAATTAGTGACATCGAAAATTGACGATTAGTATCGTTCGTTGCTTCGTATAAACCATAGCGAAATCGACATTACTTCTTCTACCACCTATTCTTCTTCTGCTTCTTCTTTCGATACAACAAATGTAACGATATATCGATGGTAGATTTTGCGATTAGACCCCTGTTCTTGTTAACATATATTTGCATTTATTTGAATGCATTATTTTTGGAGTAAGATACTTAAACATGTAAGTAAATCAAAAGTGGTTAATTTGAGTGGTAATGAACTGGGCTATTGCCAATAATATGTTATCGAGTTATCGGTACTGCAATATGTTTTTAAAGATTTCTTTATAAATCTAATTATTTCCAAAGGTCATTAATTTATTTATTACTATGAAGCAATAAATGAAGTAATTGATTCAGTACCTATCTAAATTAATCTATCTACAAATATACAATATTTACAACACAAATATAAAATACAAGTACAAAATAAAATTATTTCCTAATATATTAAGAAAAGTTGGGTTGGCTTAAAATTGCTAAGACCAAAAAAAATTTTTTCGTCTCTTCTACTTCTGGGACCAAGGGTTATAAATAGCATCATTGATATCCTATGGCTCCACTTGAAGACTGGCACAAGAAATAAGGCACGTAAATGATGGGGTACTATAGTACCCCATACATAATCCCCCTTATTACAAAACGTGGACTAAGGTGGTTTAAAATTATAAACCATGGTTTTGGTAAATTTCTTATTACAAAAGCAGGTTTATCTCATAATTTGGTTTAAGTACGGCACTAAAATTAAACCTACGCGACCCCTAGTTTAACAACACTAAACCATACTAGGAAACGTCAAATGTAATTTTAGGTTATTTTCAGCTATGTTTGTTTTGTTTACTTATTACTTTAAAAATCATTGAAATTACGTGAATATGGATGTTTTCGTTTGTGCAGCTAATATAATTTTGTTATGGAGGTTTCGGCGTCGTGAAAAATATCAAGTTAATGTAAAACAATTCACAAGTTGTGTGGCGAAGAATTTTCATTTTATTGCATTTTTGGAAAGACAACATGCAGTGAACGTAATGTAAGAAGATTTGGTCTACAAATTTTGGGGATTACCACTAAATGTAAGTAGTATGCTATGCTAATTCACTGTGAAACAAGTTAATAACTTTCCAAATAAAACCACTATTGGCACTCATATTTTACTAAAGAATCACCATTGTTTTGTTATAGATTTAAGTAGGAAGACAAAAGAAGATATTCAGTAACTCGGACAAATATGCTCAAACCTTGCAAAAACCTAGTTAAGACCATTTATCATAACAAGAAAGGTCAATGTTTTCATGGAAATGCAAATAAAGTTTACTATGATTTTCTAGTACTTACCTACATCAAGAAAAGCAATGAGAAATAATGAGGTACCTATTTAAATATGTAAGTATAATAATTTTCTACATTTATTGGAGAAAGTGATGACAAAAATATGAATGGGTACGCTTTAAGAAAATTCTGTTAGAGGACGGCTATTTACTGTTGTGAATTGGTCTGGAAAATTGGCAGGAAGAGTCTCCCTGTAGTCCCTGTTGTCTGCTTATTTAATTTGTGATATCAATAAATGTTATATTTTATTTTTCAGTGCAACTTATACTTGTTTAAGGAAAAATATAGTTGACAGTAAACTGTATCCTCCGGCCTCCGGCACAGATGTCCCCGGCCGTACTTTGAGTAGGCCGCTTAAAGGAATTCGCATCGAAAATAACGTGTACAATGGAGTATAATGCGCACCAGTCTATGGCTGCTGTGAAGTTAGCGCCCCGCACCTCGATTGACACCCGCATGTCACTCAAACTCAACTCGTTCGACAACAACAACTCGTACAACTCGTTTGCGCAGCGGCCATAAAGTTTGGTGCATACTATACAATGGAAGCATGTACACTCTGGTGTATTGTATTCCAAAAGTTGCAATGTGGGTGTACTATTAATAATAAATAATAAATGAACTTTTATTTCATAAAAAGAGATTGTAGTAAAATCATTAGCAATTTCTACAGAATAGGTGGGTACATTACATATCTTCAATCCGTAATATATTACACCTCTGCCTACCCCTTCGGGGAAATACAGGCGTGATGTTATGTTGTTGTTGCAGTGTTAATTTGCACAAATTCGCATCATTGCGTGCTGGGCCTTGTTACTGTTTTCAAAATGTTATCCCTTGATTATTAATAAAAGTTTGTAAAAAAAATGGGCTAATTTTATTTTACCATTCATACGAAAACTACGGTGATAAGTTCGCAGTGTTATTTTATTAGAAATTTGGTAGAAGTATCTCCTAGTTTGCTTATTTATAGCGATATCAATCAGTTATTACCTGACATAAAAGTGTGAAAAATCGGTCTTATCATACGTACAGTCCACTGCATGGCAGTGGTAACACTTGAATTAGAAAACCACCCTTACTGTTAAGGAAATAAAGGCGCTGTCAATGTCAAACTGTTACCCACTGACGTGCGGTCAACCGTACAACAACAATATCGTATGATAACTTTTTTCACTTTTTTTTGTCAGGGCTGTGTTCAGTAATATCGTCCGACGACGCACGGAGTGTTCTTTGGACGTTCGTTTGTATGATCGCTCTGAGTAACCGAATGACCAAACTACGCTCCGTGCGTCGTCGGGCGATATTATTGAACGCAGCCCTGATAAAAAAAGTTATCATACGTACAGTCGACTGCATGGCAGTGGTAACACTTGAATTAGAAAACCACCCTTAGTGCTAAGGAAATAAAGGCGCTGTCAATGTCAAACTGTTACCCACTGACGCGCGGTCAACCATACAGCAATTTACAGCATCAATATCGTATGATAACTTTTTTCACTTTTTTTTGTCAGGGCTGCGTTCAGTAATATCGTCCGACGACACACGGAGTGTTCTTTGGACGTTCGTTTGTATGATCGCTCTGAGTAACCGAAACCGAATGACCAAACTACGCTCCGTGCGTCGTCGGGCGATATTACTGAACGCAGATCTAACAAAAAAAGTGAAAAGTTATCATACGTACAGTCGACTGCATGGCAGTGGTAACACTTGAATTAGAAAACCACCCTTAATGCTATATAAAGGCGCTGTCAATGTCAAATTTTTACCCACTGACGTGCGGTCAACCGTACAGCAACAATATCGTATGATAACTTTTTTAACTTTTTTTTGTCAGGGCTGCGTTCAGTAATATCGTCCGACGACGCACGGAGTGTTCTTTGGACGTTCGTTTGTATGATCGCTCTGAGTAACCGAATGACCAAACTACGCTCCGTGCATCGTCGGGTGATACTACTGAACGTAGCACAGATAATAATTTTGATTGATATCACTACAAATGTAGCGGGCTACTCAAAATATCGGCCCTGTTTATATACACACTATACAATTTACGCGGCGCACGCAGCAGCCAAGGCTGCGGCACCCGCGGTGTCAGTCGCGGTGGTGCCCGTGGCTTCGCAAGGAAAGGTTGTAGGAGCACGTGCCGCACAACACTCTGCATATCGCCATATGTTTGTCTTTGCGTGTGTGACACCGCGGGCACCGCCACGCTTCACGCGCCGCTTCTTCGTAACAGAAGACCGCGTGACGCCCAGCGCGACGCACCGCCAGACGCGCCGCGTGTCCATAAACGAGTCCTAAGAAAACAACGAGATGCGGGATCGCGCGACAACCATTTATCGATACTGAATTAGAAAGAGGTGTGTCAGGATCGTAGCAGGTGGAAATCCATAGTCTCTGCCTACCCCAATGGGAAACAGGCGTGATAATATGTATGTATGTATGTATGTATGAATTATTCAGTACCAATATTATTGGATTATTAAAAAAAAAGACAAATAAATATAAACTAGTACGAGTTTTCAATAAAAAGGATTGTTTTATTTAAAATTCTGCTGAAACGGAACGTTAAGACCGAATGGAAATCGTTTTGAACGAATAATTTTAGTCCGTACATCGAGAATTCCATCTATTTTTTAATCGATTTCTCTGCATACTACCTAATACACCCCCAACAGTCTGGTACTATCTAGTCTTCACTTAATTTGACTTTTGTAATAAGGATGAGCTATTACTACGGTACTAAGGCTAGTAACGTATTAACTCTGGACTTTAAAGTCTTGGTTTAAACCCAGGTTTATCATGTTTTTTGTAATAAGACGGAATATGTTTAAGGCACGTATTTACCTACTATGTTCGAAGTACAAAATCCTTTTCATTCCCTTTATTTAGAATCAAAATCTTACGAAACAAAAATCACAAAATTACACATCACAATTTTATTAACATCATTATTTGTAAATTGTCATATAAAGATGCATCAATAGTTTGTTATACAACGTTTTAACGTATCTCTGACTTTTATTACGATCTTCAGTATTAATATGTATTTGTATTTAAAACACTCATATTTATTCATAGGTTTTCACTTTGATATATTGTGATGTTGTTAAAAATGGGCGCTCTTGTATTTTCGGGTCATTTGGAGTCCTTGCCCTTAAGGTTGGGTATACGAAGATAGTTGAGGAAGTGAAAATAAAGGTAAGCTTTGTAATGCTTTAAATTTTTAAAGTAGTTGATCTTAAATAAATAACTTCGCATATGCTCGTCTCTTAGAAATATTTAAATCTTTGTTTTGGCTTCTTTTTCTATGCATGACCGGGCCCTAAGTTTGACAAAGGGATTATAGGTAAGGGTGTGTCCAATCTCTTTGTACAATCAAATCAAATATCTTTGTTATTTGTTAATATGTTTGTTATCTTTCAGTGATAAAATACACACAACATTTGATGAAAATCATCAAATTTCTTTGATCAAAGTCACATTGGACAAAGACATTTGACCAGTGGCATACCACCTTCACGACACCATTGTATTGATATTACATTTTAGAATTCAAGCACCTAAAAAGTTTTAAATAGCAATAGAACGTATACGTTGGTAAGTTTGCCATTCATTTTTGGCTTCTAATTTGTCATTGGTTTCTATTTTTAACCGACGAAAAAAAGGAGGAGGTTCTCAATTCGACGCGTATATTTTTTTCATTTTTTTTTTTATGTATGACCACGCATAACTTTTTACAGAGTGGTCCGATTTCGATGATTCTTTTTTTAATGGATAGGGTATACCTTGAAGTTGGTCCCATTTAAATTTCAAAATCAAAATCCACCCCTAAGGGTAGTAAAACAGGGGATGAGTGTTTGTTCACCCACTGAATTCTTACCTGTTAACCGATTCTGTTGAAACTTGACACACATAAATATAGTTATAGACACTACGACATAATGGAGACCTGGAGTTAGATTTTAAACACAAAAAAATTAAAAATTAAACTTTTTAACAAAAAATTGAACCGACGAAAGCAGAAACTGAAAAGCGAAAAATAACTAATTATGAGTCGGCGCCAAACAACCAATCAACGAAGATCATTAAATTACTTTAAATAAATAATAAAAACAACGTCACATCAAACACAACGTGAAATTTTCAACGATAAACAATAACTTTCCAAAAATGCGTTCTCCGCTCGGCCACTTGCAACTTACACGCACTTTGCTTGTTAAAAGTTCGTTTGGCGCCGACTCATAATTAGTTATTTTTCGTTTTAAGTTTCTGCTTTCGTCGGTTCAATTTTTTGTTAAAAAGTTTTATGTTAATTAATTAGTTTTATTTTATAAATTAAGTACCTACTTGGATTTTGTTATGTACATTTTCTTTTACAAATTACGTCTTCGTTTATGAGATTCGTACATCTTTTTGATGTTTCTCATCACATAAAGTTTATCTCATGGTGTAACCCCGTCTTTATAATTAAGGCTCAGTAACGAGGCAGTCCATTAGACGTTGTGTTGCCGGCTTAATGTTCTTTACTTGACGTGTGTAATCGCCTTTATGGCGCATTCACCATGAACTATATGGGAACCAGAGAAAACTGTGATTTTTGATTTTAAAATTTATGGTTTTAGAGTTATATGTTGAAGTAACTATTGATGTAATTTTGGAAAAAGGGACTTAAAATATGATGAAAAAATAAACAGAATATCTTAACGAATCAAGATACTTATCTTCTTTTCTCTTGTGAAAAAAAGTACTTAGGTAGGTATGTTTTGTTCGCTCAAAGAATAATCAGATTTTTAAGAAAAGTAGTCTAATTAAATATTTGATTATATTTTGTATCATATCATATCAGAGCAACGCAATAGTTCATAGAACATTGTATAACATATTTGCATCATTTGTAACAACTGACAAAGAATTAATATTTTGTGATGCATATTGTCCGTTTCAAGTCACATTGCCTCTAATTGAAAATAAATATGCACACCACCGCAAGAAAAAAAAACACATGGCGAACACAGTACCATCAATCAATCCTTTACAACTTTCAATTTCCTGGACTATCCCAAGCACCAAAAGCACATACATACAATTCAAATAATACATACAATGCAAATAATTGCACCAAAATGTGCGCTTGCGCAGATTTGTTGCGTCGCACGCGTGACGCGTCAGTTGCACATTTGACATGCACCTTTTGCCGGAGAATGACATGCACCGTTGCACAAAGGAAGGACAGTTTGTGTGTCATTTGTTTGGTGAATGTTACTTTTGAGTTGTGGAATTTTAAAATAGCGAATGTGCGTTTGAAAAGATTGTATGTTTCGAGGAGTCACGAATGGTTCTTACCACATATGTATTGTTTATGATTTAGTTACTTAAAATCAATGAACAAAGAACAGTATATTTTAAGGAAATTTTTATTGATGAAAACAATGTTTCTTTAATCATTTTAGTAAAACATGAACAAAAAACCTGTACAGTTCACTGCTGGGCAAAAGTCACATAATCTCTTTCAGTCTTTCTACTCGTTCCATCTCTCCTTGTGCTAATACATTTTCCCAAAATTTACAATTTTAATTTAGATTTTATTTCAACGGTTCATTTATTTTACGACTTTAATTCCAAAGTAATTATCACTTCCGATCCTATTCGTAGTTTTGAAGTCGCAGTCGGAAATGCGGCATATGTCGGCTATCGGCTAGATAAAGGGTTGTATCTTTAACACCTTCGAGTTCCGTCCTATTGTGTGGCACAATTTGTAGGGAAAAACGAAGCCGCCCGCTGTTAGCCCGTTGGTCCGTAAGTAAGGGTCAGATTTGGAATTTTAGAAAATGTTGTTAAATTAAGCTTATTATTAAATTGGTACCTAATATTTGAAATATTTTGTTTCGAGAGACTGCAAAAACAACATCGATTATTAAGAAACGTCTATTTTAACGTTTATTAATCACTGAAACGTTAAATTAGACGTTTCTGATATAAAAAGTTCACATTAAAAACCTTTAAACTTATAAAGCTTCATTACTTTTTTAAAGACTGGTCTAGAGGTTTGATGAGTATTTTATCAACGAGTTTTCTTCGTTAAATAATGTAAAAGATTTTTTTTTGTAGTGTTGAGAAATGCAATATACAAATGATCACCCTAACTCCACCCCTGTCCTGGCTAGCGCAGTGGTGCGCTGCGCAAGCGAATACGTTATTATTTTATTGGGTGCACGTCACGGCGCATGGTAATACGCAGCCGCGTGAGCACGTGCCCACGATGTTGCGTACGCGCAGTACGTTGGACGATGGAACACCTTACCAGTTTCGAGAAATAAGGGTATTTTGGCAGGCATTAATATGGGAAGTAAGAAAAAGAGTTGTCTAGATTTTACGTTTAAAGAGTCGAAGTTAAGTTAGGTATGTATGTTTCAGTCAAATCATATTAGGTATAGTATTTTCAAAGGAAATATTGTTATAAAATTCAATAATTTTATTTATTTATAACTATATAAGAGAAATTTCAAATGTTTAACAAAAAAAACTCGAATATCTAGACTATCAGAATAACCATATGTGCCATAAAAAATTAAGGTGTATCAAAATAACATGCTACTGGGCATTTGTCCGTTACGAGTGTCAAAAATAAAAGATTTTGATCAACCTGTTGGACGCGGGCAGAGGTTAAATCATAAGGAACAATTTTGTTAAAAAAAGTTTTAGGTAACGGAATACAATGACATCATTTTGATGTTTGGTTGGTAACGGTTAAACTATTTTGATAATTTATTGCAATACATACTTGAGAGTTGATTGTGCACTAAAGAGATTAGAAATTTACAGAAAATTAACAATACTTTAGGTAAGAATACATAATTTGAGACTAAGAACTTTTTATTATTAATAGAATTTTTTAAACTACGAATATTGTGTCAAATTATTTTTTATCAATGTTGTAATTAATACGGAAAAAAATCATGTAAAAAGACGTGCAACCATTCAGTCGCCAATAAAGTATTATGTCTATGGTTACTACAGTATTATATTATCTGTGCTATGGTGTTGTACAAAGTAAATGGTCTTGTACCGTCTGTAAAAGCTGTATAATTAAGGTGACCTACTTCCAGTAGTGGACTTCACCCAGCTGGCACGATAATTATAACTTGGGGATGATAACAGGGAACTTTTTGGTGTTACTGTTGGAAGTTTTTAACGGTAAGCAAACCACAAACAAGAGTTGGGATAAAATAAGAAAGGGCATCATCAATGAAATAATTTATTTAATACGTAGCAGAGCTAATCACAAGCTGTGGATAATAGCTGGCTCGCAAATTTAATGGTCTGTAAAAAAATGCATAAAAACTGGCCAAGTGTACTCTTTTTTTTTTTTTTTTTTTTTCGAATGGGTTCTCGCAGGTGGGACCGAAGTCCCATTTCTGCTTAACCGGACTTAGTTGGCGGAGAGTCCCATGTGGGACTCCATTCGCCGAAGGTTTTATCCCTATACTTACAAACTAAATACGCGGTATAAATACCGCGCAAGCGGGCGCCCCCCAAGGGGGGGGCTCGAACCTCGCTAGGGCATTGCAGGGGGACCCCGCCGTTCCTATGTCCCCCTAGCAGCCGTTGCTGCATCGAATTGGTTACCTCGAAAGTAGCGGACTTTCGGTCTATCGGGTGACGTGCTAAAACGCCGTTAAGCGGCAAGCCTCGCCGGCGAGGCTAAGACCTACCTAAAACCTAAACAGTGGCTACGCAATAGCCTGCTCCTAGGAACTACTCTAGAGCATAGGGCCGGTCTCGCGTGACGAGATTATCTCCGGTTGCTTACACCGTGAGGGCGTCCCCAGGGGGGAGCTCGGACCTCGACTCAGGGTGCAGCATGGGGACCCCGCCACTGATCCCCCCAGCAGCCGGTGCTGCGTCGGCATGTGTTTCTGTTTCTCGAGAGTCGGACTCTCGGATTCTGTGTGTGTGTCGCGTCGGTCCTCGCCGGCGGGGACGATATTTTGGACGACGGCGTCGGAGTGTGCTTGTGCTTTTATCTGACTCCTGGAGGAGTGTAATAGCGTCATCGGGTTCAATGAGTGTGTGTCTGGGACGTCGGATTTTGCTAATAGCAGATGGCTGGTAGACGGTGGCCGCCACGACCAAGGGATTGGGGTGCTTGGGAGCGGAATCGAAATAGCGTTTAGAGACATGCTTGAAGAACTGCTTGATGGTCGGCAGTTTGAGGTCTAGGTGGAGTTGGACATTGCGTAAGTACCAGGGGGCGCCTACGGCCTTTCGCATGAAACGGTTTTGGATGGTTTGGAGCATGTGAATTCCCACCGGCTTAACGTGTGCGAACACAACGCTAGCATAGGCGAGTATGGGGCGGATACAGGTGGTGTATATCCTTACTTTGAGAGGAGTGGGCAGCTTACTGTGCGCATTGAGTAGGGGGTGGAGACGTCCGAGGACGAAGGCGGCACGGTTTCTCACCTTGCGGATATGCGGTCTGAATGTCAGTCTACGTTCAAGGATCACGCCAAGGTATTTGGCTTCACGTTGCCATGGGATCTGTTTTCCGAACATTGTAACTGGTACGCTCAATTCTTTGCGATACTGTGACAGGGGTTTCTTATCGAAGAGGACTGCTGCACTTTTACCGGGATTGACTTCGATTCTCCATTTCCGGAACCATTCACCTAGGCCGCGGATTGGAGGGTACGAGAAATAGCGACATGGGTCATGCCGGAGTAATAGATTGCCGTGTCGTCGGCGAAAAGGGCAATACGGGCTGCACCGCATTTTGGAATATCGCTGGTGTACAGCGTGAACAGTAGGGGGGTAAGTGTACTCACACTTGGCCAGTTTTTATGCAAATTTTGTTCGACTTCAAACTCGCGCAGCAAGGGTTGCATACCACCCATCGACCTGATACCTCATAGAAACTGATTTAATTTACGAGAGTTCATCAAAAGACATCAATGAACGTGCGCGAAGTATGAATTTTTGCATCTCTTCCTTACGTAGGTACACACGGCTACACATCAAGCTGTATATATCCAATATAAGCTGATCTCGCATTGTACGGAAAGCCTATATAATGCGAGGTCAGCTTATACTGGAAATTTACAGATTGATGTGTAGCCGTGTGTACCACCATATATGTCTATGTTTGCTCTATTTTTAGTATTTGTTGTTAAACTACATAGTATGCACTATAATCAGACCAAGTTTGACGCTGGTATGTGTTACCGTTTTGAAGATAGAGCAGGAAACAAAACGTTAAAAAATATGCATGTTTTTCGAGGTTTCTTGTATTTCCCTTTGGTTTTGGAATTTTTTATCTTTAGTATTTGTCATGATAGGCACCGTAGTAACACATATTGGTCAACTGGTTATCTATTACTGTTGCAATGATACAGCCCTGTGATAGACAGATGGACGGACGGACGGATAGCCTAGTGTAATAGGATCCCGTTGGCATCCTTTGGGTACGGAACCCTAAAAATATACTCCGGGATCTATAAAATTCAAAATACGACCATAAAACGAAAAAATATACGGTAGCGCTACACATTTCATGGCTTGCACCTTTGCGCATAATTCAGTCCAAGTCCACCGAATTCTCGCGTGAAGGGTTGACTGTAATTTGGCTACCAACCCTTTCGATGCAGCCGTCTTTTATAACATAACGACGAAATAAACAATTTGTCGTAAAAAAACGAACCGTTGGTAATGGTCAGATAAGTTTATGATTTTGTTTATTTTTGAATATCTTGAAGGGTGAGGTAACGTGTTATCAAAAGACGTTTTAGGTTTTTTTTGTGGTGAGAAGGGGGGGGGGGGGGGGGGAGATTTTATGATCGACTTGTTTTGCATATTTCTTAGAATCTAGTGTATTTAGTGTATTGTAATTGTTAATGTTAATGTCTTAGTTTGTATTTAACCCAATTTACTTGTACCTTTATACAGATTTGAATTCATTTTCGTGAACATTCGGTATTATATGACTAGGAAAGCACTTCGGGCCTTAATTTGTAGATTAGATTACATTAAACTTTTGTTTTCAAATCCATGTTTGTATACAATATTAAAGTTTGAGGAGTTTCTTGCCGGCTCGTCTCCATAGGACCAACTTTTTGGAACCATGCAACTAGATTCTAAACTTTTTGAAAGTGCGTGTAAATGCTTCATCATCATCATAATTTTAAAAACCGAAAGACGTCCACTGCTGGACATAGGCCTCCCCCAAGCATCGCCACAACGACCGATCGTGCGCTTTCCGCATCCAGCGGCTTCTTGCAACTTCTACCAGGTCGTTGGTCCACCTTGTGGGGGGGTTGGGGGCGCAGCACCTTCCAGTACGCGGGCGCCACTCCAGAACAACACAACAATGTTAAAGCTCATTCAAAAAAAAAAAATTGATTCGATAGCATAGAAATAATAACTATTATGTATTTATACATAACAGTTAATTTTTTTGTTATGTTTTTTATGTTTTGTATTTTTTTTTGACTTCCTCGTTTGTCTAGTGGTTGCAAGTGCGACTGCTGAGCGTGGGGTCCTGGGTTCGATTCCCGGGTCGGGCAAAGTGTTATTGGGTTTTTTCATTAGGAAATTCTCAGTAACAGCCTGAAGTCTGGATTTGTGCCCGGTCAATGGCAATAGGCTTGCCCCTTATTACATGGGACTATAACATAACTGGCGAAATGTGGGTGTACTATTACACCTCTGCCTACCCCTTCGGGGAAATACAGGCGTGATGTTATGTTATGTTATGTATTTATGCGAATAGAGCAAAACACTTAATTATTATTCCTTCTCTTGTTTAAATCACGCAACAGGTAACCCTCACCTTCCCCTCCGCAATAAAGACGGCGCAGATAACATAAGCATAAGATTTACATTCCCCAACGAATTATATGACATAACCCTTTGATGCCAATACTAGCCCATAAATACGCGGGCATTTATGTCCGAAAGCGTGCTTTTACTACGTTCACCTGGCCAGATTGCGTGCAGGTGCGTACACTTACGTACGCATGCAATTCACTTATGTTGGTACGCCTGCAATTGTAACGCAATGAAGGACATATTCCTGAGGGATGTTTCTGCTAACAAAATCCTACTTATATTATAAATGCGAAAGGAAGGAATTATGGATATTTGCTTGTTTGTTTGTCATTCAAACAAGCTGAAACAGCTGGACTTGGATGAAATTTGGCACACAGATAGACGGCCATAATACGGATTAATATATAGGCTACTTTTTATCTTAGAAAGATAAACAGTTCCCGAGGGATGCACAATCAATCAATCAACTCAGCCTATCGCAGTCCACTGCTGGACATAGGCCTCTCCCAAGTTGCGCCACAACACTCGGTCCTCTGCCTTCCGCATCCAGTCCCCCCCAGCCACGTTCTTTAGGTCGTTGGTCCACCTGGCAGGGGGGCGCCCTACGCTGCGTTTGCCGATTTGCGGTCTCCACTCAAGGACTCGTCTGCTCCAACGGCCATCGGTCCTTCGACAGACATGGCCAGCCCACTGCCACTTCAGCTTACTGATCCTACAAGCTATGTCGGTCACTCCGGTTCTTCTCCGGATAATCTCGTTACGGATTTTATCCTTCAAAGAGACTCCAAGCATAGCTCGCTCTATAGCTCGCTGAGCGACTTTGAACTTGTGGACTAGCCCAACTGTCAGTGTCCACGTCTCGGCACCGTAAGTCATGACTGGCAGGACGCACTGGTTGAAGACCTTTGTCTTCAAACTTTGCGGTACTTACTTTCTTTACTTACTTTGCGAGGGATGCACGATAACGTCTATTTGTGATTTATATAGACGAAGTGCTGCGAACAATCATAGTGAAGCTAACATAACCGTGCTCTTACGTGTACAAACCAGCAGTCACGCACAGACCATGCACCTGAAGGATAATTTTAGCGATGCTTACTGGACGATGCCGCGACATGTGTTGTACCGAGAGCGGTGAGCACGGTTTAAGGTGCATGTGTGTGCGTGAGCGCTGGTTTGTATACGGAGGAGCACGGTTTGGTTGGCTTCATTATGATTGTTCGCAGCACTTCGTCTATATTTGTTACTCTGTCTGTGTTTATAAATTAATAATTATACGCGGGCGAAGCCGCGGGAACAGGCTAGTTTGTAATAAATCTCAATCGAATCACGGCTTCTGACAGTTCTCGTATTTTCCTAATGATCAACGGTAGATAGATTTTTTAATTCAGTTATTATATGCACGAAATAACAATATAGATTTTATTTATTTATTTATGTACACACAACACATTTTAATATAGATAACATACAGAACAAACACTTGAGCACAAAGGTACTGCTTATCTCTAAAAGAAATTTCTTCCAGCAGACCTGCGACAGGAAAGAAGGATAAAAGAAAGACGTAGACACAGTGTGTGACATTGAATACATACTAAATATAAACATACTTGCAATAATAAATTATAAACTACGTATACCAATAAAAATATATATATAATAAATAAAAAATATGATATTATAATCAACACCGAGAAAATAAACAACTTATTAATTTTTTTTGGTTTTTAACTAAAGTCGACCAAGGATTCTGCGTAAAATAACATTGTTATTATACTACAGTGCATGGTGCTTCAAAATTAAAATTAATGTTTTAAAGATTCATTGTTTTAGAAGCATTTTTGGTTTTGCGCAATGATAGGTTTCTAAAACCTTAAAAAATAAAATAGGATTACCATTGATAGCTTATTGAGAAAGCATAAGTACTTTCCTCATTTGTAAAAAGGTACCATCCGCTGCTAGGTACCTATTAAAAAGTAGGTTTGTCGTAAATGAAGAGTAGGTACCTATCTATGATAATAGTGATATAGGTTTAATCGATTCACTCGCCCTCGATACCGTCATCGAAATGTGGGTAAACGGCGATAGGTACACGTCACCTATGGGGGTTAAATTTATGTCATGCTACCTACTTACGTACCTAAATAATTTGAATAATTGTATGCCGTAAAACAAAACAGACATCCTATTAATATATTGTCTAGACATTGCATATTCAATTGCCTCCCACGCCAGCGTAGTTTATCAATTTAGTAATCACTGATAATTATATATTTTAATCTTATTAGGAAAATAAGTTAATCATGATTTTCAAGGGGTTAAATATCACTGAATGAAGAAAGATTTACAAACGTGATATCATAAAATAACAAATTTTCTAAAAATAACTTTAATTATCTAAAAGTGGATTCAAAAGATAAAAATGCTGTGCATAAAAGTAAGACTGTGCGACGACGCTTTATTTATAAAAATGTTTTGGCTACTCGGCGCTAGATGGCAGCACATGTTGATCAAACTATTGTCTGTGACAGATTTCACAAAACTTTAGTGTACTGTTTCTACTATTTTATTTTATTTTTTATAACTTTAATTAGATTTATGTCCACCAGTGGACTGTGAAAAGCTAAACAATTTGAACATCTACCTACTGAAATAAAGACCTAAGTCTAAAAGCTGTTTTGAATGGTTTGGAAGTGGTATAAAACATTTTTTATTGTTTCTATTGTACTAAAAGCAAAGTAGTAAGTCGTAAAAAAAGTAAGTAATGTAATCCTTTCGAAAAATGTAACATAAATCTTTATTGTTTCTAGTTTTATAATGAAACATTTCACACTGTACTTATACGTATTATATTTCTTCTCTGTATCGTTTACGTACTGTTGCTCGCTTTTTTTTACTATTCGCATACCACCTATATTGTAGTTCAAAATTAGGTTTATTCACATAAAATACAACTTAGGTACAGTCGATCGCACGTCAGTCAGTGGTAACACTTGAATTAAGAAAACCGCCCTTACTGCTTACAAAATAAAGACGCTGTCAAAGTCAAACTGTTACTATTGACGTGAGGTCAACTATACAACCCTCCTCTGCTTAAATCCTATAGGTACTTATAAGAGACATGACATTTGACATAATCTCCGTACTATTTAATTCAGAATTCTATCTCAAGTAGGGCAAATCGTGGATAGATAGCTTATTAATTTTGTAGCTTTAGCTAGTACCATTAGGATGCCAACCATGCTGTTAAAAACAAAATTAGTTGTAATTTTTGATCATAATACTGTTCAATAAAAATAAAGTATACAAAATATTGTTTTATCATCACTGGTATCCCAAGCCATGAATGAAACGGCTTATTCCCACGCGCTCCAAAATGTTGTTCCCAACGGCTCTAAAACGAAAAGTTTCTTAAATATTAATAAATATAACCATTCCCATGAGCTCCAAGGGTTTTAAAGTACAGATTGCATAAAAGTTTATACGTGAACTGTGTAAAAGTAATGATAAACAACCATGGCAACAAAAAAAAAACGTTCAGAATAAATTAAATACGGTTTGTTTTTCCATAATATAGTTTTTTCCTTCCCCGACTTTAATATACTTTATTTCTTGTACAAAAATTTGGCAACCCTGAGTACAATGGTGCTTATTTTAATAAACATCCCATAAAAAATATTCGGCGTTTGTTTAAACTAAAGTTCAAGGCCTTAGTATCGAAGTGCTTTGATACTAAGTAGTTACTACAGAAATAACATATTTTTTGTAATTTATTCATTGCTAATCTTATCGTGCATCTTAATCTGTTTTATATGAAGCCGTTGAGGATTTGTATCCGTATTGATTTTTGTAAACAATAAGCTGATTATAACATAACATAACATAACATCACGCCTGTATTTCACCGAAGGGGTAGGCAGAGGTGTAAAGCACCCACATTTCACCAGTTATGTTATAAGTCCCATGTAATAGGGGGCGAGCCTATTGCCATTAACCGGGCACAAATCCAGACTCCGGGCTGCTACTGAGAATTTCCTAATGAAAAAACCCAATAACACTTCGCTCGACCCGGGAATCGAACCCAGGACCCCACGCTCAGCAGTCGCGCTTGCAACCACTAGACCAACGAGGCAATCCAAATAATCAATAATAATCAAGCTGATTATAGAATTAGAATAATTAAAAACAAATAGCCTTCAGGGACTGGTAGATGACACAATGAGAAACGTGTGTGGTTTTGTTTTAATCGTTATTATTCTAATATTTTCGCAACTTTTCCTATTCATACGGCCGACTACCTACTGCTGTTCTAAGCCTAATTATTCTAAGGGTACTTATAATTATTTTATATTTATCGTAAATTTTATTAATTTCGTTATTTTTATTCATTCATCATCATTTCAGCCGAAAGACGTCCACTGCTGGACATAGTCCCAAGCATATGTTGGGGGGATATGCCATAATCGCCACGCTTGGCAGGCGGGTTGGCGATCGCAGTTGGTTGGTTAAATACTCAGAGAACGCTGCTGCCCATCCTCTGCTGAATCCCTTAGTTGCCTTTTACGACACCCATGAGAAGTTATAGGGTGGTGAAATTCCTTACGTCCGGCACCATAAGGAACGTTTTTTATTGTAGGTACCTTATTATTGTTTACTAAAATTCGATGTATTTAAATAAAATAAAATATAAATAAATATTTTTGGAACATTTCACACATCACCATCTAGTCCCAAACCAAGCAGAGCTTGTACTATGGGTACTAGACAATGGATATAATAATTAGATACTTTTTTTTTGTAAATACATACTTGTAATACATAAGAAACACCCAGACCAACACAAACATTCATGATCATCACACAAATATTTGTGTCCTGTGGGAATTGCACCCACGACCTCGTGATCAGCAGTCCGACACTCGAACCACTAGACCACAGAGGTCGTCAAATTGACAAATTTCATTTGTTTATAATTTATGAATTATGTTGTATTGAACAGTACATTAACTGGATGCTGATAAGCAATAATGTGTCAACCCACAAAAATTCGAAAATTGAGTTATGATGCAGTACGCTTCTTTGGCTGACAAAGAACGTTTTTCGATAGGGTTTTAACCTGATTGAATGGTTTTTATACCAAAAATGAGTATAAAAAGGTTGACACGAAATAAGTTCGAAGGGTAAGACATTTTGCAATAAGATGTTTAGGCACTTGAAACATTGTTTGATGACCCTAGGCGCCATCTGTTTAAAGTCAAAAGAAGTTATGGGACATGATCGGTTATTGCTTAATTGGTATTATCCTTTTTCGGCTGTGTAAACAACATTGGCCCATATTTAATTAAAATTATACGTATAAAGTGGCCTCACAAGACTACTAGCCACGAATACTACATGGAAAACGCAGTAGAAGACTTGGGGTATATAAGATCATCAAAGGTAAGTCCAAATATTACATAAATATAAGGATTTTAGGTAAGTATACAAGTTTAGAGGTCATTTTACCGGTAAAATTATTAAAACAACGCTTTTTTATGACAGAATACTGTTTAAAATTACATTTAAATACGTTTTACATACTAACCGTGGTAATATATCTTAACTACCTAATTTCAGCAAAATGTAATATTTTTGATTAACAGGTTATTGCTTAACAAACATTCTACTATTGACTAGCGTTTGTAAAAGTTTTATAAAGCTTGACACGTTATTGCTACAAAAAAATCTCGTTTACATGTTCGTTCGTTTATTTCAATAGTATGTTAAATGACTTGAAACGTTTTTGAAAAACGTGGAATGAGGGAATTAATAAAACAAACAGGTTCACGACTGTAAGTATCCGCAAACAGGGTAGACAGACATTGTCTCAAATCTTCAGGTTCTCGAAATTATTATATTTTGGCACATACCCTCATTTTACAAGTTGTGTCTTATTTTTATAATTATTTTCAGAATGCGACCGCCAAGATCAAGAAGACATGTTTGCGGATCATGTACCTAATACCTCACGAGGAAAGCCATGCATCGCGTCCTACTTCTGACGAGGAGTTTCAGTGTGAGGTTATTAGCCACGATGTTGAAGAAAAGAGGCGTATGGTTCCGTCAAATAGCAGTCTCAATGAGGGGTTACCAGAAGTTCGGCCAGCAGAAACATACCTTCCGAATATTTATATTTCTGATCACGATCTGGACTTTGAGAATACTCTGGATTTATTGGAGTTTCTAGCTGCTGTTGATTGATGTTTATGGCTGATAATACAACACTAGCTCATTCGTTGATTATTGAGCTTATTCATCATACAGCAACTATTCAGTCCGAGCCCAATGAGTTGTCTGATTCATCATCAACTCAGCCTATCGCAGTCCACTGCTGGACATAGGCCTCTCCCAAGTTGCGCCACAACACTCGGTTTTCTGCCTTCCGCATCCAGTCACGTTCAGCCACGTTCTTCAGGTCGTTGGTCCACCTGGTGGGGGTCGCCCTACGCTGCGTTTGCCGATTCGCGGTCTCCACTCAAGGGCTAGTCTGCTCCAGCGGCCATCAGCCCTTCGACAGACATGGCCAGCCCACTGCCACTTCAGCTTACTGATCCTACAAGATATGTCGGTCAATCCGGTTCTCCTCCGGATAATCTCGTTACGGATTTTATCCTTCAAAGAAACTCCAAGCATAGCTCGCTCCATAGCTCACCGAGCGACTTTGAATTTGTGAACCAGCCCAACTGTCAGTGTCCACGTCTCGGCACCGTAAGTCATGACAGGCTGGACGTACTGGTTTAAGACCTTTGTCTTCAAACTTTGCGGTATATGCGACGAGAAGACTCGGCGAAGTTTACCAAATACTACCCAGCCTAACTAAAACCTTCTGTCGGCTTCATTCTTGAAGTTTGTCTACCAAGCTGAATTATCTGCCCTAGGTAGACGTATTCCGTTACGACTTCGAGTGCCGACCCTTCAACGAATATTGGCCTCGGCATGACATGCATATTGAACATGACTTTAGTCTTGTCCAGATTCATGCCAAGACCGACACGCCGAGATGCTCCGTTTAAGCTGTGCAGCATTTCGCCCAGGTGTTCCAACGACTCAGCCATACAACGATGTCATCGGCAAAACGGAGATGTGAGATGTTCTCGCCGTTAACGTTGATACCCTAACCAGTCGAACGAAACGAGATTATTTTGTTGTGGGTAGTTTGATTTTGATTTTTAAATACTGTTTTTATTTAGATAATGTTGATTATGATGTAGGTAGGTAAGTATTCAAAGTAAATCTTGAAGATTGAATAGCCAATAACGCTCGATGGTCCCTAATTTGTTCCGTTTTTAAGAGGTAAATAAATATTTTAATATTGTAAGAAATCATGGCTTTTATTGATAACACCTTAACATTACAATTTTTATCTTAATAATACGTTTATCAATATAGGGTTAAGGTACTTGACATTAATCAAATTGAATTTAAATTAATTGTTTTCAGTTTAGCAATAATGTGTTATAAGACTTGAAATGTTTATTCAAATAAAATATTTGCTGGCGCATTTTGTAATATCAAATTTAACGGTTTTTGGAATGAATATAACAGATTTTACAAGTATAATGGCAGAAATTTGATCTAAACTTATATTATGATATAATGACTGCATATCATCAATATTTGCAGCAAATTCTTGAACAAACTAATTAAATTGGCGCCGTAATTTTGAAACACGATTTACTCGAAATGGCTTCCGTGTAGGTTGGCTTATCAGCATCCAACTAACCTTCTCTAACATTGTTGGGGTCTGCTTCTATTCTAATCAGATGCCGCTAATTATCAGTATTTTACAAGCAGTATTAATTGCCGAATGTATCGCTTCACGCTTCAACATCGACTAACTTAAAACACAAACAATAGATACATTAAAAATTCGTCTCTTTAAAATGCATAACATTTATAAACACACAACACCAAAATCATATCACGTCTAACCAAACTTTCTTCCTTTAAATCAACAGATAACACACAAAAAAATCCTTATCATCTTCCCAAGTTCTTCGTAATTAAACACTGCTTGCTACCAGCCGGAAGTGATAACACACCGGATGCCACCACGCCCCCTATCCGTAGACGACTTAAAGTTGGGGTGCCAAGAAATTTTTAATTTTTAAACAAGATTACGATCATATACAACCTTTAATTAGAGGCTGCACAATTTTATGACAGTTAATTGAGTTACTGTTTAAAAAAAGTGAGTTATTGATTATCTGTGGGATGATTTTGTGCGATGTTTTGATATGAATTTTATTGTGCTATTGCGTAATTAGATTGTATTAAAGTGATAATAATTTGTTTTCATTAAGGGTTGTTTATACAATGATAAGACTTATGCATTTTCTGTGGTCTAGTGGTTCGAGTGTCAGACTGCTGATCACGAGGTTGTGGGTTCGATTCCCACAGAACACAAATATTTATGTGATGAACATAAGTGTTTGTGTTGGTCTGGGTGTTTTCTTTGTATTATAAGTATGTATTTACGGAAAAAAAAGTATATAAGTATTATATATATTGTCTTGTACCCATAGCACAAGCTCTGCTTAGTTTGGGACTAGATGGTGCTGTGTAAAAATGTCCGAAAATATGTATGTATGTGTCTATACCATTGAAAGCAGCTAAAGAATTTTGTCAAGAGAATGAGTAATGGAATTCAGGTGTAGGAGAATGAGCACTGGAATTGTGGTGTAAGTAAATGAGCAATGGAACTGTGGTATAGGTGAGAGAGCAATGAAACTGTTGTATAGGTGAACGAACTTTTCAGCAATGTAACTGAGGTATAGGTGAATGAGCAATAGAAATTTGGTATAGACGAATGAGCAATTAAATTGTGGTATAGGTGAATGAGCAAATATGGATGGACCTGTGGTGTATGTGAATAAGCAATGGAACTGTGGTATAGGTGAATGAGCAATGGAACTGATGGTATAGGTGAATGAGCAAAGAAACTGTGGTATAATTAAATGAGCAATGTAACTGTAGTTTTGAAGAATGAGCACTGGAATTGTGGTAATAGGTGTATGAGCAATGGAACTTTGGTATATCAAAGTTCCATTCCTCTTGCCAGTAATATGCTGCTGTAAATGCGACACTATTTCACTGCTATCACGAGGTCGTGGGTTAGATTCCCACAGGACACAAATATTTGTGTGATGAACATAAGGTGTTTGTGTTGGACTGGGTGTTTCTTATGTATTATACATACATACATATTAACACGCCTGTTTCCCATTGGGGTAGGCAGAGACTATGGATTTCCATCTGCTACGATCCTGACACACCTCTTTCGCTTCATCTACGTCCATTAACCTCGTCATGCATGCTCGTCGGTTTAGAGTACTCTTAACCTGGCATTTTTTGAGAACGTCCGCGATTTGATCGCGATACGTTCGCCGAGGTCGTCCCCTTCCAACTCTTCCATCCACACTCGCTTCGTATACTTGTTTCGTCAATTACCTCTCTATATGTCCAAACTATCTTAACATACCTTTCTCAATCTTTGTCACTACATCTTCTATGTATTATAAGTATGTATTTACAAAAAAAAAGTATATAATTATTATAATTTGTTTAGTACCCATATCACAAGCTCTGCTTAGTTTGGGACTAGATAGTGCTGTGTAAAAATGTCCCGAATATATTTATTTAGTTAGCAAACAATGATTTTTAAACGCCATCGCACTATCATAGTTCCTGTAGGATAACAAGGCAATAGCTGATGTTGACCCCTCCTTACTAGTGCATTCTGCCGCTCGGTCATGTCAACGATAACTGTGCATACTATTGTTCCGCAAAACGTGTGAAGTTATTATCACTGGTATATCGTGATAGTGGCCTCGTTCACAGCAAGGTCGTTATAGCAACCCATGTATTATGATATGCTAGCTAGATGACACTATTTAAATTGCAAGTTCGGGATAAAAATTGGGTCAATGTCCGCTATTGCCATGCCCATCAACAACTGGACATATTATAATGAAACCTAACCTGATGAAATTTGTTTTTATTTTCACCTACCGCATGTCGTCTTGTTGTGGCAATAAATATTTTTTCTTTCTTTCTAATTGTTAAAAAATCTTATCGTTTTCTAAACTCAATCTCGACATAAAAAATAACCATCTAGAGTAATACAGACACATGCAATAGTGATGGTCTTTGTTTCTGGGGGAATATACAGGGTGGCCCAAAATAACGTTGACAAGAGATTTTTCAAATATCTTATAAAGTTTTTTGCGTAAATTAAATAAGGTTATTCATTATAAAAATACACCTAATTTTATACAAGAATCTCTATTTATCTTCAAAATAACCTCCTTTAGCGCGAATATGCAGATACAAACGCTTGGTAACAAAAATAACAATTTTCCGCACTTCCTCTACAGATATTTTGTCCCACTCTCGTGTAATAGTAGCCTTTAGCTCATCAACACTTCTATGACGCGTAGCACAGGATCTTGCTTCTAAGATAGATCATAAACTGTAATCCATCGGATTTAGATCAGGTGAGTATGGCAGTCATTCTTTCGAGCTGATAAAACCAGGGAAATTGGCTTTGCACCACTGTGGAACACTTAAGGCCCTGTGAGTTGGAGCAGAGTTTTGATGAAATATCCATGGACGGTCACCAAAGTGCTGTTGACTCCAAGGAAGAAGCACATTTTCAAGGATGACTTGTCGGTCGTTTTCTTGGTTGATTTTGATCCCCTTTTCTACAAAAACTAGGGGAGTTTTGGCAGTGGCGCAAATCGCACCTCAAACCATAACAGTGTCTGCGTTTTGGTGATGTGGTACAATTGCAGCAGCTCCAGGACGAGTGGAAGACCAGATCCTGACATTTCGGTGGTTATTGGTTTGTTCTATCATAAATAAATTTTCGTTTGAAATTACGATATTTTTTCAATTTGA
This sequence comes from Asteroscopus sphinx, assembly GCA_949699075.1. Lineage (NCBI taxonomy): Eukaryota > Metazoa > Arthropoda > Insecta > Lepidoptera > Noctuidae > Asteroscopus > Asteroscopus sphinx. The sequence continues at coordinate 16,734,714 of OX453022.1, read as the reverse complement.
CGCTGTGGATCGTTGTTTAAGCAAACGACATCTCACAAGACAAACTTTTTTGTCTTTGTCCGTAAGCAATTGTGATTTTCTGAGTTTATATGGTATCAATTGTAGATCACGTTTCACTATACGCTGTATGGTGGAGCGACTAATCCCCAAGTCTCGCGACATTTTCCTCACCTTGGTCTGTGGATTACGAACTAATCTTTGTTTGATAATGTGTCGATTCCTAGAAGTTCTACAGTTGTCTTGCGTCCTCTCCTAGGATGGTCTCCGATGTTACCGAGCTCATTATAGCGTTTAATTGCCGAAGAAAGTAACTGACGACTAACACCAAGATTTTTTGAGATATCGCACTGCCTTTTTCGACGCTCATTCAATGAAATTATGGCTTCATGTTGCACTGACACAGTGAAATATGTTTTTTTATTTATTTTTTTAGCTAACAAGTAATGTTAAAATGACGCCAAAGAATGAGTTAACAATTAAGAAAAACAAAGAGGAGGCAAAGTATTCCATTTCTGAAATATTAGTATTTTAATTTTGTCAACGTTATTTTGGGCCACGGTGTACTTGTTTCAATTAATTTAAAAAAATCTTATCGTGTTCTAAATTCAAACCTTGGCCTTGAAGTAGTCAAGGGGGATAGGGTGGCGTAACACATGGCTGGCACTTGCACTGGTTTGATTGATAATGAATTAGTAAGTGCAACGTGCAATTTAATTCTATATTCTAAGCGTGCAAGTTAGGAAAGTAATTGAATGTTGAATGATTAACTCTTTTTGGTTTATTTAGCGTTCGAAATATTAATCGATGGTTATCAATTTTTATTCAGACCATTTTTACTCCAAACGTAATTACTAATTGACTTTTTACTATTGTCATCTCAAATCCATTTGTTAAAGAAAAATATTTAACTGAGTAAATATTTTTCTTTAACAAATGGATTTGAGATGACAATAGTCAAAAGTCAATTAGTAATTACTAAATACTGTACTGTAACTCAATGCAATGATATTTAAGTATTATTCAGTGTTGAAAAGTATTTATAGGCGAACAATCAGAATTAATCTAAAAACTACAAAGTCAACTACAAGTCTAATAAACTTACACGAACATTTCCTTTCATCACATATTTTCACTTTGTGTTGTCACATATTTTTGAGTTCGTCTTCTTGCCACATAAATATGATTTCGTTTTTATGTCACATTTTTTTGTCGCCATCTTGAAGATAGATATTATTGAATTTTACAATTGCACATATAATATTGGTGCTGCAGTGTACCTATTTATATATTTATGCATGTGACGCAAAGTGTGAGTAGTGTGACACATACAATACATAAACAAAAAAAAAATGTCATTATAAAAGTAAATTAACCATAACAAGTCCAGACATTGTGCGTAGAGTTATTTCTGGGGCTCTACTCGCGTTTGACGAACGACAAACGAAGTACGAATTTTCGTTCCGACTGATACCTTAAAAATATAGGCACATAAAAATGTACAATAAAGATAGACGATGCATCATAGTCGTATGAAATTGACCGGAAATCAGAGACACAAACGTCAAAACACGATCATCGCATGCGATATGGAATCGATGGTTGACCAGAGTAGCAAATTGTGCGATGAATAGTACGATCGGTACGAATATCGTAAAACGCGAATATCTCTTACGGCCAAAATTAATATCCAATTTATCCTCGATTCACCCTACTAGAGATAGAAATTTGACATATTTTGTATGGAACTTATGTCAAATTCCTATCTCTAGTAGGGCAAATCGTGTATAGATTGGATATTAATTTTGGCCGTAAATCTCGTCGGCAATCGATCAAGACGCTGACCTTTACAAAGTGTTGCAGTTTACGTTATTATGCTGTTATTTATAGATTACACGACACTTATCTTAGATTGTGCGTTTTTTGTCAACTATATGGTTTAATAACATTTTAAATAAAATACACGTCAATTTCGCTTTGTGGTTAACTATATTTTTTTTACTTTTAAGCGGCGTCAAGTAGACAATAGGAGACATAGTGGAGTATTTATAGTTTAAATTCCCGGGACTTTCTCAGTCAGCACAATTTACCTCATTCTTCTTCTATCGTGTCGACATGAGCTACATGATAATAGCTCATGCCGTTGGAAAAAGATTAGCCAGTCAGCAGGTTGGTAGCGGGGCTGACTGCCCAGGGTGCGCCGGACGATCAATTAAATATCGTCACTCATGGAGGCTCTTTTAATGCACCCCAATTATTTTATTATTATTTTAATTATTATTATTTACCTCATAACATACAAACATACATATACCTACCTATAATCATAATAATTTCTTAGGTTTTCACGATCACTACACATTATAATAAAACAACTTGAACCGGATTACATCACGTATATTATTTAAATTGGTTTTCCTAAAAAATACACAATTACACAATATACATTTTTTTTGAAATATCTGTAAAGACGCTTGTCATCTTAGTCTTCCTGCGACGACGAACGCTGCAAAGCTTTCGAAAAGTCAGGAAAATAATTTTAATCCGGTTAAACTTATTTTATTACAATAGAATCATCATGTTAACATAGGAATATACCAGGCCCCTCAGAAAGTATTGCGAAAAAAGTTTTTATATATGGGAGACTGGCCAGTTATAATGTTTTTCGAAAATATGATTATTTATAAGTAAAAATAAGTAAGTTCCAATTTCAAAATTTCCCTCCACATTTTTTGCGAGTTAATTCAAAGTATTGTGTCTCACTGAAATATGGATCTGCGCCGGGAACATTTTAGAGCTATGATTTTATACGAATTCAAGTGTCGCCTGAAACCGGATGAATCGTACGATAGACTTCAAATGGCATTCATGGATGAAGGCCCTTCCAAGGCAACCGTGTATCGTTGGTATAATGAATTCAAGCGCGGTCGACCAACTTTGGGGGATGACGAAAGAAGCGGTCGCCCTTTGACGGCTGTTACCGAAGAAAACGTGCTAGCAGTGAAAAATTTAATCCAAGACAATAGGCGAATTACATATCAGGAGATTCAACACATATTGAAGATTGGATCGGGAAGCGTTCACGAGATTCTACACAGCCATCTTCGCGTGAGGAGGATAGTATCAACCTCACCGATGCTCAGAAGCAGGCCCGGGTGGAATGGTGCCGTGATATGCTTAACAAATTTGAAGCAGGCTCGTCTCGGCGTGTTTACGACATCGTTACAGGTGATGAGTCCTGGATTTATCAATACGACCCAGAAACCAAGCGCCAGTCGACTGTTTGGGTGTTTCAAAATGAGCCAACGCCTACCAAAGTGAAGCGATCTAGAAGCGGGGGTAAGATTTTGATCGCTAGCTTTTTTAATTTGACTGGCCACTTGGTATCAATTCCCTTACGGGATCAAAGAAGCATTAATGCCGAATGGTATACTACCAAATGTTTGCCAGAAGTTTTCTCTGTTATAAGCAACAAGCGACCAAACACAGGGCTCCGCGGGCTACTGCTCCACCACGACAATGCACCTGCGCACACCGCACTCAAAACGAGGGACTTCCTGGACAGCACGCCAGTCAAACTCCTGGGTCACCCTCCTTACAGCCCTGATCTAGCACCGTGTGACTTCTTTTTATTCCCAAAAATAAAAAATCAGCTCAAAGGGATACAATTTTCGTCGCCGGAAGATGCGCTGGCTGCGTTCGAGCAGGCTGTAAACGAGGTGTCTGCGGCGGACTGGAAAAAGTGTTTTGAAAACTGGTTTAGGCGCATGAATCTTTGTATAGAGGCTGGTGGAAAGTACTTTGAAAAGATTTGATAAAAATATATGTACGTATAGAACAATTTTTTTTAGTTTCGCAAAACTTTCTGAGTGTCCCACGTATGATGCACTTTTAGTTTACAACACATTTTAAAAATACATACATATTTTCACGCCTGTTTCCCTTTGGGGTAGGCAGAGACTATGGATTTCACACCTCTTTCGCTTCATCTACGTCCTTAAAAATACCTATTAAATTTTCTCATTGATTAGGTAGGTACATGATTAATGTCACATAGCTACCTAGTTATGTCCTTCGCAGTCCGGTTTATAGATTTTATCATTTCCCTATAACAATCGGCAAATCGTCTGCTATAAATCAGTCTATTACAAGCATCGGGAACTAATTAGCATGTCAAATGTCACGTATAGTGATTTTACACCTATCACTTCAAGATCTTTCGTAGTTTTGTTTCTTATCTGGCGCTTAATTAATTTAAACTGAATGAATTAAGAGGAAGGTTACTATTTTCACAAAACATATTGAATTTCAAAATACACGCAGCGTACACGTGAAACGTTTGTAGCTGATCTAGATTAAGTTTGCATAAACAGAAAATGCTTTAAAAAAAAATGCTAATATCACTTATATTACACATGTACCTGACATGGCAGCTAACGGTTTACCTGGTTAGATAGGATGTGATGGGATACACAGATGAGTCACAATCTCTCACCCTTCCTGCAGGAGACAGACCGGGTGCCGCAGGAGAGCGTAGCCGACCTGCAGTCACCCTAGGAGTGGGCCTACGGGCGGCGTACTCGAGGTAGCCCGCCGCCCGACCAGTCAAGGCCCGTGATGGTGGCGTACGCAGTGTTCCACGCGCGCCAGTCAAAAGAAGGGTGTGGTCGACGTTTAGTTTAGTTCTTCTTCTTCTTCGTCGTTCCCTCACTGCTGAGGATCGCGACCACATACGACGCATTTCCAAGCTATGCGGTCTTCCGCTGTGTGGACCGCTCGGTACATGCTGCCTCCGACAGCCCTCTTAATCGCGTCTGACCATCTTGCCGGTGCTCTGCCTTGAGCACACTTTCCCTCTATCCGGCCCAGTATAACGAGCCTTTCCAGACAATGCTTAGGTGACCGCATAATATGTCCGAAAAGGCTGAGGGCACGCTCCTGGCATATTGTAGATAGTCGTTTGGTGGTGTTGAGCTCCTCCAATATAGACACATTAGTTCTCATGGCAGTCCATGGTATACGAAGTAGTCTTCGCCAACACCACATCTCGAAGGCATCCATCTTACTGCTATCGCGACTTTTAATGCACCACGTTTTCACGTTTTTTAGTTTAGTTACTACTACTGAAGATAATGTAATTAAGTTACTCACAATGATATTTAAAAGTACAGATATGTTACTAGCGCTCGCAATCTGAAGACTCGAAAACGTCCTAATTGGGACGTTTTTCTAGTTATCCACGTCAAGTAAGGCGTTGAGCGTGATCTGTGACAAAAAAAACGAAAATACCGTCGTGTGTGTACAGAAAGTGCTTCAATTATGACGCTAAAGTAACTTGAAGTAACCAGTTTACTTTGTACTATTTATGTATATTGTGGTGCCGTTCCGTACGGAACATTTTTTCGTTTGATTTGTTAGGGTATGAAATATCTATACTTTTAAATATCATTGGTTACTAACAACAACATAACATAACATCACGCCTGTATTTCCCCGAAGGGGTAGGCAGAGGTGTAATAGTACACCCACATTTCGCCAGTTATGTTATAGTCCCATGTAATAGGGGGCGAGCCTATTGCCACTAACCGGGCACAAATCCAGACTCCGGGCTACTACTGAGAATTTCCTAATGAAAAAACCCAATAACACTTTGCCCGACCCGGGAAATACTATACATATGTATTGGTTACTGTGCATATTTTAGTGGTAAAGACGGAGGTGTCGCAGGACCTTTTAAAGCTGATGTGATGTTGTATTGCATCGCATTTTTTGTTAAACGATCGGTTATCAACCTGTTATTGCTGAGCCTAAATAATCTTTCCAACCTTCCACAGGAGATACCATACATTCCCTCACACATTTATAATAACACTTCCAAATTCCCAAATAAATAATAATTGTCAAAACACGCATCAGTAGCGTGTTTGCAAATACTTAATGTTTGCATTCCGATATGTTTATCGATACCTAGATAGTTTGTGAATATTGGGTGACCGACAACCTGTTGAGTTTGGTTATCGTTACCGCCGATCTTTTTTTGTGAGGTATATTGTGCAATATGTTTAGCTGGAAATAGGTTAGAAATTTACATACATACTATCACGCCTGTTTTTAAATTTCTATGGGGTAGAAAAAGACTATGGATTTCCACATGCTACGATCCTGTCACACCTCTTTCGCTTCATTTACGTCTTGCATGCTCGTCGGCTTAGTGCGCTAAGCCTGGCCTATTTTGAGAACGTTCGCGATTTGGTTGCGTCCGAGGTCATCCCCCTCCAACTCTTACATCCACCGTCACTTCGCATACTTTTTTCGTCGATCTCCTACAGTCCATCCTCTCTACATGCCCAAAACATCTTAACATACCTTTCTCAATCGTTGTCACTACATCTTCTTTCACTCCACAACGCTCCCTTATCACACCATTTCTAACTTTATCTCTCAGAGGTACACCACACATACTTCTCAAAGCTCATATTTTTACTGCATTTATTCTGCTTTCATGTTTCTTAGTTCTGTCATACCCAACTATGATTATTACAATTAAGTATTGGCACCAACACTCCCCTTCTACTATATTGTAGTGGGAAGGAAGGCATGAATGACGATGGATTTAATGAATTATTTTATTATTTATCTTGCGACACAATTGTACATATTTTTATGTTTCATAATTTGGATTAACTTTGCATGATTTGTATAGAAATCGCTCGCTTGATTGGTAAAAACTAGGGCAAATCCTCTATCTATGAATCTGGTTTTTAAAGGTACTATCTACTGTATCTACTACTAACACCTGAGCTTGCTTCTTATCATGTTTATCATACCACCATTAATGATTACCATTGAATTACCATTTTGACGGAAGGCTAATCACTTATCCTTTAATGGCTCTGCTGGGAGTGCTGAGTTTATTTTTTCTTTATGACTTGGAATTTGTGTTTTTACATAGAAGTCCCTATTTTTACTCGAGCAACTAATGAAGCAATTATGAATATACCTATCCTCTTCTCTATATTCTATACTAGCTAATGTGCATGGCATGCGTTGCAATGCCAACTTTTTTTTGACAAAAACTTTTGCGGGCACACGCTCAACTCCCCAAGGTTTCATTGCAAGCGGATGAATGGTGTAGGAAAGAAACACGTGTGGGATAAACAGGGACAAACAAAGAAACATTATCTTTTATAGATTGCAACAAATTCATCTCAACAATGTAATAGTCGTTTTAACTTCTAGCCTTGGTATCAGCACCTGACTTCCCGATCATTGTACCTTAATAAGTTCACGTTCGAGTAACCAAAAGATTTTTACTTTCACTACTATGTATAACCTTTGGGCCCTGGGAGGGAACTAAATAAAGCAAATTATGCACGCGAGTGAAACAGAGTAGATACTAAGTAAAAGGCAATTGTATGTTCTGTTTACTATAATTAATTACACACTAAATATTGAAATGGAAGAAAATGAGGTGCTTCCGTAAAGTTAATTAATTGAGGGAGAGTAAGTTGTAAGGTAAATCTAATGGTGACCTTATCTGCTCTAATCAACGACGTCAATATATAGACACGCGATCTCATATAAGCAGCATGTTCCATATTCAGTTGACGCAACCGTCGATTTTACGTGTGTTCGCGAGACAGCTGTCAAGTGAACTAATGACAGATGACAGTGTGGTTCCGGAACCACAACTTTGTGTAACCATGTTGTTCTTTTGAACAGCACATCTAGTACGTAGTACATATATATCGATGGCTCTAAAAGATTTTTTATTCGTTTTACCGTTCTCGACCTTAAACGCAGTTTCTTGGTCATATTTGCATAGTTTATTTGAGGGGCTCGTGGTTAAGTAATAACCACGTAGATTGCGAGATCTGTGAAGTTAAGCTGCGCTAGACGCGGTCAGTTCTTGGATGGGTGAACGTTACCGTTTCGTTGCACATCGAGACCCTTCCGTCCTCAGAGAGCAAGTTAGCTGTAAGTCCCGGTTGCCATATAAATATCTATGGCATTCATTACGGGTTAGTCAGAAGTTCGAAACTCTGAAAACTGGTCTAACCTAAGGATGTTGGTATTACTCAGTAACTGGGTTGTGGAGATCTGATGGCTGTCGTTCCGTGTAAATAACTGATGTTCAGCCGCATAAGGCTAGACTGGAAGTCAACCCCAACATAAAAAATGTGAGAAGCAAGAAGAAGACTTGCATAGTTTATTTCTAGGCCTAAGGGTGGTATCATTACAGCCGAAAGACGTCCACTACTGGACATAGGCCTCCCCCAATTAAGGGGGGGATATGCCATAATCGCCACGCTTGGCAGGCGGGTTGGCGATCGCAGTCGGTTGGTTAAATACTCAGAGAACGCTGCTGCCCATCCTCTGGTGAATCCCTTAGTCGCCTTTTACGACACCCATGAGAAGAGATAAGGGTGGTGCTATTCTTTAAGTCCGGCACTACACGGACCTAAGGGTGGTATGCCACTGGTAAAACTTAACAAATAAATTGTATGCTTTTCATCAAATGTTGTATCTAATAAAACACTAATCATCAAATAAATTGGATTGGACTAAGAGATTTGATGAAAAAAATTGACCAGTGGCATATCTCCCTAACTAGCAGTGATACCCTAGCGGTTGAACGCTTGCCTTCCATGCAGGAAGGTGTGAGTTCGATCCCGGCCCGCACCTCTGACTTTTCGAATTCATGTGCAAATTTAATATTCGATTATCACTTGCTTTAACGGTGAAAGAAAACATCGTGAGGAAACCTGCACACCTGAGAGTGCTCCATACAGTTCTCAGTGGTGTGTGTAGTCCGCCAACCCGCACTAGGCCAGCGTGGTGGACTAAGGCCTTAGCCTTCTCATACTGAGAAGACGCCCGTGCCCAGCAGTGGGACAGTAATGGGCTGGTTATGTTGTTTATGTATATCACCCTAAGCTAATATACCGTGACAATAGACATGTGACAAGAATTGATTGAATCAGCAAAGTTGCGTAGCATCTACCGTCGCGTGACGTGAACAAGAGACGTCTATCAGAATTGGCATCTAACCACTGTCATGATGCTGGACATTGGCATTCCTCTAACCATCTTTTCCTGATGAAGGTGGAACAACTTTTGTCTGGAAAGATCATGTCACAATAGAAGTAGCTAATGTTAGTTGTACGATCGACCGCACGTCGGTGGAAACACTTTGACATTAGCAGCACCTTTATTTCGTAAGCAGTAAGGACAGTTTTCGAATTAAAGTGTTACCACTGTCATGCAGTCGACTGTACTATGAGGACATAATAATAATAATAATAAGAACTGGCAACACCACTAAGTGTCAGCGTTTTTCGTTCTTGATTTTCAATTAAATTGATTTAATAGGTTTTCACAATTTAAAGTACCCGCAAGGTAATAAAAGTACAATGAAAACGATTAAAGATGAAGAAAATGATAAAACCTCAAAGAAAACTAATTTATAGCACAACGATGTTATAAAAACCAAGTAATGACAGCTGACATAAAGATGTCAGAAAATCAAGAATAAATAAAACAATGATAATATATGATAACAAGGAGTAAAGCCAGAGTACAGTGCACACGTCCACCACCTTCGGCCTCGTCGCTCAGCTCCGCCTCGCAGCTGCCGGGATCCAGCATACCCACCGTGAGTGCTGTGACACCGGCCGCCGCAGTAGCGTCGAGCTCGAGCGACGAGTATTTCTCTCCACCGTCGTCACCATCACCAGCACGCCGGCGGGGAGGACGCTGACCACCGGACTGCCTGGGACCCCGAGGCCCACCGGCCTCTGTCAGGGCCCCCGCTCCCGGTGGTAGTGTGTCGCGCATGCGATGGACGCAATCGATTAACGAAAACGTCATGCGCGCATACTTTGGGGCTACAGAGGGAGGAACTAACCTGACCGCGTACCGTGGCCGGATGCTCGCTCTGTTTCAGGCCCTTGAACCTGCCGTCAACGTCTCGACGCAACGACTGTCGGATCAGGTGCGTGTCATTCAACGGGATCACAGGTTGGATGGCGCAGCGCTTGATAGGCTACGCTCTGAAATGCAGAGTAGCCGTGTCGACCATCCTTTGCCACAGCCCTCGACGCGACCACGAGTAACCCCTTTGGTAACGTCGGGGCCCAGTCAAGTTGGCGAAGAAGAGGAGGACACGGCTATAGCTGCAGGTACCCAGTACAATGACATACTGAGAAGTGCTTTGGAGGATGCACTACGGGATTATCGATTCACACCACCTGAACATAGGCCACGGTTGCCGCGTTTGCCTATGCACAACCGTAATAGAGCGCTGGTGTGTGCCCTGGACTCGCAATTATCAGATTTATTTGAAAGCAGCGAAGATCTCTACGATACGCACTCAATCCTGTACTGTGCGGCTGCCGCGGCATGTCGTGTAGCTCATGTCAAATTTCCAAATACTGACAGAGCTACGCGACCTAAATCTGCCGTGCCAGCTTGGCAGTGCAGGATTGAGCAGCGTATAAACGAGGCCAGGGTACTCATTGGTAAGCTCACCTGCTTCAGGGAGGGCAATAAACGACCAAGAGTGATGCGCTTTGTGAGGCGAGCGTTCTCTGGGACTGATGTCAGTCCTGGAGAATACTTATCTCGTGTCACAGAGCGCATCGACTTCCTGAAGCAGAAAGTCTGTGCATGGGCGAACCGTATACGTAGATACAGGCGGCGTGTGGATCGCTATACTCAGAACTGCATGTTCCAAAGCGACCAAAGGTGGGTTTATAGAACCTGGGAGCGACCTGACCAAGGTGTGGGTGACGTGCACCTACCGGATAATGATGCCATGAATGCATTCTGGCGCAACATCTGGTCGGTGCCTGTTGCTCATACCGAGGGTGATTGGATGCAGGGGGTCCAGCAGGCATGTGAGCCAATCAATGAAATGGGGGAGATTGTCATCAGCTCCCAAGACGTAGCCAATGCAGTCCGTCCAATGTCCAATTGGAAATCCCCGGGCCCAGACGGACTGCACAACTTTTGGTTGAAATGGCTACGCAGCTCGCATGCCTGCTTGGCCTCACAATTCCAGTCATCTTTAGAGTCTGGGTCGTTACCAGAATTCTTAACAACAGGAGTAACCCACCTGCTCTATAAATCGGGTAGTACTACGGAACCCAAAAATTATAGACCGATCACGTGTTTGCCGACGGTCTATAAACTTCTTACGTCCATTTTGAGGGCAAAACTTAGCCATCATATTGAAAGTAATTCCATAGTGTCTGCTACTCAAAATGGATGTAAGAATGGGTCTCGTGGTACTAAAGAGCTACTTCTCATCGACATGGTCATTAGCCAACAGGTTCGTCGATCCCGAAGGGATCTGTCGACATGTTGGATAGATTACAAGAAGGCCTACGATTCCGTGCCACATACATGGCTCATGAGGGTGCTAGAGTTGTATAAAGTAAATTCAACTCTACGCGCCTTCCTGTTGTCATGTATGGGGCAATGGAGGACTGTTCTTAGCTATCCAGGATGTCGACAGATTCGGGGGAGTGATGAACCGATAAGGATCGAGCGGGGAATATTCCAGGGCGATAGCCTGAGTCCCCTGTGGTTTTGTTTAGCCCTGAATCCCCTAAGTACATTGTTGGACGAATCAGGGCTAGGCTACCGGTTGAGGAGAGGTGGCCAAGTAATATCCCACCTCCTCTACATGGATGATCTAAAACTATTTGCCCCCACCGATTTGCGACTGATGGAGTTACTAAAGGTAACTGAAAACTTCAGTAATTCAATCAGGATGGAATTCGGTGTGGACAAATGTGCGGTCATGCATGTGAAGCGTGGGGGGATAGTGGAATCCGCGGGTATTCAACTCTCGGATTCCATACAACTTAGATCCCTCTCCCCAACTGAGACCTACAAATACCTGGGTATGTCGGAGGCGTTAGGTATTAGCGAGGCCGACATGAGACAATCGCTGCAGGAGCGCTTCTTTGGCCGCCTGAAAAAAGTCCTTAAAAGTCTTCTTTCAGGCGGAAACAAGGTGCGCGCCTTTAACGGTTGGATCATGCCGGTCTTGATGTATTCCTTCGGCATACTCAGGTGGACTCAGACGGAACTTGACGTCCTGGATAGGAAAGTCCGTACGCTTTTGACGGCATATCGTATGCATCACCCACGTTCATCGGTGATGAGGCTGTACATCCCGCGGAAGTGTGGAGGTCGTGGCTTGTTAAATGCCAAGACCCTTCATAACCGTGAGGTGTGCAGTCTGAGGGAATATTTCCTTCACGTGGACGTGGGAATGCATCGAGATGTGGTCGCAGTGGACAAAGGACTCACCCCGCTCTCCTTGGCTAAGGAGAACTGGCGCAAACCTGTGGTACTGGAGACCAATGACCGCAAGGAGGTATGGCAGAGCAAGGAGCTTCACGGGCGCTTCTACCGGGTTCTTCATGGGCCCGATGTAGATTTTAAAGCGTCCGTATCCTGGCTGCGTTTCGGTGACCTCTTCGGAGAAACCGAAGGCTTTGTTTGTGCGATTATGGACGAAGTTATCATGACGAATAACTACCGGAAATATATTGTAAAGGACGGCACAGTTGACACATGTCGGGCATGCCACTGTCCCGGGGAATCCATCCGACATATTATTTCTGGTTGTTCTCGTCTTGCTAACAGCGAGTATTTGCACAGACACAACCTGGTGGCCAGGATTATCCACCAGCAACTTGCCTTGAAATACAACCTTGTAGATGCAGAAGTACCATACTACAGGTATGTGCCCGACCCAGTTCTCGAGAACGACCATGTTACATTGTACTGGGATCGATCTATCATCACTGACAGGACTATTGCTCATAATAAACCTGATATAGTGGTGATAGATCGATCAGAGCGCCGCACAATGATTGTTGATGTTATCGTCCCGCATGACGAGAATCTCGTGAAGGCCGAAAAAGATAAAGAAATCAGATATCTTGACTTGGCACATGAGGTTGTCGACATGTGGGATGTTGACTCAGCAGTCATTGTGCCGATTGTCGTTACAGCCAATGGCATCATCGCAAAGAGCCTCGACCAACACCTGCAGAGGCTCTCGTTAGGCGGCTGGATCAAGGGCTTGATGCAGAAAGCGGTACTTCTGGACACGGCGCGTATCGTGAGGAGGTTCCTCTCTCTGAGGCCCTGACCACCGGTAGCTTGGACCCTGTTCCTGATACCGGTGGGCTACTGTTTTTATATATTTTTAAATGTTTTTATATCTTTTTGTTTTAAAAAATATTTAAAAATGTATTGAAATGTGTATATAAAATGAATAAACGGAATAATAATAATAAATAATAAATATCTTTGCGGCATTTTTACACCATCTAGTCCCAAACTAAGCAGAGCTTGTGCTATGGGTACTAGACAATGGATATAATACTCATTTATTTGTTTTGTAAATACATACTTATAATACATAAGCAACACCCAGACCAACACAAACACCTATGTTCATCACACAAATATTTGTGTCCCGTGGGAATCGAACCCACGACCTCGTTATCAGCAGTCCGACACTCGAACCACTAGACCACAGAGGTCGTCAAATAATATGTCTGTCTTCCTTATAGCTTAGAAAGTTTTATTAATTCCGAGTTTATTACGGACAAAATTACATACACAATCAAAGCATAACCCGTCTTCGCGTGCTGCCCGTCTCTCAGTGTTGTAGCGTAATTATAACAAGCGTTGTGTGAAACGCGATGTTCCCAGCAGATGTCGCGATAATCGCCACGCCACGCCAGCGAATCGCGTGCGCGCGCGCCGCCAGTGCGGCAATGATCTACACGTAGCGGGACAATTAGTCGTTTTGGATGGGTTGGTGTTTTATTGATTGATTTTAGTTTATAATTAAATAACATTTTGATGATTATTTATTTATTTTATTTATTTAAACTTCATGCAACATGTGTAAATAGGTGGACTTAATGCCTTAGGCATTCTCTCCCAGTCAACCTTAGGGTGGTACAGAGATTACAAGGCAGGTGCAATATTGATTCATTTAATTATGTATTATTTTTAACGAAATAACGCATGCAGAGTGAAATCTAAAGACATAAACTGTGGAAATAAAAATTCACTCACGAGCAGGATTTGAACATGCGACTCCTGATTCAGTAGGTACACCAGTGATTTAGCCACTAAGCTACCGTGAACTCGCTCGTGGTATCGAATTCAACTTCCACTTTTGTATCCGTCTTTGGGTGACGTCGGGCGCGTCGGCTACATCTTATTGAGAAACAGACCGTATTCCTTCTTTTATTTTGCTTTTTAAAGTTTTTTTTTTTAATACGGTCGATAATCAAAACCGTTGGTAATTGTTGTAATTACAATTGTTGCCCTTCACTATTTATTATAAACTACCCTAAGCCTGCGAATTCACCCGCGTGAATGTCAATAAAGGACATTCTGGAACTGTTCATCTTCCTGGGATAAAAACTAGCCTATATTTGAAGAAGATATAGCACGAAGATTTGCTAGTGGCACTGAGTGGCGCAAATTCGCGCAGATAAGCCATGGTGTCTGCGGAGAAGTATGGCGCACCGACGCCTTCGATGTTTTTGTCTTCGAAGTTTACACTCCGTGCCGTTTTGTGGAAATAAACTACTATAAATAAATACATGTTGAAATATGAATCCCTTATGCATGCTGAAATATGACCGACAATTTGGAACCGTGCAACTAGAGCCTGACCTTTCAAAAGTGCCTGTAATTAGGTTTATTTGAAACTAGCAGCCCGTTCCGGCTTCGCACGGGTATTTAGGAAAAAAATCAAAAATTATAAATTTTACGCATATAATATACACTCACACACAGACACCCTTCTTTTTGCGTCGGGTTAATAAGAAAGAGTACATTATATAGAAAGTTTAGATTTTAATTTTTTTTTGTCATTATTTTTTAATATTCGATTATTTCATTTTTATTTCTACTGTTTGTAAAAAGATCATAACTACAAACAAAAGCCATTAAAATTAAGTCAGAGCTTCCCTGTAGGGGCTGGCCAGAAAACCTACACGTGTGTCTGACAACTCCTTGGCCCTCTGGACACGTCTGGAGGGAACGGCAGTTGTTAGGCCAGTGCATCCTCGGTACTGGCAATGGAATCCTTTCGAAGGATTAACTTTCAGGGGATCTTATTGCCTGCGAATGTTCTGGTACGGGAGGGGCCTCATGGGGGCCAATGGGGAGTTGCTCCACATGTCCCTCTGATGTCAGCAGAGGGCACAGTGGAGGAGCAGGGGTGGGCCCAGTATGCACTCACCCTGCCACTGGGCAGGCAGTGGGGGGACTGTCCTTCCCTGCCCCCGTCGATCTCGTAACCCCAGGAGTGCCCGCTGAGAAGTGTTCCCGCGCCTCTTGGGACCGAAGGTCTTGGCTTCACCACCCGGACCGCGAGGAAGAAAACTAATTCTATAAAAATGACGGGAGGATGGGGCCTGCGAGCAGTAGACTCAGGGTAGTCTGCTGCCCGACCTGCAATAGTTAGCCGAGCGGAGTGAGCAGCCACCACGCGACTTTTTTCTAATACTTACATTTTTGAACTCGTGATATCTTTCGAATGGAATGTCCGAATTGAATAATTCAAAAAGTTATATAAAGGTATTGAAGCAGTCTTCAGTATAAAGTAATTTATTTTGATAAGGATTAATACCAAGGTACAAATAAAGAGCCTTTTCTAGCGGCGGCATTTCAATTGTTTTTTTTTAAATAAAAGAACACTTATTGTGACATAACTATAACAGTTAGACATATGCTGTCGCGACATTTTTTGTAGATAATGACGGGTTTTGCAAAGTTTTAGTACATTATCTTATTCTATCATCAATAGTTTTAGCAGCGCACGCGATGAAAGGAATTTTATAGGTATTTTTTTTACACCTTGGGTTACATTATTGGAGTTTTAGTAAGGATCCCTAATTTTTTTGAAAATATAATATAGCCTATGTCACTCGGAGATAGTGTAGATTTCCAACGGTGAAAGAATTTTTCAAATCGGTCTATTAGTTTCGGAGCCTATTCAATGCAAACAAACAAACAAACAAACAATCAAATCTTTCCTCTTTATAATATTATATTATTATTATATTATTATTATATTATAGTATAGATAGATAAAAAACATTGAAATTGAAATTGCTTATTTCCCGAAAAGAGGTAATTGTACTTATCATTATGAACAACTTTTACTATGGGACCAACCCTGAAATCGCGAAAAAAATATCAGGTGTTCCCTACATTTTATCGATTTAAGTGAACACAAATGTAGGGACCAACTGATTTTTATATAAAAGTTGTTCATAATGATGAGTACAATTACCCCTTTTCGGAAAATAAGCGATTCAAATTTCAGCATGTATGTTAATCCGGGTTATGTTCTACATGTACGCCAAATTTCATTAAAATCGGTCTAGCCGTTCTTGAGTTATAAATAGTGTAACTAACACGACCTAGTTTTATATATTTAGATATTATTTTATTATTTTTAACGCATTTACGCATGCGAAGCGAAACCTAAAGATTTAAATTGTGGAAAGAAAAAATCGCTCACGAGCAGGATTCGAACCTGCGACTCCTGGCTCAGTACGCCAGTGCTTTAGCCACTAAGCTACCGTGAACACTGCTCGTGGTATCGAAATTATCCTCCACTATACGTCTTTGGGTGACGTCAGCGATATCTTATTAAGAAACATTGTTAACTGAGCCAGGAGTCGCAGGTTCGAATCCTGCTCGTGAGCGATTTTTTTTTCTTTCCACAATTTAAATCTTTATTTAGATATTATTAAAAAAACAGCATTAAAATATTACATTGAAAACCTCATCAGAATCCAGCGAGCAGTTTTCAAGATTAAACACACGTCTGTCGACAGCTCAATTTGGTATGTAAAGATACCCGGCAACCGCTATAAAAGTAATTTTGCATACAAAAAGGAAGAGCCTAATTAAATAAGTATGCACATTGCATATTCAAGGTTCGTTTGCTACTCAACAGAGTGCAACCAGTGCCAGATTATCCTGAACTGATGCATGAACATTGGGGATCTGAAGGTTTTTATTGCCTGCATTCGTTCTGGTACGGCGACATGCAGAATTTATTATAATAGCGACTTTCATAACTGATGCATCCTATCCCATCTAATCACGTGAGGTGGCGGTCAAATGCAAACCTGCAAACCTATTAAGAAGAAAGGTTTTCTGATGGTTATTCTGGTGTTTGATTTCACTTACAAGATTCGAAGAGCTTTTCTTCTTCTGTAGATTCTGGAAAAAGATGTCTTGAAGATAATATAAGATAAGATAGAACCTATGACTGGAACCGCTCTACATACTTTATAAATTATCTCATGATTTGATGTAGCGAAGAGAAAATATAGGAATCAATATCAAATATTTAAATCCTTAAAGAGGCAATAAAAGGAATCTTAGCAAAAGTCAGTTAAAAAAATTATGTATTGTACACACGGCTACACATCAAGCTGTACATTTCCAGTATAAGCTGATCTCGCATTGTACGGAAAGCTATACAATGCGAGGTCAGCTTTTACTGGAAATGTACAGCTTGATGTGTAGCCGTGTGTACACATTTAAGACAAAACGAAATTTAAATAATTTTATTTTGAATATTATGGCCAAAATGAAGTGGATAATAATTAAAATTAGCCCTTTGCTAGGAAGATCTTTGAATTTATAGGGAAGAGATGTAGATAGTAAAGCTGATAGTTGCTATGGTCTAGGAACTATCAGTTATTCTAGGTTAGTAAAGATAGGTTCCTTGTTTGAACGTATAACACTATTATTCACGTCACTTCCGACGTCCGTAAAATTATAATATTTGCCAAACATAATTGGGCCAACAGATTGGCGCCCACGTTATCGTATTTACTTTCAAAAGGTGAGATAACTTTAAGTCATTTATGAACGGGAGTGTACCTAACGTCATACGTGCAATGATTCAATGGGTTTACACTAGAAAAATATGTGATCACGTAGTAAGTAGTTGTAAAGATAAGCGCCTTCCTGTAAGTTTGTCTGAAGGAAGCGGTTAGGTTTATGTAAATAATGGTCAAGTCACCATCATCATCATCATCATCATCATCATTATCATCATTTCAGCCGAAAGACGTCCACTGCTGGACATAGGCCTCTCCAAGCATCACCACAACGACTGCTCCTACGCTTTCCGCATCCAGCGGATTCCCGCGACCTTCACCAGGTCGTCGGTCCACCTTGTGGGGGGCCTACCCACGCTGCGCCTTCCAGTACGCGGTCACCACTCCAGAACTTTACTGCCCTATCGAACTATCGTCATATCTGCGTCGTCTAGTGCTGAATATGGGCCATACAAGACCAGTTCAACTTATAGTCAGAGGGCACTTCTGATTTTCAGGTAATGTTGTATTTTGTAGAGACTTTGTTAAGTTTTGCACATTTCATAGTTATTTATTGATAATAATAATAATTATAGGTCAAATAAAAATTGCATTCAGTAAAAAAAAAACGTAAGTAATATAAATAGCGTAGGTCAGCAAAAACCTATTAGCAAAAGCCGATGAATATTTTTTGTCGATGAATATATTTTTTTTATTCAAATTCATATCATTTATTTCTGATACACAGGTAATAAATAGGTATTTTATTATTTTAACGCATATACGCATGCGAAGATTTAAATAGGTCTTAATCAAATACAGAACCATACCAGTAAAACCATAACAATAACCATATCAGTACCATATGTGATCAGCCTCATGCCATACAAATGTCATAAAATAAAAATATCATAGGTTGGTACAATATTACAAATTACAATACAATAATAATTACATTAAAAAAATATTATTGATGTCAAAATTCAAAACAGCACAACAAAGAAATCGGACATAACACATTATTAAGATTTTTATTTTATTTTGTCGTTTATTAAGTCGTTTATGGAGTAATATGCCTTATTTATCAAAAAGTCTGTGAGCTTTTTTTTGAAGTTAAGTACATCTAACGTTCTTATATGGTATTCTTATTCGTATTCTTTTATTGTATAGGATGGCGAAACGAGCTAAAAGCCCTCCTGATGTTAAGCGGTTACGTTTGCCCATAACAACTGCAATAGCACCTAGGCTGTTGCCTAAATGTTACCGCAAGTCAGTTCGCCAAACTGAGACATGAAGATGGAAAGTCTCATGTGATTGTAATTTCACCGGCACCCGTACCCTTCAGACCGAAACACAGCAATGCAAGCATCACTATTTGGCGGAGAAGTAGGTGCGGTGGTAGTACTTCCCCGGACGAGCTCTTTCACAAAGCTGCTCTACTACTACTTAATTACTTATATTTTTTGTATTTATCTACCTATGTATCACAATAGGTACCTATTACAATACATTGAATTTAATTAAATGTAACCGAATTGGATATAATCGGAGTTTAAAAAATATTTTTTCAGGCGTAAATCTCTATCTAAAATTATAATAAGTACCTAAAAAAATAATGTTTGTTCATAATTATTCAGTGAATTTTTGTCCTATTTATATTTAATTTAGTAGTTATTGTAAAAAAAAACTATAACGATATTATAACTTTATGTAATGCTCGTTTAGTGACACTGTTTGTCTTATATTTGATGCGTTATTATGTGGAGTGGATAATGCAGTGGGCTACAATATTGTAAAAAAAACGAATAGTAAGTTTTTCTGTATACCAAGTATTACCAACATATGTATTGTAGCTGTTTATTGTCCCGAATAAATAAAATAATATTCTTGAAGTTATAACTACTCTATCGAAAATAATATGTAGCAAGTTTTCATGAATCAATTTTGAAACTACAGCTTTCATCACACACCTACTTTTGATGTTAAATGTTCTATATTTAAAACGTTATGTTATATTCTCACACCATTTTTTTTTTCAAATCACCCACATTTACAAACCTGCCAAACATACATTGAGATGTCATCCATATTTGGTCAGGTGCGTATAGTCATACCTGCGCCTGCGCTTCCGGCATTCGCTAGGTCGTTTGATCGAACAATAGCCATTCACTTATAAATAGGTTTATTTGAATTGTTTCTATTGTAAATGTAATGTCATTATCTTGTGTTGTATTAATTTAATTAGGGATTGAGGTTATAATAGACACAGACATAGTAAACATATAGACGAAGTGCTGCGAACAATCATTATGAAGCCAACAAAACCGTGCTCCTCCGTGTACAAAACAGCGCTCACGCACACACCATGCACCTGAAGGATATTTGTTTTCGCGATTCTTACTGGACGATGCCGCGACATGTGTACTGAGAGCGGTGAGCACGGTTTAAGGTGCATGTGTGTGCGTGGGCGCTGGTTTGTACATGGAGGGGCACGGTTTTGTTAGCTTCACTATAATTGTTCGCAGCACTTCGTCTATATTTTTTACTATGTCTGTGTAGTGCATATGATGTACTGGCTTAAAAACAATGGTTTAAGTCAAATATGTCGGCCACATTATCCTGAAAAAACATATTGGTTAAAAATAAATAAATACAGCTAAAAATAAATAAGCGTGTTTTTAATATAGCACCTGCAAAATTAAGAGTTAAAAAATTATTAAGACATCTCTCTTATATGCCAAGCTTCATGGTAAAAAAAATGCAAATTTAGCTTTGCTAGCTAATATTTTTTTCAGTGTATCCTCAAAAAGTTTCTACAGGGAAAGTAGGTCCAACTTTTAGCGCAAGATTACTTGAAATTTAAAACCGGGATATTAGTCAACTCAGCCTATCGCAGTCCACTGCTGGACATAGGCCTCTCTCAAGTTGCGCCACAACACTCGGTCCTCTGCCTTTCGCATCCAGTCCCCCCCAGCCACGTTCTTTAGGTCGTCGGTCCACCTGGCAGGGGGGCGGCCTACGCTGCGTTTGCCGATTCGCGGTCTCCACTCAAGGACTCGTCTGCTCCAGCGGCCATCGGTCCTTCGACAGACATGGCCAGCCCACTGCCACTTCAGCTTACTGATCCTTCAAGCTATGTCGGTCACTTCGGTTCTTCTTCGGATAATCTCGTTATGGATTTTATCCATCAAAGAAACTCCAAGCATAGCTCACTCCATAGCTCGCTGAGCGACATTGAACTTGTGGACTAGCCCAACTGTCAGTGTCCACGTCTCGGCACCGTAAGTCATGACAGGCAGGACGCACTGGTAGAAGACCTTTGTCTTCAAACTTTGCGGTATAGGCGACGAGAAGACTCGGCGAAGTTTGCCAAATGCTGCCCAGCCCAAACGGATCCTTCTGTTGGCTTCTTTCTCGAAGTTGTGTCTACCAAGCTGGAAAAGCTTCTTCCAAGCTGGTGTTGGATATTAGTAATGTAGGTTAATGTCAGAAATAAACAAGAGTTTAAAAGTGAGAATATTGCCTTTAGAATAAACGTAAAAAGAGTTGCCATAGTATGTAGGAGCTGACCTGTCCCGACAGACGGCACCCGTTTACGAGCATGACGCGAGCATCAGCCATCGCTTAACTCAACCAGACTCCCAGAGTCCCGACTTAGCCCAAGTCACTATACCTCTACAGACTCCATAAAAAAACAGTACCTTAATATAAACAACTTAACTTGAACTGCAGTATAATACTGAAACCAGTTTGATTCATAAACTGATCAGAATATGAGACATCGTTAACATTTAGCGTCTCAGCTGCTTGACATTCCATGCGTGTTTGCGTCAAGTTTTTCTCTTCCGGGCTAAAAACAACCGGTGTTGTGTACTCACCAAGACAATTGAAGCCCACGGCTGGTTATTGGCTTGGAGAAATGGATAATCGGAGACTGTTCTAAGGCTAATCCGGAAGTTGACTGCTGTTAAAAAAAAACAAAAGTTATATTATTTTAAAGAAGGTACAGTAACGACAACATAGTTGAAAAAATTATAAAATCCATGAAACAATTGAAGGGATACACGCTTTTACAATTTTTTGAGGGGGTATTTTCAGTACTTGTGCTAAACGGACATTGTACAGAGAGATGTCAAGTTTCTATGAGGGTTTTGAACAATGACGTCACACTTTGATAGTGCTATCTCTGTCTAGTGAAGAAATTTAAATAGCTTATAACTTGGACTATTATTAAATTATCATGAACATAAACGTGTTTGTGTTGGTCTGGGTGTTGCTTATGTATTATAACACACATAACATAACATAACATCACGCCTGTATTTCCCCGAAGGGGTAGGCAGAGGTGTAATAGTACACCCACATTTCGCCAGTTATGTTATAGTCCCATGTAGATAGATAGATAGATAGAGTATACTTTATTGTTTGCACACCATAAAAATAAAAACAAAGTTATAAGAAACATGAGCACAGTACTAACAATTGGCGGTCTTATCGCTTAAAGCAATTTCTTCCAGACAACCATTGGATGGACTTGAAATGTACAAGAAAATGTAACAGGTAGTTGGCGGTGTACTATAGAGAAAATACTATATAAATAACTAAAATAAAAACAAAAGCTTATTAATATATACATCAAAATTATAAGTATATTTAAGATAATACATGCTTACCGAAATATAACATAATAATAATAGGGGGCGAGCCTATTGCCGACTCCGGGCTGCTACTGAGAATTTCCTAATGAAAAAACCCGATAACACTTTGCCAGACCCGGGAATCGAACCTAGGACCCCACGCTCAGCAGTCGCGCTTGCAACCACTAGACCAACGAGGCAGTCAGGTAGGGGGCAGGGACAGGTATGTATTATAAGTATGTATTTACAAAAAAAAATGTATATAATTATTATATCCATTGTCTAGTACCCATAGCACAAGCTCTGCTTAGTTTGGACTAGATGATGCTGTGTAAAAATGTCCCAAAGATATTTATTTATTTTATTTATTAAATATTTTATTGGTTCCTTCACTGTTGCCTATTTTTATTGAAATAGTTTCAATATTTGTAATAAAAACTAATAAGAAAAAAGACTTGTGGCACTCGGAGACTGCCGCGGTAAAGCTATTGCATAGCATTTTTTATGTAAATACAAAGAGGAGGTGCCCTAACGCCGAAACTCTAAGCAGGCATGAGTCACCAGATTGCGGGGCGAAGAGGGGGATTACGCATGCGCAGTAAAGCCGATTCAACCAATGCCACCTAGAGGCGATTTGCAGAACTAAAGAGACAAGCGTGATATTTCAAAAAGTCATTAAAAGTTCTGCTATTCATCGATAGATGGCAAAACTAAAAAGTATCACAGCTGTGCCGGTCGGAGTGGGGGGTGTTAGGTTATTTTCGTTACGGAATTTCTGGATTCGGTCTCCACGCTCAAGGCCCGCGATAGAAGCTATGCAATAGCTTAAGCGCAGTAACGCCGATACAACCAATGCCACCTAGAGGCGATTTGCAGAACTAAAGAGACAAGCGTGATATTTCAAAAAATCATTAAAAGTTCTGCTATTCATCGATAGATGGCAAAACTAAAAAGTATCACCGCTGTGTAAAATTGTTCACATAATGTCTTTTAATAATTATAAAAGACGAATTTCGTTCAAAAGATATGCCAAGATTGTTTACTAAATAAAACAAGTCAGAAAAAAACTGAGTATACCTACCTAAGACCCCCAAGCTTCATGCTACAACAAGCAGACATGAAAATGTCTTCAATAAAATAATGTCTATCTTCAATAAAATAACGGGAACACGATTATGGGTCTCAACTCCGTAGGCACAGTATTGTATAACACCGACGGTAGAAGACCCAGAGCTTGCATACTCTTCAAAAGAAGCGTGAGATTCTTGCCGATTCCCTGCATGTGCTCGGACGACATAGTTGCTGCTTACATTGAACTACCAGGAGGCGGAATCAGGCCTATCGCCTGCTCTGCTTATCTTTCTGGGGATGAAGCAGATCCTACCATTGAATTGGCCAACACGGTAACCTACTGTGAGGATCAGAAGACTCAGCTACTTGTGGGTTGTGATAGCAACGCCCACCACACAAGCTGGGGAAGCACTGACACCAATACCAGGGGTGAGTTACTGTTTGATTATTTAGTGTCTAATAACCTTCTTGTTCTCAACAGGGGCAATTCCCCTACCTTTGTTAACAGCGTTCGCCAGGAGGTGCTAGATATTACAGTTTGCACAGGCTCTTTACTGCACCGTGTAAAGAAATGGCATGTCTCTGACGAGGCATCCATGTCTGACCACAGACACATCAGATTTGACTTAGCTCACTCAGGAATGAGAAAGACTAATTCTTATAGAGATAGGAAAGCAACTAACTGGGCAGGCTTTAGGGACTGTCTCAGGTCAAACCTGCTCTCCATTAACAGATCTGTTAGATCTATAGTACAATTGGAGGCGACAGTAGGGGACCTTGAAGGCGGCATCAAGACTGCCTTCTTCCAGAACTGTCCGCTCAAAACCTCCACCACCATGAGAGATGTCCCATGGTGGAATAGGAACCTAGAGCGACTCAGGCATAACGCCCGAACCTTGTTTAACAAGGCCATGAGGGATGAAACCTGGGACGACTATAGGAAAGCGCTAACTGCGTTCAATAGAGAATTGAGGAAGGCCAAAAGAAAATCCTGGCGCGAATTTTGTGACTTCATAAGAAGTACCTCACAGATAGCCAGGATTCATAAAATCATCTCAAAGTCACCTCAAGCCCATTTAGGGATGCTAAGACACCCAAACGGGACCTACACAAGATCCGCAGAGGAAACACTGAAGCTCTTAGCTGAAGTGCACTTTCCGGACTCTGTGCCAATAAACAGAAGTGAGGACTACTCCTGCCAAAACCCTCGGAACTTAAGACCAAGGGTCGAGGATTGGAGGATGGCCTCGCTTATTTTCAGACCCGATCGGATCGAATGGGCTATTAACAACTTTAAGCCCTTTAAGACCGGAGGGGAGGATAATATATTTCCAGCTCTACTACAAAAGGGGCTAGATATCCTACTACCAACGCTGATAAGGGTCTTCAGAGCGAGCTTTGCTTGGGGATACATACCCACAGCATGGACTAAGGTCACTGTCACTTTTATCCCCAAAGGGGGGGACAGGGACAAATCACTGCCTAAATCCTACAGACCAATCAGTCTTACCTCCTTCATGCTTAAAACCATGGAGAAGGTACTAAACCAACACATCAGGGCAACCTACTTGGTTGACAAACCCCTGCATGTGAATCAGCATGCCTACCAAAAAGGCAAATCCACTGAGTCTGCATTAATGGACTTAGTGGATAAGATAGAAAAAGCAATTGAGGACAAGGAAATTGCCCTGTGTGCCTTTTTGGACATAGAGGGAGCCTTTGACAACACCTCAACAAATGTCATACTCAAGAGTATGGAGCTACGCAACATTGACCGAACGACCATTTACTGGATCGAAGCAATGCTGCGCAACAGGGTGGCGTCAACAACACTTCTAGACACCACCATACAGATGAGGCTAAACAGAGGATGCCCACAAGGGGGCGTCCTATCTCCCTTGGAGTGGTCCTTAGTGGTTGACAGCCTACTAAGCGAGCTTAATGAAGCTGGCTTTTACACGAAAGGCTATGCAGATGACTTGGTGGTGGTTATTGTTGGCAAGTGCCAACCAACCATCTCCAATTTGCTGCAAACTGCCTTTAGAAAAGTCGAGAGATGGTGTAATGAGTCCCAACTCTCAGTAAACGCAGACAAAACGGTCATTGTGCCTTTCACAAAGAAGAGGAAGTTGGATGCCTTAAAACCACCAACCCTCTTCGGTAAAGAGGTAAACTTCTCATGTGAGGTCAAATATCTAGGAATCATCCTAGACCAAAAACTCACATGGAATGCGCACATCAAGCATGTGATAAGGAAAGCTAAAATTGCTTTAGGAACCTCATGCAGACTGGTCAACTCAAGATGGGGCCTTAGGCCACGGGCAGTGCTGTGGCTATATACTGCTATAGTAAGGCCCATGGTAACTTATGGCTGTGTTGTATGGCACAAAAAAACCCATCAGATCACCTGCAGGGATACTCTTTCATGTCTTCAGAGACTTGCATGTCTCATCACGACGGGTGCCATTGCATCGACTCCGACTGCTGCACTCGAGGCACTGCTCGACCTTGTACCCTTGCACGTGCAGGTGCAAATGGAGGCCAAGGCGGCTATGGTAAGGGCGAGGATAGCAGGAAGGACAAGATGGAGCTCTAATTCCATGAGGGCACTGCAAGAGAACCTTATGAAAGAAGACATCATGGCCATGCCCACGGATGCGATGCTAAAGGAGTACAGCTTCAATAGGCTGTTTAGGGTATTTATACCTCAGAGGTCTGAGTGGGAGGACGACATGCCTTGCAAATATCAGTCCACTGACGTTGTTTGGTTTACCGACGGATCAAAGAAAGGGGGTCTGGCAGGAGCTGGATTCCACGGAGGACGACCAAAGGTTAAGAAATTCGCTAACCTAGGTCAATATACCACCGTATTTCAAGCGGAATTATTTGCCATCATTGGTTGTATCCGTGAAAGCCTGCAAAGGGCCTACATAAAAAGGCGAATATTTATATTCTCTGATAGCCAGGCAGTCCTAATGGCCTTAAAATCAGAGGAAATCGACTCCAAGCTTATCAAGGAGTGTGTCCAGCTACTAAATTCGCTAGGAAAAACAAATTCTGTGACACTAGGATGGGTACCTGGGCACTGCGGAATTAGGGGTAATGAAGCCGCTGATGAACTCGCTAGAGCTGGTGCGGAATGCCCCACTGTAGGGCCGGAGCCAATTTGTGGGGTTCCGAAATGCATCACCTCGGCTAATCTTAAGGACTGGGGAACTCATCAAAGCATTAGACTTTGGAAAAAAACCCCAGGCCAAGAGCACTCGAAAGCGCTTCTAGTAGGCTTCAGGAAGAGATTTACAAAAGAAGCGCTTTCGCTTAACAGGAACCATATAAGGATCCTGACTAGAACCCTTACAGGGCACTGTAAGCTGAACAAACATCTACACAGGATGGGCCTCACAGATATCACAGTTTGCAGATTTTGTCGCGAAAAGGACGAAACGCCCATTCATATCCTATGCGAATGTGATGCAGTGCACCACATTAGAAGTCAGCATCTTGGAGGCCACACAATCTCAGCTGATGAGATCAGATCCTCAAACCCCAAGGCTATAGTCGACTTTATGGTTGGCTTGCTACCTCTTTTCCAAAATAAAAAATAAAAAATAAAGTTGCTTTAAGAAGGTCATTACCTAATTTATAAAGGTCCGCTAATGAGAAAATAGATAGGATTTATTAGTCTTGCGCCTTTATTTCTCCACCAACCCAAAAACACTAGATAACAATATAATAATAGCATTAGTAACTCAGCACAACTCTTAAAAACAATTACTACTTTCATTCTGAATTCTCACCACAATTAATCTAACATAACATCACTCCTGTATTTCCCCAAAGGGGTAGGCAGAGGTGTATAGTACACCCACATTTTGCCAGTTATGTTATAGTCCCATGTAATAGGGGGTGAGCCTATTGCCATTAATTAATCTATTGCTGAATATAATAAAGCGGCTGCATCGCTGCCTTAGCATAGCAGTGATAGCCCAGCGGTTGAACGCGGGCCTTCCATGCAAGTGGATCTGAGGTCGATTCTAACCCGCACCTGAGAATTTTAGAATTCATATGCGGATCAACTAGCTTTAACAGTGAAGGAAAACATCGTGAGGAAACCTGCACACCTGAGAGTGCTCCATACAGTTCTCGATGGTGTGCCTTCTCATTCAGAGAAGAGGCCCGTGCCCAGCAGTGGGACAATAATGGGCTGATTATGTATGTATGTTATGTAAGCATTGTATGTAAGTGTTTTTTTCAATAGAATGAGCAATGTAACTGTGGTACACGCTGCTGTTAATGCCATCACTATTTAGTTTGCCAACATTGCTTTTTAAGTGTCACCTATATATAAAAATAAAATAAATAAATATCTTTAGGACAATTTTACACATCACCATTTAGTCCCAAACTAAGCAGAGTTTGTACTATGGGTACTAGACAATGGATATAATACTTATATACTTTTTTCTTTGTAAATACATAATTATAATACATAAGAAACACTCAGACCAACACAAACACTTATGTTTATCACACAAATATTTGTGTCCTGTGGTTATCGAACCCTTAGACCTCAGACGTCAAATCAAGACTATCATAGTTTGTGCGGGATAACAAGGCATTAGCGGGCGTTGACCCTCCACTTACTAATGCATTCTGTCGCTCTGTCTGCCAACAATAACCGCGCGATTATCACTTTCTTTAACGGTGAAGGAAGACTAGCGGTGGGCGATTATGAATGATTCCCATAATCGAATTATTTTGTAATAACATAACATAACATCACGCCTGTATTTCCCCGAAGGGGTAGGCAGAGGTGTATAGTACACCCAAATTTCGCCAGTTATGTTATAGTCCCATGTAATAGGGGGCGAGCCTATTGCCATTAACCGGGCACAAATCCAGACTCCGGGCTGCTACTGATAATTTCCTAATGAAAAAACCCAATAACACTTTGCCCGACCCGGGAATCGTACCCAGGACCTCACGCTCAGCGGTCGCGCTTGCAACCACTAGACCAACGAGGCAGTATTTTGTAATACTAATGTTGATAATCGATTATGAAATTAGTAACTAATTTATTTTCATAATCGAATAACGTTACTAATTTGAACTACTAATCTTGTAGTAAAAACTTTTTACAACACGATTAGTAGTACAAATTAGTAGGTAGGTACT
This sequence comes from Asteroscopus sphinx, assembly GCA_949699075.1. NCBI lineage: Eukaryota > Metazoa > Arthropoda > Insecta > Lepidoptera > Noctuidae > Asteroscopus > Asteroscopus sphinx. The sequence continues at coordinate 16,705,937 of OX453022.1, read as the reverse complement.
AAAAATTAGGGAGACTCGAGTTTTTGTACTACTAATTTGAATTACTAATCTTGTTGTAAAAAGTGGCTTTTTTGGTGGAGTCATAACAGTAAGTTTACATAATTTAATTTTTGTTACTGATAGATTTGTATTAAATCAACAAAACGAGTCAATGCTGCCGATTCTCTTGTACACCCACCTAAACCTAACTATAACTAAAATTTACAAATTTTAGTTTAGAAAATCATAAAACTTATTCTGTGTTTATCTTTTTCTTATTTTAGAAAACTTGTTGACAGCTCTCATAATTGAGTTTGACGCACAGACCACTTAGAGATACTACGTATTTGACGCATCTAAGTTGAATTGGCGGTGTTACCAGTACATCTTAAAATAATTATTAAAGAGTGAATGGAATGACCGAAAGTTCACAAAAACAGAAGGAAATTAAATAATAATTATATTTGGAATTATTAGTTTATCATTAAAATTAAGAAGAAAAAATCATGTCATGAAATAAAGTACATTTTTGTTTTATATTTTCAATAAAATATATAAATTGGAATAATGTGATCAGATTAAAGAGCTAGGTTATTATTTTCTACGGCCCGTATTACAGAGCGATACTCAAGCGTTGATCACTGTTTAAAACTAGTTTCGAGTTGAGCTTTGATTTTAGAACGTTCCTCAAGCAGAGATTTCATAGATCACAGTTCGGCTGAGTTTAGCTTTATTTTATACTGTCACCTGTTTCGGTATTTGAGCAGAGATTTGATCTGTAATCAATCACTCTAGTGTGGTCCAGACTACGCTTGAGTAGAGATTTCTATTTTAATTCAGGTCAAATTCGTGTGTTATGTTGTTGAATTAAAGTTTATAATAATTACCGTTCTGGAATAAGACCGATACTCAAGTAACGATTCTATCCTAAAGTAGTGATCAGGTGATTGGAGTTTAAACTGTACTTGAGGAACCTTCTGTAATACGGGCCTAAGAGTACCTATCAAAGGAGATATATTGTTATTATTGCAGCGTATCATATTGTATATCTTAAACAACGAGAAACAGAGCTATTTGCAAAAAAACGCAAGGACCTTTGAATTCCATGGGCAATCACAATATAATATAATCACAATAATAATAAACTATTTCTTTCATTTAAAAAGCTGGAATTTCCCTTTTTAAAGACGTGGTTAAAAAGTTCTAGCACCCAGGACACGAAATTTCTCAAAAAAGTTGATTAAATTAGAATATAAGCCAAAAAGTACCACGCAGGATTGGAGACTTGGAGACTTTCTCCCCAAAAGAGGGAAAATTTGTGAATTCAGGCTTTTTAGGGACACATATTAGCATAAAATGATAGAATTGAATGTCAAACATAGATTTTTTTTTCCCATTGTATGGGATTTATGTACTTCTTATCCTTTATTATATAGGTACCTTTTCTTATCGAAATTATAAATTTCATTGTATATTTCTATGACAATTTACCTTTCTGCTGAATCTACAACAGCTGCAACCACATAGTAGGCATCCATTATTTATTTTAAACTACCTAAAAACTATAAAAATGAATAAAATAAGCTTTGCAATTTTAGTTGTTGATAACTAATTATAGTCGACATGTATTTTGATGCCTTCTAAAAATAGTCAGATTTAGGTTGACATTTCTAATATTAGGTGAAAAACGTCAATTACAGAATAGCAAAATGTCAATTTTTACTAAGTTGAATAACTAAACTAATTTTGGTCCTGTCAAACCAAAAATTAGTTTTAAAGTGAATTTCAGAATAGGAAACGTCGTTTGACAGGACTAAACTAAATTTAGGTGATTTTTAGTCTAGTTTAGAGAATTTTGTGACAAGAGAATCGGCACCAATGGCAATTAACCACAACTAAATTTAATTTTTTAGTGACTATCGTGTTTCGCTCGTCATAACTCGTCATAGCATACTATTTTTTTTTTATTTTTTTTTTTTTTACTTGGGGAAATCCTCATGGACGCCCTCCGCCCGGGGATGGCGGAGCCAGTGTCGGACTCTTACCGACTAAAACCACCACGGTGTTCCTCTTCCAACCATTGGCCGGGGGCGTGGGAAACTTATAGTCGTCCAACCACCCCCGGCAGGTCCCGGCTCGCCACTAGTAGGCGAGCCCCTTCTCCCCGTGCGGCATCATCGGCCGCACCCTTCTCTTGACTGGCGCGCGTGGAACACGACGCGCCACCGTCACGGGCCTTGACTGATCGGGCGGCGGGCTACCCCGAGTCCGCCGCCCGCAGGCCCACTCCTAGGGTGGCTGGAGGTCGGCATACGCCCTCCTGCGACGCCCGGTCCGTCTCCTGCGGGTAGGGAGAGAGGTCGTTGCCTCTCGAACCCTCTCCGCCGCCTCCTTAGCGAGCATCACCTCCTCGCAAAAGGAGACGACGCCCTCCCAAGCGTTCTCGCTCCCGACCATAGCAAAAACAACGGCCGGAAGCGAGAGATCGCTGCCGCCTACTGCAGTGATAAGGTCACGGCGCTGCGTGGCCCAAGCTAGGCATTCCGCCAGTGTGTGCTGCGCCGTGTCCTCAAGGCAGCTCCCGCAGTGATGATACTCGGGAGTCAGCTCCCGGCCTATGCGACACAGATACTTCCCGAAGCAACCGTGCCCCGAGAGTATCTGCGTCAGCCGGTAGGTGAGGGCGCCATAGCCCCTCTCCAGCCACTCCTCCATTACGGGCCTTACCGCCGCTATTGCGGCGTGCCCTGTCATAGCATACTATGCATTGACTCGGGATCACGATTACTAACTAAATTAGTAACTACTAACTGCTATAATCGGGATATCTCGAGACATCTTCATAATCGAATGATTTCATTAGTATATCTCATAATTGCCCACCGCTAAGGAAAACATCGTGAGGAAACCTGCACACCTGAGAGTGCTCCATATACAGTTCGTGATGGTGTATTTAGTTCGCCAACCCGCAGTAGGCTAGTAGCATGATTGACTAACGCCTGAATCCTTCTCATTTTGAGAAGAGGCCCGTGCCTAGCAGTATGACAGTAATGGGTTGGTTTTGTATGCGTGTATGTACCTATGTAACACAATTAATCAATCATTGTGTAGCACAATAAAGCGACTGCATCACTGCCTTGATGGGTATCGTCTACTGGACGTTATAATTAGGACAGTTTGTGCAGCGTAAAGCGCATTCGTCAAGTGTTGAGATGTGTAAAGAGAAGTTTGTAGCGGTGATAAGTGTCGATATCGATAGATTTTTTGTTTTAAAGAGTACTTCTGGAATAATGAATAGAAGAATCGAGGCAGAAACTGGAGAGCTCAGGTAGAGCACTGTTAAATCATGACTTTGATTTATGTGGTTTTTGCCAATATTGTTAATAAGAACTACCTATATCAACACAAAATGTATAGTTTTTTCAAAATGTATTTTGTAGCACTTGATTATTTCTGCTGTCTGCAAGACATATGGCGTGATTTTCCTTAAATCATTGCGGCATTATAATACCCATTTTTGGGTCTAGGCTTCCTCCAAATTCCTCCACCCCTGGTGGTCTTGAGCCCTTGCGATGCAATTCAGGCCTGTGTGCGTGTTTCTTAAATAACTTGCAACAAACACCTTTTCTGGAAAAACAGAAAATACGAATTCCTCGACTTGACTTAATTATTGGGTGTCAAACAAAATAGTCTGGAATTGTTGATATCTATGCAAATCGCAAATGTAAATCAGTTACAATAAACTTTTTCGTTGAATCCACCATTTAAAGTAATGTCACGTAAAAGAGTACTCTGTTTACATACAAGATTACTTCCCTTGTTTTCTTGGTTTTTGTATTAACGTATTTTTTGAATAATTTATGTGGGTACTTGTTTTGTAGTTGAGCATTTATTCTTATTCATGTTTTTATTATGTGGTTGTTTTGCGTGGGTGTTGAAGGAAGAATTATGAACAAGGAAATAGCCTTAACTTTAGCACTTTATTATTTACTAGCCAAAACATTACTATTTATTACATTTCTGGAGTTACATTACAAGTAAATAAATCTTTATTACAACAAATCAAATAAAATCAAATACTTTATTTCGGACAGCTAAAAGATCCATAATTTGTTAGTTACAGACATGAACTTAAATACTAATGTTAATAACATCATAAAGTGACATATATTTATCACTTACGAGCGTAACAAGTTGTATCAAGTCCGATTAGCACTATCCCCCGTACTAGTTAAAATTCAGTTTTAACTTAAAACTGTATTACGGAATAAATTATTGTTTAAGATTACAAAAGGAAACATTTAACTTGTGCATTCCACAATAGGTCAAGCCTATCTTATGAGTCATGGATAAAGATGTTATTAACAATTAACATAGTGCATTGCCGGGTTTGGTATCTATGGTGTGATTACCATTGAAAAAACGGAACATTACAAACAATTTTTTAGAACTGACAAAATATAAAATTAGAACGCAACGTTTTTAACGTAAATTTAATGTAACGTACAGTTTATTGCTGATGAGAAGAAATGACCTATTTCACATACATACTTTGAATAATATTTGAAAGAGTTTTTTATAATTTGGTGAAGCAGCTAAGTATAATTTTGTCACATTAGTTGATTATTATTTTTATCGACATCGTCACTATCCCAGCACTAATCTGCATCTGTGTCAGATGTGCGGCAGGTGGCGCGCGCGCAGGTGGACGCCATACTAGGTGCGCAGCCTTGCGTGCACCCGCCAAAATCTTGCGGTGGCCTTACAAGACCCTATTGTTTACTAGACAGCCATAATGCGGTGCTCATGACTCGATATCTGATGAAGCTGACATTTCTGCTTTAAACCAGTCTTTTGTCAGGCTGTTCCTTGATTTTCTTTAAAAAGGAGCGAATTATGCTCATATGAGGAAGCTGATTGACAGATCCTTTCTCAAAGATACGGTTCCCGTTTGTTTTTGGTTTTACATCGTATCTGCAGTCTGACTTCTGCAGTTATTTCATATCGTATGTAACATAGTCGTGCAATTTAATCGAAGTGCACAATTGCTCATGTATTTAAAAGCTTAATGATTTGTCTGGAAGCTTCTATACTTCTGTTATTGATACTCACACACAAACATTAATATTTACTGTATACATGGTGTCAGGGAAACGCTTCCGAAAACGAAGATAGGTGATAGTGCTGGTAATTACTGATACGAAACCATGAAAAAAATGCGATTCTTTTTTTAGATTTTATCATTTTTTTTTACATTTTTCATTATGTATGAGTTTTATTTAACTACCCAAAGCTGGTCATGTATGAAAAATGCAAAAAAAAAATATATGAAAAAATCTAAAAAAAGAATCGCATTTTTTTTCGTGGTTTCGTATCAGTAATCACCAGCACTATCACCTATCTTCGTTTTCGGAAGCGTTTCCCTTACACCCTGTATTATATGGAGTTGTTTTTTTTTTTCAAATGATTTGTTTTTGTTTCTCTAGTCTAGCTAAAACGTGATTCTTATTGCCATATAATTAGTTTCCGATATTTTGATGCTTGTCTATTGTGTACCTATTACAACTACACATCGGTAGTATGTAGTACTGTAGAAGTTCATATTATTAAATTAATATGCGAAAGTTGCAGTTCTTTATCACACCTGCAGAACACGTGTTTAGGGAAACACATGGTTTTAAGCGATAGTTTCATTTATAAAACAGTTTGTATAATAAAATTGAGGTCAAGTTGAATTGAAAATTGCAAGTTATGCTGGGAGAACTACCGACATAGCCCGAAGAATTGCCAAACCTCAGTGGCAGAGGGTGGGGCACATTGCTCGCAGAACGGATGGCTGAAGGGGCCGTAAAGTTCTGGAGTGGCGACTGCGTACTGGAAGGTGCAGCGTGGGTAAATTAAATTGAAATTTCCTAATTCGGTATCTTTTTATATACCTAAGTCACAGACATAGTAAAAAATACTACTTTTTACTATGTCTATGACTTAGGTATATAAAAAGATACCGAATAAGAAATTTTTGTAAAATTTAAAATACAGGGTTATTTTTTATACCAAAAGGGTAGTTTCTGCTCATCACTCTAATCTACCCTTGACTAGTGTTTCTGATATATTAAAACAACCCTGTATATGTTTGATAGTCACAACCACATTGATAAAGCAATTAATGGAAGATTAGAAATCAGGTTCTTCTCAGGGTTATTTATGTATTAATTGTACAGGTGCATTTTGCTTCCTAAGCACCTGATATAGTTCCCTAGTCATTTCCCTCGTGGTGAGATAGGGTGCCCTTAGTCCTATTTTTAGCTTGAGAGCGCAAGTTAGCTACTATGCATAAACGTTATTGTATTAAAACCGATATTTTTACCATGTCTGTGACCAAAGTAGAAAAAGTTGGTTGGGTCAGGCAGAGATGCTGGATGCGGCAAGCGCAGGACCGGTCGTTGTGGCGATGCTTGGGGAGGCCTGTGGCCAGAAGTGGACGTCTTTCATTTGAAATGATGATGATGATTCAAACTTTTGACCGATAGTTTGATGATGTAATTCTTGGGAAATGCGGGTCTGCCGGTGTGCGCACTTCAGTACGTCATCGTTCTAGATAAGAATCCTACTAAGTTATAGGTCGATCTGCGGGGGGGCTAACTGATATTTTATTACTATCATAAAAATAAATACCAAAGAAATAGATAACATGGAAAAGTGGGCCAGGCGCGCGTGCAATACTCTGCACCATAGTGCAGGGCATTTCAAAGCTTTCTCAGTACGCCTTATGACTTGTTTCTGTAAATAATGTAACAAAAAATGTCTTATTGTGCTGGTTCTAACTGCAGAAACAAAAGCTGTAAAGTACATTTGATTAAAGTTATTTTTTTTAATTAATGGCGTCAATATGTAAGTCTACTCTATCTATTTCTGTGATAAATACGTACAATATAAGATCAATTAATTGTTGAGAGGAAGTCGTAATTGACGCTCCCCGATTCGGAACATTTTCGCCCGATACGGTTTATCTCTCTTTCTCTCGTTATGTGAATCGTAGACGAAACGAGATAAGAAACCGAATCGGTCAACAACTGCTTATCAAAAATGTTCCGAATCGGGGACCAGATCCTGCATTTTTTACGATTATTGCCAAAACTATCGTCATCATTATTGCTTAAGCTTCGACAGGATGTTCTATAAATTTTATGTTGTTATGGGAGAGATCTTATTAATTGTTTATTAGCTTTAAAATTGGTACATATCTTCCCGTGATTGTTGAATGAGGCTTCACAAGATGTTATTCTAAACTGGAATCAGATATTTTTTTAAACGGGAATTTTTCTTAGAAACCTTAGAATAGGGAGACTTGGGTGATTCTACACTTGGCCGTGGAATTTGAGAACAGATAAATGAGTTTGTTTTCTTTTTTACAATTTAGTTAAGTAATAAAAAATATTTACAATCTTCAAAATAAAATGATACAATATTTACAAAGTACAAAATAAAATGATACAAAAAGGCACGCCTAGGCGTCAAAATATTTCTCCACACCGCTGTCATCTGGCATAGTGCCCAGAAGACTGGCAGCGTTGCCACGTTGAATGGCAACGCTTATTCTTTGACTTAAGAACATGCCAGCCCAGGTCACGCGAAGTGTCGACCAGCCTCTTAGAGATTTCCTTAAAAAGGCAGCGCGCACTCGACCCCAAACGGCACAAAGTCATAGTTACCTGATAGGTTACTATATTTGCGCCGCTTGAGCGCCTCCGCTGATGCGGATTGGAATGAATTTATTTTATAAAATGATGTGACATCATTTCATAATTTATTCCTGAAGCTACAAGAAGAAAATCAACATCTAAGTCAATGTCTTTGGCTTTGAACAAAGCTTTGCTTCGAGCGATGCTTATGCATCTGTATGAACAAGAATTCTATGTTCCATTTCCCAAAGAACAATACTGAAGAAAATTAGGTTTATGCAAAGATCTGCTTCGAGCGATGTGGATGCATCTGTATGTATGACCAGTAATTCTGTGTTCCATTTCCTAAAGAATAATACTGAAGCTAATTAGGTTTATTGGTACAAAGATCTGCTTCGAGCGATGTTGATGCATCTCTATGACCAGAAATTCTGTGTTCCTTTTCTCGAAGAACAATACTTAAGTTACAAAAAAATTATACAAAGATCTGCTTCAGTGATGGTGATGAATCTTTACGAACAGGAATTCTGTGTTCCATTTTTCAAGAAAAATATTTTAATAACATAATATTGTAACAGTACTACATAATACTACCTACATAAAATATTATAGCATTCTGTAGTATGTAGTATTCTATTTCTAGAAAATAACAGGTTTGTACGTAAATAACATTCTCAACAATGTTGCAAAGAACCGTTTTGATAGTGTAATTACAAGATTAAAAACTCGCTTAGTAAAAGTATACATCATCTAGTATTTTCACTTACGCTCGCGCGCGCATGTCCCTGCGAGTAACGGGACACCGGCAGATGGCACTGCTGTCCACACAACATTGTAAACGACATGTTTATAATAGCTATATTAATAACACAATATATTGTGGCTAGATCATGAAATAAAAAATCTAGAATACCGCTAAGAATTAAGTTATGTTATGATGGTTTTTTTTACATTTCATTCATTTTAATATACTCAATCAACAATCAACTCAGCCTATCGCAGTCCACTGCTGGACATAGGCCTCTCCCAAGTTGCGCCACAACGCTCGGTCCTCCGCCTTCCGCATCCAGTCCCCCCCAGCCACGTTCTTTAGGTCGTCAGTCCACCTGGCAGGGGGTCGCCCTACGCTGCGATTTGCGGTCTCCACTCAAGGACTCGTCTGCTCCAACGGTCATCGGTCCTTCGACAGACATGGCCAGCCCACTGCCACTTCAGCTTACTGATCCTACAAGCTATGTCGGTCACTCCGGTTCTTCTCCGGATAATCTCGTTACGGATTTTATCATCAAAAAAATACAAAAATAATAATAATAATATACAATTATATATATATAATTTTAATATACTCATAAATTTCTTATTGACATTTATTTATCTTGACATTGCTGGTAATAATTTAACTGAATTATGATTTCTAGAGCCATTCTATGTTATATCTCAACTTTTGCATGCCAAGCTGGCAGAGTTCAGTGAAACTAATATTTAAAATTAACTGTTTTAGTTACCACAACTCTTGTAAAATAAAATAAAATCATTCGTTCATTAAGTTACAATAGTTAAAAAAGAAAAATGGTGGCTGAAAATTTACCTAGTATCACATAGTAAATTGATCGCCCTGTATCTTCTCATGGGTGTCGTAAAAGGCGACTAAGGGTATCACTAGAGGATGGGCAGCAGCGTTCTCTGAGTATTTAACCAACCAACTGCGATCGCTAACCCGCCTGCCAAGCGTGGCGATTATGGCATATCCCTCCCCCATCGGGGGAGGCCTATGTCCAGCAGTGGACGTCTTTCAGCTGAAATGATGATGATGAATGACATAGTAAAACTCGTTTTTTGTGGAAATCAAGCATTTTTCTTATACCAAGTGTAGCCACTAGCCAGCCAGCCACTAGGTGAGGTAATATTTCTGCTCAACCAAGCCAAATTAATTTTAGGGGTCCATAAGGAAACCAATGGTGTCAATTCTCTTTTTCACGAACTAAACTTATTTTAAACTATCGCTCTTTTTTACTGATAAGAGACACAAGAAAGGGATGGCAACAATTTTAGGGCTGTCAAATTAATTGGAATTATCCATACAAGTTTAGTCGTCATCTCGGAACATGTCTACTACAATACAAAGAAATGCAACACCTAAACTAATTTGACAGCTCTTAAATTGATACCATACCTTTCTGGTATCTACTATTAGTATTAAAATAAACTTGAAAAAAAAGCAAAAACCGACTTCTAAAAGAATAAAATAAAAAAATTTGTGTGAAAAAGTTTAGGAAGTAGGTGCCTTTGATTCGGATTGATTTAAGAAATAAAACTTTTTAACAAAAAATTGAACCGACGAAAACAGAAACTGAAAAGCGAAAAATAACTAATTATGAGTCGGCGCCAAACGAACTTTTAACAAGCAAAGTGCGTGTAAGTTGCAAGTGGCCGAGCGAAGAACGCATTTTTGGAAAGTTATTGTTTATCGTTGAAAATTTCACGTTGTATTTGATGTGACGTTGTTTTTATTATTTATTTAAAGTAATTTAATGATCTTCGTTGATTGGTTGTTTGGCGCCGACTCATAATTAGTTATTTTTCGCTTTTCAGTTTCTGTTTTCGTCGGTTCAATTTTTCGTTAAAAAGTTTTATTTTTAATTTTTTTGTGGTTAAAATCTAACTCCAGGTCTACATTATGTCGTAGTATCTAGAACTATATTTACGTGTGTCAAGTTTCAGCAGAATCAGTTAACAGGTAAGAATTCAGTGGGTGAACAAACACTCATCCCCTGTTTTACTACCCTTAGGGGTGGATTTTGATTTTGAAATTTAAATGGGACCAACTTCGAGATATACCCTATCCATTAAAAAAAGAATCATCAAAATCGGACCACTCTGTACAAAGTTATGCGTGGTCATACATAAAAAAAATATATATATACGCGTCGAATTGAGAACCTCCTCCTTTTTTTCGTCGGTTAAAAACTGGCACCGATTTCCTAAACTGTTTCACACTAATTTTATTACTTTATTCTTTTAGAAGTCGGTTTTTACTTTTTTTTTAAGTTTATTTTATTTTTCTATTTTGAGTGGCATTAAAAATAGAAAGACAAGCGATTGCTGCAATCCCGGATTATTTGCTATCATCCATTGAAGAGTTCCCTTCTTTATCTCCAAAGACCTTCATCAGATCTTCACCAAATGATACTTTCTAAATGCAAATGCTTGACTTTTTGATAAATATACCAAAATCGCTATATGTATGCCTATAATATTTGAGGAGTTCCCTCAATTCCACATGGATCCCATCATCAAAACTGGATTTGGTAACATTGGGACCAATCTGAAAGTATATCCTTTGTCTTTCCTTTTTCCTTCCTTTCCTTTTTTTATGGTTGGCAGCTACCACCTGTTTGGAACCCAGTCCTAAAAATAATCAAGTCCCAAACAGCACGCAACACTGTAAAAGATAATGATATTGTGAGTGATTACTGCGTGCATCGAAACGATTTTAATTAATAATATTGTACGGTAGATTAAAATAATTTATTAGAAATATTTGTAAAGACGCTTGTCATCTAACGGCCGAAATTAATATCCAATCTATCCACGATTCACCCTACTGGAGATAGAAATTTGACATATTTTGTATGGAGCTTATGTCAAATTCCTATCTCTAGTAGGACAAATCGTGGATAGATTGGATATTAATTTTGGCCGTTAGTCTACCTGCGACCACGAAATGCTGCAAAGCTTTCGAAACGTCAGAGAAACCAATTTAAATAATATACGCGATTTAATCCGGTTAAACTTTGTTTTATTATAATGTGTAGTGATCGCGAAAACCTAAGAATTTATTATATCCTTTCAAATAAAATAAAATAAATCGAAATCGGTTTATAAATGACGGAGTTCTGAGGTAACAAACATACCAAAAAAAATGACAATCGAATTGAGAATCTCCACCTTTTTTGAAGTCGGTTAAGAAGACAGCGGTAGTTTAAAATATGTTTCTTGTACTTGTTCTTGTACAAGAGAATCGGCAACAACGTCTTGTAGAGAAAAAAAAAAAAAAAAATTAACTTAAAGAAGTTAAGTCCACTACAAGACTAAACTAAGACTAAGGCCCATATTACAGAAGCTTCCTCAAGTACAGTTTAAACTCCAATCACCTGATCACTACTTAAGGATAGAATCGTTACTTGAGTATCGGCCTTATTCCAGAACGGTAATTATAAACTTAAATTTAACAACATAATACATGAATTTGACCTGAAATATAATATAAATCTCTACTCAAGCGTAGTCTGGATCACACTAGATTGATTACAGATCAAATCTCAGCTCAAATACCGAACCAGGTGACAGTATAAAACAAAACTAAACTCAGCTGAACTGTGATCAACAAATCTCTGCTTGAGGAACGTTCTAAAATCAAAGCTCAACTTTAAACTAGATTTAAACTGAGATCAACGCTTGAGTATCGTTCTGTAATACTGGCCTAAGACTTTAATTAGTTTATACCATAATAAGAAAAGAAAGCAGTTAAAAATTGCTAACTGCTTTGTAGTAAGTTTCATATGAGGGCTAAATTACCTTCTAAATGTGTGACATTAGCTTACTCCATTAGAATCCAACCCCTCAGGGTTATTGATGGTAGTTTATACTTTATACGAAGCATCTTTAAAACGACAGTAGTTATAGCTAGTGAGAGCGATAATTGAAACAATGAGCGAACATACTACGTAACGGTGAAATGCGATAGAGCACCCGGCCTGCGCATGCGCCTGCGGTTGTTGCGTCGCCCGCCAAATGTCAGAGTCTGACTTGTCATGTTCAAGATGTTCTTTGAGACGGACGCGGTAAACTGTCACACGGTATTGTAATGTTAGGCAGCACGTACGCACGGCTACACATCAAGCTGTACATTTCCAGTTTATGTTGATCTTGCATTGTACGGAAAGCTATACAATGCGAGGTCAGCTTATAATGGAAATGTACAGCTTGATGTGTAGCCGTGTGTACATCAAGCTTGTTTCTTTGATATTTGCAATACGGGTGCAGTAATTATACATAGAAAAAATAAACGTGGATATAATAGACCTATTTTCTAAGAGAAGGCCCAATCATAGGCATTCAATGAATTATTTATTTTAATTATTTCCACAAAAAAAAATACATACATTTGGCAGATACAGTGTAGAACATAAACCAGTTTAGGTTTTTCTGTACACCGCTTGGTCCGTCCAACAAGATGTGGTTATTTTTCCTCTAACCCATTTTCAGGCCCAACTCATATTTGTTTATCCTTTTTTATGAATATTGAAGTGTTCAAAAACACGGGCCAAATACATGTCTGACCACGCACATGTTAGGGTTCCGTAGTTAATACAAGCTATGTAGAATTCTTACAAGACATCTGAGCCCAAACTCGATGTATTTAAAAGATATACAAAGTAAATTTTTAAGGTTATTTTAGATATTTTTTACGGAAATTCTATGAACTTTTTACAGTCTCGTAGACTAGACAAGCCTATTCATCCACGATAATCAAGCCTACTCATCCAAGATAATTGCATCATCACCATTTCAGCCGAAAGACGTCCACTGCTGGATATAAACCTCCCTACGATAATTTATATTTGCTAATATACTGGATAATTTTCAACTGTTCAAGTTTGTTTGGTTTACACTAATAGGGGTGGGAACACGTAAAGGCTTGCGCAGATTACAGCCGCTGCGCATCGCATTGCAAAATTTTGCCAAAGCAATTTTGCGGCGCGGCCGCGCGGCCCGCCTGTGGTGTGCGATGGTTCATACAGAATGTACTAAAGTGATTTTTCGCGATGCGATGCGTTGCGTTGCGGCGCGGCCGACTCTAATTTGTGCGAGCCTCTAACAATAATTATCTACCACATTATTTTTAATAATTCGATGAAAAAGGTTTTTTATACCACGTTTTTCAGTGCTGAGCTATGTTTTCAGGTCTCTAGCTCATCGGGAAGTTTAAATTCGATTGCTTTGTACTGAAAAGACAGACAAGACTGAAAGTGGTAAAATGGAACTCTGTATCTATATATAAAATGTATATATATATAAATATGTATATATATATAAAAAAGTTTTAATACAACCCCTAATATTTTTGACTTTTTCATATAAAAATTTCTTAGGTTTTCGCGATCACTACACATTATAACGACACATTATGACGTTTCGAAAGCTTTGCAGCGTTCGCGGTCGCAGGAATAATAAGATGACAAGCGTCTTTACAGATATTTAAAAAAAAACAGGAAACCAATCTAAATAATATGCGCGGTATAATCCGGTTAAACTTGTTTTTTCATATAACTTTGTAGACGTTATGAGAATGTATAACCATGCCATAGCACTAGTAGTCTTCGAATAAATCGGTAACATACAGTCGGACGAACAGACGGAAGGACGTATAAGGGTTCATTGTTTGACTACGGAACTCAAAAAAGCATAGAGAGAATGTTTCTAGTATGAAGATTCTTATTACTTTTTTAAGTGTATGTTACTGTCCTCAAAATACTGCTTCCGAAATGTTTGCGTTACATTATGGTGTGATGAGCGCCCCTATATTGACGATCACTTTACGAATTCGCATTCACATCGGAATGTAAACATCAACTGTTTTACTGTTGGACGTACAAATGACATTTTTATTTGACAATATTTGTTTAGCGGACAATATAAGGCAACACCGAGGACAAATAACGGGATATTGGCAACATTTGCGGCTTTGTTACAGTTTTATGGCGACTTACAATTTGGCTTAAAAATATGTTTTTGTTAATGTAAAAACACAATCCACCTTGTTACAAAATTGGGTTTAATAATAGGTTTTGCTTAAGCCAGGCTTAAACACCTTTTTATACATGGAGTTTGACATTAACCCGGTTTAAACAAGGGTCTAAACATGGTCTAAGCTTTTGTAGTAATGGAGAATATGTTTTGGATTATTGCAATGTAGAAACAAAATAATTACGAGTTTTTTTTTTACTTTTCCGTTATATTAGTTTATATTGCCACTGAGGTAATATGTACTACGTACTAGAGTAGACATTAGTATTATATTATCTGTGACATTACGAGCATTATTATATTTTAATATAATCTAGTTTGGTTTGTACCATATTTCTTTTTATCATATTATAAAATAATCTTATTCCAAATCTATGAAACGTAGCAAGCAACTAAAACTTTTTAAGACGTACTACATTCGAAACTCAAAAATATCGATAGGGGCGTGGGAAAAAGGCCTTCTGTTCCGAACTCTTTTTTTCAAATCCTCATTGTAGATTACACCTGCTAGCCGTTCGCAGCTTTCGATAAAAAAATCACTGCGTTCTTTTTTCGAACGGACCTATCGTTCGCCCGATATTCTTATGAGTAGGGCCGATTGGCCAGTTGGTGGCAATGCGTTGTTTATATTAATAAAAATGTTATAGTAAAAATCGTTTTTTTGGCAATATACTGCGAAGTGAGTCTTGTTTAAATTACAAATAAATGACCTGTAAACATGTTTTTTATAAGGATAATATTTTAATAGATTTTGATATAAAAATTCTACTCTACTTATAATAGCTCTCCCAGTGATGCGCTATGACGCGTTGGAAGTCAATAATGTTCATATTTAATGATGCCTTATAACTGGTTATTTCACCCTATATTTTTTATTTTTAAAGTAGTCGTGAGATACTGTGTATACTACGATTATTAAGTGGTAGAATCACGACGTCGTAATTTGATTTTTTTTTTCACTTCGTTGCATCACGATCGATGAAGGGTTATTGATCATTATAGACATCATAACGCGATGCCCCATTTTTTTCCCAACAAAGAATATTATTACGTTTATTTCTCGAATTAAATCAGACGTGTAATTTAGATCATAGCCTAGAGACTTAAAATTTGAATAGAAAAACAACCTACCGCGTGCATAAAATCGTATAATGTCTACAAAAACCTCCAGATACCACAGAAAAAAGTTAAAAAATCACACTACGTAATTCAGTCAAATTAACCTTAACGCTGTCACGTACTATGCGATTGAGTTCAATGTAAAAAAACAGTTCACAGACCTGTTATTTTGAATATTCCCGTCGCTAGTAGCCTTTAAGTCGATTTTGTCGCTTTTAAATTTAGTCGAGTAATGGACTGGCCGACCACCGATGAATCTGTTCTACGTGTAACTTGATTTGAGAAAAAAAACAATCACCTGTACTTCCGTCCGTTCGTTTTTCAAATCGGCGGCGATGACAGCAATTGAATATTTAATTTTGGAACGATATTTATAAAGACGTGAGGATGTCACGAGTTTGTTTTGTCGAAAATAGTTTTAAATGCTGTATTATCTATTGTTTTGCTTATTTTTTTATCCTGTGATGTCTGCCGAAATCTATGGTGCATTTAATAAACATGAGCGTTTGTCAAGCGTTTGTCGACTTTATTGGAAGCTTCTATGAATCACATGACGCTTATTCCCACATAAGCATTCATCTGTAAAGTAAAGTTGTCATAATAGAAAGGACGTAAGTTCATGTAAGTTTTATTTATATTAATTTAATTTAATATAATTTGGCTTATTATATTATCGGCCATCCTTAGGGAAAAAATAAGGCTATATCCGGGTTATTGTCTATCTGTGTGCCGATTTCATCCTTTGAGCCCCAGCGTGATTGAGATACAAACATCCAAACATCTTCAAAAACTTTCACATTTATAAAATTATAGTAGGATAGGATTTATACTGCTTAAATGGCAGACTTAAGGCCAAAACTAATATCCTATCTATCCACGATTTCCCCTTTGGATTTACCCTACTAGAGATAGCAATTTGACATATTTTGAATGGAGCTTATGTCAAATTTCTATCTCTAGTAGAGCAAATCGTGGATAGATTGGATATTAATTTTGGCCCTTAATGTCATTAGGTATCTCTACCAGTAGGCCAATTCAGGTAACTAAAGAAATGCAGGTGCAGTGCAGCTGCAGTTAAGTTTTGATCAAAACAACGCTTTTCGGCCTTTTCTTATTCTCTTAACTTCGGCGGTCGCTGTCAGATACGAACTGCAGCGTCACTGCAACTTGATCGGCGCGTCATGAAATTAGGTGAATTAGGGCCCAGTAGACCTCTTTCGACCTGAAGAACGTGGCTGGGGGGGACTGAATGTGGAAGGCAGAGGACCGAGTGTAGTGACGCAACTTAGGAGAGGCCTATGTCCAGCAGTGGACTGCGATAGGCTGAGTTGATGATGATGATGATGAGACCTCTTTCGCGTTATTTTTTCTAAAGTAAAACATCCAGTATTAAGTTTTTCCTATTTTAACTTTTGTTACCGTCGTTTTTTGTTATGCTCATGCCACAAAATAATCTTATTACAAGTCAGTCTATTTTTTAATACTACATACATCCTTAATTGTGTGTTTCTTATGTATTATAAGTATGTATTTACAAAAAAAAAAGTATATATGTATTATATCAATTGTCTTGTACCCATACCACAAGCTCTGCTTAGTTTGGGACTAGATGGTGCCGTGTAAAAATGTCCCAAATATATTTATTATTTATATTTATTATTTCCCACTTACAGATTTACAACCAACTGAGCATTTCATTTCTATTAAATCCTTATCGTCATGCAGATTACATTATTACCAATACAAATCTTATAAAAAAAAATAGTTTCTGAACGATATAGATCGCAACACAGTTGCTTATTAATTCGGTAAAACAAGAATTAGGTGTCGATCATTTACGAAGGCACGTTTGGCCATATATGGCGACGGCGCGTGCGCACCGGCCGTCATTACCGCGAGACGATCACATTCCATTTTTAAGAGGTCCCGTGGTTGGATAGAAAAACCATGAACTTTTAGTTATGGTTAGCTGTCAATCATGAGTGATATAAAATGGAACACGATAGAGGCCTTGTATTCGAAACATGTTAAATAAAATCAAAATGCTATTAGAATGCATAAAAAAAATGTGTATATGTATGTGTGTGCCTAGCAGTTGAACATTTGCCTTCCATGCAGGAGGGTGTGAATTCAAGCCCGGCTTGCACCTCTGACTTTTCGAATTCAAGTGTGAATCAGAATTAGGTTATCACATGATTTCGCTGAATAAAAACACCGTGAGGAATTATGCACACCTGAGAGTGCTCTATACAGTTTTCGATGGTGTGTGTAGTCCATGAACCACCACGCTGGCCTAATACGGGTGCATTAGGCCAGCGTGGTGGATTAAGGTCTTACTTAACCTTCTCATTCAGAGAAGAGGCCCGTGCCCTGAAGTGGGTCAGTAATGGGCTGATTATTGTTATTGTTGCTATGTAGAAATGCAGGACCATTCACTAAGGCCCACAACCGTTCCTAAACTTTTTAGAGTTAATTTTAACTTTTTTTAGTGGTCTCTGTTTCCAGTTACTGTAATAAGAAGCAGCAGTTAGATTTCAACAGTGATTCTGGCTGACGTATCATGGACCAGATGTACTATATGTAGGTATAAGGACTCATGCATATCATCGTTAGGGTTGTTTGTTACATCGGATATGGAAGCAGTCGATCCAGGTTTTGCCATGGTGTAATGACTGATTTCTTAAAAAATTTGATAGATAGATAGATAGATAGAATATACTTTATTGTACATCATGAAAATAGTAGTAAACTATTTGATAGTTAAGCGTGAAGAACTACACTTGAGAGCAATAAAATCGCACACTTTGACTTTTTTCTATTAAAGTTGTTTTTTTTTACTTTATATTAATTAAGACAGATTTTTTTTTATGCTAATTAAAAGTTTACTTCACTACCTTTCTAAAGATATCAAAAAACAGTATACAAAATACCCATAAGTGGTTTTAGGGCGCAAAACCCAACATACACGTAAAATCACCAAAAATTTCGCTTAAAACAGAATGAAAACGAAACAAAATTATTGTTCAAAATGTTTATTAATAAGGTGTATTCCCTCCCCTCGCCCTAATTACAGCTCTTAAACGGTTCTTCATGGACCGTATTAATTTTACAACGAATTCTTGAGGTATAGCGTTCCACTCCTCTTCAATGGCAAGTTGAAGCTCTTGGAGTCGCGTAGGAGCCGGGTTTCTTGCCCGAACTCTTCGCTTAAGCTCATCCCAGACATGTTCAATCGGATTGAGGTCAGGACTACGAGCTGGCCATTCCATTGCGGTGATTCCAACATCTTCCATGTAGTCGCGAACTGTTCTAGCGACATGCGGTCTGGCATTATCGTGCATAAGGAGAAATTCTTCTCCCATTAGCCACGCAAGCGGCCTCACATAATCTTCAAGCACTTCTTCAACGTATCGCACAGCTGTCAGTCCTCTCGATCTCGGGCCGGTATTCGCCCCAGAGATGAATACAATGTCCGTTTTAGTGTCCAGCATTATGCCACCCCAAAACATACACGATCCACCTCCAAAAGCAACACGTTCGCTTATGCAGCATTGCGCAAATCGCTCTGATGATCTTCTGTAGACTCTAGAGCGTCCATCATGACCATGTAAAGTCATCCTGCACTCATCAGAGAACATAACAGCCCGCCACTGTTCATACGTCCAATTTAAATGTTCCCTGGAAAATTGTAGTCGGGCTTGTCGGTGAGTTGTGGTCAATTTTGGACCATTTGCTGGTCGATGTGCAGTCAATCCTGCTTCAGCCAATCTTCTTCTAACTGTCCACCGACTTACACTGACATTGCGAGCTTCTTGAAGCTGGTGTCCCAGTTCAACCGCGTTCAGCTGTTGATTTCTCAAAGACCTTGTCACAAGGAAGCGGTCATCACGCTCTGATGTTTTGCGCTGACGGCCCGATCCTGGTCGTCGAATGTAGCCACTAGTCTCTCGGAATCTCTGGTATACACGTCGAACGGAGTAGCGACTCAAATTTAGCAATCGAGCAACTTCACTTTGATTTTGTCCTGCTTCAAGCAAGGCAATAACTTGAGCGGCTTCTGCGGGCGTAGTATCCATGTTTTTTCAGTAAATTGGAATGCTTTCTGTAGAGGTGTCATTACGTTGACATTTGGTATGCAACAGATTAAAAATCCAAAAAAAGCGACCTTTTTATTCTTGCGGGTAAGGGTGCAAGTAGTGCCAGTGAAAATGAGTAAATTCGGGGAATTTCATGTATGGTTGTTTTGCTAAGTTACTCGGAGCTCAATGATAAAAAATTTATGACATTAGAAAGGTAAGCTTGTTACTTTCATTTTATCAAATGATTTTTACTCAATGTCTCTAGATTTAAGAAAATAATCAGTAATAAACTAAACAACAGGGGGTGTGCGATTTTATTGCTCTCAAGTGTATTAATTTGACAGACTTAACACTTAACTTACCTGCGAGAGTTCGCTTAGCTAACCAGAAGGTCGCAGTCAGACTGTTAAATTTTAGTTTAATGCATCTTAAAGATAAATAATATTCATCATCATCATCATTTCAGCCGAAATGCGTCCACTGCTGTACATAGGCCTCCCCCAAGCATCGCCACAACGACCGGTCCTGTGCCTTCCGCATCCAGCGGATTCCCGCGACCTTCATCAGGTCGTCGGTCCACCTTGTGGGGGGCCTACCCACGCTGCGCCTTCCAGTACGCGGTCGCCACTCCAGAACTTTACTGTCCCATCGGCCATCCGTTCTGCGAGCAATGTGCCCCGCCCACTGCCACTTAAGTTTGGCAATTCTTCGGGCTATGTCGGTTACTTTCGTTCTCCTGCGAATCTCCTCATTTCTGATTCGATCACGCAGGGACACTCCGAGCATAGCCCTCTCCATTGACCTTTGAGTGACTTTGAGCCTTCTTATCAGGCCCATTGTGAGCGACCATGTTTCAGTACCGTAAGTAATTACTGGCAACACACACTGGTCAAAGACTTTCGTCTTGAGACGAAATAATAAAAATAATAAAATAAATTGAAATAATATTGTAATTATAAATATGATCATGTCAAAATTACAAAAGACCGACGGAGGACTTATGGAGAGTAAGAATATGAACAAGAATAATTTATTTCGACAAAAATACGGGTCCAGACAGATGGATAAAGAGTCACAGTTAGTTTCCACATATTTTGCCATAAGTGGCATGCAAAAAATTAATAACAATAATAATTAAAATCAGATTAGTTTGGCATAAAAGAGTATACAAGGCGCCACTAGTCATACACTAATTCTGGTCAGTCCTCATCAAAAGGAAAATTAACATTATACTCGAAATAATTTAAAAAGAGAGTTTTTATAAAAGTCTATCAACGTGGAAGATTACAAAATTCTACGTTGCATAGTTTGGAAATGGCAGGGGGGGGGACACATTGTAAGCCACTTTGGTGGGCTATATTTCGCAGATGGTACACCTGATAAAAAAGTGATGTATGAAACATTACCTTCATTTTAGTAGACCTATTCAACGATAACCCAAACTAGGGGGTGCAGCGAAAAAAAAATTTCATCCCCATTTCACATGTATGGGCGCCACCCCTAAAATACGTTATCAAGATTTTTTTATTCTTTTAAAATTGAGATCTATATCTAAACCATTTTTGAACATAATTTTTTTTTTTTTTTTTTTTTTTTTTTTCATTTACTTATGTTTATAACTGTAGAAGTTATTAAGCTGTAAAGGATTAGGACAGACGGACAGACGGACAGACGGATAGACGGACAGACGGACGGACATGACGAAACTATAAGGGTTCCTTGTAGGACTACGGAACCCTAAAAAGAGGAAAGAAAAACAATATTTCTTCCTCCTCCTCATCTCTTCTCTGATTAATTTCGTTGCGGGTTCCAAAACAGTTCTGTCATTTCCTCGGGACACGCTTCGTTGTTTCGGCGTTTTTTCTGTTTGGGCGCCAATGTAGATACTGGCTTACGCAGGAGTTGTAGTTGTTTGAAAATGCGGAGTGCCTGTCCAAAAAAAAAAAACGTAAGCCCAAAAATGTATAACAAAATGTATGACTGCCTCGTTGGTCTAGTAGTCGCAAGCGGGACTGCTGAGCGTGGGGTCCTGGGTTCGATTCCCGGGTCGGGCAAAGTGTTATTGGGTTTAATAACTTCTTAGGGTTTCGCGATCACTACACATTATAATAAAACAAAGTTTAAACGGATTAAATCGCGATTTAATCCGGTTAAACTTTGTTTTATTATAATGTTATTGGGTTTTTTCATTAGGAAATTCTCAGTAGCAGTCTGGAGTTTGGATTTGTGCCCGGTTAATGGCAATAGGCTCGCCCTCTATTACATGAGAATATAACATAACTGGCGAAATGTGGGTGTACTATACACCTCTACCCACCCCTTCGGGGAAATACAGGCGTGTTGTTATGTTATGTCATGTTAAAAATGTATAATAATGTGTCCATATTTTATTGATTCTCATATATTTCAGCTGGCAAGAAGCGGTGCAACAATTAATTTTCCTCTCTGTGAGCCCTAGTGTTTCGTAATACGTTATCTAACTCAGTTAGTCAGTCAGAATATCTGCAATGATCTCCAAAATATAATTAGAAGGGTCTTGTATAACTATTTCTCGTCCTCCCCCAAGGTCATAGTCGACTTCATGATTGACTTGCAGCTTAGGGAAGTGCTGTAATGCTGCAAGAGAGAGCGTCACATTAGACCTTATCACGTCGCAGTGGCTTAGAGGCGTTCACGACCTGTTTCTTGAAAATAATAATAACTATTTCTGAAAGCCACAGATCTGCTGCCTAGGAAAATTAACCGAGGCCTCTGGGTGCGCAGTTGAGCGTTTTACCATCAGACCAATGATTTAGACATAGGCTCTGCAAACCCTCACATTGAAGGATGTACAAAAATTATGTAGTTTAAAAAAATACTTAACGGGCTTGCGTTTGACCGCCACCTTACCTGATGTTAAGTGATGATGCGTTCGATGATGGTACACGCTTGCCCAGCTAAAACCTGACCACTCAAGCCTTGAAGACCACTAAATTATACCTACTTATCGTGAAATACAGACAGTTCCACTTTTTAGTTAGCAAACAACATACAGAACCACAACAACACATTTCCATCTCGTATTTTGTCCTTATTTATAAAATTGCTATTTAATGTAAACGACTGTAGTTTTTAGATGTGGCGACATTGTGTCCCATTTGTATCTAGATAATGTTTTTGACATTTCGTTGCACAAAGTTGGTAGCATTGTACGTTTCGTATTTAGTGATGTGCTCGCCGGGATATTTGTTTTTAATTAATCGATATTAATTGTTAGTTTTATAGCCTAATTACAAGGTAGTGATGTCAGAAAATGAGCTTGATATTTTAAAGGAAGCGGTCGTTTTATGCAGCTATAAGCAGGACTTGTGCTAATTAAAAGTGTAAGTTAACAAGTATGTTGCTAGGTTTCGATGTAAAACGAGTAAGAACAAAATGTGTGGGCATTTTATTATTATACTTAGTCATGTAGCACGACACGCTAGCATTAATGACATTATTCGTCGTGCTCTTGCCACCGCTGGCGTACCAGCTGTTTTAGAACCCAACGGCTTGGTGCGAGACGATGGGAAGAGACCAGATGGCATGTCGTTATTGCCATGGAAGATGGGTAGGCCTCTGGTGTGGGACGCAACGTGTGTCGACACCCTTGCTCCTTCACATCTTTCTAGCTCGGCTGGTTGTGCTGGCGCTGCCGCTGCATCTGCGGAGGCCCTCAAGCGGCGCAAATACAGTAACCTATCAGGTAACTATGACTTTGTGCCGTTTGGGGTCGAAACTCTCGGGTCCGAGTGCGCTTTCCCTTTTTAAGGAAATCTCCAAGAGGCTGGTCGACACTTCGCGTGACCAGAGGGCTGGCTTGTTCTTTGGTCAAAGAATAAGCGTTGCCATTCAACGTGGCAACGCTGCCAGTCTTCTGGGCACTATGCCAGATGACAGTGGTGTGGAGGAATATTTTGACGCCTAGGCGCGCCTTTTTGTATCATTTTATTTTGTACTTTGTAAATATTGTATCATTTTATTTTGTACTTTGTAAATATTTTCTATTAACTAAATTTTAATTTTATTAAGAAACTAGCTGTGCCCGCGACTCCGTCCGCGTGGATGTCGGAAAATAACATCGTGTCATAATTATGAACACAATATCTTCAAATATATACATATAAGCGCCTACACAGACGATTACACTATTTACCGACCATACTATATTTTGTTTTTACAACCAACCGGCTAAGGTGATGGAATTTCATGGAATTAGCCCTAAACTCCCTCATTCTGAGAAGACGCTCGTGCCCAGCAGTGGGAAGTAATTGGGCTGATTATGTTATTCTATAACACTAACCACATCTCTTCTTATTCTGAGAAGAGTCCCGTGTCCAGCAGTGGGACTGTAATGGGCTGGTAATGTTATGTTATTCTAGAATACTAATAATATCTAGTTCATTAACTCTTCTCATTTTGAGAAGAGGGCCATACCCAGTAGTGGGACAGTAATGGGTTGACTACGTTATGTTATTCTATATTTTCTAGTTTCTTAACTCTTCTCGTACCGAGAAGAGGTCCGTGCCCAGCAGTGGGGCAGTAGGTAATGAGCTGATTATGTTATGATAATCTATTACACTAACAATATCCAGTTCCTTAACTCTTCTCATTCCAAGAAGAGGGCCATGCCCAGCAGCGGGACAGTGATGGGCTATGTTATGTTATTCTATAATACTAATAGAATCCAGTTGTATTTTTAGGAACCTGCAACCTGCATCCAACCAACAATCATGACCTCTACTTTGTATGCAACTTCATACAATAGAGGGGTCAAGCTGTATCGCTGGATCTACTCAACCGATTCAGATAAAACATACCCTATATTTTAAGTTAGACTAATACCAATACAAATGCTAAGTTTCAGCCGTTTTCACGTGATGAGGTAACAAACAGACAGACAGACAGACAGACAGACAGACAAACAGACAGACATAATTTTTTTAAACGATTGATTCGTGTTCTATAGCTTATTTCTAGCCCCCCTAGCCGGTTTTCGCGAAAAAAAACTCAATGTACAGACTTTTCGACCTTTACAGTTTTATTATAGTATAGATTAAAATAATTCAAGAACCACAAAACATCGATATTAGATGATAAGTATTTAATTTGGTATGTGTGTAAATTTTGACATTATCTATTTATAAACCTATAAAATACGGGATACCAAACATAACTTTTAAAATAACGTTCCGCGTACATATGAAAATCTCTCAAATGTCTGAAATTATAATTTATATAACAAAAAACATTTACAAGTAATTTCATAAAACAAACATGTAGGTACGAGCAAAAACATCACCTGCAATTTCACTCAACGAGCACATTCAAATAGACCATAAACAAAGAGGTAGAACAACCTGCGCTTGCGCTGCTAAGTTTTTGCGCGCTTCCTGGCGCTCGCAGGCGGTTCCGTATCCGGCGGAAGTGAGCAGATGAGATTTGGCGGGGTTTTTGCGTAATGCTTTGTGCCACTTCCTGTTCGTTCAGGTAGTTCGGAAGGTGCATTATGACCTTGGGTTCATGTTTCATGGGGATGGGGATGGGACTGGCTTCCGCTGACTGTAGCCTTAAGTGCTGGTGGGTATTTCCGGTGGAGGCGTTTTTATTTTAGCTGGCTAGTGGGTAATAATTGAATGATAGATTTGGTGGTTATCCAGATTTGATATTTCATGCGGTGACATTTCCTTACACTATATTGTTTTCATAATACGATTTTTAGGAAAGATAATTTTATTATTCTTATTCTTTATTATACACACATATATACATTTATATTACAGTAGGAAATTATTAAATAACTATAACCAATTTTTTTTTTTTTTTTTTTAAATATCACTTTAATTCATTTCTTACACTGGTTACTTTGTAAGTAATTCTCCAAAGAATCTAACAATATAATTTTATAACCTCAAGCTGTGCGTTATTGAATACGATCTAACTTACAAAGATAGTAGAAAATATTTCATACTCTGCTTTACCTACAAAGCTCTCATTGAAAGGTCACATTGCATTTAAAAACACGTACTGTGCACCTTTACGTTTTTTTAACAATCGTTGTAAGGAAATCTTAGTACCTACCTTAAATACTTATATTCCTTTACCTGTCTTAAGATCTGTGTCAGATTACTTGATATACCTTTCTAAGGAATCAATGTTTATCACAGACTACACAAGAAGGTGCAAGCAGATGGTGAACAACATAACAAAGCACTTGTGCTGAACGATTTATTTTTTCAAACACCATGTGCTCCATACACGAATGAAATCCGACGTTTTTTTCTCCAAAAACGTCATATTTGCATCCCAGCTTCTACGACACATGCCACTAGGGAAATCACAAAAAATCCCAGAGATTAAGAAAAAAATGATCGAAGAAACGACAGATGTACGAAAAGAAACATAGACGGGCACGTGCCATCTGCCAAAACTAAGAAACGCTCACACAAAGGTACAGAATCGTGCTCACACACAAAAAAATGGTATAAGGAGCACGCTCACACGCGTAAAAGTGCGCGATCGATCAAAGATCGGCGCACGCGCCGTTCGCGGCAGATGGTCCGACGTGATTGGACGATAGTGTTTGAATTCCGAACTTCCGCACAATAGCGTGATAAGGAATATGACTTATGACGGCTGTAAGATGGACAGCTTGATTCATTTTCTCGAAGTAGCCATTTGCAATTGTCGCGTTGTATGTATGACAACAATTGGTCCATTTAAAGCAATTTCTTTTGTAGTTGACTGATGTTCTGACATAGAAAGTGTCTTCGATTGATCTCCAATGATTTCTACTTTCTCGATATCAATCATTTATTGTAATTATTCCTTTTATATATGTTCCCATGGTCTAATTTACGGACAATAATTGATATCGTTTAATTCACTAATGATTTTAATTTATGTTGACTTGAAACGATTTGTAACTGATGAAAGAACAATTAGGATTGGGTCAAGAAGCAGTATAAGTTATCGCCATGTTTTGCTCTACAAGTGCAGTTAGTTTCTCGTAGAAAGGAAATACATATTTACGTGTAGTCTTCAAATATTTTGATAACAATTTCTTGATAATCAGTGACGTTGTGGCGTCCTGTAATCAGCCAAAATATCTATTGCTTAGAATTCTTGGAGACGCACTAGTAAGCTGGTAGGTAAGTGATATCGTGTTTACCTACCCGAAAAAATTATGGAAAAATAAAACCAAAGCAAATATTATTGATTGAATGTTTGATGATTCTGAATGTTGTCACAGTTGAATTATGGCGAAATAAAGTGTTAAAATAATGCTTCTTTCTGTGAGCTTCTTCTTTTCATGTTTCTTTCAATATTGTACCATAACATAATAAAGTAAGTAAACAATACCATGTCGAGCCTATAGCAATGTAAAACAGCGTATTTTTCTATTCTTATGTTTCTTTCAATTATGTTGTGTATATTTTTTTGGTCTCTCTCTTGTCTTCATCATCATCATTTCAGCCGAAAGACGTCCACTGCTGTCCAGCAATGCTTATGTCCATAAGCCTCCCCCGACCATCGTCACAGCGACCGATCCTGCGCTGCCGCATCCAGCGGATTCCCGCGACCTTCACCAGGTCGTCGGTCTACCTTGTGGGGGGCCTAACCACGCTACACCTTCTTGTACGCGGTCGCCACTCCAGAACTTTACTGCACCATCGGCCATCCGTTCTGCGAGCAATGTGCCCCGCCCACTACCACTTAATTTTTTTTTCTTGTCTTAATCATACTTAATTGGTCATTATTTACAGCTTTACTCACGTGATCCTATCGGGTGTGCCAGACTAGTTTCGAGCTCGAACGGAGCCCTTAATCATGAGCTGGTTGCGCACGGGGTCGCCACTGGTGTCGTCGCGGTGTCGGTGTCGTTTATTATATTTGTTTGCCATTAACATTTGTTTGTTAATGTATTTAAGTTTTTGTTGGTTTTGTGTATAATAGTCTAATAAATAGGTATATATTATTTCTATCTTTGCATATTTGTATATTAAGTATAATCTGGTGGTCTTCAAGACTCGAGTGAATAGGT
This sequence comes from Asteroscopus sphinx, assembly GCA_949699075.1. Lineage (NCBI taxonomy): Eukaryota > Metazoa > Arthropoda > Insecta > Lepidoptera > Noctuidae > Asteroscopus > Asteroscopus sphinx. Next base: position 16,678,206 of record OX453022.1, on the reverse strand, counting down.
TTCTGCTGGGCAAGCGTGTATCATCGTCGACCGGCACCATCCACATCAGGTGAGGTCCAACATTTTAATTCTATGGGTCCAACCATAGAAATAGTCTTAAACTTAAACTCTTTTAAGTTTTTGGAAGTCGTAACGTTATTAGACCTTTATTGATCTGATAAAGCGTCATCTGGCTTTTAAAATGTTTCTCCATAACTATATCCATCTGCCAGCAAAACTGCTGCTATTCTTTACCCTTTCCCAATATTATCATAAGTATTCCGAATTTCATTAATCTAAAAAAATCCTCCAAAAAATAAATAGGCTTAGATTCTTCAAGAAAGACAGCTAGCTACCTGGCAAATACAGCAGCTGCATCACTTAAATTGATCATACCTGCGTCTCTTTCCTATTATAAGGGAACCTATCGCTGTCCCTTTCTGGTTAAAGTGACAGAAAAAATTAAGAAATGGCTGATTGTTATAAGATCATAGATGGTTTGTTGAAAGGAGTCTTTGTGTGTCGTGTTTATTCAGTTTTTCTAGGAAGATTTATGTACAAACAAGTACGTTATTTACGGGTGCAGAGATTTGCCTGAGACTGTTTGGCTAGGGTTTCCAACGATCTAAGGAGTACGTGGGAATCACGGCTAATATAAGATAACAGAAGTGTACCTGTAGGTACCTGTATTAGATTAGTAGACGGCCTATTGAAGGTGGCAAGGAGTTGATCGGTGCAAACAGCTCAATATCTTCCTTTGTTCTGTGGTGGTCAGCAAGGAGCTGATAAATTGATTAGGAAAAACTAGGGCTTATCAAAGATTCCAATGGCCAAGAAACACAGCACTACTGTAGTGCGGTGTAAAAGGTAAGTAAGAAATAAAATTGTAGGAAATAAAACTCACAGTCGAAAGCTGCCTGATATAGACCTATTTCTTCTGCAGAGGATAATTTGAGCAGTAGAGAAGATATGGATCTCGACTTCTTTCTTCCTATTAAGTCCTATGCCTGAACAGGGCTTTAGTTTATTCCCATTACGACTCGACCCATTGCTAATGTCTTAATCAGGTTCAGCTCATAAGTACAAAGTGATGGAACTTAGTCCTAACAAACTTTAACTGTCATGCTTACTTCAGTTGCTTTGGGAGTTTATGCTGGCTGGAGAAGGTAAACTTTGACTTTAAGGGGGAATAAGGTGAAGTGAAATAACACTGTTAGTAATGATAAAGGAAAAGGTACTGGGGCCTTACTCCCGACTAGTTCGAGCTCTGAACCAAATCGAGCTAATGCCAATTCCTAGAGAAATGCAGTACGAATTCACACTAACTCGAACTAAAATTCGATTGATACAGAACTCGATCAAGTCAGGAGTAAGGCCCCAGGAGTTAATAGAATTCCACTAATTAATTTCCTGTGATAACTTTAATGTATGCCTTTCATTTCATTCACACAAATGTTTGTGTTTGTGTTTCTTATGTATTATAAGTATGTATTTACAAAAAAAAAAGTATATAAGTATTGTATCCATTGTCTAGTACCCATAGTACACACGGCTACACATCAAGCTGTACATTTCCAGTTTATGCTGACCTCGCATTGCATAGGCTTTCCGTACAATGCGAGATCAGCTTATACTGGAAATGTACAGCTTGATGTGTAGCCGTGCGTACAAGCTCTGCTTAGTTTGGGACTAGATGGTGTAGTGTAAAATGTCCCAAAAGTATGTATTTATTTATTTTATTCATTAATTTTGGCCGATATTTGAGTAATAAATAGTAAATGTAGTTTATATGTTTCCGGTATTTCATCGTTGTAAATTCAAAACCTCTCATGTGCACAAAACAACTTTTCGCTAACTTGAAAAAAAAAAGTAAAGCTAAAAAAATTTTTGAATATCTGTAAAACTAACATTTGACGAAAATATCACGATATAGTTATATTCAATCTCCACAATCCCACTACTGGGCATAGGCCTTCTATTTTGAATATCAACCAACCCGGTCTTGTGCTAGGTACAAAATGTCACTTAAGAGATTTTAAATTTGCAACGACGATTCAGAGTTTATGAACAAGTTTATGCATCAATTCAAGAGCACAGACATAGTAGTGTGTGTGTGAGCGCTGGGTTGTATACAGCAGCACGGTTTTGTTGGCTTCACTATGATTGTTCGCAGCACTTCGTCTATATTTTTTACTATGTCTGTGTTCGAGAGAGATAAAATTGATAGCCATTAATTTAAAAAAAAAATACTCGCCGAATACATAACCTTTTCCTTTTTTTGAAGTCGGTTAAAACTTGCGTTATCGTGTAACCAAACATTTGTCATTTCTTCCAAAATTTAAGTTTAAATATACCTACTCCATACAGCACAGAATTCACATGCAGCTTAGAGCAGCCTTGATAAAAATAGTTTTTTGTATAAGCAATTTCTGTGCTCTTATAAACCATATCGTAATAATATATTTGCACGTGCAGTTTACTTGCATTGGACTTAAGGTTTATCGAGACTTGAAGAAATATTTTTACATGACATTACTTATAAACCGAAAAGTAATTTTAATTTCATTCAACATTCAACCATACTGCTCAATTCTACGATTAATTTTAGCTTGCACAACTAAAAGGATCAAATCAGCTGATTCCCAAGGTTTTACACACGTGTTCAGGTCGTATTTGCGATTTTTTCTTAAGGATTATCTCTAAAAAAATCTTTTCTGCGCTTGCGCAAAGACCGTGGGAGCGAAATCTTCGTAACACGTGCTGACAGTTACCTGGGTTACGCAAAAAAAACTTTCGAAAAGCGTTTTGAAGGTCTGAAGAATAGGTACTATGTATTTTAAAAAGGAAATCGTCTTGACAATGAGGAATTTTGACAGTTCCATACAGATTTGATTGGCGTCCAGCGGCGACAATGTATGGATATTTGATATTAACTATTAGGAATAAAATGTTGAATAGATACATACAATTTCATGTAGGTTATGAACTATTGGAGCAGTTTCAGTTACTGGTCTTTGTTGTAAGCAAGTGCAAGCTTATAACCTCTTGGTTATAAGCTTGGTTATGCAAAAGAGGAATTTTGTATGAATTTTAAATTACAACATTATTTAGGCAAAGTTCTTTATGAAATTAGGTACCATAATTTGACGACGTCTGTGGTCTGGTGGTTCGAGTGTCGGACTGCTGATCACGAGGTCGTGGGTTCAATTCCCACAGGACACAAATATATGTGTGATGAACATAAGTATTTGTGTTGGTCTGGGTGTTTCTGTATTATAAGTATGTATTTATAAAAAAAAAAGATATAAGTATTATATCCATTGTCTAGTACCCATAGCACAAGCTCTGCTTAGTTTGGGACTAAATGGTGCCGTGTAAAAATGTCCCAAAAGTATGTATTTATTTATTTTATTCATTAATTTTGGCCGATATTTGAGTAATAAATAGTAAATGTAGTTTATATGTTTCCGGTATTTCATCGTTGTAAATTCAAAACCTCTCATGTGCACAAAACAACTTTTCGCTAACTTGAAAAAAAAAAGTAAAGCTAAAACACTTTTTGAATATCTGTAAAACTAACATTTGACGAAAATATCACGATATAGTTATATTCAATCTCCACAATCCCACTACTGGGCATAGGCCTTCTATTTTGAATATCAACCAACCCGGTCTTGTGCTAGGTACAAAATGTCACTTAAGAGATTTTAAATTTGCAACGACGATTCAGAGTTTATGAACAAGTTTATGCATCAATTCAAGAGCACAGACATAGTAGTGTGTGTGTGAGCGCTGGGTTGTATACAGCAGCACGGTTTTGTTGGCTTCACTATGATTGTTCGCAGCACTTCGTCTATATTTTTTACTATGTCTGTGTTCGAGAGAGATAAAATTGATAGCCATTAATTTAAAAAAAAAATACTCGCCGAATACATAACCTTTTCCTTTTTTTGAAGTCGGTTAAAACTTGCGTTATCGTGTAACCAAACATTTGTCATTTCTTCCAAAATTTAAGTTTAAATATACCTACTCCATACAGCACAGAATTCACATGCAGCTTAGAGCAGCCTTGATAAAAATAGTTTTTTGTATAAGCAATTTCTGTGCTCTTATAAACCATATCGTAATAATATATTTGCACGTGCAGTTTACTTGCATTGGACTTAAGGTTTATCGAGACTTGAAGAAATATTTTTACATGACATTACTTATAAACCGAAAAGTAATTTTAATTTCATTCAACATTCAACCATACTGCTCAATTCTACGATTAATTTTAGCTTGCACAACTAAAAGGATCAAATCAGCTGATTCCCAAGGTTTTACACACGTGTTCAGGTCGTATTTGCGATTTTTTCTTAAGGATTATCTCTAAAAAAATCTTTTCTGCGCTTGCGCAAAGACCGTGGGAGCGAAATCTTCGTAACACGTGCTGACAGTTACCTGGGTTACGCAAAAAAAACTTTCGAAAAGCGTTTTGAAGGTCTGAAGAATAGGTACTATGTATTTTAAAAAGGAAATCGTCTTGACAATGAGGAATTTTGACAGTTCCATACAGATTTGATTGGCGTCCAGCGGCGACAATGTATGGATATTTGATATTAACTATTAGGAATAAAATGTTGAATAGATACATACAATTTCATGTAGGTTATGAACTATTGGAGCAGTTTCAGTTACTGGTCTTTGTTGTAAGCAAGTGCAAGCTTATAACCTCTTGGTTATAAGCTTGGTTATGCAAAAGAGGAATTTTGTATGAATTTTAAATTACAACATTATTTAGGCAAAGTTCTTTATGAAATTAGGTACCATAATTTGACGACGTCTGTGGTCTGGTGGTTCGAGTGTCGGACTGCTGATCACGAGGTCGTGGGTTCAATTCCCACAGGACACAAATATATGTGTGATGAACATAAGTATTTGTGTTGGTCTGGGTGTTTCTGTATTATAAGTATGTATTTATAAAAAAAAAAGATATAAGTATTATATCCATTGTCTAGTACCCATAGCACAAGCTCTGCTTAGTTTGGGACTAAATGGTGCCGTGTAAAAATGTCCCAAAAATATTTATTTATTTATTTATAATTGATGATTAAAATATGTGAATCTATGCAATAAGCTGTCCTTTTTACCGACTTCATTGTATTTGTAGTTTACCAAGTCACATAAACTTTTTACCGACCTAACTTGTACTGAACTTTAAGGAGCCTTAATCTTCTTGATTTTACTGTCGAATATGGCGAATAACTTGAAGAAGGGATCATGGCTAAGAAAACCGCGCGAATTGTATGATCTGTGAGGTAAAGCTGCGTTTGCAGTGGTCAGCCCGTGGATGGGTGACCGTTTCGTTGCACATCGAGACCTCTTCGTGCTTCGGAGAGCACGTTAAGCTGTCGGTTGGTTCTGGTTGTGACACGAATATCTGTGGCAGTCATTACGGGTAGTCAGAAGCCTGAAAGTCTGACAACTGGTTTAGCCTCCGAATGTCTGGTCTGGTCTGGTGTAGCTGGGTTGTGGGGGTCTGATGGGAGTCGCTCCGTGTGAAATACTGATGTTCAGCCGCATCTGGTTAGACTGGGAGCCGACCCCAACATAGTCGGTGAGGAGGAGGATGGTGAATAACTTTAAGTGGCGAAAATACTTGTGATATATTATTTTAACAACATTATTCTGAGAGCTCATGTTCATATTATTTTAATTTTTATGAAACCAGCTACGCTCTGCTTTTTCCTCACTTGTCTTATTTAGTAAACAATCATGGCATGTCTTTTTAATACAATTCGTCATTAATAATTATTAAAAGACATTATGTTAACAATTTTACACACTAAATAACATTTTTTAACCTAATATTTTTTTTCTTCTTCTGTCGTGTCGATATGAGCTATATCTATCTCATGGCGTGGAAAAATATCAGTTGACTGACTAATATTTTCTCCACGCCATTCAAGCAGGTTGGTAGCGGTACTGACTATACAGTGTGCGCTGGATGATCAATTTAATATCGCCACACGTGGAGGCTCTTGTCATGTGCCGAACTAGTAATTATATTTTATCAATAGTTCACCAGGTCGTCGGTCCACCTTGTGGGGGGGGGGCCTACCCACGCTGCGCCTTCCAGTACGCGGTCGCCACTCCAGAACTTTACTGCCCCATCGGCCATCCATTCTGCGAGCAATGTGCCCCGCCCACTGCCACTTAAGTTTGGCAATTCTTCGGGCTATGTCGGTTACTTTCGTTCTCCTCGCGGGAATCCGGTGGATGCGGAAGGCACAGGACCGGTCGTTGTGGCGATGCTTGGGGGAGGCCTATGTCCAGCAGTGGACGTCTTTCGGCTGAAATGATGATGATGATGATCAATAGTTATTTAAATAAAGAGACATGCCAAGATTGTTTACTAAATAAGACAAGTAGGCAAAAACAGACTATTTTCATACGTATAATAAATACTTAATATTTTTTAAACTTTAAATACCTCTCAAATAATTGCTATTTCTTAACACCATGACTATGACACAATTCAAATTATCTATAACATATTGTGTAACGTGTTGAACGGAATTTATCGATTTATTACACCTCAACTATTGTAGCAATAAATAAGGAAATATCAGTGTATTTAAAAATAACGCTATATGTGACCGTTAAAAAAATTATAATAAAAACTGTAACAATTTGTGTGACTAATCTGTAAAGTTGCGGCAAGTGGGATATTGCTAGCTATAGATGTGGTGCCGTACGTATTTTTTAAATATATTTCAAACTTTGATTGCCTCGTTGGTGTAGTTCTCGCAAGCGCGACAGCTAAGCGTGGGCTCCTGGGTTCGATATCAGGGTCGGGTAAAGTGTTATTGTGTTTTTTTATTACGATTTTCTCAGTAGCAGTCCGGAGTCTGGATTTGTTCCCGGTTAATTGCACGCTCGCGCCTCTCGCCCTGTTACATGGGACTGACAACATTACTGGTGAAATGAGGGTGTACTATTACACCTCTACCTACCCCTTCGGGGAATACAGGCATGATTTTATGTGAGTATTATGTATGATTCAGACTTTTAGGCTCGCATAATGAACCCTTTTTAATACCTATCGCATGTCCCACCACCCGGGGAGGTAGCATGGTTATATGGGGTTCGCCCTCACTTGAAACTCCGCCGTGTGCCTACTCTCGCCTTGGGTGGATGAGCCACGAGACCTGCAATGCATAGCATTCACGACCCAAACCAGAGCGGCCATCATCTGGGCCTCCCTCTTCCTGTATAGACTTTTCTTTGGCGATATCCGGGGACACTTGGGACATTACCGCAACTCGAGGGCCGTGCAATGCGGACGACAGACTCCCCAGTCTATCGCCCGCTGGATGATTAATGAACCTAGCCCAGCTCAGCACAGCGAAACGGCGTATTTATGTCTTTTGTTCGCCAATGCTTACCACGTGACACTGATTGACGATTTGTATTTATTAAAATTTAATTTATAAATTGATTAACTTAACCTTGATTGATTTAACCTTGTTATTTGTTATTAGCTTCTGCCTGCTGCCGCGCTGCTTCGCACGCATGTAGGTATATTTAGTTTATATCACAGAAAGAAGTTATCGCGTATAGGGATGCGAGTTCCCGAGGACCAGAACTTTATTTTCCCGGGATAAAAAGTATCTTCTGCCTACCTGGATCCGCAAACTATACATTAATTATTTCGAGAAGATATCACCGTCTCATCAGTTTTGCAAGATCTTTCCTGTAGATAATATTTTAATTTCACACGTTTTTACATTAGCATTTAGAGTTCTTATTAAAAACAAACATTTGAAAGAATTACACGCATTATCAAGTATTCCAAAATGTCTTCGTACTTGTACATTAATTTCGTTTAAAAAGACAAATAAAATGTGTATCTTTTTATTTAAATATCTCTTAATTATGTATCCGCAGATTAGGTAATATCCTGCTTCTGTTAAATCCTTTCAAATTGTGGGAAAGAAACTGAAGTGTGAAGTGATTGTGTAAATCTTTTAGAAATCAAGATGATTTGCATTTAATTCTGCTTACTGTTTATTTTGTGCATTTTTTTCATTGTAATTAGGAGTAAATGATGCAATAGCATTTCCAGCCAGTAATTTCACAAGCTTATGGGATTAAATTTCACTTTTTAACTTGGAATATTTCAGGTTTGCTTAGAACCGACTCTCGTCCGACCAATTCATAAAAGTTGGCAATTATATAAAAGTCCCATTTTTGATGTATTATGTATCCCATTCTACGATTCACGTAAGATAGCAAACAAATATTTTCAGGAGTTAAAGCATCGCTTTTTTTGTCTTGGGGAAATCCTCATGAACTCACTTCACCCGGGGAATGCGGAGCCAGTTTCGGACTCAAAGACCCTGGAAGGCTCGAGAACACAACCGCAGCACACCTTCTAGGGTTACGAGTTTACGAGATCGACGGGGGCAGTAAGGAACAATGCCCTATTGGCTCAGATCGGGCCCTTACCGTGCCGGGATATTCACCACGGACAATAAGGTCCCTCGAAGAAGAGTTATTGCGCATGCTCAGGTTGTAACGGCCCAGCAAACCGCTGTTCCTTCCAGACTTATCAAGAAGGACCAGCAGCCATCAGGCATACGAAGAAGTTTTCTGGTCCAGCACCCCAGTAGAGTAATTAGTTACGACACTGAAACGTGGTCACTCACAATGGGCCTGATAAGAAGGCTCAAAGTCACTCAAAGGGCAATAGAGCTATGCTCGGAGTGTCTCTGCGTGATCGAATCAGAAATGAGGAGATGCGCAGGAGAATGAAGGTAGCCGACATAGCCCGAAGAATTGCTAAACTTAAGTATCAGTGGCGGGGCACATTGCTCGCAGATCGAATGGCCGATGGCGCCGTAAAGTTCTGGAGTGGCGACCGCGTAATGGAAGGCGCAGCGTGGGTAGGCCCCCCACGAGTTGGACCGACGACCTGGTGAATGTCGCGGGAATCCGCTGGATGTGGAAAGCGCAGGACCGGTCGTTGTCGCGATGCTTGGGGGAGGCCAGGAGGAATGATGACCCCAGTTGAAGTATTGCTGCAAAGTCTACGTTGACACTCCACAGTGACATTGCTTCTCATAGGACATGCGTTGTGTCAAGTTGTGTCACAAAAAATTAGATGAAATGAAGGATTTAAGATTAGTTTACAGATCTCTAAACCATGTAAGAACGCTGTGTCGCGTGCTATATTAATGAATGACATGGTGTTGTGTGTAACATCGTTAAATAGCGTTTAGCGTTAGATTTTAACGCTAACTGACTGTAAAGAAATGCTTGGAGTCACGATATGTTCCGGGATTGCGATTATGACCCTTATGTCTATATCGTTAGGGATGATGTTTGGAGATATTTTTTGCTGGAATGAGCGGGATTATTGATCTGTGTTGCGGCCATGAAGTCAGCGTGGATATTAAAGTAGGTAAATTAAAGGACCACTTTACAAAAACTGCCCATGCTGCCCTGTTTTTTGTGGAATAAACGTTTTGGGAAGAATACCTACCTACCTACGTCAGAAAACACTACATGGAACACGTACAGATAACGGTCGAAAATCCGCTAGTTGAGTGGCCTTCACAACATACGTAATTTTATAAAAATGAATAACTAAATTACATATTGATTGACATAATGAAAAACTCATAAAATTAAGTAAATTACTTCATTTTTAAAATCATCACAAATGAAAATACGTACTTAATGTATTATTTTATCGATAACCATTATATTTCATTTAGTTTTAATAGCACGCCTTCAAAATATGCAAACTATCATTTAATTTTAATAAAACTGTCAACCGTAACACATATTTTATTATAATTAAAAGTGTAATAGTATTAACTTCTTATTAGGAACGCGGCACACATACCAAGTAGATATTTAAAAAAATACAATGAATGTATTAAATAAATTGTTTAGTTGTTTATGATATGCCTTAATTCGATATTTAATTTCTAGCTTCAAAAGATTACTACAACAGAAATCATCACTATCATCATCATCATTTCAGCCGAAAGACGTCCACTGCTGAACATCGGCCTCCCCCTAGAATCGCTACAACTACCGGTCCTGCGCTTTCCGTATCCAGCGGACAGCGAATAAATTAAATTAATATTTTAACTTAGCACTTATATAAGATTGTTTATTTTTATAATAATATTATGTTGGTATTTAATTTCTGGCCCCTAAACTACAATTAAACGTTTCTTTATGAAATTATACAGACGCCTAACTTGAGATTCATCACAGAGAAAATTTGCGTTCAACTTTTTTATATTATTCTGTAAATAAACGTTCTTATTTTATTATTTATTTAAAAGTGTAATTTTTAGGGTACTTTTTAGGGTTCCGTACCCGAAGGGTGCCAAATGGGATCCTATTACTTTCGCTACGCTGTCCGTCCGTCCGTCCGTCCGTCCGTCCATCCGTCTGTCTGTCACAGGGCTGTATCTTTTGAACGGTAAAACGGTTGAAATTTTCTCAAAAATTGTGTTGCTATGAGGTGTATCACGACAAATACTAAAAACAAAAAAAAGGCTAAAACCAAAGGGGGTCCCCATACAAGAAACCTCAAAAAACATGCATTTTTTTCAACGTTTTTGTTTCTGGTCTATCTTCGAAACGGTAATATATACCAACTTGGTCAGATTATAGTGCATATTATGTAATTTAGCAACAAATAAGACAAACATATGTGGTGGTACCTGCGTAAGAAAGACATGGAAAAATTCGTATTTCGCACACTGTGCGTTGATGTCTTTTGATAAACTCTCGTAAATTAAATCAGTTTTTATGGGGTATCAGGTCGTTGAGAGGTACGGAACCCTTACGGCATGAGTCCGACTCGCACTTAGCCGGTTTTTTATTATTATTGTATCGTATTATATTTTGAAAAAGACCTGTTATTACGATTAACCAATTATTGTCTATTGACTTTTCTTGTTTGGCCTTTTGCAGCATCCCCAAAATAGGAATAACCACTGTCAATTTGTGATGATATATGCGATTTTTAAAAAGTGAACAAAACAGAGCATATTGCACACTGAATCACTGAACACAGCTAGATTTTTTATGGCTTATTAAGATTACGTTACGGCATCTCAAACCATTTAAGGAGGTCAGATACAAAATTTACGCTAAATCGCGGGAATTCCACAGTTCACCTTTAATTTATGTACAAAAGCACAGAATAACGAAATACTACACTATGAATATAATAGGACCAGCTGGCACCCAATATATCAAAAACCAAGTGAAGACCAAGCAAATCTTTGAGAAATAGAATGCAATCTTTTGTGTAACTATCATTGCAGACAATAGGACTGCGCAAGGACGAGTTGTTCACTCTATTAAAACGCTATTACTTTTAAAAACTACAAAATATATACTACCATACAATTTATATATCATCCTTATGTCCTACCCTTTAAGGTTGAAGATTGTGTAAATTCTAGTTTGAGAGCTGTCAAGTTATTTTTAGTGCATACTTAAGTGTATTGTGCTTATACTCAATAGCTCCGGTTTGTGGTATTAAAACTTATTTGCGTGTGACGGAATGACGTTTTTATCGTCTTTTGTGAGACAATTTTTAAACAATACTGTAGGGATGGATCTGTATTGTTTATTTTCTTTTTTTAATTTATTCATATGGGTGGATCATATTTTTTGATGCTATGTTAGTATAAGGGGGTAACACATTCTTATAAATCCGTCGGCGTAAGAGGAGAAATTACATGACTAGGTTTTCAAAGTTCCGATAGATAATCGCGATTAACTTTTATTTTTCGATTGTTTTATCTATATGGTTTGGAATAAAAATATTGGACTTGGGAAAGTTAGTTTAAATATTTTTTCGATCTTATTCTGCTACTGACAGACTAAATTGCATACCCATTTTAGGGTTCCATACCCGAAGGGTGCCAAACGGGATCCTGTTACTCTCGCTACGCTGTCCGTCCGTCCGTCTGTCTATCTGTCTGTCACAGGGCTGTATCTTTTGAACGGTAATAGGTAACCGGTTGAAATTTTCTCAGAGTATGCGTTGCTATGAATGGTATCACGATATATCTAAAAACAAAAAAAAATAACAAAACGGTAAACTTGGTCAGATTATATAGAACATATTATGTAGTTTAGCAACAAATACTAAAAATAACACAAACATAAACATATGTGGTGGTACCTGCGTAAGAAAGAGATGCAAAAATTCATATTTCGCGCACTGTGCGCTGATGTCTTTTGATAAACTCTCGTAAATTAAATCAGTTTCTATGGGGTATCAGGTCGATGGGTGGTACGGAACCCTTACTGCGCGAGTCCGACTCTCACATGGCCGGTTTCTTTAAATATAAAATATGGGTCTAGTTCCTATTACCTGTTACCTGTTTGTGTTTTGTATCACTGTTGTTTAAATGTTGCGCTTCGTTAACTTACCAGTTAACCAATAAACCATTTTTCTTTCTATATAATTTTACATAATCTTCTCGAGATATAAGTTATTCTTTATCAATAACTTAACTGGTAGTATTAATTCTTAAAACACTTTTCCCAGCGTCAGTACGAAAACTTCATACGGTTTCAATAGTTTGGACATTGATCATAGAAATCGTAGAATCAAGGGCGATGTGGTATCATTGGAAAACTATAGTTCGACTAGTAGCCACTTTTAAAGCATTTTTCTGTCAAGTATAGTAACCTAGCATACGGCTACGGCTATTGGCAATAAACCTTCTCGAGGTAATTTTTAAGAAATAAGGGTTGAGGGCATTACCTCAACATGACCTCAACCGGACTTTATTATACCTTATCATTTGTTTAAGAAAACGAGCTGCTGCCGAATTGCGTAACTCACTCGCGATCGTAATCAATAGGATTTCAATGTTCATTGCTCCAAGTGTTTTGACAATTCATCTTATCGACAACTATGTACCACGCAATGAATATTGCTGTCATTTCAAAATGAAAACTAATGTCAATGTGAATGCATTACACAATTACCCCACTGGTTAAGAAACACAATTCTCACTGAGGATCTGACAGAGATTACATACCATGGCAAAAATCTATGATATTTTTGTATGAATAATACAAAAATGAGGATCCCATGCAATGAGCATAGCAAAATAGTGTTGGTTTCCGTCTGTTTGTCACTTTGGGTGCTTACTCAGGAAAATTAAGCGTTGTGTTGTGGTCTACGATACAGCACAGCATCATGCTTTTTTATATCAAATGGGCTTGCGTTTGAACGCCACTTCACCTGATGTTAAGCGATGGTGCGGTTGACGATGAACGCTTGCCCAGCAAAAACCTATTCACTCGAGTCTTGAAGGCCATTAGATTATATAGTTGCCGGCACGAGTCGTGAGCACAGATTCCACTGCGTAAGTGGTTGAATCTCTGTACACAGTACAACAGACCAGAAGCTGGCACTAGCATTGGCTTAATTAAATGATAATGCATAATTGAATATACGTAGAAAACGGAATACTAGAATACGGTGACGACAGAGACTATCACGCAGGTACAATTTGTGCTCACGTCTCGTGCCGGGAACTGTACTTATCGGGAAACACAGAAGCCGGCAAAGAATTCTACTCTTTAGCGGTACACTATAGTATTATATTATCTGTGGCGGTACGCATGATAAAGCTATTTAGCAAATCGGTTCGTGCGTAAGGGTGGAATGTCTACCATTTATGCCGTGCGTCTGGTTGTCCGATGATGAAAAGGGCTTGGGGGAATAAGATCGTGCAATTCCAAAGCACACTCTGCGGGGAAAATTCCACGAAAGTCACGACATGGAATTGACAAAATTTCTTAAAAATTAATGGAAGTTATTTTTATTCGGTACTTACCTATATATGTTTTATGTGTATTTTTTATACATAGGTACGTAGTTTTGCGTTGTAACGTTATTTTTTCATGTTGTACGTTGCTAATTGGACTATAAACAATTTTTCTTTCTTCTTTCTTTTACAACCGAGATTGTTACCAAAATGTCGACCTTTGTTTATGATTATTTTAAGCAATTTCAGATGACAATAGACAAGAAGCTACTATAGCATATTTCATATTTCTACGATCTGCGTCTCTAACCAACAATCCCACCATTATGTTCCGAACAAGGTAAAAACTAATCTAATATGGCATTACAATCGCTTAAACTCATTGAGCTTGAACTCGATCAATGTCTCTAAATCGATTTATTTTTTTACTCAATATAACATCGATAGATATCTCGATGGGACAATAGCAACCACAACAAGCGTTTGTTGGAGATCATATCGTTTTCACGTGATCTTTATGGACCATTGTGCATCCCAGGATGCGTCAAGATATTCTATGGATGCGTAACGGTAAGTAGTTAATATTTCTGTATTGTTATGGGAGTTGCTGGTCATTTGTGATGGTAATGTGCCCTACGTTTTCTCAAGAGGGTTGATTATGTCTCCCCTTCGTACGAATAATATTACTCAAATCTAAATAAACTAATATTTGTGAATTTCCTTGCAGCAGCTTGTTATGATTGAAAAAATAAAGCATGTTCCTTCGAAAAACCGATAACCTATTTATTCTTAAAAAACTGCCTCGTTGGTCAAGTGGTTGCAAGCGCGACTGCTGAGCGTGGGGTCCTGGGTTCGATTCCCGGGTCGGGCAAAGTGTTATTGGGTTTTTTCATTAGGAAATTCTCAGTAGAAGCCCGGAGTCTGGATTAGTGCCCGGTCAATGGCAATAGGCTCGCCCCCTACACATGGGATTCCCTATTACATGGGATTGTAACATAACTGGCGAAATGTGGGTGTACTATTACACCTCTGCCTACCCCTTCGGGGAAATACAGGCGTGATGTTATGTTATGTTTATTCTTAAAAAAGTTTACACCATGTTTAGGCACTGGTATAAACCTGGCTTAACGTCAAATTTCATTTATAAAAAAGGTGTTTAATCATGGTTTATCCCATCATCCTCCTCGCTTTTTCCCAATTATATTGGGGTCGGCTTCCTGCCTAATCAGATGCAGCTGAACATCAGAACCGCGCAACCCAGTTACTGGGTAATACTGACATTCGGAGGTTAGACCATTTGTCAGACTACCAGGCTTATAACTACCCGTAATGACTGCAATAGATATGACACCCGGGACCGACAGCTTAACATCCTCTCCGAAGCACGGAGGGGTCTCGATGTGTAACGAAATGGTCACCCATCCACGGATTGACCGCGGCAAATTCAGCTTAACCTCGCAAATCGTTTAATCCTCGCGGTTGCTACTTCGCCACCAGCTCCTCAAATCAAGTTGATAAACCCGATTTTTTAATAAGATTGACCAAGTTTTTGATCCATAAGAGTACAATCATCCCCCAAAGGGTTATAAATAAATTAAAAATAACCCTATAAATCAATTTGGAATCGGATATTTCTATTCCATCAATAAAAAATACAATATGCCATGACCTCGATGCTTTAATGCCATGATTATCCATTATCTTTTACATTTCAGGAACATAATTTTGTATGGAGACGAGACGAAACTCAAGTAGAATCAAAGTTATTGTGAGATTGATGGATTGACGTGAATAATACTCACCTATACAAAACCATTATGATTGTGTGTAAAAAACGGTAAAATTCCTCTTTATTGGCTCTGTGATTTGATAGCAACGGATATGGACATTCTTTCTTGATTTAACAACGAATGATACGCATCAAAGAAGAATAAATATTCGAATTGATGAAAGATAGTTCTTAAGCCAATAATAATAATTAGTTTGATTAAGTTCTTGTATTTATTATGCATGAAATTTTTTATGACAAATTCTATATTTAATTTGTTTGCGCAACGTCAAGCTTGTTAGTTATTCCTAGTGTTAGCTGGTTGTAATATTGGCTGTAATATTTTTGTCTTCAGTGTTAGATATAGTCAGTGTTATAAATCTGGCCATGATTCTTTCTATTTCTAGTAAACCTAATGTACAGTCACCCAAAGAGATAAGTATTCATGGTCGCCGTTTAAAAATGAAAACTCTCAGCGAGATTATGAATGTTTTCAAGTGGAATATCATTCAAATAACGAAAAAAGTTAAACTGTTTTTGTCCAAAACCCTATTTAAATCGTTCTATCATAATTTCCTGAGAAGTCTACATCTAGCGACCCTGGATACCTACTTATCTTGTTGGGTAACTGTGCCTGAATTAACATTATGTTGTTCCCCGCAGATTGCAGACTTAATCTGCGGATAGTTGAGTTGGACCAGTACAAGGACATGGAGTGCGCACACCAGCAGGCCCGATTTTCCATTCAAAAGTTGTTATCGGCTGTCAGTTTAGTCTGTAGGCTAATTCACGTAAGTGAATACGTTTCACTTAAGTGCGGTTGCAGTTAAGTTTCGATCAAAACAATGCTTTTCGTGTTGTCTTATCTACGGCGATCGCTGTCAGAAACGAACTGCAGCGTCACTGTAAATTGAACGGCGCGTCATGAAATTACGTAAACTAAGGCCCTGTCTGTATTCTGCGGGGGCTAGAAGTTTTTGTAATAAGATAGACACACGCAACGTGCTCGCCACATTTACGTCTAATCGTTTGTTTTCTCGATACAAGTGGACTTTGTACGCGCACAATAGGCTAGCAATGGATAGGTTAAAATGTGGTGTAGTAATTGTGGCGCAATAAATGTGTTACCGGTGTGCGCCTTATGGTGTACAATAAAGAATATTCTATCTATCTATTCTGTCTAGTAGTGCAAATCGTGGATAAATAAGATATTAATTTTGGCCGTAAATGAGCGTGCATCATTATTTTCTTGGCTCTTGGCTTCGACCCAAATTATCCGGACGCGAGTCAGGGACCGCGGAAGCACCAGTTGGCGGAAATACGTGCCAGACCTCTAAGAAACCCAATTTCTCCACCGGCTGCAAAGTTTCGAACATTAGCATTCTATTTTTGATGCACCAAAAACCACCAGATGCATGGCAGGTACAAGAAACAGCATCATGTTGCAAATTACGAAACCCACCCGAATTTAAACGCCGCTGTTCCTACCAAAAATTGAAGATTCGGGAACCTTTTGCATCTTGCCAGGTTGAACCCAAAACCACAGCTTGCCACGACAGATGTAAGGTAAGCCAACAAAAAACGAGCACGTGCTTCTTTGAAAAAAAAAATCGCAAGCGCGCACAAGTAGACATGCGACACCTTTTTGGAAAAAAACCCGTCATAGGCGCACGTGATTTCCCAGAAATATCGCGTGAAATGAATATTTTTTGATGATAGCGGTTTTGAGCAGCTGCTGGTTAAGTAAGCCTAGCATTATTCATTTATGACTTCAGATGTAACTTTAGTGTTTTGTTTATTATTGCCCTTCAAGTTTATTATGGTTTAATAGTATTTTGTGGAAATTGAATGAAATGAAATAATTTATTCTGCAAATTTTATTCGATGTTACTTTTACAAGCCGGGTCAAATTCTTCTTTTAAATAATACATACAGGACTAGTATAGTATTATATTATCTGTGATATAGGTTAAAGTTTCTAATTATAACTCAGTTGCATTAGTTGCATATAGTTGTAAGTCTTCAAAATTAGTTGACATTGACTAAACCGCATTTCCTTACGAGGAAGCTGTAGCTATAATAATGTTGACTTTCAGCAAACAAAATTTTAATTGAAAGATTATCTAAAATGAAACTTGTTCCTATCTTAATCAAATCTTCGTTCTTCCGATCCATCTTAACTGATATCAAACTGATTAGCTCCAAATATAATTTATTAAGTACCCTTAAAACCACAAACTCGATTCCGGAAGCTAGGGTTGTCTCAAACGCACGTGCTTTAGACCACCCACCAACTTTAGCCATATCTTTACCGTGTTGGTAAACAAAGGCCAATGTTGGTGTAATACGGGTTGTCTTTATCGATACTGTGGAGTGGCTAAATCCTGTTTTTGGGACGTTTTTTGATGAATGAGATTTTATCGAAAGATACGTTTTATTAATTGGTGTTACATCCCTAGATTAAGTTGTATGTAAAGCTGTTATTGGTGTTTACCACTACACTATTACATTATTGGTAATTTCACCGTTTAGTTTAGTATACAATTTATTATGAATCGAAATAATGATTTCTTTTAAATTTAGGCATTTTATCTTTGTGTCTTAGTTTGGCGAAGGCGATTTGCAATATTATTTAGGCAACAGCCTATGTGGTATTGCAGTTGTTATGGGCAAAAGTAACCGCTTAACATCAGGTGGGGCGTTTGGCCATTTTATATCATATTTTTCAGCAGTAAACGTGCTGTACTCAATTCTTGCTTCCTGACCTAGTACTATAATGAACATCGTCAATATTGCTTCAATATCCACGATGTAGTTATTGATTGCAGTAGTTATAATTTATTTATACATAAAAGGACACTAGGTTCATCCACCTTCACCTTCAATCCAGAGAACCATACGATACGACCAAAGAATGTCAATAAACTGCTCAATAAAATAAAGTTTCCACAAACCATTTCATCTAAAAAAATAAACTTTGTCCTAAGTTATGTGTCTACTCATAATTTTACCATTTCAATTCCCAAGCACAAGCATTTTGGGATCAGCAGATGTCTTCCCAGTAATTTAAGATGCACTATTGTGTCCTACAATGATAAAGCATACAAGGTGCGTAGCGTCGCTCAAAGCTAGGTATACATATCAATACCGCATTGTTTAGCCTTCAGAAAGATACATAAACATTGACAGCTTGCCAGACCTGAGTTACATACAGTTACACACACGCTGAGTTTTTAGTCGTCCTGGAAATGAAAACCATAGCTCATGGTGTACTGTTTGTGTTTTTTTTTAAATAGCAGTTTTTTTCCCTGAAAATCAGAAGTATTACCATTAAACTCAAAGGAATACAAAAAAAAAAACAAAAAAAAAATTGTGTTTCAACTATACTTTCACAAGTTACAGTGCTTGGACTGCTTGGACGTACGTGCTTGGTTTTTTTAAACAATTAATGAGCGTGTTAGACTCTGCTTTTCCATAACTTATCTTCTAATTAAAATAAGTTGAACGTTCATAATTTAAATAAATTTAATAAATAAAAACACTTTATCTAATTAGATGGTAGCTATTATAATTATAAAATAAAATTTTAATATATGTAGGATAATCAAAATGGTTACAATTCAACTCGAAAAAGTGAAGATTTCTTCGAGTTTAATGGTAAAACTAATAATTATAATAATAGGAAAAAATAAAAATTTATTGAAACTACTTACCAATCGATTCTATTACTTATATAAAGTCAATGTTTTTCGTTTCCAGAACGAATAAAAACTCAGCATGTATTAAGACTTGCAAGTTGCAAGCCGGCTTGGTAGCGGTTTGCACTGTGTGCCCTATTTATTCGTGGAGCTTGCCTTTTACGAGTTATGCGGGATGACAAGTGCAATTACATGTACCTATTATTTTATAGTTTTTCTTGAAAGTATAGGCCATCCTTCTGATGTTGAGTGATTACCTTTGCCCATAGTCGGCACTTGCAGACTGAACATGCGCAAGTGGGGCCTTATAGACCAGACGACTACAGCCTATAGTCCTGTAAATGTGGCGTTGATCCTCAATCAATGTCAAACTTGCTACGCTGCTCTCTATTGTCCTGCACCTGCACCTTGAGTGACCTCTACAATGCCACAGACAATGCACGAGACGTGGCAAATTTCTGGGTCAGTAGTATCTGATAGCTGTGCCACCATCATTGTCCTATAGACATGAAATGGAGATGGAAAGTCTCATGAGATTGTAATTTCACCGGCACACGTATCTTTTCTTCGCATTGGAACATAGTAATGCAAGCCTTATTGTTTGGAGCATAGAAATCTAAGTAATAAGGTACCCAATATAAATGTTATCTACCGTCTTTTAACATCGGAACACACACGTGTCGCTGGTTCGCCGCTACCAACACATAAATACGCAATTACGTGCACCGTGTTTCTAGCATTCAAAGCAAAATAAAATAAAACTAAAAAAATTCGCTGTATGATATGCTGTAAAATACAATTTTAGTGACTGCGTCCAAAACAGTACTTCTTCTTATATCGTGTCGACGTGAGCTACATAATGACGCTCATGCCGTGCCGTGGGGAAAAGATTAGCTAGTCAGCAGGTTGGTAGCGGGGCTGACTGCCCAAGGTGCGCCGGACGATCAATTAAATAAATAAATAAATATTTTTGGGACATTTTTACACAGCACCATCTAGTCCCAAACTAAGCAGAGCTTGTGCTATGGGTACTAGACAATGGATATAATACTTAAATACTTTTTTTTGTAAATACATACTTATAATACATAAGAAACACCCAGATCAACACAAACACTTATGTTCATCACACAAATATTTGTGTCCTGTGGGAATCGAACCCACGACCTCGTGATCAGCAGTCCGACCCTCGAACCACTAGACCACAGACGTTAAAAAAAAACGAACGCGACGAAAAAGGCTTCAAAAATATCGTCACTCGTGGAGGCTCTTTTAATGCACCCCCAGCATAACAAAACAAAACAAAACTGCAAAACAGCATTGATGATCAAGCAAACGGTTCGCACACTGGTGTCCTACGAGACACCTGTAGGCGTAGCATGACCAATTCTATGTCTATTCTTCCAAGAGTAGACAAAGCTCTTTCTATACGTCAAGATATCTCTTCTTCTCGAGCATGAGGCGACCCGTCGACTCGAGTTTCTACGTAGACAACGTGACAGATCTTTTTCCATAGCAACGAGAACGTAGCTAGTGCCGTACAAATTCTACCAAATCCTACTATACGTGGGACACTCAGAAAGTTTTGCGAAACTAAAAAAAATTGTTCTATACGTACATATATTTTTATCAAATCTTTTCAAAGTACTTTCCACCAGCCTCTATACAAAGATTCATGCGCCTAAACCAGTTTTCAAAACACTTTTTCCAGTCCGCCGCAGACACCTCGTTTACAGCCTGCTCGAACGCAGCCAGCGCATCTTCCGGCGACGAAAATTGTATCCCTTTGAGCTGATTTTTTATTTTTGGGAATAAAAAGAAGTCACACGGTGCTAGATCAGGGCTGTAAGGAGGGTGACCCAGGAGTTTGACTGGCGTGCTGTCCAGGAAGTCCCTCGTTTTGAGTGCGGTGTGCGCAGGTGCATTGTCGTGGTGGAGCAGTAGCCCGCGGAGCCCTGTGTTTGGTCGCTTGTTGCTTATAACAGAGAAAACTTCTGGCAAACATTTGGTTCAATATCCACAATGTAGTTATTGATTTCAGTAGTTATAATTTATTCATACATAAAAGAACACTAGGTTCATCCTCTTTACTTAAACGCCTTCACCTTTAGTCCAGGGAACCATACGATACGACCAAAGAATGTCAATAAACTGCTCAATAAAATAAAGTTTCCACTAACCATTTCATCTAAAAAAATAAACTTTGTCCTAAGTTATGTGTCTACTCATAATTTTACCAATTCAATTCCCAAGCACAAGCATTTTGGGATCAGCAGATGTCTTCCCAGTAATTTAAGATGCACTATTGTGTCCTACAATGATAAAGCATACAAGGTGCGTAGCGTCGCTCAAAGCTAGGTGTACATATCAATACCGCATTGTTTAGCTTTCAGAAAGATACATAAACATTGACAGCTTGCCAGACCTGAGTTACATACAGTTACACACACGCTGAGTTTTTAGTCGTCCTGGAAATGGTGTACTGTTTGTGTTTTTTTTTAAATAGCAGATTTTTTCCCTGAAAATCAGAAGTATTACCATTTAAATCGAAGGAATACAAAAAAAAAATTGTGTTTCAACTATACTTTCACAAGTTACAGTGCTTGGACTGCTTGGACGTACGTGCTTGGTTTTTTTAAACAATTAATGAGCGTGTTAGACTCTGCTTTTCCATAACTTATCTTCTAATTAAAATAAGTTGAAAGTTCATAATTTAAATAAATTTAATAAATAAAAACACTTTATCTAATTAGATGGTAGCTATTATAATTATAAAATAAAATTTTAATATATGTAGGATAATCAAAATGGTTACAATTCATCTCGAAAAAGTGAAGATTTCTTCGAGTTCAATGGTAAAACTAATAATTATAATAATAGGAAAAAATAAAAATTAATTGAAACTACTTACCAATCGATTCTATTACTTATATAAAGTCAATGTTTTTCGTTTCCAGAACGAATAAAAACTCAGCATGTATTAAGACTTGCAAGTTGCAAGCCGGCTTGGTAGCGGTTTGCACTGTGTGCCCTATTTATTCGTGGAGCTTGCCTTTTACGAGTTATGCGGGATGACAAGTGCAATTACATGTACCTATTATTTTATAGTTTTTCTTGAAAGTATAGGCCATCCTTCTGATGTTGAGTGATTACCTTTGCCCATAGTCGGCACTTGCAGACTGAACATGCGCAAGTGGGGCCTTATAGACCAGACGACTACAGCCTATAGTCCTGTAAATGTGGCGTTGATCCTCAATCAATGTCAAACTTGCTACGCTGCTCTCTATTGTCCTGCACCTGCACCTTGAGTGACCTCTACAATGCCACAGACAATGCACGAGACGTGGCAAATTTCTGGGTCAGTAGTATCTGATAGCTGTGCCACCATCATTGTCCTATAGACATGAAATGGAGATGGAAAGTCTCATGAGATTGTAATTTCACCGGCACACGTATCTTTTCTTCGCATTGGAACATAGTAATGCAAGCCTTATTGTTTGGAGCATAGAAATCTAAGTAATAAGGTACCCAATATAAATGTTATCTACCGTCTTTTAACATCGGAACACACACGTGTCGCTGGTTCGCCGCTACCAACACATAAATACGCAATTACGTGCACCGTGTTTCTAGCATTCAAAGCAAAATAAAATAAAACTAAAAAAATTCGCTGTATGATATGCTGTAAAATACAATTTTAGTGACTGCGTCCAAAACAGTACTTCTTCTTATATCGTGTCGACGTGAGCTACATAATGACGCTCATGCCGTGCCGTGGGGAAAAGATTAGCTAGTCAGCAGGTTGGTAGCGGGGCTGACTGCCCAAGGTGCGCCGGACGATCAATTAAATAAATAAATAAATATTTTTGGGACATTTTTACACAGCACCATCTAGTCCCAAACTAAGCAGAGCTTGTGCTATGGGTACTAGACAATGGATATAATACTTAAATACTTTTTTTTGTAAATACATACTTATAATACATAAGAAACACCCAGATCAACACAAACACTTATGTTCATCACACAAATATTTGTGTCCTGTGGGAATCGAACCCACGACCTCGTGATCAGCGGTCCGACCCTCGAACCACTAGACCACAGACGTTAAAAAAAAACGAACGCGACGAAAAAGGCTTCAAAAATATCGTCACTCGTGGAGGCTCTTTTAATGCACCCCCAGCATAACAAAACAAAACAAAACTGCAAAACAGCATTGATGATCAAGCAAACGGTTCGCACACTGGTGTCCTACGAGACACCTGTAGGCGTAGCATGACCAATTCTATGTCTATTCTTCCAAGAGTAGACAAAGCTCTTTCTATACGTCAAGATATCTCTTCTTCTCGAGCATGAGGCGACCCGTCGACTCGAGTTTCTACGTAGACAACGTGACAGATCTTTTTCCATAGCAACGAGAACGTAGCTAGTGCCGTACAAATTCTACCAAATCCTACTATACGTGGGACACTCAGAAAGTTTTGCGAAACTAAAAAAAATTGTTCTATACGTACATATATTTTTATCAAATCTTTTCAAAGTACTTTCCACCAGCCTCTATACAAAGATTCATGCGCCTAAACCAGTTTTCAAAACACTTTTTCCAGTCCGCCGCAGACACCTCGTTTACAGCCTGCTCGAACGCAGCCAGCGCATCTTCCGGCGACGAAAATTGTATCCCTTTGAGCTGATTTTTTATTTTTGGGAATAAAAAGAAGTCACACGGTGCTAGATCAGGGCTGTAAGGAGGGTGACCCAGGAGTTTGACTGGCGTGCTGTCCAGGAAGTCCCTCGTTTTGAGTGCGGTGTGCGCAGGTGCATTGTCGTGGTGGAGCAGTAGCCCGCGGAGCCCTGTGTTTGGTCGCTTGTTGCTTATAACAGAGAAAACTTCTGGCAAACATTTGGTTCAATATCCACAATGTAGTTATTGATTTCAGTAGTTATAATTTATTCATACATAAAAGAACACTAGGTTCATCCTCTTTACTTAAACGCCTTCGCCTTTAGTCCAGGGAACCATACGATACGACCAAAGAATGTCAATAAACTGCTCAATAAAATAAAGTTTCCACTAACCATTTCATCTAAAAAAATAAACTTTGTCCTAAGTTATGTGTCTACTCATAATTTTACCAATTCAATTCCCAAGCACAAGCATTTTGGGATCAGCAGATGTCTTCCCAGTAATTTAAGATGCACTATTGTGTCCTACAATGATAAAGCATACAAGGTGCGTAGCGTCGCTCAAAGCTAGGTGTACATATCAATACCGCATTGTTTAGCTTTCAGAAAGATACATAAACATTGACAGCTTGCCAGACCTGAGTTACATACAGTTACACACACGCTGAGTTTTTAGTCGTCCTGGAAATGGTGTACTGTTTGTGTTTTTTTTTAAATAGCAGATTTTTTCCCTGAAAATCAGAAGTATTACCATTTAAATCGAAGGAATACAAAAAAAAAATTGTGTTTCAACTATACTTTCACAAGTTACAGTGCTTGGACTGCTTGGACGTACGTGCTTGGTTTTTTTAAACAATTAATGAGCGTGTTAGACTCTGCTTTTCCATAACTTATCTTCTAATTAAAATAAGTTGAAAGTTCATAATTTAAATAAATTTAATAAATAAAAACACTTTATCTAATTAGATGGTAGCTATTATAATTATAAAATAAAATTTTAATATATGTAGGATAATCAAAATGGTTACAATTCATCTCGAAAAAGTGAAGATTTCTTCGAGTTCAATGGTAAAACTAATAATTATAATAATAGGAAAAAATAAAAATTAATTGAAACTACTTACCAATCGATTCTATTACTTATATAAAGTCAATGTTTTTCGTTTCCAGAACGAATAAAAACTCAGCATGTATTAAGACTTGCAAGTTGCAAGCCGGCTTGGTAGCGGTTTGCACTGTGTGCCCTATTTATTCGTGGAGCTTGCCTTTTACGAGTTATGCGGGATGACAAGTGCAATTACATGTACCTATTATTTTATAGTTTTTCTTGAAAGTATAGGCCATCCTTCTGATGTTGAGTGATTACCTTTGCCCATAGTCGGCACTTGCAGACTGAACATGCGCAAGTGGGGCCTTATAGACCAGACGACTACAGCCTATAGTCCTGTAAATGTGGCGTTGATCCTCAATCAATGTCAAACTTGCTACGCTGCTCTCTATTGTCCTGCACCTGCACCTTGAGTGACCTCTACAATGCCACAGACAATGCACGAGACGTGGCAAATTTCTGGGTCAGTAGTATCTGATAGCTGTGCCACCATCATTGTCCTATAGACATGAAATGGAGATGGAAAGTCTCATGAGATTGTAATTTCACCGGCACACGTATCTTTTCTTCGCATTGGAACATAGTAATGCAAGCCTTATTGTTTGGAGCATAGAAATCTAAGTAATAAGGTACCCAATATAAATGTTATCTACCGTCTTTTAACATCGGAACACACACGTGTCGCTGGTTCGCCGCTACCAACACATAAATACGCAATTACGTGCACCGTGTTTCTAGCATTCAAAGCAAAATAAAATAAAACTAAAAAAATTCGCTGTATGATATGCTGTAAAATACAATTTTAGTGACTGCGTCCAAAACAGTACTTCTTCTTATATCGTGTCGACGTGAGCTACATAATGACGCTCATGCCGTGCCGTGGGGAAAAGATTAGCTAGTCAGCAGGTTGGTAGCGGGGCTGACTGCCCAAGGTGCGCCGGACGATCAATTAAATAAATAAATAAATATTTTTGGGACATTTTTACACAGCACCATCTAGTCCCAAACTAAGCAGAGCTTGTGCTATGGGTACTAGACAATGGATATAATACTTAAATACTTTTTTTTGTAAATACATACTTATAATACATAAGAAACACCCAGATCAACACAAACACTTATGTTCATCACACAAATATTTGTGTCCTGTGGGAATCGAACCCACGATCTCGTGATCAGCAGTCCGACCCTCGAACCACTAGACCACAGACGTAAAAAAAAAACGAAAACCGACGAAAAAGGCGTCAAAAATATCGTCACTCGTGGAGGCTCTTTTAATGCACCCCCAGCAAAACAAAACAAAACTGCAAAACAGCACTGGTTGATGATCAAGCAAACAGTTCGCACACTGTTGCGACGACCTCTGTGGTCTAGTGGTTCGAGAAAAAAATTACTAGTGCGCAATTTTTTTTTGGTGCACTGCACCGTGTTGGTACCTATTTCTGCCGCCAAAAAATAAGGAAATACAGGAAAAAAAAATTACTGGTGCGCAAATTTTTTTTGGTGGTTCAGTATGAGTAATATAACACATTTCCATTAATTGTTCAATACTTTTTTTTTGTCCGACTTAGAAAAAAAAGTATTGAACAATTAATGGAAATGTGTTATATTACTCATACTGAACCACCAAAAAAAATTTGCGCACTAGTAATTTTTTTTTCCTGTATTTCCTTATTTTTTGGCGGCAGAAATAGGTACCAACACGGTGCAGTGTAACGGCTACGTAGTCACTAATAAGTAATCTGTGGTAACGGTGATAGTACTTCCTCGGACGAGCTTTCTTACACAAGGAGCTCTTAAAACTTACTATAATATTCTTCAACCGAGGATGTCGAGTTTTATCCCTAATGGTCTCGCGTTTGACCGCCACCTCTTTGATGTAAATCGATGGTGCAATCGACGATGGTACACGCTTGCCCTGCAAAAACATATTCACTCAGCCTTGAAGATCACTAGATTATACTTCTCGGGAAACACAGACGCCGGCACTCTTTAGCAGTAAGCATGATAAAGCTATTAGCAAATAGCTTCGTGCGTAAGGTTCCACCCTATTATGATGTAACGGATGGCTAATTGGCAGTAGCCTCTCTTTTCATACATCTTCTTTATCCGAACTTTTCTCCAGTTATGTTAGGGTCGGCTTCCAATCTAACCAGATATGGCTGAACACGAATATTTTACACAAAACGACTGCCATAAGACCCCCACAACCCAGTTACTGGGTAATACCGACATCCTAAGGTTTGATCAGTCAGATATTCGGGCTTCTGGCTACCTGTAACGACTGCCAGAGATATTCGTGTGACAACCAGGACCAACCGACAGCTTAACGTGCTCTCCGAAGCACGAAGAGGTCTCGATGTGCATTCGTGATATTCGTGTGGCAACCGGGACCGACAGCTTAAGGAGGGGTCTCGATATGCAATAAAATCGTCACCCATCCACGGAATGACCTCGGCTAGTGCAGCTTAACCTCGCAAATCTTGCAATCTGTGCAGTTATTACTTAGCCATGAGTCCCTTCCAATAACAACATGCATTTGATTACAAACACCTTTGTTTTTGTGGTGTTCATGGCAATATGATGATATAACCACATTTCAATGATGCTGTGGTTAGCTTAAGGGGAATGTAGCAGCCAAGTGGCGCCCCCATCAGTAAAAAAAATATTACTCGCTGAATACATCATTTATCGAAAATTCGTTTTTAACGATTGAAGAACAGGTAGGTACTGTAGTTTAATCAAAAACTATTAACTCTGTAAATTATACTTCACTGTAGTTGTAGATAGAAAAAGTGCGAAAAACGGTCACTTTTGGCATTTTTTCTATCTACACTACAGCGAACTATATTTTACAGAGTTAATAGTTTCTATTACATGCTCGCCCCCTATTACATGGGACTTACAACATAACTGGCGAAATGTGGGTGTACTATACACCTCTGCCTACCCCTTCGGGTAAATACAGGCATGATGTTATGTTATTCTCATTTTTATATTTTTTTTAATAACACATTCTTAAAAACGGCGGTTTTAAATTTTTGTCATCAATGTAGGTACTGCTAACTCTATTAACAATGCAGTGCAGCTGTGATGTGACAATGTTGAATGAAAATTATTTCACCATTACAGTGTAGCCTTAAAAGTATAGTTTAATATCGTAAATAAGAGCGTAGTATACATAATACATACAATAAAATTCTTGAGATAATTATGCAAAAGTATAATACAATGGTATTAATGTGTGAAAGGTAAAAATAAAATAAAAAATAAATGGTGAAGGTCGCGGGAATCCGCTGGATGCGGAAGGCACAGGACCGGTCGTTGTGGGATGCTTGGGGGTGGCCTATTTCCAGCAGTGGA
Source organism: Asteroscopus sphinx (assembly GCA_949699075.1). NCBI lineage: Eukaryota > Metazoa > Arthropoda > Insecta > Lepidoptera > Noctuidae > Asteroscopus > Asteroscopus sphinx. Next base: position 16,649,796 of record OX453022.1, on the reverse strand, counting down.
CGTCTTTCGGCTGAAATGATGATGATGATGATTAATGTGTACAAAATGGGACCATATTTAGCTCACGTTACAGAAAGACAAACAATAATTTCTTAGGTTTTCGCGATCACTAATTAATTAAAAATTGTGCGGTAGTTTTTTTTTTTAAATATCTGTCAAGACGCTTGTCATCTCAGGACACACTTGTCTAACAAAAATTTGAAAGCTTAATATTTCGCAAACTGATCCCTGAATCGAAAAATGGTGTACACATACCCGCAATATTTTTGAGCGACCTATCCGCAGACAACCATTTGATAGACGAGAAAAAAATATTGCGGCTGTATGAAAACCATTTTTCGATTCAGGGATTCGTTTGCCTTTTTAGGGTTCCGAAGTCCTACAAGGAACCCTTATAGTTTCGTCATGTCCGTCCGTCTGTCCGTCTGTCCGTCTGTCCGTCTGTCCGTCTGTCCGTCTGTCCGTCTGTCCGTCTATCCGTCTGTCCGTCTGTCCGTCTGTCCTAATCCTTTACCGCTTAATAACTTCTACAGTTATAAACATAAATAAATTAAATTTTGACAAAAAATGGAATAGATATAGATCTCAATTTTAAAAGAATAAAAAAATCTTGATTACGTATTTTAGGGGTGGCGCCCATACATGTGAAATGGCGATGAAAATATTTTTTTCGCTGCACCCCCTCGTGTGGGGTATCGTTGAATAGGTCTACTAAAATGAAGGTAATGTTTCATACACAACTTTTTTATCAGGTATACCCTCTGCGAAATACAGTTCGCCAAAGTGGCTTGCAATGTGTCCCCTGCCATTTCTAAACTATGCAACGTAGAAACTTATAGTCTTCAACATTGATAGACCTTTATAAAAACTCTCTTTTAAAATTATTTCGAGTATAATGTGATTATAAATTTTTGAGTTATAGTGAGAAAACTGAAAAATACTTAAGACGTCCTAGTTCATAAGTCATTGACCTTAGAGAAAAATGATCGTAGCAAATAATGCTCCTTTAGTTACTTTCTATTTAAAAAAATCACAAAAAGAAACACACTTCTTAAATTTAGCTTCATAAACTTAGCACTAGGTGGCGCTGTTTGCAAAAACTAAAATAGCAATGATTAATATTCGATTTGATTCGTTTGTAATTAGACCTACTTAAGGAACCCTATAATACTGAGCATGGCCCGACATGCTCTTGGCCGGTTTTTTTTTTATATTTTATTTTACTACTATGTCGGCGTGATTGACCATATCATATAACAACCTTCTAGTACTGTCTCTGACAGAGAGAGACAGACAGACAGACGGAAGTGTTGACTACGGAACCCCAAAAACGGTTTCAATTTTAATAGGTGACATTTAAGGCGCACGTAGCAGCCAATTGGCGACCCCATCAGTAAAATAAATATTACTCGCTGAATACATCATATATTGAAAATTCGTTTTTATCAATTGAAGAAGCTGTACTGCTACATGCGCCTTAAAGGTTACACTGCTTTTTGAAGTAAAACTTCTTTACGCACGTTTGACTTAGGGAGTAAGCTGGGTGACTTGCTTTCGCGTGAACGTGTTTTCGCGTTACGAAAAATCTGATCGGGCGAGGCGAACGGAAGTTGAGAGGGAGATACAAGTCAGTGAAGATAGAAAGAGAGAGAGTTACGTTTCGTATATTTCAATTTCAATTTCAATTTCAAAAAGCCTTTATTTAACAACCCTTAAATATAGTTTAAACATTTGTATGTAGGTATTATGTACATTATTTTATTAATTTTAATTTTAACTTCCACCGACATCGGTAATATTATTGACTGTCTTGCTTTCCAGCATAGGCCTCCCCCAGACTCTTCCATAGCTCACGGTCCTGAGCTTTCCTCCTCCATGTTGCACCTGCTGTTGTTCTTAGGTCGTCCTCCCATCTTCTAACTGGTCTTCCTCTTTGTCTTTTTCCTTCTCTAGGATACCATTCTGTTACATCTCTGGCCCATTTATTTATCTTACTTCTAGTGATATGGCCTGCCCATTTATTTTGTCTTTCCTCTTTATACATAACATAGTTCTTTCTATATTATGTTGGCATATTTCTAGTTTTTTATGTGTTCCTTAGTTAGAGGCCATGTCTGGCAGCCATAGGTTATACAAGGAAGGATGCAGGAATTGAATATATGTGTTTTTAGTTTTTGTAGTTGTGATGAATTTTTTGTAATTTCTTTTAGGGACCAGTATCTTTTCCATGTTGAGTTTATTCTATTTTGTATTTCTTTTAAGGATAATTGTAAGGGAGATATGATTTGACCAAGGTAACTGTATTTTTCAACATACTCTATGTGGTGTTCTTTGACTTGGATGGGTAACTTAATGTGATTGGTCATCAGCTTGGTCTTTGAAATATTCATGTGTAACCCTACTTTGGCACTTTCCTCAACCAATTGCTCTAGCATTATCTGCAAGTGGTTTGGGTTGTCTGAAATAACTATGAGATCGTCAGCAAATCTCAAATGGTTGAACGATGCTCCATTTACTTTTATGCCATAGTTGCTCCAGTCCAGGTTTCTAAATATTTGCTCTAAGGTTGCAGAAAATAATTTGGGTGATAGTGGATCTCCCTTTTATTTATGTCAATTTGTTCTCCTAATTTTTCAGTCCTTTATTGCAGTCATACTGTTATAAATGTTTTTTATTAGTCGTATGTATTTCTTGTGCACACCTTGGTTTAGTAAAGCTTCCCAAATTTTCACATGCTTCAAAGAATTAAATGCTTTGTTATAGTCTACAAATACTAGGTAGTATGACATTCGATATTCGCTGTATTTTTCTATTACCTGCTTGATTGTATGTATATGGTCTATCGTTGAAAAACCACTACGAAATCCAGCTTGTTCTTTGGGTTGGTTCTCATCTAAAATCTTCGTGACACGGTCTAGTATAACTTTAGAAAATATTTTATACAGGTCTGACATGAGACTTATTGGCCTGTAGTTTCCAATGTCGTCTCTTTTCCCTTTCTTGTGGAGTAAGATGATTGTCGAATCAAACCACTGTTTTGGTATTTCTTCCTTTACTAGAATTTCATTAAAGATATCGAATAGGGTATTCTGGATGACATGAGATGAGCCTTTTAGAAGTTCGTTGGAAATTCCGTCTTCTCCTGGTGCTTTCCTATTTTTTTTGCGATTCTATAGCTTTGGCGATCTCGCTTTTCATTATTTGTGCAACTACTTCTTCTTTTGCATTGTCCGCCAAATTGGGTGATAATGTTGATGGAACGTCATTATACAATTCTTTGTAGAAATTAGTAGCTAGGTTTGATATTTCTAGTCTTTTCGTCTTAATCTTGTTATTTTTTTGTTCTGTCATCTTCGGAATCCAATCACTATTTTCTTGTAGCTCTTTCCATGCTTTTTTAACTCCTCCAGTAGTTTCAATATGAAATTTGATTTTCTCTGTTCTTGTTTTTTGTCTGTTTCCTCATACTTTCATTAATATTTTTACTTATAGATGATATTTCTTTTCTATTTTTTAGTTTTTGTTGTTGTAATTTTTGTCGTTGTTCTATTAGTTCGCTTGCTTCTTTCCCAATTTTATCTCCAGTGTTTCGTATTGAAGTCGTTTTGTTTTGTACTGTCTTTAGTTCATTTTCTAAAATATCGTGGGGAAAAAGAGAGAGGTGCGAGCACTCATTAAAAAAAAATATGTTTTTTTGTTTTTTTTTAGTGAAGTTTTACTTCAGTCGTGTGGTCTAAAGCACACTCGTTTTTTTTAAGACCTGACACAATGTTGTATAATAGAAAAAAGTAGATGAGACGTGCCATGAAGTTTTTTTTGAAAAAGAAGACCTAATGAAGTCACAAGTCCTTAAAACGACCTTATCGAATCTTTAGAAGAGGACGAGACTCCGTTTTTTATCTTGAATTCTCGTAAAGCCGTATCACTTAGTTACTTGATTAATTAAACAGGAATGTTTCAACGTAGTTTTTTTGCACATTTAATTACTGGACGTACCCGTCTGTAGCATGCATGGCGTCCCGTTACATTACGGACAGGTGCTCTGCGCACGCGCACAAAGTATCGCATGTGCAGTATTAATGCACGATTATTATGGGTTTTGACACCGCATTCTTGGTGGCTGGTGATTAATTTAACAAAGTGATAATAATTTATTGAAATTTTTGTTAGTATTGATTTTTCGATTTCAGCTTGTTTGTTTAAGTCCTGGTTTTTAGTTTTCACCTGTCTTTATGCTGACTGCCTCGTTGGTCTAGTGGTCGCAAGCGCGACTGCTAAGCGCGAGGTCCTGGGTTCGATTCCCAGGTCGGGCAAAAGGTCAAAAGGTGTTATAGGGATTTTTCTGTCAAGAAAATTTCTCAGTAGTAGCCCGGAGTCAGGAACCCAACTAGCAAAATACCCTTACAAACAAAGCTTGTAAGAGCTATGGTTTCATACAAGGTTTATACGTGTTCTGATTAAGCCAGAAACCCTTGATACCCTTACAAACAAAAGCTTGTAAGAGCTATGGTTTCATATAGGGTTTATATGTGTTCTGATTAAGCCAGAAACTCTTATAGTGTTATTTTATAAGTCTATTTAAGTTTTTAGAGCATTCATACTTGTAACATTATTCTTATAGACGTATATAAGAAAACGTTATATAATATTAATAAGAGCAGTGGCATTATAAGCGCCATTTTCAAGTCTAATTGCCTTTGTTTCTTAATTAAAACTTATAAAAACATTTTATAAGTACATTCAATCTTAGAAGTGACTATACTAAGTGTTTTATTAGACTTCTGTAAAACTAGTGTTTTAAAAGTGTGATTTATCTCACCTAAGACATATTAAAGAATAGTAGCATTTTAAAAGTCCTACAAGTGTAGGACAAAAAAAACAATTCTCTATTAAGGGTTATTTATTTTCCTTGTTGTTTCTGACACGAGAAATTGTTATAAAATCAGGCAATAGACCATTTTAATATTTAGTACGTATTATGATTAAGTTTCTATTATATCCTTTAGATAAATTAATAATCCAAAATCAGTGTCTCTCCGAGCATCTCGTGCAACTGACACAAACAATATTTTTGACGGTTCCGTACAAAATAAAGACGCCTTTTTTGGTGGCATTGAACGAAGCAGTAATAGTGACTGCAGTGACCGAAGTAGTGAAAATGAAATTAAGGTTACGGATTATGAATAAAAAAAATACAGTTTCGAGAAAATATTAAAACATGGGCCATAAAATATAATATAAAACAATTAGCTTATAATGAACTAGCTGTGATTCTGAATAACGGAGTCAAACACATGTTACCCAAGGATGCCCGCACGCTATTCCAAACAACCACTCAAGAAAAAACATAATATAAGCGACTTCGTTGTTTGTATTGCTTTTACTTATTAAGGAACCTTAAAATTATGAGCAGTATGGCCGTGTAGACAATGGTTTTAGGTTTAATTTGACTTTTACGAGTGCGATATAAACCTTACACAAGAATACTGGACTTATATTGTTCTGATAAAGCACTTATGAGTCGTGGTTGGTCGTAATGGCGACATTTTGATATTATTTCACAAATAATCAAAATAATATATTATAAAAGACACATTTTTGAAAAGGCACGTGAAAATATTGATATTCAAATTTCAAAATAATCGAGAAAAACTACTTCGCAACCTAATAATCGCATAAAGTGCGTGACAAACTAGCTTACATACAAGCGTTTTGTAGGAAAATGAAATAAAATATAATACTTATGTTTTTACGCAACTTTTTACTATTTTCGCAAAGTTTCTCTTTAGCTCACGGCGCCGGCGATTTGTGATTACTCTTATTAGGAGATCACAAAGAGGACTACTAGCGATATTACACTTAAAATAGCATTAGTAAGAGGACTTTAAGGTTATTTGCCCTTAAAGCATGCTCTTGTAAGTCACTTGTAAGTTTGAAAATACACTTCGCGAGACCATTACAAGGCTGAATATACTTATAAAGTGCGCCCAAATCCACACTTATATGTGTCTATAAGTGTGATATAAGACTGAAAAAAATATGGTCTTGGGATATTTGTAAGATTATTTTTTGCTAGTTGGGAAGTTGGTGGTGCTACACCCCGTGCCTCGGAGAGCACGTAAAGCCGTCGGTCCTGCACCTGATCTCTTTCCGGTCGTGTCGGACTCCCGTTCCCGTCCATCGGATTAAAAAAGAGTGAGGAGAGAGTGCACCTGTGTTTGCGCACACACTTGTGCACTTTAATATAATAATTAAATAAATATCTTTGGGACATTTTTTACACAGCACCATCTAGTCCCAAACTAAGCAGAGCTTGTGCTATGGGTACTAGACAATGGATATAATACTTGTATACTTTTTTTTTTGTAAATACATACTTGTAATAATACATAAGCAACACCCAGATCAACACAAACACTTATGTTCATATCACACAAATATTTGTCCTGTGGGAATCGAAACCACGACCTCGCCTCGTTAACAGCAGTCCGACACTCGAACCACTAGACCACAGAAGTCATCAAACATGTCCCGCGCTGATGGCTCGTCTCCGTTGAGGTTGGCTGCCGTGACCCAAATTCGGCCCGGAGGACATAATAGCTGATGGCCGTTGGAGCAGACAAATCCTTGAGTGGAGACCGCGAATCGGCAGATGCAGTATAGGGCACCCCTCAGTCAGGTGGACAGACGACCTGTTTAAAGTAGCTGGGGGGGACTTGATGTGGAAGGCAGAGGACCGAGTGTTATCAGGTGTTGTGGTGCAACTTGGGAGAGGCCTATGTCCAACAGTGGACTGCGATAGGCTGAGTTGATGACCTGTCTTTTTGTAGATTTTATGTGTGATGCTCTGTCGCGGTACCACATCGTCAAACAGGATTTATTATAATATGATAAAAATGTACACGAAATTTTCATAAATGTACGTGAAATAGAAAAAAATGTCCGTTAATAATTCATAGAAAAATCGATAGGTTTTCGCACTTTTCGGTTGATATTGACATGATTTGAGAGTATTGACTATCGGAAAAATATATTCGTAGCGATACGTGAAAATATCTCTGTAGTTATTAAATATAATTGTTAAATATCTACATGCTGAAATTTTCATCGCTTTATTTATTATTTTTAACGCATTTTACGCAAAGATGTACCAAGTGGATGAGAATTTCGTTACCACGAGCAGTGTTCACGGTAGCTTAGTGGCTAAAGCACTGGCGTACTGAGCCAGGAGTCGCAGGTTCGAATCCTGCTCGTGAGCGATTTTTTATTTCCACAATTTAAATCGTTTAATCGCTTTGTTCCCGAAAAGGGGTCATTGTACTCATCATTATGAACAACTTTTACTATGGGACGAACCCTAAAATCGCGGAAATAAAATCAGTTGGTCCCTACATTTGTGTTAACTTAAATCGATAAAATGTAGGGACCACCTGATTTTTTTTTCGCGATTTCAGGGTTGGTCCGGTACTAAAAGTTGTTCATAATGATGAGTACAATGACTCCTTTTCGGGAATAAAGCGATTAAAATTTCAGCATGTATAACTAAAGCGAACTATTTTATATTTTACAGAGTTACTTCAATTGGTAAAATCGAATTTTCGATAAAAGATTTACTCAGCAATTTTTTTTTACGTATCGCCTTAATTATAATTTTATTGTAACTTGTCTTATCTCTCAAATAAGAGAAAGTGCATTAACATCTAATACAGCAGAAGTAATAACTATAACATTTTTAGAATCAGCTACAACCCCAACTTCTTTCTTCAGAATGACATTCAACTACAAAGTTGCCGTCAGATTACACCAGATTTATGCTTCATCACAACAAACCACTACGTGCTTCTTTAAAAAATCAACAGCATTAATGATTTTGATTATAAAAAGAACCAGTTTGCCTACATTTAGTACAGTAGCCAAATCATTAATAACACTCTCTACATCTGCGTCTTAGCATCTGCCTTCAACCCTTCCGTAAAACGGATTGAAGAAAAAAGATTTTGTAGCAAAAAGTTTTTGTATGTTCTCAAGGAGTTTGGACATTAGTAGCTACTGAAGCATGCCGTTCGTTGGAGTTCTACGAGCTGTGAAATTTGTCTGTTTGTCTTGTTTAATTCGTATTGTGAAGCTCTTGGGTATTTTACAGTTGGGTTGTTTGAGATTTAGTTAGCGGTTACATTTGTGACTTTTTTTTTGTCACAATTGCGGCTTAAACGTCAAAGAATTAATATCAATTTTGCTCTTTTCGATATTTCAGACAATAGCAAATTAACTCGCAGCATTGTTCCGTGTGGTGCCGGACGTAAAGAATTGCACCACCCTATATCTTCTCATGGGTGTCGTAAAAGGCGACTAAGGGATTCACCAGAGGATGGGCAGCAGCGTTCTCTGAGTTTTTAACCAACCAACTGCGATCGCCAACCCACCTGCCAAACGTGGCGATTATGGCATACCCCCCAAACTGCTTGGGGAGGCCTATGTCCAGCAGTTGACGTCTTTCGGCTGAAATGATGATAATGATGATGATGAAATTGGTTACTTCAATTTACTTTCGAGTCATAAATTGGAACACTTTCTGTACACACACGACGGCATTTTAGTTATTTTTTCGTCACCGGTCACTCTCGGCGCCTTACTTGACGCGGATTAATAGAAAAACGTCCTATTTAGGACGTTTTCGAGTCTTCAGATTACGGAGCGCAACTAACATATTTGTACTTTTAAATATCATTGGTTCGGAGAGAATTAGTTAAAAACAAAAGGAATATCTACTGTCAATGACATTTACAACTAAGAAAATGATAGTACTTAGTGTAGGTTTCGTCACGACAAATATCGCAATATCAGGTATAGATTATTATCGATCTTGCGAGTTGACCCCCAGGATGGTAAAATTTCGGCGCAAAAGACTGTGTATCGAAACTTTATATTGGTATTCAGCTAATTAGTACAAACTAAAGTCACCTGCCCTAGATTAAAAATGATTAACGCGAAATGTTGTGACGGTTACACTATAACTCTTTATACCGGGTGGCAAATATATTTTGACTGTTCATGGTAGGTAGAGATAGTTACCAAGAAAGGCAACAATGTGTCAAATTCAGTACATTAAATTTAGTTCCCTTATTTAACGTGTACCAAGATATATTGGTCCTAGTAACTTATAGTGCAACAAAGTTTATAAAATTATCAAATTATAATCTTATTACAACCTAACAAGGTGTTCAATTTAGCAATTAAGTGTTTACGACAGCTATTCTCGTCTGTCATAATAAAAAAATATAAAATTAAATTCACAATAATCATTAATCACCCTGGCTAACGAGAAAATCGATTAATCATAAGATTGTAATAGTGTTGTGTTTGATCCCGGTGCGGAAATACCGCACGTAAAGATTCCGTTCATCACGTCTTCAAGAATTTCCGGGAAAATTGTTGTAAAATAACTTTTATATTTTATAGGGTTTATGGGAAAATCTGTGTGAGTCATTGGCTTTAAAAAAAACTATTTATAAAAATATATATATATATATATTCATATTTATTTATTTCATAAAATGTGGTACAGTCTGTTACAAAAATATAGTATAAGCTAGGGATCGATCTTAAATAGTAGTAACAAATACAAAAGTACTGGCGTCCTAGCTAGGTTACGTAGCCTGTGTTAAGGTCCGCCAGCCCTTGATTAAATAAAAATCAGTATAGAAATGTCTTTGTAAAAATCTGTCTTTAGAGAAGGTCGGAATCGTAATTACTTCTAAAATAAGAAGTTAAGCATGCTATTGATGCGATATAATTTTGGGCACCAAAAAGACTGCAAAACCAACAAAATGAAAAGGAGAGTTACACCAAAGCGCAACTGTATCAACTTTTGTTCTATCTTGATTATGTCGAAGGCGGAAAAAAGCCTTAGTTCTTTTCGTAATTGTAATTTTAATATGTTTCTTGTTTAAAGTCGTATACTGGATGCTGTTGCTCATCTCCCTCGCATAAAACCTTCAGTTTTTTCGAAAGACGGCAAGATACATGATAGCCAATTCTTTGCTGAAGCCCACACAGGAATGTGCGTGATAAAGAAATATTCTAAAACTACTCAAGGAAATACCACATGAGAAATATTCAGTATACGATCACATGTTTAATAAGAATTTCCGGTTAAACAAACTAAATGAAAAATGGCTCCTTTCCATGAACCTATCTATTGGAGTACGGTCCACCGCACGTCGGTGGTAACACTTTGACATTAGCAGCATCTTTATTTCGTAAGCAGTAAGGGTGGTTTTCGAATTGACGTGTTACCACTGTCATGCTGTCGACTGTACCTATTCAGACCGTTTTACGGTTGAACGCATAAAAAAGTAGTAAAGTTAAATGTCAATTTTCTATTGAAATAAATAAAGACCTCTTTGATGAGTACGCGATTTTATGATATATAAATACTTTTTAGGAGGTATTTATTATCTATAGATTTATACTATTTTGGTAAAATCGAATCATGTTTGCAGAGACTACGTAATTTTTACTTTTAAATGATAAGCATTTGTAGGTTTTAATACAGGCCGGATCAAATCTTTGATCTTACGACTGTTATTCATTCGCTTCGTTTATTGATTGAGATGTTATCAATGATATGTAATACAAAGTCGATAATTATTTAAATAGGTGTTTAAAATTCATATCATGTTGTTTGTGCATGAATATGGATTGAAACTTTAAATTCTATCCGAGGAAGCTGGCTGCAAAACTTTGTTACAGCCTAGTGACACATTGAGATGAACTTTTAGTTTTGTGATAGAAAATATCATCGAATGTATTATCTATGCATATAAACCAGTTCTATGACTGACTGATTAATTAACTGACTGACAGATAACGTTCAGCCCAAATCGTAAGTGACTTCAAAGCACGGAGGTTCGGATGTAGCTAAGCGAAGGTTTTTAGAAATTGGGATTTAAAGTTTTCGTGGACAAAGTCGCAAGCGGGATATAGTTTCTGATAATAAATAAATAAACATCTTCGGGACATTTTTTTTAGTCCCAAACTAAGCACAGCTTTTGATACTGGGTACTAGACAATGGATATAATACTTATATACTTTTTTTTTGTAAATACATACTTATAATACATAAGAAACACCCAGACCAACACAAACACTTATGTTCATCACACAAATATTTGTGTCCTGTGGGAATAGAACCCACGACCTCGTGATCAGCAGTCCGACCCTCGAACCACTAGACCACAGACGTCGTCAATATCTACTTAGTGCTTTTAATAATGTTCGTCTTTCTTCCTCCTAAGTACCGAGGTATTTAATAAAGGACGACTAAACTTTTAAATTACTTTAGAAACGCATTTGAATAATAGCCTAAAATAGACCTTTTTCTATCGTGTCGACATGAGCTACATAATGATAATAGCTCATGCCGTGGGGAAAAGATTAGCCAGTCTGCAGGTTAGCAGCGGGGCCGACTGCGCCGGACGATTAATTATAATATCGTCACTCGTGGAGGCTCTAAAATAGATAAAGAAAACATACTTTTCCGGACATCGAGAAAAGTCTTTTTTTTAGGGTTCCGTACCCGAAGGGTGCCAAACGGGACCCTATTACTCTCGCTACGCTGTCCGTCCGTCCGTCCGTCCGTCCGTCTGTCTGTCACAGGGCTGTATCTTTTGAACGGTAATAGGTAACCAATTGAAATTTTCTCAGAATATGTGTTGCTATGAGGTGTATCACTACAAATACTAAAAACAAAAAAAGTCTAAAACCAAACAAGAAACCTCAAAAAACATGCATTTTTTTCAACGTTTTTGTTCCTGCTCTATCTTCAAAACGGTAATATGTACCAGCTTCAAACTTGGTCAGATTATAGAGCATATTATGTAGTTTAGCAACAAATACTAAAAATAAGACAAACATAGACACATGTGGTGGTACCTGCGTAAGAAAGACATGCAAAAAATAATATTTCGCGCACTGTACGTTGATGTCATTTGGTAAACTCTCGTAAATTAAATCTTAAAGTTGAGAGGTACGGAACCCTTACTGCGCGAGTCCGACTCGCACTTGGCCGGTTTTTGTATTTCGTCGGCCTTTCTAACATAAAAAGATACAGAAAACATAAAAAAACAATCTCGAACTCAGGAGATTAAAATGTATTCGTATATAAAATCGCGATACTTTTAATTACGATTATTGCAGCCCAATATTATGTAATCCATAAAAGTACCTACAATCTGCGTAAACGAGTATTTTCGTTCAATCTTAAACTTAATTCGAGTGTCTGAATCGGGGCGAGTCTTAAAAGTTATTAACTGAAAGCACCTGTCTTTCGCATTAGCCTGTTTTTTGTCGCTGGCAAGGTGTTTCTTGCATTCGATTCGAATTCGGAACATTAGATTTTTGACATTCCACCCAGCGTTCGAAAATTAATTTGTAATGTTTTTTTTTTCTTATAGATCTATGTTTTAAAATTTAGGGCCAAACCACACCCGATACTTTTAGCATCAGCGATCGGCGATTTTGCGACTGCATCGCTGCTATATCGTATTTTGGTGATTCATTTAAATTCAATCGCAGTATCGAAATCGCGCGTTTTAGCAACTGCATCGATGCTTCAACGCGCTTTGACGGTATCGAAATTATTTCTGTCGCTTCAACGAGCGTCTAAAAAGTGACTTGATCGTCGCGACTGCAGTTTTTATGTGTTATTATCATAGAAATCTAAATAATAAGATAATAGAAATGTTATCTACTATCTTTTAATACCGGAACGCGGGTCACCGTTTTGCCGCTAACAACAAATAAATATGCAACTACGCCGACCATGTTTCTAGCATTCAATGCAAAATAAATTAAACCTTCAAGAAATTCCACTGTTAGATATGCTGAAAAATACAATTTTTGTGACTCTGCGTCCAAAATAGCCCTGATTATCAAGCAAACGGTTCGCGCACTGGTGTCCTACGAGACACGCACTGCACGCGGCGACAAGTTCACGCACCTTTACCACTTCTATTACCTTGTTATTTAGATTTCTATGGTGAAGATGGAATTCGGAGGCGGCATCGAGCTTCCAAAAAGCTACTAAATCATTGATCGCCGTTGCTAAAAGTAGCAAGTCTGCTTTGGCCCTTAATGAAAATAATTATACAGTTGATAAATAGAAACGGCCATGATTGAGTTTAGGTAATATCGTAAAACAGAATTTTAAGTTATTTGATTAGGCATTGGCACTTGGCAGTTGTCAGATAGACCTGTTTCTGCCAAAATCCGATCCGATCAAAATTATAGATAGGAAGACTTAATTTGATAAAATAGAAATTAACACTTTATAACAAGTTTTTGCAGAAATGTGATACGTTTCAAAATGCGAAATTAAATAGATATCGGATATTTATTAACAGAACTTCTAAAATCTAGTCTTAGGAATTCTGATTCAGATTTGATTGTCAAGACTGTTGATTGACAAAAAATAAAGTTGTGAGACGATTTTTTTTACATTTTTTTTATTGTTTATGATGGCGAAACGAGCTAAAGGGCCACCTGATGTTAAGCGGTTACCTTTGCCCATGACAACTTCAATACCACCTAGGCTGTTGCCTAAATGGTACCGCAAGTCGGTTCGCCAAACTGAGCCATGAAGATGGAAAGTCTCATGTGATTGTAATAAAAAACATTTGCGAAATTTTAACGCCCAATACGTTGAAATAATAAAATACGTTGAAGATAAAATTAACATTAAAAAGTAAAGAAGTCTAAGTAGGTACAGATCAATAAATGTCATAAAATGAACTTTAAAATTAAATTGTCGAAATTTTTATTAATACAAAAAGATGTGGATGTTTTGCGTTGTGTGTGTGTACTTGTTTGCTTGCTGGAAGCCAATATGGCGACTGGAGGCAGGTGATCATCGCGCAGCTGCGCTTGCGCATCCAAGGTTACCCCTCTCCGCTTGTTTACCCTATCCCCCCGGCGTATCGATAAGTGATAGTGATGTACATTGGTATTATTTATGTTATACTTTTTATTAATTACGTAGATATTATAATTTTAGTGTATAATTAACATTTGTGACTTTTTTTTTAGAAATGTATGTCAAGACTTGACTACGTAGATACTTATTATAGGTTGCGTACAGGTGTATCGTATACACTATGATGGATAATCGATAAAGCATTTCTGATCATATTGATAAAGAATACAGTTGTAAAAATTGTGAGTCAAAATATACTTTTTGTTTCTTTTATTGGTTTGAGATATCATTTTAACAAGTAATGTATTTTTTTATAAGCTGACACATGACTAACCTACAAGACAAGTTCTACAACTTTCAATACGGTCATCTGAATGTAGTGCAAAAATAAATTAAATTCCACTATATTTATAGTTTACCAAAGAACTAACATCACTATTTTTACAAATGAAGAAAATATCAGAATTAATTACGATTAATGTCGATTACTTAAGTTGAGCTTGACGATAACCTAAAATAACACAGTAATATAACAATAAAAGCTCTTAAAAACTTTGATAAAAAGCTCAATCCAGTACCGCACTAGTCATAGGTCGCATGTCCACGTGCTCTGCGCACGCGCCGTTCGCGCCCGTGCCAGATAATACTGGCACCCTACGCACGAGTACGGCGAGCCCACCCGATCATACCCGAGGTCAATCCGACACCTAATAAATGAATGAGTAAAAAATGGCACACATTTTTTTGTAGGTATGGTTTCAAGTTCCAAATTTAAATAAGTTCCAGACTGCCAGCTGGTTTGAAATAAAAGATGAATATCATTCAACGAAACTAAAGGTCTACACCTTAGATTAATAATACATGTATTTATTCTAAGGTCTACACAAATTATTTTTATGGTATTAAATTCATAAGTATATTTAAGTAAATAGATAATAGAAACTACAGAACGTGACGTGCTACTTACTATCCTTCCATTCTTTTCTTAGCGAGGACCGAGGACTTAGACCAGTGGGGTAATTGTGTAATGCATCCACATTGACATCAGATTTCATTTTGAAATTACAGCAATATTCATGGCGTGGTACGTAGTTGTCAATATGACGGATTGTCAAAACACACAGAGCAATGAACATTGAAATCCGAATGAATGCGATCGCGAGTGAGTTACGAAATTAGGCAGCTGACCTGACTTAGTAGTAGTAGAGCTCCTTGTAAAAGAGTTTGTCCGGGGAAGTATACCACCTTACCACCGTACCTATTTCTGCCGCCAAACAGTGATGCTTGCATCGCTGTGTTCCGGTGCGAAAGGTACTCGTACCTGCGGTAAAATAACAATCACATGCGGACTTTCAATCTTTAGGTCTCAGTTTGGCGAACGCGAGCTGTAATACCATTTAGGCAGCAACTAAGGTGGTATTGCAGTTGTTACAGGCAAAGGTATGCGTTTAAAATCAGGTGGGCCTTTAGCTTGTTTTGTCATCCAGTGTCAAAAAAAACTTCTGACGTCCCTTGAAGTCATTTGGAGGACATCAACTAAAAGGATCACAGATATACGAAGTGCTGCGCAAAATCCATGTGAAGCCAAAAAAACCGTGCTCCTTCATCTACAACCAGCGTTCACGCACACACCATGCACCCTTTCGCGATGCTTACTGGACGATGCCGCGACATGTGTACTGAGAGGAGTGAGCACGGTTTGAGGTACATGTACACACATGAGTGTGAGCGCTGGTTGTACACGAAGGAGCACGGTTTTTTCTGGCTTCACTATGATTGTTCGTAGCACTTAGTATATTCACTTGATGTTTTTTCTAACTTGAGGATAGCGGCACGATGTGATCGCGTGTTACTGTGGGAGAAACAATATTGTTTCCCCGGGATTTGTCAAAGGCGTAGAAGTAGAGGAGCACCGGCGCAATCTACTGGAGTTCATGAACTCCTCTATTCTGCGCTGAGGATGGCCACCGTGTGGTTTAAGTCGGTAGGATATACTCCTCCACTTTCCACAGACAGAGTGTATTCGTGAGGACTCCATTATTCTAAAAAAAACTACTGTAATATCCTTATTTTGTTTTGAAGGAACCTGAGGTTTTCTGGCCAGCACCCCCACCATTAGAAAGCTACATTCACCCTGAGTAACATAGGCTATATTTTCATGTCCACCCGTGCGAAGCCGGGACGGGCCGCTAGTAATATTATAAAGAGGAAAGATTTGTTTGTTTGTAATCGATAAACTTTGAAACTACTGAACAAATTTTAATATTTTTTTCATCATAAGAAAGCTACTTTATCCAGAAGTAGCATAGGCTATATCTTATTTCAGTACGTGGGCGAAGCCGTGGTCAAAGTCAAGTAACTTAATAACAAAACCATTGACGTGTTCTTCTATTTTAGATACTAACCCCCAGTTTCCGAAAGGCTGATCAACGCAAATTTAACTAATCAGCTGTCAAATCTTAGGTCAAGCGATGTGATTGGTTGTTAACATTTTTGCCGACAAATCACAGGAGCTGACATTACATATGACAACAGATCAAGTTGATCAGCCTTCCAGAAACTGGGGTTACAACTTCTAAAATCTAAACCAAACTGATCTCTTATCATACTGTTTCTCACGGCATTATACTCCTTGTTATGTTTTTAAATACTAATGTCAACCCACACTACATTTGCACCTACAGTTTGCATTTCTGAACTTAAACCAACAGGTTATCTATTAACATATTCGAGCCTATCTTGCTTCCAATCGATTCTGCTACAATTTTTACGAAGTGATCTAGAACTGATAAGCTCATTTGTTTTTAGGGTTCCGTACCCAAAGGGTGCCAAACGGGACCCTATTACTCTCGCTACGCTGTCCGTCCGTCCGTCTGTCACAAGGCTGTATCTTTTGAACGGTAATAGTTATTCGGTTGAAATTTTCTCAGAATATGTGTTTGCTATAAGGAGTATCACGACAAATACTAAAAACAAAAAAAAAGTCTGAATCCAAAAGGGGTCCCGATACAAGAAACCTCAAAAAACATGCAGTTTTTTCAACGTTTTTGTTCATGCTCTATCTTCAAAACGGTAATGCATACTAGCTCAAACTTGGTCAGATTATAGTGTATGTTATTTAGCAACAAATACCAAAAATAGGACAAACATAGACATATGTGGTGCCTACCTGCGTAAGAAAGAAATGCAAAACATCATATTTCGCGCAACGTACGTCTTTTGATGAACTCTCGTAAATTAAATCAGTTTCTATGGGGTATCAGGTCAATGGGTGGTACGGAACCCTTACTGTGCGAGTCCGAGTCGCACTTGGCCGGTTTTTATATGTCTGGATCTGGATCTTCAGGGGTCAAGGTGATTTATGACATAATTTACTACTGATGTGTCTGGACCGTTTTTTTCCGTATATAAGACAGTCGTAATGTTTTCGATTTCAACATATTTACATATCAGAGTAAATAGATAGTAATCTGCATTTTATGGTCACATGATGCCTTCGATGTAAACTAAAAAAAGTACTGAGGTAATTTGTACTACGTAGTAGAGTAGACATTAACATAAATATAAACATAATCAGCCCATTACTGTCCCACTGCTGGGCACGGGCCTCTTCTCAGTATGAGAAGGCTAAGGCCTTAGTCCACCACGCTGGCCTAGTGCGGGTTGGTGGACTACACACACCATCGAGAACTGTATGGAGCACTCTCAGGTGTGCAGGTTTCCACACGATGTTTTCCTTCACCGTTAAAGCAAGTGATAATCAAAGTCTGATCCGCACATGAATCCGAAAAGTCAGAGGTTTCGGCCGGGATCGAACTCACACCCTCCTGACATGAGTAGACATTACGAACAAAAAATATCTCGCAACTTGCTGGCCGCGGGGCACGCGTGCCGCGAGCGTGGCTAAGTGAGTGAGAGTGCCGGAGGTTTCAAACGTGTTACAAACATTCGATTCGAGGTGTCTTCTCTAGTACGTAGTACATATTACCTCAGTGAAAAAAAGCCGGAAATCAAGTTGTAGCAAAATTAACAAAATGTAAACAAGAATCAGATGATGATATGCAATCTAGAATGACATTATTTCTTTCTCTTGTATCTTCTATTCGTTTCCCAATTACATTGGGGTTCGCTTCCAGTCTGTAATCTAACCGATTGCTATTCCGATTGCTCGACAACTGCTTATCGAAGATGTTTTGTTTCGGGGAGCAGATGCGGCTGTATTATGAATAAATATAAGGCCGCAGCCGCACGGTTAAGGCGATTGCGATGCGACAGCGACGCGATAAGACATGTGTTCTCATTGCAGTGGCGACAAACCCGCGAATCACAATTACATCTCGTCGCAAATGTCATCGCTTGTCGTCGACCATTTTGTTTTTAATTACAATTTCTTTGGTTTTAGTAGTAGGTTGAAAAAAAACAATTAAAAAAAGACATAAACAAATACATTTCGCACGTGTCTTAGGTGATGCGGCTACCGCCATATTTTTCTAAGAGTTTGTTTTAACGGAATCGCTATCGCGTCGCAGTGTCCGTTGCCTTAACAGTGCAGAAGTGGCCTAAAACTAGTCCAGTAATTTGATAATAATATTAGTAATACTACTAATCTACTGTTATATTTTGTTCGATGCTAATATTATGAATGGGAAAGTAAGGATGTTTGTTGGTTTATTTGTCCTTCAATCACGCTGAAACGGCTGAACAGATTTTGATGAAATTTGGCGCACCGATAGACCATAACTGGTATTAATATATAAGTAACTTTATATCCTGGAAAGATAAATAGTTATCGAGGGATGAGAGACAACATATATCTGTGATTTACCGAATTATACGCGGGCGGTGCAACGGGCAAACGATCGTACAAAATAATACTCGGGTAGGTACTGAAGCATGAAAACTGCAACTCATATGCTCGTATCACAGGGACATCCAAAAATACTCGCGTATATATAAATATAAATAACACGTTGATCTGTATCCGTGCCATATTTAAGGAGGTGACTATACCACTGATACTGAACACAAATCATTAAAAAAAAATACGATTTTTTATATAATTTAAATTCCTATTTGTTAACAAACAAATTCCCTCGTGTGACACAAAAAAGATGCGTGCGAAACCACCAAAAAATATGCTGGCACCCTTTGACAACGCCGCTGGTGACTTATTTTCAGAGTCGTTCGGGATTTATTCTCAAACCCTTGCTATGTTTCTAAGTGAAAATTTGGGTATTAAATAATCGTAGAATTGGTAGAGTATTTTTAGATGACTAAGCACATTATATTATCATTTTCTCTAGAAATATGGCACGATTACAGATCAACATCTTGTATATAATTCGCGAAATCTTGACTTTAATTCACAACTCCCTCAATTCAGATTTATGCCTTCGTTCACATTGAGCTAAATATAGCTCAATAAATAAATACTTTTGGGACATTTTTACACAACACCAACTAGTCCCAAACTAAGCAGAGCTTGTACTATGGGTACTACACAATGGATATAATACTTATATACTTATTTTATTTTTTGTAAATACATACTTATAATACATAAGAAACGCCCAGACCAACACAAACACTTATGTTCATCACACAAATATTTGTGTCCTGTGGGAATCGAACCCACGACCGCGTGATCAGCAGTCCGACACTCGAACCACTAGACCACAGAGGTCGTCAATGTTCATTCATAACTATGAAGTTTTTGTTGCTAAGCGTTAAGTATATTCGGTAATGTTACAAGTGTAAAAAGACACTGGGCAAGTGGGCAGTAACCGGCAGACGATGGCAACATTGAGTTTCTTGGAGCGTGTATCAAGAGAGGCGCCGGCCGTGACCGCTAGAGCTAGCGAGTAAAGTGGACATGTAAAATATTCAATTTTACAACGGATTTAAATCGAAAAAAAAAAAATTGAATTGATCCACCAGGATTAGGTAAACAAAAGCAAATAACAACATAACATAAAATCACGTCTGTATTTCCCCGAAGGGGTAGGCAGAGGTGTAATAGTGCACCCACATTTCACCAGTTATGTTATAGTTCCATGTAATAGGGGGCGAGCCTATTGCCATTGACCGGGTACAAATCCAGACTCCGGGCTGCTACTGAGAATTTCCTAATGAAAAAACCCAATAACACTTTACCCGACCTGGGAATCGAACCCAGGACCCCACCCTCAGCAGTCGCGCTTGTAAGCACTAGACCAACGAGGCAGTCAAAAGCAAATATTCTTTACTTAATCATACTGATTTCCATGTCGTATACAATTAATTATATGTTGTGTCACAGAATAAAAGTGTAGGCTAGACAAAAGAGCAGTACCTAGATATATAATGTATTTTATTATTTGAGGCTGATATATGAACCAGAGAAGAGGTAAAAAATAAACTAGATCTATCTACCCATTTATTTAATCGTATGGCATCTTTATAGGCTATCTATACATCTACTTATATTATTTTATTCACAATGACAAATTGAGATTCTTTAACCATATGGTGGCGTCAGGTGTAAGGGTGAAAAGATCCTCTGGAGAGCCAGGGTACGACAATAAAGGACATGTGCCTTATGTCTACCCATAAGTACTATATATAATAAAAGACAGTTTTTTGTAGCAGTCAATGGGAATTCCATGTACAACATTGATATTTTGTTATGGGTTGATATCTAAATATATAAAACAAAGTCGGGTAAGTTACATCATTACTCAAGAACGGCTGGACCGATTTTAATAAAATTTGGCACACAGAAAGAACATAACCCAGATTAACATATAGGCTATGCGCGATAAACGACGTTCACGTGGGCGAAGTTGCTAGGGATAGGGGTAGTTTGACATAAAATACTCGTCATTTATCAATGATTTAGATACGTGGGACACTCAGAAAGTTTTGCGAAACTAAAAAAAATTGTTCTATACGTACATATATTTTTATCAAATCTTTTCAAAGTACTTTCCACCAGCCTCTATACAAAGATTCATGCGCCTAAACCAGTTTTCAAAACACTTTTTCCAGTCCGCCGCAGACACCTCGTTTACAGCCTGCTCGAACGCAGCCAGCGCATCTTCCGGCGACGAAAATTGTATCCCTTTGAGCAGATTTTTTATTTTTGGGAATAAAAAGAAGTCACACGGTGCTAGATCAGGGCTGTAAGGAGGGTGACCCAGGAGTTTGACTGGCGTGCTGTCCAGGAAGTCCCTCGTTTTGAGTGCGGTGTGCGCAGGTGCATTGTCGTGGTGGAGCAGTAGCCCGCGGAGCCCTGTGTTTGGTCGCTTGTTACTTATAACAGAGAAAACTTCTGGCAAACATTTGGTAGTATACCATTCGGAATTAATGCTTCTTTGATCCCGTAAGGGAATTGATACCAAGTGGCCAGTCAAATTAAAAAAGCTAGCGATCAAAATCTTACCCCCGCTTCTAGATCGCTTCACTTTGGTAGGCGTTGGCTCATTTTGAAACACCCAAACAGTCGACTGGCGCTTGGTTTCTGGGTCGTATTGATAAATCCAGGACTCATCACCTGTAACGATGTCGTAAACACGCCGAGACGAGCCTGCTTCAAATTTGTTAAGCATATCACGGCACCATTCCACCCGGGCCTGCTTCTGAGCATCGGTGAGGTTGTGCGGCACCCAGCGTGATACTATCCTCCTCACGCGAAGATGGCTGTGTAGAATCTCGTGAACGCTTCCCGATCCAATCTTCAATATGTGTTGAATCTCCTGATATGTAATTCGCCTATTGTCTTGGATTAAATTTTTCACTGCTAGCACGTTTTCTTCGGTAACAGCCGTCAAAGGGCGACCGCTTCTTTCGTCATCCCCCAAAGTTGGTCGACCGCGCTTGAATTCGTTATACCAACGATACACGGTTGCCTTGGAAGGGCCTTCATCCATGAATGCCATTTGAAGTCTATCGTACGATTCATCCGGTTTCAGGCGACACTTGAAATCGTATAAAATCATAGCTCTAAAATGTTCCCGGCGCAGATCCATATTTCAGTGAGACACAATACTTTGAATTAACTCGCAAAAAATGTGGAGGGAAATTTTGAAATTGGAACTTACTTATTTTTACTTATAAATAATCATATTTTCGAAAAACATTATAACTGGCCAGTCTCCCATATATAAAAACTTTTTTTCGCAATACTTTCTGAGGGGCCTGGTATCTGATGTTTGTTGATGTTTTGATTTAATCTTATATCAATTTTGTTTGTATTTTTCGAAACTAAAAGAAGACTTAATAAGATAACCATTCAGATTTGTCATCACAGCACAGCCATTAATTTTCGCATCGGATCCGTCCACTACACTCGCCAGTTTACGGCCGCGACTAAGCGGTGACTTCCTACATCGCGTTCTGGCGGGTGGCCGCGCTAACGACGTGCTTTATGGGAACCACCCCCGCCCCGCGACCATGCCTCACTGCCTCATGGAAGAAAGAATAACTACTTCTATCTAGAATAATTCCTGAATGGTAAGGCAGTCATGTTTCACACCTCTGCCTAGATATGTTTTAGGCTAATTTCCCCTGAAATCGAAGACGACGAAAAAAACTGCCGTTTCATACATTTTATCGAGCGACATCGATGAGTTTTATGCAGCTGTTTTTTTTCGCAATTTAAGCGTTACTTCCATAAAATCTAAATAATGTAAAGTAATAGAAGTGACAAAGGCGCATGACAGTGTCGCCGCGTACAGGTGTTTCATAGGACACCATTGCGCGAACTGTTTGCTTGATCATCAGTGTTGTTTTGGACGCAGAATCATTAAAATTGTAATTTGCAGCATATCTAGCAATAGATTTCTTTTGCATTGAATGCTAGAAACATGGTGGGCGTAATTGCGTACCTATTTATGTGTTGGTAGCGGCAAATAGGCGACACGCGTTCCGGTAGATGACATTTCTATTACCTTATTATTAAGATTTCTATGGTTGCTTCCATTTTTAAAAGAATTCGTTATGATGAATCACACATTGACGACGTCTGTGGTCTAGTGGTTCGAGTGTCGGACAGCTGATCACGAAGTCGTGGGTTCGATTCCCACAGGACACAAATATTTGTGTGATAAACATAAGTGTTTGTGTTGGTCTGGGTGTTTCTTATGTATTATAACATTATAAGTATGTATTTACAAAACAAATTAATATATATAAGTATTATATCCATTGTCTAGTACCCATTGTACAAGCTCTGCTTAGTTTGGGACTAGATGGTGTTGTGTAAAAAAAATCACAAAAGTATTATTATTATTATGTGTTGGTAGCGGCAAACATGACATTTCTATTACCTTATTATTAAGATTTCTATGGTTGCTTCCATAGTTAAAATTGTTGGTTATGATGATTAGATTCACATATTGACGACGTCTAATGGTTCAAGTGTCGGCCTGCTGATCACGAAGTCGTGGGTTCGATTCCCACAGGACACAAATATTTGAGTGATGAATAAAGTGTTTGTGTTGGTCTGAGTCACAGAACAAGCGTCTGGGTCTTTCTATAAGTAAGTATTTACAAAAAAAAAAAAACAAGTATATAAGTATTATATCCATTGTCTAGTACTCATAGTACAGGTGACTGCATGACAGTGGTAATACTTGAATAAGAAAACCCTTACTGCCTACGAAATAAAGACGCTGTTAATTTCAAACTGTTACTAGCACACACTAACGTGCGGTCGACTGTACAAGCTCTGCTTAGTTTGGGACTAGATGGTGCTGTGTAAAAAAAATTACCCAAAAATATTTACTTATTTATTCACCCCTCAATAGGATCTCAGCTAATAACTTTACACCTTATTGTGATGCCAAGGAAAAAGGGGATGAGTCAATAAATTCACAAAACAGATTTTTACACACCTGAATTTGGACACAAAATATCGATATGAATTAAGATAAAACGAAGATAAATCAATATCTAAGCATTTAGTGTACATTTTATCTTGATAAAAATTGAGCCAATATGGCGAATAGAAAAATGCTAATGGTAAAAATTGTGAAAAAAATTTGGTTACTGCCTCATCAACTTTTTCCTTGGCACCACAGAATAATGGTATACCTAATTAAACTTAGTTTAACTAAACCTAATTCCTAAAATTAAGCATTGCTAGAGAACCTATCAGTTTAAGTACCTATCACAATTAGGTATAACATAAAATGAACTAAAAAAGTAAATACCGACTTCAAAAAGAATAAAATAGGTAATTTGTGTGAAACAGCTGTTTAGGAAGCAAGTGCCTTTGATTCGGTTTGATTTAAGAAATAACTGGCACCGACTGCCTAAACTGTTTCACACAACTTATTTTATTATTTTTAAGTTGGTTTTTACTTTCTTCATGTATTTTTTCTTTTTCTATTTTGAGTACAAACAATAGAAGGACAAGCGATTGCTGCAATCCCGGATGATTTTCTGTCATCCATTGAAGAGTTTCCTTCTTCATCTCCGGAGATCTTCATCAGATCTTAACCAAATAATACTTTCTGAATACAAATGCTCGACTTGTTGATGAAAATACGATAATAGCTATATGTATGCCTATTATATTTGAGGAATTCCCTCAATTCCACATGGTCCCCATTATCAGAACTGGATTTTCATAAACATGGGACTGGTCTGGATGTATCAACTCAGCCTATCGCAGTCCACTGCTAGACATAGGCCTCTCCCAAGTTGCTTAATTGGAAAGCAATGGATTGTAAAGGCATATTTATTTTTAAATCATAAAAACTGGTAAAAGATCACTACCTATCATCACTCTAAAGTCCGGCAGGTACATTATGTAATATTTAGACATATTATATTGTATTTATTATGTTAATTGTATCTTATATTTGTGTTATAGATATATGTATAGTATTTACAGTATGTAGTATATGTATTCTATTATTTTGTTACACTGCGTACTACCCAAACAATATGGGCAAATAAAGAGAACTTTTTTTTGCCCATCTTGTCCATCCTAAGGTTGTCTGAAAGAAATCGCCCTGAGCGATAATGTACATGTAATAATAAATAAATAAATAACTTTATTTCCAAAAATTGATTCACAATGTTGTATACATAAATGAGCTAGATAATTTTAAAACTAACATTTTTGAAAAACAGCATCCACTGCCGAACCAGGTCAAAAACCTGTATTTCAGAACTTAGCGCCACTCCCCGCTGGAATTATAGTTTAACTAGCCTTTTTAATATAACTTAGGTAAGTAGGTACTGACAAATGATTAAATTACTTATATACTAAACTAAAACAGTGATTAGGCATGTATGATGAACCTCTCTTTGTGTATGGTGCTTTTGTACGTGTGTGTGTGAGAGGCTGTGTAAATGGCTTTACATTTAGATACAGGCTTATGAATACTAGTCACGGATATCAGTACTGACTAACAAAATAAAAAATTAAAATTAAATATGTGAACCACACAGATATAATACCACATACACAAACTAGCGAAAATGTCAGCATCAGCAAAACACAGCTAGAAGTTCTTCGGTTTCGTCATATCCTAGGGTTTGTAACCAGGTTATAATTGCCCTTTTACATTTATTTCTATTTAGGCTATAGATCGGGATTAATGTCTTCTATATAAGTTATATATGTTGCTATTTTCTTTTGTGTACAATAAAGAGTATTTGTATTGTATTGTAAATTATTACCTCGTCTATTCCAGTCGGTGGGAAAACACCATTGCTTTAATAGATCACAAGTCGTAATCTATAAGAATAAGCATGACTGAACACTACAATTGGATCTATAATAGCTAGGTCATCTACCCTATTGCTGTGCGATATTTTAAGAGCCGATGTAAATTACATTCCATCTGATCTAAATAATTTACGGTTTGTCTCAGTGTCTATTAGGTACTTAAATATATTTAACTGACTTCAAAAAAGGAAGAGGTTCTCAATTCGATTATATTTTTTTTTATGTTTGTTACCTCATAACTCCGTCATTTAAAAACCGATTTGGAAATATCTTTTTTTATTTGAAAGGATATACTTTCAAATTGGTCCTCAAAATTTCTTCTGATAGTGGGATCCATGTGGAATAAAGGGAACTCTTCAAATATTGTAGGCAAACATATAGCGATTTCAGCATTTTCGGAGATACAGAAGGGAACTCTTCAATAGATGATATCAAATCATCTGGGATTACGGGAATCGCTTGTCTTTCTATTGTTATTGCCACTCAAAATAGAAAAGTAAAATAAACATTCAAATAAGTAAAAACCGACTTCAAAAGAAAAAAATATTTTTTGCGAAACAGTTTAGGAAGCCGGTGCCAATTCATAAGAACGGCTTTAAGCTTTTCAAAAGAGTTACCCATATCGTATGGGTTTTTGATTAAGCGCTTATAAAAACCCTATCGAAAACCCTTTCAATAGGTAACCAGAATGGTCCCTGGGTAGAACATCGACCATACACCCCATAGACGCCTCATAACAGGCGACCGATGGCTGTCACACATCTATGAAATTTCACTAATGTAGGTAGCCGCTAGTGGTTATATTCTCTTTGGTCGCCACTATTCGCCACTGACGGCGCGTGTGATAAAAACCTTTCCTAGTACAAGAGCCAAAGCACTCCTTTGACATTTAAATGTGAACTTACAAATTAGTGTACTTTTATTTAAGGAGATATATTGTAAAAAAAAACTACATTAAATGATTTATGATTTACTTGAAATCTTCAAATCAATTTCGACCACTTATATGAGCCGTCAAAACTGCCGCGTTCACCAATCGAATTTTACGATATGAGTGTAGATAAAAATATTTTAAATACCGAACATTATTCTATAGGGACTAAGGATCAATATTAAATTCCCTAAACATCTTTATTTTTTTGTACAATTAAATATATGAATCTCGCGACGATTATTTCAGAGAATAATTAATTACTTTAAACACTAGACAGTCAGTTATTCTGAAAATCAGCAATAAAGTTAATTATACTTGTTATGATTTCAGAATAAATTAAAATAAAAACTTAATTTCAGAAATATGTGTTTTGCAATGTATTATTATTATAATGAGCACCATTTTTTAATGTACCGTGTGAAAATGTGAAATCGTTTAAAAATCAACAACGTGCTCATTACATCAACTAAGACTTAACACATTATACAATTATTTTTAAATACGTCTTTTAACTATCCATAGTTTTTTTTGTACAAAAATTAACTTGTAACAGAACCGTATGATCCTGTTAACTTTTTTTTTTATATTTTAATCTACTTTAATTTGTAACATCATAAATAATCCAATTAGTCCGTTATAGTTTTTATTATAGACTTTAAACGACTTTATTAATGAAAGTCGTTTATGGAGATGATAATCCATAAAAATAGGTGTATTGCAAATTGCGAATCATGCGCCTGCGTTGATAATAATAAGAGATCTGTATAAGAAACGTTAACACGTACAGTCGCGTGGAAAATTACAATAAATTAAATCCTTATGGACTGGAACAGCAACAAGTACTTATTAATATAATAATACATTATGACCTCATCAGAAATTCTAAAATATGAGTGTCCTTCATCATAATCCAAATAAATTATTATTTAGATTAATTTTTAGATTAATTATTATTTAGATTAATCTAAATAATAATTTATTTAGATTATGATGAAGGTCACTCAAGAATTTCATTTCATTCGGTAGATCATTTAGAGAAAAAACCGGCTAAGAGCATGTCGGGCCATGCTCAGTATTATAGGGTTCCTTAAGTAGGTGTAATTACAAACGAATCAAATAGAATATTAATCATGGCTATTTTAGTTTTTGCAATAATCGGCAGCATTCGCGACTCAGAGCGTGTTGTTAGTAGCGCCATCTAGCGATAAATTCAAGAAGCCAAATTTAAGAAGCGTGTCATGTCAAAGTTACTTTTTGTGATTTTTTCAAATAGAAAGTGGCTAAAGGAGCATTATTTGCTCCAATTATTTTTCTCTAAGGACAATGACCTTTGAACTAGGACGTTTTAAGTATTTTTCAGTTTTCTATCTATAACTCAAAAAATTATAATCACATTATACTCGAAATAATTTTAAAAGAGAGTTTTTATAAAGGTCTATCAATGTGGAAGATTATAACTTTCTACATTGTATAGTTTAGAAATGGCAGGGGGGGGGACACATTGTAAGCCACTTTGGTGAGCTATATTTCGCAGATGGTACACCTGATAAAAAAGTGTTGTATGAAACATTACCTTCATTTTAGTAGACCTATTCAATGATACCCCATACGAGGGGGTGAAGCGAAAAAAAAATGTTCATCCCCATTTCACATGTATGGACGCCACCCCTAAAATACGTAAAAACGATTTTTTATCCTTTTAAAATTGAGACCTATAGGTCTGAAAAATGTAAATGAAAATGAAATTTTGTAAAAAAATAGTCTACATATATGTAGACTATTTTTTTACAAAATTTCATTTACTTATGTTTATAACTGTAGAAGTTATTAAGATGTAAAGGATTAGGACAGACGGACAGACGGACAGACGGACGGACATGACGAAACTACAAGGAAACTATAATTGTTAAAAACTAAATTTCGATAATAGATGTATTCAGCGAGTAATATTTTTTTTACTTATGGGGGCACCACTTGGCTTCTACATTCCCCTTAACCAAAGCACAGATTATATTTGGTATCTGATTATTATTTATATACATCAGGGTCGACTACCAAAAACCCGAACCAAAAGTATTTTGAAAATTCTACAATAAATTTTGATAACTTCTAACACTTCTCCACTCGCCTGTCCTCCACAACAGGCAATGAATATAATTCGTTAACAAAACAGATAAAAAGATGGAACAATTAGATAACGTCAGACTCACCACAAACGCACTTTTGTCTGTAAACACCTTTATTGAGAACAAAAGTTGTTATGACGGGCAGCTGCCGATGGTGATGGCATTATTTTTGGTGATAGTGATCTGATGGTGTGATGGTTAGGATAGGGGAAAATAGTGTGGTTATATTTGGCATGATGTTGGCAGCTTGTCTCAATTAAGATTTCCTTACCGTTGTTTTTGATAATAAAATTCAAGTTTCATGTACGGTCACGATACTTCCCGGTGATACATTTTGTCGACAAAATCCCTTGAACGAATCTGCTACATTACACGTACCTACGGCTGCCATCGTACATTGAATGCAAGCTATTTTAGCCTTAGTGGTGGTTCACCGGAAATTTTAACAAAGAAAATGATTTAATACATTGTAAATATCCGTGATATCCAATAATATTAAGAGACGATAGATACCTATTTTTTATTGTACACCATCAACTATAACAAAAACTTGGGAACAAGATTTCAATTCGGAGTACCTGATACCTACATTGGCGGTCTTAGCGATATCTTCCAGATAACCTTTTGATTGAAAAAAACCGGCCTAGAGCATGTCGGGCCATGCTCAGTATTATAGGGTTCCTTAAGTACTTAGGTCTAATTACAAACGAATCAAATCGAATATTAATCATTGCTATTTTAGTTTTTGCAAACAGCGCCACCTAGCGCTTAATTTAAGAAGCTAAATTGAAGTTGTGTGTCATATCAATATAACACAAAGTTTCTTTTTGTGATTTTTTTTTAATATAAAGTATCTAAGGGAGCATTATTTGCTAAGACCATTTTTCTCTAAGGACCTATGAACTAGGACGTCTTAAGTATTTTTCAGTTTTCTCACTATAACTCAAAAATTTATAATCACATTATACTCGAAATAATTTTAAAAGAGAGTTTTTATAAAGGTCTATCAATGTGGAAGACTATAAGTTTCTACTTTGCATAGTTTAGAAATGGAAGGGGGAGGGATACATTGCAAGCCACTTTGGCGAACTGTATTTCGCAGATGGTATACCTGATAAAAAAGTTATGTATGGAACATTACCTTCATTTTAGTAGATCTATTCAATGATATAACACACGAAGGGGTGCAGCGAAAAAAAAATTTTGATCCCCATTTCACATGTCTAGGCGCCACCCCTAAAATACGTCATCAAGATTTTTTTATTCTTTTAAAATTGCGATCTATATCTAAACAATTTTTTAACAACATTTTATTTACTTATGTTTATAACTGTAGAAGTTATTAAGCTGTAAAGGATTAGGACAAACGGACAAACGGACAGACGGACAGACGGACAGACGGACATGACGAAACTATAAGGGTACCTTGTAGGACTACAGAACCCTAAAAATACGTGAAAAAAAGATGGGGCATTGTGTGGTGTGACAGTCTGCTTCACTTTGAATTGCCAAATTCAAATAAACTGCGGCTTTTTCTTGTTTACGTAAATTGGAGGTTAATTCAATGGCAGGTGTATCTGGTGGAGACATTATGGTAATGGCATCCAGCTTCCAGTAAATAAATTTGCTATAATAAAGTTAGTTAATTATTTGTTTCAATTACCTATAACTGAAACGAACAATTAACAATAATTATTGTTATTAAAAACCTAAAGATATGCTTAATTCTCAACAATAGTATTACCGTAAAATGCCCTAACTTCGCCAACAAGCCCTACTTTGCCTAAGACATTAACTTAATTTTTACACGCACTGACACTTTATAACTGAACCAAATGTTAGCGTTGTCATAGTTTTCAAAGCTCCCCAAGTACGGAAATCATAGCTATTATAGTTTACTCAAAAAATAACTAGGCAAAGTAGGGCTTGTGGGCCAAGTTAGGGAAGTTTACGGTATTAGTATTAATTTAGACAACCCGTGGCTAGGATTATTACATTTTAAAGATTAAAAATGTTTGAATCGACTTTTAGCGCTGACTGTCCGTTGCTATGAACTGTACCCGCCAAGATTTCATTAATTTTAAGAACTTAAAGCGATAAATAAATAAAAATATGAATTATAACTTATTTCAATGTCAGGCGCCACTGGAACAAAAATAAATCATTATGGAAAAAGATTTAAAAATAAACCTCTAATTCATTCCAATATGTTTCTATTTAATTTTACGACATGTTCCATTAGTCACAGCTTCTGATAATGAATCAATTTACAGTCACATTTTTTCGTATCTAAATATAACGAAACATTTATCTTTCAGTTGCGCACGCGTCGCTTTCAAAACACGAAAGCGTACGGGGAATGTGACGTCATGTGATTACGTCATAGAGCGGCCACTGCCATATTGGAACGCAGTGTTTTGTAAACATTATCAAGAAACAATAGTATTCGGATGTGGACAAACAAACTTGTGGAAAATATGTGGACGTCATCAGACACCGCGAGGATGATGGTCGAGATGATTGTCTGTTTGTAGATAATGGAGACATTCTTAGTAAAAATGAGAGATTGTTCTCGTTTGCCGGTAGATAGCAAAGGTAAACATCTTTTACCGTTCACGGAATGAAAGAACTGGAGGCCAATTCTCGTAATTAAAAACATTCAAAATATATTTCCAACCTAATCTCAATGCTTTAAATCTCATTCTCCTGATAGTAGATGTTCTTATTTGACGTTTATTGGTGACATTAATGACGTAAGTGTCACAAATAAACGACAAACAGGAACATGTACTGTTAGGAGAATGAGATTTAAACTATGCGATACTGCACACTGTCTCTTCGTGCATACTATTTATTGTACAACATTAACGCTCACATTAACTTCTGCCCTAATTTGAACCACTGTAAGTCAGGAGTTGAAACTAGTGCCCCTAATACAAGTTATCTTAATAACTTAGCAAGGGTGCTAGATGCGACACATTTTCATTATGTCTACCTCTGTTTAGGTTAAGGCATGTGAATGTCAATGTTTTTTATGTGTTAAATTGTGAAATGAAATTTATTGAAATTATTATTTATTTATTTATTAAAGCATTAAGATTAGTTTGGAACTATATTTTTAACGTGATGAAGGAAATTGTTACATGATGAATTTTTGAGATGACATTGTTGGGCCGAAGCCGGAACTATCCACAATATTACCAAACTTTGTAATTATTATAAATACAAATGTAACTTTCTCTGTCTGATTGTTTGTTAGTTTTCACAACTAAACCTCTGATTAGGTAATGCAATTTGGCAAAGAGGTACCCCGATCGAAACCGGCCCGCCCCTCTGACTTTTCGAATTCATGTGCGGTTCTGAATTTGATTATCACTTCCTTAAACCGTGAAGGAAAACATCTTGAGGAAACCTGCATACCTGAGAGTGCTCCATAAAGTTCTCAATGGTGTGTGTAGTCTGCCAACCCGCTCTAGGCGAGGGTGCTGGACTAAGACCCTAGCCTTCTCGTACTGAGAACAAGCCTATGCCCAGCAGTGGGACAGTAGTGGGCTCGTTATGTAATGTTATCTCATATGACCACCGGACTAATCTGACAACTCAATGGGTCCCTTTACATGGCAGACGTCAACGCGACAGGGGCGATAGCGGGATGAGCTGGACTCCTTCCAAAAAGACTGGTCTCTGTTAGCAACGTACAGGGAGAAGTGGAAGGACAGTAGGGGGCCTTTTCCTGCAGTGGGACACGTCAGGCTTTTAATAATAATAATAATACCTATTTTAAATGGTTACCGTAACCAATCGGGTAGCCAAAAAAGAAATATACAACTTATTTAATAAAATTAATAATTGTCTTATCATCATCATTTCAGCCGAAAGACGTCCACTGCTGGACATAGGCCTCCCCTAAACATCGCCACAACGACTGGTCCATGTGGCCCCGTCTTGTTGGAACCACATGTTTTCCAAGCCCAACTGACTCATATGATGCGAAAAAAAATTGTTAACCATCTCACGGTAGCGATCGCCATTCACTGTTACTGTAGCACCTAATACCTGTAGCATGTTCAAGGAAGTTTGTTATGGTACTAAAGGTGGAATGGCAGATGTTATATTCCATTTAATTCCATACGTAATTGCCAAGCACTAGCCGTATTTTTGGAAAAATATCTAGTATGTATTTTTAAATTGTTTTCATGATCATCATCATTTCAGCTGAAAGGCGTCCACTGCTGGACATAGGCCTCCCCGAAGCATCGCCACCACGACCGGTCCTGGGCTTTCTGCACCCAGCGGATTCCCGCGACCTTCATCAGGTCGTCGGTCCACCATGTGGGGGGCCTACCCACGCTGCGCCTTCCAGTACGCGGTCACCATTCCAGACTTTACTGCCCCGTCGGCCGTCCGTTCTGCAAGCAATGTGCCCCGCCCACTGCCATTTAAGTTTGGCAAATTTAGCCTCTTAAAAGAGCAATTTTTCAATAAAGAACTACAGCATGAAATAAATCATCCTGTGTTTACACGTCAAGTCGCTCAAAACAAACTTGTGACCATACCGGCAAAGAACTGCTACGGCGATCGGGCGAGCGCTTATCTGATTCCACGACTCATTAATTCTTTACCTACCGCCATACGTAATAATATTACTGATAAAAACATAAAAAATAAGTTAAAAACATATTTCCTGACCGAATTATAATTCATGCGTGGCGTTAGAACACTGTCGAATCGTCATTTATGTTTTTATGCTGTAATAAACACCTTAATTATTACATTCATATTGTTTGTTAAGATTGTTAATAAAAGTAACACGTTTATACTTACATAAATAAATGTGCTGATACGAGGATGAATTGTAAGTGCCACACTCAAACCCAGGAGGTTTAAGTGGTACTTTTGTACTAATTTTAATTATGTATATTATTGATAATTTAATAAAAAAAAAAAAACTTCGAGATATGTCGGTTATTTTCGTTCTCCTGCGAATCTCCTCATTTCATTTGTTCTACAATTTATCATCTCATCATCATTTCAGCTGAAAGATGTCCACTGCACCACAACGACTAGTCCTGCGCTTTCCGCATCCAGCGAATTCACGTGACCTTCACCAGATCTACGGTACACCTTGTAGAGGCCCTACCCACGCTGCGCCTTCCAGTACGCGGTTGCCACTCCATAATATTTTAATTCAATATTATATAATGTATATATATATATATATTTTTTTTGTATATATATTTTTACCCTTTATTATAATTGTAATTGTACTGTCTTCATTTTGTTTCGAGCGTATGGCACTCGTGGGTCGCAGCTAAAAATCAGCGTTGGGTAGTCAGTACCTGTACGTACTGCTACCTAACATTATGCTGAGCTGGTGGCCCTTTGGCACTCACATATGTTTTTTTTTTATGTTATTTTTAATTTTTGATAATTTGATTGTTTGTGCCAATAAACACATTTTCTTTCTTTCTTTCTATAATAATCAATTATTAATTTTATTAAATAAGTTGTATGTTTCTTATTTGGCCAACCTGTATAAAATTTATCTGAGAAAATTTCTGGGCTTCTTTCAATTCCACACAATGTAACTGAATACCAATAAATCCAACCTATTTGAGGTCCCAGTTACCAGTTGCCAGTATTTGCTAGTAATGTTCTACCTACAGTGTACGTATGTACAGGTCAGGAAATCACGATCTTCCTTATTTATTGGTTCGTGAATCAGATAACTAGATACACTAAGCGCCGATGATGGGCTGCAAAAACAAATGCTTTGTATTTTGTCCTTGATTGTATGAGGGAAAAAATGTGTTTGGTGTTTGAGATGTCTCAATGTAAAAAAGTGGTGTTGAGTGTGATGTTTCGCTAAGGTTTGCATTTTGTGGTTCTAGTTTAAACTGGATATTTAATTGTTGTTTTTGCTTCACCAACATCAACTCAGTCTATCGCAGTCCACTGCTGGCTATATGCCTTAGTCTACGGATGGACCGACGACCTAAAGGTGGCTGTGTTGTGGCGCAGCTTGGGAGAAGCCTATGTCCAGCAGCGGACTACGATAGGCTGAGATGATATAATTATATTGCCTCTTAGCCTGTTTACATTCAATACGTTTTATAGTAACAGACACGCCAGTAAAATTCATATTTTGGTCTTCAGCTGGCGAAGTAAAAACCGCATGGATTGTACGATTTGCGAGGTTGCCTTGGTTTGCTTGCCGCGATCAGTCTGTGGATGGATGACCGTTTCGATACACATCGAAACCCCTCCGTGCCTCAGAGAGCATGTTAAGCTGTTGGTCCCGGTTAGAAAGAAAGAAAGAAAGAAAATGTGTTTATTGGCACAACAATACAATTAACAAAAAGGAAAAGAACATAAAAATATATGTATATATTATGTAAGTGCCAAAGGGCCACTAGCTCAACATAATGTTAGTCCTACGAATACTCAGTAATACTCGGTTGTCATATGAATATCTGTGGCAGTCGTTACGGGTATTCAGAAGCCAGTAGTCAGTATTACCCAGTAACTGGGTTGTGGGGGTCTCATGGCAGTCGCTCCGTGTAAAATACTGATGTTCAGTCGCATCTGGTTAGACTGGAAGCAGACCCCAACATAGTTGGGAAAAGACGAGGAAGATGATGGTTTTCAGCTGACTCTCAAATCTTTGGAACACATACTTGAAAAACAACAAGCGAAAAACGATGAATAGTCTTCTAACATTATTCTTGTTCTCGTATTGAGTATTAATTAAAAAAACTGTACCAAATTAATCAAATTAATTATAATGCAGATTATGGGTACCTACTCACCCACCGAATGACGTCATCATTCATAAGTAGATGGTATTTCAAAATGTCATCTTTATACTTTACCATTCGAATAATCAAAGTGTTTCTCCGATAATTATATGGTATAAGATTTTATCCATATATTATGTCAGGAAGGTATCCAATAAAGGAGTTACGCTAAATCTCGGGTAAATCCTTCGTAATATCTAAATATTTGGTTTATTTTGTCTTATTATGTGTGATACACGATGGAGTTGTACTGTTCGCTGTCCTGCCCAAATGATTTAGACAAAAATTTCGTCCGTCGTTTAAAATGTTCATACAACGAATTATCGTCGCATTTCCACGACTGAGCACTGTCTCCCAAAATAAAAGCTCTGGCTTAGTTTGGGAACCAGTATATCCAATCTAGTATATCTTTGGCGTAATACAATACAATAAGATAAAAATACTCTTTATTGTACACAAAAGAAAATACTCGGCGTAATACTTTTTTACTGTAGATACCGAAAATTTCCCATCATGATTTGATTTGTGATGATTTTTTTTGCAGTTTTTGAAACACAATGTCTGTTCTGAGCATGGCGCAAGCTGGATTTATGAGGAAACACACTATGCTCAGAACTTTTTGAACCTTATTTCCTCATGTAGCACCCTTTCCCTGGCCAATGTGCGATGTTGGAGATCGACAGATGGCCAACCATCTAACTCACCATGGTAGATAAACATCTAACTCGTCAACCTAAATCATCTAATCCAGATCGGCTTTATGTTTTTAATACTTGCCCCGAGTGATAACTTAATTGTGTTAGAATTGTCCAAAGTCCATAGCAGCTGATGCTAGTGTCTCTGAACCACAGAAATAGATAGAATGGACAAGTGGGCAGGGCGCGCGTGCCAACACTCTGCACCAGAGTGCAGCGCATTATAAAGCCTTTCTCAGTACGCTTTATGACTTGTTTTTGTAAATACTGTAACAAAAACCCGCAAAAATGCCTTATTGTACTGTTTCTAACTGCAGAAACAAAAGCTCTAAAGTAAAGTACATTTGTAATAAAACAAAGTTTAACCGGATTAAATCGCGTATAATATTTAAATTGGTTTCCCTGACGTTTTGAAAGCTTTGCAGCATTTCGTGGTCGCAGGTAGACTAAGATGACAATCGTCTACAGATATTTCTAAAAAATAATGATAATGATATTGTGAGTGATTACTGCGTGCATAGAAACGATTTTGATTAATAATATTGTATGGTAGATTAAAATATTTTTTTAGAAATATCTGTAAAGACGATTGTCATCTTAGTCTACCTGCGACCACGAAATGCTGTGAAGCTTTCGAAACGTCAGGGAAACCAATTTAAATAATATAGGTACGTGATTTAATCCGGTTAAACTTTGTTTTATTATAATGTGTAGTGATCGCGAAAACCTAAGAAGTTATTAAAGTACATTTGATTATAGTTAATTTAAAAAAATAATGACGTCAATATGGGAGGCGTAGTTTGTTCGAAAGTTGCCACGCATGAATCGCAAGTAAAATTGTGATTACAACCATTCTATCTATTTCTGTGTTCTAAACTCAGTTCTTTGACTTCCATTCCATACTTTGTGATCTTGAATGAATGCTTACCAATACTACATAATAAATAAATAATAAATAAATACTACAAAAGCCTACTTATTTCAATTTTTCTGAGAAAAAATACTGGCTAGATTGGCTGGTGTTTCGTTTGTTCTTTAAAAATAAACTTATGCTTATACTTCCTACGTAAAGAATTGCACCAACCTATATCTTCTCATGGGTGTCGTAAAAGGCGACTAAGGGATTCACCAGAGGCTGGGCAGCAGCGTTCTCTTGAGTATTTAACCAACCAACTGCGATCGCCAACCCGCCTGCCAAGCGTGGCGATTATGGCATATCCCCCCTAACTGCTTGGGGAAGTCCTATGTCCAGCAGTGGACGTCTTGCGGCTGAAATGATGAATATTTCCTAATCAGCACAGTCTAACACAATCGTTTAAAAATACTAAGTCAGATCAGAATCATTTAATAAGTTAATATTTTTTGCCGTATCAATCTGTCACTGTGTAGCCTTTAATTATATGTTTCGGCGTCTAGCCGTATGGTACAGTGCACAGTGGACCAATGACTCGTGTAGGTCATGGTCAGGGTTGCCAGAAATGACTGCAAGTTTAGACTTGTTTGGAGGCTACCCTTGACTACAATGGACTGGTCTAAAATTAGCATTGCCTGGTGGCCTAGTACTAGAGGACGTATGCCATGGGTTTTTTAAAGATAATTTTCCCAATAAAAAATCAAAATACGTGACACATGACATAATGTCTTGTGTAGTGCAGAGGTCCTCAGAATTATCGTGTTGGCGATCTACCACAAAATATTTAGGCAGCAAGTGATCTACTGCCGACCTACTACCACAGTCTAGCCACTCCAAACAGTCGTCCAACGCGAGAGTTAAGTGTCCCAAGCTGCTTTCAAAATTGTCAAACAATGTCCCGAGTTGCCTTTAAAAACTGTCAATTTTCGTTGAACCACTGTATGGAACAGATAATTACACTATGCTACTACTAAAGAAAAACACATAAATAATATGTTTATGAAATGGCTTTTAGTGCACTATAAAATTAAATAAGTACAAATTAAAGGTTTAATTCTGCAGATTTTCCCCCAAACACATCCTCACAGCCCCTCTTCGCCCCTTACTGTTTGGGCATCCTTGGGGCCTTACTCCCGACTGGTTCGAGCTCTGAATCAAATCGAGCTAATGTAAATTCCTAGATAAATGCAGTACGAATTGACACTAACTCGAATTCAAATTCGATTGATACAGAACACGATCCAGTCGGATCCAGATCCAGGAGTACGGCTCCTGTTGTAGAGTGTACTAGCTTGGTATTTATGCTGAAAGAAGACCAAGAAAACGGTAAAAAAAACAGATTATGTTCACTTCTTGACGATAAAGATCTTTCTTTCGCCTTTTTCATCTATCCCTACCAAAATTAGGGATACTTCTTTTAACTGGTAGGGATATTTGGAATATTCTTCCACTTTCCCTCCCAATGGGTATAAGTGGAATCTTCTGTTCTCTCTATGCCTACTCATGTACTCCTCTATAAGTAGGGATAGGTTTCATCTTATTCATAGCCATTTAACGCCTCATTGGTCTTGTTAAAACAAGAAACAAGTGGAAGAAACTCTGATAAAAGTTTCATCGCTATTTTTCTTTATTCAAATTACTGTTTTCTGCCAATAGTCTATATTATCATTGGATTCAATACAATTATCACTGGACCACTGACTGAAGTGACAACCCTACCCTTGAAAGCAACATAAGATTCTTCTGTTTTTATGTATCAAAGACTTAGGAGCAAAGCTAAAGTTATCATAATATTTATGTTATTGCGAATAAGACAAGAGTTACAACAGTATTGAATATAAAAACTTTATCGTTTTAATTATAATAACATTATACATATATTTAGAAAAGAAAATAAATTTAAAACTTTTACTAGAAGTTTTATTTCAATTTTAATAGCGGGCAGCGTATATAGGGTATAAATTAGTACTAATGACAAGAAATACCAAGTAAGGCCTGAATGTGCGAATAAAATAGATTATAATCAATTTCTTGACCTTAGTGCCTATTAGCTGTTTATATTATTTTTGCTAGTAATATCTTCTCGGGACTAGAAATTTACACCGTGTATAATTATGTAATAAACATAATCTTTGGATCTTGACCAGGACCAACCTGTATAAAATAGTGCCTTCTGTGTATAATTAAAGACAAAAAAAAAACCTTCGGAATACATAACCTCCTCCTTTTTTGAAGTCGGTTAAAAACAAATTGAAGGCTGGATAATGTAGGGGCATGTCATAAACTGCAAGAAATACATCCAAGCATCTTATGTTTTCTAGCTAGAGTCTCCCAAACTATGTCTCACAATCATTGATGCCACATTTCCGAATAAATACTCTTCTGACTCAACTACTTAAACTGAGTCGTGGCCTTTGAAACGAGAGCTCTCCACTTTGCACGATATCTCGCTTTTGGTATTTGAAGCTCACGCAGATCAGCTTCCACAGCATCTCTTCAGCGATATCAGAGGCGACCCACCGGTCTCCGCCTAGTACGGCCCAGATACGCTCTCTTGGCTTCTCGATCCTCCCCCATGCGAGGTGGCGTAGCCATAGTAGGCATTAAAAGAGCCTCCACGAGTGACGATATTTAATTGATCGTCCGGCGCACCTTGGGCAGTCAGTCCCGCTACCAACCTGCTGACTGGCTAATCTTTTCCCCACGACATGAGCTATTATTATTATGTAGCTCATGTCGACACGAAAAAGAAGAAGTAGACATTGTGATTTGATCACACCAATTTTAATTAAATTAAATATTCTTTATTCGGTTATCTAGGACCCATAATGTGTTAGTACAAACTCAACAGCTATTGTTAGCAACAATTCAATAAAATAAACCAAAATCTACGTTTTGTCTGGATTCTCTCCACATGCATCGCTATACAATTTTTTCATTTATTTATTTAATTATCACACACAACACACACATAACACACAACATAACATAACATCACGCCTGTATTTCCCCGAAGGGGTAGGCAGAGGTGTATAGTACACCCACATTTCGCCAGTCATGTTATAGTCCCATGTAATAGGGGGCGAGCCTATTGCCATTGACCGGGCACAAATCCAGACTCCGGGCTGCTACTGAGAATTTCCTAATTAAAAAACCCAATAACACTTTGCCCGACCCGGGAATCGAACCCAGGACCCCACGCATATTTAAGTATCAAAATCAAAAAATCAAAATCATCTTTACTTTGCGTTCAATGTAGGTACATACATAAGATGGAAAAACATAAAAAGTCCCAGTACATTCTACCTTACGGCATGCAAACAATTAAATTATTAATTAAACAATTAGAGCACTAAGTTAAATCATACAAAACAATATTGTGTCACATGTCATAAATTTTAAAATTAAAATTATCATTATTCTGGACTTTAACAATTATAAATAAAGTATGTTTATAGTTACACAATTAGATTTCCCTCAATTAACTTCATTTTATATGTAAGCAACAGTTACAATATTTTATCAAAGAATGCAGATTCACCATTTGTATTTATAACATATAAAAAATATCTTCAGTCAGGTGCATGTATAATGTATGACGACAAAATAGAGTTATGTCTGGCAACCATGCACTAGACATTATAAGACGTCTGTTACACATTTTGCCTAAATTATTTATTATTTATTGATTCAAGTACAGATAATCCAGACGGCCTGCTATCATAGCCGTTACGTTATTATTATTATTCCCTTTATTAACTCAAACAAACTTATAATTTCCAATTTTAAATATTAAATAAATAAAAAACATTTAAAAATATAAAAAATAGTAGCCCACCGGCATCGGGAACAGGGTCCAAGCTACCGGTGGTCAGGGCCCCAGAGAAAGGAACCTTCTCACTATGCGTGCCGTTTCAAGGAGTACTGCCTTCTGCATCTGGCCCTTGATGTAGCTGCCCAACGAGAGCCTCCTTAGGTGTTGGTCGAGGCTCTTGGCTATTAAGCCATTGGCCGTGATGACTATCGGTACAATGACTGCTGAGTCCACATCCGACATGTCGACAATCTAAGCTAGGTATATTTGATTTGTTTATCTTCCTCAGCTTTCACGAGGTTGTCTTATTATTATTACCTTATTTTGTTTAACTATAAATAAATAAATAAATGTTAAATAAATGACGCGGTTGGGGCTGGCTCGCACTCTGCATAGCTAGGATGCGCATCGTTTGCGAATAATGGCGTAAAATCAGTATACTCCTGCTACCGCAAACATTCCTGATGCACTGCAGAATCGGGGCAGCCCTAACAACTCCCGGAAAGCGTTATTAAATTGAACCCGCAGAGCGTTGTACGATTTTTGAGTACATCTTTCCCACAGTGCACTGGTGTAAAAAGTCGTCCTTGTCCTCGTCGATGGCTTGGAACAAGGTGATCTTAGGCTCTGGTGAGCAACGCGCAAACCTGCGGGCAAGCATGTTCGCTCGCACGGACAACGCCGCCGCGTTTTCGTTCGATGTGTAATAAATATAATAATATTAGGCTCGCCCACCAGATCTCTGATTTCGGCATTCTTCCAGACTCTCAGCGTACCATGCTGTTTTTGTCAGCCCCGCAGGATTTTACGGAGTACTTTTCTTTCTGTATTTTTTCTCCTTCTTGAGTGTCAATGTCCATGTGTCAGTGACACTGTCATTTTTCCGTAACTTCTACTCAGTTAGCTTTTGATAATTATAATACAAAACTTTAGGCATCCATCCGTAAATGTTTGATATGTATGTTCAATTCAGTTAATTTTTTCTTATGGCAAGCAATGCTAATGTCGACAATTTTATTCTGCTAATGTCGAGAGTTTTGGAAACGCGTCTGTAGGTAATAGTCAGAAAAAAAACACTTTCGATTGACAGTGCAACTTGATGTAGAACTTGTTGTTGTTAGAACTAGACTGAAACAAAGAAACAAACACATACAAATATAGGTACATACAATTAATAGAGTTAAAAACATTTAAAATAAATGAATATTTTTGGATATTTTTACACAGCACCATCTAGATACATTAGTATATATACCACACCCAAAATTAATAATGAAGACACCAAAAATCTCCATACCGTAGAGTCTATAGACTAACCACATTTTGACAGCTACAATTTTTACTACATTTATTGAACAAACAGGCAAAGGTAACGAGCCCGCATCTGTCCGAGTCCGACATTGAACCCCTAGCCTGCTCCCCCATT
Source organism: Asteroscopus sphinx (assembly GCA_949699075.1). Taxonomy (NCBI): domain Eukaryota; kingdom Metazoa; phylum Arthropoda; class Insecta; order Lepidoptera; family Noctuidae; genus Asteroscopus; species Asteroscopus sphinx. Next base: position 16,607,399 of record OX453022.1, on the reverse strand, counting down.
GTACGAGCTACAGACACCTGTCGCGTTTATGTTTTGATTTTATTTGCGATATAAAATGCTTGTTTTGGAAATTAAAAAGGCTGTATGCATTATTTTCTTGATTTTGTTGTATAAATAAAACTCAATTTTGGGATGTATTTTACTTTTTTCAAACTATAGGGATATGTTGTTAACTTAAATATAGGAAATTAAAGTAAGAAGCCAATCTGGAAGACTAGATTTGGTAATTATTAATTGGATATTTTTTATACTTAAAAATGTACTTGAACCCTAGATACTTTTTATGTTTAAACATTGATTTTCTTTTTAATACAATTCACGCTACTGAACAGAAACACACACACACACACACACACTAGGGCTGACCCTAGTGTGTGTGTGTGTGTGTGTGTGTGTGTTTCTGTTGATAAAATTATATCCTGCATTTGTGGCTCATATTATCGTCCAGATGGGGTGACCACCAAAGCAACCGATGGGGTATGTCCACCAACCCACACCTGGCATGCGTGATGGTTGCCTAAATCCTTCTCATGTCTGAGAAGAGGTCTGTGCCTAAAAGTAGGTCAGTAATAGGCTGGTCATGCTATGCTTATGAACCGATAGTCGACTCAAAGAAAGTAGCTGGTTTCATTTAAGTTTATTATAGGATGATTAGTCCCTTCTGTTCGCCGAATCTTCTCGTTGCCTATACCGCAAAGTTTAAGACGAAGGTCTTTAACAAGTGCGTCCTGCCAGTCATGACCTACGGTGCCAAGACGTGGACACTAACAGTTGGGCTGGTTCAAAAATTCAAGGTAGCTCAGCGAGCTATGCTTGGAGTTTCTTTAAACGATAACATCCGTAATTAGATTATCTGGAGAAGGATCAGAGTGACCGACATAGCTTGCTGAAGTGACTGTGGGCTGGCCATTTCTGTCAAAGTACCGATGGCTGTTGGAGCAGACGAGTCCTAGAGTGGAGACCACAAATCGGTAAACGCAGCGCAGCGTAGGACACCCGCTAGTCAGATGGACCGACGACCTAAATAATGTAGCTGGGTTGGACTGGGATGCTGGAGGCGAAGGCTGCGATAGGCTGAGTTGATGAGTCCCAGCTGTCACCAGATCAGATTTAATCCTCTTTTTCTTGTAAAATTTACTTGAATGATATTCTATTTACGTTTAATTCTCATACAATAACACGACATGATATCCAAAATCCTTACTATGATATGACTTTCTATATTCCCCCACGATCTATGACATCCATTTTAATCACTTCTTTGATAAAACAGTTGAATACCATAAAGAAAAAATCTTTAAATCGATCACAATGCTACCGTGCAAAATACGACTTCAATCGAAAGTCTATTATCTATTCTCAGAAGACGAACTTTGAAGACTCCCCTCAACAAACTTAAATTGCGTTTGAAAAAACTATAAAAGCAACTTTATTGTTAAGAAGTTAAGGTAAGGGAAAAGGAAAGTGGCTGAAAATAGTCTGGTTAATAATATCGTATCGTATAGGATTCCCATTGTGATTATTCACAATTGAAAGAGATTATGTTAAAACGAGTCAGATGACAAATGAATAAAAAGATTCTTTTTGGCGGAGGGTGAGGGGTCCAAAAGTCGTTTTTACGGTTTCAACTCTGTACTGGGGTATTGATATCAAAATAAATACCTATATATTACATGACGTACATTTGTACTGTTGTAAGGAAAACAAAAAAAGCGTTGTTAAAACAAATTGTTTTGACAAAAAACATGTTTCTTTTATGGTAAAAATACGGTCTCACAACCAACCTTCATTATGAAGTAAATGACGTCAGCAAGGAAATCTATTGCGATGTAAATGACGTAATGTATGTTAGATCACGTTTCGTTATGCAAGTAAGCTGCTGCAAGTATGCTTTTTAAGCTTTATCATTCATTCAATTTCATGATAAATTCCTTCGACATCGTAATCAACTGTTTTGTAGTTACGCAATTCGAATTGTATCATTTTTCCGGATTCAAACGTCAAAATTGTCATTTTGTTGATTGCGATGCAGTTACACAATTGCCCTGCAGGTCCAATCTTGTAATTGGCTGTAAAACTATGGCGTCCGTAAATATGTGACAAGTTTATAAAGGTCTAAACTCTCGACAATATAGCACGACAAAACCAGACCATTACTGTATCACTGCTGGGCACGTGCCTCTTCTCAGAATGAGAAGGTTAAGGTCTTAGTCCAGCTCGCTGGTCTATTACAGGTTGGCGGACCACACACACAATTATGAACATTATGGAGTACTCTCAGGTGTACGGGTGTCCTCATATTATTTTCCTTCACGGTTAAAGCAAGTGATAATCAAATTCAGACCCACACGTAAATCCACAGAAACACTAATACCCACATCATACAAAACCACCACTATCTAATCTGTGCCACCACCATCATCGTCATCATCCTCCTGCCCCTATCCCAATTTATTTGGGGCGGCACAGCATGTTTTTTTCTTCCATACATCTCTATCAGCCGTCATCTCCGTGTTTACTTTCTTTCTATTCATATCATCTTTCACAGAATCCATCCATATTTTCTTCGGTCTTCCTCTTTTCTTATAGCCATCAACATTCATACTTAAAACTTTCCTCGTAACATGCTCCCCATTCCTCTTCATCACATGTCCATACCATGATAGTCTGTTGCTAATTAACTTCTCTGTCACTGGCGCTACTTTCAGACTCCCTCTTACATATTCATTCCTTATCCTATCCATTCTCGTTACACCACACATTCCTCTTAACATTCTCATCTCAGCTGCATGCACTTGCCCAACATTCCGATCCATACAGGACAGCAGATCTTATCATGGTCTTATAGATTTTCCCCTTCAGTTTAAGAGGAATTCGGGAGTCACATGTAGTTCCCGTGACCTGCCGCCATTTCAACCATCCTGTGTTAATTCGGTGCTTGACTGTCCGGTCAATTTCGCCATCGCTTTGCAGAAGTGAACCGAGGTACCGAAAGTCGGAGCAGACTGGCAAGGGCACGCCATCTAGCGCAATAGCAACAAAACTGGAAAGACCGCCGAAATCGCAGAACATGTATTCCGTTTTAGTTTTGCTGATATATAGTTCTAAGGAAAGGAAAAAGGAAAGTTCGGAAGTTCTTTCTAGATAAAACTTTGGCAGAATCATCTCATTAGTATTTTATCTATGACTATAATAGTATATTATTATATATATTTAGTACTTATTGTATGCTATATATATATACCTATGTATGTTTATCTATTGTTTTAGTGGTAATTTATTTCTCATCTTGTTTTGTGTCGTGAATCAATATTGCACCTGCCTTGTCATCTCTGTATCACCCTAAGGTTGACTGGGAGAGAATGCCTAAGGCATTAAGTCCGCCTATGTACACATGTTGCATGAAGTTTAAATAAATAAATAAATAAATATATAGTTCTCCAGATTTTGTTGCCATTTTGCCAATCTACTCTGGACCTCAAGTCCATCTTCACCAACTAGGACAATGTCGTCAGCAAACAGCATGCACAAGGGTGCCTCTTCCTGGATTTCTGATGTCAAAGCATCCATTATCAGCAAGAAGAGGTAAGGACTTAGAGCCGACCCTTAGTGCAAGCCTACAGTCACACTGAACTCGTCGGTGTTGCCAACGGCCGACTGAACGTGGGTACTAGATTGGCTGTACATAGCACGAATTAACTCCACATACTTTGCAGGCACACCTTTCTCTTTCAGCGCCCACCACAAGACCTCGCGGGGTACTCTGTCGTACGCCTACTCTTGGTCAACGAACACCATGTGCAAGTTCTTATGCGCACGTCTATACTTTTCGCATATTTGGCGGAGTGCAAATATGGCATCCGTTGTCCCACGACCTGGCATAAATCCCATCTGGTTTTGGGTGATCTCACTCTCCTCTCGCAATCTCGTCTCTATCACCTTCTCCCATACTTTCATACTGTGTGACATGAGCTTTATTCCTCGATAGTTGTTGCAGTCTTGTACATCACCCTTATTTTTGAAGATGGGCACTAGCGTACTATTACACCATTCTTGTGGGATCGTATCCAATCTGTGCCACCACCATCACCACCAAATCAACACATCACACACACCACCACTCCACACACCAAAAACGCCATAAAAATTCTAGTACATTTTAGTAGTAGTTGAGCTACTTGTGGAGGAGCTCGTTCGGGGTAGTACTACCACCGTACCTACTTCTGCTGCCAAACAGTGATGTTTGCATTGCTGTTTTCCGGTGTGAAGAGTACGAGTGCCGGTGATATTACAATCACATGAGACTTTCTATCTAAATAAATATATAAAATAAATATTTTCGGGACATTTTACACATCACCATCTAGTCCCACACTATAAAGAGCTTGTACTGTGGGTACTAGACGATGGATATAATATTTAGATACTTTTTTCTTTTTCTTTTTGTAAATCATCATCATCATTCATCATTTCAGCCTAAAGATATCCACTGCTGGACATAGGCCTCCCCCAAGCATATGTATGTTGGGGGGATATGCCATAATCACCACGCTTGGCAGGCGGGTTGGCGATCGCAGTTGGTTGGTTAAATACTCAGAGAACGCTGCTGCCCATCCTCTGGTGAATCCCTTAGTCGCCTTTTAAGACACCCATGAGAAGAGATAAGGGTGGTGCAATTCTTTATGTCCGGCACCACACGGACAAAAAATAATATATAATATTTTTGTAAATACGTACTTATAATACATAAGAAACACCCAGACCAACACAAACACTCATGTTCATCACACAAATATTTGTGTCCTGTGGGAATCGAACCCACGACCACATCTACATGTCTCAGTTTGTCGAACAGACTGGCGGTAGCGTTTAGGTAACAGCCTAGATTGCAGTTGTTTTGGGCAAAGATAAATCAGGTGGGCCTTTATCTCGTTTCGCAATCCCATAATAAATAAATACAATATTTTCTAGATGACCCTTATAACTTGAAAATAACGCTATATATGTATAACACCATATAGTAATATCCAAATGGGGTTACGCTCGGGCACACAAACTACACTCAAAAAGGGCTCAGAACTCAGTATATTAAAACTTGTAAAAGTCAAATATTTTTTCATTTAGGCCATTATGCTAATAAATCGTCGATGGCGTGATGAGAGTGCACGTCGATACGTCTATACATCGATACTAGGATACCAGTCGTGCTGCCAACAATGGGAGTAGCCGGGATTTATTGCAAGCCCGGGGTTCGTGCCGGGATGATACCGGTGGCACTAGAGTGGATCTTAAAAAAATGCATTTTATTATATGTAAGTGTATTTTTAAAATGTATATATTTATTTTTATTATAAGTCCGTATATAACATACATAATAAAATAGGTATACATATTAGACACTTCTTGAAAATCCGCCTGGAATATCCCAGATTCCTCCCAAACTAGGACAAATCCGGGGATACCCGGACAGATGGCATCCTAGGGCTCATAACAGACATAACATACGGAAACATAAGACTTGATATCAGATGCATTCCGATAAGGCAGCAGCTGAAAACATATTTGCTGTATTTTAATATAAGGAATTAAGATGGCATTCAGTACATTTCAAATCATCAACAAATATGAGCTTTTGCCTTTCATTTCGTAAGCTTTTGCCACTAGGTACCAACATTTGTTTAAATGTTATCTTTAAAAATTAATCAGAATTACTTTTTTGTTACAATTTCCTTTTAAAACAAATCTTAAATTGTCCTTACTATTCTTTCGTTCCTGAAAAATGAAGCCGGCGTCACCGCGGAAGGCACAATGGCTCGATGTTAGAGTTCAACGTACCAAGTTCGTTTATTTCTGCCATAACTTATGACTTATGAGTTACCCATGCTTCTCATATCCCATAGATATGGATACATGTATCATGCACGAAGTAATCATCATTTCAGCCGAAAGACGTCCACTGCTGGACATAGGCCTCCCCCAAGCATCGCCACAACGACCGGTCCTGCGCCTTCCGCATCCAGCGGATTCCCGCGACCTTTACCTTCACGAAGTAATAATGCGATAATTCTATAATCATCATTATACACGCTGAAAATTTAGTTGTTTTAAAAACGAAAAGGGGTCATTGTACTCATCATTATGAAAAACTTTTACTATGAGACTAAACCCGAAATCGCGAAAAAAAAATCAGATGATTCCTACATTTTGTCGATTTAAGTGAACACAAATGTAAGGATCAACTGATATTTTTTTCGCGATTTCAGGGTTGGTCCGGCACTAAAAGAACGGCGCGAAAAAATCTGTTGGTCCCTACATTTGTGTTCTCTTAAATCAATAAAATGTAGGGACCACCTGATTTTTTTTTCGCGAATTCAGGGTTGGTCCCATAGAAAAAGTTGTTCATAATGATGAGTACAATGACCCCTTTTCGGGAACTAAGCGACTCAAATTTCAGCGTGTATAGGTAGTACAATCAAGAGGGTAGTAAGTAGTTCAAGCGTACAGGTTACAAAGTGTGCATAAATTGAAATCAGACAATACCAGTAGTGGTGTCAAAGAAGTTATTGGCTATAAGTTTCTTAACTGAAGAAGTGCTTGAGCAAAATAGGTCTATATCCTGTGGCAATTGGTTAAACGAACCACAAACGCGCAAAACAAACGTGCTTGCTCTGTATCCTGTTCCTGTTGTAGTTGTAATGATGAGTACAATGACCCCTCTTAATTTTCAGTCTGATGGCAGTCGCTCCGTATAAAATGCTGATGTTCAGTTCAGCCGCATTTGGTTTGACTGGAAACCAACTCCAAAATTGTTGGGAAAAAGCGAGGAAGATGGAGGGTTTAATGCTCGATGGCTGAGGATAAAAGAGTAGCTGCTTGGCCCTGAAGATTCTTAACAAGATTCTCTTCTTTTCAAACTAATATAAGGCCTTGAAGTTCTTCATAGTTTCTGAACAACTTAAGAGCCCTTTCCCGTCTAATAGTCACCGCGCACTAATTAAGGCCTTTTGTAAAGATTTAAAATGAGATTTTAAGCGACATTGAAAAATATATTTAATACAGGGTAACGTTACGAATATTTGAAACATATTTTCGTCCTTAGAAACATCAAGGAGGAGCAAGATTTTTTTGATTTCGTTGTTTTTCTTTCTATATAAATTATGTATGGAAATAAAACCATTATTAAAAATTTTGAGATGACACTCTGATTGTAATGGACACTTGCATTGATTGCAATTTTCAATATCGCCTAAACTGTCTTGAAAATTTTTAAAAAGTCAAAAGCTAGACGGCTGTTAAACTGGAAAGGCCGCTTAAAGACAAAGTATGTTGCGAAAACATCAAAATGTATTTATTGTGTGTAACTATCCTGCTTTCTTTTTTACCTCTTAAAAATAACAGTAATTACCAACCCAGATACCACAAACTTTCAGTACCATAAAAACTAACGCCAGATACAGTAACAACTAACGCTACCACTATAACCAATCATATTTGCTTTGGTTTCCAAAAATATAACTAAAACATTAATGTCGTATTGTGTATAAGAGAAATTCTATTTGTACGCATATTTCATTTATATCGCTTTCCCTATTGTTTAGTTAACGTTATGAAATAAATATTTATCGCCATGACCAAGGTAATTAACTGTCGAAATCTAACTAAATCTTTGCACAGATTAATCTTATGCCCACTGGTATTGCTGTTTCGAAATTTAGATAACACGGAAATGAATCGTCTATGATTGAAATACATTCCTTTCTGGTTGAAAGAAAAGAGTCGTTTTAAGCTGTTATATATTGTGGAAAGAAAAAATTTCGAAAAGACGCCCGGCCCAGTTGGTGGTTGGAGGATCTTCGCTTCAACAATGAATAAAGAATCTTCTTATAATAAAACAAAGTTTAACCGGATTATATCGCGTATTATTTAAATTGGTTTTCCTGACGTTTTGAAAGCTTTGCAGCGTTTCGTCGTAGACTAAGATGACAATTGATGACATTGATGCTGATGTCTTCTGTTTGAGTTCCATTTTGCCCAATCCATAGTATTTTTTCCTAAATATTGTGTGTATATTTACGAATTAAAGTGCTTACTGTAGTCCTGGGGGGTCATCATCATCATCATCAGCTTATATTAGTCCACTGCTGGACATAGGTCTCTCCAATGGCACGCCACTGACATCGATCCTCGGCCACTCGCATCCAGTTGCTACCAGCCACCTTGCCAATATCATCGCTCCACCGAGCCAGAGGGTGTCCTACGTTTACCTATTCGCGGTCTCCACTCAAGACCCCGTCTACCCCAACGGCCATCGGTAAACTCGGGCAACTTCGGGAAACTTCGTCGAATCTTCTCGTCGCCTATTCCACAGACCGTTAAGACGTCGAAGGTCTTCAATCAGTGCGTCCTTCCTGTCATGTCTTACGGAGCCGAGACGTGGACACTCCGGTACGGTACTCTAATCACATCAGTTAAGACGCTGACAACAGCCAAATACCCCAAATAGGCTTCATTTAAAAACATTTTTAGCAGATCTATTCAGTTTGTGGGAATGAAAAAAATATATGTTAATTTTGATCGTATTTTCTAAAATCTATGTTATGGGCATAACACGTTTTCTTGAAGTTTTTTAGATAGAAAAAAATTGTTAAGTAACCTCTTAAAACATGCTTTAGAGCAAAAATTCTCTATTATTTACAAAATATTATAAATTAAATTAAGAAAGACAATAATCTAAAACGTACGGACGTGGGTACGTAGGGAGCGTTGTGGAGTGAAAGAAGATGTAGTGACAAAGATTGAGAAAGGTATGTTAAGATGGTTTGGACATATAGAGAGGATGGACGAGAGGAGATTGACGAAACAAGTATACGAAGCGAGTGTTGATGGAAGAGTTGGAAGGGGACGACCTCGGCGAACGTATCGCGATCAAATCGCGGATGTTCTCAAAAAATGCCAGGTTAAGAGTTCTCTAAACCGACGAGCATGCATGACGAGTTTAATGGACGTAGATGAAGCGAAAGAGGTGTGTCAGGATCGTAGCAGGTGGAAATCCATAGTCTCTGCCTACCCCAATGGGAAACAGGCGTGATAATATGTATTTATGTATGTATAATGTAAAACATGGTTGTTTCTGTTTTTCAAATAATCTTTTAGTTTTTTGTTTAAAATATATATTGTTAATTTTCATTCAAGTTGAGCGGCGCACCTGACGTCCCGCCTCTCTTTCAGTTCTGTACAAAACGACAGTGACCGCATAGGTCTGATTTTTTAGTTGTTGTCAGCCTCTTAATAGTTATTATGTGGTTTATCAGTTAGTATGTACCTAGGTACTGAAACATTCAAGAGTCGACAGACACAATCATGGCTACGCTACATACGTACTCCTGCAGCAGACATAATAAAGCTTCCATAGCCTACTTAGTTCTAAATAAGACATAATATTGCAAAATGAACTTCAATCGTACCAATCGTATGCACAAGAGTGGAATAATCGTGAGAAACAATCCGTACTTACTAATAAAAATGTCACACGTTGATCCGTTCAGCGGTTATAGGAATGCACTGCCATCTAGTGTTGATGAAAAGAACTTATCAAGAGGGATTATGAGCCATATTGCAATAGCGAGTGTATTTTATTGTGAGTTTGTGTTGGGTTGCCTAATAAAGGAAGTACGGAAGGATAAATTGAAAATACTTTTGTTTTTAAATATTGTTGTAAAATAGAGCAAGCAGGAAAAGAAATGCATTGTTTCTTAGGAATTCCACAGAATTTTATGCTAGTAATAAAATATTTTCCAGATAAGGTCCAGGAAGTCACCATTTTATGTTTAAAATTTTAAATACGTTCATTAGTAAGTAATTATTATCACTAAATGTAAGAAAATATTCTTTCGACGAAGAAAAAGCTTGAAAATATTTCTTAATCATGAATATCATCACAACGTCATGCACAATCAACATACATCGGCACAATCTCTTACAATTTGTATTCAGGACGTGTCCTACAAGAATCCAATTCATGAACAACCATATGAGGATTAGTGAGGGATTGCAGATTTAATATGGTCCGTCATTATCGATAAGTTACGCGCTAATTTACTTGTCGTTGCCTTGTCGGCACGTCCACATTCCGAGGGATGGGATCAGTCGATAAAATTGCTTTGACCTTATCGTGAATCCAATTTTGGATAAAGACAATGATGATCGATCAATCTATTGTAATTGTAATGTCTGTTTAGTCGATGATTTTATGTACCCGAGGAGCCTTAAGTCAAGATTATGTAGAGGTTAGCCAATGAGAGGTCGCCACGCTTTTTTAACTCAATCTTGTTAGCGATTGATAGTGTATCAAGTACACAGTGTGTCAGGGTATCGTGTAATTCCTGGACGTACCTTGGCTGAACATTGGCCTCACAATAACCGATACAACTATTGGTCAATGGAAAAATCAATGGAAAATCACGAAACAAAGAATAAAAATGAAAATACGTTTACTTGGACACGTAATCACAAAACAGTTTTAATTTAAAAATAACATTGCTTTTTAAACGTCGTATAACTTTTAACTGAAGAATAAATGTGACTTAAGTTTTGCAAAATTGTCTATACAACAACCAAAGAATTAATAAGTACTTACGTAGTACTTAATAATTCCATGACAAATGTCAAAATGTCAAACTTATTCCTCAGATAAAAGTTAACTGGCGATTGATAAACCGGCCCTAAAAAGAAAAATTATAATAAACTATTTTTGTTATAATATACTGTAATTTTTTTTTGTTCTGGATACCCAAAAAATCAGCTGTTTCATAGAACAGGTACATTACTTCAAGTACATAAGTATCTCTCGACCGAGATGTATGCAAGGGCTGATAAATTTTTCGCGATTTCAGGTTTGTCCGCATAGTAAAAGTTGTTCGACAGCATTCCCTGAAGGAGCTCTCCAAATATTACCACAAACTTCTGATAAAAGTTGTAGAGGAACTATCTCAAACTATAGAAGCTTTTTAACTCTATGCTCATCAAAAGCATTTTCAAATACCGCAAAATGGTCATCTTCAATAGTGCCTTGATAGCTTTGGGATAGTGCATAGAATCTACAATTAGATCCCAAACTATAGAACCTTCTTAACTCTATGCTCATAAAAAGCATTTTAAAATACCGAAAAATGGTCATCTTCAATCTCGTAACGAAATGTACCTCATTACAGTCAGCTGTGCACTTGTCACTTCATTCGTCGCCGCGTGATTGTTTTATAATGCCCATTTTTATTGCTTACGCATTATTTTGTAATCAAAAGAGTCGTTGTACCAGCCCGCCGGCTATGCGTGTAATAAATGGGGGAGGATGGCCCTTTTGAACTGGTGGGTAAATATTGGCCCCTTCTTCTTACTTGAACATAATTAACTGCTTTAGTGTTAATTTTATAAGTGGCTTATCCTAATGATGCATGCTGTGGTGGATGGTTAGAGAGTAGTATATTCCTTGGTACAGGTGGTCAACTATATCTGCCACAAAATAATAGGGCCGATTCGTTAGAGAGTAGTATATTCCTTGGTACAGGTGATCAACTATATCTGCCACAAAATAATAGAGCCGATTCGTTAGAGAGTAGTATATTCCTTGGTACAGGTGGTCAACTATATCTGCAACAAAATAATAGGGCCGATTCCAATTCACGAATACACGGTAAACATTTTTTGAGCAACACGGCTGCGGCAATGAGTTGCTGTCAACATGTTGCTAGCTAAATTCGTGTTGCATGCTTGATAGCTACGTTGTACATTGCAACATTTAAGTTTTAATTACGTTATTTATCAACTAAATTTGACATAAAATAATGAGCAACCGTGTTACTCGACAAAAGATAACTGTGAATTCGTAGCTTTAAACACCACTAAAATTAACCAATTTTCTCTTATAAATTTTTTATAACACCATTGTTTCTCGATCTCATGGATTTCCGGTAAAAAAGGTATATATTTTTTTAACATTGATCCTAATAACATCTTGATTTATCACTGACAGTGTCCTCCAAAGTTGTCAAATTGGGCAATTTAGCTCGCAAATTGGGCAATTTGAAACTGCCAACTAGCTGAGCGTATAATTTTGTTTAAATAGTTGTAGGATAAGTGTTTGTCTGTCAACTATTTAAGGCCATTTTGGTAGTCATTTGAGACCTTTATCGCACTGAATCTTGACATTAGACTGGTAATTGTGTTAAATTACTTACACTTAGATACAGTTCAAGGGTAAGAGGTCATGATTCCTTATGGAATTGCCAAATATAACCCATTATGAAATTAAAACTAAATTACCGACGGTTTTACGTGCTCTCCGAGGCACGGGGAATTTCCTGATTCCAGGCTGCGATTGAGAAATTTTCTTGACAAAAAAACCCCAACAACTATTTTTGACGTTGGTTCTGCGCCTGATCTCTCACTGGTCGTGTCGGACTGCTGTCCCATCTGATCATGAGATTGAGTGAACAGAGAGTGCACCCTGTGTTAGCGCATGAACTTGTGCACTAAATTAGAGGGAGTAAAGTACCAAAATTGGTGATCGCAGTTCGATGAACGCAATGCAAGACGAAATAGTCTTTATCCTGTATCTTATTAAAATATAGAAAGTCGTCTTAAGAGGCTGACAACACCTAAAAAATCAGACCTCTGCGGTCACTGTCGTTTCGTACAGAACTGAAAGAGAGGCATCGAGCCGAGGGACGTCGGATACGCCGCTCAACTTGAATGAAAATTAACAATTTTTTTTTTTTAAATAAAAATCTAAGAGCTTATTTGAAAAACAGAAACAACAAATGTTTAGATTATTGTCTTTCTCAAATGTTTTCTTAATTTTATTTATAATATTTAGTAAATAATAGAGATTGTTTGCTTTTAAGCATGTTTTAAGAGGTTAGTTTACAATTCTTTTCTATCGAGAAAACTTCAAGAAAACATGTTTTGGGCACAATACAGTTTCAGAAAATACGATTAAGATTAACATATATTTTTTTTAATGCTAAAAAATTTTTTAAAAGAAGCCTATTTGGAGTAATTTGCTGTTGTCAGCGTCTTAACATGCCTGCTACGCACGTTAAGCTGTCGGTCCCGGTTGCATGCAAATATCTGTTGCTGTTGTTACGTATAGTCGGAAGCCTGATAGTCTAACAACTGGTCTAACCATATGATATCGGTATTACCCAGTAACAGGGTTGCGGAGGTCTGGATGGCAGTCGCTTCATGTAAAATGATGATGTTCAGCTGCATCTGGTAGGACTGGAAGCCGACCCCAACATAATTGGGTAAAGGCTCGGAAAAAAAAAGTTGCCTGCTGACACAAGCAGCAAAAGATAGGGTCATCTGATGGAATTGCCAAATGAGGCCATCATCATCATTTCAGCCGAAAGACGTCCACTGATGGACATAGGCCTCCCGCAAGCATCGCCACACCGACTGCGCGTCCTGCGCTTTCCGCATCCAGCGGATTTCCGTGACCTTCACCAGGTCGTCGGTCCACCTTGTGAGGGGCCTACCCACGCTGCACCATCCAGTACGCGGTCGCCACTCCAGAACTTTACTAACCCAACAGCCATCCGTTCTGCGAGCAATGTGCCCCGCCCATTGCCACTTAAGTTTGGCACTTCTTCGAGCTACATCGGTTACTTTCGTTCTCCTGCGAATCTCCTCATTTCTGATTCGATCACGCAGGGACACTCCGAGCATAGCCCTCTCCATTGCCCTTTGAGTGACTTTGAGCCTTCTTATCAGGTCCATTGTGAGCAACCACGTTTCAGTGCCGTAAGTGATTACTGGCAATACACACTGGTCAAAGACTTTCGTCTTGAGACACTGCGGTATTTTGGACGAGAAGATATTGCGTAGCTTACCGAACGCTGCCCAACCAAGTCGGGTTCGCCAAATGAGGTACACTCGTCAAATGATTTTTAGTCACAATTAAAATGCATTGATGCTATAAAATACCCCTTCGTTGTCTTTCTATTATAATAACTGGGATAATAACGACCCGTTTCCCATAATATTGTTTAAAACTCGGCCATCATAAAAACAACCGTAATTTTATGCTTTTTAACGCCTTCAGTGCTAAAACATCAATAAAATGATTTGCAGTTGTAATTAAGATTAACGCAATAATTCTCATTTTTCAAATCGGATGACAGTAAAGATTATTTTTAATGATGAATGTTACAAGCCTCAAGCAATGGCAGATGCGACATGATTTATAGATCCACTTTTTAATGGTTTTTCGAAAAATATTCAACTAAATATTTTGTTGAAAAAATCAAAACATGTGGGATTCTGTCGTACTGTCACTGTCGAGGTGTGTAGTTGGAAGGTATGATTTTGATACTTGATTTTATTATTTTATATAAAAAATGCTATTTAATTTATGTATGCTTGTAACCTTCTCATTCTGAGAAGAGGCACGTGTCCAGCAGTGGGGCAATAATGGGCTGATTATGACGATGATGATACTTGTATGCAAAATAAGTGTAGTCGACATCGCATTATTACTAGCTCGGCTGGCTGTGTTGGCGTTGCCGCTGCGTCTGCAAAAGCCCTCAAGCGACGCAAATGCAGTAACCTATCAGGTAACTATGACTTTGGTCCGTTTGGGTCAAAACGCTCGGGTCATGGGGTCCATGTGCACGCTTCCTTTTTAAGGAAATCGCTAAGACGCTGGTCGAAACTAAGCGTTGCCATTCAAGTGGCAACGCTGCCAGTCTTCTGGGCACTACGCCAGATGACAGCGGTGTAGAGGGATACTTCGATGTCTAAGCATGCCTTTTGGTATCATTTTATTTTGTACTTGTTTTTTATGGTTGTTGTAAATATTGTATATATGGCCTTGTAGACTTGTTAATAATAAATTATCTAGGATAGATTGATTAATTACCCACGAACATTTACCTACGAAAATGAATACAGCTGTAACATAAAAATTAAAATAATAATTAATTTAATAATTATAAAAATTAACAGCTAAATAATAATTTAACACAACATAACATAACGCCTGTATTTCCCCGAAGGGGCAGGCAGAGGTGTATAGTACACCCACATTTCGCCAGTTATGTTATAGTCCCATGTAATAGGGGTCCCATGTAAAATAATTATTTAATAGGTACCTATTTCTTAAGATAAGGTTACATAAATTCTGTAAGTTGTAGAGATACATTGGAGGTATTGTAAAAAATCTAAAACCGAACATTACGATACTTTATTCATATTAAATCTAACTATCTAAGTTTTCGGCAATCTATCAATTTGCTTTGCAGGATTGTTTATCCTGTTTGATTTGTTTAATCTGTTCAATTAAACGTAAACTTCCACATCACACAATAGTACCAATCATACACCGTCCTCCTATACTCACCTATAACACACTGCAAAGGTATCCGATACCTATATGTTCAGTTTTTTGGTGAAACGATAGGTTTTCATGCATTTTTTTTGTTAAAAAAGCATCGCGTGCGTTTTGTTCGATGCAAAAATGGAATTCGATGCAGAACCCGCATAAATGTGTATAAAAGGTGGTGCTATGAAAAATGGCTGATGTAGAGATACTAGCTTTTTTGGTATGTTTGATAACTATGACTTATGCGCGCTATTAAAAAAATGAGAATTAAATAGTTAAATAAAAATAAGTGAATATTTTGGGACATTTTACACAGCACCATCTAGTCCCAAACTAAGCAGAGCTTGTGTGCTTGTACTATGGGTACTAGACAATGGATATAATAATACTTATATACTTTTTTTTGTAAATACATACTTATAATAAATAAGCAACACCCAGACAAACACAAACACTCATGTTCATCACATAAATATTTGTGTCCTGTGGGGATCGAACCCACGACCTCGTCATCAGCAGTCCGACACTCGAACTTCTATACTAGACCATAGACGTCAATAAATAAATTCATAATAAATACTATATAATAAAACAAGTTAGCCGGATAACATCGCGTATATTATTTAAATTGGTTTTCCTGACGTTTCGGAAGCTTTGCAAAACCAACCAGGAAAACCAATTTAAATAATATACGCGATGTAACACGGTTAAACTTGTTTTATTATAATGTGTAGTGATCGCGAAAACCTAAGAAATTATTAATTTCAATGTCAATTTATTTTATATTGTGGTACATAGGTAAAATAAAGATATTAAATACATTTTGTTGTGCTGCTATGACCCGCCGTAACTGGCATACAATAAATTTACAACAGGACAAATTCTTACAGTAAATATTAGGTTAATAAAAAATAAAAAATATCAAATTTAAATTATAAATACTATAACAAACCAAAATCATTTAAATACATTTTATAATGTTTAATTAAATACAATAAGCTTTATAATGTAAGATAATAATTGTTACTAACAAAATTATGGACATCAATTATATAGTCTGAAATAAATGATTTTTATTATATTTATTTATCGTTATTTAAGAGCAAAAAATTAAGCAATTGGCAGTAACGAACTAAAGCGACTATGTTTCGGCAAAGCCTTGAAAAGGTTCCCATGGCATACTTTTGAAGATAATTTTGATTCTATGCAATACACTTTACCGTGAAATTGACAAAAAACACGCCAATTAATAAATGCAAGAACTTAAGAAATAGCATAATTAAAAAAACGAAGTAAGTCTTTTTTGATGAACTGTAAATAATTTTAGAGATTTGGCTTTAAGCGAGAACTACATTAGACCGAACGCACACGTCTGAGACGTCTCACACGTACAAGGCCTAACTTTGTATTGAATAACATTGAAAATTAGACCCTAAGGGCAGCTCCACACGTTGGCCCCAACTTTGGAGCGAGCGTTGGGCCGTAATTATGCCTAGCGTCCACACGTTGGAGATAATGTTAGTTTAGTTCCGTCAGAGCCAATGTAAAGACGTCTGAAATAGATGTTGCACTGCGCATTTTAAGATTATTGAGTGCTTAAGAGCTGAACTGTCAATTAAAATAACATAATAGTTAAACAATGGACGTCGTCTTAGAAAAATATTTTGACAAACAAAAGAATATCATTATTATTTGTTAATAAACATAAAGATTTTTTTATAGAAATTTTATAACTATTGCGTCCATCCACGCGGATGACATTTTATAGACGCGGTGACCGTAGGAACAAGCTCATTCGATGCACCTTACTGCATGAGCGCTGCGTCAAGACTGAGCAAACCGCCAACGTGTGGGCGCATCTCCAACGTTGGCGCATAATTCCTTTGATAAAACCGACACGCGAAGGCTAACTACCAATGCTCGCCCCAACGTTCGGGCCAACTACATTTTCCCGATCCACATGTTGGCTAATAGCGTTGGCGCCAACGTTCGGGCCAACGTGTGGAGCCGGGGTAAAGCGTTGCGTCGAGTTGCGTCGCGTGGCGTGGATCTGATGTAGTTCTACACAACTAGTTGCCATATATATTCGGGCGCCGACGCGTCCAGATCGGCGTACGTGGCCCACGTCGGCCTAATGTAGTAAAGTTCTAGCTTTACTGTTTGAACGACCACACATAGAGGACTACATAATTGTATGACGAACTTTTTTGTAAAACATTTTTTTTTCTCGTGGTTACAATCCTCATGGACGCACTCCGCCCGGGGAAGGCGGAGCCAGTGTCGGACTTTTACCGACTATAAACCACTACGGTGTTCCTCTAACGACCTTGGCCGGGGGCGTGAGAAAAACTCCTGTAATCGCCAAACCGTCCCCGGCAGGTCCCGGCTCGCCACTAGTAGGCGAGCCCTTTCTCCCCATGCGGCAACCATATCTGGAACACAACGCGCCTCCGTCACGGGCCTTGACTGGTCGGGTGGCGGGCCACCCCGAGTCCTCCGTCCGCAGGCCCACACCTAGGGTGGCTGGCGGTTGGCATACGCCCTGCGACGACCAAGTCACCTCCTGCGGATGGGAAGAGAGGTCGTCGTGTCACGAACCCTCTCCGCCGTCTCCTTAGCGAGCATTACCTCCTCGCAAAAGGAGACGACGCCTTCCCAAGCGCTCTCGCTCCCGACCATAGATAGAACAACCTCTCAACCCTGCACGAGCTACGGGGTCTTGGTATGTTTTAAATGTTACTTGACTTGACCACATAAATTGTTATGCTCAGTAGCCGCTTGGACACGATAATTCTTTAATAATTATAACAAACTAACCAATATTCATTCAAGTCCGCCATAAACTCAACTTACTGTCAACATCTAACTTGAATGCACCTTATGTTTGCCTAACGCTACGTGTTCCACTTATTAAGTTGCATTAGAGCAGCTATTAACTTAACACGCCTTTTAATGTGTGGAAATAAAGGAAATATTGATGTGTTTGGTTAGAGGTACAAAGTAGTACAAACTATTACAAGCGCAGGACCCTTCGTTGTGGCAATGCTTGGGGGAGGCCTATGTCCAGCAGTGAACGTCTTTCGGGTGAAATTATGATGATGATGACAAACTATTTATACAGCGTGTTATTGAAATAACTGAAAACTTCTTGAGGGTCATTGTACTCATCATTATGAATAACTTTTACTACAGGACCAAAAGTGAACTCCCGAAAAAAAGAATCTGCTGTTCCCAATTTAGATTTATGTTACTAGTACGATGGTTGGTGCTTCTCTATACTGTATAACAATCATCAACATCAACTCAGCCTATCGCAGTCCACTGCTGGACATATGCTTCTCCCAAGTTGCACCACAAAACTCGATCCTTTGCCTTCCGCACGCAGTCCTCCCCAGCTACCTCCTTCAGGTCGTCGGTCCACTTGGCTGGGGTCGCCCTATACGTTAACGACATTTGCCGATACGCGGTCTCCACTCAAGGTCTCGTCTGCTCCAACGACTTAACAAATAATACAATCTTATTGCATGAAAATTCACAGATGCCTTTCAAAAGTTTTTATTTAAAACATTTGACATAAACCCAGTTTTCGATTATCAAGTTTACACGAACAATGAATCATTTTATGCTCACTTATACAAATGCAACTATACCAACACCGCTTGCAGTTCCCCCTAATTCCTATACCTTCGAGGTGACCCTGAAGATTACACAGTCACGTCTCAATACAACAAATACTCCTTATCAGGCAGACATATGTAGCAACTG
Organism: Asteroscopus sphinx; assembly: GCA_949699075.1. Lineage (NCBI taxonomy): Eukaryota > Metazoa > Arthropoda > Insecta > Lepidoptera > Noctuidae > Asteroscopus > Asteroscopus sphinx. The sequence goes on along the minus strand of OX453022.1, from coordinate 16,588,258 downwards.
TCGTTATTCACTTATCATTGAGCATACAGTCTTGGTTTTAGAGTATGGAGAGAAGCTATAGAGCGCCTAAAGTGCCGTGTAATATTCTGATGAGGCTGCTTTCTTAATTTAAGTAGACGTCGATACACGCGACAGTAATAGCAGTAGCGATCTCCTGGTGTTATTAACAGTTGCAGTTGCAGTGCTGTGGTCACCAAACATTTGAGCCAAATATTATGGTGGTTGTGATATTTACTTCCTGTTTGTTATTGCGCTTTTGATACAAGAACAAACAGATCACCATGATTAGCGATCAGACGGCATCATAAGATTAAAAAATTTATTGCGGTTAACCTCAATAAGGACATATTTTTGTTACGATGGTGCAGTTTCCTTTCTCACACTCTTAGAATAACTACACATAGAAACCAAGTTAGCGCGCATAATTTGAAGTAACTAAATTGGAGCCAGAAATGGCTCCATTCGGTACAGCTTATGCGCACCTGAATTTGTGTCGACGTCGCGGCGTCGGGGAAAATTTTACGTGCCGCATGCGGGCACACATCGATTTTTGTGCTTTTTTTTATAGTATAGAATGACGAAACGAGCTAAAGGCCCACCTGATGTTAAGCGGTTACCTTTGCCCATAATAACTGCAATACCACCTAGGCTGTTGCCTAAATAGTACCGCAAGTCGGTTCGCCAAACTGAGACAAGAAGATGGAAAGTCTCATGCGATTGCTTCATCTTTGTGAATGAAACGATCACTCTATGTTCTGTGCGATACATCCACGAGGGAAATAGAAATATTTAATGGCGAGAAAAAATTACATTTGTCAAACAAATGTTTTGGTAGAAACCCCACGTGTCAGCCTAATATTTTCTCAACTATGTTATTTTTGGCTTTAGGGCTAATCATACACCACGCTCTATAGCTGTCTTATTACTACTCTAACCTAACTCCTGTCCTCGCACCGTGTTCTGTGTGGTCTACGCCCGTATTCCATAGCACGTGCTGCTCCAGCTGCCATCACAAAAACAAGGAAGTGCACGGATTCTGTGCCGTAAGGTTTTGTTCACGAAGTGCACAGTCAGTGGATGTACAAATTTTACAAGTTGGATTTGATTACGTTTTGGTTAAGGAGGATGGGATGGGGAGTGGAGAAATGTTATACGTTTCGTTAGAAAGTTGAAAACTAAAGAAATAATGAAAGGCAACCAGCAAGATTTATACGTGACAGTACAGTAATAACTATAAGACATTTTTAAAAGAGCAAAAAACTACCTAAAACCAATAAATAGGTACATAAATTAATTAGATCAAATAATGTACTTTATACTTTATGCTTATTAATTTATGACCATGTTTTACTTATCAATTAGTTTATTAAAGTAGTTAGTTAATATGATAAATAATAGAATGATGTTGATGATTTGGGTTTTTTCTTTATCCAAGTCCTATTTTAGCTGATTTCTAATCCATCAAAAGGGTTCAATTTTAGCCAAAATTAAAACTAAGATTTATGTGAAATCTAATTGTAAATTTGGCTATTGCTAATATACTAACGAGATTATCCGGAGAAGAACCGGAGTGACCGACATAGCTTGTAGGATTAGTAAGCTGAAGTGGCAGTGGGCTGGCCATGTCTGTCGAAGGGCCGATGGCCGCTGGAGCAGACGAGTCCTTGAGTGGAGACCGCGAATCTGAAAACACAGTGTAGGGTGCCTCCCAACAAGGTGGACCGACGACCTGATAAAAGTGGCTGGGGGGGACAAGATACGGAAGGCAGAGGACCGAGTGTTGTGGTGCAATTTGGGAGAGGCCTATTTCCAGCAGTAGACTGCGATAGGCTGAGTTGATTGATTGATAACATACTGACTAGTTTAAAAAAGTTATGTTATTTAAGAGAAAACTACATCTCGTTCAGAAATAGAAATCAAGCCATGTCTCCCCTATTAAAAACGTAAATAAAATCACCATAATCAAATCAGAAGTTAGAAAAAATCACAAACATTCGTTCAGCACGTGTTTGAGGCACATGTGCATTAAAAGGACCATTTTTTGATTCAAAAGGATGAATCGGAAGTCCCAACATCCTTATAGTTCTTAAAAAAAGCCACGCCCCTTCACAAGTACTTGTAATAACCACTATAACTTGACCCATCTTAACGTCTTATTTGTTCGTGGAGACAGGTTTTCTTATGTTGGATTTCAGTTCATGATTTGTGAATGAACTGGTGAATGAAAAAGGAGTTTCCGGTACTTTTAATACGTTTGATATCAAGTTAATAGATCTGTCTGTCTATTTAAAGGTCTTATACAATGACAAATCGGTGCTAATCTTTGAACATAGGCGGGACTAGCATTTGAGAGGATTCTGTAGAAGAAACGATTCAATATCCTTGAGATTTGATATGCAAGGATATGGCAAGGATGTTAAATTTCAAAGAAGGTATTAAAAAAAAAAAAAATTACATCGGCCTACGTCGGATGGCCGATGGAGCCTCAAAGTTCTTGAGTGGCGACCGCGTACTGGAAGGTCGCGGGAATCCGCTGGATGCGGAAGGCGCAGGACCGGTCGTTGTGGCGATACTTGGGGGAGGCATATGTCCAGCAGTGGATGTCTTTCGGCTGAAATGATGATGATGATGATGATGATGACTATGTGCTAACAATAACAATTAAGTCACTGTTAATTAATTCCTTAATATTTACTTATTTATAGAAAATAGATCTATATTTTACGGATTTCTACGTTGTCACTTCTTCAACAACAAAACCATAACACCAACTCAACCTTCCTTAGCAACACTTGCGCCTGCGCACCCAAATAAAAAACCTACAATAAAGAATTCTCCCATTAATCATGCATAGTAAAATAAATGCGAGTTTAATAATATTGACAGATGGAGTATCTTCACGCCGAGGGCAGCGGGTCAGGCAGAGAGTAAGCATTAATCTGCAATAACTGTATATCGTCTTACGTCGGCGCTTGCGCAGTGGTAATGGAATTTTGAGCGCATCTGTGTGTAGTTTTCTGAATTGTTTCTTTGTATGATCAAAGGTTTTGACAACTATTATACCCACAGGACAGGCTTGCCTAGTGTGGGGCCACTGGATAATTTCTTATTCTGTAATGTTGTTTCTTGGCAAATAAATGAATTTATTTATTTTATTTATTATTTATTTTGGGTTCAATCCCACTTAAAGTTTGAAACTAGAGTAACGTGTTGCGCCAGAAGCGTGTCGGTTTCATACATTCACATGGATAGAGACACATTATAATGTCGTGACGCGTTCTACAATAATGTGTCTCTTTTAATTTAAACATAAAACATAACCAGCCCATTACTGTCCCTATGCTGGGCACGGGCCTCTTCTCAGTACGAGAAGGCTAAGGCCTTAGTCCACCACGCTGGCCTAGTGCGGGTTGGCGGACTACACACACCATTGAGAACTGTATGGAGCACTCTCAGGTGTGCAGGTTTCCTCACGATGTTTTCTTTCACCGTTAAAGCAAGTGATAATCGAATATAAATCCGCACGTGAATTCGAAAAGTCAGAGGTGCGGGCCGGGATCGAACTCACACCCTCCTGTATGGAAGGCAAGCGCTCAACCACTAGGCTATCACTGCTTTGTTATCTTTTTATTTATAATTTATGTACACACATGAAAGGAGACAGCATTAAAAGTATTAAGTACAAAGTTACTGCTTATTTCAACTGGGATTTTTGCAATGACCCTGAAAATAGCTCGGATGATAACGAAAATCATTCTTAGATTCCAATTACCCGGTCCTTTGCAATCGTCCTAGGATTATCGCAAATATCAGATTTTTCCGATAATCCTACGACATATAAAACCGATAATGCTTCTGGCGCAATACGACATACAACGACACACTGGTAGATATATGTTTAACGTAGGTACAAACCTACATTGGTCAAGTGTACAATTAGGTTTAAATGAGGACCTAATTTTTTTCGGTTGGGGTCTGGGCAAGGTGGAGGTAGGGTTGCCATCCATCCAGGTTTCCCCGGATTTGTCCTAGTTTAGAGGTCATCCGGGGAGTGTCCGGTCCTTCATTTGTAGTCCGGGTTTAAAAACGTAAAGTCTGAAAATAAATAAAAAGGTGATTTATGACATTTTTAACTGTTTATTATTAATAACTTCTTAGGTTTTCGCGATCACTACACATTATAATAAAACAAAGTTTAACCAAGTTTAAGTTTAAGATTAAAATAATTTTTTAGAAATATTTGTAAAGACGCTTGTCATCTTAGTCTACCTGCGACCACGAAATGCTGCAAAGCTTTCGAAACATCAGGGAAACCAATTTAAATAATATACGCGATTTAATCCGGTTAAACTTTGTTTTATTATAATGTTTATTATTACACTGACTATGTTTAAAAAAACCTGTTGACATGTCCGGGTTCTGGGCTCTAAAATCCGGGGTTTTCACGCGTCTTGTCCTGGTTGCCAAATTTTAGAGATGGCAACCCTAGATGGAGGGATATGTCGGATTCCTACCGACTAACGGCCAAAATTAATATCCAATCTATCCACGATTTGCCCTACTAGAGATAGGAATTTGACATAAGCTCCATACAAAATATGTCAAATTTTTATCCCTAGTAGGGTAAATCGTGGATAGATTGGTAATTAATTTTGGCCGTAAAACTACACGGTGGCCGTCCTAAGCACAAAATTGAGAAGCTCCAGAAACTCCATTGGACCGCGCCGGTGTTACGCCTTTGGCACGTCCCGGAAAAAAAATAGTGTATTGTTTCACACAATAGCGCGTGGCCACCACGTGCTGCTGTCCTCTCCAGGGTCGGTTTTTATTAAGGACCTAGCTTCAAGATAAAGGGGGTCAATTCTTGTAATTAAACATGTTAAAATACAGTTCCGATAGTCTTGATGTTCTAAATGTCGCAAAACAACGTCAATCGCTTACACATTTACAAAGTATGTGTCAATCAAAAAAAAAATTGATGTAATTGCCAGTTACATAAATATTAACTTTACGTTCATGAAAACTAAGTTGAATACAAAATGGTAAAATCAGTTAAAAAGGTCTTCAAAATATTGACGTTGAAAAGGAAAATGATAATTGTGTCGGGTTTCGAATTCGAAATAATATACTAGACTTTAACTATATTTTGTACATTTTAATGACGACAATTCAAATTTATATTTTATTCTTAGTCTTTATTAATTTACACATGACCCGAAGATAAAATTTTATTTGTAGATTTTACTGTCTATTTTTTAACTGGTAGACTAAATTTACATTCACACCGTAATTAAACGGTGTACCATAGTATTTTAGGTAAACGGGTCATACTTTATGTGTAAGATTAGCCACATCTCATAGACAGCATCATAAAAAACTAGGTATGTATGTTTATTGAGTCTCACTTCATAAAAAAATGATTGAATTTCTTTCATTTATTGATATTAGGTGAGGAATGTGCAATTTAACACTTGCCCGGTTTAAAATGATTCGTTTTAGTATGTTTTCTATTAATAAAACTGTCGAAGTGACTGTAATTGTAAAGTAATGATGAGTGTATAAAACTAAAGAGATTTGAAATGTCATCTTGGTGGTTCCGTATACAACGCGTAACAGAATAAATGCAAGTCTTGAAAGTAATTTGTTCGCAAGGAGAATCGATTAGTTATCAGCGGATCCCGAAGTCCTTGAGGTCCAAAAACGAGTGACGACGTCTGTGGTCTAGTGGTTCGAGTGTCAGACTGCTGATCATGAGGTCGTGGGTTCGATTCCCACAGGACACAAATATTTGTGTGATAAACGCAAGTGTTTGTGTTGGTCTGGGTGTTCCTTATGTATTATAAGTATGTATTTACAAAAAAAAAAACTATATAAGTATTATATCCATTGTCTAGTACCCATAGTACAAGCTCTGCTTAGTTTGGGACTAGATGGTGCTGTGCAAAAAATGTCCCAACAGTATTTACTTATTTATTATTTAAAAAGACTAGCAAAATGGCTTTCAGTGTGTCAGCTGATGCCTAAAAACTATGTGATTGTGTGATTTTACAAAAAAATAATATAATAAATTATTCATTATAAGCGCCCTAGGAGGAATTTTATTCCTCCTAGGCAGGACCGGTCGTTGTGGCGATGCTTGGCTTGCCTATGTCCAGCAGTGGACGTCTTTCGGCTGAAATGATGATGATGATGATTCATTATATTCTAACTGAGATGTCTGAGGTCTTGCGATTATTATGTTACACTTGTTTGTATAAATGTTACATGTTGATCAATGTTGCTTAAAGAAACGAAATAAGTATAAAGTAAGCAGCAGATTTTTATTTTTCTATTTCAGGTTTTGTCCCATAGTTTAACAATCCACTAGTTGACTACTGTTACAAAATACCATTTTAAAGAAGGTACAGAAACAACAACATTGTTGAAAAAAAAAACCATGAAAAATGAAAGAGACACACGCTACGCGCTTTTACAGTTTTTGGAGGGGGCATTTTCTGTCCTTGATGAGATGCCAAGTTCCTATGAGGGTTTTGAACAATGACGTCATACTTTGATACAGCTGTCTCTATCTAGTAAACAAATTTAAATCGCTTATAGCTTGGTCATTTTATTATTAAATATTATATTGGTTTTTTCACTGTTGCTCATTTTTCTTGAAAGTTTCGAATAAAAAAAAACACCTTCCCTATTATGTGTACCGGAACCTGTTTTAGGGTTGAGTACCCACTTTCCGAATGACCTTCTATAAGAGCAGGCCCAAGTTCTGCGGTAGACAACGAACATTTTTCTATGCAAGGTCTTCTGAACATTTTACTTTGCCAAAGGAACTAAGGACTTTGAGTAATGATAATGTAACATCAATTTTTTTTCCAAGAATATGTAGATAGTAGTCTGATTTAATACCTGAGACTGGGAAGACTACTTTTGTTTATTCCAAATAATACTTACCTCAGGACCAAAATATGTACAGCATTCCAGCAGGACTAAGAATTTAATAAACATAATTAATAGCCATGTTACTTAAATTCAACATGAACTAACAGCTGATTTGCGACAGGTTTATTTACAGAACCCAAACCACATTTTTTGTTTGTTGATTGATTTTATAAAGTGTGGAATGTATTATAATGGTTGCTGTAACTGCACTTTGTATCCGCATGAAGACGACCGGCTAATTCTTATAACATACTTATTCTGTTTGGTCGACGCGATTTCGTAATTATATCGTAGTATAATGATAGGGATGAACTATCCCAAAGAATTTGAACTTTTTTCCCAAACAGAAACCCAAGGTTGTATGTATTCAAAATTATAAAAACAATAGGTTACATAAAGTTTGACGTCCTGATTTAATTATTAAATAAGCTCACCTACAATAGTGAGAGTTTATTTGTATGTATAAGTGAAATTTTAATTTTAGCATTAGTAGGTATCTGATACAGTGAAATTAAGCCCCTTTTAGGTTAACACTTTTCAGTGACGATAATTTTATAAAAAAAAAGATAAAATCATACGAACCAGGAATCAAATAAATAACGCGACAAAATTAAACCAAACCGAACAAAAACGCTGCCAGAATAGGGCAGTCAGAATAGGTCAGGTCGGAGTGCAAAATACGGCATCACTTTCACCATCCGAGATCCATTAGACAGACAACCACATCTGTCTCAGTCAAATTAGCTATAAACACGATTCTTTACCTTTTAAAAAACATTCAAATGCATTACAACACGTCTGCAGATTTCTTTTGTTGATCATCTTTCGAATTTGACGTTGACGTTAAAAGATATATTTAAAATTGTTCTAAAGCAAAAATAAATTTAATGTGTTTTTTTCGATAATAGACAGAAGAGCGAAGTCATGATTTATAATTGGAATCAAGTAAATGTGTATTTGTTTTTGGTATGTTTTTTTTTTCGTAAATCTTGCAATTTTATTTTCGGCAAACATGTTATTGGGTCATGCATCATGTAAACATGTTTTCTTCAAGGGGAGTGTATTTTTAAAGTTTTCAATAATGTGATTTGTGCTGCATGTTGCACTTTAAAGTACCTGTCATAACATGCATTATAAGTTATAGCCTTTGGACTCCCATTTGGGACATCGGTTTAAAAAAATTGGGTTCAAAAAGACAATATATGCCACTTACATGAAAATAGTTTTAACATTTTAGTAAACATATTCTAATGGTCGCCGAACACTCAGTCAATAGTTTCATAGCCTCAATAGGAAGGTGAAAAATGTTATATTATATGTATATTGAGTCAGTTGAGACTTGAAACCATATAAATGAGCTTACATTTTTTATACTGGATGGCAATTTATTATATAGCTGTGCTCCTTCATAGGTAATACTTTTTTTTGCGTAGTATGTTCTTACCTTTGACAGTACAAGTAGTCGTCGAAGACTGCGTTTACTAATTTGTGATATTTTTACAAAAGACAAGTTGGTATGGATGGTTTTATCGATTATTTTCCTTATTAAGATGCAAGTATATCAAAAACGAACTCACTAGGAATAGCAAACTCGGTGGCACTTGGATGGGTACCTGGACACTGTGGCATTATGGGAAACGAAACCGCTGATGAACTGGCTAGAGCTGGTGCTGAAAACCCCACTGTGGGCTCGGAGCTAATCTGTGGCATTCCTAAATGCACCACTATAGCTCACCATAAAAACTGGGGAGCTGACCAAAGTGTTAGCCTTTTGGAAAAATTCCCAGGCCAAGAACACTAAAAAGTGCTTCTAGTAGGCTTTAAGAAAAGGTTTACGAAAGAAGCGCTTTCTTTGAACAGGAATCACATAAGAATCCTGACAAGAGTCCTTACTGGGCTCTGCAAACTGAATAATACCTTCACAGGATGGACCTTAGTGATACCACAGTTTTTTGTCGCGAAAAGGATTAGATGCTCATCCCTATCCTATGCAAATGTGAAGCAATGTACCGCATAAAAAGCCAGCATCTTGGAGGCGACGTCATCTCAGCGCAGGAGAACAAATCCTCCTCCCCCAAGGTCATAGTCGACTTCATGATTTACTTGCAGCTTGGGGAGTGCTTTAATACAGCAAGAGGCATCATAATATATCTTATCAGGTCGCAGAGGCTTGGGGGTGTTCAAGAACCCTACAAAATAATAATAATAATGATCAAAAACATGATAGAATAGAATAATAATTTATTTGCAAAGAATGTAGGTACATTAAATAAAGGTGTTAACGGTAGCATGACCCTTGTACAATCTACCTTGAATGAGGCATGCAAACATTTTTGAGTTTAATTAATTAATCAATTAAATTTAAAATACAATACACTAATAAAACAATAATCAAATCTATTACATTAAACTGAATAGAATATAAAAATATGTAGGTAAGTCACGAGTAAGGGAGATACTTAAATAGTAAAACTAGCATTTATTATTTTCAAATCATTAATTAAATAGTAACATTATTTTCTGCGATATACGTGGGACACTCAGAAAGTTTTGCGAAACTAAAAAAAATTGTTCTATACGTACATATATTTTTATCAAATCTTTTCAAAGTACTTTCCACCAGCCTCTATACAAAGATTCATGCGCCTAAACCAGTTTTCAAAACACTTTTTCCAGTCCGCCGCAGACACCTCGTTTACAGCCTGCTCGAACGCAGCCAGCGCATCTTCCGGCGACGAAAATTGTATCCCTTTGAGCTGATTTTTTATTTTTGGGAATAAAAAGAAGTCACACGGTGCTAGATCAGGGCTGTAAGGAGGGTGACCCAGGAGTTTGACTGGCGTGCTGTCCAGGAAGTCCCTCGTTTTGAGTGCGGTGTGCGCAGGTGCATTGTCGTGGTGGAGCAGTAGCCCGCGGAGCCCTGTGTTTGGTCGCTTGTTGCTTATAACAGAGAAAACTTCTGGCAAACATTTGGTAGTATACCATTCGGCATTAATGCTTCTTTGATCCCGTAAGGGAATTGATACCAAGTGGCCAGTCAAATTAAAAAAGCTAGCGATCAAAATCTTACCCCCGCTTCTAGATCGCTTCACTTTGGTAGGCGTTGGCTCATTTTGAAACACCCAAACAGTCGACTGGCGCTTGGTTTCTGGGTCGTATTGATAAATCCAGGACTCATCACCTGTAACGATGTCGTAAACACGCCGAGACGAGCCTGCTTCAAATTTGTTAAGCATATCACGGCACCATTCCACCCGGGCCTGCTTCTGAGCATCGGTGAGGTTGTGCGGCACCCAGCGTGATACTATCCTCCTCACGCGAAGATGGCTGTGTAGAATCTCGTGAACGCTTCCCGATCCAATCTTCAATATGTGTTGAATCTCCTGATATGTAATTCGCCTATTGTCTTGGATTAAATTTTTCACTGCTAGCACGTTTTCTTCGGTAACAGCCGTCAAAGGGCGACCGCTTCTTTCGTCATCCCCCAAAGTTGGTCGACCGCGCTTGAATTCGTTATACCAACGATACACGGTTGCCTTGGAAGGGCCTTCATCCATGAATGCCATTTGAAGTCTATCGTACGATTCATCCGGTTTCAGGCGACACTTGAAATCGTATAAAATCATAGCTCTAAAATGTTCCCGGCGCAGATCCATATTTCAGTGAGACACAATACTTTGAATTAACTCGCAAAAAATGTGGAGGGAAATTTTGAAATTGGAACTTACTTATTTTTACTTATAAATAATCATATTTTCGAAAAACATTATAACTGGCCAGTCTCCCATATATAAAAACTTTTTTTCGCAATACTTTCTGAGGGGCCTGGTATGTATGTATTAATGTTTTTTTCTTCTTTTTTTTTTGGCATATCCCCCCAAACTGCTTGGGGGAGGCCTATGTCCAGCAGTGGACGTCTTTTGGTTGTAATGATGATTATTTTCTGCAATAAAATAGTAATAAACAAAACAATTTCAAATTAAATTTATAATATTAATATCATGTGTTATCTACATTGTAAAACTAGAATCTATCATTTAAAAAATCATTAACTGTATAGTAGCATTTCTTCTCCAACGATAATGCTGTAAATTTATTTTTAAAAATGTGTGTAGTTTAATTTTTTATAATATCAGTTACTTTATTGTATATTATAGGGCCCATGCTATGAACACTTTTTTATGTAAAGCCGTGTTGTAACCGCCAACATGTAAAAGATTTTTATATTGGCTTCTAATAGGTCCCCTTCTAGTTTCTGATACTGTAATGAAGAGATTCTTGTTTACTTTTACAAAAACAGCCATTTCCAAAATATACAATGCCGGAAATGTTAATACCTTTAGGGAGTTAAACACCGGTATAAGTACCACCGATAGAGGTAAATATATCAATAGTACCTTAGTTCCGCCAATAATTGATAACCTAAGATCCTGAGTAACCTCTAACGACACTTGAGATATAGGGCACAGTCTTCTAATTTTAAACGCAACCCACTAATCTACTTCGTTGCAAACAAGCTTTGAAGTCTCGCTTGCACTAACCCATAAATTTTACGAGTACCAAGATGACACATAAAATATTAAACGAATCCTTAATCATGCACACATTGCATTAGCAAAAACATAACCCTTTACATTCAAAATAACCGTGTGACATCACCGTCTGTCGCGAATGGCGGTGGCACATGCTAACTCGAAAATAACCAATTTGCCATATGCACACTCAAAAAATACAGAAAAAAAGGTTAAGAAACGCACGCAAACCTCATTTCTAAGATAAGCATCGAAGTGTTGCGATATTTGAAAATAGAACAACTGTTTGAAAACGGAACGCAACGGAGCGAGTAATTAAAAGGGATGCGCGACTAGACGTGTGTCCTGCGGGTTTGGTTGCGGTAACTTTAGAATTTGTTTGCCTCATGGTCTGATCAATAAAAACATATTTAAACAAAGCCTTGTGGCAATAAAATGAGTTTGAGTGGTTAATTTGTTTTGTAATACATTATTTTTAGGCCTTCTATTGATTTTGTGTATGTCCACTACACATTTAATAACAACAAATCACTGGATATAATTGTGGTTGGTAGCTAGAGACAACTGCTCTTTCTCAATCGTTGATGAAGTTTCAGGAACAATATCAGTTTCAAATTAAATGTACTTGAATTAATTAGCTAGCAAAAAGCTTAGCCTTAAAAATACCTACTGTGCCAAAACTCTTAATATTTAAAACTACTAAGGAATTAGTAACACCAACATACAGACAGCCAAATAAAATTCAATGTACAACACACAGATATTAATGAAAGGGTAAAGATTCCCTCTTTTGAAGGGGTTTTAATGTGGCACAAAAACTTAGGGGTCTTAAAGTTGCGACCAGGTGCCAAGCCTTTACCGGAAATCTGTGAGGCAACCCGTTCGTGGCGGAAACAGCGGCGCATCCCTCACCTTCGACGTTCGTATTAAAAAAACGTCCCTTCTGTTCGGTTATTTTATTACCATTTTCTTTGAGAGGTTCTTAAAATAATTTTACGTGGCACAGATAGGGTTAGGCTGGTTGGTTTTTTAAGTAGAACAAATGTGCTTTGAAAGCTTTATTTAGAACTGAAAATCTGTTGAAAAATGTCGGGGCGACATGATGATAACATTCTTTCAGTCAAAGTAAATAGACACTTTTTGTATAATTAGGTATAAATAAACGGAGCCTCTCGACGTGTCGGTCTCGGCATGAATCTGGACAAGACTAAAGTCATGTTCAATATGCATGTCATGCCGAGGCCAATATTCGTCGAAGGGTCGGCACTCGAAGTTGTAACGGAATACGTCTACCTAGGGCAGGCAATTCAGCTTGGTAGACACAACTTCGAGAAAGAAGCCAACAGAAGGATCCGTCTGGGCTGGGCAGCATTTGGCAAACTTCGCCGAGTCTTCTCGTCGCCTATACCGCAAAGTTTGAAGACAAAGGTCTTCAACCAGTGCGTCCTGCCAGTCATGACTTACGGTGCCGAGACGTGGACACTGACAGTTGGGCTAGTCCACAAATTTAAAGTCGCTCAGCGAGCTATGGAGCGAGCTATGCTTGGAGTTTCTTTGAAGGATAAAATCCGTAACGAGATTATCCGGAGAAGAACCGGAGTGACCGACATAGCTTGTAGGATCAGTAAGCTGAAGTGGCAGTGGGCTGGCCATGTCTGTCGAAGGACCGATGGCTGTTGGAGCAGACGAGTCCTTGAGTGGAGACCGCGTATCGGCAAACGCAGCGTAGGGCGCCCCCCTGCCAGGTGGACCGACGACCTAAAGAACGTGGCTGGGGGGGACTGGATGCGGAAGGCAGAGGACCGAGCGTTGTGGCGCAATTTGGGAGAGGCCTATGTCCAGCAGTGGACTGCGATAGGCTGAGTTGATTGTATAATTAGGTACTAGGTACATAGTTAATAATAGTTATAGTGTAGTATAATATAAAGTTAAAATAAAAATTGAAATACACTTTTTGTATAAGTTGGTACTAGAGTACATTGTTAGTATAGTATAAAGTTAAATTAAAAATACACTTTTTATACAAGTATGTACTAGGTACATAGTGTATGGCATAAAGTAAAAGTAAAAATATGCTTTTTGTATAGGTATGTAATAGGTATTTTAGTATAGTAAAAAATTCAAGTAAAAATACACTTTTTGTGTTAGTAGGTACTATGTACATAATTAATATAGTACATATAAAGTTAAAATGAAGACACTTTTTGTATAAGAAGGTACTAGGTACTTTGTATAGTATACAGTTAAAGTAAAAAGGCACTTTTTATTGTATAAGTAGGTTAGTACATAGTTTAGGCTATTAAAATCTACATACCTTTGTACTTGTGACAATAAATCTGTGTAAAGCCGGCCATACACCTGCCAATCTTTGTCTCAAGATAGATCACCGGAAAATCTGACAGCACCAATTGCATACAATTAGTCTAGTGACGATCGCGAGCGATTTGACTGACAGTTTAGTTTCATCAAATTACTGTTATTATGTATATTTGAAGGTTTGTAGCGGGCCTATTTATATTGGAATGATCATAAAAAAACGTGGAGAATGTTTCCACAAATTGATAAACTAACTTGTCAATAATAAGCTAAACTGGATTTTGGTGGAAATATGTGTTTGCTTACTTACTAAATACTTATATTTTGCTGTTGGACATAGGTTCCTCCCAAGTTGCATACCATTACTCGTCTTCCGCCTTCCGTATCCGGTACACACTTACAAATCGTCAGTTCCTCTGGATTTAGCTGTTTTCCCTGAGGAAACCTTCAAAGGCTACTGGTCTTGCGAGGGAGAGGCTAGGGTGAGTGGGATTTTTACTTTCCCGGTGACCATCATCAGCACAACAGAGGCACACTGGGAATGGGTTAAGTATGCCATCGGTCCGCTCCTATGCTATGTCTGTAAGCCAAGTCCTAGGGGAGATTTTTGTCTCCCTAAATACCTTACCGATGCAAAAGCATATGGCAAAACGGGACCAAAGCGCGCTAACGTCTTACGCTGCGTTTGCCGATTCATTGATTCTTGATAGACATAGGCCACTGTCAATCATCATCATCATCATTGCGGCCTTATAATACCCATTTAAGGGTTTTTTGGTTTAGGTGTAGGCTTCCTCCAAATTCCTCCATCCCTGGCAGTCTTGAGCCCTTGACATCCAATCCATACTATGTGTGAGGCCACTGTCAATACAGTCTTATTATTATTTATTTCTTTATGCACAACAGGGTACAAAGGCGGTCAAAAAATTACCAACCTTTGAAATTATAGGACCAAAACAAAAAGGCCCAGCAAAACAAAAATACGGTCGATAAAGTCCGTCCATACGCCATGGGCTCCATAAAATCACTCCAGTCAACAGGTGGGTTGCGAAACGGAGGGGCGAATCAAACATGTATTTACATGTGCGCAACAGAAACATGTGTAAATAGTTAAGGGCTCTTGTTCTACCTGTATAGTTTTATTTTTGTTTTTTTAATGTACGAATAAGGGTTCGAATAAATTCTCGATTGAATCGGACAGCAGTTGTTCGGTGATAGGCCTTATAATACCCATTTAAGGGTTTTTTGGTTTAGGTGTAGGCTTCCTCCAAATTCCTCCATCCCTGGCAGTCTTGAGCCCTTGACATCCAATCCATACTATGTGTGAGGCCACTGTCAATACAGTCTTATTATTATTTATTTATTTAATTCTTTATGCACAACAGGGTACAAAGGCGGTCAAAAAATTTACCAACCCTTGAAATTATAGGACCAAAACAAAAAGGCCCAGCAAAACAAAAATACGGTCGATAAAGTCCGTCCATACGCCATGGGCTCCATAAAATCACTCCAGTCAACAGGTGGGTTGCGAAACGGAGGGGCGAATCAAACATGTATTTACATGTGCGCAACAGAAACATGTGTAAATAGTAAGGGCTCTTGTTCTACCTGTATAGTTTTATTTTTGTTTTTTTAATGTACGAATAAGGGTTTGAATAAATTCTCGATTGAATCGGACAGCAGTTGTTCGGTGATACGTTTTATTTTCATGATATTTATTTTGGTTTTCTTTTTGGTCCTTCGAGACTTGAAATTTAGTTCACCTGTTATTTGACCTCATCATTTCAGCCGAAAGACGTCCACTGCTGGACATAGGCCTCCCCCAAGCATCGCCACAACGACCGGTCTTGCGTTTTCCGCATCCAGCGGATTCCTGCGACCTCGGTTGGGCAGCGTTTGGGAAGCTACGCAATATTTCTCGTCCAACATACCGCAGTGTCTCAAGACTAAAGTCGTTGACCAGTTCGTGTTGCTAGTAAAATTACTTACGGCACTGAAACGTGGTCGCTCATAATGGGCCTGATAAGAAGGCCCAAAGTCACTTAAAGGGCAATGGAGAGGGCTATGCTCGGAGTGTCCTTGCGTGATCAAATCAGAAATGAGGAGGTTTGCAGGAGAACGAAAGTAACCGACATAGCCCGAAGAATTGCCAAACTTAAGTGGCAGTGGGCGGGGCACATTGCTCGCAGAACGGATGGTCGATGGGGCAGTCAAGTTCTGGAGTGGCGACTGCGTACTGGAAGGTGCAGCGTAGATAGGTGTCCACAAGGTGGACCGACGACCTGGTTTTTTGACCTAGTCAAAGCTTATTCAGTATACTTTCAAAGATACACTAGATTTTGGTCGTGCGGTGATAGGCTCGAAATTTAGTTAGTCTTCTTCTTCTGTCGTGTCGACATGAGCTACATAATGATAATGACTCATGTTGTGGTGTAAAGGTTAGCCAGTCAGCAGATTGGTTTTGGGGCTGACTGCCCAGGGTGCGCCGGACGATCAATTAACCATCGTTACTTGCTAAGGCTCTTTAAATGCACCCCAATTAGTAAATATGGCCATTCCTGGCGCAAAATCATACAGAATGTCTTTGCCCATGGTAAAGGTTACAAGTATCGGTACCTATTGTCAACTGTCATAATTTATCACTACCCCAATTTTCTAACTTCTCTTCAAACAAACAGTCAAAAATATAGGTCTTTAATTATATATTTTTAACGCTCCAAAATAATAATAAAAATATGTTATATTCATGAATTAAATGATATTCATTAATTAAATTATTAACATAACATAACATCACGCCTGTATTTCCCCGAAGAGGTAGGCAGAGGTGTATAGTACACCCACATTTCGCCAGTTATGTTGTAAGTCCCATGTAATAGGGGGCGAGCCTATTGCCATTAACCGGGCACAAATCCAGACTCCGGGCTGCTACTGAGAATTTCCTAATGAAAAAACCCAATAACACTTTGCCCGACCCGGGAATCGAACCCAGGACCTCACGCCCAGCAGTCGCGCTTGCAACCACTAGACCAACGAGGCTGTTAAATTATTAAACTCTATTAATTTAATTGTAACTCTCACGAATAAGTTTTAAGTAAAGAGACATAAAACTAGGTTTCTGTGGTTTTTGGTTACTCCAAAAGCTATACAAAACTGCACGATATTACACCAATATAATTCTGTATTAGCATTTATGTACTATGTTCTGTTATATGTACATATATGTATATGACCTCTCAAACTAATAAAGTATTTTTTCATTTATTTAGCATTCAATGGTAGATACACCTTGTTTTTATTACATTGACATTTACCGTACAACCATAAAATATTTTAATTAAAATCATATCTAAAACAACAACTCTCTTTTTACTCGACATTATATTTATTCTTCTTTTTTTATGCCAGAAAGAAGCCGAAATATGTAATTATACTTTTAATAAACAATTAAACAAGGAAAGTTTATGTCTAGAGTCATAACTCCGATATTATATCTTTTAAGCAAATATGAATATGTAAATAATAAATAAATAAATTCTTTATTGACATAAAACTGGTACAAACATAGTATGACCCTGACTCCAGAGCTAGGCATTATACCTGTGTTTCAGGAGTCAGTGACTTCATCCTGCTAAGTTATAATTTGCAAGGTTTTAAGCAACAAATATATAAGATTAAATTAAAGTTAAAGTGTAGAAGAACGTAATAACCCAGAACGGCTCGTCACCGCGGGGGTTGTAGACGACCACCCTCCAAACCCAAAAAAATACTATATATCGACATTCAATCTCAGATCATTAGCAAATGAAGCAATTGGTGGAGGTTTTACCGCAAAAGGCGGCCAATTACACCTAAAAATACAACCCTAATTTAAAGAAAAAAAAAACTAACATTACTAACAAATAAATAAGTACACACCACAAAATAGTAGATAAGAACTACTTGGTATCTTGTAAGGGATAAACAAAGCTAATAAAAAAAAAGAAAAAGAAACAACAAATTAAAAGGAATGTTTATATTGCCTGTGTATACCGCATTTTGAATTTTATTTTGCACGTACCGATCTTTACTTGTGCAGCCGCTGAGAGAATGAGCTCCTGATAGTTCCTGTTAGTTCCTGTTTCTACATATAACTGGTAAACAATATACGATAATCATAATCATAATAATTTATTTTGCTCATAAAACACGGTACAAAAGTACTTAAATATTAAATAAGTCCAACATGTTTGGTCAGTTCTTGACATGCAAAAATAAATTTGTAACAAGAATTTATTATAGCATTAATAAAATTATCTTAAACTTATTAATAATTTATTATGTAACACACAACATAACAACAACATAACATCACGCCTGTATTTCCCCGAAGGGGTAGAAAGAGGTGTAATAGTACACCCACATTTCGCCAGTTATGTTATAGTTAATAGGGGGCGAGCCTATTACCATTGACCGGGCACATCCAGACTCCGGGCTGCTACTAATTTATTATGTAATATGACAATATTAATAACTTCTTTGGTTTTCGCGATCACTACACATTATTATAAAACAAAGTTTAACCGGATTAAATCGCGTATATTATTTAAATTGGTTTCCCTGACGTTTCGAAAGCTTTGCAGCATTTCATGGTCGCAGGTAGACTAAGATGACAAGCGTCTTTACAAATATTTCAAAAAAAAAAAATTTTGTCTACCGTACAATATTATTAATTAAAATCGTTTCGATGCACGCAGTAATCACTCATATTTTTATTTTCGTATTTTTTAGAAATATTTGTAAAGACGCTTGTCATCTTAGTCTACCTGCGACCACGAAATGCTGCAAAGCTTTCGAAACGTCAGGGAAACCAATTTAAATAATATACGCGATTTAATCCGGTTAAACTTTGTTTTATTATGACAATATTAATTATGATGATGTCATTTATTTTCACACGGTAAAATCAATGTCAAAACTTGTACTGGAAAAAATCCTGGATACTATAGAAACATTTCTCAGTAAACTAGTAGACATACGTGGGACACTCAGAAAGTTTTGCGAAACTAAAAAAAATTGTTCTATACGTACATATATTTTTATCAAATCTTTTCAAAGTACTTTCCACCAGCCTCTATACAAAGATTCATGCGCCTAAACCAGTTTTCAAAACACTTTTTCCAGTCCGCCGCAGACACCTCGTTTACAGCCTGCTCGAACGCAGCCAGCGCATCTTCCGGCGACGAAAATTGTATCCCTTTGAGCTGATTTTTTATTTTTGGGAATAAAAAGAAGTCACACGGTGCTAGATCAGGGCTGTAAGGAGGGTGACCCAGGAGTTTGACTGGCGTGCTGTCCAGGAAGTCCCTCGTTTTGAGGTGCATTGTCGTGGTGGAGCAGTAGCCCGCGGAGCCCTGTGTTTGGTCGCTTGTTGCTTATAACAGAGAAAACTTCTGGCAAACATTTGGTAGTATACCATTCGGCATTAATGCTTCTTTGATCCCGTAAGGGAATTGATACCAAGTGGCAAGTCAAATTAAAAAAGCTAGCGATCAAAATCTTACCCCCGCTTCTAGATCGCTTCACTTTGGTAGGCGTTGGCTCATTTTGAAACACCCAAACAGTCGACTGGCGCTTGGTTTCTGGGTCGTATTGATAAATCCAGGACTCATCACCTGTAACGATGTCGTAAACACGCCGAGACGAGCCTGCTTCAAATTTGTTAAGCATATCACGGCACCATTCCACCCGGGCCTGCTTCTGAGCATCGGTGAGGTTGTGCGGCACCCAGCGTGATACTATCCTCCTCACGCGAAGATGGCTGTGTAGAATCTCGTGAACGCTTCCCGATCCAATCTTCAATATGTGTTGAATCTCCTGATATGTAATTCGCCTATTGTCTTGGATTAAATTTTTCACTGCTAGCACGTTTTCTTCGGTAACAGCCGTCAAAGGGCGACCGCTTCTTTCGTCATCCCCCAAAGTTGGTCGACCGCGCTTGAATTCGTTATACCAACGATACACGGTTGCCTTGGAAGGGCCTTCATCCATGAATGCCATTTGAAGTCTATCGTACGATTCATCCGGTTTCAGGCGACACTTGAAATCGTATAAAATCATAGCTCTAAAATGTTCCCGGCGCAGATCCATATTTCAGTGAGACACAATACTTTGAATTAACTCGCAAAAAATGTGGAGGGAAATTTTGAAATTGGAACTTACTTATTTTTACTTATAAATAATCATATTTTCGAAAAACATTATAACTGGCCAGTCTCCCATATATAAAAACTTTTTTTCGCAATACTTTCTGAGGGGCCTGGTATATTTTTGTCAACATATACATATTTATGTCATATTTTTGTAGACACAAAATTTTATATAAATTCAAAATTATTCATCTTTTTTTTTATAACGTCACAATAAACTACAAGCGCTTAGCTCCAAATTTTTGTGATGTTTAAAGTAATTCTCTCAGTGGCCGCACTATACTGGGTGTAAGGGGAACGCTTCCGAAAACGAAGATAGGTGCTGGTGATTACTGATACGAAAACACGAAAAAAAAATGCGATTCTTTTTGTAGATTTTTTCACATATTTTTTTTTTGCATTTTTCATACATAACCAGCTTTGGGCAGTTAAATAAAACTCATACATAATGAAAAATGCAAAACAAAATGAAAAAATCTAAAAAAAAGAATCGTTTTTTTTTTCGTGGTTTCGTATCTGTAGTCACCAGCACTATCACCTATCTTCGTTTTCGGAAGCGTTTCCCTGACACCCTGTATTTTTATTACGACCGTCACATGGAGAAGTAACCTAACATGTCAACCTATGTCTGGGCAAGTAAGATCTATGCTACTGATAGATAGTGAACAGCATGAAAGCAATAAAACGATTATGAATTACTTGTTCAATGTGATAGCTGTGAGCCAATGATATTTAAAAGTACAGATATGTTACTAGCGCTCGCAATCTGACGACTCGAAGATGTCGTAATTGGGTCGTTATTTATTAATCCACGTCAAATAAGGCGCTGAGCGTGACCGGTGACAAAAAAAAACTAAAATGCAGTCGTGTGTGTATAGAAAGTGTTCCAATTATGACGCAAAAGTAACTTGAAGCAACCAACTTCCTAACTTTGTACTAGTTTATGTGTGTGTGCTGCCACTGCGTACGGAACATTTTTTCATTTCTTTTGTTAACATAACATAATCTTAGTCTACCTGCGACCACGAAATGCTGCAAAGCTTTCGAAAGCTTTTTTGGCCGCCATTTGTACAATAGTTTAAATGCATATTCAATGTAATGTCTTTTATGGTGTACAATAAAACATATATAAATAAATAATAAATAAATAACGTCAGGGAAACCAATTTGAATAATATACGCGATTTAATCCGGTTAAACTTTGTTTTATTATAATGTGTAGTGATCGCGAAAACCCAAGAAGTTATTATAACATAACATTACATCACGCCTGTATTTCACCAGTAATGTTAAGTCCCATGTAATAGGGGGCGAGCCTATTGCCATTAACCATTCTTTTGTTAGGGTATGACATATCTATAACTTTAAATATCATTGTTGTGAGCAATAACTGCTATTTGGGTAATGTCGCGAAGTGGCGTAGATGCAATTAATGTAATGGCTCTATCAGAAATTACGAAGATAACAGCAATGAAAAATTAATTGGAAAATCTGTTTCCAAAGACTTACACGGAAATTCGGACACCGACACACACACCTCACGTCACGTGGGTCTGGAAATTGTGTGCAACAGCCACAGACTAGACGAAGTGCTGCGAACAATCATAAAAACCTTGCTCGTGTACAAACCAGCACTCACGCACACACATGCACCTCAAACCATGCTCATCGCTCTCAGTACAGTCGCAGCATCGTCTAGTAAGCATCGCGAAAACAAATATACTTCAGTTGCATGGTGTGTGCCTGAGCGCTGATTTGTACACGGAGGAGCACAGTTTGGTTGGCTTCACTATGATTGTTCGCAGTACTTCGTCTATATTTTTACTATGTCTGTGGCAACAGCTTAAAAAGTCTTATGCCGCGTTCCTATATCCAATAATGGATCGTTTTGCTTACCAATATTAGCATTATACACGGTGATTTTTGAAACGAAAAGGGGTTATTGAACTCATCATTATGATCAACTTTTAATAAGGGACCAACCCTGAAATCGCGCGAAAAAAAAAAGCTTGTCCCTACATTTGTGTCCATATAGCATTTGGTAACGCCTAACTGATCCTTTGAAAGAAGATAGATTCTATAGGATATTATACCTGTAAACGCTTCTAAGTGATAGAAGGATCTCCTGTGCTATGAAGACTACACTCTTCGATATTGGCAAAAATATGAGAGTATTAGTTTTAACCAATAAAGATCGGTAGAATATAGGAACCGGCATTAAATGTTCACCCTAAGTTTAATACCAGGCCTTTTTCTTTCAACACATTGGAATCTTCAAGCCTCATAAAGTTGGTTAAAAAGAGACAATAATACTAGACAACACACAGCTGCTAACAAGTCCTATTATTGGTTATTTATGCCTGATTTGTTTCAGAAAGTATAAATCATAATATAATCTGTGCCTTACCCTTTTACTTTATGATTTACATATGGAAGGGTTCCCAATGTCAGATGTATTTTGAGCGCGTTCCACGATATCATATGGTGATAATAATGTTAATTAATGTTTTATTTATGTATGCAGCTTTGTTTCTGTGTAGTTTCCGACGACACGTTTTTTTTAGTTCGAACATTTTGTTGCTGACCAGTGGATCTTACACATCGCGAAGTCATGCCGAATCTAATGACACCACATAATACTTAATTAAATCGCATCAGGCATTTAGAATATATATAAGGTTACATATAACATTACTAACCCGAAATAAAATTATGAACAACTTTTACTATGGAACCAAACCTGAAACCACGAAAAAAAAAACAGGTGGTCCCTAAATTTTATCGATTTAAGTGAACACAAATGTAGGGACCAACAGATTATTTTTTCGCGATTTCAGGGTTGGTTCCTTAGTAAAAGTTGTTCATAATGATAGTAGATTCACCACTTCAAATATTTCGGATTAATAATGTAGGACCTTATAGTGAAGTAAAGAAACACACATACATACATGAACCCAGAAAACATTACACATCTTTTATGGGCAGTCGTGTAAAAATTTCAACAAATTCTTATTCTGTAGCGGGAATCGAACCCGCGACATATGTGTCGTCATTTAAAATTGGAGTGAACAATGATAACCGCTATACTTCACAGAATTTACCAAGTGTTGACCATTGTACAACTTTTATTGTAGTCTTTCCGATCTCGTACAATTTTTTTCACACAAATGACAGGACCAAAAATCACAGTGTGCCCTCGGCGTCTCAAAGCGATCAATCTGTAGGTCGTTGACACCGGTGATCTATCACTGTGATATGCTGAGACAACACGCTGATCGCTGTTTACTCTGCCCGCTCCCACGAGATTGTGCGATGAGGTAAGTTAAGTTCAGGATTACAAATTTACCGAAGGCATAAGAAAAGAGAAGACTAGAAGCGAAACTCGCGCCCCTGATGCGTTCCAATCCACGATAATAGCCTACCGTCTAGCGTACCTTTAAAGGGATCGAACAGTCGGGGTTTGCGTCGCCTCACGCTGAGTCACACTTGCACGCCCGTGCCGCCATCATACTGATGCGGTTATGGCGCCAAAATGTTGCGATGTATTTGGGTGCAAAAATAACTCAAAAACAACGCCAGACCTTAGATTCTTTAGTTTGCCTAAAAGTTAGGAAAAGTAAGTGATAAGAGGGAAGTAGGTATTTATAAGGCGGGTTTTGGGGCCCGTACAAAAGAGATTCATTTCTATACTAGTATTATTACCTATTCTATGCCGAAGGAAAGAAAGAAAGGTCTTTTTAGCTTACAGTGGCGAAGGGTGAATATTTTCTGAAGGAAAGCCGTAGGTACCAAAAAATCCTGAAATAGCAAAGATCAGCAATTTAACATCTTTTAATTTAATTTTACATTCTTTTTTGTACTTCAGAACAATAAATTAACATAGAAGTGTCGTTGATCTGTATTTAAGCAATGCCTAAAGGGAACTTTTTTTTTTTTTTTTTTTTTTTCGAATGGGCTCTCGCAGGTGGGGCCGAAGTCCCATTTCTGCTTAACCGGGCTTAGTTGGCGGAGAGTCCCATGTGGGACTCCATTCGCCGAAAGTTTTTTCCCTAAACTTATAAACTAAGTATATAAGCGGGCGCCCCCCAAGGGGGGGGCTCGAACCTCGCTGGGGCATTGCAGGGGGACCCCGCAGTTCCTATGTCCCCCTAGCAGCCGTTGCTGCATCGAATTGGTTACCTCGAAAGTAGCGGACTTTCGGTCTCTATCGGGTGACGTGCTAAACGCCGTGAAGCGGCAAGCCTCGCCGGCGAGGCTAAGACCTGCCTAAAACCTAAACAGTGGCTACGCAATAGCCTGCTCCTAGGAACTACTCTAGAGCATAGGGCCGGTCTCGCGTGACGAGATTATCTCCGGTTGCTTACACTGTGAGGGCGTCCCCAGGGGGGAGCTCGGACCTCGACTCAGGGTGCAGCAGGAGGACCCCGCCACTGATCCCCCCAGCAGCCGGTGCTGCGTCGGCATGTGTTTCTGTTTCTCGAGAGTCGGACTCTCGGATTCTGTGTGTGTGTCGCGTCGGTCCTCGCCGGCGGGGACGATATTTTGGACGACGGCGTCGGAGTGTGCTTGTACTTTTATCTGACTCCTGGAGGAGTGTAATAGCGTCATCGGGCTCAATGAGTGTGTGTCTGGGACGTCGGATTTTGCTAATAGCAGATGGCTGGTAGACGGTGGCCGCCACGACCAAGGGGTTGGGGTGCTTGGGAGCGGAATCGAAATAGCGTTTTGAGACACGCTTGAAAAACTGCTTGATGGTCGGCAGTTTGAGGTCTAGGTGGAGGTCGACGTTGCGTACGTACCAGGGGGCGCCTACGGCCCTTCGCATGAAACGGTTTTGGAGGGTCCTAAAGGGAACCCGGTGGGAATCGTGATATACGGACGGACCTTTCGCCACTGTTAGCTTATCATATTTTTAGAATAAAATGCTAACGGTATATTAAGGTATTTCCAAACTCCAAGCACAGAGTTCCTTTGAAGGATAAAATCCGTAACGAGATTATCCGGAGAAGAACCGGAGTGACCGACATAGCTTGTAGTATCAGTAAGCTGAAGTGGCAGCGGGGTAGCCATGTCTGTGGAGTCCGCAAATCGGCAAACACAGCGAAGGCCGCCTCCGAAGGTCTGATGACCTGAAGAAGGTGGCTGGGGGTCTGGATGCGGAAGACAAAGGACCGAGAGCATATGTCCAGCAGTGGACTGCGATAAGCTGAGATGATGTTGATGATTTCCAAAAGAACACATTATAATGATAAAACACATTAATTAAACTATTGGGCCCAAATTAGCCAAGCCTGGGACCTGACTCCCGACTGGTTTCAGCTCTGAACCAAATCGAGATGATGTCAATTTCTAGAGAAATGCAGTTCGAATTGACTCTAACTCGAATTCGAATTCGATTGATACAGCACTCGATCCAGTAGGGAGTAGGCCCCTGTATCTTTGGTGCCAATGAAATTGCATTTACAGAATGAATTATAACATTAGCTACGTTTTTGTGTACACTCGGCGACACATCAAGCTAGACACCCTATATACCCATAACTGCGCTACATGCAATACAGAGAATCGTCGGAAAGGGACTAAGTATCGTGGCGTCGGCCAATCACAGCGTTTGTAGCGTTGCGCGTACACATCCAGACGCACTTTTTTTGTAAAAAAAATATTGCTCATTTCAGTGACGTCAGTTAGTTCCCAACTATCGCTCGACTGGGATTAACGCGGCTGGGGTTATTGTTCCTACAGAGCAAAAATTCTTACGTAGTTGTTCCGTTCACAAATTGTTTTTTTACTGTGTAAGTTTTTGTGGTAGTGGAGTGTTGCGCAAGTATTAATGGCGCCACAATTAACCCCACAACAGCGGCAGCTGATAGTTGTGTTGCGGGAAGGTGGATATACTATTAAAGAGATTAAAAGAAGGACCGGAATAACGGTGAGTGTTACTTTTAATACATTAGTGACAACGTGCCACACGGCGATAGATAGCCCCGACGACACTGACTAGTGACGATGAGGTCAAGGATGTATTTCGCTGGCTCAGCAATAGCCTAGCCTAGGTATTCACTCTTGCCTTAAGGACGCGTTTGCAAATCTGACAGAAATAAGCTATTTTTCGGTAGATTTTGTGACAAAATAAAGCTAAATCATATGTAATAATAATTACCACGGATAGATTATTTCTTTATCTTAAATATGTGTTTTTTTCTTTCTTGAAATTTTTGTTTTTGTTTGTTTTTAACATTGTAAAAACGATTTTCCGTTGGTTACCTCTTCTTACAAATTAATGATATCGGGTTGAGTTTAGGAACATTTTTCTTCTAATAGTAACATATGTAGTTATAGTTGTTTAAAAATACAGCCGGTAAGCAGACATGTTCAACTCAAAAAGGTGATTAAACTATGAAAATGTTACAAATAGTTTCCGAAAAAATAATTAAATCACGTAAATTTTTTCACATATTTTATTTTTACGCGTGAATATTTTGCAGTAAGGGTTATCTTCCCTTAATTTCACTGTCTTGATTTATAGCACAAAAAAATCTACGTAACACAAAAATATAAGAGAAAACAAATATGTATATTTTTCAAGGTATCAAAAATACCTACTTATTATTCCTATTTATGCGTGTGTGTGTGTTTGAGACGTGTCAATAAAGAGGTGCAATTGATGCGATTCGATACCTATTTATTTTGCAAACGCGTCCTTAAGAGACCCAAGTTATATGAATGAGCTATCTATTTATTTATTATTTATATAACAAATTAGACAAACTTAGGTATACCTATGTTTTTTGCAACAGTATTTAAGTAGGTATCTGTTGATATAAAATTTAAGTTAAATATAATTTTATTTTAGAGGACAACAATAAACTTTTGGTTGCGACGCAATGAGGAGACTGGGGGTGACCTATCAGCTCACCACCGGCAGCTCTACCAACGCGCCACCACCGCTGAGCAAGGTGTTGCTATTGTAGCGGAACATAATAATCAGCCATTTTTGAACACGCAGGTTACTGCCACACAATATAGCGTAAGTTGACTACTTTTTCTAATTACCTACGTTTATTTTATTAAATCTGAAAAAAAAACAGACGTTCACAAGTCACAACAGTTTTCCAACAGTAAACTGCTAACAAATCAATTAAGCGTATTTATTAGTTCGCGTGTAAGATGCAAAAATCAGACAAAAACTGAGTTATTTTAAATCAAATTATCTTAAAGTATTATGCGTCATAAACATTAAAAACATTGTGTAACTTTAACTGTTTACGCTGCGCACGCAACGGAAGCTCTAAAAGGAATATTTTTTTCCCGTTTTTGCACCCTTTATCAATTATGCTCTGCATCTATTGGTCATAGCGTGATGTTATATAGCCTAAAGCCTTTCTCGATAAATGGACTATCCAACACAAAAATATTTTTTCAATTCCAACCAGCAGTTCCTGAGACTAGCGCGTTCAACCAAACAAACAAACTCTTCAGCTTGATAATATAATACATATAATAAAATATATATATACATGTATATAATTAATATATTATATATAATAATATTTACAATAAAAAAATTAAAAAAAAAAAAAAAAAATTTTACATAATATATATGTATTATGTATAGCATATAGAGTTTGTTTGTTTGAACGCACTAATCTCAGGAACTACTGGTTAGAATAGAAAAATTCTTTTTGTGTTGGACAGTCCATTTATCGAGGAAGGTTTTAGGTTATACAGCATCACGCTATGACCAATAGGAGCGGAGCATAAATGAAAAATGTTGCAAAAACGGGAAAATATACTATTTATTTTTATATTAATTTAAAATATTATTATATACATTAAATATATTATATTTATGTATATTTATATTTTATATATTATATTATGAAACTGAAGAGTTTGTTTGTTTGGTTGAACGCACTAATCTCAGGAACTTCTGGTTGGAATTGAAAAATAATTTTTGTGTTGGATAATCCATTTATCGAGAAATGCTTTAAGCTATATAAAATTACGCTACAACCAATATGAGCAGAGCGTAAATGAAAAATGGTTCAAAAACGGGAAAAAATATTCCCTTGAGAGCTTCGCAGTGGAGGGCAGTGTTCCGTTTGCGCCACCTAGGAGGGTGCGGCCAACGTTAGGCCGCACGTGGAGAAGGGGCTCGCCTGCTTGTGGCGGGTTGGGACCTGTCGGGGGTGGTTGTGTGAATACTCACGGGTTCCCACGCCCTTGGCTAAGGAACACCGTGGTGGTTTTAGTCGGTAAGAGTCCGACACTGGCTCCGCCTCAGCGGGCTGGTGAGCTCAGTATCGCGTTATCCAATTCAGTAATGGAAATTTCTATAGATCTTTCCATCTAATAGTATGAGAACGCCAAAAATCCACTTTTAGTTACTTTTATTGTCAAAAAAATGTTAAAGGGCTCTTAACTATATTAGTTGTAATTCTTTTTTCAGAAAATATATTTTTTACTATTGTTTCAGGTATCAACTCAAACAATTCGACGAAGATTACAGGCCGATTGGCTAAAAACTAGGATCCAGGCAAAAAAAAATGTATTTTCTCCTGCCCGTGCTCAGACTAGAGTAAATTTTTGTTTGCAGTATTATGATTTCGATTGGTAAAATAATGTCGTCATATTTATTGTTGACGAAAAAACTTTTAAATCCGAAAATATTGAAACGGCGAGCTAACGAGAGATACACTATTGAAAACGTAATACCTAATAGGTCGAGTGGTTGGCTGAGCTTGGGATTCTGGGGATGGATGAACTCTGTTGGTCCTGGCAAACTCGTGGAAATATCAGGCCACATGAACTCTGAACAGTATGTGGACATTTTACGAGATGTGATGGTGCCGACTGTGCGACTGCACCATCCGACAAGAGCTATTCATCTTTGCCAGGACAACAGTTCCGTTCATAGTGCCAGAATTGTTCAGGCGTGGCTCCAGGCTCAGCCGGATATTCACGTTATACCATGGCGTGCAAAGAGCCCGACCTCAAACCAGAACCTATGGGGGCAGATGGTTCTCAATTAGGATGTATCAGAAGTGCGCAACGTAGATAACTTGCGGCAAGCGGCTATCCAAACGTGGGATATGATGAGGGGGATCCTTGTGACGTGTGCTATTGGTTACTGGAATGAAAGACAGGTTGTCATTTATAAATCACGATAGAAGTATGTGGTAAGTGTTAAACTCGCACTAGGCCCTCTGGTGTGCATTGGCCACGTGAAGCGTTTGGTGTGGATTGTCTCATGTTACATAAACATTTGGCAGCCGCGGTTGTGCCGCCCCGCACCGCGTTCGATATGTGGAGAGCTCCTTACTTATGTTTGATTATTGTTCTGATTCAGTTGACTATGTGTTAATTTCTAAATATCAATAACTATGTTAATTCATGATTATAGTGATCTCATTACCATTTTTTTTTTCAAGTTTTGATTTATGTTACTCCTATGTATTAAACTGTTGTAACTATTTTTATTGTCAATTTTTATATTGTTACTATTGTTCGGCTCCCGAGGTAAGTCATAGCTACCTATGTTAATATGGACAGTCTGTTCTTTATTTGATTGTAAATATATATAAAAAATAGTTGACTCTGCTACTGTCTGTTATTTTTCAAGTCGTAAATATAACACTATTTAACTGTTTACACAAAATTACTGTAGCTTGAGGATGTTTCTCATACCCATTAGTAGAGAGGGTTGTAACTGAATGAATACGATTTATTTTTGTGTTGATTAAAATCTCTCATTTCAACTGTGTTGTATTAATATTTTTAACTATTGCTGGCTCCTTTTTTTTTTTTTTTTTTTTTAGGCGGAGAAAATGCCTATCGCATGTCACGCCCCCCGGGGAGGTAGCGTGGTTATGTGGGGCTTGCACCCACTAAAAACTCCGCCGTGTACCTACTCTCGCCTTGGTGGATGAGCCACGAGAACTGCGATGCATGGCATTCGCGACCCATCCAGCGCGGCCCATTTTCGGGTCCCTCTCTCTGTAGTGACGCTCCTTAGGTGATGTCCGGGTACACTTGGGACATCACCACAACTAGAAGGCCGTGCAATGCGGACGACTGACTCCCCAGTCTATCGCCCGCTGGCCTCTGTTAGGGCGGCATCAGTTCGGCGTAAAGCCGCCTGCGCCGACCCGTCCTCCTGCGGCGGATTGGATCAGCGAAGGAGTCTTCTTCCCTGACCCGCTCCGCCGCTTCTTTCTGCGAGATAACCTCCTCACAGAAAGATGCGACCGCCTCCCACGCCTCCACACTGTCAGCCATGGCCCTGACCACGGCTGGCAGCGATACGTCTCCTCCAATCGCTGCAGTGAGAGCACGGCGCTGCAACACCCAAGCAGGACAGTATGCAAGGGTATGAAGGGCCGTGTCCTCACTACAGCCGCACTGGTGGCACATGGGAGTAGCCTCCCGTCTCGCCACTTTATGCAGGTATTTGCCGAAGCAACCATGCCCCGACAACACCTGCACCAGACGGAAGGACAACGTTCCATGTCGCCTCCGTACCCATTCCTCAAGGATCGGCTGGATAGCCCCCACAGTGCAACGACCGGCACTGGGCGTTTCCAGCCTCTCCCTCCATTGCACCATTATGGCAGCCTGTGCCTCCCTGCGCCACGTTTTTATGACTTCAGGCAGCGGGCGTCTGCCACTTTCTGCCTGATGGTCCACTCCCTGCCGATAGATCTCGGCGAGCACCTTGGCCTCTAAGTCCCACGGGGGGGTGCCTGCAAGTGCACACGCCGCTTCCGCAGATATTGTGCGGTATCCGCGTATGACCCTGACTGCCATGACTCTCTGCGGCCTTCGCAGCAGAGCCTTATTTTGGGCATTCAGGGACTCCGCCCACACTGGCGCCCCGTAGAGTGCCATCGAGCGCACCACCCCCGTATAGAGCCGTCGGCAGCTCACACTCGGTCCACTCAGGTTCGGCAACAGCCGGCTAAGTGCGGACGCTGTGCCGATCAGCTTGGGGGCAAGTTGCTCAAAGTGCTCGCCAAAATTCCACCTTCGGTCTAAGACCAGGCCCAGATATTTCATGCGCATGCGGACCATTACACTAGCATCACCAATGGTGATGTGAGCGCCAGCTGGTGGCCGACGTCGGGGCGCATGAAATACCAGGGCCTCCGTTTTCTCAAGCGCCACCTTGAGACCCAGTGCTTGGATACGACCGATAACAAGGGACGCACATTCAGTGGCCAAGCGTGCTGCCTCCTCATAATTTCCTCCCCGGGCTATGACGAGGGTATCATCAGCGTAACATATGACGCCCTGCCCGGGGGGGAGGTCGCCACGTAAGGCCCAGTCGTAACCTACGTTCCACAGAAGTGGCCCCAAAACCGACCCCTGCGGAACACCGCACGAGATGGACCTACGCACGACTTGGCCATCGCGTCCCTGATAGCTGACGCACCGCCCCCGCAAGTAGTCTGCCATCAGCTGCCTTAAATACATGGGCACCCCATGGAAACGGAGCGCCTCTGCGATGCAGCTGAATGGCAGACTAACTATTGCTGGCTCCTAAGGCAACTTGAAGTTACATTTAGATTTTGACATAATTTATTAGTTATTTTATATAATAAAAATAAGAATACTAAAATATTCACCACATAAAGGCTGTGACATCTGATATTAAAGTATACATTGGATTGTTAATTATTTTTAGACTTTTAGACTGATTTTATTTACTGTCGTGTAATTTCGGAGACACATTGATGACCCATGCAATGACTCTATTTAGGCCGATTTAGATAAACAAAAGCAAAATTCGCTACCGCTGTGGTTAGCGAAAAATAGCGAGTCGTATTATTCCGCCTGGTAGGTAGGTATTTGTATGAACTTCCGCGGCTATCGCGAAACTAGAATATAAATACCCGGCGGAATACCACTCGCAATTTTTCGCTAATACCCACAGCGGTATATCTGAGTAGGCCCTTAGCTAAACTTTTAAGTCATAAAGTTTTATTTGCCTTAAAAGAAAGAGGTAACTAATGTTGTTATTACATTGAAATAAAGAGTTGATTTTTAATAGTTCAACGTTGTTTTTGTATTTAACCTATGAAAAATAAAGCAAGTAATCAATATTCCTCCACTTTACTGGACACGATCTTATAGTTTCAAGTTACCCCTAATCGGTTCAGTAATTTTGTTGTAAACTGTATCAAACATATATATTTATCTACTTACAGGCAGACAAATCGTTTGTCCCTATGAAATGATATATTTTCCTTTAGACCAACAGGATCTGTTGGTCTAAGATTTTCCCAGGCTTCCAACTACGTTTGTGCAAAATCACATCGAATGCTCTGTTGTGAAGTTGTGACGTAAAGAAAGTGCAAACGAACACAGTTTAGCATTTAGGAATGAAATAATTGCGCAATGCAGGTCTTACACTCACATAAACACAACACACAAAACTTCGTAAAAGTGTAGTCTTCCCGTGTATGATGCCCATAACACTTTATCAAGTTATTTAGCTATTTATTTTGTTTAGCATTGGAAAACTAAAATGCCTTTACTGCATTTGTTAATTAAACGACTAGGACCTGTTTTATCAAAAAACATACCTACTTAATATGATAAAACTTAGCAATGGACACTTCTGCCAGTGCGCACGGAAGAGAAGGTGGTTTATTTTTTCATTTTAGGTTCTTGCCTAGGGTTCATCCTATTTCTATACAAATGGCATCAAAATCAGTTCGGGGGTTTAGCCGTGAAAACGTAACAAACAGAAAGACAGAAACACTCGCATTTATAATATTATATATATACCTACCTTTTCTTGCCGTGGGGAAGTCCTCACGGACGCACTCCGCCCGGGGTAGACGGAGCCAGTGTCGGACTCTTACCGACTAAAACCATCACGGTGTTTCTTCAACTACCTTAGACGGGGGCGTGGGAACCCGTGAGTATTCACGCGTCAGGTCCCGGCCTACCACAAGCAAGCGAACACACTGCACGCCACCTCACCTCACGGGACTTTACCAGCTAACCTAGTAAGGCTTCAAGTTATTTGTTTACTTTTATGAGTAAAATTAAACAAAAAACCCTTATTACTTTTACACTCTTAATAAGAATAATAATAAAAGAGAAAAAGTAGGTAATTGAGTGAGTTTGTGTTGAGTGAACTTAAGGGAGTAATTTTCTAATTAGTCATCGTTTTTGCTAACACTAATAAAATAATGATTGATGATAAATAATATATGTATTGGCACAAAACAAACAATAGTAGGTAATATGGTGCAAAGGCGCAGCGCAACCGCATAATATCGAAAAACAAACTTGTATGTTTAGTGCAACCGTAACCCATATTATTACGAGCTCAACTTGCTTAAAAATAATATTCATGCATAATACATATCTATAGGTATGGCATATTATGAATAGAGCGCTGCATGAATGGCGCACCGCTTGCGCATACCGCCGCCGCCACCGCCACCGGTGCCGTGAGTGGAACGACATAACAAAAATATATCGTGCCCTCTCGCACGATTCGCAGCGTTCAACTTCTAATAGTACAAAGTCCAAACAGTCTAGGTTGATGTGTAGCCGACTGTACAAGACAAAGACAAAGACATTTATTGCTCAACCTGTGTACATAAATGTAGGTATTTATCAAAGTATGGTATCAACAGCCTAACCAATCGGGTGTAGCAATAGTAGGTACCTACAAACTATGAAGTCTGACACTACAATAACATATTTAAATATTTAACTTATTACTATCAGTTTATACCAAAATATTCATTTATAGTATTAAATACTTTACACATGATATTACATAACATGAAAGACTGAAAAATTACTTTGAAATTCAATTATAAAATTTTAAAAAGTCAGGTCCACAACTACAAGAAGCCAAAGACAACATTGGACAATTTCTCTTCACAAAATAGAATTAAACCAAACATTAGCAAAATTGATAAATAAATTGATATGAAAGTGACAAATGAGTCGGTCATTTGCCACTTTCAATTCACATCAATCAATCAACTCAGCCTATCGCAGTCCACTGCTGGACATAGGCCTCTCCCAAGTTGCGCCACAACGCTCGGTCCTCTGCCTTCCGCATCCAGTCCCCCCCAGCCACGTTCTTAACGTCGTCGGTCCACCTGGCAGGGGGGCGCCCTACGCTGCGTTTGCCGATTGGATTGTTTTGATTTTGTTTGTATATCACTGATACAAAAAATATTATTTATTTCATTAAAATCCCTCTTCTGATATCTACCTGCATAAAAAAAAAGTAAATATAACCTACACAGTACACACAGACATATTCTAAAATACCCTATCGTAGGTGCTATTACACCCACAAATCACATAGACAAACATATCTATTGGTCACACAAATATGTATTTGTTCCGACACGGGAATTGAATCTTTGACCACATAAAGTTGACATTGTGCAGTGGCACCATTATGAGGTCATTATGGAGTATTTTCTTTAATTAAAAACCGGCCAAGTGCGAGTCGGACTCGCGCAGTAAGGGTTCCGTACCTCTCAACGACCTGATACCCCATAAAAAATAATTTAATTTACGAGAGTTTATCAAAATACATCAACGCATAGTGCGCGAAATATGAATTTTTGCATGTCTTTCTTACGCAGTTACCACCACATATGTCTATGTTTGTCTTATTTTTAGTATTTGTTGCTAAATTACATAATATGCACTATAATCTGACCAAGTGATGCTTACATTGGTGTGTTTCGGTCTGAAAGGTACGGGTGCCGGTGAAATTACTATCACATGAGACTTTCCATCTTCATGTCTCAGTTTGGCGAACAGACTTACGGTACCATTTAGGCAACAGCCAAGGTGGTATTGAGGTTGTCATGGGCAAAGGTAGCCGCTTAACATCAGGTGGGCCTTTAGCTCGATTCGCCATTCTATACTATAAAAAAAAAAAAAAAGAAGTTTGACGCTGGTATATATTACCGTTTTGAAGATAGAGCAGAAACAAAAACGTTGAAAAAAATGCATGTTTTTTGAGGTTTCTTGTATGGGGACCCCCTTTGGTTTTAGACTTTTTTTTGTTTTTAGTATTTGTCGTGATACACCTCATAGCAACACAATTTCTGAGAAAATTTCAACCGGTTACCTATTACCGTTCAAAAGATACAGCCCTGTGACAGACAGACGGACGGACGGACAGCGTAGCGAGAGTAATAGGGTCCCGTTTGGCACCCTTCGGGTACGGAACCATAAAAATCAATAGTATAAACTAATAGTATAGCTACATAACTGTCTGTTTTACGGTCAGGGCAATTCATTTTGATTCATTTTCATGGGAGCTGCAAAAACTTATAATATTTACTATAAAATAGCACTAGAATAGGTACTTTATTTGAATTAAAATCTAGCCTTAAGGCTACCTACTAATAAAGTAAGAAAGTAATTTTATTTTAAACTAATTTCCTATTATGTTTTGTTTTTTATTCCTAATAGGCCGCGTTTAACCACCGCCACACTTGAAGTTAGTTAAGCCACAGATAATATAATACTTAAAGCGAAGGTGCGGTCGCATGCAAATCGGTAATTGCAGTATTTTCTTATGAGCAGGTAAAAAAAAGAAATTGTATCCCATTTTTTTTTAATAAACCTATTTTTTCTCTGGAGGTCTAATAATTCATCAGTAAGACGTCATGACACTATTCTTGGGAAAGACTAAAGATAATGATAGAATAATAGACATAAAACTTGAGGCCAACCTAGAACTTCGTGTATGTACAAGACGCAAAGCCACCATTATTAATTTGCCTATTTGCCTCGGCACAAACAAACATCCTGCGCGGATTGACAGGCAGCTGATCCACTAAGTTTTTCTTACGTTTCCTGATCAGCGTGGGAAACTATTTATTTAATAAACCATAATACTCATCATAATAATGCTCAAGTATTGCTAAAATATACCAATCTTTTCGCGTATCAAGGGACCAAAACCTGCGAGGTATACTTCGCACCATGTGATAGTCAGTTGTTTTTTAAAGGTGGCAGGTGGCCAACGTACCTTGCAATCTGTGCACCAGAAACCTAAACGATATAATGTAAAGCCCAAAAAAATATAGGAAGACGTAGACAGAGATAGACAGATGTTGGAGAGAGATGGAGCGCATGTCTTTCCGTTTCCGTTTTATTGTAAAAAGTGGAACATCTGCGCTGACAGATTTGTTCGGTGGGAAGATTCGTGAGTAGGCGAAATTTAGATCATGTGTTGGTATAGTTTGAGATATTATTAAAATTTTGAGAATTTTATCATGGACCTTATGCCTTATGGCTTGATTTTTTTCTGTAAAGCTCTTGAGGCAAAGTCAAACTGTTTTCTAAAAAAGCGGATACATTAACAATCTGCCCGTAAAACTTCAAGTAAAAATTTTGTTGCAATTCGTTTTTCCACTTGTCAGTTTCCATTCGTTTTTCCACTTGTCCGTTGCGATTTTTTCCCACTTGTCCATTAAAGTTTCACTTCTACCATGTTCCATGTTTCATGTTCCCAGCACACATTTCGTTTTTTTTTGTTGTATAACTTCATTTTTGGAATCCAAATCAACTCAGACAGACATACGTCTTAGTTTTCTTCTTTAAAGCCGTATGTATAGCGAGATTTGTCTCAATTGTTCTATTTTAAATGACAATCACCCTTTTACCCACTTCCGCTTTCTTCTTTCAAACAAACATAAATAAAACAAAACAATATCATTTAGAGAACACTTAAACCTCGATATAGTGACAGGAATAGCTCAAGACACACTGGAGCTATTCATCATACTCACATACCTCATATCAATTCTACTTATAAAACGTAGAGGTGGGTATTCTGGTGAACGAATTTGTATCGATTTAATATCGATATTAAACGTAAGTAACTATGCCAACCTATTCATTTTTTTATTAGTAAAATACATCATTTAGTCATCATCAGTTTCTAAAGCTTACGAAATAATTTTATTGTTTAGTAAATAAAAAATTTTAACAAAAAAGTTATTACGTAATTATTAAGTAAATACATAATTAGTTATTTTTCGCTTTTCAGTTTATGTTTTCGTCGGTTAAATTTTTTGTTAAAATGTTTTATTTTTCATTTTTTTGTGGTTAAAATCTAACTCCAGGTCTCCATTATGTCGTAGTGTCTAGAACTATATTTATGTGTGTCAAGTTTCAACAGAATCAGTTAACAGGTAAGAGTTCAGTGGGTGAACAAACACTCATCCCCTATTTTACTTTTGAATTTTGATTTTGAAATTTAAATGGGACCAACTTCGAGATATACCCTATCCATTAAAAAAAGAATCATCAAAATCGGACTACTCTGTAAAAAGTCATGCGTGGTCATACATAAAAATATATATATATATATACGCGTCGAATTGAGAACCTCCTCCTTTTTTTTGTCGGTTAAAAACTGGAGTAACAATTTTACCTGCAAGAACTTGTTACCTGCAGAATATTTTCGATGTCGGTAAAAATTTTGACGTAAGCCGATAATGTTGCAGTCAGCTGATTTATGAACTAATTTTAACCTAGTTAATTTTAACCTATATTAGACTTTTTAGGAATGATTCTTTACGATCTACGTTTTTAGTACTATTAGATATTCTGTGGTTTTGTTCTACACGACTAATTGTTTTTAAGAAATCACATAATTTAAAACAAAATGCTTTCGTAAAACTAAGTTTTATCATATTTATATCTATGAAAAGATCAATATTATTTACCTAGCAAAATCTGTGCTTAAATTTCTTACAAAAAAATCTACCAGAATACTTTTCATTTTATCTCTACCAATATTGTAAAACTATCGTTGACCAGAATACTCCCCTAGCCGATTTATTTTAAGTAACCCTTTTATATGGGAATTATGTTCATTAAAGAATGTTTTTTATATATTTCTATTTTCATTGAGAGCATCTGGCGCTACCCTCATTGTTGGTTAGATTTGTGGCAACCCTTTCAGGAAGTTGAAAAAAGTAAGTCAAAGGTTTGAAGTTCCTGAAAGTGATTGTTTTAAAAACTGTGTCTTATTTAGTTGTGAAGACACTAAAGACGGTTCTCACCGAACATATAGCCAGCTGTTTACTATACGCCACAGTTTTGGTAAAACTGTGCTATACGCTGTATCGTAAGATTCGTAAGGTCATTATGAAAACCAGCCAAGTGCTAGTGGGGCTCGTGCAGTAAGGAAAACCATCGACCTGATACCCGTAGAAACTGATATTTATGACAGTTTACCAAAGTTGCAGCACTGCAAGTTGATGTCTTGAAAGACATCAAAGCGCCGCACCACCGTGGACGCCGTCCGCAATCAACGTGCACCTTTGGTGAAATATGATTATTTGCATCTCTTTCTCACGCAGGAAGTGTTGCCCAAAGTTTTGGTGTTGCGAAAATGCAAAACCGCAAGACTATAAGACCAAGACTTTGTACAGCACTAGTTAAAGGCATCTTTTAATCTAGCCTACACCTTGGACGAATAAAAATGGCGGACGCAATCTCGCTAAGAAAAGATTGAAGCACTTCGTTTTTTCCTAAACCCACTATAATTTCGACTTAATTTTAACACACCAAATATATATTGATATTTTATTTACGACACTACAACAATGACTACCGTCACACGAGATTTGTTTTTTTTTTTTTTTTTTCGTAATCGCGGTTTTTTGTCTTACTATGGGTGTGCATGTTTGCGTGCCAGCCCGTACTTTTAAGCGAGCCGTCTTACTATGGATGCCTCACTTTTTGTTTAGTGAGATTCCGTCCGCCTTTTTTTATTCGTCCAAGGCCTACACAGGAAAAACTACCCAAAAATTGTACAGAGAATTTCTCACATAACCAATCCAATCCTAGTAATCTG
The DNA here is from genome assembly GCA_949699075.1 of Asteroscopus sphinx. NCBI lineage: Eukaryota > Metazoa > Arthropoda > Insecta > Lepidoptera > Noctuidae > Asteroscopus > Asteroscopus sphinx. The sequence goes on along the minus strand of OX453022.1, from coordinate 16,549,415 downwards.
AAACGTTTAAGAGTAAACTGAGTCAATATCCACCATCTCTAGCTCCGATCCTCATATCCGCAACCATATCCGCAGGTATCCGACTATTGTACAAATATTCGCACCCTCGGATATCCTTTTTATATCGCGTTACACTTTCTACTACCCACTGTATACTATCTAAATATTTAGCATCCCTTGCTGGTTATGTATGAACAATGTTTATATGAAATTATAGTCATGCAGCAATGTATCAGGATATAAGAAGATAATCGTCGACCGAATTTTGAATGATCAGCTGTGTGCACAAGTGTGACGAAACTGGATCAAATGTATATTTTTTCAGTTATTGAACTGGATATTGTGATGAGGGATGACAAATTTTGCTGTTAAATAAGGGTAGTCGGCAAGTAGGTGGAGACCTGATTATAACAGAGATGTCGGTATTTTTTATTGTTTGTCGTAAACTTTCATTTTATGGTGTTCACCATTCTTAAACAACAACAAACTCCTTTTGACTAGTTCTGACTCGGTGGCTGTTTTCAGTACATAACAGGGAGGGAGCTCCGGGAACTTTAGTGGACCGCGTTGGTGCCCTAGAAGCTGCTGCGCCTTTAGCACGCCCGTCCCGGCACTAGATATGTGTGATATGTTTTTTATGGTGTACAATAAAGCATACATAAATAAATAAATAATAATTTATGTAGTAATAAAATATTTTTCGGATATTAGGTACAAATATTTATCATAGAATATTAATTTTGACCGTAAATCTGTTACGTGTACAGTCAGAAGCAATAATATCTGCCTATCGGTGGATTTAACACCGCCAATAATATCTATCTGACCCTAGTCACGAGAATAAACATAATTATGACTATAGGTAGAAAGGCTATCCCTTCTACATATACATAAGCACATGTATATTTATCCGTTCTATTAATATTCAGCTATTGTTTGCTATTTTATAACCGTCGCTGCATAAAGATATGTATGTATACACTTGGCACAATTAAAACGTTAACACTATGCGAGACAGTAATAATGTCCTCCCAGCCGAATTTCGGTCACGGCAGCCAATTTCAACAGAGACTAGCCATCTGCGCGGGACATATTAAAGTGCACAAGTGTGCGTGCAAACACAGGTGCACTCTCACTCACTCTCATAATCCAATGGGACGGCAATCCGACATGACTGGAGAGAGATCAGGCGCAGGACCGACGGCGTGACGTCCTCTCCGAGGCACGGGGGTGTAGCAGTGTTTCTGACTCCGGGCTGCTACTAAGAAATTTTCTTGACAGAATTATCTCAATAATATTTTTTGCTTGACTAGGGAATCGAACCCAGGACCTCATGCTTAGCAGTCGCACTTGCGACCACTAGACAAACGAGGCAGTCAATTTGCGGGACCAGCAGTGGACATAGGCCGAGTTGATGATATGATGAGACACAATTGAAGTTTTCTTGTTATCACGTTTACATGCGTACACTGTCCCGCAAAGTGTTAATTTAAGAAAAAGTAAGGATTGTTATATTTCAATATAGTATACTAACGGTCAAAATTAATATCCAATCTATCCACGATTTGCCCTACTAGGGATAGAAATGTGACAAGCTCCATACAAACTATGTTAAACTTCTATCTCTATTAGGATAAATCGTGGATAGATAGGATATTAATTTTAGCCGTTAGCATTTGCGAATACATACACATACCTGGTTTGTGAAATATAAGGATTTAATCAGTAAGTTTTTTCTTAAATTTACGTTTTTATTTCGTAAAGTGTATACAATTACGTATAGTGTATAAGTGTTGTGTGTATCTTTGTGCAGCTGACTGTACTTACACATAGGTGAGTACTAACCGAGCAATTGCCTTACATCTTCCCATCATCATCAGCTAAGGTCAACGCTCAAATAATTAGTTTTAATTAGTTCATTTAGTTCACAACAAGCGAGCATACGAAATGTAACGAACTCGCGCCCGAACCTTAAGTTATTGTATCAATAACAACTTGAACGGAATTTATTACCTAAGTACTGATTAGGTGGGTAGAGATAGGTGAAAGTTTTCTATACAGCAGCTTTCTGCCTAATAGCTCTTAGAAGATCAGTAAGATGGAATGGAATATTTGAAATTAAATAAAAGGAATAAAATATCCGATTCTTAAAACAATAACGTTCTTAAAGGCTTCGTTTTGATTCATCATCGGCCTATCGCAGTCCATTGCTGGACATAGGTCTCTCCGATAGCACGCCACTGACGACCTTATCCTTGCCCACTCTCATCCAGTTTCTACCATGGTAGCTACCTTGCGTAGATCGTCACTCCACCTAGCCTGAAGGCGTCCTACGCTACGCTTTCCGGCACTCTAGAACACATCTACCCCAAGGGCCATCGTTTCTTGGGCTAATATAGCCGGCCTACTGCCACTTCAGCTTCCTTATACTGTTGGCTACGTTGACAACTTGCTTGTCTGTTGGATCTCCTCGTTTCGGATCCGATCCCTCAGAGAAACTCCGAGCATAGCGCTTTCCAAAGCACCTGAGCGACTTTAAATTTGTAAACCAGTCGTACCGTGAGTATCCACGTTTCGGCTACATAAGTCATGACAGGTAGGATACACTGTGCGAAGACCTTAGTTTTCGTTTTGATTCTCATCATATAATTTTAAACGACATAAGTAAATACCGCTCTTCGAAAAATAAAGATTTCAACGATTGACGATACACCCCACACACACATACACCCTAAAGCCCAAAACCCTACACACACCTTACTCCCTGACCCTACACACACCCTAAGCCCACACCTTACTTCCTACACACACCCTACACCCTATAAACCCCAGAAACACATACACCCTACATGAACAACCAACCTACATCCTACATACACAGACACACATACACATACATAGGGTGTATTGTAGATAAACTCTAAGCGGTCTGCCCTACTACCGACTTTGCTGTAATTTTTTTCAACAGAGCCTAAACTATTCTCAACCGATACCAGTGGAGAAGAAATTCGCTCTCCACTTTTTCTCGACATTAGGTCTCTTTAATAGCACGCCACTTACATCGATCCTTGGCCACTCGCATTCAGCTGCAACCACCAGCCACCTTGCCTATATCCATTATTATCCCTCCACCAAGCCTGCCCATGAGGGTCCTACCCTACGTTCTTCGCACTCTTTCTATCGGGCTGCAATTTGGTCCTGAACATATTTTTCCACAAAACCGAAATTTTATGTTATGTTCCCACTTGCTTAAACATCACAATTTCTTAAACGAGACAAACCAAATAACCAATGACTACATAACTATGATAATTTCTGTCAGTAAAACAAATAAGGTCACCACTTTCAACCTTAAAACCGGAATCTGTTAAATAAATTTCTCATTTGAACAAAGTAAGCTCAACTTAATACAACACGAACCGTGTTAAAGATACAGAATAACTTGTAAAGGGAAAGAATTCCATATTGAATACCTACCATTTTGTGAACGACAATTCGTTCACAATAATTCTGTTTTGCAATATCAATTTACATCATATAATGTAGTACCTGTTTATGCAAAGTTCTTTAATCTTTGCCTTTTCGACGAATTTTAAGTTAATAACATATTTAGTACACGCCACTCTAACCGAACAAGATGTGACAATATTTTTAGCGAGCGAAAAGATGGCTAATTTATTTCATCTTCCATTCCATTGCAAATTATTGGAAAATAATTTACTTTTTATCGATCCAATCGTGTGAAAATCATCCTTAAAGTTACAAAACAGGAATCCTCTAGTTGCTTATTCCAGTACCAATTACAAGGAACATGACATTTTGCATTGAAGTGAAGACTCATTTTTATGCATTAAAAACACCTTGGCACACACTTTTACCCGTATTAAATGATCGAAGATGATCATCATTTCAATTTTTGAAAACATACACGTTACCTACGCCTTTAGACTACTAAGGGGAATGTAGCGGCCAAGTGTCCCCATCAGTCAAAAAAATATTACTCGCTGAATACATCATTTATCGAAAATCCTTTTCTCACAATTGAAGTACAGGTACTGTAGTTTAATTAGAAACTATTAACTCCGTAGATTATAGTTCGCTGTAGTTGAAGATACAAAATATGCGAAAAACGGCCACTTTTGGCTTGTACTTCAATCTTTAAAAAAGGATTTTCGATAAATTATGTATTCAAATGATGTATTCAGCGAGTAATAATTGTTTTTGTTTGATTGGGGCGCCACTTGGCATTCCTCTTAAGTTGAAAATGGTGTTGGTTCTCTTGTTCACAAACTAAACTTTTTTTAAACTACTGTCTCTTTTACTGATTTTAGTACTATCAACTTAGTCGGAATTAAAATTTCCATACAAGTTTAGTCGTGATCTCGGAACGTGTCCACTATATTACAAATAAGTGGAACACGTAAACTAATTTGATAGCACTAAAATTGTTGCCATCCCTTTCTTGTATCTAGTATTAGTAGAAGAGAGCGATAGTATAAAATAAGTTTAATATGTGAACAAAAGAATCAACACCATTATAATATTATAATGTTAATTTAATTATTGTTTACTCATATTTCTAATTAACTTATATCGGTATATCACAAAAACAATTCTAAACAAAATTTAATTGCTTTTATCTAGTTGTAAATTAATTATCTAGTTGTATTTTATCTAATTATAAAAATATTGTTAAAAAACAATGAATTCGTATTATTTTCCCTACAATAGTATGTAAAGAAAGAAAGATTTTATTTAGCACAGGACAGTGACAGCACAACAAATAACATTAAATAAAGTACTAAAATAGATATAAGTAAAACATGAAGTTGCTGTCGGGCATGCCCATGCCAAAAGGGTCACCAACTCAGCATGTGCTGGCGTTGAACGTCCAGCGCATGTGACCAAATAACATTTCTATTAGATATCTTCTTATTTTAAAGCAGCATAAATTTCATCTTGTTCTGTTCTTACGTACGCATCATAACGTAAGCTAACTCTACTGCTAAGTTATGGTGCTAAGTGATTGCTTATTGATGCAGCCTCAGATTCCTTAGCTATGCGGAAGCTAGAAATTTCCCCTGTTAATCATGTTAAAAATTTGATAGCTTATGTTTACTTACTGCAAATCTGTTTGCTTTTTATACGGATTTAGTGTAATTGCGTTATAATTGATCGTAAGTACAATCTAAGTGATTGATGAACTTGAATTTCTGGTAGCGTTTTTGTTCTGGATTTTATTCAGAACTACATATATAGTAAAGATATAAATTGTGGACAGAAAAATTCCCTTACATACATAATTTTTTTTTGTTCAAATAGTACAATCAATTAAATACATGTTAACATACACTTATGGTGACTGTACATACATCATATAAAATAGCACACTGACTTCCAAACTGAGACATGCTCGTATTTCAGGAGCGGCGGCTCTACGTTCTAGATTTTTTATATACATGCTGAAATATGAGTCGTTTATTTCCCGAAAAGGGGTCATTGTACTCATCATTATAAACAACTTTTACTATGGGACCAACCCTGAAATCGCGAAAAAAAAATCAGTTGGTCCTTACATTTGTGTTCACTTATATCGATAAAATATAGGGACCACCAGTTTTTTTTTTTTGCGATTTCAGGGTTAGTCCTATAGTAAAAGTTGTTCATAATGATGAGTACAATGACCCCTTTTCGGGAAATAAGCGACTCAAATTTCAGCGTGTATAACCAACCACCCTAGTTTGTGGACCCTAAATCGTACATTATTATTATTATTATAAGCCTGAAGTGTCCCACTGCAGGGCAAAGGCCTCCCTACTCTCCTTCCACTTCTCCCTGTCTATTGCTACAAGCGTGCAGTCCTTTTGGAAGGAGTCCAGCTCATCCCGCCATCTCCGTCTGGGCCTACCGCGTTGACGTCTGCCATGTAAAGGGACCCATTGAGTTGTTAGTTTGGCCCAGTGGTCGTCTGACATGCGGCAGATATGTCCAGCCCAGTTCCAATTTTGGTTTTGATTACTATTAAAATATATTTACATCTCTCATATTCGGTAAGTAGGTCCTTATTACCCCCAAATGGGGCTTGTAGGTAACCAATTAGCGCTCTCGGGTAATAATGTAGCTAGAAAAGCCCTAGGGCGGTAAGTAATTTAAAAAAAAACTCTTCACTCTTTCAAAAAGTTTTCATACATCTAACCATCATACTGGCAATAGACATCATGCATTCAGCCCAATGACAAAAGAGGTCGCTTCGCTATTCAGCCTTGTCTTCGTATGAGTATAATAGTCATCAATTTTAAATATCGAACGGCGAAGCTCAATTTCGTTCCTGAAAAAAAATTTTTTTTAAAAGATGAAAAAAGGCGGGAATAGAAAACTTTTACTCTAAATATTGTTTGTTTTTGGGATTTTTTTATAATCTCAAACTATTAACATACCCAAAAAACACCTGTCCCTAAAATTTGAAAATTGTTCTCATTTCAATATAAATTTTAACTAATAAAATGTTTTATTCTTATAATGCCGGTTTTTTTCTACTTACCTCACAATCGAGATGTAAAGCAGAGTAGTTAGCTCGGGTGTAAGCATCAATTGCACCCTCGAACTATAGGCGCCCTCGCAGCGCTCGTGCGCCTAAATATCTCGGGCTGCAATTGATGCCTTACAGCCCTTGGCTACTAATCTACTAATTATTATGTATTAACATACATTATCCTTTACTGCACAATTTGAATAAGTTCTTCTATTAGTAGTAGTACCTACAATATGTATGCATTACTGATGTTTGTATTTTTATGTGAGTTTTCTTTATTACTACTCACCTGTAACCTAATCATGATTATTTTAAACCAAATAGGTACACACGGCTACACATCAAGCTGTACAAAACCAGTAAAGGCTGACCTCGCGTTGTAAGGAAAACCTATACAATGCGAGATCAGCTTATACTGAAAATGTACAGCTTGATGTGTAGCCGTGTGTACTAGCCTATGCCCATGGCTTCGCCCGCGTTAAATTCGGTTTATCACAAAAAGACGTTATCACTCATTCCTCGGGAAACTGTTTATATTCCCGAAAAAATGTATAAACAGATTTAAAAAAATGTTGGATAAAAAGCCTTCATGTTAATGTGGGCTATGGTCTATTTGCGTAAATTGCATCCAAATCCGTTTAGCCGTTTCAGCGTGCTTGAAGGGCATACAAACAAACAAATATCCATACTTTCGTATTTATATTATTAGTAGGGTTAAAATTTGTTATCAATCAAAAACGAGTCGAGTACTTTGTAAAGTTGCAAGCTTCCTTCATTACTTAAAGAATCAGTAACCGCAACTTTTCGCATAGGTACACAAAAACCTATTGTAAAAAGCACCAGCATGCATGACCGTGAAACCAACAATTACACAAGCACGCTTTGAGAAGTAAACTTCTCATTGCGCTTGCGCATCGAAGCAACACGTGCCAAATATTACCCTGGCAATCGATTGTATCTACTAAATCGCAATTAATCAGCAGCCTTACAAATTAGCATCAGGTACAGTCAACAAAAGAGATAAGTTTAAAGGCAACAAAATTAAATTCATATTTTAACAGTTCCATGTGTGTGTGTGTGTGATTTAGTTAGGACCCTGAATTTGAACAGTGGGTTAATTGTTTGATGCATTCACATTGACATTAGCTGTCATTTGGAAACTACAGCAATATTCATTGAGTGGTACGTAGTTGCCGATAAGATGGTTTGTCAAAACACACGCAGCAATGAACATTGAAATCCTATTGATTGCGATCGCGAGTGAGTTACGCAATTTGGCAGCGGGACTGATGTAGGTACATTCCACCAAATTTTAAATAAGTCAAATTGTTACGATGCAAAAGGTCTGTTTAAATTCATGGCACAGATAATATAGTATAATAAATAAATAAATAAAATATTAAGAAAACAAAAAGTTACCTGCGTAGTGCATTCATATTTAAATCTTTTGTTAACTGTACATAACATACACGAGGAAAAACACAGAAAATATTGATTTAAATATCCAAATTGACATTTAAAACCTATTGAATATGTTGTAGCGTAGGCTAGTAATAAATAAAATAGTGTCGTAAATAACTAGAGATGATAATTAAATTTTTACCTTCTTTATTAAGTCTTGATCGAAGGCGTGGACATTTAAAATGGATTAAAATAACAAATTAAATTAAAACCAGATGCTTGAAAGATAATAACAGCGAATAAATAACAGACGACGTCTGTGGTCTAACGGTTCGAGTGTCGGACTGCTGATCACGAGGTCGTGGGTTCGATTCCCAGAGGACACAAATATTTGTGTGATGAACATAAGTGTATGTGTTGGTCTGGGTGTTTCTGTATTACAAGTATGTATTTGCAAAAGAAAAAGTATATAAGTATCATATCCATTGTCTAATACCCATAGTACAAGCTCTGCTTAGTTTGGGACTAGATGGTGCTGTGTAAAAATGTCCCAAAAATATTTATTTATTTATAATAACAGTTTTGAAGGTGTGGATTGATATAGCCTACAACTATTCTGGTTATTGAAGAACTGTCTAACAACATGGATTTAGGTATAAAAAGTAATGGCAAGTGGATCAATTTTTAAAAGTGATGACCGTACTTTGGCTATACTAAAAAGTGTAATAATAAAACCTGCCAAGACACTAAATTAATACAGCACTTGTTATTTAAAGTCACTGATCAGTGTTTGCAGTTTGACCGCTACCTCATCTGAAGTTAAACGATTGTGCGGTCGATGATGCTTACCCAGCAGAAACCAATTTCACTCGAGCCACAGTAGCACGCGACCACCATGTACTGCTGTCCTCCCCAGGGTCGCTTAATAGACGCCTCGAGTCCCCCCACTCTTAGCGTTCACGATCCCGAAGGTAGGGCTGCAAGATGTGGCGGCAGGGGATGCGGCCCTTCGCTCTATTTGGGCCTTGCGAAGAGTTTGGGAAGAGAAGAGGCCCTGTTCCGAGCAAAGGGACATAATTGAGTTAATTATGTATACTGTAGTCCACAGGAAGCTATTGAACCGGTAATCGAGACTAGCTGGGCAATATAAACAAGCTTACAACCAACTAAAAACAAAACACAATCAAATTTTCAATTAACAACTAATGAGACGCTCTTACATAAATTGTGGCTAACGTTATGTCTAAACGCAGATGAGACAACTCACCTGCCAGGGCCAGAATGCCAGGTTGCCAGGCTGCCAGGCTGCTAGGCTGCCATCTAGCGTAACCCCGAGAGAAAGTAGATATGATAATTGGATGCGCAACGATGTGCGACCGGACCGGCTCGTGAGTTAGCGAGAGGGTTAATGTGGACATGACTTAGACACATTCTGAAAAATAATAAACTAATTTCAAAGCCTTATTGTGGTGTTTCTAACTTCAGAAACAAAAGCTGCAAAGTACATTTAACTAAAGTAATTTTTTTTAAATAATTTAGTCAAAATGTAAGGCGTAGTTTGTTCGGAAAGTTGCCACGCATGAATCGCAAGTAAATTGTGATTATCTATTTCTGTGATCACGCCTGTAGATAATTATTTGATTATTGACGACGTCTTTGGTCTAGTGGTTCGAGGGTCGGACTGTTGATCACTAGGTCGTGGGTTCAATTCCCACCGGACACAAATATTTGTGTGATGAACATGAGTGTTTGTGTTGCTCTGGGTGTTTCTTATGTATTATAAGTATGTATTTACAAAAAAAAAAGTATATAAGTATTATATCCATTGTCTAGTACCCATAACTACAACTACAGCGAACTGTAATTTACAGAGTTGATAGTTTCTAATTAAACTACAGTACCTATCACAGATAATATAATACTATAGTACTATACTTCAATCGTTAAAAAAGGATTTTCGATAAATGATGTATTCAGCGAGTAATATTTTTATATTTTATTTATAAAAAAAAAAAAAAAAAAAATTGTATATACACGCTGAAATTTGAATCGCTTATTTCCCGAAAGGGGATCATTGTACTCATCATTATGAACATCTTTTACTATGGGACCAAACCTGAAATCGCGAAAAAAAAATCAGGTGGTCCCTACATTTGATTGATTTAAGTGAACACAAATGTAAGGACCAACTGATTTTTTTTTCGCGATTTCAGGGTTGGTCACATAGTAAAAGTTGTTCATAATGATGAGTACAATGACCCCTTTTCGGGAATTAAGCTACTCAAATTTCAGCGTGTATATATATATATATATATGTATATATTTTTTCGAGTTATATTTTTTTTACTGATGGCGGTGTCACTTGGCTATTACATACCCCATAAAGAAAATATTGATATAAAGTAGTAATAAAATGAAGTTAGTAACAGTATCTTATCCACTCTATTCCTTCGCTGGCATCCTCCAAAGCACGCGACGTCGCTTCTACCGCGTTATCAATCATGTACTTCACAATTTGAATGGCTCGCGGCCAATTTTATGCAACGCTTACTTCTCGATCATACACTAATATATTATGTATATCAATACGCCTCTTGTCTGTAGATATATAGATGAAGGCTGAATAGTAGATGTAGATAATAAAGAAAATATTATGGCAAAATATCTAGATTTTACGATGACACTTCCAATTCTTCTATTAGGCGAATGGAAAGTTACAAACAGATAAATTGAAAAGCATTCGAAACGTCAGGAAAAACAATTTAAATAAATAATATACGCAATAATTTCTTAGGTGTTTGCGATTTAATCCGGTTAAACTTTGTTTTATAATAATAATATACGCGATAAAGATAAAGATATATTTATTTGCAAAAACATGTGTAGATAATAATACATGGTTGAGATGCTAATTAAAGATATAAATGATGGTTTGGATCAACATGTTTGACCATGACTGGTGTACAAATATAAAAAAACATAAAATTAGTTAATGACAAAATTTATATAATTGTGTGTTGTACACTATCTTTAAAAATTTTATAATAATAAGTCAATAGTCTGTAATACGGTTCTTCTTCTTATATCGTGTCGACATGAGCTACATACTGATAATAGCTCATGCCGTAGAGAAAATATTAGCCAGTCAGCAGGTTGGTAGCGGGGCTGACTGCCCAGGTTGCGCCGGACGATCAATTAAATATCGTCTCTCGTTGAGGCTCTTTTAATGCATCCCTCAGAAAATCAGGTCAAGTTACATTGGGTTTTTTTTTACTTTGCCCAAAAATTTGTTTACTTTTGTATCGTGGTTACAAACACTGCACAAACACCCAGACACGGAACAACTATATGTGGATCACACAAATGTTTAATTCGTCCAGGAATCAAACCCGCTAGATAAGATTCAGATACCTACACTATTAACATACAGTCACGTATAATTATCGGAATAGGTGTAGGGCTAATTTAAAAAAAAAAAAATAGAGTGGTTAAAACCACCAAAAAAAATATTCTTGATTTTTATTGTGTGCCGGGAACCTGGAAATAGTTTTATTACTAAGTGCTATTCATGATATCAGAAGGCTCCATGTAAAAAACTGCAAATATGTATAATGGTCAGATGGCTGGTATAATGCAGCGCAGATACCAACCCAGCCTCCACCAAGGATAGAAATGTTCTTGAGAAAATGCAATTTTTCAGCAGAAAACAGCATTAGATTAATATCCAATCTATCCACGATTGGCCTACTAGAGATAAAGATTTGACATAAGCTCCTTACAACATATGTCAAATTTCTATCTCTAGTAGGGTAAATCGTGGATAGATAGGATATTAATTTTGGCCGTTAGTTATTATACTCACACAATTAAATGAATTTATAAGCAAGATTGTAATCAGCATTGATGAGCGTATCATCTTACGATTGTTTAATTTCCTTGTTTTTATCTTAACCCATTTTAAATACACTTATAACAGAAAAACTGACCGTTTAATCGTGTGAATTTGCAACTAAAAAGTATATGCAAATATAACCAATATTATAAAACGACCGATAAATAATGCAACGAGGTTGCATCGCATTATAGAATAGTGCAGAATGTCCATTCCGAATAATGCTCGAAAAGGAACGCTATCGACAATAGACGACGATTATTATATGCTTATATTATGCACTCGGTAATCGACCACAGCTAAATATGCGTCATTTAGAAAGAAAAAAGAAAGTAAAAGTATTAATTTGCGTCAAAAATGTGATGTACAAATAAATTTTTTTTACAAAAGTGAAATAAAATACAATGATTAATAATAGAAAATACAAAAACAAGAACAAACAGTCAGAAGAATTTAATGATGCTGTACGACATCATATTTGTATAATTTTGGAGATTTCGGTTTTAAGACCGGTTGCCCTGCCCGGGCCGCTGACCGGTCTAGACCGTTTTGACCGGACTGCAGGACGCAGAACGCAACCAGTGTGACAAATCTTCTATGGTTTAGTTATCTTTGATGTGTGGTTGACCGTACGACCCCTGTTCGCGTTTTAGCTATATTTTTTATTCACTATGCGTCTATTCGCGTAAGCGTGTTTTTCTGTGGGTTTTTACGTGTGAGTGCATTAGAAGAGCCTTGACTAGTGACTATATTTAATTGGTCGTCTGGCGCACCCTGGGCAGTCAGCCCCGCTACCAACCTGTTTACTGGCTAATCTCTTTCCCAAGGCATGAGATTTTATCATTATGTATCCCATGTCGACACGATAGAAGAAGAAGCGTGTTGTGCAAGTGCACAATTCGTACAGATGTTTTATCTCACGAAAGCGGGTGAGCCATACTTATGTCCGTGTGTGTACATGCACATTGTCTTTGCGTGCGTAAGCTCGAGAGCGCTCAGTTTTGGCCCACAGTCCACAGTTTTGTTGTTTCGCACACAAGAGCATGTCTCCATGTCTCAGTTTGGCGAACCGACTTGCGGTACCGTTTGGGCGACAGCCTAGGTGGTGTTGCAGTTGTTGTGGGCAAAGGTGACTGCTTAACAACAGGTGGGCCTTTAGCTCGTTTCGCCATCCTATACTATAAAAAAATATAAAAAAGAGCGCGTGTCTATACGCATTACAACTACAAGTATGGCTCACCCGCTTTCGTGAGATAAAACAACTGTAAAAGTTCACAAGTTGTCCTTCTGAATTCACTGCGTATCTATAATTTAGTTGCATCCTCAGTTTCGCAACGATCGATGCCGTCTGCGTCATTAACCGTGGGAAACGTATCACAAAAATATTATGTAAAATTGCATTCCGAACGATCTTGATTTATTTGTCGATTTATAATTCGCAACGTCTATAATAAATAAAAGATAAAAATATCACATAGATGTATCTATGATATTTTTATAAATATTAACAAATATGGATTATTTCTGATTGTTAGTTCTTGAGTGGAGAACGTGAATCGGCAAACGCAGCGTAGGGCGCCCCCTCGCCAGGTGGACCGACGACCTGAAGAACGTGGCTGGGGGTGACTGGATGCGGAAGGTAGAGGACCGAGTGTTATGGCGCGACTTGGGAGAGGCCGATGTCCAACAGTGGACTGCGATAGGCTGAGTTGATGATGATGATGTTTTTGCAACCATTGATTGGTGACCATTCCGGTTATAACTTCTCGTTTTAATAACTTTGGAAATTTTCTATGAAGAGGTTTTTTTAAAAATCTAATATGATTGATTTATTTATTTGCATAATATGGGTACATCAAGTTATTAATTAATAATATAAAGTCCTTATCCACATTTAACCATGAAAAAATCCATCCATCCATTAATCCATTTAATTCATGAAGGTGAATTTGATTCTCACTTACTATAACTGTGAAGGAAAACATCGTGAGGAAACCTGCACACTTGAGAGTACTCCATACAGTTCATGATGGTGTGTGTAGTCCGCCAACCCGCACTAGGCCAGCGTGGTGACTAGATCATATTCTGTTTTAGCAGTTATGGTAAATGTGATAAATTTTAAGACACGATACGACTGGAACTTATATCCTACATCCTTGGACGAATAACAAAAAGGCAGACGGAATCTCGCTATACAAAAAGTGAAGCACCGCAAGTAACACGGCAAAAAAAAAGTAAAAGTAAAAAAAGTAGTAAAAAGTACGGGCTGGCAAGCACACATTCACACCCATAGCACAGATAATATAATACTATACTAGTATCCCATAGTAAGACAAAAAGCCGCGATTACACAACAAATCTTGTGTGACGGTAGTCATTGTTGTAATGTCAAAAATTAAATAAGTATTTTAAAATTCTGTTGAAATTATAGTGGTGCTTTGCTAGAAGTGCTTCAATCTTTTCTTAGCGAGATTCCGTCCGCCATTTTTATACGTCCGAGCCTACTACAATGACAATAGCTTCCATTTTGACATTACAGCAACATTCATTGCGTGGCGCATAGTTGCTGATAAGACAGATTGTCAAAACAAACGAAGCAATGAATATTGCGATTAACATGTTTGCGATTGCGAGTGAGTAACACAATTCGGCAACTGGATTGATAACTACAGTACGCGCAAAATAACTTGGCTGGAGTGAAGTTAGTTACTACCATAGAAATCTAAATAATAAGGTAAAAGAAATGTTATCTACTGTATTTTAATACCGGAACGCGTGTCGCCTGTTTACCGCTACCAACACATAAATACACAATTACGCCCACCATGGTCCTAGCATTCAATGCAAAATAAATTTAGCCAAAAAAAAAACCGCTGTTAGATATGCTGTAAAATATAATTTTAGTGACTTCGTGTCCAAAACAGGGCCCTAATTCTCGCGTTGTAGAGATAAATGTCTAATTCGATTTTAATCTCTAATTTTAAATCTCTATAATAAGGTAATGAACTGGTAAAGGCGAAAGAACTTGTCGCCGCGTACAGGTGTCTATAAGGACCCCAGTGCGCGAATCGTATGCTTTATCATCAGTGCTGGGCCCCAATTCTCGCGTTATAGAGATAAATGTCTAATTCGAGATAATCTCTAATTTTAAATATCTACGAAAAATGTCGCCGGTAATGTCACCTGCTAAGAACCACTCTTTGTATTCAAGCGTTAGGCGTAGACATTATCTATTAACTCGACATAATGTCGAAACAAGATGGCGAATGTCGATTGAAAATCAATTTTCGTATTCTCAGAATGTCGCGTTAGAGATATGTCTACGCCTAGCGCTCTAAATATAAAGAGTGGTTCTTAGCAGGTGACATTACCGGCGACATTTTTCGTAGATATTTAAAATTAGAGATTATCTCGAATTAGACATTTATCTCTATAACGCGAGAATTGGGGCCCAGCACTGATGATCAAGCATACGGTGCGCGCACTGGGGTCCTTATAGACACCTGTACGCGGCGACAAGTTCTTTATAGACACCTGTACGCGGCGACAAGTTCTTTCGCCTTTACCAGTTCATTACCTTATTATTGAGATTTATATGTTACTACGCATGTTTCCGCGCTTCCCACCTCCAACTGATATACATAAAATGATTACTGCGACGGTTCTGTGACAACTTCACTCCAGCCCAACGACCATACAGCCCAATAGACGTCTAATGTTGAATATCATGCGTACAATAAATTCTGCCATAATCGCCACGCTTGGCAGACGGGTTGGCGATCCCCAATATATGCTTGGAGGAGGCCTGTGTCCAGCAGTGGACGTCTTACGGCTGAAATGATGATGATGATGAATAAATTCTGCCACTAGCTGAGGCGGGGTACTGCAATTCGATTGACCCTACCAAAGCGGCTATTGGCTAATCACTAACGCGGCCGTTTTGACGGCTTATGTAAGTGGTCGAAACTGATTTGAAGATTTCAAGTGGCGAATAGTGGCGACCTACATTAGTGAAATTTCATAGATGTCTTGTAGACATCGGTCACCTATAATGAGGCGTCTATATAAGCGTGTATGTTCGTTGCTTCAGCAAAATTAAATTGCTCGTAATGTACTTGATACTTTTTTTGACTCAGGGAATCTGAGTAGGGAAGCTACTAAACACACTGTTTCAACAACAAAAATGGATTTATAGACACAGCGGCTACTGGAAATGATAAAATAAATATGTACCTAATACCGTTTCGTCACAAAAAATAGCATCTAAAATGATATGTAAATAAAACTCAAAAAATCGCACTAAAACTATTTCATACAACATTCTTGCATCATTAAATAAGGCTTTAATTTGATGCGAGTCCAATAATCAAAGCAAAGCTTAAGAAGAGACGTTGAAACTCAATTAATTTATCTACTTCAGCAATTTAATTTTATTACATAATTTATGTATATAATATAACAGTACATTGGGTATCATTAGTTTGGATTTAGGGTCTGCACACACTTCGCTGTAGAATTATTCGAACGTTATTTATGAGAACTTTATTCGAACTTTAGTTTATGATGCGGTCTGGTTTGATGTCAAAGTGAATTCGAGACTGATTGAAATTGAATTCTAGGAATAATTTTGGATAGGTAAAATGATCGATATAATTAAGAAATTAATTAAGATATCGGGCTGATTGTGTCTTGTTCCAATGAGATCTCTTACCTATACCTCATAAAAGCAGTATCTTCTTTCGTATTTTTATATTACTTCGGAGGAAGTTTAGAAGCAAAATATGAGGCTGCACTTGAATGTTTCTACCACGTTTTTATCAACTCGCTTTCAGCTGCAATCGATTATAAACTAACTTCCCGATGGGTTAGAGACTTGAAACTTTAAACATAGCTCAGAACTGGATGACTATCCAATAAAAAATGCAATAAAAATACTCGCATTCGTTTTAAAAACGTGGTATTAATCAAATTATTTCAAGCTTTTATTTAACTTCACTTGTTTTAATTGGTTAGTAGATATGATTGGGACAAATCCTGCAAGTAACTTCTGAACCAGTTCCCAATATTAATTGGCTAAGATTCGGTACACATAATATGTAAACCAGATGAAAATACAATATTATAGTGCTTAGGAGCTGATCTGATGTTGGAGACGGAAGGCAGACAACAATGAATAAGAGTAGATTGATGATGTTTGGGCTCATTATGATCAGCATACAGTTCCGAATCTGTGTCTTATAAAAGCTTGTCATGAACAAAAAAACTTATTACATTTAAAATCATCTTCAAGGCAACTTTCAGAAGAAGTATTGAACAAATATTGTAAAATCTAGATTGCATACATGTAGCATTCATCCAAAGATTTACAAACCATCCAGATTTCGTGACGTAAATTAAAATGTTTGAAAGGTGTACATCAAGCTTTACATGACCACTTATTACTAATAAGAATTAACGAATCATCGACAAATTCGTACTAATTATTAATTTTTTATTTATCTACGTCACGTCCGAGTTTATGAACGTTAAAATGTTAACGGTTAGTACCGGAAACAGTTTTTTTGAAGCCTATTTAGAGACTCCTAAGAAATATAAAGCCATAAGGAATGATCTCATTATTTACGCAACATTGATCGTATAAAAACTGGTCGTGTAGACTGCGCTTAATGAGGTAGGATAGTATGGTACAAGGTAAAAGGCATAGTGTTGTGAAGATTAATTAAATGGCGTATTTTCATAGAATTTCTGAAGGGTACGGGTGCCGGTGAAATTACAATCACATGAGACTTTCCATCTTTATGTCTCAGTTTGGCGAACCGACTTGCGGTACCATTTAGGCAACAGCCTAGGTGGTATTGCAGTTGTTATGGGCAAAGGTAGCCACTTAACATCAGGTGGGCCTTTAGCTCGTTTCGCCATCCTATACTATAAAAAAAATAAAAACTAAACCAAGATCCATTTTACTCTTCGAAACTGCTCGTAAGTGAGGAGTTAGAAGCTTCAGCGCCCAGGTTGAACCTGATAAAATAAGCAGTCTCTTAGGTCATTTAGAGGTGCATCATATCATCATCAGCCTAATATTAATTCACTGCTGGATGTATGCCTCTCCAATAGCACGCCTCTGACATCGATTGTCGGCCACTCGTATCCAGTTGCTACCAGTCACCTTGCCAATATCATGGCTCCACCGAGCCTGATTGCGTCCTACTCTACGTTTTCCGATTTGCGGTCTCCACTTCAGCTCGTTGATCATGTGGCCTATTTCGACAAAGGTTCTTTGTCCGGTCACTTCGTTGCGGATTCAATCCTTCAGAGAGACTCCAAGCATAGTTCTTATACCCTGCTGAGCTACTTTACATTTGTGTACCATATACCTACCATCTTCTCGTCCAAAATACCGCAGTGTCTCAAGACGAAAGTCTTTAACCAGTGTCTGTTGCCAGTGATTACTTACGGTACTGAAACGTGGTCGCTCACAATGGGCCTGATAAAATGGCTCAAAGTCACTCAAAGGGCAATAGAGAGGGCTATGCTCGGAGTGTCCCTGCGTGATCGAATCAGAAATGAGGAGATTCGCAGGAGAACGAAAGTAACCGACATAGCCCGAAGAATTGCCAAACTTAAGTGGTAGTGGGCGGGGCACATTGCTCGCAGAACGGATGGCCAATGGGGCAGTAAAATTCTGGAGTGGCGACCGCGTACTGGAAGGCGCAGCGTGGGTAGGCCCCCCACAAGGTGGACCGACGACCTGGTGAAGGCGCAGGACCGGTCGTTGTGGCGATGCTTGGGGGAGGCCTATGTCCAGCAGTGTACGTCTTTCGGCTGAAATGATACCTACCATACATATTTTTGAACAGTGCATAATGCCAAAATTTTAATGCTTTACGTTGCTAACAGGCCCAATAAATTACATTGTTTTCAAATGTCATAATAAATGAAGAAAAAAAAAAGCCTTTTATTCCGTGCTACAGCTGCTACAATATTAGTTACGTACAATTTTGACATATAAACAATTTTTATTTTTATTTTACTTTTTCTTGAATTTTTATGCATCTATTGTCATATAGGTAATAAATGGTGGGTAAATATAAGCTACAACTTACAATAATATAATGTTGCTAAACAAAATTGATCCTCTGTTCTCTCCTTACTTGGACCAAAATGCATAACAAAAGGGGGCATGGAGTAAATTAGAATATTTCACGCATTTAGTTGGCGACGCGTGGCGGCCGCAGGAAGTACGAATCCTTTATTCAAAACGATGCATCGGCGATCGCAGCGGTCGGTCAAGGTCCTAACTTCTAGGGATTTATGAAGGTAGTGTTGTGGTGTTAAAAATAACGTTAATGTTTTGAAAAAATGTACTGATTGTTACAGTACTTAGTTTAAGTTGTTCTTTATCAATAAAAGATATTGAAGTAGCTTTTAAATATTTTTTAATACCCGCTGTTCTTTTTGTCTTACAATTTGTCGTAGGGTTAAGGTAGGGAATTTTGTACACATAAAAATAACAATTTAGAGCGTTAGTACATAGAAAAACAAAAGATATTTTGAACTAATATTTAGACTGCAACTATACTTATAATAAAACAGTAGAAATGTCAAAACTGTGTCTGTTAGCTAAACATGTTTGTTCCCCAATCACGCAAAACAGAACAGATTTAAACGCTGAACAGATTTCAATTAAACTTTTTATGGTAAATGCCCATAGTCTGAAGCTACATGTAGGATGTATCTTTTCTCAATTATTGGTTTTATTTGGTCCTGCGATGCAACTAGACACTCTTTACATCGAAATCGAAAGTCATGAAGGATTGCAAGCTATTACATGTTATGGTGCCGATGGTATACAATCGCTTACCAGACCACGTAAGGGACGCGCCATCAATGCAGTCGTTTAAAACCAGGCTGAAGCGTTGGCTGATTGAGCAAGGCTTTTATCACTGGGATGAATTTATAGGGTAGGGTAGGTCTCTAGTAGTTAAATTGTCAGACTGCGGTTTATAACATTTTTATTGTAAATAATTACTAAGTGTAAAATAATGATTAATTGAGAATATATGTCAAAATAAGAATGTAAATTTTATTTTTTATAATGTACTTACTAGCTTATAACGATAACTGAAAATGTAATTTTATTTTATTATGTGACTTATAATAATTACTATTATCAATAAATAACTATGAACTATGATTGAATGTCAAAATTGTTATCAAGAAATATATAAAAGTTGCTAGGCGACGAGATTTTGGAACTATAAACTGTTATTTTACCATGTTTCGTACTTGATTCTGTGGCCTGGTAGGCTGAAGGGTAGACTCGTGTGATAAGCCGAATATTACGCGTGCGAAGCAGCGACAGGCATATGTCCAGCAGTGGACGTCTTTCGGCTGAAATGATGATGATGATGATGAAGAAGCAGCGACGGGCAGAAGCTATTAAATAATAATTACTTACGTTTGTCATTTAAATTTAAGAAATATTACTATTTTCCACTGAAAAAAATGCGTACCATGACTATGATACAAGTATATTCATTCTAAACTTATTTGAAACTAACAGTCATCATGACCAACTAACCCCAAAAAACCGCCTAACCCTGTCAAACGTCGAGCCCGTAAAATTACTAATGGCGGTATAAATTACCCCTTGATCACGGGACTCCGAAACTAGCACCTGCCACCGAATAATACAATAATTAGAACTGGCTTCGCTTGATGTTTCCATTATTTTAAACAATAAATTTATATTTTTTATTCTGTTTCGTTTCGTGTCCGGAACTGGCCGGCATTTGTTTTATTGCATATAGTTAACGCAGCGGGGTAATTATTTACCTAAATTGGTAATAATATTGCATATGGCTGGGGAGGGTTATGTAACTGTTAAATGTGGTGTTTCCTTGCAGATGCTTGTTTTGTCCTAGTTTAATAAGAATCAACTGAAGAAGAAAAGAGAGCTAGCTAGAGCTGTAATCATTTGTTCCAGCGTATCTTCTTAAGAAATCTATTAAAGTTAGGGTTGGTCTTTCAATAGCCAGTTAACTTTTAACTGAGGAGTAAGTTTGACATTTTGACAGTTGTAGTATAGAAAATCTGTCAAGACTTCACATTTATTCCCAGAGACATGGCATAAGCCGGCGGTAAATGTCATGTCTCTGTTTATTCCTCAGTTAAAAGTTATCAGACTATTGAAATACCGGCCCTTAGAATACAAACAACAAATGATTTTTACAAATGCCGTAAACTTAATTACAGAATAAATATTTCAATTTTGAATAGTGGCCAAAAATCAACAGACTTAGGTAATCTTATCCTATAGAGCACTAAACTTTCCTACATACCTAAAATTTTGTAACCTTAAAATAAAACACATAACAACTGCATAAAGTAATTAGGTACTTAAAAACTCATGTAACAAAACCTTTTTTTATAAAACAGAAAAAATTAAGGTTATGGCCACACTATTATAAATCCGAACACGGGGTTGGCGGGAAAATTCGTAAAGATCGTGTTGTGGATTTTTTATTATTTTCCAAAATTTGTGTTTCTTCGAGTGTTAATGTGTAATAATGGTGGATTATTAAATGTTAAGTGCTCGTTAACGTGTACAAGTGTGGATAAATGGTACAAAGTTGAAAAACATGACTTTCGTATTATCTCATCATCCCCTCATAAACCTAGTAAAGTTTCCATCACTTTACTAGGATATAAGTACAATGTTAATATGTTCAATGATTTCGACTGAAGGACATGTATCCATGGTCATGAATACATTAAAATTAATAATTAATTAATTAAATAATTAATCCGAACACGGAGTGGTTGGCGGGAAAATTCGGAAAGATCGTGTGGTGGATTTTGTATTATTTTCCTAAATTTGTGTTTCTTCGAGTCAATCAATCAACTCAGCCTATCGCAGTCCACTGCTGGACATAGGCCTCTCCCAAGTTGCGCCACAACGCTCGGTCCTCTGCCTTCTGTTTCTTCGAGTGTTAATGTGTAATAATGGTGGATTATTAAATATTAAGTGCTCGTTAACGTGTACAAGTGTGGATAAATGGTACAAAGTTGAAAAACATGACTTTCGTATTATCTCATCATCTCCTCAGAAACCTAGTAAAGTTTCCATCACTTTACTAGGATACAAGTATAATATGTTCAATGATTACGACTGAAGGACATGTATCCATGGTCATGAATAAATTGAAAAAAAAAAAAAAACCGAACACGGAACATACATCAATGTGTTCTGCAAGTACAATTACGTATACAATTTAAATTTATTACCATCTAAAGCGAATGAGAACGCGAGAGAAGCCTGGGTACACTATGTAGTACTACATAACACAATTAAGAAAAAATCTTGACCTTCTGCAATTGATTAATAATATGTAGTTTACACTTACAGAGACACCGTATGCTTAATTTACACAAGTCCGGTAACTGAACCCAATAACACCGTTTTTGAATCTACTCTTTGCTCTACTGGGTGCATAGACCAGTAAGCATCTAGACGCCGGTTAGCTGGACACCCCCGGTCACAACGCATATGCTCTACCACTGCATATTATACGTCCCTCCGCCTTACTGGTCTGTGACTGGGTGTCAGGGAAACGCTACCTCAAACGAAGATAAGTGATAGTGCTGGTGATTACTGATACGAAACCAAAAATGCGATTTATTTAGTAGATTTTTTAATTTTTTTTTTGAATTTTTCATTCATAACCAGCTTTGGGCAGTTAAATAAGACTGATTTGCAAAAAAAACCCCATTTATTTACTTAATTTTTTAATGTTCGCAATGTAATTCAAATTAAATACCAGCTGGCGCTAGGGAGGAACGACATCCGCACGCATACGCAGTCCGTGTCGTAGCGAGCGTAGGTTTTTTTTCTGGTTGGTCTAAGTAGATTCTGGCTTACAGGAGTTGCAGTGGTTGGGAAAGATTGGCGGGCTTGTATAAGCGAGATGAATCATGGAGGACTGAAATGAATGTGTAAGTAAACATACCCAATAAAAAGAGAGAGAACATTGGATCGGCTTGCCATATTAGCATGTTACTGGCTTCGTATGAAGCTATCGATTCTTTTGTTAATGAGCTTATTACCGTGAATTGTACAGAGTAGAACTTCTTCACATATTCATTTAGTGCTAATTATATTCTCTCCGTGTCTAAACTGAGGCATGAGGACATGAGGCGCCACCTAGCAGGTTTGGCATTAACTGTCGGCGCATACGCTGGTGTCGAATGCCAAGTACTGGCAAATACATAATCATGTACTTAAATTAAATCACGCTTAGAATCACCGACTTGCTAACCTTAGGATATAGATACCCCTAAATAATTGGGTTGTGAAGGTCGGATGGAGGTTACGCCGTATGATTATGTACTTCTTTTTTTCCGTGGGGAAATCCTCATGGACGCACTCCGCCCGGAGAAAGCGGAGTTAGTATCGGATACTTACCGAATAAAACCACCACGATGTTCCTCTGACTACCTTTGTCCGGCGGCGTGGGATAGACTCTGCAATCGCCAACCAACCCCAACAGGTCCCAATTGTTGGTGAGCCGGGACCTTTTATACAGGTTTTCTTATTCGCGGTCCGGAGGGTAGAGCCAAAACCCTCGGTCCCAATAAGAAGCGCAAGAACATAACCATTTCACTGCACTCTTACTAGGGTTACGAGATTGACGGGGGCAGGGAAGGACACAGTCCCCCCGCTACCTGCCCAGTAGCAGGGTGAAAACACAACGAGCCCGCAGCTACTCTCCTATTATGCCCTCTGCTAACATCAGAGAGACACGCGGAGCAACACCCTATTGACCAAGATCAGGCCTTCCCGTGTCAAACTATTCGCCACGGACAATAAAGTCCCTCTAAAGAAAAGTTATGGCCGTGCCCAGGGTGCACCAACAAACTGCTGTTCCTCCCAGACGTATCCTCTTACTGTGTTCTATGATTTAGCTGCATTCTCCCACCCATACATCAATGAGAGGACTGAGGACAAAGAAGCTTGAAAGACCAATGATGATCACCGACGGGATGTAATAAACCCACATCACACCCGCTGTCCTATCACTTTCTAGTTCTACTGGCCTTTCCAACTTTCTAGGCCTGTGGATAGGGTCTTGACTTAAAACTGCATAACCATATTATCTATCCTCTCGTACCGTCCGTTGACGCTGTTTCGTCCTTAGATAGCAAGTTGAATAATTGTATCACAATCCGTATGTCATCAGAGCTTTGTGAACTGACTGCTGGAGAACTAGATGTTCTAGGTACAGTCACGATCATTCCCGGTAATACATTTTGCCGACAAAGTTCCTTGAACGAATCCTGCTACATTACACGTACTTACGGCTGCCGTCTAACACTGAGCGGAAGCGATTTTAGCCTTAGTGGTGGTTCACCGGAAAGTTTTCTGATAGTACCTTTACACTTTTACATCCCACTACGGATGTTTCAGTACACTTGTATGCTTAAATACGTCATCAAAAAATATACCCATCTGATTACATTTATATCCATATTTATATCATTCATTGGATTCCTACTTCATTCACGACGAATTGCGTTACTAACCCTCAGAGTGCCGAAACTTAACCCTTTTCCAAAAAATCATCAAAAACGGGGTAAGAGTATACAAACAAAGGTTTTTATCTCGGCCAACATTCCCAGATGTTGGCCAAGGAATTCTTTTAACAATATTCTTTACTAATTCACACTCAGTAAATTAAATTAACTCCAAAATCGACTTCAAGCAGATCGCCCGGTCACACTAGGGCTGCCACGTATTTTGAAGGGCATAAAGTAGAATACTTCGATCCTTAATTTTATTGCTGCGAAGAAACCCGTCTTTTTTTACCCGACTGCGCCAGAAGGAGGGTTATGTTTTTCGAGTGTATGTATGTATGTATGTATGTATGTATGTATGTATATTTCTTTGGCACGCTCTGTGGCTTAAACGGCTTGATGGATTTGAGATTGAGAGGTGTCGTTAGATTCGTCTTAATTCTGAGAGTGACACTGGGTACATCAAAATTTTAAAAATTAAAATGGCCGCTTTTTGGCGCCATATTACCCCTTCAAAAAAATTTTTTTTCCTTCAAAAACTGTCGAGTGGGGTATCAAAATAAAGGGTTTTATAAATGCTTTACAAAAATATATACAACTTATATGTTTAAATGTAATTTGGAATGACAAATGCTAAAAAATAACAAAATATTCAACGTTAAAAATGAATTTGACTTTTCAAAAAAAACATTAATAGTATGATAAATAAAACATGACAAATCTAAAAAAACAAAAATAAAAAAATTAATTAACAAAAACAAAAAACCCGACTGCGTGTAAAAATAACAGAAAAGATATAAACAAGACTTATCAACACGCAGGCGGAGGCTACCTATGAACTATTATGTAATTCATGACCAAAAACATACGTAGCCTCCGACTTCGTGTTGATAAGTCCTGTTTATATCTTTTCTGTTATTTTTACACGCAGTCGGGTTTTTTGTTTTTGTTAATTAATTTTTTTTCTATATAATAGATGGGTTATTACAAACCTTTGCTAAAAATTGTCTGTCTCAAACAAAATAGCTAAGTCTATGAGCTTGGCATGGGCGAGCGGTTTTGGTAACATATTCTTCTATTTTTACTAGCTTTCTGATCTTACTTCGTTCGCATGTATGAAAGTCCACAGACCACACACGCTTCGACAGAATTCGGGTTTCAGCTTATCCTATAATTCTTAAGATATCCTACTTCCTACTAACATTATAAATGTGAAGGTTTGTGAAGATGTTTGGATGTGTGTCCCTGCACAATAGGGAGTGCTCCATACAGTTCTCAATGGAGTGTGTAGTCCGCCAACCCGCACTAGACCAGCGTGGTGGACTTAGCTTTCTTCTCAGTAGAAGAGGCCCGTGCCCAGCAGTGGGACAGTAGTGAAGGGTTGATTATGTTTTGGGTGCTTGTAACTCATCATCAGCCTATCGCAGTCCGCTGCTAGACATTGCCATCTCCAATAGCACGTCATTGACTTCAATCCTCGGCTACTCTCATCTAGGTTCTGCCAGCCACCTTGCGTACATTTTCACTCAAGCTTGAGGGCGTTGTTACTCAATCACGCGTAAACTTCTTAGGTTTTCGCGATCACTACACATTATAATAAAACAAAGTTTAACATAACATAACATCACGCCTGTATTTCCCCGAAGGGATAGGCAGAGGTGTATTAGTACACCCACATTTCGCCAGTTATGTTATTAGTCCCATGTAATAGGGGGCGAGCCTATTGCCATTGTCCGGGAACAAATCCAGACTCCGGGCTGCTACTGAGAATTTCCTAATGAAAAAACCCAATAACACTTTGCCCGACCCGGGAATTGAACCCAGGACCCCATGCTCAGCAGTCGCGCTTGCGACCACTAGACCAACGCGATATAAATAATATAATATACGCGATTTAATCCGGTTAAACATGTTTTATTATCACGCGTAAACTGTTGAACGGATTTGAATGAAACTTGGCAAAGAGTTCCGTGTGGTGCCGGACGTAAAGAATTGCACCACCCTTATCTCTTCTCATGGGTGTCGTTAAAAGGCGACTAAGGGATTCACCAGTGGATGGGCAGCAGTGTTCTCTGAGTATTTAACCAACCAACTGCGATCGCCAACCCGCCTGCCAAGCGTGGCGATTATGGCATATCCCCCCAACATATGCTTGGGGGAGGCCTATGTCCAGCAGTGGATGTCTTTTGGCTGAAATGATGATGATGATGATGATGGCAAAGAGGTAGTCTGGGACCTGTAAAATTACATGACTACTTTTAATCCCGGCACCCAAGCACGTGAAGCTGCGGGAGACCTCTATTTATTTAATACATCTAAAGCGGATGTATGAGGGGCTCGTAGCGATGCAACGACTGCGCGGATTGTACGATCTGCAAGGTTAAGCTGCACTTGCCGCGGTCAGTCTGTGTATGGGTGACCGTTTCGTTACACATCGAGACCCCTCCGAGCCTCGGAGAGCACGTTAAGCTGTCGGTCCCGGTTGTCATACGAATATCTATGGCAGTCGTTACGGGTAGTCAGAAGCCTGAAAGTCTGACAACTGGTCTAACCTCCGAATGTCAGTATTACCCAGTAACTGGGTTGCGGGGTTCTGATGGCAGTCGCTCCGTGAAAATACTGATGTTCAGCCGCATCTGGCAAGACTGGAAGCCGACCCCAATATAATTGGGAAAAGGCTCGGAGGATGATGATCTAAAGCGGATGTATCATACAGTTTCATTTCAAATTCACCAGATCTCGATCCACTAACAGATCTCAGTATATCTTCAAACATCCTCGTTGGTTTAGTACAAGACACCTGACCTTTTGGGAGAAACGTCCTACTGAACATCCTGCTTTGAGAGCGGTTTGAAACGCGGCCAAGCGAGAGACCTTGACAATTTGCGGACATAAGCTATGGGTATTAAACAATAATCAGGACATTTATTTACTTTATTGTCTATAGAATAAGATATTTAACTATTATTCGTAAAAGGTGCCAGCGACATTATACCAATAATTAATTAATTAATTATTATTGATTAATTAATTATGCAATGATCGAATCGATCAACTTTTACTACGAGGTCAACCCTGAAATCACGAAAAATAAATCCAAACATTTTGGTTGAGTAGGTATTGTACTTTTTTATGAAACACCAGATATTTTTTTCACGGTTTCAGGCTTGTCGCTATATTAAAAGTTGTTCTATGGTATTTTATAAATGAGCTCTCCAAATATGACTACACCATTCTGTTACACATTGTATCTTACTACGATCACGATTTTTGTTGCCAAGCCAACCGATAACAATAACCGTTCATAAGCATTCTTGCGGTCTATTAACGGCCATTTTCAATAACCTATCAGCCATCCACGATTTGCCCTAACAGATATAGAAATTTGACATAAAATGTATGGAGTTTATGTCAAATTTCCCTTCTCTAGTAGGACAAATCGTAGATAAATAGGTTATTGAAAATAGCCGTAAAGTAGGTCTTTTTGGAACGCTATCTTTAGCTAAATATTATGAGCCATAATCAAAGAATATTTCCTCACTTTTCCTAACACAAGTCTCGCTGACAACCCTAAATTCTACTGTTTGCTTGCTCATTACTGCTTGCGCTCGCACACCGTAACGGTAGGGTTGGTCTAGCCCCTTATTATACTGACCATTTTACATGTTATCGGAATTTGAACTTTATCGGTTTGAAATAAGGTTACTACTTTAACTGGTAGTGATTATCATACTTTTTATTTCAAGTATGGTCTTAGGATCTCGGTAAGTGGAGATATTGTTGAAAATGTTTGTTTCTGTGTCTGTTTGATTATTTGTTAAGATACAGGGACCGCAAGTAATCAATTACTCAATTAGGTACTTAGTTGTATTCAAATATGGTGGCATGGTCGCTCAAACGGGCCTGATAAGAAGGCTCAAATTCACTCAAAGGGCAATGGAGAGGGCTATGCTCGAATTGTCCCTGCGTGATCGAATCAGAAATGAGGAGATTCGCAGGAGAACGAAGGTAACCGACATAGCCCGAAGAATTGCCAAACTTAAGTGGCAGTGGGCGGGGCACATTATTCGTAGAACGGATAGCCGATGGGGCCGTAAAGTTCTGGAGTGGCGACCGCGTACCTACTGGAAGGCGCAGCGTGGGTAGGCCCCCCTCAAGTTGGACCGATGACCGCTGGATGCGGAAGGCGCAGGACAGGTAGTTATGGCGATGTTTGGGGGAGGCCTATGTCCAGCAGTGGACGTCTTTCGGCTGAAATGATGATAATGATGATTCAAATATGCAGTAATACTACTTATGACAATTAGACAACTGACTGGTACCTACGCGGTCCACCAGCCCGCTACCGGCGCAGCCGTCTCAGTAGCATATATTTCGCCCTCACTTCCACAAATATTTGCAGATGACGCGATCGCCATCACTACCCCAAATATTTGCAGATGACTTCACGTTTGGAAGTTGTCTTTTCTTGGTCGACTAGTATAAGTAGGTGTCTAGTCAAATAATGTTATTCGGATCGGTTTCCGACCCATTTTGATTTCCTTCCTTTTTCTTTTTTTTTAGGATATTTCTCTTGACTATCGGTTTAAAGAAATTTATTTTCAAAAAGACAAAAAATATGCCACTTACATGAAAATAGTTTTAACATTTTAGTAAACTTATTCTAATGGTCGCCGAACACTCAGTCAATAGTTTCATAGCCTCAATAGGAAGGTGAAAAATGTTCTATTATATATTCCATGTTGTATCTGTGGATTACCGTGTTGAAACTCAATAGACGCTTCTTACTGACCTACTAGCATAGAATATATATTAACGACAAGAAGCGACACTTAAGCATGTGTGTTCGTAAAATTGCTCGCGGCTATGTGTGCGGGTCTTGGCGAGCGCGGGGTCCGTGCGCGGTGCGCGGCGTGAAGAACGGGCAGTCTCTCGGCTGCCCAGCCAAGGCACAGCGGTGACAATTGCATTCACGCGCTCGCTCAAGGTCACCGGCGAGCGAGCTCACACGTACACGGAGTGTCACCGCTGTGCTACTCAAATCGTGCTACAAAAGTCAAATTGCCAGCTGCTAAAGATGCCTTGCTGTAGGCACCTTGTTGCATATTTTATGTGATATAGTATTCTTTTCTTATTCGTCTCATTCACCCAATGTAAGGTACCTCAGGGCTACTAAGCAATTCTTACTATTGATTAATTTAAAATTAAAATAACATAAAAATTGTATAACTCAAATTTAAAACTAAAAAGCACTTCGATTACTAACAAATTCCCTTTCAGACCCCTCCATCTTATACATACCGACCCAAAATCACCCCTATTGTTTTGCACTAAGATCCATATTCTATTACCACGGTCATAGGTCAAGTTCTGCTTGGGTTATCACAGTAGTCTTAGGGCTGACCGCAAGTTTATTGTCTCAAGTTTATTTTGAAGGGATGGGGGAGGAGGAAGGATGTGACGTGTCGTTGGGTTTTATTACACTTTATTGCTATCCGTCTGTTTCGGGAAGTAGGATATTTGATAGGTGTATGAATATATTTGATGGAGAGTGGGTAACTTTCTTGTCTTGTGTTTTCAACTATCGTTTTTGGCAAGCTACTGTTCCAACAGGTTCATATTATACTATACCCGCGGCACACTATGATGGCGTTTTTGACATTTTCCAATAGTGTTGTGACACATTTCAAATTATTAGCGATTGGGACCAATTTTATTACTTTGACCAACTCCAACTAGCTATTAAATAAATAAATAATAAATAAATATCTTTGGGTAATTTTTACACAGCACCATCTAGTCCCAAACTAAGCAGAGCTTGTGGTATGGGTACTAGACAATGGATATAATACTTATATACTTTTTTTTTTTTGTAAATACATCCTTATAATACATAAGAAACAACCAGACCAACACAAACACTCATGTTCATCACACAAATATTTGTGTCCTGTGGGAATCGAACCCACGACCTCGTGATCAGCAGTCCGACACTCGAACTACTAGACCACAGAGGTCATCATTATATATATGAATAATATATACTTTATTTATAAAGTAAATAATTTACCGAATTATTTAATAAACATAACGTCATTTTGTTTAATCGCTATTTAATCAAATTTTCTGTGACATACCTACATAAAAAACAGTAGAAATAAATAGAATTTGAACAATAGATTCGAAATTCGAAATATTATATTGCTGTAGCAGTGTGTCACTATTGATAATAAAGTACGGCAATTGTTCCTTCATACGTAGCTGTCAATATTTACGGATCTTCATGAGCAGGCAAACGTCAAAAACGCCATCATAGCGTGCCGCGCCTATAGGGAAAATACATACTACGTAAACTAGAATCTATTGTATACATATATGGCTTGCAAATTTTTAGAGCAAGAATTTGTACATTGTATATAAGTGGGCATATTATATACATTGATTATGGCATATAAATAAAATAATAATAATATATATTTATGGGCTCGTAGCGAAGCAAAGACTGCGCGGATTGTACGATCTGCAAGGTTAAGCTGCACTTGCCGCGGTCAGTCTGTGGATGGGTGACCTTTTCGTTACACATCGAGCCCCCTCAGTGCCTCGGAGAGCAAGTTAAGCTGTCGGTCCCGGTTGTCATACGAATATCTATGGCAGTCCTTACGGGTAGTCAGAAGCCTGAAAGTCTGACAACTGGTCTAACCTCCGAATGTCAGTATTACCCAGTAACTGGGTTGCGGGGGTCTGATGGCAGTCGCTCCATGTAAAATACTGATGTTCAGCCGCATCTGGCTAGACTGGAAGCCGACCCCAATATAATTGGGAAAAGGCTCGGAGGATGATGATGATTATGGTATATCCCCCTCCCAGGCCTATGTCCAGCAGTGGACGTCTTTCGGCTAAAATGATGATGATATAAGTGGGAACTTGAACCTCTGTGAAAAAAGCTCTAAGCTGTGGAAAATGAACCAGCATCTATCAGCGCGTCCCTTGACGCATAGGCCTTCTCCAGGTTCTTCCATTTCTCACGGTCTAGTGCTGTTGTTAGCCAAAGGTACCAGCTGTCTTCACTACATCATCGTCCCAGCGTTTGCTTTGTCCACCTCTACTTTATTTTGATCCATCTCTGATTAGCGATGTAGGCTGTAGGCTTCTTATTATTTTTATCGCGAAGCATATGACCAGCCTATCTCCATTTCAATGTTTTTGTGTGAATAGAGTTTGGTGATTTTCCTGCTCTATATTTTTGCCTTTCCTTTTGTATTTGAGAATACCGTGTTACATGTATTTATGTAAGTATGTACTTATAAATATTTCTGAAAATTAATTAGCAAAAACACTGCTAGAGGTGCTAGAGTAAAATACTTGAATTTCTTAAGTAATCTTTACCTTTGATTAAATTTGTGCATATTTAATTTAACAATTTGAGTAACCATAAATTGTTATCAAGCCCAATAAACACAGCCATAGACAAGGCATTTGTTAAGTGCAATCACCTCTTTTGAGGTCTACAACCATATTTCGGCGCACACAACAAAAAATTACACATTTTTCCCGCTCTAGTTACTTTAAAGACCATTAATTCTTCATAATATCATTCTAACATGAATTTTGCGTAAAAAATCACGCAAGAATATCATAATTTCTAGATATTTAGTTACGTAAGAACAATCTGTAAGTGTTTGTTGCATATGATATGCAAAAAATAGTCCAGTGTGTTTTTAATTGCGTATAATGGGCAATAGTCGAGTTTTTATTGTTACTAAAAAATTTAAAGGTATAATGTGAATTGAGTTAAAGGTTTTTGCGACAAGAATGTCGTATTTTAATGACGTTTTAAAGATGAAATGTCATGTTGTCATATTTGTTAATATTATTTTATGATTGTATAGATATCAGCTATGGTTTAAGCAGTATGGAGGAAACTAGTTTATGTCGAAAGTATACAATGTAGGTACGGTCACAGAGTAAGTCTGTATACAGTGGTACGGTGGTTGTTGAGTACAAAGTTTGGAATTATTCAATAATTGGGAAATAGAAGAAAACTTACGGACTTTCTTGTTGTTCTTTTTTCTTGCTTCTTCCATTTTTTTTTCTTTTGTCTTTATTTATTTATTTATGTACACACACCACATTATCACATCGTTCTTATTTTTTTATCATTTTCTTTTTCTTTTTTCTTATGTCTTTTCGTGACTGTCAGCAAAAGTTGACACGATTTATTGTCTACAAAATGTGCTCAAGAAAATATTTTTTTTTAAATTATGTAATGAAATAACATAAGCAGCCCATTACTGTTCCACTGCTGGGCACGGGCCTCTTCTCAGTACGAGAAGGCTAAGGTCTTATACCACCACGCTGGCCTAGTGTGGGTTGGCGGACTACACACACCATTGAGATCTGTATGGAGCACACTCAGGTGTGCAGGTTTCCTCACGATGTTTTCCTTCGCCGTTAAAGAAAGTGATAATCAAATTCAGATCCACACGTGAATTCGAAAAGTCAAAGGTGCGGGCCGGAATCGAACTCACACCCTCCTGCATGGTAGGCAAGCATTCAACCACTAGACTATTACTGCTTATTATGTCATTAATAACCCATATTCCTTTCCTCTTTTCTCAACCGGTTTTACGATTTCAATAACCCTCCGTACTTAATTGATTAACCGATTAGGAACTTACTTGACCTCCGGCCATCTTAACCGTGATATAACATACAACACACATAGGTAACCATTAACCATTACCATTTAAACAAATTGAATCTTCATCAACAAACATATACAAGTAACCCAGTTGATTTGCTTTCTAAACAACTATAAACAAACGTCTTATATTTGCATATTAATAAGGCAATAAATTACCCATCCGATAGATTCTAGTAACACTTTCAAGTTAATACGTTCACTTGTTATTTTATATAAGAAGGTTGCATCAGTATTTGGATCTTCTTCACCTTTACTGACTAATTATTTTAATGGAAAGACGTCTGTGCCTGATGTATTAAAATGTCTAGTCATTTATTTATTTTCGTAATTATTTGGTAATACTTTAAACGTATTTAGGTACCAATCTTAGAACTAATTACAAAAAATCCTCGAATTCTTTGGTTGTATTAAGATCAGCTTTGATAGCGTGGTCCAGAAAACATGTTATATTCACTGTTGTCAGAAATTGATTATTACTTGCTTTGACGGTGAAGGAAAAACGTGTTGTTTGGGTGTTTGTATGTACTATGAGTTATTTACAAAAAAAAAGTATAAAAGTATTATACCTATTGCCTAGTACCCATAGTACAAGCTCTGCTTAGTTTGGGACTAGATGGTGATGTGTAGTCCCAAAAATATTTATTTAATTTATTTATGTATTTATCGGATTTAAACACTTCGTCGTTGGAATTAAGTTTGTCATTTGCGTTTTGTTATCATCACCCTTT
This sequence comes from Asteroscopus sphinx, assembly GCA_949699075.1. Taxonomy (NCBI): domain Eukaryota; kingdom Metazoa; phylum Arthropoda; class Insecta; order Lepidoptera; family Noctuidae; genus Asteroscopus; species Asteroscopus sphinx. Next base: position 16,515,585 of record OX453022.1, on the reverse strand, counting down.
CTCGGTTTATTTACTGCCTCTTTATTTGTGTCTTTCGTATTTATCTACGCAAACATCTTCCTCTTCACATTTTCCCTTTTTAAAACTTTTTAAAGGACTACACCAGCTACAATTCCAAACAGTGGGAACGGTTAGTTATCAACTTAACCCATCGCTAATCGTACCTTAACGAACATCAATTAAACGAATGAATATTCATTTGGCATCCCCTTTTGAGCTCATTATATCATAAATTCATTTATATGGAACCATCCATCAGGGCATAAAAGATAAGACCCTGAGAGTTAAAACTAACTTTGTTATGGTTTAAAAAGGATATTGTTGGAATTTATTTGCCGTGAAGATTAGGAATGAAAATTAAAATGTGTAGCTACTAGTAATAATGAATAATTATCAGGCCTGTATTCTGATAAGGTGTAAGTAGAATTGTCCTGTGATTATTGTAATCTTGACTTATTATCATACGTATATATTTTTGAAAAACTGGGAAAATACTTTTTTTTTTTATCTTATAGAGCTTGCGTTTGACTGCCACCTCACCTGATGTTAAGCGATGGTGCGGTCGACGATGATTCCCGCTTGCACAGCAAAGATGAGAGGATGGCAGTGAAATATTTCGACCCATCCTCTCAAGTGGCGACACCGGGCATCGTACCGGAACACGACTAGGTCACTTGGCGGCACGTCTTTGCCCGGTGGGTGGTCGCAAGCCGTCGGCCGTGGCCTACCACCAGTATGTCACCTGATTTGCACCACCCAGGTATCACGTGTAGAGATTATAAAAAGGGGTACTCTCCTACGGACGCGGGTGACTCGATCCCCATAGTGAGTTCAGATGATGTGGCCTCCAAGGTGCTGGCTTCTTGTGTGGTGCACTGCATCACATTCGCATAGGATATGGATGGGCGTCTCATCCTTTTCGCGACAGAATCTGCAAACTGTGGTATCACTAAAGTCCAAGCATGTTCATACCGCTATCATCTTCAACGACATTCTTAAGCAGAACGAGTGGAAACAAATCTTCTTTCTACTACTCCTGATTAATTTTATGACTAACTAGCCTATACCCACGAGTTTGCCCGCCTGAATGTCGTTTATTACGCATCCCTCGGGAACTGATCATTTTCCCGGAATAAAAGTAGCTTATATGTTAATGTTCTATCTGAATGCCAAATCTCATTAAAATCTAGCCGTTCTTGAGTTATAAATGATGTAAGTAACCCGACTATGTTTTATATTCCTTTGAAACTAAAAATAAATACCCCTAATTAATTTTATGATTAATTTCGTTGCAGGTTCAAGACAATTCAATCATTGGAACCCGCCCAACTTCATTGTTTCGGCGTTTTTCTGGTTGGTGGCCTTTGTAGATCCTGGCTTACTGGAGAGTGGTTGGGAAAGTGTGGCGGGCTTGTCTCGAAATAAAATCATAAGTAGAGGTAGCTTGGCTTGGAGCCAAAACCTTTGACGACCTCTGTGTTCTAATGGTTCCAGTGTCGGACTGCTGATCACGAGGTCGTGGGTTCGATTCCCACAGGACACAAATATTTATGTAATGAACATGTTTGTGTTGGTCTGGGTGTTTCTTATGAAGTATATATTTACATTTTAAAAAAAATTAAGTGTTATATCCATCGTCTAGTACCGTTAGTTCAAGCTCTGCTTAGTTTGGGCCTAGATGGTGCTTTGTAAAATGCCCCAAAAATATAAAAAAACATACACATAGTACTGCGTACTACTCCACTCTTTACTTGCCCATATTGTCCATCCTAAGGTTGTCTAGAAGAAATCGCCTTGAGCAATAGGACCGCCCATTGTACATGTATTCTATATATATAAGTCATATATGTTGCTATTTTCTTTTGTGTACAGTAAAGAGTATTTGTATTGTATTGTATTGTATACACACAAAAGCATAGTAGTTGTTAAACTGGCTTTTTCGTCAATGGGACATCGAATACCACCTGTCAGATGGCAAACCTGACATTCAGTGTCCTAATAGGTATTCAAAATACATCCATATTCATTGTCAGAATTGCAATCCCTAACTTAAAACCACTTAGACAATGAGTGTTCTTGACCGAGAGGTCAACACTTAACAATTTGGAAACGTTAAATAACTTGCTATGCTATTAAGTTGCAATTGTTTTTTAGGGTTCCGTACCTAAAGGATGCAAACGGGACCCTATTACTCTCGCTACGCTTTCCATCCGTCCGTCCGTCCGTCTGTCTGTCACGGGTGATATCTTTGTAACGGTAATAGATAACCAGTTGAAATTTTCACAAAATATGTGTTACTATAGCTTCTATCACGACAAATACTAAAAATAATAAAAAGTCTAAAACCAAAGGGGGACCCATACAAGAAACCTCGAAAAACATGCATTTTTATCAACGTTTTTGTTCCTCTTCTATCTTCAAAACGGTAATATATACCTGCGTCAAACTTGGTTTGATTTTAGTGCATACTATGTAATTTAGCAACAAATACTAAAAACAGGACAAACATAGACATATGTGGTAGTACTTACGAAAGAAAGAGATGCAAAAATTCACATTTCGCGTACGTCCGTTGACGTCTTTTGATAAACTCTCCTAAATTAAATCAGTTTCTATGGGGTATCACGTCGACGGGTGGTACGGAACCCTTACTGCGTGAGTCCAACTCACACTTGGCCGGTTTTTTCTGTTTTTGGATTCATATGTACTTGTGTTTGTATAATAGCTGCTTTATTAACGTTCTATGCTATAACGGACTGATGTAATTGTTAAAATATGCTTTATTATACTTATTATAGTCGAGTTTCCAGACAGCACAACTTCCTAGTAATTAGTCTTTATTTGTGCATTTTACTTCTGTGTTTTGTGCTTGGTTATAAATAAATTGTAAAGTACCCTAGACCTTATAAAATCTTTACCACTATTACCCGAGATGTTTTGTCATCAAAAAGATCTTTATTTTTTGGATCACCTAAACTTCAGCAACTTATAGTGTTGTTTTTAATTCACAAATAAACCTTTAAGGGGTGATTACATTTATTAATTTGAATAACTTTTAATTTGGGACTAATTATTTATTCATGAAAAAAAAAACAATGATTTCATAGAAAAATTTTCGAGTACTATAAATATACTTGACCAAAATGTACATATACAACGTGTAGCAGAAAAACGTGATCATATTTTAAGAGCTCATTCAGGGCATAGCATAGAACAACTTTTACTATGGGACCTACCCTGATATCGCGATAAAAATATCAGCTGATCCTTACTAAACCATCGATGTCGCTCGATAAAATGTAAGGATCAGCTACAGGTTTAATACTAATAGCTGCGTGGTCCTGTCATTTATTTACTTCAAAAAATTCAAATGTTACCCACAATATTGTCAGTCACAGCAGTCGATAAGCAACCACACCTGCATACAGCAACACACAAGTGGCAGAGCAGTCATGCGTGCGCTAATATACTTACCCCAAGCGAGTAACTAGTATAAACGTCACTATAGGGCGATATGAATCGTTTTTGGATAACAAACCTGATTGACTAGCATCGTAACTACAGACTAGTTCTTTTTCTGTCCAGTAGAATAGAATATGCTTTATTGTAGGTACAGTCAACAAATCGGAATCATGACCCACTCAGCCGAGAATTCATATGAAATTGTCAAAACAGTAAAATTTTGTTCTTATTAGCATCGTGCTGCACTTAGGACATTTTGAATATTAAGGAAACTGCGTTATACGGAGGTCTATGCTATTTTGAGCTTTGTTATTAAATGCAATAGATTAATAAATTGGATAAAAAGTTACGTTTTTGATAAAACTAGAATTATTTAATATATAATAAAAATGTCAAATAGTATTCTTTGTCACTAATTATAATATTATTAAATTAATTGGGTATTTAAAAATTCTTCTATTAAATAATTAAAAAATTCAACTAATAGTAATTTCATTTGTTTTTTAAACTTTACCACATTTAGACATTTTATGGTATCAGGTATTTTATTGTGTACAGGAAGGAACATAAAAATGTAAATAAAACCGGCCAAGTGCGAGTCGGATTCGCGCAGTAAGGGTTCCGTACCTCAACGACCTGATACCCCATAAAAACTGATTTAATTTACGAGAGTTTATCAAAAGACATCAACGCACAGTGCGCGAAATATTAATTTTTGCATGTCTTTCTAAAACAGGTACCACCACATATGTCTATGTTTGTCCTTTTTATTTTTAGTATTTGTTGCTAAACTACATAGTATGTACTATAATCAGAGCAAGTTTGACGCTGGTATATACTACCGTTTTGAAGATAGAGCAGGAACAAAAACGTTGAAAAAAATGCATGTTTTTTGCGGTTTCTTGTATGGGGACCCCCTTTGGTTTTAGACTTTTTTTTGTTTTTAGTATTTGTCGAGATACACCTCATAGCAACACAATTTCTGAGAAAATTTCAACCGGTTACCTATTACCGTTCAAAAGATACAGCCCTGTGACAGACAGACGGATGGACGGACGGACGGACAGCGTAGCGAGAGTAATAGGGTCCCGTTTGGTACTCTTCGGGTATGGAACCCTAAAAAATTAAATATCATAGGTCATAGAAAAGTGAAATAGGTACCACTCGACCGAAATGTATGGAAGGACTGATTTATTTTTCGCGTTTTCAAGGTTGACTTCGGAGTAAAAGTTTTTCGATATCATTCCCAGAATGATCATTTCTGACCAACGTTCTATGTATATCTTCACTCGTAAAGAATCGTAAAGAATATTGCCCCTGCTTCCAAGCAACCTGTTAAATGGCAAATCTTATTACCACGCTATGAACTATTATCGAGAAGCTCATTCCAAACCTTAGGAAAAAGTGGACTGCAATGTGGACTGTGAAAACTTTCTTGGACATACGTAGTTGCATCTAAAACTACTGGTTTTATAACAAAATATTATACAATTTAAAAATGTTTAATGGTACAATTTGACAGTTGGCGTGTAAGGCGCACCATACATTTCTCCGACGACGCCGGCGGAGGTTGGCGTATGCGCGCACGCTCCGGAACGCCGCACACGTCACGCTAGCAGTACACCACGCCCGTCGCGTGCGCACCACACACACATGAACATGCGCACACATGGAAACAATCATACAGATAGGTGTGTTACCCTTTTAAAGGAAGTCCTGAGGTACCAACAACAAGGACTTTTGAAAAAGTGTGTTTAAATTAAATTTACGTTAAAAAAAGTAAACTTGTATAGAATATTAATACAGTATTTACGTCTTGTGCTAACTTATTTAAATTAATAACACAGTTAATACACGGTTTTATATTGCATTTTTAATACGACTCATCATCCTCCGAGCCTTTTTTCCAATTATATTGGGGTCGGCTTCCAGTCTAGCCAGATGCGGCTGAATATCAGTATTTTACACAGAGCGACTGGCATAAGACCTCGGCAACCCAGTTACTGGGTATTACTGACATTCGGTGGTTAGACCAGTTGTCAGACTTTTAGGCTTCTGACTACCCGTAACGACTGTCATAGATATTCGTATGACAACCGGGACCGACAGCTTAACGTGCTCTCCGTGGCTGACCGCGGCAAGTGCAGCTTAACCTCGGGGACTCGTAGCAAAGCAATGACTGCGCGGGTTGTATGATCTGCCCCCCTAGCCAAGTTGACAATCTACAATCGTCAACGCTAATAGAAAACAATCAAAATGTATGGGAATGACATCTCAACGAAAAAGACATTTGTTGAGATATGTCATTCCCATACATTTGTTTGGATTGTAGATTGTCAACTTGGCTAGGGGGGCAGATCTTACAACGCGCGCAGTCGTTGCTTCGCTAAGAGTCCCCCGATTTTTAATACGACTATGAAATCAATTCATCATAACACTAAATTCCCAATATATTAAATATCATATGAATCATTTCTATCGATATAATGCTACCTAACCTACATAGCACTGGAGGGGCACCGGGGCGCGGTCCACTGGAGTTCCCGGAGCTCCTTTATTTTGTGCTGAGTATGGCCACCGTGTGGTTTTAGTTGGAAGGAGTCCGACATACCCCACCGCCTTTCCAAGAGGGGTTGTATTCATGAGGATATACACCCGAAAACATTGTTTTATATCCAATACCTAAATGACAATCTTAGCATACACGAGCTCAAGCAAATACATGCTTTATACAAAGGTATGCATGTGTGTCGTAACCAAAGATATTTGTATACTGGGTCGTAACTGTGTATAATTGCTTCGGAGCTACGTACCTCCTGAACTATACCCACCCATTATCAGTAATGATGTTAACTTCTAATCAGCTTTCTTTATTTATGCCATTCTTAAAGGTTAGAAGCCAGACCCAAGTATGAATTTTTAATTAGAAAGATGTAGGGTAGATAAAGATAGAGAGATCTAAATAAAGTGATAAAAGAAAGGACTTATATGCGAGGTAGGCTTTTACCTTATAGCATACCTACACGGTGAAAATAAGCACTCGCAAAAATCTAATGTTATCTATATTCCTAACTCTGTATTTGACAATCTTTAATGTCCATTATCCAACGTTCCGATCAAATGCATGTAAAAATTGCGTCACTTTCTAAATGAAGAATGTTGAAGATAGACCAAATAAGAGATATAAGTACAGTCAACAAATCGGAATCATGACCCACAATAAGCTTAATATCCTACAGACATTTAATACAATTAGGTTGAATTTAGCTTAAACAGATATTTCCCTGGCAACAGACTTGTTTTCAATTTTATTAGCAAGTGACAGTGACAGTTTACCAAATATAAATATTCAAAATGTCCTAAGTGCAGCATAGAAGAAAACCTTACTGTTTTGACGATTTCAAACGAATTATCAGCTGAGTGGGTCATGATTCCGATTTGTTGACTGTACATTATTTCCGCAACTATGTTATAATTAAAAATAAAACTGATGTTCCTACAACAAAAAACATTCCAAATTGCATCTATCTCTTCAGATAACACTAAAATAGTTATTGATTTTCTAAAAAAAAATGTTTAACTATCAAAGAATATTTTACAGAAAGTATTTTATCAATAGGTACGTCATATTAAAGTTTGACCAACCTAGTATGCTGTGACAGTGAATGTGTCAAGAAAGGCGTTACAAGAAATATTTTATTATCTGCGGCGATACTATCAGCACCTTTTACTTCGGCCATGACTTACGGAGACAATTCACACACGGTGCGAGGTAGATGCTCATCAAGATAATTGCCGTTTGTATGTGTCTCTGTTTACCCTGAAGGGGCATGGTAAAATAGCTTTGAAGAGTTTATGCTTTTGAGTTTGGTTTTTAGAATATTTGTATAGGTATGTATCTTGTTGTCTTTGATAAAGGTACTATGAAGGTAGAAGGCACGCTAGGTAAAAATTAGGCGCAGACTGCTACTGAGAATTTTCTAATCAAGAAAGGCGTTAACAGCTTTCCCAAACAGATAATCGAACGGAGGACTTCAAACTCCGCGGCTGTGCGATCACTTAATCAATGGTATGGTGGAGCATTCTGGCGACCTTCTATCTCGTATCTTCACGGCCTCAATAACATAAAGCCCTTAAACCAAATAAACAGGCACACATAAACATAAACGGTATAAAACCAAACATAACTAAACTTTCCTACTAATGTTATGATTTTACCATAATTTGGCCAAAAATATAGTGACCCTTATACCCTTCCTCATAAAAACTATACATCTATAAACACTTCATAAGTCACACCTATAATTGTCATCTCTTTTCAATAAAACGAGTTAGCATTAGCGAGATAACTCATAAAAGTTTTTGGATAAAAGAGTTAACGTTTTGAACGTTAACATATTGAAATCATTATGTGATAATCTATTATGGTAAATCTTCAGCTTTCTATAGTATGACGTCTTGTGAGGAACGTCAATCTTCGAGTATCACATCTGACTTCGGCTTTCTTCGTGGGTGTCCCACAGGGTGTCATTCTAGGTCTCACTTATTATCCCATGTATTTTCGATTTTACTTTGTATTCGAGTTGCGTCATTAGCTGACAAAAAACAAGGCCGAATTCCGAATCATTTTAGCAGGATCTCCTATAACTTTTCTGCAATATCACATACTCCGAATGTTTTATGAAACCAAATTGTTTGGTCATTAGGTAACTACAAAAAGCTCAGAAATGTTAAAGGCATATGATACCTTAACACAAGAAAACGCCGTAATATTCCACCGAAGTCAATCTCCTTTAAATTAGTTTTTTTCTAAAAACCGGGTGGTCATCAATCTAAGGAACTTTATTAAATAAGGCCGTGTAATTGTCTGAACCAGATTGTGTGATAAATCATTTTGGACTTTCGATTGTTTATTTATTGAATGTAATCTGAATTGAGATCACTTGGATTGACCTGATCATTTTTTTGTTTGTTTTTTTAATAAGGTTTTATTTTTCAATTTCAGGGTCAGTTTCGACGATGGACTGCACTTTTTCAACATTGCCCACAAGTTAATGTAAATAGTAATCGAAAAAGCGACATAAAGCAGAAAAGGTACAATGTAAAAAATTGCATGTAAGGCTGTAGGTCTACTCGCGTTTTACGAACGACAAACGAAGTACGAACTTTCGTTCCGACTAATACTTACATAATAAAGATAGGCACATAAAAAGGCACAATTAAGATAGACTACGGTTCATAGTCGTATACAATTTACCGGAGATGAGAAAAACAAACGTCAAAACACGATCATCGCATGCGATAAGGGAACGATGGTTGACCGGAGTAGCAAATTGTGCGATGAATCGTACGATTTATCGAATATCGTCGAACGGGAGTAGACCCCCTGATGCTCGCGTCAAGCTCGTGAACGGGTGCCGTCTGTCGGGATAGGTCAGCTCCTACATAGGTACTATGGCTTACGTTTATTCTTAAGGCAATATTCTCACTTTTAAACACTTGTTTATTTCTGACAATAACCTACATTATACTCACATTATTTGAATGAATTTGATGTAATAAACAATAACCTATTTTAAAATGCGTATATCCATGGAGTTTCTTATTGCCGGTTTTTCTCCATAGGACCCACAATTTGGAACCATGCAACTAGAGCCTGACGTTTCAAAAGTGCCTGTAATTAGTTTTATTTGAAATAAAAAACATTTGAATTTGAATTTTGAATTTGAATTTGATCATAGCACATAACAGCACATAGCACTATTTTAAGACTAATTATTATAATAGTGTTTAATGTATGTTTGTTAAATGCTCCGTTATAGGATATTAAATTGACTTCAGTTAACAAACATATTTTTAACAAATTTCAGAATAACAAATTCGGACAACCCTTTTAAAACTGTATCAAAAATGGCGGTTACAAAGTTTTATTAGTTTTGCTAAGTACATTAGGCTACGGCTGACATTTACTCGAAATTAAACTTAAAATTATAGGCAATAAAGTTGATGTTAATATCTACAATAACTAGTAATAATTGTTAGGGTACACACCATTTTATTGATGTAATTGTTGCTACCTTTTGATGTGAATCTTTAAGCGAATAAACTTGCTTTAATAAACAAGAGATTTATTATATTTTATACCATTGGTTATGTTGGTTTTATGATAAATAATACTAGGATGTTCATTAGAACGACAAATTGTAATTCAGTAACAAATTTACGCAACATATTTGTCAATTACAAACCGACCAAGAGACAGAGGCGCCATTAGTGGCAACTTTATAAACTAATACCACTAACAAAACTGTTTGGTTTACATATCTACTATAACACCTGCCCTTAAACTAAACAGTATTTAAACCAAGATTTCAAACACAACTGCAATGCTTATCTTTACTAATAGTGCCTTTGTTCAAACGCCTGCAGGCATACCTAGTATATTTGGTATGACTCTTTGCTGTCATCGCCATCATCATAGTAGCACGGTCATTACAACCAGAACCATAGTTCAATATTTCTTCAATAGATGATTCAGGCAAGGCTTCATTGATTCCACTAGTGTTATCAATGTTTTTCGTATCACTAGTAAATTCTATCTGACAATCAGTAGTATTTTCCTGATGAGATTTTGTCCTCTAAAAATTGTACATCTCTAGATTTAATGCATGTAGAAGGATTTTCTGGATCTACCAACCGATATCCTTTCGATTCAGTACAATATTCTACGAAAATATACTTCCTACTCTTTGTATCTAATTTCTTCCGTTTTTCATTCGGAATCATTGCATACGCAATACAGCCAAATATTCTCAAGTTAGATAAATTAACTTTATTACCAGTCCATAACTCCTCCGGTGTGGTACCTCTCACTGCCTTACTTGGCGACTTATTTTTAATAAAGATTGCTGTGTTCACCGCTTCTGCCCAGAACCTCCTGTCCATTCCAGCATCTTGCAGCATGCATCTCGCCGCTTCCATAATTGTGCGATTTGCCCTCTCTGCCACACCATTTTGCTGTGGGGAGTACGGCACAGTCGTCTGATGCTTGATGCCATGCTCTCTTAGGAAGACCTGGAACTTTTTATTGACATATTCACGTCCATTATCTGTTCTAAGAGCCTTAATTTTAAAATTGGTTTGATTTTCAACACAACTTTTAAAAGTTTTAAACACAGACAACACCTCATCTTTAGTTCTAATAAAGTAACCAAAAGTCATTCTCGTACAGTAATCTATAAATGTCAATAGATATCTAGTACCACTGAATGAGGAAACTGACATTGGTCCACACAAATCAGAGTGTATAAGACCTAATTTATCTGTTGCTCTATTGTAAGACCTCTTTGGAAATGGTAATCTATACTGTTTTCCCTCAATGCAAGCTACACAAGGAGTATATTTACTATTTTCACTATAATCAATGCCAGAAGCCATACCTTGTTTGAGTAATTTCATACTTCTCATATTCAGATGTCCGAGTCTCCGATGCCACAAGCCCTGAGACAACTTCACCTCGCAAAAATTTGCAGCTCCTGCCGATTGACTCTCAATAGTTAGAGTCTTTGTCAATGGTAGACCAGTCGATAGTTCACATGCTGCAGCTAGCTCTCTGCCACGTCCTGACCGTTGACAACTACTCGCAATGTCAAGTTTATAGACATCATTCACCTTTGTAGCACTTGCGACTACAGCCTCACCATAATAGATACGGCACTTACGTGTGTCAAAGTGCACTTGAAGTCCCTTTGCTGTCATCTTGCTGACTGAAAGTAAATTAGTCGACAAGTCAGGCACAAAAACAACCTCGCTTATTTTTATTTTTAGATTTTGCCCTTCTAACAACAATTCTACGTCACCGTGTCCTACACTACACAATTTCTCATTGTTCGCAACTGTCACTAACCGCGGAGTGTCCACAACATAGTTCTGTAACAATTTCTTGTTGTTTGTCATGTGACATGTAGCACCGGAATCCACATACCAGGCATTTGAATTAATTTCTATCGCCAACGCCGTCAGTAATGTCCCATTCCATGCCTTTTCACACTTATTCTCACTCTGCTCATCCTTTGCAGGACAGTTTTTGGCAAAATGACCCGGTTTCTTGGAACTAAAACATTTAATGTTTGTAGAATGTTTATTTGCATTTTTCGCCGATCGTTTTGTCGATAATAATGCACTTTATTCACACTTATCATAATCTCTGCGTAAATTTTCCTGTAATAATTTACTTTTTACAGTTTCACTGCACAGCTTAATGTTTGAGTTTTCTAACGTCATAATTAACGGATCATAATCCGATGGCAGACCACTTAACATTAATACTGACAAAAAATCATCATCCAATGGAGCGTTTATGTCTCGTAATTGTTGATCTAAATCTGTGATCTTCAAGAGATACGCTTCCATGTTACCAAATTGTTCTAACTTCAACCCAAACAATGTGCGTAAAAGTCCAAGCCTCCGGCACAGCCCCCTGTCTTCGTATGCAGTTTTCAGGTTGTTCCAGGCTTCGTGATTAGATTAGATTAGATTAGATTATTTTTATTGGTAACAATAATTAATTACACGTCATTACAAAACAAAATATAAATAGAATTATCAAAAATTAATTAATTCATTCATAAAAATACAGTGTATAAAGTTGTATTATTCAAAAATAACAATAAAAAATTTCATCTACTAGAAAATAATATATCATTGTATCTTAGGAATGAATTCATCGACGCTGTAAGGGGCCATTGCAATAAAGAAGGACTTAACTTTATTTTTAAAAACCGGCAAGGTCTTAGAGCTGCGAATGGACTCTGGCAGGGCATTAAACACTTTTACACCGAAAATACGAGTGCATTTGCTTGTCTTAGTAAGTCGATGTCTAGGAATCACTAATCTGTGCGCGTTTCGTGTGGCTATTTTATGAACATCTTTGTTCTGATGAAACAAATTTATGTTTTTATACATGTATAGACACACATTATACATATATAAGGCTGGCATTGTCATCAGCTTAAGGTTCACGAAAATAGTTTTCGCTGGTGTTAGTGGTGGGACTCTCGCTAGTATGCGCACAGCACGTTTTTGCATAACAAATGCACGGTGCCATTCCGCAGACTGCCCCCAGATGTCAATACCGTAGGTAAGCAGCGTCTGGATCGTTGCGAAGTAGCAACCCCGAACTGCCTGCTGTGAAAGGACACGTGCGACCCGCCCCAGCGCAAAGCATGCTCGCCCTAGCTTATCACATAGGCCGTCTACGTGTCCACTCCAGGTGATACTCCTATCGACGTGAAACCCTAAAATTACGAAAGAGTCTACCTGACGTATGGTCTGACCCTCCATTTTAACGGTTAGATCTTGATATCGGCGTCCAGACAAGTTAAAGTGGGTGAAATTTGTCTTTTTCGGATTCAGTGCCAGGCCGTTGACTCGAAACCAGTGCGCCAGCTGACGCGCTACAATGTCAAGTTTTTGTTCGAGAGCAGTGACTTCTGGGGCTGTAACAATTGCAGCTACGTCATCCGCGTATATCAGAAGTTGAGCATCTGGCACAGAATCCGGAAGGTCGTTCATGAGGAGATTAAAGATCAGGTTGGACACACAGGAACCTTGTGCAACTCCTATTTCTAAGTTTATAGGTTCCGACTTAATACTGCCTGTAGCAGCCACGACCGTTTGTACCCGATTATGCAAGAAATCCCTTATCAGTGACAAGACGGGGCCTCTCACACCATAGTGGTCAAGTTTCATCACGAGTAGGCCATGATTGCAAACGTCAAAGGCGCGCGACAGATCACAGCTAATGACCGCGACCTGCAGCCCCGCCTCCCTTGCCTGCATCACCTGCCAGACCAGCTCACGCGTCATGTCTGTCGTGGAGCGGCCCACACGGTACGCGTACTGGTTGTCCGACAATGCACCCGTGCTACTGAGGTATTTTTCAAGTCTGCTGCATAGACCTGACTCCAGCACTTTTGCGGCAGCCGGTATTATTGTTATAGGTCTATAGTCGGCACAGTTTTCCTTTTTTCCTTTACCTTTATATATTGGTGAGACTTTAACATTTTTTAGGGCAGACCAGTATTTACATTCCGCACGTGAGAAAATGAAGACGGCTGCAACATCAAGCATATCTTTGCAAGCGTCCGTTGTTGCTTTCGTGCGTCAACGACCTTTGGAACGCCCGGCGCTGATTCCTCGATGCAGTCCCACAGATTCTCATGTATCAAATACATGCGCATCGAAAATTTCCAATTTCCGTAGTTGGAAATCCCGCTGAGCTTCTCAAAGTTAACGGATATACCATACTAATTGCTGAAAAATTTTCCGTCGTGCATCCATTGCCCGTGCCTCCATTGCTAACATTATTCGGCATTATGTTGAATGTTAATATTTTACTAATTTCACGCACAAATATTGACGTTCTTCAACTAATTTAGCATCCTGGGCCCATAACCTGTTGGTTTTATGATAAATAATACTAGGATGTATATTAGAACGACAAATTGTAATTCGGTAACAAATTTACGCAACATATTTGACAAGTACAAACCGACCAAGAGACAGAGGCACCATCAGTGGCAACTCTATAAACTAAAATCAATTACAAAACTGTTTGGTTTACATATCTACTATAACAGGTTACATTCTTTAGGATGCCTTACCCAGAGTACTGAGCCTACGATGCTTATATGTCTGTCTCTCGGTCACAAGTTTCTACCTCAGAGACAGTACTTATCAAAAAATCTCAAATTATGTTGGGTTACATGATTTTTTTAAATTTAAAGTTTCATTTCAAGGGAACTTCCCAATGGATACCCTAACATTGAATTTTTTTCGATAATTTTAGTCCTATTTGTATTTTTAAGTCAACTTGAATTGCAGAAAAAAGTTTGTTAAACACACTAGAAAAATATCGTATGCTACGAAACCCTCAGATTGCAAATATGACTCATACTTGACAGTTTTTATTGTACTAATAATATGTGTTACTGTAATGATTCTATGATTTAATTCTGATTCCCAGGCTGATCGTGTAATTAAAACATGTAAACTAATTACTTTACTTGTAAACCACACCGCAAGGCGTACTATTAATAAGCTGCGCAGGCGATCATCTTTTATACAGTGGTGTAACTTTTATACAGTGGTGTAACTTTTATACAGTGGTGTAACTTTAATTCGTTAGTAAAACGTATTGATGTTGATTCTGTTGTTTACAAATTAAATTAATTTAGTCTCGTTATGTCTCTTTCTTACTAAAACAAGGATAGATTTTAGTCCTATCAAATTTAGTCCACGACGTGAATTTTGTCGTCATCGATTAAGTATTAATTAATTAATTTTTTTTTTTTTTGTAAACAAGGGCATAAACTTATTTGACAGTTCTAATATTTTTTAAACCAATGTTTTCTTTCAACAGCTAAAACTGTACTATATAGCGATTTTGGTATTTCATGTCAAGCATTTGCATTCAGAAAGTACCATTTGGTGAAGATCTGATGAAGATCTTCAGTGATGAACTCTTTAGAGTTCCCTTTTTTCATTATAATGGATGACACCAAAATTACCAGTGAACACAAATAAACATTTTGATTTGATTTGATTTGACAGCAAATCATCCGGGACTGCTTGTCTTTCTATTGTTAACGGTAGGTACTCAAATTGAAAATTAAAATAAACTTCATAAAAAAGGGTAAAATAATTAGTGTGAAACAGTTTAGGAAGTCGGTGTAAATTTTTTCTTAAATCAAACCGAATCAAAGGCACCTTCCTCCTTAACTCATCATTACAGCCGAAAGACGTCCACTACTGGACTAGGCCTCCCCAATTAAGGGGGGGATATGCCATAATCGCCACGCTTGGCAGGAGGGTTGGCGATCGCAGTTGGTTGGTCAAATACTCAGAGAACGCTGCTGCCCATCCTCTGGTGAATCCCTTAGTCGCCTTTTACGACACCCATGAGAAGAGTTTAGGGTACTTCCTTAACTGTTTCACAAATATTATATTCTTTTTAAAGTCGGTTTTTAATTTTTTAAAGGTTAGCAACGCATCGGCGACTCCCCTGATGTTACAGATGTCCATGGGCGACGGCGGTAATTGCTTACCATCAGGTGAGTTGCTTGCTCGTTTTCCCTCTATTATAAAAAAAAAACACTTTATTACGAGATGTGTCTTTACAAACAACTCAGAGAAGTCAGCCCTGCCTGAGACAATCAACTTCAGTTTAGTCTTGCTAAGTAGGATCTGCGTGTGGTGCCGGACACAAAGAATAGTACTACCCCATCTCTTTTCGTGGGTGTCGAAAAAGGTGACTAAGGGATTTACCAGAGTTTCTCTGAGTATTTATTCAACCAACTGCGATTACCAATCCGTCTGTTCCCCTTTTTGGGGAGACCTTTGTCCAGCGGAGGACGTCTTTCCGCTGAAATGATGATAATGATGATGATATAGCGTCTCAAGCTATAATCACAACCACTGGTTCATCTACCTAATGAGTCCTTTCATAAAAATATCTAGTTAGCGATACCACAACACAAAAATGTCGTACTCAAGATATAAATTGTGAAAAGAAAAAATTGCTCACGAGCAGGATTCGAACCTGCGACTCCTGGCTCAGTACGCCAGTGTTTTAGCCACTAAGCTACCGTGAACACTGCTCGTGATATTGAAATTATCCTTCACTATGGTACATCTTTGATTTTTTCTTTTCACAATTTAAATCTTTAGATTTCGCTTCGCATGCGTAAATGCGTTAAAAATAATAAAATAATGTTGTACTCATTTAGATTTAATACAGGGATAAGAATATTTGAAAACGATTGAATCATTTATCATTTGCCCATAATAGTATTCCCTTGCGATTAAGGTCATCCCCCGATTTTAGATTCGACAGATGGCTAACTAAAGAGGGCTTAACCCTTATTTTGCTAACGAGGAGTGTGGTCTTCTAGCACCCAAGAGGATTCCTAAGCAGTTAATGTCATGTCATTATTAGGTGAAAAAATAACATGCCCCAGAAATATTATACATTGTCGCTTTTAATCGCTAGGAAAAGTGGCAAGGGTGAAAATAACCCAGGGGGGTGATTGTATAACCCACTCACAAGACAAATAGCTATCATTTTGACATAACAGCAATGTTCATTGCGTTGTGCATAGTTGCCGCTAAGACGGATTGTCGTATGTTTATACGAAGCAATGAACATTGAAATCAATATGATTCCGATTGCGACTGAGTTACACAATTCAACAGCTGTTTTGATCTGCGTATTTGGATTATACACGGTGAATTTTCTTTGGTTTTGGAAGCTAAAAGGGGTCATTGTACTCATAATTATGAAGAACTTTTACTATGGGACCAACCCTGAAATCACGAAAAAAACAGCTGATCCCTACATTTGTGTTCACATAAATCGACAAAATATAGGGATCAGCTGATATTTTTTTTTGCGATTTTAAGAATTGGTCCCATAGTAAAAGTTGTTCATAATGATGAGTACAATGACCTCTTTTCATTTCCAAAACCAACGAAAATTCACCGTGTATAGATAAGACAAATAAAACATATCCTCGAACTTTTCTAATTGATTCCTAAGTAACTTTATATTTATTTATAAATAGCGGCCCGTCCCGGCTTCGCACGGGTGGACATGAAAATATAGCCTATGTTACTCAGGGTAAATGTAGCTTGGGGTGCTGGCCAGAAAACCTCCACGTGTGCCTGACGGCTGCTTGTCCTTCTGGACACGTCTGGAGGGATCGGCAGTTGTTTGGCCGGTGCATCCTGGGCACGGGCAATAAAATCCTGCCAAGGGATTAACCTTCGGGGGATTTTATTGGCTGTGGCGAATATTCTGGCGCGGGAGGGGCCCGTTCTGGGCCAGTAGGGAGTTGCTACACGTGTCCCTCTGAAATCAACAGAGGGTACAGTGGAGGAGCAGGGGCGGGCCCGGTGTGCACTCACCCTGCCACTGGGCAGGCAGCGGGGGGTCTGTCTTTCCCTGCCCCCGTCGATGTCGTAACCCCAGGAATGCCCGCTGAGTAGTGTTCTCGCGCCTCTTGGGACCGAGGGTCTTGGCTTCACCGCCCGGACCGCGAGGAAGAAAACCTCTATAAAAAATTACGGGAGGTAGGGCCTGCGAGCAGCAGACTCGGGGTAGTCTGCTGCCCGACCAGCAGCTGGCGTAGCTGGCACAGCCGGCGTAGTTGGCGCAGCTGGTAAAGGCCCATGAGGTGTGGTGGCGTGCAGTGTTCCGTGTGTGCCACCAAGGAGGGTGCGGCCAACGTAAGGTCGCACGGGGAGAAGGGGCTCGCCTGCTTGTGGCGGGCCAGGACCTATCGGGGGTGGTTGTGTGAATACTCACGGGTTCCCACGCCCCCGGCTAAGGTAGTTGAAGGAACACCGTGGTGGTTTTAGTCGGTAAGAGTCCGACACTGGCTCCGCCTACCCCGGGCGGAGTGCGTCCACGAGGATTTCCCAGAGGCAAAAAAAAAAAAAGGGTGAATGTAGCTTTCTAAAGGTGATTTTTTTTTTAATCGGCACAGTAGTTTTTGAATTTATTCATTACAAACATACACACAAAAAACTTTTTAACAAAAAATTGAACCGACGAAAACAGAAACTGAAAAGCGAAAAATAACTAATTATGAGTCGGCGCCAAACGAACTTTTAACAAGCATAGTGCGTGTAAGTTGGAAGTGGCCGAGCGGAGAACGCATTTTTGGAAAGTTATTGTTTATCGTTGAAAATCTCACGTTGTATTTGATGTGACGTTGTTTTTATTATTTATTTAAAGTAATTTAATGATCTTCGTTGATTGGTTGTTTGGCGCCGACTCATAATTAGTTATTTTTCGCTTTTCAGTTTCTGTTTTCGTCGGTTCAATTTTTTGTTAAAAAGTTTTATTTTTCATTTTTTTGTGGTTAAACTCTAAATCCAGGTCTCCATTATGTCGTAGTGTCTAGAACTATATTTATGAATGTCAAGTTTCAACAGAATCGGTTAACAGGTAAGAATTCAGTGGGTGAACAAACACTCATCCCCTGTTTTACTACCCTTAGGGGTGGATTTTGATTTTGAAATTTAAATGGGACCAACTTCAAGATATACCCTATCCAATAAAAAAAGAATCACCAAAATCGGACCACTCTGTAAAAAGTTATGCGTGGTCATACATAAAAAAAAAAAAAAAAAAAAAAAAAAAAAAAAAAAAAAAAATATACGCGTCGAATTGAGAACCTCCTCCTTTTTTTCGTCGGTTAAAAATACAAATCTTTCCTCTTTATGATATTAGTGTAGATGATAATTTATAAGTACAACTCATGCAGAATTTCTTACAACCAGTGTTTGGGCAGGGTTTCTATTCAAAACCAAAATATTGAACAAAGTAACTCCCACATTGTTTTACTTTTTTGAAGGTCCCTACCAAAACATTCACCGGTCTATAAGTCTATACCCATATAGGTACATACACAACTACAATCTTTTATTCTTCCTTATTCGTAGGTCAAGCGCTGTACAAAAAGAAGCTCATATATCATGGTACCCCACCGGAACGGGCAAACCACGGTCACCACACATAAGCTTACATTACCATACAACCACCAGCCAAAGTTGACCCCCCGTGACCTTCGAACGCACGAACAAAGTTGGGGAGGAGATGGGTCTGGATGTAATGGGTGTAATATGCACGTGATAACTATTAAGACACTTAGAAAAGGATGTTAGGTGGTCATTTGTTGGTAATGGTGCCTCAAAGGCTTTTATTACACTTATGAAATTGATTAAATTATTTTGTTAGGATTTTTATTATAGATGTCTAAATAATTAGGTAGTAGAAATGTTATCAACTGTGTTTCAATACCGGAACGCGTGTCGCATACGCAATTGCGTAATTACGCCCACCATGTTTCTACCATTCAATGCAAAATAAATTAAGCATAAAAAACCGCTGTTAGATATGCTGCAAAACACAAAAGAGCTCGTCAAGGGAAGTACTACCACCGTACCTACTTTTCCGCCAAATAGTGATGCTTGCATTGCTGTGTTTCGGTCTGAAGGGTACGGGTGCCGGTGAAATTACAATAACACGAGACTTTCCATTACCATTTAGACAACAGCCTAGGTGGTATTGAAGTTTTTATGGGTAACCGCTTAACATCAGGTGGGCCTTTAGCTCGTTTCGCCATCCTATCATCATCATCATCATCATTTCATCCTTAAGACGTTCACTGCAGCAAATGTTGGGGGGATATGCCATAATCGCCACGCTTGTCAGGCGGGTTGGCGATCGCAGTTGGTTTGTTAAATACTCAGAGAACGCTGCTGTCCATCCTCTGGTGAATCCCTTAGTTACCTTTTACGACACCCATGAGAAGAGATAAGGGTGCTGCAATTCTTTGCGTCCGGCACCACACCACGCCATCCTATATACTAGGTATAAAAAAAAAACAATTTTAGTGACTCCGTGTCCAAAACAGCACTGATGATCAAGTAAACGACTTGCACACTGGTGTCCTACGAGACACCTGCACGCGGCGACAAGTTCACGTGCATTTACCACTTCTATTACCTGATTTATATTTCTATGATTTTTATACTTCGGTCTAAGAACGGCTGTAGTGCAATGACTAATTATATCCATGGAGTTTCTTGCCGGTTCTTCTCTATAGGACCCACAATTTGGAACCGTGCAACTAGAGCCTGACGTTTCAAAAGTGCCTGTATAATTACCTATGGTTTATTTGAAATAAAAAACATTTGAATTTGAAAAAAAAGGAAGAGCATAGATTACCTAATAGTATTGGCAAGAGGGTCAAGCCAATTGGGAATAGCATAGTCGCCTACGATTCGAGCCGCTCTGCGCTGATCACGGGCAAGTGGAAGGAGTAAGTACTCGGGTGCTCCAGCCCAGAGAGGATGATGATGATGATGAAGATGATGATGATGATGATGACCTATCGGCCGATGTTTAGTCAGTAGGTAGTCTCTTATGGGCTCTTTACGATGAATTCTTCCAAAATCTTAAGGACCTTCTAAATGAGTATTGAATGTCTTACAATGAACAATGTATTTAATTTTACAAAAATTACAAGAAATAAAACAATCAATTTTAAAAACCGAGATTACAAAGGTTCAAGACATTCGAAATATTTTATCAAAAAAGTTGATTAATGATGATATTAACATTTAAATTATGCACTAATTGAACCAGCAGCCTTCTTGTTAATAACTACATCGCATGAAGGAAGTCGTAAATATTGTTAATTAAATATAATACTCTGTAGAATGTTCATATAGCGGGATTTCCGAGTCTCTTTCTAGATACTGTTTTAGATTTTTTTACTGAGAATAAGGATACTGTGAAACAATGCTTTAGTAAACAAATTACAAAGACGTGTTTTTTATACCACGTGTCGTGATATTGAAATAACTGAAAACCTCTTAAGGGGTCATTTTACTCATCAATATGAAAAACTTTTCCTGTAGGACCAAACCTTAAATCGCGAAAAAAGTCAGCTGTTTGTCGATTTAGTAGTAGTAGAGCTCCTTTGTGAAAGAGCTCGTCCGGGGAAATACTACCACCGTATCTACTTCTCCGCCAAATAGTGATGCTTGCATTGCTGTGTTTCGGTCTGAAGGGTACGGGTGCCGGTGAAATTACAATCACATGAGACTTTCCATCTTCATGTCTCAGTTTGGCCCGACTTGTGGTACCATTTAGGCAACAGCCTAGGTGGTATTGAAGTTGTTATGGGCAAAGGTAACTGCTTAACATCAGGTGGGCCTTTAGCTCGTTTCGCCATCCAAAATTATAAAAAAAATAAAAAAAAAATTATGTGAATACAAATGTAAGGATCAGTTGATTTATTTTTTCGTGATTTCAGGGTTGGTCCCATAGTAAAATTTGTTCATACTAATTAGTACAATGACCCCTTAAGAGGTAGGTATTCAGTTATTTCAATAACACGTTGTTCAACTCAAAACCTTGGACATCTCAACTATTTTTATTGTAATAAATTCATATGGCAAGTAATTATTTATTTTCGTTTATTAAGAAGATATTGGTAATTTTAGTTGTCGTACTTATTTTCAATAACGCACCCGCTCCGCCCCGCCCCGCCATTTACTGGGCACAGTTGCAAACGGACGCTGAACAAGATATTTTTTTTTTAAACAAGTGATTAAATGACTTCATCAGGTTTTAAACAAAAAAGAATCATCCTAATCAGTGCATGCATGTCGGAGTTATGCCCAAACATATAAAAATATCATATACACCCACGAATTGCGTACCTCCTCCATTTTGAAGTCAGTCAAACCAAATTAACACTTTGGAACATCATCCTCCGAGCCTTTTCCCAATTATATTGGGGTCGGCTTCCAGTCTAGCCAGATGCGGCTGAACATCAGTATTTTACACGGAGCGACAGCCATCACCCCCGCAACCCAGTTCCTGGGTAATACTGACATTCGGAGGTTAGACCAGTTGTCAGACTTTCAGGCTTCTGACTACCCGTAACGTCTGCCATAGATATTCATATGGCAACCAACTGCTTAACGTGCTCTCCGAGGCATGGAGGGGTCTCGATGTGTAACGAAACGGTCACCCATCAATAGACTGACCGCGGCAAGTGCAGCTTAACTTTGCAAATCGTACAATCCGCGCAGTCGTTGCTTCGCTACGAGCCCCTCATAAATTTAACACTTTTAAATTAACACTTTGGAACGACGGAATCAAACCTAAAGAAATCTTCATGCAGCGGCGCTTGCGACAGCTGAACTAACGAGTATATTGTATATGAAAACCATAGAAATCTAAATAATAAGGTAATAGAAGTGGTTGTTCCGTGTGGTGCCGGACATAAATAATTGCACCACCCTATATCTTCTCATGGGTGTCGTAAAATGCGACTAAGGGATTCACCAGAAGATGGGCAGCACCGTTCTCTGAGTATTTAACCAACCAACTGCGACTGTCAACCCGCCTGCCAAGCGTGGCGATTGGGGCATATCCCCCAAACTGCTTGGGGTAGGCCTATGTTCAGTAGTGGACGTCTTTCGGCTGAAATGATGATGATGATGATGATGAAAACTGGTAAAGGCGCGTGAACTTGTCACCGCGTACAGGTGTCTCGTTGGACACCAGTGCGCGAACCGTTTGTTTGATTACTCAATGCTGTTTTGGAGTCACTAAAATTGTATTTTGCAGCATAGATACCTATCTAACAGCAGATTTTTTTAGGCTTCATTTATTTTGCATTGAATGCTAGAAACATGGTGAGCTGGTGGGTGTAATTGCGTATTTATGTGTTGGTACTGTTGGTAGCGGCCAACTGGCGATACGCGTTCCGGTATTAAAAGGCTAGATAACATTTCTGTTACCTTATTATTTAGAGTTCTATGATCAAACCCCAAGCTTAAAATTCTATTAGACCAACATTCGCGTACATCCAAAACAAATAGCCAATGCAATCATCACAAATTTCCGTGATTTGCTGCAAATGGGTACTAATAATGTCAGAACATCAGAAGTCAGAACTAAACGCAATTTGTCATAGATATGCACTTGTATAGAGACATTACAGTATTATATTTGGGACGAGAATAATTTAAGCTGAACTAAGGACGGTTGTAATCGTAGCGATGGTAAGTTGCTGGTTGAAGTGGTTGGCGATTTAAAAGATGTCTTGTGAGTTAGGCACCGCTTAAAATATGTAATGTTAATTTATAAGTTGCCCTCTTAATAAGTCCCCGTTTTTATAAAAGTGTAGCAACAAGTTTTTTATTTTATGCTCAATATCAAGCGATGAATAGCATGCGAACCATAATGAGGTTGTTTAAAAATATCTGTATAACCAATGCCCGCGGCTTATAATTAGTTTATCGCAAAAAGACGTTATTATCTTCTTGGGATAAGAAGTAGCATAAGTCCTACTGCAGGTCCCAGGCTACCTTTTCACAAAATTTCATTACGATCGGTTCAGAGGTTTAGTCGTGAAAAGGTAATGAACAGACAGTCAGAGTTCTTTCGCATTCATAATATTAGTGTTGATCAATAATGTTATACAAGAAAAGTATTGGTAGTACATAGGTTCTGCTTTATTTTAGTCTTTGTAATATTGATAACAATTTATGAAAATACCTAACTGTATCGTATAAAATGGTATACAAGCTTTCCGAGAGATCAGTTGAAATCTACATAAAAGTTACCATTTTATAATTTCTAGAAAAGATTTTCATTGTTTTAATGGGGTAAAATGTTGCCAGTACCTATTGTTCTAAAAATACAAGATAGTTTTTAAAATAAAAACAAACAAACCCTTGCGTGATTCATAAAAGTGACTTTAGACAATCAAAAACTTCAACTTGACTAATTGCTCAGCTTGCGGACGCCCTAACACAGAACAAACATAAGATCCTTGATATTTATTGGCATTGCCTCACATCCGCCGCTAAAATTCTTATAATACCCGCCATGGAGGCTGAATCATCGATTGTGTAAGTATGACGTTGTTTACTTGTTAAGGCCAAGATATAAATCTAATTATTGGAATTAATTAGGTTTAATGTCAATGCTTGTTGTAGTTAAAGGGATTTTCTCGTGATCTTGTTTAAGGTTGAACAAAGGCGACGATAAACTTTTAAATCTCTTGTTCTAATTAAAATATTCTGTAATTGCATTAAATATAAAATTATGTTAGGTTTAGTATCTTATGAATGAGAGATTTAATAATATTATTTTTCAACACACTTGCTCGTAAAGTGGCTCTTATTGTACCGATTTTAGGTTCATAATGTAGCTTATAACGCACGCGTGCTTTTTTCATTATATTATTGCACTAGTGCTTTTTACTTTACAGTTTATTTTTAAATCGCAGCAAAGAGTTTTTATGCCTAAATAAAAATTAAACATTTTTGGGAATAAATCAACTGTATTAATTAAAATATGCTAAATAAACATTTCATTTCATCAAATTATTTATTTATGTCAACAAATTAATATTAATTTGTGTTTTAAATAAATAAATCAATTTATAATATTTTTAATATTAGGCTGTATGGCGGTTTCCTTTGACCACCTGCGCGCGCATAGATGTATGTCACCGTGCGATTACATTACAGTAATCCGCGCGCCCTTTTTCACAAATTCAATATTTGTCTAAAATGTATGTTTTTTTCCTCGCAAGTGTGTTGAAAACCGTCGTATGACACGCGTGAGCATTGACTATTATATTCTCGGCTCCATCACGCCCTCGCCTTCGGCTCGGGCTGCAATCCAGCCTCGAGTATAGTCTAATCAACTTAGCTCCCTTTATCATAATGTACATATATGTCTTCTTATGAGGTCTTTCACATTGCCGTCTTGCTCTAACATTAGCACTTTTTTAAAAAATTTAGGTGAAATTGAAAAACTATATTCTATGAATATCCTTCAGGGTAACATTACGAATATTTGAAACATATTTTCGACTTGATTTGTTGCTTAGTAAGAGAAGGAGAGAGAAAAAATATACAAAATGTAGATCTGTACCTATTCGTGCCATATTTAAGGAGATGACTATACCTCTGATACTGAACACGAATCAATAAAAAAATCAATACCAATTTGTAAGCAAACAAATTCCCCCCGTGTGTCAAAAAGGATGCGTGCAAAACCAGCAGTAGGTATTTCCACCCTTTGACAATGCTGCCGATGACTTATTTTCAGATTCGTTCGGGATTTATTCTCAAACCCTCGCTATGTTTCTGAGTGAAAATTTGGGGATTCAATTATCTTAGAATTTCTTAAGTATTTTTAGATGACTAAGCACATTATTTATCATTTGCTCTAGAAATATGGCACGGTTACAGATCAACAACTTGTATATTTGTGATGACACACAGAGGGATATTTATAGAACACATTTTTTAATTTTGCCTAAAATCTCTTTCAATCTTTAAAAAAGGCTTAAAATTAGAGCTAGACGGCTTTGAAACGGGAAAAGCCTCTTAAAAAGTCGGCAACCCATCCGTGACTCCCTTCGTGTTGCGAATGTCCATGGGCAGCGGAGATTGCTTACCATCAGTTAACTCGCTTGCTCATTTGCCCCCCCTATGTTATATAAAAATGGGGGGCCTACCCACGCTGCGCCTTCCAGTACGCGGTCACCACTCCAGAACTTTACGGCCCCATCGGCCATCCGTTCTGCGAGCAATGTGCTCCACCCACTGCCACTTAAGTTTGGCAATTCTTCGGGCTATGTCGGTTACTTTCGTTCACCTGCGAATCTCTTCATTTCTGATTTCATCACGCAGGGACACTCCGAGCATTGCCCTCTCCATTCTCTTTGAGTGACTTTGAGCTTTCTTATCACGCCCATTGTGACCGACCACGTTTCAGTGCCGTAAGTAGTACGAGCCTCCACGAGCAGCCCCGCTACCGACCTGCTGACTGGCTAATCTTGTCCCCACGACATGAGCTATTATCATATGTAACTCATGTCGACACGACAGAAGAAGAAGTAGTAAGTAGTAGTAACTGGCTACACACACTGTTCAAAGACTTTCGTCTTGAGACTGCGATATTTTAGACGAGAAGATATTGCGTAGAAATTTAAAATTATGTTAACTCATATGTATTCATAATTAAAATTTCTTTTTCATCCCTTTTCACACTCTGCCTACATTTCTTTTCTTTCCTATTCTCCTCTCACAGGTCTGCTGGAAGAGATTTCTTTAGAAATAAGCAGTAACTTTGTACTTCTATCTGAACGATTTTTTTTTCTGTTACTTTCTGTGCGCATAATGTTTTAAATAAACATCATAAAACTAACTTTTTTATTCTACTATCTTACCCTTAACTACCAGTACCCAGTACCCACATACGGACTCCCGTCATATTTCAGTAAACAGTAATGTTACCTTCTCCTCCATAATATCAGACCCAGGCATATAGTGGCACCTTACAATTTTCTCCACAATTTCATCCGTCGCACTGATTGCGTCCGCAACTGTTGACAATTGTCTTCTAACTGTGTTTGGAGTTCCGCATTGGATTAAACGGAGCAGCTGGTTGTAATTTTCGTTTAGATACTCTGTTATTATGAAATTATTATTTTTATTATTGTTGTTAGTATTTTGACGACGTCTGTGGTCTAGTGTTTCGAGTGCGGACTGCTGATCTCGAGGTCGTGGGTTCGATTCCCACAGGACAAAAATATTTGTGTGATGAACATAAGGGATTGTATTGGTCTGGGTGTTTCTTATGTATTATAAGTATGTATTTACAAAAAAAAGTATATGAGTATTATATCCATTATCTAGTACCCATAGCACAAGCTCTGCTTAATTTGGGACTAGATGGTGCTGTGTAAAAATGTCTCAAAATATTTATTTATTAACTTCTTAGGTAGGTTTTCGCGATCACTACACATTATAATAAAACAAAGTCTAACCGGATTAAATCGCGTATATTATTTAAAATTGGTTTCCCACGAAATGCTGCAAAGCTTTCGAAACGTCAGGGAAACCAATTTTAATAATATACGCAATTTAATCCGGTTAAACTTTGTTTTATTATAATATTTATTTATTATTAACTCATAGAAATTATTTCTATTGACAATTCCAGATACATGACGATAATGCTAAGCGGTGAATGAAAATTGATCATGAATCATCAAATCCGACTTACTATCCGACTTTCTATCCGACTTCCTAATCATCCTACTTTAGTTATAAATGCAAAAGTATAGTTGTTTGTTCAACCTTTAATCTCGCTAAAACGGCGAAACAGATTTAGATGAAATTTGGCACACAGTAAGACCATGTCCTGGATTAACTTGTAGGATATTTTTTATCATATCAAATGAGCGTTTCAAAGATTGGTTCCAAATGCTTTATCGTCACTGCGCGTGCGAATCCGCTTAAGAGCAACTTGTAAAGACCGCGTAACAGCAAAACGCGCAAAATTCAAACATCGCGCTAGCCGATTCTAAACGCCTATTGGCTTATACTAGACTAAAAACAACCGTAAAATCATCAAAAAGCAAATACGCGGTCTTTACAAGTTGCTCTTACGCGGATTCGCGGATTGTCCCCCTAAAGATATTATTTTGTTGCACTTCATTGTCTTTCAAACCTGAAACTTGAAATATGGAAAATTGTTAGAGAAATGAGAATATTTTAAGGACTTATTACCTGTACGCTTGCAGAGTTCCGTTTCCAGGCACTACGTTTCAGGGGGTCTACTCCCGTTCGACGATATTCGATAAATCGTACGATTCATCGCACAATTTGCTACTCCGGTCAACCATCGTTCCCTTATCGCATGCGATGATCGTGTTTTGACGTTTGTTTTTTTCATCTCCGGTAAATCGTATACGACTATGAACCGTAGTCTATCTTAATTGTGCCTTTTTTATGTGCCTATCTTTATTATGTAAGTATCAGTCGGAACGAAAGTTCGTACTTCGTTTGTCGTTCGTAAAACGCGAGTAGACCTACTGGATCTTCGGAATTACTTAAATGAAGATAAAAATAGTGGCATAGTTTATCAAAATGTGAAGCAATCCTTACATTACCTCATATACTTTCACCACAGTTCTGCCACCCTCAGCGCGTCGCGGTCTGCTTGCGCACTCACAGCGCTTTCGTAAACCGATCCTGAAGATAACGCCTGCGCTGCGTAGAGCACTCGCTCTACGTTTTTCAATGCAGTTTGATGCATTGGCTGGTTATGTATGTCTGTAAAATAAATAATGTAAAAGTAAAGTTGGATTAAAGATACCTAAAGTGTAATAACGTATGCTATTTATGTTACAACTCGGGACGATGCTTCGCACGAGAAATATAATATATGTTTGATACATCAAACACCATCATCGTTGTATGATCTTCATCATCATCAGCAAATTACTGTCCCACTGCTGGGCACGGGCCTCCTCTCAGAATGAATTTTTTTTTCGGACATTTTTACACAGCACCATCTAGTCCCAAACTAAGCAGAGCTTGTATAGGTATACTAGACAATGGATACTTATATTATTTTGAGCATTCTTTGAGCAAAACACTTGAGGGGTTAACCTTTCAAGCGGCGTCAAGTAGACATAATATAATATCTATATATTAACCTCCACGAGTGACGATATTTAATTGATCGTCCGGCGCACCCTGACCCTCAGCCCCGCTACCAACCTGCTGACTGGCTAATCTTTTCCCCAAGGCATGAGCTATTATCATTATGTAGCTCATGTCGACACGATAGAAGAAGAATGAAATATCTATAGTTTAGATTCCCGGGAATTTCAGTATCAGTGATCATTATTGCGGACTGATGTCCGAAACTGGAACCACTAGACCACAGACGTCGTCAACAAGGTGGTCAACACTAGGTGGCCAAGGTGGTTTGCAGTTGTTATGGGCAAAGGTAACCGCTTACCATCAGGTGGGCCTTTAGCTCGCTTCGAATTCGTCATTAACATTAAAAAACTGTCAGTTGCTGTTTTTCAAATATGTTAGTCATAAAATTATCTAGCTCATTTATGTATACAACATTGTGAATCAATTTTTGGAAATAAAGTTATTTATTTAAATAAAGTTATAAAACAGCATTGACTGAGGTTTTAAAACTTACCACTTCACGCTTGTAATCCTTAATCTCTGAAAAGCAAAGATATTGAAATAAAAACTCTTTTCACGAAGTGAAAATTGAACTCAGTATCCCAAACCCTGTAGATTCGTTTGTGACCATTTGAGTATCGAGCTGAGCTAAACATAATTAAAGATAATTGAGACGACTAAGTATTTCCTTTAGCTATATAACATAACTTTAATTACAAATCATTACGAAGAGCAATCGAAGGCGGCAGGCGCCATGTCTAATAATGCAAGTGTATTATGTTCCCAGATCATTATTAAAATATGCGAGTAATATTTATTATTTCTCATACAATAAGTAGGCAACAACATATTTCTGTACGATATAAAAATCTATGTAAATAATTATAGTAAAAATCCTTGATAAAGAATGTTTTAAGACTGCAATTTTCCTTGTGGCAATAACTGAGAAATCATACTTACATCAGTTCGCATGCATGCGCGAGCACCACACACACATACACACAGGAGCGCGTGCGCATACAGCACACATGCAAGTGAACATCGTATTCATTAAACAAGAATGTGATTTACAATACGCGAACAATTAGCGAATACCATTTCGCAAAAGCTGATGAAAATACTTGATGGAATAACTGTGATAATGAACAAAAGAATACAGACATGGTCAATTTAAGCGAATTAGAAAAGACTTGGGAAATATATCAAGGTTGTAATCCAATATGGAAGACGTAGAACGCAGTGTGTCCCGCAATAGGATTTTCTTCTGTGCCGTCGATGACAAATCTCGCATGCAGAAACTCTTAGGCCCGTATTCCAGAAGGATACTCAAGCGTTGATCTCTGTTTAAAACTAGTTTTAAGTTGAGCTTTGATTTTAGAACGTCCCTCAAGCAGAGATTTGTTGATCACAGTTCAGCTGAGTTTAGTTTCGTTTTATATTGTCACCTGTTTCGGTATTTGGGCAGATATTTGATCTGTAATCACTCAAGCGTGGTCCAGACTACGCTTGAGTAGAGATTTCTATTATATTTCAGGTCAAATTCGTGTGTTTTGTTGTTGAATTAAAGTTTATAATTACCGTTCTGGAATAAGACCGATACTCAAGTAACGATTCTATACTTAAGTAGTGATCAGATGATTGGAGTTTAAACTGTACTTGAGGAAGCTACTGTAATACGGGCCTTAGGCCCTTATTACAAAATGAAACTCGAGTCTAGATTGCTGTTACAACTTTAATTTTCATTTTAGAATATCCCTCAAGAATAGATCTTTTGATCACAGTTTTGCTGAGTTTAGCTTTATTCTAAAATGTTAGTTGTAGATTCGTGCTTAAGGAGAGATTCGAAGTGTCATTGCCGTCAATCCATCACGTGAGCATTTTTGATTTTCTTGCTATTTCAGTTTATATTTTTGTTTATAAGTAATAATAAACTTGAGCATCGGTCTTAGAGGACTCAACTTCAAATAACGATTCTATGCTTAATTTGTGACCAGGTGATTAAACTATACTTAAGGATTATTCTGTGATACGGACATTAGAATTTTTGCAGATGGACTGCATTCGGACTGCAAGTCAGCTACCTGATCGCAGTTTGGGTGCACTTTTTGTGCAGTGCAATGCTGCAACAAAACTGTTGATTGACTTCAGCCGTAGTCAGACGAAGTCTTCAGTCGCAATCGTTAGAACTGCACGTTGACTGCAAGCAGATGTCTGTATTGGCTCTTACACTTGAAATAATTAGAGATACTCACGCTTACCTATGCCAGTAAAAATCTGTTTCTATACAGGTCTTGAATTCTCTTTGATCAGAAAGTGGACTGCATACGCTTTTTCAGTGTACCACTTATAATTTGATGGTTTTTAACCAACTTAAAAAAAAGGAGGAGGTTATTCATGTATGCCAACAGATAATTCTTTGTCAACAGTAGGTATAGTTGCCGGCACGAGTCGTGAGCACAGATTCCACTGCGTAAGTGGTCGAATCTATGTTCACAATACAACAAATCAGAAACAGGCACTTGCATTGGCTTAATTACATGATAATGCATAATGAATATATGTAGCAAACGGAATACTAGAATACAGTGACGACAGAGACTACTACGCTGGTACAATTTGTGCTCACGTCTCGTGCCGGGAACTATACCAATGAATTGGGTATTAAAACCCCTTTGCTGACTTTAAATTGGCCGATAATGTAGTTGGATCAGTCTGAGGTCATACGGGAGTGCACACACCGGCACACCCGATTTCTCACTTAAGGACGCGTTCTCAAAATTGATAGGTACAAAATCGCACTACTACATTGACACGGGTCATACACACAAGTGTACGCTCGCTAACTGCGAGAATAGTAAACTCATTTTGATACTTTGAAAGATTCATTATTTTTACGTATTTCTTGGTAATAAAATTATGGTAGGTACACTACAAAAAAAATATTTTTGCTGTTTATATTTTTACGAATTACCTCCGGACTTCATGGTGTGACCTGAAGGTGTACTTCGGTAACTGCTACTGGAACTCCTTGACGCGTTGTACTAGGTGAGCCGAGTTTGGGCTCGTTTTGTTAGTTATGATGAGACCTTACCTCCGGACCTGATGGAGTGACCTGAAGGTGTACTTCGGTGACTGCTACTGGAACTCCTTGACGCGTTGTACAAGGTGAGCCGAGTTTGGGCTCGTTTTGTCAGTTTTATGATGAGACCTTACCTCCGGACTTGATGGTGTGACCTGAAGGTGTACTTCGGTGACTGCTACTGGAACTCCTTGACGTGTTGTACTAGGTGAGCCGAGTTTGGGCTCGTTTTGTTAGTTATGATGAGATCTTACCTCCGTACTTGATGGAGTGACCTGAAGGTGTACTTCGGTGACTGCTACTGGAACTCCTTGACGTGGTGTACTAGGTGAGCCGAGTTTGGGCTCGTTTTGTTAGTTACGATGAGACCTTACCTCCGGACCTGATGGAGTGACCTGAAGGTGTACTTGGGTGACTGCTACTGGAACTCCTTGACGTGTTGTACTAGGTGAGCCGAGTTTGGGCTCATTTTATTAGTTATGATGAGACCTTCAGGTCTCTCCATCAGGTCCGGAGGTAAGGTCTCATCATAACTAATAAAACGAGCACAAACTCGGCTCACCTAGTACAACACGACAAAGAGTTCCAGTAGCAGTCACCCAAGTACACCTTCAGGTCACTCCATCAGGTCCGGAGGTAAGGTCTCATCATAACTAACAAAACGAGCCCAAACTCGGCTCACCTAGTACAACACGACAAGGAGTTCCAGTAGCAGTCACCCAAGTACACCTTCAGGTCACTCCATCAGGTCCGGAGGTAAGGTCTCATCGTAACTAAAAAAACGAGCCCAAACTCGGCTCACCTAGTACAACACGTCAAGGAGTTCCAGTAGCAGTCACTGAAGTACACCTTCAGGTCACACCATCAAGTCCGGAGGTAAGGTCTCATCATAACTAACAAAACGAGCCTAAACTCGGCTCACCTAGTACAACTCGTCTAGGAGTTCCAGTAGCAGTCACCGAAGTACACCTTCAGGTCACTCCATCAGGTCCGGAGGTAAGGTCTCATCATAACTAACAAAACGAGCCAAAACTCGGCTCACCTAGTACAACACGTCAAGGGGTTCCAGTAGCAGTCACCGAAGTACACCTTCAGGTCACTCCATCAGGTCCGGAGGTAAGGTCTCATCATAACTAACAAAACGAGCCCAAACTCGACTCACCTAGTACAACACGTCAAGGAGTTCCAGTAGAAGTAATCGAAGTACACCTTCAACTCTCCATCAGGTCCGGAGGTGAGGTCTCATCATAACTAACAAAACCAGCGCAAACTCGGCTCACCTAGTACAACACGTCAAGGAGTTCCAGTAGCAGTCACCGAAGTACACCTTCAGGTCACTCCAAGTCCAGGACGAATAGGCTTTTAGAAACCCTACTTACATTCTTTTTATAGCGAAATAAAATAGAATAAAAATCTTACTTTGTCAAGTATCAAATTTTGTTTATCGAATATTTTGTGTTGTACAGCGATCTTTTTCAACTCGAGGCGCTCCAAACAAGCGATACGTGTCCACTATCGACGGTGGTCGTGCGCGGACTAAAGTTTCATTCAAAATGCTTGTGCAATAAATCAAGATATATCAAAAATAAAATAACCCCTAATGCAATAGATTAAGATTCATCCAGGAGAGCAAAAAATGTGAAAAAAAATTAGTTTTGGTTTTAATTTTTTCTGCTACTATTTGTAGAATTTAGATATAAAAGAAAACCTAGCATTAAGAATTGAATATGTTTGCCAACAAATAGTATTTTTAGAAATAGTAAAATATGTTAATAATAGCACAAAAAATGTACCTAAACTCAACCCGGTATCGTTAATTTTGTGAAAAATTACAACGACAGATCGATTTTACATTATAAAAAACTAAAATTTTCGGTGATCAAGTTCCTATCATTTGAAGATGAAGAACCAATCTATACGAGGTAGTTATTAGTTATATTGGATTTTGTTTGGTTATGCCTTAAAATGTACCGAAAAACAGCATAATCTTGCCTGATATGCAAACGCGCCCTTTAATTTAAAAAAAAAAAAAATCTAAGAAAGCAAACCATTGAATAACAGTTACGATAGTGATGTAATGATATATAATGTGTTGTCAGTTACGTTTATCTTTACGCTCTCTTACGTTAACGGAGTGTGCAGAACTATAAACGCTAACTCGAGTACCGCTAGATGGCTAAACAGATTGTACAAAGAGCACCTCCTTCAGTCTTCCTGAAACTTGCAACTCTAAAAACAAATCTTAGGGTGGTATGCCACTGGTCAAATTTCTTTGTCCAATGCGACTTTGATCAAAGAAATTGGATTATTTTCGTCAAATGTTGTAATTTTTTTAATTTTTTTTTTACATACATTTACATTTTCCTTACAATGTTGGGCACCAATCTGACATTGTCCTTTGAAACCGCTGCCTCCCAAACTAGGTTATAACCTGTATTTTGGGATACAATTTTGTTATAACACTGATCATCTAATAAATTGGATTGGACAAAGAGATTAGGCAAAGAAATTTGACCAGTTGCATAACACCCTTATGAATATGACAATGGAATATTGCGAGCCATATATGAAACCACAGAAATAGGAGAATATATGAAACACACGATGTATGTGTTCAAATGTATTTCTTCACCGTAAGTAAGTCGTGTTGTTACGTAGTGGTGTCGTCTTCAGGGTGTGGGTAGCTCAGGTAGGAATAGGAGGTGTAGCGGAGTGGTAGCCCGGAGACAGCGGAGGCTCGCAGACACGGAGGCTCGGAGACTCGACGGCTCGCAGGCTCGAAGGCACAGTAACACACGTAGAGTCGGAGGTACAGAACACGGAGGTACGGAGGCACAGAGGGTCGAAGTGTGTAGGCACAGCTGCGGCGATGTGACGGTGAGCTGCTGCTAAAGTAATGCAGCGAGCTCAATCAGGTAATAGGTAGCAGATCAGGTAAGGCAAGTAGATAGGTAGGTAGACACAAACGCAATAAAACACAAGTAGGAACGATATGATGAAATATGTATCTCACCCAACTGATGAATTGATATATTGACTATTGACTGATTAATACTACTTCCTGCAAAAACGTGAAAGTTTGTGAGGATGTACAGATGTGTGGTTGTTTGTTACTCTTTCACGTAAAAACAACTGTATGGATTTTAATGAAATTTGGCATACAGATAGAACATAATCCGGATTAACATATAGGCTACTTTTTATCCCGGGAAGATGAACAGTGCCCGAGGGATGCGCGATAAACGACATTCACGCGGGCGAAGTCGCGGGCATAGGCTAGTAAAGTAATATAATGGTTATACACAAGACACAGTCACAGATAAATAATAAATAAATAAATATTTTTGGGACATTTTTACACAACACCATCTAGTCCCAAACTAAGCAGAGCTTGTGCTATGGGTACTAGACAATGGATATAATACATATATACTATTTTTTTTTTGTAAATACATACTTATGATACATAATAAACACCCAGACCAACACAAACACTTATGTTCATCACACAAATATTTGTGTCCTGTGGGAATCGAACCCACGACCTCGTGATCAGCAGTCCGACCCTCGAACCACTAGACCACAGACGTCGTCATAGATACATATGACTGTTTTTCAACGTACAATATAGATCTGAATAAAATTT
This sequence comes from Asteroscopus sphinx, assembly GCA_949699075.1. Taxonomy (NCBI): domain Eukaryota; kingdom Metazoa; phylum Arthropoda; class Insecta; order Lepidoptera; family Noctuidae; genus Asteroscopus; species Asteroscopus sphinx. Next base: position 16,480,294 of record OX453022.1, on the reverse strand, counting down.
AAAAAAAAAGCCTTTTTGAACATAATTTTGAATAGGATTGTTGATGTGGTTGAAGTTGGTGTGCAGGTAACTTTGCCCGGCTCTTTTATCACTTTTTTTTAGATACTTTTTTTTTTCGGCGTGCCAAATTCAGACATTCAAAGCGTTTGGTAGTAATAATAAATATAATGGCAAAGTTTGCTATGCGTTCCGTCTTATAATATTGTTATGTTTTTGGGAACAAAAAAATAAGCAAAATTGCGGCCAAAAGTTTCAAGTTACTTAAAAAAAATTGTACCTACCTACTGTGTGTGTAGTAGAAAGTTATGTATTACCTGTAGGTATATAAGTAGGTAAAAAAATAATTGGTAGGTATATACTGACCTACCAACCGACAGTATTTTATTTCGGTACATTTAGCTACTTATGTAGTACCTGTTACCTGGTACCTGTTAATCAAAAATATCCCCAGATCTCCAGAGTATTTTATATTACAACATAGATACAATGATTTCATGTAAGTAGGTACCTACCTATCTATAACTATTACCTAGCACAGATATTTTTTAATAAAAACGAGCGCACCTGATTCTCACTTGTATTTGTCGTGTACATGCATAATGCGTTAGCATTTGTATGTGTGTGTGTGTGCAGAGCTGAGGTGATGTGAGTATAAGCCGGCTAAAACGCGTTGCCTCTGATGCGCGACTCCGCGACTCGAACTCGCGCACTCGGTAGCATTTGCGGTTCCGCGTACGTATGGAGAGACGTGAAGGCTGTGGTGAAGGGGAGGGAAGACGAAATCTATCTCGTAGCGCTGCTATGGTGGACTCTTACGGCCAAAATTAATATCCAATCTATCCACGATTTACCCTACTAGAGATAGGAATTTGACATAAGCTCCATACAAAATATGTCAAATTTCTATCTCTAGTAGGGCAAATCGTGGATAATTTGGATATTAATTTTGGCCGTTAATAAAGTGGCCAGGAAAATCCAGAGTGAGCAGCACAACGAGTCGAACCTCGTTACAGTGTTTTAAATTAACTTAGAGTTAGCACATGAATTTAAGCGCGTTGACTAGCTAATTGAGTTGATGCGCTATATTTAGCATAATTTAGAGCACTTTACTTATCTGTTTAAAATCTGTCTATATTACTTTGACATTTTGATTAAAAAGTTATTCCCCCAGTAACTTCTCGCTGATGCCGTTAGATAAAGATTAAGTGATTATGATCATGTTTATTTATTTAATCATTTATGTATATGTTACGGTCAGAGTCCGCAGAGGGTGCAGAGTCAGCACTTCCCAGGTGTTTTCGACATTGCACAGGCCCTTTGTGCGAAGTCCGAAAGTATGAATTATTAGGAGACATTGTTAATGCTTTTTTTTTTAGATGCAAAACTGCTTTATTATATAAAAGTATTCTAGGTATGGCTCCACGTATATATAATAAAATACCTGATACCATAAAACGTCTAAATGTGGTACAGTTTAAAAAACGCATGAAACTACTATTACTTGAAAAATGTTATTATTCGATAGAAGAATTTTTAAATGCCCAATTAATTTAATAATATTATGATTAGTGACCAAGAATACCATCTGACATTTTTATTTTATAACATCATTACATTTCATTATTTTGTGACATTTCGAGTTGTATAATTAAATATTTTTTTACTAGCATATTGATTCAAATTTCTCATTTAGATTTTAAATACACATTTGTACGCCTGCTGGCATAACATAGCGGACTCTTTATTGTATTTAAGAACTTTATATTATTTTTTGTACCTATGTTACACAAATGAATAAATGACTTATGAATTATGACTTAACTTGCTGTATATAAAACAGGAGTGGTTTCTCGTCAGGCGGGTTGTCATAAAACTCCTGTTATTAAATAAAATAGCATTTGTTTTGTTTTTTGTGAGTCACAGGTTGTGACTATTTATACCACAGATAACGGAATATAAGGAGATCGGGCAAGCCACCTAGTTTGCATGGAGTCCGAGTGTCGCAAGCTCAACTTACGCACACAACTCAGGAAATGCATCAATAAATACTACAAAAAGTACGCACACATATAAAACACGCACACTTGTATCCTTACGGCATTTTGGAAATAAAAGAAAGTTTTCTCTCAAACAAGTGCGCATACTCACTCGGGAGCAAGTGACGGTGAACTAGCGGCAGTGTATGCCCACTGTGCATACAACGGTCAGTCTTTACGCGACGGCTTGTTCTCTCTCTAGTATTCTGTTGCTCTGAGATCTAGACCAAAGTGACAGTTATTATAATAAAGCGTCTGCTACACGGTGACAAAGCAGCCTCCCCACCAAGGTGACCTTGCTGGTTTCCAACCATGTAGACAGTGGTTTGTTACCAAATTTAGTTTGACGACGGCTGTCAGCGTCCAACCTCCCACCAAGGTCACCTTGGATGGGAGGCTGGTTACTTACCGTGTAGAACTCGCTTAAACCTCATAAGTATATAAATACTATCTTTCATTTCACCCATAAACAGAAAAAAATGACAGACACAGAAATAAATAATAAACTTTGTTCTATCCGATCTTGAATTTATTACAATTAATCGTAAAGCAGCTGTTTCCATTAAATTGAAACAAAAAGTCCAATTAAACGAACAAAAGTGAATGAGTGAATGATGCTCGAGCAAAATCATACATCTGCTTTAACCCTTTAGCGCGGGAGGGTTAAACACAACAGGGTAACGGGTCGATAATGACCCAATTAAAGATGGACTGTAACACATGACGGAACAATAGGAGCAAATTAACTTTTTTCGATTTTACCTTGAATCGATTTTTATAGATTTTTACTAGAAGTGACTACCTATTCATTTGTCCTTTTACTTTAGGTACTTGTGTAAAAGGACGAACGAATGAATATTTTTAATATTTCATGATATAACTTTCTATTCCTAAATACGAGCAAAAGCATTATCAGTTATGGTTACAAAAAGTACCCTATTCCAGGCCGAGGTTACATTTTGAAACAATAATAATAATAATGTTATTAATTTCTCTCAAAAAAGCACAATGTTAGGTTACATAACAATCAATTGTTTTCAATTTTTTTCAAATTGCGCCTTAATTTAGTAACTTTGTGAGAGATGGAGTCTGGGTCTAGGTCCGAGACTTCTATGACAGATCACCAGGTTCAGATCAAGGATCAACACCAGTAAATTGGTTGTATTATTAATGAGGATGCTGGATGCGGAAGGCAGATGACCGAATGTTGTGGCGCAACTTCGGAGAGGTCATGTCCAGCAGTGGACTGCGATACGCTGAGTTGTTTTTGTTAATATCAAAAAATTACAAACTTTAATTTGGCCCTTTATATTGAAATGCTTGAAAAGGAGCTAAGTCTTAAGTATCATTAAGTTAATATAAGACTAATATGCACACTTTAGTTCGCAATGTTTTGAATTTGAATTTGATGATTATTAACAATAATTAACATTTTCTACCACATTCTGTAAGGTAACGTTTTAGCACCATAATTTTATAAAACTAGATAGTCATAATTTTTATAACTGCACCTAGTTTTTAGCCTAGATCTCAAGATGAGCAATCGTTTTATGCAACCATAGCTTACATCACAGATCTAAGATTCACGATCATAAAAATATCGTGCCTATTGCGAGACACAAACAACAACACTCTTCCTTTCCAAATTATATCAGTTTATGATTGTGAAAATGGGTAGAACCTTAACCTTCTTTGTATTACTTAAAGTATTATAACTGTCATACGTACCGCTAAATGGTGAAATTCCTTGCCTTCCTTGCCTTGTCTGTGTTTACGGAGAAGTATAATCTGGCGTCTGTGTTTCATGACTTACGGAGCCGAGACGTGGACACTCACGATAAGGCTGGTTCACAAATTTAAAGTCGCTCAGCGTGCTATTGAAAGGGCTATGCTTGGAGTTTCTCTGAAGGATCGGATACGAAACGAGTTGATCCGACAGAGAACCAAAGTTGTCCACATAGCCCACAGGATAAGCAAGCTGAAGTGGCAGTGGGTTGGCCATAAAAACCGAAGAACCGATGACCGTTGGGGTAGACGTGTTCTAGAGTGGAGACCGCCAATCGGAAAACTTTGCGTAGGACGCCCTCAGGCTAGATGGAGTGATGAGAGTGGCCGAGGATAGAAGTCGGTGGCATGCTTATTGGAGAGGCCAGCAGTGGACTGCGATAGGCTGATGATGATGATGATAATCTGGTGGTCTTCAAAGCTCGAGTGAAAAGGTTTTTGCATGGCAAGCGTGTCCCATCGTCGATCGCACCTTCGCTTAACATCAGGTGAGGTAGCAGTCAAACGGAAGCACATTAAGAATTTAAAAAAAAACTGTTTTTACAACGTAAGTATTCTTAAACGCTCAAGAAGAATTTAAAACCCAAAATGGCTAAATAAAACCTTGTTGTATTAGAATCAAGCTCCGCATTAGGATTACCTTAATATACCTACATTTATAATTATTAATTATATTTCAGTAAATCCTACAGAATTATGGCCTCGATTTCAGATTTTGATCGCCTAAAAATGGCCATCAACGGCTACTTCTTCTTCTTCAGCTTGTTTCCGCATCTCCAAAAAACAAATCTAGGTAAAAGAAATAAATTGTGTATAATATGCAGAGAAGGTCCGGTCCTATCACAGATTTAAACATTTAAATTCAACTAATAGCATTAGATAGTTTGCCCTCATATAGGAATCATCTTTGCTACCCTGAGGACAGGAAACAGCACCCTACTGAGCAAAAAGAAGCATTCTGATTCTATGTTGAATATTTTTCTACAGTAACCTGAAACATGAGCCACACATTTTTTTTTCATTAATTTACAACAAAAAGAATACATTGAGAATTTATTATTATTTATTATTTATTTATTTGTTCAGTGGTATACATAACAAAAACATTCTAAAGATGTACACATAAACTCATTAGAGTTTTACCGTACATCAGTATCATCGACTATACAAACAGGTAAACAAAAATATAGTTAACAAGGTAGGATATTAAATAAGTACAATGAGGGTAGATACCAGATAATATTTATCTACATTATGAAGGAGCGAACACCGGTGAATAAGTTTAATATTTCGAAAAAGAGATACCTAACCCCTGATTTTTTTTTTCTTCCCCTTAAACAAAGGCCACATCCAGCTCAAATCTATAGCTAATCGATTGACACCAAAGGGCGATAGGAAGTGCGCGTCGGAAATCGGAACTGGGGGTGCGGTAACAAGCACACGTGCGCAAGCGCAAGTACCGCGCACCAATCTGGCGCATTGTATTTATTAAATAAGGGTACTTTGGTAAAGGGTGGAAATAGTAAAACTTGATGTTATAATGGTTTATTGTTGATGTGTTATTTGTTATTGCTTAGTCATTGAAGCCACGTGTTGTAACTAGAATTTGGCTATTTGATCATGTTATAGAATGGTTTGACAGTGGAAAGCTTTTTAAAGATGTAATGACGATTTGACGACCTTTGTGGTCTAGTGGTTCGAGTGTCTGACTGCTGATCACGAAATCGTGGGTTCGATTCCCACATGACACAAATATTTGTGTGATTATCATGAGTGTTTGTGTTGGTCTGGGTGTTTCTTATGTATTATAAGTAAGTATTTACAAAAAAAAAAGGATCTAAGTATTATATCCATTGTCTAATAATACCCATAGAACAAGCTCTGCTTAGTTTGGGACTAGATAGTGATGCGTAAAATGTCCCAAAAATATTTATTTATTAATATTATATTTAATGAAAACAAGCATAGCAATAAAATGGCTGTTTGTAAAGCTATTTTTATAAAAAAACATTACCTACCTAATAAATTATGACTAACAACTTTTTTTCGATCATTAACTTTTATTGACAAGCTTTATGTAGACAAAAATTCAGCTCACTGTTAGTATTCTAGGTCTTTAGAATATTTAATCTTTTCCTACTTTGTCATTTTCTTTTATGGCAGAAATGCGGGTGTTGCAATTGCGGAAGTGAGGACCAAAAGCTGAAATACTCACATAACGAGTGTCAGGGAAACGCTTCCGAAAACGATGATAGGTGATAGTGCTGATAATTACTGATACGAAACCACGAAAAAAAATGCGATTCTTTTTTTATTTTTTTTTGCATTTTTCATTATGTATGAGTTTTATTTAACTGTCCAAAGCTGGTTATGTATGAAAAATGCATAAAAAAATATATGAAAAATCTAAAAAAATAATCGCATTTTCTTTTCGAGGTTTCGTATCAGTCTATCTTCGTTTTCGGAAGCGTTCCCCTTACACCCAGTACAGTTAATAATAATGTTCTCTCGGGCGAATTTCGGTCACGGAGGCCAATCACAACAGAGACTAATATCTGCGCGGGACATATTATAGTGCACAAGTGTGTGTGCAAACACAGATGCACTCTCTATTCCCTCACTCTCATAATCCGATCTGACGGCAATCCGACACGACCGGAGAGATATCAAGCGCAGGACTGACGGCTTTACGTGCTCTCCGAGGCACGGGTGTGTAGCACCGTCAACTCCTGACTCCGGGCTGCTACTGAGAAACTTTCTTGACAGAAAAATTCCAATAACACTTTTTGCCTGACCCGGGAATCGATCTCAGGACCTCACGATCTGCAGTTTCACAAATATTAATTTGTCGAAAACAATAAAAACTGAACTATTCTTATCATTTTACAATAGGATATGGTTTGGTTTTGACGTAACCTTTACGTTCTGTTTTGTTCAAAACTGTTTTGCCAAACTGTGAATTTTATCCTTCGATCAAGTATACTGTAGATGCACGGTCTTGTACAAAATCATACCAAAAAAACGTCTCCTTGATTCGTACGTACTCTGTCGTACTAGTAATTATATTTACAACGCGACAAATACGACACTGCATCTTTTGTTAACCTACACATTTTTGGAGCACAGTTTCTATATATTTTTTTTACACATTTAGTATCCTGAAACGTCTCGCCACAAGCGCGGTCGTGAAGCGGCTGAAAGCAAAACTGTGCACGCGACTGATTATTGCACAGTTTTTATGGCGCCGTTTTTCGAGCGATGGTCGTGCATCTATAGTATATTTTATCGAAGACTATAATTTGGAGTCTAAAAAGTAAAAAAAGGAATGAAATGATCCTCCTCAAAGTGATCACATAAAAATTACATTATCTACTCTTTTATTTTACTCATGTTATTACAACAAGATCGTCCTCCGTAACCAATTAGCAATTTTCAAATCTCAAAAATACCTTTAGAAGCGTAATTTCCAGATATAAATCTTCAACATTAAAAGCTACTTTCATGAAGTCGTTCCGAACACATTTTTGCTCATAAAACGCGCATAACCTAGTATCTACTCGATATACTTCGAGATACCATCAGAAACGTCAAAATGTTTTGTACCAACTACATTTTATCTACAATCTCCTGCATACTCACTTAATAGAGGAAATCGCCAATTGCATGAAACAATGCTTCGTGGTCTACCCTGCTCATATTTGATCCAATATTTGCTAAACACTCCATCTCATTCTTATTTACAACTTTTTTCATATGGGGAAAATAGACGGCTGATTTGTGTGGCCAATGTTGGTGGTATATGTTTGTAATTCTTGAAGATCGTTGTCTTTAATGTCTACTATTTTGTCGTTATTTAATGAATGTAAAAACAATGTTGCGGTACATAGAAATTGTTTCTGTGTTGGAATACGTTGAAGTGATACTAAATGCTTGATACATTAGTGGAATCTTGCCGAGATAAATCGTCTTTGGCTATAATTTGCTGGCTTTAATTCGGTAGATTTAAATATTGTTTGTCCATAGTTGATTATAAAATATCAGAAATAAGATCAAACAAGAAGTAGTAGTGGAGCTCCTTTGCGAAAGAGCTCGTCCGGAGAAGTACTACCACCGTACCTACTTCTCCGCCAAATAGTGATGCTTGCATTGCTGTGTTTCAGTCTGAAGGGTACAGGTGCCGGTGTAATTACAATCACATGAGACTTTCTATCTTCATGTCTCAGTTTGGCGAACCGACTTGCGGTACCATTTAGGCAACAGCCTAGGTGGTATTGCAGTTGTTACGGGCAAAGATAACCACTTAACATCAGCCTTTAGCTCGTTTCGCCATCCCATGCTGTAAAAAAAACTTCATCTAAAAAAAAAAAAACAACCACTTTTAATAAAAAATTCAACGGTTTTCTTCTGTATTTCGTAAGCACATTTGACACAAATTCCAAGATGACTAGCTACATACGCGATCATTTGAAATAAAACAATAATTGCACATTACTAAGTCAGTGAGAAGACTATTATTAGATCGCTGTATTTATACCTCATGTTTATTATACCGGAGTCATGAACTTGCCAGGGTGAGCAGTTAGCAGTGACATGTTTGACTGACGTGTCTGGTAAACCATTTGACTTTGAACTATGATTTGCACTGATGTCATCCTTGTCTGTGTGGTCTGAGGCTTAGACTAGCCTTTTCCTTGATGGTTCTTCTTCTAACGTGTCGACATGAGCTATATCATGATAGCTCATCCTTGCTCCTTGATGGCTAAAAGAGGTGATTGAAAGACTATTTTAGTTCGCCTATTGTGAGAGTTTCGTTGAGTTTCATTCATAAATATAAATAAAAAAAGGAAAAGTTTTTAATCTCAGAAATAACAATTTTACAAAAAAATATTACTTCTGCGGTTCTGACCAACTGTAAAGCAGTTTGTTGGCAGATGTAGCTCACTTATTTCTTACATTTTAATATTCTTACACTTTTCACCTACAAACTAACAAAAATTAAACTTAAACTAAACATTATTTAACTGCATTTTATCATGCACGAAGGGTGACATTTGTGTAATTACTGAACATAAGAAATTAATATAGTCTTTATGGATTTTCTATAGTGAGGCTTTGACAAACATTACCAAAAAATGCTTTGCTACTCGTTCGTGAGAACATTGAAAGCCAGACAGCATTCGTAATTTGTATATTATTTAAACTAAAGCGTTTTACAAAATTACTATCTACTACTAGCTACCTAGCGGATATAAGAAGGAACTACAGATATATGAATGAAATTCATATTTTACTATGAAAGTATTCATTAGTGTCAAGCTCATAAAATATACATATTAGTCAATTAGTAAACGAAATAGAAATATATAATAGATGTTCCGTGTGGTGCCGGACGTAAAGAATTGTACCACCCTATATCTTCTCATGGGTGTCGTAAAAGGCGACTAAGGGATTCACCAGAGGATGGGCAGCAGCGTTCTCTGAGTATTTAAACAACCAACTGCGATCGACAACCCGCCTGCCAAGCGCAGCGATTATGGCATGCCCCCCCTTTTTGGAGGAGGCCTACCTCCAGCAGTGGACGTGTTTTGGCTGAAATGATGAAATGATGATGAAACAAAATAGAAAATCTATAGTTTGCACGGCCGATCCGCCGACCCACGAGATGACGGGCTAATAGGCCCTAAACTATCCACGGTTTGCCCTACTTGAGATAGATCAAGATAGATATTATATTTTACATAAGTTGTATGGAGATTAAGTTAAATTTCGTCTCTGAAATCGCTTGTTCGAATTCTGCTCATGGGCGAATTTTCCTTTCTAAAATTTATTTCTTCAAATTCAAATTATTTATTTGCTGGAATATGGTATTCTTACAGATGTAGGTGACTTATGATTAGTTTCAGCATATTCTGCCCCTTGGGGCGTGCAATTTGAAAATATAATTATGAGCATGCATATTGATTACACATAGGAGTACATTTACTCTGGACTGCCTCGTTGGTCTAGTGGTCGCAAGCGCAACTGCTGAGCGTGGCTCGGGTCGGGTAAAGTGTTATTGGGTTTTTTCACTAGAAAATTCTCAGTAGCAGCCCGGAGTCTGGATTTGTGCCCGGTTAATGGCAATAGGCTCGCCCCCAATTACATAGGACTATAACATAACTGGCGAAATGTGGGTGTACTTTACACCTCTCCCTACCCCTTCGGGGAAAAACAGGCGTGATGTTATGTTATGTTGTGTTATGTTACATTTACTCTCCATACTACCGTTTGATAACCCTATTCATGTAAGTTGCTATTCATTGTTAGTTATCTCATTGAATATCTAATTTTTCCACTGACATTGAGTGCTGCCATATGTTTCTGTGTGTCAATGCACAATTTTGCAACTGTTCTTCAATGTATACGTTACGTAAAATTAGCTACACGTCACTGCGATCTCTCTTCTTCATTGTGAATTTAAAAGGAGTGTCTTCAAAGAGCATTGAAAAGGCTCTGAACATTACACATACATTAATATACAGGTTGACTAATTGAACGAGGGACTCATTGAAGGAGTACTTTTCTTTTATTTTCTTAACGGGCTTGCGTTTGACCGCCACCTCACCTGATGTTAAGCGATGGTGCGGTCGACGATGGTGCACGCTTGCCCAGCAGAAACCTATTCACTCGAGCCACGAAGACCACCAGATTATACTTCTCGTGAAACACTGACAGACAGACTACCCCGAGTCTACTGCTCGCAAGCCCTACCTCCCGTAACTTTTTATAGAGGTTTTCTTCCTCGCGGTCCGCGGTGAAGCCAAGACCCTCAGTCCCAAGAGGCGCGAGAACACTACTCAGCGGGCACTCCTGGGGTTATGAGATCGACGGGGGCAGGGAAAGGCAGTACCCCCGCTGCCTGCACACCGGGCCCGCCGCTACTCCTCCACTGTGCCCTCTGCTGGCATCAGAGGGACACGTGGAGCAACTCCCCGTTGGCCCTCATGGGGCCCCTCCCGTACCAGAATATTCGCCACAGGCAATAAGATCCCCCGAAGGTTAATCCCTCGAAAGGATTCTATTGCCCGTACCCAGCATGCACCGGCTTAACAACTGCCGTTCCCTCCAGACGTGTCCAGAGGGACAAGCACCCGTCAGACACACGTGGAGGTTTTCTGGCACCCCGAGGTGATGCACCTAGAACGACAGTGGCCATCAGTCGCTATTTCCCCCCTCTGCGCCTTTTATATTAGCCAACAGGGGTCTCCCTAGACATTTCGACCTTGCACGAGAATTTCTCCTGTACCAGGCCCCTCAGAAAGTATTGCGAAAAAAAGTTTTTATATATGGGAGACTGGCCAGTTATAATGTTTTTCGAAAATATGATTATTTATAAGTAAAAATAAGTAAGTTCCAATTTCAAAATTTCCCTCCACATTTTTTGCGAGTTAATTCAAAGTATTGTGTCTCACTGAAATATGGATCTGCGCCGGGAACATTTTAGAGCTATGATTTTATACGATTTCAAGTGTCGCCTGAAACCGGATGAATCGTACGATAGACTTCAAATGGCATTCATGGATGAAGGCCCTTCCAAGGCAACCGTGTATCGTTGGTATAACGAATTCAAGCGCGGTCGACCAACTTTGGGGGATGACGAAAGAAGCGGTCGCCCTTTGACGGCTGTTACCGAAGAAAACGTGCTAGCAGTGAAAAATTTAATCCAAGACAATAGGCGAATTACATATCAGGAGATTCAACACATATTGAAGATTGGATCGGGAAGCGTTCACGAGATTCTACACAGCCATCTTCGCGTGAGGAGGATAGTATCACGCTGGGTGCCGCACAACCTCACCGATGCTCAGAAGCAGGCCCGGGTGGAATGGTGCCGTGATATGCTTAACAAATTTGAAGCAGGCTCGTCTCGGCGTGTTTACGACATCGTTACAGGTGATGAGTCCTGGATTTATCAATACGACCCAGAAACCAAGCGCCAGTCGACTGTTTGGGTGTTTCAAAATGAGCCAACGCCTACCAAAGTGAAGCGATCTAGAAGCGGGGGTAAGATTTTGATCGCTAGCTTTTTTAATTTGACTGGCCACTTGGTATCAATTCCCTTACGGGATCAAAGAAGCATTAATGCCGAATGGTATACTACCAAATGTTTGCCAGAAGTTTTCTCTGTTATAAGCAACAAGCGACCAAACACAGGGCTCCGCGGGCTACTGCTCCACCACGACAATGCACCTGCGCACACCGCACTCAAAACGAGGGACTTCCTGGACAGCACGCCAGTCAAACTCCTGGGTCACCCTCCTTACAGCCCTGATCTAGCACCGTGTGACTTCTTTTTATTCCCAAAAATAAAAAATCAGCTCAAAGGGATACAATTTTCGTCGCCGGAAGATGCGCTGGCTGCGTTCGAGCAGGCTGTAAACGAGGTGTCTGCGGCGGACTGGAAAAAGTGTTTTGAAAACTGGTTTAGGCGCATGAATCTTTGTATAGAGGCTGGTGGAAAGTACTTTGAAAAGATTTGATAAAAATATATGTACGTATAGAACAATTTTTTTTAGTTTCGCAAAACTTTCTGAGTGTCCCACGTACCTACGTGATTTATAGTGGAATATTTTAAAGAGTAAAACCTAAACATAGACAAACACTATTAATAAAATACCCTAACAACAATCAAATAGCACCGCCATGTTTGTTTATCAAAATGACTTCACAAAAACAATCGACTGCAGTGTTTGTGTCAACAAGAGTGTGGTGACAATAAGATGACATCTCAATTGCTGCGTATTGTTTAAACGTTCGATACTGATCATTGAGTGGTTTATTTTTATTTCGTCAGTTTAGTAAGATAAATACAAGTGTGACAGTGTGCCGTGGATGTTTTGATGATATGCTTAGGCGGCCCATACACCTACAACATAATTGCGCAATATTTGCAATTGCGCAATGATATTGACCGTTTAGGGGTGAGTTTGAAAGACAAGTGAAGATCAGAGCGATACAATAATAATTGCGCAATATTCGGCACTATTAATATTGCACAATTATTATTGTATCTTCCCGATCTTCATTTGTCTTTCAATCTCACCCCTAAACGGTCAATATCATTGCGTTATTGCAAATATTCCACAATTATACAAGAAGTTGATCTGTAATCGTGCCATATTTCAAGATCTGATGATAAATAATGTGCTTAGTCACCAAAAAAATCTTGAAAAATTCTACGATTATTTAATACCTACATTTTCACTTAGAAACATAGCGAGGGAATAAATCCCGAACGACTCGGAAAATAAGTCATCGGTGGCATTGTCAAAGGGTGGAAATACCTGCAAATTGTTTTGGTGGTGTCGCACGTGTTAGAAAAAGGTTTTTAAAAGACATACATAAAAACAACTTCGTAGCCAAATAAAGATTTATTTAATTCACAATACATATTTCTAACCCAAACCACCAGTATTCACCATTACAAAATAGTTTATTAGCAAAACTACTTCTTTTAGACACCATAGGATATCTTAATACAGTATTTCTTATTAACTGATATCTACATAAAGGTCAGATCATTAATTACTACTATCACCATAATAACAATTAACAAAAATACTTATCTGAAATATGTAGGTACTAGGTACTCAGCGTAAAATAGAACCGCCAAGGGGCAGAGTAACGTTCTCTTCAACGACTCGGAAACAAGTGTGTCAAAACAGTTTTTTTTTTTCGACTTGAGTCTCGCAGGTGGTACCAAAGTACCATGTCTGCTTAACCGGGCTAGTTGGCGGAGAGTCCCATGAGGGACTCCATTCGCCGAAGGTTTTTTCCCTAAAACTAAAGTCGCGGTTTCAATACCGCAAACGGGCGTCCCCCATGGGGGGGCTCGAACCTCGCTGGGGCATTGCAGGGGGACCCCGCCGTTCCTATGTCCCCCTAGCAGCCGTTGCTGCATCAGGAATGAGTTTTTCCTCGAAAGTGGCGGACTTTCGGTATATCGGGTGTGTGTGTAACGCGCTAATCGCGAATCGCCGTTTATCGGCAAGCCTCGCCGGCGAGGCTAAGACATACCTAAACCCTAACCAATGGCTACGCAATAGCCTACTCCTAGGAACTACTCTAGAGCATAGGGCCGGTCTTGCGTGACGAGATTATCTCCGGTTGCTACACCGTGAGGGCGTCCCCAGGGGGGAGCTCGGACCTCGACTCAGGGTGCAGCAGGGGGACCCCGCCACCGGTCCCCCCAGCAGCCGCTGCTGCGTCGTATTGTGTTTCTGTTTCTCGAGAGTCGGACTCTCGGTATCTGTGTGGGTGTCGCGTCGGTCCTCGCCGGCGGGGACGATATTTTGGACGACGGCGTCGGAGTGTACTTGTATTTTTATCTGACTCCTGGAGGAGTGTTATAGCATCATCGGGTTCGATGAGTGTGTGTCTGGGACGTCGAATTTTGCTAATAGCAGATGGCTGGTAAACGGTGGCCGCCACGACCAAGGGATTGGAATGCTTGGGAGACGAAACGAAGTAGCGTTTAGAGACACGCTTGAAATACTGCTTGATGGTCGGCAGTTTGAGGTCTAGGTGGAGTTGGACATTGCGTAAGTAACAAGGAGTGCCTACGGCCTTTCGATTGTGAATTCTCGACGGCTTAACGTGTGCGAACACAACGCTAGCGTAGGAGAGTATGGGTCGGATACAGGTGGTGTATATCCTTACTTTGAGAGGAGTGGGCAGTTTACTGCGTACATTGAGTAGGGGGTGGAGACGTCCGAGGACGAAGGCGGCACGGTTTTTCACCCTGCGAATATGTGGTCTGAATGTCAGTCTACGGTCAAGGATCACGCCCAGATATTTGGCTTCGCGTTGCCATGGTACTGTTTGCCAAACATTGTGACAGGTACGTTCATTTCTATGTGGGTCTTTGTTAGGAGCCTCTTGTCAAAGAGGACTGCTGCACTTTTTTCAGGATTGACTTCGATTCTCCATTTCCGGAACCAGTCACCTAGGGTGTTGGCCGCGGATTGGAGGGTACGAGAAATAGTGGCATGGGTCATGCCGGAGTAATAGATTGCCGTGTCATCGGCGAAAAGGGCAATACGGGCTGCACCGCATTTTGGAATATCGCTGGTGTACAGCGTGAACAGAAGGGGGGAGAGCACGGAGCCTTGCGGAACACCGGCGTGAATGGGATGGGTGTCACTACAGACGGCGCTTCGCCTTTAAATACACAGTAGTAAACAACCCTACTCTTCCCCACCTCAGACTATCGGCTATGACGTATAAACACAATCTTATTTTATTTCTATTATACAATTTTAAATCTTAAAAATATGCTTTTTAAATGCCTCTAATTACATAATTCACATAATCATTTATTCAAGTAATAAATCACGTTATTATAATAACCAATTTAATAAAATTATCTCACACACGCATCGTTTTTGTGTCGCACCCGACACACGGGGGGAATTTGTTTGTTAACAAATAGGCATTTAAAAAAAAAAAATTTTTTGGTATTGTTTTTTTTATTGATTCGTGTTCAGTATCAGTGTATAGTCATCTCCATTAAATATGGCACGTTAAATATGGCACGAATACAGATCAACATGGTGTATTGTAGGTGTATGGGCCGCCTAAAAACTGTGCTTATCAATGATATGAATATTTAAACTTACTTAGGTAAAGTTTATAACTTTTAAAGTCAAATAAAGTACTAGAAATAAGTAGTACCTAGAACACGAATTTTTATATTCGATTATCACTTGCTTTAACGGTGAAGGAAAACATCGTGAGGAAACCTGCACACCTGAGAGTGCTTCATACAGTTCTCGATGGTGTGTGTAGTCCGTCAACCCGCACTAGGCCAGCGTGGTGGAATAAGGCCTTAGCCTTCTCATACTGAGAAGAGGCCCGTGCCCAGCAGTGGGACAGTAATGGGCTGGTTATGTTATGTTATGTTTATGTGCGCCAAGTTTGAGCCAAATCCGTTCGGCCGTTTCAGTGTGATTGTAGGACAAATAAACAAACAAACATCCATACTTTCGCTTTTATAGTGTAGGATCTCATTCTAAATCTAATTGGTGAAATAATATTTTGTGAATATAAAATTTTATTCTTTTGATGGGACGATGTTAGTTGTTATGGGTTTTCGACACATCAAGGTTGATCTCGTTATAACCGAAAAAGGTCAAAACACACCTGATTAACTAACCTATAGGCCCGTTATCTTTTACGATAGGACCCATAAAAGTTTACAAACCCACATAATATCGAAGTCGGGTGATTCGCACCTTTCAACTAAGTTAGTTGAACCGTTCCGGCAATACTTTCTGATTTATTAGTCAACTAAAAAGGGAAAGGAAGAGTTATGAATTAAACCGTTTATTTGATGTATGGGTACAGTCAATGCCAAAAGTCGATGTTTTTTTTTTTGTTGTAATTTTATACAACGTGTTATTGAAATAACTGAAAACATCTTAAGGGGGTACTCATCAGTATGAACAAGTTTTAATGGGACCTAACTTGAAATCACGAAAAAAGCAGCTGTCCCCTACGTTTTTGTACACATGAATCGACAAAATCATGATCAGCTGATATTTTTTTCGCGATTTCAGGGTTGGTCCCATAGTAAAAGTAGACTGCCTCTTTTGTCTAGTGGTTGCAAGCGCGACTGCTGAGCGTGCGGTCCTGGGTTCGATTCCCGGGTCGGGCAAAGTGTTATTGGGTTTTTTCATTAAGAAATTAGTAGCAGCCCGGAGTCTGGATTTGTGCCCGGTCAATGGCAATAGGCTCGCCCCCTATTACATGGTACCTCAGAGGTAACCTGTGTCTAGTCACAAATGAACAAGTTTACAGGAGAAGCAGAAAAGATTTTTTATAATGTTGGTCTTCCATTTTTTTGTGTTTATGTAGTAAGGTAAATTCTTATCCACACGTGCATGGTTTTTAAACAAAGAACAATATTTTTTTGAAATCCGACGAAAAAAATTTACTTGGCACACAGAAGTACAGAACTTCTATATACAACTCTGAGGTAAAGAAATAATTTAAACAGATAGTTAATAGATACATTTATTTTCAAACAATAGCATTATTATTAATGTAGAGACAAACCTCCAAGACCAAGCCAAGACAAGACTCCTGAGAAAATTTATTTTGAAATTTATTATCTATTGATTTTGGCATTGACTGTATCATATAACAAATAAACGGTTTAATTACATGTTATGGCCCGGCGGAGTCCGAAAAGTGTCAAAATGTGGTTCTTCAGCTGACGAGTCATGCTAAGCATGCCGATTATATTCAGAATGCAGTTAATCCAATGAATTGACTCCACACTTTGCTGAGCTAACTCCCTGGAAACCGACGGGTATGAGGAAATTTATCCTATAAAACTTTCTAGATGACCGATTACAGCACATGCAGAGATTTGATCTTGATGAGAGATCTGATCTATCCATAGGGACGCTCTAGTCTCTTAAGCTTCTCACGATTTGATTTGACCTAGATGAGAGATCTGATTTACCCATTGGGTGGCTCTAGTCTCCTAAACTTCTCATGATTTGTTTTGATCTTGATGAGATATCTGATTTACCCATTGGGACGCTCTAGTCTCCTAAATGTCTCACGACATGATTTTATCTTGATGAGAGATCTGATTTACCCATTAGGACGCTCTAGTCTCCTAAACTTCTCAAGATTTAATTCGATCTTGATGAGAGATCTGATTTACCCATTAGGACGCTCTAGGCTCCTAAACTTCTCACGATTTGATTTGATCTTGATGAGAGAACTGATTTACCCATTGGGATGCTCTAGTCTCCTAAGCTTCTCACGATTTGAGCCTTATGACACACAGGTCCTTCCGCTTTATTCAAATACCTACCAGCATATACTTTGCATACTTTACGCATGTAAATACATATATATGTTTTATAATGTGTGTATATATGGTTTATGCGTCACCGTCCCTCGATCGTGGGACCGCGTGAGACGTGACTGCCTTGCAGGCGGTAACCTTGTCTCTATGTAGGTGAATATTAAAAATGTTGAACTGTCAGGCTAATGGGCTGAAGACTACTCCCTTTTTCTCCTTCTTAGCCTTAATGAGTAATAAGGTTGTACAAGACTGACGCACTCACTTGTTACATATGTAACACTAGACTTTGCCCGCGGCTTCGCCCGCTTCCTGAAGTAAAATATAACCTATAGCTTTTACCCGTGACTTCACTCGCGTTAAATTCTGTTAACCCACGTGATGGATCCTGTTAATAATTAGGTGTATTCCTGTAACTATTACAACTCCACTCCACTCCACTCCACTTCCACCTCTACCTCCACCTCCACCTCCACTCCACTTTCATTCATCCATCTATCCATCCATCGTACATTACTATCCGCTCGTGCAAATGCAAAGAAGCTTCGTATTTGTCGGGCGAGGGAGGACGCACCCCACAAATCTATTTTTTCTTTTTTTCTTTCTTTCTTAAAACCCTTACCAGTTTATAAGTCTAATCATCAGCTTTCAAACACAAAAAGGTTCATCAAAATCGGTCCAGTAGTGTTAGCGTGATGCTCGAACAAACAATTTTATATAATTTTGTAATATTTAAGATAAGATAAGATAAAATAAAAAGTAGCCTATATGTTAATCCAGGTTAAGTTCTATCTGTATGCCAAATTTCATTAAAATCCATTCAGTAGTTTTTGCGTGAAAGAGTAACAAACATCCATCCGTGACGACCTCTGTGGTCTAGTGGTTCGAGTGTCGGACTGCTGATAACGAGGTCGTGGGTTCGATTCCCACAGGACACAAAGATTTGTGTGATGAACATAAGTGTTTGTGTTGGTCTGGGTGTGTTGCTTATGTATTATAAGTATGTATTTACAAAAAAAAAAGTATATACGTATTATATCCATTGTCTAGTACCCATACCACAAGCTCTGCTTAGTTTGGGACTAGATGGTGCTGTGTAAAAATGTCCCAAAGATATTTATTTATTATTTATTTATCCATCCGTCCATACTTACAAACTTTCGCGATTTAATATTAAAAAATATAAATATATAATATATATATATATGTAAGTAGGATTTTGTTAAAGAAAGAATGATCAATGTCACTGACAACAAATCTAAATAGAAGAAATGCGTACCTACTACTAAAAAACATTCCCACTGGCACAAAACAGCATACATGACCAGCCCATTACTATCCCACTGCAGGGCAGGGGCCTCTTCTCAGTAAGAGAAGGCTATAGCCTTCTCATGGACTAACATCACGCTGACCTAGTGCTGGTTGGTGGATTACACACACCATTGAGAACTGTATGGCTCCATACTATGGAGCACTCTCTGATGTGCAGGTTTCTTCACGATGTTTTCCTTCACCGATGAAGCAAGTGATATTCAATTCCGATCCGCGCAAGAATTCAAAAAGTCAGAGGTGCGGGTTAGAACTTAGATCCACAAGCAAACAGACTTAAAACCAGTATAGTTTGGAAATAAAGTGGAATGTCAGTGACCAGTACTGAAATATTACAGACTATACAACAGTATCAATAATCAAAATATTAATAAAACTATTTAACAAAAAATTGAACCGACGAAAACAGAATCTGAAAACAGAAAAATAACAAATTATGAGTCGGCGCCAAACAAACTTTTAACAAGCAAAGTGCGTGCAAGTTGCAAGTGGCCGAGCGACGAACGAATTTTTAGAAAGTTATTGTTTATCGTTGAAAATTTCACGTTGTATTTGATGTGACGTTGTTTTTATTATTTATTTAAAGTAATTTAATGATCTTCGTTGATTGTTTGTTTGGCG
This sequence comes from Asteroscopus sphinx, assembly GCA_949699075.1. Classification (NCBI taxonomy): domain Eukaryota; kingdom Metazoa; phylum Arthropoda; class Insecta; order Lepidoptera; family Noctuidae; genus Asteroscopus; species Asteroscopus sphinx. The sequence continues at coordinate 16,460,665 of OX453022.1, read as the reverse complement.
CCGACTCATAATTTGTTATTTTTCGCTTTTCAGTTTCTGTTTTCGTCGGTTCAATTTTTTGTTAAAAAGTTTTATTTTAACTTTTTTTGTGGTCATAATCTAACTCCAGGTCTCCATTATGTCGTAGTGTCTAGAACTATATTTATGTGTGCCAAGTTTTAACAGAATCGGTTAACAGGTAAGAATTCAGTGGGTGAACAAGCACTCATCCCCTGTTTTCCCAACCTTAGGGGTGGATTTTGATTTTGAAATTTAAATGGGACCAACTTCGAGATATACCACCCTATCCATTAATAAAAGAATCATCAAAATCTGTAAAAAGTTATGCGTGGTCATACATAAAAAAAAAAAAAAAAAAAAATATACGCGTCGAATTGAGAACCTCCTCCTTTTTTTCGTCGGTTAAAAAGTAATAACGTATTGACACCCTGTACCAGGCCCCTCAGAAAGTATTGCGAAAAAAAGTTTTTATATATGGGAGACTGGCCAGTTATAATGTTTTTCGAAAATATGATTATTTATAAGTAAAAATAAGTAAGTTCCAATTTCAAAATTTCCCTCCACATTTTTTGCGAGTTAATTCAAAGTATTGTGTCTCACTGAAATATGGATCTGCGCCGGGAACATTTTAGAGCTATGATTTTATACGATTTCAAGTGTCGCCTGAAACCGGATGAATCGTACGATAGACTTCAAATGGCATTCATGGATGAAGGCCCTTCCAAGGCAACCGTGTATCGTTGGTATAACGAATTCAAGCGCGGTCGACCAACTTTGGGGGATGACGAAAGAAGCGGTCGCCCTTTGACGGCTGTTACCGAAGAAAACGTGCTAGCAGTGAAAAATTTAATGCAAGACAATAGGCGAATTACATATCAGGAGATTCAACACATATTGAAGATTGGATCGGGAAGCGTTCACGAGATTCTACACAGCCATCTTCGCGTGAGGAGGATAGTATCACGCTGGGTGCCGCACAACCTCACCGATGCTCAGAAGCAGGCCCGGGTGGAATGGTGCCGTGATATGCTTAACAAATTTGAAGCAGGCTCGTCTCGGCGTGTTTACGACATCGTTACAGCTGATGAGTCCTGGATTTATCAATACGACCCAGAAACCAAGCGCCAGTCGACTGTTTGGGTGTTTCAAAATGAGCCAACGCCTACCAAAGTGAAGCGATCTAGAAGCGGGGGTAAGATTTTGATCGCTAGCTTTTTTAATTTGACTGGCCACTTGGTATCAATTCCCTTACGGGATCAAAGAAGCATTAATGCCGAATGGTATACTACCAAATGTTTGCCAGAAGTTTTCTCTGTTATAAGCAACAAGCGACCAAACACAGGGCTCCGCGGGCTACTGCTCCACCACGACAATGCACCTGCGCACACCGCACTCAAAACGAGGGACTTCCTGGACAGCACGCCAGTCAAACTCCTGGGTCACCCTCCTTACAGCCCTGATCTAGCACCGTGTGACTTCTTTTTATTCCCAAAAATAAAAAATCAGCTCAAAGGGATACAATTTTCGTCGCCGGAAGATGCGCTGGCTGCGTTCGAGCAGGCTGTAAACGAGGTGTCTGCGGCGGACTGGAAAAAGTGTTTTGAAAACTGGTTTAGGCGCATGAATCTTTGTATAGAGGCTGGTGGAAAGTACTTTGAAAAGATTTGATAAAAATATATGTACGTATAGAACAATTTTTTTTAGTTTTGCAAAACTTTCTGAGTGTCCCACGTATTTATAAACAATTGGTCTAACCTCCGAATGTTGGTATTACCCAGTAACAGGGTTACGGAGGTCTGATGGTCTGACGCTCCGTGTAAAATACTGATGTTCAGCAGCATCTGGTTAGACTGGAAACCGACCCCAACATAGTTGGGAAAAGGCGAGGAGGATGATCCTGTATTTATAAACGGTGCGACGATTTCTCATTCTCTATAAAAGAGCAATGACAAAATAAAAACAACAAAGTTATCTAGCTGAACGCATCAAAAAAATATTGTTCAAATAACAATCGGAAGCCCTCAACCGCACGTGCCAAACTGCAGTTTTATAGAGAATACACCGAACAAAACGAACATACAGACAGTCAAGGGGCACTCCTACTATCTACCTCTCAATCACGTTTGGAGGGATCCTGAATTATTTTTAAAAGGACTTCTGGAAACTGAAGTGGGTTTAACAGTATAACGAGTACAAGTCCGTTTTTAGCTCAGGATACCGTCGAATGTCGATTGGCACTTTACTTGAATTGGTACTTTTAGATCACGTCTGGTCAGAAGTGGTTAATAGTCAGACTATTAAGTTTTGAAGGGTTGCAAAAAAATGGTAAAATTTGCACCTGATTGAACCTATGTAAAGGGGGAAGAAAATCACATCAAGTCTTTCTTATAAGCGTACGTTACTTGTCATAATAATATGTACCTGCTAGCCCTAAGCATAGGCATATAACTGGCCAAACGATAGCTCCCGAAACTGATATAGATAGATAGAATATGCTTTATTGCACACCATAATAATATCAAATTAAAAACAGGAACAACATGCAAATACTATAGGAACTGCTACCAAGAATGGTCTGTATACGTCTACAGCCTAGTTCCTAGACTACTACAGAAAAAGGTCGTGATAGTAGTAAGCATATTGCTACAATCACCAAAACAATTAGGTAGCAAAGTATCTTAGAATACAGACTTAGTAAAGCAATTATTTGTGTGAAGAACATGAGTGTTTGTGTTGGTCTGGTTGTTTCTTATGTATTATAAGTATGTATTTACAAAAAAATAAGTATATAGGTATTATATCCATTGTCTAGTACCCATACCACAAGCTCTGCTTAGTTTGGGACTAGATGGTGATGTGTAAAAATGTCCCAAAAATAAAAATAACCAAGCATTCATACTCTCTTTTTATTAGCGTCAAGAAGGGTGCTGCGGCCCATTTACCGAATAATATCACTTAATAACAATACAAATTGTAAAATTGTGATATTCCAAAATCACATCTTATAATTTTTCTGACAGTAACCTACATTAGTGTCCATTAGTGTTAACCTAAATTAATTGAACTCATTTATTGTATCAAACAATAATTTTGAAACGCGTATATCTACGGAGTTTCTTGCCGGTTCTTTATATTATAGTCAAAGTCCCAGTTACCGACAGTGCCCCATTGTTCGACAAAAAAACAACCAACTTCAGAAAATAATAGCAAAATTATAATTTGGTATATGGTTAAATATTATCTAATAAACATTGAACTGTTACATAGTGCACCACAAATACGTAAAAAAACCGGCCAAGTGCGAGTCGTACTCGCGCAGTAAGGGTTCCGTACCACCCATCAACCTGATACCCCATATAAACTGATTTAATTTACGAGAGTTCATCAAAAGACATCAACGCACCAAGAGCGAAATATGAATAATTTTTGCATCTCTTTCTTACGCAGTTACCACCACATAAGTCTATGTTTGTCCTATTTTTAGTATTTGTTGCTAAACTACATAATATGCACTATAATCTGACCAAGATTGACGCTGGTATGTATAACGTTTGGAAGATAGAGCAGGAACAAAAACGTTGAAAAAAATGCATGTTTTTTGAGGTTTCTTGTATGGGGACCTTTGGTTTTAGACTTTTTTTTGTTTTTAGTATTTCTCGTGATAGCATAGCAACACATATTCTGAGAATATTTCAACCGGCTATCTATTACCGTTCAAAAGATACAGCCCTGCGACAGACAGACGGACGGACGGACAGCGTAGCGAGAGTAATAGGGTCCCGTTTGGCACCCTTCGGGTACGGAACCCTATAAATCATCACCGAAAAAAAAACTTGTAATCGTCCCTTAAAGTGTCGATAATTAGGATAGAGTTAGATTTTACGTTAGGACCTATACCATTTGGAACCGATGAAACTCTAGTTGCAACTAGAGTTTCATAGGACAAGTGCCTGTAATCAGGTATATTAAAAAAAACAATTTTAAATTGACTAACAAGAACAAGAATAGTTGATATCATACTTAGTAACAAATGACGCAAGTACATTAATCATACTTGCGTCATTTAATAACAAAATGTCAACCTGTGCCTCCAAATACGTGCAAAATATTCACTTACTGAGCTCTCACTAGGTCTGTTAACTTAACATACTCGTTTATTTTGTACTTAGGTTAAACCAAGTGAGTCACGATTTAACCGTTATTCTTGAAGTGTTACTTTCGTCTAGACTTCAGCCTAAATAACAAAAATTAACTACAAAAAGACTCAACGTACGGTATTGGGTTCTATCATCTGCAAAATTTTGTTCGACGTCTTTTATTTTGAAAGAGTCAAGCGTGATTTTTTGCCTCCCGACATTTGCAATTATAACATTTAAAAAAGCAGTAGACGACACGTCAGTGGTAACACTTGATTCACGAAATAAATACACTGTTTATGTTGCAATCTTCTATACAACGTGTATCAAAAATCAACTCAGCCTATCGCAGTCCACTGCTGGAAATAGGCCTCTCCCAAACTGCGCTACAACACTCGGTCCTTTGCCTTCCGCATCCAGTCCCCCCCAGCTACTTTCATCAGGTCGTCGGCCCACCTGGCTGGGGGGCGCCCTACACTGTGTTTGCCGATTCGCGGATACGGTTTTTATCCTTCAAAGAAACTTCAAGCATAGCTCGCTCCATAGCTCGCCGAGTGACTTTGAATTTGTAATCTTGATTTAAAAAAAAGCGTCGAAAACATAGGAGGCGACGACGACGCGACGACGCGATGCACGACGACGCAACGACGACGACGACAAGACGACGACACGACGCGACGACGGGACGCGACGCATTTTTTTTTTTGCCTTTTTTGAAGGTGGTTAAAAATCAGCTGATTGATACATTTCGTCAAGCGATATCGATGTATTTTTTGGATTGGTCCCATACTAAAAGTTGTTCTACGCTATGCCCTGAATTTGGCAAACTTCGCCGAGTCTTCTCGTCGCCTGTACCGCAAAGTTTGAAGACAAAGGTCTTCAACCAGTGCGTCCTGCCAGTCATGCCTTACGGTGCCGAGACGTGGACACTGACAGTTGGGCTAGTCCACAAATTCAAAGTCGCTCAGCGAGCTATGCTTGGAGTTTCTTTGAAGGATAAAATCCGTAACGAGATTATCCGGAGAAGAACCAGAGTGACCGACATAGCTTGTAGGATCAGTAAGCTGAAGTGGCAGTGGGCTGGCCATGTCTGTCGAAGGACCGATGGCCGTTGGAGCAGACGAGTCCTTGAGTGGAGACCGCGAATCGGCAAACGCAGCGTAGGGCGCCCCCCTGCCAGGTGAACCGACGACCTAAAGAACGTGGCTGGGGGGGACTGGATGCGGAAGGCAGAGGACCGAGCGTTGTGGTGCAACTTGGGAGAGGCCTATGTCCAGCAGTGGACTGCGATAGGCAGAGTTGATTGATTGATTGATGCCCTGAATGAGCACTTCAAATATGGCCACACATTTCTGACACATCGAAACCCCTCCGTGCCTCGGAGAGCACGTTAAGCTGTCGGTCCCGGTTGCCATACGAATATCTATAGCAGTCGTTACGGGTAGTTAAAAACCCGAAAGTCTAACAACTGGTCTAAACTCCGGATGTCGGTATTACCCAGTAACTGGGTTGCGCGGGTCTGATGGAAGTTGCTCCGTGTAATATACTGATGTTCAGCCGTATTTAGTTAGATTGGAAGCCGACCAACAAAGTTGGGAAAAAGGCGAGGCGAGAAGGATGATTTCCTGATACAAGTTGTATAGAAAGATGATGCTCACCATATAAAATTCGATGAGGGCAATATGTTGCAATCTATTTTAATAAACGGAGAGTACTCCAGAGTCCCTGAGTCCCTGCGTGATCGAATCAGGAATGAGGAAATTCGCAGGAGAACGAAAGTAACCGACATAGCCCGAAGAATTGCCTTGGGCGGGGCACATTGCTCGCAAAACGGATGGCCGATGGGGCAGTAAAGTTCTGGAGTGGCGACCGCGTACTGGAAGGCGCAGCGTGGGTAGGCCCCCCACAAGGTGGACCGACGACTTTGTGAAGGTCGCGGGAATCCACTGGATGCGGAAGGCACAGGACCGGTCGTTGTGGCGATGCTTGGGGGAGGCCTATGTTCAGCAGTGGACGTCTTTCGGCTGAAATGACTATGACTATGACTCCAGAGTTGTATAATTCATTAAAATATTAACTATTAAATTACAATCACATGAGACTTTCCATCTTCATGTCTCAGTTTGGCGAACCGACTTGCAGTACCATTTAGGTAACAGCCTAGGTGGTATTGAAGTTGTTATGGGCAAAGGTAACCACTTAACATCAGGTGGGCCTTTAGCTCGTGTTGCCATCCTATACTATAAAAAAAAAACTATTTTGAGGTTAATGTTTTGCTTACAAGACTTATGTCAAAGAAGTGGTTGCCTAGAGACTAAACAGTTTTACTCATAGAGTTACCATGGTAATTCTATGGTTTTACTCTATTATTTCTGAAGGTGTAAAGCTGCTAAAATGAGATTGGCTAGTACTTTTTATGTTGGCTATGATTAACACTGGTGCCAACATATTTATCACAAAATCATGTACTCACAAGGGATTGGTTAAAAATATGAATGGAGTATATAGCCGCTCACGTTATTGTCTCTTTAAAATAAAAAATGTTTACAGTACTGTCCGCATTAAATAGGATGAATAGTATGTGATGAAAAATACGCATGTAATTGTCGCATAATTTTTATCTTTGTAACAGATTTAGGCTAGAATTCCTAGCGATGTACTTTGCAACTTTGTAAAAAGATACATAAAGTACCTTTGCCCATAACAACTGCAATTTCAATGAAACCAGACATCCCGTTGCAAGCTACCAAGGACCAGCATCACACCGTATTGTTTCCAACTCATCGGCCCTCTATCATAATAATAATTGCAGTATAAATCACTCGCATTAAATCCAAGGTTGTCCAGCTACTAACAGGGTTGTCTCAATAAGTTACGTGTTTGGCGTTAATGATGCGAGATGGTTTATGAAACCAGTTTGATAAACTTGCCTGTGTTTTGAAAGAACCCTATGTACCTACAGTAGTAGACTGGGATAGAACAGTGGATGAGCAAATGAGCATGGTATTATAGTACACTAGCTTTTACCCGCGGCTCCGCTCGCGTTAAATTCTGCTAACCCACGTCAGTCCAGTCCAGTCCAGTCCATTCCAGTCCAGTCCACTGTCCCACTGTCCCACTGTCCCGCTGCCCCGCTGCCCCACTGCCCCACTGCCCCGCTGCCCAGCTGCCCCGCTGCCCCACTGCCCCGATACCCCACGGCCCCACTGCCCCGCTGCCCCACTGCCCCGCTGCCCCACTGCCCCACTGCCCCGCTGCCCCGCTGCCCAACTGCCCCGCTGCCCAGCTGCCCCACTGCCCAGCTGCCCCACTGCCCCACTGCCCAGCTGCCCAGCTGCCCCGCTGCCCCACTGCCCCGCTGCCCCACTGCCCCGCTACCCCACTGCCCCGCTGCCCCACTGCCCCGCTGCCCCGCTGCCCCACTGCCCGCTGCCCAGTTGCCCCGTTGTCCCGCTGCCCCGCTACCCCACTGCCCCACTACCCCACTGCCCCACTGCCACGCTGCCCCGCTGCCCCGCCTCCACTCTGCCCCACTGCCCAGCTGCCCTGCGGCCCCGCTACCCCACTGCCCCACTATCCCCTGCCCCACAGCCTGCACCGCTGCCCCCCGCTGCCCCAATACCAACACTGCCCCACTGCCCCGCTGCCCCACTATCCCACTGCCCCACAGCCTGCCCCGCTGCCGCACTGCCCCGCTTCCCCACTGCCCCGCTGCCCCGCAGCCCCACTGTCCCGCTGCCCCACTGCCCCGCTGCCCCTCTGCCCCTCTGGACCGCTGCCCCACTGCGCCACTGCCCTGCTGCCCCGGTAACCCAGTGCCCCGCTGCCCCACTGCCCAGCTGCCCCGCTGCCCCACTGCCCCGCTACACCACTGCCCCGCTGCCCCACTATCCCAATGCCCCGCTGCCCCGCTACCCCACTGCCCCACTGCCCCGCTGCCCAACTATCCTACTGCCCCACAGCCTGCCCCACTTCCCCACTGCCCCGCTGCCCCGCTGTCCCACTGGCCCGCTGCCCCACTGCCCTGCTTCCCCACTATACCACTGCCCCACTGCCCCGCTGCCCCGGTAACCCACTGCCCCGCTTCCCCACAGCCCCGCTGCCCCGCTGCCCCACTGCCCCGCTGCCCCGCATCCCAACTGCCCCAATGCCCTGCTGCCCCACTATCTCACTGCCCCACTGCCTGCCCCGCTGCCCCACTCCCCTACTGCCCCGCTGCCCCGCTACCCCACTGCCCCGCTGCCCCACTGCCCAGCTGCCCCGCTGCCCGCTGCCCCGTTACACCACTGCCCCACTACCCCGCTGCCCCACTATCCCACTGCCCCGCTGCTCTGGTACCCCACTGCCCCGCTGCCCCGCTGGCACGTTGGCCCACTGCCACGCTGCCCCGCTTCCCCGCCCCGCTGCCCCACTCCCGCTGCCTCGCTGCCTCGCTGCCCCACATCCCCACTGCCCCACTGCCCCAATGCACCGCTACCCCGATACCCCACTGCCCCACAGCCCCACTGGCCCACTATCCCGGTGCCCCGCTGTCCCACTGCCCCACTGCCCCACTTCCCCACTGTCCCACCGTCCCAACGTCCCACTGCCACTGTCCTACTGTCCCACTATCCTACTGTCCCACTATATCACTATCGTCCCGTCCCATGTCCCATGTCCTGTCCCATGTCCCATCCTATGTCCAGTCCCATGTGCCGTCCCACTGTACTGTCCCATGTCCCGTCTCATGTCCCGTCCCATGTTCCGTCCCCTGTCCCGTCCACTGTTCCGTCCCCAGTCCCGTCCCCTGTCCCGTCCCCAGTCCCATCCCCAGTCCCATCCCCTGACCACTCCACTCCACTCCGCTCCATCGTACATAGAAGCTTCGATCTGTCGGGTGAGTACGCAACCCACGAATTAATTTTTTTCTTTTTTTCTTTCTTTCTCAAAACCCATACCAGTTTTTAAGTCAGATCATCAGCTTTCAAACAAAAAAAAAATCATCAAAATCGGTCCAGTAGTTTTAGCGTGATGCTGGAACAAACAAACAAATAAACAAACAGACGTTTACAATTTTATAATAGTTAAGAAGATAATATACTTGAAGAAGGTAATTAAAAATTGTAGACTGAAAATAGTATTTTTTTAGTTACACCAAGATAACTTTATGCTTATTCGTATATTAAGATGGATATAATATAACAACGTTTAGGTACTTCTAAATTTTATTGCTTTTCATACAAAAAATTAGAGAAATCGCAATTTAAAGGTAGCTTCCGGTCCTTGTCTGTAAGTCGAAAGATTCTGATTTTCGGTTGGCTCAAAAGACTGCATTTCCAAGATGGCACCACCCACATACGACAGGATTTTTTTTTCTACTCTGTACAATTCGGCCCGACCAAAAAGTTTTTAATGCAATTTCTTTAGCAGCCGTATTTCCTCTATGGAGGCGCGCGCTAGAGCGCATGCGTGCGAATGACAGCTAGATATGAGCGCCTTATTCATCTTAATGTATGCAAAATGTTGTAGAAAAATATAATTATAAATCACCGGTTCCCGTCATCGTAGCGAGGTAAAATACATACCAGTTTTTAAGTCAAATCATAAGTTTTAGTCACAAACCCTTTCAACAAAATCGGTCTAGTAGTTTTATAGTGATGCTGGAACAAACAAACAAACAAACAGACAACTGACATTTAACAATTTTATAATAGTAGTAGATTACTGCCGCGGCCGGCAACAGGAGCATTGAAGGCACACATACGTGAGTCCATCAATGCTTGGTTGCGGCCAAGGCTTGTATAGTACTTTTCTCAAATAATGCGCAGAAATTCAAACTCAATAGTACCTATGTAAATTCTAGAATTAATGACGATTAACAATAATTTTTCATGCGTCAATATGTTAATTTGTTTCTTTTTTTACTTTACACAGCTTTATTTGCCAGCCGGTTCGAAATTTAAGTAAAATCTTTGATAAGTAACCTCCTTGGTTGCTATTTTTTTTTGTGGAAAAAGTTCGTTCCATTTTTAAATAACACGACAGGTATGAGTTTTCATAGTCATTTATTTGGCTGCCAAACAGGACAGATATGGATTTTCACACTAACACTGCCGGCCGCTCCTCGCATGTATTTGTCCAGTACAGCATTTTTTATTTATCCCGAAGAAGGTTGCTAAAATAATGTTCAAATTTCCAAGCATGTTTGAGAAAAAGTTTTTATTACAAGAGAGTCGCAAATCAGATAAGATAAGAACAATCATACACACATACATCATCCTCCTCGCCTTTTCCCAACTATGTTGGGTTCGGCTTCCAGTCTAACCAGATGCGGCTGAACATCAGTATTTTACACGGAGCGACTAACATCAGACCCTCGCAACCCAGACACTGAGTAATACCGAAATTCGAATGTTAGACCAGTTATCAGACTTTCGGGCTTCTGACTACCCGTAACGACTGCCATAGATATTCGTATGGCAACCGGGACCGAGGCACGGAGGGGTATTGATGTGCAACGAAATTAAACTTAAATTCTAAAACATCGGTGTCCCGTTTTAGTGGTCAGTGTGTCCTGTGACACGAAGGCCTCTTCCAGCTGCTTCTATACTGTCCTGTTTTTTGTTTTGTTGACCAGAATACACCTCCGACTTTCTTTATGTCATCTGTCCATCTCTTTACTTGACTTCCTCTTTTCCTTTGGCCCTCAATTATACACACATACAATACATACATGCTATCACGCCAGTTTCCCATTGGGGTAGGAAAATACTATAGATTTCTACTTGCTACGATCCTGACACACCTCTTTTGCTTCATCTATGTTCATTAACCTCGTCATGTATGCTCGTCGGTAAGTGACTTAACCTGGCCTATTGAGAACATCCGCAATTTGGTTGCGTGGTTTGCTTACTATTATATATAAAGCCTGAATTAATTACAAAACGCGTAGGTTAACACTTTATCTTACATTGTCACAACAGATCACAAGGGATATTTATGTTTGAAATTTCAAAAACATTCATTTCTCCTCAAAGGATTGATCAATTAACTAATAAACCAATAGTAGTCAGCAATTGATCGGTAGCAGTCCTTTAACTTGTCAAAGCCCTTTTAACTCCCACTGGCAAGGAGATAAAATTACACTCGCAAAACTCCGCGACACCCCTAAACTCAACAGATAAACACAGAGAAGTCCTTATTGTGCTTAAATGGATAATTTGCATATTTAATCCAGCATGAGATGAGACTGGCTAGTTCCCTCAGTGCAACAAATTGTACGCCTGACATACTGGACTAATTATTGCAACATTCTAGATTGTTGCACTACGATTATCTGACAAAGGTGCCGATTTGTATACCACCTTAAACTTATTTCAATCACACTTTATCTCTTTCTTACAAACTTCATTGAAACAGTGCAGAAATATGTAATAAGAACAGTCAATTTATTCTGCTCTTATAATTTACGGGAAAATAGTCGCAACCATAGACTTATATATCAACCTTTTTTTTTGAGACGGAGAAAATGCTTATCGTATGTCATACCACCTGGACAGGCGGTGTGGTTATGTCATAAAGGTATTATACTGACGTCAGTATAGAAATGTCTTTGGGTTATGTGGGATTCGCATCAAGCCCAATAGACGCCTAATGTTCAATATAATGCGTACAATAAATTCTTCCACTAGCTGAGGCGGGGTACTGCAATCCGATTGGCCCAACCAAGGCGGCTATTGTCTTGTCACTAACGCGGGCAGTTTTGACGGCTCATGTAAATGGTCGAAACTGATTTGAATATTTCAAGTAGCGAAAAGTGGCGACCTACATTAGTGAAATTTCATAGGTGTGTTGCAGACATCGGTTGTCTGTTATAAGGCGTCTACGGGGTGTATGGTCGATGTGGGTGATTGACTGGTACACGGATACTAACGATATTTTTACTGAAGACATAATCTTTGGTATTAGTTAATGAGGACGAAGCTAAGGCTAGGCTTCGTTTTGCTCAAACAGATTTTCATAATAATCGTCATTCGGCGGCATCCAACATGTGTCTGAATTCAGATAAATATTGCCTCATATACTGATATTTTTTTTGCGGTTTCGGAGTTGCTCCCTTGGTGGAGGTTTGGATGGGCTCTTCAAATGTGGCTGCGCGTTTCTGATATGCGTTGTATAGTGGTTGATATGGTGTAGGCAATGCATTTTTATCTTTTTTATGTAATGTAATTTTATCTTATTGTAATTTTAGAATTAATTTGAAATGTATTATATATAGCATTCTCAGACAGAGTTCTAGTAGTCTTGAAGTAAAGATCACGGTATCCTAATGTTTACACCCAAAGATAGCACAGCAGACACAAAACGTTTTTTAATTACAACTGACCCAAAACCTCAAAATCCTAGCACACTATAAACCTAAAAAAGAGAACAAAGCTACGTTCTAAGTAATGTCAGTATTAAAACATTTATTTTTTTCACCTCGGCTAGCTCGCACTGTGTCGAATCGGCATTACTATGTCTAATTTGAAATAGGTATGCGAATAACCTATGGACCTCAGATCTTGCTATGTTTTATAAATTTATGTTTTGAATTTTGTCCTTGATAATACAAAAAGTTAGGTCTGCCGCTCTGTTTCCTGGATTTGGAGACTATAAAACGTGGAGCGGAATGTTAAAACTGTAATGCGTTGACAGAAAAAAGCCTATTTCGATATCGTTAAAATTGTGATAAGGAAGCATTGTGGAGTGAAAGATGTAGTGACAAAGATTGAGAAAGGTACTTATGTTAAGATGGTTTGGACATAAAAAGAGGATGGACGAGAGGAGATTGACGAAACAAGTATACGAAGCGAGTGTGGATGGAAGAGTTGGAGGGGGATGACCTCGGCGAACATATCGTAATCAAATCGCGGAATTTATCAAAAAATGCCAGTTAAGAGTACTCTAAGCTGACGAGCATGCATGACGAGGTTAATGGACGTAGATGAAGCGAAAGAGGTGTGTCAGGATCATAGCAGGTATGGAAATCCATAGTCTCTGCCTACTCCTACGGGAAACGGGAGGCGTGATAATAAGTATTTTTGTAAAAACTGTTGCCGAGATGTCAGTATGTCGATGATCTAGAAGACAACATGCTATGTACAAAAAAGTTTGGTCATTTTTATCATCATCATCATTTCAGCCGAAAGACGTCCACTGCTGGACATAGGCCTCCCCCAAGCATCGCCACAACGACCGGTCCTATGCCTTCCGCATCCAGCGGATTCCGATTTTTATGCCAGATACAAATTCTAAACACAAATTAATGTCATATAAATTTGTATTTAACCATCAAAATTAAAAACGTAGATGAACAAAATTCAACCAATCACCAATTCCAAATGAATCGGCAACCTTAAAGTTACGCACAAGACAAATAATCCCATAATCTTCATTCAAACCTTAATCTTTCAAATTAATCAGACAAATAAACATTATAATAATTAACAATTCCATGTCTAAACACTTCGCCACCATGACCCTCGTTTCAAGACATTAACCTTCCCTATTACGTATGCTACCAGCGTCATGACAATTACCATTCCTAACTACCATAGTTCCATGCGAAAACTAACTATATTTTAAGCTAAATACATGAGAATTGCTGTTTTTCACTTCTTGTCACGTAATCTTAAGGTTGAAGAACGCGGAATTGGTGGTCGAAACGATTCTAAGAAACAGTGTGGAATAATTTCCAAAAAATTATGTATGCAGCTTACTATTCCGTTGTTACCGTTGGTTAAATATCTCATGGATTTACAGACTCTGTCTAGAAAGCAAGTATGTTGGGTGAGTTTCCTTAATATAACCAGTTCAATAGTCGTAGTTTTTGTCCTAAATATTTCTAACAGTTTGGACTTTACTTTAACTTTGATAAGAATCAAAATTCCAATGTTAGTCTTTAATTCCCAAATCCGTATGGTAATAAGTACTAAAGACACAATACTAGGTAAAGATTATAGAAAATGACATCAGTTATCGAAATGTCATTGTAACCCTGAACCAGGCATTAACCGGAGGTATGACATAAAGGTTAATTTTCATTCAAAATATGATATCTTTTGTTCGTGACAAGAGCGATTACTCAAGACAGACATCATTCCTCGAATCATCAAAAATCATTGATCTGTCCGTCAGTATATTACTATAAAAAATGTTCCAATAAGAAACATTGCATAATACGATATCAATTTACACTAATCTTAGATCAAGGTTCGATGACGTCACCACACTATGTATAGCGATTTGAATCAACCAGTGAAACACGTGAAAATATATATATATAGGAATATAAAAATAAAGTATAATTGTTTACGTTTGTACATCAAACATCTTAAGAAGAGCTGACTCACTCGCCTTAACAATGTCAACGTCTCGTTTATTGACAATAAGCACTCACATAAAAGATGAAGAGTGCTCAAAAATCAACAAAACACTAAACAAAACCTCTCAGAATATCATAAACAAAATAATTGATACGAGAAATGAGGATGCCCGAATCATTTCTACTGAGGATACCGAGCATTCATTTATTTTAAACACAGTTATCATCTAGTATACTTCATTCAACACAAACCTACCTACACAAATACACGTAGCTGGCACAATTAATATGTTCACTGCTTATATCTCCACTATAAAACAAAATTTTACCGCTACTTAACTTAAACAACTCTTAAACAACAGAGAGAGGACTTAAAATCCTTCACCGACGACTCCAAATACGAATTTCAAATTGTTCTCTTGTGGCCAGCTTCTTCTGACATACTCGCACACAATTTTAAACTTTATATCCTGAACGATTGAACCTATTTTCCTCTGAGAGTTGGCCAATGTAGATCTTAGTGATGTTATTCTAAAATCGACTGTAAGTGAGAAGGAAAAGGCTGATAATGCAATGAATGGCCAAGTAAGTTTTAATAATAACCCGTTTGTAGCCGCCGTGGGAACGAAGTCGGATATGCGATGTATAATCGTCTGTCGGAACAGAGTGGATGCAATAGTCCAATTTTGCAGCCTTTTACTTAGATTACATTTGTGGCGGGTTTGAAAATCGAAACTCGTTTGTGCATCGGATATCTTAATTTTTTTCGGCTGATTCTAAGAACTATATCGTTGTTTCCGACTTTGTTGTCTAAAAGGAAATGCGTCTTACGAGTGAAACTACTGCCTTTACAGAAAGTGTGATCAAATGAGAAACATTTTACTCACAAATGCAGAATCTTACTCAAACATTCTTGAACTGATATTTGCTTTAACGTGTATCAAGATGTTTCTCAAATAGAGAGATCAAGGTTACGTTTTGGGTTCTATTAAACCCAGAATTGACAAAACCGTGACGTGATCTATAATCAACTTTACAGCCTCAGGAAAAGCAGAAAGAATGTAACATTTCTGTGTTATTGGTTACCATCAATTTGATCTTTAGCTACACGAATTAAAATTCCATCGAGCCTTTGTTGCTCTCAGCGATCTGTCATGAGCAATTTAAAATCAACATTACCTTCATCCTTGCAGGCAATCATATGGTCACTATTAATCATAGACTCGTTTTACTAAGTTGGTGTATTGTGTTAAGTAGCTTTTTTGTCATAAAAAACAATGTTTGATGGATTAATATAATATAACTTATATAATCTATTGCGGAAATCCTTTTTTGTGAAGGTCTGTGATGTTACAAACAAAATCAATTACAGTCATGACCACGCCTTTTGTTTATGTTTTTATAGTAGTCATACTTGATACCATAATTGCTATTTCTTATTGTTCAATTTTAACTTTCATTTTCGTATGTTGTGTTGCATTATTTCTGATCCCTTTCTCTTTATTCCAATTGCATTTATTTGTTAGTGAAATTGATATTTTTAATGATGATATTTGGAGTCTTTGACCTTGGTGTTATTAAAACAGAAATCTTTTCATTTTATAATTTCTTTTTATTAAAGTCTGTTGATATTTTTACCAATCATAACAATAATTTCACGTTAGTAGCTATAATATTAATTAAATCTGTTTCATTATTGCCTTCGGTATCTCTTTACGGCATAGCTTCAAGGCTTTAAGCATTAACTTGGTAAGAAATGAAATCCGAGAATGCGTTTCTATCTTTGTCGTCTGATATAATCAGAAGGACCCTAGATTTGGTTACAAAATGTTGGTTAATATAACCCACCCACACATAGTTATTGAGATTTAGGAGTGAAGTTACTTTAGTATGATTTGATTTGTGATATCAGTAACTAATCATTGATCTGAATTTATTAGACAAGTATAGGACCCTACATCATTAATTAACTGCATTAATCTATGAAGAATTAGACAGAATTGTCATTATTGTTATATCTATATTACAGTCTTAAAATTAATAAAACTGCATTGTTTAACCTACAACCTCTTTCCACTGCCAAGTTTAACGATTTGCGATCATTATCAACCGACTCATTTTATGATTCACGATGACCTAAATAAATTTCATCTGCTGGGAAGAGAATTCAACTAAAATGCTTATTTATGACAGCCTTTCCAAACTTGGTCAGTCAAAGGCGTGGTACTTTTATAATATTATAGGTTAAAGCTGCATGCATCCTTTACCGAAAACGATACAGCGATATTTGGTTTTAATTAGAAAAGTTGGTTTTATTTGTATCAGTAAATTGTTCTCCATAAGCTTGAAGTAAGTACATTCAAAGCTCACATAAACACTTAAAACAAAAACTGTCCAACATAAAGTAAGTATCACATTCTTATGCACAAAGTGTATTTGTCTTAGCTCGACAAAAAAGCCTCAGGTTGAGACGTCTCTATTAAATCTCACACATAACAGCCGAGTAACACCACATTCGTATGTAAACAGGTGCTTAACTGCTCTAAGTTTACTGACATCCGTAATAATACCAATAAATATATAAAATGATAACACTCATATTATATTTACGTACATTACTAGCTCAATTCACAAGAACAACCAAAAGTTCCCAACATAAGCGGCAATGGATGTCGTCTTTTGCGATAGAGCCGATGCATTCTAAATCTATGTTAGTGTGAGTACCGTAGGCTGTTTTGAGCGTGTGTGAGTGTTACTTGCGCAAGCGCATGAGACGAGACGAGGCTGACTCACCGAAGCGTCTATTAGGGTCGGCGCACACTCGGTTACTAAGTACTTAATGATATAGTTTGGATAATCTTTTTTTGTTTACATTGTATTGTGTTCTAAAGATAACTAAACAGTTTTTTTTTGCTCTGACAAATCACTGAAAGGGAAAGGGGGGATAAGTCACCATTTTTTTTTATTCTTGTATTTAAAACACGTTGGGTTAACATTTTTTTTACCCACCAACTCTATTTGAATTTGTATCGTTATTCATTTTAAATCAGCCATGAAATCAATGAATTTTAAATAGAGCCGTGAAACCACTCTATTTAAAAAAATTATTGCCATTAATTTAACAGTATACTGTAAGCATTCATCGCAAATATTCTAGGTCACAGAGTACCAATTTGGTGGGCATGTAAAGTCGCTGTTTTTAGGACTGTTTTGTCAAGGGTTTATCTGAAAAATGGCTCTACTTCAAAAATGTTGATTTCAGCAATATCCTGTACTTAGGGCCGGTATTTCAAAGGAATAAATGTGACGTCTTGATAGATTTTCTATACTACAACTGTCAAAATGACAAACTTATTCCTCAGTTAAAATTTAACTGGCTATTGAAAGACCGACCACAAATACTAAAAGCTATCAAATTATCAACGACAAAAAAGGTTATAAGCAAAATATCAAGAGCATTTTCTAAATTTTTCTCACTAACACTTTTTGCTTAGTCTTAAATATTCAACAAAAATAAGATTTACGTTTGGAGAAGATACGCACAACACTTTTTATTATGTAATTCGCCCATGAGGCCCATGTTAAGACTTTTTGGAGCATCATCATCATTATCAGCCTATATTACTATATGTCTACTGCTGGACATAGGTCTCTCCAATAGCACGCCACGACTTCGATGCTTGACCACTTGCACCCAGCTGCTACCTTGCCAATATCATCGCTCCACCGAGCTTAGGGCGCCCTATTCTACGTTTGCAAATTCGCGGTCTCCACACAAGAACACGTCTACCCTAACAGTTCTTTGGCTAATATGGCCGGCCCACCACCACTTCAGCTTGCTGGGGCCTTACTCCCCACTGGTTCGAGCTCTGAACCAAATCGAGCTAATGTCAATTCCTATAAAAATGCAGTACGATTTGACTGTAACTCGAATTCAAATTCGATTGATACAGCACTCGATCCAGTCGGTAAGGCCCCTGATCCTATAAACTTTACTTTTTTGTGGATTTCGGTATTTTCTCTCTGATTTGAGATTTGTTCTCTGAGTATTCCATTTACTCACTATTCAGTGGTCTAGTATATGTAACTCCTTATACGATTCTTGCTAATATGTGCTACCCCAATATGTAAGTTAACATCATATTGTATCATATTTTGTTCATAATATTTACGTTTTAGGTGAATCGAATGAAGCAGTGTTTACTTTATGTGTAATAATATAATGTTGAGATGGTACGAATAAGGTATGACTTTAGTGGTATTTTACACATTCTTTTAAACTAGAAGAAATCGAGTTACCTATTTTTATGCTAGAAACGATATTTTCGCGAATGCTATTAAAAAAAATGAAAATATAGCGTTGAAAGATTTTTTCACACTTATAGACGTGTATCTTGTACTTTTCAGTAACTTAGGTAACTTCATAGGTATTTTGAATATAGATAAAATAAATAAATACATATTTTTGGAACATTTTTACACAGCACCATCTAGTCCCAAACTAAGCAGAGCTTGTACTATGGGTACTAGACATTGGATATAATACTTACATACTTTTTTTTGTATGTACATACTTATAATACATAAGCAACACCCAGACCAACACAAACACTTATATTTATCACACAAATAGTGCCCTGTGGGAATCGAACCCACGATCTCGTGATCAGCAGTCCGACACTCGAACCACTAGACCACAGACGTCGTCGTCAGTACATTACATTCCCTGGTGTTGCGAATGTCTGAGGTGAATGATTGAGGTGACCCGCTTGCTCGTTTGTCCCCACTATTATAAAAAAAATATTATTGTCTGATTTATAGTTCAAACTTGATTTTAATCTTAAATATTATTTAGCATCAGCTTAATATTAATTTCGGATAAGTACCAACCTTAATTCCGCAGTCCACAAAATTCAATCCTATTTAACATACATACATACATACATATTATCACGCCTGTTTCCCATTGGGGTAGGCAGAGACTATGGATTTCCACCTGCTACGATCCTGACACACCTCTTTCGCTTCATCTACGTCCATTAACCTCGTCATGCATGCTCGTCGGTTTAGAGAACTCTTAACCTGGCATGTTTTGAGGACATCCGCGATTTGATCGTGATACGTTCGCTGAGGTCGTCCCCTTCCAACTCTTCCATCCACACTCGCTTCGTATACTTGTTTCGTCAATCACCTCTCGTCCATCCTCTCTATATGTCCAAACCATCTTAACATACCTTTCTCAATCTTTGTCACTACATCTTCTTTCACTCCACAACGCTCCCTTATCATGTTATTCCTTACTTTATCTCTCAAAGTTACACCACACATACTTCTCAAAGCTCTCATTTCTACTGCATTTATTCTGCTTTCATGTTTCTTCTGCCATACCCAACTTTCACTACCACACATAAGTGTAGGCACTAACACTCCCCCATGAACAGCCAGCCGTGCCTTTTCCGACACTTTGCGGCTGTTCATCCTATTTAAAGCCTTATTAAATTACCCCTAGTGTAACATAACCTTAAAAAGCAGTGCCCGCGCTGAACCCAGCTACGACCTCGAAAATTAACTAAAAAACAAACACTAGAACTTTGAACTTTAAACATTTTTTGCTAAAACCAGTTCTAACACTAAATTAAATTAAGACTCCTTTGTTCGTTTAAATCAAGTTAAATTGCAACGAGACACATTATTTATGTATTTAGTGATTAGTATAACAAACACGTATGTCTTTGTTGAGTTAATTTATGGTACGAATGTACGTTCTGGTTTTTTTTTTTTCACAAATAATTAGTAGAAAAATTGTGTCATTTTAATTGTGCCCTGTTCAATTAAATCTTATCCTGAGACATGATTTTAATTAGCAAATTTGGATATTATTATGTGCATTTTTTGCTTTTCATTAATTAGCTAATATTAAGGTGAAGTGAAAATAAGTTACTAGGTACTAGGTACTGTAATGGATTTCTTGTATGCTAAATCTCGATCGCGCAAATTTCAACCTGCGGACGGTGCGACGGCGGCGGAGCCAGTGTCGGACTCTTACTGACATACGGCCAAAATTTTTACCCGATCTATCTACGATTTATGGAGCTTATGTCAAATTCCTATCTCTAGTAGGGCAAATCGTGGATAGATTGGATATTAATTTTGGCCGTAAAACCACCACGGTGTTCCTACAACTACCTTCGGCTGGGGGCGTGGAATACGTGTATTTTCCTACCACCACCGACAGGTACCGGCTCGCCACTAGCAGTCGAGCCCCTTCTTCCCATGCGGCATACCTCTTCATGACTGGCGCGCGCTGATACTGCGCGCCACCGTCCCGGGGTCAGGCTACCCCGAGTCCACCACCCACAGGCCTACTCCTAGGGTAACTGATGGTCAGCGCCCGGTCCGTCTCCTGCACATGGGAAGAGAGGTTGATGCCTTTCGAACCCTCTCCGCCGCCTCCATCCGCGCAAATATACCTAATATAATATATGTATGTATACATATAAGTGTTTGATAAAAGGCCGTATAAAGCACAAAAAAATCTAATATAAATATTGCAATAACTGTCTAGACGGGAACCTACTTTTTATGAAAATATAATCTGTCTGTCAGTTGCACGTACCGCATATAAAATTACAGCGAATGAAATATAAATATACAGCGAATGAAATATAATATATTGCTTTGTTTTTACTGATATTCAATCTAGTTCAATATTTGAGGGACACCCAAATAAATAGTAAGAAGCTAGAGCTAATATTGTTGTAATAAGAAATTGAACCTGAGTTTACGCAGACTGTATATTTTACCAATTGGATTTTGATTACCTACTTATTGGCTAATTGGAAATAACCGGTTAATAATATGTAAGGCAAAAAGTTATAATTGGTCTACCAAAAAAAACCGGCCAAGTGCGACTCACGCAGTAAGGGTTCCCTACCACCCATCGCCCTGATACCCCATAGAAACTGATTTAATTTACGAAAGTTCATTAATAGACATCAACGCACCGTGCGCGAAATATGATTTTTTGCATCTCTTTCTTACGCAGGTACCACCACATATTTCCATATTTGCCCTATTTTTAGTACTGGTTGCTAAATTACATAGCATACGCTATAATCAGACCAAGTTTGACGCTGCTATGTATTACTGTTTTGAAGATAGAGTAGGAAAAAAACGTCGAAAAATGCATGTTTTTCTTTCGAGTTTTCTTGTATGGGACCCCTTTGGTTTTTTAAATTTTTAGTATTTGTCGTGATAGAGGTCATAACAACACATATTCTGAGATAATTTCAAATGGCTACCTATTACCGTTCAAAAGATACAGCCCTGTGACAGACAGACGGATGGACGGACAGCGTAGCGAGAGTAATAGGGTCCCGTTTGGCACCGTTTGGGTACGGAACCCTAAAAAGCAGATATCAGTCACATATTACGTGCGTCAGGCTGGCCCGGCCCCGTGGCTTTAGGTCGCGAGATATGTGTTATCCGAATGTACTCCTCTTCAGAAGCATTTGTACTTACTTTTGACGACCTCTGTGGTCTAGTGGTTCGAGTGTCGGACTGCTGATAACGAGGTCGTGGGTTCGATTCCCACAGGACACAAATATTTGTGTGATGAACATAAGTGTTTGTGTTGGTCTGGGTGTGTTGCTTATGTATTATAAGTATGTATTTACAAAAAAAAAAGTATATACGTATTATATCCACTGTCTAGTACCCATACCACAAGCTCTGCTTAGTTTGGGACTAGATGGTGCTGTGTAAAAATGTCTCAAAGATATTTATTTATTTATTTATTTACTACATTTTCAATGTACCGCTCTAATAAAAAAATAGAAGCATTTAAAGGGGGCCGGGCCAGCCTGACGTTTTCAGCCCGGCCCCACCTGTACCACGACAACTACCAAACTTGCTGAGAAAGTGGTGCCACAGAAGGGATGTAATCCGTATAATACACGTATATAGAGTTTAATTTAATCTTAAAACCTAATATTTTCCGAGATATTAAGGTGTAAAAGGGGCCGGGCTGAAAACTGTATCGACAGCTTTAACTGGATAACCACGAAAGCTAGCAATACCTATCCTAGGTACGAAATAATCTCCGGCGAATTTAGAACACTTGTACTGCTTTCGTTTCAAATTAAACCCTCTAAATATATAAATATAAGTAATTTAAATTCGGCTGGCCCGGCCCCTTTCAGTCGTTAATATCACTCTCAATATCATATCAATTTCTTTAAGAATTCCTATACAGCAGTACATCAATGCAGTTTGAGTCCTGTGTCTATCAGCCGTGTATTTGAGAAGATAATCAATATTTAAAAATGTACTGGTCGAGTGACCATCAGTCAAATGCTAATTTTCAGGACATTATTTATCATAATCATAAGTATAGATAAATAACTGAGGAGATGATATGTAACTTTAGCCTGGACGTGGAACAGTAATGCAACACGACACAATACATAATCCTACTAATATATAGGATGATTTGTAATTCGACCTATTCCATGATATCGGGTTATACTAGAGCTCATTTGCAACAAAAATGATCCCGTGAACCAAGCGGCATCAGTCATTTGTTTTCGAGTTATAGCAGTTTAAGATTTTTTTATGGCCTATGTCCAGCAGTGGACGTCTTTCGACTGAAATGATGATGATGAAGATTTTTTTGATATTTTCCTTCTTTGGATGGAAAAATGCTAATTGTGAAAAATGTATTCTACTCTAGGCAGTCAATTGTCACTTTCCTGTAAGCTGATGAATGATCAATTACTATCACACAAAATTCATGGCCAACATTTTCATAACCTCGGAAATAAATGGTCATAAATTACAAGTTATAAAACAAAATCATCTAATTACCCTTTACATTGCAGAGAATTACTGGAAAAAAAATTATATGATATTTGGCGTATAAATTACAGTAATAACATCCTCGTTTTATAAGCTATCCAAAATGGTACATATGTGGTCAAGCTTCGTAAGGGCTTGGAAAAAAAATGCAGTAATAGCAGAATGGGGAGCACTTTGCTTGAAGTAATTTTCTACATTTATATCGTGTTGTTGTTGGGCCGGAAAGTAACATACGCTACTTATATACAGGTAGTCCCATTGCGAAAGTGTGTTTGTTGGTTTGTATCCCTTTCACGCAATAACGGAGCAACAGATCAACATCCGGTGAAATACAGTCTCATGAGACTTTCCATCTTCATGTCTCAGTTTGGCGAACCAGTAACTCAGTTTGGATTTAGACTCTACATCCATGATGGATCTATTGAGAATTATTTTTTACATTAGAACCAATTTTTGAAGAAGTGTATCTATTAAGAACTTTATTTCTCGTTAGATCTATTGTGTAGATCTATGAGATCCATGATGGTTCTATCGAGAATAATTTTTCTCTTTAGAACCAATTTTTAAGAAGTAGATGTACGGAGAACTTCCTTTCTCTGTAAACCCATTTCTTTGATTGCTACCTTGAGAATCACACTTTCTTTCGAGTGATAATTAGTGCTTTATACTACTGCTACACATTCGAGGAACATAAAAAACAAAATCTTTATTAATTGAAGTTTTCTCGCTTTTCCAATGTCAAAAATCTTGTTGTATTTATTTCTAGACTACTCAGGCAATGATTGAATGCCAAGCTCCAGGTGTGCTAGGGGCCTTGACTAGTAAATGAAAACTCTTAGACTGTATTTCAGGACTGGTTGTTTTTTTGTTGTTGTGGTGGTATAAAGGATTAAGAATAAATAAATAATAATAAATAACTCAATAATTATGATGAAATTTAATCATGTCCTAAAAATTCAAACTTGACAGATGGTCACTCGATCAATAAATACAAACATATTTTAGATTTCAATTATCGTCTCAAATACACGGCTGATAGACACAGGACTTAAACTGCATTGATGTACTGCTGTATAGGAATGCAAAGATCGCCTTCTTAAGAAATTTATATTATATTGATATTTTTTATTGATATTAACAACTGAA
The DNA here is from genome assembly GCA_949699075.1 of Asteroscopus sphinx. Taxonomy (NCBI): domain Eukaryota; kingdom Metazoa; phylum Arthropoda; class Insecta; order Lepidoptera; family Noctuidae; genus Asteroscopus; species Asteroscopus sphinx. The sequence continues at coordinate 16,436,182 of OX453022.1, read as the reverse complement.
AGGGGCCGGGCCAGCCGAATTTAAATTACTTATATTTATATATTTAGAGGGTTTAATTTGAGAAGAAAGCAGTACAAGTGTTCTAAATTCGCCGGAGATTATTTCGTACCTAGGATAGGTATTGCTAGCTTTCGTGGTTATCCAGTTATAGCTGTCGATACAGTTTTCAGCCCGGCCCCTTTTACACCTTAATATCTCGAAAAATATTAGGTTTTAAGATTAAATTAAGCACTATGTACGTGTATTTTACGGAGTACATCCCTTCTGTGGCACCACTTTCTCAGCAAGTTTGGTAGTTGTCGTGGTACAGATGGGGCCGGGCTGAAAACGTCAGGCTGGCCCGGCCCCCTTTAAATGCTTCTATTTTTTTTATTAGAGCGGTACATTGAAAATGTAGTAAGTACAAATGCTTCTGAAGAGGAGTACATTCGGTTAACACATATCTCGCGACCTAAAGCCACCGGGGCCGGGCCAGCCTGACGCACGTCACATATTGGTGATTCTTTTAGTGCAAGAAGTGCGCAATACTGTGCAACTAGGAAAAGATGTCGTGAGAAATAACGGTGCAATGTATTCGGTACATACTAATTCCTATAATCTGTGGTATCAACTTACTAAAATGCTTAGTATTCTATCCAGAACACAGTGGGAGCTGTGGGAAATACGATCACCGACCTAAACATACTACTGTCATAGAAAATGGTGTGGTTGTCTGTTTGGCACAAATTCAGCATGTGATTTTTTAGGCGACTAAATGTGGGGATTGCGTCAAAAGAGCTTCCACGATTGATGTTTCTTATTACGGCTTTTACACCCTGACCCTGGGCAATCAGCATCCTCGTGCTGCGATGATGTCCCAAGTGTTTCCGGACATCGCCGAAGGAGAGTTTGGAAGAAAGTGGAAGGCCCTGAAGAAGGCCGCGCTGCATGGGTCGCGAATCCCATGCATTGCAGTTCTCGTAGCCCATCTACCGGTGGGCCTTTAGCTCGTTTCGCCATACTATACTATAAAAAAAGGCGAAAGTGGGCTCACGGCGGCGTTTTTAGTGGGTGCGAGTCCGACATAACCACACCGCCTCCCCGGTGGTGTAACATGCGTAGGCATTTTTTCCGATAAAAAAATGGGCAGTCAGCATACGCTACCAATAACGATAAGGACAGAAGGATGATGATTAATTATTCTAATAAGATCTTGCAAACATCTATCGAAGTCATAGAAATCTAAATAACAAGTAATAGAAGTCGTAAAGGCGCGTGAACTAGTATATAGAACACCAGTGCACGAACCGTTTGCTTGATCATCAGTGCTGTTTTGGACGCAGAGTCACTAAAATTGTATTTTGCAGCATATCAAACACCGGATTTTATAAGGATTAATTTTTTTTTTTTTTTTCTATAACAATCTGGTGAAATGTGGGTGTACTATTACACCTCTGCCTACCCCTTCGGGGAAATACAGGCGTGATGTTATGTTATGTTGTTGTTTGTTAATTTATTTTGCATTGAATGCTAGACACGTGTGGGCGTAATTGCGTATTTATGTATACCTGTATTAATTATCTATTATCTTATTCAGATTTCTATGATTATGTAAAATATTACCTTCATATTTTTCAATAATAATTCTTTCACATTATTACGCGAATGAAATCGCGGTAAAAGTATATAGTTAGCAATAAAAGTAATTAACAGATCATGATTTCGATATCCTCACGACCAAGCGCCGGGGTACCAGCATACCTCTAGCATTATTATTTAATTAGCCCAGGCGTTCTCAACATTAAGGGTTAAGGTCTCATCCAAAATAAGTACATACACAGCGGCGTACACTGGCCTACTTCATTCGAATTTAATTGTGGTGTAAGTAATTAATTTTTGTATGTAGGAAGATTAATCTAGCATTAACAGGTCTATTAAAAGATAAATATTCATCGTACTTTGAAAAAAAAAAATTACTTAGGTACACCACTATTGAATTAGAATGAGGAAGGCACTGGGTACTGCCTAATTGCCTATATGCAAATGCAATGCACGCCACTGTACATACATACACAATACAAATACACTTTATTGTACACAAAAAAAATAAGCAACATAAATATGACTTATATAAAAGATATGTACAATGGGCGGTCTTATTGCTCAATGTGATTTCTTCCAGACAACCTTAGGATGGAGTGGATAAGTATCTGAGTAAAGTTGTCACAGGCAGTCAGAAATAGGCGGATTTACACCAAACTGATGCCCCCCTACTGCTGCACAGCTTAAACGGAGCCTCTCGACGTGTCGGTCTCGGCATGAATCTGGACAAGACTAAAGTCATGTTCAATATGCATGTCATGCCGAGGCCAATATTCGTCGAAGGGTCGACACTCGAAGTTGTAACGGAATACGTCTACCTAGGGCAGGCAATTCAGCTTGGTAGACACAACTTCGAGAAAGAAGCCAACAGAAGGATCCGTCTGGGCTGGGCAGCGTTTGGCAAACTTCGCCGAGTCTTCTCGTCGCCTATACCGCAAAGTTTGAAGACAAAAGTCTTCAACCAGTGCGTCCTGCCTGTCATGACTTACGGTGCCGAGACGTGGACACTGACAGTTGGGCTAGTCCACAAGTTTAAAGTCGCTCAGCGAGCTATGGAGCGAGCTATGCTTGGAGTTTCTTTGAAGGATAAAATCCGAAACGAGATTATCCGGAGAAGAACCGGAGTGACCGACATAGCTTGTAGAATCAGTAAGCTGAAGTGGCAGTGGGCTGGCCATGTCTGTCGAAGGACCGATGGCCGCTGGAGCAGACGAGTCCTTGAGTGGAGACCGCGAATCGGCAAACGCAGCGTAGGGCGCCCCCCTGCCAGGTGGACCGACGACCTAAAGAGCGTGGCTGGGGGGGACTGGATGCGGAAGGCAGAGGACCGAGCGTTGTGGCGCAACTTGGGAGAGGCCTATGTCCAGCAGTGGACTGCGATAGGCTGAGTTGATTGATTGATTGATTGATGCCCCCCTAACAGAGGCCAGTGGGTGATAGATTGAGGAGTTTATCGTCCCATCATTCATCATCATCATTCATCATTTCAGCCGAAAGACGTCCACTGCTGGACATAGGCCTCCCCCAAGTATCGCCACAACGACCGGTCCTACGCCTTCCGCATCCAGCGGATGCCCGCGACCTTCACCACCTTTTTTATCGTCCCATTGCACGGCATTGCCAGCGGTGATTTATTTATTTAATTATTTATACACAACTGGGTACAAAGGCGGTCTTAACGCAATGTAATGCAGAGACAAAGAATAAGGTAGATGCACCAGTAATGTAGTAAAATATGTTTCGTACTACGGACTTATAATGGTGATGTCCCAAGTGTGCCCGGACATCGCCGAAGGAGAATCTATACAGGAAGATGGAGGCCCGGAAATGGGCCGCGCTGGATGGGTCGTGAATGCATTGCAGTTCTCGCGACTCATACACTCAAGGCGAGAGTAGGGCAAGGTAATTGGGTGCCACACATAAACACGCTGCCCTTCCCCCCCCCCAGGTGATGTAGCATGCGGAAAGCATTTTCTCTGTCTCGATAAAATTTGAACTAGACAGAAACTTGGTCTTCAAGACTCGAGTGAATAGGTTTTTGCTGGGCAAGCGTGTACCATCGTCGACCGCACCATCGCTTAACATCAGGTGAGGAGGCGGTCAAACGCAAGCCCGTTAAGAATATAAAAAAAAAAAAAAAAAAACTTGAAAAATGACACTCTGCCCTCCCTAGCCAAGTTGACAATCTACAATCGTCAACGCTAACAGAAAACAATCAAAATGTATGAGAATGACATTTCTCACCGAAAAAGTAATTCGTTTAGATATGTCATTCCCATACATTTTGAATGTTTTCTATAGCGTTGACGATTGTAGATTTTCAACTTGGCTAGGGGGGCTGGTCTTCGTCGTATTATTATTATGCTGTTTGTTTGTTTTGATACAATTAAATAAAGTGTAGTGGTATTACCACGATGATTTGCGTAATGATAATGATGTAATGTTGAGCATCTCTGCATCAGCCCATACCGGTTACTTTTGGCGTTAGACATTCCATACTTTATGATTGGATCTTAAAACATCATCCGGTGATTAGCGGAGTACGCAATATTGAAGTAGTTTTTAAGGGAATCTGTAACTTCTACCTATGACATATCATAGTTTTTAAATGGTGTAATGACAAAATTATTGAAAATTATATATCGTTAAAATTTTATTCGACTGTGGTAATCTCGGTTGCATTTTATGTTCATATGAGTACTCGAAACATGATGTAAACATTCGATTCACACGCAATTACTATGCGAACATTGATTGGTAATATTATCGCAATCTTTATAAAAAAAAGGTTTTTTATGCAATTACTAAATTGCACTTAAAAATCACCTATAGATTCCAAATGAGTACAAATTCTAAATTCATTCATTACCTACTTATAAATTCTTAGCTAAACAAACATTTTCACGATTTGACGAATAGCATCCGATATAGGATAAGCCCGCACAGCACAGCGTTCGCGATTCTATTTATGCGCGCGATTTTTATTCGCGCTGTTTTTATTCCCGCACTGAGTCTTCACCTACCGCCGCGATTTTAAATCTCCAGTGCGGGCGGCACCTGCTTATGATTCCGTGTGTTACAGATTTAGCGATAAAAAATCGCAGTGCAGAACAGGCCATAATGTAGGTTTCCGAATAAGAATTATGCCATGACCTTTATGTAGTTGGGCAAAACCAATACGGGACAATAATTACATTTGCGTCATGCTCGTGAATGGGTGCCGTCTGTCGGGACAGGTCAGCTCCTACATACTATTGCAACTCTTTTTAGGTTTATTTCTGAAGACAATAATCTCACTTTAAGTTTTTCTGTTTATTTCTGACACCAACCTACATTATACTAACATTAATTGAATGAATTTGCTATTTCAATTTAAATTAAATATTTTTAAAAAGGTACTTATATCCATGGAGTTTCTTGTCAGTTCTTCTCCAAAGGACCCACAATTTGGAACCGACCCACAATTTGGAACCTGACGTTTCAAAAGTGCCTGTAATTAGGTTTATTTGAAATAAAAAAACCTGGTGAAACGACAACGGTGGAGAAGCTCTTGAAGGTTGCGGGAATACGCTGAATGCAGAAAGCGCAGGACCGGTTGTTGTGGCGATGCTTGGGGGAGGCCTATGTCCAGCAGTGGACTATGATAGGCTGAGTTGATGAAAGCCTAATTAAATTAGGCTTTGCCTGCGTATAATTCGGCTTATCATAAAAAGACTTATGGCGCTTCCCTCGGGTACGGTTTGCTTTCGCGGGATAAAAAGTATTATATATGTTAATCAGGATTATGGTGTATTTGTGTGCTAAATTTCATCCAAATCCGTTCAGCCTTTTTAGCGTAATTGAGTGTCAAACATCCAAACATCTTCACAAACTTTCACACTTTCATATTAAAAATTAAGGTACCCTGGATACCCCGCAGCGCTGAGTTCCTGTTTATTCCGGCTAATCTCAGAAATTACTGTACTAGTTTTTATACGGTTTTCACAAATAGTAAGAGGTATTATCTAAGAACGTTAGGCTATAATAGATCAGTGCTATCTTTGCGAAGCAGGGGCGGGTCGCTAGTTTATAATATTAGTGGGATTCCCGAATATCGATTTCATATAAAGATATTAATTGTGGAAATGAAAAATCGCTCACGCGCAGTATTCGAACCTGCGACTCCTGGCTCAGTACGCCAGTGCTTTAGTCACTAAGCTACCGTGAACACTACTCGTGGTGTACCACGATAAATTCGATAGAATTTAACTTCCACTTACTTACGTCTTTCGGTGACGTCAGCAACATCACATTAGCGAGCGATTTGTTTTTCTGGTCTTGAGCGATTGTTTCTCTCCACAATTTATCTTTAGATTTCGCTTCGCATGCGTAAATGCGTTAAAAATAATAAAATAATTCGATTTCATATAATTTGAAATGTGAAATAAAAAACCGGCCAAGTGTGAGTCAGACTCACGCAGTAAGGGTTTCGTACCACCCATCGACCTGATACCCCATACAAAGTGATTTAATTTACGAGAGTTCTTCAAAAGACATCAACGATCGTGCGCGAAATATGTTTTTTGTCTTTCTTACGTAGGTACCACCACATATGTCTATGTTTGCTTTATGTTTAGTATTTGTTGCTAAACTACATAGTATACACTATAATCTGAGCAAGTTTGACGCTGGTATGTATTACCGTTTTGTAAATAGAGCAGGAAAAAAAACGTTGAAAAAAATAGCATGTTTTTCGAGGTTTCTTGTATGGGGCCGCTTTGGTTTTAGACTTTTTTTAATTGTAGTATTTGTCGTTATAGACCCCATCGTAACACATATTCTGTGAACACAACAAAATTTCAACTGGTTATCTATTACCGTTACAAAGATATACAGCTCTGTGTTAGACAGACGGACGGACGGTCGGACAGCGTAGCGAGAGTAAAAGGGTCCCGTTAGAACCCTTTGGGTACGGAACCCTAAAAATGGTAGTTCACCGCAAACATAACCAGTGACAAATACTCGTATGCAGATCGATGCCATTAAAGTACCTAATATAAAGAAAATTAATCTCTCATAACTTTAAGTTTCCTGTTTTAAGATATTTCCATACAAATTAGTCAAGTTGAATGTGTTTCCGACCGTTAACACAGAAGAACACATTAATTAACCTGTGTGTTAACATGGCCGTTCCCATCGATTCATTAAAACGTATTTATTTTGGCAATATTAATCTTAATTACCTACCTCATATTTTTATGATATTTTTAACAGGCTTTTAATAAAATATATGCTATAAATTTATAATAGCTATAATTATTTTGATCTAGTATTCTTTTACGAAATGAAGGATCAGCTACAAACTATGTTGACTTAATTAATCTATCTACAAATTTACAATATTTACAACACAAATATAAAATACAAGTAGAAAATAAAAACTATGTTTGAAATGAATTAACGACTTTTAAACTTTTGCGTTGCATTTTGACATATTAATTAACGATACGTGACTTAATTAATATTTTATTTATTATTTTCTAATTACTTTTATAACCACAATATGTGTATCCAAAACGGAACATCTTTTAAGGAATTTTGTATTTGAAGATCTAAGCCAAGATTGATTGAAGCATGAAATTGTCATACCATACAATATGGTACCTACCGGACTTTACAAAAATCGTCTTTTCACTGCCACACAAAAACAGTGCAGCTTTGTGTACGCGCATTTCGCACACAAAGTCAGGTGCCAAGTGTTTCTTACAAGTATCATCATCATCATCATTTCAGCCGAAAGACGTCCACTGCTGGACATAGGCCTCCCCCAAACATCGCCACAACGACCGGTCCTGTGCCTTCCGCATCCAGCGGATTCCCGCGACCTTCACCAGGTCGTCGGTCCACCTTGTGGGGGGCCTACCCACGCTGCGCCTTCCAGTACGCGGTCGCCACTCCAGAACTTTACTGCCCCATCGGCCATCCGTTCTGCGAGCAATGTGCCCCTGTGTGTCTTACAAGTATAACATAACCATATTATTTTTACCAAAGAATGAACAAGTATGTATTTAATACTGAACCTTGCGTTTAAAGAATAAGGGTTATTGAAGTATCAAACAGCCACAACATTAATTTTGCAAGTATTAACTGAACAATTAAAGTAAGAGAAGCGCACGGCTATACAAAAATCGGGTTTCTTAAGACTTTTTGGTCATACATGTGTTGAAATTTTAGTTAACGCGGCATCTGTCTCCCGAGAAACGAAAATTCGCGAAATGATCTTCGACGCGTGCGCAGCTGCCGGCTCAAAGCATTTGGTACACACGGCTACACATCAAGCTGTAAAATTTCCAGTATAAGCTGACCTCGCATTGTATAGGTTTTCCTTACAACGCGAGGTCAGCCTTTACTGGTTTTGTACAGCTTGATGTGTAGCTGTGTGTACGTGCCATGAGGAAAAAACTTCTTAGCGACATGGCGTCTATAACTAAAAAAAGTTTGGTAAATGAAATGGTGCATAGAAAAAAAGAAAAACAAAAAGTTTTATTATGTAATAAAGACGCCAATAATTTAGTATGGATCTACGGCCAAAATTATATCCAATACATCCACGATTTGCCCTACTGGAGATAGAAATTTGACATATTTTGTATGGAGCTTATGTGATAGCCCGTAGGTTTGCACGTTGTTCAAATCAAGTAAAGATTACGCTTTTTAAAGCCTTTTGCAGGTGCAAAAGAGAGGTCTCTATACACGTGCAGCCTATGGGTTTCCTACACACAAGCTGCTTACAGTGCCCTCCGTCCTCCGTGTCCAGTACAATAACGCGTTCAGGACGGTATTGGGGCTGCCCCGCTTCTGCAGTGCCTCGGGCATGTTTGCGGAAGCGCGCACCGACTGTTTCCACACCACCATGTGCAAGCGGTGCGCGTCCTTGGTGCGCAGCAATTACAATATACTCTGTGGTGCGCAGGGTGCGGGCCAGCTCCAATACTTGCTGTCCTGGCGATGATTGCTGGGCAACTGGACTGCCCTTACATCAGGCACTGCTGTAACAGACATGTTGCTGGGAGTGCCTGAATGTTATTAATATTATTATTATTATCTGTTTTGTTTTTGTATTTTATGTAATTTTAATTTTATGTCATATGGGTACATACCTAAAATAAATGCATTTTATTTTATGTCAAATTCCTATCTCTAGTAGGCCAAATCATGGATAGATTGGATATTAATCTTGGCCGTTAATGGATCGCAGCAGCTGATGGTTCGTTGTTTTTAATACCAAAGATTTGTCTTCTCTGCTAGAAAATCTGCGTTAAGTAACGTAACGTAGAAGACACTAGAGGAGTGTATGTAGATAAATAATTTTAATGTCATTTTTTTTTAAATATACATGAATAACGATCTTCACACAAACTTTAATTAGTTTTTGTGAAATTTATAATAAAATGCTTTAATCTTATCTCAACTTGATTCTGTAATCAAAATATATCTCACAAAATATGCATCATAATTGAAGAAATACCGGTTCAGCTTTTGCATTCACACAAACCGGAAAAAACAAATAATTATATATAATAGCTTGAGTTCTCAAGTATCTTCGCCGGAAGACACTAGGAGTGACCCAACATGTCCATGAGAAAGCATCTGCTCTAAACATCTTTTACCTGGACATCTTTCTTCCAACTGCATATGCCTCAAGAAAAAAAAATCACATAATGATACAAAAGTTACTCCTAAACTGTGTGAAACACATCTGCTCTATGCCTCAAAGCTTTACTATTATACAGGCCCATTGACGAGCACACCCAACAAAAGAATAATAAATTGTAAGACGTTACACTAAAGCTTAAATTCGACTGCGCGCGTATTTGTTTTGGCAACATCTTCGGGCTTTTTCGGAAGCCCTCGTGTTTCTTCGGGCGCGTGGCTATACGAAACGCCCGAGGGAAATTTCGACTGGAAACTTAATTCGGACCCGTTATTTATTTAAAAACGTGTGTTTAGTCCACAATCATTGTCATTGAGGCTTGCAGACGCAAATCGGAGGTGATAAACTCGGGTTTAATGGCACTTTCCGGCGAAACGTCGCAATTTTACACTAACTGTACAATAAATTAATTATGTTTACGATCGCGATCTCAGTTTTTGTGAGGCATATTGTGGGAATACTTTTTTAATGGACATGTATCATTGATATGATGTAATAGTTTCTGGGTCGTTGCGCTTATTGCAAATTTTCTATTTAATCCTTTATGATAATTAGGTACTATTACTATTCTTGCTAAGCAGTATGGTTAAATCGCGTCGGTGAGTCGATTCAACTTACAAAGGGCTTAATGAATACTTAAAGTTTACGATATTTCATAAAATATGTGTGATCTTTATGTTCCTGCTTCACTCACATGCATAACATCGCAGACCTATTGAAGACTGACTGCAAAAAAGCCATTGAGAACGAACAATTTCATCTATTTTCAAGAGGAACTTATCAACAATAGCAGAAGCCAATTTAGAGCTTCTATTTACGTTTGGCTTAAAAAAACATATTGTAATCTCAGTACTTAGTGCATCTTCAAAAATAAAGAGCCAAACACTCAGATCTTTTGAACGTATCACAAGAGCATCTTAAAAAGATAAAAAATGCCTGATGTACGCCAAAGCAAAAGGTGTTGCGTTGTTTTTTTCGGCAAACATCTTCAAGGTCCCATTTTGTACATCTGCCGTTTTTCGGAAGAACATTATTTTTAAAAAGCACATCTGCATAAAGAATTGATAGCAAAAAGTTGACCTACAAAACTTAGGAGCCTTGTGACTTTTTCAGTTTAGAATATTAGAAGCTTACCAATTTATTTGTCTAACTTGTACCTTACAAAAATGACCCTTATTGCGTCGCATGAAGAGCGACACACAATCGATTCTGTAATACATATTCATGTTGGTAAACATAAAAAGGTGCCAATTTCCGTTCCGTTTCGACATCCGTTTTTAAAAATCGTCAGCCAGTGATTAGTGACGCATGTGTATTGTTTTTTGCGATTTTTTCTTGATTTTTTAACTGTTTTCTACGTGGATTGTGAACAATTTATCAAATTACAGCGACAGACAGCTGATGCGACGTACAACATGTTTATAATATTCTTGGCATATTTAAGGAAATTCCACATTTTTTCGCATTCCTTTTTTACGACAAAATTGTATTTAAGCTGTCTAAAAATAAATAAAGACCTTTTGCGACTCTTGCGCGTGTATCTTATTTAAACTTGATGAAACTAGAAACTAGATACAATGTTAACTTTTTTTTCTCGTCGGCTGACCAGAAATTGTGTATTACTACAAGTACTTAATTAGACTTTGATTATATTTTTTCCTAGTCCTCGTTATCTCTTGACACTAAAAGTTTTTGCTTCAAAATAAAAAGCCTTCTAATCTAAACACTAAATTAATCTCTCTTTAATATATTTTTTGCTTGATTCACCTAACAGTAAACTAAATCACGGATGTTAAACCTGCATAAAGCATCCGCATCCGAATCTCTATAACATGTACTTTACAGTAACATGTTCCCATGGAATCAAAGATGATGTGAGCACCTTTCTATAAACTTGTCGCGAAACACCTTGCTCCCGCGCAACTCTGAATGTCCTTTTGGGGGTTGGTCTAAGTTTACAAACACAACAATATATGAAAAGATGTGCTACGGGTTTATTGTAGTACATAATTATATCATTTCTTTATAGACTACCAAAACTGTATGAATTTTTCGATTAATTACTAAATTAATTTGTATTGGGATAATGGGAAAATAATCAAATTAATAATTAAAATACACAAGCACAAAAAACTGGTTTTCACGTGTAGAATTTGTACCTACGTACACAAAAACCTCACGAAAAAGTAAAAAACCAAAAAAACAACTGTTGATAAAATAATTTTTTATGTTAGCCTGAGACTAGGAGATCGGTGCTGAAATGTGGACTATGCTATGTCCAAAAAAAAGTTGCATTATTAAGCCAAAATAATTAGATAAAAATACATCCACCCGCAAAATCTTTAATGCACGCGTGATCATGGTGCTTGTAACAGCGCAGAAATATCGGGAACTCATGATAAAGGATTTACATGATAAATATCCCGTAATATACAATAATAAATAAGTGTTTAGTGTCCATGTTAGTTTAAAAACCCACATTTAAAAAAAAATATCGAAAAAACCACTATCACTTCTGACTTGGACCAAAATATCTGAGATCAACAGATGTCATAACCCGTTAGGTGCTTTTGTGATAACACCTCGGGACTCTTTGAAACGCGTATGTTATGGACGATACTGCCGCCTGCGCATCTGTTCCTGCACTTTTTAAGATATGGTGTGACGTGGTATTTTATGGAAAAATGGCTTCAGATTGCAAGGTTGAAAATATACTTATTTATTGAATGTAGATGTTTTTTTGTATTGTAATTATTTTGTGTAGTTATAGACGTTACAGTAGATAGATAGAAGATAGAATATAATACTTTATTGTACACCATGAAAATAGTAATAAACAGGAACAACGTATAGTGGTATAAATTATGTAATTATTACGTATTACAGTATATGTATACTTCTGTAAAATATGTTCAGCCAAGAGTTTACTATGACTAAACATGTCTGTAGCTTATCCCACAGGAACTGTGCATTTTTCCGGGATAAAGTAGTTTATGTCACTCTCCAGCCCACAGACTACCTCTATGCAAAAAATCACGTCGGCGTCGGTCTTTTGCTGCGTGACAATGTAAAAGAAGGCAAACCAACTAAAACATTTTCGAAGTTCGAAAATTTCGAACGTTAATCCTACGTTCGAAATTTTATGATTATATATGGATATCTTATGATTACCTAATGGCCAAAATGAATATCCCAATCCACGATTTACCCTATTAGAGATAGAAATTTGTCATAAATTGTATGGAGCATGTCATGTGGAATATGTCAAAATTCAATCTCTAGTAGGGCAATTCGCGGGGTAGAGTAGACATTACGAACAAAAAATATCGCGCAACTTGCTGGCCGCGGATCACGCGCGGCGGCGGCGTGAGCGTGATAGTATTATATTATCTGTGGCGTGGCTAAGCGAGTGAGAGCGCAGGAGCTCTAAAACGTGCTACAAACATTTTGTTCGAGGTGTCTTCTCTACTAACGCATATTCATTTTGGCCAAAGTAATAATCAAGCAAATATATTCTAGTAACTATATTTCCGCAAAAATAAACCTACTCTTTAGAAAAGCAGGCTATAACTATTATAATTGTTAAATATCAATCAATGTTTTATTGCGCTGTCTGCACTATCCGTGAATTTTTTTCTAGCAAGCTAAATTTTTAAGCAATTTAGACAGAGATTTCTAGACTAATTTAAAATTAATTAACTATTGCTAAATAGACTCCGTGCTCATCTTTAAAACTATTACCCAACACCTTTCAGAAAACCAATTACAAAACACCATTGCAACATTTTCAGTGTTACAAGCGATAAAAAATGTTTTAACATTATGTAATGTAGGTAAATAGGCTAGCCATAAAAACGGTTCGTATCGACATCTAATTAGCTTTTTTATTAGTAGTGATTGGACATTGTCGACCAGCTGTTTTTAGATGGTACAACGCTGGTTTAATATGGATTTTTTGGCAACTGATTAAATTAATTAATTGTTGTAAAAATATTTGCATTCGAACTTCGAACTGATAATACGGTTGGTGAATTGTTTTTGGGTGTGTGTGTATTTATTTGTATGTAAATAGGAAAATGTACATGTAGGAAAGGTAGTGAGTAGAAAATACAGATTTTGCTATAATTTTTTTATTTGTCATTGTCACATAATCATGTATAATCATAGAAATCAAAATAAAGGTATAGAATTGGTAAAGGCGCATGAACTGGTCGCCGCACACAGTTGTCTCGTAGGACACCAGTACGCGAACCTTTTGCTTGATCATCAGTGCTGTTTTGGACGCAGAGTCACTAAAATTGTATTTTGCAGCATATCTAACAGCGGAATATTTTTAGGCTTAATTTATTTTGCATTGAATGCTAGAAACATGGTGGGCGTCATCGCGTATTTATGTTTTGATAGCGAAAAACAGGCGACACGCGTCCCGGTATTAAAAGACAGTAGATAACATTTCTATTACCTTATTATTTAGATTTGTATGGGTATAATCGATATAATAACAATAATTTTACTAATATTATAAATGCAAATTTTTGGATGTTTGTTTGTCCTTCAATCACGCTGAAACAGCTGAACAGATTAGAATGAATTTTGGCACACAAATTGACCATATCCTGGATTTTTTAATCCAGGATGTGGTCATTTTGTTTTTGTCATAGGATAGTTTTTATAGACATACTTCGGTAGCGAAGCCGCGGGATCGCCTAGTTGAACAACAAATCTTTCGAGTATTCGACTTGAACAATAATAAATAAAGATTCCGAATCATATCCACACTAATCCACACAGAGCATTGTATCCAGAACAACGGCCATGTGTACCAACATAAAACCTTGTTTTTTACTATTTCCACGGATAAATTATTTTCAGACGTATCCACTACATCTGTCGATGCGAGTCTTTTATCTTTGCAAAAAGGTAGGTTCCTTTAAAACAAAAGTAACCCCATTGATTTATAAACGTTACAGGGTACAAGGTGTGAGTACTTGTAGTACAGAATCTATATCTTTATGGAGTGATCTCTTTATGGTAGACATCTGTATTTTGTTCTTTCTGTAGGGTCCCTGATAAAAAATAGACTCTCTTCTGCTCTCTTCCGATGGTTATTTTCAAAGCGACCCAGTGATTATAAGAAAATTGAAAGCTATAAACAATATATAAAGGAATAAAGGTTTTATATGAGGTGAATTCTACAGGGTAGCCCGCGAAAATCTAAATTTATTGTGTTTTTTTGCAAATTGTAGCTCTATTTCGCATTGTATATCAATCGAAACATGATTTGCGGTGGCAATAACAATATATCCACTGAATAATCTCATAAAAAATATTAACCCAGCTCTATAAGCTGTACCTACAAGCTCTTTACGATCAAATGATCTATTATAGCGAAAAACGCGAGAATTTTTTATAACCCCTGTAGCATTCATTCACCCTAACGGTAATAGTTCATAAAAAATAAAAAAATAAAAAATTGTACCTTCCTCTTTAATATCATGTAACAAACAATCTGTTGTATATTTGTTTAAACTTATTTCGTAAGGATTTTTTTAAATTAAAAATCTTCTCATCCTAAAATAAACCAACAGAAAAATCATTACAGCAACTTGTACGTGGGACACTCAGAAAGTTTTGCGAAACTAAAAAAAATTGTTCTATACGTACATATATTTTTATCAAATCTTTTCAAAGTACTTTCCACCAGCCTCTATACAAAGATTCATGCGCCTAAACCAGTTTTCAAAACACTTTTTCCAGTCCGCCGCAGACACCTCGTTTACAGCCTGCTCGAACGCAGCCAGCGCATCTTCCGGCGACGAAAATTGTATCCCTTTGAGCTGATTTTTTATTTTTGGGAATAAAAAGAAGTCACACGGTGCTAGATCAGGGCTGTAAGGAGGGTGACCCAGGAGTTTGACTGGCGTGCTGTCCAGGAAGTCCCTCGTTTTGAGTGCGGTGTGCGCAGGTGCATTGTCGTGGTGGAGCAGTAGCCCGCGGAGCCCTGTGTTTGGTCGCTTGTTGCTTATAACAGAGAAAACTTCTGGCAAACATTTGGTAGTATACCATTCGGCATTAATGCTTCTTTGATCCCGTAAGGGAATTGATACCAAGTGGCCAGTCAAATTAAAAAAGCTAGCGATCAAAATCTTACCCCCGCTTCTAGATCGCTTCACTTTGGTAGGCGTTGGCTCATTTTGAAACACCCAAACAGTCGACTGGCGCTTGGTTTCTGGGTCGTATTGATAAATCCAGGACTCATCACCTGTAACGATGTCGTAAACACGCCGAGACGAGCCTGCTTCAAATTTATTAAGCATATCACGGCACCATTCCACCCGGGCCTGCTTCTGAGCATCGGTGAGGTTGTGCGGCACCCAGCGTGATACTATCCTCCTCACGCGAAGATGGCTGTGTAGAATCTCGTGAACGCTTCCCGATCCAATCTTCAATATGTGTTGAATCTCCTGATATGTAATTCGCCTATTGTCTTGGATTAAATTTTTCACTGCTAGCACGTTTTCTTCGGTAACAGCCGTCAAAGGGCGACCGCTTCTTTCGTCATCCACCAAAGTTGGTCGACCGCGCTTGAATTCGTTATACCAACGATACACGGTTGCCTTGGAAGGGCCTTCATCCATGAATGCCATTTGAAGTCTATCGTACGATTCATCCGGTTTCAGGCGACACTTGAAATCGTATAAAATCATAGCTCTAAAATGTTCCCGGCGCAGATCCATATTTCAGTGAGACACAATACTTTGAATTAACTCGCAAAAAATGTGGAGGGAAATTTTGAAATTGGAACTTACTTATTTTTACTTATAAATAATCATATTTTCGAAAAACATTATAACTGGCCAGTCTCCCATATATAAAAACTTTTTTTCGCAATACTTTCTGAGGGGCCTGGTACTCAAACTGACTACAAAAAAATCTACTCTAAATATTCGGACGTACCAATGCGTACGCGCAGCCTTTGAATTAATTGAAAAGCAATGCATACATACATCCACGTCGATTTTATTAATACAAATAATAGGGTAATTCATCGATTTAAACACTTTACGCATTTTTATGTCAGCAAAGACCACGCACACTCGAATATTATAGCACTCGTAAAAAAGATACCAATCTCTTTACTTTAATAAAATCGTCAGTAACTACCTACAGTTAATAATTATTTAAAAATGTTTTTTATGTGTCTAAGCGAATTGTTCTGTCAACGTTACACAGAATGAATGTACAAAGTCACAAAGTACCTAATCTGACACTTGCAATTTGCTTGTTAAGAGATTAAATATAAAGCTCTATGAAAGTATTACCTGTAGTTTGTCTGGTGTTTATTATATTCATTAGAATTAAAATAAAATTGATTAGTTTCTGATTGATTTTAGATGTTTTGAGATTTTTTGCAACAAAAATGTAAAAAATCCTGAATTATTCCCTAATAGGCACTTCTGGCAATAGGCTCGCCCCCTATTACATGGGACTATAATATAACTGGTGAAATGTGGGTGTGCTAAACACCTCTGCCTACCCCTTCGGGGAAATACAGGGGTGATGTTATGTTTATGTTTATGTAGGCACTTCTGCACTTTACAATTGTTTTATACTTTGGTTATTTATTGTCCGATAAACATTATTTTCTTCTGTCTAAAATAAATAAATAAAAATAAATAAATAAATATCTTTTGGGACATTTTTACACAGCACCATCTAGTCCCAAACTAAGCAGAGCTTGTGCTATGGGTACTAGACAATGGATATAATACTTATATACTTTTTTTTTTGTAAATACATACTTATCATACATAAGCAACACCCAGATCAACACAAACACTTATCGAAGAATCTATCATCTGTAAAAAACCTGAAAATAAAGAATCTATTCTGTGTAAAAACCTGAAACCATCTTTATCAAACCTGAAATTATTGAACTAAAATTAAAAAGTGTCAAAATTAAATGGCGTTTCAAACAAACCCCTAGCCCGATTTTAATACATTGAACCGTTTTAAATGTACCTATTGATATTTGAACTCAACCTACAATTATTATATAGGAACTAATTTGTTTAATAGTACCTAATAAATATAAAATTCTACTTCACACCTATTTACATTCGAAAGTAGCTCTTAAATATGTGTGCCAGTTTTTAAACATAATTCTAGAGCAGTTTAATGTGATAATTATACTTTCTGGGTTAATTTTTAACCCACTAGTAATAAAAACGGTTAGTTGGTCATTTAGTTTAAGAGAATTGCTCACACTTTAACTGGGTGACGCTTTTTAATCAAATGAATCATCTGCGTAAACGTGTCACAATCATTCTATTAACTGACGAATAGTTTGCGCAGGTTTAATCGTACAGACAGACGCGATTTTACTGCCTACAACGTGTATCAGAAATCATCATCATCATCATTTCAGCCGAAAGACGTCCACTGCTGGACATAGGCCTCCCCCAAGCATCGCCACAACGACCGGTCCTGTGCCTTCCGTATCCAGCGGATTCCCACGACCTTCACCAGGTCGTCGGTCCACCTTGTGGGGGGCCTACCCACGCTGCGCCTTCCAGTACGCGGTCGCCACTCCAGAACTTTACTGCCCCATCGGCCATCCGTTCTGCGAGCTATGTGCCCCGATGTATCAGAAATGCGTGGTCATATTTGAAGAGTTTACTCAGGGGATGCTATCGATCAACTTTTACTATGGGACCAACCCTGAAATCGCGATCAGCTGATCCTTACATTTTGTTGAGCGACTAGCGACTTCGATGATTTAGTAGGGAACAGTTGATATTTTATTCGTGATTTCAGGGTTGGTCCCATAGTGAAAGTTGTTCTATGCTAGGTTCCGAATGAACTCTTCAAATATGACCACGAATCTGATACACGTTGTATACACCGCACTAAACTAACTTTATTCAAACTGCATCTCTTTCTTACTAAAATAAGACAGAAAATATTAACAACTGTCAAATTACAGCCAAAATCAGAGACATGACATTTACCCGTTACCCGTAAAGCAAAATCGATATCCCATCTACCCACAATTTTCCCTACTATAGATAGAAAGGACACTGCTAATGTTCTATAGTGCCCAGCCTTTGGAAGTTACGAATAAAAGAAAGCTCATCGCATAAAAATCGATAAAGGCCATTTAGGCAATTTTTTGCAATCTATTTTAATAATCGGACAGTACTCCACAGGTTTCTTTTATAATATAGGATGGCGAAACGAGCTAAAGGCCCACCTGATGTTAAGCGGTTACCTTTGCCCATAAAAACTGCAATACCACCTAGACTGTTGCCTAAATGGTACCGCAAGCTGGTTCGCCAAACTGAGACATGAAGGTGGAAAGTCTCATGTGTTTGTAATTTCATCGGCACCCGTACCCTTCAGACCGAAACACAGCAATGCAAGCATCACTATTTGGCGGAGAAGTAGGTACGGTGGTAGTACTTCCCCGGACGAATTCTTTCATAAACTACTACTGCTAAAATGATAATATCAAACTAGTTAATATTTTAATAGGTGTTTTTTTATTAAAATATTAACTAGTTTGAGGTTATCTTTTGCTTACAAAACTTATGTCAAGCAAGTGGTTGCCTAGCAACTAAAAAGTTTTACTCTTCTGTTCCTGCAGATATAAAAGTGCCAAAAAGAGATTGGATATCATTGGCTACCTTTAACAGAGACCCAGGACCCCACGCTTAGCAGTCGCGCTATTCGCGCCTATTTTTTTATGTCGCCATTTTATTGTTATTGTTTTGCTGTCACTGTTCTGTGCTAAATGAATGTATTTTCTTTCATTCATTCCAAAATAATCTCTTATCAAATTAATCATCTTCTTGTAAAAGAAATCTTTCCAATTATTTGATGGTGTACCTTACAAGCAGCCATTATTCTTCTAAACTACGAGTAAATTCAACATAATGTTTAATAATTAAGCTTCTGAGAGTTGAAGGGGCAAATTTAAGGCTTGTCAATCTACACCTTTAGATCGGCAGGTGATCTCAACTGCTTTTTAAGGTTTTTTTTTAATTAAAGCCATCAGGGCGTCATGTGTCTCGATGCAATCGGTTGACAGTAATGTTAGTAAGCTTCAATATAGAGCGACTTTAGAATTAATCGAAGAATCGAGAATGAATGCTTAGACTTTAATCTTTTATGTTAATTCGATATCTCTTATTTGATCTTCTGGTTCTCGATAATGATTAAAATTCTTCAGTTTACGAATACATTTTAATTAAATTATTTATTTAATATTGGTGATTTAATTAGAGGTAAATTAATTGATTTATAATTTCTAAAATATTTTACAGTTGATAGTTTTTTTAATCGAGTTTAACTTTTTTTAATTATAGTTTTTCACAGTTACCTATTGATTTTCTTAACCACGTCTTTAATAAAAGGCTCCACATTAACTGCGCGTACGCAGAATATTGCCAAGATTATCTGGTGCCGATAACATAAAAGTGTCACTACATTGCCGGCACGAAAGAAAATGCTACAGAAGGACAACTGAGCCAACGCTTTAAGGATATAAAAAAACTGATAAAGCATCCAATTGGCCCAAAATACTCTGAATTACACTGTCATTGGTGCGATCTAGAGCGAGCACCATCCTGCTCAACGATAAAACTTATATTTTCAAACCGTTCATACTTATACATATGGAATTTAGGAGGAGCTCGTGGCTACAACCATGTGGATTGTACGATCTGCGGGGAAAGCTGTGCTTGCCGTGGTTAGTCCGTGGATGGATGACCGTTTCGTTACACATCGAGACAACTCCGTGCCTCGGAAAGCACGTTAAGCTGTCGGTCCCGGTATTCAAACGAATAACAGTGGCAGTCGTTACGGGTAGTCCGAAGCCTGAAAGTCTGACAACTGGTCTAACTTCCGAATGTCAGTATTACCCAGTCAATGGGTTACAGGAATCTGATGGCAGTCGTTCCGTATTAAATGCTGATGTTCAGGTGCATCTGGTTAGACTGGAAGCCGACCCAAATATAACTGGGAAAAAAGCTCGGAGGATGACTTATATAGGATTTCTCCTTCCCTGCATCGAGTGTGCATCAGCACCAATCTCATATACACAAACAACCTAGAAAAACGATCTCCAGGCCATACGAATACTTATTCTGTGCAAAAATCACACCCGCACAAGCCATTCACTAAACCGTTCTGCACGAAGATTGTTCATGTTTGCAACGTTATCGCTTGCTTGAATTTTTTTTGTCCTTCTATCCTATCTGTTATGTGACACAGTTGTTTAACCCGAGCAGTTTTGTCCACGTCCGTACGACAACATATGCAAACGAAGCACGTGGCATCGCCTGCTGGTTTGCATGTGACGCTATGCAACCTTTTTATAGTTACCCTGTTAACCAATTAATTATGATTTTTATAACAACTTTGTTTCTAACCAGAGGGCTCGTAATTTAAAATGTTCATATTTGAACATATTTGATGATCCTGGTTGACGTTTATTTCTGACATTTCGGAAAAAGAGATTAAATTGGAACTATTATTTGCGCAAAATTATCGAGAAACGATGGAGCCATTCATTCATCATCATCATCATCATTTCAGCCGAAAGACGTCCACTGCAGTAGTGTATAATTGGGGATTCTGGATCACTTCGCTTCGCTTCGCTTCGCTTCGCTCGCTCCGTGATCCAGAATGCCCCAATTATACACTACTTATGCTAGATTGAAATAATTTTTGGAAATAATTGTAAAGTCGCTTATCATCTTAGTCTTCCTGCGACCACAAACGCTACATATAATTATAAGTAAAATATATATAAATTAATATGTAAAAAAAAACATAAAAAACAAAATCCAGACTAGAACAAATACCTATTTGTTCCATGCGGGAATCGAATCCGTGACACTTCGCGCATTTATAAGTAGCAGCATCAATTTAACATACTATTTACATTGTGATGTAGTGAGAAGAGCTATTAACCAATGCGCCAAACGTGTCGTCATAGATATGATAAAATATTGGATCACTTTACGAGCTTTACTCACTTTATCAGTGTATGTTCTTCATAGTAATAATTATGAAAAGAATCCAGCGTCAACCATTTCCATCACTAATCTTTTGTTTGAATCAACAGTTGCCCAGTAATGGTTAAATGAAAATAAACGAATTTTAGAAGTATGATACATATCATATCGAGGATTATATTTATTTTGAGACATGACCTTTGAGTATTTAGCTCTTGATGTATATATTTATAGAAGTATAATGAAGTAGCATTGCTGTTGCTAACAATTTATAAACATATAAATGGAGGAGGGGTGAGGAGGACTATATTTATATATTTATTAAATTGAATAAAAAATTATTTAAAAAGTTTATTATCTAAGCACCATTTATTTAAACACATAACATTTTTTAAAGCACATATTGAGTCATGATAAATACAACTATACAAATCTTGAGGACATCTATATACATCATACAGGCTTAACAAACTAGGACAACCTTTATCTTCTAAATTATTTATATTATTATTTTCTAAAATATATTTTAACCATAATACTTTTTCTGAGCCTTTGGTGTAGACACATTTATCTCTTATAATATCTGTGATCAAATTTTGATAATCCGAATAAGGTGCAACTCCTTCAGACCAATATATCCTTCGATTACGTTCAATCCAATTTACTTGCCTTCTTTCTTGTTTTGTCAATTCGTAAAATGGAAATGGTGGTTTAATCAAAAGCACCTGAATTTTTTTATTACATAATATAGCTATTTCTTTAACTATGAATTCATTTGATTTTGTTTTAAAACCTTGAACATCTACAATGGCAGTCATGACAATTTTCGCACTATATTACTCAAAGGTTTATATTCCACAAGTCGATCGTTAATAATTAGGCAGTATCCAGTTGTGTTATCTGGTATTTGTGCTGAACATTCAATTTCTAGCCGTACGTCTACCGGGCCTGTCTTTAAACTATCGTTTTGTCTTGAACAGTCAATAATAAAGAGCGGAGCCTTTTCCTTAAAATCCGTTAAATCAAGCAACGGGTCGACTGGGTAATTGTAATACGACTGACGAAATTTCACATACTTTTCGTATAATATATTGTATTTGTTCTCGGAAAATTTTAAATTTAAAGGCTCATACGGATAATATTGTGAATTCAAAAATAGTGTTACGTTTGTAACTCCACAATGGTCAAACAGTGAACTGTCTTTGGTTTTATTATTTTTTCTATTTGTTTGTAAGCAAAAAATCACATAGCGAGGCTTCTCTAATTTGATGCTGTTTTAACTGACCAAGAATGCTTTGTAGTTTTAGGGAGTAAAGGATACTCATATAAATCCCAATTTCTAAACGCCATCTGAATAGTTTTATCTCTTTCTAAATGTTTTAGAAGTGTCAGTCGCTCACGATCTGCCACTTTTATGTGCGGTACACGCCATTGTATTCTTTGAATATCTATTTTAAAATGTGCGACATCATCAGTTACTATAACGCTGTTTACGTTAGAGTTACTTCTATTCAGTATAAGTTCATGCTTACAATTTATTACAATTTCATTATAATCCTCTGCTAATCCTAAAATTTTATTTAACGGTATAATAGCACTAAAATGACCCTCATTTTTAAATCCATCTAAGTTCCAACCCCATAAAGCAGCAACTCTACTTTCTCCTTCATTTAACGAAATGAATGACTTTACTGTTGACGTTATTCCAGAGTTTTTAATACGATCTATTTCTATACCATTCATTTCATACCTGATGTCTTGAAACAAAAACATAACAGAGTTATTAGTGAACGTAACAGTTTTCTTGATTGGATTCCCATCTTTACCGAAGAGCTTCGCTTGGCCTTCGATGTAAATGGAACTGGCTGACGGTAGCACGTATATGTCCTGTTGGTGTATGGGGATTCTGATTTCATCATTTTCCCTAAAGCTGTTATTATAGGGATTGTATGAATGGACTTCATAACTTTCAATTGAAGTATCGAAGTTTGGTGATTCAGTAATTTGTAGTATATTCATACTTTTAATCCTAGGGCTTTAAGAAAATCTTTATTTGATTTAGTCAATTTCGTATCTTGTTTATTACGTCTTTGCCCTTTAGGGGCTGTAGAGGAAATAAGACGTTTAATATTGACTACGGGGTTTTTATAATATAATATCATTTTGTTTTTCTTAAATGAAGCCGTAGTTGAATATGTTCTTCTCTGAAATTAATGCAGTAACCAAATCGATCAATAATCTTAATAGATATAGATGAAATTAAATTTTTGTTCACCGGAAAGTAAATAACGTTTTGCGGTGTTTCTATCAACTCTTAACCTATAGCTGTATTAGATACAAATTCATGAATAATATGTGTTGGTAATCCGTTGGAGTATGAACCGTGCACAAGATCACATTCGATTCTGATCACAGGCAGAATGTTATTGTTATCATAAACATTTGGTATTGAGTTTAATACTGAAAAGTATAGCAAGCCGCACTCGTATTGTCCAGACAAATTAAGAGGTGGTTGAAAGTATGAATCCAACTCTGATTTATTTCCAGAGATGGTCACCGTTATAGACATTCTTACATACTGAACACTTCTGGAAGATGCTATTTATTTTATCCTTTGCTTACACCAAAAACTATTTAGGAATTTTAAACAAAGATGTCCACAATTGAAAGGATGATCACGTTGAATATTATCATAATTATAGTGAACTTTAGAACCTAAGTATTTTATAAATTCTTTTGGGGGCTTGAGATTTCCATAACTGTCAAAATATTCAATATAATCATTGTATTTTGCATAGGCTACCCAATGAGAACCAGAATTTTTAGAACTGTCTAAATTAATAACTCCGCATTCTTTTTTAAAAGGTCGTTTAGGGAGCTCATCTCTCATAAAGACCCCTCGGAAATAGGGAAAATTATTTCCATACTTCAAAATATCTAAGTTAGTTAAAGCTCGTTTGGGTAGCCGATATTTTAGTTTTTTTCTTTCGATACAAAAATTCCAAGTCCATGTTTATGAGGTTTAAGATGTAGCCCCTTTCCGATACAAAGAGCCTCCATTTTTTCATTATGTCTCTTCATTTCTTCAAAACGCGTTTTAGCGGTCATGAATTCATTTATGGTTTTAGCTATACCAGCGGCACCACCTGCTAAGGCTCCCGCAGCTGATAATCCCGCAAAAATAGGAATCAAAGGTAACACTCCACCAGTTTTTGGTATGGGAATTACACGAGGAAGTTTAATAGATGAATCATCAGTTAATTCTCTAGCAGCAGCCATAGCTAATTCTATTGCCATTTTCTTGCACTTTGGTTTAAATTTTTGCATATGTCTTTTTGTTTTAGAAATGACATTATTTAATTTATTTTTAAAACCATCCTCAAACTTCATTCTTCTGGAAACCTTTTTGCATACCTTTTTGTTACGATTTTTTAGGCCAGCGCCAGTTTTAATTTTCGCTAACATAGCTTTGCTTACTAGATGTGCTGCGAACTTTTCCCCTATACTCGCATCAGAAGCTAAAGTACGGTTTTTCGCCATTTTTAACAGAATTAAATCTGCCTCGTGTCTTTCCTTTAAGTTTGATGACTTGTGATAGGCAATGTCGTGTTCTTTGCAATATTCGTCTAATTTATTGATTCCTTTATCTTTGCGTGTAAGCGTCTTAATTAATTTCGTACCTGGACCACAATAATTGTATCCTGGTAAATGTAATTCAAATGGTAAATTATTTATAAGCCAATTAAGAAGACTACTCTCTCCAATACCCATCATATGACTGATCAATAATGTAACAAATACTTTATAAATATGTGATTATTATCAATTAACTAGTATGAAATGTAAACAAAGGTTTCTTGACTATAAAATATTTGACCTATTAATCCAGCTGTTTTCAGCAGAAGACAAACCAAGCCATTTTACTAAAACCCTGTTTCCTTTCCTTCTAAGAACTTTTTCACTTCTATAATGAAGTGTTAGAAGCTGCTGAAGATTTGATAAAATAAATAGGAAAAAAGTTGAGTTTAGACCTAAGATAAAAATGTATGTGATAGTGTTACAAATTTTATATGTGCTGGTGTTGTTTTAGTATGTCTTAATTGTTTTATGTGATTATTTGTATGTGTATTACAAGACTATTGTTAATATCTTTAATAAAAACCTAGTTAATATTTCATGTAGAAGAGTTTTATTATTCTCCCCAATTGAAGGCAGCAAAAAGACAGAAAACAGTTTTTAATTCTTATACATATATTTCTATATTGAAATGATACAGTTACAATAAGCATAATACAATACTAAATAGTTATCTTAAATCTAAGTTACAATATTATAAACTATTACAGAAACCTAAATGTTATTATTGCTGTACTTATATATTCGTTTTATAATGACCCCAAGGCATGGAGTCAATTTTACTTTCCATGATCTGTCGTTTGTCATCGTCTCTAGAGAGAACCAACTTATTGATCTTTTGTGTATAAATTTTATGATTTTTTGATCTAATTATACACATATCATCTCTAACACATTCATTTAAAAATAATGCCTTTTTATAACTTTCAATGACAAGTTTTTTAGTGACACATTTTTTTACACCTTTAGCTTTCTTTATTGAAGATATATGGGTATCTATACAATACAATTTCGCTCTTAAACCAACATATTCTGAAATAATTATACCTCCCATTTCGTCTTTAAAATATCCAGGGAGTTTTGAATTTACATTTGGCATATTAAACAAGTTTCCATCTTCAAAATTATTCGTGTCAAAAAACATTAAATTTCTTTTTAAATCAGCATAAAAGTCTTTTGTGTATATGTAATACAAAAGACGAATTCAGAAGTAGCGTTTTGTCTAAGAGTCGTGTTCAATAAATTATAAGGTTTTAAAAAGTTGCTTTGGTCAAATGCCAGTATTTTATGAATTTTCGATAAAACCAAACCATTTTTTAAACATTCCATCAAATGAACGTAGTGAATAACATAATTATATTTATTATTTAGATTAGCAATTAATTTAGGATTCTTACTACCTGGAGGTATTAGTTTTTCAGCAGCAAAAGGCAAGTCTGAGTGAGCATCATGTATTTCAGGAGGGTAAAGTATATCTACTTCAAGAATGTAACCGGTTTCTGATTTAGATGAAAGACACATAACATCAAAATTTGCTATTTCACTATTATTCAAATATCTAAAATTACCTGTTGGTAGTCTCTGCTTCATAGTATAGCCATATAAATTAACGCAATCTAAATAAACTAAAAAACTATCGCATTCGTTTTTATTATAATGTTCAAGGTACTTGTTATTCGCTCTGGCTTTTCTTAACGAACATTGAGCAAGACCTCCTCTGATGCCCTTTTCTATCATTTGATACATGTCTAGATCAGTTATAAGATCTAAATTAATTTTTGTGTTCAATAACATTGCATCCCAACTTAATGATGGTGATGAAACATAATGTGCAGGATCAAGACCGTAATACTGCAAACACATGCGTCTAAACTTTTCAAAAATATCACAAATTAGTAGGACATCACATTTTAAATATAAATCTGTATATTCACCTAAGTTAGAAATATTAAATGCTTTCCAAACCTTTTTAGCGTGTTTGTAATCTTTATCGGATATAGACTCTGAAGTTAGCTTGTTAAAAAACTTAATAGGCTCTGGTAATTTGGTTTCTTCATATTTTTGCCAAGAGTCTATGTAATCATAACAATATATTCCTTTTTTGCAAACAAGGTCCAGCAAATGCTCATCATCAAAAAATGCTTTCATATTTTGAAAATCATCTTGTGTCATAAATTTGACCAAGCTGTCTAAACTTGAACTTAAAAAGTTAAAAGAGTCAATGAATTTTAATTGAGCTATACTTTTGCCATCTAGTGGAATGAACTTTGTAAATGAAATATATTTTTCTTTAGTTTTCGGTAACAGATTAATTCTACCGCAAACAGATGATAACTCATTAATAAACAAATGACAGTCATATCCAGTAAGGTTATGAAATATGATTGGGATAAATGGACAAACTTTTGCATTCAAATTACATTCACTATGAGCGGGCCCATTGTATTTCCCTGTAAAATGATTATGATCCTTAACTATTTTGCTACTAGGAGAAAATTCGCCTTTACAAATATGACAATGTGTACTATTTTGAAAAGACATAAGTTCTTGTTCTGTAAGCGGTATCATATCTCTGTTTACAACTAATATATTATATAATTGTTTGATATCTTTACATAAGGTTTTAACAAACTTTTTAGAACAGTCGAGACCACGATAAGAAACTAAATTGTTCAATTCAGGATTCGTTTCACAATAAATATAATAAGCAAAACATGTAGCTTCATGTACTTGAATATTTTCTACAAAAGCAGACTTATTTTTGTCAGAATATTCACGTAATAAACTTTCAAAGTCACCATATATCACAATAGGAATTCTAATTGTCCTTTCAAAGTTTGAAAAAAATATTTTTGTGTTTACTTCTGGTATAGTTTGAATTCCAGAACAATCATTCGATCATTTCGTTTTTCTTTTGTGCTGAAGTATGTAAAGCATTCATCGCATAAGTATATTTTAGATTTGTGCTTGCTTTTTTGATTTGTAATTGCTTACGTACAAGTTTTTCAAAGTTTTTTATAAGACAGAAATGACTTTTCCCTTCTTTTGTTAAGTATAATAAATTAACATGATTTGATTTACGAGATGAACTCTTATACAGCGGACCTGTTACACTGCCATTTTTCGTTAAACCGTAAATGTTAACGCTTATTTTAGGATTATTACTTTCAAAGCATTTTATATCCTTTAAACTGGGAGGAAATGACATATTGTAAACATTTAATACTTTAGAGTAATTGGTATAGGATGAAACTCTGCTTGGATTGTTTTTTGCTGGGTATAATTTTGCTATAACAGACCAGAGAAAACAATGTTCATCCGTATTTTTTACATTTATGCAAGACTTAGTATTTCGTATATGTAAAGGTAATGGTGAATATGAACCAGCTCTTAAAGGATTGTATTTCATAATATTTAATTCCAGATGACTGATTGCGTCAAGTGCCCAACCTGATCCTGATAGTTCATATTCGGAGCATTTAGTCTTAAGTGTTTCAACAAATTTTTTGTACAAACTGTACATATCTGTATTTTGAACTATAATCTCATACTTTGTATTAAATGACTTAACGGCTGTTTCATTGTTTTTTGCCAATATAAATGTTGCAAAGAGTTCAAAGTTTATTTTGAGTGACTTTTGTTTTTTTAACGATGCTTTTATAAGATTAATAACATCATCACAAACGGTATGCAAAAATAGTTCTGGCGCTACATAAATATCTGCTGATATTATTCTAAAACTAATTATTCTTTTCTTAAAAGCAGTTGCTATAACATAAACGTTATCAAACTCAGTGCGAAGTAAGGAATTAGACTTATGAATATTTGATTTTTTATGTGACGCATAGTTTAAAACGTTAACGTTACATTTTACACAGTGTACCATGATTAATGAGTAAAATGTATGTTATACAAATTTCTGTTTTTATAATGATTTTCACTCGAAAGTTTATAGAATAATAAACAATACAATAACTTGAATCAGTATAGTTTAAAAAATGTTTCAGACTCGAAAGTCTCTGTAAAAGAAAAACATTGAACTCGATTAATAGTATTGCGTAACTTTATTGAATAATAGAAAATTTATAATAACTTGAATGTATTAGTTATTAAATATTTCAGACTTGAAAGTCTCTGTAAAATAAATTTCACTTGATTAGGTAATACTATTGCGTAAGTTTATTGAATAATAGACATTTTAAAATACTTTATTAGATTGGTTATTAAATATTTCAGACTCGAAAGTCTCTGTAAAAGTAAACATTAGTTACACTTGATTAGGTAAAACTTATTGCGTAAGTTTATTTAGTAATAGACAATTTACAATACTTTATTAGATTGGTTATTAAATATTTCAGACTCGAAAGTCTCTGTAAAAGAAAAACATTAGGTACACCTGATTAAATATTATTGCGTAAGTTTTTTTAATAATAAACAATTCATAATAATTTCATCAGATTAGTTATTAAATATTTCAGACTCGAAAGTCTCTGTAAAAGTAAACATTAGTTACACTTGATTAGGTAAAACTTATTGCGTAAGTTTATTTAGTAATAGACAATTTACAATACTTTATTAGATTGGTTATTAAATATTTCAGACTCGAAAGTCTCTGTAAAAGAAAAACATTAGGTACATAATGATTAAATAATTAATTATTATTATTTATTTATATTTACTGATTAAATATTATTGCGTAAGTTTATTTAATAATAAACAATTCATAATAATTTCATCAGATTAGTTATTAAATATTTCAGACTCGAAAGTCTCTGTAAAAGTAAAACATTAAGTACACTTGATTAAATATTATTGCGTAAGTTTATTTAATAATAGACAATTTATAATAATTTCATCAGATTAGTTATTAAATATTTCAGACTCGAAAGTCTCTGTAAAAGTAAAACATTAGGTACACTTGATTAAATATTATTGCGTAAGTTTATTTAATAATAGACAATTTATAATAATTTCATCAGATTAGTTATTAAATATTTCAGACTCGAAAGTCTCTGTAAAAGTAAAACATTAGGTACACTTGATTAAATATTATTGCGTAAGTTTATTTAATAATAGACAATTTATAATAATTTCATCAGATTAGTTATTAAATATTTCAGACTCGAAAGTCTCTGTAAAAGTAAAACATTAGGTACACTTGATTAAATATTATTGCGTAAGTTTATTTAATAATAGACAATTTATAATAATTTCATCAGATTAGTTATTAAATATTTCAGACTCGAAAGTCTCTGTAAAAGTAAAACATTAGGTACACTTGATTAAATATTATTGCGTAAGTTTATTTAATAATAGACAATTTATAATAATTTCATCAGATTAGTTATTAAATATTTCAGACTCGAAAGTCTCTGTAAAAGTAAAACATTAGGTACACTTGATTAAATATTATTGCGTAAGTTTATTTAATAATAGACAATTTATAATAATTTCATCAGATTAGTTATTAAATATTTCAGACTCGAAAGTCTCTGTAAAAGTAAAACATTAGGTACACTTGATTAAATATTATTGCGTAAGTTTATTTAATAATAGACAATTTATAATAATTTCATCAGATTAGTTATTTAATATTTCAGACTCGAAAGTCTCTGTAAGAAAGAAATATTAAACTCGCTTAATAGTCTAGTGAATAATAAACAATGATAATAACATTGGTAGTGAGCACTTAAATAAAATATATTGATTATAAGAATAATAATGTAGTAAACTTATGATAAAATAAGAAATTAACAATAAAACAAAAGGTCTCCATAACGTGTGAACATACAAATTTTTTTTTGTTAAAAATAATTTGATGGATATGTAACTGGCACCACGTTACGGAGCTCCTCTTTTGCAGCCGCAACCAACTGAATGGCAGCCTTAAAAGTGGGACTGCCTGTGTTAAAAGCGCACTTAAAGGTTGTCATCGCTTGCTTCCATCGCTTGGACGGATCCAACACGGCTGGCGGCTCTATTTCATTCGTCGAATAGAGGCGGCACTCAATGTAATATTCACCACGTTTGGTGAGGTCTCTTTGCAAAATAAAGTCTCCGTCAGCCTGTCGCCTCGATAAAAAACTACGCAACGGGGCAGCACGCACGGGCTCGAGTTCACTTTCGTTTTCTTCCTGAAACAAAAAATAAACAAATTGTATTAATTATAAACTAGAATGCTAAGCCCTAAACGTCTATTCAGTTTATAAAAGATGGTCACAATAATTATGTTGGGTGGCTTATGCTTGACGTTATTGCTTAGTGAACTTTTACGACACACCATGGTACGATTTGGTACAGATTAAGAAACTTACGTCGGTGTCAGGAAAGACGCGTGCACGCTTCTTTGAAGTAGGCGCCGCCGGTAGCGAAGCTCCGTCCTCGTTGTCCGAATCGCTGTCGAACAAGTCATGTGGTACAGTTTTTTTACTGGAACTGGAGCCGCTCTTGTTCTTGCTTGACGCCTTCGCAGACGAGCTCGAAGGTGATATTTTGTTGGCGCGCGGCTTAGCGGGCAACTTCTTTTTAGAAGCTGCAGGTTCCACTGCTTCAAACGGATTTATACACGACCTGAAATGTAAGACAGTTAATTAAATTAACATGAAACAGTTATTTTATAAATTAAAATCAATTCATTAAATTAATTAAATATATCAAATAAAATTATTTATACATACATACTTGAACGTAGACAGATCCCAAAAACACTTGATGCTAATTATCAACAGATTATGAAGCGCAGGAACAACTAAAGCCCTATTTATAATATAAAATTAATAGGGTTGAGTCCCAATAGCAAAATTCATTAAAAGTTTAATCATTATTACTTTTGAGTGCATTATAACAGTCAATTTTCGTCTTTATATGATCTACTAATAAAGACTATTTTGCAGACACTTTAACATCAACACTGCGACCCTACCTTTATGTATCATATTCTAAAACGATCAATTGCCAACAATGCATTTATTCAAGTAAACAAGTCGTAATTCTAACAAGAATTAAGTCGTATTAGATGTACTCTATAATATAATACGACGACATACGATGGACCAGCACTGACTGGTTTTTCTATAAAGATTAATGTAAATCCAATGTAAATTGAATATAACATAACATCATGCCTGTATTACACGAAAGGTTAGGCAGAGGTAAACCTATGGGTGTATACTACTAAACTATATAACTAAGAACTATACATATAACGAACTAACTATATATATATATATATATATATGTAATTGAATATTGGAACATTTATTAAGTGATCCGTGCGGTTCTCGACGTAGAATAGGCCACCTCATCCGCACTCCGAAATAAAAAATACTTATTACATGTATCTGTTCAAACCATACTCTATCGAGACTTAAATTTTATCCAAATCCGTTCAGCCGTTTCGGTCTGATCAAGATAAAAACCGACCTGATGTTAAGCAGTTACCTTTGCCCATAACAACTGCAATAACACGTAGACTGTTGCCTTAATTGTACTGCAAGTCTGTACGCCAAACTGAGACATGAAGATGGAAAGTCTCATGTGATTGTAATTTTACCGGCACCCGACCTCTTCGCACCAAAACACAGCAATGCAAGCACTACTGTTTGGCGGCAGAAGTAGGTACGGTGTTCCTTGGACGAGCTCTTTCACAAAGGAGCTCTACTAGAACAAAAAAACAATAGCACTATGCCTGGTGAATCGAACCCAAGTCCACGCAACAGATGCGCTTGTAGCCGCTAGACCATCCATGCAGTTCGTGATGTACGGTCACGATCCTTCCCATATAACATAACATCATGCCTGTATTCCCCGAAAGGTTAGGCAGAGGTAAACCCTATGGGTGTATACTACTAAACTATATAACTAAGAACTATACATATAACGAACTAACTATATATATATATGTACATAATTGAATATTGGAACATTTATTAAGTGATCCGTGCGGTTCTCGACGTAGAATAGGCCACCTCATCCTCACTCCGAAATAAAAAATACTTATTACATGTATCTGTTCAAACCATACTCTATCGAGACTTAAATTTTATCCAAATCCGTTCAGCTGTTTCGGTCTGATCAAGCTAAAAACCGACCTGATGTTAAGCAGTTACCTTTGCCCATAACAACTGCAATAATACCTAGGCTGTTGCCTTGTAAGTACGCCAAACTGAGACATGAAGATGGAAAGTCTCATGTGATTGTAATTTTACCGGCACCAGACCTCTTCGCACCAAAACACAGCAATGCAAGCACTACTGTTTGGCGACAGAAGTAGGTACGGTGGTAGTACTTCCTTGGACGAGCTCTTTCACAAAGGAGCTCTACCAGAACAAAAAAAAAAATAGCACTATGCCTGGTGAATCGAACCCAAGGCCTCGCAACAGATGCGCTTGTAGCCGCTAGACCATCCATGCAGTTCGTGATGTACGGTCACGATCCTTCCCGGTAGTACATTTTGTCGACAAAATCCCTTGAAAGAATTCTGCTACATTACACGTACCTACTTATACAGCGGCTGCCATCGAACATTGAGTGCAAGTGATTTTAGCTTTAGTAGTGGTTCATCGGAAAGATTTCCGACTGTACGTCTCAGTTATCTAGGCATAAAGTGTCATCGTGTCAGCACATACTGTACTTGGGATCCGATTCCACCATGATATAAGGAGCGGTATTGAATCAGTAGTGTATAATTGAGGAATTCTGAATCACGGAAATATTTCAATCTAGCATAAGTAGTGTATAATTGGGGCATTCTGGATCACGGAGCGAAGCGAAGTGATCCAGAATCCCCAATTATACACTACTCACTGCTAGACATAGGCCTCCCCCAAGCATCGCCACAACGACCGGTCCTGCGCTTTATTAAAAAGAAACTATTATTTGAACAATTTAAATTACCTCAGGCCCTCAGGGGGCCAATTCTCATAATAAATAGAATCGAAACTAAAACAATTAACGATAGGGTAATCGTGTAATGCACTCAATGACAATAGCTTTCATTTTGTCATTACAGCAATATTAACTGCGGGGTGCATAGTCGCCAGTAAGACGGATTGTCATAACATACGAATCAATTAACATTGAAATCAACATGATAGCGATCGCGAATGAGTTACACAATTCGGCAGCTGTTCTTCATAGTTTATAGATAGCAGCTTAGAGGAAGCTTCCGTTATTTCAAGCAATTAATTATGTACCTACCTATCTAATCATCTTTGTAGTACATACATACGCTACAATGTTGCCATCAAGTTTAAACAAACAAAAAGTACAATAAAATTATAAAGAGCATTCCCATTGGTTAACTGGAATAAAAGTAAGTAATGAGTAATTTAACACACATTGCTATACAGTAATTTTAGAGAAAAAAACATAGATTATTCGTTATTATGTGCTTAGACTTCTAAATGAGATACAGTCTAACAAAGAGAAGTATACAGAGTTTCCAGACATTTTATTTTTTTTGATCAAGAAAAGAGAAGATTAGAAGCGAAACTTGCACCCCAGACTCATACAACTCTCTTTCTCAATTATTACAAATGATTACAAATGGTGTTACTTATTATTTCGATGTTTTAATATTTATTATGTCTAAAAATTAATTTATTTTTAAATTTTCGATAAACAACTTATTTATGTGTTTGAAATGCTTCTATAGACTAGTAATAACCGTGTTTTCATTTAATATATATAAATATAAATCTTTATTTCAGATCACAAACTAAGTAGATCCATATAGTGTTAGTAAAAACAAAAGTAAACCTAAAAACCTAATGTTAGTAACTTGAAATTAATAAATGTTGCTGAAGTTACAACTGGATATAGTTCGCACTAGACGTGTGAAGCCCTATCCAGTGTCGCAACATTGGACAATCCCACTTGTCGCACAATGCGCTTAGGATGCTGTGGGAGCTGGAGATCTACTCCCGTTCAACGATAAACGAACTTTCGTTCCGTCCGATACGTACACGACGAACGATAGATGTACCTACTACTATTCTATTTTTTCGTATGGCAAGCAATGCCGTTGTCGACAATTCTGCCAATGTCAAGAGTTTTGGAGAAGCGTGTGTTACAAGAATAAAAAATAAAAAAATGGGAAAATTTATGTATCTTTTGATTGACAATTGAACTCGATGTAGAACTTGCTACCATTGTTAGAACACTGAAACAAACACAAAACATAAATATACATACATACAATAAAATAAATAGTATTAAAAACATTTAAAATACACATATACCACAACCCCATAAACAAAAAGTGTCACAATCTGATGTCATTGCTACGGATAAAAAACATCAAAGCTCTAAAGAGCCTTGGAGAGGAATAAGTTAGAAGAGAAGGGAAGTTTATTGGCATAGGAATTTTAAGTTTTGGAAGAAAACTATATAAATCCAGTAAAGGATTATTATTGGAACAGTTAAAGAAGATGTGATCCAAAGTACCTTCGTCCATCCCACACTCACAGAGAGACGAATCC
Organism: Asteroscopus sphinx; assembly: GCA_949699075.1. Lineage (NCBI taxonomy): Eukaryota > Metazoa > Arthropoda > Insecta > Lepidoptera > Noctuidae > Asteroscopus > Asteroscopus sphinx. The sequence continues at coordinate 16,400,771 of OX453022.1, read as the reverse complement.
CGTACACGAATTTTATGTAGGAAAACGGGGGAACAACAGTGGCCAATACGAAGCCTGCAAAGAACTGATATAACCTTCTTTGATGTCTTTTTATACTGGGCAAACCAAGGCTTAGGATCTACGCTGGGTTGTATCGCGTAATAATAACCACCTTTCTTTTTACTAGTGTTATTCCACTGTACTTGCCATGAGGATTGTAAGTCCCTTTTTGGAAGGCCCAGCAAATCGTACCCCTGATAACTGAAATGCTTAAGATCTGCAGATTGAGACGTAACTGCATCTTTGGCAAGTAAGTCTACACATTCATTTCCCCTGATGCCACAGTGACTTGGAATCCAAACCAGGTGAACAACTTTTTGTTTTTTGCTACAAGAATATAGTGTTTTTTTAATTTCCAAAAGAAGTGGGCTATGTAATTTGCTCTTGAAAGGGTTTTGTTTTAAAGCTTGTAAACAACTTAAAGAGTCTGTAAATATTACTCCAAAATTTATGTTGTGAGACTCTATAAAAAGGCATGCTTCCAATATAGCCACACACTCGCCGGTGAACACAGAAGCTTCCTGAGGACACTTGAATTTAAAAATAATCTTGGAGTTTTGGTAATAAACTGCAGCCCCAGTACAACTAGTATTTGCCAATTTTGAAGCATCAGTAAAAAATCTATCAAATTCGTTCCAACGCTCTCCAACCGCCGCGTTGAAAGTTGAATCCGCTGAAAGAGACCGTTTGGAAATGCCAATGTCGAAGAATATTTCTGGACTATAGCATAAGATTTCATAACTAAAATTATAAATGGGAAGTTTAGGGAATTGAATGATGCAGCCTTTTAAATTTTGAATTTGCCGAAATGATTGTACAAATAGGGGGATTTCTTTATTTCTCCAATAGCTTGATGATCTACATTGCTCATCTAGTTCACTAACTTTTTGTAGAAGCGGATGTAAGGAATTGGTAACAATTCTGGCCCAAAATCGAGTTGCCAAATATTGTCTCCTTAGAGCTAAGGGTGGTTCTGAGCATTCAACCTGCAACGCGTTAATCGGAGAGGATTTCATACAACCTAAGATGATCCGAAGGCACTTAGCCTGAACCCTATCCAGTCTTGATACAGCACCCTTGTTGCACGGAATTAAAAGGAATGAACCATAATCAAGAACACTGCGGATTAAGGCATTGTATACCAATTTCATGGTGTAAGGGTGAGCACCCCACCAGACACCGGCAAGAACTTTAAGAATAGGAATAATTCTTTCGCATCTTTGCACCAGATAATTTAAATGATGTAAGCCAGTCAATTTTTGATCCAAAAAGACGCCTAAAAATTTTACTATTTTGACAACTGGAATACAATGCCCTTGGATACACAATGAAATTTGTGGAATCAGCCTTTTACGGGAAAAGACTACTATCGAGCTCTTGGGAGCAGACAAGCTCAGACCATGGTCCTTAAGCCATTGGTTTAAAGAGTCCAGAGAGACAGAGAGGGAAGAAGCTGCATCACTAATAGAGGAATCTGAGACATAGAGAGCCAGGTCATCAGCGTATTGCAGAATGTGACAATTGCTATTCAGACATGAGCTAATATCGGCTGTGTATAAATTGTATAGCAAGGGACTAAGAACTGAGCCTTGTGGTAAGCCCTTCCATGTCTGCCTATGCTCAAACTCCTCACCCTGGACTCTCAAAACCAAATACCGCGAAACAAGCAGTCTACATATACACTGCACCAACTTCACCGGAAGCCTCAGCTGTTGCAATTTTTGCCTGAGGAGGGGAAGAAGAACATTGTCGTACGCAGAGGCTATGTCGAGGAAAGCGGCGACAACAGATTGGTTCTTAGAGAGTGATATGTGAATATCTGATACCAAAATTCCCACGCTATCCATGGTACTGAACCCCTTCCTGAAACCGAATTGTGACTTCGGCAGTAAGTCTCTCGATTCGACGATCCACTCCAAACGATTCTTGATCAGGTGTTCCAGTAACTTTACCAAAATTGAAGATAAAGCAATCGGTCTAAGACCATTCGGATCATCTGCATGTTTACCAGGTTTTAAAATGGGAATTATTATTTGAGTTTTCCACTGATCTGGAACCAAGCCGTTTGTTAAACAAAAGTTTAAAATATTTAAAAAATAGTTTTTGGCCTTGAGACCTGCATGTTTGATAAATGAATAGACGAGTCCATCAATACCAGGAGCGGAGTCATGAACATGCTTTAACACTGTATCTAGCTCCTGCAGCGAAAATGGCGCATCAAAGGGATCTTCCGAAGAGTTCATAGCCGAAAAATTACTTTCTTCCTCCAATGGCACATATGATGGGGCTATTTTGTCAAAAAAGAGCTCTGCAGTCTGATGAGTGATAGGGGAAGAAATTGAAGGAGAGCAGCCACGTCTGAATCTGTTGATCCTTTTCCACACTGCTGACACTGGAGTAGAAGGAGATAAGGAACTGCAAAAGCTAACCCATCCTGCACGTTTCTTTTTCCGGAGCAGTCTTTTTGATTTGACTAGAGACCTATTATAAGCGATTAGATTGTCGACGATCATCTCGGAGTTATAAGTACGTTCCGCGTCATTCCGTTCTCTTATTGCCATTGTGCATTCTTGATCCCACCACGGAGGTGATGGGATCTTATTGAGGGCAGAGTTTTTAATTGGGAAACAGGAATCAGCACTGGAAGTTATGGCCGAAACAAAGTTCGCACAGCAGTTTTCCACATGGTAGGTTCCACCAGAAGAATCTAAAAAATGGGAATCTAAATTTGGAAGTATGTCAATTTTGTCCTCCAATGATGAACTATACTCTGACCAATCAGGATTGGACAAATTATACCTCAAAAGGGGAGGAGATGTTTTTCCTAAAAATGTTCTATCAGCGAAAGAAATTACAATAGGGTAATGGTCACTACCATGAGTAAGACTTGTGCATTGCCAGTGAGCTGATGCTGCTATGTCCAGTGAACAGAATGTTAGGTCTACACAGCTTTTTTGTTGCCCAGGTGGGGTTCTCCGAGTTGAACAGCCGTCATTCAAAACGCAAAGGTTAAGGTCATCTAGGATTTCCACCAAACCTTCCCCAAAGGGGTCACACCTTTCAGATCCCCATCTGAAGTGATGACCATTGAAATCTCCCATGACAAGCAAGGGGCCATCAATGCTTTCAAACGTTCTCCTTAAAATTGGAAGAAAATTTTGGTTAGGGTGCGCTACATAAATGGATAAAAGGGTTATGCCCTCTACCCTACCTGCCACAATAGTCATATCTCCTCCAAGGGGAGGCATAGACAAGGAGAGAAGTGGAACGCGGTTGTTTATGCAGAGAGCAGACCCTCCATAGCCATCAGATCGATCGCATCTGAGAATGTTGTAGTGTGGTATACGAAAGCTAAGACTAGGATTAAGCCAAGTCTCAGCAATAGAACAAGCTAACGGCTTGTATTTATTTAAAAGGAATATGAGGTCGTGTTTCTTATGCCACACGCTCCTCACGTTCCATTGTAGGAAAACCAGGCGGGCCGCCATTGGTAAAGTTTGAGAGAAGAGAAAGTAAGTCGTTGGCAACGTTGGACGGTGAGTTGGATATATTTAAAGTAGACAAAGTTGTCAGAAGTTTCACTAGTAGTTGAATGATAGTAGACAAATTGTCTGAAGTCTGTACTGTATCGATATTATTGTTATTTATAGCGCAGCCATTTGACTGTGAAGATCGGGGAGTGCTAGTTAATAGCTGATGAGCAACTTTGTCATAAGAGGGGGAAAGAGGGGCATGGGTCTTAGGCTTCATGAAAATAGTTTTTCGATAAGACTGAGAAGATCCAGATTTAGCAATGTCAGCATAGCTGCGAGAAGATATAGGGACAGTTTTGCTGGCTTCAGCGTATGAGATTGACTTCTCAGCCATAGTTGTTTTTATGGCTCTCTGTCTACCATACTCCGGGCACGCCTTGCTATTGGCAAAGTGGCTCCCAGAGCACAGCACACAAAAAGCTTCGCCTTCAGCAATGCTGCAACCATCACCGGGGTGATCATGGCCGCATTTACTGCAGCGTGGTTTTGACCTGCACAGTGACTCAACGTGTCCAAATCTGCAACACTTGCGGCATTGAATTGTCGGGAATATATATTGTTCAACAGGTAAGGCAGTGTAGCAGCAGAATATCCTCTTAGGCAAAACTTGGCCATCAAATGTGATGACGCAAGTTTCTGTTGGCTTCCATTCAGTCATATCATCTTTTACAACTCTTTTGTTTATGCGACGAACTTTCAAAATGTGCCCACAGCCGGAAGGCACTGCTAAGTAAGCTTTAGCCTCCTCTTCTGACAAGTCTGTGGGAACCCCATTAACGACACCCATACGGGTTATATTAAAAGTTGGGATACTCGCCTCGTAATTACATTTGTCAAGAAGGCTGTTTGCTAGAAATGAGTTGGCATCCTGAGGGGATGCAAACTCGACAGATATTCGGTTTCTTCCAACTCTCTTTACGCCATCACGGATTATGTTACTGATGTTATTTTTAAGGAGAAACAGGCCAAATGTAACAGGGTGGAGAGCAGTGCCGGAATTAATTTGGGTTTCTTTGCGAGAAACATGGACCATATATGGCGCTTTATCCAAAACAGAGTATTTTGACCTACCTATTTGGCTTCTGGCTAGCTTAGGAGGACGATTTGAAGTGGAATCTTCATTACCAGGGCGTTTACGGGAATTGGTTTGGGATAAGGGACTCATGGGCTCGCTATAAGAGCATACCACATCAGCAAATTGGCTTAAAGGATTTGGGGAGCTGGGGCTTACATCTATAGGGGTGAACATGGAAGTGGGTGTAGAAGGAATATCCGGAGGGTCGGGAGGTTTGTTTTTATCCATGATTCTTGCTTAAAACAGGATTTATAAAACAAACGATACAAACCTGCTAACAGGTAGTTGGACAAGACACAAGACAAACACAAAAACAAGTCACAAAAGTCACAATATCACTCAAAATTACTCAAAAAACAATGAATGGTTCTAGACACACGTGCTAACCAAAGACACCCTGTGGCGAGAATCATGTACCTACTACGGTTCATAGTCGTAAACGATTGATTCCCTCGCAGGCATAGACAAGTCATCGTGAACGAATGAAAAGTCAATCTGAATGAATGTATAGTAACGTCACAGGTAACATACTGCCATTTTATCAATCGGTAAGTATCGGTTTTTGTTTTGAAGTTGTTTTAAAACAATATAAAATACACATTCATTAAAAATACTTATTTAAATTTGATTTCGTTACCAGAGAACTTCAAAAATTAATTATTTTAACTTAAACCTTTTTTACGGAGACTTGCTTGAAAAGTCTATTCTTATCCGACCAATTTTAAAAGCTGTTCAACATCATACTATTCCTTACATAGTGGTAGTAACTCAATTTTTTTGGCTAATACTTGTGATTTTTGACGTCGAACAGTGACTAAAAATACAACTAGATGGCGTTAACCTCACAATATGATTATATCGTGAAAATATAATTAATATAGGTAGTTCTAATGAGTATTGTAGTCGTCTGTGTATATAGGTAAATAACTAAATATCAGTCTCTACCTATTGATAATGTATGATACATTGATAAATAACACAAAGTCATTTGCTTCTTTCACAATATTATTATTGTAATTGAATTTGTATTGGTTGAATGGGATTATTGTGTTCATGAATACCTAGGACATGATGTTTTTGCAACTTCCACACGGACAGGGTCACGAGCACAGCTAGGATTGAATAATTTAGTAAAATAACAATGTTTTTGACATATTAAATTTTATTCAAGATTTGCACGGATGTGAAATATTTCTCCACGAAGCATAATACACGGCTTGTACGTCGTCTTCTGCTTCTTTCGATGGCCTCTTCGCGAAGAACTTCCTCAATTAAAATCAATCGCACCAATACATAACTGAGTGTTTGGTTTTGATAAAACCTATAATAAATATCACAATAACACTGTCCAACATGGTTCGACACGTAAACACTGCAAAAATAACACAGTACTTTCATAATTTTACTTTCAATAACTACTAAAATAATTAATAAAAATGATTATGATACTCAAAAGAGTCCTCTTGAGCAGTCGCATAATTTGAGGTTAAATTGACGACAAATTCGCTGTCAAATTCAACAGTTCGTCTAAACGATAATTGACCGGAGTAGGAAAAACGAGAGTCAAACGTCAAAACACGATTGTCGCATGCGATATCGTAAAGATAGTTGATCGGAGTAGCAATTGTGCGATGAATGTAACGATTAATCGAATGTCGTCAAACGCGAGTAGACTCCCAGGAGATCTACTCCCGTTCAACGATAAACGAACTTTCGTTCTGTCCGATACGTACACGACGAACGATAGATGTACAGTCGACTGCATGACAGTGGTAACACGTCAATTCGAAAACCGCCCTTACTGCTTACGAAATAAAGATGCTGCTAATGTCAAAGTGTTACCACCAACGTGCGGTCGACCGTACCTACTACGGTTCATAGTCGTAAACGATTGATTCCCTCGAAGGCATAGACAAGTCATCGTGAACGAATGAAAAGTCAATCTGAATGAATGTATAGTAACGTCACAGGTAACATACTGCCATTTTATCAATCGGTAAGTATCGGTTTTTGTTTTGAAGTTGTTTTAAAACAATGTAAAATACACATTCATTAAAAATACTTATTTAAATTTGATTTCGTTACCATAGAACTTCAAAAATTAATTATTTTAACTAAAACCTTTTTTAAGGAGACTTGCTTGAAAAGTCTATTCTTATCCGACCAATTTTAAAAGCTGTTCAACATCATACTATTCCTTACATAGTGGTAGTAACTCAATTTGTTTGGTTAATACTTGTGATTTTTGACATCGAACAGTAACTAAAAATACAACTAGATGGCATTAACCTCACAATATGATTATATCGTGAAAATATAATTAATATAGGTAGTTCTAATGAGTATTGTAATCGTCTGTGTATATAGGTAAATAACTAAATATCAGTCTCTACCTACTGATAATGTATGATACATTGATAAATAACACAAAGTCATTTGCTTCTTTCACAATATTATTATTGTAATTGAATTTGTATTGGCTGAATGGGATTATTGTGTTCATGAATACCTACGACATGATGTTTTTGCAACTTCCACACGGACAGGGTCACGAGTGCAGCTAGGATTGAATAATTTAGTAAAATAACAATGTTTTTGACATATTAAATTTTATTCAAGATTTGCACGGATGTGAAATATTTCTCCACGAAGCATAATACACGGCTTGTACGTCGTCTTCTGCTTCTTTCGAAGGCCTCTTCGCGAAGAACTTCCTTAATTAAAATCAATCGCACCATTACATAACTGAGTGTTTGGTTTTGTTAAAACCTATAATAAATATCACAATAACACTGTCCAACATGGTTCGACACGTAAACACTGCAAAAATAACACAGTACTTTCATAATTTTACTTTCAATAACTACTAAAATAAATAATAAAAATGATTACGATACTCAAAAGAGTCCTCTTGAGCAGTCGCATAATTTGAGGTTAAATTGACGACAAATTCGCTGTCAAATTCAACAGTTCGTCTAAACGATAATTGACCGGAGTAGGAAAAACGAAAGTCAAACGTCAAAACACGATTGTCGCATGCGATATCGTAAAGATAGTTGATCGGAGTAGCAATTGTGCGATGAATGTCACGATTAATCGAATATCGTCAAACGCGAGTAGACTCCCAGGAACGCATTCTGCATTTAATGTCGTATTGTCATATCCACGTTGCTTACGCTAAATAAAAGTGTTAGAAAAACACTTCGAGAATATCAAAATATCAACTGAATAAGGGACGCCTCCCTTTCATTGCCGTGCACTTAGTAAATATACTACAATGTTGCTTTTAAGTTTCAAGTTTAAACAAACAAAAAGTGCAATTATAAAGAGCACCAGCAAGGGTTAACTGGAATAAAAGTTATGTGTAATTTAAACACACATTGTTATAGTCATTTTAGAGAAAAAACCGGCCAAGAGCATGTCGGGCCATGCTCAGTATTATAGGGTTCCTTAAGTAGGTGTAATTACAAACGAATCAAATCGAATATTAATCATGGCTATTTTAGTTTTTGCAATAATCGGCAGCATTCGCGACTCAGAGCGTGTTGTTAGTAGCGCCATCTAGCGATAAATTCAAGAAGCCAAATTTAAGACGTTTGTCATTTCAAAGTTACTTTTTGTGATTTCTTCAAATAGAAAGTAGCTAAAGGAGCATTATTTGCTATGATAATTTTTCTCTAAGGTCAATGACCTTTGAACTAGGACGTTTTAAGTATTTTTCAGTTTTCTCTCTATAACTCAAAAAATTATAATCACATTATACTCGAAATAATTTTAAAAGAGAGTTTTTACAAAGGTTATCAATGTGGAAGATTATAAGTTTCTACATTGTATAGTTTAGAAATGGCAGGGGGGGGGACACATTGCAAGCCACTTTGGCGAGCTATATTTCGCAGATGGTACACCTGATAAAAAAGTGGTGTATCAAACATTACCTTAATTTTAGTAGACCTATTCAATGATATCCCACAAGAGGGGGTGCAGCGAAAAAATTTTTTTTTTCTCCATTTCACATGTATGGACGCCACCCCTAAAATACGCAAAAACGAATCTTTTATGCTTTTAAAATTGAGATCTATATGAAGACTATTTTTTAACAAAATTTCATTTACTTATGTTTATAACTGTAGAAGTTATTAAGCTGTAAAGGATTAGGACAGACGGACAGACGGACAGACGGACAGACGGACAGACGGACGGACATGACGAAACTATAAGGGTTCCTTGTAGGACTTCGGAACCCTAAAAACTGCCTTTGGACTTCTAAACGAGGTACAGGTACTGTTCGGTCCAAGTAACCGAACACTTTATGCAATGAATATAATAAAAAACTTTTTAACAAAAAAAATAAAACCGACTTCAAAAACCTTAACTAAAAAGTAAAAAATAATCGTTGTATGTATTTCAAAATATTAACATAAACCAAAATTTTGTAGGCGTCGCGTGACTGTCCCTTTGCGTCATGTAAATATAATGTACTGTCGAGCGCTTATCTATAGTAAAAAACAGTTTATGCGAACATACATGAAAAACACGCGCCGCCTTCAAAATTTTGGTTTATGTTAATATTTTGAAATACATACAACGATTATTTTTTACTTTTTAGTTAAGGTTTTTGAAGTCGGTTTTATTTTTTTTGTTAAAAAGTTTTTATTTCATACTTTTTAGTTGATGATTCACAGAAAAACTAAACTATAAGTAGATCATCTAGGTAAGCGAAGCTAAATTAAACTGATTTATTGAAGCTGGTTAAAAAACTACTCGACCTAAGTCAATAAAATTTATATGGGACCACCGCGCGGACTTCCTCTACCAACTAAAAAAACAACCACGCAAATCGGCCCACAAATCTCGGAGTAATCGGTGTACATACATGAAAAAAAAAAAAAAAAAAAAAAAAAAAAAAAAAAAAAAAAAACCCGCGGAATACATAACCTCCTCCTTTTTTTGAAGTCGGTTAAAAATGAATCTGGACAAGACTAAAGTCATGTTCAATATGCATGTCATGCCGAGGCCAATATTCGTCGAAGGGTCGGCACTCGAAGTTGTAACGGAATACGTCTACCTAGGGCAGGCAATTCAGCTTGGTAGACACAACTTCGAGAAAGAAGCCAACAGAAGGATCCGTCTGGGCTGGGCAGCATTTGGCAAACTTCGCCGAGTCTTCTCGTCGCAAAGTTTGAAGACAAAGGTCTTCAACCAGTGCGTCCTGCCAGTCATGACTTACGGTGCCGAGACGTGGACACTGACAGTTGGGCTAGTCCACAAATTTAAAGTCGCTCAGCGAGCTATAGAGCGAGCTATGCTTGGAGTTTCTTTGAAGGATAAAATCCGTAACGAGATTATCCGGAGAAGAACCGGAGTGACCGACATAGCTTGTAGGATCAGTAAGCTGAAGTGGCAGTGGGCTGGCCATGTCTGTCGAAGGACCGATGGCCATTGGAGCAGACGAGTCCTTGAGTGGAGACCGCGAATCGGCAAACGCAGCGTAGGGCGCCCCCCTGCCAGGTGGACCGACGACCTAAAGAACGTGGCTGGGGGGGACTGGATGCGGAAGGCAGAGGACCGAGCGTTGTGGCGCAACTTGGGAGAGGCCTATGTCCAGCAGTGGACTGCGATAGGCTGAGTTGATTGAGGCTACTAATTAATTACCAACTATTTACATAAACAATAAATGAGATGTTTCTATCGTCATAGAAAAACATAAAAAGACAGATAAATCACTAATAAGCGCAAGCGCACTAATCAGCCCAGTTAAGCAGCATCTGGCTTGCAGTAACAGTTGCAAGCAATGATAAATTTCATCTATTTGTTTGTTTATCTAATTGCAACGCAAATAACTTATTTAACTATTCTAATTAAAAATTCATTGAATAGTGACTGGTAATTTATCATGCAAATTGTAGCTTAATTCTAAACTTTGAAACACATAATTATATGCCTTTTAATGTGTGTTATCAGTTTGGATAACAATTTAATGTAGCAATTTATCTTGTGATGGAATTTGCACATGGATAGTTGTTGAATTTTTTTCGTTAACTTTGTAATGAAGTAATTAAAAATAGTAGATCCTACTATCCTTCTTTCTAATTAAGTTCCTACTAATATACATATAATTATTATAAATGGGAAAGTAGATGTGTGTTTTTGTTTGTCCTTCAATAACGCTGAAACGTCTGAACGGATTTGGATGAAAATTCTTACACAGATAGACCATAACCCGGATACATATGCAACTTGTTATTGAAATGACTAAAAACCTCTTAGGGGGTGTTAGCACTTATTATATTATGCTTACGTACGACCCAGTTAAGTTAGTTAACTTTGTACCCATATTTTACTGTCTAAATTTCTATGTGTGTGTCTGCTGACACCAGTGATTTATTGCTATAAATTGGATGTAAATATTTAAATAAAAGAGTTTTATAGAACACGCATTCGTATCACTACAGGGGGTCATTGTACTCATCAGTATGAACAACTTTTACTATGGTACAAACCCGGAAATCGTGTAAAAAGTATCAGGTGTTCCCTCCATTTTGTCGATTTATGTGAACACAAATGTAGGGAACAGCTGATATTTTTTTCGCGATTTTAGGGTTGGTCCCATAGTCAAAGTTGTTCATACTGATGTGTACAATGACCCCTTAAGAGGTTTCTTATTTCAATAACACATTGTATTATAAGACACTTTTCTCAGTATGTCTTCAGTACTTTGAGATGAGTGTATGAAATTGTGTATTATTTCTATTTCTCTGTGTTTGTTATTAACATAGAAATAACTATAGGAATGCTGACAAGTGCCGAAAAGTTGGTCTAGAAAAGTAGTAACAATGCAATATGTGCGAGAGCACTATGTAGGTAGTAACAATGCAATATGTGCAAGAGGGATAGCACTACGTAGAAGTGTTTTTTTAGGAAACCATTTTTTTTCGTACATCTAATATCACAGTCAGCTCTCCAGAAGTACGGGGTACGGTAGTACCTACTTACAACCTCCTTGGTTTTTAACAATAATTGTAAATGGCTGGTAGCTGCTTTAATTAAAGTTAAATAAATATACTATTCCTATGGTTCCGTGTGGTGCCGGACGTAAAGAATTGCGCCACGCTATGACCCTATATCTTCTCATGGGTGTCGTAAAAGGCGACTAAGGGATTTACCAGAGGATGGGCAGCAGCGTTCTCTGAGTAATTAACCAACCAACTGCGATCGCCAACCCGCCTGCAAGCGTGACGATTATTGCATATCCCCCCTTTTTGGGGGAGGCCTATGTCCAACAGTGGACGTCTTTTGGCTGAAATGATGATGATGACTATTCCTAGTGACTTAGTGGTAAATAGCTGTTAGCATCACAGAAATACATAGAATGGTTGTAATCACAATATTACTTGCGATTCATGCGTGGCAACTTTCGAACAAACTACGCCTTTCATAATAATATCAATATTATATAATTAATATTATATAATTATTAATATTATATTATTATTGATTAACGCTAATTTAAAAAAATTAATGACGTCAACGTCATTAATTTTTTTAAATTAGCGTTAATCAAATGTACTTCACAGCTTTTGTTTCTGCAGTTAGAAACAGCACAATAAGGCATATCTGCGGGTTTTTGTTACAGTATTTACAGAAACAAGTCATAAGGCGTTCTGAGAAAGGCTTTGGAATGCACTGCACTATGGTGCAGAGTGTTGGCACGCGCGCCCTGCCCACTTTCCTATTCTATCTATTTCTGTGGTTAGCATCATCATTAGACTAATTTCAACCTTCACCCGTTTATGAGTATATGCCACATTTCTTCAAAGCATTCTTAACTGGCATAAGCTCTCTCGTTCCAACCTTCTACAATGTTGTCTAACCAAAACGACGACCTAAAAATTATTCTAACCATACTTTTTGTTACAGGTTCCACAAAATTACAATGTCTACGGAACGACGTCCATCGCTTCTCTAACATACAAGACCCCTATCAAAGCCCTAACTAGTGGATCAATGTACGCCATACCTTACTAGCCATTCAACGTGTGCCAAGATAAGAGAACGGATAAAACTCGAAACAACACGCCTATCGTGTGATGCTCATTGTGATAAAAATGTACATGAAATGTTCAGAATTGTACGCGAAATATAAAAAAAAAATACGTTAATATTTCTTACGAAAATACATAGGTCGATGTGGTACCGCGAGAGAGCATGCTCCCTCGCGGTACCACGCACTTTTTTATAGAGATTGACATGATTTAAGAGTGACTATCGGAAAAATATGTTCGTTAAGTGTTCATAAAGATACGTGGAAAGATTTTAATTGGTCGTTATGATTCAATAGATAAAATAAAAAGAAGAGTTTCCTTTTTGTACGCCTAGTATCATATCATCTATATACGCAAAAAGTAATAAAGTAAAATTATAAAGATCAAATAGTCTGTAGTGTACGTACATTGAGTTTTTGTTTTCAACACTCTTAAATCATGTCAATTTCTATAGAAAAGTGCGTGGTACCGCGAGGGAGCATGCTCTCTCGCGGTACCACATCGACCTATGTATTTTCGTATGAAATATTAACGTACATTTTTTTATACTTCGCGTACAATTCCGAACATTTCTTGAACATTTTTATCATATTAAAATAAATCCTGATTTAGGCCGTGGTACCGCGACAGAGCATCACACCGCCTATCTATTATTAAACCCTGCCTTTAACATACAGACGTACTAATAAAATCCATTAATAGTATTGATACAGACAACACGCGAGGATACAATTGATAAACAATAATGCGACCTTTAATAGATTAGTTTACATAAAAATTTCTGTTGACATTATAAAGGAAGGGACACACAAACATACACACCTATTGACCATATCCATAACGGGTTAAAGACGGGACACATACAAATTGGTCTTTAGATCCGCTTAGTAAATATTAATTGAATTATATTATCAATAATTTGATTTTCAGCTATCTGACTGTGAGGATCAGCATAGGCAGCTGGTAGTTATTTGTTTTTATCGTACTAAGGCTACGGATTAAGAACCCTGCATGCTATTTTAATTCGACAAGAACCATAGCTACATAAGAATAATAATAAGCATTAGAAAAATTGTTTAGATTATAATAATTAATTAGTATAGGTATTGTATATTCGTAAAATTATAGGTAGAAAATAATTAAAAGTAAATTAATGCATATTAGGTAATTACTAAGCATCAACAAAAACTATTAAAACATTTTTTTTAAGAAAAGATATCAACTCAGCCTATCGCAGTCCACTGCTGGACATAGGCCTCTCCCAAGTTGCGCCACAACGCTCGAGTTTTTTTGAAGGATAAAATCCGAAACGAGATTATCCGGAGAAGAACCGGAGTGACCGACATAGCTTGTAGAATCAGTAAGCTGAAGTGGCAGTGGGCTGGCCATGTCTGTCGAAGGACCGATGGCCGCTGGAGCAGACGAGTCCTTGAGTGGAGACCGCGAATCGGCAAACGCAGAAAAGATATAAAAAATACAATTTTAATAACACAATACGTTATATTGTGTTATGCTCTATACTGATACTATTTTAATTTTGAACCGAAAATATATCGGTACGAGAAAGCCATCTCTACACATGATACCTATAGAGGGTGATTTAAATAATGTTTATATGCAAGATCAACAGACTTGAATTCCTGACAAAATTATTAATGTTTCGTACCCAATACATCAAAATTACACCGAGAAAATTAAACTTGTCAATAGCTATACAATTTATTATTAAAGGAAAGAACATAAATTCAAAAATTCCCATAAAATGTTTTAATTACAAAACTAAAACGTAATTGAATTACAATTTTTTAAAAACCCTTCGGACGTTAAGTTAACCCTCATTTGCGCCTGTGCAGGTAACCGTCCAGATGTTAGAATATTATAAATCTCTCGGCCCATTGTCTACGGGTCTTTTTTTAGCCATCACTGGACACATGGCTTGAAGATTGTTGGTAATAAGCAGATGGCCGTGAAATATGCTGGTAAGTCGCCGTTTTTGTTACACTGACCACCTTTCAATTTAAGTTTTTGTGTCTAAACGGTGTTAAACAACTGAGGGTTTTATTTCAGAATACGTATAGGGGAATAGAGATGTTAAGGTGAGTATACACTAGAACGTTTACTTGTAACTTTGTAACAGAACTTTCGATAAATGATAAATTCAGCGAGTAATATTTTTTTTACTGATGGTGGCGCCACTTGGCTGCTACATGCCCCTTAAATGCACTTATCCGTCAGTATTTATAAGATTAGGTACCTAACTAGTTCACGGCAGCTTAGCGTATAAAGCACTGGTGTTCTGAACCAGGAGTTGCAGGTTCGAGTCCTACTCGTGAGCGAATTTTTCTTTCCACAATTTGTATATTTATCTCGCACCACGTGCGTTATTGCGTTAAAAATAATAAATCATTAGATTAATAGAATTGAACAATAATTTGTAAAAAAATCACAGTTAATTTTTGTTGCCGCTACGATCCTCCTGACACACCTCTTTCGCTTCATTTTTACACTCATCATCCTCCGAGCCTTTTCCCAATTATATTGAGGTCGGCTTCCAGTCTAGCCAGATGCGGCTGAACATCAGTATTTTACACGGAGCGACTGCCATCAGACCCCCGCAACCCAGTTACTAGGTAATACTGACATTCGGAGGTTAGACCAGTTGTCAGACTTTCAGGATTCTGACACACACACATCATCACACACACACAGTCACACACATCACACATCATCATCATTTCATATCATCATCATTTTCATTCTCATCATCATAATTTTTTTTCATTTTCATTTTTTATCATTTCATTTTTACACTAATCATAATAAAATCTAAAGCTCTTCACATAGCAATCAAACCTCATACACGTGCTCAGAAAATCAAACACAACCATAAAGATATAACCAAGTTAGTAAATGGTATTCGATAAACAAATCTTTTATCTAAAAATCGAATGATTCCTAAATCTGAATCGATTACATATAAAACATGGATGTAATCACATAAAGTATGCATTAGCCATTTGATATTTAAAACAAACCTATTTTGAAATTAGGAGCTTTAATTCTTCAGTACATAGTTCAGTTTTCACTATCACCAAAATAATTTTATGACCTTTTTGATAGAATTTGTCACTAAGAAAAGAACTCAAATTACATAGAATTAAAGTTGACATTTCTGTAAGTAGCAATAACAAGCTTTCCTATTTTTATATTGGTATAGATAGATGAGTCCACTCCCACTCTCAATTTAACTATAAATAGTTAGTATTTCATAGAAAAGGCCGACATACGAGATAGTCTAACTCCAAATATGTTAATTGCATTCCGGATTATAACCACAGTTTGTAAACTGTTTCTAGTCGGCGACCGTTTGGCTGCTAGTAAAACAATAGTAGACTTACTTAGTAGATAAGTATATTCGCTTCTAAATATATGCCGTCATTACAAGTCTTATATAATACTTTAATTAAAAATAGTTTCAAGTAAGTAATGTGTCATCATTATCATCATCATTTCAGTCGAAAGACGTCCACTGCTGGACAAAGGCCTCCCCCAAGCATCGCCACAACAACCGGCCCTTCGTTTTCCGCATCTAGCGGATTCCCGCGACTTTCACCAGGTCATCGGTCGACCACCCTGCGCCTTCCAGTACGCGGTCGCCACTCCAGAAATTTACTGCCCCATCGGCCATCCGTTCTTCGAGCAATGTGCCCCGCCCACTGCCACTTAAGTTTGGCAATTCTTCGGGCTACGTCAGTTACTTTCGTTCTCCTGCGAATCTCGTCATTCCTGATTCGACGTAAGGCCACTCCGAGCATAGCCCTCTCCATTGCCCTTTGAGTGATTTTAAGCACTCAGCACTCAGTCCTTTGAAGTCTCAGTACTTACCAGTATTATTGTTGCCATTCCTTTTACAAACAACTTCAAAACGGCTAAGATCTGTTTAACATGGAAATTCTGGTTCTTCAAGACGAACTACCTCCGGATCCGCAGAACACTGAAGCTTCCACTTAATTAGTGCCGTCCTACAACTCTAGTCCCACAAACAAGAGCTCCCGTTCCAAATGCTTCACCAAATGCTGAACATAAAGCACATTCGAAATTGTTACAATTCCCCAAAGCCTTGGACACGACAAATCTAACAGGTAACCAAACGCTCATTACCGACCTTCCAATTGAATCTGACACTGTATAGAGTCACCACACTTTAATAATTTAAACAGGACAAGAAATCGCGGGATTGCAGACTACTAAATTACATAGTTATAGAGAATCAATCAATCAATCAATCAATCAATCAAAATGTTTATTTGTGTACACAGGTAATTTTGGTGTTAGGTACATTATAGGTAGTATCTGTTAACTTCCGATGTGTATACATGCTGAAATTTGAATCGCTTATTTCCCGAAAAGGGTTGATTTCTCGAGCCTTCTTGTACTCATCATTATGAACAACTTTTACTATGGGACCAACCCTGAAATCGCGAAAAAAAAATCAGTTGGTCCCTACATTTGTTTTCACTTAAATCTGAAAACTTAAAATGATTTCAGCTTTGGTCCCATAGTAAAAGTTGTTTATAATGATGAGTACAATTACCCCTTTTCGGGAAATGAGCGATTCAAATTTCAACATGTGTAATATAATTAAGAATCTTTGTTTAAAATGTGCACAGCGCCGGCGCCGTCTCAACCTGGGGTGGGGTGCAAGGGGTGCAGCGCACCCGGGTGCTGGGCCATCAGGTGCACCTCGGCCACGGCGTCGGAAACATTGGCCCTCTGAATGTGGGTGCCGAGGCTTCGAGGGCTTCGAGGTGAAACATTTATTTATCATTGTACCTACCTGTATACAGGATGGGATGTTGAAAAGTCTTGGGGGGCCCGAGCTGGTTTCGCACCCCGGTGCCGATAAGCTAGAGACGGCCCTGAATGTGCATGTAACCATGTCCTAATCCTTAGTAATTCATGAAAGCATAACTTTCAAGAATGCAATTCTCGAAAAGTTCATAACTTCGTAATACACTGTTGTTTTAAATTATAACGATTCTATACTGTACCTTCGTATCATTTTTGATAGTTTTCCAAAACGCAAAATAAGAAGAAAATCCGGTTGCCATTTACCCAAAAAGGAATCTTAAATACCAGGACAATCTCCCCAGATATCTGGCGCTCCTAACAGCGCTCTGTTTACTAAAACAACACATAAATAAACCGAAAGCCAAAGCTAGGTCAGGTGAAGGTAGTTCTTGCGGAATTCGCCCCCCTCCCCCTCCACCCCAGTAACCATTTACCCTGCCGCGCTAACTGTATTCGGGTTGAGATGATCCTTATTTGAAAGTCGCGAGAAGATGGGTTGATGGGTTAAGTATGCTGCAACCTTTTTGTTTAGCTGTATCGGTAGTTATGGACATGTTTTCATTATGTATTTGTTGAGTTAACATTTATTTAATGACAACTTTAGTTGAAATAAAACTTTTTAACAAAAAATTGAACCGACGAAAACAGAAACTGAAAAGCGAAAAATAACTAATTATGAGTCGGCGCCAAACGAACTTTTAACAAGCAAAGTGCGTGCAAGTTGCAAGTGGCCGAGCGGAGAACGCATTTTTGGAAAGTAATTGTTTATCGTTGAAAATTTCACGTTGTATTTGATGTGACGTTGTTTTTATTATTTCATCATCATCATCATCATTTCAGCCGAAAGACGTCCACTGCTGGACATAGGCCTCCCCCAAACATCGCCACAAAGACCGGTCCTGTGCCTTCCGCATCCAGCGGATTCCCGCGACCTTCACCAGGTCGTCGGTCCACCTTGTGGGGGGCCTTGCCTGTGTGGGCCACCTTTTATTATTTATTTAAAGTAATTTAATGATCTTCGTTGATTGGTTGTTTGGCGCCGACTCATAATTAGTTATTTTTCGCTTTTAAGTTTCTGTTTTCGTCGGTTCAATTTTTTGTTAAAAAGTTTTATTTTTCATTTTTTTGTGGTTAAAATCTAACTCCAGGTCTACATTATGTCGTAGTATCTAGAACTATATTTATGTGTGTCAAGTTTCAACAGAATCAGTTAACAGGTAAGAATTCAGTGGGTGAACAAACACTCATCCCCTGTTTTACTACCCTTAGGGGTGGATTTTGATTTTGAAATTTAAATTGGACCAACTTCGAGATATACCCTATCCATTAAAAAAAGAATCATCAAAATCGGACCACTCTGTAAAAAGTTATGCGTGGTCATACATGAAAAATAAAAAAATTATATATATATACGCGTCGAATTGATCCTCCTCCTTTTTTTCGTCGGTTAAAAAATGCTGATAACTTTAAAACGAAACAAAACATATAGGCACGTAAACTAGGCTTTGAAAAAAGTTTCATCTACTGGTAAGTATCCTATCCTATCCTACTAATATTATAAACGTGAAAGTTTGTGAGGATGTGTGAAAGTTTGTGAGGATGTGTGAAAGTTTGTTACTCTTTCACGCAAAAACTAATGTATGGATTATAATTAAATTTGGCATATAGATAGAACATAAAGGCTTATCCCGAGGGATACGTGATAAATGACATTCATGCGGGAGAAGTTGCGCCGCAACTGTTGCGGACATAGGCTAGTATTATATACTAGCTTAATAAATAGAGCCATGTCAGAACTCGGAATGCAACTAATGTATTATTTAACTTAAATCCAACTTGATCTTATACCTAAACGACTTAATTAACATCAACTAAAATTACTCTAACAACTTGAATAAGCAACAATACAGCACAATATCTTACGATTTACAAAATACTGCGCTCGCGCACGGGAGCGCGGCGCTGCGCGGGAGTGCCGCCGTGACCCGATGTGAGGACCCGATCGGCCTTAAAGGTCGCTGTGAATAGTATTGGAATGCTTTTGACTATTTAAGTACCCGAGACAACTGTTTTGAGCTCGTGTTGTGTGGCTATGCGCACTCGCAGGTATGGAATGAAGGATGGCTTTCAAATTCTTGTGGATGTGAAGGAATATGCGATTGCGCAGCCACCTGAAGTGATTGTTACTAGATTTGGTTTATAAGAGTTAAATAAAAGGTCTTTGAACTCTATTCGCAACTGTTTTTATATAAATGTGAAACGGATATCGTTAACTGCATATTTTTATTGATATGTTTCCTCTCATTTAAATAAAATAATAACACTTGAGATTAACTCGTGGGACACAAAACCGATCCTGTAAGGTTTGATCCATAAATTCAAAGTCGCTCAGCGAGCTATGGAGCGAACTATGCTTGGAGTTTCTTTGAAGGATAAAATCCGTAACTAGATTATCCGGAGAAGTACTGGAGTGATCGACATAACTTGTAGGATCAGTAAGCTGAAGTGGCAGTGGGCTAGCCATGTCTGTCGAAGGACCGATGGCCGCTGGAGCAGACGAGTCCTTGAGTGGAGACCGCGAAACCGCAAACGCAGCGAAGGGCACCCCCCCGCCAGGTGGACCGACGACCTGGTGAAGGTCACGGAAATCCGCTGGATGCGGAAAGCGCAGGACCGGTGGTTGTGACGATGCTTGGGGGAGGCCTATGTCCAACAGTGAATGTCTTTCGGCTGAAATAATGAAGATGATGAGTCGTCCGGGACAGTGCTACCACCGTACCCACTTCTGCCACCAAACAGAATTCAGAATGCTTGCATTGTGTTTCGGTGTGAAGAATACGGGTGCCGGTGAAACTACAATCGCATGAGACTTTCCATCTACATGTCTCAGTTTGGCGAACCGACTTGCGGTACCATTTAGGCAACAGCCTAGGTGGTATTGCAGTTTTTATGGGCAAAGGTAACCGCTTAACATCAGGTGGGCCTTAAGCTCGTTTCGCCATCCTGTAATATAAATTAAAGAGTTGTCACAGGACTCAAGCTGTTTTTCAAACTATACTAATGGCACAGACATAGTAAAAAATTTAGACGAAGTGCTGCGAACAATCATACTGAAGCCAACAAAACTGTGCTCCTCCGTGTACAAACCAGCGCTCACGCACACATGCATCTGAAACATATTTGTTTTTGGCGGAAAGCGGAAAGTGGCGGACTTTCGGTATATCGGGTGTGTGTGTAATCGGCCTGCCTCGTTGGTCTGGTGGTTGCAAGCGCGATTGCTGAGCGTGGGGTCCTGGGTTCGATTCCCGGGTCGGACAAAGTGTTATTGGGTTTTTTCATTAGGAAATTCTCAGTAGCAGCCCGGAGTATGGATTTGTGCCCGGTCAATGGCAATAGGCTCGCTCCCTATTTCATGGGACTATAACATAACTGGCGAAATGTGGGTGTACTTAATACACCTCTGCCTACCCCTTCGGGGAAATACAGGCGTGATGTTATGTTATGTTATGTTATGTGTAATCGGCAAGCCTCGCCGGCGAGGCTAAGACCTACTACTAGTCATGTTTGTCAGTGGAAAGGTTTTATAAGTGTGCGTGCTTTTTGTTGTAATTTATTAATCCATTTCTTGCTTTGTGGGCGTAAGTTGAGCTTGCGACAATCAGACTCCATGCAAACTAGGCGGCTTGCCCTATCTACTTATATTTCGTTATCTGTGGTCTCTGCCTACCTCAATGGAAAACAGGCGTGATAATATGTGTGTGTGTGTCATCAGAGGACGGGCAGCAGCGTTCTCTGAGTTTTTAACCAACCAACTGCGATCGCCATCCCACCTGCCAAGCGTGGCGATTATGGCATATCTCCCCCTTTTGGGCGAGGCCTATGTCCAGCAGTGGACGTCTTTCGGCTGAAATGATGATGCTGATGATGTGTGTCATTATTTATTCAAATATTTTACTTAAATGTAATAAAAATGCATCAAATATTCAAAAACCAAACAGATAAAAACAGTGCACCCTATCTGATGATGACGTAAAGGTCACAGCGAGCGTGTAGGGAAGCGAACCCGCTACCGTTGCTATCTGCGAATAGTAGGGCCATTCTCAAAAACGGAATTGAAATTTAAAAAATAAAAAATGTTTTTTGATATGATTCAAAGTAGTTTCAAATGAAAGGTATATTAAGTTACAATACGTTGCATTTATGAGTCGAGCTAAGTCCACTGTAGTTTTTCCAAAAAAGGGGAAAAACAAAAACAGTTCTCCATGGAAGTGACACTGATACACGGAAGTGACATATTTGTAAAATTTGAAGAAAGGATTAATGATTTAATGTGAAATAAAACAGTTTTATAATTAATAACTTCATTAGTTATGTAATAACTTTGGTATTTATTACAATTAGTATTTGTAAGTATGAATTTATACTTAATTACGCTTTTAATATTAAAATAGTCTTTATAGGAACAAAAGTCAGTTACAGTCTTCTTAATCTTGTCAGTTCACCTGAGTAAGCGTAGCTCATTTGACAGGGGTTTTCGGCAAAAAAAATCTTGTAAAGATTTCCAAGTGAATCATTTAACAATCTCTTCTGCTTTTTAACTTTATTCCGGGTAATTACATCTCTTTTGCCAGCCATTAGCCGAGTATTTTCATCGTTCTCAATTTTTTTTTAAATAGCTACCTTCTTATCTTTTATAGTCTTTAATTCTCTAACTGTGTTCTCATCGTAGTTTTGTGTTTTAGGAATATTTTTATTCACCTTTTCTCTGTTGACTTTCATACGTAATGCGTTTACCTTCTTTTTCAGAGTTGAAATCAACTTTTCTTGGTGTTTCAATTTTTTACTTAAAATATACATATCTATTATAGTGATAGCCTAGTGGTTGAACGCTTGCCTTCCATGCAGGAGGGTGTGAGTTCGATCCCGGCCCGCACCTCTGACTTTTCGAATTCATGTGCGGATTTATCTTCGATTATCACTTGCTTTAACGGTGAAGGAAAACATCGTGAGGAAACCTGCACATTTGAGAGTGCTCCATACAGTTCTCGATGGTGTGTGTAGTCCACCAACCCGCACTAGGCCAGCGTGGTGGACTAAGGCCTTGGCCTTCTCGTACTGAGAAGAGGCCCGTGCCCAGCAGTGGGACAGTAAAGGGCTGATTATGTTATGTTTTTATGTTATATCTATTATATTTTGCGGTCTTTAATCCAGTCTTTTCTTGATATGATATTTTATTAAAATCACTAGTTGGAGAATCAAGAATCCTAGGCGAGTAATTTGCTAGCATAGATGGAGATGGGTCTCTGTACGAGGACGAAAGATGACTTGAAACAGAATGAGATCGTATGTTTGAGATAGAAGGTGAAATTATGCTTGAAACTGAGCGAGCTCGTATGTTTAAAACAGTAGGAGAATGCCTAACTGAAACTGGTTGATTTTCAATGTCACTTGAAGGCGGTGAGTCTTCAGTCGAGTTAAAAGTCTTATACTTCTATCTATATATATATGATACTTTCTAAATGTTACTTCGTTCAAAACAATCTAAGATTGCTGGAACATACAGAAAGATGGCTTACTCATTTGTATCTTTTATTTAATTTTTGAAAGATAATAATGTGGGACGAAACATTGGGAAGGAGCTACCTGTAATATTATTCAATTGAACAAGACAGGTATTATTTCTACTGCACGTTTACCATATATTTTACTCACCGTACTATTAGAAACGTTTACAAACAATAAACACCTCTAAACATACCATTCGCTCGCCAAAAGATGAGTCACTCAATTATTAATTAAAAAAACAGCCCCATGGGGATTTCCATCTTCATGTCTCAGTTTGGTGAACGTGACTTACCAATATAATTAGGCGACAACCTAGGTGGTATTGCAGTTGTTATGGGCAAAGGCTTAGACTAACAAAATCTATTTGTTGGTCTGTGGGCAAAGGTAATCGCTTTTCATCAGGTGGGCTTTTAGCTCGCCACTAAAAAAGAACAATAATGGCCACGAAAACTACAAGCTCACATTTAATTCCTTTCACATGTCCACTATTCGAGAACCAACCATGAAAACAAATTCTAATCAAACAATAAAGCATCTACAAAAATCCCAAAAGGACAATAGTAAAACACCTGTGCTTCTTTGAAAACCAAGATTTTTTCCAAAATTCCATAATTAGTCAGGTAATGCACGTGCAGATTCGTTATTAAGGGTAAACAATGGATCAAATGGCTTAGCACATCTGGACTGGATGAGCTGGTTCGGTTCTGAAACATCTGGGCCACAATTATTGTTTAGTCTTCGGCAAGTTACGACAAGCTTTTATTGTAGTTACTTTTAGCATTTGTATAAAGCAAAAAAAAGTTTGTTTGTGTTGATCTTTTTGGTCCTTATAACCAAAATTCGTGCATAGCACTTGTTACATACCATTTTGTTTTGTTTTTCATAAAACTAGCCACAATATTTATAAATTATGGATTTTTGGAGAAAATAAATGTAGATTGCAAGGAAGCAGAAGTATTTTAACGTATTTTGGAGGTTTTTGAAGATGTTTTATTGCTTAATTAATAAAAATATTAGTTACAAATAATATTTGTTAGACCGAAAGAGATTTGCGGATTGGGCATGGCCAACTATTTACGACCTAGATGGATATTATTAGTTATATTGTTTAATACCCTACAATATAATAAATAAATAGATAGGCAACACAAAAGATGAAGAATCCTCTATCGATCTGTATAAATCTTTTTACTTCATGCGGTCTCAAAAGATAAAAATCTGATCCTTTGACCTTTATTTGCGGAGAAACATGATTAATTCATACATCTTATTTCCAAGTGGCTAGCCGTGAACAGTAAATACATACCTGCATCAAATGAATCAGATTTACATCATCAATATCATCATCATCGCGAACTAAGATCTAACTCTAATGATTCACTGAGAAGACGTAATTTAATCACGAAGCCATTGCTATAATGTGCACTCGTATAAACAAAATACATATAATATTGCCTGTAATTTTATGGCTAATGTAAAATAGAAGTAATTTATACTTGTTCATAGTCTTCCTAGGTTTATGTATTTCAAGCTTTATTTATGATACCAGAAGCTTTCAATTGTAAATTAGGCCCAGGCTCCACCAAAGCGGAGAAGAGTGGAGATGTGTCGAACAACCAAATTGCGTTATTTTCACATGTCATCGCCGAGCTTCAACGCATATCTAACGCAATCCTATTGGTGGCTTGCGATACATCTCTTCTCTCCGTTTTGGTGGAGTCCGGGCCTTAGAGTTGCTAAAACGCAAGTGAAATTTAATATCGACATAGAAATAATTAATTTTGAGGAGTAATTACCTAAGTTATTCACGCCAAAACCGGCCGTAGAATAGGTACCAATTCTACAACATGGTATTATAGAACGATCTTGGAATTGCCCTTACTGACCTTATTGGCTTGGTACCTCGATTGGTAAAGAAAAATTAAACATGAGGATTAAGAGATAAAAGTTAAAACACACAATAATTTTATTGTAATAATAGTTAAGACTATCAAAATATAGAGAGAAACACAAAGACAAAGACAGAAACAAAGTTAGGATAGTAAAGCTCCTTGTGAAGGAGCTCGTCCGGGGAAGTACTACCACCGTACCTACTTCTGCCGCCAACTATGGTTGAATTCTTGTACGAATAAAATGTATTCGTCCAAGCTTGCATTGCTGTGTTTTGGTGTGAAGGGTACGAGTGCCAGGGAAATTACAATCACATGAGACTTTCTATCTTCATGACTCAGTTTGGCGAATGGGACTTGCAATACTATTCAGGCAACATCCTAGGTGGTATTGCAGTTGTTATGGGCAAAGGTAACCGCTTAGCATCAGATGAGCCTTTAGCTTGTATCGCAATCCAATACTATAGAAATAAAATGATTATGACTATTATTACGTAAGACTTCAGAATTTTAATAATGTTTTAAAGACTTGGAATTTGACCTCAAAATGCCTAAGATTGACGAATTTCATAACATACCGGAGCTTCTCACATTATATAATATTTTCTCGAATTTTGATTTCACATTTTCTCAAACGGAAACCCCACCTTCGGAAGAGCCAAAAAAAATTCTAGTAAAAACTTGTTGAATGCAATCTTTTTGGGTTCCGCAGCTGTGAGGTAAAAACAGAATCCTAATTGTATATTTTTGTCCGTATTTGAAACTGTTTTTTTTATGTTAGATGATGGCGAAACTATAGGTAAAGGCCCACCTGATGTTAAGCGGTTACCTTTGCCCATGGCAACTGCAATACCAGATAGGCTGTTGCTTAAATGGTACCGCAAGTCGGTTAGCCAAACTGAGAACTCATGAGATTGTAATTTCACCGGCACTTGTACTCTACACACCGGAACACAGCAATGCAAGCATCACTGTTTGGCGGCAGAAATAGGTACGGTGGTAGTATTTCTCCGGAAGGGCTCTTTCACAAAGAAGCTCTACTGCTCCTAAATCATCATCCAGATAATAAAAAAAATGAAAAAATCCTCCGAGCCTTTTCCCAATTATATTGGGGTCGGCTTCCAGTCTAGCCAGATGCGGCTGAACATTAGTATTTTACACGGAGCGACTGCCATCAGACCCCCGCAACTCAGTTACTGGGAAATACTGATATTCGGAGGTTAGACCAGTTGTCAGATTTTGAAAAAAGAGTTTGAGAAAATCTGACAACTGTAACGACTGCCATAGATATTCGTATGACAACCGGGACCGACAGCTTAACGTGCTCTCCGAGGCACAGAGGGGTCTCAATGTGTAAAGAAACGGTCACCCATCCACAGACTGACCGTGGCAAGTGCAGCTTAACCTTGCAGATCGTACAATCTGCGCAGTCGTTGCATCGCTACGAGCCCCTCTCTACTGCTACTAAAAGTCATTGAAAAAAACTTTTACAGATAAAGTATAACAACTGATAGGTAGAATCATAGAAATCTAAATAAAGGTAACAGAAGTGGCGCGAGAACTTGTCGCCGCACACAGGTGTATTCTAGGACACTAGTGTGCGAACTGTTTGCTTGATCATCAGTGCTGTTTTGGACGCAAAGTCACTAAAATTGTATTTTGCAGCATATGTAACAGCGGTTTTTTTGTAAGCTTAATTTATTTTGCATTGAATGCTAGAAACATGGTTGCATGAACGTTGTCACAAAATGGTTACAATCAAAAAATTACAATGAAACAAAGGCACTATTGCAATTGTCGATATAGTTACGATCACGAACGAACAGACCCCATAAGACATACTCTCACGCACACTCGTACATAACCCCACACACATAAAAATACACTCACGCAGACAAACATTCTAACTCTGACATATACATACCTACACATTCTTAAATACTGTTTCTTTTACTTACCTAATTAATCAAACTATAGCATGTATGAATGTAACTATAGCATGTGTGTTAAACTGTCAAATCATTTTGGAAGATACTGGTCCCACGACACAGGGAATCCTAGTGTGGGGCCCAGCAGTGTACCTTGTAAAATGTGCTTAATTTGGTTAAATAAAATTATCATTATCATGGTGGGCGTGACTACGTATTTATATGTTGGTAGCGGGAAACCGGCGACATGCGTTCCCGTAGTAAAAGACAGTAGATATCATTTCTATTACCTTATTATTTAGATTTCTATGGGTAGACCCAACGCTTCATACTAAATGTATAAAGTGAAGGTTCAAGTTATACTGTCTGATCTTCTTACTACGAAACCCTATTTTCGTATGAAATGCGCACTTGACTTGGCTTTTTCTTCATGACCCGAAAAATATTTCACAACAATTATAATTATGTCTCATCTTAAATATTTGAGAGTTCAGTGTCTGAAACCATGAGTCAGCCTGGTTTCCAATACACCGTGAGACTGTAACTGGTAATGATAATGAATCACACTTTGATAAAAATATTAACTATTCCATTGCAAATGTCAGTGGTCATGAAGTTTTTGCGCACTTTTTTATGTCATATAGGTACTTAATATTGCTTTAAGTTTATCTACACCAAGTAGAGAAGTAGAACCTCACCAGTAATGATGATTTTGTTTTAAATATTATGTTGAAGAAATATTAAAAACAACACAACTTGTTAAAAAACAAATAAAATAATGCCAAAATTGAAGATACGATACGCTTTTTAAGTTTTTGGCGAGGTGTTTCCTCTCCTTGTCGTGCGAAACGAACATTGTACTCAGTGGGCTGTAGTTTCTATGGCGTTAATGTCTTATGACGTCAGTTGACAGTAGTGCTGTCTCTGTCTAGTAAACGATTGTTTATTATTTTACATAAATGTTTTATACAAATATAATAAGCGAGCGTGCAACTATGTTACATATTATGAACGAACGTGCAACTATAATTTTGAAACGCTTATAAATTTTCAAAAAAATGTTTCATTCGTTTTTTCATTATGTTGCTTATCTTTTTACCCGATTGTTTTCTTATTGTTTTAAGAGAAATACTAGTCAAATATCCTATCATCCCCATTATTATCCCATATACTTTATTTCAAAAGTTTTACACAAAAGTTCCTTCACTCTTAAGTCAAGACATGACTTTCACGATTATAGAAAGACCTTACTCTTTCGAAGTTTTGACGCATAATAATCAATATTGCAAAACAAGTATTACTTTATTAGTTTAATCCTACAGAGTTAATTCCTTGGTAGAACTCATCGGTTACATTAACTCGGTGGTTCAACCTGTTTTTAACGCAACACTATTTAAATATCAGTCGGTTTCGTCTATACAAATGTCAAATGTTCTGTTAATAGAGTCAACAGAAATATATGTTATGTGCTATTCGTTAAGCTGCAATCCTGTATTACTTAAGTTAGTACTAATTGCTGTTTATATTTAAATTATTTTATTAACATTTTGTCCGTGCCTTCGTTCCCGGTGTGTTTATGAACAAGGATGTCATGAAAATTATCTAAATATATAACACTGTATCACAGTTCTATTTCTGTTTTCCTAGTACCTACAGCCACGGCACATATATTAAAATGATCACTAAACATAATGAAATGAATGAATGATAAACATGAAAATTACGTACGCATTTATTGGCTATGTGAGGGTCAGTTTTCATATTTACAGTTTTACTCTGTAATTGACCACCAAATCGGTTTTATAAACTAAATTCCATGAACATTTATTGTCCCTTTTTGATTTTATCGGTTAATGTCATTTAATCACCCAAATTCAATCTTGTATCGTGTCGACAAGAGCTTCATAATGATAGTAGCTCATGCCGTGGAAAAAAGATTAGCCAGTCAACAGGGTAGTAGCGGGACTGACTGCCCAGGGTGCTCCGAACGATCAATTAAATATCGTCACTCGTGGAGGCTCTTTTGATGCACCCCACCCAAATTCATAACCTAAATAGATCATTACAGCGGGAATCCGCTGGATGCGGGAAGCGCAGGACCGGTCGTTGTGGCGATGCTTGGGGAGACCTATGTCCAGCAGTGAATGTCAATGATGATGATGATGATGACATAATTACATGTTTACATAACTTTTCCAATGTGTTTCTATTAACGCATGTGACCTCCGAAAATTTGATGAATACAACTCTATTTTCTATGTGACGTATGATTTCAGTTTTTATGTTTTTTGCAGTCTTACCTCTATTGACCCAATTTAGCGTTCTATTAAAATGTAATAAAAACGTTCTCACAAACTCGCAAAATTAAATTTTATACGACTAAACTCATTTGCTGGATGACTCATCAAGACTTCCCATGACACCATAAAGCTGTTGATGAGTCATCAATGACATAGAATGTCGTGAAATCATGTACCAACATGTTAACGGATAACAGTTGTTAGAAAATGAGTGGCTTCACCAGGTTACGGTCTAGGTAAATTGGAACCTGATTGAGGAGGCACAGATCGATCTAGATCGATGTTGTCGTAAATTACTTTTCAAGTTCATGTTTTATTTTCAACTAGCTGTGCCCGCGACTCCGTCCGCGTGGATGTCGGACAATAACATCGTGTCATAATTATGAACACAATATCTTCAAATATAAGTGCCTACACAGACGATTACACTATTTACCGACCATACTATATTTTGTTTTTACAACCAACCGGCTAAGGTGATGGAATTTCATGGAGTTAGCCCTAAACTAAAAATATTTAATTAATCGTCCGGCGTACCCTGGGCAG
Organism: Asteroscopus sphinx; assembly: GCA_949699075.1. Classification (NCBI taxonomy): domain Eukaryota; kingdom Metazoa; phylum Arthropoda; class Insecta; order Lepidoptera; family Noctuidae; genus Asteroscopus; species Asteroscopus sphinx. The sequence continues at coordinate 16,371,003 of OX453022.1, read as the reverse complement.
TCAGCCCCGCTACCAACCTGCTGACTGGCTAATCTTTTGCCCACGGCATGAGCTATTATTCGCCAACCCGCCTGCCAAGCGTGGCGATTATGGCATATACCCCTCTTTTGGGGGAGGCCTATGTCCAGCAGTGGACGTCTTTCAGCTGAAATGATGAGCTATTATCATTATGTAGCTCATGTCGACACGATAGAAGAAGAAGAAGCCCTAAACTCCCTCATTCTGAGCAGACGCTCGTGCCCAGCAGTGGGGCAGTAGGTAATGAGCTGATTATGTTATGATAATCTATTACACTAACAATATCCAGTTCCTTAACTCTTCTCATTCCAAGAAGAGGGCCATGCCCAGCAGCGGGACAGTGATGGGCTATGTTATGTTATTCTATATTTTCTATAATACTAATAGAATCCAGTTGTATTTTTAGGAACCTGCAACCTGCAACCAACCAACAATCATGACCTCTACTTTGTATGCAACTTAATACAATAGAGGGGTCAAGCTGTATCGCAGGATCTACTCAACCGATTCTGATAAAACATACCCTATATTTTAAGTTAGACTAATACCAATACAAATTCTAAGTTTCATTACGATCCGTTCAGCCGTTTTCACGTGATGAGGTAACAAACAGACAGACAGACAGACAGACAGACATGAATTTTTTAAACGATGGATTCGTGTTCTATAGCTTATTTCTAGTCCCCCTAGCCGGTTTTCGCGAAAAAAAACTCAATGTACAGACTTTTTGACCTTTACAGTTTTATTATAGTATAGATAGATAGATAGGTATTGCTAACCTAACTGAAATGAAAAAAATAAAAAAAATATGAAAAAATTTGTATGCCAGTACCTGGTGGAACATTATGTATTAGTTCAAAATAATGTTTTCTAACACCTTATTGTACCATGTTTGATGCAAATAAATACTATTCTATTCTATTCTATTCTATTCTATTATTACACTACGTAGGTCACTGGCTGTCCGCTGTAACATGCTGGCCCACAGGTTTGCACGATGTACGAAACCAGTCAAAGTAACATTTTATTTCCATGTGAAGTGGGGATGAAAATATTTTTTTCACTGGACCCCCACGTGTGGGGTATCATTAAATAGGTCTACTAAAATAAAGGTAATGTTTCGTACATCACTTTTTTATCAGGTGTACCATCTGCCAAATATAGCCTGCCAAAGTGGCTTACAATGTCCCCCCCCCTGCCATTTCTAAACTATGCAAAGTAGAAAGTTGTAATCTTCCACGTTGATAGACCTTTATAAAAACTCTCTTTTAAAATTATTTTGAGTATAATGTCATTATACTCAAAACTTATGTAATTTTTTTAACATCAAGAATGCTCTCGAGAGATTGTATGATCACACATGTTCTATGCAAATAAACTATTTTGATTTTGATTTTTATACATTTTCCAGTTATAGAGAGAAAACTGAAAAATACTTAAGACCTTCTAGTTTAAAGCTTATTGTCATCTTTCTACACGTGCGGCGTCTGGGTCAACTTTACTCAGTGGCTATTAAGCGACCTGCGTGTTCAATATAATAATGCACTGAGCTGAGAATACTGCTGAGGCTGCATGCCGTGGCGGTGCAGTGCGTCAGGGATGTTTGCTGATAATAATATTGATGGTTTCGCCGCCATTACTAGAACAAAGTGTGCCTCCCTGATGACACGTATCCGCGGCAACTCTAACAATATTCTCAGTGTATTCACAGATCGGTGGGGGATTCACCAATGCTGTAGAGATGGATGCAGCTCCACACTGTATTTTTAATAGTACCTGATTTTTTAAGACAGTTTACTAACAGTTTTAGTAGTAGTAGAGCTCCTTTGTGAAAGAGCTCGTCCGGGGAAGTACTACCACCGTGCCTACTTCTCCGCGAAATAGTGATGCTTGCATTGCTGTGTTTCGGTCTGAAGGGTACGGGTGCCGGTGAAATTACAATCACATGAGACTTTCCACCTTCATGTCTCAGTTTGGCGAACCGACTTGCGGTACCATTTAGGTAACAGCCTAGGTGGTATTGCAGTTGTTATGGGCAAAGGTAACCACTTAACATCAGGTGGGCCTTTAGCTCGTTTCGCCATCCTATACCATAAAAAAAAAAAAAAAAAAAAAAAAAAAAACGCTTGCCTTCCATGCAGGAGGGTGTGAGTTCGATCCCGGCCCGCACCTCTGACTTTTCGAATTCATGTGCGGATTTATATTTGATTATCACTTGCTTTAACAGTGAAGGAAAACATCGTGAGGAAATCTACACACCAAAGAGTGTTCCATACAGTTCTCAATGGTGTGTGTAGCCCGCCAACCCGCACTAGGCCAGCGTGGTGGACTAAGGCCTTAGCCTTCTCGTACCGAAAAGAGGCCCGTGCTTAGCAGTGTGACAGTAATGGGCTGGTTATGTTATGTTATGTTTACTAACACTGGATATTAAGCAAATTGTTACTAACACTGTGGACTTTGTCTGAAAATAAACATATTTTAATTTATTACTCAGCGTGTGTTTAATGCCCGCAGCTTCACTCGCATACTGAAATAAAATATAGCCTGTTCTTCTGAATAAAGTAGCATTCTAATGGCGACAGAATTATTAAAATCGGTTCAGTAGTTTCAGAGTTTATCGATTACAAACAAATCTTTCCTCTTTATAATATTGTTAATAATAGAACAGATGCAGGCACTTATGAAACGTTGGGCATGGTTTTAATTAATGGTGGGTCCTTTGGAAAAGAACAGGCAAGAAACTCCATGGATATATAACTCTTATTTTTCAATACAACAATTTAATTCAAATAATGTGAGAATAATGTAGCTAATGACAGCAATAAACAAATCAAAACAGATTAAAAATTGAGAATGTTGCCTTTAGTGAAATCGTTACTTCGATTTCCAAGTAGGCAAGTAGGATATGTTGGATAATTCTCACTAACAGGTTTGGGACTGTGTTTAGTTCTTGAATGGTAATTAATAGTTTTGCCCTTAATTCGTTTTGTCTATTAAACAGATAATCGGGCGCTTATTTACCTAAACATCCTTTTATTCCACGAAAACGAAACATGGAAGCCTTTCTGAACAAATTTGAATTACGAATTTACTCTTTAGCTAATTTTAAAGTAAAATCCATCTTTCGCCGGACTAAATTAGTTTACCAAAAATTAGAACCAACTATGGCAAAAAAAACTATAACTTTTGAAGGAGCATAACTCTATAATAAAATACACTCACGTATTAATTATAATATAATTAGAATTGAATATAAAGAATATAAATTAGAATTGAATTACATAGTATAAACTACTAGGTATATTTTCTTCTCAACAAATTCGAAATCTAGGGTGAACCAAATTCCAAATAGGCTGCACAAGTAAGCCAAGATTTCAAAAAACTATTTATTTTCCTGTTTAATTTTAGTTTGATTATTTATTTATTTATTCAAGTACCTACTATTTCTGTTATTTAAGTACCTACTGATTTTGTTCGATTTGATTTGATTTGTACAATGTGTTTCACACATTTCTCTTTCTTTTTCTCCTCTAAATTTTGTTTTAGTTTATCATGAAGAGTAATTTAATTTAATTATTTTATTTAAAAAGAAGTTTCTTTTGAGTTATGTTATTATTATTATATTTTTTTTGTTTGTGAAGATTATTATTTTTGAACGCTGTGTTCTCCTTTAATTAAAGAAACACAAGATCTTATCAATGTACTAATTATTAGCATGTAAGGTGTATTCTTTGTTGGAGTTCCTAATAAAATAAAATAAAAATAAAAATATTCCTGACATACTACATTTTTAGGTGCTGGGGGCCTATTAAATCTCGGACTATATTTCATCTATAAAAAGTTGGCAGCATTATGTTTTTTATAACAGGAAATATGTCTCAATATAACCAACGCTACTAAAATTCACAAAATATTTCACTTTTAGAAGATACACCGTAACTGCATTCGCAGGTTACTTGTAACTCGTAAGAAAGGGCAATGCAGTAACTCCACGGTTAAAGTAAAGATAACCCCGACAGAAGCCAAATCTATTGCCTAGACATTACATATTAGGTAATTTCACTAGTGTAGAAATCGAAATACACTTCAGTAAGATGTAAAAACTGTGCGATTAGTGGTAGGCACTGATTTAACAAACTACTTTTTAAAACAGCTTTTTTATCAGAAACGAATAAACTGTTCTCCATCGCTTAAAAAACGTTAAAAAAAAAGATAAAATCAGCTGTTTACAAATCAGAAAATGTAATGCTTTTTCAACCTGTTATTTATCGAAAAAAAATGGTTAAATTACATTGACACGAAATCCGTCAGTGACCCATCGCTATTTGCGATATACTGTGGATAGGTACTGATTGAAATCTTTCAATATTGTACACATAACAGCTGCATACATTAATATTCTGATTATTTTTCCTTAAATTCGCTTCAGTATTTTGCAATCTTATTGAGGCCGACTGTACATTTATATAAAAAATATGTCCATTGTATAACATACATAATATTATGCCTGTATTTCCCCGAAGGGGTAGCCAGAGGTGTATAGGTAGTGCACCTACATTTCGCCAGTTATGAAAAAATATAAAAAAACTATAATAGTACCTAATTCATTTGGCTCCTGGATGATATAAGTATATCCTCTTCCCAAACAATAAATTAAAAACAGATACAATAATAACTACAACTGCATTGAACATCAAAGAAACATAACTAAAAGCATTCAGAGCCTTACCATCAACTATAATAGATATTGAAATGTTATCATGATATCTAAATCTGGCATTTTACGGCTCGCTCTATTATATTCGTAAGTAACATAGTGATATTAATCCTAAATACTTGCTATTATAAGGCATATTAATTCATGATTTCAACATATAAATTGTATGCGACGTCTACATTTGGCACACAAACACCTGTGCCGTCGGCTTAGCATGCGATTATGAGCTAGGGTTGACACACAGCCCCGTGAAAACCAAAATAAATAAAATATGAAACAAAAATTAAAAAGTTAGTACGTGTTTAATCACGAGTAAGTAAGAAAGTAGGCCTATGTCCAGCAGTGGACGTCTTTTGGCTGAAATGATGAAGTAAGAAAGTAAGGTTAGTCATAATTTTTTGAAAGCAATAAAATTCAGAAAATGTTGTGCGGATTGACCACTAACCCTTTTTAAAATAACAACATAACATACCACCACGCCTGTATTTCCCCGAAGGGGTAGACAGATGTGTCATAGTACACCCACATTTCGCCAGTTATGTTTTAGTCCCATGTAATAGGAGGCGAGCCTATTGCCATTGACCGGGCACAAATCCAGAGTCCGGGCTGCTACCACAAAATATCTAATAGTACTATCGTACTGCTACTGAGAATTTCCTAATGAAAAAACCCAGTAACACTTTACCCTTTTTATTTATTTATTAAACAAGACCTGAGTTTTAAATAAATAAATTAATTAGTGTTTATGAAGACACCTAAAATTCATTTGTTCTAACACAGACAACTCTGTGTTAATTAAGTAAATATCTAAAAACCCATAAAATCCGACGTCTGACAATTGATAGAAAATTCTTATTTTTGTATTATCTTCGAATTGATCGATATCGATGGTTATATTTCTTTCACGCACGAGTAGACGCATCAAGTAACAACCCTAAAAAACTACATCCTTGTAAAAAAAATTAAGGAGATCATTTTTGTATGTTTTTCTAGGAACTGGTTAAGAATCAACAATATTGCGAAATGTTAAATGATAAAAATTGATAAGCAACTTCGCAGTCCTAATTATTCCATTTACAAAGATAACATAAAACAATTGATTCTAAAATTAATGGATTTCGGCACACGCATGCATAATTTAAAACACCGAATAATTAAAGCCAGAATTTAAATCTCCCTAGAATGTATAATTATGTGGTGATTATATTCATTATAACTGTCTTTAACAGAAAGTCAAGGTTTTAACGAATAAGGTCCAGAAAATGACATTTTATAGAGAAAAATTAAAATCGCTGCACCAACAAAAGCGTAGCTCTACTAAATATAATAAAAGTGTTTCTTTTTTAGGGTTCCGTACCCAAAGGGTGCAAGCGGGACCCTATTACTCTCGCTACGCTGTCCGTCCGTCCGTCCGTCCATCCGTCCTTCTGTCTGTCACAGGGCTGTATCTTTGTAATGATAATAGATAACTAGTTGAAATTTTCATAAAATATGTGTTAGTATGGTGTCTATCACGACAAATACTAAAAATGAAAAAAGTCTAAAACTAAAGGGGACCCCCTTACAAGAAACCTCGAAAAACATTATTATTATTTTGAGGAAAGAGGTAGGGGTCTTTAATGCCCCTAAGCCACTGCGACCTAATAAGATCTATTGTGATGACGCCTCGAAAAACTTAAACTTTTTTAACGTTTTTGTTCCTGTTCTATCTTCAAAACGGTAATACATACCACTGTCAAACTTGGTCTGATTATAGTGCATACTATGTAGTTTAGCAACACATACTAAAAACAGGACAAACATAGATATATGTGGTGGTACTTACGCAAGAAAGAGATGCAAAAATTCACATTTCGCGTTAGATCGTTGATGTCTTTTGATAAATTCTCGTAAATTAAATCAGTTTCAACAGTAGTAGTAGTTTCAGGGTCAATGGCAATAGGCTCACCCCCTATTACATGGGACTATAACATAACTGGCGAAATGTGGGTGTACTATTACACCTCTGCCTTCCCCTTCGGGGAAATACAGGCGTGATGTTATGTTATGTTGTTATGTTAAATCAGTTTCTATGGGGTATCACGTCAATGGGTGGTACGGAACCCTTACTACGTGAATCCGACTCACACTTGGCTAGTTTTTTAAATACTAACCCATCATATAAGATAGATTAATAATATATGGATTTAAAAAATCTGCATACTTACAATATACGTCTTGTGAATATTAAGTAATATTATTTGTGTTTTATAATCAAACATTATTTTATATTTTAAACTAACATAATTAAGATAAAAAGATAATTATTAAGATTGTTTGTTTTTTAATGGTGGCGTACTTAATATTTTTTAATTTGTTAATTGTTTTGTTTTTTCTCTTTCCTTTATTAGATAAATAAATTAAATGAAATGGTGTACAAAAATTGAGAGTTGTAGACTCATTTATAATGCTACAGACAGAAATATGTTTCTAGGGAGTTTTTTTACGCCGCTTGCTCTTTTCAGTATAAACACTAGGAAGCGGTGAAGAGTGGGGGGGAGTTTTTAGGGGCTGTCTCTATTGTCGATAAATGCAATTTTTTTTTACAGTTGTGTATAATTTCTTAGGTTTTCGCGATCACTACACATTATAATAAAACAAGTTTAACCGGATTATATCGCGTATATTATTTAAATTGTTTTTCCTGACGTTTTTTTAACGAACGCTACAAAGCTTTGAAACGTCGGGAAAACCAATTTAAATAATATACGCGATATAATAATAAAATTTTAATTTTAGTTTGATTATTTATTTATATATTTATTCAAGTACCTACTATTTCTGTTATTTAAGTACCTACTGATTTTGTTCGATTTGATTTGTATAATGTGTTTCACACATTTCTCTTTCTTTTTCTCCTCTAAATTTTGTTTTAGTTTTTCATGAAGAGTAATTTGATTTAATTGTTTTATTTAAAAAGAAGTTTATTTTCAGTTATATTATAATAATTTTTTTGATTGTGAAGATTATTATTTTTATACGCTGTGTTCTCCTTTAATTAAAGAAACACAAGATCTTATCAATGTACCAATTATTAGCATGTAGCATGTTAGTGTGGTGTATTCTTTGTTGAAGTTCCTAATAAAATTAAATAAAATGAAAAATGAAAATAATCCGGTTAAACTTGTTTTATTATAATTTTATCAGTAGTTATTTCGACCTAAATATTTCGTGTAGGTATAAGTATGTCCAGCGCAACCTGGACACAACCTTGTTGACTAATATTTTCACTACAGCATGAGCTAATTTCTTGCTTAGACGAGAGAAAAATAAGAAAATAAAAACGTGCAAAAATATCAGCTTACAAATTCTTGACTTACAGTCACTATTGAAATCGTGGCAGCCCTACAGCTCCTCCACAATATATCTTGGGCACACTTTCCAATGAAGATGGGCCACTACTTTCTGTGAGGCGTACCATGCATTCCATACGTAGGCTATTCGGCACGGGCTGGTGTTTGATATACGAAAATGTTAATGCGATTCCTGATGTAATTTTCACCTGTGCAATATAACGATTGATTCAAAACTGTCGTCAATAACATGTAGGCTTCCCATTGAGCTAAGATCTTCTTTTAATTTAAGCCCCCCTTCACCCCCTTAGAAAATCGAACCTAAGTCGAAAATTTCACAAAAACCCAACAAGAGGTTTTTATTCTATTATTTTTAACGCATCTACGCATGCGATGCGAAATCTAACGATTTAAATTGTGGAAATAAAAAATCGCTCACGAGCAGGATTCGAATCTGTGACTCCTGGCTCAGTACGCCAGTGCTTTAGCCACTAAGCTACCGTGAACACTGCTCGTGGTATCGAAATTATCCTCCACTTTTGGTACGTCTTTTGGGTGACGTCAGCGATATATTATTAAGAAACAGCGTTTCTTAACCGACTCGACTAACTTTGCAGTTAATTCAAAGTCGTATAGATACGCACCCTTACTAATTATTTTATTATTTTTAACGTATTTACGCATGCGATGCGAAATCAAGTAAGAGATTTTTTCTTGTAATAAAATATATTTTTTTATAAATTATAGGTATTGATTTAACCTACAATTCATATCCGCTCTCTATCATCTTGTCCCCCCCCCCGTCCCATTGGGTGACTACGCCCTTGCCAGCCAGCACTCTTTCAGTAAAAAGAAACACTTTTATTAAGCCGCTAGGCTGAAACGCGACTCTAAGACGAATTACCGTAGAGTCGTAATATAATAGCCAACCAAATAATATCACTAACCGTGCTGAGTCACGCACGTCAAAAACAAGCCCATCTACCAACCTTGACTTAACATACCATATCCACTCCTGCGTAGATCTCACCGTGTAAGTGAATAGCTATCCCCCGAGGCCACTGGGTCGCGGCTAGAGGTCGCACAGACAGACAGACACACAGACTTAATGCCAACAGGATGTGGTTGAAGATGTACAAGCAATATTTTTTTCTATTGCGAAATATTTGATATTTACCGTATGATTGATGGCTACAAGGTATATTTATTTGTATTTAATTTAGGTTTTAAAGGATGTGTGTAATTTTAAATATAGTCTTGATCTAATATTACTTTATAATTGTGACGTTTTGATGTATTATTGTGTGAAAATTATTGCGTAAAATGTTGTTGCGTCAAGATTATGCCTGCACCGAACAGTCTGTAAAAAAAGAGCGTGCTGTTATAAAACAAAAATAAAAATAAAAAATCTCTTGAAAACGCTCCAGTAGCCTTGGTTCACATAAAAGTAAAAAAATATATCGTTATCAGTAAAACGACATGACCTCCCAAAAATCATAAATGCCTAGTGAAGCTAAGTCTTAAAACTAACTTTAATCACACTATACAAACAACTTACACTCTACAACCACAACTTATACTCTTCCTTACAAACATTATTATGACATGGTGCTGCTCAGTGCCTCAGTTTGTGGTTTAAGGAAGCTTGTTTCCATTTGTGAAGCATACGCCAGAACGCACGGTCTATTGCATAATGTTAAAAAGAGTGTCGTTATGGTATTTGGGGCTGGTGGAAAGTACCCGGAAACTGTGCCTCCAATCAGGCTAAATGATGTACCCTTAAATAGGGTACATCAGTTCAAGTACCTTGGACACGTATTGACCGCCGGCCTCAAGGATGATGACGACATTGAAAGGGAGCGAAGGGCGCTGTCGGTGAGGGCAAATATGGTTGCCCGCAGGTTCGCGCGTGCCTCTAAATATGGTTGCCCGCAGGTTCGCGCGTGCCTCTAAGGAAGTGAAATTAACTTTATTTAGAACCTTCTGCACATCATTCTATACCAGTAGCCTGTGGGTACATTTTACACAAAAGTCGTACAGCGCCCTTCGCGTCCAGTATAATAATGCCTTTAGGGTCCTGATGGGGCTGCCTCGCTTCTGTAACGCATCAGGGATGTTTGCTGAAATGCATGTAGATTGCTTTTTTTCTACAATGCGAAAAAGGTGTGCATCCTTGGTGCGCCGGGTGCGGGCTAGCTCCAATAGCATCCTGGGCATGATTGCAGGCAGATTAGATTGCTGTCTTTTGAATCGCTGCTCCAGAATTTCTGTTGGAATTCTGAAGCAGTGATTCAAAAATCTTTATTTTTTTTGAATTATATTATAATTGGATTGCATTTTAATTTTGTTATTACTAACATAGTTTTTAAGTAAATAATGTTACTAACCCTATGAGTCTTGGTTACTAGAATCAAATGAATAATAATAATTATTATAATTAAAAAAGGACAAAAAATATTTAGAACTGTCAAGTTAGTCTATGGTAATTTACGGGAAAAATCGTCGCGCCCCGCAGCCAGACTAAATTCACGTTGAATATTATAATAAAGGAAGAGGACGGACAATAAATAAAGGACTAATTTGACAGAACTAAATGTCTCCTATCCTTTCTAATATTCTTTATTAGAAAGAGAAATAGGAAGACTAAACTAGTTTAATGTGTTATAAAAGAAAAGAAGCAGTAGGTATTTTAACGGTAAGGTAATGTACACTTTTATAAATGACACTCAAGGGAATCCCACTCGTTTATATGCCTTTATATATCTGTCTGTATACTCTGTGTGTTCTAGCTAATTTGAACTCTATTTGTCTAATTGTCTATGACTAATCAATGAGTTTGCACAATAATCACAAAATAAACTCAACGAGATTTTCAAACCGCAAGGTTTATGTTGAATCATAAGTTGTTGCTAACAGTTACAATAAGAAATAAAAAAAATATACATCATCATTGCAATAATTTGCATTGAAGATACAAGAAAGACATGCGATATTATTTGGCAATCATAATTTAAATTATTAATTTAATTTATGATTGAATTGTCGCGGGAATCCGCTGGATGCGGAAGGCACAGGACCGGTCGTTGTGGCGATGTTTGGGGGAGGCCTATGTCCAGCAGTGGACGTCTTTCGGCTGAAATGATGATGATGATGTTGCTTATTTTTTGTGTACAAAAAGAGTATTGGTATTGTGTTGTATTGTTAATTAAATATAAATTAAATGGGGCCCAGACTATCGCCGGGTATTATTCCAAACTCTGGGTTTTCTATCAGCCAAAACCTGTAAGTGTACAGGTTTTAGTACTGCTGGGTACGGCCCTCCAGCGTCATAGATAAGAGAGAGAGAGTTTTTTTTTTTTTTTAATTTAATTTAATTGTTTTAATTTTTACAAATACTAACTATTTAAGCGATCTCTGACTTATAAAATTAAAAATTAAAATTAAAACATGTTTTAAATGTTTTTTCATGTTTTTTGTTTTCTTTTCCTACAAAATAAGTTTTGGGGGGCACAGATATCAAATCTTGCCCTGGGCGATCATAACCTTAGCTACGACACTACAGGCCTCTTCTTCAAGTCCCACATTTAGAAAGATCTTGAGAAATTAACCTAGAATCAGCTAAGCAGTAAGCAGCCATTCTTACGATCACCAGACTAATAATTTGACGACGTCTGTGGTCTACTGGTTCGTGGGTCGGACTGCTGATCACGAGGTCGGGTTCGATTCCCACAGGACACAAATGTTTGTATGATGAACATAAGTGTTTGTGTTGGTCTGGGTGTTTCTTATGTATTATAAATACGTATTTACAGAAATAAAGTATATAAGTATTATATCAACTGGCTATATTGACTGCCTCGTTGGTCTAGTGGTTGCATTAAAAGAGCCTCCACGAGTGACGATATTTAATTGATCGTCCGGCGCATCCTGGGCAGTCAGCCCCGCTACCAACCTGCTGACTGGCTAATCTTTTCCCCACGGCATGAGCTGTTATTATTATGTAGCTCATGTCGACACGATAGAAGAAGAAGCGCGACTGCTGAGCGTGGGGTCCTGGGTTCGATTCCTGGGTCGGGCAAAGTGTTATTGGGTGTTTTCATTAGGAAATTCTCAGTAGCAGCCCGGAGTCTGGATTTGTGCCCGGTCAATGGCAATAGGCTCGCCACCTATTACATGGGACTATAACATAACTGGCCAAATGTGGGCGTACTATAAACCTCTGCCTATCCCTTCGGGGAAATACAGGCGTTATGTTATGTTGTTATGTTATGTTATATTATCCATTGGCTAGTGCCCATAGCACAAGCTCTGCTTAGTTTGGGACTAGATGGTGCCATAGATTATACACTAATGATGGTGCTGTGCAAAAATGTCCCAAAAATATTTATTTATATATTAATAGGCAAAGAAAAAAACGGTTCATTACCATTTTCTTTTCTGTCAACCGATTTTCTTTATTTTTCGTTCAGTAGCTATTTGTGTTGATTATCTTGTTCAAAAACTAAACTTATTTTAAACTATCGCTCTCTTTTACTAATATTAGATACAAGAATGGGATGGCAACAATTTTATTTCCGTCAGATTAGTCGGAATTACAATTTCCATACAAGTTTAGTCGTGATCTCGGAACGTGCCGACTAAAATACAAAGAAATGTATCACGTTAATTAATTTGACAGCACTAAAATTGTTGCCATCCCTTTCTTGTATCTAATACTAGTAAAAGAGAGCGATAGTTTAAAATAAGTTTAGTTCGTGAACAAGAGAATCAACACTATTGACGAGCTTTTGTTATCAATAAAAAAATGGAAATGGTTTTTTTTGTCGCCATAGTTCAATCATAAAAATTTAATGAATTACGGTCGAATTTTGGCGATTGGGTGACCTCTTGTTCTAATAAATCTGTATTTTACATATTTGATTTAAAATTAATATTTAAATATAAATAAGGTTATAAAAGTTAATTATTAATTTAAAATGGCTCAAGGAACTTTCTGTACCGATATAGATAAGACCACTCTACTATATCTTTTTTAAATTAGCTTTATCGGTGGTTTATCTAGATTAGGATGGTTTTATATTGCATATTATAATATATTAATACACAATAGAATATATCAACCTTACTACTTTGACATTAACCTGTTGATTACTGGAATACCCATACAGTTAAATATCCATTATGTCTCGCCACCAGCAGAGTGGAAACTAAAATCAGTGTTTATAAACATGTGATTCGTAGCTCAAATTGGGATACACCTACACACATTGCTAAATTTGCTAATAAATAAAATAAAATAAAAAAACCGGCCAAGAGCATGTCGGGCCATGCTCAGTATCATAGGGTTCCTTAAGTAGGAGTAATTACAAACGAATCAAATCGAATATTAATCATGGCTATTTTAGTTATTGCAATAACCGGCAGCATTCGCGACTCAGAGCGTGTTGTTAGTAGCGCCATCTAGCGATAAATTCAGAAGCCAAATTTAAAAAGTGTGTCATGTCAAAGTTACTTTTTGTGATTTTTTCAAATAGAAAGTAGCTAAAGGAGCATTATTTGCTATGATCATTTTTCTCTTAGGTCAATGACCTTTGAACTAGGACGTTTTAAGTATTTTTCAGTTTTCTCTCTATAACTCAAAAAATTATAATCACATTATACTCAAAATAATTTTAAAAGAGATTTTTCACAAAGATCTATCAATGTGGAAGATTATAACTTTCTACGTTGCATAGTTTAGAAATGGCAGGGGGGGGACACATTGCAAGCCACTTTGGCGGGCTATACGTGGGACACTCAGAAAGTTTTGCGAAACTAAAAAAAATTGTTCTATACGTACATATATTTTTATCAAATCTTTTCAAAGTACTTTCCACCAGCCTCTATACAAAGATTCATGCGCCTAAACCAGTTTTCAAAACACTTTTTCCAGTCCGCCGCAGACACCTCGTTTACAGCCTGCTCGAACGCAGCCAGCGCATCTTCCGGCGACGAAAATTGTATCCCTTTGAGCTGATTTTTTATTTTTGGGAATAAAAAGAAGTCACACGGTGCTAGATCAGGGCTGTAAGGAGGGTGACCCAGGAGTTTGACTGGCGTGCTGTCCAGGAAGTCCCTCGTTTTGAGTGCGGTGTGCGCAGGTGCATTGTCGTGGTGGAGCAGTAGCCCGCGGAGCCCTGTGTTTGGTCGCTTGTTGCTTATAACAGAGAAAACTTCTGGCAAACATTTGGTAGTATACCATTCGGCATTAATGCTTCTTTGATCCCGTAAGGGAATTGATACCAAGTGGCCAGTCAAATTAAAAAAGCTAGCGATCAAAATCTTACCCCCGCTTCTAGATCGCTTCACTTTGGTAGGCGTTGGCTCATTTTGAAACACCCAAACAGTCGACTGGCGCTTGGTTTCTGGGTCGTATTGATAAATCCAGGACTCATCACCTGTAACGATGTCGTAAACACGCCGAGACGAGCCTGCTTCAAGCATATCACGGCACCATTCCACCCGGGCCTGCTTCTGAGCATCGGTGAGGTTGTGCGGCACCCAGCGTGATACTATCCTCCTCACGCGAAGATGGCTGTGTAGAATCTCGTGAACGCTTCCCGATCCAAACTTCAATATGTGTTGAATCTCCTGATATGTAATTCGCCTATTGTCTTGGATTAAATTTTTCACTGCTAGCACGTTTTCTTCGGTAACAGCCGTCAAAGGGCGACCGCTTCTTTCGTCATCCCCCAAAGTTGGTCGACCGCGCTTGAATTCGTTATACCAACGATACACGGTTGCCTTGGAAGGGCCTTCATCCATGAATGCCATTTGAAGTCTATCGTACGATTCATCCGGTTTCAGGCGACGCTTGAAATCGTATAAAATCATAGCTCTAAAATGTTCCCGGCGCAGATCCATATTTCAGTGAGACACAATACTTTGAATTAACTCGCAAAAAATGTGGAGGGAAATTTTGAAATTGGAACTTACTTATTTTTACTTATAAATAATCATATTTTCGAAAAACATTATAACTGGCCAGTCTCCCATATATAAAAACTTTTTTTCGCAATACTTTCTGAGGGGCCTGGTATTTCGCAGATGGTACACCTGATAAAAAAGTGGTGTATCAAACATTACCTTCATTTTAGTAGACCTATTCAATGATAACCCACACGAGGGGGTGCAGCGAAAAAAAATTTTTCATCCCCATTTCACATGTATGGACGCCACCTCTAAAATACGTAACAACGATTTTTTTTTTTTTAAAATTGAGATCTATATGTAGACTATTTTTTAACAAAATTTAATTTACTTATGTTTATAACTGTAGAAGTTATTAAGCCGTAAAGGATTAGGACAGACGGACAGACGGACGGACATGACGAAACTATAAGGGTTCCTTGTAGGACTTCGGAACCCTAAAAACTGGTAGTAGATTGCTTCCTTTACAAGTCACTGTGCTAGATGGCTGCGTTTCCTAGCTAGCTGACCACTTGAGTAGAAACGCCGAAACAAACTCAGAGTCAGGATCTTGTTATCTTAAGACGCTGACAACAGCAAAATAAAACAAACAGGCTTCTTAAAAAAAAAATTTAGCTGTATCTATTCAGTTCGTGGGAATGAAAAAAAAATGATAATCTTATTCGTATTTTCAAAAACATTTGTGCCCAAAACACGTTTTCTTGAAGTTTTCTCTATATAAAAAAATTGTAAACTAACCTCTTAAAACATGCTTTAGAACAAACATAACATAACCAGCCCATTACTGTCCCACTGCTGGGCACGGGCCTCTTCTCAGTATGAGAAGGCTAAGGCCTTAGTCCACCACGCTGGCCTAGTGCGGGTTGGCGGACTACACACACCATTGAGAACTGTATGGAGCACCCTCTGGTGTGCAGGTTTCCTCACGATGTTTTCCTTCACCGTTAAAGCAAGTAATAATCGAATATAAATCCGCACATGAATTCGAAAAGTCAGAGGTGCGGGCCGGAATTGAACTCACACGCTCCTGTATGGAAGGCAAGCGTTCAACCACTAGGCTATCACTGCATAGAACAAACAATCTCTATTATTTACAAAATATTATAAAAAGAAAGACAATAATCTAGAACATAGTTGTTTCTGTTTTTCAAATAATCTTTTCTTATTCTTATTCTTTATTGTACACACATATTTACATTGACATTACAGTAGGAAAGTTTAATTTAGTGTAGTCTTTTAGTTTTTTATTTAAAAAATACATATTGTTAGTTTTCATTCAAGATGAGCGGCGCACCCGACGTCCCTCCTCTCGTTGCCTCTCTTTCAGTTCTGTACAAAACGACAGTGACCGCAGAGGTCCGAGTTTTTAGGTGCTGTCAGCCTCGTGTATCAGAAATGCGTGGTCATATTTGAAGAGTTCTTTCACTGAGTGCTATAGCATCATAGTCATAGAGGGGCCCATTATCGTAAGGTGCCCAGGGCTTCCAAAAGGTTAAAGACGTTTCTGATCTCAGCGGTCACTGTCGAGTAGTGGACATTTACAAGCATTTATATGAATGAAAAAGCTCAACAATAACAAATTAACACACTTATAACCGGCCGATTCAAAGCTCTGCACATGATCGGCGCAGGCGCAACCCACATCAAGTTAATGGCGGCATCTCGCTAAAATTAACATCATTAATTGGTTACGGACTGACTCGAGAATAATCGTTATCAATAAAAATCGAAGACCACACGCTTTGCCACTTATTAAATTAACTTTTATGGTTGTTTTGATGTTAGTTAGCTTATTTAAGAACTTGGCTTAGTAATTGAAGAAGTGAAAAGAAGAAGAATCCATTGTTGTAAAACGAAATTTCACAACAAAATTTATTTATTTTGTAAATGAAACAATAACACATTATTTGTCTATGACCAAGTATGAAAAAAAAAAACAAACATCAAACATGCATCGACGAAAACTGTTCTAGAAAATAAAAATAAACGTTTAATGAAAACATTGACGACGTCTGTGGACTAGTGGTTCGAGTGTTGGACTGCTGGTAACAAGGTCGTGGGTTCGATTCCCCCAGAACACAAATATTTGTGTGATGAACATGAGTGTTTGTGTTGGTCTGGGTGTTTCTTATGTATTATAAGCATGTATTTACAAAAAAAAAGGTATATAAGTATTATATCCATTGTCTAGGACCCATAGTACAAGCTCTGCTTAGTTTGGGACTAGATGGTGCTGTGTAATAATGTCCCAAAGATATTTATAATATAATTATTTATTTATTTCCATTGGGCCATTTGAGCCCCTCTTTGTTTCAGTAGGTCAATCCACGGAACTAATTGACGACGTCTGTGGTCTGGTGATTCGATTGCCGGACTGCTAATCACGAGGTCGTGGGTATGATTCCCACAGGACACAAATATTTGTGTGATGAACACCACGTGTTGGCCTGGGTGTTTTTTATGTATTATAAGTATGTATTTACAACAAAAAAAACAAAGTATATAATTAATATATCCATTGTCTAGTACCCATAGCACAAGCTCTGCTTAGTTTGGGACTAGATGGTCCTGTGTAAAAATGTCCCAAAGATATTTATTTATTTATATTTATTCTGTTGTGAATCCTAGGAACCGACTATAACAGTCCGGGGTACTACAAATATTAAACTTTATTTTTATTTTTTTATAGTATATGATGGCGAAACGAGCTAAAGGCTCACCTGATGTTAAGCAGTTACCTTTGCCCATAACAACTTCAATACCACCTAGGCCGTTGCCTAATAAACTTATATAATAATTCCATAGTAGAAGATTTATATGAATCGGATAAACCGCTTTTGTGTCAACTATAAACACAAACAATGCTTTCGTCTCTATTAGCACGATGATTACGTATTGTTCAAAACGATGATACACACAATGACAAGTATTATACAGCCAAACTTTCATTTTTAAGCCATTCATTTTAAACAAAATACTGTGAAACGTAGGCGATTATTTATGAAGGATATCTAAGCAATGTATTCTCGTCACTGCCACCGATGTAACACTTAGATAATTTCCTAAATCAACGCACAATACTAACAAATACTTTAGCACTATTCAATTTAACCACTAAGCCTACAAAACCAAGGACATATGAAAATACACTCTGAAATTCCAATCACTGCAGTGCACTAACATAAATACTCAATTACATACACTTGTTATCTTTTACATAGGTAAATATACCATCTGTCAGCAATAAACATACGAAATTGATGCTTATTCCTTTAGTTGAAAGGTCCAAATTGATTTAAAAGGTGATTGTTTTACATAGCGCAATATGTCGACCGCCGATTTGGATCCTGTAGCTAATATATTAGCGGTCACAAAATCACCTGTTGCCACTAAACACCTGTTCAATACAATCACATCTGACTCTAGTTGGCAAGCAAAAACAGACCTTATAACCGACAATTTAGGGTAAAAGATAGATTTGGATCTTAAAAAGTTTTTTCCTCGTCGATATCTGGTCGAAATTACGAAAAAAGTCTCGTTAAAAAACCTCTTTGGACAGTTTTATGATTGATAAAAAATTTGTTTCTGATCGCGTTTAAAAAATTCGAGAATATCTGCTCTGCAGCGCATTGACATTGGCAGATTGCAAGTGCCTTTGCCATTAAAAAGTTATCGGAGTTTTTGGCGGGACATATTTTTAGAGGCGATATTATGTGGTTATAAATACGCAATGTGTTTTTCAAGTCATATAATTTGGTTTTTTATGAACTTTACACAATTTTGATGATAAGTTTTGACAATTTGCACCTTGTCGAGTCATTCGCTCAATTTATTTTACAACTTGTCAATTACGTTATATTTTTATGGAAACAGGCAACACCAGCAACATCAAAAACATAATTTCCCTGCAAGCCATTAACTTTATAGATCCTCATTTCCAAACAGGAGACATTTACTGCACAGCACTCCACAAAACATAACGAAACAACTAACCAATTTATTTGCCGAGCCTTCTGTCGTATCGACGGTAATTATACAAGCACTTTTCCCGTATCCGTCCGGAGCTCATCCTTATTTCTGCACACCCATATAGGCGCGCTTTCACTTTAGCCATACTGCGATTTGAATCTCTCTGCAATTTCTATTTTAGAATGTACCTAGAACGTATCTACATATATCAAACCAGTTGTAACATCGCTTAGTTTAGAAAATAAAATGTCAAAGGTATGGACTTAAGTGAAGATACGACTTTACAACTTGAATATAAAATTATAAACCACTAACACTTATTGTAATTCTAGTTCTTCAGTTAGGTATCATAAGGTCGTACGTATAGATGTAAGTAAAATTATTCGTCCTTTTTTTATCGTGTAAGACTTTATTGCCTCGATAGTAAAGGGTTTTAATAAAGCGAGGACTTAAATAGCTGTAACTGATTTCGTAAGTTATCTTTTGTGTATGTTTAGTGTTGTTCATTAAATCTTATAACTGTATTGTAATAAAGTGTGACTTTATAGGTACCGATCACAGACATAGTAAAAAATATAGACTAAGTGCTGCGAACAACCATAGTGAAGCCAACAAAAACCGTGCTCCTTCATGTAGTACAACCAGTGCTCACGTACACACCATGCACCTGAAGGATATTTGTTTTCGCGATGCTTACTGGACAATGCCGCGACATGTGAACTGAGAGGGGTTAGCACGGTTTAAGGTGCATGTGTGTGCGTGAGCGCTAGTTTGTACACACGGCTACACATCAAGCTGTAGATAACCAGTATAGGCTGACCTCGCGTTGGAAGGAAAACCTATACAATGCGAGGTCAGCTTATACTGGAAATGTACAGCTTGATGTGTAGCCGTGTGTACACGGAGGAGCACGGTTTTATTGGCATCACTATGATTGTTCGCAGCACTTCGTCAATATTTTTTAACTATGTCTGTGATACCGATGTACTCTACACTGTTTTTTGCAATGAAATCAACTTCTGCGCGAAAGTATAACGATTTTCAACTTAAGTCACCAGTCATCCCCCTACCCCCGACATATAATTTTATTGGGACTTTTATTCGATTTCCAAAAGTCCCAATTCGTAAATCAATGAGGCATTATGTGGGGTATTTAGAATTTTGGGTAGCTCATATGAATCGGTTACTTCTGTTATCTTAGCAGGCAGCTAATTAATTGTATGTGTAGATTAGGTTGAAGTTGAGAAATTATATTTAGATACATTGAGAATTAAATGTGTGTTTTGAATCATTGATTGCGTCACCTGCTTGATAGTGCTATATTAGGAAAGAATAATTGCAATAAAACCGCCTCGCACGAGTGACGGCCGATTTTCAAATATTCGTCCGGAGCATCCCGGGCCCTGCCCTGCTACCAACCTGCTGACTGGTTACACGGCATAATAGAAAAAGAATAAAGACAGAATATTGTACATCTAATCGTTAAATGGGCCTTAATCCATCATCGAGTGTTGTTGTTTGTTTCTTGATGAGTGGGTAGCAAGATCATCAGTAATTCAAACACGGCAGTCTATAAGATTACTATATTCTATGACCTTTAACTTTGTATGAGAGTTCGGTAGTGATTAATGTGAGTGGATCTATAAAAACGCTCATACTACTTCCTCGAACAACATAAAAACTAATATTTTAATACCCATAAATTTCTACTATAACCTCAATTCTATCAAAACTTTGACGAATTTCATATCAAAAATAGCACGCCGTCGTCTTAATTACGATATCGTCTAAAATGGAGACATTTTATCATGGCTATAAAACAAAGTAAAGCTATAAATTCAATCCGGTATTAAGTATATTACATCGAACAGAATCTAGTTTTTTGTATGGCGAAGACAAACAGTTGCAATAACTTACGTTTTATTGGTGGAATATAGAGCTTTTATAGCCACAAAGTCGTATGTGAACTTTAAATTTTAAGTCCGTGTATAGTTACATAAAATGAGTACACAATCAAATGAGACTTTCCATCTTCATGTCTCAGTTTGGCGAACTGGCCTGCTGGCTAGGTACATATAGGCAACAGCTTAGGTGGTATTGCAGTTGTTATGGGCAAAAGTAACCGCGAGAGGTGGGCCTCTAACTCGTTTCGCTATCCTATAATATAAAAAGACTGATCGCGCATCCCTCGGGAATTGTTTTCTTTCCCGGGATATGAAGTGGTTAATCCGGGCTATGGTCTATGTTTGTGCCAAATTTCATCCAACGTGAAAAAGTAACAAACATGCAGACTCCTAAACTTTCGCATTTTTTAATATTAGGGTGACAAATATGATACTTGCTGAGTACATCATTTACAATACAATACAATACAAATCCTCTTTATTGCACAACAAGATTATATTAATTTCTTAAATAACTACTTATGCATGCGCTAGTGTACACACGGCTACACATCAAGCTGTACAAAACCAGTAAAGGCTGACCTCGCGTTGTAAGGAAGACCTATACAATGGTAGGTCTGGTAGAGAACGCCTATGGCGTTAAGACCGCCTTTGTACCCTGTTGTGCATAAAGAATTAAATAAATAAATAAAATGAACAATGCGAGGTCAGCTTATACTGGAAATGTACAGCTTGATGTGTAGCCGTGTGTACAACTGGCGGTCTTATCGCTCCACGGCGATCTCTTCCAGACAACCATTGAATGGACTGGAATGTCATGGAAGTGACAAAGGGTAGTTACCGGTGCACTTAAATGATGTCGGAAACTTAACTAATTAAACTAACTTAACTAGTAAAACAATATAAAAAAATATGCCAAAATATACATACGTGTATTATCCTCTATAACATCATAAACTTACACACGATTACAATAAATAAATATAGCTATATATATATACCAAATGAATATAGGACAACAACATACTCATGTCATTACAGATAATGCTCCTTAACTAATCGCTTAAAAATAGGTAGTGATTGTGCACGTCTAATCCCTACAGGTAACTCATTCCACAAACGAATAGCCTGCACAGTAAAGGACTTATCGAGGAAGTTTGTGGAATGAGTTGGCATTTTCAACCTTAAGTTCTCTGATGATCTAAGGGACCTCGTATGCGTATCACTTAGGAACTCGAATCGTTCTTTGAGGTAAAAGGGATTAGAGGGATTGAACAGCACATTATATAGAAGAGATAGTAAATGAGCATTCCGGCGAAGGCGGACCACAATCCGGTTGAAAATTGAAGTAATAGTACTGTAGTATAATCAGAACCGATTCAAACTACTACTACTATTTAATCTGTAAATTATAGTTCGCTGTAGTTGTAAATAGAAAAATATCGCAAAACGGCCACTTTTGACACTTTTCTAAAATATCTAAACTTGTAGTTGTAAAATATTTACAATTACAACGAACTATATTTTACAGAGTTAATAGAAGTTTGACAGACGCCATTAAAGATTGGCTAGTACTGTACCTACTCTTTCGCATCCAAACAAACCCAAAATAAATAAATCAAATTAAACTCTAATAAAAGATAATCAATACAGTTCATAATGGTACCCAAATATCTGTCAGAACTAATGCTATTCCACAATCAATTATTAGAATAATTAATTTTATAGACTCAGACTCCTACGTAATGGCACGATTTCGCTTTAAATGCAATTAGTATAATATGTCACAACATTTAGAAAAATATTAGCCTCATCTTAAACACCTTTGTATTGTGAGATTATCCAAAATTGGCGTGTGGAAAAAAATGTAAGTAGGTACACTCTGTTTTTTACCCGACTGCGCCAGAAGGAGGGTTATGTTTTTCGAGTGTATGTATGTATGTATGTATGTATATTTCTTTGGCATGCTCTGTGGCCTAAACGGCTTGATAGATTTTAGCTTGAGAGGTGTCGTTAGATGGGTATATCAAAATTATAAAAATCAAAATGGCTGCTTTTTGGAGCCATATTACATAATCAAAATTTTTTTTTTTTTATCAAAACCTATCGATTGGGGTATCAAAATAAAGGGTTTTATAAATGCTTTACAAAAATATATACAACTTATATGTTTAAATGTAATTTGGAATGAGAAATGCTAAAAAACAACAAAATATTCAACGTTAAAAATAAATTGGGTACCCTATATATTTATGTGTGACTTTAAACAAATTACATTAATAGCGCGATAAAACATGACAGAACTAAAAATTTTGAAATAAAAAAGTTAATTAACAAAACCAAAAAACCCGACTGCGTGTAAATATAACTGAAAAAATGTAAACAAGACTTGTGTAGGTATATCTGAAAGTATCAAATCAACACGCAGGCGGAGGCTACCTATGAACTACATATGTAATTAATGACCAAAAACATACGTAGCCTCCACCTGCGTGTTGATTTGATACTTTCAGATATACCTACACAAGTCTTGTTTACATTTTTTCAGTTATATTTACACGCAGTCGGGTTTTTTGGTTTTGTTAATTAACTTTTTTTCTTACTGGTCTTATTTAGTAAACAATCTTGGCATGTCTTTTTAATGCAATTCGTCAATATTAATTATTAAAAGACATTATTTTGACAATTTCACTCACTAAATAAGATTTTTAACCTGCTGAGGGCCAATTCTCGGAATTAAAAACGTTCAAATATAGTTCCATTTACATCTCAGTCTCCTGACGGTAGATGTTCCTATTTGCCGTTTATTTGTGACACTTAGGTCATTAATGTCACCAATAAATGACGATCAGAAACCACTACTATCAGGAGTTGGAGATTTAAACAATTTAGATTAGTTTGGAACTATATTTTGAAGCTTCATAATTACGAGATTTGCCTGATTACAAGTGCAGAACTAGTACCAAATTATATTTTACCAGTAGTTATTTGAACAAAGAGACAAGCCAAGATTGTTTACTAAATAAGACAAGAGAGAAAAAACAGACTTGAGAGTTAAATTTATTTTTTATTTTTATTGTGTTTGTTTTTTTACTCACTGTCCTAGGTCTAGGATTTTTAATGTACATTGATCGATTTATAGGTCAAATGTTGATTGAAATCTTGTGAGAAAATGGGGCATTGGACTCTCGGTCGGGTCACGTATACAGAAGCCCTTAATGTAATTTTTTAATGACATTAACTTTCTATTACTGGCTGTATGTTTTATTAGATGTACCTAATGATAGTAAAGGTATGTTAAGTAAGTCGCTTATGAGGGCGATGGAACTTAATGCCTCAAAATAGTTGGGCGATATCTGTCCATCTCTATGGTACTTACTATCCATATAATTTTACCTAATCATAACATCATTTCTACAATTAAATTAAATTAATAAGATTTATATAAAACTATGTTATCTGCTTATTTTTCTGTATGTTAATTTACTTTATTAACATCGTAATCATTTAAATTATAAACATACTAGCTGTGGGTTACAAATGTTACAATCCCAACTTCTGAACACTAAACAAAAGTGTTTTTTTTACAGAAACATTCTCAGGCAAATCATCTTATCATAGTTCAACAAACAAACAAACAAAAAAAAATTTTTTTATTTCAGAAACCTTCGCGGGCGCGCGCATAACAACTCACTAAAGTTTCATCGTAATGGTAATGGTATAGGAATTCATAGAAGATGAACAAACAAATGTTTATATTTATAAATATAGATATGTGCGTCCTAATATGAAAATCAGCTGCTTACCCCAAATGTATCTACACTAATAGCCTCCAAAAAAAATCTTCACCGATTACAACTACTATGTTGGTCAGTGGCCAATATTAACGTCACGTACTATACTGCGTACGCGCAACAGGCGGCTTTGAACAAAGATGAGCCTAATTAGTGATATCGTTTCTTCACATTTATCAGTCGACCTCGGCTCTTACGTTCACCAACACCTCCCTACGCAGATTAATTATAAATATTAATTTTTAGCTAATTGTGCGACTGGGTCATTATGCCGTTTTGATGTTGGGCGCAAAATTAATTATTGAAATTAATTATTTCACTTTCATATTAGTTGACAAATGGTAAGCCGATAATCTGTCACTTTATCTTTCGCAATATTATTTTACTAGCCTATGACCGCGGCTTCGCTCGCGTGTTATTCGGTTTATCACAGAAAGACTAATTTTAAGTTTCTTATCTTTTTTACACACTGTTGTCTACTTTTCTTACTTATTTTTCCTCTCGCAGGTCTGCTGGTAGAAATTTCTTTGAAATAAGCAGTACCTTTGTACATACCATAAATAAAAATTACGTTTCATATGTTATTGTGTGTACCTACATAAATTATAAATAAATAAATAAAGACGTTATAGTGCATCCCTCGAAAACTGTTTATCTCCCCGGGATAAAAAGTATCTGGGTTATGTTCTATTTGTATGCCAAATTTAATTAAAATCCATACCGTGGTTTTTGCGTGAAAGAGTAACAAACATCCATACTTTCTCACAAACTTTCACGTTTATAATATTAGTAGGAAGTATAGAATACTGTATTTTTCTGGTGTGCCAAATTTCAAACAAATACTTTTAGCCGTTTCAGTGTGATTGGCGGACAAACAAAAAAACGTCCATACATTCGTTTGTTCGCCAGCTCTTCAATTAAATGCTCTTCAAAAAATGTAAGCTCGTAAGTGACGAGTTATTTTAACTATTTTTAACACCATATCTCCTCCAATTCTCAAATAGCCAAAAAAACTAATATTAAACCAAATTAACCGGGTCTAAAGTTAAGAATGCGTAGAATTAAATAAATTAAGTTGTGTCAGAGTTGTAGATCGTCATAGACGCAATAACGATACAATTATAAACAATCTCACACGAGAGGCCGGCCTAATAAAAATAACAACGGTTATCAATTACATATCGACCGGCTAATAAATACCTTTTTAGAGGCCTTTGTAATAAAGGAAAAACCTTTAAATCGGATTAGGAAACGACGTACGTACTTATGAGGACAGAACCTCTATTTTTACAGATTGTCTAATATAAGATTTTTTTATGCTTGTATTTTTTTTTTGCCTATGCCCGCGGCTTCGCTTCCGTGGTTGGAAAATTAAAAGAAAATATTCTATATTTTAATTCAAGACATCATCTCTCTGTGTGTCAAATTTCATCCAAATCGGTCCAGCAGTTCTTGCGAAATGCTCGAACATACAATCAAACAGACAATTACAGTTTTATAATAGTTAGGATGCCTCCGAGTTTCACGAACCGACGGTCTTCTGTACTGAAAGTTGGTCTTGGTCATCTTTCTTCAGCTAGAAAATTACAGAGTCGTCAAATATTGCAAAACTATTAGGTATACTAGTTTTTCGATCGGTTTAAAAACGAAATACCTACAGAAAAGTATGAATGGGCAAGAATGGCAAGATTTGTCCAGATGTTAGCCAGCACAGTTATTAAAAGAAAATAGTGAACCGTCGACCGCAAATCATTGGAAGACAAACCATTATAAGCGAAACTGCCATAGTATGTAAGTTTCATTCAAGACATCTGTATAAACTGGTTTTGTTTCCATCAATTTGCGCTGGACTGTTCCTACTCGTCTTTGCCCAGAAGTAATACAGCACAGGCAAGGTGAAAACTGATTTTCTTTATTTGCTTTTCTTATAGAAGATCTCTCGTTTGTCCGGTCGTTGTGGCGATGCTTGGGCTTTCCCAAGCATCGCCACAACGACCGGACCGCCTATGTCCAACAGTGAACGTCTTTCGGCTGAAATGTTGATGATGATGATAATGAAGCAATCAACGCCGCCCAAGTATATCCGTATAACACCAGAGGAGTCAGCAATGCGCTACCGACTTCAAAAAGACACATTACAATAATATGCACTTTTTTTTAAGGCTCCCATGTCCAATTTGTTCGGGAAAACCGCTGACGGAAGTTGGTTCCGCAGTTTTTCTGTACGAGACAAGAAATGGCGTATGAAACGTAGTAGTTGACCGCTAACCATCAGGATGGTGAGGATGGATGTATGTTATGGTGGTAGGTACGATGGTGGAAGTCAGCGGCTGTTATAAGTCCGCGTCGGCAATGTTTGCTAACGCGCGTACAGACGGATTCGACGCCGTCTGGCGTAAGAAGTCCGCCTCACTACTGCCCAGGCTGCGCGGCAGTCACAACACCATCCTGCACATGATAGCCGCCCGGGCTGATAGTCCTTGTGTGGGCGCTAGTCGACCGGACCAAATCCCTCTTAGTTATTAAGTACTAACATAGGTTAAGTTATATGTTACTAACACATTGGACCCATTGTTGTCTTAAATAAATAAAAATAAGGTCGAAAAATTTCTCAGAGCACTTCCCATTGTACGGTCACCATCCTTCCCGGTGGTACATTTTGTCGACAAAACCCTTGAACAAATCCTGCCCTGCTACATTGCACTTACCTACGGCTGCCTTGAGTGCAAGCGATTTTAGCCTTAATGGTGGTTCACCGGAGAGATTTCTGACTGTACATGCAATATAATAATATGTAGAAAATACATACTTTAGAATTTGAAACTTAACTTACCACGAAGTTATTCCTTGAAATATTTTTTATATCTGCGGAATCTATTCCTTATTACTATTCTTAAGCTTGCCACGGACCGGTTCCTCAATGGTAACAATAAAGTGGTCAGTTACACTGTCCGACCATCATCGTTCCAATTAGAGGTTTATTATTAATAGTTAAAAAGCGTGTCTTTACGATCTGTCTGTCTGTGAGTCTGTAGCACGCGAACATATCGGCTCATATACGGAATTACGCCGTGACGGTGGATGGATTAATACACGAGGGGAAGATTCAAATATTCAAAGTTATTTATTTTGCCAACTAAGTGTACATATTGGTGTTATGGCCAAAATCACAGAAATACATAGATAGAATAGGAAAGTCGGCGGGGCGCGCATGGCAGCACTCTGCACCATAATGCAGGGCATTTCAAAGCCTTTCTCAGCATTGTAACAACAAACAGTAACTACTGTACTGTAACAAAAACCCGCACAAATGCCTTATTGTGCTGTTTCTAACTGCAGAAACAAAAGCTGTAAAGTACATTTGATTAAAGTTAATTTTTAAAAAATAATGACGTCAATATGGGAGGCGTAGTTTGTTCGAAAGTTGCCACACATGAATCACAAGTAAAATTGTGATTACAACCATTGTACCTATCCGCTTAGCATCAGGTGGGCCCTTAGCTCGATTCCCCATCCCATAATATAAAAAAATATAAAAAACGAAAATTTCTGTGGCCGAAATACACATGCCTGTAAAATGGAGCAGTAGCTGGCATGCCAGCTAACTGCAAATAACTGACACACTGTGTATACATTTGCAAGTAAAATTGCAAGCAATTTGTTTACTGGCATGCTCATAACTTGCAAGAAGTATACACGAGCCAGTACCATGTGTAATAAATCCTAATTATTACATTATGCCAGTACGCCACACTACAGACGTCTTGACAGCACTTTTTCTAGTTTTTGCATCAACGGAAGCATTCGAAGTGAATTAAATAGTGTCATATTGTTACTAGCAGTAAAATGGGTAGCAAAATAAATGACACAAAAAAAATAAGAAGACGGATTCGGTTGACACTGGCACGCCCGTAGCTGGCACGTACATACACACACACGTATTGCAGCACCCCGCCCTCATATTGCATGTCAGTAAATCAAATGTTGTGCTATCTACTTGTTTGCCAGGTACACAGTCTACAACAAAGAACAATGCCAGCTACCATATACACATGGAAGTAGCAGGCACGTGCAAGGAGCTGGTATCCAAGCGTGCAAGTTACAGGCATGTTATTAGAGGCTTCAAGTTATAAACATAGAGGTTAAGAGCTTTAGAGGTTTTTTCATGAAAATGATAGAAGGCAGGCAGGAGTAGACACTGCTCAGCAATACTCTGTAGATTCCTTTGCGTTCCTTTCAAATGCATAAGATAAGATAAAGAAAGATTAATTTTCTCACCGCAATAAAATTAAATCATACACAATTTTTTGTAATTTTTTTTTTGGGGATCTAGTCCCAAACTAAGCAGAGCTTGTGCTAAGGGTACTAGACAATGGATATAATACTTATATGCTTTTTTTTTGTAAATACATACTTATAATACATAAGAAACACCCAGACCAACACAAACACTTAGGGTCATATCTTGTCAAAGGTCATCACATAAATATTTGTGTCCTGTGGGAATCGAACCCACGACCTCATGATCAGCAGTCTGACCCTCGAACCACTAGACCACAGACGTCGTCAATTGAAAGTACAAGGTACCATTTACAGTATACTGGTGCCTAAACTAGGCGTAAGCCTGTATTTCAGGACACCAGGTCTCCAACTTTTGGGTAAGAAATATATGTATATCCTTTGAAATTATGAGTTTTATAATATAGAGCCTATAAAAGCCTCCAGAAGGAAAAAATATTTTGAGATCTTTCATGCAAATTCAATTCATATTCAAGAAAGCAGATTAGCAAGGATATCGCTGAGCTGAGTTTACTTTTAAAAACGAATCGTTTAGTAAAACTATCCCTTTACACGTGCACAAAATCGCCTCGTGTGTACCACACCAACCAAAGTCACATTTCTTACGCCATCGAACCGTGGCCGTCGTTAACGACTCGCGATTCGTCACAACGAGTAAAATGTATTCCAATACAACACCACACGACCAACTCTATTACATTATGTATTATTTAGGTAATAACCTCTCAATATCTCTCTATAGTCTTAACCGACAAATTCTTCGATACGCCCGTTCGATTAATGAAACTTGAACTTTTAAATGAGAGAACAAAGGAAGTCATTGGCGTTCTATTTTAGAGTTGCCTCAGTTTTATTTAGTGTTAATTTTATTATCAATAGATTATAAGATTTTATATGTAGATAGATGGATTAGAGATAAGAGATGCTGATGTGAAGGTAAGACCTTATTTATAGAAGCGAAAATCTTATTTGCATACATGTTTTTATCTATGTTATTAAATAAAGTTCGAGGCAATCGGAAAACTACCTCCCACGCAGTTTGTTTTGGTATAATTTTCAGCTGAGCTCAATGATTTCTGAGGCAGGATTAGGAGCTTGAAAAACTCAACAATATTTCAGGTACATCCATCTATCGTATTCCGGCAATGTATCCTAACACCCATCTCTGCTCGTGGGTGTCGTAAAAGGCAACTAAGGGGTTCACGGTTCACCAGAGGATGGGCAGCAGCGTTCTCCGAGTATTTATTCAACCGATTGCGATCACCAACCCGCCTGCCAAGCGTGTCGATTATGGCATATCCCCCCTCTTTTTGGGGAGGCCTATGGCCTGCAGTGGACGTCTTTTGGCTGAAATGGTGATGATGATGATCCTACTATATCCTACTATAATATCATAAATGTGAAAGTATAGATGTTTGTTTGTCCTTCAAATACACTGAAACGACTGAACGGATTTGCATGAAAAATGGCACACAGATAGACCACTATGTGCCTAAATTTTAAAGATAAAACAAATGTTAAGTACGTCTACCTACCCCTTCGGGGAAATACAGGCGTGATGTTATGTTTATGTTATGTAAATGTAAAGTAATAAATTAAAATCTATAGACACAATGTTTTTCTCAGTATCGCAACGTGTAAACTTGTCGGTTATTAATACTGAACTTAGTATTAAAAGTAATGCTGGAATGCTTTAGCATTAACTATATATTAGCTTTAACTTTAGTTACTTAACACCATAACCTATACTATAAACTAAGTAATAAACCGAGCCCACAGCCCAACAGTTTATTACTTTAACCTAATCAGAAAATATGTCATAATTTCTCTAAGTTTCGTCAAGGCTCCAATCTTCAGAAGCTCTAAATACCACAGACCAGTAAGCTTCAAGACTCCGCATAAACAAAGTTTTGTATTCGAACGCAGTCGTAAAACGTTGGTGGGGTCAGGGGGGCTGACGGCGCGTTATGATTGGCCGGCTCAAAAGTTCGGTGGTATGATTCCTTATGATTGGTGCCGCTCGCTGACTGAGTGACGTTCCGATTGGCGGAGGGACGTATGATATGCAGTGGTAGAGCATATGCGTTGTGACCGGGGGTGTCCAGCTAACCGGCGTCTAGAGGCTTACTGGTCTATGTCTAAATACACACAAGAAAACACAAACTTTTTTTTTTTATTAAATAACACGAACATAAGGACTGGAACTTAGGGCCTTAATAGACCGTCTGCATTTGGACTGCAAGTTGGCTGCAAACCTACAACTGCAACTGCTGTTTCGTTGCAGTTGCAACGACGTCAACAGTTTCGATAGAGTACAGTTCTATAATAATGACGTATTATCCTTAGCATTAAAATTAATAAATTAAAAACATACAGAAGTAAATATTATAAAATCAACAAAGACACGATAAAAAATAAACGTCAGTTTTGTGTGGCATGGAGTTTGACCCAATGCCACACAAACGGACACTCAAATCTGTCCGCTATCACTTTCAGAATGCTGTTGGTGCTTGCCCGGACACGGTGCAGGCCGCTCTCTTTCTCATCATAGCATGAAAACCATCAATGCGAGCCTGCATAAACATTCCCGACGCACTGCAATGCCTTGGCAGCCCCAACAACATTCCAAAAGCTTTATTATATTGTACACGGACTCCTCTCTCTTCTCATGAGTGTCGTAAAAGACGACTAAGGGATTCACCACAGGATGGGCAGCAGCGTTCTCTGAGTATTTAAACAACCAACTGCTATCGCCAACCCGCCTGCCAACCATGGCGATTATGTCATATCCCCCCCCCCCGCCTCTTTGGGGGAGAAGCCTTTGTCCAGCAGTGGACGTTTTTTGGCTGAAATGATGATGATGACACGGAGGTCGGTTGTATCGGTTATCCACTACATAAAAACAGCATCTAAATTGCGATCTGGCAGTTAGCTTGCAGTTCGGATGCAGTCCGTCTGCCTGAAGTCTGTTAATCTCCAGTTTCTGAAAAACTGGTAAGCGAAAAATTTACTAATCAGCTTTAAAATCCCATTTCAAGTATTGTGATTAGTTGTTAGTATTATTGACAACGAATCACAGGAGCTGACATTAGATTTGACAACAGATCAAATTGATCAGCCTTCTAGATAAACTAGGGGTTTGTCCAATTCCGCCCATTCGGCCAGGGTGTCCGACGCATCCTGTGAAATCAACCCCGCTTCTAATCAAACCATCGACCATACACCCCAATAGATACCTCATTACAGGCGACTGTTGTCTATCAACACATTAGTCTAACAGATCTGATGTACGTCGCCACTATTAGCCACTTCTTATCAGTTTCAACCACAAGTTAGCCGTCAATACTTCCGTGTTAGTCATCAGCCAATAGCCGCCTTGGTAGAGCCTCCTACCTCAGCTAGTTGACAGAATGTCAATCGGGAAGATGGATATAGGTTGTCCTCCTCGTGGAATCCGGTAATCGAGAAGTGTTCACGTCGTGGTATGTCTACATGTATGTCCGCCGAAACTGTCAGCATTGTGTGTCGTGATTCAGCATATCTTGTTACGGACAGCGACTTTACGAAAAACCAACCGCGGGTAGTTCGAGAAAACACCCGCCGCTCAAGACAATGACACCCACATACTTCAGTCTGCTCGTGACCACGGCCAATGCAACTTGGCCGAAACGTCGAGGTTAGTCAAAATGTTTGTTATATTTTGATTTAATTGTGCGCGACAAGTCCCGTAAACATAGTTCAATAAGAATGTCACTGAATTTATTGGACGCATTATATTCAATATTAGGCGTCTCTTGGGTGTGTGGTGTATTCACCACTAGCGAAATTACCTAAAATATGTTGTTTTCGATGACAATTTAGTTCAAACACAAAACTCGCATTCTCCTACACACTAGAAACGTGTTAAAGAACCTTCCATCCGAACAAAATAACACAAACTTAATCCCACATCAATAAACTAGAAACACTATTACTTTCCCTTGATATTTGCAGCTGAATTAATGCCTTCTCGAATAGAAATGTTCGGCCAATACCGTAGTCAACAAGTCTGGCCGGGCCGAAGAATGCTCGAAGCTATTTACAAGCCGACCTATCAAATTATGTAAATACCACACTATACATCAGCAATCGCATAACAAAACTATCTAACAAGACTCTCATTAATTAAAACGTATAACTATCAAAAACTTAAGTAGAAAACCGAGCCGAACCCGCTACTTTTAAATTATAGAAAAATTCTACGTCACCGCAAATTGGATTCTAAGACATTTATCAGAAAAATCTGTAATAACATCTCTTGATAAATTAACGAACTGAGTATTTACATAATAACATATCTAAACAAACCAAGACAAGCTGAAATAAACTTCAACATGTTGATAGTAGGGTCTATTTCTTTTCCATTTGGTTTTCAAGATTCCAGTTGTGATCGCTGGACGGCCCGTATAGATCGCCTGTTCTATCGGAGATGTAGAATTATGAAATGTTTAGATGTTTAATGCCATTTTAATTAAGGGGAATGCAGGGATTTTAAAAGCCTTATGATTACTTTTAAATGACCAGAAAGGTAATGTAAAAGTTATAACACACATGTAGGGTTTAAAATTATTTACTGATTCGATCTTCTCCAAATGATTCTCTTCTATAAATTAAAAAATATAGCAACAGAAAATTACAACGCTACATACCGACTTAAATCGTAATAATTAGAAAACAAATTTTAATTTGCTTGATACATAATTAATTCCCCAATTATACTGAAATTACCGGAAAACTCTGCATACTTAAAACAGTTAAAACACAAAGTAACATTTAATCAAAACGGAATATTCTCTATATAAAAAAAAATCTCGCCTAAACTCTAAATTACTGCCGTCCGGCCAAACGATTGAAATCTAAATCCAATTACACTTCCATCTAAAATAGTCCCAAACTCGAGTTCGTCCAATAAACGGCCGGCCTATCTTCTAAACATATCTAAACAATTTCAATGCCATGCCATCCAACTGGGATGACCCAAGGGTCGAGCTTTCTACGGGCCCCGACGTCATGCGTCGCGTCAGCCCGTAATTAATGACCAAGAACCCTACGAAAGCTTGCCGGTCTTAAGACCTGAAGCCTAAATCCGGCTGCATTGGTTAATTATGATAATTTCACAGATGGCAAGTTTGCAAATTTAATTTTTATGTTGCATGCAGCTGTAACTGAGTAATTAATGCGTTCTGTAATTAATGCGTTCTGGGTTTTTTTATGTCATAAACTGGTAGAGGATGATGTATAGAATTGTCACGGTTTTTTTTATTAACATTACTTATTTTAAAAAATTATGACTAGGTACATACCTATATAAATATTGGGAACGTAACCGGTTTCTTTGCCTATACTGCCTGTTTTGAGCGTCTGATTTTACGAGGAATGGACGTCTTCATAACTTCTCAAAACTCAGAGACCTCATCAATCACCTTTTATCCTTCAATTTGACTTAGGTCACGTCGGTCACCCCTTAGATACCTAGGTATATCTATATACCTAGGTATTTAGGTACTAGTACCTAGGTACTTACCTAAAATTCGCACAGCCGGAGCTGGAATTAACTATCCTTGACCGAGGATTATACGATTACAATACGCGATAAACATCAAAGCTACTTTTCTTTCATCAACTCAGCCTATCGCAGTCCACTGCTGGACATAGGCCTCTCCCAAGTTACGCCACAACACTTTTCTTTAGCAACATTAAATAACACATTGACTTGAAAATTATTATAACATCTCAATTCCCTCCATTTTATGCTAATTAATTGTCAATGTCCACACAACTTAACTTATCAAAAGAAACGGTTGAAATGTACCTAGTGTTTTATCCTTTAATCGACGCTATTAAGGCTGAATGCCTAGGCATTTAACTAATAATAGGGACTTATCTTGTCCAGATGGCAGCCATCTTAATGTCTTCCCGCCATTTTTTGTGTCAAAATGATTAGTTAAAAAAAAACACCTGTTACACGGTGGAAAGTTTTATCGGCTCCCTGATAGTGGCTAATGGATTTAAACCTTATTTATATTTCTGTGAGTTGAATTTGATAACTTTTAATTTAGGTATATAATAAAATGTTTATTTTACGTAAGGGAAGTTTGTCTTAAATTAGTATTTCTACTTGAGCGCTATCTTGCTGCCAGATAGTATATATAATCTTTGTAACTGTTTTTAATTTCAATTTCACAAAGCTTCTGTTTAACTATTCTTATTAGTTTAAAATATTTGCAATAGTTACCAAGGTATATTATTTTATTATGTTTTATTTTAACCTCCACTGACATCGGTAATATTATTATGATTGTTTTCTTTCCAGCATAGGCCTACCCAATACTCTTCCACAACTAACGATCATGTTCTTTTCCTCTCCATGTCGCACCTGCTTTAACTAGTTCATAAGTTGTCCACCTATCTCCAAAATGGTCTTCCTCTTTTCGCTTTTCCTTCTCTAGGAACCACTATATTACATCTCTGGTTCATTTTATCTTTATAACTTCTGATGACGTGACCTGCTACTTCAAAAAATAAAAATAAAATAATATAATATATTATAATCCATTATAATAAAACAAAGTTTAACCGGATTAAATCGCGTATATTATTTAAATTGGTTAAACTTTGTTTTATTATAATGTGTAGTGATCGCGAAAACCTAAGAAGTTATTATATTATAATCCTTCCAAATTGACAGCTGGCTGTAAGGCGCGTCCAGAAATTAGGTAACTCAATTTCAAGTGATTTACCTTGAAATATTATATTTTATTGCGGGGTTCTAAAAATATTTTAAATGCCGAAAGTTATTTTAGCGAAAAAGGACCAATATTAAAACTATTCCAACTTCTCTAAAAATATTAATTATTTTGTACAAAACTCGCCATGATTCTTTGGCTATCAAGGTCAATAAATACACAAAGCCAACCAAAACAGTCAATAAAACAAAATACTTTTTTTTACCTCCAAGCAACAAGTTATCAACAATTTTACCAGTTTGTTATCAAATAACGAATATAAAACAGTTACATACATTAATTAACTTCGTAGCTTGTTCACATAGTCGGAGAAATGACAATACCTACTGGCTCATAATGAAGAAAGAAAATTTTATCAGATCATCAGTTCCTGTATAATTTACTTCGATAAACAAACCGATTTAACTTTTATATGAATCCAATACTTTACATTTTTAATAGCGAAATTATGAGGTTTTAATGTAAAGAGTGTAATGTTATGTTTTAATTATAACATGTAAATAAAGTCGATGTAAAGTTTAAACTTTATGGTTCATTTGTTTCTTTATTCTTTTCATGGTTCGTTGGTTCGGCAACTATTATTAAAGAAAACCTTGAAAATGCCACGCTATGTGAACTCCTTGGAATAAAATCTCTTTCGAAAGAAAGGTACCTAAATCGCCAATATGAACAACCAGCCTACGATAAAATATTATATTTTTGTCACATTTAACATGTATTATGTAAAGGTTCTTATACATTATACATATTTTATAGCCGAAGCCAGACATACAACGTTCATTGATGAATTACTAACTACTTTGACTTGAACGCGAAAAGTCAAAGAACGTGTATGGGCGTCATAAAAAGGGGAAGGAGTTTGCTGGTCCATTAAAGATTACCAATTCACTTAGGTGACAGGATGTGATGTAGCTATTTACGTAGAGTTGTCTGTCTGTACATTAAATTAGCGTACTACTAAAAATAAAAATAAAAGAGGCTTCGATTTTTTCTACGATATCATAAGACGCGTTTTTCCGAAAAACAAGATAATAACATGTTCAAAAATGGTAATGGTGCTTGCATCACATTTAACATCTTTATGTTTAAATTTCGAACAGAACGTAGTGGCCATACTTTTTTTACAGTTGATTGAAATAAAAAAACAGCCCGCCTATACATTGCTGTCGTTGGTTTTCACACTGGCAACCCTACATATGAGTATGACAGGCGACCTACGCCCTGTCGCCTCGTAAACGCGTCTTTATTGTAATGAAACGCTATCAAGTGTAATGTTGCCACACTTAAGTAGCCAGCCACACCTAACGCGTTGGACCGCTTCCACACCTGTGGCGTAATTCAGATTCTGTAACTTGTGTGAATACGCAACTATTTATAATTAATATACTGCAGTTAATTATTCCAGAACCATATTTTCCTTTCGCAATTTTTTGACATTTCAGATTAATTCAAATTCAATTCAATTTTTCACATTGTTCAAAGCTCAAAACTAGCCACCGCTAAACAAAAACAACTATAGATAATCCTTTGTGGATTCATAAATAAAATTATTTGACTAAATGTAGCCAATGTAGCCATTATGATCCTGCTTGCCATCGCATTCGTGAACTACATACCTAGTAAGAGAAGATACCAATACTTAACCGGTGACTTCACTGTAAATTCTTGAACGTACTAGTACACCTATATAAATTCTCAAAAATGTAAAAGAAAGAAACAAAGTATCATTATAAAAGATGCTTACGACCTTCAGAATGGTAGAAAGGTACAAAAAAAAGAAGATACAAACATTCTTAACTCTACAACTAAAAAAGAAAGGAAAGGGCAGTTAGTGGTGAATTTTATTGCGCCTAAGTTATTAGTCATCGCAAATGATTAAAAACGGCTTAGTTATGATCATTAAAAGATTTATGCATCTTTATCTTTGAGTATATACCATAGGAGGGAGTAATAACAGGCGTACCCCTCTGCCATGTTAAAGTGGCGTATGCCCATTGACGTTTATAAAAACTAGTTCACTCGCAATATCTGGCCATTCTGTGTCGCTTTGTGTCGCTTTATACCACTCATACAAAAATGGTTATTTGTTCGGTGTTTCTGTGCAAAAGGTGATCTACTACCTCAAACCTGCGGGAGCATGGAGTTTCCTCTCACATGTAAATATTATTTCTGTCTAAAATGCATACATTTTGCATAAAATCGAAGATAACTAAATAAAAATTATACCTCCGTACCACGTTTTATTACGACAGAAAAATTATAGTACAAGACGTAGTGTGGGGACATGGTGAATAGTAGTTGAATGAACGAAATTAAAAAGTGGTTCACCGGTTGTCATACTATTACTTGGTGCTTTATCTTATTGTTTTATTTTATAATAATGCCTTGTTAACTGAAAATAATTAAATTATTTTGAATTTAAAATTGAAAAAAATTGTATATATATCAAAAATTGCTAGTGCGTCTGTTAGTAATTGTGTAACTTCTGAACGACTTGACCGATTGAGGTCATATTCACATACTCAGATGAACAACCTATAGATGGTTAATCACCGACATTTCAGCTAGTTAGATAGAGAACGTTAAATTACGTAATATCTATGAAAGAAGGAGACGATAGATTAATATTTTGTCCTTATCGTCCTGGCCGGTTTTTTTAAAACTACAATACTAACCCCCAGTTTCCGAAAGGCTGATCATCACAAAAATTAACTAATCGACTGTCAAACCTCCTGAGATTTGACCTGTCAAGCGATGTGATTAGTTGTTAGTATTTTTGCCGATCAATCACAGGAGCTCACATTAGATATGACAATAGATCAAATTGATCAGCGTTCCAGAAACTGGGGGTAAGTAATAAGCAGGGATGTTATGGAGCTCCGTAACCGTAACCGTATCCATCCATCCATCATCATCATCAGCCTATCGCATTCCACTGCTGGACGAAGGCCTCTGCAATAGAACGCCACCGACTTTTATCCTCGGCTACTCATCTCTCATCCAGTTTCTACCATAAAGTGTACAGTTATTAAATTGTGACATGAAAATTTGAGAAAGTAAATACCTACTTTTTAATTATTATTATAAAATTAAATACTCATGATTTCTTTTTAAATACGCCTTATTTCCTAAAATTTATTTAATTCAATAACGTATCAAAATTAAAGTTCAATTATTATCTCCTACAATGCTGTACTAAATACCTACATGTAATTCCATAACCTATCTACAACTACAACCTACAAGCTTTTCAGTAGTAATCAGAGATGGCGTGCTTGTATAGCGACATTAATTCAAATTCAAATTCAAATTCATTTATTGTGGATCACAGGTTCATAAGATGTGTAAAAATTATTAATAGGATCAGCCATGTCCCGCCATTGAGGCATACAATCATAATTTAATTAAATAACATAACATAATATATATATATATATATATTAGCGACTGGCGATTGACATCCATTGCAATCTTGTGGTCCACTTGTCATCAAACTGTGGGTGCGTGCGGGGCGCGGGTGAGGGATCTTAAATAGGCGGGGGGGGCGGTGAGAGGCTGTTCTGTACTTTAGTATTATTAGGTATTCTGTGCTAGAACTAGAATTATATACATAATATACACGCTGAAATTTTCATCGCTTTCATCCCGCGGTGTCCTACTCTATCTCAGTAGTTACTATCTTTTAGTCAAACCAGTTTACAAAAAAAAACCTAGAATACAAAAACTGGCAAGTGAAAATAAATAAGTTATGAAATCGTTGAAATTTGTAGTAAGGGACAAACACACGAAAGTAGTTAAATACGGCGGCCGGTCGGCGGCGGCGCGGCGTCGGCGGTGGCCGGAGCTACTGCGCGTTATCGTACCTAGGTAGGTATTTTATTTAGGATTTATTAAATAAATTAATAAATTTGTAGGTAAATGAATGGTTTAGGAAAGTTAAAGAAAAGACAATAAATTATGTTTCTGTGGTTTCTAAAGATTTGTTTGAATGCCATGTAGGCAGGTAAATGATCGACGTGACATAAGTAGGTACCTAGGTATGTTCAAGTTTGCAGGAATACAACAGCTGCCCCAAATAAATACCCAGTAAGGGGTTGTAACTAAATTTTACAGAAGCGCGTAAAAACATAAGATGACAAATACGTAGACAGTGTTTAAAAAGTTTGTAGGTACGTCGACTGCAGGACAGTGGTAACACTTCAATTCGAAAACAGCTCTTACTGCTTACGAAATAAAGATGCTGCTAATGTCAAAGTGTTGCCACCGACGTGCGGTTGACCTTACGTCCTACTGTTATGGAGTCGCTACACCGCGGTATTTAATCGATATAAATTTCAGCGTGTATAATATGTGTATATCTTAATATTTTAAAAAAATATGTAAAATAGTCATAATCATCGTGTACATGACTGTTACAAATGTTATAAAAAAAATAGCAAATAATTATATTCTATTCTACATATAATAAATTTTAACACAGTGTTTTATTTTTCATTTTCAAACAATGAATAACTACAATTATGTTTTCTACGATATCAAATCAATTCCTGTATCATTCAGTTTATCGGTCTTTATTAGTCTTTAATCA
The DNA here is from genome assembly GCA_949699075.1 of Asteroscopus sphinx. NCBI lineage: Eukaryota > Metazoa > Arthropoda > Insecta > Lepidoptera > Noctuidae > Asteroscopus > Asteroscopus sphinx. Next base: position 16,330,628 of record OX453022.1, on the reverse strand, counting down.
TACCCCATCACTAGTTTTTTTGCGTCTGTTGACATACGTGAACAAATATATACGACGATAATGTTGTTAGTGTGCGTGTTTTTTGTTTGTATTCTGAGTTTGTTTTAGTGTGAGTTCATTGCGACACGATATATTTTTGCACTTGTGTGCTATTACCTGTAAATGTGTGCTGTACGTGTTTTCCTCGTACCCCACCAAAGTTGGCAGAAAAAAATGTTTGTGAATTTGCGCGTTGCGACCTCCTATGGTATATACTCAAAGATCTTTATAGATCTCGCGATGTTCCTGGTCGTAACATTTATTATACATTAATTCTACAACTTCTATTTACGTATTATCTGAATAGTAAGTAGAACCATTGACGTAAAGCCGTGGACAAATTAAAGATTAAAAAAGACAAGAAAGATAAAATCTGTGATCTGCAAGGTTCCTTATTTAAATGAAAACGTCATATTCATAACTATGATCAATGACATTTCGAAGGAACCATAGAGTAAAACTAGTTAATTGCAGGTTAGCTAAAAACATTCTCACGAAGACGCTGAATTCTTGAGATTTTTAATTCCCCTTTTACGTCACAACTGGCAAGGTTCGTTCGTGGCTATGCTTTGTGAGAATGGACCGTGGCAATCGAGTCGGTATTAATACTGTTTGGCGGACTTTTATTGTCTTTTTTAGGTGTCGAAATGTTAGGTTTAGTCCGGTGCTATAAAATGTAGTCTACGATTTTTGTTGTTAACTGAAAATATGCAATAGAATACAATGGCACAGACATTTTAATTGTAAGTGTAGGTAATTCAAATCATCATTTATTGAATGAAAAAAAAGCCTCTAAGTAATTTTAAGGAAATGTCTGAAAAATCTATTGGGTGATGGACCAAGATGGTTTAATTTACTTTCCTTTTTAGGGTTCTGTAACCAAAGGGTGCCAAACAGGACCCTATTACTCTCACTACGCTGTCCGTCCGTCCGTCTGTCTGTCACAGGGCTGTATCTTTGTAACGGTAATAGATAACCAGTTGAATTTTCACAGAATATGTGTTACTAGAACACTTAGCAAAATCGTTGTGGCGATGCTTGCGGGAGGCCTATGTCCAGCAGTGGGCGTCTTTCGGCTGAAATGATGATGATGATGTGTTACTATGGTGCCTATCATGACAAATACTAATAATAAAAAAAGTCGTCACAAACCAGAGGGGGTCCCCATACAAGAAACCTCGAAAAACATACATTTTTTTCAACGTTTTGTTTTTGCTCTATCTTCAAAATTCATATTTCGCGCACGGTGCGTTGATATCGTTTGATGAACTCTCGTAAATTAAATCAGTTTCTATGGGGTATCAGGTCGATGAGTGGTACGGAACCCTTACTGCGTGAGTCCGACTCGCACTTGGCCGGTTTTATATGAAGTAGTACCATCCCTAGAGATCACAAAGTAAGATCCTCTTAAATGACCCAAAGATGCGCCGGCGCCGCTTAAATCCACATAATTTTCAAATTAACCGGATCGAATACACGTTCATATTTCGAAGCTGTAATTATCCAATATAGTAACATTTAACACTACCAGTAGGTGAAGCAATGGTGAACGCCTTATACAAATTCACTAATTACTTTGGAAGACGAACAGAAATCTATGTTAACCAGTTATGCGGGGATACAATTGGAACTCTTAATTTTAATTCAACTGAAGCTATTGTTGCAAAAATAATTAAATGTTGTAAAGATGCGAAAAGTAACATGTTTTTGTAATATACCAATGAATAGCAATTTTCTTTTTCATCAATAAACTTAGTTGGGAAATGTTATCCCTGTAATGTTGCTGAAACTATAGTGAAAAAAGAGTTCTAGAAAACTCTAATCATATCTTAAAATGCAAAAATGCCAGTAACCCGTAATATGTAGGTGTTGCTGTAAGCTTTACTGTAATAAAGTACATACTTACCTGAAATAAGCCAAAAAGAAAAAATATTTTTTTATCCTTAAAAATTATAAATCGACATAAGCAACATTTTAAAAAATCTTCAAAGAAGGCTTCGAATTTTATGACACACAAACACTTTCAATAAACGATTTATCGAAATTATTGTGTTTTACGAGCAATTGACATGAAAACACGAGTAATCGTTAACTTGTCTATGGTGCGATGGCGGGAAAACATCTGACGGCCATGATGAGTTCCAAATGATATTTTATGCGATAATCAAATGAGTTTATTAACATAAATAGTACCACAGTTTATGCAAGTGAATGCTTGTTGTGTAACCCTGCATTCTTGAGCCAGACTATGCGTAAGCGCTGAAACCGAGATAATCGCGTACTTTCGCGGCAAATCGTAATCTTGAATCGATTTCGCGATATTTGTAGCATCCATATTGTTTATATTATCGATTTTTTTTAATATGAATATTTGTGTGAAGTAATTTTTGGGGTTTCTCAAAGTCGATGTTGTCACTGTAAAGTATTTTCCGATATTTTTATTGTGTAGAGGGTAAACCTACATTAAAATATTGCAAAACGACTGAAAATTACTGTACACACGTATAAAAAAGACTCTTGTTTGTATTTACATCAGTGATTAGTTAATCAATGTTTTTTCTTGTTATTATAACTTCACGCTAAGAAATTGCTCTTTTTGTGTGTAAGCAGCAACAAAACTTTTATAAAAATTTGATAATCCGGTAAAACTATTATAGTATATATAAGTACATCGCAATAAGTAATAAGTAGATCGCCAACCCGCCTACCAAGCATAGCGATTATGGCATATCCCCCTAAACATGATGCTTGAAGGCCTATGTCAAGCAGTGGTCGTCTTTCGGCTGAAATGATAGATCATTATTAGACCCAATCTTAAACTAAACTTGTAGAAATTCTAGCAAAGAAATTGATTAAGCACATATTGACGACGTCTGTGGTCTAGTGGTTCGAGTGTCGGACTGCTGATCACGAGGTCGTGGGTTCGATTCCCACAGGACACAAATATTTATGTGATGAACTGAAGTGTTTGTGTTGGTCTGGGTGTTTCTTATGTATTATAAGTATGTATTTAAAAAAAAAAAGTATATAAGTATTATATCCACTGTCTAGTATCCATAGCACAAGCTCTGCTTAGTATGGGACTAGATGGTGCTGTGTAAAAATGTCCCAAAAATATTTATTTATTATTATTATTATTTATTCACCTCATACATATAGATGAAAAACTATCCTGCACAAAAACTCTGGTCTCAATTAGCTAATTAGTGGTTCTCTATTTAAGACTTAGAAATGTATTTGTATATTGTTTGATGAAGAAATAGCATGTAGGCTACACGTGGAAATATCGTTATGAAACATGCAAAAAATATCACTGTTCACGCATTTGCGAATTCTTACTATCAAATTGTTTGTCATGGGAACACTTTCGACTAACATTACCACGCTTATAACTAATATCGATAATTATAAATTACTGTTTTCACTCCGCTCCGAACGAACCCGTCATAAAATCACTCATCAACTTCGACGAATCAATTCATACGTCAGTCGAAACAAACTTAATTATTCAAAAGTATTCTAATATCAACCATAAGAAGAAAGCTGGGAGGTGTACATGAAGTTACTAGGTAAGTTTGTAAGAATGCAATAGTGATGTGACGTATAGAAATGTCAAAGACACAATGAAGCAATGAAATTGACTACGCACAGACATTCTTCTCGTAGTGTCAATATTGTTGTCTATTGTTCGAGTCAATTAGGTAATTGAATTGAATTATGCTATTTAAGTTTCAATGTAAGGGCTTTATATAAATAACATGGAGATTTAAATGTTTGGACGGATGTTGAAATTTTAATGATACCTGCAATTAGTTGTTTTGGACATCAAAAATAATTTCACTTTCATTTGAAGAGTTTTTTTTGCAGGCTCATTTCTTGCAGTCTTTTTCCTTATTAGCGGATTTTTTTTTATTACCTTCAGATATTTGTTACAACGTCAGTATTTTTTTGTGTATTGGGGACTACAATTTATAAAACTTCATAAAAAACAACACGACAATTAATATGTAATTTAAAAAAGCTCCATTAAAAATAGTCCGTGCATGAATAAATAAAAGCCATGTGCGTCAGAAAAAAAGATAATGATTTCTTATAATGTTATCAGATCAGATAAAAGATACACAAACAACATACACGCACAACATCTCGGAAGTTCTTTCAATAAAAATCCTTCACACAATCATCTATACATATATTAAATCACGAATAATGTACAATAGTACGTATAATTATATTTTAAAGTATGTATAATTGTGGCTGTCTGCTTTGCCTCGCTATCAGAATACATACCTTGACCTACAGTTGTCTATGATTCGTTATCAAATTAGAACAATGATTTTAATAATTAACTTGCAAAAAAACTTGTATTTGCGTAGTTCCGTATGAATAAAAGCATTGTTATCATTAAGCATAGCATTTTTTTAAATAAGGTTTCATTGATAAGTCAGAACTTTGATTAAATTAAGCTATGAGAACAACAAGACTGCTTCGTTGGTCTAGTGGTTGCAAGCGCGACCGCTGAGCGTGAGGTCCTGGGTTCGATTTTCGGGTCGGGCAAAGTGTTATTGGGTTTTTTCATTATGAAATTCTCAGTAGCAGCCCGGAGTCTGGATTTGTGCCCGGTCAATGGCAATAGGCTCGCCCCCTATTACATGGGACTATAACATAACTGGCGAAATGTGGGTGTACTATTACACCTCTGCCTACCCCTTCGGGGAAATAAAGGCGTGATGTTATGTTATGAGAACAGGCTATATTTATTTTTCCTAATTCTAAATCCAAGTAACTCCCAGAAAAATCATGTACCGATTCCTCTTTTGAAATGAAATCAAAAGCAAAGCAAAGAACTAAGACGAAAGTCATTGAAAAATGAACCGTTAAATATAGAGATGGTCCATGGATCTGAAACTCTGTAATTAAAATGGAAATAAGAAAAGCCATTTAGGATCCGATTTTTCACGTGTAACCTCAGCTAAGGGGGTTTCATCTGTGTGTGTAACAATGTCATTATCGATCAAACAGAAAGAATCTATTAACCCAATGATATTTAAAAATATCATTGATCTTTTACCACTGTATAATCTTCAAAAATTATTCCAATCCCAGACCAATGTCAAAAAGTGACAATTATAAATGGGTAGGTATTCTTGACTTAAAAAAACCGGCCAAGTGTGAGTGGGACTTACGCAATAAGGGTTCCGTACCACCCATCGACCTGATACCCCATAGAAACTGATTTAATTTACGAGAGTTTATCAAAAGACATCAACGACTACGTGAAATGTGAATTTTTGCATCTCATTCTTACGTTAGGTACCAACATATATGTCTAGATTTGCACTATTTTTAGTATTTTTTACTAAACTACATAGTATGCACTATAATCAGACCAAGTTTGACGCTGGTATGTATTACCGTTTTGAAGATAGAACAGGAACAAAACCGTTGAAAAAAATGCATGTTGTTCGAGGTTTCTTGTATGGGGACCCCATTAAGTTTAAGACTTTTTTCATATTTTTAGTATTTGTCGTGATAGGCACCATAGAAACACATATTCTGTGAAAATTTCAACTGGTTATCTATTACCGTTACGAAGATACAGCCCTGTGGCAGACAGACGGACGGATGGACGGATTGACGGACGGACGGACGGATGGACGGACGGACGGACGGAAGGACGGATGGACAGCGTAGCGAGAGTAATAGGGTCCCGTTAGCAACTTTCGGGTAAGGAACCCTAAAAATATGTAACACAACAAGCGGACCCGGCAGACGTCGTCCTGCCCGGAAAAGCAGCGCCACATATCATTAAAATCGTCCCTGCCGTTTAGGAAAAGATCAGTGACATACCGACAGCAGCGCCACCTACCGGGTCCAATTGTGTTTTCAAACCATCCAAGAACCCATTGAAATATACATACACACAAAATTTCATCCAAATCGGTGCAGCCGTTTCTGAGGAGTTAGGTGACAAACGCACGTACAGAAGAACTATATAAATTAAGATATACAATTGCAATTCTAATAAGGATTTATTAATTCTAAAAACATTAAATATATAAATCAATTCAGTGTTAATTTTGTTTTCAAAAGTAGGTAAGGATTGTCATTATTCCAATGGCGACCGATTGGAATTTCAAGAGTAACCCTACAGGCAAAGGCACCGAATAGATCAGCCAACTAACGAAAAAGTTTAAAAGATATTTCTGCATACCTAACTCAAAACTCATTTCTATGTCAGGGTCTGAAGCGAGCGTGTTGGGCGTGGTTAATATAGGTGTGGTGCTTTGGTGCGTCGGTGATTCTTTGTTTGAGCATCACTTATGTTATTGTTCTACAACACGCCATATTATTGACAATAAGCTTCATTTAAATAACTAATAATCAATCTAAAGGTTCAGGGATCAATGGCAGAGGACCAATGTTATTTAAAAGTATAGATATGTCATACACTAACAAAACAAACTAAAAAACGCAGCACAATACCAGGCCCCTCAGAAAGTATTGCGAAAAAAAGTTTTTATATATGGGAGACTGGCCAGTTATAATGTTTTTCGAAAATATGATTATTTATAAGTAAAAATAAGTAAGTTCCAATTTCAAAATTTCCCTCCACATTTTTTACGAGTTAATTCAAAGTATTGTGTCTCACTGAAATATGGATCTGCGCCGGGAACATTTTAGAGCTATGATTTTATACGATTTCAAGTGTCGCCTGAAACCGGATGAATCGTACGATAGACTTCAAATGGCATTCATGGATGAAGGCCCTTCCAAGGCAACCGTGTATCGTTGGTATAACGAATTCAAGCGCGGTCGACCAACTTTGGGGGATGACGAAAGAAGCGGTCGCCCTTTGACGGCTGTTACCGAAGAAAACGTGCTAGCAATGAAAAATTTAATCCAAGACAATAGGCGAATTACATATCAGGAGATTCAACACATATTGAAGATTGGATCGGGAAGCGTTCACGAGATTCTACACAGCCATCTTCGCGTGAGGAGGATAGTATCACGCTGGGTGCCGCACAACCTCACCGATGCTCAGAAGCAGGCCCGGGTGGAATGGTGCCGTGATATGCTTAATAAATTTGAAGCAGGCTCGTCTCGGCGTGTTTACGACATCGTTACAGGTGATGAGTCCTGGATTTATCAATACGACCCAGAAACCAAGCGCCAGTCGACTGTTTGGGTGTTTCAAAATGAGCCAACGCCTACCAAAGTGAAGCGATCTAGAAGCGGGGGTAAGATTTTGATCGCTAGCTTTTTTAATTTGACTGGCCACTTGGTATCAATTCCCTTACGGGATCAAAGAAGCATTAATGCCGAATGGTATACTACCAAATGTTTGCCAGAAGTTTTCTCTGTTATAAGCAACAAGCGACCAAACACAGGGCTCCGCGGGCTACTGCTCCACCACGACAATGCACCTGCGCACACCGCACTCAAAACGAGGGACTTCCTGGACAGCACGCCAGTCAAACTCCTGGGTCACCCTCCTTACAGCCCTGATCTAGCACCGTGTGACTTCTTTTTATTCCCAAAAATAAAAAATCAGCTCAAAGGGATACAATTTTCGTCGCCGGAAGATGCGCTGGCTGCGTTCGAGCAGGCTGTAAACGAGGTGTCTGCGGCGGACTGGAAAAAGTGTTTTGAAAACTGGTTTAGGCGCATGAATCTTTGTATAGAGGCTGGTGGAAAGTACTTTGAAAAGATTTGATAAAAATATATGTACGTATAGAACAATTTTTTTTAGTTTCGCAAAACTTTCTGAGTGTCCCACGTACACATAAACTACTTAATACAAAGTAAGTTGATTACTTCAAGTTACTTTCGCGTCATAATTGGAACACTTTCTGTACACACACGACGGCATTTTAGTTGTTTTGTTGTCAGCGGTCACGCTTGGCGCCTTACTTGACGCGGATTAATAGAAAAACGTCCTAATTAAGTCGTTTCCGAGTCTTCAGATTGCGAGCGCAGTAACATATCTACTTTTAAATATCATTGCAGAGGACGGAGTGTTGTTGCGCAACTTGGGAAAGGCCTATATCCAGCAGTGGACCACGATCGCGACTCAGCCTGAGTTGATGAGTGGAAGGGTCAATTCATTCCGATTTTCGTAATTTTTGACATTGAATTTGTGTTGGTGTCAACGTATCTCTTTATGTAAATTTTATATTAGATTTATAAGCGAAGGAAGTGGATAATAACGGACGGATTAGTATCGTTAATTTTATATTTTTATATCTGAGATCGCGTTGCTGATACTTAAGTCACTCGATCTATATTTTCGATCGCATTTAAAATGGGTTGAATATATGTTTATTTATGGAGGCCTATGTCCAGCAGTGGACGTCTTTCGGCTGAAATGATATGTTTATGACGTTCAACGGGTTAAGAACAGTTATTATAAGTGTGATAGCTACTTGAAAATATATTCGAGACTACATTAGCATAATAAGGTAGAATTTGAACCTAGTGAAGCCGACATGTACACACGGCTACACATCAAGCTGTACACTTCCAGTATAAGCTGACCTCGCATTGTATAGGTTTTCCTTACAACGCAAGGTCAGCCTTTACTGGTTGTCAGCCTTTACTGGTTTTGTACAGCTTGATGTGTAGCCGTGTGTACCAATCCACATCATACTGATTTCGAGGAAATTACGGAGGCACGCGTCGGCCTATCGGTATCGTACGCATCGTACGGATTGCCGACAAAATTATTTGAGCAATCGGATTTTCAAAATTGACAAAAGTTGTGATTGATCTTGGTATATTTATGGCAGGTTTGAGTATATCTTAGGCTGTTTTTGCTAGATAGCGATATACCTTCTGATCTCACATCAATGAAGGCCCTACAGCAAAGACAGCACTAAAATTGTTGTCATCCCTTCTTGTATCTACTATTAGTAAAAGACAGCGATAGTTTAAAACATAGCGTTAGTTTAATAAGTTTATGTTTAGTTCGTGAACAAGAGAATTTGTTTGCAATTGTTTGTCAATTTGTCATTTTCAATTTGAGAGTTGGATCATTTTGGCATAATTAAGACTGGCTGGATACAATAATCCAATTTATAAGGTTCCGTTTACTTTTGTACTTCTTTTAACAACTTTATTTTTATTTTTGACCGGGTAAGCATAATGATAAAACAGCTCCTATGAATGTTATGTACGCCTTTAGTTTGTTTAAGCATCTGATAATGTACCTGTAATATTAGAATAAGATAATGTCTGATGTTTATAATTGTTGTTGTACCTATTATTAATAAATAAATAATAAATTTATTAAAAAAACCCATATAAAAGTATCGGACTATTTTACAAAACCATCAGTATTTTGTATGATTTTTACACGCTTTTCTTGAATGTGAGGGGCTGGTTGATAACATAAATTCTGTATTGGGACAATCAAAAGTTACCCAAAACAATATTGCACTAAATACCTAATGCCTGAAAAATAAGAAAACAACGAATATGACTTGACTTGAAATTAGATGCATTTGACAAGTTTGAATGCCGTAAGGTATATACCAATGGTTGGTATTGGGGTCTATGTTTTTTGTATTCCATCTTATGTATGTATCTACACTGAACGCAAATAAATTTGATTTGATTGTAATTTGTATCATAAATAGTTGCCCACGTGCCACCTTGTGATGCCTACGCGCACCTCAAGTTTCAGTAAAACCCACAAAGTTCAAATACTTCAATAATAAATATTTAGCAATTTAGCTGGTGAATCATCATCTTAAACCACACTAATATAAATTAAGAGAGTCGGCTTAGACAAAGAGATACATTCTCAGAGATGGACGCACACCGACCGGGGTAGGTGGGGCCAGTGTCGGACTCTTACCGGCCAAAACCACCACGGTGTTCGTCCAACTACCATTGGTCAGAGGCGTGGGAAACGCTCTATATTTGCCAACCACCCCCTATAGGTCCCGGCTCACCACAAGTAAGCAAGCCCCTTCTCTCAGTGCAAAGTTAGCCACACCCTCCTCGGCGGCGCATTCGGAACACTGCACGCCACCTCACGGGCCTTTACCATAAAATAGATAATAATATTAGTATATTATTGTCTATTCTTATGCCTTTACCAGCTACGCCAGCTGTGTCAGCTACGCCAGCTTTGTCAGCCACGCCAGCATGCCAGCTACGTCAACTGCGTCAGCTACGCCACGTGTGCCAGCTACGCCAGCTGTGCCAGCTACGCCAGCTCTGCCAGCCACGCCAGCTGCGGGTCGGGCAGCAGACTACCCCGAGTCTGCTGCCCGCAGGCCCGTATAAATACCCTTTTTCACTAGAGGCACAGAAGTATTACCGATATGTATTAGAAGTATGTATTTACAAAAAAAGTATATAAGTATTATATCCATTGTCTAGCACCCATAGCACAAGCTCTGCTTAGTTTGGGACTAGATGGTGTTGTGTAAAAATTTCCATTTAAAAAAAAAATATTATTTATGTACATTACAATGACAACGCCGCCGTTTCAAAACAAAATAAGTAGAGATACAAACTACATTGGTTTACCCAGGTATTTATTTGGGTTTGGCTGTATCATCATCATCATCATCATCATTTCAGCCGAAAGACGTCCACTGCTGGACATAGGCCTCCCCCAAGCATCGCCACAACGACCGGTCCTGTGCCTTCCGCATCCAGCGGATTCCCGCGACCTTCACCAGGTCGTCGGTCCACCTGTTTGGCTGTATATTTCTAGGTAATAGACGAGTCTAGACTTTAATATTAGGCTTATTGTTAATTTTTGCGAAATTCCCATAGGAATGTCTTCATTAGTTCGCATTAGTTTTGTCTAGTCACTTAATGCGTTCAATTATAAAATGTTTACGCTTCGGAATTAAACACCGTGTCTGTTTTTTATAAGTCTGCAGAATAAAAAATACTCTTGTTCTCAAAACTGAAGCGCAACGGTCTCAATACTTTACATAATTTAATATGTATATGTTTACAAAAAAACTGAGGTTTATCTTGTAGAAAATTTAGTGAAACAATTGCTTTTAGTACTAGAGTTTAAGAATAATACCATAATACCCAAATACAAAGTAACATAATAGACCACTATTTTTTATTTTTTTTCGAATGGACTCTCGCAGAATTGGTACCCAAAATGCTGCTTAACCTGGCGGGTGGCGGAGAATCCCGTTAGGGACTCCATCCGCCGAAAAATTTCCCTAAACCTAACTTATACTAAAAACGCGGTTGCAAAAACCGCATAAGGGCGTCCCCCCAAGGGAGGGCTCGAACCTCAGCTTACTGGAGCATTGCAGGGGGACCCCGCCGCTATGTCCCCCTGGCAGCCGATGCTGCATCGGGAATAGTTTTCTCGAAAGTGGTGGACTTTCGGTATATCGGGTGGGTATAATAGTCCACTAGCCAAGACATAGTACCTACACACACGCATGTATCTACCACACCTACACACAAACACACAATATACGACATGTGCAAGATAAGCCGCTAATTATTCCTTTCTCAGGTCTATTAAGAGTTTTAATTAATATAATTGACTAATATAGACGATGAGTACTGTAAAACTCACTAATTGTTAGATTTAATCTTGTTCTAGCATCGTGATAAACCCCGAATAGTAGCTAGGTTTTACCTGAGGTTTTACATGAACATGGAGAGGACGTTTTTAGCCGTTTGTGTAGTCCAGTCTGCTGCCGAATTGCGTAACTCACTCGCGATCGCAATCATCTGGATTTCAATGTTCATTGCTCCGTGTGTTTTAACAATCCGTGTTATCGGCAAATACGTACCACGCAATGAATATTGCTTTAATTTCAAAAAGAAAGCTAATGTCAAAGTGAATGCATTACACAATGTAAGGTCCTAGTACATTAAAGATGTTGTATTGTCTACTTTGGTTTTGTGAAGTATTATAATAGTCTATCAATCTACATTAGAAAGTTAAGCACTGACTAATTAATTTGTATGTTATATTTTTTATGGCTGATTAATTAATTATTTTAATTATATCTTGTTAACCGAATTTATTAGTAAATAATTAGTTTGTCAATGTATTTCAGTAGATCAATTGACTTTTTATTAGCTACTGATTTGATTGAGGCCTCCCCACTTAAATGGTGGGATAGTTTGACACGTGATGACATCTTCCACATTTAATGGCGGGGATGCCTCGAGCGGGGGCAGTCACGCTGGAGCACTGTATGAAGTGACTAGTGTACAGAATTAAAATAATAAAAGTTAGTAACAGTTAAATCGTTACTTGTTTAATTTCCTGACCCAATAACAATTGCCCGGTTATGTTTTTCATCCGATCAATAGATTTGAATATTATATATACCACTTTTTTTTTAAACCTTTACGGTAGGCCCTGCTCATCATTCTGAACAACTTATACTATGGGACCGACTCTGAAACCGTGTAAAAAAATTCCGGACATCTTAGAATTCCCCCCGCATTACCGACAAACAATCAAATTTCCGTGTTCATGTTCGAAAAATTCTGGACGTAAGACAACCGTATTTTCAGGACACTATAAACTAAGTTACTTCTAAGTAACTAAATCGAGTATTTTTATTGTCACTGAGTATCTGCCTTTCCAGAAAATCGAACAGACTCAATCGTGGATTTTGCCAATCCTAGATGAAGATGGTGGAGAGGAGGGGGTAGTTCCCGGGCACACCTGGGCCACTATAGATAGTCCTTGGCTTTCTCTTTGTCCTTTAAGATTTCTCTAAGGCAGCAAATGTTTGATTGATAAAAATACAATATGGAAACAAAATAATACGTAAGTAGGTAATTGAACAGTGAAAAATTAAACCCATAGAAATTAATCCATCAACTACACAGATATTGCTAGAGCTAGCTTACAGGAAAACAAAAAATCGCCCAAGTAGGAGTCGGACTCACGCACTAAGGGTACCGTACCACCACCCATCGACCCGATACCCCATATAAACTGATTTAATTTACGAGAGTTCATCAAAAGACTACAACGCACCATGAGTGAAATATGAAGTTTTGCATCTCTTTCTTACGTAGGTACCACCACATATGTGTATGTTGAAAAAGTTCATGTTTTTCGAGGTTTCTTGTATGGGGTCCCCCTTTGGTTTTAGACTGTTTTTTATTTTTAGTATTTGCTGTGATTCTGCGGGGTTATCGCAACACATATTCTGAGAAAATTTCCATCAGCGACCAAAAGATACAGCCCTGTGACAGACAGACGGATGGACGGATGGATGGACAGATAGCGTAACTAGACTAATAGGGTTCCTTTCCCGTACGGAACCCTAAAAATGATATTGACACATAAGCTATCAATTCAATTAATCAAGAAATTGAGCTCGTAAAAAGCTAACGAGACAAATTAAAATAATCGCTTCACTCATTGCTACCGGCGTTTATCACTCCGGGGAATGAATGGTTAATAATAAAAATCATTCATTCAACCCTTCGGCTTTTTTCATGAATATGTTCATCATTCTCTTATCGGTCGAGGCAGCTGCCAATAATTGTGGAGATTTACAAAAATTTGCATCTGTAAAATGAAACGCCATCACGCCATACGCCCTGCGCAGGAGTGTTTTTTGTAAATGTTTTTTTTAAGTGCAAATCCACTGCCTGTATGTATAATTTTGTTAATTCACTTAATACCGCAACGTTTGAAGACAATGGTCTTCAACCAGTGCGTCCTGCCTATCATGACTTACGGTGCCGTGACATGAACACTGACAGTTGGGCTGGTCCACAAGTTCAAAGTCGCTCAGCGAGCTATGCTTGGAGTTGCTTTGAAGGATAAAATCCGAAACGAGATTATCCGGAGATGAACCGGAGTGACCGACATAGCTTGTAGGATCAGTAAGCCGAAGTGGCAGTGGGCTGGCTATGTCTGTCGAAGGACCGATGGCCGCTGGAGCAGACGAGTCCTTGAGTGAAGACCGCGAATCGGCAAACGCAGCGTAGGGCGCCCCCTACGCCAGGTGGACCGACGACCTGAAGAACGTGGCTATTAGCCACTGGGGGGACTGGATACGAAAGGCAGAGGACCGAGTGTTGTGGCGCAACTTGGGAGAGGCCTATGTCCAACAGTGGACTGCGATAGGCTGAGTTGATTGATTGATTGATTGACTTAACACCCCATGGATAGAGCCTTCGCAACCGTGGTTGTAAATTAGTAATGCGTGAATCGCAAAGTTGGATTCGTAGCGTGGTGACGAAATTTTTTCAGAATCGACGTTGCAGTGTACGGAATTTACGGAATTAAGCTAGAATCTACACCACTATTTTGAAGTGAAAACTTTTTTAGCCGCGTCAAGCAAACAAACAAATTACCTATGAAATAATTATTCACACGATAATTAATAAAAAAATAACAGTTATTGAAAATTTTTATGTTTTCACTTCTATCGGCAGTCCCCATGACTGCCTATTTTTTATCATCAAAAATACTATAAGGGTAGGCTCTGTTCATCATTCTGTTCTGCACAACTTTTAAGAGACCAACTCTGAAATCGTAAAAAAAACGCTTTTCCATACATTTAAATCCAGTCAAGCTTAGAATAATTAGGCTTAGAACCGCAGTAGTCACACGCGGAGTGAAGCAAATTCTGGTTAACCTTAAAAGGCTACGTTCAGTACAGCTTATGGTTTAATATGTGTCGGCGAACATTTTACATGCCGCTTGCGCCCCATCGATTGTTTTTGTGCTTCAACTTTGAGCGGAACTTTGAATGAAACTATCACTCTATATCTTATTACTCTAAGATTTTTGGTCAGTTTGTGAATTACAAAGTAGCCTTCGACTGCGTGTTATTCTTTGATACCTACTTCATTACATCTTGTTTACATGTTTTCAATTTTTTTTTGTTTTTTTTTTGAATAGTTTATTTGCAGCTGTTACGTGGCCCGTCTTTTTTTTTCCGTGGGGACGCACTCCGCCTGGGGTAGGCGGAGCCAGTGTCGGACTCTTACCGACTAAAACCACCACGGGGTTCCTTCAACTACCTTAGCCGGGGGCGTGGGAACCCGTGAGTATTCACACAACCACCCCCGACAGGTCCCGGCTCGCCACAAGCAGGCGAGCCCCTTCTCCCCGTGCGGCCTAAGGACGACCGCACCCTCCTCTACGGCGCACACGGAACACTGCACGCCACCTCACCTCACGGGCCTTTACCAGCTACGCCAGCTGCGCCAACTACGCCAGCTACGCCAGCTGCTGGTCGGGCAGCAAACTACCACGAGTCTGCTGCTCGCAGGCCCATCCTCCTGTAATTTTTATAGAGATGTTCTTCCTCGCGGTCCGGGCGGTAAAGCCAAACTCTCGGTCCCAAGAGGCGCGAGAACACTACTCTGCAGGCACTCCTGGGATTACGAGACCGACGGGGGCAGGGAAGGACAGTCCCCCCGCTGCCCAGTGGCAGGGTGAGTGCACACCGGGCCCGCCCCTGCTCCTCCACAGTGCACTCTGCTTTCTCAGAGGGACACGCGGAGCAACTTCCCATTGGCCCACATCGGGCCCCTCCCGTGTCAGAATATTCGCCACAGGCAATAAGGTCCCCCGGTCTAAAGGAGACTTATTGCCCGTGCCCAGGGTGTACCGGCCCAACAACTGCCGTTCCCTATAGACGTGTCCAGAAGAACAAGCAGCCGTCAGACACACGTGGAGTTTTTCTGGCCAGCACCCCTACGTGGCCCGTCTGAATGAAGCCTAGTTACGACTACAACCTGCAACCCTTAGCAAAACGAGGTTTAAAATAAAGTTTTAACCCTTTATATGTGTGTAAGTTATTCTATGAGATGTACGCGACCCACATGGCTAGCAAGGTAAACTTTACCAAAATTAACAACCCCTATTGTAAGAAGGCCCCTAGTTTTACTTGAGAAAAAAATAAGCATCAGCAGTCTTCATTTGAATATAAAATACTAATTAAAACACATTACACATAACATCACATGGCCGTTGGAGCAGACGATTCCTTGAGTGGAGACCGCGAATCGGCAAACGCAGCGTAGGGCGCCCCCCCTGCCAGGTGGACCGACGACCTAAAGAACGTGGCTGGGGGGGACTGGATGCGGAAGGCAGAGGACCGAGCGTTGTGGCGCAACTTGGGAGAGGCCTATGTCCAGCAGTGGACTGCGATAGGCTGAGTTGATTGATTGACACATAACATCACGCCTATTCCCCGAAGAGATAGACAGAGGTGACGTAGAAGACACCCACATTTCGCCAGTTATGTTCCCATGTACCTAATAGGGAGCGAGCCTATTGCCATTAACCGGGCACAAATCCAGACTCCGGGCGGCTACTGATAAATTGATAATTTCCTAATGATAAAACCCAATAACACTGCCCGACCCAGGACCCCGCGCTTGGCAGTCGCGCTTGCGAGAACTAGACCAACGAGGCATCTATTTATTCATTTTATTGTTTTGCTAGGATCATCGATATAGGTATAAAGTCGTTGGTTAGGTTGTTGTATTTATTACAGGTAGGTATAAATTGTAACTATTTAATTTTAATTTGCTATTGATAACTGAAATTATAAAGTTACGTAGATCAGTAGGTAGGCTAGCCGTATTGGAGGGAAGTAGCCTCCTTTTGCGAGACCATTATGGTCCAGAAGGAGACTGCGGAGCGGGATCGAGAGAGGGCCGATCCTGCTCGGAGAAGGCGACGCCGGAGAGGCAACCTCTCCGGCACCTAGCCTAATAGGGCTATAAGGTGCACTCCCCGCCCTATCGATACGCGACTGGAGAATGGGGAGCCTTTGAGGTCACGACGTACAGAGTGGAGGCTCTGTGTGTCCAGTAAAATGACCTCAGGGATGCCGATGGCACGCAGTAGTCTCGGGCCGCCGTGTACCAATCCAATCGGGAAAGTGTAAGGGGAGACAATAAAGTCTCCCTTGAGAAGTGTCTAATAGGCATAGCACAGGAAGGGCTCCGGAGGCTTATTATTTCCCGGAGTCCCCCTTATTGTGCTGAAGATGACTACCGGGGGGGTTTTAGTGGGTAAAAATTCCACACACCCCGGCCTCTGTCCTCCATGAGGCCGGCAGCCTTTTGAAGGTTTCCTCCTCGAATATAAAAAAATAAAAAAAAAGGTAGGCTAGCCGTACATTAAAAATTGATTTGACGTTACGTGTCGTCTTTAACTACAATAAAAAAATAAACTGCATAGCATTCTATTCATCTCCGAAGTTTTTACACAGGGGCACGTGTTCGCATACAGTACATGGGCTGTTTTCCGTGTATTTTCTGGTCGGGTGCGCGGCGATGCGAGCGGGGCTAGTGCGGGGAGCGCGGGGCAGGTCGCCGGCAGATGCGCCGCGCAGCGCCATCTCTCGGGGCTCGTCGCGCCACGCGCCAGGTGCGCGCTGCCCGCACCGCGGCCGCCGCCCGCCCGCAGTCCGCCGTCACGCGCCGCCGCGACAACACGTTACTAAGGCTCCCGTACGCCACTACACGCGACGCGCGCGTTTCGAACGTAGTGAACGATCCCGCGACCGGTTCGCCGTAGCCCATGAGCGACTAGTGACATCTCGATACTTGTGCTGTGTGACTTGCAGTGAAACGCTCAGTGCATACATGTGCAAGTGATGGATTACTGCGGATCTACCTTCAAGTGCTGACGACCGGGCCACGGTCCCGACGTATGCCCCGGCGCCGCTAGCCCGGACGCGCCAGCATGCGCGCCCCCGCGGTGCTCATCGCCCTGCTAGGGTTTCTGCCCCAGGTACTGATATCGACACCCAAAACCGCGAATCCCCGTTTGTTTACGTTTCGCATCGGCGTAATCCAATCGAAAACTCGTGGTTCGCATCATTTCTCATAAACAACGTAGCGATGCAAACCGGCGGGTGTAGGTGCGACCGCTGTGCACTAGGCGATAGTTTCCCACGAGCGTGGCGAGGCGGTCGGTCTAGCAGATCGTCCTGGATAGTTGGGAGCGAGGATGTAGTGTAGGTTAGGTGAGCTCGCAGTCGTGACCGGCCCCGAGTCGCCGGCCCGACTCCACCTCGCGCCTGTGTGTGTCCGATACGTTTACCGAGCAAACATAGGTACATAGTTATAAAGAAAGTTCAGGTTTTAATACGACCGGCGCGCGGGGTCAGCTAGGTCGCGAGCCTCTTCGTTTTAAAATTAGATGCATTCCGAGGCTTTGCTGTGGATTCGAGTCTGGACGAGACGTATTCGCGACGATCTGCATGCACCAACGACAGGAATAACTCTTCCAGACGACTCTCAAGGCGCACGATATTTCGGGCAGGGTTAGTAGTTCGGTCTAGTTTACACGACAGAACCCTTCGGTTGTTTATTGACCGTCGCTAATCGACGGAAAATAGGCGCCGAAAGCAGTAAAACTGGACATAAATAAACAAAAACGCTCTAGATGAAAGTTCTGAGAAAATTGACAAAAGCTGGAAGATTGTAAATATCTAGAGTAATATGAGGTCATCGCCCTATGAACCGGTCAAGGTTACTTGTCCTTTGCCAAGGGTTGTGGCCGTAGTGCCTACGGCGCTGACGTGTGAACTCTCAGTTCACAAAACTTTCTTGCTTTTTATCGCATCACTTTTATTCGATATTAATTTGACTAGCTTATCGATAAACGTAGACTTAATTAACTCCGTTATTTGCCTCATTAAAGTCTAAAGGAAACGTATCAATCAATCGAGTGTACCTATAGCCTTTCAGTCCAATGGGCGGAGATACTCGGGTGCTTATGTTTATTTACGGAGAACATCTACGAGTATCTTGAACAAGCTCAAGAAAAGCTCATCGCATGATTCACCTTAAACATTGGTAGGTACCTACACGCCCGACTCGATACTTTCTTAATCGATATGTTGATCGTTGCTCTGTACCTTGTTATTCCTAGCTAACAGCCTATTTAAAAGCGCTACCGAAATGTCAACAAGAACCCGATAATAATAACACAAAAATCGATACTTGCTCGGGTGACTTTTTGTTCTCCCGCATCGTTTACCGGTCTCCGAGGGCAATTTACGAGGGAACTATTCCCCAATGCGTGCGTGTGCGCACTGTGAACGAATAGTTATTAATGTGTTCGCAAAATGTACCGTTAATATCATAAACACATGCACTTTGTTACATGCGAATATTAATAAAAACTCGTCTGCGATCAACCGGTGTGCCGGGAATTGATCCCAACTACGGCTGATCCGTGTGATTTTTGTGCATTTTTTATCATCGATTGCTGTTTTAATTGTTTTTCTGCTGTGCCAGTCAGGTTTAATTAAATAGTGTGGGTCCGTTTCACACCAGCATACATAGTGTAGCTATATATTTATTTATAGTCCTGTGCGTGTGTGTGCGTGCAAGTGAGTTTTCAAGGCGCTTTTATACATTATGAATGAAGTGGTGTTGTTTCATAAAAAAACGGTATTTTGCGCACCACCGCTCGGGACTGGTTTGTCTTGCCCCTGCTCCCGTGTAGGTACCTACGTGACAACGATCGTGCATTGATGTAATTGTCCCACCGATCAGTCAACTCGATTCTTTATACCCGATTACCTACCCGATACATCCGCAGGAATCGATGTCAGGATTTTTTTCTTTTTTTAAGCCCCCATGTGCAAGACGGTAGCTAATTCAGCTCTGCATTATTCTTTCTTTGATCGTGTTCGAAACTTGAATCGCGTGATCATTCCACCGCCTTTTTGATCGGAAGCGGCGTCGGAAACACGTCTGCCCGGAAACCGCAACGTAATAATTTCCAATTTCAAATAAGTAAATAATTTACTGAAAGTTGCTTTGATCGATCGTGACTGTGTTTATCTTTATCCCTGAGAAATAATTCAGAGGATAGGCTGTTCATATATGTTCATAAATGATCGTATCCTTCTTATTTTCCATTAAGGACATAAAGTTAGTAAGAGAAATATTATTTTAGTCATGGACAAATAAAAAAGGCGGACGAAATCTCGCTAAACAATAAGTGAGGCACCCATTTAGTAAGACGGCTCGCTTAAAAGTACGGGCTGGCACGCACACATTCACACCCGCGAGCTAAGACAAAAAGCCGCGATTACGTAGGTAGGTAACAAATCTCGTGTGACGGTAGTCATTGTCGTTGTGTCACAAATAAAATAACAATTTATATCTGCACGCGTAGCACGACCACTGTAGACAAGAGATTTGTCTACGGAAGAATCGACAAACTACATTGTGTAGAACTTTATCTGTCATTTTGTCTAGTCTTTCGTAGACAAAACGCTTGTCTACAGTGGTCATGCTACGCCTGCTGGTGTGTTAAAATGTTGTCGAAATAGTGGGCTTAGGAAAAAATTAAGTGCTTCAATCTTTTCTTTGCGAGATTCCGTCCGCCTATTTTATTCGTCCGAGGTTTTAGTGCAATCGACATTATTGCAGGTTGCATTCTATGTAGGTATAACGTACCTACCTGTCGCAAATCTAGGACATATATATAGCATGACATAGCTCGCATGGAATGGAACGTTACTTGTGCGTGTATGATTGCGTTACGATTTGTGATATAATCGATATACAGGATGTCCAGTAAATACCTAGTACGAAATAATGTGGGGAGTGAAAGCTTGGGTCAATACGTATTAAAATAGCCAGGGTTGATAAAAATCATGATTTTTTTATTTACGACAGATTTTTTTGATTTTTTTCACTTTTTATATGACTTTTTAAGATTTTTACTTGATTTTTATTATTTACATACTCATAACTGATAATATTCCAAATATTGTCTCAAAAATCGCAATGGTTCCGAAGTTAACTAGATATTATACCTACCTAATTAAAAAATCATTTTTTTTTCTCCAAAATTAGTTATCATTCTTTAAATGGATTTCATAAATGTTAATCTACTAACATAGAATCTTCCATATTTATGACAAAAATTACTATGTCAAAATAAAAAAAACAATACTTGAAGAAAACCTACTTACTACTCCTTATTTACTTAAAACTCTTACTTATTATGAATATTTTTACGAAAAGTTTTTCTAGTATGCAACTTTGTAAGAATTAAAAAAAAACCATATATAAATCTTAGTATGACGGTAGTAATTAAGTACAGAAATGTAGGAAACAGTTTATTCAAACTTTTAAGACTTTTTACTGGTCTACAATCAGTTCTGAAAAGTAAATTCAACATCTAATTGAAGCATCTCCTAACTCGATTTTCTTGACTATTTGTAGTTTGTTATTGCCCTATTTTTATTCAATATTCAGTAAAATATAAAAACTGTATAATTTTTAATATCAATTTTTCTTATCTAGCCCATAACATTAATATTCAAACAAATCAATGAAATTTTATGGAAAAAAATCAAGTTTGATTTAAATCACTGTTTTAAAAAAAAAAACACTTGATTTAAATCAATCAACCCTGAAAATAGCACACTACATGTTCCGCAAACTGTTACGGTTTTCAAATTATAGATAGGTAGATAGAAACAGCTTTATAAACACACCTACACATTAAAAACAGCAGTAAACAGGAACACCGAATAAATTATGGGTATGTACCTACCTATACCTACATTGGCGGTCTTATCGCTAAACCTAAAAATCTGAATTCTATTTTATCAAAAAAAATAAAGATGCATAGAAACCTAGGTGCAAGAAAAAAAAACAAGTTATCGATATTTTGAAAAAAATTGCAGGCCTACCTATAATTTGGAAACCGTAATATTTTGCGGAATATCTTTGTAATGTGCTATTTTGGTAGGTATTGACCCAGGCTATAAACCCCTGCAGCATGAACTACTATTTACTGGACACCCTGTATATTTCAATTTTAGATGTGTAGATTGTCTAGGACGTGTGGAGTGTGTTGCACTTGTGTAACGTTAAGGGTTGCCAAGTTTATGTTTAAAGATAAAACTTAGTTGTAAAAATGCCTTATCTGTCGTTTACTTAAAAGTAACTTGAAACTAGATAGGTCTTCTTAATGTTTAGTTTTTTTATTTTGACTTAGTAATTTTTGTCATAAATATGGAAGATTCTATGTCAGTAGATTAACATTTATGTAAACCATTTAACAAATGATAACTAAAGATATAAATTGTGAAAAGAAAAAATCGCTCACGAGCAGAATTCGAACCTGCGACTCCTGGCTCAGTACGCCAGTGCTTTAGCCAGTGATTTTTTCTTTTCACAATTTAAATCTTTAGATTTCGCTTCGCATGCGTAAATGCGTTAAAAATAATTATTAAGGGTAGGCATATCTATACGACTTTGAATTAACTGCAAAGTTGGTCGAGTCGGTTAAGAAACTCTGTTTCTTAATAAGATATTGCTGACGTCACCCAAAGACGTACCATAGTGAAGGATAATTTCGATACCACTAGCGGCTAAAGCACTGGCGTACTGAGCCAGGAGTCGCAGGTTCGAATCCTGCTCGTGAGCGATTTTTTCTTTTCACAATTTAAATCTTTAGATTTCGCTTCGCATGCGTAAATGCGTTAAAAATAATAAAATAAATGATAACTAGTTTTGAAGAAAAAAAATTTTTTTTTACTTATTTAATTTTTTCTTCGAAACCATTGGGATTTTGTAGACAATATTTAGAATATTGTCAGTTATGAGTATGTAAATAATAAAAATCAAGTTTAAATCCTTCAAAGTCAAATAAAAAGTGAAAAAAATCAAATTAATCAATGTTTTTTTTTATTAAAACAAATCAAAAACACGTAACATAACATCACGCCTGTATTTCCCCGAAGGGGTAGGCAGAGGTGTAATAGTACACCAAAAAAATGAAAAAAATCTGTCATAAACAAAAAAATCATGATTTTTATCAACCCTGCTTGAAAGTTAAAACATGTAAGTACGTAACTACCTACCTGCCTATAAATAAAATCTCGTTCTTAATTATAAAGGAAGTAAAGAGTTTGAAACTGGTAACCCCGGTAATATTACACGAGCAGGTGCAGTCATTAATGGCAACTCTTAAACACACCAACATCTGCTTTTTTCACAATCCACTCCACTCGGGCACACGAATTCTAATTGCCGGCCTGACATGTTGATTTAAAAGTTCAATTCTGACTCGCGAGTTGGTTATCAGAGTGAACCAGCCTTTTTTATAGCCATTTTAGTATTGAAATCTTACTTGAAAAGTTAAGCTTGATAAATTTTACCTACAGGCGGTTGACAGAAATATAGAATTTAATTCAATTAGATATAAATGCCTAGCGAGAAAAACTAATGGTAAGTCAGTTGCTATTTCTAATGAAAATAATTAGGTCGTAATTTCGATACATCACACTTAGTATTCTTGTAACGTAGGTAGTTTATATTATAAAGTTGACAAAAAAATTTATAATGACTGCAAAAACAATTAACAGCCTAGATTATTATCCTATCTATCCACGATTTGCCTTAGAGATAGAAATTTGACATCTAATAGGTAAGAAGTTGTATGGAGCTGGCTGGTTTGATGAACATCGTTTTTTCTGTTCATCATTTTTTGCTATTTTTCTCCTTTTGTATTGTCCTTGAGAGATTTTAACTTGATTTTTTTCATTAAGTTAGATACTAATAATATAATAATATTCCAAATATTAACAAAAACTCCCAGTGGTTCCGAAGAAAAACAGTAACAAATAAAAGGTAGCAAAAACAAAGAAAAATTACTACCATGTCAAGTTTTCCAAAAAAACTTTCAGAAGTTAGTACCTACTCGGTACTCTTAACTTGTGTTAACTTTGTATGTTGCAAAATAAATTCTACATCTGGGTAATTAAGCATCTTCAAACTAGATTTTCTTAACGTGTAACTGTCTGGAGATATGAGATTAGTTTGCAAGTGTATTTTGAAGGTTTTTTATTACGAGAATTGGCCCCCTGACACAGAATATCTAATAGTACTGACGTACAGAACGGCCACTCACCGCCCCCCGCCAATTTAAGATTCCTCACCCGCGCCCCGCACGCACCCGCAGTCTGACGGCAATTGGACTGCAAGTTCGCAATGGATGTCAATCGCCTGTCGCTGTACAAGCACGCCATCTCTGAGAACTACTGAGAAGCGCTTGGAACCCAGTCAGCATTACGAGCGGCGAACACCCCTAACCTACACATGTGTGTCCGTTCGTATGCATACAGACGTAATCTTGTATATGTAGGTGGTGCTATCATTTATATTTTATTGAGTGGCCGAGGTGTGCCCCTGATCTCTAGTAGAGCAAATTGTGGATAAACCTATTTTGGACGGTACTGAGGAAATATCTACCTACTACCTTAGTTACCTTCTGCTCATAAACTAAGCTTCTGCTATTTCCCAACCAACAATTTTGTGAATTACCTTTGATAAAATAAAAACCCCTATTGCTTCAGAAATTCACATTCTCGAAGAAATCACACAGAATTTGAACAAAAGCACGAGAATAAATTAATCATCATATGTCATGTAAGTAGCAATAACTATTTAAGTATGTGAAACTCCTTAACGGTAGGTTTTTAACCCTGTTATAATTTCGTCCATTGTCCAAAATGGTTTTTGTTCTATGAGAACCGACTCAATTA
The DNA here is from genome assembly GCA_949699075.1 of Asteroscopus sphinx. Classification (NCBI taxonomy): domain Eukaryota; kingdom Metazoa; phylum Arthropoda; class Insecta; order Lepidoptera; family Noctuidae; genus Asteroscopus; species Asteroscopus sphinx. The sequence continues at coordinate 16,306,059 of OX453022.1, read as the reverse complement.
TAAGAGACTTTATACGAAATACGTATAATCGCCGGTTTTTAACAGTTTAACTATGTGAAATTTTAAGTTTTCGTCTCATTGTGACGAGTATGTAATGACCGATTGTAACGTGCGTACGTCACTCAATAGATTTTTAAAGCTTTTTTGCAACATATTAAACGCATGTCAAAAAATATACTAAAAAATATATTATGCCTTAACATACCTAATTGGCCCCTTTTGAACAGCCGCTCATTACTGCTATAAACTACCATTACAATTTAATAAGTTTTTGCGTTTCAATCCCGACCGGACGTTTAATTGATTCCCAGTGACATTCGTGAAAAAACCAACATGGCCGCCAGGACCATTGATCAGATTACGCAATGTAACCAAACTGGATGCTCGGGAAAGTCAATATTATGTATTATTTATAAACAAGCGCAATGCTTAGCTTTCTTGTGCAAATTGATCAAAGGATATTGAACGATGTGCTTTGCGATAAACCATTACCATAACTGTATTTGTAAATAAGTAAATAATTCAACCCTAATTCGGAATGAGTGCGCAACATAGACTGTAGTAGACCCGTTCGTTTTCAAATTTCGAAACATATCGGATGCCGCGTAATTCAGCCGGTAACCTTCTAATTTAAGGTTCTATTGTTTAGTGTTGTCAGTGCAAATTATTAAATTCCGAATTGGGTAAATGTGTCAGTGATGCCGGCAACATGGTGTAGGTTGCAAAAGCACAATGCTTCAGGCATAGCAAAGTGATGAGTCGTAGCTTCTATTCCACGTAGGTTGAAAGTTAAGGCCATAAGTTGACAGTTATGAATACTCACTTGTATTTGATGTGGCAAATAAATTATTACTTGGTGTGTGGGCGTCAATTAAGAAATAATTAAACTCGTAATGAGAATAAGATTACATGCTCGTTATTTCGTAACTGCATCTAAATCTTCTTATGTACGTAGAAGTGGTAACCAAACGGAACTGTGGTCGACTGTATTATACCGTTTCATAACGTTGCAACGAATGACGATGTGCAATGCAATGGATGATCGCAGTTACATTGAAAATAGTCTCATGCCTTACTCTCGACTCAACATATCAACCTGCCGCGTACCTGCTGCTAAGATTGTCAATTTGGTTTAACTGCCACGCTGTATAATTTTACACTATTGTGAACTGTAGGTACCTATTAGGTACGTCTGCCTCAAAACCAATGGTAAGTAGCGTAGCGTAGCTATTTCGGTAGGCGAACAAAAAAGGTTAACTTGAAAGAATTTTAACAAGTTCCGTATTCAATCTTCACAGTGAGAGGCTCACACGTATAATCCCAATAACAATTCAAGCAAGAAGATCTGGTTTACGATATAAAAGTACACGACTCCGATCATAGCGCTCCGCGTACACCAACGCACGAAATCTCAATTCGCTTGTGCAACACGCTTAAATAACCGCAAAATACCTTATTATGCGCTTTCCATATACGTTCCAGGCAATCTACGGGGCCTATTACGTTCCACGCTCATGATTCTCCGTTAATTTCAAATTTCAGACTTAGATCATAACATAAGTTTCTTTTGTGTCGGTACAGCTGCGAGCAAAATCGACACAAAGGAGATCGCAACATTTGTCGCGCGACTAAATATCGCTACGTTTTATAAAAGACGTCTTTTATTTCTTCTAAAGACGTTCTGTGAAACGGAACGCCCTTTGTGAGCCAACCCAGCGCGTCTCCCTCGACACAATACCAACAACATTGAAACTAAGTTCTGTGAAAAGTCAGGTCAGAAAACCAATTAGTAACAGCGTTCCATTCATCAGCTGCTAGAGGACAAAAATATAATAGTTTTTTTCATGTGCAATTAATTCGATCTCGCGCCCGTCGCCGTCGTTCTATTTTTAGACGGAACATCTTTATGGCATATGTAGAAAACGTACGCTAAAAACTTAAATGAAAAAATAAATCATACTCGATGATTCCAAAATTAAATGGTATATTGCGAATTGATGCACTGGCCACATCGTCGCGCTATTAAAAGACTCTGTTTTGGTGTTTATTTTAACACATTTCGCGTGTGTATAACGGGAGAGATGAAAAACATTCCCCTGTGTTTCATTATTTGTGTTATTTTTAGACTACGTTCAACCTGCTTGAACGAGTGTTTACTCTGTTGCCTTACTTACATACAATAGCGTTCACATTATTACTCCTTATTATCTCTACTAATAAGTGACTTTATAAAATACGTTTCGACTCGAAACCGAAAGGTAGGCAAGTCGCATCCGCTTAGTAAGTGTTCAATAAATCATTTTGACACAGTAATTTTGTTTGAAAATATGTCTAGATCGTGATTCTGCCGCAATTAAAATAAAAAAAAAGAATTAATGTAACTGGATATATTAACTGAAATGTTATTGCGAGATCGACGATTAGGTACCTACCTATTCAAATCAATTTGGATGGTTTCGTTGATGCTTCGCTCGCCGCAATTAATGTTATGTGCCAGTACATACTTTCCAGTCAATATAGAAAAAAAAAATGATGTTCACGACTTCAGCATCGAATGCAATGCATTAACATAGTCGTACGTTAAATAAATTAGACACTCGCGTAATTGATTACTGACACCTGTCACAATAGCTATCCAATATGGCGAGTTTCAGTTTGTACAATAAGTTGCACCATCGATTGTAGAAGCTGCTCTCGTCCTAACTTGGTTGTAATACTGTTAAATTAATAAAATAAAATGAGTTCAACACCCAACACTGTAAGTTGAACGGATATTTTTTATAGATAATACGATAATACAGGCAACGACAAAATGCCCATAAAGCTTAGCGCCTTTTAAAATATACTCTAAACAACATCAATCAGACAGTCATCGCGTCAAATCCGCCCGAAGACATAATAAAACATAACTTATTCGGTAGTCCGGTAAGTATTATTTAATTGTTAGTTTGTTGGCAGCCCCGGGCTAGTCGACGACCGCTCGCTTCCCGCTCGGCTTTTAACACACTTTTTTTTACCGTAATTCACTAACTTATTGACAAGAGCAACTTATCATAATGAGTTTTATTCTTACTTTTTAGAATAATAACGTGAAACAGTAAGCCGCAATTCATCAAATTCTCTGCTACTATAACTCGTTTTATAAACAATAGATCAACAAAAAAGGGGATGTTTAGAGTGGTGCGTATCGTTTTTTGGTAATTTTTTTTTGTTCCGCTCCTACCTGACAACCACGTGGATGTGTGAAATGAGATGAGAGCCCTCTGTCTTCTTCTCTTCTTGGTTAAAAGAAAGAGAGGATGATACGTTTCGCGCGGTTACACATAGATGAGTTTTACCCCTGTCGCACTGGCAGGAAGTTGGTTGAAATCTGGTGTATTTTTTACCGCAGTTTAGTTTAAACGGGGGCTGAATTTTGACATATCTTGATAGACACACCGTCTGTGTTAGATAAGGAAGGCTCGAAATTGAATGGATCATTGTTCTGTCTAGCGCTTGTAATCTTTTGACAATTCAAACTGAAGGTCATAACTCCGTGGGAAACTAATTAGAAAAGTTTCTAACCATTTGTTATTTGCTATGCAAAAACTTCTGTGCACATTGGAGGGTTGGCTGAAAGTTGAAAAACGTGACTTTCGTATTTTCTCATCATCCCCTCGGAAACATAGTAAAGTTTCAATCACTTTACTAGTAAGTAAACTAAAGACGTGGCTAAAAGGTCTTAGCAACCAGGCCATAAAACTACAAAAAAAACTGTGCACTTTATGCGGGTCCGGAATGTAGCTGGCAAATGAAAAATGTTTATCAACATTTAATTCAACATAAATATTGCCTTTAAATGTATGCCGAAGCCATTAATAATAATATGAAGGCATGTCAACAAAAAGTATTTGCTCAATATTTATTTACTTAAAATAATTTGTAAAAAGAACTTGGATTTTTAAAGCATTCTGCGCCATTAACAAGTCTATTTAATGATTCGAAACACGTCATGTTTTAATGAGAGCCATACTAAAGTTTTATGAATGTAATTTATTATTGTAATATAGTCAACTAAATAAATAATCAATTAGAACGAAAGCGCCGGAAATGATTCTTTTAAAACCTTTTTTTATTTCATAAAGTTTATACTTGCGCGCGCGCAACATAGTATAGTCGCCGGTAATGATTTGCCAAGACATGGCCGCCATAATTTAATACGTACCACTTCCTTCCGATGCCATATAAAACAGACGGCTTTTTGACTTAAGTTTTGCTAACTGTAACACTAACGTAAAATGACCCTTATTCAGTTACTTTCGGCTTTTTCCTTTATTGAAAAGTCGTTTTCTTATAAAATTCTATTGTAATACCTAGTTATGTAAAAACTAAGTTACCAGGCCATAGTGGTTTTATGCGATATTAAATAAGCAGTTGCCATAGAAGCAGTTGCTTTGAAATGCTAACATTACGCGCTCGCTCCCTTATGCATTAGTCTTAAAACTTGTTGACCCTACATGCACTGCGACCAACTGCATTCTTTCAATAATATAAGGGTTGTGCACCCCGGAGGGCAACAAAAACCAGTTATTATATTCATACACTATAAAAAAACTCAGGGGAATTCAAGTCGACTCGTTGACGACTACTTATCAATCATCGCTCTTTAAAATATCTAAGTTTTTCATCAAAATCGGTAGTCTTAACTAAACTATAATCGTTTAAAACAAAGCGGGGGGCACAGATATTTGACAGTTCGATTAACAAAAAATGTATTGTTACGTCACTAACGTTAAAAATTCAATTCATAGGGGTGTCACCGTGTTCACCCCACACGCGTTGTGCATGCAACCCCATTTTTGAGCGACCTACATAAACTGTGTCCAGTAAAACCGTTAATGTCTCAACGGGATCGATCGCACGGACAGTTGTGCAAATAGTTTGTTTGAGAATTACATCTTTGGGGTGACGAAAACTGTATTGCTAGTTTGTTTGTGTTGTCACACTGAATCTGATATATTGACTCTCTTAACCTTTGCTTTTACCTTCATTGCTGACAGAAGTAACTACAGTGTTTGTTTTTCTCTTTTCCAGGTGCTGACGTCTGGTTCCTTCGAACTTAGGATAAAAAGTTTTACGAACTCATTGGCTAGGTTAAGTAGTGGGCAGTGCTGTGATGGTTCCTCAAATAGTGATGCGTCGTGTTTGGCGCCGTGCAGGACTAAATTCCGAGTGTGCCTCAAGATATATCAAGCAAACATCGATACGACGTCACCTTGTACCTTCGGTGACATCACAACGCCTGTGTTGGGCGGCAACTCATTGGATGTGCCCAACCTTCACGTGGAAGGATTTAGCAATCCCATCGTGTTCCCCTTTGATTTCACATGGCCGGTGAGTGTCTTTAAATAAGTCTTTAGTACTCGTAATCGGTATTGACGTTTCGTAAACAAAACAACACCTCATTAATTCTGTAGGCAACAGTAAAATCAATACGTCGTAAAAGAAGCATTAAGTAGCAACCCTACATCAATAAATCAACGCCGTGGATGTTACCGACGTTCAAATTCCAATAATCCACGCGGAGACCACTGCGAGCCATCTCATTCGCCGTAAATAATAGTAAAAAAGAAATTAAGGGATTCTATATTCAAATTTGACAGAAGCGATGTCGATGAGAATACTTGATGGTTTAACGAGCAGCCGCGTGGGAGGATTACAGCGTTCAATGGTTCATTTTTAATTAATTATGAAGTCGCTCTCTGTACAGACAGTCGTGTGTTATTAGATGTAGTCGGTTAGCCTTCGTCGTGGCTGCGTTCTCATCTTCACCGGCGATTAGAGCGCAGAGGCCAGTCGGGATCGTGATTCGATATTGTAATTACATGTTATTTATTTACAGATCGCGCTTAAATCTATCTCGATTCCAAGGATAACGGACGTCTTAATTGGACCTTAGTTACGGTTATTTCGCTGGCGTCAATTGTGTACGGTTTACACAGGCCGCGTGTGGACCTAGAGGTTTCGAGTGCTATTTGTATTTTATTTAGCGGCCCGCTTCAAATGTCGTACCGTCTCGTAATGTTTGAGCAAACAATCGGTCCTAAGCTCGGCCGCTTGCACAAGCTCTGACCATCTGGAGAAAACGTGACATTTGGTAACTAAACGATACTGCAGGTAGAGCCAACTGAGCATAGACGAAATTTAAAACTTTTTCCGAATAGTGGATGTGCGTCCGGTAACTGCCACTATCATTCCAAATGAATTGGCGCTAAATTGAAACTTCCTGTTTAAATTCACATATAGAGCTCTCTATTGCGAGGCATGTGTTGACATGCGATCAATTGAGCGAAAGCGGGCTGCAGAATGGTTTAATCTATCAAATTTCAAAAGTGACAGGTTAAGCTAGCCGTTGACGTTGTCGATGCCATATGCAGTTTATCTTACTCTAGTCGGATATAAAAGTCACCCATATGCCGCGATTCCATATGTCGCTAAAATTGTAAATCCTGTGCCCTGAGGATATGCGGCATACGCCTCGCCGCTTACCGATACGGTTACAGTTGGATGCGTCTCATTTAAATAATACAAGCTGCCCCTAGCATTATTAGTTGAAGCTGACTTGGATTTTTTCTCACAATGAGGTCATCGTCGGCCAGAGAAGCGCCTGTTTTACGAGGCATATCGCGCGCACGAATAAATATGTACCGCGTAATGTGTTAGTATATGGTACGTTCCGCACGCTGGCTTCGTGACCGGCCCGGCAGGTGAACGGGCTCGTCGCCGAGACGCTAGCAGACGCTCGATTTTCGAATTTGACATTTAATTTACTCTTCGAATTCTCGATGGCCAGCATCACAATATTTTGTAACCTGAACCAGCCAGCGCGCGGTCACTAACGGGCTTGCTGTAATACAACTCCGCCGAAGTAATTTTAAACGCAACTGCATCCGAACTTTATCTGATCCCTTGTGAAATAAATCGGTACTAGACCCGTAAGGAGATTTGACCTGCACGATAATAGGTCATGAGCATATTAATATTACTGACAACATCGAACAGTGAAATTACAAGTAAAGCGGCGCGCGCGTTAACGACGCATAGAAACGATTTATCATGCAGCGTTTAAAGAAAGAGATGGCTCACTCCGAAAAGAAATCTCATTTGTATTCAGTCGCTCGACTCTGCGGCGAGATTTCATTTATTTCACTCTTAAACAATTTGTGTTTTTAAATCACAAGTTTTTTTAATGTAATGCGCGGTTTGAGGCCCGTTAGGCAGTCCGGATGTCAAAGAGGTGAGGACCGGATTATGAGCGAGTCTTCGCACGTACTCGAGAGCGAGCTAATGCCTCGCGTCTACATCGCGGATATGAGGAAAGGTCAACGATACTTGCCCTTAATGCCAGGGGTGCTACCCCACGGCAAGAACGGGCCCTTTCAACAGCGCTCCATAGAACCGTTATCCCTGTCGTTTTAATGCGAAAAAATGTTGCGCTTATGCAATTGTGAATTTTACACCTGCTTTGCGGAGAGAGCGCGCAAATGTCAAAGTGTGCTTCCGCGCATGCGCGGGTACCGGCGCGCGCGCACCTTATTACGCTGCGCTGACCGTGAACTATACTTTTTATGGATTCATAGATCCGTGTTGCGTGATATTAAGGTGGCCACTGACGATGCTTCCAAACGTGTGTATGGCGTAGCCGTATTCCAAAATCTGTCCGTGAATGTTGAAAACGTATGTTATTTTTAGAACAAGTCAAGCTTTTTTGGATGACGTCATTAAAACGACGTCCGAATGGTTACATCGTCAGTGCCCGCCTTTACTCATCTATGGCATTGTGTTTTAATTTAATAATTTGTCCATCATCTATTGTTACCGTTATTATTTTGAGGATAAAGGTAGGGGTCTTGAACGCCCCTAAGCCACTGCGACCTGATAAGATCTATTGTGACGCCTCTTGCAGCATTACAGCACTTCCCCAAGCTGCAAGTCAATCATGAAGTCGACTATGACCTTGGGGGAGGAGGACTTGATCTCCTGCGTTGAGATGTCGTGGCCTTCAAGATGCTGGCTTCTGATGTGGTGCACTGCATCACATTCAAATAGGATATGGATGGGCGTCTCATCCTTTTCGCGACAAAACCTGCAAACTGTGGTATCACTGAGGCCCATCCTGTGAAGGTGTTTGTTCAGCTTGCAGTGTTTAGTAAGGTTTCTTGTCAGGATTCTTATCTGATTCTTGTTTCGCTTCTTTCATAAACCTTTTCTTGAAGCCCACAAGTAGCGCTTTCGAGTGTTCTTGGCCTGGGGATTTTTCCCAAAGGCTAATACTTTGGTCAGTTCCCCAGTTTTTAAGGTGGGCTGTAGTGGTGCATTTAGGAATGCCACAGATTGGCTCCGGGCCCACAGTGGGGCTTTCAGCACCAGCTCATCAGCCATCTAGCCAGTTCATTAATGGTTTTGTTGCCCCTAATGCCAAAGTGTCCAGGTACCCATCCTAGTGCCATCTATTGTTACACAGTTACAATAAAGTCGGTAGTTAATCGCTATTGTTGTTTAACAGCTGCTAATATAACTGTTCGTTTGGAGACTAAACTATAGGAAGTGCAGTGTAAAATATTTCTTAGTTGTCATCGGATTATAATTCAGAAATATTTTGCAAGTCACCTTCCCACAGGGATTGTGAAGAACCCCTACTATTTGCAATCTCGCACTCAGGGACTCGAACTGAACCGTAATATTAATTTCGGAAATAATTGAAATAGCTAACTATATTGTTTTTTTTTTTAAATACTATCTTTGTCGTTAATCTTAAAATAGCCCGTTTAATTTATTTTAACTAGAACCTTTGCTTGCATGTAGCGGTTGCTAATAGCAACAAATATCTAAAATTAAAATACATACTTATTTGAAAGCTAATAAATTAAAACTAGCTATGCCGAGCCTCGGCCTAGCCCTGCATTCTTTAATTAGCTTAGTTATCTATTCAGTTAATAACACCTTGAATAAAAATAACGAGTTTCTTTTAGTTACGTGATAAGGAATGCTATTACAGTTACTCGTAAGCTGTAAACGGAGGAAATAATAAATTAGATTTTTTTAGGACGACGTACCCAGGTAATTTTACTACCATTTGCCTATAAGTACTTATTATTTAATTTATTTAATCAGGCAATTTGTATACCTTACCTTATTGAAATAACTGAAAAACCTTGAAATCTCGAAAAATACAGCTCTGTTCCCTACATTAAAACCACGTCGTCCATCGTCGGTTCGTCCCATAGTAAAAGTTGTTCATACTAATGAGTACAATGACCCCTTAAGAGGTGTTCAGTTATTTCAATAACACGTTGTATGTAATTCTGGCAATCCATAAAACAATGTTATGTTTGTGTCGAATCTGAAGAGGAACTAATTAATAATGACGTTATTTTGACGGCCATTGATAACAGAGCCATGTGCACCTCTCAAATTTCCGGAAGTAATTTCCACAATATGTGGCACAAAAATGATAGTCCAGTTTATTTGTTACCGTGAGATTGCGTTGATTTAACTTAATTAAGGTTAATTAAAACACAAACTTAATAGCCATATTCACATTTTTATACACTTTCCTACAATCAGCGGAGCGGAAAGTTCTCTGCGGGGGATCCTGTGTTGAAGAATGTATACAGTTGTATGAAAGTCATTAACTTAAGTAGAATTAACTAAACAAACGCTCACGTAACATTGTTCGGTTCTTTTTAAACAGAACATAAAAGCTCAGTGCCTGATTGATGTATTTGTGTCGTTAAGTGAAGAAACACGCGTCTTTATTGTGGATCAAGTAGACTAAGCAATGGCGTAACTAATTCTAGAGATTGTTACTTATTTTGCATGTTTCGTATAATAGTTTCACGCTCCAAATAGCAGTCTTTAATGAAAGTATGAAAATTCTTCTGTTAAGTAGTGTTGTACCTTCACCATTTTTTTTTTACAAAATAAGTACAGGTGCCATTCTCAGAAATTAACGTTTCAGTGACGTCATGTTCGATTCGAATTTCAAAACAATAGTACGGTAACGCACGCGGCGTCGCGTCGGTCGAATGCCGTTCTTAATCCATTGTCGCGTGTGAACTCGGCGCTTTTTGCGCTCGATAGCGGCTTACACATTAGAAAGTAATTAACGATCCACAGCGCGTCGCGTAAAAACTCACACCTCGGCCAAAGTTGTGGCTCAAATCGTCAGTAATTACGTTAAAATCGTAATCGGTTATGCGCCTCGAATCATTATTCGCCCTATGATAGCCTCTTATTCAAATGTAACATGAACACAACAAACAGAATAAACGCAAGTCCTAAAAGCAGTGTGTTTAGAAACACTAGGTGAATCGATTGGTACTGTAATTTTTATACCATGTTACATTTAGCCCATTTTTTTTTTCAACTATCGTTTTGTATCATCGTCATCATTTCAGCTGAAAGACGTCCACTGCTGGACATAGGCTTCCCCCACTAGGGGGGAATGCCATAATCGCCACGCTTGGCAGGCGAGTTCGCGATCGCAGTTGGTTGGTTAAATACTCTGAGAATGCTGCTGCCCGGATGGTGAGGATTCTGGTGAATGTCTCAGTCGCCTTTTACGACACCCATGAGAAGACATAGGGTGGTGCAATTCTTTGCGTCCGGCACCACACGGAACTAGTTTTGGAGTTGATGAATTTTCAAAAATCCTTTCTTAGTGCTCAGCTACGTCATCTAAAGAACTCCTGTGCAAAGTTTCATCCTCCTAGACCCACTGGCTTAGGCTGTACGTTGTCTGTCAGTCAGTTTTAAGAATTTTATTAAGTAGATACCTAAAACAATAAAGAATACCAGATAGTATTCATTTATATTCTAATTCTAGTCTACCTAGGGCAGGTAATTCTGCTTGGTAGACAAAACTTCAAGAGGGAAGCCGACAGAAGGATTCAGTTAGGCTGGGCAGCAGTTGACAAACATGCAGTCTTCTCGTTGACTATACCGCAAAGTTTGAAGACGAAGGTCTTCAACCAGTGCGTCCTGCCTGTCATGACTTACGGTGCTGGAACGTGGACACTGACGGTTGGGCTAGTCCACAAATTCAAAGTCGCTCAGCGAGCTTATGGAGCGAGCTATGCTTGGAGTTTCTATGAAGGATAAAATCCGTAACGAGATTATCTGGAGCAGAACTGGAGTGACCGACATAGCTTGTAGGATCAGTAAGCTGAAGTGGCAGTGGGCTGGCCAGTGGCCATGTCTGTCGAAGGACCGATGGCCGCTGGAGCAGACGAGTCCTTGAGTGGAGCCGTGAATCGGCAAACGCAGCGTAGGGGCCAGGTGGCCCGACGACCTGAAGAACGTGGCTGGAGGGGACTGGTTGCGGAAGGCAGAGTACTGAGTGTTGTGGCGCAACTTGGAAGAGGCTTATATCCAGCAGTGGACTGCGATAGGCTGAGTTGATCTAATTGGGATATCTGAGGTCTTGCGTTAATTCTGTTACACGTTGTATTAGTTTCCACTTTAAAAACGTAGCCTTCACACGCATCATTGACCTATTACTACATAATGTAAGTAACGCGATATGAGTCGTCGGACGCTTTATAAACCCATAGTTGGAGTAACTTCCGTCTATCGAGTTTTTTATCGTCGAGAGAGCTCTTAATAATTTCCTTTATTCCAATCCGCTCGCGTCGGGATCCTCTTAAAATACTTACCCCTACATCCGCTTCTTTTAATAAAGTCTACCGAAGCTATGGAATGCCTCATTGGATGTTGTTCCCTCTTCGACAGCGCCTTTTATCTCTCTCCTTTCCGACGAGCGGCAATTAAAGTTGAACAAAAAAGCATCGCGAAAGAAATTCCACGTAAAAGTAGTCTGCGCGCGTTACTGCAAGCAATATGCGCGCTATTACAATACGACTTGTAACGCGATTTCATAAGTTTCAAATTTAAACAATTGGAGCGTGGATAATTAGTCGGGTTGCATTGTTCGGACCCAGTGCACAGGTATTCAGCAAACTACCAATTAACCAGTCTCGGGTTTTCTAGCTGATCCGCCTAATTAAACCGAACGCAGAATAACACACGTAACCGAAAGTCCCAATAATTTCCAGTGCTAAAATAACAGTGCGCCCCAACGAGATTCGAAAACTAGCAAGTAAATAATATAATGATTAGTCATACAAGAGATAAAGAAATAAGCTCATCTGAGTGAATAGACAATAAAACTTAACCGGGCTTGTTATTACAACGCGTCTCGGAGCGAGCGCTAAGAAAACACTCCTTTTTCAAATGGACGCTCGTTTACGGTCAAATTCTGACGTTTTAACTGCGTCTCTATAACGTTTACGGCTGCTAATAAAAATTGTTCAAAGCGGCCGATTTATTATGGTAGCCAAAAAGTAATTTGCGTGCTGGTATTTTTTCTTAACGACGAATATGTACGCGGATTAAATACCTAATTGAGCGATGTCAATCAAAATTCAAATTATGTATAAATACCGTAGTCTGCGCCGCGTTCCAAAATAAATCCGCGTCCGTTTAAGGCGATCGGCCGCGTTCCGTTTTTATTGGCTGATGGCGGCGAGTGTGCGGGTGAGTTCTCACGTACTGCTAGGGCGAGGAGCCCTCAAATCTGCAATGATGAAATTCCTCGCGTTCCCGACTTTATTCATCACACGCGCGCAGTTTCTAGGAATTGTGAGTCGCAGTGCGAGCGGCTCACATGCTCCATTCGTATCCGCAACCTCGCGAATAAATCGTCGCCATTATTTAGTATGGGAGGAGCGCCGGTACTTACGTACGTATGTTCATACTTCGACGAATTTATGGACGTGTCAAAGGCCGATCATAGGCTGGGAACCTCCGCTAGCGAAACTTGCAAATTTGAATGACTGAATGTTTTGAATTTGACAGAAATCGTACACCGTAGACCCCGATTACATCTGCTCTATTCAAGAAATCAAGATTGTGGAACTTTTCTCAGAACGCGTAACAATTTGTCTATGTTCACACGCTTGCGGATCGATCACTTTTGGCACTTGTAATACTTTATTTCCATACGATTACCGTGTTTAGAATATAAACTTTTCTATTATAGGTAATATTAGTCATAGATGTCGTCTAGTTTTACTGCTGGCGTATGCAAAGTAGATTAGGAAAAAAATTCAATGATATCAATATACGGATCATGTCGAAACTTGTGTGAGGCTGTGCGCGTCATTCTCGGATAAAATCCGGATGAAACGATCAGGAGATTGTTTGTTTTTAATGCGGTTTCGGTTTCAACGCCGTACCCTTCTCAGGGCCTTATCAGATCACTGTGGAGAGCGTGGATGTCTTACAAAATTTGTTAACTTGATTCTTTATTTTTTAATTCTTATGCTTCATTCAAATCGTTCCGTTGTTTATGGCCGACATTTTCATTTTTGGAATTCTTCAGCGGCAGGCCGAGGTTCCCGTCCGTCGTCGAATACCTCCGAAGCCATGTGAAAATTAAGGGTACCCTTTTTCACTTCGGCCCCGACTCAAAGTCCCGAATTCCTTCTGTGAGTGTCTTTTTTCGCGATGATTGTAATTGAGGGCAATAAATTGTTAATGTCTGACTTATTTCGTGTGTCGTATACGGAGTGGACCGGTCGTTAGCGGTAAAAAAAGTAGTTACGTCTGTCTTAATGTTTCCTAGCTGCGTTTCATAAAATAATCGTCACAGATATAAAGTATAACATTTCGTTTAAGTTACGACTGGCTTTTCAACTTTTTAATGTTTCCCGGTAAAGCGGACTGGGTAATTAATCCTTTCATAATGTACTCTAAACAGTTGGTTAATTTTTCGAGCGTGGTCACATCAGTGTTTACTTTCTCGGCTTTAGTGGGCAACACTGAAACTTTATTATAGCTTCAATTTAATGGTTATTATTTATGATTGGCGTGTGAAAATGTTTAACGCTTTTAATTGGTTGAACATTTTATGTCGTACCTGGACATAAAAGATTAGTTAATTGACGCGACACGAATGAAATAATAATAATATCATTATTCTCGTGAGCTTTTTTTGCAGTTTGCATCAATATCGATGTTATGGTCGGTCGACGCATTCATTTCGTTATTTTTGTTTCATTACAAGTTGTAAACGACCAATATTTAAGTCATGCCAACACCTGTGTGGTTTTCATGAAAAAACTGGCAGTGAGTATTAAAAAAAATATGAATGTCTCGAGACATTATTTCAACTGTTAAAACACTAAAATGTTTATGAATTCACACGTTAAGTATAAAGACATAAATCTTGTGTTAGTTTATTGGAACAGTTCCAAAAGCCTATAAGACATTAGAATCATATTTCTTTTATGAAAAAGGTACTAGGTATACAAATACCTATTTAGTTTTTTTTTCCTCTTAATTTTAAGCATACCATTTTCGAATGCAAACAAAGGATTTCTCTCGTTAAACAATTTGAATTTGGAACTTGGTAGGTTCACATGAGCCACGAGGTCGCTGTTGCTTTGAGAACGTCTCGCTTTTGTCTATATGCGCTTGCGCAGACGTGCTCGTACACCAACAAGGATTAGCCGGCTGTGTTCGAAAGTACGTCCAAATGCTAAAATAGCTTCATAGAGGTGTCCACACGATTCTACCGCGCAATAGAGCGGCTCAATACCTCGCTCAGTTACTTGAGTTTAACACGAAACTGCTTAACATTCTAACAGAATGCATGTGTATGTATGTACCTACTCCTTGTCGCCAATAAACTGTCGACCTGAATTTTTTGTTAGAGAATATTTGTACAGGAAGTCTCCCGTTCACACGGTATATTATATTACACAATCTTAAAAAAAACACTTGCAGTAATTTTTATCATACAAGAAGACCTCCTAATTCGGTATAAAAAAATATGAATCACCGGGTCAACGCACCTCGCATTCGTCGCTGCCAAAATAGAAGGAGATAAAGTTAATTAAAAGCATTAATAAATAAATGCGCTCGAAACGCTTTTAATAATAAAACAAGTTACGCGTTCCATATTTATCGGACAGAGTTAAATTTGCATAACTTTTTTCAATTTGACGTATTGTACGAGGCAACTCTTCGGTTCTGTCTACATATCAACACACAACATCATTCGATATACATCGATTCAGTCATACATCGAATATAAAACCTTATTACAGCGCATTAACAATCGATTTTGAGACGCTGGCCGAAACATAACTTTGTCGGGGTATAAGTGAAAAAAAAACCTGTCCAAAGCGATGTTACCACACTGGCAAAGTGTGAAATATGAAATCACGACTCTTCCACTTGCCCGGGTGTTTGCGTTCCAAATATTTTCTCGTGTCGAAACGATACTCGAAAGCGAACTACGGTAATGACTTTTTGTGATGTTTTATATAAATACTTCCGATATTGTACACTATTGACCGAATCCAATGGTAGGGTGACCTTGTTCCATTTTATTAAGCGGTACCTACGTAGTACAGTTTACCCTGAGAACGGCGATGAGAAACTCGTACCTAGTTACTTTCAAACGTTTTTGTTTGTCGTAAAAGATTAATAATAAGCTGTAACCAAAACCAACAAACGAGAGAAACATCTGTTGCCATTTTAAACATCTTAATTTCACTTAACAATAAACAGAACAATAGTGGCCGAAACACGTGGCGTGGCTCAGTCCTTTCGACTGGACACCTGATTATAATGCCTTTTGTTCCTTAAAATCCCAAACACATGGCGCTAACAAATAAGAAGCACAAAACTACGGGTCCGTTCCCACGTATCCTTTCAATGAATTCTTTAATTAATAACGAAATAATGTTGAAACGAGCTCCGATATGGAAGTAGCCTCTTTAGGCACCCCCATAAAACGATTATCAAATAATTCCCCAGCGTTCATACCGTGGTATCAGTCTATTCGTCGGTTCAAGTCAGTAATACAATTTAACGCATCGCTTTCGAGGGATAAAATTAATGTGTCTCGATACGCTGCGATCTCGGCCCGATATTATGTTTTTAATAATAAAAAACTAAAAAGAACACGTTTGAATTTGGAACGGTGGTGGAGTAATTAATCGCTGATGGCCAGTGTTGCTACAATATTCCAGAATTGGAACGTAAACTGCATCGCACTGTGACGAGCGACAGTCAAACTCAGTACGGTCAAATTAGCATTTCATAAATAAAGCGAGCTTTACGCGGACAAATACATTTCCTTAATTGCCGACAGTCTAGGCAACGAGTCTCAACAACTTGTTGTATAAGTATACGGTATCGCCAGCTCGACACGTTTATAAAGGCTACCTGCACACGTACGCTTACGTCGGCCGCTTTTTATGGGCTGGCTCGAGAGTCACTGTCGTGGGAACCGGCATATACTTACGACCGGCCACAGCTGACCGAAATGCGTTCTCCATACTCGATTAACAAATCAATACGGCGGCGTATACTACGACTTGCCATATTTGATCGGGTGCACGCAACACAAATCATAATAAAGTATTTTGACAACCGTCTTTCGCTCCTTATATTGATACAACGTTTACGATAAATTGACTTTTCAAACACTGATAATGGTGATGTTGTGTCATTTAAGGCTCAAATTCGTTCAGTCGGCGGACCCGGCTGTTTAGTATTCAGAGAGGAGCGATAACACGTCCGCTGTATTGTCTAAGTATTTAACGTAACTTATTATAAATTCGTCAAAACCATAGACGTAACGAAAGTTTAATTAAGATCTCTTCTTTTTTTTTAAAGTGTTGGAAAAAGCGCTCGCTTTTTGTGACGCGTTGTTGTGCGTTGTGAAACGTCGGATTTCTCGTATTGATTTCCATCAACCGACAATAATCATTGTTCGTTAGAGACTTGGTATCAGTTCCTATGCAAATAGAGACTATTGTTCGTCCATGCAAATTGTGTTTTCATTCATAGAACTTAATTGAAGCCGGGTGACATCTGTCAGGAAAAACTGAATCACTCGTTAAAGTAGGTGGTGGTGATCAAATGAGGTATTAGTTAAGCGGTGACCCTTCGTATCCGGCGCGGGCGCAGCTGCGCGTGCGACCGTCACATGCTTTTTGTAATTATAATCCAGCTTCAGAGATTCTTCTGCGTCCGTCTTCATCTTATAGTCGTCTTTTGTCTATAGTTAAGCTTTCATCACAGATGTCGAACGAATTGCAATTTTGGGCTTCTTTCTCTTTAGTTATTTTCGTAACGCTTAATTATTAATTTAGTATTATGAAATTGTAAGTACTTAATATTTATAGTCAACTAACTACAAAGTTTTACAACCGATACATTAACACCGTTCAAGCCGTTTTGAATTCGATCTGTGTATGTCATAGAACTGGGTCGCGTTTCCACTCGCCTTCAGCATTTGAAGTTTAAACGTCTTTAATTCTCACAACTCTGTTTTATTTATACAGTCCGTTTTTGTATTTGTCTTATTTATTAATAAGTACACAATAATGATTAAAAGACATTATATTTACAATGTAAAATCCTAAAAAAAAACTTTATAACCTAATTACGAGTGCGGAACTAGTAATAACATTTTATCAGTAGATATTTAAAAATACACGTAAAAATGAGCTACTAATATTGTTTACTAAATAAGACAAGTAAAGAAAAACGGACTTTATGTTTCGAATAATTTTGCAATAGCACTGTATTTTCGTTTTAATATTTACCGAAAATTGTTCATCGATAACTCACATCCGCAGTGTAATTAAACAGCGATTAGAGAACTAAAGGTTGGGAACACTAGTTTGTTAGCCGCTCGGCGAGTATCGGCGGTATCGAGTATTTATGACCGACCGACCGGTTCCGACCGCGCTGGGAGAAATTTCGTAAGCTTTACCGAGAGTCGTATACATTTTTGCATGAACGGAACTTGTCAAAAAATCCATTGATAAGTTCCGTCGCAGGCGCCTTAAAGCTGTTGACACGCACCGTTATCAAGTTTTAATCGATTTTCGACTGCCGTTTCGCCTCCTTATGTAAACATGGACTAATGTCAATAGCTCGATATCAGATACGTACTCGTTCCTATTTTTTATAAACGCTCGTTTAACACGGGATCACTCGATGTAGGCAGTAGACACTCGTTAAGCCAAGCGAGCCAGCGTCATTGCCGTAATGCGTTTGTATTATTTTTAGCATGATATTGAAACAATTTCGCTTACATCTGCTCCCGGGTTCACCTGTCTATCATGTTGTTAATTTATACTCGTCGGCTATTAACATTGTCGTAAAGTAAAGGAAATATTTGAAATTCTCAACTACCGCGCCCATATTTAAAGGTCTCTCGTGGTTTAAAGATGTTGTACCTAGTACCTACCTACGTACATTGATTATTTTGGTTCGATTTGCGGATGAGGCGTGGGTAATAATTAAGTGAATCGTTTGTACATTACACAATACTAAGTAACAAGTGTGTGAATATGCGAAGAAACTGAATCAAACTTATCGTGAAAGTTAAACCTTCTTAATTTTATTTGACAAAACAGCTACGAGAAGGGGATTTTTGTGAAAGATCTATAGACATGTCCATTATTATTATCCCGGTACTGAGCCCAGTAGGCCGATTCAGATAAATAAAGAAGTGCAGTTGCAATTAAGTTTCGATCAAAACAATGCTTTTCGTATTCTCTGATCTACTACGATCGCTGTCAGAAACGAACTGCAGCGTCACTGCAAATTGATCGACGCGTCATGAATTTACGTGAATTAGGGCCCAGCAGTGCTATTCACTAACTAACAATTTCGTGGATGTACGTCGAGACGGGCTCGACGTCGAGACAGCCTTGCGAACGACCGCGAGCGCAAAACGGTATTCACTAACTCGTTTATTCTCGTCGACGAACTGAAGGCTGTGTCGACTCGTCGCTGTTGCGTAGACGAGTTAGGGCTTGACACAAATATCTTTATAACATAATCGATTAATGTCGACTGTGAGTTTAATGAGTTTAAAAGTTATAATAAAGGTCTATTTTTAAGTATTTTAAGAAATGTAGTAAAATTTTAAATAGTATATACCTAATTATTCTAAGAGCTTATAATATTCTTACTGGCCGAGTTTTAAGGCTGAATGACGATTCCTTTGCGAGACCCATGATACTTTAAATTAAATGTTAAAAAAAAAACCGGCCAAGTGCGAGTCGGACTCGCGCAGTAAGGGTTCCGTACCACCATTCGACCTGATACCCCATAGAAACTGATTTAATTTACGAGAGTTCATCAAAAGACATCAAAGCACCGTGAGCGAATTTTTTTTTTGCATCTCTTTCTTACGCAGGTACCACCACATATAAAATTACTAAACTACATAGTATGCACTATAATTAGACCAAGTTTGACGCTGGTATGTATTACCGTTTTGATGATAGAGCAGAAACAAAAACGTTGAAAAAAATGCATGTTTTTCGAGGTTTCTTGTATGGGGACCCCCTTTGGTTTTAGACTACTTTTTATTTTTAGTATTTGTCGTGATATGCACCATATTAACACATATTTTGTAAAAATTTCAACTGGTTATCTATGACCGTTACAAAGATAAAGCCCTGTCACAGACAGACGGACGGACAGACAGACTGACGCACGGACGGACGGGCAGCGTAGCGAGAGTAATAGGGTACCGTTTGGCAGCCTTTGGGTAAGGAACCCTAAAAACAAACCAAGCTTGACCTTTGACTTTTTCCAGTGTTGCCAGAAGGTTACTTTCGTAACCTTTAGGTAATTTTTATCTCGGTCAAGTTCCAGGTTAGACGACTTAAAAGGCAACTTTTAGGCAGCTTTTAGGTATCTTTTCGAAATCGAATTAGATATTTTATTGTAATGTTGGAATGGAATTTTATTGATATTATATAAAATAAATAATCAAAAAAAATGTTTTATTTATCTCCGCAAATTACATTTTTTATGTTAAAATAGTTATGGTCGTTGTGGCGATGCTTGGGCCTGTGTCCAGCAGTGGACGTCTTTCGGCTGAAATGATGATAATGATGAAGATGATGTGATAATTAAAAACAGTAATATATTATTAATTATTGTTACTTATTATGAATTTATGCACAAAGTAATCTCTTCTCGCACTAATTAAAGCCGTATTACAAATAACAAGCAATCTACTTTTTAAGCTATTTATTGTCGTCGTGGATCGTAGTAATAGATGTGTTAATTTCAAATATATTATTACCATGTAGATAACTAACTCGTATTCACAACAATGCGTGTGCACAGAATTAAATAGTTGGTACACACGGCTACACATCAAGCTGTACTTTTCCAGTTTATGCTGACCTCGCATTGCATAGGCTTTCCGTACAATGCAAGATCAGCTTATACTGGAAATGTACAGCTTGATGTGTAGCCGTGCGTACTACTTGGTACTGAGAAATCGCGTAGCGCGGCGTGTTACAACGAGCGCTTGATACTGTTCTGTTTACAGATGTAAAATATTTTGAGATGTAGACGTTACGATGTCTAGTCCAATCGAGATCCAGTCATTTCGCGATCTAGTCTTACGGGCAACCTAGACATATCGAGATCGAGACCAAAAGATACCGACCCAATTATACTTCTGTTCTTACACTAAAACTTCATCATCATCATCATTTCAGCCGAAAAACGCCAAAGGCCACCCCCCCAAGGGGGGGGGGGATATGCCATAATCGCCACGCTTGGCAGGCGGGTTGGCGAATTTTTTTTTTTTTGATTGGACTCTCGCAGAATTGGTACCCAGAATGGATACCCTAACTGCAAAACCGCATAAGGGCGTCCCCCAAGGGAGGGCTCGAACCTCGGCTTACTGGGGCATTGCGGGGGGACCCGCCGCTATGTCCCCCTGGCAGCCGTTGCTGCATCGGGAATAGTTTTCTCGAAAGTGGCGGACTTTCGGTATATCGGATGGGAGACGCGTTTCGCGAATCGCCGTTAAGCGGCAAGCCTCGCCGGCGAGGCGAAGACCTACCTAATCCTAACACAGTGGCGGTTAAGCCTACTCCTAGGAACTACTCTAGAGCATAGGGCCGGTCACGCGTGACGAGATTATCTCCGGTGGCGGGTTGGCGCTCGCAGTTGGTTGTTTAAATACTCAGAGAACGCTGCTGCCCATCCTCTGGTGAATCCCTTAGTCGCTTTTTACGACACCCATGAGAAGAGAGAGGGTGGTGCAATTCGTTCATGCAATACGTCCGGCACCACACGGTACCTTAGCAATAATAAACTACGCATCAAGCTATAATCGAGGAACCAACAATAATTTATTATTATTTACCTACACGAACGTGCCTACAGTACTTTGCGTGATTCCTTTGATGGACTACAGGTACCTCCAGCTGATTTAATGGGAAATTGTAGTGTTCTACAAGAACTTTTTTATCTATTTAATTAAAAACTTCATCTGAATGCGAGTACACATATGCTAGTATACAACGTGTACCAGAAATGTGTGGTCATATTTGAAGAGCTTATCCAGGGAATTCTATCGAACAACTTTTACTATGGGACTAACCTTGAAATCGCGAAAAAAATATCAGCTGATCATTACATTTTGTCGAGCGACATCGATGATTTAGTAGGGAACAGCTGATATTTTTTTCGTGATTTCAGGTTTGGTCCCATAGTAAAAGTTGTTCTATGCTATGCCCTGAATGAGCTCTTAACATATGACCACGCATTTCTGATACACGTTGTATAAGTAGTTGAAAACGATAGAAAACTGAAAATATCTAAAAGTAAAGTGTTACGTAAATATCTGGCAGTGCTACAATTGTAAATGTTTAATAAAACTAGCTTTTGCACGTGACTTCGTCTGCGTAGACTATATTGAATCTTAAGTTAATCGAAAATTACTTTTCATATTAATGGTTAATTTTGGATAACTCTTCTCAGGTAATTTTTGACAAAAGTACACTGGCAGCACTGCATTTTTCAAAAATAATGTAATTATTCACCATGAATGACCAAGAAGTTTGAGTAAAATAATCACTGACACGTAGCGATTATATTATCTTTGATCACTGACTGACATTTTGTTTGTAACGCAGTGATTATTTTCTCTGTGATTTTGTTTTGGAGAGTTGTATTTGTAGTAGGTAATGCTTCTTTCTATTCGTGTTTCGACAAATTATTGTATTAGCGATTGTACTAAACTGAACTGTATTGTTTTAAAAATAGTTTTTTGAAAAAGAAGCTGAAGTGTAGATATGTAGTAAATATTATTATGCCTAACCAAATTTTGTTACATTTGTTATGGTTGTCGTCCACGGGATGGTAAATTAATAACATGGGTTATTAATTTAATGGGTTTACAACGAACAAAAACGAGCCACAATAGAAAATCAATTGTTCTCGGGCTCCGGGCAGTCAAAGGATGTCATTGTATTAACATCTGTGTGCATGTCAAGAAACGGGGTCCCATCCCAAGCGCAATTGGAGAAGCTTTTAGACGGCTTGGAAGATTTTAGCCTTTATTCATTTCACAACCTTGATTTTTTGTTTTAAGCACCTCGTAGGCATAGTTATTTTAACAATGATACGACGACGTCTGCTTCAGCGCTCACCACCTTCACAAAGGCAGTCACAAATGGCGAGCCTAACTGAAAGATTTGTCACCATTGAAGAAAAGTGTTAGTATAATGAGAGGATATTTGCAGAAAGACGGTTGGAAAATAGAAAACTCCTTTTTGACAACCAGAAAAGGATGTTGATATTTTTTATAGAGATTAGTAGGTCATGATCAAGGCAGACCCAAACACTGCAGGATTTGTGTGCATCCCCCAGTGCCTTGGTGGAAAATATGAATAATTTAATAGGAATTAGTAATTTTGTTAAACAAATAAGAATAAAATTATTTCTTTTAATGTAAATAAAAAATGGATAATGAAAATACATATTTCTAATTTCTCATTGCCTTGTAGTACATTCGACCGCATGTCAGTGGTAACAGTTTGACCTTGACAGTTTATTTTGTAAGCAGTAAGAACGGTTTTTGTAATTCAAATGTTACCACCGACATGCTGTCTACTAAAAATTAGTCAAAGCTGTCAAAACTATGAATATGTATGATAATAAATTATTTATTTCGACAAACAATACGACTCGTAGGGTAAGTAACATTATTTACTTAAATAACTGTTTGTAAAACTATAATACAGTCAATCAATTTATAAAACAAAACTATCACTGCTGCAGAGTTCCAGATAAACTTACAGACACGAACAATTAAATGAATAGTAATGTAGGTAGGTACTCAACTTATTTTCCATAATAATATTCATATTATTAGTCAATCTTTCTTTACTTAAATGTGGTATAACAATAAGAATAACAAAGAATTATGTCTAAGCTGATAATACTTATATGTATTATAACATTTATCTTTCCTTGAGAACTTGCTGTCCATCATGATTTTGAAGAAATCTGATATATTTGTTGATAATGTTAATATTATTTCTATCATCAACAACCTGGTGGATGGCTCTAGAAGCAGAAGCCTGGGACACATATGTGTCTACATTTTTTGGTAACTTCCATTAGCCAAAAATGATAAAGAGTGCATAATACCTGAAACATTACGAATGTAATACAATCTTTTGATGGTATCTTTATTAATCATAATTTATTAAGAAACCAAGCTATAAACAAACCTTCAGCCTACTAGTTAAACCACCGGCACGAATTTGCAGAGGCATATGTAGGTATATGGATTAAAATCACTCTCCAATACCTACATAAATGAAATCCTCAGAAAGTCTGTAAATAAGGATAAACTCTACATCCTCGGAAATATTTTTGAACTTTCTTATTGTTTTGCCTTTCAATCTTTCTATAAATCGTCACTTATTTTAGCTTCTTCCAATAAATAGAGCCTTGTAATCATCCGAGCACTTTCAATTAGAGTAAAATAACAGCTATGCTATTCTCTAAAGCGCAAATCACACACAAGGCAGGTGCGGGTCGGGCGCGAGTCGGGTCGTGTTGCTCGCGTGGGCCGCACTGTTTGTTGTGTTCACAGTGAGAACTTCACACACAGCTGACACAGCGCGGGTCGGCGGCGTGTGCAACGACGCCATAGAAGCTTCTCTTCAAAAGGCAAAAAAAAGTAAGTAAGTAAGTAAAGTGTAAGTAGGCAATGTTTACGAACACTATCATTTAGATAAATGACGAGAAAGAGTTTTTTTTTGTAAATAATTACAACAGCTTGTTGACAAACACTTGATACGCGCTGCTGATGACCCACGCAAACTCTCTGTGTAAGTACATATCGGTGAATACGTACAAAAAGTTACTCTATGAATAGGTACGTATATTCGACGACCGACCCGACCCGCGCGGCCCGCGCTCTGTCTGTAGTGGCAGGAGAAACGCGTGGCTCCCGCGCTCCACCCGGCTCTGGCCCAACCCGCGCCCACGTTTCGTGTGATGTCATCCATATAAAAACAGGTCCATATACCCGCCGTACTCCCGACCCGACCCGCGCCCGACCCGCACCCGCTCTCGGTGTGGTTTGCGCTTTACAATTTCGTGGCTGTATGTCATGACAGGCTTGACATTTAGACAGCTTTACGAACGTCCGAGAGCGCAACGCTGATTCAAACGGTATTCACTAACGCATTTATGCTCGTCGACGAACTGAAGGCTGTGTCGACTCGTCGCTGTTGCGTAGACGAGTTAGGGCTTGACACAAATATCTGTACAATATAATCGATAATTCTCGACTGAGAGTTTAATGGGTTTATAAGGTCAATGTTTTAGGTTTTTTAAGAAACGTATTAAAATTACAAATAATAGGTTATTATTCTAAGAGCTTGTAACATTTTTATGGGCCGAGTTTTAAGGCTGTATGAAGATTCCTTTGCCGAAACGCATGAACCTTCTACTGTAAATAAAAAACTAAACCACTTGCAGTGTTGTGTGTTGACAGCTTGAGGGTTTTACCCCTAAATTTAGGGGGTAGAAGTATTAAAAGGAATATTTTTAGGGCCAGGAATTTCTTGGGGTTTTATGGGCTTCAAACAAAATCAGCATTAATCTCAACAACAGCAAATATGGAATGATAGCTGGACAGAGAAAACATTTTGCTGTGAATGTGAGAAAGATGGCATTATAAAAACTCCACATCGAGTTAATTCTTGAACGCGGCATGTAAGTAGAATTAATTGTAAACAATTTAATTACAATTTAACTCGCATAACTTGCGCAGTTATTAATTGGCTTTGAAAATGACGTAATTTCTAATGCTAGTAGGGAATACCTACTCGCACCACACCAGTGTCCGCCATTTTCAATCCCATTCTTTAACTGAGCTGGGGGCTTACTCCTGAAAATTTGATTCTAACTCTATTTCGATTTGGTTCCTATCCGGAGCTTTACTCCCGACTGGTTCGAGTTCTGTATCAAAATTTCAACGCCTAAATTGCCTAATGTACACAAGCGCACGATCGTGTGGTGGCATGACTTAAAACTAACTACGAAAGAAACATTCATTGTGAACGAGAAATTCGTACTCCCCACTGGATCGCACAATCGTGGTTCGATTCGTAGGATTGAAAAGAAATGTCAAAATACACGATAGCAAAAAACGTACTTTATTGGGATCGTATGACATTTTTAAGTGTAATTTATTGCGATATTTCTTCAAATCTCTCATTATGATGGTTTGCACAACATTAAATTGACTGATGAGTGATGACATACGTACATTTAAAAAGAAGCTCAAAGATTTTCTTGTTCTGAAAGCTTACTATTCAGTAACTGATTTTCTGACAGATACAACAAACTTTAGGTAAATACACAAGAGTCCGATTTCTTTGTTAAATTATTCATTAATATATATTAATAAAAACTCTTATTATTATTATTAAACAATTAATTTCCACAAATCTATAATAAGTATTATCTATAAGTTATCAAATTTGTACGCCTAATATCAAGGCAAAACATAGTGATACTGGATTATTTATAAATTAACACCATATCTTATACATCATACCTATGTTTGACAAATAATAAATTTAGAATTTAGAATTTTTACCTTGCGATGTTTTACAATGTTCTTAAAAAAACTGTATGAACATAATATATTATGTAAGAAGAAACATGTCAAGGAATAATTAATTAATTATTATTGTCTCATCCGGGGTGTGCAAATAATATAATTATATAAATGGGACTATCCTAAATTCTGCCAGAAAAGCGATTTAAAAAAGTATTTTATTCCTGCATTCGATTATTGTTTTTTACGCCGAACTTTTTTTTTATAGATAAATTAGGTGTTTTACTCATCAAATTTTATAGCTGTTATTATGTGGCCTAAATATTTGATGGTGTTGATTTATAGGTACAATATCTACAAAGTAAAAAATAAAATGATACAATATTTACAAAGTACAAAACAAAACGATACAAAAAAGCGCGCCTAGGCGGCAAAATATTCCTCCACACCGCTGTCATCTGGCATCGTGCCCAGAAGACTGGCAGCGTTGCCACGTTGAATGGCAACGCTTATTCTTTGACCAAAGAACAAGCCAGCCCTCTGGTCACGCGAAGTGTCGACCAGCCTCTTAGAGATTTCCTTAAAAAAGGAGCGCGCACTCGGACACCATGGCCCGAGCGTTTCGACCCCAAACGGCTCAAAGTCAACTACTTATGTCTCTAAGGTATAATATTAATTTGATCAATATGAGTACTTATTACCAAAAATAATCATTAAAAAATCATTTCTTAAAGTTTTAGCTTGCTATGTGTGAATGATTCATTGGCAATAGGAAAAGTTAGGGGTGTTTAGGGGGATGTCAACATTTTCTTTAAGAAAGTTTTTGGTAAGGGTTGGCAACACTGCACGAAAGAGTATATAATCACTTGCACTGCACTTTTCATATATATAAAAGTACTCTGTGATTGCACCAAAGAATTTTTACCCAAGATAGAATGCGTACGGAGAAATTTAAGAACTACAAAAATTAATAATATCCCGTTCATATAAGGTCCAAAATCTTCAATCAAAATCAGGGAGAAAATACCGGTCGAGGCCGGTCTTCTGAGATAGTATTACCGAGAGCCCGCTGTCCCTTTCCTGCATGTATGGACACCCTATAGAAAGAGACAAAAGGCTCCCCAATCATCGGACCGAATTTTAGTCAGCCGTCCGCTTTCCAGCTTGATATATAAGTTCCTTGGACTGCACTTGACATTTTCTCACAGATTACCTAATGATATTTAAGTACGACATTTTTGAGACTTGTAAATTTTTTAGAAGTTGATTTCTATTCGTATTTAGTTAAGTTATTGTATTAGCGATAATATCACATTTAATTGTATTGTTTTAAACATAGTTTTGTGACTTGAAAAAGAAGCTTAAGTGTATGTAAGTATTGTTATAGGTAACCTTAAGGTATCTAACCTTTTATTTGCTATTGTTTAAGTTTTGGTCCACGGGATACTAACCCATCAACAAAGTAAAAACGAGACACTAATCAATAGTTCTTGGACGCCGACAGTCAAAGGACGTTATTGATTTAAAACACTTTTAAAATCTACTGTGTATCTTAGCTTGTCAAGACCCTAGTAATATATAAGTCTATGGCGTAATCCCATCCCAAGCGCATGTGAAGCTTTTAGACGGCTTGGCTTGCCTTTATTAAATTTACAACCAATTGCTTAAAGTTATTTTTCTTTTTAGCACCTCGTAGGCGTCGTTTGTTAACAACGGCACAACGACGTCTGCTCCAGCGCTCACCACCTTCACAAAGGCAGTCACAAATGGCGAGCCGGACTGAAAGATTTATCGCCATTGAAGAAAAGCGTTTGAAAAATGAATGGTTTTTTGAAGAGTCTCTGTTGTTGGTTAGAAAATCAAAGACTCCTTATTGATAACCAGAAAAGGATTCTGAGATTTTTATGGTGATCAGTGGGTTATAATCAAGGCAGACCCAAGCACTGCAGGATTTGTGTGCATTTTGGTGGAAAATATGATAATGTATTATATTACTTATTTCATTCAATGTAAATAAAAAATGGATAAGGAAAATACACATGTTTAATTTATCACTGCCTTTTAGTATGTAAAGAAAGAAAGAAAAGAAAGAAAATGTGTTTATTGGCACAAACAAAAACACACATAAACACACAAAAAATTAAAAACAAGACAGCCCTACTAACTAGACTTAGTCTGGATTTGTGCCCGGTTAATGGCAATAGGCCCCCTATTACATGGGACTTATAACATAACTGGTGAAATATGGGTGTACCTACTATGTATAGTAGAGGTGTACCTCTGCCTACCCCTTCGGGGAAATACAGGCGTGATGTTATGTAGACTTAGCCTGCAGCTTCGCCCGCATATAATTTCGTTTATCACAGAAAGACTTATCTCGCATCCCTCGGGAGCTTATTATTTTTATGGGATAAAAAGTAGCCTATATGTTAATTTGGGTTATAGTCTACCTGCGTGCCAAATTTCATCCAAATCTGTTTCGCCGTTTCAGTGTGATTGAGTGTAACGAATATCTTCACAAACTCATATTTATATATCAAAAGTATGAATATGTATACCTAATAATAAATTCTTTATAAGTAACAATAGTACTCATAAGTTCAGAAACATTCTATACTTAAAAAAACTGTTAGTAAAATTAGAATACAGTCAATGATGTTATATATGGAGGCATATATGGAGTAAAATCACTTTCTAATACATTAATTAAATCCTTAAAAAGCCTGTAAATATGGATAAACTCTACATCCTGGGAAAAGTGTTGAACTGTCTTGTTTTGCCTTCGTTTCGTGCCTTCTTGAAATCTTCACTTTTTTAGCTTTTTCCAATAAATAGAGACTTGTAATCATCTGTGATCTGCTTCCATTTCTTTTATTGCATTTCTTTGCACCTTCAATTACGAGTAATAATGATTTTTGTTACTAAACTATATAGGACTCAGCGCAATATTTGTAGCTTTTAGATTTGACAGATAGAATCGTGGTTAAGGGCGAGGCTGTGACAGGCTGTGAGCGACCTCGACGCTGTTTTTTGCTTAGAGAATACCAAAATGTTCAAGAAGTGTCAAATTGTCCGCTGTAGAGTAGTTCCAACTCTTGGCCGTCACAGCCTTGAGCGCTAGTGTAGCTTTTTAGCTTTTAGATTAGACAGATAGAAGCGTGGCTGTGGCAGCGTTGCCAGACGTGCGATAATTATCGTACATCTACGATGATTGCAAGTCCTTTGCGGTAAAAAATAATAGCAGGGTATCGAACGATAGTTTTGTAAATTCATACGATAATTTTAATAACGCTGTGATATTTTTGAGGCTTAGTAATTTTTTAGACAACAACCAGCATTAACAACAAGCATTTGAGCATACATTCTCGTCACTCTCACTCATTATGTGTGCAGTGTGATGCACACGACATAATGAATAAAATGCACGCATAAGACCATAAAAAAACGATGCTTCCCTTCCAACCGCATACTGCGTCCTTTTCCACTTATTCATTTTGTTCGGTCTTAGTTCGTGGGTCGGTTTGCGTCAGTTACCAGTTCAGTCAGGACAGTCAGACCTAGAGTCAGACTATCAGACTGAGTGCCATTGGATTAGTTAGGTATGTTTTTTTTTTTTGCTTTGAATTGTTACGTTTTTTTTAACTGTTGCACGCTGCTAACTGGGACAATAAGAAATTTTTCTTTTCTTTTTCTAATAATTTTCTGATTTTATTTATCTACAAATAAAAATATATTTTTCTTTTTTGTCCCGTATGCGTTCCTATACCATTCATCCTATTGCGATAAAACTTAGGCGAATTGTTTTTAACATTGCGAGTGCGGAGCACGCGATGGATTTTGTGAAAAAAAAATGTTGATAGGAACGTATGGTCGGGCATAGCTAGTGTTAAATAAAACACACTAATTAATAGAAACTTGAGACCTCTAAATAGCAATTTAATTCCAATTTTGTGGAGGAGAGTCATTCTTCACGTATGCGATAAACATAAGATATTTTTTTTCTAGATTTGTGATAATTTCAAAGTTGCCATCTGGTAACACTGGGCTGTGCGTGAGGCTGTGAGCGATCTCGACGCTGGTTTTTGTTTACGGAATACCAAAATGTATGAAGAAGTGTCAATTTCTCTGTCGTCGAGTAGTTCCAACTCACGGCCGTCACAGCCTTGAGCGCTAGTGTAGCTTTTCGTACTTTAGTGAATACCAAATCAAGGTTTCGACGCTGCGGCAGCGTTGCACGCAAGGCTGTATCCTTAGAGAATAGCATAGCAGATCCGCCTGCCAAGCTTGACGATTATGGCATATCCCCCATTTTTGGAGGAGTCCTATGTCCAGCCGTGGACAGTCTTTTGACTGAGGTGATGATGATGATGAGGGCCCAGATCGTGTGGTCTCAACGAATGATTTTTTTCGCTAAGAAATCATTCGTTGAGATATGTCATTTCCATACATTTTGATTGTTTTCTATAGCATTGACGATTGTAGATTGTCAACTTGGATAGGGGGGCAGAGCCCACGTCGCGAGCGCAAGAAAATATGATAGTCTTTTGATTTATGATATCTTTTTAATTATTTTCGTGTTTCAATTTAATTATATTTTCAAAAGTATGAATTTTAATTTTGTATATTTTTTGTTTAGAAACTTTGTTTATTTTAGGAGAAAATTGAGGTTTAAAAAACCTATTTTCTAACCAGAAAATGGGTATGTTAACTTTAATTTTTTTTTTAGCTAAATGACCAAGTGGTCATTTAGCTAGACTGGAGATATTTGTAAAAAAAAATGTAAATACTGTATCAAGTATAAATGGGAACATATTCCGTATATTATGGTCTATTTTTAGACAGTTTATAGTAAACATAACTGAGATCCAGGACGTTAAAATAAGGCTTCTTAGCGTTTAACCAACGTGGCATCGGGGAAAAAAGGTTATTTTTAGTCTTAGAAGTAATAAATGAAAATACTATAACTATGGCATGAATAATACTATCATATTCTACAAACAAAATTTTAAATTAACTCTTTTTCTTACCGAGTTTTACGACGCCAAAAAATACCTTAAAACACAGATTTTTTGCGTTTTTTTGTAATACGGCTCTTAACTTCAAAAGACAGGTGAAATAAAATTTAAGTTAACACCTTTCGCAACCCGAGTCTGGCTAAAAAGTTCGTACAATTGGAGTTTCACTTCCTTTATCGACAAGTTGTAGATATTCTGAAGCTTATCTTGTACTCATGTTTGTAATGCAATAATGTAACACGTACGTTTTATATTTCAGGGCACATTCACGCTTATAGTGGAAGCGTGGCACGATACCAACGAAACATCGAGATCTGATGGTAAGTCAACTTGTTCTCCTTATAATACGATTATGATAAAAAGGGTCATGAAAATCTTTGCCCGCCTTGTAAAATTCAAATCACGTCGGTCACGACTCACTCGCATTCAGGTTTCACTGTAATTCTGGGTGTTTATCGTGCATTTAACGGACAGTATGTATATTTGAATGCTCATATTATCATATCGTGGAAGACAAAAATGTTCCCATGGTGTGGACGATTGGTGTTCAAAGCACGCGGCGATGCGCGTGATTCGCTTCGCAATGCGCGCGCTATTCTAATAAACTCAGCCTTCTGTAGGACGAAAATTTAGTAGAAATGTTCTAATGTATTCCGATGGCCGTTGACCGGCACCTAGACGTCGCGCTATGAAAATTACTTACGGAATATAGGCAAATTGGTTACCTACTTTGTTTGAACTGGCTTTTGTATGAAAACATTCGGTTTTGACACGCCATGCGCCGTCCTAGCCACAAAACCGATGCCATGTGCTTGAATGTACCTTAAGATCGCTATCATTTATAATAATCGATTGAATAAGTTTTGCTCGTTCCGTTTGATATCACGAGAAGCCTAAACGCCCAATAAAGAATCGACAGTTTATGTCTTACATGCGACGTGGCGTGACCGAAAAAACGATTCAGAATGAATTGTAACCGTCGGCGTCGTAAATACATCATCGTGATAATACGCCGCGTGCATCGACAGAACTCCTGCTATATCGCTACACGAAAAAACAAAGCACTCGACTGTGCCGCTCGAATCTAAAAACGAACGCGCCCAATTCGATTTTCAAAATTATTAAAATGGCGGACGCGAAAACTGACCAGCGACGCCCATTTCTTAATTAGATTTTCATACCGCTGCACTCTGACCGATATAATTACTACTCCTGACCGACTAACAAAAAACTCCGGTGATTTACTTAGGAGATTTGAAGATACGGCGAGGTGTGTCTACGGGCCGGTTTACCGAAAATCATTAGCGTCCGAAGTGGATAGCTTAGAGGACGGGTATATTTTTAATACGGCTCGGGAGCGATGGGCGGCGCCGCCTCACTACCGAGAAATGTTACCAACAGAAATCTAATCAACCATAATAACAGGTTACACGCACGCCGTTTGTGTTCACTCACTATCGACTCACCGGGCTAATGCTTAATTAAATCACATTCGGCTTTTTATCTAATACCCAAATTGAACAGCTGCATTGGCTTAGAAAGCGGCCGTTGCACGTAACTAATTCATTGTCAAGACCCTTGGTGCATTTAATTTTTATGCACAAGCAAGACATTTAAGAATGGCGACACAGGACTCCAAGAATCCAATATATCATAGATAAACACGCGGCTGCATTGAGAATCTCTGCTCACAGCGACGAAGAAAGAGACTCTGGTGCTAAACAAGTAAGTAAACAACAATGGTTGCTGGCAATTCTGATGTTGTCGCTCGGCTCCTTCACCGAAATCTTTTGTGTAGCGCCCGAGGCAGGACGGCCCGCACCTGGTCCGCACTAACGGGCTGCGGCATTGTTTACTCACTGGAGACTAAAAAATACACCTCCGATGCAGGGAAGTCAGGGAATTTTTAGTTTACACTTCATCTTTCGTCGACGTCGTAGGGCTTGAACATGATAAAAAATATCAGGAAGACGCTCCGGAAGGTTCGATTTATGATGTAGCAGGCGCGGTGGCTCTCAGGAAGCGCTGTCGACAGATGCTCGGCACATGCTCTCGGATAATAGGTGGGCACACTCCCAGTGTCTCGTCCTGTGCTCTTGTTTACATTATCGCCGTTCTCTGCCGCACCGTTTACGATTATTGCACTACTTAGTTTTACTAGCCCATATAGGCGCAACTGGGAAAAAAGAGCGTGTGAAAACTGTTGATAAGAGATTCGTTGAGGTAATTACCGGCGCGGGCCGGTGAGCCGCCCCGGGCCCGGCTACCGCTCGCCGGCTGACATTACACGACCGAGATGCGATTATCGATACAGTTATGTTGTGACGGGTGCTTATCTCGCTATCCGGCCGTGCATTATTAGTCAATTCATTACTCTAGCCGGGGTGGAGCGGCCCGTGCGCGGTTCCCAGGGCTCTCGCGTATGATTACTCGCCTCGTTAATTGGCTTTCACGAAGGTTAAGCACCACGTCAGCCGTCTGGAAATATAACGACTACATTGCGCAATCCTTCGCATTCATCGAATCCTTCAGGCGGAACGAAAATGTCCGTCTTTTCTGACTGAACAATAGGGGATTTAAAACGCGGTCCGTCTTCGTATCTTACGCGAAATCTCTTTAAAATCTTTAATTTGGCTCCTCGACACCCTCAAAGCTTGAGTGGATGAGTTATTTATCAAATACAAGAGGTGACGTCGGCGTCACCGGGCCGCACTTCTCGTATCGAAATATTCGTTGAGTGTTAGAAGTGGACAGTTTTATAAACAAACGTGGCGCGTCGTTTGTGTAGACAAGCCCATTGATGAGATGTAGTTTCCCACAGCAGCGGCGGGCGCGCGGCTTCTACGACCGGCTGGGCAGGTGTCCGAATCGAGATGAGTGGAAATCGACACATCGCTTAATGATGTGGGCCTCACCTGCGGAAAACGGTCGACGAACCTTCGCGCGTCAACGCCGCGGTTTCGATTTCGTTGGAAACCTCCCACCGTTCACTAATTAGACCAGTCGCGATCCAGTCGCGCTAGTGCCGCGGCTGCATTATGAACGAGAGCCAAACTCAACATCCGGTGGCCGATACCGATGGATCAATCATAGCGGCGGAAGCGTTGCGTGATGCACATCCCCCGCGCTTCCCTAAAATCGTGTTTTGATTTTTGAAACATCCCAAATCGCTTGCGTCCGCCTCCGATAGCGTAGCCGGCTCAAATTATCTGTTATTTCGCTTTCTTTTATTTTTGTTTATTGGCGTTTGCCGTTCGGATTTACTTTAGTTTTATTTGTAGTGACCTCTGGGTCCATAATTACACGTTATCTGGCGCACTAGCGGCGGACGGGCACGTACCGATGCTGCCTCGTCCTTATTTAAATGTGTTATTTATTTGTGAATTGGAATTACATTAATAGATGCGATAGTGGGGTACACCTTCATTTAATATCGTTACGCCGTTGAATTAAGATGATGTCTGTAATTTGTGTGGTCGTTTCTGGAGAACCGAACTTTGGGCTCGGATGAGTCGAATAGAAGACAAAAACATTATACGAACGCAATTTTCCTACAAATTGCTTGCTGAGTCGAATATTGTAGGGTTGGCAAGGGGACCTATTATGTTCTTTACAAGTTTAGTATCGAATTTATTTGATGTCCTGCGATAGTTTTATGTTTTTGTTTTTAGGAGTAGTATGTCTTTTAAGAATTCAGGGATATATTGTTGCCGAAGTATTTTAATTCTCGGGACAGCCCTGTTACACCTGAGTCTTGGTGCACGGTTGCCATAATTCTCGTGCGCACACTGGAACTAAATTGCAAGCGGGCGGGCGCTCAGTTTCCCACACATCATTTTTCTAATTCCCTCCGAACTGCAC
Source organism: Asteroscopus sphinx (assembly GCA_949699075.1). Lineage (NCBI taxonomy): Eukaryota > Metazoa > Arthropoda > Insecta > Lepidoptera > Noctuidae > Asteroscopus > Asteroscopus sphinx. The sequence goes on along the minus strand of OX453022.1, from coordinate 16,271,208 downwards.
ACTTGCCTTTCATAATTTCTTTGTCCATTTAAGCTTTGAACACAACGTCCGTAAAAATTAAACTTACTCACGTATATAACTCAACGATAAAATTGATGAGTGTTGAGTAGAATAAACTACATAATATTTAATCGGAATGAAAGGGCCGATCGAAATAAATTGATAGCTCTCGTCTGATTGTATTTTCGTTAGGTACACAACCAGCGTAGCATACGCGTTTTATCTTCTAGATTTATTATACAGATACGATCTTTGTAAGCCTACACGAGACCGGTAAATCGTGTGCGCTATGCCTTATTCCAGCAATGTCGACGCAATAACCGTTTAAACGATATTTATATAAAAATTGAATTTGTATTCTTTGCGCCATATTCGCCAAATGTCGTGACAACGTCCAATGCCATTTTGATATTTTGCGAGTTCCTACTTTGTTGAAGAAGAAAAGTTTATTTTCAAATTGTTTTTATAATAATTTACTGGTTATTTCTCGGATTCTTTGTTATTTATTATCTTGATATCGGTGAGTCGTAGTGACCAAATTAAATCGGGATGTGTTCCAATGTCAACATACAATTAGAAGATGATTTCGAGGGCATCTCATTTCATTCTTAATTGCGTTCTGTTTCGCTCAATATTACATAAAAACGTACGAACTTACGTGAGCAGCATCCACGTTTGTTCAAACCATAGAGTTGGACTGCACACAAGGATGAGTCAGTGACCTGTGACCCGTTTCCTTATATTAATACTCCGTCGAGTGCACCACTCCAAACTAAACTTTAAAACCATTCCTCATCGTAGATCACAGATAAGAGCATCTTTCTCATTACCGGCCTTCTTAGCACTGACACCCGAAACAAAAGGAACAATCCTACACCATACGCCACGAAATTAGTCAGGATCGAACGTTTTTATATACCTTTTAATTTTATTTCGCGTCTGGTTTAATTTTATCTGCTGTCGGGATTACCGGCTTAGGAATGTACCCATCGAAGCAACAAGAGTAAAAAGTGGGCATACACGACGAGAAATAAATAAAGGTAGAAACTGGTCGACGCTGAGATTTCTTAGCTAGGGCTGCCGCGTTAACTGTCCAAACTAGGACGGGTCCCGACAAAAAATGTTTTCTCACCACGATGACTTGTGTTTATTCCTTGTATAGAACTTTAATTTGATAGTCCCAAATTGTTTCGGGGTTTTTGTTTGAACGTTTTGTTGTTTTTCCCACTTCTTACAAGATAAATAAATTAAATTAGTTTCTGGATTCGAGTATTTGTGGAGGCGCTTGTTTTTTTTTCGTAACGAGAGCAATAATGGCAGCCCTACAGTCGAGGCAGCACTTTGCGGTTTGATGAATGGAGTGGCAGTTTTTCAAATCAATGCAGCGGGTAGTTTTCACAGACCGCTTTTTGCGTGTCGCTTGTGTAATGTTAGCGTCCGTCGCTCGCAGCGGCCCAGCTACTTTTTCTAACATAAACGTTGTACTTACGGGTGGTTTACAAGTAATATGTTACATAAAGAATGTAGTTAAAACTATTAATCAATCACACCGGCGCCGGCGACGAATCAAAACAGTGAATCACGCTTGGGAACAATGAAATCTCACGGTCGAATGCGGGCTTCAAACGCTCGACGTTAACAGGTCAATTTACTTCTGTAACCCTTTCCCACGGTGATAAACAAATATTTGTGTCATTACCCGTATTTTATTGATTAAAATTGTCCCGTTAATTTTTTCGAAGCAGTTGTGGCTGCAAATCCTTTGGAAACACGTTTGTTTTGCACCTGCGACATATGAGTCCCAAAAATTAGAGACCAACCGAAAACGGATTTTTATTTTTGGCTGAAAACCGAAACCTAAGTAAAGTCTATAAAAATTAAAACGTCCTTACTTCTTTTTTAACGATATTGTTTGGTAAAATTACTATAAAATAAAATGTATGAAATATCAATCTTTTCATCATTCAAGCTTTTAATGTTAAAACTTGAAATATATGAAAACTAACTTTATATTTTCCTCAAAAACAGATTGATATGCAATTTCTTCCTATACCATTTATATAAATTCCTGCATCTGTCTAAAAAATAAAGCTTAAAGTTGGCCCGCTGAACTAAATAATAGATTTCACGACCGCGTAGATCGTTTGCGGTACAGGGCGAAAAAAACGATTTCGGCGAAAACGAAAATTTCTGAAAATGATTATTTTGGCCGAGAAACAAAAACGAAATTCGGTCGGACTCTCCCAAAAATACGTGTTTAATACTTTTATTAAACAAAAAAACTCGTTTAAAAATTCATAGACTTACTGACAAGGCGGAAAAACCAGGCATAGTGAAGCTTGATCGTTTGTTTCAATTATTCATAAAGAGGTCTAATAGGCTGGCCCACCTGATGGCATGGTATTAACAGGCTTGTGCAACTGCCGTTTTTTTGCTGTGTTCTGACGTCATTATGCTAGCCAATAGCCATGTTAGATCGTGTTAGGTGCATGTAAAGAGCTTACTTGCGTTAACATTTGATCTTAATGTCAAACAGGCGAAGATTTTCATGACTAACTTGATAAAATGTCGAATTAAATTAGTTTAACGAAACTTATTTTGGCAATTTTCGCAATCTTGGGACCCCACGATACAGTCATGCCTAGTGTGGGGACCACCGCAAATGAACTTTGTAAGCAATAAAAAATTTACAAATTACCCAGCTATAAATAAGATCTCATTAATGTTACTGATGGCTGATTTGTATGTTTGAAATAAAAGTTTTTGTATTTTTTTTGTAAACACGAGATTTTCCGAATTTGTTGAAGTTTCTTAACTTAATCATTAATTAAATGGTCCTTATAGTTATCTTAATAATTTACTAATTAATCATTAATATTTTTCCATCTTTTCAGATACCCTAATCGCGCGCATGACTAAACAAAGCGTAGCCGATGTTGGAGGCCCGTGGATCGAGGAAGAACAGCGGTGGGGTGGACCTGGCTCGGCCCATCTCCGGCTGTCCTACCGAGTGACATGTGCAGCCCACTACTACGGCGCCGGCTGCGAAGTCCTGTGCAGGCCGAGAGATGACGCATTCGGTCATTACACCTGCTCGCCGGCCGGAGAGATCGTGTGCAAGGCGGGCTGGACCGGAGACTACTGTTCGAAACGTAAGTTTTATAAAACTAGTTTCATCATACCGGCCTATACCAGTCCACTGCTGGACATAGGCCTCTCCAAAAGCACGCCACTGACCTCGACCCTTGGCAACTCTCATCTAGCTTCGACCTTACTAGATTCTCAATCCACCTAGCCTGAGGGCGGGGCGTCCCGCACTACGTTTTCCGATTCGCGGTCTCCACTCAAGAACATCTCTACCCCAACGGTCATCGGGTTTTCGGCTAATATGGCCAGCCCATTGCCAGTTCATCTTGCTTATCGTGTGGGTTATGTCGATAATTTTGGTTCTTTTTTTTATTGTATAGGATGTCGAAACGAGCTACGGCCTACCTGATGTTAAGCGGTTACCTACGCCCATAACAACTGCAATACCACCTAGGCTGTTACCTAAATGGTACCGCAAGTCGGTTCGCCAAACTGAGACATGAAGATTCGATCCGTCCATAGAGAAGATATTATTGCTTCTGACTGTACTATGATCGGTCGTAAACGATTGTGATAATAATAAACACAGATAACAAACGAATTTGTCATCGGCATCACAGTATGTTGTTATAAGCGCAGGCGCAGGATGCTGCTGTCATTCCTTTTCTCAAATTCCAATATGTAGTTGCAAGTTTTACATATCATTGTGTTCATTGTCAAAGAATTTAAAGTAAGTGAGCGAGTGTGCATCGCATCGGTCTTTTGTGTGCGAACCTTACCTGACAGACCAATCGCGCTACTTTCTTGAGTAAACATTCAGAGACACAGAGACATAGAAAAATATACGAACAATCTTTGACTGATGTGAAGTCTCGCTCAAAGTTTAAGCACAAAAACAATCATCGATCAAGTAGCAAGCGGCACGTAAAATGTTCCCCGATACAAAAAGGCAATCGAAAATGTTACTAAACGTAGCCTTTTAAGGCCATCTTGAAATTGCTTCACTCCGCGTGCGACTACTGTGTCTAAGCCTAATTATTCTAAGCGAACAATGAACTAAAAATATATTATATTGGAACGATAAAAATAGTTTCTGAAGACGAAATATAGATTAGTAGGTAGGCCTATTTCTGTGCCAGCCTGATATTCGTGCGAAATCACTCTGATTCACCTCTTCCTCTATAAATAAGAGGCCTTGATTTTCGTGAATTAAAGATACAAATTCACGTACAGCGTCATATACATGGTGTCCTAAATTTCCAATATCCCAGTTTATTATATAGAGCGCCCCACAATTCACTCTTCCTCATTAAAGCGACCAGAATTTTTGGCCCGACATCCTCTCATAAACATTATAATTGTGCCCGCCATAGAAACATTATAATGATGTAACACAGACATAGTAAAAAATATAGACTAAGTGCTGCGAACAACCATAGTGAAGCCAACAAAAACCGTGCTCCTTCATGTACAACCAGTGCTCACGTACACACCATGCACCTGAAGGATATTTGTTTTCGCGATGCTTACTGGATGATGCCGCGACATGTGAACTGAAAGGGGTGAGCACGGTTTATGGTGCATGTGTATGCATGACCACTGGTTGTACATGAAGGAGCACGGTTTTTGTTGGCTTCACTATGGTTGTTCGCAGCACTTAGTCTATTAACAGGAATTCGTGACACACCATATTTTGTAATATATATTGCACAAGACGATCGCCAAGTTGCTATAAAATGCGCGCAGCATCTGTTAGGAATACATTTACAAACATGTATAAAAGCTATGTTTTTATAATATTTTGTAACTTGCACAGTACGTGCAATTAAGTTGACGTAAAAAAAGACAGTAATTAAAGTTAAATGACATCCTTCATTTCGACGATGCGACGTGACATGAGAATTCGCCGAACTGACTTCACATAAAGTCGTTAAAATTAAACTATTTGTATAGTATTATACGCTCTAAATAAATATATATGTAGACTAAAACCATTAAACTCTCAATAAGGCGGAATGTTATGTTTGTATTTGCCTTTTCTAATGTCAGTTTTGACAGCTGTCAGCGACCTCCATATATAAAGTTTTTTTTTTCTTTTCTAATACCGCCATGCGAATAGTAATGGCATTAATTATCTCATAGCAACGAAGTCGTAAATCGTATTTTTAATTAATCCCATATCACTAGCCTATTCACATTATTAATAAGGTTATTTCTACTTCCCGTGCCATCGGCCGACCTCCAAGCGAACGACTCATAATTTTAATCACTTTTTTAGGGTTCCGTACGCAAAGGGTGCCAAACAAGACCCTATTACTCTCGCTACGCTGTCCGTCCGTCTGTCTGTCCGTCACAGGGCGGTATCTTTTGAATGGTAATAGGTAGCCGGTTGAAATTTTCCCAGAATATGTGTTTGTATCCCATCACGACAAATACTAAAAATTTGAAAAAAATAAAACCAAAACATGCATTTTTCCAAGTTTTTCTTCCTGCTACCATATTTTGCTGCTGCTGCTTCATACCAGCGTCAAACTTGATCTGATAATATAGTACATACTATGTAACGATTTAAATTGTGGTAAGAAAAAATCGTTCACGAGCAGGATTCGAACCTGCGACTCCTGGCTACATACTATGTAGTTTAGCAGCAAATACTAAAAATAGGGCAAACATAGACATATGCATATGCACCTGCTAACTGGCTTAAAAGCCACACTGGCTTTTTGGGGTGCATTAAAAGAGCCTCCACGAGTGACGATATTTAATTGATCGTCCGGCGCACCCTGGGCAGTCAGCCCCGCTACCAACCTGCTGACTGGCTAATCTTTTCCCCACGGCATGAGCTGTTATCATTATGTAGCTCATGTCGTCACGACAGAAGAAGAAGACTGGCTAATCTTTTGCCCACGGCATGAGCTAATATCATTATGTCGACACGATAGAAGAAGAATAGACATATGTGGTGGTACAGTTGACCGCACGTCATTGGTAACAGTTTGACCTTGACAGCGTCTATTTCGTAAGCAGTAAGGGCCGTAATTCAGGTGTTACCATTGGCGTGCGGTCGACTGTAGGTACCTGCTTAAGAAAGATGCAAAAAAATATTTCGCGCATGGGGCGTTGATGTCTTTTGATCACCTCTCTTAAATTAAATCAGTTTCATGGGGTATCGATGGGTGGTACGGAGCCCTTACTGCGTGAGTCTGACTCGCACTTGGCCGGCTTTTTTGTATTAAGTCTCGACGCTATAAAATAATATAAAATACCTATACTTTCACAGTACTTAATTACAGCAGAATATTAACATATTTAATGTAGAAATTACCACGTACATTACATGTTTTTATGTTTATAATTGTTGAGATATTTTCATATGACGCACGAGTCTTTAAAAATTAATTTTCATAGTAATGGCATATTAAATTTCATTACTATGGCGCTAATTAAAGTTGTGATATTATTTCTATAATCTTCTGACATTATTACAATAGAATCGTTAGATCAAAACTAACTACCCATTCATGTTGGATGTCAAGAACCTCGGTCGGTCTTAAGATTTCATTGTATTTTTTTTTTGTATTTCTATTCACATTGATAAAAAAAACTAACAATTCATAAAATTAATTAAACTCTGATCTTAAATTCTAAACATCTAAAGATTCATTACAGAGATGAAGTTTATCTACATATAAAAATCAAAATAATTGCTACTTCAGTAAAGTAAATGCCAAGCCAGTCCGCCAGTTAATGACGCTATAATTTTCTAATTGGTTAAAATGACATCATGAATTTTTCGAAATAAAATTTGAGAATACAGTTGATCGGAGTCGCGTGACAATATTAATGTGTTATACCTGCAGAAATAGTGAAAATATAGACGGAAGTGCTGCGAACAATCATAGTGACGCCAAAAAAAACTATGCTCCTTCGTGTACAACCAGCGCTCACGCACACACCATGCACCTGAAGGATATTTTCGCGATGCTTACTAGACGATGCCGCGACATGTGTACTGAGAGGATTGAGCACGGTTTGAGGTGCATGTGTGTGCGTGAGCGCTGGTTGTACACGAAGGAGCATAGTTTTTTTGGCTTCACTAGATTGTTCGCAGCACTTCGCCTATATTTTTTACTATGGCTGTGGTTGTACGTAGCTGTCAGTTTATTAGAAGCGTGTGAGCGTCTCGGTGCGATCTGTGTTTGCGTTTCAACGCGCATCATGCGTTTGTAAACAAAAGCAGCGCAGCGGACGCACCGCTCACTTACAATAATCAATGTTCGCTCGCTTTTACCTATAGATCTTGTGCATTTCTAATAAAATACTAAGATCTCGTCATTACGACGTATGTTAAGCACATCGCGTCTCGTATTGTGAAACAAAGCTGTGCGTCTTGCCGAGATGCATTGTGGCCGGGCGGCGGGCGGATGTCGCGTCGCAATCTCGGCAGCCCCACCTGCCGCCGCGTTCCCACACTCCGGCGCCGCAAAAAACGCGCCAGACAGAGACGAGGCACCCGCTCGCTGTAGCGCGCCGTCCCGCTCCCGCGCCAGGGCTGTGCCCGCCCGATACAGCCTCCACGCGACTCCATAACCACGAAATCACGATTTTCTGGAAAAAGTAAACAAACGACAACCGACACGATCGATATTCAAAATTTCGAATCATCCCAAAAACGTGTCAACAAAAAATCCATAAAATTATTTCTTAAATCGAACGTGTGAAAGGAACGATATCGCGAATGTAAACGGTCGTACGTTACACAAATGTGTGCCAATAAAAGTCTCGACAACCCTATCAGCGGAGTTTGTATCGGCGATTACGAAAATGTAAAAGCGAGAGAAGCGGCCATAATGTAATGAAAACATCGCAGTAGGTTCGCGCACGCACACATCTCCGCGCTCGCGGGCCGCTACACAGATGCCACGAACCGGGTCAAAAACACCTTTAAACAAGAACTGAACACCAATCGAAATAAACTCCGTGCTTGACCGTGTCAAGAAAGCTGGCTCACATCTGCCGAACGGTATCTCGCCTTCTGGGAAAGCTTAACAATCCCGAAAACTTATTTGCATGTCCCGACGGCATTATCCGCCGCCCAGCTCTCCTTCTTAATGATAGGGTAAACATCGCGAGAGGAACCCTTTACGGCCGCTTAATTTCACCTAATTTTTAACGAGAGTAAGGTTCTCACGAATATTACCTTCTGTGTTGTATTGCGAATCCCACGCACACCTAATTTCCGTTTGGGATAGGAGCAGATGTGGGGATCAGTTAAATATTTGCTGAACATGTGTGGGTTGTGTCGGGGAGGAAGGTCTCGTTTTTGTCGCGTCCTACCTGTCCTCGGCAAAGGCCGGGGGCTCCGGCTGAGACCTTGGTCGCGGTGCGGCTCACGCTAGCCTTTCATTAACAAATCGATACAGATACAACTCATGTTCATTGATAATAATTAATAGGCCTGCAGGAACGCGCCACAAACATCCTCCCCGCGGCTCTTCGTGCCCACTTACAGCCTAAATTGGTTTTGGAGTGTAATTTTTACTACCGTTTCACCTCAGTTCGAGGGTCAAGATAAGTTCGAGTGGCTCCTGAGCCACTCCAGAGTGGTAGCACGGTACACATACACCGGCACTCGAGCTCTTTGATCTGCCATGACGGACCGAACACGGCGCCCGTCTTATTTTTCTTCGTCTCTTAATGTTCCTCGTAAAGTTTTATTAATAATTCATTGTAATGGCCCACCGGAGGTCATGAGAAGCGATTGTTTTAAATAACAATTTATTTTATTTGCGAAAGTGTGAAACTTTCGTGAAAGCGGATTATGTTTTCAATTTTCTCAACAGTAAAAAAACATAGTAGCCATAAATGCCATGATAATAGAACTTCCCGCGTGAGTTAGCTACCCAATTCGCTTGAGTGCGGTGTAAGCCGATTTGCGCTTACTCCGTGCAAGTTTGGGGGCTTTATGCTCGCTCGGCTGTGCTTAAACCTATAATAGTCTAGGGAGTGCAGCGGGAAGGCTAATCTCTTTTATACAGCTCCCGAACGTTTCTTAAGCCCACAAAATACCTCACGGACTCCGCGGTATAGTCGGAGCTTCGCTGAAATTGCTTCCTCGTTCAATTCAGAACCGGAATAAGCCAGTTTACATTTGCATTCGGATAGGGAATGAAAGTTATGATCAAGATGGCGTCTAGCATTTTTCTAGCGAGTTAGGGGAATATAGTAACGGTCGAGCGACGGTTAGGCTCCCCGCGCTATCTGCCCCCTTTGTATTCGCTCCGATAACTTGCCCATGCGCACCCGACCGATACGACTCGCACCGTACTTCTTATTTCAAAACAACTTTTCTTAACATCGGCCATACATTACCGCTTAGCTTTTCATAAAACAACTTTGTAACATGTCGGCGCCGCAATGAACCTCTACTTCTATAAATAAACGATATGGATGTAATACTCTTTGCGAGGTTGAAACAGGGTAAAGTTCGGTGAGTCTGAGTACGGTACTAAATACAATGTTAACCATGCTCAAAAATAAATACAGAACATCAGAAAACTTGACTGTTATTATAATAGGCTCCTTACATAATAATGAATCCCTGAAGATACGACTTGTAGTCAAGAGCAAAGAGCTCTTACACGTGAAATTAAAGTGAAATTTTTAGTTTAATGCAGGTTATAAAGTTCAAAGAGGATTTTGTTGTAGTTACGAGTTGGTGCGAGTGAAGATTAATTGTGTGTGCGCGCGACCTCGCCCCCGGCCCGGGACGCTAACGAACCTCTCTCTTTGTTGCACGCGGCCGTGTCCTTTACGGGCAAACTGCAGATTCCAACATCAGTGTGAGATACCACGTGCGGGAATCGAATCTCATCCAATGATATTGTATATAAAAAGAGGTAGATACGTTACTTGCGCACCAAAATGAAGCGTACAACAGGAGCTAAATATCGCCTCATAGCCTCAGTCGGTCTCACACAAATGAACGTACGTACCGTTCTCCCGCTAGCCGCGTGTTCGTGTCTTAACAGGCTTCAAAATTAAGGACCGACCGAAGGTTCGGTTTCGGTTTCGGCTAGTTTCGGCCAAAAAATCTAGTTTCGGCCACAGTTTCGGTTTCGGCCAATAATCGGCCAAACCTTCGGCCCCGCCGAAACTAAGTGTTCGTGAATTGTCGCGCATCATTCGGCTAACTTCGAGTGAGTGAACGTGATTGCCAGTTGAGTTCGCTAGCCATAGGTTGTAAGTTGTAATTGAATATAATTCTTTAGATATTTTACTTGGTTCTGTTGAGTTATTCCCTAGAACTTATACAATATGAATTTATGTAGAAATTAATGTAATTTAAGTGTTACGTAGTAGTAGATGTGTGAAGATACCTGTGATGTTTCATTCAAACATTACTATATTTATTTGTAATTGTTGTTGGATTACATTTTGTACCCGTATTCGAACCGCCCCGTAAATCCGATACACAACTACCTCCGGTGATTTAACTATTACCGTGAATGACCTTCAGTACTATTAGTCATGTCGCATTTTTTCCCTTTAGTACGCGAGGTGCTTAGTCAATTCGGACGCGTAGTACAGTAGTACAGGAAAGTTTTCTAGTTAAACTTCATTATTTACTACTACTATGATATCACGACAAATACTAAAAATAAAAAACCGGCCAAGAGCATGTCGGGCCATGCTCAGTATTATAGGGTTCCTTAAGTAGGTGTAATTACAAACGAATCAAATCGAATATTAATCATGGCTATTTTAGTTTTTGCAATAATCGGCAGCATTCGCGACTCAGAGCGTGTTGTTAGTAGCGCCATCTAGCGATAAATTCAAGAAGTCAAATTTAAGAAGTGTTTCATTCAAAGTTTCTTTTTGTGATTTTTTCAAATAGAAAGTAGCTAAAAGAGCATTATTTGCTATGACCATTTTTCTCTAAGGTCAATGACCTTTGAACTAGGACGTTTTAAGTATTTTTCAGTTTTCTCTCTATAACTCAAAAAATTATAATCACATTATACTCGAAATAATTTTAAAAGAGAGTTTTCACAAAGGTCTATCAATGTGGAAGATTATAAGTTTCTACGTTGGATAGTTTAGAAATGGCAGGGGGGGGGACACATTGCAAGCCACTTTGGCGGGCTATATTTCGCAGATGGTACACCTGATAAAAAAGTGGTGTATGAAACATTACCTTCATTTTAGTAGACCTATTCAATGATACCCCACACGAGGGGGTGCAGAGAAAAAAAATTTTGCATCCCCATTTCACATGTATGGACGCCACCCCTAAAATACGTAAAAACGATTTTTTTTATTCTTTTAAAATTGAGATCTATATGTACTATATGACTATTTTTTAACAAAATTTCATTTACTTATGTTTATAATTGTAGAAGTTATTAAGCTGTAAAGGATTAGGACAGACGGACAGACGGACGGACATGACGAAACTATAAGGGTTCCTTGTAGGACTTCGGAACCCTAAAAAAGTCTAAAACCAAAGGGGGTCCCCATACAAGAAACCTCGAGAAACATGCATTTTTTTCAACGTTTTTGTTCCTGCTCTATCTTCAAAACGGTAATACATACCAGCGTCAAACTTAGTCAGATTATAGTGCATACTATGTAGTTTAGCAACAAATACTAAAAATAGGGCAAAAATAGACATATGTGGTGGTACCTACGTAAGAAAGAGATGCAAAAATTCACATACCGCGTACGCTCGTTGATGTCTTTTGATAAACTCTCGTAAATTAAATCAGTTTCTATGGGGTATCAGGTCGATGGGTGGTACGAAACCTACTGCGTGAGTCCGACTCACACTTGACCGATTTTTTTACAAACTTAATTGTTGTATTTTATTTTTTTACGCGTGTTAACTGTCTATATATGCGTAAAAATACAATAGATTTAACATGCTATAAAAATTCAAATAAGTTTCGGTTTCGGCCGAAACTGGGACCAAGACCGAAGGTTCGGTTTCGGATGAAAATCCTGTTTCGGTCGGACACTATTCAAAATACCGTTGTGTGTAATGCGTAAATGAAATGCGTAGTGAAATGTAAAAGCAAAAAAATACTTGTATGTGTGCCGCCCCTGCGGCATTATTTTTGTGTTTTGTGAGCGTATAACGTCATCATCATCATCATCAATTCAGCCGAAAAACGTCCACTGCTGGACATAGGCCTCCCCCAAAACGGGGGGATATGCCATAATCGCCACGCTTGGCAGGCGGGTTGACGATCGCAGTTGGTTGGTTAAATACCCAGAGAACGCTGCTGCCCATCCTCTGGTGAATCCCTTAGTCGCCTTTTACGACACCCATGAGGAGATATAGGGTGGTACAATTCTTTACGTCCGTATAACGTATCTTTACTAAAATATATCATTGATCTCATCCCAATGATTAAACGCTCCTGCTTCCTCTACAATTAAAGAAATCCACTAGCGAAGTCGCTTTGTCTTTGTGACGCTAATGAATGTTTTCTTTTTGTTGCAGCGCGGTGCCTGCCCGGCTGCGACGCGGAGCACGGCCACTGCCTAAAGCCCGACGAATGCATGTGAGTACCCACTTCACACCTTTGTGCTAAACACTTAACGTTCCTCCCTCCGTCTCTAAATCATTCATCCTCCTTATTGTTCCGTACGAGAAGAAAGACATGCTTTTGTCGCTTGTTATCACGTCCCATTCTTCACTAACGAATGTTTTCGTTTAATTTCAGTTGTCATTCGGGCTGGGTGGGCGAGTTGTGCGACCAGTGCGAGCGGCACCCGGGCTGCGTGCACGGCACTTGCTCGCGGCCCTGGGACTGCATCTGCGAGGAGGGCTGGGGTGGGCTGTTCTGCAACCAGGACCTCAACTACTGCACAAACCACAGGCCGTGCCGGAACGGCGGCACGTGCCACAACACCGGCCAGGGAAGCTACACGTGCGTGTGCCCGCCGGAGTACACGGGGCCTGATTGTGAGAAGTCGCTGCACTCGTGCGCCGTGCGGCCGTGTCTCAATGGGGGTGCTTGTGTGCCTGATGAGGGGGGGGAGCTGGCGTGTGCGTGCCCGCAGGGGTACGAAGGTGCCCGGTGCGAGACGCGGCGCCTGACGTGTTCGGACCAGCCCTGTAGGCACGGCGGGGTGTGTGAGCCCCGCGGTTCTGGCTATGTGTGCGTATGTCCTGTGGGGTATGCAGGGGCGGACTGCGCGTTGGAAGCTGACCCCTGTGCCGCGGGGCCATGCCGCCACGGTGCCACCTGCACCCGCGCCGGCGACGGCTTCAAGTGCACCTGCAGACCCGGTTTCCGTGGCAACCGCTGCGAGATCGACATCGACGACTGCGCCGGCATCCAATGCGAACACGGTGGCACCTGCGTCGACCTCGTCAATGGACAACGCTGCCAATGCGCGCCCGGCTTCCTGGGCCCCCGCTGCGAAACGAGAGTCGACTTGTGTCTCGCCAAACCCTGCGCGAACGGCGGCGAATGCCGGATCCTCGACAACGACTACGAGTGCCGGTGCCGGCCCGGGTTCACCGGCAAAGACTGCAGCATCGACATCGACGAGTGTTCGCCGGCACCGTGCCGGAACGGCGGATCTTGTCGGGACAGAGTGGACGACTACTACTGCTCGTGTTCACCGGGCTGGGGCGGGAAATCGTGCACAGTGTCACTAGCCGAGCTAGCATCGAAACAAGCGGGGGGTCACTTACGGAGAGTGGGGGACGAAATAACAGAAGAAACTTTATCGGGGCAGCAAGTGGCGTGGATAGCTAGTGTGACGGCTGTCGTGCCGGTAGTGGCGCTGGCGGCGGTGGTCGCGATAGTGTGTGTGCGCCGGCGCAGGAAACGCGCGCAGAACGCGGCGGACGCGGAGGCGCGTGCGCAGAACGCGGCGAACGCGGGGGGTCACGTGATCCGCAACACGTGGGGCAAGTGCGAGGCGCCGGTGGCCGAGTGCCAGAACGCGCACAACGCGGCCGCCGAGGAGTGCAAGCGCAAGACGCTCAACACGGAGAGCGCGCGCCTACTAGCTGCGCTCGACCCCAGACTGTCGCGGTTGTCCGCAGACTCCGCCTACTGCGCTAATAGGTCAGTATTTATGACTATTGCACTCGAGTTTCAGAACCAAAAGTTTTGATTTTGCAACCAACTGTAGCCTAATCTGGGCGGTGATCGCAAAATTCTCAGTGATAATTTTCATTCATACCTAGTTCACAATCACCTTAACTAATGCCTAACTTGACTTTGGCATTATTTTTACTAAAACTGCTCATACAAAGGGTCATCCATAAATTACGTCACACTCGTAAGGGGGTGTGAGTGGGTCAACAAAGTCTGACATTCCACAGCAAAACTGTGGAACCAACTTCCGTCAGTGGTTTTCCCGAACAAATTCGACATGGGAGCCTTCAAGAAAAGAGCATACGTCTTTTTAAAAGGTCGGCGACGCATCGGCGACTCCCCTGGTGTTGCGGATGTCCATGGGCGGCGGAGATTGCTTACCATCAGGTGACCCGCATGCCCGTTTGCCCTCCTATGTTATATATATAAAAATCACGTGAAAAGGGGGTGATGAGTCATAAGCTTCGTGACGTCACATGTATAAATAAATAAAAAAGCCTTTATTTCCAAAAATTACAATAACATAATTCCATTGAATTTGTAATTTTAAATTATAAAAACATATTATAATTTATAATTATAACGTATTGTATAAACAATATTATTTTATAGTTATCATTTCAAGTATAATTAATATAAAGTATTAAAACTCTAAACATCAACTCAAAACTAGTATTAAAACTCAAAAGAAAAACTTTAAAATATTACCAACTCTATCAATATTACTATAAGGTTTAAATTCGTTTGTATCACATTGAAAGTGCTGTTTTAATTTATTAATTTCTAAATTTAAATTTGCAAAATATGTGACGTCACACCGGCGTTGTCACCCAAATGTAACCACCAGTTACAAGGCGGGGGGGTCTCCAAAACATTAAATTCGTTATCTTGCTCTCTTTGCCCTTACATCTGCACATTGAGCTATATGAATAATAATACTACGGACAATGCAATTGAAGTGGCCAACTTTTGGGCCAGCAGTATATGAATTGACACGAGTAATAAGAAGAATATGAAAATCGTGAGACGTAATTTATAGATGACCCTCAATAAAAGTTCCCATACATAACACCCTCATTATATTCTCAACAATAATATCTAACATGACGTTTTCTATTGTTACAGCGATACATCGCTAGTAAAGCGAGCGCTAGAAGGCGGAGGGGTGTACGTGTTAGACGACCATTGCTTGCCGCCCACGTACGCGACACAAGTGTAGTGATACAAAAGTGTCAAAGGACAACACTAACTTATTTATTCACAACGGACGCTCGTGCGAAACAGGCTGTGCGCCGCGTGTAAATATAGCGTAAAGTGTAAAGTGACCTGTATAAACGGCTAGTTATAAGCGTTCCGAAGTATTTATTTAAGCAAGCGATTCGTACGCCCCTGTAAATAATATCGGCGGGACGGATCGCGTTTTTCCGCCCCTGATCGGCAAGCGTCGCGGCGACAGTGGCGCCGCCAGCGGCGAGCGGCCGCTGCGAGGACCGCGCGAGCCGAGGGGCCGGTGGACTTGTCCACGTCGCGATCTCTGTACACTTGGACTACGAGCATTTTGTCGGTAACGTAAACTGTCGAAAATTTTAAATTTTGTAAGTTACTCTAATGTATAAATAAACTTTTTTTTAAGTCGCTCCCAATTATGTATTTTTACTCTCTTTCTAGTTTACATTGTTTACAAAATGCTTTTACTCCCAAGTATAGGTAACGTGTGCTGCGTCCCGTAGCTCGGTCCGCTGCGCGACGCCGCATCATGACGTCACACTGCACTACTCACGCTTGACCACTCTAGTTGTCCAAACTCCTTTTGCCTTCCAGAAAAACTCGTTTTCGAGAACCTTCTTTCTAGAACTATTATGCAAAAGTTCTTTATTCAAATGTGTATGAATTGGACGGTTGACATAAGAGGGTAGGCAGGTGTGCCAGTGCAGTGTCTCGCCCTGAACACAACACACAACTAACACTATCCCTCTAGACTCGCACCAGTATAGAAGCCAAACCGTGCGTAAAATAAGATTAGACTAATTTATAAAAGAATAATAATAAAAACGCGAATGATGCGTTCATCAGTTTTACATTGATTTATATTTTGTGATTGACTAATTGTTGTCATTTGTTCCTATGATTATAAATAGTGAATTACTCCACGAAAAATCTTGATCAGGTTTTCTTGAAAATCGACGTTGATTTTTTCTTTGTTTCTCCTTACTTCCGTTCTCGGGATGTAGATCAGTTAGCACGATAATGTAACGTTCCTGAGACTGTGAGCACCATTTGTACACCCTGTATGCGCACGCACATGCAGGTGGTACGAGTTGCGTTCGCGCCACACAAATGTTCACGCACGTAATTAGTCCATAGGTTAAAAATTAACTTCAGTACTTATAGAAACAAATTGTCGAAACCTAAGTCATTGTGTATAAAAACATAAGTTTTAGTATTGTAAGTATGTTCTCCATTACTTATAAGAGTACTGAGACGATATAATGTGTGTCATTAGGCAACATAGGATACGATAACTCTGCTTGTTTTAACTTATTTATTTTAATAGGTACAGTTCTCGAGATGTTGTGTTTAATGATTCGCAACTTGACTCGCCACACATGTAGCCATGTGTGGAGCGTCGACCACGAATCGTCTTTATGAAATAATTTATGTTAAATTACATTTTTATAAAGTCTGTGTAGATATGCGGTAAGTGATAGGTATCACCTCTTATGTTGCCTTTTGTACTTGAACGTAGAATAAAAAGGTTAAATCGACAAAATTGTAAAAATATGAATAGACTGATGATCAATAATAATTCTCTTGTATTTAATTTTTTAAGATGACAAATAAGTTTAAATTATGAGAAAATAATGAACATCCAAATGTACTAAAAATAGAATCATAATTTTTGTACTTAATTGATCACAGTGGACCTTTCATTTTTCTTTTTGAGAATTTCATAATGATATGTCAAAATTATGATTTCCATTCCGAACAATAAAATGACAGTATTTTTAATTTATTTATTACAACCGTATCATTATAATTATTGTGAATTTCTTGAATTTTTATTAACAAAAATCATTTTTTAATTATTTTTTGAGCGTAAGTTTACAATTGACTGATGTAAATTGACTTATTGATATTTTGGACTCATTTTATTAAATCATGAATGTATTTGTGTCTGTATGTGTGAGTATACTGAAAGATAAAATTTCATATCATTCCATTTCTTAGCTAAGTAGCCTTTATCTATAAATCTTATGTTTAATTTCGCTATTTTCTTATTATTGTTTATTTTGCATGTGAAACCAGTGACTGTCTTAATTGTTCTACATTTCGTCCTTACGGACAAAGTACAATTATCTGTTATCTATCTTTAGTATAATATTATTACCTTTTGGTATATTCACATAGATTTATGTTTCAAAAGAAAAATGAAAGAAATCTTCATCTGAAGCGATCTGTAACCGATGATAATTCCATAAATAGATCCTAACAGAATAAAAGTCATATTGTATTGCTAATGCGGTGATAAATTTGCCAGCGAGTGTTTGTGACGAAGTGTAATTATTGCAGTGGATGCAAACGAGAAATAAAATGTTAATAATAAACAATTGTTTACAAAAAATTAATACCGACATTTTATTTATAATCATTACAACCCTATAAAAAGAGCATTTTTTAATGCGCATACACACGCATTACATGCATATACATTAGACCACATTTCGATACCTCTAGAATCAATGAAAGGGAGTTTTGGTGTAATAGTAGATTGTTATACAAGGGTCGAAAGGAATCAATTCCCACAGGAAGCATTTAGGAATTGATGACTTTCACCCGTGTTGAAGAACACACTACTTTTCATTTTGTATAGGTATAAGGAAAGTAAAAAATTGTTGTCTAAAATACATATTTTCTTGTAAGTGCCACTTCATATAATCATTGTACTTTTGTATTTAAATATCGTTCTTTTGAAATTTCTGGCAAAAGATTTTCAATTACTGCATTTGCCTTTTTTATGGGATATAGATCTGCTTTTGACCGCAATCTAGACAGCTTTGTCAAGACGTGGTCGACGATGGAGCAAGCTTTAAAGGCGTTAGGGTTGTATACACAGTGAATTCCACAACTTGGCTGTGCGCATTATGAAAGAGTTCTCAAAGCGCTTGGTCCTCATAATAGGGATTTCTACCAAATGTAGATGATATACTGCAGTGTGTCGTGTAGTCCGATGAAAGAAAGGAGATGATGGAATAAGTTCATGGAGCTCTTGTTCACACTCTCCAAAGTACAGCTTGTAGAACACCGACAAACAAGCAACTGTGCGTCTATGGGATAAGCTTTGTAGCTTGGATTTTACTAGCAGTTCATAACCAATTAGCCTCTCAGCTCTGCGTTGAATCGAATCAGGGGCGGCAAGCATGTATTTGGCGGAGCCATCCTATAAGTGACTGCAATACTAGCATGAGTACTTACTACATTCATTTGGTAAATTTATGTAAGCAGAAGAAAAAATCTGTGGTTGACCTACGCCCAGGGGGGAGGGTCATGACCACTCGTCTGGATCCGCCCTTGTGTGTGGGCTACACGGAGGCAGGGCCAGATTAACCATTAGGCAGAGAAGGCCTAGGGGCCCCGCGCGCGCACATATGTTATTGAAAATAACAGTGAAAATTTTCTTGGAAAATTTGTATCATTTCAGCCGAAAGACGTCCACTGCTGGACAAAGGCCTCCCCCAAGGGGGGGGATATGCCATAATCGCCACGCTTGGCGGGCGGGTTGGCGATCGCAGTTGGTTGTTTAAATACTCAGAGAACGCTGCTGCCCATCCTCTGGTGAATCCCTTAGTCGCCTTTTACGACACCCATGAGAAGAGAGAGGGTGGTGAAATTCTTTACGTCCGGCACCACACGGAAAATTTGTATCCTCAATGACAATACCTAGGTATTGTGTGCGTCATCCCAGCGAAAAAGTGTCGAATTTCTTAATTCGAGATAAGTAAATCGTTAGTGTATGACGTCGTGTAATTGTGTATGAACATTTCAGATTTGTGTGTCCAACCCTTTTTGGGATATTCATCAAAAACGTTTTCCGCTGGAACGACGTCTTCCCAGCGAGACTTTTTTTTTCCAAAGGGTGTAAGTAAAATAAAATAGTTACATGGATTAGAGCAGCGGTACTCTAAGTGTGTTCCGCGGAACCCTAGGGTTCCGCGATACCCCTGTAGGGGTTCCGCAAGAATTTAGAAAAAAAAAAACAAAACACCTCTCTCTGGTCACTGGTCGAACGTTTTGAATCCGCCCGCCGCGCGTATACTTGTGAGCGCGCAGTCCCTTTGATAAAAGCCGCCTCTGAATTAGACGCTATAGTTGTGAACAAGCGACTTTCGGCTCTATCTTCAAAAGCATAAAGTCGAGATTGTTTACAACGCATTTTTTTGTATTTATATTTTTATTTCCGCTTTTTGTTTATCAAAGGCGCCGACTCGAGTATTTTTGAGAATGTTCGAGTTCGAGTCTAGGACTAAGTATAAAAGCGCTATTATATAAAAAAAGTCGCGCCTCGTCAGTCAGTTGACGATTAGCGTTCGGAGCGATAAGTTCGTACCTACCTACTTACAAGCTGGCTAGCCTGCTGCCTTCTTGTAAGTTCTACTGCCCGCTGTATTCTGATTGTATCAGTTTTGTACATTTCTTCTTTGGACTAAACTTTGTCTCATAAACGCAGTAACGATTGTGCATTATTTTGACCCTACCATCCTGACGTGTAACATCTTAACTATTATAAAATTGTAAACGTCTGTTTGTTTGTTTGTTTGTTCCAGCATCACGCTAAAACTACTGGACCGATTTTGATGATTTTTTTTTTGTTTGAAAGCTGATGATCTGACTTAAAAACTGGTATGGGTTTTGAGAAAGAAAGAAAGAAAGAAAAAAATAAAAAAAATAATTCGTGGGTTGCGTACTCACCCGACAGATCGAAGCTTCTATGCATGTGCACCAGCGGATAGTAATGTACGATGGAGTGGAGTGGAGTGGACAGGGGATGGGACTGGGGACGGGACAGGGGACGGGACAGGGGACGGGACTGGGGACGGGACAGGGGACGGGACTGGTGATGGGACAGGGGACGGAACATGGGATGGGAAATGGGACGGGACATGAGACGTGACATGGGACAGGACAGTGGGATGGCACATGGGACTGGACATAGGATGGCAGCGTGCCAGCGGGGCGGTGGGGTACCGGGGCAGCGGGGCTGTGGGATAGTGGGGCAGCGGGGCAGTGGGGTAGCGGGGCAGCGGGGCAGTAGGGGAGTGTGGCATCGGGGCAGGCAGTGGGGCAGTGGGGCAGTGGGATAGTGGGGCAGCGGGGCACTGGGGTAGCGGGGCAGCAGGGCACCGGGGCAGGGGCTTACCGGGGCAGCGGGCCAGTGGGGCAGTGGGATAGTGGGGCATCGGGGCAATGGGACAGTGGGGCAGCGGGGCAGTGGGGCAGCGGAACAGAGGGGCAGCGGGGCAGTCTGTGGGATAGTGGGCCAGAGGGGCAGTTGGGTAGTGGGGCAGCTGGGCAGCGGGGCAGTGGGTTAACGGGGCAGTGGGGCAGTGGGGCAGCGGGGCAGCGGGCATCGGGGCAGTGGGGCAGCAGGACAGTGGGACAGCGGGGCAGTGGGGATGCGGGGCAGTGGGGAAGCGGGGCAGGCTATGCGGCAGTGGGATAGTGGGGCAGCGGGGCAGTGGGGAAGCGGGGCATAGGATAGTGGGACAGCGGGGCAGTGGGGCAGCGGGGCAGTGGGATAGTGGGGCAGCGGGGCAGTGGGGCAGTGGGATAGAGGGACAGCGGGGCAGTGGGGTAGCGGGGCAGTGGGGCAGCGGGTTAGCGGGGCAATGGGGTAGCGGGGCAGTGGGGTATTGGGGCAGCGGGGCAGTGGGGTATTGGGGCAGTGGGGCAGTTGGATAGCGGGCAGGTGGGCAGCGGGGCCGTGGGGCAGCGGGGCAGCGGGGCAGTGGGGCAGCGGGGCAGTGGGGCAGTGGGGTGGGGGCAGCGGGGCAGCTTGGCAGCGGGGAAGTGGGGCAGCGGGGTTGTGGGGCAGCGGGGCAGTGAGGCAGTGGGGTAGCGGGGCAGCGGGGAAGCGGGGCAGGTGTAGGGCAGTGGGATAGTGGGGCAGCGGGGCAGTGGGGTAGCGGGGCATAGGATAGTGGGGCATTGGGGCAGTGGGGCAGCGGGGTAGCGGGGCAGTGGGATAGTGGGGCAGCGGGGTAGTGGGGCAGCGGGGCAGTGGGGCAGTGGGGTAGCGGGGCAGTGGGGCAGCGGGGCCAGTTGGCAGCGGGGAAGTGGGGCAGCGGGGCAGTGAGGCAGTGGGGTAGCGGGGCAGCGGGGCAGTGGGATAGTGGGGCAACGGGGAGTGGGGCAGCGGGGCAGCGGGGCAGGCAATGGGGCATCGGGGAAGTGGGGCAGTGGGGTAACGGGGCAGTGGGGCAGCTGGGCAGTGGGGCAGTGGGGTAGTGGGGCAGCGGGGTAGTGGGGCAGCGGGGTAGTGGGGCAGCGGGGCAGTGAGGTAGTGGGGCAGCGGGGCAGTGAGGTAGTGGGGCAGTGGGGCAGTGGCGTAGCGGGGCAGCGGGGAAGCGGGGCAGTGGGGCAGCGGGGTAGTGGGGCAGCGGTGCAGTGGGGCAGTGGGGTAGCGCGGCTGTGGGGCAACGGGGCAGCGGGGCAGTGGGGCAGCGGCGCTGTGGGGCAGCGGGGCAGTGGGATAGTGTGGCAGCGGGGCAGCGGGGCAGTCGGGTAGCGGGGCAGTGGGGCAACGGGACCGCGGGACAGTGGGACAGTGGACTGGACTGGAATGGACTGGACTGACGTGGGTTAGCAGAATTTAACGCGAGCGGAGCCGCGGGTAAAAGCTAGTTATTAATAAAGAAGAATGGAACGTTGGCTTAAAGGTGTTAAACGTGTTGCAACGACATCTTCTAATGACGCTGAATGTTCAAAAGCAGTACGCGCGGAGAATACAGCAATTACCGATCCAGACGATGATGCCACGACGTCAAGCTCCACGGTTTCAAAGACGAAAAAAAGGAAGTATGATGAATCATATATCAGTTTCGGATTTGTTGATTCCAACGGCTCACCTCTCTGCATGTTATGTAGTAAACTGCTTCCTAATAGTTCCATGGCACCTGCCAAATTACGCAGACATTTAGAAACTGTACACCCCGAGTCTAAAGACAAGAATAAAGAATTTTTTGTTCGTAAAAAAGAACAGTTATTGGAAAGTCAAAAAAATATGATGCATGTAACACAAACTATCAATGAAAAGGCCACGGAGGCATCATATTTAGTTAGCTATCGCATTGCACAAGCAGGTGAAGCGCACACTATCGCTGAGAATTTAATAAAGCCATGTGTGTTAGACATAACAAAATGTATGCTCGATGAAAAATCTGCAAAGCATCTTTCTACTGTACCGCTATCAAACGATACTGTTTCACGGCGAATCCATGATCTGGCAAGCTACGTCAAACAAGAACTAGTTGCACGTCTACAAAAAACACGATTCGCCTTGCAAATGGATGAGTCAACTGATGTCACTGGTCTGGCTATCTTGCTGGTTATCGTGAGATATCCATATGAACGTTCTTTTGAAGAAGACATGCTTATGTGTTCACCGCTGCCCACAAACACTACCGGGGAAGAAATTTTTAATAAAATAAACATATTTTTTAAAGAAAATAATCTTAGTTGGAACGATTGCATTGACATTTGTACAGATGGGGCCAAGGCGATGACAGGTAAAACAGCAGGAGCAGTATCACGAATAAAAAGTAAAGCGCCTAATTGTAGTTCCAGCCATTGTATTCTGCATAGACAAGCACTTGCGATGAAGCAAATGCCGTCAAATCTAAAATTAGTTATGGATGAAGCGATAAAAATAATTAATTTTATCAAATCACGACCACTACAATCCCGATTGTTCTCATTATTGTGTGAAGATTATGGCAGCAAACATAAAACACTGCTGCTCCATACAGAAGTGCGATGGCTGTCTCGGGGTAAAACTTTAACAAGGCTATTTGAACTTAGAGCCGAGTTACAAATGTTTCTTTCAGCAGATACAGTTTCTTTTAATTTGAAAGACCGTTTGTATGATAAAACTTGGTTGTTCCGATTGTCTTTTATGGCGGATATCTTTCAAAAACTGAACGAATTGAATTTATCATTGCAAGGTAAACAGACAACAGTGTTCCAGGCCTATAACAAAATAACTGCCTTCAAAAGAAAATTAGATTTTTGGATTATTTGCGTTGGTAAGAGAGAAATAGAAAGCTTTACGTCACTCAGTGAGTTTGTTAGCGATAACGACTCGGAAATGTTTCAAGATGATGTGTTTGAAGAATTGGTCCAATATCTCACTTCGATGCGCGCATCTTTTGTAAAGTATTTTCCCGAAGAACATAATACAAAAATGAAGCTGAATTCATGGATTCATAATCCTTTTTTACCCAACTTGCAAAAGCCCGAAAGTATGTCAAACGAGATATATGAATCTCTTTTAGAAATGTCATCAGACACAAGTATGGAGTCACTGTTCAAAACGACGCCTCTCAACGATTTTTGGTGCAGAATCCGTGATGAATATCCAATGCTTGGCAGAATGGCTCTGAATATTCTTCTCCCGTTCCCAACAACATATTTGTGCGAAACAGGATTCTCAACCTATGCAGCCACGAAAACAAAATATCACAATAGACTGGACGCCGAACCTGATATGAGACTTCAAATGTCTTCTATCAAACCTGATATCAACCAATTGATGAAAAATAAAAAACAGTTTCATACCTCCCATTAGTTAAGATTTTTTCATTTTTAATATCTTCTATTATTGTACTTGGCATGTGGTTAAAGTAAGTAATAATTAGTAACTGTTACATTGTACTTTTATTATGCTTATATAATAAAGAATACACTTTTAAAAACTATTGTTTTATTGTAGGGTTCCGTCAAGTATTTTGCTTGTCAAAAGGGTTCCGTGACCAAAAAAGTTTGAGAACCGCTGGATTAGAGTATAACGAAAGGTAAATGTGTATGCATAAATGAGATTTGTGTGTCTAAAGACTCCGAAGATATTCAAGTTTCCGCTGCGGTGACGTTTGGCTGATTGCTGGATATCATAAACGGTTAGGCGAATAGTTGTGACTTTTTTTACACATGTTGCGATTCTTTTGTGTGTAATGTTTGTGAAAACAGACTTCGAAAAAAAATTACCGCTAGGAAGCTATAAATTTTAAAATGAAATCAGGTTATTAGGTCCAGTACTGCGTATATGAGTTCCGAAGCCTAAATGTTAAAGTTTATTTGTACCTTATAAATGCTCACAATGTCATGTTAAGTCTCATCGATGTACTGTAAGTAAATAATGAATTATGAACAAAATTGCTAGGTCTGGGTCACGATGTTGTTCGCCATTCGATTGGACGAGTTTACTATGGGTTGGCAAATTAAAAGGTATCCCATTCGTTAGTGTATTAGTTCAATTATCCATCTGTAAAATTGTAGCCCAATACACTTAATAATTAAAGAAATATAATCAAAAAACCAATGAGAAGCGCAATACAGAGATAAACCAACCAAGTTTGAATGTGTACTAAAAAGCGGCCGCGCGATACATGGTGCTTACCTTCCCAAATTGTTAGCATAGTACCGTTTTTATTTTGGTACATGTGCGTACACAATTCTTTAGTTTTTATTTTCTCATTTTACTTTACACAGTCATCAGTACAATTATTTCAAAATAAGTAGGTACTATTCAGTTATTGACATGGGGTCACTAAGAACAAATTATAATATTGTAAAGAGACCACGACTGTGGTGCTAGTTTTACGTATTATGTGAGATTTCCATGTAGGTAATTAACATTCTTGGTTCAGAAGTTACAAAGTTCTGACAGACAAATGGATTTGAATTTCTTTTTAAAATTTTCTTTAAAATTTATAGCTTCCTAGCGGTAATTTTTTTACGAAGTCTGTTTTCACATCATTACACACAAAAGAATCGCAAGATGTGTAAAAAAAGTCACAACTATTCGCCTAACCGTTTTTGATATTCAGCAATCAGCCAAACGTCACCGCAGCGGAAACTTGAATATCTTCGGAGTCTTTAGACACACAAATCTCATTTATGCATACACATTTACCTTTCGTTATACTCTAATCCATGTAACTATTTTATTTTACTTACGTCCTTTGGAAAAAAAAAGTCTCGCTGGGAAGACGTCGTTCCAGCGGAAAACGTTTTTGATGAATATCCCAAAAAGGGTTGGACACACAAATCTGAAATGTTCATACACAATTACACGACGTCATACACTAACGATTTACTTATCTCGAATTAAGAAATTCGACACTTTTTCGCTGGGATGACGCACACCTAGGTATTATTATTGCTTATAGTCTTAATCGACGCATGCTGTCAGTTGATAAAATACTTCATACTTACAGAACAGAACCATCTAGTGTCGAGTGAAATGCTTGATCTGTAATTGAGATTTGTGAGTTTTGCGACCGTGATCCCTTCAACTTGAAAAGAGCTGATGATCTTCAAACGGCTGAAAAGGGCCTCCGAAAATTACATTGTCTAAGGGCCCCGACATTGTTAATTCGGCCCTGCACGGAGGAGCATGGTTTTGTTGGCTTCACTATGATTGTTCGCAACACTTCGTCTATACTTTTTACTGTGTAGGTGGCATAAAAATACAGATGATTTTTTTGGCATACTTGAAGGTTCGATTCCCGGGTCAGGGAAGATACTTTTGAAAAATCGTTGAATGCATTATTACTTGCTTGGGACACCTGTAGTATTTAGCTGTCTTCATCTGAGATTGAAAACAAAAAAGAGATAGCAAGAATTTTTGAACACTCAAATTAGTTCATGTGCTTTGCGTAACTAATTAATCGGTCTCTTGTGACCATGTTTTTGTTAGGCCGGGTCTCTGGGCACTGCGGAATTAGGGGTAACGAAGCCGCTGATGAACTGGCTAGAGCTGGTGCGGAATGCCCCACTCTAGGGTCGGAGCCAATCTGTGGGGTTCCGAAATGCATCACCTCCGCTATTCTTAAGGACTGGGGAACTCATCAAAGCATTAGACTTTGGGAAAAAAACCCCAGGCCAAGAGCACTCGAAAGCGCTTCTAGTAGGCTTCAGGAAGAGATTTACAAAAGAAGCGCTTTCCTTAACAGGAACCATATAAGGATCCTGATTAGAACCCTTACAGGGCACTGTGCACTGTAAACTGAACAAACATCTATCTACACAGGATAGGCCTCACAGATATCACAGTTGCCGATTTTGTCGCGAAAAGGACGAAACGCCCATTCATCATATCCTATGCGAATGTGATGCAGTGCACCTAGGGATGGGCAGGGACCGAAAAAAAAACGGGGGAAAAGAAAAATATGGGAAAAAGAGGAATTTACGGGTTTTTTCCCAAAAGGCGGGAAAACACTATTTTATACAATTAAAGTAATATGATGCAAAAATTTTCCTTCAAAACGTGTATTTAGTGCTCTAATATGATCCTAATCTAATTAATTCGTTTTTTTCTAAGCAGTAGGTATATCTAACACAATTGATTAAATTCACACACTTATGTTAAATTCTTAATACTTCATCGTCAACTCAGCCTATCGCAGTCCACTGCTGGACATAGGACTCTCCCAAATTGCGCCACAACACTCGGTCCTCTGCCTTCTGCATCCCCCCTCCCAACTACTTTTATCAGGTCGTCGGTCCACCTGGCTGGGGGGCGCCCTACACTGCGTTTGCCGATTCGCGGTCTCCACTCAAGGACTCATCTGCTCCAGCGGCCATCGGTCCTTCGACAGACATGGCCAGCCCACTGCCACTTCAGCTTACTGATCCTACAAGCTATGTCGGTCACTCCGGTTCTTCTTCGGATAGTCTCGTTACGGATTTTATCCTTCAAAGAAACTCCAAGCATAGCTCGCTGAGCGACTTTGAATTTGTGGACTAGCCCAACTGTCAATGTCCAAGTCTCGGCACCGTAAGTCATGACAGGCAGGACGCACTGGTTGAAGACCTTTGTGTTCAAACATTGCGGTACAGGTGACGAGAAGTGTCCAAACGGATCCTTCTGTCAGCTTCTTTCTCGAAGTTGTCTACCAAGCTGAATTACCTGCCCTAAGTAGACGTATTTCATTACAACTTCGAGTACCGACCCTTCGACGAATATTGGTCTCGGCATGACATGCATATTGAACATGACATTAGTCTTGTCCAGATTCATGCCGAGACCGACACGCCAAGAGGCTCCGTTTAGGCTGTGCAGCATTTCGCCCAGTTGTTCCAGCGATTAAAGCCATTACAGCGATGTCATTGGCAAAACGGAGACGTGAGATGTTCTCGCCGTTAACGTTGATACCCTGTCCAGTCCAGTCCAGCGTCTTCAAGACGTCTTCTAACGCGTTAGTGAACAATTTTGGCGATATAACATCCCCTTGTCTCACCCCTCTGCGCAGTTGGATAGGCTTGGTCTTTTGGTCCTGGAGCTGAACAGTCATGGTAACAGCGTTGTAATAGGCATCTCAACATCTCTATATACCGTTCACCAATGTGACATCGCTGCAGAACATCCAGAACTGCCCATGTTACGATGGAGTCGAAGGCCTTCTCGTAGTCCACAAATGCCATACACAGCGGCTGATTGTACTCTTCAGTCTTCTGTACGATCTGCCGAACAGTATGGATGTGGTCTACGGTGCTGTAGACTTTTCGAAACCCAGCTTGCTCTGGCGGCTGGAATTCGTCTAGTCTTTCGGCGAGACGATTCGTGATGACCCTCGAGAACAGCTTGTACACATGACTCAGGAGTGAGATGGGTTTGTAGTTCTTCAGTAGTGATTTATTCCCTTTTTTGAAGAACAGTACCACCGCACTCCCGCTCCATTGTAGAGCCTTGTTGGATGACGGAACTATACAAACTCTGTAGCTCCTTCAGGACCGGAGTCCCGTCTACTTTTAGGAGTTCAGTGGTAATTCCGTCATCGCCCGGAGCATTGTTGTTCTTAAGCTGCTCGAGAGCCGCCTTAATCTCACCCTGGTCAACGTCCGGGATATCCCCGGTGTAATGGCGCGTGAGCTGGGCTCTTTTTTCGTCATTGCTAGGAACCGCTGGTATCGCCGTTTTCGTGGAATACAGATGCCGATAAAAGTTTTCAACCTGTTCGAGCATCTCGAACTTAGAGGTGACAATTTGAGCAATTTGAGCGGTTTTCAGTTTCTTCAGATGGGTCCTCCCTATGTGTAATCCTATCCTAATTTTCATAAAGCAATATTAATTTGGTATTTCTGGAAAAAGTAGTTTTTTTATGGACTGCTAGAGCTTGCAATGATGCTTTTGGCTTTTACGTGCCATCTAATGATGTGGCATTGCTTCTTCATCATGTATTACAAGGCAATTTCAACTGTTGGCTACTTTTTTCTTGTATACCTACATTTTTTAATATAAAGAAGACAAAACTTGATTTCCTTTAATGTTTTTTTTTAATAATTTTAATAACTATAACTATAAGATTTTTAGAGTCGCACTTTAAATAATCATGGCATAAGAGGTTCAGCCCAAGTGCACGCATCAACTTGTACAGCTAAATGCATGGAAATAACAACAAACAAAACGTGCCGCTCGCAATTATTATTTAAAATAATCTAAACATCGAAATCACGTCATAAATGATAATCGTAATTTGATTTTTCTATAAAAAAAAAATATTTTACATGAATAAAACATCTAAATGGTTACACATACAATGGAAATTATGTATTATTTTGATTACTTTAATCAAATATTGTCAATTAAGTATTTTCCCGACCAATGGGTTTAAACCCGAGTTTTTTCCCAGTCTATTGGGAAAAAACTCACCTTTCGGAAAATTCCCGGGTCTAAACCCATCACTAAGTGCACCACATTAGAAGTCAGCATCTTGGCGGCCACACAATCTCAGCTGATGAGATCAGATCCTCAAACCCCAAGGCTATAGTCGACTTTATGGTTGGCCTGCGGCTTGGAGATGTGCTGTAGTCTACTATTAGAGGCGTTACAATAGATCTTTTAGGTCGCAGTGACATAAGGGACTTGCAAAGACTTCGTTCTTTTTCCAAAATAATAATAGGCCGGGTCTCCTGCGAACATGTTTTTGTTGTTTCTCTGATAACAAAAAAAAAGTGAGCGTGGCCTAGCTGCTTGGCCTAAACGAAATATCAATTTGTTCGCATTCTCATTTCGTCGGATACAGTACAGACGATAGGATAATACATTTCTAATACATTGATCAACGTTTTGTTACATTTTTGTCACAGTAGACCTACCACGTCTTCGTATTCGACTGTTTGAATAGCGAAATAAAATCGCAGGAGGCTCCCAAGCGCCGCAGAGCGGTCGAGCGTCCATGATGAGAGCCGGTTTGGCTTGCAACCAGTGAACTGCTGTTCGCTTGCACTCAGTCAGTGTGCGCTGACCCTAAGGTCACAGATAATATAATACTATATTTGGTGTAGTAGTAGGAACTGTCTAGTGATTATATTATCTTTGGAACTGTCGATCGACGTCGACTGATCGATTCTAACATCGATCGGTGTGGTAACACCCTTACGGCCAAAATTAATATCCAATCCATCCACAATTTACCCTACTAGAGATTGAAATTTGACATATTTTGTATGGAGCTTATGTAAAATTCCTATCTCTAGTAGGGCAAATCGTGGATAGATTGGATATTAATTTTGGCCGTTAGCGGTGAAGCATTGCTGCGGCGTCAGAAGAGCTTTTTAATGCAAGACCAATGTCGCAAAAAAGTGCATTTTGGTGGAATAAAACAAAAAAATACGGTATAGCCTTATTTATTATTTGGTTATAAGTAACATATATACTATTTACAAAATACATATTAGCCTACCGAGTAGAATCGTCTTAATGTATGAATTAAATCTTATCTTGTCACATCTTTTACCTAAAAATAGGTAGTGCAATATTTTTAGTCAATGCTGTTACTTTCACTTAAAGTATGGGCAAATACCGACTACTCAAATTTTTATAAAATAAAATGCATAGTGACTGAAGCATTAGTCTTTTAGAAAATTAAAATTATACGTTTTAACACACAATTAATTACAATAAATTAAATTCAAATTGCAGTCACATTTTCGGTAGTTTTCTACTTACACAATAAGTATCTATTTGCCCACTAGCCCATAAAGCGATCCTAAATAACGCTACAGACAATTCGTGTGAGATGAAAAACATCAACACGGTGCTCATAAAAATCTTATATTACATTTATCGTGACTTCAACAAAGAATGAGCTAAAAAACCAAGTGTTTTAAAGCAAAAGAAGCTAGAATTGTACTTTTAAAATGACAGAATGTTATTTTAAATGTCAATTCGATACTACATAATATATTCGATACCTCGATAGGCTCAAAGGGCGTAAACGATATTTTGGTGTAGAGGCATCATCTACTCTCATAGACATTTTATACTCTATCCATCCTTAAAGTATTAAGACCAAATCGCGGACGTTCTCAAAAAATGCCAGGTTAAGAGTACTCTAAACCGACGAGCATGCATGACGAGGTTAATGGACATAGATGAAGCGAAAGAGGTGTGTCAGGATCGTAGCAGGTGGAAATCCATAGTCTCTGCCTACCCCAATGGGAAACAAGCGTGATAATATGTATGTATCCTTAAAGTAGAAAATGCCTTTACGCCAAAATGTCGTTAACGCCCTTTGAGCCTAAAGGTATATTTTCTACTATTATGATGGACATACCAATCTGTGCACATCGGATTGAAATCCGAAAAAGTTTCTACATAGAAAGCAAGATTTACTGAAAACTAGCTCGCATTGAATATTGGTTCTGACAACCAAAAGATAGAAAAATATAGTCAACATCGTTGAGGTCACGAACTCGTAAAACCTACAGAGAAATAAACCTATATAGCTTAGAACTAAATTAGTGAGTCTAGTCGCCACTACGCGGCGAGCGGTCTGTACTCGCGCGACCTGGCGCGTCGCCGTTCTGTCGCGGCGATCCGGACCGCGACCGCGAGCCGGAGCGGTCGCGGGACACGGAGCGGTCACGCGAGCCGGACCGCGACCGCGAGCGAGAGCGGGACCGCGACTTGCTTGGACGCCGTACTTCCTCACGCTTCGGTGATGCTTCCTTGCTGCGAGAGCGAGATCTTTCCCTGTTAATATAAAAATTTGTTAAAATATTATTCGCTAATATTACACTATGATTTCGGGAGTTTTCGCGCACAAATAATAACATAACATCACGCCTGTATTTCCCCGAAGGGGTAGGCAGAGGTGTAATAGTACACCAACATTTCGCCAGTTATGTTACAGTCCCATGTAATAGGGGGCGAGCCTATTGCCATTAATCGGGCACAAATCCAGACTCCGGCTGCTACTGAGAATTTACTAATGAAAAAACCCAATAACACTTTGCCCGACCCGGGAATCGAACCCAGGACCCCACGCTCAGCAGTCGCGCTTGCAACCACTAGACCAACGAGGCAGTCAAGCACAAATAATAAATACACAAAAAGCACAAAATGTGTTTTTAGTGGCTAAAGCACTGGCGTACTGAGCCAGGAGTCGCAGGTTCGAATCCTGCTCGTGAGAGACTTTTTCTTTCCACAATTTATATCTTTAAATAATAAACGTTCGCCGCTCAAGACGATAAGACCCGCATACCACTTCTTCCCGTGACCACGGTCAATGTAACTTGGCCGAAACGTCGAGAATAGTCAAAATGTTGTTCAGATTATTATCTGTGCGCGAAGTTCCGAAATCATTGTGTAATAGTAATAGGAGTGAAATTCGCAAAAGAGTAAAAACTTCTATAATTATGCGCTGTAGATAACATTGGGATGGTCTGGCAATTTTTTCTCTGTACAATACAAACTGTTTAGATTTTATTAAAGTAAGTTTTTGTGTTAGCAGTGCAGAAATTACATAATAATTAAATTATCAATTTACAAAGCTGTTACTGAACGTTATGTACAGTGGATGATATAAAATAGAATAAAAAGTTTATGAATGCAACTTGTTTAGTCATTTATAGCCACAGACGAAGTGCTACGAACAATCATCATTTCAGCCGAAAGACGTCCACTGCTGGACATAGGCCTTCCCCAATTAAGGAGTAAAGCCAAAAAAAACTATGCTCCTACGTGTACAACCAGCACTCACGTACGCACACACCATGCACTTAAAGAATATTTGCTTTCGCGATGTTTACTGGACAATGCCACGTATACAGAGGGGTGAGCACGGTTTGAGATGCATGTGTGTGCGTGAGCGGTAATAGTATATGAAGGAGCATAGTTTTTTTGGCTTCACTAGATTATTTGCAGCACTTCGTCTATATTTTTTACTATGTCTGTGTTTATAGCATAAATACTAAAAAAAAAAAACAATTATTGTGTTCCACAACATAGGCAATTGGAAAAAAACTAAATATAATGTTGATTATGC
The DNA here is from genome assembly GCA_949699075.1 of Asteroscopus sphinx. Taxonomy (NCBI): domain Eukaryota; kingdom Metazoa; phylum Arthropoda; class Insecta; order Lepidoptera; family Noctuidae; genus Asteroscopus; species Asteroscopus sphinx. Next base: position 16,238,456 of record OX453022.1, on the reverse strand, counting down.
AAATAGCTAAATAAAGTGTTAGCCTACATCAAATGCTCACCTTGGAACGGCTTCTCTTCGTGATGCAGGAAAACATGGTTCGAGTTAATAATGTATTTGTAATGTGCAATCAATATTAATAACATTAGATGAATTTTGTTAATACGTGTATGCCAATGGGTATAGTTTGTGGACTGTATCTGACAATAATGCTTCTTTATTATGCGTGTGAGATTATATTTCTGATTGAAAATGGTTTTACCAAAACAAAAATGTGATTTCTAATAAAATTAAAATAAGCAGCACAGCGTATCGACGTGCTTTACGCAATTTCCGATAACTGCAGTTTGGAAACTATGATAAAATTCATTCTATTTTACAATCGGATTGTGTTGTGCAGAAATGATACAACCCACTGTCCAAAATTCATATGTATTTAATATAATTTGATTTATCGCCAAATAAGGACTTCTTGAAAATTATAAATTATATCAAAATCAATATTCAATTTTCTTTAAAATATATGCAGAACATGATGTAATATTGTAACTGTCACAATAAAAATATATTTAACATTCGTTGATGTGGGTTGGAACATTTCTGCCAATGACCATACAGCACAACAGACGCCTAATGTTGAATATAATGCGTACAATAAATTCTGCCACTAGCTGAGGCTGGCACACTGCAATCCGATTGGCCCTAACAAGGCGGCTATTGCCGCCTATTTAGCCTATTGGCTAATCACTAACGCGGCAGTTTTGGCGGCTCATGTAAGTGGTCGAAACTGATTTCAAGTATTTCATTTCATAGATATGTTGCAGACATCGGTCTGCCTGTTATAAGGCGTCTATGGGCTGTATAGTCGTTGATTTCTGCACAACACGGACCAATTGGCGAATAGAAGGCAACCAAAAATGTCATAAACTTGACATGATGTCATGTCGTCGATAAAGAAAAATAACCTCACAAAGTTTGCACAACCGTCAGACTCAACGATTGAGAGCACACATGTGGACTTACTTGGAGGTTGCTTTCGGTGAGCGGGACTTAGACCTGGAGGTAGACTTGTCGCCGTTCCTGGCAGCGGGGGGCCGCGGCGATGCCGAGCGCCGGTCGGATCTACGGGACGCCGAGCGACGCACAGATCTACGGGTCGCCGACCGAGACCGCGACTTCGAGCGATCCCGACTGCGATCCCTAACCGACGCCGATTTCGAACGCCAGTAATGGTAGTAATAGCTCGGTTAAGTTACGTCTACTACTAAAGGGTCGGTTTCAGAATTGTGTCTGCCAAAACGCTAGTATCAGGCTTAGATCCCACAGACTAAGACTTACTGGCCGCTGATAGTTGGGTGATAGAATTTCTGTATGATTCAATACATTTTCGGTAAGCAATTGTCAACCTATTCGTTTGTTATCTTGTTTCTTCTTGACTTATTTAGTAAACAATCTTGACATGTCTTTAATGCAATTCGTCATTATTTATTATTAAAAGTCATTATGTTAACAATTACACACACTAAATATAATTATTTCATTATTTTTAACGCATTTACGCATGCAAAGCGAAATCTAAAGATTCTGAATTCTTCTGGATCCTTTCCACCATTTATATCTTTACACAATTTTTTTTTTTTAACCTAATTACATGTGCAGAACTAGTAATTATATTTTATCAGTAGTTATTTGAATAAAGAGACATCATTTTCATCATTTCAGCCGAAAGATATCCACTGCTGGACATAGGCCTCCCCCAAGCATGTGTATGTTGGGGGGATATGCCATAATCGCCACGCTTGGTAGGCGGGTTGGCGAATAAGGAGACATGCCAAGATTGTTTACTAAATAAGACAAAAGTGGAAAAACAAACTATCTATATTGTTTAATGCTTGATGGTCGGGGACCATGATTAAGAACCCGACTAAATTATCGGCCACTAAAAATAAACAGTCTGGTAAAATAAATTAGTCTATTATTTTTATATCAAGTCAATGATTTGTGGTAGCAATTTTGACAAACAACAATTCTTTTAAAACTGACTGTATACACCATTTTACGTGAGGCAAGTACAAATAAGTATGTTGCGTCACATATGATTAGAAAGAAGTACAACTAACATTACATCTGATCTACAATAAGTAGAGTACTATTGGCTAAATACTTACAGTTTCAAATTTTGTTCAGCGCAAGTAATTACACACCTAGCCAAATGAATACTAGGTTAATTTTTATACATAGTCATGCATATATTTCGATTATTGTTTTTATTTATTGCTGGAGCATTTGCATTTGGAAAGAAACAATTGCATGCAAGCATAATTTTTGAGATTTAAGGGGAAATGAAATTGATAGACTACTTAGAAATTGAGAATTTTAGTGCATATTTTTTATCCCAATAAAGTTCAACACAAGTTTTCTAAATTTAAAAACTTTTTAGGTCATACCAAAAAGTTTGCTTCAAACTTTGTGACGTCAGAACAGAACTATTGAAATGATCTATTTAAATCTATTTAACTGATTTAAATTGGGACTATTTATCTAGTATGGCTTATGGCCATGTAAAAGCTATACATAAATTGAGTATGTGAGAGCAAGGATGGCCTATCTACTTATTTCAAGTTATAATAATCTAATTTTGGGATTTTAACATACAAAATCTTAATTTTGATATATTTGTTTTGTCTTATACCTTTGCCTTTACTGCTGCCATCTCTTGGTATTTTGATAAAACATAGTTAGGCCATTTTGGATCTATAAAAAAACCATTTTTCGGAGGAGATAGGCTCACTACGTCCCTTTTGAATAAAATGTTGCTTAGGCCGTTCTTGCTCTCACCACCTGAATTTACAATCTATTTTCTCTTGAGGATCCTGCTATGTAAAATATTTGAATATAAAAATATTATTTAGTGAATTTCGTAGAACCAAGTATTTTTTATAGAAAATGAGAATGTATCTGAATTAAATTTATTTATTTTTAGATTCAGCAGCAGTTATTTCTAATTTTTAAATTCATGAGTATGTATAAAAATACTAAAAAAAATCTTACAACCTTAATACGAATGCGAGATACAAATTATTTACATAGCAGGGTCGCAAATGGAGGATTGTATTAAATACTTACTTGGATCGGGATCTGGAGCGAGATTTGGCCACAGGGCTCTTGCTCGTCTTTGGCCGAGACTTGGAGCGGGAGCGACTGCGCGAGGAGCGACGGGAGCGAGACCTGAAGAATACGTTCATAACGGTGCGGTATAGTGAACGGTCTTTGGCTAGCGATTATGGTAACATTTTTATTGTTCCTCAGTTAGAATGTTATCAACAAGGTCTTTCTGCCCCGAAAGATGGTAAATGATATAGTATCATCATTAAAATTTATAGAATATCTGATAAGACGAATACAATTTTTTTGGACTAATTATTCTATTATTTTAACGCATTAACACATAAGTTCACGGTAGCTTAGCGGCTAAGCACTGGTGTACTGAACCATGTTTCGCAGGTTCAAATCCTGCTCATAAGCAAATTTTTCTTTCCACAATTTATATATGAACTTTTTGCAGTGTTTCCACTGCTTTACACAACAGACGTATTCAAAAGTCAGTTTCAAGAGAATCTAAGAAATAATAAAAATACAGAAATTATGCGATATTTTCATCAAATTAATGAGATTGCTAAGCATTAGTCTGAAAATTTCAGATTTTCTTGGGTTTTTAATTTTATACAAATTGTAGCTCTATACCGCAATATTTTAGGCGATAATTATCAAAATACATCTACTGAATTAGCTAGGGTTGTAAGCTGGATAAACGATAATTTGATAATAAATAAATATTGGTGGGTGTCAATTCTCTTGTTCATGAACTAAACTTATTTTAAACTATCGCTCTCTTCTCTTCTCTCTAAAGAGAGCGATAGTTTAGAACATAAGAGTCGGAACCAATATCTAGCTAATACAGCTTTTCAAGCTAGGGAGCGCGGGTATTGCACTAGGAAACAGTAAAGGGTAGGCGTTTTTGGAGACTGTTTTAATGTCTGACATTGGAAAACAACTCGAATTTAGTCCACTTTGAATACATTATTTTTGACTTTGACTCTGCATAGCAATCACCTTATCCAATATACTTGCTGTAGTTTCAGTTCAGTGTTATGATTTGAACTAAGATTTCAAATTTTCTGCAATTCTCGTGACATTAATTATACATGCTGAAATTTGAGTCGCTTAATTCCCGAAAAGGGGTCATTGTACTCATCGTTATGACTATGACAACTTTTACTATGGGACCAATCCAGAAATCGCGAAAAAAGAAACTGTTGGTCCCTACATTTTATTGATTTAAGTGAACACAAATGTAGGGAACAACTGATATTTTTTTTCGCGATTTCAGTGTTGGTCCCATAGTAAAAGTTGCTCATAACGATGAGTACAATGACCCCGATTCAAATTTCAGCGTGTATATACACCGTGTTATTGAAATAACTGAAACCTCTTAAGGGGTCATTATACTCAACAGTATAAACAACTTTTACGATGGGTGAAACCCTGAAATCGCGAAAAAAAAACAGGTGTTCCCTACATCTTGTCGATTTATGTGAACACAATGTAGGAAGCAGCTGATATTTTTTTCGCGATTTTAGTATTGGTCCCATCGTAAAAGTTGTTCATACTGATGAGTATAATGACGCCTTGAGAGGTTTTCAGTTATATCAATAACACGTTGTATAATAATAATAACGTTTTGGAACATTTTTACTCGGAGACAAATTTAAGCATGAACTTATGTTTCCAACTGTCAAAATGCAGTGCTATTTGACAGTTGGAAGCATGAAACAAACTAAGCAGAGCTTGTATTATAGGTACTAGACAATAGTATTTGTTTTTATAAATAAATACTAATAATACATAAGAATACATTACATTGAGATGATACTGTACCTGGATCGGCTGTGTCTTCGTTTACTGGAGCGAGATCGGCTGCGGCTCGACGAAGAGCGGGATCGGCGACGGGAGCCACGTCGAGCCTCCACCAGACGGATGCGGCGACCATTCAGCTCTGTTCCATCAAGCTTCTCGATGGCAGCGCGCATGTCCGAGTGGGTCGCGAACTCCACAACACTGCCATTTTAAAATAGTTTTAAAACACGTGTTTTGTTATGTATTGTTTTTAGTCTATGTGGGGTATCCTCAGTTGGAATTCTATCATCAAGAGCTATCAGCCCCGAAAGATGGTAAATAGTATAGTATCATCATAAAAATTGACGTATTTTATTCATTTTTCAACACACTTGCTCGTAAAGTGGCTCTTATTGCACCGCTTTTAGGCTCATAATGCAGCTTATAACGCACGCGTGCTTTTTACTTTAGATTATTACCGCACTATTGCTTTTTACTTTACAGTTTATTTTTAAATCTCAGCAAAAAGTTTTTGTGTCTAAACAAAATCAATCATTTTTATTAATAAATCAACTGTGTTAATTAAAATACGATAATTAAATATTTCATTTCATAAAATTATTTATTTTTGTCAATTTGTTATAAAAAAAAAAAAAAAACTGTCATGCATGAACAAAAAAATCACGATTTTTATCAACCGTCACAAAGTGCTGAAAATTTACAGTTTATTGTTTTGAGTTTACAGTTTTGCCAACGAGAGTCCATTTATTCGAAGCCAGTTGTCGAGTCTAGTCCAAATTATTGTACAGTCAACCTTACGTCAGTTTGTCCTTGACAGTCTTTATTTCGTAAGCAGTAAGGGCGGTTTTCGTAATTCAAGTGTTACCCCATTGAGGTGAGGTCAACTGTACTTATATTTGATACTGTATTTATGAATATTTGATGTGATAGATAGGTGTGTCAATTTGGCATGGTTGTACCATTTGCAACCTGTAGACCAATATTCAAGAGACTCAGGGTTTTGACATTGGTATCGATATATATTCTCGAAATAGCTATGTTTGTAAGAAAAAATACACACTTCTTTCAGAAAGTAAGCGAAAATAGTAGGTTCATGAAAAGGGATCCAACAAAGTTAAAAAATGAGTTGTGTAGAAGTACTCTTCATCAGAGAAACAGCTATTTAATGTCCATTAAAGTTTACAACCATATTCCACAATGCTTAAGAGAACTACCACTACGCCTATTTAAAACAAAACTTAAAACATGGTTGATTGAAAAATGTTTTTATACAATGAATGAATTTATAGATTCCAAAATGTAACATATGAATTATAAATATACTAATTTAATTTTCATAAATATATGAAAATAATAATTGTTAAAATAATGCTTTTCTTAATTACATAAGCTTTTGTAATGTATAGAGCTGGTTTTTTTTTTTTTTTTTTTTGCATATTATGATTACGCTAATAAAGCACTAAAAATATGTGCACAAAAATTCGTATGCCTACTAAAGGTGGATTTGTCGGACACCTAATGTGTAAAAACATGTATATTTAACATCTTCTGTACCATATCCTTGCGAATAAATATCTTTATCTTTGTGGAAACACATGAGCAAATGTTGTTGTTTGTTGTTTAAAATGTATTTATTCAACAAATTAATGTTAATCAGTTACTGTATGAAAGAATGGCTGGAGTATTTTTCATATTCCTTTAGCTTTATGTGAGACTAAATTAACTGGAGATAATTTTCTATAAAAGTTACTACTTATAATTCTTGCAGTTAGCCATAATTATTTTTTTAAATAAGGTGTCGGGTTTATGAAACTTTTTTTCTTAAAAAATTAGACTACAATATTTGCCGAGTGGCGTTATAGGAAAACAGCACTTTCAATAGAAACAACAAAATAATTGTTATTTGAAAAAGGGTGTAAATGTGAATACTTTTATAATAAACTAGCCAATGCACGCGGCTTCGCCCCCGAAAAGGTAAAAAAAAAACCATATTTTATCTAAAAGATGGTCTATCTGTATGTCAAATTTCATCCAAATCACTCCAGTAGCTTTTGTGTGATGCTCAAACAAACAGACAATTTTATTAGTTTTATAATAGTTACGATTAGGACAAGTTCTCTTATCGCAAAAATGTACAATGTTCAAGCATGGCTAGATGTGGTACGAGTTTGTGTTTGAGTTGACTTACCCTTCATTTCTGTGTTGCTTATGAGCGTCAGCGTAGGTGACTTCACCAGCTTGACGCATGTAATCCTTCAAGTCCTGCAAAGCAAAGATCATATTAATATACTACCTTATTTATTCTTCGAAAGAACTTTTCCAAAAGTCATCATCAGATTTTTATATTAGCATCAAGGTTTTCAGCCCCGAAAGATGGTTAAAATAAGATATCATCATGACTTGTGTAAAAGTGGAGAGCTTACATGCTGGTTGGGACGTTATCTTGGCGAATATGATGATTTTACATAACTGAGACAAATATCCTAACGAAATAAAAAGATGAAACGATAGCTGTGCTTTTCACAACATTTTCGTATGCGTTTCTCATCGGTGTACATTGTTTACGATAAGTGAAACTTGCTGTCCACTTCTTCATAGATTGTGTTTTCTTAAACGATGCTGCTGGTTGCTCAGTCCATGCCTCAAGTCAACATCGTTGTTTTCCGCCAGCATTTTCACAATCTCAACTTTCAACCTCTTGGTCACGTTTTATAGTAGCAATTATTTGCCTTCCCACTTATTTGACACTTTGTTTTGAAATAGTAGACATCCCTCATCCTTCGGTTTGGGCTATACTGACAATACTCTCGACCTAGCGAAGAATTCCTTCAAATAACTATGGATATCAGCCATCTTTGAGGTGCGTTGAATTCTGGTCTCGACTCCCGGCCATGTGGATGCTCCTTTGATACAGCCAAATGATTCATCTACGTCCTCCATGTCTGCCATCGGTCATCTGGACTTTAACATCTTGTACGGTTCAAATGTATCTCTTGTCGTCTTAGGGAACCACATTGACATCTTCTTAGCTCTTCCAGGCATCATTAGCTCTATCCTTGCAGCAATTTTCGGATGTTTCATGAAGTTGTTCGGTCCCCGATCCCCAGCAGTTGGTCTTCTGCGTAAACAATGATTTTCGGATGTTTCATGAAGTTGTTCGGTCCCCGATCCCAGCAGTTGGTCTTCTGCGTAAACAATGATTTTCGGATGTTTCATGAAGTTGTTCGGTCCCCGAGTCCAGCAGTTGGTCTTCTGCGTAAACAATGATACCGGGCGAATTATCGCATACGAAAAGTTGATCAAGCCGTAATAGAAAATAAAACTGACGTACGGACGAAATGATTCGAAAAGTTCACGATAGTGAGGCGGCAATGTAATATCTACTTCACTATTGCGAACAGAGAATGTGAAAAACTTAAAGTTAACAATGAGATTATGAATTTAAAATGGGAGTTTGCACATAACGAGAAACGGCTCCTGTTGTCTGTGCCCCCCTGTCGACTTTACCTTGTCGGGGGCCAGCGGGGCTCGTCCGGCTGGAGGGGCGGGCGGGGAGGGGCGTCATCACCAGCGCGCCGGGACCGATCCTAACATCGCCTCAGACCACATCGCACACAGCGCTACATCGAGGACTCTGGCCACGATACGCCACCTTCTGTTGTTTTTAAAAATTATCTATAAAGCTCGGTAAGTTTGGTACAACACTTGTATAAAAAAAATACTGTTTTAGAATAATGAATGTTATGCACAATGCTAAATTTGACAGTTCAAGAATGTGTTAAGCTAAGTTAAAGTTATGATATGGTTACTATTCAACAAATAATTTATATAGTTCATGTTTTATTAGTAAAGCAAATAGGGTAGTGTGGAGCTCTCGAGCCGTGATGGTGGTCCGACGATAGGTCTGCAAGTGGTCCGTATCCATGGCCGGTGTTTGGGTTCAATTCATCACGACATCAGTCCAGGCAGTATTTGTAAACATTTTCTTTACTTGTCTCGTTAAAGTGTCATCTCTTCCGTTTTCATATCTTCAGTTCGCATCATCGCCTTCTCACCGTCTACGAAAAGCGCCATCGTCCGCAAGTCCATTCCGTCCATTGAATCCAGAGGTCCATTGGTCTGTTACCCTCGCGACTATCGGTAAGGTCCGTCCAGGTGATGTAGGCCGCCCAGCCCTCAAGTAAGAGTGAAGATGTCCAGGACCCTGGGTGATAGGTGATGGAATGATGATGGGCCCAGTGGCGTTCCGGCTCGATTTCTTACCTGCCAGCTAATGCGGCTAGACAGATTTTCGACGACTAGCCGATACTCGGTGCGCGTTGGCGGTCCGTATCTATAACTGTAGTCACTGCAAAACAGAAAGATGGCGTTAGTTTTGTATTCCACACTAATGTGTAGAAATTAAATGCATTTGTGTAAAGTACATGAAATTATATTATTAAGCTATTGCATAGCTTCTATCGCGGGCCTTGAGCGTGGAGACCGAATCCAGAAATTCCGTAACGAAAATAACCTAACACCCCCCCACTCCGACCAGCACAGCGGTGATAATTTTTAGTTTTGCCATCTATCGATGAATAGCAGAACTTTTAATGACTTTTGAAATATCACGCTTGTCTCTTTAGTTCTGCAAATCGCCTCTAGGTGGCATTGGTTGTATCGGCGTTACTGCGCATGCGTAATCCCCCTCTTCGCCCCGCAATCTGGTGACTCATGCCTGCTTAGAGTTTCGGCATTAGGGCACCTCCTCTTTGTATTTACATAAAAAATGCTATGCAATAGCTTTACCGCGGCAGTCTCCGAGTGCCACACGTCTTTTTTTATTTTCTAAACGGGGCCTGCGTTTGACCGCTACCTCACCTGAAGTTAAGCAATCATACTTTTTCCCTCAGTGTTGCTTTGTCTAGCCCGGCCCAAGTTGGCAAAAATCTAGCGCCAAGTAGCCTAAATTTGGCTTTTTTTTTTAAATAGCCTAAAATCTCCTAATTGAAAGTCGGGTAGCCTGGCCAATAAAGGCTTTTTTATTTTATTAGCAGGAATAAAATCAAAAACAGTTTCTTTTACAGTTTGGCATAAAGAGTATACACAATGGGGATGCCACTAGTCATATATTACAAAATTTTAACTTAAAAATCGCTTTTCTGGCAGAACTTTGGGTAGTCTTATACATTTTAATTCAATTAAATTATTTACAGACATATTTTTTGCATGATAAAACAAAGACAGACGAAGATACAAAATTAGTTCAGTTCATAACCTTTTTTTTCAGACAGAAAACAGAAGAAAAAGTCCTCCAATCGTTTTTCTGAAGTAGCCTAAATGGCGACCAGTCACCAACAGAAATTTTTGGTCGCCCCGACACCCTTTGAGATAGCCTAAAAGGCGAAAATTTGACTAACTTGGCACCACTCCCTCGTGCCTTAAAGACCAATTATACCTATCTGGAAACAGAAGCAAGGAATTCCACACCTTAGCGGTATACATAATAAGTCTTAGCAAAACGCTTTGTGCGTAGTGGAATATCAACCTATCAGGGTGGCGCATTGCCGTACGTCTGTCTGGTCGTCATATGATGGACTGAAATGTCAACACTTTGGGATATCTCATTTCTGTGGCATAATTTATAGAGCAAAGCTTAAATCAAAATGCATGGACAAGAACAATAACTAAAGCAGATTAATTAATTTCGTAGATTCTGCATAAAAGGGAATTAATAGAAGTGTTAATTTTTTTCTAATCTCTAAAGAATCAATTCTTCAATTCAATGTTTTTTTAGCTTGATTAGATTTTCATGCAAAGATAGATAATTGTATAATACATTATTATTATGGCTTATGATAAACTATTTTTTTTTTCATCTATTAACTAATAATAATAACAGAGCATCTACTAGTAAATGCTCTGATTGGATAACTAAATGCGATCGATAAGTCTATTTTATTTAATGTAATACTTACGGAAAATGCCTGTAATGATAAAAACTAATATTATGTAAGCTATAATAATTATTCTTATTACGGATCTAAACATTATTTGAATATCAATATTTTTACACATACAATATTTTTCACATCAAGCTGTAAATTTCCAGTATTAGCTGACCTCGCATTGTATAGGGTTTTCGTACAATGCGAGATCAGCTTGATGTGTAAATGTGCGTACCATCACTATTTTCCCTTTAAAAAATGATTAACAATATTCTATAATAGATAAGTAAGAAAACATAATAGTGTTGTGAAGATCGATTGACGGTTGTTCCATGTAAAAATATTGGTATTCAATATATCTGACCCCAACATACCTAATTGTGGTAAGGCTAGACAGTACATAGTATCATGAGAAATAGTCTTATAACGGACCTCAGGGAATATGTAACCAATATAAAGATAAATTGTGGAAAGAAAAATTCGCTCATGAGCAGGATTTGAACCTGCGACTCCTGTTTTCGCTCCGCATGCTTTAAAATAATAAATAATAAAGCCATTATTAAAATGTGGCTTTTTATGTTATAGAATGGCAAAACGAGGTACAGGCACACCTGAAGGCCAATTGTCGTAATTCATCATCATCTCAGCCGAAAGACGTCCGCAGCTGGACAAATGGCTCCCCCAAATGAGGGAGATATGCCATAATCGCCACGCTTTGCAGGCGGGTTGGCGATCGCAGTTGGTTGTTTAAATACCCAGAGAACGCTGCTGCCCATCCTCTGGTGAATCCCTTAGTCGGCTTTTACGACACCCATGAGAAGAGGGTGGTGCAATTCTTTACGTCCGGCACCACACGAAACAAATCTCAATCTCTTGACAGTAGAAGTTCCTGTTTGCCGTTTATTCGTGACACTTAGGTCATTAAAGTCACCAATAAACGGCAACAAACATCTACTGTCAGACGATTGAGTTTTATAGCAGTGAGATTAGTTAGGAACTTTTTTGACCGTTTTTGATTACGAGAATTGGCCTCCTTAGTTAAGCGATTACTTTTGCCCATAACAACTGCAATACCACCTAGGCTGTTGCATAAATAGTATTACAAGTCGCGTTTGCCAAACTGAGACATGAAGATGCGAAGTCCCTTCATATCAGAACACAGCAATGCAAGCATTACTGTTAGGCGGCAGATATACACTGGTAGTACTTCCCTGAACGAACTCTTTCACAAAAGAGCTCTAGTACTAAAAAAGGAAATCTGGACTAGGACTTGATAATCTAAAATCTAGATACATATTAGACCTAAGTAATGAACATCATATCGAAGATGGGTCTTGAAAATTAGCTTTGCTTGCCATTTCTCTACCAACCTCAAAGGTATTTTCTACAGCATCTAAAACTAGTTTACTCCTACTATATTCGGCAAGCTAATATTGGGTATGAAAACAACTAATGTGTTGTGAAGTTCGAAGTAATAAGCGTAGCAAAACACGACCACAACAAAAATAATGTATAAATACGTTATAACTCCGGGCTGTTATGCAAAAACAAAACAATGATAATCATACAATAAATGTGATTAAGGTAATAAAAACTAATACTAGAAAAGTAAAGGACCTATAGAAAGGTGAGAAAAAAAAAACCGAGATATTGGTTGGGAAAGGAGAGTCAAACATAAAATAAATAGATGCTGGTCTAAATTCTAAAGTATGCAGATTCATGTTAGACGGAAGTGTGAAATAACAGAAAAATGTGTATTTAATGCCGGGTACAGAACAAGAAACAAAGGCAAGCGAAGGGGAACAGTGATTTTTGCCGATGGACACCGCACACTCGCTCGCCTTCGCTGTTGTGTCCACATAAAGAGAACGGCCGAACGAAAACGAAGATTTTCGCTGGCTATCGCTCGTTTTTTTTTTTTTTTTTGATGCTTCAATACACTCTGTGTGAATAGTCACACAGAGTGCCAGCCTCATAGGGTCAATCATATTATAGTATGATTGATTGCATGCAAGCTGCAGTTACAATCAGCATGTCATTTTCGTTAATATCCACATTGAATGTGGGTGTTTACTCGGTAGCCTTCGTTTGCTTGGTCTATACTCGGCATAAGCTGTTCAGAAACTAGGATTAAAAGTGGCAGAGAAGAGCAAAGTTAAGAGAAGTGTTCAGGATCATCGGTTTGATTAGCTGCACAAGCACAAAACAATCCCTTGGTCTATTCGAATAAAGTCCACAACAGGACGAAAGTATGCGAGAGGGGAGTATGTTTCATGGGCGCAGCTAGGACCTGATTTCATTAGTTCCAGATGTATTTCCATTCACCAACACGCTTCCAAGCGTGTTAACAACGAGCATTACCTCTTTTCAGGTTCCTATGTCCAGTATTGGAGTGATAGGTCGAAAAGTGTTTTTGGTTCGAGTGAAGCCTGGCTACGCCCATGTATGTTGTTGCATATCATGCCCGTGTTCGCAATACAGACGGTTCACGTCTCGGCGGCGGGCGTCGCGGCGGCGGCGGCGGCAGGTCCCGGCAGCGCCAGCGGTCCGAGCCCCGCGGCATGCCGCGAGCCCTCTCCACCGACACCCTACAACATAGCGACACTCACTCGTATCGCGACCGGCCGCGGTCGCGCTCGTAGTGGCGGTCGCGGCGATAACGGTCGGCGCTGCGGTCGATGCCCCTGGCCGGCTCCACCACCACCCTGCGGCACACCCACGGTCTACTGTTAGCACTGCCCACCCCTTCCTCGCACTCTAACCGTGCATTCCATCTCCTTCGAAACAGCTTACCAATTGGTAGCCACTACACAATATCATCATAATTTCAGCCAAAAGATGTCCACTACTGGACATAGGCCTCCCCCAATTAAGGGGGGATATGCCATAATCGCCATGTTTGGCAGGCGGGTTGGCGATCGCAGTTGGTTGGTTAAATACTCAGAGAATGCTGCTGCCCATCCTCTGGTGAATCCCTTAGTCGCCTTTTACGACACCCATGAGAAGAGATAAGTGGTGCAATTCTTTATGTCCAGCACCACACAGTACACAATATAACGTAATGGGACTCGAACCCAAGTTAAAACAAGTAAAAAAATTTAAGGTTATGCAACACTATAATTGGTAAAACAATATTGAGAAATGCAAGTTAGTGTTAAATTTAGATTATCAGTAACAGTTTGACCTGTAAAAATAAATTAACTAATTTCACACCTAAATGTTTGGCAAGATTCCCAGTTTCAACTAGTTAATAATGCACATTTAGTTCAAAGTTAAATATAAATTTTGGTAAAATTCTAATTGATAAGCAGAAAATATAATAGAATAATAATGCAGTCCATCAACATTCATTATTCATTAAAAAATAAAACAAGGCTATTTGATGGCTATTACAACAAATAAAATAAAAAGTATAAAAGATATGAATGCATTCGATTTCATACAAATTTCATACAACCTTATCCATCCAAATATTCAAAGATATCAGTTTTCCATGCATTCAGATATGTGGAGCCGGCTGATAAAAAAATAAGTTATTAAATTGAATATAAAAGAAATTCTACAGAAGACTGCTTTACTTTCAAATTAAAATCTTACTAGGGTATACACATTAGGGGATTTGGCAGTAAAAAAATATACATACATTTGTACATAGGTAACAAGTAAATCTGATAACAATCCTAATCAGTAACTAATAGCAAAAGACTAAAATTTTAAAAGATCATACCTCTCCCCGAGTAGTTCTTTCCCATTCAATTCATATACTGCATCATCTGCATCTCTATAATCTTCAAATTCCTGTATGGATAAGATTAAACTTTTAATAATGATAAAATATATTATTAGACACATTTCATGTATCATACACAAACTTGAATTTATATCCATAGAAACCATTGCAAACAATATTATTTTAATATGGAAAGAAAAATTCACTCGCAAACAGGATTCGAGCCTGCAACTACTGGTTTGGAATTGGGTCACCAGTGATTTATCAGCTAAACTACTGCGAACTCTGCTCATGGTTTTTCTTTCCACAGTTGATATCTTAACAATAATATTCTTCATTTTGTTTGTATAATACATTTTTTTATTATTTATAAGTGACCTTCAGATTATTCTAGAAGTAGGTACAAAAAGGAGGTTATACAACTTTAAAGGTTTCAGAACTTTGATCAAAATAAACAAGCTTCTCCAACTAAACTTACCACAAAACCGTATCCATTCTTAATGAGGATGTCTCTGATTCTGCCAAAACCCTTGAAGAACTTCTCCAGATCTCTGTCTCTGACGCCGAATGGCAGCCCGCCGACATAAACACGTGAGCCCACCATTTTCTGTGATAACAGTTTAGATAAACCACTTATAAAATCAATTTTAAGCTGTACGACGTAGTTCACAGCTTCTTTGCTACCGAGTTGAGATGCGAAAACTAAATTAGATCTAGAACGCGAAATTTGGCAAATGCGTCGGTGCGTGGCGTGTCGCCCCCGCGTGGCATTTGCGGGTTAATTTGTTTTTGCATGGAATAACTTTACAATAGAAAATGTATTACTAGCACTATAAATAACTTTACACGTGGTATAAGAAACAGATTCCCGGAATTGTATCGATTATTTTAGACTTTTCTAAATACACAATCGACGCATTTTCAAAATATCAATCATAACTCATATGAATTAAGCTTTCTAGCATTAAGTACAGAAATACTAAAATATTCGTGAATACAAACCGTTTGAGTCACAATTAAAGCCAAATAATAAATAAATTGCACCCAAATGATCTACTTTTTCACAAAATAACCACGATAATCAAGCTTCACCCGCGCTTCTTGCAACGAAACAATATGGCTGCTTGAGCTTAACCCGGAAAAATATTTTTGTGTATAATCAAGTATTTACCTTATTTAGTGATTCACAAAACACATCAACTTCTAGAATTCAGTTTGTCGTGTAATTATAGACGATAAATAACTTCCACCAATGCATTAATTATATAACAATTCAATTCTGCTTTAATTCCGACACGTGTGCACCAATTTTGTTGAAAGCGGAAGTGAAACCCAGTGTTGCCGGCAATCAAACAACTAACAAGAATAACAAAAAATAAAACCGACTTCAAAAACCTTAACTAAAAAGTAAAAAATAATCATTGTATGTATTTTAAAATCTTAACATAAACCAAAATTTTGAAGGCGGCGCGTGATTGACCCTTTGCGTCATGTAAATATAATGTACAGTCGAGCACATATCTATCTATAGGAAAAAACAGTTTATGTACATGAAAACCACGAGCGGCCTTCAAAATGTTGGTTTATGTTAAGATTTTAAAATACATACAATGATTATTTTTTACTTTTTAGTTAAGGTTTTTGAAGTCGGTTTTATGTTTTGTTAAAAAGTTTTTATTTCATACTTTTTAGTTGACAATGGCGAGGGTTCATTCATAAATGTTTATATAACCAGTTTGAGAATATATTTTTTAGTAACCTTTGCTATCCCACTGCAGGGCAAAGTCTCGCATAAGTTCTTCCAAACCTCCAATCACTATCGTGAAAAAAAACACGCATATCGGCCAAGAATTCTCAGAAAAACGTACCAATGAGCAGATCATCTAGATAGGCGAAGCTAAACTGATTTATTGAAGCTGGTTAAAAAACTGCTCAACCTAAGTCAATAAAATTTATATGGGACCACCGCGCGGGCTTCCTCTACCAAATAAAAAAACAACCACGTAAATCGGCCCATAAATCTCGGAGTAATCGGTGTACAGACATGAAAAAAAAAAAAAAAAAAATAGCCGCGGAATACATAACCTCCTCCTTTTTTTGAAGTCGGTTTTTTTTAAAGTCCAAAACCGCATAAGATATTACCCGAAATTACCCGTTCTGTCAAAAAAAAAATATTAAAAAAAAGTATTATGTGTTTTACATTTTCGTTTATAGTTTTAAATTAGGTACCGTTGCGCCGCACTGACGTGATAGAAATATTAGGGGGACTGAGGTGGCGAATATTTTTTTGTATACTTTTAAAGAATGTCATACATACATACATATTATCACGCCTGTTTCCCATTGGGGTAGGCAGAGACTATGGATTTCCACCTGCTACGATCCTGACACACCTCTTTCGCTTCATCTACGTCCATTAACCTCGTCATGCATGCTCGTCGGTTTAGAGAACTCTTAACCTGGCATTTTTTGAGAACATCCGCGATTTGATCGCGATACGTTCGCCGAGGTCGTCCCCTTCCAACTCTTCCATCCACACTCGCTTCGTATACTTGTTTCGTCAATCTCCTCTCGTCCATCCTCTCTATATGTCCAAACCATCTTAACATACCTTTCTCAATCTTTGTCACTACATCTTCTTTCACTCCACAACGCTCCCTTATCATGTTATTCCTTACTTTATCTCTCAAAGTTACACCACACATACTTCTCAAAGCTCTCATTCCTACTGCATTTATTCTGCTTTCATGTTTCTTCTGCCATACCCAACTTTCACTACCATACATAAGTGTAGGCACTAACACTCCCCCATGAACAGCCAGCCGAGCCTTTTCCGACACTTTGCGGCTGTTCATGAAGGTGTGTAGTGCCCCATTCACCTGATTACCAGCACTCACTCTCCTTTCAATGTCCTTCACATGCTTGCCATCTCTCGTAAACATGGAACCCAGGTATACAAAATCTTTCACTTGTTCCACCTTTTCGTCACCTATCAAAATATTGCACTCTGTCATAACTTCTTCCTTTTCAAAAACCAAAAATTTTGTCTTACTAACATTAACTTTCATTCCTTTACTCTTCAAAGCACCATCCATAATTGTTACCATCTTCTGTAACTCCCCCTCCGACGATGCAAGGATAACTTGACCATCGGCATAGAGGAGACATTTGACAAGTAACCCATTCATTTCTAAACCATTTTCACTCTCTTTCAAATCTTTCAAACAACTGTCCATGAATAGATTGAACAGCCACGGCGACGCTACACATCCCTGTCTCACACCCTTATCGATGCTGAACCAGTCAGAGTAGGCGCCGTTAATCCTGACACAAGCGCTAGAATCCGCATAGAGAGATTTCAACGCTTGAATCAGGTTGCTATTCACCCCATAGATAGACAAAGCAGACCATAGTTCATTCCTCATCACTCTGTCGTAGGCCTTTTCCAAATCCACGAAAGCGCAATAGACTGTTTGACCTTTGGCCAAACATTTTAAAGCTATGCATCGCAAGGAAAAGACCTGATCCGTACACCCCATGCCCTTTCTAAATCCCGCTTGCACATCCCATATTTTTTCATCAGTTACATTCATCACTCTTTCAATCAAAACTTTTGCATACAATTTGCCGACAACACTTAAAAGGCTAATGCCACGGTAATTCTTGCAGAAAGAATGTCAAACTGTGTGGATTCAGGATTTTGCTTAATCAAAAGTAAGGGACGATTCTTCTCAGTGGTGGACTAATCCTTTTGGAGGCTCAAAGTGGTGTATAATGCAGGAAGCCTTATTTTATTAATACTGCTGTAAAATAATCAAACACCAAAAAGTTTTCAATCAACACAGCCTATCGCAGTCCACTACTGGACATAGGCCTCTCCCAAGTCGCGCCACAACGCAAAAAGTTTTGCAATATGGCAATTAATCATAAGAAAGATAGTAGGGTGCGAGCGCAGCGAGCTCGTTTTGTTTTTTTTTTTGCTTTTGCAAAAACATGAAGAAAGCGTGAATGAAAATGTAGCAATAGTTACTTGCATTATAGTTATGGCAAGGAAGAGGAAATCAGTAGAAGTATATCTAACAGTGCCAGCGAAGCGAGCGCGAATTTTTTATCTGATCTTTGGTGCTTCCGGCTTTATCTCTTTATTAATAATGTGTACAAACTAACAGAATATTTGTTTTCAACATCTGCCCGTAGGCTTGAATAACAAGCGCGAGCGAAGCATGCTCGATTTTTTTGGACTATGCATGAACAAAGTAAGATAGCGCTTTACAAAGATTTATACATTTCAAATATTATTATTTCTTCATTAAATTAATTAATATCCGAGCAGCACATTAAAGAAGCAGAATGACGTAGAATGATAAAGCAAACTAAACACAGTGATCTATCAATAAAAAACTACAACAATTTTTTACTAATATTGCGTTCGCCAAACTGAGCCATAAAGATGGAAAGTATGCGATTGTTTTTTTGCCGGCACCCATACCCTTCGTTTGCCGGCAGAAACAGGTGCGGTTGTAGGACTTCCCCGGAAGAGTTCGTTCAAAAGGAACTCTCCTACTCCACTAACTTTTGTTGAATATCTTCTCTGTCCCTCGTGCTTAAAATGACTGTAATGACCTACATATTACAGTTAGTGACAATTGGCAAAGGACACATGATAAAATGATGGGAGGACTCAGAACTACCCAGATCATAACACTTAGGAGGACTCGACATGCTCTTTTTTGTGATTGTCGCAAAAATACCCGAAATTACCCGGCACTCATCGTTACCCGCCAAGAACCCGCTTAAGGCCTAAATTACCCGAAATCGGGTAAAATACCCGTGCCGGCAACGCTGCTGAATCCACTCCACTAAGGAGGGGCGAATATAGAATTAAGAATAGTGTGGTTATCGATACTTAGGTACCTGAATTTATTAAATAACAATGCGTTCATGTGATTTAATCAACTACTAGAAATACAATTTATTAGGTATAAAATCTTCACAAAAATGCAATGGTACCTCCCGTACTATTATATCGGATAATTGGATTAATCCGTCGTATTTTAAACTTGTTTTATGAATATCTTGAATCTACAGTATCGATAATCGATTGCTTTTCTGTAAGAAGTCGAAAGTCACTGGCCGGATATGGCTGTGTTGCTATAAGAAAAAAATATGAATACTGTTAAGTTTAATCGATTAAAATGTCAGATACTGACATTAATCGATTGTGACCAGAGACACGACATTATTTTACCGCGCCGGTTCTACCCTTTGATAATGGAATCTAGTTCTACCTTTGACTAAGGACCATTATCAAAGAGTTCTACCGGCGGTAAATGTCATATCTCTGATGTCTCTGATTGTGACATATCACTAATCTGTTAATCTGTGATTGTGACTCGAAGTCCGTATTAGGTATTAGGGTGGTATTATGCCACTCGACAAACTTTGTCCCAAAGAGAATATAACCACTACGTTACTTTGTTCAATATGACTGATCAATGAAATTGGATGATTTTCATCAAATGTTGTATATATTTTAAAGGGTGCCGCTGATGGTGCATCCAACAGTGCGAATGGCGTGGCCGCATTACAAAATGCTTTATTATTTTGTTTGTTGATCTGCAATCAGTACTCTAGTACTTAAGGGTATTTTCTAAAAAATTGTACGTGACACAAAATAAAACACAAGGGAATTCAAATTTTTCGTTACATAAAGGATCATAATGTTACACAAAATAATTTATAAAGAATTGTTCATATTGCCGTTTTCCACCCGTCTTTGTAATAGGTAGTTATCGAGAAAAACTAAAAAAGTCAGGTCTAGGTTTTATTTTATCTTTATTAAATTTTAACCCTAAGCCCGAAAGGAGTCATTGTAGTCTTCATTTGGAACAACTTTTATTATGGGACCAACCCTGAAATCGCGAAAGAAATAAGCTATTCCATGCATTTGGGTTCACATAATTACTATAGTATTATATTATCTGTGACATAATCAACAAAAT
This sequence comes from Asteroscopus sphinx, assembly GCA_949699075.1. Taxonomy (NCBI): domain Eukaryota; kingdom Metazoa; phylum Arthropoda; class Insecta; order Lepidoptera; family Noctuidae; genus Asteroscopus; species Asteroscopus sphinx. Next base: position 16,217,901 of record OX453022.1, on the reverse strand, counting down.
GTATGAAACAGCAGTTTTTTTCAGGGTTAGTCCTATATACTTACATTAAAAATGTTCAAAATTAAAGGGTAAAAAACAGTGGAAAAGAACTCCACCTCCTTTTTAAAAGTCGGCTAAAAACACTGTCTCTTGCAATATGCACACAGCTTTATACATTTTCCTTTGTGTAACGTTACACAATGTTACACATAATAACAACATTACGCTACGTCAAAATAATGTCAAACAAATTACAGGCCATTGTCTCACTAGAATGATTTAATTTCAGTTGTATTCTCTCAGTTGTATATGAAATCACATGTATGTATAAAGATGTTGAGTTATTTATTGGTACTTACCTATTAAATCCACGTTATTCGGAGGAAAATATTTAGCGACAAAAATCGAGAATCACAGTCTAATCTAAGGCCCGTATTACAGAAGCTTCCTCAAGTACAGTTTAAACTCCAATCACCTGATCACTACTTAAGGATAGAATCGTTACTTGAGTATCGGTCTTATTCCAGAACGGTAATTATAAACTTTAATTCAACAACATAACACACGAATTTGACCTGAAATAGAATAGAAATCACTACTCAAGCGTAATCTGGACCACACTAGAGTAATTACAGATCAAATCACAGCTGAAATTCCGAAACAGGTGACAGTATAAAATAAAGCTAAACTCAGCTGAACTGTGATCAATAAATCTCTGCTTGAGGAACGTTCTAAAATCAAAGCTCAACTCAAAACTAGTTTTAAACAGAGATCAACGCTTGAGTATCGTTCTGTAATACGGGCCTAAATGTCGGTAAAAGTAAGATGGTTGCGTTTTATTTTGTTAGGTAGCCAGTTGCGTATTGTGTTGCCACAAACTAGATATGCCATAGAATTACTCATAAAGGTATTATACTGACGTAATAGAGACACTGTCACCTCATTATCACGTCACCGAAAACAAAATGAGTATATGTGCGAAATTGACACGTGTAGGAGTGATTTTTAGTGATGTGACATGGACGTTTCCGCATTATCGATATAGTTCAACCGGCCTTACTTTTGAGGAGTGGTAGTATTTTAAAACTGCTAAGCTATTAAGTAACTATTGTGTTAAAATTACAGATATTTGAGACATAATTTTATTTATTTTAAAAGATTGAGTTACGCAATTAAGGGCTATATTATAATGACATTATTAATGTCACGAAGGTAAGTAATACTTAAATAAGAAATAAAAAAATCAATTAATCATCATTTCAGCCGTAAGACATCCATTGCTGGACACAGGCCTCCCCCAAGCATATATTGGGGGGATATGCCATAATCGCCACGCTTGGTAGGCGGGTTGGCGATCGCAGTTGGTTGGTTAAATACTCAGAGAACGCTGCTGCCCATTCTCTGGTGAATCCCTGACTCGCCTTTTACGACACCCAAGAGAAGATATAGGCTGGTGCAATTCTTTACGTCCGGCACCACACGAAACATTTTACAATTAATCATATTAGTTTTAATTAGGTGTATAGAAAGGTTTTCAATCCCGGAACTAAGTTCCTATACACGATTCCGGAATTGGTCAAATTATTGATTTTTTATGAAAAATTACAATATCTATGAACTTAACAAGTTTTCTTGTCCAGTCAACTTAAGTTACACATCAGACTTATCCTACTAATTTATACTACTACATGTAATACTAATGTAAATTTATAGTATATTTATAATTTGTAGTATATTATTATAGTATATTAAATGTAGTATATTATTTTGCGAGTAAAGTCCACTTCCACCTCCACCTCCACCTCTGCTCCACTCCACTCCACTCCGCTCCACTCCACTCCACTTCACTTCACCTCCACTTCCACCTCCACCTCTACTTCCACTCCACTTTCATTCATCCATCTATCCATCCATCGTACATTACTATCCGCTCGTGCAAATGCATAGAAGCTTCGTATCTGTCGGGTGAGGGAGGACGCACCCCACGAATAATTTTTTTTCTTTTAATCTATCTTTCTTAAAACCCTTACTAGTTTTTAAGTCATAAGCTTTCAAAGACAAAAAGTTTCATCAAAATCGGTCCAGTAGTGTTAGCGTGATGCTCGAACAAACAATTTTATATAATTTTGTAAAAGTTAAGATAAGATAAGATAAAAAGTAGCCTATATGTTAATCCAGGTTAAGTTCTATCTGTATGCCAAATTTCATTAAAATCCATTTAGTAGTTTTTGCGTGAAAGAGGAACAAACATCCATCCATCCATACTTACAAACTTTCACATTTATAATATTAGTAGTAGGATAGGATAGGATTTTTGGAACTAAAAATTTTGACATTCTGTCTCCATAATAATTTGTCATCTTCGGTTGAACTAGTTTTTTATCTCTAACTCTTCTTGTATTATATTTATTTTTAACTTTTACTTTATACTCGTCACTTCGTCGATTTACCACTTTGAATATTTACTATTATTAAAGTAAAGGCATAAGAAACAAACACCGACCCGAAAAAATTCCGTAGGTATGGATCATTGGTGATTTCATTAAACGATACAGTTATCCTTAAAATATCTACTGCAAACCCTGTAATTTTTTCGAGGCTTTCAGCTTTTTTTACATTTTATTTTATTGTATAGGATGGCGAAACGAACTAAAGGCCCACCATATGTTAAGCGGTTACCTTTGCCAATAACAACTGCAATACCATCTAGGCTGTTACCTAAATGGTACCGAAAGTCGGTACGCCAAACTGAGACATGAAGATGGAAAGTCTCATGTGATTGTAATTACACCGGCACCCGTACCATTCTGACCGAAACACAGCAATGCAAGCATCACTATTTGGCGGAGAATAGTAGATACGGTGCTTTATTCGTTTTAACATTTGTGCCCATCCATTTTTCTTTAATTAATAACAGCATTTACAGGAAATCTATAAGTTATGAAGTTAGCCGGTCAATATTTTACAGCATTTTTAGCCCGGCCGCACATTGTCATAAAATAGCACCGTATTTACATTTTAATATGTCAAAAGCAGACATACGATTCGGAAAATTCTGTCAGTCTGCGGGGCTGGTACTAAAATTAACTGTATAATTATATATGCCATAGACGTACAACATACTATTATAACATCGTAAAAGTACAACCATGGTATAGGTTCCGGCGCGTTAGATTTTTTCTGTGATCAATGAATGAATCATTGTGATTTCCTTCCAATGTGCGGCCGGACTAAATCAACCTTTCAATACTTTCAACCGAAATAAAAAAAGGAGGAGGTTCTCAATTCGATTGTATTTTTTTAAAGCAGTAACGGACACTAACTTGTGACATGTATGGTGCTAGGTAGTACAAAAAATATATAATTGAAACTATCGACATATCGATATATTTTGAGCAATCCATATGCGAAACGGTTTCATTTTCACGTACACAATATTTTTTTATCTAACACATAATTATTTAAAATAACATATTGTATAGAAAATAGGGTATTCACTGCATGTTATTAATGTATTACTAAATAATTTTAAGAATAACTTCTATGAAAATAAGCATTATGAAAGTAGTATTGTCCTGCAGATACTTACCTGTGAAACATCTCTTTCTTTAGGTTAATAATGTAAATTACACAGCAGTATAACACAGAACACTACACCAATACGATTATTGATATTAATTGGATAAAATACAGAACGATTGTGAAATAAATCATAAAATAATACGAGATTATATTTTGATGGGACGCTATGGGAGATTACAATTTTCAAAATCAGTTCTACTGACATTTTATTATGTCTCTTTCTAGCATATAGGTTTTTTCGTAAAGATCGGTATTTCATTCGCACACTTCAGTGGTCTATTACGTCAGTATAGAAATGTCTTTGGAATTACTACACATAGAAGGATAGTTTCATACATTACGCGCTAGCAATACTGAGGCAAAAAAATGCTAGTAGCGCTGATACGTTTACACACGCACACCACTATAAAATGGGGCTGCCAGAAAAAAGTAGTTGTCCACAAAAAATTTTTTTGGATGGTTCCTGACATTCTTCCCTACGGATGAGACTTATATTTATAAACTATTTTTCAGCAATAATTGGGTCAGTAGGACTTCTTTAAACAAGAACACGTAATAAACGTTATGATTAAAAAAATATGATACAGTTCGTTTAGAGTTCAACTTTGAAAAAACACATTTTAGGTATATACATGTTTTAATTTACTCACGTACAGGCGACCGCACGTCAGTGGTAGCAGTTTGACCTTGATGGTATCTTTATTGCGTAAGCAGTAAGGGCGTTTTTATAAATTCAAGTGTTACCATTGAAATGCGGTCGACTATACGTACATAAACGTGTGCGTATTACATACGTAAATATCAGTTACTACTTTATAAATTCATCAATCGGAGCCATTAAGACAGTTAAAATGGGAAAATCATTTCTTTAATATCTTGCAACACTGAGCTTTTACTAAAGTACGAAATGAAACGATTGTTTTAATTTCTTAAAACAACCTTTGACGACCTCTGTGGTCTAGTGGTTCGAGTGTCGGACTGCTGATCACGGGGTCGTGGGTTCGATTCCCACAGGACACAAATATTTGTGTGATGAACAATAAGTGTTTGTGTTGGACTGGGTGTTGCTTATGTATTATAAGTATGTATTTATAAAAAAAAAAGCATATAAGTATTTTATCCATTGTCTAGTACCCATAGCACAAGCTCTGCTTAGTTTGGGACTAGATGGTGCTGTGTAAAAATGTCCTAAAGATATTTATTTATTTATTTAAAGATATTTATTTAAAAGGTCAAAATACTAAAAAATAATCAAAGCTTTATTGTGAAAAGTGATGTTAATACACTTATTATGTATTTCCGATGTGTTGTACCACCATATAATCGCACAAATCGTCACATTTAATTATTTTCCGGGAGATGCGTTCGGACCACGTTAAACACTACGGAGCGGCCGGGCGTAGTGTGTCCACCTGGGCGCCCTATTTCGTGCATCAAATTGTGTGCGCGGATTAGGTATCTTTTGTGTTATTAATCTAAGTAGATATGCATTCAAAGTAAATCAGTTATAGCGTGAATTCGACGTTACACAGTGGTGTTACACAAAGTAATAAAAAAGTGGACATGTATTTAAATCCAATTATATTTTGTTTTAGTTTAACGTTTTTTTTTTTTTCGATAGATCAGTATCTTCCTTAATATACTTCGTACTAAATATAATAATATTTTATTCAAATAGGCGTCTGTTAATGATTTTGCTGTCAAGAGCATAAGTGAGACAACAGAATTTTGAAGGAAATAAGACTCATCGTTTTTAGGGTTCCGTAGTCCTACAAGGAACCCTTATAGTTTCGTCATGTCCGTCCGTGTGTCCGTCTGTCCATATCTATCCGTCTATCCGTCTGTCCGTCTGTCCTAATCCTTTACAGCTTAATAACTTCTACAGTTATAAACATAAGTAAATCAAATTTTGTTAAAAAATAGTGTAGATATAGATCTCAATTTTAAAAGAATAAAAAAGTCGTGTTTACATATTTTAGGGGTGGCGCCCATACATGAGAAATAGGGATGAATTTTTTTTTTCGCTGCTGCTTTTTTTTTTTTTTTTTTTCTTGTGTGTTATCATTGAATAGGTCTACTAAAATAAAGGTAATGTTTGATACATAACTTTTTATCAGGTGTACCATCTGCTAAATCTGGCCCGCCAAAGTGGCTTGCAATGTGTCCGCCCCATTGCCATTTCTAAAATATGCAACGTAGAAACATATGATCTTCCACAATGATAGACCTTTGTAAAAACTCTCTTTTAAAATTATTTCGAGTATAATGTAACTATACATTTTTGAGTTATAGAGAGAAAACTGAAAAATACTTAAGACGTCCTAGTTCACAGGTCATTGACCTTAGAGAAAAATGATCTTAGCAAATAATGCTCCTTTAGTTACTTTCTATTTGAAAAAATCACAAAAAGTAACTTTGCGTTATGTTGATATGACACACTTCTTCAATTTGGCTTCTTGAATTTATCACTCGATGGCGCTACCAACAACACGCTCTGAGTCGCGAATGCTGCTGATTATTTCAAAAACTAAAATAGCCATGGTTAATATTCGATTTGATTCGTTTGTACACCTACTTAAGGAACCCTATAATACTGAGCATGGCCCGACATGCTCTTGGCCGGTTTTATTTAGCATTTTTTAAATTAAAATAGAATGTAAGTGGGTATTTAGGGATTAAATCGATGAGTTTAAATCATAAACAATGTTTAGAAAAAAACGAATTCATGAAATCGGCAACAAGTTCATAATATTACATAATTTTTCAGCGAGGACAAGACATTATGGATGAAAGTATATATTTTTTTTTAATGACCCATAAGCGGATGTTTTGTGGGCTGCTTGTTTCAGTATATTAAAAAGTACTCTGTGGCTGATTGTCTCTGTGAGAGTGTCCTCCAGTGAGGGCAACTACTCTTATTAAGTATCACCATTCATGGCGTTAAGATGTCCTTTCTTTTGAGCCGTTTTTCATAGCTTCTGGTGATCAGCTTTGCCGCAAGTTTGTTTGGATGCCTTTTTAGTCTCTCTTGGTATCTTTGGGTGGAATTGAAGATTTCTTCCTTAACACTGTTCATGCTCAGATGTTTATGGATTTCAGTGTTTTTTTGTAAACCATGTTGCATTGCATATTGTTCTTAAAATTATATTTTGCATTCTTTGCAGTATTGAGATATTGGAGTTCATGGCGCTTCCCCATAACTGTATGCCATTCATCCATACCGGCTTTAGCATACTTGTATATATGAGGAGCTTGTTGTCGGTGGACAACTTGCTGTTTCTACCCACTCTCCAGTACAGGTTCTTGTACCGTATGTTTAGCTCCTCTCTCTTTTTAACCGACTTCAAAAAAACGAGGAGGTTATGTATTCCGCGGGTTTTTATGTATGTACACCGATTACTCCGAGATTTCTGGGCCGATTTGCGTGGTTGTTTTTTTATTTGGTAGAGGAAGTCCGCGCGGTGGTCCCATATAAATTTTATTGACTTAGGTCGAGTAGTTTTTTAACCAGCTTCAATAAATCAGTTTAATTTAGCTTTGCTTACCTAGATGATCTATTAATAGTTTCGTTTGTCTGTTAATTATCAACTAAAAAGTATGAAATAAAAACTTTTTAACAAAAAATAAAACCGACTTCAAAAACCTTAACTAAAAAGTAAAAAATAATCCTCGTATGTATTTCAAAATCTTAACATATACCAAAATTTTGAAGGCGGCGCGTGTTTTTCATGTATGTTCGCATAAACAGTTTTTTACTATAGATAAGCGCTCGACAGTACATTATATTTACATGACGCAAAGGAACAGTCACGCGCCGCCTTCAAAATTTTGGTATATGTTAAGATTTTGAAATACATACGAGGATTATTTTTTACTTTTTAGTTAAGGTTTTTGAAGTCGGTTTTATTTTTTGTTAAAAAGTTTTTATTTTAATATGGTGGATTCATGTAAGGCGTCGAGCAAGATGCAATCCTAGATATCGCACGCTATCGTGATGCGGGAGTGTGACGTTTTCTAGTAGTACGGGAGGACAGTTTCCGTTTCTCAGGGTAAAGTTGACTTGTATGGATTTAGACGCACTCGCCTTAATCCTCCATCTCTGTAACCACTTGGTTATATCATGAAGTCCTTTTTACAGCACTAAAAATGCAGTAATGGGGTCCTCGTTGCTCGCAAGAATGGCTGTATCGTCAGCGAACGTGGCAGTGATGATACCATCCATTTTTTGGTAGGTTCGCCGTGTAGATTGTGTAAAGTACAGGGTCGAGCACTGAGCCTTGGGGAACACCAGCTTTGATTTGAATTAGCTTCAAAGTTGCTTCCGTTTCCTTTACTCGAAACAAGCGTTCTGTTAAGTATGAGTTAAGTAACAGGTAGAAGCTATGAGGAAGGTAAGTCCGTAACTTATGTAGCAATCCCTCGTGCCAGACTGTCAAAAGCTTACTGGATATCTAGGAAAACAGATGAGCAGTATTCTTTTTCCTCAAGCGTTTTCCTTATCTTGTGGACTACTCTGTGAACTTGTTCTACTGTTGCGTGTTGTTGCCTAAGCCAAACCAATGACTAGGTATCGCGTTGGTCTCCCCAAAGATAGGTAAGATTTTGCACAGCAGAAGTTTTTCGAAGAGTTTTGACAGCATAGGTAGTAGACTGATTGGTCGATATGAGGTCACTTCATAAACTCGCTTACCTGCGGATAAAACGTAGTGATTATATTATCTTTGATTTGTGATACTTTCCACAGACTTGTGTAGTACTGCACTTTAGTATGTCACTATCTTAGATTAAAAACCTCGTCACTATACAGCGTCGTCAGGAAAACTACTATTAAAACGTTATAAAAAACTACTATTACAACGCTACTTTTATAACGTTAAAAAGCATATATGTATTATATCCATTTGTACACATAGCACAAGCTCTGCTTAATTTTGGGACTAGATGGTGCCGATGCCGAGTGCCGTGTAAACATGTCCCAAAATATTTATTATTAGAAATATGAATCTATACTTTGTGCCTTGTTAACCAACGTATAATGTGTATAATGTCGTCTGGTAAAAGAGACTCCATGCTATTTGTATGTTCTCTGTTTGGCAACATTTTTACGTAACGTCAGAGTAGGTAGGTTGGCGGGAAAATTCGGAAAGATCGTGTTGTGGATTTAGTATTATTTTCCTAAATTTGTGTTTCTTTGAGTGTTAATGTGTAATAATGGTGGATTATTAAATGTTAAGTGCTCGTTAACGTGTACAAGTGTGGGTAAATGGTACAAAGTTGAAAAACGTGACTTTCGTATTTTCTCATCATCCGCTCAAAAACCTGGTAAAGTTTCCATCACTTTACTAGGGTAAGTAAACTAAAGACTTGGCTGGAGGGTCTAAGCAACCAGGCCATAAAACTACTCACATATAATATAACAAATAAATGACTTGGCTTAGAGGTCTTAGCAACCAGGCCATAATAATTTAAAAAAAATAAAAAAAAATAAAAAATGGTTGGCGGGAAAATTCGGAAAGATCGTGTTGTGGATTTTGTATTATTTTCCTAAATTTGTGTTTCTTCGAGTGTTAATGTGTAATAATGGTGGATTATTAAATGTTAAGTGCTCGTTAACGTGTACAAGTGTGGGTAAATGGTACAAAGTTGAAAAACGTGACTTTCGTATTTTCTCATCATCCGCTCAAAAACCTGGTAAAGTTTCCATCACTTCACTAGGGTGAGTAAACTAAAGACTTGGCTGGAGGGTCTAAGCAACCAGGCCATAAAACTACTCACATATATAACAAATAAATGACTTGGCTTAAAGGTCTTAGCAACCAGGCCATAATAATTAAAAAAAAAAAAAAATCAGAGTAGGTATCTACTTCACGTGGCGAAAATCTGCCATTTTAGGGGCAATGGTTTTGTATGTGTGCTATCAAGTAAACAAACATTTTGGATTTGGATTGCTATTTTTGGCTTTAAAAATGGTCCTAAATTTATTGTTACGCAATACACATAAACGCTTACCCCCACACACACACTCACCCCCACAAAACACTAACACACATTATACATTATTTTACACACACACATATATAACGTATTTTGCTATAATTTATTCATAGTTATAGTTTTTCCATTTACATAATTTAATTGCATAAAATTCAATGTCTACTCTGCACATGGGAGAGGGCACTGACCTCCAGTTTCTGGAAGGCTGATCAATTTGATCTGTTGTCAAATCTCATGTCGGCTCCTGTGATTGCCCGGCAAAAATGTGAACAACCAATCACAACGCTTGACCTGAGATTTGACAGCTGATTTGTATTATTTTTGCGTGGACCAGCCTTTCGGAAACTGGGGGTGACTCTTGTAACAGGTTTCTCATCTAGCACAGGATCACAGGAGTCCGGGACTTCACACAACTTGTAACAACTTTTCATGTCAATAAAGGTCCTATTATTTTATTTTATTGTTTGTGATGTGGTGGACAGCAAGTAATGCAAATGTAATGTGGAGTATAATACGTTTCGATTACTTACATCCCTTGAAATGGCCGCCATTTTACGGGCCATTTTTTTTAGAAGTATAGCAGTTACATTGACTTATACCTATGGACCAGTAATACCTACGAAATAAGCGTGGTATATGTCCGCGCGTAGCTCAAGGTTTCATCAGGATTCATCAGGATTCATCACGAAATAAATTTCTCTTTACTACAAATTATGTATTTTCCGATTATTACATGAACTGACCAGAAGAAGAAGTTTTACAACAAGAATGACAGCCCGCGCAAAAGCACAGTGTCTCCATCTTTATATTACTACAATCAAATAGACCCAACGGAGTCACTAAATACATTTTAATTTATAAATGAACACTAAAATAATTAACCAGTCGTCGTGATAAAACTAATATTAATTTAGATAATCTCCAAACATTATATAAACCAACAAATCATGCCAGATATTAAAATATGAAACAATATAAAGCGGAATTATCAGAACCACAAAATTAAATTAACAACATTTAAATTAATCATTTCATTAATCTAATTAGAATATTCGAATTATAATTATCATAATATTAACATTATTTACAACATTAATTTAATTAATACGGATCATCAAATATTAAACTTTGCTAAACAAAAAGGTATCTTCTTTGATCTTTGATGATCTTTGCAAAGTACAACAAATACAACTTTGATGATCTTTGCAAAGTACAACAAATACAACAGCAAACTACATAGCAAATTCTAGAAATAATGGATATTTATTTCAAAATACTTCATAATCATAAACTAGTTACCTCAAAATGGCAATAGATTGCGTTGTAAGCATCGATATTCGATATAGCATGGACATTAATTTGTCTGAGTCCGAGTATAAATTAATATTTTAATGTGATAAGCTATGGAAAGCTATATTACTCTCAAATTACACTAGAGGGCGCAATGTTCAACCAACGCCAGGAAGAAACATTCAATACTGACCGCGCTAGTGTTGCCATCAATTTTGTTTACACTTTTTTGACAGAACTTAATATATTAATCTTTATTACTGGTCAGTATTGAATGTTTCTTCCTGGCGTTGGTTGAACATTGCGCCCTCTAGTGTAATTTGAGAGTAATATAGCTTTCCATAGCTTATAACATTAAAATATTAATTTATACTCGGACTCAGACTAATTAATGTCTATGCTATATCGAATATCGATGCTTACAACGCAATCTATTGCCATTTTGAGGTAACTAGTTTATACGATGAATTACTTTTATTTCTAGAATTTGCTATGTAGTTTGCTGTTGTATTTGTTGTACTTTGCAAAGATCATCAAAGTTGTATTTGTTGTACTTTGCAAAGATCATAAAAGATCAAAGAAGATACCTTTTTGTTTAGCAAAGTTTAATATTTGATGATCCGTATTAATTAAATTAATGTTGTAAATAATGTTAATATTATGGTAATTATAATTCGAATATTCTAATTAGATTAATGAAATGATTAATTTAAATGTTGTTAATTTAATTTTGTGGTTCTGATAATTCCGCTTTATATTGTTTCATATTTTAATATCTGGCATGATTTGTTGGTTTATATAATGTTTGGAGATTATCTAAATTAATATTAGTTTTATCACGACGACTGGTCAATTATTTTAGTGTTCATTTATAAATTAAAATGTATTTAGTGACTTCGTTGGGTCTATTTGATTGTAGTAATATAAAGATGGAGACACTGTGTTTTGCGCGGGCTGTCATTCTTGTTGTAAAACTTCTTCTTCTGGTCAGTTCATGTAATAATCGGAAAATACATAATTTAGAGTTATGAGAAATTTATTTCGTGACGAATCCTGATGAAACCTTGAGCTACGCGCGGACATATACCTACAATATCCGGGCCACCGTTATGGTGGCCATAGCTAGGGAAGTAAGTAATCAAAACTAAAAAGTATCGATATCGATGCTCGTGTTTCGTACCAGAGATGTGTGCTGATTAAAATCATTTTCAAGTAGTAATAAATAATGCAATTATATCAAATACTAAGTTCGGCTGTCCCTAGGACATCAAAAATCAAGCTTCTAGGTCAAGGCAATCATACGGCTATGTCACATTTTGATACTCGCAAACTCACATATAAAACCTATAGGGTACTTCGCATTGACCTAGAATCATGAAATTTGGCCAATATATCGAAATATCTTTTTTTTTTTCAATATATCGAACTCCGATTGTATATTTAAAAATATCGATAGATCGAAAATCTGATATTTAAAAAATATCAACAGCCCTAGTTTGTTTACTTGACAGCTCATGTACTATGGGCCACATTGCGGGGTAAGCGGGGTTGCCACGCGGCGTAGGTATTTTGACATCCCGTAAAGATGTTGCCAAACAGAGAATATACAAATAGCATTCGATCTCTTTCACCAGATGACATAACACGTTGGTTAACAAGAGACAAATAATTGTTTCATAATTCAATAACGATTTAATAGATATTTGTATAAACTAGGTGGATATAGAAGAATGGGCCACTTCCATAGGTTTCTTAATTCAATGAGTTGTTATAATAGCACACAGACGTCTGTTTTATTAACCGACGAAAAAAAGGAGGAGGTTCTCAATTCGACGCGTATATTTTTTTTTTTTTTTTATGTATGACCACGCATAACTTTTTACAGAGTGGTCCGATTTTGATGATTCTTTTTTTAATGGATAGGGTATATCTCGAAGTTGGTCCCATTTAAATTTCATGAGTGTTTGTTCACCCACTGAATTCTTACCTGTTAACCGATTCTGTTGAAACTTGACACACATAAATATAGTTCTAGACACTACGACATAATGGAGACCTTTAACCACAAAAAAATGAAAAATAAAACTTTTTAACAAAAAATTGAACCGACGAAAAGAGAAACTGAAAAGCGAAAAATGACTAATTATGAGTCGGCGCCAAACAACCATTCAACGAAGATCATTAAATTACTTTAAATAAATAATAAAAACAACGTCACATCAAATACAACGTGAAATTTTCAACGATAAACAATAACTTTCCAAAAATGCGTTCTCCGCTCGGCCACTTGCAACTTACACGCACTTTGCTTGTTAAAAGTTCGTTTGGCACCGACTCATAATTAGTTATTTTTCGCTTTTCAGTTTCTCTTTTCGTCGGTTCAATTTTTTGTTAAAAAGTTTTATACCACGTGTATTTCGTAGGTATTTCTAGTCCATAGGTTTATGATGTCTGTGGATAGTAATGACATCCAATACCAATAGAATCTTAGGCCCGTATTACAGAAGTTCCTCAAGTACCTACAGTTTAAACTCCAATCACCTGATCACTACTTTGGGGGCGGAGAGTCCCGTTCGGGACTCCATCCGCCGAAATATTTGCTAACTACTAACTTACATACTAATTTCGCGGTTGCAATGCCGCATAAGGGCGTCCCCCAGGGAAGGGCTCGGACCTCGGCTTAGGGCATTGCTGGGGGACACCGCCGCTACGTCCCCCGGCAGCCGTTGCTGCATCGGAAAATGTTTTCTCGAAAGCGGCGGACTTTCGGTATTACGGGGGGGGGGGGGGGGAGACGCGTTTCGCGAATCACCGTTAAGCGGCAAGCCTCGCCGGCGAGGGCTAGGACCTACCTAATCCTAACTGATCGGCGGTCTAAACTGCTCATAACGCGGAGTAGAGTAGGAATAGGAGCGAGCGAGAGCATAACCAGTCTCGCGTGACGAGATTATCTCCGGTTGCGACACCGTGAGGGCGTCCCCAGGTGGGGAGCTCGACCTCGGCTCACGGTGCAGCTGGGGATTCCCCGCCACTGGTCCCCCCAGCAGCCGCTGCTGCATCGTGTTGGGTTTCTCGAGAGTCGGACTCTCGGCATCTGTGTGGGTGTAAGTGATTACAGATTAAAACTCTGCTCAAATACCGAAACAGGTGACAAGTATCCCCTAGTAGTCTGTGGACAGTATAAAATAAAGCTAAACTCAGCTGAACTGTGATCAATAAATCTCTGCTTGAGGAACGTTCTAAAATCAAAGCTCAACTCAAAATTAGTTTTAAACAGAAATCAATGCTCGAGTATCGTCCTGTAATACGTTGGATTATTAGAAATTAGAATAGACCAGTGTTGTGAGAATCAATAACTAATAACTACTGTGGGTTGCAATTTTATTTTTGAATTATAATTATTAACAAAAAAAATTACAATAGAAGGGTGCTTTTAAAAATATACAAAGGCTTCTTAATTTATGTATTTTCATAAAAATATAATCTCTTCTCGTTTTACAGCAGTTTCGAATTTTAGCCCAGGTTCCATTGGATACAATAATAAAACATTTCCTTTAAAATTATAGTACATACCTAGTACCATAGATGTACCTACTAGAGATGCTACGCATCCTATTATTAGTATTCCTAGCAAAGAGAATATTCCAAGTACAATACTAGTGAAAATTAGATCGACAGATAATGATTTTTTTTAAACGAATTTTAAACTTCGTTTCATAATGCCTTCTTTCGTACCCTACTTGAGTGAACTAAATCTAAAAATAGATTCGTATCCATCCGGACCTAACCATCTCTAAGTCAAAGTCAATGTGATACTGTCAAAGGGGCAAGACAAGTGGTCTTCTCTCGTTTCGGAGGCCGCAAGACACATTTTGGAGCTTGAAGCCAACTGAGTGCCGTAGCCCGTAACTAGCATTTTATGCACCCGGTACAAGCTTCTATAACTGCGCCCTTGCATGATCCAAACCTTGGTCCTGATCTCTGAGTATAGTACCTATTACGTTATCTGTGACTGAGGTAATATTACTACCTCAGTGGTCCTGGTCTGGGTTATTTCTATGCCCCTCCAGGGTTGGCGATGGCGCCCCGTTTCTGGCATTGCTTAGCTGGCACCACACTAGTTACGGCACTGTGAGGACCACAGAACAAATATACTCGAGGAGGTGAGGACACCAAAGGTGAGGACGGAAGAAGTACCTACATAGGACATTCTTATTTTTTCTTATAAAATAGTTTTTTGAATATTCAGTGTTTATTTAGTAGGTACCTACTAATTATATTTTAAATAAGAAACAATTTAAAAATTCAAATTTTTTATTTCCATTCCAAAAGCCAACATACCATAATGCAACCGACTTAATTATACGCTCTCGTGTGTCCTTTCAAGAAAGAAAAAATTAAATGCATTTCTATAGCATGTCTATTTTCTTCCAATTATCTAGTTAAACACTAAAATATAAAAATTAAAAGAAATATGACACACTACTAGGGGCAACGACTGCCTTATTAGGAAAATAATAGAATGTTGGAAGTACTTTCGCTGTGGTTTTTTATTATTATAATTAGGTATAAAATTTAGAAACCCACAACTTTGGTAGGATAAAAAAGGTACTAAAAAACTTTTAAAGCAAACCACAGGGAGAGTGTACTTAATTACATACTAATTATACATTCGTTATAAGAATGCGCCACACAAGACAGTCATACTAAGGCATTTTACATTCGTCCTATTTGGACTTAGCTCACACATCAAAAGCAAATATCTTCAATACGCCAATATATTCAAAAATATATAATAGTCCTATACCTGGGAGAAATTAACAGGTTAGATTTGACACATGTCAAACACTTACGTGTAATGTCGAAATTCAGTAAAGGGCAATGCCTTGTAAATCTTTTAATGTATGGCGCTTAGTCTATCCATCAAAAGTCGATGTGCCACAACCAAACTCAGTTTATTCGAAGGATAATAAAATGCCCTTTCCCTATAACCAATTGTTTTTTATATAGGTACCAGCAATTCACACTTTTTAGTATTAAATATTTTGTGGCAGTTATTTTCTCCGTTTGAGAATATAACTGCTTCGAAGTATGGCAATGTTAAATTTTCGCGTTGAAGGGCTATAAATGAATTATGTTGATTATGACATAGTGAATTATAGTTATTTGTTATTACAAAAATATAAGGCTGCTTTAAAAAAACGTGCATTTATATGAACTGTATTTGGTTGTGGCATAAATTAGACTGCCCCGAGGCATTCTCCTTTGACACTACACAGAGCATTTTGACATGTGTCAAATCTGACCTTTTAATTTGTCCCGGGTATAATGATCAAATCACTATATAATCGCGATTTTATTATTATCTTGGTTTTTCTTTTGTTTTGACAAACTTTATGGTATAATTTTTAGATCCACCGTTTAGATTTTTCTTAATCTTTCAGAAGGTACAGTTTGAGCAAAGAATAATTCAATCTATCGTCTATCTATTAGAGAGACAGTTGCAATAATAATTGTGTGATTTATTATAGATTATGTAGGTACTTTTATTATACCTATATGTTTGTATAGGTATCAGGGATATATTAAATGCTCGTCGACAATAGCCGACCACGAAGGCAATAATATAATGGGCACCAGTAAATTTTACTCATTGGACTTCCGTGAAAATTGCCGGTGTTGCCAGTAATACGTCAATTTTAACTGACGTATTGTGGGTAACACCTCATAAGATCTTCATTTACTCAGATGATAATTTCATATGAGTTTATTTACTTACATTTAAAAAGTTACGTTTTTTTTTTATAATGGCTTTTTTGACTTACAGTATTTTTAGATTTCGAAGAAAGAATGTAGGTATTACTTATTCTGATGTCATACTTATAGGTAAGTAATACAGAGATATGAAGAGATATCAAATATGAAAGTATGTATATTTAACATTAAATTCTAATATTAAATGTCCTAGAATTCTCATGTCTAAGGGTCGAAGTAATTGACATAACATAAAATTACAAATAAATCAACAAATAATTGAAAATACAATAAATAAGTTCATATATTTAAAACTACATATCAGAAAATCGATAACAATGAATAATAATATTTTTTATTTAATCAGGCACATAATACATTATTCAATGGTATTTAAATTATTTAAATATTTGGATAGGGTAATAAGAGGAATCGAAAGAAATATATTTATTTAATCGTTCATTTAAAAATATTTGTAACGTCTATTTGTAAAAATTAAGCTGTAAACATATTTACCTTCCTTCGACTTTCGCAACAATAGTGTATTAAAGTTCGTAGGTAGGTACAGACGACGAAAAAGATAAGTTTACACACAACTAGCGACATCTGTATTTAAACAGAGTTGTCAAATCTGTCATAGTTTTTCTAGCAGACTGGCAGTCATGAATGTACTGATGAAAGTTGCTTAAATGCTTCTAAAGTCACCTGCATACTAACTCATTTGTCCTGATTATGGTAGGTACTTATATTTTCAGCCTAATTAATGCTTTTCATAAAATGACACAAAGTACTAAGAAATATGGATAATTGGATATGTAATGAATTAATTGTTTACTAAATTGAAACACTAGTATTCAGTCTTTATAATATATTTTTTAGGAAAGGCCACAATTATAACATTTATAACTCATAAAATGAGAACTGATAATTCTATTCCATGGAAAGGAGAAGAAATAAATCGTTGCCTAATAACATTTTCAGTGCCTTTTGCATGACTTTATGTACGCTAAATTCTGTATTAGAATTGTTTTTTTTTATGTGGCAGCCAGTGACTGCTTTGGTGCAGTTGCTCTGTAGCAGTACTATTTAATATATTAGATTAGTAAGTCTTGCGATATAAGGCTTATATTCTTATATATATTACTTTGAATATAAGCCTAAATCACCGAAATGTCATCTCTTTTAAATAAAAATAATATTTAGTACGATAAGACCGATTTTTAATATAGTCTCCCATTCATCTACAACTCGTGTCTAACGCTCTGGTAATATATTACCGTTTGTTAGATTTAAAATAATAATTATTATTATTATTTATTGTATGTACCTACTCAGTAATACAGGTAGGTACAATGATGAATGTAAATAAGTTTGAGCTGAGTAAAATAATTTTCTGGGCCTCGGGGCCCCTGATGCCTCAACGCCAGGATGCGCTGCATCCCTTGCACCCCTGGGTACGGCCCTGTTTAGTCGAATACTTAAGTGTCGCAGGACTTTAACAACCAAATAGCATGCTTTTTTATATAATGTATAAATATACACAAGATATATTATAATATCACTCAGATATAAACCAGAATAACGCACAAAAACTCAATGGCCACGGTTTCGTGTACAGTTATCATGTAAAAGGCATTGATAATGTTATTTTATTTTTAACATAAGGTAGGTTTACTGTAGAATATCTGTCACACAGCGCATTCTCACCTATTTTAAGTAACCTATCAAATAATTGTACTAAAATAGGCATGCTTCTACTCTACGTACAAACTTAAGAAATGTTTGTCAATGTTAGTACATTAATACTAAAATATAGACTAACTAGTTTGAACTTCATCTGATACAGATGATTATTATTTTTTTGGAACACTTTTTTAATTTGAACTTTTTTTTCGCTATGAGCAATTAAGATGTCTAATAATGCGACCGGATCTATATTAACTTCATTCTGCCTCATAAAGGTTAGTCATAGTCATTCCAATAACTATTTTTCCTATAAAAACTTCTTGTTATTAACGTAATCATAAATTGGTTACTCTTACATGCTTATACGTCGTTTTTTGGGACTTTCTCCATACGGACCTTTTAATGTTAGTAACAACGTCAATCAAAACCTTCTCTACTCACTTCTAACCATCTTGTCTATTCATCAAAATGTTAGTAAAATAATAAAAAATATTGCTTCACGCAATCTTGGCTACCGTCGTTCCGATAAATCGTAATTTATCACCTACCGTCAAAAACATCATAGTTCCAAGCCGTTTGAATACTTCAGTTGGCAAAATACAGCACAAAAAGCGTGCTAAATACTGAAACCCTGGGGGGTTTAGCTAATACTAGCTTGTTATCATCGCGTGTGTCATTGAACACGTTTTGTGTGTGTTCAGACTGGGGGTGGTCCACGGACGTAGCGTAGTTGAGGGGTTAAGGTCTGAGCGAGGGAGTTGAGGGCGTCACAGCATCGTGGGCGTTCGACCAGCCAGGCTGCCAACAATAGGGCGACGAGGCACAGTTGTATGGGCAGTGAGGACCGAAGGACCCTCCACAGCCAGCCCCCGCGGGGACTGTAGTCGGGGTCACCAGCACCAGTCTTGTTACCGGATACAGCGGTGACGCTGTTCTTTCGTCTGAAAAAGAAACCAGTAAATTATAATTTTAGGTTAATTCATTATATTTTATTTTAATCTAATTAAAAATAATGGTGGTAGTCTGTCTAATAACCAATAACTTATTGTAATTATTCAAAGAGGACCTCGTTTTCGGCATCATAAAACTGTATTTAGTTTTTAATTTGATTTTGATAAAATATGCTGTCGTAAATCACGCCTGACAGCTAATTTTTACAGCAAGTGTGTGTTAACAGTAAATGTTTTTTATAACTTTCTAAAAAACTGTTAAAATTATTAGACGGACTCTAAGATCACATCCTATCAAAAATATTAGGTATATTGGTTGGTTGTACAGTGGGTTAGTAGGTACATAGTTATTCGCCTGCATCTTGGACGAATAAAAAGTCGGACGGAATCTCGCAAAACCAAAAGTGAAGCACCCATAGTAAGACGGCTCGCTTAAAAGTACGGGCTGGCATGCACATATTCACGCTCATAGTAAGGCAAAAAGCCGCGATTACGCAACGAATCTGGTGTGACGGTAGTCATTGTCGTAGTGTTACGAATAAAACAACAATATATATCTGGTGTGTTAAAAATCTGTCGAAATTATAATGGGTTTAGGAGAAAACGAAGTGCTTCAAACTTTTCTTAGCGAGATTTCGTCCGCCTTTTTTATTCGTCCGAGGCCTGCATACTTAAACCTTTTGCCGTGTGTACGTGTCATGAAACAGATGATAAACTTACGTATCTTCCTCAATCTTCAGATCCGGAATGCTTAGTTCCACTAAAGCGCGGCACGACTCCTGTAGTGTACGCACTTCGTTCTCCGTTTGTTCCATACGCTGTAACAAATAATTCAATAACTACCATAAATTTAGGCCCAAATATTTATGTTTACGTTAAAACAACTACGCTCAATCTGGTCTTCTTCTGAAGTGACCCAAAGGCAAAACAAACTCATGCTTCCAACTGTCAATTGCACTGCATTTTAACAATTGAAGCATGAGTTCACGCTTAGATTCGTTTCTGAATATAAACCTAAGTACCTATAGCCTTTTTTGACCTCATACGATTTGACTTTCATTTTCCCCTTCACTGGATCAATAAAAAATAAATAAAATGTTATTGATTTTTTTACTGATTCGTGTTCAGTATCAGTGGTATAGTCACCTTCTTAAATATAGCACGAATACAGATCATCACGTTGTATGTGTGTACAATAAAGAATAAGAATAAAAGGACAAAATCACAAAAGAATCAATCAATCAATCTCAAATTACAATCACATGACACTTTCCATCTTCATGTCTCAGTTTGGCGAACCGACTTGCGGTACCATTTAGGCAATAGCCTAGATGTTATTGCAGTTGTTATGGGCAAAGGTAACCGCTTAAGACGCTGACAACAGCCAAATACCCCAAATAGGCTTCATTTAAAATAATTTTTAGCTGTAGGTATCTATTCAGTTTGTGGCAGTGAAAAAAAAATGTTAATCTTGATCGTATTTTCTGAAACTGTATTATGCCCAAAACACGTTTTCTTGAAGTATTCTCGATAGAAAAGAATTGTAAACTAACCTCTTAAAACATGCTTTAAAGCAAACAATCTCTGTTATTTACTAAATATTATAAATAAAATTAAGAAAAAAATTGAGAAAGACAATAATCTAAACATTTGTTGTTTCTGTTTTTCAAATATGCTTTTAGTATTTTGTAAAAAAAAAAAATGATAACTTTCATTCAAGTTGAAAGGCGTATCCGACGTCCCTCGGCTCGTTGCCTCTCTTTCAGTTCTGTACGAAACGACAGTGACCGTAGAGGTCTGATTTTTTAGGTGTTGTCAGCCTCTTAACATCAGTGGCCTGATTCACAAACGTTCGAAAAGTTTCCGTTTCCGAAGTAAAATTTGACCGGCAAATAAAACAAAACGACCACTTCCTGCGACCATGAACGCTGCAAAGCATTCGAAACGTCAGGAACACCAATTTTAATAATAATACACGATATAATCCGGTTAAACTTGTTTTATTAAGAAACAAAACGATTTGAGAAGCGAACGGATTCAGAAACGCAACGCGAAATTCATGGAAACTCTCCCGTGAGCCATTTGCTGTCGGAAGGCACTCGATGTAAAATTTAAGAACTATGAATAGCGTTTCCGAATGCGTTCGATTCTCAAATCTTTTTTTTTTTGTAATATAACAAGTTTGACCGGATTACATCGCGTATTATTATTAACATTGCTTTTCCTGATGTTTCGAATGCTTTGCATTATTCGTAGTCGCAGGAAGTGGTCGTTTTGATTCGTTTGCCGGTCAAATTTCACTTCGGAAACGGAAACTTTTCGAACGTTTGTGAATCAGGCCCCAGGTCTCGTTTCGCCATCCTATAGTATAAAAATAAAAAAAATGAGTTATAACACAAACCTTAGATATAGCCCTGTGTGCCGGTGAGTTGGGCGCCAAGGCAGCCTGCAGGCGCCGCGCCAGCTCCCGCAGCGCGCCCAGGCGCCGCGCGCGCCGCCCCGCGCCCTCGCTGTCCCCGTCCGAGATGCCCGAGTCCGACAGCGAGTCGCAGGTTGAGCCGCCCTGGAAACATGTCAGCATCGACTAAGTATACAGCCCAATCAGTGCTGCCACTCATGTTCGGGCGTTGGACGCTAACTTAGATTTTAAAAAGTGCTAGATACCGCTAGAATATCAAAATGACTAAAAGCGCTAGATTGCACTTCTTCTTCTTTCGTGTCAATGGTTCACACTTTTTTTATATAATATTTGGCCACTTCTATGGCGGTGATCGTGGCTTCATTTAGGTCGGCTCTTGTACGGCACAAGGGACAAGTAAGCAAATGGGCCATGGACTGAATGGGGGCCCCACAATCGCATTCAGTTTTTGAGGAGTCTCGAATTCCCCATTTGCACAAATTTTCTCTGCAGCGACCGACTTGAGTCCGGAGCCGGTTGAGGGATTTCCAGACTGGCCACTGGAGATTGTGTCCTGGGGGCAGGTGTTCTTGCGGTACTACAAAATCAGGTGGTGGTGGGAGCCTTTCCTTCCACAACTCCGTCCTCATTGCACTCAAGTTTTTAGAATAATGGCCGGAATACACATCATCCTCCTGCCCTTATCCCAATTTATTTGAGGTCGGCGCAGCATGTATTTTTCTTCAATACATCTCTATCAGCCGTCATCTCCGTGTTCACTTTCTATTCATATCATCTTTCACACAATCTATCCATGTTTTCTTCGGTCTGCCTCTTTTCTTATAGCCAACCACATTCATACTTAAAACTTTCTCCGTAACATGCTCCGAATTCCTCTTCATCACATGTCCAAACCATGACAGTCTGTTGCTACTTAACTTCTCTGTCACTGGCGCTACTTTCAGACTCCCTCTTACATACTCATTCCTTACCCTATACATTCTCGTTACACCACACATTCCTCTTAACATTCTCATCTCAGCTGCATGCACTTACCTTTCATTAATACCTTTCGTAGCCCAACATTCCGATCCATATAGGACAGCAAGTCTTATCATGGTCTTATAGTTTTTCCCCTTCAGTTTTTCGGGAGTCGTTTAGTAGTTAGTTAGTTTAAGGGGAATTCAAATGGCCGGAATACACATGCCTGTAAAATGGAGCAGCAGTTTGCATGCCAGCCACAGTAACTGGCACACTGTGGATACATTTGCAAGTAAACCTGCATGCAATTTACTTACTTGCATGCCTGTAACTGGCAAGCAAGCAGTATACACGTGCCAGTACGCCACGCTACCGACGCGACGCGACGTCTTGACAGCACATTTTCTAGTTTTTGCATTAACGGAAAGCTTTCGAAGTGAATATTGTTACTAGCAGAATAATGTATATATAGCTATATTAATGACACAAAAAAGAAGCGAAGAAGAAGACGGATTTGGGTGACACTGTCTGGCATGCCTGTAGCTGCCGCGTACGTTCACACGTGCCGGTTGCGCAACCCCCCGCGGCCCCTCGCACATATTGCATGCCAGTAAATCAAATGTTGTGCAAGCTACTTGTTTGCCAGGCACAGGCATGTGTATCAGAGGCTTCACTCAGGCGCCGCTGGGACGTTTTTCACCCAGAAAATCGTTAATACCCTCCAGCGTCGCTGGGACGAAAACGTCCCAGTGAATCAAGTCTTTTTAGACTATTATTGATCTGTGAAGGTTCAAATTGTATTGAATGGCGCGTGCGCCGCGGTGACTGAGGGCGAAAAATCGCAGTGCCTGAGAGGAGCCATTTAATCAGAAAATTAACGTTGATAAACACCGGCCTAAAATTCGTACCTTCTTTTTATCCACGAGTGACGCAGCCAATTGCCTTATCTGAGCGGCGACTTCTGTCGAATCTCCAACCACAGTCCCACGGTCTCTTAGGGATTCCAAAGTCGCCAGGTCACCTCTCAAAGCACCCTGGAGTTCCCGAAGAGCGCTCTCCCATTCTGCCCAAGCGCACACCGCTTTTTCCAAAGACAGAAGCTCATTTGAAGTTCTGAAAAGATATTGGTGTTGGAAATTTGTATGATTTCGAATGCAAATAATGTCTAATATTATAGTCAGAGAATTTTGTAGAATCGGTAAATTGGATCAATTAGGTCTAAGTAGAAACCAAATTGTATCGCGGTATTCCTGATGTAGAAAACTAGGAACTTAACATGTCTGCTGTATAAATTGCTAATGGCATACCGTCTTATTAATCCGGACCTAAGGACTATTTGTTCCGTGTGGTGCCGGACATAAAGAATTGAACCACCCTATCTCTTCTCATGTGTGTCGTAAAAGGCGATTAAGGGATTCACCAGAGGATGGGCAGCAGCGTTCTTTGAGTATTGAACCAACCAACTGCGATCGCTAACCCGCCTGCCTGCCAAGCGTGGCGATTATGGCATATACCACCCTTTTGGGGGAGGCCTATGTCTAGCAGTGGATGTCTTTCGGCTGAAATGATGATGATGATGATGAAGGACTATTTGTTCTGACTGTTTCAGTTTGTGATGTTCGATCTCTACTGAGCTTCATCGATGGAATTTTAATGAAAAGTTCAGTAGCCTTGTTATATAAGCTTTCCAAACAGCAAAAACGAGACATGGCTATCACTAATGTCATTAAACCGAGTGACTAACGCAGTGATTCATTCACCCGCTGATACATAGGTATTTGTAACGCTTCAGTAGTCGCCAGGTTTTGATTTATCTCCATCTCACAACTCGTCGAGTCGTCGACTTTAGAGAAATAATGGAATCAGGCGTTCATCATCATCATTTCAGCCGAAAAACCTCCACTGCTGGATATATACATTCCCCAAGCATCGCCACAGCGACCACCGAGCTTGCGATGCACCGACATTGTGAGCTTTACCATCGACACCTTGCATTCTAGCGGGCAGGACACCCAGGACACCCTTCCATAATGAAAAGTCTTCTAATATAACTTACCGCTGATGAGCATCATCCCACGCAGACAACAATGCAGCCAGATCAGTGGCCAGGCCTCCGTCGTCATTCTCCATGTCACCAAGAGTACGACGCACCGATACCGTCAGTTTTAACATCGACACCTTGCATTCTAGCAAGCGGGACAGACGCTCCTGGGAACAAGATTATAAAATAGAAATGGTTTTAAATGTAAGAATAAAATAAAGACATGTAGGGAACAGTATCTCAAATTAAAAAGGATTCATCATCATCATCATCATTTCAGCCGAAAGTCGTCTACTGCTGAAAATGGGATTACAAAGGGAAAACTCTTCTCATCCTGAGAGGTGGTTCATGCATGCCTAGCAGTGGCGCAATAACGGGCTGATGAAAATCATTAGGGATTTTCATACTGCTGCTGTCAAATCATGTCCAAGTAGTGTTTAGCAGTTGTTTAATGTTAAACATGTCGCAGTGATTGATACTTTTATTGGAGCCGTGAGCTGCGTATTTTGTCATTAAGCTGCAGCTTAACAGCTCAAGTTTATTGGTCTGAATATTTTAACCAGTTCTGAGCTGAGTTACACACCACTAGGGGGGACTGGATACGGAAGACAGACGACCGAGTGTTGTGGTGCCAATTGGGAGAGGCCTATCAGGAGGACTGCGATAGGCTAAATTGATGATGATGAGTCCATTGCTTATCATGGACATTGTAGATTCTCCTAAGTGTCACATTTGCCAACTACTACTTCTCCGACTTCAACTTTACAGATCGAAAACATCATTCATAACTTTTGAAGGCAAGTCTTAGAAATCCTACCTTCAATTCCTCAATCCTTCTGTGCAACTGTGCCCTCGTATGCGGTTGCGGGGCGCAGTCCCCAGGCTCGCATATATCGTCGAGTGCCTCCCGGAGCGCTGTCATTTCCCTGCGCAGGCGCCGCGCACCGCCGCGTCTTGTTGCCGCCGCGCGAAGAGCTGACCATCTTGCTGATACCGCTGTGGAAGAAAGGTCGAGTTAGTTTTGGATACTTAGTTGAAAATAATAGAAATGGTGGTCCGTGGGTGGTCAACCCGGGAAGTTTATTAGTTACTGGATGTAGTTTTAACCGTCTGAAAAAAAAACACGGTGTGATCAGTTACTGTAATAGAATATATAATAGATCTATGAAAAAAAATTATCTAAAAAGTCAATTTCTGTTTCTGTATAATGAAACGGCAGATTTTTACTTAACTTGTTTAAAAAAAAAAAAGAAGATCTATTCTATTACCTACACAAACCCTGTTTCTTCCAGACTCCTAAACGGTGAAGTGAAATGAAATGATTTATTTTGCATATTGGATGTTAAAATCACTTTTACAAGTAAGAAATGTCAATCAGTATATCATGGATGAGAGATCAAATGTGGTTGCAGAGGATTTCGTCATGGACTTTAATGTTCTGAAGAGTTTTGATATGGTTTAAGTATCTACCTAAGTTACAGCTTCCGAAAACTGCTATTTCTTAATAAATAGACCAGTGCAGCAGTGGTAAAAGTATCCATTTGCATTTATTTTTCGGCAAACGTAGTAATGGGTGCCCTTTGTAAAATAACATTGTTTTGCTGTACGTACGTGAACATAATTAAGACGTTCGTTGCTTGAAAAAAGCAATAAACGGGTCATTGAAAGCGCAAAGGAATATATCTGGGCTAATCGGTCAATCTTCGTACAAGCCTGGAGTATGAATAGCATGGCACTTAATGATACGACGATTAAATTGTAAGATCAAAGAATTCCTGAACATCTGCCGTTCAAAAATCTTTTCAAGTACTGTTGGTGAACTAATTAAGTTGTTATAAAATCGAATCCAGAGCACATTTCACCTTCTCAGGTTAAAAGTATATTATATAGTACAGTTTTTTCACACTACTTTTGTAACTATGATAATAAACATCTTAGTTTGTAATACCGTTAAAAATACGCGTTGTTTACGTGCATAGGCCATAGGACGCGCCTGCGCACGTGGGTCGGGATGTACGTCCGTGTCGGCATATCACTTAGTGGGTTAATGCGCAGGCGCACCGCAATAGTACTGGTTGAATGCCAGGTGACGTGCTTTTGTGAGCTTTATAGCTTTTATTACATTTGTATACTACGAGTTGTAGACTTTTAGAATGTAGAGACTCAGACTTCATGGCGCCATGATAAATTTTGTTTGACCATTTTTTGTAGTAGGCGAAGAAAGCTGATGGATAATAGATAGGATATTCTTTATTGTACTACACCATTAACAATAACAAAAGTTAGGAACAACATGTCAATTTAGGGTTCATTGACGGTCTTATCGCTAATAGCGATATCTTCCAGACAACCTTTGGATTGCCAAGAAAAACGTGAAAAATAAATGGTGGTGTACTTTTTGTGTTTTTGTCTGATAGCAATATCTTTACAGCAGCACCGTCCTTGATACGTTTATTCTGCATTTATTAACACAATTACCATTTCCAAAGAGGCCATCTAACAGTGAATGGTTTAAATAAATAAGAAAGAAAGTGAAGAAAATATTAATATAAAATTTCCAGCTGTTTGAAATTCGAATGTCACCACTGCAGCATAAATAAAAGGCGATAAATATCCTTCCATTGCTGACTTGTACTACAAAACTAAAAACAAAGAAAAGAAAGTTTTAAAAACACTTCCATCACTATCTACTTCCAAAGGAAACACTAAAAGAATTAGGTAAATAAGTTTATAAGTCATTCATTGTGTAAACTTGGACATAACGAGTCTAATCTATTTGGAGCGAACGAAAATATTGAACCGGTTATAAACATACTAAGAAACGAAAAAGGAACTCTGAGACATCAAGAAACAAAGCTGTATGTTTAGAATCATTTGAATACATAAATGAGTTATCTGAACGAAATACTTAAATGTAGAAGTTAAAAAATAATTGATATGGTAGGTAACATATGTTTATTAAACAAGGTATTAGAACCAAAAAGCTAAGGGCCTAGTTCACTAACAAAATGTACTCTACGTTTAAGATCATGAAAATTTTTCTGTTAAACGGATGTTTACAATATAAACCATAGGTTGTTTTATTGATGAACTTGAAGAAAATTTAAATAGCTTTATACAAAGCAAGTTAACTAAAGGTTAGACAAGCGAAGGTAAACAAAAAAAAAAAAGTAACAAGAGCAAATCAACCAAACGTATTGTGCAGGGTTCATACATACACAGTAATAAAACAAGAAATTATTACGACAGAAGAACCAATAAAAACATTCCTTTCTCTACAAGAATGCGTGTACAAATTGCAATGCAATTCTATATAATTATAGTGAATTATGCATGTATGCGACTGACTGTGCTATTTATCTCGGTACAGGCAAAGCTTTAATCGGTGTTATTAGGGAATTGCCTAACTAATTTGTAGGAGATTTAGTAATAATGATAGATGACGCTATGCTTGGAGTTTCTATAAAGGTTTAAATCCGTAACGAGATTATCCGGAGTAGAAACGGAGTGACCGACATAGCTTGTAGGATCAGTAGCAGTGGGCTGGCCATGTGTGGCGAAAGACCGATGGCCCATGGAGCAGACAAGTCCTTGAGTGGAGACCGCGAATCGGCAAACGCAGCGTTAGGCACCCCCAACCAGGTGGACCGACGACTCAAAGAAGGTAGCTGGGGGGACAGGATGCGGAAGACAGAGGACGGAGTGTTGTGGCGCCACTTGGAAGAGGCCTATGTCCATTAGTAGACTGCGATAGGTTGAGTTAATGATAGATGACGCTAGCAGTGTATTGATACAATTTAGCGGAGCTAAATGATTGGAATTGGAAATCCTAATGATCTAAAATTGATGATTATTAACTTCAATAAAGTCCATTCAATTAAGAATGAAACTACATAGGCTTACTTCATTAATGTTAACGTTGATATTAAAAATAAATTGAAAGTAAAAACAATTTCCGACCTTAATAGAGATAGCAGATCTAATTGAAAAATCCACTTAACAGAAATAAAAGTATACATAAACAGTGATTATTGCACAACACAAAACCAGAAATATTACTTAAGGAACTATAAATTACTATTACACAACTATCATCAAAGAAGTCCAGTTTTAGAGGAAGGGAAATGCATTTATAAGAGCTGATAGCTATCTCGCAACGGAAATTGGCGAAGTCTTGAAGACATGAATCTATTTCAAGATATAACTGCCAACCTGTACTTGAAACGAAGTAAATCAATGAGTAAATGCGGGCGAATTATGAATTAGAAAGATAAAAATTAGCAGGTAATTTATCCGTAAATTACCGTCAATATCTAATCAATATGGCAATTTAATCTATGATTTGCAGTAAAATACGAAGAACTATATAATTGATCGATTTCTAAGTAATAGAAACCACTTTTTTTGAAGTGTTCTTGCTTCAATATACGATGGATGTTGTTAGTAATTTAAGCGCCATGTAATCAGGGGATAATCCTGGCTTTCCAGAATGACGAATATAGTTTTAAATATATCTTGAATATTTAAATCACAGAATGTGAAATATTTGTTAAAGCGCATAATTTGTCTTTATTACAGTCTTTTGTCTTTATTACAGTCTTCGATCATATTTCTGTCTTAAGAACCCCTTGTTAAGGAATAAATAAAACGCAAAAGGCTTGTTTTATCACTGCGTTCGTCGTAAACCATCCATAAATCAGGATAGATACGACAAAGCCCAGCCGGCAGCGCACGCGCCGCCAAAATAGCACCCTAAATGTCACTGGATCCCTGATTTCCCTGAACTTGTGTTTTGCACATTATCTCGCTAATTTACAGAGTCAACGAACCTGGGACATTTTGCAGACGTCTAGACATCTGTTTTTGCTTTATCGGGTTCCATATAAAAGACGAGGAAATTAAGAAAAAAGTTTAGAGTTCGTGACGAATCGGTTAGAAATGATATTGAGGAGTTTGGACATTTTGTATTTTTTGTGACACATTAAGGTATATAATAAATAATTATCTAGTTAAACAACTGTTTACTTTTTACTTAAAAATGTAGTTAATTTTTCAAGTAAACTGTTGATTAATTTGAATGGTGAACACCGACTTAAGTAAAATTTAAAGTATCTTTCATTTAGCGTAAGGATGTCAAATTTTGTACGTGATTTCATATTGTTAAATACGAGGTTAACAGCCTGTTTTCTATTATAGAAACACGTACAAAAATATTTGCATATTATGTTACGTAAATCATATATGACGCACATCTACACCAAATACACAAAAAGTGATTTATTCCTTTCAAATACATTATTATTTATTCATATTGCAATCGCATTGAAAATCAATACAATGCCGCGTTTCTGGAAGAACATTGTGAATTTTCATACAATAGGAGCAGATTTGTAACAGATTTATCAATTCGAACATTCGATTATTGGTTTGTCGCAACGCAATCGAGTAATTTAGCATTATAGAAGGGGATGTGACGAAATCTCGTCGATTCAATTCGAATATGGAGCAAACAATTTTGCGTCCCGCCAAGAACGGAAGGCAATTTGTGACTGAACCGGTCGTCAGTCAAATTCAACGAGCTATTACAGCTTCCTATGGAGTGCGGGTTGTTTGAGAACTAACAGAACGTTGCTCCAGCAATATTTGCATTCTATTTTCATATTCGGTCCTTATTTTCGAATTACTATCCAATATGGCGGCAAATCTATTGGCATAAAGTTCTCTAGCTAATGATGTTACTGGCAATCAAAGACATTAAAATATTTACTAGTGACAGTGAGAATCTATTTGCTGGCAGAATGATGTTAGTTACGAATTCTATTTCAGTTTATATGCTTTTTCATCTACATGTTGTACCTAAAACCAGATGGTGCAATTGCAATGTTTCAAAGCTATTACTGAAAATTTCTCAGCGAAATCTAAAATGTGACGCACAGTTCAATTGCCAAAAACGGTTTTTATCGTCACCCGTTATAAAATCAAGGCTAAATCGTGATGTTCCGATACAGGTACCTTTCTGTACAAAGCTTTTCAAAAAAATATAGCACTTGTTTATTCATTTAACACAAGTCTTTACTCAAAGGGAAGCATATTTGTCTAAATAATGTAGAAAAGTTGACGGATTCATTATATCTTACTCGTTAAATAACTGAATAAATAACAAGTCGAATAAAAATTAGATACATTGGTGTCGATTCTCTTGTTCACGAACTAAACTTATTTTAAACTATCGCCCTCTTTTACTAATAGTAGATACAAGAAAGGGATGGCAACCATTTAAGAGCTGTCAAATTAGACGAAATTAAATTTTCCATACAAGTTTAGTCGTGATCTCGGAACGTGCCCACTAAAATACAAAGAAATGTAACACGTAAACTAATTTGACAGTTCTAAAATGGTTGCCATCCCTTTCTTGTATCTACTTTTAGTAAAAGAGAGCGATAGTTTAAAATAAGTTTAGTTCGTGAACAAGAGAATCGACACCATTACAAAGCATAAAAGCTCTTTGTATCCCGTTTGTAAATCCGGATACCCAGAAATTCTCGAAAATATTTATTTCACGCCATATGTGGTATTACTGGTTGCAACATGACAATCTCACATCCTCGCTCGGTGAAAGCAAACAAATTGTAAAGTAAGCGATTACGATGCGCCAGCGCGTCTCATAAATATGCTGCGAACGGAATTCGTAATCGGTCATCATTCATCAATATGTGCTAATGACACCATTAGCACAAGCACGTGATAATTATACAATACCATCAACCAAATATAGTCATTCATAAGATTACCAAAAATTGCGTCAGCCTGGCAATCTTCACAGTATAATGTAATCCTATTATCGAATACTGATAACGATTCAAATTCGATAAATCATCATACCGCAAAAACGAGCCAACCGAATATCCTAATTTAAGGTAAAAATAAAAGCACTCTCATAACTTCGCCAACATTCACGACGAAAAATTTCAAATAAGATGAAAGTATTTTAAGATACATTACACACATACCTGGGTAATGTACGTAGCAATCCATTAGGAAGCTGTCAACTCGATCATGCGCAGGATTCGACAGCAAGGTCGAAGTTGCACGACTGTGCACCGCAACGCTCAGGCAAACATTGGCAAGAGTCCGGCAAAGACCTCGCCACGTCTCTATTGCAACGCACTAATGATGACTAACTTGCAAACACGAACAATAAACTATTTCACCAAATGCAAATCCAACTTTGTCTTTTTGTCATACACTATTCAAAATGCACCTTTTTTGAGACACAATAAGGTGTCGATTGCAATGTCCAAACGCTACACGCCTGCAAATAAGGTGTGATTGAGGGAAAACTAACGGTAGGCGTAACCAAAGTTTTAGTTATAAATGGGTCACAGGAAAAAGCGCCTTGAGACTTAAGTATTCGCATTTGTCCAACTGCAGAAACAACGTTGCACAATATAAGTACAGCGTAACCAATGCAAGGTGACCCCGCTAGAGATATTGAGTTTCTTCATAGATCTCAGAGATACTGTATTCAGTATGAATAGAAATTATGTATACAGATACGCAAACTTGTTGCAAGGTTACCTCCTGGGAAAACTATGATATTCATCCGCTGTATTTAACAGCTTCAATTTATAATAGTTTCATGAAATTTCTAATTGCAGGAAAGTTGGTAAACCAAGAGAGTTAATTCAAAGATCATAAAACTGAAGTTGCAAACACAACAAAGACAACAAGAACAAAATTAACACTTGAATTTAATTCGGAAGATGATTGGATATTGAACACCAGACACTATAAATGAAGACATCACTCACTAAACTGCTCAAGAAACTGAGCGAAACGACAGCTAAATGGATTAACAGGCGTAGTGAATTTGATATCAGAGGTTATCAAGCCGAGGTCTTGACCGCAATGGAACAAATGAAGTCATAATAGAAACTCAGAAGCTGAAGCGATACGGCCTTGTATTGATACGATAACAAAATAAACAAGAAAAGATAATGGTATAACGGCGTACTGCATTAAAATAAATAAATAAATGTGAACGTGACCTCGAATTATACTTTTGAATTCATTGGCGTTCATAATGGAACCAATTCTCCTCTAGCACAGTTGAAAGACTAAAAATAAATCCTCAAAATCTAGAAGCTAGCTTCACTGACTAATTTTCTTATTGGTTACGGGACAGTTATGTTAATTAAAAGCAGCCAGCGTGTAACAGAAAACAGATTTATGAGCAAAACAGGCTAACTGACAGGCATTCAAAACTTTCCGTAGATTCGGAATGATCTTTGAGGATAATTCCATAATCAAGCTTGACAGGTTAGTTTGAGATCACAGTAAAACGTTATCAGAATTCAAGTGGCTATCTAGTAGATGAGTACTTCCCAATCACAAGATATAAGTGATCCTTTTAGTTGCCTTGACGATAGAAACTAAAAGGAAGCGCTTATTTTTGAACTAAAAAACAGACTTAAGCCAAAAGCAAAACCTTGAAAGTGTTTACAATCGGGAGATAATAAGACAATATTATGCTACTCTAATAATAGTTTATGCACCTAATATGAAAGTAACAAAGCCGTTATTCTCAAAGAAACACGCGATAATCTC
Source organism: Asteroscopus sphinx (assembly GCA_949699075.1). Taxonomy (NCBI): domain Eukaryota; kingdom Metazoa; phylum Arthropoda; class Insecta; order Lepidoptera; family Noctuidae; genus Asteroscopus; species Asteroscopus sphinx. The sequence goes on along the minus strand of OX453022.1, from coordinate 16,184,639 downwards.
TCATAATTTACACACTACACGTAGCTTCCTAAAGTAGAAAATAGCTAATTAAACCATCTCACTCCATATGTTTGGCATCATTCAATCACGCAACGCTTTTACATACCAATTCGTGAACGTTGGGAGCATATTAAAACCATCGTAACCTAAAATAATCATGCCGGAACTTATTGCGTGAATCAAATTATTAATAAATAATTGTATAATAATATACAGAGTCACGTAATTCTGAATGAATAAAATGGGAAATGCTATTGATATTGCACTGTGTTATTTAGTTATGTAAGATATAATTAATGTTACTTTATTGTTTGATGTGTGGCCTTAGAATGCGGTAACAATAAGTGAATTTGATACTTTTATTATTGCTTAAATTTCAATTGGGTATGTCTGTGATTTCCTCAATAACATTTTGGCAGTCACATGCATTTTGTTCGAATTTAATCTCAATTGTGCGTTGCTCTCGGCTAATAATGGTTGGCCTTGCCAGTTTTATTGGCATAACAAGTGCCAGTTTTTGCCAGGAGTTGCGCAATGGGTGCAGTTGTGAGTTGCAACATGGATGGGATAACGTGGACAAAACGTTCGTTAAAAATGAAGCAGTCAGCGCTAGAATGACCTACTGACGATTTTGTCTGCACTGCTAATTTTAGAACTATTCCTCGAGCTCTTTTGTTTATAGTTACTTAAGGAAAGTTTGTGAAAGAGCTCTACTGTTGCAGAATTGAGTCGTTAGTTTTGGTACTTGTTTTGTGCATTAATCTTAGAATTCTATTTCGGTGTTTCTTAATTTAGTGCACCGTCTGGCAAGTCTAGGCAGTTTCTATGTACGTAATTTGTCTGGTACGCGGAGACGTTGCGTAATCGTGCACATTGTAACATTATAAATTACTTTTATAATCACCTAAATATATTTTTTATATTCTCTGTGCCTTATTTGGTGGTAGACTAAAGTATTACTAAATTATTAAGCATTTCATATGGAGTTTCTTAAACATCTGCTATACTTAACCCTCTGTTAGATCCCACCTACGCTCCTGATTCATAATTTCAATGAACTTTCATATTCTCAAGCTGTAGCAAATTACCCTTTTGAGTAGGCGTAGACAACAAAGTGGCGATGCTTGGGGGAGGCCTATGTCCAGCATTGGACGTCTTTCGCCTGAAATGATGATGATGAGGAAGAGACCACAAAAGTTAAATTGTTTCTACATCCAAGGAGTTTCTTGCCAGTTCTTCTCCATAGGACCCACAATTGGAACCGTGCAACTAGAGCCTGAGGTTTCAAAAGTGCATGTAATTAGGTTTATTTGACATAAAAAACATTTGAATTTGAAGATACGAAATATACTTAGGCTGGTGTAAACCATCATTGATTCTTTACTTAACCTTTCAAGCGGTGTAAAGTAGACACAATAGAAAATCTATTGATTGTTAAGACACCCGGAAGTCTCTCGGGCGTTTAGTGAATTAACGACGGTTTACTTTGAACTCTAGTAAAGTTTGTTCAATAAACACGTATTTAATCAGAAAATTAATGTTAGTCAATACCAGCCTTAGTTACTTGAGAGAAAATGGCGAAGATGTGGTATTGAGCTGTTGACAAGCGTAGGAAGAGTGTAGGCGAACGGGTCCTAGCGGGTCAAGTACTCCATACGCCTGTGTTTATTTTAAGGTAGTACCTAAGTAGGTAGTTTACTAAGTAAACTGTTCTGCCAAGCTTTTTGCTATAAATATTGGGGATGGCTTCTAGTCTTAGGCCCGTATTACAGAAGCTTCCTCAAGTACAGTTTAAACTTGGTTTAAACTCCAATCACCTCATGACTACTTAAGGATAGAATCGTTACTTGAGTATCGGTCTTATTCCAGAACAGTAATTATAAACTTTAATTCAACAACATAACACACGAATTTGACCTGAAATATAATAGAAATCTCTACTCAAGCGTAGCCTGGACCACACTTGAGTGATTACAGATCAAATCTCTGCCCAAATACCGAAACAGGTGACAATATAAAACGAAACTAAACTCAGCTGAACTGTGATCAACAAATCTCTGCTTGAGGGACGTTCTAAAATCAAAGCTCAACTCAAAACTAGTTTTAAACAGAGATCAACGCTTGAGTATCGTTCTGGAATACGGGCTTTAGATGCGGCAGAGTACCAAGTTACTAAGTTAATGTATTAGCAACTAGCCTATGCCCGCGACTTCGCCCGCATGAATGTCATTTATCGCGCATCCCTCAGGAACTGTTCATCTTTTGGGATAGAAATTAGCCTATATGTTAATCCGGGTTATGTTCTATCTGTACGCCTTAAAATCGGTCCAGCCGTTCTTGAGTTATATTATAAATGATGTAACTAACCCGACTTTGTTTTATATATTAAGATTTTAGTGCTAGTTAATTCTGTGTATACTTTAAAATGTCAGTCGGTTGTATCTTCATGTTACTATAGATCAAATAATAGAAGTAATGTAACTAAGAATAGTTTGTAGTAGGTGCTTAGGTAGGCAAGTTATTTTAACATGCCCTAGACAAACCCAACCATTTTCTTCGATTTGATAAACCACAAGTTCTGGTGAAGGAAAACCGATATGTACCTAGAATGCTCCGTGAGGCTATTGAAATTAAAAAACATCCTAATTTTAATAGAGAAGATGGTTGGCAGCTGCCACCTGTTTGGAACCCAGTCCTAAAAATAATCAAGTCCCAAACAGCACGCAACACTGTAAAAGATAATGATATTGTGAGTGATTACTGCGTGCATCGAAACGATTTTAATTAATAAATATTGTACGGTAGATTAAAATATTTTTTTGGAAATATCTGTAAAGACGATTGTCATCTTACGGCCAAATTAAAATCCAATCTATCCACGATTTACCCTACTAGAGATAGGAATTTGACATAAACTCCATACAGAATATGTCAATTTTCTATCTCTAGTAGGGTAAATCGTGGATAGATTGAGTATTAATTTTGACCGTAAGTCTACCTGCGACCACGAAATGCTGCAAAGCTTTCGAAACGTCAGGGAAACCAATTTAAATAATATACGCGATTTAATCCGGTTAAACTTTGTTTTATTATAAGTTATTTTCTGTTTTCGAGTATTTTTTACTATCGCGTGCAGTGCAGTTTTTGACAGTGTATGTCAAATTAAATTGTATATTGTATGGTATGAAATATCAGACATGCACAGGTGCACTAGCACCTAATTGTAATCTAGCATGTTTCAATCTTGAGTGTTAAAAATCGATGATTTGCAAAATAATGAAAATCACATTATTATGTATGGGGTATTTGCCTACACGTATGATTTTCAATATTTTAAAGTATCTAATGTTTACAATAAGCAAGTAAGTACCTATTCAATGTACCTATCATAGTAATTGCCGTAATTCTGCCAAGATAATACAGTTTAACGATTGACAGTTGAATAGAGTTAACTATTCATAATAATTTGTCTTCAAAATTAATAGGAACAGCTCATGCAACCTCAAATCGAATTCCCTGCAATAATCATTCAAATAAATCTTTTTCATAATCGAAGGGAAAGCTGTCCACAAATAACAGCTGGCACCAATAAAAATAAAGACAAAGAAACCATTCACATTGGCCACTAAAATAAATAAAAATATTACCACATAAAATATTATTTGGCAATAACTCACCTATTTCCTCATTGTTCGCAGTAGCAGTTGTCACAGATACGTTCATTTTCGGAACTGAATCACTGATATAATAATTAACACTGTTCCGTCAATTCATCACTTTCACACGTACGTAATGAGTAGCTGTTTTGTTTGGACAATGGTAGGTAGGTATTACAAGAGGGTTAAATAACTTATTGCTGGCCTGGCACTTGGCTACTGATTAATTATTTTTAATACGGAAATTATTAACGATTTTGATTATTATTCTTGGGACACTAGCAGTACTTACACACAATTGTTTATCTCTGTGCTTATGAGAAATAAATAAATACTAAGTTACAGTTTTCGGACTTTTCGGGCTGTCATGCAACTTATTTCTTACTGGAACATAATTATTTAAGGATGGCAAACCGCAATGAAATTCTAGTAAGTTTTCTATTTTCTTTCTAATTCTAAGTCTTGACTTTAGTACCAAGACCTTTAAGGTTTACCTTATTAACATAAAAATAGGGTAAGCAAGGTAAGTATAGGTATTTATTTGGCGGTTAAATTTGGTTGCATCAACGATTTGAATTTGAGCTAAGCTGAATTAAAATTAAGTCTAGTGCCAACAACTGGTTCTTCCACCCTAATATGAAAACCTACCTATAGATTATAGAGCTATAGTTTTAAAACAATGATGCAACCTAATAATGTTACGAATTATTTTGATCATTATCAATTTGAGAAGGCCTTAATTGATATAATGATGGTTATTTAACAACTAAATCAGATTTCGTGAACGGGTGCGCATGAGTTTCAGTTTTGAGTTACGGTTACATCATAAAAAAGATTTTACTACCTACCAACTTTCGTTTCAGTGTGGCTTATTAGTTTCTGCTTAAGTACTTTTATATCATTCAAGTTTTTAATTCAAAATTGATTTAAAAAAAAATTAAGAATAGAAGTAGGTAGCGAATTTAAAAAATAGAAAATTGCTAACAGATGAAAGGTCTCATGGTACAACTCGAAATCGGAATGTTTATATTACCCATCATAAACAGCCAAATTACTTCGTTTAAAATATTAAAAAAGTAATATGTATTCTATTATAATTATCCATTGTGTAGTACTCTAGTAGTAGGTGCTGTGTAGAATGTACCAAAATAATTATTTATTTAATTATTGGTCTAAGAAATAATCGAATGCACTGGGTAGAAAAATTACATTGATATGGCACTTATTTACGTCGCAGTGTTTTTAAGAATACAAACACCACATTGTTTCAAAAATAGAACATGGTTCAAAATAGAACATGGTTCAAAATACACCGAGAATCAATCACTTCGAACTATTGTAGCATGGCCGGCAATACATCAGAGCATCAGAGAATTAATGTTAGCGGTACCCGAGACGAACTAGAATGTCCGCCGCGTCCCGTTAGACTGACAAATGTAATTAACGGATAATCTTAAACAACAATACAATGTCAGTTAATGTTCTGGAGTGATTAGAAAAAGCCATTATATTGGTTTGTGTATGTTTACCAGGTTAACGTATTGTTCGGAATGGAAATGGCCATAATGACTCTGGATGTTTAATTACTGAAGAAACATCAACAAACGGAACAACAAAGGATATTATAATTTGTAATCCAAAACATATTTTACCAATGATAAAATACCAAAAAATCTATAGATAAATCAAATCAATACAAAGTACAAACTAATAAAACACGCTACATAACTCCAATAAATATGTCTATATTTTACAGCAATTTAATTCCAATTTCAAAACTGTTAGAGTAAACAATTGTGATTAGCAGTCCACCGGTGTTAGTCGACTCAAACAAATAAACAGTTCGGAATTCGAAAATAACTCTCAAACTTTTCGAAACAAAACATAAACTGCCTACATAATTCCAATTTAAAAAATATAGACAGGAACTTAATTCAAATTTCAAACCCGTCAGAGTAATCCGTATCTCACAGTGACTGTGATTAGCAGTCCATCAGTGTTACGGCCATAATTAATATCCAATCTATCCACGATTTACCCTACTGGAGATAGGATTTTGACATAAGCCCCATACAAAATATGTCAAATTTCTATCTCTAGTAGGGTAAATCGTGGATAGATTGGATATTAATTATGGCCGTTAGTCCAGTCAAAATAACAGTTAGTAATTTGAGAATAACTCTCGAACTTTTCGAAACAAAACATAAACTACATAACTCCAATTTAGAAAATATAGACAGGAACTTAATTTAAACCCGTCAGAGTAACTTGTATGTCACAGTGATTAGCAGTCCACCAGTGTGTGGAAGTGAAACTGTCGCAAGTTACCTACATCACCTACATGTATGATAGAACAAGTCTCAAAGCCACTTTCCTTAACCCGACATACGGATTCCTGTGACCAATTCTAAACAACGAAATATGGCGAATTTCTCTCAGAGAACGGAGCGAGATTTTAATTAAATTAAAGTCAATAAATCACTTTAGATACGCAGATAAAACTCATCATCTTTAAAAGTAAAACCATAGACTTAAGTGGATGACACAGAAAAAAGTAGGATTAAACCATAAACTAATGACAGGCTGGCCATAAAAGTAACGGATTCTTATTTTGAACGAAAAATATTATTAGGAAATTAGCGAAGCGTGTACCGAAATAAGTGCAGAAAACCACATCATAAAACCTAAAGTAATATCTTGATTTAAAACTTTAAAACTCGACAGTTAGGAAGACATTGAACTTTGTGAATGTGTAAACCCTAACTTGAGAATATAATTTACGGCTAGTAATTATAGGAAAACATGACTAATATCTGTTGAAGCTATATTTAAGTGAGATTAGTTAATAAAATTTATTATTGAGCTAGATTTTAAGTGGCCAGCTACAGCAAAAAACTCAAACGATCATCAAAATAAAAATATTTCAAACGAGCTAAATATCGATTTATCACATCTAATGACTATCGATTACAATAAATTGTAGTCAATTGTGACAAGGTGATCAATGCTGACCCAAACGAACTGGATCAATGTCACCGGTAAATGAATACTTAGTAGGGTTGCCATAAAAGGTAGCTCGAAATTTAAAGGAGTGGCTGTGATCTCATGAGATGACTTATGTCTAACGTGGGTCAATACCTTCGATTCTTTTGTAAAGCCAGACTGTTCAAGGATAACACGGTTTGAATATTAAGGAGTCTGTAATTATAAATAACATTGTCGAAGATCAAAATATGTGATAAGGACTCGTAAGTTAGAAAGTCACAATAAAAAAGCTTTACCAAACTAGCTCGGTAAACGACATAAACCTGATCATAAAACCAAAATAATTAAGTACCCTGCGATCACTTCAATTGATTTTTTTACGTTTACTGGTTTTCTCGGCATATAATTTACATAAACTACGCGGCTGAATAAATTACCCTAAAAAAAGAAATGTTCGGCCAAGAAGAACATAAAGTTCCTATAAATAAATGATAACTTTCACGATGCACAGAGAAATCTTGGCATTTTGTGACAATAAAATAACTTTTGCAAAACGTTTGCGAAAAAATATATTTTTGCAACCATACGACCTTTATGCACATCATTCTTTGTTTAAAATGTTTGCATATGAAAAATAATTGCATGTGAAGTTTCCTCATTTTTTGCTTATGTAAATGCCAGTTACCAAAACGAGACGTAGCCAATGCAGAGGTTTTAAAATAAATTATGTTTTTGCTTATTTGAATAACTGCTCTGCTGGCAGGCAAGAACAAATGATTTAAAGATCAAATTGTATGAGCAACTGCAATACTTCTGCAGAAGTAATTTTTGAAATCGTCAGAACAGCTACTTTAATTCCGGAAATAACAACAGGGTGGGGCCAGAAAGAAATTTCGAAGTCTATCTTAAAGGAAATTTCACAGTAGAACATTTCCCTTAGATACTTCGGACGTTAAGCACAGCAGAACCACAAACAATGTTATCAATTCTGGGCCATTACGAACAATCTGAGCTTACAAATACTACTTTAACAATATCAGAACATTAGACAGTATCTTGTCTACGAATGCACTTACAGTAGCATAGATATAAAGGCTGTTTTACTAAGAGAAACTGGTTACACAATATCTGTACGTTACACAATGCCTTCACAAAAATTAGTCACAATTATGGGTCAGTTAGATAGAGATGTTATTGTTGTAATTTAGTTTGATGACGTATTTATGATTGAGGCTCTTTAAATTGAATTATAATGTGTTTGTGCTGACACCATTGGTATGAGACTTAAGGAAAATACATCAAATTGAGTTCATTACTTTTTGCGAAAGTTGTAGAAGCTATGATGGAATAACATTTGGTATTTTCACGATAATACATCTCAATACGTCAAAAAGTAGACAGTTCGTCAGTGTAATTTGTAAGTCGTGTGGGCCAAATTTTCTATCGATTACAATTTACCAGTTTATTTAAATTTCTTTACAGATATGGTTGGTTATAATTTATCCTTAAACACTTAACATTTTATTCGATCTATAAATAAACCTATAAAATAAACAATAACAGATTCAATCAATAAAACTTTCCTCGGTTGTTATAAAAGGTTTCCTTTTTGTCAATCACAATTTTATTATGACTATAATTACAAATTGTTTCCATCTATAAAATGGTTCTAAAAATTTAATGGCTGGACAGATTATATTACCTATCAGAGAATAAGTACAATAAAATGAAAAGTTTTGTCCTCAATTCAAAGACGTAAAGCAAGATCGTAATACCTATGTTTGAAAAACAAGTTTTGTGACAACATTCAGTAAAAAACAGAGAAAGTGATTATCTAATTCTAAAGGTATAAAGGTAGTGGGAAATACATAAATATTAACCTTTCTGAATGAAGCAAAATTAACCATTTCTATGTATTTGCTTACGTTGATGATAGAAGTTGAAGATGAAGACGATCAATTATTGTCACAGCAAGACTGCAAATATTTAAATTAGGCTTCAAAACGATGTTCGGAAACAATGAATTAGCAATAACATTTACTCAGCAATTATCTTCAATAATAGAGGTATAAATGACGTCTTGTGAAGTAAGATCATTACATATTAAAAGTAATCTTGAACCCCTGACCTTACATGAATGTAAAGGTGAAGACATTATAGACAGAAAAGGAATACATATGTTTATGTAATAATTATTGTTTGAGAGGCGATTTGAAATCTAAAAGAAGATACCCATTAAAACCAGAACGAAAATATAAAACAAACATTGAAATGTTTAATCAAATTCTCGAACACGATTACGCAACCGATTTATTGCGTTGCAACAATCTTGAACACCGAATGCATAATCGAACAGTTCGCCCACAACATGAAGTACGAATAAGTACTGTTCGATAAAACCAATAAGTAGCATAACAATCCACCAGGAAACAACCTTTGAATTGTATTCACAGCTGGAAATTTATAAACAGTTCAGATATTATTCGCCAAGGTCGTTTTAAGAACGTTGAAAACATAAAATGTTATAGAACTATGTTTTTCAGTACAAACACAGATGCAATTTATGCTAAATTAGGACACCGTTGCAACCATAACACACTGCCAGAAGCGAAAGTCAAATAACCACTCATGCGCATCCAGTTTCACAAAACGAGACGAAATGTAGATGCAATAAAAGTGACAAATTAATTACAGTAAAAATTGTTATATTATAAAAATCCAATTAAGTTTGATGTTTACAAGGAAATTGGCACTGTTTTGAAACTCGGTGTACGGATACGAATCGGAAACGTAAACACGACTAACTCGCGGGCTGAAGCGACGGTCGACGTGCGTCGCTTCCACGACCAGCTGATACACTGTACCTTTGAGCACGAAAATACCTTCCAACCGCTTCAAGCGACGAATTACCAACTTCATCTATTAATAACACATTAATCATAAGCCGCTTACAGCGCTGAATTATCTACTTCTATTTATCGAATGATATCACCTTGGTTCTACACATAAAAGTATCGGGTATGAAATTGATGGAGTTATAAAGATCAGTTAATCCATTGTTTTGTGACGGTACAAAGGCTGATGTCATCTCTTGATCCGGTTTTGAGAAAGACATCATCAACCTACTTTGAGTACATAATGAAAAGTTCGGCGCAAATCCGTTATTATTTCGTTTTAATTAAATTACAAAGGCAAGCGTAGATTAACATGAGCAACAAAGAGAAAATTATAAAACAATTAACAAAACTTGAGAACGCGAAATAAAGACAATGGCAGTAATTTGTCTCACAGATTTGCGAAACAAAAGCGTATGAATTGCATGTTTGCACATGTCTGGCTAAAATTAAACAATAGAACGTAAATGATCACTACTTCATCAGACATCAAGAATACGTAATCGCGTAACAAAATCAATTCCTCATTATAATTTTACGATACAGTAACTTCATTAAAGTATTCCATCACAAACTTGATCCTATATTTCTGTTTGGCATGCGTTATAAATTATTTGTCGTGTCAATAAGCAATATAATAAAATTTCCGACAAGTAGCGGTCCTGTATTTATATTAAGTACAAGAAAGCACGCTACCATTTATAAAAACAAAAACAAAACAGAAATAAATGTGCTTACGTCCTAATCGAACAATTTGTATGAAACGCCTGCCGTTCTATCGATGGTGCATTATGTGTCCATCATAGCAATTAGATTGCCTTTTCTGTTGGTACAGCTACCGTAACTGCATTCTTAATTATTATACCTTATTCAGTAAGGCTGTATCGACGATCTGACTCCTGGCAATTAGTAATTACTTAATAATTAGATCGTTAGCCTTTTTGTTTGTTTCGAAGAATCCGGACTTGTATTCTCTAGAAAGATTGAGTTGAAGTTTGTTTGAATACGAATATGGTGAACGGTATTGTATCTGTCAAGATAAGCTGTTATTTTTATGGAAGGTTGTCGTTTTGTGCAGTTACTTGAATTTTGCAAGCAATATTATAGGTACAGTTACTTTTGCATCACCATCTACATTTTGAATATTTCCACTTTTTAGGTCTCTTTCTACTTATGACACTTCGGTTCTGCTCATAAGTTCTGCGTTTGTCACCTTCCTAAACATTTTGAAAGACAAGTAGTGCAATCGACCGGAACATCTCTATACTACTTATTCATTCTGGCATTTTTGGTATTGTTGAATAGGTTACAAATGAAGTCACGTATAGTTCTTTAGATTCTTTGGCTAGTCTGGAGACCTTATGTGCCTTTAGTAAAATTAAGACTAAATACAATAAAAGTCCCTCTTTGTTCTTTACATGCGATAAATTTTGCATTTCAAAGCAAATTCTCAAAAATCATACTGGGATTACGCTATCATTTGCAGAGACTATTTCTAATTATTTTAGTAAATATTTTAACGATAACGCGACCAAGCCAATTAGCTACCTGTTATCTTTACTGCTTCAAGATAACTTATTATTTCTTTGAATACGTAACCTCCACCCACGTTTCTCCGGCCTTCCCTTGAATAGTCTGACATTACCAGAGCAAATATCATAATTATATCTATTTACTAGGCTGACAATACTTGACTCCATTGCCAAAGAATGCATTATCCGCCATTTTGTATTGCGTAGGTAACACACATGTTTAACGAGTTAACCTTGTGACGTCGATGTAATTATGTTGTAGACTTACACTAACTTTGCGTTGGGGTCCGAATTTTTCGAACATTTCAAGTTAATGAATAAGCTGTAGCCTGTATGTATTCATACCTCTAAGTACCGAAGTCTCCTATGAACTCTTTTCTCTCATTAAAGGTAGCTTAAGGATCATCTCGGTTTATCATTTACATAGATGACATCATCCTGCGATCATCACAATTGGACTAGAATGCATGACGCTGAAGGCATTATCTTTCAAGCTCCTTCTTTGTAGCATCTACCGTTGCATATGTTTTGCTCGAGACTCCGAATAGCTAATAATAAGTTACCTATATGTATTTTTAGTCAGTTTTCCTACTCGGCAACGTCGTAATGTTGCCACGTGCTGCAGTTATCATAACATCAAAGTGTTAAATGTTTCTGTCACGCTCTACAAGTTTGAAGATCTGAGCGACTGGAACATGAGGCGTGTCGGACGATTTTGTTAGCCAATGATCCGAGCATCATAAATACATTATAATATCGTCGTCAAATTCGATAAAGTCATTACCTATGAATACACTTATTATAATTTTTCATAAGTTAATTCAGTCAACTGAAAAACTGACCATGTGTAAAAAAAAACTGTACCTACTGTATACATTTTTACCATTATGACTTTTTTACACACTGTACCTATAATAGCTTAACGAAAAAAAAAACTTACTTTTCCGAGCCGCCGTATGTTTTCTAAACTCCTGAACGATAACCAATACTTTGGTAGAATAAACCATTTTAACACTATTCACTGAACAAGTTAACCCTTTAAAAAACAAAATGCTACTGACTAGCTTAGCATTCTAGACTCAGCATCAGAATAGTTATTTATTCTCATTTTGACATGTGTATGATGTCATATACGATCGTGATGTTATGTTTACATAGTCAGGAAAAAATCTATGTTGATAGTTTATATTAAATTCCGTTTTTCACACCTACGTTGTAGGAATGTTACGGAGGTGGGTAAATCTGAACCGGAGTCGGAGCCGGAGATTTTAAATCTGATTTACCGAAGTCGGTGTCGGATCCCGGAGTCAGAGTAAGAGGCGGACTAGAAGACACAGATCTAGTGTAAGGAACCACTAGTACAGCACCAGCTGGTGGCATCACCGACTGAACGGGAAACGCGATCGTGAGGAGATTACCCGGGGGACAAGTTAAATTTTCTACGTAAGCCTTCTGGCCGCAGTCGCTTGCTGCGCTTCGATCTTCGTTATTACCTCTGATTCAAAAATATCGGAGCCGAAATCGGAGGTGTAAAACCAATCGGAAGTTCCGACCTTTCGGAGTCGGAGTCGAAGCTCGGTAACATCCCTAGTTGTAATATATTTGGTAATTTGGCAACATACTGGTTACACATTGCATGTTTAGGAATAAATATAGGCAGGTCTAATTTTAAGTACCTACCCAAGTACTTGGAGGATAATAGGCATTGAGAAGGAGAATATTAAGAGATGTCAATGTGAGAAACAATTTACTATAAAGGATGTTATAATGGGTGAACCTTTTAAGTCGGATAATCACATAATGACAAAGAAAAGTAGTGTGAAATAAAATGAAATTAATTTCTTAGGTTTTCGCGATCACTACACATTATAATAAAACAAGTTTAACCGGATTATACCACATATATTATTTAAATTAGTTTTCCTGACGTTTTGAAAGCTTTGCAGCGTTCGTGGTCGCAGGAAGACTAAGTAATATACGCGATGTATTCCGTTAAACTTGTTTTATTAAAATGAAATTAGTTATTCTGTTAGTTGGATGTTAAAAAAATCACATTTACGTGTCTATTTCCTTCCCATTTGACTATATCTGAGAATAAATGCTAAAACAGAGTTTAAAAAGTCAAAAAACTCACAAACTCAGTTTAAACCAGGAACAATGCAGGGAAATCCCTGGACTTGCTTTCTGAGGAAAGGGCCAAGTCGGTTTGAGTAGACCTGTCCCAACTCCCAACTGATGGCTGATCAATTAAAATGTGTGGAGCTCAACGAGCCGACGGTGTTCTAATTTTATTTGATTTTATTTCAAGGCATCTTTCTTCCACCACTAGATTCCGATTGTCTTATGCAAATTTTATTTCGCCGTAATACAGACTGTGATGTAATCATTAATAATGATGCAACTAATTATCTCCTTGTTTCGTTTTAAATAATATTCAAATAACCATGTTTCTTTGCTTACTCTATACGTACAAAGCATATACTAATAACTGCATAATCTAGTGTACATACATACATAGTCTGCAGTCTGCAAAGTTTGCATACATGTGCCGCAATGTAGATTTTGGGGTTACACATGATTATGCGATTATAATTAGCATTACAATGACATAAGGTATAAAATCCTTTAGTAACTCTATGTGGTGAACTAAAATAATATTTATTTTGGGAAATACGTATGTTAAAAAGAAAACAAAGTGGGCGCAGGGGTAACTCGTTCTTGTTGTATTTTTAGATAATGTACGTATTTATAAAGTGTTTATGTATTATCTACGAATAAACTTTTTAAATAGGGGTTTAAACTAAGTGCTTGAAACTTCTTGAGATGTTTTTCTTTTTATGGGTTTTATTTTAAGACACTCTTCGGTACAAAATCAATCCTTATTTACCGATGGACTATAAAAAACTACCCTATCTATACTTTGATATGAAACGTTTGGAGCTTATGTCAAACTATCTCTTAGTACCTATGACAAATTGTGGATAGATAGGTTATTAGAAATCGCCGTTAAAAAATGGAAAACTTAGCGAATCAAGCAAAGAGGTCGATGACTTTGTTTTATTTATTCTAGCCCATAAATATGTAACAATACATTTATGTTTGTACATTGTATACCTAAGCAAGCACTGACACAATTTATAAGCTATACAATAAACTATTGTGTAAGTGCCAGTAATAACAGTGCATTTCTTTGAAGACGCACTTGTGCAACCTTTGTTCTTCATATGTAATGTACTTTAAGAAGCTTGCAGCACTTAAAAGGTAATTGCTTCTAAAATTGGGACGCTTAAATTATTATTCAGACCATGTTTTTAATTAATATTCTCAAGTTGGTACGAAAATAAATAGGTAATCAGACAAAAGGTACGGTCAACCGCATAACCTTAGCAATTTTACCAGTATTGTAAGCGAAACAAAAATAAATATTAAAATATAACTTTAAACAAAAAATTACAAGAATTGGTATGCGATAAAAATACGATTTTTTTTTCCTAGATCTGCGATAGTTTCAAACTTGCCATCTGGCAAAATTGTGCCAACGTAAAGAATTGCACCACCCTCTCTCTTCTCATGGGTGTCGTAAAAGGCGACTAAGGGATTCACCAGAGGATGGGCGTTCTCTGAGTATTTAAACAACCAACTGCGATCGCCAACCCGCCTGCCAAGTGTGGCGATTATGCCTTTTGGGGGAGGCCTATTTCCAGCAGTGGACGTTTTTCGGGTGAAATGATGATGACGATGATGATAAGCGAAACGAAAGAGGTGTGTCAGGATCGTAGCAGGAGGAAATCCAGTCTCTGCCTACCCCAATGGGAAACAGGCGTGATAATATATATGTATGTATAAGCGAAACTGGTTTGGTATGTAAGTTTCATATAAGATAGGCTCAGCTTAAACTAGTTTGATTAATATTGATATGCGGTTGACTGTACCTACGTCAAAGTACCTATACCCAGAATATTGAAGAAGCCTTTCAAGCGGCGTAAAGAAAACATGAAATTATGCATTACACACGAAATTTCCCCAAACACTAAAAAACATAGAGGCACTTGCAAAAAAGAGCCTAGAGTGTCCACACTTTCGTAGTTGGCGAGACCGTTCCGCTTTCGTTAGCAGAAATAGATGAGACGAACGAATGGGCGTGTGATCGCGCGCCGTGTCGCCGTTTCCGTGATCCCGTCAGGGCTGGCACGCGCACAATTACGGACTCGGAATTCCCAGGACGGACGTTTTGTTCCAGAACCCGGGAATAAAATTGCTTAGTTTCCAGGAATTCCTGGTTTTAGTTTTGAATCAAAATGAGATTTTCAATGTAACAAAATGTTGTTTTTTATTCATAATCAACTATAACAGGTAGGTAAATCTGACTTCACATAAAAAAAGTGTAACTATACGAGTTGTTGATCGGTAACCGTGCCATATTTCTTGAGCAAATGATAAATAATATGCTTGTTCATCTAAATATACGATTATTTATTACCCAAATTTTCACTTAGAAACATATCCCGAACGACTCTGAAAATAAGTCATCGGTGGCATTGCCAAAGGGTGGAAATACCTGCAATTGTTTTTGGTGGTTTCGCACACATCGTTTTTGTATCGCACGCGACATACAAATTACGAATTTGATAAATACGTGGGACACTCAGAAAGTTTTGCGAAACTAAAAAAAATTGTTCTATACGTACATATTTTTATCAAATCTTTTCAAAGTACTTTCCACCAGCCTCTATACAAAGATTCATGCGCCTAAACCAGTTTTCAAAACACTTTTTCCAGTCCGCCGCAGACACCTCGTTTACAGCCTGCTCGAACGCAGCCAGCGCATCTTCCGGCGACGAAAATTGTATCCCTTTGAGCTGATTTTTTATTTTTGGGAATAAAAAGAAGTCACACGGTGCTAGATCAGGGCTGAAAGGAGGGTGACCCAGGAGTTTGACTGGCGTGCTGTCCAGGAAGTCCCTCGTTTTGAGTGCGGTGTGCGCAGGTGCATTGTCGTGGTGGAGCAGTAGCCCGCGGAGCCCTGTGTTTGGTCGCTTGTTGCTTATAACAGAGAAAACTTCTGGCAAACATTTGGTAGTATACCATTCGGCATTAATGCTTCTTTGATCCCGTAAGGGAATTGATACCAAGTGGCCAGTCAAATTAAAAAAGCTAGCGATCAAAATCTTACCCCCGCTTCTAGATCGCTTCACTTTGGTAGGCGTTGGCTCATTTTGAAACACCCAAACAGTCGACTGGCGCTTGGTTTCTGGGTCGTATTGATAAATCCAGGACTCATCACCTGTAACGATGTCGTAAACACGCCGAGACGAGCCTGCTTCAAATTTGTTAAGCATATCACGGCACCATTCCACCCGGGCCTGCTTCTGAGCATCGGTGAGGTTGTGCGGCACCCAGCGTGATACTATCCTCCTCACGCGAAGATGGCTGTGTAGAATCTCGTGAACGCTTCCCGATCCAATCTTCAATATGTGTTGAATCTCCTGATATGTAATTCGCCTATTGTCTTGGATTAAATTTTTCACTGCTAGCACGTTTTCTTCGGTAACAGCCGTCAAAGGGCGACCGCTTCTTTCGTCATCCCCCAAAGTTGGTCGACCGCGCTTGAATTCGTTATACCAACGATACACGGTTGCCTTGGAAGGGCCTTCATCCATGAATGCCATTTGAAGTCTATCGTACGATTCATCCGGTTTCAGGCGACACTTGAAATCGTATAAAATCATAGCTCTAAAATGTTCCCGGCGCAGATCCATATTTCAGTGAGACACAATACTTTGAATTAACTCGCAAAAAATGTGGAGGGAAATTTTGAAATTGGAACTTACTTATTTTTACTTATAAATAATCATATTTTCGAAAAACATTATAACTGGCCAGTCTCCCATATATAAAAACTTTTTTTCGCAATACTTTCTGAGGGGCCTGGTACGTCCTTAACAAAAAAAAAATTTTTTTGGTTTAGCTTTTATTTTTATTCACGCATACAGATTAACATGTTGTATTATAAGAATTATTAGTAAATACCTTTATATTGATCGCCCCAAAACATTCAAAATCAATAACTTTGGCGATCAATGGTCAAGCAATCTGTTTTTCCGGGATCCGGAGCGCAGATTCCAAGGAATGGACCAAAACGCAGAATTTTACTCCACATAACACGTCACATTTGTAACTATTTGCGTGATAACTTCAAAGGACTATGTAAATTGTCACTGAAGTGTCAAATACATATAATATGGAGGGTTTATAATGTAAGATATGGAGTTTGGCGTTGAATGAGAAACTTTGTTAACTTATGGAAATTACCCGTAGAGAATCGTTGTGTCGTTATACTAATGATAGCCTTAATAAAATATTACCCTTGTTATTGTTCTGAGATATTACCCCTATGTGTGACTCAATCGAAGACTTATGAATATTTAAGCAGATAAGGTAGAAACTCAACGTTACAATATGGATTTATAATAAAACAAAGTTTAACCGGATTAAATCGCGCATATTATTTAAATTGGTTTCCCTGACGTTTCGAAAGCTTTGCAGCATTTCGTGGTCGCAGGTAGACTAACGGCCAAAATTAATATCCAATCTATCCACGATTTGCCCTACTAGAGATAGGAATTTGACATAAGCTCCATACAAAATATGTCAAATTTCTATCTCTAGTAGGGTAAATCGTGGATAGATTGGATATTAATTTTGGCCGTAAGATGACAATCGTCTTTACAGATATGTATTTCTAAAAAAATATTTAAATCTACCGTACAATATTATTAATTAAAATCACACAACACTGTAAAAGATATTATATTATATTATATAAACGAAGGAACGTATCGCGATCAAATCACGGATGTTCTCAAAAAATGCCAGGTTAAGAGTTCTCTAAACCGACGAGCATGCATGACGAGGTTAATGGACGTAGATGAAGCGAAAGAGGTGTGTCAGGATCGTAGCAGGTGGAAATCCATAGTCTCTGCCTACCCCAATGGGAAACAGGCGTGATAATATGTATGTATGTATGTATGTATTATATTATATATTGTACGGTGGATTAAAATATTTTTTTAGAAATATCTGTAAAGACGATTGTCATCTTAGTCTACCTGCGACCACGAAATGCTGCAAAGCTTTCGAAACGTCAGGAAAACCAATTTAAATAATATGCGCGATTTAATCCGATTAAACTTTGTTTTATTAATTGTAATATGTAGTGATCGCGAAAACCTAAGAAGTTATTATGGATTTATAAGTTAATTGGTGCTGTTTTCTCTGTTTTTCTTACTTTTTTTAGCTGGTCTCTTCTCTATCTTTCAAATTATGCCTCAAAATTCGAACCACATAGTTATAGTACGCTTGTACCTAAATGCGGCATCACCAGGGGCGGACCGTGAGTTTGTGGGGCCCTGGGCTAATACTACTTGGGGGCCTGCCTAATTAATCAACTAATTGCCATTTTGTCAAAAAACTGTTTTCGATAATGATGTACTAGGTAAAAGGCATATGAAAAAAAAGTGGGAATCCTCCGTTTCGTTCGATAGGCGTGCACACGATTTAATTGATCTCAACTTTATGTTTTTTTTTTTTAATTCATAATATTGTCCATTGTCTTCAATGGGGGCTCGGGGACCTTCATATCCACGGGGCCCTGGGCTGCAGCCCAAAAAGCCCTTATATATTATAGATCAAGCCGTGTCGCGACTCAAACGTCACCCACACTTCCACCCTGTCGCGTACTCGACTCTTATAAAAATAATTTAATTTAATTTCCTAAAATATAAAAGGCAACCCTACACTAATTGTACGAGGACACTAACGGTTCGTAGCTCGTATTGGAACTGACTACCGAAATAATATGCCATCAAAAGATAAGCTCTTAAACCTGACTCCGGATTTAAATGTCCGATATCGTGGCCCCTACACCTACACGTCATTTTGCATATGTCTTTTTAAAAACAACAACATAACATAACATCACGCCTGTATTTCCCCGAAGGGGTAGGCAGAGGTGTATAGTAACACCCACATTTCGCCAGTTATGTTATAGTCCCATGTAATAGGGGGCGAGCCTATTGCCAATAACCGGGCACAAATCCATACTCCGGGCTGCTACTGAGAATTTCCTAATGAAAAAACCCAATAACATTTTGCCCGACCCGGGAATCGAACCCAGGACCCCACGCTCAGCAGTCAGCATATGTCTTTTTGTATTTTAATAAATGCCCCCGAACACGAATAGAAGAGTTCGTGGCTGAACCAAATGTGTTAGGAGAGGCAAAAGCTCACAGACTCCGTTGGCTTGGTCACTTGGAGAGAATGGGAGAAGATCAAGATGCGAAGAGAGCCTATTTGGGTCGGCCAAAAAGGCGACGCCCGGTCGGTCGCCCTAGAGTCGCTGTAGTGATGCGGTGGAAGGTGATCTTCAGAGCCAGTGATTGGCGAAATAATGTCGACGATCGCGGCAAGTGGGGTTCTCTCGTTTCGGAGGCCAAGACACATTTTGGGTTGCTGCGCCAGCGGAGTAAGTAGTAGTAGTAAGTATTGAAGTAATAAATGCCCACGTGATCCTGAACATTTCAAGACATGGGCAGAACTTAAAAACGACCTGTAGACCAATTCTCGTAATTAAAAAAGTTCATAATATTTAGTTTTAGCTAGTTTAGTTCCAAACCAACCAATCTCAATGCTTTAAATCTCAATTTCCTGACAGTAGATGTTTTTTTTTAATAGTATAGGATGGCGAAACGAGCTAAAGGCCCACCTGATGTTAAGCGGTTACCTTTGCCTATAACAACTGCAATAATAGGCTGTTGCCTAAATGGTACCGCAAGTCGGATCGCCAAACTGAGACATGAAGATGGAAAGTCTCATGTGATTGTAATTTCACCGGCACCCTTCCCTTCAGACCGAAACACAGCAATGCAAGTATCACTATTTGGCGGAGAAGTATGTACGGTGGAGTACTTCCCCGCACGAGCTCTTTCACAAAGGAGCCCTACTACTATTCTGATTGACATGCCGTTTATTGGTGACATTAATGACCTGTGTCACAAATAAACGACAAACAGGATCATCTACTGTCAGGAGATGGAGATTTAAAGCATTTAGATTAGTTGAGCGCTTTATAATTACGTGAATTGGCCTTCAGATAGGGTACAGTCAAGATCCTTCCCGGTGATACACTTTGTCGACAAAGTCCTATGAACGAATCCTGCTACATTACACGTACCTACGGCTGCCGTCGAACACTGAGCGCAAGCGATTTTAGCCTTAGTGGTGGTTCACCGGAAAGTTTGCTGATAGTACCTACTAATGATTTTGTTCGCTGTTCGCACCGAATGAGTTTTGAATAGGCCAATAGGCTATTTGACTGTTACTCAACATTTACAAAATACAAATACAACAGGTTTATTTCATCAACACAATATAGGTAACATTAGTTGGTGATTGGAGCCTCCTTTTAAGCAAATAATGCCTGTTTATTATTAACATTATTTTAAACAAATAGGTAATAAAATGAACACGATTTGTCAAGAAATTAATAAAATCGATGACAAAATGGAGGTGTAACGCTTTCGAAATTTGTGAAGGGACATTTCCTGTCCTTGTCCTTTGCGTGAAAAGGACATTGAACTCAGTTCGGAACACTTCTGACGTCAGTGGCCACTAGTGCTGTCTTTGTCTAGTAAACAATATTGAAACGCTTTTTATCTTGGACAGTATTAGAAATATTTCATTAGATTTTTAATGTTTTTGTTATGAAAAAAGTGTACAGTGCACCACATACTGCCCCCATCTATTTTTCACGTCTTCCTTGTCCATCCAAAGGTTGTCTGGAAGATATCGCTATTAGCGATAAGACCGCCAATGTACCCTTATTTTACATGTTAGTCCTAAGTTTAATAATCTATCTATCTGTCTGTCACGAGGTCGTGGGTTCAATTCCCACAGGACACAAATATTTGTGTGATGAACATAAGTGTTTGTGTTGGTCTGGGCGTTTCCTATGTATTAAAAAAAAATTATATCCATTGTCTAGTACCCATAGCACAAGCTCTGGTTAGTTTAGGACTAGATGGTGCTGTGTAAAAAATGTCCCAAATTTTTTTTTTTATTTATCTATAGTTTCAAGATATCTAATTAAAAAACTTATCAAATATCCTATTACCCATTTTCTGCTGTTGCAAAATGAGGTGAGGTTGTGAACGATAGGCAACCCCCTCTTTTCCCATAACATAATATCTTGCCTGTATTTCCCTGAAGGGTAGGCCTGTAGAGGTAGACCCACACTTCGCCAGTTATTTTATAAGTCC
Source organism: Asteroscopus sphinx (assembly GCA_949699075.1). Classification (NCBI taxonomy): domain Eukaryota; kingdom Metazoa; phylum Arthropoda; class Insecta; order Lepidoptera; family Noctuidae; genus Asteroscopus; species Asteroscopus sphinx. The sequence continues at coordinate 16,163,256 of OX453022.1, read as the reverse complement.
CATGTTATAGGTGGCGAGCCTATTGCCATTAACCGGGCATGAACTGTTTTTCCATGTCCCCATTAAACCCATAGGATTAATGTGATTAAATCTTATGAAAGATATTCCGATCCATATTATTTCAACCGTGGCGAATGACATCTTCATCTTCAAAATAATGTAGGCAGATACTACTCGTGCAGATAAAGAATGGGATTGAAAATGGCGGCATATGTATTTGCCTCTTGCTCACCCGGTATTGTGTGTGAGAGAGACAGAACAATAGAAGTGCCGCTATTTTAAATCCCATTCCTTATCTGCGCGAGTAGTAACTAGTCTAAAGCCTACTTGCGCAACATTTGTTTAATTAGCAAGGTCCTGGCCTCCTGGGCTTATGAAGTGTTTATGCCCAGACAGGGATTTATTTGGTTAGCTCTAGGTTGTCGCTTCTCAGTTGTACCGGGAGACAAATAGTCTCCCTTGAGACGTGCCTTACAGGCGTAGCATAGGGAGGGCTCCGGAGGCAGATTAATTTCTCGGAGTCCCCCTTATTGTGCTGTAGACGGCCACTGGTTTTAGTGGGAAAGAATCCCACACACCCCGGCCTCCATCCCCCATGAGACCGGCAGCCTTTTGAAGGTTTCCTACTCGCAGCAAAAAAAATAAAAAAGGTTATCGCTTCTGGCCCTGGTTTAAATGATGTTGTGCAAGTTGGCCTAAAGGACTCATATTGCGGAAATCACCAGCGGATTAGTTTCCGGCAATATCTACGCAATAAAGATGATATATAACGCATGACATAATATGAAAGTACATTAAATCCAAACTTGATTACTTTTACATAACATGGATTCCCTTACAAAACTGTTCTGTTCGACATGCAAGAAAACCAGTTTTTTGTATAATTTAACGTCTCTCCACATACAATCGAATAAAAAAATAAATCAAAACGAGCAAAAGCGTCGCCTGTAAGTCCAAGTATGGCGTCAGCCTTGATCGCGACCGAGATTGGAGATAATCGCAAGTTTCGTTCAGAAACCGGTCGAAACATGAGTAACCGCGGTTCACGACCACAAACCGTCTTTATTTTTGCATGAAATAAGATATTCATGCATAACAGTTGCGTTCATAATGCAATTGCATTGTCTTGTCATGTTATTTTTTATTTGAAAATTTTGTATTTTATTTTGCGGTTGTAACTGTCAACTTCAGGTTGCTGTGACTTTTGCGGTGATTGGCTGACATATATTGAACCATGTTATAATAAAATGTTTCACCAGGTACATACTCTCTTCCCGTGACAGCTAGGGCACGTGAAAGCTACGAACTACGTCATCGGCTGTGGAGCCAATAGCGGGCTGTTAGCGTGACATTTGTCACTTTGTGTAAATAAATTACCAGCAAAATGCATTTTTTCACTTGCTTCTATAAAGAAGCACTTTTGAACGAATAATTTTATACAGTTTCCTATAATAACTAATTAGATGAATAACACGAGATAACAAATAGTTAGGCTGGTTAGGAATTTATATTGAAGACATCAATTAACGTAACACTGATCGTGACGTAGCTTCGAGGCATCGCGGGATGAGAATACCTGGTGAAACATCTTATTATACCATGTACTAAACAAGACACACTCTCACACACCCCACACAAACATAACACACTCTCACAAGGCACTTTACAACAACAACTTAGAATTTAGGTTTTCTGAAATGTGATTCTTCTACACTTTAACTTTAATTTAATATTATATATTTGTTGCCTAAAACCTTGCAAATTGTAACTTAGCAGGATGAAGTCACTGACTCCTGAAACACAGGTATAATGCCTAGCTCTGGAGTCAGGGTCATACTATGTTTGTACCAGTTTTATGTCAATAAAGAATTTATTTATCTATTTAAGACGTGTGCTTTCAGTACCTAATAATTACTGTTCTCTTCCTAATTAAATTTTCCTATTAAGACTGGCCGGCTGACTTTAGTTAGTTTTTCGAATATTACCGCAAAATTTAACAGGTAGCCTAACATCCAGTTATTTATGAAGTGTACTAACCTCTAACGTCTCGTTGCAAAGTGGTAGAAAGTGAGCCGCCAGCCAAGGCCGCGTCTAATAGGTTGATATTTTCCCGGCACCGAGTAATGATCTCCGTCTGTGCAAGGAAAAGATAACGTATGCAAAAAAGAAAAAAATTATAAAAAAAATACAAGTAATATATTCAGCTGCCAAAATTTTTACATCAACTTATTAAATAATTACTGCTAACTCACTTTATATTCCATCACATCTTCGTTTTTGACACAAACAAACACCAATCAATTAATTTATTTTTACATTGTGTGTATGAGAACAAACATGCAGCATTCGTCTGTATTTATGTCTGTTTTTATATTAACGTATGTGTATGCGAAATAATGCCCAAGCTATCAAGAACTAAACGCCAAACATATATTAGAAAAGCAGAAAAAGGCCCACTGCAATGTAAGGAAAGAGAATTTTGTATTTTGAAATGTACTGAATTATTTTTAAATGTACTGAATTATTTTTAAATGTACTGAATTATTTTTAAATGTACTGTCTTTTGTGTAAAAATATTTAGAGTAGGGTGTTAATTGACTGAAACTCCATATTTAATTTTTATATTTTGCATTTATTTTTCAAACCATTTATACAAAGATCACTTGGTTCTTTAACATTTTGTAAAAAAATAAGATCAATTAACAACCTATCCCTAATCAACATAATATTAATACAAGTACAACTATTCTGTGAGATGTGGCGGAGTTCAGTCAAATCACATATTACAAGAATAAAGATTAATATTATGCGAAGTTTAACGTAATAATGATACAAAAATTACAACCAAAGATTAAGTAGATAAATTGACAAAGTAATACTATGGTTAAGTACCTACGTAAAATTATATCACTCAATGACAAGAATCATGTTATTCAATAACGATGTACCCAGTCTAATAGATAAATAGAAATAAATATTTTGAGCGATTAATAATTATCCCTCCCAGTTTCTGAACTGACTCGAAAACGTCAAATGTAACAGCTGTCAATTTGACATTTCAAGTAACTATTTAACTATGAATGATTTTTATACCCAAGCGTTCAGTAACTCAGCAGTTAACTTAAAGACTAAATAATTATTATAAAGTAACGTTTTTCCCAAAAAAAATTGACTTTACCTAGCACCATACCACCAAAAAGATGAGGATGATTTAAATAAGAAAAAAAACAGGCAGTTAGTAAAAAATTACACAAATCACAATCACAGAACACACGATCAATGTTAGTAGAAGGAAAAATCAAACATTTAAATGGAAAAGAACTAGAAAATGACCAAATTCGTGATCTGTCATGATAGTTTCACTTGTATACTAAAGCCAAAAAATACTGATTGTATGAAAATCATTTGAGCAATAAACATAAAAAAAACTGTGAAACTGTCACAATAATGATGAAATAAACACTGAGGTAATATGTATAGTAGCCGGCACGAGTCGTGAGCACAGATGGACAAGAGTGGGGGCAAGTTCGCGCATGTACACTTTCGACCAAAATTATTTAGTATCTTTGTTCACTAAATTTCACCGTTAGCGTTTTATAAGGATTATGGGTAGTTATAGAAAATACAAACTTTCTCGAATTTCACCCATATTATGATTTTGGGACTTTTTACGCACAGATAAATAAAAAGAAAACATTTTAACTTTTAATTTATTTTTAACTTTTTAGTTATCGCTGGACAGGTTTTTTAACTCGCATTCGTATTCTCAGCTTGTCCTTTCATTTGATACCCATATTGCAGGAAACTTAGTCTAGTCTTAGTCTCATCTTTAGGGGTCCGCCATATTGGATTTAGAGCGACGTCACTTTATTTTTCGAGTTATTCTCAGCAAGCCCTTTCATTTGATACCCATATTGTACAAAATTTCAGCTCAATAGGTTGAAGATATCTGCTTCAAAATTGAGTTGCAAGATTCCACCCTAACAAATATATTTACATACATACATACATTGCAAGTTAAATACAATCTTGTAATAAATAAAGGAAGATGAAGATTTTTTTTTTAAATTAAAAACATTAAACACTCAAAAATCAAAATATAAATTAATTACAACAAAAGAAAAATAAACTGTTTTAAATTCGAAAATGTGAGTCACTAAAGTTGAACCGAAAGTGTACGGTAGCCGAATGACACCTAATTGTCCAATAGACGACGAGCATCGAATGACGGACCAATCGCGTAAATACAATGTTCGGCGTTGGCACCCCGCGCTCCTGACATTCCACCAAACAGATCTATAAATGAACTTCTGCGCAGGTGAAGTTTGTGCTCACGACTCGTGCCGGTATCTGTACCACGTACTAGAGTAGACATTACGAACAAAAAATATCGCGCAACTTGCTGGCCGCGGAGCACGCGCACGGCGAGCATAGCTAAGCGAGTGAGAGTGCAGGAGCTCTAAAACGTGCTATAAAAATCGATTCGAGGTGTCTTCTCTAGTACGTAGTACAATATAACCTCAATGGAAATAAATTAATAAGTTAGCAATTTATCCATACGTATACTGCGATAGTCAGACTTACGTATTCACTAGCATTTATAGAATATAAACTATAAATGCTTGCAGTTTGTACATAAATAAAAATTAACTTTTAATTACAACTATTCACACTATAAGTACTCATGTCATATATTGGAATGTCTTTAAGAGATCGTAGTTATTCACAGCTACCTACGCATATCTGCTTACATTTTTACATGCATTTGTAAAATGCAGCTTATATCAGAACAAACGTAACATTTCCTATAATTAACTATAAAAATGAGTTCGTTGTCAATGCGTATACAGGGTTGAAAAAACGATAGGGAATTGGAGAAAAAGTGTGTTAAATATTGAAGATAGCCAAACTTACACAAGGGAAACCTTGTTTAGAAAAATAAGGATAACTGTATTCACATATTTCTGAAAACTTTCATGCCTGAACCGGGAATCGAACTAAAACCAATATAAAAGAGTACCCTTCGGTATTTTATGGCTTATGTTGATAGAGTTAATAATAAGAATTAAATCTGTCTAATAAACATAGTTTTTTAAAATAAAGGAAGTTCATGAAATAAGAACAAACAACAAATAAATTATGGTGTTTTTTGAGTAATATTTGCTTCCTTCGTAACATTATATAGAAATGTAACTAAGCCATGTTAGATTTAAGGTATTTCTTCAATCTAGGACACAATATTTTTTGGAGTGATTTGGTCGTTATTATTGACTCCAATTGATGGCACAAAAATACAGGATGATATGTTTTGGCATTTTTGAAGGGTCGGTTCCCGGCTGAGACGAAAGAGAATTCCAAAATCTTTAAATGCAGTATTACCTATTTTTAAATATAAAGGAATGTGCTTATGAGTAAATGGACATCGCTAAGAATCTGAGCCTGACCTGAGTCTGTTACAAAGAAAAAAAAAACGAAAGTAATACATTTTAATATTACAATGAATACATGAGCGGCTATGATACTCCATTTGACTTCATATATTTGAACAATCCCTTGTGAGTACTCTATGGTTTTGTGAAAGAATATATTGGCATCACTGTTAAATATAGCCAATCTCTTTTTAGCACCTTCACATCTATAGGAATAGAAAAGTAAAACTGTTTAGTTGCTAGGCAACCACTTGTTTTTGACATAAGTTTGGAAGCAAAAAATAACCTCAAAATTTTTAATATTTTAATGAATTAAACATCTGTGGAGTACTGTCTGTTATATCTGTGGAGCATATTAAAATAGATTGCAACACATTGCCCTCATCGAATTGTATATGGTGAGCATCATCTTTTATTCATAACTTCCATAGGCTGGCCTTTAAAATTAGCAATGTCCTTTGCTGTCTTAAATATTTAATGTACTTTTCCTCCATGCCCCGTTCGTTTTATCCAACCTGTATATAGGTAAACCTATACGTTGACGCGTCTGACGATCGCAGCGAACCTAATGCATATACTTACATAAATAAGGATAAATATCACACAAGCCCAAGCCATATGTCATTGGAGATGAATGTAAACTATAACTAGGACGGAGAAGGCGGCGACGGCCAGGCAGAGGCGCGCGCGCAGGCAGGCGGGCCGCCGCGTGACGCACGAAGCGTTGTCACTGTCCGAGTAGCTACTTAAATCTGAATCGAATTGTGTCCTTACGTAGTCGACCGCGTGCAGAAGGTCGGGCTCGTCGTGGCGGGCCAGCAGCGCCTCGGCCGCCAGCAGCGCCCCCCCCGAGCGTCGCAGCAGCGCCCGCAGCTCCTCCGCCTCCGAGTCCGAGTCGCCCCACGCGTGCCGCCCCTGCTTCGGACTCGACTCGCCCTCCGAGTCCGCGCTCTCCGTCGGCCTGCGACGCAGCTCCGACAAAACAATCTTTTGCAGCTCCGATTCCTTGTCCACCCTCCTCCTTCTATTCAGCGAGTCTAGTAAGTCTGGACGGTTGTTCACCTCAGTGTACTCTAGGGAGCTGTTGATTTCGTCGCTGGTCAGGTTTGAGCTGTGTCGTCTGCGGCTCAGAGCCTGCACGTTGAGCAGATCGAACTCGGGCGATCGCTTGCTGTTTTTGCGTTCGCTTTCAGAGGGTTTGCGGCGACGGACGCCCTCGCTGCTTTCGATGCTAGTGTTGTTTCTAGATCGTTCTAGACTGTCGAGGAGAGACTTTTTACGCTCAGCGCTGGACATGGACTTTTTGGGTTTTCTGGAGGGTGTTTCGATTGGGGAGGTTCTGGTGGGTCGCTTGTATCGTGGGAGGCTTCGTTCTCGCGACGCGTCGGATGGGGGGCGTCGTCGGCGGGTGCCGTTGGGGCTCTGGTCGTTCTCGGGCTGCGCGGATAGGCTAGAGCAGCAGTCAGATTGGGAGTCTAGGAACGCTCGGTAGTCATCGCCGAATTCCAGCAGACGACGCGCTGCATCTGAGTCTGGAGCTTCCGAATAAGGTTCGGAGTTGTATTTTTCCTGTTGACAAGATAATTCAATTAATTAATGCGAGCTTTTAAACGGTAGAAGGATGAAATTTTGAATATTCCAATATTTTTATCTATAATAAGGTAACTTGAGAAATATTAAAATCTCTCCGACTGTTTATTACTAAAAAAATATTTTAACCTCATCATTTGTATGACATGGATTTCCGCAAAGTAACGCCTGATTCCATTATTTATTTATTACTTGAAAAGAGTGTGTCTATAGTTTATAGTGTGTTTATAGTTTTTGCCGGTTTTTCTCCATAGGACTAACTTTTTGGAATAGTGCAACTAGATTCCTAACGTTTTGAAAGTGAATGTATATGCTTATTCGAAATAAATACTTTTGAATTTGAATTTGACTATCCAAAAAAAATAAACCAACCTGATAGAAATCCCACGCCTGCTCCGAAAACGAGCTATGCTCTTCTGTACCAGCAGTCACACTCTTGTCCACATCAGAGTCTTTGTCTATAGATAAGTCCCACATTCGACTGGGGTCCCCTAAACTCAAGGCTATGAAGTTCCTCTCCCTCTCTAGACTCCTGGCTAGCCGTGGCCTCACGGAGCCTCCCGCTGGGCCGAGTTTGAAGCTTGGGGCTACAGATTCCTCATTTTGTTCTGGAATGGCACTGTCAGGTTCCCGGGTCGATATGTGGGTCTTTTCGATGCTCTTGCGCAGGTGGGCAATGGTCGCTAGTTGTTGCTTTATTAGTTCTTCGTCACTATCGTTGCCTGACGTCGATGTTGTGTCGAACCTGAGGGTAGAAGGTTTGGTTTGAAAATCGTTGACCATGTATTTTCAGTTTAACAAAGAGATAAAAAGTATCCAGGTACGCCAGATATAGCAAAAGATTTCTCAGAAATTATGATAGAACGGTTTGATTAGGGTTTTGTATAAATATAGTTTAACTTAGTTCGTTATCGAAATGATATTCAACTCGAAAACACCCATAATCTCCTGAGAAAACTTCATTTATACCTGGTGACATTGAATACTTATCTCTTTGTAAACTGAGTGCCTAGTGCGAGTTTGAAACTTACGTACGCGCGATCAGTTACGTCAACTTTCATTCATAAATTATTAGCTCCCCTGGCGGAAACGAAGAGGAACTACTGATTTATGAATGAAAGTCTATTCCTTCGGTAGCGTGTTCGATAGCGGTAATGTAAGTTTCAAACTTGGAATCAGCACTGTGTACGTAGCACGTAAGTTAATGACTCATAATCATGAAGAGAGAATTATAAAAAAATAACCCGTAAGCACAGAACCCTAAAAGGGAGAATTATTGAAAGATGCAAGATAAGTTGCCTTGTGAATCTCTAAAATAATCGGCAACTGCATCTCTCTCCATCTAAAAGCTCATTCCACGCGAGGTTATAATGTGAGAATCAGCATCCTCCAACACGCTTTCGTCATATGGTGATAATGGCATTTATAAGGAGCTCATGGTGAGATATAATCGCGCAAATTGTGCGATCTGCGAGCTTAAGCTACGCTTGCCCCGGTTACACATCGAGACCCCTCCGTGCCTCGGAGAGCACGTTAAGCTGTCGGTCCCAGTTGTGATACGAATATCTATGGCAGTCGTTACGGGTAGTCCAGATCCTGAATGTAACTGGTCTAACCTCCGAATGTCAGTATTACCCAGTAACTGGGTTGCGGGGGCTGATGCCAGTCGCTCCGTGTAAAATGTTGATGTGCAGTCGCATCTGCTCCCCGATTCAGAACTATACGACAGCCAGTTGTCGACTGGTTCGGTTTGTTATCTCGTTTTGTCTCATGATTCACGCAACTAGAGAAAAAGAGATAACAAACCGAATCGGTCGACAACTGGCTATCGTGTGGTTTTAAATCGGGGAGCTGGTTAGACTGGAAGCCGATCCCGATACAACTGGGAAAAAGTGAGTAGGATAATGATGATGATAACGAATGGCATTTATAAGAAGAAAAAAATAGGAAGAGGGCCCAGTTTCCAGAATAATTGAAAAATGTAAAGTGCTTATTACACTACACTTCATCAGAGGTTGGCAGCAGCGTTCTCTGAGTACTTAACCAACCAGCCCGCCTGCCAAGCGTGACAATTATGGCATATCCCTCTCTTTTGGGGGAGGCCGATGTCCAGCAATGGACATCTTTAGGCTGAAATGATGAACGATGATGACACTACATCAAATTCAGGAATCCTTATTAGGATTTAGGAAAGGAAATCAGGAAATAAGGAAAGGTTAATAGGAGTTAGGTCGGTGTAATAAGGAGGTAACTTACCTAAATCCCAATTAGAATTTCTGAATTTAGTGTAGTGCAATAAGTGCTATAGCATGTAACGTATAAATACGCCGACACGGTTTATGGATCTACATCTCACCCACCCGATATACCTAAAGTCCGCCACTTTCGAGAAAACCATTCCCGATGCAACAGCTGCCAGGGGGACATAGCGGCGGGGTCCCCCTGCAATGCCCCAATAAGCCGAGGTCCGAGCCCTTCCCTGGGTGCCGCCCTTATGCGGTTCTGCAACCGCGATTTTAGTTTGTAAAGTTAGGATTAGGGATTTTTTTTCGACGGATGGAGTCACTAGCGGGATTATCCGCCACCCGCCCGGTTAAGCAGACACGGTACCTATCTCGGGTACCATCTGCGAGTCCTATCGAAAAAAAAAAAATTGATCTACATACCTGCTCTTTCTACTAGTAGCAGGGTCACTGGCCGCACTTCTCTCGTGCTTATCTTCTATCTCAGGACTCAATCTCCCGCAGAAAGACAGAGACTTCACAAGTCTCTCTCCTCTTCGCACTGCCGTATTGTTCCGACGCAGTTTGAGCCTCTTGCGACGTAGCCAGCCGTGTTTGTCGTTAGCTTCGACGCAAGATGTGCAGGCTTCCGTCATTGTGTTGGTGCTGGATACGTGACCCTAGGTGGAATTTATTGTGAAGATGTGAGACATAATCCAATAGAAATGAGATTTATCGTTTTTTTTTCGCTAAAAAACTTCTTGGTCATAATAAATCAGAGAGAGTTAACGTGTTATAAATTTGTTTTTGACAAAACATTCGTCAAAGTGATATTCAATTATTTGGAGTATTCTTGAAAGGAAAATAAATTTATTGAAAGTTTTTTTAAAGCACATATAGATAGTTATTCACAAATGAGATTTTAAAGCTAAGCTAATAGATAGAAGTTTTTAAACTTTCGCGAACTTCACTCATATTGAACTATATTTACGGGACTTGTCGCGCATAGTAAAATAGTCAATAGTCTGCTCGTGACCACGGCCAATGCAACTTGGCCGAAACGTCGAGGTTAAAATATTTGTTATGTTTTGATTTTATTGTGCGTGACAAGTCCCGTAAATATAGTTCAATATAAGCTAATAGATATCCTCATTCAAGAGGTCATAATATTTGTTTGCACAAAAACATGGAATTTTTGTTTTACAAATAGATTAGCTACAATACCTGTACAGTAGTAGAACTTCCCCGTAGCTTCGAATTTGAATTAGACGGAGTGACCCTTTGAGGAGATGAGAGAGTGTTCAGAGCAGATTCAGAAATCGACATGTTGTGCGACATAGCGGCAACGTCGCCTGCGGTGGGCGTGGCTACCAGGGATGCGCCTGCGCCGCTCAGCTGTGACAGGCAGGAAACCGACCACGGCCGTGCACTGTTGCCACCCCGCTTCTTGCGCAGTGTCACCTATAGCCAGAGTATGCCTCAACCGTTTGTTATGTACTTTGAGCGTTAAAGTTAGCCAAAATCAGTGTGTCAAAGTAATTTAGGGTTTATTAGCAGATCCCTATCAAGTTTGAGTGAAAGAAAGTAAACAGAAAATTGTGTATCTATAACAAAATTAAGACCCGAAGTCATAAGAAAGTTAACAATAGCAGCTCATTAGATTCGAGTATAATAAATTAGTTAATTTATGTAAACACATGAAGCGACACGAGATTAGTATTTATACACAAGTCTATAAAGTCTTTTTTACCTTGGCATGGTGTGTGGGAGTTACGGTGCAAGTGGAAGTGCTCATGTCCATGGATGAATGAATGTTCCTCTCTTCGGATGTCAGTGACGTATCCACTTCGCTCTCGGTTGTGTACTCGCCGGATGCGTCGTAGCTTTCAGTACCCTGGAAGAAGTTGCAATAAGGAAATGCTTAAAAATACAAAGAATTTTGGAGAACTCTTACCAGAAATTAAGGGATTTAATGTCGTAGAGTTGTTTGTAATAATTAAGATTCTCATTGGAATTACATACACAACCTTATTCTAAGTTTATACTAAACCTCTATAGGGGTAATTGTACTCATCATTATGAACAACTTTTACAATGGGACCAACAATAAATTCGCGAAAAAAGAATCAGCTGATCCCTACATTTGTGTTCACATAAATCGACAAAATGTAGGGACCAGCAGATAATTTTTTTCGCGATTTCAGGTTTGGGCCCATAGTAAAAGGTGTTTATAATATTGAGTACAATGAACCCTTAAGAGGTAAACCTCTTATACTAATTACTAAAGTATAAACTAAGAATAAGGTCGTATACTGGCACAGACCAGTAAGCCTCTAGACGCCGATTAGCCGGACACCCCCGGTTACAACGCATATGCAGTACTACTGCATATCATACGCCCCGCCGCCAATCAGGACGTCAGTCCGTCAGCGAGCAGCACCAATCATACGGAATCATACCACCGAACTTTGAGCCGACCAATCGTAACGCGCCGTCCGCCCCCCGGTCCCCGCCAATATTTTACGACTGCGTTCTAATGCAAAACTTTGTTCATGCGGCGTCTTGTGGCTTATTGGTCTGTGTATACTGGATAATTTATAAGGAACTCGGATATTCTATTTTAATAATGTCGTTGCGATAAGAACAGATACTGAACCACAATGCAACACACTCCTTAAAAGTTATCTTGTATAAACCCAATAAGAATCTTCTCATGTCCATCCAATGCAAGATAAAAAACTAGTTGGAATGGATAATAAATCGTTTAAAATGAAACGGTTGAGCGTTTAAATTATATTACAAGTGAATTATTTCATTTGTTAAATTGTGTATCTTTCATGCAATTTTTTCAAATATCATTATTGGAGAGGCGTCTGTCCAGTAGCGGACTGCGACAGGCCGATTTGATTGATTGATTATTTAATCAAACAGCTAAATGCTTTCGTTATTTTAAATAAAACGGCTTTCTAAAATAAACTAACCTGATTGTTATCACTCTTGCCTTCCGAACTCTGATTCAACCACTCCTTGATCCTCGACATTTTGTTCCTACTAACATTTTTCCCTTCCTCCTCAAACGACATCGGCATAAAGTTTCTTGGTCCCTTCTTTTTACCCAACGCCTGTTTCTGTACTAATTCTTCAGCTTGATTAACTAGTCTCTCTATATCTTTACATCTTTCTACTCTAAGTAAATCAGGTGTTGATGACTCTAGTTTCGGTTTTGGTGACGGTGGTTTTTCTTTCTTTTCATCTAAAGGTAATTCGCATTGGATTTCAACAGATGACGTCATTATATCAGTGGAGTCTTCATTCCCAATTTTAGCACCACCAACGTATGTCCATTCTTCCTCTGAAGATTCTTCTTGTGATTTCTCTGTTTCGATCATTTGTCTGTCTGAATCTGTATCGTGGTGTCTGAAATAGAATGTTCCTAGATGTTTCGATTTTCGGTCCGTTTGGTTAAATTTTGATGTGTCTACTGGTTTCTTCCTTTTTATTACTGTCGGTGGAGTTTTTAGTTTTTCTTCTATAGCGACGTTGTGTTCTAGGCCTGCAAAAGAAACTAGTGATGTACTCGAACGAACGAATGCAAATAACGTCACGTTTGTTTGTTTGTGAAACAGTGGATTTTTTTAAAACAATACGTACAATGCTATTGTTTTTAAATTCAAATCAGTCGAGAGCTGGGTTTGTTTGCCTATACAAGAAAATGGAAAGCAGCGTTGTTCATTGATGGCTTATGTATGAATAGTCATGTGTGAGATCTAACACGTAATTGTTACTGCTTACAGTGATGTTTCACCTATTTAAAACTGTATTTGAAGCAACGTCAATGACCGTTTATTTAGTCTTATCAGCTTCTCCATTCAACAACCACATCTACAGAAGAAATTGACGGTACTGATAAACGACGTTTTGCATTCGGCAAACATATTGCAATAGCATGGTGACTACATGTCTAGACATTTGCGGAACTGATCACCATGGTCAGTAGACAGTATTGGCTACCACGGCGATGACGGTAATACAAATACAAATAGTTTATTGAGCTTAACAAATAATTTTACAAGTTAGTGCTTGGAGTCTCCTTTTAAGCAAGCAGGTAGCAAGTTTTAGGTAAGCATGCTGGGCTAGCGTCGTTTGTTCTCTAGAGACAGACCACAGCGTCATTCTGGTGATATACCTACGTCACATGTCACTTGGTTGATCGCGTGACTGTTCTTTGTAGAGTAAGCTGATAAAAAAATAGTTTTTCCAATAATTCGGGAATTCTTGTGTTCATAGAGGCTGAAGAGGGAAGCTTCTATAAATACTAGATTCCCCGAAATATTGTAAGAAAATAATATTTATTAGCCTCGGTCTACAAAGAATAGTCACACTCACCAGCACGGTCTGATCGGTGGCGTGTGTGACGTAACACGGACCGTGTAGTCTGCTCGTTATTTTGCATTTTTTTTTTTTCAAAATTAATTGGGCTAAGGGTAGGAGGATGATGATGATAATTAGTAGTCTTACCATCCACATGGTCGGTCGTCGGCACGGTCTGGTCAGTAGCTCGTGCGGTGACGTCACAAGCGCCCGGCACTCTTCTCTCGTCCGCCATGCTGTAGCACCGCGCTCGCTCCAGCTCCGACTCACAGTCTGACCCGAAGCCGCGCCACGTGTACGTTAGCACATATTCTTGTTCCTCCTGCAAATATAATAGGTTAATATAATAGGTTAATCTTCATTTATTACAGTGCTTTTTCATGATCACTTTTTACAAGGGGAGTTTTTAGTCTACAGAAGCACTTTTTCTTATTCAATAGCTGTTCTCGTTGGAACATTTTTTAACCAAGAAATTTACGGTCCACGACAAGCATCACGTGGAACCGTGCTTTTTTAACGTTGCTCATGGTCTCGCGTACAGGATAGTCCTTTAGGTATCTTTGGGTGGCACATCACACGAACAACATTCAAACGGCAGCCTTGAGCCACTCTGTGAAGCCGAAGAGACTCTAAACATTGACTGGCATCTGTAAGCCAGACTTAAGAGGCCTTTCATGTTTCACAGCCGTCTCGCTCTAACTTTAGCAATTTTTTAAAGATTTCAAGAGATTTTAGGCAAAATTTAAAAATGTATAGGTACTATTATTATCCTTCATGGTAATATTACAAACATATTTTCATCTTGTTTTGTTGCCTAGGAGAGGAAAAGGAGAAAAATATATTTCTTTGTTTTTCTTTCTCTATAAATCATGTATGGAAACAAAACCATTGTTTAAATATTCGTAATGTTACCCTGAAGGACAATAATAGAATAATTTTTTAAATTTCGCCTAAAATCTTTTCATCATCCTCCTGCCCTTATCCCAATTTATTTGGGGTCGGCGCAGCATGTTTTTTTCTTCCATACATCTCTATCAGCCGTCATTTCTGTGTTTACTTTCTTTCTATTCATATCATCTTTCACACAATCCATCCATATTTTCTTCGGTCTCCCTCTTTTCTTATAGCCATCGACATTCATACTTAAAACTTTCCTCGTAACATGCTCCCCATTCCTCCTCATCACATGTCCATACCATGATAGTCTGTTGCTACTTAACTTCTCTGTCACTGGCGCTACTTTCAGACTCCCTCTTACATATTCATTCCTTATCCTATCCATTCTCGTTATACCACACATTCCTCTTAACATTCTCATCTCAGCTGCATGCACTTGCCTTTCATTAATTGCTTTCGTAGCCCAACATTCCGATCCATACAGGACAGCAGGTCTTATCATGGTCTTATAGATTTTCCCCTTCAGTTTAAGAGGAATTCGGGAGTCACATGTTTTTTTTAAATATTTCAAAATCTTTTGAAATATTAAAAAAAAAGCTGGTGAAGTAAAATATTCTAGCTAGTTTTGAAATTGCTAAGGCGGTTCTACCACGGTAACGCAAGTCGAAGCAAAATGCGTCAGAATGATATTAGCATCGCATTGAATTGTACGGTGTCGCACACGGCATCGGCTATGGCTGTCGCATAGACGTCTCTGCAATATCACAGGCAATATGGACACAGTGGCGTTTCGCTGCGACTTGACGACTGTGACGGTGATGACCGTACAGACCGTGGGAGAATCGCCTAATCCACTTGTATATCGTTCATTTACCTGCAGTTCGACGAAAGTCTTTGACCAGTGTGTGTTGCCAGTAATTCCTTACGGCACTGAAACGTGGTCGTTCACAATGGGCCTAATAAAGCAATGGAGAGGGCTATGCTCGGAGTGTCCCTTCGTGATCGAATCAGAAATTAGGAGATTCGCAGAAGAACGAAAGTAACTGACATAGCCCGAAGAATTGCCAAACTTAAGTGGAAGTGGGCGGGGCACATTGCTCGCAGAACGGCTGGCCGATAGGGCAGTAAAGTTCTGGTGTGGCGACCGCCTACTGAAAGGCGCAACGTGGGTAGGCCCCCACAAGGTTGACCAACTACCTGGTGAAGGTCGCGGGAATCCGCTGGATGCGGAAAGCGCAGGACCGGTCGTTGTGGCGATACTTGGGGGAGGCCTATGTCAGGCAGTGGACGTCTTTCGGTTGAAATGATGATGATGACTTGTAGTTCAACAGTTATAGTTACCTCAGAAGCAGACTGTCTGCTGTCCAGCGAGCTGTCTCTTCGTCGTGCATTGACTGGAGTCCGTTGTCTTCGCGGAGACCCTCGCTTGCTGAGCCTGGGTTGTTTTAAAGCTGGCTCGTCGTCACTGTCGCTTGCCGCTTCCACTGATAAACAGCCCTGGAATAAGGGAAATAAATATCAATTAGTATATAGAATGAGGCGTTCTAAAATTGAATCCTAAAGTGATTATCAGAAAGTACGTATCTAGCATTGGAGTGTTAGAAATAGGCGTTATTGGTGTGAGAACTTGTAATTATGAACAATACACGTACAGTTGACGACCTCTGTGGTCTAGTGGTTCGAGTTTCGGATTGCTGATCACGAGGTCGTGGGTTCGATTCCTACAGGACACAAATATTTGTGTGATGAACATAAGTGTTTGTGTTGGTCTGGTTGTTTCTTGTGTATTATAAGTATGTATTTACAAAAAAAAAAGTATATAAGTATTATATAAAAAAAAACGAAAAAAATACTGTGTTGTGTTCTGTGTTTGAAAAAATGCAATATTTATGTGTACAATAGTTGTATTATGTGAGGAGAAATAAACGATTATTATTTATTTTATTTATTTATTTATTTTTATATCCATTCTAGTACCCATAGCACAAGCTCTGCTTAGTTTGGGACTACATGGTGATGTGTAAAATTGTCCCAAAAAATATATTTATTAATTTACAAGCTAGCTGCGGCTTTATGATCGCAGTGTAGCGATCATAAAGCCGCAGCTAGCTTGTAAACATACGTCCAAATACGGCAACTTTAGCTTGAGAATAGACAAAATGGACTGCAATAAATAGCACCTAATAAGATTATGGGCTCCGGTGAAAAATTGGATCTGTAATATATCATTCCAAGTAAAGATATATATCCGATTAGCATATACATATCAGCTTAATATATCCGGGACAGAAGTAACTTTACGTTGCATGCTATGTCTAAGATAGATAACTCCGGCTTCTAAATAAATCTACCGGAGTGAGGCTGGATATAATGTAGCCGATTTGATAGATCCGCGGAACGATTAAGTGACACAGTAACATAATAATTGATTTCCATTCACACTTTACGGGCTTATGACTGTCTCTCAACTCAGCCTATCGCAGTCCACTGCTGGACATAGGCCTTAGAACTGACTATCAAATAAAAAAGCCGTATTTAAAAATCAAGTAATCAATGATTATATAAACTTAGTTTTTATTCCATAAGACCAGTGGGGTAATTGTGTAATGCATTCACATTGACATCAGCTTTCATTTTGAAATTACAGAAATATTCATTGCGTGGTACGTAGTTGTCAATTTGACGGATTGTCAAAACACACGGAGCAATGAACATTGAAATCCAGATGAATGCGATCGCGAGTGAGTTACGCAATTAGGCAGCTGTATCGTTGTCGTCAGTGTCGAATGTCGGACGTCGTTGGTACTCGGATATAGGATGTTTATTTTTTTGAAAATGAAGGAGTGATAGAGTGATACATATCCGCTTTGGGATATATATCCGAAGATATAGATGTGTCCGGAGATACCCATGCCTAATTTAAAACCACAGAACATTTAATTGATAAAACGTTAATTTTATGGCCACACAGTGCCGACTATAGATAATACATAATATTGGAGAAGACGTTGTCATAAAATTAGCTAGTGAATCAGCTTCTATAAAGCTGATCAGCTTTCGAATAAAAAAAAAATACTTACATCCAATCACAACTTGTGATTAGATGTAAGTATTTTTGCCGACCAATCACAGGAGCTGATATTAGATTTGACAACAGATCAAATTGATCAACGTGCTTGAAACATAGTTCCATCATCTTATTCCCTGAAGCTATCTTAGAATACCCCGATCACACGCTCATAATCAAACAGTAAAAACGCCATAAAACTAACCGATATTTACGACTACCATTCATACTATATTTAACAAAATCCATTTAAAAATTAATTTACGGTCAATAAAAGTCATTTTAAGATCCCACAGATATTTATAGTCCGCCACAAAATAGTATGAATTAACCCCCAATGTGCCGTAATGGTCTCAACTATCCCTACGCTAGTAAATGGGTCAAATGTATCCTAGCAACCACAAATCATAACATGGCGGACAAGTTAAATTATTTATTTGTGGAGATAGGTCACGTGACTAACCCTTTAATGGTCACGTGGCCTTCAGTGCTTTTGTGTTCCAAAAATTAAACAACTGTATGGCTATAACAAATGCATGGTTTTACGGCCTGAAATTTTAATGGCTGTTTTCCTGAAAAGGGGTCTTTATACTCACCATTACGAACAACTTTTCCCATAGGACCAACCCTGGAATCGAGAAAACAAAATCAGCTGGTCCAACATTTTATCGATTTAAGTGAACAAAAATAGAATCAGCTTGTCTAAGAGCTGGTCTCTACGGACCAGCAGATTTTTTTCGCAATTTTAGTGTAGGTCCCATAGTAAAAGTAGTTCATAATGATGAGTATAATGACCCCTTTTCAGAAAAATAGCCATTACATTTCAGCGTATACAAAGAGATTCAATATAGGGCACTAGTAAATATTTAATGTCTTTGAGCGTATATTTATCTCTCTTCCACCAAGTAAATGTATTGGTAAATGCCCACCATATTTTGAACAAAAATAATTGTTGTAAGAAGTACTTTTTAAGCTACGCCTATAAAAAACTGGATACAAAACTGATACAGAGCTTCGCAAAATCGTTTTGTTTCGACATGGTATAATACAAATGTGAATAAAAACCAAGATGGCCATATAAAATTAGAAAGCTTGAAGAATTTACACTAAATTAATTAACACCTGCATAGGTTTTATGACCATTCAAAGTAACAAAAGAAAATCAGAAGTATACCAAAATAAAGACCAAAAAGCCATCAATCACAAGTGATTAGAGTAAGATTTAGGATTGTAGTAGAATTGTAGCTGCTCAAAATAACTGTTAAGTACCTATTTATTTTCAAAAACAAAATTCCAATTTGAGATACTGGTGTCGATTCTCTTGTTCACGAACTAAACTTATTTTAAACTATCGCTCTCTACAAGAAAGGGATGGCAACACCTTTCCTTCTTCATGTCTCAGTTTGGCCACAGATAATATAATACTATACTAGGTTTGGCGAACCGATTTGCGGTACCATTTAGGCAACAGTCTAGGTGGTATTGCAGTTGTTATGGGCAAAGGTATCCACTTAACATCAGGTGGGCCTTTAGATAGTTACGCCATACCATACTAAAAAAAAAACACCTGTTTGGAACCCAGTTCTAAAAATAATCAAGTCCCAAACAGCACGTAACACTGTAAAAGACAATGACATTGTGAGTGATTACTGCGCGCATCGAAACGATTTTAATTAATAAAAATTGTACGGTAGATTAATTTATTTTTTAGAAATATCTGTAAAGACGCTTGTCATCTTGGTCTTCCTGCGACCACGAATGCTGCAAAGCTTTCGAAAAGTCAGGAAAACCAATTAAAATAATATATATAACTTTGTTTTATTGTAAAAAAAAAACAATTTAAATCCTGTCAAATTAGTTTACGTGTTACATTAGATTGTATTTTAGTAAGCACGTTCCGAGATCACGACTAAACTTGTATGGAGATTTTAGTTCCGACTAATTTGACAGTTCTAAAATTGTTGCCATCCCTTTCTTGTTACTACTTCTAGTAAAAGAGAGTGATAGTTTAAAATAAGTTTAGTTCGTGAACAGAGAATCAACACCACTATCACTTAAATCCCCTAAAATTGAAACATTTTTTTTCATAGACCACGTTTATTTTGAGACAAAAAGTATTAATGCCACCACCACGATACACCCCTTTGCTATTCCACTCAATTGCAAAAATAGAAGGGGATGAATCAATTCGCCACACCACTTGGGGTCTGCAGTCATGTTTGCAAACAGCACCGGGTGGCTGATTAGACTATTGTGTTGGTGAGAAATTCTACGCACCGTTGTGAATTTATTGCATGCTCTTTTTAGGAGAAAGGGGAAACTTACTAGATCGTTTGTATGGGCCCTTGATTATGTGATACTGTTTGTAGTAAGATCTTATTTTAGGGATAATTCATTTAAAAGTTTTTATTTCAAATATGCACAGTACAAGTTCAAGAAATGTTGAGAACTTAGTTGCACGGTTTCAAAAGATAGATCCGGCAAGAAACTCAACGGATACTCTTTTAAAATAATATGTGGTACAATCTAGTATATACTAGATTGTACCAATCTTCTGATTAAATTTTAGTGAGAAATTACCTAGATTTTGACATTACACAGTTTATTTCACATTCATATCAGCAGCAGTAGCTTAATTACATTCATAACCTAATCCACTGCTTCTAGTTTTTTTGTCACACCTTAGAATAATATGTGACAGAAAAAAATATTTTTATGTCACATCTTAGAATACTATGTGACAGAAAAACTAGAAGCAGTGGAGTAAGTTATGAATGTGATTAAGCTACTGCTGCTGATATGAATGTGAAATACACTGTGTAGTGTCAAAATCTAGTCCATAATAAGTCCGATTTAACACATGTCAAACGCTCTGTGCAGTGTGTACACCGTGTATTTCACATTCATATCAGTAGCAGTGGCTTAATCACATTCATAACTTATTTCACTGCTTCTAGTTTTCTGTCACGTGTGACAAAAAAACTAGACGCTGTGGATTAGGTTATGAATGTGACTAAGCTACTGCTGCTGATATGAATGTGAAATGCACTGCGTAGTGTCAAAATCTAGGTAATTTGACACTGCATTTTACGTGTCAAACCGGACTTATTACTTTGTGGTAAGTATAGTAAGTTCTACGTACCTATGTTAGTAGATTCTAATAGCTAGCTAGCTACGTGCCTACCAGCCCTTCTGAGACCGCATGTCGATACGAACGTAATAAATATGGATGTTGACCTTTCGACACGACTGGCAACGGAAAAGGAATGTAATGATTTAAAAATAAAAGCAAGAGATGAGAATCGTGAAAACTGTTATAAATATTAAAAAAAACTAAATTATACAAATTTATACCAAACCAAGAAACTGAAGGTAAAACAGAAAACTTGGGGGGAGTCCGAATCTAGAACCGCGATATTCTGAACCAAAATTCTTTGCAACCGTACCTGATTATCGATCCTAGCGAGACACGCTTCGAGATGGCACTGCCACTCAATGGCCCTCAGGTACAGCAGATGCCAGCGCCTTTCAAGTGCACGTGCCGCGTCTCCTCCGCCACACAGCCGCACCACCGAGCTCACGATCCGACCGTGGCATTCCACGTCGCGTTGCAATACCTGCGGAAGAATAAAGATGTTATTAGAAACTGAATAAAAAAAAAAAACGATTGAGATATCTTCTTCTGTCGTGTA
Source organism: Asteroscopus sphinx (assembly GCA_949699075.1). Taxonomy (NCBI): domain Eukaryota; kingdom Metazoa; phylum Arthropoda; class Insecta; order Lepidoptera; family Noctuidae; genus Asteroscopus; species Asteroscopus sphinx. Next base: position 16,141,988 of record OX453022.1, on the reverse strand, counting down.
GCTCATGTCATGGTGTAAAGCCAGTCAGCTGGTTGGTAGCGGGGCTGATTGCCCAGGGTGCGCTGGACGATTAATTATATGTCGTCACTCGTTGAGGCTCTTTTTATTTATAGTATAGGATGGCGAAATGAGCTAAAGGCCCACCTGATGTTAAGAGGTTACCATTGCCCATAACAACTTCAATACCACCTAGGCTGTTGGCTAAATGGTACTGCAAGTCCGTTCTCCAAACTGAGACATGAAGATGGATAGTCTCATGTGATTGTAATTTCACCGGCACCCGTATCCTTCAGACCGAAACACAGCAATGCAAGCATCACTATTTGGCGGAGAAATAGGTATGGCGGTAGTACTTCCCCGGACGAGCTCTTTCACAAATGAGCTCAATTACTACTAAAATAAATGCACCCTAATGATGAAACCACTAGGTACCACCTTAATGATTGAGATATAATTTGTCAATTTTAAATCTTTTCACGTAAATGTTCCCAATCTGAAATATTAACTGGGCCATTTGATAACAATAGCTGAAGAACATATGGTTTGGAAATCACCTTTGCACAGCAGTGCGCTGATACAAGCCGACGGTTATAGTAACAGTACCATAAGAAAAGAGAAGACTATTATTACCTATTCTATGACAGTACCTATTTGATCAGCCCGACACTGTTACTGCATCAGAGTTAACAAAATTTGCAAAATGTACAAAAAGTTTGAGGTTATTTCAACGACATTCGACATAATTTTGATGCTGTGATTTTTTTTGTCCTTAATTTTCATTAGAGATCATAAATCTGATACCATACAAAACATAGTTTTGGGCGCATAAAATGACAAAACATAAAAACCATTTAACAAACACAATGGAAGTATCGATACTCACCAAAACAAGAATGCGGATCTTATAACAAACAAGATCATAGTTCCGATATGAAAATACGTGGCGTAACACAGTACCGACACTATAAAAGAAGCCGGCCCTAGTCTATACAAAGTCTATACAACAAAAAAACAAAAAAAATACAAAGTTTACACAATATAAAAGATGGCGGTGCGAGAGCGAAGACCGACCAATCAAAATTAACAATGGCCGTTGACACAATAAGTCAAAGCCGTTTATTCGGAAAAAAATAAAATTGAAAATCGAACAAAGGGCGGAACGTGCTCTGGTAGTTGCGCACGCGCATCTGAGTATGACAGCCGATATTACGGTATTTATTCGGGGATGAATTTGTTCGAGATAGATGAAATTTTTTACATAAAATATGAAATTTTCCTGTTGAAGTATTGTTGATTTCAGTGTTCTAAAATATTATCAGGTAAAAAAGCCATTCTTGGTAGAACTTGGTATCGGTTCGCAGAATTTAAAAAGCATGAAATTAAATACGCCTGTCACGTCCTGTTCGCGTTTTAGCCATTTTTTCATGTATTCAGTGCACACTGTCCATTAATAGGAAATCTACTGCCAGTATCATTCAGCGAGTTCTCGGAGCTCGGAGCAAGCGCAAGTTAAGTGAAGAATCGTAAAATAGCTCGTAAAGTCGAGTTTCTATGATTCCCAACATAAGTTAGTGCGACAATAATAATTATAATATTAAATAATCATTTATTTCGGACATGACATCCATATAACAACACAGGAAATAAAAAAATAACTGAATAATTATAACTGCATATTCCGAGTTACGAATGCATCATCATCTAGATAACGTCAAACTCGATTACCTAGGAGTAAAAGATGATATGTCGACGTCAGGTAACAGTTTCTTAGTGAGATGAACGGCTTTAGATCGGATCAGTTCAGTAACAAACCTGCGAAGGGATACCATGTTTGGCGTTATCTCGAGACAAGCAACGTTTAAGAGGTGTAAGTAATGTTGAGTATCAGATTGAATTAATATTATCTTAGAACTAAAAGCCTGGTTACAGAAGTAATATGAGGGTTTCTGCATGCAACCGGAATGACCGACATAGCTTGTAGGATCAGTAAGCTGAAGTGGCAGTGGGCTGGCCATGTCTGTCGAAGGTCCGATGGCCGGAGCAGACGAGTCCTTAAGTGGAGTCCGCGAATCTGCAAACGCAGCGTATGACGCCCCCCCGCCAGGTGGTCCGATGACCTGAAGAATGTGGCTGGGGGCGACTGGTTGCGAAAGACAGAGGAACGAGTGTCGTAGCGCAACTTGCGAGAGGCTTATGTCCAGCAGTGCACTGCGATAGGCTAAGTTGATTGAACATTTCATCATCATCCTCTGCCCTTATCCCAATATATTTGGGGTCAGCGTAGCATGTATTTTTCTTCCATAGATCTCTATCAGTCGTAGTCAATAACATTTCTGGAGCGTTTTTATGAATTACCTAATAGTAAATGAAAAATTATCTACATTATTTATCAACCCACATTTCGCCAGTTATGTTATAAGTCCCAAGTCTGTTGCCGTTTACCGGGGATAAATCCAGACTCCGGGCTACTACTGAGAATTTCCTAATAAAAAAAACAAATAACACTTTGCCTAATGATATTGTAATTCAGTGTAAAGTAAGTTTTTATGCGTCGTTATTATGACTAAATTTGCAACAAGTTCCAAGTTTTTTTTTTTTTTTTACATTTATTTATTTATTTGTACTTAAAACACAATACAGAGCACGAGGAACAACAGCAGGTTGTACAATCAAGTCAAAAGAAAAAAAGTAGTAGTAGAAAAGTTAAGGTTTAATGACAGATTTCCGGCCCCTAAACTAGGTACGCAGACCTATATCTTAAGAGTCGGGAATTTCTACGGTTTCAGTTTTATAATACAACCGTGATATTTCAGTTATTTCACTTTAACAACAGCAAGCGAAGTATGTGTTCGAGATTGGGAGAGTGGTTGGGTAGGATGTTTTATTATGTGATGATTCATTTATAAAATCTGTTATAAGAATAACAAGTTCAGTTGCTAACAATGAGAGTCCAGTTTGCTCCATCGACGTGGCTCCTCTACCGTTTCATCCATATAAATTACCAACAGATGGATGCAGCGATTACATACCAAATTACAAATTTATCGAGATCGTTGGACGTCGTCTCGATTCCAATTGCATGGGAAAACGATTCTAAATAGGAATGGGAAAGTTAACTATTAGAACGGACAGTTGGTTAATTCAAATCAGACATAAGATGTTGCTTCCTTGATAGGTGGAGAATTTACATGTTTTTTTTTAAACTGGAAATGAATTTATTATATAAATAGGAAATAATGTTATCACCTACACGTTCCAATAAAAAGTGATACCTAAATAAAAAGTATTTATTTATAATTCAGCGTCAATAAAATCGTTAAACTGATTAGTTGTAACTCCAAAGATCCCTATAAACTTTATGGCATGAAAAATACAGTTATAGTAAACATAATATTGTGTAAGAAAATTTTATCGCTTTGTCGTTTGTTTGCACCTTAACATTATTTTATGGCTTTTATTATGTTTTGATATTTATTTATCAAACTTACAGTAATGCAAATAGTGTTGACCTTTTTATGTACCCGTTTATGGTCTGTATGAAATAAAAACAAATGACTCTACACACAATAAATTTCTTAAATTAGTTAACTTTAAATATGTATGAATTTTCAATCTGTTCACCTCAAATACGTAAAAACTTATAATAAGATATGTAAGTACGTACATATATTGCCCACGTGGAAAAAGGTATTATGGAGTAAGTTAATTAACCATAACCATAAATAATAAATTATATTTATTTTCACACGCAATTTGAACCTAATAAGTCGTTAAACAGTGGGGGATTTGATTTTTTTCATTCATTATTTCCCATTTAATCAAAGATAACTTTGAAGTTATTTTAATTACATTTTAAATTGAACGTGTAAAGGAAGAAATTATACGTATCGAAGAAATTAACTATATAAAAAAAACAATTCAGAATTTTCCGTGAGAAAAAGATAGCAGTTACTTTAGCTTCTGTATAGTAAAAATTTATAGTTGGAACGGTAATTCCAATTTTTTTTTTTGAAGCTAATTGTTATTGATAAATTCAATTCTAAAATTATGTCCTTTTCCGAGAACACAAGAACATTCAAACGATATCGCAATCACAAATCCTAATAACCATCGTCTGATTACATCGACAATAATTACAAATGATTATAAATAAGATAAAATTATCACCTTCTTAGACTGCGTTTAATACCATAAGGTCGTATAAGTCAAGGCGAACGATGTAATTTGGTATTTTCTTCGCGATTCACACAGATCGATTCATATCGTGATATGTCGACTTGTCGAGTACAAGCACTTAGGGTCTATTGAAACGTCAAAATGATAAGTAGGCTTTTTTAGGGTTCCGAAGTCCTACAAGGAACCCTTATAGTTTCGTCATTAGTATAGTCATAGTCGTTTTTCCGTATTTTAGGGGTGGCGTCCATACATGTGAAATGGGGAAAAAAAAAATTATTTCGCTGCACCCCCTCGTGTGGGATATCATTGAATAGGTCTACTAAAATGAAGCTAATGTTTCATACACCACTTTTTTATCAGGTGTACCATCTGCGAAATATAGCCCGCCAAAGTGGCTTGCAATGTGTCCCCCCCCCTGCCATTTCTAAACTATACAATGTAGAAACTTATAATCTTCCACATTGATAGACCTTTGTGAAAACTCTCTTTTAAAATTATTTTGAGTATCATGTGATTATAATTTTTTGAGTTATAGAGAGAAAACTGAAAAATACTTAAAACGTCCAAGTTCAAAGGTCATTGACCTTAGAGAAAAATTATCATAGCAAATAATGCTCCTTTAGCTACTTTCTATTTGAAAAAATCACAAAAAGTAACTTTGAAATGATACACTTCTTAAATTTGGCTTCTTGAATTGATCGCTAGATGGCACTACTAATAACACGCTCTGAGTCGCGTATGCTGCCGATTATTGCAAAAACTAAAATAGCCATGATTAATATTCGATTTGATTCGTTTGTAATTACACCTACTTAAGGAACCCTATAATACTGAGCATGGCCCGACATGCTCTTGGCCGGTTTTCATGTATGGTGTTGGTGATGATGTTATAAAAGCCTCTACAAATTGTTTATTGGGTGTGGCAAGTTGCAAATGGTCTTTAGCTCATAAAGGGGTCGGCGAATCTAAACACGGTTATGATTTATTACAGCATATTACAACTTTCTGTCGCATGTAATTGTCAAAAGGTACTCCTTTACTTCTATTAAACCAAAATATCTAGTCTGTACTCTTTGTTTAATCTCACTTGTTCATGTCTAGTTTCTTTACGAAAAACTCTTTTTCTTTTTAATAATTTCCAGGGAAAGAAGGAAGGAAGGGAAGAGAAAACAATCTTCCCATGGTTATAGTATTGTTTAATGAATATTATGTTATGATTAGGTACGCAAATACATATTTTTATGTCTACCAATTGAAAGGCGTTCGTTAGTTAAGTAATAAACTTTTAGTACTCTATTAAAATCTTTAAGCCTTTATTATTATTATTATGCGCCTCTATTATGCCCCTTTCGCTAGTGGTTGTAAATATTAGAAACGTGTGAATATTTAATAAAGTATTAACTAAGGAATAATTTGATGTAAAAAAAAAATTATAGCACATTGTAAAAACGCTAAGCTAGTTATTATTAAATTATCATCCAGTTCTGAGACTTCCGAGCTATGTTTAAAGTTTGAAGTAGCTAGCTCATCGGGAAGTTAGTTAAAAATCTATTGCAAAACTTGTACCGAACAGACAAACACTGAAAGCGAGTTAATAAAAACGTGGTAGTAAAAACAAAAATACTTCTAGAAATGGCTTACATATATTATTCTAAAATAAAACTTGAAGGTAATCTAGGCATCATAGAACGGTTGCTAGTCATAGATCATTACAGCCATAAAGATACGGTCAAACTTTTAGTCTTACTCAAAATCTCTGAAGTGACCTAACATTACCGTACATTAACGGTTTATTTTTTGTGGTCATAATGTAGTTTTTTAAGGACGTAAGTGGCATATAACTCAACAAGATAAGTATAACTTAAGAATTTATGATTGAACAGCTAAAGCTGAGCAGAATCTGGGATGATATAAAAAACCTAAAATAGTTCATGACCCAATAGTTTGTTTATACTTATCAGGGATAACACTAGAATAAAGACAAATAAGATACTGCATTAGTTTTGGAACTGTCCCTTTCAAACAAATTGCAAATTGCGCGTGTGAGAACAGAGCGTAATCATGCTGTTTTTAGATGTTTCTTTACATGTTTGTACATTTCTCAGCGAATAAATATGTAAAAAAAATCTGTTATACCAGGATCTGGAAATGTACAAGATGTATCTTATTCACAAAAAAAAATATGAAAACTTATTGGGATTTCCAAATGCCAAGCAAAATAGTGCAAAAACAGACCTTACTTTGGAAAATAAATCTATGGAGCAAATTTTATTGAATCTTGGTTTTACTACACCAGAATCTAGTAAATATCATGAAAAATCATTTATATAAAAAATAAAACTTTTTAACAAAAAATTGAACCGACGAAAACAGAAACTGAAAAGCGAAAAATAACTAATTATGAGTCGGCGCCAAACGAACTTTTAACAAGCAAAGTGCGTGCAAGTTGCAAGTGGCCGAGCGGAGAACGCATTTTTGGAAAGCAATTGTTTATCGTTGAAAATTTCACGTTGTATTTGATGTGACGTTGTTTTTATTATTTATTTATAGTAATTTAATGATCTCCGTTGATTGGTTGTTTGGCGCCGACTCATAATTAGTTATTTTTCGCTTTTCAGTTTCTGTTTTCGTCGGTTCAATTTTTTGTTAAAAAGTTTTATTTTTCATTTTTTTGTGGTTAAAATCTATCTCCAGGTCTCCATTATGTCGTAGTGTCTAGAACTATATTTATGTGTGTCTAGTTTCAACAGAATCGGTTAACATGTAAGAATTCAGTGGGTGAACAAACACTCATCCCCTATTTTACAACCCTTAGGGGTGGATTTTGATTTTGAAATTTAAATGGGACCAACTTCGAGATATACCCTATCCATTAAAAAAAGAATCATCAAAATCGGACCACTCTGTAAAAAGTTATGCGTGGTCATACATAAAAAAAAAAAAAAAAAGGAACAAAAAACAAAAATATACGCGTCGAATTGAGAACCTCCTCCTTTTTTTCGTCGGTTAAAAATTAGATCTACGTCGTATCCACAAATGAATCCAACCTAATTTTTCCTGATGCCGCACCTTAAATTAAAATCAATCAATACGATACTATTGTAGTTTGAAACAAATTGTACGTACAAGTTTTGGACGAAAGCATAATAAAAAAAATCTTCTTTTCATTATCCATAACCAAATAAAATTTAACTTAACTTGTCTTTCGAAACATTAAAATTTAAAACAATTATAATATTTCCTACAATAAATCGATCCAGTATCAATTGATGTTAAGTGTTCATTGAATCACAGTATGATGAAGCCATGGTAAATCAGTTCACCATGGCGATAAAACTGTTCAATGGGATTACGCAAGAGTCGATGGTTGCCGTTGAGCTTAGTAAAGACACGATTTTTGTTTTTTATTCGATTTAGAAGTTACAACATTATGCTACTAAATAATAGGTACGAAAATTATAATTTTAAAAGCAGTAGCTGAAATGATGAAAGGAATTGTAGGTGAAATAGGTACTTAATCTAAAAGTAAGACTTTTGTATGAACTGCCAGAAATATTGGTGGTCGGAATAAACGAGTAGATAAGCGGGATTGGTAAATAAATAACGAACAGATGACCTGAAGAAGATGAAGACAAAGATGATGCTAATTAAAATACATTTAAAATATTCTGAATGCAAAGGGTCAAGAAAGAGTAATTGCTAATACTTGGGATAGACAAGTTTACACCGCTGCGCTGGCAAAATCGTCTAAATTCAGAACTACTTTTCTATCATATTCATATTCATTTATTTGTAAATAAAAAAACCTATCTATCTTTGTCAGTATTATGTCAATCTGTGTTATATCATGCAAAAAAAATGCCGATAAGCACATACATTGAATTTATATTACAAGACTATCCAAAGTTCTGCCAAAAACGTTATCTTAAAACTTTTAAATTTTCAATGTATGACTAGTGGCGTCCCCATTTTTTGTTTTATTTATTTATTTTATTTACTCTTTTATGCCAAACTATACTCATGAAATGGATGTCCTTACACTCATTCTGAATAACGAAAACTTCCCATGTATACTGTTCGATCGAATAAGAAATCGCATTTCATATTTTGCTTGAACCTTTACCCATTTTATAGACAGGCTACTATTGCTTAACTTAACAATTATGAGATGTTTTCGAACCTATTTACTTTAGATATTACAACAATAGTCAAATCCGTTTCCTATGCATTGTGCTGACAATAATAATAGTCTTCTATGTCGTTATTACCGGTTGTACAAACGTCATGTACAATTATCGTTATAATATCATGTTGCAATAACTTCAGATGTTTGACCCAAAATGAGACGTGTTTTATCTTGGTAATTGACAGATGCAAGAGAATGCTTCTTTTGTTTTGTGTTGGGACGAGATATGACAATTAAATTTAGTTTGAAAGGCTTTTTTTTTTGTTCTCAATATTTGTCATTAACATCAATGACAGATGTGTTTGATTCAGAGCTAGCCCAAGTCAAGGCCCGTGACGGTGGCGCGTTGTGTTACACGCACGCCAGTCAAGAGGGTGCGGCCGATGTTGATGCCGCACCGGTAGAAGGGGCTCGCTTATTAATAGCGATCCGGGACCTGCCGGGGATGGTTGGGCGAATACAAAGTTTCCCACGCCCCCGGCCAAGGGTCGTTAGAGGAACATCGTGACGGTTTTAGTTGGTATGAGTCCGACACTGGCTACGCCTGGACGTAGTGTGCCCATGAGGATTTCCCCACGAAAAAAAGTAATTGTAGTCCCTGAATATACAACGTGTAATGAGAAGATAAGAGCTAATCAGGGAATGCTATTGAAAAACTTTTACTAGGAGGTCAACACTAAAATCGCAAAAAAAAAAGTCAGCTGATCCATACATTTTGTCGAGCGACATCGATGATTTTCTAGGGAACAGCTGATATCGTTTTTGCGATTTCAAGGTTGGTTCCATAGTGAAAGTTGTGTTATATTATGAATGATCTCTTAAAATATGACCACGCATTTCTGATACTTGTTGTATTTAACAGGATTCTCATCACTGACTTTGGATCAGTACAGAAGTTTTTTTTTATTTGAATCAAAAACCTGTAAGCTCATTATCTTTTTTACTGTCTGCGAGTTAAATGTTAGAATCGAGCTACTATTGTGTTGTTTTGGGCGATAGACCATCAACCTCTTATTATGTATACTGTTACGACCATTAAACTTGCTACAATTTGAATTTACAATGACTTTAAGTTGTTCCTTCTAATCTTATGAGCACTGCTTAATTTCCTTCTCTAGAAAGATCGTAGGCGATACAAAGCCAAAAAAATAATTGCGTACATAATTGTGACACAAATTATAATTAGTAATTATTGGTTATATAGCAGAACACGTGTTAAAAATAATTTTAGAGGGACAAGATAATTGTAGGCTTTCGTAAAGCATAATAGTTGTAATTATATTAATGTAATAACTAACAAGGTCATTTGTAGATGAAGACGGATGTAAATATATCTTTAGGCTATCTTTGTCAGGCCTATTCATATTAAGGAATGTGTATTCATGTTCTTTGTAAAGGATAGCAATGAGTAATTTAATACTAATGAACATATCATCAATGTAGAAACTTATTAGTTGCTGTGAAGAAAGTTGTTGGCGTGAAAGAGAGGGACTAAATTTGCTTCTTCTTCATAGCTTTGTATCTTTATTGTTTTATCAATATTCACGGGAGAGAATCTCAAACTACAACTATCAAAGTAGGTATTGTTTATTATCTTCTTTCACCAAGTGTTTCCTATTGTTTGGTCTATATGCTTGAAAAAACTGTTCACAACTTTGATTGCCTGTTCCCTAGTATATAACTGTACTCTGTGCCTGTCTGTTCCTTCATCTAAGCAGTTTATTGTTTTTATAAAAGTGGCTTTATGGACATTTTCATGTTTGTTTTTAATACATTTAGTACTAGTACCTATATTAAAATGATTAACGTATTAGTCCTAGTTACTTCGCCATAATTCATCATAATATGAACGGGTCCAACTTGAACTTTATGGTAATGAGTCTTATAACCTTAACTATTAACTACTTCATCATATTCATATTTCCCTTTTGTAATTAACAAAAGTGGTACTAAGTGCTAATAAATTATATGAATCTACTTGACCTAAGTTTAGCATAACAATACAGTTAATACTAATGGATTTCTAATTTTTCTTCACAAATACATCTTACAATTTGAGATGGCTGAGGATATTAAAAAAAATAAGAATAGGATGTACTGTATCAGGTCTTATCTTACAAGATTAAAGATGCATTTAATAATTTTATTACAGGTGTAAATCATTTCCGTTTCGCATATCCCAAGCGGAAATAATACGAACTTAATTTGCCATTCCAATGATCTTTACATCAAGGCAATAGAATTGCAAATTGATTGTCCTAACTGCACGTCGAGTTTACGTCAAGGTCTAAACAGCGCATGCCGGTGGAGTCATTGTCCGCTACCGACGGATTTAGCCGAACGGTAGACGGAAATAGCCGAATGTGAAGAAATATGCGCTTGTCCGCGTTTCTGCAAATGTTTAAGGTGAGACGGGGTGCGCACGCGCGGTCAATGGCGGACTATACCAGTGTGTATCGCAGCTTCTTCCTTTTAAACAAGTTTTACGGTTACTGGAACTTACGTAAGATTATGAAACAGTACATTTTATGAGTTGAGGAATTTACTGCACATAACTTCAATGGCAGGATGTTTTGATGGCATAAGAATTTCTACAAAAGAAAAACACAGCGCTCTAGTAGAACATGTTTTGTTTATGTATGGTACACGTTAACACATAACTGTCACAATTATTATCAAAAGCCACAGTTTTCTTGCAATAATTACAGTTGACATTGCACGTACACAATGTCCACATATTGAAGTGCGAAAAGCACTGTTTAAAGGTCTCGGCTAAATGTTATGGAACATTTGCATGTGCCGATACCGGCACGTAACGTGACCTATCACGTATGACCATAAAGACGACGCTATAAAAGCTGTAATTCTTACTCGTTGGATTAAGGATGAGAATGAGCATCATATCCATTAAAAGAGGTCGATGCAAAGCGGCTGCAAATCGATTGATAAAGACTAGAGCACATTAGATAAAACTTGATAAGTTGATATAAAAGGGTTGGTTCTTTAACCTGGAGCCTTAAACCTCGAAAATCAGTTTTAAATCCTAAGCATCCTCTACTGTTGTTCCTATTACAGTTGCCATTGCCACAGTAAGCCCAGAGATATAATTACTTTATGGGGTAAGCCACTGATATTTCAAAGCATCTGCTGGACTGGAGGATTACCTCGAAGTTTTTTGGACTAGAATAAAGAACGTAGGGACTTCATCATCAGTGAACACATCGGATTTCTTCAAATCAATAGCTTTTGAATAAATATATTTATACCATCCAGCCCTAATCCAAAAGGTTCTTTCCTAATAATACGTAAGTGGCTTTGGACTTTCATGATTATCGACACAGCCTTGGCTTATTTATCGGTATCGACAGAATCGCCATTGTTCTTTGGTACCATGTGCACTTTAAAACTGGTGATAGGACAACTGTCATGGCGGTTTTAGAATCAAGGTCTTACGAATTCCTAGCTAATTGTCTTTTAGCTATATCTGTGATCACAACTGAGTCAGTCATCGTTTAGACTTACATTGGTAGACCTTGAATTTTATTGTTTCTTCAAAGCATAATTTTGCAACTTAGTTTTAAAGTCATCTTTACCAAGTTCGCCAAGTTGTCAATCATTAGGTATTAAACAGAAAATTCGGTATAATAATAATGAACACATGATTCAATAGCTTGTGTTTAGATTCTATATAGCACATCATCTAACAATTTTAAGGTAAAACCCTTTTTTAAGAAGACAATGCTTACTGATTTCGAAATAGACTCAAACAGTTAAATAATCCACTACTAACCCTAGTTACTACACAAACGCAAGCCCAGGACAAAAAACCTTAAACTTAAGCTCGTGCTATATCCGAGACTAATCAGCAGCAATTATGTTGTCGCTAAGCTCGAGTATTTCTCCAAGTGCCCACTTTGAGGTGCCGCAGAGTAAATCATTGGTAGAGAAATCAATCTAAGAGGTGCCGTTATAATATGGGTTATGTCAACGCATAAGGGTTGACGGACGTTGAACCGGATTATGGTACGCAATTTTCCCACTACATACGCTGGCTAGGATATTCTCAATTTACTGTTAATCAGGGCTGGTGGGTAAGAAGTAAAAAAGGCAATTGCCGTCTGCACCGTAAGTTGAAGGTATTCCTTTTCCGCATGGTAAAAATGGGATGAGATATGAATTTAAAATAATTAAAACTAGATAGATTTCATGGATATCGACAAAAGCAACTAAAGAATACTGTCAAGAATTTGGAGGAAGCAACTTCCCTTGAGCATAATTTGCTGTGATTATCAAACCGTTAACAAAGGCGTGGTGATAATGGTTAATAGCTAAGGACCATTAATTGAAGCAGTCAATTGAGAGGCACGTTTACAAGCTGAAATCATTTATGATGACACTGAAGACCAGACTGTTAGGGCTAAAACCAGCCCTGACAACCCAGCCTTTAATCCGCAATGACGTAGACGCATTAGATCAAACAGACAGATATGTTACGCTAATCCTTTTCGGAATAAACGGTATCTAGAAATCATTGGTATACAGCAAATTATTATCTGTCAAGCTATACGATCTGTTTGTTTTTACTTGTAATACAGATTAAGACACGGATAAATACGCGGATTTTCTCTACATTCTATCGGTGTCGTTCAGCTGAATCGATAATTACTATAATTGATTATTCAGTGAGTTGTTATAAGGAGTTTATACTGGAATTTGACAATCTGACAAAGCTGTCTAGATTGCGGTCAAGAGCAGATCTATGTCATAAAAAAAAATATTGGTAAAGGGAAAAGGGAAGGGCAACCATTTCTTGCAATGAGAACATTTATATGTATCTCTGCTTTCAAAGTTTTTTTTTTTGGTCGGTCAAGGTCAAGATGTTTTTATTTTTTATTTTGACAACAGTCATTTTCATTATGTTGCATAAACCACAAGAGCAATAAAATATAACACAATGTGAACTACTATTTTGCTTCTTCCTATATTATTTCATACTTTTTTGCAAAAATAAAAACTTATTTCGTTTTAATTTGAGTGAAATAAGGTCGGTTACTTTTCCACCTTTTTAGAAAGGATTATTGTTGAAATATTCCTTTTAAACGTAAATGTCAGCTTTATGTTCAAATAAAGTATTAAAAACTTTTTAACAAAAAATAAAACTGAATTCAAAAAACTTAATTAAAAAAAAAGTAAAAAATAATCAATGTATGTATTTTAAAATCTTAACATAAACCAAGATTTTGAAGGCGACTAATTGCTAGACATATGTACAAAGCCGGCAAGGTCGGCAATCATGAAAAACTTATTGATGAAGCTACAGAAGTTCCGTTACTCATTGTACAGCGTTAACAGTAACCATCTAACATTTGAGTACACCCGCGAACACAGATTGTCGAATAACCGCCGTCTTCCCACAGCCCGACATACGTAGCCGAGTAATTGGCGCGAATTAGCTCAGATTCACATAATGCCGCCATTACTGGCAGAATGCTGCCAGTGTAATTAAATAAACGTTCTTCATAAAGGTGTACATAAAACATTAGTTTTTTTCTACAAAATCGGATTGAACAACGATTATAAAGCAATGACAGTCAGAAGTAGGTTCACATTCTAATGAAATCTATTAAAAAACTTTAAACTATAGCAAAGAGGATTTGATATTCTTAATAAGAATAAAAGGATAAGATCTGCAATAAATTTCAATTCATCATCATCATAGAACATTTAAATTAAGCTAGCAGTTAGAATCACTACTACTTTAACCAAGCTATGCAAGTCTAAAGCAATGACAATGGAAGCAAGATAAACGACATAATAAATTAAAAGAAAAGTTGAAACTTGAAAGTAGTGACAACGCATGTAGATACTCTAGTAGACAGATGTCACTGTTCCCAAGAGGTTTTTAATCTGTGGTTCCCAAGATATGTTTAGGCTATTTACAGCCATTCAAAAATTGCCATCGCGGACGGTATTTCACGTCCACACGGCGGGGTATTGGTAAAGTTTTCAACTAGCAATAATCGCACCTCGGATAAACCTCATTGGTTACGATATTGCCTCTGCGCAAAGTTAACCTAAAAACATTCGAGGCTGAACCACCGAAATCGCGGTAACGAAACCATAGCGCGATCTAACTCGATCCCCACGCCATCTATCGAGCGAAGTGTAAGTTTTTTTTAATATGAAGTTTTACAATGTAAGTACCATAAATGCATAGGAAAAACCTTTAAAGGAGCGAATAAAAACAATTTGTTAAGATGCTTTTGGAAGCAAGATTTTATGCACAATAACATGATAAGAGATATTATTACAAACAAGGATGTAAACAATTTCGCAATCTAATAAAAAACAGCGGATATCTGTAGCTAATTACCAGTAATTATTTTTAATTACATGGAAGAACAAATTGCCTAACAAGCCTCTAACAAATTGGGGACAATTTCATGCAAGAGCGACGTCGTAAAAACAAAAAGAAAAATAACACAAAACTATAACTATGGGAAAGTTTCTACAATGGCTGTAGAAATTAAAACTTGACTGCTAACAAAAATGTGATATAACAATCGAGTTGTATCTACAAATAAAAAATTAAAATGCGAACAGAATCAAACCTATTCCATTAAACATTATAACGCAAACGTCATTGCAGAATTTAGACACCTGGGGGACTGATTTTCAATATCAGTCCCCCAAGCCAGGTGGACCGACGACCTGAAGAAGGTGGCTGGGTTGGATTGGATGCGCAAGGCGGAGGACCGAGTGTTGTGGCGCAGATTTGGAGAGGCCATGTTCAGCAGTGGACTGCAATAGGCTGAGTTGATGAAACAGGAATACTTATTGGGTACAGTGCAGTAAAAAATACACTTTTTATTAACCCACCTGGTTAATAAAAAGTGTATTTTTTTCAGGGAAAGCAAATTACTGTTTTGCTGTTTTCAATACTGATGGACATTTTGACAGGTAAAGTTAAATTCTTAATGTTAAAAGTCACACAATATCGATAAACAATACAAATATTATCGTATCCTCATCTCAATCAAATTTGTTACAAGTGATAAAAGTCATATTATGAATCAACACCATAGCACTTATTACGTAAAAAGTGAGAAAGAAAGTTAAAATCATACGCATAGTGCGATAGACAGCCGTAGCAAATTGCAAAACAGTCGTTTCGAGGGAGCAGCATAGCGAATTAAAATGGAACCAACATCAAGAGGTCATTCTGACGCAATACTATCAAGTATCGATAACAAGTGCCTGCATTAGGTAAATCAAATGAGCCGTGAACGAATGACGCCATGAAATGGGCTATCTCAGACTGATGTAATGGGGACGCTGTGATAGACAGAAATAACAATCTATATGGGTCTAGTATAGTAATATAAATATTTTTGTATCGGAAACGTGTTTTAATTTCTAGGACCTTACTACGGAATTTTGGATGTGTTATATGCACTTGGTAATTATAAGGATAGGAGTAAATCTAAACGCTCATTTCTTAACGATGTTCTAGGACTTATATCGTAAGGAGAGCCAGATTGTACAGAAATGTTTCAATATCCAGGTGTATGGCGGGAATCCCTGGATGCCGAAAGCGCAGGACCGATCGTTGTGGTAATGCTTGAGGGAGGCCAATGTTTAGCAGTCTTTCTGCTGAAATGATGATGATGATGATCCAGGTGTTAATATTTTAAAGTGAAATTAAAAATTATTTTGCGCATATAAAATTTGCAATAATAATTTCAAGAGAATGGAAATAAAACAGAAATATAAAATAATTGACTATTTGTAACATTTCCAGAATCAAATTGCATCGTCACAATACACAATATCGTTCGAAGTAACGCTCACAATAACTACATAACAATTGCCTTTACCATGAAAATTACAAATGTTTCTATTACGAGGAATATTTCTGTACAACCTGTGCAGTCAGACACATTGGTTGTCGAAATTACTAACAAACCGCAACTTGATGGTGGCTTACGAAATTATAATGACTCATCAAAATAATGGAGTTGCGAAACTGCGATGCCCTCGAGAAATATCAAGTAAAATCTTTTGAAGAAACATCAAGATTTGGAAGTCAGAATCAAATAAATACTTGACATTCAGTCAGATCTGGTTAGACTAAAAGGCGACCCCAGCCTCACGTGGAGAAGGCTTGCTTTATTTTTCAATAAAAGAAATGGTTCTACTGAAGCCAATAAAGCCATCATTTTTAAAATAGAGCAAATAAAGCAGATTCTAGAAGAAAGAGTTTTTTTTCCGGTGCTTTTACACTGTGTGCATACCAGCCCCATTATACCCTAATAACAACTGTCTCACAAATTAGTACATAATATTTTGTACCTTTACAAAAAAAAAAATATATACAGTCTATAAATAACCAATAACCAGTTGGTACTATTTTGCCATAAATTAGCTGATATGCACCATTTTCCTTTCATTTTCATATCCAAACAAAGCTACTTCCTTACATCACAAACCATTGACCCGATCCACACCTCCATTCACTGAAGACTTGTTAATCTCTATTCATTATAGACAATGATTACCATATTACACAACATTGCCTTTACGGGACTGCTAATATGACAATTTACATATTCAAATTAACTTTGAGTCATGATTTTCGGTTGAATGAAGACATTTTGCGAATCCTTTAGTGTTTCGCACCACTACGGAAAAGGTTTCGTTTTATTATGTATCTCATCTTTGTTTATGCTGCCCATTCGGTGTGTTAGCACAGTTTATGTTGTTATATTATAAAACTTGAATTTTATGTTCAAAGCAGCAAAAAGCTTTGTGGCAAGTTTAACAAGTTTTATTGGTGTTAAATTACTTAAGATTTGCACGGTCCAAAAATGAAAATGTGTGGCGCAACAGCATTTAAATTCATTTAGGAATTTGAATAATTTGACGTTTTTGTTAAAACTTGATGAAAAGCGAGGTCATGGAAAATAAAGACAAATGGAACAAAATCTAAGAGTAAAACCCCACACGTTGATATTTTGTTCTTAGTTGTTCTGGCCTATAACACGGCAATAAAACTTTTTCGATACAGTGTGTCAATAAACTAATTATGATAAAGCTCCAGCTGTATTTAACACTGCTTTATCACTTGCGCCTGCGATCGTTCGTTGCTCAACGCACAGCTGCGCGTGAGTCGCGTCGCTTCGACCCTATACATCAATGGAACGCGCACGTTTCACAATACGCCACTGAAACAAGCCCAATTCTAATTTGTTTATATGTTGTCTGGAATAGGTAAGATATAAAAAAAATCGATAACGGGTAGACACAATGTGTTCAATACATTTATGTAAACCTAAGAGTATTTGTATTTCGCTGTTTCAGGGCTGCTCCCATAGTAAATGTTGTTCATTATGATGAGTAGATTCACCACTTAAAATATTTGCCATAATTAAAGTAAGCAAGACTTTTTATAAAGTAGCACTAATATTTTATTTTATTTATTCTTATAATAAAACAAAGATTAACCGGATTAAATCGCGTATATTATTTAAATTGGTTTTCCTGACGTTTTGAAAACTTTGCAGCATTTCATTTTTTTTACAATTTTTTTTAAATTTTATATTATAATGTGTAGTGATCGCGAAAACCTAAGAAATTTTCATTTAGTCTTTTTTTTATTATTCTAATTATTCTTTAAAAGCAAAAGTCCTGAAATGGGATTGAGGTATAGTGAATAAGTAAAAAATTTGAGCAAGGCCAGTAACATTATTTGCCAATGAAAACATTGGATGATTATATTTTTTTGTTATTGATTTTTTTATTGATTCGTGTTCAGTATCAGTGGTATAGTCACCTCCTCAAATATGGCACGAATACAGATCAACATGTTGTATAGACCGACTCAAGAAACGCTAAAATTATAGCGAATTTAGCTTTTAGAAAACAGTAGTAAAAAGTAATAAAATAAAAGGAATAAAACCAGCTGTTATAATAGAAACGGTAATGGTTTTGCTCCAAAAGTTACTTATACAGAATATTTCACCTATACAGATTAAACTACATAGTACATACGCAGCGACAATAGAGAAACTAATGACCACTATAAGACAATTCGAAACCTGTGCTGTGCATAGCACCACGGTATGGTCCATTACAGAATTGCATCGCGCATATGCGAGAGGTCGATTATTACTATGATTTGCGGCATTGCGCCGTGGTCATCGTGGTCTGATTGCTGACTTTACAAACTTACAGTTTCATTTTACATTCCTCTGTATTTTACACTCTCTACTACTTTTAGACTGCAGAGAAAGGCTCGAGAGTTTTGTCATCGACATCATTATGATTGTCTTATTCTGCTGCCATTATGATATCACTTTCTTGATGAAATCTCTTGATTTGAGAGCCGGTTGTATAAACTATAGCTGTTGGTTTTGTTGTCAGTAGTCAGAACGCCGAAGTTATTTAGGAAAAGTTCCGTGTGAATTTATTGAGTAATGCAAATAAGCCTACTTTTTAAATGAACTTATTTGTTAATTTAAGTGACACAGATTTTGGTGATGTAAAAGAGAAATATGTAATAACAATTAATATTTTTGCTGATAATTTAAATATTTATCTCCTGCTCGTTATTCCAATTAATCCAGATCTACATGAAAATTATTGTGATCTTGATAACAATAAAACACAAGCATTGCCCCAGAAACCTGACGATCAAGATTACATCATATAATATCAAGAAATCGCAATGTTTTCAAAAATATTACACACAGAATAATTAAGTAACACAAACGGGGCAGTACCGCAACTACAGTAAGGCATGAATTACGCACCAGGTGCAATGCACGGAGCTAATCTGATAACGTTCATAGTTTATACCTTTACTGATTTTAGCCACAATAAATTAACCATGGACACTTTTATAAGCCATCGTCTTGGTATCGAGTTTATCTTAGAGACCTATTTTGCAAGGAGGCATAGTTCTTGTTTTATTTGTAAAAGGACTGGAATCGATGCTAGGAAGACATAAAATTTGGATTTTAGATTCATATCTGTAACTATTTGAAGCAAACTTTAGATGTGTTTTTAAAAATTATAATTTTTTTTTTTCTTTATCTTTGGGACATTTTTACACAGCACCATCTAGTCCCAAACTAAGCAGAGCTTGTGGTATGGGTACTAGACAATGGATATAATACTTATATACTTTTTTGTTGTTGTAAATATATACTTATAATACATAGGCAACACACCCAGACAAACACAAATACTTATGTTCATCACACAAATATTTGTGTCCTGTGGGAATCGAACCCACAACCTCGCCATCAGCAGTCCGACACTCGAACCACTAGACCACAGAGGTCGTCAAAAGGAAAAGGAACCAATTAATCCTACTAATATTATAAAAGTCAAAGTTTGTGGAAGATGTTTGGATGTTTGTTACTAAATTACGCTGTAAGGGCTGAACGGATTTAGATGAAATTGGGCATATAGATGGAACATAATTTGGATATATAGGTTACTTTTTACCCCGGGAAGATGAACAGTTCTCGAGGGATGCGGAATAAACGACATCAACGCGGGCGAAGCTGGGGGCTTTTGCCCGCTGCTAAGGCTAAGGAAATTTAAGAAGTTCGTCAACTTCACGTAACATACTTGTACACATTGAAAAATCAATAAGCCTATTCAGACTTCATTAAGTGTTTTTAACTTACGTATTAGCAAAAATAAATATTTACACTCCGTTGATGAAAAATCAACAAACATAACCGAAACTCACTCTTTACAAACTCACTCCTTACATAATGATGGATGGTTCGGCTCCCAATATATGTATTTACCTGTAACAAAAGAGCAGGAAACATTACCAGAATGTCAATACAAATCTGAAGTACATTTTGACCCCTTTAGCCGAGTTCAAGAACCTACCAGCACTTCAACACAGTTCAAGTACGTTTGTAATTGAATTATATCCAAAGCCGTGGCTGTACTGTTTGACTCGGATATTAACAACTCCTTTTCGAAATAAAACAGAAATGTATAGGGAACTATGTGAATGGGACGGTAAAATGTTGCATAATGGCGTCCAGTAGTAGCTTTGGAATTTTTCGTTTAAACAATAAGCTGAAGGCATGAACAAAAGTCTCAATAGGACGTTGTGTTGAATAATGTTGTTACTGTTGCTTGATTTATATGTAAACATTCATAAAGACTTGTAAGATTTTTGTTTTGTTTTCTTTGTTGAAGTATTATTAAAACAATTCTTCCATCAGAAGCTTGGAATGTTAATTTGCCATTGTTTCTGATGTGAAATAATAATCTCAAATATTATTTTTATAGCAGACTGCAATTATTTTGGATTTAGGGTTAAAACTTATTCAATTTAATTGCAGTATTTCACTTACAAAATAATGATGTTTATTAACTAGAAGGTCTGCAATAATTGCCATAAGGTGGGACATTAGGAATTGATTTTTCATTGCAAACGAAGTACTTCTTTAAGTATCAATAAAATTAATCTATTATTTCATACTAATTCAATCTCAAATTAATCTCTTCACACTTTGTTAATTTCAAGGTAGAAACAGAATTATCCTATCTTACAGAGCGTCCTTGCTTTCAACAAATTACTTTTATGATTCAAACACAGCTGCTCTAAATAATCACAAATTACATACGCGGCTACCTATTATTTCCTGCGTAAAAAAAAAATGCCATGTATATTCATGAGATCGACACGTAACACGGTACAATCGATCACCTGTCAAATAAAAAATTATCACATATAATTTATTTGATGAATCAAATGAAAGTCCATCCGTCACAGAGGCGGTGATAATCAAGAGTATGTGCTGAAATGTAAAGCATAGTGATCTAACCGCTATATTATACAACTAGCAATTACCTATGCGTTGCGGTTGGCAACATCGGTAAATTGCTAGATTGATGGTAGAAAAAATTACTTGGCTGCAAAGCAAAGGTAGTGAGTAAGGTCGCGTGGTAATAAGAAAATGAAACAGTTTAATTTTTTATCATAACATATACCTACGTTTGAATAAACAGTAAGTCAACTATAAGAAAAAAAAACTGAAATTATTCACCAAAAACTTAACAATGATAAATAATTATTATTTAAATACGATACTGACAAATGATAAAACATAACATTACAAATATTCTAAGAATGAATACCTTTAGTGAAGTGAAGAAGAAATTACAAGTCAATTGGAATTAGGAACTTTTAAGTCGTTCCGTTCAAACACAAGTACAATGTTCAGGAAGTTAGTGTTTATAACTTGAAGATGCAATACATAAATAACAAAGAACCTTCAAAGGCTCATCTAAAAGAGGAAACACTAATTTGCGTATGTTTCACTGACAGACACACAAAGAACTTGTAATTACTTCTACGTAACACCAGTATGAACCAGATATTAATATAGTAATTGAGCATTTGAGGCTCAGACCTTGAAAGTTACCCGAGAACAAAGGAGTTAAGCTTTACATTGTTAAATTTTGTATGTATGTTGTGCAGTTACAAAACAGATAATGTAATTATAGCTATCGAAATCTTATACATTGAAGTATTATAAGATTGCAACAGCGGACGTGGGCTTGTAAAATAATACGTAAGATGAATATAATAACAACATCTGAATATTTTGGTAGATTATTTCGATAAAACTATGTAAAGAGACATAACTGCAAAGGCAACAATATGATGAAAGAAAGGTAATGCATTAACAGCAGTGGAATTCAAAACAACGAATGTTTTTTTATTATTTAAAGAATATACCTACTACAAAGATAACAATTTAATGGGCAGTCCATATTAAAAGCACTGACCAAATGCATTTTACTACAATACTATAAGCATAGTATCGCCCACTATCAATATAATAGCCGAGCCAAAAGCAGAGCATAGTAACGCCTTATAAATATGACAATTATTGGAGCCAAAATGTCGAGACACATACCTAGACAGAAGCAAGGTTGTTCACCCGTATGAAAATAAAATGATGTTCCATCATCATCCACCCACATCTTATTACTTATTCGTTTACGATGCAAGCGTAGTGCGTCCCACGTGCGATCTCGAGTATTCTCTCAATAAGGTAATCTACGAGGATTGTAGATATGGATGCTAGGCTTATTCATCATTTTTGATGTAGGTCATTGGTAGCTGATGACTCCTTTGAGAGGCGTTTGCACTTTTCATCTTGAAGCATTGTCTTCACAATAATAGTAAAGGGAATTCTAAGTTCCGTGTGGTGCTGGAAATTGCACCGGATAAAGAATTGCACTACTCTATCTCTTCTCATGGATGTCGTAAAAGGCAACTAAGGGATTCACCAGAAGATGGGCAGCAGCGTTCTCTGAGTATTTATCCAACCAACTGCGATTGCCAACCCGCCTGCAAAGCGTGTTGATTATGGCATATCTCTCCATCGGGAGAACTGCTTATGTCCAGCAGTGGACGTCATTCGGCTTAAATGATGATGATGAATTCTATGTTCGCGTCATACTTTTTTTTATTAAATCGACTTGTATTTTTAGAAAACTCCATAAAAGCCGTTTCTGAATGATCTAATTGCAGAACTTCTAGTAAGTATTGTGGAGTAAGAAAACAATCTTACTTTATTGTTCTTCTTGGAAAGAAATACTACAGAACTGGTTTCATAAATACATCAACATGCAGCTTTGACGATTATCGCGAACTGGCACAAATGTGCATTTAGTTTACTTCTTGATTAATTAATTAGTCTTAATTTGCTGACTGATGAAGAAATTAATATGCATTAAGGATGTTACGTGGAGTATAGGATTGTGTGACAAAAATAAACTTGACGAAAGTGAGAACATGTCACGATACATTTAAATCTTAAAGTAGCGTGTAAACTTGTTCTGTTCATTTCAAACTTTAGTTTTTAACTCACGAATAAAAATATGACATGAAGGGGAAGTCGTTCAAATGAAATGCATAAAAATCGACAGTTGATTTAAAAAAAAATCTTAACCGTGCAAGATTTCTTTTAGAAATAATAGAAAGTGTGTGGTTTTGTAATTTCACTGTAACACTGTCAACTAATTTAATACTGTGTATCAGAGAGATAATAGAAAGATTGATTACGTGAAGAAAATACAATAGTCTGTCTCTTCTAAATGAATATTGTAAGCGTAAAAATACAAAATAGACTTTAGAACTACTTAATTAAATTCTAATGACTTCTCATACAATTTAGTTACAACAACGTTTGTAGACAGTTTAGCAAATTAAGATCCGTTATTAACAGTAAAACACAGTGAGTGGCCGAGACAGCTACTCGGCTTGAATACAAGGCTCCAGGCTATACCTCATGAGGTCAGCTAATAGTTACCTATTTTTTACTAGTTCCTAGCTATTAATATGCTAGATTTCAAAGAGATATCAAAATTTACGAACGCAGATAGGAAATGAGAGAAAAGTACTAAAATATCCGGAGATTATCTTTTCTAATAAGTCGTTAGAGTTAACTAGGGAATGGTTAACACGGTTAAGACTGTGCACATGGTTTTAGTGCTACAGTTTATTCCGATGCACTATTGTAGAATGACAAGACAATATGCTAACTAAATACAGCTCCGGTGAAGATCATCTTCATTAAGATGGACACTACGAAGATTAGGTAACGATAAACTATTAGGTTAAAGTTTTAAATCTTACTTCCTACTAATATTATAATTTGTGAAGATGTTTGGATGTTTGTTACTCAATCACGCTGGAAGGGCTAAACGGATTTGGTATACAGACAGAGCATAACCCGGATTAACACATAAGCTACTTTTTATCCCGGGAAGATGAACAACTCCCGAGGGATGCGCGATAAACGACACCCACGCGGGCGAAGCCGCGGGCATAGACGAGTTCTTAATAATGCTACATTCGGTATCTTCTATAATTAGCTTTTCAAAGAAAGATGAAGAGGCAAATTCAAATTCATAATCTATTAAGAAATAGTTAACTCATTGACATCAATGACCATTAGACCAATTGAACTATCACAGAATGATTGATTTGATTCTATATGACAACAAATTCAGTGACCGAATCACTTTGTTTGCATTTTATTTATTTATTACAGACAATAGCAAAATGACTTTAAATTTCAAAATCTTTATTTGATTCAGTTATATAATAAAGTGTTTATTCATTTAACATTTAAATAAACAGTTAAAATTATTTGTTACTTTGACTGTAATATAGTCCAGACTATGTTTCAACGGTTGATTCAAATGCTAATTGCAAATATAAAGCGGGAATGCAATATAAATATCAGAATTTAGACAAAGTTAACAAAGGAAATATTGTTGCGCTTTAGGTGAATAATACACTAAGCAGTTAGGCTGCGCGGCCAAGCGTAGCACTCAATCTGACGGTTGGAACCTGACTACGACTATCAATCAGAAGACTGAAGTGTTTGTGACAAAAAAAACTTCAGCAGCTTTGCTATAAAATGTGGTCTAACTTTAGAGAAAATAACCATAAAAAACATAATAGCCAAAGGCATGCACTTATTGACAACACTGATGAAAGAAGTAAGCTAACAGTTTCTTCTTGAAGAACTACGTGAGGGTTGTTTTTGTCTTAATAATGTCAATTAGTAAAAGGTAGTCTATTATTCTTACAACACCACATGATAAGTTTTTAATGAATCGTAATCTTTTAACAGCATGAAACCAAATAAAATTAAAGAAGAAATAAATCCACCTAGCCATTTGTACCTACCATTCTACATTGTAACCCTCTATGTAGACATAATAATTTTCTGGGTAGTTCCAGTTCGTGCGGAAATATACAACTCAGACTTTAGGTTAGTCATAGGCGCTCATTCTCATGATCTCCTTATAGCAATTCTAGAGATTTACAAGTTCCCTGCAAGTAACGCGAGTGGGCGGGGCCCAGATTCTAAATCATGAAGCCACTTACAACGTGGAAGACAAATTGAGCCATTTTGTCTGTTTCAACATCTATATTAACGACCAAATTATCCTGAACCCTTTGACGGATACGATACTGTAGTATTTGCTTCAGTAACAATCGATTTCTTGGAAGATATAGGTTTACTTGAATTGGTTATGCAAGTGCTCGGAGGGCATAGTCGATTTACG
Source organism: Asteroscopus sphinx (assembly GCA_949699075.1). Lineage (NCBI taxonomy): Eukaryota > Metazoa > Arthropoda > Insecta > Lepidoptera > Noctuidae > Asteroscopus > Asteroscopus sphinx. The sequence continues at coordinate 16,116,496 of OX453022.1, read as the reverse complement.
AAGATGACGCAAGGCAAACGGCAAAAACTTATTATAGCATTATCTATTACCGCTAGAGCCGCAAGACGTTTGTTCAAAGACATGTTAGAATGTAAAAGAGATACTTGTGAACTGGTGTTGAATTACGGAAGTCTGAGCAACTGAACAAGCACTTGAGCTAGTGATTTCTACTCAATTGCTTTTGAGAGCAGCCTTTGACGAGACAAAACACGTCGGTTGTAACTTGTAGTACTAAAGATAACATCAATGTTTTCGATACAACTGCATCTGAAGAACATTGGCATTTAATCAAAGTATAAAATATTTAATATGATGTCAGAGATCTGTAAGAGCATAAAGTGTTAGCGTGTTAAAATGTAATTTGAATCATGCAGGAAGGTAAAAACAACGACCTTGAGGTGTCGACAGTTAAATGCGCTTCGAGTTTGGTTCAGCTCGTGAGATCATCAATAAAACGACTAAATAAATTATTAGGTTTGCAAACGTTCATATTCTGCACGGTAGATGCAATCTTGTCTATTAATATTCAGTTAAGAATTTGCCGCTGCAAACTTAAAAACAAGCAAAATAAAGAGATATTAGTATAGAAAACATAAATACAAAGAGTGGGTTCTGAAAATGTAGAACTATTTGTTTTATTGTATCGCGACATTCGAGACATCACACAGAGACTGGCGAATCTGTAGGTACTATAAGAAATGGAAATGAAAAACAAGGAAAGAATTATAAGGTTCCCGTATAAGTAATCTGAAAATTGTGTTAACAGAATGATATTCTTGTACTAGATAGTATTATAAGGAAGTGTTTTTATTACCAGTTAACAAGTACTAAGAATGAGATCACCGGGCAAGTGAGTCATTTAATCTATTAATTTACTACGAACATAACTTGTTTCTGGTTGTTGAGGCATGCCATTGACCTATTTAGAGGTCTTTTTGCAAGTAACTTTTGTCTATAAAATATTTATCTGAAAAATATTGTACTGCTATAATACACTATGGTTTCTTTTGTGCTTCTGCTCGCTTAGCGGATTCTAAGTAGCGTATAGCTGATTTACATATTTTAAAGTGAATTACTTATCTCTTTTGGAGGGGCACATTTCTTCAGTGTGAAGTGTATTGTGATAAGCAGAGTAGATAGATATATGTACTTAGAAAGATGGCGGCGAAGGATTATAACGTGTTTATTTATATCTGATAAAATAAATCATACGAGAGCTTGAGTTGAGAGTGACCACAATCACGAATTTTTGTTATTTAAATTACCGGCAGCAGTAAAATTTCAAGCAGAAGTTATCTCAAGCATAATTAAAATAGCCAGTTAAAGTAATCCACTTGGAGAAAGGAAAATTTGGATTCAGAAAATGGATTATCCAACCACGGAAGTTTAACAAATAGTGCTGAGTTTTATCAATAAACATAGGTAACTCAATCTATTTAGTTGTAAATTTATCGAGTACAACACGAATAATTTAAAAAGCACTACAGCGATGTGGTAATTGTGAGCAAATCAAAGTACGTGCAGACAAATTAACCCACATTTCAGCGTGGTTTAGGTGACGCTTGTGTGATGATCGTAGATGAACACAACATAACGGGACAAACACGTGTTCCCGATACTGCTAACATTGCATCCGCAAACATTATTGTTCGCCAACCGGTTCAGCCAGCTTTAATTAGCATTCCTCAAGCTAAGCCACCTAATACAGAAGCAGATCACACTGATTAATGATCAAATATTGATTGCAAAGATTCATTAGACATTAATATGAAAGTATTAGGTGATAATGAAGATGATGTAATGGATGTTTATTAGAATTTATTTCGACTGTTTTAACAGCATTGTTAGCTAATTCACGTTGTCATTTGCCAGTGTGTTGATAACTCCCAATTTGTGACGCTCATACAATGAAGCTGTGCTGTGTGTGACTAATCTTAGCACTGACAAATTTGTAGGCCACATTGTTACAGTAATCAAAAACAATTGCTTGACTGAAACTGTATATGATTTGAAGATAGATCACGTTGATATTAAATTACTGACATTAGTTATATCTAATGGATGTATCTAACGGATGGCCGATGGGGCAGTAAAGTTCTGGAGTGGCGACCGCGTACTGGAAGGCGCAGCGAGGGTAGGCCCCCCACAAGGTGGACCGACGACCTGGTGAAGGTTGCGGGAATCCGCTGGATGCGGAAGGCACAGGACCGGTCGTTGTGGCGATGCTTGGGGGAGGCCTATGTCCAGCAGTGGACGTCTTTCGGCTGAAATGATGATGATGATGATGATGATGTTATATCTAATGAGTGTTGTGAATACGCTTAAAAAATAGATGGCAATTTTTGAGTTGCGACAGTAATTTTATTTCTGTTATCGCATTCACTGTTCTATTATAAAGCGTATGGTTATGAACAAACGTTTTATAGTTGACTTTATTTCTCAGACTGCTCTACGAAATTCTATTTTGTGGTTGAAGATTAACCTTTACGGGCTGGCAAGAACAGTTAATGATTTTTGTATTACAACTTGCAACATAACTTGTTGCTTCGCACTAATGTCCTCCCGGCCGAATTTTATGCACGGCGGCCAATTTCAACGAGGACTAGCCATCTTTGCGGGACATATTATAGTGCAAGTGGGTGCGCAAACACAGGTACACTCTATTCCCTAACTCTCATAATCCGATGGAACGGCAATCAGACACGATCGAAGAGAGATCAGGCATAGGACCGACGGTTTTGTGCTCTACGAGGTACGGGGGTGTAGCACGGCCTAATTCCTGACTCCGGGCAGTCCAGGCTGCTACTTAGAAATTTTCTAAACAAAAAAATACCAATAACACTTTTAGCTGACCCGGGAATCGAACCCAGGACCTCACTCACGATCTGCGGTTGAACAAGTTACTGCTAGACTACCGAGGGAACAGTTGCTTTGCACTAAACAGTAATCGGATCGTATTTTTTTATAACATAGGAGGGCAAACGAGCATGCGGATCACCTTATTGTTAGCTATCTCCGCCGTCCAAGGACATCCGCAACATCAGGGGAGTCACCGATGCGTTGCCGACCTTACGTATGCTCTTTTCTTGAAGAATTCCATTTCTAATTTGTTCGGGAAAATCGCTGGCGGAAGTTGGTTCCACAGTTTCCATATATTAGTAGTAATCTAGTGGATTCTATCCCAGCAACTAAAATAGGCCAAAATTGGAGCAAACAACAGAAGTACATCAATCAATGAAACAACAAAGAAGCAAAAGAGAACGCAGATACCCCAACAGCAAATACAATGGCTGAACACAACGAAGGATTCAATGTTGTACTTGATTATCCTTTCTGAAAGCCGACGATAAGGCTTGATAATGGCGAGCTGTTACTCACAGATAAAATATTGATCGGCGATTCAATAAAGGTTCGTTATGAAGTGCGACCTACAGTGGTGCTCGATATATCTGGAACGTAGCGTATTAAGGCCAAGAATGGTGAACTGGAATGGAATAAAACCAGTATCCCGGAGCGATTTTGTGTATTTGTTTGTGCCAGTAGCATTTGTTTGGTTTTTTTAATTGAAGAGAAGTTGGGTGTTTTTTAGAGTTCCGCAGTTAAACAAGGAACCCTTATAGTTACGCCATGTTCGTTCGTCCATTCGTCTGACTGCCTATTACAGTAATTTTACTCAAAGATTGCGAGTGTTATAGAATTGAAAGGCATGGTTATACATTCTGATGACGCCTACAAAGTTATGAATGAACCTACCCTACATATAAACTGGGGGTGTTTTTTTTCACGTATCCCATCTCGTAGCTACTATCTTTGAATAAGTATTTCAAAAACATTAGGGGTTCTCTTAAAAACTTTTTTGATATATACCATTAACGAATTGTTATGGTCTAAAATTTTAATTTTTATTAGAGCTGGTAGCCTAAATAAACCATGAAACTACTCTAATTCTGAACACTTAAGAAGTATCCAGAATATTAGCGCAAAGGTAAACTATCACAGATGAGTAGGTTTGGCTATTTTACTAGTAACAATCGACCAACTTAACTATGTAGTTGAGTCTGCATTTCGTATTAAATTACTTATCAACCTACGAATACGAATTAACCCTGTACAAGCCTGTATAAGCGTTAGATATTCTGTGCCTGTACTGACAACGGAACCCTACCGTGTGCGTGGTCATACATCACTTTTGCCAGTTTTTATTTCAATAATTTGGATTGCTTTATTGCTTTGAAGGGAAGAAAATAATGCATGTTTCATGCTTTCACGTATTGTTAAAGGTTAATTGGAAAGGTTGTACGAATAGTGCTTGTAAACATGAATCTTGTTGTACCTTTCCATTAATTCAATCTTTGGTGGTGGTGTGTTAACTCAGGCTTGTGATTTCTAACCATCGATCACTAAAACCTAGAGAGATGAACTAAGAGCTGTCCAATTACGAATCTATTCTATTTATTTGCATAGATAAATACGAAATAGGCCAATGGGAGTGTGCTTGAGCGAGCTACTATTGGCTCGCACAACGCCCGCATGTTGTATTGCCAGTCAAAAGAAGCGCGTTTTGTCAATTCGAAATTTGGCGGAATTTATTTAAAACAAATCAGATGTTTAATTTATTAATTTAAGACGTGGACACTGACAGTTGGGCTAGTCCACAAATTCAAAGTCGCTCAGCGAGCTATGAAGCGAGCTATGCTTGGAGTTTCTTTGAAGGATAAAATCCGTAACGAGACCGGAGAAGAACCGGAGTGATCGACATAGCTTGTAGGATCAGTAGCTGAAATGGCAGTGGGTTGGCCAGTGGCCATGTCTGTCGAAGCACCGATGGCCGCTGTAGCAGACGAGTCCTTGAGTGGAGACCGCGAATCAGCAAACGCAGCGTAGGGTGCCCCCCCGCCATGTGGTCCGACGTCCTGAAGAACGTGGCTAGGGGGGACTGGCTGCAGAAGGCAGAGGACCGAGTGTTGTGGCGCAACTTGGGAGAGGCCTATGTCCAGCAGTGGACTGCGATAGGCTGAGTTAATGTTGATGAGATGTTTCATGTTCAATGTTTCTAACACATTTCCTTGGTACTCCATCAGAAACATTGTTCCTGTTCGTTTTAATTCCATGTGAAAATTCTGTAATAATATTAAAAATATCTTTGCTTCTAGTTTCTATCCAATGATCTTTAAATAACATTGTTTTCATTACATGGACAATCTGTAAAACAAATCCTTCAACAAGATATCATATGACATTGACTTGCAGTTATGTTACATTAATCAGAGAATGCATTCTAGATATCATATCGGATCACGTTGCATGTTTTCCATTTGAGTCATTGCCTTTGTGATATAAAAAAGAGAGCACTAATCAATAATATTTCAATGTAAATTCATAAGTCAGTAACAGGACTTATTAATATCATACTAAGAAAAGGCTCAGCCCCTCTGAGATATGTCATTCCCTTACATTTTGATTGTTTTCTATAGCGTTGACGATGGTAGATTGTTTACTTGGCTAGGGGGGCAGGATTACTTTTGGTAGTTGCCTATACGACCTTTATACTGAAAATTGAAGTCTATGTCAATCCAAGTTACAATTTATATTATTTCGAATTAGGAACCCTATTTTCCACGACACAAACATCAGTTTCCTTTGCAACGTAAATATTTTCAAGACCTTTTTAACCGTTTTTGTGATTCTGAATTCAACTTAGAGGTTTCATGTGTGTTAAGTTGAAAGGACATTGCTAAAGATCCTTAGTGACTCGGCCTTTTTCTGTACAAATTAAAGTTGTGCTCACCATATACAACTCAATGAAGCCAATGTATTGCAATACATTCATAAACACGGACAGTACTAAATATAATTTCAGATTTTTAAAATATTTACTATTTTGACACATATAATCACAGATATCATATATTGAATCATAGACTATAGAGTATCGAAATAAAAATAGGGATGATGGATGATACACAGATATCATAGATGATACAATTTTATTATCATCGTCATTAATGTATTGATACTACTTAAAATATAAAAAATGGTTCTTGTACTGTCTTACTTGTGTATGAAACGAAAAAATTCGCATGTAATTTTCGTATATTGTTCATCTTTGTAACAGTTTAAGGCTATTTTTAGCAATGTCCTTTGTGTAAGTAGCAATTACATCAAATATTGAATTGGATTGACAGAGGCTTTACTAAGAACACTATCGACTCACCGTGTCTTTAGTACCACGCTTCCAGTCTTGTCTGTCTGTTCAGTACAACTTTTGCAATAGATTTTAAACAACTTCCCGATGAGCTAGAGACTTGAAACTTTAAACCTAGCTCAGAACTGAATGACAATGTAATATTAACTGGTTTAATTTTTTTTTAAATGGTTGTATTTTTCATCAAATAATGTATACATTATTTATAATGTCTTCACAAGTTAATAACGCAATTGATATAAATTTTCCTAATTAAGTTTAGATAGTTTTGCAGTTAGTTGCCCGAAAAAGTTCTTAATGTTTGAGTCCGATTCAAACTGCTTCATTGGTACGTTATCGTAAATGTATAAACAAAATTGAAAGTTGTTCCATTTGGTGAAATAAAGATTTATGATTTATGAAAAAAATTACTGGCATTTTCATTAGCAGGTACAGGATTATTTTACCATCCGACTATCAGCTTCATCATGACCAGAGAGGTTGCCGACACCATGACACAGGCTTCTTCAGAATCGATTCCACTGATTGCACCATCATCAATATCTGAATCGATTAAATCTAAATCGATTCCTCATACAAAGGCTTCCACTTAACGTTGTAAATCCGTTAATGGCACACGTCATTCCGAATGCATTACGGCCCTAGACGCTGCATTAGCCTCAACACTTTCTCGTTGTCTATCATTGTTCGGTTCCTATACCACATCAAGAACTTGCAACACCGCTATTACTCTTCCAGGGTTGCCGCAACAGTAGTATAATAACTCGACACTCACTGTTTACAAATCCAAGATTAACAATCTTTTCAAGACAACGCGTTCATGGATATAAAAATATTAGCCTCATTCGCCATCGTATGTTATTGTCAGTTTTACCCACAGACCAGTAAACCTCTAGACGCCGAGTAGCCGGATACCCCCGGTCACTAAGCATGTAGCACTGCATATCACACAACCCGCCGCCAATTGGGACGTCACTCCGTCAGTGATCGGCACCAATCATACCACCGAACTTTCGAGCCGACCAATCATAACGCGCCGTCCACCTCCTGTCCCACCGCCAAAATTTTACGACTGTGTTCTCATGCAAAACTTTGTTTATGCGGTGTCTTGAGGCTTACTGGTCTGTGGTTTTACGTAATGAATCAGTTAAACAGTTTCGTATTTTAGAAGTAAGAAATTAATCCATAAGTGAGAGTGTACAATTATCACAAATCGGCTTTCATACAGAAAACCTATCAATTAGCGTGATTGCCAACCTTGTACCTAAGTAAGACTGAAACCATTAGTCACTGTTCAGTCTTAGTATAAAGCTATTGATTAGACATCAAATATTAGCATATTAGATTTGTGATAAATGTCAGATGGTGAAGGTAATTCTAGTAATGAATAGTTTAGCGATTGAAATGTACTTGCCAGGTGGACGTGAGGTTGATAGATTTCCTAAGAGGAATGAAGGAGGAACTGAAAATGAATGAATGCTGAATGCTGATCCTTGATTGAGAGGAGCGGAATAGTATAGGTAGTGATTTAGACAATGAACCTGCAATCCAGCATTACGTAAAATGTAAAAACGGTTGTAACTGTAAATGATTTCAATACGCTTAAGTTAAAAGTGAATAGAAATGTAGTGAATAGACACTTACTTTATCAAAAATATATAAATTAAAATGTTAAGATTCTAGAAGAAAAAGTGAACACCTAATAAATTAGATATTGTAATATACATAGTAGAGGAAAAGCAAGGTGATAGGGTCAACGAAATTTATGGTAAGCTCGTGTATAATTTAGAATATTTTAATTACATGTCAATAAGTAATGAAGAGGTTTAAATGGAAGGTGAAAGTGTCATCCAAAAGATATAAGACTTTGATTTGTGAATAGTTATGTAATGTTTTAATAATGGAAAATAATTGAGGTGTGTACAAAAGAAAGTCAACACTTAAATTAAGAATGGTTTTGAAACGATTAACGTGGACATTCAATGATTGGATAATCTAGAGTTATTTCTAAGAAACGAAATCATTCCTATAAAGCTATAAAGTAGCATCTTTAGAATTTTTCTCTGTATCTAAATTTTCTCCGTTTACCTGTAAAGGACACATCGAGTTTATAAATGCTGCAATAACACTTCATGTCGTGCGTTGGAACATTTTGAAAAGGAATGACGATATTTTTTACTTTTATCAGATTTTATAAGCGTATTAAGACGCTTTCCAGGGTTCAGTACATGCCACTAAACAATTAAACATGTTATAATTTTATTTTATTATTTTTAACGCATTTACGCATGCGAAGCGAAAACGAGCAATGTTCACGGTAGCTTAGTGGCTAAAGCACTGGCGTACTGAGCCAGGCGTCGCAGGTTCGAATCCTGCTCGTGAGCGATTTTTTCTTTCCACAATTTAAATCTTTATGTTATAATTTTATTGACATGATTTTTTGTAATCCGACATGGAAACATAAACACAATTCTCTGAATCTGAACTATTTAGAACATGATAATTGCAAAATTCAGATTCTTTATTTGTAGTACGGTCGACCGCAGGTCAGTGGTAACAGTTTGACATTGACAGCTTCTTTATTTCGTAAGCGATAAGGGCGGTTTTATAATTCGAGTATTACCACTGTCGTGCAGTCGACTGTACGACCGACCGCACGTCGGTGGTAACACTTTGACATAAGCAGCATCCTTATTTCCGTAAGCAGTAAGGGCGGTTTTCGAATTGAAGTGTTACCACTGTCATGCAGTCGACTGTACAGTCAACAAATCGGAATCATGACCCACTCAGCCGATAATTCGTATGATATTGTCAAAACAGTAAAATTTTCTTCTTATTAGCATCGTGCTGCACTTAGGACATTTTGAATATTAAGGAAACTGCGTTAATACGGGTCATAGGTATATGCAATTTTGAGCTTTGTTATTAAATGCAATAGATTAATAATTGGATAAAAAGTTACGTTTTTGATAAAGCTCGAATAATGTTTTGAATTTAGAATTAACTGTCGTTCCGCATAGTTTACCTATAAAAAAGAACTAATTTTTTTTAAATTCAAAAACCTTATACGCACCCTGTACGAACTCTTTTATATCAATCAAATTAGAAGAAACTAACTGTCACTGTACAATAAAATTGATAACAAGTTTGTTGCCACGGAAATATCTTTGAGCGAAACTCGACCTAATTGTATTAGAATGTTTGTAGAAAATTAAGCTTATGGTGGGTCATGATTCCGTTTGGTTGACTGTACATGTTGTGATAATAATAATGATTAATTTTAAAGTGGTAATCATAATATTCTCTAGCAGGTAAACTACACTCTTTAAAAGGCAAATGCATAATCTATATGCATCTATACTTTACCTAACCAAGCTCTTTTTAAACACCTTATTTTCTTATTCTTCTTCTATCGTGTCGACATGAGCTACAATATGATAATAGCTCATGCCGTGGGCAAAAGATTAGTCAGTCAGCAGGTTGGTAGCGGGGCTAACTGCCCAGGGTGCGCCGGACGATCAATTAAATATCGTCACTCGTGGAGGCTCTTTTAATGGCACCCCAAAATTTTCTTATTAGATTACGCTCTATTAAGAGTCGTATAAAGTACAGACCAATTCTAGGTAATGCTAAACATTTACTTGATTGGCAGTACACCTCGAAGTATCAATTACTTTAACGGTCTGCCCATATACGAGTCCGTAAGAGAAAGTAAAGATTTACTAGAGAAGTGCAAAATTTTAGTGTAACGTCGCACGGCAATTGAAAAATATTTCCTATAGGAATATCCCATAGGAAAGGGATATCTGTATAGACAACGATAATTTGGATAAGTGGCAGCTTAAATAACGATAAATTTATTAAAAAAATTTAAACTATGTTTTAAAATGGAAAAATATTTGAAAAGTTCAAAAAATATCCATTAATTTCAAAACGTCGCGTTGGTTTATTTCAGCAACGTATTTACTGTAGTTAACTACAGAATATTTTGGGTTAGTGGTCAATCCGCACTAATTGGATTCGCACGAAACGTGCGGATCGCCACTTTTAAATAATATGAATTTTGTGGGGGTCGATCCGCACGAAGCTAATTTATTTTCGTGCGGATCGCCACCTTCATATTTAAGTAGTAGGCGATTTGCACACATTGTTTTTTATGGAATTCTATTGAAGTAAATGTCTTCTTTGTTTAAATCTATATTTTAATCTAAGTGGTACATTACAGTGGTACATAGATAGGTACGTGTATTTAAAAACTTATCATCAAGTTGACAACTCAGTGTGTCACTATATACCCACGATACGTAACAAAGTATTAAAATATACTAATTTACAATATAAACCAAACAAAGCATCATTTGTAAGTTTTGTAACACTTCCATGACAAAAAACAAAAGCCGACAGATATAACACTAGAGCCAGCCTCACATTATTTAATGCAACATTGTTACATGATTTATCACTCGAAAGGACAATGTACAATCGATGTTATTGTTACCGCATCGATAAATTCATTCGAGTTATTAGAATTAAGAGTCGAATCGCGAGAATCGATTTATGCATCACGTTATACGGAAACAATTATTGCAGGACCTGAGCTCTTCGCTGCGACAGTGAAATTGTCATGCTCATGAGTATTGGTAGATTGTACGTTTGTCAGTGTAATGGCACCATCATTTACTTTCCTTCCGTCAAGGGTAGGAAGACATTCGACGGAAATTGATTTTGACGTAATTATGCTAACTGCATTATTGACGAGGTCAAGAAGTTAAACATCAGGTAAGCTTAATTATACGGTTTTGTCTATCAGGCAAGGTAATAGGTAATTTTGTTAGTAATTACCACACGTGCATTGCTAAGGAAATTGGTAATCTTTAATCATTAGGAAAATAGCACTATTACTTAGAAACGATATAATCATAAACGCTTAAATATAGTGTTGTTATGAGTTGCTATTACTACTGAACCCTTTCGGCCATTACAGACCGGTTTTTAATAGTCATATATTATATGACTATTGAAAATGTGGTCTAAATTACAAAACTTTTTGCACAAAACAATTTGCTACTAGATAGAATTCAACTATTTTACAATTCGCACCCATAGCTTCAAGTTCTCCCAAATCTCTTTCAACTAGCATTGATTAATCATATTTGTCACCACCTCGAGTTACAAACAAAAATAGAGGAAGCTCCTAAAAAGAGTCCATCTTATCTAAAGAAAGACAAACATCAGTTCGGAATCGAGTCGACAAATGACACGCGTGATTTACGATGCCTTTCCTGGTAAACACCACAAGCGTTCGGTAAGTTACGACCCTTCAACCAATGATGAGGAGACACCGTTTTACTACTCTGTTGCCACACAATGGAAGCTTTATCAACATCCATGGGCATATAATTATTGGTTTTAGTAGATGAAGCTTGTATACTAATTAGAAATTCCTGTTCCTGTCTAGATTGTCAAAGTCCATAGGCTGTGGTTAATGCATTTTATGATATAACCGTTACTTAAAGGTCTTAAATAGTTTGAAATAACTTCAGAAACCTTTAGAATATTATAACGAGCTTAGGCCTCTTAAACAGCGGTAATAGCGGGTCAGTAATGAAACTATACATAGACTCTTTACAAGGACTTTAACTATGGAACAACTTTGCGTCCAGATTGTCATAATAATGCAATACCCAGGTGGACAAAATCGCAGAGTTCACAATGATAACATTATTTCCATTTGCGTTCCGTTATCCTCGCTTTCCCAGCTGGCTATATCACCATTGTGACCACAATAAACATTATTTAAAGTGCTCCATAAAATCTGCAGCAATCCTCATTGCAACGGTGCCGTAACAACCTTGGTGGTGCGTAACATTACATCATTTAGAATTATATTACATTTTGGGGATATGTTCATTGGTACAAATTATTTTGGCAATTTTATTATTTAGAAAGTGACTTGGGCCCTCAACTTTAACCAGGCTATATCTTTCTGTGGGTGTCGTTTGAGATCAACAGATTATATTAGATAGACGGGTAACAGAATGCAATTTAATCTTGATCAAATCTGCGATCACAAGTCCACCTACCTCCGTAATTATGGCATTATCTTTTTCACCAGCGAATGTCTACAAACTGTTATAGTTATGAATGTTGGGATGTAACTTACAAAACTTACAAGCAATAATTCTACCCGCTACTGACCGCTGCAATTAACCTTTATCGACCTCAAATTGATGAAAACCGAAGATTTCTTTTCAAGATTTAATGTTATCTGAAGCTTACGCAATGCTTTCTGTCTTACTTCTAATGAAACTGTGTAGTTATTTAACAAGTATATTACTCTGAAATACATCTGATAACATTTATAAATTGAGACTAACTTCGTTTGCAGCCGGTTTGACGGGATTCTGTGACATCAAGCCGACATTCACATAAATAAGACTGTCTCACTCATTTAGTTAAAAGTGTTGAAGAATAGATTTACCACTTTAACATTACATCATTTAGAATTATATTACATTTTGGGTATATGTTCATTGGTACAAATTATTTTGGCAACTTTATTATTTAGAAAGTGACTTGGGCCCTCAACTTTAACCAGGCTATATCTATCTCCCCACCGCTTGTATCCCCACGTTGTCGTCGTGGTGGGGCTTGTGTGTCTCAGTGATCTTTGGAGCCATGCCGGTAGAGTTACTCATGCCGGTCAGGTCCAAAGTGAGAGACCAGACTAAGAGGGGTACGTGGCAAAGTCCAATGTGGACTGCCAGAAGGGGCGGCCCGTTTGGATAAACCAAGCGGTGATTGCGCTTTGCTCCTCGTATTGTTCGAGGAGCAACATAATGCGGGCGGGCCTCGTTACATCGCGTGTGCGAAAAATGGGGCAGTTAGGCTTTATGCCACCGTCGCAAAATCGTAATCCTGATGTCGTGCTGAGTGTCGTGGTTACGTCTCGCGACTCAGTTTCAGGACCGAGGGTCTTGGCTTAATCGCCCGGACCGTGAGGAAGAAAACCTCTATAAAAAATTACCCCTAATATCAAGTTCTGGCGCGTGACGAAGGTATGAATGGCTGAAGGGTTGCACTGATAAGTGCATCAGTCGCTAGCGCGCTTCCTCCAGGGTATCAGCGGACCCCCTGGTTGGGTTACACCTTTCGCTTACCCGGGTACAGGGGGCACTGCCCGGGTGGACCGAATATTTCCCCCTTACTCGTGGGAACTATATGGATACCAACAAAACTAAAAATGAAGAGGTGGTTGGTGCAGGGTCTAATGACGCTGTCACCGAAAATTGTGTGGAGACTGTAGAGTCTCCGGAGGGTGTGTCGCCGGCAGTCAGGCTGACCCGGTCACGGGAACGCTTCACGCGACCGCCTACCCCTGTAGGAGGCGTTATGGGGGACGATAGCTGCGAGTCTGACAGCTCACAAATATCATTTGTCTCACAAAACTCATCAGCATCGGTCGTGACACGCGCGCGAAAGCGAACGCGGCCGATAGTGAGCGGAGATTTGCCTGGACCCAAAAAGAGGTTGGGTTTGAATGCGGTAGAAAACCTAGAGCTCACAGGGTCTACCAGTGCTCGAAGTAAGGAAAGCTTGCCAGAACCCAAAGAACTGGCGATGCGGATGCAGGAGCAGCCAACGCTTGATCTCGGCGCCTGCATTAAAGAAAATATTCTTGTAGTGGAACAGGTTGCTGATAACTCTCGCAATCTGAAAGGTAGCTTTGCCCATAGCCTCCGGGTGGCGGCACGGACAGTGCAGGCAGCAGCAGAGGAGATAACTCAGCGTACCTCCGCCACCGCCAATGTTGAAAGGTTAGAGAGCCAGAACGCGGATTTGCGTTCGCAGCTCGCCTCCCTCTCAACAAAGTTGGAAAAACTGACGGAGGAACTGAACCTCCTCCGTCGGCGGAGTGATGAGCGGGCGTCAGAATCCATCCCGTCATCTGAATCGCTGGATGCTCAAAGGGGAGCAGGTGGTTTGTCTTCGACGGTATTCGAAGAATTAATGCGTCCCATCATGCTCCGGGTCGGGGGCATGGTGAACGCACGGTTTGAGGCGTTTGAAAGCAGATTGCCTCCTGAGCAGGGCCTTCGTCCACCATTGGCTGCAGATGCCAAAGGTAAATCGCTGTCAGATCCTCAGGCAGGCCCTCCCCTGGAGGCGGCAAGCATAAGTAAAGGGAAAGGAAGGGGCAAGAGGACAAAGAGGACGAATCCCAAACAGCCTGCAGTAGTAGATCTGCCCCCTGTGCCTAGTCAGGTACCGCAGCCATCTACATCAGATTCTGTTGCACACTCCTGGGCTACAGTAGCGGGAAAAAAAGGGATGGAAGCATCTTCTTCTTCCCAACCCAAGGAAATGTCGGCTGCGCCTGGGTCGTCCGCTCTGTCCTCAACAAGAGGATCAGCTCAGCAACAGATGCAAGCGAAGGGAGGAAAAAAACGAGGGGATAAAAAGTTGCCAGCTGTTCCCGCGTCGGCGGCAATTGCCGTCACTCTGCCGGAGGGTTCTGCTGCAACATATGCGGAAGTTATGGCTACAGCAAAGCAGCGTATAAAACTCTCCGACATAGGGATAGAGACTGTTCGTCAAAAACGGTCACTCACGGGTGGTATGTTGCTGCAAATTATCGGTAGCGACTGCAACTCCAAGGCGGACAGTCTCGCGTCGCGGATGCGGGAAGTCTTGGCCGACATGGATGTCAACATTGCACGTCCAATGAAGACCAGCGAGTTGCGAGTGTATGACCTGGATGACGCCGTCTCGCCTGCGGAGGTAGCAGCTGCTATTGCTGAAGCAGGCGGGTGCTCCACGGGGGATGTGAGGGTGGGTGAAATTCGTCGCTCTCCTCGCTCTCTAGGGACCGTCTGGGTCCGCTGCCCGCTGGCAACGGCCAAGAAGCTGGCAGCCAGTAAGGGCATTCGCGTGGGCTGGGCGACAGCGAGGCTCGAAGTATTGGAGGCACGCCCGCTTCAATGCTACCGATGCTTCGAATTTGGGCACGTCAGTCGCCAGTGCCGAAGTGATGTCGACCGTAGCAAAAGTTGCTTTGCTTGTGGTGAGTCTGGCCACAAAGCGAAGGAGTGCACAGCGCAGAATCTTCGATGCTCACTCTGCGCGGATCTTGGTCGGCCAGCCACCCATAGGATGGGAAGTAAGAAGTGCTCCGCCCCGAAAGGCAAAAGAAAGGGCAAACGAGGCCAGGCCGTGACGGCTGGTTCTGCGCCGGCGCCTGCACCAAGCAGTGCCCCCCAGGAGGTTATGGATACGTCGTTTTCCCACCCCTAAAAATAATTCAGAGCAACCTCAACCACTGCCGCAACGCGCAGCATCTATTTTTGCAAACGGTTGCGGAGTGGTCGATTGCTTTAGCGGCGGTAGCAGAGCCTTACAACGTCCCGGATGATCCTCGTTGGTTCGGTGACACTGCTGGTTCTGTTGCCATCTACTGGGGCGGGACGGAGGGAGGTCCATCTTGTGCTTTCCTCGAAAGGGGTCAGGGATTCATTGCTGTGGAGTGGGGCCCTCTGGCAGTAGTGGGTTGCTACGTCTCTCCCAACATCTCCCTTGCCAACTACGAGGGATACCTGGACGAGGTGGCACGATGCATTCGTAGCACTTGTTTACCTCGTCAAGTGCTCGTCCTGGGCGACTTTAACGCTCACTCAAGAGTGTGGGGAAATCGTCGGGACGGGCCCAGGGGAGAGACGTTGCAGGATTGGGCGGCTGGACTGGATCTTCGCCTTCTCAATCGGGGGTCCGTGGCTACATGCGTCCGATGGCAGGGGGAGTCGATCGTCGACTTGTCGTGGGCGAGTCCTCTTGCTTCCCGCATGGTTACTGGATGGAGAGTTGCGGAGGAGGTGGTCACTCTATCCGACCACCGCCACATCATTCTTGAAGTGGCCCTCCGTCCTCCAGACCGCTCCAGCCGCCCAGATCATAACACTTTGCCGCGGCGTTGGTCCCTCAAACTGCTCGACCGAGATTTACTTGTCGCAGCTGCCTACGTCGCGGCATGGCCGGAAAGTTCGGAATCTGAAGGGATCTTGCCCGATCCAGAGGTGGAGGCGACCTGGTTCCGGGAGACGTTGACGGCGATTTGTGATGCCTCAATGCCCCGGGTCAGGCGCGGTGGGTTTCGGTCGGTGTACTGGTGGTCAGATGACCTCGCGCAACTTCGCGCGGCCTGTTTGAGGAGTCGACGCCGGTACACACGAACCCGACGACGACGTCGAGCTACAGCCGAGGAGATAGCCATAAATTATGCGGCGTATCGGGCGGCTACAAAAGCGTTCCAAAAAGCCATTGAGAACGCCAGGGTTCGGTCCTGGAGAGAACTCCTGGAGGGCCTAGACAGGGATCCGTGGGGGAAACCATACAAGGTAGTCCTGGGCAAACTACGTCCATGGGTTCCCCCACTTACGGAAACCCTAGACCCGGACTTGCTGGGCAGAGTTGTCCATACGCTATTCCCAGCAGTCCAGGACTGTCCTCCAGTGCCCCCAATGGCTTCACCAGATTGGTCCGAGGATTTGGAGGTGACCGAAGGGGAGTTGGACCGGGCCGTTAGTCGCCTGAGAACCCGTAATACGGCACCTGGACCTGACGGTATTCCGGGTCGGGTTTGGGTGCTGGCTATGGCTGCTCTGGGGGACAGGCTGCGGCGGCTGTTCACAAGCTGTCTGCGTCAGAGCGTGTTCCCCCCCGGCTGGAAGGAAGCCGGATTGGTCCTATTAAAGAAGGAAGGCAGGGCTGCAGATTCTCCTTCTGCATACCGTCCCATATGCCTGCTCGATGAGGCATCCAAGCTATTCGAGAGAATAGTTGCCGAACGCCTCGTTGAGCACTTGTCGCGGGTCGGTCCCGACCTCGCCGATAGTCAGTATGGCTTCCGGCAGCGGCGATCTACAGTGGATGCGATTCTACGTGTCCGTTCGCTGTCGGAGCAGGCAGTGTCCCGGGGTGGAGTTGTGTTGGCGATAAGTCTTGACATCGTCAACGCCTTCAACTCTCTGCCCTGGGGTGCGATTAGGGAGGCACTTATACACCATTGTGTGCCTCCCTACCTGCAAGGCATTGTCGGGGCCTATCTTCGTGACAGGCACATCCGCTATGTGGGTAGGGACGGTTGTGTTCATCACAGGGGAATTAGTTGCGGGGTTCCACAGGGATCGGTACTTGGGCCGCTCTTGTGGAACCTTGCATACGACGCGGTCCTGCGTGTTGACCTCCCCGTCGGCGTCAGCGTGGTTTGTTACGCTGATGACACTCTGGTGCTGGCTGGTGGGGACAACTTTGAAGGGACCATCCGGCTTGCTGAGTTTGGTGTGGCAAGAGTCGTGACTAAAATCCACGAGCTGGGTCTGCAAATAGCGCCACATAAAACTGAGGCGCTATGGTTCCACAACATGCGGCGTGGCAGGGAACCACCCAGCTCGACGGTTCGCGTTGGTGACGCGCAAGTCCAGGTGGGCCAACACATGAGGTACCTTGGCCTCATCTTAGACAGTCGCTGGAGCTTCAAGGAGCATTTCAACCGCCTAGTTCCCCGGATCGAAAGGGTAGCAGGTGCATTGCATAGACTGCTGCCCAATCTCGGGGGACCTCGGGAGGAGGTTCGTCGTCTCTATGCGGGTGTCGTGCGGTCTATGGCCCTTTATGGGGCACCTGTATGGTCACAACGACTGTCAGGCGTCCAGCGCTCTAGGGCAAAGTTCAACAGCCTGCAGCGCAAAGTGGCCATACGGATTGCACGTGGATACCGAACGATATCCTATGAGGCGGCAACTGTCCTGGCACGCTTCCCACCGTTGGACATCTTGGCGGATATGGACGCGAGGGTCTACGACCGGATCCGCGTCATCCGCCAAAGCGGTGAGAGCGCGCCTGCAAGGGCGTTTGAAATGCTGAGACGGCAGGAGCGACAACACGCGCTCGAGATGTGGCGCGAGCGGCTCGAAGAGCCACAGTACGTGCACAAGCGTGTGGTTGAAGCTGTCCTGCCGTGCTTTGAAGCCTGGCTGAACAGGAGTGAGCGTGTCACCTACCGGCTTACTCAGATATTCACCGGGCATGGTTGCTTTGGTGAATATCTGAATAAGATCGGACGCGAAGTCACGGCAAATTGTCACCATTGTGGGAGTGACCAGGACACGGCACAGCACACGCTTGAGGAGTGCCCTGCGTGGAGCCCAGAGCGGCGTGTCCTGGTCAGCGAGATCGGGCAAGATCTTTCTCTGCCAGCAGTAGTGTCGGCTATGCTGGCAGAGCCGACGGCTTGGAGGGCCGTGGCTTCCTTCTGCGAGGCTGTCATGGTCCAGAAGGAGGCCGCAGAGCGGGATCGGGAGAGGGCCGATCCCACTCGGAGACGAAGGCGCCGGAGAGGCAACCGCCCCGGTGCAAGGCCCAGATAGGGCGAATCGCCGCATCCCCCACCACCAAATGATGGTGGGGGACCTTCGGGATCGTGGGTGCCAAGAGTAGGGGGACTCGAGGCATCTATTAAGCGACCCTGGGGAGGACAGCAGCACGTGGTGGTCACGTGCTGCTGTTGGGGAAACCTTGTTGTTTCCCCGGGACGTGCCAAAGGCGTAGCACTAGAGGGGCACCGGCGCGGTCCACTGGAGTTCCCGGAGCTCCTCTATTTTGTGCAGAGGATGGCCACCGTGTGGTTTTAGTCGGTAAGAGTCCGACATAACCCTCCGCCCTCCCCAGACGGAGGGTATCCATGAGGATTTCCACTCGAAAACAAAAAAAAAAAAAAGGCTATATCTATCTGTGGGTGTCGTTTGAGATCAACAGATTATATTAGATAGACGGGTAACAGAATGCAATTTAATCTTGATCAAATCTGCGATCACAAGTCCACCTACCTCCGTAATTATGGCATTATCTTTTTCACCAGCGAATGTCTACAAACTGTTATAGTTATGAATGTTGGGATGTAACTTACAAAACTTACAAGCAATAATTCTACCCGCTACTGACCGCTGCAATTAACCTTTATCGACCTCAAATTGATGAAAACCGAAGATTTCTTTTCAAGATTTAATGTTATCTGAAGCTTACGCAATGCTTTCTGTCTTACTTCTAATGAAACTGTGTAGTTATTTAACAAGTATATTACTCTGAAATACATCTGATAACATTTATAAATTGAGACTAACTTCGTTTGCAGCCGGTTTGACGGGATTCTGTGACATCAAGCCGACATTCACATAAATAAGACTGTCTCACTCATTTAGTTAAAAGTGTTGAAGAATAGATTTACGATTTGTGATACTATCGGTTAACAAACAGTAATGTGCAAAGTTTGACTGTATTTTGCCGCTAATTAAATAATACCTATTTGAATTTTTATAACTGTAGAAATTTTCTCAGATTCTGATCTTTTTAATTCTCACGTAAATTAGCCGACGAAAAGATTTTTATCCATGGAATTTTAAGAATAATCTTTGTTATTTATTGTTATCTTTTATTTATCTGATAAGCATGGGGCATCGCAGCGGCCGGCTGAGATGTTAAATCAAGCTTTACGTCAAAAAGCATGCAACTTTAAATCCTGACCTCTAAGCTCATAAGTTCAAGCTAATCATCATTATACTAAATCCACGAACTCAAACAAATCCTTCAAAACAAACTAGTGCTTCGTGCGCAAGTCCTCGTTGCAATGATTTACAGTGATCGCGTTCGGAATCGGCGCGTGCGCAGCCTCACTCGGCAATCATCGGCGGGCGTCGGGCTGTCTCGCCGGTCACGAAGTTCGTTAGGCCATTGTGTGAAGGAAGCGGAAACTGGAAAAACCTTGAGTATTACCTCAGAAGCTATAATGTATGAATGTGTATTATTGTGCATGACATGGTTCTGATGTCAGCGGTTGAAGTGGAGGTTAAGAAATTCACACGTCATTAACTGAAGATTCTGAAGTTAAAGGTTTCGTAAAGTTACAGTATGTTGCGAAAATGACGTCATAATTAAAAGTTCCCTATAATTACAAAGTAAGCATCTATAAATAAACAAAAAAATGCAAAGGACAACATTATGCGAAAAGCAAGAAATGCGTACCTATGACAAATGATCTTTTTAACATTGATTATGCTTACAAGGTTTCATATTAAATTACACACACACACACTGATACAGTCAAAGCGTGGGAAAATAAGGCAGAGTTTACACAAAAGTAGCTTTGTTTCACGTTATAAAAATAACTTTTGTATAATAAAATTATGCATAGAGAACATTTTTTGTTCGATGATGTAATTTTGCGACTGTTAATTTTCTACAAATACCTCCAAAATTGCCGTAGCGATTTTGAAGAGACGCCAAATTATGATATGCGTAATTTGTATATCTTTCTGATTATTGGATGAGTGTCAACAAATAAGAAACGTGTTTATAATGATGTATCTAATCTAAATCGCGTCATTAGTCTTATATAACTATAGCATAAATATTGTAATTTATTTAAAAATTGACATAATCGATATTAATGAGAACTACTGTTTTATACATAGTCCTGGCGACCGTGACTGTATCAAGATTTTGTCATAATGCCAATATGACCAAAACTTAGATATACGTGACTCATTTCTTGCTGTCATGGATGGCAGAAGCAAATATTTTCTTTAGTACCTACCTATATCGTTCTCTCGTCCCCAGCTTAGCCTGAGCTCTAAGCTAATAGCAAATATCAAACGAATGAAGTTTTTCAATAAGTAATTATTAATCTTGTATGAACACATGACAATTGCACAGATCTGCACATGCACAAGCTTATTACGCTTAGCTTAATGTCATGGACATTTAGGGAGTTAATTAAGAAACTAACCAGTCCAAAGATACTTCACATCGTCAATATGTAAATGTGAATATTTAACATGCTTGTTATTGATATTTTCATTAGTATAGCATCGTCGTATTTATGCTAAAACAAATTCTAAAATAATTCTAGTTTTGTCTACTAGTATGCAAATTCTAATCTAAGATAATGATGGCTATTTTAACGAGTTTTAGCATGGCCTTTTTTGGTCAAATGGCTATTTCGTTGTTCGAGTTTGTTTTGGAATGCGTATCTAATCCTTGAAAGCCTATTGGTATAGCTTGAAATTGTTATTTGCTATGGGTCATTTAGGTGGCACAAAGCTTATATACAAATAATGTAAGTATTTCTCAAACAAATTTTGTAGTACATAACTAGTGTTTGAAGTCCCCTTTTAAGTAAACAATGCCTGTGTTGGGAGACTTTACTCTTCCATAACTAATAAATTAACAAAGTGTTTATCAATTTAACTTATAGGCAGTCGTGTGATGTCACAACCGTGTTTATGTTACTAATTATTACATAAATTGATCTATTAAACTACTTGACCGTCACTGGAAGCTTTATATATTGAGATAGCATATCCGTTTCCGTCGATTTTATTCAATTTGATACCAGTTTTAGTACTTATATTGACCTACTCAGTGGCGCCACCTGGTGTTTGCTTGTCATTTTAGTTTCGTAAAATGTGACGAGCTACTTTTTGTTCATTGGCGTTTCGTTTTCCGTCGAAGCAACCTGTGCGCATCGGTCCCTACGGCCCTTGCCAAAATTATTGTTAATAATTTGTTTTTTTTTTTTTTCAAATAATATTCCGTAAGATTAAATTTAACAGTGAATAATATTTTATTACAAATATTAGTGCTGTTTTTAAGGTAGGTTATGTGTCAAACACTGTAAGTACCTACCCTACTTTATAAAAATATTATTTTTTATTAGTACGTGATCAATTTTAACGGTTTTTCCGTTCGGATCACTACTTAGTTTTATAAATTTACCAGTTATTTTAGTACTGTGTGTTGTTAAGTATTTTTATAGTGCGTGTTAAAAGGATTGGTGTTTACTACGGTTTATCTAACGTTACTTATATTACAGTAATGGATGAACAAATCGCTTCAGCTGCCGAGCCGCAAGCTGTGGCTGGTCCGAGTGGAATGAACCGCAAGAGAAACCGTAGCAGCTCTAGCAGCAGCACGACGAGCAGCAGCTCTTCAAGCTCGTCTTCTTCATGCAAACGAGGCAAGCGGTCGCGCCGCAGTCACCGCCGCCGTAAGAAAAATAAGCGTTCTCGCCGGTCCAACTCAACGATGGACAAACTTATGAAGGAAATCGGTGAGATACGCCAACATTTTACAAATAACATGCATACAGCTTGTCATGATGGAGTATCAGTTTGTTCTGATATCAGTGGAGAACTATATGATAATATTGACGAACAGTGCCCTGCTGTTGTAGGTCAAAACTCAAGTCTAGACTTCACTTTTGATATCGAGACAAAGCTAAAGGAACCGTCAGTTCCGAAAACACCTGCAATTTATTTAAAAATGCTTCTCGATGTCCAGCGCTTAGGTAGCACGTCTTGGTCTGAAGTAAGATATGCTGATACACAAAAGTCATATAATCATACTCCAGGTTTCATAGACATGGACACAAACGAAGAGGTAAAAATATATGATACCTTACGACACTTAGCACATGCTGATAAAGCATATGGAGCAATAACATATTGCATTCTAAAACAAAAAGAATCACTACAAGAAAGTATTCGAAATCTTCTTTTGTGGGCTAAAAATACAAACGGTAATTTTGATAATTTAAGCGGGAAAGTCGAAGAGTTATTTCAAAAAGGTGAATTGCATAAAATCTCTTCAGACCTGTTACAATTAGTTTGTGGCCATCGAGCCGAAAGTATAGAAATGCGTCGAGAGACCATTACTAGTCAAATTAGAGATCCATTGGTTAAAGCATCATTAAACAGAATACCTCCATCGTCTACTTACTTATTTGATCCAGAGCCTTTCACGGCAGTATTGGAAAAGGCCGGCGGAGTCCGCAAAGCTTTTTGGCCTCCAAAAACAGATTATTCACAAACAAAATCTAACCAATCAAATCACCGCCCCTCGCGGGGGCAAGGTGTACATAAACCAGTAGTTCCATCGCGTGGAACTCAATGTTTTTGTCATGAACCAGGTTTACCCATGCACATGCATGCCTGTAACAACCAATCCTCGCGGGGTGGACATTATCATACCAATTACGCGAACAAAGGTCAAGGTCTACCTTCAAATTTTCAATCCGATCAGTACAATACTAATTACAGCAGAGGTTCATTTCACAACCGAGGCTCGCGGCCCGACCGTGGAAGTAACCGGGGACGAGGACGTTCAAACGCTCCAAGAGGTTCTCGAACAAACCAAAAACGTTATAAACAATGACTCCAAACGTTTTCAAGCAGGTCAGTTAGCGCACTACCACTCTCAATGGATGGAAATGGGGGCACCAGAAATTGTTCTAAAATTAATTCAGGGGTATCGCATACCATTTTCCCACAAACCTCCACTTGTATACCCAAATGTAATCAAAGGTCCCTTTCAAACACCTGTCTCGAAAGAAATGTCGGCAACTGTACACAAAATGAAAACGCAGGGCATTCTAAAAGTTGTTCAACTCTCACCGAGTTTCATTTCCCCTTTATTTCTGGTACCAAAACCCGACGGATCAGCCCGTCCAATATTCAACCTCAAATCACTAAATGTATATGTAAAGACCGAACCATTTCACTTGATAAACATGTATCGCATTCCGGACTTTCTGCAACCGCAAGACTGGATGTGCAAGGTGGACCTATCCCAAGCATATTTTCACCTGAAAATTTCCAAGTCACACAGGCGCTTCCTACGCCTTGTATACAATCAAGAACTGTTAGAGATGACCTGCATTCCATTCGGATTAAGCACTGCCCCCAAAACCTTTTCCATACTTACAAATTGGGTTGCCCAAATATTACGAGAACGGTGGAACATTCGAATCATAGTCTACCTCGACGACTATTTAATAGTACACCAAGATGTTCACGTGCTTCGAGATCATGCCAGGCTCACGGTAAACACATTACAGAATCTTGGTTGGCAAGTAAATTTCGAGAAATCTGTTCTTTGTCCTCAAAAGACTATAACATATTTAGGAATACTGTGGAGACCCTGGGACAATTTAAAATCCCTGCCAATAGAAAAGACTTCCGCATTAATCAAAAAAGTAAGTCAAGTCCTGGAACGAGGAATAATAACTCTAAAAGAACTGCAGGGAATAGTAGGACTACTGAACTTTGCCAGTTATGTTGTGCCTCGAGGCCGGCTCAATCACCGGCAATTGTTAATGTTCATGAACTCACTGCCAGGCCTATCATCGAAAGCATACTCAATACCACAGAATGTTCGCAACGAACTGGAATGGTGGACTCTGAATTGCCAGTCATCAACACCTCTACATTACCCTCCTGCAGTAAATTTCCTGACAACAGATGCATCAAATCAGGGTTGGGGGGCGCAACTGAACAATCTGGCTGTATCGGGCATTTGGTCTCAAGAGGAACAGGTACTGCACTGCAATCACAAAGAAATGTTGGCCATATATCGCACTCTTCAAGGCAACGCTCACCTGCTCTGCAACAGCTCGATCCTAATACAATGCGACAACAGGACTGCAGTCAGTTATCTACAGAAAGAAGGCGGTACGAAATCACTACCCCTCATAGAATTAACCTATCAAATCTTGAACTTACTAGACCAACATCAAATACACTTCAGCATACACTATCTCCCAGGCAAGTACAACAATCATGCCGATCACTTGTCACGCTTTCGCCAACCTCCGGAATGGCACCTAATGCCAGCCTGTGCGGAAATAGTGTTTTTAAAGTGGGGAACCCCAATAATAGATCTGTTTGCCTCAGCGACAGCTCACGTAGTGTACAATTATGTATCCCGAGACCTGAGAGACCGACAAGCCCTATTTCACGATGCGTTCAGTGTTCCATGGAACTATCCGCTCGCATGGGTATTTCCACCACCGTTCTTAGTCCCAAAAGTCCTGACGCACCTCAATCAGTCAACGGGGATATTTTTAATAGTGGTACCTCGATGGGAGATGGTATTTTGGCGCGCAGACCTCAAAGCTCGAGCACTAGCGCCTCCACTAACTCTAAAAAACCTACAGACGCATCTAGTCGACACATCGACGGGACTCCCACCTCCACAGGTGGACAAAATCATTCTCGAAGTCTGGAAATGTGGGGGTGGTCCGAAGCGATAGAAACATGGAACACTGAACAACAGTTACTGCTTAAAAATTCCTGGCGAAAGTCTACCTTGAAAACTTATGAGGTGGCTTGGAAGCGTTGGACTTCGTGGTCTATATCTAAAAACATTGACACGAATAATCCTACAGGTTCGCAGTTAGCGCAATATTTATCTGAATTACATCTAATTGATAATTTATCATACAATACAATTCTTTTACATAAATCTGTCGTTTCCACGTTATGTAACGTAGAATCTTCAAGTCAATTAAGTTCGCATGTTCTGGTAAAACATATATTAAAATCAATTGCCTTAAAAAATCCAAAGTCTTCTAAGCCACCAATTTGGGATGTTAGTAAATTGACCACCTTTTTAACCAACTACACCGTAGACATAAAAAATATGTTTCAAATATCACGCCACACTGCAATTTTATTACTACTTTGCTCAGGAAGACGCATACATGACTTAACACTGCTTAGAATTGATCCTGAACATTACATTAGATCTGATGATAGTATAATATTTTGGCCTCAATTTGGTTCAAAAACCGATAGCAATAATCACAGACAGTCGGGTTGGAAACTTCTTTTAAATTCCAATGATCGTAACTTAAATCCTATATTCTGGATAGAAAGAACTATAACATTATTAAATGAAAGACGTAATGCTGCAAAATCGTTTAATTTGTTTATTACACTTAGAGGAACGGCTAAGGCCGCTTCACGCACGGTCATTGCAGGCTGGGTAAAAACCCTGTTCAAAGAAGCTGGCATTACAGCAACTCCAGGAAGTACACGATCTGCAGTAGCATCTAAGAGTTGGCTAGAAAATCATCCCCTTGACGAAATCTTATGCCGAGGAAATTGGCAATCGGCTAATACATTTCAGAATTTTTACAGAAGAGAAGTAGTAAGAAGTGTTGATTCAAATTTAAATGTCACACAATTGTTTAATCCAATTAATTAGCTAAGACTGAATACTAAATTAGATTTTCTATGATTTATTATGTGTACTTACAGAATTGATTTAATAAATATGTATTTATATCTATAATAAATATAGTTTCAGATGACTTATATTGTTGTTTAAAATATAATTTCCCATCACATTGGCCTTGATTTAAGTGGCGACACCAGGCGATAACAAACAGGTCTCAATATATAAAGCTTCCAGTGACGGTCAAGTAGTTTAATAGAAGCGTTTTACCTGAAATAAAACGCATATTAAAATACTTACCTCACTGGAAGCTTTAAGTTTACTTCTGCCTGGTTATATTGAGCCAATGAACAAAAAGTAGCTCGTCACATTTTACGAAACTAAAATGACAAGCAAACACCAGGTGGCGCCACTGAGTAGGTCAATATAAGTACTAAAACTGGTATCAAATTGAATAAAATCGACGGAAACGGATATGCTATCTCAATATATAAAGCTTCCAGTGAGGTAAGTATTTTAATATGCGTTTTATTTCAGGTAAAACGCTTCTATTTTCGTTTTCTTCCCTTTTCTTGTACGTATTTTCTAGGTTGCACAAGTAAGTTCTTTTATATTTTAGTAACTGGTTATGTATCTACAAACTCTTGATACTTTCTCAACCACTCTCAAGGAGTGAAATACCTTACCGTCTGTGTTTCTCTTTGTTTCCTGATGGTTATAATCTGGTCTTCAAGGCTCGAGTGAATAGGTTTTTGCTGGGCAAGCGTGTGCGTGTACCATCTCAGGTATGGCTGCTGTCAAACTCAAACCCATTTAGAATAATAATAATAAAACTCGCTTAAGAAAGGGTATACAATGGCAAACAAAAAGAAAAGCCGAATAAATAAAGCGCTCGTCGCGTCCCAGGAAATTGAACTATCCCCACAACGAAATTAAGGTAGGCATGTTAACATGACGAATATGAAGGCAAAATACTCGTAACCCTCGTAACTAAATAAAAACAAGAGATTAAAGCTAGCAGTTTTACATTTCCCTAGTTCTATGTATTAACTATTAAAGCTAATGGCACAGGCGTAACTAATCAGACTGAGCTTATACTGGCCCAGTTTGCTCAACAAGAGGCCGTTATGAGTTCGGCGAAGGATATCTTAATATGGGTGGACAAACTTTAATGTGCGGCTAGTAGTTAGTAGAACTAGTTATATGGACTAGGGATGTTACAGAGGTGGGCATACCGGAACCGGAGTCGGAGCCAAAGGTTTTAAATCTGATTTATCGAAATCGAAGGCGGAGTAGAACACAGATCTAGTGTTCAGAACTACCAGTTCTAGTGGTTAAACCACTAAGGTGGCAACACTGACTAAAGGGAAACGCGAGCGTGAGGGGTGATTCAAAATTATCGGAGCCGATAAGTCGGAGGTACAAATCAATCGGTAGTTCCGACTTTTCGGAGTCGGACTCGAAGCTCCGTAACATCCCTAATATGGACTTATGGTCTTTTAGAGGATTTCAAAAATCTTAAAAGTATTGAAATTTATCTTACCTCCGTTGCACTAGCTAGAAGAATTACACCAAGATCTCTGTACCTAATCCTTTGATGTCTGTGTCCCAGATATGCCACTTTTTCAGAACATTGAAACTTCTTTCAGTGAGATTATTGCAAAATTATTATTTGATTATTTATTGGGGTGCATTAAAAGAGCCTCCACGAGTGACGATATTTAATTGATCGTCGGGCGCACTCTGGGCAGTCAGCCCTGCTATCAACCTGCTGACTGGCTAATCTTTTCCCCACGACATGAGCTTTTATTACTATGTAGCTCATGTCGACACGAAGAAGAAGAATATTGCAAAAGAAATGTTTATTTAGTTTAATTTAGTTTAAAAAAAAACGATTTTCTGTTTTAGATCTGTTAGAAGCTAGATGATGTACCACTAAACACTGTCGTAGTACTATTATGTGTTATCTGTGCTATTGTTTAAAAACCTACTAGTCGTAGCAGATGTAAACAAAACATCGTCGATACAGCCAAAACCATGCACCATCAATAAAAAGTATGAGGGTATAAAATAAAAATACACAAAAAGTATAATTATGAAACTAACCCTGCTCTCAGCGGCGGATCCCAGCAGCCCACCCTCTCCAAATAAATTGTTTACACACCATGCGCCCGCGCCACCCCGCATGTGAGGCGACGGAAACACGATATTTATGATACAGTGCACAGAGCATCGAAGGATTAGAGATTTTTAGATTTAACCTTCAGCGCTCATTTTAATAAGTTAGGTTTATTCTAAGTAAGGATTTTATTACACTTGTTAAACCAAGTTTATATTAATAAGATAATAAAAAATTTACACTAGCAACCATGCCGTGCCTAGGCCTTAACCTTCTCGTTCTCAGAAGAGGCCTGTGCCCAGCATTGGGACGGTAATTGGCTGATGATGATAATGATGAACCATGCCTATAGACTTGTCTGATAATAATATAAATGACTTTTAATTTTTAATATTTAAAACCGTGTCTAACATCACTTTCCACACTTAAATCTGTTTAAACCCTGTTTGGTAGTAGACCAACAAACACCTTTTAAATTCCAAGTGATAAACTTTTTCTAAGCTTTAGCTTTAGTCCAGCTTGCGCATTATAATGTGATGCATATTCATCGTAATCATACGTGGTTCTAATGGCTAGATTCATCATTTAAACTGTTGAGTCAAAAACGTGGTGACGTGGATTTATAGCAAATTACTACATTTATTAGCACTAGGTTGCAGTCTTAAATATGTAATTTGGTCGCACTCATCCATATAATGATTTATCAAATTAACAGTTTCGATAAACGATAAGATTATGAATGTATTAATTTTATGACATACTTGTTACACAATATTTACATCAACTATTTCTGTGTTCGATAAAAAAATATCAGTCACGTGTCACCCTAAAAACTTAAATTTTTTTAATTGCTGCCTCTAGACTTGTATCTACTCTATCCGAATTCAATCACTAACAGATAATAAGGCGTTCCCATCTCATCCGACCCGACCCCATGTCTAATCAACATCCGAGTGATGAGTGCAAGGCCTTATGTTCCTTCACCAACATTATTACATTTCACTTTTTATTCGTTAAGAAAACTACCGCATTAGAGGAGCATGTATTTATCTAACACAAGTTTGGAGATAGTCAGGACCCTATGACTCTCGCTACGCTGTCCGTCCGTCCGTCTATCTGTCACAGGGCTGTATCTTTGTAACGGTAATAGAGAACCAGTTGAAAATTTCACGGAATATATGTTACTATGAAGCCTATCACGAAAAATACTAAAAATAAAAAATAAATCTGAAACCAAAGGGGGTCCCCATACAAGAAACCTCGAAAAACATGCATTTTTTCCAACGTTTTTGTTCCTGTTCTATCTTCAAAACGGTAAGACATACCAACGTCAAGCTTAGTCTCATTATAGTGCATACTATGTAGTTTAGTAACATATTTTACTAAAAACAGGGCAAACATAGACATATGTGGTGCTACCTACGTAAGAAAGAGATGCAAAAATTCACATTTCGCGTATGATCGTTGATGTCTTTTGATAAACTCTCGTAAATTAAATCAGTTTCTATGGGGTATCAGGTCGATGGGCGGTACGGAACCCTTACTGCGTGAGTCCGACTCACACTTGGCCGGTTATGCTTAGAAACGAAAAGTGGATACTTAATTTTAGAGTACTTGTCACATGAGGTCAATGCGCCAAAATAAAAATTATCATCGTGGAAAGTTTAGCTAGAAAAACTTTGTACCTACAGTGAATTTATGAATAAACATGACGAAACCACATGAATGAATCGTACAAGAGGCGAAATGTTGGCAACATGACAAAACACAAATCTGAGGTTCACAATCCGAGATTAACGAAACAATATTGAATCGAAAACTTACATCATCATCATCATTTCAGCCGAAAGACGTCCACTGCTGGACATAGGCCTAAAACTAAACCCAAAAAAAACTTGCATAATACACATTAATAGATAGTAGTAACAACACTAACAATGACTACTTAATCCAAAGAGATCAATATCAACATTATAAAAGAATACGGTAGGTACATAATTATTTTCTACAATCTCATCGTAAATCAGTAAAAGTGACGCTGTATCTTAAAAGGATCATTACATTATTACCTAATAGGCAATAATATAAATAATGTAACCTTACCGGATGCTGACGCTTTGAATGATATAACGTGTTTAAGAAATCAACAAGCGAAATTGAGCAATTAAAATAAAACATAATATTGCACAAGAAATCTTAATTAAATTCAAATTTAAAATAAGTTAGCAGGAGGTTTTTTGAGCGTTTGTCAATTTTTTTATCTGTAACAGATACGTTTTATTTCTCTGCACAAGCTTCGACCAAAAAGTGAGTTACGTGTGCAAATGCAAAGTCTGGAAGTGAAACTGACGAATTCACAAATGTAAAAAAACAAGATTATTTTATCGATCGTCGACAAAACTGGAACAAATCCGAGATAAGATAATGTGTGACAAAATGATTGATGTCCCAAAGATATGTCTAGCTGTAGTGAAACCACCGGATGTGGTATCAGTTAATAAGAGAATATTTGGTGACAATGGTGTCGATTCTCTTGTTCACGAACTAAAATTATTTTAAACTATCGCTCTCTTTTACTAATAGTTGATACAAGAAAGGGATGGCAACAATTTTAGAACTGTCAAATTAATTTACGTGTTACATTTCTTTGTATTTTGGTGGGCACGTTCCAAGATCACAACTAAACTTGTATGGAAATCTAAATTCCGACAAATTTGACAGTTCTAAAATTGTTGCCATCACTTTCTTGTATCTAATATTGGTAAAAAAGAGCGATAGTTTAAAATAAGTTTAGTTCGTGAACAAGAGAATCGACATCAATATCTGACTAAACCCTTTCTAAAGCAGGGCTCAAAACTGTTAGTTTTTGATAATCTGAAAAGAAAAAAGAAATTATGATGATGGAATCTGAAATAATAATGAACTGACAATTAAAGCTTTCATACGGTTAATAACTGCAAAGAAATTAAAGAGGTTGATAGGTTTTCGAGTTCACAAAGACAAGTTAATACTAAAATCAAAATACAAAATAACCTACAAATATTCAACACTACTTATGCACATGACTTTCAAAAATATCAAACGACAAAACAAAACCTTCAATTTAAAGGTGGAATTACATATTGAACAAACATAGCTTTTGAACGAACATCTGTCAAATGACGTCGATAAGGCAGGGAACAGATGCAAGAACAATATTGTACCCGATGAGGGAGAACAAAATGACCCGTAATAAATGAACGGAAGCACTTTAAACTTGGGAATTATAATGAATAGGTATTATGGATTGGTATAGCCGGTAGTTAACGTTTTTAGTAGTAGATAAAAGGAAAATAACTTCATAATAATATAATTAAGTAAATCACCAAAAAACAAAGTTAAATAATATCTCCAGTACAAAGTTCTTATAAAAATGCACGCGCCTGATTTTGAACTTCCGTCAGTGGACAAATCCATACCAATTCTAGGAAATCACGTTTCTGTGCCTTAGTAAGAAAAACTCAGGGGACGTGAGGTGACTAAAGCGTGATTTGATCCTTTTTCTGATTTTATTTATAACCTTTACTCAAATGTCAACGATGACCGACAAGCCGATGAGAAGCAGTTTATTTTAATTACTGTACAGATTGAAATGTTATAAATGTTGTTGGAGCAAATATGACAAACCAAGGAAATGATTTCAAAAAGGAAACACTTCGCGACAATATTAAGGTTAAAGTAACAAATCAAACGACTCGCAAATCCTTCTGAAACAACAAAAAGGCGATAGCGAAAGCGGAACTCGAAATCGATTCGCAATTAGTAGTAAAAGTTAATCGATAAATATCGAAATAATCGGATACTAGGCCATATTGTTTGAGGTCGCACTTGACAATTGAAGCGTGGCATGACCTCGAACTTACTTGCGAAATTTAGATCATCACTACGACCTAGGGTAATAATTGTAATATTAAGCTACGCTTTTAATAAAATACCATTCTTCATGATTCTTTTGTCAGTGGCCAAGTTGATAATAATATTCTATCTAAAGAGCTTCTAGATGCTTCTATCTAAATCGTTCGTTTAAAAAATGGTTCAAGTATTTGTTATGTTGTTTACTGGATAAATGACTGATGATGATAAATCACTTTTCACTTTTTTACGTTTCCATCTAAAACTAATCTCTTTTTTGTTTTATCCGCCATTATTTTCGCTTCCGTTGCGTTAATTAACTAAACCGTTAGAGCGTGATCTAAACCAAATTCTAATTGTACATTTGGAACGAAATGCATATATTGTACTGTAAAACTTTCAAAGTATTAATTTCAACTAACGTTGGTATGCTAAACAATTCATTTAGTGTCGACTTGTGCATTAGTTGCGCGCGCGCAGCTGAACAAATGCGAGCCAAGGCTGGACAGTTCGTGACAGAGCCTGTACGAGTAAACAATTCATTCGGTATCAGTTCCTAAAAACGATTTATTTATGTTGTCCTTTAGGCGCAAGCGCACTTTATAGACGTCAAACGTTTACAAATTCAAGCTGCTAATTTTGATACTGCAGCCGATTATCCAGACTCTCGTAAATATTGGCAACAGAATTTCAAGGTGCTGAGTGGAATATTGGCATCAATTTTTATTGAGTCAATCGCAGACCGATTATATTTTTTCTGAAACCACTCAAAAAAGATCTCTTATAGCAACAGCATTCATTACAACAACGTTTGGAGTCAACAGAGTTCCCTCTGGCAGACATATTATGGTTAAACCCCCATATTTTATCATGCCTCAAACAAGATGAAGACATCATACCTAACTCGTAACACTATCTTTTGTTAGTAAGGATTACACTAAATTACTGCATCATCTTCATTGTAATATAGGGTAATCCTTTATTGAAGAGAAGACGGGTGATGAATAAGGGTAATCCCACATTACGTGAAGAACGTAATCATTATCCCTTTGTGTGCCAGTTTCGTAACAATTAGTTGTACATGTTTTGTAAGATCGTGCACTTTCTTTATGTTTTATCGTTGAATATAAAACAAAACTTATACATAATTTTGTTTTAAAATTATTTCACAGTTTACTCCGTTCTCGTCATACTAATCATTACTAGTTCTTTGTTTACAATGGTGTCGATTCTCTTGTTTACAAACTTATCGCTCTCTTTTACTAATAGTAGTTACAAGAAAGGGATGGCAACAATTTTAGAACTGTCAAATTAGTTTACGTGTTACATTTCTTTGTATTTAGTCGGCGCGTTCCGATATCACGAATAAACTTGTATGGAAATTTAATTGCGACTAATTTGACAGCACTAAAATTGTTGCCATCCCTTTCTTGTGTCAAATATTAGTAAAAGAGAGTGATAGTTTCAGATAATTTTAGTTCGTGAACAAGAGAATCTATACCAATGTTAAATTCGTCGTAAAGATGATTAATCAATTGGTACTCCCATGAGATTTCATAAGATGACTAGTAACGCAAAATGAAAAATAAACTCCTGCAAAGAAACTTCCAGTCACAATACAACAATTTACAAAGCTTACACGATCAATGTTTTTAAATACAGGGGATCTAACAGTTGAAGTAATTAATCATTTCCGCCCCCACTCTAATAATAATGTACGTCTAAATGATTCGCAAGCTCAATACATCGGTCTCGTTCAATATATTTCGCCATTACTATAACTGTTATAATCGAGTGTTGCTATAACTATAATCAATATAAGTTCTCCAAATATGGGGTCATTGATCTATGGTGTTACGGGTAATTTATATCGATAACTTGTGCCCATAAATGGGCTTGTTTCAGCACGTTCGATAAGGATTGTTTTAATAATATTGCTATTGGTTTTTGAACTATAATTCAAATTTAACACTATGGTATTTTGTGAAGAAAATGGTATTTGGTATTAAAATCAAACGTCAATATGGACGAATACAAATAGCAGGTAAAGGAAATGAGCAAAATAAATTTTGCGAATTTCCTTTTTTTTTCAATGGTGTTCTAAATTAGAAAACATTCGAAATAAATGCACATTCATGAAATCTGGATAATTATTATATACTAGTCCCCATTACCTTATATGAGATTGTGATGTCATTGCAAACAATTGATGATTTACCTGTAACAAATAAAGATAAAATAAGTAATGCTATACCTAGGTTCATAATAACAGCAAATAAAGAAGTAGCTAGAAACATAATAACTAACATAGCGGTTCTTTACTCAATACGGTAGGTCACAGTTCAAACAAAACAATGTTTTTGATGATGATTTCAAGATAACAATAACTGTATACAGTTTACACGTAGAAATCCGGTTTTCGCTTCAGTTATCTTAAAAATCACAACACATCCCAAAGAAAAATAGACTCTACAACTTAGCTTACAAGGCAGAACTTAAAGTAAAGATAAGTTACCAATAGTAACTCAATGTAAAACTAAAGTGTTATAAAAACTATTTAATAATGGACTCGCAATTAAACTTGCGAATAGTTCGGAGCTTGTTTCAGATTGTTTGTGGTCATTATTGTTCTAAGAACCGAAACAAAAAATCTAGCAATTTGCAACACCCCACCGTCCCCAAAAAAGTTTTGATCCTGATCTACATTATTAATTGATACTGAGATATAGATCGTGTTATTAAAAATTATGATTTAAATGACGAAGCAGAAACGCCTGTATAGTATTAGGAAGGTATACAATGCCAGGTGGAAAACGATGAGAACCAGAACATGGTTGAATGATGGTAAATACCTACTCATAAAGGGTGCGATTTTATTCAATTTTACTACATACTCATCTCTGTTAAATTTAATGTAAACATTTTGAAAGCAACACTTTTCGGAGGCAAAATTTTAATTTTTCCAAAATGTTTCAGGTTATTTTGCATCTAACTTTAATCATGATGCAAGCCTAAAATATGATAAGAAAGACTCGTAATTTTGCAACTATATAATAAAAACTCAATCATAATATGTATATTTTATGTTTTTGCAAATCTATACGGCCTTTGTAATAATATATTTATCATTCGTCAAGGTCCTGCCGACTCAAATGGTCAAAATTAATTACAACTATAAATTCAAGAGGAAAATCTATTTGTGATTCGAAGATTGATAACTGACATAAGTAGAACATTTTAAATGAAGGAAAAAACCAAGCACACCTGTGCTTTGTCAGATAAATTTATTGTTGTATATTAATAAAATGGTAAACTTTTTTGGGTGGCAACATTTGCGGTCGTTGACGTGGCCTTGGCAGTGTTGCAAGAGAAAAAAATAAGTGGACACGATAAATCGATTACGTCACCGCGCTTTGGTCACTACATGGTGGTTTTTTATGTTGTGAGTCGGTCTGTGTTCACACTTCACAACTTTATAGTTAAGTGGATTGTTTTGTACACTCTAGTTTTAGTGATACAGATAGCAAAATAAAGCATCCAAGCTTTAAGAATTAGTGTCCTGAAAAACCGATTAAAGTGCACATAAATACATCAGCGTCATCATCATCATCATCTTTTCATCCGAAAGACGTCCACTGCTGTACATAAATACAGTGATAGCCAATAAATCAATAACAACGAAAAAATATTCAAAAAAACTTCAAGGTTTCGAAAAAAAAATACTTATTGACAGTACCTAGATACCAACAGAATGCAATGACTGAAGCTTCAAAAAACTGTGTCATATCCTGTTACATGCCCACGGCAAGTAAACTTAAACTTCGGTAGTCGATATTAAATTTCTTACGAACAAAAACATGTAAATTTTTTTGGCATAAAGAAACCTGTTCGAACTTAAAAGTACTTAAACTTTCTCGATTATTATAAACATCGATATTACTCGTTAAGAAATTAGGACTCGTTACACGGTTTTTAGTTGATTATTTTCAGTTAGGGATTTAGTCGAGTCAAGACTGATTTTTCAAAGTTGCCAGTCACTTTATTAAGATTTTAAGTAAAAAGCGCGAAAATTATTGCCGTTTGCACATTTGTATGTGTTTATTTTTTAGTTTATTTTTAAATATTTATTGAATTTGAATTTGTTGTTGCATGCACTCGAAGTCAAAAACGCGGCTAGTAACAAATTTTTAGCTCTGTCTTCATTAAATTAATAATAAAATATAAACAGTAATCTCACAGTGTGTAATTCACAGAATTCGTTAAAAAAACTCGGAACACACGTCCAGTTCGCATTTTAAAGGCAACACCTTCCCCGAGAGTATTCGATAACTTTCTCCACAAGCGCATTTCCAATCGATTGGGCAGGTCTCAAGACTCGATATTGATATTCGATTTTATCGTACACACAGAGTCAGTTTATTGAATAAAAGTGCGTGTTAATTAATTAAGATTTTAGTGCGAAACATACATAATTTTCGGTTATAGATTGGTGAGAGCACGCACGAAGAAAAAAGGTTTGTATTAATTCGGCACAGTTATTTGACTAGCTTTTACGCGTAAATATTTACGATCAATCACGACTTCACGAGTATAATTTTGTAATGGTCTTTTTACCATCTGAAATTTAGTTTCAGTAGTCCTAGTTGTGTTATTTCTTTTTCTCGCTCACTTTACGTATTGTTTTTTAAAATAAATTTTGCTCTACATTGGGATTTATTTTTCCAATAGGTAACTGTAGTGGGTGAGTTTTCAGATTGAAGCTGCCGGACGATCTGGAACAATTATACGTACAATTAATAAAAAATTGTACGGTAGATTAAAAAAATATTTTGAAATATCTGTAGACGCTAGACATCTTAATCTTCCTGAGACCACGAACGCTGCAAAGCTTTCGAAAAGCCAGGAAAACCAATTTAAATAATATACGCGATTTAATCCGGTTAAACTTGTTTTATTATAATGCTTTAGTTATTGTTCTGAACCCTACACCAAACGTCCTGTCAAAAATGGGTGATCACGTCGCAATAAGCTCAACTAACGATTCATTGAAAGAAATAACAAAAAATAACAATCAGATCTTGCACAGATTATAACAAAAATAATAAATAGAAAATACATAAAAAAATGTACTTGGTAAGGCCAAAAAGGGCCCCTAGTAACTAGCTATTTTTGCAGTAACCGAACCAAACCAACCAAAGCTTTTAACTTAAATTCGAATTAATTACGGAACCATACAAAGCATTTCTATTTTTAAAATTTTATTTTCAGACAGGGAGGCGTCAAAGTATCGTACGATCGGCAAATTATATGTTGTGTAACTAATAAATGGTAGCGACAAATTGCCGAACAGAGCTGCCAAGAAAAGCTTTATGTAATATGTAATTGACTAGCCCACTGGATCCCAAAGTTGTCTGGACCGCGACCCAATAAAAAATAAAACGTGTGCGGTCAGGGGACCCCCGTCAGGAACGAAGTTATCGGTTCGGTTCATAATAATGCTAAATTTCGCAACCACAATACAAGCATACAAGCAAGGCAGGAAACATCATGCGGCGGACTGAGATACCACACGGCCCTGGTTCAATCCCCAGTAAATATGTCTTTTTGTGTGTTTTGTTTAATAGTTAGCTGTGACTTCGATGTTACCCACCAGATGGTACTTAAAGGTGAGGTCAGCTGACAACTCTGTGTCCGTATATTCAATGTACTCTTTGGGTATAACGCAAATCTTAGCGTGACGTGACGCTACATTTTCTCCCGAATCACACCTACCACAAGCCTCCATAAGGAAAGAAAGAAAGAAGAAGAAGAAAGAAATAATTTATTTCACTTCGTTCCAAAAAAATAAAGGTCGGGACCCACACAGTGCCTAACATGGAGAAATATCAGTTTCAGGGCCCAGCCAATAGCCGCTCAGGACCCAACAGTGGGTCGCGACGCGACTCATACTTTGGGAAACACTCTAATTGTCCAGTAACGATAAATTATTTTTGAACCAATGCACAATGGTAAGTGTGAAAATTTATTATAAAAGGAGATTTTTTACAAGCTTTTTTGATAATAAAACCATTGGAATATTCGAAACATGAAACAGTAAATTGACAGGCTCATGGACATCGGATTAGATTCGTATTTACTTACTGTACTTACTACGTATGTACGTACTACATCAAAAAAATTACATAAGTATATGATAGAAACTGTAATATTTGTCAGTTCACACTACAAACACTCTCCGGCTGATTTGCACAACAAACACTCAGCAAAAATTTATATACCGTTTACAATAAATATAAAAAAGCTGTCGGATTGTCTTCAAAAGTCCACCATTTTCAATTAACTATTAATTACTTAAGACAAATGAGTGATCAAACAA
Organism: Asteroscopus sphinx; assembly: GCA_949699075.1. Taxonomy (NCBI): domain Eukaryota; kingdom Metazoa; phylum Arthropoda; class Insecta; order Lepidoptera; family Noctuidae; genus Asteroscopus; species Asteroscopus sphinx. The sequence goes on along the minus strand of OX453022.1, from coordinate 16,077,841 downwards.
ACCAGTGGAAGTTCATTTCACACTGCTTACTTGTATTTATCGTAGCATGTCGGCTCTCCTTACGATCTCAGCCAATGATCGCCGAAGCGAGACGAGCATCATGCCAGTTTCACACCGAAGCCAAAGCTACTTGATCTTAACTGTGTCATAGAATAATTTAATAGACACTTAGACTTGACCTGATGAGTTTAGAGCTTCATGCTTGCTTTCATATTTTATCGTTGATGCAAATAGATTTGTTGGTTCTTACCATGTTGTGGAAAGGACTTGGCAATTCCTGAGTTGCATCTTATTGCATCAAAGACGCAACTCAAGAAAATCAGGACTTGGCAGTCCTTTCCTGATAACATCTTTGTAGACAAAGGAAAAAAAAACACCTTTTCACAGGCTGTTGCAAATGTTGAAAATAAGGTATACGAGTACAAAAGATTAAAAAGATGCACGCAGTGTCTGTCTGAAAGTCACTATGATGACCTTCTGTCTGAGAGTTATAATTATAAGCAAATAACATGAAACAAAATAGAACTAAACCAAGGCCTTCAGGAAAAATTTAAATTAAATCATTGAAGGCACATAAAGAACGGATCGAATCGATTTTTTTCGCAGCATTAGGAAGCGCTGAGCGAAACAAAAACGACCTTATTTTTTTGTGGGCAACATTTAGACTAGCCTTCAGTGATGACTGATGATATGTTGAATTGAACAAAGGAATCATCACTATTTATGAATAGCTGGATTTTTAGGTACCATAAAGTTTAAAAGATTATTTATCTATTTATAGAAGACTAGCACGCAATAGGCGCGCCCCCTATTACATGGGACTTTAACATAACTGGCGAAATGTGGGTGTACTATACACCTCTGCCTTCCCCTTCGGGGAAATACAGGCGTGATGTTATGTTATGTTAGCACGCCCGCGCCCGTGTTTTCTCTCTCGTGTTTTTTCATACAAAATTTAAACCCTTAACACGTTGCCTACTGAAAAACCCACACGTCTGTGTTACGCGAATGCGGCTCCAACACGCACGTCGTGTTTGCATATTTTTGTTATCCAAAAGTGCGGCAAATCACATACCGTGTCTTACGCCGCTACACCAGTGCGGTAACACGCAGGGCGTGTTTTAATTCTACAGTATGGAATACGAACACGGCGTGTTTTATACACGCTGGCCGCACGGTCGTAGCGCCCCCGGCTCCTACACCTACACGCCAGGCGTGTAATGGCCGCACCTGTGTGGCCGCAACTGTAGTTTCGTTTGCTTCGACTATGCGGCCACACACAACAGGTGCGTAGCAAAGCAAGACTCTGCAAGACGCATTAAAGATCAACGGGGTCAAATGTTCGACGTGTTAAGGGATGATTTTCAAAAATCCTTTCTTAGTGCTCACCTACGCTATCTAAGGAACTCTTGTGCAAAATTTCATCCTCCTAGACCCACCGGTTTAGACTGTGCGTTGTATGTAAGCCAGGATAAGTGCAAGTATTGTAATGATTGTCTATTAAAAGTTTTAGAAACCTCATATATTTACGACGAAACATTCCAAACTTGGGCAGGCAACAATATTAGTATTCGATTTGATTTAATATAGGATATGTGAGCCATATTATCGAGAAAGTATGCTGCATATGGGCCTACCAACAAATCTACAAAAAAAAATGTCATTGAGGATGTTGCCACGCTTGGTAGCAGTTTTGTAACTGCAGCAGGATGTTAAAACGATTAGTTCCCAGGGTAAATGATACTATCCGTTCCTTATTAAATGGCCTTTAACACTTCCAAAGAAAGTGATACTATTCTTAGACAAGATAGCGTAGAATTATGTTTGAAATTCTTATGCCTAATTTCCACTTATGGCTTGGTTTTAATGGTAGAGTGTATATGCTTACATTGGCCATTACAATTATCAATGGCTTAGCGATGACGCACTGTCTATCGCATTATCCAAAGAATAGGACTGCAAGCAATGAATACAAAATCAAAATCGTCATCATCATTTCAGCCGAAAGATGTCCACTGCTGGACATAGGCCTCCCCCAAGCATCGCCACTACGACAGATCCTGCGCTTTCCACATCCAGCGGATTCCCGCGACCTTCACCAGGTTGTCAGTCCACCTTGTGGGGGGCATACCCACGCTGCGCCTTCCAGTACGCGGTCGCCACTCCAGAACTTTACGGCCCCATCGGCCATCCGTTCTGCGAGCTATGAGCCCCGCCCACTGCCACTCAAGTTTGGCAATTCTTCGAGCAACGTCGGTTACCTTCTTTCTCCTGCAAATCTCCTCATTTCTGATTTGATCATGCAGGAACACTCCGAGCATAGCCCTCTCCATTGCCATAGATGACCAAGTCTGGGATCCGCCGGGACCGAATCAAATCTGCTTCCCAATTCAGAACTTTTTCCATAAGCAGTTGTCGATCGATTCGGTTTATTATTTCTTTGTCTCTCGTAATCGTTACGTGAACCGTAGACGAAACGAGATAACAAACCGAATCGATTGAAAACTGCGTATCGATAATGACGCATATGGAAATCACACGATCATTAATTATATCTTGCCTTGTTCTCTTTATTTGCGTGATTGCCACATCGAGACGTTATATAAAATTCACCCTAGGGGACATAACATCCACTTAGTTACTTAGGTACGCTGGTTTTTTGTGGCAATAAATGATTTTTCTTTCTTTTCATTCCTTAGATACTGAATCTAATATGGCTCGCTCCTAGTATATTTTTACTTAAGTAAGCCAATACAAACAGGGTGGAACTAGAAACGAGGCGAGGCAAGAAAACGCAAATTCACTAACCACACTCTCTTGCGCGTGTCACATGGATTACATCAACGAGAATGAAGAGTTGCTCACATGTTGCTCACTTGCTTTACACAAGTTCGGTCAACACAACATGACACCACTATTTATCGATAATTATTGCTCTTTCTAAATCGTTCACTTTCTCTGCTCGAATTAGCCCGACTTTGCTCGAGGCGTACTAAGTACATTATGCTAAGTATAGCAATTTCATGTGTGGAGCATATAATTTGTGTACAGATTACCTTAGATTGTGCAACCGAGAACAAGTGGCTGAACAAATGTTCACGTCGTGGTATTTATTGATTGTGTCGAGAATGTGATGTTGGATGCATGTTTTTGTCGTTTTTTTTTCTGTCGTGTTGTGTGTAAAAATGTATTAATTTGTGCATCACGGTCAGCTGAAGCATTAGACTACTGTGAACACGCAGAAATGAAAACTTTGTAAAAAAAAATCGTGACAAAATATGATTCAGTAGATAGTTCTTCGGCTTATTTTTGAAATTACAAAAACGTAATATTAGTGACTTATTATGGTAGAAATAAATTGGTCACTGTAGACTTAATATGTGCGAATGGGGGTTTATGGACCCTAGTCTTGCACATTGTGATTGCGGTGACCCAGAGCAATGACCATGTCGCACTTGCTAACGTGTCCCTTGTGCTCGAACATTTGCACAAGAAATAACCTATTCGCCGCCACTGAAAACGCCATTGAAGTGGCCACGTTCTATTCAAAAAACATCTAAACACAACCTATATTTATTTGAACCATTGACACGATAAGAAGAAGAAGCAATAAGTCAGTGTTCATAACTTAAGCTTAGTTCCAAAAATATAGACAGTATAAAATAACTGTTATGTAACAGAACTAACAAGAATATATTTTTAGAATGTCAGTGTAAAGTTGTAGTACTTTATTTTATTTCACACATTATTTTTGACGATTATTGTAAGCACAACATTGTTTCTATGTCAATGGACCAATGTTATTTCGTGTCCATTATCTAATTCTGGTAAATACTTTACAATGTCGTAAATGTAATTTATTTGAACATTACAATCTGTCACGACATTAGACACATTAATTGTTGAGCAACACTGGCCACTGGAATGGACATCATTTGAAATTCAACGCAAACACGATTTATTCAGGTAAAAGTCACGATTGCATCATTAATCATAGGTACTTGAATAGAATGAATAAAAAAGTCGCCCTTAAAGATGTTACTGCAGAACAAATTCTACTGGTCGTGATTGGCGGACTTTTGGACAAAACTGTAGCTTATTTTGTATACTATAAGGTTGGTTATGAAATTAAAAAGAAGTTTATAACAGGACCTGTGCATCCGCTTGCGCAGGTGCCATCACACCTTGCGCATGAGTCGGGAAGAAAAGAAAAAAGCGGTCTACCGACAGATGTTACTGCTGTACCTAGATTTAAAAGGATTTCGCTTAAAAAAGCAAGCATTCTTCTCGTTTAAAAACGTAAGCATCGTGATGCCGCTTCCTTAGTTTAAGTTCATAAGGTGTTAAAGTTAGCGATATTGCTGTATAACCGAACTTAATTAGAAACATCGGAAATAATAAATCTCGATAATGAACGAATAGTACATCTAATTGCAATTACAGCACCCATTAATGACGTCAGAAGTGCGAAAAACAACACTGTAGTAACATTCACAGACATATTTGTAAACAGAATTGTGTTAGTAAAGGAAAGGATTTACAACTAAGGTACACATAAGACTCTAGAATAAGTTTTGTAAGCTGCCAAAGTACTCAAATAGGTAAAGAAGTAGATTGTGAAAAACAATAGAACGGAAATACAATAATAGTGTAATCTCCCAACAAAAATAAGCTACGGTTTTTTTAACAATATCAACTCAGCCTGTCTCAGTCCATTGTTGGACATATCGTCGCCCAGGAGTTTCAGGAGGATCGTAAATTTACCGGACGAAAAAATAACTACTTACATACTACTTATTTGAGCGCCTAGTGAGAGTTTGAATATTACGCATACGCGATCGAATGCTCGAACGAAAACGTCGACTGACTTTCATTCATAAATCAGTAGTACCTCTTCGTTTCCGCCAGGGGCGCTACTGATTTATGAATCAAAAAGTCGACGTATTCGTTCGCGTATGCGTAAGTTTCAAACACGCACTAAACACTCTGTTGAAAAATAGAAGTTCCCTTGTTTTCCATAGATCGAATATCTAATGAAGATGTCAGATTTTCTAAGGTCTACAAAACAAAGCCGCTGTTGATACTTTTGTTTTTATATACATCAAATAATTATACATAGATAAAACACCGAATTGCCCTTTACGAGATTTTCAGTCCCGGGCGAGGATATGCCTTAGATCCCAAATTGGACCACAATACTCGGTCTTCTGCCTTCCACATCCAGCCCACACCATCTATCTTCTTCAGATCATTGGTCCACCTGTTGGTCGCCCTACACTAGTTTGCCGATTGCTAACAATAAGAGTTAAAAATAAATAAAAAATCAGCATGAACCGACAGCTTTTCGATGATGTAGGTACTTAATAAAGTTTTCACCTAATATAATATTCACGACAACATAATATTTCACAATAATCATACCTTCATAAAACTTATGCAAATATAGTTTTCATATCGTATTGACGCTAATGCTGTCATATAAAAATAATATTTATGACTGCGAGCAATGACCGTGTGGGAGTTGAAAGAGGTATTCATAAAATCGATTTATAAACGCAACGATTTGCGTAAATTGCTATAATATTTGCAGTAGTATTAGTAGTATTATCAAACAACTTAATCATTTTCAGGAAAAAAACCTCTCAGGCACTGCGATTTCGCGCGGAAAAACTCCCTCAGGCACCGCTGCTCATGCGCCGTTCAATAGAACTTGAAGCTACACAGATCAAAAATAGAGTCTAAAAAGCACAGGTTAATAAAAAGACTTATTTTCACTGGGACATTTTCGTCCCAGCGGTGTTTAAGAGTATTAACGATTTTCTGGGTAAAACGTCACAGTGGCGATTAGGAGACTTTTTTAGATATTTGCGCTTTTAAATGTTTTCTTCATCGTTTTATAAGACTTAATAAAATAGTGTTTATTTGAAGCTAGAATTAAATTAACAGTGTACTCATAACTCTATGAACTTTTCTCATCCTTTAACAATGAGAGTTTCCCAACAATCGCTGCGACTTGAAGCGCGCGTGTGAAAAGATCTAAGCTGGACATTAAATCAAGGTTGGTGACAATTTTATTTTGAGAAAGTAGCGAAAATCCATCTTGATGATCTTATTGTTCTGAAGATTTAAAGTATTATCTGCCATAGAGTCGCTTTTGTTACATACTTTCTAATCTTTTGTTTACATTATGAAATATTATATTTTTGTTAGAAAGTTTTGTTTGTGGGCTTAGATTAATTACGATGAAGGTTTTTATTTTATTATTGTTGCACAACAATTTTGTTTTGTTTGTTTACTTCTCTTAGACAATTATACTCGCTGAATTCTTAGTCGTTTTGGAAACGAAAACAGACTCGTAATCTAATATAGAACTGATTGGTAGTTTCGATTGGAAAAAAGTGAAGGTTTGGAAGTTTTCCAAAAAATTCAGTATCACATATTTACCATTTAAGTCGAAGAAGTGAACATTTCTTCGAGTGAAATGGTATCTAATAATCACGATTTTTTGAGAAATAAAATATTGTGATGAAAAAATTACTTTTATTTCAGAGAGCAAGTCCTTTTGGTTATTAATGACGCTTTGAAATAGGATTGTTATATTTTTTTTCGTTTCCAGAACGACAGAAAATTCAGCAAGTATGTTTAATGTATTAAAATGTGTCAAGGTTTTAGAATCTCGGCAATTTTACTTTTAGAACGTAATCTCAAATCGATTAGTCTTCACAGCTAACAATGTTGACATAATTTTCTGAGGCTGACCTTTGACCACAGACCGGCTCTATTAAATACTCAACAAGACTATATCGGTTTCGGTAAAAACAAACTATTACGAAACAATAATAGTAGCTTTTTCGTTTACAATAAGGTTATATTAATATTTGGGTAAACATAAACATAACAACTAACTAACTAACTTTTTGGTTAAAACATAACTGGCGAAATGTGGGTGTACTATTACACCCCTGCCTACCCCTTCGGGGAAATACAGATGTGATGTTATGTTATGTTAATATTTGGGCCCTTTTCATTGCTAGTCACGAAGAAAATGAAAATAAAAAACTGAACACTTTTTTTGTTCTACATAGAAAAAATCTGATTGTAGTGACTCATACATTAAGATGCCTACAAGTGAAACCATATAAAACAGGCGTAAGTACATTTATATCTTTACATCTATACATAAAAACCTCTGCTGAACTAGGCTGGTTTGATTATACGCGTTTGCGCATTCAACAAAGATCTCTTTGTCCCGGTAGACGGTACCAAAAAATGGCCTTGATTTTTTTATCGAGCAATTTCCTTTTTTTTCCATTAATGTTTTGCTTGTTTATTTTTGGCCTGAGGTCAGAATATTTTGGGCTCAAATCTTGTTAATCATTGTAGCTGTCAATCATTATTACGTTTTGTTTCATAATATAATATAGAAACAGTGTCATTCATGACAGTATAAAATTAAAGTATTATCGCGTAACACATTTCATCCTGAAATGGTAAGCGATTATATCTTCGCATTATTTAATCATGTAAAGCAGTAATTAAGTAATTTATTTAAATGTTTTTTAAATATCACTATAAATATCGATACATTAAGACTCCTGTGGAGATACAATCATAATTAGACTTGTTTACAATTAATTATGATGTAATCATTAAGGAGTCGGATAAATTAATTATTATTTAAGTAGTTAGTAATCCAATTGTTATTTTAATTGTGACCACACACAGTGCTGAATGTATCGATAAAATATCGATACTTAAGAAGACAATAATCGTTATTGAAATTACATATTGAAGGAGAAATTTTTATCTGCGAAAGAGTAACAATTAAAATATAAGGATGTTTTACGTAATTTTACGGATGTTACATAATGCCTTTTAGTTCTTCTTTCTTTTCTTGGCGCCTATATGGACTTTCGCACCATATAAGTACATATCTACTGGATTTTTTATTTTGATGGATGGCGAAACGAGCTAAAGGCCCACCTGATATTAAGCGGTTACCTTTTCTCATAACAACTTCAATACCACCTAGGCTGTTACCTAAATGGTACTGAAGTCGGTTCGCCAAACTGAGACACGAAGATGGAAAGTCTCATGTGATTGTAATTTCACCGAAATAAAATATATGTATATATGGTATGGTAAATATATGGTTGAAATAAAATATACCTACTTGACAAATTTTAAAGGTAGACAAATAGAAAATGTTTGGTTTAATTGACCAAAATGAACCAGTTGTTTTTTTTTTGCTAAATCAAAGTTGGTATCAAAATAAAAGTTGTCTAAATTGATGTGGTACAATCATCCCTTAAAGGGTTGTTAAAGATTAAAAAATAAATGTCTACTGGTCAAAGATATTTCAAAGGACGGATATGCTACTGAGCTCCCAATCTGAAGACTCGAAAACGTTCTAATTAGGACGTTTTTCTATTAATCCGCGTCAAGTAAAGCGCCGAACGTGACCGGTGACGAAAAAAAAACTAAAATGCCGTCGTGTGTGCACTGAAAGTATTCCAATTATGACACGAAAGTAACTTGAAGTAATAAACTTACTTTTTACTAGTTTAAGTGTATTGTGCTGCCACTGCGCACGGAACATTTTTTTCGTTTGTTTTGTTAGGGTATGACATATCTATACTTTTAAATATTATTGCTACTGGTACCTATTTAATTAAATAAAGGTAAGTTCAGAAATGGTGGTATAATTTTATTCAATAAATTCCTACAGGTTGGCACACTATAACACGGGACCTATAATCATTACAGAAATGATAGATACATTCACTACATCATCGTTAACATACGTCTTGTTTACTGCAGGAACTACATATACATTTAATTATAACCATCAACAATTACGAGAACATAAAACATAAGTGCTGTGTTGGCTAAGGTTTACGCAGGAAACCTTGGAAATCAACCGGGTAATCAGCAGTAAGATGTAGAGATTTATTGACACTTAAATTGTTGAAATCTTCGCATTTTATGGACACAGATTGTCTACTAATGAAGCTGACTGAGCCAAGTAATAAAGAGCTTAAATGATATACCAACGACAGATTTTAGTGACATTCGTCATTCATTAGAAAGAGGTCTGCCAGTATTGCTTTCTATAGAAAACTTGGTGAAGTGTTTGGGCTGAACATTAGATATCAAAAATTAAGGTCGATCAAAAATGTGAATCAAATAGTAGATATTAATTCAATTGATTTATATGCTCTCCAAACCTTTAATTGTACTTGAACAAACAATTTTATCATTTGCGTAATCCAGCCAATTTTATAAACAAAGCTTTATGAGAGTTCTGTGTGGTTCTGTTGCAGGTACTGTTAAGAAATTCAGAAAAAGCCTTTGCTTAAGAATGGAATTACCAATAAGAAATCTAGTAAACACAATTTTTTAATCTAAATGAGACATAATTAAAAGAAACTTGCATAACAGCAAAAGAACTGCAATTAAATAACGAATTTATTGTTTTCAACCACAAGATTCAATTACTGGTTACGAACAAAGCAGTGTAATGAAGAAAGTTAATAAACAAGATAACATGTGTTTTTGCTCTATAGTGAGAGCACATACGTTTTATAAAAAACATGGCGAGAATTATTATGGAAAGTTGTAAAGTTATTAAGTAAGTTACACACTGCTAATGATGTTAGAAAAAGCATAGTATCAGGTCATGACAGTAGTATTTAGTATTAATTATAAAAGTAATTAATATCAGCATGCCATTTTGATTGACTAGATAATGATTAAGTTTTGGAGAAAAGATTGTGATCGGGATATGAAACTTTCGAACTGTCATAGTATTAATTTCCGCAAATCATTAATCCATATGTCAACTACAGAATCCTGATCAACAATAGAACACACAGTAGCAACTGAACACCTTTTCTCTCATTCCAAAATGAATAGCGATACTGACGATGAGAAATTAATTGAAAACAAAATAAGAAAGACAGATATGAAAGAAAAGTATACTAGTTATTTTAAACAGTGACATAAGATAATCAATCTAAGATTAGCAATCAATCAATGACGTGTTTTAACAAATAGTGGTATAGTAAGTGAATTTCCAGAGAAAGTGAGCGATCGTTCAAACTGAGATTAATATGATGTTTGAACCGTCAAACCCTCACTTTTTGACGTTAATGAGTTAGTATTACGATATTTTAATTCGCCTGTTAGAATTTAAACGAGAGTTGTATAGTACAAATTGTATAAAATTGATTTTAATGTTAGGTTGGTCTTTGAAGTTCCAGGGTCAATGGATTATGTAAGAATTTGTGTTAATCAGATAGCTGGTATGATGTTTAATAGATTTTCAAGTTAGAATGAAATGCTTGCTTTAATTTTTGTTTTAATCTTGAAGACCAGATAATTTTAAATGAATAGTATGTTAAATAACATTCAATCATTCAATAACAACCTAGCCAAGATAACAAGCTATTATCTAGATCCAATCTACTTCTGGAATTATACGGATAAGATAAATTACTATCTAAAATTATTCACTCGCCATCATCATGTTTACAATTTTTACATCATACAGGGCTTTCCAAGCATGATCGATCATCACCAGCATGACTTCTTTGGTCTTGTCATGTACTTGTCGAACTGTCATTGCATAAGTTAGATAACACCATAGCATTCTCATCAATCATGTAAAACACTGTTTCCGAAAGGCTCGGGTCAACTCGTGTCATTCTAGAGGAATTATTTGCGAAAGGGTTAAAATATTGTAATGGCGAAATCATTAAACGTTTTGCTCCATGCTATTACTGTTCGGTAATTGATTTGACTTAAGAAATACTAGCTGTCAAATTGTGGTAGTTAACAAAATTGTTCTAGTATTGCAAAAACATCATGTTATAAGCTTACCGAGGTGAAAAATTATTTCTACATCAGATTCATTCCAACAAAAGTCACCAGGAGAAATTCACCTTAATCACGGAAGAAACAGCGCTTTAAAACATTAGTACCAAAATCTCGCGCATAATAGGGCTATCAAAATCGAATAACATCGTACGCACCTCGTGGTAATGCACCAGGGGCAATTTGCCGGTACTTTCACCTACGCACTGGCGGAAATACACTGTAGGTGCTTTCCAAACTGACAATTTAAAGGATGTTTTACAGGGTAAATGGGTACAATAGCTCTTCAGGCCATGTTGAGCAATAGTGAGAATCGCTACAAGTACCGTAAGAGAGAATTGCAATATAGAAGCAAACGATTTTACTGTTTGGTACGTCTATTACGAAAATGACAATGTTTCCAACAATTCTAATCTCTTTATCAACGTAGAAATAGCTTAGAAAAATTGGATTGAAGACTCAATCAATTCAACAACAAACATTGAAAAAAACATTGTAGATACTGCAAGAAAAACAAAATTAGACTTGCACGAAATTAACTCATCATAGATATTTGTTACTACTAACTACATTAAACGAATGTAGTTCAATCCAATTTATAACAAGAACGATCATAAATAAATTAAGCCCTTCAAATATCTTTGGTACAGTACCAACATCATCAAAAATATAAAAAAAGAATTTGGAACATTTCCAGCGACCTTGGGCCCCTTAAGAATGGTCGACTCACGCGCAGCATTAATTTATAGAATGTCCTACTTTTCTCTCATAGAAAATTGGCGATTGTCTGTGTAAGAAGCTTCGTCTATTGCAATCTATTATTGTTTATTATTATGTCATATTGTACGGGGATTTGAGATTTGGTAAGACATTATTTTATTATAAATGTGCTTTCAATGTTTTGTCATAATGGAAGTAGGTAATTATTTTTTCACTACGACGGCGACGCGTCGTACTCATCATTCATCATTTCAGCCGTAAGACGTCCACTGCTGGACACAGGCCTCCCCCAAGCATATATTGGGGGGATATGCCATAATCGCCACGCTTGGCAGGCGGGTTGGCGATCGCAGTTGGTTGGTTAAATACTCAGAGAACGCTGCTGCCCATCCTCTGGTGAATCCCTTAGTCGCCTTTTACGACACCCATGAAAAGATATAGGGCGGTGCAATTCTTTACGTCCGGCACCACACGGCACTACTACCACGCGTCGTACTATTTTGATGGATTTCAACTTAATCATTAGAAGGTAAGTTTATGGTTTTATCTAGTACGTATTCTTTTAGCGTAGTTTTTTTAATATCTATTGCGCCTGTTGTTTCTATGTATTCAAAAGCATTGACCTATTTAAAATGTGATTCATAGAGCCGAGTCTGGCGCCATACTTGGGTCGCGCTCGTATCGTATGGGAAATACAATTAAAATATTTTTCAATGAACCAACAGCTAGGAAGGGAGAATAGTTCATTTAGATTCTAAAAAAATGTGGATACAACATGAATATACAATGATTAAAATTGCATTTACATTGGTTTGTAGGGTAGTTATAATTCAAAGTTTAGTTACTTCGTGATTTTTGTTTAAAGTTTAGTTAAGTCTATCACCTTGTCCAATTTGGATTCTGTTATGAATTAAGAAATTTTCATTTTTGTAGAGCTTATCTAGTTCAAACTAGCCGCAAGCAAACATTCCAATCAAAATTTTAATAAAGTAATTGAACACCACCCATTTAGAAAGCGCAAACACAAGTAATTTGTATAAATTAACAGTTAACTGAACATGCTGCAATAAATACAATCAATTAGATCAAAACACCCATGTTTATGATTATGATAATAAAAACAGATGTTCAAAAATTGCAAACTAGGTCGTCTAAGCGATCGTGTGAGAGCGAATTGCTCATAACAGTCAAGCAATGATGTATAAAAATATATTAGACCACCCAAGCTACTGGTCTAACGTTAATCAAATGTTATATTAATAATAGAGATTTGATCACGTCATACTCAAGATTATATTGATAAATATCATGGTTGCTTGCTGAGGCTAAGGAAGAAGAATTTGAAGCTATGAAGTATGTGGATGGTAATTTTGAACTCAATGAAATGAGAGAGAGAAATGGAGAGTTCATAGAGAGAAAACAACTAGAACAATTGGAAATTGAGATTGAAAGTGACTTTAAAATGCAGTATTAATTAAGCATACAAAGAAGAACAGAATACCAATGATATTTGGTGTAACAGTAGTCTGGACTTTCAACAATTATTATTATAATAAAACAAAGTTTAACCGGATTAAATCGCGTATATTATTTAAATTGGTTTCCCTGACGTTTCAAAAGCTTTGCAGCATTTCGTGGTCGCAGGTAGACTAAGATGACAAGCGTCTTTACAAATATTTCAAAAAAAATATTTTAATCTACCGTACAATATTATTAATTTGCGTGCTGGGTTTCAGGCGGCGTTTGCGATGGGGATGTGGAGCTTGCAAGTTATTATGCTTGAGAACATGCTTCACATGGTTTGGAACCCAGTCCTAAAAATAATCAAGTCCCAAACAGCACGCAACACTGTAAAAGATAATGATATTGTGATTGTGAGTGATTACTGCGTGCATCGAAACGATTTTAATTAATAATATTGTACGGTAGATTAAAATAATATACGCGATTTAATCCGGTTAAACTTTGTTTTATTATAATATGTAGTGATCGCGAAAACCTAAGAAGCAATTATTATTATTTTGGTAGAAATAATATTAACTGTTCCGGATGTTAACCATAAAGGAAGAAGGTTTATGGGCTTATGCAATCAAATTCTTAGTAAGTATTATCTATCAAACTCTTTTTAGTCAATCTTTTATCATGTGATAATTTTTGTCGTTTGCGAGAGGTTGGATATTAGTTAATCACAATTTAATTTCGTCACTAATGTCATTATAAAACCCTTACAACGGTATCCAACGGTATGGTAGCATTAGAATCTAAAGAAAGTCTTTACTTTACAAGTTCTAATTAAAACGTCGACTAATTTCGATTTACGCCCAATTGCCTATCAAACAATGATTATCTGTAACTAAGCCAAGGAAACTAGAAGCTGTTTATAGTGTGAGCTTGTTAGCAGTTAACGAGAGAAACTTGGATATACCACCATAATTATTAACGATTAAAATATTAATATTCTATTCAGGAAGTCATTGAGAAAGTAATGATCGGGCTGTTATCAAGTGTTTCGATATTGATTGAAAATGGCTTTGTGATAGTGGTAGTTATATTAATTATGCTGGGAACGTGATTCGTAGTACGTGTGTTGTGGTTGGTGCTCAAAGCTATGGTGCAGGTGTTAGCCAGAACTTATGCAGCGACATGAAATAAAATGCATAACGTCCTTTACGCGTGGATATGTCGAGAGCGGTTTGCATGACCCTACAGAATGATAGATAAAATTATTGCTGTAGTATTTACGATGTAACTACAACCTCCTCCTTTTTTTCAAGTCGGTTAATAAATATAATGAATAGTCTTATTAGAATGTGTGCCAGTTCATTTTAGAAGCTTATGAACTACTTCTCAGGCGTATAAAATCAATAACAATAAAAACATCCATTTAGAAACACCAAAACCTTCCCACCCACATATCGACCACCTGGCTTACGTATTAATAGTGAACCTTTTCAATTAATCACTCCAATCAGAAGAGTTCCCACCGGCGCAGGCGCCGCGCCTCAATCACTGCCTCAACGAGATTGATAGAGGTGGATAGCGCTATTCATCACTATGCAACCCACTCGTGGAGCCAATGTGCTGTAGGTAGCGAGTAGCTGTTTGATTTTCTACGTTAAGGTTTATGATAGGTTAAGACTATGATTGATCGGGGACACCATATCCTTTAGACAGGTAAAGAATAGCAACTGGAGAAGTTCGACCCAGATTCGGAGCCAAAATCACAGTATCGAAAACTTCTAAAAAACACAGGCTTTTACATATTTATAATGGTATTTATAATTATTTCTTCGCTATTTGGATTATCAATTTCTTTTATAATTCAGTATTGCTTCAGATAGTTTGCAGGACCTTTGGTAAGAAGCTGAAACTTTAACAGACCAATCAGCAAATAGCCCTGACCATTCAGAATTCGTAAATATTTTAAATATTGTACTTGTTACGTTACCTTCGATGATATAAGGTATTGTACTAAGGTAAAATATAGACCAAGGCCCACAAAAACTCTGTTAACAATTACAATTTGTTCAAGCATTGATGCATGAACGGTTTCACTAAAGAATAGATGCACTTAACATAGTTTACTTCGAACAAAGGAGATCAGATCCTGCCAAAATGCCGTCGAAAAGGTCATAATCAGAATGGAGATGAAAAAATATAAGTATAATAAGGAAATATCAATTATTAAGAAATAAAAAATCTTATTGTAAGACAACGTTAACGTTAGAAAACAAAAGAAAGATTAAAATGTGGCAGAAGTCAGAGAAGGAACTACTAATATCGATAATCCCTTCGCTGTAAGACAGCGGCCTCATACGCAATAGCAAATTATGTACTCTGTCTGACACGTTAAACAGACAGCTATTGTGTGGGCCAAAGCCCTGAAGTGGACCAAGTACAGATAATTTTGTAAGCGATCGTCAAACTCACGTAAATACTGTGAAACTGACAAAATTATGACTTGTAAGAAAATTTTATGATTTACAACGTATTGTGTGTTAAAATGATTTTCTAAATGCCTTTTGACGATCATGTTTTATATTTGTACCAAAACAAATTACCAGTAGGCTAATTCACGTAACTAAAGAAGTGCAGATGCAAGTTTCGATCAAAACAATGTTTTCGTATTCTCTTATCTACGGCGATCGCTGTCAGAAACTAAATGCAGCGTCACGGCAACATGATCGGCGCGTCATGAAATTACGTGAATTAGGGCCCAGATGTATAAGAGGTCAATTTCTCATTTGGTGAACCGTTAGATACAGAACCCCCTTTCAGATGTAGGTATGCAGTTACCGCGTCAATTTATCCTTTTATTTTGCGTGGGGAAAATCCTCATGGACGCACTCCGCCCGCTCCGAAGACGGAGCCAGTGTCGGACTCTTACCGACTAAAAACCACCAGTGTTCCTCTACCGGCCATTGGCCGGGGGCGTGGGAAATACTCCCGTATTTGCCAACCATCCCCGGTAGATCCCGGCTTGACACTAGCAGGCGAGCCCCTTCACCCCGTGCGGCAACCACATCGGTCGCACCCTCCTTTTGACTAGCGCGCGTGGAACACGACGCGCCACCATCACGGGCCATGGCTGGTCGGTCGGCGGGCCACCCTGAGTCAGCCGCCCGCAGGCCCACACCTAGGGTGGCTGGAGGTCGGCATACGCCCTCCTACGACGCCCAGCGTCAATTT
Source organism: Asteroscopus sphinx (assembly GCA_949699075.1). NCBI lineage: Eukaryota > Metazoa > Arthropoda > Insecta > Lepidoptera > Noctuidae > Asteroscopus > Asteroscopus sphinx. The sequence goes on along the minus strand of OX453022.1, from coordinate 16,061,557 downwards.
ATCCTAAGCTATCTCGATTTGTAGGTACCTGAATTTAGGAAGATGAAATTGGAGATGTATAAATTGGATGGCATGGCAATGCTAGTAAGAAAACTGTCAGAAAGCGATCAAGAGAAGGCCATACATCCAGGAGCAGATATTTCGGTTTGAAATAAAAAATGGTCCCTATGAATCAATTCATTAATAAAAAATTAAATTAATTAAATGTTATTTATTTTATTATTTTTAACGCATTTACGCATGCGATTTTTTTTAAATTAAATGTTTTTTTTTTATTTGAGCGATTTTTATTCAAATCTTGCCAAAAATTGCCAAAAAGAAATAGTACAGTAGTTTATAGTTTAAATGCTATACTATAAAGTTGTAGGCATGCACTACAGGGGGCCTAGTACGAGTTTGACACTTTATAATACTTTCATAGTTTTCGTCGATTTTCATCCCCAATCCCGCCCGAACACACACACACAGTTACACAGTTTGGCGGGTTTATACAATGTGTAAAAATGTTTTGGTCCTGATAAATGATTTTTTTTTATTTTTTTTATTTTTTTTTATTCATTAATAAATTAGTAGTTCCTCCTCGTATCCGCCAGGAGCGCTACTGATTAATGAATGAAAGTCGTCGAATTCGATGGAAGTATTGGTAAGTGTCAAACTTGTACTAGGCCCCCTGATATGAGCTTCTGAAGCCGAACTAGGCATAGCCTGTATTTCAGCATTCAATGCCAACCTCTCGGGTAACAATTACAATTTATTGATTTGGTTGTTTTTGGATCTCATGTAAAATGGGTCATTTTTATCAGCAACCTTACCTATTTTAACAAAAAAGAGTGAGGAATCTGCAATCCCATCTGGGCTTGATAAACATGGTCTTAAATTAAAAATCCTATAGTTTCAACAAAATATGCATAGATGTGTCGTTTTGGAATTTCATATTATCAAATTCCCTAACAGTATGTTAGTCAAAATTGTGCTTGCAAACAATTTATGCAAAAATTTAAAGTTTGATTCAAAGAAAAGATTGCGTACAATACATACAATTTGAAACAAACGTAACATGCTCCGATTACGCACTGATTGCAAGTCGATCAAGGTGATTAACATCTGCATTGTATAATTTCAGTTAAGTATTATGTCAATCTAAGAACTGTTTTAATTTAAAATGTATGCTATCTGTGGCTTCCGATATCAATATTCTATGTTATCATTATCATCACCATTTCAGCCAAAAGACGTATACTGCTGGACATCCCCCAAGCAACGCCACAACGAACGGTCGGTCCTGCACTTTCCGCATCCAGCGGAATCCCGCGACCTTCACCAGGTCGTCGGTCCACCTTGTGGGGGGCCTACCCACGCTGCGCCTTCTAGTACGCGGTCGCCACTCCAGAACTTTACGGCCCTATCGGCCATCCGTTCTGCGAGCAATGTGCCCAGTGCCACTTAAGTATATATGTTAGTGTATAGATTGCAAATACAACTGAAGATTGGGGAAGTCTTCATGTACTGAACTTCGGCCCTTTGTCAGGAGGCGTCAGGGAGAAAATAGGCGAAAAGATTGGTGATCGTCTCATGCTACTATTGTGTAATAATTATGATAAATGAAAAACAAAACGGGGTAGCCAAATCATAATTGAGGGATGTCCCAGTCATAGACTGTTGTAAGATAAACACATTTAAAGTGGTTTTGTTGTTCCTGATACCGCAAAAGCCTTGCTAAGGTAAGATTATATTTTAACGCCTATGTCTGATTCGATGAGGAAGTAAAACATCTCTTGCCCTTCGGATATTACAGGCGTGGCGGATACATAATAAAAGCACTTAGATATGCTTCTTCCTACAATCTTTATCAATACAAGCATCACACACACAATGGAAGTGTTCGCGTAACCTAGTGAGTGTAAGATGACCCTAAAGATAAGACGATCTCTTCCGCTCTCATTTGTCGACAGAAATTATATACTTGGAGATTCTAATGTTACATTCAAATACAATGTATAATAGAACGGAACTTACTCAATCCTAATTATTTTATAATTAATATTGTTACTAATTATTTAATGGAGGCTTGTCATAGAGCTTTTAATCTGTCGTGAGATACTAAGATCAATCTGTCGATTCAATTTACACATTTCCGAGAGGCTCGTTGGCAACGATGCGCTGGTCGATCCCAAACTACAAAGTCTCGAGCATCGGCGCAGAGTTGCTAGCCTATCGGTTTTTTATCGAATGCATTTCGGCAAGTGTGCGTTGGAATCGCACAATTTAATTCCCCCAAGCCCTTTCCATCATCGGACGACCAGACGAACGGCGATGCGCCACCGTTATATGGTAGATATTTCACCCTTACGCACGAACCGTTTTGCTAATAGCTTTCTCATGCGTACCGCCAAAGAGTGGAATTCCTTGCGTCAGTGTTTCCCGAGAAGTATAATCTGGTGGTCTTCAAGGCTCGAGTGAACAGGATTTTGCTGGGCAAGTGTGAAACATCGTCGACCGTATCATCGCTTAACAGCAGGTGAGGTGGCGGTCAAACGTAAGCCAGTTAAGAAAAAAAATAAAAACACTATAGCATTGTGTGAAGGTGTATGTGACCCTTTTTCTGTCGATTTTGAAATCGTGGTTAATTGGATTGAACGTGAGGTCTGAGGGCGATATTTCTTTATTTAGAAAGACCAACATATCTCCAGCAGTGAATTGGGATACATTGTTGATAGATTGGTTTTTTCCGAATCGGATATATCTGAGATACATTAGAAGTAGCATGACGTACAGACACGTGATTTATTTCGTTACATGTTGATCTATTGCTTCAATTTAAAATACTTCTATCATCGCGTGTCTTGTCAGAAATGTATCATGCATGCCTATCTAATATTATAATACTATATCCCATAACTTGATCGTTTAAATGATGCCCTAAAACAAATTCATAATGACTTGGAACCAGTTGAACGGCTTGTCACAAATCAACTTTACAATCAGCGGTACTTTCTCTCTGTATTTTTCAATTACAGCTATTACTTTAATAACATAATCGTAATTCGTTTGAATAAGAGCAATGTATGCTAATTACGATACGACAACAAATTATAAGCGATGACTTTTACCATGAAAGATTGGAAGCGATGGCTATAAATTGTAGTGTATTAATTTTGTTGTTAATAGACTTGCGTACTAGGAAATATTTAAATTAATTGAGCATTTAATTCCAGTGACCATTAAATGATTAAAAATTCAATTTGTTTTTCTAGTTTGATCTAGTTTAATTTTTTATTTATGAATATGTATATGTATGATCACGACATTATTCTTGTGTTTCAGGTTTGATAAAATCATATCATAATAATCTATCTTTACTTAAAGAGATGTCCCGACTGCCTGATTCATAAATGCAGAGCCAAAACTATTCAGGTTAGAAACATGAAATTTGGACAGCAAGCAAGAATAGAATAGAATTGATTTATTTGTAAACACAGGTAGAAGGGTTGTTACAAATATGTGAAGTTCATCCATGTTTGGCTATAAAACAATACAAATATTTGCCAAGTTAGTTACAAATTAATTAATCAATAACACTCACAATAACAAAGGTTTTTATGGAAGTTCTAACGATAAGGGGGTGAAATAGGGTTTTAGAGTTTGTAACAAAAATCTTTTTTCCTGGATTGATTCACTCAAAACTTTGAAAAAAAACATCTTTAAAGTAAATAATCAAACATATTATCTTTTTCCAATTACCCCTAAAAGAGTAAATAGCAAATAAGAGCAAATAGGGTTATAAATTTTGTATGGGAGAATATTATTGCGTGGCTGGATTGAGTCGAAACTCGGTATAAATAATCTTTAAAGCAATTTATAAATTAAGTGTTTAGGAATTTTTTGAAAATTTAACCCAACGGACGAAAATAAGGGGTGTTAACTTTTCTAAAAAAAATCTTCCTGGGGTCACACTAGACAAAAATACTCTTCAAAGTTTATGATAATAAGGAAATACGTATTTATCTTTTCCCAAAACTATGACGGAAAAATTATACGAGACATGTTAAAACTTTTTACGCGGGTAAAGCTGCAAAAGCACTACTAGTATGTAATAAAGTCGTGATGAAAGGCCTAATGAAATAAATGGCCTTATTCTTCTTCTTCTTGCGTGTCAATGGTTCACACTTTTTTTTAAATAATATTTTGTCCGTTCTAAAAATAGCCTTATTAACACCGACCCAAACGGTTGTATTATTCAATTACTTCAAAAAATTTGGTTGTTATTGTTTGTTTTATGCTCAGCTGAGAGTGATTTCTACACTAATAAAGAAAACCATCCGCAACTAAGTCCATGAAAAAGGATCATCAATAGAAATGTCATAAACCATTAAAAACGTCATCAACTTCCGTTCAAGCAATTTAATCTAACTGTTACTCATACAGACAAGCAAATTGTGAATGATAAGTACCAGGGTAGCATCGCTTCAGGCAGATCTCGATAAGCCTAGGAATAAAACATACCTGTCTGCTGGCGTTAGTGAAGACGATTTATTTCGAGAGTGGGTGTCACACCGGACAGTAACGCCCCCGCTAAGATTTATTTACTACGACTTAATTGACTGAAGAGGAATAGATTAGCTTTGATATAAACGATTAGCGATAAGATCGAGTGTCAGTGTGAAAAATGGTTGTGGTATATTGTAAATGTAATGAAAGTTGTTTAAGCATTATGAAATCGATTTAGTTGATAATAAATATTCATTTATTTTCAAATGTGACATATGTATCACTAATTCCCTATCTCTGTTTCTATGACGTGAGGAGTTGAGACGTGTTCTAGGTACGATAGGCTGAGATAAATTGATTGGTTCCAGGTTTCAATTTATGAAATAACCTATTCTTTACATTACTACAGAAACGAAACCAATCAAACAATCAACTATCAAAGTGCTTAAATGATCAATCAAATCACGAATCATCAACTCAATGAATGTAGACACCGCAAAGAAAAATATAAACAACAACAATTAGCCGATAAACATGCCAATAACCGTGTTACTAGTTACTACATAATTAAATTACACTTCGGTGTGACACACGCCTATTTCAAAACTGGTGAGTTGGTGACTAACCAGTCAGCGCACGATTCATTATTATTGTAATTGGACACGAGACACTAGGATAAATAGCTTGCCTCTGGTTAGCATCACGCCTATAACTACATCCAATCCAAAATAAACCTGTAATCGGTAGAATAAGGTCTAATTTAGATTGAGAGACTTGGTTGTGAAAATATCTTATCAATCTGTCGCAAACAATTTCGAGTGAGAAATTACTTTAAGTGAGATTTATACAAATTCGGTGGTCTACCTAATTTTTCATCCTGTCTATAAACTAGTTCATAAATTATTGTTTTACATTATTTTTATAACAAACCTGGTAGTAAAGGTAGATTTTTATTTAGAAAAGTCTCTTCCTTAGAATAGGTGTAAAGAAGTCTTACCTGTAACAAAGAAAGAATAAAATTATAAGTAACTTGAAAAGTATTCAATTTTGAAAGTAATTAAAATCACATAAGTATTCAACCAAAAAAGACAAGTATACATAAGTTGTTATGTACACGTAAGTAGTTTTTTCACATAAAGATTTTTCCAGGGGATGGGCAGCAGCGCTCTCCGAGTATTTAACCAACCAACGGCGATCGCCAACTAGCCTGCCAAGAGTGACGATTATGGCATATCCCTTCCTTTTGGGTGAGGCCTATGTCCAGCAGTGGACGTCTTTCGGCTGAAATGATGATGATGATGATGATTAACGCAGTAGGTAAGTAATAACCGCGTGGATTGCAATATCTGTGAGGTTAAGCTTTTCTAACCGTAATCAGTCCTTAAATGGGTGACCGTTTCGTTAAACCACATCAAGACCCTACGTGCTTCGAAGAGCACGTTCAGCTTTCAGTCCCGATTGCCGTACGAATATGTATGGTAGTCGATACGGGTAGTCAGAAGCCGAAGTCTGATAACTGGTTTAACCTTAGGATGTCGGTATTACGGATACTGGGTAGCAGGGATCTGATGGCAGTAGCTCTGTGGAAAACATAGATATTCAGCCGCATCTGGTTAGACTGGAAGCCGACCCCAACATAATAATTGGCAAAAGGCTCGGAGAGTGAAGAAACGCAGTAAAAAGATATTTGAGTTTGACTTCCTAGGATCGGGAAGTAACAAGCGTGTGATGATGTAATTTAATGAGATAAGTTCTTGTAATCATGACTAAGCATTGCAAAGTTCGTATTGTTTCCATCTTTGCATTCTAGAAAAAAAAGCTGACGCTCTTACTACACTAACGCCTTTAAAGCTGGAGTGAATCGGCACCTAATATATTTGCTCGCTCCATCGTCGACTACATCTTGACAAAACTGTCTAGATTGCGGTCAAGAGCAGATCTATATCTCATTGAAAAAGAAGCTGACGCTCGCAGTTTTGCTCCAGTGGTATGTCGATAAAAAGTATCCTATGTGTTCATTCAGGACATGGTCAATATGTGTGCCTAATTTCATCCAAATCTGGTCAGCTATTTATGCGTGATTGAGTTACAAACATCCAACAAACCTCAATTCGTTCGCGGGGATGTCGTTTAATCGCGTATTCCGCAGTAATTTTCTGGGTTTCAGAGTCCAGACTATCTCTGTACCAAGTTCATCAGTTCAGAGGATTAATCGAGAAAACGTAACAGAGTTACTTTCGCATTTATAATATTAGTGCGGATAAGTCTGTGGTGTCTAATGGATTTCTCGTGATCTGGCGCAGATTGCAAGACCTCTCTAACTACACATTGTAGTCAAATCAAAAATGATTAACTCCTTAGTAGGATCCAGTTCAATAATAGATTCAGTTCCTAGCTCGAAACGTGCCGTTACCTCCTAACTAGAGTCCATAGAGTAATAATAGCGAAGTGTGCCAGATGTGGGCCCTCCCACGGCTCAGTGTTGCCAGTTCATCAAGATTGAACGATACTGTTCGGTAACGAATTCAATTTTAAATGAGTAACGGACATAGGGTTTGTTGTTCACGACTTTTGGTTGACGAGTGTCATTGTTATTTTAAGTTTTAACTGGATGAAACTGGTCTAGATTAGAGCCTGGTAATAAAATGACTTCAACATCATTATTAGCTTAGACTTTTACTGTGTAAGTCTGCTTATTAGCTGTTTTCAAGAGTGAAGTTCTGAATGTTTTATATGTTGAGCTAATGTTTTTGGTACAGGAATATATCTGCAAGCATCTTAGCATCAGCTTCTTAGACTTTGTTAGAATCTTAAGAATTAAAAATCTTTCTTATAGACTTGTGGAGAGTCTTGCAAGAGGCCTATGTCCAGCGGTGGACTGTGATAGGTGTGGGTTGATTGCTTGATTGATATTGATATGTTATATTATCAATACCATAATTTTAAAGCCCTATAACATTCTCCAAATGATTACCATGTTTATGCAGCAGTCGCATTTGACCCAAAATGATTGGCTATTAACATGTAAATAAATATTATGCATCAATAAAACGGCCGAACGGTTCGAATCGAAAGCTGCCATAATAAATAATGGTTATTTTAGGTGAAATTATGCAGAAAGCAGGTCGATTGTGTTTACGTGTTGTTATCGCAGAGATATGAACAGCAGATAATAGTGATAACGTCTGTTATAGCAGATTATGTGAACCCTCCATATGATTTGAGAATGTTATCAGCATTACGCGGTATGCAACTAATATCGAAAATGATAAAACAAAAAATTGTGGTACAAAAGAGTCTACATTGATTTTAAAATAGAATGAAGGAATAGAATATTTAAGAAATTAAACCTGTATTTTTTTTGATCAATGTATAAATATTAATTGAGCAGCGACAGAAATTAAACTAAAAATTTAAAAAGTTAACGTTGGTATCATCTGACAGCCAACTCTAGCACCACACGCGTTCATTGGTCAAATCAAATAGTGCGCGTTTCTCCGGCTTCCTGTTACACAATTCCGTCCCTTTTCACGAAATCACTTGCACAGATTGCAGGAAAGCGAGAGGAAAGATGTTACACATCAATAAACCAGTAACTATAGAGACTTATAAGAATATTTACAACATATGTTTAAGCATTAGACAGGCTTTAGTCTTACGGTAGTTTTTTTTTAAATTCCAAAATCCGTATTAAAGTATAAGCCGCCAGTGAAGCCTGAAGCCAAATCAAAGTCAGTTTTTATTGCGCTTTTATAAAATGACATAGTAATTATCCTGTTAATTCTGAGCTACAATTAACATGACTGAATTTTGCCTAAAGGCAGTATTAGTCAAAATGATGGATCTTAGCAAAATTTATAGCAGGATGTGGTTCTTAAACAATAAGAGAAAACGCGGTTATTATAACAAACGGAGTTCTAAAAGTATCTCATTGACCCGAAAACTTCAGAAAATAATAAATGCTATACTAAGAAGTCGAGATTTATTGGAATGACCTTTTCAAAGCTTTTGGAGCAAACTGTTTTTGCTGTTTTACAAAGAAAAACCTGTGCAAAATTCATAAAAATAGTTATGTAGTATAGTAGTGGCTGATATTATAATAAATTTAAATTAACATTAATCAGTAGAAGAATATCTGCTCTTTTGTCAAACTATATTAAGTTTATGCAAAAAAGACAACAAATCTAAATCAGAAAATGACATTTTAAATATTTATTCTCGTTAAATTTACAATAATTTGAAATCTTTCATCACATTTAAAGTCAGACAGCAAAAAAAGTCTAACAAACAAACCTTGATTTGACTCCGAACAACATGCAACTTGAAGCAAAAAAAAACTTCAAGTGCAAAAACTAACAAAGAACAAATACAAATATGATGGCAACGTTGTTTGAATTTGCTTAACGTCATCACTTCGCAACTCTGAGGTATCACCTGCACAGAGTCACGTAATCATCGAATATAACTTGAAGGTAAACCGTCTATCGAATGCCTGATTATGTTTATCTTGGTAACAGCTGAAACTATTGTGTAACTGTCAAGCTTTCGTGGAAGACAGGTTTGTGTAGAATACTTCAGTTTTAAAAGTGACTTGAGATTTTGAAGAACTTTATACTAAATCTACGAGGTCAATCTAGGTCTGGATGAATTAATGCTTTGAAACTTACTATGGTAGACTTAACTCGAAGATGACGTACCAAGAGGTTGGCCCCTAAACGCTATTAATCTTATACTGCAGATTTGGTATGAAACTAAGACATTTTATAACCTTTTTATTAGGAATTAAATAATAAAAAACCAGTGTAACACAGAATTTCATGCCATGATTGGGTTTATTAATAACATTTTCCTCTTCATAGATGAACACAACACACAAGTTTCGAACAATTGTGGGAAATTTCATAAAAATTATATACTCTTCTGCACTCAACCTCAGGAATTTAACATTTGCATGATCACGTAGTTACATTCGAGCATTATAATTAAAAGTACTTTTTGTTATAAAAACCCAAAAATCAAATCTACACTACACTTTAAAATTGTCAAGTAAAGGATTACATTTGGAAATTTCGATCAACATTGTTGTTGATCTAAGTTTGGTAAGGAAACCAGTTACGATAATTACGAAAACTTCGCTGAAATTTAACGCCACGTTGAAGCAAAGCAAGAAGCAAGTCACTGAACCAGAATCTGAACACAATGCAACGTCGATCGAAATGCAAATGTTAAACAATGAGTAAGGAATACTTAAAATAGACATTGCAGAGCGCAGCATCCAGTAACGGGAAGCGGGTCAGTTTATTATTAACGTTCAAAATTAAGAGCTGCTGCGGCTGTACTAGTACATAGTTGTGGTGCAGTAGTATAATTTTGTACTAAGAGATTTCAAAGATTAAGGAAGTAAAAATACCGACAATGTAGATTCATCTACAGTATTGGCATCTAGCTTCATTTGTTTGCCAATATAACTGGCAAACACACAACACTGACTGTATTAGTTTTGTTTCCGATATTTAAGTGCACCGGTAACTACCCTTTGTCTCTACCATGACATTCCAGTCCATTCAATGGTTGTCTGGAAGAGATCGCCGTGGAGCGATAAGACCGCAAGTTGTACACTAGCGCATAAGTAGTTATTTAAGAAATCTTGAAGTGCAATTAAGAGGATTTGTATTGTATTGTAACTGAAATTTTGAGAAGAGATTCAATAATTGATGGCTTTACTCTCAAGAGCATCCTATCATCATGTCCTAGAGCATCTTTGTATAATGTTTTAAGGAATACCATAAGTCATAAGTCATTTATTCATTTGTGTAGCATAGGTACAAAAAATAATATAAAGTTCTTAAATACAATAAAGAGTCCGCTATGTTATGCCAGCAGGCGTACAAATGTGTATTTAAAATCTAAATGAGAAATTTGAATCAATATGCTAGTAAAAAAATATATTTAATTATACAATTCGAAATGTCACAGAATAATGAAATGTGGTGTTATAAAATAAAAATGTCAAATGGTATTCTTGGTCACTAATCATAATATTATTAAATTAATTGGGCATTTAAAAATTCTTCTATTGAATAATAACATTTTTCAAGCAATAGTAGTTTCATGTTTTTTAAACTGTACCACATTTAGACGTTTTATGGTATCAGGTATTTAACCGTTTAATGTTTTGGTTATGGATTGTAATGTCCTCCGAGTTGTGGTAGCAGTTACTTAGCAAGATTGAGATTTTCTTAAACTTTTTTATTATTATTATTAAACTTAACTATCCTTACGAATCCGTATTCTTTTGTGATACTTCTGCTCTGTACGTGAGAGCTGTAAGTCAATCAGCAAACAATAACACATGCACGCAATATGCAGCACATTGTACCGAATATGTGAAGTGTATGCGGTGCATGTGGGGCAGTTCAGCGGTAGTAGAAAAGTGCGATAACCTCCTTAGCTTGAGACCAAGTTGTACGTTTATTTATTTATTTATATATGCTTTATTGTACACCATAAAAGACATTACATTGAATATGCATTTAAACTATTGTACAAATGGCGGCCTTATCGCGATCAGCGATTTCTTCCAGGCAACCTTAGGATGGACAAGGATGAACTGGACAGAAAATGGGGTTGTCAGATGTGCAATTTCGATACATAATTTAGTAATAAAATAAAATACTATATATACGTTCTATACATTGTAAATAAAATACAAGAGAAGTTGTAGAAATTCATAGTAGAGCTGTTAAATACAGGAAGGATGTGACTCACATTTTGTAGTGATGTTCTTTATAAATGCAATTGAAACAAACTTCTGTTTATTTTCTATCTCTTTTCAGAATATTTTAAAGCCCTGATACTTATACTTTTGATCTGATCATAAACTAATAAGTTTTTAAAAACGCTTGTAGAGAATATTTTATAGATTCACATCTCTCGACGCCTAGGTAAGACGTTCATCATTATCTCCCCTAATTGCTACAATTTCAACAAATCACTCTTTTCATAAATTAATCCCTAACTATAGGAAATTAAGACAGTTCTGTTCATAATCAATAATAAAAACCACTTCAAATAGCCACATTTCTTCGTCGTCACATCAGAGTGGGCTAAATTTATATTTCCGCATCATGAAATTTGAGTGATGTGTGTTGACTATTCCCAAAAGGAAACACTAATGGAAGGACAGTTTCCTTTCTCAGAACTACTGTGTTACGGAGTATTTTGAGAGTTTATTGTAAGCTCAGGAGATTTGAACGTTTGTCGTTTAGCTAGGAATTGTCAAGTGAATGAGTTAGATTTAGTGAGTTTATCTGTAACTTAAAATTGAATTTATTACTAAATTCATTATCACAATCATCACTATCATTTCAGTCAAAAGACGTCCGCTACTGGATATAGGCCTCCCCTAAGCATCGCCACAACGACTGGTCCTGTACTTCCCGCATCTTGCGGATTCCCGCGACCTTCACCAGGTCGTCGGTCCACCTTATGGCCTACCCACAAGGTGGACCGATTAAATTAATTATCATCTTAACCAAATCTGTAGATGTGTTTTTATATGACACGGCGAAACAAGCTAAAGGCCCAGCGGTTACTTTTGCCCATAACAAAACTGCAATAGAAAAACTGGAGTCTATGTTGATTAAAATTGTATATTATTGTTATTGTGTGCCTCTGGCTGTAGTAAATAAACCATTTTTCTTTCTTTCTTTCAATACAACTTAGACTGTTGCCTATATGGGATTGCAAGAAGAGTTCGCCAAACTGAGACATAAAGATCATCATGTGATTGTAATTTCACTGTAGTAGGTACAGTCTAACAAAGCAATTAGTATACAGGGTCACCAGATATAGATGAAGATTTCTCAGAAAATTATTATAGAACGGTTTGATTAGAGTTTTGTATAAATACAGATTAACTTTGTCCGTTATTAAAATAATATTTCACTCGAAAACATCCATAATCTTCTGAGAAAACTTTATTTATATCTGGCAACCCTGTATACTAATTGCTTTGTTAGAATGTACCTTTCGCACCGGAACACAAAAATGCAAGCATTATTGTTTGGCTGCAGAAATAGGTACGTAATGTTTGCGACAAAAGTCTGTCTGTTGAAATCTATTAGTTACTATGACCTACCATTGCTTTGACGAAGTATTACCTACAACCGTATTTGTTACTACATTAATTCTTTATTCACGTTCTTAAAATTACAATTCCAACTCACTAATTAAGATTTCAATCATACTTTCATCCATAATTCACTTACAAATACTTTTCTGACGGCGCCATTTGTTTTCTACATTCAAAAAGAAATGCTCCGGCGCACAATTTTTGTAATCTCGACATTTTATCGAATGGTTGGCTGTATGATGGAGCTTATCGTAGAAATGTTATCAGGCATTTCTATTTATATTGCTTACGGCGCCTGCGACCGTCCAGTCACGTGGGACAATGTTTGGTTTCTTCCGTAGCCGTAGCTTATTGGTATAGGAAGATATTGTAGTATCAGTTTTGACGTAAACTCAGGTAGATAAATAAATTCAGGATTACTCTGAATGCAGTGCAATTCAGGATTTAAGTAATAATCGTAGTTGGTGACAACCATGATTGACTCTGATCTGAGTCACGACGCTTCTAATCAAGAAAAATCTATCTGAAAAATCTCTTGCTGTGAACTGCAGTATACTAATCTGAGTAGAACCAAGATTGTAACCATATTAATTTTAAATAGAAAGCAAGTTTTACTACCATTTCAACTCATTACCTCAAATAATCAAAAGTTAGACTAATTGACCTACATTTACGTTAGCAACGAAAATCCAGGTCACATCCTAGACAAACAAACTAAACAAAATGAATTTGTCAAAGATAATGATCTGTGAATGACAAACGGTCACCTGAGTACATACCTATTAAAACAAAGAAACCCGAGAGCTTTCTAATTGCTTGGAACAGCCACTAATTTAGATTTATGGAGTTTTTTAATTCATTGCTACATTTAAACGACACAGAAAAATAAACTCTATGTTTTTGGTAATAAAAGCTATATAACAAAGGGCTGGTGTGACGAATTACAGCGCAAAAGGGCAACGGTATGATAAATAGTGCATGTGTAAGACACGTTGCTCGTGCGCAGTTTGTGTTCAATAAAGGGGGAACCATACTGTCGTTAGAACCACAATTCAAAATTATTTGTGAGTAATGAAGATTGATAGTAAAATATGAATAGTGCTTTATAAAATAACTGTACTAATAAATAGCAATTGGTTTGAGTATTATAGTATGTAGTCGTTGCGTACACACGGCGACACATCAAGCTGTACATTTCCGGTATAAGCTGACCTCGCATTGTATAGGTTTTCCTTACAACGCGAGGTCAGCCTATACTGGATTTGTACAGCTTGATGTGTAGCCGTGTGTACAAACAAATATACGAAGTCAAGAATTTTCTCGAATTTTTGAGTTGCTCACATACTACAAATTGTTAATATAGGGGAATAAACACTTACATATAAATATCATTTAAATTATTGCGTGCTTTTTTCGATAAAGTATTATTTCACTATTCTGTTAAATCTTGTTTAATATAACTTTTTAATATTATTTTTGTACATACTTATTTTATTTTATTTATTATGGGACAATAAACAGCTACAATATGTGTGTACATGTAAAAAATATAGGCTTAAAGAAATATTAACAATATTGCAGCATACATATACATAATACACATGTAAACAGGGTTAAATTTTGGTAAAAAAGTGCCACAAAATTAGCATTACTTTAAGGAATTAAATTAGGATTAGGACTTAAGCGTTAATTCATTGAACCAACCCATATCCCACATCAATTTTAGAAGCATTAAATGCATCGCGAGAAGTTGTAGTAATACTGCCACTGTGTTCAAATAAAATAAGTAGGTAAGTACTAGAAATACATAAGTTGATATACAACTTAGTACTAACATATGTTGACATACAACTTAGTACTAACATAAGTTGACATACAACTTAGTGCTAACTTACTAAGCTGAGCTAGTAACCACTTCACTCGCTGGCTAGTGATTACATCATTAACTCGTTCAATGACAGTAGTTTCTCGGTACAGTTTAAGTTACAAGGTTAAAAAGGTCAGGGCGAATGAACTGAAGTTTTTTCGTCAGCTTTCTCTATATTTATCGTACTTAAGCACGCGAGTTGATTTACTAGTCACTGGGCTAAGTTAAGTAATTATGTGCTTAGAATGCTTAGATCTTCGTGTCTAGAACTAATTACTTTAGCCACTTTATACTGCTATTAGATTAGCTAGTCGTTATAAGAGGCGTCTGCGCGTTATAAAGATTAAAATGCAAAAACATAAGTGGTTATTGTAACCTTAAGGCTAAAATACGCTATCCGTACGCCACGGACTGCCCCCATTATCTAGATCTTACGTTTTCTTTGTCTATCCAAAGGTTGTCTGGAAGATATCGCTTTTAGCGATTAGACTGCCCATGTACCCATAATTTATACGTTGTTCCTGTTTACTACTATTTTCATGGTGTACAATAAAGTATATTCTATCTATCTATCTAAAAAAAAATGTTGAACGGACTTTAGATTGCAATTTTTTTCTGACGATCTAATGGCTGTATTTATCACTATAAAAGTCATAGAAAAATATGTGTTGGTAACGTTTTTGTGTCATAAAAGTAGAGTAGTAGAATAAAAATAGAATGTTAGTGCATTATCGTGTTCATAGTGTAGTTCCGTTGTGCGATGGGCTAATTTGTGAACAGATAACATCTATAGATTACTGTTTTTGATACTCGCCTTGTTAATTTCGACGAAATAGGGTGTAACGTGGTGTTTATGACTTAAACATGGTTATGTTTTCGTATAAACATCCTATAATTATATATTTGACAGGTCTACTATTTTACTATGTCTGTGCTATGATACAACAAAAAAATTGATAAGTTACGGGTGGAGCCATATTATAGTGAATTGCATTTTGCAACCAAAAATTATAATAATTTAGGATTCAATTTATCAAATTTTCAATTATCATTACTTTTATATCTGAATATTTATCCAAGTGATAACAGAATGTATATCACATAATACGTAGTACGTGATTTTGGTCGTTGCGTGTTTAATTATTTAAGTAGCTACCAATGAAAATATATCAAACGTAATGAGGTCACCAATCATAACCAGGTTAATGGCCGATGCGAAGCTCGGTTCTTTTTTTGAATCAATGAAACTTTTCGGGACTACTTCTTACCGAAAAATAAGATATAGCAGGTAGAATTAAAATCTATAATCAAGTCGGAAAAAATTGTGATTACTTAGTGAAATCGTGCTTATAGAGCAGGATGTTTACTGCAACCAGTCATTGCTCTCACACATTTTTTCTATTACCGTGAATAAATATTATGTTTTACGCTTGACGCGACTGCGAGAGGTTCCAATATTATTTTAGTGATAGTACTGATAGACACTGGGAACAAGACTGTCAATGTATGTGAAATAACACATGTAACTCCGCCGGGGTCATGGCATACCACAAGTACCTGTTAGGCGTGGAAGTCGCGTGACTATCATAGCAAGGGTGAACACACCCGCGTGGCAGCACTAGGCATGTGATGGCTATTGTATTTGTAATACATATACTAATACTTATAACTAAGGGAATAACCCTTAAGTGTTAGGTATGCTATGTACGATAACTAGACGAGCCTGTGTCAAATATATGAAATTATTTATACAACATGTAACAAAAACCCTGTTGTTCCTGTAAGGTACGTTATCAGAATCGATATTCATACGTAAGGACACAAGTCATTTTGAAAAACTCTTCAATAATTAAAAGTGATTATATCACTTTCAATTTACAATAAGATAATAATGATTTAATATTTAATTTGATTATTTTTATTGATATAATCACTGAGTGACTGAGTTTTGAGTGATATAATCACTTTCAATTTACAATTAATAATGATTTAATATTTAATTTGATTATTTTTATTGAAGAGTTTTTCCAAATGAGTTGTGTCCTTACGTATTAATATCGATTCTGATAACGTACCTCACAGGAACAACAGGGATTTTGTTACATTTATGTTACTGTTGGCAGTGTTAGCCTGTAACATCCCACTGGTAGGCAAAGTTCTCTCCTCTCAGGTACAGCGGTCAGGTAAAGCGAAAATTGCAAAATATCAATTGCCTTCCAAAAATGTTGACTTTGGAATTACTTTTTCACCGAATCGTGAATTAGGCCCAGATTACTCAACCAGGCTTTATCTGACTGGTAGCTCCCATGTCAAAACAACATTATCTCTGTAAGATTTTTATCTAAATTCCAGTTGGCGGTTAAATCCTTTTTTGAGAGTTTTTGGAACACTATGCTTACTTTTGCGTGCCAGATACCTATTGTATTGGTATCGTATTAGCAACGAAGCCAACCAATAGGATGCCGTGTGTAGTTTGTGTTATGTTAAAGCTTTAAGGTGTGTCCTTGGTGGCTCCTTTACTTGAAATCGATGGGGTAAAAGCGAACTTATAAAGCTGTTGTATCCACGCCCTTTTCAATAAATATATGAAAAATATTGTAGATATAAATTTTCAATAAATATCCACGCCCTTTTCAATAAATATCCACGCCCTTTCCAATAGATGCTGTGGATGCCATGTGTAGTTTGAGTTATGTTAAAGCTTTAAGCTGTGTCCTTGGTGGCTCCTTTACTTGAAATCGATGGGGTAAAAGCGAGCTTATAAAGCTGTTGTATCCACGCCCGTTTCCTGAGGATTGAAACCGTTCTTCCAGTCATTATTTAATTAAGTTATAAAGTTAACTGAGGGTAATGTTATAATTATTCAAAACTTTACTAATAACTTTTTGTCCTTATTCAGGCTTATCTATGATAGAAAAGTTGAAAGGAAACCGTATGTTTCAGTATGGGGATGTGATGAGAAGGGAAAATATGAATTTGCATGGATGAAGAGGAAGAGGGAGACCAAAGACAAGGGAGTCAATAATGAGATGACGACTGATAGAGAAAAATGGAGGAAGAAAACGTATTGCGCCGACCTCAAGTAATTTGGAACCTGGGCAAGAAGATGATGAGGATTCAGGCTTATCTATACAAAAATATTGCTTTATGTTAATGCATAAAGCAATATTTCCGCTGGATGCGGAAGGCGCTGGACCGGTCGCTGTGGCGATGCTTGGGGGAGGCCTATGTCCTGCAGTGGACGTCTTTCGGCTTAAATGATGATGATGATGTTTATGCATCCTGATGTATCCACAAAACCGAAATAACTCATTGCGTGTATCGTTTTTGTCCCACGGGAACCTGTTTATGGACACAGAATTCCTTTTTTGCGTAAAAAAGCGCCTCAGGAAACGGACCTTTTGTCACCTTCGTGTACACACGGCTACACATCAAGCTGTACATTTCCAGTATAAGCTGACCTCGCATTGTATAGGTTTTCCTTACAACGCGAGGTCAGCCTTTACTGGTTTTGTACAGCTTGATGTGTAGCCGTGTGTACCTATATTTTTTACACGTGTGACATTATGAATACAGAGTGCATCCGCCCGCACAATTTATTCACACTTTGATGTTGAAAGAGGCAACGAATTTAAGATATTCATGAGATTGTACATATATTGAAAAAAAATGTGCTTGTAACGGAGTTTTCAAACCCAAAATCTGTTTTATTTTCATTTTGCAATAATATAACTTGAAATATTTTTACATAATGTATTTAATTACTTGGAAGGAAATGTAACAAGATTTTTACGTTTGTTTTTATTAGTCAAGTAGCTTGTATTCGTGGTCAAATTACTTATAACGCAAGAGCAGTTTTTCTCGTTGATAATAAACAGAACACTATAATTACTATGCTACCTTGGTTTTATTATCTGTATTTTATCAATTTCTGTAATCTCTTTACATAATAATCAGATTTCTACTATACAAACTACCAGCTAAATGTCGAACAATTTCTTCCTCACGTAGAATTATTCACAGGGGTGTCAAAAACAAATAAATCCAAAGCAATTTCGCTCCCTCTTTCTTCGATAAAAATAAATACGAAAGCAATGTAAAAGAACAATTATCGCGCCTCGATTTGAGGGGGTGGCCCTTATGTGGGACAGGGCACAGCGGTCATTGAACTTAGTTGACTAATGGAACCTCTAATTATGACCTATTTCTGACATTACCGTCGTAAATACTCGTACTTCGCGAGTTTTATTGCCGAGGTGAATGAAACGTACCGCAGTGCCTTTACCTTTGACCCATTGTATCTTTGTTTTGTGCGTGGGTATATTTTCATTAATACTATCGAATCGATCCATGTTTGCACAGGTAAAGTAAGCACGATCGCAATGTACAGCAAACTTATAAAACATTATAATAAACAAAGTTTAACCGGATTAAATCGCGTATATTATTTAAATTGGTTTTCCTGACGTTTCGAAAGCTTTGCAGCATTTCGTGGTCGCAGGTAGACTAAGATGACTAGCGTCTTTACAGATATTTCTAAAAAAATATTTTAATCTTCAGTACAATATTATTATTTAAAATCTTTTCAATGGACGCAGTAATCACTCACAATATCATTATCAAACATTGGCTTTCAAATTACAAATTGTTATTCTTACCTACCATTAAATTTTTAAAATATTTGTACGCCGGAAACGGCAAAATACAATGGATCCAAATTTTTTGTAACTGTATTGTACCATATTTTGACAAATAAATGATATATCTATATATTATTCTGTTATTTAACGCATTAACTAAAGCGGGAATTTTTCTTTCCATAATTTATATCTTTAGTTATCCTTATTACTTGAATCTCGATATAGTTTGTGCTTGAAGGCTATTTACTCGTATTTTCTTAAAAGTGCATTAAAGATGGCCAGTGAAAATAGAATTAAAAAATCTGGGCTGAAACCTGGGCCCTAATTCACGTAATTTCATGACGCGCCGATCAAGTTGCAGTGACGCTGCAGTTCGTTTCTGACAGTGACCGCCGAAGATAAGAGGATACGAAAAGCGTTGTTTTAATCAAAACTTAACTACAACTGCACTGCAACTGCACATTTTTAGTTACGTGAATTGCCCAACAGAACGCTATTTACTTACATGCATTTCTAAAAGTCCACATTACAAACACAGCTTTACCATACCAACCTAAGTAAAGCTAACATACTATACAAGATATTTATCTGTAATCGTGTCATATTTCTAGAGCAGATGATAAATAATACATACATACATGCATATTATCACGCCTGTTTCCCATTGGGGTAGGCAGAGACTATGGATTTCCACCTGCTCCGATCCTGACACACCTCTTTCGCTTCATCTACGTCCATTAACCTCGTCATGCATGCTCGTCGGTTTAGAGAACTCTTAACCTGGCATTTTTTGAGAACATCCGCAAAAATTCGTGTGTGTGTGTGTGTGTGTTTATGCGTGATAAATAATGTGCTAAGTCATCTAAAAATACCTGAAAAATCCTTCGATTATTTAATACCCAAATTATCACTCAGAAACATGGCAAGAGTTCGAGAATAAATCCCGAACGACTCTGAAAATAAGTCATCGGCGGCATTGTGGGTGGAAATACCTGCAAATTGTTATGGTGGTGTCGCACGCATCGTTTTTGTGTCGCACGTGACACACGGAGGCAATTTGTTTGTATACAAATAGGTATTTAACAAAAAAGAAACTTTTTTGTTATTGATTTTGTTATTGATTCGTGTTCATTATCAGTGGTATAGTCACCCCCTTAAATATGGCACGAATACAGATTAACATGTTGTATAAACTAGTAGTTCACTACTCGCAACACTAAAGTCGTCACCATTACTCAGGTCGCGGAGACATTAATACTACTCGATTGGCATAAAACCGAATCAATGACACATATTTTATCGGAACCGCCGCCTTTGGCAATAGTAGCTCCATAGCTTGGTCTAGATAATCTGATTAACCTGAAAGCGTAGCTTTGAATTATTTGCAGTAATTATGTTAAGGATGCTAGGGTTTGCATTTTCAAAGGCTTTTCTTGAGGTGCTGTTTGTATGAAAAATTATGGTTTGGGAAGCAAACTACTGGAAAAATAAGAATCATAATCAGCACCTTTTATAGCTTAAGGCCTTGTCCCTGCACGAATTGTCTCGGGTGGACTGCGGGGACTTCCATTTTTCGTCACCATTTGTTGAAGTAGGGAGAATGGAAAAAATATATGGTGGAGTTGAGTAGTTTATGTATCCATTTTGAAAGATCGATACACGATTTAAATAACTTACCTTGATAGAAAAAAAAAACCAAACATAGCCAATTTTTGACACTTTGAATTCATTTTATGACGAAAATTTATATGGAACATGATTTTGAAACTTACACGATAAATTTTATCGCAAGCCAAGTAATCCATTTCAGAAAAAATATATGATAAAATTACATTAATTTAATGTTTTACATTACATTTGCCTATACTTCAAAGTTTTAAGACAAAGGTCTTCAACCAGTGCGTCCTGCCAGTCATGACTTACGGTGCCGAGACGTGGACACTGACAGTTGGGCTAGTCCACAAATTTAAAGTCGCTCAGCGAGCTATGTAGCGAGCTATGCTTGGAGTTTCTTTGAAAGATAAAATCCGTAACGAGATTATCCGGAGAAGAACCGGAGTGACCGACATAGCTTGTAGGATCAGTAAGCTGAAGTGGCAGTGGGCTGGCCATGTCTGTCGAAGGACCGATGGCCGTTGGAGCAGACGAGTCCTTGAGTGGAGACCGCGTATCGGCAAACGCAGCGTAGGGCGCCCCCCTGCCAGGTGGACCGACGACCTAAAGAACGTGGCTGGGGGGGACTGGATGCGGAAGGCAGAGGACCGAGCGTTGTGGCGCAACTTGGGAGAGGCCTATGTCCAGCAGTGAACTGCGATAGGCTGAGTTGATTGATTGATTGAATGTTTTACATAACTCTGTGCTCCAGCTCCCCACTGCGCCCCGCAGTCAACCCCGAGACAATTCGTGCAGGGACAGGGCCTTAACAAATGAACATGAATTCTACTAAGAGTTAGATAGGCACATACTGGCAAATTATGATTCTTCCAAATGCCAAATGATACTGCTAAGTACAAACTTTAAAACTATGAAATTGTTACTATGTTTACTAGTTACTGTTAGCTTGAACCACACTTCATACATCATACACTGTCATTAATAGTAATTAATTTTATAGTACATACAGTCAGGATCCTTCCCGGTGATACATTTTGTCGACAAAGTCCCTTGAACGAATCCTGCTACATTACTCGTACCACGGCTGCCGTCGAACACTGAGCGCAAGCGATTTTAGCCTTAGATGGTTCATCGGAAAGTTTGCTGATAGTACATGTGAACTTGCACTTATGTAATTAGTTCAAGTGCACCGCGCCTCGAATTTCGTACTGTGGAAGTAGGTGACGGTCGCGTAAAAAATTAAAACCAAATGTGCATAGTGTGGCCGCACCTTTAATGCAGTTATATCTGCATTGTAAATCAATCAATTGTCACTAATTTAATTTGACTCATAAAAGATTTGAGATAAGTATGATTAATGTAACATAACTGGCGAAATGTGGGTGTACTATACACCTCTGCCTACCCCTTCGGGGAAATACAGGCGTGATGTTATGTTATGTTATGTTATGTTAATGTAACTTTACATAATATCTCAAATAAAATCAAGCTCCTGCAGAAATGTTGCAACAACTAAATATTACACGAAGTTCAGTTCAGTTTACACCAATCAAACGACGTAACACAATTCCTGTCCTTATTCCGCACAAAATAGGGTCGTTTATCACCTAACACCTACAAATAGGGTCCCAGTACGTGATATCATAGTAATTTGTCGTCAGCAATACGACCACCGTACCTACTACAAGGCCGAAGAATTGAAATCGCTACATAAATCTTACTATTCGTCTCCCGCGATTAACAGAGGTCGACGACCGCGCGATTCAAAATGGCCGACAATAGATCGCGGTTTTTGAAAATGGAATTTACAGGCAATAGGCGGTGTGGTTGTTGAGACCTTATCTATGTAATGGTGGAAAGAATCAAGGCGAGATCCATATATTAATGTGTACAACGTCTTTAAACGGTAGTTCTATATTCAAAAAGCAATTGATTATTTAGGTTTTTTTTTTTGCAAGTTGAAGGAAAATAATGAACGTCCTTTTTATCCATAAACACCGAATATGTAGTAAACAAGAAACTTTGATAAATAGGTAATATACTAACAGCTACATCTAATTACAGGTGTATGACTCGTGCTCCCACCAATTTGACCCACCAGTGGTACAAAATATTATTTTGTATGCCTCGTGGTCCCACTGGCCGCAGGCAACAAATTAGATTGTGCCTATTTATTATTGAATCGTATGTCCAATAAATAAAATTGATGCGTACACCAATAATGACAGTTATCTATAATCAATTTACTTTCTACATCCAAAGAATCTGTTCTCAGGTATTTTATGTTCGAAAACCTAAACAAGATCGTTTAACTCGTTCATATGGCGTTATAAAATGACCAAATGAATGAATGGTGGTGACCTTCGATTTATCATAAGGCTGTAACCAATATAGGATTAGTGTAGAACCACGAGCCCACGACTGTCACTAGCCACTGACAGCGGGGAAAAACTAAAATTAGAAATAAATAGGTCTATAAGGAAAAAGTTTGTAGATACTGCGTCGCGATATTGAAATGTTAAATCCATAAACTTATTATACTTTACGCAGAGTTTTGTGTTTAATAAAGCCGAGAGTATAATGGACATTGCTCACGCGTTTCATACGTTTTTCAACACACTTGCGAGGAAAAAAATATAAACATTTTTAGGGTTCCGTAGTCCTACAAGGAACCCTTATAGTTTCGTCATGTCCGTCCGTCTGTCCTAATCCTTTACAGCTTAATAACTTCTACAGTTATAAACATAAGTAAATGAAATTTTGCCAAAAAATAGTCTAGATATAGATCTCAATTTTAAAGGAATAAAAAAATCGTAATTACGTATTTTAGGGGTGGCGCCCATACATGTGAAATGGGGTTAAAAATATTTTTTTCGCTGCACCCCCTCGTGTGGGGTATCTTTGAATAGTTATACTAAAATGAAGGCATTGTTTCATACATCACTTTTTTATCAGGTGTACCATCTGCGAAATATAGCCCGCCAAAGTGACTTGCAATGTGTCCCCCCCCCAGCCATTTCTAAACTATGCAACGTAGAAACTTATAATCTTCCACATTGATAGACTTTTGTAAAAACTCTCTTTTAAAATTATTTCGAGTATAATTTGATTATAAATTTTTGAGTTATAGACAGAAAACTGAAAAATACTTAAAACGTCCTAGTACAAAGGTCATTGACCTTAGAGAAAAATGATCTTAGCAAATAAAGCCCCTTTAGCTACTTTCTATTTTAAAAAATCACAAAAAGTAACTTAGTGTTATATTGAAATGACACAATTCTTCAATTTAGCTTCTTAAATTTAGCGCTAGGTGGCGCTGTTTGCAAAAACTAAAATAGCAATGATTAATATTCGATTTGATTCGTTTGTAATTAGACCTACTTAAGGAACCCTATAATACTGAGCATGGCCCGACATGCTCTTGGCCGGTTTTTATCAGGTGTACCATCTGCGAAATATAGCCCGCCAAAGTGGCTTGCAATGTGTCCCCCCCCTGCCATTTCTAAACTATGCAATGTAGAAACTTATAATCTTCCACATTGATAGACCTTTGTGAAAACTCTCTTTTAAAATTATTTCGAGTATAATGTGATTATAACTTTTTGAGTTATAGAGAAAACTGAAAAATACTTAAAACGTCCTAGTTCAAAGGTCATTGACCATAGAGAAAAATTATAATAGCAAATAATGCTCCTTTAGCTACTTTCTATTTGAAAAAATCACAAAAAGTAACTTTGAAATGACACACTTCTTAAATTTGGCTTCTTGAATTTATCGCTAGATGGCGCTACTAACACACTGAGTCGCGAATGCTGCCGATTATTGCAAAAACTAAAATAGCCATGATTAATATTTGATTTGATTCGTTTGTAATTACACTTACTTAAGGAACCCTATAATACTGAGCATGGCCCGACATGCTCTTGGCCGGTTTTTTTTATTTACATTTCCACGGCAGCCATCATTCCATGGTTACACTAAACAACATAAAGCATTGAATAATAAGTCAAACAAACAATTCAGTGTACCAGAAATGTACCCTACTCACGCGAATCCACTTCTGACATGCATTTAGTGTATTTTACGACAAAAATGTCAGCTTTCCGTAATTGGGAAGAAGTTGACATCATTGCTTCTTTGGTTTTAGACTACAAGAAACCTAAAAAAACGCATTTTTTTCAAAGTTTTTGTTCCTGCTCTATCTTCAAAACGGGAATACATACCAGAGTCAAACTTGGTCAGATTATAGTGCATATTATGTAGCTTAGCAACAAATACTAAAAATAGGACAAACATAGACTGCCTCGTTGGTCTAGTGGTTGCAAGCGCGACTGCTGAGCGTGAGGTCCTGGGTTCGATTCCCGGGTCGGGCAAAGTGTTATTGGGTTTTTTCATTAGGAAATTCTCAGTAGCAGCCCGGAGTTTGGATTTGTGCCCGGTCAATGGCGATAGGCTCGCCCCCTATTACATGGGACTATAACATAACTGGCGAAATGTGGGTGTACTATACACCTCTGCCTACCCCTTCGGGGAAATACAGGCGTGATGTTATGTTAGACATACGTGGTGGTACCTGCGTAAGAAAGAGATGCCAAAATTCATTCGTGCACTGTACGTTGATGACTTTTGATGTACTCTCGTAAATTTAATCAGTTTCTATGGGGTATCAGGTCGATGGGTGGTACGGAACCCTTACTGCGCGAGTCCGACTCACACTTGGCCGGTTTTTTTCAATATGTGCAGTGTTTGTCTTTTGTTTTCAATATCGCTATTTACTGTTCGTTGTCACTTTTTCATTCGTATCAATTTCACTCACAAATCTTCTATCATTGCTCAATGCCTGTGTTTACCATATTTGGCTACAAAATATGTTATAAATAATGTAAGTATTATCTTCCATGTTTTTGTAGAAATATCCTTATACAAAAGCAATAAAGTTTACTGCTATTCTTAGTTAGCGACATGACAAATCGTTTACATAGTGTAATGATATTGACAATATATATGAGACAATGTTGATTTAAAGCGATTACACTAATATACTATATGAAGTTACATGTCATAACTTCTGTTTTTCGAAGTCTTTTTACGGATTAATGTAGGTATTATGTAATGGTTTGTTGTTGTAGCCTTGTCGCTTTCCGCTGTCCATAAGTTGAGTCGCAATTATATCCGATGCTGTAGTTTTTCATTATTTTATTTCTACAAATCATCATCATCATCATTTCACGGCTGCGAGAGATGTATGGAAGAAAAAGTCGTGCTGCGCAGTCCACAAATAAATTGGGATAAGGGCAGGAGGTTAATTACAAAAAAAAAAAAAATAGAAGGCTTATCTCTATCAAAAAAGTAAGCTACTACAGTTAGTACAGTTTAATTGCGAACGTTCCCAAAAAGGCTGGGTTGAGTATCCTATAGTCAATTTTATACTAACTAATAAGATGATAACACGAGATAACAAATAGACTAGTTAGCAATTTATTTTATGAATAAAACTCCCCTTAATTGTATTGAAAACGTCAATCAATGGCAACACTGATCGTGACATAGCCTTGGGCCATCGCATCGCATCGTGAAGCATATCATGCTATGCATGCTATTATACCATGGGGAAAACTATGAAAAACTGAAAAGAACTATTTAACGCATTTATTAGGTTCCTCAACATTTACTTTGCCATTTTTCATTTGCCGTTCCAACAATTTGCTGTCGTGTGCCATTTGTGGCACGCGTGCCATTGGTTCACCATCCCTGTCCTAGACTATAATAGATCAAGCGAAAGAGGTGTTTCAGGATCCATAGACTACCTACCCCAATGGAAAACAACTGAATAAGATAGCTTAAATTATTACAGTAAAAAAACAGATTAGTTAATAGTGTAAAACGCTTATTGGAATGTGGAATATGTATGAATACGTATTAATAAATATTATCTACAACTAGGCCACATGTATGGATTACATCATTAGTAATGGGATATTACATGTTTGTTCGTTTATCGAGAGGAAATCAGCCATTAGCCGTTTCCGCATTTAATATTAAATTAGGAGAGAGACCATATGTTAGTTAGAAACTATGTTTGACCCGAAATTGATTTACTATAATCAATAGTTATTAAAAATTTATTGCTTTTTTGACTGATGGATTTAAGGAAAGGGCAACTTTCTTAGGTTCCCATACGGACACACAAGTAGTCATTTGTAATATTACTCAACGTAAAGACGTTAATGATGAAGCCGAGGCAATTGACCCAGGCAATAAGCTAGTAGGCCTAACCTTATTTTGACCATTATACCTTTATAAGTAAAAACGCCTAAACGAAACGGCTTAAACTTTCGTATTTAATCAATTCACAAAAAATATGACAGAATTAGATTCTGAAAACTACCTAACAAAAACAGTTATTAGAATCTCGATCATTGAAATATCTATCATCATAATTTCAGTCGAAAGACGTCCACTACTGGATATAGGCCTCCCCACCCAAAAGGGCATATGCCATAATCGCCATGCTTGGCAGGCGGGTTGGCGATCGCAGTTGGTTGGTGAAATACTCAGAGGACGCTGCTGCCCATCCTCTGGTGAATTCCTTAGTCGTGTTTTACGATAAGAAATAGGGTAAAATATATATACTTTGTAGCATTATATAAAAATATGGCTCAAGAGGGCAAGTATTATTTTTTGATCCACTTTTCCGTGCGGAGTTGCAGCTTCAGCTTATTTAAATTAGCCTACTAGGTTCATAGACTCATTAAATTGTGTAGTTATTGTTAGAAGCAGTAATGTGTTTTATTTTCACAGTTTTCCTTGCATTTCAGGATGTTTTGTCTAACGCAGTAATAAATAAGTACTATACAACTATGCGATGCTTGGGGGAGGCCTATGTCCAGCAGTGGACGTCTTTCGGCTGAAATGATGATGATGATGATACAACTATACAAGAAGTTGATCTGTAACCGTGCCATATTTCTGGAGCAAATGATAAATAAATGTGCTCAGTCATCAAAAATACTTCGATTATTTAATACCCAAATTTTCACATAGAAACATAGCGAGGGTTTGAGAATAAAACCCGAACGACTCTGAAAATAATCCATCGGCGGCATCGTCAATGGTGGAAATACCTGCAAATTGTTTTTGTGGTTTCGCACGTATCGTTTTTGAGTCTCACGCGACATACGGAGGGCATGTGTGGAATGTGTTTGTTTACAAATAGGTATTTAAATAAATAAAATTGTTTTTGGTAATTATTTTTTTATTGATTCGTCTTCAGTATCAGTCGTATAGTCACCTCCTCAAATATGGCATGAATACGTATCAACATGTTGTATTATCTCAACTACAAACAACCAAAGACAAACTCTACCGTTCCATTACCGAAAGCTAAACTATCCTAACATAAACACAGTGACGGAAGCGCAGGAACACGTGTTCGATTCCGGGCCCGCCCTCGCTTCCTCCAGCTCCTCATTAACTGACTAAATGTGGAACATGTCCATATTGTTGTGAATATGTTGGAAATGAAACATGTTGACGACATAGTTGATTTATTTAAGTGAGCGACAGTTGTTAGGAAGATGTTACAAGTTGTTTGTTATTATGGTGTTGAAGGGAGATGTTGTAAGGTCTAGAGTTTATTTTCTTAATAGATATCTAAAAAATAAATTGTCTGATACAGGAGAATCTCAATATCAACTTCGCAAACTTTCTGAAAATAACTGCAGTAGGCCAAGAATAGGGAGAAAATTCGTCATCATCATCATTATCATATCAGCCGAAAGACGTCCACGGCTGGACATAGGCCTTCCCCAAGCATCGCCATAACGACCGGTTCTGCTCTTTCCGCATCCAGCGGATACCCGCGACCTTCACCAACAATTCGTAGAAAATTCGTATTCAAAACAAATAAGAAAACATTTTAATTTCTTTATAACGTAGTTGAAATTAATGTTATAAAAATCTGTTAAGTATTTGTTTTTCATTTTAAAAGTGCGTTTTAAACATAGTGAATGTGGTTGCGTTTGTTTATAACTATATAATATGTATTTTAATAACTGTTAGTAAACCTTAAATAAATAAATGTAGCACATATGTCAAAGGATGCATGCCTATATCATATTCCCGAAACAATAACAGGTACATTCTTCACATAATTATTATAATCTACCTACCTACATTTAATTTTCATCGGCCCATTCACACATTCCAACAAGGTTCAAAACAATTGGAAGTCAAGTGTCCGACCATACGATACGAGTTTTTAATCGCATGACAGTGCGTTATATCGACGACAAACAATCGTGGCGAGAGATCTTGTTTCTTGCATCCAGTTCTCACGCCCCCGTGGGAGAGATGGGACGGGTTACACAGAATAGAGAGATACAGTAGGCCAATTTTTAATAGGAACGAAACGAACTTGCATATAAATGGTCGAAACTATATGAGACAACCCGATCGCTTATCGTGGTCACTTTGGGTATCACCTTCAGTTTTGAGAAAGACATGATGTCACAGTATTAAGACTTGAGCGTAAGCCTCGTATTACTGCTGTACATCTGCTGCGTCCAGCACACGTAGCATGAGCATGACGACTGTAGAAAAGGGTTTGTCAACAAAAGAACGGTAAAAAGTTTTCTTCCCCTAGCACAGGTATTACTTATATTTAAAAGAAGACCCATAAGTAAGATGTACCTACTGACGATTGTTCATGACACTGACATAAAAAAGTAAACTTCTATTTGCGATAAAATAAATAATAAATGAATATTTTTGGGACATTTTACACATCACCATCTAGTCCCAAACTAAGTAGAGCTTGTACTATGGTTACTAAACAATGGATAGAATACTTATGTACTTTTTTGTAAATACATACTTATAAAACAGAAGAAACACCCAGATCAACATAAACACTTATTTTCATCACACAAATATTTGTGTCCTGTGGGAATCGAACCCACGACCTCGTGATCAGCAGTCCAACACTCGAACCACTAGACCACAGACGTCGTCAAAGATAAGTTGAGTACTGGATACTGTGGATAGTTCAAACGGCGGAGTCTGAAAGCATTGCAGTTGCGGACTGCACGTCTTTTCGCAAGTCACGCGACTTTTATTTCAGTCAACCTTTAGCCCGTGTGCGTGAGCTTTCTATCACACAATGCATAGTCCTTCTGAGGGGCTCGTAGCGAAGCAACGACTGCGCGGATTGTACGATCTGCAAGGTTAAGCTGCACTTGCCGCGGTCAGTCTGTGGATGGGTGACCGTTTCGTTACACATCGAGACCCCTCCGTGCCTCGGAGAGCACGTTAAGCTGTCGGTCCCGGTTGTCATACGAATATCTATGGCAGTCGTTACGGGTAGTCAGAAGCATGAAAGTCTGACAACTGGTCTAACCTCCGAATGTCGGTATTACCCAGTAACTGGGTTGCGGGGGTCTGATGGCAGTCGCTCCGTGTAAAATACTGATGTTCAGCCGCATCTGGCTAGACTGGAAGCCGACCCCAATATAATTTGGAAAAGGCTCGGAGGATGATGAATGCATAGTCCTTCTGCATCTATCTATTCTGTGGTATCAGACTATATTCTTTATACACACAACTGTTACAAATATTGATAGTACTGCACTTGGCAGGATCGTGTGTTTACTCTTCCTGACGGCCCTACAAGGAAGGGCTATTAACCGTTTAAGAGAAAAAGAAATGGTTTTTATTTAGCAGGGCTCAGGGGTCATAGACATCAGTCTGATCTGTATCTACGACCTACAACATAGGAAAATGTTCAAGTAGGTAATTGCTTGAGTTGAAAACAAACAGTAGATAGGTGCTTAGTTGAGTTTAGATGCTCTTAACTTTCAAAATTCGAAACGTTAAACATTTTATTTATTTATTTATTAAATTTATGAACACAGAGAAATAATAATAAAATACATAGAAATTAATAGTACAAAGGCACTGCTTATTTCTTTAAGAAATTTCTTCCAGCAGACCTGTGAGAAGAAAATTTCATTCATCGTATTGAGGTATTTAAAACCCCTTTTTTGAAGAAGGCTATAATATTAATTTCATAGGTTTTCGCGAATTTTTACGAACGCTGAAAAGCTTTCGAAACGTCAGGAAAACGAAATTTAATAATATTCGCGATGAAATCCGTTTAAATTGTTTTAATAGAAGGTTTAAATTTTTTTATTTGTCACACTGAAATAAATCGTTATTATAAAAAACTATGTCATGGAAAATAACCTTTACACCATACATATTTCCATACATTTTTGTCTATTTCGATTGTGATAAAAACGTCAATAGAAGTACCAGTCATAAAACCATTGTATCAATCTTCACAATCACACCTGTCAATTAGCCTCAAATTGAACCGTATAAAATGCATAATTTTGCGTTTTCGAATTTCAAATACGCCGATCATGCACACGCCATACAATGGGAGCGGCGATGTCAGTTACCGATTAGCCCTAATGTGTGGACGCGGCATGCATGCTCGGTTTATAGACCGTAAAATTTGTTGTTTATGATAAAACATGCGTTGTTGATACTGTAAGTTGTAACGTTGTAACATGGTAACTATAATGTTTTTTCAATGTAAACGAATAAGTATATTATTCTCTTGTAAGCATTTACAATCGCATGTAATACCTATATGCAATTGTTACGACTTTTTTGGAGAATTAACAATACTCACATAAACATATTTAATTGATCCTTATTTAACGTCATGTGTTCTTACCTGTAACAAAAAAATTTCGCATTAAATATTATGCAAGAACAAATCCCTACCCTTATCTACCCTTATCTCTTCTCATGGGTGTCGTAAAAGGCGACTAAGGGATTCACCAGAGGATGGGCAGCAGCGTTCTCTGAGTATTTAACCAACCAACTGCGATCGCCAACCCGCCTGCCAAGCGTGGCGATTATGGCATATCCCCCCTTAATTGGGGGAGGCCTATGTCCAGTAGTGGACGTCTTTTGGCTGAAATGATGATGATGAAGAACAAATGAAAATGTAAATTAGAGAAAACTCAAATGAAAGCCAAAAGCCTTTGGCACTGACTAGGTTGTCAGCCTATCTTTTATTCAATAGTATACTAGCCTAATACAAATTATAGCTTAACATCGAATTAATAAAACAAACAGACTAATTATTTAAACGTCTCTTGGAATATAATTTAAACTTCTGAATTAATTCAGAGTGACGTTTACTTACTCCATCACGCCTCCATATTAAAGCTTAATTACAAAAGTTAACAAAACTATTATTAGTGACTAACCTTTGGTCTGGTAATTATCAGAGTTTTAAGGTCGTATTACAAAAGAACCATTTTGACTGACGCTTAATTTAAAGAACGCTGTCTTTGTTACATTTTGAACAAATCACAAGCGTTAGCGAGAGCATCAATTGCTGAAGAAGTAATATTAATTTTTCGACACAAAATGAGTAAATGTATGCACACTGAGTATTTTTTTTAGTTCATTCATAATGATAGATTCTCGTATTTAAAATCCAATGAATTGATACTTAGCAAGTAGGTATGCAACGGTAACGTAATCGTAATAGGTATATACCAGCTGTTAGCGTCATATTTGCGTCAATTACAGTCCTATTATATGGAAAAATAACTTTGTGGTTTATTTTTCTGTACGTTAGGTTTTAAGTTGGATAGTTACTTCATTATTTATGTGGTTAACTTTGCCTCGGTGCTGTTCTTTAAGTTTAAAACGTTAGTTTTAATTTACCAGTTTTTGCCACACCCATTATATTTCAATGTCACCTTTCTTACCTACGTCCTTATTTTCAGACAGAGGTTAGAGACGAAGTGCAATAACCCCTACTAAATTACCTCATTAATAAGATATCGTTTTACAAAAAGGTTGTTTCAATTAATTTTATTTCAATTTATTTATTTATTTCATAAGTGTGGTACAGTCGGTTTCAAAAATAGAATATAAGTTAGAGATCGATCTTCAAACAGTAGTAACAATTACAACAGATCTGACGTCCTAGCTAGGCTACAAAGTAGCTTTTTTTTTTAAATGCCTATCGCATGTCACACCACCCGGGGCGGCGGTGTGGGTATGTGGGACTCGCACCCACTAAAAACTCCGCCGTGTGCCTACTCTCGCCTTGGGTGGATGGGCTACGAGAACCGCCAAACCAGCCCAGCCCTTGATTCCCACAAAAGAAAAACAGAAATAATGGAGACTGACATGGACAGTGAGGTGCAATCTAAGTTTGATATCTTATACTAAGTGTATGTAGTATGTGTGTAAGTAAGTATTTTGTGTTTAGAGAAGTGAGTGTGCTGTGTATGCATGAAAGTGTTTGTGATGTGTCTGGGAGGTATGAGTATGTGTGTGAATGGAGGGAAAAGAGGGTCGAGTTTATGCAGAGCCTTATATAGGAAAGTCACTATGATAATGTAGTGAGCAGATCTTCAGTGTCGTCGTAATTTTATTGGACATAAATAGTGTTATCAGTTTTTTACAAACTTCGTAAAGAACTTAACTTCCCGCTGCACTCCTCTAACTTAAACCCGTCACTTGACAAGTGACACTTCACGTCTCATCCGCGGTGATGCATAGCGAATGTTTTCTAACCATAGCAGTAGACTCTGATGGGACACACTTGACAAATAGGTCAATAACCCATCGTGGAATATCTATTACGACATTCACACTTTGTAATCTGGATTAAGGTTTCAATTTTTCATTGAGTGACGTTTAAGGCCCTTGAAAAAATAATTGAATGAACTACTTGTACTAACTAAAACTGCAGCAAATCTACTGTTTTAGTTTTGATTGAGCGACATCACATGTCAAATAAGTTAGAATACCTGTTTATTACTTCACTTAGATTATTGTTTTAATTTGACTGACAAAAACAACCCCTTTAGAACACCATAAAATACCATTGCCATGGTTATAATTGTAACATCAGAAATTTTGCCAACAATTCAATTTACTTAATTAAATTCTTTTTTTTTTGATAATTTTACACATTGTTTTGATTTTCATTATATAATATAATGAAAATCAAAACAATGACGAGTTGACGTTTTAAAGGCATCACTTGAGATATAGGCGAAATAATAACCCTTTGAATATCTATAACTGAGTACATTGAATTAGTTTTCATTGCTAAAATTTTGACTTAGTGACGTAAAGAGCCCTTTGCTTTACTCGGTGGCAGTTCTAGAATGAGAAGCTCTATTTTTGCTTTCGCTTGTTATTGATAGCGTCAATAAAGAATAAACATTATTAGATAAATTAAATAAATTCATTAAATTCATCAAGGCCAAATAAAAAACCATATCATACAATTAATCATACAGTGAATAGGCAAAGAATAATAAAGTTCTCTTCTGCACAAGAATATCGACAAAACATTAATTTTAAACTTGTAATCGATACTCAATATTGTATTACATGGTGCTAGTATCAATAAAAACTTGCACTTTTTGCTAACATCGTAACAATAGGCTATTTGTCGCCAGTTTTATTTAAAGGAACATTTTTTTTAAACCGATTCGCTTTGCTTCCAAACCGGATACGAAGCCATTTACAGACATCAAAAGAAAATGCTATATTTACCAGTAAAGGCCTGAAATAGATTTACTTAATTGAATTTGTGTAGTTTTGAATTCAATATTATCATAAGACTTGAAGACTTAAAGAAGGTAACTGAGGTAGACTGGATGCGGAAGGGAGAGAAGCTGTAAGGAACGTTCTGGTGAAATTTGAAAAGGGTTTATATCCAGCAGGAGATAAATATGGACCATGGAGCATTAAAACCTATAGAAATGAATTATGAGCTGTCAAAACTGTTCTATTTATTCGCACAGTAAAATTTCACATCACAAGCGCATTTGGGTGCGCTCCTATTGGCTCGCCGAATGCAACGTCCGCGCGTGGCATTGCCTGAGCCGGAGCGCGTTATGCTTTTCGAAAATTGGAGGAATTGATTTCAAACAAAGCAGATACGATTACGTCACTATAGTATTTAACGATTTTTAATGCTATGGAATTATTGGATAATGATGATCTAATAATGTCACAGTCATTAGTCAAAGATGTATTACAAGCACTACACTTAAATGCTTCCAGTGTTCGACATAATAAGGCAAATAATAATTTCCCACAATTAAAACACTTCTTGCGTAACCAGGATAGTTCACTAAGTGAGTAATAAATAACAAATATACACATTAAAGGCTAGGTTAGGGCATCAAACGATCCGATTGGAAATCTAATCGCATGCACCACAAGCCATCATTTGAAAGCTATACGGCGTCGCTTTCCAACGTCTTCAACGATTAATTAGCCCCCTAGTCTTTGTACACATGATAACTAGACAAATGTGAGAAACTTACGCCTTAAAAGTGAAATTCATGAAACGGTGGATAACGATATGAACTATAAAGTTTGTTTGTGTTCATAATTGGGTGGTAAGGAAGAAATTTCCGAAAGCTCTTTTGACAATGGTCAGTAATAATTAATTTCTGTTACAAAGTCATCAAGTTTTAACCGTCGAGCAACACAGAAATTGTCATCGATATAGCCAAGACTTAAAATAACATCAAAAATTATACATTTTGATATTGAACTTGAAACAAACTGCTGATATTAGTCATATCACGCCACGGGATGAAAATAAATATCAACGTGTGTCAAATCGTAGAACTTAATAAATATAGCAGTAGAAAAAGCGTCACACTGAGTAAAAAAAAATTCATGTTTATTTTTTCCCATCACATTATGAATATTGTTTTCGATAGCGGTATCGTATAAAGTGTAATGGAGCCAAGTCGTTTGCGAATAGCACGACTATTATTAAGTAACCCACTTCCCACCGACGACGGCGCGTCAACCTGCTGAGATACTTTTGTATTCCTACATTATATTATCAACAAGGAGATAAAATTACTTAGGAAAATAAAGGTGACCTGTAGGTCAGATTCGATAAAACCATGGAATATTAAATAAGTACAAACTGAATTCTCCTTACTTTCGGCTCACACTAGCACTAGAAATACTGGTCTAAAACGACTAGTAGAAATAAATGTTCCTATCATTTGACTAAATTCATGACTGAATTGAATTTAGTAAAGAGCTAGAAAGGTGTTCAAGTTACTCTATTGATGGTGTGAAACTGAAACCGGGTTTCAACAAATTAAGTAATTAATTAACATCGATATTTAAACCATAAAGTTACGTATACAAATGTCTTTTATTTAAACACAGTTTCTCACATTTTAATATTCATAACATGTAATTATAAAGTAATTAACTACCGAATTAAGATACAAATTGATTTCCAAATATCGAAAACAAATTGACCAATAACTCTTAAATCGACACATTCGAAAAGAGAAACGTTAAAAGTAACATCTTCATTTTACAAGAAACGGTAATCAGAGGTCCTAAATCAAGGCACATTGAAATTTGCACAAAGCGCATCAAACAAAGGCACGTCCCACACGGCCATTATAACGATCCATTGAAACCAGCCTCTAATTAGGTAATACATACAACCTGAATGGCCATGTATGAGACTCCATCCCATTCAAACGTTATCCGATAACACTTTAATTAGACTGATGTAGAAATCTTGTGACGTGCATGAGAATTAGCTGTCAAAAGGTTAATTAAAATTAACAACAATATCCGTTGAGGAAGAGGGTGTTTCTCTCGGCTTATGTAATTTGATCGCGGTTTTAAAAGCGAGCCATTTGAGCTTCTTGTTCAGTTAATAGGTACGTAAATACTGTCAGGCAAGGATATATTTTCGAATACAATACTACAAAAGCAGAACATTGAAATTTGTATCCAAATAAACCAAAAGCTCCTTTGGGTTTTGCCAGAGTCACCTTTTTTATCAATTTTAACCTGTATGTGTTCAAAATTCTCAAAACCAAAACTTGCATCAATCTTATGTTATCGTGCCCATATTGGCTCCATAATTTTCCCTTTCAATACGATCGGCCCGATGTCTGATACTGTGCTATTATTTATGTAATCAATCCCACATGTACTGTTTTAAAAGCATTAACCTAAATTATTGGCAATTAACAAAACGTAATCAAATACTGACATTTCCTTTTCAATGGCGTCTGCAATGACTCAATAATACGTTTCAATTTACGCAATATTGACGATATAATTGCGTATAAATACAGGGAACATTATAAGCCTACACAGTACTTTCAAAATCTTAGTACAACCCACCGACACCCGTATTTGGTATAAAAGACTATAAATCTAGGAAATCATATTGGTTTATCATCAATAGACAGATTTTTGACTTTTGAAATCGTGATTTATGTATCATGAGTAACAATTGGCATAGTTTAGTAATTTAGTTTTGTTATTTTCTTCTGAAGAACAATCAATGACATTCTAAACAATCAAGTGAATGCAAAATGCAACCAAAGTAGTTCTAGCAGCCTGGAGTTGAAATTTTATATCACTTTTGTAATCTGCTCGGTGTTGAATGCAAACTGTTGTAAATCTGCCATTTCCCCGCAGTTTATCTTAAGCCAACAGTTTCTTAGCAAATTATATAATTAATGAAAGTCCTTCATCAATCCCTGTCAGAGCCTGCCTGCAATCTGCTTATCTCCATCGATTGAGATCATTTCAAGTCGCCGAGAGGGTACTATAACTCCAGATTTAATAAAATCCAGACTTGGAGAGAGCTACGTAGAGTGTTGGGGGCTAACGTTTGCCCAGTCATTATTTTGTTAGCGATTTCAGTGAAAACACTTGGAAATTTCTGATCAAATTGCCAGTTATGGATTTATGAGCAGTCAGATAGATCGTTACGTACGCATTTACTGCACTTATCAATTTTCATCGTTTACATGTTCCGTGGTCAGTAACTCGTATTTTCTTACTCGATTCCAGGAATCCGGTAGTAATTGTGATTTAATTTTCTGATACTGTATGTGCAATATTTCTAAGTGATTATTACAATATAAGCATGGTATAAGATCTATGTTTTGAATCCGAAGACCAGCTATCCTCAGATTATTAGCTGTTATCTATACTATAATAAAACTGTAAAGGTCGAAAAGTCTGTACATTGAGTATTTTTTCGCGAAAATCAGCTAGGGGGACTAGAAATAAGCTATAGAACACGAATCAATCGTTTAAAAAATTTATGTCTGTCTGTCTGTCTGTCTGTCTGTCTGTCTGTCTGTTTGTTACCTCATCACGTGAAAACGGCTGAACGGATCGTAATGAAACTTAGCATTTGTATTGGTATTAGTCTAACTTAAAATATAGGGTATGTTTTATCTGAATCGGTTGAGTAGATCCAGCGATACAGCTTGACCCCTCTATTGTATTAAGTTGCATACAAAGTAGAGGTCATGATTGTTGGTTGTTTGCAGATTCCTAAAAATACAACTAGATTTCGTTAGTATTATAGATAACATAGTCAGCCCATTACTGTCCCACTGCTGGTGAGCATGGACCTCTTCTCGGAATGAGAAGAGTTAAGGAACTGGATATTGTTAGTGTAATAGATTAAATTATCTAAACATAATCAGTCAATTACTGTCCCACTGCTGGGCATGGACCTCTTCTTAGAACGAGAAGAGTTAAGAAAATAGAGAATAACATAGCATAATCAGCTCATTACAGCTGTCCCACTGCTGGGTATGGGCCTCTTCTCAAAATGAGAAGAGTTATTGATCACGATATTGTTAGCATTATAGAATAACATAACATTATCAGCCCATTACTGTTCCATTGCTGGGCACGGGCCTCTTCTTACAATGAGAAGAGTTAAAGAACTGGATGTGGTTATTGTTATAGAATTACATAACATAATCAGCCCAATTACTGTCCCTCTGCTGGGCACGAGCGTCTTCTCAGAATAAGAAGAGTTTAGGGCTAATTCCATTACCATGGCCGGTTGGTTGTACAAACAAAATATAGAATGGTAGGTGAATAGTGTAATCGTTTGAGTAGGCACTTATGTATATTAGAAGACATTGTGTTCATAAATATGACAGGATGTTATTTTCCGACATCCACGCGGACGGAGTCGCGGGCACAGCTAGTTAATAATAAACTCGAAGCTACCGATGATAGATTCAATTCATTTTATGTAGACATTTAATACATCATTCTTGATAATTAGTAAATATCACAGGAATAAAATGTACCCGATGGAAGAAATCTGCTCTTAACCTAACAGAAAACGGTTTACCTACTACAATTAGATTTTAATTTCCCTTTCATAACGACAGTTAACATGTATTTACAGGAACAATTTCCTTACAGAAGTGTTGTTTAATTAATTAAAAGGGATATCCAAGTCCTATGTAATGTAGCCCTTATCGGCAGAGTCTCGACATACTCTTTACCTTCGTAAGAAAAATCGTCTTGCCTATTCCTCTGACACAATACACGCAATTTCTCCTGATCTTTCAAAGATAAGTTCAGCTAGACCATAAAATATATTCTGGAGTACGTTTTAGTTCTGCACATTGGTTACTTCAATTCACTACATATATATTTATTTCCTTTGATTTCCATTACCTTAGTCGAAACTTGAAAGGTTTAGTAAGTAATAAAGGTTGTATTGTGAATGTGATGTGACCGCAATGTGCAACGGATGTCGGTTTGAATAGATCGCTTAATGCATTAATTTTTAGATTGTAGAATAATTGCCCACCCAGATAGATTGCACATTCAAATAAATGATTCCATACAATTGAGAGATGAAAATAGTATGCTAAGGCCATACACTATTTACTAAACGGATATTATGCAAGATTAAAAGTGTATGCGGTAACGTAGGGATGAGATGAAGAAAAATCAAACACGAGAAAAACCAATAAGTCCTCGGGAATTTTAGATAGTGAAAAGTAAACAAATTGCTTCCAATTAATTACCATATCCACATTTTACTGGAAAACTCAAACGAAATGCTAGTATGTCCTAGCAGGAAGCACGGACAGGGCAGTTTAATAGCAGAGGAAGCTATTAAGTTGTCGCTGCAACACTATTAGCTACTACGTCGATAGATAGATTTATGTAGGCCCATTGCTACGAAAATAGATGGACGTGATTCCTCCTTTGAATGTCCACTGCTTTTAGAGACAGAAATGGTTGGTATGATAATTGACGATGATAGTCTAATCTTATTGGCGAAGGGAAAAGATATAGAGATTTATGATACAAAAATCTTACAAAAAGATTTATCATTCTGGAATTTTCCAGTTCTATTTAGATCTGAAATTCAAATGACATCCAACTTTACAATTCACAATACAGCGGGAACTAGATTACAATTATTGAAAATATTATAATCACTAAATTAGATACATATTTTCAGATCTGCACAAGAAAATGAACGACGTATCTTTAATGCCCGAAAATCATGTTAAAATAAGCGAACCAACAGAAAAACTTTATAAATAAATAAATATAATTATTTTTGGGACATTTTCACACAGCACCATCTAGTCCCAAACTAAGCAGAGCTTGTGCTATGGGTGCTAGACAATGGATATAAGACGTATATACCTTTTTTTGTTGTAAATACATACTTATATAGAACAAGACTTACTTACTTTAATATTAAGAACATTAAAAACAAAAATGCTCATCATGTTGAACAAAATTATCGGTCATTATGAGAAGCGTTGGTCAAAACAAAGGGAAAGGCAGATGTTGCTTCATAAATGATAGTTTTGTGATTCAAAACAATACACTCCTACGCAGTGTTACCACATTAATATAAACTTTGAAGCATTTGGAACAAAGGCAAACGATAATAAAATGTTAGCAGGGCTAGAAAGCCCTTTACGTGCTCCTAGC
This sequence comes from Asteroscopus sphinx, assembly GCA_949699075.1. Lineage (NCBI taxonomy): Eukaryota > Metazoa > Arthropoda > Insecta > Lepidoptera > Noctuidae > Asteroscopus > Asteroscopus sphinx. The sequence goes on along the minus strand of OX453022.1, from coordinate 16,020,972 downwards.
ATCATTGGTAATGAGAATTCTACGTGATTCCGGTGAGGTTTACACAATAAATAGGTATGTTTACAATAAAATTTTACCGTTGTGAATACAGCATCTGTAACGGAAAATTCATGTGACATACATGAACATTCTACGGAAATGACGAATCATTTTGATACTATATTGAGATTTTCTTTATACTAAAACTAGATGCTAATTAAAGTGGTCAACATTTATATTTATTACACTTGAATCGTATACACAAAAATAATTTTATATTCGTATCCAAGAATTCCTATTCAGCGATGCATGACTGTACGACTCTAACCTAGTAACGTGTTCTAAATCTAGACAGCCTATATTAAAATACTTAACAAAATTCTGGTCCACTTCCTCAATTCGCGTTAATTCCAACTAATCAGTCTCTTTAACAATCCCTTCACCAGTTTTTACTCTTAACTCTTAATCTACTTGCATTTAGTATTACAATTGCACACGTTGCACCAAGTTTTAATTAATGTTAACCGACTTTTATAGTCACGCAATTGAACCAAGGTAAAAATAGAAGGCTGTGTGAACTTAACCCTGTTATTTGTGAAAATCTCTGTACTGAATCACGTAGACATTAGTCAGTTGTTATTCACCAGCAACAAGAAATGGATGGACTGTAATGTACTGATATACGACGCCACGTAATATTAGTGCATCGGATAGGATGAGGCGTGAGATCATGTTGGATATTAATAATATAGAGGTAGGTTCTGCGGAAGATCTTAGCTAAGTTTTGGATGATATCAAATGTGAGTTTACTAGTAAGCCACATACAGATAACATTACCAATAAATTAAATAAAAATTGTGTAACATTTATTAAAGAAGATAAAAAACCAATCATATTGAATGAGGTTGAAGTTCAAAAATGAATCATTAATTTGAACTCTACTTATAAACATGAGCACATTGACTTTATAAACAAACTAAGCTTAGAAACATCCCATATTTATATTATAAAACTGTTTAGTCTTCCGTTTGACTGTCGGTCACAGATTGAGACCGTTACTGTTTGGATATGATAAGGACGGTGTACCCGGTTCTACAGCTCAAACAAACACAGTGTGTTTGCTCATCACTATCACAACAAATATGGGAAAAAAATCGAAGACCGTTACATGTCGAAACTAAAGGCACCATGTGAAAAATAGTATCGACAGAGTCAATAAAGAAAGTAGGATAATAGTACGGTAGGCAATGAAGGTAAATATTGTTAATTTTTTTTTAAGGAATTGAATTTCCGTCACATAGTTTAAAACATTCTGGACTCCCATCAAAAACATGTATGATTTCTTCAAAGCGCTTCTAGAAGTGGAAAAAGAGCATCTTTTATTATTTGTCATACCACCTTCGATCAATAATAGTACATCGAAGCATACGACGCAGATTATAGAAGACAGCTTATGTTATTGTTAGACTTATAGATAAGCGATGAGGTAGCTGCTACCTTTTTAGCTGCCTGTTAGTAAACAAGACAAACAATTTCCAATTGTAGTTTAATGAGCACCTTTGTCATATTGAACTAAGTTTACGGGACTTGTCGCGCACCTTTGTCATGTTATCATTCAAATTGATATATGAAAATGTCAGACCTAGATAAGCAAGTGTACACGTCTAAGTTACAACAATACATATAATGCTAGTCAAATGAGGGAAATAGGTTACGACAAGGCTTGTAGATATCGATCGACTGGCAATCGTATATTGTATTGTATCTTTGAACCTGAGCCATAGATGTATGGGCTTTCCAACGGTAATCAATAATCATGTACATTGTGTACAAGGTGTAATACTACCGTGCTAAGCCAAAAGGGCGCGTTGAAAGGAGAAAGAAAGAAAGAAATTGAAAGCACTATTATACTGAGATCTTTAGATCAACAAGAAGTTGCAATTAGCATTACCGATTAAAATAATTGAACATTATAAACATTTTTCTGTAATAATGAAGATCAAAAACACTTTTGTGAGAAAAATGGATTCCTACATTATTCGGGTTACATTACAACCGTGAAAGTAAAAAGAAACTACTACATATCTTTAAAGGCCCTAATGTAGTGACAGTGTTCTAGTAAGAAAAACCTGAAATGTAATTGTATCGTGTTTTACAAGTTCCAATATTTTTTCCCCAGCACCAACTTTGTCACGATCAAGTACGTGTTGCAAAGTAAAATATAAAAGCGTGTTGTTCAAGAGAAAGGAAATAAAAACAAATCTGTGAGTAGCGGATTTTAAATGATGAAGAAAATGTTAATGTTTACAGTATAGACAGAGGTCAGAGCGTTGGCTCACTTTTAAACTATGAAGCGTGTTGCAGAGTTACAGATGCATCATGGAGCAGGTAGAACAGAAACATATGTCGTGCATTTTGTCAAATATAGTGAGCTCTTTTATTTAAGCAAGATTTGAGGAAATTCATGAGCTTTCCAAAGTGGTTCTATAACTGCTTGTTGCTTCATTAAAGTTTAAATTCAAATTACTAATTGACTACGAATTACTACGTCACACTCGCAGTGTTTTTATTTATTTATTTAAAAGCTGAACCTAGGCCAATTCCGAAAACTTTTCTTATCTCTTACCAGAAACCATCTCGCGGAAAAAAAAGTAGATGACCGGTGATTTAGCCTGTAATGTATGTAAATGAAAAACAATGATGTAATAATATTTTTGATATGTTCTTATATATTAAAGAAGAAGAATTACTAAAGTTATACATTGCCATGTTAGTAGTATTCAAAGCTGTGTCCACAATAAGCTCATTACTAAAACCATGTGTTGTAACACTTGCAACCACATCTCAATTTAGCTTACCTTTCTACGCACAAAAAAATGTAAATTAGCCTCGAATGAAGTTCGAACACTAACGAAAAGTGTGACCATCAAAATGGTCTGAAAGCTTCCATCAGTAGCAGATTCGACAAAAACTGACCTAGTCTGGATAACAACTGACTGCAACATAGCGGTACATTCAGATTACATTTAGAGTGACGCCGCTTTCGGCTCGCATTGTTATACGCTTTTTAGTTCGCGGGTAGATCGTAACCGCTGTGTGGGTGACTCAATCGCTTCCACGAATTGTGTGTGGTGAACAGAATTGATGCTGAGAAAAGCCTTGGTTTGTAACTGCTTAAAGATTTCCGTGATGTTGTATTTTACATTTGCTATTGCTTAAACTTTTGTCTATGTGTTGTCTTCAACAGCTACTAGACTCCTAATCAACACATTGATACTTTTTATTTGTAGAATGTCAGTCTGTCTTTAATAATATGCTTCCTGTTGATCAAATAAATAAAGTTACAACTTCGGTATACCCAACTCAATATTGCATCAGTTAACACAACTATTCAATGCATCAATTTTAACCACTGTTACGATGATATCGCAATACTAAATGCGTATTACTGAAACAGTTATATCACAAACGCACGCATTCGTTTACAATCGTTTAATTTGAAAGTAGTTTGTAATACAACCATAACACTCATAACCTATCACTCTCTTAAAAGGCCAATTGAACAAACAAGACGCAAATTAAAAGTAAAAAAGAAACAAAATGGCGTTTAATATAAAGCAAACGAAATGCGTGGCGAACTGGGGCGTGAAGAGAACGTTGCAAGAGCCGGATCCGAATCGAAACACGCACTTATTTACCAATATCTTGGTGATAACATGTGGGAAAATATTATAATTGAAGACGATACACATTCATGAAACCTGTAAATGTTGCCTGTCTAGCAAGATTTTTTGAATTTCAGAATTTAACTCGTATAATAACGCTTAGCAGGTGAATTAAAGATGAAGTAAAGTATAGTTGAAGATGCATTAAATAGAGAATCAATTATTATTATAAAAGATTGATTATTTAAAACGCATTTTGAAAAAGGTACATACATTATAGCAACTGTGAGTCGTAAGAAATCTGAGTTAACTACATGATCATTGAACACATGTCGATATCGCCAAGAACAAACACTGCCAAGCTAACTACTTTTGTATTTTAAACTACTGTCTGGTAAAGAAGGCCAAGTTTACTCAAATTAATGAGATATGATACGCGGCCAAGCTCAGTTTTATTTGCATTAATTAATGAGTCTGTCTGAACGTTAATTACGACAAAAAATAATATTGTATAAAGTGATCTTAATGTCTGGGATAATCTTAAGGTTGGTGATCTTTGGTTCATGTCCTTCAACTTATTTTCCATTGTTCATAAGATCTTCATAACACATTAAGCAAATCCTTAATGCAAATGTCGTCGAGTAACGTAAAGACGGTTTTACTTCAAGTGATATAGTTAAAAGAAAAATACATCTATGAGCAAGAAGATTAATCTCCAGTTTCTGAAAAGCTGATCAACGTAAAAATTTATTAATCCGCTCTGACAAATACCATGTTCAAATATTGTAATTGGTTGTTAGTATTTTTGCCAATATAGTTATTAATCAGCCTACCAGAAATCAGCCCCCCTAGCCAAGTTGACAATCTACAATCGTCAACGCTAATAGAAAACAATGAAAATGTATGGGAATGACATAATTATCTCAAAGAATGACTTTTTCGTGGGGCATGGGTATCCTATACCAATTATTTCTTAAACTTCTGTCTAAATGTTTTCTAATTCTTCATTCTTAGAATCATTCTTAGGATCTACATCCACAAACGTTACCAAGAGACAACGTTATGTCCATAAGAAGAAAGTTCAATAGCGTTGTTAGGTTTTGTTAAATTGATGGTTCTGATTTAAGTCCAAGCACTGTTTAAAGCTTTAAAATTTAAATTATAGTTCGAGTTTCTAGCAGATTTCAAAATAAACAGAGCAAAAATAGACAGCTAGAGAACTGTAAAACACTATTTAATTCATGATTTTAATAACACAATGCATAAATGCCGAGTGTATCCAAATTGTAAGGATTGAATTGTGTTTAGTGTGAGTTTCATTTCCAAACTGTTGCATTAAGATTTAGGTGTTGTAAACAATCTCTCAACTAGCAGCTGGTATAAATCACAATAGTTCAATTAGTGTACATAAATCAAAATAAGCAAGGCTAATAGGTCAGTGAGTCAACTGTCTAAATCGAGTACGAATCGAATAGCGAACCAGTTTGAATCGCATCGTTGTTTATAAGAAGGCAAGTACTAAAACTATCGATTAACTATGTAAAAGGGCGATTCGAATAATCGTAAAAATTTACTAAGTAATTGCGATCGGTTTTCCGTTTTAAACTATTTTAATGGTAACATTGCCCATAATAACTATTTTGAGTTACGTAAAGTATAAAAACTATTATTTTTATAGGCTCGTTGGTCTATTGGTAAAGGATTTATCACTGGCTGGAAAGAAAAGTGTGTTATTAGCAACGATTTAAGAAGTACTATTAGGCGTACCGTGCTCAATTTTCTAATCATCATCTTCAATAACCATTCACTCACTCATAACTTGTATTTACCCACTGGTGGGTATGATATGAACCTACTTTATTCGTTACCAACCATATTAAATATATAAAATATAAATATCTTTGGGACATTTTTTACACAGCACCATCTAGTCCCGTACTAAGCAGAGCTTGTGCTATGGGTAGGTACTAGGAATAATTACATACTTTTTTTTTGTAAATACAAAGTTATAAAAAAAACGCCCAGACCAACACAAACACTTGTGTTCATCACACAAATATTTGTGTCCTGTGGGAATCGAACCCACGACCTCGTGATCAGCAGTCCGACACTCGAAACGCTAGACCACAGACGACGTCAAGAGCCCCATTTGAGCCCCTAGCATGAGTTATTGCTATATCGACTTTCATATGAGAATTTTACCAGCGCCACGTGTACGTATATTATTTGGAACTAAACAAGCCCCATATAAAATTTGTCAATAACTACACGATAACGTTAACTACACCACTACTCAGGTGGTCTACTCGCGTTTCACGAATGACAAACGAAGTACGAACTTTCGTTCAGACTGATACCTACACAATAATGTTATGCACATACAAAATGTACAATGAAAATATACTAAGGTTTTTATAGCCCTATGAAATTGACCGAAGAACACAAAAAGAAACTTCAAAACACGATCATCGCATGCAATATAGGAACGATGGGTGACTGGAGTAGCAAATTGTGCGATGAATGGGTACGATCAAGGTAAATGCTACCGGGTAGCTCGCGAAATTAAACATTTCTTGCGTTTTTTGCTAATTGTAGCTTTATTTCACGTTGTATATCAATCTAAATATGATTCGGAGCAGTAATAATAATATCTCTACTGAATAATATTCATAAAAAATATTAACCTAGCTCTATAAGCTCTGCAAGCTCGATAATGGATAGTTTGATCGTAAATTAATATTTTCGAGCTTATAGAGCTAGGTTAATATTTTTTATGAGTATTATTCAGTAGAGATATTGATAATACTGCCACGAATTATATTTTGATTGATATACAACGAGACACAAGAAGATTTTAATTTCGCGGGCTACCACATTCACCTTAATCGAATATCGTCAAACGCGAGTAGACCTCCTATTTCTTGCATATTTTGAAGAGTTGAATCTTCAAGTTTACCTTTAATTTCTTCATCATTATATAAGTTTAAAAATATTCGTCACAAATAGTTAAATAGTCGTGAAAAACCTCATTGGAAAGTTATCGTGAAGATAAACGTCAGTTGTCAATCACGGCTCATCGGCTATCGCTAACAGATGGACACTCCGTTTTAGGGCAATCATTTCACAAGGCGTGTCAAAGAAAGTACCTTATAAGAGCCACACATGCACATACATGTAGAATAAATTACATTTGATGGGTGTTGGCCAATTTCGTGTGTACCGAGATAGGTACCGTATGTGTGCAATGTGCACGCAATATCATGTTTATTGAATGTTATTTCTTTTCTGTTATCTATTATGTATGTGGTACCAGCAATTGTCATTTGGTTTCAGATGCAAGTAGGCCTAGCTCTTCAATTCTTTTGGCTGTCATACCTGTCACCTGTCTATTAATAAAACCAAGATGCGATTGAAATCGGATTTCCTTCGTGTTTACATGATGAAGAACTATAATACCTATTTATAGTCCTAAAAATCCATCCTTGCTGTCTTCGATTTAGTTGGAAATATCAAACTTGTATCTTTATTATGTATATTGGATCCTTAGGGTGATAAGGAGGAATCTAGGTTTTCTATAATTTAAGATGTTCGTAAAACTCACCTAATAGTTTGTATCATCTCACTAAACGCGAAATGCTCCTTGCAGTGTCGTAGTTCCAATTGTGAAGGTAAAGATCCAATGTAAATTCATATGTACAGCTTTTAAATAGAAAATATTTCCAAAATATGTTTGTACTTAGTTAATAAGAGCACTTGTTGCAGGTCACTTTGTTATTTCGATTGTTCGTCTAAAAACGGAATGTTATAAGGGTCCTTTTGGTATACAAAAAATGTTAAACCAACTGGTTTTTACATGCAGAGAAACTATTAAATTGTTAGTTTGGATAAAAATCATTCAATAGATACACTAAACATTCCAATGCCGTAAAACATTTTTATCGAAACTACATTAATGGACATCATCCTTAACGGTCAAAAAAGGAAAAAAAGCAAAGATGCGGGCGCCTTTTAAGCTCGTCATAAATTGTACCTTATTGTTGTAATTATAAAGCCCAAGAAAATATTATAGAATAAACACAACAAGCCAAAGGCAGTGTCACTTCGGTTGCTGTATGAGCAATGTTTTTGAAAGTTAATTTACTAACATTAGGATACAAATAAACTTGCCGTATAACGATGATGCACTGCCACTACACGATCTAAAATAATCACAAATTATATAAAAGAGAAGAACATTTCCCTCCTTTTGGCCTCAAAACTGCCCAGTCGTGTGAAAAAATCAAGCTAGAGGAAAGTGAGTAAAAAGAAAACAGGAGAAAATACAGTGCAATGAAATCCAAACTACGAAACGAAAAACACCACAAAGAACTCGTAAAAAGTAGACGTCTTGGACGACCCACATATTTTAAAGCTTAAAGTAATAAAGACAGCAATTAAGTTTTGAAATGGTGGTAGAATAAGAAAATGCATGCAATGTTAGTGAAGAAAATATGTACTTCTAAGCAAAATAATTGGCCAGTGTCATAACAGTCGAAAGTCAACGATCGTTTAACAAAGCAGAAAATGAAACACATGAAACTGTGGCTTTCAAAACGAGATGAGTCATCAACGCCAGTTGTCTGCTAATAAAATATTGTTCAATTTCAATAATAATTAACAGGCGACCAGGGCACAGAGCGGTTCAGATACAATTATAATAAAATTATAACAGTGTTTCAGTTTCTTTATAAGAAACATAGGTACTACATAACATACACATACATATTATCACGCCTTTTTCCCATTGGCTATTGGGGTAGACAGAGACTATGGATTTCTACCTGCTGCTGTATCCCGAGTCCTGACACTCAAAACAAAAAAAAGATACAAGATTTACAATAATAGCCTTGAGGTTGAACGCTTGCCTTGCATGCAGGAGGGTCTGAGTTTGAACCAGGCTCGCACCTCTGACTTTTAAAATTCATGTGCGGATCAGAATTTGATTATCGGTGCTTTAACGGTGAAGGAGAACATCGTGAGGAAATCTGCACAACTGAAAGTGATTCAAAAAGTTCTCGATGGTGTGATAATGGGCCAACGTGGTGGACTAAATCCTGAACCCTTCTTACTCTGAGAAGAGGCCCGTGCCCAACGGTGGGACAGTAATGGGCTGATGATGATGCGAGTGGCAGACAATCAGTCTAAGTTCACTGATCCTCAATTTTCGCTTTCTTTCATGGAAGTCATAAATTTTCGCATGACATGTTGGATACTTGCCACCTTCAGGTTACGCAACCGATGGTACTCAGTTTCGATACATCTACGCCATGAGTCACATGAAGTTTCAGATTAGAACTGGTGGAATTCTAATCGAAAATAGACAAAAACTACCTACTCAATTGCTAAAGGTTTATTGGGTAATTTGTAACTAGATTGCAAGTTTAAATTCATGCTGACAAGTTGTAAAAAATGCAGGCAATGAAGTCACGTATAGAGAAGAAGTGAAGCGTGGAACGAGTGGCAAGGAAATAACAAAACTCAAAGCCACTGGCTACTAAAGTCAAATGGCTACTGATCGAGCTAACAAAATCTTTTTGCAGGGGACAAAGCGCTGAAACCAAGATAAAATTGAAGCATACGATGCAATAAGTAAGTATTGTAAATATTAAATTAATGGCGCCAGTTGAATTACCCACACATGACAAGATGTTTACATTAGTTATGTGCAGTTAACTACGATTAACTGGTGTTTATAAATGGGGACTGTAATTTACTGTTAGCTTTGGACATGATGGGACAGTTCATGCAAAATAAACAATTAGGTACTTTGTGCGGTAACAACGGATTTCCACATGCGAATTATTTTAGCGGTTGACTTCGACGAACACTTCAGTGATGAGACTGATGAGTAACAATGATTGCTACCTGACAACTCAGTTGTTATTAATCACGTACACCGAACAGTTTAGGCTCAAATACCACTTAGTGACCGACTAGATACGTTAATTATTACATCGCAACGAGCAAAGCTTTACAAGGTGCGCTTAGGATACCAGTAACCTCGAAACAGAAAGTTTGAATGCATCGCCATCGGGGTAAACGGTCAAGGTGAATCAGTCTAGCGATTGGACAAATTAGTCAAAGATGCAAGCCATAAATGATATCAAAGTAGATTATATGATAAACAAACAGCAACTCGAATGATAACATTTTCTACAGATAACACTCAATAATTATTGATGCCTCAGAAAACAAATGTAAAAATAATGATGATGTAAGAAAATTTACTGAAGTCGCAGCCTTCAAAAGAATACCTACAGATGTGTCGAAATTCGTTCACGAGAAAGACGCCCGCATGCAAGTCAGGATAACCACAGCCGAACCGCACTCGCAAACTGGTTTCGGTGCACTATTATTATTAAAACGCTCGTGCCAATATACGGGCAGAAACGTGCTCCAAACAATACAGTTAACAAAGAAATATAAAACTTAAATCCGTAACATAGGTAATTACTGAAAAATTTTATACCAAAAGGACACAAAACTCAAGACGTCTCAGAAAATCCACACGGTGTTACTTTTCATTTGCTTTTAGTTCTTCAAATTCATTTCATGCATTCACTATCACATCCATTAATAATAAGGCACTTGGTCTAAACGTTAGATTATAAAAACAGTTCAAAAAGTGTGTTAAAATAAATTCTCCGAGTTGAGCGCAACAAACTGCCTGCATCAGTCGGCCGTGCGCAGAGCCGTCGACTCGCAAACTGTTCCGTTCCGTTTCAAGCTAAACATTAACGGCCACGCGGAGTGCGCCCTACCTCTCTGTCTCCCTCACTATCGAAGAATTTATCATGCGAGAAAGAGACGGCCACCAGTCAATCGAAGTTCGAGTCTTATCGCAGGATAAGCTTTACAGTGAATAGTTTCCGAGCATTAGCTAGAGAGGAATGAGGCGATTACTTTTTTTGTGTATTTGGCAGGACTTTTTTCTTGTCGAATGTTGGATCGGTTTGAACTTCTATTTTTGTTATCGGAGCGCGTTTGAGCGGAACGAGAGGCACGAGACAGACTTTGTTTGAAACGGAAGCAAGACGATGAGTGACCAAGGATTCTTGGAAGTCTAGTTAAAATTAACATATTCTTGTTGATAGATGCATCAATAGTTTGGTCCGTCTCAAGGCCACCGTAAGGCCGTATTTGTATGTTAAGATTTTGTTAGTCTAAGGTTAAGAATCTGCATTACATAAACCAAATGGAATATCTTCTTTATAAAACATTCAGAATCACGATTAAATATTGGTAAAATCTCGAAACCAACAACTCACGATTTTTGCTTTAAGTGGCTGCATGAACGCATTTTAAGGCTGACCTCAATTCACATCTGCTATCTAAAGAGATCTCCTATAGTTATCGATCAAATAACACTTCACAAATTGGGTAGCCCACAGCATTAGATCATCGCAACAAAAATGCTTGTAGTGGAAGTAACAAATGTGTTTTTGAGGAAAATGTGAATCGAAATGAACCAGAAAGAGACGTTATGAAACATTTGTAATAACGATTCAAACATATAAATCTACACAGAGAAAAAGTGTTATATCGGAACGATTGTCTTCCAAATTGACTTGCACAACACCAGAAACGATAAATATTTATCTAGCAGAAGTTTCATTGGTTCATAGTATAAGACAAACAATACCAAAATGTTAGAGAAAAATAGAAGAACATTTTCGACTTTACTTCTGCAGAATTGCATTCATTGCATTTGTATTGGTCAAACAAATACAAAACAAGATTAGTTGGAAGTGGTTGCAAATGAAATCAGGTTTAAATGTAGTTCCCAAAGTAATAGTAGTTTAAATTTACAATACGATTAAATTAAAAGCAATGAAAAAAACATCTGTTTGAAATAGACATTGTCTAAATCATGATTAAAAAGTCGAGACAGTTTTCTAATACATATTATGTACTATTTCGTGACAGTCAATTGTTAACAGCATAAAAATAATTTCTTTGACGCTGGGCACTACTATGATCCTAAATATTTCGTTTATTTTTGTCCACATCAAGAAGAAACTTTAAAGAACTCCAAAGCCAATATTTCTAATGGCATTTTTTGTTGAGTAACATCTTCCATTTTGTCGAATATGGACATTAAACAACATATCCGGTAAGGAAATCTCGTAAACAATCATTACAAAAAGTACTCGGGAATGTCGCGTGGAATTGTGTGAAAGAGAAAAGCGTAATTGGCAATCAGATGGACGGCTTTCTCTCACAATACGTTACATATTGTGTAGGATGCCGGAAACATCTTCGGGGCAAAAGATGACCGTCCAAATCTTCAATACCAATTATAATGACCTTTCCAATTGAATAATTCTGATTAGCTCTTTAACCATTGCATTGTTGCCAATAAACTTTTGAATGAGAACTAATTCGAAGAATAATGTGCATGAAGGAATCTATTTATCTATTATTTATCTTCTCGTTTCATAATTTACGTTCTCTATTTGGCCGAAGCAAGAATAGTTCTATAAATTATTAGCAAAATCGATTACCTAATATTGTGACAATGTGTGCATCATTATTCCAAGTAATTGTATTTATAAAGGTATAAATAAATACTTAAATATATTTTCAACCTTTGTAAATACAAGTGTTTTCAATGGTACAGAAAATACCACATTTTCTTTAAAGCTGGTGATTGCCAAGAGAAGGGTCTTCGCGTACGTAATCTAAAGGAGATCTGTTCATTACGAAAGGGTAATAAAATGGGACTCTGAATACCAGGCATTCATGGTTATTGACAAACAAAAACATTAACTTCATAAAAATACTTAAATATCTAGACTTTCAGGTCATAGCATTGCGAGGGTAATAAATTAATTATAAGAACAATAAAACCAATATTGTAGTTCATAACAGAAAGGAAATGACAAAAACATTGCTCACTTAAAATCTTTAACGTAGTTACGTTACCCCAAAAACAGGATCAACTAGCCTTTAAGAAACTGTGCACAACGAAAATTTTGCCAAGGCAAAATGTCCAGTAACTGAAATAGAACCCTAAACTGACAGAAAAGCATTTAGAATAAAAGTACTTTCTAACAAAGAGACCAAAACTGTTCAATGCAAAAGATTGATGCTTCAACACAAATCTGGATCCGAACACAATGAGGGCCGATTGTCGAAAGAACTGCCAAACTTTCTCCAAGCCCTTTCAAGTCTCGACCATGGACTTGAAAGATACATCAGTTTTTGTACGGACAAATTGATGTACATATTTCAAAATGTACCACCCAATATCAAAGCCAATCCATCATATCTGCTAGTACTCTTATGACTGACGAAGGAAATTAATATCATTTAGAAGTCGAAAATGTAAGATTCACAGTCAATAGATGATCGTAATCTATCAGTTATGTAATACAATATTATTCATTGATGTACGGTTCGATAAACCAAAAGGAATGTAATTTCAACATAAATCACGTTGAAAGTGTCGAAATAATTCATTTACTCGTTCACTTGAAGAAGGTAACGAAGACTATAAATTCTTGAGCAAAGATGTCACACTGCTTAACATTGACAAAATTTAGTTTCAATGTAAATAATTGTACCAAAATAATATTGGAGACTTGAAGGGCATGGCTGTTAAAGGTTATGCCCATGGTTACGGGTAAACTTGTATGCAAAATGACGAAGAAAGTTCAGAAATGTCTTGAAGCTGATGTACAAAATGAAAGATTTGGATCGTACATTTGAACTAGGGAATGATGTTTTCATCGCGTGTGAGGATTTTCAAACCACATTTATCTCAAGATATAAACAATATTGTAGCACGTAGTCACGTCTGTCTTCACAAAAGAAGTACATTTAACAATGGACATGATTTGAAAAGCGTGGTCTTTGTAAAAGCTTACGCATGTGTTCTGACTAAAGGAGAGATGTAATTGATTTTTAATGGGAACGATCCAGCCCTTCTACAAGATGCTTCACGAATAATAAAGGTCTGTGAGAAATTATGCGGTTATAAAAAAATGATTTTGTTTTATTATCATTTTAACTTCAGTTAGCATTCATCTTGAAGAGAGATTTTATTGAATAGTCCTCTAACGTCCAGCTGGGGATACACATATAAAACTAACTGCTAAAATAATTCACGGAGGTCAGCCAGTATCTGCAATTACTCATCTCACTTTTGTCACAAAAGTTCGCGGAAGTTACCTATTTAGATTTATGTACCTGTATTTATTTTAAATTATCTTTGAATTAACCAAGAACACAACAATTTGTCTTCAAACCTATTACTCCTTTAAGCCCATTGGAAGTTAACAGGGCTTTCTCATTTACATTAAACACCTGTGTATTGTAAGCAATATATCAAAGGAAACTGACTACGCTTCCTTAAACAGTGGTAATAGACGTTATCTCTTCATTTATATCGAGTTACAATTATTAGTGTTCGCTTCCCGGTCTTGAGCCGTTGCGTGGCAAGCTTCCGCAAACTGGCAGATAAATATTGGATGTGCCAACGGGAACGTACGGTTGATGTATGGAAATGGTTACTTTCTAAACAATTTTATCCATGAAAAATGTGGATTGTTGAGTGTTTACATACGGCCCGCGGTTTAGTTTTATGGAAGCTGATGAAACAAAGATTGTGGCTGCATTCGGTTGCATCCAATAAGTGTTAAGTTCGGTTAAGGTGGTTGAGTTTTGCAAGCTGACTCGATGTTTTGATTCACACAATAGCAATACGGATGTAATCTTGAACATTGTGCCACTTATTCAAGAATAGATGATAGAATATTCGATGAACAAAATTCTTTTAGTTAAAATACTATTTCCAATTAGAAGAGATTAGGAAACCTTTGCCAAAATAACAGAAATGTGGAATCGAATTTCTTATTGGACGGTTTCTCGTTAATCCTGTCCAAATCATATTGGCTTTGGGCAAATGCCAATTTACAAAACTATGACAAAATATTACGTAAAGGAAACTTGTGATCGTTAAAAAACCGACAAATGCCTGCCTCTGTATTTATTTTTGCCAGTTTTTATATTCTTCTTATTATTCTAGCAACTTCGACATTAACTAAAACTGGAAACCCAAATCTAGTTTATAATTAATTTGCATTCAAATAAGTTGTAAGTTCTTTCAACTTCTTTCAAGTAAGATCAATGCCTTTGTTTTTGGTGCGTGTCAATCGCCGCAAGCATCAGCATATTCCACAGCGAAAGTGCAAATATGTTGGCACATGGTTGACTCTTACGTACAAAGTCATGTAATTTCACAGAATTTCGTCAAACCAGCTTCTGTTAGCTTTGTCGTAGCTTAGATATAAATTAACCTAATTGTCTGCATTACCAGTACAAAATAAATGTACATCCACATGTACGTTGATGTTCGATGAGCAAGTATCATGGAACAGCAAGCAGCAAGTATCTTGCCGTTAGAATATTTTGGTTTGATTTCGAGCAAGTCCTTTTTTTTTGCCGTGGGGAAATCCTCATGGACGCACTCCGCCCGGGGTAGGCGGAGCCAGTGTCGGACTCTTACCGACTAAAACCACCACGGTGTTCCTTCAACTACCTAGCCGGGGGCGTGGAAACCCGTAAGTATGCACACAACCACCCCCGACAGGTCCTGGCCCGCCACAAGCAGGCGAGCCCCTTCCCCCGTGCAGCCTAACATTGGCCGCACCCTCCTAAGCCGGCGCACACGGAACACTGCACGCCACCTCACCTCAGGGGCCTTTACCAGCTATGCCAGCTGCGCTAACTACGCCAACTGTGCCAGCTGTGCCAGCTACGCTAGCTTCTGGTCGGGCAGCAGACTACCCCGAGTCTGCTGCTCGCAGGCCCCAGCCTCCCGTAATTTTTTATAGAGGTTTTCTTCCTCGCGCTCTGGGCGGTAAAGACAAGACCCTCGGTCCCAAGAGGCGCGAGAATACTACTCAGCGGGCACTCCTGGGGTTACGAGATCGACGGGGGCAGGGAAGGACAATACCCCCGCTGCCTGCCCAGCGGCAGGCTGAGTGCACACCGGGCCCGTCCCTGCTCCTCCACTGTGCCCTCTGCTGGCATCAGAGGGACACGTGGAGCAACTCCCTATTGGCCCACATAGGCCCCTCCCGTACCAGAATATTCGCCACAGGCAATAAGATCCCCCGAGGGTTAATCCCTCGAAAGGATTACATTACCTGTACCCAGGATGCACCGACCTAACAACTGCCGTTCCCTTCAGACGTGTCCAGAGGGACAAGCAGCCGTCAGACACACGTGGAGATTTCGAGCAAGTCCTAAGTCATGACGGTCTAACCGTTCTTGATCTTCCTTCCTGAGGATCTTGCTTGTATGAACGTAAAAGCATGTACTCACGTGTAGAAATACAATTATTCACTATTCCATCCAGATTAAATTATATTTCTTTCAACGATCTTCACCTTATAGTGTTTATCTTTATGTAATACAAGATATGTTATTGTTTTAATTATTATTTCTACTCTCATGTCATCATAATCATTCTAACTATCCCGGTATATTTACTTCAATATCTCAGTATTCAAAATTATGTTTACCATTCATAACTCAGTAAGCATCGTTTCCGTGAGATCGCTGCACATCTGCTACATTGTTGCAAGCTCCGCCCACATCATGCCCACGCGCAGGTTATGGTATGGTGATGTACGGGTTTTAAAGGTCTCACACTAATAGTAAAAGGGAATTCGTGTTTTCTGTGTTTGTGAAATAATTGCAAACATTATTCATCAAATCTTTGTTAATTATCTTACTTATGATAGAAAATATTTGCATTTTTGGACGCTTATTTCGTTGTATACGTTGGTAATAGATTCTTAGATTCTGGCTCATAAGAAAGACAATGGTGGAAAAATCTTGGCAAGTAGCTTCTTACCTAATGAGGTATGCCAATGGGCAATCTAAGTTATTCATCCGTATCATTATTATTTATTTACTTATAGCAAGCAAATTACCTAACACCAGGAAACATATCAATCTTTAAATCAAACGATACCTCATGTTAAGCGTATATTCTGAGAAAATCTAAGCCGTAGGCGGTTCCTTTTCCAATAGATTTCAAGTGGGCAATTTGTATAGATAACAATTCGTTGGCTAACAATAAGTTGCCTGCAGACGTTTCACATTAGAGCGGTGACCGCGATCGAGTTGGCTGCCGCAGGCAATGTCGCGTAATTCCTTGCTTCGTGTGAAGTGACCCGTGGCTTACCTTAAGCAGAGACTAGGTAAAGTTTAGAAGGCTCACTTTTAAAGCGTGATAAGGAAACTTGGACATGCATCGTCACTAGACGTAAAACTCAATGATTGGTGTTGCAGTCGCAGATTACACGGTATTTTTCTTAATTTGAAGCTTTGTATCAATAAAAACTTTTTAACAAAATATAAAACCGACTTCAAAAACCTTAACTAAAAAGTAAAAAAAAATATAATTGTATGTATTTTAAAATCTTAACATAAACCAACATTTTGAAGGCGGCGCGTGATTGCCCTTTGCGTCTGTAAATATAAAGTACAGTCGAGCGCATATCTATAGTATAAAACAGTTTATGTGAATGTGCCGCCTTCAAAATGTTGGTTTATGTTAAGATTTTAAATACATACAAGGATTATTTTTTACTTTTTAGTTAAGGTTTTTGAAGTCGGTTTTATTTTTTTACTAATATTAGATACAAGAAAGGGATGGCAACAATTTTATGCTGTCAAATCAGTCGGAATTAAAATTTCCATTCAAGTTTAGTCGTGATCTCGGAACGTGCCCACTAAAATACAAAGAAATGTAACACGTAAACTAATTTGACACAACTACAATTGTTGCCATCCCTTTCTTGTATCTACTATTAGTAAAAAATACTATATATAATATACTATTAGAAAAAAAAAGATTGCGGGGTGAAGAGGGGGATTATGCACGCGCAGTAACGCCGATACAACCAATGCCACCTAGAGGCGGTTTGCAGAACTAAAGAGACAAGCGTGATATTTCAAAAAGTCATTAAAAGTTCTGCTATTCATCGATAGATGGCAAAACTAAAAAGTATCACCGCTGTGCCGGTCTGAGTGGGGGGTGTTAGGTTATTTTCGTTACGGAATTTCTGGATTCGGTCTCCACGCTCAAGGCCCGCGATAGAAGCTATGCAATAGCTTAAGCGCAGTAACGCCGATACAACCAATGCCACCTAGAGGCGATTTGCAGAACTAAAGAGACAAGCGTGATATTTCAAAAAGTCATTAAAAGTTCTGCTATTCATCGATAGATGGCAAAACTAAAAAGTATCACCGCTGTGCCGGTCGGAGTGGGGGGTGTTAGGTTATTTTCGTTACGGAATTTCTGGATTCGGTCTCCACGCTCAAGGCCCGCGATAGAAGCTATGCAATAGCTTAAGCGCAGTAACGCCGATACAACCAATGCCACCTAGAGGCGATTTGCAGAACTAAAGAGACAAGCGTGATATTTCAAAAAGTCATTAAAAGTTCTGCTATTCATCGATAGATGGCAAAACTAAAAAGTATCACCGCTGTGCCGGTCGGAGTGGGGGGTGTTAGGTTATTTTCGTTACGGAATTTCTGGATTCGGTCTCCACGCTCAAGGCCCGCGATAGAAGCTATGCAATAGCTTAATAAGTTTAGTTCGTAATCAAGAGAATTGACACCAGTGTGAATTCTAAGGCATGACATATTTGAGTCTCCAGAAATCTAAGGCATGACATATTTGAGTCTCCAGAAATCTAAGGCATGACATATTTGAATCCCCAGAAATCGTGCTCTAAATACATAGGAACTTAGGAAGACATTGAAGCCACGAGCAATGCAAGCAAAACTTGCAGACAGACAGACAGTCTTTTTATTCAGCGTTTACGTGTATGTTATCGTATCGCACTATAATTCGAGTGTGTCTTCTGTTTCATCGTATTTCGAACTCACAGTGGGTGATCAAACAACGTAATATCTGCAGGTACTCTGTTACCCAATATTCCGTTACGGTCAACACCTGATTAGTGAAATTACGGATTAGGATACGGTAATCAGGGTTTAACTGACAGTTGTTCTTTTGTTATGCTATTGTTTTTTAATTGTGTTACGGAAGTTTGCTTAGAAAGTTTGTCAGATTTGATAAACAATGCTTGATTACGTAACTTTTCGGGGTATGCAGGACTTATTTTTAAATATAAGAATTGAATAAAGACCCATGACCGTCTATTTCTCAGTATGATTATCGTAAATCGTTACGATATTAAAATCAATCCTAAGATGATGAATATTGTCTATTCATCATCCCGCTTGGCAAATAGAAAAGCCACCAAACAACAGAAGCTTTCAATAACATACATAAAATCAGTACATTACTGTCCCACTACTGATCACGGGCCTCTTCTCAGAATGAGAAGGTTAAGGCCTTAGTCCACCATGCTGGCTAGTGTGGGTTGGCGGGCTACACACCCATCTAGAACTGTGTGGAGCACTCTCAGGTGTGTAGGTTTCTTCGATATGTTTTCCTTCACCGTTATAGTTAGTGGTAATCAGATTCTGATCCGCACATTGAATTTGAAAAGTCAAAAGATGTAGGCCGGGTTTTCATTATTCTTTGCCGAAAATCACTTACAGGAAAAACCATTAACGTATATATTTTCTTCAGTAATATTTTTGTTCCCCTCAGATCACCCAAAAGTAAATCCCTAAAATAAATGCAGCTGCACACAGCTTTGTAACAAAAACATATGCTCCCGCTGCACAATTATTTCCACAGCTAGATTTCTACTGGGCACCCGACAATTTAACGGGTTTCCATAAAATTAGGGAAACGACATGGGCGGTAATAGTTGGGTGAAACGAAATCGATACGGACCAGCGCAGGCGCCTGCGCCCGCGCCAGTTACCGATCACTCGTGACGGCCAGCCAGTGCTTCACAGAGATTTGATAGAAGGGTGGATAATAATATAGAAGGAAATAATAATATTAAGGGTTTATTTTTTTGTTAAATCAATTGACAAATAGACCGGGAATTAAATTGTTTACGATAAATGGTATAGGTTTGCCCCTTATTACGTTGGAGGGCTGTAGGTACGGCTGTTTTTATATTCACGCAGTTTTTGTTTTGTTTTAAATCTACGAAGTAGTCGTGTGAATTTTCAGTATGGAAAAATCATCATCATCATCAATTTCAGCCGAAAGACGTCCACTGGTGGACATAGGCCTCCCCCAAGCATCGCCATAACGACCGGTCCTGCGCCTTCCGCATCCAGCGGATGCCCGCGACCTTCACCAGGTCGTCGGTCCACCTTGTGGGGGGTCTACCCACGCTGCGCCTTCCAGTACGCGGTCACCACTCCAAGACTTTACCGAATGGAAAAATGACTTACAAAAATTAAGAGAGAAAGACTAAGGCTTATATTCAGAGACGAATCTAAGGGTGAACTCATGCTTCCAACTGTCAAATAGCACTGCATTTTGACAGTTGGAAGCATGAGTTGAGCATGACAATGTGGCTTACATTGAGTTTTCAAGGTTTACAAGTTTTTTCTGGTTTCTTTCAAAGAATCGAGTTCAATATCTAAAAGGTAGTCGCGAATCGAAGCAACGCTCATACCTTGTACTTAACCTACCGAGAACTCGCTGAAAACTAAAATATGCAAACACCAGTTAATAATCAACTTTCTTATCATTTACGCCTTATAATTACATATATTAGGGAGCTGCGTCCGGTGATAAAACGATGACACAAACACGAGTTCGATCCCGTGTCCTACACTTTAACGTTAACGAGTATGCAAAAAACGAAGGCAAATTGTTTATATCACGACAATCTCAAGTTTCGTTATACTAGAAATTATTTAAGTAAATGTAGGAATTATTGTTTGTTTTTTTTAATATCAAACTTCAGTGTTTGAGTACCTACCTACCTGTTTTAGAAGCCCTGGATTTTTACAACCAAAAATTGGTCACTTCATCACTTCATAGACCATTCTACGAACGATCAAGAGCGAAAATAATCAAAGGACCTTATCGGTACACTTGACTAGTGTTACTAGAGCAAAATAAGACTTTCATCCCATATCTTTCTTCCTTACTTATCCCTATGTCACACCTACAGTCCGCGCACGAGTTTTGAGAAATCTTATGGAATGTTGACGTAATGACCTAGTGCATTAATATCCAATCTATCCACGATTTGCCCTACTAGAGATAGAAATTTGACATTATGTATTTTGTATGGATCTTATGTCAAATTTCGTATCTCCAGTAGGGCAAATCGTGGATAGATTAGATATTAATTTTCAAAATCAAAAAATAATTTTATTATGATTTTTTAATTCAATTCATTAGTCCATTTGTAAAAAACTATACCTATCTATATTGTCTGTCAAGGCCAACACAAGTACCGGGAGGGTGCTGGGTACGAAGACGCGCGACGGTCGGGCGTGGCGCGGACTACTGCTACTGCGGTGACCAAAAATAACACAAGGACTTAATTTTATTTGTCTATCCATCACCCTAGCCCCCAATACAACTAAACCCCTAATCCTTTACTGGGCCTAAGCCTCGAAAAATTCATAACAACGATATAATTCAATTTTTATCAAACAATACACACATAGAGCAGATAATATGCCCTACAAATTAAGAGGTATTATCTATGTGTTACGATCGAGCCATATCTGTGGTTACCATCGATAAACATTGACTACACAATAACATGGCTATGGCATTGTAACAATCGTACCTTTGTAAAGTTTTCTGTCATTTAGGATATTATTTAATGGTCTGGTAACACTAGAGCGTGATAATGGTGAAGAATCCGCAAACTTTTTCAATGTGAAAAAGTTCACAACCATGTAAAATATTTTTATGTATTTCAGTACTTAATACTCATGAACCCCCAGTTTCCGAATGGCTGGTCAACTAAAAAAATTACAAATCAGCTGTCAAATCCCCGGACAAGCATTGTGATTAGTTGTTAAAAAAATTGCCGGCCAATCACAGGAGCTGTCATGAGATTTGACAACAGATCAAATTGATCAGCCTTCCAGAAACTTTAAAAAAAAAACACACAGTTGATTAATCTGTGCAGTTGATCAAAGACTTTTATGAGTTAACAATCTGAAACATAGCCCTTTAGACGTTGTCATCAAAGTTAACACTGTTCGATGTATTATGGCAAGGTACCGTTTAATAACTGTCTAATCAATAGTCAATCATAAACTAGATACTCTTTAATATTATCTAGTTTTGAAAGGTGTTTTGACATTAATTGATGATCTAGGAAGTGAGACTAACACTTAGGACCAAACTGTTGTCCAGAGAGGATACAGACTTACGAAACGACTCAGACAGTTATTAGAGAAAGGTTTATTAAACTTTCAATGCATCCGTTGCAAACTGATTGACTAATAAAACACTGCCTATTTGCGTTTACCTTGAGAAACATGATGTTATAACATACTCACAACACAAGGTGATTAAATTATAGTACAAATAAGATACCCTATGTACCTAAACTCGATTAATTACAATAATTAGAATGACCCATTTTTACTAAGAAATAATTTCAAATTTTTTATATTACTTAAACATAACTGATATTAACTTTGGCCCAAAACTCGCAACATTCACGAAGAAAGTTGTAGGTAATTGTTGTTACGCCTCATTGCAAACGAACCTTTAAAATTAAAACAAAACCTTTTCTGTCTGTACTTACCATAGATATCTAAAGGTAATAGAAGTGGCAAAGGCGCGTGAACTTGTCGCCGCGTACAGGTGTATCTTAGGACACCAGTGCGCGAACCGTTTGCTTGATCATCAGTGCTGTTTTGGACGCAATCACTAAAATTGTATTTTGCGGCATATCTAGCGGCGGATTTTTTTAGGCTTAATTTATTTTAAGCTAGAAACATGGTGGGCGTGCTTGCGTATTTATGTGTTGGTGGCGAAAAACCGGCGACATGCGTTCCCGTACTAAAAGACAGTAGATAACAATTCTCTTACCTTATTATTTAGATTTCTATGGTTCTTACCCTTATCAATCGTGGAACGACTAGGCCAGTTACTCAACATACCTGAAACAATAAAAGTAATTATTGTATAGCTGCGATACCATCATTTACTTGTGGGTCCCATGCGCTTGCGCAAGCACGTGGGTGTACAAAGGAACAAACCAATGGACATTGATAATGAATATTCAATTAGATAAAATACAGTTTAGGTGTAATCACTTTAAGTGGTCTTGAAAATTTCAATAGAGGAAACTCTTATATGAGGATAATTTGAAGAAATTAACAGACCCATAATAACGGTTTCAAATAGGTCTTTAGCATAGAAACTATTTTATGTGAGAATTTTAAAGCACTTTGGTTTACAGTAGTTAAGGGCATAAAAGCAATTTATATTTAAATGCTAAGTTATAGTATTCATGGTCACTCGAAGGAACAGCTTCTTGAGTATCAGTTTGGGATTTTAACACTTGGCATACAAATATGTCATTGTAATTTAAGTTTAATCATTGCTTTCAAGTCTTAAGAGAAAACCCTGCCATCGCTAACAATGGCTGCGTACGTTCACGCTTCAGTCACAAACATACCAAATTCAAGTATTACAAAATGATCTATCGAACTTTACGAGATTCTCGTGGTATCTATATCAAAAAAAATTACTGATAATGATAACATTGTGATTGTGAATGAATGATGCAACAACAGGGAAGATTGCGTTTATTCCATCACAAAACATGATAATTTTATAGAAACTTGCTACAATAAAATAGGTAGTATGTAGTTTAATCCTGAAGTTGTTATCATTAACATAACCGACTCCTTATTACAAATCATAATTTTCCATTTGCATATTATTAACTGTGTGAGCCTCTAGTGAACTAACTGTCTTACAAATACTTCCACTTTTTGCTCGCCCTCAGTCCTGAATTCTAAATTAATGCTCTAAGGCCGATTAATTTCTCTAGGCGGCTTAGCTAACAGTTTCAATAGAAACATAACAAGTGTTATATAATTCCTACAATAGATAGGAAGATAGTGATATAAATCGACGCCTGAACAATTCGTGGCGTATACCACTATCTATCACTGATACCCTGGTAGGGTTACCAATAGTTATCGTATCGGGAAAACTATTGGAGGTCTTAGTAACAGTCTTGATAATTTTGTTTTTAAAGGCTTTTATTTAATCTGCTTCATTGTACATCTGTCTGTTTGCTGCAAATCTTACAAGTCAGTTTTGAGCGAGTTTGGGAAATTTTGCATCCACGAGGGCAAGTCTCGTAATTTCATCACCATCCTCCTGCCCTTATCCCAATTTATTTGGGGTCGGCGCTGCATGTATTTTTCTTCCATACATCTCTATCAGCCGTCATCTCCATGTTCATTTTCTTTCTATTTATATCATCTTTTACACAATCCATCCATGTTTTCTTCGGTCTGCCTCTTTTCTTACAGTTTCGTAATTACAAGTTTTGAAAATATGGTTCCGATCTAGTCTCAGTGTTCTAAATCTCACAAAACAACGTCAAATGTTAACATCTACTATGCATCTACTGTCGTGAGATTGACATTTATAGCATTAAGATTAGATTGGAACTATATTTTAAACATTTTAAATAACGAGAAATGGCCTTCTTATTACAAAACAATACTAACTTAAAAAGCTTATGTTTTCAACTTTTTTTAAATTAAGATTGTATTTCACGATTGCGAAAATCGTAGATTAGACCTAGTTACTGGGTAATACCGACGTTCGGAGGTAAGACCAGTTGTTAGACTTTCGGGCTTCTGACTACCCGTAAAGACTGCCAGAAATAATCGTATCGCAACCGGGACATGCTCTCCGAGGCACGGAGGATGCTTGATACACAACTAAACGGTCACCCATCCACGGACTGACCGCGGCAAGTGTAGCTTAACCTCGCAAATCATACAACCGGCGCAGTTGCTACTTAACCACGAGCCCCTGATAGTTCACAAAATATGCTTTATAAATAGCAGAAAACGGGTACAATATGTAAATTATGACATAAAAGGTAATTATTAATTAACAGGCAATTATGTTTAACAGGTAATTAGGTCGGTTACCAGGATTTCCAGGGAATGTGTGAAAAGTTAAACCAAAAGAAAATTAAGTTGCACAATTCAAATGTACATACGACCTTACATAATAAACAAATTGAGTTAACCCTATTCGCTGACCGCGATGATTTATTATCGCACACGTAATTTATCGAGGTTCCAGGTTCGATTCCGTGTTGGTTTCTCTTGTCATATTGTCCGATGGATGGATGGCCCAGCACGTGGGCGCGGCCAGGTGTTTGACATGAATATGTGTATGAGGTGGGCCATTGTTACCTTTGATGGCTATATCCACAGATATCTTATATTTTATCGATATTTTTATTTACTTTCGACAAGAATGTTTTTTAAATGAACATCTGTATACATTTATATCTGTTCGCATGCCTCAGAGAACATGATAAGGTGAATGCTACAGGATAACTCAGGATATTCCAAATTTCTTGCGTTAATTACAAATTGTAGTTCTGTTTCGCGTTGTATATCAATCGAAATATGATTCGCGGGCAATAATAACAATATATCTACTGAATAATACTCGTAAAAAAACATTAACCTAACTCTATAAGCTCGATAATATAAATTTACGGTCAAATTATCGATTATCGAGCTTTTATACAGCTAGGTAAATATTTTTTACGAGTATTATTCAGTAGATATATTGTTATTACTGCCACGAATCATATATTGATTGATAAATATAACGCGAAATAGAGATACAATTTGCAATACGCAAAAAAAATAAAAAAATCGGGGGTACCCTGTAGCATTCCCCTTAAAGCTGTCGATCCCCGGTCAAACGAATATCTACGTTTGTCGTTACCGAAGCCGACCCTAACATAGTTGAGAAAAGTCTAGAAGAAAGAAGAAGACATCTACTTATGTCGAATTTGCAAATACGACGAAAGATTTCTAGACATAGAATATCAGCTGCTGCTCTTGGTTGTATAAAATGTTTTCAAATTGAAGTTATTTAACTTTAGCATGTTTTACTTATAAACATCTTCATTATGCGAACAGATATTTGCAAATTCAACATAAGTAGCATATTTAACAGAATCACGTGAATAAACTGACCAGCGCGCAGCGGCTACTGTTTACTCAAACACTAAGATGTCTCGACAATTTTGGCAGGTAAATAACATATATTTACATAGCTTTTTCATTTTTTTCGTTATTTTTGAACAACTTGTTTAACATAACTGGATGTTAATAAAATTAAGACATCCAGCAGATGATCAAACTCCTAGTTGGCTGTTGGCTATGGATTTGATTACTTGGCTAGTACAGCACTAGGTTCATGTATTAAGCCCTATATTCTTCAAGATAACCTAGAATAGAATAGAATAGAAATAATTTATTTGCATATGATTTTGGGTAAAGTACATAAGTTGTTGTTGTTGGTCCTAAGCACCATCCTTTGAAGTTTTTCTCGATGTTTGCTACTTGTAGATCCTTCAAATCTTACAGAAATTAAAACGATTAACGGCCAAAATTAATATCCAATCTATCCACGATTTGCCCTACTAGAGATAGGAATTTGACATAAGCTCCATACAAAATATGTCAAATTTCTATCTCTAGTAGGGTAAATCGTGGATAGATTGGATATTAATTTTGGACGTAAATCAGTCGCAGAGATTGAAACACCCATCGCAACTTCATTCACCTACATGCTACATATAAAACAAGGCTACTTATAACAAAAGGTACTATTAAACACACTGAAAAGTCCAGTAGTTCACACATAATAATCACATCAAATCCTCCAAATCTCATCAATCGCCACACGTTACTTAATACTCCTTCGCGAGAATTTGCAGCTCACGTGAGGTCATACAATAATTCTTGGCAAGTCCGTGATCGTGCTATCTCAGAATAATATTATCTAGTAGGTCTAGGTATATCGCATGAGTAGTTACTGATGATAAGTCTTAGTGTTGTGTAAGACGATCTAACGAATACGTGATTGAGGATGTGTGTACGTTTACAGTTAACCCCATACATACATGTATAATACAATATACATGCTGAAATTTTAACGGCTTCTTTTCCATTGAGTACAATGACCCCTTTTTGGGAAAGAAGCCATTAAAATTTCAGCATGTATATGACAAGGAATTAATAAGTATCATAATTTAGATCTTATTAGCAAAGAACATGACAAAGAAATGGATCAGCTTGACATTGAAATTGCTTTGAGTTGACAATATGTTCATTTTGAATTTGTAAGGTAAACTTATGTAAATTAGAAGAAAAACAATAAAAATGAAGTCTAACCTAAGGTAACTCAATTATGTATAACTGTAGGTTGTAGGCCAAATCGGCTTCACAAGGAACGATGTAAACGTTTTTTCAGGAGCTTTCAGGATGTCGAAGACGAGGGACGCATCATGGAGGAAGATATATTTATCTCTTAACAGAGTCTTTATTCCCAGGTTTATAAAGATTTCGATTCCGAAAGATTAAGAGTGTTCCGTGTGGTGCCGGACATAAAGAATTGCACCACCCGATCTCTTCTCGTGGGTGTCGTATAAGGCGACTAAGGGATTTACCAGAGGATGGGCAGCAGCGTTCTCTGAGTATTTAACCAACCAACTGCGATCGCCAACCAGCCTGCCAAGCGTGGCGATTAGGGCATATCCCCCCAACATGCTTGGGGGAGACCTATGTCCAGCAGTGGACGTCTTTCGGCTGAAATGATGATGATGATATAAATATTATCAAATATGTCAGCTCTCTCTCAAAAGGACACCATTCCTCTTTACAGAAATATAAATAATAATAAATATTTTTGGGACATTTTACACAGCACCATCTAGGCCCAAACTAAGCAGAGCTTGTACTATGGGTACTAGACGATGGATATAATATATAAAACATTTGTCAAAGTTCGAAGTTCCTGCATATCGAAATATTACAACCAACCATTGTTTTGATTTCACAGCAGATATTGCAACATTACAAATCGTACGCAAACATACTTGCTATACTGGAGTGAAATTCTAGATAGGGTTGATACGTGCAAGAAATCTTGGGTTCTCTGAATACGTAAAAGCAACAATTCTTGGGACAAGAGATGTTAACAATAGCGTTAAAACCCTGGTATCTATTTATTCTTTCCATTCGTTGTCTTATTTATCTCAAGGTATCACTGCGCACAAAGAAAATTACAGGCAGATGTGCACTATCATCTGAAATTATAGTTGGTGTTATTTACGAAGGTGCAAATTGAATGCTGGATGCGGAAAGCGCAGGACCAGTCGTGATCGCGATGCTTGGGGGAGGCCTATGTCCAGCAGTGGACGTCTTTCGCCCGAAATGATGATGATGAAATCGGAATGTAGTAAAAATTACTAAGCAAGCAAGCTCATCCAAGCAAGCAAGTTCAAGCTTGACAACCTTCTTATTTTCGCGGAATTAACACTTGTTCAAATTGAAAACATTCAGCTTCGTAAAATGCAACACTTTTTAGAAAGAGATAACGATAACTTTAATTCGTTCTTTTAATGTATCTAATATACCAATTTTTTTTTATTCAAGGTTATGTTGTAACAAACTGATAGTACTATGTAATGTTACGACACTCGTATCTATCAAGACTAGTTGTTGTAATAGGTTTTAGGTAAGACAACCCTGCTCAAAACACCGTAAAGTTGCCATCAACGACACCTCGAGGTGGAAGGTAAATCACGAGGTGAGGGCAGCCACTTTCGCACCAACATGTATTGTTGCATGTAGATATTTACCTAATCAGAAGAAAGAGGCAACTCGTATCTTATGTATTCTCAAAAATCGAAGATTATTGGCAACGATTGTATGTGTACGATAACTTTAAGAGACCTCGATTTAACTTTTGCGATTTCCAAAAGCGATGACTTAAATATATGAATGCAAGATAATAACAAGATTTAACAATAAATAGAAAAGAAAGGAGTAACTTAATACGCCAAATAAATGTCTGCAAATTAATATGCAAGGCTGATAAAATCTTGTTTAATAAAAACAGAATGGTCATCAACACACTTGCATAACCAATCTGCATTTAAATTCCGGATACCATGACCTTTATATTGTCTCATTTCATTCAGCACAATTTCACCAAGAACTTGCAAAAATAAATAATGAAAATAAAAAACAGGATTATGTGATGTTAATAAAGATATCACATATAATAACGTAATCGTCTCTTTAGCTCGAGAAAGTCTCCAAAATATACGAGCGATGCTATCAAGAAGTTTATATTTTACAGAAACGTGAAACAAATAACAATTACATAATTAGTATGAAGTTTACATTAAAAATGTAATGCATGTTGTACAATGTTTTTCTACAGTATAATAACGGTACTCCAATGGTTCATACATTCTAAAAGGTACCTACAGTGCGTGCGGATTTTTTTTTCCACTCAGATAACTTATCAAATCTGATAAAGCGGAAATTCAGCTTATGTCTGCATTGTAACCGTATCTCAAGATGGCGTCATAGGTACATAATTTTAGAAGCAGACTTGTATATGTATACGTTGCTCCGTATCGAATTGATCGAATCACCAAGTTTACATTCAAATAAGTACATATTTGAAAAAAAAAACACTGTGCCAAGACCTGATAATAAAGAAAATCTAATTTATAAATGTTAGAAACCAGCATCACCAATCCTATTTATTCAGCGTATGTAGTTACTGTGGACAATAAGACGATAAATAGTCAAATAGAGAATGCAATGAGTATGTTACTATACTGCAGTATCTTAAAACCAAAACGCTACGACCATGTCTCCATAACTTTAAGCGAAGTGGCGCAATAGAAGAGAATGAAACAAAAATCCACATTAGGACGATAGTCATTGCCTATAAAGATGTCAGACCATGCACTAGAGAATAAAGTAAACAAAGACAAGGAAGCCACAGCTACATTCAATACTTTAACTTCATTTGCATATCGTGTTTTAACAGTTGAGGAGAAAATCCACCACATTGTAGGAATGAACCAGCTGTTAGTACAAATCGGCGACGAAAGCTTGGATTAAAACATTTCACTAACCGCTGTTACTGTAACTAATTGTTCTCGAATATTCTAGCCAATTAGATCACGTTGATTGCTATATTGATTTGTTTGGTTATAGATTTAACACAACTAAGGAAAAGAAATTGTCTTTACTATGATTGTTCCGTGAACAAATTCATGCTTTGTTTTACAGTTCTACTATTTTTACAGCTGCCTTTAACTTTTAGCATATTATATCCATTATCAAACTTTACGAAACACGTGTCATACATGCACATAATACACAAAAACCACCTGTTTACAAAATCAGGTTTAATAATAGGTTTTGCTTGAGACAGGTTTAAACACCATTTTATGTATGGAGTTTGGCATTTAACCAGGTTTAAAAAGGGTGTAAACCTGGGTCTAAGTGATAAGTGGATAGCCTCGTACAAGTATTACTGCTATATATAAAACTACAATTTACTTCACATATTGCAATATCAAAACTAGATAATTTCGAGAATAGTGTGGGTGATCTAGAATCCGTGGTAAGTGTCGCAAAACGCAAGGCGGCGACGATCGCGACACTGATAGCCTGCGCTAAGGATGCCGTCACGACCTACACGAGCACAAGAAACTAATTTAGACTACACCTATATGCTTGGCTTCCAGCTTATTCTATCGATAGGGATAGCAGAACTCCAGGAGATGCTATAGCCCTTGCAACTTGACAAAAAATTGCAAAGAAATTAGAACTACAAGGCCTTTGGTAAACCCTGTTATTACGGACATAGAATATCGGGCTAGCAGCAGATAAATCTATAAACGAGTTGGACAAGCAATAAGTTTTCAATAAACAGATTATTAGTCAATCATTAACTAGCAGAAGCGGAACTGTTTCCTTCAGTTACACTTCTCGATAACAAATCACGAGAAAGCAAACAACATTACTGTAATTATATTTAGTGCAAGAAATGAAGAATTATTACATCTAAGCACAGTAAAAAGCAATCATGCTAGAATTCAAGTCACCAACAGTGGGTGGACACTATCTGATTACACAGATAGAATATTACAAAACGAATTACAGTGAAACGAATTCAATCTGCAGTATCATGCGATTCAATTATATCTAGATTAAACACATTTAATTTTATTAGGCACTTAAACGTATGAATTCTATTACTACGTTTCAAAACGCCAAGAAGTTTCATAATCAAAACACAAAAAAGTTCAATTCAAACACCACCACGACTGGTTCCGTTATCATCTTATGAAACAGTATATCTTGTACAATTAAGATAAGACTAATGCACAGTGCAAGAACTTGTAAATTAAAAATAACGATCTTGAAGTCACGACGGGTTAGAGGTTTCTCAGTAAAATTTACATAAATACCACGGATAAATTCCGGGTAAACGCAAGTATTGTCAACTATGCTCCAGGAAAGTCATACATAACGTACAGTAAAAGCGAAAGTTAATAGCGCATTACATTAGATCTTATTCATCTATGCTGATTATGGGATGGAAAAACCTAGACAAAAATCTACATATTAATTCAGGGAATTAAGAGTTGAGTTTTATTATTAGTAGCTTTCTGAAGCCTGAGATTTAATCTTGAAATTTAAATTGACGCGTCATTCCATAGACATCCCTATTAATTACAGTGATGATTGAATATATAATCAACAAGACGACGAAGCACAAAATAAGGGAGAAAGCAACGATGGAGAGGTCACAGGGTAATGTGCTAAAAGTTATATGCTCATTACAAGGAAACCTGACGAAAGCTTTACAAGTCGCACTCGGCAATCAGATGGCGAGACCTCGTGCAAATATAAACACTGTTGTTCCTCGCTGTTGACATTTAAGCGCTGAAATAATACATGTATCGCGTATCTAAAGTTTATCGGTAGAAGCGAAGTTGGCGCTAGTCTTTCGAGTAATGTATTGAATACCAACCCATGATATACGAACCACATAATTGCGACAAAGTTTAGATGAAGTAACGGACGAATGTTAAAGATTACTTGATGGGTTCTGGAATTGTTTTTTACTATCAATTTATTTGTTTATTAAAGCATAGCTTATTAATATTATCTAGGTCTGAACTATCAATGAACAATAAACAACAATGATGATGCATTTTCAATGTAATGTATTGTAAGGTGTACAATAAAGCATATATAAATAAATAATGAATATTAAAATTAAAGCGTTCATTTACTGTCATTGTGTACTTTTAAACTAAGGTACTGACCAGAATCAATTATTATCAAATACTATATATTTTGTAATAACGCAAACCTTTCAGATTTCCACACTTTAAATCCACCTACATCAAAATTCTATCAAGATTGCAATGGTACAATGACAGTTATTAATATTAATCCATTTCCTATTGACATTATTTTCTTTACACTTTCAAAACCTGCGTAGGAAGATGAACAATTTATAATAGCCATACATATTTATACCAATTTAGGAATACCAAGTCAACGTAATACTTTTAAAATCACAAAAATGCGTTCGAAATGTACTGCAATTAAAAACTATTAGAAACAAAAACGTAAATTCACAAAAGTTGCCATTTATAAAACTGTTATTCCCAATCGTAGTAATTTTGTGTCACATCTCCGCATATGCAATTATAACGGTAAATACGATTGGTCGGCACCGAACCATAGACATGTGACATACGCCTGTGTGTGCGCACATTGCCATCCTATTTTAAATAACGGCAATTTATCCTATGACTAGTGAAGTTCCACCGAAATTATGGTCGAGTGGTTTTTAATGTCAGCGAGTGAAAATAAGATGGAAACTACGATAAAATTAATTGAGGTTTATTTCAAACGACCTCATTGGTTATGTGGCTCACACATAGGATAAATCACAAATGTAGTAAATCCTTAATGTGAATAAATTTCAAATGATAGAACTTGGATCAGAAAATATAAATCATTGGATTTAAAATGTGTATAAAAATGGTAATGCTAAACAAAACTAATGCATTCTATCATTTTACTATGAAATATATTAAAGTACTTCTATCCTAGAACAAGCTGTTTAGTTTTAGATTTACGGAGATCGACGACACTCTACATATTACATAAACAAAACTTACAAATCTGGAATTACAAAAACGTTGATGATTAAAATAATAAAGCGCCACATGCAACTCGATTTCATTAATTTTATCGAACCTCTTGTCAAACATCGGATACCGATAAGTCGTAAAAGTGAATAAATGCAGGCGCGACAGGAAACGCATACAATTGGTAGCACCGGATATTTGTTCGAAAAGGGTCCCGACCTTGTCCAGCGATCAATAAAACTAAGGTTAATAGATTTGATGATCGATACACTTGATGAGCAAACTACAATAGCGATAGTATGACAACAAAGGAAGAAACATACAGATGAGACGATGGATGATGCTATGCTAAAACAAACAAACAATAAATACCAAACAAAACAGTGTTTATAATTATACTGAATGGTGGTATTGTCATTCTCTTTGCTTGGAGTAAGTTGAATGAAAACGGTACAAAACATTGAAGTTTGTTGGTAGCAGTTACTGCAGAACGAGTACGAATGTATGCCATAGTCCGTTCTTAGATTAGGAATTGACTGTCTGAATAAATATTTGAATTTGTTTACGCACCTGCGTTTTAAATAATTCAGAACGAAAAGCAAATAGAATAAAATAAGCACTCCAAGAAAAAAATCATTCGCAAACAAAAACGTCGATGCTAATAACAAAGCACATAGGTTGCGTGTTTTGAAAGCAAAGCTCGCGAAATTATAGCAATCTTCAAACAGACATAATTCTGTATGAAAATGAAAATAAACTGAAATCTTACGGCTCCACTGAGAAGGAACTAAGGAAAATAATTGTAAGCCCCAGTAATTGCTGGGTTTCGCTCCGGGATTATAAAGTGGTAAATAATGCGGTTCCAAGGAGGAATATTCAAGGAGTAGCAAATTATAAAACATCCATAATTAAAACGAGTCTTAGTTTAACATAATAATTTAACAACCTAAAGGCAACCAACCATACGTTTCTTGGGAATACTAAACTAATTTTGTGTCAAAGTGGAATTTACTATTTCATAGTTCGTAAGATGTAAAAGTCCTACTTATTTACGGAAATCCTGATGTTATCTAACTTTCCTTCCAAAGAATCGACAAGTATCAATTTGAAATTTATTCAAATCAGCGAAATAGCAAGAAAGAGGCGTGACTTAAGACCGGCAAGTGAACGCATAAATCACATTACTGCTCTGTGTAACCACTGTTATAAGGTGCATGATCGGCTCATGGCCCATACAATTTCCTGAACTGTGTACAACACAATTATATATCAATTAAACTTCAGCCAGTTATTACAAGAACTTTCTTAGTCCACGTGCCGTGTTGTGCAATACAGCTTTGAATTATGGAGTCACTACTACTGATCTAGATAACTCAAAAGCAAACCATGGAGTGCTGAATAGTATTGGAAAATTTATAGCCTCAAGTGATAATATGGCAGAACAAACGCTAATGGAAACCGATATAAATTATGCAGGGAAAGGAGGAATCTGAATTAAAGACAATATTCCAAAGAAAGGCAACATCGAGTAAACATTAACTTATAATTCGTTTAAGTGCTCCTTATTCTTCAATTGAAAATTTATATTAAAGCTCACAGTGATGCAAGAGGAAATAGACTTATTATAATTTATCCGGCAGGGCGTTTTGCACCGACAATTTGATTAGTCTTGTATATGAGACTTGGCTATCGTTTACTCAAACGTAAATTTAATCGACTAAAACGCCTTGAAGTAGGCTTGTTTAATTTCACTTTCCAGTGTAAACGGAAAATGTCTGTAAATAAACTAATATCAAGATCGCTATATCACCATGCTACCCACTAAGTTTAATATCATTAATAATTTCATAAACCCCGGCTATGACACTTGATACTATCTACACAAACTTCACGCCAAACGAACGAACAACCAGATAGATCTAATCGAGACATCGACTTTAAACAATTTATTTATAGGCTCATTAGAGAGCTTAGTTCATATTATTTAAAACCTATTTAGTAGTACAGAGGACACTATAACCCATATAATATGCGATAAACAAGATAAGGCGTCGAAGCTCTCGATAATTTATTCAATTACAACCTGTACACCTTTCTCGCTAAGCTAGAAATACTATGCACAATTTTGACAAATGAAATAATTGCTTGTCTTTTGTACACCAGTGCATGTGCTTCGTAGCCTGCTGAATAATTCACGGCACGCATAATCGATATGCAATACGATACCAAGTATATCGATTTCCCTTTCAGTAAAATACGAGTTGTATTCAGTGGAAAATGCCATTCTGATACACAAATCGAGTGAAACGTAGAAAACAAAGATAATATAATCGATAGTGCAGCTATAGTAGTATTTAACTTTCGAGCCAATGAAATCATCAAGTGCGTAGAAAGAGAAGGGACTGAACATAATCAAATAGAACAAACACAATAAATTATTATAAACGTAATAGAGCAAAGCATAAACGGCGTGAAAGTTTAATTAATTAATGAAACTATACCTTTAAACGAGTTGCCGACAGTTTATAAAGATAACACAAAATACGTTCAAGTTAATAATATAGAAGTTGCTCGGTACATTTACAAAATTGCGTTTGCTGTTAATGCAGACGATTACAATAATTAACTCAATATAACATTACAGAATAAGATTTAATTTCAAGTGCTAAACGGTGTCCGAAGACTACAAACGTAATAGAAGGTGCGAAATTAACTAACGCCTAAGATTTTAATGTTGAGAATATACGTAGTGGCGCAAGAAGAGGAACTTTCACAGATTTGAGATAAGACGTAGTTTAAGTCAAAATGACAAGTACAGACATCTCAGTTAAGCCGTGCTTAATTTAACAAGGCGGATGAACAAAGCAGAATGCTGGATTAAGAGTTAATCAACGTTTATATGTATTTACGACGATGTTTATTTGCTTAATGAGCATTTTCACTTTTCTCCGGAAAGCCGATAAATATGCTGGAACTAGGAACACCTATGACCCAAGTGTTATTTATACTTAAAGGTTAGCTAATAATACGAGATAATAAAGTTATAAAATGGAGAAATATTTCAAGGGAATCAATAACCTTTTAGAATAAGTCTAGTTGAATTCAAAATTTATTTTTTGAGATAAATTCTAATAAAGCAAAATAAAATACGCACGAACTAGTCCAGATTTAAACAGAACTTAAATTTCTACAATATAAGTTTTTAAACTAACATGGTCACTAACACTTACATAACATACAATCATACAATTCTATTTATATGAATATTGTTCTTAAGTTTCAAATCTTTTGAAAATAGATGGAATATTAACGTCCCAATGTAATTCCAAACATAAGGCGTTTATGCTTCCAATACATTAAATTATCGTGAAAGTAGAAATTGGAAGCGATAATTTCCTAATATTTGAAGAGAATGTAGTGGGCTTTACGCGTGACGGGTAGCTCATATGAACTGCCTGACCCTTCAACCTCACATGCAATGGATGAAGAAGCACACCTAGCTATAAATATCTACCTAAGAATTTTATAGGGGATATGAATATTTTAATGCTGGCCATTTTATAGATATTTTTAACTGACTTCAAAAAAAGGAGAAGGTTATGTATTCGGCGGGGTACACCTATTACTCCGAGATTTGTGGGCCGATTTACATCGTTGTTTTTTTATTTGGTAGAGGAAGCCCGTGCGGTGGTCCCATATAAATTTTATTGACTTAGGTTGAGTAGTTTTTTAACCAGCTTCAATAAATCAGTTTATTTTAGCTTTGCCTATCTAGATGATCTGCTCATAGGTCTATCAATTTATTGTTATTAAAGGGAAAATATAAATATTGAAGTTACATACTACTTTATACAATATAAATACACATCTTATAATTAACTACTACGTATCTACATTAATGTATAATATAATATATACAACATAAACATGTATAAAATACAGATTCAATAATATTAAAATATCATAAAAGTAGCCTTTTAGGCGTCGAAGAATTCATCCACATCACTGTCATCCGGAAGCGTGCCCAGAAGACTGGCAGCGTTGCCACGTTGAATGGCAACGCTTATTCTTTGCCCAAAGAACAAGGTTCGTTTTTCTGAGAATTCTTGGCCGATTTGAGTGTTTTTTTTTTTACGACAATGATTGGACGTTTGGAAGAACATGGGTGAGGCCTTTGCCCAGCAGTGGGACAGCGTAGGTTAATTTAAAAAAAAATCTCAAATTGGTTCTATAAACATTTATGAATCATTCCTCGCAATTATCAACTAAAAAGTATGAAATAAAAACTTTTAAACAAAAAATAAAACCGACTTACTAACATAAATGGAGATTCTCCGAATAAATAAATGAATTGAAATTGAATTGAATTGGATTGAAAAACCTTAACTAAAATGTAAAAAATAATCCTTGTATGTATTACAAAATCTTTTCATAAACCAACATTTTGAAGGCGGCGCGTGATTTTCATGTACATGATACGTTCACTTAAACTGTTTTTTTAATATAGATATGCACTAGACTGTACATTATATTTACATGACGCTCACGATGATTGATCGTACGGTACAGGAACATAAGTCGATATCAAGTACCTAAATCTATAATCAAGGTTTGAAACTCCATGTTCCGATCGATTAAGCTTCATTACAGCGAGCTAATGTTTCGTCATAATTCTGCACAATATTAAGGCTATAGCCGGGGGCTGTAAGTGGGTTATTGTGGGGATTTTTGCCACAATATGTTATCAGAACTGCGTACCACAGCCACTTTCGCAGTGCTTTCTAAATCCCCCAGAAGATTAGCACGCAACTAAAATACTACCGGTGTCGACACGGAAGTTTTATTACCCTTGTATTCTTGTGATAGTGTCGATAAAAACGTGAGAGAAATATGTTACATATTGTTGTTATTATCTTGGATGGTTTTGCTTCATCATCAAGGATGTGGACTTCTTTTTCAAACAGTGCAGTGTTAGAATTTTCAACGTCTTTTTAGGGTTCCGTAGTCCTACAAGGAACCTTTA
Source organism: Asteroscopus sphinx (assembly GCA_949699075.1). Lineage (NCBI taxonomy): Eukaryota > Metazoa > Arthropoda > Insecta > Lepidoptera > Noctuidae > Asteroscopus > Asteroscopus sphinx. Next base: position 15,983,119 of record OX453022.1, on the reverse strand, counting down.
TAGTTTTGTCATGTCCGTCCGTCTGTCCTAATCCTTTACAGCTTAATAACTTCTACAGTTATAAACATAAGTAAATGAAATTTTGTTAAAAAATGGTTTAGATATAGATCTCAATTTTAAAAGAAAAAAAATCTTGGTATCGTATTTTAGGGGTGGCGCCCATACATGTGAAATGGGGATGAAATTATTTTTCTCGCTGCACTCCCTCGTGTGGGGTATCATTGAATAGGTCTACTAAAATGAAGGTAATGTTTCATACATAACTTTTTTATCAGGTATACCATCTGCGAAATACAGTTCGCCAAATTTGCTTGCAATGTGTCCCCCCACCCCTGCCATTTCTTAACTATGCAGCGTAGAAACTTATAGTCTTCCACACTGATAGAGCTTTCGTCACTCGCGACTAAAAGCCATCCAACTGTTGGTGTAGTCTCGTGGCCAAAGGTCAAAAATTTAAGAAGAATCATTTATTTTGTGCATATCATATTCATGAAACAAGGTCTGGCTGGTCACTGGTTCTATAGCTGTAGGATCCGTTAGATCCGTAATCACCAGAATGAATAATAGTTAACTGATCCCCGTCTGCGGTTGGGAAAGAAGGTCGCCAATACTGTTGCTTCAAACTATTAGATATGACGGAGCTCAATTATTGATCATTATATGATCGATGGATGGTATGGGTCGAAGGTACCCTATATAGTTTTGCATGTATTGTATGAGGTTACAAAACATGGGATTTTTGGCTTACGTCTCAATCGGATATGTTTTCCAGGCTCTCTTCTATTTGTCTGTTTCGTTCCGTGGTTTCTTTAGCTATATTACAACGTAAACCATCTCATGGATTATTTATATTTCTTTATTTATCTTTATACCTATCGTTTACATGTTTAAATAATTCAATATAAAAATAAATAAAAAACATTTAAAAATTAATATAAATTTAAAAATATATATTATTATTATAATGTGCAATGATCGCGAAAACCTAAGAAATTATCATCTCATGGAATATCATCAATTCCAAGCCAAACCTATGATTTTGTGCACCGGTACATAAATCTCTTTAGCATAACATATTCTCTCCAAACAGTTCAAATTCGTGATCTTCACTAAATCAAATGCCGATGATCTGTCCCACTTTATTCGTCCTTTAAACTATAATAAATCTTATCCGCAGGCATTATTACTGAATGCTACTTCACACATAGTATCTGCGGCCACCAGGGGGCGCGATAGTATCGCGTTGACGCCGCGGGAGAAATATTGCGCTCGCGCAAGCTCACATCTAGAGGTCCTACGTACCATGATATTACTGAGTGTGATACATTCAGGCAAGTTTTGGCGTCCATTGCTTATTGGAAACTGTTTTTAGAAGTTTTTCTTAAGAAGTGAGCAATGTAATACGTTAAATACGTACCTAAGAATGTTTTGAATATTGTTTTATTATTTTTGGTAGATTCCCGGACTTGTAAGAACGTGCCTTATTGCTAGTCAGTAGTCACAAGTTGTGAAATTATTCCTTTGTTACGTGTAGACACAACAAATTTGCTCAGTAACAATATTTTAGCTTCCCATGACATTGATTTGTTCAAAGCTTCAAACTATTTTAGTAATTTTTTCATTGTTTCTGATGAAAGGAATGTTTTGTTAAAGATGTAACGAAACGAATTTAGGTACGCAATTTAAATGAAAATGTTAACATTAATTAGAGTCTTGATTAACTATGTAAAATTAATTTTAGTCCTTCATTATCTTTTGTTATGCTTGAAATCTTGTAAGACAAATATACATTTCACATCTTTCTTTTATTCTATTTGAAAACATAATGGTACTTTTACAGGCGCTTCTTCTGAGCAATCAAGAGATGACAATCTCTTACGCATGCTGTCAAAGATGTAACAAGATCATGCAGTCAGATCTCAAAATAGACGGAACGAACCGTGACGGACCAATTAATACTCATTTGTAAATTGATATAGGAGACGTGATTGGTCAATGAAATTTAGCTGTTAGTATTCGCACATTAGATCTTTTTGGTAAATGTAAATAACTAAGTACATACGTATATTACATGTATATTTTATGGTATATCATTTGCACATATCAAAGATCTGTAGGATTTTGCAACAGTAGTCGATTTTTTCGAAAGCATAATTTAAAGGACTAACACACACAGGTTACTTTGTTGCCTATCTAGGAGAACAGGACTCTACCCTTTAACTAGTTAATTGTAAGCCTGTGCTAAATTATTTCCATGTAATCTGGTCCAAGTTTAACAAATAAATAACTTATTACTTATTATTATTCACAGCCATTACATTTGATGAATGCACACATCCTCATACTTGTGTACACAAATCGTCTTCTTCTAGTAAGACTAGTTTAAACTAGACCCCCAGTTTCTGAAAGGCTGGTCAACGCAAAAATTTACTAATCAGCTGTCAAATCTCAGGTCAAGCGTTGTGATTGGTTGTTAACATTTTTGCCGACCAATCACAGGAGCTGACATGAGATTTGACAACAGATCAAATTGATCAGCCTTCCAGAAACTGGGGGTTAGTCTATCGAAGTTGAATTGGAATTTTGGATATTTAGTTCAATATTTCTAAGTACGGTGTTTAATGACTCCACTTCGTTTCAAAAACTATCAAACTAATATTCGGACGTTTTATTATTACAATTAAAAAAAAAAAAAAAAGTTCACCAATTTAATCTCAACTCTCTCACATTAATCATATGCGCACGCACATCGTAATAAAACAAACCGCGAGTCTGATACGCCCGCGGGAGCGAAAGTCGCTACCGATGTTGTCCGAAGTTGCCCGACGGATCTCGCGCGCCGATAAATTCATTAATCACTTGCACTGCCGGCCAAACGAAATGGTACCGTTTTCCTACACTTACACGGCCTGCCAGATTAACTGTTATTGCTTTCCTACATCGCTGCTAATAATGCGAAATAGTCCGAGTCTTGGTTGCATATAGAAACTATTTATCTTAATGTTATGTCGTAAGAAATGAGAAATCTGGATATTAGGCGATTGGAGGAGTTATTACTTAAAAAAGAGTGTGTGTTGACAAAAGAAAAAATCTATCCTCAAAATTACGCTTTGGGGTAGAATGAGCAGGAACCTTTGACTAACACAGCCGCATTTGCAAGTTTATGGTAGCCGATATGTTTCTGGTATTTATTATGATCAAGAACGAATTCGTGACAGCGCGTCATTTTTCATGACCTAACCATTTTTACATGGGCACAGATTAATTAAATATTTGTCCTGGTATATGCTTATCTCGCTACAAAACATACAAGTAAGTAGGTAATAAAGGTATTTCTATTATCTCATTAGACTCTAAGGTTGAACTAGTCGCTCAATTCACAAACAAACATTGAAGGGTGATCACTCCATTATTTTGTATTGTAGATCCATAACTAAGCATGATATAGATTTATCTCTATATTATCTAAATTTGTATTTTAACAAAACAGTAAAAAGATAATTGACTTGAAATTTATGAGCCTAGAAACATCCGTATTTTAGCACAAATTTTAACGCTTTTTGGATGTAAATAAATGAGATAAGAAGCAAGAAATCTCGAAAATAATTTACATAGAATCATAGATTAGTTAGTCAACATTTTGAATAATATTCATTTTAATAAATACATACAGTAGTTACTTCATAAACACCCTAGAGCGAAAGAGTGATTCATAAAATATGTGCAATCATTTTCGGTAAAATTATTATACGTCTCACTTTACGCGTCTACTGCGGGTAAGCGGCGGGCGAAATAGCATGCTTTTTAACCACGCCCACCGATGAGTTCCAGCCGTCAACTAGTTCGCCCTTAACAATACATACTAGCTTTCTTTCTACGGAAGTTGCTATTTTCCTACATTTTAAGCGGCAATAATATTAAAACTTTATGTAACTTTACGGTCTGCTCATTTAACTAAAAGTTTTGTTGTATCGGCGGCATTATATTGCAAATAGCGCCCGTTTCTTGTCTCAATATTCTAATGGCACTCATATATTTGAGATTGGTTTAATCTAAGTGCCATTAAATCACATAATAAAACAAAATAATGGCTGTAGCAGCTGCCTTTAACAATTTCTTGTAACCGGAATATTAACATTTCTTCCGATAAAACTAAGACTATGAACTTTTCTAAGAACAACAACATATAGCATAGGAGGCCACGCAGTAACACCTTCTTCCCTTCAACTCATTGTTCAAACTAGGCCATCCAATGATTAATAGTTTGCCCACAAAGCACGTCTCTAAGCCATTTCTTTCTTTTGTGTAAGTCAAAGCACACTTTTCTCGTATAAAAAACAATATGCTATACACTTAACCTGGCATTAAGTGCACGCTCGTTAACAAAAGGAAATAATTTACGCATTTTACCGTTCGTAATTTCCTCTGCACTGCAGTGTAATCTGCGAAGTTTTAGTTCGTAGTTAAATATAGTACGGCCAATCTGAATACTTGTCATTTATTTTAACAGTCAGTAACATTCAGATGCTAGATGAACTTCAGTTCCTATTTATTTATATAATTCTTTATGCACAACTGGGTACAAAGATAGACCAGTGCATTTCAACGTGTGGGTCGCAACGCAAACCCCTAGGGAGTCACGAATGTTGATAAGATCTATATATAACTACCCATGTTTGCATAGAAATGAATGATATGATATGATATGAATCCTGTACAGGGGGGGGTCGCGGTTACATGAAAAAATAGTGTTATAGTTCTTTGTTTATTAGACTTACATAATTCTGTCTAGCGAAGGGCGAGTGGGTCGCGGATATTTTTTAAACAAAAGGTCGCACTATGGACAAAGTTCAAAAACACTGTTATAGACTATTCTGATTTTAGCGGAAAAATTAGAAAGAAAGAAAGAAATATGATTTATTGCCACAACAAGACATGCTAATAATAACTTGTTACATTCACTAAAATCATTAGATTTAATTTTTTTCATTTACTAAAATAGATTACTTCTACGATAAATAGGTGTAATTTAAAACACATCATATAAAATAGCTACCCTAATTATACTCACTTTATTAAATTTCAGTAAATAAGTACCTCTATAGTAATTTCTATAACCTTCAATAATTATTGATTGCCTCGTTGATCTAGTGGTTGCAAACGCGACTGCTGAGCGTGGGGTCCTGGGTTCGATTCCCGGGTCGGCCAGTGTTATTGGGTTTTTTCACTAGGAAATTCTCAGTAGCAGCCCGGAGTCTGGATTTGTGCCCGATCAATGGCAATAGGCTCGCCCCCTATTACATGGGACTATAACATAACTGGCGAAATGTGGGTGTACTATTACACCTCAGCCTACCCCTTCGGGGAAATACAGGCGTGATGTTATGTTATGTGTTATGTTATGTTCAATAATTATTCCTTCCTTTACCTACGTTTTGATTGGCCCACATTTGCAAGCTCTTCAATTGCGGATGCTCTTATCATCATAAAGCACAAGCCAATTTAATCATTACCTTTCTAGTACAATCTTCGCTCACTCGATCATTCATTCGTTCATTTACTTTTTAGTTCGGACCACCTAGATGTTGGTAAGTGGGGCGAATTTAACAGAAAATTCTCGTTGGAACCATCGATTATTCTGAAGTACATACATACATACATATTATCACGCCTGTTTCCCATTGGGGTAGGCAGAGACTATGGATTTCCACCTGCTACGATCCTGACACACCTCTTTCGCTTCATCTACGTCCATTAACCTCGTCATTCATGCTCGTCGGTTTAGAGTACTCTTAACCTGGCATTTTTTGAGAACGTCCGCGATTTGATCGCGATACGTTCGCCGAGGTCGTCCCCTTCCAACTCTTCCATCCACACTCGCTTCGTATACTTGTTTCGTCAATCTCCTCTCGTCCATCCTCTCTATATGTCCAAACCATCTTAACATACCTTATTCTGAAGCAAACTGCAATAATGCTCCTCGGACGAATATAAAAGGCGGAGAGAATCTCGCTAAACAATAAGTAAAGCATCCATAGTATGCCGGCTGGCTTAAAAAAAGTATGGGCCGGCCGTACATTGTGAAAAAACGCACACGTTCACATCCATAGTATGCCAAAAATCTAGTGTGACGGTAATCATTGTTGTAGTGTGACAAATAAAATAACAGTCTAAATCTGGTGTGTTAAAATGCTTTCTAAATTATAGTGAGTTTCGGAAAAATTGAAGTGCTTCAATTTAGCGAGATTCCGTCCGCTTTTTTTATTCGTCCAAGTAGTGCTCAATGAATATGTCAATGAAAATTGTGTATGATGAATAATGTTTCAAGTCAATATTTAATTGCTGCATACAAAATATACAACCGAAAACGTCCTGGATACATGCCTACATAAATAAAACATTGTATGAATAAAGGTAAGATTCCATCGCAAGCCCCGCTACGGCTGCTATGCAGTAGCGTAACTTTAAAGTGAGAGCGTAGTGGAGCGTAGTGTAGTTGTGGCGTAGTGTAACGTAGCGTCAGTAGTATATTATACGTATACGTACTCATTATTTTACAAACCTATTCATTAATAATTTCTTAGATTTTCGCGATCACTACACATTATAATAAAACAAGTTTTACCGGATTATACCGGATTTAACGTCATTATAACCTATTTATTATCAACCTTTTAATTTAATCTAAAAAGCTATCACTCTATCTATCTATTCTATCTTTCTTATTCGTTTATGTATATATAAGTCATAAACTTACTAATGTCTATGGTATAAGTATTGTAGTATTAGGTTGTTGTGTGCGTCGGGTGGAGCGCAGGATTAAAATATTTTACTTTCTTTCTTTCTTTTTCTTAGTTTCCGAAATATTAAGGTTTATTTTGGTGACCCGGACTCATTGCTTTCTAGTGTATTTTCTTAGTTTGCAGTGTAATTGTGCCTTTATCCCAAACATAATAAACCCATGTATTACGGACTCATCACTAACCAAATATGGAGGGACCGTTAAAATATTGTAAATAAACGTTCACCAAAATAATCTTCTTATAAGGAAGTCGTCAAACTTAAACGTTGCACCGATTAATTTTTGTTTCTTTGATGATAGTGTTAATTAAACTTTCATTCATGGATGTAGATATTATAAGAAAGAATGTGGGTTTTAGTGTAACAAACGTTTTTTATAGGGTTCCGTATCCAAACGGGACCCTATTACTCTCGCCACGCTGTCCGTCCGTCTGTCTGTCTATCACAGGGCTATATCTTTTGAACGGTAATAGGTAACCGGTTCAAATTTTCTCAGAATATGTGATGCTAAGACCCCTATTACGACAAATACTAAAAATTAAAATAATCTAAAACCAAAGTCCAAATCTAAAAATTCATATTTCGCGCTCTGTACGTTGATGTCTTTTGATGAACTCTCGTAAATTAAATCAGTTTCTATGGGGTATCAGGTCAATGGGTTGTACGGAACCCTTACAGCTTGAGTCCGACTCGCATTTCGCCGGTTTTTATGGCATAGGATGACGAAACAACTGAGGCCCACCTGATATTAAGCGGTTATCATTGCCCATAACAACTGCAATACCACCTAGATTGTTGCCTAAATGGTATTGCAAAATAATCGCGATCGCCAAACTGAGACCTAAATATGGAAGTCTCAGGTGATTGTAATTTCACCGGCACCCGTACCCTTCGCACAGGAGTACAGCAATGCAAGCATTCTGTTTGGCGACAGAAGTAGGTGCGGTGGTAATAGTAGTACTTCCCCGGACGATTCCACTTCTACAAAAATACAAAAAAAAATGCAGATAAAAACATTGCTCTAATATGAAATAACTATTCGCAAATGCAACGTATAAGATTTTAAATAACAATTCATTCAATTCATGTGCAGTAGGTAAAAACAATATCACAATTGTAATTTCAAATCTAAACACCAAATACATAATTTTCAAACGCGCAAAAGGTTTAACCATATCATTTCTCTCTAGACGCTGTCCCTACAATACAAAAGCGATAGCTCAGAAAACGTCTCCAAAGGGACTATTAGCTTAGATCGATGGCTCCAAATAATAGATGGTCATGTCACAAATTGACTAACAGAGGTTAATTGTGACAGCGACCGGGGTTAGTCTTGAGTAGAAAGTTGCCGCGGAATTGACTGCGCATGCGCATTAGTCAATCAAGGCAAACGGTTTGAGTCAAACCGTTTAGACTTCCACCTTATGGCAGAGGTTTGTTATAAGATGTTTAAATAAGAACTTTTGTATGATTAAGTTGTTTACCTATTATTTACAATCATAAATACAAATGGTATCTGACTCTGTGTATTTTTTTCACAAATTATGAATAGAATAGAATTAGAATAGGATGTCTTTATTTGCAAGTAATAGGTAAAGACGGTAAAGATTTTTTTTTTATGGTAAAGACGTCGTGCCAAATGGATTAATGGACCGAACACCTAAAGAAGTTATCTAGGACGAACCTGATGCGGAAGGTGGAGGACCGAGTGTTATGACGCAACTTGGAAGAGGCCTATGTCCAGCAGTGGACTGCGATAGGCTGAGTTAAAACACGTATAATCATACATAACTGTCGTATAGCAGTGGTCATAGACCGTTGTTATTAGTTTATTATTACTACGTGGCTATTCTTAACAGCTGTAAATGAGGCAGCAAATAACGACATATCAATAGCTAATGGTGTCACATAGTTTCACAATGTAAATGATCTAATAATCATAAATAGTCTTTTAATTAAACTCAAACGTTTTATGGCTCAATAAATATCAATACGAAATGAACCGTAGTTGGTTACACTAAGGGAGACTTTCCACCAGAGCTATGTGAGAAAGCTGAGCGATGAGCGAGAAAAAAACTACCAATAGGATTGCTTCATTTTGCTAGCCTCGCACAATGCAGAGGATCTACCCGCGTTTGACGAATGACATACGATGCACGAATTTACGTTCCGACTGATACCTAACCAATAAAGCACATAAAAAGGCACAATAAAGAGACTTCGGTTCATAGTCATATGAACCGAAGTACCGACCGCCCATGTACCCATAATTTATACGTTGTTCCCGTTTACTACTATTTTCATGGTGTACAATAAAGTAAATTCTATCTATCTATCTATATATGAAATTGACCGCAGATAAAGATAAGATAAGATAAAATTTATTCAGTTACAAATACAGGTGCAATATTTCCATAACTCAGTATTACATAGGTTCATTTATGCACTAAATTATACAGTTTCACTGGGCCCACACTAGGATGCCTTGTGTCGTGATCGTGACGTAATAGAAACAAACGTCAAAACAATCATCGCACGTGACATGAGAACGATGATTGACCGAAGTAGCAAATTGTGCGATGACTGGTGCGATTAATCGAATATCGTTGACACCTCACGACGCCTTTTTTTTTTGTCCGTGGTGAAATCCTCATGGACGCACTCCGCTCGGGGTAGGCGGAGCCAGTGTCGGACTCTTACCGACTTCCACCACGGTGTTCCTTCAACTACCTTAGCCGGGGGCGTGAGAACCCGTCAGTATTCACACAACCACCCCCGACAGGTCCCGGCCCGCCATAAACAGGCGAGCCCCTTCTCCCCGTGCGGCCTAACGTCGGCCGCACCCTCCCCAGTGGCGCACACGGAACACTGCACGTCACCTCACCTCATGGGCCTTTACCAGCTACGCCAGCTGCGCCAACTACGCCAGCTGTGCCAGCTACGCCAGCTGTGTCAGTTACGCTAGCCGCGCCAGCTACGCCAGCATACCGACCCCTCACGACCCCTGCTTCGCTATTGGTGCCTGGTGGGATTTTTCTTGCTCACCGCTTAGCTTCATCGTATAGCTCTGGTGAAAAGGCACCCTAAGGCCCGTGTTAGACAAGCCTATAATAGCACAAGAGATACATTTTTAGTTTAGGTTTGACAGAACAAAACGATATTGAGAGTGCTTTTAAAAAAGACCTCAGTGGCCATTTTGATAACTTCTATTAATAAAAGATGAGTCTTATGACTATGACAAATACTTGGAATAAAAATTTCATTCTAATTATTCTAAGATTTAAACAAATTAAATAACGTCGGCTCTTAAGTACAAACTGTAGTATGAATGCACCTTTATGTAGATCAGATAAGGCCAATTTGTACTGCTATGGATACATGATCACTGATGATCTGATGACCTTTGCTTGCGGCGCTCTCGTTTAGGTTATTTCGAGATTTTACTGTAGTTACAGAGATTTATCAATTTTCTGGACACTTGACTACGAATTGTTAAGATAAGATGGATTTTGGAGTATTGCATTCAAGGTGTATTACAGTTAACTTTTGTTATTAAAATTGGGCTATATTACTGGCAGTAAGTACCCACATTACTCAAAATTTATTAAAAACTATTTGTGCTAGATCTCGCATCGATCTTGTGCAGGTCTCATCTCTGTTACCGTTCCTAAGTTAACATGTTTTTTATTTACTAGCCCATAAAGCTTTTATTTTTGAGTGGCAGCAGCGTTCTTGAGTATTTAACCAACCAACTGCGATCGCCAACCCGCCTGCCAAGCGTGACGATTATGGCATATCCCCTCAACATGCTTGGGGGAGACCTATGTCCAGCAGTGGACGTCTTTCGGCTGAAATGATGATGATGATAAATTTAAAAAAACAAATTCGAGCCTTCATAAAATTATTTTGTTACTTCTTTACTTCCTAATTCAAGCTATTGCATTGCTTTCTTCTTTCAAGCTTTTTGAAGTTTTGAAAAGAACCAGAGTGACCGAGATAGCATGTAGGATCAGCAAGCTGAAGTGGTGGTATGCTAGCCATATATGTCGAAGTACAATGGCCGTTGGATCAGAACCGCGAATCAACAAACTCAGCGTACGGCTCCCCCCCGCCAGGTGGACCGACGACCCGAAGAAGGTAGCCGGGGTGGACTGTATGCGGAAGGCAGAGATCTGGAGGATAGTGTTCTGGCGCAGCTTGGGAGAGTCCAGCAGTGGACTACGATAGACTTAGTTGATGATGATACGGAGTTGAACTCGTCCTCAAGTGGACTTAACAAATATGTAAAAAATATTCAGAAAGAACATTCAGAATCCACCCTTTGTCTTCGTCATTCTAATTATATCCAAGATTGGATCTCAGTGTAACGTGAGCGAATCTTAATCGACATCAGATAAGGACAATTTGTTCCATAGATACATGATCTCCGATGATCCGATGACCTCAAGTTACGGCACTTTGCTTAAACGTTACTTGCGCTTCAATTCTGTCGTATCACATGGCGATCTTAACTTACTGTGTCAGTATCATTAGTTAGGTTAAAGGAATCGTGAGTGTCGTGGATGTCGTGTCAAGCAGTCTACGATGACATTACAACTGACAATTGATTGGGTATCTTTGCTCAATCAAGGATTGATGCGGTTTTAAATTGTTTAAATTGCAAGTTCTGGAGTAGCGACCGCGTACTGAAAAGCGCAGCATGGCCCCCCATAAGGTGGACCGACGACCTGGTGAAGGTCGCGGGAAGCGCAGGACCGGTCGTTGTGGCGATGCTTGGGGGAGGCCTATGTCTAGCAATAGAAGTCTTTCGACTGAAATGATGATGGTGATGACTATATTATGGGCTCGGCCTTCGGTCTCGCAAATGTCACCCCTTAGAGGATGAACATAAAAAAAATCTTTTCTCAGTGCTCACCTAAACTCAAACTCAAAACTTTTATTGCATTCATGTGTACATAGGTGTTACATTTATAAGTCCTAATTCCTAAGGAACTCTTGTGCAAAATTTCATGATTCTAGTAGACCCACTGGTTTAGGTTGTGCGTTGTTTGTCAGTCAGTGTTAGAGTTTTACATAACATAACATCACGCCTGTATTTCCTCGAAGGGGTCAAAGGTGTAATATTTCACCCACATTTCGCCAGTTATGTTATAGTCCCATGTAATACGAACCTATTGCCATTAACCGGTCACAAATCCAGACTACGGGCTGCTGCTGACAATTTCCTAATGAAAAAACCTAATAACACTTTGCCCTATCCGGGAATCGAACCCAGGACCCCACGCTCAGCAGTCAAATAGAAAGAAAAGAAAGAAATACGAGTGCAAACAGTACAACGGTAAAGGCTAGACAAATGATGATGAATAGTAAGTTAGCAACCGTAACTGACAAGTCTCCTTATATGAAAGCTCATATCCAGCAATACACAAGTACAACCTGATCGATAATTTCGTGATAAGGACAGGAATTTATAGGGTTTATCTGCCGTTTATCTCCTCAAACAGCAATTGCTCAAGGTGCTTTCAGGGCAAGGGTTAACTATTCATAATTTATGCACCATGGTGACCTTAGCCCTATACGTTTATGCTACTTACTTTTACATGAACTCATGCGGCGCCAACACAATTTATAGTGAAACTAAAGCGTGTTAATACAGATTTACAGAACAGAAGTTTTGAAACCTTCGCGAATTTCACTCATATTGAAGTATGTTAACGAGTCTTGTCGCGCACAATTAAATCGAAATATAACAATTGAGATTTTGCGAATTGGATTGAACTACACGACACGAAAATCCTCTCCACTGATCGTCATTACTATCCCAGAATTGTACGAGAAGCGATTGAGATAAAGAAATATAAAAATTTCAATCGGGAAGATGGATATAGGTTGTCCTCCTCGTGGAATCCGGTAATCGAGAAGTGTTCGCGTCGTGGTATGTCTACATGTATGTCCGCCGAAACTGTCAGCATTGTGTGTCGTGATTCAGCATATCTTGTTACGGACAGCGACGTTACGAAAAACCAACCGCGGGTAGTTCGAGAAAACAGCCGCCGCTCTAGACTATGCACAGACAAGTAAGCCTATGACACCCACATACTTCAGTCTGCTCGTGACCACGGCCAATGCAACTTGACCGAAACGTCGAGGTTAGTCAAAATGTTTGTTATATTTTGATTTAATTGTACGCGACAAGTCCCGTAAACATAGTTCGATTTACAGAATATTTAAATTGTAACACTTGGATCTGACTAACAAGATGGAGAAAGGATAAAAAAAAAGTCTCGTGGGTCTCTTAGATAGATAGATAGATAGAGTACCTACCTACCGTGCGTACTTCTCCGCTAAATAGTGATGCTTGCATTGCTGTGTCTTGGTCTGAAGCACAGATAATATAATATCTAAAGGGGGTGCCGGTGAAATTACAATCACATGAGACTTTCCACCTTCATGTCTCAGTTTGGCGAACCGACTTGCAGTACCATTTAGGTAACAGCCTAGGTGGTATTGAAGTTGTTATGAGCAAAGGTAACCGCTGGCCCTTTAGCTTGTTTCGCCATCCTATACTATAAAAAGCTTGTTAAACACTAAATCTTTAAATTGTAATACTTGGATATGTGCTTGGATATGACTAACAAGTTTTAAGAAAGGTTTTTTTTTATCTCTGAGAAATCGGTGGCCATACTACATGAAGAAAAAAAAACGCGTCAAATACATGACCTTCTCCTTTCTTTGAAGTCGGTAAATAAGTCTCGTGGGTATCTTAAATAAGTGATAAAACATTAAAAACTTTCCAGAAATGATATTTGGTGTATCAAAATCTTTCTTGATTTATTTTTCTCAAATTACTAGATATCATGGAATTTCCAAACTACGTCTAAATTAGCAACAATATATAGACCTCATTAAAAGTTAGGGCTGCCATCAGGCCGGGTTTCCGCGGATTTGTCTTAGTTTGGGGGAGTACAGGCGGTAAAAAAAACAACATTTCTTTTTGGAAAAACCTCGGTCGCCAAATGTCCAGAGTTTGGAAGTCTTTGTCCAGCGCAAGTCCAAGCAATTTAGGTCATGGCAGCCTTATTCAAAGTACAATCAAACACAACCAAACACGAAACACCACACATGACTTATTTACCAGCCACGAACACATAAATCCATAGGGCACACGACCACAAAGAACTCTTGCTCACGAACCGTCGAAGCTAATTAAGGGCATCTCTCCATCGCTGGCTGATTTATTATCACCATTAGAGCGTGTTCGAGTTGTCACGAAGACGCTGGTGATACCAGCAATGGATGCGCAACATTCAGAATATATCGCCAGTGATGTATCGTATTGAGATGTTTTATTACGCAATTGTGAGTAACAGATGGTGTGTTTATGCATTTATTTTTAGTTTAAAGCAGGGAAAGGTAAAAAAATAGATGTAATGAAATTTTTTCATACATGTCAATAGTAATGAATAATAATGCACGTAGTAATTACGTCTGCTAGAAGGGGAGAGGTTTCTACTTTACAATTTGATTCACCTAGGACAGTTCTTTTTTGTTTCTGTGAGCATAGATTGGTTAAAGTCATTATAATAAAACAAAGTTTAACCGGATTAAATCGCGTATATTATTTAAATTGGTTTCCCTGACGGTTTTGATTGGTTAAAGTCATAAATAAATGTTATTATTATTACTCAAAGCTGAAGTGGCAGTGGGCTGGCCATGTCTGTCGAAGGACCGATGGCCGTTGGAGCAGACGAGTCCTTGAGTGGAGACAGCGTATCGGCAAACGCAGCGTAGGGCGCCCCCCTGCCAGGTGGATCGACGACCTAAAGAACGTGGCTGGGGGGGACTGGATGCGGAAGGCAGAGGACCGAGCGTTGTGGCGCAACTTGGGAGAGGCCTATGTCCAGCAGTGGACTGCGATAGGCTGAGTTGATTGATTGATTATTACTCAGACTGAAAAATCTGATTTAAAAAAAGTAAACATCTATGATTGTTATATTTTGATTTAATTGTGCGCGACAAGTCCCGTAAACTTAGTTCAATATAAGTAATAATCTGTCAGTTCATTTTTCGAATCATCACATTATTATGAAGAAATGGTTTGTTGCCGCTTGAAAACGGTTTATAGGCGCTGGCGCAGCTAAGCCAAAATCCGTTTAATCCGAGTTATTTACCTTTTCAATCACCAGTTTACCTGTACCTATGTGTGTGTGTGTGCACATTTAACACATCAAACTATTAATTAACAACTAGCATTGAGACATTTCCTTATTGACTGCATTATTTGTCACAACATCATATCATTTCATCGTATCATTTGTGTTGCATAAATAACATAACATAACATAACATCACATCACGCCTGTATTTCCCCGAAGGGGTAGGCAGAGGTGTACAGTACACCCACATTTCGCCAGTTATGTTGTAGTCCCATGTAATAAGGGGCGAGCCTATTGCCATTAACCGGGCACAAATCCAGATTCCATAAATATCCTTGTATAACATGAATTTAAAATAACATCCTTATATCTCAGACCAACAAAAATATGGTCTAAGCCTTATATCTACGAAGTAAATTGCCGGACGATGGTGTCCTGGCAGCAAAATGAGCCACCTTTTTTTCTTGAATCAGATAGAAATCAACAAGAAATATGTATTGTATGATATATTTTCTTTAGCTTTCTATAAAGTTGGTATGGTTTCTTTCAGCAATCTTATGAACTAATATTATAATGATGATCATGGACTGCAGATACCAGTAGCATTTTTGCACTGCGCAGGTTTCCCCGCCTCTCCCCTTTCGACCAATGACACCCATAAAAAAGTTCCTGCCACCGTCTTGAGACAACTTTAGGCCAGCTAACTTAAATTGTGGGTATTTGTAACAATGAAAGTCCAGGGTGTATCATGCAATTATATTAATAACGCATTGCGTATCCATTATTGCAACTTTTGATGTAAGCATGTTATTAGTGGGGCGGCGGAGCAATCGCCTAGCACCTGTAACACAGATTGACTCCTAGCTCGGGACTGGGGTTTGATCTGTCTCTACACGTAAAATTCCAGATGTATCTGTCGCTCAATCTAGTACTTAAGTTAAACTGTACCCATACGTTTATAAATAAAAGAAAAGACTTGAAAGACTTGAGACTTGATTATTCATCCCAGATTATGTAAAAACTTTTTACTGTGGCCAAGTACACGAAACCTGACTTAACACATTGGTTTAGTGAAAAACTCATATACATGAAAGTATACATGTAACATATTTTTTGGTATTCTTGATCAATCTTTAATCAGTCATCAGACTCTTCAGTCAGATTTTTTAATCAGTCTTCTTTGACTATAATTAGATGAGTTGTCTACACATTGTTACATAGAGTGCTTCCTCCAGCGAGGCAGCTACTCCTCTATACAGCAGCTAAAATCTAGACCAGTGATTCCTAAAATAAGGGGTTTCGTGGAAACCCGAGTTCAATTGAAGGAAAGCCAGGTTTCCGCGAACAAGCTAAAATGTTCTTTTAGTTAAAAGCCAGGTTTCCGCGAACAAGCTAAAAAGTTCTTTTAGGGTTCCATAAAATAAAAATATGTTTTTCTTTTACTTTTAGAGTTCCGAAACCATAAAACTTTGGGAACCGCTGGGCTAGAATGCAGCTTCTGTAGCTCTGAGACATTAGTTGGACTGCTAGTTCGTTTGGGTGGCGTGTTAATCGCTGTTTATATTTTTCAACAGTCAGATTCGTTATTCGTAGCGTTCTTAATGTATATTAAGAACGCTACAAATGAGACGATAAAAATGTCACGGTGTATACCGTGACATTTTTATCGTCTTACATCGGTGGCCCAGTTAATGTACTCATTGATTAATGTTTTCAATTGAGAACAACTTTTACTATGGGACCAACTTCGATCAAATCTACATATATACAAAGTGGAGATGACAATACATAACATAACATAACATCACGCCATAACAGCGAGCCTATTGCCATTAACCGGGCACAAACCCAGACTCCAGGCTGCTACTGAGAATTTCCTAATCTAAAAACCCAATAACACTTTGCCCGACCCGGGAATCGAACCCAGGACCTCACGCTCAGCAGTCACGCTTGCAACCACTAGACCAACGAGGCGACAATACGACATTAAATAAAACCACGTACAGAGGTAGGTACACAAAAAATCTATCAAATCCAGTTTATAGTTTAGCAATAGGTTTTTTTTTTTATTATTAATTTCGAATGTAGGTAGGACCATTTTTCTAGGCAAATATCGGTAAGTCAAAGACCTGTGGGTATCCATATGATTTTAAACTCTCTTTCTCAATGATTACAGATGGTGTTACTTATTATTTAAATATTTCAATATTTATTTTGTTTAAAAAAGATGTTTATTTTTATTTTTGATAAACAACTTATTTATGTATTTATAATGCTTTTATAGACTAGTTAAAACCGTGTTTTCATTCAATGTCGTATATTCATCTGCACGTTGTATCTAAAATAGAATGTTTATTTTGTATGTTTGTCCTCTATGCGTTCCTAAACCATTCACCCGATTGTGATGATACTTTGGTGAGTTGTTCTGAGTAGGCCCGCGAAGGTGCCTGGCCAAAAAAAAATGGCATTGCAATGCATGCAGGGCACGACTAGTATACTATAATTGCACGGTCTTGTACAAAATAAAACCCAAAAACCGGCCATGAGCATGTCGGGCCATGCTCAGTATTATAGGGTTCCTTAAGTAGGTCTAATTACTAATTACAAACGAATCAAATCGAATATTAATCATTGCTATTTTAGTTTTTGTTACTTTGTGTTATCAATATAACACAAACTTTCTTTTTGTGATTTTTTTAAATAGAAAGTAACTAAAGGAGCATTATTTGCTAACTTCATTTTTATCTAAGGTCAATGACCTATGAACTAGGACGTCTTAAGTATTTTTCAGTTTTCTCACTATAACTCAAAAATTTATAATCACATTATACTCGAAATAATTTTAAAAGAGAGTTTTTATAAAAGTCTATCAACGTGGAAGATTATAAGTTTCTACGTTACACATTGTAAGCCACTTTAGTTGGCTATATTTCGCAGATGGTACACCTGATAAAAAAGTGATGTATGAAACATTACCTTCATTTAGTAGACCTATTCAATGATACCCCACACGAGGGGGTGCAGCGAAAAAAATTATTTCATCTCCATTTCACATGTATGGGCGCCACCCCTAAAATACCTTACCAAGATTTTTTTTATTCTTTTAAAATTGAGATCTATATCTCAACCATTTTTTAACAAAATTTCATTTACTCATGTTTATAACTGTAGAAGTTATTAAGCTGTAAAGGATTAGGACAGACGGACAGACGGACAGACGGACAGACGGACGGACGGACGGACGGACATGACGAAACTATAAGGGTTAAAAGTAATTATGTTTATGACAACGACCGTGTACCAATCCTTTGTGACTTTTCTCGTCCACCGTATGTATCCTCAGAGAAAGGGCTAAGATCTGTATCTAGGCTAAAGTAGTTCCTACTTCGTAACTGTCAGGAGTTGTTGAAGAAATAAAAACATCTTAAACACAAACTCTTCCAGCTATCCTTTTAACATAACATAACATAACATCACGCCTGTATTTCCCCGAAGGGGTAGGCAGAGGTGTAATAGTACACCCACATTTCGCCAGTTATGTTATAGTCCCATAATAGGGGGCGAGTTGCCATTAACCGGGCACGAATCCAGACTCCGGGCTGCTACTGAGTATTTCCTAATGAAAAAACCCAATAATACTTTACCCGACCTGGGAATCGAACCCAGGACCCCACGCTCAGCAGTCGCGCTTGCAACCACTAGACCATTGAGGTAGTTTGAGCTATCCTTTTGGACTATAATAATTAATATCAAACTCTTCTTACCTTATGTTCACTGAGTTTCCTTAGCAGCTCGTGGTAGGGAGACCCTCGAGCTGCTGCAAGCGACGGCGGCGGCAGTCGACCTTCCATGCAGTGTAGCCAACGCCGGAGACATCTTAACTCGTGAGCTGTGTCTGATTAACAAAGAGAAATGTTAAGGTTTATGTGTTAATTGCCGAGGGGGCTGCTATGAGACTGAAGCTTCCTTCCAAAAATAAGTGGCATAATAATATATTAATACGTTGTTTTACTGTTGTCGAAACCCATAGAACATCGTTCTTATACAGGATTATTTGTAAAACACCGTTAACCTCTCAGGACTATGTTACTAACATCATAAACAACAACTTTTGTTCTATGACTTTTTACAAAACATAATACATTTACCAAAAACAAACCTTCAAGATTTTGTTGTCCTATCTAACACATTTGTACTCTGTATTTTGCTGTACCTACCTACGTCTGCCGCGACGCAGGCACATCAAAGCGACCGACCAAATGAGGGCCGCCCGTAAATAGGTCAAGTTCAAGCGCCCCCGCCGCCCTAACCCCGCTCCCCTCGCTATTTAACTATCGCGCTTTCTTTTGCTTCGCATTGACTTCGTAATATTTAGAGCGTTCAATTTAAATATTTTTATTTTTGTATAAAAATCTGATGAACTAAAATATGATGAATTTTTAAAAGTCATAGAACAAAAGTTGTTGATTATGATGTTAGTAGCATAGTCCTGAGAGGTTAACGGTGTTTTACAAATAACCCTGTAGAGAGCACAATTTCAAACTTAAATTAATTTAATTTTACTTAACTTTAACTTAAGTTGAGTGATAGCCTAGCGGTTGAGCGCTTGCCTTCCATGCAGGGGTTTGAAATCAAACCCTACTGCGGGCCTTTGACTTTTCGAATTCATGTGTGGGTCAAAAATTTGATTATCACTTGCTTTAACGGTGAAGGTAAACATCGTGAGGAAACCTGCACACCTGCGAGTGCTCCATACAGTTCTCGACGGTGTCTGTATTCCGCCAACCCGAACTAGGCCAGCGTGGTGGACTTAATGCCTTAGGACTCAGAAGCAATGCTTTAAGTTAACCTTAGGTATATAAATGTAAGCAGTAGGAGAGCTACACAATTCTTTTATATTTCTGCTTATCCTCTCAAGACTTAACCACAGTGTAATTATGGCTAGATTGTGACATAAGTGTGAAATAGAACATACGAAATTTGAAAACAACGCCATCTATATTTCGCTTTACAAAACTACGTGCACAGGTGTTTACTAACGCAACAACAACGTCATCTAGCGGTTCTATACAAAAGCTCTTCGTGTAGTCTGATAAACTGTTAAGTAGATGGCGTTAGTCTCCAGTCGAGAATTTTGATGACTCGAGAAAGCTAGAAAATTCCAAAGAAATTACTCCAGAACTTCTTCTAACAGAGTGAAGCGATGCTTTAATTTGATAGTATTGATGTAAAAGTACTAACCAACTATGTCAGAACTGTCTCCCTCGCGATGCTGCTGCTCAGGACTAAGTAGCAGGCGGAGACCTTCCCATTTGACATTTAAGTGCTCTATTCGCCACGTCACCTGAGAGAAAAGATAAATCACACCACTTTGTTTTTAACCGACTTCAAAAAAAGAAGGTTTTGTTATCTCAGAACTTCGTCATTTACAAACCGATAAGAATTTATTTTTACCCGACTGCGCCAGAAGGAGGGTTATATTTTATTTTATTTGAAACGGTAATACTTCCAGATTGGTCCCATTTTAATCAAATTGTAGTTTTGATACTGATATCTATGTGGAATTGAGAGAACTCCTCGAATATTATAGGGCATACATATAGCGATTTTGGCATTTTCATCAAGAAGTCAAGTCCGATATGGTCTAGTGGCTAGGATACCTGGCTCTCACCCAGGAGGCTCGGGTTCGATTCCCGGTATCGGAAAAATACTTTTTGAGGGGCTCGTAGCTAAGCAACGACTGCGCGGATTGTACGATCTGCAAGGTTAAGCTGCACTTGCCGCGGTCAGTCTGTGGATGGGTGACCGTTTCGTTATACCTCGAAACCCCTCCGTGCCTCGGAGAGCACGTTTAGCTGTCGGTCCCGGTTGTCATACGAATATCTATGGCAGTCGTTACGGGTAGTCAGAAGCCTGAAAGTCTGACAACTGGTCTAACCTCCGAATGTCGGTATTACCCAGTAACTGGGTTGCGGGGGTCTGATGGCAGTCGCTCCGTGTAAAATACTGATGTTCAGCCGCATCTGGCTAGACTGGAAGCCGACCCCAATATAATTGGGAAAAGGCTCCGAGGATGATGATGATCAAGAAGTCAAGCGCGGCGACCCCCGCCAGATGGACTGACGACCTGAAGAACGTGGCTGGGGGGGACTGGATGCGGAAGGCAGAGGAGCGAGTGTTGTGGCGCAACTTGGGAGAGGCCTATGTCCAGCAGTGGACTGCGATAGGCTGATTCAGAGCGGACACGACACTCAGTAATGAGGAACTACACTACGTAAAAAAAGAGAGAACAGTCGTAGTAATAATTTCTTAGGCTTTCGCAAGCACTACACATTATAATAAATCAAGTTTAACCGGACCACATCGCGTACATTATTTAAATTGGTTTTCAACATACTTCCTCTTATAGTAGCTGTTATTGCACCGCTTTTAGGTTCATAATGCAGCTTATAGCGCACGCGTGCTTACTTTACAGTATCGCACTAGTGCTTTTTACTTTACAGTTTATTTTTAAAACTCAGCAAAGAGTTTTTGTGTCTAAACAAAATTAAACATTTTTGTGAATATATCAGCTGTATTCATTAAAATATGATAAATAAACATTTCATTTCATCAAATTATTAATTTTTGTCATAAAATTAACATTAATTTGTGTAATAAAAAAATGAAAAAAATACATGTTTAATATTAGCCTGTTTGGCGGCTTCCTTCGCGCATAGCTATACGTCACTCAACCACAGGTACGGCGTGTGATTACAGAAATGCGCGCGCCATATTTCCCAAATTTAATAGTTGTCTAAACTATGTTTATGACTTTTTTTCCTCGCAAGTGTGTTGAAAAACGTCGTATGACACGCGTGAGCGCCTTCGGCTTCGGCTTCGGTTCTCGCTGCAATCCAGCATCGAGTATAATGATTAGCTTGGTTTATTCCACTTTGTTCACCTGGGTGAAATCACCTGGGTGAACAAAGTGGAATTTATGGTGTCTTTATTTCACCTCGGAATCATTGCACCTAGGTGAATTCACCTAGGTGAAATGATTCGACATAATTGGTGTCATTTGTTCACCTTGGAACTAAATCACCCAGGTGAACAGGGGCAACTATTTTTATTATTCTTGTGGACTTTAATCACCCACATAAAACATGGCAAAACAACATTCAAATCAAAGCCAATTTATGTGTCATCATAATGTATTATTTCCTGACGTTTCGAAAGCTTTGCAGCGTTCGCGATGTAATCCGGTTAAACTTGTTTTATTATAATGAACAGTCGTACTTACTTCAGCACTGGCTTCAGGTATACGTTCAAGTATAGCGGTGGCCTGCTCGATGAACTTGGCGCGGCGCGGTTCCACTGACACCAGCTCCGCCATTCGACTCTGTTATCAACACGTACAATATGAATGTCATTGTCTTCTTGATTTAGATAATTTAGATGTATCGTGACAAATTTAGATTCTATGCAGAGCCTTGTCTTATATTCGCAGAGGAGTAACCAGCTATAGTCTATGTCAAACCAATTAAATAGAAAGATAAACAAACCCAATTTCGGTACCTAACATTATCACACAATCACTCATTAAATGAAATTAGTAAAAAATTCATCTGTATTTTGAAGGTTTCAACTTGATACTCATCACGAAACCAAATATTTAAATATACTTGTGATTAAAGTGTCGATGATTAGGGATGTTACGTTACGTCCCAAAAAAAGCATTTGTTTCTAACTCGTTCAATGAATCAAATCGAATCATTCAATTAATTGATTGATTTGTAATTGGCACTAAAATTGGACATCACTAAACTATAGTGAGTTTCGAGGTCGGGTTAGTGACCCGTTTTACCTTTCTATTTAATTGGATTGACATACTTAAGGTAAGGCACCGATAAGACCCGCTGCGTTGCTTACCATCCTCAGCTTCCTGCTGGATAAGTTCTTGGGACTAGAATATATCTCCTCCTACACGTGACTGAGCCACTGGCACAGCTCTTCGAACTGCTCTGACGTCACTATATGATGACGTAACACTCACCATCCTCAGCTTCCTGCTGGACAAGTTCTCGGTACTAGAATATATCTCCTCCTGTATGTGACTGAGCCACTGGCACAGCTTGTTGAACAACGTACGTCACTATATACGATGACGTAACACTCACCATCCTGCTGGACAAGTTCTCGGGACTAGAATATATCTCCTCCTGCACGTGACTGAGCCATTGGCACAGCTCGTTGAACTGATCTGACGTCACTATATGATGACGTAACACTCACCATCCTCAGCTTCCTGCTAGACAAGTTCTCGGGACTAGAATATATGTCCTCCTGCACGTGACTGAGCCATTGGCACAGCTCGTTGATCTAATCTGACGTCACTATATGATGACGTAACACTCACCATCCTGCTGGACAAGTTCTCGGGACTAGAATATATCTCCTCCTGCACGTGACTGAGCCATTGGCACAGCTCGTTGATCTGATCTGACGTCACTATATGATGACGTAACACTCACCATCCTCAGCTTCCTGCTGGACAAGTTCTCGGGACTAGAATATATCTCCTCCTGCACGTGACTGAGCCATTGGCACAGCTTGTTGAACAACGTACGTCACTATATACGATGACGTAACACTCACCATCCTGCTAGACAAGTTCTCGGTACTAGAATATATCTCCTCCTGTATGTGACTGAGCCACTGGCACAGCTTGTTGAACAACGTACGTCACTATATACGATGACGTAACACTCACCATCCTGCTGGACAAGTTCTCGGGACTAGAATATATGTCCTCCTGCACGTGACTGAGCCATTGGCACAGCTCGTTGATCTGATCTGACGTCACTATATGATGACGTAACACTCACCATCCTCAGCTTCCTGCTGGACAAGTTCTCGGGACTAGAATATATCTCCTCCTGCACGTGACTGAGCCATTGGCACAGCTCGTTGATCTGATCTGACGTCACTATATGATGACGTAACACTCACCATCCTCAGCTTCCTGCTGGACAAGTTCTCGGGACTAGAATATATCTCCTCCTGCACGTGACTGAGCCACTGGCACAGCTCGTTGAACTCCGCGACCAGTTGACTGAGCGACCACTGGCGGTTGAACCCGGAGGTCGGGTTCAGGAGTCGCGGGCAGCCGTGGAGTGAAGAGCTGTGCAGTAGGAGCTCACCGTTTGCTTCCTGGAAACATAATAAAAAGGCTTAGTTAGCTGGTTGCCCGTCACAAGAATAGGAAGTTGAGAGTCCTCATTTGAAGGTTCAACTCAGCTCATCGTAGTCCACTGTTGGAAATAGGCCTCTCCCAAGTTGCGCCACAACACTTGGTCCTACACCCTCCGCATCCAATCTACCTCAACTACCTACACTGAAATCGCAAAATAAAAATCAGCTGATCCCTACATTTGTGTTCACATCAATCGACAATATGTAGGGATCAGCTGTTTTTTTTTCGCGATTTCAGGTTTGGTCCCACAGTAAAAGTTGTTCATAATGATAAGTACAATGACCCCTGAAGAGGTTTAGTATAATAAGAATAAGGTTTAAATACATACAGTTACGATCCTTCCCGGTGATACATTTTGTCGACAAAGTCTCTTGAACGAATCCTGCTACGTTACACGTACGGTCGACCGCATCTCACTGGTAACAGTTTGACATTGACAGCGCCTTTATTTCGTAAGCAGTAAGGACGGTTTTCTAATTCAAGTGTTACCACTGTCATGCAGTCGACTGTACCTACGGCTGCCGTCGAACACTGAGCTCAAGCGATTTTAGCCTCAGTGGTGGTTCACCGGAAAGTTTGCTTATAGTACATATATCGCGCTGATATTGTGTTCCCAGCTGAACTGCATAGCACTATGTTTGCACATAACCAATAATATTTTATAAGCTCCAGATTATACAACAAAATTAATAAAGAATTAAACATTCATAGATTGAGCAGACATGAATGTAGGAACAAACTAAAAAATCGGCCAAGAGCATGTCGGGCCATGCTCAGTATTATAGGGTTCCTTAAGTAGGTGTAATTACAAACGAATCAAATCGAATATTAATCATGGCTATTTTAGTTTTTGCAATAATCGGCAGCATTCGCGACTCAGAGCGTGTTGTTAGTAGCGCCATCTAGCGATAAATTCAAGAAGCCAAATTTAAGAAGTGTCAAAGTTACTTTTTGTGATTTTAACAAATAGAAAATAGCTAAAGGAGCATTATTTGCTATGATAATTTTTCTCTAAGGTCAATGACCTTTGAACTAGGACGTTTTAGGTATTTTTCAGTTTTCTCTCTATAACTCAAAAAATTATAATCACATTATACTCGAAATAATTTTAAAAGAGAGTTTACACAAAGGTCTATTAATGTGGAAGATTATAAGTTTCTACGTTGCATAGTTTAGAAATGGCAGGGGGGGGGACACATTGCAAGCCACTTTGGCGGGCTATATTTCGCAGATGGTACACCTGATAAAAAAGTGGTGTATGAAACATTACCTTCATTTTAGTAGACCTATTCAATGATACCCCACACGAGGGGGTGCAGCGAAAAAAAATTATTCATCTCCATTTCACATGTATGGACGCCACCCCTAAAATACGTAATCAAGATTGTTTTATTCCTTTAAAATTGAGATCTATATGTAGACTATTTTTTAACAAAATTTCATTTACTTATGTTTATAACTGTGGAAGTTATTAAGCTGTAAAGGATTAGGACAGACGGACAGACGGACAGACGGACAGACGGACAGACGGACGGACATGACGAAACTATAAGGGTTCCTTGTAGGACTTCGGAACCCTAAAAAGTGGCTGTTAGGTTTGGACTACATTGATACGGAGGAACTCTTGAACTAATGTTTCATCATCTGATCGGTTTATCACATACTCACTCTAACACACCCCACACATATACACACACACCTCTCACCCATCCCTCTCTCACACAACTCACCCCCAATACACCACAAACGCCAAAACACATAAATGCTTGTTTTGTAAATGTAGGGAAATTGTAACTATACATACAGTTAATATCCAAACTGTCGTACACGGGTTGTGCTTTGAAATAGCAAAACACTCTCAAGATACAGATTTTTTACTTAGTTTGAGAGACAGCAGACAATGGTGACTGTTTCTAAATTTAGCTATTAAGATTTCTTATATAAGTTGTATGGCTGTGCTTATAATAAATTATTTACAGTACAACAATGCATTCAGGGCCATGTTCAACCTGCCCTGGCGGTGTAGCGCGTCTGGCATTTTTTTGAGAACAGTGTGTGACTTCTTTGCCGTTCTAAGGAGGTCGAGGGCCTCATTTCGAAAAAGATTAAAAAGCAGTACAAATGGTATTATAGCAACTGTATTCAGCACAATTTATATGTTTAGATCCGAATTTAATCTTAATAATGAAAAATAAATACCTAAATTATGTCCCTGTACTGTTTCTTATTTCTTATTTTTTAATTTTGACAACCAATATAAGTATTTAACTTAAAATTTAATATAAAAACTTAATTTAATTGAATAATAATGTATTTCTAAAATTATTTTTAAAATTATTTTTAAAATTATTTATGCTATTCTAATTACGTATTTGATGTTCTTGTTAGTATTAATTTAAAATAAGAGACTGTACTTAACTAACTAACTTATAACTATGGGTGAATTTGCCTGAAATAAAATGATTTTATTTATTTTATTTATTATTTTTATTTATTTATTTTTATTTAAATCGGTCTCCTTTATCTGAAGGTTTGTCCGAAAATTTGGTAAGTATAGTTAAAAAGTGAGTCTGAAATATCTGACTTGATCCCGTGTCGAGCACGATATCTTTCTCTATTAATAGAAACATTTCTAGAACTGGATTAGCTCCTTAGCTGCTGTCTTTTCATCGTCGTTATCATCTACTACATAAATCTACCCACTGAAAACGGAAGCAGTATTTTTATTGAAGTAAGCTCTTTAAAAGCAGTGATAGCCTAGTGATTGAAGAAGAAGAAGAAAAAAAGAAGCGCTTGCCTTCCATGCAGGAGGGTGTAAGTTCGATCCCGGCCCGCACCTCTGACTTTTCGAATTCATGTGCGGATTTATATTCGATTATCACTTGCTTTAACGGTGAAGGAAAACATCGTGAGGAAACCTGCACACCAGAGAGTGCTCAATGTGTGTAGTCCGTCAACCTGCACTAGGCCAGCGTGGTGGACTAAGGCCTTAGCCTTCTCGTACAGAGCCCGTGCCCAGCAGTGGGACAGTAATGGGCTGGTTATGTTATGTAAGCTGTTTTACCTTGCAACTATCGATGATCTGGTTGTCCATGATGTAGTCGTAGTGGTGCTGCAGAAGGGGCCAGAGGTCGTCGCCGGCGCTGCCGCCGCTGGCTGCCGAGCCCCAGCTGCGACGCCAAGCTTCGCGACATGGCTCCTTCCTGAAATAGTAGTTTTTTTTTTTTAATTATTACATATTTCTTCCTCATGCCTAGAATGTCAACATTTATTTATTTTATTTATTTGAATACAATTATTTTACAATTTAACATATTATTGAATCTTGTGGTCAAAACCAAAGACATTTCTATACTTACGTCAGTATAATACCTTTATGGTCAAAACATCAATTCTTATTAAGAGGCTGACAACACCTAAAAAATCAGACCTCTGCGGTCACTGTCGTTTCGTATAGAACTGAAAGAGAGGCAACGAGCCGAGGGACGTCGGATACGCCGCTCAACTTGAATGAAAATTAACAATTTTTTTTTTTAATAAAAAACTAAAACCTTTTTGAAAAACAGAAACAACAAATGTTTAGATTATTGTCTTTCTCAAATGTTTTCTTAATTTTATTTATAATATTTTGTAAACAATAGAGATTGTTTGCTTTAAAGCATGTTTTAAGAGGTTAGTTTACAATTCTTTTCTATCGAGAAAACTTCAGGAAAACGCGTTTTGGGCACAATACAGTTTCAGAAAATACGATCAAGATTAACATTTTTTTTTTCACTGCCACAAACTGAATATATACAGCTAAAAATGTTTTTAAATGAAGCCTATTTGGGGTATTTGGCTGTTGTCAGCGTCTTAATGTTGAAACTGTAAATTAAATAAATGACACATTTAATGAAAACTTTTAACACCAAACGTTGCGTGCCAACCTACTCTCCAAAATAAAATAAATTAAAATAATCCTCAAAATAATATTCATTAATGATTATTTAACTGAAAAAAAAAAAAAAAACAGTTTCAACATTAATAAGAATTGATGTTACTCACAAGATTCAATAATATGTTAAATTATAAAAGAAAATTATCCATAAAAATGTTTGAATAAATGTCAACATCCAACAAGATGAGATGGATGAATGAAGGATTATACATTTAACATGCAACCAAATAGTAGAATATTACTATGACATTATTTATTTAAAAAACTTTGTGGATAATTAAAATGTAAGTATCATGTGGCCATTAATGTTTTTACAGTAATTCTATAATATTCCTGCCTATTTATTGTCTAGCAGTTTGTCATGCTTACTCAAACGTCATGCTGATGGTAGTGTTAGTATTGGGTCGTTAAGTTCCCTTCAATATGGTTGAGTTAAGCGATGGTAAGGCCATAAAAACAGAGTTATAAGAAAGAGCCTAAATGGGGGCAAAGTCCTTCAAAATTGAGGAAACGTGAGGAAACCTGCACACATGACAGTGCTCCATACAGTTCTGGATGGTATGTGTAGTCCGCCAACCCGCATTAGGCCAGCGTGGTGAACTAAGGTCTTAACCTTCTCATTCTAAGAAGAAGCCGGTGCGGCGCCCAGAATTGGGACAATAATGGGCTGGTTCATCATAATCATCATTTCAGCCGAAATACGTACACTGCCATTCCCGCAAACATCGGAGACTCTACACTCGAAGTTGTTGAAGATTATGTACACCTAGGACAAACTGTCCAGTTAGGTAGTTCCAACATCGAGAAAGAGGTCAAGCGTCGAATCTGACTCGGTTGGGCAGCGTTCGGGTAGCTACGCAATATCTTCTAGTTCAAAATACCGCAGTGTCTCAAGACGAAAGTCTTTGACCAGTGTGTGTTAACAGTAATTACTTACGGCACTGAAGCGTGGTCGCTCACAATGGGCCTGATAAGAAGGCTCAGTCACTCAAAGGGCAATGGAGAGGGCTTGAGTGAATGAGTTGGTTATGTTCTTCAAAATAATATCAAAAAGGTTTTTAAATAAGTTGGAGAAATTCGTTTTTGCTTGACTGATATCTTTCAGTCTTACGGATGCAGGTCCTGCAATCATGTACAGAAGAGGACCAATAGATTAAAGGTCCCTGTCAAGGATCTATGAACCTATCGGGGATATAACAAAACCGTACGTACCTCTTTTTAGTTAGACTATGATATGGCCGCTCGAGTTGTTCGCAGCGACCACCAGGCGGCGCGGGCGCGCTCCTCAACGATGACAACGAGAAGCTACTCTTCATTGAAGAGTGTTCGAAACCTGGAAATGGATTTTTATTTATATTATAAAATATGCTTATAAAAGCAATCTAAGTGCGAATAAAAGTTATCGACCAGCCTACAAGATCTGCAAACTGAAGTGGCAGTGGGCCGGCCATATTAGCCGAAGAACCGATGACAGTTGGGGTAGACGTGTTCTTACGGCCAAAATTAATATTTTATCTATCCACGATTTGCCCAACTAGAGATAGAAATTTGACATAATTTGTGAGAAACTCACTCACTCAGTGATTATTGTGATTATTGATTATATCAATAAAAATAATCAAATTAAATCATGATTAATTGTAAATTTAAAGTGATATACAGATACTACTAACTACTAGTGATACTTTTAATAAACATAACAACATAACATAACATCACGCCTGTATTCTCCGAAGGGGTAGCCACAGGCAGAGGTGTAAGTATGAACAACCTATTATTCTGATCAAAATACACCAATGTGGTCACTTTCACTGTCTCCTTCAAACCCTTTTCAGATAAAGAAGCATCTGATATTTACACCCACATTTCGCCAGTTATAAGTCTCAGTCCCATGTAATAGGGGGTGAGCCTATTCGATGCGGGTGTGAGAACAAAATGACGAGTTCAAAAATCGTAAAGTGTACGACGTGTAATATCGTGATTAACGAGCTGTTGGCCTTTGTGCAAAATAAATTAGATGTTATGGACAATGAGAGCCTTATTAATATTTGTATATCGGGTTTTTCCACGGAGGATATTGATCAAGCAAAGTCGTTGCTGTTTGAATCTTTGTCTGCGAGCAAGCGAAAAATATCCAGACGAAAAGATAAACGACAGAAGGATCTGGAGGACATTATATCACTGTTCAAGATTACTGACCCTGAGCTCATTCCCATATTTGTGGCCAAAGAACTGGGTAAACTGCCTCCCGTAACGTTTGACCACGTCGATGTGACAAAACTATTGAAGGACTTGTTGATTGTACGAGCTGAAATTGATGACATAAAAGGAAGATATGCAACAGTGAACCAATTGGACGAGCTGAAAATGGAACTGGAATCAAGTAGGCCCGCAGCATCGTTATTAACGTGCAATATTAATACGAAAAAAAGAGGAGGGTATTTACTTGATAGTGGGCCTGTTGGTTTATCACCGGCGGACGTCAACTTCACGAGGCGTTCGATTTCTCACACTGAGTCACCTAAGTATCGCTCTCTCACTCGCACTTGCACCGAGAGAGACATGGCAGGTGCGCCCGCGTAGATTAACTCCACGTTATTGGAAAACGAAATGTGCACAGAGATGTCAGAGTCAGCTGTTTGTCTTTCAGGGACCAACCAAACAAAACAGCCTACTATGGCGGAAATCGCGAGAAGTGGAGACTGGAAACCAAATAACCAACCGACTGATGAATGGATAACAGTACAAAAAAGGAGATATCGCAACCGTTTTGCTGGAAAAACGGGCAAAGCGGTGACCAATCTGACTGAGAAGTTTAAGGCGGCTGACGTGAAAATCCCTTTGTTTATCTCTAATGTAAACAAGGAGACGGCTGAAGGTGATATCTGTCAATACATTAAAATGAAAACTGCTGAGATTGTTTCACTTGAGAAAATCACAATGAAGAAGGAAAGGCCGTATAATTCCTTTAAAATACTTGTATCCAGATGCAAGTTAGAAACATATTTGGACGACCAGATGTGGCCTGACGGCATCAGATTTCGACGCTTTATACATTTCAAGGATAGAAGAGAAGACAGAAATAATATTTCTGAGAGCGATGGAATAAAAACCACAAAAAATGGATAGTACTGTTTCAAAAATGAACTTAATATCGTTTAATTGTAAAAATGTTAAAAGATCGGTGAACTGTGTGCGTTCACTGTGCAGGACGAATGACATTATTTTGTTACAAGAAACATGGCTATATCCACATGATTTATCCTTTCTTGAAAACATAGATCAGGAATTCAGTTATACCGGAAAGTCTTCAGTGGACACTTCAGCTGGTATTTGTAAAGGTAGACCTTACGGAGGCCTTGCCATACTTTGGCGAAAAAGCGCATTTAATTACGTGTCTGTAGTGCAAACTGATAGTAACAGGATTTGTGCAGTGAATGTAGCCGTCAATAACCGGTGTTTTATGGTTATAAATATGTATATGCCAACTGACTGTAGTGAAAACCTACCACTTTTTACGGAATGTCTTAGTGAAATGTATTCTATAATACAAGGTAGTAATATTGAATCAGTGTTTGTATTAGGAGATCTCAACGCGCACCCTGGTGAGTTATTTTGTAATGAACTTATTAGTTTTTGTTCTGAACAGGAATTAGAATGTGCGGACATTGATTATCTTGGCATGTCGTCGCAAACTTATACATTTATCAGTGACTCACACGGGTGTAAGCGTTGGCTAGACCACTGTCTGGTTACACAGTCGGCGAGAAAAGCAATTGTAAAGATTGAGGTGGTTCACGATTCGTTTTGGTCGGATCACTTTCCATTGAAAATAGAGTGTGATATTGATGTTATTAGAGTAAAAACATGTGTAATTAAATCTTCATATAATGGTGTTTGTTGGGGGGAAAGAAATCCAGAGGAAATAAATAAATTTTATTCTCTGTGTAATAATAAATTAAAGAACTTAGATTTTCCTAAAGACTTTGAACTCTGTGCTGATAAGTTTTGTGTTAATGCTCACCACAGACGTCTGTTGGACGAGATGTATACAAACATTGTATGTATATTAAGTGAAGCTGCCAGTATAAGTAGGACCCCAAAAGGCATTATAAGAAAAAAAGGTATAAAGGGGTGGAACAAACATGTAAAAGAAGTTCACACACAAGCAAGACTTAAGTTTAGGTTGTGGATGTGGTATGGGCAACCCAGTAGTGGGCCTTTTTTTGAAGATATGATGTTAAGCCGTAAAATATTTAAATCAAAATTGAAATGGTGCATTAAGAACCAAGAACGAATAGAAATGGATATCTTAGCCTCGCTCCATTCTAATAAACGTTTTTCATCATTTTGGAAGGGTACTAAAAAGCTAAATGAGACCCCCAGTCAACCAGTTAGCGTGGATGGTAGGAGTGACTACACTGAGATAGCGAATATTTTTAAAGAACACTTTAAAGTGAGCTCGCCTCTGGAATCCATGACGAGGGTGAGCGATGCTGAGACCTGTCAATCAGAATCTCCACTTAAGTTTACATGTAATGAACTTAAATCTGTAATTACATGTATGAAGCGGGGTAAATCTCCTGGTCATGATGGGCTCAGCATCGAGCACCTGCAAAATGCTGGTTTACATCTGCCGAGAGTGTTGACTATGTTCTTCAATCTATGCTTGGGGCATTCTTACTTACCACAACAACTACTAGATACTATAGTAGTACCCATTGTAAAGAATCGGACAGGAGACATAGCAGACAAAGGTAACTACAGGCCTATTTCACTGGCGACTGTGATAGCCAAAGTACTGGACAGTATGCTTGACTCTCACCTCAGTAGATACACAAAGTTGCATGACGCGCAGTTTGGTTTTCGCGCTGGGCTATCTACTGAGAGTGCTATATTTGCGTTGAAGAATACTGTCAAATATTACACAGATAGGAAAACACCGGTGTATGCTTGTTTCCTGGACCTTTCTAAAGCCTTTGATATGGTTTCTTATAATATCTTATGGGCTAAGCTTCGGGAGATGGGCGTCCCTGATACGTTGGTGTCTACATTATCTTTTTGGTATAATAAGCAGAGAAACTTTATCAAGTGGTCAAACGTACTGTCTGAACCATACAAGCTTGAGTGTGGTGTTAGGCAGGGCGGTTTGACTTCCCCGAGGCTTTTTAATATTTACATTAATAAACTACTTGTTGAGCTCAGCAGCACTCATGTCGGATGCCATATAGACGGAGTAAGTTTAAATAACTTAAGCTACGCAGACGATATGGTGCTGCTGAGCCCTACAATCAGTGGAGTAAGAAAATTACTCTCCATTTGTGAAGTTTATGCTGAGCATCATGGACTAAAATATAACCCTATGAAAAGTGAGCTGTTGGTATTTAGAGGTAAAAATAAAAGTCCATCATATGTTCCTCCCGTAAAACTGAACGGTACACTTTTGCTGAGAGTAACCCAATTTAAATATTTGGGCCACATTGTTACTGAAGACCTTAAAGATGACATGGATATGGAAAGGGAGCGCAGGGCGTTGGCTGTGAGGGGAAATATGGTGGCTCGAAGGTTTGCTGGTTGCACAGCACCAGTTAAAATAACAATATTCAAGGCATACTGCCAAACATTTTACACCAGCAGCCTTTGGGCTAATCATACCCTAAAAGCAGCCAACACCTTGCGCATCCAATACAATAATTCCTTCAGGGCGTTGTTGAGGCTTCCACCTTATTGTAGTGCTTCAGGTATGTTCGCTGATGCACATACTAATGATTACTTCGCGATAATGCGTCAGAAAGTTGCCTCAGTAATACGCAGAGTGAGGGGAAGCACGAACAGCATCCTGAAGGTATTTGGAGAGAGACTGGATGGGCCTACAATGGGAAGGTTTGTCAAGCTTCATGTTCTACATGGAGCTTGACGAAACTTCCTGTGACTGTGATGTTTGTTTTTTTTGTGTAATGTGTGTTCTACTAACATAGTTTTTAAATAATTTGTAACACTAACACGCTATGGGCCTCGATGCCTGACAGTAAAATATTTTTATTTTATTATTTATTATATATTATTCTCATTAACCGGGCACAAATCCCAACTCCGGGCTGCTACTGAGAATTTCCTAAAGAAAAAACCCAATAATACTTTGCCCGACCCGGGAATCGAACCCAGGAGGACCCCACGGTCAGCAGTCACACTTTTGACACACTGTTGACCACTAGACCAACGAGGCAGTCACTTTTAATAATGATTTATTTCGTCTTAATTGTGAGAGTGACACTGGGTAGGTATATCAAAATTATAAAAATCAAAATGGCCGCTTTTTGGAGCCATTTTATGTGACTTCAAAATTTATTTTGTGCTTAAAACCTATCGAGTGGGGTATCAAAATAAAGGGTTTTATAAATGGTTTACGAAAATATATACAACTTATATGTTTAAATGTAATTTGGAATGAGAAATGCTAAAAAACAACAAAATATTAAACGTTAAAAATGAATTTGACTTTTCAAAAAAAACATTAATATTATGATAAATAAAACATGACAAAACTAAAAAAATTCAAATAAAAAAATTAATTAACAAAAACAAAAAACCCGACTGCGTCTAAAAATAACAGAAAAGATATAAACAAGACTTATCAACACGCAGGCGGAGGCTACCTATGAACTATTATGTACATAGTTAATGACCAAAAACATACGTAAGCATACGCATACGTGAGCTAATTCAGGGGATGCTATCGAACAATTTTTACTATGGGACCAAGCCTGAAATCGCGAAAAAAATATCAGCTGATCCTTACATTTTGTCGAGCCACATCGATGATTTAGTAGGGATCAGCTGATATTTTTTTCATTAAAATATTAATTTATACTCTGACTCAGACCAATTATTGTTTATTTATAGCAATTCGATATTTATTGTTCCCTGTAAGTTTCATAAATTGTTATAGTTCTAACTATTGTTATATTTCTAACTATATCGCATAAAGTTACTATACTGAGTATAATTAATGTCTATGCTATATCGATGCTTACAACTCCATCTACTGCCATTTTGAGTAACTGCCCCCGGCAGTTTATACAATGAATTACTTTTATATTATGAAATCGTTTGAAATAAATATCCTTTATTTCCAGAATTTGCTATGTAATTTATTAATCATGAAATTCTGTAAATCATACTGATTTCTGTTGTATTTGTTGATTTTGTTGTACTTTGCAAAAAGATCA
Source organism: Asteroscopus sphinx (assembly GCA_949699075.1). NCBI lineage: Eukaryota > Metazoa > Arthropoda > Insecta > Lepidoptera > Noctuidae > Asteroscopus > Asteroscopus sphinx. The sequence continues at coordinate 15,947,761 of OX453022.1, read as the reverse complement.
TCAAAGAAAATACCTTTTTGTTTAGAAAAGTTTAAGATTTTGTTTAATTAAATACATGTTGTAAATAATGTTGATATTATGATAATTATAATTCGAATATACTAATTAGATTAATGAAATGATTCATAAATGTTGTTGTTGACGACCTCTGTGGTCTAGTGGTTCGAGTGTCGGACTGCTGATAACGAGGTCGTGGGTTCGATTCCCACAGGACACAAATATTTGTGTGATGAACATAAGTGTTTGTGTTGGTCTGGGTGTTGCTTATGTATTATAAGAAAGTATTTACAAAAAAAAAAAAAACATAAGTATTATATCCATTGTCTAGTACCCATAGCACAAGCTCTGCTTAGTTTGGGACTAGATGGTGCTGTGTGAAATGTCCCAAAGATATTTATTTATTTAATTTAATTTTGTAGTTCTGATATATATTGTTCGCTTTATATTGTTTCATATTTTAATATCTGGCATGATTTGTTGGTTTATATACTGTTTAAAGATTATCTAAATTAATATTAGTTATCACGACGACTGGTAATTATTTTAGTGTTCATTTATAATTTAAAATGTATTAGTGACTCCGTTGGGTCTATTTGTGTTGTAGTAATATCAAGATGGAGACACTGTGCTCTGCGCGGGCACTCATTCCTGTTGTAAAACTTTTTCTTTTGGTCAGTTCATGTAATAACCGGGAAAATACATAATTTTGGAGTAATGAGATTTTTTTTTCGTGATGAATTCTGATGAAACCTTGGGCTACGCGCCGACATATACTATTTCAAAAGACACAACATAATGCATTACTAGCCGACCCATGGCATCACTCCCGTAAAATGTCGATAAAAAGAATCCTAAGTGTATATTGGACATTGTCTATCTGTGTGCCAAATTCCGTCCAAATCGTTTCAGCGCACAGACAGTAAAAAATATAGACGAAGTGCTGCGAACAATCATAGTGAAGCCAACAAAACCGTGCTCCTCCATGTACAAACAAGCGCTCACGCACACACATGTACTTGAAAGATATTTGTTTTTGGCGATGCTTACTGGACGGTGCCGCGACATGTGTACTGAGAGCGGTGAGCACGGTTTGATGTGCCTGAGCGTGCGCAAGTGCTGGTTTATACACGTGGGAGCACAGTTTTGTTGGCTTCACTATGATTGTACGCAGCACTTACGGCCAAAATTAATAACCGATCTATCCACGATTTGCCCTACTAGAGATAGAAATTTGACATAAAATGTATGGAGCTTATGTCAAATTTCTATCTCTAGTATGGCAAATCGTGGATAGATCGGTTATTAATTTTGGCCGTTAGTCTATCAGCGTAAATGAAGGACAAATATCCAAACTTTCGCATTTATAATATTGAAGGATAAAAGTAGGAGTGTTGACTGAGGATTATTTATAAGCCACCACAAACACACGTGCCGCTGCACATTGAAGCCACATAAATACATATCTGTATTATTATAAATAAGTAAGATAGTAAAATATGAACATAAGCTACTTACTTGTGGACATCTTGTTCGCTTTATCTCAGGGAACTTCTAATAAAATCAATTTACTAATAAATCAACATTAGGGCCCCACGAGTCGTTTGTACTGTCTTCAATTCCTTAATCTTTGTACTTCAATACGATATTCAGTCGTATCCTCTTGGTTAATAAGTCTAAATTGCTTCGTTTAAATAGTGCTATGGCGACTAGATTCGTTATCTAAAGTTAATAAGTACAATAAATATTGTGTTGAATCATGTAATCTTGAAGGATTCATGAATTTGAAGGGTGCATGTTGATTTGGTTACTCTTTCGGTGGTCACATTTTGGCTGCCGGCTCTGTTTTCTTTTGCCGCGTTGATTTTTGCCGGCCGGTCCTGGAATCAAAGAAAAAAGAAGTTGTTAGAAACTTTTCACATTAAGCAAACATAAATATTACGACCATAGAAATATAAATCAGCATCATCATCATCATTTTAGCCGAAAGAGGTCCACTGCTGGACTAGGGCCTCCCCTAAGCATTGACACAATGACCGGTCCTGAGCTTCCCGCAACCAGCGGATTCCCGCGACTAGGTCGTGGGTCCACCTTATGGAAGGCCTACCTACGCTGCGCCTTCCAGTACGCGGTCGCCACTCCAGAACTTTACGGCCACAGTAAGAACTATTATTATTAACTATTTATGGGTAACAGTAAAACAATGGACTTTGGCTTTATAAAGGGGTTTCGGCATACAAAAGGTACTATACCTACACTCTGTTTTTTCTTACTTATCTTATTTAGTAAACAATCTTAGCACGTCTTTTTAATGCAATATGTCAGTAATATTTTTTTTAACAATTATACAAACTAAATAACATTTTTTGACCTACTTAATTACATTAACATGTACAGAACTAGTAATTATATTTTATCAATAATTATTTGAATAAAGAGACGTGCCAAGATTTTTTTTCTAAATAAGACAAGAGAGAAAAAAACAGACTATACGCTAGATTGTAGGTATCTAATGTAAATAAAACTGACGTTTATTCGATAAAAAAAAACATGAAGCAGTAATACTTAAACGATCACCGTGACCCATGTATAGGGCACTGGACAGGAATATGTATTTCATAAAATAAAACAGGATACGTGGCAATTGAATTCAAAGGTTCACGTGATCGGATGTGCTTTCACCGGACATGCCACGATTTGATTTGATTTTACAAAGGAAACAGATATAATCAGTTTACCTGTCTGTCAATACGTAATATAAGGTATTTCAATTACATAAAATAAATAACAGCAGGAAGGCAGGTACTTATTGTAATTTTCTCACGAGAACTTTACATTTCATTTAGCATTTAGAAAAGAAAGAAAGAAATAAAGAAAAATGGTTTATTTACTACAGCCAGAGGCACACAATAACAATAATATACAACTTTAATCATCTATAATACAACTCCTAAAAGTGTAATTGTGTTTTGTTATTTTGTGATAATTAGGTTCTTAAAACACTGAAAAAGAGTTAAATAGGTGTAGATTCAGATAGGTATTTATAAAAGAGTCTTAACAAGCTAGATATACAAAAATGTTAACTAGTAAGTCTCTAAGGACTAGGGTATACCAGCAAATTGAGAAAACCCGTCGATATTAACTGAACGCATCTATTAAAGTAGGAATTGAATAAGATTTCCTGAGAAAAGTCCCCTTGACTTGTTGTAATTAGCAAGTACGCAAATACCAATGATAATCACCCTGTGCAATAAAAAGTCCGTAATAAAGAAAAATATAGTCTGCTTTTGAAGTTTATTAAAACTATTAGGTAGTCCTTTGGCTTCGTATTCTTCGTAGACCCATTTGTTTCCACAATGTTGTAGAATATCAGTTACTCTTAAAAATCCATAACTCGTCTCAAATCTAACATGTGCTTTTAAAATATCTAGTACGCAATACTGGAAAAGACCCAACCGCTTCACATTTCAAGTTCTACATTCGCCGTGATCACCATTTACAAGCAAATTGGTTACACTGCATGCAAAAACTAAGCTAATTTCCCCAACACCATCTAGGGTCTTAAAAGTTACGCGTGAACGTCCAATTTGAATCGCGACCTGCGGTTAATATTGCCTTACATAAGTAACACGGAAAGAGGTTTACTTAATCCTGTATGTTACGAAAGCTTTTAATTAAACTTACGCATGGTAGACATGGTGGACTGGATGCGGAAGGCAGAGGACCGAGCGTTGTGGCGCAACTTGGGAGAGGCCTATGTCCAGCAGTGGACTGCGATAGGCTGAGTTGATTGATTGATTGATTGATGGTAGACAATCAATGATCATGTAGATATGTTTATCTTAATGGCACAGCTTAATGGTAATTGGATCCGTGTATTTGTAAGGCACACACAAAGAATAGCACCACCCTATATCTTCTCGTGGGTGTCGTAAAAGGCTACTAAGGCACCAGAGTATGGGTAGCAGCGTTCTCTGAGTATGTAACCAACCACGGGTACACTATCAATATCAAAGACGTTGAAGTAGTGTTGTGTTGTAGTGCTGAATCAATGGGATACCCGATCGAAGGGCGGCCTGCAGTAGAAATGTAATGTAGATTTTTTTTTCTTTCTTATTAGTAAAGTTAAAAAATAAACTCTGTTTCAAGCAGGCCGTAGAAAAAGAAGACTAATATTCTCTACTACATTTTTTTCCTGGCGTGGTTGTTTATCAGACTTTCAAAACATACTTCAGATTCTCCCACGCATTCAAAATCAACAGCGTTCTAAACAAACAGAAAAGAGCAGACAAGACTCAAAAGCCGAAAGTGAAAACACGAAACGCTATACCAGTAGCGCTCAACATACACAACTCTCACTACACAAAAAAAAATGTCTAAGCCGTGCCCTTATCACATATCATTGTCACTGATTCTCTTGTACCTACTTACTAAACTAATTTTAGTCATAGTACCTATAGTTATCTCTTTCTTGCAAACATCATTTAAGAAGGACAGAAAATATTTAAAACTGCCAAATTAAGTACCTAAGTTTCAGGAAAATAGAGCAAGTGGACTAATTTGACATGACTACATGTATTCTGTCCTTTTCTAATGTTTTTTGTTAAGACTAAACAGAGAGAATAAATCATTTTAGTTTGTAAACAACAGAATAATCACTATTGCCTAAATACTTTCTACAAATGATCGATTGTTTTCACTGAACGTCACCAAGGGCGACTGACGACGGCACGATTGGAAAGTCGCAATTTTCCTTGACAGTTTCACACCAATTTGCGGATTTACACGACAAATCGCTGCTGCGACCCGCGGCCGCTGGCTAGTTTGCTGTTGTTCGTGGGTCAACATTGTATGTTAATAGGATAATTTTTAGCTACGCAATATCTTCTCGTCCAAAATACCGCAGTGTCTCAAGACGAAAGTCTTTGACCAGTGTGTGTTGCCAGTAATTACTTACGGTACTGAGACGTGGTCACTCACAATGGGCCTGATAAGAAGGCTCAAAGTCACTCAAAGGGCAATGGAGAGGGCTATGCTCGGAGTGTCCCTGCGTGATCGAATCAGAAATGAGGAGATTCGCAGGAGAACGAAAGTAACCAAATAACCCGAAGAATTGCCAAACTTAAGTGGCAGTGGACGGGGCACATTGCTCGCAGAACGGATGGCCGATGGGGCAGTAAAGTTCTGGAGTGGCGATCGCGTACTGGAAGGCGCAGCGTGGGTAGGCACCCCACAAGGTGGACCGACGACCTGGTGAAGGTCGCGGGAATCCGCTGGATGCGGAAGGCACAGGACCGGTCGTTATGGCGATGCTTGGGGGAGGCCTATGTCCAGCAGTGGACGTCTTTCGGCTGAAATGATGATGATGATGAGGATAATTTTTGAATAACTTGTTTTCGCATTGAATGGCAGAGCAAGAACAACATCATTAGCTTTTAAAAGGAAGGTTATACACACGATATTTTCAAAAGCCAATTTTCAAACGACCGCGACGTTTAAAAAAAAGCCAGGGTCCTAATTCACGTAATTTGATGACGCGCCGATCAAGTTGCAGTGACGCTGCAATTCGTATCTGACAGCGATCGCCAAAGATAGAAAAGCGTTGTTTTGATCAAAACTGAACTGCAACTGCACATCTTTAGTTACGTGAATTGGCGACGAGCATGTATGAGAAGTCTAACGAAGCAAAATAGGAGTGTCAGGATTGTAGCAGGTGGAAATCCATAGTTTCTGGCTACCCCTTTGGGAAACAGGTGTGAACAGGTGGTGTGTGATGCTATCGAAGTGTGGAGTTCATTAACGGCCAAACTTAATATCCAATCTATCCACGATTTGCCCTACTAGAGATAGGAATTCGTCATAAGCTCCATACTAAATATGTCAAATTTCTATCTATCTCTAGTAGGGTAAACCGTGGATAGATTGGATATTAATTTTGGCCGTAAATCATCAATTTATGAAGAAGTTAAAGTTTGAGTTGATTCAAGTTACGAGCATGATATGACTACCTATAACTAATGGATTTGGCTAATCATAGAGCCAATGAACTTGAATATAAAGAGGCGCCGAAAATTACTGTCATTAGGTCATTACCTACCTATAGAACCTTGACAATAATCTACGTACGTAGATTAAAGTACGGAGGTAAAACCCACAGAAATAGATAGAATGAATGGTTGTATTCACAATATTACTTGCGATTCATGCGTGGCAACTTTCGAACCAACTACGCCTCCCATGTTGACGTCATTATTTAAAAAAATAACATTAATCAAATGTACTTTACAGCTTTTGTTTCTGCAGTAAAAAACAGCGCAATAAGGCATTTTTGCGGGTTTTTGTTACATAACATAACATCACGCCTGTATTTCCTCGAAGGGGTAGGCAGAGGTGTAATAGTACACCCACATTTCGCCATTTATGTTATAGTCCCATGTAATAGGGGGCGAGCCTATTGCCATTGACCGGGCACAAATCCAGACTCCGGGCAGCTACTGAGAATTTCCTAATGAAAAAACCCAACAACACTTTGCCCGACCCGGGATTCGAACCCAGGACCCCACGCTCAGCAGTCGCGCTTGCAACCACTAGACCTAGTGAGACTAGTTTTTGTTACAGTATTTACAGAAACAAGTCATAAGGCGTACTCAGATAGGCTTTGAAATGCCCTGCACTCTGGTCAGAGTGTTGGCACACGGGGGCCGACAACTTGTCCATTCTATCTATCTATTTCTGTGGTAAAACCAAAATCACTATAAGCAAGACAAAAAACATTTACCCAACCATACCATACCTCTTGTCACCTTACCAATAAACAACACCTTAAAAATATTTATCTACTACCAGCAACAAATCAAAACATGCTATTATCGAAAAAAGTATTTGCCCAAACTTTTTCCAATTTTGTAAGTAAACATAGGCTTCACTTTCTACTAGTAACCCATAAACCGCGTGCTATGGGCCATACTGACCTCTACGATATTGTGGGTACAACAATTTAATCCGTCTACTGTTGTAACGGTAAACGCATTATGGTTTAAATTTATGGTCTTAAGATAATACCCTGAGCTGTCTTGTGTAGTTGGAATATTAATTTTGTAAAATTTACTGTGTTATAATGTAGCTAAACTGTCAGTCACTGTATTGTTTAGTGCCCTAGTTAACTAGTTACTAAGATGTTTGCTTGTAGCTAGCTATTAGTAAATATTCAATCAACTCAGCCTATCGCAGTCCACTGCTGGACATAGGCCTCTCCCAAGTTGCGCCACAACGCTCGGTCCTCTGCCTTTCGCATCCAGTCCCCCCCAGCCACGTTCTTTAGGTCGTCGGTCCACCTGGCAGGGGGGCGCCCTACGCTGCGTTTGCCGATTCGCGGTCTCCATTCAAGGACTCGTCTGCTCCAACGGCCATCGGTCCTTCGACAGACATGGCCAGCCCACTGCCACTTCAGCTTACTGATCCTACAAGCTATGTCGGTCACTCCGGTTCTTCTCCGGATAGTCTCGTTACGGATTTTATCCTTCAAAGAAACTCCAAGCATAGCTCGCTCCATAGCTCGCTGAGCGACTTTGAATTAGTGGACTAGCCCAACTGTCAGTGTCCACGTCTCGGCACCGTAAGTCATGAGTTTAGTAAATATTACTAAACTTGAACTACAAGATGTTGATCTGTAACCGTGCCATATTTCTAGAACAAATGGTTAATAATGTGCTTAGTCATCTAAAAAATACTTAAAAAATTCTACGATTATTTAATACCCAAATTTTCAATTTGACTCTCACTCTGAGGTTTTGAGAATAAATCCCGAACGACTCTGAAAATAAGTCATCGGCGGCATTGTCAAAGGGTGGAAATAACTTAAAATTTTTTTGGTGGTTTCATACGCTTTTTTAGTATCGCACATGATACACGGAGGGAATTTGTTTGTTTACAAATAGGTATTTGAATAAAAATATTTTTTTTGGTATGATTTTTTTATTGATTCATGTTCAGTATCAGTGGTATAGTCATCTCCTTAAATATGGCACGAATACAGATCAACACGTTGTATAGACGAAAATCTTTCATGAAAGTAAGTATATTGCTATAAGTATTTGATGTCCTAAATAATCGTCAAACAGTAAAACGCCGGTACAAATTCTGAGTAAGTAAAAATAGAGGAGAAACCAACAACAATCACGGAAAAATTAAACTTAGGTACGCAACATAATTAAACTTACAAACAAAATTGCACAAAGAAGACTTTCCACTAATGAATGGTGAAACGACAAAGCAAAGGTAATAAGACAAATAATCTTCCCTCTAAGAAGAGATAAGGTTTAATAACTGACTTGCCCTCTCAACCTAACCTTTGAACCGACTAAAGACTGAAGTCTAGAAAATCTACAGATAGCATTGTTACTTTCGACATTCTTTCACCATTGATGTTAGATCTACAGCAAAGTATAAATGTTCTTCTCATTACCCTCCAAAGGTCAAGCAAGGGAAATGGCTTGGATTTCATAATCCTTGCACGTGATAGGTCATCTTATTATAAGCACTTACATTTATACAAAGATTATATTGAGATGAGCAGCATCAACCCGAGGATTAATACCAGTAACAGCCAACAACAAAATAGACTTGAAATTTGAGGTCCATTTGAGGAGTTCACATTTTTATAGTTTTTTTTTTTTTTTTTTTGTACGTACTGCTGTGCATTACAATAACATAGAATCTTCTCTCCATTTTGGACATTAAGAAATAAATAATAAATAAATATTTTTGGACATTTTTTACACAGCACCATCTAGTCCCAAACTAAGCAGAGCTTGTGCTATGGGTACTAGACAATGGATATAATACATTTTTTTTTTGTATATACATACTTATAATACATAAGAAACACCCAGACCAACACAAACACTTATGTTCATCACACAAATATTTGTGTCCTGTGGGAATCGAACCCACGACCTCGTGATCAGCAGTCCGACACTCGAACCACTAGACCACAGACGTCGTAATTTTTTTTATCATTAGAAACGATATTCGGCGTGTTTATATAAAATAATTTCCATTTGTTTTGGAAACCCATTCTATGATAACAATAAGAGACAATTGTAGGACAGATAGTTTTTATAGCAAGCATAAATGCTGCTACCTAATAGCAATTTTTCTCTTCTTGGAGGGTACACAATATATAAATAACATCACGCCTGTATCCCCGAAGGGGTAGACATTGGGGGATACAACATACCCAAAACTGATCAGCAATTCTATTGCCTTGACTAGATTGAATGGATCTATAGTTCATCTCCCATCTGTTTTGGTAGCCATCATAAAGGCTGGAACAACGGAAAGACACGTCGCATATTCTAAATGTTATATGTCTATGTTCTAAATCATATTCTAAATAGAACCTCGGTTGTCACTGAATCGTCATTGTCGCCTCTCACTGGGCGGTCCCCTCTAAGCCTGGGACCATATTACTATAAAACATACACACTTTCAAGTAATCAACGTTACACGAAAATTTCTAATGGTTATATGATTAACAAGCGGTTAAAAGTAAAGATGTTCTGACAGATTAAAGATGAATGAGTTATTTAATTTGAACGAAACGAAAGTAAATACAAGTATGTTAGTTATCACGATCGCGACGCGTGCGAATCATATTTTAATTTTAGGAACAATAGAAAAAATGCACCTACATAGACTCATTGAGAAAATACTTTCCCTTAAAAAGTTATTAAAGCATACAATATGTAACAAAAACCCTGTCGTTCCTGTGAGCTACGTTATCAGAATCAATATTCATGCATAAGAACACAACTCATTTGGAAAAAATCTTTAATACTAATAACAAAATTAAATATTAAATCATTATTAATTTTGAATTTAAAGTGATTATATCACTCAAAACTCACTCACTCAGTGATTATATCAATAAAACTAATTTAATTTAACGTTAAATCATTATTAATTGTAAATTAGAAGTGATATAATCACTTTTAATAAAGATTTAATTTTATTATTTTTACTGAACAGTTTTTCCATCTGAGTTGTGTCCTTACGTATGAATATCGATTCTAATAACGTAGCTAAAAGGAACAACAGGGTTCCAAGGGTTTTTGTTACATACTGTAGATTGAGTTGTAAATTAATTTTAATACAATCAAAATGAATGGGAAATTATTTTCTCAATGAAGATCCGTAGTTCAGTTTTTTTTTTCATTGATGCAAGAGCATACGTAATAATAATAAGGTTGTTACTTCCAAATGAAATCAAGGTGGTTTATAATGATAGATGTATCAATCATAGTTGTTAGACAGGTAGTGAATGTGATTAAAAGATATTCAATGAATGCTTCGGGCAGGTGGATTCTCTTAACGATTAGAAATGCTATCAATCACAAAGTTATTTTAGGAAGGATTACAATACGATATATTAAGATGCTTACACATGGAATAAATAGAATAAATAATATGAATATTTTTAGGACATTTTTACACAGCACCATCTAGTTCCACACTAAGCAGAGCTTGTACTATGGGTACTAGACAACGGATACAATACTTTTTTTTGTTGTAAATACATACTTATAATACATAATAAACACCCAGACTAACACAAACACTTATGTTCATCACATAAATATTTGTGACCTGTGGGAATCGAACACACGACTTCGTGATCAGCAGTCCGACACTCGAACCACTAGACCACAGACGTCGTCAATACAATCCTTCAACCAGATTTTTATCGAAGCAGAAACGCAGCTACACAAAATCTCGGTTTCGTTAAACCCTGACAATATCTTTGAATAGGTAGGAAAATTTAGTTCTTGGGAGGTGGGTGCTAAGAGAAACATGGAATGGAAAGAATATTGCCTGTAATTACAATCATATTAAACTTTCCATCTTTAGGTATCAGTTTTACGAACGCGATTTGCAATATATAGCATAAGTGGTATTGCAGTCGTTATGGGTAAAGGCTCAGATTACTGAGTGGGCAAAGGTAACCACGTAACATTAGCTGGACTTTAAGTTAGTTTCGCCAGCCTACACTTAAAAAAAAAGTATTTCTTATAAGTCCTGAGAAAAGTTTCCTGAGACAGCTATACCACGCTACTCTCTTCTAAGTCCTGAGAAAAGTTTCCTGATACAGCTATACCACGCTACTCTCTTCTAAGTCCTGAGAAAAGTTTCCTGAGACAGCTATACCACGCTACTCTCTTCTAAGTCCTGAGAAAAGTTTCCTGAGACAGCTATACCACGCTACTCTCTTCTAAGTCCTGAGAAAAGTTTCCTGAGACAGCTATACCACGCTACTCTCTTGTAAGTCCTGAGAAAAGTTTCCTGAGACAGCTACACCACGCTACTTTCTTCTAAGTCCTGAGAAAAGTTTCCTGAGACAGCTATACCACGCTACTCTCTTCTAAGTCCTGAGAAAAGTTTCCTGAGACAGCTATACCACGTTACTCTCTTCTAAGTCCTGAGAAAAGTTTCCTGAGACAGCTATACCACGCTACTCTCTTCTAAGTCCTGAGAAAAGTTTCCTGAGACAGCTATACCACGCTACTCTCTTCTAAGTCCTGAGAAAAGTTTCCTGAGACAGCTATACCACGCTACTCTCTTCTAAGTCCTGAGAAAAGTTTCCTGAGACAGCTATACCACGCTACTCTCTTCACACGGATGATCATCATTTAATAAACACTCCGACCACATCTATCATTGTTACATTGCCTCTTTGTTTAACTTTTATAATCTAAGTAAGATATCAAGTACATGTACACTCAATTAAGAAGCGTGTCTGTTTACTTAAACGTAAAATGAAGTTGTGAAGAGTTTTGATACGTCATGTTGTTCATCAGAAGTTCTCATAGGCAGACAATGGCTGGTGATTTTATAAAGTGTTTTGTTAAGTTGGCCTCTGGTGTTACTGTTTGTGGTTTAAGTTGTGAACTATGACTGAAAGGCGGTTAAATTGTTTAGTTTATGATGTGGCATAACTATTTTGCGGAATACAATGGACCGATCTACTTATTAAAAGCTTTCAAAAAGCTTACTTTGTTTTGGTCAAACTAGAAACAACGTGAATTTCCCTTAAAGAAATGTTTTCTCCCAAGCATTTTTTTCCTCGATGATACCTACTCCAACATGAGCAAGTCAAAATATTTTTGACACTAAATGATTGATATTGGTCTATTTTGTAGGTGTACGTAAGCTTAACAGTGGACTGTGAGAGGCAAAGTTGGTTTATGTACGTGGGACACTCAGAAAGTTTTGCGAAACTAAAAAAAATTGTTCTATACGTACATATATTTTTATCAAATCTTTTCAAAGTACTTTCCACCAGCCTCTATACAAAGATTCATGCGCCTAAACCAGTTTTCAAAACACTTTTTCCAGTCCGCCGCAGACACCTCGTTTACAGCCTGCTCGAACGCAGCCAGCGCATCTTCCGGCGACGAAAATTGTATCCCTTTGAGCTGATTTTTTATTTTTGGGAATAAAAAGAAGTCACACGGTGCTAGATCAGGGCTGTAAGGAGGGTGACCCAGGAGTTTGACTGGCGTGCTGTCCAGGAAGTCCCTCGTTTTGAGTGCGGTGTGCGCAGGTGCATTGTCGTGGTGGAGCAGTAGCCCGCGGAGCCCTGTGTTTGGTCGCTTGTTGCTTATAACAGAGAAAACTTCTGGCAAACATTTGGTAGTATACCATTCGGCATTAATGCTTCTTTGATCCCGTAAGGGAATTGATACCAAGTGGCCAGTCAAATTAAAAAAGCTAGCGATCAAAATCTTACCCCCGCTTCTAGATCGCTTCACTTTGGTAGGCGTTGGCTCATTTTGAAACACCCAAACAGTCGACTGGCGCTTGGTTTCTGGGTCGTATTGATAAATCCAGGACTCATCACCTGTAACGATGTCGTAAACACGCCGAGACGAGCCTGCTTCAAATTTGTTAAGCATATCACGGCACCATTCCACCCGGGCCTGCTTCTGAGCATCGGTGAGGTTGTGCGGCACCCAGCGTGATACTATCCTCCTCACGCGAAGATGGCTGTGTAGAATCTCGTGAACGCTTCCCGATCCAATCTTCAATATGTGTTGAATCTCCTGATATGTAATTCGCCTATTGTCTTGGATTAAATTTTTCACTGCTAGCACGTTTTCTTCGGTAACAGCCGTCAAAGGGCGACCGCTTCTTTCGTCATCCCCCAAAGTTGGTCGACCGCGCTTGAATTCGTTATACCAACGATACACGGCTGCCTTGGAAGGGCCTTCATTCATGAATGCCATTTGAAGTCTATCGTACGATTCATCCGGTTTCAGGCGACACTTGAAATCGTATAAAATCATAGCTCTAAAATGTTCCCGGCGCAGATCCATATTTCAGTGAGACACAATACTTTGAATTAACTCGCAAAAAATGTGGAGGGAAATTTTGAAATTGGAACTTACTTATTTTTACTTATAAATAATCATATTTTCGAAAAACATTATAACTGGCCAGTCTCCCATAGATAAAAACTTTTTTTCGCAATACTTTCTGAGGGGCCTGGTATGTCCCGTACCAAAGAAGTAACTAAATCTCTTTCGCTTCTGCTCTTAATTCAGACAACACATTAACAAAAAGGTTATCAGATCACCATAGTGTTACGGTGTTACTTTCATCCAATGTCACAGATAAGTTAATGAGGTGCTTGTTATTTTATAAAAGTGTTTTGGCAAAACTCGTACGGACAATAGTGTTGTACCGACAGGAGAAAGGGCTGTGATATAACGTTCTATATCGATATAAAGTGAAATTCGCCTAAATTATAACGAGGTATTATGAACCGGTAATTATTTTGAGGTAAATTGAATAGCTTTGAGATATCAATCATTTAAGGTGGTAAGGCGAGGTCGTCGAGACAATAGAATTAAGTGAAAACAGTAAATCTCTACAACAAAAAGACGATAGAAAATATGCAGAACATTGTTTCGTTACATCTGGAAAAATAATTCACAAAGTATTTCTTTACCTGGAAAAAAAATCATCAACTACGCAACGGTCTTATTGATTTAATTGTGTAACAAATTATTATCAATCGATTTACTAGATCAAATCGAAGGTAGACCCTAATTAAGCATCAATGCGACAAGATTGAAAGGAAATTGATATTTCTGTGATTTGAGCATCCAAACTGCTCAAACTCAAACATGTGGCAGGAGAAATAACCTCTTTGAAGATACAAAACACACTGCAGTGTGTTTCTCATCGCCTACTTACTAATATAGTTCAAAATAAACTCTAAAATATACGATACGGATCTAAAATTAATGTTTAATTCGGGTCAGCTCTTAAAACTGGCCAGTAAAGTTTGGTGGAGTCACAGATAATATAATGCTATAGTGGAGTTTAAGTTATCAAGCGGTTTAATCTTGAATGATGACTAAAATAAAGTTAATAAAGTCATGGATCCAGAATGAACTGAGATTAAGTTAGGTACTTATAAAGGAAAAAAAACCGGCCAAGTGTGAGTCGGACTCACGCATTAAGGGTTCCGTACCACCCATCGACCTGATACCCCATATAAACTGATTTAATATACGAGAGTTTATCAAAAGACATCAACGATCGTACGCAAAATGTGAATTTTTGCATCTATTTATTACGTAGGTACCACCACATATGTCTACGTATGCCCTACTTTTTGTATTTGTTGCTAAACTACATAGTATGTACTATAATCAGACCAAGTTTGACGTTGGTATGTATTACCGTTTTGAAGATAGAGCAGGAACAAAAACGTTGAAAAAAGAATGTTTTTTGAGGTTTCTTGTTTGGGGACCCCTTTGGTTTTAGACTTTTTTTTGTTTTTAGTAATTGTCGTGATACACCTCATAGCAACACATATTCTGAGAAAATTTCAACCGGTTACCTATTACCGTTCAAAGAATCAAAAAAACACACGAAATATAAAGAAAGTACAGTCGACATAAAATATAAGAAGCAAGCAGTTCAAAAGTTGATTTCCTATTCATAATTTGATTCCCTATTCAAAATTTGATTCCCTATTCAAAATTTCTATCCCCCTTTCGGGAGACCTGCATTATATGCAGTATACAGTACAGCATGCAGCATACACTTAAAATAATTAGATATCCCTTTATTACTCTATATTTTATCATTATTATCATTCATAGCTTGTATCGAAAACGTATAAAACCATCCCAGATTTAAATAGACAATCAAAATAAAACTTAATCAAAAACTTGCTTCACCCTTCAAATCAGTCAGCATCTAAAGTAGCTAATCACACTTTTTTTCCACAAATCTAACTACAATCTCAAAAGAAATCCGAAAAAAATATCAGTTACCGTAACAACAAAAAAATATTCATTCTTGAATCCAGTTCTCGTTGAATGGGTTCCCTAAAAGGATAGAGCAAATAAAAAGCTGCGCGCGCGCACCAACGCGACGATAGGACGACGACCACACGGCTGAGTTATGTCTGGGTGGAGTGTTATTTGTTTTCTGTACAAATAATTCATAGTTAAATAAGAATGTGTTTATATTTCAGTATAAATATATTAAGTCTGTGATTTTCAAGTTTGTTGAAGAGAAACAGGGGCCTTACTCCTGACTGGTTTGAGTTCTGAACCAAATCGAACTAATGTCAATTCCTAGAGGAATGCAGTACGAATTCAAATTCGATTGATACAGAACTCGATCCACTCGGGAGTAACCTACTCTATGAAGTGTAGGGCATTTATTAGTCATCATCATAATGGGATCATTAACGTACTACTGCTGGGCATTTACTGCCCCACTGCTGGCATGTCCTCCTATCGCCTGCTTATTCATATACGAATAAAGTCATCTCTTAACGAGCCAAGAATTGGAACTTCAACAGAAGATCTTAACAAATGATACATTATTTTTAATTTATACTAAACCTCTTAAGGGGTCATTGTACTCATTATTATGAACAACTTTTAACATGGGACCAACCCAGAAATCGCGAAAAATTACCGTTGATCCGTACATTTGTGTTCACATCAATCGACAAAATATAAAGATCAGCAGATTTTTTTTTCTCTATTTCTGGGTGGGTCCCATAGTAAAAGTTTTTCATAATGATGAGTGCAATGACCCCTTAAGAGGTTTAGTATATGTACGGTGACACTGTACAGATTGCGGAATTAGTAGTTTTTCTTAAATTCATCGGACGAGTCGTTAGTACCTAATAAGCGGTCTCCGCGTGTGCTCCCTCGTACTTTTGTATTCTTAACTTAGATCAATAATGGTATTTTTTATCGAAGATTCTTAACCTTTGGTCCATTAATAAATGAATTAAATGGTATTATGAGTATCCTTTAACTAACTCCATAACTTTACAGTAAAAACTAAGAATAAGGTTGTATACACACAATGCGTCTCACCGAGGAATAGAGGCTAACTTGAGGCTACACATCTCTTAAAACTTCCGATAGCCAACAAGTCCTGCGTGTTCTACCATCATAAAACACCCGATACAATCAAAAATGTTCTCACTCCTTGCCGATAATAGGAAACACTCGATCCAAACCCGATAATAGGACCTACTCACTTCGAACACGGCACCCGCAGCGGATCGTATCACAATGGTGTAATTATCTAAGAGATCAAAGGATACTGGCACCGGTGTTGCCAGGATGTTGGCTTATAGGTACAGGTGGACGGCGTTTGTGATGTTTGAAGTAGGTGGTTTTGTCTGCTGTTATGCTTTTGGTATGTTGGGAAATATTGGGATTTATACTTTTAAGTGTAGCGAAATTATTATGTTGTTGGGTGAGGCCTATGTTGGGTAGGCTTATGATAGGCACGAATCAAAAGTGTTATCATCAATGCAGTAGGAGGCGGCGATGTCTCGCAGCTCGCATCCAGTTGTGGTTCTGCCTATGTTCGGGAATTCGGGAGCGAGAGCGCTTGGGAAGGTGTCTTCTCCTTCTGCGAGAAGGTGATGCTCGCGAAGGAGGCGGCGGGGAAGGTACAAAGAGGCGACGACCTTCCCACCCGCCGGCGACCGACCTGACGCCGCATGAGGGCTACGCATAACCCCCAGCTACCCTAGGAGCGAGCCTGCGGGCGTCCATGCCGGTTGCGCGTTGTCTTTCGCGCGCGGCAGATGCGATGGCAGGCCGCACGGGGGAAGGGGACGTCCAAGTAGTGTTGATAAACAAAAGGTTATGAAACTGCCTACTTGTGTACAGTGCTAAGATTGATTAATCAGTAGGTAGCATAACTCAAAATTTAAAAAAAATGTATTTAACGAAAAGCTTGCTATTACACGAAAAGCTTGCTATTAAACCCATCAACAGGCTACACATCATCTAGATCTTCGATGAAGAATAGTACTCTTAATCAAACATTGCATGCAACGCACAACAAAAGACATAAGTGTAAAACTTTCTTCTAAAAGCACCACCACAGCATTATAGCAAATCAATTAAGATGCTCATCTAGATAAGTGCAGGATCAACATCATGGCGAGAACGTCTAATTGATAATTTATAGCTTTAACGGGAAACTTTATTATAACTATTAAACTATCAACTAACATCCACTTTACAGATTAGCCTTATTAGGAGTTTTTTTTTTTTTATTCTTAACGGGCTTGCGTTTGACCGCCACCTCACCTGATGTTAAGCGATGGTGCGGTCGACGATGGTACACGCTTGCCCAGCAAAAACCAGTAATCTCAGACCAACAGAAAAAGGGGAGTAATCTGAATTAAAACTACACTGCTTTGAGAAAGGATAGATAGGATTCTTTACACCCTTGTCTAAATGTTACGTAGGGGCTATAACCGTGACTTTTTACTGAAAACAATTCTAAATCCCAGCAATGTTACTGTATTAATATAACTAACATAGAAAAACACAAAATTCTTTGCCTGACTTGTGTATTGAACCCAGAATTTCATACTGAGCAACCATGCTTCTAATCATTAGACCATATGCCATCGTAGGTTTTACCAGTAATAACACAAGAAGAAGGCCCTATCCTAGGATCTTAGTCGATAAATTCTCGATGCTAAGGCCATAGGTTAACAGAAACTTAATACTGGCCAGCTAGAAACATCCTGTATCGATAACGCAATCAATGCACCATAAGAAACACTTGTACACCAAGACGAATCCTGGCCGACAGCTTTGGTCCAACAAAAAAAAAACAATATTCTTCCTCTTCAAAAGGAATGCAATGATTCGCTCCGCTTATAATCGGAACGCACCGAAACTAAAATTTGAAATAAGAGTTGCTACACAAGTTATTAAAGTTTCGATAAAAAAACGGATTTGCCTCTTTTCTATGCTTACAACTTCATCGTCACAGTTGAATGTATGTATGGTGCTCAATTAATCTTGCAGCAGACTCAAATACACCCGAATCCATAGATTTAAATGAACGCGTCGACGATACGAGAAATTCTAGGTACCTACAAGGATAATCCTGGAAAACCCGGACGGCCACCGTGTGGTGAACAACGAATCGGGGTAAAACAACGTTTTTATTTTTTTGGAAAACTAAATAAATACTTCCGTGGACTTTTTTTTAAATTAAAGAGAAGATTTAACCTCTTTAAATCATACTGATGCAAATCGTAAATCTAAAGATTGAATACAAATCCTGTCCTCGAATGCTAAGCGGGCTACGATAATCCAATCGGATTAGCACATAAGATGACTTCCTAGTCGCTAAATCGCGAATTTACTCGTGAGATAGGATTAGTTTTAATAGAAGCTTAATTTTATTTATACCGTTTTCGCTACAGGCTTGGCTTTTAGCGCTAAGAAATCCTAAACCAGGGAAGCACCAATAAAATTATTCCATAAAGGTGCAGTCAAGGAAGACCAAAGAAAAGATGAATAAATTGTGTGAAAGATGATATGGATAAAAACGAAAGTAAACACTGAGATGACAGCTGATAGAGATCTATGGAAGGAAAAGACATGCCAACCATAATTGGGATAAGGGCAGGAGGTTAATGAAAGGTACACAGGTGCATGTGACTATAAAACCAGTATAAACAGAGCCTGTCTTGTATGAAACTTATTACGCTACTGAGCCAGTTCCGCTTATATTGGATTTGTTAACATTGATATTGACCGTACGATGAGTTTCCATTTTCAGTGATTAGAGAGAGAACCTGATGTAGAATACTAACCGCTTTTCATAAACTGAACTGACACCCCTGGCTTCATATTCTTAAAAGTTTAGTACAAAATCCGCCTATCGCACTCCTCAGCTTAACATTAGCATACTCGCACCAAAAGCCAACATTACACAAAATCTTGAAAAATACACCGGTGAGTACAATCGGCTTTCCGTCCGTTGAGTCCGCGTCAATGAAAATAAATTTGCACATAAAAATATTGCGTAAATTAAAGTCTTAACAAAAACTTTGTCATCCCGGAACTAAGGAGTAGCCAAACGTGTTCGAAGAACCTGCAACGTCTGCAGCAGTAACGTAGATCTATATGACCATGAAAGTCATCTGTCAGTATGTATTCAGTATAGAAACACGTCATAACAAAAATATTGCTTTTAGTTACTTGGATGAGCTTTTGTTTTATTATTCTAGTGTCGTGTTTTCGCATGCAGTTTGAGCGCTTTTTTTTTAGGAAATCATAATTTTTTTCAGACGGGTAACCGCGTTACCGATAGTTTAACAATTAAGAATAGGCATAATAATATTATGCCCCGTAGCGACATAAGTCCTCCTCTATTCGATGTGACTGTGTATCTTAAATCCTGAAGTCATCGAAGATGTTCTGTGCATAAAATGTTGATAATGACAATTACCAAACCATTACGTAACTATTTATATGTTACGAGCTTAGTTGAGCTTTCTTGCTCGCCGACTTGTAGAAAATGTTTTTGTTTACATACACTTTAAGAATCTTGTCTTTTTTACACGAAAACTGCTGAAATTCAGCCTCCTCATAGACGGTTCCAAAGAAAGGTTTATCACACTCATCACGGTATATTTTCCTCATAGGCGAACGATATGCAGAAGAACTGTCGCTCGTTTTTACTTAGACACAAGAAAAGGATAGCAACAATTTTAGTTCTGTCAAATTAGTTTACATGTTACATTTCTTTGTATTTATGTTCCGAGATCACGACTAAACTTTTAAGGAAATTTATATCCGACTATTTTGTTGCCATCCCTTTCTTGTATCTACTATTTGAAAGAGAGCGATAGTTCCTAAACAAGAAACTCGACACCAGTGTTCGCAACAAAAAGACATCGTTTAAAAAGAACATACCCAATCAATCTAGTTAGTAGTTACAAAAACAATCAGTCGAAAATCATTAAGTCAAGCGACTTTCACAAGCCGAAGTACTTACCCTAGTAACTATTATGACCATTTACAGTACAATCGATGACTAAAGCTCCACAAATAATTTACATAAGGTTACGGTTATTGTTAAAAATTTAGGTTAAACAACGGATGTTATATAAGAAGAAAAGTTATGCTTCATATTATGTTATGGTAATGAGTTGGACGCAACAATATGGAAAATGTTCTTTGTTTTTGTATGTTTTCGGCGCGAAAGCTTCAACACATTATTTCAAAGAGAACTTATACTAATAGAGAAAACTAGAGAAATGATAATAGAGTAATGGGGCACTTAGATTAAGTTTCAAATGTGTTAATTTTTTCATGTACAGTGTACCTACTCATTGTTGAAGAGCCAAATAAACTAGGAGCAATAAGAATTGAAAAATACATTACCTAATCACATAAAGAACTTAATTTTTACCCGGCTGTCCCAGAAAGAGGGTAACATTTTTCATAGTATTAACCATTGATAAACTAACAGATACTGATATACTCCATTTTTTTTCTTTTTAGGTTTCCGTACCCAAAGGGTGGCAACGAGACCCTATTACCACATGAATAATATTTACTTATACGCCTACGCCGTCCGTCTGTCTGTCGGTCTGTCTGTCACAGGGTGTATCTTTTTAACTGTAATAGGTAGCCAGTTGTATTTTTTACAGAATATATGTTACTATGGCTTCTATCCTGGCAAATACCTACTAAAAATAAAATCCAGACCCAAAAGGAGTCCCCATACAAGAAAAATATGCATTTTATCAACGTTTTTTGTTCCTGCTTTATCTTAAAAACAGTATTACATTCAAGCGTCAAACTTTGTGTGATTGTAGTGCATAACATATTGTTTAACGAGAATTAATAAAAAAATAAGGCAAACACAGACAAGAAAGAGGTGCAAATATGAAAGACATCAACGCGTAATGCCTTTCATGAACTCTCATAAATTATATCAGTTTCAATAAAAGGTTAATGGGTGGAACGGAAGGAACCCTCAGTGCACGAGTCCGACTCGCACTTGACAGATTTTTTTTTTATAGAATAACATTAAAGAAAACGAAAAAAAACTGACACATTAGTTAGACGTATGTAAACATATTACAGCGACACGCGTCACGTCTGATTAAACCATTCCCTTCATAACAAGACTAACAGAACAATTGTCTATCCACGTGTACTAAATAAAGCCTTAAATATTATTATATCCGGGTGGCGACGCTTATTCTATCACCCAGTAATAGAAAGCCCCCATTTGTCTACTTCGTACCGTGTCACTCCACCCACTAATTGTACTACACGAACCGCTTAGTAACACACATACAATTATCGTTTTAATGAAACAATTTAATGGTTAATCCGATTTCAATGGGTTACTAAACGACTGCAATTACTTGTCAATTAGAGAAGCTAATTATAATATGTATTTGCTTGAAGGGAACACTTACGATTTGTTGCTGTAATAGTTGTGTGCTGTTACAGTTTGTTGATAGTGAAACTGTATTAGAACTTAATTAGTGTTACGATATGTGGTTGTCATGGTAACGGTAATACATTCAGTGTTAAAAATAGTTCTGTTTGATTAATACGGTGACCGACTGATGTATATAGGTGACGTAAGTTGCATAAGGCCCATCATATTAATCATCTCTTCAATCATATTACATATTTTCAAGTTAGATACTTAAACTACGGACGTTAATACGAAAACTACGGACATTAAAAAACTTAATTGTTATATAACAGCACTCGAGATTTAGATAAAGAAACCCCAATGAATGTTCGGGCATAGAATAGGTAATAAATAATATTTTCTTATGGTTCGGGTTTGAGCCAAATCTCACCAAGAACTGCGTAGATTTAAATAAAGTTTCTGAATAGCCTATCTGGTATGCTCTACATGGTTCCTAGTATTTAACAGATAAAGGTCATAAAGGTCAAAAGCTATGGAGCTAGCTTTTTTACCTTTTGCCTCTTCTCCATCTTAAACCTGGCAACACTAGGTTTTTTTTCCTGTTTAGAAATAACACAGTTCTTAATAATACATTACATTACAATCTAGCCTACAAGACTAACAAGTAATTTTAATCTAACTTATTTTTCTACATTACCTGTATGTTTATTTACTAAGAATAATGTCCACTGCATTTATATACATTTGAGTTTGTGTAGTGAGTAATAGTAAACAAAATATTGATAGTGCTACTGTACATACAGTATGTAACAAAAACCCTGTTGTTCCTGTGAGCTACGTTATCAGAATCAATATTCATGCGTAAGGACACAGCCCATTTGGAAAAATTATGTCATAAAAAAAAAACATATTAAATCATTATTAATTGTGAATTTAAAGTGATTATATCACTCAAAACTTACTCACTCAGTGATTATATCAATAAAAATAATTCAATTTAATGTTAAATCATTATTAATTGTAAATTGAATGATTTGATATTAATTTTATAATTTTTACTGAAGAGTTTTTCCAAATGTGTTGTGTCCTTATCCTTACGTATGAATATCGATTCTGATAACGTAGCTCACAGGAACAACAGGGTTTTTGTTACATACTGTATGTACAGTAGCACTATCAATATTTTGTTCACTATTACTCACTACACTAACTCAAAAGTTCTTTTCAGTCTCACTTCGATCAGTCACAGGATAATTAAATTAAATTAAATAATAATTTATTTCGGACATGACACCCATATAACAACACATGAAGGTTAGTAACAAAGAAAATATGTTAGTAATAATAGAAATGAAATATTGCTAACACATTTTGATCAAGTCACAGACAAGTATTGATTCCATAACAACCATTAATAAAATAAAAACTTTCTATTGAGCTTTTCTTCACCGATTTCCCAATAAGAACTCCTACACATTGTCATATTAAATGCCATAAAACGTTACGACATAGTTACATATTATGTCCCTTTGACCCTAGCAGAAAGATCATCCATACTAATATTATAAATGCGAAAGTTTGTCTATTTGTTACGTCGTTATCGTAATAAAATTTGACCAATGAGGTAGGTTTTCAGATCGCGGAAATCCGCTGGATGTGGAAAGCGCAGGACCGGTCGTTGTGGCGATGCTTGGGGGAGGCCTATGTCCAGCAGTAAGAAAGAAAGAAAGAAACACATTTATTGGACACAAAACCGACAAACACACACATAACAAAGCAACAAAAAACAAACAAGTGTAGGCCTATGTCCAGCAGTAGACGTCTTTCGGCTGAAATTATGATAATGATGGAAGAGGTAGCCTGGGGACCTGGAGAAGAAAATAATATTACTTTATATCCCGAAAAACTATACGGTTCCTGCGGAATAAGTAATAAACGACATCCACGCGGGTATAGCTGAGGGCGATCTCTAGTGACTAATAAATAAGCTATTGTACTGCAATTTGTTCATCATCATCATCATTTCAGCCGAAAGACGTCCACTGCTGGACATAGGCCTCCCCCAAGCATCGCCACAACGACCGGTCCTGTGCCTTCCGCATCCAACGGATTCCCGCGACCTTCACCAGGTCGTCGGTCCACCTTATGGGGGGCCTACCCACGCTGCACCTTCTAGTACGCGGCCGCCACTCCAGAACTTCAAAGCCCCATTAGCCATCCGTTTTGCGAGCAATGTGCCCCGCCCACTGCCACTTAAGTTTGGCAATTTGTTCATTAACATAATATATTAAATTGCTTTTGTAGGTTATACAATGGTTTAGCAGTACCATATTACTTTTGATGATAGCTACGGCTTCAGTAAGAATTATTAAAATGTAATTACTACATACAAAGTCATAATTGCCGCCAGTTCTGGGCGAAAAGGCCTTTGTTTAGCAAAAAATTCAAGTCCCATTCAGTATTAGAAGTAATAAAGATTATTTTTATTTTGTTAATTTTTTTCGCGTGAGTGTTGCGGCAAGGATTTTACTGCCAAGCTCATATCGATGCACGATGGTGAGAAACTAGAAAACTAGTATAAGCAGAGCCTGCCTTGTATGAAGCTTACATAATTAGCCGGTTTCGCTTATAATGGTTTTGTATCCATTAATATGCGGTTCACCGTACAATCATCATTTACCTTATTATGAGCCTTTTACCTTATTATTTTGGGTTTAAGATTAAGGCCTACGCTTTTATCTAGATGCAGTTAAGTTCAATCAATAATCTGTTATTGTTCATTATTAACTTTCAGGTCTTGGTGCAAATATTTGTATTTTTACCTTTCGTGATGGTGTGACACTTTCCGCCAATTTTTCACACCTATTATAGGCGCCTGACACTTATTTTCTTTTACATGCCACTTCTAGCTTACTCCGACTTGCGGTACCATTTAGGCAACCAACAGCCTAGGTGGTATTGAAGTTGTCATGGGCAAAGGTAACCGCTTAACATCAGGTGGGCCTTTAGCTCGTTTCGCTATCCTATACTATAAAAAAAAAACTATTTTAATATTTTTTTCATTGAATTTTATTTTATTTGCCCGCGTACCTACTGAAATAAAATATTTACTATTTGTTTTTAAGTATAGAAAAGGAAATATATTTCTGCTTACTAAAATAGATCGTTTAATGCGTCGTAGGCGATTTAAGGCATAACCTAACCTTAATGGCACACGACATTAAGAAGCCGGTTAGTGGGCGGTGTAGTTGATTAATTGCTAACTGCTTGCCGATTTTAACCTAGATCTGAAGAGTACATACTATAACAGTTAAAGTTAGTTCAGTTATTTCTCTGTTAAAGTACTATGGAATTAAATTAGCTTTTTATTTTTTCTGCGCCAGCGCAGCGACACATTTGTGTAAAGTGCGTGCCTGTTGATTGAGGATCCATTTCACACAACGCTGACAACAATAATGCAAATATCAAAATCCATTTTGCATTTACAGCTTAAATGAGTAACAAACATACATTAAAACTTTTATTACTTATGAGACTTAAATTGCCAAAATTATAAAAAACCTGTGCTGTCAGGCTCACACAGACACTAGAAAGATAGAGCGGGCGGTATGCGTATATGCCTGCTCATAACGCAAAAATCTTACGTGACATTACATTTTCTCCCGAATCACACCAACCGTAAGCCGCGAAAGTATTTCTGTCTGTCTATTTGTAACCTCATCACAACTAAACCACTGAACTGATCGTTATGAAATTCGGCAAAGAGGTAGCCTGAGACCTGGAGAAGGACATAGGTAACATTTTATCCATAAAAACTAAAAGGTTCCTACGGGATACGCGATAAACGAGATCCACGTCGGCGAAGCTACGGGCGGCCTTTAGTCTTTTATACTACCCTCCACCACTTTATTTTTAAAGACTGCTGGCGCAGTCACCGGTGTTCGCTCCTTCATAATGTAGCTAAATATTATCTGGTATCTACCCTCATTGAACTTATTTAATATCCTACCTTGTTAACTCACTGAGGTTAATATGCTACCTTGTTAACTCACTGAAGTAATATGTAACGTAGTACATATTACCTCAATGTGTTAACTATATTTTGTTTTCCTGTTTGTATAGTCGATGATACTGATGTACGGTAAAACTCTAATGAGTTTATGTTTACATCTTTAGAATGTTTTTGTTATAGTATACCAATGAACAAATAAATAAATAGATATTTTTGTAAATACACAATCACAAATACAAACCTATAAATTCAAATCTTAAAATGTGGTACAGAGAATGGTACATTCTAATTAAAGGTGCAAAGACACATTTTGCCATAATATAACACACAGCATGCAAATTGTTACAAAAAAGGGAAATTAATTTAACTTAAGTAAGTAGTAATAGCCATCACTCGACCGATTGTTGTCTTTAATTAATTAATTATTACAAAACAACTTAAAAACGAACTCATATCTCACATTGCACAAATTATGATCCAATAATGAAATGTCATTAGCTATTATTATAGGGACTTACTTCCTTGTATAGAACTATGTTTTGATTACATTTTAAAGATCATAAAAATCATCAATAACGATATTTGTCCATGTTTAACGTTGAAATGTCTTTGAACTCAGAGCTCTCAAAACACCGGAGGCATAACATTTAAAGGTAACCCATGCAAAGTTATGTAAACATTCATTCATCCGATTCAAAACATTGTAAAGATCATCGTAAACAATTTATTAAAATGAATGTTACATAAAACTATCCAATTTAAAGTAATGAACGTAAGCAATTAAACTATCTTTTGAAAAAGAAATTCTCTTTACCAACTATGGCAGCCTGCATCCTACGTACATTATTAATAGAACTTTCATTTAATAAATAAAACATCCGGTGAATATGAACGTAATATTTAAGTGACTGATAAGCAAATTAATAATGACAGTAGGTAACGAAAACATACTGCGGCAGTAACTGTCTATTAAAACATGACAGTGAGTACAATACACAGGGTGTCCATGAAAATGGGACTTATAAGGTTGAAGGGGACAACACTAACGTGAAACCACAAAAATATTTTTTTTTAATCTTGGAGTTATGGCCGTTTAAAATTTATATATTATTTCCATAATTTCGCATAAAACCCCCTGGAATATATTCTTTTTCTTCTATCGTGTCGACATGAGCTACATAATGATAATAGCTCATGCCGTGGGGAAAAGATTAGCCAGTCAGCAGGTTAGTAGCGGGGCTGACTGCCCAGGGTGCGCCGGGCTGTCAATTAAATATCGTCACTCGTGGAGGCTCTTTTAATGCACCCCATGCATGCATGAAATATATTAGATAAAATTTATTAAATTATACGTATAATTTTTTTGTTTGTAGCCGTTTTTCAATAACGGCTAAATAAATGATAAAACAAAAAAATACGTCTGATTTATTTACTTTACGTATTTCAGGTGGTTTTATGCGAAATTATGTAAAGAATACTTAAAACGGCTATAACTCTAAGATGGATAGGTATTTCAAAAAATACTTTGTAATTTTTATGTTAGTGTTGTTTCCAGCTATTTAAGCAAGTATCCCATTTTCATGGACAACCTGTATTTGTTTAGAAAAAAAGAAGCAGGTTTTGTTTTTGGGTGTTTTTATAAAGATATTGTACGTCTAGTTTGGATGAGGCATGGCATTGGTCATTGGTCGGGTCTGCTCCTTATATCGGCTATAAACTGTCAACTGTTGGTACAACAGCACTTCACTCTGTTCCCCTTTCGAAATCTGGCTTTTCTGTGTATATTATTGAAACGTACTGGCCGATTTTTCTATTCTATTCAAACACGGTAAAAAAACCTTTGACACTATTCACTATTGTAACTGAAGCAACATGACATATCCAAACACTTTTCCTTTCGTCTGTACACTTGTACAGGTCAACACTGAGAGCGAAAGTGTAGGAACAATATTTATCTATCAAGCATTCAATTGAAGGGTCACGTATACTGTTTGGAGCATCTAATAGACAAACTTATAATTTTACTATAAAAAAACTATTTCAAACAATTTGAAACCTTATACGAAAGACGATAAGTATGGCTTGTGATTTTTTTCCAGGAAATTAGTTTGGGATGAAGGTGCATCTCGATGTTTTACAAAAGCCGCTATCTAATTATTGTGTTTGAATAAACTGAATGGAAAGAAAATTTAATTAATTTTTGTTTGAGGCGGCAATTAAGGGTGGGAGAGGTACACTCAAGCCTTCGATATCTAGAAGAAAAATGTAAATGTGTAATGTACCTATGTATATTTTTTTTCATTTGATTCTTTATTTTAGTTTAATAAAACCATACGAAGCAGTTTTAATCCTAGACATGGTCTATCTGCGTACTAAGTTTTATCCAAAGCCATTCGGGAAATAAACAAATTCACATTAATACTTCATAAGGGATTCGTAACGAAGCAACGACTGCGCGGATTGTAGAATCTGCAAGGTTAAGCTGCACTTGCCGCGGTAAGTCTGAGGATGGGTGACCGTTTCGTTACACATCGAGACCCCTCCGTGCCTCCGAGAGCACGTTAAGCTGTCGGTCCCGGTTGTCATACGAATATCTATGGCAGTCGTTACGGGTAGTCAGAAGCCTGAAAGTCTGACAATTGGTCTAACCTCCGAATGTCAGTATTACCCAGTAACTGGATTGCAGGGGTCTAATCTTCGATGAATAGGTCTAATGGCTGTCGCTCCGTTTAAAATACTGATGTTCAGCCGCACCTGGCGAGACTGGAAGCCGACCCCAATATAATTGGGAAAAGGCTCGGAGGATGATGACTTTCGCATTTATAACATCAGTTCGATGTAACATACACATTTCTGTCTTCTACCTATCAAAAGATAATTGAAACAAATCGACTGCTATTATTAAACTGAAAAACCGAAACGCCCTCTCATAAATACCGGTATAAACCATTTAATGGTAGAGGGCATTTTTCATTTGTTACAAAAAACTGAAAGCCTTTTTACAACATGCTCCTTCAAAACTCGAAGGGTGAACAACCCTTACCGTTTACCAGGAAATTATGAAATATGGATAGAGCTTCACTCCGATTACCTTTACAAGAAGCTTAGACACCCAAGCCTTTAAATGTATACACAGCTTACATTAAAATTAACTAGTGGCTAGAAGTGGGCGTTTAAACAAAAAGCGCTTAAAAAGTCTAATTAAAAAAAAAGCGTATAAGCACGCTTTGTGATTAAAGCAGATTTCGTTTAGACTTTTTCGTAAACCAAACTTATGCTTTTAATAGTACGATTGAAATGTAACCTTATTTCTATGATCATAAGACTCAATTTCAAAGTTGACTGGTGGTGGTTTGAAACCGGCAGAATTAAATTTTATTCGTTTACGTAAAATTTGTTTAGAGAAAGCACTTTTTTATTTTGTTGATTATTTTCGTATCGTTTAAACATTTTAAACGTTTTTGACCTTGATTGATTTGCTTTTGCTTTGGCGCTTAGTTTATTTTTCGTCGTCAACGAGTGAATGCGTTTTTGAATGTTCTCCTTGGTAATTACGCGACGATTGTAGTTTGTTTGTATAGTTTTTAGTGAACTTTGTAAATAGTTTAAATGTAAATAGAATAGTGTAATCTAGACAAATAAAAGTCAATTTTTTTAGAAGTGAAAAACGAAAAGCGGCAAAAGCGTAAAAAAATTCGTTGGCAGAAAAAAGCACAACGTTTAAACACGCTTACGATTTTAAGTAGTTTTTCCCAACTTTACTAGTGGCAGCCTGATTTCTAATGATGCATAAATTAAGTGAATTAAGAAAGACACTGGTGTCGATTCTCTTGTTCACGAACTAAACTTATGTTAAACTATCGCTCTCTTTTACTAATAGTAGATACAAGAACTGACTTTTCGGATTAATGTGCAGATCAGAATTTGATTATCACTTGCTTTAACGGTGAAGGAAAACATCGTGAGGAAACCTGCACACCTGAGAGTGCTCCATACAGTTCTCGATCGTGTGTGTAGTCCGCCAACCCGCACTAGGCCAGCGTGGTGGACTAAAGCCTTAGCCTTCTCATACTGAGAAGAGGCCCGTGCCCAGCAGTGGGACGGTAATGGGCTGATTATGTAGATACTAGAGAGGGATGGCAATAATTTTAGAACTGTCAAATTAGTTTACGTGTTCCATTTCTTTGTATTTTTAGTGGGCACGTTCCGATATCACGACTAAACTTGCATGGAAATGTTAATTTTGACTTCATGTTATTAGTAAAAGAGAGCGATAGTTTAAAATAAGTGTAGTTAGTGAACAACAGAATCAAAACGTTTGTTTTCTAGGAAAAAAGACCATTTTTTTTTCCCGGGGGAAACCCTCATGGACGAACTCCACCTGTGAAAGTTGGTGCCAGTGTCGGACACTTACCGACTAAAACCACTACCGGGGGCATGGGATAAACTCTGTATTCGCCAACCACCCAAACCTTATATCTTAGGCCATACCTAATGTAGGGGTCAATGTACTCTTCAGTATGAACAACTTTTACTGTGAGACCAACCTCAAATCGCGAAAAAAAAATCGCCCATACCATCCCCACGTGTTGGAGATTAGGAGATAAAGGATTATGGTTTACTAACGTCACATCCATATTCTGAAATAATTAATAATGTCGTAAATTTCACTCTCAACAAGTAATACCTATCTATACCTTCAAGATAAAGCAAGTGTTTCACTTTCTTCACCTATCCCAGCCAATAGTTTAATTTACAAGAAGCGTACATCTAATGGTCCAACCGCTTATTTGTAAAACCATACGTAACGTTAACAATTGTTTCAGATAGAAATAATTTTGGTGTAACTACATATGCCTATGTCAACAAGAAGATGATGGAGACGAAGAAGATGGGTAGCAGCCAGCTTCTGGTAATAACAACTAACTGCGATCACAAATTCGTCTGTCAAGAGAGGGGATTATGGTAATATCCCCAGTGACCGTTAACTGCAGGGGTCATTGAAGAAAGGCTTACGAAATAAAACAACTGACAGTGAGACACATGGATAAAAAAGAACATACACGAAATAGATTAAGTAAACTAAGAGAAAAAGTAAGAGATGGACATCAAAGCGTGATGAAAACCCCTGAACCCCCTATGTTCTATAGAGGACGTTTAAGCGCTGATGAGAAACTTACCCCATTAAAGTTAACAACTAACTGTGCCCTGATTACTAATGATGCTTAAATTAAGTAAGCTAAGTTAGGCATTTGAACGAGCTCTTCTAGACAAACGTGGAAAGAATAAATATTCGATACACAGAAATAGAGACATCAGTAAAGACATTACCTACTAGTATAAAATTAAACAGTACGTGATCTGCAAGAGATTTTAACAGAAATTAAAGAATTAAACATGCGTACATCTTTATGGTCAATGAAGGAATTCAATTTCTATTTAGAGGCACAGACGTGTCTTGGATTTTAATTTTTGAAGCTCTCTCAAGTTGAGAATCATGCATTGCATAGAATATTTCAAGAGGTTCTTGATTGGTTTTGGTTAATAGTCACTGTATAAAGTCAGCAAATATGATATTTCAAAAAAAATATTGTAACCAGTCTTAGAAAAGATGTGCTTTTTTGTTTAAATTGTTTTTGTTGCTGCAAAGCTTTCGAAACGTCAGGAAAACCAATTTAAATAATATATGCGATTTAATCCGGTTAAAAAAAAAAAAAAAAAAATAAAATTCATTTATTTCGGGTTTAACCCATATCATAAAAAAAAAAACATGTCGTACAAAATTAAATTCAATTAAAAGAAATGCATACATAATTAAAATCATGCCAGAAGTAAAGGACACTAGATTATATTTAACATGTAAGAAAATTAACAAAATAAATAATAAAATAAAATAAAAAAAAAGCTTTGTTTTATTATAATGAGTAGTGATCGCGAAAACCTAAGAAATTATTAAAATGCTTTAGTTAATTCGTAGAACAACATGAAATCAAAAATAACCCTTTTGTGATATTCCCGTTACCTCAAGAATGAAATGCAGGAACTAATGTATAGAAAAATAAACATTAGGCTTATCTAAAAAGGATGCTTAAGACAACACCCTCCCACGAAACCTAGTGGCGTAGAGATTAATTAATAAATAGGAAGCACGTGATAATTTGTACAAGTAATATTCTTAACTTTAGGAGAGAGTAAACATAATATTGTTACGAGCTGGGGGTTCGTATATAGATAGAAAGCCGATTAAATGCGTAGAGAACACTTTATTACTGAACAATTACACTGAATCGCTTATTACCACACAAAGTTACTAGTTAAATCGCTCCGAATATCGCTTCGATGTTATCGCTTGTATCGCTTGATCCAAACTGAACTCTACTGGCGCTTTTTTTTTTTTTTTTTTTTTTTTTTTTTTTTTTTTTCGAATGGGCTCTCGCAGGTGGGACCGAAGTCCCATTTCTGCTTAACCGGACTTAGTTGGCGGAGAGTCCCATGTGGGACTCCATTCGCCGAAGGTTTTTTCCCTACATACTTACAAACTAGATGCGCGCGGCATCAATACCGCGCTTAATCGGGCGGGCGCCCCCCAAGGGGGGGGCTCGAACCTCGCTAGGGCATTGCAGGGGGACCCCGCAGTTCCTATGTCCCCCTAGCAGCCGTTGCTGCATCGAATTGGTTACCTCGAAAGTAGCGGACTTTCGGTCCCTATCGGGTGACGTGCTAAACGCCGTGAAGCGGCAAGCCTCGCCGGCGAGGCTAAGACCTACCTAGAAAACCTAACCAGTGGCTACGCAATAGCCTGCTCCTAGGAACTACTCTAGAGCATAGGGCCGGTCTCGCGTGACGAGATTATCTCCGGTTGCTTACACCGTGAGGGCGTCCCCAGGGGGGAGCTCGGACCTCGACTCAGGGTGCAGCAGGGGGACCCCGCCACTGATCCCCCCAGCAGCCGGTGCTGCGTCGGCATGTGTTACTGTTTCTCGAGAGTCGGACTCTCGGATTCTGTGTGTGTGTCGCGTCGGTCCTCGCCGGCGGGGACGATATTTTGGACGACAGCGTCGGAGTGTGCTTGTACTTTTATCTGACTCCTGGAGGAGTGTGATATCGTCATCGGGCTCAATGAGTGTGTGTCTGGGACGTCGGGTTTTGCTGATAGCGGATGGCTGGTAGACGGTGGCCGCCACGACCAAGGGGTTGGGGTGCTTGGGAGCGGAATCGAAATAGCGTTTTGAGACACGCTTGAAAAACTGCTTGATGGTCGGCAGTTTGAAGTCTAGGTGGAGGTCGACGTTGCGTACGTACCAGGGGGCGTCTACAGCCCTACGCATGAAACGGTTTTGGATGGTTTGGAGCATGTGAATTCTCACCGGCTTAACGTGTGCGAACACAACGCTAGCATAGGCGAGTATGGGGCGGATACAGGTGGTGAATATCCTAACTTTGAGATGAGTGGGCAGCTTACTGTGCGCATTGAGAAGGGGGTGGAGACGTGCGAGGACAAGGGCGGCACGGTTTTTCACCCTGCGGATATGCGGACGGAAAGTCAGTCTACGGTCAAGGATCACTCCGAGATATTTGGCTTCTCGTTGCCATGGGATCTGTTTTCCGAACATTGAGACTGGTACGCTCAGTTCTTTACGGTACTGTGACAGGGGTCTCTTATCGAAGAGGACCGCTGCACTTTTTTCGGGATTTACTTCGATTCTCCATTTCCGGAACCATTCACCTAGGGTGTTGGCCGCGGATTGGAGGGTACGAGAAATAGCGACATGGGTCATGCCGGAGTAATAGATTGCCGTGTCGTCGGCGAAAAGGGCCATACGGGCTGCACCGCATTTTGGAATATCGCTGGTGTACAGCGTGAACAGTAGGGGGGAGAGCACGGAGCCTTGAGGCACACCGGCGTGAATGGGATGGGGGGAGGAGAGAGCCCCTTCTATGCGATAGCAAAAGGTACGATTCGACAAGTAGTCTCGGATGATGAGCACGAGACGATGTGGCACATTCATAGTGTACAGCTTATATAATAAGCCGTTGTGCCACACTTTATCGAAAGCCTTTGCTACGTCGAAAAAGAGAGTGCCGGTCATTTGACCGCGTACGAAGCCTGCACTGATGTGTTCTACAATGCGGTGCAGTTGATTAACGCAGCAGTGCTTTGTACGAAAGCCAAACTGCTCGTCGGGAAGGAGTTTATTTGAGTCGGCGAAATCTTTGAGTCGCTTATAAATAAGCTTCTCGTAGATTTTACCGAAGACATTGAGGAGACTAATCGGCCGGTAACTACTCGGCTCGGCTTTTGGTTTGCCCGGTTTGGAAATACCGATTACTGTAGCCTGTTTCCAAGCCTGGGGAAAGATGTTGTTTTTAAATGCCGCATTGAAGATGACGGTCATTAGAGCGATTAGGGTGGCAGGGAAACGTTTCAGCACCTTATTGGTGATGCCGTCTGCGCCGGGGGCTTTTTTGGGCTTAAGATCCTTGACTATAGAGAGAACTTCGTCAGGGGTGATCGGTGGGAGCGGGTCATCAGGGTCATCTATTGGGGGGGGGGGAGGGCTGACCTACGCTCTACTTCTGAATTAACCTTATCAAGGTGGGTTTGGCTTACGGGAAGCGTACTGAGAGTGCATTGAGACTCCAAACTGTCGGCTAAGCATTCGGCTTTTTCGTCGTCGTCAAAGGCCGGCCTTTGATTGGGTCGATTTAGGGGGGGCATAGTTGCCGTGGTCTCGCATTTAAGTCTGCGTTGAAGGGCCCAGAAGGCTACATGAGACGGTTGGATTGCGCTGACTTCCTTGTCCCAATGCTCCTCCCGTACCTGAGCTACACGTCTCTTTACAGTATTCTGTAAGGAGCGCATATGGGCACGATTGGCTTCATTGGGAAAAGCGTCATAGGCACGGATGGCCGCGTTCCTCTCGGTCCTCAACTCATTTACGTCGTCCGGCAGTTTCAGACGCTGGTCATCCAGCATCGGAACCTGCCGTGAGCATTCGCCCACTACGGACTGCACATGGTTGGTGAGCGAGGTGATCGCGGCCACCGTGTCCGCGACTGTCTCAATGGAGTCAGGGATTGAATCTAATTGGGGGGATGAGGTAGATTTGAGGCGGTCCTCTAATCTCCTCCAATCGGTTATCGTTTTTGTTATGGGTGGAATACCGGGATCCGAGGGACCACCTCGGGGACCCAGTTGAATGATCACAGGGCGATGATCTGAGTCTAATTCTTGGATTACCTCGATAGAGCGAATACCGAGGTTTACGCGCTTTAAGAGGGCTATATCTAGGATGTCGGGCCGGTGCCCTACTGTGTCAGGATAGTGAGTGGGACGCATCGGGGCGATGACGTCGAAGGAAAGTTTGTCGCTAAGTGCTCCTAATTGAATGCCAGCGGCGTTATTGGAGACACAGCTCCATGAACGGTGTTTGGCGTTTAAGTCGCCTGCAATAATTACAGAGTTACTAAGATCGAGTAGGGATTTGAGGTCGTCCTCGAGCAGACTCGCGGGTTTGTTTGCGGATCTATAGGCCGAGACTATGGTGATGGGCTGGTGCCCTGTCATGCCTAGGCGACAGATTGAAGCCTCCAGGCATGCTAGCTCTGGGGGATCAATGGGGATGCAATACAATGAATTTCGGTAATAGATGAGCGTTCCGCCTAGTGCGGTGTGTGCTCTGTCGTTTCTAATCAGCCTATAGTTGGCTATATTGGGATTACGACTATGGGGTTTGAGGAAAGACTCTTGAATGAGTAAAATATCGATTTGGTGCTCACGCAAGAAGACGGCTACGTCGTCGCGTTGACCACTAATGCCTCGGGCATTAAAGAAGCCTAAATTTAGGGAACGGGGTTTGAATCTTTTGGGTGGGGCCGTATTATACATTATAATTGGAATTAAGTATTCTATAAATGTCTTGGTACTTGGTAAGTACCTGAAGGCGCTGCTCATGGATGCCTTGGGTAAAGGCCCAAAGTCTAGAGTAGGCGTCAATGCGGGACTCCCCTGATTGGGGTTCGAGGTATTCTCTCGGCAGAAGGCCGGGGGAGTTTACCGGAGGGGGGGTTCTCATGGGGGGGGGGGCTTTGGCTGCTGGTGCAGTTTTGGGCCTGAGAGAAGGTGCGGGGATGGGTATGTTCATCAGCGCAGGGGGCTCTGAGGCCGGGGGCGCGAGACGAGAGGGCGGAAGAGGTGGGAATTGGGGCTTTTGGTTTCCCTTAAACCAGGGGTTGGGCCCGAGTGGGCCGCGGAAATTAGGGGAGGGCCCGAGTGGGCCTCTAGGGTTTGGTGGTTGGTACTGGTAGGGGGCTGCGTAGGAGGGGGCTTCCCTCGCAACGCGGTCGGAGGCGCGTTTCGCCGATTTGGCGTTGCGCATTTTGGGGGCTTTGGGGCATCCGCGATAATTCGCTGGGTGCCCGGCTTGGCCACAAAGGACACAGCTAGGGGGCTCAGTGCACTGGTCCCTCTCCTTGGGACGCTCGCACTCGCTTGTCCCATGATCGCCTAGGCACTTTACGCACCTGGGCTTAGCGTAACAGTTACGCTGGGAGTGACCATACAACTGGCAACGGTGGCATTGACCAGGCTGGTTTGACTTGTGGGGGCGCTCGACCGTAATGCCTGATAGGTGGCATACGGTCTTTATATTATATATTGCCTTTGCGTTTTCGCTGGGGTGGCAGATGGCGAGGACCATGTTAAAGGGGTCACCGTGTTTGCCACGGAACATTCGGTGGGTCTCTTTAATAGGGATGCCTTGGGTTTTGAGGTCGTCAAATACTTCTTCGCATTTGACTTCCGTAGGGACTCCTCGGATTACGACTCTGAGGAGTCGGTCCTCCGGGAGGGCGTAGGTGTGGAAGGACACCTTACGTTCGCGTAGCAGCCTGGTAAGGTTGCGGTAATCGGTGGGGGTGGGGACAATTACTTTAATACCCTGCTGTGTGGGGCGGGCACTGGTGAAATTTATTTTGGACTGGTTGCACCAGTCAGAAATTCTCGTCCAGTAAGCCTTATCCTGGATGAATAAGGGAGGCGGGATGGGTACCTTCGTCTGGGAAGACGAGGTATGGACATGAGGGGAGGAGGGCCTGTTATCCTGCGAGGAGGAGTGAGAGGCGGGACGGGGGGTAGGGGCCGGGGCAGTGTTAGCCTCGGAAAGCTTCAAGGACTTAGGGGCGAGAGCCTCGGCCTTATTGGTTTTGCGGCCGCGTTTTTTACCTTTACCCACTACTGTGGTAAAGGCATCGGCCTCGTCAGAGTTGACCTCACTGTCCGAAGACATCTCTTGGTCTGAAGGGATCGGGGAGATCTCGGGGTTTTGAGTGGGGGCTGGGGTGGGGAGAGGTGAGGGGGTACGTTCCTTGAGGTCCAGGCTGGCTGAACGCCTAGATGGACCGCATGGAGACCTCGGTCTCTCCTCATCGCTGTCGGGACGGGCGCGGGCGCGGGCGCGGGATTCGAGGGCGCGGGATTCGAGGGCGCGGGATTCGAGGGCGCGGGATTCGAGGGCGCGGGATTCGAGGGCGCGGGCTTCGAGGGCGCGGGCTTCGAGGGCGAGGCGCCTAGCCCTTTTTAAGGAATTTATCCTTATGGGTGGGGGGGAATCGGGCGACTTTAGAGAGTCGGGGACATCAGGTGGTGTTTGTTGCTTGGCGGCAAAAGCGCTGCCAAACAAGTCGCCATGATTGGCGATAAAGACGGGGTCCTTGAAGAGGACGTTTTTTAAGATGCTGAGCTACTGGCGCTCAGCTGCGCCGTTTATATAGGCCGCGAGTCGTGGTACTGGAAAGTCCTCGAACGTCATCTATCCTTGTCATAAGATAACTCTTTCTCACTTGCACATTCTCGAAATAGAAAGTTCTCGAACCTCGTCGAACCTCATCTATCCTCTATCTCACTCACTCACTTCTAGAATGGAATGTTCTCGAAGCTTGTCGAATCTCGTCTATCCTTGTCTTATATTAGCTCTATCCTGCTCACTCTCTTCCAGAAGGTTCTTCGTCTATCCTTGTCTGATATTTAGCTCTATCTCGCTCACTCATCAACAATTTTACATGTGGGTGTCAAATGGCCATAAGGGGTCCTGAAAACGCCTGAAAATGGGTTTTCAGGAAATGTCGGCATCGGATTTGTTGGCTCCTGAAACGGCCTGAAAACATGTTTCAGGCGCCTGAAAACAACGGCAACTTACTCAAAATTTCGATTCATTGGTATGTGATAGAGCCTCCTCTGATACGGACTGAAAATGCATTTCAGCCTGCTGAAAACGTCTCTAAGTCCAGGAAAATCGAGGTTGAAGTATTTCAGTCCACTCTGCTTAACCCTCCGTCGTAACACTACCCCCTCCTAAGACATGCTCGTCCCGAGCATCATTATCTCCGTAGTACCGGGCCAGTCGATCAATGTGTACAATCTTCGGTTGATTGCGTCCGTCCTTTCGGATTCGGTAGGTGACATCGTTGATCTTCGTGATGATTATATACGGCCCATCCCAATCAGGTTGTAATTTTGGAGATTTTCCCTTCCGGCGTACCGGATTGTGCAACCAAACTTTGGAACCTTCCTGGAATACTTCATGGTTCAGCTTTCTGTCGTACCGCGTTTTCATTCTTGCACTTGCCTGGAACTCCGATTTTCTCATGTGCTCTTGTATGTCATTCATCCGGTTTCGCAATTCATTTGCATACTCCGTTATGTTACTAGGTGTATTCGGTGGACATCCGGTAAGAAGGTCTGCCGGTAAACGGAGTTCTCTCCCATAATTTGCGTAGGCTGGAGTTACCGATGAACTTTCATGTACTGCAGTTCTGTAAGCTAAAAGAAACAGTGGAATATACTCGTCCCAGTCCTTTTGATGCTTGTCCACTACTTTTGCCAAATGCCTCTCTAAGGTCTGGTTGAATCGTTCCACCATTCCATCAGATTGTGGATGGTAAGATGTTGTACGCGTTTTGTGAATGCCCATTATTCTACAAGTTTCTTGGAAAACTTGGGACTCAAAGTTTCTTCCCTGATCACTATGAATTTCCAATGGTACCCCGAAACGACAGAACACTTCGCTGACCAATTTTTTTGCTACCGTTGTGGCTTCCTGATTAGGTATAGCGAAGACTTCTGGCCATTTGGTGAAATAATCCATCACGACGAGGAAATAGCGATTTCCGCTTTCTGATATCGGGAATGGTCCAGCCACGTCCAATGCTATCCTTTCCCATGGAGCTCCAACATTATACAGTTTCAACGATCCTCTGGTACGAGTGTGTGGCCCTTTTACACCTGCGCAACTGGTACATTTGCGACACCAATCCTCCACATCGTCTCTGCAGTGAACCCAGTAGAACCGTTCTCGTATCTTTAACAGAGTTCTTTTGACGCCTAGGTGACCACCCGAAGATCCATTATGGTACTCCCGTAAGACATCAGAAATTTTTGATTTGGGCACGACTAGCTGTAGGTGCGCTTCGTTTCCTCGTGCATTCTCCCATTTTCGACATAGAACACCATTGTGAAGAAGGAAGCTGTCCCATTGAGCCCAATAGCTTTTTGTTGTAGTGCTCATTCTGGCGACATCACTCCATTTGGGTTTGGGACTTCCAGCTTGCATCCATTCTACGAGAGGTCGTAAATCATTGTCCTCTAGTTGCGCTCTTTGCATGGATGCATCACTCCATTCCGCACTCACTGTGTCCGTCCTTAACATCTTAACTGACGCTATTTCTTTGGCCTCTTGCCTTGTACAGTGTTTACATTCGTCTGGACATGGTCTCCTTGATAGAGCATCTGCATTCCCATGTAATTTCCCACTACGATGCTCAATGGTGAAATTAAACTCCTGCAGTTGTTCTATCCAACGCGCCACTTGCCCTTCAGGATCCTTAAATTGAAGTAGCCACTTTAGTGCAGCGTGATCAGTTCTAAGTCGAAACTGGCGCCCTAACAAATATTTACTGAAGTGCTTCAAAGTCTTGACCACAGCGAGTAACTCTCTTCGAGTAACGCAGTAGTTCCTTTCTGGTTTGCACAGAGATTTGCTGAAGTAGGCTATAACTACTTCTTGATCTCCTCTGCGTTGTGACAACACTCCGCCTATACCGGTGTTGCTGGCATCAGTGTCTACGACAAATTCGCCTTCGATGTCCGGGTATCCAAGAATGGGTGTATTGCACAGATGGTTTTTCAGTTCCCTGAATGCAGCCTCACAGGCATCATCCCAAACAAATGCCCTCTTTTCTTCAGTGAGCTTATGTAAAGGTTTTGCTATATCTGAGAAATTTTTCACAAAGCGTCGGTAGTATGAGCAAAGTCCCAAAAACGCTCGAACTCCTGTCTTGTCCTTTGGTACTGGCCAATTCTTAACAGCCGCCACCTTTTCTGGATCCGTGCGAACCCCTTCAGTGGAAACCACATGTCCCAGGTACTTGACTTCTCGCTTGAAAAAAGAACACTTTTTGGGACTTAGTTTCAAGTTTGCTGCACGAATCTTTTCCAAAACACACCTCAAGTTTCGAAGATGGCTGTTAAAGTCCTGCCCAACAATCACAATGTCATCCAGGTACACCAAACAGGCTTCGCCAATTAATCCAGCGAGCACTATTTCCATTAGTCTTTCGAAAGTTGCAGGGGCATTACATAGGCCAAAAGGCATGACTTTGAATTGCCAAAGGCCCTGACAAAGCCCTCCTGTCGAAAAGGCTGTCTTTTCCTTATCCTTAGGATCTATCTCCACTTGCCAATAGCCACTTTTTAGGTCTAGTGTTGAAAACCACTTCATCCCAGCCAGCGTGTCCAAAGTGTCATCTATCCTCGGCAAAGGGTAGCTGTCCTTCTTCGTAATGTCATTAAGTTGACGATAATCAACACAAAACCGCATGCTTCCGTCCTTTTTCTTGACCAAAACCACAGGAGAGCACCACGGACTTGATGATGGTTCAATGACGTCACTCTTCTTCATTTCCTCAATCATGTTCTGAACCTCCTTTTCACGTGCGACTGGCACCCTTCGTGCTCGCTGACGAATTGGAATTTTATCACCAGTGTCAATTTTGTGTTGAACAAGTCCAGTCCTTCCAAGATCAGCATCATTTGAAGAAAACAAGTCACTGAACTGCTGCAGCAATGTCTTAGCTTGGGAAAGTTCTTCCATTGACAGATCCCGTTGACAGCCCTGCAGCAGTGACATTATGTCAATGTTGGATTGCGCAATGTTTTCTCCTCCGCACGGTTGTTGACATTTGCGCAACCACGAGACTTGGCCGCAGGTTCCAACAACTGTGTTCCTTTTTATGGTTTGCTCGGTATCGCTAAAGTTCAGGATTGATACAACATCCATGCCTGTTCCTTTTATAAGCGTTCGTGCCGTTATCCAAGGACTATTGTTATCCACTTTTTCCACAATTACGCAGCGATGATTGTTTCCAATATTACCTCGAGCTAAACGAACTGGAACCGTTGTTTGTGACCATGGAGGCAAAATGGTCTCTTTCGCGCAGTAAACATTCCCAACAGATCCTCCTTTCAGGAATATTTCTTCTGATCCGCAATTTAAAACACCATGCTTTATGTCAATCTGGCAGTGGTGTGCTCTTAAGAAATCGAGTCCAATAATGCAGTCGTCGACGATATCAGCAATGATGGCCTTATGCGTAAACATCATCTCACCAAGCTTTACGTCCAACTCCCTCTCCCCCTGGACGGCTATGTGCTGGCCGGTGGCTGTCACAAGTTGAACGTTTCTGTTCCGACAAGGTTGGTTCCCGCCGAGACGTTTCACAAGCCCAAAGCTGATAATTGTATGTGACGCTCCTGTGTCTACTGTCATTTCACAGGGAATTCCATCAATCTCACCGTCGATTATCAGGCTATTTCCGTCTTGGGCTTGCCTAATCTTGATTTTCGGGGCTTTTTGAACACCAGCCAGCACCCGCCCCTCGGTCCTGGCGTTTACTCGTTTCCCTGTAGCGGCTCGGTGGTGGCTGTTCCCACCGCTCTGCTTGTGAACCGACGAGGTTCCTCGCGCCTGGCTTGCTTCGGACAGCTGTTTCTGATGTGACCCCGTTCTCCACACAGGTAACAAATTGGTCCCCAACTTGCTTTGTTGCGTTCGGCCACTTCGCGGATCCGACTTGTCTTAGGGTCCGTCCGAACAGCTTCTACTTCCAGTGCATGTGCCAGTGCGTCCTTCAATGTCTGGTGATGTCCGAGTCGCACAGTCGCTCTAACTTCCGAATCTCGTATTCCATCGATAAAGGCCTGTACTAGTAGGTTATCGATGAGCACAGGCGTGGACCTATAGGCCTTCCGTACAAGCTTTTCCACCTCCAGCGCCCATTGCTGTAAGCTTTCGTTATAGCGCTGAACACGCTCTTTCAGTTGGGCCCGGAAGACGTGTTCTAAATGGGCGTCACCAAATCGTGCTTCTAGGGCCTCCAAAAGCTGCTCGTAGGCGACGTTCTCACCGAGTGCTTCCAGCACCGTCAAAGCCTGATCCCGAAGCCCTAAAATAAGAGCAGTCTTCGTCTGGTCATTGGTCCATCCATTTGCTGTTGCCACCGATTGGAATTGCAGCTTATATGCGGTCCAAGAGGAGGTTCCGTCAAAGGGTGGAACTTTAAACCTTCCTAAAGACACCCCTGTATTACCAGCGGAAACGATGGGAACTGGTCCAAGGTGTGCACTGTTGACCTTCTTTTCTAACTGCGTAATCCGGTGGTCATGAGCCATAACCTTTTTCTCATGCTCATCTACTTTAATCTCCACCTCATCTACCTTGATCTCCACCTCATCTAGTTTGTTTTTAGCAGAGAGATAGAGTTCCTCCAATATTGCTCCTCGCTCAAATATCTTCTCCATTCTACAGAACCGCTCTTCTTGCCTTGCGGCTTGCTCTTCCTGTCTGCGTACTTGCTCTTCCTGCCTTGTGGCTAGTTCGCGTGTTTCGCGTACTTGCTCTTCCTGCCTTGTGGCTAGTTCGCGTACTTGCTCTTCCTGCCTTGTGGCTAGTTCGCGTGTTTCGCGTACTTGCTCTTCCTGCCTTGTGGCTAGTTCGCGTGTTTCGCGTACTTGCTCTTCCTGCCTTCTTGCCATTTGCTGCATCAAGTTGAATAAGCTGGCAATATCGTTGTTTCCACCTTGAGGCTGAGGTCCCTGTTGGACGACCTCCTCCTGATTCATAGTTCTTGATGCGTCCTGAGCTGTCTGTCTCGCCGTTAACTGTCTCGTCTGCATCCGACTCGGCGTTTCATTACCAGTCGGTTCCTCGTCTCTTGGCGTAATCGGCATTTTCTATCCCGCTTTCTGACACCAAATGTTACGAGCTGGGGGTTCGTATATAGATAGAAAGCCGATTAAATGCGTAGAGAACACTTTATTACTGAACAATTACACTGAATCGCTTATTACCACA
Organism: Asteroscopus sphinx; assembly: GCA_949699075.1. Lineage (NCBI taxonomy): Eukaryota > Metazoa > Arthropoda > Insecta > Lepidoptera > Noctuidae > Asteroscopus > Asteroscopus sphinx. The sequence continues at coordinate 15,904,576 of OX453022.1, read as the reverse complement.
CAAAGTTACTAGTTAAATCGCTCCGAATATCGCTTCGATGTTATCGCTTGTATCGCTTGATCCAAACTGAACTCTACTGGCGCTCAGCTGCGCCGTTTATATAGGCCGCGAGTCGTGGTACTGGAAAGTCCTCGAACGTCATCTATCCTTGTCATAAGATAACTCTTTCTCACTTGCACATTCTCGAAATAGAAAGTTCTCGAACCTCGTCGAACCTCATCTATCCTCTATCTCACTCACTCACTTCTAGAATGGAATGTTCTCGAAGCTTGTCGAATCTCGTCTATCCTTGTCTTATATTAGCTCTATCCTGCTCACTCTCTTCCAGAAGGTTCTTCGTCTATCCTTGTCTGATATTTAGCTCTATCTCGCTCACTCATCAACAATTTTACATGTGGGTGTCAAATGGCCATAAGGGGTCCTGAAAACGCCTGAAAATGGGTTTTCAGGAAATGTCGGCATCGGATTTGTTGGCTCCTGAAACGGCCTGAAAACATGTTTCAGGCGCCTGAAAACAACGGCAACTTACTCAAAATTTCGATTCATTGGTATGTGATAGAGCCTCCTCTGATACGGACTGAAAATGCATTTCAGCCTGCTGAAAACGTCTCTAAGTCCAGGAAAATCGAGGTTGAAGTATTTCAGTCCACTCTGCTTAACCCTCCGTCGTAACAATATGTTATTTGTTTGCATCATGTCAATGGTCCGCTATAAAATTCACTTTCGATGTTTATTCGCGTTTACCACGCCATTCAATTAAATCATTAGTGGGTAAATTAGGAAAACATGCATATTTGACTAAGCTGTTAAGTTTAATGCGCAAGATACCGATAGGTTCGTTGCCTTTGGCACTGACTGACGGTTTTTTTTGTCACTATTTAATTATGAATCCTTAGTTTATTAAGTAACAAAAAGTCTATTATGTAATTTAAGGACATAGGTCACGAACTCTGCTCAACCTATGACTTTTACGAGACATTATAGTGTTTAAATAAACGAATTTCTGTAGACAAAAGTTGTTTCCTAGAATTCTTGAGTCACGTATCATTCGGCAAGGATTCGCGTGACAACAAACACGCGACGACATATGTCGAATTTTAAACTAAGTTGCCATGGCGATGGTGTTACAATCACTTGTTTATGGTAATCTGACGAAATACCCGGAATGTGTTGTTAGAATCGTTAGTTCTGGGGTTGATTTGTTAAGTGATTTAATAAAATAAGACGCTATGAAGTTCTGTCTTTGATGACAAGCACAAGACAGTGAGCTATAAGACCATTATTGAGGTGCATTAAAAGGTATCCATGAGTAAAGAGATACATTCATCTTTCTTGTGTATAGAGACGTGCTTCTTGATCACGACACGACAGAAGAAGCAAAAACCCAAGATTATCAGTAATGAATAAACGAAAAAGGAGAGGGATTGGCTTTGGAATAAAGGGAAATGGGTTGGCTTGGTAATAGAATCATGCTCAAACAATCTCTTCTGGAAGTTGTTAAAATTAAGTAAGGGCAAAAGTTGTGGAATGGCAACGAAAACTTTCTTCCCGAATGATTAATTTTAGATTCAGATCACGTTGGTAGAGTAGAGGGCCTAAAGTACTAACCGTACCTATAATTTCGAGTCTCCCAAAGGATTTTAAAGGTTAAATGAGCTTATACAAAATTAACAATCATGACATATATCATTGATGCAGAAACAGCTACCTATAGCTATTAGAAATTCTGGAATGAAGAATTTGTTCACAGCAGTTAAATGCAGCCAGAATGAAATGCATCATTCTTTAAATAAATAATTCGGCACGCCATTCACATTTGATTTTAAAGATAAAAATGTCCAACCAAAAAGGTAACACCAAGGTCCACCATTCACTCCTTTCTTCGAACAAGACATAGTAATTAAAGATCCATTTGAATAAATTCAAAAGAATTACACAATAGCTATGCGCGTTCATAAAAATCGTGTCATATCCAACAATACTGTTATTACACGGTAAACGATACATTATGTAAGAATATGTCCTTAATAACCAACATATCTTGAAACACGGCAATACAGAGAACTAAAATTAAATGTACTGATTTTGACATATCATTGCTGTTTTCTGTGGCTAGTGGCGCCACAATGAACTGCCAGCATAAACTGGGCACTTTGCGTGAGAGATGTTGTAAAAAATAACCGTGAATAAAATCGTAAACTTGTGTACCGAAAATGATCGAAATTCCCATAAGAATCGATGGGTATTACATTATTCACAGTCAGTGTTTTTATAACTGTATGTCGTGAGCTCGTAACTTTATATGTGTGATTTTAGCACTAAAGTTTTATCAGTGAAGTAAAACTCAGCACTACTTATAAATCTGTACTTTATTTTGTAGTACATACTCTAGGGCCCGCAGCCATTGACATGGTTCTAAAGAGAGGACAGGTAAGATTCCCAAACAAACGTCAGGCTACAAACCTTTCAACTACTCATGGTGGCATGATTTGATTACCAAGCTAAGCAATGAATGGAAAAATCAATAAAAATGCAATAAGCGAAAAGAATAGAAACATCAGTGCGATTTAATGGGAATATCACTTACAGGATACCTACAGATTTGGTGAAGATTCCATGGCCATGTCAATCTCACACTTCATAGACCTTTCTATTGCTTTACAATTTCGCAAGTTAGCTCGCGAAGATGACGCGCTAGTCTTTTCGACCGTTTAGTTAATCCGAGGTACTTCCAATAAGTCACGGTCCACCGGTTACCGGTTTTCTACCTCCATGCTATGGAATTCTGGCTGCTTAGTGCGTTGCTTACCTAAGTGGAATGTTCCAAGCAGTAGCAAAAATATATTTGGCATTTTATTAACCACGTAACAATGGGTTCGTCATGCGTTTAAAATTCATACACATTTATATTCTGCCAGTGTCTTGTGATGTGGTGAATTTTTCATTTGGCAGTGTTGCAACGTGCGAAATATTTCCAATTAGTATGAATGACTCGGAAATAAATACAATTATGTAAACGTAACTGAACACAACCAGATTCAAGTACCGTTAATTTTTGCGAAGACTGATTCTACGTAAAGCAAAAGAAGAAGAATTAATGTTACACTGCACATAATACTACAGCAAGACCATTGTAAAACAGTAAAACATGTGTAGACGAAAAAAAAAGTAAGAAGAAACCAATAACTTTCAGTCCTAACTAGTTATTATTATTTATTAAAACTCATCTTTGTTATCATCATAATTTCATCACTGCTCTATCAAAAGTGTTGTGACACAAGCTTTGAGTACTTAACCAAAACGAAACAAGTCTCGTTCAAATAACAGTATTTTCACTGTTACAATTACACATAGGATCGTAGCAAACAGTCTATGAAACGCAAACGAGTCATAAATGCACTTCATTTTAACATTGCCACCCAGTTGGTAAAACAAACATTTGACTAACAGTGAAAACGCGATGTGGTAGGTTCGAGACATGATGATAATTTCACGAAATATAGCAGAAGATTCACTCGAAACATTAAAAGGTTAAGGCCCTAATGTAAGTTTAAATGTAATCAAGATCAACAGACACAATTCAAATGCAACACAAACGCAATCCCATGAACAACAAAACGAAAAAAATAACACTAGAGCAAACGACAAAACCGAAACTAATTGAACCATGCAATCCGCATAGCAGTAGAGTGAGAACACAGAAGTTGAGAACCCATAAGTGATGTAGTAACTAATACGGTAAATAGTGTCATCTGTGCCACAAGACATATCCTGAAGGCTATTTCTCGTAATTAAAAACGTTCAAAATTAATGACATAAGTGTCACAAATAAACGGCAAACAGGAACATCTACTGTCAGGATATTGAGATATAAGACATTGAGATTAGTTTGCAACTATACATTTTTAATTACGAGAATTAGCCTTCTGATTAATCACAATATAACATTTATCTTGAGAAAGACCTAACATTCAGTAAACTGGCGTCGTAGCCGCTATTAAAATTGTAAGTATGGATCTTTCAGAGCGTTCTTAGGAGTTGGTTTTCTGTAGCTTTTCATTTGTAATAGAATGAATCACCACTGACCGCGGTTTCGCAACGGCTAGCTGATGACAACATTATGAGGCTCAATATTACGGATACTGCCTAGTTTGGCGCCTTATGCGATTTATATTGCGGTAAACAGCGTGGTTTAGCATCAATTTCTTTTGTTCCTTTTGTTATTTAAAGAAAGTAGACTAGTGTGGTGTCGGTATCTGGCTCGTTAGTTTGCAGTTTTCAGAAGCATAAATATAATGATCACTATAATAAATAATATAATATTTTCTAGCCTCATCTGGTATAATTGTAACTCGAACTCTTGGGAACAAGATGATAAAAGGTGTAAAGAAGATACTTTTATGTGATATGAAGAATTAGTTTACAAATCACGCAAATATAGTTTTCAAACCGGCACATAAAAAAAAAACAAAATAAGACTTTAAAACTCATACATAAAGCCATGGTATAATAAGATGTTTCACCAGGTATTCTCTTCCCGCAATGACAGCGCGATGCCTCCAAGCTACGTCACGATCAGTGCTGCCATTTATTGATATCTTCAATATACTTAAGGAGATTTTTGTTCATAATGAATATAAAATAAATTCCTAACTAGCCTAACTATTTGTTATCTCGTGTTATTCATCTAATTAGTTATTAAAGGAAACTATATTAAATTACTAGTTAAAAAGTGATTCTTTATAGAAGAAAGTAAATGAAAAAATGCATTTTGCTCGGGTAATTTATTTTCACAAAGTGGCAGCACATCAAACTGACAAGTATCACGCTAACAGCCCGCTATTGGCTCCACGGCCGATGACGTAGTACGGAGGCAATCACGTGACCTAGCTGTCACGGGAAGAGACTACCTGGTGTTATTATACCATGCATAAAGCAAACAAAAATATAACAAACAATACTGACGTCCATAAATAATTTGAGAACGATGTCGAAATATTTCAACAATATGATGTTGCAGAAGCCAAGGTCTCAGTCTCGATCTTGACAGTCTGCAAATTATAACAAAGCAAGCGATGAATTGTTACATTCATAAAAGAACATAATGAATAACAACCATTGTAATACAAAAGGTGGTAAATAATAACAACGTATTCTTAAGAGTCGAAGATTCAGTCAAAAGTAACTCTCTTATACCTACTAGATTAAATCTAATTTAAGTTTTCACGAAAACTGGACTTATTAATCTATTTACAGACAGTTCATTGTAATTCAGTGAGATTTACCACAGAGATACCTAGTAAAAAATATTTATCTTTCAAAAAAAATATTGCATTGCTGTAGCAGAACTTTGCAGGGCAAAATACACAAAATACTAATTAAACAATTGCAAAGCGGCATCAAAGATGGCTGACACCAAATAGCAACAAGGCGTGATGTCAAACGCAAGTGTAACAAAAGACACATGATACTCAGTAAACGGAGACGGTCTGTCAGAAGATTTCTAGAGCGAATAGCGATACGAACACTTAAAGAACATTTACACTTTTTGATTAAACGAAAAGTTATAAATATCTTCAATGTAGCACACTCGAGAGGAAACTACTGGAGATGTTAGCTGATTTTCTTCTCAGGTGAGTCGTTAAATCGACGGATGGACGTACATTGGATGTATCAGTCACTTCAACCTTCTGCTAATGAACGCTGAACAAAGTTAAACTTATTAACGAAACTCTCTCCCTCATTATCTACCTCAAAAACAGTGGTTATTCTAATGTTCAAAAAAGTAAAAAAAAACTAAGAAGTTGTTAATTTAAGAGGTCAAAACACTTACATTAACAACTTATTAGTTTTTTTTTTAAATTATTTTGGGAGAAACAAAATGTCCAGCTATGAATTGCCATCGCTGGCCAGGCTGTTGACCATGACTCCGAATTAATGACAAATAAAGTATTTCTGTACTAATTCTAGCTTTGTTTAACCACAAGAAGATTTATATCTTCCTCACGCCCAGAGAGCCTCGGAGCATAGAAATATAACACAGTCTATGCCTCAGAGCATGTGGCGAATAAATGATTTGATTGATTGATTGTTTGCAAAAGAATAAGAAAGACGGAGCACGTAGAACTAGCGAATGAAGCCAGAAAAAGGAATCTGGAGCGTACGTCTAACCCTCAAACTAAAAGAATAAGGTTAGACGCTCCCGACTGCGGCTCGCGAACACTGTGGGTGGAATAGTAGGCAAGGTACTCCTTTGCCATTTTTTATTCCTTTTTAGGGTTCCGTAGTCCTACAAGGAACCCTTATAGTTTCGTCATGTCCGTCCGTCTGTCCGTCTGTCCGTCTGTCCTAATCCTTTACAGCTCTACAGTTATAAACATAAGTAAATAAAATTTTGTTCAAAAATGGTTTAGATATAGATCTCAATTTTAAAAGAATAAAAAAATCATGATAACGTATTTTAGAGGTGGCGCATGGCGCAGTGGAGGAGGTACATGTGAAATGGGGATGGAATTTTTTTTTTCGCTGCACCCCCTCGTGTGAGGTATCATTGAATAGGTCTACTAAAATAGAGGTAATGTTTCATACATAACTTTTTTATCAGGTATACCATCTGCGAAATTGCTTGCAATGTGTCCCCTTCCCTGCCATTTCTAAACTATGTAACGTAGAAACTTATAGTCTTCCACATTGATAGACCTTTATAAAAACTCTCTTTTAAAATTATTTCGAGTATAATGTGATTATAAATTCTTGAGTAATAGTGAGAAAACTGCAAAATACTTAAGACGTCCTAGTTCATAGGTCATTGACCTTAAAGAAAAATAATTATCATAGCAAATAATGCTCCTTTAGTTACTACTATTTAAAAAAATCACAAAAAGTAACTTTATGTTATATTGATATGACACACTTCTTCAATTTGGGTTCTTAAATTCAGCGCTAGGTGGCGCTGGTTGCAAAAAATAAAATAGCATTGATTAATATTCGATTTGATTCGTTTGTAATTAGGAACACTATAATACTGAGCATGGCCCGACATGCTCTTGGCCGGTTTTTTAATATGGTGGCTCCATGTAAGGCGTCGAGCAAGATGCAATCACATTGATTATATTTTTTTGAGTTATGGTTGCTCTATGGTTATAGTGAGAAAACTGAAAAATACTTAAGATGTCCTAGTTCATAGGTCATTGACCTTAGAGAAAAATGATCTAAGCAAATAATACTCCTTTAGTTACTTTCTATTTTAAAAAATCACATAAATAAACTGTGTTATATTGATATGACACACTTCTTAAATTTAGTGCTAGGTGGCGCTGTTTGCAAAAACTAAAATAGCAATGATTAATATTCGATTTGATTCGTTTGTAATTAGACCTACTTAAGGAACCCTATAATACTGAGCATGGCCCGACATGCTCTTGGCCGGTTTTCTGGCTTCATTCGCTAGTTTTACGCGCTCCGTCTATCTTGTTCTTTTGGTCTGGGATATAAGCCTGAACTTTATTTTCAGCATATACATATATGTAGCATTCAGTCATTGTTCCCTTTATATTCTCGTTAGAACGCTCATAAGTTCAGTCTATTGTAACGGCGCTCCTATAATTTAAATTGACCGAAGAATCTGGGTTTCCGGAATGACGTCAACGTCTCCTAGTCATGTGAACACCTACGTACAGAATTACGATGTCTCGTATCGAGAATCTGTTCGATATTTTAACATCTATAATGCATAAAGGGTAATGCTAATAGGTAATGGGTAATGGTAAGGGTAGTTTGTGTAGGGTTCCATGGGTGACGTGACGTGACCTTATTGTCATTTACCGCGCACAATTATGACTGTAACTGAGAATTTCCAGCTAGAAAAGTCAATTTATACCTTTGCACTAAAGTTAAATTTAGGATTTCATATTATTCAGAATTCATCAGACCAAGAAGACTGAAATTGTATAACGCTACTCACAAATTTATTTCTAATAAAGCATTGTGTTTGAACATCAACAAAATATATGTAACAGGTAAGTGAAGCGGAGCATGAATGCGATGCACCGTTTTCTCAAATAACGTTTACAATCGCACAATCGATGACCGTTTTGAAACCACCGTAACAAACAATGTCCATACGTTCTCTGCCTACTTATTGAACTGTATTGAAATTTGAACAGTGCCGTTACCGAACTAAGCAGAATGTTAATGAGTGTTCAAAAATCAAAAGAATGTTGTCATGTCATCATGTGTGTGAATCCGAACGTGCCTCCATTTTTGTTTCCCATTTCCCACGAATATTGCAATGGAAGCGTGTTCGAAATTTAAATTCAAATTTAAATTAGTGAGGAGGATGCGCGACTGTATAAATGCAATGCTCATTAAACGTATTATGAACACAATTTATTTATCGACTTCAGTATTCTTAATTAAACTGTTTTTTTTCCATGATAAAACAGAGTTCATTCACAGCCAACAGAAGAAAGTACGAATAAAGATGATAATTCGGGAAATAATTGTGTACAATGACAAAGATGTGATTAAGTACAGCCCCACGTCGTAATTGATCTAATTTCACATTGTGATGCAGTTTAGTTTTCACACGTAGTTCCGTGAAACGCCGCGATGCGAAAAATTAGGTATGTGTCACGTAGCTTGAATGCTGAGAAAGTAATGCACAATAATAATGCTTATGTCAAGCACAATGCACTTTAATAAAGGTAATGTCTTTCAATCTGTATCGCTTGAAGAAATAGGAATAGAAAAATTATATGCCTATCGTCTTGTGATTTGAGATGTCAGTTATGCAAAAATTCGTTGATGCGCAAAAAGTTTTAATAGAATTGGGTTACCAGGCTTTGAGGCGCGGTCAGCGTCAACTTGTCTATTCACTATTTGGAAGTGTTTGGAAGAGAACACGCAATCAAACTGTACAGCCTAATTTGATTTTGATTAAAAAGCAAAATAATTTTTTTTTGGTATTTTGGTCAATACTAGCGGATTGCCTTCATGTATGATGTAAGATGTAAGGTTAGTAGAACTATGTGAACTATGTGAACTATGATAACCCTTTTCTCTTTCTTAAGTCTTCATTCATCCATCATATATTTACAATCTCATATATTAGTTATATATGTCGTAGGATAATCGGACAAACCGAATATTTGCGAAAATCCTAGGATTATTGCATAACACCGGATATTTGGAATCTCAGAGAAATTTTCGTTATGTATGATAACGAAAATTTCTCTGAGATTGAGATTTTTCTGAGCTATTATCAGGATCATTTCAAAAATAACAGTTTGTTTAGGACGATTGAAAACTTGAACGCTGATTGGCTATTCTAAGAGTCAATTTACAACATCTTCATTCTGGTTTGTTGGTCATAACATGGCTCAAACGACGAATCTAAGGATGTAGCCGTAAGCCAATCAGCGCATCCGCCAGTGCATAACGTTCATATCAGTCAATCAGCGCTTATTACGTGAGCGGTTATTTTTTGCAATAATCCTAAAACTGGAACAAGTCACTCACAGCCAAGTTATGGAATTCACTGCTGGCTTCATCTGTATTTCCGGGCACTTACAACCCTAACGCCTTTAAAGCTGGAGTGAATCGGCACCTAACACCTAATATGTTTGCTCGCTCCATCGTCGACCACATCTTGACATGTCTAGATTACGGTCAAGAGCAAATCTATACCTCATTAAAAAAAATGGCTCTGATGATAACTAAAAACTTTTATAGATTCCAATTATCCGGTCTTTTGTAATCGTCCTAGGATTTTTGCAAAGATCCGATTTTTTAATTATACTAGGACATATACATTTATCTTCTGCTTAGTTAACACTGACTGACTGCCAGACAACGCACAGCCTAAGCCAGTGGGTCTAGGGATTTGAAAGGAGGAAATATTCCTTGAGGACCCTAGAGGTGCACTAATTTCGTCTTGGGGTAAAAAGAGGTGATAAAGTCAATGATGCCACTTTATAAATATAATCTTCTCAAGAAATAACTCTAATAAGTGGAAAAGTTTGTATGGAGAAGCGGTTTTGCAACTTTTTTTGTAAACTGTTCAAAAGCAAGAAATACAAAAATACGTTTTGACTCATTTAAGGGTATGCTGCGGGAGCAAAGGCGCGGGCATCAGCTAGACTGCTATTGGAAATACAAAAAAAAATATCCATAGAGTTACGTGATGATAGATAGTTTAAAAAACATGTGTTCAAAATTCATAATTGCTTCGTCTCAATTTATTCCAAATTACCAGCGGCGTATCGCATCCAATCGATATCTCGATATTTAGAGCACGTTCGATTTTAAATAAAGAAACGTGTTGCTAATATAACTCAATTAGTTTCTCGAATGAGACTAGCTCGCGATTTCTCGGTTATATCGATTACCTAACAAGTCGGTTGCATCGCGGTTACCTCATCGGCACTCGATTCCGAAGGTCACGCACTGTGTCGCGAGAACATGTCTAATGTGCATGCTATTGTTTAGGTTTTCTGGGCAATGACTTTTGTTATTATCAAGTATTGTGACTCACGTAAGTCACGTATGTCCTAAGATTTACAAGTGCAGAAAATAGGTGAAAAAATTGTACATAGATATAATGTACGCACGGCTACACATCAAGCTGTACATTTCCAGTATAAGCTGATCTCGCATTGTACGGAAAGCCTATGCAATGCGAGGTCAGCATAAACTGGAAATGTACAGCTGGATGTGTAGCCGTGTGTACGTAACTTTAAGAACCCCATTACGTATCCTGTTATAAAGGTATGGTATATTTAGCTGTCGTGCCATTTACAAACCCGCCAAATTAGCTAACGGTCAAGGAAGGAAAACCGCTAAACCAATTACCTGGAACAAAACAAAATGAAACATTAATATGACATAATAAAAACAAAACTAAAATAAATACACAAATCTGAAATAACAATGACAAACGGTATATTTATGGCAAAGCTCCACTCAAATTACATATGGAAGGCAATGAATTCTGTAAACGATTGCCAACATTACAACACAAAATACGATTATAGTCTTTGTCTTCCTTCAGGCTATACAGCTTCCGGTCCCGCTTTCTAACAAACAGACACACATAATACCGTCCATTTATCATTATCTATGTTACTAACAAAACAATATGTAATTATTCTACCTGGAAGCCGATGCTATCTTATGACCAACTGTTTGACAATTGTTTAGTTAACTAACCAATGTTTGCTCTAAATTTTGTAGATGTATGAGAAGCGTGTGGGCGATTGCCTGCAGATACCTTTAGATCAATGGGTTTAGATGCAATTCAAAGATTATTTCTGATTGTTAGAAACAAAACAGTTCAATCACAGACAAATTTAATAATAAAACAAAGATTAACCGGATTACATCGCATATATTATTAAAATTCATTTTCCTGACAGTTTTTCGAAACCGTGGCAGCGTTCGTATTGGTTGGGCGTTGATATTTAAAAAAGATTTTATTTTAATCTTCCGTGCAATTTTCTCTGTTTTGTTGTGTTGTGTTTTTGTTTTTCTTAGTTTAATTACAATGTGTAGTGATCGCGAAAACTTAAGAAATTATTATCTGAACTTGTTAAGAGCGTGTTTTATTTATAAATGAAGCCTTTGGACAGCGTGGCACTAATATCTTGGACTTCTAAAAGACCACAATTCAAGAAACCCTGCTTTATTAAGAGCAGGCTTAACTTAGATGTACATAATACATTCATTATTATTTTATTGACGACATCCGTTTCCGCAGCTAAGCCAAGTTTATGGTGCTCATTGGTTCATTATCGACTAAACGTGAATGCTTTCTTTTCCTACTTTTCCGTGTTAATGCTGGAGAAATTCCACCGAGTAACTGCAAATGTAGAGCATGGTATTATTCAGAAAAATATTTGAGATTCTAGTGCAAACCACTGTCTTGATAGTGATTGATTTTGTTGTATTTTAGTAATGCGACTCGAGTCCGCTTTTACTCGAGTGACTTGAGTGACATCGAAAAAAAACGCATTCGAGTGAAAAAAATATCGACTCGAGTTCACTCGGACTCGAGTCACACGCGAATCACTCACCGAGACATGCGAAACGATGTGTTTTTATTCATAAGAACGCTTTCCCATTTTATGTCTACTATGTTTTAAGCCTCAACTTATTGACAAAATAAAAAATAATTAATTCAAGGATTGTGGCAGGTGATTCGATAGAGGCGAGTGATCGAGTGACTCGTGAACCACTCGAGTGACTCGACGGCTCGAGTAGTACATACATACATACATACATATTATCACGCCTGTTTCCCATTGGGGTAGGCAGAGACTATGGATTTCCACCTGCTACGATCCTGACACACCTCTTTCGCTTCATCTACGTCCATTAACCTCATCATGCATGCTCGTCGGTTTAGAGAACTCTTAACCTGACATTTTTTGAGAACATCCGCGATTTGATCGCGATACGTTCGCCGAGGTCGTCCCCTTCCAACTCTTCCATCGACACTCGCTTCGTATACTTGTTTCGTCAATCTCCTCTCGTCCATCTTCTCTATATGTCCAAACCATCTTAACATACCTTTCTCAATCTTTGTCACTACATCTTCTTTCACTCCACAACGCTCCCTTATCATGTTATTCCTTACTTTATCTCTCAAAGTTACACCACACATACTTCTCAAAGCTCTCATTTCTACTGCATTTATTCTACTTTCATGTTTCTTCTGCCATACCCAACTTTCACTACCATACGTGGGACACTCAGAAAGTTTTGCGAAACTAAAAAAAATTGTTCTATACGTACATATATTTTTATCAAATCTTTTCAAAGTACTTTCCACCAGCCTCTATACAAAGATTCATGCGCCTAAACCAGTTTTCAAAACACTTTTTCCAGTCCGCCGCAGACACCTCGTTTACAGCCTGCTCGAACGCAGCCAGCGCATCTTCCGGCGACGAAAATTGTATCCCTTTGAGCTGATTTTTTATTTTTGGGAATAAAAAGAAGTCACACGGTGCTAGATCAGGGCTGTAAGGAGGGTGACCCAGGAGTTTGACTGGCGTGCTGTCCAGGAAGTCCCTCGTTTTGAGTGCGGTGTGCGCAGGTGCATTGTCGTGGTGGAGCAGTAGCCCGCGGAGCCCTGTGTTTGGTCGCTTGTTGCTTATAACAGAGAAAACTTCTGGCAAACATTTGGTAGTATACCATTCGGCATTAATGCTTCTTTGATCCCGTAAGGGAATTGATACCAAGTGGCCAGTCAAATTAAAAAAGCTAGCGATCAAAATCTTACCCCCGCTTCTAGATCGCTTCACTTTGGTAGGCGTTGGCTCATTTTGAAACACCCAAACAGTCGACTGGCGCTTGGTTTCTGGGTCGTATTGATAAATCCAGGACTCATCACCTGTAACGATGTCGTAAACACGCCGAGACGAGCCTGCTTCAAATTTGTTAAGCATATCACGGCACCATTCCACCCGGGCCTGCTTCTGAGCATCGGTGAGGTTGTGCGGCACCCAGCGTGATACTATCCTCCTCACGCGAAGATGGCTGTGTAGAATCTCGTGAACGCTTCCCGATCCAATCTTCAAAATGTGTTGAATCTCCTGATATGTAATTCGCCTATTGTCTTGGATTAAATTTTTCACTGCTAGCACGTTTTCTTCGGTAACAGCCGTCAAAGGGCGACCGCTTCTTTCGTCATCCCCCAAAGTTGGTCGACCGCGCTTGAATTCGTTATACCAACGATACACGGTTGCCTTGGAAGGGCCTTCATCCATGAATGCCATTTGAAGTCTATCGTACGATTCATCCGGTTTCAGGCGACACTTGAAATCGTATAAAATCATAGCTCTAAAATGTTCCCGGCGCAGATCCATATTTCAGTGAGACACAATACTTTGAATTAACTCGCAAAAAATGTGGAGGGAAATTTTGAAATTGGAACTTACTTATTTTTACTTATAAATAATCATATTTTCGAAAAACATTATAACTGGCCAGTCTCCCATATATAAAAACTTTTTTTCGCAATACTTTCTGAGGGGCCTGGTACATAAGTGTAGGCACTAACACTCCCCCATGAACAGCCAGCCGTGCCTTTTCCGACACTTTGCGGCTGTTCATGAAGGTGTGTAGTGCCCCATTCACCTGATTACCAGCTCTCACTCTCCTTTCAATGTCATCCATCTCTCGTAAACATGGAACCCAGGTATACAAAATCTTTCACTTGTTCCACCTTTTCGTCACCTATCAAAATATTGCACTCTGTCATAACTTCTTCCTTTTCAAAAACCAAAACTTTTGTCTTACTAACATTAACTTTCATTCCTTTACTCTTCAAAGCACCATCCATAATTGTTACCATCTTCTGTAACTCCCCCTCCGACGATGCAAGGATAACTTGATCATCGGCATAGACATTTGACAAGTAGCCCATTCATTTCTAAACCATTTTCACTCTCTTTCAAATCTTTTCTCGAGTAGTACTCGAGTAAAATTGTAAAATGACTCGATTGACTCGAGTGGTAAAATCGGACTCGAGTCGCATCACTATTGTATTTGTGTTTATCATCCTTTTGCCCCCCCATTCCAACATTTACAACAACAATGAACAATACAACACAATAATTTTCTTCTATCTTCTAAACATCTACAAAGTGTTATTGAAATAATTGAAAACCTCTTAAGGGGAATGTAGCAGCCAAGTTGCGCCCCCATCAGTAAGAAAATTATTAAGAAAGAAAAATTGTTTATTGTTACAGTTAACGACGCGCAACATTTAAACAACAGTGATAAACACAAGCAGGTAACTTATAGGTGGGGTTACATAGAAAGTAAAACAAAAAACACATAGGTAATAAATTAAGAAAGGACAGACGATACAAAATATAAGAAAAGTATAGTTGACCGCATGACAGTGGCAACACCCAAGTCTGATAATATTGTGGCACTGTTACGACACGGAGTCTGAAAACCGCCCTTACTGCTTACGAAATAAAGGCGCCGCCAGAGCCAAACTCGCTCGCTCCTCGCTGAATATATAATTTATCGAAAATCCTTTTATAACAATTGAAGTATAGGTACTGTAGTTTAATTAGAAATTATCAACTCTCTAAATTATAGTTCGCTGTAGTTGTAGATACAAAAAGTGCCAAAAGTGGCCGTTTTTCGCATATTTTGCATCATCTTCAACTCCATCGAACTATAATTTAAAGAGTTGATAATTTATAATTAAACTACAGTACCTGTACTTCAATCGTTAAAAACCGGCCAAGAGCATGTCGGGCCATGCTCAGTATTATAGGGTTCCTTAAGTAGGTGTACAAACGAATCAAATCGAATATTAATCATGGCTATTTTTGTTTTACCAATAATCGGCAGCATTCGCGACTCAGAGCGTGTTGTTAGTAGCGCCATCTAGCGATAAATTCAAGAAGCCAAATTTAAGAAGTCTGTCATGTCAAAGTTACTTTTTGTGATTTTATCAAATAGAAAGTAGCTAAAGGAGTATTATTTGCCATAATAATTTTTCTCTAAGGTCAATGACCTTTGAACTAGGACGTTTTAAGTATTTTTCAGTTTTCTGTCTATAACTCAAAAAATTATAATCACATTATACTCGAAATGATTTTAAAAGAGAGTTTTCACAAAGGTCTATCAATGTGGAAGATTATAAGTTTCTACGTTGCATAGTTTAGAAATGGCAGGGGGGGGGGACACATTGCAAGCCACTTTGGCGGGCTATATTTCGCAGATGGTACACCTGATAAAAAAGTGATGTATGAAACATTACCTTCATTTTAGTAGAACTATTCAATGATACCCCACACGAGGGGGTGCAGCGAAAAAAATATTTTTTTCCCCATTTCACATGTATGGGCGCCACCCCTAAAGAACGTAAAAACTATTGTTTTATTCTTTTAAAATTGAGATCTATATGCAGACTATTTTTTAACAAAATTTCATTTACTTATGTTTATAACTGTAGAAGTTATTAAGCTGTAAAGGATTAGGACAGACGGACAGACGGACAGACGGACAGACGGACAGACGGACAGATGGACAGACGGACAGACGGACAGACGGACGGACATGACGAAACTATAAGGGTTCCTTGTAGGACGGAACGGAACCCTAAAAAAGGATTTACGATAAATGATGTATTCAGCGAGTAATAATTTTTTACTGATGGGGGCGCCACTTGGCTACTACATTCCTCTTAAGGGGTCATTGTACTCAACATTATAAACAACTTCGACTATGGGAACAACCATGAAATGGCGAAAAAAAATCTGCTGATCCCTACATGTGAGTTCACATAAATCGACACAATATAGGGACCGGCTGATATTTTTTTCGTGATTTCAGGGTTGGTCCCAGTTCCAAGACTTCCAAGCTGTCCATATTATTAACTGCTTTAAGCAATCAATCGTACAACTGCCGTTTCCGGATGTGTTCTCCAAAACACACAAAAATCTCCTTTGTCTTCGTTCCGCTAAAATGTTTGCACAAGAAACACGTTTGGTCCACATGAGATGGATTCGAACCAGTTTTAAAAACGCCTTGCTCCCAAAAAGGCTATATCAATAGAGAATGACCATATCGACAACGATTCTCACTTATAAGCAACCCAAAAAAAGCGTGTGCGGTCAGGAGGCCCGTCAGGAACGAGGTTATCCTTAAAAAAAAATGTTTTGACTGATTCATTGTAATGCTAAATTTCGCAACTGTAATGCAAGTGATCGAATCAGAAATGAGGAGATTCGCAGGAGAACGAAAGTAACCGACATAGCTCGAAGAATTGCCAAACTTAAGTGGCAGTGACCGGGGCACATTGCTCGCAGAACGGATGGCTGATGGGGCAGTAAAGTTCTGGAGTGGCGACCGCGTACTGGAAGGCGCAGCGTGGGTAGGCCCCCCACAAGGTTGACCGATGACCTGGTGAAGGTCGTGGGAATCCGCTGGATGCGGAAAGCGCAGGACCAGTCGTTGTGGCGATGCTTGGGGAAGGCCTATGTACAGCAGTGGACGTCTTTCGGCTGAAATGATGATGATGAATACAAGCATTGATGGCAGGAAACATCTTGAGTCGGACTGAGATACCACAGGGCCCAGGTTTGGTCCCCAGTTAAATATGTGTATCCGTATGTTTTAATTAGTCAGCTGTAATTTTGACATTACTCACTAGTTGGCGCTTAAAGGTGAGGTCAGCTGACAACTATGTCCGTATATTCTGACGCTACATTTTATCCAGAATCACACCTAGCGCAAACCCTCATAAGGAACTTCGTTCCAAGTCCGTTGAATAACGTCTTGAAGAGTTCCGCGACAATTTCGGACTCCATAACGTTATGGACGCCGTCAGCCTTTGCATATTAAATCAGTATGTTATCAGGAATATTTTAAGTTATTTCCGAACTCCACGTACAATCGACAAGGCTTGCTGACTCATACTTCCGTGGAACGAATAGATTAAACAGCATAAAAGCGATTACCTTACCGAGTGTAGGTAACTACACGTCCAAGCAAGGTTCTTGTTTATTGAGCGTTTAAAACTCCACGCGAATATTTTTTTTTCATGGAAGAGAAATATTGCTGTAGGGTTTAAATAATGTTGTCCTTGTAAAACTTCAAGACCATTAAAAGACTATTTATTTTATTCTGCTAGAATGAATACTTCTTTGCTGTAATTTATTTACTGTTTTTCTAAGAGACTTCACTACTGAATTATGAAACTTTTATAAATGTCATCGTTTTATGATTAAACGGTAGTACTTTACGTAACGTAGCTATAATAATTAATTGCAAATTGCAATTCTCATTAAAAAGGTCGACCCAGCACCAGTTCGTCTGAAACTTCGTTACACTACAAAATAGTGTTACAGAAATCCCACTCTTGTATACAAAATATACATACAGGGTGACTGGATGAACGATAAATAATATGGTAGAATGTGTGTGTACACATAATTATGTTATATTATAAAAATATATTTCACGATAAATCATGGAGTTAGCGTGGGATCCTGGGTTCGATTCCCGGGTCGGGCAAAGTGTTATTGGGTTTTTTCATTAGGAAATTCTCAGTAGCAGCCCGGAGTCTGGATTTGTGCCCGGTTAATGGCAATAGGCTCGCCCCCTATTACATGGGACTATAACATAACTGGCGAAATGTGGGTGTACTATACACCTCTGCCTACCCCTTCGGGGAAATACAGGCGTGATGTTATGTTGATAAATCATGCGTAATAGCGACTAATGGACACTGCCATGCTAGGTTCATCACTTCACCGCACGTAACTTCGATTTGTTAGCGCGGAACAGTGTCCACAGTAATTGATGAACCAGATTGGAAACATATTTCAATAATTAAGGTACCATTTATCTATATATTTGGAACAAGAGTCAAGTACTGAATATCCTCGTTCATTTAATGCCTCTTTCAATCAGTTATGGTATACATCAGAGCGCTTGGCTAATCCCGAAGGAAATATGTTAATCAATTTTAAAACCTGAGCGCGGTATCTAAGCCGAATGCTAGATAACTATCATCACCACCTTTTGAGCCTAAATAGAAACATAAAAGCCGATAAAACGGGCAGTAGCGTCATAGCATAGAAGTCAGGAGTGTCAATGTCATTCCTAGTATTTTTTTCTAGTAGTATTAGTGGAATGTTAAGGCTGAGCGGTGAGCGGAGTCTACCATTTACGTGTATATTTTATGGAGTATACCTTCCGTTTTATTTATTTAATGCCACAAATGAGTGACGTCACGGACCAGATGTTGCAACATTAACTGTTACTTTCTTGCAAAATGTGTCCAATCCTGTGTTTGCAAATATGCGCATTTTCAGGGTCAAACTGCATGTGTATAAATAATTATTGTATGAAACCTCTGTTTATAGCGAACAAGGGGTTACTGTGAAGTGTTATATCGTGTGTATGAAGTTATGAACATTTTCAAAGTGTTAGTCATACAGTTGAACCGAACGGCACGTGTGAAGTATAGGAATGCCGGAACTGGTTTATGTTTTCTGTTAAGGGTGCCACTGACGACGCATCCAACAGTGCGAATGGCGTAGCCGCATTCCAAAATCTGTCCTGAATGTTGAAAACGTATGTTATTTTTAGAACAAGTCAAGCTTTTTTGGAAGAAGTCATTAAAACAACGTCCGAATGGATACATCGTCAGTGCCCACCTTTATACAAACACATCGTATTTAACAAAATCAAATCAAAGTAGGTAACCAAAGTAAATCTCAGACATTTATAAAAATCATAAATTATTCGAAGTCATGGAACAGTTTTTTCTACGAAACGACAAATGCCGATTGAAACTCCTCAAATGAACTTATAGTCAGCTACATAGTCTGATTTCATCCTATCGTTAAATCTCATATAAACTGATCCGATTGGTTGACCACAAGCCACAACATTAACGACAAATCACACATAGATAATACGGAATTTTACAGCTGATTGCTGCTAAATCAGAAACCGGCGGGATGGTTTTAGTTACGTCATCATCATCATCAGCCCATGTCTGTCCCACTGCTGGGCAAGGGCCTCTTCCCAGAATGAGAAAGTTAAGGTCTTAATCCCTCACGCTGGCCCAGTGTGAGTTGGCGGACTACACACACCAGTCCACCAGTGAGTTTTTAGGTCCGTACTACAGAATATTCCTCAAGTATAGTTTGATTTTGATCTTTAACTGAACACTACTCAAACATAGAAACGTTACTTGAGCACCGGTTTATTCCAACACGGTAATTATA
The DNA here is from genome assembly GCA_949699075.1 of Asteroscopus sphinx. Classification (NCBI taxonomy): domain Eukaryota; kingdom Metazoa; phylum Arthropoda; class Insecta; order Lepidoptera; family Noctuidae; genus Asteroscopus; species Asteroscopus sphinx. The sequence goes on along the minus strand of OX453022.1, from coordinate 15,884,813 downwards.
AACTTCAATAAAACTACACTATTATAACCTAAAATATAAAATAGCAATGAAATCTCTACTAAAGCGCTGCCTCGACCACACGCACGTGTTACAGATCAAATCTCCGCTCAAACATCAATCTACACGCTACACGAGTAGCTGACATTCTAATAGCTGAACTCAGTGGAATTGTGATCAATTAATCAATGCTTGAGGAATATTCTAAAATTAAAGCTCAACTCAAAATTTGTTAAAAACAGTGACTAAAGCTTGAGTGACGTCCTGTATAACCTTCGATCTTCTTAAAAGATGACGGTCTTCTCTCCTAATATTAGCGCAGATAGATATACACGAAAATAGATATTAATTAAAATCTTCCGTAATGTATAAATAACCTAGGTTTAATTACCTTGCAAACATTACCAGTTCCGGCAGTTATAACTGCATCTACACTGAATTGCATCGTTTCATTTTAGATGGAGTCCGATTTCTTCGCAAGGTCATGCATCCGCAATCTTTCTAATTAGTTACAGACAGTATTAATTAGTTTTGTATTAATCTTCTGTATATTTCATGTTTTCCCGTTTGTGAAGAAATTGCAATAGTTTAAATGAATCATCATCATCCTCCTGCCCTTATCCCAACTACATCAATGTGGTGCAGCAGGGATATATATGTCAGACAAAAAAGTGCATTCGTAGAGTACAGTAAAATGAGTCAAATGAATGAATGTAGTATTGAGTGAGTGTGAGTATGGTGTAGAGTATTTTGTAAGTGTATTCGATGTTTGCTACAAGCACAGAATAAAAATTGGTTCCCAAAGAAGGTTCCTTATAATCATATCATTAAATAAATAATATCTTTGGGACATTTTTTACATAGTCCCAAACTAAGCAGAGCTTGTGCTATGGGTACTAGACAATGGATATAATACTTATATACATTTTTTTTGTAAATACATACTTATAATACATAAGCAACACACAGACCGATACAAACACTTATTTTCATCACACAAATATTTGTGTCCTGTGGGAATCGAACCCACGACCTCGTTATCAGCAGTCGCGACACTCGAACCACTACATCACAGAGGTTATTTTTTTTTTTTTATAGTATAGGATGGCGAAACGAGCTAAAGGCCCACCTGATGTTAACCTTTGCCCATAACAACTTTAATACCACCTATGCTGTTACCTAAATAGTACCGCAAGTCGGTTCGCCAAACTGAGACATGAAGATGGAAAGTCTCATGTGATTGTAATTTCACCGGCACCCGTACCCTTCAGACCGAAACACAGCAATGCCAGCATCACTATTTGGCGGAGAAGTAGATACGGTGGTAGTACTTCCCCGGACGAGCTCTTTCACAAAGGAGTTCTACTATTAATAAAACAAAAAAATAAAAAAAATAAAAAAATATTGGTTGTCAAAATTATTATTCATTATTTATTAAATATTACATGAAACTAAAGATATAAATTCTGGAAATGCGCATGGGTAAATGCGTTTAAATAATAAAATAATTACATGAAATTAATCCATTTTCATATCGGTAAATGCATTTATATTGTTTTACCACCTTATTTTTGTAAAAAAATATACATTTCCTCCATTCGTCTTGCCTGAATCGAAATCAAGTTGGTTGAAAGTGAAGGAAAGGTTACCTTTTCTATAATCGTAATAAGAATTTGCTTTTTGTATTGTTGCAAAAGGTTATGACTGTTATGAGTCATACTTTAGATGCAAGTTTCTTGCTAAATGCAGTCCGCATGAATTCTTTCGAATTCCTCATCAGTCATTACACTCTGTCTGCTAAATCGTGTCGGTATGTTTGTAGCTATTTCGTTCATCTTTCTCATTTATGAGCATCCTTTTCACATCCTCTTCATTTCATTAGAAAAGTATGCCATCCTTTTAATTTGAATATAAATTAATGATCTGAGATTAATTATAACCTATGTTTGATTAATCGATTTTTAATGAACTTATTTAAATTCATTGGACAACATAACATGTGTCCGTAACACAAGAGGTCACTGGGTGACTTGTATATCCTCCTTTATAAATATAGCAACATATGCTAACAAATGAAATATTAAAAGTCTACTTAACAATAGTCTTATCTAGCTAATTTGTCTTAATAGCAATTTCATCGATTTACATCAAGAAGTCATTTACTTTAATAGAATAGAAAATTCCAGTTCTTGGAAAAAGTTGACGATTTCTTTATTCTTTGTTGATATTGTGCTACAACCTTTTAATTTCTTATATTAGGAGACTTGATTGAATATTATAAGGCGTACTCTCATCTCATCTTCAACTGTATTTGTTACTCTCAAACATTTAAATATTCAGTGTGAAACGGAAGTAAATACTAAATGTGTAACGAATTCTTAAGTTTTCGAAAGTATAACGCGATCTGTTTTCGCCTTTAAATAAAAAATATGAATGTTTCGTTACCTCTTACATTTTATAAGTGGTTTCTTATTATTTCTTTAATACATCTTCACTACACTACAATTCAATATATTAGCCTCACAATCCTAACAACATTACCCCGAATATTCTCATTTAAATGTTATGCTATTATAAAAACAGCTCTAAGGAAATGCTTTTTATCAGGTTATCTCTTCCTATCCCATGAATGTCTACCTAATTAATAAACAAACTAAAAAACCACAGAGAAAATTACATGATTGATGATCAAAGATCACTGTTTATGTAGATCTACGCAACATGCTATAAAGCATGGGCTCCCAACAAGTGGGGCTCGCCCCATTTCGCGTAGAGTGACCCACGAGGGCCGTAGTAACCCACGGGAGGAGTAGTGAACAAAAAATAAACATTATGTCACGTTAGTCAAGACCACTCGTAAACCACTCAAGCGTGAAGCCTTAGAAAATCACAATCACAGTTCTATTTTCAGACTCAACCCCTTAGCGTTACGCAACTACAGCCAACTGAGAATAGACCTAATAAGAGTTGGTTCTACACAGCCAACCGAATATAGTAGGCAGACCTTATAAAAAAAGCATGATAGTCCATTACTTAAACAAACGAAAGCCGATTGACGCATCTAGATAGATGATCTCGTAATTTGTATAATGCGAAATCTTGAACTGAATTACGAAGTTCATACTTGAGGTCACGGCTATGGTTCATAACGGTTTGAGAATAATTGAAAACATTTTTATTTAATCTCAAACTAGGGGATTATGTCAAGAGCATTAAGCAGCAAACTCCTACATGTGCTGAGAACAACCATACCACTTCGTTTTTCGGACGTGACTAGCGATCGTATCAAAAATTCTTCAAAATAGTTTATTTTAGGAGTAGTTACGTTAGGAGATTGTATGTGAATGTTGATATTGCTAGGAAAGATTTAACGGCTGATAGATATAAATAGAAGGATGGAAGAAATGCTGTACCGATCCTTAAAAGATTAGGATAAGGACAGGAGTATGATGATACATATAAGATTGAATATACGCACGGCTGAAGATAAAGATTAAGAATATAGTGGTTCGAATTGTTTAGAATTTAGACCCGATTGATTTCCTGGTTTCGACAATGATAGCGACATTTAAATAAATATGCAAACATATAATAATGTCACTGCACTAATCGTGCAACAAGAACAATGGAATGATAAGTGATTGTTATATATGGAGCTAACCTTTTATAAACTTTGATATAGTGCTCGTTAATGACAGACATCTCATGATTGTTATCTCTAAAGACCTGTAATCATCTGTAATGTAAGCTTCGTGTTCATCAACATTGACAGCTTGTTAACACCCACTTTAAGATGGCACCATTTTTTCATTCTCTTCGGTTATTTGTTAATGTTTCGTGTGTGTTTCTTACTTTAAACTTGACTCTTTATATGAAGTAAAAACCAGTTCAAGTTTCGACGGATAAGTTGTGCAGACTTCGTCCAAAATTAAGTCTTCTGTGGAATTCCCAAGCTGACTATGCACATCCTTTTTAGGGTTCCGTACCCGAAGGGTTCCAAACGGGACCCTATTACTCTCGCTACGCTGTCCGTCCGTCCGTCCGTCTGTCTGTCACAGGGCTGTATCTTTTGAACGGTAATAGGTAACCAGTTGAAATAGTCTCAGAATATGTGTTGCTGTAAGGTGTATCACGACAAATACTAAAAACAAAAAAAAGTCTAAAACCAAAGGGGGTCCCCATACAAGAAACCTCAAAAACATGCATTTTTTCAACGTTTTTGTTCTTGCTCTATCTTCAAAACGGTAATATATACCAGCGTCAAACTTGGTCAAATTTTAGTGCATATTATGTAGTTTAGCAACAAATACTAAAAATAAGACAAAAATAGACATTTGTGGTGGTACCTGCGTAATTTTCTTACTACATGCAAAAAATCATATTTCGCGCACTGTCGTTGATGTCTTTTGATAAGCTCTCGTAAATTAAATCAGTTTTTATGGGGTATCAGGTCGTTGAGAGGTACGGAACCCTTAATGCACGAGTCCGACTCGCACTTGGCCGGTTTTTTTTCATCTAAGCATCAGGAAGGAAGGAGGATACATATCTGCCGATTTAAATCACCATTATAGCTTTTTATTCATCTTAATATAAACACTACGAATAAGATACAAAATTGCGAACTGGATAATCATGTTGTAACTTTAAAACGGTAACAGCATAACTCTATAAACGGCATGCTAAAAACATCTATTATTTCCCAGTAAATCAAATTAGAAACTGCTTCTGTTAATTCGGTAAAATAATAATAGAATAATCAAGTTAGAAACGTTACTCCAAGAACAATAAATCCAACATCACAACCATTCTAATCACATAAGGTTAACCCACTCAAACAGCAAACCACAGTTAGTCGTGATCTGTTAGTTAATAAATAAATATAAATAAATAAATAAATATCTTTGGGACATTTTTACACAGCACCATCTAGTCCCAAACTAAGCAGAGCTTGTGGTATGAGTACTAGACAATGGATATAATACTTATATACTTTTTTTTTTTTTTTTGTAAATACATACTTATAATACATAAGCAACACACCCAGACCAACACAAACACTTATGTTCATCACACAAATATTTGTGTCCTGTGGGAATCGAACCCACGACCTCGTTATCAGCAGTCCGACACTCGAACCACTAGACCACAGAGGTCGTCAAATTAGTTAAACAAACTAAATCTAACAGCAGAACTATTTCAATTGAACTGGGCGGCAATCGCAATAAACCTCAGGCTATACACACGGGTGAAAGTCAAAGTACAATTATTATCACCTGTTCAGAGTAACTTTGCAGGAATTGCCGCTCATGTCCTCCAGCCTTATCGCTCGGTAATCTAAGAGCAATCAAATTAATTTTAGTTTGACACCTTTTCCTGTTATCACGTAGTGTATGGTGGTTTAATTTATGGTTGGACACTATAATTTACTGAAATGCCTTGAGGAGTTAGATTCAGATTTATGTGATACACTGTATCATTATTTTATGTTACAAATGTGTTGCAACTGCATTCATGAATTTTGTTTACTTAGATGAGTCACCAAAAATAGTCTTGAACGTGTACATGCTTTTAAAGCTCCGAGAAAATTAATTTTATGGTCAACAGAGATTATAATTTTCATCCACTACTAAGCTTGCCTAGTCCAGCTGGTCGATAAAGGATACGAGATGGTCTTCGCCCATCTCCATTCTTTGGTTGCTACCAAGATCATGATTTGCATTGCTTTCAACAGTTTCATCCGACCTTTCTATAAGAGTGGTCATGATATTTTCCCACAATCTTTATTTTTTGCTTCTCCGTTCATAGTACTTAATTTAAATAGTTCCATCGCAGTGTAGTCTTGGATAAAATTTAGTTACAGCTTTAACATTGGCTCCAAGCAAACGCTGATGTGACTCGTCGATGACCTAACAAGTTTTCTAGATCCTATGATAGTCGAAATAAATTGTAGAATACAAGATGGACAAACGAGTATCGATACTTGTCTGGCAATAAAATGAATTTCATAATGTTTCGTTTTCAGCCTCTTTGTACTAGTCTTTGAATTTGATCATGGGATTCATAAACCAGTTGTTACAGGATTTTCTAGTGGACAGGCTCGTCCTCCATTACATGGGACTTATAACTGGCGAAATGTAGCTGTACTATACACATTTGCCCACAAATACAAGCGTGATGTTATGTTATGTATCCTTTAGATCCTACTAGTGAGAGAATGTCCAGCCATTGTAGTATGTATTTTGGTTTTTTAAACCACAATGAAACTGCTTCCCACCTTCCACATCATCATTATTACTGTTCTCAATATCTCTTCCACGTCTCTGTCTATCTTTTCATCACTTTTTCATGGGTACGTTATTTTTTCCTTGCAGACTTTCCACAAAACATTGAATTTTTGATGAGGGATAGAAGGTAGTTGTCCAAAGTCACAGATATTCCTGAACATTTTTCAGATCCCATAAGTCCTACATCTACTTTCTAACAAATCCCAATTGATTTTCACCTACAAATCTCTCAAACACTACATCAGCTATCGACCCGGTAGATCTCAAGTAACTGCGAGCATGACCCCGTCAATCTGTCGCTGCAATCTTTATTACTCTAACACCTAAAGTTCACTTGATTCCCTGCGCAGGCGACGGCTAGCGGCTGCTTACGAAATACAGCTGATAGTTAAGAGAATGCCTTTAGATTCGAACTCATTTGATTTGCAATGGAACAATGGTTTCAAACATTAGCAGTTGTTTCTAAATATCATTTTGAGATACGACCTTATTATACTAATGAACTTACTTTTACACGTATAAGAACCGTCTTTTATAAATCATCATCAGGTGCTGTAGCATTTTTATCTTCCAGTAAAGAAATAAAATAAATTGCTGTGTCTTAATATTGGTTCTCTTGTTACGCCCACGATGTGCTAGTCAATGATCGTGGAGTAGATAAGACTTTACTGATTGTCAAGTTACACGAAAACTTAAGAAATACAACATGTTGATCTGTATTCGTGCCATATTTAAGTGACTATACCACTGATACTGAACACCAATCAATAAAAAAATCAATAACAAAAAAACATTTTTTGTGTTAAATACCTATTTGTAAACAAACAATTCCCCCCGTGTGTCGCGTGCGACACAAAAACGATGCGTGCGAAACCACCAAACAATTTGCAGGTATTTCCACCCTTTGACAATGCCGCCGATGACTTATTTTCCGAGTCGTTCGAGATTTATTCTCTTCACTTAATACATATATTAAGTAAAAATGTAGGTATTAAATAATCGTAGAATTTTTAAAGTATTTTTAGGTGACTAAGCACATTATTTATTATCAGATCTAGAAATATGGCACGATTACAGATCAACATCTTGTATAAAAACAGATCCCGACTTTATCGAAATTAATAATAATATACTTATTTATTATATTATTTGAGTACTTTAATATGTATAGTGAGAGTGTGAAGGAATAAAATTACTTCTTTCAATTTATTTAGTGTGGTTGTAGCGATACATTACAATAATTCTTCTGAACCGACGGATTTTAAAGGAAGTTTAGCCTCGGAAATCATCTTTCACTATGTTACCGTCCACTTACAATATAAATAATACTTATTCATCAAAAAATTACATGAAAGGAGTGTCAATAAAATCGTGGCGTCACGTTTTACTTACGACTTTATTACACGCATTTACATAACCCTCACACGCCGGCTGTGTTAGAACCTACACAAAACAGTTAAAATAAAATATTGAACATAAAGAACTCACATGGAAAGAAAGCGATCGATAAAAACAATTTTGTCAGTGAAATCGATATTAATTGGACACGGGAAGGTAAATCGGATAGCTGTACTGTGACGAGTTTATCGATCAACAGTTCGTGAATTTTTGAACGATGAACAACTTACGATTTTACTTTTCTGACGAATATCTGGCATTGCAATCAAGTTTTCATACTTTCAGTTGTTCTTGACATTGTGTAATTGCAATCAATGCAGTTTTCGCAGAAAAAAATGCAAAAAGAAAGTTATTTTCAAGGATTGGTTGAACAGTACTGAATCAAAAATAAATGACCCGATACAGTCACTGATTTTTACTAGAAAAATTGATACAATGATTTAGATAACGATTTTGTATCGAAATTATCATCATCATCATTTCAGCCGAAAGACGTCCACTACTGGACATAGGCCTCCCCCAATTAAGGGGGGATATGCCATATTCGCCACGCTTGGCAGGCGGGTTGGCGATCGCAGTTGGTTGGTTAAATACTCAGAGAACGCTGCTGCCCATCCTCTGGTCAATCCCTTAGTGGCCTTTTACGACACCCATGAGAAGAGATAAGGGTGGTGCTATTCTTTAAGTCCGGCACCACACGGACTAAATTATCAAACCACTTTATTTATGCAATCAACACTGATACTACGAAAATAAATACTTACTTGGCTATTGCAACACCAGCTACACTAAAAATAAATGTTAATAACACTTTCCCTGATAAACCGGCTAAGCTTTATCTTATCAGCTTTTTTGACGCGTATTGCCCTTCAAGGAAAATCTGAGTAATAAAAGTGATAGTAGACATTTTAATGGGTGGAGCTGCTAACAAGTTGAAAGCTTGTAATACAAGATGTAATTGAAACAACTAAAAACATCTTAAGGGCTCATTGTACAGTCGACCGTACGTCAGTGGTAACAGTTTGACCTTGACCAGCATCTTTATTTCGTAAGGGGCCATTCATTTATTACGTAAGACTATTTTCGCTAGTTTTTGACCCCCTCCCCCCTATTATAAGAAAAAATAAGAATAGGCCGACCCCCCTCCCCCCACCCTGTTTAATATTTATTACGTAAGAATCTAAAGGAAAAAATGAATACACGTTTGGTTTGTTTTAATGTTTATTTTTCAAAGTTACAACTTTATGAAATGTTTATTTGTATTTTATTTTGTATATTTCAAAGTTTATGTTTATGTAAATGTAAATTTTTATATTATTTCAAAGTATAATTTTAACTTTGCGCATTTTTGTGATCTTACGTAAGAACTATCGAGACTCCCTCCCAACCCCTTTTAAGAAAAAATAAGACATGATCGACCCCCCTCCCCCCGTAAATCGTCTTACGTAATATATGAATGGCCCCTAAGAAGTAACGGTATTTTTCGTAATTCAAGTGTTACTACTGACATGCGGTTGAGTGTACTCATCATTATGATAACCTTTACTATGTGACCAAACCTGAAATCGCCTGCTCTATACATTTATGTCCGCATAACTCGACAAAATAAGCAGCTGATTTATATTTCGCTTAGAGTGTCTAAATCTTTATGATTTTTCGCGACTTCTGGATTTGTCCCATAGAAAAAGTTGTTCATACTAATAAGTACAATGACCCCTTAAGAAATTTTCAGTTATTTCAATTAAACCTTGTACACTGAAAATAAAGTTTTGTTATGAGTACTGTTAGCATAGACAATAATCGATTAAATAGCAAGGCATTGAACGTTGACCTGTGCCGACCGTTACAGGATTAATTTAAAAAAAAGTATCTACTCTTTGGTTATCTGTCATTTCTCGATTATGGCGGGCATTGCATTCTCAGATACGGACGTCGAACGTTGTCTCTAGTAATATTATGGCATAGAAAGATTATAAGACTAATAAAAGTAATTTAACAGTATTAGAGGTCTTATTTTCTATCAAGTCATAAGTGTGATAGTTTATCTACGCGCCTGATGCTACGGTTTCCTGGACCAAGGAGATTAAAGGTCAGAATTTATTGTATTAACTCAACAAGGATACTACAATTCATTGCTGTTTTAAAGACACCTAGTAATTTGAACAAAAGTGAGTTTTGTGAAATTAGTGTTCTTACGTATTGAATTGAATAAGACAATTTCGAAAGAAAACTATTAAAACTACACTATGTAAAGACATCGGCACGTGTTATTTGTTAATCAAAGTGAACCATGATTTGGATCAATTAAGATTGGTTATTAGAGACCGTTACTATTTAAATTGGACTTAAAATCTGTAATTAAAATACTAGATAAATAGTAAATATTAGATATTCTTACATCATTACGTTATTCATTTATATTTGATACAATTATTCTTTTGATTGCTTTGGTGTACCTACCCACATTTTTCTCATTTTATTTATATTTTTTGTGTTGATGTATCCTCATTTTATATTTGTTTCTTTTTGGTTTGGTGTCCTCATACGTTGTACTTTGTTTTGTTTTGTTTTACCTACATAGTATTTTTTACTATTAATTGGTTTATATTATGTGTATCCTGTTCTGACGGACATACGTTTTGGATTATAAAAATTTATTGTAAATTGTAATCACTCAAAGTTTGTGTTAAGTACGCGATCATGAGCAATTCTAAGCGTAAGCGATGTAGATAAGTGAATCTAGTACAACAAGTGAATCTAGTCCTAGTGATAGTGACGATCACCAGCGTAGGTCACAAGGTCATAAGAAACGACGACGTAACCATAGACGAAATAAACATAGTCATAATAAAAAGTATAGTAAAAATCACACACGTTCTCTACGAAAGCTACCCGAAAACATGTCGATCGTGAAACAACTAAAACTCCTCCGTTGACTTCATCACAACTTTGTGTTAATGAAACTCCCATCAATATTAACAACCGATCAAATGTTGTTTTGCCGAATAGTAGTAGTACAAGAATTAATACTCCAATAGAGACAAATTCCATAATAACTCTGCGTCAGTAACAAATCCAAATTTCTGGGCTCAAAATAATTTTCCTGTCTCCTTTAGCGTAGTACCTGAATTTGACCCAAGTGACAATAGTCAAACAATAGAAAAGTGGATAAACAAAGTTAGTGAATGTGCGCAGATTTACTCATGGAACGATCGGCAAATCTGTCATTATGCACTTCCTATTTTTTTTTTTTTTTTCCATGGGGAAAATCCTCATGGACGCACTCCGCCTGGGGTAGGCGGAGCCAGTGTCGGACTCTTACCGACTAAAAACCACCACGGTGTTCCTCTAACGACCCTTGGCCGGGGGCGTGGGAAACTTTTACTCTCCCAACCATCCCCGGTAGGTCCCGGCTCGCCATTAGAAGGCGAGCCCCTTCTCCCCGTGCGGCAGCCACATCGGCCACACCCTCCTCTTGACTGGCGCGCGCGGAACACTACGCGCCACCGTCACGGGCCTTGACTGGTCGGGCGGCGGGCCACCCCGAGTCCGCCGCCCGCAGGCCCACATCTAGGGTGGCTGGAGGTCGGCATACGCCCTCCTGCGACGCCCAGGTCGTCTCCTGCGGATGGGGAGAGAGGTCAACGCCTCTCGAACCCTCTCCGCCGCCTCCTTAGCGAGCATTACATCCTCGCAGAAGGAGACGACGCCTTCCCAAGCGCTCTCGCTCCCAACCATAGACAGAACCACGGCCGGAAGCGAGAGATCGCTGCCGCCTACTGCAGTGATGAGGTCACGGCGCTGCGCGGCCCAAGCTGGGCACTCCGCCAGTGTGTGCTGCGCCGTGTCCTCTGGGCAGCTCCCGCAGTGATGACACTCGGGCGTCGGCTCCCGGCCTATGCGACACAGATACTTCCCGAAGCATCCGTGCCCCGAGAGTATCTGGGTCAGCCGGTAGGTGTGGGCACCATGGCCCCTCTCCAGCTACTCCTCCATGACGGGCCTTACCGCCGCTATTGCGGCGTGCCCTGCACTGGGTTGCGCAAGTCGCTCCTCCCATTCAGCCACTAGGATCTGGTGGACCTCGGTCCGATCAGGCGGGTCCTCACGCTGGTGGTACCTCAGCGCAAGGTCTCTCGCCTCCAGATCCCAGGGCATTGATCCGGCTAGAAGGCTCGCCGCCTCAAAGGAGATCGTACGATATCCCCGTATCACCCTGATAGCCATCGCACGCTGCGGCCTACGCAGCAGTGCAACGTTGCAAGGCGTCAGGGTGTCCGCCCAAACTGGGGCCCCATAAAGGGCCATGGACCGTACGATCCCCACGTAGAGCCTCCGGCAGGAGGCATTGGGCCCTCCCAGGTTTGGCAGCAGCCGCGATAACGCGGCCGCGGCCCCTAACAACTTGGGCGCCAACCGCTGAAAATGCGGCCCAAAGTCCCACCGGCTGTCGAGGACGAGTCCCAGGTACTTCATCGTCGACTCGATGCCGATGCGGACGCCTCCTACCACTATGTGGGATCCCGGAGGCGGCCCCTTCCGAGGCTTGTGGAAACACAGAGCCTCAGACTTATGAAGAGCCACCTCGAGACCCAACCGCCGGATCCTTGCAACGACTAGCGCAACCCCTGCTGTCGCCAGCATGGTCGCCTGCCGGTGCGTCTTCCCCCTCGCCGTGACGATCGGCAAATCTGTCATTATGCACTTCCTAAATTGAGTGGTTTAGCTAAGTGGTACCAGGGGTTACCCACAGTTTTATATAATTGGGAAGAATGGACCTCAAAATTAAAATTAGCTTTTCCCTCTAACGAAAATTACGGAGATTTATTAACATCAATGCTAAAGCTTCGATGTAGGTTTGGACAGTCTTTAGAACACTATTATTATGATAAAATGGCACTCATAAATAAATGTGAGATAAACAATGCTAAAGCCGTAGGTTGTCTTATACTCGGTATTGATGATAAATTCGTACGTATTGGTGCGGGAGCTTGTATGTTCAATAAACCGGAACAAGTCCTTAATTATTTACGAACAGTATCTCAACATGAGAATCATTCATCAACCACTAACTTACGTAACCGGAATAGTACACAGTTTAGACAGCCTCATAAGGTTATAAATGAAATCACGAAAATTAATAATATTATGGATACGATAAGATGTTACAATTGTAATGAAATAGGGCACATAAGTTTAAAATGTAACAAACCAATCAAGAGGTGTAATTTTTGCTTTAAACTCGGACATGATACTAAAGACTGTCGCAAAAGAAATAACAATAACAGTGATGAAGCAAGTAAAGATAATAACGGAATATATCAAAATAAATCGGTTTTGTGTATTACTAGTAGTGAAACCGATAACGAGAAATATTACAAAGATGTAAGAGTAAATGACATTCTTTTGAGAGGATACGTTGATTTAGGGAGTAAATGTACACTCATACGAGAGTTTAATGCAAAGTCCATAAGTAGTAATTGGGATATTGATAATTTACCTTTTTTGCAGGGATTTGGTAATTCTTCCGTTAAACCAATAGGAAAATTAAGAGAATTTTAGAAATAGGTTCCGTTAAAGCAGAGACTGAAGTTTTAGTTGTAGAGAATCATTACTTACGAACACCAATTTTAGTAGGGCAAACGTTTACAGAAAAACCAAACGTAATACTTTTAAAAACAACGGACGAATTGATTTTTATTCAAACACCGGATTTGATTAATGATAAGTTTAAGGTTAAGGTTTATGCTGAAAATGAAAAACTCGTTCTACCTAAATCCACAATGCCGATTGATGCCATTGCTGATGACGCATACACTGGAGAATTGTATGTGCAGTACAGTTTGCGAATTTTACCTAACAATGAGCATATGGTACTATCGGGACTTTTCAAGTTTGAAAGAGGTAAAGGATTTATAATGTTTACAAACTTATCATCAAGCGATTTAAAGATTACTAAAGGGTCCTTATTGGCCAGGGGTCAAAAATATAAAGAAGTAACAACAGAGTTTATAGGTATAACAACAGAAACAGAAACTAAAAATTATGATCCTTTACCATTAACAGAAGTAAAAATTAGCGCAGATATGACACTAGAACAAAAGAATCAATTATATGCATTATTAGAACGTTATAGAGATTGTTTCGCCATGAATTTAACAGAATTAGGTAAAACAAGTCTCACTGAAATGGAAATTGCTGTAACAGATAACCGACCCGTCGTATACAATCCATATCGACTGCCCGACTGTCCATAGCGACTGAATCGATTTCCCAGACTGAGCGTGACTACCTTAATAACATTATTGACGACTTGTTGTCCAATGGTATAATTCGCGAAAGCACTTCGGATTATTCGAGTCCCGTTATTTTGGTTACTAAGAGAAACGGTGAGAAACGCTTATGCATCGATTACAGATCCCTTAATAGAAAAACGCTGAAGGATAAATATCCTTTACCACGTATTGAAGACCAATTGGATAGGTTGGGGGGAAATAAATTCTTCATAAGTCTGGACCTCACTAGTTATTTCCGACGATTCATTCAGAACTTTTCTATGATAGTAAAGCCTTTAACAATGTTGACTAAGAAAAATGCTGTCTGGTCTTTTGACGAACCACAAAAGAGCGCATTTAAGGAACTAAAAACTAAATTGACAACGAGGCCTGTTTTAGCCCTATATGATCCCCACGCAGATTTAGAAATTCACACTGATGCTAGCAAAATCGGGTTAGGGGCAATTTTGATGCAACATGTCAATTCCGATAACCTACATCCTATAGCATATTACAGTCGTCAGACAACTTCAGATGAAAGCAAATTACATTCCTACGAGTTGGAGACTTTGGCGGTAGTTTGTGCATTGAATAGATTTAGAGTCTATGTTTTAGGTAAAACTTTCAAAATCATCACTGACTGTGCTGCCATACGCAGCACAATGACAAAAAGAGATTTAATACCGCGAGTAGCTCGTTGGTATATATTGATGCAGGAATATGATTTTACTGTAGAACATCGAGACGGGACTAAAATGAATCATGTTGATGCACTGTCACGTAACCCAAGTAGCTGTAAACTCCATGAAATGATTGAAGTTGTTGATATTCTAGCAATTGATGATGATGCATGGTTACGCACAGTGCAGGATCAGGATTCAGAAATACAAAGGATAATGAGTATCTTAAACGATTCAAATACCAAAGACATAGTTGAGATTCATAGGAATTATACTGTTAAAAATAGCTGATTATATAGATTAACGCATGACAAAAATGACACTATCAATTTAAAGTGGGTGGTTCCAAAGTCTGTAAGATGGCAAATAGTTCGTATGAATCATGATGATGTCGGTCATTTCGGTTTTGATAAGACTTACAGTAGAGTAAGTCAAGTGTACTGGTTTAAGAAAATGAGACGTTTTATTAAAAAATACTGTAATGCATGTCTAAATTGCGCTCACAATAAGGTGCCTGCAGGAGCTAAAGAAGGGGAGCTCCACCCAATACCAAAAATTAATAAACCGTTCGATACACTACATACAGATCATTGTGGTCCTTTTCCTGTTAGTAAAAAGAAAAATTGTCATTTATTAGTAATTATTGATGCTTTTACAAAATTTATATATATTAAAGCAGTGAAAAATGTTAAAAGCATCACGACTGTTCAAATATTTAACGAATATTTTTCATTATTTGGAGTACCACGTCGGGTGATATCCGACCGTGGAACTAGTTTTACTAGTAAAGAATTTTCTGAGTTTGCTGGTGAAAAGGGTATTAAGCATATTCTAAATGCAGTTTCTTCCCCAAGGGCAAATGGACAGGTTGAAAGATACAACCGAACTATTGTTGATGCATTGATGGCAGCTAATCACAACAAACCAGAAAATGAATGGGATTTGCGTATACCACAAATACAGTGGTCTCTAAATAATACTATTAATAAAGCGACCGGTCGCACGCCGTCTGAAATGTTATTTGGCGTTCAGACAACCGGTGTCTCCGATTGTTTTATGAACTCTCTTGTGTGAGAGTCCCACTCCCTGCAAGATCGCGATGAAATTAGGACGGATGCAGAATTGAAAATTCGTATTAATCAAGGAAAACAAAAAGAGCGTTTTGATAAGTCACATAAAGCACCAACTCAATATAAAGTAGGTGATTTAGTTCGTGTCGAAAAAGAGATTCGTACTGATCCCGGAAACAGCCGTAAATTGATACCTAAATGTCTAGGGCCTTTTAGAATTTCTAAAATTATTGGTAATGACCGTTACGAAATTGAAGATACGCCCATTACTAGGAAAGAAGGCTGCAAACCTTATAAATCTGTTTATGCTGTTGACAAATTACATCCTTGGCTTGTTTTTGATCATGATGCGATGTCGAGTGATTCAGAATAGATATGAAGTTCAATTATATTACTAATGATAATACTGATGATTTATATATTAATGATGAGTTTTGTCATATTCTATTATATAACCATATAATCGGAATGATCTTAAGGTTCTAAATTATAATAATGAATTGGATGTACTGTGAAGTTACATAATTATAATTATCAGAGAGTGAGAGTATTGCTAACTAATGTATTTTACTTATCACTAAAATTAAAAGGTATGAATCGTCTATATTTATGAATATATAAATCGGATTGTTGCAATTTAAATGCATAAATAGTCAAAATTCATTTAATCAAGTAGTTCTTTAAGAGCTGTATGAAGGTAGAAGTGAATTGTTATTAGAGAATGAAGACAAATGAGACTAACATGTAAGCGATACCTATCATATTTGAGAGAGTTGTTGCTGGTACTTTTAAACGATACCTACTTGTGATAATAAATTGTCAGGTACAAAGCATGTACCTGTAAACAATGTGTAGTTAAAGAGTGAATGGCCACAGGTAAGAGTGCCTGTGAAGAGTGAGTCGCCACAGGTGAAAGTGCCTGTGATTGATGTTTAGTTTAAGAGTGAGTCGCCACAGGTGAAAGTGCCTGTGGTCGATGTTTAGTTTAAGAGTGAGTCGCCACAGGTGAAAATGCCTCTGGTCGATGTTTAGTTTAAGAGTGAGTCGCCACAGGTGAAAGTGCCTCTGGTCGATGTTTAGTTTAAGAGTGAGTCGCTACAGGTGAGAGTACCTGTGGTCGATGTTTAGTTTAAGAGTGAGTCGCCACAGGTGAAAGTGCCTGTGGTCGATGTTTAGTTTAAGAGTAAGTCGCCACAGGTGAGAGTACCTGTGGTCGATGTTTAGAATTAAGAATTAGTTACCAATCAAAATAGTATTGTTTTATATAGTTTTTGTATTTTTTTCGTGAACAATTTAATCTTGTTTTTTTTAAACGCGAGGACGCGTTTGACGTCAGGATTAGCCGAATGTTACCATAGACAATAATCGATTAAATAGCAAGGCATTGAACGTTGACCTGTGCCGACCGTTACAGGATTAATTTAAAAAAAAGTATCTACTCTTTGGTTATCTGTCATTTCTCGATTATGGCGGGCATTGCATTCTCAGATACGGACGTCGAACGTTGTCTCGAGTAATATTATGGCATAGAAAGATTGTAAGACTAATAAAAGTAATTTAACAGTATTAGAGGTCTTATTTTCTATCAGTACCTACCACAAATTTTGCTGCTAGTAACATAAAAAGGCGACTAATAAACTGAGGAAACTAGTTTGAAATGTGCAGCAAATCAGTTTATCAATTTTAACAAAAAATTAGTATCTACTACTAAAAAATTGACAATTTTTTGAGTACCTAACTAAAATTTTCAGCAATTTTTTTTCAGTGTACAAGTAATAAGGAAACAGTCCTGTTCTAGGTGCAATATAACTTGGGCAATCGAATGTTACTCTGACCTGGGTTTCGAAAATACTCATTAAACAACTTTAGCCCACGGCCTAACTCGATGGCATTTTACTGATTCGCTTTACACAATAGAAAAGGCTAACTTGAATCTCTGAGAAACTATTATTTTTAACCCTGTTATTGCTGAAGGTGCTTAAGTATTTAGGTTGAAAATATAAACGTTGTTTATCGTGCTGAAACCAAATTACGAACATAATAATAAGTTAGAAGTAATTATTAAATGTAAGTATGAGATTATCAGTTGTAGGTCACGTGACATCATATTGTTACCTTTTTAACATCAGTGAAAGTAATTCAGAATATTCAGATTTTAATGTACTACATTATGCCGAGAGAGGCCTATGTCCAGCAGTGGACTGCGATAGGCTGAGTTGATTGAATGTACTACATAAAAATGTTTATGTAAGTGAATATTAAATTCCTTTTTAGGTTCCGTACCCAAAGGGTGCAAACGGGACCCTATTACTCTCGCTACGCTGTCCGTCCGTCCGTCTGTCTGTCACAGGGCTGTATCTTTTGAACGGTAATAGGTAACCGGTTGAAATTTTCTCAGAAATTGTGTTGCTATGAGGTGTATCACGACAAATACTAAAAACAAAAAAAAGTCTAAAACCAAAGGGGGTCCCCATACAAGAAACCTCGAAAAAAACGCTTTTTTTTTTAACGTTTTTGTTCCTGTTTTGTCTTCAAAACGGTAATACATACCAGCGTCAAACTTGGTCTGATTATAGTGCATACTATCTAGTTTAGCAACAAATACTAAAAACAGGACAAACATAGACATATGTGGTGGTACCTACGGAAGAAAGAGATGCAAAATTTCACATTTCGCGTGCGTTCGCTGATGTATTTTAGCTCATAGTTATTTATTGATAATAGTAATTATTATAAGTCACATTTTAATAAACTCTCGTGAATTAAATCAGTTTCTATGGGGTATCAGGTCGATGGGTAGTACGGAACCCTTACTGCATGAGTCCGACTCACACTTGGCCGGTTTTATATGTTTGTTTTTATTATTTGTAAGTACAAGTTTAGTACTTAGTGAAAAAGCAATTATTATCGCTTATTAAAATTTTGTATCGGTATTCTTTTATTAAAACCATGTCACAGGTACACTTATTGAAGAGTTTTTATAAATATGTTTCCTCTTTCTTGTTTTATAATAATCATTTTAAGTTTTTGTAAAAATGGCTACATTAGCATTATATTCGTTTAATCTTTATAAAAAGTAGCATACACATAGAATTACATTTTTTTAATGTTTATAATTATTAATTTATAATTCGATGAGGAAAACATTTGATTAAACATGATCATGTCATCTCCATGAATATAACTTAAGCAATCATAAACTACCCTCGTTTTTGAGCACAATTAATTAATCTACAAAGCATGCAGCTGCCTCTGATCATATTATATGTATAAACTGGGCTTTACCCGCGGCTTTGTCCACGTATATTGCAGCTTACCTATCACAGAAAGACTTATCACGCGTCCCTTGGGAACTGTTAATTTTTTTTAAACCTTTCAGCCCAAAGACATTTCCATACTGACGTCAGTATAATACCTTTATGTTTCAGCCCCAAATAAGTGTCTTTCGGATTTGTAAGGATTGCATTTTCTGGGCCCTAATTCACGTAATTTCACGACGATGTAAAGCGATGTTCTCAATGATATTTAAAAGTATAGATATGATACTTGCGCTCGCAATCTGAAGACTCGAAAACATCCTAATTAGGACGTTTTTCAATTAATCCATGTCATGTAAGGCACCGAGCGTGACCGATGACAAAAAAAAACTAAAATGCCATCGTGTGTCTACATAAAGTGTTCCGATTATGACGTGAAAGTAGTTTGAAGTAACCAACTTACTTAATTTGTACTAGTTTGTGTATTGTGCTGCCGCTGCGTACGGAAATTTTTTTTCGTTGGATTTATCAGGATATGGCATATCTATACTTTTAAATATCATTGGATGTTTTGATCATAACTTAACTGCAACTGCACTACAACTGCACTTGAATTGGCCTACAGGTGAACTTTCTTCTTTTTTAACAGTTCTTTGTTTAAATAAAAATTACTATCCTCGCGAGAAACTTAAAGGAAGTAGGTAGGTAATTAGGAGTTCGAAGGA
The DNA here is from genome assembly GCA_949699075.1 of Asteroscopus sphinx. Taxonomy (NCBI): domain Eukaryota; kingdom Metazoa; phylum Arthropoda; class Insecta; order Lepidoptera; family Noctuidae; genus Asteroscopus; species Asteroscopus sphinx. Next base: position 15,865,127 of record OX453022.1, on the reverse strand, counting down.
TGTCCGCTCATCCCAAAAACCACCAAAGAGTTTCTATACCAGACGTCATTATGCCTTGTTTGGTCAGTCACCGACCGGATAAACGATGTTATGGACTTCGGCTTTCCGGCTTCTGGTTTTACTTTTGAACTGTTTGTATACAGAAATGGTATAAATCAAGAGTAGAAACGATCTTGTATTGCACCTTTAGCGAAATAACTGTTTCTCACCAGACGAAGTGCTGCGAACAATCATAAACTATGCTCCTTAGTGTACAATCAGCGCCACCATGCACCTGAAGGATATTTGCTTTCGCGACGCCTACTGGACGATGCCGCGACATGTATACTAAAAGGTGTGAGCACGGTTTTAGGTGCAAGTTTATGCGTGAGCGCTGGTTGTACACTTGTACACGAAGGAGCATGGTTTTTTTTTGGCTTTACTATGATTGTTCGCAGCACTTCATGTATATTTTTTACTATGACTGTGTTCTCACCATAAAAGTTCATTTTGGCTGTATTATTTGTGTTTACCTACCATAATGAATATTCTATAGATTTATCTAATTTAAATAAAATGATAAAAGCTTTATCAGCTGCATTTCAAATGATCATTTGTTTTGATAAGTATGTCACATTAATTATTTTTACATCCAATCCCATATCTAGGATTTTCTATCAGAAAACACAAATGAAAAGACTCGAGAAGTGCCGGTAACCAGAGTTTAAACTGAAAGTGTAGTAACAATAAACCGCTGGCGCTGGCGCTGGCGCCAAACTACCATAAACTAAATTACGGTCATAAACACGATTGAACAGTTAAATTTTGAACACTGACTGATGTAATAAGTTAGACTTTACTTTCTGCTTTTTTAGTTAGACGTGGTTCAAATGATCAAAGGAACGAAAAATGTATGATTACCAGTCCCTTTTTGTTTTATTTTTCTGCCTGGCTTGGCGAATTTTCTCTATATTAGTCCCGTGTCCTAAGGAAAGAAATATCTCGGCTTTGAATTTTGTGACTTATGTTGCAACAGTTTATAGGCACCATCAAATTACTTACAATGAAACTAATTAGATACTAAATCTTTCAAAGTTAAAGTATCGTATTAACGCATTTCCTTCGAAAGAACAACTTTGAATGTTTACGACACTGCTATAAAACATGTTCATAAAATAGGAATTTAAATTGAAGATTTATTGAAGTGAAATGCTGATCTATAGAATCTATGCAATAGTATAGTAGTTCGTATATCAGTGCTATAACAGCACCTACCACTGAAAATCCCTGGAGGTAATTCTTTTTTTATAATAAAACAATAATAACCATTCAATTCTAGGTAATACTTATTTAGAAATTGTGTTTTATTGGTTAGGACATGTAGGATTCGTCACACATCGAAATCCAAAGGAGATTATGTGTGTTGTTTAAAGAAAACTGTGCATTACAAAATAAATAGTTGTGTCTAGTAGTACTACTTGCATTTCATACATTTTTTTAAAATTCATTGCCAATTTTAAAATGAATTAAGTATTCCTCAAACGAAAACATGCAATCAGTCATTCCACTTACGGCTAAGAAATAATACTCGAATCTAGTTTATCTAATGATACAAAAATACTGGCATTACTTCATGCCGATTACTCAACTCAAAGTGGACAGTTGTCCACTACCAAACCCGATAGTTGGACACTTACAAACAAAAACTATCCGTGGCTAAGTCAATCCAATCGAAACTATTAACGGAATCGATTCCACGGGCGCCGTGAGAACATTCGACTACAAATATTACGACACGGTCGGTGCTTGATAATGATAAGGAATATAGGTTACTAACTATAGTAGCTATAGTAAGTAAGCTAGTAATATAGTAGTCAAGGTTTTACAACTTATTTGTGTTTGAAGCAGGCTTTATTTAAGCATTATTTAATGACGATAACATCGCTGATTGTATGCGATAGTAACAAGTCAAAATTTCAAACGTTTGAGTTAGTAATGAATTCTGTCACGATTTTCAGGACCCTATATTATTTAGAATAACAATAATGATTACAAAATATTTAGTGCTGGCGATTAAAGCTATAACATCTTCTTAATAAAATTTCTAAAACTAGCTGACAGACTATACAGACTGCGGGTACATTGCTCGCAGAACGGATGGCCGATGGGGCAGTAAAGTTCCTTAGTGGCGACCGTGTACTGGAAGACGCAGCGTGGGTATGCCCCCCACAAGGTGGACCGACGACCTGGTGAAGGTCGCGGGAATCCGCTGAATGCAGGATCGGTCGTTGTGGCGATGCTTGGGGGAGGCCTATGTCCAGCAGTGGACGTCTTTCGGCTGAAATGATAATGACGATGATGAACTGACAGACAACGCACAGCCTAAGCCGGTGGGTCTAGAAATTTTGCAAAGGAGTTCCTTATGAATGTTTTCTTCCCGATTCCGAATCCCGATGGGATTTGCAATTGCAATCGCTCGATCGATTAGCAATTGCAAAGCTCATTGGGCACGGCTAGTAGATATATAAAACCCAAACAGCAATATTCAGTAAGAGGTACCTAAAAAGTACGCGCACAAGAAAACTTTAATGTGTGATTTCTGAAATGGTCTACCTTTTTTCTTGTGCCACTACTGAATTCAGTGAGCGACATAATATCAACCCGTACCGTTCAATTTCACTGCCCACAATGAAAAGCAGATTGGTGTTCTTAGTACAAAAATATTGTTGTGTAATCGGAGGAAGCTGCTGCTGCAGTCCAGGGCACATCTTCTCGAGAAATTCATCGTCTTTTCGACACCCACCCAGAGTTTTCTTCTACACGGAAACTTCACAGCATATGCAAGGAATAATAGGGTTAGCAACTGAGGACTCATCATCATCTTCCTGCCCTGGTCCCAAATTACTTGGGGTCGGCGCAATATGTCTTCTACTTCAATTTTTGTCTATCAGCTGTCATCCCATCATTTACTCCCTTTTCATCCATATCGTTCTTCACGCAATCCATCCACCTTTTCCTCGGTCTCCCTCTCCATCTACATCCATGAACATTCATATTCAAAATACTCTTAGTAACATGCGTTTCATCCCTCCTCATCACATGCCCACACCAACTCCAAAAGATTTCCTTTCAACTTTTCTATTACTGGCCACTTTCAACTTGGGACTAATTCTCGTAATTTAAAAAGCCCACAATTTTCGATTTAGTCTCAATGTCCTAGATGTCCCTTATAAACGGCAATAACATCTACAGTCATGAGATTGACATTTATACAACATTGAAATTAGAACAAAACTATATTTTGTACATTTTAATTACGAGAATCGCCCACCTGAATATATAAAAAAAATCGTCAGCTAAGGTAAGCAGACAACACCTCTACGCTATGACAAGTTAAAATCGAAGTCAATAAACTATTCATTACATTAATGAGTACATTAAAAAACTTGATATCAATGTCTTGGTAATGGACAAAAAACTCATTAAGGTTGTTTCCCATGTTTTTATGGCGTTTTATAATCAGAATAAATTAAATACCTAACTATGCCACTAGTCAAAATATAAATTACATGTATATGACGAGTAAGATATTTGTTCAAAATATATTCGATAAAATGGTGCCATTCTCGATAAAATTGCGCCAAAAACTTTCATAGAAAACGAACGCACATTGTATCGATTCAAAAGAATGGAATCAGCAAGTGTACACCATCGAACAATGGTTCACTTTTATGTGCCACTTACGCCAATCTTCATAATTCTCGATTGTATTAGTCATTCTGTTTGGATTGCCTTAATTCTTATCTTTATTGCTAGAAAGTTGAATTGAGGTCGAAGATCTTAAACATATTAGAGTATCATTAAAATATATAGTTATTATTGGTTGATTCTTCTGTAAATTACTAACGGTTCTCATTTGAACATATAGACAAGAAGAACTTGAACAAATGTGTGTACTTAGTTTAAATTGTATGGTGAATGGCCACAGGCCTATTATTTGGGTGTGTTCTTTTATTTCTTTTATGTAAACAGATTTTTGAAGACTTCTTTTTATTGATTTAACTTATCCTTTACTTTACTACATAACAAATTGAACTCTTATAAGTGGATATTATAATCCAGGGCAACATCGATGTTGTGCATTTTGAAGATACAATAAATGTTTTACTCTTTTGTCTTTCGCAAGTTGCTCTACAGCCCTCGATTAACCGTCTTCCTTCATATCCTTTCTCTAGATACTCTTTCACATTTTAGAGCAGGAGTTCCCAAAGTTTATTCTTCCACACCCCCTTACTACTTAAAATTTAAATGCTACGCCCCCCTCCCACAATCCACAATCCCCCATCGCCACAATTTTATAGTTCTTACGTCCCGTCTTTTAAAGCCTCGCCTGAGACCCGCACCCCTCCCCCCCAGGGGGGCGTCTCCCACTTTGGGTACGACTGATTTAGAGACTTGTATAATAAACCTGCAAACGCGTAAATTTTATAGTCTAGTCACGTCTAGTCTAGCAATCAACTCAACAACTATTAGCCTTCCTGCATCTGAAACAACATCGAATGAATAGTCCAATCCTTTTAAAACAACCAGTGTAATGTCCATTACGTTACCGATACGCGTAGATACGGGTTAAGTGCTAACATTAACCCTACGATTTCTCATTACATTAACAGTTGTTACAGTTAGATGCAGACTGCACAAATAAATCTCACTTATGTTGAGATTGGTTTGTTTCACTTAGAAGGTTCGTTCTTGGACGGAAAGAAAAAAAAAATTAATTAACAAAAACAAAAAACCCGACTGCGTGTAAAAATAACAGAAAAGATATAAACAAGACTTATCAACACGCAGTCGGAGGCTACGTATGTTTTTGGTCATGAATTACATAATAGTTCATAGGTAGCCTCCGCCTGCGTGTTGATAAGTCTTGTTTATATCTTTTCTGTTATTTTTACACGCAGTCGGGTTTTTTGTTTTTGTTAATTATTTTTTTTATTTTAATTTTTTTAGTTTTGTCATGTTTTGTTTATCATACTATTAATGTTTTTTTTGAAAAGTCAAATTAATTTTTAACGTTGAATATTTTGTTATTTTTTAGCATTTTTCATTCCAAATTACATTTAAATATATAAGTTGTATATATTTTTGTAAAGCATTTATAAAACCCTTTATTTTGATACCCCACTCGATAGCTTTTGAAGGAAAAAAAAATTTTTAAGAGGTAATATGGCGCCAAAAAGCGGCCATTTTAATTTTTTAAATTTTGATGTACCCAGTGTCACTCTCAGAATTAAGACGAATCTAACGACACCGCTCAATCTCAAATCCATCAAGCCGTTTAGGCCACAGAGCGTGCCAAAGAAATATACATACATACATACATACATACACTCGAAAAACATAACCCTCCTTCTGGCGCAGTCGGGTAATAATGATTGCTATTTCAAGTGTGCAAATTTATGATTAAAACCAAAAAGAACATTGTAACATTTTATGTTGCTATGTATCAAGTTAAAGAAGTTTTATAATAAATATCAATCAGACAAAAACAACTTCATATTTTGTAGCAAACATTGAAACTGCGGTCCGTGTGGTGTCGGACTTAAAGAATAGCACCACCCTTATCTCTTCTCATGGGTGTCGTAAAAGGCGACTAAGGGATTCACCAGCGGATGGGCAGCAGCGTTCTCTGAGTATTAAACCAACCAACTGCGATCGCCAACCCGCCTGCCAAGCGTGGCGATTATGGCATATCCCCCCCTTAATTGGGGGAGGCCTATGTCCAGTAGTGGACGTCTTTCGGCTGTAATGATGATTGAAACTGCTGGATTAGTTAATTTATGATTGCGAAAAATCAATTTAAAAAATCTAAAATTATTCTATAACATTATCGTTGTTGGAAACTCCAGGTCTTAGTTTCTTCATCACTATTAAAAACTCCCTTAATAGTTAAAACTTTCTTCTAGGGAGCAGTTTCAGGCCGAGATCTATAAAGCGTACTTAGACTTTGCTCTTCTTTCTCTTTAACTAAGTTCAAAGCTGGCGTATCTTTAGAGGCTTTTAAACACTCATTAACAAGTTCGTAAAGGCGTGGTTGACCGAAATACTGTTGCTAATTCACTTTCATACCAATCAAACGACCGAAATAGACCGAACGATAAATTGTTTCATTCAATTGAATGAACCGGTCTAATTATGAGAGAGATAATTTGGAGAGCACTTTCAATTTTATGTTTCTCGTAATTATGATTAAATGACTTGTTTTTGCTGTTGTCTATTTATGTTTCTTTATATTTCCCCATTTTAAAACGAACTAAAAGAATCTTTAATTATTTCAAAAGATTATCAGCCATTGGCAAGTCAAGAGACAAAATTATCGATCCGAGGGACTTGCAATAACAGGCCAGTATGGAAAACTGATGGCTAGTCTCACTATGACGTTATTAAAATACTAACTTTTTTACTTTTGTGACATTTTTTTACACAACATCATCTAGTCCCAAACTAAGCATAGCTTGTACTATGGGTACTAGACAATGGATATAATACTCATATACTTTTTTTTGTAAATACTTACAATACATTAGAAACACCCAGACTAACACAAACACTTATGTTCATCACACAAATATTTGTGTCCTGTGGTAATCGAACCCACGACCTCGTGATCAACAGTCTGACACTCGACCCACTAGACCACAGACGTCGTCGTAAATACATATACACGCTGTTACGACTGTTACCTTCCTGTTACCCATCGTTTAGATTCAACTCTGTCATAAAATAATCGTTTGTCTATTCATGAAAACAACTGTTTTACTCAGATTACACAGAATATGTTGGCAGTATGGCAAACTTCCAAAACTTGGTAAACAATCAACATCTCTGCAAGTCATTTGCCACATTTGATAAACCGCTTGGTCAGAATGTTGTTTTCAGGCGAGGTCTTCATAATCCCTTATGAGTAATCTTCTTCGAAACGAAACCCACGGGAAGAAAAGACTTCTCCTCGTCTTTGCATGAATTGTTACCCCATCAGACCAAAAGTAATAAAAAACCGGCCAAGTGCGAGTCGGACTCACGCAGTAAGGGTTCCGTACCTCACAACGACCTGATACCCCATAACAACTGATTTAATTTACGAGAGTTTATCAAAAGACATCAACGTACAGTGCGCGAAATATGAATTTTTGCATGTCTTTCTTACGCAGGTACCACCACATATGTCTATGTTTGTCTTATTTTTAGTATTTGTTGCTAAACGACATAATATGCACTATAATCTGACCAAGTTTGAAGCTGGTATATATTACCGTTTTGAAGATAGAGCAGGAACAAAATCGTTGAAAAAATGCATGTTTTTTGAGGTTTCTTGTATGGGGACCCTTTTGGTTTTAGACTTTTTTTTGTTTTTATTATTTGTCGTGATACACCTCATAGCAACACATATTCTGTGAAAATTTCAACTGGTTATCTATTACCGTTACAAAGATACAGCCCTGTGACAGACAGACGGACGGACGGACAGCGTAGCGAGAATAATAGGGTCCCGTTTGGCACCCTTCGGGTACGGAACCCTAAAAATACCAATGCAAAAGATTAAGCAATCATTGTTCAATACTCATAGGTACGCAACAAGAGGAAGATCCAGAAAGGGGCTTATCTGTTTTCGCAGAGATATAATTATTTTGAAGTCGATTTTACAGTCGTCGCCCGGTCCCAAGCCTCTTCACGCTTATTATGAAGAAAACGTGATAAAAACAGGACTAATTTGTCCTGACCGGGCGTCGCAGGAGGGTGTACGCCGACCTCCAGCCACCCTAGGAGTGGGCCTGCGGGCGGCGGACTCGGTGTAGCCCGCCGCCCGATCAGTCAAGGCCCGTGATGGTGGCGCGTCGTGTTCCGCGCGCGCCAGTCAAGAAAAGGTTGCGGCCGATGATGCCGCACGGGGAGAAGGGGCTCGCCTACTAGTGGCGAGCCGGGACCTGCCGGGGATGGTTGGACGACTATAAGTTTCCCACTCCAATGTTAATGTTAATGTTTCCCAATGGTTGGAAGAGGAACACCGTGGTGGTTTTATTCGGTAAGAGTCCGACACTGGCTCCGCCTTCCCCGGGCGGAGTGCGTCCATGAGGATTTCCCCACGTAAAAAAAAGGACTAATTTGTCCTGTTTTTATCTCGTTTTTCAACTCTCTCTGGGTCTAATTAAGTTTTTACTTTAATGTTGCAATTTTAATATGTAGAACGGAACCACGCTTATATTTATATAGGCACGCTTTATTCGTTTGTGGTTTTATGTAGTAAATAACCAATTAAGGCTGGTGAATGTAATGGGTACAAAATGATCGTTTTTATAGTGGCATTTGATGATAGGCTTCTATAGTAAATTGTATTACGTGATTTAAGTGTGATCGTTAAGAAGATTTAATTTTAATGTGTGTATGCTTATGAATATGTACGTTAAAATATTATTTTAATAACACGATTCCATCTTTTTATTTGACCTTGTCAATTAAATATACCTGACATAACGTGAAATAATTTGGATTACGGATTTTAATTATTTATCAAGACTGTGCTTGAAACATGTTTCTTAAGAAAACTAGGTTTGAGAAGTACGTCGCAATCCGGAAGAAATTTAAACCTATTTGCTTCCTATACCTAATAACCGAGCAATAAAAACGAAAGTTCGATACAGTTCAAAATCCCTTCAGTAACGCCCCTTCAATACGAAATACTCGAAAGTAAGTTCGGATATTCGCACCGATACGAACAATGCGCATAATTCTGTTTTATATAATCTGTGCCAACAGAACCGTAGAGCAAAAAATAATATTTTCTTTACTGGTCCAAGTTTAAGGTCGAGAATCGAGAGTAAGTTTTTTTACAAAGAGTAAATTATTTCGTTTGTACTACAAAAGAGTTGAGGCCAACATGGCCGCCATCTCATGCTGTGAACAATATCCTCGCGAAAATTATTCAAAGCCGGATTCACTTTCGCTATCGTAATGTCGACGGAAGATGGCCGATGGAGATTGGACTACAGAACGTACCGAGAAATTGGCCGATGATGAGACTTTGATTAAATCTCAAGTTTTAATTCCGGCATCCTATTAATCATAATCAAAGAATTAGCTGCACAATAAACTCCAATAAATAATAGTCTCGTCTTATTTGTTATGATGATTATTTTCTGCACGCTGTGTTTTGTGTATACTGTCGGAAATCATCTTTCCATGCGAACGAGTTAGAGTAAATATCACGTTATTTCTAGTCAAGTGTACAGGAATGATTAATGGGCACTAATGAACTCGTTTTGAGCTGCGCGAGCGCCGCCGCTGCGCACACGCATGCCATAGAGCGGACGGATCGCGCTCAACTTTCTTGGAAAATCTTTCTTTTTTATTACAATTGTGAGGTAATGACATAATACGATGACAAATGACTTGCAATTTGTTATCTGGAGGCTTTATATTACAGCATAGATTATATATTATGATTCTGCTTTTTCTATTTTGCATCTGTTATGGGAGAGAAAATCATAGATGTATTTTTGTTTTAGATCAAGAAAACTAAAGCGATTTATTGCTGGGTAGATTTATGAAAGACTTTTCTAATTCAATTATGAAAACATTTATACCATCTAAATATCAATATTACGAGTCTTATACATTTTTTTCATTTTCCAATACGAGGAAAACATACCATAAGTTATTTAACTACTTTTCTACTTCTGCACACACAGGTAACTCGGTAACGTCGAAGTAGGTCAGCCTTCAGAGGAACTTACATAATTTAATGGAGCTCCATCGAATGTGATTAATCAAGGCGTTGCTTACCTGAAATGGAAAATACATCGTGTTATTAATCAAAATTATTAAATAAAACAGATTATATTACATTCAATTTATGACGTGGTTGTATTCTACGTCCACTCTACATATAGCTATAATCTAGGTTTAACAAAATATTACAAATTAATCTCGTAAATAATTTATATTTTAACAGAAATAAATACCATGTTACTAGATTCACTAACAAATTATTGCCAAAGAGATTGAATAAACTTTATGTTAGTACTAGTAGCGAAAATGTTTGTCTCAAATCATATAATTTATGAGCCGGTACTTCTAGGTCAGTAACTCAGCCTTACGTAACTCTACAATCATAATTTATTTTAACGGAATCTCTAAATTATGCGGGTACTTCTCCCACCATTAAGTACCGTTCGGCGCAATGACATCACAGCTCATCATCATCACACGTGGGAGTCGAATCGATGCGTCTGCGCACTACACTTGTCAATCACTTGTGTTTCTACTACTGTTTATAGTTACTACTGGATGTGGCATAGAAAGTTAGAATTTTCAATTAGTAAAGGCGTGTTTGAGTTAGAATAGGTAGTGTGTTATTAAACCGTTATTTAAATTGTTGCTTAAAATTGTATTTTGGTACTTACCCATGAAAAAAACAAATACATAGATATATGCTTTAATCCTAACATTGATTTCAGCCCATCAGTCAGTACATATTAAAAATCCTAAATTACATAGATCTCTTAAAGTGTTAGTTACAGATGATCTCTTCTCGGTCTTGATCGAAATAAAGACAATGGCGATTGTTTTATCCAAAGATTGAGCAACAGCTACCGATAATGCTTAATTACAAAATGACACAACAAAAACATTATTGGTCACTTCCAGAAACATCGTTGAAAACGATAAGATGGCGGCGACGGCGGCGACAGCTGTTCGAATATTGAATGGAGAGCAATAGGACCACGATTTCAACGACCTCATCGAAAAAAGTGGTGGTCATTGATGCGTGAATAACTTCTCTTTGGTGATTGACTGTCGAACTCGACAGGACAGAATTATGGTTGACAAGAAAAAATAAGACAGTGAGTGTACTAAAGAAATTGCCAGAGACATGACATGGCAATTTCAGAGATTTGACATCTACCGCCGGCGCCGTGGCGGTGGTAGATGTCAAATCTGTGAGAAATTATGAATGCTGTACTATAACAATGCCAACTTTATGCAAAGCTCAGCGACGTTGTCGCTGGCAAAGCTAAACGGATTTTATAATTTTTGGATCAAAAGGGAAGAAGGAATAATTTAATTTAATAATTTTTAATTGGTGTGTTCAAATAAGTATTAATGCCTACTTATATATTTATATCAACACCTTTTTTAATAAAATGAACCACAAGGAAGTGTTTATTTTATGTGTTAAACTTTGTGGTCTGCGAATTAACGACCGTGTAAAAATTAAACCGACTGCTAGTTAGTTCTTTTATAAACTTACGGACTATATAAAACATAACCTGCATGGGATTAATTTTAATAGATCCAGAGCATTGAAAAGTTGGAGAACATTTTGCTAGTGCTCTGTAAAAATAAATATTTGTCACATCTTCATGTATAGGTTTACTATGCCTTATGTTTCTTTAGAATTCGTTAAAAGATCAAAATAAAAAAAACAACAACAAAACAACACAAAACAACAAAAAACAACAACAACAAAACAACGACTTTGACTTTATTAATAAAACAACGCTTTTCATATTCTCTTATCTTCTGCGGTCGTTGTCAGATATGAACTGCAGCTTCACTGCAAATTGATCGGCGCGTCATGAAATTACGTGAATTATAGCCCCGTCCAGACGACGAAAGGTCGTCAAAGTTTTATATTGCCAACATAAGTAATCTTCTCTCTCATCCAAGATTGATAACATTGACTGAAGCTGCTTTTTACACAAAAAGAAACAATAATTAGGCCACAATCTAATCAAGATTCGCGTCACGATACTCCATGACTTTTTCACTTCATAACGATTGATCATCAATCACATTCGTGAAAAAATCATTACGAGTTTCCCCAATTTCCCGTTTTATTTCCCAGGCTTTCCTTACTGGACCGGCTCTCGATGATTTATTGTATCGATCTCTATATCGATTTTTATCTAGTTCTCTATTTACGGGATGCTAAATGTAGGGCAGTAGCCATGTTAGTTTCTGTAATTTAATAGAGATTATCTACTGAGATACGTCAATCATAGTTTTTAGTTCGGTAATCTATGAGTCACTGTGAGTGTAATTTCTCTTTGGTACTTGTAAGATACTTTTAGATGCTATATTTGTAAGTTGTAACTTACTTCATACTGTGATTTTTTTTGAGTTTGGCGATATAGTACATGGTGAAGAAGGTAAAATCTTCCGAAATAGTAGTTTATAATTTGTAACACCTGTTCAGAAGTGCTATGATTGCTATTTATAACAATCTGTAAAGAACCAAACACAACAACAGTCATCAGACAACAACAGGGAGTCAACAGGGATCCAGCAGAATACCAGCGTCAGGTTTAATTACCTGGCAATATGCTGAGCTGTACACCCATCTGTTACAACTTTGAGACACACATGGCGCATGACTGTCAATAAATATTTCCTGACTTTGTTATTTCTTCACTAAATCTATTTCTTGTTCATGTATATAAAATAAATAAATAAATATAAAAAAAATCTTTATTGATCAAAAGCAGAGTTACAATACTTAGAACACTAGCCTCCACACTAGGATTCCCTGTGTCGTGGAGTCTAGTCTCTTTCATCAGACTAACAATTATTAATTTTAAAAGAAAAACAAAAATTACAATAATAACAATTTTATGTATGTGTTTGTGTACTTAGATGTTTATGTGTGAATTACGAAGGCTGCGGCCGGAGGACTTAAAAAAAACCAATTTAATTTTAAAGTGATTTAATTTTAAGTAAACTTATTACAGTAAAAATATTAATAGCTAACTAAAACCTATTGTCCCGATCGATGATGTATCAGAAGTGAGTGCCCTCATGGCACGATGCGACGGTCTTCATCGATATCGCTTATTCAGCTACTCGTGCCTCGTGTTGCGAATTAAGCATTTAACTTGTTTATTGAAAATTATTGAGGGCAAGCTTCGTCAGCGGTTTGCCTATGCTACGATGGCGTAACACCTCCACCCGTAGATCAGCAACTATTTTAAAACGCTAAGTGAAAATGTTGCTGGGAGCTTGTCTTGCTGATTATGTAATTTTGAAGTTTCAGGAACGGCGTATTCATGATTTTCAGTTCCTCTGGATACAGCATCTTTCCTGGTCTTTAGAGTTCTGGAAACATATCTCCAAATTATGAGCACAGTCGTTATGATAATTGCAAGAAATATTATAGTGTAAAACGGTATAGTAGTATGGTATAACGTTTCAGTAATTCTGTCTGCTTGTATTGGCGCCTGAAGTGTTATTCTGTCCTGAAGACTATGAAGTTTACTTAAGTTAACTGAAGCCAAATTCGCATGTATTAGACTTGTTCCTTGTGTTTCAACATTATAAGGGACCTTCAGTATTTTTACAGGTTGACCTTTAACCTCGTCTCTTGTATTAATTAAGGTTAGTTCTGGTGTACGTAACGAACAGTGCAGTGGAATTGTAGCAAGATAACTGCCTTTCAAAGTGTCGTAGTCGTCATTTCCGCAGCTCATGTGAACCCTCGTTGGATTTAGGAATGAAATAACATAGTGTCGGCTGTCAAGTTCCTCTACGGCTTCTTTTGCTAATTTTACAGTTGTTAATGTACAGGATTCATCCAAAGTCTTGCTTGAAATGAAAGTTTGTATGCAGTCTGCTTGGATTTGAACGTAGTGGTTAGTTCTTTGTTCACAGAGATACCGATTATTATTTAACTTCGGGCATTCAGCCTCCATGTACATGAATGCCTTCCCATTAGTTGCTATTAAAGGATAGGGAGGAATGAGAGCCTGGTCGTGTTTATTAGGAACAATAGAAAGTCTATAAAGTAAGTAAGTATCTACTGAAACTACAGGAAATCTAAAAACTATAACTATTTTCCTATCATCATAATAATAACCTGATTTTATTATATCATAATAGTCCCGTAACTCTAAATCTAATATATGATTACTATCGTAAATCCCCTTTAATTTATCTAACATACTACCTAAAATATCTATTCCTAACATACTATGATGAGTTGTCATAGCCCGAGTAAATGCTAGAATATTTTCTATCCTATATAACTCAGATAATAAATCTTCTATATTTTCGCTAATAATAGTTAATATTTGTGCGAAATGTGCAAAATGTATGAGTTTTTGATTGTTTTGAGTGTAACCGTCTATCAATAAATCTAAAGTGGTATTAATTTTACTTTGATTTTCGACAATTTTATTCAATATATTGTTGTGGGATAACATCCACTCTTTACTGATACTAATGTGCTCATTAAACTCATTAATAGTTTTTCTCTGGTTGTTCTGTAAAATTTCTATGGCATTATTAAACCGAATAGCATCCGTATAATCAAGGTTTCCTGTAATGCTCTTAATAACAGACCCTAGGCCGTCTACAAGGCCTCTTTTAAAACGACTAGGTTCTAAAGAATGTAACTGGTTATTGACCTTAGCCAATTTACTCACGAGATAATCTAACTGATATTCGTATAAGGAAAAGGTTTCGTTAGTCATGCGTAGCTTAAAATCCTGTAATTGAGTCTTTAGTACTGAAATATTATTTTCGATATCGTCCAGCTTCACATATTGGAGAAAAGTATGGTAATGAGTTATTAATCTAGTCGGTCCAAGTTTAAACGGTAGAAGTCCAATTCCAGAGTCTAAGGTCTCAAGTCTTATCTCCTGGCTTCGTGTCAGATGTAGGGTCGCTATCAGCACCATCCTGTAACAATTTCGCAGTCTTAGGTACTCGTTTCAGTCTTGATTTCGCTATGGGGCCACGTTTCTTAGAGGTGTAGATGTGAATAGGTAAGTCAGCTAAAACTACGTCATGGGTGTATCTAGGGGCTAATTTTTGTCGTGAGGCGACTGGATTCTTAACAAAAATCTGTTGCTGAGGCTGATACTCTTCTTCTGGTTCGCGGGTCTTATTCCTATTCTCAATTATTGCGGTACGATTGTTAAGAGAGGTTTCATTTATGGTTTGGTATACTGTTTTCATTTGTTCTTTATGATTTAAGATGTACTGCTGTAACATGTGACTACTTAAATCGATGTCCCAAGGATCTCGGGCATCAAAGTGACCGGTTATTACATCAAAGGGTCGACACTTAGTGAAACTATGAATCGAACTATTGTAGGCAAGTAAAGCATAAGGCATAAGATTAATTGCAGGTTCATCTTTCTGCTGTAAACGTAAAATACGGAGATGTTCAAGCAATGTTGAGTGAAACCTTTCTATATTACCGTTATCATTAGGGCTATGTGCTAAAGTTTTATGGTGATTTATTTTATGGAGTCTAGTGAATTCAGCGAACAATTGATTCGTGTACTCAGTGCCATTATCTGTAATTATAGTTTGCGGAAAGCCATGATGAGTACAAAATTGTAGTAAGCCCTGCAAAATGCTAAGCGCTGTACCATCTCTCATAAGATACGCTTGTCCGTACTTAGAGAAGACATCTATAAAGGTTAAATATTTCTCATTCTGAACAGTAAAAAGATCCATATGAATAATTTCGAACGGCTTTATTGCTGGTGGTACAATATTAAACTTCTGTTTGATAGGATTACGGTCGTACTTAGCCTGACCACATGTTGTACATTCATTTATATATTTAGTGATTTGGTCTTTCATCTTAGGCCAGAAATACTTTCGCGAGAGGGCTAGGTAACATTCAGTTATCCCACGATGGTTTGTTTTACCGTCGTGGTAATGCCGGATTATATCCTGCTGTCTAAGGAATTCTTTCACATTTTCTAATTCTAATTTACATAGTTCCAGATTCGTTGCTGAGCTCTTAAAACTGTCCTGAATTATAGGAATGATATCATACATGCTTAGAGGAGGATTGATGAGAATACCAGTTTTCACCTTCGGATTAACGTACTCTTTTATAGCGTTAATAACATCGTCTATTAAGTTAGATTGTGAAACCTGAATGGAAGTACGAGTGTGTGTATCAAATGTCTTGGTTACCGTCGGTCTTTTCTTAATGTCACCTACCACAGTCATAACTATTTGTCGATGGAACATATTCAGAGGCTTGTCAGTTATAGGGACTTCAAGTATGGGGTTTTCATTACTTGTATGAGCTGTTTCAGTACTTGAGTCAGTCACAGAAGGTGGCTTCTCAGAGGGATTTGCTATCATTGAACTAACTTCATCATTATGGATTTCAACTCGCGATAGGGCATCAGCGTTGGTGTTATTTTTACCCTTTTTGTATAATACACTAAAGTCGTATTCGCTGAGTTTCAATCTCCACCTAGTGAGCCGTGAGTTAGGCTCTTTTAGATTCATCATCCACTGTAATGGTTTGTGGTCTGTAACTATCTTAAATTTGCGACCAAAAAGATACGGTCGGAAATATTTGGTAGCCCACACAATAGCTAAGAGCTCCTTTTCTATGGTACTGTAATTTAATTCGCTTTCATTTAGAGTACGCGATGCATATGCTATTGGTCGGTCAGAGCCTATTGGTCCTTGTGATAATATCGCTCCTAAAGCTACGTTGGAAGCGTCAGTGGTCAGAACAAATTCCCTAGTGAAGTCTGGATATTGTAAGATCGGGTCGTTTGTCAAAAGTCTCTTGCATCGTTCGTAACAGTCAATGTAATCTTTATTAAGTGTAATGGTCCTGCCCTTCTTTAAACATTGAGTAAAAGGTTTTGTAATTCTAGCGAAGTCTGGTATGAATTTCCGATAATAACCGATAAGTCCAAGAAATTGTTTTATCTGTTTTGCTGTTTTAGGTATGGGATATTTTTTTATGGCATTAATTTTGTCTGGATTCGGCTTAATACCTTCACCGCTTATTATATGGCCTAGAAAAGCAGTCTCTAACTTTAAAAATTCCGACTTGTCCATCTGAATTTTGAAGTTAGATTCCCGGAGTCTTTGAAATACTTTTTCCAGGTTATCCAGGTGTTCCTGGAGGGAGGTACTGAATACTACTATGTCATCCATGTAGACTAAACAGATAACGTTTTGAAGACCTCTCAACACATTATCCATAACGCGCTGAAATGTTGAAGGGGAATTTTTAAGTCCCATAGGCATCCTTAAAAATTCGAAATGCCCATGTTCTACATTGAATGCTGTTTTCTGAATATCATCAGGGTTCATTTCTACCTGGTAGAAACCACTGGCTAAATCTAAGGTGGTGAAATACTGACATTTCCCTAACTTATCTAGGACATCTGTTATATTTGGAATAGGGTATTTGTCGTCGATAGTCTTTTCGTTTAACTTTCGGAAGTCTACGACTAGCCTCCATTTCTGTTTTCCTGAGGCATCAGCCTTCTTCGGGACAACCCAAATAGGAGAGCTCCAGGCAGAATCAGAAGGTCTTATAATATTCTGATCCAGCATCTTTGATATTTGATCTCTAACTTCTTGTCGGTGTATAAAAGGATATCTATAACTTTTCGTGTAAATAGGTACCTCATCTAAAGTTCTTATATGGTGCTTAACCTTATTAGTGAAGGACAGCGGTTCGCCTTCAATGTAAAAGACATCCGCATAACGCGAGCAAATATTTTTCAAGTTAATTTTTTCCTCTTCGTTAAGATGATCTATTCGCAACTGTGATAATACTTGATTGATGCGAGAGGCATCCGGTGCCTGCTCAATGTTCATACATTCAATATTGGAATTTACAGCTTCTACAGGACGATCTAACGATAAAATTATATCGTTGTGCGATGTATTTTCTACTTCAACTAATCCGCGATTATTAGAAACTGTTGTAATACATTCATTTATAATACAGTTATAAAATTTCTGCTGAGGAATATGCACATCTCCATCTGGAGCATTTATGGGCAAACGAATGAGCCTAGTAGTATTAGCTGGTATCATATCCTCGTATAAGTTGACGTTCCGAGAGTTAAACATTGTTATAGGATTTGTAGCGTTATCTGTAATTAATAAATTATTTTTCAGGTCAATTTTCGTATTCCATTTACTTAGTAGGTCTAGTCCAATAAGTCCGTCGAAAAATTTATGAAAGTCAAAAATAAATAATTTAATATTATTATGATCATTGAATTCCTGAAAGGCTGGTATGATAATTGAATAGTCACTTCTACTGGTAGCGTGGGCGTTGGTAACTTCAAAGGGGTCAAAATTAAGTGGCATGTTTGAATAATATTTTTCCACAGCTGAAGGACTAATGAATGACTGGTTGGCTCCAGTATCAATTAGAAAATTTAATGGAGGATTCGATAATTTTATATAAGGAAGTTGACGTTGAGTTTGTAGGTTAACTTCTATTTTGAGGGTTTTGAGGGGTGGTCCGAATAAAAATCCTGCTCCTCATTACTAGTAGAAGGTTGAAAATTAACGTAACTGTCAGGTAACTCACTAACTGTGCAGTAAGGCATAGGTGGCTCATACTCATAACTGTCATGTAAGTTACAGTCAGTATAGTCAGTATATTCGGTTTGGTCATAGTCATATGAATAGTACTCGTTGTCCGGATAATAATTAAAATCATAATCATTAAAGTTATTAAAGTTCATCTCGCGGGTTTTAAAATAATTAGTTGGTGGTGGGTTGCCAGATTTACTCCAGTCATGACCCCTGAACTGCATCGGCTTTGGTACATAGTGGCTAACTCCACTCATTGGCTGAGGGCCTGAGGTTTGATGACGTGGTTGAGTTCTAAATACGTTATTAGTGTTATAATTAGGCGGCGGCGCGCGGAACATCTGCTGAGTACGTGTAGGCATGTTAGGTGCATTAGGTGCACGTTGAAAACCATTTGACTGATCACCATGGGGTTGGAAGATAGGCTTCTGAAAACCATGTGACTGGCTACTATGTGGTTGGAAGTTAGGCCTCCAACTATTTTGTGGTGGCAACGGACGTTGCCAGTAAGGAGTATGCTGTTGATTAGCTGAAAAACCTGCAGAATACAAAGGTAACTTAGGCATAGTAGTGATTGGAGGTGGCCTTTTTACGTGCGCATTATCGCTCCGATTTTGTAAGTACATCACATTTAATTCCTCCTGGACAAATTCTAATGCCCTTTCAATATTATCCGGGCGCATACAACGTATACGAGAACCTAATGGTTCTTTAAGGCCACGTACAAACGCTTGCATCGTTAATTTTTTATATAATGTGCGCTTCGCTTCTACGGTAGTAGGCAGAGTTTCATGCAATGAAATATAGGTCATAATAGTACTAAATAACGACTGACAATGGTCGTAATATTCCTGCGGGGTACTGTTACCTTGCATTGATACTAAGAGGTCATTGTACAGGGCCGTCTCGTCCCTTTGGTCAGCAAAACTATTAATTAAAGTGTTTCTTATTCCTGCCCAACTATCCGGAATGCCATTTGAATTAATTCGACTTGCCGCGGGGCCTTTAATTTTATTTAATATTCCGTTTATTAAGCACAAATTTCCTAATTCACTACCAGGTGCGTTACTAAGGTAAGCAGCAGCTATCTGGTCACATAACTTAATAAATCTAGTGAGGACGTTGGGGTTCCCATCGAACTCAGGGACTGGGCGCAGAGCCTTGTGAATCGTATCTGGTTCGTGCGCCATAGTGGATTCCTCGAATAAAATATCTAAACCTAAATTAATATCTCTATTTAAATCTAGCCCTAATTGCCTGCGATTCGGTCTACTCGGTGTAGACTCGCGAGGTCCTACGTTCCTTGGATGGAAAATTTTGAAGGATTATATTATGGAAATACACAGGAAGCAACACAGGGAATAATTCAAGTGTACTTACAAAACCTTCATATCGGTCTCTGGGGTCGATATCTTGATCCCGTTCTCTCCCGGCAGCAATCCTTAGGTTCTGGATACTCGATGAGGCTGGATAGCTCGATTAGCCGCGATCGCTCACGCACGGTAGCGATAGATTATCGATATAAGATAGCCCTAGCTAATCTCGAGTATCCTACCGACTGCGCCAATTACGAAGGCTGCGGCCGGAGGACTTAAAAAAAACCAATTTAATTTTAAAGTGATTTAATTTTAAGTAAACTTATTACAGTAAAAATATTAATAGCTAACTAAAACCTATTGTCCCGATCGATGATGTATCAGAAGTGAGTGCCCTCATGGCACGATGCGACGGTCTTCATCGATATCGCTTATTCAGCTACTCGTGCCTCGTGTTGCGAATTAAGCATTTAACTTGTTTATTGAAAATTATTGAGGGCAAGCTTCGTCAGCGGTTTGCCTATGCTACGATGGCGTAACATGTGTGTGATAGTGTGATGTTAAGGATGTTGGTATTTGTGATGTTTGTTATATGTATATCCTTTCTTTTGTATGTGTCTCAGTTGTGTCAAATGAATATTTTTCTTTATCTAATAAACCTAAACAACTTCAGACCCTATACTGTTATTGTTAGCCTGTAAAATCATAGTAAAATTACTGCTAGGCAAAGGCTTCCCTTTGATTTCCAATATGTGCGGTTTAGTGGCAGTGCATGAGGATTTATTGTTGTCGAGCTCGTCCCTCCATCTTTTTCGTGGTCTGCCTCGACGTCCGCGTCGCTTCGTTGTATTAGGACTCCACTAAGTGGTAATTTTGGCCCACAGCTCAGACGGCATCCGACAGACTCTATAACGGCCCAAAATTAATTACCTATCTATTCACGATTTGCCATATTAATAAGTTATAAATTTTGGCTGTAAATCAGCTCCCCGCCTTCTTCTTCTATCGTGTCGACATGAGCTACATAATAATAACAGCTCATGCCGTGGGGAAAAGATTAGCCAGTCAGCAGGTTGGTAGCGGGGCTGACTGCCCAGGGTGCGCCGGACGATCAATTAAATATCGTCACTCGTGGAGGCTCTTTTAATGCTTCCCCAATTTTCCCGCCTATCATACAATCAATCCTTACCCAGTACTACATCAAACAGAACCATTACAAGATAAGTGTGATTTAGCAACCGCCGGAAACCATTCGAAGGACCGCGGTGTCCAATTATACCTTTATATCGCAAGAACCGCTATCGCTGCCTCTAATGCAAGAAACACCTACCTTATTAACGGGCCGCCAACCAAGTGCATCTGTTATACGCCTTAAATGGTCAACACAGTCACAATCGAACTTAATTAAAGATTTCACGCGATCCAACACAAAATAGGGATGGGATCCTCCTCGGCAATGCGAATTGGACGTGCGACTCTTTGGTGTCTTGACTGTGCTCGATTTATCTTTGGTCTCCCTAACGGTGGGTGTAGCATTTAAACATCTTCACAGTAACTGCAAATTGCAATTTCCCCAAAGGCAAAAAACTCTAGTTATTAAACCTAAATTGAAATTTATGTCCAATTAATTTTTCTGGAGTATGTTCGTTACATTTACATCCACTAGAAAAATATCATGACTACTTAACAACCCACATTCGATACAAAACATTAATTCAAATACCTCTCGAATATGATTTCTAATTCGTTCTACGTACAATCAATCCCATCCCTACAATCGACCGCGCAAATACCACGTTAGTAGCAAACGGTAAACGGGTTATCGTGACATCACTATTGACACATTTACGATTGCAACTGGTTGGTAACATACCGTTTAGTGTAAACGATCATTAATTAGACGCATTTGACAGAACATCGATGCCGCATTTACATGGCATCACGGACCGGCGGCGCGGGCGCAGCGACACGGAATAGGCAAGAGTTGCGCGCCATGAGAAATGTACTAATTATAAAAGTTATGGCTATGCACTTAAGAATTATGTGTGAGAATGAATCGAGGTGTGTAAAATAGCGGTTCATAAACACAAAATGATAGTAACGGAAAGTCGAGACGTAAAAATTTGGAGAAATATAAAACATGCCGACTTTCGACGTCGTAATTTGTAAAATACATTTGCAATTTATTATGAAACTGCTGTTTCCAATCATTGCAGACAAGTTTATGAAAGTTGGCTTGTAAAATATATTTTATTTTAACATTTAGCAGATGTGTTAGCAGTGTTTGAGATAACAGTTAAATAAGATAAGATTATTAACAGAATAAATAGATAGAATTTTGGTCATTAGATCATCATAGACAAGCAATACCTATTACTGTTTGGGATTACAGTTTACCAATATTTAATCACTTTATACGACAAACAATACAGACAAATAGCAAGCGATCACAAACCAGAAACCATGGATCTGTCCGAAAAATAACCCAAGCCTCAAATGATACAAAAATTGCCAGGAAAATTGATAATCCATAAATATCTTTCTTTTTACCAGCCGCTTGCTTATCCTGATAACTATCGGCTGGTTGGACCCATAGACTATGAAACTGGGTAGGTTGTTGATAATTTTGATGTTTATATTCGTGTTGGTGGTAACAAATGATAGTACGCCTGTTACGAAATCTACGAGAAGTGGTGAAAGAGCAAAGATGAAACACCATCTCATAATTATGGAAACATATCTTAAGTCGTAGCTTATTCATCCCTTTGCAACAAACATGTAATTTCTAAAGATTACTTCTGCACCTTCCACCTAACATTTACATTATATTAAACTGCCATAATAACACTATTAACTATAATGAAGAGGCTTTGACATTTCTTGTGCACAGGTGTTGATTACATAAGGTTGGCAGTGTCTTCCTCACTGATCATTGTATAGAACTCATTATGCTGGACAGCGGATACCTGTCGTCTGTCACACACTAATTCATCTAGTGATGTTTCCTTGATAGGCTTACCCCCATTTACTGGAAGGTTGACCAATTTGGTCTATTGTAGTGTGTTAGGTTATTAATTTTCTTGTGAGCATCTGTTCACGTGATATGGAGCTACATGTTTTCTCTTTGTCTTTTCAAATCATCTGCGATAGAATAGCTCTCTATAGAATTAGGATAGTTATAAACAACCTACTTTATCTGCTTTAATACATACTTACATGTATATTATCACGCTGTTTCCCTCTGGGGTAGGCAGAGACTATGGATTTCTACCTGCTACGATCCTGACATACGTCTTTCGCTTCATCTACGTTCATTAATCTCGTCATGCATGCTCGGTTTAGAGTACTCTTAACCTACCTAACCCTATTAAATCTGCTTGATTATCTTGTCGAATCTGGCTTTTGACCCCAGTATTAATTTTTTATAGTGTTCATACACTTAAAGCCATTTCTAAGGAATTTCGAGGTTTTCAAACCATAATAGGATCGCTGGCATAAATTGGCAATAAGTCTGCTAGTCTCTTAGCAAGAATCGTTTTAGGGCTATGAAGTAATTTCTCATTGCTAGCGCACTATCTATCATAATCATTGAATTTGTATGATTTATTATCTATTACGCAACTCAAAAATCTAGTTAATCAAAATCCTAGAAATAGCTTACAAAAATTCAAAATAAGAAGTACTCGAGATATTTTAATCCCAAACAAGATCAATTAGCAATGAATAATAAACTAGCATCTCTATTAATTATAAAACGGAAATATAAATCGTAATGAAAGAGGCCACCTCTATTAAGAATACTATAAAGTATTACACAATACGAATACATTATATTTTTTTAATTACAGCAAGGCCAAGGGCAATTTTGATATAAGTTGTAAATCTAAATTAGTGTCCGATAATAATATTAATTTGGAATGTGTGTCACGAAATAGGTAAAACGCCTTTATCTTGTCGTTTTTTTTATGTTAAAGATAAGATAGCGTTTTAGTATTAGCACTATACAAAGCATGTCTTGATTCTTGATGGGTTGATGACTTGCTCCGTCTTGTTGGAAAAACCTGGACAAGATTAGCACAAAACCGGGAAGAATGGCTTATGACCTGCATTGGGTTGATAAATGCATCGAATGATGATGATGAAGGAATGTCTTCCAAGATACTAGTGATAGTTGACTTTTTTTAAATGCACTGCCTGTAGAAACTACGTTGGCAAACGTCAAGCGTGTAAGTAATTACAAAGCCGTAATATTAATGCCCATATGAATAATGGCAGTCGTATTACATTCTAATAAAACACAAATTAAATATCATACAATGGAAATCTTGAAGCTATTATAATATATAATATTAAATAAATGATAGTTATAAGTAGGTTTACAGTTACGTGAACAAGTAAACTGTTATCTGTGCTGTTATCCCCTTTTCAATAAACATTTATTATACAGTCAACATCACTATATAATAAGCAGGTTAGTATACAGGTAAATATACGAAAAATTATGCGACAGAAATAATGTAACCAGGTTTTCCTTGTTAATTTATGTCATGTTAAGTGAAATAAGTGTTTTATTAAACATTAACATAAGGGCTTACAACAACGGAGCTACATGAAGCTAGCATTTTGGAGACCGTTTATTCAGAGTTTAATTTTGAGGACAGTTTTAATGGCTTTAATAATTAAGGTTTGCTGTCGGAATATGTGACGTAATTATTAGTATTTTTATCAAAATCAGTACAAAACACGAAGACAGTGAAATTCGCAAGGTATTGCAGAAATCGGGCAAAAGCAAGGCGATATCAATATGAGATTAAAAACTGATATTACTATATAATTAATTAAAAATGCTCAATACTTAACTCCTTATGCCAGCTTATCTTTTCTTGAGCAAAATTAACTGATTAAAATCTGTTATTGGAAGATAATACTAAATAATATTATGTGACTTTGAAAAAAGTAGCACTCGTACAATACACAGCAAATTCAAGCCAAAAAGATAAGGCCGTAATCACCGCGCTTGATTGATGTGTAAATTTCCCCTTTTTTGGCCTTCTTCTTTATTTTAATTGGAAAACGTCTGATAGCCTCCGTTCGGGGAAGGCGGAGGGGTATGTTGGACTCTTAGGTTCAATTCGTAGTGCTGCGGAAGAGAAGGGAAGCTTCAATTTTGCCTCAATGCGCGGGAGGCGCGCAAACTCGCGAGAATTTTACAGAATTCTCGCAATATATTTCTGTGGACGGCACTTTGGTGGCAACTGGCAGCTTACAACGTACAGTCGGAAATCTTTCCGGTGAACCACCACTAAGGCTTCGCTTGCACTCAATGTTCGATAGCAGCCGTAAAGGGTGCCACTGACGATGCATCCAACAGTACGAATGGCGTGGCCGCATTCCAAAAGCTGTCCGTGAATATTGAAATCGTATGTTATTTTTAGAACAAGTCAATCTTTTTTGGATGTATTCATTAAAACGACGTCCGAATGGAAGCATCCTCAGTGCCCACCTTTAGTACGTGTAATGTAGCAGGATTCGTTCAAGGGATTTTGTCGACAAAATGTACCACCGGGAAGGATCCTGATAGTACAAGTTCGTTAAAAAAAATCGCTTAGCTTCCCTTCCCTTCTCTTCTCTTAAGCCTTACCAATTACCAACGAAAAAGTTAAGGTCTCCGGGAAATCCAATGGACCACACCGGTGCCTCTCTAGTGCTTCGCTTTTGACACGTCTTGGATAAAACAAATCCTCCACGTTGTTGAACAAATAATTCTGATTGGTGATCGCAATATTTGCTGCCTATCTGCCTATCTTCTCTACATAAGCTGTTTGTTACTCTGTAAGACTCCTCTTTGGGGGTCTATATTTGCAGGGAACAAAACAGTAAAAACAAAGGAAATCTAAAAGACCGCACCGGTGCCTCTTGAATGCTACGCTCTTAACACGTCTTGGATAAAAAAAATCGTCGACGTTGTTGAACAAATCATTCTAATTGGTAATCTCAATATTTGCTGCCTATCTGCCTATCTTCTCTACATAAGCTATTTGTTACTCTGTAAGACTCCTCTTTGGGGGTCTATATTTGCTGGGAACAAAACAGAAATAGATGTCGTGTCCTACCAGGAAGTCAAAAGAGGCGGAATGCAGAGAAAGATGGAAAATACTTACTATACCGACAAAACGCTATCTCTTAAATTAAAAATGATAATAACTGATAAACAAAAAGCAATCAAACAAAAATCTGCAATCAATGGAAAACGAAAAGACGTTATAATAATGCATGATGTAATAATTATATCGATCACAGTTGACCAAGTAATATCAAACGTGTCAAGAGTGGTCTTGCAACACCCATTGGAACTAAGGGGCAGCTTTTCCTAATAGGAAACCACAAATCAGTTCACCTCTTTAATTATACTAACAGACTCAAGTAAAATGTTTGCAGAACAGTTTTAATAGCAAAGACACACACAATCTATTTTAAAATCAATTATACCGTACTTGCTAAGTGCCTACATCCGTTTTAATCTCTGTGTGGGATTGGAAATTAAGTTGTCAAAACTATGTCAGACAACTTGTGTTAAACAGAACTGACATTTGTTTCTTTTTTTCAAAATGAAGTGTAACAGTGCGTAAATCAATCAAACCGATCAACCCGCTCAATAGACTTAATAAGTGCGAAAATGCAACAAGACCAGTATAACAAGTGAAGGTCGCGGGAATTCGCTGGATCGCTGCTGCTTGGGGGAGGATGCCTTTCGGCTGAAATGATGATAATGATGAGTGCGAAAGTCAGTTTACTTTCTGTTTACATAACAACACAATGTTAGTGATTTTTATTACAGAAATAACCTGTTACGAGTTATCGACCGCACGTCAGTGGTAACACTTGAATTACGAAAACTGTCCTTACTGCTTACGAAATAAAGACTCGTCAAACTGTTTCCACTGACATGTGGTCGAATGTACTTTGACAACCTACTTCTCCGCCAAACAGTGATGCTTGCATTGCTGTGTTTCGGTCTGAAGGGTACGGGTGCCGGTGAAATTAAAATCACATGAGACTTTTCATCTTCATGTCTCAGTTTGGCGAACCGACTTGCGGTACCATTTAGGCAACAGCCTAGGTGGTATTGCAGTTGTTATGGGCAAAGGTAACCGCTTAACATCAGGTGGGCTCGTTTCGCCATCCTATATTATAAAAAAAAAACGGAGAGGGGTCCTAAGGATTTATTTTTTATTTAATCACAGGTACAATTTCTTTAATTTTAATTTAACAGAACACTCTCCAAACTATTAAGTGTAACGGCGAGATGCGCTCATACATATGTAATTATGTATACTATCTTAACCTTACGTAAACATGCAACATGAAAACAGAACTTAATTAGCAACAAACATGTTGTATGATTATAAAATCATTTATTGTGGATTAACTTTTCGATGACAGAAGAGATTGCCTTTCATTTTATACACTGCCTGGTGACGTCTCCTCGTCATCAAGAATCAAATATTTCAGTTTTGATTTTAACATGTTTTTACTATTTTAGGCTTTTGCCAAGTCTTTGAGTAAATATTTACTACGTACTAGAGACGACATCACAAAGAAAAAATATCGCCCACTTTGCTCACCGCGGGGCAAGCGCGGGGTGAGCGGGGCGTGTTTATGTCATCATAGAACATAAACACGCCCATCCATACGCGCAGATGCAACAGTCTGTTTATTCTGCCTACTTGATAGGTAGGTACCTATTGTGTCTACAAGGCGTATAAATAAAAGGAGTATTAAACTGCAACACAATATTTTAATTTCCTTTAAATAAAATAAGTTTAGTTAGTTTCTGGCGTTTAGTATGGTAATCTTGCTTCGTGGTGCAATCTAATTTTTGTGTACTGATTTATTATGGCCCGAATTAAATGGATTCTGTGGTTGAATGTTGATGGCTGATTCTGTGAATGTTGATTTAAATTTGTAAATACTTCTTTCTCGATGAAATGCTTTAGGGTGTAAAAAAAGTATGGAAAATACCCTGTGATTATCTGATGATCATCAATACAATACTCACTATAAGATACTATAAGACCTTTTTATAACACGTTTTTAAGCAAATACAGTAGAATCCGGATATAACGACCTTCAAGGGACCGGCGATACTATGTCGTACTAACCGGATGACGTACAAAACGGCAGGAACATTTCTCAAGTATACATGTACTTAACTTATGAATACATATGTACAATAAATGCGAATGTTTGATTTTCCTATTAAGGTAAATAAAACATTTTGTAGGAATCACATATGCTTTATTTTAATTTTTTTCTTCAATTGTAAAACACTTTCGCTTCACAGAACCTATTTTGTCGAGCTTTAAGAACTTGTCATAACAGGTGACAAACACTAACTGTGATTTACGCGCGCCAATAAGTAGAGGTGAAGCGCGCGTGGTGGGGTGAAGATGGGGCGCAAAGGTGTTGGTGCGTAGGTTGTGTAAACAAAACATTGCGCGTCGTTTTTACCGGACGTAATATCATAAATAATGGTCGCTATAAGCAGTTGGTCGCTTAAACCGGAGTCGCACTAAATGGTTATATTTTCTCAGTACCTAACTATGAAACCTAACTTGAGTAAACATTATCGTCGCTAAAACCGGTTAGTCGTTATAAGCGAAGTCGTTATAAATGAATTCTACTGTAAATATATTCTATTCTATTAATTAAATTCATATTAATGTCACTAATGATGACACTTCTTTCTAAAAGAAACCTACTAAAATCGTATTAAAAATGAAATACGAAAAAATACCGTAAGTTAATAGAAAATACGGGTAAAATACATGGCCATTTGGTATTATAACTCGATAGTGTCACGTCTGCGCTTAGACTATCACCGAAACATGGCCGCCACCTCTGTGACGCGTCACCACAATTCACAATTGATACAATTAAATTAAACGAACGAATTAAAGAACTTACTGATGAAAAGTCACTCCTTGACTTTTACCTATGTTTCTCGAGTTGTTAGAACAGTATCTCAATACACACGAAGGCATATTTAGGTAATGAAACTGAGCACTTGGTCACGTCACGTTGCGGCAAGCGGCCTGGCACAGACTAAGTGAGTGAGAGTGCGGGAGCTCTAAGGCGTGCTACAAAAAATTTCTTTGAGGTGTCGTCTCTAGTACGTAGTACATATTTACTCAAAGTGCCAAGTAAGTCTATTTTATAATAACAGCGTGGGTTGCATGATCTGATCTGCGAGCTTAAGCTGCACTAGCCACGGTCAGTCCTTGGATGGGTGACCGTCATCGAGAGCTTAGAATATCAAATATCTATAGCAGTCGTTACCGGTAGTCAGAAGCCAGAAAGTCCGAAAACTGGTCTAACCTTAGGATGTCGGTATTACCCAGTAATTGGATTACAGGGGTCTAATGGCAGTCGCTCCGTGTAAAATACAGATTTTCAACCGCATCTGGTGAGACTGGATGCCGACCCAAACATAATTGAGCAAAGGCTCGGAAAAAGAAGACTACTTTGTAATGAAAGAAAGAAAAATGGTTTATTGTCCCAGTTAACTGCGCCCAACATTTAAATAACTAAACGACGACGACGTCTGTGGTCTAGTGGTTCGAGTGACTGCTGATCACGAGGTCGTCGGTCGGGTTCGATTCCCACAGGACACAAATATTTGTGTGATGAACATAAGTGTTCGTGTTGGTCTGGTTGTTTCTTAAGTATTATAAGTATTATTTACAAAAAAAAAAGTATATAAGTATCATATCCATTGTCTAGTACCCATAGCACAAGCTCTGCTTAGTTTGGGACTAGATGGTGTCGTGTAAAAATTTCCCAAAAATATTTATATATATTATTATTATTTATTAACTAAACAGTGTAACAGGTACACAAACAGGGGCCGACTGGATCGAGTGCTGTATCAATCGAATTTGAATTCGAGTTAGTGTCAAATCGTACTACATTTTTCTAGGAATTGACATTAGCGCATTGCAATACGTGGGACACTCAGAAAGTTTTGCGAAACTAAAAAAAATTGTTCTATACGTACATATATTTTTATCAAATCTTTTCAAAGTACTTTCCACCAGCCTCTATACAAAGATTCATGCGCCTAAACCAGTTTTCAAAACACTTTTTCCAGTCCGCCGCAGACACCTCGTTTACAGCCTGCTCGAACGCAGCCAGCGCATCTTCCGGCGACGAAAATTGTATCCCTTTGAGCTGATTTTTTATTTTTGGGAATAAAAAGAAGTCACACGGTGCTAGATCAGGGCTGTAAGGAGGGTGACCCAGGAGTTTGACTGGCGTGCTGTCCAGGAAGTCCCTCGTTTTGAGTGCGGTGTGCGCAGGTGCATTGTCGTGGTGGAGCAGTAGCCCGCGGAGCCCTGTGTTTGGTCGCTTGTTGCTTATAACAGAGAAAACTTCTGGCAAACATTTGGTAGTATACCATTCGGCATTAATGCTTCTTTGATCCCGTAAGGGAATTGATACCAAGTGGCCAGTCAAATTAAAAAAGCTAGCGATCAAAATCTTACCCCCGCTTCTAGATCGCTTCACTTTGGTAGGCGTTGGCTCATTTTGAAACACCCAAACAGTCGACTGGCGCTTGGTTTCTGGGTCGTATTGATAAATCCAGGACTCATCACCTGTAACGATGTCGTAAACACGCCGAGACGAGCCTGCTTCAAATTTGTTAAGCATATCACGGCACCATTCCACCCGGGCCTGCTTCTGAGCATCGGTGAGGTTGTGCGGCACCCAGCGTGATACTATCCTCCTCACGCGAAGATGGCTGTGTAGAATCTCGTGAACGCTTCCCGATCCAATCTTCAATATGTGTTGAATCTCCTGATATGTAATTCGCCTATTGTCTTGGATTAAATTTTTCACTGCTAGCACGTTTTCTTCGGTAACAGCCGTCAAAGGGCGACCGCTTCTTTCGTCATCCCCCAAAGTTGGTCGACCGCGCTTGAATTCGTTATACCAACGATACACGGTTGCCTTAGAAGGGCCTTCATCCATGAATGCCATTTGAAGTCTATCGTACGATTCATCCGGTTTCAGGCGACACTTGAAATCGTATAAAATCATAGCTCTAAAATGTTCCCGGCGCAGATCCATATTTCAGTGAGACACAATACTTTGAATTAACTCGCAAAAAATGTGGAGGGAAATTTTGAAATTGGAACTTACTTATTTTTACTTATACGTGGGACACTCAGAAAGTTTTGCGAAACTAAAAAAAATTGTTCTATACGTACATATATTTTTATCAAATCTTTTCAAAGTACTTTCCACCAGCCTCTATACAAAGATTCATGCGCCTAAACCAGTTTTCAAAACACTTTTTCCAGTCCGCCGCAGACACCTCGTTTACAGCCTGCTCGAACGCAGCCAGCGCATCTTCCGGCGACGAAAATTGTATCCCTTTGAGCTGATTTTTTATTTTTGGGAATAAAAAGAAGTCACACGGTGCTAGATCAGGGCTGTAAGGAGGGTGACCCAGGAGTTTGACTGGCGTGCTGTCCAGGAAGTCCCTCGTTTTGAGTGCGGTGTGCGCAGGTGCATTGTCGTGGTGGAGCAGTAGCCCGCGGAGCCCTGTGTTTGGTCGCTTGTTGCTTATAACAGAGAAAACTTCTGGCAAACATTTGGTAGTATACCATTCGGCATTAATGCTTCTTTGATCCCGTAAGGGAATTGATACCAAGTGGCCAGTCAAATTAAAAAAGCTAGCGATCAAAATCTTACCCCCGCTTCTAGATCGCTTCACTTTGGTAGGCGTTGGCTCATTTTGAAACACCCAAACAGTCGACTGGCGCTTGGTTTCTGGGTCGTATTGATAAATCCAGGACTCATCACCTGTAACGATGTCGTAAACACGCCGAGACGAGCCTGCTTCAAATTTGTTAAGCATATCACGGCACCATTCCACCCGGGCCTGCTTCTGAGCATCGGTGAGGTTGTGCGGCACCCAGCGTGATACTATCCTCCTCACGCGAAGATGGCTGTGTAGAATCTCGTGAACGCTTCCCGATCCAATCTTCAATATGTGTTGAATCTCCTGATATGTAATTCGCCTATTGTCTTGGATTAAATTTTTCACTGCTAGCACGTTTTCTTCGGTAACAGCCGTCAAAGGGCGACCGCTTCTTTCGTCATCCCCCAAAGTTGGTCGACCGCGCTTGAATTCGTTATACCAACGATACACGGTTGCCTTAGAAGGGCCTTCATCCATGAATGCCATTTGAAGTCTATCGTACGATTCATCCGGTTTCAGGCGACACTTGAAATCGTATAAAATCATAGCTCTAAAATGTTCCCGGCGCAGATCCATATTTCAGTGAGACACAATACTTTGAATTAACTCGCAAAAAATGTGGAGGGAAATTTTGAAATTGGAACTTACTTATTTTTACTTATAAATAATCATATTTTCGAAAAACATTATAACTGGCCAGTCTCCCATATATAAAAACTTTTTTTCGCAATACTTTCTGAGGGGCCTGGTAAATAATCATATTTTCGAAAAACATTATAACTGGCCAGTCTCCCATATATAAAAACTTTTTTTCGCAATACTTTCTGAGGGGCCTGGTATATGTTATCATTAGCTCGATTAGGTTCAGAGCTCGAACCAGTCGGGAGTAAGGCCCCAGGTAACTCAAAGGTAGGAACACAAAAAAAAAACTAATATAAGGAAAGTACAGTCAGTACAGTAATGACGTTAGCATACTCTTCCACTCTGTAAAATTAATTACTTTAGACGCGGGTAAAGCCACGGGCACAACTAGGACTGATTAAATCATTCCATCAATTAAATCGAACATGATTGCAGCCGACAATACCGTTTATTCAGAATAAATCACTATGAGATTTACGATTACGTCATTAAACAGTCAAAGTAATCATTTACAATCAACTATAAACGTAAGCTGCTGGAAACTATATCGAGTGATGTATCGCACGAATTAAACCTTTATTACACAAGCTGTTTGAACCTAGAGCGAGGGAAGTGGGTGCGCGTGCGACTCGCGAATAGGGCTGTCCATAGAGGAAATGATTCAAGTATTCCGTGGGGCTGTCACTGGCAGAACGCCATGGACTGCCCCCATGATTTAGATCTTACGAATTCCTTGTCCATCCAAAGGTTGTCTGGAAGATATCGCTTTTAGGGATAAGGCCGCCAATATACCAATAATTTATAAGTTGTTGCTGTTTACTAATATTTTCATGGTGTACAATAAAGCATATTATATCTATCTATATATACCGTAGTAGACACAGACTACAGAAATAATTAAGAAGTTCTAATTATTACACCCACGCTACAGACTTCTAATACAGCTGTACTTGTAAATGTTGGAGATGGCAATGGTATAGCAAGAGAGTTTACGGATTGCTGGTGATGATATCTGCACGAGATGCGATGTATGTAATCAAACATCTCGGCCTATCACTGTCTGGTGTCCACTGCTAGACACAGATCATCAATGTTTCACCGGTACAATCGGTTCTTCTGCGGGGTGTACACAAAGGGTTACCAGATAGAAAATTAAAAAGTCCTGACAAATGCCAGATTGCCATAGAAAAGTCCTGAGATTTTGTCGCAAACGTAATACGGTTTTGTGCACTGGGGGTCACGACAAGCGCGCGGCGCCATGGATTCCATCCTTTCACCCCACCCACGCGTGGTGCGTGGGTGGGGTGAAAGGATACTGCTACTGAATTTTATTGAAAAATCGCAAAATCCTGAGATTTCCAAAATTTGGCCGCTATCCTGTCAGGAGCCTAAAAATCCTAAGATATGGTTACCACACAGATAGGGAAGATAGCTTCACATAAAAATTCAAACAGGCTAGATGTAGCTTTAGCTTCGATCAATAGCTTTAGGCTTTTTGAGCCTAAAGCTATTGAAGCTTTAGGCTCAAAAGGCTGTAAAAAAAAGTGTCCCTCATAAGCTTCCGACAACCAGGGACCGAAAACCGCTATAAATTACGGTACAGGTATCAAAGATTTTAGGTAATTTTTAAGGTTGAGGTTACCGCTATCTGGGTAACCAAGGAAAAAAAACATGTTACCTCTATTTAGGTTACCGTTTTAATACCGGTAACCTAAAAATGACCTTGTTTTCGAGAAACAGAATATCGCAATGCCTACAATTTGCAAATATGTTTGATCACGGGCTCGTATAAAATTCGTGCGCATTTGTGATTGTCGCGTAGTCACGTTGTATTAGGACAACGCCCAAGGAAACCTGCACTTCTGAAAACCAGAATAAGGGTAGAATTAATAGGGTGATACTAATTTGGAATTATCCATCATTTCGGCCGAAAGACTTCCACTGCTGGACGAAGGCCTCCCCCAAGCAGTTTGGAGGGATATGCCATAATCGCCACGCTTGGCAGGCGGGTTGGTTGCAGTTGGTTGGTTTATAATTATAATCAAATAAGTCAGTCAGAAAATGAGTCGGTTATTCTGCTGATGAATTATAGAATACTGAAACTTCATATGTGCCACTGCCACCGGCATCTCCTACATTAGATCCGAATGCATCTACTCCAGAGGTAGATTCAAATGCGTCTGCTTCAGATTTATCTTTTGATATTTCATTAACTGGCGAAACCTTTATACAAATTACACATCAAATTGTGCGCATTATCATGGGTAGTACTAGGGAACAACAAGATCAATACACCAACATTACAGCCATAATGTACTTTTATTAGATTGAAGATTTGCCTTCCAAAGTCTCACCATAATCCAACGGCTATACAGCCCAATAGACGCCTAATGTGGAATATAATGCGTACAATATATTCTGCCACTAGCTGAGGCGGGGTACTGCAATCCGATTGGGCCTACCAATGCGACTATTGGCTAATCACTATTGCGGCAGTTTTGACGGCTCATGTAAGTGGTTGAAACAGATTTGAATATTTTATTAAGTGGCGAATAGTGGCGACCTACATTAGTGAAATTTCATAGATGTGTTGCAGACATCGGTCGCCTGTTATGAGGCATCTATGGGCTGTAACATCGTTGCCATAATCTAACATCATCAGACTATATTTATAGTCCACTGCTGGATATAGGCCTCTCCAATGGTACGCCACTGACATCGATCCCCGGCCGCTCGCATTTAGTTTCTACCAGCCACCTTGCCACCCTACGTTTACCGATTCAGTACACTCCACTCAAGAATACGTCTGCCCCAACGGCCATCGGTTCTTTGGCTAATGTGGCCGGCCCACTGCCACTTCAGCTTGCTAATCCTGTAGGCTATGTCGACAACTTTAGTTCTCTGTCGGATCACCTCGTTTCGGATTCGATCCTTCAGAGAAACTCCGAGCATAGCCCTTTCCATAGCACGCTGAGCTAATTTAAGTTAGAGGTCAAACCGTACCGTGAGTGTCTATGTCTCGGTTCCGTAAGTCATGACAGGCATGACGCACTGATTGAAGATCTTAGTCTGAAGGTTCTGTGGAATAGGTGACGAGAAGATTCGACGAAGTTTCCCGAATGCGGCCCAGCCCAGCTGTATGCTTCTGCTAGTTTCTCTTTCTAAATTGTTTTTACCGAACTGAAATGTTTGGTAAACACAAACACAAAAAACTTCGACAGCGTCACCGAACGTTGTTATCAACAACAACCGCCTCCGGAGTTACATGCTCATTGAACATAAGTATGGTTTTATCAAAGCTCATCCAGACACCGATGCGTAGGGAAGAATCAGTTAGGCCAACCAACATCCGTCGGAAGTCCTGCAGTGATTCAGCCATAATGGCGATGTCGTCTGCAAACCGCAAGTGCGAGATGTACTTGATATTTATGCCGCATCCATTCCAGTCCATTGTTTTAAACATATCCTCCAATGTGCTGGAAAACAATTTCGGAGAAATCACGTCTCTTTGTCTTACGCCTCAAAGCAGGTGGATATGCTAAGTTTGCTGGTTCTGGATTTGGACTGTCATTGTGGTGGCATCATACAGACATTTAACACTTGGATATCAACTCAGCCTACCGCAGTCCACTGCTGGATATAAGCCTCTCCCAAATTGCGCCACAACACTCGGTCCTCTGCCTTCCGCATCGAGTCCCCACCAGGTACTTTCATCAAGTCGTCGGTCCACCTGGCTGGGGGGCGCTCTACCCTGCGTATGTCGATTCGCGGTCTCCAATCAAGGACTCGTCTGCTCCAGCGGCCATCGGTCTTTCGACAGACATGGCCAGCCCACTGCTATTTCAGCTTACTAATCCTACAAGCTATGTCGGTCACTCCGGTTCTTCTCCGGATAATCTCGTTATGGATTTTATCCTTCAAAGAAACTTCAAGCATAGCTCGCTCCATAGCTCGCTGAGTGGCTTTGAATTTGTGTTTTAACACTCCAAGTGTTAAAATATATCGTCAGTCAACTTGGCATCGCTGCAGGGACTCCAGAACGGACCAGGTTTCGATGGAGTCAAAGGACTTCTAGTCCACAAATGATAAGCACAGGGGCTGATTATACTCTTCATACTTCTGCATAATCTGCCGCACTGTGTGAATGTGGTCTATGATGCCATATCCTCCTCGAAAACTGGCCTGCTCCGATGGTTGAAACTCGTTGAATGTACACACGAGCCGATTCGTAACGATTCATGAAAACAGCTTGTAGACGTGGCTTAGAAGCGAAATGGGCATCGATAATTATTCAATAGGGTCTTGTTACCTTTTTTGAAGAATAGTACGACCACGCTTCTGCGTCTCGCCTCTTGAGTTCTCCCTGAAACGAGGAAATAATTGAAAATTTCCCGAAGCTCTTTTAATGGAGTTCGGTCGTAATTCCGTCTTCCGTTTAAGAGCCGCCTCGATTTCGTCTTGGCTAATTTCTGACAGATCTTCTGTAAAATGTCGGGTCAGAGTGGCTCTAAAATCCTCATTTTCGCGGTCAGGTCGAGATGCATACGAGGCATATAACTAGCCATAGAAATCTTCCACCTAGGAAAGGAACTCTGGCTTCGAAACGACAACATTTCCACGGGATGTGGTCAACTTCGTTAGGTGGCTTCTTTCTAAGAACTGGACGAGCAGCTTCGACCCCCGATTTTTCTCAATCGATTTTTCAATAGAGCTTGTATTAAAGCGTCGGAGGTCACGTCGTACCAGTTTACTGATGCTTTTTTTTAGCGCCCGGTGTTCTGACGAAGTGACAGGTGGATTTTCCCGTAGTTCCCTCATAAGAGCCAGAGTCTCCTCCGAAAGCTTCGAATTATTGCCTGTGCGTCGCATTTTACAGTCTCGTAACTTCATCCCTGAGGATTTTTACCACTTGATCAACGTTCTTTGTGGTTTCCACGGCAACAAATCTGTTTTCCAGGTTTGACTGGATCGTTTCAGATCCTACCACAGTTTGCAGCATGCTAGGTCGGCGCCTGGACTTCATCAAATGGATGCGCTCCAGCTCAAGTCGATATTCAGTGAGCCTCGGATAAGTCTGTGATCACTGAACTTGTATTGAACCTGTTGATTACTGAGACATCTCTGAATATGTGCCTTTTATCTGTTATAATAAAGTCTATTTCATTTTAAGTCATAGCATCGGGACTCAGCCAGGTCCACTTCCTCTGGGGCTGTTTCTTGAAGAAATAATTCATTAGGAAAAGTCCCTCTTTCCCCAAAAAGTTGACAAGCATTCATCCTATGATTTATGCTGCCAAAACCGTGGGTGGGGTCCTACTACCGACTCGCTGCAAATCTGTTCCACTTTAGCGATGAAATCCCCCATGAAAACGTTGTAATAAGCTTTGGTAATGGAGTGCAAGGCCTTCGAGATTTCGAGATGTCTTCGAACATAGCCTCGACTTTATCATAGAGTATGTCGAGCTCGGTGCGTAAACCTGCACGACCTTAAGGCTTTACCTCTTGGTCAGCTTAATCAGAAGGTTTGCTACCCTGCTCGACACACTGAAAATTTCTACAACGTTGTCACAGAGAGAACCCGGCGCCGCCTTGGGATAGCTGGTCTCCCTCTCAAAAATAAATAAGGTGGCCCTATTCCAGGGTAATAGTGCCCTCACCCTCTCCGGACTTCACACAGCCCCAGAATGTGCCACCTTATCCTTCTGAGCTCTTCCTCGAGTTGCGCCAAGTGGAACCCCCTACCCTGCCGTTACAGTGATCAGGAATAGCAGGGCGGCCGGGGACGAGGGCCCGTAATTTTTGCCAGCTCGCCATAGAAGTTGTGCCCATAATCGCCACACTGGGCATGCAGGTTGGCGATCGCAGAGCGATGCTTATCGCACCAATGACGATGCTCCCCGTCACCCGTCTGCTAAATTTAGCAACACCTTTTAAAATAAATGGTTATACCGCCATTTATCGATTGTCAGAGCCTCGCCTGTTGGCAGGTGAGGTTGACTTGGGGGTTGGGTTGATTTTGATATGCCAATCTTTAGTGACCAATTCGAGACAATTTGTAACCCAATAAATGAATTCATGACCACATACTTTAGAAGTCATCATTCATCATCATTTCAGCCTTAAGACGTCCACTGCTGGACATAGGCCTCCCCCAAGCAAATGTTGGGGGGATATGCCATAATCGCCACGCTTGGCAGGCGGGTT
The DNA here is from genome assembly GCA_949699075.1 of Asteroscopus sphinx. Taxonomy (NCBI): domain Eukaryota; kingdom Metazoa; phylum Arthropoda; class Insecta; order Lepidoptera; family Noctuidae; genus Asteroscopus; species Asteroscopus sphinx. Next base: position 15,826,835 of record OX453022.1, on the reverse strand, counting down.
GGCGATCGCAGTTGGTTGGTTAAATACTCAGAGAACGCTGCTGCCCATCCTCTGGTGAATCCCTTAGTCGCCTTTTACGACACCCATGAGAAAAGAAAAGGGTGGTGCAATTCTTTGCGTCCGGCACCACACGGACATATTATATTATTTATTTATTATTCCCTTTATTAGCTTAACAAACTTATTATTTACATTTTTAAATATTATATTTTATTTATTATATTATTATATTACTTTGGAAGTAATAGCCCGATATTGGTGAATATGCTGATGTAACGTTCACGCTAGCATCATCTTTATAACTTTATTGCTATCTTCTATATTACATTTTGATGTATTTGTTTCTTTTTTATAGGTAAAATATGCATATACATCATTTTTTCGCTTTCGTCCCATTTCTATGTCACTACTCTATCCGCGTGATTGGTTGGCTTTGGTCGGCGCGGGTCGTCTCACTCGCCTGGACTCTTCGATACACACACACTGCGCTGTCCGCCCTTTGACTTATGCCGACGGCACGTGTAAGATAGGGGTAATTTTTATTTCGGTAACCGGTATGAATACTGGTTATATAAGTAGTAAGAATTAAGGTTACCTTTAAAAATACCTGTAAAAATAATAAAGGTTGTAACCGAAAAAATACATGTATTAGTCATACCGGTTTCGGTCCCTGCCGACAACCCTACTGGTCTCTAACAGGGAAACAAGTGGTAATTACTAGCCTAGCAGTGAAAACGTCACAGTGGTTACCAGAACATAAATCATTAAAGAAAGTGAGTCTGAATTGACCCCTACGGGTTATTAGATTGATTTAATCGCCGAGATTAAAATTTAACCGCTCACATTCAATACTTATTAATATGAAAGTATGTTAAGTACGGAAAGATGATGATAATCTGTTTTGTCCCATCCCATTATATTATAGTAACTGCTACATTGGTGTAGTTCACAGGCGGAATTGCTAACGAAAGATTGTTTTTTTTTTTCTGGCACGAAATTCTTAGCACGTTGGGCTTTTAAATTATACCTAGAGAAAATTGAAATTGTCTTGCTCTTTAATAGATTATAGCACCGGAATGTAAGTATTCCTAAAGCAGAAGTTACACCTTTGCTAGCCCTTCTGGTAATACAGATAGGAGATACTATAGGGCCTTTTTAGCCTTGTGCGGGTTTCGTATCATATGTCACTGTTTGTGTTATTTTTTTAAATATTATTGGAAACCATCTGGGCATGTCATAACAAATATTTTTCTTTTATTACAGGCTTACTGGAAACAATTAATTTAAGTCATTATTTTCAACAATTCTATTAAAATACATAACCGTCTATCACCATTATTTTAGAAATAATTCAACCACGTAACAAATTACTATACGCTCTATTGCACACTAGTACTACAATATTTACTTACACCTGTAAATACATAGTTTGAACACATTCATTCATACCTCACCACGCCTCTACAAGTAAGGTACAAATTAACCGGTAGTTACGTGAACAATAAAAAGGCCATATTTACACATAACCCATAAAGTCCCTACCTAGCCTATAGCCCAACCCAGTCTTCTATGTTATTACAGTGTATTATTAATTGGTGTCACTTTAAAATTGAGTGAACGTTCAAGTTATGGTTAAAATTTACTTAAACAGTATTAGGTACAGCCTATAAATAAATTAAGATTATTATGCGGAAAATTTACAAGAGTTAATTACGCTAATAATTTTGTACATGATCTAACGATCAGCCCCGCCTTGGCCCGAATAATTTTGAAGGGAATAAATTGCATATTTAGGAAAGACAATCTATGACCATATTCATCAATAACGTTGAGTTCTGGAAAATATTTCTCAATATCGGCCCAGTAGTTTCTAAGATTAGCTTCATCATATTTGCTAATTTGTGAGACAGATGTTATTAGGCTATAATGAGGCTGGTATGCACATTATTACACATAGTGTAAAAGCCCCGAAAATATATAAAAAAAGCTTCATCAAACATAAAGCTAGAAAAATATATTAATTAACGTGTCGGTATCAATATAAAATTACAGAAAACCAGAGCAACTTTTAACAAAAAACATAACAAACCAGGTTTCTACAACCACCAATCAATACCAATGATTCACACCTGATAATATTACAAAAGGCGTTGAACCCAACCACCGTAGCATTATCATCTACTATCCGTCTAACGAACGGACGTCCGTCGCATGCGCATAAAGAAATACAACGTGAATATCAAGCGACTACTTACAGATTTTCCAACATTGACATTAGAGTTTTCTTTTCAAATGAATATGACAAGTGCCCGCAGTTATTTGAATATACGGTTTAAATATGCAAATAGTTCAGTACTAGACTTTCTTTTTGCTAGACCACTGGATAGCAGAAATAATTACTAAGCTAGCAAAGAAGTAGTTATGCTGATTCGAAAGATAAAAGATACACATCAGCGTGATGTAACAATGCACTACAAAATATTGCTTCAGTTAATTTATTTTTTATTAAATCACTGAAACACACTTGCATTACGAGAAATACCCAACGCAATATTTATTCAGCATGTCATAAGAAAACCAAATTTTTCAAAGAGATTGGACAAGAACTAATGAAGTGACAGAACCAAGAAGAAGTCTAGTATACTACTACCTACTCAAAAGCACCTGGGAACGATGACGTAATAAACCAACGAAAAATTCAATTTAAATTGCACAGCAGCGCAGCGCATGCGCATATATATGCACCGGAAAAGGGCGCGACGGTTGAACTTTCGGCCAATTGCGTGTCGCATTCGCACCGTTGTTTCCAAGGCAAGCGGACGTGGCGCGTGACTCAGGGGTCTGCAATGGTACTGTCTGGTACTGTGATTGAAAGCATATTGCACACAGATTATGTTCAACGAGCTAGATAGAATGATAACGCACGCTTTCTTTTATTCTTCCACACTAAATGCTCAACCGGTGCATTTTTTTTCAAAAACTTGACTTTTTTTTAAGTTCACTGTGAAATTTCCTCTTCAATACCACTCACATGATTAAATATTTTTTTCCTTGTTGCTAACATGAGTGTTGGGGATGAGATATAGAGGCTGGTCAAATAAGACAGTTCGAAGGACCTAATAAGTTTTTATAGATTTCCAAGTGCGGAGTAACCTACTCTGGTTTCTGATCTTTGCTCAGGCTGCACAGGGTAAAAGAAATGAACACCACCAACCTTTCACTCCCACGCAGTCGCTCTTGGCGCAGATCAGCTCAGCACGGCCGAATGTTCCAGTCCAATGAATGTGATTGGGTAAATAGCCCCACCACACTCGCTCACAGTACAAGGGTTTGAGAACGTCTCAGTACCAAATAGTTTATAAGTATGTGAGCTAAGAGCGCGACACGGTCACGTATGCATCAATCGGCGGCCACGATCCAACTGGTGCAAGGGGCGCGGCGAGCACTACTGTCGCCGATCTGCAGCTTCCAAACGAGGGTAGTCGTGGAAAAGTTAATGGCACACAATTCCTTGTACCCCACACTTTTATTTGAGCAAAGATCGAACAATGAGTCACTACAAAAATGTATCGATTTATACCAGTGTCATTGATTTAAACTTATAAGAAGCTACCAGGCCGGATACAAGACTTAAATAACAAATCACGTTAAAGCCCTAACTACCTACTACGTTGAGTACCTGAACTTCAATTGTTAAAAACCAATTTTCGATAAATGATGTATTCAGCGAGTAATATTTTTTTTACTCATGGGGGCGCCACTTGGCTGCTACATTCCCCTTAAGCATTTAGTAAAATAACTACATATAACAATATTTCAATCTATATTATCCAGCACCACAGAAAAAGCAAAGCTAGGCCTGCTATTACCTAAATTGCCAACGCCGAACTTTCTAGCAAACTAGGTCAAATCCGGGGAAACCCGGACAGGCAGCCCTAAGCAAAGTCAGTGACATAATCTTAACTATTATAAAATTGTAAACGTCTGTTTGTTTGTTTGTTTGTTCCAGCATCACGCTAAAACTACTGGACCGATTTTGATGTTTTTTTTTTTGTTTGAAAGCTGATGATCTGACTTAAAAACTGGTATGGGTTTTGAGAAAGAAAGAAAAAAAAGAAAAAAAAATATTCGTGGGTTGCGTACTCACTCGACAGATCGAAGCTTCTATGCATTTGCACGAGCCGATAGTAATGTACGATGGAGTGGAGTGGAGTGGAGTGGACAGGGGATGGGACTGGGGATGGGACTGGGGACGGGACAGGGGACGGGACTGGGGACGGGACAGTGGACGGGATAGGGGACGGAACTTGGGACGGGAAATGGGACGGGACATGAGACGGGACATGTGACAGGACAGTTGGACCGCACATGGGACTGGACATAGGATGGGACATGGGACAGGACATGGGACATGGGACGGGACGATAGTGATATAGTGGGACAGTGGGATAGTGGGACAGTGGGACTGTAGGACGGTGGCAGTGGGACGGTGGGACAGCGGGGCAGTGGGGCAGTGGGGTAGTGGGGCAGCGGGGCAGTGGGCCAGTGGGGCAGTGGGAAAGTGGGGCTGTGGGGTAGCGGGGTAGCGGGGCAGTGGGGCAGTGGGGTTGTGGGGCAGCGGGGCAGTGAGGTAGTGGGACAGTGGGGCAGCGGGGTAGCGGGGCGGGGAAGCGGGGCAGCGAGGCATCGGGTCAGCGGGGCAGCGTGCCAGCAAGGGAGCGGGGCAGTGGGGTTCCAGGGCAGCGGGGCAGTGGGATAGCGGGGCAGCGGGGCAGTGGGGTAGCGGTGCAGCGGGGCAGTGGGGTAGCGGGGCAGCGGGGCAGTGTGGTAGCGGGGCAGCAGGGAAGTGGGGCAGCGTGGCAGGCAGTGGGGCAGTGGGATATTGGGGCAGCGGGGCAGTGGGGCAGTGGGGTAGAGGGGCAGTGGGGCAGCTGGGCAGTGAGTTACCGGGGCAGCGGGGCAGTGGGGCAGTGGGATAGACGGGCAGCGGGGCAGCGGGGCAGTGGGGCAGCTGGGCAGTTGGGCAGCAGGACAGTGGGGCAGCGGGGCAGCGGGGCAGTGGGGAAACAGGGCAGGCTGTGGGGCAGTGCGGCAGTGGGGTAGCGGGGCAGCGGTGCAGTGTGATAGAGGGGCAGCGGGGCAGTGGGGCAGTGGTGTATCGGGGCAGCGGTGCAGTGGGGCAGCGGGGCAGTGGGGTAGCGGGGAAGCGGGGCAGCGGGGCAGTGTGGCAGCGATGCAGTGGGATACCGGGGCAGCGGGGCAGTGGGGCAGTGGGATACTGGGGCAGCTGGTCATCGGGCCAGTGGGGCAGCGGGGAAGTGGGGCAGCGGGGCATTGGGGTAGCGGGGCAGCTGGGCAGTGTGGCAGCTGGATAGTGGGACAGCAGGGCTGTGGGGAAGCGGGCAGTGGGGCAGCGGGGCAGGCTGTGGGGCAGTGGGATAGTGGGGCAGTGGGGTAGCGGGGCAGCAGTGCAGTGGGGCAGTGGGGCAGTGAGATAGCGGGGCAGCGGGGCAATGGGGGGCAGTGGGGCCGTGGGGTAGTGGGGCAGCGGGGCAGTGGGGTAGCGGGGCAGCTGGGCGGCGGTGCAGCTGGGCAACTGGGCAGAGGGGCAGTGGGGTAGCGGGGCAGCCGGGAAGTGGGGCAGCGGGGCAGCGGGGCAGTGGGGCAGCGGGGCAGCGGGGCAGATGGGAAGCGGGTCAGTGGGGTAGCGGGGCAGCGGGGCAGTGTGGCAGCGGGGCAGCGTCGCAGTGGGTTACCGGGGCAGCGGGGCAGTGGGGCAGTGGGATAGTAGGGCAGCGGGGCAGCGGGGCAGTGGGGCAGCGTGGCAGTGTGGCAGCGGGGCATTGGGGAAGCGGGGCAGCGGGGCAGCGGGACAGTGGGGCAGCGGGACTGTGGGGCAGCGGGGCTGTGGGGAAGCGGGGCATTGGGGAAGTGGGGCAGTGGGGCAGCGGGGCAGGCTGTGGGGCAGTGGGATGGTGGGGCAATGGGGTAGCGGGGCAGCAGGGCAGCGGGGCAGCGGGGCAGTGGTATAGCGGGGCAGCGGGGCAGTGGGGGGCAGTGGGGCCGTGGGGTAGTGGGGCAGTGGGGTAGCGTGGCAGTGGGGCAGTGGGGCAGCTGGGCGGCGGGGCAGCTGGGCAGCGGGGCAACTGGGCAGCGGGGCAGTGGGGAAGCGGGGCAGCCGGGAAGTGGGGCAGCGGGGTAGTGGGGCAGTGGGGTAGCGGGACAGTGGGGCAGCGGGGCAGCGGGGCATTGGGGCTGCGGGGCAGCGGGGCAGCGGAGCAGTGGGGCAGCGGGGCAGTGGGGCAATGGGATAGTGGGGCAGCGGGGCAGCGGGGCAGTGGGGTAGCTCGGCAGTGGGGCAGCGGGGCAGTGGGGCAGTGGGGTAGAGGGGCAGCGGGGCAGCGGGACAGCGGGACAGTGGGTCAGTGGACTGGACTGGAATGGACTGGACTGGACTCGACTGACGTGGGTTAGCAGAATTTAACGTGAGCGGAGCCGCGGGTAAAAGCTAGTAGTTGATAAAAACTAAAAATTACAACCAAAAACAACATTCTATGAATTAATTAAACGCATTATTTGAATACCAGCCAGTGTGACGCTATAAAAATCAATGTCAGTTACCGAATATTTTACCATAATCTAACAAATTAACTGGGGAAGTAGATTACCTTACCGCCATCCTGTGTGACGATACTGCTAGATAATAGTAGATAATAAAAAAAACGATTAATATGAAAATGTTCATTGTATAACGCATGTTACGTTTTAAGTGGTGGGGAAAAGGAAATCAAAATGGCAGAAGTCTATGTCATTTTTTTATTCATTACAAAAAATGGCAGACGAGGGCAGACGTGCTATTTATGAAAAACCGGCCAAGTGTGAGTCGGACTCACGCAGTAAGGGTTCCGTACAACCCATCGACCTGATACCCCATAGAAACTGATTTAATTTACGAGAGTTTATCAAAAGACATCAACGACCAAACGCGAAATGTGAATTTCTGCATCTCTTTCTTACGAAGGTACCACCACATATGTCTATGTTTGTCCTGTTTTTAGTATTTGTTGCTAAACTACATAGTATGCACTATAATCAGACCAAGTTTGACGCTGGTATGTATTACCGTTTTGAAGATAGAACATGAACAAAAACGTTGAAAAAAAAAACAAGTTTTTCGAGGTTTCTTGTATGGGGACCCCCTTTGGTTTTAGACTTTTTTTATTTTTAGTATTTGTCGTGATAGGCACCATAGTAACACATATTCTGTGAACATTTCAACTGGTTATCTATTACCGTTACAAAGATACAGCCCAGTGACAGAAAAACGGACGGACGGACGGGCGGATGGACGGACGGACAGCGTAGCGAGAGTAATAGGGTCCCGTTTGCACCCTTTGGGTAAGGAACCCTAAAAACTATTAATATGAAAATGTTCATTGTATAACGCATATTAAGTGGTATATGGAAATCAAAATGGCAGAGGAGTCTATTTTTTTTTTTATTCATTACAAAAAATGGCAGACGAGGGTAGACGTGCTATTTATGAAAAGCCAAAACCATACGGGTTGCCAACTGTTTTTCAGGAAATAATAGTATTTTTCAGGCCAAGGCATGAAAAGATTACTGAAAGAAAATATAGTATTTATAGAAAAAAGGATCAAGTTGATTTGTTGAAAACAATTTTTTTCTGGTTTTTTGCGGAAACACGATGACGATTTTCAGAGCGTTTGAGGTTTTTTCACTTTTTTATCTTTACGTAATTACTATTGGATGTTTTCCAAAAATAATGTAAGTTACAATTATAAATTTTGCTGATTGGTATAATAATTAAAACTTATATAGGTAGTAGGACAGGGTAATAAATGCACTTAGGGTTCTCAAAGGCAATACAAAGAGGTCTATGGAAACCTGAAGCTGCATGAAGTGACAATTATCTATGCAACCTAGAAACTATCTACCTGCAGAAAAATCAGAAGCACATTGTTCCTTCGAGCGAAATATATTATTTTTGCTTACTATACCACGTGTTGATCTGTATTCGTGCCACATTTAAGGCGGTGACTATACCACTGATACTGAACGCAGATCAATAAAAAAAAATAAGGATTTTTTTCGTTTAAATACCTATTTGTAAACAAACAAATTTCCTCCGTGTGTCGCGTGCGTCACAAAAACGATATGTGCGAAACCAACAAAACAATTTGCAGGTATTTCTACCCTTTGACAATGCCGCCGATGACTTATTTTCAGAGTCGTTCGTGATTTATTCTCAAACCCTCGCTATGTTTCTAAGTGAAAATTTGGGTATTAAGTAATCGCAGATTTTTTTAAAGTATTTTTAGATGACATAAGTTAAGGCATAGGTAAGTTTTTTTATGTATTATAAGTATGTATTTACAACAAAAAAAAAAGTATATAAGTATATTATATCCATTTTCTAGTACCCATAGTACAAGCTCTGCTTAGTTTGGGACTAGATAGTGCTGTGTAAAAATGTCCCAAAAATATTTATTTATTTATTTATTTTTAGATGACTAAGCACATTATTTATCATTTACTCTAGAAATATGGCACGGTTACAGATCAACATCTTGTATATTTCTTCAACAGTAGGTATATAGTTCGCCGGGACGAAATATAGCAAAATACTATATTATATAGTACGCTTTGCATCCCTAGGTGTAACGTACATGCCTATAACATACGCTTCAATGGCTTGATAAATTACTCTTTGTAGCTCGTGGACCTTTGCTGAGGAGTGGACTGTATATAGTATAATGAAAAAATAGGAGAAAATACTAAAAATAGTATGATACCTAACAGGGTTGATAAAAATCATGTTTTTTTTTGTTTATAACAGATTTTTTTGATTTTTTTCACTTTTTATTTGACTTTGAAGGATTTAAACTTGATTTTTATTATTTACATACTCATAACTGACAATATTCCAAATATTGTCTAAAAATCCCAATAGTTCCGAAGAAAAAAATGGGACCAACTATGAAATCACGAAAAAAAAACAGTTGTTCCCTACATTTTGTCGATTTATGTGAACAGAAATGTAGGGAACAGCTGACTTTTTCGCAATTTCAGAGTTGGTCCCATAGAAAAAGTTGTTCATACTGATGAGTACAATCACCCCTTAAGAGGTTTTAAGTTATTTCAATAAAACGTTGTACAAGCAATAGTTTGTTGAACATCCAGAGGTTTTACTATGACTGCCATTTATATGACCTTCTCTAAAATTATTTTAAAGTATTTCTACTAAACTTCAACGACAACCTATGATTCACATCACATGGCAGATCCTGTAATTATGTCGCGACTCACGCGCAGGCAGGGGCGGACCGGGAATACTGGGATACATAGCAGGCGTGACCCCGCGCCAGGAATATATATTACCACAGCCTAGCAGAATATATTGCAGTGTTTTTAGTATATATTATGAGCTGGGCATTGATCTTTAGTCTTCTGTAAGATATGGAATGCTGTAATCATGAATAAAACGGTGCGTGTTTTCAGAAGTATGGCATTTTTCCATAAACATTAATTATACTGACAGTAACTAGTTATATACATTTTTCCATAGGTAACACGTTTGTATTAATTTGACTTTGTCAAAAATCATTTGAAAAGCAATATGTTAATGGTTAACTCACCCCCAAATGCTCAAACAATACTAACTTTCTTAAAAATCGTTCTGACGTTCTGTTAATGCACCTTAGAATGACAGTGGCAGCATAAGACTTAAGGGCCACTTATAATTGAGTTGTGTTTGAGTATTTGTAATAATGAAGACCGAAAAGTCTGATTTTGACAATAAAATACTTAAAACAATGAGATTTTTTTCGAAATTTTATTGTATATGATAATGTAGGTACTTATTACGACATATTTAGGATTTCCGTATTCACAGATTTTGTTATTGTTCTGACTTTATGACATAAACCATAAGTTGTACGTCATTTTAATTCAGACCAGCCATATTCTTAATTTAAAATTAAAAAGAGTAAATAAAGCAAATACAACACTTTTTGATAGATTTGTGCCATTACAAATAATAAGTTAGTATAATTAAATAGTCCCACTTTTACAGTGCAAGTTTTGTTAATAGCCACAGACATACTAAAAATATACTACTACTATGGAGCGAGCTATGCTTGGAGTTTCTTTGAAGGATAAAATCCGTAACGAGATTATCCGGAGAAGAACCGGAGTGACCGACATAGCTTGTAGGATCAGTAAGCTGAAGTGGCAGTGGGCTGGCCATGTCTGTCGAAGGACCGATGGCCGTTGGAGCAGACGAGTTCTTGAGTGGAGACCGCGTATCGGCAAACGCAGCGTAGGGCGCCCCCGTGCCAGGTGGACCGACGACCTAAAGAACGTGGCTGGGGGGGACTGGATGCGGAAGGCAGAGGACCGAGCGTTGTGGCGCAACTTGGGAGAGGCCTATGTCCAGCAGTGGACTGCGATAGGCTGAGTTGATTGATTGATACTAAAAATATAGACGAAGTGCTGCGAACAATCATAGTGAAGCCAACAAAGCCGTGCTCCTGCCATACAAAACAGCGCTCACGCACACACATGCATATCAAGCCGTGCTAACCGCTCTCATACACATGTTACGGCATTTTCTAGTAAGCATCGCCAAAAACGGTTTTGTTGGCTTCACTATGATTGTTCGCAGCACTTCATCTATAGTTTTTATTGTCTGTGTTGATAGCAAGCTAATTTACACTGTGTTCTTACGTATCAATATTTTTAGTTTACAAGTACTCTTTACGTTCCATTGACATACTATGTAGTTCACATAGAATGGAGATATAATATAAGATGCCATTATTTTAATGGAGTATTTAAATTGCCCATAATGCTGTAATAATGCCATAAAGAGTACTTAATTAATGTGTTTCGTAACATTTATTACGGTATTCACTTTATGTTTGGTTTTAGGGCATCATTAGTAGGCAAATGCGCATACGAAATAAATATTTTTCCGTGTGAAGTTACTATACCTAAATATGTCATCGTGATTAACTGTAATAATGTTTAAGAAAAAACATAACATAACATCACGCCTGTATTTCCCCGAAGGGGTTAGCAGAGGTGTAATAGTACACCCATATTTCGCCAGTTATGTTATAGTCCCATGTAATAGGGGGCGAGGCTATTGCCATTTACCGAAAAAAAAAACGCGGAAATCGGAGAGTAGCTTTGTTTCAAAACTTTTTTTATTTTAAAACAATGGATTTTATTAAAACATAACAACAACATAACATAACATCACGCCTCTATTTCCCCGAAGGGGTAGGCAGAGGTGTATAGAGGTGTGATTTTATTAAAAAACCGTTTAAAATGAAATCAGAGTTTGTGACTCTTTTATAAACTCTGTCCAAATCGATTACTGAATAAAAATGGTATCTATTTCGAGAAAGGAATTATATTACATTGTGTTCTTCAAATCAATTTACCTGCAGTCAAACTCAATTAAAATAAGCTACCTCACAGCCATAAACTCAACCTAAAACATTCTACAACAGCCGACATTTCCACATAGGTCTCGAAAGTGCAGAAAGCTAAATTTATTTAAGAACAATAACCATAAACAAGTTACCGGCAACAGATAAGTTTGATTTACGACTCCCAAAGATCACAGTACCATGTTTCCATTCACACCCCAATGATAGATGATTGCCTTCCATTGAATTATTTCTATTATAGCTTATAAATATATAATAGCTTTAAATACGGATACTGAAATAAGAAACATAATAGCAGGTGTTTTAATCAAACGTTCAGAGTAACGCGAATTCATTGTAGGTCGGCAAGTCGGAGCTGACCCCAAGATAGTACAGAAAAGGCTAGACAAAAAGAGATTTGAACTGCAAAAAAAGAAACCTCAAAACAAGTATTAAATCCGAAGACTGTCAAAGACCGACGTTGTTGTTCGCCCCAAGTAAAAGAAATAATCAATAATCAAACCCCACCATCACATAGGAAACAATAATGACCAAAAATATCAGAGAGCAAGAATAAGGGTTATGCGGTAACAGAATCTATTTACGTACCTATATTATCTGAAACTTATCTGATAAGTTTGATTTAAGACTCCTAAAGATCACAGCACCATGTTTCCATTCGCACCCCAATGATAGATGACTGGCTTCCATTAAATTATTTTAAATGTATATCGTTTTAAATGCGGATATTGGAATTAAAAACAAAATGGTAGATGCAGATAAATAATAATAAGTTTAACTTTAGAGAAATGTGAATACATTGTAATACAACACACAGATCCCACATCCTGACAAAGCTGTCTAGATTGTGGTCAAGAGCAGATCTAAAATTCATAAAAAAAAAAAGAAAAAAATTATTGGCTATGGAACATACTGATACTCAGGCGCATCTAATTAGACTGAAAGCCGACCCTAACATAGATAGACAGAGTATACTTTATTGTTTGAACACCATAAAAATAAAAATAAAGTTGTAACAAACATGAGCACAGTACTAACAATTGTCGGTCTGTATAGTTCAGAACAGAGTAGAAAAAGATATAGGTGTGAACTGAAAATAAGGTGTGGTCATGAAAATAGACCCCAGAACATGAAATACATGTCGTAAAGGACTGATTTATTGACTGTCCTTGATTCCTTGAAATGGAAGAAAGAAGCCTCATATTATAATGTAGATACGATAATAAACGTAACAATAATATCTAACACCTCGTAGGCTTGTGCCGCATAGAATTAAGTTTACCCTCCAAGGTAAAACGACGTAATAATACCACAATAATACTTATTACATCACCCACGCTTCTTTCCTTTTAAGTACGAATAGCAAAACTTCAAGTGACACACAAAGCTATCTTAATACTGTAAGAACGCGTACATATTGGTGCGCACGCGCAGAACAGGGGCCTTACTCCCGACTGGTTTCTGTTCTGAACCAAATCGAGCTAATGTCAATTCCTAGAGGAATGCAGTTCGAATTGACACTAACTCGAATTCAAATTCGATTGATACAGAACTCGAACCAGTCGGGAGTAAGGCCCCTGAACACGATTACGCGGGAGTGCGGTATTAGGCCAACCTTTGATAGATTCTCACAGGGGTTGAGGCAAAAGCTTGAGTTGACAATGTAGGTACACTGTACGTATGACAAGAGTCTATTGGTTCCCCTTTATACAACAATAGTCACATGCTAATACATCGTGGATTTGAATTATTTCTTGCTTTTAGCGCACACCCGTTGCACGCACCCTCGGCGCGTGCGTCAAAAGCACGCCTTTGTTAATGTGTACGTAGCCTTAAATGCAAAATGAGTATGAGAACTACATTGCATACGGAGTGACAGGCCGGTAGCACCACTCCTACGCACACCATAGAGTCAAACTGTATTACTTTATTCAAATAGGATGAAAGACTTGCATGAATAAAAGTTGAATCAAAGGTATTATTAAGAATCCCTAAACATATTTTTAGGATCATCTACACACCTTTTGAGATAAATTACTTTACAAAGCAGGTATACTTAAACATCTCGTAGTTGTCATAATTATAAATATTGTTAAAAGATAGAATTCAATAAATGTTTAGTTAAAAATATACGACTCAACATAGTGTGAGTGAAAAGAAACATTAATCTTATGTATTTTCACTTGTACCTATGACAAAAACAAATAATTTACAGAAAAAGACATTTGTATGAACAAACACTTTCTCTTAAACTTTATATTAATTACAAAACAGAACCCATTCATTTTAACTTTACGATAATATTGAACTCTAGAAAGTAGCAAGACAAACTGTTGCATTGCGTGTACAAATAGACGATAGAAACAGACTAAATAAATACCCGTAAATTAAAGCCAGCTTAGTGAACACAACTGGTCATTGTCACTTACAAAACTACCATTACGACATGCAACGGTTGCTAGTTCAAATGAGAAACAACAAAAGGATTGATAGTCGCTGTATCAAGGACACAGAGCAATTTACATCGATCGATTGATAGAAATAGAGGCTATCGTGACGAATGCAATTATAAAAGAAATGATACAATAATAAACTCCAGGTTGATCGGTTGAGACGAGAATATTTTTTTTTTTTATTCTCTTGCAAAAGTTCCCATGAGCCATGAAACAGAACCAAATAAGACACAGATACCGAAAACCGGTTGACAGATTACTCATTATCATTACCTACAGCAAACGGGTTAAACATGTAATTCTAGGGAAAAAAAAGAGACGTAGGTACCTATTGATGTAAACTTGAATAGTGCTATTTCTTTCCATTAAAGTTTAGAAATTATCAAAAGGGGTGGCAACAGAATTCACTTTTGAAAAAGTTTTTTTTTTTTTAATTTTCTTTTTCCTTTCTTTCTTTTATCAATTATTGATCCATAACCTAAGAAGCACTAGTGCAAAATTTCAGCCTGCTAAGTCAACATCTCGAGGTGGCGCACTAGACTTGAAGGTTTGAAAATAAAAGAACATAATATGAGCTGCAAAAAGGTGTCTGTTTATTGAGCTGTAAATAATTCTATGTTAATTATTTCATGAAATATTACTGAATTAAGAAGCATACAGAAAAAAACGTATTCCTTGTTATGTTTAAGTGCCTCTTATCAGACCTCCTAACTTCCTTGTTGGCGAAAATAGTAGGATTCGGTTTCAAAAAGTGGCAAGACGGCAAGACTTTTCTGGATCTTATGAAACCATATCTTGCTTTTGGCCCACCAGCAAATAACGAAGGCTCTAATATAAGCTTCCCACACTCTTTAAATGCCTGAGCATGGCAAATTAACCTCTAGAAATACATCAAATTGTCTCCTGAAGAATTTGCCAATCACCCGGGGGTAGTTGGCAAATTCTGAACATAGTTTTAAATTAACTAAAAATAGCTCGGTCTGGTAATTTCACACAAATCATTTCGTTGTTTATATAAAGACGAAAGACGAAGGTAACGACCTGAAAGTAGGCCTTAGAAAAACAATAAAATTATTATAAGCAATGGTAATAATAGTTGTAATCTTGCTATGTAATTAGTTCAACAATGGTTTAGATTACGGCTTCTAAACAGTATTTATTATTTCCCTGATGTTCAAATAAATAAATAGTAGGTATTGAGTATTGTTTTATTATGTAAAGACTAGGTCGGGCCCTAAGTAATAAAAATCTTCCACTATATCTTGCATAAGGCTGCATGAATCACAAATGGCTTCTTGATTTTCCGTACACGAAAAGGGAGAGTAACTGAATATCTAGGCAATCAATTGTGCGTGCAATAACTATCCTGACACAATTAATTGTTAAACTAATTTTTAATTTCCGCTGTCATTACTTGGTTTTTGTTCTGAATACATGTACCTTTGTCTGTAAATGTATGAATGTTTTTTATTATACTGCAGGAGTAGGAGGAGAGAGTTCAAAGAACAAATCTACAACATTAATTCATAATCATAAAAGATATTGTACAAATAGAAATATCTTTTCATGAAACATTATTACTATAGCCACACTAACACAGCACTGACTCTTTCATAGAGGTATTATTACGTAAAGTCAAACAAGGTCTATTTCAACCATAATTTTTAAGTGATTAGATTTATAAGAATTATTGTATACCTATCTATGCGCTAAATTATAACTTGGCCTACAGTTAGTGTTGGGCAACTGTAAGTACAGTAGGCAGCTGTTAAAATAAATAAATAAATATCAACTAACACCATAACAACACTAACTAAATGAAATTCGCATGTCTTTTTTTTTATTTTTATAGTATAGTATGGCGAAACGAGCTGAAGGCCCACCTGATGTTAAGCGGTTACCTTTGCCCATAACAACTTCAATACCACCTGGGCTTTTGCCTAAATAGTACCGCAAGTCGGTTCGCCAAACTGAGACATGAAGATGGAAAGTCTCATGTGATTGTAATTGTCGTCTTCTTGTAGCAATAAATTATTTTTCTTTCTTTTGATTTTTTTTATAAAGCACATATCAATATATTCAGACAAAAACCAGACTAAACTCATACTCAATTAAAAACATACGGTTGAACATCACGACTAACTATATTTGTTGTGATCGTGACGCAAAAGGTCACGGAGTGGAACCATGTGACTCCGCATTCAATCTGTGCCTAGGTCAAGCTCTCTACAGTCTTGGATTTAAGTAATCATTCAGAATGGGCCTTAGTGATACAACAGTTTTCACGTTCTTTCTCAAAAGTTGGGACGCCCATTCATACCCTTTGCGTTGCCGTGTACACATAACAGCACCTTGGAGACCATCCTGTCCGTGGCTTTGGTGGCGTTATCTCAACGCAGGAGATCAAATCCTCCAAGCGATTTCGTCGATTTCATGATTGGCTTGCAACTCGGGGAGGGGTGCTGTAATATTGCAAGAGGCGTCACAAAAGATCTTTTCAGGTCGCCGTAGCTTAGGCTCCGCGGCTAAGACCTATACTCAAAATAATGTAATATTTCTGAAGAACTATACACTCTGATTAGCGCAGACAAAAGAGTAGTAGATCCTATGATTAGAAATTGTGGAGGGAGATCTAGCGAATATCTTAAATTCTGTTAGAAGTTATAACTATACCAGTAAGAAACTTTCCCAAAGACACACTAGTTGGGTCACATCACACACAAGGTGGATATCGGAGAACTTCGTGGCAGCACTTTTAATGTAGATTCTAAACATTAATGAAACTTTTGTAATAGGTACATGTCATTTGAACTGCAAAACATTCCAGGTTTCACTATAATAATAGGCTCTAGTGTAAATATGAAAAGCAGTACTCTCGTAGGTAGGTACTTAGTCTGCACATCAAATATATAAATTAATACTACATATAGATACTCGAAAGTATAACCTAAAGTAGCATCAGGGTGCCTAGTACGAGTTTGACACTTACGAATACTTAAATAGTTTTCGTCGACTTTCATTCATAAAACAGTAGCGCCCCTGGCGGATACAAGGAAGAACTACTTATTTATGAATGAAAGTCGACGAAAACTATGAAAGTATTCGTAAGTGTCAAACTCGTACTAGGCCCCCAGCTACCTTTTGAACCTAAACTCGAATACTTTAAAGTAAGTTGTATAACTACCGATAAAACTTTAACTCGGGTACATACTACACACTAATCTTTAAATAACTTGTCCTGTTACTTTAACTGTCTTTTGTAGTGGTGGCTACAACTACAATAAGACTTCATAGAGAAAATTATACCCTCTGTATTTTCTATTAAACCTACATTGTTATTAGATTCAATGTTAGCATTAGGAATGTTGTATTTCGTGGACGGACAATGTTACCTAAACTTTCTAAGAATTTAGCGGTTTATTTCTGCACTATCGTAGTCAGACTTTACATTTGAGAACCCAATTTAAGCATCGTTTGATGCATTTTGTTAGTTACTTTTAATTTATGTAACGTTTTCACCGGTTCATCGGTTACAAAACGTTTGAAATTGGCGCTAAAGACGCCTAGACGTAATAACAATAAAACCTCTATTGCGACCGAAAGCATAAAAAATAGTTTTAGTAGTATTTCAAAAGTGTAACTTTAGGATTGATAAATTTACTCTCTATATTATTATCGGCTCCCTACAGTAATTTCTTTGTCAGAACAATATATACCTATTATTAGTGTAACATTAAAAGTGAACGGATTCACTCCGTTCGGTTTCAGTTTATTTCGCGCACAATGGCGGCCCCACTTGTTCGTACTGATTCGCAATTAATAAACAGCATGACCCACTATCGAAGTTTCAAAGTGTCGAATCATTCTCATATTAATTAATATCAAATCTTTGGTAAGCTTCTACGGTTGTTGGTGTTTTGGCGTGATGAATATGCGTGCCAGTTCGGTAATAAACTTATTAATGTCGCTTTCTTCTTCACGGCTTCAATGTCACAGTCGAAATTATGAGTTTCCGTTTGGAGTATCGAGTACGATTGAATCATTGGACGCGGTGCGCCTTGCCTTTTACGGAAGTCCACACGAATTGTCATTGAATTAATCACATTATATATCCTCACGTGCTTCAACCTTCCTTTTGAACCGCTAAGTAAAACGAATAAATCTTCCACTTCTCCATTAAATCTAAGTTGAGAAAACAAGGCCAACCATCAACTAACAACTGAATGATATCTGTCTACTATAAATCCCACTAAAACAAGTGAAGCGAATGACTTACCATAAATCAAGCTCTGGACAGGGGGGAAAGCACTGCGTATCAATACTCCGGTAGTCACATGAACTCTATAACAAAACCACTTTTTGTATCGCGTTCAGTGAAACGTATCGTAAGTCTCGAACCAAACAAAATTAGCACTTTCCACAAAACACATCCATTCCACAGCACTGATAAAGCACAAATTTGCGGACTTCTGCAGACTCCGCTACACACAAAGCTTGCACACGTTCCTTCACAGTTATCTGTTAAGACGGTAGCGTAACAGAGTGAAGCAATCGCACTGCCAATCGCAATGCGAAATTTAGGCGGTCGCAAAATTGTTCGCCTAAAAGCGACAGTTAAACCGACTTTACCGGTCGAAAACGTTCCAAATTCGTATCGGAAAGTTGGCTTACGTTTGTAGCAGTCAGAATTTAAACACACGAGTGAGCTGCGCGGGCAGCGCGAGCAAACTGAGGTGCTGTCGTGCGCAACCAGGCAACCACGCGACGCATCTAACCAAACCGAATGGACTTCAAACTTTTACCCGACCGAATCGAAACCGCACGCCACACAATACAACAACCTCAGCTCTTAGTTAATTTTAAAATCGGAAGGCTTACTAAGTTGCAAATAAACTTGCAAGTTACATACATGGACAAGTTACTCCGGACAAGGCTCTCAAGATATGACATTCGTGAACGCACGCAGCGATTACGCAGCGCGGTTTAATCGCACTGATATCATGCATCAACGTGAGTCTTGACGTAGAGACTAACAGATAACCAAATTAGAAGATACCGATTACTGGCTCGATAATGATAGTATCGATTTAAATGATAATAACATCGAACGGAAATGAAAATACAATTGCATTGTATCTTTAACGGTATCTAACATAAATTAAGAAAATAACCTGAATTCTTTTGAACCAAATGCGGATACAGTAACTGTTCAAACAACCAAGAAAGTTGCATTCCTAAAGAGGAGCACGGAATTTGATCTTAAGATCTTGATTGAATGCAATGTTTTAACAGAACTTTGTAGAAAACGTCGGGACGAGAGCTGTGAGTAAACTTTATTTAGAGATGTGTTTTATTCAAAACATGCAGCTAATCCAGTTTCACATATAAAGACGAAATTATAGTAGTCTGACGACCAGAAATCTTCGCGTAATAGATTAGTATTAAAGAAATGATAAATTGTAATCAAAATGTAAGTATACTTTGCATGAAAAGAGTAGAAAAAGTTAAACAAGGTAATATCGTTATTAAACTTAAGTCTAATACGTTCAACAATAATGATACACAGACAATTGGTTTACAACTTATATTCTAACATTTTTATTTTATTATTTGAGGAAATAGGTACCACTACCTCTTGAACGCCCCTAAGCCACTGCGACCTGGTAAGATCTATTGTGACGCCTCTTGCAGCATTACAACACTTCCCAAGCTGCAAGTCTATCATGATGAAGTCGACTATGACTTTGGGGAAGGAGGATTTGATCTCCTGCGTTGAGATGACGTGGCCTTCAAGATGCTGGCTTCTCACGTGGTGCACTGCATCACACTCGCATAGGATATGGATAGGCGTCTCATCCTTTTCGCGACAAAACCTGCAAACTGTGGTATCACTGAGACCAATCCTGTGAAGGTGTTTATTCAGCTTGCAGTACCCAGTAAGGGTTCTTGTTAGGATTCTTATCTGGTTCCTATTTAAAGAAAACGCTTCTTTCGTAAACCTTTTCTTGAAGCCTACTAGAAGCGCTTTCCACTGTTCTTGGCCTGGGGATTTTTCCCAAAGGCTAACACTTTAGTCAGCTCCCCAG
Source organism: Asteroscopus sphinx (assembly GCA_949699075.1). Taxonomy (NCBI): domain Eukaryota; kingdom Metazoa; phylum Arthropoda; class Insecta; order Lepidoptera; family Noctuidae; genus Asteroscopus; species Asteroscopus sphinx. Next base: position 15,806,816 of record OX453022.1, on the reverse strand, counting down.
TTTTTAGGGTAGGCTGTAGTGGTGGTATATTTTACCATAACATTATTGAAATCAATCAATCATTTACATTACTGAAAGCATAAACAAGGACGATACTCAAATTTCCAAGTCAAGTAGTCATAGATTTCTCATCACATGATTTTTTTTACGTACCTAACGCTTAAACACTTTTCAGTAAAGAGTTAAAGACTTTGCACATAAATGTTATGTACGAACTAAAAATAAACCAGTAATTGCTAGTAATCGAAGTGTATCCATTGCAGGCTCTTCAGTATTTGCATGTTCTTCTATTTAATGACTTCAAAAACACTCTGTGTTCTAGACAAACAGCGGTTGGAGTTCAACACAGTAGTGATCATAACAGTTATTTTTGTTGAAATTAGTTAATAATTAGTATAATTAGTATGTAGTATAATTAGTGTTGAAAAGTCGATACTCACATTCTAAGCTAAAATCGGAACGAGGCAATCAGGAGGATTCAATTTGAATCAATTTAGAAGAAGTCACGGCAATTTTAGAGGTTTTGGATTTGATACGGTGTTTGTTGATTTGGGCACCGTAGATGAACTTAATTAATATTGGTATTGCCACAGATATTATTGCGCAATTTTGATTTCAAAACTGATGTAAAATATGAATTAAATAAAAAAACGATTTAAGGTCCATAACTGGCGAAACAAAAATAAAAAGCCAGAAGAGGATAAAATGGGCTACTAAGAAGTACTTAATGGAAACATGAAGTAACGAAGCGTCTGAAATTACTCCTTATATAAATAATGATAAGTTATTTCAATTCTCCGCTAATGTTTCTACCTTAAGCCAAGGATTCTACACTTGCATGTCGCAGTTCTACATAACAACTCTAATTGAAGTGTATGCAGATAGGCCGACGGCGGCACCGCGCCTACTGGTTTCTTGGTTCATAACCATGGGAATCGTGCCTGGGATATCTGCGACTTGTTTCTAGGGAATTTCTAAGACACTATAATCACTTAGCCATAAAGATTCTATAAAGAACTGCTGTAAGGCCGTAACTATGACAAGATAACATAGTCAAAAGGGGTATTTATATTGTCTAGAAAAGGACCTCTTTTTCACTAGAGGCAAAATTTAACATAACATTTTACGCCTTTTCGAAGCATCGTAATTGCATTACGATGATAAAAGGACGATCTCACTGACTTTAACCACAAACAAGATTTTTTATTAAACAAGATTTTCAAACTAAGATTGGTATATTAATCTAAGAATGAAAAGCCCGTATTTAGAAACGCATAACCAATGAGGTGATAAATAAGTGACAGAATATGAAAAACAACAGACAACCAATGCTTACTATATAAGGTGATAATCTATGTCTGCAACGAGTTGCCTTACGTGTCGTCGACCTGTACATATTTCTCTTCAGTCTATTCTTCAGTCATCGTAAATTATGGCTTACCTAGCTGCTATTGTACCTAACTGTTGGCTTTTTTATTTCTAGTATAACCCAATGTGCATGTTGATTAATAGCATAATAGCATAGGAGATTGCCTTGCATCCTGTCGAACACATCGCGGTTTTTTAAGCTGTACTATTTAGGTTCGTGGAGATTGTTAAATTCAAATTAAATAAAAGAATGATAACCACAGTAAAATAAATAAACTACCTCAAAGTGTTAAATTGTACGATTGGGATTTGGAAATCCAAACAAGAGTGATGATAAAAGAATAAAAACATACCAAGGTTTCGAAGCGGAACGATAAGACGATGCGCGATGGTGTACTGAAAAAAGATACTATTCCAATGAATTTTGTTTTTGGAAGGTTTTTTGTATTCAAAGAAGTCGAAAAGATATTGAGACTTGTTAACTTGATATTCTAATAGGTATACAAAACTGTATATGGTTGGTAAATGATAGCAGATGAGCTTGACACTTTGTTACAAATATGGCTAAGGAATACTGACTTGAAGACAAGGAAAAAGGCAAGGAATTCGCCTCGCTGTTGAATAAAGTTGAATATAAGTAGAATAATAATGAAGATTATGATATTTTCAAACATTGTTGTCAGGAACCACGTGATAATATCAATTTACATTCTATACTAGACTTATTGTATTAAAAATTAAGTCAAAAGAGTTCTCCTTTGAGTCCGGTCTTGTTATTAAGTATAATACTCTCTGTCAACAAGGACAGTAATGCTATATTATTATGTACTCATGCCCTCAGTTTAGTTGAAGTAGATGCAAAGACTGACTGACATGAGAATATCTCTAATTACAAATGCCGACCACGTTAATCGTACAATCTTCACAGATAAACATCAACAATTATTGCTGTCTCTGTTAGTTCCCTTTCTTATTAGTTATTTTGAGAACATTATTATTTTAAACTTCTTCATTAGAATACAAAGGGTATTTATGTGTTACTTATTGCAACGTTTAATAATTTTGACTCTTCTGTCCGTGTTAACCACAAATGACAGATCAAGGCGTAAGACCATGGAGTTTTCTCCTAAAGGACACTGCACAGCTATTACAGCTAGTTATTGTTGGCCAAATTACAACAAGCTGGATAATACTGGATAACTGGGTAATAAATTAGCTTTCAAGACAACCCGATCATAATTACGTTACAATTAGTAAAAGCCCTAAGCTCAGAAGTTGACGTTCAAATTGAATTTCTGGATCAACACTTACACCCATATTCTTTGTTATTTCCTCAAACGTTTCTAGACTCAAACTCAGTTAAGGGGGTTCCTAGAAATAATATCAAAATCGGTACTCTCAGACATCTCCTCAATGTATCTTGAGTTCTTGAGGAAATAAATAACGACGCGATGGATAATTGTATGAGTCTTGGTACATGTATTCCATAAATTCGCGGAATAGCGCATTGTCTAAAAACATTTGAGGAAACATATTAGATTAAGGGTGTTAGCATATCATGGGAAATTATAAATAATAGGGTTAGTCTTAAAAACATTTGAGGAAACATCTTAGATTAAGGGTGTTAGCATATTATGGGAAATTATAAATAATAGGGTGTGTATGTTGTTGACAGCGTAAACCGTGAGATATCTGAGTAGGTTTTTGCTACGCAAACGCATACAATAAATAAATTACTTGATATTATGTAAATGTTCGTCGTTTACAAATCACAATTGATGAACGTCAAATAGGTTCCCACGAGGTGTCAACTTTTTGAGTCATAAATTTTATACCTATAGGTATGCTATGAATATGAATGCAAGAACAGCTCTTCCATCATTCTGTGATTATCTTTAAAATTATGTGTTCTGTGCTTTAAGACTACATCGTCTTCTTTAAAAGAAAGTACATTTTACAACAAGAGATTCACAAATATTTGAAGCAATAGAAATTGACGACGTCTGTGGTCTAGTGGTTCGAGTGTCGGACTGCTGATCACGAGGTCGTGGGTTCGATTCCCACAGGACACAAATATTTGTGTGATGAACAATAAGTGTTTGTGTTGGTCTGGGTGTTTCTTATGTATTATAAGTATGTATTTACAACAAAAAAAAAAGTATATAAGTATTATATCCATTGTCTAGTACCCATACCACAAGCTCTGCTTAGTTTGGAACTAGATGGTGCTGTGTAAAAATGTCCCGAAGATATTTATTATTATTATTTATTTATTATTATTAATTCTTACGTATACAGTGTATACTATACAACGTGTTATTGAAATAACTGAAAACCTCTTAAGGGGTCATTGTACTCATCAGTATGAACAACTTTTACTATGGGACCAACCCTGAAATCGTGAAAAATAAAAATTGCTGCTCCCTACATTTTTTGATTTATGTTAACACAAATGTAAGGAAAAGTTGATAATTTATTCTCGATTTCAGGGTTGGTCCCATAGTAAAAGTTGTTCAAACTGATGAGTACAATGACCCCTTAAGAGGTTTTCAGTTATTTCAATAACACGTTATATGTACCTATATGATTTCTTTATAAAAAAAATATCTCCAAAGTCAACAACAAAGTCATAAACATGAAATAGTATTTTTAAATCTCTAGTTATTTTATTACAGAATGATTCTAAATACTGGTTGTTATGCAATGCCAAGCCCTTCTTCATTAGTAGTAGGTAAATATTTCAAAGGTTCTCCAAAACAAAGACTAATTGGTAAGCAGGGGGGCGATAATAATCAGTTAATTAACACCAAGTTTACTCCATCGCTAGTTGTGTGAACATTGCTCAAAGAACGGCGTCGCTGCGCCCGCGCACCGAGGGGTCAAGGTTATGTGGTAGGTGGCCAGGCTGCTATTATTTCAAAGTTATATTACAATATTCGAAAAGCAATTTTTAAAACAATCTCTCGCTGGAATATGATCATTGATCAAATATCTGTAGTATTGGAAATATGATTATACCAAAGACATTTCTATACTAACGTAAGTATAATACCTTTATGGATTATACTGAACTAGATCCAAATACTGGCAAATATGCAGGAACTATTAAGGCTGTTAATCTCTAAATCATACAACATACATTCACGTGCGAAACGTGATAGTAAATATTTACATTTTAGAGCAATAAAACCTGTTAATTGGATTCAAATATTGATTTGAGCGAGATCAAATATTGAAAACTGGTTCGATTTCATTCTTAGAATACATCTCACGCCTCTTCAATTTTTCGTAATGGATTTGAACACATAAGTATTTCTTTCCGTGTTTATGGAGCGGATTTAATCATAGATCAAATCAAAGATACCACTTTCCTTTAGTTCAGTTGGACTTCATAAATTAGAAAAACCGGCCAAGTGTGAGTTGGACTCACGCAGTAAGGGATCCGTACCACCCATCGACCTGATACCCCATAGAAACTGTTTTAATTTACGAGAGTTGTTCAAAAGATATCAACGATCGTACAATGTGAATTTTTTCATCTTTTTCTTCCGTAGATACCACCACATATGTCTATTTTTGTCCTGTTTTTAGTACTTGTTGCTAAACTAAATAATATGCACTATAATCAGACCAAGTTTGAGGCTGGTATATATTACCCTTTTGAAGATAGAACAGGAACAAAAACGTTGAAAAAAAATGCATGTTTTTCGAGGTTTCTTGTATGGGGACCCCCTTTGGTTGTAGACTTTTTTTTGTTTTTAGTATTTTTCGTGATACACCTCATAGCAGCACATATTCTGTGAAAATTTCAACTGGTTATCTATTACCGTTACAAAGATACAGCCCTGTGACAGACAGACGGACGGACGGACAGACAGCGTAGCGAGAGTAATAGGGTCCCGTTTGCACCCTTTGGGTACGGAACCCTAAAAAGCTAGGTCCGTAATAAAAAGTAACATGGATAAATCTGTTAAATAGTGGAATAACCTCTATCTATTTATGTGGGGATAACACAGTTGGAAAGTTAAGTTAGATATTATTAAACAAAAAACCGGCCAAGTGCGAGTCGGACTCGCGCAGTAAGGGGTCCGTACCTCTCAACGACCTGATACCCCATAAAAACTAATTTAATTTACGAGAGTTTACCAAAAGACATCAACGCACAGTGTACGAAATATGCATTTTTGCATGTCTTTCTTACGCTGGTACCACCACCACCACATATGTCTATGTTTGTCTTACTTTTAGTATTTGTTGCTAAACTACATAATATGCACTATAATTTGACCAAGTTTGACGCCGGTATATATTACCGTTTTGAAGATAGAGCAGGAACAAAAACGTTGAAAAAAATGCATGTTTTTTGAAGTTTCTTGTATGGTTTTTGTCCCCTTTGGTTTTAGACTATTTTTTGTTTTTAGTATTTGTCGTGATACACCTCATAGCAACACATATTCTGAGAAAATTTCAACCGGTTACCTATTTTCGTTCAAAAGATACAGCCCTGTGACAGACAGACGGACGGACGGACGGACGGACAGCGTAGCGACAGTAATAGGGTCCCGTTTGGAACCCTTCGGGTACGGAACCCTAAAAACGAAAAAATAAATATGATTACAAGTTACCACGATGTCAAATTGTCAACACCTCATTAATCAGAATAAGCTGTTCTCAATACCACGCAACATGACAATACGTAATCGAACAAGAAGTCAGTAACATCGAGTTAACAGACACAAGTTCAAACGGATCGCATGCAGCATTAGCTGATGTTACGTCAAACAATACAGCAAGAACAACATCGTGATATGAAATGCGGTTAAATTCTCATGAGTTTTGCTTCCTGAATGTTACCGTTAGAAGGCAAAAAATGCATTTACGGTGTGACGTTGACAATGACGGTCAAACGTCTCCAAGAGACGATGAAGATATTATTTTGTTCAAAACATTATCATTTACTAGATATAGATAGACTATGCCCGCGGCTTCGCCCGCGTATAATTCGGCTTATCACAAAAAGACTTATCGCGCATCTCTCGGGAACTGTTTATTTTCCCGGGCTAAAAATCCTATATTTTAACCCGGGTTATTGTCTATCTGTGTGCCATCCGTTTAGCTGTTTCAGCGTGATTGAGTAACAAACATTCAAATAACTAACATCTTCACAAACTTTCACATTTATGATATTAGTAGGATTAATAAAAGTACTGACCCTGATTAATTTATAGAAACAACATTTGCAACATTATTTGCAACCAATATTTGTGTTTAAATGTGATAGTAAATCTTAATACTTTGGTTGTCTGGAAAATATCACTTTAAGCGATAAGACCGCCAATGTACCCATACTTTATACATTGTTCCCGTTTACTACTATTTTCATGGTGTACAATAAAGCATGTCCAGCAGTGGACGTCTTTCGGCTGAAATGATGATGATGATGATGATGACAATAAAGCATATTCTATCTATCTATCTAGAGCGGCAGGCGGCAGCGGCAGCTGCATGTGTCGCGCTCCACGTGCAGTTCGAAAAGCTTCCGAACCTTGCGTCAGTTGCAGCGCAGAAGGAAGACAGATAGGTACTAGTCTTGAGAGCGTGTCGCTTGCCGCGCGTCTTTACGGCAACTGCACTAGTGCAGCGTCATCGCGTGTCGCGAGGTTCTTCTAAAGTCATTTCATACGAAACCATATTAAATACTAGTACCGCCTGCCGCAAAACTCCAAAGTTTACCATAATTCTACACACTTACTAACTTCATTCAAACATACCATCTACACTCAACTGCACAATTCAAAGCATCGTTTACGGACTACACTGCCCTGAGAAAGCCCTCACCGTATTATTATCACGCCGGCAGCTGATCAGATTGACTGGCTCTAAATAACAGTATTACCGCTTCACATTCACACCCAACTGCACTCGAATCCTTCCTTCTGACCTATTCTAATGTTAAATTACTTGAAAGTATAGTTTAACTTTATTTTAAAGCTTCTTCCTCTTCCAGAGATGCATTTACGTATTATTTTAATTTCATTATCTTAAAAAGACTCATAAATAAACCATCATGTCTATCTGTCTAGCCCATTCTAGCCTAACATTTCTCAAATTTCAAGATATCTTTTGTGTGGTACCCATCATTCTTAAGAACAGACCTGCTGAATGTAAAACAAAAAAGTCTGCATTCACAAAATCCCGCGAGCAAATTGTTATTATGTTTTATCTGAGAACCTAGATTAAAAATTATTGTCTTCTCGCATTGAGAGTAGCTGAACTATGAATCGATTTTAATATTCCATTGTTTGCTATATTACCCGTGACCATGGTCTTGATTTATTATTTACTAATAACAAAGTAGATTAAATCACTTTCTTTGTGTTATACATAACAACAATAAAGTGCTACTTATTGTCAATTTTCAAACTAGGCTATTTAAATTGGGCCTCTTCATTGTTTCATCAACTTTCATTGGGCTGTTCTTTCGATCTTTCCTTTTCTTAAGCACCATCACTGTCAGTTATTAATTACTCTTTTAAATAATAGTTTTTGCTAATGATTGCTTAAATTATATGTTCTGTATCAAAGACATTCGCACGATTGCCCCAATTCGAAAGTTATGAGTTTCACCAGTTTCAACAAAATTGCTAATGTCTTGATTCAACTCAAATTCTCAACAATTAGTATTTTATGCGGATTTTTCTAAATTCTCCGACTACTGTTCAATTCTGTTGTTTGACTTTCTCGTTTTCTGCCCTTAATGCGTTCTATTAAAATTGAATTCATAATTGGAAACTTAAATGGTCATCATTCGAAAAACTCCATATTTTTCAGCTTGTCCACTTTATTCTCAAATGTTTTTATAGTCTAGCCACTATTCTCATTAAAATCTCCTTTTATGTCGATGATTATTTATTTTTACTTAGTTTCCTTAGAATTTATTACTCTTACTTAGAGGATTCGATCCCGAGATCCGGGATCCCGGGATTCCGGTCATATTTTAGTCCCGAAATTTTCGGGATCAAATTGAATGAATCCCGGGATTTTCGGGATTGATACATTTTTTTAATAAGTCAATAAAAATGTGCGTGAAACTAAACGCACTTACCTTTATTTGACATTGTGACAGCCATCTTGTTTACACAGCTGATTTCATTTGTTTTGCTAACGACCGGTACCGGATTATGAGTAAAAGTGTGTAAAAATTCCCGCTTCACGTCGTGTAAGTATTGATATTTTTTTTGGTTATTGGTGTTAATCAATTAAATTATTAATCTTCATATTTGTGCAACAAATTAAGAAGTATGCTTGCAGATGAGACGTTGGATGCGTTGTTATTCCTTAGATTTTATTTTCGTGGTTTAAATAAGTAATTTATAAAGTTTCTGGTCAATTTAATTTTGTTTAACCGCCTTTTAGAAGATTTAAAACTTAAATATTCTATGTCCTCACAAAACTATAAGATGAATAAAAAATTGATTTTGATGTTTTACTGACATTTTGTTACCACTTTCCATTACCAATACAATACCGGGACTATCCCGGGATCCCGAGATTGACTGTCGATAATCTCGAAATCCCGGGAATAGAAAAATCGACCGGGATCGAATCCTCTACTCTTACTTCATTAACGAGATGCATCAACAGCAATATGTGGGTAATGGTTTTTTTTTTTGCGTTACCTTTAATATTACATTCTTCGGTGTGCACATGTCTGACATTATTGTTAGTATCATCAGCAAAATAAACAACTTTGGAATGGCAGGTGCTCTCATTACGAACGAAGTTAATAACACTCCAGGTGCATCTATTCTTGGTCCTAAATACCAAAAGGCATAAGGTGCTGTGTATGAATTTTTATGACCCAGTTATGCAGAATTGATTTTAGGGCTTCAGGCTTCGATAAAAAATACCATTATTGATCGAAGGCTTCAGGCTAAATGAGTTAAGCTGGCATTGTGAATTATATATTTAAGAATGACACCAGGTTCTCCAAAAAGTATCATACCTAAGGATTATTTTTAGAACTGATAATAAAGAAGAAAAAATATTAATCAACATTGTAAATTGAATTTATGAACTGTGTAAATAAGTTTGATACTTTTTGCTGAACCATTTTTTGCAGTAAAGTTAATTATCATTTTCATTAACTGCTGCTTATAAAGGATGACATTAAAACTAGCATTTTTAATATTCATAAATTCACTGTATCGTAACACAGTTACATATACATAGTACAAGTTTTTAACAAAAAGCAAGATTCCATAGCATTAAGTGAATGTTTGGCGTAAATTGTGTCTATCTACCTATTTTAAGTTCGAGCTGTGCGCAAGACCACAAAGCGGCAAGGTTATCCAGTTGTTCAGCGCCTGCGCAGGCTTAGTTTTTTTACTGGCATTGCCATCTGTACTGTATTCTATTCTATTACTGGATGGTAATAAAGTGAATTACAGATGGAATTCCTGCGAACGTTATCATTAACTGGTTTTTTCTCACAAAGTTATGGCAGAGTAGTGCAACTAAGTTTCTAACATTGATATTTTTTCAAATTCACGATAATTTCATGATGAAAAAAAAACTACCCACATTATAATCCAAACTGTATCGTGGGTAAACTGCAAGCGGTTACCCTTTGCCCATAACAACTTCAATATCACCTAGACAGTTGCCTAAATGGTACCGCAAGTCGGTTCGCCAAACTGGGACATGAAGATGGAAAGTCTCATGTGATTGCAACTATATATATTTCGTTGTGTGATTGTAACTTCACCGGCACCCGTACCCTTCAGACCGAAACACAGCAATGCAAGCATCACTGTTTGGCGGAGAAGTAGGTACGGTAGGTGCGTTTACAAATCACATAATTCATTTAATACTATCAGGAACCAACAGATTATTATTATTTATTTATTTGTAGGTACCTACTTAATAACACAATACAGAGCACGAGGAACATTGTACAATCAAGTCACAATATCAGTGACATTTACTCGAGTCATGTCAAGTCTCTGTCATCTTATTTCATAACAGTGTCACCATGATTTATCAATACCATACTTGTCACTTATGTCATGTAATGTAAAATGTAATGTAGCCGCAGCAGAGACATGACATTTACCGCCGGTAGAGGCCATGTCTCTGAGCCGCAGTTACCATAACCACCATTCAAGTTATGGTGACTCGTCCCCAATAGATTGTGTATGTACTACAAATTAACATAACTAGTCATCAAATCAATAGAACTTGAAGCTAATCAATTTGCAACTTCTAGCTAGTTATTTTTTCTTAGTAGGTGTAGAACTATTTATAAGTATGTGGTCTTAGCTTTATGGCGATCCAATCGTGTAGAAAAGGCTGCTTATAAATAAGTATTTGTTAAGTAAGTAAGTAAACTTTATTGTTTCTGATTGAGTGGTTACAGTTGTTATAGTACATCTTAATAGTGTTAGTTAGATACATCAATCAGCCCATTTTGGGCATACAATAATTTTTAGGATAGGTAATATTATTGTTTGTTTATTGAATATTCAATCTTCGACGACGTCTGTGGTCTAGTGGTTCGAGTATCGGACTGCTGATCATGAGGTCGTGGGTTCGATTCCCACAGGACACAAATATTTGTGTGATGAACATAAGTGTTTGTGTTTGTCTGGGTGTTTCATATGTATTATAAGTATGTATTTACAAAAAAAAATGCCAAATGCCAGGTTAAGAGTTCTCTAAACCGACGAGCATGCATGACGAGGTTAATGGACGTAGATGAAGCGAAAGAGGTGTGTCAGGATCGAAGCAGGTGGAAATCCATAGTCTCTGCCTACCCCAATGGGAAACAGGCGTGATAATATGTATGTATGTATGTATGTACAAAAAAAAAAGTATATATGTAATATATCCATTGCCTAGTACCCATAGTACAAGCTCTGCTTAGTTTGGGACTAGATGGTGCTGTGTAAGATGTCCCAAAAAATCTTTATTTATTTATTTATTACGAAATTATTTAAAAACCCTCTTACATTTTTGGTTGACGAAAACAACAACAAGAAGTGGATTTTTGGCATTCTTATTCAAATTCAAATATGTTAGGAAGATCGATAGAAATATCCTAAATCAGATATAGCGATACTGAGTCAAAATCGTGTGGTACAGAACCCACGTCGCGTGCGCAAGAAAATATAATAATCTTTTGATTTTAAGTCTATGATAAGATTTTTTTTTTCATATTTCAATTTTACTATGTTGGCAAAAATCTTAAGTTTTATGTGGTATTTTTTTTGTTAGAAACGATTTATTTTAGGAAAAAATTGAAGTAGTCGTTTAAACAGGAGATTTTTTTTTTACTGTAAATTTTGTATCAATAGGAACATATTCCTAATATTATCGTCTATTTTTAAACAGTTTATAGCATAAGGTTTCTGAGATCCAGGACGTTAAAATAAGGCCTCTTTGGCGGCGTGGAAAAAAGGGTTATTGATTGAATCGAAATTGAATAAATGAAAATTCTACAAAATGTTGTGACTACAACATTAAATAAAACTATCATATTCCACTAACAATATTTAATAGAAACACATCTATTACTGAGATCCACGACGCTAAAAAGCAGCTTAAAACGATGATTTCTTGTGAGTTTTTGTGATACGGCTCTTAAGTATCGGGTTTCTAAACTTAACACTTGCTTTTCTAACACAAAGTCATTAAAATTCACAACGATCTGTCAACATTACTCCGAAGAGATTTAAGACCCTAAGGTCAAATAACAGTCATGTAATTTTCCACACATGTTAAAATCAAGGCGTTAAATGTATTGGAAAGTGAATTTCCATTTTTCAGTATTGTTTAAAAGCGACAACAATGGGGAGGTGACATGTATGTATGACATTTTCGCTGGCGAAAATAGCGTTTGTAGTATTTCGTCACGTAAATGTGTATATGGTCCCCATACGCCCCATGCCATACAAACAATGAGCAAGATTCGTCTCGGTTTGCGACACCAAAAGACTATTGTGCAACTAATACGAGATAGAAATGTTAGTCAGGTTGCATGTGTTTGATCTGAAAAAATGACGACAGAAGATAATGTTACAAATGTACCTATTTCCTAATTTTTATGGCTTTGTTTGGATACAGTATTTGCTTTCACGTAGTACTCCCGCAAAAGAGTTGCATCATAAATGGTAGGTCTTATTTCAAATGATATCATTATTATTATTATACTTTATTGTACACACAAATACACATTAATATTACAATAGGAAAGCTTATGTACATCATTAGTTTTCTTACAGCAAATCTTAGAGCGATAGAGAGATGTTGATATATTAATAGAGGATAAAAACAAGTGTACAACAAAATAACAAATATTTTGACTAAGTACATAACTTATCTAACAAAATTAAACTATTTACAAGTAAAATAATTATATTAAGATATATATACTTATATACATAAATAGGTACATACATATGTACATAAAATACATATATACATATATATATATATAAAATACGTATATAGATATATAATACATATGATTTATGGTGAAAGAAAATGCTCCTTAATTCTTCTCTTGAAGACATCCAGTGAAGGGCTATCGCGTAGAGAGTGTGGAAGAGAGTTCCACAGGCGCACTGCATGAATGGTGAAAGAACCGTCGTAACGGCTAGATGTGTGATAGGGCATACGGAGGAGAAGGGAAGAGGATGAGCGACAGGGCTTTCCCCTGGGGACAAGATACTCAAAGCGTTCCCGGAGATATGATGGAGAATTAGGATTGTGAAGAACAGAGTAGAGAAAAGAAAGAATGTGAGTATCTCGACGACGTCGAATAGGCAGCCACCTCAATTGCGTCCGGAATTCCGACACATGGTCGTATTTCCGAAGGCCAAAAGGTTGTGACATTTGCCTAGATAGATATCAAATCTGTAACTGTAATTAAAAAAATCATTATTTTTATTTAACCATCATAACGCCTGATTAACGAACGCAGTCATAAATTGTGAGGTTTCTTTAATAAAATTATGTAGATTTATATTCGAACTTACAGACCGCCATCATCATCATTAATTCAGTCGAAAGACGTCCACTGCTGAACATAGACCTCCTCCAAGCATCGCCACAGCAACCGGTACTGCGCTTTCCGCATTCAGCGGATTCCCGCGACCTTCACCAGATCGTCGTCGGTCCACCTTGTGGGGGGCCTATCCACGCCGTGCCTTCCAGTACGCGGTCGCCATTCCAGAACTTTACGGCCCCATCGGCCATCCGCCATACCATGGTTACAATTATAAAGTTCCAAAAGAGCTGCAGACAGAAGAGCGAGTGCTTGTAACAATGCCAAAATATCGGAAACGCAACGAAAATGATTAACCTACATGGTAAATATCCCGTTACATACAATAATATAAGTTTAAAAATAACTACAAATAAAATCAAAAGCTATTTTTGTGTTACAGCGAATACAGAATTACATATCATCCAAAATCAGAAAAAAATGGATATCATGACAATACTTACCTTACTGCTAACTTACGAGTCCTTTTTACAAGCTTTTATTGAATTTATTTGGAAAAAAGGTTCATAGTGTCAAACTACAACAAACATTCGAATTTAAATAAAACTACTAATAAATCAAGATGGCCGAAACGAAAGTGTTCAAGATGACACAAAGAATCAGACAGATAGTAAGTAATCAATTGTTACCTCAAAAACTTCTTTAAACCCACATACATAACACGGTGTAAATAATGTGGTTTACTTTCTTACATAACCTTCGAACTGAAATCTTTTATCACCTAATAGCTAGACATAAATCTGTTTCAATCTACCCTTTTGTTGAATGGAGAGCTTGTGTCAATATTTGAAAGCAGTTTTACTTTCCTGTTACGCAGGTGAAGTACCAATGCCCGTGAACAAGCTTTTTGACTACTGAGACATCTATGATATATATTGCTCCAGGGGGTTTAAACATAAAGAAACACAGCAGACTTATTCCAGAGTGATGGCGGGAGTTGTGAAGATAAATAACATTGACATTATTTTACTACTAGTGCATCTACCTTATTCTTTGTCTCTGCATTACCCTAAGGTTGTCTGGTAGAGAACGCCCGCCTTTGTACCCAGTTGTGCATAAAGAATTAAATAATAATAATAATAAGTGACCCTGTAATAGACCCTGCTCCCGATGCCGGTGGAACTATTTATATTTTTAAATGTTTTTTTTTTCTATTTATTATAAATATTTAAAAATGTATTTAATAAGATTCATAACTGAATAAAGGAGATAATTAGTGACATTGACAGTTACCCACTATGGTCACAACGTCAGTTATACAAAGTCTTTGGTCACAACACTCACAAAGATACTGCAACTACTAACGGCAAAAATTAATAAAGATAAAAAGCTCACGGTAACTTAGTGGCTAAAGCACTGGCGTACTGAGCCAGGAGTCGCAGGTTCGAATCCTGCTCGTGAGCGAGTTTTTCTTTCCACAATTTAAATCGTTCGATTTCGCTTCGCATGCGTAAATGCGTTAAAAATAATAAAATAATTAGTAAGGGTAGGTAGGTACATCTATACGACTTTGAATTAACTGCAAAGTTAGTCGTGTCGGTTAAGAAACACTGTTTCTTAATAAGATATCGCTGACGTCACGCAAAGACGTACCAAGTGGAGGTTAATTTCGATACCACGAGCAGTGTTCACGGTAGCTAGTATAGTATTATATTATTTGTGCTACAGATATAGATAGACATAAATAAAGCTCCATACAATTCATGTATGTAAAATTTCTACCTGTAGTAGTGCATTTCGTAATTTGGTTATTAATTTGGCCTTAAAATAAGTCATACCGCTGATCAAAAGATGGTGAATTTAATCTTCCAAATCAAGTGTCAACTTGTCTTTTAAACCAGGCTTAACTTTCCTAGACTCGTCACCGAAAGGATGAACTGGTAATGGAAAGACATTACTCGTAAATAGACCAGTCTGAGAAAATAAATCTTTCGACAGCCATTACGGTAAGTAAAACATTCCTATGGAAAAAGGTTTTGATAAGGACCAAATGGTCCTTTCAACCAAACCATATCAATAACGCATATGATATGACTCACTGTGACAAAGGAAAACATTATAGTACTTAATAGAGACCCGAGTTAGAACAATGGTTCATTCATATCAGTAGCTATCGTCTCGTAACCTCAGGCTAACATTAAGCTAGCTTTCCCGAGGACTTGGGAATTATCTAAAATCGAAGAAGTCTAATGGTCAATGCGCAGTCGACCGTATACCGCCTTGTACCGAGATCTTGTCTCGAGCCTGTCTGAATATATTGATTATGACTGTACCACTTTACGTTGAAGAGAGATTTGTAACGGCTGATATGTCCGCTTTATACTACCCATCTTTATCTACTTTAGAAATCAGCAGGAAATTTCAAATATGGTAAGGTGGCATCAATTCTAATATTTTAACGGGTCACCTTTAGAAAGTAGGTAATAAAACCAAAAATGTGGATTAAAACTACGACGAATAGACAATCTTGGTAAATTAATGTCATCAAGGATTATTAAAAGTAGTATAAAAATATTAATGATGTTTCGTAAATTGTAGCCTCTGAAATGGATTTTATCGTTTAATAAGTCAGTTATCTAATCTAAATTGTTTTGAAAGGCATGATCGATAAAATATAATAGATTGGTAAAATGATGCAATCGATAACTTTTTGGCAAAGCCAACTAGGTTCTTGTGACAGGCGAAAATAAATCAACTGTTGTACAAAGTAACAAACCCGAATACAATATTTATCTACGAAATTATAAAATATTTGTTCAAAAGTGAACAATAAAGGACACCCAATATAGCTTTCTTGATCTCAAAGATAATACCCTCAAAGGCCATTGAAGTGTCAACACCAACACTCAACAAACAGATTTTTATTACTGACACTAAAGCAAAGCTATTTAGTATTCATAGATAAACTTAGTTATGTTTGTAATAAATCCATCTCTATTATCTTCAGAATATATAATTTTTTTAGCTCCTTAATTGTTTATCTTTTGATCAAGTCACAAGTGAAGAATGATAATTTAAATATAATGAGTCCAAAGTCGTAAAACCTGTCAAACATCGTCAGCTATTTAAGTCTGATGTCATCAAACAGCTGGTGGTCCTGAGTTCTGTGATTAATGAAGTCCTGCGTTGAAAAATAATAGACCGTGACATTACCAATAAGTTATTACACAAACAATGTTAATGAACATGCACTTACAACATAACATCCCATAAACTTTACGACCGAAAGTTTTTAAATTAAACATCAAAATAATTATACAAGAGTCGAACATAAAATAAATTGTAATCCTTTTACCTCCTTCTCATAAATAATATGACATAAAGACTCATAAAGCACGTAATCCTCATCAAAGTAAATGAGGTTAACGTGTAAAAATGATGGTTATACTTGCAGGAAGTAATAAACCTAGTGTTTATTAAAACATCTAGTAAAAACGTACCATAAAAGAAAGTAATACTGAAATAGAATCAATTAAAGAATGCGGAAGATATAAAACAGACTACCGAATATGCTCCTGCAGTAACACAAGTTAACACATCGCAGACCATATGCCAAGCAATGGCGCCTATAAATCCAACTTGTAAATTTCTCTAACACGTTCTACTATAAATCTTTTCGAGCTTTTTGAAGAAATCCGCCCAAAATGTGCATAATTTTGTAAAGACGAGGCAGGAAATCTGCTTCCGTGACTCTACGACCAAATATCTAAATCTGGAGACATACAAAACGGTGTTACATAACCCAGCGATAGCATTAAAATAAATCTGCTTCCAGAGATATTAGTTTAGTCAATAAATAAACATGGAACGGTTTGCTTCGACGTAACAAATGTATCCGATAAAATGTTACCCTGATGAAACACGATCCGATGCGTCCATCCAAATTTCCTTCTGAGTTGATTGACGTTAACATTTACTATAATAAGAGCGTAGCATCTCCTGATGGAGCTGATGGGGTCAAACTACGAAATTCGATTAACCTGTTCATGATGAAACAAACATTCCTTTATTAGTTCGGATAATGAATGCTATTGCTTGAATGTGATTTTATGTTGCGAGGGCAGTCACTCTGGACATGTCGAGTGTATTAATCATAATAACATTAACTTACATAATGTCATGGAAGATAAATGCTGTTTTAATATTGCTAAAGATATACTCGAAATAAATGAACGTAGTTTTAAATAAAACGATTTCAAAATGAACCATTATGAAATACTTGCAGTTAAATCAATTACCAGCGAACAGTGAAAGACATATGAATGGTAACAGTCCATATCATCTAAAATGGTCCCCCCGGTCAATTAATCATGGGTTGCACACTTTTTGGTGACGAAACGTTCAAAGAATTTATCATCACCAATTAGCACGGACTTCCGCGTCTAAAACAGTTTTCGACTTGTCAAATTATAGTGGAAACTAAAAAACAACAAACACATCCCGTTTCCTTGATAAAAACAAAGAAAACAACGTTAAATACGGCGTTATTTTTTATGGCGGAATACAGACTGAATATTTACATATTTACTTTGATAACATCGCACTCATTTAAATTCTTTAGCCATTTTAATGAATCAAAATGATTTATTTGACACTAACTCGCATTTTTTCTCTAAACGCAGTCGTACTGCTAGACAATACATATTTTCGAGATTTTTCGATGTAAGGACATTTACTATTCAAATGACTGCAAAGTTAACTTAAATCAAGTAGCTAATTACGAAGATAGTATGAGCAAAACCTCCTATTTTAAATACGACGTGCAACAGTAATCTAATGTAAGCGTTTGATACTGTGACAATAAAAGTGATTATATTAAGAGGCTGAAAACACCTAAAAAATCAGACCTCTGCGGTCACTGTCGTTTCGTACAGAACTGAAAGAGAGGCAACGAGCCGAGGGACGTCGGATACGCCACTCAACTTGAATGAAAATTAACAATTTTTTTTTTTAATAAACACCAAAAATTTATTTGAAAAACAGAAACAACAAATGTTTAGATTATTGTCTTTCTCAAATGTTTTCTTAATTTTATTTATAATATTTAGAAAATAATAGAGATTGTTTGCTTTAAAGCATGTTTTAAGAGGTTAGTTTACAATTCTTTTCTATAGAGAAAACTTCAAGAAAACGTGTTTTGGGCACAATACAGTTTCAGAAAATACGATCAAGATTAAATTTTTATTTTTTTTCACTGCCACAAACTGAATAGATACAACTAAAAATGTTTTTAAAAGAAGCCTATTTGGGGTATTTGGCTGTTGTCAGCGTCTTAATGTCATTTTTTTAAACGAAATTCCAAGGAAATCTGCATTCAGATTAGATGTTCAATTTTTAGAATTCTGGTGGTCTTCAAGGCTCGTCTGAATAGGTTTTTGCTAGGCAAGCGTATACCATGGTCAACCGCACTATCGCTTAACATCAGGTGAGGTGGCAGTCAAACGCAAGCCCAAAAGGAATTAAATACCTACATCAAGTTGCAACAGTACTTTCGTGACCAGATGCATACAAAATCGAAGTCACAACAAATGCTTAACATAGCAGAGAGCGCGCTAACTTTGACATTCCGATCCCGAAATAACGACATATTTACAAATGAACGACGGTAATGACCTGCTAAGTTACTTGAGCTTTTGACTTGTTGAGAAGTAATAGTTATGCAGGAATTTATGGGAATTCGTGTTTTACAAGTGTGAAAAGTTTCCGAAAGGATCTAAAGGTGAATGATTTGTTTAAAAAATATATTTTAAGCTTTGCATTTCGGTAAAAACAACTTCGAAAGGGAAACTAGCAGAAGAATACAGCTGGGTTTAGCTGCATTCGGGAAACTTCATCGAATCTTCTCGTCGCCTATTCCACAACTATGTTCTTCAATCAGTGCGTCCTGCCTGTCATGACTTACGGAGCCGAGACGTGGACACTCACGGTACGGTTGGTCCACAAACTTAAAGTAGCACAGCGTGCTATGGAAAGGGCTATGCTTGGAGTTTCTCTGAAGGATCGAATCCGAAACGATGTGATCCAACAAAGAACCAAAGTTGTCGACAGTTGTCGACATAGCCTACAGGATTAGCAAGCTAAAGTGGCAGTGGGCCGGCCACATTAGCCGAAGAGCCGATGGCCGTTGGGGTTCTTGAGTGGAGACTGCGAGTCGGTAAAAGTAGGATAGAACGCCTTCAGGCTCGGTGGAGCGATGATATTGGCAAGGTGGCTGGTAGCAACTGGATGCGAGTGGGCGAGCATCGATGTCAGTGGCGTGCCATTGGAGAGGCCTTTGTCCAGCAGTGGACTAATATTATGATGAAGAATGCAAAGTTAATATTTAGTTGTGATATGGTTTTTGAAAAAAACTTAAGAAATCCACAATAAAGCCACGTTTATTACCAACTAATTTGTTCTCAAAAACTGACTAATTGACTATTTGTGTTCAAATAATTTTGTTGTTTTGTTTTGGTTTTGACATTAATCATGTATGATTCTATTGTATGCCTAATGAGGTAAATTGTGCTGACCAAAAATTATTATTATAAGATCTTTTATCTACCACAATTAATGCAATAAAATTTATTTATATTTCAAATCCGCTCTACTCCAAATAAGTCCTATTAACACATTTTCTCCTAATAATTTATAACCTTACAAACATAAATCGTTTGTTTGCTAATAAATGTCTGCACTGAAATCGTGTCTAAATTGAACACTTATAAATTTTGTATTGATGTTCCCGTAGCGTCAACGACCTCCATTAGTATAATTGGCATTATAAATTCCTCATTGCGATTATATATGTGAATGGAATAAAGAAATGGCGGATGCGTCTCGGCTTAGCCAATCCGTTCCTAAACCAAAACTACTAACAGAATCGTTCTAATGACTTCCTTGAGACTTCCTCAATAAGAAGCAATATTAGATTATCAGGAATATTATAGGTGATCAAACGAACTTACCTGTGATGTTCGATCATTATTATACGAAGGGCTTCGTTCGAAGATATATGTATTAACCATGCAGCTTTCTCGAGTTACTCGGCAACTGAACGCAATTTTCAGAGCTAAAACTAAACGTAATTATAAGTACATTGTCTGTGTCCTTACGTCAACTGTCATTCTTTTTAGAGTATTGTAAGGTCTTCTCAATTTTACCGGGGGTGGGACGGGTAGGGTACATATATCATCGAACGAAGCCCTTCGTATAATAATGATCGAACATCACAGGTAAGTTCGTTTGATCACCTATTATACTACAGGCTTCGTTCTCGATATATGTATTAACCATGCAGATGTTTAGAGAGATGGTAAACTTGAGATGAACCTTAAAATCATTATGGATTCCTATTGAATAAACATTTGTTATGGAATAAACATTTGTTATGGAATAAACATTTGTTATGGAATCACATTGTTTTATTTAGAACCACTTAGATTCTTCTCTATGATTAAACATCTATAGAAATTCCAACGTTAATAATCTTAGAAAGTAAAAATGTTAATGATCAGTCTTATTAGCTATAAGAACAGGAAAGTGTTTTCTACTCGTGGCACTTATGATATTTGAGATCAACAGTGACTAAGATAGTAGTACTAGTAAATAAAATTATTTTTATTTATTCAGCACAGCATGGGCTAAATCCCCTGAATTAAAAATGGTTACTTATCTAACCAGCACTCTTTCTGATTACATCTAATAAGTTCCTTTTGACTTAGCTTTGGACGTAGAGGCGACGCATGTAGCTATTATGTCCTGAAAAGCCACTCATATAAATATACCGCACACTGAGAGTACTTTAAATCCATTTACCAATGGTAGAAGCAGAAAACAGTTTTATTTTTTATTTTTTGATAATTAGAAATATTTGTCATGCCCTCTATAGAGATATATATTGAATCATGTAATCACACAATTTGTGACTTGTCAGGGCAAATCAATTTTTATTTAATTTTTTATACACATTGTTAGTGATCATCGTAATCATACTATGTAATTAATGGCAATATTGGCTCAAACATCACTCAGTGTGAGCTATAATTCTATTATATATTTTAATCTGATAATTATTGTTAGTTCTACTTATAATAACTTTGTAAAATAAATACATTTTATTTTTATAGCGTTATTTTAGATATTTTAGTAAATAATAAAGTTTGTGCTCATTCAGCTGTACTTAGTAGAAGCAAAAACCACCAGTGTTTTGACATACTACATCAAGACTTAATGCCATATTTGGAGTCCAGTTTTGTAAATACACTTAGAACTTTATTTGGATCCCATGTTGCTTGATATTTTGCCAACGCTGGTTTGGACTTATGTCCTTTAAAGGGTCTCTTTGTACAAGCATCCTCCCCAATTTTAGAGCCCTACAAAGATAGAGCTGACTTATGAGTTTAAGTTTGAGGTACCATAGGCAGCCCCAGAATAAAATGATATTGTTAGAAAATATGTAATAAATGGTAGAGATGGAAGTAAATGTATCTAAACTGTAATTATACCAGGGTTGTGAAGGCCAGTGGGGCCTGACCATGCTACCTGTAGCCTTTTAGTATTTTATAGGCATCTGAATATATAAAACATAGTCGGGTTAGTTACACCATTTATAGGTCAAGAATGGCTGAACCGATGTTGATGAAATTTGGCATACAGATAGAACATAACCCGGATTAGTGTATAGGCTACTTTTTATCCCGGGAAGATGAACAGTTCCGGAAGGGTTCACGATAAACGATATTCACGCGGGTAAAGTGGCGAGCATAGACTAGTAAATAAATAAAATATTAAATTGAATGGACAAAAGGCAAAGAAATATTCTGTCCAAGACAGAATATTTGGATTTTGTCGCCAACAGGCATAGAAAATACATTTAGAATTAGTGCGGGATGCAAATAATCTATTTTAGGTTCTCCCAGTTCAGGTACTATTGAAATGTCACATATTTAATTCCCATTCTGTACTGATATTATTAGCCCAGCATTGTAGATCTAATTTTATTTCTGAATGTAAATTTACTTTTACATTATTTATATTTATATTGCTTTCCTATTTTATTTTATTACATTAGATAAATATGCCCGTTCTATAGATTAAAATGTAACCATATTTTATATCACATTTTATGAAAATAAAGATATAATAACATGTATGTAAAGATTTTTTTTTTTTTTTTTTTTTTTTTTTTATATTTCAATATGTAAATATTAATAAGAGAATGTAGCAAATAAAGGGAATAATTATGTAATTTTGTTTGTTTTTTGTTTGAACTATCATGACCTCTTGTGCAATAAAGAGGATAATAATAATTATTATTTTGACTTATAAAGTTCTTAAAATTTGGTAGGTAACACCAACCATATGGTACCACAGTAGTGGTAGTGTGCCTAGGTGCCCCTGAGCAGGCTGTAATTAATATTCCAATTAACTTTGCTAGATCTCTTATAATACAACTTTTCAGGTCTAAGTACTTTTGGACAGACTTTTTAATGTTTAATACTTTGCCTGTAGGCAATATTGCAATGTCATATTTCTTGTGTCAGACACAAAACTTTGAATTTAATTATCAAGACTGATGGTACTATTATGCTTTTATCAAAATAAATAACAAATCTCAAGCACTAAGAGAGCTAATATTTCTTTAATATCCTCTAAACATGATTGATTACTAGATGCTTTACAAAGTAGGTCTTAGATGTGTCACCACAACTTTCATGATTATTAAGTACAGAGCCCAAGCTATAAGGGAGGGCAGTAAACTCATACAATTGAG
This sequence comes from Asteroscopus sphinx, assembly GCA_949699075.1. NCBI lineage: Eukaryota > Metazoa > Arthropoda > Insecta > Lepidoptera > Noctuidae > Asteroscopus > Asteroscopus sphinx. Next base: position 15,783,627 of record OX453022.1, on the reverse strand, counting down.
ACCTGTAACACAGGTTCATCTAGTAAAGGCTCCAGCCTCTATAACATATGTTAAGTGAATACTGATGTTAATATCCTTAATGTGCTGGAGAAATAAATGTTTTTATTATTAGTATTAATAAATATGATTTCTTCAAATAAATATTGCCACGTAATCTCCCGAAGACAGTGGTAATGTTGCCATCCTATAGTCCCCCATCTTGAAATGAGATGTGTCTACAAATCATTACAAATGTATTCAGAGACAAGTTTAATATGAACTTTCTCGTAAACTGCCTCGTTGGTCTAGTGGTTGCAAGCGCGACTGCTGAGCGTGGGGTCCTGGGTTCGATTCCCAGGTCGGGCTAAGTGTTATTGGGTTATTTCATTAGGAAATTCTCAGTAGCAGCCCGGAGTCTGGATTTGTGCCCGGTCAATGGCAATAGGCTCGCTCCCTATTACATGGGACTATAACATAACTGGCGAAATGTGGGTGTACTATACACCTCTGCCTTCCCCTTCGGGGAAATACAGGCGTGATGTTATGTTATGTTATGTTCTCGTAGGTACACTAAAATTATATTTTGGAACAAAAATATATGGCATGGCTTGTAAGGGGATATACATCCAATTTTATTATATTGCAGATAGCTATATATAGTATATCACTATCTTTCTCAGCTGATTTTACTGAAGCAGGTACTGGCACAAAATTCTAATGAGCCTTCTATACAATGGTAATTAGGTAACCTTTGATATAGTTAAGTATGGACTTGTCTTTGCAAATTTAATTCCAGCAAGGTAAAAAGTCTGCTAGCCTTCTGGCATGACTTACTTCAATATTCGAGCAGAAGTTTTCTTCTGGTAGGCTTTGGTTTTCTTGACCGTGGACTGATAATGCTGGCTGTGATGTTCCCGGGCCTGCATTGAGGACTGGGTGTCCATACCTAAACCGCAGTTAAGTTTCCCTTATGATTTGTTGTAAGTTTGACTGCCCGCTTTATTGACAAGTTTTCAAAACTTTGATCTTGTCACTAAGACTAGTTTCATAGATTTACTACAGGGAAGTTGGTCCTTGATTTTGTTTGGACACAATTTAAATCCATAAATAAATAAATAAATATTCTTAGGACATTTTACACAGCACTATCTAAGCCCAAACTAAGCAGAGCTTGTACTGTGAGTACTAGACGATGGATATATCCATCAGGATCCTTCCAGCATCACTAAGTACCTAGTGAGATCAATTTCAATCGGTCTACTGTATCGTTACCAACAACAGTGATAATGCATTACTTACTATAGACAGTTTTTGTGTCTTTAAGACATTTTTTAAAATATAGCTCCAAATAAAAGCTAAGTCTCTATTTATAGGACCACATTTTGGCTTATCTGGCATAAGATGTGGCTTATCTGCTAACAATACCTCATAGCTTATTGTTGGTGCTGCTGAGGTAGGCTCAGGATCAACCGTTAGGGTGGAGATAGTATTTTCCACTAACAGAGGTTTGGGTTCTTTTGGAACCCGATCTGGTCATCCTGGTGGTGGTGTCCATACCACTGAAAAACAGATCGTACAAGTGATTGATAAAACTGCTTATTAAGGTCTCACGGACCTCACATAAGAGTAGAAAGAAGGATCTCGTGCGTATATCTCGTATAAGCCCCGAGACGAATGAGCACGTCAATGTATCTCGTACACCACCCGTGTCAACCGGTACAAAGGTTACGAAAAACCCTTGCGGCCTTACCTACTGTAAAAACTAGTAGCCGTACCGGTGTAATGGCAATCACAAGACAACGTATTATTACCTGGAACACTAAAAAAAGATATCTATCACTTTTATTTTATGACGAATAATGTTCGTCTTTCCGACGACGCTTTATATTTTGGTTGAAATATAGTTTTAACACTCAATTATTTAAATAAACACAGAGAAACACAGTAACAGTTGCCGCGCAAACGAAAAGAATGACAGTTGACGTAAGGACACAGACAATGTACTTATAATTACGTTTAGTTTTAGCTCTGAAAATTGCGTTCAGTTGCCGAGTAACTCGAGAAAGCTGCATGGTTAATACATATATCGAGAACGAAGCCTGTAGTATAATTATTATTCTTGGTCCATAAATAGCACTACTAATGTAATTTCTGAAATGAGTGCTCTATGTCATGAGATATTGGGATAATAAAAAAAAACCCTTACTTGTACAAACATTTGAGGATGTTAAACAAATTAATTGTGTTTCTGTAGATATACTTAGAATGTTTACTTTCGATGTTTGCTTGTCAGCCATGGATTTAAAAAAATGTTTAATTATTAATTTAGAAAGTATATCACTGGCTAAATCTAAGTATGAGCCCAATATTTTGATAAATAATGTTGTTAGAGAATTAAATATAAATTATAATGGATGGCATAAGGTGTATACTGATGGGTCTAAGGGCACTCATGGATTAGGTGCAGGGTTCTATGATCAGAGTTGTAATTACAGAGCAGGTTTTAAAATAATTACAAATGTATCCGTTATGACGCTGGAACTCATTGCAATTATGCAAGCCTTGTCCTATGCAATGGGGAAAAATTCTCGTAAAATTGTTATTTTTACAGATAACAAAGGTGCATTGCAACACGTGGCTCGATGCGCCTCTGGCCTCAGAGGTACATCGATAGCTTACGATATTTTAAAATTAATTTTAGTTTTCATTAAAAACGGCGTAGAGTTGAGGTTGCAATGGGTTCCAGCGCATGTCGGTTTACGGGGAAATGAGGAAGCAGATCGTTTATCTAAATTGGCAGCGAAGGAAGGGGTCGTATTTAATTTTTTACCAGATTACATAGAATTTATTCATAAATTTAAAATTAAATGCCTTAATAATTGGAAAGAACATTTCAACATTAAATCCAAAGACAAAGGAATTTGGTACAACACAATTCAAAGTGAACTTCCTCATATCATGGTTTGACAGTAGTAGGTTGAGTAGAAGCTACATCAAGTTAGCCTTAAGATTGCGTTCCGGACATTATCCATCGGCAAAGTTTGCATTCTTAATGAAAAAAGCAAACTCACCGAACTGTAATATTTGCAATGTGATTGAGGATGTACATCATTTGCTGATGGATTGTGTTAGGAACCAGAATGAAAGGGAAGTTTTAATCAATGAATTTCATTTAAATAAATTAGAGGTGGGGTTAGTTCAAACAATCTTAGCACAACCAAAATCAGATGTTGCAAAAAGACTATGTCAATTAGTTTACTTCATTGATTAAGATTTCCCTTACTATACTTAGGTTGATCTTATATTGGTTTTAGTTAGATGGCATAAGGCATGATGGGGTTGACATATCCACATGGATAAAAACCCCAAATTCAAAATAGAGAAAAAAAAAAAAAAAAAAAAGATTATCAGGAAGAGTAAGAATTAAGATATTAAGTTAAGGCACGCTCGCTCCTTTCTCGCGGTGTAAAATAATCATGCTTTACTTTTCATACTTTAGTTAGAGAAGGAAATGAACCGTTATACAATAATGTGCCTGAAATTAATATCAAAGCCACATCTTGTGACAGTTGTGACAAAAGTTACGTGAGAGAAAATGTTTCATAATATAAATTGTTAGTAATTATGCGAAATTATTATTTAGTTTTCTGGAAAGCTATTTAAAGATACTACTACAAAGATATTTAAGTTGACATTCTATTTGACATTCTTTTTAATTTATTAATGCATCTTTATCTTTTCTTTATTTTTGAGATCCTATCTTGCCATGGTAGAAAATGGTGTTATCAGAACTAACACGAGTTCATGGCAGAACTCGCATTGTATAAGACACTAGAGATTTTCTTAGATCACGCAATGACCTTACATCACTTAAAATCACAGATCACCTTTGCTCACTCAATTAACATAAACAAATGCCATCTAACATTACATATGACAGTAATTACTTTCTATGATCATGTTGTGGTCATTTTCATTTTTGACAGTAACGTTTGAAAGTGACAATACAAACTGCCTAATTTGACAGTTGGACGCCAACAAATTTATTTTATACAACTCGTTTCAAGAACGCTTTTAGTTAATTCGTACAATATTTTGTTTGACAGCCGCATGTTTTACTTTGTGGCGAAGATAAAACGAGTAGAGATACGTGATACGGTAGTTTAAGAAAGTAAATAAATGGGCATGCATGTGTTACGTAGGCTTTTACCTAACAGTAGTACACTACACATACATAAACATAATATAGTATACACACTGGAAACTTTAATTTTCACGGCGGCCAATCTTAACGGAGATTACCCTTCTCCGCGGTACATATTATAGTGAACAAGTGTGTGCGCAGACCATAAACTTAAAATACCAGCATAAAGTATAATAAGTTTATGGCACAAACACAGGTGCAGTCTCTATTCCCTCACTCTCATAATCCGATGGGACGGCAATCCGACACGACCGGAGAGGACACAGGACCGACGGCTTTACGTGCTCTCTCAGGCATGGGGGTGTAGCACCACTAAGTTCCTGACTCTTATTGATCTTGATCTTGAAATTTTCTTGACAGAAAAATCCCAATAACACTTCTTGCCCGACCCGGGAATTGAACCCAGGACCCCACGCTTAGCAGTCGCGCTTGCGACCACTAGACCAACGAGGCAGTCCACCGCATATCAATGCTATTTACCATTATAAGCAGAACTGGCTTCGTATGGAAGTTTCACTCAAGACAGGCTCTGCTCGTACTTGTTTTAGTAGTAGTAGAGCTCCTTTGTGAAAGAGCTCGTCCGGGGAAGTACCTACTACCACCGTACCTACTTCTCCGCCAAATAGTGATGCTCGCATTACTGTTTCGGTCTGAAGGGTACGGGTGCCGGTGAAATTACAATCACATGACTTTCCATCTTCATGTCTCAGTTTGGCGAACCGACTTGCGGTACCATTTAGGCAACAGCCTAGGTGGTATTGCAGTTGTTATGGGCAAAGGTAACCGCTGAACATCAGGTGGGCCTTTAGCTCGTTTCGCCACCCTATAGTATAAAAACAAACTATGCCTGTTAAACCTGTTTTGTATCCAAGGTTATTCCAGACGTTTGTTTCATTGAATTTTGGCATCGATTGGAACACTTTCAATTACGATTCTGTTGATAAAATTAAGCTTGATAATATATGAAACATTGAATTTGCATTTATTTTAATCAAAGACGACATTGGTATATACCAGGCCCCTCAGAAAGTATTGCGAAAAAAAGTTTTTATATATGGGAGACTGGCCAGTTATAATGTTTTTCGAAAATATGATTATTTATAAGTAAAAATAAGTAAGTTCCAATTTCAAAATTTCCCTCCACATTTTTTGCGAGTTAATTCAAAGTATTGTGTCTCACTGAAATATGGATCTGCGCCGGGAACATTTTAGAGCTATGATTTTATACGATTTCAAGTGTCGCCTGAAACCGGATGAATCGTACGATAGACTTCAAATGGCATTCATGGATGAAGGCCCTTCCAAGGCAACCGTGTATCGTTGGTATAACGAATTCAAGCGCGGTCGACCAACTTTGGGGGATGACGAAAGAAGCGGTCGCCCTTTGACGGCTGTTACCGAAGAAAACGTGCTAGCAGTGAAAAATTTAATCCAAGACAATAGGCGAATTACATATCAGGAGATTCAACACATATTGAAGATTGGATCGGGAAGCGTTCACGAGATTCTACACAGCCATCTTCGCGTGAGGAGGATAGTATCACGCTGGGTGCCGCACAACCTCACCGATGCTCAGAAGCAGGCCCGGGTGGAATGGTGCCGTGATATGCTTAACAAATTTGAAGCAGGCTCGTCTCGGCGTGTTTACGACATCGTTACAGGTGATGAGTCCTGGATTTATCAATACGACCCAGAAACCAAGCGCCAGTCGACTGTTTGGGTGTTTCAAAATGAGCCAACGCCTACCAAAGTGAAGCGATCTAGAAGCGGGGGTAAGATTTTGATCGCTAGCTTTTTTAATTTGACTGGCCACTTGGTATCAATTCCCTTACGGGATCAAAGAAGCATTATGACCGAATGGTATACTACCAAATGTTTGCCAGAAGTTTTCTCTGTTATAAGCAACAAGCGACCAAACACAGGGCTCCGCGGGCTACTGCTCCACCACGACAATGCACCTGCGCACACCGCACTCAAAACGAGGGACTTCCTGGACAGCACGCCAGTCAAACTCCTGGGTCACCCTCCTTACAGCCCTGATCTAGTACCGTGTGACTTCTTTTTATTCCCAAAAATAAAAAATCAGCTCAAAGGGATACAATTTCCGTCGCCGGAAGATGCGCTGGCTGCGTTCGAGCAGGCTGTAAACGAGGTGTCTGCGGCGGACTGGAAAAAGTGTTTTGAAAACTGGTTTAGGCGCATGAATCTTTGTATAGAGGCTGGTGGAAAGTACTTTGAAAAGATTTGATAAAAATATATGTACGTATAGAACAATTTTTTTTAGTTTCGCAAAACTTTCTGAGTGTCCCACGTATGTATGAACGAATGTTTCCTGGAATTCAATATGAGTAATATGACTATTGCTTTACACTTTTACACGATGATATTTTATTAATACACACAAAAAACAATCTGTTTGCAGTTTACGTACTGTTTCTGTTTTTATGATAATGTAAATTTTTATGACCTATCTTTACAGGCACAATGGCTACAATGAGCTGTCAACATAACATGAACAATTTGGACAACTATTACGCACATAAACTAACTCCATCAATTTGTCGAAACCATTCATTGTCTAAGCACGCATGTTATCAATAACTATGATAAATCTATCTGATAGATTGTTATATCTTATATAACGTCGTAATAAATGTAGATGATCTTGATAACTACATAACAACAACGTTAGCGAAAGTTAAATATTTTTTATTTTATGGTAGCCCTAAGGCGTTATCGTAAAAACACGTGCATATTACTATGATAATAATTGTGAAGAATGAAACAATTTATTAAACATTGTATTATAATATGTTCTCATCGTCTCATTGACCATTGACACAATGCCTGTTTTTAAGGGCGCGTTTTCATATTAGGCAAAATTATGCTGTTTTTCGGTACATTTTAAGGAATAATTAAACAAAATCCAATATAACTAATAACTACCTCGTATAGATTGGTTCTTCATCTTCAAATGATAGGAACTTGATCATCAAAAATTTTAGTTTTTTATAATGTAAAATCGATCTGTCGTTGCCATTTTTCACAAATTGGGTTGAGTTTAGGTACATTTTTGTGCTATTATTAACATATTTTACTATTTCTAAAAATACTATTTGTTGGCAAACATATTCAATTCTTAATGCTATTTTTTTTTTTATCTAAGTGCCATAAATAGTCGCAGAAAAAATTAAAACCGAAACTTATTTTTTCACATTTTTTTCTCTTCTGAATGAATCTTAACCGATTTCATTAGGGGTTATTTTATTTTTGATACCCGTCTTGATTTATTGCATAAGCATTTTGAATGAAACTAGTCTGCGCGCGATCGCCGTCGAGAGTGAACACGTATCGCCTGTTTGGAGCGCCTCGAGTTGAAAAAGATCGCTGTACAAACACAAAATATTCGATAAACAAAATTTGATACTTGACAAAGTAAGATTTTTATTCTATTTTATTTCGCTGTAAAAAAAAATGTAAGTATGGTTTCTAAAAGCCTATTCGTCCTGGACTTGGAGTGACCTGAAGGTGTACTTCGGTGACTGCTACTGGAACTCCTTGACGTGTTGTACTAGGTGAGCCGAGTTTGGGCTCGTTTTGTTAGTTATGATGAGATCTTACCTCCGGACTTGATGGAGTGACCTGAAGGTGTACTTCGATGACTGCTACTGGAACTCCTTGACGTGTTGTACTAGGTGAGCCGAGTTTGGGCTCGTTTTGTTAGTTATGATGAAACCTTACCTCCGGACTTGATGGAGTGACCTGAAGGTGTACTTCGGTGACTGCTACTGGAACTCCTTGACGGGTTGTACTAGGTGAGCCGAGTTTGGGCTCGTTTTCTTAGTTATGTTGAGACTTTACCTCCGGACCTGATGGAGTGACCTGAAGGTGTACTTCGATGACTGCTACTGGAACTCCTTGACGTGTTGTACTAGGTGAGCCGAGTTTGGGCTGGTTTTGTTAGTTATGATGAGACTTTACCTCCGGACCTGATGGAGTGACCTGAAGGTGTACTTCGGTAACTGCTACTGGAACTCCTTGACGGGTTGTACTAGGTGAGCCGAGTTTGGGCTCGTTTTGTTAGTTATGTTGAGACTTTACCTCTGGACCTGATGGAGTGACCTGAAAGTGTACTTCGGTGACTGCTACTGGAACTCCTTGACGGGTTGTACTAGGTGAGCCGAGTATGGGCTCGTTTTGTTAGTTATGATGAGACCTTACCTCCGGACCTGATGGAGTGACCTGAAGGTGTACTTCGGTGACTGCTACTGGAACTCCTTGACGGGTTTTACTAGGTGAGCCGAATTTGGGTTCGTTTTGTTAATTATGATGAGACCTTACCTCCGGACCTGATGGAGTGACCTGACGGTGTACTTCGGTGACTGCTACTGGAACTCCTTGACGTGTTGTACTAGGTGAGCCGAATTTGGGCTCGTTTTGTTAGTTATGTTGAGACTTTACCTCCGGACCTGATGGAGTGACCTGAAGGTGTACTTCGGTGACTGCTACTGGAACTCCTTGACGTGTTGTACTAGGTGAGCCGAGTTTGGGCTCGTTTTGTTAGTTACGTTGAGACTTTACCTTCGGACCTGATGGAGTGACCTGAAGGTGTACTTCGGTGACTGCTACTGGAACTCCTTGACGTGTTGTACTAGGTGAGCCGAGTTTGGGCTGGTTTTGTTAGTTATGATGAAACCTTACCTTCGGACTTGATGGAGTGACCTGAAGGTGTACTTCGGTGACTGCTACTGGAACTCCTTGACGGGTTGTACTAGGTGAGCCGAGTTTGGGCTCGTTTTGTTAGTTATGTTGAGACTTTACCTCCGGACCTGATGGAGTGACCTGAAGGTGTACTTCGGTGACTGCTACTGGAACTCCTTGACGTGTTGTACTAGGTGAGCCGAGTTTTGGCTCGTTTTGTTAGTTATGATGAAACCTTACCTCCGGACTTGATGGAGTGACCTGAAGGTGTACTTCGGTGACTGCTACTGGAACTCCTTGACGGGTTGTACTAGGTGAGCCGAGTTCAGGCTGGTTTTGTTAGTTATGTTGAGACTTTACCTCCGGACCTGATGGAGTGACCTGAAGGTGTACTTCGGTGACTGCTACTGGAACTCCTTGACGTGTTGTACTAGGTGAGCCGAGTTTGGGCTCGTTTTGTTAGTTATGTTGAGACTTTACCTCCGGACCTGATGGAGTGACCTGAAGGTGTACTTCGATGACTGCTACTGGAACTCCTTGACGTGTTGTACTAGGTGAGCCGAGTTTGGGCTGGTTTTGTTAGTCATGATGAAACCTTACCTTCGGACTTGATGGAGTGACCTGAAGGTGTACTTCGGTGACTGCTACTGGAACTCCTTGACGGGTTGTACTAGGTGAGCCGAGTTTGGGCTCGTTTTGTTAGTTATGTTGAGACTTTACCTCCGGACCTGATGGAGTGACCTGAAGGTGTACTTCGGTGACTGCTACTGGAACTCCTTGACGTGTTGTACTAGGTGAGCCGAGTTTGGGCTCGTTTTGTTAGTTATTGTGAGACCTTACCTCCGGACTTGATGGAGTGACCTGAAGGTGTACTTCGATGACTGCTACTGGAACTCCTTGACGTGTTGTACTAGGTGAGCCGAGTTTGGGCTCGTTTTGTTAGTTATGATGAGATCTTACCTCCGGACCTAATGGAGTGACATGAAGGTGTACTTCGGTGCTGCCAGAGGTAAGGTCTCATCATAACTAACAGAACGAGCCCAAACTCGGCTCACCTAGTACAACACGTGAAGGAGTTCCAGTAGCAGTAACCAAAGTAACCTTCAGGTCACTCGATCAAGTCCGGAGGTAAGGTCTTATCATAACTAACAAAACGAGCCCAAACTCGGCTCACCTATTACAACACGTCAAGGAGTTCCAGTAGCAGTCAACGAAGTACACCTTCAGGTCACTCCATCAGGTCCGGAGGTAAGGTCTCATCATAACTAACAAAACTAGCCCAAACTCGGCTCACCTAGTACAACACGTCAAGGAGTTCCAGTAGCAGTCACCGAAGTACACTTCAGGCCACACCATCAAGTCCGGAGGTAAGGTCTCATCATAACTAACAAAATGAGCTCAAACTCGGCTCACCTAGTACAACACGTCAAGGAGTTCCAGTAGCAGTCACCGAAGTACACCTTCAGGTCACTCCATCAGGTCCGGAGGTAAGGTCTCATCATAACTAACAAAACGAGCCCAAACTCGGCTCACCTAGTACAACACGTCAAGGAGTTCCAGTAGCAGTCACCGAAGTACACCTTCAGGTCACTCCATCAAGTCAGGAGGTAAGTTCTCATCATAACTAACAAAACGAGCTCAAACTCTGCTCACCTAGTACAGCACGTCAAGGAGTTCCAGTAGCAGTCACCGAAGTACACCGTCAGGTCACTCCATCAGGTCCGGAGGTAAGGTCTCATCATAACTAACAAAACGAGCCCAAACTCGGCTCACCTAGTACAACACGTCAAGGAGTTCCAGTAGCAGTCACCGAAGTACACCGTCAGGTCACTCCATCAGGTCCGGAGGTAAAGTCTCATCATAACTAACAAAACGAGCCCAAACTCGGCTCACCTAGTACAACACGTCAAGGAGTTCCAGTAGCAGTCACTGAAGTACACCTTCAGATCACTCCATCAGGTCCAGAGGTAAGGTCTTATCATAACTAACAAAACGAGCCCAAACTCGGCTCACTTAGTACAACACGTCAAGGAGTTCCAGTAGCAGTCACCAAAGTACACCATCAGGCAGTGGCGTGCATTGCATATAGGCAATTAGGCAATACCCAGTGCTTTCCTCATTCAAACTCAACAGTGGTGTAAGTTATTATATTTTTTTCAAAGTACGATGATTCTTTATCCTTTATTAAACCTATTAATGCTGAATAAATCTTCCTACATAAAAAAATCAATAACTTACACCAAAAATAAATTCAAGTGAAGTAGGCCACTGCACGCCACTGCCATCAGGTCACTCCATCAGTTCCGGAGGTAAGGTCTAATCATAACTAACAAAACGAGCCCAAACTCGGCTCACCTAGTACAACACGTCATGGAGTTCCAGTAGCAGTCACCGAAGTACACCTTCAGGTCACACCATCAAGTCCGGAGGTAAGGTCTCATCATAACTAACAAAACGAGCCCAAACTCTCCTCACCTAGTACAACACATCGAGAAGTTCCAGTAGCAGTGACTGAAGTACACCTTCAGGTCACTCCATCAAGTCCGGAGGTAATTCGTAAAAATATAAACAGCAAAAATATGTTTTTTGTAGGTAGTAGGTACCTACCAAAATTTTATTACAAAGAAATACGTAAAAAAATGAATCTTTCAAAGTATCAAAATGAGTTCACTTGACTACTATTATCGAAGTTAGCGAGCGTACACTTGTGTGTATGACCCGTGTCAATGTAGTAGTTCGATTCTGTACCTATCAATTTTGCGAACGCGTCCTTAATCTGACTTCCTAACTTCCTATACTATTGAGAATGACATTGGTACATGTTATTGCAAATTAATTGTTTTAATAAAAAATAATACTTTCGTTTTCTATATAGTTGTTGCTAGAATGAACTGCAATTTGAATTTAGTTTTGGAATACTTGCTCTATAACAAAATATGTCTAGAAAAAACTACAAAAACATTGTTGAAAAGCAAATGTAAGCAAAAAGTAAGCATGACAAATAAGTACCACAACGGGATTCTACCAGGCCCCTCAGAAAGTATTGCGAAAAAAAGTTTTTATATATGGGAGACTGGCCAGTTATAATGTTTTTCGAAAATATGATTATTTATAAGTAAAAATAAGTAAGTTCCAATTTCAAAATTTCCCTCCACATTTTTTGCGAGTTAATTCAAAGTATTGTGTCTCACTGAAATATGGATCTGCGCCGGGAACATTTTAGAGCTATGATTTTATACGATTTCAAGTGTCGCCTGAAACCGGATGAATCGTACGATAGACTTCAAATGGCATTCATGGATGAAGGCCCTTCCAAGGCAACCGTGTATCGTTGGTATAACGAATTCAAGCGCGGTCGACCAACTTTGAGGGATGACGAAAGAAGCGGTCGCCCTTTGACGGCTGTTACCGAAGAAAACGTGCTAGCAGTGAAAAATTTAATCCAAGACAATAGGCGAATTACATATCAGGAGATTCAACACATATTGAAGATTGGATCGGGAAGCGTTCACGAGATTCTACACAGCCATCTTCGCGTGAGGAGGATAGTATCACGCTGGGTGCCGCACAACCTCACCGATGCTCAGAAGCAGGCCCGGGTGGAATGGTGCCGTGATATGCTTAACAAATTTGAAGCAGGCTCGTCTCGGCGTGTTTACGACATCGTTACAGGTGATGAGTCCTGGATTTATCAATACGACCCAGAAACCAAGCGCCAGTCGACTGTTTGGGTGTTTCAAAATGAGCCAACGCCTACCAAAGTGAAGCGATCTAGAAGCGGGGGTAAGATTTTGATCGCTAGCTTTTTTAATTTGACTGGCCACTTGGTATCAATTCCCTTACGGGATCAAAGAAGCATTAATGCCGAATGGTATACTACCAAATGTTTGCCAGAAGTTTTCTCTGTTATAAGCAACAAGCGACCAAACACAGGGCTCCGCGGGCTACTGCTCCACCACGACAATGCACCTGCGCACACCGCACTCAAAACGAGGGACTTCCTGGACAGCACGCCAGTCAAACTCCTGGGTCACCCTCCTTACAGCCCTGATCTAGCACCGTGTGACTTCTTTTTATTCCCAAAAATAAAAAATCAGCTCAAAGGGATACAATTTTCGTCGCCGGAAGATGCGCTGGCTGCGTTCGAGCAGGCTGTAAACGAGGTGTCTGCGGCGGACTGGAAAAAGTGTTTTGAAAACTGGTTTAGGCGCATGAATCTTTGTATAGAGGCTGGTGGAAAGTACTTTGAAAAGATTTGATAAAAATATATGTACGTATAGAACAATTTTTTTTAGTTTCGCAAAACTTTCTGAGTGTCCCACGTATTTTCAAGAACTGCAATTAATTTATTTAAATTTTTACCCTGCAACTGCAATGCTGCCTTATTACGACGGCGACGTCAGGTCGGTGCTAACTTTCATCGACATCTGCCATCTTTGACATTTGAGGGCAGGTGCCAGCGGGTTGAAATGTCACGATCCTGCACCGGCGCAACTCTATGCCATTAATATTATAATTATACGCAGCACCAATTAGTCATTGCAATATGGCCTTTTCTCCACATTAAAACGTACTTCTGCCATCTAATGGCATGAAAATTTACCTTCAATAGGACATCTGACATTCCGATTGTTTGCAGAAAACATCTCTTCACTCAACTTTTATTTGACCCGTAGAATGGAATGTTATGGAATTAATCCCTTCAATATGGTTGAGTTAAGCGATGGCTGATGCTCGCATCATGCTCGTGAACGGGTGCCGTCTGTCGGGACAGGTCAGCTTCTACATACTATGGCAACTCTTTTTGCGTGTATTTCTAAAGGCAATATACTCACTTTTAAACTCTTGTTTATTTCTGACATTAACCTACATTATACTCACATTATTTGAATAAATTTGATGTAATAAACAATAACCTATTTTAAAAAGAGTTTATCCATGGAGTTTCTTGCCGGTTCTTCTCCATAGGACCCACAATTTGGAACCGTGCAACTAGAGCCTGACCTTTCAAAAGTGCCTGTAATTAGGTTTATTTGAAATAAAAAACATTGAAATTGAAATTAATTCATCTCCAGAATAACCAAACTATTTCTATTGTATTAGAAATAAGATATCCTGAAAATATTTATTAGAAACAAACGTAAACTGATGATAATCTTCAATGAAAACTCATGAAACCACGTCACGAAAACTGATAGCTAACAAATTGAGTCATGACTTGAAAATTCAGCAGATGAAAGCCTAAATAACCTAAAATAGACAACGTTTATCCCTTATACGTTTTAGATAGCTATCATATCTGTCTACAAATCGCAATTTAGCGAGAAAGGCACACATCCACTCAGTCGTGATCCACCTAAGGCGGCAAACACATTTGACGATTGGACGTTCCGATCGGTCGCAAGCAATTTAAACCTGTCCATGAACAAATTAATCGCTCTGGATAAATTACTGCTGCTAAACAATGGTTGCACGTAACTTTAATGAATAAGCATGTGCGTCGACATAACATTTTATTTTATCGATTAGACTAGAACATTAATAATAACTAACATTTTAATATAGTTGCATAAAATATTATGTAAGTACTGTGTCATCATATTTATCGATACAATGTCACAGCTTCGCGTGAAATACACAAAAATACATACACACAAAACACATAATACATTAAATACATTAAATATTTATTAGGTACAGTCGCCTGCATGACAGTGGTAACACGTCAATTCGAAAACCGCCATTATTCTGCTTACGAAATAAAGCTGCTACTAATGTCAAAGTGTTACCACCGACGTGCGGTCGACCGTACCTAAACTGTTGGACGTAATAAGTAAAGATTGCAATATCCTCTAATTTGGCGCAACCATCTTGCGCGATCTGTCATAACTGGCAAGCCCCCAAGGTCACGTCAAGGTCACTCAAGGTCACGTATGAATTCGTTGCGACCCCAGCAACATTAAAAATGGCGGCAGTCACTGTTGAAGAAATGGCGATTGAAAAAACTATACAACGTGATATTGAAATAACTGAAAACCTCTGAAGGGATCTTTGAATAATAAAAAAAATAAAAAATAAAAATATCCTCGTCAGTATGAACAACTTTTACTATGGGACCAAATCTGAAATCGCGAAAAAATATCAGCTGTTCCCTACATTTGTGTTCACATAAATTGCCAAAATGTAGGGATCAGCTGTTTTTTTCTTCGCTACTAAAAATTAACTAAATAATGTCGCTTCTCTCTTTCCCTTTTAATGTAATGAATAAATTTAGATCTTTTATCGTAGGAATGTAAAATTTCGCAGTCGTGTTATCTACATACAACGCACAAGACAATAGAAACCTGCCTGATATGCTAAATCACTGAGAAACCGCGATATGTGTTGACAGCGACGAAATGGCGTGACAATGCTAAAAGCGACACATGTGCTCACGCCCTAATACAATCGCTTTCTCGTATATCTAGATAGGAGTAAAGGACTAAAGTGATTTGTTCGGAATTGATCGCCAAGGGGGACAATGAATAGATGACTTTAGAAAATATAAATTGTTGTTTAACATTTATTATGGCATTATCTAGACTGGACTGGACCCCACAGTAAAATACACAGGCAGATAGGAGTTTATGTAAGTAAGGATTCTGCTGTGATTTGAAGATACAATACAGACTTCGTGATAAATTTAATAGTAGGTGTACGTTTCTAAATAAAAAACCGGCCAAGTGCGAGTCGGACTCGCGCAGTAAGGGTTCCGTACCTCTCAACGACCTGACACCCTATAAAAACTGATTTAATTTACGAGAGTATCAAAAGACATCAACGTACAGTGCGCGAAATATGAATTTCTGCATGTCTTTCTTACGCAGGTACCGCAACATATGTCTATGTTTGTCTTATTTTTAGTATTTGTTGCTAAACTACATAATATGCACTATAATCTGACCAAGTTTGACGCTGGTATATATTACGGTTTTGAAGACAGAGCAACAACAAAAACGTTGAAAAAAATGCATGTTTTTTGAGGTTTCTTGTATAGGGACCCCCTTTGTTTATAGACTTTTTTTTGTTTTTAGTATTTGTCGTGATACACCTCATAGCAACACATATTCTGAGAAAATTTCAACCGGTTACCTATTACCGTTCAAAAGATACAGCCCTGTGACAGACAGACGGACGGACGGACAGCGTAGCGAGAGTAATAGGGTCCCGTCTGTCACCCTTCGGGTACGGAACCCTAAAAAAGCAGTTATTCTTATTCTTATTCTTATTCTTTATTGTACACACAGATATACATTTATATAACAGTAGGAAAGTTTATGTACATCGGCGAGCTTAACTCAGAACTGAGTTTTCTAACAGCAAACCTTAGAGCGATAGAGAAATGTTGAATGTAGAGGACAGAAACAAGTGTACAACATAAATTAAACCTACTTTAGTCAGTTTCGTCAGTTATGTTTAGGGTAAATCTTGAGTTGAATCCCCGGCACATTATTTTATTAAATGTTTTGCCATGTTTCTTAATCACCTGTACACATTTTATTTTATTAGATGTCTAGGCATGTTTCATTATTATTCATTAACGCGTACCTACAGGCGCAGGTGGGTGGTAATCTATTAAAATGAAATGCGCCAGGGGAATTAACTCTTCAAGATTTACCCTTTACAGTTCCATCACCATTCTTAAAATGAAAAGAGTATCCCAACTTTTTCGAGGGGCGAACCGTGCACATAGTTTAAAATAGTTTTTGACGTTTCTGAAGTACCTGTAATTGAGACAGAGATTCCGTTTATAAAATTCTGTTTCATTACGTGTGATAAACCGTTCCGTATGAATATATTCAGTCTTTAAGTAACAACGGTTTGTCATATCACTCCCACGTCAGTATCGTCTGATGAGTTCAGCGATGAGAGAGCTCAAGTGTGTGATGTTAACAACACGATTATCGGATAAGCTGTTGTGGGAGGTTCTGCTAATCATTTGCTGATTCGATGGCAGACGGCGATGAAAATGGAAAGGATAATGAAGAAGGATGTTTGTTGGTTTTAGATATAAAAATTGACGAAAATGCCAAAAGTATAGTAAAGGAATTGACTGAATGGTGTATTATGGGGACAACAGAAGCACCATTCTTTAAAGTTTAAGGTGTCGCGATAAGTATTTTTTTCTTTCACTACACTCGAACAGAAGTTTATTATTGATAAAACGATTTTACATAATGTTTTCCTGTGTTTCTAAAGACATTTCTCGGTTTTTTTAAATGGAAAAACGAGTTAAAGGCCACCTGAGGTTAAATTGTTACTTTTGCCCATAACATCGCCCATAGATCCATTGCCCATAGAGTGTTCATCAAACTGAGACGTCATGAAGATGGAAAGTCTCTTAGTTCTCTCTCTTCGCACTGGAACACAGCAATTCATTAATATTAGACAGCAATGCAATCATCACTGTTTGGCAGTAGAAATAGGTACGGTGGTAGTATACTTCCTCGGACGAGCTCTTTCACAAGAAGCTCTACTACTACTAAAAGACAAGTAAGTAAGTAAAGAAGTCAAAAATTTCACACGTTAGAAGTGACTTGAAGGCTTTTACACAAACAAGAAGATTTAGTTCTTCATAATTAACAGCACCAACATACTTTACAGCAACACTTACACAACTAAGTACTCTTTATCCTTATTCAAGCCATCATTTAACTGTTTACTACCAATAACTGTCAAATGAACAACAGCGGAGACGCGAGTTTCAGATCGATATGAAATCGAAAGCAAGTATTTATTGAACTACCCTTCATTTACTGAGGAGTGGAACGCGTCGTTAACTCCTACGCACAAAGTCATTATGCTCTGTTACGAAAGTGCTTTTGTTGCTGAAACATCAATATCTGGGAAGATACAAAGACTTCGGAGAAAGTGAACACTGAGATGATGCAGGATTCAACATCCAATGACGAAGACCTGGGACAAGCGATGTTAAAGTAAAATAAAAATCTCGCTCTCTAGGAGTTCATGGTCCTATCAGACAAATTACACGTTTAATTTGACTGTAAAAAACTTAAAAAACCTTATTTAGTAATAATAGTAGAGACAGGTTAATAGACGTAGATGAAGCGAAAGAGGTGTGTCAGGATCGTAGCAGGTGGAAATCCATAGTTTCTGCCTACCCCAATTGGAAACTGGCGTGATAATATGTATGTATGTATGTAGTAGAGACAGCGCAAGTTTCAGTTCGGTACGTACGGTTCGTATTTTGAAGAGTGGAACGCGTTTAATGGACTCTACCTCCTACGTGCGAAAGAAACTTCATTGTTAAATATTGGCATTCTACGCATGAAATGTGTGCGAAATCTTCTGTAAACTCTTGCACCTGTGTAGTTCATGGATTTAAAAATTAAAAACTCTAAATCCTTGAAAATCTATATCTCCAGTTATAAGATAATGATATAGTAAGTTTATTTATGTACGCAGTGGACTTCGATAGGCTGAGGTGATGATGTAGTTTATTTACTGGTGTGCCGTATAATCACTAAACTACCTTACCAAGGTACCTTACAAACCCTTCTGTTAATTCAAAATAGACCAGTCTTTAAATACAGAAATCAAGGTACAAAGCCCCATAAGTCTTGAAGCAAAACCAATCAGTCAAACAGCTTACAATTCAGAAAGCCCTACTTCCACCCATCATTCATTCGTTCAACATATCATTCATTCCACTTCTTCAGTATTGTCATGTCTCCTTGACCCACAAGTTTGTAGTATTGAGTAAGCACAAAAATTAAGGCTAAGCTATTGATGATACTATGTCGCTATTCATACTCCTACTGCCTCGTTATTTGAAGAACTGCAATCAATCTCGGTTACGAAACGGTGGAGGTTGATCAAACAGATAGCCTGTACTTAAAAGATTTACAAAGATGGAATCGGCTTCTAAGAAAGATTTTTAAGTTCTCGGCAAAAATTATATTGCACATCATTGCTGAGTAAACTTAACTAAGGTTTGATTAACTTTTGGCTTTTCTCAATTTCAATTAGGGCTATGCCTACATTGCCAAAACTCGATGGGCAAAGTTTGATGATGAAATCAAGATATTTACCTACTTAACACACGAAGTTCTTGCATAATCAATGGGCTCTGCTTGTGATCGAAACTTTACGAGACTACTAATCAAACCATTATAAGACGAGAGACACCAAACATAGACATAAACAAACCACTACCATATAACACACACTCGTAACAAATTTATAGGGTTCCGTACCCGAAGGGTGCCAAACGGGACCCTATTACTCTCGCTACGCTGTCCGTCCATCCGTCCATCCGTCTGTCTGTCACAGGGCTGTATCTTTTGAACCGTAATAGGTAACCCGTTGAAATATCAGAATATGTGTTGCTATGAGGTGTATCACGACAAAAACTAAAAACAAAAAATAGTCTAAAAACAAAGGGGGTCCCAATTAGGGCATGCATTTCGAAACTTCGAAACTTCATAATTTCGAAATTTCGGACCATATTTGCATGTTTTTCAATTTCGAAATTGACACCCCTACTTTCGAAATTTCGAAATTTAATTATTTAAAGACTGTGTAATGTTAACTTGTCAATAGAACTCCCACATCTGCTCTAGATTAGTAACTAGAGCTTTTCCACCAGCAGGCTGCATTTGAAAACGACTTAGAATCTTTATCAGCAGCTGAATTTATGACTTCCGAAAACCCATTTTTAAATTAGTCAGAATTAACATTTCCATACAAGTTTACCCGTGATCTCTGAACATGCCCACTAAAATACAAAGAAATTTAACACGTATACTGGGTATACGAGCTGTTAACCAAGATCGTCACAAATTATCTCGTCAGAAGACTCCACGAATCGAAAGAAAACTAGGTTTAGAAGAGGCTACAGCATCGTGTCGGCATGAATCTGGACAAGACCAAAGTCATGTTCAATATGCATATTATGCATGTCGTGCCGAGATTCGTTGAAGGTTCGAAGTTGTGCAGGTATCTGGGGCAGGTTATTCGGTTTGGTAGATACAACGTCAAATAAGTATCAGGCAGAACGATCCAGTTGGGCTGGGCAGCATTTCGCAAACTTCGCCTTCTTCTCTTCGCCTAAACCTGTTATCTTTGAAAACAGAAGGTTTTAACCAGTGCGTTCTGCGGGTCATGGCCTACTGTGTCGGGACGTGGACGCTGACAGTTGGGCTTGTCCACAAATTTAAACTTGCGCAGCAAACTCTTCTTTGAAGGATAAAATAAGATCCGTGACGAGATTATCCAAAAATGTACCAAAGTGACTGACATAGCTTGTAGAATCAACAAGCTGAAGTAGCAGTGAATAATTCCTTGAATGGAGATCTTCAAATGTAGGTTAGGACGCTCCCAATCAGGTGGACTGAAGACCTCGAAAAACTATCTGGGATGGAATAAATGCGGAAGGCGGAGGACCGAGTATTGTGGCGAATCTCGGAAGAGACCAAAAATGTCCAGCAGTAGACAGATGGGTTGAGTTGGATAGCATCGGAGACCATTCTTTTCGGAAGGTTGGAAGAACGACTGAAGAGAACAATTAGCTGCTGTGTATTTGTGTACTACGAGAAGGCCTTCGGCCGATACTCTTTCAAAACTGTTCACTGATGACTTGGAGGACGTCTTCAAGACACTGGATTAGACGGAGAAGGGTTGTGATGGAAAAGACGAGAACATTTCACGTTTCCACTTTGCCGATGACATTATTGTAATGGCAGTCTCTGAAACAGCTGAGCGAGATGCTACTTAGCATATAGTATATAGTCATTTAGTGTATCAGTCTTAGTATGAATCTGGACAAGACTATGGTAGACAAGACTATGGTAGACAAGATCATGTTCAAAACGCATGTTGCGCTGCGTGCCAAGCCCATGCGGTCTTCTTCAAAGAAACGACGCTAGAGGTTGTGCAGGAATGTGTCTACATAGGTAGTTAGGTACTCGCTGTTCTATTCAGGTTGGTATACTAGTAGTTAGTTTATACTACTCTTGCATGTCATTACCTACGATGCCGAGACGTGAACGAACACTGACAGTTTGGCTAGACAACAAATTCAAAAGTCGCTCAGCGGATTGTGGAGCGAGCTATGCTTGGAGATTCTTTGATGGAAAAAATTATCCGAAAGAACCAGAGAGTAGCATAGGCTGTAGATTTAGCAAGCTAATGTGACAACGGGTAGGCCAGTCTACCAAAAGATCGATGGCTGTTGGAGCAGACGAATCTTTGGGTGAATACCGCAAAAACGCAGCGTTGGGCGCCCTCCAGCCAGGTGGACCGATGACCTAAAGTAGGTAGCTGGGGTGGACTGGATGGAAAAGATAAAGGTTATTTTGTTGTGGAGCAACTTAGGAGCAGCCTTTATTCAGTAGTGGACTGCGATAGAATTAAATTAAAAAAGAATTAAACATTACCCACAATTTCGAAATTTCGTAATTTCGAAACTGATGAGGCCAATTTCATAAGCCAATTTCGAAACTGAAAATGTATGAAACTGCATGCCCTAGTCCCAATACAAGAAACCTCAAAAAACATGCATTTTTTTCAACGTTTTTGTTCCTGCTCTATCTTCAAAACGGTAATATATACAAGCGTCAAACTTAGTCAGATTATAGTGCATTTTATGTAGTTTACTAAAAATAAGACAAACATAGACATATGTGGTGGTACCTGCGTAAGAAAGACATGCAAAAATTCATATTTCGCGCACTGTGCGTCGATGTATTTTGATAAACTCTCGTAAATTAAATCCGTTTTTATGGGGTATCAGGTCGTTGAGAGATACGGAACCCTTACTGCGCGAGTCTTTTTATTAGAATGATTACCCTTCAAACTGCACTTTCTGCAGCTTTTACTACCCTCTCTAACACAATAAACTGCATCAATAACAAAGTTAAAACGTTTTATAAGATAGACACTAATAAGCTTTCTCAATATCGTTCAATTGGTAATTTGCCAGTCACAGCAAACGTGAAAGTGTTTGTCAGACAAATGATCAGGGCGATAATAAGTCTTACAAGACAATATGCGTGGGTGAACGAAAGCGAATATTTGATTATACTAGTACCTGTTCGAGTGTTCGACTTCCTTCGTCTTATCTTCATGATCGATATTTGTGTTGGCTTCCTTATTTGAATTGATTTCTACTTTAGTTGGCCCTAAATGGTGGGTGCTGTTAACAAAATCTTTTGGTTTATCAATCGATTAATCAAGTTTTATGTTAGCACCTGGCTCACCGGCCTCAACATCCAGTGTACAACACCAGTAACACAATGTTTTAAATCAATTTGATGATATGATTCTTCTTCAAACATCTGTAACTCAATGAGCTTTTCATCAATAACATCCGATCTATTCAATTCTCTATAGTAACCTTCGTTAATAATCTCACTCAAAACAACATTATTCATCTGATCATACTCACAAATCCTATTAGCATTTCCCTGTCTATTTGTTTGTAGTCGCGCGTGCGCGGTAGAAAATATTTGCGATTCAATGCAAGCCAACAAATCTTGTAATAGATTCTGCCACAGTTGAATAAATGGAGGCTATATCATTGGGTGCTGTTGGAAAGTCTGGAATAAGAAACGTCGTTGTAAGAACATTTCAACATTGTATGTAACAGATTTAATTTGTTTAAAAATAATCTACACAATTATAACTCTACTAATTAACATAACTAATTATACCAAAACAGTATACTTGTCGATATAACACATTGGTATTGATTCTCTTGTTCACCAACTCCACTTTATTCATAATATTTAAAATGTCTTTTTTTAATAGTGATGACAAGAAAGTGCAAGAAATTAACACATAACATAATATAACATCACGCCTGTATTTCCCCGAAGGGGTAGGCAGAGGTGTAATAGTACACCCACATTTCGCCAGTTATGTTATAGTCCCAAGTAATAGGGGCGAGCCTATTGCCACTGACCGGGCACAAATCCAGACTCCAGGCTGCTATTGAGAATTTCCTAATGAAAAAACCCAATAACACTTTGCCCGACCCGGGAATTGAACCCAGGACCCCACGCTCAGCAGTCGCGCTTGCAACCACTAGACCAACGAGGCAAAAAATTAAGAACCTTCAAATTAGTTTACGTGATACATTTCTTCATATTTCTAATCAGCACGTTCCGTGATCACGAGTATCACGACTAAACTTGCATGCAAATTCAATTCCGACAAATTTGACAGCACTAAAATTGTTGCCATCCCTTTCTTGCATCTACTATTAGTAAACACCATTATTTATCGAAATTAATGTATTGTAATGGTTCTTAATTTCCTTACAGAACACTACTAACTTGTCTGCGCTTTTTTGCGCATCTTTTGTTTCAATCCAGATCCATAAGTGAAATGAAGACAGACTCATTTAATCATTCACACACCTTAAAATAACTACCGAAACTGTAACGAAAGCCCAGAATCGTGGCTTGTATAACCTTCGAAGGCTTGATCGAATTATAGCGTATCCAAACACGGTAAAGCTAAGCCTTTAGTCGTACATGTGAACGATTTCCGACAACCATTGACTACTGCTTTCTCTTCGAAATTTACTTAGTTTAGATTCAATACGAACAGATATTATGTAAATAATATTTTGTCCATTAAAAATAATAAAGATATATTAAATGTTTCTATCTCCAATCATAACTTTTATGGCTTCAGAGTTATATTATTAGTTTACGCGAATTTCATGAATGTTTATAATAACTCAATAACTGAGAAAACGCAATCTAATGTTACTAAAATGTCTGCGGTTTTATTAACTAAGTTACAACAAAGTAAAGGATGGACTGCAGCAAACGTATGCCTTTGCGCATCGGGATGAAAAAAGAATAAATTAACACACGCTAGGCATCGCTAGCATTTGCAAGGGGTTCTAAAAATAAATCTGCAATATTAATTTTTTCAGCATTGGTGCACCACAGTACAATGAATGGTACAGAAGGCGTAAACTAGTATACGAATGAAATACGTAGCGCACTCTGCTCATTGCTTATCTCTGCGCTTGCAATTTGATCAAACTAGTTGCAGAACCTAAGGGGCTGTTTGCAGTGACAACTTTGTTTCTTTTAGTTAGTAGTACATGAGCTAGGTCAACTGCACTTTTTAGTGTGGAACCAACGTACTTCTTCAGGCATCATCAGGGAGTGCACCCAGCTACACATAAACGAGGATGTCTGTTATGTATGTATACCCGCAAATAGCGGGATAATGATTTTACTATCGAATCGAAATAATCAAGGCCGCCACCTCTAGTACAAAAGGAACTTCCTGCATACAGCTTTTGCTTGGCGTGAGGATTACATACATATTATCACCCCTGTTTCCCTTTGGGGTAGGCAGATACCTTATATCTGTGGCAGAGACTATGGATTACCATCTGCTACGATCCTGACACACCTCGTCATGCATGCTCGTCGGTCTAGAGTTCTCTTAACCTGGCCTACTTTGTGAAAGTCCGCGATTTGATTGCGGAACGTTAGCCGAGGTCGTCCCCTTCCAACTCTGCCAGGATTACGGCTAGTATTTTTTTTAGGTGAGGCATTGAAAGGGCCTCCATGAGTGACGATATTTAATTGATCGTTCGGCGCACCTTGTCAGCCCCGCTACCAATCTGCTGATCGGCTTATCTTTTTCCTACGGCATGAGCTGGTAATATTATGTAGCTCATGTCGACATGATAGAAGGAGAGGCAGAGGCTTTTGTTAGCTTATCAAAGTCCAGTTCAGAGGGAACTGAAGTTCGATCGAAGTTTGATAGGTCAGAAGTAGACTGTATCTACGCTGATAAATTAACTAACCTTCTGCGCTTCCTTTTTGTTTACACAAAGTCTGCGGGCCATCTGCGATGGTGTATTTATCCAGTCCTGTCTGGAATGCAACTCAACTAGGCTGCATTAGCATAATGTAGCATTCATTAATCAGACGATGCCGGTTCTGCTGTAGCCGTTTCAACGCACTTTATGCTGAATTTGTAGTAATGGCCGATAATTTTCAACTATTCATTTGCTGCAGTGACGTTATTTGTGAGAGATTTGATTTTACTATGCGATCTCTCTAGAGGCCAAATCGCCTTCTTTTGGATTTAATTTTGCACAATTAGATTTATGTTCCTTTTAAAACTCTTGTATTAATTTCTTTTCTTTGATATTTCAACCTAAATAGAGGATTAGCGAAGTCGAAGTATCTATACATGTAATAGAAATAACTGAAAACCTCTTAAGGGGTCATTGTACTCATCAATATGGAAAACTTTTAGAAATCGCGAAAAATACATCAGTTGTTGCCTTGTTGTTGCCTACATTTTGTCGAGTTATGCTACCATAAATGTATGGCATTCGCGATTTCAGGATTGGACCCATAATAAAAAAAATTCATAATGATGAGAACAATAAGAGGGTTAAGAGGTTTTTAGTTATTTCAATTACACATTGTATGTAGTATGTATTTGCACCATGCTGCATGGGTGCGAATCTTTTGTTTTTAATCCGGCCGGATGTTATGACCATAGAGAAAAATAGAATCCTAGTGTGCGATCAAGCAAGAGTGTCAAGCGTTAATTTATTTTTTATTTCATTTAAATACAAGAAAAAACTAAAAATAAATGGGACTTCTTACATCGCATGCGATCATATCGAGATAATTTCCAGCCTCCCCTTTTTATCTTGGCTTTTTATTAGTGCCGGCGAAATAAGTGGTTTCATTGAAGCGAGCTTATTTTACAAGAGAAAATAAAAGTTAGGATACAGTACATTACCATAGTAATAGGTTTTTGTCAACCTAGGGAGTATAGATTTTATATTGAGAAATGGTAGATCCTTTTAAATATGTATGAAGCGTGTAAAAAAGCTTGGTGAACAACCCTTATAAGACATGATCGAGGTATGCGAAGTCTTTTTAGAAACAGCTTATGTCGGTTGGTTTTGTCGGTTGTCTAATATCTCATTTTATCGAAATTTCTATATTGTATTTTAATTATGTAGTACTACTACCTACCACATTAAAATACAATTGTAAATTATTCATGAATAAAGAATAATAATTAATAGGCTGTCTTAGGATAAGAGAAAGAGATAATTCTGATCTTTAAAATCTTGAGCGGAGCAAAAACTATAAAGTTCTTTCAATGCTTTGAACATGCAAAAAGCAAGCAACAACGTTAAATGATTTCCTTAAATGGTAGGTATATTTAATATTTAAAAATGTGAATTGAAGGAATGTATAAAGTAAATAAAAAAGTCATTATGTCAGACATTTACAACATCTCTTAACCTACACTGCTGTAAAAGAAAATTATTTGATTTCCGTTCGTCCTGAGACGAAGGGCTCCTATAACTCCCTCCACTTTGTCCTAGTCTAAATCCTTCGCGCTACCTCTATGATTTCGTCTTCCCATCTTCTGCACTGTCGTCCTCGTTTTTGTGTCCCTCAGGTACCACCTCCCCATGGTTTTGCTCCATTTATCATGATTGTCCTCTTAATAATAAGTAGTAAGGTGCAGCAAATACTCCAAAGTGTTTAACTCTCAGCTATTAGCAATGCGACAAGATAAAACTAACGAACCACTACAAAGTTGCTAACGACATGTCCGATGCCGTCGTTCAAAAGTCCATTTAAATGAAAGAGCTAGGTACGTAGTTATTGTATCGTAGGTTTTAATGAGTAATACGCAGCGACAATGTTGTCGCTGGTAACTTGAAATACAGGATTCCGGATCTTAGGTTATAAATGGCAACCCCGAGCGACGAATAATTAGTTAAGTAGTCCGACTATAGGAGGACGAGGTATAAAGGAGCACATGGGTGGAGAGGTATGGCCTGTTCTCTGCAGATAAAATTCAAATTCAAATTAACTTTATTTACTTAAAATGTGGTACAGAGGATGGTACATTCTAAACAATAACCAGACGGACCCTAAATAAATCACTACCTAACCTATGAGGATCACAGGCATGACGCTTACGCACTCCATTCTGAGCGAGGAATGCGGACCAAACACGAGCATTAAATACGCATTAGTTACGATCCAGGGAGCAAATAGAAGCTGCAAATGGGCCGTGCTATAACATAACTTGCTGTTAGACGGAGGAATTCAATATCAACGTTTCAAACGACGTTTTCAAGGAAATAGGATTGTCTGTCTTCTTGGGCTATGAGGTTGGTAGATTATTGTGCAAGCTTTAAAGATGGGCAAATCCAAGGTACAATTAACTAATATTTTAATACACAAAATACTGCTTAAATGCAAGTATTGGTTAATTGGTAAAACAGACTTCAGGGTCGGAATTCCACCCTTATCTTAAGATGTGTAGAAAGCAAATACTTCCAAATTTTGACTCGGTATACCTAATACACGTAACGGCGATGGACAAGATACTACCGCTTAAAATCAACATCACTGCGTTTGATATCTTTCCGCGAAACGTTTACATAATACCATCCTGAATTCTTCTCAACATTACACACTGCCGTCAATCTTCAGGTTATCGAGAACTGAAGCGTAGAAGAACCAGTGTATCTTGGTCTTTCATAGGAGCGCTACTAGCAATGGAAAATGTTAACAATATGCAAAATATAGTATAATTCTTAATTCCTCATTTCCTCACGGGCCAAGATATTCTGGCCATAACTTTAGACGCGATTATTTTACTAGTTACGTAAATGTTTCGCGGATATTATGACTCTTACGACTTGCTGGTTATAAAGGACGTAATGTATCGTAAATAATAAATTGGTGGTACGTGAAGCAAACAATCTGTAAAATACATGAATGCTAAAATCAAATCGGACTTACCTGCGAAAGAAACTAAAATAGTTACGATTTTTTTTAATGAGATTATGAGCCAGAAAACGCAACCAAGTCATAGCTGTTCAGCTCAAAAAGATAACAAAACTGTCACCCAGTACATTCTATCACTCACTCATCTAAATAGCAATGGGTATTGGGTATACATAGGTAGTCAAAGTACATGATTTAAGGAGAATACTACAGGGTAGCCGCGAAATTAAATATTTCTTGCGTTTTTTGCTAATTGTAGCTCTATTTCGCGTTGTATATCAATGGAAATATGTTTCGCGGCAGTACTAACAATGTATTTACTGTATAATACTCATACCAAATATTAATCTAGCTCTATAAGCTGTAGAAGCTCGGTAATATTAATTTACGATCAAATTATCGATAATCGAGCTTGTAGGGCTTATAGAGCTAGGTTTATATGTTTTAGGAGTATTATTCAGTAGATGCATTGTTATTACTGCCGCGAATCATATTTCGATTGATATACAACGCGAAATAGAGCGAAAGCAAAAAATGCTAAAAAAATAATTTCGCGGGCTACCATTCACCTTAAAGAAATATGTTTTTGATTTTTTTTTTTTAATCTGTCACCCATTCATTTAGTAAACAGTTACACCCTGCTGCCTATAGAGCCTATACATCAACATTAAGAACCAATTTATTGAACTTTCTCAACTTTAAAATTCCAAATACACTTCAAATCTTGATAATAGTGGGGTCAATACAATAACAATAAATCCACAACGAACTAAAGAGTCTTTTACACGATACTTTTCTGATGGAAGAGATAATAATGACAATCATCGCCTACTGGAGATGACAGTTACATTACCAGTTGCAGCCGAATGCAGCCTCACCCACACTCGTGTTATGTTTAACACGAGCAACATAGAAATATGAAACTAAAAGAATAGATGCGACATAATATTAAACGACTTATGAGCCAAAACTTTGTGTTGGCATACCCAATATTTATGATGTAAAGATAGACTGTTGGCGATCTACGTTAAAAAAAATTGCCTCATTTCTATTAGGGTTAGTTGAATTAAAACCTCACACAATTACAAGCATTCAGAAATAACTAGTAAATAAAAAATGAAAAAATTAGTTCATAGAAGAGAAAAATATTAAATGAATAAAGAAAAGAAAGCGGAATTCATCAGCTGCTAGCCATCTTGTAGTAGTAAATGTCAACTGCAAGGAATGCGCTATTTTAGTGCAAGCAGCTTAAAGGTGACAGGTGACAGCCTAACGACCTGTCACTCTTCACACCTGGCTTTAAGTGGTGTCAAAGATATCATCTCATAAGAAAGTGAAGAACGGAGCTCTTTACAAGCTGAACGCTGTACCAACTTCTAATTATAGCTTAACATGTACTTACCCTAATTAACGTGTTAACAAGTCTTCTAAATGTTCAGCGTAAAGAATATTTTAACAACATTACAAATAGCGATGGATTCTCAAAATGCCATATTCAGCATCCTTAAGTTTTTAGATAGACTTGCTAGCTTCATAATAACTATTTCTAGTTCAGTTTTAATTTCAAATAGGCATTTTTAAGCACTTTTGAAAGGTAAGTTTGGATGCACGTTTAAATTGTACCTGCGTAGAAACAAAAAAATTTCTTACAGCAAAGAGCTGGCAAAAAACTTCAATAAAAGTCTGATGCAAGAAGTCATTTACATATACTTTAATAGAAAATGCAGTTAACGAGTTTTTGCATCCAGCTGGCACCCGTGGCATCGCTTACGTGTTTTCTTCATACAAACTTTATCATCCCTTTTCACCTCTTTAGAGATGGAATTCCAAAAATCTCTCGTTAGTGCACTTCTAGGGTACTCAAGGAATATTTCCTACAAATTTCAAATCTTCTGGTTCACCGGCTTAGGCTTTGTGTTGTCTGTCAGTCAGTTAGTTACTAGGCTTTGTGTTGTCTGTCAGTCAGTTAGTTAGTTACTCACAGTTCTGTTTTATAGATATAGATTGAAAATGTTCTGAGCTCTTGCAGCTTCGCCATAGAAGTCTACCAACTCCATTTAATTCATAAGTATTACGCTGTCTAAACCTCACCATACACAGACGTAAGATCTGGCACATCTGCAGTCATAATCACCGTTCACCATGCTCTCCACGGTATCTTGGGCACAGTTACATCATAATCGGACACCTACGGCTCGGAAGCGTCCCATCCATATTCATCGCCTGGTTTGGATAACCGGTAGGCAACATAATTGCCCTTTGTATGCTTGAATGGCAGACATAAAGTTGTGTGTGTACGTCGGTTTAGATGTGGAAATGTTATCAATGGTTTGATTCTAAATAAGGTAAGGTTCCATCGTTGGTAATGGATTTTTCCAGAAGCTTAATTTTAATCTTAAAATGTATAATTTTCAGGAACATTATATTTATTAATTTTGATCCCTGAGACAGCGAGACGGAGTTGCGGCAGACCACGCAGGATATGGCGAGACGAATTAGATGTCTTCTATGACAGCTGGCAGGAGGTGGCACAGAACCGCGATAGTAGGAACGGAGGGAGGCCTTTGCCCAGCAGTGGGATAGTACAAGATAATTGAAAACAAAAACAAAAAAACTTAACGTCTTCAGATCACGACTGCTCGAGACGAGTGTAGTGCATTGGTGGAGAACTAAGCCTATTGAAGACCCTGCAAGCCACTCTTCAAGTAGAGTGAGACATTAACAGATCATAAAGCGTATCATTACCATTCGTTCTTGATCACAAACCTTGTAATTAAGTTAATGTAAAACGTAGTCCCATAAAAAAAACTTAATTTAAGACAATAAACACGCATTAACAATTATGAAGTACAGAAAATTTTAATATTTAAACAAACGAAATGAGTACTGAAGTGAAATAATACATACGCGTACACTATTCTGACTTACTAACACTTATGAAAATATATCTATGTACAGTATATAGTGACCGGCTTGTTATTCTACGCTTAATCCATCTTTACGCGAAGCGCTTGGAATTTCATCTTTATTTGGAACGAGGGTCGGTGAACCGCCTCGAATAGTCTTACAAGGCCACCGGTATTGTCCTCCTAGCAACCGATTGCCGCCTCTAATAATTCTTAATTCATGGACAAACCATGTAAATACTCTGTGCACGTTTGACGTTGAAAAAAAATGGCGGGCTTATTGAAAATAGATTAGAACAAAAAAGTTTTTATTTGTCATTTTTAATCGTCATTTCCGTGACACTAAAGCTTTTTTGATCTTTTTGTATTGGTCAGGTGAACTCTACGATAAAAGAACTTACTTAGTTTGTTCTTTCATCGTAGGGTGAACTACCGAATTCATCTGAATCTTCTGTAAAATTCTATGCTTTTAATCAAACTTGCGCCGTGCGCCAGCGACAAAAGTTGGTCTAAAAAAGTATAAAGATATATTTTTTGGATTATCAAAGTAATTATGTCTTAGTTACAATGTATTTTCTAATTTTTGCTAAATAATAGCTAAGGCAACCATTTGCATAAAAAAATTATAAAAGCGTTTTTGAAGCTTGACGAATTTTGTTACTAAACGAATTTCACTCAAATACTTTAGTTCCTTAGCTTCTCGAGAATCATGATTTTCTTCAATGTCTTATTTTTGTCTCCATTAAGTCCCGTTAACGGCTAGTTTTAGCACACATAAACAAGAACTTTAAAAGCTTTTCTATGTTCTTAGCCATTTTAAATAAGTAGATTATTGGGTTCTCTAAAGCGAGTTTAGAGTCTGAAGTACGGTTTATTTCAAAGTAAAGTAGCATTCACTAATAAATCTTTACAAAATAAAACTACTTGCTAAAATTTTACTGAAATTCCTACTGAGATTTCATAAAAAATTAAATAACATAACATAACATCACGCCTGTATTTCCCCAGGCAGGTAGGCAGAGGTGTAATAGTACACCCACATTTCGCCAGTTATGTTATAGTCCCATGTAATAGGGGGCGAGCCAATTGCCATTGACCCGGGCACAAATCCACACTCCGGGCTGCTACTAAAAAATTTAAAAATTAAATATGTTGTGTGAATATTGTTCTGAAGACAACAGCCATTTTGATCACCATTAAAAGTACATTCCCTAAGCACATAAAGACCGCTCCCAAATTGCTTCATCCAGACCACGAGCAACGAAGTACCACGAATTAATAGACAATCATACTATTCAAATACGATAAGTTCCCACTGCAGTCAGTCATTTAACACTGTAATCGTGATAATAATACGAAAGTGTATCTGAGTCTGAGGTAATTTTGTGCCGAGTCGAGCCAAGCCGAGCGTAAAATGAGGCCCGATCGGACCCCAACCGCGGGCCCGGTGAACCATGGCCCGAGATGACTTCATTGTTTTAAAGCAGGGCTGACACTTCATGGAAAATCGTAGAGATTTAAAAAAAAATTGTCTCTAGAAGTGGTGTTACTTAAATGAATGTTTTTCTGTATAATGCGTTTGTAAATTAGGTACAGTCAACAAATCGGAATCATGACCCACTCACCCGAGAATTCGTATGATATTGTCAAAACAGTAAAATTTTCTTCTTATTAGCATCGTGCTGCACTTAGGACATTTTGTATATTAAGGAAACTGCGTTAATACGGGTCAGAAGTCTATGCAATTTTGAGCTTTGTTATTAAATGCAATAGCAATAATGAATAAAGTAATTAATAATTGGATAAAAAGTTACGTTTTTGATAAAGCTAGAATTGTTTTGACTTTCGAATTAACTTTCGTTCCGCATAGTTTACCTATAAAAAAGAAGTTTTTTTTTTTCGAAAACCTATACGAACTCTTTTAATTCCAGAAGAATGTCAATCAAATTAGAAGAAACTAACTGTCACTGTACAATTAAATTGATAACAAGTTTGTTGCCAGGGAAATATCTTTGAGCGAAACTCGACCTAATTGTATCAGAATGTTTGTAGAAAATTAAGCGTATGGTGGGTCATGATTCCGTTTGGTTGAGTGTACCTACCATGATTCTTTTAGATTCGACAAATACTACAATGAATATGTATATACATAAAATGCATCTTCTGTTCCAGTAGGCATTGAAAGTCATTAGCTAGTTTCCAAATATATAATTTTTCAAAACTGTTTTGATACGAGCATTATACATTTATACAATATCAACTCGTATGTTTTTACATACCTAAGCAGAACAGTCCATTTTACATGTTTGAAGACTGGCTATACCTGAAAACAAAACAAACAATCCATTATTACATGTCCTAATATGTTTAACTTCTCTGAACAAACAAATAATAAAACTTTCCAAAATAAAAGCAGTTATAAACAAATTTATATTGAACAAATATTTTATTTTATTTGGTTGTTGAAATAAAAAATACGGCTGCATTATGCTTTCTCAATACATCAAAGAGCAGAAGAAACCAAAACCATTTTCTTTTTTTATTATGTTACATAATTTTTCAAAAAAAGAACCTGCTATGCAGGCCGCCTGTGAAATGCATTAAACATACCATAAGGTGTTAAATTTACCGCCGTTTTCACTCTAATATAAGAGATGACCGAAGCTCTGGCGATGTGCCAGTTGCTAGAGTATTTCAGGACATCCCTTTTAAGTGTTTTATTAATTTGCCTTAAGGTTATTCCAAGCAGAGACGTACTACGAGAATGCCAGCACTGAAGACTGATACACTAATCAAAACAAACGACTTGTTTTATGTACACTGCCCGTGCTATTATGCCTAAGATGTTCACCATCAATTGAGAAGCCGCGATGTATAGGAAACAATGTCTAAGCTTCTTAAATATGAAGTACTTTCTATAGTTAGTTTGGATGACGCGACGTGTAGTTAGCTGTGTCGTCAGTCATTGAATATAGCGCGTAGTAAATAAACTTTAATGGAATTTCTCCATATCTGAACCAATAAGTTATGATGGTATAACAATAAAAACAAGTGAGGCGTAGAAACAATTTACAATCAACAGTTAATTAACGAAGTAGTGGATATTGACCGTCCCCCTACAGCCGTAACACATCATGACAAATGGTCGGATTGGATACAAAGTCATAATAATGATAGGATGGTTGGTAATCCATCAAAAGATCTTCATCTTTTTATATTAATAAATAGTTGAAAAGGAAATCTAATTAATACATTTAGGGTAAACTGTCCAGTGTACCGGCCTCCACCTATGTCCGTCCACTCGAAATAATTTTTGAATAAATTAAGAATATTTATATGATTTTGAGCCTACAACGAATTTTATAAAAAACTATGTTTTATTACCTCTACAACCTAGACGTAGCAGCATCTGTCGTAAGTAATCAGCGGAGTTTTAATTTGCATTTAAAAACGGAGGTAAGTGCACGCGTGTACCATAGACAAGTTAGATAACAAAAAAATAGTGGGGAGTTGTTTTTAAATGGTGAGTTGCATGTTCTTACAATCATTATATCAAAATAGGTTTATGTTTTATGACTGTATATACGTCTATTTACTCGATTTGGGTGTTAAAAATGCATTATTGTGTACCGTTATTAAAAAAATCGGGGGCCGGTAGACTGGAACAAAAAAGAAGCTACTTCCAGTGTCTGGCCTACCCCGGCCGGACACTAGCTTCGAAACATCAGATTATTTTGTACATTTTATTATATATCAGCATGCTGTGAAGGAAAATTGTATCGGTATTATCTCTTTCAATTTCTAGTTAACCTCATATCCAGTCTCCGGCCGCAAAAATAAGCTCTACAAATATTATAGGTACAAGATCTTGTATGAGAATACGCTGGCCGGACTACTGGTAGTATTGTCTAGTGCACCGGCCCTTGAAAAGACTAAGCGGCCGAGGCACTGGCTATAGTTCCAGTTTCCGGCCACTGTCTATACTTACATAAAAAAAATCAAAATAAAATGTATATCAAAATAAAACCAAATTAAAACACAATTCATGCTCTTAAAACTGTTTTGGTATTGGACAGTGTTTTTCTCTGCTCTTGTAACATATTTATGAAAAATAAGTATAAGTAGTAGTATAAGAAGTAATAAGTTTCTTTTAACAAAATTAAAATTAAGATTTTTTGAAACAAAAAATAACAAAGTTTGTTTGTAGTTTGTATTTTTTTTTTTAAAACAAGCCAATTTAAATCATACTTCAAAATGTAATTAATATGTTTCATTTAAGTTTTGTTTTGGTATTACGAATGTATGTGTGTGTTTCTAGGGAACGCTACTGTCCCCGGAGCATAAACTTGAGTAAAACCGTAAGATATAACCACAGTATAAAGGGATAATATGGGCTGGCCATGTCTGTCGAAGGACCGATGGCCGTTGGAGCAGACGAGTCCTTGAGTGGAGACCGCGAATCGGCAAACGCAGCGTAGGGCGCCCCCCTGCCAGATGGACCGACGACCTAAAGAACGTGGCTGGGGGGGACTGGATGCGGAAGGCAGAGGACCGAGCGTTGTGGCGCAACTTTGGAGAGGCCTATGTCCAGCAGTGGACTGCGATAGCCCGAGTTGATAAAGGGATAATATAACTTAGTATAACTAGTGATTCTTAATCAGTAATAAATTGTATCAACATTCAAAAATAACTCTTATTTAAATATTCTGAGAGCCCACTGGCCATTCACTAGCAATTTAGAAAAGTTAATTCCTAGCGTCCGGCCTTTAGATTTCTGTTAGGTGGCCGGAGACTAGGCCTAAGGTGGTCAGGCACTGGATTGGGGCGGCCGAACACTGGAGAAAACTTACTTTTTCGAAAATTTATTTTTCATATGAAAACTAGCAATCTAAGTATTTTAAATCAGTTTTAAATGTATTTTTAAGTATATTTATGATTTATAGAAAATATACTTATACACTGATTCCACTGGAGAGCTTAGTTATAAGTGCAATAAGTCAGCTGACTTCTTAAGAGGCCGGGTACTGGGCATGTTACCCTATAATTGAAAAGAGAGAAACAATGGAAAAGTAACAATAACAACACAGATCTAAGGGCCGATTTTTTGATCCGTTGTTAAGGCAACCAATGGTTATAAATAGCAACAAATGGTTAAATTCCAGTAAAATCTGTTTTTTGATCCGTTGTTAACAAGACCAATGGTCAAATAAGTAACCATTGGTCATAATAATTAACCACGACTCCGTCGAGGGTTTAGAAAGATGGTGGCTAGTCAACTCTTTGTACCTGCAGCTGTTTCGGGTGGGTCTATTGAAATTGAGTGTATTGTGTTATTTTTTCGGACATAACGGCGAAATTTTATACCACTGGCCATATGCAACAATGTTTCGGTGTCAAAATGAAGCATTTTATTGCGATGAGTGCAATGACACAACGCGGTAATTTTTTATAGTAAGATTTCAAAGTTGGTTGTGTGGTGTATGGAAACGGACATGACAATTCAACATGAAATTTGTGTAGATAAAAATTATACTCTGTCAGAAGAAATTATGATGCAGGATATGAAAGAAAAATAATGACATGGACAACAATAATTAATTGAGACATATCTATTTTTCACCATTGCTAAACTCAAACGATACCTACTTAAATGTAAAATGTAGATAAGTACATAAAAATACTCAATTATTCAATGCAAATAATAAAAAAACATGAAGCAACTGGCGGGTTCGCCCGCGTGGATGCATACCTCGAAAAATGTTCATATTCCTGAGATAAAATATAATAATAATAAAGCCCATATGTTTTTTTTTTTTTTAATCCGGTTTGTTTTCTATCTTTATGCCAAAATTTCATTCAAATCCGTTCAGCCCTTATAGCGTGATTGAATAACAAACATCTTCACAAACTTTCACATTTATAAGATTAGTAGGATTTATTTATTTCTTTATGAATTGCTCCTTTAAAAAATAATAAACTTAAATCAAAATCAATTGAACGTGTACAGATATTTTAATATCAGTGATGAAAATTAGGCACCACGATATAACTTTCAAAATTAACCGTAACAAACAACTAAAATTTGACAACAAAGGCCACCTTTAAACAAACGCCCGTGATAACCGTCAAAATGCATTAAGCTGTGCTAGTGTTGCCATGAAAAAATAATGACTCCTTACGTAAAAGTACTCTGCAATGGGTATGTCAGTGTTCATTGCAATGGCAACATAGTTAACCATAAGTCATCTAAACCAATAGTTAAATGGGGATCAAAAAACGTAAACTCTATTTAACAATTGGTTAGTCCTAACCAATGGTCAAATTAACAAATAGTCAACACGATTTTTACTACGGATCAAAAAACCGGCCCTAAAGTAATCGCTTACAACTAGTTAACACCAGCTAAGATCGTGATATGTCTACCGATACCCCTGGGAACTGCTCTAATTTTTACGACTCAATGGATAGCTAGTAAGGGTTGGGCTTCGAAGGAAGCGGGACAAAGACAAATTCCAAACGAATAACCATCGAATAACAGATAGTGCCTACATTTGAGCGCATGACAGTCCCGGCTGTCATTATATAGTCGATGATACTGATGTACGGTAAAACTCTAATGAGTTTATGTTTACATCTTTAGAATGTTTTTGTTATGTATACCACTGAACAAATAAATAAATAAAAAATTAAAAATCGTAGGCATTTGCCCCTGTAAATTTAAGCCCAAAATTTCAGTATCTTTGCTAGTGAGTTGTTCTTTATGTATAAAATGGCATGCTTAAAATGCTTATGTCATGACAAATTCAAATGGTCATTCAGTCGAGTCAATGAGAAAAGTCATAATTAAGCACCAATTAAAACCGACTCATTCTTATTCTTCTGACTCTGGAAAAAGGCCCTATTCTCTTTAATGTATAACAGACTTATTAAATACTTGTACTGATTTTATCAGTGTTCTGTAGACTTCATCCACAGACCGGTCTGTGACTTCATCAGAAGACGTTCGGTTTGTTTAGCACTGAGAAGGCTTGAGCTGGTTGCAGACTAAGGGTTATTATATTCAGAGACGAATCTAAGCGTGAACTCATGCTTCCAACTGTCAAATAGCACTGCATTTTAAGCCTAAGAGCTAAGCTAAGTTAGTTTAGCTTAGCTCGGCATAGCTGAGGTAATTTTTCATACTTGTGTGCAGAACGCAAACTATCTAAAAGCTATCAAGTTACTTTAGATTACTAGCTTAGTTCAGGCATAGCTCAGCTCTTGGTCTGCAACCAGCTTTGATAAAATTACCAATTTAACTCTCATAGTGTAAAAATCTGTAAAAAAGTCAAATCCCATAAATAACTTCATCTAACAACACCTCACAATCAATAAAACTTTTCATAGTTGCTGGTCTTCTAGCCGCAAGTTGTTTTGGTTGCGCAACCAGTGACATTTAGC
This sequence comes from Asteroscopus sphinx, assembly GCA_949699075.1. NCBI lineage: Eukaryota > Metazoa > Arthropoda > Insecta > Lepidoptera > Noctuidae > Asteroscopus > Asteroscopus sphinx. The sequence goes on along the minus strand of OX453022.1, from coordinate 15,745,582 downwards.
GCCACATTTACAATTACCATCGGTTCTCGGTTGCATCTCACTTACTTCCGTTAGTAAACGAACACAATACCTATTAGGAAACCAGCTTCTTCAATTTGACATTCGTATTACAACTTGTTAAGTACCGTTGGTATCGTCAATGGAATGAACAACTTCGAGAATACCTGTTTGATTCCATACATGGAAATAATAATATAGGTATGAAGAAGTGCAGTTGTCAAGAATTATGATGTACCAGTTTCTTAAAGCTTTGCTGGATGGGTAAGAAAGAAAAGAAAGTACCTAATATAAGAAAGAAAATAATATAAAACATCGTTTATAATGAACATGTGTGATCCAGAAAAAACATAGTAGGTACAATTTATGAACTGCACGCATTAGAACTCTGTCTTCTCACAGGAGTAAAGAATAAAGTGTAGCAGCTAGCAGCTAAGTGGCGCCCCCACAGAAATAGATAGAATGGAAAAGTACGCGTGCCAACACTCTGCGCCATAGTGCAGGGCATTTCAAAGCCTTTCTCAGTACGCCTTATGACTTGTTTCTGTAAATACTGTAACAAAAAAGCGTAAAAATGCCTTATTGTGCTGTTTCTAAGTGCAGAAACAAAAGCTGTAAAGTACATTTGATTAAAGTTAATTTTAAAAAATTAATCACGTCAATATGTAAGGCGTAGTTTGTTTGAAAGTTACCAAACATGAATTGCAAATAAAATTGTGATTACAACCATTCTACTCTATCTATTTCTGTGGGCGCCCACATCAGTAAAAAAAAAAATACTTGTCGAGTACATCATTTATCGAAAATCCGGTTGTTTGAATTGAAGTAAAGGTACTGTAGTTTAATCAGAAACTATTAACCCTGTAAAATATGGTTCGCTGTAGTCGTAGATAAAAAGAAATGCGAAAAACAGTGGTCACCTTAAAATGGAATTCTGTGGAATGCAGAGTTGCACTAACGCCTTTAGTCCGTCTAGTCCACAGAAATAGATAAGAGTAGAATGGTTGTAATCACAATTTTACTTGCGTTTCATGCGTGGCAACTTTCGAACAAACTACGCCTTACATATTGACGTCATTAATTTTTACAAATTAACTTTAATCAAATGTACGTTACAGCTTTTGTTTCTGCAGTTAGAAACAGCACAATAAGGCATTTTTGCGGGTTTTTATTACAGTATTTACAGAAACAAGTCATAAGGCGTACTGAGAATGGCTTTGAAATGCCCTGCATTATGGTGCAGAGTGTTGGAACGCGCGCCCTGCCCACTTTTCCATTCTACCTATTTCTGTGATCTAGTCTGTCTATTCTTCACTACACCTACATAGTTTTAAACAAAATAAACAGTATACAAAAACCAAAGTTATGTTGGAAACCTTTATACAGTAACTTAGCCCGAAATTGCTAGCAATAGCTAGCAATAGAAATAAATCTAACTCACTCTAATTACGTGAAAACTGTCAACACCAGCATTCCTTTACGCCTTAGTCTCAGGTCTTAGTTTATAAAGGCACCAAGCACACGAAGTATTCAACTTAGCCAGTCAATTTACGGCCGATAGTTGTCCCATGCTCCAATTGGTTAGTTGTAGAGACACAGCGGCGCTAATTACTATACAGGCAATTAACGCACTAAGTACGAATTAATTCGATCAAGCCAAGAAACGAGAAATATTGTGGAATGTAGATTTTGCGTAACGTTGGCATGTCAATGATCAAGGGGTTTTTTTATTTAAGTAGAATTTATTAATAACTCAGGTAAGCTAGGTTTGACTCAGAAACTACTAGAATACTTTGATAAGATAATCTGTTTTTTTAATGTTTTTTTTAATAATAATAAATATTTGCGACATTTTTACACAGCACCAGCTAGTCCCAAACTAAGCAGAGCTTGTACTATGGTTACTAGACAATGGATATAATACTTATATACTTTTTTTTTTTGTAAATACATACTTATAATATATGAGAAACACCCAGACCAACACACCCACACCTATGTTCATCACACAAATATTTGTCCTGTGGGAATCGAACCCACGACCTCGTGATCAGCAGTCCGGCACTCAAACCACTAGACCACAGATGCCGATTTTGCTGTCCGTTTGTCTGCTACAAACCTACAAACATTGCAGACCTATTTTAAGCCAGTTTCTGTTGTTCAAAAAGGCTAAACCTGGCATACACGTGTAATTTTGTTGATAAAATAATAATAGGCACTTTAAAAAGCCATTGATATTTATTTTTGTCATTGTCGGTTTTATTTTCTCAAAGAACACCTTGACAAGCAGCAGTCAAACGACAAGCAGAAGAATAAAAAACTACCGACCATTAATTTAAAAACAATAACAATTTCCCCATAAAAAGATAATTGGAAAATTTCATCGTTAAATTGCTGCACAATACCTTTCATCGTTGTACTAATTAGGCTTATTACCCTCATTTCTCGTACAAGATACTCGACTAATTATAAAGACATGTTTGCTAAACTCTCCACTACATTATTCACAAGTCACATCGCAGTTATTATCTTAAGTTTAACAACAATAGTATCTCAGTAAACCATCGTCTGAACATAACGACCAAACAGCCCAATAGACGCCTAATCTATCTATACTATAATAAAACTGTAAAGGTCGAAAAGTCTGTACATTGAGTTTTTTTTCGCGAAAACCGGCTAGGGGGACTAGAAATAAGCTATAGAACACGAATCAATCGTTTAAAAAATTTATGTCTGTCTGTCTGTCTGTCTGTTTGTTACCTCATCACGTGAAAACGGCTGAACGGATCGTAATGAAACTTAGCATTTGTATTGGTATTAGTCTAACTTAAAATATAGGGTATGTTTTATCTGAATCAGTTGAGTAGATCCAGCAATACAGCTTGACCCCTCTATTGTATTAAGTTGCATACAAAGTAGAGGTCATGATTGTTGGTTGGATGCAGATTGCAGGTTCCTAAAAATACAACTGGATTCTATTAGTATTATAGAAAATATAGAATAACATAACATAGCCCATCACTGTCCCGCTGCTGGGCATGGCCCTCTTCTTGGAATGAGAAGAGTTAAGGAACTGGATATTGTTAGTGTAATAGATTATCATAACGTAATCAGCTCATTACCTACTGAGTACTGCCCCACTGCTGGGCACGGACCTCTTCTCGGAACGAGAAGACTTAAGAAACTAGAAAATATAGAATAACATAACGTAGTCAACCCATTACTGTCCTACTACTGGGTATGGCCCTCTTCTCAAAATGAGAAGAGTTAATGAACTGGATATTATTAGTATTCTAGAATAACATAACATTACCAGCCCATTACAGTCCCACTGCTGGACACGGGCCTCTTCTCAGCATAAGAAGAGATGTGGTTAGTGTTATAGAATAACATAATCAGCCCAATTACTTCCCACTGCTGGGCACGAGCGTCTTCTCAGAATGAGGGAGTTTAGGGCTAATTCCAGGAAATTCCATCACCTTAGCCGGTTGGTTGTAAAAACAAAATATAGCATGGTCGGTAAATAGTGTAATCGTCTGTGTAGGCGCTTATATGTATATATTTGAAGATATTCTGTTCATAATTATGACACGATGTTATTTTCCGACATCCACGCGGACGGAGTCGCGGGCACAGCTAGTGTTGAATATAATGCGTACAATACATTCTGCCACTAGCTGAGGCGGGGTACTGCAGTCCGATTGGCCCTACCAAGCCGGCTATTGGCTAATCACAAACGCGGCAGTTTTGACGGCTCATGGAAGTGGTCGAAACTGATTTGAAGATTTCAAGTGGTGAATAGTGGCGACCTACATTAGTGTTTCTTACATGTGTTGCAGACATATCGGCCGCCTGTTATGAGGCGTCTATGGGCTGTATATATGGTCATTGTCTGAACATAACTTATCGCAGAATTCCTTTCCAAGAGAGATTTCTATCGAGATTTTAGAATGGAAAACGAAAATATTTATAAGGAAACTTACTTCACATTCTGTTTTATCAATCGCTATACTCATACATACATATAAGGTAGCATCTGTAGTTAAACCTTCCACCGGTTAAATCATCCGAAGATAAAATTTGCATGAATATAGGATGTTTCGCATTTCAGTCATTACCAATACATTAAATGCCATCAGGAAGTTTAACAACTCGTATTAACATAAAGAAGCCGGCAATTTAAACTATACTTCACGATATAAGTAAGGTAAAAGTTTTAAAAGAGGTTGTATTGTTTTCCATAGTTTACATGACCTCACCCATAACAAATGAAGAAACGAATGAATGTTTAGGTTACTATTGTACTACTAATAGCGTCCTTGATAGACAACTGTTTCTACAACTCTATTATCTAGGGCACACATTCATTTAATTACTTTACTATATCAAATACAGGGTGATTTACAGAGCGCAAAAAGATAGAAGTTCTCGATGCCCGATGAAAATCTGCGTAATTTCAGAGATTCTAGGTCTTTGCGTAAATTACTCATTGAAAAAACCTTTTACTCAGTCAATGAATATTTGGAAGATAATTACTTATCATAGGCTAGAATTAACTACAATTAATGCATTTTTTTTTAGATGTTTTGCAAAAACATGACTTTACCTAGATGCCAGCACAATGGATAGGAAGATAAGATAAGCGTGAGCGAAGCGAGCGCGAAAATTTTGTGTTTATGTTTTTGGTGGTTTCGGGCTTTCCTCATTCAAATAGATAAATGTTACAGAATAGTTGCTTACAATATACACCAAACAAGTAGAGCATACGAAGGCTGAATATCAGGCGTGAGTGAACAAGTTTTTTTTTCACTGTGCATAAACATACTGACTGCCGGGACTGAGTAAGAAAAATCTGAAATGAAATCTGATCTTTAAAAAAGTTATTACATTTAAAAAAATCTTCATTCAGTTCATTACATCATCTGGGACGCACCCACGCAGGCAAGAAACGCATGTGGAATGATAATAGCAATCGTTGAGGATTTTCTATTAAACATTATATTATCTGTGATTAAGCGATTCGTCGCTATAATTCAATAATTGAGAAGGGAAATAAAAAATAGTACTTTAGTTTTTATCTAATTTACTAAATAGTAAATATTATATTATAGAAAATTTAAAAAGCAATGCACATGCATTTACCTTTGCCCCATTCTTATTTAGCAAAATTTTTGGAATGCTGTCCATTCCCGTCCTTGCCACTTAATCCACTACTAATACTAGTAGTGATGTGATTATGACGGGTTCGGAAGTACTTAGGTCGAGGCTCACGGCCCGGGGCAATTGCCCCTATTGCCCCCCCCCCCCGGATCCACGCCTGAACTGTAACCATATTTAAAAGAAAATAAATATTTGAATTAAAAAGATTTATTATTTACCATAATTTCAATACATCGATGAGTTGAAAAAATTTGGCTTATTTGACAAAGCCAATTTGCTCGCGCCATTTTTTTTGATGTTGCAGTAGCAATAGTAGGCCGACATGAATAAAAGACTGAAAATTCTTCACAGTATTTTATCTGTGTTCCAAGAAACATCCTTAACAAAGTATTGAGGCAAACATGTAATGGTCGCTTTCTATTTAATCGTCCACCTGTCTCCGACAGACAAGACTTCATGAGCCCCATGTATAATAAGGAAAACACTTTACAGCCTACACTTAGAATTCTCGGCGAATTTCATTTAGCACATAATTGCTGTTTTATTAATAATAATAATTGTAGTAAGAGTTTATTATTATTTGCACTGATTATTACAGGTTTAAGAAAATTGCTGGCTATTATCAATGACGTATTGTAAATAGACGCGACATACACCAACATCGTCGCTCCATAAAACAGCGCTTACTATAGTTACATACCAGCGCAAGCATGTAATGAAACGTTTTTCTTAATTTGTACATCCTCTACAAACACAGGAAGGCATTATTTCCACAAAATGTTGCAAGAACTACGCATGTAATAGTCTAGCCGCGACGCCGAATAGTGTGTTACAAAGGGAATGTAGGGCAATTACCTTGCTTTAATATTGCCAATACAGAGCGCGGGCAACACATTTATACTTTTAATATCATCATCATCATCATCATCATCTCAGCCGAAAAAAACGTCCACTACTGGATAAAGGCCTCCCCCAAAGGGGGGGGATATGCCATAATCGCCACGCTTGGCAGGCGGGTTGGCGATCGCAGTTGGTTGTTTAAATACTCGGAGAACGCTGCTGCCCATCCTCTGGTGAATATCTTAGTTGCCTTTTACGACACCCATGAGAAGAAAGAGGGTGGTGCAATTCTTTACGTCCGGCAGCACACGGACGTATATAATCATTAATAATATATAATAATAATATAATCATTTAATAATTAATTAATTAATAATTATTTACTAATTATTAATTATTTAATCATTTAATTTTTTAATATAATCATTGGCTATTATTGGCTTACTGAAAAACGTAATTCTATAAAATTCCATTAGGTACAAAAAAATCCAGGAGCTAAGATACAAAGAAGTAGATTTATTTATTTGTTCAGATGAATTTATAGATCGCTAAAATTATAAGCGTTTCTTTTTGCTAAGGTGAAGTTAGAGATAAAAGGTCAGACGCAACTTCAGTCAACATAGAAAGCCACAATTATGGGACACCCGGAGTTTACAAGGCATTTAGACTTAACATAACCAGCCAGTATTATCTCAAGTAGTATCAACACACCTCTTGACTCCAAAGCCATGTGTTCAGCAAAACACGCTGAGATTCGAGATAATAAGACTTGTTATTAGTGTCGTTTACGTCAACGTGCACGGCTTGTCGAGATCCAACCCTTAAAAGGTAAATCGGTATAAGAAGTATGGTGGTATTGTGAAACGAAAAGTCTTGAAAAGATTTAGAAATTGTACCAGTACTTAAGTTTTTAACGGTGAGACTATAAATCAAAGCAGAATTAAGTTTCATTAATGTCTGAAATGCCACGCACCGCATGGCACGTAGTGATAAAATGTAAATATTGATCGAAATAACTAGATACTTAAACTTAACCACAATAAAGACCCCAAAACCATAAAGTCAAAAGTAGAATGTGGAAAGGGCTTCTAACAAACAGTTATATTATTTATACACCGCTACAGAAGGGACCCATGCATCTTATTGAGGCCACACGACCAGATGATATATGGTAAGCTGCAGGTAACAGGAAATGTTCCATTGAGCACAGTGTAGAGGTTATTGATGGAAACGCGTAACAAATTGCTGATTAGAGCCTGTAGAGCAAGAAGAGGTCAGATCGGGATAAATTAAGTGTCAATAGTTTAGCACGAAATTATGATGGAAATGCAAGATGATGAGGTGCGGTGAGCTAAACCAATACATAGTTACACAGCTTATAGTTAAGTATACTGATATAGCGGATGCAAAAATCTAAACAAAAGGTTGATAAATTGACATTCAAGAATAGATTTTTTCCGCAGTAGTTTCAGTGACACCTAAAAAAGTAAGTTTAGAGGATATATTTCTTTATATTGTGAGCCTATCAGAGAATTCTAGTCCCCTCCAAACTTCCCGTTATAACTGTAATTTACATCAATGATACACAATTTAGAAATATTTCAATTGTATCTCCATTTCCGCTAGTGTTAACGCAAATACCTGCAATCTCTTAGCGTTCATACTTCATTGCCAAGGTCTAATTCCCTGATGCTAGGGTCCATTTGACACAGAATTTACTTCCCTTTGGCTATCGGTCAGCGTGAAAACCACGCAAATTGCTCAGAGCAATAGTCACGATGCGATCCCACATTTACTTACGTGGAAAACGAAATAATGCACGTCGCAATCCAGAAATGAATGATCCATTCTACATGTTTGAACTTCTTACATGTTTAGAAAACAGTGTAGAAAACTAAATAGACTATACATGACACTGGAATTTTGTTGGAATCTAGTACTCACTGGGACAGCGAGACGCAAGCATACAAAAAAAACTTTTAAAACCAATTGTAGCAGATTTTTTATAGTTCAAAACTCCATCAGGTTTTTGACTAAAGCCAAAACAGATGTCGTCTCCAAACAGCAACAAAATAAAGAAAGAAATTTTAAATATAACGCTTTTGGTGAAATCTGACTTGTAGAAATTATATTTCAACAGAAACATTAATAGGCACCCAAAGGCCAGCAGTATAAGCTCAAGTTGTTGAGAACTCTCGTGACTTTATATTAGCCCATTAACCTATACAAACCCTCTTCTAGTACTTAAACTATGCTATAAAATTAACAGGAACATTTCAGTATACTTAACAGGAATTTATATGACAATAATCATAAAGTGGAACTGTCGTGCTAATCTTAGCGTTTAGCATAATTGAAAGCAATGCTATAAAATTGTGGTTCTCATTAAAATCTTAGGCGATATTAGGTCAAACTTAGAGATATTTCTCATTCATCATCATCATTTCAGTCGAAAGACATCCACTGCTGGACATAGGCCTCCCCCATAATGGGGGGGAAATGCCATAATCGCCACGCTTGGCAGGCGGGTTGGCGATCGCAGTTGGTTTTATAAATACTCAGAGAACGCTGCTGCTCCTCTGGTGAACCCCTTAGTCGCCCTTTTAGGACACCCACGAGAAGAGATGGGGTGGTGCTGTACTCTTTGTGTCCGGCACCACACGGAACATTATACATTAACATTATTAACATTATTTCTCATTAATACACTTTTATACGATGATATTTTTAAAAGTACAGATATGTTGTTGCGCGTGCAATCTGAAGACTCAAAAACGTCATAACTGGGACGTTTTGCTAATAGTGTGGGACAAGCAAGGCGCCGAGCGTGACGTGTGACAAAAAAACTCCTAATTACAAACGAATCAAATCGAATATTAATCAATGCTATTTTAGTTTTTGCAAACAGCGCCACCTAGCGCTGAATTTAAGAAGCTAAATTTAAGAAGTTTGTCATATCCATATAACACAAAGTTACTTTTTGTGTTTTTTTTAAATAGGTAGTTACTAAAGGAGAATTATTTGCTGCTATAATTTTTCTCTTAGGTCAATGACCTATGAACTAGGACGTCTTAAGTATTTTGCAGTTTTCTCACTATAACTCAAAAATTTATTATCGAATTATAGTCAAAATAATTTTAAAAGAGAATTTTTATAAAGGTCCATCAATGTGGGAGATTATAAGTTTCTACATTGCATAGCTTAGAAATGGCAGGGGGGGGGACACATTGCAAGCCACTTTGGCGGGCTGTATTTCGCAGATGGTACACCTGATAAAAAAGTTATGTATGAAACATTACCTTCATTCTAGTAGACCTATTCAATGATACCCCACACGAGGGGGTGCAGCGAAATAAAAAATTTCACCCCCATTTCACATGTATGGGCGCCACCCCTAAAATACGTAATCACGATTTTTTTATTCTTTTAAAATTGAGATCTATATCTAGACTATTTTTTAACAAAATTTCATTTACTTATGTTTATAACTGTAGAAGTTATTAAGCTGTAAAGGATTAGGACAGACGGACAGACGGACGGACATGACGAAACTATAAGGGTTCCTTGTAGGACTACGGAACCCTAAAAATGCCGTCATGTGCGTACAGAAAATGTTCTAATTATTATGGCGCGAAACTAACTTACTTACTTTGCACTAGTTTATGTATATTGTGCTGCCGCTGCGTACGGAACATATTTTTCATTGGTTTTATTAGGTTATGACATACCCAGTGGCGTGCATTCCATATAGGCAAATAAGCAATGCCTACCTCATTAGAATTTAATATTAACTATTACTAAATCAATTAATCAGCGTATTAAAAAAAAACAATTAACATATGTACTCAATAATAATGTATGAATTCAATGCAAAACGTACCTCAATGTGCAATGTGCGTTCGCACGATTGCCTGTCACGTTCACACACACAATCAAACCTTTTTGGTAACCATATACACTATTATACACACACACTACTTTAGGCTAATACCCGAAGTCATACGACAAAAAAATTAATCACGATATGGCTATGCGTAAATAACTAACATTTGACATTTCGCTATTTAGCCGTCTTATCATGCGTCACCTGCTTCTGAAAACGTCGCTGGTGACATAACTGAACGTAGCCCTAGTGGCAATAGTCGTGGGTTGTCCGTAACGTTTTTTACACGTAACTGTTATGCGTTAGTAGTTTTGAATCCTATTATTTTGTAACTAGATATTTCCATACAAAGTGATCGTTATAATAAAACTAAACCCAACATTTGAAAAATAGCGGCGAAATAAAGATAATTATTGTTTTATTGAAATTACTGCATTTAAGTGTTCACATTTATAATTTGTAAATGGTATCCTTCGAATAAAAAGATTACCATATTTATTATTATTTTGATGATTGTTTGTGCTACACATTCATCGTAAAATAATGAAGCTCAATATACTCTCATAACAAAATAACGATAAATAGATTTATAACGTTATTTAACTAATGTAATAACGAATGGTGTATAATAATTGTAGAAAATCTATTGTTTTCGTGCTCCGAAAATCTATTGTGTAACTTTGTACGTAAAATAATCGTTACATTACTATGCCAACGTACTATGTATTCGATTATCACCCTCGTAAATATTTTCTCAAACCGACGTTAAATAACGCCCAACTCATAGATTTACTATGGCCCAACTCTAATTGGCTGTTGACACTTGACAGAACTTGACATATGCGTGACGAATTGCATAAATCCTGTAATAATTAGTTCGTTTTATTGTGAATTGTGAAGTTTTTTGTAAAAATATTGATGTAAACATGGATAAATTAGAGTGCTCGGTTTATGGGGAAGACTATGCTTAGAGAAATTACGAGAAACCCATTCAATCAGTTTTCGTTTGTTGACAAAACAAAAAAGTGCATTTCAGTAGACAAACACATCAAAATCTGTATTTGACTCAAGAAAAGGTAAAATCTTATGACTATTACATAACACGTTAATACAACTGTAACTGGTGTCGTCATTCAAATTTAATAGTCTTTTGCTAGTGGCTCTTACTTTGAAACGTCGTTTTCGTGTCTGTTTTGTATGAAATGTGTGTAGGTAAGTATCAGATTTTTTAATAATTTTACACTATAGTAACTTGCTCCGTCTGCTTAGTGACTGCCTACCTAGGCCAAAAACCAATGCACGCCACTGGACATACCTTACCTATACTTTTAAATATCATTGCTTTTATACATACTTACAACATCATTGTTATTCTGCTAAATTATTGTATAAAACTAATTAAACTAACTAAATATTTCAATGGTTCTTAAGAATTAGAAAAAAGAAATTGACTGCGAAAAGCTATACTTAGTGAATAGTGAAACATTTGGAACTGTGAACAGTGGAACATTTGGCAGTTAATTCATTTTACCACGTTTTATTACATTGAGGAAATATGTACATATTTCCTCAAAGTTTTATTAACTCGCTTTCAGTCCTGTCTGTCTGTTCGGTATAAATTTTACAATCGATTTTAAACTAACTTCCCGGCGAGCACTGTATGTTATAAAAAAAAACTTTTCGTCAATCATTTTTATAAAATTATGGTATCATCAAAAAAATATCATGAAAGAAGATTCCAAAAAACGTTAAATCTCAATCTCATTCAAACCATCAAATCAAACAACAAGAAAACAAAACAGCATCTTGCAATTTATGGATCTTCACAAAGCGGCGCTTAATTTTCCAACATGGCCGCTGTAGGAAAGGGCTTTTAAGTCGACAACGGACCATAACAGATAACTGTACAGTATATTGACCATAACCTTTAATAAGCCTCCAATACCCGTGAACCGTGTAGTTTCCACACTTAATTCGAGTTAAGAAATAACCACTACTAAAGGTTATGGCCAGAACATTCTTCCTAGGTTATTTTAAGATGGTTTAATGGATGACACGGTCTCCGTCATTATGTGAGAGAAAAGTGCGAAAAATCTACTCCAAGTTATGAAAAAAATTACGCATAGTTACGTTGCATTTTCAGGTTTGAACTTTTTAGCGCTTGAGCTATAAACTTTATAACAGCAATTATTTTTCAGTTGACGCTTTGTCTAATTAGATTTTTTTGCAAATGTAAAGAGGTCCACCGTACAGTTAAGTTGTAGGGCTGTGTTGTAGGGCCATTCATAATATTATCATTTATCATAAACAAGGTATGACTCTTTTTAATAACAAGAAAATGCATTCAAATATCTACATTCAAATATTCTTAAGTTACAGTAACACTAACACATTTTAATACAATAAATGCCATCTCGTTTGAGGTCATTGATGCATTGCTGGTCTGCTATATCATAAACGTTTAAACAGATCACTGTGTCACACACTGACTTGTATATCAAGTGAAAATCGAGACCCAATAAAACCGTATTGCTAACTGTACTATCTCCCACAGTAAATTTTCCGTATAATTTTCTAATATAAAACATATGGGTATTGGTTTCATAGCTCAACATAAATTGGATGTAAGTAAATACTGACAATTAGCATGAGAACCGAGAAATAACTGTTGGGCCAAATACATAATTCAGTAATATGAAGTTTTTAAGTTATTGCTTGAAAACGTAGGCCTAAGACAAATTCTACTTACGGAGACAAGAGAACCGTTAACTATAGAGGTTTTAAGACGTGTCTGTGTTATTAATTTATCATGTTTAATACTTCATCAATAAAAAGATACTTTGTAAATATTGTACCTATATAAATAAAAAGATTTAAGCAACGGTCACTGCATTTTTCAAGTGACATTTTTTTTATTAATCTTGAGGAATGAAGCCACAATCAACCTACATAGCTGACCTATCCAGTTCACGATACCCCCCACAATCAACGTATTCCCCACTATTTTGGGGTCGACTTCCAGTCTCACCAGATGTAGGTAAATACCAGTATTTTACACGGAGCGACTGCCATCAGACCCCGTCTCCATAATAAAATTCCTTATTCGCTATTTACGACACCATTGCGACGAGAGGGTGGGCTATATCGGCACTTACTGGTACGTGCACTTATTCATTCTTCCCCTAATTGGGTAATCGATATACTAAATTGACGTTTACTGCTGCCCCAAAAAGATAAACAACACAATTGTATGTTGCTCTTTCTCCCATTTCAATTTCAATTTCAATATATTTATTTGCTAGAATATGGTACATAAATAGGTGTTACAAAATGTTTGTGTTCTAACATATCCTGTCACGTATGACGTGCAAACATATTTGGGATGCATAATAGAAATTTTAAAAATAACTAAAAATAACAAAATGTCATTAGGTACATAATTAGGCTAACATAATTATATTGGTATTGTATCTATATTGTAAATATTACCGACTTATCTCCTAAGTATTCATTTACACAATAATAATTTTTATTTAATAACAATTTGAATAATGCCTTTTTAAATAATTTCAGAGGTAGTTATAGAGGTAGTTTCAGAGGTAGCCATATCCACTGAGGTAGGTAGTAAAATAGATGTAAATAATTGATCATCTCCGTGCTTTAAGTAAGGAAATACAGTAGCAAAGGCAAACCATTTGATGTAATATATCTGGACTATCCCGTGGTAACGTGTTACATGAAATGACGATTTGTGAAGCAAAGGCAATGGTTTGTTTGAAAATAACGTTTTTCTGTCATGGTTTTCATTTCCCCATTACGAGAGATGACTTCTACTGGTATGTTGTAACATCTGCTTGAGAAAAGCATATTTCGACAATAAAAACTAAAGAAGGTGATCTATGCGTGCGAACTAAATAATAAAAAATAAAAAACATTTTTGGGACATTTTTACACAGCCTATTGGAAAATAGAGGCAATAATAAGAGCTGCAGTGTTCAGATAGTTGCTATATTTATTAGTGGTTTTACATTTTTTACACAAGTGACATGGTCAAGACAAAAGCCATTACTATACTTATTTTAAATCAGTGACAGCAATGTGTAAGTATGATTATTATATTCATACAGGCCAGTGCATACATATATGCGACCTCCAATACGCCCCCTTAATCTATTACACATGCGTATGATTACTTCTGTACTTGTCAGTACTCGGTACATAAAATTAAATAAATCGCTAACCCTTTTGTGTCCGACTGTACTCAAAAGTAGAATACAAAAAACCCACAAAAACAGAAGAAATCTAACAAAATAAAGCATGCATAACGAAACTAAATTTAGAAAATTATCTATTACACAAAACACTTATAAAACCTAACAACAAAACATCTAACTAGTCATCGCCCCCTTAATGGAATAATTTGACAGGGATAAATCCTTTAAAAAACCTCTAAGCTTCGGGCTATGAACACTTTTCGTTAAGATGTCCGCTATCATCTTATCAGTTGACATGTACCTTAATTCAACTTTGTTAGCCAGTACACATTCACGAATAAAATGATACTTGATATCTATATCATCATTACAGCCGAAAGACGTCCACTACTGGACATAGGCCTGATATCTATATGCTTTGTCCTATTATGCATCATTTTGTTAGCTGCTATTTTATGCGCCGACTGATTGTCATTATAAATTACTACCGCTTTATTATCCACAGCTGTTAAACTGTTCAGTAAACTCCGTAAATAAAGAGCTTCCTTCGAAGCTTGGCTCAATCCTACGTACTCTGCCTCTGTGGAGGACAAGGATACTGTCGCTTGCTTCCTACTCTCCCATGACACTATATTTTTACCTATCTTGAAAATTAATCCTGTGAAAGATTTTCTATCCAGTGCCCCTCCCCAATCTGCATCAACGTAACCTCGTAAGTCTAAATCTCCCGACTTCCTAAAAGTAAGACATATGTTGGACGTACCCTTCAAATACCTTAAGACCCGTTTCGCACATTTAAAGTGTATTTCATCATAACACGAATTAAATTGTGAAAGTACACTCACCGCATGTGCTATGTCTGGTCGCGTATTACAAGCCAAATAGTTTAGACACCCTATTAAGCTTTGATATGGCAGATTGCTATGGGAATTTGTCGATCTTTCTAATTTCATACTGACTTCCATTGGAGTCGAAACTGGCTTAGCGTCTGTCATGTTAAAGTCATTCAAAATATCCGAAATGAACTCTTGCTGATCTATACAAATAACATCTTTATCTCTCCTCAGCCTCATGCCTAAAACATGCCTAGCCGCACCTAAGTCTTTTACTTTAAACTTGTCAAGCAAATCGGTTTTTAATTTTTGCTTTTCTTGTTCACAATTTCCAAAAATGAAAAGGTCATCTACGTAAATAACAATAATTAACTTCTTATTGTTTTTAAGCTGCTTTTGATACAAACACGGTTCTATTTTTGATTGTACAAAGCCTGAGTTTAACATTTCTTTGTCCAATTCCTTGAACCAAGCATTCGAAGCTTGTTTCAATCCATACAAAGAACGTTGCAGCTTACATACCTTGGTTTCTTGACCTTTGACTACTGCTCCTTTCGGTTGGAGCATGTAAATGTCCTCTTTAATCTTGCCATATAAAAAGGCAGTCGTGACATCCCATTGGTCAATAAACCAACCGTATTCAACAGCTAGCGAGAACAACAATCGTAGAGTAGAGCTTCTAACAACAGGAGAATAAGTCTCAGTATAGTCTACACCACATACCTGTGTGAAGCCTTTTGCTACTAATCTAGCCTTGTACTTCGTTACCTTGCCATCGCTGTCTTTCTTGATTTTGAACACCCATTTGCACTGAATAGGCTTCTTATCAGCTGGAAGATCCACCAACGTCCAAGTCTGGTTCTCCTTTAGTGACATAAGTTCATCGTCTATCGCCTTTTGCCATAAGTCACCATCGGGTCTCGCCAACGCTTCATTAATAGTCAATGGATCATCATGAAGATTCCTCTTCTCGGCATACATAACATTGCATCCATACCGATCGACTTGTCTGCGTTCTCTTACAGGATACCTTCTTTCTGATTCAGGTATTGTCACTTCCTCTTCAGTGAATACGTCGTCAGGTACTCGCTCTGGTTCTACAGGTTCAGGTATCTCCTCCGTCAATTCTACGTCTACGGCATCACGATACACATCATCATGAGCCTCCTCAAATCTGCTTGTAGATCCGCTGGGTAAACTGGAAGGAACAGAATCTGTATTCAGGTTAATGACAACTTCCGAATTGTTCACGTTTTCTTTTTGGAGAAAGACGTTTTCCAGAAATTTAACATCTTTCGCAGTTGTCACTTTACCGGTCTTAGGATTCATCAAACGATAACTCTTCTGATTATCTGGATATCCAATAAAAACCATCGGTTCCGTCTTCATGTCTAGTTTGCGTCTCTTTTGTTTTGGTAACAATCTGTACGCCAAACAACCAAAGATTTTCAGATGACTGACATCTACATCTTTTCCAGTCCAAAGCTTCTCTGGTACCGCATTGTTCAATGCTTTCGTGGGGCTTCTGTTTTTTAGATATACAACAGTATTTACAGCTTCAGCCCAATACTTTTTGCTGAGATTCGATTCTGACAGTAAAGTTCTTGCCTTTTCTATTATAGTCCGATTCGCTCTTTCTGCGACAGAATTTTGTTCCGGTGTGTACGGTACGGTCGTCTGATGTTTTATGCATGCAGACTTCAAAAAAGATTGAAATTTACCATTACAGTACTCTGCGCCGTTGTCAGATCTCAGACATTTAATAGATTTACTTGTCTCATTCTCAACTTCCGCCTTGTATTCACGGAACTTATCGAAAGTTTCACTTTTGTTCTTCAAAAAATAAACATGAGTCTTCCGAGTGTAATCATCGATAAATAGAAGAACATACCTCGAACCACCAAACGACGGCTCCTCAATTGGTCCACAAACATCGCTAAAAACCAACTGTAAGACCTCGTTCGCTCTCGTACCTTGGATTTTAAAGGGACTTTTGCATGTCTTTCCTTCGATACATGCAATACACGGCTCGCACAAATCGGTACTCTTAAATTCCATACCGCTTACTAAAACTTTCATTTTATACATATAATTACGCGATAAATGAGCTAGTCTTTTATGCCAAATGTTAGAAATATTTTCATTTTTTTTTGACAATGTCAAATTCACGACGTTATTTTTATTTTCTGTCAACTCATAAATACCGTCGACCTCTTGACATCTTGCAACAATTTGATTTTTATTTTGAATCATGCAACCTCCATTGTAAAAATTCATGCAATAATTCTTTTTGGTCAAATCGCTCACAGAAATTAGGTTCATGGATAAATCAGGAACATGTAAAACGTTTTCTAAAATTAATTTTTCGTTTTCGCTAACTCGTGGATTAGCATTTCCTCGTCCTTTCACCAATAATTTCTCGCCATTTGCTACTGCGATCTTCATGTTGCCCTTTTCAGGTGTATAAGACAACAATTTGCTTTTATCGTGGGTCATATGATTTGAACACCCACTGTCTAAATACCACTTATCTTTGTTTATCCCCTGTTTCGTATTCAGGCAGATATTCGCGGTTTTGGTCCGCTCCTTGCATTCGGACGCCTTGTGTCCTTGGTTGTGGCACTTAAAACACTTGTAGACAAACTTCTGCTTACGATCGTTAGTTTTAATGTTAGATCTTGCATTGTTCTGTACTTTACGTGTAGCTAAGGCTTGTTCGTACTCTGTGTTCAACTTACTCTGTCTACTTCCTTCTTGTAACAATTTCATTTTAATTTGCTCTAACGTGATCTCTTGTCCACTATTATCTACAGCCATGATGAGAGGGCTGTACTCTGCGGTCAATCCACCTAGCAAAATCGATATGATCCAATCATCAGGGATTTGAGCATCAATATCGGACAATTGTTGTGTCAGGAATGTAATTTTGGATGTGTAACTTTCCATAGAATCGAAATTCTCTAACTTACAGTTGAAAAGCTCTCGCTGAATATGTATACGTCTTCCCCAACCTTTGTCTTCATACGCTTTCTGTAAGCTGTACCAAGCTTCTTTCGCAGTCTTCGCATTGTAGACATGGGTAAAGCACTCTGGTTCCAACAACAAACATATTGTCGTTCGTGCCTGCCGGTCTACGTCAGCATTTACTACATCTTTAGAAATTACTTCCCACCAGTTTTTATTCTCCAAGTAATTTCGCACCAAGAATTTCCAGTTTGGGTAGTCGGACGATCCTTTCAGCCTCTTAATTCCACTTATACCTACTTCAGCTGGCATAATTGACATTTCGTAAGATTCACAGGCACACTATAAATATTCAAACCACTCAATAATTATGCTCTACCTGGGCAACCTGGGCCCATAACCTATTGGAAAATAGAGGCAATAATAAGAGCTGCAGTGTTCAGATAGTTGCTATATTTATTAGTGGTTTTACATTTTTTACACAAGTGACATGGTCAAGACAAAAGCCATTACTATACTTATTTTAAATCAGTGACAGCAATGTGTAAGTATGATTATTATATTCATACAGGCCAGTGCATACATATATGCGACCTGCAATATGTACACAGCACCATCTAGTCCCAAACTAAGCAGAGCTTATGCTATGGGTACTAGACAATGGATATAATACATATATACTTTTTTTTTGTAAATACATACTTTAATACATAAGAAACACCCAGACCAACACAAACACTTATGTTCATCACACAAATATTTGTGTCCTGTGGGAATCGAACCCACGACCTTGTGATCAGCAGTCCGACTCTCGAACCACTAGACCACAGACGTCGTCAAAACAAAAGAAAAAAAACAGAAACACACAGAAACTACGAAGCAAAAGATAAGAAATTCAAACTCAGACATAATTCCAATGTGTTTCAACTTGAATGAAGTTAGAAACAACGGCACAGACCATAAACAACAAATATCCACGGTGTACGCCATTCTGAAACTCAGTTCGGAACAAACTACGCTTATAAAACAAACGTTATCCCAGTAACACAAATGCTGACTTGCTGAGGAATGGCGGGAAAGCTAAGACGAAAACAATAAAGCGAAACGTCATTTACATTAGAACTTAGAACTACCGTTTTATAAGACCTTTTGTGGTCTGTTCGAGGTAACAGAACCGTTTTGTTTTGATAAACTTGCATTAGAGGTCTTTGGCAAAATTCGCCGAGTCTTCTCGTCGCCTATACCGCAAAGTTTGAAGACAAAGGTCTTCAACCAGTGCGTCCTGCCAGTCATGACTTACGGTGCCGAGACGTGGACACTGACAGTTGGGCTAGTCCACAAATTTAAAGTCGCTCAGCGAGCTATGGAGCGAGCTATGCTTGGAGTTTCTTTGAAGGATAAAATCCGTAACGAGATTATCTGGAGAAGAACCGGAGTGACCGACATAGCTTGTAGGATCAGTAAGCTGAAGTGGCAGTGGGCTGGCCATGTCTGTCGAAGGACCGATGGCCGTTGGAGCAGACGAGTCCTTGAGTGGAGACCGCGTATCGGCAAACGCAGCGTAGGGCGCCCCCCTGCCAGGTGGACCGACGACCTAAAGAACGTGGCTGGGGAGGACTGGATGCGGAAGGCAGAGGACCGAGCGTTGTGGCGCAACTTGGGAGAGGCCTATGTCCAGCAGTGGAATGCGATAGGCTGAGTTGATTGAGAGGTCTAAAATTTAAGTTTTGCACGGTGCGATATAAGCAAACAGAAATAGAAAATGAGCCCTCTGTAGGAACAAAAGCGGATCTTATATTCTTGTTAGACGAGGGATACGCTTAGTTAAGGAAGGCGATGTAATGTGCACAAAACCGTATTAAACAAAAACTAACCCAAGTAACTAAGTATTAAATTATTAATTCTAACATAAAGAAGAGAAAAAAAAGTAAGTAGTCTAGTCTGGAAGAGATTGCCTTGTGCGATAAGACCGCCCATTGTACTTACATAATCTATCTGTTAACTACTGTCTTTGTTTTCGTTTGGTGTACCTATGTACAGTAAAGTATATAATAAATAAATAAAGGTCCTGTCATGTGAAATCTTCGACAAAATCCCGCTAAGCTCTTTTTAACTAGGTCTAACTGAAATGAATCATTAGAAAAACATACTTTGAGTGGAACATAAAAACGTCCCTTTCAGTTCAATTGTGAAACATTCCTTCATAAGAAATTTGTTTGAACACCTGTTTTCTTCTAACGTACATTCAGCAATGGCTTTTCGAGCTAAAAGAGGGCAACATCAAACAGAATGAATTGTTTTTCAGTTCTGAAATTAAAAACCTAAGCAACTGAATAAACATGTATTGGGTACAATTACCTTTAGGAGATTTTCTCTAAAATTTACATAAAAGTAACGTTTAGAATGTGCTAAATTTATGGATTTTCAGATCAATTTACTTACAATATGGTTTTTCCATTATTAAAATATTCTTCATTCGTTTTCATCACTGAAGTAAGGCAACTAAATAATTATTATTCTTGGAACATTATTTCTACCCATAAATCCAATCTGCTTCCAAACAAAAACACGAAAACAATAAAAAACAACAACATAATCTTACGAACAGCCACACGCATGTCTCAATTCCAAAAATTATGATTGCAGCCACAAATTACGCCCTTTGGGGACAGACGGGACAAAAAACAACCCCTCAAGATCCAGTAGGCGATAATTCAGTGAAGGTTTAACTGCGTTATTGAATAATATTGCCTCAACAATGCGGGCGTTGACACCATCGGAACAACATTACAGTAATTAGTCAATATTTAGTTCTGATACTGGTGGGAGGGTTAAAATAATTACCTAATAAACGTTTTTTTTAACATGAGTGTTGTTAGTGGTGATTAGGATATAAGTGCAGGATCATGGATGGAGGATGTCTCCACATGATGTATTCTACATAGATTGCGATACACTATCTACAATGCTTTGGTTAAACCACACCTCCAATATCTTGTTGAAATCTGGGGCAATGCCGCTAAAACAAAACTAACAGATCTCCAAATTGCACAAAATAAAGTAATAAAAATGATTTTTAACTATACATATTTAACACCAACAAATAAAATTTATAAAGAAACTAAAATAATTAACATCAATCAGTTATATACTTATAACACATGTATTTTAATCCGAAAGGCTCTAAACAAAAGTATCCGTACTAACATATCTTTCACCAAACTAAAACAGATTACCCAACGTAGCACTCGCCGAGCTAGTTTCTTGGTTTTACCAAAAATTAGAACCAACTATGGCAAAAAAACTATAACTTATGAAGGAGCACAAATCTATAATAAAATAACCTCACGAATTAAAAATCTAAGCTCATTTAATGCATTCAAAACTGAGCTAGCACTATATGTAATTTCAGACAACTCTTTTGTAAAATAATGAATGCACTGAATGGGTACACCACAATTCTTTGAAAAAAAAAAACATTTTTAAATTCGACTAACTAAACCATCATAGCTTAAGTTAATATTGTTCTCAAGTAAGTGACTTTGTGTTTTTATTGAGAATAAACTTCTTTAAACCTGTCAGATGTCAGGTGCATAAGTGCTTACAAAAGGTATTTCGCGAATAGTAAGGACAGTTGCAAGCTGAAAAGTTCAATTCGTGTATGAAATACCGACATTTGTGGTGTGCTTTGGAGACGACCTTTCAGTAGTTCATTGAAAGTTAATGCAGTGATAGATTACCATCATACCAGCCCCCCTAGCCAAGTTGACAATCTACACAATCGTCAATCGTCAACGCTAATAGAAAACGATCAAAATGTATGGGAATGACATATCTCAACGAAAAAATCATTCGTTCAGATATGTCATTCCCATACATTTTGATTGTTTTCTATTAGCGTTGACGATTGTAGATTGTGTAGATTGTCAACTTGGCTAGGGGGGCAGATCTCGAAAGTATCTCCAGTATTCTCCAGTCATTAAACAAATCATCTTCATTAACGTTAGTTACCCAATTTAACTCGTCTGCATTCGAATGATAAATCTTGTAGGCACATACATCAACCTTTTAATTAATTCGATAATCTAACCTCAAACGGATTTCTATGAACTTTAGAAAATGAGGAACACAACAAAATTCCTCGAAGGGAATTACATTCCTAATTATATATTTCAACAATTTTTTATCTAGTCACGATTCGTTGGTGGGAACTATCCGTTTTTTCGTCTCATCATAATGACATGTAATGATTACCTGTCCCTTTATTCGAATTCCTGTTGCACTATCTTTTGATGTTGGATGTAATCAACTTTATTTAATTTCTTAAGACATTAGTATTTCTCGTCAATCTACCTGATTTATCTACATGCATGCGTTCTGGACAGAATTTTTTTTCAGAATGAAGATTCACGATTACTAAAAAGGCTGACGAAAATTCCCTGCAATTAACTCTTCGGCACCTTAAAAGTTACGAAGTCGAAGTAACCTATATTTTCTGAACATACAAGTTAGTTGATAGCAGTAATCATTGGTTTCAGTCTGGCAATTATCTACAATTAGGGTATATTTGAGATTATTCTTCAAATTCGTAACATGAAGAAAAACTGCAATCACTGTGGCCTAGATTTAATTTACACCACTTATGTATTTTTACTCTTACACTTGATCTAAAAGTTCTAATTGGCAGCAATCTATAGGTATCTCTCTCTTAATTTCATAATTGGTAGCAATTTGGTCTCAATTTCGCAGCAATTTCGTTCAAGAATTTGCAATAAGTGAAAAAAATGTCTGACCCGAATGATGGAGTGATATAAACGGCTGGAACACACTAAAAATCCGTTAAATGTATAAAAACGAGAAAAATTTAAAAGGACATAACGACCACACAATGCGTACCAAGTGTACCACGATAAAAATGCGTGCGTATACGCGTATTCGTGGACCGGTAATGGTTCATTTAAATGTATTAAGTCCCCGTTTGATCCGACACTCGTTAGCCGAGTTAATAGCAGGTTGTCGTGTGCCTATGGTTACGGTTTGATTAAAAATTAAGCCATTACGGGTCATTAGGTAACGAACGCCTTTCTGAACACTTTCTTATGAAAACTCAATACCTATTGTATAGTTTTTAAGTCACGCGGATTTCCCATAAAAGGATACGAGAAATCAAAGTGATAGGTACTAATATTATTATTATTTATTTGATTAAAGTAACCAAGACTCATAGGGTTAGTAACATTATTTACTTAAAAACTATGTTAGTAATAACAAAATTAAAATTCAATCCAATTATAATATAATTCAACTAACAATAAAGATTTTTGAATCACTGCTTCAGAATTCCAGCAGAAATTCTGGAGCAGCGATTCAAAAGACAGCAATCTAATCTGCCTGCAATCATGCCCAGGATGCTATTGGAGCTAGCCCGCACCCGGCGCACCAAGGATGCACAACTTTTTCGCATTGTAGCAAAAAAGCAATCTACATGCATTTCAGCAAACATCCCTGATGCGTTACAGAAGCGAGGCAGCCCCATCAGCACCCTAAAGGCATTATTATACTGGACGCGAAGGGCGCTGTACGACTTTTGTGTAAAATGTACCCACAAGCTACTGGTATAAAATGATAATAATGCATAGTATTTATTCACAGTACTATTGTTTTGTAAAGAATTTATATTAAACTTGGACGAATAAAAAATGGCGGACGGAATCTCGCTAAGTAAAGATTGATGCATTTCGATTTTTCCTAAACTCACTATAATTTCTACAGAATTTTAACACACCAGATATAATAACGTTATTTTATTTGTGACACTACGACAATGGCTACCGTCACATAAGATTTGTTGCATAATCGCGGCTTTTTGTCTTACTATGGGTGTGAATGTGTGCGTGCCAGCCCGTACTTTTAAGCGAGCAGTCTTACTATGGGTGCTTCACTTTTTGTTTAGCGTGATTCCGTCCGCCTTTTTTTATTCGTCCAAGGTATTAAACAATAAAATAAATATTTTGTGACATTTAAACAGCACCATCTAGTCCCAAACTAAGCAGAGCTTGTATTATGGGTACTAGACAATGGATATAATACTTATAAAATTAATCCCATACAGAAATGCTATTTATGTAAGTAATAGTTATGTCAGAAACCTTTGCCTACTTTTGAAAACTTTAACGAAGACGAATTACAATTTCATAACTATAGTTATAAAATTGTAATTCGTTTTCATTAAAGTTTTAGGAATTCCGTTTCAGGTGTTCAAGTTACTTCAACAAAACTGTTGAAGTAACTTGAACAGCTAAACAGCCTCGAAATTTTGAGAAGCATATACGCATGAAAACCAGATTTCGCCGAAACATTGGTAACGAAGGGGCATAGGCATTCGAAATGTCCCTACGGATAGGGACATTTCGAACCTAAAAACTGAAATAATTGTCAATATCAATATCAAAAACGAAACCTCACATAAATAGACAGGCTCCAATCACATTATTGGTAATAGTCATCAGTTTGTTGGTAATAATGTTAACATACGAAACAAATGACTGTTTCAAATACGTGGGACACTCAGAAAGTTTTGCGAAACTAAAAAAAATTGTTCTATACGTACATATATTTTTATCAAATCTTTTCAAAGTACTTTCCACCAGCCTCTATACAAAGATTCATGCGCCTAAACCAGTTTTCAAAACACTTTTTCCAGTCCGCCGCAGACACCTCGTTTACAGCCTGCTCGAACGCAGCCAGCGCATCTTCCGGCGACGAAAATTGTATCCCTTTGAGCTGATTTTTTATTTTTGGGAATAAAAAGAAGTCACACGGTGCTAGATCAGGGCTGTAAGGAGGGTGACCCAGGAGTTTGACTGGCGTGCTGTCCAGGAAGTCCCTCGTTTTGAGTGCGGTGTGCGCAGGTGCATTGTCGTGGTGGAGCAGTAGCCCGCGGAGCCCTGTGTTTGGTCGCTTGTTGCTTATAACAGAGAAAACTTCTGGCAAACATTTGGTAGTATACCATTCGGCATTAATGCTTCTTTGATCCCGTAAGGGAATTGATACCAAGTGGCCAATCAAATTAAAAAAGCTAGCGATCAAAATCTTACCCCCGCTTCTAGATCGCTTCACTTTGGTAGGCGTTGGCTCATTTTGAAACACCCAAACAGTCGACTGGCGCTTGGTTTCTGGGTCGTATTGATAAATCCAGGACTCATCACCTGTAACGATGTCGTAAACACGCCGAGACGAGCCTGCTTCAAATTTGTTAAGCATATCACGGCACCATTCCACCCGGGCCTGCTTCTGAGCATCGGTGAGGTTGTGCGGCACCCAGCGTGATACTATCCTCCTCACGCGAAGATGGCTGTGTAGAATCTCGTGAACGCTTCCCGATCCAATCTTCAATATGTGTTGAATCTCCTGATATGTAATTCGCCTATTGTCTTGGATTAAATTTTTCACTGCTAGCACGTTTTCTTCGGTAACAGCCGTCAAAGGGCGACCGCTTCTTTCGTCATCCCCCAAAGTTGGTCGACCGCGCTTGAATTCGTTATACCAACGATACACGGTTGCCTTGGAAGGGCCTTCATCCATGAATGCCATTTGAAGTCTATCGTACGATTCATCCGGTTTCAGGCGACACTTGAAATCGTATAAAATCATAGCTCTAAAATGTTCCCGGCGCAGATCCATATTTCAGTGAGACACAATACTTTGAATTAACTCGCAAAAAATGTGGAGGGAAATTTTGAAATTGGAACTTACTTATTTTTACTTATAAATAATCATATTTTCGAAAAACATTATAACTGGCCAGTCTCCCATATATAAAAACTTTTTTTCGCAATACTTTCTGAGGGGCCTGGTACACATTACAGTCACACAAATTGACATTTGGGCGGCATAGCAAGCATTGGTCATTACTACAATATTGTATACCTACAAACGGAACGGGGAACATTCCACTTTCGCCGTCATTCCCAGCTCCCAGTTGCTTTCTTCTGTCAACCTCCATGGTTATAGGTACCTAATTGGTACAATATCGAAACACATGGTAATGATGTTTGCGCTTGGCTCGATTCGATTTCGAAATCATTACCGCTATGTTTTATCTCGAGGTGTTTTTATGGTAGGTAATCTCGTATTGCTATGCACCGAGATGATGTGTCTGTATACCACTGTTAAACCCGCGATGGTTTGTGTGGTATATACCGGTTATCAATATGTAACTCTAATTGATTTAATTAATTATTAAAAAAAAAAAATATTTAGGTTTTAATGCAAGTTAAAACTACACATTGTAGAGTTTAGTATGCGTAGTTTCAATGGCTTGGAAGTTAACACAATCTGAGAGGCGGCGAGCCTTCTAGCCGGATCAATGCCCTGGGATCTGGAGGCGAGGGACCTTGCGCTGAGGTATCATCAGCGTAAGGACCCACCTGATCGGAGCGAGGTCCGCCAGATCCTAGTGGCTGAATGGGAGGAGCGACTTGCGCAACCCAGCGCAGGGCACGCCGCAATAGCGGCGGTAAGGCCCGTCATGGAGGAGTGGCTGGAGAGGGGCTATGGCGCCCTCACCTACCGGCTGACGCAGATACTCTCGGGGCACGGTTGCTTCGGGAAGTATCTGTGTCGCATAGGCCGGGAGCCGACCCCCGATTGTCATCACTGCGGGAGCTGCCTTGAGGACACGGCGCAGCACACACTGGCGGAATGCCCAGCTTGGGCCACGCAGCGCCGTGACCTTATAATTGCAGTAGGCGGCAGCGATCTCTCGCTTCCGGCTGTTGTTTTGGCTATGGTCGGGAGCGAGAACGCTTGGGAGGGCGTCGTCTCCTTTTGCGAGGAGGTGATGCTCGCTAAAGAGGCGGCGGAGACGGTTCGAGAGGCAACGACCTCCCTCCCCACCCGCAGGAGACGGACCGGGCGTCGCAAGAGGGCGTACGCCGACCTCCAGCCACCCTAGGAGTGGGCCTGCGGGCGGCGGACTCGGGGTAGCCCGCCGCCCGATCAGTCAAGGCCCGTGATGGTGGCGCGTCGTGTTCCGCGCGCGCCAGTCAAGAAAAGGGTGCGGCCGATGATGCCGCACGGGGAGAAGGGGCTCGCCTACTAGTGGGGAGAAGGGGCTCGCCTACTAGTGGCGAGCCGGGACCTGCCGGGGATGGTTGGACGACTATAAGTTTCCCACGCCCCCGGCCAATGGTTGGAAGAGGAACACCGTGGTGGTTTTAGTCGGTAAGAGTCCGACACTGGCTCCGCCTTCCCCGGGCGGAGTGCGTCCATGAGGATTTCCCCACGAAAAAAAAAAAAAAAAAAAAAAACTGAGATAATGGTGCAAAATGTGTGTGCATTTCTCATTGAATTGGCTACGAAAAACATTTTTTGTGAAACTTTATAAGTTTAATTAGGTACAAGAAGTTGCATATCTAAAGTTAAACAGCAATATTTAAGCATGCTATCTCTAATATGATGCCTACTACCGAAAAAGACAAGTAGGTACTCAAAGAGTTGGTTACGAAAAATAATAATATTACAAAAAACCGGCCAAGAGCATGTCGGGCCATGCTCAGTATTATAGGGTTCCTTAAGTAGGTCTAATTACAAACGAATCAAATCGAATATTAATCATTGCTGTTTTAGTTTTTGCAAACAGCGCCACCTAGCGCTAAAATTAAGAAGCTAAATTGAAGAAGTACAAGTCATATCAATATAACACAAAGTTTCTTTTTGTGATTTTTTAAAATAGAAAGTAACTAAAGGAGCATTATTTGCTAAGATCATTTTTCTCTAAGGTCAATGACCTATGAACTAGGACGTCTTAAGTATTTTTCAGTTTTCTCACTATAACTCAAAAATTTATGATCAAATTATACCTACTCGAAATAATTTTAAAAGAGAGTTTTTATAAAGGTCTATCAATGTGGAAGACTATAAGTTTCTACGTTGCATAGTTTAGAAATGGCAGGGGGGGGACACATTGCAAGCCACTTTGGCGAACTGTATTTCGCAGATGGTATACCTGATAAAAAAGTTATGTATGAAACATTACCTTCATTTTAGTAGACCTATTCAATGTTACCCCACACGTGGGGGAGCTGCGAAAAAAAAATGTTCATCCCCATTTCACATGTATGGGCGCTACCCCTAAAATACGTTATCAAGATTTTTTTATTCTTTTAAAATTGAGATCTATATCTAAACCATTTTTTAACAAAATTTCATTTACTTATGTTTAAAACTGTAGAAGTTATTATGCTGTAAAGGATTAGGACAGACGGACAGACGGACGTACATGACGAAACTATAAGGGTTCCTTGTAGGACTACGGAACCCTAAAAAGTATTTTTGTGGCTTACACACGGCTACACATCAAGCTGTTTATTCCAGTATAAGCTGACCTCGCATTGTATAGGTTTTCTTTGAAACGCGAGGTCAGCTTATACTGGAATGGAACAGCTTGATGTGTAGCCGTGTGTACCTAGTCTTTTACTTGATGTTTTGTTCATCATTTAGAAACTTAACGGCTTAACTGATTTTTTTTATTTTTTGTGGAAAATAAATAAATAATAGCTCCTAGGGTGCATTAAAAGAGCCTCCACGAGTAGCGATATTTAATTGATCGTCCGGCGCCCCCTGGGCAGTCAGCCCTGCTAGCAACCTGCTGACTGACCCACGGCATAAGTTATTATCATTATGTAGCTCATGTTGACACGATAGAAGAGTAGCTCCTTTCCTTGACTCATGACAGTTTACATCAGTATTATTTTTAAACATGAATACCTTGATCTGTAAACAACGGCCCAGCTGGGCCGACTCCCGCAGAGTCATGCAATCACGCATAAAAACTTACAAACATGCAAGTTGCTATCACAAATGACCTAAGATCTTTATCTAGCAACTAGAAGCTATATTTGGAAGATCTTAGTAGACTGGTTTGGGATTTAATGATTTCATCGTGGGAATTGAGATTCTTTCACTAGAATAAAAATTTTCTTTCATTTTTGTTTTTGATTGATGGCGGCACTCAAGGAGTCTATAATTTTGTGAACTAGTCCATACTTTTTTGTTTACCTACCTACATCAAACAGCAAGTTATGGAGAGTTCTCAACTCTTATTTTGGAGCTATTTACGTAGAAATTAGTCTGTTGTTCTCGGGACATATTTATGCTTAGAAATACTTATAATGACAATGCTACTGTCATTGACAGCATACCCGACTTGATCGATTTCAGATTCTGATCCGGTAAGCTCAAGCCTACACAATTTGTTTGATGAAGGGAAATTTCCAATAGAACATTGGAAATTTTTACTCTGTTGGAAAATGTGGTTTTACTAGCTCTTATCATATACGAGTTCTGTCGATAAGTGCTACCTACGGCCAGAATAATAATGCTGATGGTAGGTACACGAAGCCCAATTTAGCTAGTAACTCAGGACATTCAGTTATAAACCATTAGCTAAGGCAAACAGGAAGCCCATAATGTACAATATCCTCCGACCCACAGACATAGTAAAAATATAGACGAAGTGCTGCGAACAATCTAGTTAAGCCAGAAAAACCATGCTCCTTCGTGTACAAATAGCGCTCACGCACACACATGCACCTCAAACCGTGCTCATTCCTCTCAGTACACATGTCGCGGCATCATCCAGTAAGCATCGCGAAAGCAAATATCCTTCAGGTGCATGGTGTATGCGTGAGCGCTGGTTGTACACGAAGGAGCATAGTTTTTTTGGCTTCACTATGATTGTTCGCAGCACTTTTTCTATATTTTTTACTGTCTGTGCTCCGATCAAATAGGGGAAGAATGAGACATTTTCTGTATCGACTGAAATAGGTAAATAAATAATGGATCTAGGTATACTGAAAGTACATTGAAAAAATTAATTCTGAGCTTTTTCGATACGATTAATGTAAATACTGTAGCTATTAGGCATAGACTTATATATTACTAGCGTACTATTAGGATTCGAAACTGGCGAACAATATTCGAGATGCCTGCGCACAAAACTACAATGTTTTTTTGATATTTCTAAAGTCAAACGATCTTTAAAATAAAGAATAGAGCTTAAGAGGCATTTTTGATAAAATTGACAATGTAATAAAACTATTATAACTCACAACGTAGTTTGATTAACGTTTAGGCTTTTATGATTTATCTACTGTTTATCGTTTATTAGATTAGATATATAATACTTTAGATACATAATGACATTATGTTGTGCACGTCAGATTACGTTCATCATATACAGCTTTTGTCTAACTACCGGATAAATGATATGTTTCTTGTTCGTTCAGCAAAACATAAACATTTTACTGCCTCGACTTCAGTTATAAATACAGAATCGCCCACATGTGCTTGGTTTCCCAGTAGTATATTTATTATTTATAACATTGATTTCTTTTTGCCCTTGACTGAAGAGCGCCGACTCATACATAAAGAATGAAGTTCACTGCAGTAAAAGCGACCTTTGCACCCTAGGATACCACATTCTGTATTCATGAAGGAAACACTGGATCGTAATAAAGCTAGATTTAAGACTAAGTATTTATGGATTGGCAACAGTGAATAGGTTTTTGCTGGGTAAGCGTGCACGATCGCGTTAACATAAGGTACCTGTCAAACGCAAGTCCATTTCAGTTTTTTTTAAATATGTGTGTTTAGGGCAAAAAGACTACGCCAACTTAAACTCACTCTATAGATATAGCAACTGCAAATCCAACTATTGCAATAGACGTGAGAAGCAAACTCGGCATTTAACAATGACTGGTCGTATACATAGATGTTTTCGCTTGGTCAAACACACAGAATACAGAATTCGAAAGACAAAACCGTAAAACAATCAGCTCATGACAAGTAACAATAACCATAGAAGAAAAGAAACAGTGGACTTAGAGTTCCCGTACGTAGAGTACTATTGTTGATCGAAGGTAGAAAGGCGGCAAGTCGTGAGATGTCAGATACGACATCAAAACGGAACGTATGCCAACATTTTGAACTGGTGGGAAATGGTTGAAGATTTATGTGCACAAACGCTTTCATCTTTAGTATTAATAAAATTAAGTTGTTGAATTCGAAGCTGGAATTATAAATGATTAATTGACAGTTTCCCCTTTTTAGGGTTACGAAGTCCTACAAGGAACCCTTATAGTTTCGTCATGTCCGTCCGTCTGTCCGTCTGTCCTAATCCTTTACAGCTTAATAACTTCTACAGTTATAAACATAAGTAAATGAAATTTTGTTGAAAAATAGTCTACATATAGATCTCAATTTTAAAAGAATAAAAAAATAGTTTTTCCGTATTTTAGGGGTGGCGTCCATACATGTGAAATGGGGAAAAAAAAATTTTTTTCGCTGCACCCCCTCGTGTCGGGTATCATTGAATAGGTCTACTAAAATGAAGGTAATGTTTGATACACCACTTTTTTATCAGGTGTACCATCTGCGAAATATAGCCCACCAAAGTGGCTTGTAATGTGTGTCCCCCCCTGCCATTTCTAAACTATGCAATGTAGAAACTTATAATCTTCCACAGTGATAGACCTTTGTAAAAACTCTCTTTTAAAATTATTTCGAGTATAATGTGATTATAATTTTTTGAGTTATAGAGAGAAACCTGAAAAATACTTAAAACGTCCTAGTCCTAAACGTTCAAGTCTCAAGTTCTCGTCCTAGAGAAAAATGATCATAGCAAATGATGCTCCTTTAGCTACTTTCTATTTGAAAAAATCACAAAAAGTAACTTTGTAATGACACGCTTCTTCAATTTGGCTTCTTGAATTTATCGCTAGATGGCGCTACTAACAACACGCTCTGAGTCGCGAATGCTGCCGATCATAGCAAAAACTAAAATAGCCATGATTAATATTCGATTTGATTCGTTTGTAATTACACCTACTTAAGGAACCCTATAATACTGAGCATGGCCCGACATGCTCTTGGCCGGTTTTTAAATTCTAGACTGAATCGTGTAAGACAAGCTAATTAACGTTAATAAAGTAGCTGGTAACTGGATCTTTTACTTTAGGTAAACTTCCTAATTTTCCGAGAATATTCTTAGCACTGGCTCGATGTCTTATCTTGGTTTATCTGGCAACAACTTTCTTGCCTAATATCTAGGTAATTCTTTGTAAAGGTAGTATATTTAGAAGGAGCAGTAAAAATATCATGGAGTTAGCTCGTATATCTACCTCGTCATCATCATTCATCATTTCAAAATGGGAGGAGGGGATATGCCATAATCGCCACGCTTGGCAATCGCAGTTGGTTAAATAAATACTCGGAGAACGTTACTGTCCATCCTCTGGTAAACCTCTTAGTTGCCTTTTACGACACCCGGGAGAAGAGATGCGATGGTTTTATCCTTCGTGTCCAGCACCACACGGAACGTATCTATCTAACTACATCCTACTAAACAAGCACGAAGGAACATTTTAGAATCTTACATTGATGATTCCATTCAAATAACACGAAAGGAATAATAATGTATTAATATTCAAAATGCGTTCTCTGTAATTTAGTACACGACTCAACTAAGTACTTTACATGATTTTCTGTACAACAATGCCTAAATTTCGCAACTCAAGCCCATCCCATAGATCAGCGACGCAAAATATCAAAATCATGATTTGAACTAAATAACAATGGGTTCTTACGAAACAATTGGGGCCCAAAATAATCCGATTAAGTTCGCATAACTTGAAATAAACCAGAGTTACATGAACTGCTGAGACAGATATGGTCAATGCCCATTATGGATATAACATTGACAAAAGATCTGCCCAAAATGGTCGTTATCAAAATTCAGAGCGTAGAGACACGACTTGGACATCAGAACACAGATACTTTCACCTAATATAGCGTAGTGCTGACATTTTCTCTACTAAAGCATTAGTAACAGCATTAAGATGGAAAACAGTTTTCAAAATACTGTTCCGTCTTCAAAAAGTTAGGATAAAGAAAAGAAAAGATTTCTCAAAACGAAATCAATTTCAGAAGTAACCACTCAGCAGTTTACGACAGCAAAACATTTCACTTAAATTTTTTCACTTTAAATTCCTTAAAAATAATGGAA
This sequence comes from Asteroscopus sphinx, assembly GCA_949699075.1. NCBI lineage: Eukaryota > Metazoa > Arthropoda > Insecta > Lepidoptera > Noctuidae > Asteroscopus > Asteroscopus sphinx. Next base: position 15,712,624 of record OX453022.1, on the reverse strand, counting down.
ACCTTAATGAATCTTTAACTAGGAAGTAAATACGTCTAAAAAGGTCAATGATACCCAAAACACCCCTTATAAAATATTGCCCCACGCGGAGATTATAAACCCTCGCGTCACGAAATATTTACGGCTTATAAACATGCAACACGTGCACGCAATGACAACAAAACTGAAATCATAACAAGACCAGCATTTCCTAATTAAGGTTAGTGCATATAAGCACGTTCTTTTGTTTTTATAAGTGCGTAGTGCTGACAGACTTTTGGGAAAGGTTAGTCATTTTATGACATCACATGATTAAGTTTCTGATCGATGATCATTTTTGTGTACAAACAGCTAATCCATCTCACTTTTCCAACTATAAAAGTAAATTGTTTTCGATGGCACGCTGTTAGAAATAGAATGGATAAGAGGGAGATAAGTAGGTACATGTATTGCAATATTAACAGAAAAAAATTATAGTTTAAAAAACACTAGTTAAAACGCTTCTACCCTATTTACACGTCAATATACGTGGGACACTCAGAAAGTTTTGCGAAACTAAAAAAAATTGTTCTATACGTACATATATTTTTATCAAATCTTTTCAAAGTACTTTCCACCAGCCTCTATACAAAGATTCATGCGCCTAAACCAGTTTTCAAAACACTTTTTCCAGTCCGCCGCAGACACCTCGTTTACAGCCTGCTCGAACGCAGCCAGCGCATCTTCCGGCGACGAAAATTGTATCCCTTTGAGCTGATTTTTTATTTTTGGGAATAAAAAGAAGTCACACGGTGCTAGATCAGGGCTGTAAGGAGGGTGACCCAGGAGTTTGACTGGCGTGCTGTCCAGGAAGTCCCTCGTTTTGAGTGCGGTGTGCGCAGGTGCATTGTCGTGGTGGAGCAGTAGCCCGCGGAGCCCTGTGTTTGGTCGCTTGTTGCTTATAACAGAGAAAACTTCTGGCAAACATTTGGTAGTATACCATTCGGCATTAATGCTTCTTTGATCCCGTAAGGGAATTGATACCAAGTGGCCAGTCAAATTAAAAAAGCTAGCGATCAAAATCTTACCCCCGCTTCTAGATCGCTTCACTTTGGTAGGCGTTGGCTCATTTTGAAACACCCAAACAGTCGACTGGCGCTTGGTTTCTGGGTCGTATTGATAAATCCAGGACTCATCACCTGTAACGATGTCGTAAACACGCCGAGACGAGCCTGCTTCAAATTTGTTAAGCATATCACGGCACCATTCCACCCGGGCCTGCTTCTGAGCATCGGTGAGGTTGTGCGGCACCCAGCGTGATACTATCCTCCTCACGCGAAGATGGCTGTGTAGAATCTCGTGAACGCTTCCCGATCCAATCTTCAATATGTGTTGAATCTCCTGATATGTAATTCGCCTATTGTCTTGGATTAAATTTTTCACTGCTAGCACGTTTTCTTCGGTAACAGCCGTCAAAGGGCGACCGCTTCTTTCGTCATCCCCCAAAGTTGGTCGACCGCGCTTGAATTCGTTATACCAACGATACACGGTTGCCTTGGAAGGGCCTTCATCCATGAATGCCATTTGAAGTCTATCGTACGATTCATCCGGTTTCAGGCGACACTTGAAATCGTATAAAATCATAGCTCTAAAATGTTCCCGGCGCAGATCCATATTTCAGTGAGACACAATACTTTGAATTAACTCGCAAAAAATGTGGAGGGAAATTTTGAAATTGGAACTTACTTATTTTTACTTCTAAATAATCATATTTTCGAAAAACATTATAACTGGCCAGTCTCCCATATATAAAAACTTTTTTTCGCAATACTTTCTGAGGGGCCTGGTACATCGTATATAGATATTATTCTGTTTACACTCTCTATGTACAGGTCTATATACATTTTATACAGGTACGTACCTATGTAAATATTTACACTATTTAATATACAGGGTGTCAGGGAAACGCTTCCGAAAACTAAGACAGGTGATAGTGCTGGTGATTACTGATACGAAACCACGAAAAAAATGCGTTTTTTTTTTTCAGTATTTTTTTTTTTTTTTGGCATTTTTCATTATGTTTTAGTTTTATTTAACTGCCCAAAGCTGGTTATGTATGAAAAATGCAAAAAAAATATATGAAAAAATCTATAAAAAGAATCGCATTTTTTTTCGTTGTTTCGTATCAGTAATCACCAGCACCTATCTTCGTTTTCGGAAGCGTTCCCCTTACACCCAGTATAATAGGTTTGTTATAACCTTGAAACCTGATCGTGTTCAAAGTCCATTACGTGGCCTTTCTCACAAGTGCAAACACGACTATGATACGATATTCCATCATGGAATGCCAGTGTCTATCTTCCGGTTTCATCATCAGACCTTGAAACCTAATCGTGGTCAAAGTCTATTACAAGACTTTTCTAAGAAATCCAAAACAGCTATGATACGATTTTCCATCAAGAAGTTCCAGTTCATATCTTCCGGCTCCATCATCAGATCAGTTCGACAGTACCATATTATTGTATTGTCATTAGAACTACATACAGCTGCCAATTTTCATTACGCTACGACCCGTAGAAGATGGTTAAATTAGTTACCTTAGATTCCATTACATAGTTAGTTACATACAATACAGGTCGACCTAATAAAAGCGTGTTAATGAGCATCCTATCTCAAAATTGATGTCTCTATTTGATGCTTGGGCAAAGTAGTTATGCCTGCCTATGCGTACATTAAAATTTACAAAGGATAACAGTATATCTAGTTAATTAAATAAGTTCAATTATGTTAAACACTCCATTCTACTTAACATTATTGTTACGTAATATCAAACATCTTGTAAGTGTACGTGCTTGTTTATTTTGAATATCAAATGTAAACCACTCCTAGTATTGTATTCATAACAGGAGATATCTCCGTACTTGGACACAGAATATTAAACAAACAGATAGATCAGAACAATGTTTACGGTTTAATAAGTCTTTACATTTTCTAATTCTGTAGAACCGAATATTTACAAGATTTTTTAAATTACAATACAGCGTGTAACAGAAGAAACGCAAGTCCTGAAAGAAGTTTGCTCAGACTGACTAGGAGAATCTGTTGATATGCTTTTTATACCTGAAGGCCAAATCTCTTAATTAAAAAGGTTCAAAATTTTGTTCGAAACTAATCTCAATGTAATTTTTAGGGTTCCGTACCCGAAGGGTGACAGACGGGACCCTATTACTCTCGCAACGCTGTCCGTCCGTCCGTCTGTCTGTCACAGGGCTGTATCTTTTGAACGGTAATAAACAAAGGGGGTCCCTATACAAGAAACCTCAAAAAACTTGCATTTATTTTAAACGTTATTGTTCCTGCTCTATCTTCAAAACGGTAATATATACCAGCGTCAAACTTGGTCAGATTATAGTGCATATTATGTAGTTTAGCAACAAATACTAAAAATAAGACAAACATAGACATATGTGGTGGTACCTGCGTAAGAAAGACATGCAAAAATTCATATTTCGCGCACTGTGCGTTTATGTCTTTTGATAAACTCTCGTAAATTAAATCAGTTTTTATGGGGTATCAAGTCGTTGAGAGGTACGGAACCCTGCGCGAGGCCGACTCGCACTTAGCCGGTTTTACCTAATAATTTTGATTTATTGAATTGTAACTGAAGTGATTATGTTTCAAACACAATGTAAAAAAAATTCTGAATAAATTGAATTGAATGCTTTAAATCTCAATTTCCTGACAGTAATTTTTTTTGATTGCCGTTTATTTGTGACATTAATACCTAAGTGCCTAAGTGCTTAAAGCCTAATTATTACCTAAGTGCTAAGTGTCACTAATAAACGGCAAACAGGTTTTTTTTTATTATCTTTGGATACTAAGGATAAAGAAGTACATCAGTGTATCAGAAAAGCGTGGTCATATTTGAAGAGCTCATTCAGGGATTGCTATCGAACCACTTTTACTATGGGACCAACCCTGAAATCGCAAAAAAACAGTTCCCTACAGTTTCTCAAGCAACGTCGATGATTTTGTAGGGTACAACGGTTTTTGAGATTCCGTCCGCCTTTTTAATTCGTCTCGTCCGAGGCTGATACTATGTAACTTACTTACTCCTCTGGCTCAGTGACCCAAAGTGAGTCATGGCCTCCAAAACAAGAACTCTCCACTTTGCTCGATCTTGCTTTACTATGTAAAGTCCACATTAAATATATCGGAACGAACACTGTTCATACTTCATAATCACCCAAACAACAAAAGAAATTGAACTTTAACCCAATGGAATAAAATTCTAATGGTTTAACTACAGCGTTGAGTGTTCATTCTGAAACACACTCACTCATTGAGATATATAAGTTGTTCAGATATTTTTTAACAGGATGTTCGTTCCGATATTTTCGATTCTGACTGTACATTGGTAATTATTTGTCTCTTACCAACTTCCTTGGATAAAGTTTAAGGCTAAGGAAAGTTATACATTGTGGACAGCGACGGAACCTTTTTGTTCCGCTGAAGGGTAACCGGAACCCCTGGTCTACATGATACATGTAGAAAAAGAGAAATTTGGATACACATCGTGTTTTGAATCAAAATCAATTAATGCTACAGTGTACAAGGTACCTATATAAATCCTTTATATAACGAACATTGGCCTTGGCATCGCTATGTGCAGTGTCTGCATTGTGCACGTAATTACTATACGGCATGTCGAAGCTTGCGCAAGTATTATCGGATCAAGCACAGGCGTCATTATCTGACCATTATACAATTCAATTATACCGCCTTTGACAGGAGCCTTAAAATGTGGTCAACATACTGCAGTTATAATTTACTTATATTTTTCAACGTGTTATTGACTTATTGGAATAACTGAAAACCTCTTAATTTAAAAACCATTGTACTCATCAGTATGAACAACTTTTACTATGGGGGACCATACCTGAAATCGCGAAAAAAAAACTGCTGATCCCTACATTTTAAGGATTTATGTGAACTCAAATGTAGGGATCAGCTGATTTATTTGTTTGCGATTTCAGTGTTGGTCCCATTGTAAAAGTTGTTCATACTGATGAGTGCAAGACCCCTTAAGAGGTTTTCAGTTATAAAAGCAAAAACAAAACTTTTTAACAAAAAATAAAACCGACTTCTAAAACCTTAACTAAAAAGTAAAAAATAATCATTGTTTGTATTTTAAAATCTTAACATAAACCAACATTTTGAAGGCGGTGCGTGATTTTCATGTACGTTCACATAAACTGTTTTTTAACCGACTTCAAAAAAAGGAGGAGGTTATGTATTCGGCGGGTTTTTTTTTTTTTTTTTTTTTTTTTCATGTATGTTCACCGATTACTCCGAGATTTCTGGGCCGATTTGCGTGGTTGTTTTTTTATTTGGTAGAGGAAGTCCGCGCGGTGGTCCCATATAAATTTTATTGACTTAGGTCGAGTAGTTTTTTAACCAGCTTCAATAAATCAGTTTAATTTAGCTTCGCTTACCTAGATGATCTACTAATAGTTTAGTTTTTCTGTGAATTATCAACTAAAAAGTATGAAATAAAAACTTTTTAACAAAAAATAAAACCGACTTCAAAAACCTCAACTAAAAAGTAAAAAATAATCCTTGTATGTATTTCAAAATCTTAACATAAACCAAAATTTTGAAGGCGGCGCGTGTTTAACATGTATGTTCGCATAAACTGTTTTTTTTTTTTACTATAGATAAGCGCTCGACAGTACATTATATTTACATTACGCAAAGGGACAGTCACGCGCCACCTTCAAAATTTTGGTTTATGTTAAGATTTTGAAATACATACAAGGATTATTACTATAGATATTGCGCTCGACTGTACATTACATGACGCAAAGGGTCAACCACGCGCCGCCTTAAAAATTTTGTTTATGTTAAGATTTTAAAATACATACAAGGATTATTTTTTACTTTTTAGTTGAGGTTTTTGAAGTCGGTTTTATTTTTTGTTAAAAAGATTTTATAATTAATGAAATTATACAGAACAATAAACTTAACAAAGTCATAAATATAAGTAAGTAAGTAAGTAAGTAAATTATTTATTCACCAGAAACTTAGCCTATAGATACATCATAATCTTATCAGGTATAGTTAGGTAATTATGGATATTTACAATCAGGTAAGATCCCTGCCCTACAAACTAGGAAAACCTGTATCTTGTAGGACAGTGTTCTTTATGGGTTGACCACTTTACAAAATACAATAATGTGTAACAATTTTGAATATAACATTAAACACTTTGTTTTAGTAGTAAAAATGCATGAGTTTGTGTGGGTGTGGCTGTGGGGGAATATGAATATACATACCTTCTTTTAATAAAACTACAACAAAGTGTATCTTTTATTAACTTTTGTTTTTATTCCATCTTATGGCCACTACTACACCATCGCGTGAAGCCCTTCGCAGGCACGCGATGAATCAACAGATTGTATTGTATTATACCAAGATGAGTCTTTTGTTTAGCGCCCTTTGTTGCAATTAGCTCTTTATTCTATGTCTACAGCACGTCAGCTTTAATTGAACAGTGTGTGGGGTGAGGACTAGGTTTGTTTTTCATTATAGCCGCAGACAGTAAAAATATATACGAAGTGCTGCGAACAATCATAGTGAAGCCAACAAAACCGTGCTCCTCCGTGTACAAACCAGCACTCACGCACACACATGCAAACATTGAGGTACCATAAATACTACGTAAAACGTATACATAATTACATATTACCTCTCAGTGCATGCAAACCGTGGTCACCGCTCTCAGTACATATGTCGCGGCATCGTCCAGAAAGCATAGCCAAAAATAAATATCTTTCAGGTGCACGTTTTTTTTGACTTCACTATGATTGTTGTTCGTCTATATTTTTTACGATGTCTGATTACAACGAGTAAGTTCAAATAAAAACAGTTTGAATGTTACTTGCGTGGCGCACAATTTGCATACGATTAATTTAAAATTAAAATAAATAATAATAAATAAATAATAATAAATATTTTTGGGACATTTTTTACACAGCACCATCTAGTCCCAAACTAAGCAGAGCTTGTATTATGGGTACTAGACAATGGATATGATACTTGTATACTTTTTTTTTTGTAAATACATACTTATAATACATAAATAAAAAACAACATTGCAAATCTGGATCATTTTTTTAAAATCTTCGATCAACAATGTAATCTCTGTTTTTTCTTACTTGTCTTATTTAGTTAAATGTCTTTTTAATGCAATTCGTCAATAATTATTATTAAAAGGCAGTATGTTAACAATTTCACACACTAAATAACATTTTTTAACCTAATTACATGTGCAGAACTAGTAATTATATTTTATCAGTGGTTATAATAAAACAAAGTTTAACCGGATTAAATCGCGTATATGATTTAAATTGGTTTCCCTGACGTTTCGAAAGCTTTGCAGCATTTCGTGGTCGCAGGTAGACTAAGATGACAAAATTAGGAAAAAACCAACCATTTTCTTCGATTTGATAAACCACAAGTTCTGGCGAAGGAAAACCGATATGTACCTAGAATGCTCCGTGAGGCTATTGAAATTAAAAAACATCCTAATTTTAATAGAGAAGATGGTTGGCAGCTACCACCTGTTTGGAACCCAGTCCTAAAATAATCAAGTCCCAAACAGCACGCAACACTGTAAAAGATAATGATATTGTGAGTGATTACTGCGTGCATCGAACCGATTTTAATTAATAATATTGTACGGTAGATTAAAATATTTTTTTAGAAATATTTGTAAAGACGCTTGTCATCTTAGTCTACCTGCGACCACGAAATGCTGCAAAGCCTTCGAAACGTCAGGGAAACCAATTTAAATAATATACGCGATTTAATCCGGTTAAACTTTGTTTTATTATAATGTGTAGTGATCGCGAAAACCTAAGAAGTTATTATCAGACTGATAATTGAATTAAGGTCCGTGCCAAGATTGTTTACTAAGACAAGAGTGAAAAAACCATACAGTTATACAAAGTCTTTGGAAAAAACAGACCGTACCTAGTCCCTCTCTGCTTAAATCGGAACACATCATATATTAATATCGCAGGTAATTCATACTTTCACGTACGACAATGTGGTTTCCGTAGTGTAGCGGTTATCACGTGTGCTTCACACGCACAAGGTCCCCGGTTCGATCCCGGGCGGAAACAGTACTTTTGGAGTTTTTTTTTTTTTGTAAAACACTTTTTTTAAATTTAAATTAATACCTACCACAAGAAGGCACGAAAACGGGAACACAATTTCTCATTCCAAAGAAATGGTCAACCATAGACATATTTCTATGTGGTCAACGTTTAAATGGTTTTTGAATCGCGATAATGACGCGGAAGAACGTTGACAATGTGTAGTACCAAACAAGAGCTGGAAAAGGCGAGTAATTAAGCTTAGAAAGTGGTACAGAAACTGGTAGAGCACGGGATCGGTTAGTTTCTAAATTGACCGGCAGACGGAAGGTCGCCGACCTGATATCGAGAGCTACTGCATCTGTAAACTAAGCTGACCCAAATTCTTTCAATATTAGGAAATCCTGTCGTTATCTGATAATGTATTATCTATAGATGAAGTAACTGTTTATCTTTATTATGCACGAATAAATTCAATCGGGGGGAATGTAGAAGCCAAGTGGCGCCCCCATCAGTAAAAAAATTATAACTCGCTCAAACTCGCTAAATTTTATTGAAAATCCTTTTATAACGATTGAAGTACAGGTACTGTAGTTTAATTAGAAACTACCTACCAATTCTGTAAATTAAAGTTCTGTAGTTGTAGATACAAAAAACCGGCCAAGAGCATGTCGGGCCATGCTCAGTATTATAGGGTTCCTTAAGTAGGTGTTACAAACAAATCAAATCGTATATTAATCACGGCTATTTTAGTTTTTGCAATAGACGGCAGTATTGGCAACTCAGAGAGTGATGTCAGTAGCCGCTAGATGGCGCTATACAGTGCCAAATGTAATAGACGGCACTTGACGGCAGCATTGGCGACCCAGAGAGTGTTGTTTGACGCCGCTAGATGGCGCCAAATTTAAGAAGTGTGTCGTCAACATAACACAAAAATCAAAATCAAAATAATTTATTTGTAAAACATAGGTATAAAAGTTAAAAACTTGGTGGAAAATTAACATACGTCACACTATGTTTAACCTTGAAAGGCATACAAATTTTGTGATTTTTTCAAATAGAAAGTAGCTAAAGGAGCATTATTTGCTATGATCATTTTTCTCTAAGGTCAATGACCTTTGAACTAGGACGTTTTAAGTATTTTTCAGTTTTCTCTCTATAACTCAAAAATTTATGATCACAATATGCTCGAAATAATTTTAAAAGAGAGTTTTTACAAAGGTCTATCAATGTGGAAGATTATAAGTTTCTACGTTGCATAGTTTAGAAATGGCAGGGGGGGGGACACATTGCAAGCCACTTTGGCAGGCTATATTTCGCAGATGGTACATCTGATAAAAAAGTGATGTATGAAACATTACCTTCATTTTAGTAGACCTATTCAATGATACCCCACACGAGGGGGTGCAGCAAAAAAATTTTTTACATCCCCATTTCACATGTATGGGCGCCATCCCTAAAATACGTAATCATGATTTTTTTATTCTTTTAAAACTGAGATCCATACTATTTTTTACCAAAATTTCATTTACTTATGTAAACATATACAGTTTAAAAAGTCATAAACAGTAGTCATCTACAGTTATAAATAACTGTAGATGTTATTAAGCTGTAAAGGATTAGGACAGACGGACAGACGGACAGATGGAGAGACGGACGGACATGACGAAACTATAAGGGTTCCTTGTAGGACTACGGAACCCTAAAAAGTGCCAAAAGTGGCCGTTTTTCGCATATTTTGTATCTACAACTACAGCGAACTATAATTTACAGAGTTAATAGTTTCTTATTAAACTACAGTACCTGTACTTCAATTGTCAAAAAAGGATTTTCGATAAATGATGTATTCAGCGAGCATTAATTTTTTTACTGATGGGGGCGCCACTTGGCTGCTATATTATGGTTACTAACTAGTTTCTGGTCTGACGCGTCGTAAATTAGATTTATTAATACAATATCTCGTGTAGCTAGAGATATTCGTTTACGGCCAAAATTAATATCCAATCTATCAACGATTTGCCCTACTAGAGATAAGATTTTGACATGTTTTGTGTCGAATTTCTATCTCAAGTAGGGTAAATCGTAGATAGATTGGATATTAATTTTGGCCGTTAGGCAGCAAAAACTACCAGATTGATTTAAGTTTTTATATTTTTTTTAAATGATCACGGAGAACAGAACTTCAGAACTGATCGAATCCCATTTATACTCTTGTCTCAATCTTTGATTACAAAGTAGGTCTCAAAAATATCTTCTAAAATATCAAAACCATCATCGTAATTATTAGTTTCTGTACCTCCTGTACCTATTAGCAGCAGAGTATTATCATGTCAAGAATGGAGCCCAAACAAAAGCAAACATAGTTGCGCAACTAAAAATACAATGAAGTGTAGTAAAGTTTAGTGACACTTCAATCAGGTGTATGTACTCCTGCGCCTCATAAAGACGCCATATTGTTTTTATAGTCGCCTTCCGGTTTCGTAACGCACGTGTTCGTGTATTACCTACATCAAAACTAAGTGACAGGCACGCACTTAACATGTTTTAGTACCTGATAATTTAAAGCACCTAGATTACTAAATCAAAAAAAGTCTTGTATACATATAGAAATCCGAAATTCGAAAAGTTTGAAAGTCAAAAAAATCGGAGTCGAAATTCTCTATCAATGCCTCTTTTTTAGCCTGCAAGGGAGCAAGGGACATAATGCTAATTTGGCAAAAAAAACGAGATTTCAGTTTTTCCCGGAACAAAAGAAAAATGTTTGCGCAATAATCACAATATATCTACTGATTATAGTTTACTCAAAAAACAACTAGGTAAAATAGGAGCAAAGTTAGGGCATTTCACGGTACTCTCATTTAGCTTCTACCACTACCCAGCGTAACCTAGCTTTATAAGTTATTTTTGCTCGATAATTGATAATATATTAATGTCTGTGAAATTGATGACCAATTAACTTTTTATCAAATCCGGGGTATGTCAAAGTACGGGACAGAGCCAGTCCTGGCGGGACATTAAAAAATACGCCTGAAATACGGGACGTCCCTGAACTTAAACTAGATTCTAAAAATTAGTAATGTTAATATCTAGGTACAATTTTCCACGATGATGCAGTAATTGGGATCATATTGAAGATTTAATTAAATGTAGAATGAGTTGGTTATTTCCATTTGTAATATTTTAAGCTACCGCAGAATCGGAAACCGATTTCTGTCGCGATTTGGCTACAGCTCTAGTGTCTTCCGTAGTAAATAAACATACAAAAGTAGAACTGAAATGCATTAGAGAAACAAATCCTACCAGTCCAATGGTGTAACATTCCCTGTAAGTCGTAACAGAGTCGTAAGCTGTCATTAGTGATTGGATTATCGGTCAACGACCCCCAGACACGTGAACGGTAACACACCCAAGGTGTTATAAAATGTGTCAACTGAACACATGTTTACTTCCCTGCAAGTACGAATTTATCGCTTTTTTATTGCTCATAAATCATGGGGCTGATAAATGTGTTGTATTTGATGCTACTAGTCGACCAACACAACTCGACAACCGTCAAACGTGACGTCATCCGCAAATATGTGGGGTAAGGAGGATGAAATGTGTACATATATGGTACTGAGGATGCAATGGAGAAGGCTACGCTCGGAGCGTCCCTGTGTGACCGAATCAGAAATGAGAAGAATTGCCAAACTTTAGTTACAGTGCGCGAGACACTTTCCTCGCAGAACGGATGACCGATGGGGTCGAAAAAATCTGGTTAGGTAACCGCGTACTGCAAGGCGCAGCGTGGGTGGGCCCCCCACAAGGTGGACCGACGACCTGGTGAAGGTCGCGGGAATCCACTGGGTGCGGAAAGCGCGGCACCGGTCGTTGTGGCGATGCTTGGGGGAGGCCTATGTCCAGCAGTGGACATCTTTCGGCTGTAATGGTGATGATGATGATGATGGTACTGAGACGTACCTAAGTACGCGCGGTAAGCGGGAGTGTGAAACGCATTCCAGCCAGTTTCCTATTTGTCTTAATAACTCAGAACAAAGTACAGTACGTTTCACACGCCATTGTTTGCCTCGTACAGCAAAACTGTGGAACCAACTTTCGTCAGCGGTTTTCCCGAACAAATTCGACATGGGAGCCTTCAATAAAAGAGCATGAGATTGCTTACCATCAGGTGACCCGCATGCTCGTTTGCCCTCCTATGTTATATAAAAAAATAAAAATAAAAGTAACATATAACAACATAACATCCCGCCTGTATTTCCCCGAAGGGGTAGGCAGAGGTGCATTTCGCCAGTTATGTTATAGTCCCATGTACTAGGGGGCGAGCCTATTGCCATTAACCGGGCACAAATCCATACTCCGGGCTGCTACTGAGAATTTCCTAATGACAAAACCCAATAACACAAATAAAAATAAAATAGAAGTAGGTACCTATTTAAGGCTAGGCTCCCAAAATGAGGTAACTCTTTAGTTGATTAAGGGCTAGTTTTTCAATAGTCTGATAACTTTTAACCGAGGAATAAATGTGACGTTTTGACAGTTGTAGTATAGAAAATCATTCAAAACGTCACATTTATTCCTCAGTTAAAAGTTATCAGACTATTGAAAAACTAGCCCTTAATTGAATAAACACCCCTATTTCTATACCAAAAAGGTTTAAGGGTAGTCTATGCTCATCATTTTGCACAACTTTTACTATGGGATCAATTCTGAAAATTAAAAAAAACAGCTCATCAACAGTTATAAGTGGACACCTAACTGAATATCAAAACCTATCGAACAGCTGATTTTTATTTTCACGACGATCATGAACAGAATGATGAACAAAGACAGAGATTACCCATAAAGTTTTATTTTTGGTAAGTGAGAAAAAAAATAGTGTTTTCAGATTATAATATATTAACGGCCAAAATTAATATCCAATCTATCCACGATTTGCCCTACTAACATAACATAACATCACGCCTGTAATTCCCCGAAGGGGTAGGCAGAGGTGTAATAGTACACCCACATTTCGCCAGTTATGTTATAGTCCCATGTAATAGGGGGCGAGCCTATTGCCATTGCCTATTGATTTGCCCTACTAGAGATAGTAATTTGACATATTTTGTATGGAACTTATGTCAAATTCCTATCTCTAGTAGGACAAATCGTGGATAGATTTGATATTACTTTTGGCCATTAGAATAGGTATTAGATTTTTCACAAAGTATTATTATTTATTGTGAATATACATTTCCAAGAAAGACCTCAAGGAAAATGGAATGGAAGTGCTAATGCGTATAATATGATAATGAACCAAGTCATTGTACATTAAATAACAACTATTGACTTATTGCATAATACCACATGGGTAAATAGGGTCACAATTTAATTACATAATTTGTGTACAAGTTTCATGTGAGATTTGCACCTATAAAAACAGCTTGAATACACAGACATAGTATGAAATACAGACGAAGTGCTGTGAACAATCATATTGAAGCCAAATAAAACTATGCTCCTTTGTGTAGTCGGGTCGAGAGGGGTCAGCACGGTTTGAGGTGCATGTGTATGCGTGAGCGCTGGTTGTATATATATGAAGGAGCATAGTTTTTATTGGCTTCATTATGATTATTCACAGCACTTCGACTATATTTATTACTATGTCTGTGCTTAAATACAGAAGAAATCCTCACATACACATACCATACACACAATACAAATTAAATTCGTTAATAAATTAAAGAGGAAATAAACAACTGTAAATGTCTATTAGGAAGTTCTAAACACGGTTTGTATTCCTTGGTTTCTGTGCATAGTAGGTACCTAACGGCCAAAATTAATATCTATCCTATCTATTGACGATTTGCCCTACTAAAGATAGAAATTTGACATAAGCTCCAAACAAATTATGTCAAATTTAACATTTATTTGTGTCGAACTCAGAGACCACAGATTAATATATTAGTAGTATCAGAGACATGGCATACTACCGGCGGTAAATGTCATGTCTCTGGTCGCCGGCGGTAAATTTCATGTCTCTGGGTCGAACAGAGACATGACATTTACCGCCCTGGGGTTGAACTAATCTTAGTAGGTACCCTACCACCTGTATTTAACACATTTTTACAAAAAAAAAAAAAAAATGAAAGTTCATTTATTTCGGGTTTGACCCATATCATAAAAAACATGTCGTACAAAATTAAATTAAATTAAATAAGTTCCATACAAATTATGTCAAATTTCTATATCTAGTAAGGCTAAACCTGGATAAAAAATAGAATATTAATTTTGGCCATTATTAAACAAAGCTTTAAAGACAACCGAAAGCATTACTAAACTTAGTTTTCTCTTTTTTTGAATTTTTGAATCTATCTTCATCTTCACACTTGCAATAACAAAAATATTTTAATTTAAAAACTTGGGGCCTTCTTATCTACAGATAAAAAAATTACTTCGCATAATAGAGTCATTCCAAGCTCACAGGGTCTTAGCATTTATTTTCATTTCTGCAACATAATGGGACCAAGTATTAGTAGTGATATAATCAAGTCCCAAACAGCATGCAACACTGTAAAAGATAATGATATTGTGAGTAGGGCATAGCGGTATTGGAGATCTTTGTAATACCGGTTTTCATTCGGTATTGAAATTTTAAATACCGGAATTCCGGTTATTTCGGTATTTTCGGTATTTTTATAAGAAAAATATAAATTTTCAGAAAACAATACATAATCGTGATTTGTATCGTTTTGCTAGTGTAAAAACAAAATAAAAATCATGTTCCTTTTTACTAATCTACTTTTAGGTAGTCTAAATTAATGTCTGAATACAAAATATAACATAATACAACATAAATAAAAATAAAAAGATAGAGTGAGAAAAAGCGTGATGAGGGAATATTTTGGAATAATAGAAAATGTAATATCAAAGATTGAGAAAGGAATTTTAAGATGGTTTGAGTATGTAGAATAGGATGGACGAGTGGAGTTTGACGAAACAAGTGTAGATCGGCTCGCCACCGTGGCGCCCTCACGACGCAGATACTCTCGGGGCATGGTTGCTTCGGGAAGTATCTGTGTTGCATAGGCCGGGAGCTGCATTGAGGACACGGCGCCGCACACACTGGTGGAGTACTCAGCTCGGGCCAGTAGCACTGCCGCTGTGACCTCATCAATGCAGTAGGTGACAGTGATCTCTCGCTTCCGGCTGTGGCTCTGTCCATGGTCGGGAGCGAGAGCGCTTGGGAAGGTACCGTCTCCTACTGAGGGGAGGTGATGCTCGCAATGGAGGCAGCGGAGAGGGTAGGAGAGGCAATGACTTCTCTTCCCACCCGCAGGAGTCGGACTGGGCACTGCAGGAGGGTGGGTGTACGCCGACCTCCAGCCACTCTAGGTGTGGGCCTGCGGGCGGCGGTCTTGGGGTAGCCCACCGCCCGACCAGTCAAGGCCCGTGATGGTAGTGCATTGTGTTCTGCGCACGCCAGTCAGAGAAGAAGAAGAAGAACAGGAGAAGGATGCGGCAGATGTTGAGGCCACACTGAGAGAAGTGGCTCACCTGCTAGTTACCTTTTTGGCACAGTCGCTAGACACACAGCATCGATGATCCGTTTTTTGTATATTTAATTGTGTTCCTGTTTAATTGTGTCTGTGTATCTATGTGCTTTGTGTCAAATAAATGTTTCTTTCTTTCTTTCTTTCATAGTGGAAATACATATTTTTACATGCCCCTGGCCAAGGCGGCCGGCCGGCCGGTGATGGTTTTGGTCAGTAAGAGTCCGACACCGGCTTCGCCTTTCTCAGATGGAGTGTGTCCATGAGGATTTCCCCAAGGAAAAAAAGGTCTGAACTCGGTCAAGGTACTGTAACCAAATAGTGAGCGTTCAAAAAGGCTGGGTTAAGAGAATTTTTAACTGACGTGCATGCATGTGGTATGATGAGATTAATGAATGTAGACAAAGTGAAATTGTGAATCAGGCTCGAAGTGGGTAGAAAACCATAGTATTTGCTTACCCCAATGGGAAACAGACGAGATAGTAACTATGTATGTAATATGTATGTTATAAAACAATCAAAGAAAATCACAGTGCTGTAAAAAGTATAAAGCTGTCATGTGTTCAACTTGAAATTTTGAAATCTAATATCAATTAAATAGGTATAGTTAGAATGATGAGTTCGCTAAGGCTCTTTATTTAAGCTCAATAGTAGCCAAGTCTCTTTTTGAGACCATTAACAATCAAAGTAACACAAACAATCAGTTGTAAAAATAATCACAGTTGTGTAAAATGAAGTGGTTTAAGGGCCAGCGTTCACCTAGTTCTTGCGTGGACAAGGAGAGGGCTGAACTTCTATTACAAAGCCTCACTCCAGATTTTGTTTGTCCTCCTGATCCTCATTTCATTTCAACTAATAGTCAGCTAGAATCCGAAATTTCCCTCCATGAGCTCGAGAATTGTATAAAAAATAAAGATACAGCGCCTGGCTGCGACGAAATATCATTTTCTATGCTAAAATTTCTTCCTTCTGTCGGTAAATTAATCCTTCTTTCAATTTATAATAAGTGTCTTTTATCTGGTTTTGTCCCTTCACAATGGAGGGAGGTTAAAATAATTCCCATCCCTAAACAGGGAAGAGATCCCACGTCCTCATTGCGTCCTATTTCCCTAATCTCTTGTATATGTAAGATCTTTCACTCCATTCTGAATAGGCGGCTTGAATGGTATTTTGAAAAAAACAATTTGTTCTCTGTCAATATGGTCGGCTTTCGCAAAGCTAGATCTTGTCTTGATAATCTCGCTCGACTAGTTTCGTTCATACAATTAAATTTTTCCAAGAACTTGGCTACAGTTGCTTGTTTTATTGATATCGATAGTGCTTACAATAATGTAGATGTTAATTGTTTATTAAACATTCTAGATCAAATGGGGGTTGGTTCTAAAATATGCAAATACTTATGGTCTTATCTGAAAGGAAGATCTCTTAAAATTTCGTCTTCAGACGGCGATTTGACCAGACTTACTGGCCGTGGTCTAGCTCAGGGAGACCCTCTGTCACCCCTTTTATTTAACATTCTCACTGTCAATATATGCAAAAGCGTATCTAACGTCGAGATCTCCCAATATGCGGATGATTTCGTTCTGTATGTAGCAAGGAGGGATATTTACTCGGCTGTGGATGAAATAAATTTAGCTTTGCGAAACATTAATCATTTATTTAATCGTCTAGGTTTGGAGATTTCTCCTGCGAAAAGCAAGATTTGCGTTTTTAAAAAAGGTCGTTTCAGGGGTGATGTTTCTTGTTATTTTGATCATAATAGTGGTGTTTGTATTCCTGTAGTAAATCAAGTTAAACATTTGGGTATCTGGTTGGATAGCTCCCTAAGATGGGGAAAACATATTAACGAATTGGCTGAAAAAGTGAATAAATTTATGAATTTATTAAAAGTACTGTCAGGTTCTGGGTGGGGTCTCCATCAAAAACATTTAAGGAGGTTATATATTTCGATAATACGTAGTAGAATTGATTATGGTAGTTTTCTATTTGACAATAGCTGTAAGACACATTTGTTAAAATTAGATAGGGTACAAAATAGGGCTCTTCGTATTATAGGCAGCTATGTCCGCAGCACCCCTATCCATGTCATGGAAAATGATTTGTATCTTCCACCGCTTTTTATTCGTAGAAAGTATTTAGCGGGAAAATTTTGGTTGAAGGCAAAATCATTCCGTGACAACAAAACTCTGGTTTTACTAGAGGAACTTTTTATTAATAGGCTGGATAGTTACTGGGTTGGAAAAAAACTTCCCCTGCTTGTATCTTTATTTAATTATTTTAATTCTCTGGTTATACATTCCAGCCCTCAACTCGATATGTTTTCCCTTGATACTTGGGTAAGTAATGTTGACATTACCCATGTGGTTAATGCCAGCATTCCTGCGATATCTCGTGCCAAACGACATTATGATACTCAAATTATTAGAAATATATGTATTAGCTTTATAGAAAATCAGTATCCTGGATGTTATAGAATCTTTACAGATGGTTCTAAGGATAAGGGCTTAGGAGGTGCAGCTTTTTTAGACTCACAGCTTGGGAGTTCTGTTAAACTTAAGATTCATTCTAATATTTCAATCATGCATATTGAACTAATTGCTATAGCAGAAGCATTATCATATGTAGAATCAATTAATTGTAATAAAGTCGTAATTTTGACGGACTCCAAAAGCTCCTTACAACATTTGACTCGGTACACCTCGCCAGGGCGAGGATGCCCGATAGCTTATGTTATTTATGAGTCAATTTTAAAAATGCGGAATTCAAAGTCTGTTTTTATTCAGTGGATACCGTCGCATATTGATCTAGAGGAAAATGATAAAGTGGACCTGCTGGCTAAGCAAGCCCTAGTTGATGGAATTCCCATTAGTGTAAATTCTCTGCACTCAGATTACATCGTTCATGTTAAAAATATTTGTTTGGATAGTTGGCAAGAATACTTTGACGAACGTTCGAGGGAAAAGGGCATCTGGTACCGCACTATTCAATCGAATGTGTATAAGTTCCCTTGGATTGACCAGGTAAATCTAAATAAGCCGTCTTTGACTGATGCTCTCAGACTCCGCTCCGGCCACATCCCATCGAATAAATTCTCATTTTTAATGAGGAAAACGCCTTCTCCTAACTGCTCTTCGTGTGGAGTTATTGACGATGTTCAGCATATTCTGATGGAATGTGGTCGGAATTCGGATGTAAGAATGTCCCTTTTTGGTCAAGAAAAATGTTTTGATGTTGGATTGTGTAACTCTATTTTAGCTTGTCCAACTTCTGATGAAGCCAAGCATTTTTATAAATTAGTTAATTCGTTGGATTAAATTATTTATAATTATTTTGTATGTGATATTATCTGATAAGGCAGTGTGGTCGCTAAGCGAAAAAGCCTTTTAAATAAATAAAAAAAAAAAAAAAAAAAAAAAAAAAAATCAAGTCATTCAACACGAAACTTTTCAAATTTACAAATATAATCATCTAGAACGAACAAACAAGCAAACTAATTTATAACCAAACAGTTAAAAATAATAACAAACCGAAAATCTACAACTTACATTTAAATCAACAACGTGTAACATAAAGTGTGATAATAAAAGTTCGGCGCGGGTCTCCAACGGAATGGTAATGTTTCGTATGTAAATCGCACAAACATGTTTAAATGCGTGCTACAAACATCTGACTCTTGTTGGGCAGTCGACGTGGGGTCGGAAATTTTGAATTAAAGCAAAATACTGAAAAACCGGTATTGGGGATTACAATACCGGTATTAGTAAATGCCAATAAATCGTCGGTATTCCGGTTTTTCGGTAATACCGAAAACCGGTATCCATGCCATGATTTTAAATAATAATATTGTACAGTAGATTAAAATATATTTTTTTTAGAAATATCTGTAAAGACGCTAGTCATCTTAGTCTACCTGCAACCACGAAATGCTGCCAAGCTTTCGAAACGTCAGGAAAACCAATTTAAATAATATACGCGATTTAATCTGGTTAAACTTTGTTTTATTATTAGTAGTGAGTTTAAGATACTTAGGTACATACTTTCAATACTATGTACACATGAAAAATGCTTCGCTAAAAGTTCACAAGTAGGTACTAGCAGTCTGCTGTGAGAATGCCGTTTTCCCTTCCCCCTCCCTCGTACCACACCTCAAGCCAGGCCCAGCTAGTGCCAATACTGACCAATAGCAATGCTGTAAAGTGACCTATGACATCATTTTTTAACAGTCAACAGCGGCATTCTCACAGCAGACAAGTAGTAGTAAGTATTTAAAGCATAATTACCTTTTTATTACAGAATACTATTTAAAACTAGATAAATAAATCCCAGATTTATCTACTTACTGAATTACTAACATTTATGAGACATACCCCAGTTTCCAAAAGGCTGATCAACACAAAAATTAACTAATCGACTGTCAAGTCTCAGGTCAAGCTATGTGATTGGTTGTTAGTATTTTTGCCGACCAATCACAGGAGTTGACATTAGATTTAAATTGATCAGCCTTCCAGAAACTGGGGGTTAGGCCGGTGCTCATCAACATTAATTCTCTGATCAAAAAGCCAATTACACAAAATATGTACTACAATTTAAGGTAAACAATTGTTTAATCAGAAAATTATCGTTGGTGAAAAAGCCTTAAAGATACTGAGTATGGCATGGATAAGTTGAAGTATCAGACAGTTGAATAAATTATGAATAAAAGCTTTATTAAATGGAATTAGGTATTTTAGTAAACTGAAGAAAAGAGCAGATGAATAACAATGAATGCAATTAAATACCTATGAAAAAATTAAGAATTTAAGTTATGTTACTTAGGTCAACAGTTACGTACAAGGAATTAAAGACATTAAAAGTTACTGTATTTGAAAGATATAAGGAAAAAGACATTGGTTTACTCAAAGGTTACTTATTAAATAAACAAAGGTTAAATTGCACCTAACTTAACTGACTTGAAACTACAATAAACTTCTGTTTACTTAATTACAACTTAGCAAAAACAATACAAAAAACTAAGATAACAAAGCAATCTTTCAAGATAACGTTTGTTGTAAAATCGAGACGTAACAGCTAGTGGCCAGGGCCAGCCTTAAAATCTATAATCTGAGGTGGCCAATTACAATGCGTCACAAATGACAATCGATAAATACAGGCTGGTTGGCTTGCAGTTGCAATTTAATGACACCAACAATCCGTAACTTACACAGGTACCGTAACTTCTCACATACACTTAACGGTATCGCCAACATAATTACGTTCCATGGTCAGTTTAGAACTTCATTAGTACAACTTTTAGCAAAAATAAGCACATAATAAACAATATTATAACTTACCGGGCGACAGGTGTAACGAGTGCAACATGCAATTTCAGAACAGTAACCAACAAGTAAAATGTTTACAAAAACTTTTGTACACTTCACAGAACTAGCACAAACAACACGAATTTTATTCGATTATCTTGTATTTCCTATTCGATTCGGTTGAAATACAAGAAAAGTGCATTCAAGAACAATAAGCGAACTTCTTCGCTTCGCGGACCGCCCGCGCCGCACGCAAGCAAAGTCAAATAAAATAAAACTCGACCAATCACGATTCTGTAATAAATATGATCGTTCGGAATCAAGAAATAAGAGCTATTCTTGTTTGTTCATGGAAAGGTTTTACGGGCTTCTACGTGAATACTGAATACAATACAACCTTCGGGACACAACACACAGCACGACACGACAACTTGAAGCTTTTTTTTAAATCTTTGTTGAAAAAAATTATACGATGTTGCAATTATGACAGATATATAGATAAATAAGTAATTTTTTGGTTTATAAAAATTATTTGAGATGGTAATTAATTTTTTGTGAATCGGTTTAAACGACGTCCCCGACATCGGTTAGGAAAACCGATTGTTTACTGTGATATAACAGCTGGTTATCGTTGGTGAACACCAAAGTTCGGGTTAAACAGCTGGTTTTTACATTAACATCTATAATCTTCTCGGTGAACTTGCCTCTAAATCGTCGCGTTAGTGACGTACTGTGTAAATGGCTTTATTCAAATCGTAATTAGTGCCTAGTAGCGTCATCTCTTGTTAAGTTGAGAAAACTCATAACAAGTGAACTACGTTTTATTATTGCCAAGTGTGTAATTTAGGTTTGCGTAATTGTATTTTGTGTATGAATTATTTCTGTAAGAAAATGCATTCTGTACGTACTTTATTCTATTAAATATTTAGGTACCTATTATGAAGTGGAAACTACTTAAAAATATGTTCTTATTTTAGCTTCCCCTCCCCAGATAAAGTACAATAAAAGGTCTATTTACTACCCATGAATCTATATAGTATGTAATACATACATATATAATGTTCTTGTTACTACCAACATCAATATTTATGTAAATAAATGTACTTTAAACACCTTGAGTATTATATTATCTGTGACCTTGTTTACTACTTTTCAAAACCTGGGATCATAGATTAATATATAATACTGGAGAAATTCACGTTTAACTTTCTTCTTATGCCCGTTCCACATTCTCGGACGAAAACCAGAGAAAACGTTGCACATTGCGATATTTAAAATCATTTTTATTTATCACGTACCGAGAGCTCAGAGCAATGTACAACATTATCTTGGGTTCGCGCCCGAGAATATAGAACGGGCATAAGCACAGATAATATTACTATAGTAGGCATAAGGGTGATCTTGAGTTGAGCATGAAATAATAGTGGATTAGAGAGATGTCATGCTTTTCAGATTGCAATCAGTTTCTAATATCCTCAAAAAGGATAGGCGTAGGTACTGGAGAGATTACGGTTAAACTTTCTTCTTTTGCCTGTTCCATATTCTGGGCGACAACCAGATAAAACGTTTGGGTTGAATGATAGGCGTATGCCTAACATTTCGGCAATGAAAGTAGTAGCAGGGCCTAGTAGGGCATATCACTATTACCTTATGGTGAACCAGACAGTTTAATAAAACCAGTAATTAATAACATATACTTTAATTAACTACTTTTGACTTCATACATTTACTTCATAACACATAAAACTAAGTTTTCATCCGAGCTGCGTCTTGGGTGTACTAAACGTGCGCTTTCTAGACATCTTCTTGCGCGTGAGTTGCAGTTGCTGAAGCTGTGCGTTCACTTCCGCCCAAATGTCGTTCTGGTCTTCTGTTGGTATTGTTTTCCTGGACAAATAAGTATAGAAAATTAGTAAAACAGAATGTTTCCTTGTCAAATATTGTAATATTTAAAATGGGCATCGAAAGTAGATAGCTCTTCTTTATCTTATAAGCTCCATCGTTTATCGATGTTTTTGCCAGTGTAAAGGTTGAAAAAGACACTCACACACAGAACCGGTACAGTATCATTTTTAATCTTGATGTCGACAAAATCATCGATAAACGATGGAGCCATAAACATAAAAAGCAGCATCTTACTTCTGTTCTACACTGATTGGTAAGGTTTCATATCCTTAATTCAGCGGCGGCGTTCTTCCCATGTGGCGCTCCAGCGGACTACCTACCAGCTTCTAAAATTATTCTGTAAAATGGGTAGTCCCATTCCAGTCAGTCCAGAAAAGAGCTTTTTAAGATCCACAATGAGCCAAGTGCAACTAACCTTGATATTGATAATGTCATCGAATATTTTAGCAAAATAAAGTCACGTAAGGACGTTTAGTTCCTGTTATTTTATTTTGGAGAGTGCTCAGTGATAACCTAGTGGTTGAGCCCTTGCCTTCCATGCAGGAGGTTGTGAGTTCGATCCCGGCCCGCACTCAATTCATGTGCGGATTCATATTCGATTATCACTTGCGTTAATGGTGAAGGAAAACATCGTGAGGAAACCTGCACACCAGAGAGTGCTCCATACAGTTCTCAATGGTGTGTGTAGTCCGCCAACCCGCACTAGGGCAGCGTGGTGGACTAAGGCCTTAGCCTTCTCGTACTGAGAAGAGGCCCGTGCCCAGCAGTGGGACAGTAATGGGCTGGTTATGTTGGTTATGTTGAGTGCTCAATAGAAAACCACTGGGTGCCAACCCATGCTACGCCGCCACTGCCTTTATTTAAATATAAACCAAAACATTTAATACCATTTCTCTTGTAACCTGCTTGGAACTTAGAAGTATACTGATGACACCTATGATATTTGCTTGTTCATGAATTTCTGTGCCATCATGCAGTAACGCTGCTAGTCATTTAAAAGGCTGACAACACCTAAAAAACGGCCATATGCGGTCCCAATCGTTGGCTACAGAACTGAGACAGGCAAATAGATGTGGGGCGTCTGATGTGCCACTCAACTTGAATGAAAATTAAATATATTTAAATGAAAAACTAACAGCTTTTCAAAAACAGAAATTACTGTGTTTTTTATTATCTTTCTTATCATCATCATCATTTCAGCCGAAAGACGTCCACTGCTGGACATAGGCCTCCCCCAAGCATCGCCACAACGACTGGTCCTGCGCTTTCCGCATCCAGCAGATTCCCACGACCTTCACCAGGTCGTCGGTCCACCTTGTAGACATCACATTACATTGTGGACATTGTGCATCTTTCTTATACGTCTTCTCAATTTCATTTATAATATTTCGTAAATAATTGAGATTGTTTGGTTTAAAGAATGTTTTAAAAAGTTAGTTTAAAATAAATTGAATCCAGATTTTTTTTGTAAACGTGTTTTGAACACAATAATTCGATCAAAATCAACATAAGAATCCCTTTTTTCTGCCACAAACTGAATAGATTCAGCTATACATTTTTACGAGAAGCCTATCTGGGCTATTTGGCTGTTGTCACTTGTCAGTGTCTTAATTACCTGTATTGCTTCATCAAGTCATATTTCTCCCAAGGTGTAGCTCTGAGCTCTCGTCTCACTCTATCCTTCTCTTTCAGATGCTCCTCTATGTTGGCAACACCCTTCAGCTCTTGTCTCTCCCACCTTTCGAGCCAGGGTTTCGGTTTCAGTTTAACCTAAAAATAAATTTAAATATAAATTGGATTTTTTAAGGGCTTCCAAGTACGGGCTTTAGATCCATATCTATGCTCTATTTCTGCTTTACCTCCATACATAAAGCAGAGCAGAGTACGAAGAATGGCAAAAGAGCTCCATTGATTAAGCTTAAATAAGAATCAGAAGAGTCACACACAGACATTATGAATCTGTGGAGGAACGAGGTATTATGTTCCTCCAACACAAAGGAAGGATCCTCCGACCAGGCTGGATCTGCGCCTGACGGGCTACTGCTCTATGGTTGATGTTGGACGCTTGTTTTTTTTTAATGATATATAGATCTGCTCTTGACCGCAATCTAGACAGCTTTGTCAGGATGTGGTCGACGATGGAGCGAGCTATTAGGTGCCGATTCACTCCAGCTTTAAAGGCGTTAGGGTTATAAGTGCCCGAAAATACAGATGCCGGCAGTGAATTCCACAACTTGGCTGTGGGCATTATGAAAGAGTTTTTAAAGCGCTTGGTCCTGATAGTAGGGATTTCTACCAAATGTGTTATGTTACGTGTCATACTCTGCGTGCGTGATTCAGGATAGTTCTCATGTCGCCGGATAGATGTCGCTACATTACTTCAGTCATTGCCTACATCTCTGTTAGTTTTCATGTAGCGAGATAGATATCGCTACAAATCCAATGAAAATTTGTGTTTTGTTTCTTATAAATAAAAATTCGAATAAAAAATAAATATTAAATTGGTTTAAATTTCTTTTAAATACGATTTCTTTTTCTTAAAACAATTTGCCTTCATAGATAGGTAGTTAATAAATATTAAATATACAACGTGTTGATCTGTATTCGTGCCATATTTAAGGAGGTGACTATACCACTGATACTGAACACCAATCAATAAAAAAATGTTTTTAGTTTAAATACCTTTGTAAACAAACAAATTCCCTCCGTGTGTCGCGTGCGACACAAAAACGATGGTTATGCCCATAGATAATATACTTATACTGTTAGTATCAAAGACATTTCTATACTGACGTAATATACCAATAAAGTGTGCGACTGCGATACCGATCTTTACGAAAAAACCTATATGCTAGAAAGAGACATAATAAAATGACAGTAGAACGCATTTTGAAAATTGTAATCTCATAGCGTCCCATCAAAATATAATCTCGTATTATTTTATGATTTATTTCATGATCGTTCTGTATTTTTTCCAATTAATATCAATAATCGTAATGGTGTAGTGTTCTGTGTTATACTGCTGTGTAATTTACATAATTAACCTAAAGAAAGAGACGTTTCACAGGTAAGTATCTGCAGGACAATAGTACTTTCATAATGCTTATTTTCATGGAAGTTATACTTAAAATTATTTAGTAATACATTAATAACATGCAGTAAATACCCTATTTTCTATATAATATGTTATTTTAAATAATTATGTGTTAGATAAAAAAATATTGTGTACGTGAAAATGAAACCGTTTCGCATATGGATTGCTCAAAATATATCGATATGTCGATAGTTTCAATTATATATTTTTGTACTACCTAGCACCATACATGTCACAAGTTAGTGTCCGTTACTGCTTTAAAAAAAATACAATCGAATTGAGAACCTCCTCCTTTTTTTGAAGTCGGTTGAAAGTATTGAAAGGTTGATTTAGTCCGGCCGCACATTGGAAGGAAATCACAATGATTCATTCTTTAATCACAGAAAAAATCTGACGCGCCGGAACCTATACCATGGTTGTACTTTTACGATGTTATAATAGTATGTTGTACGTCTATGGCAAAGAGACGTTTCACAGGTAGGTATCTGCAGGACAATACTACTTTCATAATGCTTATTTTACATTTATACAGTTAATTTTAGTACCAGCCCCGCAGACTGACAGAATTTTCCGAATCGTATGTCTGCTTTTGACATATTAAAATGTAAATACGGTGCTATTTTATGACAATGTGCGGCCGGGTTAAAAATGCTGTAAAATATTGACCGGCTAACTTCATAACTTCCAGATTTCCTGTAAATGCTGTTATTAAAGAATAAAAACCGGCCAAGTGCGAGTCGGACTCGCGCAGTAAGGGTTCCGTACCTCTCAATATGTCTATGTTTGTCTTATTTTTAGTATTTGTTGCGAAACTACATAATATGCACTATAATCTGACCAAGTTTGACGCTGGTATATATTACCGTTTTGGAGATAGAGCAGGAACAAAAACGTTGAAAAAAATGCATGTTTTTTGAGGTTTCTTGTATGGGGACCCCCTTTGGTTTTAGACTTTTTTTTGTTTTTAGTATTTATCGTGATACACCTCATAGCAACACATATTCTGAGTAAATTTCAACCGGTTACCTATTACCGTTCAAAAGATACAGCCCTGTGACAGACAGACGGACGGACGGACGGACAGCGTAGCGAGAGTAATAGGGTCCCGTTTGGAACCCTTCGGGTAAGGAACCCTAAAAATGGATGGGCACAAATGTTAAAACGAATAAGCACCGTATCTACTATTCTCCGCCAAATAGTGATGCTTGCATTGCTGTGTTTCGGTCAGAATGGTACGGGTGCCGGTGTAATTACAATCACATGAGACTTTCCATCTTCATGTCTCAATTTGGCGAACCGACTTGCGGTACCATTTAGGTAACAGCCTAGATGGTATTGCAGTTGTTATTGGCAAAGGTAACCGCTTAACATATGGTGGGCCTTTAGTTCGTTTCGCCATCCTATACAATAAAATAAAATAAAATCTGAAAGACTCGAAAAAACTACAGGGTAGGTATTTTAAGGATAACTGTATCGTTTAATGAAATCACCAACGATCCATACCTACGGAATTTGTTCGGGTCGGTGTTTGTTTCATATAAAGTTCTTTACTTTAATAATGGTAAATATTCAAAGTGGTAAATCTACGAAGTGACGAGTATAAAGTAAAAGTCAAAAATAAATATAATACAAGAAGAGTTAGAGATAAAAAAACTAGTTCAACCGAAGATGACAAATTATTATGGAGACAGAATGTCAAAATTTTTAGTTCCAAAAATCCTATCCTATCCTACTTCCTACTAATATTATAAATGTGAAAGTTTGTAAGTATGGATGGATGGATGGATAGATGGATGAATTCAAAATTCAAAAATTCAAAATTCTTTATTGGAACAAACTGATTTACATATTTTGTGTACGTTAACAGCTGCATTAGTTCAGAGAACTGTGTCGCAGTTATTAGCGCCCACCTCAAAGAGTGGAGATGAATGAAAGTGGAGTGGAAGTGGAGGTGGAGGTGGAAGTGGAGGTGGAGTGAAGTGGAGTGGATTGGAGTGGAGTGGAGCAGAGGTGGAGGTGGAAGTGGACTTTTTTTATTTATTTTTATTCTTAACGGGCTTGCGTTTGACCTCTACCTCACCTGATGTTAAGCGATGGTGCGGTCGACGATGGTACACGCTTGCCCAGCAAAAACCTATTCACTCGAGTCTTGAAGACCACCAGATTATATTTCTCGGGAAACACTGACGCCGGCAAGGAATTCCACTCTTTGGCGGTACGCATGATAAAGCTATTAGCAAACCGGACTTTACTCGCAAAATAATATACTATATATAGATATTGTAATTTTTCATAATTTTGTAAAAATTCAATAATTTGACCAATTCCGGAATCGTGTATAGGAACTTAGTTCCGGGATTGAAAACCTTTCTATACACCTAATTAAAACTAATATGATTAATCGTAAAATGTTCCGTGTGGTGCCGGACGTAAAGAATTGCACCACCGTATATCTTCTCATGGGTGTCGTAAAAGGCGACTAAGGGATTCACCAGAGAATGGGCAGCAGCGTTCTCTGAGTATTTAACCAACCAACTGCGATCGCCAACCCGCCTACCAAGCGTGGCGATTATGACATATCCCCCCAATATATGCTTGGGGGAGGCCTGTGTCCAGCAGTGGACGTCTTACGGCTGAAATGATGATTAATTGATATTTTTATTTCTTATTTATGTATTCCTTACCTTCGTGACATTAATAATGTAATTATAATATAGCCCTTAATTGCGTAACTCAATCTTTTAAAATAAATAAAATTATGTCTCAAATATCTGTAATTTTAAAACAATAGTTACTTAATAGCTTAGCAGTTTTAAAATACTACCACTCCTTAAAAGTAAGGCCGGTTGAACTATATCGATAATGCCGAAACGTCCATGTCACATCACTAAAAATCACTCCTACACGTGTCAATTGCGCACATATACTCATTTCGTTTTCGGTGACGTGATAATGAGGTGACAGTGTCTCTATTACGTCAGTATAATACCTTTATGGTTAGTATGCCACCGATGACTTATTTTCAGAGTCGTTCGGGATTTATTCTCAAACCCTCGCTATGTTTCTAAGTGAAAATTTGGGTACTTATTAAATAATCGTGGTTTTTTTTTTTACTATTTTTAGATGACTAAGCACATTATTTATCATTTGCTCTAGAAATATGGCACGGTTACAGATCAACAACTTGTATATACACTATGCTCTTTTCAAAACAAGTCAAATGTGTTTTTTGTGAAGGTATAGTACAGATGGTATATCATCATCATCATCATCATTTCAGACGAAAGACGTTCACTGCTGGACATAGGCCTCCCCCAAGCGTCGCCACAACGACCGGTCCTGCGCCTTCCGCATCCAGCGGATTCCCGCGACCTTCACCAGGTCGTCGGACAGATCGTATATAATAAACATTAACGGCCAAAATTAATATCCAATCTATCCACGATTTAGCCTACCAGAAATAGAAATTTGACATATTTTGTATGGAGCTTATGTCAAATTCCTATCTCTAGTAAGGTAAATCGTGGATAGATTGGATATTAATTTTGACCGTAAATCAGCTATGTCCTCCGATAAATATGCACTTTATGGAACAGAATTACTTATGGCATGACACATGACTTGACATGACCAATTATGGTCAACATTTGATAAAATTGGCATTTTTCTATACTATTTAAAGTAACAAAAATGTACGAACCTGTACTGGATTAACAGGCACGGGTGTTCCTTCAGGCAGTATTTCAGGGTCCATATCGAGGGGGAATGTGCTATACTCTGGCAGAGCATCTCTCAGGTAGAACAGCTTATCATCAAGGCGCTTCTCGAGACGGAGTACCTGGATGTTTCGTACTGTTGGGTCGTAGAGGTCATATCTTACCTGGAAAATAAGAAAGATTATCATATTACTGGATGAATTGCATTATAAATTATGGTTATGAAGTTTTTGCAGTATGCTTACTGTTTTTATTCATAAGGTATGGTAGGACCTGGTCAACCGGATCGGGCAGGATCTTTCTCTGCCAGCATAACCAACACTACTGCTGGCAGAGAAAGATCCGACGACTTGGAGGGCCGTGGCTTCCTTCTGCGAGACAGTCATGCTCCAGAAGGAGGCCACAGAGCGGGATCGGGAGAGGGCTAACCCCGCTCGGAGACGAAGGCGCCGGGGAGGCAACCGCCCTAGCACAAGGCCCGGATAGGGCGAAACGCTGCATCATCTCATCGGTCCCCTGCCGCCACATCTGGCAGGGGACCTCCGGGATCGTGGACGTTAAGAGTTGGGGATTCAAGGCGTCTATTAAGCGATTCTGGGGAGGATAGCAGTACGTGGTGGTCACGTGTTGCTGTGAGGGAAACAGGATTATTTCCCAGGACGTGCCAAAGGCGTAGCACTAGAGGGCACCAGCGCGGTCCATTGGAATTGCCGGAGCTCCTCTATTTTGTGCTGAGTATGGCCACCGTGTGGTTTTAGTCGGTAAGAGTCCGACATATCCCCCCGCCTTCCCCAGATGGAGGATATCCATGAGGATTTCCACCCGATAACATAAAAAAAGATACTAATAACAAATATATAAATAAATAAGTCTTTAAGACCTAGAGCAGAGCCCCTAGCAAAAGTTTTTGCAATATTGTGTAGTTAACATTATCATGTAGCTATCGACAAATCTTGTATGACATTGTTTAATTCTAAATATGCACACCACGGTGGCGCTGGTAAAATTCCCATACAAAATTTGTTGATAACTACAGTACGCGTATTATAACTGTGCCGCTGTTAAGTGAGAAACAGGTGGCTGCGCAGTAGTTAATTTAGCAACAAAATCAGTAGCGCGCATGCGCGGTTTTGGCGGCAAGACTCTGATAGGTTGTTCATCTGAGTGGCAAGATGGCGGGGGACCGCATGTTCTCGCTGTCTCAGTCGCTCGTTAATGTTTGATGCATCCTTATGTCCTGCTCACACTTATTACTCTACTGTACCTGCGCGGCCCTTCACAAAGCCTGGTATCAAAGCGGCACAGCAAATATACATATGGCTATATATATGGTATAGGCTTTCCCTACAATGAGAGGTCAGTTTACTAGAAATGTACAGCTTGATGTGTAGCCGTGCGTACCATCTGCGAAGTATAGCTCGCCAAAGTGGCTTGCAATGTCCCCCCCTGCCATTTCTAAACTATGCAACGTAGAAACTTATAATTTTCCACGTTAATAGACCCTAGTAAAAACTTTCTTTTACAAGTATTTTTGAGCATAATGTGATTATAAATTTTCGAGTAATAGAGAGAATATTGCAAACTTATAATCTTCCATGTTGATAAACCTGTTGTTGTTTTTATAAAAACTCTCTTTTACAATTATTTCGAGTATAACGTGATTATACATTTTCGAGTTATAGAGAGGAAACTGCAAAATACTTAAGACATCCTAATTCAAAGGTCATTGACCTTAGAGAAAAATGAACTTAGCAAACAATGCTCCTTTAGTTGCCTTCTATTTGAATAAATCACAAAAATAACCTGTGTTATGTTGACATGAACACCTTTTAAATTTGGCCCCCTAGATGGTGTTGTATAACAACAACAACCCGTTCCGAGTCACCAATGCTGCCGTACTTATATAACAAAAATGGAAAAACTAAAATAGCCATGATTAATATTCTATTTGATGCATTTGTAATTACCAGTGATCGAAATAGGTAGAGCTAATGTGCCTAAAGTTCAAAGAACAGAGACGAAAAAAGTGGAGACTTCCTTATGACAAATTTTTTTTTTCGGTCCTTAGGGAACCCTATACTAAGCATGGCCCGACATGTTATTGGCTGGTTTTATGATGAATTAATACACACCTCAACACCTTGATGATCAACAACATTTCTTAAGGTGAACTCAGCCCTCAAGCCGGACCCTTTCCGTTCAATACAGATGCCAACAAATCTGTTGGTCTTACCCTGAGCATGTGGGTCAGCAATTGTTACTGCTAGTATTGAGCCTGAAAAACAAACATTAACAAATTATTAGACCAAGGCCGCACAGCGATTTTTACTCACGCGATTTTCTATCGTAAATCTGTAACACATGGAATCATATGCAGTTGCCGCAATGGCGATTATAAATCGCGGTAGAAAAAACATCTCAGTGCGCGAATAAAAATCGCTGTGTGGGCTTGGCCGTAGAGTGAGTTATTATTTTAGTGCAGACTGAAGTGACTGAACTAAACAAATGCACAAAGAATTCATCTTTATACTAAGTGAACTAAATTAAATTTCTTGGTGGTTTTAAAAAACATAAGAACACAGCATGGTAAACTGAGAGTCCGGAAGAATGCCGAAATCGAAGAGCTAATGGACAAGCCTAATATCATTGGCGTAATCGAAGAAGTTTCTTTGAAGGATAAAATCCGTAACGAGATTATCCGAAGAAGAACCGGAGTGACCGACATAGCTTGTAGGATCAGTAAGCTGAAGTGGCAGTGGGGTGGCCATGTCTGTCAAAGGACCGAGGGCCGTTGGAGCAGACGAGTCCTTGAGTGGAGACCGCGAATCGGCAAACGCAGCGTAGGGCGCCCCCCTGCCAGGTGGACCGACGACCTAAAGAACGTGGCTGGGGGGGACTGCGTTGCGAGCGTTGTGGCGCAACTTGGGAGAGGCCTATGTCCAGCAGTGGACTGCGATAGGCTGAGTTGATTGATCAAAGCACAACATTTGCGTAGGCTCGGCCACATCGAACGCATGGAGGAGAATCGAGGAGCCAAGAAAGTGTATCTGGCCAACCAACCGGACGTAGACCAGTAGGTCGCCCCAGATATCGCTGGGGAGATGCGGTGGAGGCTGATCTGCGTGAGCTTCAAGCTACCAACTGGCGAGATATCGCGCAAGATCGAGGAAAGTGGAGCGTTCTCGTTTCGGAGGCCATGACTCACTTTGGGTCGCTGAGCCAGAGGAGTAAGTAAAGTAAGTAAGTTAGTTTTAGACTCTGTGAGCTAGTGGTTCAAGTGTTGTGCTGATCACTAGGTTCTGGGTTCGATTCCCACAGGACACAAGTATTTGTGTGATGATAAGTGTTTGTTTGTGTTGGGCTGGGTGTTTCTTGTGTATTATAAGTATATATTTACAAAAACAAGTATACAAGTCTTATATCCATTGTCCGCCATACCAATCATACCATATGTACCGCACGTCAGACGTCAGTGGTAACACATGATTTACGAAAACTGCCCTTACCACTTACGTAATAAAGATGCTGTCAAGGTCAAACTGTTACCACTGACATGTGGTCAACTGTACAAGCTCTGCTTAGTTTGGGACTAAATGGTGCTGTGTAAAATGTCCCAAATATCTATTTATTATGCTCTATGTTTCATTTTCATTTGTATTCTGACATCTTAACTTTGACTTGTGTCCTAGAGTTGGTACCACATTTATTTTATTTTTTATTTATTTATTAAATTTATGCACACACAGAAAAATAATAATAAAGTACATAGAAATCAATAGTACAAAGGCACTGCTTATTTCTATAAGAAATTTCTTCCAGCAGACCTGTGACGTTCCACGGAATGGTTCCATTGGAGGGGTGCAAAGGTAAAAAAAAGAGGAAGAGGTAAAAGAGCTATAAACAGACAGTACCTTAACTTATCTTGACATTTGTTTTTGTACTCAACTTGACATGTACCATGACATTGTTATTTCAACTTGACATTAACAATTTATTATTGCTGTTAAACCTAAATTTTTTCTTGAAATTTCTTGATAATTTTGCTACCTGTCTTAATTTAGAATTGTGATTGTGAGCATATCGTCGCCTTGGAGAGCAATGGAGCTAAGCCACAAATGTAGTTCTGTGGAATAGCTCCATTGCCCTACAAGGCGACAATATTAAGGTTTAATACTTGTATTAACTTATACTTTACTTTACTTTTGGCAAAATAAATCTTTGAATTTTTACTTATAACTGTCTGATAGTTTGGGTTTGGTTTGCTATGGCCTGCTTGAATGTTTTTAGGCTTAGTAGTAATTTTATGGGTTAGGTTGTTGAGTTTCCTAAAATATGGTTGAGCGACCCAATGGCAGATGCATGTGTGCCATCAGTTGGGACAGGGATACTCAAATCAACCTGACACTAAAAAAGGTCAATGCTCTGGACTAGAGCCTTTGGCCCCAGTTTGTTTCAGCATTTCTTATCAGAGTAAGTCACATAGGAAATGCCGACGCCATCTAGTCTTTAATTTATTTTATTCCTTGGCTTGTAAAAACGATTTTAACATCCAATTTGCAGAATAAATCACTTTACACTTACCGACATAGAATTCTGGTATATCAATCTGATTGCGCCTTCTCAGCATATCAGATCTCTCAAGCTTCTCACGAAGGCTGTTCCTCCATTTAGGGTTGGGGTCAGGCAGAAACTCGGGGTAAACATGCCTGAACGCCAAGTTAGGGTTACGCGCATTCGCTCTGATTCTCGACGTTGGTCTCTCTTGTTTACTTTCTACAGACACTTCTTCCGCCTTTTCCGGCAATGTTGCTAAGGCACGACAATCTGAAAGGAAGTTTCAGAATATTTTTACATACTTTAACAAAAAAAATTGAGGTAAATATCGTGCTCTACAAAAATATTTTCTAACCTCTTCTGATAAACCATTTTGCTGCACCAAATATTTCAGTCGAAGATCTTCTAATAACTAATGCCATTGTATTTAAAAGGTCTTGATAACAACAATTGAGTTTTATCACGAAGTTTTATTTAAATAATTTAAAATAAAACATCCCTTTTGCAACATCAACCCGAGGTAGTTTGACAAATTGACAATTGACAACAGTATTATGTTCCTTGATTGACAACTTTCAACTTTGACATGACATGATTATGAACGTTATGAACACACTTGACTGTTTACGTTTTGTTTCTCTAAACTAATCCCAGTATTAAAATAATAATGCTGTCAATCATTCCTTTTTGTATATTTTAATATGTTGCTGTTAATTAAATAAAGAATTTAGCTGTTTTGCAGTCAAAAAATGCTTGATTGTTGATGTAATAAATCGATTTTTATAGTTACAGTTTGACGATAACCAGAGAAACAAAACGCATCCAGAACAGCTGAGCTGTAAGCTAAAATATTATAATTAGAAAATGATTATTGGCCAAAATTAATATCCAATCTATCCACGATTTGCCCTACAAGACATTGGATTTTGACATAAGCTCCATACAAAATATATCAAATTTCTATCTCTAGTAGGGTAAATCGTGGATAGTCACTAACTCGGTGATTATTGGCCAAAATTAATATCCAATCTATCCACAATTTGCCCTTTTGGAGATAGGAATTTGACATAAGCTCCATACAAAATATGACAAATTTCCTCAGCAAATTTCTATCTCAAAAAGGTTAATTGTTGATAGATTGGATATTAATTGTGGCCGTATATCAATAAAAACCGATACACATAAGTAACCGACATAGCCCGAAGAATTGCCAAACTTAAGTGGCAGTGGGCGGGGAATCACACTGCTCGCAGAACGGATGGCCGATGGGGCAGTAAAGTTCTGGAGTGGCGACCGCGTACTGGAAGGCGCAGCGTGGGTGGGCACCCCACAAGGTGGACCGACGACCTGGTGAAGGTCGCGGGAATCCGCTTGATGCGGAAGGCACGGGACCGGTCGTTGTGGCGATGCTTGGGGGAGGCCTATGTCCAGCAGTGGACGTCTTTCGGCTGAAATGATGATGATGATGATCAATAAAAATAATTGTGTTAAATCAATCAAAATTAATGTTAAATCATTATTCATTATTGAAGATTTTTCCGAATGAGTTGGGTCCTTACGTATGAATATTGCACAGAGTACTGTAAGTACATATATCATTAATCTGTGGTACTGTAATATATATGAATATTGATTGATTCTGATAACGTAGGTAGCTCGCAGGAACAACAGGGTTTTTGTAACATACTATACGTTTGTAGAGTTAGATTTAACTTGAATTTTTCAAGTAAAACTTTTTTAGGCACGCTTGACTTGGGGGTAAGTAAACTGGTGAACGTTACGAAAAGTGAGGCGAACGGAGCGGGTAGTGCGGGACGCGGGGAACGAGGCGTGCGTGCGCGACGGCCGGGCGCGGGCGGCCGGCCGGCATGCGACAGCGCCGGCAGAGCACACGCGTGCTGCGCCGCCGCCGCCGCCGCCATTCCTTTGTTCTAATTGAAATAGTATTAAGGGAGATATATAGTGAAGTTTTACTTCAGTCGAGTGTGGTCTACAGCACACTGGTTTTATTTCTATCCCCAGCCTATTTACATATCCTAAGACTCGTATTACAGAACGTTCCTCAAGTGTTAATCACTGTTTAAAACTAGTTTTGAGTTGGGATTTAATTTTAGAACATTCCTCAAGCATAGATTCATTCACAGACTAATAGGGATACTTGATCACAGACACAGTTCAACTGAGTTTAGCAGAGCTCAAAACTGTCGAGAGTAGGGCCCCCAGTCATTACTGAATGACCAAAGTACGCTCCGGGCGTCGTCGAACGATAATACTGAACGCGGCCCCTGTGATAAACGAACGCCCCAGGAACGCTTCGAGTGTCGTCCGACTCGTCAGACGACGCGACGTCGTTGGGCGAAATAACTGAACGCGGCCCTAAATAAGCCTTGGGTACGTTCACTAATATCGCCCGACGACGGCGGACGACGCCCGGAGCGTACTTTGGTCGTTCAGTTACTCGGAGGCAAGGAATCGGAGGTCGGAACGATCATACAACAAACGATCGCCTGAGGAAGTAGGAACGCTTCGAGCGTCGTCTTACGACGTCGGGCGATGTAAGTAAACGCGACCCCTTACGTCAATGTCATGTCAAATTGTCATTGTCAAAACCTTGCTCAAAAATCCAAAAATCAAACAAACGCATTGAATTAAAGCTTTGACTATGGAACTATTGGACTTGACATAAACGAAAAAAAACCGTGTCGGTTTTTGATATGTCCGAGACATATTATGGCCGCCTAGTAGTCTTGTTTTTTACAAAAATATAATTGTAGTACTTATCGATAGAGTTGTTTCAGAAAAATTGTGATGATTCCTGGGTTAAAATGGATAATAAACGTTTTAATTCGTAGATTTTGTGGTTTTATTAACCACAACAACTCGAGACAAAAAATGGCGGATTTTCAAATAATCGCCACGCTCAGTAATTCATGTCACGGAAAACTGACGTATGAAAGTAGTGTCGTATCTTTCCTTCACATGTGGTTGTATAGTTCCCGGCACGAGACGTGAGCACAAATTGTACTAGCGAAGTAGTCTCTGTTGTCACCTTGTTCTAGTATTCCATTTTCTATGTATATTAAATTATACTTTATCATATATTTAAGCCAATGCAAGTACCCGTATCTGGTTTGTTGTACTGTGAACAGAGATTCGACCATTTGCGCAGTGGAATCTGTGCTCACGACTCGTGCCGGCAACTATACGTATGTTAAAGAGAGAAGACTATAAATATCTTATCTGTAAAATTGCATAGACAATAATGTCGCTTCCATAGATTCCATTTTCAAAGAATTAAAGTCAATGAACAAACGTCACACGTCACGTCAGAACCACCGCCGGTTCACTTCCATAGAAAATATTTTTGCTGTAGAGCGAAGGGGGAAAATAGAACCGCGTCCTCCGCGCACCGCATTCCTCCCCCGCGGTGGCCTGGGTCGCCGCCATCTTTGACTGGTTGTAGTTAGCTGTCAGTAGTAGCGTCAGTTAGTTATTTTTTCTCCTGTGAGTAAATAAATTCCGTAAATTCTGTTGTTTTCGTCGAGTTTTTGTAATTGATTTTCCGAGGATTTAATTAAAGTCGTTTATTTTTGGTGCAAAACTATAAACGGAGAGCAACAATTATGCGGACACCAAAGTGCTGTGTTGTTGGTTGTAGTAATAAGCGAGAGGACGCATTTTTACATTATTTCCCCGTGAGTGATGATATTAGACTTAATAAGTGGTTGGACTGTATAAACTCTGAAAATCTCAAAAATGTACCGAAAGTAAAACTTGCTAAACTCTCGGTTTGTCACATACATTTTGAGAAAAGGTTTACCAGGCCGAATTCCCGACTGAGGTATGGTGCCTACCCATCATTGTTTACACCTGAGGAAATTACCAATGGGGTTCCCGCACTACACATTGATGATATTTGTAAGTAGCCTAAAACGATATTAACTGTTTTTTTTTAAATATTGTTCATGCTAATTCAATATAAAATGTATAAGTCAACTGTCTTTAATCCCATTTCAGCCAACAAATGTGAAGAAATAACCAAGAAAAGACATTCAGACCATTCCTATTTCAAAGATGAAGAACCAATTCCAAAGGTTGCGAGATTCAGTGGTAAGCCACCAAGAAATACAGATTAAATATAAAAAAAACACTAATACTTATGACTTATACTAGTATAATAATTATGGCAATGATGTATGTATATGTTGTTACAGCTTCAGCCTCCACATGCAAGGACTCTGGTCATCACTTTGTAGAAGAATCACCTTACATTACTCATCCATTGACCAGCTCTCAAGCAAAAGGTTGGTTACTTGTAAATGTCAATTTTGCCATGTGTCATTTTTTGCACAGAAGTATGTAGTAAATGTGGTCTTAATGTATGGTATTTATATGTTTTTACAGCTTCAGCCTCCATATACAAGGACTCTGGTCATCACTCTGCAGAAGAATCACCTTATAGTGCTCATCCATCTACCAGCTCTCAAGCAAAAGGTTGGTTACTTGTAAATGTCAATTTGCCATGTGTCATTTTTTGCACAGGAGTATGTAGTAAATGTGGTCTTAATGTATGGTATTTATGTTTTTACAGATTCAGCCTCCATATACAAGGACTCTGGTCATCACTCGGCAGAAGAATCACCTTATATTGCTCATCCATCTACCAGCTCTCAAGCAAAAGGTTGGTTACTTGTAAATTTCAATTTTTGCCATGTGTAATTTTTTTGCACTTGAGTACATAGTAAATGTGGTCTTAATGTATGGTATGTATATATTGTTACAGCTGTAGCTTCCATATGCAAGGACTCTGGTCATTATTCACCAACAGAATCAATTTTAATTGCTCATCCATCAACCAGTTCTCAAGCAAAAGGTTGGTTTCTTGAAATAAGTTTTTATTATTATTGTACTAAGTTTTCGACATTTTATATTGTATAAAAGTGTGTTAGTGTGTGTTTGTTAGTGTTATTGGGTTTTTTCATTAGGAAATTCTCAGTAGCAGCCCGGAGTATGGATTTGTGCCCGGTTAACGGCAATAGGCTCGCCTCCTATTACATGGGACTATAACATAACTGGCGAAATGTGGATGTACTATACACCTCTGCCTACCCCCTCGGGGAAATACAGGCGTGATGTTATGTTATGTTATATTGTATAATTGTTATACTGGATAAAGTAGCTTTCTAATAGTGAAAGAATTATTAAAATCAATAGTTTTAGAGTTTATCGATTACAAACAAACAAACAAATCTTTCTTCTTAATAATATTAGTATAAATAGGCTTGTGTTGGACCACTATCTCACAAAGTATTAAGCAATGAAATGGTTGACAATAGTGCATGCTTACCTAGCTATTGAATGCTACTTTAACCTAATCAATTGAAACTTGAAGACTCCTTGGTTTATGAAACACACACACATAACACATAATATCACGCCTGTATTTCCCCGAAGGGGTAGGCAGAGGTGTAATAGTACACCCACATTTCGCCAGTTATGTTATAGTCCCAAGTAATAGGGGGCGAGCCTATTGCCATTGACCGGGCACAAATCCAGACTCCGGGCTGCTACTGAGAATTTCCTAATGAAAAAACCCAATAACACTGCCCAACCCGGGAATCGAACCCAGGACCCCACGCTCGTCAGTTGGGCTTGCGACCACTAGACCAACAAGGCAGTCAGCAACTGGTAGCTGTTTATGAAACACTGACTCCAAATTATAATCTCAAATGAATATTGATAATGAGATGAAGTTTTTTTGCAGGCCCAGGTTTGATTCTCCTAAAAACACCAAAGGCATCAAGAAAAAGACTAATAAGTAAAATAAACCAATTAACACCCAATTGTGCAAAGCTGTATAAGATATACAATAAATCTAAGCACCAAATTGATTATCTGAAGAGGGCAAAAAGGGCACTGAAATTTTCTAAGGAGAACTCTTTTGAAGAGCTTACTTGTAAGATGAACCCATATGCTAAGCAAATAATGCAGATGCAAATAAACCTTTGTATGAAAAAGAAACAGGCCCACAGATTTACAGACTCTGAAAAACTAATTGCACTATCTATTATGAAACAGAGCCCAAAGTGTTACAGATTTCTACGGAAAATATTCATCTTACCTTCAAAATCCACATTGAATAAGCTAATATCACAGCTGAATATTGAAGTTGGGATAAATTCTGTGCTTATTGAAGTAATGAAGAAAGAGGTATGTCATTTTCAAACTTATGTGTATAGTGTGATATATCCCACATGTGTGTAGTGCACAATGAAAAAGTAACATTTATTTTGTTTTCAGGTTGCCACATGGAACACTAACAAAAAATTTTGCTCCATAATTTTTGATGAGATGCACCTTGATGAACGGCTAAGTTTCAATCAAAACAAAGATAATATTAATGGATTTGTGCACTTCGATCAAAAACATAAAGAGTTTGCAGACCAAGCTCTTGTCTTTATGTTAAGAGGAGCTGTATATAAATGGCAGCAACCATTTGCCTTTTACTTTTGTAAAGGTGCAACTAATCCAGCTGAGCTGAAACGCATAATAAAAAAAGTTGTCACTGCATCCATAGAGATTGGGCTTAGGCCCATTGCTACAATCTGCGATCAGGGATCGACATTTCGCAGAGCTCTTGGGGAGCTTCAACAAGAGACAAGGCGAGCACAACTCATTGCAGATCTGCCAACAGGTTGGTAAAGAATACACATACTACTCATGCAAATAAAGAATGGGATTGGAAATGGCGGCACTTTTACTGTTCTATGTGCCTCTCACTCTCACAATACTATATGTGTGAGCGAGAGGCGAATACAAATGCTACTATTTTCAGTCCCATTCTTTATCTGTGCCAATAGCACATACATAGACCATACATCAGGATATCATAACATTAAACATTTTTTGTTGAATTTTAAATTCCAATCTAATTTATAATTATTGTCTTTCAGATGACACTGTGGAGTTATGCGGACTAAAATTAAACATTATCTACGACCCCTCACACATAATTAAGGGTTTCAGAAATAACTTCCTTAACAAATGTATTAAATTGGATGGAAAAATTTCCAAATGGCAGGATATTGTAGACGTGTATTTGACAGACTGTAACCATGCTGACTCAAGACTTCTTCACAAACTCAATGATCATCATGTCATTCCTGAGAAAATGAGCAATAGAAATAAAATGAAGGTTTGTATTTTCTTTGCATTCCAAAACAACTTTAATACTATTTATAAATGAACTTCTCACTTGACCTAACTGTCTCATTTTGGAATGGTAGTATGTTCCTGTGATGCTACTGTTGATTTGGAAACCTAGTTGCTTGGTCAATAATTAAGTATATGCCATGCTAATAAAAACGGCCAATTTATACTGCACAGTAAAATGATGTAGTGCACGGTATTACTAATAAACACCCAGTTTATTGTTTACTGCATTGCTTTTCAGATTTGTAAGCATTAATTGAAATGAAAAATTTGCAGGTCAAAACTGCCGCGCGTGTGTTCAGTTCCACCGTATCTGCTGCCCTTTCGTATACTTCACAGTTTTGTAAGTTTTTTTTTCTATACTATTAAAAAACTATCTGAGCCATATCTTGTTAAAGATATATTTGAAAAACTGATAAGATGTAACATAAGCTGGGGCCTGGGGACCTTTGAAGGGGTGAATGTACTTATCATAAAGAACAACTTTTTCTATGGTTTGTGCTAGGGCTACTGTTTCCTACAACAGTCATCAATGTTGCTCGACAACATGTGAAAACAGCAGATTTTTTGTTTTCACTTTATTTTTTTCATAAATCTATTATTACATGACAGACCCTGTTTTTTTTTTCAGATGGTAAAAAGTCATATTAATTTTGTAATTGGTTAGGTGGGCTCCTATTCTTCTTTTCTTTATTTTGACTATGATTCTATGATATACTACAAACCTTAAATATAATCATTTTCTATTTCCAGCTCACTATGCCGATGGAAGACCAGTGAGTGACACCATGCCAAACACAGCAAAAACAGTGAAGTTTTTCGACAACCTATTTGACAGCATCAATGGTGCTGCCCTCCACCATAAGCATACAAAAGGAAAGGACCTGCGGAGGGCAGTTACTTCCACAACTAAGCACCATTCATTCTGGAAGGACGCCATTAACATTTTAGAAAAAATTCAATTTCTGGATGAAAAAGGCAACACAATATCAGTGCCCACATTAAAAAGCTGTGTTACTACCTTGAAAAGTTTAATGAGGCTGTGGCAGTTCTTTCAAGAGCAGGGTCTAAAAGTTATGCGTCCTCGCTATTTCAACTCTGATCCAGTTGAAAACTTTTTTGGGCAAGTGAGGGCGTATAACTTCAGACACAATGACCCAGACTGCTACAGCTTCATTTGCACATTCAGATCACTTCTGATAACACGGATGATCAAATTTCACAATGATACATTTAACTGTGAGGATGATCGGGCAGACCAACTTTTGAGCATGTCTCAAATTTTAAAACTGAAAACAAGTTCCACTTTTGAAGCCGAATGTGAGACTGAAACAACCTCACCAACTTCACCAACTCGGTCAAAGTCAAATTTGCCTGATCATCCTGACAATGTGAATGAAGTTGTCAATCGGGCAAGACAACAACGCCTGGAAGTCCATTCTCGGGCGTACACTGCCGGATGGGTAGTGAGAAAAGTGTTAGAAAGAACTCCCTGTGACGAATGTAAAAATTTATTGACATCTGAATCACCTCTTCAAATTCATGAATGGGTGAGTCACAGGGAGTACAACCAATGTAAAAAGCGACTAAGCTACCCATCTGAGAAAGCAGTTCGGTGTTTCGGCACAGTTATGGAAACGACAAATAATTTTCTGGAAAATAGCCCTCACATAAATTATATCTCCAAAACTATTTTAAAAGAAATTAAATCAAAAATGACGTACGAAATAAACTGCCCGAAACACCGAAACAATCAATTTGCATTAATTGTTGTGAAATTTGCCATCCATAACTGGTGTAACACAATTAATAAAATTTTAGGGGGAACCGATATTGTGCGGCTCGAAAAACGAGTGGGGGTACTGCCGCAAATTCAAAAAATGGCGTATGAAAAATATATAAAAAAACTGAAAAATAAATCAACTAAAAAATGTTCTGTTGTTTAAATTTTAATATCCCAGACACAGTCCAGTACTGTACGTACCTAACAGTATGGGTATAAAGGTGAAATTCATTAGGTGACATTTTTGGCAAAAATCAGTTTTTTTTTCCATCCAATTCCCTATCAGCCGAAAGTGATGTATATTTTGCTAAAAATGTCACTTAGTGAATTTTACCTATAAGCCCACGTAAATATAATAAAACATTTAGTACCTACCTATCTATACACTAGTATCATTTATACCTATCTACCTATAGATATATAGATACTGAAAACCTACCTACTTGCAAATGTCAAATTCTATTTTCCCCCTGCTACAGATTACTTAATCGATGAAAAAATTTCAAGGCAGTCGTCCGTCTGATACGTAGTATCTTCTAAGTAGTCTGTGGTCAGAACTCGGAACGAAAAATCTAAAAATCGATTTGTCGCTCTATTTTTCCAAGTTTAATATTTTATAAACGTAGTGGTTATATACTCTTTGATTTTATAAACGGCTGTTGTTTCTGTTGTAGTGACCTAATTAATGTCATCAATCATGCAGAAAGGTAACGATGACAATATTCCTTTAGCCGACGACGACCCACAGGTGATAATTAATGACGAAATTGAAAACAATCATTTGGATCATGGTCGTTCGATGGACTCGTTGCCGAGTTCTTACACCGGAGGTTCCTCTAGCCCTGGCCTTAATGGGCCTCCGAGTTTCGAGCCTGACTCCAGAATTGATGAGCAGGAAGAGAAGGCCCGATTAATTTCCCAGGTTTTGGAACTGCAGAACACTTTAGATGGTACGTATTATTTATCTTTTATGTAAATAAACATGAGAATTTTATTAAGTTTACGTTATCAAAGCACCATGTATTGTTGTATAGCTTTGTGATAATTTTCAAGGACACAATATCTACATCAATTGTTATTGCCTTTATGGAACTTATTCTTAAATACAGCTGATAACAGTTTTGTTATATTGCATGAATATCTCGTTTTAAATGTTTATTTTTATTCATAGGTATTAAAACAAATATTTAATTCTTTTGCAGATCTGTCACAAAGAGTGGATTCGGTGAAAGAAGAAAATTTGAAACTGCGCTCGGAAAATCAAGTTCTAGGACAGTACATTGAAAATTTAATGTCCGCATCATCAGTATTTCAGTCAACTACACCAAATGCTGTTAAGAAGTAAAATGACAACATAAAAATATAGGATGGATCTCACTAGTATTTTTTCAGCATCAGGGATAAGGTCAACTGCATATCTATGATAACTATTATTATTATAAATAAACAGGCAGGCAGATGAAACGACTGATAAGTGCCTGTGTCCTGCTTATCCCCACTATTTTTTTTTTTAAGTTCGAGAAGATGCTTATCAAGTCTGTTTTTAAATTGGATTACATTTTGGGCTGAGACTACATCTTTTGGGAGCTTATGCCACGCTCCAACTATTCTGTTGCTAGTACACAGCTTAAGGTGGTGACTCTAAGATGGATGTTTTTGTTGCATATGAATAGTGCATCGAAATCTTGACGAATGTAATGACCATTTATCTATTTATATTTTTCATCACTAGAAGTGTCCTTGGAATCATAGGGCGCCACTAT
Organism: Asteroscopus sphinx; assembly: GCA_949699075.1. Taxonomy (NCBI): domain Eukaryota; kingdom Metazoa; phylum Arthropoda; class Insecta; order Lepidoptera; family Noctuidae; genus Asteroscopus; species Asteroscopus sphinx. Next base: position 15,667,651 of record OX453022.1, on the reverse strand, counting down.
TTGAGCGGATGGACTATACCTAATATTTAAAAATCTGTTGACTTTCAAAAAGCCTAGTTCACATTGGTAGAGTTTGTATCCTATTTGAAACACTAAAACTAGTAACAATTGAGTGATTGGGTTCACATAAATCGACAAAATGTAGGAAACAGCTGTTTTTTTTCGCGATTTCAGGGTTGGCCCCATAGTTGTTCATACTGATGAGTACAATGACCCTTTAAGAGGTTTTCAGTTATTTCAATAACACATTGCAGAAGCCACATTTGGATAAAAAAATAGCTAATATAACAATTAAATTGTGGAAAGAAAAAATCTAGTGAACACTTCGTGTTCACGGTAGCTTAGTGACACTCAGCACTGGCATACTGAGCGAGGAGTCGCAGGTTGGAATCATGCTCGTGAGCGATTTTTTCTTTCCACATTTTAAATTGTTATATTTCGCTTCGCATGCGTCAATGCGGTAAAAAAAATAAAAATAGTCTGCCAATTTACTACCAATATAAGCTAGGCGAAAACATTTTATTTTTTAACTAAATAATAGTGATGGGCTCACATAATAAAATGCACTGCTTTAAATGTGTGCTGTCAACTTGAGCAAAGAGTTTATGTTGTAAAGAGGCTTAGCTTCAAAAGCAATGCTGTTATTATAATAACAACACTAACTTACAATAACACTTCATAATATCTTAGTGTAATATTGTACAGTCAACACATCAATGGTAATAAAACCAATCTAAGCAGAGCTTGTCTTGTATACATAATCAGCCCATTATCGTCCCACTGCTGGGCCTCTTCCAATGAGAAGGTGAAGGCCTTACTCCACCACCACCACGCTGGCCAAATAGAGGTAAGGGTTGGCATTGCATTGCAATGAAATGTATGGAGCACTCTAAAGTGCGCCGGTTTCCTCACGATATTTTCCTTGTTATGCAAATACATTCATATCCGCACGATTTGTCTATATGAAAGTATCATACTAAGCCAGTTCTGCTTATAATGTTTTGTTTTGTTACCATTAATATGTGGTTGACCAAACATAGGTTAAAGGATTTCACATGCTAATACACTATTGCCTTTTATATAAATACAATTATTTATAAATTAATGAATATAATGCAATCAAAAAATTCTTTCATTTTTTTATTTATATACATTTTAGCAATGCACATTCCATTTTACTCTTGATTTTGTTTATGTACTTAGAGAGGAAATCTTTACAGGCTCTCTAAAACGGATTTTTTAATATCTCATTTAATTTGATGATTTGTTTTAATTTTAAGCTTATGAGTATTATACCTAATTGTAACTTAGTTGTTTTTACTTTTCCCAATATCGTACATACCTACCTATCCATTCCATATGTTCCATATACCGAGGTTAGTCTGGTAAAATTAAAGCGGAATTTGGTTGTTTTTAAAATGTAGCAGGGGGGGCACAGTCCAATAGAAAGACTTGCAGCCTAAAGAAATACTAGCATCAGCGCCATCTCTGGCTACAGCGGCACATCAAATACAACGTGTAATGCTCATTAAAAAACATAGATGACTCTTTCCATCGGTCCATCCTGTTTTACCGACTAAAAATTACCCTCCGTATCCGTCCTTACCCGACTGACATTAGGGATGTCGATTCTTTCCAAAAAGATCGATTTTTAAATCGCTTCGAATTTCTAAAAAATCGATGATTTTTTTATGTTTGCATTTATAATTTAAGTATAAATCTATTTCATGTAAAACAAGAAAGATACCATAATAAATAATCTCTTATCAGTAAATTTAATCATTTTTTTTTAGTTCAGGGAATTCGATAATAACAATTATTTTTATTACCATATCAAAGTCAGACTATTTTTTATTATAATATTTTGTATTCATTAAGGTCCAAAAATATATTTCTAGAGCCCCTATAACTACTTAAATTTATAACAACTAGATCGTAATTTCTCACAATATTTATGGTATATGTAATTTTAATTTCGTATTTTATTACAATGACAATATTCTGGGAAAGACTGCAATTCTAACAATAAAACATTCACTAGATTTTCCCCAAAGGTGTTACAACTAATTGACGTTAAATAAAATCATGAATAACGAGCTATTAAGTGGTATCTAAAGATTAAAAAAAAAGTATATACCTAAGTATTATATCCATTGTCTAGTACCCATAGTACAAGCTCTGCTTAGTTTGGGACTAGACGGTGCTGTGTAAAAATTGTCCGAAAAATATTCATTTATTTTATTATTTCGCTTGGCGGCGCCAGTACCGATTAAATAAACCGTGATATGACATCACACACCTCAATATTATGGCTACTTTCAAGTAATTGCAAATAATTTCATGATTTTTACCAAAAAAAAACATGGCGATTTTCAAGGGTGAAATATCGATTCAGGACTGCATATCGATTTAAAGAATCGATCTTTTGGGCGTGAAAAATCGATTCTTCGGTACATCGATCTCGGATTGCCAACCCTAACCGACATTTAGAAAAGTTTTGATGGAACTTTGTTGTTGTCGTATGCTTTAAGCAAAAATTGTATGATTTCTATGCGTTTTCTGTTTTGTTTTGAATCTGTTTTTTGTTAAGTTTGTGTTATTTCATTAGTTACTCCATATTAAGACGACAATCGGATCAGTGAATTCAGTGATCACTAAGTGTTGTTAAGTTTATTGTTTTAACTTTTGTTTCTACAATCATGGATCAACACAAACTTATCAAAAGCAATCTAGGAGAGCAATTAATTTCATAGAAAGAAAAACAGAATAATATGTACCTATACCAAAGACATTAAATATTTACTAGTGATAGACAGGACAAGACGACCAAAATCGTAATCCAATACTTGTTACTAATTGGTAACAAGTCTCTCAGTCTAATGTCATACCCGTGCATGTTAGGTCCACGGGTAGTAATCTTAGAACAAAAATTTTCAACGTTATGTCTATGATTCTAGATGGGTTCAATAATAGATTTTGACAGTTACTTCGTCCCCCTCTGCCTTCCCCTTCTGGTCTTTATATTGTTGTTATATACCTATGTGTAGTATACATGTATAATCTCAATTATTGAAGTAATTCTCTTTGTAATTAACTCTTTGTAAAATGGGCAGTCTAAACTATGTACCTATCCCATTTAAAAGTTGAAATATACTATTCAGTTTTCTACAAAGTTTAATATAACTAAATAAAAACGTACATTACGAATTACGGTTACGAAATGTTTGTTAACATCTGCCCAACAAACAAGCCTACTACTAGCCACTAGCACATCAAGCCACTGTTATATGATCACATCAGGTAAGCAAATAATAATATATTTCATTTCAATGTTAAAGTGTAATATTTGACAATGAACTTTTCAATCTGCATGCAGTACACACTACAGAAAACGATTATTTCAGGCTTCTGGGGTCCAAACTAAGCTTAATGAATTGATACACAGGGAAACAAGCCCTTCCCACCAGATGGTTCAAATAAAACTAGGAGTTGGGAGATTAATACAATACCGCTTGAATATTATTTGTTTCTTTTTGCAAACATAAGTATACTACATGCTACCGCAAGTTGGAAATCATAAAATATCACTCATAATGCAATACTATAGGGGACACTTCTAAGTACTCCTTGCCTATCTGGCCCTTGTGCCCCTCCCAGAAACAAATCCTGGATCTGCCGTTGACCACAGCAATAGGATTCCATTTGGACCCTTCGGGTGTGGAATCTTAATAATATTAATGCTGTTGTAAAACTATTTTGTATTATTTCAGATACTGAGATGCCACCGCCTACATACAGTTTTGTTGGAAATCATTTGTTAAATGAGGTAAGCAACAGCTTTTTTCATTTTCTTTAATGGCATTTATATTTAAAAACAAAATAATATGAATAATAATATTATAAGTTGACCTCAACAAAGTAAGCTGTGTGTGAATACTGTGAATGTCACAATCAACTGAGAAATGTTTGAGCATAACGGTAGGCAGGGTAAAGTTCTAAAGACATTTCTATTAAAAAATGGTTCATCATTATCAGCCTGTTACTGTTCTACTTCTGGGCATGGGCCTCTTCTCAGAAGGATTCAGGCCTGAGTCCACCACGCTGGCCTACTGCGGGTTGGTGGACTAAACACCATCAAGAACTGTATGAAGCAAGTGCTTCAAGTGGGTAGGTTTCCTCACGATGTTTTCGTTCACCGTTAAAGTAAAAAGTGACAATCAAATTCTGATTCGCACTTGAATTCGAAAAGCCAGAGGTATGGGCCGGGTATGAACTCAGATCCCCCTGCAAGGATGGCAAGCATTCAACCACTAGGCTATACTTTAAATTACTAGGTTATAATGTTCATTCCGGGACCCATCTGGAAACCAGTGCTGCAACATTTCGGTGTTGTAGCATATGCTGAGATGGGGGCCTTTTTAGTCTTTTACAGGCATATTATTTTTAATTTTATTGTTGATGTGTAATATTATCTCTCGCCTGTAACAAGATTAAAATAATTATTTTATTTCTTTCATTTTTTTTGATTTATGTAAATGCAATGATAACATTGTAGATATTAATGTAAAGCCAAGTAGTTAAAAGCCTTAATTTTCCTTGCAGGTAATGTACAATCAAATAACAGTCCCTTCAACACTGAAGACGATGACTCCTGTGGCTAGGAAGATCCTGTGGATGCAAATCAAACAAGAAAGTGTAGAATTTTATTCTGATTAGAAATAACTGAAAAAAAACATAATGTTTATAGGAGAAAATTGAAAAATAAACAGATTTATGTAAAAGTAATGGTTTTTATTTCACTTTCACTATAAAAAATAAAATATTAGCAATGCATGTATAGGTACCTACCTACGCATGAATAAGAGGCAAAAGCCTTGTATCCAAGGCCGAAATTTAAAAACCTTTTGCTTGGTTGGAAGTTGAAAATAATGTATTATCTGTGCTTGTCATTTTCTATTATTGAGGCTACTCTTTGGTTCCCTATCGACCAAATTTCTTGTTCGGAGATTGTCGTCTGATGCGTAGCATCTCTACTTGGTCTGTGGTTAGGTCGCATCCGTGTGTTGACAGTATAGCTACAACAACAAAAAAAAACCGAGAAAATATGCCGTGTTGCGCATTGCGATATTGCAAATCACGTTATGGGAAAATTACTGCATCTGACTTCAGTTTATTTTCGTTAGTATTTTTTACATTTAACTAGTAAATAAATATTATAAATAATTTTCGTAAATCATTCTAGAACATGTGCTAATATTGTAATAAGCGCCATCTATTGTTGAGTAGCTTTACTACTGCCTTGTTAGAGATGTGATGTTTATCGATTTTGTTATCGATAGTAAATAATAAATATAATACTGTTTAAGTATTGAATGCAAACATAATCATGTCATTTAAATATAAGTATATAAACAAGTGCTATTCGTTCAAGTATGTTGCTGGTATTGTAGGTTTCCGCCAGTAAATAATGTAGCACGTGAGAAGTGGATACTAGATCGCAGAGAAGAAAATTGGCTTCCAGCTGCTGCATCAAAATTATGCTATAAGCATTTTAGAAGAGAAGACGTCTACTTCGGGATATTTTTCATTTTGAAAAATATTGATAATTTCTTGAATTATGAGCGTTTGCATGAGAAAAGCCGGCAAAAAAAGACCACATTTTTCAGCATTTTTCGATTTAAAAGAAAAGGTTTTGTTTTTTACAAAAAAAAAATGTTGTGTATTGTAGCCCTTTTTAAAATGCGCATTTTGACACCCTAATTATTTAGATACACTTAAAACTTCCGTAGATAAAGCGAATTAGCACTATTTCCGTAAACTGGCCCCTACTGGACCGATCGAAAAAACATTTTCAATGTTAAAATTAGTTTTCTTACAGCAAACCTTAGAGCGATAGAGAGATGTTGTTGTATGTTACTATATGTTATGTTTTATGGTAAAAAAAGTTAACGTACCTATATTTACTTAAATGAGTTTGCTATAATTTAAACATAATTTTATGAATAAATAAGTTGTAAACACTAAAACTACTGGAATAATTTTATTGCTTTCCTAATTATTGTCACTTATTTTTAGGTTTCCGAAGTCCTACAAGGAACCCTTATAGTTTCGTCATGTCCGTCCGTCTGTCCGTCTGTCCCTAATCCTTTACAGCTTAATAACTTCTACAGTTATAAACATAAGTAAATGAAATTTTGTTAAAAAATAGTCTACATATAGATCTCAATTTTAAAAGAATAAAAAAATCGTTTTTACGTATTTTAGGGGTGGCGTCCATACATGTGAAATGGAAATGAAATTTTTTTTTTCGCTGCACCCCCTCGTGTGGGGTATCATTGAATGGGTCTACTAAAATGAAGGTAATGTTTCATACACCACATTTTTATCAAGTGTACCATCTGCGAAATATAGCCCGCCAAAGTGGCTTGCAATGTGTCCCCCCCCCTGCCATTTCTAAACTATGCAATGTAGAAACTTGTAATATTCCACATTGATAGACCTTTGTGAAAACTCTCTTTTAAAATTATTTCGAGTGTAATGTGATTATAATTTTTTGAGTTATAGAGAGAAAACTGAAAAATACTTAAAACGTCCTAGTTCAAAGGTCATTGGTCATTGACCTTAGATAAAAATGATCTTAGCAAATAATGATCCTTTAGCTACTTTCTATTTGAAAAAATCACAAAAAGTAACTTTGAAATGACACACTTCTTAAATTTGGCTTCTTGAATTTATCGCTAGATGGCGCTACTAACAACACGCTCTGAGTCGCGAATGCTGCCGATTATTGCAAAAACTAAAATAGCCATGATTAATATTCGATTTGATTCGTTTGTAATTACACCTACTTAAGGAACCCTATAATACTGAGCATGGCCCGACATGCTCTTGGCCGGTTTTTATCTTTTCAAATGTGAAAAAAAAAAGACATTTATCGATATTATCGATACTCTGATAAATGGTAACACCCCTACCACAAGTTTCTAGTTTCTACTTAGCTTCACCCAGAGTTGCCAGACCTATAGATTTTTCTGTAGATCTATGGATTTTTGACGTCGCCTACGGTTATACGGATATCGATAGCAAATCTATGGATTTTTAAACGTAATAAGTTATTCTCTCTATTTAATGTACATAAAAACACACTTAGGCAATAGGCTCGCCCCCTATTACATGGGACTATAACATAACTGGCGAAATGTGGGTGTACTATTACACCTCTGCCTACCCCTTCGGGGAAATACAGGCGTGATGTTATGTTAAAAACACACTTTAAATGATAATGACACTGACACGGGCAGAGAGAATAAACTTTTAGACTTAATAAAATTGTTTTTCTGTCATAGACACGTTTTGCTTATGTTTGTTTAGTTTCCAATATTTATTTACCAGATTTTAACTATATTAGGAGTAAAGGCAAGTCTAAATAGTCAGACAAAGCTTTAAAAAAGTCTCTAGATATACGGTTTTCATAAAGGGGAATCTACGGATTTCTAGATTTTTCAAGCTTAATTCACGGATTGAAAATCGGATCTGGCAGCACTGGTCACCTACCGGGCGATAGCTGAATTATATTTTACACTCTGTTTTTTTTATTTGTCTTATTTAGTAAACAATCTTGGCATGTCTTTTTTAATTCAATCTGTCAATAATAATTATTAAAAGACATTATGTTAACAACTCCACACACTTAATAACATTCTTTAACCTAATTACATGTGCAGGACTAGTAATTATATTTTATTAGTAGTTTTTTCAATAAAGAGACACGCCAAGATTGTTTACTAAATAAGACAAGAAAGAAAACACAGACTTGAATAATTTAATACGTGTTTCTGCTATTACACGTTAGATGTCGTCATTGTGACCTGGGATCACAGTTTTTCTTTGAGTTTTCGTCTGATAGCCTCTCTATGCCCTATATTAAATCTCTTTGACCTATACGTATACGAATACACACAGGCATACACAAATCTAGGAATAGATACATATAACTATCTATATCTATCTATCCACGACATTTTTTTCCCCGCCTTATCATCAGGTGGCGCTAGTTTCCATACATGCTTGAATTTGGCTCAAGATGGCACTCTTGTTCATATATATTACAGTACTCTGTGAAATGTAGCGACTAATCTGGATCCGCCCTAAAATGTTTTAAGGTAGCAACACTGATTGTCAGGCATATGTATGTAATACATACATATCATGAATCTATATAGTAGGATAACACACTATGTGACTTAAAACGAGCCAAGCGAGAGGTCCATAAAACTATTGCATTTTTTTCTTCTAGGGTGTCCAAATAATATTTGTTCGTGGATTTTCTCAAATATAATGTTATCGTTTCGAAAACTAAGAGGGGTCATTGTACTCATAATGAAGTAGATTATATGCTTTGACTTTATTTATATATTTTTCTTACCCCGAGTAGAATCAGTATATAAAATCCGTTCAGCCGTTTCAGTGTTATGGAAGAACAAACTAACATCCATACTTTCGCATTTATAATATGAGTAGGACATTGTCAACACGGCCTGCTGGTTTACGGTAGGCAAAGTCGATTTAAAAATTAATTAATTCTCGAGCTTCTCGGGGGTCCTGATTACGAATATAAGATTTATTTTGAGATCCAAGATGGTGGACGTGACTTTTTAAATAAAATCAATATGGGTATCGTTTTCGAGGTATCCCGGGGTACTGATTATGAATAAAGTTGGGAAAAACGACTTAAAATCGTAAGCGTGTTTAAACGTTGTGCTTTTTTCTGCCAACGAATTTTTTTACGCTTTTGCCGCTTTTCACTTCTAAAAAAATTGACTTTTATTTGTCTACATTACACTATTCTATTTACATTTAAACTATTTACAAAGTTCACTAAAAACTATACAGACAAACTACAACCGTCGCGTAATTACCAAGGAGAACATTCAAAAACGCGTTCACTCGTTGACGACGAAAAATAAACTAAGTGCCAAAGCAAAAGCAAATCAATCAAGGTCAAAAACGTTTAAAATGTTTAAACGATACAAAAATAATCAACAAAAATAAAAAAGTGCTTTCTCTAAACAAATTTTACGTAAACGAATAAAATTTAATTCTGCCGGTTTCAAACGACCACCAGTCAACTTTGAAATTGAGTCTTATGCTCGTAGAAATAAGGTTACATTTCAATCGTACTATTGAAAGCATAAGTTTGGTTTACGAAAAAGTCTAAACGAAATCTGCTTTAATCACAAAGCGTGCTTATACGCTTTTTTTTTTATTAGACTTTTTTAAGCGCTTTTTGTTTAAACGCCCACTTCTAATTATGAATATAGCATCTATTTTGAGATCCAAGATGGTGGACGTGACTTTTTAAATAAAATCAATATGGGTATCGTTTTCGAGGTTTCCCGGGGTGCTGATTATGAATATAACATCTATTTAGAGATCCAAGATGGCGGACGTGGCTTTTTAAATAAAATCAATATGGGTGTCGTTTTAGAGGTTTCCCGGGACGCTAATTAAATAATGGGAACAACCCCGAAATCGTGAAAAAAATACAGCTATTTCTTACATTTTGTCGATTAATGTGAATACAAATGCAGGGAACAGCTAATTAATGCTGAGTACAATGACCCTTAAAAAGTTTTGAGTTATTTCAACTACACGTTGTATAAGATCTTTGCACACGTAGAATTAGCAAAGTTAGCAATGGTGTCGATTCTCTTGTTCATGAACTAAACATATTTTAAACTATCGCTCTCTTTTACTGATAGGAGATAACAGAAAGGATGGCAACAATTTAAGCGCTGTCAAATTAGTCGGAATTTAAATTTCCATACAAGTTGAGTCGTGATTTCGGAAAATGCCCACTAAAATACAATGAAATGTAACACGTAAACTAATTTGACAGTTCTAAAATTGTTGCCGTCTCTTTCTTGTATCTACTATTAATAAAAGAGAGCGATAGTTGAGTTGTTGAAGTAGCGTGAACAAGAGAATCGACACCAATGACCCATGAAAGTAAAACATCAATTTTGCCTACCGTAAACTAGCAGTCCGTGTTGACAATGTCCATACCTACATCCTACTAATATTATAAATGCGAAACTATGGACGGGTGGCTTACATCACTTTTACGAATTTCACATTATCGTGTTATAGAAGTGCGGTAATAACGAATTTTACAAAACTATAATTTTGATTTAAAAACTACTATAGAAATGTTTATTTTACGTTGGTAATTTTTTAGACAAGGACACACAAGTCGCTTCTTGGGTCTCCCTTTCTTTTGGTTTTCTGCTTACATCACTATTACATGAAAATAAACCTTAAACCATAGACTTAAGGTATAGTTTTGTATTGATAAAAATATGTAGTACTTTGTCCAGGAATGTATGTAATACATACATATATAATGTTCTTGGGTAATAGATCTGTGCCAGTGTTGCCAACCCGTACGATAATTATGGGGGCGTACGATAATTTAGTCATTGGTACGATGTACGATAATTTTGAGCATTGGATAAAAAAAACATCAATGCGCATAATTCGCTAGCAAAACGCATTTTTCGTAAGGAAAAATTAAACACAAACAACACAAACAGGCAACTTTCTCTCTCCCTCACTCATATTATGCGTTTGTGTTTGTTAAAACAAGAAGACAACAGTAGCTCACTCTAGCTCACTGCTACGCTTTTTGTATGGCCTAATTGCTAGGACCTTTTAGCTACGTCTTTAACAAAACACCCCTTATTAAAATGATGGTAAACTAGAAGTTTCTGAGGGATTGATCGTTGCCTCGTATGACTATCCAATGTTCTGCCAGAAAAGTGATTTAGAAATTTAACATTTTATAATGTATGACTACTAGGGGCGCCCTTACACTGTACAATAAATAAATACACTCAGCTGGATAAAGCCTAAATAATGTTATATTGATTAAATTTTTGATGGTAAATTTGACGTAAACAAGTGTTCAGAGAACATCCAAAGAGTATCAACAAGTAGAAAAAGACGTTTTGCCAAAAAACGGCAGTTAGGAACTATTGAAACCAGCCAACAGCCTTTTATTTTATCAGATTCCTCATTATACAAATACAAATTTATTTTTATTTTTTTATTTATTTATTTATTAAAAACTCAGTAAGTGACATTATTACAATGAAACTCTGCCTCCTGAACTAGGGTGTTAGCCTGTATCTCAGGAGACAGTTCCTTCCCTGGTTACAATAACACAACTTAATTACTTCACGGTTACATGAATACAATTTTCGTAGATTGCTAAATACTTTGTGGAACAAGTATTTGCTATATATAAGAAAAATAAAATATAGTGAAAAACAATTTGAATAGAAATAAAACTGTTTTGGCTGTGTACAATTGTAGTTGTTGTGTGAGTGTGTGTGGGGGGAGTTTGCGTGTGTATATATGAAAGTGTAGTGTGTGAGGGAGAGAGTTATTGTTGTTAGTTGAATTGATAATGAATAGTATGAAACTACGTTTGTGGCCTTGTATGTGTCTGGTACCTACGTTCTTTAGTTAATTTTATTCTATTATTATATTGGTGAAGTTGAGATAAGACTTTCAATTTGTTCATAGTCCTTGTCTTTTAGCCAGTTTAGTATATAATTTTTAACTTGATAGTTATTCAGGTTGTGTAAGCTAGTGATAGTAATTTTATTATATACTCGCGTTGCCGTAGAGTTGTACTGCCGTTGTGCAAAGGTGGACTTTACACGAGGCACTGGACATAGGAAGCGTCTTTTGGTGTTCGGTAGTAGTTGTGGGATTGTGAAGCGATGGAATCTACGAAGTATCTGACTTACGTAGAGTTTACGGACTGATAGGACACCAGTGCGGTTATAGACTTCTGTGGTAGGATGACGATATGGTAGAAACATTAAAACCTTAAGGATGGCTCGCTGAGCACGTTCCAATTCTATCATAAATGTCTTAGCCGCTCCACCCCAGGAACAGATACAATAATTCAGAATACATTCGCATAATGCTTTATAGGTACATATTAGTAACTTAGTAGTTGCAACAGTACGGAGTTGTTTAAAAATATAGATCAACTTTCGAAGACGGGCACTTAGACTCGTGACATGCCGATCCCATTTTAAATTCTCATCCACTAGAACGCCTAAGTATTTAATATAACTGGATCTAGTTAAGGTATCACATGTACACTGAGCTCTATTGTGAGGATTTAAGTTACAGGGGAAAGTGTGAATTTTTAATGTAAACTTTGGATCTGGACGTGAAATATTGGTCTTAGTAAAACATAAATATTGAGTTTTGGCAGTATTCAGCGTTAAAAGGTTATTTTCTAGCCATCTCGTAACCAACGCAAGGCCGCATTCAGTTACTGTCCGCACGTGCTCCCATGAACGGCCATGGAATATAATGACGGTGTCGTCCGCGAACATAAGAGTTTCAGAATTGGGCATAGTGGCCTCTGCAAGGCTATTTATATAGGCCAGGAAGAGAGTCGGTCCAATCGTACTTCCTTGCGGGATCGTACTTCCTTAAATTATAACAGTTCTGTTGCGTAAATAGAGTAAGAAAAGCCAAGTAAAGGAAAATAAAAGAGTTCTATGAGAAACAGAGCTGACTTAGGTATACCTAACTTGAGTGTGTGAATCAGTAAATTAAATCTGCCCAAGGGTGGTAAGAACCAAATCCAGCCATGCTGTAGATAAATCCTAAAATTGCTTTACACTTGAAATACATCGTATTGTAGGTATAAAGAAATATTTGCTCTCGCGCTGCTCTCTTGTAGCGCACGTGCGCTATAGGTACGTAGGTCCAGCCCAACCAGTTTCAAAACAATTTGGATGTACCTACCTGAAACTCCTTTTAAATGGTATGATGTTTTTGAAAACTCCAAAGAAAACTACAGACTTGACTCAGAAAATCCCATAAAAACTCGCGCTCGCTCCACTCACGCAGCTCTTTAATACCTATTCATGAATACCTATGGAAATTTCTATTCCCCCTTCCCTAGACCAAAAGCTAGATACAATGCGTATCTAAAAACACAGAAAAATTTAAATTCTACTATTCAAAACATTACAACAGTCGTCGAAATCCCGCCAAAAAGTCAAACGACATTTCAAAAGAGGTCAAAATATCATGTTTTTCCTGACAATATAAATATTACAGATTCAAAAAAAAAAGAAAAGTTTTTCAAACATAGATTGTACGATAATTTTGTCGAAAAACGATAATTTCGACGCGTAAATGCGATAATTTGAAATGTTGGAGTTGGCAACACTGATCTGTGCCCTGCACCCTGCATCAATTCAATGTTCCGCTACATTCCGCTAGGTTACAAAGAGAATATTAAATCAATTCACTACGTTTACTAGGTTAGATCTACTAATATCAGCGACTACACGCACAGATTAATGTGCTGTGGCTGTGTGGTCGCTGACTAATATAGTAATCTGTGGGTTCGATATTGAGGTATATCTAGGTACAAGTCAATGGGTATATCATGGTTATGAATATTATATATATGTATGTATGTATTACATATAAATTCATGATCATGGTCTTAGAAAATATAACCACTACGTTTTAATCATGGTATGATAAGGGGTATATAATCAAAGCATCAAAGCCTATCTAGCAATGATTTCAATAAGTCTATGCTATCTAGGCAATAATTCTGTATAATTTTGTTGTTAGTCTGTGGGCGTGGAGGAAACAATGCAGATGTTGCTAGTTAAAAATAGACTTTATATAGTTCGAGCATAGGGACATTTAAGGGAAATTAAATTGAACCAATCACTTTGGTTCAGGATCCCAATACCCAATAGGTACCTATATTATTATACTTCTATTGGTTATGTATGTTATGTACCTGAACAAAAGAATAATAAAGTCATCAAATAAGCAAGTTAAAGTTTAGATAGGTAGGTACTCATAATAAAAGACTAGGCTGAGTTGCACCAAGTAACTATAACCATAACCAATGCCTAACCAGCGTCAAATCTCTGGTTAAGTAAAAAATGCGTTGCACCATTTTGACAATGGTTAAAATGACGTCACAAATAACGATATCATTAACCGCCCAACTTCGGGCGGTTAAGGGCTATAGTTACGGTTAAATGCAGTTTGTTGTGTGTCAACTGCTATGCAATTCTAACATATATATTATTTTAATTAAAAAATACTGTTTTTAGTGGAAAAAATCATATAAAGATTTAATATAATGCATTTCATCCGCGATATTTGGACAAACTGAATTTGGAGTTATCACAATATCATCATCATAAAGCGATTCCATCTATTGAGGTCAACATCATGGATCTAAGCCAGTCATTATCATCTTTTGATCCTGGAGGGAGTCATGGGAGGTTGGCCTCCTTCTGTGCGTCTTATTTCCTGGCACTTTCTTGTGGCCTCCTTATTTTCCATCTGTTTTTTTTGTATATCAAAATATACTTGTGTTTTTCTACAAGGGGTTTGTAATTAGGTACTAAAATTAACACTTCTCTCTCTGAAAACACGATAAAGTAATTAATTAATTAATCATAATAACATTGTGCCTTCCTATTCCTATTTGCAAGTGCACTCCTTGTTGTATATTATGTAGGTAGTAGGTACAAGGTATTTAAGTAAAATTAAATTAATTCACTACTTTTTAGACTACAGATGCATATCTGTAGTCTAAGAAGAAGTTGTATTTTTAGTTTGCAATAGGAACTGAATAAATAAAATAAAAACTTGTAAATTATGAAAGGTAAATTCACTTTGTATTGAAGTTTTGGAGAAAATTGGTAATGGGGATTCCTACTGAATTCTCCATATTTTTTATTTTGTTTTCACTGAAGAGCTCGTTCGCCAAATATTTATATATTTTTAGCAGTAAAGTTATTTTTAAATAAATACCACGCGTTTAATCTAGAGATGTGTAACTCAGGAGTAATTAATAGACCCTCCTACTCCTTTGTTCTTTTTGGGCTTTGCTGCAATCAGGTAAAAAAGATTTACATCTATTACAATGAGCACTATTCAATCAGTACCACATGTTTCCCAAATGCACAAAAAAACTATCCAAAAACCAAAAAACCGGCCAAGAGCATGTCGGGCCATGCTCAGTATTATAGGGTTCCTTAAGTAGGTGTTACAAACAAATCAAATCGAATATTAATCACGGCTATTTTAGTTTTTGCAATAGACGGCAGCATTGGCGACTCAGAGAGTGATGTCAGTAGCCGCTAGATGGCGCTATACAGTGCCAAATGTAATACACGGCACTTGACGCCAGCATTGGCGACCCAGAAAGTGTTGTACGACGCCGCTAGATGGCGCCAAATTTAAGAAGTGTGTCTTCAACATAACACAAAGTTACTTTTTGTGATTTTTTCAAATAGAAAGTAGCTAAAGGAGCATTATTTGCTATGATCATTTTTCTCTAAGGTCAATGACCTTTGAACTAGGACGTTTTAAATATATTTCAGTTTTCTGTCTATAACTCAAAAAATTATAATCACATTATACTCGAAATAATTTTAAAAGAGAGTTTTCACAAAGGTCTATCAATGTGGAAGATTATAAGTTTCTACGTTGCATAGTTTAGAAATGGCAGGGGGGGGGACACATTGCAAGCCACTTTGGCGGGCTATATTTCGCAGTTGGTACACCTGATAAAAAAGTGGTGTATGAAACATTACCTTCATTTTAGTAGACCTATTCAATGATACCCCACACGAGGGGGTGCAGCGAAAAATTTATTTTTTTCCCCATTTCACATGTATGGGTGCCACCCCTAAAGAACGTAAAAACTATTTTTTTATTCTTTTAAAATTGAGATCTATATGCAGACTATTTTTTAACAAAATTTCATTTACTTATGTTTATAACTGTAGAAGTTATTAAGCTGTAAAGGATTAGGACAGACGGACAGACGGACAGACGGACAGACGGATAGACGGACAGACGGACAGACGGACAGACGGACGGACATGACGAAACTATAAGGGTTCCTTGTAGGACTTCGGAACCCTAAAAACATCTCAAGAAACATCAAAATACATCTTAAGTCAATGAATCAAAGATCATTTTAGAGTAACAACCATGCAAAGATTTAGAGTGAGACGGGTATTGCACTATAAGATGAATCGGAAAGAGAGGGAGAATGAGGGTTAGTTCACGCAACGGTACACCATTTCAAATTGTGTGATGCACCCTTTAACTTTAACTTTTACATTTTACATGCCGGTGCAACCAAAAATAGTTAAATTCTGTGGTCATTGTTAATGTTACTGTTAAAATTAACTTTAACAGATACTATAACGTAGTGTTTGGTGCACGTGAGCCTAAGGGTCGGTCTTTCAATAGCCAGTTAACTTTTAACTGAGGAACAAGTTTGACATTTTGACACTTGTAGTATAGAAAATCTGTCAAGACGTCATATTTATTCCTCAGTTAAAGTTATCAGACTATTGAAATACCGGCCCTGAATAAGTATTGCAACGGTATAAGCAGTTGATATTTATAAAATATTATTATGACTCATGCAATCACGCCATTTCAATAAAATCTTTTGGGGAAGTCGCTCCGATCTCGTTGGCCAAGTTTGAGATTACGTCATTGTGCGTCAATCCGACTATAAATAAAACTGGCGCGGATTAGCCGTGTGAAAACTGTGACTTGGCTGAGCCAGCGTCATTACCACACATGCATGCTGCATGCAAGAAGACACGAAACAACGCTCTGGTCGCGTGAATCACGCGTGACAACAGCGTGACGTATTGAGTGATGCCGCTTCTGACTTGTAATCGAATTTCTTGGTAATTTAATTGTGATTGGAAATGTTAGTAAGTCACAAAATTTAAAATATATTTTTAGAAAAAAAAAAATGCTATTTACCTAAATAACAATAATTTATCAACAGGCCATCAACAATAGACTATTCTAGATTACCTGCAATTATTCTACCCAGTATTAAATATTTTACTCTCTTTAATTAATTTATAGCTCTATTAGATCTATTCTTATAACCAGAAAGTTCAATGCAAAGTTCAATGCGAGCTTATGTATTTCTTCCATCTTACCTCGTGGTGGCTCTCAGCAGCAGCTATTTTATGAGTAGTACTAGTACCTAGACATGGTAAGGTATTAGGTCCATACAGCACAGTCTGACAGTTTGAAAACGGGGCTAACTATCCAGTACCCAGGATGCGCTCTTAATATTAATACCTATACAGTATCGTTTTTTCTCGTAATCGTAATTTACTAACAACTGATGCAGGTGAGGATGGAAGACACAACTTCGAGAAAGAAGCCAACAGAAGGATCCGTCTGGGCTGGGCAGCATTTGGCAAACTTCGCCGAGTCTTCTCGTCGCCTATACCGCAAAGTTTGAAGACAAAGGTCTTCAACCAGTGCGTCCTCCCAGTCATGACTTACGGTGCCGAGACGTGGACACTGACAGTTGGGCTAGTCCACAAATTCAAAGTCGCTCAGCGAGCTATGGAGCGAGCTATGCTTGGAGTTTCTTTGAAGGATAAAATCCGTAACGAGATTATCCGGAGAAGAACCGGAGTGACCGACATAGCTTGTAGGATCAGTAAGCTGAAGTGGCAGTGGGCTGGCCATGTCTGTCGAAGGACCGATGGCCGTTGGAGCAGACGAGTCTTTGAGTGGAGACCGTGAATCGGCAAACGCAGCGTAGGGCGCCCCCCTGCCAGGTGGACCGACGACCTAAAGAACGTGGCTGGGGGGGACTGGATGCGGAAGGCAGAGGACCGAGCGTTGTGGCGTAACTTGGGAGAGGCCTATGTCCAGCAGTGGACTGCGATAGGCTGAGTTGATTGATGCAGGTGAGGTGAGTTGACACTCACACTTGACGGAATTTGCAGGTGAGTTGAGTTGACACACACTTGACGGAAATTGCATGTGAGGTGAGTTGACATTCACTGTCACTCACACTTGACAGTAATATTATTAAATTTTGTAGGGAAAATTATAATAAGAGTATGGTATTATTATTATTGCTATCTCCGTCGCTCTTACTAAAGTTTGTGCGTATTGATTATATCTCCATCTCTTTCTCGGTAGCTTGCACAGCCAGAAAAAAAATAAAAAAGTTAGTCGCGCTTTGACAGTTTTTGTGAGAGTACTTGTGTTCTGCTAAAATAATACGCAGCTAAATAATCATTATAAAATGCCGAAAAAATTGAAAGTACTTGTGAAATCACTGTATTCCTATGAGATTCGTAAAGATGTAAGCTTGGAGAACTTAAAGTCTCTTAAGTTAGAGGATGCCTGGCCATTTATTAGAGACGAAATTGAGATCGAAATCGGCAGCAGCCAGTTGGTCTGTATTCCTCATATTACCGAAGCGGATTTGTATAAAGTTACATCTCTTTTCGTTCCAAATGAAAAGTCAGAGAAGGAAGCAAACGGCAAAATGTTTACACCGCTCGGCGAACTGGTGAAGAATGTGAATAAAGAGAAATCGGACTCCAAATATGTGGAATGGCTGGAGGAAGGTGACTTTCAAGAGGCTGAATACAAGTTCCCACATGAAAGCGTAAAGGTCAGTAATGCAGATACCTATCTCAAAAAACTTGCTTTTGTTTTACGGAATTTCACTGTAGAGTTTTAAAGGCTATAATCTGGTTAGCTCATGTCTGACCTTGGCGCGTCCTGTTTGTATGGCTTTAAATATTCTCAAATCGAATTAGCTCTATTGACTCTAACCATATTTTTTCGCCCACTCCTGGCTGATTAATAAACATTGAATGATAAAGATGTTTAATTTTTAATTAATTTTAATTATTCTACGATCATTAAACATTAGTTAATTAATTCTTCTGAAAACAAAACAAATTAAATTATATTTCTCGGAGATCATAAAAGTGTTCATAACATATTGTACCTATTGATTAAGTTATGTCTCTTTCTAATGTAGGTACCTACCAATTGTGAAACTTTTTGAAGAGAGAAAATAAATTCTATTCAATTCTCTATTTACATAACATAGGTTTATAGAATGATAAAGATTATTATTCCATATTATTTATTTCATTATACAAATTCTACTTGCCTATGTTTTATGTAATAAATGTTTTTAATTTTTTTTATTATATTATTGTAAATCAAATATATCCATTCACTAGTTTCAAAGTTTATCAATTACAAACAAACAAATATTTATTACCTATAGATTAAACAACATTATGATCGAGATCTTACGTCTTCTTTGTCCATCCAAAGGTCTGGAAGATATCGCGTTTAGCATTAAGACAACCAACGTACCCATCATTTATACATTGTTCCTGTTTACTACTATTTTCATGGTGTACAATAAAGCATATCTATCTATCTAAATTCAACATAAAGGTTGAATTCTAATGCTGCTCTACAAATCAGAATTTTCATATTTTCTGGATAGGTAGTTTACTAGGTAGGTATGTTGCCAAACAAATGGGTGACTTTTCTTTAAAGTTGGTAAAGAAAAAAGTTCCTCACAATAAAATAACATTGTAATAATTTTTTCACACTTACCATATCTACTTCTCCGCCAAATAGTGATCGTGAAATTACAATCACATGAGACTTTCCATCTTCATGTCTCAGTTTGGCGAACCAACTTGCGGTACCATTTAGGTAACAGCCTAGGTGGTGTTGCAGTTGTTATGGGCAAAGGTAACCGCTTAACATCAGGTGGGCCTTTAGCTCGTTTCGCCATCCTATAAATTTTTTTGATGACCTACCTCTACTAGAAATTGTTCTGAAGAGTGATGTATGCATTGCACAACCATGGAATGCATAATATACTGTTAAATTATTCAGCATTTGTATTCCAGCTTGTCATGCATAATCTATTTGGTTAAATTAATAAGGTCACTTGCATTTGTTTTTACGTTTTAGTTTTGAAGTAAGGACTGCGGTATAATTAGCATTGAAGTAATTATATTCACAGTTTGCTATGCAGAGTAACATAACAACATAACATAACATGTTATAATGTTTAGCTTATTTGTGATAATACAAACATTGTTTTAGAAACACTTAGCAGATTATTAGCATGTTTTGATGACAAGAATTCAGTTAAAGTATTAGTTTAGTTAGAATGTTTAAGATAAAATCACAGAACAACTTAGTTCATAGTTATTTATTGATAATAGTAATAATTATAAGTCACATCAGTAAATAAAATTACATTTTCAGTTATAGCACTTATAGCACATCCTTCAAGAACTGTTTATTTTCCTGGGATAAAAAAGTAGCCTATATGTCAGTGTGCCAAAAGCCAATTACCAAGATTGGTGCCTTTTTTGGTGGTGGCCATTGATCCTTAAAAAAATAGTGTAAAATAATATAACAAACGAAATATTGTACTAGCATATACTATAAAATTCAGTCTGAACTTAGCTATATCGTCTTAGGATGAGTTGTAATAGGATTGGTTGTCCAAATCCTAAACTAATGTGAATAGAGAAAAGTTGTCAAAGAAAATGTGAGCTATATTTTGGAGAGAATATAAACTGTATTTTTAGATTTCTTAAAAAGCCTCTCGTTTAGCTGAGAATCGAACCCTGTTTTTCCAAAAAAAATATCATTCTATAGTATTGCACTGATAGATAAGGGACAAATCTTGGAAAGAAATATTATGTGAAAAATTAAAGGAAATGGCACTAAAACCGATGATAACTATTCCTATTATTTATGGAAAATAAATTGGTACTGTCGACCGCACGTCAGTGGTAACACTTTGACATTAGCAGCATCTTTATTTCGTAAGCAGTAAGGGCGGTTTTCGAATTGAAGTGTTACCACTGTCATGCTGTCGACTGTACAAAAACATAAGTTCCTTTGATTTGCCACACCACATTATGTTGCGGGATTTGTTCCTTATCAGTAACCTTATCAATTGGTGCAGTAATATAAGGTGATATTTTTTTGTAAAAAAAATAGTGTGCTTGATTCAAGTAAATTTGATTGATTTAAAATGAGATACCTATGGGCTCCATATACAGTATACAGCCACATTTAACACCCAGCTCAGACCAAAAAAAAAAAATTAATAGGTCGGAGGCCCCCAGTTGAAAAGACATTTATTAAAAGAATAATATTTAATATCATTGTTAAAATATTACAGGATAATTGTATTGTTATAGTATATTATTTTAAAAACCTAACCGAAGCTTACACGAGCGTTAAACGTGATCCCTGGCGTATTCGATTTAACGCTTCCGTATGATGAGCTATTTGTCAATTGGTAGTAAATTGCGGTATTCCGTAAGCCTTCTGCTACTCCCCTTGATATCAACTCTAATCTGACTTTCCAATCTGCTTTTTGGCCATTGGTCTATCTGGCTGGGATTTGCCCACAGACTTCGATTGTCGTTTCAAGGTTTACTCGAAAAGTCGTCTACTTGCAACCACTTTTTTTTTCCGTGGTGAAATCCTCATGGACGTACTCCGCCCGGGGTAGCCAGAGCGAGTGTCGGACTCTTACCGACTAAATCCACACGATGTTCCTTCAACTACCTTAGCCGGGGGCGTGGAAACCCGTGAGTATTCACACAACCACCCCCGACAGGTCCCGGCCTGACACAAGCAGGCGAGCCCCTTCTCCCCGTGCGCCCTAACGTTGGCCGAACCCTCCTAGGTGGCGCACACGGGATCAATCCTTTGCTAAGCATGGGTTTACGTGATCAACCCACTATATTATAATCTATCTATCTATTTTCCTTATTTTGCAATCGTCAGTTAAATATTGTATACAAAAAATATTATATTACCTATAAAAGATCTGCCGCGTACAGTCTAATCAAATAAAAAGACGAATCTTTTCCTCACCAGCTTCTGCTAAACGTGACTTTGTTTGGTGCCAAGTTCGAAGTCAATTAGAGTTGCTATGGCATAGATTTAAAACGTGTAATCAAAACATATTCACCGAGTACGAATAGGACGTCCACTGTCTCTTTGGGTTATTTTATAGTCTTTTTAACGACAAAAATCCAAAGAAAAGCCTCTTTTAAAGAAATATCACGAAACTGTCGTCAGATTGTGAAGCGTATTTTTTCAAACTCGAATCTCGCTTAGAAGTCGTATGAATTCTAAGGCCCGGTTCTAAGGGGGTGTAGCCTCAAGGGGCGGCAAATTCAAGTGTGACTTACAGGAGTTACAGGGCCTGGTTTACCTGAGAGGGGCTAGCAAGGCTGAAGAAAAGAAACAAAATGGGAGGACCTAAAAAAAAAAGTCCAAATTACTGGGTTGGATATAGAAACTAATCGCGTTTTAGCTTATGAGAACCGGATCTAAACTGATAATCGAGTAAACAGGATGAAAATACTTTAGATGTTAAATCATTATGACCTATTTCTGTACAATTTACAGTAAAATTATCGCGGAGCAATAGAAGGTGACTGCATTTTTGCAAGCGCGTACGTGAGATCAGTCAGCTATGCTATGCTATCTAAATTTTCAGACCAGGCAATAGTTTCCAAGAAAAACTAACTGTTAAATAACTTATTGCTATCATTGAATGATAGATCTTTATGAAAACAAACTGTTGTAAAAGCTAATTTATTGATTTTTACACTTGGATAATTGTTATACCTTGATTGGTTTACCCCTGAACGGATTTAAAAGAGCGTTCTTGCTTCTTCTGCGTGTGGTGGTAGAATATTCATTTACTGCTGGCCCAGAAATGTCTCTGACATTGTTAAGATCGCTCAATGTGCAGGTGTGAGGGCAAAGAGAGCAAGATAACTGATCGGCTACGCGATCCAGAACCACACGATAACCCAGTTCTCGACCGGTTTGGTTTGTTATCTCGTTTCATCTTATGATTCACGCAACGAGATAAAAAGGGATAACAAACCGAATCGGTCGACAACTGGTTATCGTGTGGTTCTGAATAGCGGACCTGGCATTGATTGATTTATTCAATGCCACAGGTACAAGCTGTATCCGTTTTGTCTATGTAGCCCCATTTGCTCCTGTTCAGCTTACACCTGCCTTCCTGGATCCGCTGACGGTTTAGGGACTTCCATGTAGGCCAGGGGAGATTGTGACCAGCAGGGAGCTTCTCACTAAGTTGGATATAATATGCGGGTGGAGGTAATTTTTCCAACCACAATTTTCGACGGGACTCAACGTGACAACCTTGTCGAGTCTCTGTAAATTTATGAAAACTGAGGCGGCTCTTTAGGCGTTGACTCGTAAACGTAAGATGGTAAGTGAAAATCTCACTTACAATCTTATGTTTTCAGCTTTACCAATGTTGCTGTGTTGTACAAAATCTAACTCTTCAACAAATGAGTCCTATATGCAAGCCCCGGTAATCTTATCTGCTGGTGTTTGCATTTCTATAGATATGATATGGGTTTAAATTCTGTGTCATGCATGAGTGATTTATAATAGGTATCCAATATTATTGTACGTTATAATAAATTCCACTATTCAAATTCCATCGAGCAAAGTCGTCGCTGGTCGATCCAAAAAATAGCTGGAATGGATTAAGGAAATACCTATATCCAAAATATTCCCTGCTTCCAAAAATACTTTTACCGAGATCTCTTTTAGTATGCTCTTGTCCTTTTTATTAAAACTCGGAAATCATTTTTTTTTTCAATTGCACTACCAGTATGTACCATCATCCTCCGAGCCTTTTCCCAATTATATTGGGGTCGGCTTCCAGTCTAGCCAGATGCGGCTGAACATCAGTATTTTACACGGAGCGACTGCCATCAGACCCCCGCAACCCAGTTACTGGGTAATACCGACATTCGGAGGTTAGACCAGTTGTCAGATTTTCAGGCTTCTGACTACCCGTAACGACTGCCATAGATATTCGTATGACAACCGGGACCGACAGCTTAACGTGCTCTCCGAGGCACCAGTATGTACCAACTACCAATTAAGGAAAACTATAGTGGCCTGCATACCACGTAACATACCTACATGCTATAAAATATTTTATTAAAATCCACTGCTTGCAAAGCAACGGCTTCCGTTTCTCTTGCTCAAGATTGACCGCTATACAACCAAAGAAAAAAAAGCGTTCCATGATCTCACTGGCTTAAAAAAAACTGTTATAGTGCTGTCGGTGCGGTCAATGACCTGTTACATGAAATAGTTGTAATTCACACCTGTATAACCGAAACGAGAATGTGTATAGAGATGAATGATTGGAACACTCTGGAAATAAATTTATTGTGGAATGTTTACACTCAGGTATAAAGCACATGTTTGAGTAAAACATTTTGCCCACCAGAAATTTCCATTAGTTTGCTCCTGTAATTCAGTTGTCTGGAGACCTTCGATCGATAATCTAGATAATCAATTAAATACTTACTGAAGTCCAGAAAATAAAGGAACTGATTTGGGGTGCAAATCGAGTGCAAATTGGACATCTTTCTTGATACGGGGTGTAAACCGAGTGCAAATTGGACATCTTTAGACTGATTTTTAAGGACAGACCATGACGCAATATTTTAATTTGTTTTTTTTTCCGTTCATTGTTCTCATGGGAAAATAATACAAGGTGGAACTGGAACTATAGAGCTCACATATACGATTTTTGGACAAATTAGCATTTGTTTAAGTATAATTTTATTTACAGATCACACTGCAAGATGAAGGGATCAAGAACAAAGTTAGAGTCATCATGGTCAACTTTTCGAAAAACTGCATCCCCAGAGACAAAGATTTTGTAAACAACATCTATTTGGACGTTGAAAATAATAAAGGTAGGGGTCATTAATATTAATTATGTAATAGGTACAATACAGTTCCGTGACTGACAAAACAGCACAGCCTAAACCGCTGAAGATAGAAACATGAAATTTCGATGATATACATATATTTTTAGAGGGTGTAGAGGACACATGGAATTGTAGAGTTCAGAAAGAATTTTCTGAATTCAATCCCGAAAGTAAAGGGGTTCAAAGTTTACGCCGGCCAATTTTTAGATTATTGTTTAATAACATTCCACATTCAACACCTTTCTCTGAAGAAACTGAGCAATAGCTGATGTACAGCCGCATCTGGTAAGACTGGAAGCTGATTCCAACATAATTGGAAAAAGGCTCTGAGAAAGGAAGAGAAGAGCAATAGGGGGCAACTCTACTGCCTTTTATCGGTCACAAATCCTATTGATTGTATTATCATATTTGCGTTGTATGCCAAATATTGATAAGCCTCCAAATGGTTTGGTTGCAAATCGACTGGTTTTTGTTCTTCATTAGTTAAATTAATTTATACTATGTTCGGGACGGAAAACAAAGGGACCGTTCAAAATGTTTTGAATATAAATAAAGCTTCGGTTTGCCAAAAAATTACCCTTTCATCGTTCAAGGCTTGATATTTTTTGGGGTTTCGCCCAAATAAATTATCAAAATATTTATTTCACGGGCTGCATTGAATACTCCATGTTTATTTCAGATCTGAAAGGCAAGAAATCTGTGTACATGATCACAAATGTGCTCATGGCAAAGACCATTGAGTTCAGAGTTACAAGAGGAACATCTTCTAGGATTTTCCACCTTGGAAATGCTTCACCACTCGTCTTTGGCTTAGAAGAGTTCCTCATTGGAGATGATGGAAAACTTATTGCTAAGGTGAGTTTTTCGAAAACGAAATATTTTTCAGATTTTACGACTATTATGAGTAGATTACCTTATTAAAATATTTTATGGGTGTCACAGCATTGTGGTGAACAGAATCTTCAAAACAATTCGATCATCAATCTGTCTGCTATTTGTGGCTGCGGATCTGTTTAAATTTATTTGTGCAGCAGTCCGTCCCGAGCCAGGGACTGAAAGAGGTTACGGTATGGGGTTACGATACCTCAAAAACATAAGGGTACCATTATAAAATAAAGGTTGGGCTGACCTTATTGATTCAGTAGTTGTCAGTGATGGCTAACGTAGACCGTTTTCTCCATTGAGAATTTAGACAGAACTCCTCGTCAGTGTCATCAAAAGCAGTACCGGTCATTACCGGTGTAAGTTTTATAGATTTAATGATATGTACAAACAAGCTGCTTTTATGAAGCGAATACCATATATATAGCATCCAGTTCCTTGTAATACAATCCTTAAACTTGCTGCAACAACAATGAGCAGTGAATGCATTGTTTTCTTTACAGTGGTTTAACGAGAGGTAGTTTGTGTTCCAGTCTTTTGATGTATTCTAGTTTTGCGAATTAGACAATGATTAGTACAGAACTCAGTATTGTAGATTGCCTAAGTTCCAGAAAAGTCTTAGGATGTAGGAAACTCTGATTGAACTGTTTTACAATCCGAACCGTACCAAACTAAGAAGATATACCTAGTTCTGAACTTCAGTCTTACGGCCAAAACAAATGTTAGGGATTAGAGAATCTTAGGGATTGTGTGAGTGGTTGAACATTGAACACTGTTACAGTTACATCGACCATTTCACTAAAGCCAAACGTAATTTTTTATTACAGCTGCTGGATAAAATTAGACTATAATAGCTTCTTGAAAAATTCAAACGGATGTATAGGAAATCTAGACATATGGTTGCTAGATTATTTTCTGGGCCAAGCATAACATCGCAATATACTAGGAATACCTTCGAAAATGATAACGTTTCATAGAAACCAACCATCTGATTCACTCGTCTATTAAAATGGCGTATCATTTCTTCCTGAAGATAGCACGTTGTTTGAATTTCTCGCCTTATCGCGAACAGTTGCTAATAACATTGTAACGCGATTACGTGTTCTCGTTGTTATGATTGTTCCGGGTGTGGCTTTTCCATTGACTGCACATAAGATACTGTTTGTTTAGAGAGCGTGATTTCACGAGTACCCATGAATGCTCGGAGTGTCCCTGCGTGATCGAATCAGAAATGAGGAGATTCACAGGAGAACGAAGGTAACCGACATAGCCCGATAATGTGCCAAACTTAAGTGGCAGTGGGCGGGGCACATTGCTCGCAGACCGGATGGCCGGTGGGGCAGTAAAGTTCTGGAGTGGCGACCGCGTACTGGAAGGCGCAGCGTGGGTAGGCCCTCCACAAGGTGGACCGACGACCTGGTAAAGGTCGCGGGAATCCGCTGGTGCGGAAAGCGCAGGACCGATCGTTGTGGCGATGCTTGGGGGAGGCCTATGTCCAGCAGTGGACGTCTTTTGGCTGAAATTATGATGAATTCCCAAGTAAAAGATCGTTTAAAGGTAAAGTAAAAGCCAATATACATCTTCGAGTCTTACAAAAGCTGTTTAATAGCATCCGAAAAGTACTTATTAAAGTTATATAAACAACTTGAAAATCTATAGTACAGTATTAATACTGGGTTGGTTTGGTTGGTTTAAATATCTCAGAAGGATAAAAATGTTAATAAGGTTCAAAGTTATGATCAAATTATCATTTTTGTTGTGTACAATCCGAACGAATAGAGAAACATAATTGGCGAATACGGGCTATAAAGCTTTCGAAAACGAATCGCTATGCTCATGGAATTTATGGCCGTGTGGAATAACTTTTTGTGAAATAAAAGGAAAAATCTTAAATCATATTTACTCGAGATTTTTGCTGCACTTTTTGCTTACGGGTCGGTCTTTCAATAGCCAGTTAACTTTTAACTGAGGAATAAGTTTGACATTTTGACAGTTGTAGTATAGTAGTATAGATAATCCGTCAAGACGTGACATTAATTTCTCAGTTAAAAGTTATCAGACTATTGAAATACCGGCCCTTAGTCTGAAATAAAAACCTAAACAGTGTATTTGCTGTACGTTGCAAGTTGCATAAGTCAATGCAGGTAATCATTTGTAAGGATTCTTAAGTAAACAACTTGTTACTATGTAACATGATCCATTGTATAATAACACCAGGTAGTCTCTTCCCGTGACAGCTAGGTCACGTGATTGCCTCCGTACTACTTCATCGGCCGTGGAGCCAATAGCGGGCTGTTAGCGTGACACTTGTCAGTTTGATGTGCTGCCACTTTGTGAAAATAAATTACCCGAGCAAAATGCATTTTTTCATTTACTTTCTTCTATAAAGGATCACTTTTTAACTAGTAATTTAATATAGTTTCCTTTATTAACTAATTAGATGAATAACACGAGATAACAAATAGTTAGGCTAGTTAGGAATTTATTTTATATTCATTATGAACAAAAATCTCCTTAAGTATATTGAAGATATCAATCAATGGCAGCACTGATCGTGACGTAGCTTGGAGGCATCGCGCTGTCATTGCGGGAAGAGATTACCTGGTGAAACATCTTATTATACCATGGAAATACCATAATTTTGGTATAAAAATAGTCCGTTGTGTTTTCCCATTTTTGAGTAACTCGTAAAATACCTGTAGAGTGGACAAATGGTATTCTTGCCAAACGATAGAAGTGGCTAATCGAAGTTAGTTATTAAAGATGACTTGTAAGAAACCGATACACATTTAGATTGCGTTATATCTTTACTTAATTGTTCAGAACTTTAGAAAATCTGTATAAATTACTGTTTAATGCCGAGTTCTCTAACGGCCAAAATTAATATCCAAACTATCCACGATTTACCCTACTAGAGATAGGAATTTGACATAAGCTCTTCATCATGCCCCAGTTTACCACGAAAATCGAATTGAGAAACGTGGCCTGTTTATTCATGATAGATGTTAGAGGCATTTTCATTGTATCGGATATAATTATTTGGTTCATAGTCAAACGTGACCCAGATACAACTTACTAATACGATAAGTGACGTCACAAGCACGACCGACAGGCTGTCTGCGATCGAGGGAAATCTGTGTTATTAGTTTACTATTTTTTCTGTGAAAGGAAGGAATCTTTCAAAAGGTAAAAGTGTGACTGGTTTTTCTGTTCTCCTTTGGTCTGTATTGATTATTTTCTACATTATATTAGTTCTGCTGATCAACCACTTGATATACCGGCCTTCTAATAGATAAAGGTTTTACGAAAATGGCTATTGTCCATCCACCTAGTCCTTGTATGGTCTGATTTTCTGTTTGATCTAAACAAACACTAATCTGAGAAGATTAGTGTTTGTTTAGATCCAGCGACAACACAGCCCCTAGACGGATATTGTTGAATTTAATGCGTACAAACAATTCTGCCACTAGCTGAGGTATGAGGAAGCGGGGTACAGCGATCCGGTTGGCCCTGACAATGTCATTATGTCATAGAAACTTCAAACTTTGTAGGGTTAGAGACGAGACAGATTTAGATTCAACACAATATAATATCGATAAAATATTATTTTATCGATATTATTTTTATGTAATACTTAGTATTAATTATAAGGATTTTAGCTTCTTATTTCTTTTAATATTATTTAATAATAAAGTAATTTATATACTAATAATAATAGTAAGTATTACAAGTAGGGAGGGAGTCTTTCAAAATTATCTTAATTTTGAAAGTAAGACG
Organism: Asteroscopus sphinx; assembly: GCA_949699075.1. NCBI lineage: Eukaryota > Metazoa > Arthropoda > Insecta > Lepidoptera > Noctuidae > Asteroscopus > Asteroscopus sphinx. The sequence continues at coordinate 15,638,267 of OX453022.1, read as the reverse complement.
GGTGCTCTGTACTTTCAGAATTAAGATAATTATATCTTTAAAAATATCTTTATGTATTTATTTGGTGTTGAATATGGAGTTATTATTTTGTAAAGCGGATATTTTAAAAGAGGTAATTGTCCGTTTATATAGTAAATAAATATTAAATAATAAAATAATTAATTTAGTAGTAGTATTATATTATTTATTTTACCCAGCAATATTACACAAAATGTTACATTAACATACTAGGTACTACGTCTAGGTATAAATATTATTGGACCTACTTAACATTTAAAAGTGAACACAGCATGGAACAAAAACAAATATTATTGCAAACTATAACAGCTAATTAGTACGTAAATAAAACGTTATTCAAAAGAAAATAACCTACTCAAAAATAACTTAAATATAAAGGACAAAAAAAAAAAAATCGAATCACCACTAATCATTTATTAAATAAATTAATTTTATATATGTATAGCCTTCGAATAGTGCATTTGTAACTTTGAGCTTTTATAATAAAGCCATTATAAATACCATTCGATATAATCAAATAAAACAAATTTTGTGACTAATGAATATAACAACTAATAACTGTAATTTGTTTCTAGTACTCGCTAGCAGCTACCGCGGCACCACTCACTTCGCTCGCTCACAGTTCTAACCTTACCTAACGTATTTGATATATTTCTGATTGTTTTTATATAAACAATGTTGAATTAGACAGTAAACTGTACAATTGTCGTTAATGTAACCTCAAATTATGCGACTGCTCAAGAGGTCTCTTTTGGATATTGAAATCTTTTTTATTATTTTATTTTAGTAGTAATTGAAAGCGAAATTCTGATAGTACTAAGTAATTTTTTCAGTGTTTACGTGTCAAACCGCGTTTGACAGTATTATTGTGATATTTAATAGGTTTTAACAAAACCAAACATTTTCAGGGATGTAATAGTGCGATTGATTTTAATTGAGGATTTTTCTCGCAAAGAGGCCTTCGAAAGAAGTAAAAGACCAAGTAGCTTCATGGAGAAATATTACACATCCGTGCAAATCTTAAATAAAATCGAATGTGACACAAAAGTTGTTATTTTACTAAATTATTCATTCCTAGCTGTGCTTGTGACCCTGTCCGTGTGGAAGTTGTAAATTAACATCGTGGGCCTTACTCCCGACTGGTTCAAGCTCTGAACCAAATCGAGCTAATTTCAATTCCTAGAAAAATCAGTACGATTTGACACTAACTCGAATTCAAATTCGATTGATACAGCACTCGATCCAGGCGGGGTCAGGAGTAAGGCTTAGAAGTGGGTAGCTACTCTAATAACTAGCTAAATAGCGGCTATTCAACAAATAGCCATGGCTACTTCGATCAATGGCTACGATATCTTTCTACACGATAGCTAGCTATTGGCTACTGCTTCGAATAACCAACAAGTTTACGGTGTAGCGGGCAGCCGCCGCGCTGCCGTGAGCTGACCAAGTAAAATAGCTATTGGCTATTGGTAGCTAGCTAGCGACTTTCTTTATTTTTACGATTTCTAACTTAACTTAGTAGTTAATTAGGTTTAAAATCGTTTGAGATCTATAATTTTGTTTGTACAACAAAAGAAGGGTCTTTTGTTGTAGTTTTTACTGTAATTTTATTAGTTAATTTTAAATTTTCAATGTTTTCGACAGTTAAATATGTAGTAATTAGTAATACCTAATAAATGTAAAAATAAGTACGTACGAAGGAAATTCATTTTTTTTCAACAATACAATACAAATACTATTGTACACAAAAGAAGATAGCAACATATATGACTTATATAGAACACATGTACAGTCAACAAATCGGAATCATGACCCACGATAAGCTTAATATCCTACAGACATTCTAATACAATTAGGTTGAATTTCGCTTAAACAGATATTTCCCTGGCAACTGACTTGTTATCAATTTTGTTAGCTATTGACAGTTACAGCTAGTTTACCAATAAAATTATTTTTCTAATTTTATTATTAATGTTTAACTCCAAATATTGTTATTTATTTATTTATCATTTATTGCGTGAAATATGGTACAGAGGATATTATAAATTAAATGAATTTACCACACTCGGACGAATAAAAAAGGCGGACGGAATCTAGCTAAACAAAGACTGAAGCACTTAATTTTTTCCTGAACCCACTATAATTTCGAAAGCATTTTAACACACCAGATTTATACCGTTATTTTATTTATGACTCTACAACAATGACTACCGTCACACTAGATTTTTTGCGTAATCACGGCTTTTTGGCATACTATACTTTTAAGCGATCCGGCTTGCTATGGATGCTTCACTTATTGAATAGCGAGATTCCGTCTGCCTTTTTTTTTCGTCCGAGGTTCCACATATTAAGAGTATTGTTTGACACCTTTTCATACTTGACATTATATTTGTAATTTTTATTTTAATTTTATTAATGGTCTGTAATCGAAAAAGTTTGTATAGGTTTCTTAAAAAATATAGTTGTTTGTAGGAAAAACACGTGATACGACAGCTAATTCGAAATTCAAAACATAATTCCTGGTTAATAAAAAACATAATTTCCAATCCAATTATAAATCTATTGCATTGATAACAAAGCTCAAAACGGCACAGACCTCTGACCCGTTTTAATGCAGTTTCTGTAATATTCAAAATGTCCTAAGTGCAGCATAGAAGAAAACCTTACTGTTTTGACGATTTGAAACGAATTATCAGCTGAGTGGGTCATGATTCCGATTTGTTGACTGTACAATGGGCGGTCTTATCGCTCAAGGCGAATTCTTCCAGACAACCTTAGGATGGACAATATGGGCAAGTAAAGAGAGGGGTAGTACGCAGTGTAACAACATAATAGAATACATATACTACATAACATAAATACTATACATATATCTATAACAAAACTACATAAATATAAGATACCAGGCCCCTCAGAAAGTATTGCGAAAAAAAGTTTTTATATATGGGAGACTGGCCAGTTATAATGTTTTTCCAAAATATGATTATTTATAAGTAAAAATAAGTAAGTTCCAATTTCAAAATTTCCCTCCACATTTTTTGCGAGTTAATTCAAAGTATTGTGTCTCACTGAAATATGGATCTGCGCCGGGAACATTTTAGAGCTATGATTTTATACGATTTCAAGTGTCGCCTGAAACCGGATGAATCGTACGATAGACTTCAAATGGCATTCATGGATGAAGGCCCTTCCAAGGCAACCGTGTATCGTTGGTATAACGAATTCAAGCGCGGTCGACCAACTTTGGGGGATGACGAAAGAAGCGGTCGCCCTTTGACGGCTGTTACCGAAGAAAACGTGCTAGCAGTGAAAAATTTAATCCAAGACAATAGGCGAATTACATATCAGGAGATTCAACACATATTAAAGATTGGATCGGGAAGCGTTCACGAGATTCTACACAGCCATCTTCGCGTGAGGAGGATAGTATCACGCTGGGTGCCGCACAACCTCACCGATGCTCAGAAGCAGGCCCGGGTGGAATGGTGCCGTGATATGCTTAACAAATTTGAAGCAGGCTCGTCTCGGCGTGTTTACGACATCGTTACAGGTGATGAGTCCTGGATTTATCAATACGACCCAAAAACCAAGCGCCAGTCGACTGTTTGGGTGTTTCAAAATGAGCCAACGCCTACCAAAGTGAAGCGATCTAGAAGCGGGGGTAAGATTTTGATCGCTAGCTTTTTTAATTTGACTGGCCACTTGGTATCAATTCCCTTACGGGATCAAAGAAGCATTAATGCCGAATGGTATACTACCAAATGTTTGCCAGAAGTTTTCTCTGTTATAAGCAACAAGCGACCAAACACAGGGCTCCGCGGGCTACTGCTCCACCACGACAATGCACCTGCGCACACCGCACTCAAAACGAGGGACTTCCTGGACAGCACGCCAGTCAAACTCCTGGGTCACCCTCCTTACAGCCCTGATCTAGCACCGTGTGACTTCTTTTTATTCCCAAAAATAAAAAATCAGCTCAAAGGGATACAATTTTCGTCGCCGGAAGATGCGCTGGCTGCGTTCGAGCAGGCTGTAAACGAGGTGTCTGCGGCGGACTGGAAAAAGTGTTTTGAAAACTGGTTTAGGCGCATGAATCTTTGTATAGAGGCTGGTGGAAAGTACTTTGAAAAGATTTGATAAAAATATATGTACGTATAGAACAATTTTTTTTAGTTTCGCAAAACTTTCTGAGTGTCCCACGTACAATAAACATAATAAATACAATACAATATGTCTAAATATTACATAATGTACCTGCCGGAAATTACAGTGATGATAGGTAGCGATCATTTACCAGTTTTTTTAATATAGGCAAAGATTGAGCACGCCTCACTTGTACTGGCAAAGCATTCCACAGGCGAGCAGCCTGAACTGTAAAAGAATTACCAAAGAAATTTGTGGAATGCGATGGTATCGCCAACGTGAGGTTTTCTGATGACCTTAAAAGCCTCGAATGTGTGTCACGAAGGAACACTAACTAACTAAAGGACTAACTAAAGGAACTAACTAAAGGACTAACTAAAGGAACTAACTAAAGGAGCATTCTTTGCTAAGATCATTTTTCTCTAAGGTCAATGACCTTTGAACTAGGACGTCTTAAGTATTTTTCAGTTTTCTCTCTATAACTCAAAAAATTATAATCACATTATACTCAAAATAATTTTAAAAGAGAGTTTTTACAAAGGTCTATCAACGTGGAGAATTATAAATATCTACGTTACATAGTTTAGAGATGCCAGGGGGGGGGGACACATTGCATGTCACTTTAGCTGGCTATATTTCGCAGATGGTACACCTGATAAAAAAGTGCTGTATCAAACATTACCTTCATTTTAGTAGACCTATTCAATGATACCACACACAAGGGGGTGGAGCGAAAAAAATATTTTCATCCCCATTTCACATGTATGGGCGCCACCCCTAAAATACATAATCACGCATTTTTTATCCTTTTAAAATTGAGATCTATATTTAAACTATCTTTTAACAAAATTACATGTACTTATATTTATAACTGTAGAAGTTATTAAGCTGTAAAGGATTAGGACAGACGGACAGATGGGTATACGGACAGACGGACGGACATGACGAAACTGTAAGGGTTCCTTGTAGGACTACGGAACCCTAAAAAAGGTACATATATCATTTATCGTGTACGTATCGGTCGGAACAAAAGTTCGTTTATCGTTGAACGGGAGTAGACTCCCTGGCTGTTATAGGTATATAAAGATTGAATGTTTGAAAACGTAGTTTTTTTTTTTTTTTTTGTAGATTGCAAAATATTCTACTACCTATATTTTTCAATTTCGTTGATAGTATGGAGAACTTTGTTTCATCGATAACAGATTTAGTACATCACTAGTTACATTGACAATTAAATAGAGGGATAGAGATAGTGTATTAAGTGCTTGCGTAAGAAAGAGATGTTTTGTGAAAGACATCAACGTGCCGTCTGCACCTTTGGTGTCCGTTGCGAATTAACCAGTATAAGATGAACTCTCATTAAATATTAAATCAGTTGAAAAATCTAATTGGATAATGACATTATTAACTTAACGATGAAATGTTATGCCGTCTTTCTGGACACTCAAAGTCTTGCTGTTTTTACAACACAATCGTACTGTGCAAGAAGTCATTATAACATTTATTTGTAAATTTTGTGTTCACTAACACGGAAGTGTCAACGGCTCACAGCAGTGGTCATAACTGATTCAAATTGTTTGAGTGGCGGCTTACATACAGGATTTTTCCCTTATGTGTGATAGAAATCGGTCGCCTGTTATGTGGCGTCTAGGGGCTGTGTCGTCGCTGTTTAGATCAGTCTAAGATCGGTCAGGTATGTAAGTTAGTACCATAATCATGATTCGTGCTTGTTCTTTTGGTTCTGTTCACTATATCAGGAAAATCAACCGCGAAGTTGTAACAAAAAACAAATCTTGTTCTTGACTCGATGACCCATAAAGGTATTATACTGACGTAGTATAGAAATGTCTTTGCGATGACCTCAAAGCTATTGTGTGATTTTCCGCATAATCTACTGGTACTTGAACAATCGCTTCAATCTTTTCTCGGTTTCCATAATGATTCGTAAGTTCTTTTCTAAGCTTGAGGCTCCTGGCTGTAATAACCGTGCGATTTAAATATCTGCGAGGTTAAACTGCTGTAGCAGTGGTCAGTCCTTGGATGGGTAACCATTTCGTTGTACATCAAGACCCCTCTGTGCCTCAGAGAGCACTTCAAAGTGTCGGTCCAGGTTGCCATACGAATATCTATGGCAGTTGTTACGGGTAGTCAGAAGCCCGAAAGCCTTACAACTGGTCAAACCTTAGGATGTCGATATTACCCAGTAACTGGGTTGCGGAGGTCTGATGGCAGTCGCTCCGTGTAAAATACTGATGTTTAGCCGCATCTAGTTAAGCTGGAAGCCAACCTGGAGATAATTGGGAAAAAGGTTCAGAGAAAGAGTGTCATCATCATCATCATCATGGGAGCCTGTCGTTTATCCTGTCTTGGATGTAGGCCTCTTCCCTTCTTTTCCATTCCTAGCGGTCTTGTACCCGACACATCCAGTCATGACATCTGTGCCGTCTAATTTCGTCGACCCATCGCTGCAGAGAAAGAGTGTACCCAAGTTCATTTGTTCCACTCACTTTCAAATCTTTTTGACTGAAATCTGCACTGCTGAAAATTGTAACACTAAACAGACACTTCAAATCTATAAATACTTTTATTTGAATTGCTAATACGCACTTGAATGATCAAATCTCAATACCTTTATGAAAGGTACAATAAATATACTTCCTACTTCAATTTTAGTATCTGTTTTCTTGCAGATGTCTGTGCCAATACACTATAGCCTGGATTAAATGTAAATCGTAAGTGGTGTGAAACATAAATAATAATAAAAAGGTGTTCATGTAATCTAACTCTCGATTGTGTGGATTTTATAACTTCCCATAAACATTTACGTCATTTTTTAGTTATATTGAAAACATTGTATAACAGAATAACAGTCTCTCAGAAACACTCCTCATTTTTTTCCTAAAAGGTTCTGATTAGATTCAGTTGTCTATAAAAGTCAATTCATGTTGTACTGTACCGTGCCTGATTCAGCTATACTTTAAGTATGACATGAAAATGTATGATTTGTGCTTCTTTCATCGGTGCCTTGGTCCTTCAGGACATGCTTGTGTGAATCAGCTTTATTCCTTCCATCAATCTCATTTAAAATGCTAATACTAATACCAACATTCTGTTTTGATCCAAGATATTCTAATTTATGTATGTCTGTAAATCGTCTAAACCTAATTTGTGTTTCACTTTGAAGCTCGGTGTTATTGGCAACAAGCCAACAACAACAACAACAACTGACGAATTAACTCCAAGAATTTACCTAGCATCAAACAATTTAGCTTTTAGAAGTTTGCCAATTTTTTTAATTATATTGATGTTAGAAGCCATATTTCAGTCAGTAATAGGGATTTCACCATTCAAAGCAGTATTTTGCCAATAATCTGTCACTATTACGAAATTTCTTAATTGATTGCTAACGTATAAAGAAGTCCGTTAAAAGGAAGAAGTATAATGATTGCTGTAAAGGATTTTTTTTTTCTAGTAATGTACTTGATTTGAAACTAGAGATTTCACTGTATTGTGAACTGGACTTTTCTCTCCTTCCCAGGATCAAAAACTTTTCACGCCAAAATAAAATATAAATTGCATTAACTGGAATATAATATTTCCTCCAAATGAGATGTTAAGATTTCACACAAAAATCTTAATTTCACTCGGAAAATATTTTAGTTATTGTTTTTATCAACGGATTATTGTGCAAAATTACAGTAGGTAGGTTTTTAGATTATTTATAGTATCCAATTGTTATTTCACAGCATAATAAATACGGTAGCTATTATCAATCTATATTTATTACTAGATTAATGTAGTAGGTACGTAGATTAAAACTTGATTGTTACAATTTACAATAAAAGGGGACTTAAGATAATGGCTACATTTACTTGTAAACAACAAATTCAATTGCACTTCGTTTTTTTTAAGGTTAACTGGTTTAATATCTGTTCGGGTACTCTCCGATCCAGTCAAGTCCTTTTCTATAGTAAACCCTCCAATAGATGAGTAACTATCACAGGTGAAACTAGCGATGGGCCTGATAAGAAGACTCAAAGTCACTCAATCGGCAATGGAGAGGGCTATGCTCGGAGTGTCCCTGCGTGATCGAATCAGAAATGAGGAGATTCGCAGCAGAACGAAGTTAACCGACATATCCCGAAGAATTGTCAAACTAAGTGGCAGTGGGCGGGGCACATTTCTCGCAGAACGAATGGTAGATGGGACCGTAAAGTTCTGGTGGTAAAGTGGCGACCGCGATTCTGTGACCGCGTACTGGACGGCGCAGCGTGGTCCCCACAAAGTGGTCGGACGACCTGGTGAAGGTCGCGGGAATCCACTGGATGCGGAAAGCGCAGGACCGGTCGTTGTGGTGATTCTTGGGGGACGTCTTTCGGCTGAAATGATGATGATGATGTAGTTATCGCCACGAGTGAGTCGTGAGCACAAATTCCATTTAAAAAGTGGATAGTAGAATCTCTATTGACATTACGACGATACACAAAACGGAGGACACTGAATAAGTTCTCTACAATACACTAAACAGGTAGAAAACAGAATACAAAAACACATGGATAATGAAATAGAGATTGACAGTACGCGCAATTTATCTTGACTGGAGTTGACGAGTGTACACCTCCACTCGTTGGCGAGTGGAGGTGGAGTGAAGTTTTGACAAAACCGTCGCAGGAACGGCAGTACTCATTTTATGGGTGTCAGTTGGCGGCGGGAGGCTGGGAAACATGCGCAGTAACCAACTTCACTCCGGCCAAGTTATTTTGCACGTACTGTACTATGCCAGTAAAGTTTGTGCTCACGTCTCAGGGCGACAACTATAAACAAAACGATTCTTTATTGGCCATAGGACTTGGACATATACTAATTAAATACTTTCATACAAATTACGTGGAATAAAAGTCGTATGTATTCATAAATCATCAAGTTTTCGTCTACTAGGTACTCTTTCGTAATAGTTTATTACTCATAATATTTTAAGAAGCTTCTGTCCTTGAGACGAGTATTGAATTTGATCACATCTGTTACGTTTTTTGTCGTAGAGTTCTTTGCTCTCTTTTCTTGGTAACAGGTTTTATTTGTGGACGTGAGCTGCTTCCCAGCTAGATATCCTTTTATTAGTACTTACGACGACGGTAAAGGTATAACAAATTCTATAAGTGGGTACATGAAATGATCCACGTAGGACTCAAGCCTTGCATTCAAGCCTTGGACAAAAACGCAGTAAAGAAGTATTGAAACTAGAAAGCCAGAAAGTTTTTTTGAGATCCAATTCACATAACCAAACAAAAATAATACAGTCGTCATTAGACTCTGCGTTGCAATAGCTTGGTATGGTATAGGTACATAATAATAACCTACTTTTTCGGAGTTATCAATAAATGAAAAACTAGTTCAACTATTTCGCAATTTCAACTTTCGCCGTGTAACTATGTGTTATTCCGCGAAAAAGAATCCGCGTTACTCATACATAACAGCTAATAGACATTTACTGCCGAGAATGGCACATTAAGGATAGGGTTTATTACACTCAGCCTCAGCATAGGTAAGTAGTACAGCAGGAGTAGAGAGCTCGACAGGGAAAGTACTTCTACCGTAACTACTTCTGCCGCCAAACAGTACCTAATGCTTGCATTGCTGTGGTTCGGTGCGAAGGGTACGGGTGCCGGAGAAATTAAATCACATGAGACTTTCCATCTTCATATCTCAGTTTGGCGAACCGACTCGCAATAATATTTAGGCAACAGCCAAGCAGTGGCGTGCAGTGGCCTACTTCATTTGAATTTAATTGTGGTCTAAGTTATTGATTTTTGTATGTAGGAAGATTAATTTAGCATTAATAGATCTATTAAAAGGTAAATAATCATCGTACTTTGAAAAAAAGATAATAACTTACACCACTATTGAATTTGAATGAGGAAGGCACTGGGTACTGCCTAATTGCCTATATGCAATGCACGCCACTGCAGCCAAGGTGGTATTGCAGTTGTTATGGGCAAAGACAAAGATATAATAACCGCTTGGCATCAGGTGGGCCTTTAGCTCGTTTAAAAATGCATTGGGTGGAGAAAGACAGCCATTAAGGACGCTTTTAAGAGCCTGAATAAGTGAACAATTATGAGAGGACAGCGATGACGCTAGCCAGGCGAATTGTTGATCACAGTGTGGTTTCTGTTGTATCTCAAATTTCTGCTACCCATCTTTTTGATGGTTTGGTGTTCCTATGATATCCACAAAAACAAAATCCTAATTGGATTCGAAATCCACGTGGCGATGGCGCATGTAGCAGTGAGGTTTTTAAATAAAACAGAATCGTTCACTCGGAAATGCAGTTCTATTTCAGTCTTTATACTTCTACTAGTCTGCCAGCAACCTCGCACGTGATTCATGCACCAAAACCTCCCTCCGATAACGCTTGGCTAAGGAGTATCTGAGATCACCTTGAAAGGTTTCAACACAGGTCAGGTAGATGTTTGGCCGGGAACTTAATTATGTAACGACTAACTCCCTTTTTGTTAGGATTGGATGTTGCTAGAAACAAAGTTACGGGGAAAGGAAACATTTCAACATCAATTCAGTTTTGGAGTACAAATCTTGAAAACTGAAATTTTAGAACCAAATATAGACATAATTAATGGTGGCTTTCCACCAAGGATGTGCGAAGACAAGGCTAAGCTACGAAACTGTCTTTCCACCAAAGCACAGCAGATTACTTATTAGAGTTATTAGTTACGACACCAAAGCGAAGTAGTGTAGCGGAGCGAGGAAGGTGCGCTTTGAGCGAGGTAGCTTTGCGAGGAAGATGCGCGAAGCGAGCTAAGCAATAAGCGCGGTCTGTGCGGTCGATGCCAGACCGCACAGACCTTGATGTTTCTCTAACTAGCATAGTTTTTTTACCATCAATATTCCTTTGTTTTTTAGTTATGCGGTCCGGTTTTTTAACCACAGCTATAGCTAGATGAATAATTTAATAACTTTTTATACGTCCAAAGGTGTGTGAGTCCGAGCACTTGTCCGTTTTTAGGGTTCCGAAGTCCTACAAGGAACCCTTATAGTTTCGTCATGTCCGTCCGTCTGTCCTAATCCTTTACAGCTTAATAACTTCTACAGTTATTAACATAAGTAAATGAAATTTTGTAAAAAAATATTCTACATATAGATCTCAATTTTAAAAGAGTAAAAAAATCGTTTTTACGTATTTTAGGGGTGGCGTCCAATGCGTCCATACATGTGAAATGGGGATGAAAAAATTTTTTTCGCTGCACCCCTTCGTGTGGGGTATCATTGAATAGGTCTACTAAAATGAAGGTAATGTTTCATACACCACTTTTTTATCAGGTGTACCATCTGCGAAATATAGCCCGCCAAAGTGGCTTGCAATGTGTCCCCCCCCCCTGCCATTTCTAAACTATGCAATGTAGAAACTTATAATCTTCCACATTGATAGACCTTTGTGAAAACTCTCTTTTAAAATTATTTCGAGTATAATGTGATTATAATTTTTTGATTTATAAAGAGAAAACTGAAAAATACTTAAAACGTCCTAGTTCAAAGGTCATTGACCTTAGAGAAAAATTATCATAGCAAATAATGCTCCTTAAGCTACTTTCTATTTGAAAAAATCACAAAAAGTAACTTAATGACATAACTTCTTAAAGTTGGCTTCTTCAATTTATCGCTAGATGGCGCTACTAACACACTGAGTAGCGAATGCTGCCGATTATTGCAAAAACTAAAATAGCCATGATTAATATTCGATTTGATTCGTTTGTAATTACACCTACTTAAGGAACCCTATAATACTGAGCATGGCCCGACATGCTCTTGGCCGGTTTTTTTTATTTTAACTTGAACCGTGGGGTGCCGGACACGAAGAATACCACTAGCCCATCTTTTCTCGTGGGTATCGTAAAAGGCAACTAAGGGGTTTACCAGAGGATGGGCAGCAGCGTTCTCTGAGTATTTATTCAACCAACTGCGATCGCCAACCCGCCTGCCAAGCGTGGCGATTATGGCATATCCACCGTTTTTTGGGGGAAGCCTATGTCCAGTAGTGGACGTCTTTTGGCTGAAATGATGAAGCTATGAAAATTAAACAATCCTATTGGTGGATTTTTTCGGTCACCGCATAGCTCTAGTGCAGCCTCTCCCAAAGTGGGCTAAAGGGGGGCGGTAAGAGACCCAGACAAAAAATGGGGGCGTTGTGTAAAGGCTTGGGGGGCGATTTGTAATTTCATCTAGTTAGGAGGACTCTTAGACACCGACTGAACTTTCGACTACAACTTGTGAAAATCAACTAATATTAATTAAGAGATTGCTCAAACTTAGTTCGATATTTCTCTCCGCGTAGTTCATAATTATATCTGTCCTGTTTTATTGAATAAATAAAATATAGTAAAAGTCTCGTTTAGAATGAATGTTTAATCTCCGCTAATATAACTCACAATAATCAATTAATTTAATTTGAAGTCATAGTGGTTTTTAAGTAGCTAGGTGAAAAAATGGGGGCGCTAAAAATAATTTATTCTCAAAGTGGGCAGTAGACAAAATAAGTTTGGGAACCACTGCTCTAGTGGAACGTCACCCTTAAAGATTTATTGATTATAACGAGAGGTGTGTCTCGATTGAAATGCAATGATTGGCTGATTGCCATCCTATATGTAACCGTCAGCCTGTATTGATTTTAATGATCAACATCAATAAGCAAGTTTGGTGGACTCAATTGATTTAAATATAAAAATCGTGACAATAATATAAATAATACTTAGATCATCAATATTTATGTGGTTACTACGCACTTTGTTTTACCAATCAAATGTTTATGTAGATATGACGTGCACTTGGTAGCTATTTCCGTATCTTTGTAGTTTATTTTTCTCTGTAAATATGGGTTTATTGTTATATCTCAGTATTTTTTTCTATCTAAATGTAGATTTATTGTTATATCTATCTAAGAACAATAATAATTCCTGCGTTAATGTTACCTGAGTGTTGTAATATTTTAACCATAAATGCGTAGTAGTCTTCAAAAGCCATCTTAGTCAAAGGAACGTAATTTACAATATTTGGTTCTTACTTATAAACTTGTTCATGATAAAATTCCATCGTTGTAATTTCGTATCGCTTTGAGTCCAGGCCACGCCGTATATTTCTGTATCGATTTTTATTGTTAAAATACCGTCTATAAGCTTGCTACAGCACAAATCGATATCGACCTCTATTATAAATTATAAACGATGTGCCATGCGCAAGTTCTTCTAGTACCTACTTTCTGTTCTAGCTTTAGTCCTAATAATGGGTCAGTAATTGAAAGTATTCAGGGCCCATTCCGACGTACTTTGCCGACGTAGCACGTAGCACTCATTTATTGTTCTTATATTACAGAAACAATAGTTATGCATAAACCTAGTAGCGTCTGCCTAGCACCGTGCAACCGGAAAACAATAGAGTACAAAAAGAGGTTGTTTAGACCTAACTAAGGCGTTTGAATGACTCTAGCACGACTCATCTCAGGTTCAATGAATTTCGAAGACCTATGAAAAGCATAATTACGGAAAATTGGATTGAAAAATTACTGGAAACATTTCGACTCATCAGCTATTGTGAAATCACTACTAATTATGACTGAAAATGATGACTGGGAAATTCCGGATGTCGAACAAATATACGTAGATGGGTACCTAGGATGAAAATTAAAATGTGCACATACCTATTTGAGAGTGAATTCAATAACTCATCGTTAATCGACCAGTCACGAATAAATAATGTGTTTCTGTATTGGTTTCTGTCGTGATAAGTCTTTTATAGTAACGATTTAAATTGTGGAAAAAATAAGTCATCGGCGGCATTGTCAAAGGGTGCAAATTTGGTGGTTTCGCACGCGTCTATTTTGTGTCGCACGCGACACGGCGACACACGGAGGGAGTTTGTTTGTTTATAGGTAGTGAAATAAATAAAAATAATTAGGTATAGTTTTTTTTATTGATTCGTGGTCAGTATCAGTGGTATAGTCACCTCTTTAAATATGGCACGAATACGGTACTATTGTTAATATAAGACGAATACAGTCTTACTCTTCAGTTCTCAATCAACATGTTGTAGGTATTTACTAAAGATAAGTAATAAATCAAGCTAAATTGTGATAATAAAAAACATCTTTAGACAAACTTGGATCTGCTGTTTACAAACAAAAAGTTGAATCAGTCACTGATTATGTTCTTCACAACAAGTTTTGATTTAAACACTGTCGCGATATTGTTTACAAACGATTTATTGAATTCTTGGTCCGTTATCACTTTGTTACGTTTGATATTCTGTGACTTTGTGGTCAAACAACATTACAAAAAGAGACAGGTTCCACCGAGATTTGAACTCGGATCGCTGGATTCAAAGTCCAGAGTGCTAACCATTACACCATGGAACCGCACGACTTGAGTGTCGATTTATCGAGACCCTTTCGAGAATCGAATCTTGTTACTTTGAGACAATGTTCTTCGTTAGTTTTATTGACATTTTATTTGCGATAGTTGAGTTGCTTGTTTTTCAATAACTCTTGCTTTATTTGCTCATTCGATTTGTATTCTTCACCTATTTATTTTTTAATAAAAGGAAGTTAGGAAAGTAAATGACAACACTGGTGTCGATTCCCTTGTTCACAAGTTAAAATTATTTTAAACTATTGCTCTCTTTTACTAATAGTAGATACAAGAAAGGGATGGCAACAATTTTAGAGCTGTCAAATTAGTCGGAATTAAAATTTCCATACAAGTATAGTCGTGATCTCGGAACGTGCTCACTAAAATACAAAGAAATGTAACACGTAAACTAAATTAACGGCATTAAAATTGTTGCCATCCCTTTCTTTTATCTATTAGTAAAAGAGAGAGATAGTGTAAAATAAGTTTAGTCCATCAACAAGAGAATCGATACCAATGTTAACAAATTAATCAAGATTTTATAGACTAGTCACGGTCCTTACCGGTGATACATTTTGTCGAAAAAGTCCCTTGAACGAATTCTGCTACATTACACGTACCTACGGCTGCCGTCGAACACTGAGCGCAAGCGATTTTAGCCTTAGTGGTGGTTCACCGGAAAGTTTGCTGATAGTCCACAATTACCTGTAGGTACTAGAGTGGATGACTTCACTCCTCTTTGTGATGAAATCGTTACTCATTAAAAAAATGTAAAGTGTCTTTACTTGCACTTATGCAAACGCGAATAGCGTCCTTGATGCGGCGGGTGCGCGCTAGCTCCAACAGCCTTGTTGCGCTTGTGGCAGGTAAAATGAACAGCCCTATAATGTGGCATTGGATGACGACTCACCGAGCGTCATCTGACTATGTACAGTAGTAGTAAATATAATATTACATGTTTTGTGTATGTTAAGAGTAAAATGTTTGTGTTATGTGTGAGTGTATGGTAGATATATTTTTCTAGTGTATTTTTAAATATGTGTACAGATAGCGGCACGAGTCGTGAGCACAAACTTCACCTGCGCAGAAGTTCATTTATAGATCTGTTTGGTGGAATGACAGGAGCGCGGGGTGCCGACGGCGAACATTGCATTTACGCGATTGGTCGACAGTCGATGCTCGTCGTCTATTGGACAATTAGGTGTCATTCGGCTATCGTACACTTTCGGTTCAACTTTATTGACTCACATTTTCGAATTTAAAACAGTTTTTTTTTCTTTTGTTGTAATTAATTTACATATTGATTTTTGAGTGTTTAATGTTTTGAATTAAAAATTGTTTTTTTTTCTTCTTCATCTTCCTTTATTTATTACAAGATTGTATTTAACTTGCAATGTATTTACGTATGTCAATATATTTGTTAGAGTGGAATCTTGCAACTCAATTTAGAAGCAGATATCTTCAACGTATTTAGCTGAAATTTTGTACAATATGGGTATCAAATGAAAGGACTTGCTGAGAATACGAATGTGAGTTAAAAAACCTGTCCATCGATAACTAAATAGTAAAAAATAAATTAAAAGTCAAAATGTTTTCTGTTTATTTATCTGTGCGTAAAAAAAAAGTCCCAAAATCATAAAATGGGTGAAATTCGAGAAAGTTTGTATTTTCTATAACTACCCATAATCCTTATAAAACGCTAACGGTGAAATTTAGTGAACAAAGGTACTAAATAATTTTGGTCGAAAGTGTACATGCGCGAACTTGCCCCTACTACTGTCCATCTGTGCTCACGACTCATGCCGGCTACTATATGGTAGTTTATGTGTAATTTGTATTATGATCTGTTGTGTTTTCTATGTTAGTGTGTGTTTTATGTAATAATTCTATGGGCTATTGTCTGAAAATAAAGATTATATTATTATTATTTTACTGTGCACTTGTGCAGCATGAGTAGGTAGCTACGTAGGTACTATCAGCAAACTATCCGGTGAACCACCAATAAGGCTAAAATCGCTTGCGCCCAGTGACGGCAGCCGTAGGTACCAGGGTTGTTGCGAATATCAGCATCAGCATCCGCTGATCATCAGCATCATTTTCAACATCAGCATCAGCATCAGCATCCGCATTAAATGATGCTGATATTTATGCTGATGTTCATGTTGTAACGTGACCGAAGGGGGAGGGGCTCATGGCACATTTATTTGTTTCGCTTGTGAGTTTTGACCGCTAGTATAATAAGTTTATGGTTTTGACCAATCATAGCACAGATTATTGCACTTCGGTGATTTTTAGCAAAACCAAAACAATCTTGTCTATTACGACAAATGTCAACAGCAGACAGTACAATTCAAAGATAATATAATACGTTTAGTACAGTTGAAAGTGGAGTTCTAACAAAAAGGGCAATGAAGAGCTATTATAGTTAACTAATAAAAAGCCAAGGATGAAAATAATTTATGCTGGATTGCCTTTGCTGGATAGAAATAATCAAGCTCTTCATTAACGAATGCAAATAATAACAGAAGCATTAAGATAAAAAGGGGAACTCTACATTTTTAAAAACAAATAAATATTCGAGTTTGCGTTCGCGCTGCTCTTTTGTGCGCTTAAAGTAGGACCATCATTCATCATCATCATTACAGCCGAAAGTTGTCCACTGCTGGACATAGGCTTCTCAAAGCTGTTTGTGGGAATATGCCATAATCGCCACGCTTGGCAGGCGGGTTGGCGATCGCAGTTGTTCGTTTTAATACTCAGAGAACGCTGCTGCCCATCCTCTGGTGAATCCCTTAGTCGCCTTTTCGACACCCATGAGAAGATATAGGTTGTTGCAATTCTTTACATGCGGCACCACACGGAATAAAGTAGGTCTAGTTTAAATAATTTCACTTACAAAAGGTTTCTTTCTTTATATGCAAAACCATTGTATATTTATCTCTCGTTTGTTTAAGCATAGTGAAAGAAAGCTCAAATGCTTTTATATCAAAAGAAAAGCCTTAAAACTCCTTTCAAAATGCGCCTATAATGGAGTATCGTTTTCAGTAATCCTAAAAAAAATCGCGCTCGCTTCGCTCGCGATACTGTGCAGGTTTCTTTGCGGGTTTGTCTCGCGTACATTTTCAACGTTCATGTTATGTTTTTCATAATATACCAGATTTTAGTAAATAATTCGTAAATAAAAATGTAGGGTAGCGATATTTTTTCCTAGGGCTCCATGAAAACATGAAAATGTTTCGTTTGTTATATTATTTTGCCCTTAATTTTAAAATTTGATTAATCACCGTAAAAGTTACAAAAAGGCACTATTTTTAGCCTTTAACCAATATCGGATTTTTATAAAAAGATATATTATATAAATAAATTAAAATTACCTACATTTTTATATAAATTCATAAGAATCAGTACACATTTCCAATTCAAGAAAATCAGCATCAGCATCTGCATCCGCTGATGTCAATGTCAAAAATCAGCATCAGCATCCGCTGATGTGATAAAATTCTGGATCAGCAACAACCCTGGTAGGTACCTACGTGTAATGTAGCAGGATTCGTTCAAGGGACTTACAAAATGTCTCACCGGGAAGGACCGTGACTGTACCTAGGTACCAAGATTGGCATTGACATTAGATATGATTTTGGTACTTTGTACAAGTAGGTTGATAACAGTTGGTAAATCCCCTGGCATAACAAGGTGAGGTGGCGGTCAAACGCAAACCAATTTCAGAAGAAAAAAAACGATTTAGTGCTAAATTGGTATAAATAATGTATTAATAAAACATGATCTTAATCTTTCTACATAATTAATATTCCGAATTTGAATATTTATCACGGATACTACGAACAGATTTAAAAAGGAATCTTCTCAATTGTTTTCGTCTTTTTTTTCAGGATCCAGTGACAATCAAATCCAAGTCCCTTCACTGGCAGAAAGTGGACCCGTCTGACCACCTCTACATCCCGGACCAGCAAGGAGCCGCATGCAAAGTGTAGACCACACGCTATTCTCTATTGAGCACGCTTAAACCCGTACATGATGCTTAAGAAGCACTGGAATGTCTATTGTATGGTAGAACATCGCTTTGGGGTCATATTCTACAATTCGCCGACTTTTAAAACTATTAAAATGCCCCTGTTCGGTTGTCGCGCTTAAATTGACTAGCAATAAGATAAAAATATCCGTGGTTTACTTAATCTTGGCTAACATTTATGTACTGAGGTTATGAAGGTGATGTGGGCTAGTCAGCCCTAGCAGTGGCGGGTTTACATATTTTCCAAGTAAGTATAAGGCTATTAAATTTTTGTCGCCCTTATCTCAAAAATTATCAATTCCTAGATTATTATTACAATCCAGCAATTTAGTTGAAATGCACAGAGAATAGGTTTTTGGGTATATTTCTGAACTAACCCATGAAAGGGAAGACGATGGAAAGATTCTTCTATATCTTCTTTCTGCGAGACATCAGAAAACCGTCTCACAGTTTTTTTTGTGATTTCTGGAAGATGGCCTTGATAAAATCGGGCCCAAAATTAGCCACCCCTAAAATCTAGGCTCCCTAGACCCTAGGCTCATGTAAACTCAGCCTTCTGATATATCCGCCACTGAGCCCTAGTTCGTATCAATTCGATACATTTCTGTAAAAAAATCATATTATAAGGGCTAACAGAACAGAACTGAAGAAAGGGACTGGTCAGACGCGTATAAAATTAAAAGAATGTCTGTACTTATTATGTTAAGATAATATTTAAATTAATTATGAATTTTGATGATGATAAAATAATCGTATGTGACGAAAGTGTGTGGAGGTCAATGGTAACATTATCGTTGTATTTAAATTTTAGATTAAGATAATAACTGTTTGTTACACACCTTTTTGATTTACGGATTTACGCAACACAGTTTTGCGTGTAAAATAGATAATTGTAGCGAAGTGTTTAGAACAAATTAATTTAATTTTAAGAAATTACAGCATACCTATGACAGCTAACTAAATAAAAAACAAAATGGTGTTGATCACCTCTCTTGTTGTTGTAGTTGGTGAAACTTAAAATATTCAAATATTTTTCTAATAGTGAAGACAAGACATAGTACTAAGAATTTTAGAACTGTCAAATGAGTTTATAACACTTACTTTAAATCTGCACGTCCCGAGATCACGACTAAAATATTATGAAAATTTTAATTCCGACTTCTTTGACAGCACTTAAATTGTTGCTATCCCTTTCTTGTATCTACTATTAGTAAAAGAAAGCGATAGTTTAAAATAAGTTTCGTTTGAGAACAACACCAATGTTCCAAAAATGGAAAGAATTTTCTACGAGTTTCATGTATTGGTTTAGGTAAACAAAGTTATCTAGCGCTTAAAGTGTAGGTAGAAGCTGTTTGCAGATTCTCAGTAGATCGTGTGATTATATGGCTTAGCCATGACTTAGATGTAATTTAGCGTAGAAATTCAAATTATTTCACTAGGAAAAAAACTCTTGGACATTGGTCTAATTTTAATGATTATCTTTGCATTCCAAAATATTTGTGTAGGTACAATACAATATTACCATTTGTACTTAATTTTGTGTGACGCTGACGTATCTTAATTATTCATAACAGTGCACTGTTTACAGTTTGTGATTTTATTTTATATTTTTGTTTCAACCAGTATTGTGTTTAAGTATTTTTACTTATTTATGACCGTATTAAATTAAGTATTTGTACTTAAGTTCGTGATTTTAATGTGATTTTTTGTTTTCATTTGTCATGTTCATTGTTCAATTATCACAATCATTTAAATAAATCGTGTAAAAAAAACCTTGTGTTTTATTTAACTTTCGTACTTACTGTATGGACTTAGTAGCTTAAGCCATGAACGAATAAAAACAGGCGGACGGAATCTCGTTAAACAATAAGTGAAGCATCCATAGTAAGATGGCTCGATTAAAAGAACGGGCTGGCACGTACATATTCACGGCCATAGCTAGTATTATATTATCTGTGCCCATAGTAAGACGAACAGCCGCGATTACGCAACAAATTTCGTGTGACGGTAGTCATTGTCGTAGTCACAAATAAAATAACGATATGTCTGGTGTGTTAAAATGCTGTCGAAATTAATTACAGTGGGTTTAGGAAAAAATTAAGTGCTTCAATCTTTTCTTAGCTAGATTCCGTCAACCTTTTTTATTCGTCCGTTGCTTAAGCAATCATTTTATGATAAAAGAAAAACCCAACGAACCAGTCGTAAAATGTTGACGGGGACCAGAGAGGGCGAACCACAGAGTACCTTTGTATGGGGCGGACGGCGCGTTATGATAGGTCGGCTCAAAAGTTCGGTGGGATGATTCCGTATGATTGGTGCCGCTCACTGACAGACTGATGTCTTGATTGGCGGCGGGGCGTATGATAAGCAGTGCTACTGTATATGCGTGGTGACCGGGTTGTCAAGCTAATCGACGCCGACGTCTAGAGGCTTTACTGGTCTGTGGTTGGTCTGTACTCGACATAAGAGGACAAAAGTAATGGATTTTATAAGGCAAACGTTTTCGACGTGAAAACATTAACAAAATATACCAAAATTAAGCTTTTTGCTTTATTTCAATCAATTTGAAATTCTTTTAACCTTAACCTAACATACATCACAATCAGAAGTAACCTTAAATAATACCACACACATCACACACTGCACTAGTACTTCTTGATAGTCTTGCGGATGAGGGCCATGCGTTGTCTGTGAGCCTCTGTGACGGCAGCGCGCTTGTATGGACGTATCTCGTCGTTACCGAAACCTGGGATCCACATGTTCCATTGGCGTTCTGTAAAAGTATGAAAATGAAGAATAAAACAGACTTCATAAAATTCAAGTTATTGGTAATGTGACCGTTGACAGGGTAGACTGGAATTGAAAAACATTACACCAGCCCCCTAGCCAAGTTGACAATCTACAATCGTCAACGCTATACCAAAAAGTCATTCGTTGACATATGTCATTCCCATACATTTTGATTGTTTTCCATTAGCGTTGACGATTGTAGATTGTCAACTTGGCTAGGGGGGCAGGATCGATAGCTTAATGTGCTCTCCGAGGCACAGAGTGGTCTCAATGTGAAAGAAAGAAAAACTTTTATTTGGCTCAGAACAGTGACAGGACAGCACAACAATAACATTAATAAAAATACTAAAAACGAAACTGTCGCCCATCCAAAGACCAACTATGGCTCGGAGCCAACCTCCAGTAAGTGTAACTTATAACCTTTTAAACTTCACAACCACGGACGAGAAAAAAAACAAGGACTCTGCTCCACATACAACGAAAGTGAAGCACCCTAAGTAAGCCAATCTGGCTCATTCATATACGTGCCTTATGCACACACTTACGTCGTAGTACGCCGATCGACCACCATTATACGGAATTTAGTTTCTCAAATTACACACACTTCATTCTGTATGGTGCACTTTTGTTGTATGGCGGGGAGTCCTTCTTTTTTTCTCTTCTATGATCACACCGTAAATGCGTCGCTGTGGCCTGTATGCCAATTCACAAATTCACTATATTTATTGTCAAGTACAGATGCCCATTGGCGTACAGGGCCTGATATCGCTCGAAAGTATAGATGATGGTAACATCCAACAGGTTAGTTAAACTAACAGCTCAAACTGTGCCACTGTCTGGTATTACAAAAGCTAGATACTAACATAAAGGTACTGAGCGTTTTGGAATGTAATGATTTCTGGATGTGGCTGATTTGACATAAACTGGTTTGAACTCAGGAATCTCTAAGCCATCTGCTAAAACAGCTAGCGTCCCCAGAGTACTGTCTATGTTTTTGCAAACTTCAATACAGTTCAAGAGTTACATCATCATCATCATTTCAGCCGAAAAGACATTCACTGCTGGACATAGGCCTCCTAATTCCATAATTGCCAAGCTTGGCAGGTGGGTTGGCGATCGCAGCTAGTTGGTTAAATACTCAGAGAGCGCTGCTGCCCATTCTCTGGTGAATCCCTTAGTCGCCTTTTACAACACCCATGAGAAGATATAGGGTGGTTCTTTACGTCCGGCACCACACGGAACAGACAAGAGTTACATAGCACAAGTGAATTCCCTCACCTAAATGTAGTTGCACATCCCTGAGCTCCACGTTGGGAGCGTGTCTGTGTTTAGCCATAGCACAGGCCGCATTCAATGTTGTGTCTATGAAGTCATCGGCCAGCTGTAGCAGCATCTCTTCCACTTCTTCATCAAGCTGAACAGTGGGGTCAACTTCACGGACCAACTCTTGTAAGCGGGGACGGCTTAGCAGCTGAAATATTTAAGTGAAGTTCAGTTACTTATAGAATACTTTGTTATAAGATTAGGTACTAGCTTTGCGAGTTACAAGAAGTTTGAGTCTTGTTTTTGTTCGTTTGTTAAAATTATTGATAATTGATTTCTAATTAAATACTAACAGATTGTTGTGTGTCTGTTATATTATTCTAGATACCTGTTAACATCTTTAAATTCACATAATTTATTGTTCAAATTACTTTTAAAAGGCAGTTATTTTAAAACCTAGATGTCATCAGCATTTCCTCTATACCTCTGAGAAGAAATACAAAAACAAATTCAGGGATCATAGTCTCTTTTAAAGTCCAGACATGTTGTTTTGAGGATTCATGTAAGGACAATGCAATGCAACCTGGCCTTTTGAAGAAAGTAGTCGCCTAAGGCGACACTTTGACCCTAGGTGGATTTGAGTTGTATAAGCTGTTGAAAATTGTCAGATTTCCTTTATGTATTGTTGGTTCAATACAAACAACTTGAAATAGCTCTAGATTTCAAGTTGTTTGTATTGAACCAACGTTTTACTATAAGTTCGTTGGATTTTCCAAAAACTAACATTCGAATGGGATCCTTAAGCAACACATGATCCTATCCTATAAATGCCCAGCCGTGTGCCAAGGAACACCCTACCCTCCTATGAAGTATGAAACATACCTGCGTAGTCTGATCTCCTCCTCCCTGGTTAGCTTTCCCACCAACTTGCGACTGTGTGCCCATTGGACTGTGCTGCGATGGAGACCCTTGAAGCGAACTGGACTGCAGTTGTGGACTTGGCAGAGGATTGTTCACGTACTGTATCGCTCCTTGGTTAATCGACCCAATCGTGGGCATGTTTTGACCTTGCCCCATCGAATTATTCGACATGTTAATAATTTAAATTCCTTGTAATAAAATGGCAAAGAGGATGTATGTAATTTACGTATAAATTGGATATAGCAATAAAATAAAATTTGTTGCAAAACAATCCAAAATTGACATTTCTTAATTTTTTTATTTATTAGAATAACGAGTTTGGACACGAGGCTTTTTGCTTCAATAATAGTTACGGTTTAAAAGCTTAATAGTTTACTAATCGACTATAATGTAGATTAGAATTTATTGAATTTCATTATATTACAATGTACTCTGTGATTGAAACTATGCATACAGTGCCATCCACCAATTTATCTGTGAACTGAGTCATTGCTAGATTCGAGTTTCCGAATTTTCTCCATATTCATAATTTTTTTCGCCAAACTGACATGTTTGCATCTTTTTTCCCCATTTTTTTACAAACAGAAAATGTTACAAATTGGAAAAATAATTCAAAAAATTGCTGAAGACTATTTTATAGTGTTTCGTCGATGATGTTAAAAACTTTCGATACTTCGTCTTCATTTAAACCCTCAATTATTTTCCCATAGACACAACTAACTAACTAGTACAATTTTTATATTGTATTTGGTATTTTCCTTTCCACAAGGATTTCATTTCCCCAAAATTACGAAAAAAAACCCCTACCAACCGTGAAGTGTAATTTATTGACTGTAAAACTTGGGCTGCGTTCACATATGTCGCCCGACGTCGTCGGACGACACTGACTCAGAGCTTCGACGGGCGATATAAGTGAATACAGCCTTGGAAATGACAGATACAGATAACTCAATATTATGATTAATTTTTTTTAATAATTTATTCATGACCATTTATACATGTCTTTCAGTCGTCTCAATATTGTCGTTTTTTGTGTTGCCATCCGCCATTTTTTTTTTTTTTTTATAATATAGGATGGCGAAACGAGCTAAAGACCCACCTGATGTTAAGTGGTTACCTTTGCCCATAACAACTGCACTACCACCTTGGCTGTTGCCTAAATGGTAATATCTACTAACATTAAATTACTTCTTGATGTTCTTTTAAATGGTCTAAAATTATTTT
Source organism: Asteroscopus sphinx (assembly GCA_949699075.1). Lineage (NCBI taxonomy): Eukaryota > Metazoa > Arthropoda > Insecta > Lepidoptera > Noctuidae > Asteroscopus > Asteroscopus sphinx. The sequence goes on along the minus strand of OX453022.1, from coordinate 15,613,466 downwards.
TTCAGTTGTTACAAGATCCTTAATTTTGCCGCTCTTAAATCAGTGTAGTTTGGTGGTGGTTAAAATTATCTCGGAATAAAAAACCAACGTCCATACAAAAAGCGGACAACTCCTTTTAATTCAGACTAATTTGGCAGCACTAAAATTGTTGCCATCCCTTTCTTGTATCTAATCAAGAAAATTTACTATTAGTAAAAGATAGCGAAAGTTCAAGTTAATTTTAGTTTGTGAACAAGAGAATCGACACTCTCTACCTTATTTTCCCATGCATATTATCTATTTTTTCCTCCTAGCATATTACATAGAATAAAAATAAAATAAAAATCTTAATAAATTATTTAATCAATAGTCAATTTCATCAAGTATTGATGAAGAATCGGACAGGTCAGAGTCCATAAATAAGTCTGGTTGCACTTTTTTAGATCTTGTATCCATCATGAAATTTTTCAAGGCATCCCTGATGTCCCAACTGTGATATTTTAAGCGCCTGAAAATAAATAAAATATTTGTTTTAATTTATTGCATTATTTTTTCATTATTAGCTCACAAAAGTTGTTGCCTGTCTCATTCCTCGTTCACTTTTTACGACACCCTTTTTTCTGATATTCTTCCCTGGTAATACAAAATGTCGCATTATGAATATTCTATAGCGTTTAAAAAAGAGAATAAAAAATTTGAGCAAATCTAATTCTATAAAAAATAACTCGAATTCTATAAAACTTCTCCAATTCTGTTATTTTGGTCCATTCGAAGTTTGAAACCCCATATTCGTGTTTATGTCGAAGTTTGAAATCCCACCTTCGTCTTTAGGGGAAATATAAATTTCCTGCAGTAAAAACTGGTTTCCAAAGAGTATGTAATCTGTGATGTAATCAATACGTTCTCTCTGGTTTCTACAACTCTAGTGAAGATCAAAGTTTATATTATTAAAAATAATTACAAAATATACCTATTAGTGGATATTTGCAGGTTTACTTACATCATGAAACATCACATCCACAGTAAAAGTATATCGACCATGGTCTGTTTCAGGCAGTGTGGACAAGACGTCGCCTATTGAACTAAAGACTAAAGCTTATATTAAAATTACAAATACTCACAATTCAGCTTCTGTTCTCTTCAACTGGGTTAGGTATTGAAAAGCTTTTAATATTGCTTCACTTTCATCAGGAGCGGGATTTATAAGCGTCAACGAATTCATGTTTCTTATAGGATGCTGGAATAAAATAATGAGAACAAAAACGCTGTATCATACAAAACTACATAGTTGGCTTCAGTCTTTTCTTTTTCAGGCCAGTACAGTAAGCCAATTGCAAAATGCAGATTGATCTTAGTATCCCACTGCTGAGCACGGGCCTCTTCTAAGTACGAGAAGGTTAAGTAAGACCTAAGTCCACCACGCTGGCCTAGTACGGGTTGGCGGACTACACACACGATATGAACTGTATGTAATACTCTCAGGTGTGCAGGTTTCCTCACAATATATTCTTTCACCGTTAAAGCAAGTGATAAGGGTATTCCGATCTGTATATGAATTCGAAAAGACAGGTGCTGGCCAGGTTGTAACTCACCCTCTTGCACGGAAGGCAAGCATTCAAAGATCATGCCTATCACTGCTTTTGAAAAACATGCCGTGCAAAATGATGATGACGAGTAATATATGTAGGTTATAATTAATTGTTCATCATCATCATTTCAGCCGAAAGACGTCCACTGCTGGACATAGGCCTCCCCCAAATGGGGGGTTGCCATATTCGCCACGCTCAGCAGGCGGGTTGAAGATCGCAGTTGTTTGGTTAAATACTCAGAGAATGCTGCTGCCCAGCCTCTGGTGAATCCCTTAGTCACCTTTTACGACACCAATGAGAAGAGATAGGGTGGTGCAATTCTTTATATCTGGCACCACACGGAATCTAATTATTATTGTCACATAAATCGGCTCGGACACGTCGAACACATGGGAGAGGATCGAAGAGCCAAGAGAGCGAATCTGGGCCTGGGCTGACCAACCGGACGTAGACCGGTAGGTCACCCCCAGATATTGCTGGAAAGATTCTGTAGAAACACAGACTATCTTATAGTACTAACGTACAGAACAGCCACTCGCGGTCCCTCGCCAATTTAAGATTCCTCGCCCGCGCCCACAGTTTGACGGCAACTCGACTGCAAGATTGCAATGGATGTCAATCGCCAGTCGCTATACAAGCACGCCATCTCTGAGAACTACTGAGAAGCGCTTGGAACCCAGTCGGCACTACAAGCGGCGAGTATTCCTAACCTACGCGTGTGTGTGCGTTCGTATACAGACATAATCTTGTGTATAATATTTGTGGTGCTAGCGTTTATATTGTATTGAGTGTCCGAGTTAGAGGCTGATCTGCGTGTGCTTTAAGCAACCAACTGGCGAGATATCGCGCAAGATCGTGCAAAGTGGAGAGTTCTCGTTTCGGAGGCCATGACTCATGTTTGGTCGCTGAGCTAGAAAAGTAGTAAGTCACATAAATCAAAATTACCTGAAAACTGTAATACATCTGGTCGGAAGTAGCATGTGTCAAAGCAAACATTTCATTCTTTATATGATACACTGAGTTGTCTTTTACTGTGTAGATTGTAAGCATAAATGTCCTTCTAAATTGGAAGCAGAGGCCGGAGATCGATTCTTTGAAGATTCCATCTATGACGATTTGTATCGCCTTTTTCTGAAAACAGGAATGATTCAATTAAACAATAATATAATAATATTCTTGGTGTCCGGCACCACACGGAACACTATCTATTGATAGCACCACCCCATCTCTTTTGGTGGGTGTAGTAAAAGGCGACTAAGCGATTCACCAGAGGATGGGCAGCAGCATTCTCTAAGTATTTATTCAACCAACTGCGATCGCCAACCCGCCTGCCAAACGTAGTGATCAATTCAATTCAATTCAATTCATTTATTTGTCAGAATATTGTATCAATGGTGTTATAAATATAATATGTGCATAATATTTTGCCGTTCGTTTTGATCATGGCATATCCCCCCCTTTTTGAAGAGGCCTATGTCCAGCAGTGGACGTCTTTCAGATGAAATTATGAGGATGATGATTAGTGATAGCAAGGTTATATGTGGATCTCAAGGAGTTCAATTCCTGACTGTATGTTTTCTGATACCTTGGATGCATAGGCGAATATACCTAAAACATAACCTAAAATAGGCAGCTGCCTTAGGGCCACCGTGGATTAACAGGCTTCGTGAAAATATCTTCTATGGCCATTAGAAATTTGGACCATTTATTTGTCTAGAGCTCATTGATAACTTTCTTTTGTAGTTTCTTGAATTCCAAGTTCGTTGCGAATTTAAAGTTCCGCAAATCATTCGCACAATACGACCGATAACACGACAAATCACGCACTCGCTGATATCATAATTATGCAGTACTCCCTGGCAGGTGAAATGAAATCATGATTTTTAAATTTACTAAAATCAAATCAAATCATAATGAAAAATTTGCAGAAAAATATTTTTTAAATAACCACTTTATTACAATCCAGTTAAAGTTTAATTTAGAATGTAATGATTGAGAGTGCGGGATCATAGTGCAACGAGTCGAGTTATCCGTGATAAAAATCGCAATCGCTGTGATTGCGAAGTCGAATAGCACGGATGATAAATGATTACGTAATCATAATGATTTCTCACTGCTATTAATGATTTGAGCCAGCTTTAATTTCGATCATAGACAAGACATTGCTTATTCTTTTTTTAGTAGTGTAGCAAGTAAATATTTGCAGGTTTACTTACATCATGAAACATAACATCCACAGTAAAAGTGCTTCGATCATGGACAGTTGCAGGCAGTGTGGACAAGACGTTGCCTATTACTTCTCTATTAGTATAAGTTCTAGTGCCAAGTGCCAAGTATTGCTTCGTAATAGGATTTATTGCGTTACGCGAACATTTAAAGTAAGGTAGGAGGGATAATTCTGATTCTGAAATGATCAATTAGGACTTAATAATTATGATTCTTATTTAATTACACAACGTGGATATGACAATACGATAATAATTGAAAACACGGTTATTACTATTCTATAGAAGCATTTTAAACACATAAATAAGTTCTATATCGAAAATTAAAAAAAAAACATTTTTTTTAACCAAATAAATAATAAAACATCGAAATAATAAGTAACACCATTTGTAATCATCTGTAATCATTGAGAAAGAGTGTTTAAAATTATATGGACTCGCACAGGTCTGACATAACGATCTTTGCCTAGAAAAATGGTCCTACATTCAAAATTAACATAACATAATCAGATCACGTACGCAAAATACACGCTTGGACGTGGAGTTGCGGAAACCAGCCCGTTATACTATACTAACATAATCAGCCCATTACTGTCCCACTGCTGGGCACGGGCCTCTTCTCAGTATGGGAAGGTTAAGGCCTTAGTCCACCACGGCTGGCCTAGTTCGGGTTGGTGGACTACACACTAAATTACTTCATCATCATCATCATTTCAGCCTTAAAACGTCCACTGCTGGACATAGGCCTCCCCCAAGTATCGCCACAACGACCGGTCCTGCGCCTTCCGCATCCAGCGGATTCCCGCGACCTTCAACAGGTCGTCTGTACATCTATCCACGCTGCGCCTTCCAGTACGCGGTCGCCACTCCAGAACTTTACTGCCCCATCGGCCATCATTTCTGCGAGCAATGTGCCCCAAAACAAAATTAATTACTGAAATTAAGATAATTTCCTTTGGCTAAGCTGTTAACTGGATTTGGTTAATTTTTTGTATACGATCAGAGGACGTGATACTCTGTACGTAGTTTTATGTAATGACCCAACCTGTATACAAAAATTAAATGAATTTAAAATATCCTAAAATAAATGCTCAACTTTTCAGTTACCAAAATAACTTTAAGGCAGTCTCTGTTTAAACGCGAAAAAAAAACATCTGTTCCCTAAACACAAATTTAGAGAACACCAGAATTTTTTCTCGCGATTTCTGGGTTGTCCCCATAATAAAAAGTTGTTTACAATGATGAGCAAAGCCTACCCTTCAAGTTTTTTTTGGTAATTAAAAAATAATGCTGTAGAAATTCGTGTTTATTGCTGAATGCCATACAAAAGAAATCGGTTTGACATTAATGTTTATTTTTATTTTGAATTATAATAGGTACATCATTTGAAAAGGAATCAAAATAACTATTTTCATAGATGACTGAAAAAGTTTTGTACATTTCTGCAGCATTTTAGAGAAGGCCAAAATATGTAAGCAAATGAAAGTGTGTTTACCCGTAAAGTTGCAAGATATCGTCAATACGGCATTTCCATCATAAAGTTGTTCAATCTTTCTTTTTCGGTCTCTCGGAGACTGATCATAGTTAGAGAAGTACAGTGTCACGAACTTTTCTACAAGCATCTTTGTCTTTCTATCCGGAGTGATCAGATAGTTTCTGTAGAATGGAAATACTATACCGTTTTGATTTAGTGTTACCCCATCCTGAAGTAAACGGAAAATAATTATTACAATAGTCAATTAATGGTGTCGATTCCCTTGTTCACAAACTAAACTTATTTTAAACCATCTCTCTCTTTTACTAATAATAATAATAATAAATATCTTTGGGACATTTTTACACAGCACCATCTAGTCCCAAACTAAGCAGAGCTTGTGGTATGGGTACTAGACAATGGATATAATACGTATATACTTTTTTTTTTTTTTTGTAAATACATACTTATAATACATAAGCAACACACCCAGACCAACACAAATACTTATGTTCATCACACAAATATTTGTGTCCTGTGGGAATCGAACCCACGACCTCGTTATCAGCAGTCCGACACTCGAACCACTAGACCACAGAGGTCGTCAGAGGTGGTAGTAGATACCAGAAAGGAATGGCAACAATTTTAGTCGTGATCTCGGAACGTGCCAACTAAAATACAAAGAAATATAACACGTAAACTAATTTGATAGTTCTTAAGTTGTTGCCATCCCTTTCTTGTATCTAATATTAGTAAAAGAGAACGATAGTTAAAAATAAGTATAGTTCGTTTACAAGAGAATGGACGCCAATGTGTGTTTAACTTTAAATGTGTCTTTATTTCAATTATTTTGACCACATTTCCTTGATCTGAAAATATTCACCCTATCGTCTTTATACATTTTTGAAATGGCAATGTTTGTCAAGAATAATTTTCATTTGTTTGAGACTCTTAATAACAGACGTCATCGAGATATTATTCATATAAAACAGCATAAGACTGCACTATATGCGAAAAGTTGTATGGGAATGGCTCCTAGGATCTATAATAAACTTCCTAAAAGTATAAGAACGTTAGATGTACTTAAATTAAAAAAAAAGCTTACAGACTTTTTGGTAGATAAGGCATATTACTCCATAAATGACTTCTTAACGGATATTAAAATAAACGACAAAATAAAATGAAATTCTAAATAATGTGTTATGTCCAATTTATTTGTTGTGCTGTTATGAATTTTGACATCAATAATGTTTTTTCAATTGTAATTTGTGTATTGTAATTTGTGATTTTATTTTATGACATTTGTAATTTTGTATGCCATGAGGCTGATCACAGATGGTACTGTATTGTATTTTATTAAAACCTATTTATTACCTGTGTATCACAAAATAAATTATTTGAATTTGTTTCATCTTACCACATTATAAACTTACCAGTTCAGTTAATCTAGGGAACTTCATAGTTACAGTTTTAACATAGGACACTGAATCTATTTCGTCACACAATGGATTACCTTCCAACCATAGCTTCTCTATTTTACTGCTCACTCGTAATAATTCTGTAACCGACGGTATCTGTAAAAAAAAACTTAAAATGATGAAATCATCCATTATCAGGGTGAGTTTTTGAGATAGGACTGGAGAGCCAAACTGTTATCAACTTACTATTAAAATGTAATAGAAAATAAAGAAAATCGTACGAAAGGAAACTGCCCTCTAATGTATGGCGCTTAGTCTACCCATAAAAAGTTGATGTGTCTCAACCAAACCCAGTGTATTCAAAGGAGAATAAAATGCTCTTTCCATATAACTAATTATTTTTAGATGGGTACAGCAACACAGACGTTTTTTAGGGTATTTTATATTTTGAGGTTAAGTTCGAGAAAATAACTGATTCGAAATATGACAATATTAGATTTTCGCGTTGAAGGAAGGGCTTGAAATTACTTATATTGATTATTATATTTATTATAGTTAGTAATAATTATTTAGTTTTTTTCGAGCTGTTTACCGTTTTAAGTAACTTTACTGGAAATTAATAATTATATTACCTAGTCAAGACAAATCCTACCCTACTTGAAATGTGAACGTTTGTGAAGATTTTTTGATGTTTGTTATATACTCCTTCATTTTTTGTTTTTTTATTATTATTTGCGTTACTACAAAAAATATAAATCGGCTTTAAAACGCGCATTTCCATAAACTGTATTTAGTCGTGGTACAAACAAGATTGCCCTGTGGCATTACCCTTTTATCACTTAACATTTCATATCATTTCATATTGTTGGTCTTCCAAATAATAAATAAATATCAGGATGAGTATGTGTAAAGCTTGGACGAATGAATATTCGTCCAAGGTGTAAAGAATAAGCCATACTTACATTATTGTTGCTAAAATTCATAGCTGTCAAATCTGCTTTGATAAAGAAGTTCAATACATCTAATGGTACTTGGCTGAAATGTAAAATATATCTCGTCATTACCTACGTTAGTATAATTTAAGATTTATTAAAAGTGGTAAGTGGAATTGGTGATATGATGGTGATAAAGATATATGTAACACAACACACAACACAACCAGCCCATTACTGTCCCACTGCTGGGCACGGGCCTCTTCTCAGTACGAGAAGGCTAAGGCCTTAGTCCACCACGCTGGCCTAGTGCGGGTTGGCGGACTACAGATGTCTTACAGACATTATCATATATGGAAGCTGTCTCTTAATTAACACATTACCCTGAAATATATTTTACGACATGTTTAATTTACTAGCATTCTTTCTTCAGATTAATCCCAAAGGAACCATTTTATTTTTCCTTTTAAAATACCAGTTTTTAAGTCAAATCATAAGCTTTTTTAAACACAAACAGTTTCATCAAAATCGATTATGTGATACTCAAACCAACAAACAAACAGATACAGTATTATAATAGTTAGGATTGGATTAGTAAGTTCATTTCAGAGTTGCCAGATTTTTTTTTGCCAAGTCGGGATTCTGTAACTTTTTGAGTGAAAAAAGCGGGACATAGTTGAAAATACGAATATAATTAGAAGTTTTTAAATATGTATTTTTTGCTTAATGTAATTAAACTAATTGCACTACTTGCTCACTGCTTTCCAAGCACTAAAACAAATACAATAGGTATTCGTTATTCCTTCGTACGTTTTCGCAAAATAGAAATAGATGAACAAATGGGAATAAGAAAAGAGTGAAAGAGGTCATGTCGCGGCCGCACGCACCGATTGCGTTGCGTGACGACCCCTCTCTCCCGCGCGCTTATTTTCATTAAGCGCCGGGTCCCGGGTGGGCCACCAGCCCACACTTGTCTGAGCCACCCACAGAGTACTTTTTAATATACTGTGCCACCCGGCCGCGCTTCCTCAGCATACTGCACGCACGGTCGAGTTATTCCCGAAAAGCGGGACTGAGCCTGTCCCGCGCGGGACATTCAATTTTGATTTAAAAATCGGGACGTCCCGCCAAAATTGGGATGTCTGGCAACGCTAGTTCTTTTCAGGTTTTGAATATTTTCAATGGGAAATCAGTAAAAGGTAAAGTAATAATTTTAATGCTGTCTCCTTTCATATGTTATTGTGTGTAAATAAATTATAAATAAATAATAATAAATAAATAATAATAAATAAATAAATAATAAATAAATAAATAAAATTAATTTTAGTATAAAAACTGATGAAATTATTTACCTTAAATTATTGTTGCTTAAGTTTAACTTTTTTGTATCCCTTCCCATTCTGAGCATTAGTATTTTAAAGTTGGCAAGGAGAGATATTTTGTAAAAACATATTTTATTATTTGAAAATTCTGAAAAAGAGTATTTGCATTGTAGAATTTAAAACACGGCCCAAGATTAGGCAGTTCAATTAATTGAGTTATTAAAATAAACTGTTGATGAATAATAAAGAATTAAGTTATCAGATACTCAGAGAATGCTGCTGCCCATCCTCTGGTGAATCCCTTAGTCGCCTTTTACGACACCCATGAGAAGATATAGGGTAGTGCAATTCTTTACGTCCGGCACCACATAGAATGGTTCTCTGAGTATTTAACCAACCAACTGCGATCGCCAACCCGCCTGCCAAGCGTGGCGATTATGGCATATCCCCCCAAACTGCTTGGGGGAGGCCTATGTCTAGCAGTGGACGTCTATCGCCTGTAATCATGATGATGAAGTTATCAGATAAGAGATGAAACGGATAGCTGTTAGGCTGGATACCGGATATTCAGCCATCCTATAAGCTGGATGGACCCCAGCCAGGTGGACAGACAACCTGAAGGTGGCTGGGGGGGACTGGATGCGATAGTGCAGGACCAGGGCCCAATTCTCGCGTTATAGAGATAAAAGTCTAATTCGAGATAATCTCAAATTTTAAATCTCTACGAAAAATGTCGCTGGTAATGTCAACTGCTATGAACCACTCTTTGTATTTTTTAGAGTGCTAGGCGTAGACATATCTCTAACGTGACATTCTGAGAATATGAAAATTAATTATCAATTGACATTCGCCATCTTGTTTCGACATAATTTTGAGTTAGAGATAATGTCTATGACGCGAGAATCACCCTCCAGCTCATTAAGAGTACTTTTTTTATTAGTAATTTTAGTTTTAATTCAAAGTTATTGGGTTTTACTTATTTTTAGTGTAAATATCTTATAATATGTGAATTCTTCTTCTTCTTCGTGTCAACATGAGCTACATAATGATAATAGCTCATGTTGTGGGCAAAATATTAGCCAGTCAGCAGGTTGATAGCGGGGCTGACTGCCCAGAGTGCGCCGGACGATCAATTAAATATCGTCATATGTGAATTAAATAAAGTATATTTTATAAAATGTTAGTAATTTATCGAAAATCCAGTAGATAAATGAGTTGCCGGATATCAATTCCATCTCTTTAAATTATTGAATTGCAACAGCTCATCCTTTCTCTTTTGACTAACCTGGATCTAGAAGTGGGCGTTTAAACAAAAAGCGCTTAAAAAAGTCTAATGAAAAAAAAAGCGTATAAGCACGCTTTGTGATTAAAGCAGATTTCGTTTAGACTTTTTCGTAAACCAAACTTATGCTTTTAATAGTACGATTGAAATGTAACCTTATTTCTATGAAAGTAAGACTCAATTTCAAAGTTGACTGGTGGTGGTTTGAAACCGGCAGAATTAAATTTTATTCGTTTACGTAAAATTTGTTTAGAGAAAGCACTTTTTTATTTTGTTGATTATTTTCGTATCGTTTAAACATTTTAAACGTTTTTGACCTTGATTGATTTGCTTTTGCTTTGGCGCTTAGTTTATTTTTCGTCGTCAACGAGTGAATGCGTTTTTGAATGTTCTCCTTGGTAATTACGCGACGATTGTAGTTTGTTTGTATAGTTTTTAGTGAACTTTGTAAATAGTTTAAATGTAAATAGAATAGTGTAATTTAGACAAATAAAAGTCAATTTTTTTAGAAGTGAAATACGAAAAGCGGCAAAAGCGTAAAAAAATTCGTTGGCAGAAAAAAGCACTATGTTTAAACACGCTTACGATTTTAAGTCGTTTTTCCCAACTTTACCTGGATCATCACAAAAGTTGGATAAATCCAACTCACAGTTCTCACCAAACCTTCGGCTGACTATGCCGGACACAATCTCATCAACTGTAGTCATTGTTCGAAAGAATTCTACTGAAGTCTTAGCATTAAAAAGTACATCTATATTATACATGTTTCTAGAATATGGAAACAAAAAGTCGTATTTTATTATTTTTAGTATAAAAGTTAGATTGGATGTGTAGAATGTGGCGATATCACCCTGTGTTGAACAGTTGACAGGTATTAAAACTGTGCCAGAGTAAGTTGATAGTCTGTCAAATAGTTCTGGCAAAGTATCTTGCCAATTGTGTATCTGCAAAAGAAAATCACTTATTTAAAATGTAATGTTGTTAATCATCATCGTCTCAGCCGAAAAACGTCCACTGCAGGACAAAGGCCTCCCCCAAAAGGGGGATATACCATAATCGCCACGCTTGGCAGGCGGGTTGGCGATCGCAATGTTGTTAATAACATACAAATATTTGCAAATTACAATAAGCTATCCCAGGGATAGAGAACCTTTATAAATCAACATGCCAATTTTTTCAACTAAAAAGTTAGTATGGAGATTAGTGATGCGACTCGAGTCCACTTTTACTCAAGTGAATTGAGTAACATCGAAAAAAAACGCACTCGAGTGAAAAAAATATCGACTCGAGTTCACTCGGACTCGAGTCACTCACCAATACATGCGAAACTATGTGTTTTTATTCTTAAGAACGCTTTTCCATTTTATGTCTACTATGTTTTAAGCCTCAACTTATTGACAAAATAAAAAATAATTCAAGGTTTGTGACAGGTGACTCGTTAGAGGCGAGTGATCGAGTGACTCGTGAACCACTCGAGTGACTCGACCACTCGAGTAGTACTCGAGTAAAATTATGAAATGACTCGAATGACTCGAGTGGTAAAATCGGACTCGAGTCGCATCACTAATGGAGATATACATAATTTGGTAACAAAAAATCTCATTTTAACTAATAAAGAATATGAAAAATAACATAAAAAACATAATTCAATGATGATAGTCAATGTTTTTGGTATCATCTCTAACATTTTCAGGTCAGTGTCGCCTTTTTCATACTAACTCAACGTCAATTAATCCAAAGCTTAGCTTTATGACTGTTCAAACAGGAGTGCGATGAGGCTTATAGCGTAAATGTCTTGTAGGCATATGATATTAAAAGCTTACCATGATCTTGTGGAAATTATGTTTTGAGGCTTTGTCTTCAGTCGCTAAACACTTTTCAATACATTCAACAATGACTGAAGAAGCCGTTACTCTGTTGAGTAAGAATTTCTTGTACTTCTCTATTTCATGCTGTTCATAAGACATGGCAAAGATTTCGCTGACACTTAAATTGTATAAAAACAAGAATCCAGACTCAGATCACGCTATAAAACTGTAGTGTTTTTACTTTTAATACAAAGATTACAAGTTTCAAGTTTTATAAAATTATACTTATATTCTAATATGGATGGATGTCAAATTGTCAATATTGTTGAGTAGGACTTACAAGAGGCAGTACATTTGTCCCGTACATGACAGAAAATTGTAATGACGGCTCAACTGTATAAAATGTACCACTTCAATATTTTTGTCGCGCTGCTCTTCTATTTTGTGTGTAAGGTGTGTGAGTAGATGCGAGCGAAAGAGGAAAGCGTCGCGTTCTATCCACCAGTTGACGGTTGCGACTTAATTTCGCTACAATACCACAGAGCAACACAATACTACATGATGACTGGGACAGGACGATTTAAAACGACGCGCATGGACATGCATGAATGAATGAAATAATAATGTTTACACGTAGCGGACACTATAGATTTTTTGGATAGTTATAGTAATTTTAAATGCAATAAAGCGTATTCAGACCTTTGAGTATATATACTCAAACATTCAGACTCATTCATAGAATAATAAAACAGGGACTGACTAAGATTTAAAAAAAAGTTTAGTTTTTAGACGTTATTCCGGACTGTAAACACTTTTCAAAATAATTATCTTCATTCATTAGTATTCGTTTTCTATAATCAAAAATTTCAATGTCAAGTTCAGTACATTATAAAAAAGTCATACAATTGTAAGATTCAACTCGCATGTACGAAATGAATAGGTTTGTAGTCTCTCCTCATTTGTACCGCGAACCGTCTAAATTCAAAACGCCTCGCCTCTTTTGAAGTGGGACATTGGTGTCGATTCTCTTGTTCACGAACTAAACTTATTTTAAACTATCGCTCTCTTTTACTAAAAGTAGATACAAGAAAGGGATGGCAACCATTTTAGAACTGTCAAATTAGTTTACGTGTTACATTTCTTTGTATTTTAGTGGGCACGTTCCGAGATCACGACTAAACTTGTATGGAAAATTTAATTTCGTCTAATTTGACAGCTCTTAAATGGTTGCCATCCCTTTCTTGTATCTACTATTAGTAAAAGAGGGCGATAGTTTAAAATAAGTTTAGTTCGTGAACAAGAGAATCGACACCATTGTACTGGCTCATTACAAAAAAGAGGCTACTCTTACAAACTCATTTTAAAACCGTGTCCTACTCAACATTAATTGTCAATAATGACATCAAAGAGAATTAGTAGTGGGCGTTATTAGCATAGATCGTTTTCACGTAGTGGTTATATTCTCTTTGGTTTTCACTACGTTGTGACTGAGCCACAACGCCAACGTTACTGACGTTTTCCACAACGATCTATTTCTCAAAACCATCTATTTTGCTACAATAACAACAACTACTGACGTTATGATTTTCCACAACGATCTATTTCTCAAAACCATATATTTCTCAGTAACGTCTATTTTTCAAAACGATCTATATTGATGTATTGTTATGAATTAGCAGATTTTGATTACAAACTGTTGGATTACGCTTAAAGAAGTTGAAACAATAAATTAAGGGTCTGGTACACTTGCGTAAAAACACGCGCGTGCAGAGCTGGTCAAAAATTCTGCTGGCCATATCTCCTAAAGTTTAAGTCCTAAATCATAGGTGTTGTTGGTTGTTGATACCCAAATGACCAAGCCTCGATGATTTCTAGACAAATTAATGATCCAAACTTCTGACGGCCATATCTCCTAAATCATAGCTCTTAGACCCATAGTGTTAGTCTCAAAGCGAAGGGCTCGATGAGCTCTAGCCAAATATATGGTCCAAACTTCTGATGGTCATATCTCCTAAACTATAGCTCTTAGACCCATCATGCTGGTATTCAAACGAAAGGGCTTCACGAGATCTACCCAAATATATGGTCAAAATTTCTGATGGCCACATCTCGTAAACTATAGCTCTTAGATCTATGTGTGGGTACTCAAATGAAAGGGCTTGACGAGATCTACCCAAATATATGGTCAAAACTTTTGATGGCCATATCTCTTAAACTATAGCTCTTAGACCTATCGTGTTGGTACTCAAATGAAAGGGCTCGAAGAGATCTACCCAAATATGTAATAAAAAAATCTGCTAAGCGATTTTCGACCTTACTGACAAATGTTTAATTTCGTAAAATTTGATAGCTATGATTTATTACTAGTCCAAATATTGAAAGGAAATCATTTTTCGCTAAATGTCGATAAGGTCGAAAATCGCTTGGCCGAATTTTTTATTACATATTTGGGTAGTGAAATGTAACTATTTTGACAGTTCTAAAATTGTTGCGATCTCTTTCTTGTATCTACTATTAATAAAAGAGAGCGATAGTCAACTATCGCTCTCTTTTTTGTTGTTGAAGTAGCGTGAACAAGAGAATTGACACCAATGATCCATGAAAATAAAATTAATAAAACATCGACTTTGCCTACCGTAAACCAGCAGGCCGTGTTGACAATGTCCATACCTATTTCCTACTAATATTATAAATGCGAAAGTATGGATGTTAGTTTGTTCTTCCATAACACTGAAACGGCTGAACGGATTTGATATACTGATTCTACTCGGGGTAAAAAAAAATATAAATAAAGTCAAAGCATATAATCTACTTCATTATGAGTACAATGACCCCTCTTAGTTTTCGAAACGATAACATTAAGTTTGAGAAAATCCACGAATAAATATTATTTGGACACCCTAGTAGAAAGAAATGCAATAGTTTTATGGACCTCTCGCTGGGCTCGTTTTATGTCACTTAGGCCCGTATTACAGGACGATACTCAAGCATTGATCTCTGTTTAAAACTAGTTTTGAGTTGAGCTTTGATTTCAGAACGTTCCTCAAGCAGAGATTTATTGATCACAGAGGGTCTAGACAAGATCCACTTTCCGCAAACGCCTAACGCCTGCGGAAAGGAAAAAATGTATGGAAATGACATAAGCTTGAGAGATGTCACGTGACTGTTGCTAAATTGGTAGACAAAATCCCACATTGATCCGTGCGGAAAAGTTAGCGTTTAAACCCAACGCCAATCTTCATATAAACGGTTGACAATGGTAGACAAGCGCCATGTTTGACTACGGAAAACGCTATTTTTTCTGTTCCGCAACACGATAGTTTAGCGTGAGCTCGGACCCTGACGCTAAAGCGTAAACATACGTATTTGTACATTTTTTCTGTGTATTTTATAGTGATATTTCCTTAAATTAAACTTTAATTTTATTCTAAAATGCATTCGCTGAGACTATTGTGGGCTGCCAATAACGAGGAATCACTAATATGACGTCGAACAAGAACATATCAACATAATATAATCCTCTGTGATATAATCGCAGAGAATTGGAAAAATCTGGATTTATTCATCGTTTTCAGCATAACAAACGGTGTTTTTGGCGTTTATGTACCGATTTAAGACGTTCTACAAGCTTAAAAGGAACCCAGGAGATAAATTTAGAGATAAAGGTAAGTTTTGACCGTTTCTATTTCTGCCTTGGACTTTTATTGCAATACCGTTTGTATGTTTGACAGTAATAATAAATGCATCTACACTACTATAATTGTGAACTTTCTTTACTATTTAAACATTCAAACTCTGTTCCAGGTTCTATGTACTCTGAGCTTATTAGCAACTGGTTCATACCAACGTGTTATATGGCTAAATCAACACTTGGTACAGAGAACAGCGAGTAGGTGCATAAGACAAGTAGTTGAGGCCCTAAGCCATTCTACTATTGTAAATAAATGGATCCTATTTCTGAGGTCGCAACAAGAACGAGCCAACATAAGACTTGAGTGAGTTAAATTTATAAAAAATATATAAGTAGATGCATTATGAAAAAATTCTACCAAATAAATTGAAAATTTAATAATATTAAAAATGAGCTGCATTTTTTTCTAAGGTAATCATCATCATCATCATTTCAGCCGAAAGACGTCCACTGCTGGACAAAGGCCTCCCCCGAGGGGGGGGGGGGATACGCCATAATGGCCATGCTTGGCAGGCAGGTTGGTGATCGCAGTTGGTTGTTTAAATACTCAAAGAACGCTGCTACCCATCCTCTGGTGAATCCGTTAGTCGCCTTTTACGACACCCATGTTCTCATGAGAGAGAGTGGTGCAATTCTTTAAGTCCAGCACCACACGGAACTAAGCTAAGCTAATGGGTACTAAAAAGTAACCATTTTGAAGATTTGTTGGTACCTATGTATATTAAGCAAGCACACCATTTATCCCAGTGAAATGATAAAATTCTGTTTTGACAAACATCCCCGGTGAGACAGTAAGGGGCAGTAATATAGCATATAAACTGGAGATAAAAATTCACTCAGGAACAGGATATGTAGGTACCTATATTTTTATTGTTAATAATTACTTAAGTACAATAAAAAACCAAAAAAAAGTGTAAATAAATTGTGTAATACCGAAATAATAAACAGTTAATAAATAATAACTGAAAACAATGTCAAAATAACATGAGTTGGTAGCAAAATTACCAACAGTTGATACAGATCGATACAAAATAAAATGAGTCATAAAATTAAACAATGTCAAAGGCAATAATAAAAATAAAGATCCAATGTCAAAAGTAAAAAATAGGAAAATAATTACACATGATCCATTTTCAGATTCAGATTACACTCCTCAATGTGTTAGTAAAGTAGTTTATGTTAGTATCATTAATTCCATATATTTTATCAATAAAATAATATAGTTACATAATAATTAACCCTTATATTATTTTATAGGTACTTAAAAAAAAAAATACCCAACGTATAACAAAATAATAAAATTGTCAGTCACCCCTAGTTTCTAAAAGACTGATCAACACAAAAAATAACGAATCAGTAGGCTCGAATACTAGTCCACTTAGGAAGTGGAATCCGGGCGAAATACTAATGCTCCTACATAATCAATAAACTTTTGTAATATTTCGTGAAGCATTCTATCATTTTGTAAACGTGCTTCTTCCACCCGAACACGCTGTGCTTCCACTGGAACTCTCTCCGCCTCAAGTTCGACGCGTTGAGCATCTATTCTCAATCTCTCTTTCTAATTCCAGATGACGTGCATTGGACTCTCGTTGCAGCCGCAGACGACCTTGCTCGATAGCCACAAATTCACTCGTGGGTCGTGGCCCGATCGGATGGCCCTTGTCGATATCTGCGCTGCTGTCCAGTAAGGCGGGGGCGACGCGGACTTGAAAAACTGGACACTGGCGACCTTTCTGCAAACAAATTTAGATAATGTTATAAAATAAAATAATGATTTAGGCTGCATGCAAAATGGTTATATTTGTATATACATAAGTAATTACCTTGTGCAGTTCTGCTGAATGATTGTCCTCTCAAGGGGTTGGTACGAGCCGGTCGAATCGGAGTAGATGCTCGTTCTGAAAATATAGAAATAATTTATTTGGTAGTATAAATTCTATGTTATCAGTAGGCGACGGTTCTGTCATCTCCTGTGATTGACTCTGACGGTACCAACGCCTCTTGAAGTTGTATCTGTGGAGGCATTTATTATTAATACAACACAAGCTACATTTCTCAATCGTTTTTATTAACTAGCTGGGTACTATCTTTGAATGCATTCTCTACAGATGGAAAATGGTGATAGTATTCGCACTATCATATACAATACAACATGTTATTGAAATAATAACATATAATATCATCATATTCATTAATATATATTTAGTATTATATCCACGCATCTTACTATAGTCAGTCACTGTTCGTGAAGACCTATTATTGGCAGATTGTATCTTATCTAACATTGTTATACTATTTTAATTAGTGTTGGTCTTCCAAATAATAAATAAATAACTGAAAACCGCTTAAGGGGTCATTGTACTCATATAAGCAACTTTTATTATGGGACTAACCCGGAAATCGCGAAAAAAAATCTTCTGTTCCCTACATTTCGTCAATTTATGTGAACACAAATATAGGAATCAGCTGATTTTTTTTCGCAATTTCAGGGTTTGTCCCATAGTAAAAGTTGCTTATATGAGTATAATTACCCCTTAAGATGTTTTCAGTTATTTCAATAACACGTTGTATACAAATATCTCGAAAATATAATGGTACATACCAGGGTTGTTGCTGATCCAGAATTGTATCACATCAGCGGATGCTGATGCTGATGCTGATTTTTGACATTGACATCAGCGGATGCTGATGCTGATGCTGATTTTTTCGAATTAGAAATGTGTACCGATCCTTATGAATTTATATAAAAATGTATTTGAATTTATTTGTTATATTTTTTTATAAAAATCCGATATTGGTTAAAGGCTAAAAATAGTGCCTTTTTTAAACCTTTACGGTGATTAATCAAATTTTAAAATTAAGGGCAAAATAATATAACAAACGAAACTGTCATGTTTTCATAGAGTCCTAGGAAAAAAATCGCGACCCTACATTTTTCTTTACGAATTATTAACTAAAATCTGGTAAATTATTAAAAACATAACATGAACATTGAAAATCTACACGAAACAAACTCGTAAAGGAACCTGCAAAAAGCGCGAGCGAAGCGAGCGAAATTTTTTTTTAGGATTACCGAAAACGTTACTCCATTTTAGGCGCATTTTAAAAGGAGTTTTAAGGCTTTTCTTTTATATAAAAGCATTTGAGCTTTCTTTCACTATGCTTAAACAAACTAGAGATAAATATACAATGTTTTTGCATATATAGAAAGAAACATTTTGTAAGTGAAATTATTTAAACTGGACCTACTTTATTCCGTGTGGTGTCGGACGTAAAGAATTGCACCACCTTATATCTTCTCATGGGTGTCGTAAAAGGTGACTAAGGGATTCACCAGAGGATGGGCAGTAGCGTTCTCTGAGTATTTAACAAACCAACTGCGATCGCCAACCCGCCTGCCAAGCGTGGCGATTATGGCATATTTCCCCAAACTGCTTGCAGAAGCCTATGTCCAGCAGTGGACGACTTTCGGCTGACATGATGATGATGAATGATGGACCTACTTTTAGCGCACAAAAGAGCAGCTCTAACGCAAATGCCAATATTTCTTTGATTAAAAAAATGTAGAGTTCCCCTTATTATCTTAATACTTCTGTTATGACTTGCATTCGTCAATGAAGAGCTTGATTATTTTTATCCAGCAAAGGCAATCCAGCATAAATTATTTTCATCCTTGGCTTTTTATTAGCTGACTATAATAGCTCCACATTGCCCTTTTTGTTAGAACGCCTCTTTCAATTGTAGGTACTGTCTGCTGTTGACATTTGTCGTAATAGACAAGTTTGTTTTGGTTTTGCTAAAAATCACCGAAGTGCAATCATCTGTGCTATGATTGGTCAAAACCATAAACTTATTATACTAGCCTCAGATTAATAACTATACTAGCGATCAAAACTCACAAGCGCAACAAAAACATGTGCGGTAAGCCCCTCCCACTTCGGTCACTTTACAACATGAACATCAGCATAAATATCAGCATCATTTAATGCGGATGCTGATGCTGATGCTGATGTTGAAAATGATGCTGATGATCAGCGGATGCTGATGCTGATGCTGATATTCGCAACAACCCTGGTACATACCTATGATGATAATATCCATTTGATATTCGACCTCAAAATGTCTTAAATGTGCCTCTACTTGTTTAACCCTATGTCCACAAGCAAGCCTTACAAAGGGTTGGCTTCTGTAAATATTAATTATCTTTTAATTTTATTGTAGAAATAATTAGTTAATAAGCATGCCAAATTTAGCTGAAGTTAAAGAAAATTTATGTGTGTAATATCATTACATATTATGACAGTGTATTGTAAGACATTTTTTATGAAAACCTAACATTAATGTCACCTCAAAGCCTGTTTCTTCTCCAGCTTGTTGGCAAGTAACAGAGGCTACACCCATTATCTTTAAAATTCTCTCCTCAAGAGGACTTAAAGGCTTTCCCTTACTGGCCTCCACCAGTGCCGTGTATGTCACGATTGTTGACAGATACCTTCTTTTTTGTTTTTGTTTTCCAATCGGAACATACCTATGGCATATAAAGCATGATAGACTGTTATAATATAATATGCACTTGTATGTAAGATACCACTGCACCAGCCAATATAAATTAATGTGCCCTAGTTTTATATACATATTTGTTTGATAAATAGAATAAATATATTGTTTGCACCACAACCAATTAAGTTTTGTTGAAACATTAAAAATATCTTATTACCCTTTTCCATTTATCAGCAGTTTTGTTTACACCACCTCCACCCACAGAGTTGAGCATATCGCTTAGCTCCTGCCAAAACCGGTCAGCCATTTGCCTCCCTTGAGGGCCAACAACTGGCCTTGAAAGATCTCCATTCCTACAAATAGAAAATAGTGTTAATTTCTATTTATATACTTTCTATACATTAACAAAGCCTATTGCACTGTTTACTGATGTACACAGGCCTCTCCCAAACTGTGCCACAAAGTCATTCACCACTTTTCATATATTTATTTGTAAACACAAGTTAGTAGTACCTATTGAAGTTTAAATATTAATGTATCTTGTATTATTTAATATAAGTACCTACCTACAAATGCATGACCCCATTTTGGAACAACAACCCAATTGTTTAATAGTTCGTGCCGTTCGTGGGATCACATCATAGTTTACATTAAACATTCCATGAACAAAGAGTTTGATTCGGAAATGGAATTTTAGGAACTAAAAGCGTAATAAAATGAATAAAAATTATCTTTCCATGAATTCCAACATGATAGTAAATTGCTCAAAACTAGCCCGAAGTCTATTTTCCATCTAGAATCAAAAAAGAAAGATTCTTTATTTCAACGATACAGAATTCAACTTGTGGTTATCGACTTCATGAACATTCACTTTATACGCCACTCACTATATATTGTCTGAATTAATTGCACTATGTACTTACTTTATTTGATTAAAATTATGAACACTGCTCAACTTGTCTCGAATAAATTTTAATCTTACGAAATTACCGCGCGATCAGCGTTTTGTTAGTGACAATGACACCAACTTTGACAGCTGTCACACGCTATTCCATAGACACTAGCGTGGGTCGAAACGGGTTCGTGCGGAATATGCGTTAGCAGCACAATGTGTAACTTGTCTACCGTTTTAGTCACGCTAACGCAAAGGCGTTAGCGTGTGCGGATAAAGAAGCGTGTGGATTTTGTCTAGGCCCCCTGTTCAGCTGAGTTTAGCTTTATTTTATACTGTCACCTGTTTCGGTATTTGATCAGAGTTTTGATCTGTATTCACTCTAGTGTGGTCCAGATTACACTTGAGTAGAGATTTCTTTTAAATTTCAGGTCAAATTCGTGTGTTATGTTGTTGAATTAAAGTTTATAATTTCCGTTCTGGAATAAGACCGATACTCAAGTAACGATTCTATCCTTAAATAGTGATCAAGTGATTGGAGTTTAAACTGTACTTGAGGAAGCTTCTGTAATACGGGCCTTAGTGTGTTATTCTACTATATAGATTCATGCTATAACCACGTTCTGTTTCACGCTTTTTTCATGTTTTTGCAAAAGTAAGAAAAACAAAACGAGGTCGCTGCGCTCGCACCCTACTATCTTTCTTATGATGAATTGCCATATTGCAAAATGTTTTGAATTAGTCCACCACTGACACAGACCTACTAGACTTGCAATACGCGTGGCCACTATACGCGCTCTCGCTCGGAGATTAGGGGTTGCCAGAAAATCACACGTCTCTTAACTTTAGGGTAATAAAATCGATTCTGAGAATAAATATTTTAACGACTAAAGATTACATAATCAGCCCATTGCTGTCCCACTGCTGGGCAAGGGCCTCTTCTCAGAATGAAAATGTTAAGGCCTTAGTGTTGTGGCCTTAGTTAGGGCCACGCCTAGTGCGGGTTGGCGGACTGCATACCTATACCATCGAGAACTGTATGGAGCACTTTCAGGTATGCGGGTTTCCTCACGATGTTTTTCTTCACCTAAATGATAATAAAATTCTGATCCATACAAAAAATCGAAGTCAGAGGTGAGATCTCTGCTTCGTCTAAAACGTTTACCTAATAATCCAAAAAAGATAGGGAAAGTACTTAGGTACAACACACCATTCAACACATATATTTTTAATAATGAAAAATACAATCTCGATGATTAAGTAATGAACTGTTTGAGTTCCATGTTTTTTTTTTTGCTCCCAATTTTGACGTGCAGTCGCATTAATCCCTTTTTTTTAAACTACTGGATCAGAGGGAAACCTGAAATATTTAAAGAACAATAAATTCCTTTGAACACTAGAAATAATTTCGACTTAGGGTGGTTTGCCACTCGTCCAATTTCTTTATCCAATCAAATTTTTTTGAGGATCAGTATTAAAATACATACGACATTTGATGAAAATCATCCAATTTAACGAGTTAAATTGTGGAAAGAAAAAATCGCTCACGAGCAGGATTCGAACCTGCGACTCCTGGCTTCCACAATTTAAATCGTTAGATTTCGCTACGCATGCGTAAATGCGTTAAAAATAATAAAATAATCATCCAATTTCTTTGATCAAAGTATTATTGAACAAATAAATTTGACCGGTGGCGTACCACCCTTAATAGGGTAAATAAAATGATTTACTAGCAACACCGATTCTGAAATTGCTATTACGAAGTTAAGAATATTAAGAGAAAATATGCATTAAACCCCAATATTTGCAGCAATGAGAACTTTATCCGCATTAACGATATCTTTATTGATACCTACTATGTTACCCATAACCCAAATATATTGAATTTCGTCTACTTACAAGTGAAATGATGCGCCGGCACTTTTTAGTGCGTTGTGACTTTTGCAGCACAAGATACTGCAATATCCCATTATCCACACACTCACTTGATGACGGCGTTTTTATATTTATTGAGACTTTGTCTCGGAACACAAAAATACTCACACAAATCACAAAAACATATAGAACATAACCTAAAGTAAAGATTTATTTATGTTACTGTGTGTCACATTTGACACTTAGTACAGTAAAGCGGTATAAAAACCGGCCAGGGCGATAAGGACAAAATAGTAATCTAGCATCTCCTTCTTTCATAGGTATTACGTAATTTAACGTTCTCTATCTAACTGGCCGTAACGTCAGTGATTAACTATCTGGAGGTTTTTCATCTGAGACCACTGAGAAGAATCGTCCCTTACTTTTGGGTAAGCAAAATCCTGAATCCACACAGGCAGACATTCTTGTAAATATACAAAAAAATATTGGCCACCTCAGGCCCCCTAATATTTATATCACGTCAGTGTGGCGCGACGCCCCTTAGATACTTGTTTCAAACTATAAATGAAAAGGTAAAAAACATTAAAAAAAAAATTAATATAGGTATTTTTTATAAATTTTGTTTTGACTAAACGGGTAATTTCGGGTAATTTCATAAGTGGTTTCGGACTTTTTCTTGTTTGATAGCCGGCAACACTGATGACAGGTATCAAAAATTAGGTTAGATTCTGTTTTAGATTATTATTGACTGAGTTTATTGGCTTTACAGTTAATAAAATAGTTTGTAATATCAGTTGTTTACCGTGTAGAAATTTGTGGTAGTTATCACATAATAAACATGAAGCCTGCAATTCTTTCACTGTGCAAAATTGTTCTTTTCTTGTTGGTTTTCATGAGTGTAATATCTCATGTTGTAATTGCCAACTCTGCCCCAAAAAAATTACAAATTGGGGTTAAAAAAAGGCCCAGTGAATGCCCGATAAAGAGTAAAAAGGGAGATCTCCTCCATATGCATTATACGGTAACTATAGTACAGTCGCCTGCATGACAGTGGTAAAACGTCAATTCGAAAACCACCCTTACTGCTTACAAAATAAAGATGCTGCTAATGTCAAAGTGTTACCACCGACGTGCGGTCGACCGTACAACTTTTATTTAAAAAAAGCAAGCTTGTCTCCTTCATAGGAGGTGGTTGTGTCCGATGTTTTCTCAGATTTTAAGTAAAAGTATTGAAATAAACATGTCGATTTGTGGAACTTAAACTGCATATACCTATTTCTTTCATACCAATGTGACAGTCAACCTATACTTATGTTATACTAGTTCACTAACGTTTTATACTAGTTAAGTAAAATGTTTATACAATATACACCATAGGTCCATAGTAAAACTGGTAGATGATGGCAGTCTTAACATATTCTCCCTTTAATAATACTAATATTTACTTTTCAGGGTACACTAGAAGATGGTACTGAATTTGATAGTTCAATCCCTCGAGGAAACCCACTTACCTTTACATTGGGTTCAGGCCAAGTCATTAAGGGTTGGGACCAAGGCTTGATTGGTATGTGTGAAGGTGAGCAAAGGAAACTAGTCATCCCACCAGAATTGGCCTATGGTGAAGCTGGAGCACCTCCCAAGATTCCAAAATCTGCTACTTTAACATTCCATGTTGATCTCGTCAAGATTGAAAGAAAGGATGAACTTTAATTATTTTAATTTGTTATAATAAATAACCTTCAGCAATTTTATTTTACAGTCTGCAATGTATGTTGGTGTTAATTAGTATTCAGTATTGAACTATTGATTCAGATGTTAATAATTTAATTTTAAGTACACTTTTTTGTAACTCAAGAACAAGATTATGAAAAAACAATTAAATGTATTTTGCTGAAGGAAACAATTTTGTTGGAGTTCTTTCTTTCCTATAACAGCTACTATTCATATTCTGTTTCACACTTGGTTTGGTCATAAATTACCAAATGAAATGTTTATAAGTGTTCCTATCCTTTCATGGCTTTCACTATCACCCTGTGTGTGGCAGAAATCTAAATTTGAGCCTGCATACCTTCCTAGCTGCTCTCAGCGTAGCCATATGCCAGAACTAATAATAATAATGTCCTCCCGGCCGAATTTCGATCACGGCAGCCAATCTCAATGGAGACTAGCCATCTGCACGGGACATATTATAGTGCGCAAACAGGTGCACTCTCTATTCCCTCACTCTCAAAACCCAAGGGGCGGCAATTCGACACGACCGGAGAGAGATCAGGCGCAGGACCGACGGCTTTACGTGCCCTCCGAGGCACGAAGGGGTCTCGATGTGTAACGAAACTGTTACCCATCCAAAGACTGACCGCGGCTAGTGCAGCTTACCCTTGCAGATCGTACAATCCACAACTACAGCTTTATCCAAAGCCAGAACTACAGCTTTATCCGAAGATCTGACTTTTTGCTTCGCCTACGTATATCGGTCAGCGTTGCCAGTACGTAGTATTATATTCTTTGTTGCCAGACGTCCCGATTTTGGCGGGACGTCCCGATTTTTAAATCAAAATTAAATGTCCCGCGCGGGACAGGCTCAGTCCCGTTTTTCGGGAATAACTCGACCGTGCTTGCTGTATGCTGAGGAATCGCGGCCGGTGGCACAGACAAGTGTGGACAGGCCAGGACTGTAGTTTAATCAGAAACCATTAACTCTGTAAAATATAGTTCGCTGCAGTTGTAGATAGAAACAATGTGGCCGTTTTTCGCACTATTTCTATCTGTAACTACAGCGAAGTATAATTTACAGAGTTAATAGTTTCTGATGAAACTACAGTACCTACTTCAATCGTTAAAAACGAATTTTCGATAAATGTACGTAGTACACTTCTTAGTCTGTGGATAAATGGTGTATTCAGCGAGAACAATTTTTTTTACTGATTGGAGCTAGTGATGCGACTCGAGTCCACTTTTACTCGAGTGACGAGTCACTCGAGAGTGACATCGAAAAAAGAAAAAAATATCGACTCGAGTTCACTCGGACTCGAGTCACTCGCCAATACATGCGAAACGATGTGTTTTTATTCTAAAGAACGCTTTTCCATTTTATGTCTACTATGTTTTAAGCCTCAACTTATTGACAAAATAAAAAATAATTCAAGGTTTGTGACAGGTGACTCGATAGAGGCGAGTGATCGAGTGACTCGTGAACCACTCGAGTGACTCGACCACTCGAGTAGTACTCGAGTAAAATTATGAAATGACTCGAATGACTCGAGTGGTAAAATCGGACTCGAGTCGCATCACTAATTGGAGCGCCACTTGGCTGCGAAATTCCCCTTAATCCGCATTGGATAAAATCGTAGACAGATAATAGAATAGACAAGTCCTCAGCGTACCTATGCCGTATGAGATAGAGATAGTTCGATTTATTTTCAACAAGTTATGATTTTATCGTCTTATTAGATGAAGTTATGAATAAATTTTGCTTATTAATGACAGAAAACAGTCTTGAGTACAATATCAATAATCCTTTGATTTACTTGCTGTAATGGATAAAAAATGTTACTTACTGATGAAAGGTTATGTTTGGTAGATTTTGTTCACTACGGCTTTTACAGCCATATATACAGCAATTCACCATCACTACACACTAAATATTACCTTTTGGAATATCAATAAAGTCAGAAATCACACAAAATGGGCGTTTTACAGTTTTTATCAACGAAAATCTCTTGACACCACAACTTGTTTGCCATATATATATATTTATGTTCATATATATTACAGTACTCTGTGTTTGCCACCAATGACTAGTGGTGGCAAACAACAAAAAACCGATACGCAAATAGAGACAGAAAAAAATGTTATATCCTGCTCACACACATACATTTTGACATATGTGTCATCTCACTTTCGCAATTAAGAGCATGTCTACCTTTATTCTCTGTCTACGGATAAAATGAGATATCATTTTGTAAGAATCTTAGGCCCGTTTTTCAGAAGCTTCCTCAAGTACAGTTTAAACTCCAATCACCTGATCACTACTTAACCCACTTGTTACTACCGACCTTTATAACGCCACGAATCGAGCGTTAGATCTATCCGATATTTATGAGTGTTTATTGTTACATAAACAAAGATTGTTTTACTTTAATTTAACGAGGATTGATCACTTAACAATAAACTAGTGTGTTTGTCACAACATTTTTAGTGATTTGAAGTTTAGAAGTGTTTTAACATCAACGGTATAATTTCTTTGAAACATGATTTTGAAAAGGTAGGTTTTTTTTGTATTTCTGTTAGGTTTCCTATATTTTGATTTATAATGTCGTAAAGTATTCTTATCACAGCTTACATATAAGATATAACTGATTCAAATATCATGGTTTTTCATAACGATTTACGCCTGTTATTATTTGTGGCGTTATAACACCCGGTAGTAAAATTGGCGTACAGTGACCAATAAAATTATGGTTTCACGCTAGTTCCAAATATGTAAATGGCTCAATGACATCATCGATATTTTACATTATCCAGATTCGTACGTCGATTTTCCGAGGGAAATCACAATATTTCCACCAGAAAATGCAAATACTAAAGTGACTGACGAGGATTCTGGCGATGAAAATGTTGTATCACTGCAAAATCTCCTAGATGTGATATGTTAATTTGTATCATATCAACCCATTTTATTGATTTTCATGTTCCAAACTAATAATTTCAGCAGAGATTGTCTTTGACGATTCTTCAGACAGTGAAGAATCTGAAGATGATTTGTCTTCGTCTGCATTGCACAAAAAGGCACATTGAATCATTGTCGATGGGGAACAACAGACACCATCTACATCTATACCTATAGCAGTTCCATTCGTGGTAAAAGTGGTATTTGTCATTGTTTTGCCATTGCCTAGATATGCCTTTATATAATGCCTGGCAGTAACATAAAAATGGCGGTGGGGATTATGACCACTTATCCTATCGTCAAATTGTTGCGAGGATTGTTGGAGACATTTAGAATACAGGAAAAACGTGGATCCAGCTGCATACCTAGAAGCCATCACGAGGTTTCTCGATATGATTGTACTGATCACTTAATTTAGTAGGTACCTATGAGGATTCACAAAGCCATTGCACGATTCAGAAATAAAAAAAAATCCGTCGTAAATCCACACACTTGTAAAAGTAACTCTGCCTGTGTCTGTTACCTCATCAGGACTAAACCACTAAACCGATCGTAGTGACATTTGACAAAGTGGTAGCCTGGGACCAAGAGAAGGAAATAGGCTACTTTCTCATCCTAAAAACCAAAGGGTTCCTGCGGAGTAAGCGATAAATGATATCCAGGCGGGCGTAGCCGCGGGTGACCTTTAGAGTTTCGTATACATTTACATCCAAAATTATGTTCTTATGCGTATCATGCATGTGATTAGCGAATTATTACTTTGAATATCCAATTAAAACTACTATAAGTACATCTATTTCTGTTTTATTCAATACTAAATCGCATGCAAGCAAACTTTTTAATAGCAGCCTATCTTACTACCGGGCGCTATAACGCCACCCATTTTCCAGATTTTCCAGTGAACCAGGATTTTTTTCAATATTTTTTTCAGAACACTACCTTATCATAAAGTAATATACTAAAAATTCAGAACGTTCTGCGTGAGAAAAAAGTTTCAGTAATATCTGGGTTAAGGATAGAATCGTTACTTGAGTATCGGTCTTATTCCAGAACGGTAATTATAAACTTTAATTCAACAACAAAACACACGAATTTGACCTGAAATATAATAGAAATCTCTACTCAAGCGTAGTCTGGACCACGCTTGAGTGATTACAGATCAAATATCTGCCTAAATACCGAAACAGGTGACAATATAAAACGAAACTAAACTCAGCTGAACTGTGATCAACAAATCTCTGCTTGAGGGACGCTCTAAAATCAAAGCTCAACTTAAAACTAGTTTTAAACAGAGATCAACGCTTGAGTATCCTTCTGGAATACGGGCCTTATTATTAAATATGAGCAGTGTTACCAGTTTTTTTTTTGCCAAGTCGGGATTCTGAAACTTTTTGAGTAAAAAAAGCGGGATTCTTTCGTCGAAAGCGGGACACAAACGTATATAATCAGAACTTTTTAAAACAAATGCAATAGGTATTCGTTATTCCTTCGTACGTAATCGTACGTTTTCGCAAAATATAAATTAATTAACAAATGGGAATAAGAAAATAGGGAAAGAGATCACGTCGCCGCCGCACGCACCGATTGCGTCATGGAACTACAGGTTTTTTTTGTTCCGTGGATTGCGTGATGCACCGCTCTCTATCCCGCGCGCTTATCTTCATTACGCGCCGGGTGTAAACGTAGTGGTTATATTCTCTTTGGTCGGGTGGGCGGCCAGTCCACACTTCTCTGAAGTTGTCTGTGCCACCCGGCCACGCTTCCTCAGCATACTGCACGCACGGTCGAGTTATTCCCGAAAAGCGGGACAGCCTTTCCCGCGCGGGACATTTAATTTTCATTTAAAAATCGGGACGTCCCGCCAAAATCGGGACGTCTGGCAACGCTGGTTATAAGTGAACGTAGCCCAGAGTACTTTTGTGATTTGACACAATGGCCGCGGTCAGTATTATCGTCCGACGACGCCCGAAGCGTACGGTCGACCGCACGTCGGTGGTAACACTTTAACATTAGCAGCATCTATTTCGTAAGCAGTAGGTTTTAGAATTGATGTGTTACCACTCTCATGCAGTCGACTGTACCTTGTCGTTCAGTTACTCAGAGCAGAGCGATCAATACAAACGAACTCCCAAGGAACGCTCCGAGCGTCATCCGACGACGTCGGACGATAATACTGAACGCAGCCAATAAGTGTCAGTGTCAGTGTCATCGTCATCCAGTCAGTCATTCGTGTCATTGTGTCATTCATTCATTGATCATTCATTAATAATTTTCTGTTTTGCCGTATTTACAAATTGTCTTCGAACATAATCAAGTTTTATTCGGGCCAATGAGTTCTGATAACGTGGTAAAATATTAAAAGTGGTGCAATAATGGTCAAAATAATATTTCTCCACCCAGACTTGGGTATCGGAGGTGCGGAGCGATTGGTTTTGGATGCTGCATTGGCTTTCAAGAAGAAGGGCCACGAAGTAGCATTTTACACGAACCATCATGATCCTACTCACTGTTTTGCGGAGACGAGAGACGGTACATTTCCTGTATCAGTCGTAGGCGACTGGATACCACGGTCTGTACTCGGTAGGTTCAAAGCAGCTTGTGCTTACGTGCGCATGGTTTACGCTGCTGTTTACATGGCGTGGTACGTCATACCGGCTGAGGAACCAACATTGATATTCTGCGACTTGATATCACTATGCATTCCGTTTTTAAAAATGGCCAGAGGACCTTACCGCGTCGTGTTTTATTGCCATCATCCTGATAAACTTTTGTCCTCTGAAGGTGGCTTTCTGAAGAAGTTATACAGAGCGCCATTGAACTGGCTTGAGGAATTGACAACAGCACAGGCAGACAAAGTGTTAGTCAACAGTAAATATACTGCACGGGTGTATCAAGATGCATTCCAGAAAATTAAAGACATTCCTGACATTTGCTACCCTTCTATCAACACTGAATACTTCAAAATGACTACACCAAAGCCTCTGAAAGAGATTGTTCCAGTAGGAACTGATAAGTTTATATTTCTTTCAATAAACAGGTATGAAAGAAAGAAGAATCTGCAATTAGCATTAAGAGCATTAGAACATTTAAAATATATTCTAACTGAAGCAGATTGGAACAGAGTACATTTAATAATGGCTGGAGGATTTGATCCAATTAACTTGGAAAACATGGAGCACTATATAGAATTGACTGATTTAGTGGCTGAGCTGGACATAGAAGATAAAGTAACATTTATGAAATCTCCTAAAGATGATGAGAAAGTCTCTCTATTGCATAACTGCAGAGCTTTGGTGTATACCCCGTCTAATGAGCACTTTGGCATTGTTCCTTTAGAAGCGATGTATTTTAAGAAGCCAGTGATAGCCGTGAACAGTGGAGGCCCTACAGAAACTGTTGTTAATGAAGTCACAGGGTTCTTGTGTGAGCCCAACAGTAAATCCTTTGCAAATGCAATGGGCAAGTTGGTAATAAACCCCGAGTTGGGTGAAAAGCTTGGTGAAGCAGGCTTAAAAAGATTTGAAACTAAGTTCTCGTTCTATGCATTTACAAATCAGTTAGATGGAATATTGAACAGGGAGAGGCAAATAATATCTGAAGCTAGAGCTATTGCGTATGAAAACCAAAAACATAAATAACAGGGTGCCGGCACTCCAACAATATGTGATATTGTTTGAGTGTGCTAACCAAAGAAAGTCCACATATAACAATAGTTTTGCTGTGGCATAACAACTTGTAGAACAATGTGTGTAATCCAAAATTATCTCAGAGCTTGCATTAATCTATAAAGCTATAATAACTAGATGTTATATAAATTGCTCCATCGTCGACCACATCTTGACAAAGCTGTCTAGATGCGGTCAAGAGCAGATCTATGTCATAAAAAAAAAACATGTACATAAGTACACTCTGTTTTTTCTCCCTTGACATATTCAGTAAACAATCTTGGCATGTCTTTTTAATACAATTCATCAATAATTTATTTGAAGACATTAATTAAATAATTTAAACACAAAATATATTTTTTAACATAATTACATGTGCAGAACCAGTAATTATATTTTACGAGTAGTTATTTGAATAAAGAGACATGCCAAGATTGTTTACTAAATAAGACAAGAGAGAAAAAACAGACCCTAGTACGAACATTTGTAGCTGTGCTAAGCATAAGTCTAAAATTAGGGATTGTCCTGCAATGTCTTACTTCAAATTTTTGTTCAAACTTGCCCTCGGTAATAATAATAATGTCCTTCCGGCCGAATTGGCGGCCAATCTCAACAGAGAGTAGCCATCTGTGCGGGACATAAGATAGTGTACAAGTGTGTGCCCTCAATATACAAAACATTTGTCTTTTAAAATTTCAAATGAGAGTAATTCTCATAAAGGCTGCGTAGTTTCTTCTATAATTATAGTTTACATGAACCTGACCCTTGATTTCTACATATTATCTCAGTAGAACTACCTCTTCCTAACCCTTCGGGGAAATACAGGCGTGATGTTATGTTATGTTATCTCAGTAGAAAGCAATAGTTGGGATCATGCAAGTTTGATTGAGAAGCTGGTGAACAAAAATGTGTATTTATACAAAATACATTATACAGGAGAAGCAAAAATGTGTATTTACAATACAATACAAATACTCTTTATTGTACACAAAAGAAGATAGCAACATATATGACTTATATAGAACACATGTACAATGGGCGGTCTTATCTCTCAAGGCGATTTCTTCCAGACAACCTATTTACACAAAATAAATTATACAGGAGAAGCAAAAATGTGTATTTACACAAAATACATTATACAGGAGAAGCAAAAATGTGTATTTACACAAAATACATTATACAGGAGAAGCAAAAATGTGTATTTACACAAAATACATTATACAGGAGAAGCAAAAATCTGAATGACATCCTCATCCATAACATTTTGTTTGAAATCACAACAATCTGACTCAATTTCGTTTTAATTTAAAATTAGTACAGAAGTAGTTTCATGTTACATAATATGTATGTATCTTGTTTTTTTTTTAAACATAATTGTCCCAGATGTGTCACTACACCGTTTTATTCACCAGCTCCTCAATTTTATTCTTATGTGGCAGTGGTTACAAGACTTAAATATTTTAATTTTTTTAAATATTTTTATACAACAATTTATCACTAAAGTTATACTATATGGATAAATTCTGTAAAGTAGCTGTAAACCTTTTCACCGCCACGGCATCATAAAGGATTTCGTGCCCTCAGCTCCACGTCTTCTATAGAAGACAAATGTCCCATTTTTTTTAAATACATATTTATATTATTGTATGGACGTTAAGTACAAAGTGATAAAGAAGTGGCGCTGAGGGCATGAAATCGTTTATCTTCTATAGGTGTCATAAGAATTGTTGTTGTTAATTGTTAAGTAGAAACTTCCTTCCATACCATTCTTGTATCCATACATTAGTAGATGCTAGTTGACTTTGAAATAATGTAAACAGCTAAGCTTTTCTTAGCGTCACATTTAGTTCAGTGCATAGATAACAGATTACACTGTAGTGAATACTGGTTATAACCAGATAGTTTAGTGTTATGTCACATAATGTTAATGTTATCCATACATTAAAAACATTTTGGCATCAAAATTTAATTAAGGATACCTAATTATTCAATGTTTAAGAAAATTGAAATAAATAAATCAACTCTTATAGTAAATCTTTTTATCCATTGTTATTACATTTGTATGATAATCTGAGGAAACTGTTTCTGGATATTGTTTTACGTATTTGTGTACTTATGTTTGTTACTATCTGTTTGTTTCCCAAATAAAGTAAAATAAAATTAAATAATACATGTAAATCGAACATTAATGTCTTCAGTCTATAGTTTAATGTGTTTTTAGTTATAATCATATGAGACACCACTAAAGACTGTAGACTTGTAATGAAATGAGCATAGATTGGTAATTGGTGTGTGCTGCGCTTTATCAGAAACCATAATTCTATGGAAATTAGCTTTTCCCAAGTATCTAACTGTTCTTGAAAATAAGTTTAAGTCAAGGTGGCGCAAAATACACGCTTGATCGTGGAGTTGCGGAAACCAGCCCGTTATACTATACTAAGTCAAGGTGGCAACAATGGCTAGGGTGGGTACAATGAATCGTCCGTTATTTTTGTCTGAAAGCAACATCAATACTCTTTTAATTCGCACATAAAACGTCGATTTATTATTGTATCCGC
Source organism: Asteroscopus sphinx (assembly GCA_949699075.1). Taxonomy (NCBI): domain Eukaryota; kingdom Metazoa; phylum Arthropoda; class Insecta; order Lepidoptera; family Noctuidae; genus Asteroscopus; species Asteroscopus sphinx. The sequence goes on along the minus strand of OX453022.1, from coordinate 15,579,584 downwards.
CCGAGCCATTGTTGCTACGGTGACCATGCATGTTTAATGTTTAAAGATTTAAGGCCCTGTCCCTGCACGAATTCCAAAAAAATACATTGTTTCTTTCCATTTTTCGTCATCATTTCTTGAAGTAGGGAGAATGGAAAAAATATATGGTAGAGTTGAGTAGTTTATGTATCCATTTTGAAAGACCGATACACGATTTAAATAACTTCGCTTGATAAAAAAAAATCCAAACATAGCCAATTTTTGACACTTTGAATTCATTTTATGACGAAAATTTATATTGAACATGATTTTGAAACTTGCACGATATATTTTATCGCAAGCCAAGTAATCCATAAAAAAAAAATACATTAATTTAATGTTTTACATAACTAATTGTTATCACGGGCCGGCGCGCCTCAGTGCTCCAGCCACCCACTGCGCCCCGCAGTCCACCCCGAGACGTTTCGTGCAGGGACAGGGCCTTAAAGCTTTTCTTGTGTGATCTTAAACTAGTTAATAAGTGTCTATTTTGTTAAATACTTTTATAAAAACTAAGAAGACTTAATCTGACTTTGAAGAGAGAACCTGTTTTTGAAATAAGTACCTTAAACTTGGTATATTTACATTGTATTTATATTAAATCTCCTGATATAGCATTTATTTTATTCTTGCATTAAATATATTTAAGAGATACAAAAAAACTGCATTGCCTATATTTTTGTTAATAAAATGCATAAAGCACTTAGAAATAAATGTTGAAATGTATCTACTGAAAATAGAGATGGCATTTTTTAATGGTTGTAATAATGTGAATAATAAACAATGATTGTAAAAAGCGATTTTTTATTTTATTGTATTCTACATCAAACAATGAATCAATATGGTAGCAATCAATCAGTAATCATTATAATCGAACACAGACCAGTAAGCCTCAAGACGCCGCTTAAACAAAGTTTTGCATGAGAACGCAGTCGTAAAATGTTGGTGGGGACCGGGGGGCGGATGACGCGTTATGATTGGTCAGCTTAAAAGTTCGGTGGTATGATTCCATATGATTGGTGCCGCTCGCTGACGGACTGACGTCCTGATTGGCGGCCGGGCGTATGATATGCAGGGCTACTGCATATGCGTTGTGACCGGGGGTGTCCAGCTAATCGGCGTCTAGAGGCTTACTGGTCTGTGTAATCGAAAGAATAGGACGGTACTTAAACTACTTACGGCCAAAATTAATATCCAATCTATCCACGACTTACCCTACTTTTTTTTTGTTTTTTTTTTTGCCGTGGGTAAATCCTCATGTACGCACTCCGCCCGGGGTAGGCGGAGCCAGTGTCGGACTCTTACCGACTAAAACCACCACGGTGTTTCTTCAACTACCTTAGCCGGGGGCGTGGGAACCCGTGAGTATTCACACAACCACCCCCGACAGGTCCTGGCCCGCCTCAAGCAGGCGAGCCCCTTCTCCCCGTGCGGCCTAACGTTGGCCGCACCCTCCTCGATGGCGCACACGGAACACTGCACGCCACCTCACCTCATGGGCCTTTACCAGCTGCGCCAACTACGCCGGCTGTGCCAGCTACGCCAGCTGCTGGTCGGGCAGCAGACAACCCCGAGTCTGCTGCTCGCAGGCCCTACCTCCCGTAATTTTTTATAGAGGTTTTCTTCCTCGCGGTCCGGGCGGTGAAGCCAAGACCCTCGGTCCCAAGAGGCGCGAGAACACTACTCAGCGGGCACTCCTGGGGTTACGAGATCGACGGGGGCAGGGAAGGACAGTCCCCCCGCTGCCTGCCTAGTGGCAGGGTGAGTGCACACCGGGCCCGCCCCTGCTCCACTGTGCCCTCTGCTGACATCAGAGGGACACGTGGAACAACTCCGCACTGGCCCAGAATGGGCCCCACCCGCGCCAGAACATTCGCCACAGGCAATAAAATCCCCCGAAGGTTAATCCCTCGACAGGATTTTATTGCCCGTGCCCAGGATGCACCGGCCAAACAACTGCCGATCCCTCCAGACGTGTCCAGAAGGACAAGCAGCCGTCAGGCACACGTGGAGGTTTTCTGGCCAGCACCCCACGATTTACCCTACTAGAGATGGAAATTTGACATATTTTGTATGGAGCTTATGTCAAATTGCTATCTCTAGTGATAAATCGTGGATAGATAGGATATTAATTTTGGCCATTAATGAGTTACCCACCTAATATGATAATATTATGTCATCAGTGTGTGTGTCATAAGTGTTATTGGGTTTTTAGGGTTCCGTAGTCCTACAAGGAACCCTTATAGTTTCGTCATGTCCGTCCGTCTGTCCTAATCCTTTACAGCTTAATAACTTCTACAGTTATAATCATAAGTAAATTAATTTAAAAAAAAATGATTTAGATATATATATAACCTAGATCTCAATTTTAAAAGAATAAAAAAATCTTGATTACAAATTTTAGGGGTGGCGCCCATACATGTGAAATGGGGATGAAAATATTTTTTTCGCTGCACCTCCTCGTGTGGGGTATCATTCAATAGTTCTACTAAAATGAAGGTAATGTTTCATACATAACTTTTTTATCAGGTATACCATCTGCGAAATACAGTTCGCCAAAGTGGCTTGCAATGTGTCCCCCCCCCTGCTATTTCTAAACTATGCAACGTAGAAACTTATAGTCTTCCACATTCATAGACCTTTATAAAAACTCAGCAGCAGCACGGAGTCTGGATTTGTACGAGCTATGCTGTACATTGACCTTTGTTACACTTACGCCCATACATAATGCCTTAGGTCAGCACAGTAAACATTACATTATAATATTTTAGTAGCAATTAAAACCTTCACGGAAAACGGTTGTCTACTCATTTACACAAAACATTTAACATTAACATTTAACAAAAACATTCAAACAAACATTCATCTAACAAACATTATTTATTGTTGGGTTTACGCCCCAACATTTGGTCCTTCGTGCTATTTAAGTGTTGTGTGATTTATTTTCTTTTACGGTCGCGAATCGGTTGGACTGGCCTCCCAGAAGCGGGTCTCACCAGTAACCAATTGAGAAGGCGCAAGTCGTACAAGTGAGAGGTTGCACGACACCAAGAACCAGAAGTGTGGAACAACAGACCGCGCTCACAACCGGAGAGTTCATATTGAAAACCAAACAACAATTCCAACAAGAAAAATGTCATCAGCAGACATTTACAAGACTCAATGTGAGCTCTACGAGAACATTACAAAGGTCGGCAGCAATATCAAGAAAGATGGCTGGGACAGAAAGAACTCCGACTATTTTAAACGACGTATGCAAATGCTGGAAACTTTATGGAGTGACTTCCAGTTCAATCATGATCGTCTGTCTACGGAAGAAAGTGTAAGTCATCCTTACTTTACCAGTGATTTATTTAATACTAGCTGTGCCCGCGACTCCGTCCGCGTGGATGTCGGAAAATAACATCGTGTCATAATTATGAACACAATATCTTCAAATATATACATATAAGCTCCTACACAGACGATTACACTATTTACCGACCATACTATATTTTGTTTTTACAACCAACCGGCTAAGGTGATTGAATTTCATGCAATTAGCCCTAAACTCCCTCATTCCGAGAAGACGCTCGTGCCCAGCAGTGGGAAGTAATTGGGCTGATTATGTTATTCTATAACACTAACCACATCTCTTTTTCGCGGTGCTATAAAATCACGGGCAAAACACGTAAATTAATAAATAAATAAAAGACCCAATTAAAAAAAAAAAAAAAAAAAACCCAGTAGTGGGACAGTAATGGGTTGACTACGTTATAGTATTCTATATTTTCTAGTTTCTTAACGAAGTTTCTTAGTTTCGAAACGAGAAGAGGTCCGTGCCCAGCAGTGGGGCAGTAGGTAATGAGCTGATTATGTTATGATAATCTATTACACTAAAAATATCCAGTTCCTTAACTCTTCTCATTCCAAGAAGAGGGCCATGCCCAGCAGCGGGACAGTGATGGGCTATGTTATGTTATTCTATATTTTCTATGATACTAATAGAATCCAGTTGTATTTTTAGGAACATGCAACCTGCATCCAACCAACAATCATGACCTCTACTTTGTATGCAACTTAATACAACAGAGGGGTCAAGCTGTATCGCTGGATCTACTCAACCGATTCAGATAAAACATACCCTATATTTTAAGTTAGACTAATACCAATACAAATGCTAAGTTTCATTACGATCCGTTCAGCCGTTTTCACGTGATGAGGTAACAAACAGACAGACAGACAGACAGACAGACAGACATAATTTTTTTAAACGATTGATTCGTGTTCTATAGCTTATTTCTAGTCCCCCTAGCCGGTTTTCGCGAAAAAAAACTCAATGTACAGACTTTTCGACCTTTACAGTTTTATTATAGTATAGAATAGAATAGATAACACGGCAATGTTATAAAGAAGTGAAGGAGCTTATTCTTCTCCAACATCAACATCTCTCGACGCACGTCCGTTCTTCGGGAGAACAACCAACAATTTCGAGAGGTGACAAGCAACAAGCTGGAGAAACTTCCTCATCAGGCCAAGAACAAACGACACAGAAGGGTGAGGAGGGAGATGAAACAGGTAACAATAACAGAGAACAATCGCCTCCTCGTCAACATCAACAAGGCACCGCGAAGAAGGAAACGGGATCAAACAGCAAGCTGGACGATATGTTGCGTAAACAATCGGCGAATTTCAAAGCATTTATGAGAGCTTACGCTAACATACAAGTTGAGTTTTTATCAGAAAAGTGGGAATTCCAAGATGCTTTGCAAACACTGCAAATGCGTTGGTCAGCTATTGATAGTCTTCACTGGGAGATAGAGTGTGAGACCAACGGAGAAAAGATCACAGGATACGAGGAACGCTTTTCAAGGTTTGAGAACCAATTTAACGAACTCAAGAAGGCCCTGAATACCAAGATGTGGTCCGGCGCTCATCGCGAAAAAACAACACCGAAATTGGAGATACCAGTTTTCCACAGTAATTATAATCAGTGGATCCCATTTAAAGATCTATTCACGGAAGCCATCCACAACAATCCATCCCTATCACCAGCTCAGAAGATGCAGTTTTTGAAGTGTAAGGTGCAAGGAGAAGCGGAAAGATTGATACAACATTTACAGATCAGCACTGAAAATTATCTTGTGTGTTGGGAAATTCTCAATCACCGCTACAACAACAAAAAACTTATATTTACATCACACATCAACATGATCTTTAATACACCGAACATGCAACAACAAGGATTAACACAAATAAAAAGGATCCATGACGTCACTATCGAATGCTTACATGCAATAAAAAATCTAGGGGTGGATATCAGCACCTGGGATCCGATTATTGTACATATTTTGTCGCAAAAATTGGACTCTGAGACATATTCGGATTACATCGAATCATTGAAAAATTCCCGGGAGCTGCCACTATTAAAAGATCTCCTGGACTACCTCGAAGCGAAATTTACGTCATTGGAAGCATCACGCCGCAAGCCAGATAACCTCCACAAATCAAATTCGTCGCTGAACCAAAATCAAGAGTTATCTCACCCCAAGAAACAATTTAACAATTTCTACAACAGTAATCAAGCAGCTAGCAACAAGAAGATTACTAAATCATTTCATGCGTCAACATTTAGATGTCCACTTTGCAATGATGCACATGGAATAAATAATTGCGCAAGGTTTTTAGAAATGTCGAATCAATCGAAGCTTGACACAGTTAATAAAATGCACCTTTGCGTTAATTGTCTATTCAGCCACAACGGAAACAAGTGTATGTTTGACGACCTCTGTGGTCTAGTGATTCGAGTGTCGGACTGCTGATCACGAGGTCGTGGGTTCGATTCCCACAGGACAAAAATATTTGTGTGATGAACATGAGTGTTTGTGTTGGTCTGGTTGTTTCTTATGTATTATAAGTATGTATTTACAAAAAAAAAAAAAGTATATAAGTATTATATCCATTGTCTAGTACCCATACCACAAGCTCTGCTTAGTTTGGGACTAGATGGTGCTGTGTAAAAATGTCCCGAAGATATTTATTTATTTATTTATGTCATCCTATCGATGTCGCCAGTGCACAGCTGAACATAACACACTTTTACATGATGCATGCACTATGGGAACTATCGAAAAACAAACAAATTCCTCCCATGTGCCTCAGAATGATGATACTTCGGAGATTTTATTAGCAACAGCCGTAGTGAGAATAGAAGGAAATGATGGGACTCAACATAACATGCGAGCCCTTATCGATCAAGGGTCTCAAATATCATTAATCACTGAACAAGCAGCTCAACTTTTAAATATTAAACGCCAGAGTTGCAAAGGAGTTATATTTGGAGTTGGTCAGAAAGAAAATAACTGCAAAGGAGTGATAACAGTTTCGTGCAGCTCTGTTTACAACGACTTCAAGTTCGAAACACCTGTGCTCATCATGAACAATTTAATCAAAAACCTACCAAACAAGACTTTTGCGAAACCATATTGGCCCCACGTACAAAACATCAAATTAGCTTCCACCAGTCGTCCTGTAGATCTACTATTTGGAGCAGACATTTATTCCCGAATCATGCTAGGAGGATGATAAAAGGCGATGACGTCACGCAGCCTATCGCGTAACAAACTTACCTAGGATGGCTGTTGTGTGGCAGCGTCAAAACATTTCAATGCAACGTGGTATTGAACAATATAGAAGATATCAGCGATCAAACAAATTTATCATTGGAAGACCAAACATGTATGGAATACTACGCCAACCCCACTCAACGCTTAGAAAACAGGAAATATGAAGTCAAACTGCCTATGAAAAATTATTTGGAAAACAAACAGGACTCATCTAAACCGATGGTTGCTGCCCAATTTAAAAGTTTGAAGCGAAAGTTAGACAAACAAAAACATTTAGCAAAAGCCTATAAAGAGTTCATGGCTTCTGAAAATATTGACCTAGGTCATATGCAACAATCAACATGTTACATTACTCCCGAGTGCTATTTAGCTCATCATGGCGTACAACGCGTCGAGTCAACAACAACAAAGTACAGGGTCGTGTTTAACGCATCAGCTAAAACATCTACAGGATATAGTTTGAATGACCTGATGTACAGAGGCCCAAATCTTCAACAAGATTTGCAAGCATTATTGATGAAGTGGAGACAATACAAATATGCGTTCACAGCGGATATTGAAAAGATGTTTCGGCAGATTTTGGTGGCCCCCTGTGATCAACATCTTCAAAAAATTGTCTGGCGAGACTATCCAGAACAACCTATCCGTTCATATCAACTATCAACAGTAACATATGGCACAAAAGCAGCGCTGTTCCTAGCTATGATGACACTAAGGAGATTAGCAAAGGACGAGCGTAAACAGTTTCCGGACGCTTCAAAAATATTGGAGGAATCCTTTTACATGGATGACCTGGTTCACGGGTCACATACAGTAGAACAAGGAAAGAAGCTTATTGCGGATCTAGAACAATTACTCAAAAGTGGAGGGTTTAACCTTAGAAAATGGTCATCAAACAATCAGGCCCTCCTAGAAAAAATATCAGAACAACCTAACAATGAAGAGAACGTATTTAACATTAAAACGGATCAAACATCAAAAACACTAGGCCTGTGCTGGAATTCAACAGAAGATAAATTCGTTTTCCGATGCTCAATTTCAGACGTGAACAAAAAGCTAACAAAACGCGGCTTATTAGCCGAAATATCCAAACTATTTGACCCACTTGGCTGGCTGGCTCCCTTGTCAACAAACCTGAAATTATTATTTCAAAATCTTATGGAAGTAAAATTACAAGCGGACGACGAAGTGTCCGATAACATACACAAGGAGTGGTGCAAGATACAAGCGGACATAAATTCCATGGTGGTTTTGGGGTGGCTAGCAGGCGACCCTACACGCTGGAAAACATATGTAGAAAACAGAGTCTTACAAATCAATGACGTCATTCCAGGCTCGTATTGGAACTATGTCAAGTCAAATGAAAATCCCGCTGACGCCGCGAGCAGGGGCCAGCACGCCGGTAAATTGAAGGATAATCAGCTGTGGTGGCAGGGTCCTGTAAGGTTATCATCCTTTGGAACAAAACAATTGGAAAAACACAACTACAGGGCGGAACAAGAAACAAAAACAATTCGGACACAAGCCAATTTAACTCAACACAACATTGAAACAACAGACAAAAACTAAAGTAAGTAAAACTGTAAAAAATATCATAGAAGAATTTGTTTTTGTTTGTTTACATTGCATTATATTGTATATTTTTTGTCTTATAAGTTCTATTGAAAATTTAATTATTAAGCTTCATTACCCAAAGTAAATATACATACATACATATTATCACGCCTGTTTCCCATTGGGGTAGGCAGAGACTATGGATTTCCACCTGCTACGATCCTGACACACCTCTTTCGCTTCATCTACGTCCATTAACCTCGTCGGTTTAGAGTATTCTTAACCTGGCATTTTTTAAGAACGTCAGCGTTTTGATCGCGATACGTTCGCCGAGGTCATCCCCTTCCCACTCTTCCATCCACTCGCTTCGTATACTTGTTTCGTCAATCACCTCTCGTCCATCCTCTCTATATGTCCAAACCATCTTAACATACCTTTCTCAATCTTTGTCACTACATCTTCTTTCACTCCACAACGCTCCCTTATCACGTTATCCTTACTTTATCTCGCAAAATTACACAACACGTGTGTAATTTTGATTTTTTTGCACTGCGGTGAGCTACGTGCAACTCCGTACTCCACAGAACACTTTCGAGCGTATCTGCCATGGAACTAGGTTTTTTTTATTCCGTGATATCTGCAGCAAATGTTTTTATAGCGCGATTTTTAATCGCCAGTGCGGGCACCTGCATATGATTCCATGTGTTACAGATTTTGCGATAAAAATCGCTGTGCGGGGTAGGCCTTAAGGGTGCCACTGACGATGCATCCAAAGGTCCGAAAGGCGTGGCCGCATTCCAAAATCTGCTGGATTCATTTTGTACTTTTCCAAACCGAATGGGGAACTTAAACGAATTTTATTTTTATAGATAGGTATATATATATTTTTATGATAGTATCTAGTAGTCAAAGAGATTTAATATAGGGCATAGAGAGGCTATCAGACGAAAACTCAAAGAAAAACTGTGATCCCAAGTTACAATGACGACATCTAACGTGAAATAGCAGAAACACGTATTAAATTATTCAAGTTTGTGTTTTCTTTCTTGTCTTATTTCGTAAACAATCTATATAAGAGACATGCCAGTCTCTTTATTGAAATAACTACTGATAAAATATAATTACTAGTTCTGCACATGTAATTAGGTTAAAGAATGTTATTAATTGTGTGGAATTGTTAAAATAATGTCTTTTAATAATTATTATTGACAAATTGAATTAAAAAAGACATGCCAAGATTGTTTACTAAATAAGTCAAATAAAAAAAACAGAGTGTAAAATATAATTCAGCTATCGCCCGGTAGGTGACCAGTGTTGCCAGATCCGATTTTCAATCCGTGAGTTAAGCTTGATAAATCTAGAAATCCGTAGATTCCCCTTTATGAAAACCGTAGATCTAGAGACTTTTTTTAAACTTTGTCTGACTATTTAGACTGGCCTTTACTCCTAATATAGTTAAAATCTGGTAAATAAATATTGGAAACTAAACAAACATAAGCAAAACGTGTCTATGACAGAAAAACAATTTTATTAAGTTTAAATTTTTTTTCTCTCTGCCCGTGTCAGTGTCATTATCATTTAAAGTGTGTTTTTATGTACATTAAATAGAGAGAATAACTTATTACGGTCAAAAATCCATAGATTTTCTATCGATATCCGTATAACCGTAGGCGACCTCAAAAATCCATAGATCTACAAAAAAATCTATAGGTCTGGCAACTCTGGGTGACGCTAAGTAGAAACTTGTGGTAGGGGTGTTACCCTTTATCAGAGTATCGATAATATCGATAAATGTTTTTTTTGACACCATAAAACAGACCATTATTACCCGAATGCGCCAGAAGGAGGGTTATGTTTTTCAAGTGTATGTGTGTATGTAAGTATGTATGTATGTTACTTTGCGCGCGTCACGCTCTGTAGCCTACACGGCTTGATGGATTTTAGCTTGAGAGGTGTCGTTAGATTCGTCTTTTGACGGCGTCCGTGGTCTAGTGGTTCGAGTGTCGGACTGCTGATCACGAGGTCGTGAGTTCGACTCCCACAGGACACAAATATGTGTGTGATGAACATAAGTGTTTGTGTTGGTCTGGGTGTTTCATATGTATATTATAAATATGTATTTACAAAAAAAAAGTATATAAGTATTATATCCATTGTCTAGTACCCATGGTACAGTTGACTGAATGACAGTAGTAACACTTCAGTTCGAAAACCTCCCTTACTGCTGTCATGAAATCAAAAACGTTTTTATTTTTACTTTAACTTTATATTGTACATTATGCTCAAACCTACAATAGCAGCAACATACTTGAACGAATAGCACTTGTTCATAAACTTATATTTAAATGACATGATTATGTTTGCATTCAATTCTTAAACAGTATTATATTTTTAATGTTATATATTTATTATTTACTATCGATAACAAAATCGATAAACATCACATCTCTAACAAGGCAGTAGTAAAGCTACTCAACAATAGATGGCGCTTATTACAATATTAGCACATGTTCTAGAATAATTTACGATTTTTTTTTATTATATTCCATTTACTAGATAAATGTAAAAAAAACTAACGAAAATAAACTGAAGTCAGATCCAGTAGTTTTGCCATAACGTGATTTGCAATATCGCAATGCGCAACACGGCATATTTTCTCCGATATTTTTTGTTGTTGTAGCTATACTGTCAACACACAAACACGACCTAACATGCAGGGGTATGACATTAGACTGAGAGACTTGTTACCAATTAGTGACAAGTATTGGATTACGATTTTGGTTGTTTTGTCCTGTCTATTACTAGTAAATATTTAATGTCTTTGCTAGTAGTCGATTCGGTTTGGTACTTTGGTTTAACCGGTTAACAACTCAGTTTGCGATAATTTATGAATATGATACGGTTTAACCGGTTAAGAAAATTCACGGGTTGTGACCTTAGATTATGAACACTACAGATGGATTCCTAACTACGTTAGAGTATGTGGGAAAGAAATGGACTTATGCCACTGCTCCTAAGATAGAGCAAGACACAAATATTATATCTCCATCTCTTACATGTTACCCATATTTTCGTTGTCACACTTTTAAAGTTTGACAAACAAAGCGTTCGGTCTGTCAAACTAAAGAGTTTTATTAATTGTGCTTCGTAGTTTTCTATAATTTTATGGTGAAACTTCGTGATAAAACACTCATACAGTTCCGTGATATGGTTGGGTGTAGTGTGTTAGGCTGCAAGAGCCGCAGCGAGCAACACATTGAAGGATTAACTTTCCACGGGTAAGTGGCATTTTATATCTAAATTGTTGTGTTTATTTAACTACATACAATGTGTTTCTACAAGTACGTGAGTGTTAATTATTTTGAACCCATTTCTTATAGAAATATTAGCAGTTTTCAGCGTTTTCTAAATAACATAACCTAAAATATTTCCGTGTTTAGTGTTGCTATGATAGACATGTTTACGTTCCCAGTATTTAGGGTGCTACCTGTTATATGGTGCTTTTTATTAAATTGTTGAAGGAGACGTATGTTTTAAATAATTCCGTGATTAGTGCTGCTGTGATTTACGTAATTATGTACCCATTATTTAGGGTGTTTTTAATTTTCATCTTTATTTATTGATGAAGTAGATCGGTTTATATGGTTGTTTTAGTATTATGTGTAGGGTACACACAGTGTAGTATGTGTGTAGTATACATTTTTTTTAGCCACTAACAAGGCAATGGCTCATATGGTTATGACCATTTTGAAAAAAAACATTGAGAAACCCACATTTACTACGTTGAACGACCATGTTAGAGATCAAAACCCGCTGGATAGCCACCTCGTAATCCTAATAAAAGCTGTTGCATTAAAATATTTAGATGTACGAATACATCACCTTATAAAAACTGTTTCACAGAAAGGTGATAGAGTGAGAAACGTTCATACGAAATTGATTCTGTTTAAAGGCCAATAAATTACACTTAAAATTACAATAAATCCTATACATCCAATCAATATCCAAAATATATCTATGTATAAATATATCCAAAAAAATTACAATAAATCGTATTTTTCCAAAATACTTTATTTAATTTCCCTTTTCTAAATTACCTTTACATACATACGCGATTCATAGACGAGAGTGTAGGAGCCACTGGCTTCCATTAAATGTTAATCCGGCAAATAACTTGAACAAAGATGGTACGATTGCGCTTGTTACTATACTCAATACTGACATAGAGGTTAAAATCGTTTAAACTGATCACTGCGCATTTTCAAGTTATTTTCTACGTACGCTAAGAGCCCTTAACTTAATCTCAAAAAAATGGGGGTAAAAATCATAGTGTGGTATCACTGAAGTAAAAACTATTGCTATCTAAAAGGGGCACGTCGATTTTCTATCTATAGTGTTCTAAATCTATGGTTGTGACCTACCGTTACAAAAAGTCAAGTCTATAGAGGTGTGTAACTCAGCTCAGAACCGGTTCAAATATGCAGATCAATAAGCTTGAGCTGTTGAGCTGCAGCTCAATGACAAAATACGCAGCTCACGGCTCAAAGAATAGTATCTATTTGTGCGACAACGTTCGTCGTACGAAATATGAAAGATGTCCATATCAATAAAAACCTGTTTGAACCGTTGAGCGGGAGCGGCGGCGGTGAGTGAGTGAGCGCAGCTCAAACAGATCGAACGCTCTGTAAGCGCAGTGACTCGCATCACAGATCATAACTCGAAGTAGGCAGATAAACAAATTGAGCTGATCTGTGAGCCGGTTCACAGCTCCGGTTCACTGGCGTGAATCGTGAGCTAGTGAGCTGAGTAGAGATGGGTAGGTCCGGATGGATACGAATCCCGGATCCGCATCACTTGCGTTATTGATGGATGTACATCCGACCGCAGCTCGGATACCGGTCCGACCACTCCGTCAGTATCTACGCCAGAGCGGCAAGCGGCAAAGAACGGACACGACACGCACTGAACGGCGGAATAGAATCGAGGCACGGAGCGGCGGAACTGAATCGAGCATTGCGGACCGGGGGGGACGGGTCGGAGTGAGACGCACGGGGGAATGGGAATCACGCGATCGGAGTGGGTTGATTCATTTTAACCAAAGACATTAAAATACTTAATATTTAATCTCTTTGATTTTAACGGTATAATCATTAACTCATAGTTAAATTATTTAAGTAATACCTTCCTTTATGTATAAAAATAACATCAGTGATCTAAGCGATTCCCTCATCTCATAATCTACTTTTGTACAATATTTGCCTACCTTATCGAAATTAAGACTACTAGTTTTAATACAGAGGCCTTTCTCCCGACTGGTTCGAGCTCTGAACCAAATCGAGCTAATTTTAATTTCTAGATGAATGCAGTACGAATTGTCACTAACTCGAATTCAAATTCTATTGATACAGAAGTCGATCCAATCGAGAGTAAGACCCCAGTTCGGGTTATTGAATCACAGCGTTATTATATCTTTGCATTGCACTTACGCACTCCGAAACTCGATGATCATGGTTAGAATAGCCGGACCCATATGGGTCCGACGGACACGAAACCTGGATATACATCTTAAGAGCTGGATCGTGGATCATAGGTGTACATCCAGATCCAACTCCGATTTATTCCCGGACCTACCCATCTCTAGAGCCGAGCTGCAGCTCACGCATTTTTGTTGAGTTACCCATGTCTACGTCTAAAGTCTATCACAAAGGCGATGACTCTCCAAAAATATATCTGAAATAAATTCAGTAGTGTATTAAGATATCGCGAATCTCATGTTATGACTATGATTACAACAACACAAAGTTATACTCGGTAACGAAACCATAGCGCGATCTAATTCGACGCCAACGACATCTAGGGAAGCAAAGGCTAAACTTGCTCGCGGTCGTGCCAGTCCAGTCAGAACGTAGCAGCGACAACACAGCCCCTAGACGGATATTGTTGAATTTAATGCGTACAAACAATTCTGCCACTAGCTGAGGTATGAGGAAGCGGGGTACTGCGATCCGGTTGGCCCTGACAATGTCATTATGTCATAGAAACTTCAAACTTTGTAGGGTTAGAGACGAGACAGATTTAGATTCAACACGATATAATATCGATAAAATATTATTTTATCGATATTATTTTTATGTAATACGTAGTATTAATTATAAGGATTTTAGCTTCTTATTTCTTTTAATATTATTTAATAATAAAGTAATTAATATACTAATAATAATAGTAAGTATTACATGTTGGGAGGGAGTCTTTCAAAATTATCTTAATTTTGAAAGTAAGATGGGTGCTCTGTACTTTCAGAATTAAGATAATTATATCTTTAAAAATATCTTTATGTATTTATTTGGTGTTGAATATGGAGTTATTATTTTGTAAAGCGGATATTTTAAAAGAGGTAATTGTCCGTTTATATAGGAAATAAATATTAAATAATAAAGTAATTAATTTAGTAGTAGTATTATATTATTTATTTTACCCAGCAATATTACACAAAATGTTACATTAACATACTAGGTAATACGTCTAGGTATAAATATTATTGTACCTACTTAACATTTAAAAGTAGTGATGCAACGAATACTACTTTTACGAATACGAATACGAATACCAATTCTACTATTCGGCGAATACGAATACGAATACGAATACCTGATTCTACTATAGCTGCACGTAAAGACGTATTAATCAATGATCAACAGTTTAAAACGACTCTGCTCAATTTTAGTACCTACACAATTTGATGAAGCACAGTTAACTTACAGAAAAGTGTCTAGGGATCAAGTACCTACATTTTAGAGTATCGCCGCAATTTAGGATTATTATTTTAACTTTTTTGGACCGTTATTGATTTTTTTAAGTGAATTTCACTATTTATCAATTTATCAATAAATCATTTTCTTTAAATTTTGATTAAAAATAGAAAATATTCCTATAAAAGTGTGTAATAGCGTTTTTACAAAACCGTTAAATTTTCTGAATCGGAACTGAAAAAAAATTGCATCGATATGGAGCGACGACATCATTTGACACGAGAAGAGATGATGAGAGCTGTCGGAATGTTGCAAGCTGGTTCCAGGCAACGTACTGTGGCTGTCGCTCTTGGAACTACACCGAGCGTCATAAGCTGCCTCTGAACACGCTATCGTATCACGGGCAGCGTGGCCGAGCGACATGGACATCACCACTCGTAGACAGGACCGGTACATCCAAAATACTGTTCGATGGAATCGTACCATGACCGCCATGATGTTGGCTACGAGGCTCCACAGCTCTTCAGGCTTGCTGATAAGCGACCAAACTATCCGAAATCGCTTACGTGAAATGCGTCTGTGTTCCCGAAGGCCGCTGAGAGTTCCACCTATAGCACCCCGCAATTGTAGGGCCCGGTTACAATGAAATAAAGAAAGAAAAAAAGGAATGGGCTCGTGAACATAGAATTTGGGAGGAAGAAGACTGGCGTTGTGTTTGCTTTTCCGATGAATCTTGTTTCGGTATGAGGCCGGATACAAGACGTACTCGAGTTAGGACCTCTGGACGTCAAGAACGTTTGAAATTTTGTTAGGAAGTTCATTCATATGGAGGGGGAACAATAATGGTTTGGGCTGGTATTTGGATCGGTGGAAGAACCAATCTCATTTGGATCAGGGGCAACCTCCGAGGATTGTTTCAGACGTGATCATCCCTTTGCGAAGCACGTCCACACACGGCTAGAGTCGTAACACGGACTCTTTCCGATTCTCGCCTCAACGTTCTGCCGTGGCCTGCTCAATCGCCAGACCTCAACCCAATTGAGAACGTATGGGGTATGCTCCAAAGAAGAGCTCTGCCGAGTATGGATGCCATGCATACCCCACAACAATTTTTTGACTAGTTAGAAAGAACATGGGCCGCCATTCCTCAGTGATTTTAATGCACTTATTTTAAGCATGCCAAATTGCTGTGATTGTGTGATTCGTATGAATGGTGGAAACACAGTATTTTTTTAGATTTACAATAAAAATTTAAAAAATGATTCATAATTTTTGCCTTTTTTGCCGTTTAATTGACGACATTAACTTAGGTTAATTTCCCACAATTTGCAAAAAATATTTTTTTTCTTAATTTTTACAAAATATAGGGATATTTTGTTAACTTAAACATAGGAAATTAAAGTAAGATGCCAGTCTGGAAGACTAAATTTGGTAAATATTATTTGGATAATTTTTTATAGTTAAAAATGTACTTGATCCCTAGACACTTTTGATGTGTGTATATACATGCTTACTCCTACCTACCAAGCTAGTTTCACAAACAAAAACTAAAAGGTCGCCACAATTAGGTACTGACCATCTGTGGATGTTAGCAAAAGATAAGAAAGTTTAATGTTTTTATGTATGCATCTTTGTCAACACTCGGAAGTCACAACGCAATATCTGCATGGGATTTCTGTTTTTATTTTTTTACGAATGTCATGAAGGTTATTCGGCGAATACGAATATTCGTTAATTTGATGATATTCGGCGAATACGAATATTCGTATTCGTATTCGTTGCATCACTATTTAAAAGTGAACACAGCATGGAACAAAAACAAATATTATTGCAAACTATAACAGCTAATTAGCACGTAAATAAAACGTTATTCAAAATAAAAGAACCTACTCAAAAATAACTTAAATTTAAAGGACAAAAAAAAACAAAAAAATTCTAATCACCACTAATCATTTTTTAAATAAATTAATTTTATATATGTATAGCCTTCGAATAGTGCATTTGTAACTTTGAGCTTTTATAATAAAGCCATTATAAATACCATTCGATATAATCAAATAAAACAAATTTTGTGACTAATGAATATAACAACTAATAACTGTAATTTGGTTCTAGTAATCGCTGGCAGCTACCGCGGCACCACTCACTTCGCTCGCTCACAGTTCTAACCTTACCTAACCTATTTGATATATTTCTGATTGTTTTTATATAAACAATGTTGAATTAGACAGTAAACTGTACAATTGTCGTCAATGTAACCTCAAATTATGTGACTGCTCAAGAGGTCTCTTTTGGGTATTGAAATCTTTTTTATTATTTTATTTTAGTAGTAATTGAAAGCGAAATTCTGATAGTACTGAGTAATTTTTTCAGTGTTTACGTGTCAAACCGCGTTTGACAGTATTATTGTGATATTTAATAGATTTTAACAAAACCAAAAGATTGACGAAACAAGTATACGAAGCGAGTGTGGATGGAAGAGTTGGAAGGGGACGACCTCGGTGAACGTATCGCGATCAAATCGCGGATGTTCTCAAAAAATGCCAGGTTAAGTGTTCTCTAAATTGACGAGCATGCATGACGAGGTTAATGGACGTAGATGAAGGGAAAGAGGTGTGTCAGGATCGTAGCAGGTGGAAATCCATAGTCTCTGCCTACCTCAATGGGAAACAGGCGTGATAATATGTATGTATGTATGTATGTAACAAAACCAAACATTTTCAGGGATGTAATAGTGCGATTGATTTTAATTGAGGAAGTTTTTCGCAAAGAGGCCTTCGGAAGAAGTAAAAGACCAAGTAGCTTCATGGAGAAATATTACACATCCGTGCAAATCTTAAATAAAATCGAATGTGACACAAAAGTTGTTATTTTACTAAATTATTCATTCCTAGCTGTGCTTGTGACCCTGTCCGTGTGGAAGTTGTAAATTAACATCGTGGGCCTTACTCCCGACTGGTTCAAGCTCTGAACCAAATCGAGCTAATTTCAATACCTAGAAAAAAGCAGTACGATTTGACACTAACTCGAATTCAAATTCGATTGATACAGCACTCGATCCAGGCGGGGTCAGGAGTAAGGCTTAGAAGTGGGTAGCTACTCTAATAACTAGCTAAATAGCGGCTATTCAACAAATAGCCATGGCTACTTCGATCAATGGCTACGATATCTGTCAACACGATAGCTAGCTATTGGCTACTGCTTCGAATAACCAACAAGTTTACGGTGTAGCGGGCAGCCGCCGCGCTGCCGTGAGCTGACCAAGTAAAATAGCTATTGGCTATTGGTAGCTAGCTAGCGACTTTCTTTATTTTTACGATTTCTAACATAACTTAGTAGTCAATTAGGTTTAAAATCGTTTGAGATCTATAATTTTGTTTGTACAACAAAAGAAGGGTCTTTTGTTGTAGTTTTTACTGTAATTTTATTAGTTAATTTTAAATTTTCAATGTTTTCGACAGTTAAATATGTAGTAATTAGTAATACGTAATAAATGTAAAAATACGTACGTACGAAGGAAATTAATTTTTTTTAACAATACAATACAATACAAATACTATTGTACACAAAAGAAGATAGCAACATATATGACTTATATAGAACACATGTACAATGGGCGGTCTTATCGCTCAAGGCGATTTCTTCCAGACAACCTTAGGATGGACAATATGGGCAAGTAAAGAGAGGGGTAGTACGCAGTGTAACAACATAATAGAATACATATACTACATAACATAAATACTATACATATATCTATAACAAAACTACATAAATATAAGATACAATAAACATAATAAATACAATACAATATGTCTAAATATTACATAATGTACCTGCCGGAAATTACAGTGATGATAGGTAGCGATCATTTACCAGTTTTTTAAATATAGGCAAAGATTGAGCACGCCTCACTTGTACTGGCAAAGCATTCCACAGGCGAGCAGCCTGAACTGTAAAAGAATTACCAAAGAAATTTGTGGAATGCGATGGTATCGCCAACGTGAGGTTTTCTGATGACCTTAAGAGCCTCGAATGTGTGTCACGAAGGAACACTAACTAACTAAAGGACTAACTAAAGGAACTAACTAAAGGAGCATTCTTTGCTAAGATCATTTTTCTCTAAGGTCAATGACCTTTGAACTAGGACGTCTTAAGTATTTTTCAGTTTTCTGTCTATAACTCAAAAATTTATAATCACATTATACTCAAAATAATTTTAAAAGAGAGTTTTTACAAAGGTCTATCAACGTGGAGAATTATAAGTATCTACGTTACATAGTTTAGAGATGGCAGGGGGGGGGGGGACAACCTCCACGTGTGTCTGACAGCTCCTATCCTTCTGGACACGTCTAGAGGGAACGGCAGTTGTTGGGCCGGTGCACCCTGGGCACGGGCAATAAGTCTCTTTTGGACCGAGGGACCTTATTGCCTGTGGCGAATATTCTGGCGCGGGAGGGGCCCGTTCTGGGCCAGTAGGGAGTTGCTCCACGTGTCCCTCTGATATCAGCAGAGGGCACAGTGGAGGAGCAGGGGCGGGCCCGGTGTGCACTCACCCTGCCACTGGGCAGGCAGCGGGGGGACTGTCTTTCCCTGCCCCCGTCGATCTCGTAACCCCAGGAGTACCCGCTGAGTAGTGTTCTCGCGCCTCTTGGGACCGAGGGTCTTGGCTTCACCGCCCGGACCGCGAGGAAGAAAACCTCTATAAAAAATTACGGGAGGTAGGGCCTGCGAGCAGCAGACTCGGGGTAGTCTGCTGCCCGACCAGCAGCTGGCGTAGCTGGCACAGCCGGCGTAGTTGGCGCAGCTGGTAAAGGCCCATGAGGTGAAGTGGTGTGCAGTGTTCCGTGTGCACCACCTAGGAGGGTGCGGCCGACGTTAGGCCGCACGGGGAGAAGGGGCTCGCCTGCTTGTGGCGAGCCAGGACCTGTCGGGGGTGGTTGTGTGAATACTCACGGGTTCCCACGCCCCCGGCTAAGGTAGTTGAAGGAACACCGTGGTGGTTTTAGTCGGTAAGAGTCCGACACTGGCTCCGCCTACCCCGGGCGGAGTGCGTCCATGAGGATTTCCCCACGGAAAAAAAAAAAAAAAAAAAAAAGGGGGGGGGGGACACATTGCAAGCCACTTTAGCTGGCTATATTTCGCAGATGGTACACCTGATAAAAAAGTGCTGTATGAAACATTACCTTCATTTTAGTAGACCTATTCAATGATACCACACACGAGGGGGTGGAGCGAAAAAAATATTTTCATCCCCATTTCACATGTATGGGCGCCACCCCTAAAATACATAATCACGCATTTTTTATTCTTTTAAAATTGAGATCTATATTTAAACTATCTTTTAACAAAATTGCATGTACTTATATTTATAACTGTCGAAGTTATTAAGCTGTAAAGGATTAGGACAGACGGACAGATGGATAGACGCACAGACGGATGGACATGACGAAACTGTAAGGGTTCCTTGTAGGACTACGGAACCCTAAAAAAGGTACATATATCATTTATCGTGTACGTATCGGTCGGAACAAAAGTTCGTTTATCGTTGAACGGGAGTAGACTCCCTGGCTGTTATAGGTATATAAAGATTGAATATTTGAAATCGTAGTTTTTTTTTTTTTTGTAGATTGCAAAATATTCTACTACCTATATTTTTCAAGTTTCGTTGATAGTATGGAGAACTTTGTTTCATCGATAACAGATTTAGTACATCACTAGTTACATTGACAATTAAATAGAGGGAAAGAGATAGTGTATTAAGTGCTTGCGTAAGAAAGAGATGTTTTGTGAAAGACATCAACGTGCCGTCTGCACCTTTGGTGTCCGTTACGAATTAACCAGTATAAGATGAACTCTCATTAAAAATTAAATCAGTTGAAAAATCTAATTGGATAATGACATTATTAACTTAACGATGAAATGTTATGCCGTCTTTCTGGACACTCAAAGACTTGCTGTTTTTACAACACAATCGTACTGTGCAAGAAGTCATTATAACATTTATTTGTAAATTTTGTGTTCACTAACACGGAAGTGTCAACGGCTCACAGAAGTGGTCGTAACTGATTCAAATTGTTTGAGTGGCGGCTTACATACAGGATTTTTCCCTTATGTGTGATAGAAATCGGTCGCCTGTTATGTGGCGTCTAGGGGCTGTGTTGTCGCTGGAACGTAGTGATAATAGGTAGGTACTCAATTCAATTCAATTCAAAACTTTATTGCTGAACAAAGTAGGTACATAAATATACATTGCAAGATGTTGAGTGAATGTGCAGTTCACTATGTTCTACCAATTAAGGCATGCAAAATTATGTTATAGTAGACAAATTATAATGATTATGGATGAATATAATATTATTATTATTGTAGGTATGTCAAAAATTATATCAACTCTTATAATAATTATAGAAACAAATCGGACCTCGAAAGCATTCACCTCAATGTCAAAAAAATTACAATATCATAATAGTATCATATATTTCTATCAGACAGGTACTCATTTAACGTGTAATATGTCTTATTTATTAATAGATTTATCAATTGTTTCTTAAATATATTTCTATCGATGCTGTCTAATATTGATTTTGGTAATTTATTATATATCTGCGGTGCCATTCCTAGGAAACTCTTATTCAATATTGCTTTTTTGTGTTGTCTACTGCATATTTTATTTTTTTACTCTGATTAATCATTAGATGAAATCCCCAACAATGTTCATTAATAGTACATTATGATACAAGTGAGCTAAGTTGACTATTATACTCGCTCGAGGCTGGATTCCAGCCCGAGCGGAAGGCGAGGGCGTAATGGAGTCGAGAGTATAATAGTCAATGCTCACGCGTGTCATACGACGTTTTTCAACACACTTGCGAGGAAAAAAACATAAATTACACATTACAAATATTGAATTTGTGAAAAATGATAAAAATGGCGCGCGCGGTGACATACAGTTATGCGCGCGCAGGTGGTCGAAGGAAACCGCCAAACAGCCTAATATAAAAATATTATAAATTGTTTTTTTTATTTAGTTATAACACAAATTAATATTAATTTGTTGACAAAAATTAATAATTTGATGAAATGAAATGTTTAAATGTCATATTTTAATTAATACAGTTGATTTATTCCCAATTTTTTTCAATTTAGTTTAAGTATAAAAACTCTTTGCTGCGATTTAAAAATAAACTGTAAAGTAAAAAGCACTAGTGCGATAATATAATGTAAAAAGCACGAGTGCGTTATAATAAGCTACATTATGAACCTAAAAGCGGTGCAGTAAGAGCCGTTTTACGAGCAAGTGTGTTGAAAAAAACATTACAACACACTTGCTCGTAAAGTGGCTTTTTATGCCTGAACTAAATTAAAAAAACCGGCCAAGAGCATGTCGGGCCATGCTCAGTATTATAGGGTTCCTTAAGTAGGTCTAATTACAAACGAATCAAATCGAATATTAATCATTGCTATTTTAGTTTTTGCAAACAGCGCCACCTAGTGCTAAATTTATGAAGCTAAATTAAAGAAGTGTGTTTCTTTTTGTGATTTTTTTAAATAGAAAGTAACTAAAGGAGCATTATTTGCTACGATCATTTTTCTCTAAGGTCAATGAACTAGGACGTCTTAAGTATTTTTCAGTTTTCTCACTATAACTCAAAAATTTATAATCACATTATACTCGAAATAATTTTAAAAGAGAGTTTTTATAAAGGTCTATCAATTTTGAAGACTATAAGTTTCTACGTTGCATAGTTTAGAAATGGCAGGGGGGGGGGGGACACATTGCAAGCCACTTTGGCGAACTGTATTTCGCAGATGGTATGCCTGATAAAAAAGTTGTGTATGAAACATTACCTTCATTTTAGTAGACCTATTCAACGATACCCCACACGAGGGGGTGCAGCGAAAAAAATATTTTCATCGCCATTTCACATGTATGGGCGCCACCCCTAAAATACGTAATCAAGATTTTTTTATTCTTTTAAAATTGGGATCTATATCTATTCCATTTTTTGTCAAAATTTCATTTACTTATGTTTATAACTGTAGAAGTTATTAAGCGGTAAAGGATTAGGACAGACGGACAGACGGACAGACGGACAGACGGACGGACATGACGAAACTATAAGGGTTCCTTGTAGGACTTCGGAACCCTAAAAAATGGGAATAAATCAACTGTATTAATTAAAATATGCTATATAAACATTTCATTTCATCAAATTATTATTTTTTGTCAACAAATTAATATTAACACATAAAAACATAACATAACATCACGCCTGTATTTCCCCGAAGGGGTAGGCAGAGGTGTATATATAGTACACCCAAATTTCGCCAGTTATGTTATAGTCGGACTATAACATAACTGGCGAAATGTGGTGTTATTGGGTTTTTCCATTAGGAAATTCTCAGTAGCAGCCTGGGACTAATAGTCCCATGTAATAGGGGGTGAGCCTATTGCCATTAAACGGGCACAAATCCATACTCCAGGCTGCTACTGAGAATTTCCTAATGGAAAAACCCAATAACACTTTGCCCGACCCGGGAATCGAACCCAGGACCCCACCACCATTACTTAATATTAATTTGTGTTATAAATAAAAACATCAACACAATGTTTTGATGCAAAATATTAGAAGTGCAAAACGCAACATAGCAGGCTTTCACACACTATTAGCCCGGAGCAATGTAGAATGGGATCTCATTATTCTTACGGAATGCTGGCTTCTGGTTAACCCTAACATACCAACAATCGAAGGTTATAACTCCTTCTCAACAACAAACAACATGACTCAAAATGAAGGTGTTATTGCATATTATAAATCTACTCATGCATATACGACATCGGAGCCCATAATTTGCGACGCAAATTGCTTGCTTCTAATAGCAAACACGAAAACGGCTATTCTCGCTATTTACCGTCCGCCAAGCAAAAGTGATGTTTCGAACTTCCTGGATTCCCTAAATAACATACTTATTTCACTAAAATCATACAATAATATTATATTAGCCGGGGATATCACCTTTTATAATACTGCACTTGAATCAACCTTGCTATTCATTTTTAATTTTTTGTAACAATAACGCGTCTTTGAACGGGATGATTCCGCAAACGGACTGACGAATATTGTCAGTTTTTGTACTGTTCACTTCAGTACTGCGTATATTATCATATTATAGTTGAATCAGCCGTCCTATTGATTGTTCATTTTTTGTAACTATAACGCGTCTTTACGCGGGCTGATCGCACAAACGGACTGACCGTTTGCAGTCAGACTGGTACCATTCGCATCAGTGGAGGTCCCTACACCCTTAAATACAGAATCAGCCTTGCTATCGATAGTTACCAAAACTACGGTTATATCTTATAACGTATCGACATACAACGTGTTATTGAAAACCTCTTAAGGGGTTATTGTACGCCTCCGTATGAAGAACTTTAAGGTCCGTATTACAGAAGCTTCCTCAAGTACAGTTTAAACTCCAATCACCTGATCACTACTTAAGGATAGAATCGTTACTTGAGTATCGGCCTTATTCCAGAACGGTAATTATAAACTTTAATTCAACAACATAAAACATGAATTTGACCTGAAATATAATAGAAATCTCTACTCAAGCGTAGTCTGGACCACACTAGAGTGATTACAGATCAAATCTCAGCTCAAATACCGAAACAGGTGACAGTATAAAACAAAACTAAACTCAGCTGAACTGTGATCAACAAATCTCTGCTTGAGGAACGTTCTAAAATCAAAGCTCAACTTTAAACTAGATTTAAACAGAGATCAACGCTTGAGTATCGTTCTGTAATACTGGCCCTACTATACATAGATGGGACCAATCCTGAAATTGCAAAAAAAAAAATTGTTAGTGCAACAAAATTTTTGTTCTGTCGTCCATGTTACACATGTATGCGTCTCAGTCGAGCACTCTGGTTAGAACTGCCCACAGAATACATACCTACATTGAACTCACGATAATAGCGAGGAATTTAATCGCAGTGCGGAGCAGTGTTGCCAGATCGATGGAACGAAAATACGATGCACAGTGGGTCAAAATTACCAGAAATACGGTAAATCAGTTTAAAGAAATACGGCAGATTTACGGTGATAAATTTTCTGAATTTTCTGCCTATAATTGAAGGCAAAACTGGTGATTGCGACGTAGTAACCCTCGAAACTCAAAATTTCTTGCGTTTTTTGCAAGCTGTAGCTATATTTCACGTTATATACCTACCTATTGATCGGAATATTTTTTGCGACAATAATCACAATATCGTAATAATATAGTGAGTAGTAGTAGGTATTTAGTACTAGTAGTATAACATCCTAGCTTTATAAGCTCCACAATATAA
Source organism: Asteroscopus sphinx (assembly GCA_949699075.1). Taxonomy (NCBI): domain Eukaryota; kingdom Metazoa; phylum Arthropoda; class Insecta; order Lepidoptera; family Noctuidae; genus Asteroscopus; species Asteroscopus sphinx. The sequence goes on along the minus strand of OX453022.1, from coordinate 15,554,307 downwards.
AGTTACTATCAAATTATCGATTATATTATCGAGCTTATAGAGCTAGGTGAATGTTATTATGAGCATTATTCAGTAGATCATCATCATCATTTCAACCAAAACGCCTCCCGCACCTCCACCAAGATTGAGTAGATATATTGTGACAACAACATACAACGTGAATTAGAGCTACAATTTGCAAAAAACACAAGAAATTTTGAATTTCGCATGCTACTAGGTGCCCACTGAATTGAGTAGCACACTAAAGTGATACAAATTTTTAAATTTTTTGGAAAACTACCAGTTCCAGGTTGAATTCTGAAAATTACGGTAACTTTCATACACCGTAATTTATGAATACGGTAGGTGGCAGAAATAAAAATAAAAGCCAAAATTACGGCAGCTCTGCCGTAATTACGGTGCATATGGCAACACTGGTGCGGAGCTCTCTCTTAGGCCCGTATTCCAGAAGGATACTCAAGCGTTGATCTCTGTTTAAAACTAGTTTTAAGTTGAGCTTTGATTTTAGAACGTCCCTCAAGCAGAGATTTGTTGATCACAGTTCAGCTGAGTTTAATTCGTTTTATATTGTCACCTGTTTCGGTATTTGGGCAGATATTTGATCTGTAATCACTCAAGCGTGGTCCAGACTACGCTTGAGTAGAGATTTCTATTATATTTCGGGTCAAATTCGTGTTTTGTTGTTGAATTAAAGTTATTAATTACCGTTCTGGAATAAGACCGATACTCAAGTAACGATTCTATCCTTAAGTAGTGATCAGGTGATTGGAGTTTAAACTGTACTTGAGGAAGCTTCTGTAATACGGGCCTTAGTGCAATATAGCATGAATTTGGCTAGTAGGTACACTCGAACAAACGCAGTCATGACCAACCCAATGGCGTGCATTGCATATAGGCAATTAGGCAGTACCCAGTACCTTCCTCATTCAAATTCAATAGTGGTCTAAGTTATTATCTTTTTTTCAATGTACGATGATCATTTATCTTTTATTAGACCTATTAATGCTAAATTAATCTTCCTACATAAAAAAATCAATAATCTACAACACAATTAAATTCACATGAAGTCGGCCAATGCACGCCACTGGCCAACCATAAGCTTAATTTTCTACAAACATTCTAATACAATTAGGTCGAATTTCGCATAATCATATTTCCTTGGCAACAAACTTTTTATCAATTTAATTGGGCAGTGACAGTTAGTTTACCAATAATAGCATTTTTTTTAAATTAATCTATTGCATTAATAACAAAGCTCAAAATTGCATAGACTGTGACCCGTATTAATGCAGTTTCCTTAATATTCAAAATATCCTAAGTGCAGCACGACGGTATAAGAAGAAAATGTTACTGTTTTGACAATTTCATACGTTATCGGCTGAGTGGATCATGATTCCAAATTGTTGACTGTACATGTCGAGTGGCCACTGCGCCATCTAGGCCCCAGCATGCCCCAGCGATTTAATTCGCGATTCGATTAACAGCTCGCAACAGTCGACCGCACGTCAGTGGTAACAGTTTACCCTTAACAGCGTCTTTATTTCGTAAGCATGATCTATCTGTGTGCCAAATTTCATCCAAAATTTGACACAGATAGATCATAACCGGGATTAACATAATAGGCTACTTTTTCCCGGAAAAATACACAGTTCCCGAGGGATGCAAGATATAATTTTTCTGTGATAGGCCGAATTACATGCAGGCGAAGCCGCGGACATAGGCTTCTTCTTCTTTCTGTGCCATATCCTCATCGGATGTCAGCAACCACCGCACGGAATTCGTTTCTATCTTGTGCCAGTCTGCATAGACTGGCAGCGTCATTGATGTTGGTCCAGCTCTTGATGTTGTCAATCCAGGCTAATTTCCTTCTTCCCCTGCTCCTTTTGCCGTCTATCTTGCCCTCCAGTATTTTCCTCTAAATATTAAATTTTTCGTTTTTTCGTGTCCTAGATATGAGATTTTCCTTCTTTTAACTGTTTTTAATAACTCAAGGTTTTTCGACATTCTTCTTAAAACTTCAATATTAGTTACTCTATCCCTCCATGAGACCTTTAACATTCTTCTATAAAGCCACATCTCAAATGCATTTATTTACATACATGCCACATCTCAAATGCATTTATTTACATACATAGGCTCGTATCCTTGAAAAATGCAGTCTCTATTTTCCGTTACATCCCGCATTTCATACTATAGGCATCTTCGGCACTGCGGCATTATCGATCAGGTCACGGTCTTGCGCGTTGCATTTAGGTCATCTAGCCTTCCCTGGTTCTCCTAGTGCATCCACCAGTGCGTCGTCGACCGTGTTCCGAGCAAGATGAGGTGGTCCTTCGGTCCGCCTACTGAGTGCTGACGCCCCTGCATAGGCTGTGGTTCTGGGCGAGAGAAAAAGGTACATACCTACATACTTAATTGGGATTAGGTTTTTTGCTTGTTTTTCGAATTTTCGGTAGTTTGAATTGAACACCTCGACAGCGTCTTTATTTCGTAGGCAGTATGGGTGGTTTTCGTTATTCAAGTTTAGGTCGACTGTACATTTTTTGTTCGTGACGAATAGCGCTGGGAAAAGACCCTTTGAAGGATCAAGAATAATGTTTCATCTTTGTCTAATATTGATGTTATTACGCGGCATGAGTGTGGCTAGGATTTGACTTCTGGGTATGGGGGAGGGGAAGTGGTTGCATTCCCTGAGCTGCCACACCTAGTTACACAAAATATCAACTTCCTTGCAAGGTATATATTTAGTCCATTATGCAGTAGGTGCTATGTTGCAACAAAAAGGTTTTTATGAGTAATTAATACGTACTACGCAAGAAGTGGCGGGGTTAGTGCAGTTGGAGATTTTCCCTTCTCCAACTCAACTCCTTGTAACGCAGACGCTCACCGCACAAATGCAGTGTTGCATTCCCCTACTCCCGACCAAACCCTGTTGTGCGTTCCCCCACTACCCGCACAAATCTCGTAACGCACTCTCCGCTCTTCACACAACTCCCATGTCGCATCCCTCCGCTTTCTGCACAACCCGTGACGCAGCCGCCCTGCTCCCGCACAATCCCCGCGACACATCTCACTCCTCGCACATACCATGTGGTGCATCCCCCCACTCCCCGCACAACACGGGGTTGCCTCCCCCCGCTTCCCTGTAAGGTTGGCAATCTCTCCTTTATTCAGCCCGTAATAATACATTTACGTTTCAGAATAATTTCACGTTATCAGAATCGATATTCATATGTAAGGACACAGCTCATTTGGAAAACTCTTCAATAAAAATAATCAAATTAAATATTAAATCATTATTACAAGTCATTATCACTTTCAATTTACAATTCATAATGATTTTATATTTAATTTGATTATTATTATTAAAGAGTTTTTCCAACTGAGTTGTGTCCTTTCGAATGAATATCGATTCTGAATAATTTCTGATAACGTTGCTCACAGGAACAACAGGGTTTTTGTTACGTACTGTATAAATTTTACTGTGTTTATTTAATAAGTTGAAAATGATTATAGTACCATAGAATTTCGTATTTCAGCTCATCTGGTGCGATACTGGGCTCGACTTGCTGGGCATTCGAACATCCACCGGACACCGCCTACTTGCAGCCATATCTTATTGACGACAAAAGTAGGTTTTTGTTTTTTTGCTTAATTTATTGCAGATGTGACTACACATGTGTATGCAATAGGAGTGCTATGTAATAAGGAAGTCTCAGATCGTGTTTCAGGGGCGCAGGGCAATGCGACATGGGGGCTATGCGGTGAGCAAGGGGATTGTGCAGGGTTCGGGGAGATAACAGATAAAGATAACTTTTATTATGATTGAATAAAAAAAAACCTTACATAATTGTTAGAACCAATTTTAATTTTCAATAGACCTAATCACATAATTGTTTTTGTGTATTGTAATGTTCTATTTCAGTTATAAATCGTAATTTAAACAATTACAATAATAAACCTAACTGCGATCGCCAACCCGCCTGCCAAGCGTGGTGATTATGGCATATCCCCCCCATTTGGAGGAGGCCTTTGTCTGTTTTTTGGCTGAAATTATTATGTTGAAGTAATCGTAATGGCACTTGTTTTCTACTGAAAACCTCAAGGGGAAATTGTACTCATCAGTATGATCTACTTTTACTATGGGACCAACCCAGAAATCGCAAAAAAAAACTGCTGATCCCTACATTTTTCGTCACATGAATCGACAAAATGTAGGCTGTTAAAATCAGCTGTTACTTCAATCACACGTTATACCTATATTACGTGAGAGTGCCAGACGGCGCGTTTATGTCTTTTGTTCGAAAATTCTTCACTCGTGGAACTGGGTGGCTCGGAACCAATATGCAATGCGTAAATTACTTTACAATTTAAAAAAAATCTGTGTAAAAAGATTTCCTAAAACTATTTCTTGTCCACCAGACACCTGTACGTCCTCGTCATGAACTCATCTGGGCAGCTGATGAACCAGTTCATTTTGCTCGAAGCAGAACTCAGCAGTCGACCACTCACGAAACAAACAAGACCTAAACACAAGAAGCTTGAACAAAACCAAACCCAAACCTTTTACAAATTACATAATAACATCCAAGTAATCTGTGAATTTAAATTCGGAAAACAAGAAATATCTAAAAATTGAAGCAGCGATCATTGGTGTAGTCGACATCTTGACTTACTTCGGTTATAGGATGACCCAGGGCTGTGCCAAAAATGCAATTCAGTGGTTGCATCGCGAATTTAGTCACAATTCTGAAGTAATTCGTTTTGATGGCGGCTATGGCTATTGATTGAATTTCTTGTCTACTGAATGACTTTTCATTTTTTTTATTTCTAAGTGATTTGTGTTTTTGCAATATTTATGTCCACTTTATTTTATAAGTTTAGTCCAGGCACGGATTAGGGGATCGAGGGCTCAATGGCCCTTTTCCCTTTCTTTCCTTTTATTTTGTCATTTTATTTGCATGGTAGTTTCTGACTTCTCCCTGAATTTGACCGTGTCTGAACAAAAAAAATGATTTTTAGTTATCGTGCCAAAGCAGAAATACATTAACAAACGTCATAATGTGTTTCTCAGATTTAATGGGATCCGATGCCACTTGGGACAAGTTTATTGGCATGATAGATTGGCATGCCGTGCAGTGCCTGAGTTTGTCCAGTGTAATGTGGACAATCTCGGGCACTATACTGCTCATCCCATGAAGTAACTGGTAGACTAGCCTACTGGCCTTGGCTTCATTGATGTGGCATTACCTAGTTAGGTACTTTAGTGGCAAAGCGAACTAAGTCTCACATGTTTCGGCGGTTTCATGGTCGCCCTTACCTTTATTATATCTAAACGTATGCTACAATCTAGAATAATATTAGAATAATAATATTATAATAAAAACTATGGGTAATAATTATGAATCGTTGTAATTAATAAATAATATTATAATATCACCATTGTTTTATTAAGCACCACGATGTCAATTACAAGTCTTTAAGACGCTGTGTGTAGCTAAATACCTTCACTAAAACAGATTCAGCAGGAAAATTACATGCAAATCTAGCGAATTAATATCCAATCTATCCACGATTTGCCCTACTAGAGATAGAAATTTGACATATTTTGTATGAAGCTTATAAAAAGAAAGAAAGAAATAAATATTTTTGGGACATTTTACACATCACCATCTAGTCCCAAACTAAGCAGAGCTTGTGGTATGGGTACTAGACAATGGATATAATAGTTGTATTTTTTTTTTTGTTAATACATACTTATAATACACTAGCTTTTACCCGCGGCTCCGCTCGCGTTAAAATCTGCTAACCCACGTCAGTCCAGTCCAGTCCAGTCCAGTCCAGTCCAGTCCATTCCAGTCCAGTCCACTGTCCCACTGTCCCGCTGTCCCGCTGCCCCACTGCCCCGCTACCCCACAGCCCCGCTATCCCACTGCCCCGCTGCCCCACTATCCCACTGCCCCGCTGCCCCACTGCCCCGCTGCCCCACTGCCCCGCTGCCCCGCTGCCCCACTACCCCGCTGCCCAGCTGCCCCGCTGCCCAGCTGCCCCACTGCCCCGCTACCCCACTGCCCCACTGCCCCGCTGCCCCGCTTCCCCGCTGCCCCACTGCCCCGCTGCCCCGAATCCCCACTGCCCCGCTGCCCCACTGCCCCGCTGTCCCGCTGCCCAAATGCCCCGCTGCCCCACCATACCACTGCCCCACTGCCCCGCTGCCCCACTATCCCACTGCCCCGCTGCCCTGGTAACCCACTGCCTCGCTGTACCACTGCCCCGCTGCCCCACTATCCCACTGCCCCACTGACCCGCTGCCCCACTGCCCCATTGCCGCACTGCCCCACTATCACACGGCCCCACTGCCCCACTATCCCACTGCCCCACTGCTCCGCTGCCCCGGTAACCCACTGCCCCGCTGCCCAACTATCCCACTGCCCCGGTAATCCACTGCCCCACTGCCCCACTACCCCACTGCCCCACTGCCCCGCTGCCCCACTATCCCCCTGCCCCACTGCCTGCCCCGCTGCCGCACTCCCCTACTGCCCCGCTACCCCGCTAACCCACTGCCCCGCTGCCACGCTACCCCACTGCCCCACTATCCCACTGCCCCGCTGCCCCGGTACCCCACTGCCCCGCTGTCCCACTGCCTCGCTGCCCCGCTTCCCCGCTGCCCCACTGCCCCACTAACCCACTGCCCCACTGCCCCACTGTCCCACCGTGTCACCGTCCCACTGCCACTGTCCTACTGTCCCACTGTCCCACTATCTCTCTATGTCACTATCGTCCCGTCCCATGTCCCATGTCCTGTCCCATGTCCCATCCTATGTCAAGTTCCATGTGCCGTCCCACTGTCCTGTCCCATGTTCCGTCTCATGTCCCATCCCATTTCTCGTCCCATGTTCCGTCCCCTGTCCCGTCCACTGTCCCGTCCCCAGTCCCGTCCCCAGTCCCGTCCCCTGTCCCGTCCCCAGTCCCATCCCCAGTCCCATCCCCTGTCCACTCCACTCCACTCCATCGTACATTACTATCCGCTCGTGCAAATGCATAGAAGCTTCGATCTGTCGGGTGAGTACGCAACCCACGAATTATTGTTTTTCTTTTTTTCTTTCTTTCTTTCTCAAAACTCCCATACCAGTTTTTAAGTCAGATCATCAGCTTTCAAACAAAAAAAAAATCATCAAAATCGGTCCAGTAGTTTTAGCGTGATGCTGGAACAAACAAACAAACAAACAGACGTTTACAATTTTATAATAGTTAAGAAGATAAGATAAGAAACAACCAGACCAACACAAACACTCATGTTCATCACACAAATATTTGTGTCCTGTGGGAATCGAACCCACGACCACGTGATCAGCAGTCCGACACTCGAACCACTAGACCACAGAGGTCGTCGAAGAAAAGAAAAGAAAGAAATATTTATTTCCTTCAAAAGTGAAGCATAAAATTACAAAAAAAAATCTAGAACACAGAACAAATACAGGTACAGAGCCAAGTGTGGTAAGATATGCGTCACATCCGCGCAAAACGGCCACCGCTCAGCGTATTGCTGTGCCTCATGCACGGAGCAAAGACACAGCGCTGGTTTTCAGCGACAGCCGATCAGCCTTATGTCAAATTCCTATCTCTAGTAGGGCAAATCGTGGATAGATTGCATATTAATTTTGGCTGCAAGTCGGTAAGTGTCCGACAAATCTCTCCGCCTTCTCCAGACGGAGAATATCCATAAGGATTTCCACCCGAAAACAAAAAAAAAGGCTAGCGTGGTGGACTAAGGCCCGAATCTTTCTCGCACTGAGAATAGGCCCCGTGCCCAGCAGTGGTGCAGTAATGTACTCATAATTATCATCATCGTTTCAGCTGAAATACGTCAACTGCTGGACATAGGCCACCCCCAATAGGGGGGGGGGGAATATGCCATAATCGCCACGCTTGGCATGCGGGTTGGAAATCGCAGTTGGTTGGTTAAAATTTAAATACACAGAGAACGCTGCTGCCCATCCTCTGATGAATCCCTTAGGCTTGATTTCACCAACAATAATGTGACCGTTTACCCACAATTCCAGTATATTTTTTGAGTAATCAGCCGATTAATCTGAGAATTAACGTTGATGAACACCGGAGTCGCCATTTACTAATCTACTGATTATGTTGTATGTTATGTGTATGGGTACGGTCACAACAGGGTAGAACGATGCCTTATGAATAAGTGTAAAAGAGACATCAGCACAAAACTTAATTGACACCTGACACTGTACCATGTCATGCTATGTGAAAAAGATTAAAACAAGGTGGTCTGGCCTCTGGCAATAACAACAGCTATGATGACTCAATCTTGTTAGATCTTTGGTAGCCTTGCTTATTCAAAATATACAAACAACGGCGTAGACAGAGAATAAAGGTAGACATGCTCTTAATTGCGAAAGTGAGATGACACATATGTCAAAATGTATGTGTGTGAGCAGGATATAACATTTTTTTTCTGTCTCTATTTACGTATAGGTTTTTTGTTGTTTGCCACCACTAGTCATTGGTGGCAAACAAGTTGTGGTGTCAAAAGATTTTCGTTGATAAAAACTTTAAAACGCCTATTTTGTGTGATTTGTGACTTTATTGATATTTCAAAAGGTAATATTTAGTGTGTAGTGATGGTGAATTGCTGTATAGGCTGTAAAAGCCGTAGTGAACGAAATCTACCAAACATAACCTTTCATCGGTAAGTAATTTTTTTTATCTATTACAGTAAGTAAATCAAAGGATTATTGTACTCAAGACTGTTTTCTGTCAATAATAAGCAAAATGTATTCATAACTTCATCTAAAAAGACGATAAAATCATAACTTGTTGTTTGTACTAACCGACCAAAGTGTGAGGCATATGTTACTACGTGACATTTGTCAATAGTCGGATAATATCTTGACGGGGATACCAGCATTTGATTATTTTTACCACTACATGTTTTTAATTTTTACTTTTTATTTTCAGTTTCCCGAATGAACCATTCTTAAGAAATAAGTGGACTGAGAGTACGGGCCGAGTTAACTGGCATTCAAGTCGTCACTCCCGAATCAGATGTTATGGGCAAAGGTAGCCGTCATCCGAAGCCATAAACGAAACTATAAACAGGATATTGTCTAAGTCAAAGTATTTATTGCTTTCATTCATGTGTAAGTACTTATGATCTAAACAATACAATTAAAGAAACAACATGAAACCCCGCCAGGGCACAGCAATTTAAATTACACAATTTAATAAAAATTATGATATCTAATTATTTAATTTAATCCTTAGCTAAAACAATTTTATGAACTAATTTACGAATTAAATTCTAGTAATTACATTAGCGGTGTGATTAATATTATGTACCTATATATTACATTGTTATTATCAATATTGTCATAAATTATAAAATTATTATATTTATACTGTATAAGGAAACATTTTATTGCACAAAAATTGTCTTACTACCTAATATAATATAAATCATTTTATAATCGAAAAACTGCTGGAGCGTATAGTAGCATTTTAGTAATAGATACCAATTTATGTAATTTATTTTTGAATATGTTATCATTAAGACTTTTTTTTAAAGTTCGATGTATTTTATTATATATTTTGATGCACATGACATATGGACCTGAATCAATATGAAATATGGATAGACTGGATATTGGTAACGTTAAACTATTTTGGTTTCGTGGGGTTGAGTGTAATGGTCTTTATTTTGAGGAAAGAGTGATGTGTGTTTTCTGACAAAGAAAGGGTTTGAGGGTTTGGGGGGGTTTGAGCCGTCTGGATACCATAACCCATAACCCATAGGGGTTGGACTGACTTTTTGCAAGTATCGCCTATTTAGTTTAGTGTCTAGTTCTAGAGTAAATCAAGCCGTGACTATAGAAATAAACCCACTAATATGCTATTTTATGCCATCTGTTTTTCAGTTTTAGGAGTTAGGAGACACTGGAATAGTTATTAGGTTTATTTGTGTCCCAAATTTTATCCAAATTTATTCAGTTGTTTCAGTGCGATTGAAAGACAAGCAAAAATAAATAGATAATAAATTCAATTTTAATTAATAAAAATTGTACGGTAGATTAATTTTTAAGACGCTTGTCATCTAAGTTTTCCTGCGACCACAAACGCTGCAAATCTTTCAAAACGTCAGGAAAACCAAATTTAAATAATATACGCGATGTAATCCGGTTAAACTTGTTTTATTATAATTTATAATACATCATATAGCTAATGCGTTTAATGCATCGATCGGGGCCTGCGCCTTGCAACTGACCGGGAGGGCGGTGCAACCCCTTCATCTGCATCGGAGGTGGTCGGTATGCCGCAGTCCGCCGCTGAACCTGCCCGGAGCGTCACGATTTATGAGTCTCGTCTCCGAACCGTGTGTCTCTTGGTGATAGATCAAGGTAAGTGGTTGAATTTTTATTTAAGAAAATGAATGTGTTTTTTGGTGTTAATCAAGTAAGTCTACATAGGTAGAGACAAACATAGGTTTGTGATCGTGATGACTACGCCCTTTGTATGGTGAAACTTGAGTCATTGAGCCCAGTCACTCTAGTTTTCAGTAAACTGTCTGCTGCAACTATTTTACAGTGAAATTATCGGCTATACACACTGAGGTAGTACATAGTACCTCATTGGCTATACATAAATATCAAAATTATATATCACCCCCCTGCCCCCTTTAAGCCGCGACCACGCCCTTGCATCGTGTAACTTGCTTCTCAAGTCCCTAGTTTCAAGTACTCTCCTTTCCAAACGATAAAGTATATACATAGCCAATATTTATTACGGGGAAAATTATATTAGTTCAATTTATAGATTATAATTTAACCCCCCCGTCCCCTCGTGTCATGACCACGCCCTTGTATTCTGCAATTTGAGTCTGAAGTCTCTGGTTTAGTTCTTACCAGCGACAACACAGCCCCTAGACGCCACATAACAGGCGACCGATTTCTAATATTTCTATCACACATAAGGGAAAAATCATGTATGTAAGCCGCCACTCAAACAATGTGTTGTCGCTGGTTCTTACCTACTTTTCTAGTAGATCAGCTGCTAAGTATACAATTCCATCACGTCATAGCTCCAGATATTGGTAGTGAAGACTTGTGTTTCTGTAAGCATTAAAATGTTATTGTCTTCTTCGGCAGGAACCTACGTGTTCTCGCTTCGCCGGCGCCGTAGCTGCCGTGCGGAGCGAGACGAGCTGTTCCATCGAGTCGTTGCGCGCCGGGGCTTAGTCCATCTAGAGCCCCACAATACCATCTAAACGCAGCAATCAAGCGGCAAAGGTCTGTACCTATTTACTTCTTCTTACTATTGGTTGAACATTCCGTCGATTTTTCTTAGTGCGCAACTATTAATCTCTCTAGCCTTACCCCCCATCCACCTTAGCCATCTGTGGGTGTGGCATTGTCTTTAATTGTAACGATCCATATTCAGCAGAAAAACCTTTTGACATAACATTCGCCATTTTGTAAATAAAATAAATAAATATCTTTGGGACATTTTTTACACAGCACCATCTAGTCCCAAACTAACCAGAGGTTGTGCTATGGGTACTAGACAATACGACCACGACCTTGCTATCAGCAGTCCGACACTCGAACCACTAGACCACAGAGGTTGTGTAAAGTATACCGTTAGCAGAAGATGCCTTCCGCCAAAGAACATCCAATCCAATTGGATGTTGCAATATAATGTACAAGTAGATTCACAACAGTTCCTTTTACGCTTTAAGATTTGTTTATTATCATCATCATCTCGGCCTATATTAGTTCACTGTTGGACAAGGACATAGTTTTCTCCAATAGCACGCCAATGACATCCACCCTCGGCCACTCGCATTCAGTTGCTATCAGGCACCTTGCCAATATCATCGCTCCACCGAGCCTGATACATATAACACCTTCACGACAGTTCCTTTTTAACTTTAAGATTTGTTTATTATCATTATCATCATCTCTGCCTATATTAGTCCACTGATGTCTGATGTATGTCCATAGACCCCTCCAATAACACGCCAATGACATCGATACTGGCCACTCGCATCCAGTTGCTACTAGCCACCTTGTCAATATCATCGCTCCACCGAGCCCGAGAGCGTACTACCCTACATTGCCGATTCATGGTCTCTACTCAAGTACTTACGTCTATCCCAACGGTTATCGGTTCTTCGGCTAATGTGGCCCACTGTCACTTCAGCTTTGATCCTGTGGGTTATGTGGACAGCTTTAGTTCTCTGTCAGATCACCTCGTTCCCGATTCGATCCTTCAGAGAGACTCCGAGCATAGCCCTTTCCATAGCCCGCTGAGCTACTTTATATTTGTGGACCAGCCTTACCACGAGTGTCCAAGTGTTGTTTATTATAGAACTTCTAAAATAATACATTATTCTTTACCAGGTCCTCGGTCGCCTCTGACAACCCGCGAAGATGCAGCTTCTCTTTCACCAATGTCTCAACCTCTCCGGCTAATAGTCTAAAACACATTTGGCGGACTCTCACCTTTCACAGATTACTTATTTCATCAAAATAAGTAATCTGTGAAAGCTGATTCTTGTGCTACAAATGTCTACAGTTAGAAGAATTGCAGAATATATGTCGTCAAATATTGTAGCAGTGTATTAGTTGACTATAGACAGCTCCAATATTCGGCAGTGTTAATTGTTGAGGGTATGAATTTGATGCCATCAAAATCTTATCGTCGGTACAATTATGATGTCATCAAATCAGGCTGATTACGCTAATGCGTGTAATAGCCGCCCTGAGGAATAGTCTATCGTTTGATGGCTATTTGAATACAAGACTCGACATATTACTGGGATAATCTGTGGATTTTTTCCCGAGGATCGCTCCTGGGGAAAAGTCCTAATAGATAATCATCCCTCTTGGTTGACGGGATTGTTCTTGTAACGTCACAAGCAAATGCCATTAGGGATTTGCTCTTCATAATTCGTTAGATTCCCTTAATATCTTACTATTTGTACGGGTAATGACGACATTGAGTGCAACAATGCATTTTATCATCTCTAGGCATTAATATTTCTGCAGTAATTCTCAACTTATTAACTCAATGAGAATAAGCACATGGATATGAAAATATGACCGGATATTTCAATATAAATAGATAACTAGCACCGGCGCGGATCCAAGGGGAGGGCAGACTCCCCTCCCTCCAAAACAAACGAGTATTTTTTGTTTTGGAGTTTTCGGTCCTTAGTGACTTCTATGAGGCTTGGATCCGCGCCTCAATTGTGTAAGAATAATAATAATGGGTATCTAAGATCCTAAGATAGTAATAAGGTATCTCGGGTGTATCTCATGAAATTAGTTTGTAATTGTTAACTGTATATCTTCTAGTTATAAGGGTATAATAAAAAATCAGTTCTTATCTAATAAAACTTAATTTTAAGACATTTTTGTTTTATTTGAAATTACCTCATAACCATTTTTGATATTTCAAAAGTATTATTCAAGATGTTGATCTGTAATCGTGCCATATTTCTAGATCTGATGATAAATAATGTGCTTAGTCACCTAAAAATACTTAAATAATTCTACGATAATTGAATATTTAAATTTTCACTTAGAAACATAGCGATAATAAACTCGGAAAATAAGTTATCGGCGACATTGTCAAAGGGTGGAAATACCTGCAAATTGTTTTGGTGGTGTCGCACACATCGTTTTTGTGTCGCACGTGACACACGGGGGGAATTTGTTTGTTTACAAATAGGTATTTAACAAAAAAAAGATTTTTGGTATTGATTTTTTTATTGATTCGTGTGCAGTATCAGTGGTATAGTCACTTCCTTAAATATGGCACTAATACAAATCTACATGTTGTATAATACTCAGCGGCCCTGCCCTCCCCTTCCCCTTTGGAGACACCATTTACATATACTATTCATATTTAACAGGAATAAGAGAGAGACAGCCATACCGCGAACTCGTCGGTGTTGGTGACTTAATTCTCATCCTAGTGTAATAAATGTAATAATTATTTTCAACTAGTAATAAATAAATAAATAAATAATAATTTTATTTCTCTCTTCACAAAGGGTGGCTTAATATGTATGAATAACTTAGATTTACGTGAACAAATAGGCGCGTATCCTTTGTGAGAGACTGGGAGTCCGTACTAGGGAAACCCTGTGTTACGGATCACCAGGCCCTCACCCTAGTTTTAAGTATGTTGCCCACCATGATGTCCCATTATTGGTTGTTTAGTAATGTTCGGTTTATTTATTGTATTTTCATAGGTGAGCCAATATTGTAATGGAAATGAATAAATAACTATATTTACACATTGTTGGTATGGAAACTTCCTTCATACATCAAAAATAAACTATAGGAATTTAACTATAAACTAAAATAAAAATAAAAAATGATATTGACAATATTGCACGTCCACCCCTAAAAACAAAAACATAAGGATGCCGAAACCCGGGATTGAACCGGGGACCTTTAGATCTTCAGTCTAACGCTCTCCCAACTGAGCTATTTCGGCTGTAAACATTGTGATAAAAATATTATTCTTTATCCTTATCTGAAAACCTGTCGTAGTGTGACGTTGTGATTTCTTATTTTACCTAATATCGGGTATAACAAATTTGTAATTACTGAAACCTGTAACAGTTTTATTTGATTTTCCTTCTAACCATATAACTTTACTAGCTTTTGCCCGCTGCTTCGCCCGCGTATTTAAATACCTTTTTCAACACACTTGCTCGTAAAGTGGCTCTTCTTGCACCGCTTTTAGGTTCATAATGTAGCTTATTACGCACGCGTGCTTTTTACATTATATTATCGCACTAGTGCTTTTTATTTTACAGTTTATTTTTAAATCGCAGCAAAGAGTTTTTATGCCTGAACAAAATTAAACATTTTTGGTAATAAATTAACTGTTTTAATAAAAATATGATAAATAAACATATCATTTCATAAAATTATTAATTTTTGTCAACAAAATAAATTAAAATTCATTTGTGTTATAAATAAAAAAAACAATTTATTTTATTTTTAATAATAGGCTGTTTGGCGGTTTCCTTCGACCGCCTGCGCGCGCATAGCTGTATGTCACCTCTCTAAGTAGTCTGTGGTGCGATTATAGGTAATAATCCGAGTGCATCCATTTTTCACAAATTCAATATTTATCTAAAATGTGTGTACCTATGTTTTTTTCCGCGCAAGTGTGTTGAAAAACGTCGTATGACACGCGTGAGCATTGACTATTATACTCTCGGCTCCATTACGCCCTCGCCTTCGGCTCGGGCTGCAATCCAGCCTCGAGTATGATAGTCAACTTAGCTCACTTGTATCATAATGTACTATTATCGCTTATCGCGCATCCCTCAAGGAAATCCCGTTACCTTCCCGGGATAAAAAGTAGCATAATAAATTCGGGTTATGGTCTATCTATGTGCCAAATTTCATCCAAATCCATCCAGCCGGCTTAGCGTTATTGAAGGACAAATAAACATCTACATTTCCATATAATATTATATTATTGGATACTTTTGCATTTATAATAATTATTAGACCTTGACCTAGACATTGTGTCGTACAGTCACAGAGCAGTTAGTATCCAGGGTCGCCTGATATAGATGAAGTTAAATTTAAAATTAGGAAATTATTATAGAACGGTTTGATTAAGGTTTTATATAAATATAATAGGTAGGTAACTGTCTGCTGTGAGAATGCCGTTTTCCCTTCCCGCTCCCTCGTACCGCACCTCAAGCCAGGCCCGGCTAGTACCAATACTGACCAATAGCAACGCTGTAAAGTGCCTTATGATATGACGTAATTTTTTAACGGTCAACCGCGGCATTCTCACAGCAGACAAGTAGTTTTTAGATTAACTTTGTCCGTTATTAAAGTGATATTTCACTCGAAAACATCCATAATCTTCTGAGGAAACTTCATTTATATCTGGCGACCTGGATACTAATTGCTTTGTTAGACTGTACATCAACACTGCACTGTCACACCTCGGCCACTCAATACAATATAAATGCTAGCACCACCTACATAACAAGATTACGTCTGTAGTACATACGAAAGCACACATACGTGTAGGTTAGGGATGCTCGCCGCTCTTAGTGCCGACTGAGTTCCAAGCGATTTTCAGTAGTTCTCAGAGACGGCGTGCTTGTATAGCAACTAGCGATTGACATCCATTGCAATCTTGCAGTCCAATTGCCATCAAACTGTAGGTGCGTGCGGGGCGCGGGCGAGGAGTCTTAAACTGGCGGGGGGCGGTGAGTGGCCGTTCTGTACGTTAGTACTATTAGATATTCTGTGGCACTGTATTGATTGTGACTTGCGTGCTGCATCTAGGCGTGGTATATTTTGCTGCATCCAGTGCGCTATCGGTCACCGAATGACCGGGACGATTTACGAGCCAGAAGTACTTACGTGTTCCTGAGCAGGGAGCAAAGGTTGGTCTAATTCATTCTTTTGTTACTATTGCAATATCTTATCAAGTAAATTGGCAAATTAAATTCTTATTATGTACGTTGTAATTAAGCCCAATTCATATGGTATTGTGTTATGTAACAATAAAACTATGAACTAATTGTTACGCTCACGGCTACGGTTGCGCTACGGACTTGCATTTCGTTCCGCTTTGCTTGTGGAAGTGCAGGGCGGATCCCCCGTTTATTTAATAAATACGCAGCCTCGCTTGGTTGCGGGGGTGGACATGCGCTGTGGGTACCTACATGCGCAATGTCAACGGTACTTGACAACGTACTTATATTTTTTGAAGTAAAACTTCTTTACGCACGCTCGACTTGGGGAGTAAGCTGGTGAATGCGTTACGAAAAGTGTGATCGGGCGAGGCGAATGGACGCTTGACTTGGGGAGTAAGCTGGTGAATGCGTTACGTTACGGTGAAATAGTATTGAGGGAGATATAAGTTAGTGAAGTTTTACTTCAGTCGTGTTGTCTAAAGCACACCATTTTTTTTCCCATTTTATTGATTTAAGTAATTGAGTAGGAGACGACAGATGCGCCGCGGTTATGCAATCGTGCGCCTTGTACAAAACCCATGAGTCAGCAGTGTCGCTACAAAATTCTCCCTTATTCTACCAATTATCCCCCAATATTTGAAAATGTTCCCCCACAGAAATAGAGTGGAAAAGTGGGCAGGGCATTTCAAAGCCTTTCTCAGTACGCCTTATGACTTGTTTCTGTAAATACTGTAACAAAAACCCGCAAAAATGCCTTATAGTGCTGTTTCTAATTGCAGAAACAAAAGCTGTAAAGTACATTTGATTAAAGTTAATTAAAAAAAATTAATGACGTTAATATGTAAGGCGTAGTTTGTTCGAAAGTTGCCACAGTTGCCAGTAAAATTGTGATTACAACCATTCTACTCCATCTATTTCTATGTATTCCCCAAATTATAGCCTTTTAACAAAAATAGGTACTACATTTTTTAAACATCAAAAAAATTCTATCAAAAAGCATATTACAATGAATTTTATAAAGCGTAAGTACCTAGTTATCTGACCATACATTACGCGGAACTCTACATTATCGCATTACTGGAGCGCTAGTTCTAACAATGCAAGCTCAACAGAAATGCGATAGCGGTCGATACCTGAGACTATAATAAAACAAATTCAAATATGCACAACAATAAAATAAGACAATATACAATGATATTTAAAAGTACAGATATGTTACTTGCGCTCGCAATCTGAAGACTCGAAAACGTCCTAATTAGAACGTTTTTCTATTAATTCGCGTCAAGTAAGGCGCCGAGCGTGACCGGTGACAAAAAAAACTAAAATGCCGTCAGGTGTGTACAGAAAGTGTCCTAATTTTTTTTTCAATTTTTTTATTTATTTTTTATTATAGGATAGCGAAACGAACTAAAGGCCCACCTGATGTTACGCGATTACCTTTGCCCATAACAACTGCAATACCACCTAGGCTATTGCCTTTTTTTTTTTTTTCTTCCCGTGGGGAAATCCTCATAGACGCACTCCGCCCGGGGTAGGCGGAGCCAGTGTCGGACTCTTACCGACTAAAACCACCACGGTGTTCCTTCAACTACCTTAGCCGGGGGCGTGGGAACCCGTGAGTATTCACACAACCACCCCCGACAGGTCCTGGCCCGCCTCAAGCAGGCGAGCCCCTTCTCCCCGTGCGGCCTAACGACGGCCGCACCCTCCTCTGTGGCGCACATGGAACACTGCACGCCACCTCACCTCATGGGCCTTTACCAGCTGCGCCAACGGTCGGTGAAGCCAAGACCCTCGGTCCCAAGAGCCGCGAGAACTACTCAGCAGGCACTCCTGGGATTACGAGACCGACGGGGGCAGGGAAGGACAGTCCCCCCGCTGCCTGCCCAGTGGCAGGGTGAGTGCACACCGGGCCCGCCCCTGCTCCTCCACTGTGCCCTCTGCTTTCTCAGAGGGACACGCTGAGCAACTTGCCATTGGCCCACATCGGGCCCCTCCCGTGCCAGAATATTCGCCACAGGCAATAAGGTCCCCCGGTCCAAAGGAGACTTATTGCCCGTGCCCAGGGTGCACCGGCCCAAGAACTGCCGTTCCCTCTAGACGTGTCCAGAAGGACAAGCAGCTGTCAAACACACGTGGAGGTTTCCTGGCCAGCACCCCTTTCCTGGCTAGCACCCCACCTAGGCTGTTGTCTTACTTTGTACTAGTTTATGTGTATTGTGCTGCTGCTGCGTACGGAACATTTTTTTTCGTTTGTTTTGTTAGGGTCACAGACATAGTAAAAAATATAGACTAAGTGCTGCGAACAACCAAAGTGAAGCCAACAAAAAAAAACCGTGATCCTTGTACAACCAGTGCTCAGCACGTACACACCATGCACCTTAAGGATATTTGTTTTCGCGATGCTTACTGGACGATGCCGCTACATGTGAACTGAGAGGGTTGAGCACGGTTTAAGGTGCATGTGTGTGCGTGAGCGCTGGTTTTTACAGGGAGGAACACGGTTTTATTGGCTTCACTATGATAGTTCGCAGCACTTCGTTTATATTTTTTACCATGTCTGTGGTTAGGGTATCAACTCAGCCTATCGCAGTCCACTGCTGGACATAGGCCTCTCCCAAATTGCGCCACAACGCTCGGTCCTCTGCCTTCCGCATCCAGTCCCCCCCAGCCACGTTCTTTAGGTCGTCGGTCCACCTGGCAGGGGGGCGCCCTACGCTGCGTTTGCCGATACGCGGTCTCCACTCAAGGACTCGTCTGCTCCAACGGCCATCGGTCCTTCGACAGACATGGCCAGCCCACTGCCACTTCAGCTTACTGATCCTACAAGCTATGTCGGTCACTCCGGTTCTTCTCCGGATAATCTCGTTACGGATTTTATCCTTCAAAGAAACTCCAAGCATAGCTCGCTCCATAGCTCGCTGAGCGACTTTAAATTTGTGGACTAGCCCAACTGTCAGTGTCCACGTCTCGGCACCGTAAGTCATGACTGGCAGGACGCACTGGTTGAAGACCTTTGTCTTCAAACTTTGCGGTATAGGCGACGAGAAGACTCGGCGAAGTTTGCCAAATGCTGCCCAGCCCAGACGGATCCTTCTGTTGGCTTCTTTCTCGAATTTGTGTCTACCAAGCTGAATTGCCTGCCCTAGGTAGACGTATTCCGTTACAACTTCGAGTGCCGACCCTTCGACGAATATTGGCCTCGGCATGACATGCATATTGAACATGACTTTAGTCTTGTCCAGATTCATGCCGAGACCGACACGTCGAGAGGCTCCGTTTAAGCTGTGCAGCATTTCGCCCAGTTGTTCCAGCGACTCAGCCATTACAACGATGTCATCGGCAAAACGGAGATGTGAGATGTTCTCGCCGTTAACGTTGATACCCTGTCCAGTCCAGTCCAGCGTCTTGAAGACGTCCTCCAACGCGTTAGTGAACAATTTCGGGGATATTACATCCCCTTGTCTCACCCCTCTGCGCAGTTGGATTGGCTTCGTCTTTTGGTCCTGAAGCTGAACAGTCATGGTAGCAGCGTTGTATAGGCATCTCAGCATCTCTATATACCGCTCATCAATGTGACATCGCTGAAGAGCATCCAGAACTGCCCAAGTTTCGATAGAGTCGAAGGCCTTCTCGTAGTCCACGAATGCCATACACAGCGGCTGATTGTACTCTTCAGACTTCTGTATGATCTGCCGAACAGTATGGATGTGGTCTACGGTGCTATAGCCTTTTCGAAACCCAGCTTGCTCTGGTGGCTGGAATTCGTCGAGTCTTCCGGCGAGACGATTCGTGATGACCCTCGAGAACAGCTTGTACACATGACTCAGGAGTGAGATGGGTCTGTAGTTCTTCAGAAGGGTTTTATCCCCTTTTTTGAAGAACAGTACCACCGCACTCCCGCTCCATGCCTCCGGTGTAGAGCCTTGTTGGATGACGGAATTAAACAGACTCTGTAGCTCCTTCAGGACCGGAGCCCCGCCTGCTTTTAGGAGTTCAGTAGTAATGCCGTCATCGCCCGGAGCTTTGTTGTTCTTAAGCTGCTCGAGGGCCGCCCTAATCTCGCCCTGGTCAACGTCCGGAAGATCCTCGGTGTAATGGCGCGTGAGCTGGGCTCTTTTGTCGTCATTGCTAGGAACCGCTGGTCTCGCCGTTTTCGTGGAATACAAATGCCCATAGAAGTTTTCGACCTCGGTTTAGATCCTCGACCCTAGGTTAGGGTATGACATATCTATACTTTTAAATATCATTGCCCACGACATTTTTAGTAGATTCTAACACTATTCTTGGGTTTTGCTTATTGCCATAGTAACGCATTGCAATATTAACAAACAAATAAAAATCTAAATGTACCTACAGTCGCCCACACGTCAATGGTAACACTTGAATCACAAAACCGCTCTTACTGGTTGCGAAATAAAGACGCTGTTAAGGTCAGACTGTTACCACTGCCGTGCGGGCAGCTGTACTACTCGACCAAGACAATAAAGATGGTATACGGTCCACCCACCACTACGCGCCATCCTCTCTACCCAAATAATTGCAGATGACATCACATTTTACAGTTTGTCTTGGCCGACTAGTAACTTATTATAGGTATAATTGTAACACCTTTAAGATCGATTACATCTGTTATTCTTCAACAGATCCCTCATTATCTTTTGAAGTCTTGCTGGATTTTGCAGTTGATCACACGAAACTTCATTTAATGAAACGTGATGAAACCGCCAAGTACTGGGAGTGATGGAAACCCTACCGCAGCTGAACTTGACAGAATACAGGACGAGATGGTAAAGTTCGCGGGATGCCTAACAATACTCAGCGATTTTACAGGCCGTCACCACCTAATACACGAGGAAATTGATGATATAGCGTTGGCAACATTACTAGAAGCTCTTGTGAACGAGTTGGAGATGTCAGCAGTAGCGCATGAGCTGATCCCGGACCAACACCTATACGTCATCGAGTCTAAAGTCCTAGGAGAGCTCGATGAACGTGACCATGTTTTCGTCAAACGCTCGGCGTACCCTAAACTGCAGAACGGCGAAGATATGCCCCGCCCTTGCTATGTTCTCCTCAGAATGGTCAATAATGGTGTATCCATTGATGTAGTTTAAATAAATTAAAATATATAAAACTAGCTTTTATTAAGTGACACCAACACTAGTTATGGTTTCACGGTGGCCATCGTGACACTGACAGACCTTCAGAAGGCCAATTCTCGCAATAAAAAACGATCAAAATATAGTTCTAATCTCAATGCTTTAAATCTCGATATCCTGACAGTAGATGTTCCTGTTTGTCATTTATTTGTGACCCTTAGGTCATTAATGTCACCAATAAACGGCAATCAGAAAGATATACTAAAATTAAAATTCTTTATTGTGCCAAAAATACAAAACATTGGTTGAATGAAGCCCTAGACCTCACACTTGGATTCCCTGTGTGGTGGGGTCTAGTCTCTTTTAGTTCAGAAGACATAGTTGACACGGTTCAGAAATAATTTAATCAACAATTGTTTTTTACAAAGAGTTCTTTAATAACAAAAACAAAAAACATTAACGTTTTTTCGTTATGAGAACTGGCCTTCAGGCCGCGAATTTCTCGGGTGGTATTTATTCTAGATTTTTCTGTAATTCCATTTATTAATTTCAAAGGTAAGCAACTTTTGAATAACTAGCTTATAATAGAACTCAATCGTGGAAATTAGTCGGGAGTCTACGAGGAACATCTACGGCGTAGTCGTCTACGACGTAGCGTAGTCGCAAAAATAAATGTCTACAATGCGCGAGGTCGCGTATAGGCGTATAAATAAATTGTAGGCCTAAAAATAAATGTCAACGACGTACTATGTGGTTAATTAAGAAGATTTTTACAAGCTTTTAATTAACTTGCAATGTTTGTTAGTTGGTTTAGGTCAAATCTTGCAAGCTAAAAATCCAGTTCCCGTTATCAGAATTGGCTGAAAGGTACACATGTAAACCCGATGACAATGCAATATTATGGTGTTTAGGAGCTGATCTGATAATGGAGCCGGTAGGTGGTCACAGGATCTCTGCTGTAGTTACCGTTGACATACAAAGTTTGGGTTACAGTACCAAATCCAGGTCTTATAAAAGCTGTGTTCATCAAAAAAATTATTTCATGTTACGTTCATTTTATTGTTGTAGTGTAACAACCCTCAGCCAAACATCAGTTTGGCAGCTGGATATTATACTGTGTATTCAACAAAGGTAAACAGATAGTTGCCGTGTGCTTCAAATATTAGCCGGAATTGAATTACCCTGGCAACACGCCAGGAAAATGCAACTCGCCTTGTATAAGACAGGGTAGAATTAGGGAAGGGGCACACCGACAGAGTAGCGGCGAAGAGTAGTTCACTGGTCGCAAGGCAAGGCACACAAAGCGGCGACTAGGCTCGCACCGGCTCTTAGGTCCGTATTACATAACGTTCCTCAAGTACAGTTTACACTTCAATCACCTGATCACTACTTAAGGATAGAATCGTTACTTGAGTATCGGTCTTATTCCAATACGGTAATTATAAACTTTAATTCAACAACATAAACACACGAATTTGACTTGAAATAGAATAGAAATCTCTACTCATGCGTAGTCTGGATCCCACTAGAGTGATAACAGATCAAATCTCTGCTCAAATACCGAAACAGGTGACAGTATAAAATAAAGATAAACTCAGCTGAACTGTGATCAATAAATCTGCTTGAGGCATGTTCTAAAATTAAATCCCAACTCAAAACTAGTTTGAAACAGTGATCAACGCTTGAGGAACTTTACTTACGCTTATACTGGCTTTACTTGCGCTTGTGGCCACTCGACCGCTCTTTGCGGCCATATGAGCCTATAAGCCTCCCAATGAGTTTTTATTTCGCTATTCAAATTCCGGTCGTACTTAGCAACAAATAAGGTTGAATCCCAACCAGTTTTTACTAAATTAGTCGCTTCACTGCCACTACGTCGGTGTGCGTTAACCCTTAAAAGGCGGTCACTGGAGGGACAGTAGGTACTTTAGATTGTTGGGATAAAAATACAGTATGATACTATTGGCATTCTTGAGGCTTTATTTTCCTAAACAAGTATGTTTATGTTAGTCTTTTTGTAACCGATTACATATACAATCTTAGTCTTTGTTTATACTAAACCTAAAGATTTAAATTGTGGAAAGAAAAAATCTCTCACGAGCAGGATTCGAACCTGCGACTCCTGGCTCAGTACGCCAGTGCTATAGCCACTAAGCTACCGTGAACACTGCTCGTGGTATCGAAATTATTCTCCACTATGGTACGTCTTTGGGTGACGTCAGCGATATCTTATTATGAAACAGTGTTTCTTTTAACCGACTCGACTAACTTTGCAGTTAATTCAAAATCGTATAGATATGCCTACCTCTCCGTCTCTCTCTGTTCTATACTAAACCTCTTATGGGGTTACTGTACTCATAATTATGAACAACTTTTACTATGGGACCAACCCAGAAATTTTGTAAAAAAAAAATGCTGATCATTTGTGTTCACATAAATCGTCAGTTGTTCATAATGATGAGTACAATGACCTCTTGAGAGGTTTAGTATAAACTAAGAATAAGGTTATATACTTAAAAAATAAGGTTCAATTCCTAGCTGAAGCAAGCAAGTTTTCAAAAATCTTTAAATGCAGTTATACTTTTTTTATATAAAGGAATGTTTCATTTGAGTAAAATATTTAAGGTAGGTACAGTCGAGCGAACGTCAGTGGGAACCGTTTGACCGTGACAGCGTCTTTATTTCGTAAACAGTAAGGGCGGTTTTCGTAATTCAAGCGTTGCCACTGACGTGCGGTTTACTGTACTATCCCTCCAGTAACTATCTTTTAAATTCCATCCTATACAAAGTGGAGATGACAATACGACACGTACAGAGTATCACGTTTTCTGCCTGTACACAAAAAATCAATCAAATCCAGTTAATAGTTTAGCCACTTATTATTATTTTGAGGAAAGAGGTAGGGGTCTTGAATGGCCCCTAAACCACTGCGAACTGATAATATTGTTACGACGGAGGGTTAAGCAGAGTAGACTGAAATACTTCAACCTCGATTTTCCTGGACTTAGAGACGTTTTCAGCAGGCTGAAATGCATTTTCAGTCCGTACCAGAGGAGGCTCTATCACATACCAAAGAATCGAAATTTTGAGTAAGTTGCCGTTGTTTTCAGGCGCCTGAAACATGTTTTCAGGCCGTTTCAGGAGCCAACAAATCCGATGCCGACATTTCCTGAAAACCCATTTTCAGGCGTTTTCAGGACCCCTTATGGCCATTTGACACCCACATGTAAAATTGTTGATGAGTGAGCGAGATAGAGCTAAATATCAGACAATGATAGACGAAGAACCTTCTGGAAGAGAGTGAGCAGGATAGAGCTTATATAAGACAAGGATAGACGAGATTCGACAAGCTTCGAGAACATTCCATTCTAGAAGTGAGTGAGTGAGATAGAGGATAGATGAGGTTCGACGAGGTTCGAGAACTTTCTATTTCGAGAATGTGCAAGTGAGAAAGAGTTATCTTATGACAAGGATAGATGACGTTCGAGGACTTTCCAGTACCACGACTCGCGGCCTATATAAACGGCGCAGCTAAGTTCAGTTGGAGTTCAGTTGGAGTTCAGTTTGGATCAAGCGATACAAGCGATAACATCGAAGCGATATTCGGAGCGATTTAACTAGTAACTTTGTGTTAATAAGCGATTCAGTGTAATTGTTCAGTAATAAAGTGTTCTCTACGCATTTAATCGGCTTTCTATCTATATACGAACCCCCAGCTCGTAACATTTGGTGTCAGAAGTGGGATAGAAAATGCCGATTACGCCAAGAGAGGAGGAACCGACTGGTAATGAAACGCCGAGTCGGATGCAGACGAGACAGTTAACGGCAAGACAGACAGCTCAGGACGCATCAAGAACTATGAGTCAGGAGGAGGTCGTCCAACAGGGACCTCAGCCTCAAGGTGGGAATAACGATATTACCAGCTTATTCAATTTGATGCAGCAAATGGCAAGAATGCAGGAAGAGCAATTACGAGAAACACGCGAACTAGTTACAAGGCAGAAAGAGCAAGTACGCGAAACACGCGAACTAGTTACAAGGCAGAAAGAGCAAGTACGCGAAACACGCGAACAAGCCACAAGGCAGGAAGAGCAAGTACGCAGACAGGAAGAGCAAGCCGCAAGGCAAGAAGAGCGGTTCTGTAGAATGGAGAAGATATTTGAGCGAGGAGCAATATTGGAGGAACTCTATCTTTCTTTTAAAAATAAACAAGATGAGGTAGAGATTAAGGTTGATCAAGCTGTCGTTAGTGAAGCAGACATATCCGAACAAGATGATGCCAATAAGAGCCAGGAATCGGACGATGACGAATATGAAGCAAATGATGGTGAAGATGAAGTTAACATGTGTCAAGAAACTGAAGATGACTCAGAAGATACAGATGGCACGTTCAACCCGAGCGGGTCGGAGGAGGACGATAGCAACTTCTACCCGGAGGTGGGCAAGGGAGTGGTGGGCGCCACACAGCGCCGCAAGTCGCTGAGCCGCTGCCGCTCCGATGGCGAGCCCGCCAAGCGCGACCGCAAGGTCAAGGGCAAGAAGGGATGGCCAAGTAACCTGAGTCACGGTCGAAAAGCAGAGTCAAACAGCGAAGAAGAAAGTAAAAAGTCGGAGAATGAGAGCGAGAACGAGTCCGGAAGCGATACAAAGGTGTCCGAGCAGGAGCTCAAGTCGAAGCGTGGGCGGACAGCGGCAGCAGCACCGGCACTCGTGGCAAGAGGCCGCAAGGGTGCGCTGGCTAAGAATGTCAACGCTAAGGCCACGCCCGTCAAGCGGAAAGCACTCACACCACCTGCACAGAAGAAGGCACCCGCTGCCAAAGACGCGGGGCCACCAGCGAAGAAGAACAAGAAGGCTTCCTCAGACAAGAAGTACGGCGAGGGCAGCGTGAAACTCAAGGAAGAAGGTAGCGCCGAGGAGTCCAACACGCCCGTCGACGAGAAGACCAAGTGGCCGTCCACTGACGAAGAGATCAAGACGTATGACCCTGGAGGGTGCAAACCTAATTGGGATGGGCCGTCACGAAGATCAACGACGTCGCTTACCGAATTTGAAAGGACGGACGTAATCAACCGAAGATTGTACACATTGATCGACTGGCCCGGTACTATGGAGACAATGATGCTCGGGACGAGCATGTCTTAGGAGGGGGTAGTGTTACGACGGAGGGTTAAGCAGAGTAGACTGAAATACTTCAACCTCGATTTTCCTGGACTTAGAGACGTTTTCAGCAGGCTGAAATGCATTTTCAGTCCGTACCAGAGGAGGCTCTATCACATACCAAAGAATCGAAATTTTGAGTAAGTTGCCGTTGTTTTCAGGCGCCTGAAACATGTTTTCAGGCCGTTTCAGGAGCCAACAAATCCGATGCCGACATTTCCTGAAAACCCATTTTCAGGCGTTTTCAGGACCCCTTATGGCCATTTGACACCCACATGTAAAATTGTTGATGAGTGAGCGAGATAGAGCTAAATATCAGACAATGATAGACGAAGAACCTTCTGGAAGAGAGTGAGCAGGATAGAGCTAATATAAGACAAGGATAGACGAGATTCGACAAGCTTCGAGAACATTCCATTCTAGAAGTGAGTGAGTGAGATAGAGGATAGATGAGGTTCGACGAGGTTCGAGAACTTTCTATTTCGAGAATGTGCAAGTGAGAAAGAGTTATCTTATGACAAGGATAGATGACGTTCGAGGACTTTCCAGTACCACGACTCGCGGCCTATATAAACGGCGCAGCTAAGTTCAGTTGGAGTTCAGTTGGAGTTCAGTTTGGATCAAGCGATAACATCGAAGCGATATTCGGAGCGATTTAACTAGTAACTTTGTGTTAATAAGCGATTCAGTGTAATTGTTCAGTAATAAAGTGTTCTCTACGCATTTAATCGGCTTTCTATCTATATACGAACCCCCAGCTCGTAACAATATCTATTGTGACGCCTCTTGCAGCATTACAGCACTTCCCCAAGCTGCAAGTCAATCATGAAGTCGACTATAACCTTGTAGGAGGGGGATTTGATCTCCTGCGTTGAGATGTCGTGGCCTCCAAGATGCTGCCTTCTGATGTGGTGCACTGGATCACATTCGCATAGGATATGGATGGGCGTCTCATCCTTTTCGCGACAAAACCTGCAAACTGTGGTATCACCGAGGCCCATCCTAGTTTAACCACAGGCAATTATTTAAATTTAATTAATTTTTAATGTTGGACTATTTTTCTGGCATAGATCGTTAGGTCAAAGACCTGTGCGAAACCATATGATTTTAAACTCTCTTTTTCAATATTATTTCGATATTTTAATATTTATTTTGTTAAAAAGCTTTTTTATTTTCGATAAACAATTAATTTATGTGTTTAAAATACTTCTATAGTAACAAGTGTTTTTATTTATTGTCGTATTGTCATATCCACGTTGTATCTTTGTTTGGGACATGGGTAATTTAGGTTGGCTGATATTAGTTGGATGATAGGGGAAATAAAATAATGAAACAATACGTAAAATATAAAATAATTTATTAATCCCAAAGTTATTCGATGATAGTCTTGTCCATGTTGTATACTCTTTCTACGTTTTCTGTGGGCAGCGGGTCCATTAGCTCAATTTGTAGGTCATATTGCTGGTCAAGACCCATGTAGCTGTCGCTCAGTATGTATACGGTGTAGATTATGCGACCTGGGGATATAAGAATAAGTCAATTTGTAAGTTGTAAAGGAAAAGGTTAGAACGAAGAGTGTTGGGACGGGTTATTCCCGTTGTCCCCCAATACACCAAGTGGGGGCGAATGAGATTTTTTTTCTCGTTGCCCCCAGCAGGGACAATGGGAATTTTTATTCCTGTTGGCCCCCATTAAAATATTCTGATTATAGGTAGGTATTTCAAATTGCAATTTCGCATTGCATTCTTAACAGTTTTGTGTCACGGGAAGCGATACAACAATAGGCGGCAAGTAATATTTTAGGCGCAGGTGCATTGAAACAAAGCATTAGAAACTTGCTTACATTAATTAAAATAAAATAAAACTGTGTTGATGCCGTCCTATCTCTAGTAATAATGATAACATAACAAGCTATGTGATCTTATTAAATGTGTGTCTTCATAATAATATCATGTCTTTCATGTAAAATGTCGGCATCGAACCAAATCTAATATAATTCTAATAAAAAATAAACCTTAATATTTAAGTGGGGGCCAACGGAAAATTCTAGTTCCCCAATCGTTCGCCCCCACCGGGGGCGAACGATTGGGGGACAACGGGAATAACACGTTGGGACTCCGATCGCTCATTTGGAAATTCATGTGATTCAATGATTTTCTCATGAGATGCATGGTTGTTTTTGAGATCAACTAAATTAGAAAAGAAGAATAGAATTAGAGCTCACGGCATACCGTGTATGCTGACTACACATAAAAGCAAAGCAGCAAAATTGAAAATACGTTGTTTCTGATGTGGTATTAAATTTCATTGTTAAATGCGCCACGGATACGGTATCTTTTTAAAAACAATTTTAAGAGACTTTGACCACTGTCCACGATTCTGATATATTACAAACTGTACTAACTACATGTTAATAATGTGTTACCTCTGATGTGCGGCGTATAGAAGGTGAGCTGAGCGGTGCCTCTAGGCGGGACTCGCTTCAGAGCATGCAGCTCTCCATCGTCCACGGTGCCCATTGTAACGAACCAGCCTTCATTCTTCCCGCGAGGGAAGCGGGGACAAAGCACGTTGTTTGGATTGCCTCCTCGACGGTTGAGCTCTAGTACTAAAGTATATTCCTGGAAGAAAGAAAGAGGAACTTAAAGTTTTTGATGTTAATAGTTCTTTTTAGTAGAAACTCTGGAATTAGAACAAATTGACGACGTCTGTGGTCTGGTGGTTCGACTGTCGGACTGCTGATCAAGAGGTCGTGGGTTCGATTCGTGGGTGGGTGGGTAGTTGGTCTGGGTGTTTCTTATGTATTATAAGTATGTATTTACAAAAAAAATAGTATAAATGTATTATATCCATTGTCTAGTACCCATAGTACAAGCTCTGCTTAGTTTGGGACTAGATAGTGCTGTGTAAAAATGTCCCTAAAATATTTATTTATTTAGAACGAAGATTGTCTAAAAATGTATAAGTAGATATCTGTAAACAACGATACAGCCCAATAGACGCCTAATGTTGAATATAATGCGTACAATAAATTCTGCCACTAGCTGAGGCGGGATACTGCAATCCGATTGGCCCTACCAAGGCGGCTATTGGCTAATCACTAACGCGGCAGTTTTGACGGCTCATGTAAGTGGTCGAAACTGATTTGAAGATTTCAAGTGGCGAATAGTGGCGACCTACATTAGTGACATTTCATAGATGTGTTGCAGACATCGGTCGCCTGTTATGAGGCGTCTATGGGCTCTGTGGTCGTTGTCTGTAAAATACGTGATAAACACTCGTAGTATAAAGTTTACCTTTGCTTAATTTTGTCTCCGTACAACTTTTGTGCCTGTAATCTATACTTCTTCTTCTATCGTGTCGACATGAGCTACATAATGATAACAGCTCATGCCGTGGGGAAAAGATTAGCCAGTCAGCAGGTTGGTAGCGGGGCTGACTGCCCAGGGTGCGCCGGACGATCAATTAAATATCGTCACTCGTGGAGGCTCTTTTACGGCCAAAATTAATATCCAATCTATCCACGATTTGCCCTACTAGAGATAGGAATTTGACATAAGTTCCATACAAAATATGTCAAATTTCTATCTTCAGTAGGGTAAATCGTGGATAGATTGGATTTTAATTTTGGCCGTAAAAGACGTTTTTTTAACGTTGCACCCCATTTAATCTATACTAATAATTATAAAGAGGAAAGATTTGTTTGTAATCGATAAACTCTGAAACTACTGAACCGATTTTAATAATTCTTTCACCATTAGAAAGCTACTTTATTCAGAAGTAACAGAGACTACATTTTATTTCAGTAAGCGGGCGAAGTCGCGGGAACAGTCGAGTATCCGATATTTGCGTAACGACTCGTGAAAACCCAGGTAAACTTCGTAAGAACTTTCAGATACAAGTTTATACGATTACCACCCTACCACTTTACAAATAAACTAGCCTATATCGCGGCTTCGCTCCTTTGGCACGAAGTGTAAGTTCTATATTTTAATCCAGGACATGGTCTATGACGACTTACGGCCAAAATTAATAACATAACAACAACAACAACATAACATCACGCCTGTATTTCCCCGAAAGGTAGGCAGAGGTGTAATGGTGCACCCACATTTCGCCAGTTATGTTATAGTGCCATGTAATAGGGGGCGAGCCTATTGCCACTAACCGGGCACAAATCCAGACTACGGGCTGCTACTGAGAATTTCCTAATGAAAAAACCCAATAACACTTTGACCGACCCGGGAATCGAAACCAGGATCCCACGCTCAGCAGTCGCGCTTGCGACCACTAGACCAACGAGGCAGTCGTAAAATTAATATCCAATCTATACACGATTTGCCCTACTAGAGATAGGAATTTGACATAAGCTCCATATAAAATATGTCAAATTTATATCTCTACTCTAGTAGGGTAAATCGTGGATAGATTGGATATTAATTCTGGCCGTTAGTGAAGGTCACGAGAATCTGCTGGATTCAAGAAGCGAAGGAACGGTCGCTGTGGCGATGCTTGGGGGAGGCCTATGTCCAGCAGTGGACGTCTTTCGGCTGAAATGATGACCACGACATGGTCTATCTGTGAAATTTAATACAAATCGGTCCTATCGTTTTTGCGTGATGCTCAAACAAACAACATAGTACACACAGCTACACATCAAGCTATGCATTTCCAGTATTAGCTGACCTTGCATTGTGTAGTCTTTCCTTACAGTGAGAGGTCAGCTTATACTCGATTTTACAGCTTGATACGTAGCCGTGTGTACAATGGTGTCGATTCTCTTGTTCACAAACTAAACTTATATTAAAATATCGCTCTCTTTTACTAATAGTAGATACAAGAAACGGATGGCAACAATTTTTGTGCTATCTAATTAGTCTGAATCAAAATTTCCATACAAGTTTAGTCGTGATCTCGGAACGTGCCGACTAAAATACAAAGAAATGTAACATTTAAACTAATTTGACAGCAATAAAATATTATAATAAAACAAGTTTAACCGGATTACATCGCGTATATTATTTAAATTGGTTTTCCTGACGTTTCGAAAGCTTTGCAGCGTTCGTGGTCGCAGAAAGACTAAGATGAAAAGCGTCTTTACAGCACTAAAATAGTTTTTTTTTAAATATCTTTTTTGGGACATTTTTACACAGTCCCAAACTAAGCAAAGCTTGTGCTATGGGTACTAAGACAATGGATATAATAATTACATACTTTTTTTTTTGTAAATACCTACTTATAATACATAAGAAACACCCAGACCAACACAAACACTTATGTTCATCACACAAATATTTGAATCGAACCCACGACCTTGTGATCAGCAGTCCGACCCTCGAACCACTAGACACAGACGTCGTCAAGTTGCCATCCCTTTCTTGTATCTACTATTACTAAAAAGAGAGCGATAGTTTAAAATAAGTTTAGAGACAAGAGAATCGACACCAATTACAGTTTAACAATAGTGAGGATAATTAAATATTTACCTGATCAGCATGCAGTGGCATCCAATGGTCTCTGGAAGGGCGTAGGTTTATCGGTTTGTCTTGTTCGCCTTCGCTGTCGAACCACAGGCCGCGCACACGCATCTTTATGTCCAGTGTTGGCAGGTCACATATTGCCTACAATAGTTATAAGTTAGGTTAAACCATTTATTTTGCCACACATACACAAAATATACATATAGGTTAGGGAATCATTGCCAGATGCATTGATGCGATTGTAAGATATCTCGTGTATGGATTGCTACAGCGAATTCAATTTTGGGGACATAGCCAGGTGTGGATCTGTGGTCGTGAATTACGTTATAGTGTTTTTTCTTATAAAATCACTTATGATTATTTATCTGTTTCGAGAAGCAAAATAAACCAATCATAGTATCATCATAAGTCGAAAACTACTCAGCATAAAGATAAATAAAATCCTGTTTTGGATTGTGCAAATGGAGCTCTTTCATACGATTTTCCACATGAACTAGTAGCCCCACTTTGAAATTTTGACTTCCCATTTCGGCCCCTTTCGAGAAGAAAATAAAAATATTTTATTTTTATTTGCAATAAGGTTAAAACTGATCCAAATTAAAAATCGATAGCATTAGTAGTTTCTGAAATATCCTGATGTGACAGACAGACGGACGGACGGTTCATTTTTACAGTTTTGTACGGAAACCAAAAATACCATAGTCTATGGCAATAGCAAAGAAGTTTTTCTCAATAAAACGGCTTGTTGGAATCAGTTCACTTTTCTAATGATTAGCATAGGTGGTATGAAAACCATTTAGCGTTTGTCAACAAAAACGCAAGTAAAGAAAAGTGTATATTTGGGACATTTAAATAGCACCATCTAATCCCAAACTAAGCAGAGCTTGTACTATGGGTACTAGACAATGGATATAATACTTTTTTTTTTTTTTTTGTAAATACTTACTTATAATACATAAGAAACACCCAGACAAAAACAAACACTTATGTTCATCGCACAAATATTTGTCTCCTGTGGGAATCGAACCCACGACCTCGTGATTAGCAGTCCGACACTCGAACCACTAGACCACAGACGTCGTCAATATTAGAGTTTGACTCACCCTATGTATCTGCTCAATCTGATTTTCTTCAAACTCCCTCCTCATATACTTTGCTAGCAGCTCATAGTTCCTCATACATACAACCTTCAGCCCATTCAGCATGTGACAAGGTTTGTTAGTGTCTTTGGCCATATGTGAGAAGATGTACAGGTGTTGGGAATCGATGTGGGGTAGCGTCGAGAGGGGGGATTCCGTCGGCCAGCGAGCTTGCACGATCCCTTGCATTAGCATCTGGCAGGACAGACAGACGGACAGCCAGCCGTTTTCTGCCGATGTGTCAATCATTGCCTGTGGAGAAATGGAATTGTGTGTAGTTTAGTTTTTAATGTTTTTTTGTTACGTTTAAAAGGACTTAAACGTAAGTACAAAATGTTGTACACAAATACAGTTAAGGGCGGCAATATGCATGCCGTTTTCACCTGATCCGTTAAGAAAATAATTGAAAACGGGTGCACACACATACCGTTTGTGAAGTTTAATTAATTTTCAGTTTGTTCCACAGATTACCTAGATAAACTACCGCATAGTTTGTCAAAGGATACTATACTCTTTGCAATAGATAATACACTAATATTATCTATGGTATCCTGTATTGTGGACTGTGTTATCTGTAACGGATCATACTGCCAACGGGTTGTTTGTGGCGATAAATGACAATTATGTAAGCCACGCCTCTTTCTTACCAGCTCACCGGTAGTTTTCTTACCGGCCTTTCTTAACGGAACGGAAAGGGCGTGTGTGTGGCGATTTATGTGTGACATTTATTTATAATTTCCATGTTTGTTTTGTTGTATATGGGTGTAATTTGCCTGAATAAAGATGATTAAAAAATTAATAAATAATAAGACTTTTGTATTCAGTTCTGTCCTTCCGTTTTTTTTTTTTTTAACGGACCGGATGAAAACTGCATGTATATTGCCGTTCAAATTATATGCAATGCGGTTGCGTTGAAAGAAATTTGAAGACTGGAATAATCACATAGGCTGATATAATACATCTTAAGGGCTCTGTCGCTGCTCTCTCGGTATTCTAGTGCTTTAGGCATGTTGGCACATGTAGATGATTTCTATGCCATCATACGCAAGAAAACTGCGACTGTTGTGTAGAGGAGTCGGGATAGTGGCAAAAGAATCCTGCCGATGGTAATGGGAAGACTGGACATTTGGACACAGCCGTCTTCGGTCGTTTCATCGATTTGCATGTGAAAGGTGCGAATAGATGACTCGACATCACTATTTTGTTGTCTCTGTTTACTAACATAGTTGTTTTAATTTTTATGGTTAATAAGAAGATTATTATAGAATGTAGCTTTTTAGAATTCGACTAGGCTCTTAAATTTCTTCTCTTAGAGTCTTCATTTGAACAACACGAAGACTTTTGCCGCAAAACAATTTTGTTTGTTTTCATATATTTTATCCAATTTCAACACTTGAAACGTGAAAAGTCTAGCACGTAATACAGTGACGAGATATTTGTCGCAGATTTTATCAAACACGAAAATACGGCATAATCCGTCACACATTTCACTATAGTGCTTGTTAGGCCTGCAGACTTGACCTTGTTTCTCAAAGCCTTACCTGTAAAATCCTAATAGTCTGATCCAGTACAGACTTGGTGTCTGTCAGATAATCTGCGTTAGGTAGCTGCAACCTTGTCATGTGTGCTTGCAGTAGTAAAAACGCCTTTACGTTGGATGAGTCCAGGCTTAGAGCGTCCACTGGAAGGCGACATTGCTGAGAGAGTTCGCTGAAACGAAGCAGAATGTGTGAATTTTGCTAGCTAAACCACTTTTAACAGATAAATTGCTTTACTGTAGTCTTCAACCCATTTACCTCATTTATTTATGCGCAAGTTTTTTAAAGCGGGCTACCCAAAGTACTTACAGCAAGTAGAGCCGATATTTTTTATCGATGCAGCAGGGTACAGATTAAAAATATCGGCCTGCAAATATACACGCTATACAATTTGACAGTGACTCTGCATGCAGGGCCGTGCTTGCAGTGCTTTGAGTAACTCGCTTTATGGGACAGATATTTCTAGAAGTCTACGGCAACCGATTGAAATCTTGAGAGGAGAGGTATCTTTTGAAAATCTATACTGCCTTCTCACTTTATCTGGCAAAACAGTGTCGTTCATTTCTTTTCTGATATCAAATTATGAGCTGCTAGTTTAACATTTGTAAGTAAAAACCTACTATCCTACTGATATTATAAATGCGAAAGTGTGTTTGTTGGTTTGTCCTCCTTTCACGCAGCAACGGAGCAACAGATAAAGATAAGATAAGATAGATAAAGATCTTTTTGTCTTTTTTTTATGTTTGATGCAAATAAATACTATTCTATTCTATTCTGTCGGGATACAAAGCACATGTCACTCTCCGGTCTACAAACTATCTCTATGCAGAAAATCACGTCGATGTGCAGAGAATCACCGGAGTAAAGCTGCGGATAAAAGCTAGTAAATATTATATTTACCCATTCTGTATATCCTCATTATGCCTGACCGGCAGCGTGGCATACTCCTCACTGTCAGCCAACACTCGTAGCAAGTCATCTGTGTTCATATTAGACTGCAGGTTACGAGTGAAGTGGGCCATAGTCTTGTAGGACAGGTAGTAGTAGGACGCGATGCGGCCCATCCATGTGCAGTGGACTGTGCGGAGGTCCTGTTGTCATATAAATGAATCAATAAGATGATATTTTCCATATTTGAGACTATTCGGAAATATTCGGGTTTGAGTTCGAACCCGGCCCGCATTTCTGACATTTCGAATTCATGTGCGGATCAGAATTTGACGGTTAAGGAAAATATTGCATCGTGAGGAAACCTGCCCAAGGTCTTAATCTTCTCATACTGAGAAGAGGCCCGTGCCCAGCAGTGCGACAGTAATGGACTAATCAGTCCATAATCAGATAATCATGTGTGGGAATACAATAACAGGGTGCATTTAAAGCGTTTATCTACACTCGTATCGTAAAATTCGAATTATGAACTCGAAAGTAATGTCATAATGACATACTTTACGCACATGCACCTGTTATGAATTTAAAAAGTTTCATTACGATACAGTTTGCTGAACAAAACAATGCGGTAATTTAATTTTTTTTCCATAACCGCACACTTCAGCCTAACTAAGGAGTTTTTAATGCCACTTCGACCTAACCAAGGAGTTTTCAAACCTTTTTTTTAGCAGTCGTACAGTTTGGCACCAATGAGTACACAAAATTCAGGGTGGCGCCACTTGTCATACATTGAAAATTTTTATCGTTTAAAATCGCGTTTTTGGCAGAACTTTTGATTGTCATATTGCTTTTAATTATATTTAAGTGTTTACAGGCATATTTTTTGTATGATAAAACAGAGATTGACGGAATCCTGACAAGGATAGAAAATTAGTTCCGATTATAATGTTGTCGCCAGACTATATTTTATTATCTGTGTAGGCGCGCACCAGCGCGCGTGCGCGGCCGCGCGCCTGGCCTACTGGATTTGGACATCGTTACTTGTACATTTATTGTTATTGTTTACGTTATTATTATGGTTTTGTATGTCGAAAGTTTTATTCTGGGCAAAAATATCTGACTACAGCAGTGATACTGAACTGAGGAGAATATGACCCCGCCTGAATTTCTGGATGCAGCAACGTAAATGACGAACAATCTTTTACCAGAGAAATCAAGAAAAACAACGACAATGTTACTAAGATTTTGACTTTGGTATTTTATTTAAAATTGTATGAGTGTAGATAAAATAGTGTATGAAACTGACATAATTAGGTATTAAAACACTCGTGTGATACTATTAAAAACCTCGCCTACGGCTCGGTTTTTAAACTCACACTCGTGTTTTAATAACCCCTATTATGCAACAGTTTCATAAACTACTATTATAACATAACTCTGAATTCAGAAATCCTAATTAAGATTTTTGAATTGCTCACAATGAAAACATGAGAAAATGAGCAATTGTGAGAAAAATAAATCAGGAAATAAGGAAAGTGTGATAAGAGTTAGGTCGGTGTTATTATGAGGTTCCTTTCCTAAGGCCAAGACTCCACCAAAGCGGAGAAGAGCGGAGATGTCTCGAACAACCGATAGGATTGCGTTATTTTCACATGTCACCGCATAGCTTCAACGCAATTCTACATCTAACGCAATCCTATTGGTGACTTGCGATACTTCTCTTCCCCTCTCCGTTGGCGAAGTCCGGGCCTTAATCCTTATTAGAATTTCTGAATTCAATGTAATGTAATAAGCGCTTTACACTGTCGACAAAAAGAATCGGAAGAATAATTCCTTGTAATTCGGACTCATACCTCTTCAATCTCCAAGCAGTTAGCGTTAGCGAGAGCATCCAGCGAACATTGTACCAAGTTAGACAAGTAATAGTTGACGTCTTGAGGCTCAACACTCTCTAGGTTGTAGTACGACGGGTTCTTGAGCAGACGCCGGAAGAAGTAGGTCCACGTCATGTAGTCTAGGATGTCTTGCTTCGTTTGGACAGTACCTGATGAGAATTAGTTGAGTCAATGGAAGCTCAAAGTCTACAAAAACTCAAGGAAAGCTTCATGAAGATTACTTGTTTTTATAATAGAGGGGGCAAATGAGCAAGCGGTTCACCTGATGCTAAACGATCACCGCCGCCCATGGATATCCGCGACACCAGAGAAGTCGCCGATGCGTTGCCAATCTTGCAAGTTAGTCTACTATTAGTGGCG
Source organism: Asteroscopus sphinx (assembly GCA_949699075.1). NCBI lineage: Eukaryota > Metazoa > Arthropoda > Insecta > Lepidoptera > Noctuidae > Asteroscopus > Asteroscopus sphinx. Next base: position 15,516,256 of record OX453022.1, on the reverse strand, counting down.
ATACAATAGATATTTTAGGTCGCAGTGACATAAGGGGTTTGTAAAGACCTTGCCTCTTTTTTCAAAATAATAATAAAGGTAATGTAGGATCAGCTTAACTTTGCAGTCTATTCATCAGCCTGTTACGACGACTGTCATAGAGATATTCACAGTCACATTACTTGTTAAACTAACAAAGTACCGTCAGCGTCAAAAATATCGAGACCAACAGACAATTTATTACAATGTGATAAAATTATTGTCAGAATGACAGTTGGTGTGTACTGTATTCATTCTGAAATAGCCCTTGTGTCATTGAGATATAGTAAAATTTTCTTTGTTGTTCAGATCATTTTAAAGTTTCTCGATATTTTTGACGCTGACTGCAGTCAGCGTACACATAATGACGGCCTGACCTACCCAGATATAATCTTGACGTGTGAATAAGTAAGTGAATTATTTACTCATCAGAAACTTAGCTTATAAATCAAAATCTTACTGTACTTATTTAATCCTTAGGTAATTATGGCAAACCTTCGTTTTTATCTTTTCGAATCCTAGATTTGTGCAGATATAATATATAAGAAATTTAATTAGGAGTTTCAAAAGGGTTGAGGGCATACGCTTCCTAAAAATATTATTTTCAACAACGTGTTTGAGCAAAGATACTTAAACGTTTTGAGTAAAGGACTCTCAAACGGTTTGAGCCCGTGAATAAAAATAAAATCCTAAAAAGTAAGTCCATAAAGTATTGTTTCAACATACCAGCGACAATTTCCGCGTTCAGATGGTCTGGCAGCACATCTAACAGACTGGACTCCACCGGGAATGGTTCGTATAAGAACTTCTTGTAGAAGTTTTTCTTCTGATCGTGGACTAATACTACTGCTACTCCTTCGTTGTCATACTGAAATATTGTGTTCTTACTTTTACTGTGTGCTGCGGAAATAACCAGGATAGAAGAAGTGACAAGCAGAGCTCGCTAAAGTTAAATACAGTATTTGTAACTTCGCTTCGTGAATTATAAATGCGAAAGTAGGAATGTTTATTTGTTTGTTTTTCCTTCAATCATGTTGAAATGGCTGAACGGATTTGGTACACTGATGGACCATAAACCCGGATTAACATAAAAGCTACTACTAGCTACTTTTTATCCCAGGAAGATAAGAAGGTCCCGAGGGACGAGCGATAAGGACTTTTCGTGATAAAAATAATTAAGGCGAATCCGCGAGCAAAGAATAGTTGATGATAATTTCATCATTGTCATCATTTCAGCCGAAATTCTGCTGGATATAGGTCTCCCCAAGCAACGCCACAATGACCGGTGCTGCGCTTTCCGCATCCAGCAGATTCCCTCGACCTTCACCAGGTCGTCGGTCCACCTTCCAGTACGAGGTCACCACTCCTGAACTTTACTGCCCCATTGGTCATCCGTTCTGCGAGCAATGTGCCCCGCACACTGCCACTTAAGTATATACTTAAGCAAGAAGTAGTAGATAAAAAAACGAGTGTGCTTTAGACCACACAACTAAAGTAAAACTTCACTAACTTATGATCTCCATCAATACTATTTCAATGAGAACAAACAAAAAACAAAAAGTTGAGAGGTGTCAAGGGACACCCGGATGGATCGAAGTTCCTTTCGATTCGGTATTGCAGTTGTTATGGGCAAAGGTAGCCACTTAACGTCAGATGGGCCTTTAGCTCGTTTCACCATCCTATAGTATATTTAAAAAAAAGTGTCTTTACAACTTTTCGTGAGAATTTTTTCCGTCTAGCCCCCTTTCACAACGCGCGATAAGGAACTACGTTCCAAAAATAGCGGCGCGGCGCGCATCTGCTCTGCCGGCGCTGTGTCGTGGGCGGCCGTCGCGCGCGCCTCGTTCCCCGCGTCCCGCACTACCCCCTCCGTTCGCCACACTTTTCGTAACGCATTCATCAGCTTACCCCCAAGTCAAGCGTGCCTAAAGAAGTTTTATTTCAATAATTTGGTTAATTTCTATTACCTGAGGTCGTCCAGCCCTGCCCATCATTTGTAGAACGTCAGTGATGGGCATGTCAACGTATCTTTTCTGTTTTCCGTCGTAATATTCCGTGCCTTTGATCACCACCAGGTGAGCGGGGAAGTTTACACCCCACGCCAGTGTCGCTGTGCAGATTAGTACCTAGGAATAAGAACAAACCTATCTGACTAGGATTTTGAACTTTACGTTTAGTATTATAGAATGTAGTTTTATCTAAGAATCGCTGTGTAGTCCATTCGCTCAAATAGTGGTGGTACACCCAAACGGCTTGCAGGAATTCAATGTAATAAGTGGCAGAAAAAAAAATGGTTAACCATATGGGGTGGCCGATATTATTTTTTTGTGCTGCTGTAAATATCGTTTCGCTCAATAAAAAAAACTGCAGAACGATATTTTAACATCAGACTAGAGATGTGTATCTCTAGTAGGGCAAATCGTGCATAGATAGGATATTAATTATGGTCGTAAAACCATCATTCACCTGTATCTTCTGATTAATAAACAGTTCCTCAACGGTCGACCTATCTCTTTCATGTAAACCAGCATGATGTATGCCTATACCGAAGGCTAGCGTCAGCTTCAGATTAGATTCTCGGATGTTGCCAAGAATCTGTTCCATCTCCGACTCACGCATGTGAAGCCATTGCTTGGGATTTTCTTCAGCGGCTAAGTATGCAATTAGGTCAAGAGCTGTTAATCTGAAAATTTTAATTGGTTGTAATTTAACATATTTTGCTGAGCATGTCAAGCTTAGCATAACAATTAATCAATAATTACGATTTTAATGTAGTAAACAAACTTATAACTTTGTGACCATTAACATCTTACCAAAAAATCGCTTTTTACTTTATTATTGTAATTTTTTAACTAATAAACTTAATTAACTTTTCTCCGTGTGCGCAACATACAAATCTTTACGACTAGACAATGCAGAGTTCACCCATACATTAGTGTAGATACTTATGTCAACCCATTCATTTTTGATCCTTCGAGCCGAACGCTTATTTGATAATCATTTAGGTCATCCAGCTTCTCCAAGCGTGAGACTTAGTTGGTTAACGTAATTTGGTTGAACAATACTGATTCGGGAGAACCGACCTTGTTTGCCCTATAGGTGACAACAAGCTGTACCTTCGTTTTCGGCAAAGGCATAAAGGCTCATTTACACGGAAAGAGTTTTTCCAAGCCATGTTCTCTTTTTTTCTCGCCGAGAAAGGTAAGGTCGGCACGAGTCTGAGACGCCTAGCGTAAGTCTCCCCTTTAAATTAGCTTTGAAGCATCGATAGACTGATTAAATAATTCAAGAAGTGCAAGATGGGTGCCAACTTAATGCTACTAACCCCCGGTTTTTGGAAGGCTGATCAATTTGATCTGTTGTCAAATCTAATGTCAGCTCCTGTGATTGGTCGACACAAATACTAAAAACCAATCACAACGCTTGACATGGGATTTGACAGCTGTTTAGTTAATTTTCGCGTTGATCACCCTTTCAGACACTGAAGGTAAGTGTTTATTACCTAGTCTGTCGCCTACTGGATACGAATACAAGTGTAGGAGCGCACGGTGAGTGTGTACGTATAGCCTGGAAGGTTGGCTTGTTCATCGTCAGCATGCGTGGACAGTAGTGACGGCCTGGGTGACCCGATATATGTACCTTAAGAAATAAAGTACGGTTGTAAGTCAGCATTTGCCATGGCCTCGAAATTATTGCATTCGTGGTTTTTTTATTGATCCAAATAGAAGCTCTCGTTTATCTAGCTAGCTATTTATCTAGTGACACTGTTATCAACTTTATCTACTATACAAAAAACCAGCAAGCGCTAAAGCAGGAACAAAGTATTAAGTATAAATCATTCATTTATTTCTCCACCACATAAAGAATTTTTACAGTGTAAACCATTAAAACAAATATTTGCTTAACATTATGTTGTTGAGACTGGAGCCTGTACTAGGTGAACCTGTGTTACAGGTCTCCAGGACTCCCAACTACCCGGACATAGTAAACAAAAGTCAATATATTATTTTAACATTTCAGCATTATTCATAAACATCTTGGTGTCACGGATGTGTACATAATTTATAGTTAAGGTAATAATAACAATGAAAGTGAAGGTGTAGTGTAAGGATATAACAAAATGCGTTGTGTAATAAAGGGGAGTGTAGGGGTAGTGTGTATGTGTGTGGGGGGGGGGGGGGGTGTTGTGTGTTTGGGGGGGGGGGGTTGTCTGTGGATGAGGGGGCTGTGTGTGTATACCAAGCAATACCAGCCAAGAGCGCCACGTTCTAATTCACTCTCTGACGATCACAGTATTCTGAAAACGGGATTATAGTAGGTAGATCAAGCAAGGGAGAAGCGATCTACTAATGATAATAAGTGATAAAAATGTGCGAATGAAAAACGCAGCTTATGCTTATTACATACCTCCAAAGGAACAGGGCGAACAGAGGGTCTGAAGTTATAAAGCCCTATTTCTCCGATGCCAAGCCAGTTGGCAAGATCCTTAGCGTTCGCTAGAGCCGTCGATAAACCAATGATGCGTAGTCTTCGTGACGTGTGGGATTCGATGAAGTTGGTCCTACAATAAAATTATGTATGGCTTAGTGTCATCATAGATTTCAGGTTTTTATACATCGAGATCTATATGACCCTAAAAGCTAGTTAATCTATTGGTCCGGTTGATGTAATAATATTTTTCCCAGTTTTTTCATAGGCATTAAGTTGTAGTCTAATTATCAAAACTAGTGTAACATAACTTTATCAGTATCTAAAAATTGAGTTGCTAATTCAAATGGCAGTGACAATGTGTTAATCCTGCTTTCGCCGTATTTAACCGTATCCGGTTAGACTGGCACTTACCTGATACTTCTTAAGGCGGGTTTGCTTCGCCAAAATTCTAAAAAAACTGTTTTTTAAACAAGTTTGCGAAACAGACTGTCTTCTGTTTCGCAAACTTGTTTAAAAAACAGTTTGTTTGTTTTGTTTTGTTTTTTTTGTTTCTGTCTGCTGCGACATGTAGTGAACAATGGTTTTGTTAGCAGTCATCAAAATAGTTAGTGCCTCTCCCCCACAGGCGAACGCGGGGTGTTATCCATACGTCTCGGATAACATTTTTGCGTATTTGAACTAACACTTAAAGAGGATGTTGACGTTTACCTTGACACAATGACCTCCAACACAGGTCCTCTGTCTTCTCCAAGCAGATGTATCTCATCTATAACTATTAAGGCGACATCTCGCACATAATTCCTGGTCTGCCATGATCGACTGATGCCATCCCATTTCTCTGGAGTTGTCACTATGACATGGGAGTTTCGTATCGCTCGGATGTCGGGTGATACGTCACCTAAAAAAGAAATATAAATAATATAACTGAACAAATACAACTTGAATACAAAAAAACAGTAACAACAGTACAGTAGTAACACTTGATTTCAGTACAAAAATCTCGATTTATCTCCTTATGGGTTGAGCGACCGATGTTGCGCAATGGGTTGTTGGTTCGATTCCCGCACCGAAAACATGTGTGGACCACAGATAGTTGTTCCGGGTCTGGCAGATTGTGCATGTGAGATTATTGCTTGTAAACCCAGCCCGCCCACGATACAGCAGAAATCTTAATGGGTTGCCCCATAAAAATTTATTTTTAAAAAGAACGAAGAAACAATAAATGAAAAAACATTGACGTTCCGTGCATAATTTACATAAATTAAATTATTATGATAGTAAGTAGCTTTTAAAATCTTTTTGTGCAATAAAGAGGATTATTATTATTAATGACAAAATAACACTTTTTAGTTTTTGTGTAAATTCGTGTTGTCGTAGTGCTAATACAAAAAACAAATGAATTTTTAATGCGTTGGTCATACCCTTATAGTGGTTGTAAGTGTAGGCTCCGAAGCCATGTAAGTGTGGATTAGGAGAAACTGAATAGGCGTCACTCAGGAGATGATGATGCGCAGTTCACTTACCTGTTAACTCGACGACCTGTTTCCCCAGTCTTTCTTGAAGCCGCACCTTCCAGTCTTTTATTCGTTCTTTCACGAGAGCTTTTAGCGGAGCAATGTAAACCACCTGAAAGTAATCGTCAATTAATTGTTACATTTGATTTAAACTGCTGATTGTAACTATTTCAATAGTTTTGACTTGAAAGTTAGAGTGACTCATTCAATACAAAGCTCGAATTTCAAGTCCAAAGGTGCAATAGGTCGGGACTGATTCCACCTATTTCCATCATAAATCTCACAAAAGTGTCCTGTGAAAATGTTTGCGTTGACAGGTTTAAACGAAGATCTAGATAAACTAGACTGTAAAACATACACAAATATCGACCTTAGGCACATATCATCTAAGTTGATTTTCGAATAACAAAAACTACCAATGTATTGCAATTTTAGTTGCAATGAAAACTGAACCATGCGTAATGGTCTGAAGGTTTTTAATGCCAAAGCATTTTGCTAAATTTAAAGTGTAACCATACCTTGCAATTTGGATACTGATTAAACACCCTAAACATGGCGACTTCAGCTACAATTGTCTTTCCGGATCCAGTGGGGGCTCCGAGTAACACATTATGATCCGTATGGTATAAACAGTGGAATATCTGCGTCTGAATGGGATTGAAGTGGCTGAAGTTGTATAGCATCTCGAAGGAAGGGTTGTTGAGAGCTGTCACTGGCAGAGGCTGGAGTTCCAGGAGATCTGTTAAAAAGAAAAGAAAATTTGTTGAGTTTGGAATAGCAATAGTTTTTTTCGGTATATTTATAAATTTTTTCACGAGCTGTTTCATAACAAGATCAAATAAATATTCACAGTAGCAGCCTAGCGTTGGAATTGGTGCTGTCTACTGCCTGGCAGCACAACTCCAACCGCGGTTCCGTGCCGTGTACCGTCGAGCGGCGGAAAATTGTGGAAATAGTTTTTCTTTATGTATTTTCTTTTAATTTTTTACCAAATTACATGAAAGTTATAAAAACAGATAGGAAATATTATAGAGATTATGAACGAATAAATTTTACATAGTTTTCATAGTAAAATAGCGAGAATACGTAGTTTAAAAGTAAGTAAATAGAAAGGGGCGTGGCCACGTTCAAGGTCGAGTGTGGCACTTGATGTCAGTTTGACATTTCCGAGCGCACTCGAGGGGATAAGTAACAATTAGAGCGAGCTAAGCATTCAGTTTCTTTGAAGGATAAAATCCGTAACGAGATTATCCGAAGAAGAACCGGAGTGACCAACATAGCTTGCAAGATCAGTAAGCTGAAGTGGCAGTGGGCTGGCTACGTTTGTTGAAAGATCGATGGCCGTTGGAGCAGACAAGTCCTACGCTGCGTTTGCCGATTCGCTTGTCTCCAACAAGCGAATCGGCAAACGCAGCGTAGGACGATAACCCGATAGAAGCCGATAACCTGTAGAAGGTAGCTGGGGGGACTGGATGCGGAAGGCAGAGTGTTGTGGCGCAACTTGGGAGAGGCCTATGTCCAGCAATGGACTGCGATAGGCTTAGGTGATAATGATGATGAATTAACAATTGGCTGTTAACCTACGTTGTACTCGTCATACACCATTGTTGGGTGAAGTTTGTGAGTGTTGAAATACGGTCGTTTTTTGCCTGCCACACTTTCCCTACCACTGCAACTCCTTTTTTAATGGCCAGGATTTATAATAGCCAGAAAAACAATCGTCGTCGTCTATCGTGTCGACATGAGCTACATAAGGATAACAATAGCTCATACCGTGGGAAAAAGATTAGCCAGTCAGCAGGTTGGTAGCGGGGCTGACTACCCAGGGTGCGCCGGACGATCAATTAAATATCATCACTCGTTGAGGTATTAAAAAATACCCCGAACAAAAACAATGCAGCGAAATTAATCACTAAGATATTAGGATGTGAATTAGTTTCTACGGCAATACAAATAAGGTCAACTTTATCATAACCCTATACCTGTGTGAGGTGGATGAGTTTCTGGTAGAATTAAATGTTGGAATGTGAGTGGCAACACACTTTCTGATCCCAGCCATCTGTAAAATAAAAATAGTTTTAATGTAATGCAAGGGTCAAAATGTTTATAATTTTAAGTATTGTATTTTTTTTTCTCCTATCATTGCATACAATCTGTGCAAGTCAAAATAAATATTTTTCATTCTTTATTATAAGATCTTAGTTACCTTTCTGATGTCGCCCGAATGTAGTACTGTGGTGGTAACGGCTCACTAATTGGTATTGTTATTACCAACTCTTGTGGCTCGTTTGTGATAACCTGTAAACGTAATATTATTTAAGACATCAAAAATCCAATACTTACATATTCATAAAGACAGTTTAACTTGTATGTTGCATGTTCAATGGACAGTGGCGGTTCTAGGGGGGGGGGGCGGTCGTAGGGGTCATGACCCCCCAATATCGTACACGTCAAATTGACAAATTTCCTAAAATAGACATTTTACAAAAATAAATTATTAACTTCCTGCTTAAACGTCCAAAAGTAAACAATGAAATCATAACTAGGTAAGTTCTACCTACTTACTCAAACACGACATCTACTCATTATTTTAGAGTTTTGTTTATGTATTGAAGTTAAATTACAGCATAGGTATTATTTTGCTCAAAATAAAGTATGAATGATATTTCCAGTTTAATGACAAATAATATCACATACGACGGGGGTAGTTCATTTTGTTGAACGGTTTGAGTTACTTTACATGAGCCTGTCGTTGCGATCGGACACTATATCAAAGGCGCAAGTGATTGAAGCTTTGGCGGTGAAAAAAAAATCGCGCTCGCTTCTTTATTGACGTACATAGCCTACGGCTCTAAAAAAATTCACTTTTTAAGTCAACTTTTCGCATAAATATGAAAAATTCGCTTAATAATATTCATTTATAATTCATATTCCCCCAATTAAGGGCCATATGCCATAATCGCCACGCTTGGCAGGCGGGTTGGCGATCGCAGTTGGTTGGTTAAATGCTCAGAGAACGCTGCTGCCCATCCTTTGGTGATCCCTTAGTCGCCTTTTACGACACCCTTTGGGGCTTACAAATAAACATTTAATACTCACTTGTTTCTTAGTGATGAGGAAATACTCGTGGTAATACATGATGTCTGTCTCTGGATCTTCCACCCATATCCAGAAAGCTTCGGGCGCTTTGCCGTGGTACTTATCGTTCCATCTGGATTTAAAGAAAATATTATTTTATTATCATAAAAGACGAATCGAGAAGAGTAAAATGGGATAGCTTAGTTGTATCTTCGACGATCACGCCTTTGCCAGGCGTGGTGATTATCAGCCAAAATTAATATCATATCTATCCACGATCAGCCCTACTAGAGATAGAAATTTGACTCAAGTTGTATGGAGCATATGTCAAATTCCTATCTCTAGTAGGGAAAATCGTTGAATTGATCTAATACAAATAAAAACAGTGAAAATTTTAGGGGTTGTATTTGATTACGGATCTATTCGGGCTGCAGCGCTAACGAAGTAAGTTTGAAGAGTTCTTACTTGAAATTAGGTGTTATAGAGAGTCGTATCCTCAACACAGTCCGTGTAATGGGATGCAAGCTGGCTTCCATTTCTAATAGTGGGAATTCCTCGGCGCATTTCTTTAGGTGGCGGGCGTTTTTGGGGTTACGTAACAGATCACCTGTAATAAAAAGTAAACTTACAGACGACTTTTGAATTAGGTTGTTTTATTTAGAGCGGAACAGCCTCGAAGAGTAATAATTCGACTACGCTTTAGGTCAAAATGGACCGGTCAGTTTTGTAATTTTATGTCACGATCGCTATCTGCCGATCCATTTATAATAGGACTTGGATACCAGAAAGGCAGTGTTTTCTAACCCCCTTACTAATAAACATTGTATAGCGGTTGTATAGTTACACAATGCTTTGTCTTCTTCTTTCGAATGGCAAATTACTGATGACAGAAAGTGAGAAATCGTAGTGTAACTGTTTAACTGCTATACAACGTTTATTAGTAAGGCCGTAAATGTGTAACTTTATAGTAAGTAGGTCTATGGTATCTATGGTAAATATGTCCCGAGCATTTTAGTTTGGAATTCAATCGACTGCTTGTAATTATAGATTTTAGAAAGTAACTCTGTCTGTTTGTTACCTTTTACGACTTTGATAAAATTTGGTACAGAGATAGTCCGGAATTCGGAGAAGGACATAGGCTACTTTTATACCGAAAAACTAAAGGGTTCCTGCGGAATACCCGATAAACAACATCCACGCGAACGAAGCCGCGGGCGACCCCAAGTATTCTTATTTTTGATTGTATTCCAGAAAAATACAGCACTAACTTATAAATCGACTAATAACTAATAATATAATCGACTTATAATCGGACTGCCTCGTTGGTCCAGTGGTCGCAAGCGCGACTGCTGAGCGTGAGGTCCCGGGTTCGATTCCCGGGTCGGGCAAAGTGTTATTGGGTTTTTTCATTAGGAAATTCTCAGTAGCAGCCCGGAGTATGGATTCGTGCCCGGTTATTGGCAATAGGCCCGCCCCCTATTACATGGGACTATAACGTAACTGGCGAAATGTGGGTGTACTTTACACCTCTGCCTACCCCTTCGGGGAAATACAGGCGTGATGTTATGTTATGTGTTATGTTAACTTATAAATAGAAATTATATGTAGAAAGGCGAGCTTAACTCAAAAATGAGTTTTCTACCAGCAAACCTTTGAGAGATAGAGTGAGTGTAGATATGTGTGAGTGTGAGTGTGTGTGATGTGAGTGTGTGTTGTAGTGTGCGTGTGTTGTGTGTTGTGTGTGTGATGTGAAGAGGCTGAGGGTAAACTTAGTGCACAACTATTTAGGTCTATATATATAGTTGTGCACTATTAATATAGACTAGTAAGTAAAAATATAAATAAATAATACATACCAATTTCCTTCCAATCCATATCCCGTATTTGGTCCGGCTTGAGCATCGGGTACTCAATATGCTTTAGCGTCTCTATAGTAAAACAGTTGAACTGCCTCATATCACTGTAGAAGTCCCATTGCTGTAGCTCTAACATTTTAGCCATCTTCAGGTATAAGCCGGCCATGTAAGCGTTGTTTTTACGAAGAGTTATCTCGAAGAGTGCGCGGACTATACGGACAGCATTCTGTAAATAGCATGCAAAATAATTATAATAAAATAAGTTTTTATTGTCTATAATCCATTTTCATACAATACAGAAATTGAGGCAGCTCCGTTAGGGTTGCCTCGCAACTTCCCTTACTAGTTTTATAATTATGAGACCTTAAATAAACTCATTTATGTAAAATTAAAATTCTATGTCCCTGTTTTTTTTGATAAATTATTGCTAGAAGCCCTTAAAAAACCTCAAAATTGCCTTATTAGACCACTGTCTTGTCTTGTCCACAGAGGCCTAGTGTATAAATTTGCCTACTAAATGAAAAAGGAACGGCGACACAATACATATTCTTCAGTTTCAGTTTATGAAATATCTTTTAAATTGGTCCAGTTTTGTAGGAGAAAATAGTCGAGAGTCAAACCTCGAATTATGGCTTTTACTAAGTCGGAACTGCAGTTGTCCTTATCGCACTTATTTGAGGCCGAACGCTCGCAAAGCGACAGCGATAGTTTCTTCAAATACCTAATTTTCAAAAGTATCTCTGCCCGCATTTCCTCTTAAGTCCGAGTAGGTTTGTTTGGCCATGCTTAAGTAAGCTCTTAAATTATTCAATAGTTATCGAAAAAGACAGCGATATCTCAAGATACGTTGCTAATTCTTATTATTTACGATGGTGTAAGGACTTTTCTACAGGACTCTGAAGGTACACAGATGGAAATAAATGCCTATTTTTGGGAAAAGCTATCATCATCATTCCTAGCTCTTAATCCTTTCTAAACGGTGCCGATCACATTCAGATATTTCCTTAAGAATTGTATAATAGGCGGAAACACTTATTACGAACCTGACTAATATAGTTGAGATCAGACTGCAGCGAAGATCCATTGACACGTCCCCTCGACAGATAAGTTTGTAGCAGTATGTTAATCTTCCAATGTATGTCTTCCGGGGCGTCCTCAATGCGAAGCTCACAGTATTGGTCCTTGAGACTCCATAGTTCTGTAAGCTCTTCCTTTCTTATCTGCAATACAAAGCTCGATTAATAAACATGTATTCTGCAACCTTTTTAGATGCCATGGACGCCATGGTTCTGAAAATCAAAATCTGCTAAAGTTATTACGGGGTATTTTCAGCTTTAAAACAAAAGTTGTTATTTAAAAAGATATAAACTCTATCCTAGCCATTGAATGATATCGTCAGTACGTACGTTTTATTTTGTTTATTTTTATTTTAAGAAGATACCTAAAAAATCTATGAAGTTGAATTTCACCAGTAGAGGTCACAGGGATTCTCCATCGATTTCAACTTGTCTTAATGAGTAATTTGATTTAAAATTGAAGGGCTAAGTGGACAAAGGTGTTAACTAGCAAATAGTTTTAAACAAGTAACGAGCATTTGAATCGGTTTGAATTATCAGTTAAAACTACTTAAAACCTATGTTCATGCAAAATAGTTATATTTTTAACTATGTAAGATAACACCTTTGTCCATTTAGCCCTTCAATTGTGAACAAGAGGACATTGGAGCTGAACTTACTTTAAGTTGTTGGAAATCAGAACATCTGGTCAGCATTTCCAGCACATATCCTTGAGTCATGGACTTGCGTACCATAGTGTTGAATACTTCCATCGTTTCGCAAGTTATGTAGTAGTGACTTGCTGTGCGACCCAAATCTACAGATAAAATAAACGAATGAGCAATCAAAAGTCATAAAAAACCGACTTCAAAACAGTTCTCCAAAGATTGAAATTTATTTGCACGTCATAAAACAATAAGGTCTATTTTCACTAACAAAAATCAGACACCGTTGTTAGTGACATTTTCTGTTGCTAGAAAGTTTGTCCAAATTGGTAGACTATTTTTATTTGGGTGGCTGTACCTATAAGAGGATGTGTTTTTGAGATAGAAAGAAAGAAAGAAAGAAGAACGAAACATCTTTATTCTGACAAGACGAAAGTCGTCAATGGAAGCTTGAGCTTGATTTTAGAACAGATTGGGTTGTATTTTCTGTTACACCAGCTACTTTTTATTTATTTATTTAAACTTCATGCAATATGTGTGCGCACTTAAATTAAGTGTGACTTAATGCCTTAGGCATTCTCCCAGTTAACCTTAGGATGATACAGAGATGACAAAGCAGGTGCAATTACTGCAGGTGCAGGTGTACTTTTTAAAGAATATTGAAATGCATTTATTTCTTTCTCTAAAATGTACACTTACAAGATTTAAACATCTGTATTACTGGCTTTATGGTAACATCATCATCATCATCATTTCAGCGGAAAGACGTCCACTGCTGGACATAGGCCTCCCCCAAGCATCGCCACAACGACCGGTCCTGCGCCTTCCGCATCCAGCGGATTCCCGTGACCTTCACCAGGCCTGCTTTATGGTATAGTTTATGATATTTACCAGTAACGTTAAGTTGTCCAGTCCGCTCGTTATATCGTAACATGTGCGTGTTATCAAGCTGCATCGCCGCTGAAGTAATAAGTTCGCGTCGCTTAGTTTCCAACATTGGTTCGTCTTGCACATCCGTGTATGTTAGGCCGTATACCTTGAAAAATGGAACGTATTTATGGAATATCGAGAAGCATTTATGATGTATTAAAAAGAGGAATGACGCAGCAGCAGAGATCAGAATGCCGAAAAAATTCACATGAATTTTTTCACATTCATTAATTTCATCTATCGCTCCACGGTTTGCTCTAAGGAAACTCATTACTGAGTTAAACTCGCCTTTGTACATGAATTTTTCTATTTTGTATCGTCACTGTGTATATTATAATGTGTACAATAAAGAATAATAATGAACTTAAAATAGGTGTTGAGTTTGGTCATTGATGGTTTGACCCAGTCCCATCATGAAATATAAAGAATAAAATTACCTGAGGATTTATCCTCATTCTGACGAATAAGTATGTGTAACTCAGCCATTCCACTGCTTCATCAATATTCGTTACTGTGCCGAGAGCGACCTGGAAGTGAAATTTTTAGATAAAATAATGTATTTCATAAAGTGGAATGTATAATACCACTACCAGACTTTGATATTTAAACTTGTTTTTGACAAATTCTAAACGTCTTCATATTATATGATACAAATAAAATAGCATTACTGCATTTAGAACCAGAATTCACCAGCCTAAATGACACATTCCAAGGTGAATTTAAGCAACTCGGGATTAATGTTTGGAGTACTTCGTGCCAGGGTTTACCATGTGAAAACGCTTGCGATAGCCGATTGTATCGAGTTAAATCTGGTTTCTGTACATCTTACGTTACTATTCTAGTTACGTTTAAATAGAAAGAAAAAAAAATGTAAAGTAAATACTAACCTCAGCATTCAAATTATCAGCCAACAGATTAATAAAGTTGCTTTCAATCGGGAACTGATTCGTCATTGATTTGAGGTAGTGCGTCAATTTATCGTGGGTTGTTATTATAATACCTGTTCCAGACGTATCGAACTGCGGGCGGCCCGCGCGACCGAATATTTGTAGCACATCTAGTATGCTTAGGTCTACGAATGTTCCGTGGGCTTGGTCGTAGATCTCTGTGCCCTGGGGATAAGATGTTGTAAGATGAGATAGTGAAGATAGGATGAGAATAGGGACTCTTTTCGTGAAAAGCGACTAAAGTATTGTGTACACTACGCGTAATATAACTGTGCCGCTGTTAAGTGAGAAACAGGTGGCTGCGCAGTAGACAATTTTGTAACCAAATCAGTAGCGCGCATGCGCAGTAATGGCGACAAGACTCTGATAGGTTGTTCATCTCAGTGACAAGATGGTGGGATACCGCATGTTCTCTCTGTCTCAGTCGTTCGTTAATGTTCGATGCATCCTTATGTCCTGCTCACACGCTACTGTACCTGCGCGGACCTTCTCAAAGCCTGGTATCAGAGCGGCACTGTTATATTAGGCGTACTTTAAGGTGGGTTACGAGCAGCATCCAGAAACAATTATTATGATACTTTTCTTGAACTTTCTAACAGTTCTTTATGTGGAGACAAGAATTGTTGGTGGGTTTTTGTAATAAAATAAAATCATGAATACCTGATAATAGTGTATGTTTAATTTTATCAGGAATTTCGTAAACTCTTTAATTTATTGGGAGTTTCTTTTATTTATTTAAATTGGATTAGTGAAGGATTTAATAAACATAATTTCATAACTATGTACTTAACAAGCCAACTTACCCTAATTACAACTGCATGAGCCGGCAAGTTGACACCCCAAGCCAGAGTGGAAGTGCAAACTAAAACTTTTGTAAAACCTTCTGCGAAGTATTTCTCAACCATATTTCTGCAATAGAAAAGATAACACGAAACATTTGAAAGGGCACAGTACAACGGTGCCAAGCCGCCGCATGTTATGAAGTCAGCTTGCCGTGCCCGACAGGGTCCATATTTAATTCTTATTCTTAAGCCTACCGCCTGTTTATATTACCAATATGGAATGCAATAAAGAATTGAGTATTGAGCTTTTTCCATTGCAAGAGAAAGACAGAGCTGTACAGGACTAATAGCGCCATCTCTCTCTCGTAACAGAAAAATTACAGCTCTAACACTTCTTCACTTCACTCCTTATGTTGTATGCATTTTGTGTTCTCATTAATTTGTCCTGTTACCTTTGCTTTTAATATGTATATTTTGTGTATGTGTGGCAAAATAAACGGTTTAAATGGTTTAAAGTTGGCCATAATCAGGCCACCTGCATTAGTTGCCGGGTCATGTCAAGAAGATGGCAGCAACATCATTGTTACGTTTAATTTATTTTTCCGCCTTGTTTTACTGTATGCTTGCTAGTTTGTGGCAAATAAATACTTTTTCTTTCTATGCTATGCATTCTAAATATAAAAAGATAAATAAATAAATATTTTTGGGACATTTACACACAGCAACCATCTAGTCCCAAACTAAGCAGAGCTTGTACTATTGGTACTAGACAATGGATATAATACTTATATATTTTCACCACCCTGATCACCAATCTGTTTGCCTAGTGTTTTCATTATGACTGTGTTATACCAGAGCCAAGCTCATGCATAGTAGTGTATGTTTTCGGCGGAAGACATCATTGTCTTCGTCGAAAACGTCTGCAATACCATTTCTGGGGTTGCAACAAATGTTGATCATTTAAACATTAATATAGCTTAAATTACTACGGGCAACATACGACAACGTTGACTGTCAAAGGGCTGTCTGAGGACCTTGTCTGTTACGTCAATTTGTATTGCTTTTTTACCATTTATTGCGTGACCATTTATTCATTGACGTCACTCTTACACTGACATCGTACAAATCGAGAAAAAAAAAACTAGTTAATTTACTACAAGAATTATAAGACTAGAAAGCTTTCAAAACTCACCGATCACTTCTCAGCATACCAGCATGATGACAAGCAAACCCACATGCAAATAACTCAGCCAGCTGCTTATTAGGGCTGCTACTTATGGACTTTTTAGCCTTAAGGAAGGCCCCTGAATCTTCTGGCTCGAAGTATTTGAGGTGGCCCTTCTTTTGGGCCAATTCTTTGAGTACCATGGCCGTTTGGTGGGTGGCGTTACGGGCGTGTACGAATACCATCACTTGGTGGCCTTTTTGGACCATGTCTACTGCTTTGTCGTAGCATATTTCGTTCATTGTTTGCATCTGTTGAAGTTTGAGATTATTTTAATTGTTGGAGCTTGCCCCCGTACTATGAAGTTAGAGCTATCTTTGCAGCATTGCGAGAGGGAGATATAGCTATACAGGAGGAATAGCTCCCACTCTCTCTCTCGCAAAAGAACATTACTTGATAGTATAGCCTCTGAACGTAGTCACATTTGTCCGAAAATCATAGGATAAAATGAATTTATAACCATCACGAGATGAAAGTAATTGTATTCAGTATAGTTAGAGTTAAGGGGAATGTAGCAGCCAAGTGACGCCACTATCAGTAAAAAAAATATTACTCGCTGAATACATCATTTATCGAAAATTCGTTTTTAACAACTGAAGTGCAGGTACTGTAGTTTAATCAGATACTACTCTGTAAAATATATTTTGCTGTAGATGTAGATAGAAAAAATCCAATAAGAGGGCAAATATTTTTCTACAGTCGATAACGACAGTAGATTTTAACATTTTGTAAAATTCGTAATAGAGGTTACAGTTCTTGTTGTAACATTTACATCAAGCATACCAGTCTTAGATGTGCACCGCCACCACTGCCGGTTTCCTTGACACCAATGAATTGCTGCTCTAAGGGCACTGGTCGGAAACGATGGTCGAAGAAGAACAGACCGATGTTGGGGTTTACTCGTAAGAATCTGTAAGCAGGTAACAGAAACACATGTATTATACTAGAATACGTAAAAAAGACCATCGAAACGAATTCCGAATGCGGTTTAAGTTCACGAATACATTTGCGGCTAACAGACAAATTCTCAAATGCAATTCAATTTTAAGTCACCGATAAGTTATGTCAGTCTAATCCCCAAATACTTAAACGCAGCTCAATTTTAAGTGGCCCTTAAGTTTCATGCTATCACTGTCACTCTAAGGTGCATTAAAGCGACAGAACGACTTTTAAGAACGTCTTTAAGTTAAGTGTCGTTTGAGTATTTGTGGGTATATGCAGAAAAACTATTACGAACGTTTTAAATTTAAGAGTCGTTCGAAAATTATGAGGTAGCTTTTCTATCTAAATTCAGGAAAGAGATAATGTATGAAACCAAAGTGGTTTATACTTTCCAGAAGTATTACCACATTTGATATGTTCGGTAGTAGGTCACATGGTTGAAATGCCTAATTTTTAGTTCTAAATGTAATCAGATACTGTAATTAGGTCTATTTAAAATTGAGTTTGGTCATGACATAATGCAGATGTATCATGCAATATTTAATGCACTGTGTATGTAAGAAATCTCAACTCACCTAGCAACATCCAAATAATTAGGCAGCGTAGCAGAAAGTCCTACTATCCGTATCATGTTTTGCGTGGACTCGACTTGTCGCAGTGTTCTTGCGACAATCGCCTCGACTATCGGCCCTCTGTCGCCGTGCAGTAAGTGGACCTCGTCGATAATTATGAGTTTGACTATTGATGCTAGCTCTGTATCCGCTGTAAAGAAAAATGGTTCCTTAAGTCTTCAATAAATCGAAATTAGAAAAGGCTGACGCTTGAATGCTAAAAAAGTTTTGGCGAAATATACCTCAAAAAAGATAGGACGGACTTTAGGACAAATTACATAAGTTATGGCCTAAATTAGCTGAAGACCGAATTGAAAATGGGGAAGCCTTTGCTCAGTTGTGTAATGACTTCAAAGTCTTTTCAAAGGAACAGTTAAGCAAAGATATGGAAACACATCCTGCACGGTGTTTAAGTCAAATAAAATTATTGTCGCTTTTTTAAAGATAGTTTGTGTATATACAACTTGTGGACGATACAGGCGATGATACAGCTTCTGTAAAAGGAGATCCTTCCAGTCATAATATACATAAACTCTCTTTTAAAAAAGCGACAGTAATGTTATTTGCCACGCTTGGCAGGCGGGTTGGCGATCGCAGTTGGTTGTTTAAATACTCAGAGATCGCTGCTGCCCATCCCCTGGTGAATCCATTAGTCGCCTTTTACGACACCCATGAAAAAAGATAGGGTGGTGCAATTCTTTACATCCCGCACCATACGGAACATATTAGACACATTTAACTGTAATTCCTGTAAATGTTAATAAAGGATAAAATTGTCCACTATTCAAGGCTCGAAGCCTTTTACGACACCCATGAAAAAAGATAGGGAGGTGCAATTCTTTACGTCCCGCACCATACGGAACATATTAGACACATTTAACTGTAATTCCTGTAAATGTTAATCTTAACTATTATAAAATTGTAAACGTCTAGCGTCTGTTTGTTTGTTCCAGCATCACGCTAAAACTACTGGACCGATTTTAATGATTTTTTTTTTGTTTGAAAGCTGATGATCTGACTTAAAAACTGATATGGGTTTTGAGAAAGAAAGAAAGAAAGAAAAAAAGAAAAAAATTAATTCGTGGGTTGCGTACTCACCCGACAGATCGAAGCTTCTATGCATTTGCACGAGCGGATAGTAATGTACGATGGAGTGGAGTGGAGTGGACCGGGGATGGGACTGAGGATGGGACTGGGGACGGGACAGGGGACGTGACTGGGGACGGGACAGTGGACGGGACAGGGGACGGAACATGGGACGGGAAATGGGACGGGACATGAGACGGGACATGGGACAGGACAGTGGGACGGCTCATGGGACTGGACATAGGATGGGACATGGGACAGGACATGGGACATGGGACGGGACGATAGTGATTAGTGATATGGTGGGACAGTGGGACAGTGGGCTGTGGGACAGTGGGACGGTGGGACAGTGGGGCAATGGGGCAGTGGGGCAACGGGGCAGCGGGGCAGTGGGCCAGTGGGACAGTGGTGTAGCGGGGTAGCGGGGCAGTGGGGCAGCGAGGCAGCGGGGCAGTGGGGCAGCGATGCAGTAGGGCAGCGGGGCAGCGAGGCAGTTGGGCAGCGGGGCAGCGGGGCAGCGTCCCAGCGGGGCATTGGGGTACCGGGGCAGCGGGGCGGTGGGGCAGCGGTATAGTGGGGTAGCGGGGCAGCGGGTTACTCGGGGCAGCGGGCCAGTGGGGCAGCGGGGCATGGGGAAGCGGGGCAGCGGGGGGGCAGTGGGGCAGCTGGGCGGTCTGTGGGGCAGTGGGATAGTGGGGCAGCGGGGCAGTGGGGCAGTGGGATACTGGGGCAGCGGGGCAGTTTGTTAGCGGGGCAGTGGGGCAGTGGGCTACCGGGGCAGCTGGGCAGTGGGGCAGTGGGATAGCGGGGCAGCGGGGCTGTGGGGCAGCGGGGCAGTGGGGCAGCAAGACAGCGGGGCAACGGGGCAGTGGGGAAGCAGGGCAGTGGGGCAGTTGGGCAGGCGGATAGTGGGGCAGCGGGGCAGTGTGGTAGCGGGGCAGCGGGGTAGTGGTATAGTGGGGCAGAGGGGCTGCGGGGCAGCGGGGCAGTGGGGCAGTGGGTCAGTTGGGTAGCGGGCAGCGGGGCAGTGGGGGGCGGCGGGGCAGGCAGTGGGGCAGCGGGGCAATGGGGTAGCGGGGCAGTGAGGTAGCAGGGCAGTGGGAGGCGGCGGGGCAGGCAGTGGGGCAGTGGGATAGTGGGGCAGCGGGGCAGTGGGGCAGCGGGCAGCGGGGCAGTGGGGCAGCGGGGTAGCGGGGCAGTGGGGTAGCGGGGCTGTGGGGCAGTGGGTCAGCGGGGCAGCTGGGCAGCGGGGCAGTGGGGCAGCGGGGCAGTGGGTAAGCGGGGCAGTGGGGCAGTGGGAATGGCAGGGCAGTGGGGCAGCTGGGCAGCGGGGCAGCGGGTTGCGGGGCAATGTGGCAGCGGGGTAGTGGGATAGTGGGGCAGCGGGGCAGAGGGGCAGCGGGGCATTGGGGTAGCGGGGCATTGGGGCAGTGGGGCAGCGGGGCTGTGGGGCAGTGGGGCAGTGGGGCAGCGGGACAGCGGGACAGCGGGACAGTGGGACAGTGGACTGGACTGGACTGGACTGACGTGGGTTAGCAGAATTTAACGCGAGCGGAGCCGCGGGTAAAAGCTAGTAAAGGATAAAATTGTCCACTATTCAAGGCTTCGAAGACTACCGTAACTCGTTGGTGAGTCAGAAATCAGGATGATATATATTTTTTTTCGATTCTAACGTATACAACTTTTGAACGGCCAATATTCTTACTTACTCGCTCCTTTTCTGGTAACAACATCCCACTTCTCAGGCGTAGTAACAATCATCTGTGTTTGTTGCACCTCAGTTTTGGTTAGCTTCATGTCTCCCGTCAACTCTCGCACTAATATTCCAAGGCCTTTGAGGCGTTTGCCGAAGCTCGCAGTCATTTCCGAGGCAAGAGCCTTCATGGGAGCTATGTAGATTATCTGGATGGAAAATAGTTTGGTTATTTATCATGGGTTTTATAAACATGATTCTTACAGACACAGATACAGACTCCTAACTATTGTTTTTGTCGACTATAACCAACAAAAAAAAGGAGATACACGGTGGATTTCTAGTCGCCTTATAAACGGCGTTTGTCGAAGTATATTAACAGAAAAAAAATCATTATTAGTATTTATTAAATGAAAAAATTAATAAGAGAAAGGCATGCTTTAAATAGAAAAAGGTGCGGGTGATATCGCCTCAAGTTAATTTCAGTAATTTTTTTTGGTGTGATGGTACATCAGCTAAATATACTCATAATAAAATTATTACTTTGCACATTTCCAAACTGACCTTAAACTTATTCTTCATAATCACATTATTTTCAATATGCTGCTTTATCTGATGAACCACAGTCAGCAGAGCTATGTTAGTCTTACCAGCCCCGGTGGGTGCGCATATCAGGAGGTTCTCATTAGTATTGTAAGCTGTTTGGAAGACAACAGACTGTATTCTGTTGAGTTCTTTGATGTTTTCGAAGGCCATTTGACCGATCTGTGACAAAAAAAAGTAAGGTTAAAACTTAAAACCTATTGCTGATCAATTGCCAAACGTCTCAGCACCACCTTACCATAAAATAAAGCACTCAAATATGGACTTTTAGTTGTACAGCATACAGTGCATCATGCTATCAGATCAGATGATTGAGTACACCATCCGACTTGTATCTTTGAAATGTGAAGTTGTTTTGTGTGGTAAACGAAAGGAGGCATATGGATTTGAAGAGGTCGCGTGAGACGTTATTTTAAGTAATGAAGACAATTATTTTGGTGACTAGCTGACGCCCGCGCCCGTGGCTTCGCTCCCGTGGTTTCTTCATATAAACTTTCAACCCCTATTTAACTGCCTTAGGGGATCCAGAGATCCGGGATCCGGGGCATCCGGTGTTTTATGAGCAACATAAGTGATTATGATTATGAATTTTCAAAAATCTCACTCACTCCGTCATCTGATCAACTCCTGTGCGAAATTTCATCCTCCTAGACCCACCGGTTTAGGTTGTCCACTGTCTGTCAGGCACTTTTAATAATTTTAGTAAGTAGATATTTGTGGCAGGACCATGATGGGCGAGAAGTTTACGGGCTAGAATTCCATTGACTTATTGATGATTAGGATACATTCAGCAGTCGTTTTTTTATGGATTAATCAGACTTACCTCATCTAATTCAGCAATAGCTACGCGCGTATTGCCTACTGTGAGAGGTGACGGATTGTTTTTAGGAATTGTAACCTCTTCATATTCTTTGTTGTCCTTTCTTACTGCGTTCTCGGGAAGGATCAGTTTAAGACCTGATACGAATCCTAAAAAATAAACGTGTGATGATACTTTGCTTTTTGAAATAGCTATAAAAATGATGAATGAAACAGTTTTTGAGTGTGTTTCTCAACATTCAGGCTCCTCTTTTTACATTAGTCACTCTGGGCAAGTACCCAGGGCCTCGCGAACTATGTGGCCACCTAGTCCCTGCCTGATCGTTAACCGATCAACAGATAACCGATATTACCGATAGATATATTTACTCACACTTGCAACTGGGAAACCACGGAAATTAGTTCATTATGAAAAAAAAAAAGAATACATCAATCGGCTCTTTTCCGTACGCAACGAAATAAAAGGCCAGTAATATCCAACACGACAATAATAGCAATTGCTGGACAGTTTTTATTTTTTAAATTGTGCTACCTAGGTTTTTACACTTGCACTTACCGAGCGTTGTGGCGCAACTTGGGAGAGGCCTATGTCCAGCAGTGGACTGCGATAGGCTGAGTTGATTGACTTGCATAAATTAAGTGTTTTTAGGTACAAAATATTTATCATTTTATAGGCTGAATGTGCATTTTTTTCATCAAAACTTTGAAAATAGAACAAGAACCACGCGCGTACGAATTGGCACTAATGAAAATTAGATACTTTTGAATTAATTTGTGTATTGTTTCCTCGCAAATGAGAGAAAAGTACTATACAAGTCTCGGCCGAAATAGTAATTAACGGCCTCGTTTCGCCTCGTACTTCTAGTATTACTCGGCCGTCAATTGCTTCATTTCAGGCCTTGACAGTAATGTACTATTTTATATACGGTGAAACAAACCTCATCGGCTGGGCGTGATGTTGCCTATATGAGTGAGCGAGACCGAGTACAAGAGAGAGCTTCCCTTCTGTCGGGTGTCCCACAACACCTCATGCCATTTTTATTGGGTTTTTATCCCCGGTAAATGGCAATAAGGTCGAAAGGTATAATAAAGGATCATTTATCATCAGTATTTCTCTTACCTGCAGAATTCTTGGCATCAATGGACGAGTCATACACATTGGGATACTGTACTTTAGTTTGGAAATACGATATCCTTTGTAGTACTGGGTCGACATTATTAGAAGATCTCGATGCAGAAAATGGTACCACTGGTTTTGATAATTCCGCTAACCTAAGAAATGTAATTTTAATTAGTCCTTGTAAAATGAGCTTTTACGGAAAAGGAGGCATTGTTTATAATGGTAAACGCAGAACCAGCTCTACCACCACTTACCCCAGTGACGCTGCTGCATAGCCCCAAAAGTATCGTAGCTATCGGGGTTGGGTTTGGCTGCGACGTACGCGTAGTATGTTTACCCACATACTACACGGATACAACAAAAGGTGAATATTCGGCGGATATTAGCGCTTTCGCTTAGACCTAGGTTCGGGGGGGTCCGGACCCACTAACCTCCCCCCTTGTGTACGCTTGTGAGTCAAGAAAATGTATTCTGTCTGTCAGCAGTCAGGCAGTCATAATGGCGCAGTTTTAGCAACTGACACTAGCGCACCCGTGTTGATGAGGTGATTGGCGGCAATAGGGAAGGTGACAATTTTTTTTTTATTCTTTCTTTTTAGAAAACTCGATACTTTTTCTAAAAAATAAACAACAGTGAAAAAACAAATAAAATAATTCAATAAAATGTCCAAGTTATAAGCGATTTAAACTTGTTCACTACACAGAGACAGCACTATCAAAGTATTACGTCATTGTTCAAAACCTTCATAGAAACTTGACATCTCTCTGTACAATGGTCCGTTCAGTACGACAAGGACAGAAAGTGCCCACTCCAAATACTTTAAAAGCGTGTCTCTTTAATTTTTTCATGGATTTTATTATTATTTTCACAAATGTTGTTTTTTCTGTACCTTATTTTAAATAACATAACATTTTTTGTATTTTTTAACAGTAGTCAACTACCGGATTGCCTTCGCAAGTTAACACAGCCAATGAGCATGCTACATTAGCATGTCATGCTGAGTTTTTTTCTGGTATATGGTAGCACTTCTCCGGACGAGCTCTTTCACAATGTGTTACGACTACTGAAGTGTGTTACAGATGTTTTATCTCACGAAAGCGGGTGAGCCATACTTGTGTGTGTGTACATGTATATAGTCTTTGTGTGCGCAAGCTCGGGATCGCTCAGTTTTGACTGAGTTTTGTAGTTACGCACACAAGAGCGCGTGTCTCTACGCATTACAACTACAAGTATGGTTCACCCGCTATCGTGAGATAAAACAACTGTACAAGTCTGTTTTTGTGTTTCATAGTTCATACCTCTTAGCCCTCATTTGACCGATATTAATCTCCTGTTCCTCATCATCTTCTTCATTCTTCCTGTTCTTTGCTTTTTTCTCTTCTTTCCTGACCAGTTTGGCCAACATCTTCTCCTGTTCAGACAACACTGATACTTGGCATAGATATTGCGGCATTTTGTTTTCAGGTAATATTGCTGCAACTGAATAGAAAAATACATTCAAAACATAGAAGTTATAGTTAAATTGTGTTGTTGGGGTGCATTAAAAGAGCCTCCACGAGTGACGATGTTTAATTGATCGTCTGGCGCACCCTGGGCAGTCAGCTCCGCTACCAACCTGCTGACTAGCTAATCTTTTCCCCACGGCATGAGCTATCATTAATATGTAGCTCATGTCGACACGATAGAAGAAGAAGATAGTTAAATTGTGCTATTTCTAGTTGAGAATGGGCCATTTAAACCTATTACATCACTCTTTCTCTTGATCACTTTTAACCGGAGGTTTTTTCAAGTGATCAAAAGATTTTATACATATAATATACATATCGATAATAAAAGCAATAATATGATCAGCAGGCCATAAACTCATTTAACCCGTCGACTCATGGAACAGTCGATAGGCCGTGCTAACAATAGATAATATTGTCTATTAATTGACAGCTAAATAGGTTAAAAGGACCATTTTTGGTGACAATGTTTTAACGATCACTCTATAAATAGGCAAGTCTATGATCAACATCCACCTTCCATCTTTGTTTTAAGCTGTACTTACTTTCAGCTAACGTCGGTCCCGGTGGAGGTGCCTTCAAACTGTTGATAATATCTTGTCTATGCTCCAAAATCTCTTGTATAAACTCGAACTTATCGAAGCCAAGTAACTCAAACAGATCATTCTGCATCTCATCGTTACTTCGAGGAGAATTGAGCAATGTTATCATAGACTGTAGAATGTCTACGCTTGATATACCTGTGTTCTCGTATTGCTCTTTCACTTTTGTTTCTAGCCAGGTTTTGCCGAACTACGAATGAAAATATAGTGATAATTATGACAGTTACTTGGTTGTATATTTTGAATATTTACTGGAATATTCTTAGTAGTCGCTGGCTCCAATAATTCAATAGGATTCTTACTAGGGCCTTAGCCCGTATTACAGAACGATCCCCAAGCATTGATCACTGTTTAAAACTAGTTTTGAGTTGGGATTTAATTTTAGAACATGCCTCAAGTAGAGATTTATTGATCACAGTTCAGCTAAGTTTAGCTTTATTTTATACTGTCACCTGTTTCGGTATTTGAGCAGAGATTTGATCTAAAATCACTCTAGTGTGGTCCATACTACTTTTGAGTAAAGATTTATATTCTATTTCAGTTCAAATTCGTGTGTTATGTTGTTGAATTAAAGTTTATAATTACCATATTGGAATAAGGCCGATACTCAAGTAACGATTCTATCCTTAAGTAGTGATCAGGAGATTGAAGTTTAAACTTGAGGATGGATGACGGTCTTTTCACGAGATTGTTGCTACTTTGCAGATCAATAAAGTAGAGTTCTCTTTCCAGAGATCAAAACTCACTTACACAAGATCACCAAGATTAATAATAATAAATTAATTATTATTAATGTCCAATTCCAAAACTATTCTTTTGATTTGTATAGATAAAATTAAAAGGAAAATAGGAGGTCGACTAAGCGCAATGGCACGCCTGCGTGTTGCATTGCCTGATCCAATAGGAGCGGGTTAAGTCTAGTCGAAAATTGGCAGATTTTTTTCAAACAAATCAGGTGTTATTACATTTCTATTATGTAATGCTCGATGCACAAGATACACACTTGAATGAATGCATTTAGAATTTGAAAAAAAAACCTGTGCGGTCAGGGGACCGTCAGGAACGAAGTTATCCTTAAAATTCATATTTTTTGACTGGTTCATTATATTGCTCTATAGGTGTGACGTGACGCTACATTTTCTCGCGAATCACACCTAGCGCAAGATAAAGAACTTCGTTCCAAAAATGAACAAACAAGTTCACATGAAATACTGACTGCCACCAGAAAATATTCATTTTAAAATTCTATTATAGAGAAATAGATACTTACTTTAGACTCAGGTACAGCTGTAGGAACTTTAGATAGAGTACCAGCAGTATTTTGATTGTTATACTTCATAGAAAAGTCAGTGACATAGGCACTGGCGGTTGCCGGCTTGCTTGTCAACTTAGCCAGCGGTTTCTTTGCAGGTTTATATGGTATGAAGTAACATTGAATGTGGTCTCCCCATAGTTTGATGTTTTCTTTATTAGATTCAACCTCTTCGGTTCTGATATAGTCTTTTGTATCATCATTCAGCTGCTCAGATATTTTTGTTACTATCTGCAATGTAATGAAATGCCAAAGTTAATAATTTTGAAATAAAAATGAGTGTTGTGTCTGGATTTATAGCAACATGACTTTAACGGCCAAAATTAATATCCAATCTATCCACGATTTACCTACTAGAGATAGAAATTTGACATATTTTGTATGGAGCTTATGTCAAATTTCTGTCGCTAGTAGGGCTAATCGTGGATAGATTGGATATTAATTTTGGCTGTAATTAAACATCATTATCATCATTTCAGCCAAAAGACGTCCACTGTTGGATATAAGCATCACCACAACAACCGGTCCTATGCTTCCCGCGTTCTTCGGATTTCCACAAACGGTTGAATTAAATTAAACAAGCCTCTATTATTTACAAAACAATGGCTTTGATTCTTAAATAAATCTGTTTGGAACTTATGCACTATCTACGATTACTTGACATTTTAATAAACACTGAACTGCTTGTGTAGCAGGCAAAAGAATAATATTCTTTTGATTTTAATCCAGGAAATAGGGTGTGGTCGTAGGTGAGTTATAGTTGTAAAATAACGGTAGACTACCGTTATTAACCGAAAATCTCGGTTAGCTACCAATAAGTAACCGGTTACCTACGGTTACTTATCCGACTGCGACGTGAAAAGGGTGGTTATGTTGAACAGTTTTTCAAGCATGAATTATTTTTAATGCGTTCTTTTACAAATATACATGTTAATCAAATGTTTTTAATATTTTCTATTATTATTTTAATTATTAATACTTATTCAATAAATAAATTAATAAATATCTCAAATAAATAGTAAAGAGATATAAGTAGATTGTGTATGTTTGGGAGAGGCCTATGTCCAGCAGTGGAAGTGTGAAGTCTTGTCATGTGTGATGATGATGACGACGATGATGATGACGACGATGATGATGATGACGATGAAGCTGACGACGATGATGACGATGGTGGTGACGATGATGATGATAGCAGCTACTTTCAATGCTCCATACCAGACCGGCCGCTCCTAGAACCGATATGAACATTACTACCACTAGCAGCTTTACAATTTTTGTGTAAAAACTGACACTCATGCATACAATTATGTAATTATCAACATGTCATATAAATGAGAAGGGCTATAAAGCCCTTAACGGGAATATCCTATTATTGTAACACTTCGAATCAGTAATTTTTTCGAACTTAACTACAAAATATTAAATAAGTACCAAAAATTGCGAATTTTTGGTACCCATTTTAAACTATTAGTTACACGGAAAGTGCATTTTATTGTCCTTGAAATACACTGTGTTTGGTTGTGCGACATCAACTTTTGATGGGTAGACTAAGTGCCATACATTAGAGGGCATTGTCCTTTAAAAATATTTTCAATAAAATAAAGTAGGTATATCCATTATCTAATAATTGCATGAGGTAAAATATTGGTGCGATAAAAAAAAACAAAAAAAACATGTTATTAACCGTAGTAACCCGAAGAAAATGGAATTTAGATACACCATATTAATATCTATAGGCTGTACAAAAGTTTTTCTCAATCAAAACCAAGATTGTAATTCTGCATGCAGGAGTCAGGTGTCCAATCATTAAACACATAATAAGGTTATTTTTAAACACTAAAAGAGTTTATTAAATTAGTAAATAGAGATAGAGACCGACCAAAAATTTATACTAAAATTCGGCGGCATAAGCTATATTTTCGGCCGAAAACCGAAACCAAAATAGTCTAAAAAAATATTTTTTTGGTAAAGGTACTAGTATAAAAATATTAAAGCACTTAATTTAATGATTAATTGGTCGTACATATTTTAAAACTTGAAACATACGAAAATTAACTTTGCATTTTTCTCAAAAAGTCAGACAATTTTCTTCCTATAAATTACTGCACTTGCCTGTCTCAAATCAATCAATCAACAAAGCCTATCGCAGTCCACTGCTGGACATAGGCCTCTCCCAAGTTGTGCCACAACGCTCGGTCTTCTGCCTTCCGCATCCAGTCCCCCCCAGCCACGTTCTTTAGGTCGTCGGTCCACCTGGCAGGGGGGCGCCTTACGCTGCGTTTGCCGATACGCGGTCTCCACTCAAGGACTCGTCTGCTCCAACGGCCATCGGTCCTTCGACAGACATGGCCAGCCCACTACCACTTCAGCTTACTGATCCTACAAGCTATGTCGGTCACTCCGGTTCTTCTCCGGATAATCTCGTTACGGATTTTATCCTTCAAAGAAACTCCAAGCATAGCTCGCTCCATAGCTGGCTGTGCGACTTTAAATTTGTGGACTAGCCCACCTGTCAGTGTCCACGTCTCGGCACCGTAAGTCATGACTGGCAGGACGCACTGGTTGAAGACCTTTGTCTTCAAACTTTGCGGTATAGGCGACGAGAAGACTCGGCGAAGTTTGCCAAATGCTGCCCAGCCCAGACGGATCCTTCTGTTGGCTTCTTTCTCGATGTTGTGTCTACCAAGCTGAATTGCCTGCCCTAGGTAGACGTATTCCGTTACAACTTCGAGTGCCGACCCTTCGACCAATATTGGCCTCGGCATGACATGCATATTGAACATGACTTTAGTCTTGTCCAGATTCATGCCGAGACCGACACGTCGAGAGGCTCCGTTTAAGCTGTGCAGTATTTCGCCCAGTTGTTCCAGCGACTCAGCCATTACAACGATGTCATCGGCAAAATGGAGATGTGAGATGTTCTCGCCGTTAACGTTGATACCCTGTCTAGTCCAGTCCAGCGTCTTGAAGACGTCCTCCAACGCGTTAGTGAACAATTTCGGGGATATTACATCCCCTTGTCTCGCCCCTCTGCGCAGTTGGATTGGCTTCGTCTTTTGGCCCTGGAGCTGAACAGTCATGGTAGCAGCGTTGTATAGAAAACACTCGCCGAAAGCGACTTGCCTGTCTGCATAAAGTTTACTCCCTTCTTCTTCTATTGTGTCGACATGAGCTAAATCATGATATAATAGCTCATCATCATCTTCCTGCCCTGGTCCCAAATTACTTGAGGTCGGCGCAATACGTCTCCTTCCATTTTTGACGATCAGACATCATATCCATATCGTTCTTTATGCAATCCATCCATATTTTCTTTGGTTTCCCACTTCCTCTCCATCCATGAACATTCATATTCATCACTCTCTTAGTAACATGCGTATCATCCTTTTCATCAGATGCCCATACCAACCCAAACAATTTCCTTTCAACTGTTCTAATTATAATAGCTCATGATGTGGGGAAAAGATTAGCCAGTCAGCAGGTTGGTAGAGGGGTTGACTGCCCAGGGTCCACCGGACAATCAATTAAATATCGTCACTCATGGAGGCTCTTTTATTGCAATGACTCGCTGAACTATATAGTAGATTTCACAACCACATAAATTGTTTTATGAACAAGCCGAAAACGAAAATTGCAGAAAATTATTATTTCGTCCGAAAACCGAAAACAAAATTTGGTCGAACTCTATAAGTAAACAATGTCAGATACATACCTCACAAATTTTATTAGCTGTTACAGATGTAACAGTTCCAAATGTTTGCCTTAGCAGAGACAAATGTTTCAGCATCACTATGTCCTGGTCAAGAAACATTCTCAGGCTAAGTACTGCAGCATCTTCTATTATTTCATCAGATTGGTCACCAGTGAGCAGTTTACAGGCATCTTTTAATTGGGGAAAGAGTTTTAGCATGTCAGCTGAATTTGGCTCTTTCTTTTTCACATAGTTGAATATGTCTGTGTATGATTTGAACCTGGAATACATTATTTTATAATTTTTAATGCATTTACATATGCAAAGCGAAATCTAATGATTTAAATTGTGGAAAGACAAAATCGCTCAGAAGCAGGACTTGAACCTACAACTCCTGG
This sequence comes from Asteroscopus sphinx, assembly GCA_949699075.1. Classification (NCBI taxonomy): domain Eukaryota; kingdom Metazoa; phylum Arthropoda; class Insecta; order Lepidoptera; family Noctuidae; genus Asteroscopus; species Asteroscopus sphinx. The sequence goes on along the minus strand of OX453022.1, from coordinate 15,485,373 downwards.
CTCGCTTTTCATGGTAGCTTAGTGGCTAAAGCACTGGCATACTGAGCCAGGCTCGTAAGCGATTTTTTCTTTACACAATTTAAATTGCTGGAATATATTGTTTTTAGGTTCCCATATCATACCAATATGGTTTACTATTTCTGATGTGAAACATCTACTGGCGCACGATGGGGGTAAGACTGACTTGTATATTTATTTATTATATTCTTTATTGTACATTACACCAAACGAAAACAAAGACAATAGTTTACAGAAAGATTAAGTAAGTACAGTGGGTGGTCTTATCGCACAAGGCGATATACCAACCAACGGACAGCCGTACACAGATACCAATGGCTTGACTCTCTCTTATGCCATCATGCCTAAGATCAGATCAGATTGATTGCTGCCGCAATCAATTTCGATGTTTCACATCTGCCAGGTGTCCTGTGGCAGCCAATATATTTTTAATTTTGCCCCACCTATATCCCTAGGCTATACAATTATTTGTTCTCCTGCAGGAATATAGACAATAGACACACTTAATATTAAAATAAATAAATTTTTATTTCACATAAATGGTGTACAGTAAACACTTACAAATAGTAGTCATACAATTTCTCGGTCTGAAGTGTTTGTTTGAACATTGGGTACTAGAGCCCAATGTAAGATTTTACTAACATACTTATTTCATTTATTTATATTATTAGTGTTGATTACTTACCGAGGACATGATTTCGATGATAGCCTATTATCATAAGTAGCATGAAAGTTAATTATAGAGGTTTTATATTTTTGTTGTTAATAATATCTCTTATCAGATAAACAATACTTAACTATACTAGAACTTATATATTTCTATGAATACAAAGTTCTACATCAAAAAAAAAATGTTACCTTTGTAAGCCCTTCTTTTTCACCAGCACCGGTTTTGTTGGATCTACAATTGGTTTCAAACATCGTGGCTTGTCGAGTTGGGTGTGCGCCCTTAGGGCTCTTGTTATCCGAGGCAGCTCGATCATAGTTTCTTTTGCCTACACGATTAAAAAGGAATGATCAAGAAGATAGAACAAATCCAAAATAATGATTGTACAGCGTGTTTGACATAGTTAATTGATTAATTTACCTTTGTATCAGTCGGTGAAACAATGTTGTGAAATACACAGTAATTTCTATAGATAAACAATGAAAATTAAACAAAAACTTGTACAGAATTGAAGATTGGTAAGTTTATTTACAAGTACGTTGATTAAATTAGATAAAAGTAGTTTATTTATATTATTAATTAATTCACAAGTATTTTTCGGTACACATATGATCGACACAGATCGACACGTATATAAATGACATTGACGTTTTGTTATCAGCAAGTTTGACAGCTGGTATTGACAGTACTTTTTTCGTGCTGGTAATAATTGTATTGAGGATCATCCTTATATTACGTTTTCAAATTATGAGCTAAATCTTTGCACAATAAGTATTGATTCATTTAGGTCTGTGTCTGTGGATTCATTAGTTACTATGGACTGAAGTAGTCATTCTGTCCTTTTTAGGGTTCCATACCCAAAGGGTGCCAAACGGGACCCTATTATTCTCGCTACGCTGTTCGTCCGTCCGTCTGTCTGTCACAGGGCAAACAAAGCGTAGTATAGCCACTAGAATTAAAGAACATATAGCTGACATAAAGAACAGACGCTCCACAAAGTCTGCAGTGTGTGAACATGCCCTAGACAAACCCAACCATTTTCTTCGATTAGATAAACCACAAGTCCTGGCGAAGGAAAACCGATATGTACCTAGAATGCTCCGTGAGGCTATTGAAATTAAAAAACATCCTAATTTTAATAGAGAAGATGGTTGGCAGCTACCACCTGTTTGGAACTCAGTTCTAAAAATAATCCCAAACAGCACGCAACCACAGAATATCTGATAGTACTATTGTACAGAACGGCCACTCATCGGCCCCAGCCAATTTAATATTTCTCGCCAGCACCCCGCACCCGCCCACAGTTTTCCGGCAATTGGAATGCAAGAACGCAATGGATGTAAATCGCCAGTCGCTATACAAGCACGCCATCTCTGAGAACTATTGAAAAGCGCTTGGCATTACGAGCGGTGAGCATCCCTAACCTTAAAAATTGAATTGATTGAACCTACACGTGTGTGTGCGTTCGTATACAGACGTAATCTTGTGTATGTAGTTGTTGCTAGCATTTATATTGTATTGAGTGTCCCAGGTGTGACGCAACACTGTGAAAGATAATGACATTGTGAGTGATTCCTGCATGCATCGAAACGATTTTAATTAATAAAAATTGTACGGTAGATTTTTTTTTTGAAATATCTGTAAAGACGCTTGTCATATTAGTCTTCCTGCGACCACGAACGCTGCAAAGCTTTCGAAACGACAGGAAAACCAATTTAAATAATATACCTACTCGATGTAATCCGGTTAAACTTGTTTTATTATAATGGTAATTTATTTAATTATGCGTAAAATATGAATACCTTTGACTTTGAGACGTTATTTTGTTTGTAGCACCTACCCTATAAATGTACTCGGTGAGTCTATAGTCTACCCCAACTTTGTGTAACATTTAAATTATGTATTGAAATGTTTTTTTTTTGTTAGGGTCTGCTCGCTTCACGAATCTCTCTTGCCGACTTCTTTCTTTACAAGTTTTACTATACGTTTTATTTTTGCTGTTCAATATGAAGTAATGAATTCTAAATATCATGATGGTATCAGCCACAGACATAGTATCAGCATAGATAATTGTGAAACATTATAATAAAACAAAGTTTAACCGGATTAAATCGCGTATATTATTTAAATTGGTTTCCCAACCAATTAAAACCAACCAACCAACCAACCACCCAATACCAACCAACCAATTTAAAACCAATTTAAATAATATACGCGATTTAATCCGGTTAAACTTTGTTTTATTATAATGTGTAGTGATCGCGAAAACCTAAGAAGTTATTATAATTGTGAAAGTTTTCAGGATACTACTCCAGAAGGCCAATTGTCTTTAAAAACGTTCAAAATATAGTTCCAAAGCAATCTCAATGCGTTAACTTCAATCTTAATCTCATGACAGTAGATGTTTCTGATTGCCATTTATTGGTGACATTATTAATGAACTAAACCCCAGTTTCTGGAAGGCTGATCAATTTGATCTATTGTCAGCTTCTGTGATTGGTCCGCAAAAATACTGACATCCAATCAGATCGCTTGACCTGAGATTTGACTGTCGATTAGTTAATTTTTGTGTTGATCAGCCTTTCGGAAACTGGGGGTAAGTGTCACAAATAAACAGAAAACAGGAACATATACTGTCAGCAGATTGACATTTACGGCCAAAATTAATATCCTATCTATCTACGATTTGCCCTACTAGAGATAGAAATTTGACATAAAATGTATAGAGCTTATGTCAAATTTCTATCTCCAGTAGGGCAAATCGTGGATAGATAGGATATTAATTTTGGCCGTTAAAGCATTTAGATTAGTTTGGAACAATGTTTTAAATGTTTTTAATTACGAGAATTGGCCTTCAGATGAAAACTTGTAGTGATAATTTAGATATAAGTTAAATAAAAACGTATTCAGTTACAACATTTTTATTTCATTTAATTATAAGTTATGACACAATGCTTATAGCTATGGCTTACCTACAATGTTGTTTAATTATATAATTAGCGTGACCAGTAACGTAATGACGTCATAATTGTATTAAACAACGCTATATGTAACAGCCAATTTATTATCTAATCCCATAACATACTTCTGGTGTGTTCTCCATTTACCTTACAGTGAATGTTTTTGGGGCCATCGTTTTTGAAACACAATATAATAAAGTGGTTTTTGGAACAAAAAGGATTTATTTGTTTGATAATGAAAAATTGCCTCGCGAGTTTTTCTCAATGTTTGTGAGTTTCCCCGCTTCAGAGTTTGCAACGCAAGGTTTGTATTTTAGTATGTAGGTGCGGAAGTATGATCAGTTTTCTCGAAAACTGGTGAACCAATTTCGGTGCTAGGTACTATAGGGTAGTGTATAAAATAAGTTTTAAGCCATTATGTTTCTAGTCGATTCTATTTTTAGAAAATTATTTACATTAGTCTACATAGTCTAGGCTTTTTAGGCTTTTCAGATAAGTAGAAATATGAAGCTTAAAATATATTCAGATGATGAAATTGGTTTGTGAAAGCCCAATACGCTTGGTGAAAACGAAATGTGCAAAAAAACGCACTTGTTGCTGTAACTGTATTCAAAATTTTAAATATTGTGTTTCAAAACCGTGACGTCATACTTATAATTACAATCTAGGTTCTCCCCCTAATGAGACTGTCAACAATAACGATGTGCAACTTACGTACTTTTTATAAAAAAATCGGTCTCCGTACATGATATGAATATTTACCTATGTATACGGAAAACCGATTTTAACATGATAATGTTTATCTCATACATTTCCATCCTATATATATTTAGTACTGGCCATTCCTCCCAATACTTTTATTCAATATCGTTAATGTAAAGGCACAACTACATTGGGTCGTTGCTCGCATTTAATCATGTTTTATATTACGTGGTAATTATATTTAGTTAATTGTCACCGCAAACGCGATGGTGCAGTGCAGTTTACAGTGAAGTAAATGATATTACGATAATTTACACGGTATGCGGGCCCCAACCAAATGTAACCGAGCTATGATTATATGATTAATAAAACTAATGAGTGGCTATTTATTTGAAACATCTAATTACCTAGTGTGATTTTTTACAATTTCTAACTACAAAGCTGTTTTTTTACAAACATTAATACACACACAGTAAAAAGATATTTAATGCTTTATTTGTTGTTACACAGGATAGATTATATATTTTTTAAACTTTATGTAAAAACGCAAGATAGCACAAGTCCTTAATTTATACCTACTCTAATTTAATTTTACTTAAACAAACAACAATTTGATTAAGTACAAATTTTCGTTCCAAATAGAGATCACGGTTACATAATATTATAGCTATAAAAGCGATTAAAACATAGTAAGTAAATAATTTACTAAACCGCTGTGGTGCTAACATGGGCCCAATACACGCTATGCTATCATAATGGTAGTTACATAGATACTTGTGATAACTTGGAACTTTGAATGCAGAAATCCGAACGTTCGCCCATTTCAAGAATAGACTGATACTTGAGTTTATGAGTGCAAGAGTGACGTGTAATTTCCAAACACAATTGATTTTTAATTGTGTCTGGAAGTGATAAGCCCATCTTACGCAAAAGTGGCGTATCATTTCCACGCACAAATGATTTTTAATTGTGTCTGGAAATGTTACGACCCTTTTGCGTAAAAGTGTCGTATTATTTCCAGACTCCAATGATTGCGCTTATAGCCTCATTTATAAATTGTAAATATCTATTCATATAACACCTATAAAGTGGTAGGATTACAAGCAGCTAAACATATTTGTATAGGTAGACAGTAGATATTATCAAAGTTCAACAATTGAAACGTTTAAAAAAAGTACAAAATAAATTAATTCAAATAAATGCTCAAGAAATTTGGTCCAAATGGGAATGAATACCATTGCACTTGTAACAAACAGCCTGTTTTCGAAAAAGTAAAACATATTCAAGATGTTACGGTATTTTTTGACAAGTCTTATCTAATAGCAAATATTAATTTTTGTGGTAAAATTTATAACAAAGAAAGATCATCTAAAAATACTATATTTCGTATTTCACAGAGCATTTGTTGTAATATAAAAGAAATCATGTCAAGGACGCGTGATTTCGAAATTTACAAAAAGGTTTGATAGGATAAATATTTTAGTAGGCAAAACATTGGATACATTTCGGTGATATTATCCAGAGGACATTTAATAACAACACTAATTTCTAGTGAACATAAAATAATTGTTTTTTTAAAGTTCTGTTGCTGATGTTACGGCAGCTGGGATGTTAGGTACGTCTCCTGGAAATTAAAAAGATCATAATTTGATTTCACTTACATTACATAAACATGGTGTCTTTGTTGATGTTGAGTTTTGTTGTGGTTTATTGTCGGGAACAGAAGATAGGCCAGTTTATGACTGATTAGGAAAGAAAAGAAAAAGTTTGAACGTTTTCGAGATTTTTTGTTAGCTCTAAGGGGCCATCCATAAATTACGTCACACAAATTTTATGCTGTGTAAAAATGTCCCAGAAATATTTATATTATTTCTTTAATATTTAATTTGATTATTTTTATTGAGGAGTTTTTCCATATGAGTTGTGTCCTTACGTATGAATATCGATTCTGATAACGTAGCTCACAGGAACAACAGGGTTTTTGTTTCATACCTACTGTATAAGGTACAGAGAAAATCCGTCAAAGGAGTAATGAGCCCCATTTTGGATAAATCAAAATCAGCATTTTGGATAAAATAAAATTTAAAAAGATTTTTGAAATTTAGATTTGGTCCAGCCACTGAGTTATTATCACACCTCAGTGGGTTCAGCCAGGAATCGAACCCAATCGTTTTTGCGAAAAAATATCACCTATGTAATTGAACCAATTGATAAGATTGCTAGTAAGGAACAAATAATAATAATATTTTTGGGACATTTTTACACAGCACCATCTAGTCCCAAACTAAGCAGTGCTTGTACTATGGGTACTAGACAATGGATATCATACTTATATACTTTTTTTCCCGTAAATACATACTTATTATACATAAGAAACACCCAGACCAACACAAACGCTTATGTTCATCACACAAATATTTGTGTCCTGTGGGAATCGAACCCACGATCTCGTGATCAGTAGTCTGACACTCGAACCACTAGACCACAGACGTCGTCAAATCTTGTAAAGTAGTATTATTTGGCTCTTAAATAAAAGATAAGGATTGATCTAATTCAACGACCGTACAGCCCATAGACGCCTCATATTACAGGTGACCGATGTCTGCAACACATCTATGAAATTTCACTAATGTAGGTCGCCACTATTCGCCACTTGAAATCTTCAAATCAGTTTCGACGACTTACATGAGCGGTCAAAACTGCCGCGTTAGTGATTCGCCAATAGTCGCCTTGGTAGGGCCAATCGGATTGCAATACCCCAGTGCCTCAGTGGCAGAATTTATTGTACGCATTGTATTCAACATTAGGCGTTTATTAAGCTGAATGATCGTTGATCTAATTCTACAGAAAAAACGTAAAAAGTACCTGTTACTAATCCATACCTCGGCCTCAATCCTCCAAATAAATGGTTTACAGACCTAGAAAATATTAAAAAATCTTTGATAATCACATCCAAATGTAATCCACTATTTTCGCAGCACAAGACGAATTCACAATATGTACGATTTATTCATAAAATAGTTAAATGTGCAATAACCAGTGAAATTATTTTATTGAAAGGACGACACAGCAGAATGAAACGTTTGTGATTAGATTATTAAATTTTGTTCTCTTCGTCATGCAAATCGTTCAATGTTCATTATTTTGAAATTGTGACAGAAAACAATGGCCCTGTTGATTATAAATTCTGATGAATCCGTTGATTTCAACAGTCCCTAAAAACAACCAAGGAAGATTTATTCTGGTCTTATAATATAAATAAACAATTTTCAACAAGATTTCGTTTCTTTATATTTTTAATGTTCTCTCTGCTTGTGTAAACAGATGTTTACTATTGGGGATTTATTGTTTGTGTCCCATAATTTTGCATCAATTTTAAAAGTAGCGGATTGCTAAGCCGCTTAAATATTTATTGTCTAAAGCATTGAAAGCACCATTTATTTAGCAATAACCATACGTGTACTAAGCTTTTCTTCATAATATATTATTTTTAAGCGTTTCACTTCCTCGATATATATTTTCGATGTTTATAGGATCTTGATCACCTTTAATAACGCATATTTCAGTATAAGCATAACTAAACTGGGGTTAAATCCGGGACAAGCATCGCATTCTTGGATAAAAGTAGAATAACTTTTTATATCAAGCAATTTATTAGATCTAGTCTCTAATTCATCATTAGGTTTTTGCATAATGTTATTTATAATAGACATAATTATATAAATCACAAGAGCAATCCCAGACACAAGAGTAAACACATTTGCAAAATAAAGCTTAACTTAACATAGTATAAGTTACTATTCACATCAGTCATCAGTTGAAAGAAAGAAACATTAATTATCACTTTTCATAATCTTGTACAACTTTAAAATTGAGTATTGGTTTCTTTGTAACTATAAACGGAGAAGATAGTGAAGTAATTAGATTTGTGGATTATTGATGTGAGAGCAAACTTATAGTATGAACTAGAAGATGTCGAAACGGCATGAAACATTCTTCGATAGAGACAGATATACGAAGTGACAATAGAACAGACAAAGCCACACTTATCATTAACAACGACAAACGATACGACTTGCCCACTTACCAACAAAGGCTTAGTACAGTAACGTAATTAAAAATTAACAACATACGTTATATTACTAAGTATTCATTAACATTATAACAAGTAACTTCTAAATTAAACTTCGGTTACCGAAACTTGTTCACACAAAGTTGGCTGAAAATGTGGAAAAAATAATGGCATGATTAGTCTACAAACATAATGTGTAACAAAACAGAGGTGTTACTAATAATATGCATAGATTTTATGAAATTTGTTTACTTACCGATGATTAGGGCCAAGATGATGATTCCAATAACAGCTGCAATTATCATCATCTGGAAGATTTATGACAACATTATAAAAGTATCTCAATAAATAATAATAAAATCTTTATTTCAGATCACAAGTAGATCCAGTGTTAGTGAAAACAAATGAAAACCTAATGTTAGTAACTTAAAATTAATAAATGCTGCTGAAGTTAAAACTGAATATAGTTCGCACTAGACGTGTGAAGCCCTATCCAGTGTCGCAACATTGGACAATCCCACTTGTTGCACAAAACAAAAAAACAATAAAACTTGGCCAATGATTTGTAACCAACAGTAAAATTTTCATAGAACATAAAACAAATGAAATGTTGGATGTAGTGTGTCCAAGATTGGTCGTAAAGCTTTATAATAAAGAATGTAGCAATTACGTTTATGAAGTACCTAACGTGTATCTTCATTTACTTTAATTAATATTACATTATTTGCTTTATTGCCTTCGTAAGTACATAAGACAAACATTAATATCGAAGGTGCTCTTTAGTTAGAAATCTACTTATTTTGTTATAATTTCTTTTATTAAATTGGTAAAATTTATATCTCGTTTGTTCTTAATTCTCGTAATAGGTATATAGTGGATTGGAGTTGCTTCACGTCGATGTGAAAATGTTTGCTTTTCTTTCCTAATGGTCTTGCGTTTGACCGTCATCTCACCTGATGTTATTTTATTTTTAGCTTGTTAGCTTCTTCTACCATTTTAACCTTTCTAAGTACGTAAGGCACCGATAGTGCATTTAACGTTACTTAGCTTAAGTTAATCGGTACCATTATTAGCACTTATGTTTACAATCCTACTCTAAATTTTATCAGAAAGCGCTGGAAAGACTGATGTACCTTTAAATTTTGAAGCCAGAATTTGCTTTTGAGTTTACCAGCCTGCTGTTCAAACTGTGATGCGCCTTGTTGCAGTGCATCTGTAATGAAAACCATTGTATCAATATTTATATCCAGAAAAAACGTAGATTTTAGTTTATTTTATTGAATTGTTGCAAACAATAGTTTTTAAGATTGTACTAACACATTAATATGGGTCCTAGAGACGTGAACAAAGAATATTTAATTTAAATTAATATTCATTTACATACATCCTATAGACGCAGGTTGTCTGTACTCTCTTTTCTTTTGAAGAAATCAAAAGAAAAGAAATCTCAAGAAAGAGAAAAAAAGGAAAGTAAGAAAAGACAATAAAGCAGAAGAAAACGAAGAAAAAATGTGAAGAAGAAGAGAGAGATAGAAAGAAGGAGATAGGGGGGAAGGTTTTTAATTTTCTTACAAATAAAACTTTATAGAAGTCTTAGATTAATAAAGCAGTGTTATTAATAGGATGGATAAATGGGAACATTTAAATTGTATGACGTTGACTGGACAGCTTATAGTAATATATCTTCTTCTCTAAATAACCTGAGGCTCGATTTGATTAACAATATCTACGACAACTTTCTATATATGATGATTTTCAAAACAGTTGGGAATGAATTTATTGTCGGTATCAACAGATAATACTTTAAATGAATATAAGAGGAAGACATACAGGCAGAGGAGCGATTCTACGAAGTTGCATAAGCCAATCTGGAACGGTGCCGTAGCCGCTTGTTAAGTATAGACAAAGCCATTTATTGTCTTTGAGAATAGAGATTAAGGACAGCTCACCGCACAAATATCTTAGTTCTAAAAGAATTAAAAATTCAAAGCGCCAACGTCTGTCTTCAACTCTTCAACCTGGCTGCACAGCATAGTGCGATATTTTGTACATAGACATATTTATAGGACAAGTACCGATAACTTGGAATGGCTAATGGTGACAGGGAAAGTTGAAGGGAAAATGCGTGGCCTCGACCACACTTGAGTGATTACAGATCAAATCTCTGCTCAAATACCGAAACAGGTGACAGTATAAAATCTCCTGAAGCTGAACTGTGCCTTTATTTTCGTGACTGTGATCAATTAATCTATGCTTGAGGAATGTTCTAAAATTAAATCCCAACTCAAAACTAGTTTTAAAAAGTGAGGTGCATTCTGTAATACTTAGAGGATGGAGCCCTAAAGCGTTGGATGGATTAAATATCCAATCAACTGCAGACAACCCTGCCGTGTCACTCGCAGGTCTGTTATCTTAAGATACATGAGTTACGCGTAACAGGTCTAAATCGTATTTTTTCATGATCCTCTATCACCCAGTAAAATAATATTTTAATTAACTATTACCAATTAGTCACAATTGCCTATCACCTAACTCTTGAAACTATGATTTTGCCATTGTTAGTTATGGTAAAATACTGTATCTTAAGTTACATCAATTACGCGTGATAAGTTGCGAGCACATCGAGCAAATCCTAACTCTGCTAACTACTAGATACATTATGTATCCGTGACTGTAGTGCGCGTATTAACTGATGATGATGTGGATATTATGAGAGCTTCACGAACAAACATGGTTCTAAAAGTAATAGCCCACGGCAACATGTGGACCAGCTGAAGAAAAATAACTACCTTTCTGAAATCAATAGGTGGATTAAAAAAATCGCGGTCGAATATGCAGGAGTAATGTTCACAAACCTATTTTTTTTGGTTAGTATATCAGCTTGACGTATCTCATTTACCGGGTTTTTGAAAAGTGTACGTACTTTAAAATAATTTTCAAAAGCCTTCAAAATACGCACTGTCTGTGGTTGGTTTTCCACTGGTTATTTTATGAAAATGTGTGTTAATCAATTATTATTTTATTACACAAGAAATTGAAGTAAATAGGTCCTAAACAAGGCAATGAAAAGCCAACTGGCACCTTAAATTATGGATTTCAGTCATGGTTTCAGAGTTTCAGATAATTTCTAAACGCTCGAATTGTGCTTAGATAAAACCAAACAGTTTTTAGTAACTTCGTTGGTAATTTTTACTGTTTGACGTTTATTCAATAACTACAAAATTTGTATAAAAAAGTGCAGTTATAAATGCAGTTTATGACGATACCCTTTAATCAGCAGTCGATTTAGACCCAAAAAACTGCCACCATTACCTTATTTTCAAAATAATCACCTTATGTTGCTTCGAGGCTAGTAGTTCTGGTCTATACTTTTCTTTTAAGTATTTTTTGGTCTTACTATTCTGTTATCTTAGCTGGACCCTAGTATTATTTATGACAGCTAATTTGCGTAAAATTTCTTATATATCGGCACCAAACGAAATAAAAATTTGCGTGAAGTACTTAGCCGGTTGTGCTTTTGTTCGACTCAAAAGGGCATCGGTATCTTTCTTTTAGATACCCTGGGAAATCAGAATTTATGGCTAATATTGCTTCTTTATCACTTTTTAAAACATCTATTACCTAGCTATTTCTTTAATATTTCATTGTTGATTTCCTACCATGAGATTAAATATCTTTTCGGTGTTTTGTGCTATAGTGGAAGTTGAAGGTTATTTACAGTAGAGGACATATTCAACGCTCTGTCTACTGGGATTTAATTCAGCTAACAGATTTTTAACTACAGCATCGGAGGCAATAGATTCTCCTTATTCCGTCACTATGTAGTTTTATGATATTTTGGACAAAATTTAAAACGGACACGTACTGACAGCGCATTTTTGAGATATTTTTTTTCGACTGCAAGAAATTTATCATCTGGCTCTGATTAAATCCTTCTAAATCTCGAAGCAAAAGTAATACAACAAAGAAATTTAGCGTAAAATCATCTGAAGGGTTGACGATTATAATGAAATCAAAAGCATTTCGATTGCATTATTATTTTTATATAAGACCGCGAACTTTTCAATCCACGTATTTAGGCATTAAGAATAGTTGCATTTTGAAGATGCTCAACTTACATAGTCGTCAAGAAATCATACGATGAAAAATTATTCAAAGATTTGCATGTGTATTGCAAAAGTGTGTTGGACTTAGTTAAAAAAGAAGTACCCCGGGAAGTAAGGCGAAGGAGTGTAAGTGAAAGAAAGAAAGCAGACTTTGATGCAGATGTAGATTTAGATAAGATCTTACATATCTAGGATTTCGTTTTTTTTTGTACCTATCTAAAATAATTTTGATAATACTAAGTTCTCATTCCAATTTTTATGTTAGTTATGAAGTTTATTAAGTTTATTTGTTTTAAAAGTTATCGAATCTTGGTTAGAAGAAATTTGAGTTTTCGTTTTACTTTTTGACTCATTAAAAAGGATATTTTAATGCATTTGAAAATTTATGTTTTTACTAGATAAGTCATAAGTCATTATTCATTTGTTAAGATGAGTACTATTTTTTCTATTCCTTTATAAACTAATTTAATTTAATAGTAAATAATCAGTCAGACAAACTATAGTTAAAGATACCTGTGTTTAGCAAAACATTCCATATTACACTTGTTGCGGCTAAGTCACGTATCTTAAGATAGAGAGCACCGCGTAACAACCAATGTATAGAGAGCTTGTCACACCTATCTCTGTTATAGCTAATAACTCTGAAAATTACGAAGTTTTCAAAAATCTATAAATTGCCCGATTTTCCTCAGACTTTAATACAACCAATTATGTAAAAATATTTCCCGAAAGTTTTGAAACATTTAAGATAATCGCAATTATCTGTAAAAAACTTTAAACGGTGATATCTCAAAACTATGTTTCGTGAGATACAAGAGATAGGCCTGACACGGCAGAATTTACCGTCAGCGCAACACTCCACCAAGCGGCTGATCGAAACAAATGAAGGCAGATCGACAAACTTTTCAAGATCCTGAGCAGTGAGGTAGCAATTATGAAGAATAAGTCGGTATATGTAACGTAGAAACTGGCTGCTAGTAACATGACTGCCATTGAATTTATTCTTTTTAATTACTTCAAAATACGTCTCAATATGCTCACCTGCTCTGTCATCAAGTTCTGACAGCTTTTGATCTCGCTCCAGCACTTTCTCAACGTTCGTTTTCATTATGTCCACCACCTGTAACATAATATGTCACGATTAAAGTTTAACTGCCAGTTAGTTAAGTAGAATCGCAACATGGTGGACGAATTTACATCATAAATGTAGCAGAGCCGGAGCGGATGAGCCTGGCTTAAGGTTTGAAAAAGTGTACATTGCTGATTTTGGGTGGTTCCAACCTACACAAACATGTTTATCATAAAGAAACTAAATTAGCTAGGTATCCCCATTCTGTAAACGGGTTTTAGTTGATCAAATACCATACTATCGAAGCATCAGAACATTTTTATAACAGAAAAAACATGAAAATTAAAAAGGAGAATTTCACGATTTTAAGTTGATTTTACATTCGTTTTGTTCAGTAAAAAAAGGGAGGATCGCATTTTTGGTCTTTGGCTTTGGTTTAAAAGACAAAAATGCAAAAGCTATACACTTAAAGGAAAAATCTACCTTATAATATCTATTAATTTAGCTATGAGTAAAATTAAAAGCTTGATGAAATAATAGATACAAAAAAAAAACACCAACCTATGTTTATTGGAACAAAACTAAAACCATTAAACTGATCTTTAGCCTCAAAGCGTGTTCGATCTTCTTCAATATAATACAAAATTACTCTAAACAGAAACATTAAGAACATTATCCCGCGACTAAGCATTATTATAAAACCACCCCCGCACTAACATATACTCGCAATCATACATAATGGGAATAGTGATATCATCAATAGGGATATCAGCAAACCCTTGCCTCAATTTCAAGAGCCATTTCTCTCGTTATGACGTCATTGGCTACACGCGCAGACTGGTGACGTCAGCGACTGGGCTTGATATATCAGAAGCTTAGTTCCTCGGCCAGTTATGGAATTGGTCGCGTATGTAGGTATATACATTTTTTTTCGTTGGAACTTTTATTTCGGGATAAGCAAAGGCTTTTGTCATATTGAGTCTTCTAGATGGAATGGGATCTCTTTTTCGACAGAGTGAAATAACAAACTGCGTGGAAAATTGTTATTTTAGACAATTTTGTGTCTACAGAATACATTACTGCTTCTAGCCAATCATTATCATAATCATTTCAGCCAAAAGACGTCCACTGTTGATCATAGACCTCCCCCAAGCATCACCACAACAACCAGCCCTGCGCTTTCCGCATCCAGCGGGTTCCCGCGACCTTCACCAGTTCGTCGGTCCACCTTGTGGGGGGCCTACCCACGCTGCGCCTTCCAGTACGCGGTTGCCACTCCAGAACTTTACTGCCCCATCAGTCATCCGTTCTGCGAGCAATGTGCCCCGCCCACTGCCACTTAAGTTTGCCAGTTCTTCGGGCTATGTCGGTTACTTTCGTTCTCTTGCGAATCTCCTCATTTCTGATTCGATCACGCAGGGACACTCCGAGCATAACCCTCTCCATTGCCCTTTGAGTGACTTTGAGCCTTCTTATCAGGCCCATTTTGAGCGACCACGTTTCAGTGCCGTAAGTAATTAGTGGCAATACACACTGGTCAAAGACTTTCGTCTTGAGACACTGCTGTATTTTGGACAAGAAGATATTGCGTCGCTTCCCGAACGCTGCCCAACCGAGTCGGATTCGACGATTGACCTCTTTCTCGAAGTTGGACCTGCCTAACTGGACAGTTTGTCCTAGGTATACATAACTAGCTTAGCTAGCGTAGCTTCTAGCCCAGATTGGAGACAATTTAATGAGTCTATGAACCTGGTAGGCCTATTTTACTAAGCTGAGACTGCGCGGAGAAGTATAAGTAAGAATTAAGAGATATTCATGCACTTGTTATTATTATTGTTTATTGCTATAATAAATGAAGGATATAAAGGATTTTTTTGACCATAATAGTCGACTTATGCAAGAACTCATTAACTGCAGAATGTTTTCCATGAAATCATATAACTTCGTGCAGTATAAAGTATCTAATCATTTTTAGAAGTTATTTAATTATTAAACCGGAAAAGACTTTATCTCGAAATCCATGAATGTGATTTGGTACATTTTGGCATAACTGTCCAATTATGGCTTTAATTATAACTATGATCAACATAAAGTTTTAACTTTTAAGGAACGCGTTCGTGTTTTAATTTTTTTTTCCAACTTTCTGGAAACCAAGGGTACTGAAGCTTTAAGTGTGTAATTAATCAGTGTGTATTTAATAAATCTTTAACCCATACATTTTTTCCCTAAATAAAGCTTCTATTGCTTTTATCTTTATTTGTGGCTTAGACGGTTAGACCTGACGTGGAAGTGAGGGGAACGTTCAGCGTTTCGTTAGTGTCAATAGCGTGGTCAATAGCAAATAGTTGGACATTGGAGAGACGTTTAATTTCCTGCTTCCAGTCTGGTAGCTTGATGTCTTCCATTTCTGTCGTAAATGGGAGTTCTGGTGGACCTGTAGGTATCTAATGTATAGATGTGTGTTTTATACGTCTTCTACCTAATCATATCATATCATAAAAATGGATGGATGGATGGTGATGTGTAAAAATGTCCCAAAAATATTTATTTATTTAATTTATTCATATCATTTATTTCTTTGCAAACATGGGTAGTTATATATAGATCTTATCAACATTTATAGTTCTCCACATTCTGTCTTGACATGTGTGAATGCATGTTTGATTTTCAAAAGAGTTTGATTCGGTGGGTTGGATCATCATCATCATCATTTCAGCCGAAAGACGTCCACTGCTGGACATAGGCCTCCCCCAAACATCGCCACAACGACCGGTCCTGTGCCTTCCGCATCCAGAGGATTCCCGCGACCTTCACCAGGTCGTCGGTCCACCTTGTGGGGGGCCTACCCACGCTGCGCCTTCCAGTACGCGGTCGCCACTCCAGAACTTTACTGCCCCATCGGCCATCCGTTCTGCGAGCAATGTGCCCCGGTGGGTTGGATAGCAGCAGATATTGCAATCAATTCATATTTATTTAACAGAACTGTCTTTATGTTCACAAACAGCTGTCCCCATATAGTTTATCCACCAATGGTGGTAACTACCTACTGTCTTTGTTTGGTGTATGTACAAAATGATTGTTTTTGTAGTGTAGGATGGCGAAACAAGCTAAAGGCTCATCTGATGTTAAGCGGTTACCTTTGCCCATAACAACTGCAATACCATCTAGGCTGTTGCCTAAATGATACCGCAAGTCCTGAGACATGAAGATGGAAAGTCTAATGTGATTGTAATAATAATGAAAACAAAAAATCAATTTAAAAAAAACATAAATTTTTGGATACATTATTTAATTAATTTTAAATAAATAATGTTTGCAAAAACAGCAGTTTTTTTTCACGAATTCAGAGTTGGTGCCATACTAAAAGTTGTTCGCATTGATGAGTGCTTTTATCCTCTGAAATATTATTCCACCTTTTTGTTACACTTTGTAAATTTAATTCTACCCCCGACTTTACCGATCAATACGAACCCGAATATGTGTGTATACTTTTACTTTATGGTTTTGCAAGTCAACAGTATACAACTTTATTCTTAGTTTACACTCAACCTCTTAAGGAGTCATTCTACTCATCATTATGAACAAATTTCACTATGAGACCAACCCTGAAACCAGAAAAAAAATCGCTGATCACTACATTTTGTCGATTTATGTAAACATAAATGTAGGGAGCAGTCATTTTTTTCGCTATTTCAGGGTTGGCCCCAGTTTTTTTTATAGTATAAGATGGCGAAACGAGCAAAAGGCCCACTTGATCTTAAGCGGTTACTTTTGCCCATAACAACTGCAATAGCTGCTAGGCTATTGCATAAATGGTACCGCAAGTCTGTTCGCCAAACAGAGACATGAAGATGGAAAGTCTCATGTGATCGCAATTTCACCGGCACCCGTACTCTTCAGACCGAAACACAGCAATGCAAGCATAACTGTTTGGCGGAGAAGTAGGTACGGTGGTAGTACTTCCCCGGACGAGCTATTCCTCAAAGGAGCTCTACGACTACTAAATGACCAATGACCCCTTAAGAGGTTTTCACTTATTTCAATAACACGTTGTACCTATCAAAAACCCAGAGAATTTTAAATCTATTATCTAAACAAGTATATTTTCATCTATAAATACGACACAGAACCTACACGGTCGACTGGGCGTGGCGACAGACGGTAAATTATCCACCCACACTAACCACAAAGTTCAAATGTCTCACTCATTTGCCCTCTGACTCACAACACTAATCTATACTGCTAAATTATAGAAAATAGAACATTTAATGTATTTTTTATGGTTTATATTATTATCCAAAACAGTCAAAGTCAAAGCATTTTTTTTTCGAATAAGCATTTTCATTTCTCGTATGGTAAAAGCCTATATGCATGGTTGGTTGGTTATATATTAACCTGTTTTTATATGGATGACATCACAAACAGCGCAGGTGCGAGTCGGGCCCGCGTCGGTTGGAGCGCGAGAGCCGCGCGTGTCTCCCGCCACTACCACTACAGACAGAGCACGGGCCCCCGCGCTCCTCCCGTGCCTACTTCTCCGCCAAACAGTGATGCTTGCAATGCTTGCATTGCTGTGTTTCGCTCTGAAGGGTACGGGTGCCGGGGAAATTACAATCACATGAGTCTTTTCTTCATGTCTCAGTTTGGCGAACCGACTTGCGGTACCATTTAGGCAACAGCCTCGGTGGTATTGCAGTTGTTATGGGCAAAGGTAGGTGGGCCTCTAGCTCGTTTCGCCCTCCTATAAAATAAAAAAATAAAAAACACGACGCGGGCCCGACCCGCGCCTGACACGCACCCGCGCTGTGTGTGGTTTGCGCTTTATTGATTAGCTAGATCAGCAAAAGAGTGTTCGAATTACATCGAACATTCTTCCGAGGGAGAGAGATAAGATGATCAGAGATACAAGATAAGTTACGTGAAGCTGTGAACTTATATACTAGTGAGTGCTAGTACAATATTGGATGAGAGCGTTTCATCATCATCATCATCATCATTTCAGCCGAAAGACGTCCACTGCTGGACATAGGCCTCCCCCAAGCATCGCCACAACGACCGGTCCTGTGCCTTCCACTTCCACTTCTTGTGATGAGAGCGTTTACTAATTGACAACTAGAAGCCTAGGGTTATACAGGATTCAATCAGTCAGTCGAATTTATAGGTGGATTCTACGAATAAAACTGGACAACTTTTCTTCAGAATCATGGGTTTACTTGACTTCCCATACAGAAACCTTGGTGATAAACAAGGTATAGGAAGTCAAACTTTTTCTACCTACCTTTGGGTGACTGTAAGTACAGTACGCAGTTATAATGAAACATGTTTAACCAAATTATATCGCGTATTGGTTTTTCTGACGTTTCGAAAGCTTTGCAGTGTTCGTGGTCGCAGGAAGACTAAGATGACAAGCGTCTTTACATCATCTTGGTCTTAGTATAATGTGTAGTGATCGCGAAAATCTAAGAAATCAGTTGTTAAAATAAATAACTGTTACAAGTAAGATACAAGGTGATGTCCTTACCTCATCGACCTGCGCCTGCGTCTGCTGCAAGCGACGCTGTGCGGCTACCTGCTGTGGCGTTTTGGGCCCGCCCACCGGCATGTCCCCATCGCCGCCAGGCGCCAGACCGCCTTCCGTCGCCCTGAAATATATGAGAATATTATGTATGGGTCATTTGACATTTGTATGGGAGCTACGTCACCGACAGCTTTATATTATGTCAGATTACTCATCCTACCGCCTACATGTTGTAGATTTCAGTAAAAGTGAAAGAGAAAATGGGAGTCGAGTCATATTAAGATTAAAATTAGACGTATAAGAGAAAAATTAGTCGGAGGATACAGCGAAGTGGTGATTGTTTCACCGACAAGAAATAAAATAAATAAATAAATATTTTTGGTACATTTTTAGACAGCACCATCTAGTCCCAAACTAAGCAGAGCTTGTATTATGGGTACTAGACAAGGGATATAATACTTATACACTTTTTTTTTTTTGTAAATCGTATTAAAAAATTAAATTCAAATTCAAATAGTTTGTTTGCAAATACAGGTTTTAGTGGTAACAATTATTTGTGATTGAAGCCTCCTTTTAAGCAAGTATTGCCTGTATTAGGAGACTCCGATAGCAACTAAATAACTAAATAAATAATAACAACAGTTTTCAAGGTTCCGTCCTCAATAGTAGCTAGCGGGACTTTATTACCATGTCTTTGCCATCTGTCCGTCCGTCCATCCGTCCGTGTGTCTGTCACAGGGCTGTATCAAATCAAAATGTATGGGAATGACATATCTGAACGAATGATTTTTTCGTTGAGATATGTCATTCCCATACATTTTGATCGTTTTCTATTAGCGTTGACGATTGAAGATTGTGTAGATTGTCAACTTGGCTAGGGGGGCAGATGAGGCTGAATATCAGTATTATACACGGAGCGACTACCATCAGACCCTCGCCACCCAGTTACTGGGTAATACCGACATTCGGAGAACGGACAACTGTCAGTCGGTCTAACCAGTTGTCAACTATCGGGCTTCTGACTACCCGTAACGACTGCGGACCCACAGCTTAACGTGCAACTAAATGGTCACGCATCCACGGACCGACCGCGGCTAGTGTAGCTTAACCTCACAGATCATAATAGCCACGAGCACCTTACTTACCAAGTCCTAAGACCTAAAAATCGTATAAAATGTAATGAACATCATCATCATCATATCATGAATTTAATGCCTCACTCATTAACCTACATTGTTTTCACGGTTCTAACACAAATCTTTTCAAAATATCTAATAAACAACACAACATCACATAACATAACATCACTCCTGTATTCCCCGAAGGGATAAGCAGAGGTGTATAGTACACCGTCGTCATTAAATGACTCCTTGTGTGTAATTTTTGTGATAAATGTAAACTTCGCATATAAGCGATCTTAATGTTCTTTTGAGAATAAAATATTCTTTAAACCTAAACCTGAAGGCACACCTGAGGCTTCTGGCTTTACTACTATTGTTAGCTGAATTATTATTTATTCTTTAATCTATGCTGTAGCCTGTAACGTAGTTTTACTTACCTCATTTACTCAACTGCACTTTCTTGTAACCACCTCTGATGCAATTAATGTAACCCCCTGTGGATTTAATTAATGAGAGCGCTGGTACCCATAACACAAGTTAAATTTTTCATTGGGTACCGGAGTTCAAACAAACACTTCATACCGATAACTTGTATAACTACTATTTGTAAGTGTTTACCACGGAATACTTGAATCATTTCCTCTATGGTGTTTACTGTACACCATTTATGTGAAATAAAAATTTATTTATTTTTATAATTTTTTATTTTAAACCTACCCACATGTTGCATGTTTGTTACAAACAAACGAACATTGTAGAAAAGAGTATCCATGGAGATTCTTGCTGGATATTCTAATACGACCAACTTTTTGGAACTGCGCAACTAGATTCTAAATTAATGTTTTGAAAGTGCATTTAGCATGCAAAAATGCTTATTCGAAACAGAAACTTTAGAATTTTGATTTTTGATCCTAGCCCGGTATAACTCACTGCTGGGCAATTGGGCATAAGCCTCCTTTTGTTTTTGCTAGTCTCTTCGATCTTGTGCGTCCCAGTAAATATTTAATGTCTTTGTGCGTCCCTCATCCTGCGGCTTTGGCTATCTTCAACCCAATGCGCTTTCAGACGGTAAATTGTGTCCATTAATTTGGTAAACTAATGATGTTTTCTATCACGGAAAGCTATAAAATTTCTGGCAGTGCTAGGAACGTAGGTAAGTTAAAAAATTCGGGAATAATATCTCACCGAAAATAGAACACAATAGAATATTTTAAATAAATATCGTAGAGACGATCAATCTAACATCTAAAACGCGTTTTTGGATGGTAAATTATTGATATCCAGTAATTTTGTAAACTTATGATATTTTTCGTAACGAAAAACTTTAAAATTCTGGCAGTTCTAAGAAAGTAAGCACAAAAAGCCGGGCCGGGTACTATTTTAGCGAAAATATAATAAAAATCGTTGAGAAAAAGTCGAGAATAATTTTTCAGAATACAGTAGAATATTTTGAATGAATATCTTCCGTCTAATATCTAAAAAACGCTTTCGAATGGTAAATTGTATCCAGTAATTAAGTAAACTCGTGATGTTTTCCGTCACGGAAAACTATACAATTTCTGGCAGTGCTAGAAAAGTACTCAAAAAGCCGGGCATAATATTTTAGCGAAAATAGAATAGAATAGAATATCTTGATTAAAAATCGTAGAGAACCAATTTATAACATCTAAGAACATGAAATATAAACAAGAATGGTGAATTTCTTTTCTATCCACCTTTGTTCTGATGTCATTATTAAAACAGCTGTGAAGATTCTCGTTAAGTTCAAAGCACGCTGAAAACAGGAAACTAAAAAGATCTCTAAAATTCTTAGAATTGGGGTTATTACAACGGTGCCCGGAGGCTGTGCTCCAACTCCGGACAGGCAGCCCTACTTTTGATCTATTTCATTCAACAAATTAATGCGAACTTAGCCTCCGCGTTCACCCTCTTACAATAAATACATTTTATGTTTTGTGATTTGAAATACACTTCTATTTTTTTGAATACCAAAAATACTTCAAGTGTAGGCTTTGCTCATAATTATGCACAAATTTCATTATGAACCAGCTATGAAATCGGGAAAAAAAATCAGCTGTTCCATACATTTTGATAGAGATAAAAAATCCTGTGCGGTCAGGTGACCCCCCGTCGTGATTACTGTCGAGGCCTGAAATGAACTAATTTAATATTGGTAAGTTGTAGTAGCACTTCCGAAGTGATTAAAAAAAAAAATGGGCATTCAGCCTTTATAATGATAAATATTTTGTACCTAAAAATACATAATTTATGTAAGTGTGTACTTAAAAACCTCGGCAGCATAATTTAAAAAATAGAAAATGTCCAGCAATTTCTATTATTGTCATTAATTGTCATGTTGGATATTATTGGCCTGTTATTTAGTTGCGAACGGAAAAGAGCCGATTGATGTATTCTTTTTTTTGAATAATGAACCAATTTCCGAGCAAGTTGGAGAAATATAATATACAGGGTGTCAGGGAAACGCTTCCGAAAACGAAGATAGGTGATAGTGCTGGTGATTACTGATACGAAACCACGATAAAAATGCGATTCTTTTTTTAGGTTTCATTTCATATTTTTTTGTATTTTTCGTTATTTATGAGTTTTATTTAACTGCCCAAAGCTGGTTATGTAACAAAATTGCAAAAAAATATGAAAAAAAAAAAAAAAACGCCTTTTTTTTTTGTGGTTTCGTATCAGTAATCACCAGCACCTATCTTCGTTTTCGGAAGCGTTCCCCTTACACCCAGTATTATATACAGATCAGTACAATAAGCATTGTCATCTACATATGGTATGAGATTGCTATGAAATGATAGCGTAAAGTACCTAGATAGTTTATGGAATGGTGTCAGTATTTTATTCAAGTCAGTCATTGAGGGCAATTTCTTGTAATGAAAAAAAATACTGAAAATTTACTTTTGTTTAAAATGAAACTGAACACTCGATAGTCTATATAAGAATTTCATACCTAAAAATAAATGATAAAAAGATTTATGGAAGTCATAAAAGTACATAAAAATAGTCTACATTTTCAGAATGAAGTAAATAAATAATAAATACTATGCTTGACCCGGGAATCGAACTCAGGACCCCACACTTAGCAGTCGCGCTTGCAAACACTAGACCAACGAGGCAGTATTAAATTCTCGAAGCGTTTAAAAGAAGAATAATAAAAACAAAGCGGCCTTTGTACACTGAATTTTTTTGAAATATAATTTCTTCCTACTTGTTTTCCATTATCGAGCTTTTGGCTGGCTGTCCAAAAGGAAATTTAATTTATTAAATATAGTTTTTTCCTCTTAGAAGCTTTTCTTTGTGCGTTCAATGACCTCGATCGTAATCAAGCCTTTTAAAATAACTAGGATAAGTTACAACAATGGCAAGTTCCATAACCAATTATTGATTTGATTTTATATGCCTTTTTTATTCTTAATGATCTTGCGCTTGACCCCCACCTCACCTAATGTCAAGCGACCGTGCGGTCGAAGGTGCCCATTTGCCCACCAAAAATATATTCACTCGAGCATGAAGACCACCAGATTATACACCTATCGGGAAACACAGACGCCGAGTATTTAATAAAAGTTAGTAATAATTCCCACCTGGATTCCATTAAGCTACAGAAGCTACTACTATTTAAGTTATGTAAACTGGAAAAAAAAGTGGTTGATCTAGGCCCAGGGGGGGTCATGACCCCCATGAACCCCTGGATCCGCCCTTGATATAGATAAAAATAAAATAAATAAATATTTTTGGGACATTTTTACACGGCACCATCTAGTCCCAAACCAAGCAGAGCTTGTACTATGGGTAACTAGACAATGGATATAGTACTTAGATTTTTTTTTTGTATACATGACAATGGATATATACTTATAATACATAAGAAACACCCAAACCAACACAAACAGTCATGTTCATCACACAAATATTTTTGTCCTGTGGGAATCGAACCCAGACGTCAAGATTATGTCTTTTAATAGTTAATGATGAATTGCATTAAAAACACATGACAAGATTGTTTACTAAATAAGACAAGTGAGAAAAAACCAGCCAAGTGCGAGTCTGACTCACGCAGTCAGGGTTCCATACCACCCATCGACCTGATACCCTAAAGAAACTGATTTAATTTACGAGAGTTCATCAAAAGATATCAACGTACCGTGAGCGAAGTATGAATTTTATACACAATTTTTTTTTTAAATCTAATTACACGTGCAGAACAAGTATTTATATTTTATCAAAGGCTATAATAAAGAGACATGCCAAGGTTGTTTACTAAATAAGACAAGTGAGAAAAAACCGAGTGTAAGTGGAGAACACCAAGGCCAAAGGAAATCCGAAAAGTTCCGTAGCATTTCCTAACGTCAATATCGTTTTCCTGGTAATAATCCGTTTTTGTGGCATATCGTACTATTGATATATTCAAATTGTTACAATGTCCATTGACCTTTCACGCCTAGTTGAGGGACACGAAACATGCCTTTATTTTCAAAGAAAATGTTTTGGTAAAACCGCAGAAAATATATAAATATTCTGTATTGCTTTACTCATTACTAGCGGCTTCGCTCACAGCGCCACCTATTGGGTCCAGATTTTGTGATTTTCTTTTTTGGCACTCAAATAAACCAAAATGGCTTTAATTATATTTGGGCTACAGCCAATTAGCACTTATTGAACGTCGACAAAAAAGACAGTCGCGAAAAATGCCCGCCCTTCACCGCTTCATAGTGTTTATACTGGGAAGAAGAAACAGCGCAACAAACACCCCAGCAACACAGATTTTCATATATCTATTGTATTACAGTGACTGATCTCACTCTGTTTTATTCCAGACGGTAAAAATTCATCCGTTGTGACATAAAGATTATTTATTAAATGCAAAGGTTCTGTGAGACCCAGAGTGGGCATAATTACATTCATAAATTATATGCATAATTTCTGAAATTAAATTACTCTTGATGTTCAAAGTGAAAACAAACTCCATTGATGAAACGCCGAGAATTCTCTCAATGATGAGAGAATTCACAATGGGCTCAGTATTAATATTTAATACATCCCTTCAGTTCAAATAACATAAGGCTTTATTTATACGAACTTTGACATTAACTTAATAATTTAACAAAGGCAGTTTTCGTGTACCGATTATGTTTCATTATTTTTATTATGCTTCATAAATGGGAGTAAAGAGAGCTTGGTCACGTGGGATTTTGTCGACTCTGATAATATTTTATGATCCAATATCGAAGAGCGGTGTGGGAGGATTTGATTTTATAGTTGATTTTCCAGTGGCTGAACCTTTTTTACCCGACTGCGCGACAGCAAAGATAGGGTTATGTTTTTCACGCGTCTCTATGTATGTACCAGGCCCCTCAGAAAGTATTGCGAAAAAAAGTTTTTATATATGGGAGACTGGCCAGTTATAATGTTTTTCGAAAATATGATTATTTATAAGTAAAAATAAGTAAGTTCCAATTTCAAAATTTCCCTCCACATTTTTTGCGAGTTAATTCAAAGTATTGTGTCTCACTGAAATATGGATCTGCGCCGGGAACATTTTAGAGCTATGATTTTATACGATTTCAAGTGTCGCCTGAAACCGGATGAATCGTACGATAGACTTCAAATGGCATTCATGGATGAAGGCCCTTCCAAGGCAATCGTGTATCGTTGGTATAACGAATTCAAGCGCGGTCGACCAACTTTGGGGGATGACGAAAGAAGCGGTCGCCCTTTGACGGCTGTTACCGAAGAAAACGTGCTAGCAGTGAAAAATTTAATCCAAGACAATAGGCGAATTACATATCAGGAGATTCAACACATATTGAAGATTGGATCGGGAAGCGTTCACGAGATTCTACACAGCCATCTTCGCGTGAGGAGGATAGTATCACGCTGGGTGCCGCACAACCTCACCGATGCTCAGAAGCAGGCCCGGGTGGAATAGTGCCGTGATATGCTTAACAAATTTGAAGCAGGCTCGTCTCGGCGTGTTTACGACATCGTTACAGGTGATGAGTCCTGGATTTATCAATACGACCCAGAAACCAAGCGCCAGTCGACTGTTTGGGTGTTTCAAAATGAGCCAACGCCTACCAAAGTGAAGCGATCTAGAAGCGAGGGTAAGATTTTGATCGCTAGCTTTTTTAATTTGACTGGCCACTTGGTATCAATTCCCTTACGGGATCAAAGAAGCATTAATGCCGAATGGTATACTACCAAATGTTTGCCAGAAGTTTTCTCTGTTATAAGCAACAAGCGACCAAACACAGGGCTCCGCGGGCTACTGCTCCACCACGACAATGCACCTGCGCACACCGCACTCAAAACGAGGGACTTCCTGGACAGCACGCCAGTCAAACTCCTGGGTCACCCTCCTTACAGCCCTGATCTAGCACCGTGTGACGTCTTTTTATTCCCAAAAATAAAAAATCAGCTCAAAGGGATACAATTTTCGTCGCCGGAAGATGCGCTGGCTGCGTTCGAGCAGGCTGTAAACGAGGTGTCTGCGGCGGACTGGAAAAAGTGTTTTGAAAACTGGTTTAGGCGCATGAATCTTTGTATAGAGGCTGGTGGAAAGTACTTTGAAAAGATTTGATAAAAATATATGTACGTATAGAACAATTTTTTTTAGTTTCGCAAAACTTTCTGAGTGTCCCACGTATGTGGGATTCTTTTTACCTTTCTAACCTCGTCGAATTGGGACTGCATCCCATGTAACTGATCAACATTAACAGGTAAAAAAAACATATTGTTTTTTTGACGTTCAGAACAAAGTTTTCATCCAGCAGTGCTTTTTAGGGTTCCGTACCCAAAGGGTGCCAAACGGGACCTTATTACTGTATCTTTTGAACGGTAATAAGTAGACAATTGAAATTTTCTCAGAATATGTAATGCTATGACCTATCACGACAAATACTAGAAACAAAAAAAGTCTAAAACCAAAAGTTGTCCCCATACAAGAAACCTCGAAAAACTTGCTTTTTTTAAACGTTTTTGTTCCTGCTTTATCTTCAAAACGGTTATACATACCAGCGTCAAACTTGGTCTGATTATAGTGCATACTGTGTAGTTTAGCAAAAAATTATCAAAATTATCCTATTTTTACCCGACTGCGCCAGAAGGAGGGTTATTAGTAACCGACTTCAAAAAGAAATAAGGTTATCAATTCGACACGTATGTATGTAATATTATTATCTGAAAGAACTGCAAAATATTAACATATGATAATTTAATCTATTAGGGCTTCCAAGCAACAATTTTTTTTAGGTGTATGTATGTATGTTTTTACATAGACATATGTTGTGGTACCTACGTAAGAAGGTACCTACGCACGCGGAGTACCTACTGGAGCAAAATTTTATTAAATACATTCTCTTTTAACTAAGTGTTGGTCTGGGCGTGATTATTATGTATTAAAAGTATGTATTTACAAACAAAAAAAAATTACATCCATTGTCTAGTACCCATAGTACAAGTTCTGCTTAGTTTTGGGACTAGATGGTGCTGTGTAAAAAAATCCCAAAAATATTTATTTTATTTTATTTATTTAAAATAATACTGAAATGTAACGCAAATAACTCAAATTTTAATTTGGAGTAAAATAAATAGAAAAAACTAATAGTCTCAAAAGATTCACCGTATTATATTCAGTCTTAAATTGAGTCGTCTTAAAAACCGTTGAGCAATAAGCCGCAGATAAGCTGTATAAGCACAGTATAAGACTACTAAACATAAAAGCGGTTTAAAAAAAGATACTTGATCTCAACAAAGAACGCGGTACGTAATTTAATTCCGTGCAAATTAGATTTCCCGGCAAATTGGATCCATTTCCCGCTGTTGATGTTGATATTGGTATATATTTCTTGTTGTTATTTCTTTTGTGGCGTCACTTGGGTGCTTATTTATGGAACGTTTATTTTATATTAGATTTCGTTCATAATTTATGATTGAAGTAAGTAGGGAACGAGCCTTAAGATATAATATTTCCGTAACGCAAGTAACTTGCACACAAGCTGCAAGTAACTGGTTGAAAGCAGCTAGTAATAATTTGATGAAAACGTTATCTATACTTGTAAAGACAGATAACGTCTGAAAGACTGTTTTCTTTGTAAAACCATAGGAAACCTGGGCATGTAGTCCCGTGGTCAACTTGGAAATCCTTAAATAGACTTAGGACCCACGTTGGCAGAAGCAAAGATAATCTCCAAAAATGGGGGTTCACGGACGGTTTGGATGTCCAGTGTGAGTGCAGCGTCACTCCGCAAACAATGGCTCACCTTCTATCTTGTACCGCGTGCCCAGTCACCTGCACGCGTGAGGAGCTAATGACCGCCAACCACAATGCAGTGTGCGTGACGGAACACTGGGCCAACAACATTTGACAATATTTGCTATCGACTCGCTAAGAAGAAGGTAAAGACAGATGTCCTGACTGACTGATTCATCAACGCAGAGCCGAAACTACCCAAGCTAGAAATATGAAATTTGGACAGTAGGTTCCTTTTGTAACGTATGCACCCGCTAAGAAAGGA
Source organism: Asteroscopus sphinx (assembly GCA_949699075.1). Taxonomy (NCBI): domain Eukaryota; kingdom Metazoa; phylum Arthropoda; class Insecta; order Lepidoptera; family Noctuidae; genus Asteroscopus; species Asteroscopus sphinx. The sequence continues at coordinate 15,456,603 of OX453022.1, read as the reverse complement.
TTTTTGGAAATCTTAACCCTAAAGGGCTGAAATAAGTATTAGAGTTCGTATGAAAAATCTTTTCTCCTGGATCGATTCACTCAAAAATTCTGAGGGAAAAATAATCTTTATAGTAAACTAGCTTTTACCCACGACTTCGTCCGCGTAGAAGTCGAAAATGGTTATAATAGGATTTTTTGTTGGTTTTATACGTTATTAATTTTGCAATTATTATGTTCAAATACTTATAAAATATAACAATCTTTATTATAGTGTAGGGATTTAAAGGTTAAATAAAAATAAAATAAAAATTCGTTATATTTCGTGAGCACGAAGCTCGGCCTTTGATTTGGTGCAAATTACACGGGGGTATTATCTTTTTACAACGAAATTGAAATACTACACACCTACCGCAGTATTACTTAGTTAAATATATTTTTTGTATTTCCTTCTGGAGCTAGAATACCAGGCTACTCTGTGTGCTTACTCTGGAGCATGACACATACAACTGGCCGTGAGAGAAGCAGCTTTCCCTCAAGTCTATTCCCGCTACTTTAAGAGTTTGACCTTAAGCTTTTTTTATAGTTATTGCGAAGCAGACTTTGATGAACTGCACTCTCTTGAATTCAAAGGAGTAATTCGATGGTGTTAGGAGAATCTCTAGGAATAAAATTGCGAAAAACAATACACACTAAATTAAACATCTAAGACAAACTAAAAGAAAACTATAAGTATTATTACACACGACAAATCAAACAGATATTTTTAGAGACCTTCCAATTTTAAAGAGTATTTGCTTACCCCGGCTCCACACGTTGGCCCGAACGCTGGCGCCAACGTGTTGATTAGGAAAAGGTAGTTGGCCCAACGTTTGGGCGAGCATTGGCAGTTACCTCGGCTCCACACGTTGGCCCGAACGTTGGCGCCAACACTATTCGCCAACGTGTGGATTGGGAAAATGGAGTTGGCCCGAACGTTGTGGCGAGTATGGGCAGTTAGCCGTCGCGTGTCATTTTTCAAAGACGACGTCCACTGTTTACCTATTGTATTATTTTAATTGACAGTTCATCTCTTATGCACTCAAAGTGCGCAGTGCAACATCTATTTCAGACATCATTACATTGGCTCTGACGGAACTAAAGTAACATTATCTCCAACGTGTGGACGCTAGGCATAATTACGGACCAACGCTCGCCACAACGTTGGGGCCAACGTGTGGAGCCCGCCGACGTCACGTGTCGGTTTTATCAAAGGAATTATGAGACAACGTTGGCAATGTGCCCACACGTTGGCGGTTTGCTCAGTCTTGACGCAGCACTCATGCAGTAATGTGAATCGAATGAGGTTGTTCCTACGGTCACCGCGTCTTGAAAATGTCATCAACGCAATAGTTACAGAATTTCTATAAAAAATCTTTATGTTTATTAACAAATAACAATGATATTATTTTGTTAGTCAAAACATTTTTCGAAAACGACGTCTATTGTTTAACTATTGTGTTATTATAATTGACAGTTCAGCTCTTAAGTACTCAATAATATTAAAGTGTCCTGCGCAACATCCATTTCAGACGTCTTTACATTGGCTCTGACGGAACTGAACTAACATTATCTCCAACGTGTGGACGCTAGGCATAATTACGGGCCAACGCTCGTCCCAACGTTGGGGCCAACGTGTGGAGCCCGCCTTATGTTTTTAAGTGAGTTCAACCTTTTTTGAATAAAATCGGATTGAGTTTTCAAACATGTGTCAAATAATTATTTTATTATTTTAACGCATTTTACGCATGCGAAGCGAATTCTAAAGATATAAATTGTGGAAAGAAAAAATCGCTCACGAGCAGGATTCGAACCTGCGACTCCTGGCTCAGTACGCCAGTGCTTTAGCCACTAAGCTACTGTGAACACTGCTCGTGGTATCGAAATTATCCTCCACTATACGTCTTAGGGTGACGTAAAAAAATTAGTAAGGGTAATTATAAAATAATTAGTAAGGGTAGGCATATCTATACGACTTTGATTTAACAGTAAAGTTAGTCGAGTCGGTTAAGGAACAATGTTTCTTAATAAGATATCGCTGACGTCACCCAAAGACGTATAGTGGAGGATAATTTCGATACCACGAGCAGTGTTCACGGTAGCTTAGTGGCTAAAGCACTGGCGTACTGAGCCAGGAGTCGCAGGTTCGAATCCTGCTCGTGAGCGATTTTTACTTTCCACAATTTATATGTGTCAAATAATTTAAATCAAAAGCACTAAGAAGTATTGATATCAACATCGAAGCAAATCACCGCCAAAATAACTTTTTACCCCTTTTTAACCCCGTTAGGGGATGAATTTCAATAAAATACGAAACAGGTTTTCCATCAATTCTGTTAAAAAAGGTTCATGCTAAATTTGAAGTAGATTGGACCAAGGAATCACGTTGTCCCATACAAACTTTGCCCCCCTTAGGGATAGAATTTCGGAAAATCCTTTCTTATCGGATGCCTACGTCATACAAAGAACACACCCTCCAAGTTTCAGGTCTCAACGATCAGCGGTTTAGGCTGTGCGTTGATCCGTCAGTCATTCAGGACAAAGCCTTTTATATGTATAGATAATGAAACATATATCTTTTATTTTTACAAAAGTATTCCTATAAGGATGCAATAGGAAAGAGAGAAAAGAGTGAATATTATTGCGTAGCTGGATTGAGTCAAAACTCGGTATAAGTAATCTTTAAAGCAACTATTAAATTAGCTGTTTTTTTATTTTTCGAAAATCAACTAAACGAGGTTAACAAAGGGATGTTAAAGTTTCTATGAAAAATCTTCCACGGGTGACATTTGACACAAATACTCTTCAAAGTGTAAAATACCGGCTAAGTGTGAGTTGGACTCACGCAGTAAGGGTTCCGTACCAACCATCGACTTGATACACCATAGAAAGGTTTTAATTTTCGAGAGTTTATCAAAAGATATCAACGAACGTAAGCGAAATGTGAATTTTTGCTTCTCTTTCTTACGTAGGTACCACCACATACTTATATTTATACATATTTTACATATTTTCCCTGTTTCTAGTATTTGTTGCTAAACTGCATAGTATGCACTATAATCAGACCAAGTTTGACGCTGGTATGTATTACCGTTTTGAAGATAGAGCAGGAACAAAAACGTTGAAAAAAAAGAGTTTTTTTCGAGGATTCTTGTATGGGGTCCCCTTTGGTTTTAGACTTTATTTTATTTTTAGTATTTCGCGTGATAGGCACCATATAATAGTAACACATATTCTGTGAAAATTTCAACTGGTTATCTATTACCGTTACAAAGATACAGCCCTGTGACAGACAGACAGACGGACGGACGGACGGACGGACGGACAGCGAAGCGAGAGTAATAGGGTCCCGTTAGCACCCTTTGGGTACGGAACCCTAAAAAAGCAAAGTACCTATCCTTATAACGGGATACATCAAATGGGGCATATTATAAATATTTAAGCGAGCGAAGCCGCAGGCATCAGCTAGTTTTTTTAATATAGGGACTTACCAAACGAAAGCGAGTTAATATTTCTTACCCTCAGTTTCTAGAAGGCTGATCAATTTGATCTATTGTCAAATCTAATGTCAGCTACTGTGATTGATTGTCAAAAATACTAACAACCAATCACATCGCTTGACCTGAGATTTGACAGTCGATTAGTTAATTTTTGTGTTGATCAGCCTTTCGGAAACTGGGGGTATGTCATCCAGTTCTGAGCTATGTTTAAAGTTTCAAGTCTCTGGCTTTTTGGGAAGTTAAAAATTGTGCCGATGAGACAGACAGGAAGAAAAGCGAGTTATAAAAACGTAAATAAAATAGAAACATGGATACCAAATCGTAATGATTGCGTGATAGTATATGTTACTATGAACTTGCAAAGAGAAAACGCGTCTTTACAGAAGAAATAATACAATATAACAATGAGTAATGATGTATATTGAAAATAAATATGCTGTCTTGATGAGAATCTGTTTCTTTTGACTCCATAACTGGTTTGATAGCTTTTTTCCTAAGGGTAAATAAGACAAAGGGTGATGGTTTCATTCAAAGTTCCGCTCAAAGTTGCGAAGTACAAAAACAATCAATGTGTGCCCATTGCGTGCAAGCGGCACGTAATATGTTCGCCGACACACACATAGGCACGCGTAAGCTGTACTGAAGGTATAGTAGTCTTTGAATTTGCATAACGCCGCGTGCGAGTACTTAACTGCTGTTCTAACCCTAAATTATTCGGCTGTCACTGAAAACCAGCGCTGTGGCTCTGCTCCGTGCATAAGGCACAGCAATGTGCTGAGCGATGGCCGTTTTGACGCATATCTTACCACTCTTGACTCTGTACCTGTATTTGTTGTGTTTTACTTTACATTTTTTGGTAATTTCATGCGTAATTTTTGATGCAAATAAATTCGTTTTTCTTTCTTTCTTTCTTAAGCTTCTTCATTGAAACGACAATGATACGACAATGATGTTTTATCTGGAAGCTTTTGTCAGACTTTTCATTTTCTTTGAAAGAGTATAATTTAATTTCATAAGTCTGAAGCCAGTCTGACCCCGTTTTTTCCTATTCGTGCTAAAGTTGCCTAGACTGTGCTTATTAAACTTTTATCAGCACTAGTTGCTCTAGTCTAGATTTTTATCATGGACTAAGAGCTTAAACTTATTATTTCGAACAAAATTAATTTTCTACAGAAGTTAATTTAACTGACTCACACATTTATCTTTATGAATCAGTTATTCGGGTTCCTTAAGTGGTTATAGCATTTACAGTAGGTAAAGTCGACTGCATGACAGTGGTAACACTTGAATTATAAAACCGCCCTTACCGCTTACGGAATAAAGGTGCTGTCAATGTCAAACTGTTACCACTAACTTGTGGTCGACCGTACGAAAGAGCAAAGCTAGAGTTCCTTAGACTATGACCGTACTATGAATACAATTAAGTGAAATATTTATTTTAAAATAAAACGTGGTATTGAAATAACTGAAAACCTTTTAAGGGGTCATTGTACTCATCAGTATGAACAACTTTTACTATGGGTTCACATAAATCAACAAATCAACAATTTCAGGGTTGGTCCATAGTAAAAGTTGTTTATAGGTACTGATAAGTACAATGAACCTTTAAGAGGTTTTCAGATAGGTATTTCAATAAAACGTTGTATAGGTTGTAGGATAACCGGACAAATCGAATCTTTGCGAAAATCCTGGAATGATTGCAAAAGACCGGATTATTGGAATCTATGAAAGCTTTTTATTATCATACGAGTTTTGTTTTTTGTAGGTACTTTTGCAAAAACATAAAGAAATTTGGCCGAATGAAAATGCGATAGTTACTTGCATTATAGTGACGTCAAGAAAGGGCAAATCAGCAGAAGTATATGTAAACCAGCGCGAGCGAATGAATTGAGCAATGAATTAAGGGCCTGTTTCACCACCTCCTGATAGGCACTATCTGCCAGATAAATTAAAAAATAGAACATGATTTATATAAAATCTGCCTGATAAGCTAACCGGCACTTATCAGGAGGTGGTGAAACAGGCCCTAAGTCACAGAAATAGATGAATGGTTGTAATCACAATTTTACTTGCGATTCATGCGTGGCAACTTTCCGAACAAACTGCGCCTTACATTTTGACGTCATTATTTAAAAAAAACAATTTTTAATCAAATGTACTCTACAACTTTTGTTTTTGCGGTTAGAAACAGCACAATAAGGCATTTTTGCGGGTTAGTGTTAGTATTTATAGAAACAAGTCATAAGGCGTGCTGAGAAAGGCTTTGAAATATCCTGCACTATGGGGCTACGCGCGCCCTGCCCACATGGCCATTCTATCTATTTCTGTGCCCTAAGTACTTATTTTTAATGACTACTGACAAGTAGCTCCACCTGCGTGTTTATTTTATGTCACCATTACAGCGCCAAGCTGTATATAAAAGCGAACTACCGTAATTTAGTTCCACTTTATCTTACAGTGATAAAACAATATTGTCATAACTATCTGTAGCTGACATATTTCAATACGTCTCAACACGAAGACATTTCATCAAAGGCTCTGTTTTCAAAGGGTTTAATTATGCCTTCAATTTCCTTAACATTAAATAGGTCATTTATGAATGCGGATGGTGACGTTGTTAGAATCTATAGCTGTAAATAATTCTGGTCTTGACATTGATTATGTCGTATTACTGAATAGATGCGAAATGAATAATTTGGCAAAACGTTTAAGGATCAATAATCTTAGAGGCGTTGACTTGAGAACGAAAGGTCGTGAGTTCAAAGGGTTATGTGGTGATGGTGAACCCTCTTATGTACTTCTAATTCAAGCTTAGCGTAAAGGGTTTAAAGGTAATAAGCTCCAATGCAAGTAGTGAGTTTATGGTAGGGTTGCCATCCGTCCGGGTTTCCCTGGATTTGCCCTAGTTTAGAGAGCATCTGGGGAGCGTCCGGGCGGGGCTTTATTTGTAGTCCGGGTTTAAAAGTTTAAAGTCTTGGGCCGCCTGCGACACGCTTTGTGCCCGCACTGTGTTTTTTATTACATTGACTATGTTTAAAAAAACCTGTTGACATGTCCGGGTTCTGGGCTCTAAAATCCGGGGTTTTCACACGTCTTGTCCTGGTTGCCAAAATTTAGAGATGGCAACCCTAGTTTAAGGTAGCGCTGATGGGTAAATAATCTTCGTGTCATCGCATCGGCTAACATTGAGGCCGGTGGTTGCTTAAAATTATAACGTTAAAGAAATCAATACTGATACCTAATCTGACGACCTCTGTGGTCTAGTGGTTCGAGTGTCGGACTGATGATAACGAGGTCGTGGGTTCGATTCCCACAGGACACAAATATTTGTGTGATGAACATAAGTGTTTGTGTTGGTCTGGGTGTGTTGCTTATGTAAAAGTATATACGTATTATATCCATTGTCTAGTACCCATACCACAAGCTCTGCTTAGTTTGGGACTAGATGGTGCTATGTAAAAATGTCCCAAAGATATTTATTTATTTAATACATTAAGTCTTTAGTCAATATTTTAAATCAAAAAACTAAAAATCCTATAACATTATAAATGTGAAAGTTTGTGAAGATGTTTGGATGTTTGTTACTCAATCACGTTGCTGAACGGATTTGTATGAAATCTGGCACACAGGTGGAACCCGGATTAACCAGGACATAACTCGGTTTAACATATAGGCTATTTTGTATCTCCAGACGATAAACAGTTCCCGAGGGATGCGCAATAAATGACATCCAGGCAGGCGAAGCCACGAATAATGTCTAGTAATTATAAATGTAAAGTTTTGTGAAAATGTTTGTTACTCAAACAAGCTGAAGCACGAGCAAGGATTTAAAAAAAAAAAAAAAATAATTATTAAAATTTGGCACATAGACTATAACCTATTTTTATTCCGGAAAGATGAACAGTTATGTTTTGACGACGTCTGTGCTCTAGTGGTTCGAGTGTCGGACCGCTGATCACGAGGTCGTGGGTTCGATTCCCACAGAACACAAATATTTGTGTGATGAACATAAGTGTTTAGGCTGAAGTGGCAGTGGGCTGGCCATGTCTGTCGAAGGACCGATGGCCGCTGGAGCAGACGAGTCCTTGAGTGGAGACCGCGAATCGGCAAACGCAGCGTAGGGCGCCCCCCTGCCAGGTGGACGGACGACCTAAAGAGCGTGGCCGGGGGGGACTGGATGCGGAAGGCAGAGGATCGAGCGTTGTGGCGCAACTTGGGAGAGGCCTATGTCCAGCAGTGGACTGCGATAGGCTGAGTTGATTGATTGATTGAACATAAGTGTTTGTGTTGGTCTGGGTATTTCTTATGTATTATAAGTATGTATATACAAAAAAAAAAATACAAGTATTATATCCACTGTCTAGTACCCATATTACAAGCTCTGCTTAGTTTGGGACTAGATGGTGCTGTGTAAAAATGTCCCAAAAATATTTATTATTTTATTTTTATTAGTTCTCATAACATAACATAAAATCACGCCTGTATTACCCCTAAGGGGTAGGCAGAGGTGTAATAGTACACCCACATTTCACTAGTTATGCTATACTCCCATGTAATAGAGGGCGAGCCTATTGCCACCGACCGGCCACAAATCCAGACTCCGGGCTGCTACTGAGAATTTCCTAATGAAAAAACCCAATAACACTTTGCTTTGCAGTATTCGCTTCGAAATCGTGACCTACATACAAAAATTCTACATACAAAAAATCAGAAATTTTCCGCTCTTCTGTAGAAAAGAATTTTCTATTAAAAAGTTTGTTTTGAGCAATGTTTTTACCTATGAATTATGTTTTTATGTAGTAAATTAATTAAAAATGGAGATACCTACAAAAAAGAAAGTCGAACAAACATGATTTTTAAGCGACTATTATCATTCCATAAATCATTATTCATTTAATAAATGAATAAATTATTATTATTATTATTCCCTTTGGACTATATTTATGTTACATACATGACGCTGACACTTAAAATATTAAACTAAGAAAGTAAGTCAAAATTTTCCGGTCAGTCGCCTCCTTTAGATTCGAGCCTTTCTAATAGAATATAGGGGTAGAAGTTTGAGAGCCACCGTTTTCATATAAAACTTTTATTAACATTATGTTTGTTGTGCCGAGTCTTGTTTGTTTTTAATTAATAATTCGTTAGCAAGGCTTTGATGAAATTAGGACTGTGTTGGCAAATGGAACTTGTTGAGGTTTCGTGTTTCGTACTTTGTATTTGTGGAAATGATTAAGATAACTTGTTTTATTTATAATAATTAAGAGCTTGGAATAATTATGTTACAGGTGTAACCAATAAATGGATCCAAAAATTGTATTAAACAAAATGGCAATAGTCACGCCACCAATACTGTTTGTACAGCCAATGCCGATTATATCTGAGAAGATTATCAGAGAAGATGGAGAATTTGTATCAAGCTTAGACAACTTTGATAAACCAATCATTCAATTACTAAATATATAAAACCCTTTTTTTTTCGTGGGGAAATTCCTCATGGAGCTAGTGTCGGACTCTTACCGACTAAAAACCACCACGGTGTTCCTCTACCGACCTTGGCCGGGGGCGTGAGAAATACTCCCGTATTCGCCCAACCATCCCCGGCAGGAAATATATAATACCCTAGGTCTACTGGTCGTAACTAGTCACTATACCTACCAAAAAATAATAGGCCCGATTTGACACGTCATATCAAAATGCTGTGGGGGTGTGTGTGTGTGTGTGTGTGGTTATAGTCCGCTTTTCTATACTAATGTCATATTTATGAAAAAATTTTGGTAGGTCTCTTTATGGGAAATCAGTGACAACACAGCCCCTGTCGCTGTGGGGAATGCAAACTACAATACCTGTACTTCAATTGTTAAAAACGAATTTTTGATAAATTAAATATTCAGCGAGTAATATTTTTTTTACTGATAGGGGCGCCACTTGGCTGCTACATGCGCCTTAAGTTGATTTTTAGTTTATCTACTTCTTCCATCCACGCAATAATAATAGCTCATGCCGTGGGGAAAAGAGTAGCCGGTCAGCAGTTCGGTAGCGGGGCCGACTGCCCAGGGTGCGCCGGACGATCAATTAAAATATATCGTCACTCGTTTTTATCTACTGAGAAAATATAATAATTACTAGTTCCGCAAACGTAATAAGACGTTATTAATTATGTTATGTTGGGGTGCATTAAAAGAGCCTCCACGAGTGACGATATTTAATTGATCGTCCGGCGCACCCTGGGCAGTCAGCCCCGCTACCAACTTGCTGACTGGCTAATCTTTTCCCCACGACATGAGCTATTATCATTATGTAGCTCGTGTCGACACGAAGAAGAAGAAGATTAATTATGTAAAATTGTTAATGTAATGTATTTCAATGATTTGTTAATGACGAATTGCAAAGCAAAGACATGCCAAGATTGTTTAATAATAATGTCCTCCAGGCCGAATTTTGTACACGGTGACGGCCAATCTCAACGGAGACAAGCCATCAGTGCGGGACATATAGTGCACAGGCGTGTGCGCATTCTCTATTCCGTCACTCTCATAATCGGATAGGACGGCAATCCGACACGACCGGAGAGAGATCAGGCGCAGGAACGGCGGCTTTACGTGATGTAATGGAGTGACGTAGGTGCAATAAAAGAGTACTAAGTTTTTGTTTTGTAAAAAAAAAAGTTTTTTTTTATAATTTGTGGGGAGGTGTAGTGTGCAGCTCGCCTAACCCTAGAAATGTAACTACACACTACATGCTCTTTGAGGCCACCCACTTCCTAGCTCCGGGCTGCTACTGAGAAGTTGTCTTGATAGAAAAATCGCTATAACACTTTTTGTCGACCCGGGAATCGAACTCAGAACTCATGCTTAGCAGCTAGTCCAACGGTTACTAAATAGTATAGAAAAACGGACTGTAGTGTCAAATTTCCTGAATGCTGACCCATTTTTTTTTTTTTGTTTTTTTTTTTCGGTTGGAAATCCTCATGGATACCCTCCGTCTGGGGACGGCGGAGGGGTATGTCGGACTCTTACCGACTAAAACTACACGGTGGCCATCCTCTGCACAAAATAGAGGAGCTCCGGGAACTCCAATGGACCGCGCCGGTGCCCCTCTAGTGCTATGCCTTTGGCACGTCCCGGGAAAACAATATTATTTCCCCTACAGTAGCACGCGACCACCATGTACTGCTGTCCACCCCAGGGTCGCTTAATAGACGCCTCGAGTCCCCCCACTCTTAGCGTCCACGATCCCGAAGGTCCCAACGTTCTCATGGACCCTTAAATGAAATCAAACCGCGTACCTTTCAACTTACATAGGTACTTACACCTTTCCAAATATACCCGAGAAGAGATTATAATTAACTCTGTCGTATCATTTGGTAATGAAAATATAATGAGAAACCGTCTGTTCAGCTTATATTATAACAGACAGACGAGGACAATGACCGGTGTTCGTATTAAATCGATCGACATTTGACACAATTATTTGATATGACTAGACGGTTGACAAACATGTTTTCCTCGTATTTACTTCGGAGATAATTTGTCTATTTTTCACCCATCCAATAGAAAAAAACCAAGCGTGAGTCGGACTCACGCAGTAAGGGTTCTGTACCACCTATCGACCTGATACTCCGTAGAAATTGATTTAGTTTACGAGACTTCATCAAAACAAATGATCAAAAATCTTCTTCATTAAAATGATTCAAGAAATGTACCTAATTAAGTATTTTTTATGTGCACCTACCGCATGTCGTCTTGTTGTGGCAATAAATAATTTTTCTTTCTTTCTTTCTTTCAAAACACATCAACGCACCATGCGTGAAATTTGAATTTTTACAACTCTTTCTTACGCAGGTACCACCACATATATCTATGATTGCCCTATTTTTAGTATTTGTTGCTAAACTAAATAGTATTCGCTATAATCAAACCAAGTTTGAGCCTGGTATGTATTACCGTTTAGAAGATAGAGCAGGAACAAAAACGTTGAAAAAAATGCATGTTTTTCAAGGTTTCTTGTATGGGGACCACCTTTGGTTTTAAAATTAATTTCATTTTAGTATTTATCGTGATATTAGTCATAGCAACAGATATTCTCAGAAAATTTCAACCAGTTACCTATTACCGTTCCAAAGATATAGTTGCCGGCACGAGTCGTGAGCACAGATTCCACTGCGTAAGTGGTCGAATCTCTGTTCACAGTACAACAAATCAGAAACAGGCACTTGCATTGGCTTAACTACATGATAATGCATAATTGAATATATGTAGAAAACGGGATACTAGAATACAGTGACGACAGAGACTACTACGCTGGTACAATTTGTGCTCACGTCTCGTGCTGGGAACTATACAGCCCTGTGACAGACAGACAGACGGACGGATGGACGGACGGACGGACGGACAGCGTAGCGAGAGTAATAGGGTCCCGTTTGGCACCCGTCGGGTACGAAACCCTAAAAAGACGTACTACCTCATTTTAATGATTACCTAATTGTATTTAAAAAAACCTTTTACGTGAGCGACTACTGCGTGCATTGAAACGATTTAAATTCAAAATCCAATTTGATTTGATTTTAATTTGATTGAGTTTGATTCCCACAGGACAGAAATATTTGTGTGATGAACATTGAACATAAGTGTTTGTCTTTGTTTGTTTGTGTTTGTGTGTGTCTGGGTGTTTCTTATGTATTATATGTATGTACTTACAAAAAAAAGGTAATTAGTATTATATCCATTTGATTGGGAGAGAATCCCTAAGGCATTAAGTCCGCCTATGTACACATGTTGCATGAAGTTTAAATAAATAAATAAAAACAAGGTTCTCGGCCTTTAAAAAATACTAGAAATGTGAAATTGCATAATATTACCTTTTTCTGACCTTTCCAAAAGCAGAGTTAGGTAATAATTCTGTAAGTTTATAACAACATTTCCACGGGTAGTTTTTGAACTGCGACCTTTCAACACTTCAACGCCTCCGCTTTAAAATGTCAAGTTTATTACAGAGAGTACTGTACAAAATACATCTTCTTTCGTTCTTCTCTGGTACAGATACGATAAAGCAAGTTTTCTTTATAAAAAAGTATCATAAACATCGTGACATAAAATGGGCTAAAAGAGCAACCACGTGGACATGCCCGAAAGGCAAAAGAAGACAAGGACGGCCCCAAGAAAGATGGGCTGATGAGATAGAAAAAACAGCGGGCCAAAATTGGCCTACAACAGCACAAGACCGGAAAGAGTGGCAAAAAAAAGGATGAGGCCTTTACCCAAAGAGGGGTCCGTAATTAATTCACCCACTAACTACAAAAACCTATGTAAATCTACTTTGTTACTGTTTAATTATGGAATAAAGAGGCTTTATTATTATAATTATCATAAACATCGTGAGAAAACCTGCCCATATGAGAATGATCCTCCGTGCCTCGAAGAGCACGTTAAGTTCGGTCCCGTTTGTCATACCAATAACTAACCATGGCAGTCGTTATAGCATTAGGCAACGAAACTACTGATAAACTGGCTAGAGTTGGTGCTGTTGGGCCCGGAGCCAATCTGTGGCATTCCTAAATGCACCACTACAGCCCACCTTAAAAACTGGGGAGCTGACCAAAGTCTTCATCATTTCAGCCGAAAGACGTCTACTACTGGACATAGGCCTCCCCCAATTAAGGGGGGATATGCCATAATCTTAGCCTTTGGCCAAAGTCTTAGCCTTTGGGAAAAATCCCCAGGCCAAGAACCGAAAGCGCTACTAGTAGGCTTCAAGAAAAGGTTTACGAGAGAAGCGCTTTCTTTGAACAGGAACCAGATAAGAATCCTGACAAGAACTCCTCCCCCAAGGTCATAGTCGACTTCATGATTGACTTGCAGCTTGGGAAAGTGCTGTAATGCTGCAAGAGGCGTCACAGTCGTCTTATCAGGTCGCAGTGGCTTAGAGGCGTTCAAGACACCTACCCCTTTCCTCAAAATAATAATAATAAAATATGGCAGTCGTTATACGGGTAGTCAGAAGCCTGAAAGTCTGAGACAACTAGTCGAACCTTCGAATGTCAGTATTACCAGTAAATTGCGGGGGTCTGATGGCAGTCACTCCGTTTACTGATTTTAAGCCGCACCTGGTTAGCGTAGCGAAGCAACGACAACGCGGATTGTATGATCTGCAAGGTTAAGCTGCACTTGCCGCGGTCAGTCTGTGGATCGGTGACCGTTTCGTTGCACATCGAGACCCCTCCGTGCCTCGGAGAGCACGTTAAGCTGTCGGTCCCGCTTGTCATACGAATATCTATGGCAGTCGTTACGGGTAGTCAGAAGCTTGAAAGTCTGACAACTGGTCTAACCTCCGAATGTCAGTATTACCCAGTAACTGGTTTGCGGAGGTCTGATGGCAGTCGCTCCGTGTAAAATACTGATGTTCAGTCGCATCTGGCTAGACTGAAAGCCAACCCCAATATAATTGGGAAAAAGGCTCGGAGGATGATGACCTGGTTAGACTAGGAGCCGAACCCAACATAGTTGGGAAAAGGCGAGGAGGATTATGATGTTGAGACTGAAGAACGACATTTAAGAACGAGAATTGGAGCTCCTTAGAGGTATATGCGTTCATCTCCATCATAACCATCATCATTTCAGCCGAAAGACGTCTACTGCTGGACATAAGCTTCCCCCAAGCATCGCTCGCCACAACGACTGGTCCTGCGCTTTCCGCATCCAGCAGATTCCCGCGACCTTCACCAAGTCGTCGGTCCGCTTGTGGGGGGCCTACCCACGCTGCGCCTTCCAGTACGCGGTCGCCACTCCAGAACTTTACGGCCCCATCGGCCATCCGTGCTACGAGCAATGTGCCCCGCTTACTGTCACTTAAGTTTGGCAATTCTTCGAGCTATGTCGGTTACGTTCGTTTTCCTGCGAATCTTCTCATTTCTGATTCGATCACGCAGGGACACTCCATCCATTTCCATAGTACAAATATAATATTAAGGCGATGGGTTCGTCATAATAGGTCACCGGGTTGGGTTGACCTTTAGGTCGCCAGTCAGGCTTAGCAATTAGGATCAAATGTCGAATTAGATGAGGGACTTGTGGATCTGGTATTGGGCGGGTTTTTGGTGTTTCAAACTGATATTTTTATGGTATACAATATACCATCGTTATAGTAAGCTGTTTTTTCAGGCTTGACTGCTTGTGTGGGAATAGCTGCTGCAAGCTCTCTACCTCGGTGCTGAGCTTGTAGCAGGGATGTGCATACCGTACAGTGCGTTTAGGTTAAGTGCGTAGGATAGGAATACTAACAGTTATTAAGTAATATTGTTATTAACACTAACACAGTGAGTCATTGTTACTTGTCCAATAAATTATAATTGATCACCTGATCCTGATGCTAAGCGGTTACATTTGGCCATAAAAACTGCAATTATAATACTTTCTAGGCTATAGTCTATAATATGGTATTGCAATTCGCGTTCGCAAAACTGAGACATGTACAAAATCGTAGGAACATAATAAACTTCAAAAAAAAAAGCGTATTAAAATAAAATAAAATAATTTGTGTGAAACAGTTTAGGAAGTAGGTGCCTTTGATTCGGTTTGATTTGAGAAAAACAATTATTAGAACAAATCATCATTTCATCATTCATCATTTAAGCCGAAAGACGTCCACTGCCGGACATATGCCTCCCCCAAGCATCGCCACAACGACCGGTCCTGTGCCTTCCGCATCCAGCGGATTCCCGCGACCCTCACCAGGTCGTCGGTCCACCTTGTGGGGGGCCTACCCACGCTGCGCCTTCCAGTACGCGGTCGCCACTCCAGAACTTTACTGCCCCATCGGACATCCGTTCTGCGAGCAATGTGCCCCGCCCACTGCCACTTAAGTTTGGCAATTCTTCGGGCTATGTCGGTTACTTTCGTTCTCCTGCGAATCTCCTCATTTCTGATTCGATCACGCAGGGACACTCCGAACACAAATCATTTTATTCTTTTTGAAGTCGGTTTTTACTTTTTTTCAAGTATATTTTATTTTTTCGTTTTTTTGTAGCATTAACAATAGAAAGACAAGCGATTGCTGTAATCCCCGATGATTTGCTGTCATCTAAGATCTTCATCAGATTTTCACCAAATGATACTTTTTGAATGCAAATGCTTGATTTGTTGATGAAAATACCTAAATCGCTATATGTATGCCTATAATATTTGAGGAGTTCCCTCGATTCCACATCATTTCAGCCGAAAGACGTCCACTACTGGATATAGGCCTCCCCCAATTAAAGGGGGGATATGCCATAATCGCCACGCTTGGCAGGCGGGTTGGCGATTTTTTTTTTTTTTTTTTTTTTCGAATGGGCTCTCGCAGGTGGGACCGAAGTCCCATTTCTGCTTAACCGGACTTAGTTGGCGGAGAGTCCGTTTCATTCGCCGAAGGTTTTTTCCCTACATACTTACAAACTAGATGCGCGCGGCATCAATACCGCGCTTAATCGGGCGGGCGCCCCCCAAGGGGGGGGCTCGAACCTCGCTAGGGCATTGCAGGGGGACCCCGCAGTTCCTATGTCCCCCTAGCAGCCGTTGCTGCATCGAATTGGTTACCTCGAAAGTAGCGGACTTTCGGTCCCTATCGGGTGACGTGCTAAACGCCGTGCAGCGGCAAGCCTCGCCGGCGAGGCTAAGACCTACCTAGAAAACCTAACCAGTGGCTACGCAATAGCCTGCTCCTAGGAACTACTCTAGAGCATAGGGCCGGTCTCGCGTGACGAGATTATCTCCGGTTGCTTACACCGTGAGGGCGTCCCCAGGGGGGAGCTCGGACCTCGACTCAGGGTGCAGCAGGGGGACCCCGCCACTGATCCCCCCAGCAGCCGGTGCTGCGTCGGCATGTGTTTCTGTTTCTCGAGAGTCGGACTCTCGGATTCTGTGTGTGTGTCGCGTCGGTCCTCGCCGGCGGGGACGATATTTTGGACGACGGCGTCGGAGTGTGCTTGTACTTTTATCTGACTCCTGGAGGAGTGTGATATCGTCATCGGGCTCAATGAGTGTGTGTCTGGGACGTCGGGTTTTGCTGATAGCGGATGGCTGGTAGACGGTGGCCGCCACGACCAAGGGGTTGGGGTGCTTGGGAGCGGAATCGAAATAGCGTTTTGAGACACGCTTGAAAAACTGCTTGATGGTCGGCAGTTTGAAGTCTAGGTGGAGGTCGACGTTGCGTACGTACCAGGGGGCGTCTACAGCCCTACGCATGAAACGGTTTTGGATGGTTTGGAGCATGTGAATTCTCACCGGCTTAACGTGTGCGAACACAACGCTAGCATAGGCGAGTATGGGGCGGATACAGGTGGTGAATATCCTTACTTTGAGATGAGTGGGCAGCTTACTGTGCGCATTGAGAAGGGGGTGGAGACGTGCGAGGACGAGGGCGGCGCGGTTTTTCACCCTGCGGATATGCGGACGGAAAGTCAGTCTACGGTCAAGGATCACTCCGAGATATTTGGCTTCTCGTTGCCATGGGATCTGTTTTCCGAACATTGAGACTGGTACGCTCAGTTCTTTACGGTACTGTGACAGGGGTCTCTTATCGAAGAGGACCGCTGCACTTTTTTCGGGATTTACTTCGATTCTCCATTTCCGGAACCATTCACCTAGGGTGTTGGCCGCGGATTGGAGGGTACGAGAAATAGCGACATGGGTCATGCCGGAGTAATAGATTGCCGTGTCGTCGGCGAAAAGGGCCATACGGGCTGCACCGCATTTTGGAATATCGCTGGTGTACAGCGTGAACAGTAGGGGGGAAAGCACGGAGCCTTGAGGCACACCGGCGTGAATGGGATGGGGGGAGGAGAGAGCCCCTTCTATGCGATAGCAAAAGGTACGATTCGACAAGTAGTCTCGGATGATGAGCACGAGACGATGTGGCACATTCATAGTGTACAGCTTATATAATAAGCCGTTGTGCCACACTTTATCGAAAGCCTTTGCTACGTCGAAAAAGAGAGTGCCGGTCATTTGACCGCGTACGAAGCCTGCACTGATGTGTTCTACAATGCGGTGCAGTTGATTAACGCAGCAGTGCTTTGTGCGAAAGCCAAACTGCTCGTCGGGAAGGAGTTTATTTGAGTCGGCGAAATCTTTGAGTCGCTTATAAATAAGCTTCTCGTAGATTTTACCGAAGACATTGAGGAGACTAATCGGCCGGTAACTACTCGGCTCGGCTTTTGGTTTGCCCGGTTTGGAAATACCGATTACCGTAGCCTGTTTCCAAGCCTGGGGAAAGATGTTGTTTTTAAATGCCGCATTGAAGATGACGGTCATTAGAGCGATTAGGGTGGCAGGGAAACGTTTCAGCACCTTATTGGTGATGCCGTCTGCGCCGGGGGCTTTTTTGGGCTTAAGATCCTTGACTATAGAGAGAACTTCGTCAGGGGTGATCGGTGGGAGCGGGTCATCAGGGTCATCTATTGGGGGGGGGGGAGGGCTGACCTACGCTCTACTTCTGAATTAACCTTATCAAGGTGGGTTTGGCTTACGGGAAGCGTACTGAGAGTGCATTGAGACTCCAAACTGTCGGCTAAGCATTCGGCTTTTTCGTCGTCGTCAAAGGCCGGCCTTTGATTGGGTCGATTTAGGGGGGGCATAGTTGCCGTGGTCTCGCATTTAAGTCTGCGTTGAAGGGCCCAGAAGGCTACATGAGACGGTTGGATTGCGCTGACTTCCTTGTCCCAATGCTCCTCCCGTACCTGAGCTACACGTCTCTTTACAGTATTCTGTAAGGAGCGCATATGGGCACGATTGGCTTCATTGGGAAAAGCGTCATAGGCACGGATGGCCGCGTTCCTCTCGGTCCTCAACTCATTTACATCATCCGGCAGTTTCAGACGCTGGTCATCCAGCATCGGAACCTGCCGTGAGCATTCGCCCACTACGGACTGCACATGGTTGGTGAGCGAGGTGATCGCGGCCACCGTGTCCGCGACTGTCTCAATGGAGTCAGGGATTGAATCTAATTGGGGGGATGAGGTAGATTTGAGGCGGTCCTCTAACCTCCTCCAATCGGTTATCGTTTTTGTTATGGGTGGAATACCGGGATCCGAGGGACCACCTCGGGGACCCAGTTGAATGATCACAGGGCGATGATCTGAGTCTAATTCTTGGATTACCTCGATAGAGCGAATACCGAGGTTTACGCGCTTTAAGAGGGCTATATCTAGGATGTCGGGCCGGTGCCCTACTGTGTCAGGATAGTGAGTGGGACGCATCGGGGTGATGACGTCGAAGGAAAGTTTGTCGCTAAGTGCTCCTAATTGAATGCCAGCGGCGTTATTGGAGACGCAGCTCCATGAACGGTGTTTGGCGTTTAAGTCGCCTGCAATAATTACAGAGTTACTAAGATCGAGTAGGGATTTGAGGTCGTCCTCGAGCAGACTCGCGGGTTTGTTTGCGGATCTATAGGCCGAGACTATGGTGATGGGCTGGTGCCCTGTCATGCCTAGGCGACAGATTGAAGCCTCCAGGCATGCTAGCTCTGGGGGATCAATGGGGATGCAATACAATGAATTTCGGTAATAGATGAGCGTTCCGCCTAGTGCGGTGTGTGCTCTGTCGTTTCTTATCAGCCTATAGTTGGCTATATTGGGATTACGACTATGGGGTTTGAGGAAAGACTCTTGAATGAGTAAAATATCGATTTGGTGCTCACGCAAGAAGACGGCTACGTCGTCGCGTTGACCACTAATGCCTCGGGCATTAAAAAAGCCTAAAATTAGGGAACGGGGTTTGAATCTTTTGGGTGGGGCCGTATTATACATTATAATTGGAATTAAGTATTCTATAGATGTCTTGGTACTTGGTAAGTACCTGAAGGCGCTGCTCATGGATGCCTTGGGTAAAGGCCCAAAGTCTAGAGTAGGCGTCAATGCGGGATTCCCCTGACTGGGGTTCGAGGTATTCTCTCGGCAGAAGGCCGGGGGAGTTTACCGGAGGGGGGGTTCTCATGGGGGGGGGGGGCTTTAGCTGCTGGTGCAGTTTTGGGCCTGAGAGAAGGTGCGGGGATGGGTATGTTCATCAGCGCAGGGGGCTCTGAGGCCGGGGGCGCGAGACGAGAGGGCGGAAGAGGTGGAAATGGGGCTTTTGGTTACCCTTAAACCAGGGGTTGGGCCCGAGTGGGCCGCGGAAATTAGGGGAGGGCCCGAGTGGGCCTCTAGGGTTTGGTGGTTGGTACTGGTAGGGGGCTGCGTAGGAGGGGGCTTCCCTCGCAACGCGGTCGGAGGCGCGTTTCGCCGATTTGGCGTTGCGCATTTTGGGGGCTTTGGGGCATCCGCGATAATTCGCTGGGTGCCCGGCTTGGCCACAAAGGACACAGCTAGGGGGCTCAGTGCACTGGTCCCTCTCCTTGGGACGCTCGCACTCGCTTGTCCCATGATCGCCTAGGCACTTTACGCACCTGGGCTTAGCGTAACAGTTACGCTGGGAGTGACCATACAACTGGCAACGGTGGCATTGACCAGGCTGGTTTGATTTGTGGGGGCGCTCGATCGTAATGCCTGATAGGTGGCATACGGTCTTAATATTATATATTGCCTTTGCGTTTTCGCTGGGGTGGCAGATGGCGAGGACCATGTTAAAGGGGTCACCGTGTTTGCCACGGAACATTCGGTGGGTCTCTTTAATAGGGATGCCTTGAGTTTTGAGGTCGTCAAACACTTCTTCGCATTTGACTTCCGTAGGGACTCCTCGGATTACGACTCTGAGGAGTCGGTCCTCCGGGAGGGCGTAGGTGTGGAAAGACACCTTACGTTCGCGTAGCAGCCTGGTAAGGTTGCGGTAATCGGTGGGGGTGGGGACAATTACTTTAATACCCTGCTGAGTGGGGCGGGCACTGGTGAAATTTATTTTGGACTGGTTGCACCAGTCAGAAATTCTCGTCCAGTAAGCCTTATCCTGGATGAATAAGGGAGGCGGGATGGGTACCTTCGTCAGGGAAGACGAGGTATGGACATGAGGGGAGGAGGGCCTGTTATCCTGCGAGGAGGAGTGAGAGGCGGGACGGGGGGTAGGGGCCGGGGCAGTGTTAGCCTCGGAGAGCTTTAAGGACTTAGGGGCGAGAGCCTCGGCCTTATTGGTTTTTCGGCCGCGTTTTTTACCTTTACCCACTACTGTGGTAAAGGCATCGGCCTCGTCGGAGTTGACCTCACTGTCCGAAGACATCTCTTGGTCTGAAGGGATCGGGGAGATCTCGGGGTTTTGAGTGGGGGCTGGGGTGGGGAGAGGTGAGGGGGTACGTTCCTTTAGGTCCAGGCTGGCTGAACGCCTAGATGGACCGCATGGAGACCTCGGTCTCTCCTCATCGCTTTCGGGACGGGCGCGTTTGCGGGCGCGGGCTTCGAGGGCGCGGGCTTCGAGGGCGAGGCGCCTAGCCCTTTTTAAGGAATTTATCCTTATGGGTGGGGGGGAATCGGGCGACTTTTGAGAGTCGGGGACATTAGGTGGAGTTTGTTGCTTGGCGGCAAAAGCGCTGCCAGGGTTGGCGATCGCAGTTGGTTGGTTAAATACTCAGAGAACGCTGCTGCCCATCCTCTGGTGAATCCCTTAGTCGCCTTTTACGACACCCATGAGAAGAGATAAGGGTGGTGCTATTCTTTAAGTCCGGCACCACACGGACTCCACATGGATTTTGTTAAAAATGGGTGGTCCGGTGGTCCTGTCAGCTCCTATATACTTTCAAATAAAAATATAATTTTCCAAATCGGTTCATAAATGACGGAGTTCTGAGGTAACAAACATTAAAAAAAAATACAATCGAATTGAGAACCTCCTACTTTTTTTGAAGTCGGTTAAAAACAGAGTATCAATCGAATTCGCACCGCAAAACATAACATAACAGCTGACAGACAAAGGTCGTACCAACTCTTAAATGCCGATATACTTTCGCAACACAATCCACAGGGAAAGCTAAAGTAAAGTAGATAATATCTACGTTGATTCCATAAAGGTATTATACTGAAGTATAGAAATGTCTTTGGTTGATTCAGCCCGCATGTTACTTTACATCGCAACGTTCGTGCTTTGAAAATTTTATGTATCTACGTATCTACCTATTGTGCAGGCTTGGCCAGTAAGGGCGGGCATGACTTTCCGATGACGTTGGTAGTACGAGCGTGTTTTAGGCAAAGACATTTCTATACTGACGTAAGTATAATACCTTTATGGTTTTAGGGTTGATTTTGTGACGTTGGTAGCTTTGGGATTTTTATTTAAATTTTTTAGTTTTTGTTTTTTACGTGAATGATTGCCAGTCCGTTTTTTATAGTGGGTGTTTTTATTGGTAGGACCTGCGTACATTTAAATTATTTGCATTACCCTTCAGGGCACAAAAATGACTCGTAATTGTGTTCTTCTTCTTCGTGTCGATGGTACAATATCATATCCTGCATTGTCTGTAGCATTATTCAGACCGCTCAATGTGCAGGTGTAAGGGCAAAAAGAGCAAGATAACAGATTGACAGATTGTGTTTATACAGCCTGATAGCGTGAACTACGTAATCGAAACAAAATATTGACCATGAATCTAATGATATATAATAGTTTGGCTTTGTATTGAAACTTTTCGGAGAAGAATCGGAGTGGCTGACTGCTTCATTAGAATCAGAAAGCTTAAGCGGCACTGGGCTGGCCATGTCTGTTGATGGACCGATGGCCGTTGGAGCAGACGAGTTCTTGAGTGGAGACCGCGATTTGGCAAACGCAAACAGAAATAGATAGAATGGCCATGTGGGCAGAACGCGCGTGGCAGCACCATGCACCATAGTGCAGGATATTTAAAAGCCTTTCTCAGCACGCCTTATGACTTGTTTCTATAAATACTGTAACAAAAACCCGCATAAATGCCTTATTGTGCTGTTTCTAACTGCAGAAACAAAATCTGTAAAGTACAAATGATTAAAATTAATTTTTTTTAAATTATGACGTCAAAATGTAAGGCGCAGTTTGTTCGGAAAGTTGCCACGCATGAATCGCAGGTAAAATTGTGATTACAACCATTCTATCTATTTCTGTTCGGGCGCCCCCAAGCCTGGTGGGCTGATGACCTGAAGAAGGTAGCTGGGAGGGCATGGATACAGAAGGCGAATGTTGTGGCGCAACTCAGAAGAACTTATGCCCAGCAGTGGACTGCGATAGGCGGAGTTGATTGATGTCCCTACAAGCTAACGGCATAATTATATGTAAAAATATCCCATTAAGCAACGTGAAACATGTAAAAACGAAACAACGCATAAAATAAGTAGTCTTATTAATAAAACCGGCCAAGTGTGAGTCGGACTCACGCAGTTAGGGTTGTTGACCACCCATCGACCTGATACCCCATAGAAACTGATTCAATTTACGAGAGTTCATCAAAAGACATCAACGCACCAAGAGCGAAATATGTTTTTTTTTGTCAAACTTCCAATGAACAGATTTTTTTAAATTATATGGCTATAAAAGTTTTCAACGCTCTTCCTGGCGAGATTTGGGCTTTATCTGGAGGGTCTTTTAAAACAAAACTCCATAAATGGTTAATTGAAAGATGTCACTATTCCCTTAAAGAATACTTTCAAAATTAAAACAATACCTAATAACCTATTCTTGGTATATCATCTTCATCTTCATCTCAAGTGATAGTTTTTGTTGTACCTTGTCAATTGATACATATAGGTATATCGGTAATATTAATAAGTTAACATGACCTGCAGTTTATTGATTGAGAACTAATTTTTGTTTTAAAGTAAGGAATATTTGTACGCTTAGCTGTAAGCAGATTATTATATTATAAAATAATAATCCATCTTATTATTTATTATTTTTAACGCATTTTACGCAAAAATATATCGCTGACGTCACCCAAAGATGTACCAAGTGGAAGAGAATTTCGTTACTACGAGCAGTGTCCACGGTAGCTTAGTGGCTAAAGCACTGGCGTACTGAGCCAGGAGTCGCAGGTTCGAATCCTGGTCGTGAGCGATTTTTTTCTTTCCACAATTTAAATCGTTAATCCATCTTATGTAGGTACTTTACCTAAAATCATATGCAAATAAATGATTTCTATTCTATTCTATCTCTTTCTTACGCAGGTAATACCACATATGTCTATGTTTACCCTATTTTTATTATTTGTTGCTAAACTACATATTATGCACTGTAATCAGTCCAAGTTTGACGTTGTGTATTACCATTTCGAAGATAAAGTAGGAACAAAAACGTTGACTGCGTCGTTGGTCTAGTGGTCGCGAGCGCGACTGCTGATCGTGGGGTCCTGGGTTCGATTCCCAGGTCGGGCAAAGTGTTATTGGGTTTTTTCTTTAGGAAATTCTCAGTAGCAGCCCGGAGTCTGGATTTGTGCCCGGCTAGTGGCAATAGGCTCGCCCCCTATTACATGGGACTTTAACATAACTGGCGAAATGTGGGTGTACTATACACCTCTGCCTACCCCTTCGGGGAAATACAGGCATGATGTTATGTTATGTTATGTTAAAAACGTTGAAAAAAAAATCCTGTTTTTCGAGGTTTCTTGTATGGGGACTCCCTTTGGTTTTGGACTTTATTTTGTTTTTATTATTTCTCATGATAGGAGTCATAGCAACACATATTCTGAGAAAATTTCAACCGGCTACCTATTACCGTTTAAATGATACAGCCCTGTAACAGACAGACGGACGGACAGCGTAGCGAGAGTAATAGCGTCCCATTTCTACTTAATATTATCATATAGGCCAATCAACATGGTAGCCATTGAAAAGCCGGAACGCAATCAAATTCATGTCCATTGTCTAAACACAACCCTAATGTCTGTAACACTCAGAAATTGTTTCGTTCAGCATTTGTTTTTAATTATTAGTAAGGTAAGAAATAAGGCTATAAAATATTGCTAAAACAGTATTCTTATCAAAATAGAAGCTGCAAGAAGGTTGCATATCGCATATCCCACATCTTGTTGTAATGAATGTCGACGGACCAAGCGGTGTACAGAAAAACCTAAACTGGTTTATGTTCTACACTGTATCTGCCAAATGTATGTATTTTGTTTTTTTTGTGGAAATAAATAAATAAAAAAAAAAAAACTATACATTTTACTAACTATTGTCGAGCGTCGAATGATCGAACATTTTCACAAAACGCATAATATAGGTAGTTTTACTTATATCAACACTGTTTATGTAATTACCAACAAGTATATTAAACATGTTTTAAACATTAAAGGATTTTTCGGAACTTGTTTCATATTAGAAAGGATAAAAACTTACATTTTTCTGCTCTGTCCGGTGTGTCTTCTTCAAAGATGGAACAGGCAGGGGCCCGATATCGATCTCCTTTCGCACTTCAATCTAATCACCGAACGATTCTGTCATTCACCAAATCTCCTCCCAACTGTATTACTTCACTGCCCGACACCAAATGAATGTAATTTATGAATGGAAAGGCTCTCACTCGATTTCCCTACAAGAATATCGGGCAGTGAGTTATTTTTAGTCACACCTTTCCCGACAAAAAACTCTTAATTCACAAAAAAATTAACCCCATGAACACACACAGTGATTGCGTACGAACTAATGTAAAAAGACGCCGAAACTGTGATGTAAAACGTGGATATTTTTCAGAAAATATAGACAGAAACTGGAAAACCTTGTCGCGGAAGGTTTCCCGATTTGTATGGGAGAGGGCGCGTCTGTACACGCCATAATAGAGGCACGTATTGTCTAAAAATACCAACTGTTCACGACCCTCACACGATTCTCCACCCTATTTCAAGATCGTAGAGTCGAAATTCTATCCTTTACAAACATGGAGGGTGCGTCAATGTGTAGCCGTTAGCTAAGAGTGTGTGTGTGAGTTTTCACGCATGCGTAATGGGGCAGTGAGTAGTAACAAAAATCAATCCGCGTCGGTACTGTCGGTAGGTGGGAGTTACGTAATGAGTGGGACATGAACACGTCGACAACCGTACTTGGCCCTAATTGGTATTAATCTTTTAAAAACGAATGGTATATTGCGTTCTTTACTAAAAGTAAACACTACATTCTTAATATTAAACACACAATTCCCAATTCAGTACATTATTAATTTATAACTCCCTTTGTTGTGCGTATGTTTGCGGGTGGGCGAATGCGTGGGAGCTATTGTATAACAATCCTTATTTTCAGTTGTTATAAAACCTTTTAATTATTGTGTTTCTGCTTAACTGTATAAAGAAAAGCTTAATAAACTAGAATTTTCTCTGTAAAATTGTTAATAATGTGAGATTTTCGTGTATGCCCTCTGCAAATACAATATATAGTTGTGTAGTACTACTATTATTTGTTCTATGGTAGTACTAAAAATGTACCACTCCCACGCTTAAGATTACATCTAAAGATACTAATTACGGGAAATTACTTCTTTGTAATGTATATTATCCTGCTCCTAACAAAGTGAGCAATTATTTTTAATTAATGGGTCTCTTATAATGAAGCATAATTTATTTATTTGCCAATATGTACATCAACAATTGAAGAAATTATAATCATTACACATTACAATGTGATATTACATTGGAGTACATGAACCCTTTTAGGGCACTGCAAACATTGAATAGATGCTGGATCACATTTTGTAAAAATATTTAGGTACCTAATTTAAAGAAAAATAAAACATACAATAGATATTTATACTTAGATACAGAGAATAAGAACCAGAGTGACCGACATAGCTTGTACGATGGCCATGTCTATAGAAGGACCGATGGCTGTTGGAGCAGACGAGTCCTTGAGTGGAGACCGCGAATCGGAAAACGCAGCGTACGGTGCTCTCCTGCCAGGTGGACCGACGACCTGAAGAAGGTGGCTGGGGGGGACTGGATACGGAAGGCAGAGGACCGAGTGTTGTGACGCAACTTGGGAAAAGCCTATGTCCAGCAGCGGATTGCGATAGGCTGAGTTGACGACTCTAGAGTGAGCTTATCTCTTATCAGCTACATTACCTGGTGACCTGTACTACAGGTTTTGAATAAAAACCTACTTCAGGCACCAGTCTCTCACAAAGTTGGTTTTTATAATTTTGTCACATTTGCTAAAACTAGTACTTTAAAAACGATTGTGAAGAGAGAAAAAACAGATTTTTTATTACCAGTCTCGGACTAAGGCTTACACATTTAGAGACGAATTTAAGCGTAAACTCATGCTTCCACATGTCAAATAGCACCACATTTTGACAGTTAGAAACATGAGTTCACGCGTAGATTCGTCTCTGAATAGTAATCCCACGAAATAAAGAAAACAATGGGAAGAGGCATTCGGCTACCGTACGCGTGGCATAATTCAGCGCAGATGCGCAACATTAACTTAATCGCGTTTCCCGCTGCGACACTATCGGCCAAAATTTATATCCAATCTATCCATGATTTGCCCTACTGGAGATAGAAATTTGACATAAGCTCCTTACAAAACACGTCAAATTTCTATCTCTAGTAGAGCAAATCGTGGATAGATAGGATATTAATTTTGGCCGTATAACGTCACGAATGGTTACGTGAAATACTTGATTATACCTTATTATGTGATTATAAGGTGTAACAGGAGGTGAACAAATGTGAGTATGACCACGAGGACATGTATATCCTCGTGGTCATACTGGTATGACAAATTAGTATGACCACGAGGAAACAGCGCAATTATAGCAGAACGAAAAATGATTCTCATAGTGGTGCATTATATCACCGCTATGTGTAAAATCTTGATAAATTTCAATAAAACTTTTTTTTTTTAATTTAATTGAAAAAATACAATTTATAATTGTAATAAAACAAGTACACAAGTAAACAAGAATTTACGAGACTGCATCAAAAGACATCAACGCAAATATGAACTTTTGCATCTCTTTCTTACGCAGGTACCACCACATATGTCTATGTTTACCCTATTTTTATTATATTATGTTGCTAAATAATATAGTATGCACTAAAGATGCGCCGAATATTCGTTTGGTATTCGGTATTCGGCGTATTCGGCATCTTTTTCACTATTTGTATTCGGCCGAATTATTCGGTTTTGTTGCCGAATATATTCGGTTCAAGCATTTCTATTTTCTTGGCTACATGACATGGTGTAGAACACAAAGTGAATTTAACTTTTGTTTTATCATCTCCCATTTCGTCAAAAAAGTCCCAAGCACGTAATCTTGTACGCCCACTCATATTGCAAACACAATGAAGTTAATATTATCAATATTTTAATATTTTTGTAATGATAAACACCTTTGTTAGGGTTCCGTAGTCCTACAAGGAACCCTTATAGTTTCGTCATGTCTTTCCGTCTGTCCTAATCCTTTACAGCTTAATAACTTCTACAGTTATAAACATAAGGAAATGAAATTTTGTTAAAAAATGGTTTAGATATATATAGATCTTAATTTTAAAAGAAAAAAATTCTAAACTATGCAACGTAGAAACTTATAGTCCTATAGCACCATTTGGGTACGGAACTCTAAGAAGCGTGTTAAAAAGGGATTTATTTATGCATGTCATGAACTTTGCATCCAACAACTTATAAATGATAATGATAATTTATTTAAGCAAATTAAGCATATTTTACAAGGTACACTGCTGGGCCTCATACTAGGATTCCCTGTGTCGTGGGGACCAGTATCTTCCAAAATGATTTGACTATTTAACATACATGCTATAGTTACATTCATACATGATATAGTTAGATTAATTAAGTAAGTAAAAGAAACATTATTAGCGAGTGTGTGTATGTATATGTGAGAGTTAGGATGCTTGTCTGTGTATGTGTGGTTTTATGTGTGTGAGGTTGTGTAGGGGTATGCGTTCGTTCGTGTTCGAAACTATACCAAAAATTGCAATAGTGCCTCTGTTTCATTGTAATTTTTTGATTGTAACCATTTTGTGACAACGTTCTTGCAGCCTGACCTAGTCATGTTCAACACTTTAGAGTTTATAAAATATCTATCTAATAACTTTAAAAGACACGACCCAAGTTGTTGTTGCATTACATTCGACCCGTTACACACCCATGTAGACAGACAACACCCACGCAAAGAAAATCCATAAATAGCTTTCCTTTACGAAAACACAATTAGGCTGCAGCCACATTAGGGAGAAGGCACGGGCGCTGTTATATATATAACATACGCTTGTAAATACATGTCTTTAATCCAGGTATTAAGGTGAATGCTACAGGGTAGCCCGCGAAATTCAAATTTTTTGGTGTTTTTTGCTAATTGTAGCATAGCATAACATAGCTCTATAAGCTGTACAAGCTCGATAATATTAATTTACGATCAAATTATCGATTTTCGAGCTTGTACAGCTTATAGAGCTAGGTTAATATTTTTCATGAGTATTATTCAGTAGATATATTGTTATTATTTCCGTCAATCATATTTTGACCGATATACAACGCGAAATAAAGCTACAATTCGCAAAAAACGCCAAAAATTTTTACATTTCGCGGGCTACCCTGTAGCATTGTTTGTTAAAATTTGTTTGTTTGATTTAGTAGAAAGGGTCTTGTAAAAGAGCTCGTCCGCAGAAGTACCTACTTCTGCCGCCAAAAGTGATGCTATCATTGCTGTGTTCTGGTGCAAAAGGGTGTATGGGTGCCGTGAAATTACCTGTTATTCATTTCTCAGTTTGGAAAACGCAACTCGCGGTACTACCTATTTAGGGAACAGCCAAGGTTTGCAGTTATTATGAGCAAAGATGACCACTTAACATCAGGTGGGCATTTAGGTCTTTTTGGCGTAGTACTATTTTATATTCTGTGCTTTTGGCTTTTACTTGAGTTCAATTTCACTCGAAGTATTTGCCGTGATTCAGCTCGTAGCTATTTTGCTAAATATCTGAATTGAGTGATCCACATATCGGGCAATAGCTTCATTCTCTTGGGGTTCACAAATTTTTGGTATTCTGCAATTTTTTCGATTTTTTTTGACTAAATGTACGTTTTGATTATGTCACTTAAAAAAAGATCACTCAATCCAGATACACATTTATAGCTGACTATGAACTGACTCGTTGGTCTAGTGGTCGCAAGCGCGACTGCTGAGCATGGGGTCCTGGGTTCGATTCCTGGGTCGGGCAAAGTGTTATTGGGTTTTTTCATTAGGAAATTCTCAGTAGCAGCCCGGAGTCTGGATTTGTGCCCGGTTAATGGCAATAGACTCGCCCCCTATTACATGGGACTTATAACATAACTGGCGAAATGTGGGTGTTGTACAGTCGACTGCGTGACAGTGGTAACACTTCAATTCGAAAACCACCCTTACTGCTTACGAAATAAAGATGTTGCTAATGTCAAAGTGTTCCCACCGACGTGCGGTCGACCGTACTATACACCCCTCCCTCCCTACTACCCACTCCTACCCCTTAGGGGAAATACAGGCGTGATGTTATGTTATGCTTATGAACTGACTATAACTTTATTAGAATTCTCAAGAAATCAGCCCGGAGTCTGGATTTGTGCCCGGTCAATGGCAGTAGGCTCGCCCCCTATTACATGAGACTATAAGATAACTGCCGAAATGTGGGTGTACACCTCTGCCTACCCCTTCGGGGAAATGCAGGCGTGATGTTATGTAATGTTAAGTTTATGAACTGACTATATCACTATAACTATATTTTCTACTGCGCAATAGTCGCCACGATGATGCTGTAGAACGTGACAAGGCCCACGTTACAACCCCCTTCTTAACTCCGTTACATTATCAATCCTCTCATTAGTTTAAAACCTACACTTCATATGACCAATATTTTAGTAGTAGTAGAGCTCCTTTGTGAAAGAGCTCGTCCGGGGAAGTACTACCACCGTATCTACTTCTCCGCCAAATAGTGATGCTTGCATTGCTGTGTTCGGTCAGGGTACGGGTGCCGGTGAAATTACAATCACATGAGACTTTCCATCTTCATGTCTCAGTTTGGAGAACCAACATGCGGTACCATTAAGGTAATAGCCTAGGTGGTATTGCAGTTGTTATGGGCAAAGGTAACCGCTTAACATCAGGAGGGCCTTTAGCTCGTTTCGCCATCCTATACTATAAAAAAAAAAACAAATAGCACATAATATCATGAATTAAATTGCTTTTAATTAATCTAAATCCGGAAGCTATTTGCTTGCGGAAGTATCGTTCAAGTGCACCGGTTCATGTCAATGTCGGTTCCGAGGTAAACCGGATTGTGGCCCAGCTGTCAACGTGCGCTTAGGCATGGCTGTGATCTGTGAAGCAACTGTGATTAATGCGTCACAATGCGTATGCGCAATGTTGACTGTGCATACGTGCGTAGATTTGTGGTTTGTAGATCAAATTAATCATGAATTCAACTATAAATTGATAGTATTCATAAATTTATTATTTATTTATTTTCCAACAAAAAAAAAACATACATTTGGCAGATACAGTGTAGAACATAAACCACAGGTTTAGCTTTTTCTGTACACCGCTTGGTCTGTCGACATTCATTACAACAAGATGTGGGTGGGTGAACACGACGCATCGCGCTCGCTCGCCCCATGCAAACATTACCATATACCCTCAACTAATTTATATTAAATCTCAATAGCAAATTGCTAACAAAAGTACAGCATGTTTTTTTTTTCTTAACTAGTCTGTTCGGTGCAGTGCCACCGAAAAATTTACCTAACAGACGCATGCGCCTAATAAGCGATGAGTTCAAGTAAAATCAATTAGTGCATTACACGGACACATCGCGACCGGGTGCATGCATAACATTCTTAACATTCCAACATTTTATAACAGTAACAATTCATAGTTTTAGTAACATAACATTAGATTTAGAACTTTATTCAATTTTACAACATTATTTGAATAGACTCGTATTCATCTCAAACATTGACTTTTTATTTAAACTAACATTCCAACACTCGAAGACCTCGCATCGCACATAGTCTATGCCCACGGCTTCGCCTGCGTATGATTCAGAATATCACAGAATGATGTTATCGCCCATCCCTAGGGAACTGCTTATATTCCTGGACCAAAAAGTAGCCTATAAGTAGGTAGAGTGCCCCCCAGACAGGTAGACCGACGACTTCAAAAAGGTAGCTGGGAGGGACTGGATGTGGAACTCCACCTTGGGGGTCGGGTCGTGTGTTGTGGCGCAACTTGGGAGATGCCTATATCCAGCAGTGTACTGCGATAGGCTGAGTTGATGAAAGACAAATCATACTTTTACGAGTGGTTCAAAGTTACCCTAAAAATATCACTAAAAAGTTCAAAGTTATTTGAATTTTTTTTAGTTAAGATAAAATAATCTATGATTAACTCTTCAAATAAATATCATCATTGACGATTGTCATCTTAGTCTACCTGCGACCACGAAATGCTGCAAAGCGTTCGAAACGTCAGGAAAACCAATTTAAATAATATTCGCGATTTAATCCGGTTAAACTTTGTTTTATTATAATGTGTAGTGATCGCGAAAACCTAAGAAGTTATTAAATAAATATCGGTTTTAGTTAGTTATGTGGTTTCAGATATCAGATGGAGATGTTTGTAAAATAAATATTCAGTCACATCTGATTACACTGGAAGTCGTCAGTCGGAAAAAGTTAGGCAGATACCTAATGATAATAATGGATACATTAGTTTATTAGGCTTGTCATGGCTTCGTGCGGTTCTTAGGGGCTCAGTTGTCAAAGTGTAGTAACCGTTAATATGACAACGCGTCATGACACTCATGACGCATCCTGATGTGTGTATATGCAATATCATCATCATCATCATTTCAGCCGAAAGACGACCACTGCTGGACACAGGCCTCCCCCAAGCATCGCCACAACGACCGGTCCTGTGCCTTCCGCATCCAGCGGATTCCCGCGACCTTCACCAGGTCGTCGGTCCACCTTGTGGGGGGCCTACCCACGCTGCGCCTTCCAGTACGCGGTCGCCACTCCAGAACTTTACTGCCTTTCTGATTCGATCACGCAGGGACACTCCGAGCATAGCCCTCTCCATTGCCCTTTGAGTGACTTTGAGCCTTCTTATCAGGCCCATTGTGAGCGACCACGTTTCAGTACCGTAAGTAATTACTGGCAACTCACACTGGTCAAAGACTTTCGTCTTGAGACACTGCGGTATTTTGGACGAGAAGATATTGCGTAGCTTCCCGAACGCTGCCCAACCGAGTCGGATTCGACGATTGACCTCTTTCTCGAAGTTGGACTTACCTAGCTGGACAGTTTGTCCTAGGTATACATAATCGTCAACAACCTCGAGTGTAGATTCTCCGATGTTTACGGGAATGGGTGCTATATGGGAATTCGACATAACCTTTGTCTTGTCCATATTCATTTTAAGACCCACTCTATTAGAAGCTCTACTGAGGTCATCGAGCATTGTACCGAGTATATGCAATATAAATGGTAATATTACAGTGATGATGAGAGGTGTGTCAATGTGTTTATTAATACAAATTATGTAACAGTTTGGTTTAATAATTGATAAGAAATTATTTACGTACGTATGTCTTTGGCTATCCTACAATTAGGGATGCTGCAATTGCCAGATCAGTTGCATATTCTCATTTGTATTAAACATTCAAGCTTTCAGCTGAAGCAGCACCCTGGACATCCTTTTCTTGGTGATCGAGGGGACTATTGCTTGACTGTGATGCAACAGTCAGTAGTGCGTCATCATGATGCATGTGCGCAATAGGTATACATGATGACATTGGCAGTGAAGATTTAAGGTGTGTTGCTTATGTGCATTATTTGTTTAATGGAGAATCAATTAGAATTTGTAATGATGGGATAATTTCGTAGTAATTACTAGTAATCGAGCATATTAATTGCTTTGCGAGGTTAGTGTGGTTAAGACTTGGATCGGTGACCGTTCTTACTCACTCAGATACATAACAACATAACATAACATCACGCCTGTATTTCCCCGAAGGGGTAGGCAGAGGTGTATTAGTACACCCACATTTCGCCAGTTATGTTATAGTCCCATGTAATAGGGGGCGAGCCTATTGCCACTGACCGGGCACAAATTCCAGACTCCGGGCTGCTACTGAGAATTTCCTAATAAAAAAAACCAATAACACTCACTCACTCACTCAAATACGTCTCTGATAAAGAGAAGTAAAGGATTACCTCGGAATGAAAGGTAGAAAGCAGATTTCTTAAGGTGGCCACTGACGATGCTTCCAACCGTACGAATGGCGTGGCCGTATTCCAAAATCTGTCCGTGAATGTTGAAAACGCATGTTATTTTTAGAACAAGTCGAGCTTTTTTGGAAGTAGTCAATAAAACGACGTCCTAATGGATACATCGTCAGTGCCCACCTTTACATAAACCTTTGTTTCAATGTTCTAAAGATTTCTCCAAACTACTGTAAACAACATAACATTATTCTATACACGCTTGCGCGCCTCCCGCGCTTATCGAGAACGTTAAATCTCATAAAAAGATTGGTAGCTAAAACGAATTTTTAGAAAATGTCATGATTTACATTCTTTAGACTTTAATGTTAAATTGTTTGATACGCTGAAAACGTGATAATTGAAAAACAAAAGATTTTTCATATTTTATTTAACGTTGAATATTTTGAGTCGCAGACACGAGATTCTTCAAGACTTCAGCAAGTCATTATAACATCAAAACAAAAGTTCATGTAAAAATCACCTTTCTACCTTTCATTCCGAGGCTTACCCGTAATTTCTGCTAATTTGACTAGACTATTTGTGATCTTTTGATCATTAATATTTTGAGTCGAAAACACGAGATTCTTTGAGACTTCAGCAAGTTTTTAAGACATTAATACATAAACTAAGAGGTTCTATAATATGCTTTTTGTACTCCTTAAAATACATTACATTGAATATGCCATAAATTAATACGGACATACGGACGGATTATTACGGACTGCCTCGTTGGTCTAGTGGTCGCAACCGCGACTGCTGAGCGTGGGGTCTTGGGTTCGATTCCCGGGTCGGACAAAGTGTTATTGGGATTTTTCTTTAGGAAATTCTGAGTAGCAGCCCAGAGTCTGGATTTGTGCCCGGTTAATGGCAATAGGTTCGCGAACCCCTGCCAAGCGTGGCGATTATGGCATATCCTCACCTTTTGGTGGAGGCCTATGTCCACCTGGTCTTTCGGCTGAAATGATGATGATGATATGATGATCAAGAATTCTTTGATAGAAAAAAGTCTATATCGATTACATCAGGGTAGAAGTACTACACATTACTTACTATGATTATAGTAAGTTCTAACTAAATTCTCTCTTACGTAAACCACATCTATCACATTATGTTTACGACGACATCTTGACCTTTTCTAATGTTCCTAGAACATTCCACGGTGTTGTCAGTGAATGAACGCAGTGTTGCAATGTGTATAAACGTCTTTGAGGTTGGTATGACCTTGACAAAAGGTATGTTTGTCGTGATTGTATGTTAGATAAATACTTAAAAGACTTTGGTAATGGTTTTATATGAAAATCTTCATTTTGTGATTGCTTTTATGCCTGAAATTCGTAAACTAATTCGTGTACATGTAGTCTTTACATATCACAATGAATCCCCATACAAGAAACATCAAAAAACATTAATTTTTTTCAGCGTTTTTGTTCCTGGTCTATCTTCAAAACGGTAAGACACACCAGCGTTATACTTGGTCCGATTATAGTGCATACTATGTAGTTTAGCAACAAATACTAAAAACTGTGGTACTTGCATAAGAAAGAGATGCAAAAACTCATATTTCGCGCATGGTGCGTTGATGTCTTTTGACGAACTCTCACTTCAGTTACCATGGGGTATCAGGTATCGACCTGATACCTCATAATAATATTATTATTATCCTTATATGATAATATTAACCAAATATTATTAATCGAAAAAAATAAGATATTATAATTAATTAGGTATTGACCTGATACCCCATAGAAACTAATTTTGATTTAACCCATCGGGGTGGTACGGAACCCTTACTGCATGAGTCCGACTCGCACTTGGCTGTTTTTTTTGCTGTTTCAGGGTTGCTCCAACAGAAAAAATTGTACGATAGCACTTCCTGAATGAGCTCTTCAAATATGACCACGTATTTCTGATACACTTTATATAGAGCTATCTATTTAGTCCATATATTCACCTACTACTATATACCAGGCCCCTCAGAAAGTATTGCGAAAAAAAGTTTTTATATATGGGAGACTGGCCAGTTATAATGTTTTTCGAAAATATGATTATTTATAAGTAAAAATAAGTAAGTTCCAATTTCAAAATTTCCCTCCACATTTTTTGCGAGTTAATTCAAAGTATTGTGTCTCACTGAAATATGGATCTGCGCCGGGAACATTTTAGAGCTATGATTTTATACGATTTCAAGTGTCGCCTGAAACCGGATGAATCGTACGATAGACTTCAAATGGCATTCATGGATGAAGGCCCTTCCAAGGCAACCGTGTATCGTTGGTATAACGAATTCAAGCGCGGTCGACCAACTTTGGGGGATGACGAAAGAAGCGGTCGCCCTTTGACGGCTGTTACCGAAGAAAACGTGCTAGCAGTGAAAAATTTAATCCAAGACAATAGGCGAATTACATATCAGGAGATTCAACACATATTGAAGATTGGATCGGGAAGCGTTCACGAGATTCTACACAGCCATCTTCGCGTGAGGAGGATAGTATCACGCTGGGTGCCGCACAACCTCACCGATGCTCAGAAGCAGGCCCGGGTGGAATGGTGCCGTGATATGCTTAACAAATTTGAAGCAGGCTCGTCTCGGCGTGTTTACGACATCGTTACAGGTGATGAGTCCTGGATTTATCAATACCACCCAGAAACCAAGCGCCAGTCGACTGTTTGGGTGTTTCAAAATGAGCCAACGCCTACCAAAGTGAAGCGATCTAGAAGCGGGGGTAAGATTTTGATCGCTAGCTTTTTTAATTTGACTGGCCACTTGGTATCAATTCCCTTACGGGATCAAAGAAGCATTAATGCCGAATGGTATACTACCAAATGTTTGCCAGAAGTTTTCTCTGTTATAAGCAACAAGCGACCAAACACAGGGCTCCGCGGGCTACTGCTCCACCACGACAATGCACCTGCGCACACCGCACTCAAAACGAGGGACTTCCTGGACAGCACGCCAGTCAAACTCCTGGGTCACCCTCCTTACAGCCCTGATCTAGCACCGTGTGACTTCTTTTTATTCCCAAAAATAAAAAATCAGCTCAAAGGGATACAATTTTCGTCGCCGGAAGATGCGCTGGCTGCGTTCGAGCAGGCTGTAAACGAGGTGTCTGCGGCGGACTGGAAAAAGTGTTTTGAAAACTGGTTTAGGCACATGAATCTTTGTATAGAGGCTGGTGGAAAGTACTTTGAAAAGATTTGATAAAAATATATGTACGTATAGAACATTTTTTTTTAGTTTCGCAAAACTTTCTGAGTGTCCCACGTACTTATGTGTATGTGTATTTACTCTGCGTTACGCCAACTTTTATACTAACGGGAAATATTTAGCAGGCAGCTTTTTAATCCTATAAAATTCAAGCGATTTTTTTTTAAATGATCTCGTTCAACAGAATTTTTAAAATTAATTCAGAATTCAGGTAACTTCACGTAAATTGATGAAAATGTGGAAATTTTATCGTGATATTTCAGATGAAACCTTTCAGGCTTTTAATGAATGCGTTAGCTAACAAATTCGACGAATTCAAAATATCCCGAGTTTTGCTTCCGTTCATGAAATAATATGGCTTTGCCGATAAAATATGGCTACTATTACCTTATATTTTATGTTTACATGAATATTGTTCGTGTATTTTACAAAATGTTCATAACGTGTTCATAATGTTGATAACATAATGAGTTATTCGTATTTGATTTTCAATTTATAAATTTATTGGAACTATATTGCCTTCAGATATGAGTTAAGTTCGTCCCGCCATCTCCTTCTGGGCCTGCCGCGTTGTCGTTTGCTGCTGTCTGGAACCCACTGTGTGGTTGTTTTCGCCCATAGCTCCTCCGGCATGCAGCAGATGTGACCAGCCTAGTTCCACTTAAGCTTGGTAGCTGTTTGGCCTACATCAGTAATTTGTGTTTTGGAACGCAGTATAGAGTTTCTTACACGATCAGTAAGTCTAACTCCTAGGATACTGGGTTCCATTGCTCGCTGCCAAACTCCAAATGCGGAGTCATAGTATAGTTTCCATTGATATCTAAATAAGTATTTGACTTTTTATTTCCTGCAAGTCAAAAAAGACGATTCCCGTAGTAGAGCAGTAGATTTTTTTCCTGATCCCTATATTTTGTCGATTTATGTTAACACAAATGTAGGGATCAAATTATTATTATTATTATTGATAAAATTTGTTCATCATGATGAGTACAATGATCCCTTTTCGTTTTCAAAACAAACGAAAATTCACCGTGTATAGAAGATTATGTACAGTCAACAAATCGGCATCATGACCCACAATAAGCTTAATATCCTACAGACATTTAATACAATTAGGTTGAATTTAGCTTAAACAGATATTTCCCTGGCAACAGACTTGTTATCAATTTTATTAGCAAGTGACAGTGACAGTTTACCAAATATAAATACTCAAAATGTCCTAAGTGCAGCATAGAAGAAAACCTTACTGTTTTGACGATTTCAAACGAATTATCAGCTGAGTGGGTCATGATTCCGATTTGTTGACTGTACAATAGGCGGTCTTATCGCCATGTGATGAGGAGGAATGGGGAGCATGTTACGAGGAAAGTTTTAAGTATGAATGTTGATGGCTATAAGAAAAGAGGGAGACCGAAGAAAATATGGATCGATTGTGTGAAAGATTCTTATTCTTTATTGTACACACAAATATACATTTAGATTACAGTAGGAAAGTTTATGTACATCGGCGAGCTTAACTCAGAACTGAGTTTTCTAACAGCAAACCTTAGAGCGATAGAGAGATGTTGAATGAAAATGAAACATGATATGAATAGAAAGAAAGTAAACACAGAGATGACGGCTGATAGAGATGTATGGAAGAAAAAAACATGCTGCACCGACCCCTAATAAATTGGGATAAGGACAAGAGGATGAGGCGGTCTTATCGCTCAAGGTGATTTTTTCAGACAACCTTAGGATGGACAATATGGGCAAGTAAAGACAGGGGTAGTACGCCACTGCGTGCGTAACAACATAATAATTCTATTATAGAATAGAATATAATAGAATTATTATGTGAATACATATACTATGTAACTTAAATACT
Source organism: Asteroscopus sphinx (assembly GCA_949699075.1). NCBI lineage: Eukaryota > Metazoa > Arthropoda > Insecta > Lepidoptera > Noctuidae > Asteroscopus > Asteroscopus sphinx. The sequence goes on along the minus strand of OX453022.1, from coordinate 15,417,851 downwards.
ATACATATATCTATAACACAACTACAAATATGAGATACAATAAACGTAATAAATACAATATAATATGTCTAAATATTACATAATGTACCTGCCATTTATGATGTTTATCAGTTTTTTCCGTATTATTATGAAACGCAAGAAGTACTTAGTTTCTTGCAGTGTTGTGCGTGTAGTATATTCTTATCGAATTTGTAATAAAATGTATAAAGTTTATTCATGTAAAACATTTACACGATTCTTTGGTTAAAATAAAGAACAACAATATGTTAAATATGGATGAAAATGATAGTATTGCGTTTTAGCATTTTTGCAGGTAACAGTGTTTTTTTTTCTTTTGACTAAAAGGTGCCGTCTGTCGTGTCGTGGCGGGACAGATCAGCTCCTACATACTATGGCAACTCTTTTTACGTTTATTTCTAAAGGCAATATTCAAACTTTTAAACTCTTGTTTATTTCTGGCACTAACCTACATTATGCTCACATTATTTGAATAAATTTGATGTAATAAACAATAACCTATTTTAAATGTAGAGTAGAGTAGAGTATCCATGGAGTGCCGTGCAACTAGAGCCTGACGTTTCAAAAGTGCCTGTAATTAGGTTTATTTGAAATAAAAAAACTTAAAAAAACGAATTTGGATTTTGAATTTGAATTCATCAGATTTATTCGCAGTTATACGAGCAGAAGAATGCGCTTAAAATATTTATAATAACTGGTTAAGTTCAACTGCGCGTGAAATTATCCTCTTCATCCGTTTGAAGTGGGTTACTCCCTAGGGCACTGGGATTTACTTGGGGTCATATCTTAGCAGTGTAGAGTTATAAGTTCGTTTGAATGTATGTACGAGCAGACGAGGAATCATTTTTGAATTTCCCATAAGACCAACATAGTTTATTGCCGTTTTCAATGTAAGAATGTAATCAGCACAGAAATAGATAGAGATAGAATAGTTTTAATCACAATTTTACTTGCGATACATGCATGGTAACTTTCGAACAAACTACGCCTTACATATTGACGTCATTAATTTTAAAAAATTAACTTTAACCAAATTTTTGGTGATCGTAGTTTGTTTTTATTACCAGTGTGCTACTTTTTAGTAGCTTTTCACGACACCTATCATCACTAGTATTACTAGTAATACTCAAAACAGTCGTAATAAAGTGATGATCAGTTCCTATGAGTAAAATTAATCCAGGATCATCTTTTATGGTAAGGAACTGGGATCCACATTATATAACATGTATTTGTCTTATATATTTCAGCGATCATCTTCATTCCGCTGACATCAATCCAACATTTTGTTGAGGTAAGATTGCTATTTACATTTATCGAGACAAATATTATTTGTTTCAAGAGGGAAATAATCTTATTGCTTATGGAAAATATCGGAGCAAACATATTACGAATCCTTAAAAGGAATCGAATGGAATCACTAGATGGAAAGAGTAGATTGAAGGTTGTGTGTAATGGGTACTATTTATATGGTATACTAGCTGTGCTATGCGTTGCAATGCCAACCACAATTTGATCTACAGATAGTTGTACAAAGGTCTTCAACCAGTGCGTGCTGCCAGTCATGACTTACGGTCAACGGTGCCGAGACGTGGACACTGACAGTTGGGCTAGTCCACAAATGCAAAGTCGCTTAGCGAGCTATGCTTGGAGTTTCTTTGAAGGATAAAATCCGTAACGAGATTATCCGGAGAAGAACTCATTTTTGAGTTAAGCTCGCCTTTGTACATGTAATTTATATATGTAAGTTAATACTGTATTTTTCTGGTGTACAATAAAGAATAAGAATAAGAACCGGGGTGACCGACATAGCTTGTAGGAACAGTAAGCTGAAGTGGCAGTGGGCTATTGAAGGACTGATGGCCACTGCAGCAGACGAGGCTTGAGTCGAGACTGCATATCAGCAAACACAGCTTATATAGGGCCCCCAACCAGGTGGACCAACGACCTGAAGAAGGTGGCTGGGAGGGACTGGATGCGGAAGACAGAGGACCGAGGGTTAAGGCACAACTTGGCAAAGGTCTATGTTCAGCAGTGGACTGCGATAGGCTGAGTTGATGATTAAGCTTATAAGTCTTAAATGTCCCCTATATCGTGCTCCAAAAAAAGGAAGGAGAAGGTTACCTGCATAAAAGGTATTTCCAAGCAGAATAACTGAAGAGTAGTTCTTAGATGTACATTTATTATAGCTACAACATCACTGTCTGTTTTAATGGCACTTTAAAATTCAAAAGAGAAAAGTGAAAAGCGAACCATGAAAATCCCGGTGACGACGTCGCCGGTCTCATCTCATTAGCGAGATTGCTTTAATTATCATTCAAAACCGGAGGCTAGCCACTATAATAGTTTCTGTAGGGAAGGAAAATTTACAGGCAGACAGATTTATGATATTAAAATTTCAGTAATAAATAAATGCAAAAGTGTGTTTGTTGGTGTGTTCTTCTTTCACGGATCGACGTCATTTTTACATAAATGTAATTTTGGCAGTAGAGTGACATAGACAATGACAAGTCAAACGGGGTGTGTAAACGGGTCATAAGAAATTATCATTGGGAGTAGAACCAGTAGATAAATTAAGGAATTTTGCAGAAGCCGTATCGGGCGCTCTCGCACTGGTTTGTTTAGTTAGCAAAAATGACGTTTAAAAGAAAGAAAAGAAAGAAAAAATATTTATTTATTTGTGTTTCATAAACACTGCGGAATGAATTGTCTGTCATAGACCTAAATGCCTTTCGAATGGCGATTGATATACATACAATGGCATAATTAAGATATCACGTGATCATCGAGGCAATACAGCTCCTTGACAACACGAATTTAACAAGAAGACTCAAAATTATAAAACCCTTCGAGTTAGTTTATGAGTAGTTAGTGAGAGTGCAATACAATAAGTGCTATAAAGAACACATGAACAAAGTGTCTTCACCTTAATTAGAAAATAAGGATGGATGGATAAATTTGACGATGTCTGTGGTCTAGTGGTTCGAGGGTCGGACTGCTGATCACGGGTTCGATTCCCACAGGACACAAATATTTGTGTGATGAACATAAGTGTTTGTGTTGGTCTGGGTGTTTCTTATGTATTATAAGTACATAACATATACACTTTATATCTTTATATTTAAATAAAACTAAGTTGCACGCTCGCATAATAAATGTATAAAATTTAAGGGAACTCGCTGCCGACAAACTGCTGTGCAGTTTGGCAATGACTATTGTAAATGTATGCTGTGTAACATTTATGTATAATAAAATAAATTAGAAAAAAAAAAAAAAGTATGTATTTACAAAAAAAAAGTATGTAAGTATTATTCTAGTACAAGCTCTGCTTAGTTTGGGAGTAGATGGTGCTGTGTAATAAAAATGTCCCAAAAATATTTAAAAAAAAACCAAAGTGTTATAGGACGCATTCTTAGAATTTCAATTGTTTAGAAGTTTAAGTTAAAATTAAATTACTTATTAGTCCTAATATAAATAAAGCAGATGCTTTATCAATAAAAAAAAACAAGATATAATAGTACACACGTATGTACAAGTTAGTGATCTTGCATATTGCGAACACTTTGAATATAGTTTCAGCAGCCTAGGGCCGTCATCTCAGGCAGAGCCGTGGCCCGTGGGTAAAGTTAGTTCTATCTATAATTGCTATAAATATACCAAGTTTGATTCGAGGAATTTCCAATTTGGATTAGGAAATGGGCTATTTTAAGAATTTAATAAGAGAATTTTGCTGTTATTTGGATTCGCTTTGACTTAGAGGAATTAGAGTTTAAAAGATATTTGATATCCGCTTTTAAATATTGGTTTAGGTTTTTTAATATCATTGAGCTTTCAATTATCCAAGAATAGATCAGATTGGGGTGCTTTAAAAGAGTATTTTCAAGTGACAATATTTAAGTAAGTCCATTGCAACTGGGCAGTCAGCTTCTTCTTATTATATCAATGGGTCACTGAAAAAAAACCAAGTTTTTTTGCTGTTCCATAGAAAAGTGCAATACCTCTCGACCGAAATGAATGGAAGGGCTGGTTTATTTTAATTTTTCCATAAATTTCCAGCCACTTAGCGACTGTCTTTTAGCCGACATCTGCAACCACACCTGGATACCGGAGTGCGCGGAGGACGTGGGCATCCCTGACAAGAGACTGTTCATAGACCAGTGTGACATCTGGGAGTTTAACTGTGATTATGACGTCAGTAAGTTTTGTTGCCGTGGTTGCAAGGAGAATATTTGGATCAGGGTTGTTGCTGATCCAGAATTTTATCACATCAGCGGATGCTGATGCTGATTTTTGACATTGACATCAGCGGATGATGATGCTGATGCTGATTTTTTTGAATTGGAAATGTGTACCTTATGAATTTATATAATAATGTAATTTGAATTTATTTATATAATATATCTTTTTATAAAAATCCGATATTGGTTAAAGGCTAAAAATAGTGCCTTTTTAAAACTTTTACGGTGACTAATCAAATTTTAAAATTAAGGGCAAATTATATAACAAACGAAACTTTTTCATGTTTTCATAGATCAGCGATCAAAAGAGCAGCGCGAACGCAAACGCCAATATATATATTTTTTTTTAATGTAGAGTTCCCCTTATTATTGACGACCTCTGTGGTCTAGTGGTTCGAGTGTGGGACTGCTGATCACGAGGTCGTGGGTTCGATTCCCACAGGACACAAATATTTGTGTAATGAACGTAAGTGTTTGTGTTGTCTGGGTGTTTCTTATGTATTGTATGTATATATTTATAAAAAAAGAGTATCTAAGTATTATATCCACTGTCTAGTACCCATAGTACAAGCTCTGCTTAGTTTGGGATTAGATGGTGATGTGTAAAATGTCCCAACAATATTAATTTTATTTTATTTTATTTATTACCTTAATGCTTCTGTTACGATTGCATTAGTTAATGAAGAGCTTGATTTGATTGATATTTTTATCCAGCAAAGGCAATCCAGCATAAATCATTTTCATCCTTGGCTTTTTATTAGCTGACTAATAGCTCCACATTTCCCTTTTTGTTAGAACGCCTCTTTCAACTGTACTGTCTGCTGTTGACATTTGTCGTAATAGACAAGTTTGTTTTGGTTTTGCTAAATCACCGAATTGCAATATTCTGTGCTATGATTGGTCAAAACCATAAACTTAGTATACTAGCGGTCAAAACTCATAAGCGAAACAAAAAATGTGCCATAAGCCCCTCCCCCTTCGGTCACGTTACAACATGAACATCGGCATAAATATCAGCATCATTTAATGCGGATGCTGATGCTGATGTTGAAAATTATGCTGATGATCAGCGGATGCTGATGCTGATGCTGATATTCGCAACAACCCTGATTTGGATACTGAAGTCGGATACTGGGGGTTCTACTCGCGTTTGACCATATTCGACGTACCTTCATAGCTCAATTTGCAGGTGCAATATGAGTTTTTCTCCCACTCGCTCGGAAATTGGTTAATTATTTTAATAAAAAAAGAGGGGCTCGTAGCAAAGCAACGACTGCACGGATTGTACGATCTGCAAGGTTAAGCTGCACTTGCCACGGTCAGTCTGTGGATGGGTGACCGTTTCGTTACACATTGATAGCCCTCCGTGCCTCGGAGAGCACGTTAAGCTGTCGGTCCCGGTTGTCATCTATGGCAGTCGTTACGGGTAGTCAGAAGCCTGAAAGTCTGACAACTGGTCTAACCTTCGAATGTCAATATTACCCAGTAACTGGGTTGCGGGGGTCTGATGGCAGTCGCTCCGTGTAAAATACTGATGTTCAGCCGCATCTGGCTAGACTGAAAGCCGACCCCAATATAATTGGGAAAAGGCTCGGAGGATGATGATGATTTTAATTTAAAAAAAAAGAATCCATCAATCGGCTCTTTTCCGTACGCAACGAAATAACACGCCAGTAATATCCAACATGACGATAATAGAAATTGCTGGATACTTTTTATTTTTTAAATCATGCTGTTGAGGTTTTTAAGCACACACATAAATTTAATTAGGTGTACCTAAAATATTTATCATTATAAAGGCTGGATGCGCATTTTTTTTCAAAACTTTGAAAATGGAACAAGAACCGCGCGCGGACGAATTGACCCGAATGAAATTTAGATACTGTTGAATTTGATGAAAAAAATTGTGTTTTGTTTCCTCGCAAATAAAAGAAAAGTACTATACAAGTCTCGGCCGAAATAGCAATTAACGGCCTCGTTTAGTTAAAAATATTTTTTTTGTCAAATTAAGTTTAATTTTTAGTTTTAAAATCAATAATACTCGGTTGTCAATTGCTTCATTTGAGGCCTCGACAGTAATTTACGGTCGACCGCACGTCGGTGGTAACACTTTGACATTCCAACATCTTTATTTCGTAAGCAGTAAGGCGGTTTTCGAATTGACGTGTTACCACTGTCATGCAGTCGACTGTACTATCAAAACTTTGATTACAAGTATCAAACTAACATGGTCCACGTGAGAATATATTCTCATGTAACTATGGCGCTGGTACCTAAAAGTGCGGAAATATCGAGAACTCACAGAAAAGGATTTTCATGGTAAATATCCCGTGACATAAGAATTCTATATAGAATGTACTGACTACGGAACACTACCCTGTGCGTGGTGGGACAAACACTTGGCTGGTTTTTGTTATAGAATGGCGAACTGTTAAGCGGTTAACTATGCCCAAAACAATTGCAATACCGCCTGGCTGTTGTCTAAATGGTAAACAGAGACAATATCACGATCTTCTTCTTCGTGTCAGTTGTACAACTGATCTTTTGCCAGACTTGGGCAAATCAACTTTTCAAAACTTTTCAACCTCTACGGTGTTATCAGTAGCGGCACCGAGGTCGCTCAAGGTGCAGGTGTTGGGGCACAAAGGACAGAATAAGCGGTGAGGGTCATACCTAGGGCATGCAATATCAGAAGGTTTTCAATTCCGGAACTGATTTCCAATATTGAGTACTGAACTCCGGAATTCCGGAACTAATTCCGGAACTTTTTTTTGTTTTCAATTAGTTTTATGGGCTCGTTAGTCATACTCACAACCACACCCTGTCACCGTTTTGTTGATGTATCCTCACTTCCCAAGATTATAATTACATCTTCTCATTTGGGTTCGGAGTCAAATATCAAGATTAAAAAACGTCTCATGTGTGATTGTATAAAATTGCCTACCTTTATGAAAGAAAGAAAGAAAGAAAGAAAAATAGTTTATTGTCACAGTTAACGACGCGCAACATTTAAAACACAGTGATAAACACAAGCAAGCAACTTATAGGTGGGGTTACATAGAAAGTAAAAACAAAAGACACATAGGTAAAAAATTAAGAAGGGACAGTCGATACAAAATATAAGAAAAGTATAGTTGACCGCAGATCCATGGCACAAAAGCATTACAACGTTTAAAATTTATTTATTTACAATTACAGAATACATTATTACAAACTACTCCGGGTGTTTTGGATTTGGACAGATTTGCCCAACTTTTCCATCAAACAAAAAAATCACTAGGCAGGGTAACTATGTGTACCGCGCCGATGGAAGAATAATTTACTCACCAACTAACAAACCCACGAAAATGAAGACGAAACCAGGCAAGAGGAGGTACACGCCAGAGGTGGGAAGGAGGTTGGGGAAGAATATGAGGAGTACTTGGACTTCACCATGTGCGCCCTGCATGAGGGGTAAGAGTACGCCACCGCCGAAGGCGCGACGACGAGCGCAGCAGCACAAACCCCCTAAGAAACAGACTCCAAATATGCTCACCACTAGATTGACGACTCAAGTTAGTTTCTTATCTTCATCATCATCATCATTTCAGCCATCATCAAATCTGCTGTTTCATAGAAAATGCAATACCAGCTCGACCGAAATATATGGAACAGTGGCCAAGGGTTCACATATAACACGATTCCCACCGGCTTCCCTTTAGGAATTGCTTAAATACAGATCAACGATATTTCTATGCTAATTTATTGTTCTAAAGTACAAAAAAAGAATGAAAAATTAAATTAAAGTTGTGAATTTGTTTTATTTTATTAAAGTGCGATCTTAGCTATTTTAGGATTTTTAGGTACCTACAGCTTCTCTTCTGAAAATATTCACCCTTCGCCACTAGTATGGAAGGTTTGATTTATTTCTCGCGATTTCAGAGTTGACACCGTAGTAAATTTTCGATAGCATTCCCTGAATAAGCTTTCAAAATATGACTACACTTTATTCTGTGGACTACACCTTGTATATCCACAAAATATGTATTTCTATGCAGGTTATCCAAACGGGAACAGTTGGGACTGTTGTCTTAAGAAGAGTGACGGTAATAAAAAACGGGATGACGTTATTCAAGGTCGTCAAAGGTTACCAGACTGTGACGATGGTGAAGGAAGATTCCGATTTCTTGGTGTAATAAGAGTAATAAACTTGGTTTTTGTACCACTTTGTATTATTTATCCCACACTTTGTCAGGTAGGCGTTTGTGATGAATAAAATTATTTCTATATTTTGTGACTTTCAGTCTGTGAGCATACGTAGATACATGAAAAATAATAAGCAATAAAGGTACGTACTAATTGCGAGCATTCGCGTGTATTGTAACAATTCAAAATTCAATGATGAGCATTACACTATAACAGCACCAGCTTCGTACTGACCAAGGAGCATTCGTTTTTGGAAACGCTTTACATTGAGCATCTCTTGTTACAAATTTCGCACATTAAAAACTGCGAACATTCGTGCATGTAACGTTGATTGATATAGTTGATATCAACAGTTGTTAACAAGTGGTGCACACTGTATTACTCCACTTAACTTACTCACTGCTGTAATGTTCGAAGTTGTAACATTCTAAGTCTGTGCCCCGTAATGCTCGCCTCGACGTATTTAGCGGTGTTGTGGCCAAACTCATGTTGTTAAATTACACGTGAATGCTCGCGGTGAGTACACTCCTTAAAGTTATAAAACATCGGAATTATTTTTGATACAGTTTCCTAATTTTTTCATTAATTCAAACTGAATTGTTTATTTATTTATTTAATTCTTTATGCACAACAGGGTACAAAGGCGGTCTAATTGTTATTGCAAGCATTAGTTAAATGAAAATACCATTGCGTTGCTTTGAAAATCAGATTTCTTTTTTAATTCAATGCTCTCCTAACGAGACTGCATATTAAATTAAATTCTGAATAAGAAACCCACTTCAATAGAAATCTTGATTAGTTATCTTCAGAGTTCTGAAAATGCGTAGGAGGAAACACAAGTCTACATAGCTCTCCTTGATTAGATCTACATTAGTCTTTAAGGGGCTTTGTGGATGAGGAGGAATGAGAAGCATAATGTAACATAACTCTCATTAATGAAATACCAACAGAAACACAATTCAAAATAACAGATAAAAATTATAAGAATAAATATAAACAATACTTTAATTCTTTGTAAACCAATTGATCAACTAACTTTAACACTAAAAATTTCATCACCCTGTTTGAACCGTCCATTCCATTCGCTTCGGCCGGCCACCTCCGCGCCCCGTGTCGTGCTGCTTATCTATAACGTTCCTTCAATGTTTTTGTGCAAACACCCCCATTACTTATTATTGCAAATGAATTACTGATACTTGGATATGAATTACTTATTTTTAAAACTCAGTGTCTCTACATCCAGACAAACCTGTGTAAGGTTTTATGATGTTTCATAATCATTTTTGTGTATGTTTTAAGTTAAATAAAATAAAAAAAATAAAAAATTTTAACGATAAAAACAACGTAAAAGTGCACCACATACTGCCCCCATCTATTTTTCACGTCTTCCTTGTCCATCCAAAGATTGTCTGGAAGATATCGCTATTAGCGATAATACCGCCAATGTACCCTTATTTTACATGTTAGTCCTAAAGAATATTCTATCTATCTAACGAGAAAATATTTAAAAGTTTGGTCGTGGGTGGGTATAAGAAAAGAAAAGAGGAAGACCAAAGAAAAAACGGATAGAATGTGTGTAAGATGATATGGATTATGGACATTGTGTAACTTTATATATTTTATATTTTTTTATATTTTTCGGCACAATAAAAAAAATTTTTTATTTTGTTTCAATCCGTATCAACTGTTATTGTGGTATGTGGTAATTTCGTGCATGCATGCATTTCGTGGTCGCAGGTAGACTAAGATAAACATAACAACATAACATCACGCCTGTATTTCCCCGAAGGGGTAGGCAGAGGTGTAATAGTACACCCACATTTCGCCAGTTATGTTATAGTCCCATGTAATAGGGGGCGAGCCTATTGCCATTGACCGGGCACAAATCCAGACTCCGGGCTGCTACTGAGAATTTCCTGATGAAAAAACCCAATAACACTTTGTCTGACCCGGGAATTGAACCCAGGACCCCATGCTCAGCAGTCGCGCTTGCAACCACTAGACCAACGAGGCAGTCGAGTAGACTAAGATGACAAGCGTCTTTACAAATATTTCAAAAAAAAAATTTTAATCTTCCGTACAATATTATTAATTAAAATTGTTTCGATGCACGCAGTAATCACTCACAATATCATTATCTTTTACAGTGTTGCGTGCTGTTTGGGACTTGATTATTTTTAGGACTGGGTTCCAAACAGGTGGTAGCTGCCAACCATCTTCTCTATTAAAATTAGGATGTTTTTTAATTTCAATAGCCTCACGGAGCATTCATTCCCCCCCTTTGGGTGGAGGCCTTTGTCCAGCAGTGGACGTCTTTCGGCTGTTATGAGTTACACTTTTTTTTCTAACATTGCATTCTTTTCTGTCATAGAATTGCAACGTGTGTGAAATGCTTAAATTTTTTAAATAGGTGATTAAAATGTAAAATGCAAGTATGATGTGGCCATTAATGTTTTTACAGTAATTCTATATATTCCTGCCTATTTGTTGTCTAGCAGTATGAGTCTATCATGCTCACTTAAATGTCATGTTGATGGTGACGTTAGTGTCGGGTCGTTAAGTTTCCTTCAATATGGTTGAGTTAAGCGATGGCTGATGCTCGCGTCATGCTCGTAAACGGGTGCCGTCTGTCGGCACAGGTCAGCTCCTATATACTATGGCAACTCTTTTTACGTTTATTTCTGTTCTGCGAGCAGCCACTGCCTTAACTTTGGTAATTCTTGGGGCTATGTCGGTTACCTTCGTTCTCCTGCGAATCTCCTCATTTCTGATTCGATCACGCAGGGACACTCCGAGCATTGCCCTCATCGAAGATCATATTATCGAGAAAAAAATATAAAGCGTAGCTAATACATACATCAACCCATTTCCAACCATAGGCAGACTTTATCACACGTAATAAAATTGGGTGAAACATTTCACAATATAAAACAGGATTTGATTCTCCACGCTTCGCTTATCTTAAAATGTTACGATTGAATTACCCCGATTTTATACAAAAATTGTTTGACGAACGTTTTTGAAAATACGTTATAATACAATGAAACAATTTGCTTGGTTTTATCGCTTTAAAATGTAGCTCAGAAAAAATGAGGAAAATTAAAGGAAATTCGTTAAAGAATGGCAAAAATGAAAGGAAGTATTTTTACGAAATGCTTTTGTGGGATTCTAATAGCTTTATGTAAGTTCTGAATTATTTTTGTTTTTCTATGTAGGTGCTCACTAGAAATTCTGAATCAACTGTTACCAAGAATAAATAATTCATTGTTGTAGCCACAATTAAACATACTTTTTCTCATTTCAGTTTCTTTGTTAATTCAATCTACAACACAACATTACATTGGGGTATGATCACCTATATTGTTAAAAACACAAATCCAAACATTTAAATACAAATAAAAAGCACAATAATTAAAACGCATTGATTATATTTTACAGGATCTTGATGACTGTACCTTATCCAAAGTTTGTAACCACACATGGACTCCTATTTGTGGCCATAATGAGATCGACTCAAATTACAGACTTTTTTTGGATAAGTGTGATTTGCACGAATATAATTGCGATAATAATAAATGTAAGAATGCAAAAATAAAGAAATTATTGGATGATATCAACATATAGTAACATTTAATTAATTTCTCAAATTCCAGCATATAAGGATACTGATGTTAAAGTATGTAGCAAAAGATGTACAAAAGATGACCACCGATCTCAAATTGATACAACTCCTATGCTAACGACCCTAAAGCAACCTGCAACAGAAACAAGTGAAAAAGCAGAGGTAAGCACTATTACAACTACTGAAGAAGTTATTGAAACAGCTACAGAAAAGACTGACACCCCTACTATATTTGTAGAAACCACAATGACAACTGTAGAGAAAACAACACAAACAACAACTGAAAGCAATACAAAAGCTTCTGAAATTACTCCTACTAGTGTTTCTAAATCAACAGACAAAGCTATTGTTAAAACTGTAACCGAAAACAATACTTCTGCGAAACCTGATGTGAATAATAGCAATGAAGATGAGAACACAATACCTCAAGAGACTACACAATTTAGTTCAACAAGTCCCACTACCACTCCAAAGCCGAACTTGCCATGTTATCCTAAACACTGTTCTTTGCCTTCTACCTGGGAAACGACAGCTGCTGGAGAAACAAGAGATTTCGTCCAAATACTTAGGGAACGTTTTGGCAATAGAGCTATATTCTTAAGGCATACCACGCATTTTCCAAAAAAAGCTATTTTTGTTAGGAGAAGTGAATCTTTTATACCTGGACCTCATACAGAGAGACGTACACCGGCTTTAATATTTCATTAAATGTCTATAAAATGTGCATTATGTATTGGATTTTTATCTAGTATGGGGACTTTGAGAGCTTATGGAAATCTAGCAATTAAATTAGTCATACCTCATACCAAATAAAATGTTAGTTAATTTATAGATAATATGTATTTATAACGTGAGTTAAAAAAAAAACACTTTCTTAATTTCCTTAAAATACTAAAAGTTACCTTCTATTTAAAAAACTCTTGCTGATCACATGACAATAGCACTGAAGTTGAATTTTTATATTATTTACATTCTTATGATATTCCTTAACCAAAAATAATGCTCTATGTTAATTCTATGGGTTTTATAATGTTTGCTAGCTATTGTGACAACTGCTCATTCTTAACTTATACCTTAGACGAAGTGCTGCGAACAATCATAGTGAAGCCAAAAAAAACTATGCTCCTTCGTGTACAACCAGCGCTCACGCACACACCATGCACCTGAAGGATGTTTGCTTTCGAGATGCTTACTGGATGGAAAATGCCACAACTTGTGTACTGAGAGGGGTGAGCATGGTTTGAGGTGCATGTGTGCGCACGTGAGCGCTGGTTGTACACGAAGGAGCATAGTTTTTTTGGGTTCACTATGATTGTTCGCAGCACTTCGTCTATATTTTTTACTATGTTACTATGTCTGTGTAACTACTATTATATTTCATAAAAGTTGAAGCTAAGAGCATTATTGTTCTCAGAATTATCTGTACCGGCCTTAAATTATTTTATAGGTGCGTGAGACTAGGCTGTGTATACAATACTAATTGCAGCTGTTAAGAACAATTTGTCTATCACGACATTGACTGGTTCTGCTTTTGACAAAGGAGTTCTCATTTCTTGTCTAAGATCTCAGACACTGATCTTCTCACATGATTCATAAAGGCTACTAGTTGTTTTAGCATTTACGTTCATCTATGTTCAATTGTTCAGTTTAGAATCATTAAGTTAATACTGTCTAGACTTCTGTTTATATTTTACTATTTTAATTCTAGCGTCGAGTTTGCCTGCATTTAATAGCTTGACTACATCAAAATGCTAATCTCGATTAGTTATGTAACCAGGCGATGGTACGCACCAAATGTATTGTATTGTGCATTCAATATTGACGACGTCTGTGGTTCGAATGTCAGACTGCTGATCAAGAGGGTTTGATTCCCACAAGACACAAATATTTGTGCAATAAACATAAGTGTTTGTGATGGTCTGCGTGTTTCTTATGTATTATAAGTATGTATTTACAAAAATAAATATAAGTATTATATCCATTGTATAGTACCCATAGTACAAGCTCTGTTTAGTTTGGGACTAGATGGTGCTGTGTAAAAATTACCCAAAAATATTTATTAATTTATTTAATATGTGATTTTGTTACGATTTGATTTACTTTTTAAATAAAGATTAATCATATTAAACTGTTTAATCAAATCAATTAAGCCAGCCTATCGCAGTCCACTGCCGGAAAAATAAGCCTCTCTCAAGTTGCGCCACAACACTCGGTCCTCTATCTTCCGAATCCTGTTTATCCCAGCTACGTCGGTGCATCTGGCTAGGGAGAGAAAACTATCTCTCTGTTTCTTCTTTTTTCTAGCTAGGCAATACATCCCGAGTTAATCAAACGCACGTTTGGTGTATCAAGCCGTGTTTTGGCGCAAATCAGCAGTAAAAAAGTTTAAAATCTTACGAACAAACAAACAATTTTAGTAGATCAGCTCTAAAATACACATGCTTCTAAATCACATGATGATTCGTAACAATGTAACAAAGTGGTCCAAGAAAGGTAATGTCAAGGCTTCCATTGTTGCGATTGCAGATAGCGAAACAGAAAGAACTACAGAAATACATGGCAAATTAGATGTGGCAACTGTTGCGAGAATCACATGACTGGACTATGATTGGTGTTGCGTTACAATGGATTTACGGGCCCTTTGCGTGTTTGTGCAATATTGCATGTCAAGAATATTGTGATGGTTCTTTAGAAGAATCTAGCTGACACAGCTTTGCTCCCGTGGTTTGTTAATAAATTACCCATATATAGACATAGACTGATAGTGTCATTCAAATTGCCGCTCAAAGCAGCACGTGTTCGCCGACACACACATATACGCGCGTAAGCTGAGTACAGCTAAACTAAATAGGAGCCAGAAATGGCTTCGTTCAGTAGAACGAAGCCATTTCTGGCTCCTATTTAGTTGCTTCAAATTGTGCGCTCGGACTTGGTTTCTATATGTCGTTATTCGTTTTCGTTTAGAAATGTTATTGCTTTCTGTGCCCATATATATTCACTCCACATTCATACTCACACTCACACTCACCCACACCACACCTACACGAACACCGCTCACACACTCACACAAACACAACACATAGTCCACATCACAAATAAATTTTGTAAACTGTAATTATTACTCACTATTTGTGTTAAACTAATGGGAGAAGACACTGACTTCTGTAACACAGGTTTGTACCTAGCTCAGAAGTCAGGGACTTTACAGATATTTGATGTAAAACTTTTTGTGAATAAAAAAAATATTTATTTATTTTATTTTATCTTTTATTCTAAGCGTATGTGTTAATCCAGAAAGTAGATGTAAGTAAGTACTAACATTAGTTTCAAAGTTATTTGTATACTAACCAAATGAACTTACAGTCTGAATTTTTTTTGTTGAATTTTTAAATTAGCTGCTTTGCTCGCGTGGTTCTTTATTCCTCGAACCCATGCATATTTTCAGGATAAAAATTAGCATATATCACTCTCCGGCTATTTCTAAAAAAACTAACTTTATGCATCTCTATGACTTCCTCGTTGGTCTAATGGTCGCAAGCGCGACTGCAGAGCGTGGGGTCCTGGGTTCGATTCCTGGGTCGGTATTTCAATTCTCAGTAGTAGCTCGGAGTCTGGATTTGTGCACGGTTAATGGCAATAGGCTCACCCCCTATTATATGGAACTGAAAACATATCTGTCGAACTGTGTACTATACACCTCTGCCTACCCCTTCGGGGAATAATACAGGCGTGATGTTATGTTATCTCTGTGTAAAAAATCACGTCGGGTAGGATGGGATAATGTAGATTTTTGATCAATACCAGGCCCCTCAGAAAGTATTGCGAAAAAAAGTTTTTATATATGGGAGACTGGCCAGTTATAATGTTTTTCGAAAATATGATTATTTATAAGTAAAAATAAGTAAGTTCCAATTTCAAAATTTCCCTCCACATTTTTTGCGAGTTAATTCAAAGTATTGTGTCTCACTGAAATATGGATCTGCGCCGGGAACATTTTAGAGCTATGATTTTATACGATTTCAAGTGTCGCCTGAAACCGGATGAATCGTACGATAGACTTCAAATGGCATTCATGGATGAAGGCCCTTCCAAGGCAACCGTGTATCGTTGGTATAACGAATTCAAGCGCGGTCGACCAACTTTGGGGGATGACGAAAGAAGCGGTCGCCCTTTGACGGCTGTTACCGAAGAAAACGTGCTAGCAGTGAAAAATTTAATCCAAGACAATAGGCGAATTACATATCAGGAGATTCAACACATATTGAAGATTGGATCGGGAAGCGTTCACGAGATTCTACACAGCCATCTTCGCGTGAGGAGGATAGTATCACGCTGGGTGCCGCACAACCTCACCGATGCTCAGAAGCAGGCCCGGGTGGAATGGTGCCGTGATATGCTTAACAAATTTGAAGCAGGCTCGTCTCGGCGTGTTTACGACATCGTTACAGGTGATGAGTCCTGGATTTATCAATACGACCCAGAAACCAAGCGCCAGTCGACTGTTTGGGTGTTTCAAAATGAGCCAACGCCTACCAAAGTGAAGCGATCTAGAAGCGGGGGTAAGATTTTGATCGCTAGCTTTTTTAATTTGACTGGCCACTTGGTATCAATTCCCTTACGGGATCAAAGAAGCATTAATGCCGAATGGTATACTACCAAATGTTTGCCAGAAGTTTTCTCTGTTATAAGCAACAAGCGACCAAACACAGGGCTCCGCGGGCTACTGCTCCACCACGACAATGCACCTGCGCACACCGCACTCAAAACGAGGGACTTCCTGGACAGCACGCCAGTCAAACTCCTGGGTCACCCTCCTTACAGCCCTGATCTAGCACCGTGTGACTTCTTTTTATTCCCAAAAATAAAAAATCGGTAAAAAGGGATACAATTTTCGTCGCCGGAAGATGCGCTGGCTGCGTTCGAGCAGGCTGTAAACGAGGTGTCTGCGGCGGACTGGAAAAAGTGTTTTGAAAACTGGTTTAGGCGCATGAATCTTTGTATAGAGGCTGGTGGAAAGTACTTTGAAAAGATTTGATAAAAATATATGTACGTATAGAACAATTTTTTTTAGTTTCGCAAAACTTTCTGAGTGTCCCACGTACATACTAGGCATTGGGAGAGGCATAGACTAATTTACAATTACTTAAACATTGATCATGCATTGATCCAAATCTATAGAGAAATACAATTAATTCATCGTTAGATTTTTTAGTCGGTCTACTAGAAGGAGTGCTCATCTGAGAAAGCTAACCGGCCAAGTGCGAGTCTGACTCACGCAGTAAGGGTTCCGTACATGGAGAACTTTCTTCGTGGTTCCGTACCACCCATTGACCTGATACCCCATTGAAACTGATTTAATTTACGAGATTTCATCAAAATAAATCAACGCACGGTGCGCGAAATAAGAATTTTTGCATCTCTGTCTTGCGCAGGTACCATCACATATTCATGTTGGCCCTACTTTTAGTATTTGTTGCTAAACTATATACCTAGTATGCCTATAATCATACCAAGTTTGACGCTGGTATGTAGGTATTAACGTTTTGAAGATAGTGGAAGAACAAAAACGCATGTTTTTCGAGGTTTCTTTTATGGGGACCCCTTTGGTTTTAGACTTTTTATTTTGAGTGTCTTGATAGGGATCACAGCAACACATATTCTGAGAAAATTTCAACCGGCTACCTATTACCGTTCAAAAGACAGCCCTGTGACAGACAGACGGACCGACGACGTACAGCGTAGCGAGAGTAATAGGGTCCCGTTTGACACTCTTTGGGTACGGAACCCTAAAAAGGCACTCGAAAGTGTGTAGTCCACTAACCAACACAACCCAATGTGGTGGAATCAACCCTCCCTCATTTTGAGAAGAGACCCTCTGGCTCAGAAGAGTGATTGAATGGCATACTGTTATATCTCCTGTGGTAATCGGCTAATTTTAATTGCGTTGTGGACTAATTTAAATGCTACTTTTGAAACGATATCCTACTTATACAACGTGTTGATCTGTATTCGTGCCATATTTAAGGAGGTGACTATACCAGTGATACTGAACACGAATCAATAAAAAAATCTTTTTTTTTTTTTTTTTAAGCTATTGCATAGCTTCTATCGCGGGCCTTGAGCGTGGAGACCGAATCCAGAAATTCCGTAACGAAAATAACCTAACACCCCCCACTCCGACCGGCACAGCGGTGATACTTTTTAGTTTTGCCATCTATCGATGAATAGCAGAACTTTTAATGACTTTTTGAAATATCACGCTTGTCTCTTTAGTTCTGCAAATCGCCTCTAGGTGGCATTGGTTGTATCGGCGTTACTGCGCAAGCGTAATCCCCCTCTTCGCCCCGCAATCTGGTGACTCATGCCCGCTTAGAGTTTCGGCGTTAGGGCACCTCCTCTTTGTATTTACATAAAAAATGCTATGCAATAGCTTTACCGCGGCAGTCTCCGAGTGCCACACGTCTTTTTTATTTAATTATCTATTTGTAAACAAACAAATTCCCTCCGTGTGTTGCGTGCGACACAAAAACGATGCGTGCGAAACCACCAAAACAATTTGCAGGTATTTCTACCCTTTGAAAATGCCACCGATGACTTATTTTCAGTCTTTCGGGATTTATTCTCAAACCCTCGCTATGTTCGTAAGTGAAAATTTAGGTAATAAATAATCGTAGAATTTTTAAAGTATTTTTAGGTGACTAAGCACATTATACAGGGTTATTTGTAAAACACCGTTAACCTCTCAGGACTATGTTACTAACATCATAATCAACAACTTTTGTTCTATGACTTTTTAAAATTAATCATATTTTAGTTCGTCAGACTTTCATAAGAAAAAAAAAAAAATGAACACTCTAAATGTTACGAAGTCCTTGCGAAGCAAAAGAAAGCGCGATAGTTAAATAGCGAGGGGAGCGGGGTTAGGGCGGCGGATGCGCTTGAACTTGACCTATTTACGGGCGGCCCTCAGTCGGTCGGTCGCTTTGATGCGCTTGCGTCACGTCAGACGTAGGTAGGTACAGCAAAATACAGAGTTGAAATGTGTTAGATAGGACAACAAAATCTTGAAGGTTAGTTTTTGGTAAATGTATTATGTTTTGTAAAAAGTCATAGAATAAAAGTTGTTGTTTATGATGTTAGTAACATAGTCCTGAGAGGTTAACGGTGTTTTACAAATAACCCTGTATATCATTTGCTCTAGAAATATGGCACGGTTACAGATCAAAATCTTGTACATATTATAAATGTGAAAGTTTGTGAAGATGTTTCGATGTTTGAATGTTTGTTACTCAATCACGCTGTAAAGACTGAATGGATTTAGATGATGACTTGACATACAGATAACCCGGATTATTATTATTTTTTTTTTTTTTTTTTTTTTTTTTTTTTTTTTTTTTTTTTTATAGGCTACTTTTTATCCCGGGAAGATGAACAATTCCCGAGGGATGTGCGATAAACGACATCCACGCAGACGAAGCCGCAGGCGTAGGCTAGTGTTATTTATTTATTTGTTCAGTGGTATACATAACAAAAACATTCTAAAGATGTAAACATAAACTCATTAGAGTTTTACCGTACATCAGTATCATCGACTATACAAACAGGTAAACAAAAATATAGTTAACAAGGTAGGATATTAAATTAGTACAATGAGGGTAGATACCAGATAATATTTATCTACATTATGAAGGAGCGAACACCGGTGACTGCGCGATCCGTCTTTACAAACTGGTGGAGGGTAGTGTTTGTGTTGATACAGGTTGTTCCTACAAATGCAGCAAACTTTTGAGAATTTATTATACTTACATTAATAATGTTATTAATTGTATTGACTAGTTATTTTTATTATACTACAGGCTTCGTTCTCGATATATGTATTAACCATGCAGCTTTCTCGAGTTACTCGGCAACTGAACGCAATTTTCAGAGCTAAAACTAAACGTAATTATAAGTACATTGTCTGTGTCCTTACGTCAACTGTCATTCTTTTCGTTTGCGCGGCAACTGTTACTGTGTTTCTCTGTGTTTATTTAAATAATTGAGTGTTAAAACTATATTTCAACCAAAATATAAAGCGTCGTCGGAAAGACGAACATTATTCGTCATAAAATAAAAGTGATAGACATCTTTTTTTAGTGTTCCAGGTAATAATACGTTGTCTTGTGATTGCTATTACACCGGTACGGCTACTAGCTTTTATAGTAAGTAAGGCCGCAAGGGTTTTTCGTAACATTTGTACCGGTTGACACGGGTGGTGTACGAGATACATTGACGTGCTCATTCGTCTCGGGGCTTATACGAGATATACGCACGAGATCCTTCTACTCTTATGTGAGGTCCGTGAGACCTTAATAAGCAATTTTATCAATCACTTGTACGATCTGTTTTTCAGTGGTATGGACACCACCACCAGGATGACCAGATCGGGTTCCAAAAGAACCCAAACCTCTGTTAGTGGAAAATACTATCTCCACCCTAACGGTTGATCCTGAGCCTATCTCAGCAGCACCAACAATATGCTATGAGGTATTGTTAGCAGATAAGCCACATCTTATGCCAGATAAGCCAAAATGTGGTCCTATAAATAGAGACTTAGCTTTTATTTGGAGCTATATTTTGAAAAATGTCTTAAAGACACAAAAACTGTCTATAGTAAGTAATGCATTATCACTGTTGTTGGTAACGATACAGTAGACCGATTGAAATTGATCTCACTAGGTACTTAGTGATGCTGGAAGGATCCTGATGGATATATCCATCGTCTAGTACCCACGGTACAAGCTCTGCTTGGTTTGGGCCTAGATAGTGCTGTGTAAAATGTCCTAAGAATATTTATTTATTTATGGATTTAAATTGTGTCCAAACAAAATCAAGGACCAACTTCCCTGTAGTATATCTATGAAACTAGTCTTAGTGACAAGATCAAAGTTTTGAAAACTTGTCAATAAAGCGGTCAGTCAAACTTACAACAAATCATAAGGGAAACTTAACTGCGGTTTAGGTATGGACACCCAGTCCTCAATGCAGGCCCGGGAACATCACAGCCAGCATTATCAGTCCACGGTCAAGAAAACCAAAGCCTACCAGAAGAAAACTTCTGCTCGAACTTTGAAGTAAGTCATGCCAGAAGGCTAGCAGACTTTTTACCTTGCTGGAATTAAATTTGCAAAGACAAGTCCATACTTAACTATATCAAAGGTTACCTAATTACCATTGTATAGAAGGCTCATTAGAATTTTGTTCCAGTACCTGCTTCAGTAAAATCAGCTGAGAAAGATAGTGATATACTATATATAGCTATCTGCAATATAATAAAATTGGGTGTATATCCCCTTACAAGCCATGCCATATATTTTTATTCCAAAATATAATTTTAGTGTACCTACGAGAACATAACATAACATCACGCCTGTATTTCCCCGAAGGGGAAGGCAGAGGTGTATAGTACACCCACATTTCGCCAGTTATGTTATAGTCCCATGTAATAGGGAGCGAGCCTATTGCCATTGACCGGGCACAAATCCAGACTCCGGGCTGCTACTGAGAATTTCCTAATGAAATAACCCAATAACACTTTGCCCGACCTGGGAATCGAACCCAGGACCCCACGCTCAGCAGTCACGCTTGCAACCACTAGACCAACGAGGCAGTTTACGAGAAAGTTCATATTAAACTTTTCTCTGAATACATTTGTAATGATTTGTAGACACATCTCATTTCAAGATGGGGGACTATAGGATGGCAACATTACCACTGTCTTCGGGAGATTACGTGGCAATAATTTATTTGAAGAAATCATATTTATTAATACTAATAATAAAAACATTTATTTCTCCAGCACATTAAGGATATTAACATCAGTATTCACTTAACATATGTTATAGAGGCTGGAGCCTTTACTAGATGAACCTGTGTTACAGGTCTCAATTGTATGAGTTTACTGCCCTCCCTTATAGCTTGGGCTCTGTACTTAATAATCATGAAAGTTGTGGTGACACATCTAAGACCTACTTTGTAAAGCATCTAGTAATCAATCATGTTTAGAGGATATTAAAGAAATATTAGCTCTCTTAGTGCTTGAGATTTGATATTTATCTTTGATAAAAGCATAATAGTACCATCAGTCTTGATAATTAAATTCAAAGTTTTGTGTCTGACACAAGAAATATGACATTGCAATATTGCCTACAGGCAAAGTATTAAACATTAAAAAGTCTGTCCAAAAGTACTTAGACCTGAAAAGTTGTATTATAAGAGATCTAGCAAAGTTAATTGGAATATTAATTACAGCCTGCTCAGGGGCACCTAGGCACACTACCGCTACTGTGGTACCATATGGTTGGTGTTACCTACCAAATTTTAAGAACATCATAAGTCAAAATAATAATTATTATTATCCTCTTTATTGCACAAGAGGTCATGATAGTTCAAACAAAAAACAAATAAAATTACATAATTATTCCCTTTATTTGCTACATTCTCTTATTAATATTTATATATTGAAATATTAAAAAAAAAAAAAAAAAAAAATCTTTACATACATGTTATTATATCTTTATTTTCATAAAATGTGGTATAAAATATGGTTACATTTTAATCTATAGAACGGGCATATTTATCCAATGTAATAAAATAAAATAGGAAAGCAATATAAATATAAATAATGTAAAAGTAAACTTACATTCAGAAATAAAATTTGATCTGCAATGCTGGGCTAATAATATCAGTACAGAATGGGAATTAAATATTGTGACAATTGTACCTGAACTGGGAGAACCTAAAATAGATTATTTGCATCCCGCACTAATTCTAAATGTATTTTCTATGCCTGTTGGCGACAAAATCCAAATATTCTGTCTTGGACAGAATATTTCTTTGCCTTTTGTTCATTCAATTTAATATTTTATTTATTTACTAGTCTATGCTCGTCACTTCACCCGCGTGAATATCGTGCACCCTTCCGGAACTGTTCATCTTCCCGGGATAAAAAGTAGCCTATACACTAATCCGGGTTATGTTCTATCTGTATGCCAAATTTCATCAAAATCCGTTCAGCCATTCTTGACCTATAAATGGTGTAACTAACCCGACTATGTTTTATATATTCAGATGCCTATAAAATACTAAAAGGCTACAGGTATCATGGTCAGGCCCCACTGGCCTTCACAACCCTGGTATCATTACAGTTTAGATACATTTACTTCCATCTCTACCATTTAATACATATTTTCTAACAAAATCATTTTATTCTGGGGCTGCCTATGGTACCTCAAACTTAAACTCTCATAAGTCAGCTCTATCTTTGTAGGGCTCCAAAATTGGGGAGGATGCTTGTACAAAGAGACCCTTTAAAGGACATAAGTCCAAACCAGCGTTGGCAAAATATCAAGCAACATGGGATCCAAATAAAGTTCTAAGTGTATTTACAAAACTGGACTCCTAATATGGCATTAAGTCTTGATGTAGTATGTCAAAACACTGGTGGTTTTTGCTTCTACTAAGTACAGCTGAATGAGCACAAACTTTATTATTTACTAAAATATCTAAAATAACGCTATAAAAATTAAATGTATTTATTTTACAAAGTTATTATAAGTAGAACTAACAATAATTATCAGATTAAAATATATAATAGTATTATAGCTCACACTGAGTGATGTTTGAGCCAATATTGCCATTAATTACATAGTATGATTACGATGATCACTAACAATGTGTATAAAAAATTAAATAAAAATTGATTTGCCCTGCCAAGTCACAAATTGTGTGATTACATGATTCAATATATATCTCTATAGAGGGCATGACAACTATTCCTAATTATCAAAAAATAAAAAATAAAACTGTTTTCTGCTTCTACCATTGGTAAATGGATTTAAAGTACTCTCAGTGTGCGGTATATTTATATGAGTGGCTTTTCAGGACATAATAGCTACATGCGTCGCCTCTACGTCCAAAGCTAAGTCAAAAGGAACTTATTAGATGTAATCAGAAAGAGTGCTGGTTGGATAAATAACTCCATAATAATAATAACCATTTTTAATTCAGGGGATTTAGCCCATGCTGTGCTGAATAAATAAAAATAATTTTATTTACTAGTAGTACTATCTTAGTCACTGTTGATCTCAAACATCATAAGTGCCACGAGTAGAAAACACTTTCCTGTTCTTATAGCTAATAAGACTGATCATTAACATTTTTACTTTCTAAGATTATTAACGTTGGAATTTCTATCGATGTTTAATCATAGAGAAGAATCTAAGTGGTTCTAAATAAAACAATGTGATTCCATAACAAATGTTTATTCCATAACAAATGTTTATTCAATAGGAATCCATAATGATTTTAAGGTTCATCTCAAGTTTACCATCTCTCTAAACATCTGCATGGTTAATACATATATCGAGAACGAAGCCTGTAGTATAATAGGTGATCAAACGAACTTACCTGTGACGTTCGATCATTATTATACGAAGGGCTTCGTTCGAAGATATATGTACCCTACCCGTCCCACCCCCGGTAAAATTGAGAAGACCTTACAAGACTCTAAAAAGAATGACAGTTGACGTAAGGACACAGACAATGTACTTATAATTACGTTTAGTTTTAGCTCTGAAAATTGCGTTCAGTTGCCGAGTAACTCGAGAAAGCTGCATGGTTAATACATATATCTTCGAACGAAGCCCTTCGTATAATAATGATCGAACGTCACAGGTAAGTTCGTTTGATCACCTATTATTGTGTCTTTGTAACTTGCAAGAAATGTTGTTTTAATTTAAATTTTATGTTATTTTTTGTTGTTAACAGTTTTAGAGATAAATACAGCTTTATCCCCAAAACTATTAATCATGTGATAATAATTAAAGTTGTTATGTTTTATTTATAGCTTTAACATTGCAATAGCTAATTATTATGATGGTGTGAATGTTGTTGTTACGTCGCTTTTAAATGTCAGCGTTGAGTTATTTATTAACATTTTTGTCTACAAAATATAAGGAAATAGAAATAGAATCAAAGTTTGAACCAGTTTTGAGAAGCTTTTAGGATACTAGCCCCTAATTAGAATAGAATAAACTTAACTGAATTAACGTACTTAATTAGAATATACTTTATTGTACACCATAAAAATAGTAGTAAACAAGAACAACGTATAAATTATGGGTACATTACATTCCCATGTAAAAACCTCCCGGTATTATCGCTGAAAGCGACATCTTCTAGACAACCTTTGGATGGATAAAGAAGACGTAAGATTTAGATGATGGGGGCAGTCCGTGGCGTACGCACGGCTACACATCAAGCTGTACAATTCCAGTATAAGCTGATCTCGCATTGAACGGAAAGCCTATACAATGCGAGGTCAACTTTTACTGGAAAAGCTTGATGTGTAGCCGTGTGTACTACTGCATTTTTATAAACTAAAATAAATAAATAGTACAAAATATATCACACATAATAATATAGGTACCATAAATATATATAATTTATATGAATAATCGTACAATTTAGAATAGAGATTTGGATACATAGGCAATGTCTTAATAAATTACAATCTATTTGGAAAGGTAGTATTCTTTAACAAATTTTTTGAATGAAAATAGTGACTGAGCTACCGAATTACCGACAGAAGACCGCTTGTCTTCCATGCAGGAGGGTCTGAGTTCGAACTCGGACCGCAACACTGATTTCGAATAGGTACATGTGCGGATCAGAATTAGATTATCACTTGCTTTAACGGTGAACGAAAACGTCATGAGGAAACCTGCACATCTGAGAGTGCTCCATACAGTTCTCGATGGTGTGTCTCGTCTGCTAACCTACAGTAGTCCAGCGTGGTGGGCCAAAGCCTTTTTCCCCGACCTAATAAATAAAATAAATAAATATTTTTGGGACGTTTTTTACACAGCTCCATCTAATCCCAAACTAAGCAGAGCTTGTACTATGGGTACTAGACAATGGATATGATACTTATTTTTAATTTTTTTGAAAATACTTACTTATAATACATAAAAAACACCCAGACCAACACAAGCACGTATATTCATCACACAAATATTTGTGTCGTGTGGGAATCGAACCCACGACCTCGTGATTAGCAGTCCGACACTAGAACCACTAGTCCACAGACGTTGTCATCGTGAATAGGTAGGTAGGTAGGTATAGGTTATAGGTACTCTAGTTTTTGTTTTTAGACAAGGATAAGTATTAACTTCAAACATTTCATAAGAATCAAAACAGTTTAAGCAAACTGATGTCACTAAACGTTTGTTTAAAAACAAAATGGAGGTGTTACGAAAACACTGGTTTATTTCAGTCACGTCTGAGGTCCGATGCGAAGGACACGCAAATAGATTTGTTATCTGCGGTTGTTTCTGTATTTACGTAGAACTAGGTTAAAAGTTATACAGATTAGATGTGGCCCTATTTTCCTGGTGCTTATTATAGGGGTTGACTTTTAAACTGTCGTGAAATAAAATGTACTTACTGATTTCTCTCAAGGTTGTTTTCATATTACTGTACAACCTTATTCTTAGTTTATACTAAACCTCTTAAGGGGTTATTGTACTCGTCATTATGAACAACTTTTACTATGGGACCAATACTGAAATCTTGAAAAAAAAATCACCAGAAGCCATAAAATACAGGCTGCATACTTCTTTACGAGCTACATACTTCATCGCGATGGTGTTAGTTCGATTCCCAGGTCGGTCAAGAATATTTTTAATAATATTTATATGCAAAATTTCTTAAGTCTCCTTAAAGTTGTCATCATCACCATCATTTCAGCCCAAAGACGTCCACTGCTAGACAGAGGCCTCCCCCAAGAGGGGTGGAAATGCCATAATCGCCACGCTTGGCAGGCGGGTTTGCGATCGCAGTTGGTTGGTTAAATACTCAGAGAACGCTGCTGCCCATCCTCTGGTCTCCTTTAAGTAATATTAATATACCAATATTTAAAGAACTTTTGCTAAATACAGCATAGCGATGGGACATGATAAATGGAGACCTGCAGGATAATTGCGTAACTCATTTGACAGTAAAATTTTGATGTAAAATTGAAGACGATGTTGACAACATCGCAATCAAACATTGAAATTGTGTAACGACATAGAGGGACTTCATTATGAAGTAAATGACGTCAGGAGGGAAATCCATTGCGATGTAAATGACGTCATGTATGTTAGATCACGTTTCGTTATGCAAGTAAGCTGCTGCAAGTCTGCATTTTAAGGTTTATCATTCATTTAATTTCATGATGAATTCCTCCGACATCGTAATCAACAGTTTTGTAGTTACGCAATTCGAATTGTATCATTTTTCCGGATTCAAACGTCAAAATTGACATTTTGTTGATTGCGATGCAGTTACGCAATTGCCCTGCTGTATGTATACTCGTGCATCGTTTGACCCGCATTCAGAGCAGTGAGCAGTGGGCATTGGCCTCCCTTGCCTCGTAAATTCAATAGCGACCGATGCGTTACGTAAACTGTAATAGCTATGAATTCAGAGCACTTTTATGGGTATCGTGTTGTGTAACATGATAAATGGAGTTCGGAATATGTATAGAAACTTTTTGGACTTTATTTGGTATGAAACTGTTGAAATGTCATGTTAATATTGTTCGTCGTGATCCTGTTTTTCTTGAGATGGAAGATTAGAAACGAAAGATGTTTGATCATTCTTAATTACCTTATATAATTATGAATATTATGTATAATATGTTGGTTAAAATAATCAATCATTAATCAGTTTATTTCAGATAAAAATCCATAAGTACATACAATTAAAATATTTAACATAAAATTACAATAAATTGTGTTACTAAGATCTTGTACACTATGTTAGTCAACACCCTTTACAACACGCATCCATTAGTTTTGGATTGGGCAATCCGCACGAGACACAACCATCTGCAGAATACCGTTGCTTCTCCAGTATATTATACTTATCTATGGTTGCTACTGCCTCGCACGCATAAAGGTAGTATAGAAATGTCTTTGCTCGCACGCGCTGTATTATCACAGAATATCTAATATTTATGGAGGCTACCACAGAAATAGATAGAATAGTTGTAATCACAATTTTACTTGCGATTCATGCGTGGCAACTTTCCGAACAAACTACACCTTACATTTTGACGTCATTATAAAAAAAAAGACGTGTGGCACTCGGAGACTGCCGCGGTAAAGCTATTGCATAGCATTTTTCATGTAAATACAAAGAGGAGGTGCCCTAACGCCGAAACTCTAAGCAGGCATGCGTCACCAGATTGCGGGGCGAAGAGGGGGATTACGCATGCGCAGTAACGCTGATACAACCAATGCCACCTAGAGGCGATTTGCAGAACTAAAGAGTCAAGCGTGATATTTCAAAAAGTCATTAAAAGTTCTGCTATTCATCGATAGATGGCAAAACTAAAAAGTGCTGTGCCGGTCGGAGTGGGGGGGTGTTAGGTTATTTTCGTTACGGAATTTCTGGATTCGGTCTCCACGCTCTAGGCCCGCGATAGAAGTTATGCAATAGCTTAAAATAAAACTTTAATTAATAATCAAATGTACTTTACAGCTTTGGTTTCTGCAGTTAGAAACAGCACAACAAGCGAATAAGGCATTTTTGCGGGTTTTTGTTACAGTATTTATAGAAACAAGTCATAAGGCGTGCTGAGAAAGGCTTTGAAATATCCTGTACTATGGTGCATGGTGCTGCCACGCGCGCCCTGCCCACATGGCCATTCTATCTATTTCTGTGGATGCTACCTTCTTTCGTATAACGATATAAAGCTATCCGTACGCACCTCTGCAAACATTCCGGACGCACTACAATAGCAAGGCAACCGCAACATCATACTGAAAATGTTGTTGTATTGGACAGGCAGAGCGTTAGCAGCCCGTCGCGTGTAGTTTACCCACAAACTTCTCGAGTAAAACGATTGGCAGTACGCCTTTTTTTATGAAGCTACGTCATAATTTAAAAAAAATCGAAATTCACTCTTAATCAATAAACAATTAAATATTTTTGGGACATTTTACACATCACCATCTAGTCCCAAACTAAGCAGAGCTTGTTCTATGGGTACAAGACAATGGATATAATACTTACATACAATTTTTTTTGTAAATACATGCTTATAATACATAAGAAACAACCAGACCAACACAAACACTCATGTTCATCACACAAATATTAATTCTCAAAACGTATTTTATAGACAGAAGCATACAGTTTAAACCCACATTGTGACAATGAAATTATTAAATACCTATTAATTATTATGATTCCGAATATTAATCTGAGATTCCGAAAATATTTTTTTTTTCCGAATAGTAAATTGTCTTGGCAAAATAAAGTAGAAGAAAGGTCGAACTTCAATAAGTAACAGTAAATGCGATATAACTCATTACCGGCGGAAGCCTGGAGCGGCCGGAAATGAGCACAGCCAGCAAGGCAAGCCCGACTTCAAGTGAATAAATTGTGCTGATTGATTCGTTTCTTGAGGTGTTTGAGTCGAGGATACAGAGGAATTGTTACAACTAGCTGACGCCCGCGGTTTAGTTGTCGTAGTATATAGATATAAAGTATCCTAGGTTTGTTAATCTAAGACATGGTTATAAATCCGTTTCAGCGTGAAAAAGTACCATACACACTCACAAATTTTCAACGTTTACGACACCCTGGTGCATATTATGCCGAGTGGTGAAAAAGTAACAAAGATAGGCCACACACTCACACACTTTCAATGTTTATGACACCATGGTACATATTATGTCGAGTGGTGAAAGAGTAACAAACATAGGCTAAACACTCACACACTTTCAACGTTTATGACACTCTTGTACATATTATGCCGAGTGGTGAAAAAGTAACAATCATACCAACACACTCACAAACTTTCGACGTTTATGACACCCTGGTACAAACCATGACAATTCTCTATATCTGAGCACGGCATTACCTAAAATTGATTTATAGTCTTTCATAAGCATAACATGAACAGTAGTGGAGCGGATATAGATCTTATTTATCGGAAGCTGCGAACACACCGCGGAAATGAGCGTAGCCTTAGGCGGAGGCGGAAGGCGAGCGTTTAACTAATGCCAGAGGCGTTTGGAGGCGCAAAATTAGTTACTAATGGTTTCTTCGATTAGTGACACATCTGCACTGTGTTAAGGTATTAATTTATTGGTTTTCGCGATCACTACACATTATAATAAAACAAGTTTAACCGAATTACATCGCGTATATTATTTAAATTGATTTTCCTGATGTTGCGTTCGTGGTCGTAGGAAGACTAAGATGACAAGCGTCAGGAAAACCAATTTAAATAACATACGCGATGTAATCCGGTTTAACTAATTTTTTTACAATGTGTTTAGGTAGCCAAATTGAATCATATTCAATGACCTACCTCACTTGATTTTTCTCATCTCACCTTATTTGATGTTTGGTTGAGTGTTGAGTGGTCTTAAATTCCCGGTAAGATCATCTCAGTCAATCATCTCAAGGCATCAATATTATACTCATACTAGCTTTTACCCGCGGCTCCGCTCGCGTTAAATTCTGCTAACCCACGTCAGTCCAGTCCAGTCCATTCCAGTCCAGTCCACTGTCCCACTGTCCCGCTGTCCCGCTGCCCCACTGCCCCGCTACCCCACAGCCCCGCTATCCCACTGCCCCGCTGCCCCACTATCCCACTGCCCCGCTGCCCCACTGCCCCGCTTCCAAGCTGCCCCGCTGCCCAGCTGCCCCACTGCCCCGCTACCCCACTGCACCGCTGCCCCGCTACCCCACTGCCCCACTGCCCCGCTACCCCACTGCCCAGCTGCCCCGCTGCCCCACTGCCCGCTGCCCCGCTACCCCACTGCCCCACTGCCCCACTGCCCCGCTAACCCACAGCCCCGCAACCCCACTGCCCGGCTGCCCCACTATACCACTGCCCCACAGCACCGCTACCCCACTGCCCCACTACCCCGCTGCCCCACTACCCCGCTGCCCCACTACCCCGCTGCCCCACTATCACACTGCTCCGCTGCACCGCTGCTCCACTGCCCCACTGCCCCGCTGCCCCGGCTCCCCACTGTCCCGCTTACCCACTGCCCCGCTTCCCCGCTGCTCCACTGCCCCGCTGCCCCGAATCCCCACTGCCCCGCTACCCAAATGCCTCGCTGCCCCACCATACCACTGCCCCACTGCCCCGCTGCCCCACTATCCCACTGCCCCGCTGCCCTGGTAACCCACTGCCTCGCTGCACCACTGCCCCGCAGCCCCACTATCCCACTGCCCCACTGCCCCATTGCCGCGCTGCCCCACTATCACACGGCCCCACTGCCCCACTGCTGCGCTGCCCCGGTAACCCACTGCCCCGCTGCCCAACTATCCCACTGCCCCGGTAATCCACTGCCCCACTACCCCACTGCCCCGCTGCCCCAATATCCCCCTGCCCCACTGCCTGCCCCGCTGCCGCACTCCCCTACTGCCCCGCTACCCCGCTAACCCACTGCCCCGCTACCCCACTGCCCCACTATCCCACTGCCCCACTATCCCACTGCCCCGATGCCCCGGTACCCCACTGCCCCGCTGTCCCACTGCCTCGCTGCCCCGCTTCCCCGCTGCCCCACTGCCCGGCTGCACTGCTGCCCCACTAACCCACTGCCCCACTGTCCCACCGTGTCACCGTCCCACTGCCACTGTCCTACTGTCCCACTGTCCCACTATCTCTCTATATCACTATCGTCCCGTCCCATGTCCCATGTCCCATCCTATGTCCAGTTCCATGTGCCGTCCCACTGTCCTGTCCCATGTCCCGTCCCATGTTCCGTCCCCTGTCCCGTCTACTGTCCCGTCCCCAGTCCCGTCCCCAGTCCCGTCCCCTGTCCCGTCCCCAGTCCCATCCCTAGTCCCATCCCCTGTCCACTCCACTCCACTCCATCGTACATTACTATCCGCTCGTGCAAATGCATAGAAGCTTCGATCTGTCGGGTGAGTACGCAACCCACGAATTATTGTTTTTCTTTTTTTCTTTCTTTCTTTCTTTCTCAAAACCCATACCAGTTTTTAAGTCAGATCATCAGCTTTCAAACAAAAAAAAAAACATCAAAATCGGTCCAGTAGTTTTAGCGTGATGCTGGAACAAACAAACAAACAAACAAACAAACAGACGTTTACAATTTTATAATAGTTAAGAAGATAAGATACCTACACTAACACACACAAACATTAATACTTACCTGACTACTGCCTATTCTGTCTTAAATTTTATTCTCGAGTCACCAGTTAAATTAAAGTTGTTATAGTTTGTGTCTTTGAGTACGAAATCATAGAGTTATTATGTGTATTAGAAAAACCTAGATAAATTATAACAGCGTATAACCATAAGGTCTGATCACAAGACGAGTGGTAACTAAATCAGCGCTATATATTGTATATTGAGTGCGTTTAGTAGCACTAACAGGATTACGTGTTTGTCTTGAATCTCTAAGGGCATTCGATAGCTTGAGTATTTGCAATTATCTGGTATATTGATTTATAATTTCTTAGTTAGGTGTATTATAAAGAAATATTGTGATAAGATCAAGATGATGATCAAGATGTATGTATGAAGTTATGTATCATAAAGAAAGAAAAAGAAAGAAAAATATTTATTTGACACAACTGAGACACATACAAAAGAAAGGATATACATGAACAAGAAATAGATATAGTGAAGAAGTAACAAAGTGAGGAAAAGTCATTGACAGTCATGCGCCATGTGTGTCTCAAAATGTAATGTATCATGTAATGTTTTAGATTTAAGTTCGTATAATCCAATGATATTTAAAAGTATAGATACCTATGTCATACCCTAATAAAACAAACGAAAAAATGTTCCGTATGCAGCGGCAGCACAACACACATAAACTAGTACAAAGTAAGTAAGTTGATTACTTCAAGTTACTTTTGCGTCATAATTGGAACACTTTCTGTACACACACGACGGCATTTTAGTTTTTTTGTGGTCACCAGTCACGCTCAGCGCCTTACTTAGAATAACGTCCTAATTAGGACGGAGGAGTCAGTAGGAGTCTTCAGATTGCGAGCGCCGTAACATATTTGCTGTAAGAAAAGTCATTTTTGAGTTAGCTCGCCGATGTACATAAGCTTTCCTACTGTAATAATAATGTGTATATGTGTGCACAATAAAGTATAATTAATTAATATCTGTACTTTTAAATATCATTGGTTTAATAATTATTTTTTTGCGCAAATAAAGATGTTTGATCTTTTCTTTATGCGTCTTCACAAAGATCGCTCCAAGGAAATAATGCTATATACATAATACGCTATAACACAAATCTGTTTGCGCAGGATTTGTAATGACATGATTGGTTAGCGTAGAAGCTACTGCCTTCTTATCTTCCTGGCATTATACCTTGGTCGCTTATTACGATTCTGACTTCATAACTTGGCATGATTGACTGAGCTGATCTTGCCAGGAATTTAAGACCAAGGACAATAAATCACTAACTGAACTCGGCCTATTGCAGTCCACTGCCGGACATAGGTCTCGCCCAAGTTGCGCCACAACACTCAGTCCTCTGCTTTCCGCATCCAGTCCCCCCCAGCTACTTTCATCAGGTCATCGGTCCAACTGGCTAGAGGGCGCACAAAAAAAAAAAAAAAAAATTCAGATAAGTTATCCATAGTAGGTTAGTAAAACAAAGAAAGACCTTATAACTATGGTTAGTAAAGCTTAATACTAGGTACTAATATTTGTTAACCAGTTCGTTGCCTGTGATGCATTTCTGGATTACCGAATTTATTAAAGGAGTCTCGTACCTCCCTGCTATGGTTTTCAGGATGGAGTTGGAGCTGGCCCGCACTCTGCAGAGCATCGAGGCCGATTTCTGCTGGACGATGGCATGGAAGCCATCGACGTGTGCCTGCGTGAACATACCTGATGCACTGCAGAAACGGGGCAGCCCCATCAACATCCTGAAACCGTTATTATATTGTACCCGCAGTTGGTTGGTTGGTTTAAGCTGCGTGCTACAATAAATCAAGTGATTAGAAATTGTTTAAGTTGTAACAGTAAAATATAAAAGGAACTGAAGACAAACAGAAAATATGCTGGTCAAACTTCATTTAAGTAACAATAGTCCGTTATATTTATTTTCCAAATATTGTGTATTCAATCCAAAAATGTTTCTTTGTGAGATAAAATGTGGGTCAAACTCTTGAATTTGTGGCAGCGTTTCAAATTTTCTACAGGTGTCTACGCCAGTGTCTACATTTGCGGGCATTCTGCCAAATCGATCCTTGTAGGTTTTACGTAAAATGTAATAGCTTTCCAAATATAGAGGAAAAAATCGGTTAACGTAAGTACCTTTTTTTGTTTGTTTTCGGGTTGATATCCTCATGGATACCCTCCGTCGGGGTATGTCGGACTCTTACCGACTAAAACCACACGGATAACCAACGGACGGCATCCTATGCACAAAATAGAGGAGCTCCGGGAACTCCAATGGCCCGCACCGGTGCCCCTCTAGTGCTAAGCCTTTGGCACGTCCCGGGAAAACAATATTATTTCCCCCACCTACTATGCGTTACGGGTGCAATCATAGAAATCATTACAATCACATGAGACTTTCCATCTTCATGTCTCAGTTTGGCGAACCGACTTGCGGTACCATTTAGGCAATAGCCTAGGTGGTATTGAAGTTTTCATGGGCAAAGGTAACCGCTTAACATCAGGTGGGCCTTTAGCTCGTTTCGCCATCCTATAATATATAAAAAAAAAAAAAAACTAAATAATAAGGTAATAGAAATGTTATGTTGAAATGTTCCGTGTGGTGCCGGACGTAAAGAATTGCACCACCCAATATCTTCTCATGGGTGTCGTAAAAGGCGACTAAGGGATTCACCAGAAGATGGGCAGCAGCGTTCTACGAGTATTTAAGCGACCAACTGCGATCGCCAACCCGCCTGCCAAGAGTGGCTATTATTGCATATCCCCCCAACTTATGCTTGGGAGAGGCCTATGTCCAGCAGTGGACGTCTTTCGGCTGAAATGATGATGATCTACGGCAGTTAGTCGCATGTGGAGTGAAGCAATATTCAAGTAAGCCTTAAAAGGCTACGTACGTACATTATTCGTGCACTTGTGTGCGTTTCGGCGGACATTTTACGTGGTTGGTATTTTTAGTGATTGGTTTTGTGCTTCAATTTTGAGCGGAACTTTGAATGAAAATATCACTCCAATAAAGATTAAACAAGTATTTTGCTACTGATGATTAAGAGTCTTCTAAATCGTAAATAATCGTAATGGTGGTTTAAATGACTGATATCACGGATATTGTGGTGAGTGATGGTGATAGGTACGCGGCCTTCTTTTATCGTGTCGACATGAGCTACATAATGATAATAGCTCATGTCGTGGGAAAAAGATTAGCCAGTCAGGAGGTTGGTAGCGGGGGTGCGCCGGACGATCAATGAAATATTTTCGCTCGTGGAGGCTCTTTAATACACGTGGTACGTGGTTGTTAATGGAAATACTGGTGCCCACTCTCTTCAATCAATTACAACCCTTACTCTTTAATCACATTTTGCGAAACCCATTTTGGAAATATGAAAGGTCGTGCTATTTCTCGTTCTAGCCTAGAACCACACAATTTCGTTTACGTGTCGTTGAAATATCTGAAAACCTCTTCCTCTTATTTAAACCCCTGTACTCAGCATAATGAACAAATTTTACTATGGGACCAACCCTGAAATCACCAAAAAAAACAGCTGTGGTACATTTGAGTTCACATAAATGGACAAAATGTAGGGAAAACCACTTTCTTTCCCGATTTCAGGGTTGGTCCCATAGTAAAAGTTGTTCATTCTGCTGAGTACAGTGACCCCTTAAGAGGTTTTCAGTTATTTGAATAATACGTTGTAGAATTCATCAAATCTTCATTAAATTGTGAATAGTAAAAAACATTGACTGTCTACGGTTGTATATAACCTCGGACTTGACCGGCAGCTTGAATGCCACACCGAGCATCACATGACTCGAGTATTTCCTAATATTTTGCAAACGGTTGCTGTCACCAACCTTGTCATTTGAATAAACAATATTAGAATTGTGTAATTTTATGAAGATGAGCTGATTATATATTTTAATGTGATTTGTGGTCACTGAACCGATTTTTTATAAGTTCTTAAGATGGTGGTACTGGTGGTTATCACATCTAGGTACTACTCGACCAAAACAATAAGCCAGCTGGCATAGGATCCATCACCCACCCATTAGCAAAGCTTTCATCTCAAGTACGTAACTAGACTTTTGGTGAAGAAACAACTTGAATGAAATCGCTCTAAAGGCCCGAACGTTCCTCAAGATTTGATTCCTGTTTTAATTGAATTTTAGAACATTCCTCAAGCATAGATTCATTATGGATCACTGTTCAGCTGAGTTTAGCTTAATTCTACACTGTCACCTGTTTAGGTGTTTGAGCAGAGATTTGATCTGTAATCACTCAAGTGTGATCGAGACCACACTTGAGTAGAGATTTCTTTCCTATTTTAGGTTATATTTGTGTTTTATGTTGTTGAAATGTAATTTAAAATTACCGTATAGGAATAAGACTGTGAATAAGACCGATGCTCAATTAACGATTCTATACTTAAGTTGTGATCGGGTGATTGAAGATCAAAATTTACTTGAGGAACGTTCAGTAATACGGACCTAAGTATTGTACTTATAATTAGGTAGGTAGGTGAATAATTTGTGTTTTTATATTTTAATCATAAATGTATGAAGCAGCAGATTTTTTTCGCGATTTCAGGGCTGGTTCTATAGTAAAAGTTCTATAGTAAAATAATGATGAGTACAATGAGCCCTTAAACAACGTGTATCAGAAATGCGTGGTCATATTTGAAGAGCTTATTCAGGGGATGCTATCGAACAACTTTTACTATGGGACCAACCCTGAAATCGCGAAAAAAAAATCAGCTGATCCTTATATTTTGTTGAGCGACATCGATGATTTTGTAGGGAGTAGCTGATATTTTTTTCGCGATTTCAGGGTTGGTCCCATAGTAAAAGTTGTTCTATGCGGTGCCCTGAATGAGCTCTTAAAATATGACCACGCATTTCTGATACATGTTGTATAAGAGATTTTTAGTCATTTCAGTTACAAGTTGTAAATTTAATATGGCTAACTACGTACTTAACTACATATAATTAAACGCTATTCATCATTAGAAGGATCCTCGGAAAATATAGGGCACCATCTTCATTTTCGTTTTTATAATATTTATATATTTTTTGGAAAATCTATAACTACTCGTACACTTATAATGATAGTGTAGATACAGAAATATTAGTGTGGGTAGTGTGGATTCCTTTGCTCAACACTTAATATAAATTATTATTATGTTTCCTTAAACGTACGCTTGTTGTAACAATCGTATTAAAAGCCTTGTTACGTTGTTACGTGAGATCTCTCACGTGATACGGTATTAATGTCGAGGATAAGATGCTATAAACATTAAGTACTTTACATAATAGCTTGAATAATTTTATTGAAAGTGTTTTATATTATTATGTAATAAACAAATGGATTAAGGATAAATAAGATAGGAGAAGATATTAATATGCATTACACAACACGATTTTCTGTTCAACCTTTTCAACGCCACGGCGCGGCGCGCGGTGCGGCGGCGTCGTAAAGGTTTTTGTGCCCTTAGCACCACGTCTTCTATAGAAGACAAAGATTGTATGGACATTAGTACAAATTTATAAAGTCGTGGCGCTGAAGGCACGAAATCGTTTGACTTCTATAGGTGTCATTGGCGGTAAAAAGGTTAAAAGAAGACGAGAGTGTATCTTCTTTACTTTTAAACTTTCACGTTGCATTGTAACTGAGAAAGTGCATCTTATTTTAAATTTTACATTTTTGTTCTTTCCAATTCTCTTCTCGCAAAAAGAACTCTCTGCTAGAAGATTTTTTTTCGAGATAAGCAGTATTTACCTTAACAGGTGACAGTTTGATCTTGACAGCGTCTATATTTGGTAAGCAGTAAGGGCAGTTTTCGTAATTCAATTGTTACCACTGGCGTGCGGTCGACTGCACTTTATTTTCTTAAACATAGTTTTTTTTCTGTAACTTTTTGTGTGCATTAATCCTACTTAATATTATAATGTGAAAGTGTGTTTTTCGATTGGTTTTTATTTAATGCAGCAACGGAGCAACTAAACCTTGGGAAAAATAAGGATTTTTGATTTAAAATATTTTCATTTGTGGATACGACGCAGATAAATATTACTTTTCATAATATTTAATTGCTGGTGGTATAGGAAAAACACGATTCAAAAAAAAATCTCGATGGATTTATTTTCTAAAGTAAGGTCTGTTTTTGCACTATTTCGCTTGGCATTTTTTCCTATAATTTTTTGTGAATAAGACAACGGGTCTTCGGGTACAACAGATTTTTATGTACATGTTTATTCACCGAGAAAAGTGAAAAAAAAAAGCGTGATTCCCCTCTGTTCTCACACGCGCAATTTGTCGTTTGTTCGAAAGGGACAGTTGCAAAACCAATGCAGCCCCTTAGTGAAATTTAGCAAAGAGGTAGCCTGGTACCTAGATACCTGGTACATAGGCTATTTTTTTATCCCGGGAACGTGAATATTTCCCGAAGGATGCGCTATAACGTCTTTGTGTGATAAACTGATTAAGTGATTACACGCGTGCGAAACAGAATATCATTCATATTTTAAACCGACTTCAAAAAAAGGAGGAGGTTCTCAATTCTATTGTATTTTTTATGTTTGTTACCTCAGAACTCCGTCATTTATCAACCGATTTAGATTTTTTCATGTTTATTTGAAAGGATACACTTCCAGATTGGTCCCATTTTTATCAAAATGTAGTTCTGATAATGGGATTCATGTGGAATTGAGGGAACTCCTCAAATATTATAGGCATACATATAGCGATTTTGGTATTTTCATCAACAAATCAAGCATTAGCATTCAGAAAGTATCATTTGCTTAAGATCTGATAAAGATTTTCGGAGATAAAGAAGGGAACTCTTCAATGGATGACAGCAAATCATCGGGGATTGCAGCAATCGCTTGTCTTTCTGTTGTTAGTGCCACTAAAATAGAAAAATAAAGTAAGTAAAAAAAAAGTAAAAAACAACTTTAAAAAGAATAAAACAATTTGTGTGAAACAGTTTAGGAAGTCGGTGCCAAT
The DNA here is from genome assembly GCA_949699075.1 of Asteroscopus sphinx. Lineage (NCBI taxonomy): Eukaryota > Metazoa > Arthropoda > Insecta > Lepidoptera > Noctuidae > Asteroscopus > Asteroscopus sphinx. Next base: position 15,378,570 of record OX453022.1, on the reverse strand, counting down.
TTTTTATTAAATCAAACCGAATCAGAGCCACCTACGTCTTAAACTGTTTCACACAAATAATTTTATTCTTTTTGAAGTCGGTTTTTATTAGTAGGTAGTGGACATTTTATCATTATGTATAAAAAAATATTGCGTACAGACATAGAATTAATCTTCCTGGTTCATTACATTCCATACCTGTTCTATGTTTTGTTGTTTATGAAAATAATTAGGTATGAATCGGTACGAAAATACTTGAAACCTTGGACTTATACTATAAACTGGTTTTAATTGGTTCCGATCTCTCAAGTGACTTTTACATAATTTTTGTTGCTTTTTAGGGTTCCGTACCCAAAGGGTGCCAAACGGGACCTTACTATTGCTCCGTCTGTCTGTCATAGGCTCATAGGGCTTTATATTTTGAACGGTAATGAGTAGCCGGTTGAAATTTTTATCAGAATATGTATCTCGACTAACACTAAAAATAAAAAATAAAGTCTAAACCAAAGGGGGTCCCCATAAAATAAACCTCGAAAACCATGCATTTTTTTCAACATTTTTATTCCTGCTCTATCTTCAAAACGGTAATAAATACCAGCGTCAAACTTGGTTTGATTATAGTTCATACTATGCATTTGAGCAACAAATAATAAAGAGACCCAAAAATTCATATTTCGCTCATGGTGCGTTGATGTCTTTAGATGAACTCTCGTAAATTAAATCAGTTTCTATTGGGTATCAGGTTGATGGGTGGTACAGAACCCTTGCTGCGTGAGTCCAACTCGCACTTGGCCGGTTTTTTATTGATTTCATTACGTATAGGAATTATTTGCAATGGCATTTAATTGTTGTTCAAAGGCTTGAAACCAGCTTTTCCAATCATATTTTCATGGTATTATAATATAATTTAGAACTATAAATATAACATCTTGCAGATCTGCAGAAGAAATTTCGCCTTGGAACTCTTCATTCTCATACGTGTACTTACAGACGTATTTCTGTGTGTATATTAATTTATTATCAATAAAAATACAAACTATCTATATGACATAAAAAAGCCTTTTAATTTCCAAAACCAATCAGTTACCTACATTCTCTTTTAGGATTTTACTAAATATAACATTGTTAAATTTCTTGCAATTAAGTTTATAATAATAAATTAATTTAATTCGACAAATTATATCCATACTTGTAGGAATGTCGGGCAAAAAACATACAGTTAAATTATTATAAAATATTATTATTATACATATGTATAAAAATAATAATTGGTTTGGACCCCTCTAGGGTTTACCCTCCTCTAGCTTTTTCCATTTTTTTCGGTCTTTTGCTTCTGATGTCCAATTCTTTTCTACTTTTTAAAATATGACATAGGGAAACAAAACCTTCCGAAATACTTGTACTACGTAACGTAACGTAATACAAACTTTAAGTTTTGATGAAATACTTCAACAAAGGAACAATATAACAATAGGGTTGCTACAGTAAATAGAGCAGTGCCTTATATTTGGCTCCCCACATTTGTAAACAGTTTCTACTCATGTCCGACTTTTGTAAGGCGTAATACTTTAATACATGGTACACGACCTGTTTTCTTCAGGGCTGTCTGTTTGTATTTCGAAAATAAGTTTTCTCCTAAAATAAACTTTCTTTTTATTATGTGAACGCTTTTTTGTACCCTTCGATGCGTGAATGCTTTGTTATAGAGTAATTTTAATTATGTGTGAGTACGAATCTGTAATTCAATTTTGACATAAAACCATTGGAAAAGTTGGGTTTACAGGTTGAAAAGTTGTAAAATTGCTGTCAAGAAAGGTTTTAGGATAAATCGTGGTTAGATTCCTAAATTCAATATGGCTATCCTTTATCTAAAAAAAAAAAAAGTGTATAAGTATTATATCCATTGTCTAGTACCCATAGCACAAGCTCTGCTTAGTTTGGGACTAGATGGTGCTGTGTAAAAATGTCCCAAAGATATTTATTATTTATTATTATTATTATCTGAAAGTATAGGTTGACGGAATTATCTATACAGGCACCCGATGTTAAGTGATTACTTTTGCCCATGTCTACTGTAATACTACCTAAACTATTAAATATATTGCTAATATTAAGCCTATACGGTATTCCAATTCGCGTTCGACATATGTTTGTTATATTTTACACTTTATATTTTTCGTTCTAACTCAGTAGTACAATTACGTACTTATTTGTGTCTTATTTTAAGTTCGTCATAAAATAAAATCGTTATTGTTGTGCTGTCACTATTGTGTGCTAAATAATGTTTTATATTTCTTTAGTTTTGTAAGCGGCTTAGTAAGCCTCTTTACAATAACAATGTTACAGTTGATCTTGTCTCGTATCTACGAGACAGCCCTATTCTATACAGCGTACAAAATCTTTTGATCCGTGTCCCACTGATGTAACTTAACTTGAACGAAATCCTTGTCAGCGATATTGTTGAACATTCCCAACTGGCCGGCCGAGTTGTCCCGGAAGCGCGCGGAAGGTTACACGGCTCGGCTATATATTGGTTGCACTGTATGCCCGCGCGCAGTACCGCTTGCGCTTGCGCTGATTCTGTGACCGTGAAACTTTTAACTTTGTAAGTGTTTACGTTTGTGTGCGATCGCTGGTTTTAGTGTTGTGTGTGTGTGTGTGTTGGATTTGTTTTAATTACGATGGTTTGATAGGAACTAATATCATATAATTGTGATTAATTAAAAAAATACTGACCCCATCTCGAAATTTCCATCTGAAACAGTGATATACACAAGATTCTATAGATAGATAGAAACAGCAACAACACACAGTGGTTTATCTTACATTCTTGGTTATATCGATATCTGCCCAATTTATAGGGTAGATACTGATAATCCTAAACTGCTTAATTTAATTCAAAGTAAGAAGAGCGCGGTTTTAATTTTTACGATGTTTTAATTCATTTTTAATTTATTCTTATTGTTTATTGTACCCACCATGTACAGGGTTATTTTTAATTCACCAATAAACATTTAAGGGATGATTGTAATTATTGATTTAAACAACTTTTACAATGGGTCCAACCTTGAAAACGCAAAAAAAACAGCTGTTCCTTACATTTGTGTTCACATAGATCGATAAAATGTAGGGAACAGCAGTTTTTCAGTGTACAGTCATGCCTTAACCTTAAAGGTTATTGGTGAATTAAAAATAACTCTGTATGTTACATTTATGTTACAGTAGGAAAGTTCATGTAAAGCAATGAGTTTTCTAATAGCAAACCTTCAGGGGAATGTAAAAGCCATGTGGCGCCCTCATCAGTAAAAAAATATAACTCGCTGAATACATCATTTATCGAAAATTCGTTTTTAACAATTGAAGTACAGGTACTGTTGTTTAATCAGAAACTATTAACTCTGTAAAATATAGTTCGCTGTAGTTGTAGATAGAATAAATGCCAAAAGTGGCCGTTTTCGCACTTTTTCTACCTACAAGTACAGCGAAGTATAATTTACAGAGTTAATTGTTTCTGATTCAACAACAGTGCTTGTACTGCAATCGTTGAAAACGAATTTTCGATAAATGATGTATTCGGCGAGTAATATAGTTTTTTCATTTTTTTTATTTAATAACATAACATAATAACATAACATAATATCACGCCTGTATTCCCGAAGGAGTAGGCAGAGGTGTATAGTATACCCACATTTCGCCAGTTATGTTATAAGTCCCATATAATAGGGGGCGAGCCTATTGCCATTAACCGGGCACAAATCCAGACTCCGGGCTGCTACTGAGAATTTACTAAAGAAAAAACCCAATAACACAGTGCCCGACCGGGGAATCGAACCCAGGACCCCACGATCAGCAGTCAGTTTTTTATTTAATCACTGGTACAATTTCTTTAGTTTTCCTTTACTAGAAAACTCGCCAAACTACAACTGATGGGGGCGCCACTTGGCTGTGTGCTTGACTTGAATTCACCTTAAAACGATAGAGAGATGCTGATAGGACAGACATAAATTGGTTCATTATTCAAAAAAAGAATACAACAATCGGCTCTTTTCCGTACGCAACGAAATAACAGGCCGGTAATATCCAACAGGACAATAATAGAAATTGCTGGACACTTTTTATTTTTTAAATTATGCTACCGAGGTTTTTAAGTACACTCATACATAAATTAGGTGTTTTTGGGTACAAAATATTTATCATTATACGGGCTTAATGCGCATTTTTTTTTCAAAACTTTGAAATTAGAACAAGAACCGCGCGCGGGCGAATTGGCGTGAATGAAAATGAGATACTGTTGAATTAATTTGTGTTTTGTTTCCAGGCAAATAAGAGTAAAGTACTATACAAGTCTTGGCCGAAATAGCAATTAACGGCTTAGTTTAGTTAAAAAGGACTCGGCTTGCGCCTCGTTCTTTCAAAATCACTTGGGAAGTACTCGGCTTCGCCTCGTACTTCCAATATTACTCGGCCGTAAATTGCTTCATTTCAGGCCTCGACAGTAATGTACTATTATTTATTTGGACTTCAGCAACTACAACTAAACAACAATTCTATTGACATTCGTGATTTCTATGCCTACACAAATTACTGAGGACCCAAGTTAATCAAGAGTAACTCAGGGGTGACTAATAGAACCTTTAGTTCTTGTCTATTTAAGTTTGTCTAAGTAATCAACTTGTTCAAGTTCAGGATATACGCCCCCGCTTAAACATCTTGTTTATCCATTCCAAGACGATTGTAGTTTGTACCTACCAACGACCATACAGCCCATAGACGCCTCATAACAGGCGACCGATGTCTGCAACACATCTATGAAATTTCACTAATGTAGGTCGCCACTATTCGCCACTTAAAAGCTTCAAATCAGTTTCGACCACTTACATGAGCCGTCAAAACTGCCACGTTAGTGATTAGCCAATAGCCGCCTTGGTAGGGTCAATCGGATTGCAGTATTGCCTCAGCTAGTGGCAGAATTTATTGTACGCATTATATTCAACATTAGGCGTCTATTGGGCTGTATGGTCGTTGGTACGTACAGTCGACCTCACGTCAGTGGTAACTGTTTGACCTTGACAGCCTCTTTATTTCGTAAGCAGTAAGGGCGGTTTTCCTGATTCAAGTGCTACTACTGACGTGTGGTTGACTGTATCACCCACTTACTAAAGTTGTTTAAATTAATTATTAGTTTTGTTTTGATATATAATTCGATTAAACATTAATTTTTACTTAATGTCAGTCTGTAATAAGATTTTTTTTGGGTGCGTAAAAGAGCCTCCGCGAGTGACGATAATTAATTATTTGATCGTCCGGCGCACCCTGGGCAGTCAGCCCCACTACCAAACTGCTGACTGGATAATCTTATCCCCACGGCATGAGCTGTTATCATTATGTAGCTCATGTCGACACGGTAGAAATAGTAACAAGAAAAAAAGAAAACCACAATAAAATAATTTTAAATGGCTTTGTTGTGGTCTTGTTACGGGCTTGATCTTTGAAAATTGTGTTTTTCGTACAAATTTCACAGAATGTTTCAATCTATTTTTGTCTATTTCAAAACGCTATGATAACTTCTTAAATAAATTGCTGAAATATTCCACAGCAAATCGTAAACGAGCAATATTTTCCCTGCCTTTCTTTATGTTTGATGAAAATAAGAATAAGCAAAAATAACTGAACAACTTTAACGAAGCGATGTTAGTATAAAATTGTGTATTATTGTTGTTGAAACATTATTAGGTATAAACCATCGGATTTCACTTAGCAAAATAACTCTGAAACACCGTACACTATCCTTGATAATTCTTAAGGCGCATGTAGCAGACAGGTGGCGCCCCCATCAGTAAAAAAAAATTACTCGCTGAATACATCATTTAACAAAAATTCGTTTTTAACAATTAAGCACCGGTACTGTAGTTTAATCAGAAACTATTAACTCTGTAAATTATAGTTCGCTGTAGTTATAGATATATAGATAGAAAAAGTGCGAAAAACAGCCACTTTTGGCACGAATTTCGATAAATGATGTATCAGGGAGTAATGTTTTTTTTTACTGATGGGGCGTTACTTGGCTGCTACATGCGCCTTAAGCTTCTTCCACTCAACGTCAAATCTTTTTCCAGATCAAAATGCGTTACATCATACTCACAGCAGCTATTTTCGCAATGGCTCAAGCGAGACCTGGCCTCTTCTTCAGCCAGCCCCTCCAACCCCTCGGAGTGGAATACGTATCAGGAGTCTCTGCGGTCCACCCACATCCTGCTGTGGAACTGAACGCTGCCAACGAAGCTTTACTTCCACGAGGGTTACTGAAGTCCAGAGATTTCTATGACAACCCTCACGTGGCTGCTGGACTCGCTAAGGAGTCCTGGTTCACCAACAAGGAGATGCAAGTCGTTGAGAGAGAAGCTGAGAAGATCTCGCGTGACAGTATCTATCATATTGTGAAAAATGCCGGATTTTTAGATAGACATTAAGTCTTTACAAAGTTTTCTATATCGACGATGAAGTGACAATACCTCATAATTGTATAAATGGTACAAAGAAATACCAACTTACTGTTTATTGCAAAAAGTGCAAAGTTGATTGTAATATAAACTTCGAAAAAAGTAAAAACCGACTTCAAAAATAATAAAATTATAATTTTTTGTGAAACCGTTTAGGAAGTAGGTGCCTTTTATTCGGTTTGATTTAAGAAAAGCTTGGCACCGATTTCCAAAACAGTTTTCACAAAAAAAAAAATATATCCTTTTGAAATCGGTTTTTACTTTTTATCAAGTTTATTTTATTTTTCTATATTGAGTGGCATTCACTATAGAAAGTCAAGCGATTGCTGCAATTCCGTATGATTTGCTGTCATCCATTGAAGAGTTCCCTTCTTTATCTCCGAAGATCTTCATAAGATCTTCACCACGTGATACTTTCTGAATGCATTTGCATTACTTGACTTGTTGATGAAAATACCAAAATCACTATATGTATGCCTATAATATTTGAAGAGTTCCCTCAATTCCACAAGGATGCCATCATCAAAACTGGATTTTGATAAAAATGGGACCAATCTGGCAGTATATCCATTCAAATAAAAAAAATATTTTTGAAATCGGTTTATAAATGACGCGAGTTCTGAGGTAACAAACATTTAAAAAAAATACAATTGAATTGAGAACCTCCTCCTGTTTTTGAAGTCGGTTAAAAATTACAGTTAGGAGGTGTTGTCACTTTATTGTCGATATGTGTATCCAGGGGGGTCTACTCCCGTTCGACGATATTCGATAAATCGTACGATTCAACGCACAATTTGCTACTCCGGTCAACCATCGTTCCCTTATCGCATGCGATGATCGTTTTTTGACGTTTGTTTTTCTCATCTCCGGTAAATTGTATACTACTATGAACCGTAGTCTATCTTAATTGTGCCTTTTTTATGTGCCTATCTTTATTATGTAAGTATCAGTCGGAACGAAAGTTCGTACTTCGTTTGTCGTTCGTAAAACGCGAGTAGACCTACTGCATTGGACAGCAATAGGTTAATTATGTAGATACAATTTTTATGAAAAGTTCTGTAAATATTTTTGTACGTATTTAAATTTAAATGCATGGTATGGTACAACGTAATTTTAAATAGTCGTAATTATCCTCACCTTTTTAAATGTAAGCAAGTAGAAACAAATGTGTAATTAATAATTATTTGAAACTAAAATAAAATTCTAAGTCATAAAAATACTAGAATACTTAAATTATGTAATTTCTAACATGTTTATTTATGTAAAACTTAATTAAATTCCAATTATTTATGTAAATAATTGTGATTTCATGCTAAGGTAAACCGGTTTCGCCTAATGGCTTTATATTAAGATAGTTTAAGAATGTCAATGAAACTGTGATCTCGAACAATAAGTACGACAGTAAGTTATTGTTCAATGTTTTTTATAAATATTAGAAATATGAACATTAAAAAATATTTTTGATATAAAATGGTAGTTTTAAATGGTGTTTAAGTCACAATCTGTTCCATAGATAGGTTTCTTGAAGCTTCTCCCTCGCTTGCAAGTTACCCAGCATTCGTGAGCTGGCTTCTGCATAAAATCTGCAAATGAAAGGGAATTATTTTAATGTATTAATTTCTGAGTACTTCGGCGTTTAATAGATGCCAGAAGGCGTTGGGCTGACCTTGTCATGTAATAATGTCTGTTTGTTTGTTTGTTCGAGCATCACGCTAAAACTACTGGACCGATTTTGATGAAACTTTTTTAGTTTGAAAGCTGATGATCAAACTTAAAAACTGGTTTTGGTTTTGAGAAAGAAAGAAATAAATAAAAATCGTGCTGGGGTGCATCCTCACCCGACAGATACAGCTTCTACGCATTTGCACGAGCGGATAGTAATGGATGAATGAAAGGGAGTGGAGTGGAGTGGAGTGGAATGGAGTGGGCTGGACTGGACTGGACTCGACTGGACTGGACTGAACTCGACTGGACTGGACTGGACGGTCTGAATGACAGGATTGATGGATGGAACTGGACTGGTCTGAATTAACAGGATCCGTCACGTGGGTTAACAGAATTTAACGCGAGCGGAGCCGCGGGTAAAAGTTAGTAGGTAAATAATATTATGTTCTTTAGTATAATATTTATACTGTTGTTGGTCCATTCAAAAATCCTAGGACTATCACTAAGTTAATATCCCATTATGTAGTACAAGAGACTTGTAATCATTTATTAGGCTTTCGCGATCACTACACATTATAAAAAAACAAGTTTAACGGGATTACATCGCGTATATAAATTAAAGTAATTTTTTGAAATATCTGTAAAGAAGACGCTGGTCATCTTAGTCTTCCTGCGACCACGAACGCTGCAAAGCTTTCGAAACGTCAGGAAAAGCAATTTAAATAATATACGCGATTTAATCTTGTTAAACTTGTTTCATTCTAAGAGATTAGATCATTTCTTTTGTGAATAGTTTCGATCCATTTTCAAAGATTAATCAATGACGATTTCAATTTGCATATACATAATGTATAAAAATTCCTTAAATAAAGAGAAAAAAAAAAAAAAAAAAAAAAAAAAAAAATTTGTTGTTCTTGTTGTTTGGAATATTCATTGCACAACATTACACTCAGTTTCAAGTTTATAGTTAATTAAAATATTGTGGAAGATATTATATTATATTTTCAATCCCATTCTATATTTGCTGTAGTAATTGGAATCAGATAAAACTTTTTAACAAAAAATTGAACCGACGAAAAGAGAAACTGAAAAGCGAAAAATAACTAATTATGAGTCGGCGCCAAACGAACTTTTAACAAGCAAAGTGCGTGCAAGTTGCAAGTGGCCGAGCGGAGAACGCATTTTTGGAAAGTTATTGTTTATCCTTGAAAATTTCACGTTGTATTTGATGTGACGTTGTTTTTATTATTTATTTAAAGTAATTTAATGATCTTCGTTGATTGTTTATTTGGCGCCGACTCATAATTAGTTATTTTTCGCTTTTCAGTTTCTGTTTTCGTCGGTTCAATTTTTTGTTAAAAAGTTTATTTTTTATTTTTTTTGTGGTTAAAATCTAACTCCAGGTCTCCATTATGTCATAGTGTCTAGAACTATATTTATGTGTGTCAAGTTTCAACAGAATCGGTTAACAGGTAAGAATTCAGTGGGTGAACAAACTCTCATGTTTTACTACCCTTAGGGGTGGATTTTGATTTTGACATTTAAATGGGACCAACTTCAAGATATACCCTATCCATTAAAAAAATAATCATCAAAATCGGACCACTCTATAAAAAGTTATGCGTGGTCATACATAAAAAAAAATAAAAATTATATATATATATATATACGCGTCGAATTGAGAACCTCCTCCTTTTTTTCGTCGGTTAAAAAGCGATTTCTATGCCTGAACATCACAACTTGAAAGAGAGAGATGAAGAGATAATTATATTACTTAATTTTTGTCGAAGTTTATATATTTATTCTCATTTTCAAGTCTTTTGTTTATTCGTGCCTATAGGTAGGAGATCACATAGCGTATTTATTTGTAGGTACGTGCTTAGTTATGTATTATATTTTAGAATCATAGTATCAACATTCTTTTGAGTAAAATTATAGTATTACCAACTAGATCAAAATACTCGACATGTAAATCATCTTTGATCAAAAATTCTTCGAATTCTCTCGAGAAGGTTAAATTCCGACATCAAACAACATTAACGGACAAACGTTCCGAGAATTTCTGAATGTTCAATATGTAATACACCTATATTCTTTTACATAGTGCCTTGACTTTACTAAAACAATAGTATTGAATAACTAGCGTGGGTGTCAAGTACCACTTTACTGTGACCTCGAGAGGGCTTAGATTCGCCAATAGTTACTTTTTTTTTTCCATTAAGCTAAGGGCCTACTTAAACTGGCTGGTTAAAGAGGTGCTTTAGTTGAAAGTTGAAACTGATATCTTTGAGATACGTAATGATGGACTTAAAGCCTCTATAGATTAGGAAATGGGTATATGTAATGCTTTGATGCAATGATATTTAAAAGTATAGATATGCCATACCCTAACAATAACAATACAAACGAAAAAAATGTTCCGTACGCAGCGGCAGCACGATACACATAAACTAGTATAAAGTAAGTAAGTTGGTTACTTCAAGTTACTTTCACGTCATAATTGGAACACTTTCTATACACACACGCCTGCATTTTTTTTTTGTCAACGGTCACGCTTGGCTCCTTACTTGACGCGGATTAATAGAAAAAAATCTGATTAGGACGTTTTGAGTCTTCAGATTGCAAGCGCAGTAAAATATCTGTACTTTTAAATATCATTGGGTATATGTAAGTGTTTAATGTAAAGAACATTATAATTGATCAAGTCGAGGTTAATGAATGTAGATAAAAGAAAGAAAGAAAGAAATAAAAATATTTATTTGGCACAACTGAGACACATACAAAAGCAAGGATATAAGGACACAAGAAATAGATTTAGAGAAGAACAAATCGAGGAAAAAGTCATTGACAGTCATGCGCCATGTGTGTCTCAAAATTGTGACAAATGGGTGTCCAGCTCAGCATATTGCCAGGTTATTAAACCTAACGCTGGTATTCTGCTGGATCCCTGTTGTGACGTAGGATGTCGAGCAAACTACACAATTTGTTAAAATAGTTTGTGAGTGCGTGTGTATTAAGAATGAATTAATAATTAGATGAAGCGAAAGCAAAGTGAAAGGGAAAGCCTCCTGCAACTCATTGCTGTAAGAATGGACACTGACTGCTCCTTCATGGAGTGCTGGACAAAAATTCATACAACACATTCCTGAACCAGTGTTTCCGTTATTCTATGACATATTGTATTGTGTATTGTAACGCATATTATATCATTGCATGACATACTATATTATTGTTTAGAAACTGATGTACCTATGGATGATTTATAATTTTATTGTGATGTGTCAGAATTAAATGAAATTAATTGATTTGAATTGAAAAGGATGTGATCGTAGCGGGTCTTTGTCTACCACAATAGAAAACAGGCGTGATAATATGTACCCATGTATGTAGATTATTATTAACAGAGAGTTTACTCTTTCTATACGCTTTCATGCGCACTTCTGTTGGGTCATCATCTTCCAAAACACCGTTTTAATGACACTTCACGTTATAAATCCATACAAGTAGTTTTGGCAGGGTAAAGCATGCTGTAATAGTGCCAAAGCATAGCTTGGAATATTGCTTGGCACAAATATTATAGGTTGAAAGATAGTTAAATTGTACAATGAAGTAACAACCGTCGCAAGGGTCAAATAAAATAATAAAGCACTCTAGTTATATTGTGGCAAAGGACATTAAACTTTATTATATCTAGGATTAAAGATATTTTATGATCCTGAAAAAGAACTAATCATAACATTTTGATGAGCTTCAAAGAAAATAATAGGTACTCAAAGTTCATTTCACTAAATCAAATAGCATCTATTTTTGGTCAAACTTTAGCCATTTTAAGATAAAGCAAACAACGTGAAATATTTAGTTTCTAGTGATTAGTAGTCGGGACTTGCTCAAAAATACTGAGATTAGATAGCTAAGGCAGGCCGCACACCTGTTAACTATTTGTAGTGCCACAATTGTGGCGTAAAAATTTAACTAACGATTGCTAAATAAAGAATTGTCAACATCTGACTACGACGTTGACGTGTCTTTAATACAGTTACACCACACAAAAATTGTATGTGATTTCAGTAACTCTATTTAGGAATTATTTTTCTTGTACCTGTCCACGGAAGGATCGCAGTCAGTTATTAGACCTTTTCCCTGTCCATTTAAAGTCGGAAAAAATCTTCAACAGACTTGATATTGCGAAGCCAAACTACCTCTAATTAATTATTTATACCAATGTTTCTTTTGTCCTCAATCTTGTCCATCGCAATAACTTGTAGCGGACTTTGTCAGTTATTGCCTAAGAACATGCAACAGTTAGGTATGTTTTCGTTGCTTGATGAGGAAACAATTGTATCTAGCGAACTACATAGTAGCTGCAAAAATGTGGCGACGCGGTGACGTCTAAGTACCTAGATGTTGCGTGTACGTCGCGCGTGTCTATAATGTGCGGCCTGCTTTTGCGTTCACGTGACATGAATGGTCTAAAATTTTAATAAAAGCTAGTCTGCTTCTTTATAGAGGAGCCTCGAAATGTATACGATTGTGAGTTTATTGCCCTGATGTCTGGCGCGTCAGAAAAGTGCTGAAAATAGCTCCGTATTCTACTGAGGGACTCATTTTCTTTCGTTCATTCTTTGTTAAAAATAAGTTCGATTTGGTGTATTTCGCTCCTTGATTTTTTGTAAATGCTTTTAAGAGAAATCAATGAAGGCTTAGGAGAAATCTATTTATGTTTAGAATTTTTATTACAAATTCATGAACTCAAATGACACGTACGATAATGATTTTTCCCTACGAAGTAGCCTTTTGATCTACCCAAATAGACGTCTGCTAGACGTCATTGGCAATATTCTCTAATATCCATAAAATTACTTAAGTACGAGTTCATAGAACTAAGATCTATTTTAAGCATCTGACATTTAAAATAGTAGGTAAAAATATACTTTGTTGGTAATGATTGATAATCTCACCTGTCTGGGAACTTCGATCAAATATATTATAGAAGCACGATCGCCGCTCGAAAAACTGCCCCATCAAAACTGTGAAATAATCAGTCGCGTGCACAGTTTCGATTCGCTCTAAGTCGCTTCAAGACCGCGCTAGCGGTGAGACCACAGAAATAGATAGAATGGCCATGTGGGCAGGGCGCACATGGCAGCACCATGCACCATAGTGCAGGATATTTCAAAGCCTTTCTCAGCACGCCTTATGATTTGTTTCTTTAATGCTGTAACAAAAACCCGCAAAAATGCCTTATTGTGGTGTTTCTAACTGCAGAAATAAAAGCTGTAAAGTACATTTGATTAAAATTATTTAAAAAAAAATAATGACGTCAAAATGTAAGGCGTAGTTTGTTCGGAAAGTTGCCACGCATGAATCGCAAGTAAAATTGTGATTACAACCATTCTATCTATTTCTGTGGGTGAGACGTTTCACGGTGCTAAAATGTGTAGAAAATAAAAATAAAAACTATACCCTAAATGTGCAAACAAATGATGGAGTGTCGTACTTGTCATTATCGTAAATATAATTCCTAGTACATTGTATCGCAGAGACGTTTTTTGGTTTTGATTTTGTACAAGACCGTGCACGTGTAAAAATAAACATTCAGGTGAAACGTATTTTGTTGGTATTATTTATTAGGTAGGTACATATATTACCGCATTATTAAAGATTTAGATAAAGTCATATCAGTATCACTAAACTAGGCAAATAACGCTGATTCATAACTTCATAGACCTTAAGCTATAAGGCGATTCACCCACGGACACGCATGTCGGAACGACACGCGTCTGAATGGTTTTAGCATCGCGATGAACACAGCTGTCGCATGGACGCACGTCTCTTCAGTATGGACGAGTGGCGAGTCGCTCCGACTTGCGTTACCATGGTAGAACCGCCGTAATATTAATTCATTTGTTTTTATACTTCGATAATTTTATAATTTATCTAAAGTTGTTTTACCTTTCTTGCTATCACAATTAAACTCGTGCATGTCACAGGTATCTATGAAAGTCCTCATCTCGCCGCAGGAGTCGATTCCACAGATTGCTACCTGATCATGACGGCAGATCTCTGCTATCTTGCATTCTTCTTCCAACTGCAAAACCATAAGGAAGCTAATTATAATTAAGTAATAAAATATTATAATATTACCTCTTCCTCCCCACTATATCTCAGTATTTTAGGAAAGTACACAAGGGCTTTTTAAAGTAAGTATAAGATGGAGATTCCCCCACAAGGTGGACCGACGACCTGATGAAGGTCGCGGGAATCCGCTGGATACGGAAAGCGTAGGACCAGTCGTTGTGGCGATACTTGGGGGAGGCCTATGTTCAGCAGTGGACGACTTTCGGCTGAAATGATGATGATGGTGATAAGATGGCGAAACGAGCTAAAGGCCCACCTAATGTTAAGTGGTTTTACCTTTGCCCATAATAACTACAATACCACCTAGGCTATTGCTTAAATGGTACTGCAAGTTGCGATCGCCAAACTGTCATATGAAGATGGAAAATCTCATATTATTGTAATTTCACCAACACCCGTATCTTTCGCACCGGAATACAGCAATGCAAACATAAATGTGGTAGTAGACAAGCTCTTCCACAAGAAGCTCTACTACTCGTACAGCTCGTAGGTACTACTATCACAAGGAGGTCTACTACTATTCAACTAGTATCGCAAACTATAGCAGATATGGCGGTTGGTCGACCGACTAGGCATAGCATCTTCTAAAATATATTGGAACATTCTAGATCACACCGTTTTATGAATGACCATTTTATTTATATTAAGTACATTTTCCTTTGAGTTGTCATCAAAAACCACTGGGGTAATTGTGTAACGCACTCACAATGACAATAGCGGCCTTTACACGCTCGCTCAATCGCGAGTGAAACAACAATTCCTGTGTGAAAGAGCGCGCCAGTAAATAATGTTTTCAAGTTGGCAAGTTTTCCCGCACGCAATCCTGCACGCTCCCAAAGCTCCTATACTTCGCGATAGAGCGAGCGTGTAAAGGCTGCTAATAGGTTTCATTTTGACGTTACAGCAATATTCATTGTTGTTGTTGTCACTGACATCCGATGAGGATTTAGCACAGAAAGATGAAGAAGAAGAATATTCATTGTGTGGTGCATAGTTGCCGATAAGACGGATCTCTAAAGGAGTGTACTCACCACGAGCATTCGCGTGTAATTTAACAGATGGAGTTTGAGCATTACACTAGTGAGTACGTTAAGTCGAGCATTACAGTGCGCAGATTTGGAATGTTATAACTTTTGAACATTACAGTGCGCAGATTTGGAATGTTATAACTTTTGAACATTACAGCAATGAGTACGTTAAGCCGAGAAATACAGAGCGCACCACTTGTAACTGTTGATATCAACTATATCATACATGTTACACGCACGAATATTTGTAGTTTGTAATGAGCGCAGTTTGTAATGAGTGCAGTTTGTAACAAACGATGCTTAACGTCGAGGGGTTACAAAAACAAGTGCTCCCCGGCCAGTATGTTGAGCTGGCGCACTGTAATGCAATGCGTAATGTAATGCTCAACGTCGAATTTTTAATAAATAAATATTTTTGGGACATTTTACACATCACCATCTAGTCTAAAACTAAGCAGATAGTTAGATAGATAGATAGTTTTTTTTTTTGTAAATACATACTTATAATACATAAGAAATACCCAGACCAATTGTTACATTACACGTTAAAGCTAGTGACGAGTGAGTACGCACTTTAACAAAAATAAAACAAATATGGCATACCTTCGCGCCATCCACGTGAGCACAGATATCCTTTACTAACGTCAGAATAATAAATATATAAACAAAAATATATTGTAACATTCTAAATCACACCGTTTTAATAACGACCATTTTATTCATATTTAGTACATGTTCCTTTGAGTTGCCATAAAAAATATTAAGTATATTAAATTGAAATTCTACTTAATAAAAGTGTTTGAACATTTTATAGAGCTCTAGAAAACAGAAATGTTTGAAAACTTTATTGTATCAAATTGAAAATAGTTGTAGTTTAGATTATGATAGTTTGAATTTATATGCCTTTATAGTCACGTTTTCATTTATTTTATTATTTTTATTATCGTTGTGAATGGGTTAATTTGTATTGTGTTATTCGATTTCTTGTGGATTAGCCTGGATACTTTAGTATCAAGAGACAGACGTAGGCATTTATAGCTACACAAATAGCATCATGAATATCATTGGGTAATTCTTACTCCAAAAGATTTAAATTGTGGAAAAAAATATCGCTCACGTGCAGGATTTAAACATGCGACTCCTGGCTCAGTACGCCAAAGCTTTAGCCACTAAGCTACCGTGAACACTGCTCGTGGTATGGAATTTAACTTCCACTTACTACGTCTTTGGGTGACGTCAGCGACATTTGATTTAGAAACGGTGTTCCTTAATCAAAGTTATAATTATTATAGTCATTACATTATCTTTAATAACCTATCCTCTCAGGACCGCATTTCTGTGACTGCATTTCTGTGGCCAAGAAGCCATTTTATGTAGCCCCCTTTTACTTGTAGAGTCGTGGCTCCGGGCAATACTTTCTAAAGGTGGAGTAACTCCCCAATATTTTAGAAATACAAGTAACTCGTGGAATTCCTTCTTTTTGGTCTCCACATTCCCCACTCATATACATGAACATCACAAGAAGACAGGAATTCAGGCATTGTTAGTTTTATTAATTTTGAGTGTTCTGATATTATAGATCCGACTCTTATTTATAACTGTATTTGAATATTTAAGAGCAAATGCGGGCAGAGAGACTTGAAAATTAGATATTTGAAGAAACTATCGCTGTCGCTTTGCGACCGCTCGGCCTCAAATAAGTGCGATAAGGACAACTGCAGCTCCAACTAAATAGCGTTAGTAAAAAAGTCATCATTCGAGGTTTGGCTCTCGACTATTTTATCCTCCGAAACTGGACCAATTTTAAAGATATTTCATTGTTTCATGAACTGATTATGAAGAATATGTACTGTGTCGCTATGTTTTTAGTTTTTCATTATTAGATGTCAAATTTATACACTAGGCCTCGGTAGACAGCGGTCTAAACAGGCCATTTTGAGAATTTCTGAGGGCTTCTAGAAATATTTTATCAACAAAAACGAGAACATGAGGACATACAAAAAGTTGATATTAAATTAAAATTAAATTAAATTAAATAATCATTTATTTCAGGCAATTATACCCATATAAAATAAAATAATACAAACACAAAATTAAAATAAAATTTAAATTTAAATTATAGCTGGAACATTAATTGTCATATACGAAGAAGTGGTAAACTTCGTATATGGAATTTAATATTCCATTGTCAGATTTGTGTATGCGGCTCATAAAGGAGGCTCGTGCTTTTCTCATGACTGCGTAAAAGTCATCTAAAATAAAGTAGTATTAAGTTTACCGTAAAAAATCATTGCCATAGGATAGGGTTATAAACCAGAAAGAAAACAGTCAAGAGTATAGAGAAAAGACCACCCGCATTATTAAGAAATTGAGAATTGATTACAATCTTTTATTTCAATTTCATTTATTAAAGTCTATTAGGCTTGGGGTTAATATTACAGTCTGTTCTGTACTCTGGTTTCTTGAAGGAGCGCCCTCGCTTGCACGTCACCCAGCACTCGTGGATAGGTCTCTGCTTAAAATCTAAGAACATACAAAATCTTGTTGGGTATACTTGTTGTATCATCACCATCATCATTTCAGCCGAAAGACGTCCACTGCTGGACATAGACCTTTTTTTTTGCCGTGTGGAAATTTTCATGGACGTATTCCGCCCGGGGATGGTGGAGCCAGTGTCGGACTCTTACCGACTAAAACCACCACGGTGTTCCTCCACTTTGCCCGCCTTCCACCTTTGGCCGGGGGCGTGGGAAAAACTCTGCATTCGCCAACCACCCTCGACAGGCCCCAGCTCGCAGCGAGTAGGTGAGCCACTTCTTCCCTTGCAACCTAACGTCGGCTGCATTCTTCTTGGTGACACACGGAACACTACACGCCACCTCATGGGCCTTAACCAGCTACGGCAGTTACGCCAGCTACACCAGCATTGCCAGCTACGCTAGCTGTGCCAGCTACGCCAAGTGCGCCAGATACGCCAGTTGTGTCAGCTACGCCAGTTGTGCCAGCTACGCCAGTTGCTTTTAACTTTTAACTTTATTTTACTTTCTAATACGTTTACTGGTGTCGATTCTCTTGTTCACGAACTAAACTTATTTTAAACTATCCCAGCTCAGCGACAGCTCTAAAATTGTTGTCATCCCTTTCTTGTATCTACTATTAGTAAAAGAGAGTGATAGTTTAAAATAAGTTTAGATCGTGAACAAGAGAATCGACAACATTGCTCGCGAAGCAGTCACCATGGTTAAACAATCGTCCTGTACTATACTGGGTGTAAGGGGAACGCTTCCGAAAACGAAGATAGGTGCTGGTGATTACTGATACGAAACCACGAAAAAAAGATGCGATTCTTACAATCACATGAGACTTTCCATCTTCATGTCTCGGTTTGGCGAACCGACTTGCGGTACCATTTAGGCAACAGCCTAGGTGATATTGAAGTTGTCATGGGCAAAGGTAACCGCTTAACATCAGGTGGGCCTTTAGCTCGTTTCGCCATCATATACTATAAAAAAAAAAAAAAACTTTTTTTAGATTTTTTCATATATTTTTTTTTGCATTTTTCATACATAACCAGCTTTGGGCAGTTAAATAAAACTCATATAAAATGAAAAATGCAAAAAAAATATGAAAAAATCTATAAAAAGAATCGCATTTTTTTCGTGGTTTCGTATCAGTAATCACCAGCACTATCACCTGTCTTCGTTTTCGGAAGCGTTTCCCTGACACCCTGTATAGGGCTCACTCATTGGACACTGAAAGGGTTAATTCAGTTTCCTTACCTTTCTTGCTGTCACAGTTAAACTCATGCATGTCACACATGTCTATGAAGGTCCGCATCTCTCCGCACGAGTCGATGGCACACATCGGCACTTTGTCGTGCACGCACAAGTCTGCTACCTTGCACTCTTCTTCGTTCTAAGATAAGAAAATCCCAGTTATGGAAAAAACTTATAATTTAGCTTTTAAGTATGTAGATAAAAAAAAACCTGATGTTCATAAAGATAAAAATAATAATATAACAAGCACGAATTATGTACAAGAAATGAATAAAACGTGCTGAACGTACATACTGTAGAAATATTAACGATTTAAATTGTGGAAAGAAAAAATCGCTCACGAGCAGGATTCCAACCTGCGACTCCTGGTTTTTCTTTTCACAATTTAAATCGTTAGATTTCGCTTCGCATGTGTCATCATTTCAGCCGAAAGACGTCCACTGCTGGACATAGGCCTCCCCCAAGCATCGCCACAACGACCGGTCCTGTGCCTTCCGCATCCAGCGGATTCCCGCGACCTACACCAGGTCGTCGGTCCACCTTGTGGGCCTACCTACGCTGCGCCTTCCAGTACGCAGTGGCCACTCCAGAACTTTACTGCCCCATCGGCCATCCGTTCTGCAAGCAATGTGCCCCGCCCACTGCCACTTAAGTTTGGCAATTCTTCGGGCTATGTCGGTTACTTTCGTTCTCCTGCGAATCTCCTCATTTCTGATTCGATCACGCAGGGACACTCCGAGCATAGCCCTCTCCATTGCCCTTTGAGTGACTTTGAGCCTTCTTATCAGGCCCATTGTGAGCGACCACGTTTCAGTACCGTAAGTAATTACTGGCAACACACACTGGTCAAAGACTTTCGTCTTGAGACACTGTGGTATTTTGGACGAGAAGATATTGCGTAGCTTCCCGAACGCTGCCCAACCGAGTCGGATTCGACGATTGACCTCTTTCTCGAAGATGGACTTACCTAGCTGGACAGTTTGTCCTAGGTATACATAATCGTCAACAACTTCGAGTGTAGATTCTCCGATGTTTACGGGAATGGGTGCTATATGGGAATTCGACATAACCTTTGTCTTGTCCATATTCATTTTAAGACCCACTCTATCAGAAGCTCTACTGAGGTCATCGAGCATTGTACCGAGGTCCTCCATGGTCTCAGCCATGACTACTATGTCGTCGGCAAACCGAAGGTGAATGATGTACTCGCCGTTTATGTTAATGCCTAGCCCCTTCCAGTCCAGAACCTTGAAGACATCCTCCAATGTAGCAGTGAACAGTTTCGGAGAGATCACATCTCCTTGTCTCACACCTCGCTGCAGAAGGATAGGTTTCGAGGCTTGGTCCTGTAATCGGACTGACATAGTGGCGTTTTCATACAAAGACTTTAACACTTCGATGTACCGATAGTCAATCTGGCACCGTTGAAGAGACTGTAGTACCGCCCAAGTCTCGATCGAATCGAAGGCTTTCTCGTAGTCCACAAACGCTAAACAAAGAGGCAAGTTATACTCTTCGGTCTTCTGTATAATCTGCCGCAGCGTATGTATGTGGTCTACGGTGCTAAAGCCTTTTCGGAAACCGGCTTGTTCGGGAGGCTGGAAGTCGTCAAACCTGCGCGAAAGACGGTTCGTAATGACTCTCGAAAACAGCTTGTAGACATGGCTCAGAAGTGAGATGGGCCTATAATTATTCAGTAGAGCATTATCGCCCTTTTTGAAGAAGAGTACCACCACACCTCTGCTCCATGCCTGTGGCGTTCTTCCCTCGAGAATAACGGAATCAAACACCTTCTGAAGGGCCTTAAGGATCGGTTTTCCACCCGCCTTCAGGAGTTCGGCCGTAATTCCGTCATCACCCGGTGCCTTGTTGTTTTTGAGCTGCTTCAGAGCCATCCTAATCTCGTACAGGCTGACGTCCGGGATATCTTCGGTATAGTGTCGGGTCAATCGAGCTCTTGGGTCGTGAGCCTGATTTACAGTGGGTGTCCGGGTGGACGTGTGTGTGTCCATAGAACTTCTCGACCTCCTTCAATAGCTCTAGCTTGGAGGATACGACTCTGCCATCGTCGGTCCTCAGTTTTGCAAGCTGGCTCTGCCCAATAGACAGGTCTCTTGCGAAGACTTTGGAGCCCTTGTTCTTCTCTATCGCGCCTTTAATACGTTCCGTATTAAATTGGCGTAGGTCACTTTTCAAGGACTTTGAGATCTGTCTATTGAGCTGCCGGTACTTAGTCGCATCATCTGAGGACTGCAGAATCATCTCGCGTCTTTCCGTCATAAGCTCGAGAGTGTGGTCAGATAGCTTTTTGTTTCTATTTGTACGACGGGTCCTAAAGATCCTAGACCCGACCGTATGGACAGTTTCCACAAACCCATCGTTGTAATCGTCCACTGAGCTCCCTAGGCATTCGAAACGATTCTGAAGTTCGAGCTGAAAGCTCTCGGGGTTTTGGATTTGGATCGGTGCTGGACGGAGCGTAGACTTCATCAGTCGAGATCTTTCCAGCTTGATGTTCAGATTCAATGTGCCTCTTACCAAACGGTGATCGCTTCCGGTTTTGACCGCGTTGATCACAGAGACATCATTGAATATTTGCTTCTTCGTCGACATAATGAAGTCAATCTCATTTTTTGTTACATCATTAGGGCCCAACCAGGTCCACTTCCTATGCTCACGCTTCCTGAAGAAAGAGTTCATCATATAGAGTCCCTCCTTCTCCATAAAGCCGGCCAGTAGATGACCCCGGTGGTTCCGATATCCATATCCAAATTGCCCCACTCGCAGCTCATCATCGTAGCGATTGCCCAGTTTCGCGTTGAGGTCTCCCATGACAACAGTGAAGTGAGTTTTAGAGCCATGCATGGCTCTCGAGATATCCTCATACATGGTGTCCACCTCATCGTCGGGGTGATTCGAGGTCGGGGCGTATACCTGTATAACCTTCAACGAATACCTTTCGATTATTCTGAGTATAAGGTACGCCACCCTGGTCGAAACACTCGATCTTCACTATGTTGTTCACAAGAGACTTGTGGACGATAAACCCGACACCGCCCTGGGACAGTTGATCGCCCTCCCGGAAATAGAGCAAGTTACCGGATTTGAGGATTATCGTGTCCTCCCCCTCTCTTCGGACTTCAGATAACCCTACGATATCCCATCGTAACTTGCTCAATTCTTCTTCGAGTTCGACAAGCTTCTCGTCGGTCCGCAGTGTACGTGTGTTGTATGCTGCCAGGTCCAGTCTTTTTTTGTTATGGTAGCCGGATCTCTGCCGGGGATTCTTAGCACCCCCTGCCCCGCCGTTACCTAGGCCGCTACCGTAACCAGGGCTAGCGGGGCCGCCGGGGACTAGGGGCCGATTTTTAATTGTGCTTCGCATGTGTAAATGCGTTAAAATAATAAAATAATAGAAATATTAAACAAATAATATATATTCTTAAACAAATAATTTGTTAGATTGATTCTTTTTAGTCAATTCATACATACATAACATCACGCCTGTAGGTATTCCCCGAAGGATTAGGCCAAGGTACACCCACATTTGGACAGTTATGTTATAAGTTCCATTAACCGGGCAAACCTATTACAACTAACCGGGCACAAATCCAGACTCCGAGCTGCTACTGAGAATTTCCCGATGAAAAAACCATTTTTCCCAACCCGGGAATTGAATCCAGAACCCCACGCTCAATTGTCGCGCTTGCGACATCAGTCAGTCAATTCAAATAACATTTAAATAGCCATGCATGAACTAAAAATTACGTGAAAATTGCTAGATTTTAGGTTACTCAGAACCTAGAATATTTCGCGATCAATACCGACTGGCAGAAGACGTATTATTTCAAGATAATCTAGCAATTTGAATTGCCATAATTATCTGCTTCATCAATAAGGTTTAATTTTCTAAAATTACTTCAGAGTTATTTTTCTGCATTAGGACCGAAATACATAAACCCAAGTTAATGAACCGCTAACTCTAGATCTACTCTTAATTCTACATCATTAAAATTAGATTAGCTAGGCTAGACGGTTTTGGGTATAAACATAGGAATGTTTATACCCAAAACCGTCTAGGTCGTTCCACCGGTATTATACTCAGACGTGATTCATATTATCGCAGTATAAATCGAAAGGGAACATGAATCAACAAAAGATTATCATAAATATATGAGTTTATGTCTGAGATTACACCGAAGTAACTGTTAGAGTGAATGGAATAACCAAACAGAGGGCCCTGAGTGAACTTATAAATATGTAAAAAGGAAACGCGTTCGATATTTACAAGATCTCTTATTACAAGATTTTCAATAATTGTTTGGTGACACAATATTTCCGAATATGGGAAATATTTCTTAAATTTGGAGAGAGTACATACCTATATCGGCTTTTAAATTAAGATGGGAAGCATTGTCTTAGGCCCTCGACATGTTGAGCCTAGCCAACGCAATGTACACGGCGTGGGTGGTTTTGTAAAGCCTGTACAGTAATGCCGCACCCGCCGCACCAGATATTGGTTCCATGTCACCCAGTGCTACGGGGACAGAATTAGCCAACAAAAGACATAAACTGGGCTGGAATTTTCAGTTTGACTGTTCATTGTATGGGTATTTCCAGTTTGACCATTCATTGTATGGGTAGTTTTAGTTTGACTATTCTTTGTATGGGTATTTCCAATTTGATTATTCATTGTAAGGGTATTTTCAGTTTGACTGTTCATTGTAAGGGTATTTTCAGTTTGACCATTAATTGTATGGGTATTTTCAGTTTGACTATTCACGGTATGGGTATTTTTAGTTTGACATTCATTGTATGGGTATTTCCAGTTTAACCATTAATTAACAATGAATGTTTGTATTGTATTATACATATTCATTATTTGGGAAGCCCTCGTTCAGCAATACAAGTTTAGGTATATGAAAAGGATCTTTGTACATTATCGAAAACAAAATTATTATTGATATAAGTTAAGAGAGAAGAGCCAATCCGTCAATGTAATATATCAGGAAATAAGAAACAGTGTTTAAGATATCGCTGACGTCACCCAAAGATGTACCAAGTGGATGAGAATTTCGTTACCACGAGCAGTGTTCACGGTAGCTTAGTGGCTAAAACACTGGCGTACTGAGCCAGGAGTCGCAGGTTCGAATCCTGCTCGTGAGCGATTTTTTCTTTCCACAATTTAAATCGTTAGATTTCGTTTCGCATGCGTAAAATGCGTTAAAAATAATAAATAATGTGAAATTCTGTTTCCGATCATGTAGTGGGTATCATATCCAATTTATCCTACTTCCTATTAATCCTAATTCCTACTATCCTATCCTATCCTACTAATAATATAAACGTGAAAGTTTGTGAGGATGTATGGATTTTTGTTACTCTTTCACGCAAAAATTATTATATGGATTATAATGAAATTTGTCATACAGATAGAACATAACCCGGATTAAAATATAGGCTACTTTTTATCTCGGGAAGATGAACAGTTCCTGAGGGATGCGTGATAAATGACATTCATGCGGGCGAAGTCGCGGGCATTGGCTAGTAATATTATAAATGCGAAGGTACGGATGTTTACATAACATAACATGACATAACCAGCCCATTACTATCCCACTGCTGGGCACGGGCCTCTTCTCCGAATGAGAAGTTAATACATTAGTCCACCACGCTGGTCTACTGCGGGTTGGTGGGTGTAGTCCACCATCGAGAACTGTATGGAGCACTCTTTATTGTGCAGGTTTCCTCACGATGTTTTCCTTCACCGTTAAAGCAAGTGATAATCGAATTTAAATCCACACACGAATTCGAAAAGTTAGAGGTGCGGGCCGGGATCGAACTCACACCCTCGTGCATGAAAGGCATGCCATCAACCACTAGGCTATCACTGTTTTTTTTATATTTACGACGACGACGTCTGGTTCGAGTGTCGGACTGCTCATAACGAGGTCGTGGGTTCAATTCCCACAGGACACAAATATTTGTGTGATTAACGTAAGTGTTTGTGTTGGTCTGGGTATTTCTTATGTATTATAAGTATGTATTTACAAAGAAAAAAGCATATAAGTATTATATCCATTGTCTAGTACCCATAGTACAAGCTATGCTTAGTTTGGGACTAGATGGTGCTGTGTAAAAATGTCACAAACATATTTATTTATTCATTTATTTATTTATTTATATATCGTCGCCTCAGTGCTTGAATGTCCAATCGACCATTGAACAAATTTTACCGGAGACGTGTTTTTAGTTTATTATTAATTTAAGAGAAATATTGTTTAAACTTTTAAGATTTAAGAATAATGTAATATATGCTATACATTGTTCTTAAATCATCAAATTTTTTAAAATGTTTCTCTTAAATCAATAATAAACTAAAAAAAACGTCTCCGGTAAAATTTGTTCAATGGTCGATTGGACATTCAAGCACTGAGGCGACGATATATGGATGTTTGCCATAATCACTGTATAAATCTCTGTTGATCGAAGTAGTAGTTTAGTTAGTTTATAGTCATAAAGAGACATCATCATAATCATCTTTTAGCCAAAAGACGTCCACTGCTGGACATAGGCCTCCTCCAAGCATCGCTACAACGACCGGTCTTGCGCTTCCCGCATCCCTTATTCATCAGGTCCACGTCAGTCCACCTTGTGTGAGGCTTACCCACGCTGCACCTTCCAGTACGCGGTCGCCACTTCAGAACTTTTCGGCCCCATTGGCCATTCGTTCTGCGATCAATGTAGACGTCCGCTGCCACTTAAGTTTGGCATTTCTTCTGGATATGTCGGTCACCTTCGTTCTCCTGCAAATCTCCTCATTTCTGATTCGATCACGCAGGGGCACCCCAAGCATAGCCCTCTTCATTGCCCTTTGGGTGACTTTAAGCCTATTTATCAGACCCATTTTGGGCGACCACGTTTCTGTTATAAAGAAAAAAGAGTAATCGTTGGTCTTAGTTGTACTTACTTTCATAGTCTCGCTGTGAGCATCTATCGATGCCATTAAATATATTACAATGCCTGAAATAATTATATTTGTTTAATATTAATACTTTTTTGAAATAAGGCCATTGGCCCATGGGGACTGACGAATAGCGTAACTCACTCGCGATCGCAATCATCTGGATTTCAATGTTCATTGCTCCGTGTGTTTTGACAATCCCTGTTATAGGCAACTACGTACCACGCAATGAATATTGCTTTATTTTCAAAATGA
This sequence comes from Asteroscopus sphinx, assembly GCA_949699075.1. Lineage (NCBI taxonomy): Eukaryota > Metazoa > Arthropoda > Insecta > Lepidoptera > Noctuidae > Asteroscopus > Asteroscopus sphinx. The sequence goes on along the minus strand of OX453022.1, from coordinate 15,352,265 downwards.
AAGCTAATGTCAAAGTGAATGCATTACACAACTGCTGCCTAATTGCGTAACTCACTCGCGATCGCATTCATTCGGATTTCAATGTTCATTGCTCTGTGTGTTTTGACAATCCGTCATATTGACAACTACGTACCACGCAATGAATATTGCTGTAATTTCAAAATGAAAGCTGATATCAATGTGAATGCATTACACAATTACCCCATTGCCCACTGAGCGGCCTATCTATATTTTTTTCAGTAACAAGTTTATAATCTTAAAGAAAGGAAAAATAATTAAATAGGAGAAATAATTGATAAAGTTAATGTTGTAAGTTTGTTTGTACATTTTTTTTTTCCTTGTTAGGTATTTATTTAAAGTCTTGTAGATAAGCCAATCTGGCGCACATAGCCACAATTTAGATCAGTACAAACTTGACTATTTTTTTATATTTACTGAACAAATCTCTTATCCAGTAAAACAATAGCGTAAATATAAATAAATACCTACTTCTCCGCCAAACAGTGATGCTTGCATTGCTGTGTTTCGGTCCGAAGGGTACGGGTGCCGGTGAAATTACAATCACATGAGACTTTCCATCTTCATGTCTCAGTTTTGTATTGCAGTTGTTATGGGCAATTGTAACGGCTTAACATCAGGTGGGCCTTTAGCTCGTTTCGCCATCCTATACAAAAAAAATACAAAAAATTGACCTTTTCATAAATATTTCAAATACAAAACAATGAACAAAAAATTATGTTGGATAAGTGAAATATCGTCATCATCAGCCCATTACTGTCCCACTACTAGGCAAGGGCCTCTCAGAATGAGAAGGTTAAGGCCTTAGTCCACCACGCTGGCCTAGTGCGGGTTGGCGGACTACACACACCATCGAGAACTGTATGAAGCACTCTCAGGTGTGCAGGTTTCCTCACGATGTTTTCCCTCACCGTTAAAGCAAGTGGTAATCGAATTCTGATACGTGTGAGGTGCAATATAGAAATGCGTGTTCATATTTTAATAATAATAATAATCACGATAGTCGTAACGGCCAATGGTCTCATAGCCAAGAGCCTCGACCAACATCTTAAGAGGCTCTCGTTAGGTGGCTGGGTCAAGGGCCATATTCAGAAGGCGGTTCTCCTCGACACGGCACGTATTGTGAGGAGGTTCCTGTCTCTGGGGCCCTAACCGCCGGTAGCTTGGACCCTGCTCCCGATGCCGGTGGAACATTATTTTTTATATATTTAAATGTTTTTTGTTTCTTTTTATAAAAATATTAAAAAATGTATTTAATAAGTTGATTACTGAATAAAGGAGATAATAATCACTTTATTTCAGATAGCCATCCATATTTGTTTGTAGTAATCTTAATAACTATGTTAGTACGGTCGACCGCACGTCGGTGGTAACACTTTGACATTAGCAGCATCTTTATTTTGTAAGCAGTAAGGGCAATTTTCGAATTAAAGTGTTACCACTGTCATGCAGTCGACTGTACATGTCAAATAGACATTTGGCATTTTAAGAGCTCATTCAAGGAATACTATTGAACAACTTTTACTTATTATTACTTTACTTTAACTTTTACTTATATTATTATATAATACAACAAACTTGTCTTGTCTTGTTGTCTGGACTTTAAAAGATACTATGATCCCTGAGTTTGTTTTGGTATTTCTTCTCAGAGGTAGTCATAATTATAGGAAATGCCGATGTCATCTAGTTTTCATAAATAACAGACTTGTAAAAGTGATCTTTAACATCCAATTTGCAGAATAAATGATTTGTATTCAACTTTTACTAAGGGGTCAACCCTGAAATTACGAAAAAAATATCAGCTGATTTATATTATTTGTCGAGCGACATCTATGATTTTGTAGAGAACAGTTTTTTTGCCAATTCAAGTTTTGTCCTATAGTAAATGTTATTCTATGCTATGCCCTGAATGAGGATTTCTGATAAACGTTGCATAAATTAGATCCGTTTTAAAATTACACATATTTAAGTAAAACTTACCTAAAAATACTATCATTGTAATACATCATAATCTTTTTTTCTGTGAAAAGTGTACATTTCTAGGCTTTGATGTAGAAATAAAGTCATTCCGTTCTATATTTTATTCCATCTATAAAATTTGTTATAACTCTTTTACGGCTGTAGCAATAATAAGGGAAACGATGTACAAATACACGTGATTTTATAAAGATTAAACCAAACATACCTACTTGTTTTGTTTTCAATATATTTCTTTCTTTGCAATACCTACTCCTCTCGCAGGTCTGCTTGAAGAGATTTCTATAAAAGAAAAGAGAGATAAGCAGCCCTTTGTACTGTAATTTCTTAAATATAATAATATATAGGTAATTATTTTCTCTCTCTGTGTGCGTAAATAGTTAAATGATTTTTTTATTACGCTTTATTGTACACTCATTTAAGTATATTTTTTTGCAAATTTTATGCTAGTTGGTGTTGGTTGTATAAAAGTTGTTTTAATTGAGTTTTTTCCCACTTGCTCGGAAAAAAAAAATACATTATTCGGCTCTTTTCGATACGCATCGAAATAACAAGCCAGCAATTTCCAACACGACAATAATGAGAAGCATTTTCTGACCGTTTTTTTATTTATTCTTGGAGTGTTTTTAGGTATAAAATATTTATTATTTTAAAGCCTGAATGCACATAGCTTTTCAAAAGTTTAAAAAAGAACAAAGACCGCGTGCGGGCAAATTGGCGAGAATGAAAATTATGTTTCTGTTTCCTTGCAAATGAGAAAAAAGTACTATACAAGTCTCGGCCGAAATAGTAATTAACGGCCTCGGTTAGTTAAAAGAAAACTTACTGTTTAAAATCACTTCGGAAGTACTCGGCTCGGCCATCCAATATTACTCGGCCGTCAATTGTTTTATTTCAGGCCTAGACAGTAATGTACTATTATTATGAGTATGTACTCATGCTCTTAATTAATCATTAAGGCTTAAAGGGTGGATAATGAATAACAACTTAGTTCTGTGTTAAGCTCGCCGATGTACATAAACTTTCCTACTGTAATATAAATGTATATCTGTGTGTACAATAAAGAATAAGAACAAGTAACCTTGTATATTTTTATGATACTGAATTTATTGACTAGATTTTGATAAATTTTGGACAACCACCTCAAGACGCCTTATGTTTTTGTGCACACCAACTTTTTTATTATTTTTTGTATTCTCTTCTTCTATCGTGTCGACATGAGCTACATAATGATAATAGCTCATGCCGTGGGGAAAAGATTAGCTAGTCAGCAGGTTGGTAGCGGCGCTGACTGCCCAGGGTGCACCGGACGATCAATTAAATAGCGTCACTCGTGGAGGCTCTTTTAATGCACCCCATGCATGCATGTATTCTCTAAGCTAAGGAGATGCAAGTGCACATGTTGCCCCCCATTCCTGGTGCCCGTGATAGTGATTGATGATCTATCAACTAGGCTAATAAATACATAAAGCCAAATTTGGACCTTCCCTTTTAACATTTAATTGACCTCATTCTATAGTCCTTCATTTATAAAAATTACTAGAAATTGAATAAATGAAGGACCTACATACATACAATCGACGAATATAAGAGATCAAAACAACAATGTTTTATTGTCAATTAAAAATATTTATATTAATTTTCCACCACTCTTAAAACCAATACTTGTGACTTGATTCCTTAACCTATTCCAGTTCCCAAGTCTTTTTGATTTGGACATACACCTTCCTCTTCCTTGACGTGTCTGAAAACTGAAAAGATGATGTCTTAATTTCAAGTGTTACAGTATGGGACTTTCCGAGTTGTTGTCAGTAACAAGAGATCAGTTACTATACGAAGATTTCATAAAAGGCGATTGGAGGACAACGTTAGTTTAGAAATATCAGCTACTTCCCCTTTTTTGTTGAAAGTTGTAAGCTACAATCATCAATCTGTCTGCTTTGTATGGTGACAAGCTGATATAATATTGCTAAATATATAAACTGTGGAAATAAAAATTGCTTACGAGCATGATTCCAACCTGTAACTTTTGATTTAGCACATCAATCGCTTTAACATCTAACTGGTGAACTCAATCATTGCTCGTGTTATTAATTTAACTTCCATCTTGAAACCGTATTTTTCACCCTGCTTGCCTTAAGAATAACTAATAATATATTAATCCAAACGAAAAATATTCCGAGGACAAAGATAGAATCATAAAAAAAATGATACAAATCCAGCTTTTAGAATCATCACTTTTAAACTGTCAAATCATAGACTGATTAAGCAATTTTCTTGAAAATAATGTGAAAATAAATATAAAATATCTCACCCATACTATATTCACAAGAGTACTCGTACAAATCACACAGGTCCAGAAAAGTCCTCGCTTCATTGACAGATTTGCCACATATTATGACCGTGTCGTGGAAACAAGAGTACGCGTGCTCACATAGCTTCTTCAATTCTGACTGAAGCAGAGAATTAGAATTTTAGATAGCTGTAGCTTTAAGCTAAGCATTACTAATCCATAAGGGTGTGTACAGATCTGGTGAATCCGCTGCACGTGAGACGCACACGGGCTGCACGGATGCAGTTACTGTTACTGCAACTGTTTGGTACATCTTTGATAATTATGGCGGCTGGCCAATGCACTGCGAATGCGCAGCTCACGTGAATCTGTACACACCCTAAAATGGTGTTTATATGTTGGACAAAGAAAGTAGTAAGGCGAATTAACATATTACAAGTGGACTGCTGTGGACTATGTGAGTATGATTGTCGATACATTGCATTGATTCCATGTCAAGTCTGTTCAATCTTTCCGAATTTGAATTTAACTACAAAACGAAAACTAGTAAATAATCTCGTTGGACCATTTAAAGGTTAGAAAGTATGTATTTTGCATTACATTAACTGAATCCAACATTTGGATTTAAGTAAACTGAATTACATCTTAAATTATCATATACATCATAATTAACCTTCTTGCAGTCGTCTCAAACTACTCCTGTCGGTAACCCTTGTGCGACTAATGATTCACTATCTCACATTTCTAACGTTCACGTAAGCAGTGCTGAATTGATTAAGATTCTCAAGGAACTAGACCTCACAAAGTCCGCTGGACCAGATCAGGTTCCTCCTGTTTTATTGGTCAAGTGCGTAGACACCATTTCGCTACCTGTCGGTTTACTTTTTACCAAATCCCTGTCGGATGGCGTTGTTCCATCTATATGGAAGTCTGCTTTCATAACCCCTATCCACAAAAAGGGCTAAAAAATTGATGCTTTAAATTATAGACCGGTCTCAAAATTATGTATACTAGCCAAAGTATTCGGAAGAATTATTTATAACCAATTATATGGTGCACTCATTCAATAGCTCTCAGCGTGGATTCCTGAGAGGGCGGTCAACGACATCCAACCTTACACTGCTGAACGATTTCATATCTGAAGCAATGAGTAAAGGGAAGCTGGTCGACGTCGTTTACACAGATTATAGCAAATGTTTTGATATAATTGATCACAACACGCTAATTTTCAAATTGGACCAAATTGGTATTTAAGAGGAGACCTTCTCCGATGGTTCTATTCATACATATGGAACCGATCTCAAGCCGTTGTGATCAATAACTACATTTCTAGTTGGGTTATCATACCCAGTGGGGTGCCTCAGGGCTCCCTTCTTGGCCCATTGCTCTTTTTAATTAATCTTTGTGAACGACATCGGTCATCGCTTTCATCATGCTCAATTACTATGCTTTGCGGACGATATGAAAATATTTAAGGCCATCTCAACTGCCACAGATGTGTCAGACCTACAGGCAGATCTTACTCGCTTAGATGACTATTGTTCTCGTAAAAAGCTTGATTTAAACCCTACCAAGTGCTCGGTTATCTCCTATAGCAGGAAAATAAATACCATCCTCTCTGATTATATATTGAAAAGGCAAAAACTCCAGAGGTGTTTTAACATACGCGATCAGGGTATTATCCATGACTCCAACTTACTGTTTGATGAACATGTTGACAATATTATCTCTAGGGCATATCGGGCATTGGGCTTTGTGATGCGTATGTCAAATAGTTTCAAAGAGGCGAAAACATTATACTGCACGTATGTGCGTAGCATATTGGAGTATGCTAGTCAAGTTTGGAACCCACGTTACGATAAATACATCTCTCGGATTGAGAGAATCCAAATGAAATTTTTAAAATACTTATGCTACCGCTTAAAATGCAAATATGCTTGAGAAGATTACTTAAAACTGTGTGCTAAGTGCTTAAAAGTGTGTGTGTTTATATTATTTTCTCTATAGTACACCGCCAACTACCTGTTATATTTTCTTGTACATTTCAAGTCCATCCAATGGTTGTCTGGAAGAAATTGCTTTAAGCGATAAGACCGCCAATTGTTAGTACTGTGCTCATGTTTGTTATAACTTTGTTTTTATTTTTATGGTGTGCAAACAATAAAGTATATCTATCTATCTATCTAAGTTACACATTTTACCATTGACTACGGCGAGAAGTAGCGGATGTCACATTTATGGTGAACATCATATCGGGTTCTGTTGATTGTCCCGATCTCTTTTCTAAAATAGCCTTAAATGTACCAACGAAGACCGTAAGACACTATACTCCCATCTATGTACCTCTGGTTTCCTCCAACTATCGTCAGAATGCGTTCCTGTGGCGAGCGAGCAATACCGTCAACAACAAAATGTAAACAGTTGAAATTTGACATATTTGTGACAAGTATGCAATCGGCGAGACGAGCAATTAGTCTAGATTTCTTTCAGAAATTTTAATTACTACTTTAATATTAATGAATCTATATTTAAAATTATATCCACGCATCCTACCGATGGCCGTTGGAGCAGACGAGTCCTTGAGTGGAGACCGCGTATCGGCAAACGCAGCGTAGGGCGCCCCCCTGCCAGGTGGACCGACGACCTAAAGAACGTGGCTGGGGGGGACTGGATGCGGAAGGCAGAGGACCGAGCGTTGTGGCGCAATTTGGGAGAGGCCTATGTTCAGCAGTGGACTGCGATAGGCTGAGTTGATGATCCTACTGTACTCAGTCACTATTCGTGAAGACCTATTATTTGCAGATTGTATCTTATTTAATATTGTTATTCTATAGTAATTGCTGTTGGTCTTCCAAATAGTAAATAAATAAATAAAAATAAATTATCTCCATTTAAACTTAGCTTACCAATTGAGCCTTATCACCAACTATATGGCAATTGACCAACACTACAAATTGTAGAAATAATAACAATAAGCCTTTAATTATAAACATTTCTGGTTAAATCCTTTAAATATGCAAAGTCTATCGATAAAATGATAGTACTGATAGAAAAATTATTGATCAAAACTTACAACAATCACAGGAAGTTTGTCTACTCATGTGTTTAATGACAAATTGTGTCTTTGTTCAAAATTCTAAACATTACCAAGAGTTTACTTGGATAGGATGAATGTTGTATGTTCGGTGTTCGGTTGTATATTATTATAATCAATACAAGGAAACGTACAATGTATTACGTATACCTAATTGTCCTCTATCAACACCATTTAAGCTTCGACTTAATCTAAGCTACATCACGATAATTGAACTTTAATAATGAAAATAGTAAAATAAAAGATATTAATAATAATAATAAATATCTTTGGGACATTTTTTTACACAGCACCATCTGGTCCCAAACTAAGCAGAGCTTGTATTATCGGTACTAGACAATGGATATAATACTTATATACTTTTTTTTTGTAAATACATACTTATAATACATAAGCAACACCCAGACCAACACAAACACTCATGTTCATCACACAAATATTTGTGTCCTGTGGGAATCGAACCCACGACCTCGTTATCAGCAATCCGACACCCGAACCACTAGACCACAGAGGTCGTAGGTACACTTTGTTTTTTCTTACGACAGACATAGTAAAAAATATAGACTAAGTGCTGCGAACATTCATATATTGTACGGTAGATTAAAATATTTTTTTTAGAAATATCTGTAAAGACGATTGTCATCTTAGTCTACCTGCGACCACGAAATGCTGCAAAGCTTTCGAAACGTCAGGGAAACCAATTTAAATAATATACGTGATTTAATCCAGTTAAACTTTGTTTTATTATTCATAGTGAAGTCAAAAAAAACCGTGCTCGTTCGTGTACAACCAGTTCTTATGCACATACCATGCACCTGAAGGATATTTGCTTTCGCGATTCTTACTGGACGATGCCACGACAATTGTACTGAGAGGGGTGAGCAAGGTTTGAAGCGCATGTGTGTGCGTGAACGCTGGTTGTACACGAAGGAGCACGGTTTTTTTTGACTTCACTATGAATGTTCGCAGCACTTAGTCTATTTGTACTATGTCTGTGTTTCTTACTTGTCAGCAAATAAAGTAAAACATGTAAACAATCTTAGCATGTCTTTTTAGTGCTTTTCTACAATAATAATGATTAAAAGACATAAAGTTAACAATTTAGCAAACTAAATAACATTTTAAAACTAATTACATGTGCAAAACTACTAGTACTACTACTCTAGTCTAGTTATATTTAATTGGTAGTTATTTGAATAAAGATTACGAAGATTGTTTACTACAAGAGGGAAAAAACAGACCACCTATTTGGATTGCAAATATAATATTTTAAATTCATATACGTATACAGTTTGACTGTTTGAATGAGGGACTCATTGAAGGAACATGTCATTCAGTACTTGATTCTTGTTTCAAATATGTAAAAAAATGGCACCATACTTTTTAAATACTTTTCCAATCGATATCAACCAGATTTCAACAATTACTGTGGACACTGTTACCCGCTTTTTTATTTTTATTTAACGGCCATGGGTACAAGTCCTTAAAGCCTAACTTAAATAGAAACAGATCAATTAGGTATTACAATTTTCCTACAGTATTAGCAATAAATGTATACAAAGTTTGGTTATGAAAAGCCATAGAAATCGAATCATTCTTCAGTGAAATTAAAAGTCAACATAAAAATATAAAATAATTTATTTTCAGCATTCATTATTTCCAGAGGTCAATAACTCCTGTGTTCTGGTATCTTTATATGGGTCAGTTCTTTCAGTTGCTAATGCCTTTCCGCCGTTTTGCCTGGGGCTTTCGGAAAGGTGTTTGCTATTTTATGGGTTTCTGTGGGTATTTCAGGTCAAAATGGTAATTTTAAATGATAAAGTTTGAATATGAATATTATGAAATTTTGTATGAAAAGAAGTTTAAATATTAAGTAATTAATACTCTTAGAAAAATTACATAATTACCAGTAAACTGAATTAGTCACTGAAGCTGGTAAGTAGACATGGTAAGTAGACATGGTAAGTAGACAAGTAGTACCACAGCGTAAAAAGCTAGAGTTCCTTAGACCAGGGGTTCCCAAACCTTTATGGTTTCGGAACCCTAAAAAGAAAAGAAAGATATATTTTTATTTTATGGAACCTCACCACTAACTAAACGAACTCAATTAGTTGAAATAATTTTTTTTTTGCTTGTTTGCGGAACCCTGGCTTTCCTTTATCGGAACCCAAAGATTCCGCAGAACCCACTTTGGGAATCGCTGCCTTAGACTATGGTAGTACTAATTAGTAATTCTATATCAGAAATTAATTCAGAATGTTCCGTGTGGTGCCGGACGTAAAGAATCGCACCACCCTACATTTTCTCATGGGTGTCGTAAAAGGCGACTAAGGGATTTACCAGAAGATGGGTAGCAGCGTTCTCTGAGTATTTAACCAACCAACTGCGATCGCCAACCCGCCTGCCAAGCGTGGCGATTATGGCATATCCCACCAAACTGCTTGGGGAGGCCTATGTCCAGCAGTGGACGTCTTTCGGCTCAAATGATGATGATGATCATGATGACTATATCAGGAATACTAGGTATTGAACATCGGTCAATACAATAATAATATAACATACTAGGGTCAAAGGTCAAATTATAACTAAACGAAAATTCCAATACAAATTATAAATTAAACGAACAATACAGTTGTAATAAACATTTATTTTAGTGAATGAATGGTCTAAATGTGGTCTAAATATAGAATAAAATAAATTGGAATATTCAAATGAAGTAAGGTTTTAAATAAATTTGCAATTAGTCATCAAAGTAACTGTTGGTTGGTCGACGAGACACCGTGAGTAGGGATCTGTCCTCAGGACACGCTGTTTGCTTGTAATCTGGAATTATTTAATTTAAATAAGTTAAATCTAGTAAACAAATTGTATTTTTTTGTATATTATGTACAATACGTGCAGTGCCAGTTCGACTGTCATTTGAAGAAAACCATCAAAAAAATCTATTCGATTTGTTATTTCGCACATAACGTATTTCCTAACAAAGAGTGTATCAATATGTAGCACGCTGCCCTTTTTGGAGTTAAGGGTATTTCTGCTCTAAAGAACACATTTTTTCTTTTGTGACCACAGTCACAGTAAAAAATATAGAAGAAGTGCTGCGAACAATCATAGTGAAGCCAACAAAACCGTCTTCCGTCTTCACTTTTTACTACGTCTGTGCTTGTAACGTAAAAACAGTTGCCCGTAATAATTTATACTATTTGGATCACGTACAAATGTAAGATGGTGAGCTAAATATCAAAATACATGTAGGTATTCGTTTACTTTCTTTGTTGTTGAAATATTCTCTTCAAAACATGAAATGTCAAAAGAATGTATCTTTGAAATGAAACATTAAACTTTGTGACTGGAAGAATGAAACAAGTCTGACACTAAACGAGGCAGTATGTGTTTTATTAAAATGTAGAACTTTCGATTTAGAAACCTTCAAAATATGTCGAAGAAAACTTCAAAGTTTGCATTTTCCTAGTGAATACATACGTTTATTAAAGCATCGTAGCTAATTGAGCGTCAATCATTGTAGCTGACACTCGATCTATCTACGTCTGCAGTGTAATTCCCGCTCAACTGACAGCTGATGCTACCGAATGACATTTCCATTGGTTGCAATGATGATAATGTTTGTTGAACTGTACGCTACGCTAAAAAAATTTAACCCCTTCAAAGACCGCAAGGCCGTCGCCGGGAGCGAAAAAATAGATTATTTGCTGTGTCTTATTAGCAGACGAGATGATGGACTAACAAGAGTAAGTGATAATATTTTCTCTAATATCGGAACTACCATTTTACCAACATTCGACCGAAGAATGAAGTTTGGATTTAATTACACCAAACCAAGATCCGATCCTACAATATAAAGAGACGGGTAAGTAGACGTTTTAAATTTCTATGGATTTAATGATGAAGAAAATGATACAGCTGCTTAATTGCGTAACTCACTCGCGATCGCAATCATCTGGATTTCAATGTTCATTGCTCTGTGTGTTTTGACAATCCGTCATATTGACAACTACGTACCACGCAATGAATATTGCTGTAATTTCAAAATGAAAGCTGATGTCAATGTGAATGCATTACAAAATTACCCCACTGGTCTCTGAGCAAAAGAATAAGATAGACGGAGTGCGTATAACAAGTGACTGAATCCAGAAAAGGAATACTAAATGGCAAAGGAGTACCTACTATTTCGCCAATATTATTCGCGAGCTGCGATCTGGAGCGTACGTCTAATCCTCAGGCTAAAAGAATTGACGCTCCCGATCGCGGCTCGCGAACACTGTGGGCGGAAAAGTACCTACTCATTTGCCATTTGGTATTCCTTTTACCAACTGCGATCGCCAACCCGCCTACCAAGCGTGGCGATTATGGCATATCCCCATTGGGGGAGGCCTATGTCCAGGAGCGGACGTCTTTCGCCTGAAATGATGATGTTGATGATGATTCCTTTTTCAGGCTTCAGTTGCCAGTTCTACGTGCTCCGTCTATCTTATTCTTTGGTCTGAGGTACAGGTATACTTACTCCTCCTTCTAATACAGTTGTAGTCAAACATATCGCAGAGATCTCTGAAGCCCATAATGTCTCCAGCATGGCTGAGACCACAGATAGGCACGCGGTCGTGGTTGCAAACTTTTGCCATGCTGCACCATTTAGCTCCCATCTGTATCAGAAACAATAGAATGTGAATTAGTGATGGCCTTTGAAAGCTGTTGAAAATGAAAATAATAAAATCAATAATAAAATAATAAAATGGTTGAGGGCCAAGTGCATTAGCACAACTTGGGAGTCTATTGGGAGACACTTATTTCCAGCGTAGATAGCAATAGGCTGCGTTGATGATTATGAATCATGTTACACTGTCAAATTTAATTGGGTAGCTGGCCTAAACATTATTATAACAATAACTTGTAGAAACAGTGGGGTGGGTACGTTTTAATTCCAATTTTACTGTTTATGGCTCCAATAAATAAATAAATGAACATTTTTGGGACATTTTTAGACAGCACTATCTAGTCCCAAACTAAGCAGAGCTTGTGCTATGGGTCACTAGACAATGTGTCACAATACCATGTAATACTTAAAGCTGCTTGCATGGAAGGCTTTCCCGGAGTCCACCATCTATTGTGTTGAAGATGGCCACCGGGGAGGTTTTAGTGCGGTAAAAATCCCACACACCCACAAGCACATGCCTCTTCCCCTTGCTGGTAGACTTTTGATGGTTTCATCCGCGGAAAAAAAAAGTTACAGGCAGGTAATATTATTATAATATCCTACATATTATAGGATAATCCGATTGATAACATATTTATAGATGTCGTAAGAAGGCAATCGGCAAATTATCAGGTAATGAGCAAAGTGTAATACCGTGCTCCGAATACATAACCATCTTCGAACATGGTTACGCGATATTATGGCGAGATGCCAAACGATTACGTTGTATAGTAAGTACCAGTTTCTACACAATGGCTGGCTACACATGGCGTAAGTGAGGGTAGAACATTATTATATCAGCTCAGGACTTCATGTTATACATACTGGGTGTCTGGGAAACGCTCCCGAAACTGAAAGGCTATTATCTGAAAACACGTCCTACTTTGGAAAAAAGGTTCGCTTAATATTTCACATAAAGTTGTTTTATTAAGTACCTACCTAATACTTTTATCCATTTTCATGAAATTTTAAACACTGGAAGGTTATTTCAGAAGGTTATTTTTAGCAAAATAATCCTTGTTTTATTAACGCAATAAATATGAAAATTCATAAAAGGCCAGCTTTGGGGTATTTTACGACTCTCAATTTAAAAAAAATCTAATTAAATTGTGAAGAATTACTTTTTTTACCTTCCTCCCCATTGCGACGTCTTCATTATCCCGCTCCTTGGGGGGGCCATGGGCCCTCGTCAGTAATATAATGGAACAGAACAGGCAGATAACTGAAATTTAAATATTTACGATATTATTATGATAGTTATTTATGTTTTTTTAGTTTTGTCGAAACGTACTTAGTATTTTCTAATCTTAGAGTAACAAGGTACACAAACAAAAACCAAGTCCGCGCGCGTAATTCAAAGCAACTAAATTGGAGCCAGAAATGGCCCCGTTCAGTACAGCTAACGCGCGCTTGCGCTTGCTAATGTGTGTCGGCGAACATTTTACGTGCCATTGTTCTTATTCATCAACATTGAGCGAAAATTTGTATGAAACTAAAACTATCACTCTATGTCTTATTAATCTAAGATCTGTCTATTAATTTAAATAAATGTGACTACAAATTAAAAAAAAAAACAGATTTGTTACGTAATATGACACATAAAACAGTTTTGTTTCAGATTCATTTTTTTCGAAGGAAAATCAAACTGAGTGACGTGATGGCTTCTATATCAGGAAAGAAGTGGGCATGGGCAGGATTAAGAATTTATGCCTGAAATGAACACATATTTTTGAATCATCAAGAATACTAAAACGAACGCACCGAAAAAAGAAGTAAAATTGTCAAAATTGGCAGTTGCCACTGTCTAATCTGACAGTTATGTGTCAAAATTGCTTTGCCTCTGCAAAGCATTCGAAACGTCAGGAAAAACAAATTTTCATAATAATAAATTTAAATAAATAAATAAATATTTTTGGGACATTTTTACACAGCACCATCTAGTCCCAAACTAAGCAGAGCTTGTAATATGGGTACTAGACAATGGATATAATACTTATATTTTTTTTTTTGTAAATACATACTTATAATACATAATAAATACCCAGACCAACACAAACACTTATGTTCATCACACAAATATTTGTGTCCTGTGGGAATCGAACCCACGACCTCGTGATCAGCAGTCCGACCCTCGAACCACTAGACCACAGACGTCGTCAATACACGATGTAATCCGGTTAAACATCGTGGTCGCAGGAAGTAGTCGTTTTGTTTCGTTTAACATAACATAACATGACCAATTATTTTATTATTTTTAACGCATTTACGCATGCGAAGCGAATACTAAAGATTTAAATTGTGGAAAGAAAAAAAAAATACCTGCTCGTGAGCGATTTTTTCTTTCCATAATTTAAATCTTTATAACATAACCAGCCCATTACTGGCCCACTGCTGGGCGCGGGCCTTGTTTCGTTTGCCGGTCAACTTTCACTTCGGAAACGGAAACTGTTCGAACGTTTGTAAATAACACCGCTGAACTCTGCAGAAGTCGTAGGTTCGAATCCTGCTCGTGAACGAATATTTCTTTCACAATTTAGATCTGTAGATTTGGATTTAGTTCAAAAAAATTGATAAGAAACACATATTTTGTTAGTAAAAAGTTGTTAAAAATAACTATACCCTGTGTACTTGGTCTGAGTGAGTATACACCCCTATTTTATTTTACCATGTTTTTGTCAACTCGCTTTCCTTCGCGTATCTATTCGGTACAAATTTTAAAATCGATTTTAAACTAACTTCCCGATTAGTCTTGAAACTTAACTGGATGACGGTATCGTTTAAAAAACGGTATTAAAAAAACTTTTTCATCAAATTATTATACAACGTGTTATTGAAATAACTCAAAACCTCTTAAGCGGTCATTTTCCTCATCATTATGAACAACTTTTACTATGGGACCAACCCTGATATCGCGAAAAAAAAACTGATGTTCCCTACATTTGTGTTCACATTAATCGACAAAATGTAAGGAACAGCTGATTTTTTTTCGCGATTACAGGGTTTGTCCCATAGTAAAAGTTGTTCATACTGATGAGTACAATGATAAGAGGTTTTCAGTTATTTCAATTACACGTTGTTTACTAAAAACCTTTAAGGGTAGTCTCTGCTCATCAAACAACTTTTACTATGGGACCAACTCAATAATTTTTGGTGGTTTCGCACGCATCGTTTTTGTGTCGCACGCGACACACGGAGGGAATTTCTTGGTTTACAAGTAGATATTTAAAGAAAAAAAATTTTTTTTGGTGTTGATTTTTTTATTGATTCGTGTTCAGTATCAGTGGTATAGTCACCTCCTTAAATATGGCTCGAATACAGATCAACACGTTGTATAAATGGATACCGAACACGATCAAAATGTATCGAAGTCACTTAAAGCTTTTTTTGTAGACGTGTATCAAAATTTCGGCTGAATTGAATTTCATAATTGCGTAGTCATATTTCGAGAGCCCAGCAGCTTCAGGGAATGCTTTCGTATAAAAATTTCTACCGGGTCAACTCTGAAATCTCGAAAAATCATCATCTGCCTTTCTTACATTTAGGCCAATAGGATTGCACTTTTCTATAAAACAGCAGTTTTTTATACACTTTTTCTGGTTTGATGCCGTATTAAAAGTTGTTCTTTGCTAAGCCTTGCATGAGCTCTCTCCAAATATGACCACGCATTTCTGATACATATACGTTGTTTAAAAAGTAGGGGTGTAAAAATGCTTACCTAAAATTTTTCTGGAGGCCATTTTAATCTTCAAAACGTTTTCACTCGAAGGATGCACTATGAGTGACACCGTACAGTGTTTACCTAACTCGCTATGCCCAGAATGTTCGCTATTGTCTATCGGTTAAGCAAAACTTCCGCAGATTCTATGGAAACGCCTCCATTTTGTAAATATAATAACGTCTTGTGTATGTTACTTGTTTGTTCCAATAATGTCATGTAATATCGACTACATGTATATAAATTTTATGATGTATGAATCGTGTCCACGAGTCAAGAATTAACAGAGGTTTTTTCATATTTTTTATTCAGTTATTTTAGGTACGGTCGACCGCACGTCAGTGGGCACAGTTTGATGTTGACAGCGCCTTTATTTCGTAAGCAGTAAGGGCGGTTTTCTAATTCAGGTGTTGCCGCTGTCGTGCAGTCGACTGTACTTTCCTTATATTTCATGTGTTTTCTCGTTTTATTTTAATTGTACCTACACCTTTTTTGCCATGTAGGAATCCTCATGGACACACTCCGCCCGGGGTAGGCGGAGCCAGTGTCGGACTCTTACCGACTAAAACCACCACGGTGTTCCGGTTATCTGTTACTGTTACAAAGATATAGCCCTGTGACAGACAGACGGACGGACGGACGGACAGACAGCATAAAATAAAAAATAATAAATAAAAATTGTTTATTCTCGCCACTAAAGATTACAATGTTATGATACACATTTCATTATAATTAATTTTGTGGTGGTTAAATTTGGAAGCACAAGATTTTGACCCTATCCCCTGAACTAGGCGTAAACCTGTATCTCAGGAGATAGTGTTCAGCCATCGTTAGTCTAAAAATAAGTCTTAAAATATATGTGTGTCACTCCTATTTAAAATTTTTTTCTCATAAATTTTTCACTATAAGATGTATACTGATTTGTAAAGGTTTTTGACAATAGTGGTGATACTTAGTGTACGGAGTATGGGGTGAGTATGTGATGAAGAATGTGAGTAATGTGTGTGGACAGACAGCATAGCGAGAGTAATAGGGTCCCGTTAGCACCCTTTGGGTACGGAACCCTAAAAAGGCCAAGAAAAGAATGCCAGGCGGGATTTTCAAGGAAAAAAACAAAAATTTACCAAATAATGTACTATTTTTTAGCTACAAGTGCACCGAAACGTATTGTAGTTACAAACTTTAGAAGTCTTTAGTGAAAACTAATAAAAACTTTCAAAGTAGGTTATACTAAGTTGTAAGTTTGTTTCATAGCCAGTGGCGGATTCAAATATTTCCCAAGGACGCCCTACGTAAAATTTTTGCCGCCCACCTCTGCAATTATCAGTTCCTAGATTATTTTTCTATTTCAGCAATTTGGTTGAAAATGCACAAAAAATCAAAAATTGTTTTTAGGTATATTTATGAACCAATGGAAGCTCTATAATCAAGTTATCGAGAAGTTATCAGAAAGATTTCTTGTAAACTTCTTTCTGAGTAAGACATCAGGATACCGTCTTTTTTAGGCCATCTTTCAGAAATACTTCATACTTCTTCTTTAAGACTACTGTAAGACGGCCTAAAAAAATAGGCCTAAATTTGCCGCCCTTAAAACCAAGCCTCCCGAACCTGCTGGTAAATCCGCCACTGGCCGTAAACTATAAAGTTATCCCTGTACCTCTAACCTTACAATAAAGTTATCCCTGTACCTCTAACCTTACAATAAAGTTATCCCTGTACCTCTAACCTTACAATAAAGTTATCCCTGTACCTCTAACCTTACAATAACTAGGTTTAGAATCGCAGTAGTCGCACGTAGTGCATTATATAATTCGTATGCGCTTGCGCTTACTTGCTTGAGTTGGATAACGAAGTAGTGATAAAGTAGAAAATCAAGCTTTACGGTTGTCATCTTATGTTATGAATATGATGCACTGATAATAATTTTGAAAGTGTTCATTTGTATTGCACTTTTAAAGTTTGTGGTGTAATTTTAATTTTTATTGCTTCATCAATTCAAATTCTTCCATCATCATCATCATCATTTCAGCTGAAAGACGTCCATTGCTGGAAATAGGCCTTCCCCAAGCATAGCCACAACGACAGGTCCTGCGTTTTCCGCATCCAGGATTCCCGCGACCTTCACCAGGTCGTCGATTCACCTTGTGGAGGGCCTACCCACGCTGCGCCTTCCAGTACGCGGTCGCCACGCCAAATCTTTTCGACTCCATCGGCCATCCGTTCTGCGAGCAATGTTCCCCGCCCACTGCCACTTAAGTTTGGCAATTCTTCGGGCTAAATACCGCAATGTCTCAAGACGAAAGCACAGATAATATAATATTACAGTAACCGTAGTAGCAAATTATGCTATGAATGGTACAATATCGTTAAACGCGAGGAGACCCCCAGGTGTGCCGGGTGCGGTGCAGCCCCAACGTGATACTGCGCTGTACAGCGAGCAGACTCGACTGCTTGTGTGTGGACCGCTGCTGCAAGCTTCTACCTCGGTGCTGAGCTTGTAGAAGGTTTCGCTTAATATACTATATGTAACAAAAACCCTGTTGTTTCTCTGAGCTACGTTATCAGAATCGATATTCATACGTAAGGACACAACTCATTTGGAAAAAACTCTTCAATAAAAATAATCAAATCAAATATTAAATCATTATTAATTCTAAATTGAAAGTGATTTTATCACTTAAAACTCTGACTGAGTGATTATATCAATAAAAATAATCAAATTAAATACTAAATCACTATTAATTGTAAATTGAAAGTGATATTATCACTTTTAATATTTAATTTGATTATTTTTATTGAAGAGTTTTTTTAAATGAGTTGTGTCCTTACGTATGAATATCGATATTGATAACATAGCCCACAGGAACAACAGGGTTTTTGTTACATGTTGTACAGTGCGCCTAGGTTAAGTGTGTAGAATAGGAATACTAACATCATTATTAAACAGCATTATTACTAACCCATTGTGTCTTTGTTACTTGTAAATAAATAATTTATTTATTTATAACAGTTCGAACAGTCTATTCGTCGCGATATGTTTGACGCTGACTGTATATTGTCTGTGTTCCGCATTGTTGTTTTGTATCTATGTAAATTGCATGCAAATAAATAGGTAGTCTCAAACAAAACATCAGCCCTGATAATTCTTCCTTATTTACATAATTGATGTCCCTTAGAGGGTCCTAGTATGCCTATACCTTGCCTACCTTTTTTTTTTTTTTTTTTTTTCGAATGGACTCTCGCAGGTGGTACCGGAGTACCATCTCTGCTTAACCGGGCTTAGTTGGCGGAGAGTCCCATGTGGGACTCCATTCGCCGAAAGTTTTCCCTAATCCTAAATACTTACAAACTAGACGCGGTTTCAATACCGCAAGCGGCCGTCCCCCAAGGGGGGGGGCTCGAACCTCGCTGGGGCATTGCAGGGGGGACCCCGCCGTTCCTATGTCCCCCTAGCAGCCGTTGCTGCATCGAATTTTTCCTCGAAAGTGGCGGACTTTCGGTCTATCGGGTGACGTGCTAAACGCCGTTATGCGGCAAGCCTCGCCGGCGAGGCTAAGACCTACCTAAAACCTTAACAGTGGCTACGCAATAGCCTGCTCCTAGGAACTACTCTAGAGCATAGGGCCGGTCTCGCGTGACGAGATTATCTCCGGTTGCTACACCGTGAGGGCATCCCCAGGGAAGAGCTCGGACCTCGACTCAGGGTGCGGTAGGGGGACCCCGCCACCGGTCCCCCCAGCAGCCGCTGCTGCGTCGGAATGTGTTTCTGTTTCTCGAGAGTCGGACTCTCGGATTCTGTGTGAGTGTCGCGTCGGCCCTCGCCGGCGGGGACGATATTTTGGACGACGGCGTCGGAGTGTGCTTCTCTTTTTCTTTCTTGTCTTTTTGTCTGACTCCTGGAGGAGTGTTATAGCATCATCGGGTTCGATGAGTGTTTGCCTACCTTCAAACGAATAGAGTTTTATATCTGAGGAGTTAGACCGGGGAAATTCACAAATAGTTTTATAATGTACAATATGCGATTTTGAATGACTCATTGCATATAATATTAAATTTTTGAACGCCATGTTGCATCAGTTATTCATATTTGGTAAATACCAAATTGTTTGCTCATTGACTAATACCAACCGGATTGTTTCCAAATGATTTTGCAATGTGGATGCTTTACTTTCTCTGTATTATTGAGAAAGAATATCATAAAGATTTATTTATTACCTATGGGCAATAAACAATGACTTATTTGGTTGAGTCTGTTTATTTATGATATCTTGGTTACCAATTACCATATTCTTCAAGTGTCTGCCATAATAAAAGGAAACCGTGACTGCAGGTTGGTTACAACGTGTTATTCAACTAATCATTATGAATAACTTTTACTATCGGACAAACCTTGAAATCGCGAAAAAAATATCTGCTGATCCCTATATTTTGTCGATTTATGTAAACACAAATGTAGGGATCAGCTGATTATTTTTTCGTGATTACAGGGTTGATTCCATAGCAAAAGTTATTCATCATGATGAGTACAATGACCCCTTTTCGTTTTAAAACCAACGAAAATTCACCGTGTATAACTAAAGACTCACTCGTTCATATCAAAATACCGTATTATCTAGTCATCGTGGAGGGTAAACAAGGATATGTAGAAGAAAGCTATATTAGCCCTTCTTTAAAATGTAGTGTGCCTTTAAATATTGCAAAGATTTTAAATAACTAGCTGATACCCTTGGTTTCGCTCTCACGGTATGTCAATAGATAGATAGATAGATAGAATATACTTTATTGTACACCATGAAAATAGTAGTAAACAGGAACAACGTACAAATTATGGGTACATGGGCGGTCTTATCGCTAAAAGCGATATCTTCCAGACAACCTTTGGATGGACAAAGAAGACGTAAGATCTAGATAATGGGGGCAGTCCGTGGCGTACTACTAAACAATAAAAAGTATCCTATGTACTAATCCAGGACATGGTTAATCTGTGTACTAAATTTCATCCAAATCTGTTCAGTCATGTCATTGTAATTGAAGGACATGCTAACAAACATCCATACTTTCGTATTTATGAAACCAATTAGTAGGATTTCAGTTAATAAATCTACTTATATGACTACTTAACAAACTAACCAAAAATAAATTGTCCCGTCCAGCAGATAAACCAATAAACGTAATATTGAGTCAAATAAGCACTACAAATAAGCGCTACAAATAAGCGCTACAAATAAGCGCTACAAATAAGCGCTACAAATAAGCGCTACAAATAAGCGCTACAAATAAGCGCTACAAATAAGCGCTACAAATAAGCGCTACAAATAAGCGCTACAAATAAGCGCTACAAATAAGCGCTACAAATAAGCGCTACAAATAAGCGCTACAAATAAGCGCTACAAATAAGCGCTACAAATAAGCGCTACAAATAAGCGCTACAAATAAGCGCTACAAATAAGCGCTACAAATGCATTATTGAACGAAAAACCGAGAAAACATAGACATCAAAACATCCATGTTTAATCTAGCTTATTCGGATGTGACCTACATGGGCTACATGTGTTTCCTGCCTGCCTTTGTGGCTGGAGTACAATAAAACTTAAAGCTCTACCAAAGTGGAAAGATTTTAAAAGTTGATAGTGGTGTGTTATATTTTGTATGTTACTTGTAATGAACTTTTATAAAGCATTGTATCTATATTAACTTCTTAGGTTTTCGCGATTACTACACATTATAATAAAACAAAGTTTAACCGGATAAAATCGCGTATATTATTTAAATTGGTTTTCCTGACGTTTCGAAAGCTTTGCAGCATTTCGTGGTCGCAGGTAGACTAAGATGACAATCGTCTTTACAGATATTTCTAAAGATATTTTTCGCGATTTAATCCGGTTAAACTTTGTTTTATTGTATTGTATCTATATTATCCTCATCATTATTATCTTCCTACCCTGGTCCCTGAGCCTTATGTCTCCTTTTTCCATTTTTGTCTATCAGCCGTCATCCCATCATTTACAGGGAGTAAGTAGTTTCATCCATATTGTTCTTCACGCAATCCATCCATCTTTTCTTTGGTCTCCCTCTCCCTCTCCATCCATGAACATTCATATTCACCACTCTCTTAGTAACATGCGTTTCATCCCTCCTCATCACATACCCATACCAACCCAAACGATTTTCTTTCACCTTTTCTATACTGGCGCTACTTTCAAACTTCCTCTGATATATGCATTTTTTTTTTTTGTAGTATATGATAGCGAAATGAGCTAAAGGCCCACCTGATGTTAAGCGGTTACCTTTGCCCATGACAATTTCTTACTTTATCCTTTCTTGCCACTACACATATCCATCTCAACATTCTCATCTCTGCTACATGCAATCTTCTTTCATCCGTCTTCTTCATATAAAGGAGTCCTATTAAAGAAAGAAAAAAAAAAGAAAAATGATTTATTGTCCCAGCTAACGGCGCGCAATATATAAACAAAAGTATTTTACTAATATTATAAATGCGAAATTATGGATGTTGTTTGGTTGGTTTGAGGACAAGCAAGTCCTACAATCACGCTGAAGTGGCTGAACGGGTTTAGACACAATAATACAGACACAATAAAACAGACAATAATAATGTCCTCCCGGCCGAATTTCAGTCACGGCGGCCAATCTCAACGGAGACTAGCTATCTGCGCGGGACATATACTATAATATATGCACAGGTGTGTTGCACTCTCTATTCCCTCACTCTCATAATCCGATGGGACGGCGATCCGCCACGACTGGAGAGATCAGGCGCAGCACCGACGACTTCAGAACAGGGGATGTAGCACCACCAACTTCCTGACTCCGGGCTGCTACTGAGAAATGAAAACTTTTTGCCCTACCCGGGAATCGAACCCAGGAGCTTACAATCTGTGGTTGAACACGTTACCGCTATCGACCACCGGGGCAGTCACACATACATACCACGGGAGCTAATCGGATTGCAGTACTCCGCCTCAGCTAGTGGCAGAATTTATTGTACGCATTATATTCAATATTAAGCGTCTATTGGGCTATATAGTCGTTGGGTCAGATCAACGTTTAGGGCTGCGATCTCGTTCTATTTTCCCTTCCACTTTCCCAGTGACAATGAGTTTTTCAAGATTGTCGCCCTTCTTTCTGGCAATGTGATCGAAGTAGGTACTCTAGAACTCTACTTTGGCAGATGTGGATATTCACTTGGTAATATCTTATAAATCCAAGTACCTACCATTTTCTCCTCTGTTTGTCAACTGATCATTTTTAGGGTTCCGTACACAAAGGGTTGCACCCATGGGACCCTATTACTCTCGCTACGCTGTCCGTCCGTCCGTCTGTCTGTCACAGGGCTGTATCTTTGTAACGGTAATAGATAACCAGTTGAAATTTTCACATAATATTTGTTACTATGGTACCTATCACGACAAACACTAAAAATAAAAATAAAATCTAAAACCAAAGGGGGTCCCATACAAGAAACCTCGAAAAACATGAATTTTTTGTTCTATCTTCAAAACGGTAATACATACCAGCGTCAAACTTGGTCTGATTATTATGCATAATATGTAGTTTAACAACAAATACTAATAACAGGACAAACATAGACATATGTGGTGGTAGGTACCTACGTAAGAAAGAGATGCAAAAATTCACATTTCGTGTACGTGCGTTGATGTCTTTTGATAAACTCTCGTAAATTAAATCAGTTTCTATGGGGTATCAGGTCGATGGGTGGTACGGAACCCTTACTGCGTGAGTCCGACTCACACTTAGCCGGTTTTTTGTTTTGTTGCCATTGACCAGCATTAGTGTTATCAATTTAAAAAAAAAAAACTTACTGTCGAATTTCGACCATTGGGTGACCTCTCGTTTATCTATCTAGATAAATACAATGTGCTTTATTGTACACCATAACAATAACAGAAAACACGAAAAACGTCATGTAAATTATGGGTACTTTGGAGGTCTAATCGTTAAAAGCTTAAAAATAAATATCATCCAGACAACCTTTGGAAAACAACCAACCACCACCGTCGGTAATGAGTTGCTGTTTTTATAAACGGTTACCAAGCGTAACCAATTGGATCGTACAAAAGAAAAGTCTGTCAAACATATTGAAAATGAGGATAAATCAACAAATAAAATCGTTTTCCTTCTATGTTAAATCTGAAATTCTGTAAACACAAGTACCTAAAAACCATTACACAAAAATCAAACAAAATGATTCAAAGAATCCTTACACATTCAATATTATATTGTACCTTATTCGCTTTGGATAAAGTTTAGAACATTTATTAAAAACAGCAATATTCCTGGCGCCAGCGTGGGTGTTGACCATTCTAATTTGACCTCTTTCAACTCATGATTGTTCGTACAAATCTTTATCTTCATCCGATCAGAGGGTCTGCGTATGCTGGTAGTTTAAGCCCTAAGGTTTCAGAGAAATCGTCTGATACGTAGGTTTGAATCAACAGCAGCCTGAAAAGCTGTATTAGTACAAACAACGTTATTGCAATGTTTTTAAATATTCAAGTTATATCCACCGCCTACGTGATTTTGTCGCAAGGGAGATCAAGCCTTTTTTTTTTGTCTTGGAAGCGTTGCGACGTTGAAAGGAATTAAATTATCATTTATTTATTTATTTAATTATTGCATTAGATTCGCCCACAGCATACTTTCATCATCATCATCATCATAATTTCAGCCGAAAGACGTCCACTGCTGGAGACCTCCCCAAGCATCGCCGAAACGACCGATCTTGCGCTTCCCGCAAACACATACACATTAAATTATGTTACTTGGTAAAACATGATTATTAAAAGTATTTGGTTAATAACAATGAATTGGCGTGCAAAATGTGCTATGGTTTAATAATGTAATTACATGAAAGAGAGGCGTAACAACGATCCTAATTCAATCACAACGCGCCTAATGAGTATAAATCATATTGGAGAGGTGAACTGCGATTGTTTGATCTTGATCACATCAGAAATGACCAAACAATTTTTTTTTAGAAAATATACAATCGGATTGAGATCATTTTTGAAGTAGGTTGAAAATAAGGTTTTACTAGTAGCAACATCTATAAGTATTAATATAATAAAGTTGAAGAGTTTGTTGGTTTTATTGTTTGAACGCGATAATCTCTGGAACTACCAGACGGTTTAGAAAAATTCTTATTGCATTTATTTTGATAGCCCAATCTTGGGGAAGGCTATACGCTGTTTAACATCACGGTACGATACTTAGGAGCCAAACAAAAATAAAAAGTCTGAAAGACCGCTCAGTGAAAACAAAGTAACAGCGCGGTGGGCTACGCGGCGACGTGGCGCACTGCACTGGGCTTCGCCCGCTGGTTTGACATTGTATCACGTATCCCACAGGAACCCTTTAGTTTTGTAGGATAAAAAGTATCCTATATCGTTCTCTAGGTCTCAAGCTACAGTTTTGTTAAATTTTATTACGATCGGTTTAGTAGCTTGTCGTGATAAGGTAGCAAACAGATAGACAGTTACTTTCGCATTTGTAGTAGTCTGGATATGTATTTTGATAGTATTTTGATAATGTTTCAATTTTATCAATCAATTAACTCAGCTTATACTCCACTGCTGCACATAGGCTTCTCTAAAGTAAAAAGTAGACGAAGAAATTAAAAATAAATACGATAAAAATATTGCACAGACATAGGTTACAATTAATGAAATAAACGTTACATAAGTCTGCTTCACTTATGTTCTTCTACTAAACGGTAATATTTTACTAGAATAATGTGATTGCATAAATAATTGTCTTCCGATTCCAATTACTTAAACATAAATACTTATACTTATAAGGCCAGTTTGCAAATTGTATTTACTAAGTTAAATACCCACACAATTAACGTGAATTACACCTTCTCAATACAAGTGACCTTTAAGTAAACAGAAATCGATTAAATTTACGTACCTACCAGTGAATGTAAAGCGTTTATAGAGGATGTAATAACCAATGTAACAAGATGAAGGTAATTGCCAGTATGTATTATATTGTCTGTGCCAATATATACGGTAAACGTAAGGAATGTTCTGTTTGTCCTTTTAATGGGCTGTTTGCGAATTGGGTGTGATCTGTGGGGTTACTCTTGAAAGTAATGAGTAAGGCTCGAGTGAATAGGTTTTTGCTAGGCAATCATATACGTACGTACATACCATCGTCGACCGCACCATTGCTTTCCACGAGGTGAGGTGGAAACACAAGCCCATCCTACTAATGTTATAAAGGTGAAAGTTTGTGAAGATGTTTGTATGTTTGTTACTCAATCAGGCTGTAAGAGCTGAACGGATTTCTATGAAATTTGGCATACAGATAGAACATAACCCAGATTAACATATAAGCTTTTTATCCCGGAAAGATGATCTGTTTTCGAGGGATGGGCGACAAACCATATCCACGCGGGCGAAGCCGCGGGCATAAGCCAGTTAGGAATAAATAAACAAAACGATCTCAACCATAGAAATAGATAGAGTAGAATGGTTGTAATCACAATTTTACTTACGATTCATGCGTGGCAACTTTTGAACAAACTACGCCTTATATGTTGACGTCAATAAATTTTAAAAATTAACTTTAATCAAATGTACTTTACAGCTTTACTTTCTGCATTTAGAAACAGCACAATAAGGCATTTTTGCGGGTTTTTGTTACAGTATTTATAGAAACAAGTCATAAGGCGTACTGAGAAAGGCTTTGTAATGCCCTGCACAGAGGGTGGCACGCGCGCCCTGCCCACTTTTCCATTCTATCTAATTCTGTGATCTCAACCCTATTGGAATCATATCTATCCATCCATCTATCTATTGTCATTTTTAGACATTGGAATGTCTAAAAATGACAAGGTTAAATCAGTAGTTTTTAATAAAAATATTAGTGATAATTATAAGTTCTATTTTATTTTATTTTAGGTGTGTATTTGTATTGATCGGAGTAATTTTCAAGAGTTGCCCTACTGAGATTGCTTGGTAATTTTAAGTGCGTGTTTATTGAAATATGGTACTAAGAGTTTAAAATCTAGCAAAACCAGTATCAGAATCCAAAGGCCGAATATGGCGAATATTATCTTTATTTGAGGTTCTGAGATATTTAATGGAAACCAAATATAAGATTTTTAGGTGCTTGGACTAAGGAAATTCAATAATTAAATTAGTTCCACCTTCATATAATGCTGCCTTTTATTTGAGATTCAATTATAAATTAGAGCGAAAATAATAATGATTGCAAGTATCAAAATCACTTCGCACTGGTTGTCAATTATCAACACTATAAGAGGAGCAAGCGCCGCGACCGACCTACTTGTAGCTCTATGGATCTCAAGTCCGCATCATGAGACCCTTAGCTAGCGGTGAGACAGCTTCTGTACTTGTAATTAATTTCGGGAGAACAGGCTTGTTAGAAGGAATTGACGGAATCAAAGCTCCTAATTTAATGATGTTCTTAGAACAGGATCACAAGATAGGTTCTCCTAGAGATTCTTTTTTGGGAAGTGTCGTTTTTAATAGGATATTTTCTTTTATCGCTGGCGTTCTTTCAGCTATTAATTTTATATGAAGTGACCTAATCTGACCTCTTTGAATAACTATTTGAATTCGTTCCTTGCAAAATTGACCTACTCGTGTATTTCTAGAAAGTAAAAAAATACATTAAAATTTCCAGTCAGTTTAATAAAAGAAAACAAAGGATTTAAAAATTAAGAATATTTTTGATGATAAATGTAGATTAGAAAATAACAGAATATGTAAAGATATAAATTGTAGAAAGAAAAAAAAAATGTTTTATATAGGCGCAGCGTGGGTAGGACCGACGTCCTGGGGAAGCGCAGGACCGGTAGTTGTGGCGTTGCTTGGGGGAGGCCTATGTACAGCTGGAAGTCTTTTGGTTGAAATGATGATGTTGATCATGATATGGTTTCTTATTCTAGCTTTTGTGGTCCTGATTTGGACTGCCTATTCAAACATGGCAATGATTGATAGCATGGAACTCGATGACTTTCTTGAAGAAGCAGTTCAAGGAACCACGGTTAGTAATACTTATTTTCAGTGATGATGTGGAATTAGTTTAAATTAACCTAAGGGTTTGACTTAAGGGTCAAAGATTAATCTTAAATTTTAAATACGATAACTAATAATTTTTACTACAAAATTTTTATAAAAAAATGTTACAGGCTATCTTTGTCGAGAAACGAGATACAGAGAAGGAAGAAAATTCGCAAGAAAATTTTAACACTTTTATTGAAGAGAAGCTAATGCAACAGAGTCAAGCACTAGAACATTTGGTCACAACGGTCGACAACAGCGGAGATATGATCAAAAAGTTGATTGAAAATTTAAGTAAAAGCCTTGAACAACCGAAATTACCTGAAAAAGCCAAAGCCGATGAGGTACATCATAAACGTAAACATAATAGTAGTGGGGCGAAAGATCATCCTATACTGAGACTCGGAAAAAATATTCCGAAATATGGCAAGCTAGCAAAAGATTTGCTATTTAAAGATGTGAATACTGATACAGATCCAACGCCGCTTATTGAACAAAATACTTCTAAACCTTTGTTAGAGGTAAGTGCGATGTGAGTCTCTTGGAGAGATTTATTTGAAATACCTTAATTTTAATTTTTAATATTTTAAAATTAGTTTAGTTTATCCGATCATTACCGTTATAACCACAGATCATGTATTGTTTATGTCCAGTGTTGTCAGTTGTCAATTTAACTGTAACTATACTAATTTGTCATGAAATTGTAAAGTATTATGTATTTATTATTAAGTATTATGTATAAGTTTTGTAGTGAGTGCGTCAAATGGAGCGCAAGAGTAAAATCTTTTTCTTTCTTTTTTCTTTTTTTAGGCTTTCGTACTTCAAGAGATGAGCTTTCACTTACCTGTTCCAACCAATATCTTTTAAGTTTGCTAATAAACATTGTGTTCTTAAAAACCGTGTTTTTCTTAAATATTTCGATGACTTTATTGAAATGATAGAAAATTTTACTATTCTAAAATTCTTGATTTTAAATACAATTAATGTTGATTAGAAGTAGGCAATGCAAAGACAAAGATTGGAAACACTTTATAAAGAAATATAAGAGATTTTCTATCTTTTCAGTTAGGTTCGCGACGTTCATTTGGAGGTAATCCCGTGCTCATTCCAAGTGAGCCAAGTCAGCAAAGTGATGATACTAAAGTTAATCCTTGGTGCCCGATGGCATTACTTTGTGAGAGGAAGGTAGATCCTATTTGTGGATTTGATGATGAGTTTGGGTACGGAAGATTTGAAGATTTCTGCCACATGCTGCGTGTAAACTGCTATTGGAAATACAGTAAGCATTTCTTCTCTTGCTTTTAAATTCATACTCTTTCATGCTCTTTCATCTATGAGAACTTCATCGAGTGCTTATATTTTTTTCTTCATTACATTATCGTCTGCACTGTCACTTATGAATTTTTGTTAATTATTTATTTTCAGATTTTGCTATGGTGAATTCGTGTAGCCCAAAATTATAGTTAATTATACTTTTGAATTAAAAACTTATGTTAGCATAACGTTGGTTATTGTATTATTTGTTTTATAAAATAAAAACAAGGGTTACAACATTTTTTTATCTTTCTTTGATGATTGATGATTTTCTTACGGGGATTGCCATATACCAGTAACATTCAGTGTTCTAATATCTTATTATTATTATAGTGGCGGCACATGTTTGCAGTGGGATTTTTTCGTCTTCTTAAATACTGAAATTTTAAAGACACCAAATATAAGTTCGAAATTATTTTCAATGAAACACTGATGAATCAAATTTAACAGTAGTTAAAATCTAAAAAAGGTTTTGGTACCATTTGTTTGATACTGTTTCTTCAGTGCTTCGGGTTATTCAGGAACACCTATGTCCTTGTACGTACGACTGCATGACAGTGGTAACACTTCAATTCGAAAACCGCCCTTACTGCTTACGAAGTAAAGATGCTGCTAATGTCAAAGTGTTACCACCGACGTGCGGTCGACCGTACAAGTGATAAATCAATAAATAAATGCTCACGTGTCTTGTGTTCGCAGTTGAATTCCAAAATATCACATTTATCTAGAAACCATCGTACTTCTCCTGTGGCTCGGATGAGGCCACAAAGTCGTTTCTTATTGTGCGCACACACCAATGCATCTAAGCATGGTATCTGAAAATGTATTCTAATTTTATCATTATCATATCAGCAGTAAACATCCACTAGTAAACATGGGCTTCGTAATGACCGCTAAAATAAACGGTCAAAGATGAAAGATTGATGATTTCACCCTTGGCACACAATATTGTGTCCTAATTCTCAAAAATAAAGTTCAAGTTATCGTTAACGTTTTTACTTAAATATCCATATTCTCTTGTAAATATTGTATCATCATCCTCCGAGCCTTTTCCCAATTATATTGGGGTCGGCTTCCAGTCTAGCCAGATGCGGCTGAACATCAGTATTTTACACGGAGCGACTGCCATCAGACCCCCGCAACCCAGTTACTGGGTAATACTGACATTCAGTGTTCTACATAACACACATAACATCACGCCTGTATTTCCCCGAAGGGGTAGGCAGAGGTGTATAGTACACCCACATTTCGCCAGTTATGTTATAGTCCCATGTAATAGGGGGCGAGCCTATTGCCATTGACCGGGCACAAATCCAGACTCCGGGCTGTTACTGAGAATTTCCTAATGAAAAAACCCAATTACACTTTGCCCGACCCGAGAATCGAACCCAGGACCCCACGCTCAGCAGTCGCGCTTGCAACCACTAGACCAACGAGGCAGTCCAAGCAGTCGAGGCAGTGTTCTAATATCTTATTAAATATTGTATATTGATAGAATTATCACAATCAGCCTATATTGATATACTTCTTCATATCGTATTCATTATGTCAAGAACTACTAACGTCTTTATCAGAACAACAGCTTTCTCGGGCGCAACCTGCCAGTGAGCACTGTGTCAAATGTTGGAATTGCATTGAATGAAATCTAGACTGTATAGCATACTGGGTGTCAGGGAAAAGCCTTATATTAATTGTTTTAGTGATTAAAAAAAAAACCTACCTACGCTCGCTACGACGCGGACTGCGTATGCGAGCGGATGTCGTTCACCCCTAGCGCCAGCTGATATTTTATTTGAATAACATTACAACGAACTTTAAAAAAATTAAGCAAATAAATGGGATTTTTTTGCAAATCAGTTTTATTTAACTTCCCAAAGCTGGTTATGTAGGAAAAATGTTTTTTTTTTTTTTTGTGGTTTCGTATCGTTAATCACCAGCACTATTACTTATATTCCTTTTCGGAAGCGTTTCCCTGACACCCAGTATAATATGAGCAACGCCCGGCCCGCCACGGCATTTGATCCGGCCCGCGGTACAATTCGCAGTACTACTAAATATTCTACAAAAATGCAACAACAATTGCAATTGCAAGTGTAACTTGAGACCATATGCTCCGACCATGCAGGTGCAATCTCACTTACTTAAGGTGAATGCTACAGGGTATCCCGCGAAATTCAAAATTTCTTACGTTTTTTGCAAATTGTAGTTGTATTTGGCGTTGTGTATAATTCGAAATATGATTCGCGGTAGTAACAACAAAATATCTACTGAATAATACTCATAAAAAATATTAACCTAGCTCTATAAGCTGTACAAGCTCGATTATATGAATTTACGATCAAATTATCGATTATCGAGCTTCTAGAGCTTATAAAGCTAGGTTTATATTTTTTATAAGTATTATTCAGTAGATATATTGTTATTACTATCGCAAATCGTATTTTGATTGATATGCAACTCAAAACAGAACTACAATTAGCAAAAAACGCAAGAAATTTTGAATTTCGCGGGCTACCCTGTAGCATTCACCTTAACTTGAAGTTGAAAAGCTGCTAAGCTTAAGCCGTTAGTTAAGCTTTGTAGTTGAATTGAAAAGTACCTACACAAAAATACATGATAAATAAACCGTTTATAACACGCATTTTTCGTATACACATCTCTCTATGGCTCGCGACTTCATGAAAATTTGACAGTTTGGCTCGCGACTTTTCAAAGGATGCCCACACCTGTACTATAGAGTAATGAGACTCTTGAGTTTATTTTCAACGAGACTACAAAATCATCGCCTTTAATCAAATTTGAATTGAGTTCTATTACTAAACAAATAGTAAGCATGCTGCAATCAACACGACTAACATAACATAACATAACATAACATACTAGGGCATAACATGTAGGCAAACAGTGTGCTGTCTGATAGTAGGGCCCAATTCGCTTAAAAATAAAATAAAATTTGGTAGGTATCTATTCTGAAAATTGTATTGTGTCGCCATTTTCTATGTGATTAACACTGAGAAGAAAAGCCGATACAAACTCTGAGATCAAAGTCTCTTATAGTCCAGATATTTATCTTGTATTGAGAACAATGCAGGGCAACGCTTGTACTGGCCTTTTGAAGCATGTGCCAGCTCAATTTGAGTGGACCTGTTCTAACTGATGGCATGGATGCATGCAACGGCCATCGTGTAGCTTAAATATATTTTAACGAACGAACCGACGCACAACATTAAATACCAGCTGGGATAATTCTAGTACACCATAGAAACCCAAACCACCGTACAGTAATACTATAAGTATTAAAAGTTGTACTTTATTGTACGAGGAGGGACCTTCATTTGAGTAATTTCGATTCTTTGATTAAATTCGACGTCTGTGGTCTAGTGGTTCGAGTGTCGGACTGCTGATCACGAGATAGGTTCAATTCCCACAGGACACAAATATTCATGTGATGAACATAAGTGTTTGTGTTGGTCTGGGTGTTTCTGATGTATTATAAGTATGTATTTACAAAAAGGGACTGGATGCGGAAGGCAGAGGACCGAGCGTTGTGGCGCAACTTGGGAGAGGCCTATGTCCAGCAGTGGACTGCGATAGGCTGAGTTAATTGATTTACAAAAAAAAGTATATGTATAATTATTATATCCATTGTCTAGTACCTATAATACAAGCTCTGCTTAGTTTGGGACTAGATGGTGCCGTGTAAAAATGTTCCAAAAATATTCATTTAATTATTTATATTAGAATATATAAAGAATAATATGAATTCATATTATTCACTCTAAAATGGAACTAGGCTGGATATATCTGCCGCATGTCAGATGACAACTGGGCCAAATTGACAACTCAATGGGTCCCTTTACATGGCAGACGTCAATGCGGCAGGGCCAGACGGAGATGGCGGGATGAGCTGGACTCCTTCCAAAAGGACTAGACTCTTGCAGAACCAGACAGGGAGAAGTGGAAGGAGGGTAGGGAGGCCTTTGCCCTGCAGTGGGACACTTCGGGCTTATAATAATAATTCATATTACTTACCTATGTATAACTAATAACTTAATACGTACCCCATACTTCTTTGTTTCTGTGTAACATGCTAATAATACTAAAACAGCAGCAGAAAGGATCAGTCTTATAAACAGACGCATATATTAAAATATTTTTCGTGATACAATAGGACGTATTAATTTTTTTCACGTTTATTATTTTTTACGTCTCATGGTGTTATTTAAAGGACTGTAAACGAATAAAATAAGTTCTTGTATGTTTGTGCAGTTAAAATATGATGATATATCAAAGTTATTTATATATAGTGTGACTGGATGATGGAGGGATAAATACAAAAACAATAAAAAGGTAGAATGTGCGTACACATAATAAAATGCGTGTATGGAGTATTGCAGTCACTTATGGGATGGCTCCGCCAAATACCAGCTTGCGGTTCTTGACTCGATTCAACGCAGAGCTGAGAGGCTAATTGTTGATGAACTGCTAGTAAAATCTAAGCTACACAGCTTAGCCCATAGACGCACAGTTGCTTGTTTGTCGGTGTTCTACAGGCTGTACTTTGGAGAGTGTGCGCATGAGCTCCATGAGCTTATTCCGCCATCTCCTTTCTTTCATCGGACTACACGACGTACTGCAGGATATCATCCACATTTGGTAGAAATTCCTACTATCAGGACCAAGCGCTTTGAGAACTCTTTCATAATGCGCACAGCCAAGTTGTGGAATTCACTGATTTTCGGGCACTTATAACCCTAACGCCTTTAAAGCTGGATTGAATCGGCACCTAATAGGTTTGCTCGCTCCATCGTCGACCACATTCTGACAAAGCTGTCTAGATTGCGGCCAAGAGCAGATCTATATATCATTAAAAAAAAAACCACGATAAATTACGCGTACAGGAGTAAAATTATTCGCGCACGTTCTGACTGACTACGGGTCTACTGGCTAGTACAAAAGGCGGAGAGGCTGGAAATAGGGACCAATGGACACTGCCGTTCTAGGTGCATCACCTTACCGCAACTTCGATTTGTGCGGAACAATGTCCACAGTAATTGATGAAATCGAACAGACAAATATTTGAAAGATTAAGGCGTTAAAGCGTGTGCTACACGGTGAGCAACCAGTCTCCCCACCAAGGTGACCTTGGGAGTGTGGTTGCTCACCAAACGGTGAGCAACCACACCAACCACCAACGGTGTGCTAAACAGCACACGCTTTACTATTCGTATTTGGAACGAGAAACAAATACTGTTCGTCAATAAGTCTCTCGTTTAATTAGTCTCTCTGAAGAAATATTTTAGATTCTAATGACGAAGCTTGAATGCAAGGATTGGGACTAAGAACATATAAATGCCTACTGTGAATGTATTGGTTTGTGACAATCATCAACATCTGCCCATTACTGTCCCACTGCTGGGCACGAGCCTCTTTTCAGAATGAGAAAGTTGCAGGTCTTAGTCAACCACGCTGGCCTGATGCAGTTTGTTGGACAACTATACATCATCAAGAAATGTATGGAGCACTCAGGAGTGCAGATTTTCGCACGATGTTTTTCTTCTCCGTTAAATTAAGTGATTATCAAATTCTGGTAAGCACATGAACTCGAGGTCGACTCAGAACCTCCGAAATGGAAGACAAGCGTTGAAACTGCTTTAGCACAGAACTGAACCGCTAGGCTATCTTTTGCTTTCTAGTACAATAAACACTTTTATGCTTATTAAGAGCTTCTTTATTGTGAAGTTCTAAAGATGTCGTTTAATGATTTATGCGTGACAGACCCGGTAAGCTGAATTTAATAATTTAAAATAGAAAAAGAAGAGTTTCTTTTATAGTATAGGATGGCAAAACGAGCTAAAGGCCCACTTGATGTTAAGCGGATACCTCTGCCCATAAAAACCGCAATACCACCTAGGCTGTTGCCTAAATGGTACCGCAAGTCGGTTCGCTAAACTGAGACATGAAGATGGAAAGTCTCATGTGATGAATAAAGTCACGGCTAAGCACTATACGATATAAGTTTACATCAAATAAGCCAGTAATATAAAATTTAATTTCAATACTATGCAACAGAGAACATAAAAATAAACATTTGTATGAAATTCCATTGGAAGTTTTATTTACTTGCAAAACACAAAATGCGTTTCGTCACGTTATCGATTGGTGAGCCGCGTTCATTACTATTATTATGTTTTCTATTACTTTCATTATAATTATTTTTTGTATATTAGTTAGTTCAGTCAACCACACGTCAGTGGTAACAGTTTTACCTTGACAAAGTCTTTATTTATTTATTAATTATTTGGAAGACCAACATCAATTACTTTAGAATAACAATGTTAAATAAGGTACAATCTGCCAATAATAGGTCTTCAGGAATAGCGACTGAGTACAGTAAGATGCGTGGATATAATATTAAATATAGATTAATTAATATTAGAATAACTAAAATTTCTGAAATAAATCTAGACTAATTGCTCGTCTCGCCGATTGTATACTTGTTTGTTGACGGTATTGCTCGCTCGCCACAGGAACGCATTCTGACGATAGTTGGAGGATACCAGAGGTACATAGATGGGAGTATAGTGTCTTACGGTCTTCGTTGGTACATTGAAGGCTATTATTGAAAGGAGATCGGGACAATCGACAGAACCCGATATGATGTACATCATAAATGTGACATCCGCTACTTCTCGCCGTATTATTTCGTAAGATGTTAATATTCAGTCATTTGCTTTACAGTGACGATATTATTGCTGTTCTTCGTTTGGCAATCAGAAACTACAAAAGTAAGTAACAGCTCCACCTCGACTTTCGTTATCATTTTTAAAGTGATTAAACAGCTCTTCATGCCTTTAAGCTGCTGCATCATCTCCAATTTTCTGGGTTATTTTAGTGATTCAATTTGAATCAGTGTTTTCTGGGCTTCATATTTTATCTGTTATACTACCTCTTGTGTTTCGTTAAAGGTCGATCTTTTTTAAGATTTTTATCCTTTATGTCAGGAACGAGACTTCCTCTCGCCTCGCGAGAAACTTTCCTAGTTGTAATCAGTCTTATGATATAGCCAAAATTGTGGCGTATTTTTATCTATTTGTTTACCACACCCCGTGTTTTTAGAAATTATAAATTCAAAGTGCTTGTGATAAAAACAATCAATTGCCTAATAAGTATGGATAAGTAGATTTTCTGTACTATGATCACCTTTGTCCTTAATAGAAAGTGCATTCAAAACTTCAAAACCACAACTTATTTCAATGTTTGCAAAATATTGTATCCAATTATTACTGTTTGTTAAACATTACTTCAACCTTGGACGAATAAAAAAAGGTGGACGGGATCTCGCTAAACAATAAGTGAAGCACCCATAGTAAGTCGACTCGCTTTAAAGTACGGGCTGGCACGCATACATTCCAGTCTTCTAACAGCCGCCATTACACAACTCGCAATCTCGTGACAACAAATCTCGTGTAACGGAAGTCGTTGCTGTAGTGTCCAAACAAAAAAATGTGCCGTCTGGTGTGTTAAAATGCTGTCGAAATTATAGTGGTTTTAAGAAACCATGAAGTGCTTCAAACTTTGATTAGCGGGATTCCGTCCGGTTTTTTTATTCGTCCGTGATTAAAACCAATAGTGGTTTCAGATTCAAACGGTACATGATCAATATTGCAATAAATTTCCGGCAGTTGTCAGATGTTATCTATGATTTCAGGCATGCTATAAAGCAAAAACGTGCATCCACAATGCAGCTGAGAAGTGTGGCGTCGATGATAATGGAACACCAAGAAGGTTCCTAGACATATGTGACTTGCTGGAATATAACTGTTATTATAAAGCCCGTACGTATTCGTTTTTATTAAGAAAACAAGGTTATACAGAAGACCGAAGAGTATAACTTTTTTCCCTCTTTGTTTAGCGTTTGTGGACTACGAGAAAGCCTTCGACTCGATCGAGTGGACTTGGGCTGTTCTATAGTCTCTTCAACGGTGCCAGATTGACTATCGGTACATCGAAGTGTTAGTCTTTGTATGAAAACGCCACTATGTCAGTCCGATTACAGGACCAAGTCTCGAAACCTATCCTTCTGCAGCGAGATTTGAGACAGGGAGATGTGATATCTACGAAACTGTTCACTGCTGCATTGGAGGATGTCTTCAAGGTTCTGGACTGGAAGGGTCTAGGCATTAACATAAACGGCGAGTACATCACTCACCTTCGGTTTGCCGACGACATAGTAGTCATGGCTGAGACCATGGAGGACCACGGTACAATGCTCGATGACCTCAATAGAGCTTCCGATAGAGTGGGTCTTAAAATGTATATAGACAAGACAGAGGTTATGTCGAATTCCCATAAAACAACCATTCCCGTAAACATTGGAGAATCTGCACTCGAAGTTGTTGACGATTATGTATACCTAGGACAATCTGTCCAGCTAGGTAAGTCCAATTTCGAGAAAGAGGTCAAACGTCGAATCCGACTCAGTTGGGCAGCGCTCGGGAAGCTACGCAATATCTTCTCAGCCAAAATACCGCAGTGTCTCAAGACGAAAGTCTATGACCAGTGTGTGTTGCCAGTACAAGGTGGACTGACGACCTGGTGAAGGTCGCGGGAATCCGTTGGATGCGGAAGGCGCAGGACCGGTCGTTGTGGCGATGCTTGGGGGAGGCCTATGTCCAGTAGTGGACGTCTTTCGGCTGAAATGATGATGATGATGATGATGATGAAAACAAGTTTCACTCAATAAAATAAAATAGCTACGTGGGACACTCAGAAAGTTTTGCGAAACTAAAAAAAATTGTTCTATACGTACATATATTTTTATCAAATCTTTTCAAAGTACTTTCCACCAGCCTCTATACAAAGATTCATGCGCCTAAACCAGTTTTCAAAACACTTTTTCCAGTCCGCCGCAGACACCTCGTTTACAGCCTGCTCGAACGCAGCCAGCGCATCTTCCGGCGACGAAAATTGTATCCCTTTGAGCTGATTTTTTATTTTTGGGAATAAAAAGAAGTCACACGGTGCTAGATCAGGGCTGTAAGGAGGGTGACCCAGGAGTTTGACTGGCGTGCTGTCCAGGAAGTCCCTCGTTTTGAGTGCGGTGTGCGCAGGTGCATTGTCGTGGTGGAGCAGTAGCCCGCGGAGCCCTGTGTTTGGTCGCTTGTTGCTTATAACAGAGAAAACTTCTGGCAAACATTTGGTAGTATACCATTCGGCATTAATGTTTCTTTGATCCCGTAAGGGAATTGATACCAAGTGGCCAGTCAAATTAAAAAAGCTAGCGATCAAAATCTTACCCCCGCTTCTAGATCGCTTCACTTTGGTAGGCGTTGGCTCATTTTGAAACACCCAAACAGTCGACTGGCGCTTGGTTTCTGGGTCGTATTGATAAATCCAGGACTCATCACCTGTAACGATGTCGTAAACACGCCGAGACGAGCCTGCTTCAAATTTGTTAAGCATATCACGGCACCATTCCACCCGGGCCTGCTTCTGAGCATCGGTGAGGTTGTGCGGCACCCAGCGTGATACTATCCTCCTCACGCGAAGATGGCTGTGTAGAATCTCGTGAACGCTTCCCGATCCAATCTTCAATATGTGTTGAATCTCCTGATATGTAATTCGCCTATTGTCTTGGATTAAATTTTTCACTGCTAGCACGTTTTCTTCGGTAACAGCCGTCAAAGGGCGACCGCTTCTTTCGTCATCCCCCAAAGTTGGTCGACCGCGCTTGAATTCGTTATACCAACGATACACGGTTGCCTTGGAAGGGCCTTCATCCATGAATGCCATTTGAAGTCTATCGTACGATTCATCCGGTTTCAGGCGACACTTGAAATCGTATAAAATCATAGCTCTAAAATGTTCCCGGCGCAGATCCATATTTCAGTGAGACACAATACTTTGAATTAACTCGCAAAAAATGTGGAGGGAAATTTTGAAATTGGAACTTACTTATTTTTACTTATAAATAATCATATTTTCGAAAAACATTATAACTGGCCAGTCTCCCATATATAAAAACTTTTTTTCGCAATACTTTCTGAGGGGCCTGGTATTTGCTAAGCAAGCCACATAAAGACGAATACCTATGCATCAAAAACAGACTGCATTTTTGTCCCCTGCTCAGGGACTTCAAAAATACTTTATATTTTTTATTCTTGTTGGAACCCGTGCTCTGGGGGTCCAAGAAATCAAGAATACTTCATATTACTTGTTCCACTTGGAACCCCCAGCTTAGGGGGTCCGAGAATACTTTATATTACTTGTTCTATTTGGAGCCCCAGCTTAGTGGGTCCAAGAATACTTTAATATGTATCCACTTTGACTTTATTTCAAAACAAATAAGGCTGAAATCACGGAATAGTTCTGTGTTCTGTGGAGAAAATAAATGCTGCTACAGCA
Source organism: Asteroscopus sphinx (assembly GCA_949699075.1). Taxonomy (NCBI): domain Eukaryota; kingdom Metazoa; phylum Arthropoda; class Insecta; order Lepidoptera; family Noctuidae; genus Asteroscopus; species Asteroscopus sphinx. Next base: position 15,312,662 of record OX453022.1, on the reverse strand, counting down.
GTCATCATCATCATTCATCATTTCAGCCGAAAGATGTCCGCTGCTGGACATAGGAAGCATCGCCATAACGACCGGTCCTGCGCCTTCCGCATCCAGCGGATTCCCGCGACCTTCACCAGGTCGTCGGTCCACCTTGTGGGGGGCCTACCCACGCTGCGCCTTCCAGTACGCGGTCGCCACTCCAGAACTTTACTGCCCCATCGGCTATCTGTTCTGCGAGCAATGTGCCCCACCCACTGCCACTTAAGCTAGGCAGTTCTTCGGGCTATGTCAGTCCCTTTCACGCTACAGCAGTACCTTCGTATATTCTTTTAACACCATCTTAACAATAAACAACAACCAACATTTTGAAATTTGTTTACATAATATTATATGTAGATATTTCCGTAGAGCCCAAAATCAGCACTGAAAAGCCTCGCTGACAGATCATGGTGTAACTACTAAACTTCACTGCTCATTTTCTGAGATCCAGTTGCTAACTGCGATGTGATAGTGATGTTCAATAACAATTTTGAATATTTACAAATTGTAATTAATGTGATTGTTAAGTATATCAACCTGCGTCGTGTTGTATGATCGTATGTACAATTGGTTTCATTTTAAATTAGTTATTATAAATTTCAGATTATACTAAAACTGCACGATCAGCATGTTCTGACCTCCCACCGATGGAAATAGATGAGTTGACTATACCAAAATAAATCATTATATTATTAATTCTGTTTTTCATTTTGCCATACCTTATAACAGTGCCTTTCCACTTGTGGGTCGCAATCCACAGGAGGGTCGCAGGGGGGTTGCACAACCTTTTACAGGTCACAGTCAATTAAAAAAATTAAAAGTGTCATAGTCTTAATAAGTTTATTAAAAAGCCTTACGATTATTCTTATATTTAGCAAAGGACGAGGGGTCGCGGGCATTTGAATACGAAAGGGGTCGCGCGATGGAATAGATTAATAAGCGCTACCTTATAGCATTTTGAAACCCCGGAAAGTAAATTGAAGAACTTTGAATTGAACATGAAGACTCTAAAATGAAAAATTCTCATCTCCAAATAAACAATACTTAAAGAACCCTTTGTATTACCAACTACTACAAAGCTTCTTCACATGGCCTGAAGTCCACGAAGGGAACATGAAGACTCTAAAATGTAAAATTCTTATCTCCAAATTCAAATCCAAGTTCACTTCGTGGACTTCAGGCCACATTTGCAAAATAGAATAGCAGCGTACCTGTGATAGAACGAGGGATTATGTCCCTCCAACACAAAAGGAAGATACTCCATCCAGGTTCAGTCTCATTGCCTTGCGGACCGCGGGACAGCCGTTGTTTTTTTTCGAACAGACACTCAATTGGCACCTGGATACCACTATAATGTAAAGCCTGTGTCTTACTATTGAGTGGGTACTATAAAGTACAACTCAGGCCTGAAAGCTTCCATAATCCAGATAACGTACTTTTTTTGCATTCTTACCGTTTTCTATTCTTAGCGTTCTTCTTTTACTTATAAATGTGCTAACAAAAGCTTTCTACTTCAGTGGCACAGTTACAAGCTGGTAACATCATTACTTAAATCCATTTATAATCAGTCTCAGGAAATAAAGCGGTTGAGGCAACGAACCACACGTTTTGAAAGGGGTCACGTGAAGGTCATCAACGATCACTGGTGCTGGCGCTCAAGGAATTGTCATAACAATGGCAAGAAGGTCTGCGGGGTGGACAAGAGACGCAACCAAAGGAGGATATTCCAAACTGCTTGCACTATGTTTAAACACAATTGTGAACAACAGCATGGTAAGAGAAAGAAAGATGAATAATTATTATAATCTTAGTTCAAGTATTTAGGGTTAGCCTCTAACCAAATATAGCCAATATAGGGTGATTTCAATTTGCAACAGATTAGCAATCCTGTACGTTTGCCGAAAGCCGAAATTGTTGCCATCCCTTTCTTGTATCTGATCTACTATTAATAAAAGTAGGGATAGTTTAAAATACGTTTAGCTTGTGAACAAGATAATCAACACCAATAAGTACTTTTGTAGCTGTATAATCGTCGATGGTATGAAACTTTGATTATGTAATATTAATTTATTATCAATTAATAACGTTCCAATACATTTCAGATTTCGTGGTGAAGAATTGGAAGGAATGCACTAAAAAACCTAATAAAATTAAATATAAACCCTATTTTAAGCGTGAAAATTAAATTGGCGTGTAATCAGCAAACAGTTTTAGTTTAATTAAACAGATTTAACTGTTGTATAGAATGTAACATACTTAACGGTAATGAACACTGTACAATTTTTTATTGTTTTTGGTAAGTAAGAATGAGTAGAATTGATATTTGTTTAATCAATAGATTTTAGTAAAATTATTTTGTTTTTAGTATTTCTTATTTCTTCAAATCAAGTGGCATCAAGACCTCCTCATCATGATGTGAGTATACCTCATAATACATCATCATCATCATCCTAGCTCGGTATCTCCCACTGCTGGGTATAGGCCTGCCTCCTTTCGTTTTTGCCAGCATCTTCGATCTTGTGCATCCCTCATCCAGATGTATCCTGCGGCTGTGGCGGTATCATCAACCCAACGCGCTTTTGTACTTCCTCATAACACATACATTTTTGAAATCAATCGTTTAATTTGCGGTTTTCTTTGATTTAGCATCATCCATCCATCCATCATCAGTCCATTACTGTACCACTGCTGAGCACGGGCCTCTTCACAGAATGAAAAGGTTATGTCCTTAGTCCACCACGCTGGTGGTTTGGAATCAGCTTCGATAATGTGTTTAATCAAATTAAATATTCCCTGATAATTTTTGGATCTAAAATAAAAAATTAAATTAAATCTAAATTATTAAATATTCCCTGATCATTTTTAAATATTCCCTGATCATTATGGTACTGATTGTAGCCCGATGAATTGACAAACTTAAGTGGCAGTGGGCGGGGCATATTGCCTTCAGAACAGATGGCCGATGGGGCCGTAAAGTTCTGGAGTGGCGACCGCGTACTGGAAGGCGCAGCGTGGGTAGGCCCCGCACAAGGTGGACCGACGACCTGGTGAAGGTCGCAGATATCCTCTGGATGCGGAAAGCGCGGGACAGGTCGTTGTGGCGATGCTTGGGGGAGGCCTATTTTCAGCAGTGATGATGATGATGATGACCGATTGTAGATTTTATAACAAAGACTTCAAATAGTTCTTTAAAAGACACTTATTTTTAAGTTTTTAAATCTGAGCGTCTATTTATCGGTATTTCCTAGATAGACGATGAATTAACGGCCGAACGTGAGGCAGCGTTCTACTGTTACAAGCACAAGACTTGCACCCCCGGGGGGCCCAAAGTGTGCGGCTACGACAACGTTCGTCCTTGGCTCGCGGTGTTTGCAGATTTGTGCACCCTATATAATGCCAACTGTCTCAAATCTGGAAGTTAGTACTATTTCCTTATTTTATGTGAATAAATAGTAATAAATAAATAATAATAATCCTTTGTCTGAATTATGTTTATGAATATTAAGCAAAAAATATTTTTCATTGTAGTTACGTAGAAGACAAATAATTAAGGGTCACCTTCTCGAAAACCAATACACACATAACATAACTTCTTCCACAAATACCCGATACTCTACAAAACAAACAGGAGGATCCAAGGATGGACCTGTACATTAACAAACACCGTATTTTAATGAATTGTGAACCTTATTGTGAAAACATAAAATTAATTTTCAGGGTTCAACCTCGTCCCCCAGATCGTGTGCGACACAAGGATCCAGTATGACAAGGAGCACGTGAACGAGACTTTCGAGTTCATCCATGTATACTCGTCCCAGACTGAACCCCCCGTGACCTCCCGAGTGACGACTACGCAACGTTCAACTACTCGCCCGCGTGGTTACCCAGTGCGACTTTTACTGTAAAGGATAAAATTAAATGATTCATTTTTAAACTCTTGTTTAATTTACGTCAGAAGACTGAAGAGTCTGCTACACGGTGAAAAACCAGCCTCCCCGCCAAGGTGACCTTGCTGGTTTCCAGCCATGTAGACAGTGGTTTCTCACTAAATATTGTTTGACGACGGCTGTCAGCAACCAACCTTCCACCAAGGTCACCTTGGTGGGGAGGCTGGTTGCTCACCGTGTAGCACACGCTTGACCCAATGTCGTTTTCCTGCATCCAATGAAAGTAACAATAAAGGAACTTTTTGAACTGCGTCCAAAAAGGAACTTTTTGTTAGATCATTTCCATGCCAGCATACGCAAGAAAATTGCATCTGTTGTGCAAAGGATGCGGGGGAGTAAGTAGCAACGGAGTCCTGAAGATGATAGCGGGAACGATGGACACAGCCGTCCTCAGTCGTTTCATCGTTTTGCATGTGAGAGGTGCGAATCGATGACTCGACATTCGTAATGTTTGTTAAACAAGTACATTTGTTTTATCTCACGAAAGCGGGTGAGCCATACTTGTAGTTATAATGCGTATAGACACGCGCTCTTGTGTGCGTAACTACAAAACTCGGCCAAAACTGAGCGCTCCCGAGCTTGCGCACACAAAGACAATGTGTATGTACATTTACACACACAAGTATGAATCACATACACAAGTATGGCTCACCCGCTTTCGTGAGATAAAACAACTGTATTTTCATTAAAATGAGGTGTTCAATAAGTCTTGTCATGTGATCATATAGTATAACATTTTTTTCATTGTCTTTTATGTTAATTAATACATTTAGTCATATGCAATGATATTATATATAAGTTTATCATTGGTCATATGCTTAAACCTAAATTTATAAAGTCCTCTCTTCACTTTTTTTATAACCGCATCAACCACGCAAAGATACGATTTTTCCGATAATCCTAGGACATACATAAAAAAACCTTTTTCGATACAATCACAAACATATAAAATAAATACTATACTTAATAATTGCAGCGTAGAGACAATTTCTCCGCGTTCCATTGTTACAAGAAGTGGATTTGCACGCCTGGAGGAGACTCTGTCTGTGGCCTGGACTATGAAGACAACATCGTCGCCGAGTTCCGGGACCGGTGCACTTTCCACGGAGCTAACTGCTTTAGGCAGGGACGTTAGTATCACCATAATTTTTTGGTTTCCTGGCCTCAAAAAAGTATTATGTATGAAGGATCCAAACTATATAACAATTTACCTAGAGATGTAAAATAATCTAAATCTCTCACCACTTTCAAAAAACTACTCAAACAACACATCATTAAAAATTCACACGTACTACAATAACTTCGAGCCACATCCAGCTTTTCTGTATCGTGAACTTGAACTTGTTTTATATTAGAGCCAGTGTCAAATGAACCATTGCATTTTTTGTTAGGACTACCTTCAAAATATTTTGTTTCTAATGTTATTATATTATCTGTGCTAATGTTTATTTTTTGCAATATGGCCAATTTTTTTTTCAATTTATGTATTAGTTAATTCTCATGTAAGTGAATGATTGTATTCTTGTGAGAAATAAAGTTATCTTAAACCTCAAAAGGTATAAACGGAACCCTTATAAGATCATTTCTTTGTCCATCTGACTATCAAGAATGTTAATATCATGAATGGGTAGAGGTAGGTACCTTATCACCATCATTTCAGCCGAAAGACGTCCACTGCTGGACATAGACCTCCCCCAAGCATCGCCACAACGACCAGTCCTGCGCTTTCCGCATGTAGCGGATTCCCGCGACCTTCACCAGGTCGTTGGTCCTTGTCGGGGGCCTACCCACGCTACGCCTTCCAGTACGCGGTCGCCAATTCAGAACTTTACGGCCCCATAGGCCATCCGTTCTGCGAGCAATGTGCCTATATGTAGAGGTACCATCAAGTTGAAATGAATATAAAAAATACTAAAGTCTACGCAATCAAAGGATACAGCCATTTATGTCACATATTTTGATACTCACAAACTCACTCATCAAAACCTAGGTGTAGCCTGTGGTATAGCCTACTTCTCATTGGCCTAGAATCATGAAATTTGACAAGAAGCAAGTTCTCACAGCACAAGTACAGGAAAATATTCCAAAATCGTTAATTTGTTGTTACAACTCATGAAAAATCTTGCCCCCCACAAGGTGGACCGACGACCTGTGGCCTGATTCACAAACGTTCGAAAAGTTTCCGTGTCCGAAGTGAAATTTGACTGGCAAACGAAACAAAACGACCACTTCCTGTTACCACGAATAATACAAAGGATTCGAAACATCAGGAAAAGCAATGTTAATAATAATCTTCTTCTTCTTCTATCGTGTCGACATGAGCTACATAATGATAATAGCTCATGCCGTGGGGAAAAGATTAGCCAGTCAGCAGGTTGGTAGCGGAGCTGACTGCCCAGGGTGCACCGGACGATCAATTAAATAGCGTCACTCGTGGAGGCTCTTTTAATACACCCCAAATAATTATACTACGTTAATAATAATACGCGATGTAATCCGGTCAAACTTGTTTTATTACGAAAAAAAAAACGATTTGAGAATCGAACGCATTCGGAAACGCTATTCACAGTTCTTTTCTTTAATTTTACATCGAGTGCTTTCCGACAGCAAATGGCTCACGGGAGAGTTTCCATGAATTTCGCATTGTTTTCGAATCCGTTCGGTTCTTAAATCGTTTTGTTTCTTAATAAAACAAGTTAAACCGAATTACATCGTGTATTATTATTAAAATTGGTTTTCCTGACGTTTCGAATGCTTTGCAGCATTCATGGTAGCAGGAAGTGGTCGTTTTGTATTATTTGCCGATCAAATTTCACTTCGGAAACGGAAACTTTTCGAACGTATATGTGAATCAGGCCACTGGTGAAGGTCGCGGGAATCCGCTGGATGCGGAAAGCGCAGGACCGGTCGTTGTGGCGATGCTTGGTGGAGGCCAATGTCCAGCAGTGGACGTCTTTCAGCTGAAATGATGATGATGAATTGTTATAAGTACTTAAGGTGTAATATCAACGTCTTTGTTCCAGGTTACTATATGATAGAGAAAAAAGTAGATACCTGCAGGGCATCTATATTGTTCGGAAAACAGAACACCTGGGGGTATGGCCTCCTCATGGACTCCTACTCAACTGTTTTAATGTCTGCCACCACTACTACACGTACCATAGTGAGAAATTGGTTTCCTATGCTAAACGATGCTATATACGTTAAAAGGCTTTGATGATAGTTGTAAGTAGCGCCATCTCTAGATCCCTGTCTACACTAAGTTCGAACTAAGTTCAGCAGGCTTCAGTGTCTCGCATCAAGTAATGGGGGCCCTGCCGCAGCCGTCGTGAGTTAGGTATGGAACCAATTTCCACATTAGTTTTATATGATGACCGATAGATGTCGCAACATGTACTCATTTGAACCTTATCATATACAACGTGTATCATAAATGCGTGGTCATATTTTAAGAGCTCATTCAGGGAATGCTATCAACCAACTTTTACCGTAGTGATTTTTTTTCGCGATTTCATGGTTGGCCACCATGAAATCGCGAAAAAAAATCAGCTGAGCCATACATTTTGTCGAGCGACATCGACGATTTTTTAGGGAACAGCTGTTTTTTTTTGCATGTTTGGTCCCATAGTAAAACTTGTTCTACGCTATGCCCTGAATGAGCTCTTAAAATATGATCACGTGTTTCTGATACACGTTGTAGATTTAAACAAATTGATATTTTTAACAGTCTCCAAAAAAAGGAGGAAGTTCGACGGGGTTTTTTATTTATTTATTTATTCTACACAACTTTTACTTTTCAGAAATGGTGAAAAAAAAATCTGTCCCAAACATTTTGATCGACGTTTTTGCTTACGTATGTATGACATAGCCGTTTTTAGGGTTCCGAACCCAAAGGGTGCTAACTGCTAACTGGACCCTATTACTCTCGCTACGCTGTCCGTCCGTCCGTCTGTCTGTCACAGGGCTGTATCTTTGTAACGGTAATAGTTAACCAGTTGAAATTTTCACAGAATATGTCTTAGTATAGTTCCTATCACGACAAATACTAAAAATAACAAAGTCTAAAACCAAAGGGGGTCCCCATACAAGAAACCTCGAAAAACATGAATTTTTTTTAAACGTTTTTGTTCCTGCTCTATCTTCAAAACGGTAATACATACCAGCGTCAAACTTGGTTTAATTAAAGTGCATACTATGTAGTTAAGCAACAAATACTAAAAAAAACAGGGCAAAAATAGACATATGTGGTGGTACCTACGTAAGAAAGAGATGACACTGAAAATCAGCGCTGTGTTGTGACTCACGTTACAACACAGCATCATGCTGAGTGTCAACCTCTTTGCCGCAGCTACGACATGCAAAGTTGGTCTTGGTATCTGTATTGTAATTCCTAAAATGTACCATGTAATGAAGTTATTTTTTATGTGTACCTACCGCATGTCGTCTTGTTGTGGCAATAAATCATTTTATTTTCTTTCTAGATGTAAAAATTCACATTTCGCGTACATCGTTGATGTCTTTTGATAAACTCTCGTAAATTAAATCAGTTTCTATCAGGTCGATTGGTGGTACGGAACCCTTACTGCGTGAGTCCGACTCACACTTGGCCGGTTTTAGTTTATTTTAACGAGTTCAGAGTTGGTCCCATAGTCTTCTTCTTCGTGTCGACGGTACAAAAAATTTACTGATAGTGGCACAGTAGTAAAACACGCTGCTGGCCCAGAAATTTGCCACATCTTGTGCGTTGTCTGTGGCATTGATAAGGTCACTCAATGTGCAAGTGCTTGGACACAAGGAGCAGCATAGCAAGTGTGACATTGATTGAGGATCAATGCCACACATGCTGGCTGTAGCTGTTTGGTCTATATAGCCCCACTTGCTCATGTTAAGACTGCATCTGCCTACCTGGGTCCGCAATCGGTTTAGGGACTTCCATGTAGGCCAGGGGAGTTTATATCCTACAGGAAGCCTCTCACTTGGTTGGATGTAGTGTGTAGGTGATGATGATGATGGTAATTTTTCCAGCCACAGTTTTCGGCGGACCTCAGCTGGAGAACCTTGTAGAGCCACTGTTGATTTAAGGAAACTATGGCGGCTCTTGAGCCGTTGTGTTGGTAGCTGGGCACCAAAGAGAGGGTGCCTTGTGTCTGACTCCTGCTTTTCTTTCTCCACTGCACACGCTACGTCCCGTCCGGACCATTGGGGGTGCGATGCTGGCTGTTGGATAAAGCATATTGAGCGGCGTTGGTTTGAGGCAGCCCGTTACTGTCCGGCACGTCTCGTTTAAGGCAACATCTACCTCTTTTGCGTAGTTGGAGCGATGCCACACAGGACATGCAAACTCAGCGGCAGAGAAGCTAAGTGCCAAGCCTGTGGTGCGAAGAACGTGGGATGAAGCACCCCAGGTAGTCTAGGTCAAACGTCGGAGCAAGTTATTTCGGGAGCCGACTTTTTTTTTTGTTTTCAGACAGTGATTTGAAAACAAAAACAAAAAGGTTGGTTGGGTTGGTTGGTCCCATAGTAATTGTTGGGTAAATGATGAATGAGGGTGTTTATCACGTTAGTTAATTTAAATATATCGATATTTTCAAGCTAAGTCGCCACTAAGGTTAAAGTTTAGCCACGGAATATAGATCTGTTCTGCGAGTTTAGCGAAGCCAAATCTGCACATCCACCTTTAAAAAACTACCTACCGACGCGCGACAACTTCGAATCAATAGGTCCCCCGAAGTACAGTTACTGCTCGTGGTTGTCTAACAACTTGCCCATCTTGTGCCCTCTTGTACCTACGAGTCCTATGACCGTAGTTTGTCTTTAACAGTCCCCATGGGAAAATCCTTCCACCCTCAACTTTAAGAGGAAATGCGGGTGGTCGTTTCTCCATAGAAACACTCTCGACTGCTTTCTTTCTGGTTTATAATCCCAGAGCAATGATTTTTACGAGTAAAATTAATGTCAGCTTTTTTATGCCCCTATGTTTCGTTTTTGTTGATAAATTATTTTTAGAACCCCTTAGAAAATCTTTAAATTGCCTATTTAGACCATTGTCTATTTGTCTACAGAGGCCTAGTGTATAAATTTGACAACTATTAATGAAAAAGGAAAAACATAGCGGCATAGTACTCATAATTCTTATTCAGTTTATGAAATATATTTCAAATTGGTCCAGTTTCGGAGAAGAAAATAGTCGAGAGCCAAATCTCGAATTATGTTTTTTTTACGAAGGCTATTCAGTCGGAACTGCGGTTGTCCTTATTGCACTTATTTCAGGCAAAGCGACAGCGATATTTTCTTCGAACACCTAATCTTCAAAAGTCTTTCTGCCCGCATTTCTTCTTATTAGCAAAAACTACAAAGCGTGTGCCGTACGTTATAATTGAAAATGCACATGAATTTTAAGTTCGATGGACTAACGGGATACAGGAGACTTTAACAGGAAAAGCGGACGCTGGAAACAAGACCAGAATAGGTAAACGAAAAAGAATAATGTACCGTATGTTTGTACACTCACGTCAAAAGTTATTTCAGATTTTCCTAAGATTAATGTATTGATTGAAACCGTTTTAAATAATTGATTGAAGGTCTGCTGCTCAGTTTAATCGTAAAATGAATCGTAACCACTGGGTTCAACGAAAATTGACATTGATTTTTTTAAAGGCAACTCGGGACATTGTTTGACAGTTTTGAAGGCAGCTTGGGACACTTAATTCTCGCGTTGGGTAACTGTTTGGTGTGGCTAGACTGTGAAAACTGTGCCTGCTGTTTCACCGCCTCCTGATAAGTTCCGGTAAACTTATCTGGCAGATAATTTCATATAAGTCTAGTTCTATTTTTCGAATTTATCTAGCAGATAGTGCCTATCAGGAGGTGATGAAACAGGCCCTGAGTGCGGATATCGGAGGCCTGAGCAGACGAGTCCTTAAATGGAGACTCTCAGGTGTGCAGGTTCCCTTACGTTATTTTTATACACCGTTAAAGCAAGTCCATCTTTGATCTGAAAACTGCATTAAGACGATCTGATTCAGTGGACTGCGATAGACTTTTTCTTTTCGCCCAATATACCTTCTCAAATTTTGGAGTTTTCTTGACGTCTTCTTGGACATGACTGTACGTACCACAGTCTAGCCACTCCAAACAGTCATTCAACGCGAGATTTAAGTGTCCCAAGCTGCCTTCAAAACTGTGAAACAATGTCCCGAGTTGCCTTTAAAAACTGTCAATGTCAATTTTCGTTGAAATACCGTATTACTAAAGGTTTTACTGGGTTTTTCCATTATTTATTATTTTTGGGTTTTAACAGATAATTACACTGTGACTGTACTATGTGTGTCAGCATGTATTGGTCTATAGTATATGGAAGTAGAGCCTTAGATGTATCGACGCGATCCTAGATGTCACGACCACACACAGTTAATTATTTAATTGTAATTTTGTGTGTGTACTCTGGCTTACATACATGATTAACTAATCACACTGGGTTTGACTGTTAAAAGCTCGTTGCTAAATGGTTTCCATGCAGATAGATTGAGAGGTAGTCGACTTTGTTACGTCATTTTGGGTCTTAAATAAAAAAAAAAGTTTTTTTCTACCTTGAACACATAAAGCATAGCTTAGTGGCTAAAGCACTGGCGTACGAGCCAGGAGTCGCAGGATCGAATCCTGCTCGTGAGAGATTTTTTCTTTCCACAATTTAAACCTTTAGATTTCGCTTCGCATGCGTAAATGCGTTAAAATTAATAAAATAATTTTTCTTTCTTTCTTTTTCTTTTCTTTTCTCTTCCCATTTTAGAACATGAGATCACGGTTTTTATTTCAAGTTATGCCATAGAACAAATAATAGTCAAAGTGTTATCATGTCCTTACAACTACACGACAGGGTTTGAAAGTGTGACTGGTAGTGATAAATACTAGCAAAGCTGAAATGAGGAGGTGAGGCTCAACAGCTCAGATTTCCACCTAAAATAATTTGTCAGAAAGTATTAAAAAATAAGCTGTTCTTATTATTTTACGGTAGCTTATTATAAATATAGGCACGGATAATTTCGACAGGATTTTAACACACCAGATATTTTCATTTTATTTGTGACAACAACTTCAATCACACGAGATTTGTTGCGTAATTTCGGCTCTTAGACTTACTATGGGTGTGAATGTATGCGTGCCAGCCATTACTGTCCAGCTAGCTGACTTACTATTGGGTGCTTCACTTATTGTTTAGCGAGATTCCGTCCACCTTTTTTATTCGTTCATGGTATATTGTTTTGACGTCATCTTTGTTTTTTTTTAACTATTTACAGTGAGATATGTGCTGTTTTTTTTAATTGTCAAAATATGGTGAATTTTATCATTTGGAGCCGAAAAAGTAATAAAAAAAAAAACTAAATGATCAATAGTGGAAATGTGAAGTCAAAGTCAAAGGTTTTTATTTCGAATAAGCATTTACATGCACTTTCAAAACGTTAATTATGTATCTAGATACATATCTAACTAACTAACTAGTTGCGCGTGAGCTTTTGATCGTCATGTTCTCAAATATTGACGTACGATGCCTCTGCTTGCCATTTGAACATCACAGGGATAGTGACGACCTTTGACGACCTCTGTGGTCTAGTGGTTCGAGTGTCGGACTGCTGATAACGAGGTCGTGGGTTCGATTCCCACAGGACACAACTATTTGTGTGATGAACATAAGTGTTTGTGTTGGTCTGGGTGTGTTGCTTATGTATTATAAGTATGTATTTACAAAAAAAAAAGTATATACGTATTATATCCATTGTCTAGTACCCATACCACAAGCTCTGCTTAGTTTGGGACTAGATGGTGCTGTGTAAAAATGTCCCAAAGAAATTTTTTTTTTTTTTTATTGTTATCATGACGTTTAGTTATTAAAGAAAACAACACTAAATAAGGAGGAAAATGACAGAACTCCAAAGAGCCGTTACAAAGCTCGCAAAACAGGCGTGCGTCTCATTTTGGTGTCTTTGGGTGAAATTGTCACATAATGCCGTATCAGATTAGATAACAGCCCACGATTCCACCTGTTCTTCCCACGATCTCTATTATGGACTGGCTTTTGCCGTGGCTCCATTTGCTTGGACCTTTTACGTGTAGGTGTATTACAGTAATTATTTGAAACTTTTTATACAATAGTAAAGAAAACGGCTCAACTGACGTTTAGTTATAGGAAAACACAGACTAACAACCAAAAATAATTGTATGCTTAATTTTTGAGGTAGCTGTCATAACCCATGGTGGCAGACGTGGACACCGACGATTGCTAGTCCACAAATTCGAAGTCCCTTAGCGAGCTATGGAGCAAGATATGCTCATAGTTTCTTTTTACGATAAGATCCGTAACGAGATTAACCGAAGAAGAACCGGAGTGACCGACAAAGTTTGTAGGATCAGTGAGCTGAAGTAGCATCGGGCTGGCCATGTCTTTCGATGGACCAATGGCCATTGGAGCAGACGAAGCCTCGAGTGAAGACCACGAATCGGCAAACAGCGCACAAACAGATGTCACAAAAGGTTCTCTTTTTAAATACATAGTGAATATTTGTTATTTTGCTCCCATTTATAAAGAAAATAGTAGTCGTACGCCACAGACATAGTAAAAAATATAGACGAAGTGCTGCGACCAATCACAGTAAAGCAAAAAATAACTATGCTCCTTCGTGTACATCCAGTGCTCACGCACATACCATGCACCTTAAGGATATTTGCTTTCGCGATGCTTACTGGCCAATGCCGTGACATGTGTACTGAGAGGGGTGAGCACGGTTTGAGGTGCATATGGCTTTGTGAGCGCTGGTTGTACACGAAGGAACATAGTTTTTTTTGGCTTCACTAACTAGATTGTTCGCAGCACTTTGTCTATATTTTTTACTATGTCTGTGGCGTAAACCTAAGCAACCACGTATCTTTTCAATTAATCTGCTCTTAAGGTTTGCAAAATGTTTTTAATTTTGAATGAAAGTTTAATGTTCCTTTGTCTCTTTTTGTCAATGTTTTCGTATATGGATGAAATGTAACAGGAAATAGAAAACATTTTATTTTTGTATTTAAGTTACGAGTAGAGAGCTGGCTAAGTTTTATGTCGTCCGAGCTATCGTGTCGATATCTATAGAAATACCTATTACAAAAATATCAGGTTATTTTTTCATCAATTATTTGCCATGTCAAAGCAACTCGAAACATCATAATCTCCAAGTTAAACAATTCATTCATGCCTACTATATAGACAAATTGGAAAACGCACAACAATTCTCAGTTTTTCCGGTACTGCACTGTGTTACAATAAATTACAGGCAGTTTAAAACACAAGAGGTTAAACAAACATTTTCATCAATTATTTGTCATCTTCTATAGTCTCGACATGAGCTACATAAAGATTATTGCCGTGGGGGAACGATTAGCCAGTCAGCAGGTTAGTAGCGGGGCTGATTGACTAGGGTGCGCCGGACGATCAATTACAGGGTGGCCCAAAATAACGTTGACAAGAGATTTTTCAAATATCTTATAATTTTTTTTGCGTAAATTAAATAAGGTTATTAATTATAAAAATACACCTAATTTTATACAAGAATCTCTATTTATCTTGAAAATAACCTCCTTTAGCGCGAATATACAGATACAAACGCTTGGTAAAAAAAATTACAATTTTCCGCACTTCCTCTACAGATATTTTGTCCCACTCTCGTGTAATAGTAGCCTTTAGCTCATCAACACTTCTATGACGCGTAGCACAGGATCTTGCTTCTAAGATAGATCATAAACTGTAATCCATCGGATTTAGATCAGGTGAGTATGGCAGTCATTCTTTTGAGCTGATAAAACCAGGGAAATTGTCTTTGCACCACTGTTGAACACTTAAGGCCCTGTGAGCTGGAGCAGAGTTTTGATGAAATATCCATGGACGGTCACCAAAGTGCTGTTGACTCCAAGGAAGAAGCACATTTTCAAGAATGACTCGTCGGTCGTTTTCTTGGTTGATTTTGATCCCCTTTTCTACAAAAACTAGGGGAGTTTTGGCAGTGGCGCAAATCGCACCTCAAACCATAACAGTTTCTGCGTTTTGGTGATGTGGTACAATTGCAGCAGCTCCAGGACGAGTGGAAGACCAGATCCTGACATTTCGGTGGTTATGGGTTTGTTCTATCATAAATAAATTTTCGTTTGAAATTACGATATTTTTCCAATTTGACCCTGCGGATCGTTGTTTAAGCAAACGACATCTCTCAAGACAAACTTTTTTGTCTTTGTCCGTAATCAATTGTGATTTTCTGAGTTCATATGGTATCAATTGTAGATCACGTTTTACTATACGCTGTATGGTGGAGCGACTAATCCCCAAGTCTCGCGACATTTTCCTCACCTTGGTCTGTGGATTACGAACTAATCTTTGTTTGATAATGTATCGGTTCCTAGAATTTCTACAGTTGTCTTGCGTCCTCTCCTAGGATGGTCTCTGATGTTACCAAGCTCATTATAACGTTTAATTGCCGAAGAAAGTAACTGACGACTAACACCAAGATTTTTTGCGATTTCGCACTGCCTTTTTCGACGCTCATGCAATGAAATTATGGCTTCATGTTGCACTGACACAGTGAAATATGTTTTATTTTTATTTACTTTTAGCTAACAAATAATGTTAAAATGACGCCACAGAATGAGTTAACAATTAAGAAAAACAAAAGAGGAGGCAAAGTATTCCATTTCTGAAATATTAGTATTTTAATTTTGTCAACGTTATTTTGGGCCACGGTGTAATTAAATATTGCCACAGGCTCTTTGAATGTACCCCATTATTTGTCCTGTCGAAGCAGCGTGGGACATCATCATCCCCAACTTCATCACTTTCATTATTTGTCATGTCGAAGCAGCGTGGGACATCATCATCCCCAACTTCATCACTTTCATTATTTGTCATGTCGAAGCAGCGTGGGACATCATCATCCCCAACTTCATCACTTTCATTATTTGTCATGTCGAAGCAGCGTGGGACATCATCATCCCCAACTTCATCACTTTCATTATTTGTCATGTCGAAGCAGCGTGGGACATCATCATCCCCAACTTCATCACTTTCATTCGTCCTTACCTACTAGATAGAGAAATTGCAAAACGCACAATTCGCAATTTTTTCAATCGTGATTTAAAATAAATTACAGGCAGTTTAAAAACATAAAAGGTTTTACAAATAAACAATGATCCTTTTAAAAACAACAGGATATTATTAGTACAAGAATAAACAGTTATGAAATAATAATTTATTGTTATATTAATGAAAACTCATTGTTTAACCGAGTAGAGGATCCAAGAACCCTTTGTGGACCTTATCATTAAATCACATTCTTCCTTCCTTTCGTTTCATCATCCGAACTAGATTATCACAAAGCAAGCCGCAACTAATTCGATTGTTTCACGTCCCTAACGGTACCAAAACATCGATATCATCGACAAACCGTTATCACACCCCTTTGTACTTTAATCGATAACATTAAATTTAAATCGATTTAAATTCAGTTGCGTTTCACGGCACGTGTTATAAAATGCGTGCGCTTAAACAATTAGAATTGGAAAGGGTAAAAATGAATATTATTGTTTCAATAATTTCTAATTCAGGGAGTAAGCTAAAGTCGTGTATACGCTCTGAACACGTGGCAAATGACATGAAAATCGTGCGTGCGTATGAATGAATAGTGATGAGTCGATTTATCGATGGTTTTCGTAGATATTCAATTGATTTGAAAGAACTTATTTGAGATAAAACTTTACGATCAGATGACCTTTTACTCTAAATTAACAAGGATATGGTCATGTATATTGTGATACGTTATTTTCGTGAAGAAAACTGGATACCCAGTGCATCCAGTTTTCTTCACGAATATTGAACTAAGTTTACGGGACTTGTCGCGCACAATTAAATCAAAATATAACTTCAACTTCACGACGACGACTTCTTCTTCACGAAGTTTTCCACGGATTTTTTCACTTTCATTTTATGAAATCACAAGATTTTGAAAAACAAAGAATAGGTATCAGATTTGTAGTCATGAAGTTAGTAAAAGTTGGTACCTACTTGGTACACCTATAAAAACAGCTATCCAAGGATATTAGAAATAAGAAGGCGGTCGGCACTCTGCATATAAAAAGAGATTATCTTTAACCCTTAACTTTGATGATTAATGCATCAAATTTTCCTTTAAATCATGTAGACTTATCTGGCTTTTTAGTAAAACGTAATGATGAACAGGAAATAGATTCACAGGATGTTAAAAAAAGGCAGTTTTTTAAACTATTGACCTCAAAAGCATTTCCAAATAGTTTTATTTAACCCCCCAAGTGTTCTCCGGACCACCGTTGGTCCATAACGTTTTCGTACAAAATGCAAGTTGGAAACACCGCGAGCCATAAGTGATGGCGCCCACCCATTCAATAAAAATGCATTTTTTTGACTCAAACACTTGATGTGTTGATCGTATTCAGACTAATTACAAGACAAATAAGTGAGGCATCCAAACAACAGTGTGTAGATACTGAACCAGCCGATACATTAAAGTCGATAAATTCTAATTACTTATCAACATTTAACCACAACGTCACATCCCTACAATAAAGCTGTCGAGTCGTGCACTACCCTGTCGATTGTTTTCAATATCGGCTCCATTTCGATTAACACGAATAAAGGAATCGTCTTCTTTGACGGTAATCCACTTTGTATGCAGCGTCACTCCTCATATGGAGTGAGGGACAGCATTTTTGCGCCCTAATTATAATTATTATGAACATTTCGCCTGAGTTTTTGGCCGTAAGTGTATCTATGTAGTTCAATTTTGTGTGAAAACACATTTTTAGATTTGGCATTGCTGGTTTCCGAAAATTCAAGAATTATAAATCATTGCAATTTGCCAAAATGCTTGCCAACTGTATTTACTTATAACATAAAAATGTAATTTGTGGAGATATTTTTATTATTATGTTGATAGGTATATCTTTGTTTTCTCCTCTTTTTGGAAGGGCAAAGAACCTCATCAGCGGGTCCACGCCAAGCGTAAGAGGGGATGATTAAATAGAATACGAGGATGATAGTGTAGATGTTTAAAAAAATCTGGTGATGCGACAGGTGTTATGAATGGTGGCTTTTAGAAGCATGTGGAGTGTATATGTATGTGTAAGGTGTTCAGGCTTTGTTGAAGGGACTTCGGAATAAGTCCTGTGGATGACAGGACTATAGACAATATGGACTGTTTGTGCTGCTCTCCATTGAGTTTTTAATTCAATAGCAAGATCATGATATTTACAAAGTTTTTCTAATAATGTGTATTGCATGTTATGATAGTTTGGGACAGCAATGTCAATTAAGTAGACGATTCTGTTCGATTTATCGGGCCTATTGTAGTGGATTGTTTTATCTGTAATAATCGTTCTATCACAATAGATTTTGTAGTTTCTATTTTCTAAGACTGTTTCGGGTTTGTATTTGTAATATGGGCATATTTCTGTTATAAACTGGTATTTATATGCTGTGTTGAGGGATTGCGGCAAACATTTTTTTTTTATACGCGAGGTGGAAACTTTCAAAAGGCTGCCGGACTCATGGAGGACAGAGGCTGGGGTGTGTGGGATTTTTAGCCACTAAAACCCCCCCGATAGCTATCTTCAGCACAATAAGGGGGACTCCGGGAATATAATAAGCCTCCGGAGCCCTTCCTGTGCTACGCCTATTAGACACGTCTCAAGGGAGACTTTATTGTCTCCCCTTACACTTTCCCGATTGGATTGGGGCACACGGCGGCCCGAGACTACTTCATGTCATCGGCATCCCTGAGGTCATTTTACTGGACACACAGAGCCCCCACTCTGTACGTCGTGACCTCAAAGGCTCCCCATTCTCCAGTCGCGTATCGATAGGGTGGCGGTATAGTACCGCCAACTTCCTGACTCTGGGCTACTACTGATAAATTTTAAACCGACTTCGGTTTAAAATAAAGGATAATATTTTTCAACTTTCTGCGCGTAAAATCACACTCGTTCATTCATAAGTGCAATCACAGTGGCCACTTCCTATCACATTCACAATAAGAGCCGCCAGCCTACACAATTCCCGTGCCAGTTAATCTATAAAATGCCCATTGAACGTGTCACATAATCCGTCCGCGTTGATATTTTCCTTTTTAAACAGAATCCAGGATGTATGAATATATTTGCATGAATATTTATCATACACATCGTCGGTCATGTCGTAAAGTGCATTTTAATACATTTTTATCTGACACCCTATGTGTTGCCGGCTTTACATTGATTTTTATGGCGTTTTAAAGTCAAATGACTGATATTATAGCTGAGATAATGGCGAAGTGATAAGAATGTTGAGGTCGAAGCCAATGTTAACAGATAATGTTTTAGTTTTTTTACTACAATACAGTTTGATTCCACTTTGTTCACCCAGGTGAACATAGTGAAATAAACCATATCTATTGGCATACAGGCTGTTTACGCTACATTTCGGTTTTCTTTTGCTGAAAGAACATTGGTTCCGTAAATATTTTTGGAAATATTGCGCAGGGTTTCAGATGAGTACAAGTAGGTTTTCTGAAAAAAAAAAAAACATTGCTGACTAGTTTAGCTACTTCAAAAATTGCCTTAATTATTAGAGAGCAAAATTTGTTAAAATAGCTGAACTGATTTGCTGCCACATCTTAAACTAGTTAGCTACTAGTAGCGTCAGTTTATTAGTCACCTTTTTAAGTTACTAGCAGCTATAATTTGTGCTACTCGTAACAAAACTTTTTTTTCAGTGTTATAGTACTGACTGACATACTAAGATTTTTGAATAATATAAAATTAGGTAAGAAATTATTGTACACAGTGCTGAGCCAGTGTAACGACCTTTTTTTAGCTCCGCTACGAAAAAAGCGTTGGTCATCTAGTGGATTTTAAAGTGATGACCTTTTTTACTTAGAGAAATTTATCAGCCTTTTTTTAAGTCCACCCTTCCCTAATTTTGTAGTATTTTTAGCGACTATTGTGTATAGTTTGTAATATTTTTACGAATTTCATCAATGATTTTCAGACGTCAATATTATCGTACCTACTTTTGCAATCTTAACACGGAAAACATTTTGTATCATACATCGTACCTGAGGCGAAATTATCATACATGTACGTAAATAATAATAGTCGCACATTCGACTCCATGACAGTGGTAACACTTCAATTAGAAAACCGCCCTTACTGCTTACGAAATAAAGGGGCTGTCAATGTCAAACTGTTACCACTGACGTGTGGTCGATCGTACGTCTGGCAACACTAATCTAGCGTACACATTAATAATTGAACATAGAATTAGGAAATCTTCGATATGTGTACCTAGTATATGTGTGTAACTTTTATATTATTAAGTATTATTCGTCTACTCATTGGCTTTCGTACGGTGTGAGAGTCGGAACAGAACACCCACAGAAATAGATAGAATGGAAAGTGGGCAGGGCGCGCGTGCCAACACTCTGCCATAGTGCAGGGCATTTAAAAGCCTTTTTCAGTACGCCTTATGACTTGTTTCTGTAAATACCAAAGGTAGGTATGTAGGTTATCTGGAAGATATCGCTTTTAGCGATAAGACCACAGACCAAGATGTACCCATAACTTATACGTTGTTCCTGTTTACTGCTATTTTCATGGTGTACAATAAAGTATATTCCTCACACAGTGCGTGTATGCCTGCTCATAACGCAAAAATCTTATGTTTAATAATATTTTTGGGACATTTTACACATCACCATCTAGTTCCAAACTAAGCAGAGCTAGTGCTATGGGTATAATACTTATATACTTAACTTTGTTTTTTTTTGTAAATACATACTTATAATACATAAGAAACAACTAGACCAACACAAACATGTTCATCACACAAATATTTGTGTCCTGTGGGAATCGAACCCACGACCTCGTGATCAGCAGTCCAACACTCGAACCCACCTCCCCCTCGGACCACAGAGGTTGTCGTTACATTTTCTCCCGAATTATATCCCGAAATATTTTTCGGTGGTCTGCTAATATTATTATTTTTATCTTTCCTTCGAGGGTTCGGATACGAGTTCATATTTCAGAACTAAAACCCTTGCGGCCAAATACAGATCTTTTCTGAAATTATTTTATCAAGAACAATAATAACCCCAAGTTGTGAAGCCATACCCGGACGTAACAAATTTTATGTGAATTCCTGCAGGTTACATTCAGACGCAGATTTTGGAAACCGATCGAACAGTTTATATTAAAAATTGCAATTATTTCAAATTCATATCATGCAGCCGAAGTTATGTATCCAATTTATGGCGAAAAATCCTAAATATTTCGAATTCATTGAACAAAATTTCTCAAAATTCTGACTAAAGTGGAGACTTATTGCTTTATAAGTAACAAGCTATTTATTTTGCATTTTATGATGTAAAATGTCATTCCCTTAAACATGTTTGAGACTAGATGGTACTGTGTAAAAACGTCCGAAAAATATAAATATTTATATTCTACAAACATTTTTCTGAGATTTTAACCAAAAATAACCATGTTTCAATGTAAACATGATTCGTATTAATATTTGTGTTACGTACGAATCATATAAAGTACTCAACGTCGCAAACGATTAGGATACGACCAGTTTTGTTTATATTAACGTTTTAGGTGCATACAAATTCATTTTGACCTTCGAATAACAGCATAATATGTCGAACTTGTGTAGGTACCGAAACTTATAAGAAAGGCCGTGAAATAGGCAACTTTAGTTGCGCAACAATCTATTTTTTTTAAGGAAAATGTAACTCTATAGCTTCGAAAATACGAATGTTCATCCCTTACTGTTACGGTCGTAAAGAGTAACTTACGGATCATGAAAATAAAAGGCAATAGTCAATAATTCTTGTAGGCTGTAAACACCATCACCACCAGTTGAAGACTAAGAAGGGTTAAGCTAAACCTAACGGATCTACTGAATATCAATAAAGTAGCACGGCACTATGCTTTATAAAGCATTTTATTTTAAAAAATATTTGAAAAGATCCTTTATATTATTAAAATGTAACACAAAAAATTGCATGTTTAAAAAGATTGAGCAAGAATCAACAGAATTGTTGCCAACTGCTCTCCCCGTCCACTTCAGTTGTTTACGACCCTTTAAAATTAATTTGCCAGAGCTTTCTCATTTTATACGCGACAATAGATTGAAAAACCTTAAAGATGACTAAGACTATTAATTTTGGTTCAGACCCTGTCAAGACCAGAAGACTGCAATGTTGCAAGAGGAGGCCTGATTTTTACTATCAGAATACCTACGAAGTTTTCTTTTTACTTTTATTGAAAGTATTTGAAAAACGAAGCACGGTACCATGCTTTATAAGACGCTTTATTTCAAAGAATATTCTATGAAAAGAGTCTTTATATATATTTTTATATAACAATTGTGTTGCGTTTAAAAAGATTGAGCAACAATCAACAGAATTGTTGCCAAATGTTCTCCCCGTTCACTTCAGTTGTTTACGGCCCCTTTAAATAAATTAGCCAGAGCCTCCTCATTTCCCACGCGATGTGTGATCGAAAAACCTTATGATGTTACAAGATGACGCTTGTTTTTTTTTATCAGAATACGAAGTTTCTTTTATCTTTTATTGACAGTATTTGAAAAAGAAGCACGGTACCATGCTTTATTTCAAAGAATATTCAATGAAAAGAACCTTTATATATGTATTTTTTAAAGCAACAAAATTGTTGCCTTTAAAATGATTGAGCAACAACCAACATAATTGTTGCTAACTGCTCTCCCCTTCTACTCCGGTTGTTTACGGCTCCTTTAAATAAATTAGCCAGAGCCTCCTCATTTCCCACGCGATGTGTGATCGGAAAACCTTACTAAGGTATAATTTATTAATTTGTTTTCCACTAACGAGTGGGGTAATGCGAACCGGTGTGCCTCCCTATCATGCAATGTTTTATGCAGTAATGAGCCATGAGCTAATGCTTTCATTATTTATCAGTGTAATATCTGTAAAGCTTCAACGACTGTTATTTATGAAGGAATAGGCAGCGTACTTTTGAAGGGAAAGATATCTACAAAAGACCTTTTTTATGAAGTAGTTGAGTATGCTTGTTTGTTTGTCCTTCAATCAAGCTGAAACGGCTCGACTGATTTGAATGAACTTCGGTACACAGATAGACTAAGTCCTGGGTTAACACATAGAATATCTTTTACCGATATACCATGGGACCGAAACCGCGGGGGTTAACTAGTAAAATCGAATTTGTTTTGTAGTAATGAAATAGTAATCATAAAAAAAAAAAACTTATCATTTGATTTATTTATTGATCAGATAGACGTAGACGGTTTTTTTATTACTAATAGTAATAAAAAAACCGGCTAAGTGCGTGTCGGACTCACGCATTAAGGGTTCCGTATTACTAATTGA
The DNA here is from genome assembly GCA_949699075.1 of Asteroscopus sphinx. Classification (NCBI taxonomy): domain Eukaryota; kingdom Metazoa; phylum Arthropoda; class Insecta; order Lepidoptera; family Noctuidae; genus Asteroscopus; species Asteroscopus sphinx. Next base: position 15,289,237 of record OX453022.1, on the reverse strand, counting down.
CCTGATACCCCATAGAAACTGATTTAATTGACGAGAGTTCATCAAAAGACATCAACACACAGTGCGTGAAATATGAATTTATGCATCTCTTTGTTACGCAGGTACCACCACACTTGTTGGCCCTATAAATAGTATGCACTATAATCAGGTGGACCGACGACCTGGTGAAGGTCGCGGGAATCCGCTGGATGCGGAAAGCGCAGGACCGGTCGTTGTGGCGATGCTTGGGGGAGGCCTATGTCCAGCAGTGGAAGTCTTTCTGCTGAAATGATGATGATGATGATGATAAACAGATCAAGTTTGATGCTGGTATGTGTTACCGTTTTGAAGATAGAGCAGGAACAAAAACGTTGAAATAAATGAGATTTTTTGTATGGTTTCCCCTTTGGTTTTAGATTTTATTTTTATTTTTAGTATTCGTCATGGTAGGGGTCATAGCAACACAGATTCTGAAAAAAATTCAGCCGGCTACCTATTACCGTTAAAAAGATACAGCCCTGTGACAGACAGACGGACGGACGGACGGACAGCGTAGCGAGAGTAATAGGGTCCCGTTTGGCACCCTTTGGGTACAGAACCCTAAAAAGACATCTGTGATATTATGTTTTTTAACTTAACATGCATAAAGCCTCTGTAAAACCACATAATTGGCGGTCATTAAGTCTCTTGACAAACGCAGCGTTGAATAGGCAAAAGCTGCATATTAGGGTCCAGTCAGGTGGACCGACGACCTTAAGATGGTAGCTGGGGTGGACTGCGGAAGGCAGAGGACCGAGTGTTGTGGCGAATCTTGGGAAAGGCCTACCTATGTCCAGCAGTGGACGGCGATAAGCTGAGTTGATTGATGACTCATGACTTATATTCCTAAAGACTTACGTCCTAAAAATTATCTTACTGCTAATGACTATAGTGCCATAACACCATTCACCAGAGACTGAGACGCATTAATCTATTATTAATTCTATAAATGAACATATTACCCACATCTTGATATTCACGCTATCATAACATACCACGGTACACAAAAAGACCAACCACAATAATATTGTTCTTCTAAATTCACACCAAAAAATACAGCATCGACAATTTGTATATCGAAGAAGCTACGCTAGGTGCAATTTTTTTTTCTCCTTTTTCCTAGAAGGTGTCCCCGTGTTTTGTGCCGCGTTATAGTACAGGTTAGCTTGGGATATAGGATCACGTATATATCCTAGGCATCAATAATTCATCTGGCCGCAGTCAGACTGGCTTGAAATAACAATGGATCAAAGTTTTACTCGAGCTTTATAGACGTAAGCTAAAAGCGTAGAGCGATTTAAAATTAGTTTTTTTTTTCTTAAATTTCGGAGTGGAGTAGCCAAAAAGTCTTCGCACATCGTAGTACATAGTACCTCAATGTCGTACATGCAAGTTTTTAATCAAAGCATCGTCATCTTTATTTAGCCCTTTCCTAATACTATAGTGTTTTCTAATATCCCAGAAGGCTTCGAACCATTATTTTCTTAATAATTTCTTAGGTTTTCGCGATCACTACACATTATAATAAAATATGTTTATACACTATATGACTGCCTCGTTGCTCTAGTGATCGCAAGCGCGACTGCTGAGCGTGGGGTCCTGGGTTTGATTCCCGGGTCGGGCAGTGTTATTGGGATTTTTTTTTAGTGTTACTGGCTTAGCATTCTGCTTTTCTGCGGGTGAATATGCGTGCCCAGTGTGGCACCGTTCCGCCCATTCCAGAGAAGTAGATGTTGCAATAAAAGAAACTTGCCGAACTATCACAGGCTGCCTTAAACCGACTCCACTTGGCGTACTTTATCCTACAGCTGGTATAGCGCCCCCACAAGTCCGTAGAGAGGTTGCGTGCGCAGTGGAAAAGCACAAACAGGTGTCTGATGCAAGACATCGACTATTTAGCGCTCAATTACCAGCACAGAGGTTAACAAGTCGGCAAAGTTTTTTAAAATCAGCAGAGGCCCTATCGGGGTGCCCGGTTGAGGCCCGTTGTAAACTGTGGCTGAAGACACTTTCTCCACCCGCTCACTATATCCAGCCGAGTGAGCACCTTCCTGCGGGATATAACCTTACCCATAAACCGACTACGAACTCAAGTGGGAAGAAGCAAATCCAATCTCACCAAGTGGGGCTATATTCAAAAAACAGCGACAGGGTGTGGTTGTGGCACTGACCCCCAATCGATGAGTCACCTCTTACACTGCCCCTTGTGTCCCGAAACCGGTAGCCTGGGTGACCTTTGCGTTGCCACTGATAACGCCGTTGAAGTGGCAAAGTTTTGGGCTTGCCAAATCTGACCCAAGAGATTACATAAATACTATACCATCGACACGAAGAAGAAGAAGATTGGGATTTTTCATTAGGAAATTCTCAGTAGCAGCCCGGAGTATGGATTTGTGCCCGGTTAGTGGCAATAGGCTCGCCCCCTATTACATGGGACTAAAACATAACTGGCGAAATGTGGGTGTACTACACACCTCTGCCTAGCCCTTCGGAGAAATTCAGGCGTGATGTTATGTTATGTTTATGCAAATTACATCGCGCATATTAATTGTAAGGTAGATTTAAATTTATTTTTTTAATATCTGTAAAGACGCTTGTCATCTTTCTGCAACCACAAACGCTACAAAGCTTTCGAAACGTCAGGAAAACCATTTTAAATATTAAACGAGTTGTAATCCGTTTAAAATTGTTTCATTATTTTCTTGCTTAGATTGCGTACTCGAGATTCTTTATTTATTTATTTAAACTTCATGCAACTCACGTACCCTCGTATAGTCACGATCCTTTCCGGTGATACACTTTGTCGACAAAGTCCCTTGAACGAATTCTGCTTCATTACACGTACGGCGACCGCACGTCAGTAGTCACATTTTGACATTGACAGCATATTTATTTCATAAGCAGTAAGGGTGGTTTTCTAATTCAAGTGTTACCACTGTCTTGCAGTCGACTGTACCTACGGCTGCCGTCAAACACTGAACGCAAGCGATTTTAGTCGGTGGTTCACCGGAAAATTTGCTGACTGTACAGTCAACAAATCGGAATCATGACCCACGATAAGCTTAATATCCTACAGACATTCTAATACAATTAGGTTGAATTTCGCTTAAACAGATATTTCCCTGGCAACTGACTTGTTATCAATTTTGTTAGCTATTGACAGTTACAGCTAGTTTACCATAATATTATTTTTCTAATTTTATTCTTGATGTTTATCTCCAATTATTGTTATTTATTTATTTATCATTTATTGCGTGAAATATGGTACAGAGGATATTATAAATTAAATGTATTTTCCACACTCGGACGAATAAAAAAGGCGGACGGAATCTAGCTAAACAAAGACTGAAGCACTTAATTTTTTCCTGAACCCACTATAATTTCGAAAGCATTTTAACACACCAGATTTATACTGTTATTTTATTTATGACGCTACAACAATGACTACCGTTACACTAGATTTTTTGCGTATTCGCGTCTTTTTGGCATACTATACTTTTAAGCGATCCGGCTTGCTATGGATGCTTCACTTATTGAATAGCGAGATTCCGTCTGCCTTTTTTATTCGTCCGAGGTTCCACATATTAAGAGTATTGTTTGACACCTTTTCATACTTGACATTATATTTGTAATTTTTATTTTTATTTTATTAATGGTCTGTAATCAAAAAAGTTCGTGTAGGTTTCTTAAAAAATATAGTTGTTTGTAGGAAAAACACGTGATACGACAGCTAATTCGAAATTCAAAACATAATTCCTGCTTAATAAAAAACATAATTTCCAATCCAATTATAAATCTATTGCATTGATAACAAAGCTCAAAACGGCACAGACCTCTGACCCGTTTTAATGCAGTTTCTGTAATATTCAAAAGGTCCTAAGTGCAGCATAGAAGAAAACCTTACTGTTTTGACGATTTCAAACGAATTATCAGCTGAGTGGGTCATGATTCCGATTTGTTGACTGTACATAGGCGGACTTAATGCCATAGGCATTCTCTCCCAGTCAACCTTCCTCATAATTCTTTCCTGCATCAGCGAGATTCTAATGACTACCTACCAACGAAATCATCAGGCTGGGGGAAGAAAGTAACGGTACCGGTACAATAGACTAATACATAAAATGTACTCAACGATCATGCTCAACTTGGTACAACGTACGAACCACAGAAATAGGTAGAATGGCCATGTGGGCAGGGCGCACGTTGCAGCACCATGCACCATAGTGCAGGTTATTTCAAAGCCTCAGCACGCCCTATAAATACTGTAACAAAAACCCGCAAAAATGCCTTATTATGCTGTTTCTAACTGTAGAAACAAAAGCTGTATAGTACATTTGTTTTTTTTTTTTATAATGACGTCAAAATGGCGTAGTTTGTTCGGAAAGTTGCCACGCATGAATCGCAGGTAAAAATGGGATTACAAACATTCTATCTACTTCTGTGGTACGAACGGTACTTGATTTTTAGGAGATGCATAGATAGATATTTTTTTATTCAATATGGGTTCTTGATGGTGCATGCTGGTTATTATATTGATAAAATCCCTACCAAAAGGTACTTGTGAAATATCAAAATTTCTACAAACAACCAAGACAAGTACTAAAGACCTCCATGCGTTCTTCACTTACACCACACCCCATCGGGCTTAGCTTTTGCCTGATTGACAGCTATAGCGCCGCCGTTTTTACTGGATCTACCCTGCCTCCCTCGCTCCACATGCCTATGATGATACCGGGGGAAACGGTACTCCCTTCGCAGGCCACCATACGCTGGATGTTTGTTAAGCGTATTACATCTATTAAGAACTTCAACGCTTGTATCTCTAATGTAATTCGCACGCATTAGACATTCAAATATAATTCGTGTAACTTATGCAAGTACTAAAACGGCTAATGGGTGGCATTAGAAACACATGCACACTATACACATTATTTGCCTTTGAGTTTAAATTTTAACCGCGTGTTGCTTGTTTTACATTGTTCTGAGAAGGGTGACACTCTGACATTCTGGTTGTAGGAACACGTCATTGGATACGGATTACGAATGGTTGAATGGATCTACCCGTACAGGGCACCGTACCATATGGATATCAGAGCAATTTGAAATGTTGTCTATTGCATAATTTGTTTACAAAATGGCAGTGTTTTAAGGTTAGGAAAAGTATAGATAATCGTCACATACATAACCAGCCCATTACTGTCCCACTGCTGGGCACGGGCCTCTTCTCAGTACGAGAAGGCTAAGGCCTTAGTCCACCACGCTGGCCTAGTGCGGGTTGGCGGACTACACACACCATCGAGAACTGTATGGAGCACTCTCAGGTGTGCAGGTTTCCTCACGATGTTTTTCCTTCACCGTTAAAGCAAGTGATAATCTAATATATAAATCTAATAGATAATCGTCACACTTATCCTCAAATTCAAAATATGTATATTTCAAATAAACCTTATTACAGGCACTTTTGAAACGTCAGGCTCTAGTTGCACGGTTCGAAATTGTGGGTCCTATGAAGAAGAACCGGCAAGAAACTCCATGGTTATACTATTTTTAAAATAGTTAATTCTTTCTTACATCAAATTCTTTCAAATAATGTGAGTATAATGTAGGTTGATGTCAAAAATCACAGGTCAAAAATAAACAAAAAGATTACACGTGAGAATATTGTTTTAAGAAATAAACCTAAAAAGAGTTGCAATATTATATAGGAACTGACCTGTCCTCAATAGATGAAATAATGATTTTGAGAAATGTAATTTCGTTAAACATAGCACTATAGCTTATATTCTGTACAAGTCCAAACCAATCTTGTAGATGACAGGATTGCCTAATTATAGCTTACGTATCTTTAATATGTGTTTTCATCATATTTCATGTTTGATCAATTGTACAGTTACATTTTCAAGGTTGGAGTCGAAATAAAACTGCTCATATAATTACTTACCAATTTCTTTATTAAACTTTTTTTCTCTAAAGACAATTGAAATAAAATAAACTTAGTATTTACATAAATGCCACTACTTTTATAAAGAAATATTTACATCGAAAATAAACTTAACTATTCCTTTGGAATGCAAAAATATTTGGACGGAACCATATTCCAATACTTAACTTAACACTATACATTAATTTAATAATACTTAAAGTTGAAATACTGTTACATTCTTGCCTTTTTCCTCCAATTGGCCGGCCAACGCCAACAAATTAAGTCCAACATTTAATTTATAAGAGACCTTTTGTCATACGAATTTGAGCGTAAAATCCAATTCACCAAATGTTGGTTTATGTTGGTGACCAATTAGAGCGGGGGGCGTTACAGCTAAAAGATCAGCTTTTAGCTCAAATGTAACGCCACCGCTCCCCCCATCGAAAAAAAAACTAACAATTTTTAAATGCAACGAAATAGGAAGGGGCAATAACTACTTACAACTAAGATTCAATTGCAGTATGCAACGCGAAAAAATATTTCTTTTAACCTACCATTGTTTCAAATTTCAGTTTTCCAACTTCTTTTAATTGATTACAAACACAAGTAAAAATTGATTTTCATGACAGGACGGATTTATTTTCTTGTCTTTAAGTTTCCACTAAGGACCTCATTATCATCAATTTTAGCCGAAAGACGTCCACTGCTGGACATAGGCCTCCCGAAGCATCGCCACAACGACCGGTCCCGCGCTTACCGCGTCTAGCGGATTCCCGCAACCTTCACCAGGTCTACGATCCATCTATTGGGGGCCTACACATACTGCGCCTTCTTAAGTTTGTCAATTCTTCGGGCTATTTCGGTTACCTTCGTTCACCTCATTTCTGATTCGATCGAGCAGGGACACTCCGAGCATAGCCTCTCTCACTACATTGCCCTTTGGGTGACTTTAAACCTTCTTATCAGGTCTATTGTGAGCGAATTCAGTGCCGTAAGTAATTACTGTAGGTATAAATTTTTCCAACCAGCCAACCCAAAAAAAAATAATCTTATATTGAAAATTTAACTTTTCAAGTCGTTCAAAACAATTTTCCTATAATACTTTTGTACCTAAGATAACTTGATTGAAAAATTCCTAATATTAGGTGACCATCGCTCTCTCAGGAGGCATAGGTACCATGTGGTTGTAGGTAAACCTCTGGGTGTAGTCGGGTATTTTGAGGGTTGTATCTGACCAGGGTGGGCTAGGGTTCCATCGGTCCATGCCGTCTGTTTCTTCTAGGGTTAGGGGAGGTGGGGCTAGACGCATTCGCTTTGGACTTGGGTATTCCATACCTGTGATAGAAGAAAAATATATGTTAAAAAAATATTGTTGAAGCATAGATTTAATTAAATCTATAATAATTTTTTTACTAAAATTCAACAACCGTTATATTTAAAACGTAAATGAAACTTCCGTTTTCGTACAATATTAAAATTATATTCGTCATTCACGCTGGTTTGCGTCGAGGTAAACCCAGCTGGATAAACTTCATCATCATCATCTTTTCAGCCGAAAGACGTCCACCGCTGGACATAGGCCTCCCCCAAGCATCATGTTTGGGGGATATGCCATAATCGCCACGCTTGGCAGGTGGGTTGGCGATCGCAGTTGGTTGGTTAAATACTCAGCTGCTGCCCATCATCCGTGAATCCCTTAGTCGCCTTTTACGACACCCATGAGAATATATAGGTTGGTGCTATTCTTTACGTCCGGCAACACACGGAACTGGATGAACTTAGTATGGGCTAATAATGAGCTGAAATCCAGCTGCTATTTTCTGAACTAGATATTTATTAAGTTGGCCATAATTTAATTGAAACAAGACAACTATTATCCACATTTTAACATTCTTCGGCATAAAAAAAACACTCTTTCTGCTTGGCGTTCTTAGCTCCATATTTTACAATTATTTCTGCCCCCTTCTGAACATAGAAAACACATCATTTTTTATTTATTTATTAATTACCTTCAATAGCCGTACTCGAACAAGGCTCCTGCATATGGTAGTTGACCCTCGGATACTGTTCGTAGTACTCCCGCTTGCCATGATGAGGGTACATGTACATATTGCTGTTCACTATTATATCTGGCGGCGGGTCGTAGTGGTGGGGCGATCTGGAATAAACATCGATGGTTAGATTTACGAGATTATCCGGAGAAGAACCGGAGTGACCGACATAGCTTTTAGGATCAGTAAGCTGAAGTGGCAGTAGGCTGGCCATGTCTGTCATTTTAGTACAGTCTCCTCAACAATACACATTGATAAAGAGAGATTTTTTAAGGTAGGACTATAACAGTAGTGCCTTAAGCCTTAACAATTTGATGCAGTTTGGCAATCACATCAGACTTTCCAACTTTATGTCTCAGTTTGGCGAACCGACTTGCGGTACCATTTAGGCAAGAGCCTAGGTGGTATTGCAGTTGTTATGGGCTAAGGTAACCGCTTAACATCAGGTAGGCCGTTAGCTCGTTTCACCATCCTTTACTATAAGGACAATATAATTTTTTTTGTAAAAAATTGTCTTTGATTCCCGGTTCTTTTTTTTATAAATTATTCTCTCTCTATAGCTCACAAGTCTTTGGACTATAGTTTGATTTTTATAGTTTGAGTTAGGTATTTCTAAAAAAAAGTTTTATTCTACCGTACAATTTTTATTAATTAAAATCGTTTCGATGCACGCAGTAATCACTCACAATGTCATTATCTTTTACAGTGTTGCGTGCTCTTTGGGACTAATTATTTTTAGAACTGGGTTTCAAACAGGTGGTAGCTGTCAACCATCTTCTCTATTAAAATTAGTATGTTTTTTAATTTCAATAGCCTCACGGAGCATTCTAGGTACATATCGCTACAAAGCTGCAAAGCTTTCGAAACGTCAGGAAAACCAATTTAAATAATATACGCGATGTAATCCGGTTAAACTTGTTTTATTATAACGTGTAGTGATCGCGAAAACCTAAGAAATTATTTAAAAAAAAAATATTAGGATATAGTCTTTATATTTGGTCAATTCTCCCCTTTAATAAAGTTTTTATATTCTTCTTTAACTACAGTACTTTGTTTTGTTCTTAATTAGATTTTGGTACTTTCAGATGTAGTTTATTTTTCTGCATCTAACATTTTAGAAATTAAATATTTAGAGTGACTATTGTACTTTCGGCCATTGCCCGATGGCTAACGTTATTGCTCGAGTGTTAAACGAAAGGTCATGGGTTCAACCCTTGTTCTCGTTAAACAGCTGTGAACCCATTTGTTGTAAATGGAGGGGTTGATAAAACCTAAATAGAGAGCATTTACTTAGTTGTTTAGGTATTGTTGAAGTAAGTAAGTAAGGGGCTCGTGGCTAAGTAGCAAGCGTGTGGATTGTACGATCTGCAAGGTTAAGCTGCACTAGCCGCGGTCAGTCTGTGGATGGGTGACCGTTTTGTTACACATCGAAACCCCTTCGTGCCTCGGAGAGCACGTAAAGCCGTCGGTCCTGCACCTGATCTCTCTCCGGTCGTGTCGAATTGCCGTCCCATCGGATTATGAGAGTGAGGGAACAGAGAGTGCACCTGTGTTTGCGCACACACTTGTGCACTATAATATGTCCCGCGCAGATGGCTAGTATCCATTGAGATTGGCCGCCGTGACCGAAATTCGGCCGGGAGGACATTATTGTTGAAGTCTTTTTTAAATTTTTTTCTTTTGCAAATCTTGTCAAATTAAATATTTTGTACCTAATAAGTTATTATAGGAAAATACGACGTCTTATACCAAAAAAGTCAAATAGCTATTCAGATTCATATTTGTATTATTTATATAGATATAAAACCATAACCTCATCATCATTTCAGCCGAAAGACGTCCACTGCTGGACACAGGCCTCCCCCAATGGGGAGGATATGCCATAATCACCATGATTAGCAGGTGGGTTGGCGATCGCAGTTGGTTGGTTGACAACTCGGAGAACGCTGCTGCCCATCCTCTGGTTGCCTTAATTGCCTTTTACGACACCCATGAGAAGATTGAGAAGAGATAGGGTGGTGCTATTTTTTGTGTCCGGCACCACACGAAAACTACCTATACAGGGTGTATATACAACAAATGGAAACCTCTTAAGGAGACCAACCCTAAAATCGCGAAGAAAAAATCAGCTGTTCCCAACATTGTCGATTTATGTGAACACAAATGTAGGGAACAGCTGTTATTTTTTTCGTTTTCAGGATTGACCCATAGTATCTGTTCATAATAATAAGTACAATGAGCCTTTATGCAGGTTTCTAGTTTTTGTATGAACAGCTTGTATAAAGTCACAGAATACATTATAATGTTAATACGTGGGACACTCAGAAAGTTTTGCGAAACTAAAAAAAATTGTTCTATACGTACATATATTTTTATCAAATCTTTTCAAAGTACTTTCCACCAGCCTCTATACAAAGATTCATGCGCCTAAACCAGTTTTCAAAACACTTTTTCCAGTCCGCCGCAGACACCTCGTTTACAGCCTGCTCGAACGCAGCCAGCGCATCTTCCGGCGACGAAAATTGTATCCCTTTGAGCTGATTTTTTATTTTTGGGAATAAAAAGAAGTCACACGGTGCTCAGGGCTGTAAGGAGGGTGACCCAGGAGTTTGACTGGCGTGCTGTCCAGGAAGTCCCTCGTTTTGAGTGCGGTGTGCGCAGGTGCATTGTCGTGGTGGAGCAGTAGCCCGCGGAGCCCTGTGTTTGGTCGCTTGTTGCTTATAACAGAGAAAACTTCTGGCAAACATTTGGTAGTATACCATTCGGCATTAATGCTTCTTTGATCCCGTAAGGGAATTGATAACAAGTGGCCAGTCAAATTAAAAAAGCTAGCGATCAAAATCTTACCCCCGCTTCTAGATCGCTTCACTTTGGTAGGCGTTGGCTCATTTTGAAACACCCAAACAGTCGACTGGCGCTTGGTTTCTGGGTCGTATTGATAAATCCAGGACTCATCACCTGTAACGATGTCGTAAACACGCCGAGACGAGCCTGCTTCAAATTTGTTAAGCATATCACGGCACCATTCCACCCGGGCCTGCTTCTGAGCATCAGTGAGGTTGTGCGGCACCCAGCGTGATACTATCCTCCTCACGCGAAGATGGCTGTGTAGAATCTCGTGAATGCTTCCCGATCCAATCTTCAATATGTGTTGAATCTCCTGATATGTAATTCGCCTATTGTCTTGGATTAAATTTTTCACTGCTAGCACGTTTTCTTCGGTAACAGCCGTCAAAGGGCGACCGCTTCTTTCGTCATCCCCCAAAGTTGGTCGACCGCGCTTGAATTCGTTATACCAACGATACACGGTTGCCTTGGAAGGGCCTTCATCCATGAATGCCATTTGAAGTCTATCGTACGATTCATCCGGTTTCAGGCGACACTTGAAATCGTATAAAATCATAGCTCTAAAATGTTCCCGGCGCAGATCCATATTTCAGTGAGACACAATACTTTGAATTAACTCGCAAAAAATGTGGAGGGAAATTTTGAAATTGGAACTTACTTATTTTTACTTATAAATAATCATATTTTCGAAAAACATTATAACTGGCCAGTCTCCCATATATAAAAACTTTTTTTCGCAATACTTTCTGAGGGGCCTGGTACGTTCGACTCAATTTGTGTGTAGAGTTGTTTATTTTTTCGTTTAGGTATTTAAGAAAAAGTGGTACGTACAACTTAAATTGTTTCTTTGTACATTTATGGTCTGAGAATATTTTGTTATATTTTAAATAACCCTGTAAATGTTGTTGTTATTTCTAAAAATAAATGTATTGTCCAGATTTCCGCGTGTGAAAATACGAGGCTTAGCCGAAAATAACCGTGGTGTAAGTGTTATGACCGAAACCACTTCTAATATGAGCACGTAACTTCTAATCCGACCCGTTGATCCTATTGTGGCGAACCACAACACTTCGACGTGTCCGGATTTGAGCGCACGATATCTTCGGACACGATAGCTTAATACTTATATTAAGCTATTATGATTATTTGGATTACTGTTGTAATAAAAAATAAGTGTTACTTAATGGTCGTTAAAAGTATTACATCACTTTTCCTAGTGGACCGACTCTTTAATCGTGGAATAAGAAACCTATAGGTAATCTTTCAGTAATTTTACGGGAGGATGACTTTTTAATCACCATCCAAATTTTTTACAGGCATTAGATATCATTCAAAGACTCCATTTTTGGAAAAAATTTGGTAGTTAAAATTTTCGCAATAAAATTGATAGATAGAATATACTTTATTGTACACCGTGAAAATAGTAGTAAACAGGAACAACGTATAAATAATTTTCCCGGTTTTTTTTAAAATTTCTGTGTGGTTGCTACGTCAAAAGTGATTTTTGAGATGGAATATCTCAATATTTTAATACTGAGTGATAATAAAAGGAAAAACACGTGTTTTATTATTTTCAACACAGTGATTTATAAGTCAAACGTAAACTTTGTGATGCCATATCTCAATATTTTAGTACCGAATGACTAAAAGAAAAAACACGTATTTTATTATTTTCAGTAAAAATCATAATGAAAAAAATTGGATTGTGATTAAAAAGTCTTGGTGTATATTAAGGACTTATCTATAGATTACTGATTGGACCGGAATTCAGTGTATCAAATCAAAAGCAAATATGTTTTAGAAAGCAAGGATAAGGTTTTTATTGCAGGAAGTGGAGAGAATTTGAATTCGATTTTTTTATTCATATTGTACGATACTAACTGGGACATATTTTTTTCTAGAATACTAAACAAGCATGGTGGTAGGTCACGGGAACTATCTGTGATTCCCGAATGCCCCTTAAACTAAAGAGGAAAATGTACAAGACCATGTTAGACCTGCTGTCATGTATGGATCAGAATGTTGGGCTACGATAGGAGGAATGAAAGGCAATTACATGGACCTGAGATGAGAATGTTAAGAGGAATGTGTGGTGTAACGAAAATGGATATGATAAGAAATGAGTATGTGAGAGAGAGGTTTGAAGGTAGTGCCAATGACGGAAAAGTTGAGATGCAGTAGATTGTCATGGTATGGACATGTGATGCGGAGAAATCAGGAGCATGTTACGAAAAAATATTTTGTATGAATGTGGATGGCTATAAGAAAAGAGTTAGACCAAAGAAAAGATGCATGCATTGTGTGTAAGATGATATGGATAAACAGAAAGTGAACACGGAGATGACGCCTGATAGAGATGTATGGAAGAAAAAGACATGCTGCGCCGACCCCAAATATGTTGGGATAGGGGCAGGAGCTGATCTATTTTAAGTTAAGCTGCAACTGCATATTTTGTTGTATAATAAAACTTTCTAAACACTGATGAATTAAGAATGTCTATAAATAACCCATTACAACTCGGTAACAATTTCTATGAGAAACACGCTGTGGACGTCAAAACCAGTACACTGAACTACATCAAAATAATAAACTATCACTGACTTAAACCCTTTTCAACCCGAGCTTTTCATATTTGGTTTACATTAACACTTTATTTCTACCACCAAAAAACACAAAAACATCGGAAAATAGACTTTAGCGATATAGAAATAAGGTAGATGAATAAAAATAGAAATAGTAAAGCATGGTTGGTAATACAAAGTTTACAATAAATATGGTAATGAAAGGTGTCAAATTACGCAGACGGACGGACGAACGGACAGGGTGATGATTTTCTTATTTATATTCCCTGGTGTGACCTGACGGGTACAAATTGAATGAAGTATGAACTGACCTTAGGTTGTTTTTTTTTTTTTGAATATATTCTGGACCTATGGACTGTTCGTTTTTTATGGTAACTATAGGATGGTAAAACGAGCTAAAACCCACCTGATGTTAAGTGGTTACTTTGGCTCATATCAACTGCAATCTTACAGTTAGGTATGTAGGTTATTAACATTAGAAAAATAACGGCTAGTGGTATTTATTGCTTTCATTTATCGTAAAATAACAAACCTAAGCTATATACGCTTATATTGAAATAACGATACGAGTTATAACGTTCTTTGTCTCATGGAGGGATAGAGTAACTAATATTGTAATTTTAAGAAGAATGTCGAAAAACCTTGAGTTATTAAAAACAGTTAAAAGAAGCAAAATCTCATATCTAGGACACGTATACAGAAAAGAAAAATATAATATATTGAGGAAAATACTGGAGGGCAAGATAAACGGCAAAAGGAGCAGGGGAAGAAGGAAATTAGCCTGGAATGACAACATCAAAAGCTGGACCAACATCAATGACGCTGCCAGTCTATGCAGACTGGCACAAGATAGAAACGAATTCCGTGCGGTGGTCGCTGATATCCGTTGAGGATATGGCACAGAAAGAAGAAGAAGTCTAATGATAATAAATGTTAAAATGAATGGAGTAGGTATAGGTTGTTCCCTATATAATGGAGTAGGTATAGGTTGTTCCCTATATAATGGAATTTCAATTCGCGTATGGAGTAGGTATAGGTTGTTGCCTAAATGGTATTGCAATTCGCGTTTGCCGAACTGAGACAGAAAAAAGAAGTTTTAAGTGTTTGTATTGGGTTTACTCTTTATAAAAAAAAAAAAGTATATAAGTATTATATACATTGTCTAGTACCCATACCACAAGCTCTGCTTAGTTTGGGACTAGATGGTGCTGTGTAAAAATGTCCCAAAGTATTTATTTATTTATTTATTGTGAAAATAGTGTGAATAAAATAAAACATTTTGGCTGTAAAACTGACTCGTAAGGTAAGTTTTTTTCATGGAGATTCAGGGTTTTTTGCCGCTGAAAGTCATCGTCAGTAGGTATTATTAGTTTTATGACGGAGCATAATAATTTATTTATCACATCATATCGAAGTATTATCATATTATATTATGATGTGTAAAGTACGTGTTAGGACCTTATTATTAAATAAGTATTAAATTATACAGTGACGTACGTCCGTGTGGATTTTGGTTATTAAAGTCCTGGAAAATGTCTTTGAGAAACTTAAGTGTTCATGAAACTGTACCACCCGGAGCTTACTTTCAGTCATCTATATGTGGTTATATACTTCAAGAGTATCAATATATAGGATAATGCCAATTGATTATAATTATCGTGTAATGATTATTCTATTATTTTAACGCATGCGTAACATGCGGAGCGAAATCTAAATTCACGTGCGGAAATCGAACATGCGACTTTTGTTTCAGTACACCACGCTTTAGCTGCTAAGCTATCGAAATTACTTTCCACAATTTTTATCTTTAGATGTCGCTCCACACGCGTAAATACATTAATAGTACATTACTGTCGTGGCCTGAAATGAAGCAATTGACGGCCGAGTAATATTGGAATAATACTTCCGAAGTGATTTTAAAAGGACGAGGTACCAGCAGAGTCCTTTTTAACTATACGAGGCCGTTAATTGCTATTTCGGTCGAGACTTGTATAGTACTTTTCTATCATTTGCAAAGAAACAATATAAGTACAAAGTAATTTAACAGTATCTATTTTTATTTACGCCAATTCATCAGAGCGCGGTTCTTGTTCTATTTTCAAAGTTTTGAAAAAAAAAATGCGCATTCAGCCTTTATAATAAATCAATTTCCGAGCAAGTGGGAAAAAAAATATATAATAATTAGTATAGGCACATCTATACGACTCGGAATTGACTGCAAAGTAAAAGTTAAGGATTACTGTCTGTTTCTCAATAAGATGGTGCTGACGTCATGGTCACCCAAAGAAAAATTAAGTTAAAGGAAAAATGTATGATTTATATAAGTCTTATCTGTTTTAAGTAATACCACAATTAATATAATTCATAGTTTCACTAGGTTTTCTGCACGTTATCATGATATTTTGCGTATTTTACTGTGAAGGAGACGGCGGTATCGCCGTCTCCTTCGCTGACTGACGACAAAAATGAAAGTTTGGATCATCTGTTTAGGAAAAAGCGTCAATGCCTCGCGCTCATTTCATATCTACCTATGTCAAAAATCTGTGGTTTCACCCAAAGTGGAAGTTGAATTCAATACCCCGAGTAGAGATCACGGTAGCTTAATGCCGAATTCTCTCGTGAGCAAATATTTCTTTCCACAATTTATATGGTAAAAAGATTGAAAGAGACGAGAATGCCTACCTAATGTCTTGCAGTTCCTTTAAAAGCCCACTTTATTTTATGAAATAGAAAGAATACATCTACAGTGGTAGTTATTATAAAGATCCGTACCTCTCTTCACTAACAGTAGACTGAGGAGAATGCGTAGAATAATCCACAGGACCTCGATCCGAGTACACTCGCTCACAGCCGCTATAGTCCTCCATCACCTTCGGCTGTACATACGACGACACATGGTACCCAGCGTATTCCGTCTCCTGGTTCTCAACGTACGGGTATTCTTGGTACTCCTGGTAACATTGGTCCCTCCTGAAGAACTTTTGGCAGCGAGGGTCCAGCATGCCGCATGGCTGGTTCTGGTAACCATAGTATTGGTATAGCCAGGAGTTGGCTAGCATTATTGTTGCTTCTTCTTCACTGTTGGAAGGAGTAGAAATAAATTACTGACAAAAATAAATGCTTTTTATTTTAGTTAGTTAAGACGCTGACAACAGCCAAATATCCCAAATAGGCTACTTTTAAAAACATTTTTAGCAGTATCTATTCAGTTTGTGGCAGTGAAAACAAAATTTATTAATCTTGATCGTATTTTCTGAAACTGTATTGTGCCCAAAACACGTTTTCATGAAGTTTTCTCGATAGAAAATAATTGTAAACTAACCTCTTAAAACATGCTTTAAAGCAAACAATCTCTATTGTTTACTAAATATTATAAATAAAATTAAGAAAACATTTGAGAAAGACAATAATCTAAACATTTGTTGTTTCTGTTTTTCAAATAAACTTTTAGTTTTTTATCAAAAAAAAAATTGTTAATTTTCATTCAAGTTGAGCGGCGTATCCGACGTCCCTCGGCTCGTTGCCTCTCTTTCAGTTCTGTACGAAACGACAGTGACCGCAGAGGTCTGATTTTTTAGGTGTTGTCAGCCTCTTAAGTTACTTTATGTATGTACATCGGCGAGCTTATCTTATGAGTTTTCTAACAGCAAACCTTAGAGCGAAAAAGAGATGCTATTATTAGAACACGACTGAGGAGGAGGGGAGGGGAGAGAAGGTTTTGTGATTCTTAATCCTATGATTTGTTCGATTTACTTTTTCATTTTTTGTTAAATTCGTGTGTTTTTTTGTTTTTCGTTTGTTTAGTTATGGATTTTATACTTTAAGGGCTAGTTTTTCAATCGCCAGTTAACTTTTATCTGAGGAATAGGTTTAACATATTGACAGTTGTTGAATAGAAAATGTGTCAAAGCGATTATTGATTCCTCAATTAAAAATTATCTGACGATTGAAAAACCAGCCCTAAGATGAAAATAATAATGCGAGTCTTATCACTTAAAAAACTTCAAAAAGTCTTTGATTACGACATAATACCATAGAAAGTTTATTCAAAACCAAGCATTGAAAAAAAATATTTATCTATATGTCATGTTAATATTTAAAAGTTAGATACGAAATAAGAAAAAAATACTGAATAAATATTGCCACGGCTACCTGTCTGTTTGTTGGGGTAATCAGTAATCAGTTAAAAAATTTAAATTATAATCGATCAAAAGTAACGTCAAAAAAGTCTGGTATCTACTTAATTGCTTTAATCTTTCGCGTTGCATTATAGCTTATTAATTTAATTACACAGACCAGTAAGCCTCAAGACGCCGCTTAAACAAAGCTTTGCATGAGAACGCAGTCGTAAAATGTTGGCGGGGACCGGGGGGCGGACGGCGCGTTATGATTGGTCGGCTCAAAAGTTCGGTGCTATGATTCCGTATGATTGGTGCCGCTCGCTGACGGACTGACGTCCTGATTCGTGGCGGGGCGTATGATATGCAGTGCTACTGCATATGCGTTGTGACCGGGGGTGTCCAGCGAATCGGCGTCTAGAAGCTTACTGGTCTGTGTTTAATTATAAATTAATAACATAGACGGATGAGGGATCGAACCGTGGATGACATTTCAAAAGTATTGTGAATGAAATAAATAATACCAATTTTTTTATATTTTTTTTACTACGTTTTTAAACCTAAAGCGAGTTGACATTGCATTGTCATCAAGTCCTGAGCTATGTTCAATGTTTCAGGGTTAAGCTCATCAGGAAGTTTCTGTAAAATGGATTGCAAAATTTGTACTGAATGGTCAAACAAACAAGCAGACAGGCAAAAAAGAGAGTTATTAAAAACGTGGTGCCTAATAAAAAGGTTTAGATAATTACCTTAAAATTTGATTGGTAGCGACAATGAACTGCCTAGGTGTATCCGTTGCATCTTTCACTTGTAACACCATATGGACCCAGAGAAACTGTCCGCTTCGTTGCTGCAACTTCACCAGCAGTATGCAACATTTGTCCTGTTCCGATTGCGTTACTGCAACAAACAAAAAATCTTTTAGACTTTTATTTTTATTTATTATTATTATTATTGCTGCCGAATTATGCAACTCACTAGCGATCGCAATCTTGTTGATTTTAATGTTCATTGCTCCATATGATTTTACAATTAGTCTTGAAATTAAATATTTGGTGTAATGTACGTTCGACCGCACGTCGGTGGTAAAACTTTGACATTAGCAGCATCTTTATTTCGTAAGCAATAAGGGCGATTTTCGAATTGACGTGTTACCACTATCATGCAGGCGACTGTACGTGTAATGTCAAAATGATTGCTAATTTTCATTGTGTGATTTACAGAATTCCGGTTAAAGATCTTTATTTTCTCAAAAGAATTAATATATAGAATTAATATAATAGTTGATGGTATTTGAGAATTTTTGCATGGGGCGAGCGAGCGCGATGCGTCGTGTTCACCCACCCACATCTTGTTGTAATGAATGTCGACGGACCAAGCGGTGTACAGAAAAACCTAAACTGGTTTATGTTCTACACTGTATCTGCCAAATGTATGTATTTTTTTTTTGTGGAAATAAATAAATAATTACAAATTCAAGTACAGAGACAACATAAACTTGAAAATAAAAGTAAAGAATATGCCACTAAGCGCAGCTCTAAAAATAAAGTATGCATTGCGTTGACTTTGCTTGAAAACATATTATAAAATTGATACTTATCAAAATATCTAATACAAAACATTTCATTTCTTTGTATTTTAGTGGGCACGTTGCGAGATCACGACTAAACTTGTCTGGAAATTTAAATTTCGACTAATTTGACAGTTCTGAAATTGTTGCCATCCCTTCCTTGTATGTAGATATTAGTAAAAGAGAGCGATAGTTTAAAATAAGTTTAGTTCGTGAACAAGAGAATCAACAAACTTCAACTTGGAATGAGTTCTGTTAAGGTGTTACATAAATTGCGAATAAATAAATAAATAAATAAAATAAATAACATCAATGTTCACCTTTACCCCCAGTATTTTTCTTAAATTTTGTTCCGCAAAAGACTTCGATAAGTCAAAGGTGCGGACCGCAGGGCAATTGTGTAACTGCATCGTAATCAACAAAATGTCAAGTTTGACGTTTGAATCCGGAAAAATGATACAATTCGAATTGCGTAACTACAAAACTGTTGATTACGATGTCGGAGGGATTCATCATGAAATTGAATGAATGATAAAGCTTAAAACGCATCCTTGCAGCAGCTTACTTGCATAAATAAACGTGATCTAACATACATGACGTCATTCACATCGCAATGGATTTCCCTCCTGACGTTATTTACTTCATAATGAAGTCCCTCTATGTCGTTACACAATTCCAATGTTTGATTGCGATTTAGCAACATCGTCTTCAATTTTACATCAAAATGACACTGTCAAATGAGTTACGCAATTGCCCTGCGGGATTGAACTCGAATTAAGGCAATCGTGTAATTACACACTAATTTATTCAAATTAGGTGTTAAATTATGAATAGGTACTTTTGTCGATATAATAAGTGTATTGTAGTCTGACCGATAATAATTCAAAGTATGAATTATGATTGATTGTTGATTTCCTTTGCAAATCATGTGTCAGTAGCTTTTATTGTCTTTTCTAGATTTATTCCGATATTGTTGACAATGATTAATAAATTAGAGAAACATTTTAAATAATCGCAATTACATGCAAAAATATTAAAACCTATTAACCGATTCTGAACTTGTATTTTTTTTTAAATATAGGTTAGCGAAACTAGCTAAAGGCGCACCTGATGTTAAGCGGTTACCTTCGCTCATAAATATTTCAATACCACCTAGGCTGTTCATCATCGTCATCATCATTACTGCCGAAAGACGTCCACTGCTCGATTATCTGCTGGAGCATCGCCACAACGATCGGTCCTGCGCTTTCCGCATCCAGCGGATTCCTGCGACCTTCACCAGGTCGTCGGACCACCTTGTGGGGGGCCTACCCACGCTGCGCCTTCCAATACGCGGTTGCCACTCCAGAACTTTACTGCCCCATCGGCCATCCGTTCTGCGAGTAATGTGCCCCGCCCACTTAGGCTGTTACCTACTTAGGTAACAGCCAACATAACATAACATAACATCACGCCTGTATTTCCCCGAAGGGGTAGGCAGAGGTGTATAGTACACCCACATTTCGCCAGTTATGTTATAGTCCCATGCAATAGGGAGCGAGCCTATTGCCATTAACCGGGCACAAATCCATACTCCGGGCTGCTATTGAGAATTTCCTAATGAAAAAAAACCCAATAACACATTGCCCGACCCGGGAATCGAACCCAGGACCCCACGCTCAGTAGTCGCACTTGCGACCACTAGACCAACGAGGCAGTCAACATCATCATCGTTTTAGCCAAAAGACGTCCACTGCTGGACATAGGTCTCCCCCAAGAAGGGGGGGATATGCCATAACCACGACGCTAGGCAGGCGTGTTGGCGATCGCAGTTGAAGAGGACGCTCCGAAAAAATTGTTCCCACGCTAGCTCCTCCCTTACACCCCACCACCCTCTAGCTACACTTGTCACTCACCGCTAATATTGAAATATAAAGTCAACACGGCGAACAGAGAAACCATGGAATTGCCTACTAATATTAATGTTTTTTTAGCACCACAGTAAAATTTTGTATGTGTGTTATTATGGAATTAAATACGTACATAAACGGCATATTTTTTATTGCTCCCTAGATCTAATGATGGTCAATGTTAACATTTTCAGTAGCGAGATATCTAAAAGAGGTTATCTACCTACATATTACTAGAATAGACTGTATATTATTATTGACGATACAAATTGAAAATGTAAACATCTAATACAACCTCAACTATTTTTGTATATTGGACAACGAAATGCACAAAAAGTTAAATGCAACGTGATTTCTAATAATTGGCCTGTCACTACTCGATGCATTCTAATCCAATAATTTTATTCCACTATAGTTTTTGCTCGTGAGTTCACCTGAATGGATCGGATTAATAATAATAGCTACAATTTCAGGAGAATTAATATTGAGTTTCATTGTGTTATCTATGTATTCTGTTAAAGATACCAGAGCAGTTTTAATCTTAAGCATAATCATCATCATCATCATTTCAGCTGAAAGACGTCCACTGCTGGACATAGGTCTCCCCCAAGCATCGCCACAACGACCGGTCCTGTGCCTTCCGCATCCAGCGGATTCCCGCGACCTTCACCAGGTCGTCGGTCCACCTTGTGGGGGGCCTACCCACGCTGCGCCTTCCAGTACGCGGTCGCCACTCCAGAACTTTACTGCCCCATCGGCCATCCGTTCTGCGAGCAATGTGCCCCGCCCACTGCCACTTAAGTTTGGCAATTCTTCGGGCTATGTCGGTTACTTTCGTTCTCCTGCGAATCTCCTCATTTCTTAAGCATAATGAGTGTAAATTAATGTAAATATAAAGTCGACAACTTTTTGCTGATGGGTTCTGCACTATCTTTTGCGACAATATGCAATAAACGTCTTATACCCTGCCATTTTTAACCGACTTCAAAAAAAGGAGGAGGTTATATATACCGAGTACTCCGAGATGTGTGGGCCGCTTTACGTGGTTGCTTTTTTATTTGGTAGAGGAAGCCCGCGCGGTGGTCCCATATACATTTTATTGTCTTAGGTTGAGCAGTTTTTTAACCAGCTTCAATAAATCAGTTTATTTTAGCATCGCCTATCTAGATGATCTGCTCATAGGTTCGTTTTTCTGGCCGATTTGCGTGTTTTTTTTTGACGATAATGATTGTATGTTTCGAAGAATAATGAGCGAGACCTTTGCCCAGCAGTGTATAGCAAAGGTTAGTAAAAAATATATTCTCAAATTGGTTACAGAAACATTTATGAATCAACCCTCGCGATTATTGACTAAAAAGTATGAAATAAAAACTTTTTAACAAAAAATAAAACCGGCTTCAAAAACCTTAACTAAAAAGTAAAAAATAATCGTTGTATGTGTTTTAAAATCTTAACATAAACCAAAATTTTGAAGGTGGCGCGTGATTTTCATGTACGTTCACATAAACTGTTTTTACAAACTTTTACTTAACTTGCAATGTATGTATGTAATTTGTTAGGGTGGAATCTTGCAACTCAATTTTGAAGCAGATATCTTCAACCGATTGAGCGGAAATTTTGTATACACGTTTAGTTTGGATGACAATGCATGGTTAGCTGTGTGACGTCATAGAATGACGAATTCAACATGGCGGAACACCCAAGATGGCGGACTTGTTATTTTTTATGCACTCCTACAATATGGGTATCAAATGAAAGGGCTTGCTGAGAATAACTCGAAAAATAAGGTGACGTTGCTCTAAATACAATATGGCGGACTTCTAAAGATGGTGGACTAATTTTTTTATGCATTCCTAGATTGAGCTGAAATTTTGTATACACGTTTAGTTTGAATGACAATGCATGGTAAGCTGTGTGACGTCATTCTAAATCCACATGGCGGAACACCCAAGATGGTGGACTAGTTATTTTTAATGCACTCATACAATATGGGTATCAAATGAAAGGGCTTGCTGAGAATAACTCGAAAAATAAGGTGACGTTGCTCTAAATCCAATATCGCGGACTTCTAAAGATGGCGCACTAAATATCTTATGGTTTCCTACTATAAGGATATCAAATGAAAGGACATGCTGAGAATAACTCGAAAAATAAAGTGACGTCTCTCTAAATCCAATATGGCGGACTTCTAAAGATAGCGGACTAAGATTTTTATGCTTTCCTAGATTGAGCTGGAAAGCATAAAAAACTTTTATAACATACATAACAAGCAAGCTTTTATACCATATAAATTGTGTAATGACGTTATAAGTTGATAGTAAAAGTTTTAAAGGAAAATTTATTTCATTTTTTTTTAGCACATTTTAATGAAAGCTTGTTTTTAACAAATTTAACAGAAGTAAAAATTAAGTTACTTACCTAATCTATGTTTGCTTTGTGCTTCTCTTAAACTATCCCAGTGTATAAGTTGATACCACGATACATCCGCTAATTCAGATTTCTTCCATCCTAAATACCATTCACCGCTGAAACAAACAGACAAATTATTATATTGAAATACATAAATTATTTATAGAATTCAAACAAAAAACGGGGAAGATCGAGAACATTTTACACACACCAATTAAAGGAATAGACTGAACTTATACCCACATATTATAAAGAAAAAAAATGGCATTGGATAGGATGAAATAGTAATTGCCACACTGACAATTGCTCAATGGAAAGGTCGAAGTTTATTTAATATTTACTCATCAATTTCTAAATTGAATAATCAAATATCTTTTATAACAGAAGATTTATTAATTAAAAAAACCAATTAAACTTCAGCTGTTAATACAAAAATCGATTACACTTATTAATTTAGCATCAAAATTGTGCTTTTATAAATAATATTTTGCTTGAACTTGCCCGTACAAAGTATCAATTAATCTTAGTCGAAAACTAGATTACAATTCACCGTTAGCTGATAAATTGGTCTATCTACCTTGGTACCTACTGTCGCGAGTTTGAGTTTTATTTCGTCAAACAGTTTTGGTTTAATTTGTTGGAATATTTTTTGCTCTATTACTTGTTTCAGCAATATGGTTGGACGTCAGATGGGTGTCCAGCAGAGATTTATAAGGCTGTGGGAGGTCTTTATTAGTGTCATAGCTAAATTAATTTGGATTTCGCCACGGTCGCCACGGTTGACGAATTATTGAATACAGTATGATGGTATTACGGACATATCAATTTTTGTTGTTTATAGTGCTGCAGAGGTGTTAATGACAATTCTATTTGCTTTTTATTAGGAAACATTACAGCAAAAAGTCTAAAGTATACTAACATCATCAACATCATCATTTCAGCCAAAATACGTCCACTGCTGGACATACGCCTCCCCAAAGGGACATATACCATAATTGCCATGCTTGGCTGGCGGGTTGGAGATCGCAGTTGGTTGGTTAAATACTCAGAGAACGCTGTTGCCCTTAGTCGCCTTTTACGACACCCATGAGAAGAGATAGGGTGTTGCAATTCTTTATATCCGGCACCACTCGGAACAAGTATACTTCATCAACTCAGTCTATCGCAGTCCACTGCTGGACACAGGCTTCTCCCAAATTGCGCCACAACACTTGGTCCTCTGCCTTCCGCATCCAGTCCCCCCCAGCTACTTTCATCAGGTCGTCGGTCCACCTGTCTGGGGGGCGCCCTGCACTGCGTTTGCCGATTCGCGGTCTCCACTCAAGGACTCGTCTGCTCCAGCGGCCATCGGTCCTTCGACAGACATGGCCAGCCCACTGCCACTTCAGCTTACTAATCCTACAAGCTATGTCGGTCACTCCGGTTCTTTTCCGGATAATCTCGTTATGGATTTTATCCTTCAAAGAAACTCCAAGCATAACTCGCTCCATAGCTCGCTGAGCGACTTTGAATTTGTGGACTAGCCCATGATATAATAAGATGTTTCACCAGTTTTATTCTCTTCCCGCAATGACAGCGCGATGCCTCCAAGCTACGTCACGATCAGTGCTGCCATTTATTGATATCTTCAATAAACTTAAGGAGATTTTTGTTCATAATGAATATAAAATAAATTCCTAACTAGCCTAACTATTTGTTATCTCGTGTTATTCATCTAATTAGTTAATAAAGGAAACTATATTATATTACTAGTAAAAAGTGATTCTTTATAGAAGAAAGTAAATGAAAAAATGCATTTTGCTCGGGTAATTTATTTTCACAGAGTGGCAGCACATCAAACTGACAAGTATCACGCTAACAGCCCGCTATTGGCTCCACGGCCGATGACGTAGTACGGAGGCAATCACGTGACCTAGCTGTCACGGGAAGAGACTACCTGGTGTTATTATACCATGGACTAGCCCAACTGTCAGTGTCCACAAAGTCAATTTTTTTTTTCCACCTGTCGGCACCGTAAGTCATGCCAGGCAGGACGCACTGGTTGAAGACCTTTGTCTTCAAACTTTGCGGTATAGGCAACGAGAAGACTCGGCGAAGTTTGCCAATCAAGTATACTTACTTGGCGTCAATGTGCAGTATCTTCATGTCCATGGCATGCACGGTGGTGAACACGTTGGTGGCGCCGTGCACGACACACTCGCGCGTCTCGGGCATGGCGAGCGGCGTGCATATCGCCAGGAACACTGGCTCGTTGCGGCTGCACAGCGGCAGGTACGACACGTAATGGCCGCGGACAAGAACTACCTGTAAATGTCTCACTGTTAAAAACTGTGAATATACAGTCAGCTGTACAAAGATGTATGACTTCACGTAAGAAAAACTTATTTTTAAATCTTTATGTTTCAAAAACCAGGTATTCTTATGTATTAGCAGATGCTTAGTCACAGAATATCTACTAGTACTAAAGTACAGAACGGCCACTCACTGGCCCCCACTGGCCAATTTAAGATACCTCACCGCGCCCGCACGCACCCGCAGTTTGGCGGCAATTGGACTGCAAGATTGCAATGGATGTCAATCGCCAGTCGCTATACAAGCACGCCATTTCTGAGAACTACTGAGAAGTGCTTGGAACCCAGTCGGCAATACAAGCGGCGAGCATCCCTAACCTACACGTGTGTGTGCGTTCGTATACAGACGTAATCTTGTGTATGTAGATGGTGCTAGCATTTATATTGTATTGAGTGTCCGAGGTGTGGCTAAGAGTACAATGTTGAAAGATTTCAATCCCTATTTTTTCTTAAATTAACGTTTTGATTACGCCAAGTGTACATTTTTGTATAGCCGACAGTGCAAATATATTGAATTGGCTATTCCTGAAAGGTTGATTCAGAAGTGTTAAGTTATACACCCAGAGTCTCAGAGTTCGTCAATGCTGAGTCTCACACAGTAATAATTGTACTAATTAGCATTTTCAAGGCAAATTTTTAATCTTCAAGGACAATAATAATTTTATCTTTCAAGAAAAACCTAACAACCGTGCTAATCTTTTTGGAAATGACAGAGCAATGACATTTGGGTTTTGTAAAATTTTGTTAAAGTCCTGGTATAATAAGATGGTTAAAGTAACGACGAATTGCTAACACACTGTAAACTAGCACATAAAGACCGCAGAGTCAAGTTAACTGCGAATATTTGACTTTAAGTTGTAAATTGGCAAAATACACTTATGACAAATCAGGATTCAAATCTGAAAAAATACCTTACAATAATTTTCAAATTATGTTCAAGATTCAGCTGGAAAAACATTGAACTCGGAATCTGCTGCTGAATGTATTATGTACTGTAGTACGTACAATAGTTGGAAAACAATAATCGTCGCGAATTAAATATGTTGGAAAGCGGATGCTAGTAAACCTAATATCCATCTTGCTTTGATATAGAATTCTCGCTATTGTGTTACAGATTTTCAACATACATCATTCACTTACTTTTTGGTCACCGAACCTCATCTGTCTTCTCGCATTTCTAGACACGTTCATTCTACAGAAGAAATTCCTATTCTTTGGTACATTTTCAGTCTCTCCGTTGCCGCCTCTGTTCAGTTCCATTTGAACTGTCTGGTGGTCTTGTCTATCTATTATATCGTACACACTGTCCCCATGTATTAGCAAGTCCTCCTAGAAATGAACTAAATATTACAAATCTGTCCAAGTTTAGAAATTAGTTATGAAAATGTTAAAAAGATTTCAACAAACCATTGAATGTCCTAAGTACTCCGCCGCATTTTCAGATATGTACAGCAATTTTCCATTCTGTGTCATCATCATCATAAAACCATTCATAGCCTGAAAATACATTGTAAACTTAGTTTATGTCACGTCAAACTGTCGTAAAGTTGAAACTAGTAAAAACACAAACCTTAGAAAATCCGATATTAGGTGTGGGAGTCGGTTGTTCTTGATACTGATAGCTGAAGTCGTGACTTTTGAACACTAAAACAGAAAGAAAGACGGTATTATGGGTGAAGTAATAGCAACAGTAGATAAGATAGCGAACTAAATGCATTTTAAACGTCTTAATATGCCTTTTCGTGACTGAAGGTGAGCTAACAAAAAGTTGGGGAGACGATGTTCCGAGATCAAGGATAAAGGAGACGTGATGAGTTTGTTCAAAGATTTGGGCCATGAGAATATACCGGAGGAAATTTTACATGAAAATGAAGAAGAACTTAACGCACGATTTCGTTCAGAAACGGGGAAATTAACTGTTGTATTTGATGACATGGTAGATGACGCGTATATAATAATGTTTGTTTTTGACGTGGCTGTAACTGCGTTTAAAGTTATTAGATGTGAATCGTGTGTAACTTGTTTTACAAGTTGTTTTTTTTTTTTTTTTTCTATAAAGTATACACGAGTGATACTTTATTTGTGTTACAATCTAGCCTTGAGGCTAATGAGTAATTTAATTCTATCCTAAATTGCTATGTAAACTATAATCTAAGCAGTTTTTCAAGTTGATGAACATAATATTCTATTAGTACTCGATATCGAATTACATATCATACTTTGTATAAATACATAATTTATTTATGTCAGCTCGTAGATGCCAACTGTAACATTTGTGATGGTCATGGAAAATGACTTACAAATGTTTGCAACTCCCAGTTGGGTGATCACAATAGGAAATTATCCTAATTCTACTTTAAAACGGATTCTGCTGTCCAACGTCGTGATATACATCAGATTAATGCTAATACCCACGGAATGAAAATCCTATTGGTTAATCTCAACTGTCCAAGTAATAATAGACAAAGTAACAATATTAAATCTATTTTACGACTAATACAACGGAGAGTAAGAGAAAGCTCGTTTGTGTTTGATGTCTTATCTCAGAAACTATTATATTAACTAAGTTAACATTCTTATATTGTTTCGTTAGATTGTAGTGACTCAGAAGATATAATAAGACAATGAAAAGAATCAATTGTTCTTTTTATAGTCGAGATTTTAGGACATTAGGATATTTCCTCTCAAAGAAACTAAAAATAAATAGTGAAGATAACGTTGAACGTCAGAAATCTTCTCTTACATTATAAAATAGTCCATTTCAAAAAAGGACACTGCGAAGCAAAGCACCTTAAGAGGAGGGCTGAGATACGCTTTGTAATAGCTAGCTAAAATAAAAGCTAGTATTTTTTTAAACAAGATAATTAAATCAAACTCTATCAAGATATCACTTGATGTGATACCACTAATAGAATGAAAAAACCATCCATTTACAATGCATCCTGTAATGACTGTCGATTTTCTGTTATTTCTGTCTGTGATTCTACTCAAATTGATTCTCAGAATTGGCTGATAAGTGATCTTAATCTACTTGTTGTTAAGTGTCTTATCAGAAAAAATATATGTAATTAAAATATTTATTTTCGAAAGAAAATGTTAGAGGGGTTTGTTGGTAACAATTTTGTGTTAAACGAATAATGTGTAGCCTTCTAATTAAATGGGTGTGACAGATGAGATAATTATTACTGTAAAATCTTGCTCTAAGGGACGTGGAAGAAAACTAGAACTTTCTCCTGATATGGTTGAATATATTTTTGGGTTGTCACAGGATGATCGTTAGTGTGAAGTTTCATGTTATTATGTTCGGTTTGTCCCCAAAAAGTTCGTAGTTCATTTGTTTGAACAAAATTACATCGGGTTTTGTTTACGATTATAGGTGTGGTAATTGAGCCAGACACTACCCAGCCCAACTTAGTATTCTGTAGGATTGGGAGTCCCTTACCAGACCTATACTGCCCATTACATAAAATATAATAAAACAACTCCGCTCCTAATAGAATGTCGATATCGGTCGACTCATAAAAGGAGGTATCGGCTAATTTATATTTTTTAGGGAATTCAATTTTTTGAATATTAGCAGTATTCTGAGTTAAATTGCAAATAGTGGGTACAATAAGGAAAGACAATTACTAGTCCTTAATTTTGAGCCTTAAGACCCACCCTTAATGTTTTGCGTAATTTATGGCATATCCCCCCTTAATTGGCCTATGTCCAGTAGTGGACGTCTTTCGGCTGTAATGATAATGATGATGGCATCACATGAGAACCTTCTTGATTTAACTTGGTTAAAAAGTTGTCCATATATTTCTATAACACAAGTACGCAAAATACACGCTTGATCGTGGAGTTGCGGAAACCAGCCCGTTATACTATACTATTTCTATAACACATATATACACTAATATAAAATAAAAAACATAACATAACTATATAGTTATGTTGGATGAATATAATAAACAACTGATAAAAAAGTACGAAATTGTTTTTGTTTTTATTCGTGACAGTAAAACTCTTTTACACTCGATCCATTTTTAGACCCATCCATTTCTCGTGGCAAATGTATTGAATATGGTGTATTTTTGTTATCAACTTATGTGGTCGTTTGAAAGAAATGGTTTGCCATATGCAACTAATTTTTGAAAAATGTGGCGTATGGTTTGTTATAGCAATTACCGGTTCAAATATTATTCGTATGAATCACAGCATCAGCCGGCTGAACGTCATCGATCCAGTTAATCCATAGTCCTGACCTACAGACTCTTATATAACGATCAGAAATCTGCGCGTGGGCGTGTTGGGAACATTCTGTTGTTATGACTAATGTTGAAAGTAGTTGTCTCAGCTTATCAATGAAATGCTCTTGACAGAGGCCTAGTTTTTTTTTATTTTAACCTAACTTGATCTTAATTTAATTAGTAACTAGTCTATACCCGCGGCTTTGCCCGCGTGAATGTCGTGTATAGCGTATTCCTCGGGAACTGTTCATCTTCCCGGGTAATCCGGGTTATGTTCTATCTGTATAAAAAAAACCGGCCAAGTGCGAGTCGAACTCGCGCAGTAAGGGTTCCGTACCTCTCAATATGTCTATTTTTGTCTTATTTTTAGTATTTTTTGCAAAACTACATAATATGCACTATAATCTGACCAAGTTTGACGCTGGTATGTATTACCGTTTTGAAGATAGAGCAGGAACAAAAACGTTGAAAAAAATGCATGTTTTTTGAGGTTTCTTGTATGGGGACCCCCTTTGGTTTTTGTTTTTTTTTTGTTTTTAGTATTTGTCGTGATACACCTCATAGCAACACATATTCTGAGAAAATTTCAACCGGTTACCTATTACCGTTCAAAAGATACAGCCCTGTGACAGACAGACGGACGGACGGACGGACGGACGGACGGACGGACGGACGGATAGCGTAGCGAGAGTAATAGGGTCTCGTTTGGAACCTTTCGGGTACGGAACCCTAAAAATGCCAATTTCATTATAATTCATACAGTAGTTTTTGCGTGAAAGAGTAACAAACATACATCCATAAATCCTCACAAACTTTCACGTTTATGATGTTAGTAGGAAGTAGGATAGGATTAATTATGAGTATTTATTCAACCAACTGCGATCGCCATCCCGCCTGCCAAGCTTGGTGATTATGGCATGTTCCCTCATTTTGGGGAGGCTTACGTCCAACAGTGGACGTCTTTTGACTGAAATGATGATGATGATCTTAATAGTTATAGGTATCTCTAATTCTAAATCTGGATTATGGATGGATGTATTATAGTATCGTTTGTAGCAAGGAATTTTGATTCCAGAACTTAAGATGTAACCTAAGATGTAAGTTTGGTGTTCTTGGTTCTAAGACTCAACGCGTTCTACCCTGTAATAGACGACAGAAGCACGTTGGGAAACAACATTGTTTACTAGGATACGCTGAAGACACAAGAATGGTACCTCCACCGGATATTTCTTTTTTCTTGGTGGAGAAGGCAACCGGGTGGGTTTTCGGAAGTTAATCATGAAGATTTCCATTGAAGAAAAAGACCAATCTTATAGCACATCATCATCATCATCATCATTTCAGCCGAAAGACGTCCACTGCTGGATATACATCGGTCTACCTTATGTCTACCCACCAGTAGACGGTCGCTACTCCAGAACTTTACGGACCCATCGGCCATCCGTTCTGCGAGCAATATGCCCCGCCTACTGAACTGAAGGGGGGAGAGGCAGTAAGTCCCGAAGGATAAAGATCCTTGAATGGTGGAGTCTAAAAACATTATATCCAATTTTGGAAGAGGCAAATAATAATTTTCATGACCACGTATTTTGCTAGTGTTTGTAGATGACTTAATTTATCAGCATTGAAATGACTTGTCTTAGTTACCTTGTTGAAAGTAGTTTATCTTTCTAACGTATACACAAACAAGGGCTATGAGTTGTAACTATGAGGGCCTCTGTCTGGTAGAAGAGGTAGGAGAGGCAGTAAGTCCCTAAGGTTGGAGATCCTTGAGTGGAGGAGTCTAAAAGACATTATATCCAATTTTGGAAGAAGCAAATAATATAATTTTACAGGACCCCGTCTTTTGCCAGTTTTTGTTGAAACATGAAAGCAGAATAAATACAGTAGAATGAGAGCTTTGAGAAGTATCTGTGGTGTTACTTTGAGAGATAAAGTAAGGAATAACTTTATAAGGGAGCGTTGTGGAGTGAAAGAAGATGTAGTGACATAGATTGAGAAAGATATGTTAAGATGGTTTGGAGAGGATGGACGAGAGGAGATTGACGAAACAAGTATACGAAGCCAGTGTGGATGGAAGAGTTGGAAGGGGACGACCTCGGCGAACGTATCGCGATCAAATCGCAGACGTTGTCAAAAAATGCCAGGTTAAGAGTACTCTAAACCGACGAGCATGCATGACGAGGTTAGTGGACGTAGATGAAGCGAAAGAAGTGTATCGGGATCGTAGCAGGTGGAAATCCATAGTCTCTGCCTACCCCAATGGAAAACAGGTGTGATAATATGTATGTATGTTGTTGATTACTTCAAATGACTTGTCTTATTTACCTTGTTGAAAGTAGTTCATCTTTCTGACGTAGACACAAACAAGGGCCATGAGCTGTAACTGTGAGAGCCTCTGTCTGGTTGAAGGGGGGAGAGGCAGTAAGTCCCGAAGGTTGGAGATCTCCGCGTTGATCAGGTCACGACGCATTTTGCTTGCGCCTTTCGTTGATTTTGTTGGCTCGAATCTGTACAATAGAAAAGGGCAATTAGCATTTGTGAATTGGTTGACTTTTGTCTAGCTGCAAAGCTATGCTGGTTTTTAAACTTTTCGTAACAAGTTAAAATGGCTTTAAGAAGGTGCAGCATAAAATATGTTTGGGATTTACTGTTTGACACATTGTCCTAGCTGATTAATGTACCGAAAATCAATCATACAACACAAAATAAAAACAACTAAAAAAAACTGACAGAACACAAAAATAAGTTCAAAATTCTGACTGAAATAGATTGTCTTATTTTTCGTTAGTTTATAAACGATCAAATGGATTAGAACTTGTAATAATACGTTAATAAATATCAATAATGAAAAATTGAAGCACATGATAACGCGCAGTCCTTTCGCAACCACATTTATCGGAAGCAGCGAGCATTAAACCGAAACTGTTCTATTGATTTCCACAGATAAAAAGGAAATAGGCTAATATATTAGCTCGCAATGCCACGCCTGCGTATTGCATTGCTCGAGCCAATAAGGGCGCGTTATATCTAGTCTAAAATTGGCGGAGTTTATTTCAAACAAATCAGATGTAATTACGTTTCTATACAACGTGGAGATGACAATACGACAATAAATTAAAACACGGTTATTAAAAGTCTATAGAAGCATTTTAAGGTAAGCTAGGTAAGTCCAACTTCGAGAAAGAGGTCATTCGTCGAATCGGACTCGGTTGGGCAGCGTTCGGGAAGCTACGCAATATCTTCTCGTCCAAAATACCGCAGTGTCTCAAGACGAAAGTCTTTGACCAGTGTGTGTTGCCAGTAATTACTTACGGTACTGAAACGTGGTCGCTCACAATGGGCCTGATAAGAAGGCTCAAAGTCACTCAAAGGGCAATGGAGAGGGCTATGCTCGGAGTGTCCCTGCGTGATCGAATCAGAAATGAGGAGATTCGCAGGAGAACGAAAGTAACCGACATAGCCCGAAGAATTGCCAAACTTAAGTGGCAGTGGGCGGGGCACATTGCTCGCAGAACGGATGGCCGATGGGGCAGTAGTTTTGGTGTGGCGACCGCGTACTGGAAGTCGCAGCGTGGGTAGGCCCCCCACAAGGTGGACCGACGACCTGGTGAAGGTCGCGGGAATCCGCTGGATGCGGAAGGCACAGGACCGGTCGTTGTGGCGATGCTTGGGGGAGGCCTATGTCCAGCAGTGGACGTCTTTCGGCTGAAATGATGATGATGATGAATGAGAAGCATTTTAAACACATAAATAAGTTGTTTATCGAAAATAAAATAAACATTTTTTTTTACAAAATAAATATTAATGAAAACGAAATAACAAGTATAACCATTTGTAATCATCTGTAATAACTGAGAACCAGAGTTTAAAATCATATGGATTCGCACAGGTCCTTGTCCTAACGATCTATGCGAGAAAAACGGCCAAGTGTGATTCGGATTCACGCAGTAAGGGTATCGTACCACCCATCGACGTGATACCCCATAGAAACAGATTTAATTTACAAGAGTTAATCAAAAGACACCAAGAAAGAGATGCAAAAATTCAAATTTCGCGTACGTAATGTGAATTTTTGCATCTCTTTCTTACGTAAGTACCACCACTTATGTCTATGTTTGTCGTGTTTTTAGTATTTGTTGCTAAACTACATAGTATTCACTATAATCAGACCAAGTTTGACGCTGGTATGTATTGTTTTGAAGATAGAACAGGAACAAAAACGTTAAAAAAAATCATGTTTTTCGAGGTTTCTTGTATGGAGACCCCTTTGGTTTTAGACTTTTTATTTTTAGTATTTGTCGTGACAGATACCATAGTAACACATATTTTGTGAAAATTTCTACTGGTTATCTATTACAAAGATACAGCCCTGTGACAGACAGACGGACGGACGGATAGCGTAGCGAGAGTAATAGGGTCCCGTTTGCACCCTTTGGGTACGGAACCCTAAAAATGGTCCAACATTTAAAATTTATAAAATTAAAATAATTTCCTGTGGCTAATTTATTAACTGGATTAGATAGATTTTTTGTGTACAGTCAGAAAACGTGTTACTCTGTACGTGGTTTTATTTAATGTCGTATTGTAATATCCGATAATAGATGGAAGTAACGAATGGTCTTATTCATCCTAGCAAATAGGTACCTACAGGATACAATAAAGCTCACACTTAACCAAAACCACAACTTTTCCTCCTATCTACTAAGAAAAATATTCAAATAGAAAGCATTCCAAGTTCTAGGATATGAGACAATGCGCGGATGCAATGTTCCGGACAGGTGTCCGCACTTCTTGTCACTGAAGCATTAACATAGCGATCTCGCGGCAAGTGTTGTGTAATATGCGCGAGCGCAGGAAACTTTGATTTATCGTTTTGACGGATTTGCTTGGAGAGTTTTTTTTTTGTAATATTTGTAAACTGTTGTGTATACACTTTATGTCGGTTGTATTATATGCGCGTGCGCCGGATATTATAATTTATTATCTTGACAGATTTATACGAATTTTGTTTTTTAGTTCCAGTCAGGGCTTCACTATTTTTGTTACACAACTTTTATACCAACAACTTTTTTTTTTAATTTTTATATGATGGCGAAACGAACTAAAGGCCCACTTGATGTTAAGCAGTTACTTTTGCCCATAACAATTGCTACTACTAGTATTCATTTATAACTAGCTTATGCCCGCGACTTCACCCACGTGAGTGTCGTTTATCAGGCATCCCTCGGGAACTGTTCATCTTCCCGGGATAAATAGCCTATATGTTAATCCGGGTTATGTTCTATCTGTATGCCAAATTTCATTAAAATCGGTTCAGCTGTTCTTGAGTTATAAATGATGTAACTAAACCGATTTTGTTTTATATATTAAGATGAATATTCTTATAGATGGACGATTCATTTGTTTTTGTTTCTTCATGAGTAAATAATAAATAATAAACTGTAATGTCATATTTACAATTTTGTAGACAATTTTGTTGGTGTTTATTGTAGTCAGATACACTTACCAACTATTTCATCATCATCATTTCAGCTGAAAGACGTCCACTGCTGGACATAGCAAATAACTATTTGCGGATATTTATATAAAAAGTTAAGTTTATTTTAATTTAAACTGTAAAATAAGATCTGGTTACTAACACATTTACCTGACATAATGATTTCACGGTCCGTGTGTTGTGTAATCGGCGCCCGCGCAGGTTGCTTTGATTTATTGCCAAGGGATTTTTATTATGTTATTCTTTTTTCGATTTTGTACAACCGTCACGCGTGCGTGCATCACGCGTGTTCCAGAGTTTAAGGATCTGCTATCGTACACACACCTAGTTCACAGACGTGTTGTGTAATGGGCGCGTGCGCAGGATTCGTTTATTTTCTACTACGAAGGGTTTGATGAAGATTTTTAATAATTTTTTATAGTATTTTGAAGATCTAAATCTCAGTTACTCTTCAGTAAAGATAAAAAAAAGAAAAAGAAGAAAAGAAGTAAAGATATCGCTATTAGCGATAAGACCGCCAATGTACCCTTATTTTACATGTTAGTCCTAAGTTTAATAATGTTATTGGTGTACAATAAAGAATATTCTATCTATCTATCTATCTAAAGTTATTTTGCTAGTAAAAAGTACAAGTTAAATATTTTTTTCATTAAAATTAATATTTAAATAACATTACATAATTGGGAAAAGGCTCAGAAAAATAAGAAGTATATTATACAAAAAAAAAACTCACTGATAGTTAAGTGCCTTTTAAGGTTATAGTCTACACACACTGACCTTCTAATTTCACGTACAAAAACACGTGTATGATACAAATGTGTTAAAAATAACAGGGAAACCAAAATAATTGAATTCAAGCACGCACGTAAAAATTAGTTTATTTGTTCCTTATTTACTCTCAAATCAAATAAAATTCAGCTAAAGGTTGAGTAAAATGTCAGAAGAAAAACAGTGTTTAGGGAAATAGGACCACTCTAAATTACAAAACAAACGTTTTTGTAACCAAATTCCAATTACTGGGCAATACCGACATTAGGAGGTTACACCCGTTGTCAGACTTTCAGGCTTCTGATTACAAGTAAAGTTGGGAAAAACGACTTAAAATCGTAAGCGTGTTTAAACGTTGTGCTTTTTTCTGCCAACGAATTTTTTTACGCTTTTGCCGCTTTTCGTTTTTCACTTCTAAAAAAATTGACTTTTATTTGTCTACATTACACTATTCTATTTACATTTAAACTATTTACAAAGTTCACTAAAAACTATACAAACAAACTACAATCGTCGCGTAATTACCAAGGAGAACATTCAAAAACGCATTCACTCGTTGACGACGAAAAATAAACTAAGCGCCAAAGCAAAAGCAAATCAATCAAGGTCAAAAACGTTTAAAATGTTTAAACGATACGAAAATAATCAACAAATTAAAAAAGTGCTTTCTCTAAACAAATTTTACGTAAACGAATAAAATTTAATTCTGCCGGTTTCAAACCACCACCAGTCAACTTTGAAATTGAGTCTTATGTTCATGGAAATAAGGTTACATTTCAATCGTACTATTGAAAGCATAAGTTTGGTTTACGAAAAAGTCTAAACGAAATCTGCTTTAATCACAAAGCGTGCTTATACGCTTTTTTTTTTATTAGACTTTTTTAAGCGCTTTTTGTTTAAACGCCCACTTCTAATTACAAGTAACAACTGCTATAGATATTCGTACAACCGGGACTGACAGCTTAACGCTCTCCAAGGCATGGAGCGATCTCGATGTGTAACGAAACGGTCACCCATCCACGGACTGACCGCGGCAAGCGCAGCTTAACCTTGTAGACCATACAATCTCCGCGGTTATTATTTCACCACGAGCCCCTCTAAAAACTCTATCAAATGTATGGGGGTCGCGTGCTGCTGTTGGGAAAACTTTGTTGTTTCCCCGGGATGTGCCAAAGGCGTAGCATTGGAGGGGCACTGGTGCAGTCCACTGGAGTTCCCGGAGCCCCTCTATTTTGTGCAGAGGATGGCCACCGTGTAGTTTTAGTCGGTAGGTTCCTACCGACATAACCCTCTGCCCTCCCCAGACGGATATTATCCATGAGGATTTCCACTCAAAAAAAAAAAAAGAAGGGCGTTCTCCTTGGCCCGTGCGTCAACTCAACTTATCGCAGTCCACTGCTGGACATAGGCTTCTCCCAAACTGCGCCACAACACTCGGTCTTCCACCTTCCACATGCAGCTGCCATCGACCGCAGCTACTTTCGTCAGTCCACCTGGCTGGGGGCTGTTCTACGCTGCGTTTGCCGATTCGCGGTCTCCACTCAAGGACTCGTCTGCTCTAATAGCTTTGACAGACTTGGCCACTTGCTCAGCCCACTGCCACTTCAGCTTGCTGATCCTACAAGCTATGTCGGTCTCTCTGGTTCTTCTCTGAATAATCTCATTACGGATATTATCCTTCAAAGAAACTCCAAATATAGCTCGCTCCATAGCTCGCGGAGCGACCTTGAATTTGTGGACTAAACCGACTGTCACTGTCAACGTCTCTGCACCGTAGGTCATAACAGGCAGGACGCAGTGGTAAAAGTCTTTCGTCTTCAAAATTTGCAGTATAGGCGACATGGCCCGTTGTGCGACCAAAAATTTCTTAGTGAGTGCCCATGTTCCGGCTACATAGATAGATAGATAGAATATACTTAATTGTACACCATGAAAATAGTAGTAAACAGAAACAAAGAGATACATAAGAGATACATAATTTTCTATAGTTATGATATGGTTTTTATTTTCATGATTTATTTCAGATGGACATGGTATTAATTTTATACGTTAACACTTCAATTAATTAGTAAAGTTTCATTAGTCCTAGATCCACTCCAATCAATATTGGGGTGCATTGAAAGAGCCTCCACGAGTGACGATATTTTAGTGATCGTCCGGCGCACCCTGGGCAGTCAGCCCCGCTACCAACCTGCTGACTGGCTGATCTTTTCCGCACGGCATGAGCTATAATCATTATGTAGCCCATGTCGACACGATAGAAGAAGAAGAAGTCCTAGATCCCTAGGACCCAATTTAATTAGTTTTTTGTTTTTTAAGGCATAGGATGTTGAAACGAGCTAAATGCTCACCTGATGTTATGCGGTTACCTTTGCCCATAACTACCGCAATTCCACCTAGGCTGTTGTTTAAATGGTTCCAATTTTATTTGACGACGTCTGTGGTCTAGTGGTTCGAGGGTCGGACTGGTGATCTCGAGGTCGTGGGTTCGATTCCCACAGGACACAAATATTTGTGTGATGAACATAAGTGTTTGTGTTGGTCTGGGTGTTTCTTATGTAATATAAGTATGTATTTACAAAAAAAAAAAAGTATATAAGTATTATATCCATTGTCTAGTACCCATAGCACAAGCTCTACTTAGTTTGGGACTAGATGGTGCTGTGTAAAAATGTCCCAAAGATATTTATTTATTTATTTACACATAACACATAACATAACATCACGCCTGTATTTCCCCGAAGGGGTAGACAGAGGTGTATAGTACACCCACATTTCGCCAGTTATGTTATAGTCCCATGTAATAGGGGGCGAGCCTATTGCCATTGACCGGGCACAAATCCAATTCAATTTATTTATTGCAAATCGCGTTGACCAAACTAATACCAAAAAAATATTAAATTCTCATGTGATTGTAATTTCACTGAACTTACTTATTAAAGATAACTAATTCGATATAAAAAAAATACTCATTCATGATTGCTATAATTGAGATACTAAACTAGGGTGGCAGAGCGTATTAGAACCTTTATGTAACCATCGCACGCGCAGGATGTATTGATATATTGCTTTGAGAAACAGAAGGTGTATTGTTTTATTCATATTTTTTGTTGAAATGAGAATTATTAAGAATCCTATTAGAATTTGAATGTATGGGAAAGTTATTGCTCTACGATTTTAGGAATTTGAGTATGCAAAATTCTGTTTATATTTAAATTGTCTGGAAAGAGATATTGAAATCATAGAAAGGTCTAAAATAAAAATAATAAAATTGAGAATTATAAAACACATCAGAAAAAGATAATACGGCGAACAGTAAAGTATATTGAGAAA
This sequence comes from Asteroscopus sphinx, assembly GCA_949699075.1. Classification (NCBI taxonomy): domain Eukaryota; kingdom Metazoa; phylum Arthropoda; class Insecta; order Lepidoptera; family Noctuidae; genus Asteroscopus; species Asteroscopus sphinx. The sequence goes on along the minus strand of OX453022.1, from coordinate 15,249,643 downwards.
AGATAACATATTGATGTATTTAACGTGTTTTTGTCTGTATATTTGCGTTTTATATTGTTTACTGGGAAGGAATTTACAAATGCAACGTCATATTTTACTCTAAAGAGCTTTTTAATTCCTTCAATTTAACAATAAAGCCAGTTGACACGACTAGACACTAACTTCTTATAAAAATAAACAAATCCGCTTAAACCAAACAAATAATCGTATTACAACATAATTAATTCAAACAAAATAAATTGCCTACAAAATGAAAAAAAATCCTAAGGAAGTGTCTTTCCGTCCGTCCGCGGCATGTTAACATGCGCTAGCGCACCCGACGCGCGGCACCGCAGCGCGCATGCGCGGTCCTTTCATCTCACCTGGGAGTCCTTTTTATATTTATTCCTTTTTTATTTTCCTCTGAGTGATTAGACCTTTTTTCACCGATCGTTAAGTATGATTGTGGGAAACGATGGCCAGTGTTATTAATTCGATTGAACTTTGTAGAACGCTTGTTTGTTTTCGATGATCGATTGGCGTAATAGCGAATAAATTCGATGATTAATCGATGCGGTTGGGTTCGTGATTCGATTAGGTTTATTTGTCATAATTTTTGAATTATTTGAATGAATTGTGTGTGTGTGGGGTTTCTGGATAATAAGTTATGTGTAGTGTTTTTATTTAAACTTTGACCTTAGGTAAAAAATAGATACGAGGATCTGGTCAGATCCTGTTTCTTTATTTATTGGCACAAGATATCATTTATAGAACAAACCGACAAAGTTGTTATAAAATAAAAATAAATTAACTTACAAGATTATAATTATATTTTTATGGTGATGGAGATATTAAAAAATATGTTGAAATATTGGGTTCCATAAAGAGCGAATGTGAACTGAAGAATTGACAATATTAAAAACTACTAATTAGGTTGAAACTCTAAATATTCTTCCCTGCCGAATAAAAAAATCTTCTCCTGACTTATTCCAAATTCAAATACGATACATAAAGTACATCTCATTAATTTTTTCGTCACACCCCGTGATGACCTCTACAAAACTTCTTCCGCACATCAGACCCTATTTTTTAAATATATCAAATCAAGAATGTATCTGTAAAATCGTTTACACGTCTGGCCACAAAAACCGGCATTCCTTACATACTGAGCCGTGTAACGACGTGAACGCTTCACGCTGAATTTTGTAAGTCGACCGTTTAAATTCTTCCGTAATACATTAGTGGACATCTGGTGTTGTACGGATGATGCAAATGTGGTGTGATAATCTTGGCCGATAGTGTATATTATTTCTCTTGCAAATATTTTAGTATTTAGTGTGAGAAATATTATTCTCGCTTGAACTTTGACCGTTAAATAGTTTGTTCCATTAGAAACTTATAATGTTATCAACGTTATTCGCTGTCGCTTAGGGAGATTATAAATTATATTGTATAAAAAATAAACCTGGAGAGTAATCAGAAATTGCAAGAAATATTTTAAAGGACCGGACATAAAATTCGTTATATCCAGTAAAATATCCTGCTAAATGACTTTTATAAGCGAAATACACAGGCGGTTGACGAAGTGCTGCAAACATGCATAGTGAAGCCAAAAAAAACCGTGCTCCTTCGTGTACAAACAGCGCTCACGCACATACATGCACCTCAAACCATGCTCACCCCTCTCTTTACACATGTCGTGGCATCGTCCAGTAAGTATCGCGAAAGCATATATCCTTCAGGTGCATGATGTGTGCGTGAGCGCTGGTTGTACACGAAGGAGCACGGTTTTTTTTTGGCTTCACTATGATTTTTCGCAGTACTTCGTCCAGTGGCGAAACTAAACATGTAGCAAACGTTATCCTTGTCAAATCTCATTATAAAAAATTATGAACTTTCTATTTTTGAACGATGGCATCCAATAAAAGAAATGTGAAATATTTGGGCGCAAAAAATTTGTTGTTATTTAGAGGTGATCATTTTCCTCGGTAACCAGTACCGAGGAAAATGTTCACCTCTAAATACGTTCATAGGTTTTTTTTTTCAGTTGATCGTATTAGTTACAAACTTATTTATTTGTGTAAAATTACTTTATCTGAATATCATAGGATCCTAAAAGTAATTATGCAACAAATATATATTTTTAACAAGTTTTCGTAAATTATTTGTTTTCAATTATTTTTGCTTTCCTATTTACTTTTAACACATTAAATATTAACACATTTTATTTTGTGTGTTCTTTGCGTGAAATTAGAAGGTATGTTCATGTGGAATAACTCAAAAGGCACATAACTGTTACTTCAAATAATAAAAAATTGTTTGCGGTTATTTATACTAGCAAGAAAACAAATCGCAGAAAATTGTTAAATCTGTATGTTTTTCGTAGTCTAATTAAGATAAACATAATTATTGTAGTAGTATCTTCTCCGATAAGAAAGGACAAGAACCGGAGTGACGGACATAGCTTGTAGGATCAGTAAGCTGAAGTGCTGAAGCAGACGAGTCATTGAGTAGAGACCGCGAATCGGCAAACGCAGCATAGGACACCCTCCAGCCTGGTGTGCCGATGACCTGAAGAACATGGCTGCGGGGGACTGGATGCGGAAGGCAGAGGACCTAGTGTTGTGGCGCAACTTGGGAGAGGCGTATGTCCAGCAGTGGACTGCGATAGCCTGAGTTGATGATCTTCTCCGATCTCATTTTATATTTTAGAAATAATTTGTATTTCATGTTAAACCAAAAAAAAATCATTTTCTGAGGGTTACCTAGAATTTTCAAAGTATAAAACAACATTATGCAATAAGCCCTTGCTATTATATATATATTATATATTATTATATCTGATGATTATAACTAATCCTATAAAAACTCTCCTAATAACAACTTCAATATGACTGTATGATAGATGTAACTCTCACAATTTGTTACTGATGATAAAGTTGATGATTATATATCAAGGCAATTATATCACTGCCTTGTCTAGTAATCGCAAGCGTGACTGCTAAGCATGGGGTCCTAGGTTCGATTCCCGGGTCGGGCAAAGTGTTATTAGGTTTTTTCATGAGGAATTTTTTAGTAGCTGCCCGGATTCTGGATTTGTGCCCGGTTAATGGTAATAGACTCGTTCCGTATAACATTGGACTTTGGAATAACTGCTGAAATGTGGATGTAGGTACTATACATCTTTACCTATCCCTTCGGGGAATACAGGTGTGATGTTATGTAATTCATTACACATACTTTTCATGTATTAGGTTAGTAAAATAATGATTGCCGTTTTTAGGGTTTCGTACCAAAAAGGTGCCAAACGGGACCCTATTACTCTCGCTACGCTGTCCGTCCATTTGCCTGTCTGTCACAGGGCTGTATCTTTTGAACGGTAATAGGTTGTTGGTTGTAATTTTCTCAGAATATGTGTTGTTATAACTCCTATCACGACAAATACTAGAAATAAATAAGTCTAAAACCAAAGGGAAAACCATACAAGAAACTTCGAAACGTTTTTCCTGCTCTATCTTCAAAACAGTTATACATACCAGCGTTAAACTTGGTTTGATTATAGTGCATACTATGTTGTTTAGCAAACAATAAAAATAGGGCAAATATAGTCATATGTGGTGGTACCTGCGTAAGAAAGAGATGCAAAAACTTATATTTCTCGCACGGTGCATTGATGTCTTCTGATGAACTCTCGTAAATTAAATCAGTTTCGATGGGTGATACGGAACCCTTACTGCGTGAGTCCGACTCGCACTTGGCCAGTTTTTAGATTGATCAAATAAGGAAGAAAATATATTATAATATTTTATTTGCAAAATTTATCATGCTTTTTGGTATTTTGTATAAAATAAGCACGTGCTTCATGAGACACGTCATTTACGTATAAATAGAATGTGCTTTAAACGTATCTAAAGGTACATCACGAACTTAAACTACCTACGTAATATAGACGCAAATATATTGCCATACAAGGTTACAAGTCATTACCTAACTATAGTGCGTACAACCGGCAACTCATTCCGTATATATATGCAAATATAGACACGCTGTAAACATCTCTAATAAAATAGATTTAGTGTCGATAATAGTGTGAATATTTTCGGGAGATATGTGATACAATGGTTGATTAAACTAATATGATTTGCACATGAGTGACGAAAGAAACTTAACTGCAGTGGTGGTGTTCGCTAAAATATTTTTATTTTTACTAACTACATGGTTTTACCTTCGGAAGAAGATGGAAAGACTTTTGTATATAATTATAAAATAATGCTGAAATTGAAAATTCTGAATTGCTCGCATCAAATACAAAAACAGTTATTTTCATTGGATATTTAATCGCTTAAAACCTGGCAAAAATAATTTAAGAAACGAATAAAAAAACTTATGACTATGGAGAATGGAGGTATTCAAAATTATTGTAAGATAGAGTAGCACAACTAAAGTAAAAAAAAATAAGTACCTACAATATTTCATAAGACGTGTAATATCCTGGAACAGCTTTCCTAGCTTTGAAAACAATGTTCTTAATAAAGTTTTGTCGTTATAATGTTAAATTATTTAAAATAAAAATTGTATGCTATTATGCTGTTATAATTAATTACTTAATTAAAAATATAAAAGTTATTATTAAAACATAATTTAAAAAAAAATCGCCTTACCTTAAAAACATCTTGATTGCTTAAAATAAAATAAAAAATCTCCAAACAAAACTACTGAAACACTTGCAGCACAATTAATCAATTCATCTCAAATAATAATAAAAAAATAAAGTAAACACGACCACACAGCTTGAACGTCAAAGTCTTAATGATATAACTTAATAAAAACAACCCTTCACACTTTACTTCACAAAATTAATGTTAATTGTGACAATAAAAATAACGATAAACTGCACGTGTCCGGCATTATTCAACAACCGTACAATATCACACGATTTTCATAACACACTAATAAAAAACTATTATAATTTAAAACTAATGTTAGCGCGTCAATTTATGCGTGAGCTTTTTATTAGAATGAGATTAAGGCTCGATCCTGAAGCTCCGATACTTCCGTGCGCCGGCGCACCGGGAGAACGACTATAAAAAGCAACTAAGCCTCTCTTTCCCGCGAGCCTTATTTTCTTTTTTACTTTGAAAAAACATGCGCGAGCGCTTTAACGAACCCCTACGCGTGGTGGGGACTGCTCCAATTTCAATTTTTCGAGAAACTTTAGTCTTGTCATTTTGAAAATGTAACTGTGGTGTAATTAAGAAAAAATATTCTTTTGAAGGTTTTATTTCGAGCGCGGTAATACACTGGTGCGAGTGAGACAGAGGTATGTTTGTGAGGCGCGTTTTTCCAGCATCGTTCGTTGTTCCGCGCGAAAGAAATGGAAAGAGTCGTTCGTTACTTACATTGCTTTAGATTAATGAGTTCGAAAGAGATGTAGGTAATGGCGAGGTAATTACTGTTGTTTTGCGTAAACGAGACGAAACTATAATGATTGGGCGCAATGACAGTTATTGATATTGTCGTAATAAGCGTCGATTTGTGGCCCGGAGATTTGGCGCATAGGTGGGGTGCGCAAGCGCATCTAGATCGCTAACGCTAATGTTAATTAGAATTTAATGACAGGCGTTGGGATTCGCCGTTTTTATGGTGGTATATGGCGTTTTAATTCGCGTTAGTGTGGGTAGTAGTTAGCAAGTGCTTGCTATATTTAGAACCCGTGTACTATTTACCGTTTAAATTCATTAAGCGCAACTTAGTTACAATAGTCGAAGTTAATTTTATTTTAACGTTTAATTATTGATGTCATGTTTGGTTTCTGTTTGTATTTGTACGTGTTTGTATTTCTGTTCGATGTATTTAATTTATAGCTAGTTTAGAAATGTTACTATGTTTCAAAACACGACAGGTTCTTTCATGATATTTGTAAATTATCTAATGTATTAAGAATTTTTTAATCACATTTACCATATTTTATGTAAAACTACATGTTTAACATTGCATTTTGGCTCTATAAATATGTGTTTTCAAATTGTGGTTAGTGAAATTCTGAAGAATGAAATAATGATTTTTCAATTCTAAAACCGCCCTTACTGCTTACGAAACAAAGATGCTGCTAATGTCAGTGTTACCACCGACGTTCGGCCGACCGTAGATACATTTTTTTAGTTTTAAAAAAAAATCATAATAATGAATCTTTATTCAAGTACTACACTCATAGTCAGTAACAGTTTTTTTTTTTTTTGGAATTTACATAAATCTCGATCAGTTTAAGGTTTCATTTGAAAAGTTTCCATTTTCTTCAGCAACTAATAAGATATTTCTGTGAAGGTTGTTTGTTTAATTAAAAAATACCTCTTTTTTAGAAATTAGAATGATATAACCAGAATATCACTTGCCTATTTTAAGTGTTCTCTTTACCTTCTTCTCAACTGTAGGTTATCATTGAGAAGAAGGTAAAGAGAACACTTAACATAGGCAGGTGATATTCTGATTATATCATTCTAATTTCTAAAAAAGAGGTATTTTTATTTTTCTGTAGGTTATCATTTTCGTCATAAGAACTTCAGTTTTATTTTCGACTAACATCGCACTTCCCTCAAAATTTCTTAATTAAAACCTCACTGCCTCAGAATCAATGTGTGTTACGTATAAAACAAAAGTTTGAAGAAGATGAGTGTTCGCCCGCAGGCGGCGGGTTACGCAGATAACAACCGTAATCTTAACATCCACATGTTAATATAGGAATTGGGTTTAAAACATTTGGAGGGTAGTTAAATTATGGACGCTGATTTCAGAGATTTGTGTGTATCTCTATTCGGTAATTATAGATTGTATTCTTTTTAAAATTTTCGGTGGCTGGTCTTCTTTAAATTTTATTGTTTTAAATATTTCAGTCAATTTCATCTTTATTTTTGACTTTAATTGTTATCTATAAACCACCTATCACGTAATTTAGCTTCGCTCCAACTCCTTTTTTTTCTTTGAATGCTGTTTTTGATATAACTAATTTTAATTTTGTGGTTGTTTTTCTCATTTACAACCACAGACAGTAAAAAATATAGACGAAGTGCTGCAAACAATCATAGTGAAACGAACAAAACCGTGCTCTTCAATCAATCAATTTAATGTATGATCAATAAATAAATGATATTATCTCATTTTATTATTCTACCTGCTCAGTCCTGTCTCATCTAGAAAAACAGGTTCTAATTATTTCGGTATCAGCAGCTCCTAATTGTCTCTAAGCTTTTTTCTCAATATTCGTTGTTTATAATGTCAGTCACCTGTTTGTTATTTTTACTTAGAAATAGGAATTTCAAATTAAGGTAAAATATTTAATTTGTCACATATTATGCTATTGTTGTGGATGTTGTATTATGGTGTCAGATTTTCTGTTTGAGTTTGGATAATATTCATGTCGTCGTCAATAAAGCCTCTAGCTTTATTTATTTAATATATTAGTTGCGGTTCAAAGTTATTGAACTATACAACGTGTAACAGAATGAACGCAAGACCTGAAAGAAGTTTGTTCAGTTTCACTAGTAGAACCGATTGCTATGGTTTTTATACACGTTACCAGTTCAATTGTTTTGGTCAAAATTTATACTGGATAGAAGGCAAGGCTAAATAAATATATCAGCGAATTCCAAGTAGGTAGGGAAGACCAGCGAAATAGGTTTCTGTGTGTCAGGTAACCTTAAGCTGCAAACCCACCGCGAGCAGAACTGATGAAGCGGGATGGAACTAAAGATACGATCGACGTGACCCGCCGACGATAAGTCGCGTCGTTGTGTTGTAATGAACTGTATTAGACAGTGCACACAGCGCCGTCGTGCCGGGCGTTTTGACGGCGTCACCGATCGAAAGACAACGCCGGGCGGTGTGCGTCCTTTACGCTGGCGTTGTATTATATGGGAATGCATTGTAGTAGTCACACAGACAGTGGAACGTTTTCTTCTGTCGCTGTCATTCCACCACCGTTCAGTCCACCGCGCGTTCCACCCGCAGTGTGACATGCACGCCCAGTCCACGTACGGTCGACGCTCCGCTTCAGTGTTACAAAGGGGTTGCTGGAAGTGAACCATGGTGTGTACCTACAGGAGAACCCGCACACCATGGTTCACTTTCAGCAACCCCTTCGTAACATCAGTTCCATCCCGCCCGCTGTGTGCCTGCATCTAGGCATCTTGAAGCTATCCAGCAACCAATTTTGGGAACGTAATGATGCCTAAAAACCATGTAATATTGTGATTTTGAAAAAAACAGAGGTACTATTCATAATATTCTTTAAGGAGCATTTAGAATTTGTTTGTATTTGTTTTGAGGAGCTGGTGACTAAGAAGTAAGCATGTGGTTTGAAGATCTGCGAGGAAAAGATTTTTTTTTGTGACGGAGAAAATGCCTATCACATATCACACCACCCGGGGAGGCGGTGTGGGTATGTGGGACTCGCACCCACTAAAAACTACGCCGTGTCCTACTCTCGCCTTGGGTGAATGGGCCATGAGACCATTCGCGACCCATCCAGCGTGGCCCATTTCAGGGCCTTCCATCTTTAACTTAAACTCTCTTTCGGCGATGTCCGAGCACACTTGGGACATCACCGCAGCTCGAGAGCCGTGCAATGTGGCTGATAGATTCCCCAATCTATCACCCAATGTCCTGTCTAAGGGCACCTGCATCAGGTCACCGTAAAGCCGTCTGCGCCTTCTCGTCGTCCTGCGGTAGATCGAATCAGCGAGGGAGTCTTCTTCCCTGACCCACTCCGCCGCTTCCTTCTGCGAGATGATATCCTCACAAAATGCGAGAAAAAGCTGCGATAGCCTCAGCCAGCTCGTGGATGGGACCGTAGCTTTACATATCGAGACCACAAAACAAATTAATTCAACAGAGGTATATAGTCAAAGTTCAACAGTATCTAATTTACATTAACGCCAATTCAATACTCAATACTTTATTGCGTTCCATAATGTATAAAGGTGGTAGGTTTAAAAATATAGAAACAATAATAATTATGGACCCTGTCGGGCACAGCAACATAGTTCAGCAGGAGAAAGAGGCCTTAATTATATTTACTAATTTGATACAAAATAAATATATATAGATAGATCGAATATTTTTTATTGTACACCATTAACATTATTAAACTTAGGACTAACATGTAAAATAAGGGTACATTGGCGGTCTTATCGCTAATAGCGATATCTTCCAGACATCCTTTGAATAGACAAGGAAGACGTGAAAAATAGATGGGGGCAGTATGTGGTGCACTTTCATACTTTTTCTAATATATAATACTAGCTTTAAATACATTTGATTTTTAGCCTTTTTTGGTGAGATTCGCCCGCGCGCGGTTCTGGTTTAGTTTTCAAACATGCGCTTTCAGCCTTTAAAATAATAAATATAGTGTACGTAAACACACCTAATTTATGTAAGTGTTTACTTAAAAACCTCGATGGCATAAATGAAAAAATAAAACTTTTTAACAAAAAATTGAACCGACGAAAAGTGAAACTGAAAAGCGAAAAATAACTAATTATGAGTCGGCGCCAAACGAACTTTTAACAAGCAAAGTGCGTGTAAGTTGCAAGTGGCCGAGCGGAGAACGCATTTTTGGAAAGTTATTGTTTATCGTTGAAAATTTCACGTTGTATTTGATGTGACATTGTTTTTATTATTTATTTAAAGTAATTTAATGATCTTCGTTGATTGGTTGTTTGGCGCCGACTCATAATTAGTTATTTTTCGCTTTTCAGTTTCACTTTTCGTCGGTTCAATTTTTTTTTGTTAAAAAGTTTTATTTTTCATATTTTTGTGGTTAAAATCTAACTCCAGGTCTCCATTATATCGTAGTGTCTAGAACTATATTTATGTGTGTCAAGTTTCAACAGAATCAGTTATCAGGTAAGAATTCAGTGGGTGAACAAACACTCATCCCCTGTTTTACTACCCTTAGGGGTGGATTTTGATTTTGAAATTTAAATGGGACCAACTTTGAGATATACTCTATCCATTAAAAAAATAATCATCAAAATCAGACCACTCTGTAAAAAGTTATGCGTGGTCATACATAAAAAAAAAATAAAAAAAATATACGCGTCGAATTGAGAACCTCCTCCTTTTTTTCGTCGGTTAAAAAATAACTGTCCAGCTATTTCTATTATTAGCGTGTTATTTCGTTGCGTACGGAAAAGAGCCGTTTGATGTATTCTTTTTTTAGGGTTCCGAAGTCCTACAAGGAACCCTTATAGTTTCGTCATGTCCGTCCGTCTGTCCGTCTGTCCGTCTGTCCGTCTGTCCGTCTGTCCGTCTGTCCGTCTGTCCTAATCCTTTACAGCATAATAACTTCTACAGTTATAAACATAAGTAAATGAAATTTTGTTAAAAAATAGTCTACATATAGATCTCAATTTTAAAAGAATAAAAAAATCGTTTTTCCGTATTTTAGGGATGGCGTCCATACATGTGAAATGGGGAAAAAAATATTTTTTTCGCTGCACCCCCTCGTGTGGGATATCATTGAATAGGTCTACTAAAATGAAGGTAATGTTTGAAACACCACTTTTTTATCAGGTGTACCATCTGCGAAATATAGCCCGCCAAAGTGGCTTGCAATGTGCCCCCCCCCTGCCATTTCTAAACTATGGAATGAAGAAACTTATAATCTTCCACATTGATAGACCTTTGTGAAAATTCTCTTTTAAAATTATTTCGAGTATAATGTGATTATAATTTTTTGAGTTATAGAGAGAAAACTGAAAAATACTTAAAACGTCCTAGTTCAAAGGTCATTGACCTTAGAGAAAAATTATCATAGCAAATAATGCTCCTTTAGCTACTTTCTATTTGAAAAAATCACAAAAAGTAACTTTGAAATGACATTAAAACTTCTTAAATTTGGCTTCTTGAATTTATCGCTAGATGGCGCTACTAACAACACGCTCTGAGTCGCGAATGCTGCCGATTATTGCAAAAACTAAAATAGCCATGATTAATATTCGATTTGATTCGTTTGTAATAACACCTACTTAAGGAACCCTATAATACTGAGCATGGCCCGACATGCTCTTGGCCGGTTTTTAAGTAATGAATCAATTTGAATTGGGATAAGGGCAGAAGGATGATGAATGAACCAATTTCCGAGCAAGTGGGAGAAAAAATCATTTATCTACTCTAAATATACATCATCATCATCAGCCTATCACAGTCCACTGCTGGACATAAGCCTCTCCAATAGCATGCCACTGACTTCCATCCTCGGCCACTCTCATCCAGCTTCTAAATATACATTAAACCTTCAATTTAAAAAACCAGTTGCTCCAGTCTTGTCAAATTATAAAAAAAACTATTAGTCTTCCGTTAATATTGTCTAAACTCACTAAAAGGTTTTGTTCGGCAGCCGTTTGTGTTCTAACTGTAATGTTAACAGTTTACGTTCAGCGGCACATCAAAAGCAATAAACGCGGTAGTTGGAAGTGAGCTTGTGATTTATGAAGAAAATGGGAATCGGCTTAGTTAATAAAACTTTTTAACAAAAAATTGAACCGACGAAAACAGAAACTGAAAAGCGAAAAATAACTAATTATGAGTCGGCGCCAAACGAACTTTTAACAAGCAAAGTGCGTGCAAGTTGCAAGTGGCCGAGCGGAGAAGGCATTTTTGGAAAGTAATTGTTTATCGTTTAAAATTTCACGTTGTATTTGTTGTGACGTTGTTTTTATTATTTATTTAAAGTAATTTAATGATCTTCGTTGATTGGTTGTTAGGCGCCGACTCATAATTAGTTATTTTTCGCTTTTCAGTTTCTGTTTTCGTCGGTTCAATTTTTTGTTAAAAAGTTTTATTTTTAATTTTTTTGTGGTTAAAATCTAACTCCAGGTCTCCATTATGTCGTAGTGTCTAGAACTATATTTATGTGTGTCAAGTTTCAACAGAATCAGTTATCAGGTAAGAATTCAGTGGGTGAACAAACACTCATCCCCTGTTTTACTACCCTTAGGGGTGGATTTTGATTTTGAAATTTAAATGGGACCAACTTTGAGATATACTCTATCCATTAAAAAAATAATCATCAAAATCAGACCACTCTGTAAAAAGTTATGCGTGGTCATACATAAAAAAAAAATAAAAAAAATATACGCGTCGAATTGAGAACCTCCTCCTTTTTTTCGTCGGTTAAAAAAATCCTGAAAGATGAAGTGTACGAATAATGGTGAACCTATTTTTCTTTTCACAAATCCGGTACTTTGGGCTCCTTAAAGATGATGAAAAGAGCAAAATGCCCACCTGATGTTGAGAGTTTATCTTTGCCTATACAACTTCAACACCACCTAGGCTGTTGCCTAAATGATATTGCAAATCGTGTTTGCCAAACTGAGATATGAAGATGGAAAGTCTCATGTGATTTTTACTTTACTGGCACCCGTATCCATTGCACCAGAAATAGGTACGGTGGTAGTACTTCCCCGGACGAGCTTCATATCAAGGAGTTCTATTAATACTTCTTCTTCTATCGTTGTGACATGAGCTACATAATGATATTAGCTCATACCGTGGGAAGAAGATTGATGACAATTAGCAGGTTGGTAGCAGGGCTGACTGCCCAGGGTGCACCGGATGATCAATTAAATATCGTCACTCGTGACATAAAACATAACATAACATCACGCCTGTATTTCCCCGAAGGGGTAGGCAGAGGTGTATAGTACACCCACATTTCGCCAGTTATGTTATAGTCCCATGTAATAGGGGGCGAGCCTATTGCCATTGACCGGGCACAAATCCAGACTCCGGGCTGCTACTGAGAATTAACTAATGTAAAAACCCAATAACACATTGCCCGACCCGGGAATCGAACCCAGGACCCCACGCTCAGCATTCGCGCTTGCAACCACTAGACCAACGAGGCAGTCACTCGTGAAGGTTCTTCTAATGCACCCCTCTAAACTTTTAGTGCTACTAAAGATCATAGTTATCATTTCCATAAGCGAGTCAGAATTTAAAATTGCTCGGTTCTGTAAGATGTCTTGAATGAGCGGTCAAACATTGTCAGAAAAACTCAAAGCTTAGATAGACCCTACCCTTTTGCCTTCGTCGAGTCGATCAAAGTGGAAATGTTCTCTTTTCAAAGAAGGGATTTAATTCATACATAATAAATAATAGAGCGGTACATTAGTTTACGTCCGGCGCGTTCGGCGGCCGGGAGTCGAGTCGAGTGACACAGTGTCATTAGCGCGCGACTCACGCGCAGGCTAAACTGCGCCACGTGCTGCGTTTGCGCCGACAAACGGCGCGCGCGCACCCTTCCTACACGTACAGGCTGTTGTTGAAAGTATTTGACATGCTTTTATTCGGTCAGTTTTTCAAGGAATAAGTGGGAAGCTGTGAAATATTTACTTTTAAAGTAACATTTAACTGGATCTTATACCAAAAGGAAACTAAATAAATATTGAGATTGTTTTTGTGTTATGATTTATTTTTTAAACCAAATTTTCGTGGGTTTCGACTTTTGATATATAGAAGAAACAATATTGCAAGCCACCAAATGAACGAAACGAATCATAAATTAAAACAAGAGGAATAAATAGTTCTTGGCAAGGTGATCAAATTAATACCGAAATCAAAATTAAAAGATAATGAGTGAGTTTTCAAACATGCTGTAGCCATATCAGAATGACGACGTATTTAACAGTAACAGCAGGGAGGTCTTCGCAAAGGGGCCGGCATGACCACCGAAATCACGTAGCGAGCCACCCTAATGTAAACAATAGACAAAGGACCCGACACTGTTATTAGGATACACGATTACAATCATAGTTACCGAGTACAGGTGCAGACGTTACTGTCTTAAACGTATACACACATATAATGAGGTTTTTTAAATGGTGAAATTACACTGAAAAAACAATTTGCAAAAAAAAATACTTGCAAATGCATAGAAGCTTCGCTTTTATCGTGCGTCCCCCGGACTCCCCGGAGGCACCCGTTTTTTTAGGTTTGTATCTATTTTTATTTTTCTAAATTATCAACGGGTTTGTGTTTGATCGCTACCTCACCTGGTGTTAAGTGAATGTGCGGGATTATTTTTTTATCTCTCCACCTATTTACATTTTACTTTCATTTAAATTATCAATCATGATGATTTAAATGCTCACTTAAATGTCATGCTGATCGTGGCGTTAGTGTCGGGTCGTTAATTTCCCTTTAATATGGTTGAGTAAAGCGATGCGTGCCGTCTGTCGGAACAGGTCAGCTTCTACATAGTATGGCAATCCTTTTTATTTACATTTATTTCTAAAGGCAATATTCTCACTTAACTCTTGTTTATTTCTGACACTAACCTACATTCACATTTCAGCCGAAAGACGGCCACTGCTGGACAAAGGCCTCCCCCAAAGGGGGGGGGATATGCCATAATCGCCACGCTTGGCAGGCGGGTTGGCGATCGCAGTTGGTTGTTTAAATACTCAGAGAACGCTGCTGCCAATCCTCTGGTGAATCCCTGAGTCGCCTTTTACGACACCCATGAGAAGAGAGAGGGTGGTGCGATTCTTTACCTCCGGCACCACACGGAACAACCACCTAACCTACATTATACTCACATTATTTGAATAAATTTGATGTAATAAACAATAACCTATTTTAAAAAGAGTATATCCATGGAGTTTCTTGCCGGTTCTTCTCCATAGGACCCACAATTTTGACCGTGCAACTAGAGCCTGACGTTTTAAAAGTGCCTGTAATTAGGTTTATTTGAAATAAAAAATATTGAATTTGAATTTGAAAATCTCAGAATTTTTATGTCTATATTTATCACACGGGAAAATAAATATTTGCTTTTAATTTTCAAACCAAACTTTATCACCATTCCTGACTTTGCATCATCATTATATTAATTCCGTACCATTCGTATTCTTCCTTTTTCGTTTCTCCACCTGACTGTACCGCGTCCGTTTTACCAGGAATCCTCGTCTGTAGGGTGGTGCTCCGATTTTGTCAGTTCTTTTTCACTAAAGAGGCCGTTAAGATACCATCGTACTGTGAGATTAGGCTTTAGAAGGTATTATTCTTATATTATTGTGTTATGGGATATTTACCATTTTTTAAATCCCTTTTTATGAGTTCCCGATATTTCGGCACGGTTAAACTATGCGGGTGGATCAATCAACTCAGCCTATCGCAGTCCAATGCTGGACATAGGCCTCTCCAAAATTGCGCAACAACATTCGGTCCTTCGCCATCCGCATCCAGTCCCCCCCAGCCACCTTGTTCAGGTCATCGGTCCACCCGTCTAGGGTGCCCAACGCTGTGTTTGCTGATTCGTGGTCTTCCCTCAAGGACTTGTCTGCTCCAGCGGCTATCGGTCCTTCGACAGACATGGCCAGCCCACTGCCACTTTAGCTTACTGATTCTATAAGCTATGTCGGTCACTACGGATCTTCTCCGGTTAATCTCGTTACGGATTTTATGCTTCAAAGAAACTGCGGGTGGATGTTTATGAGTAAACCAACTAGTCTACCTTCTTCCTTTTTCGTTTTGTGCACTGGGTACCGCTACTGCTATCGCATAATTATGTCACTCACAACTTTATTCTGTTCCAGACATAGGAAACTCTCTGTATCAACTCACGAACTTTTTTCGGAACTTTTCCGGATTTGGCACAAATTAACCACTGGATTCCAGGCTTTCGACAGTTGAAACCCATCCTCCCGGTTAAAGTATTAATATAATACGTGTTAGTTACCATGTTAGTTTAAAAACTTGTAATACCTATCTATTGGTATTGTTTTTATTTGTTTCTAGCCATGTTTAGTGTAGATTTTTGTTAAATTTTAATTAGTGAAATATGTATTTCTTTCGTCCTTCTTTTTCTTCTATCGTGTCGACATGAGCCACATAATGATAACAACTCATGCCGTGGGGAAAAGATTAGCCAGTCAGCAGGTTGGTAGCGGGGCTGACTGCCCAGGATGCGCCGGACGATCAATTAAATATCGTCACTCGTGGAGGCTCTTTTAATGCACCCCATGTCTTTTGTCCTGAATTTTGATGATTGAAAACCTTTTTATTGATATTAGAATTTATTTAATCATCTAACGATTTTATCATTGTCATTTTTTTACAGCTTTCCATTTGATTTCGCGATGGCAATGGAGTTTCGCAACCAGTTGCGAAAGAGGATTATTTCTTCTTTCCTGGCGATTATTTGCTACTACGCTCAACTAAGTGTTGCGATGGATGAGTGTTTTTTTCTTTCATATCACTTATCACAACAATTTCACAGTTTACATAATTTATCGTCTGTTAAATTATACAAGTGTATAATACAATAAATGCAAGTTTTGAAAGCAGTTGGTTCAGAATCGCGAGGTGAATCGATTGGTATGCTTTTATACCATTTTACATTTTTTTCAAATTCCATTTTGGATACTAAGGATAAATAAGTATATCAGCTTATCCCAAATAGTTCTTTGAGGTCCAGGAGGACCAGCGAAATGAGTTTCTGTTTGTTAGGTAATCCTGAAACAGCATCCTGGTGCCTTACTCCCGACTGGTTCGAGCTCTGAACCAAATCGAGCTGATTTCAATTCCTAGAGAAATACAGTACGAATTGACACTAACTCGAATTCAAATTCGATTGATACAGAACTCGACTCGAGTCGGAAGTAAGGCCCCTGCAGCTGCTATAAACCATTTTTCTTTCTTAAGAACTTACTGATGCATAAAAACCATGTACCTAAATTATGATTTAAAAAACTAATATGTTACCAAATAGTATTCTTATAATTCTAAATGGGGTGTCAGGTCTTGCGTTTATTCCGTTACATGTTTTATACACAAAATAAGTAGTAAAAAAAATAGACGAAGTGCTGCGGACAATCATAGTGAAGCCAAAAAAAACTATGCTCCTTCGTGTACAATCAGCGCTCACGCACACACATGCACCTCAAACCGTGCTCAGTGCTCACCCCTCTCAGTACACATGTCGTGGCATTGTCCAATAAGCATCGCGAAAGCAAATATCCTTCAGATGCATGGTGTGTGCCGTGTGTGCGTGAGCGCTGATTGTACACGAAGGAGCATAGTTTTATTTGGCTTCACTATGATTGTTCGCAGCACTTCGTCTATATTGTTACTATATCTGTGGTTTTGTAATAGTTTAGGGTTACAACATGTCGTCACCATAGTCATCAGACTCATCAGTCAACCTTCTAATCCTGATTAACCTTCATTAAATATGAGTTACGGTGTAATTTTAATTAACATTGTAACAAACCTAGTATTAGGAACCCAAAGAAGCTTTATAATAATAAACTATTTATAATCATCAGTTTATTAAGCTAACTTTATATTAAACCTATAATTTTGTTATTAAAAATTACACAGACCGATTTTTAAAGTGTTAAGATTTTTTTCATTGTGAGTCATAATGTTTATTTTTTCGTAACACGGCTTGCTTTCAACTCTTTTATGAAAGACTAAGCTTTGCCTTTGTAGTTTGCTTGCATTGATATTAATATATTATGAAACTCTCCTTAAAAAGTTGTATTATTTTATGGAAAAGGACTGATGGTCCAGAAATTCATTATATTAAGAGTTCGGAGAAGGAACTGACTCCTGAGACACGGGGATGACCTATATCGGGGGTTGTGACTCATGTAATTGCATTTAGGTATATAATGCGAATGTCAATTATTATCTTATCGTGTTGACAGTGGTGACAAAGATGAAAAAAATTATATATAAGTAGCTTTTGTAAATTTTCTGTCTATGCTTTCAGCATAACGAACAAAACAAAAAAAGAATTGCGCAAATCCATCGTTCAAATAAAAAATAATTCAATTCGTTCGTTCTTGCCGTTAAACTTGATAGTTTGGCGAGTTTTCTAGTAAAGTAAAACTAAAAAAATTGTACCTGTGACTAAACAAAAAAAAAAAATCGTGAATTCATACAAAAATCCTATGGAAAAAAGCACGTTCATTTTTCCTGAATTTTCCAGTTTTCTTGCCAACTTTTCCAATTCTCTTTCATAAAAGCTCTGTTCTGAAAATTATGTATAAAACTAAATAAAAATCAGCCGAATCAAGTGATGCTCCGTCATATGTATGGCAATTAATTTTTACTTAAGTGAGTAAGGTAAGGTATAAATGATTTCATGATTTTTTTGAAAATCTAAATAAAAACATCTTGTACGCAAGTCCTACGTTTCTTTAAACTTGTAAATAGTATTAATAGGTGTAAATGTAAAAAAATAGACAGACGGACATTTCTTCCTCCATCGCCAATGTAGGGGATAATTTTATAATCTTTAACTCAAGCCGTTAGTTACAAGGTAAGTAAAATGGACCTCACTCAAGATGCATTTTTAACAACAGGGTTGCCACACTTATAATTTTATTTGTTGAATCAAAATTGAAAGATTACAAAGCACTGGATTAAGATTGTTGCGCTTTGATTGGTTGCAATTTTAGGGTATAGATGGTTCACGGAATATTTAAATTTTACTGTTTAGGTGATTCATCTTAATGCGGGTTTTATGTCTGTTCTCGAATTGTGTATTTCTCATTTTAATTTTGTTGTAAAAGCTTGCGTGCTATGTTTTATTGATAATGATTAATGTATTTTTTTGTTTTTTGTGTATTTAGCCGCTAATGTGCTGTATTTTGATTTATCGTTGGTTATATTTAGAAGTTAATGTTTAAATTTAATTTTGATTACTTAATAAGATACTTGCAAACCATTCTGTGTGATCTTCAGTGTAACTTAACACTCATCTTCATAAAGTTAAGATGCTAAAGGATGTACCTATTTAAATTTAATAGTACATTATGATACAAGTGAGCTAAGCTGATCATTATACTCGAGGCGTAATGGAGTCGAGAGTATAATGATCAGAGCTCACGCGTTTCATACGACGTTTTTCAACACACTTGCGAGGAAAAAAGTCATAAATTCAAATTAAAAGCATTTCATAACAAAACAAAGTTTAACCGGAGTTTTTTGAAGTAATCGCGAAAACCTAAGAAGTTATTATATTAAAAGCATTTATTTGCAACTAAGTGTACAATGTAGTTCTTATTTTATGTAAAAGACATTAGGAGGCACTTATAACTCAGCAGCCCTCTACAGGCGGGGCACATTTGAGGGCTTTATTAATAAATTGCAAAAAGTTATGACAGTTAATTTATATTAGTTAATTATTATTAAACATATTTTATGCCTATGTCCAGCAGTGGATATCTTTCGGCTGAAATGATGATGATGAAACGTATTTTTCTCCCACTTGCTCGGAAATTGGTTCCTTATTCAAAAAAAAGAATACAACAATCGGCTCTTTTCCGGACGCAACGAAATAACAGGCCGGTAATATCCAACAGGACAATAATATAAATTGCTGGACACTTTTTATTTTTTAAATTATGCTACCGAGGTTTTTAAGTACACACTTACATAAATTAGGTGTTTTTAGGTACAAAATATTTATCATTATACAGGCTGAATGCGCATTTTTTTTTCAAAACTTTGAAAATAGAACAAGAACCGCGCGCGGGCGAATTGGCGTGAATGAAAATGAGATACTGTTGAATTAATTTGTGTTGTGTTTCCTCGCAAATGAGAGAAAAGTACTATACAAGTCTCGGCCGAAATAGCAATCAACGGCCTCGTTTAGCTAAAATGGACTCGGCTTGCGCCTCGTCCTTTCAAAATCACTTGGGAAGTACTCGGCTTCGCCTCGTACTTCCAATATTACTCGGCCGTAAATTGCTTCATTTCAGGCCTCGACAGTAATGTACTATTATGAGCCGCGAGAACTGCAATGCATGGCATTCGCGTCCTATCCAGCGCGGCGCACTTTCAGGCCTTCCTCTTTTGCCTAACTATCCTTCGGCGATGTTTGAGCACACTTGGGACATCATCGCAACTCGAAGGCCGTACAATGCGGACGATCGCCCAATCTATCACCGGCTCGCCTCTAAGGGGTGGAATCAGGTCACCATAAAGACGCCTGCGCCAACGTGTTCTCCTGTGGCAGATGATTAGATCAGCATAGGAGTCATTCTCAATGACCGGCTCCGCCGCGCCACATATTGATCCCAACCCCAGTCCAGCCGAGTACCAAATGATGCGCGCTTATTAATTTTGTTTGAAAATACTTCCCTCTTGCCACGACTTTACATATATGAAATATATCACGTAAGAAGAATTTGCGAACAAGATACATAAACGGGCTGTCTGGCACTCGACTGGGCTGGGTTCGATACGCGGCGGGCCTTTTGTACTTTGGTAGTTAGAATCTTGGCTTGACGACTTACAAAGTCAAGTCGTATTGTTGACATACGAATAATAAGTATATTTACAAACGTACTGTGAAGAAGAAAATACTTATGTTTATGTAATTGTGATTTCACCATATTAAAAGTCGTTAAGACCTAGATCACATCGGCGTCAGTGTTTTAAAAACAACTGGGCCTCTTTATTGAAGTCCTATACATCACTTGATTTTGACAACCCTAGCAGCGGTCGCAGGGTCGCAGGGCGTGGTGCGCAGATGGCGCGATTGTCGGCCGGTGCGTCCGTCCTGTTTACCTGCCCGTACTCCGCAAACAAAAGCAATAGGTGTCTTTACACCTTCCGAGCTAAACGATCCGATCTGGAATCCGATAAAAACTAAAACAAACCAATCGTCAAAGTATAATTGGCCAATTTAATACGATCGTCTTACACAATATTCAATTTTTTTGTATTAAAATCTGATCGGAGAGTACAAAGAGCTTGGACAGAAACGCAGCAATCCACTTTCAGTATAGATATAAAGCTAACAGACTCCATTTATAATGTGAAGTAAAGTAATGTAAATATTGAGAGGAAAATGTTATTACCTACGTCAAAATATCGGCGTGTAGGCCAGCTTTCTAATAAGTCAACCTTGACCGATCTCACGGATTCTGTGTTGTGATTGTTGGGTTCATCTTATTTGTTTGTTACTTTAATTTGTGTCTTTGTCTTGTGTTAAATCATAGATCAGAATTTACTAGTTCCCCCACATTTCGCCAGTTATGTTATAAGTCTCATGTAATAGGGGACGAGCCTATTGCCACTAGCCGGGCACAAATCCAGACTCCGGGCTGCTACTGAGAATGTTCTAATTCTATAATTACACATTACTATAACATAGTGATGATTATTACTTGCTTAACGGTGAAGGCAAACATCGTGAGGAAACCTGCACACCTGGGAATGCTCCATACAGTTCTCGATGGTGTGTGTAGTCCGCCAACCCGCAGTAGGCTAGCGTGGTGGACTAAGGCCTGGACCCTTTTCATTCTGAAAAGTACCGTGCCCAGCAGTGGAACAGTAACGGGTTAATGATGATGACGATGATATCAATATCGCGAAGTCTAATATCCCGAAGCTTCTACCCGAAACCCAACCGAAGCCGGAAAACGTTTTCATATTGTTTGGAATTTTCTTCTGCTCTTCATATGGATTGTATATGTCATAATTTGATGTCATTTAAGGCAACGTATACTGATAATGACATTCCCAATAAACTTTCATAAAAGACACATTATGTTGTTCTTAATTTCAATAAAGTTTGTTTTTCAGTTCCCAAAAAGACTCAAATTCTTCTAATTTGATTAACTTTGAGGCACAGACATAGTAAAAAATATAGGAAGTATTGCGAACAATCATAGTGAAGCCAACAAAACCGTGTTCCTCCATGTACAAACCAGTACTCACGCACACACATGCACCTCAAACCGTGCTCGTCGCTCTCAGTATACATGACGTGGCATCGTCCAGTAAGTATCGCGAAAACAAAAATAAATACCCTTCACGTGTATAGTGTGTGCGTGAGCGCTGATTTGTACACGGAGGAGCAAGGTTTTGTTGGCTTCACTATGATTGATTCACAGCACTTCGTCTATATTTTTTACTATGTCTGTGCTTTGAGGGCACTAAATGTACAAATCTAATGATAAACGTTCCTTTTTAATAAGCTTTTAAAATTGGCAATACAATATTTTCGAACACACTCGCCTTTTTGTACACTCCACATCCTACTTTATCTAGATCACGAAAACGTATAATTTACGACTGTCCAAATGTCCTTGACCCTACAATTCCACCTGTTCCAAACTTGACCTTAAATCGGTCTAATCGATGGCATCGTTGCGAACGGGCCGGCGCCCGCGCAGCCGACGAGGGGGAGGGGGCGTCCAGTGCCCGTGATTTAATGCCCCAGTCGCTAATTATGGCTTGTTCAAATTGTAGCTTTCTCACGGGCTACATGGACCGGTTACACTGCAACTTTAACTTTTAGTTTAGTAACAACTTATTTTTTTATAATTTTCATCATAAAATATGCTATTAGATTTTATTGGATTATAATTATAGAAATGCTATGAAGGAAGTTATTAATATTAATTGGGTTCTGAATGAACGTTTTTGAATGCAGCGAGTTTTTCCTGCGAATGTTGTGGTAGAGTTGACGAAGTCTGTGGTCTAGTGTTTCGAGTGTTGGACTGCTGATCACGAGGTTGAGGGTTCGATTCCCACAGGACACAAATATTTATGTGATGAACATAAGTGTTTGTGTTGGTCTGGGTGTTTCTAATGTATTATAAGCCATATAAAAAAAAAACGGTTAAACTTTGATTTATTATAATGTGTAGTGATCGCGAAAACCTAAGAAATTATTAAGCCGTATAGAATTTGTGCCTGGAACTTGCAATTAATTACTAAAGAGACTCCTTTTAGTATACTTTTGAATATCAGTAATCAGAACTGGTTTACATTTCTTGAACAAAATTTTTTGTTACGTTGATTGAGACGCTCGCTGTAGCCCGTGATATTCAAAATTTCTTGCGTATTAGCTTACAGAGCTAGGTTTCCTATGTGTATTATTTAGTAGATATATTATCATTATTGTCGTGAAACATATTCCAATCAATACACAACAACATATTGTTTATTTTAGAAAATGTTCCATACTGCAAAAGATCTTGCAATTTTTTTAACCTGTAGTTAATTCCAGATTATTTTCGTACGATCCTATCTAAGATGCGCCGATGCCCGTACCTTACTGCATTCGCTATACTTATTCTGTCTGCTCCAACCTGTTACCCGGTCAACCTTCGAGCTATCCCCCTCTCACTCCTACACACGTAACCTTTGATAAATCCCTCACGCTCTAACGATCTCAGGTCAGGCCGAAGCACATTACAGTAATGATACTTAAACACATATTTAAGTAAAGATTCTTTTTATCTTAAAAAGTTGTATGTCTGAGTGTGTAGTCTGGTATTTTATAATTTGTGGTGTAATTCAGCGTTGTATTGAGATTGTAGGGCTTTTTCGTATTGTAATGGATTTGATTCTGAAGGTAGATACTGATGATGATGACCTTTCTGTAACCAATGGGTGTTATTTTATTTGGTTTAGTAGTAGTAGAGCTCCTTGTAAAGACGCTCGTCCGGGGAAGTACAACCACCGTACCTACTTCTGCCGTCAAACAGTGATGCTAGCATTGCTGAGTTCCGGCGTGAAGGGTACGGAAGCTGGTGAAATTACAATCACGTGAGACTTTCCACCTTCATGTCTCAGTTTGGTATAGACTTGCGGTACCATTTAGGCAATATCTTAGGTGGTATTGCAGTTGTTATGGCCAAAGGTAACCGCTTAACATCAGGTAGGCCTTTAGCTCGTTTCGCCATCTTACAACACATAAAAAAGGACAGCAGAAACCCATATAATATAGCAAAAACTAATCATACTGCTTCTTTAAATAAAAAATCCCTCGAGAATGAAGAAATTAAAGATAATCAATGATGATATTTAATCAATGAAGAATATCCCTCAAGAATCAAGAATAAAAGAAATATAAGGGAAATAAGACGACAGTCTGATTGACATGATCTTCTAGCCAATCTCATATCAGTAAAGATAGTTAGATAACATACGTACCATTACACTCCCCACTTGCTAACTCGCATAATATACAAGTCACATAAACCCTAACGTGCCCCACGGGGCTCCATGCATGTTATTTTTTAGTTTTTTATTATTTCATTTTTTCTTTAGATTAGTCTTGTATTCAAATAAAATAATTTTCATATATCTTGTCACAATATAACTGTTTAACTAAATGCAGCAAATTGTACCACTCTAGTGGAAGGCGATGGTATCTGTGATACAATGTTCTACAAATCTACAGTGACGCCGTCTGTGGTCTAGTGGCTCGAGTGTCGGACTGCTGATCACGAGGTTGTGGGTTCGATTCCCGCAGAACACAAATATTTGTGCGATGAACATAAGTGTTTGTGTTGGTCTGGGTGTTTCTTATGTATTATAAGTATGTATTTACAAAAAAAAAAGTATGTAAGTATTATATCCATTGTCTAGTACCCATATTACAAGCTCTGCTTAGTTTGGGACTAGATGGTGCTGGGTAAAATGTCCCAAAAAATATTTATTTATTTATTGGTACCAACGTTACACTACTTTCTGTAATATTCCAAATATTTGTTTCCATTATTTGTGAGCCGACATTGTTAACCTTATTTATGAATAAATTGCTATTACTATTAAATTATGGACATGTATTCACTAGGATGATGAAACAAGATAAGATACAAGATGTATTTACTACCTGAGGTCTTTATAAAGGGGATAATGTACTTGTCATAACGAACGACTTTTACTATGAGACCAACACTGAAATTGCAAAATCATCGATGTCGCTCGACAAAATGTATTGTATGGAACAGCTGTTTTTTTTCGCGGTTTCAGGGTTGCTTCTATAGTGAAGCAGTGTTTTTAAACAAAAAAATACTAGGAAATAAGCTGTGTCTTAAAACGAACTTTATTTCATCTATCAACAAAACAAAGATCAGTATTGCTTAAATTTTAATAAGGTGTATCTGTCTCACATTCTTTCAAACCACTTCGAGCTTGATAAAAAGCCACAGTTATCTGTGGCTTTTTATTAAAATATTCAATTCTGCTCATTGGCCAAAGGACACCCTTCCATATCGTCAACGTGGGTGAAAACTGTAAAATAAAATATCACAAAGTAAGGAAATTTAATAAATCTTTGTATATTTTTTCCAAAACAACCAATTTAAATCGAATTTAGAAATCGAAATGATATCAACTGATAATGATCAATGTGATTCTTTTATTGTCAAAAAAGCTGAAATTAGGCTGCAACATGAAAATAACATTCTAAATAATAATACACTTTCAAGTGTGGCCTATGTCCAGCAGTGGACGTCTTTGAAAAAAAAAAAATGATGATGATGATGATGTTGTGGCCTATCCGTTAAGCTGAACAAGCATCCACACTTTTTGTTTAAAAAATAAGATAGTAACTACTGAAGTGAAGTAAGTGAAGTGAATAGTGAGATTATTGGCGAACTTGGTGGCCATTACACTTATTGCGACCGCTTGAATATTCGTTGAAACTCTGTCAGTGTAGCCACAACATAAGAGAAGTACTTACTCTGATTAGTATCACAGGCATATTCCAGCAGATCACACAGGTCAAGGAAGGTCCTCTTGTCGTCTCCCATCCTGCCGCAGATCGGAATGGTGTCGTGGACGCAGGTTTCAGAAGCCAAACAGTATTGCTCTATTTTATTCTGGGCAAGAGAGTGGTCATGATTTAATAATGATTTGGGAAAATACGTGGGACACTCAGAAAGTTTTGCGGAACTAAAAAAAATTGTTCTATACGTACATATATTTTTATCAAATCTTTTCAAAGTACTTTCCACCAGCCTCTATACAAAGATTCATGCGCCTAAACCAGTTTTCAAAACACTTTTTCCAGTCCGCCGCAGACACCTCGTTTACAGCCTGCTCGAAC
The DNA here is from genome assembly GCA_949699075.1 of Asteroscopus sphinx. Classification (NCBI taxonomy): domain Eukaryota; kingdom Metazoa; phylum Arthropoda; class Insecta; order Lepidoptera; family Noctuidae; genus Asteroscopus; species Asteroscopus sphinx. The sequence continues at coordinate 15,223,797 of OX453022.1, read as the reverse complement.
GCAGCCAGCGCATCTTCCGGCGACGAAAATTGTATCCCTTTGAGCTGATTTTTTATTTTTGGGAATAAAAAGAAGTCACACGGTGCTAGATCAGGGCTGTAAGGAGGGTGACCCAGGAGTTTGACTGGCGTGCTGTCCAGGAAGTCCCTCGTTTTGAGTGCGGTGTGCGCAGGTGCATTGTCGTGGTGGAGCAGTAGCCCGCGGAGCCCTGTGTTTGGTCGCTTGTTGCTTATAACAGAGAAAACTTCTGGCAAACATTTGGTAGTATACCATTCGGCATTAATGCTTCTTTGATCCCGTAAGGGAATTGATACCAAGTGGCCAGTCAAATTAAAAAAGCTAGCGATCAAAATCTTACCCCCGCTTCTAGATCGCTTCACTTTGGTAGGCGTTGGCTCATTTTGAAACACCCAAACAGTCGACTGGCGCTTGGTTTCTGGGTCGTATTGATAAATCCAGGACTCATCACCTGTAACGATGTCGTAAACACGCCGAGACGAGCCTGCTTCAAATTTGTTAAGCATATCACGGCACCATTCCACCCGGGCCTGCTTCTGAGCATCGGTGAGGTTGTGCGGCACCCAGCGTGATACTATCCTCCTCACGCGAAGATGGCTGTGTAGAATCTCGTGAACGCTTCCCGATCCAATGTTCAATATATGTTGAATCTCCTGATATGTAATTCGCCTATTGTCTTGGATTAAATTTTTCACTGCTAGCACGTTTTCTTCGGTAACAGCCGTCAAAGGGCGACCGCTTCTTTCGTCATCCCCCAAAGTTGGTCGACCGCGCTTGAATTCGTTATACCAACGATACACGGTTGCCTTGGAAGGGCCTTCATCCATGAATGCCATTTGAAGTCTATCGTACGATTCATCCGGTTTCAGGCGACACTTGAAATCGTATAAAATCATAGCTCTAAAATGTTCCCGGCGCAGATCCATATTTCAGTGAGACACAATAATTTGAATTAACTCGCAAAAAATGTGGAGGGAAATTTTGAAATTGGAACTTACTTATTTTTACTTATAAATAATCATATTTTCGAAAAACATTATAACTGGCCAGTCTCCCATATATAAAAACTTTTTTTCGCAATACTTTCTGAGGGGCCTGGTATACGTTCCATAGTGGTGACAAACAAACAAAGACGTGAAACAAATATTAAAAGGTTAAATATCGATAGCTAGGGGAGAAACTGCTCACAAAGGAGGATAACGGGGAAAGGTATAAGAAAAAGTGAAAACAAAAGAGTGGAAATAGCTACAATAGGTGACCCGATTGCTCGTTTGCCCCCCCCCATGTTATTATTAAAACGAATAAGAATGAGAGATAATGAGATAATCACAGGTATTCAGATAATTATAGAGAAATATTACAGAATTTATAAAATAATATGTTTTTGGTGATCGACCTGCGTGATCGAATCAGAAATGAGGAGAGTCGCAGGAGAACGAAAGTGACCGACATAGCCCGAAGAATTGCCAAACTTAAATCGCAGTGGGTGGGGCACATTGCTCGCAGAACGGATGGCCGAAGGGGCAGTAAAGTTCTGGAGTGGCGACCGCGTACTGGAAGGCGCAGCGTGGGTGGCCCCCCACAAGGTGGACCGAAGGTCGTCGGTGAAGGTCGCGGTAATCCGCTGGATGCGGAAGGCGCAGGACCAGTCGTTGTGGCGATGCTTGGGGGAGGCCTATGCCCAGCAGTGGACGTCTTTCGGCTGAAATGATGATGATGATGATAATGTTTTTGGTAGTAAAGAGAGCCATTCACTACTATAGTTCGTAAAATACAGCTTGAGTCCTGTGAAAGATGTCAAATACATAAATTTTTAACGTATTTTGATATTATTTGTACGTATTTGACATCTCAGGACCCAAGCTATATTTTACGAACTAAAGAGAATAATGAGTTATTTACCGATGGAGTTGACATGTAGCTAGGAAGATGAGAGTTGACTGGCGAAATGTTAATAAGCAGCAATGATATACCTGAAAACAAAACGTTGTAGCATGTAGTGTTATCAAGTGGCTCCGGCTACTAATACAAATTATATTTAAATTACATAAAGTGGCCCATTTCTTTGTCACCCCAATCATTATTTTGAACGCATCCTAAAACGCCCTTGATACACCGGTGTCGTAGTTAGGGATGTCGGAAGTGAAAAAAATATCGTTATATCGATGTATCGATATTTAATAAAATATCAATATCGACGTCGATATTTCGATGAAAAAATATCGATATATCGGTCAAATTTTCAAAAGATTTTGCGTTTTTAGGGTTCCGAAGTCCTACAAGGAACCCTTATAGTTTCGTCATGTCCGTCCGTCTGTCCGTCTGTCCGTCTGTCCGTCTGTCCTAATCCTTTACAGCTTAATAACTTCTACAGTTATAAACATAAGCAAATGAAATTTTGTTAAAAAATAGAATAGATATAGATCTCAATTTTAAAAGAATAAAAAAATCGTTTTTACGTATTTTAGGGGTGGCGTCCATACATGTGAAATGGGGATGGAATTTTTTTTTTCACTGCACCCCCTCGTGTGGGATATTATTGAATAGGTCTACTAAAATGAAGGTAATGTTTCATACACCACTTTTTTATCAGGTGTACCATCTGTGAAATATAGCCCGCCAAAGTGGCTTGCAATGTGTCCCCCCCCTGCCATTTCTAAACTATGCAACGTAGAAAGTTATAATCTTCCACATTGATAGACCTTTGTGAAAACTCTCTTTTAAAATTATTTCGAGTATAATGTGATTATAATTTTTTGAGTTATAGAGAGAAAACTGAAAAATACTTAAAACGTCCTAGTTCAAAGGTCATTGATTTTAAAGAAAAATGATCATAGTAAATAATGCTCCTTAGCTACTTTCTATTTGAAAAAATCACAAAAAGTAACTTTGACATGTCACTTCTTAAATTTGGCTTCTTGAATTTATCGCTAGATGGCGCTACTAACAACACGCTCTGAGTCGCGTATGCTGCCGATTATTGCAAAAACTAAAATAGCCATGATTAATATTCGATTTGATTCGTTTGTAATTACACCTACTTAAGGACCCCTATAATACTGAGCATGGCCCGACATGCTCTTGCCCGGTTTTTAAAACAATAGTGTATTTAGCTCAATATAATAGCAATTAGTAATTATCAGTCATTAGTAATTTTTATACAAAGTTAAATTATTTTAATGCACAAAAATCTCAATAAAAATGAAGGTATTTTTATCAGTATTCCTTTTTATTAGGCAATAATTACAAGAATATCAAAAACTAAAAAGCTATCTTCTAACTAATATTTTTATATCTAATTATTTTATCAGGCAAACCAGTACTTTTCTACTACCTATCCTTCACGATTTTGGATTCTAGTGACTTCAATTACATAAATAAATAAATAAATAGTTTTTGATACAGTTTTCGATATTGGATATTTTGTATCGATATATCGGATCAAAATATATCTATTGTACCTACTTTATGCTACTTAAATGGTTTAATTAATTAACCCTTCGTATACTGCAATGTAAGAAAAAAAAAAAAATACTTACAGTACAGAAATATACCAGTTATCCTAACCCACATTCCGGTATGGCAAGAATGATAAATTTAGACACAGTAACTATGAACTAGTCAAAGATCAATATTTGTATCATAGAAGTAACACAGCCAGATGTGTGTAACTATTGGCAAGCTAAATAATATTCGGAAACGAAAGAAAGTCGAAGCAGTCTTGTGTGGTCTCTATAGTTTCTAAAACTTGGAAGGTCTTTTAGAAGTAACTTTCTGACCCTTCCTTTTTTTTTGAGATGGAGAAAATATGGGGCGCGCACCCACTAAAACCCTATTTTAGCCTTGAGGGATGGCAGCATGGCTAGGGTTGCCAGATAGTATCCAAATGGAGGACATGTCCCGTCCTCCCTCACCTATTGAATGTTCTCCTTTTTTTAAATTTCGCTCGCACGACTGCGGCACTGCTTAGTGATATACTCACGCACCGCACTTTGCCTCCCTCGCCCCCCACTGTCAGCCCTAACTACGTCTGGCAGCGAAAAGTCTCCCCCGATTGTTGTAGTGAGAGCACGGAGTTGCACAACCCAAGCAAGAAGTATACATTTTAGTAGTAGTAGAGCTCCTTGTGAGGGAGTTCGTCTGGGGAAGTACTATCACCATACCAATTCTATCGCCAAACAGTGATGTTTACATTGCTGTGTTTCGGTCTGAAGGGTACGGTTGCCGGTGAAATTACAATCACATGAGACTTTCCATCTTCATGTCTCAGTTTGGCGAAACGACTTGCGATACCATTTAAGCAACAGCCTAGGCGGTATTGCAGTTGTTATAGGCAAAGGTAACTGCTTAACATCAATTAGGCCTTTAGCTTTTTTTGCCATCCTATACTATAAAAAAACCAAGGTTAAAAGGGCCGTGTCTTTACTACATTCGCACTGGTGACACATGGATCCATCAGTATCTATCTCGAATGCTGGCCAGTGCTGAACTACTGGGGTAGCATTTTATAAGCTCACTCCAGAAACACTTGACACGTATCTTCACATGCACAAACGACCAGACCTGGAACAATTATCTTCTTTTTTTATACATATACACCCCATGGTATAGAAGTAAGGATAAGTCGTGATTTGAGCTACTGTACCCTCGGTTAAGTATTTTTGTACATCTGGACCTAAAGTACGAAGCGGAAAGGGCTTCCCTCCTGAAATTGCAAGACAGCATAAATTAAACCAACACTGCAGATCAATATGTTGAATAGCTCTGCAAAACACTGAACGAAACATAGAAGTTTCAATATTATGTACTTGTAGTAATAATTTCCTGCCCCACATAGTTAGCCATAGTTTGGCTTGTCCAAAGTAAACAAACGTGGTTATTGTTCATCTAGATCATTGTTGTCCGTTCGACGAAGGGTTCGTGCACTATGATATTAAGGAAAGTTCTTACTGGTAAGTGGTTTTCTTGTGCTATTATTTGAGAAAAGTAGGTTAAGATAGTTTGGGTACATAAAGAGGATGGACGATAGGAGATTGACGAAACTAGAACACTAAGTGAGAGTAAGTGGAAGGGTTGGAGCTGGTTGGATGTAAATGTTCTTTTATTGCCAAGATGTGATAGCCTAGCGGTTGAGCGCTTTGCCTTCCATGCAGGAGGGTCTGAGTTCGAACCCGGCCCACACCACTGACTTTTCGAAATAATGTGTGTAATCAGAATTTGATTATCACTTGCTTTAACGGTGAAGGAAAACACCGTGAGGAAACCTGCACACCTGAGAGTGCTCCATAGAGTTCTCGATGGTGTGTGTAGTCCGCCAACCCGCAGTAGGCCAGTTTGATGTACTAAGCTTTAACCTTGTCATTCTGAGAAGAGGCTTGTGTCCAGCAGTGGGACAGTAAATGGGCTTTAGATGCAACTGCGATATAAATGATCATGATCAACCATTCTATAACTGCAACCAGCCTTTTCATCTTAACAATATTAATTAATTGATGAAAAAGTTAGTTTAAAATCGATTACAAAAAAATTACCAAACAGACAGACATGATTGAAAGCGAGTTAATAAAAACGTGATAAAATCGCTACCTTTCACTTATGTTTTGGTTACAAAAGTTGATAGAAGGACCACTTGTTTTATCAAAGGTCTCTTATATTGATTTGTTTACATGGTTTAAGTTATATCTGTTTCAGGTTTAATAATTATCGGACTAGCAGCAGAAGTGTGGTCACACGTTGAAATAGAAGCTGAAGATTACTTCTTTCCTCTAGAACCGGTAATTAAATATTATATTAATCTTAGGCTTCATTCTACGTTCCGATATTTTATTACCTTAGCTGTTTTTGGTTATAATCTTAGAATAATAAGACTTATATTGATAGTTTCATTTAAAGTTCCACTCAAATTTGAAGCACAAAAACAAACGATGTGTGCGACGCGTTAAATGTTCGCTAAAACAAACATAAGCGCGCGTAAGCTGTACTGAATATTCAACAGCTCTTCAAAACTTTCCTTAGCCCCTATCTATTTAATTAGCTTTGTACACGATATCTGTTGACTACACTTCTGTGAACAGGTAATAAATTTTTGCAAGATGGCTGACCAGTGCCAGCATGACTTCGTCCCAATCTGCGGGCAGGACTCGCTGGGAATCACCAGAATGTTCAATGACAACTGTGATCTGTTCGAGTACAACTGTGATGAGAAGAAACGTAAGTAGTGGACTACTTTTGGGGTTCCCGTAAAGTATTTTGTTATTTGAAAGAAGAAAATGGTATCTGAGTCACAATGAATCATTTTATTATTAGAAATTATTTCCACTGCGACCTGATCAGATCTATTGTGACGCCTTTTGCAGCATTTGATAACCTTCCCATGTTGCAAATCCCCTGCGTTGAGAACCCGTCTTCTTCTTACTCGTGCCAACGATCCTTAAAAAATATATAATTGTTGACCCAATTCAAAATTCTGGTCTTTGATAAAATCCGTAACGAAATTATCTTGAGAAGAACCGGAGTGGCCAACATAGGTTGTAAGATCAGTTAGCTGAAGTAGCAGTGGGCTGGCCATGTCTGTCGAAGGACCGACGTCTGTTGGAGCAGACGAGTCCTTGAGTGGAGACCACGAAGCGGCAAACGCAGTGTAGGGCGCCCCCTTGCCAGATGGACCGACGACCTGAAGAAGGTAACTGGGGGGAATTGGATGCGGAAGGCGGAGGACCGAGTTTTGTGGCGCAACTTGGGAGAGGCCTATGTTTATTTATCAGTGGACTGTTATAGGATGAGTTAATGATGATCACTAGAATCAATCCAAGTCGATAGCATTATCAGTGGCCTCACATAGGTCTCTTTAATTCTGCTGGTGATATTGCACAGAGAGCAGGACAGGGAGGAGAGGCATCGTCTGCGGATTAACTCCACACTTACATCGTAACTAATATAGGCCAGGGCACACCAAGGACAGCAAGGCAGGGAATTTTACAACCGGCCAGCGCACACTGATAATGTTAGCGGCCTATTAAATACCTTGGCATGCCGAGGGTCAGCGTACACCAGGGATGGCAGGCCAGGGGATTTTTACACGTCATGCAGCCGAGACACCCCGTGGCATGCCGAGGGAATGCTGCGGCGTCACACTGCCTCACCCTGCGATCGTATGTAGTTAGCGAACTCCAGCGCCTACCGTCGCATGCCTTGGCATCCCTCAGCATGTCATCGCGTCCCTAAGCATGCCATTGCAACGTGTCGTTACCTCCCGTCGCGTCTCGTCGCATGCCGTTGCATGCCTTGGCGTTCCTCAGCTTGCCTTCACGTCCCTCAGCATGCCTTCGCGTCCCTTAGCAAGCGATTGCAACGTGTCGTTACCTCCCATTGCGTCCCGTAGTATGCCGTCGCATCCCACCGCGGCATCCTCTAGCGCGTTTTTTAATGCCGCGAAAGGAAATCCCCTTTGATCGCTAAACATTGGAATCTGTATCTTGTTATCACTAGATATCTACATATGAATTTACGTTGGGTAAATAAAGAATGCTCTGCCTTGCCGTCCCGGTGTGCGCTGGCCTTATATGTGTTCCCATCTGACAAAATTACCTGACTACTAGGAAGACTACTACTACATCATTACATAAATATGACTTGTAACTGACGTATGCTTTACTTACAAGTTTACAACTTTTCCATTCAGCCTGTCCACATAACAACGCACGATTTATTCGGACATTGTAAACATTAAAACGTAACGTAAGTACAATCAAGCACAAATCGATGGTGAATACCCAGTATAAGCTGAGCTTGTCTTGTATAAAACTCACACACTAACCCAGTTTAGCTTATAATGGTTATGTTACCATTGGTATGCGGGTGAGCGTACATCATAATTTTTTTATTTACAGAGTATCGGCACGTGAAGATGGATGTATGTAAATATGAGGCGGCTGCCGCGGATCCTACGTTTTAGATAATTAATGTGTATATCTCGGACGAATAAAAAAAGGCAGACGGACCCCCAGTTTCTGGAAGGCTGATCAACGCCAAAATTAACTAACCGACTGTCGAATCTCAGGTCAAGCGATGTGATTGGTTGTTAACATTTTCGCCAGCCAATCACAGAAGCTGACATTAAATTTGACAATAGATCAAATTGATCAGCCTTCCAGAAACTGGGGGGGAATCTCGCTAAGAAAAGATTAAAGCACTTATTTTTATCTTTAACCCAGTTTCGACAGTATTTTAACACACCGGACGATATTGTTATTTTATTTGTGACACTATGACGAAAAGTTCCGTCACACGAGATTTGTTACGTAATCGCGGCTGTTAGACTTACTATGGGTGTGAACTGTGAAAGTGTGCGTGCCAGACCGTACTTTCAAGCGAGCCGACTAACGATCGGGTGCTTCACGTATTGTTTAGCGAGATTCCGTCCGACGTTTTTTCTTCGTCCATGGTGTACATTAAAATTATTTAAACAAAATAATTATTTGTTTATTAGAGATTCAACATAGAGATTACGTAATTACGTAGAAATGAATTGACGTTACTGAGCTAAGAATTGTTTTTGTTTACACGCGTTTAGTAATAAGCGCGATAGCAGAAAATCCTGTGGATTGACTGAGTTATGCTTCATAATTTTTTTTAAATTAAGAATTGCGGATTTATTTGAATATGAGTGAAGTGATTTTACGGCTATATATGTCTAATTGTAAATATTTAATTAAATAATGAAACATTAAGGTAAATTGTCTTATTTACTCCAAAGGGATTTTTTTCGTTATAGAATTTTCAAATTACCTACCTATTTTCCTACGTACAACTAGTTAAATAAAACACTTTTCCGAGTAGCTCCGTACAATACACTGATTTATTTCAACACTGTTATATTTGAACATATGACAAACAGGAGCATGTGGTTTGAGAGGTGCGCAAGCGCAAACAACGGTACAAAGGTAGACTTGACGTGTGCAGAGTCACGAGAAATGGAAGCACGCCTCTGTTACAGATGACTTGAGAGATATCTGAATTTACAAGCTTTTATTTTTCATGTTATAATCGATCATACAAAACTTTTTATTTCATATAGTTATTTCGTTATCTGGGTGTCCATCTGCTACAAATCTTTTTTTTTTTTCAAGAGTCTAACGTTTCACATGTGCCTGTAGTTAGGTCTAACATCATCACTACATATTATAAATTAATATCTCCCGCCGCGCGCGACAAACACGAACTGATGTTTGTTCGGGCTAATCTCAAAAAACTATTGTACGAATTTTCATACGGTTTTCACCAATAGAAAGAGGAATTATCTAAAAAGAATCCGGGGTGGGTCACTAGTTTGGAATAAGAACAATTTGAATTTGAGAGTCAACGCGCGGTGCCGCACTATTGGTGAAATATAAATATTTGCATCTCTTTCTTACAAAGGTATCACCACATATGTCCATGATTGCCTTATTTTTATCATTTGTTGTTGAACTATAAAGTATGCAGATGCACTACGATTACATAGCACTTCAATTAAATAAATTTTGACACTTATATGTACTCTTTAGGTAGAGTAGGAACAATAAACGTCGAAAAAATGCGTATTTTTTTCGAGTTTATTACTTTTTTGAGTTTAGACCCTAGACTTATTTTTATTGTTAGTACCTAATTACCATGATAGAAGTAATAGTAAAACATCTTCTGTAAAACATTCAAATGGCTACATATTACGGATAAATAGATACAGCCCTGTCACAGACAGACGGACGGATGGCCGGACGGACGGATGGACAAACGGCGGAGAGTAATAGGGTCCCGCTGGCGTTACTTTTGCTTGGGGTCAAATTATAGCAACCATAGTCTAAATTATATTAGGTTAGTTTCCAAACTACTCTAGATACACGTGAAATCAATATACCCAGTTATTTTCCAACAAAATCGTCTTCAAACAGGAGCGCTGCGCAACCACAAACAGTGCTACGAAAGCAAACTTGTCATGTTTGACGTCACTGCGCCTACACATCTGTTACATATTCCTAGAATTACTTTAGCAAATAATATGTTTGATATATAAGTTATTACCTATATTAAGTGGACTTACTTTGTAGTCTGATAGATTATGTATGTCCTTTGGGTAAATGATTTGCTCTTAATTTATTTTTTTAATTTTTCGTCTAGTCGTTACGTCACTATGTAATGACCCTATTTTTTTAAAGTTTTTAATTATCTTTGTTCGTGTTTTGTTTGTCGATTTTTTTTTAGTGTTTAATGTGAACAAGATTCTAGTTTTTTTATTGATAGGTATATTTGAGTGTAAGGGTTTCCAGCTTCTATATTATTTTATCTCAACTTCTCCACGAAGACTACGTAGAAAGATGATGATAACGATACGTGGCAAAGTTTATTAAGGCGCATGAAGCAACCAACAGGCACCCCCATCAGTAAAATAATTATCACTCGCTGAATACATCATTTATCGAAAATTCGTTTTTAATAATTTGTTAGTTTATTCAGAAACTATTAACTCTGTAAATTATAGTTCGCTGTAGTTAGTTGTAGATAGAAAAAGTGCCAAAAGTGGCAGATTTTCGCACTTTTTCTATTTACAACTACAGCGAACTATAATTTACAACTACAGCGAACTATAATTTACAGAGTTAATAATTTATGATTAAGCTACAGTACGTGTACTTCAATTGTTAAAAATGATTTTCGATAAATGATGTGCTAAGCGAGTAATTATTGTTTTACTGATGGGGGCGCCACTTAGCTGTTTGTAGCGCCTTAAAGCTTAGTTCACCTGTACTCCAACTAATACTTTAGTCGTGTGGCGAGAAATGATTGAGTATCTAATCATTTTGTGTAAAATTAGTAGGCTTCACAACAATTATTTATATTTTTGTATCTTTGATTGTACCTTTAGACGGATAACTTCAGAGATATCTTTTTTTAAATTGTATTTCACAAAACTGATGTACAGTCTCACATACACTTGGGAAAAGATAAGATGCAGTACATCTGATTGACATCTACTAGATGTGAATCTAGCATGCTGATTTAAGTAAAGTAGGTACACAGAAATTATTTACTTACGCTAATTAAATTAGGTGTAGGTATACATTTTTTTTTATTAATGTTGCGGTAAAGTATGTAAAAACTGAAAGTTATATTTAATAATTTCTTAGTAGTTTTCTACTTCTAACTTCTCTTCCATGTAGATACAGAATTAACAACACGTCATGCAGCAGCCTCATTCACAGACGCCACAGCCAATCGTAACATCAATTACAAAAACCACGTTTAAAAGCAGGTCACAAGCAGTACAGTTAAACCTTCGACTTCTGATTACAAAGTTGAAAACATACTAGTGTCATTGCGGTCACAGTGGACCTGAAAGTCACTAGATATGACCAACGTTATGAGTGCCCTGAGTTGAGCTGACGTTCCAGATCTAAACTGCTCCGCGACGATTGGTAAATTATAGGTTTTGGTTTTACGCTTACTGTGGGATCTCGACTCTTGACGAAGGAAGATATTTAAAAAATGTTAAACTGTGAAAACAAAAAGTTGTAATTCTTCTGCCTTGTATATCCACCACATACAATTACTGTTGCTGTACAGAAGCTATATTTTTATAAATCAATAAAAAATCTGAAGAAATCTGGATTCGTATATACAACGTGTATCAGAAATGAGTGGCCATATTTGAAGAGCTCATTCAGTGCATAGCATAGAACAACTTTTACTATGGAACCAAATCTGAAATCGCGAAAATATATCAGCTGTTCCCTGTTATATCATCGATGTCGCTCGACAAAATGTAAGGATCAGCTGTTTTTTTTTTCGCGATTTCAGTGTTGGTCCCATAGTAAAAGTTGTTCGATAGCATCGCCTGAATAAGCTCTTCAAATATGACCACGCATTTCTGATACAGGTTGTATATGCTACTAAATCGTTTGTAGGTTTTGTTGGCGTCCAATTATTTATTTGATGCATTCGCTATAAATATACTAGCCTATGCCCACGGCTTCTCCCGCATATAATTCGGTTTGTCACACGGATCTCTCAAGAACTATTTATTTTCCCGGAATAAAAGTAGCCTTATGCTAATCCGGGTTATGGTATATCTGTGTACCAAATTCCATCTAAATCCGTTCAGCCATTTCAGCTTGATTGAAGGTCAAATAAACATCCATACTTTCGCATTTATAATATTATTAGTAGGATAAGCAATGATTTATAATATAAGATGATTTAAATTATAATACATGGGCTGTTAAATTTAATAGTCTTTCGTTGTGTTAAGCTTTTTGATTTAATACCAGAATTTATTTTCTATTGCACTATTCTCATGCATTTCCCGCTAACCGAATCCACACTCATAGTACGACCATTTTGTCCGCGCATGCGTCTTCATAAAGATAGCAGCGAAGTGCTCTTGCGCACGTCCCATTACGCGTGCGCACAATGCTCAATTAATAACTCGGCAGATATCGGCTGTCTTCGGTTTAGTTCGGTGTGTCGAAACCACTCATTGTGCACTGTTGATAAAGTTGAAGAGTTAATTGGATCTTGTAGACTTTGGCTGTGATTGAGGAAGAGTTTAATGTAGTGTAACGAAAAAAGAAAAAAACTAAGAAAACTTTGTTCTGCTTTGGGAAGAATTTTAATATAACTTGCAGCTCGTGTGATTTCAATATCTAAGTTAATACATAGCTTTCTGGTTTAAATACTTTTAAAACAAAGCTAATCCAGTCTGTAGTATTATTCCAATAAAATTTACAATCTTTAGTGTAATAATATAATATTATTAAATAAACTTGCTTATAAAGACCACCTGCAAAGCGACGCGTGCGCAACTAATAACTCTTTTATAAAGCGGATGTATTAAAGTGCTCATTAAACTAGTACGTCTCGGAATAAAGGAAGAGAATAATGGATTCATCGAAATTATCAAAGCAACTCTTAAATGTTATTAAATTGATTACTTGAGCTTCTCCACCGGTTGGTGCTTCCTAAATTTTTTATGAATGTATGAATGTGTGTTTGTTGGTTTGTTTTTCTTTCACGCTACTTTTTATCCCGGAAAAATGCACGTTTCCTAAAATAGATACAATACAATACAATACAAATACTCTTTATTGTACACAAAAGAAGATAGCAACATACATGACTTATATAGAACACATGTACAATGGGCGGTCTTATCGCTCAAGGCGATTTCTTCCAGACAACCTTAGGATGGACAATATGGGCAAGTAAAGAGAGGGGTAGTACCCAGTGTAACATAGACATGTGCGCCGCGCACGAAGCACGTAGCTCTGGAGCGTGATAAAATATTGTACGTGTACATCTCACGTGAGGGGGGAAGGGGGGTCCTATCCCACTATATCTTACTAAATCTCGCAAAGGGGAAGAGGGGGTCCAAATAAAAAAACAAACGCCAAAAAAAAATCACTTAGCTTTTGCACTTTTGCTGTTGGAGAAGTAAGTTTGGGACGACGTAACAGCCATCAAGAAAAAAAAGAATAATATAAAAATCGTAATCTAAAAATCAACATGGTAATGTTTCCTAGCAATAAACCGGGAGAAGGTTGTATCGTAATAATCTTGTACCTATTTATCGCCGTACCTTTTAAACTAACCACAAGTATCGAGTCCCTGTGTAAGATTACCCACCCACTACATCTTACCAAAGCTCACCAAGGGGAAGGGGGGTCCAAATAAAATAAAAAAAAGTTAATAAAAATTGCTTGGCTTTTGCACTTTTGCTGTTGGAGAAGTAAGTTTGGGACGACGTAAAAGCCATCAAGAAAAAAAAGAATAATATGAACATCGTAATATCTTGTACCTTTTTATCGCCGTACCTTTTAAAGTAACCACAATTATCGAGTCCCTGTGTAAGATTACCCCCCCCACTACATCTTACCAAATCTCACCAAGGGGAAGGGGGGTCCAAAAAAAAAAACAAGTTAATAAAAATCACTTGGCTTTTGCACTTTTGCTGTTGGAGAAGTAAGTTTCAATTTCAAATCAAGAAAAAAAAAGAATAATATGAAAATCGTAATCTAAAAATCAACATGGTAATGTTTCCTGGCAATAAACCGGGAGAAGGTTATATCGTAATAATCTTGTACGTATTTATCGCCGTAACTTTTAAACTAACCACAAGTATCGAGTCCCTGTGTAAGATTACCCACCTACTACATCTTACCAAAGCTCACCAAGGGGAAGGGGGGTCCAAATAAAATAAAAACAAGTTAATAAAAATCACTTGGCTTTTGCACTTTTGCTGTTGGAGAAGTAAGTTTGGGACGACGTAACAGCCATCAAGAAAAAATTAATAATATGAAAATCGTAATCTAAAGAAAAAATATCGCAATGTTTTCCTGGTAATAAACCGGGAGAAGGTTATATCGTAATAATCTTGTACCTACCTATTTGTCGCCGTACCTTTTAATCTAACCACAAGTACCGAGTACCTGTAAGATTAGATTAACAAAACTTAATGTTTCTGATAGCCATTGTATTTATTGTTGTACCCTTTTCAAAGGTCAGCCGAAAGGTTAAAATTAAAAGATTTTGCAGAAATACGTAGAAACAAGGTTGATTCTCATTTCAAAATTAATCTTGGGAGATTAGACTGAGATTAAGTTAAGTGTTTTGAAATTGTGTTCTACTGACGTTATTGATTTGTTCGTTTCAAATATTTATAAAATAAAGCTTGTTTCGAGTATCTATACAAAGTTTTTGGTAGCTATTAGAGATGGGGTGACTATACACCAACTATTCGGGAAAACCGACTATTTGGCATGTTTTCTATTCGACGACTAACCGGCGACTAGTCAGCAAAAATGGCCAAATATTCAGCAATAATTTTAAATACGAAAGAATTTAGGACAAAGAAAACCACATAAATTATTCAATTAGCACTAACAAGATTTAGTTATTGTTACTAAAATATTTAGTATACAATTCAAACAAGGCACGACTATTATCGTAACAAAAATAAATCATATTTTAGACGAAAACATGAAAAAAATACATGTTACAAATACGATTGTATGTTTGCCTCAGACTTTTGATACAGTTTCCAGTTTCCATAATGTTAGTGTGAGTCTGTTTGCACAGATGTCGGCGCGCGCGCACCCGTGCCTATTACCATATAAGTGATAATGTGGTTTGAGGAAAATGCCGAATTTTGACTTAAAGCCGACCATGGGTGACATTGCTCTCATGTGTTAAATTAAGTTTGACAACTCGAAATCCTCTCTCCTTATCTTTTTCAAAGCGTGTGACAGAGAAAATGATATGTCGTTGGTGCCGATGTTGACATACGAGAGGACTGACTTGTGATCGGGTTAGTTTTGTCAATATTTATGTGTCAAAATGGAAAGGTTATGTCAAAAATGAAGCTCACAGTAGCATTTACAATACAAACAGTTGAACGAAACAGTTCAGATTCCATTTTCAAGAAGAATATCTTAATATATATAATTCTTCTGTATGTGTGTTTGTCACCTAACTCCACCTAAACGGCTGAACCGATTTGGATGAAATTTTGTGCGTATATTTCAATGGGTTCCTGGATGGTTTGAAAATAAAATTTGACCCGGTAGGTGGCGCTGCTTTTCCGAGCAGGACGACGTCTGCCAGGACAGCTATTAGTTAAGTTTAATACCATAGAATAGTGATGGGTTATCTATGTATAATATATTGTATAAAAATAGGTTTAAAGAGGATGTTAAATTAGCATATTATTATAATGGTAATTTTCAGACTAAGTACACAGTCCACTACAATGTTTTGTAATCTACGTCATCGTTTTTTCATGTGTGGTCTAAGATATAGACTCTACCTACCAATGTCGAAGGAAAAGGGTGAACTGGAGTAGTATCAAGAACATATATTTCTTTGTGTCCTTGCGCTTCCTTTTGGGGCCGGGGGTCTTGGCCTCACCGTATGGATCGCGAGTAAGAAAACCCCTTTAAAAAATACGGGAGGATAGGGCCTGCGGGTGGCGGAATCAGAGTAGTTAGGCACACGACCGGGCAGAGCCCGTGAGAATTGGTTTGAAAAACATATTTTAATTACATACGCGATGACTTTTATTATTAGTATGTTATGTGTATGTACTAAGATTAGCTGTGTGAAAAATTACCGCACCTTTGCTTAACATCAGGTGAGGTGGAGGTCGAAAAAACATCGGAGTCGATTCAGTCGTTTTGGCGTGATTAAAGGACAAACAAACATCCACCCCTTCGCATTTACAATATAAGTAGGATTTTAATAAAGATTCAAACATATTTATTTTGCCAACTAAGTGTATTGGTGTTAGGTTATAAACATAGTTCTTATAAACTTAGTTGCCTTTTTCAGGCGTTGCATAAATTTTGAGACTTATAATTACAATTCAATCTAATATATTAATATTAGGTAAGTATTGAGCTTATATCTTACTCGTAGATCGCCGTATTAATTTTGTTGGTAAGGTCACTGTAGTGGAACAATCGGAGGCACAATATGTTTAGTAATAACAGTGAGAGGGGCTCGTGGCTAATATCAGTGTGGATTTAAGATCTGCGAGGTTAAGCTGTACTAGCGACGGTCAGTACTTGGATGGGTGACCGTTTCGTTGCCCATCGAGAACCCTCCGTGCTTCGGAAAGCACGTTAAATTCAAATGTTTTTTATTTCAAATAAACCTAATTACAGGCACTTTTGAAACGTCAGGCTCTAGTTGCACGGTTCCTAATTGTGGGTCGTATGGAGAAGAACGGGCAAAATACTCCATGGATAAGATAAGTTAAGGTGTAGCTTCCGGTTGCCTTACGAATATTTATAGCAGTCGTTACTAGTAGTCAAAAGCCCGAATCTGACAACTGGTCTAACCTTAAGATGTCGGTATTATCCAGTAACTGGGTTGCGGAGGTCTGATGGCAGTCAATTCGTATAAAATACTGATGTTCAGCCGCATCTGGTTAGACCAGAAGCCGACCCCAACATGATTGGGAAAAGGCTCGGAGAAAGATGTTAAATAATAAACAGATTACCAAATCGCTCCCGCACTCGCTGCCGTCATCGCTTTCTTTTACCCCTTAACCCAAACACAGCAGCAAGGCGCTACCTCCTTGTACTAACACCGGCCGGCGTAAACACCGCGGTCGCCTTGTTAACCTAAAACGTTAACAAGGATCGGCCAGCACTTAGCTGCGCAGTGTTAACTCAGTGGACAAAGCACGGATTTGTTTACTACGCCTAGTTGCAGGGTTAAGTGGGCTAATTGTTGATAGAATGTCGGCTGTACCTGCTTCGACCTCGATATTTTACCCCTGGTTAGGATGGTTGCAAATGTTGTGGAGGTAGGAATAGACGAATCGATTTTCTATTCCATGTTTCAATGTTTAGAAGGAAAGTAACGTCTTCATCGACCTGAAAACTCCTATATACAATCTCAACGACGACGACAACGACGACCTCTGTGGTCTGGTGGTTCGAGTGTTGGACTGCTGATCACGAGGTCATGGGTTCGATTCCCACAGGACACAAATATTTCCGTGATGAGCATAAGTGTTTGTACTGGTCTGGGTGTTTTTTTTGTATTATAAGTATGTATTTACGGATAAAAAAAGTATGTAAGTATTATATCCACTGTCTAGTACCCATAGTACAAGTTCTGCTTA
Organism: Asteroscopus sphinx; assembly: GCA_949699075.1. Lineage (NCBI taxonomy): Eukaryota > Metazoa > Arthropoda > Insecta > Lepidoptera > Noctuidae > Asteroscopus > Asteroscopus sphinx. The sequence continues at coordinate 15,206,120 of OX453022.1, read as the reverse complement.
GTTTGGGATTAAATGGTGCTGTGTAAAAATGTCCCAAAAATATTCATATTCATTCATTCATATTCATTCATTCATATTCATTGAAGATTGGCCGGAAATTTTCAGGTTTACCCGACTTTAAATAAATAATAATAATGACAGTAATAATAATGTTATGTGTGATGCTGGACACAAAGAATAGCACCACCCCTTTTCTTCTCGTGGGTGTCGTAAAAGGCGACTGAGCGGTTCACAGAGGATGGGCAGCAGCGTTCTCTGAGTATTTATTCAACCTACTGCGATCGCCAACCCGTCTGCCAAGCGTGGCGATTATGGTATATCCCCCCCTTTTGGGGGAGGTCTATGTCCAGCCGTGGACTTTTTTCGGCTGAAATGATGATGGTTAAATAAATAATAAAATAAGCTTTTATTGCTCATTGTTTTACAACTTAACAAAAGCGGTCGTTATTCTAATGTACAGTTTGTCTGACGACAAAGGCCTCTAGAGGCCGACTTTAGGCTGCATTAAAGATCCTCCACGAGTGACGACATTCAAATGAACTTTCGGGGTACCCTGGGCAGTCACTGGATTAAAAAAAACCCGCGGTATGAACTATTATAATTGTATCACTCGTATCGGCATAATACAGGGTTATTGTTAATTTATTAATAACCCTTTATGGGTTAGTTGTAGATCCGCATCAGTTTGAACAACTTTTAATAAGACACCAACGACTGTTCGATACATTTTGTTCAAGTAAACGAAACATTTTCTATGGAACGGGTGTTTTTTTTTGCTAATTTTAATTTGGTGTCAGAATAAAGTTTGTGCAAATTTATGAGAATAATCATCCCTTATAGGGAATGGGTGTCTTATGGGTGTTAATGAATTTTATTAACAACAATAAACTTGTTTAATAAGAAGAACCAACTTTAAATAAAGTTTAATAACTTGCGTCAATACATTATTGAGTGTATATTAAATTTCAATAGGTAAGTTAAAATTTCAAGTAGATCAACCAGGGTAACTTTGAACTCTTGGGGTAACATTGTCAGTCTAAAATGAAAATTGTAAGAAGTGACACTAAAACACTTTATTCTTAAACTTTATCATTACTAACTTCTTAGGTTTTCGCGATCACTACACATTATAATAAAACAAAGTTTAACCGGATTAAATCGCGTATATTATTTAAATTACCAACCAACCACACCATTAGGGAAACCAATTTAAATAATATACGCGATTTAATCCGGTTAAACTTTGTTTTATTATAATACTTTATCATTAGTTGGATTAGAAATTATAGAATCCAAATATACTCAATTAAATTATAATAAAGACAAATCATCAGCCAGGTGGACCGACGACCTGAAGAACGTGGCTGGGGGAGCCTGGATGCGGAAGGCAGAGGACCGAGTGTTGTGGCGCAACTTGGGAGAGGCCTATGTCTAGCAGTGGATTGCGTTAGGCTGAGTTGATGAAAGACAAATCATAAATTTACGAGTGGTTTAAAGTTACCCTAAAAATATCACTAAAAAGTTCAGTTACCCAAAAAAGTTCAAAGTTACCCTAAAAAGTTCAAAGTTACCCTAAAAAATACCTAAATATTTTCAGTTCAAAAACTACAGTAGCAGACAGTATTGAGGATTTTCAGCAACATCACACATACGAAATACGTTAATATGCATAAATTATATTGTTATGTGCACACACTATTGCAAAGCACTAACGAAAGCGCAAACATCCGTTGTTAAATGAATTTTGTCTACTTGTTTATGAATATTATGTTTTCAGCGACATTCGGTGCAAAGGTACCTACCTAATTTTTATTCACGGTTTATGTTTTCAGCGACATTCGGTGCAAAGGTACCTACCTAATTTTTATTCACGGTTGTGTTCCGTTGCCTTGATAGAACTATCGATTAATTGGATAGGCATGAAATCAGGGGCGGATCGTGAGTTAGTGGGGCCCTGGGCTTACTAATCCCATTAATCATTAACTAGGCAGGCCCCCAAATAGTACTCTACTTGGGGGCCTGCCTAATTAAGCAACAAATTAATGCATGAAGCTTGTTCGACTGCGAGAAAGTACCTTAAAAACAAGCGTCGAGGAGTCCCCGTAATAGATGCGAGAAAATACAACCAAAACAAGCGACGGGGAATCCCCCGTTCCGTTGGATAGGCGCGCACACGGTTTAATTGATCTAAGGGTTGCCAAACTAAGATAGTTTTTTTATTCACAATATTGTCCATTGTCGTCAATAGGGGCTGGGGGCCCTTGATATCCACGGGGCCCTGGGCTGCAACCCAAAAATCCCTTATATAAATCCGCCCCTGCATGAAATAACCGTTTACAACAAGAATTCCTTATTACTCAATTCTTGATGAAATGTGAGACCCTTCTGCATGGAAGGTAAGTTTTCTATCACTGTTTACACAATTACATAAAATATTAAATAAATTAATATATTTTTAAAGTTAGAGGGATTTGGCGATTGCAGTTGGTTGGTTAAATACTCAGAAAACGCTGCTGCCCATCCTCTGGTAGATCCCTTGGTCACCTTTTACGACATCCATGAGAAGAGATAGAGTTTTTGAGCATGTGGAGTAAATATAGGCTTATTATGTAAGTTGTTTAGGCTTTGTTGTAGGGATTTTGGAAATATATCTCTTTAATTTAATCTTTTATCTTTAATTATTTTTTATTTTTTTGATTGCCTCGTTGGTCTAGTGGTTGCAAGCGCGACTGCTGAGGTCCTGGGTCGGGCAAAGTGTTATTGGGTTTTTTCATTAGGAAATTCTCAGTAGCAGCCCGGAGTCTGGATTTGTGCCCGGTTAATGGCAATAGGCTCGCCCCCTATTACATGGGACTATAACATAACTGGCGAAATGTGAGTGTACTATACACCTCTGCCTACCCCTACGGGGAAATACAGGCGTGATGTTATGTGTTGTTCTCTTTAATCCCAAAATCAAGTAATTTTTTTACTCACTTATATCAAAATATATTAAATAAATTAAGGTTTTGGTTAGTCTGTTTTTACACGCAGTTCTCATTCGCGGTTGCGAATATCTCTTAAACAAACAGTGAATGCTAATATTGCACTGTGGTCTCACGGATTGACGCTCGTTAATTCTTAAGTCCACGTAATTAAAGATATACTGAAATAAATAAATGCATTAGAAGAGTGAGTTACGATGCCTCGCGGAGTCCGGCTAATAAAATAAATGAAGAGTCGGCAATGCAGAGCGTACTGTGACGGCGGAGAAAGTGAAGTGGTCTAAGTAAGGATTTTGATATTTTAATGGAGCTTGTAAGTAATTACTTACGGTACTGAAACGTGGTCGCTCACAATGGGCCTGATAAGAAGGCTCAAAGTCACTCAAAAGGCAATGGAGAGGGCTATGCTCGGAGTGTCCCTGCGTGATCGAATCAGAAATGAGGAGATTCGCAGGAGAACGAAAGTAACCGACATAGCCCGAAGAATTGCCAAACTTAAGTGGCAGTGGGCGGGGCACATTGCTCGCAGAACGGATGGCCGATGGGGCAGTAAAGTTCTGGAGTAGCGACCGCGTACTGGAAGGCGCAGCGTGGGTAGGCCCCCCACAAGGTGGACCGACGACCTGGTGAAGGTCGCGGGAATCCGCTGGATGCGGAAGGCACAGGACCGGTCGTTGTGGCGATGCTTGGGGGAGGCCTATGTCCAGCAGTGGACGTCTTTCGGCTGAAATGATGAATGAATGATGAATGGAGCTTGCGTTGTAATATGAACGTTTAAATAGTTGCGGTCTAGGAAAGTCTAAATAAACGAATCCACATTCTACAGACAAAAATCGATTTAAATTGTGGAAAGAAAAAAATCGCTCACGAGCAGGGTTCGAACCTGCGACTCCTTGCTCAGTACTCCAGTGCTTTAGCCACTAAGCTACCTAGCTAGATTTAAGAGTTATAAAAAAAAAAAAGATTAATTCTAGTTTCTTTTACTTTTCCTACTAATTACATTATACCTTTTTGGTCTTTTTGATTTTAGCTATATTTTTTGGGTATTCAAAACCCTGTTTTGTTTTGCAAAGAAAAGTAAGAAAATTAAAATTTCATAGATTATTTTAAATCATTAAACACATTTTATAGTCTAAGCAAGATTAACACATAGGTACCTATAGGCTGCATTAAAGAAAAACAAACTCTTCTACTTACCTCATTTCTCCTCGTGTGTGGTGCGCAAGAGTTGGTCCAAAGCAATTGATTAGCCGGCGCTCTTTGTGCGCCTGCGCCGACGCTCACAACAATTTGCTCGCGGCCCGACCGCTCTAATTTTAATGGCCTTATAAAATTTATATTTAATGTATTTATCATTCGATAGATTTGTGTGGACATGGCGGAGGAAGTACGAATAGAAAATGTTTAGAAGAGGTAAATTAATTTAAGAGTTGCAGCTAAAATGCTGTTTCTAAGACAGTTTAATGTTTTACTAGTCTTTGTTTTTAATATTTTTAGATTAGAATTACATTATCTTAAACGTTTCAGGTAGGTAAGTGAAACGCCTTAAAATATTCAGTTACGAGCGCAAAATTTTCGTTGAAATTAAAATTAAAAAAAATTACATTTACGTATACGTGTGCATAAATGTGTATATACTTTGTCATTCAAGTCTAAATTTTGTAGAAAGGCTACGAGTACATACTCATACTTATATATCTTTCTTAATTTCTAATACAGCTTTGTGTAAAAAATATACCCATATTTGTGACGTCACCTGCGTCCATTCCATACATTTCATTCGTATGATTGCTAAGCATACTATTGTTTTATTGTAGGTACACATGCGGTGCGCCTTAAACGCATAGTTACGTCCGCGCGACTAGGTGGTATTGAACATGAAGTGACCTGGTTAACAAACAACCTGTCCTGGCGTCGAATCTGTAATTTTGAATACTTTGTATATAATTTTTGGAACATCGCTCACCAATCCGTGCCGAAGCTCACCAATCCGTTATAATCGCCGTTCATTTAAAGAAAGAAAGAAAGAAAAGAAAGAAAAATCGTATCGTATTGTATCGCATTTCGTTAACTTCGGTCGTTAGGCACCGACAAGTGCGCGTTCACCTTAAATAAACAAACCAAACCGAATATTTTCAATCAGCATTTTTTGTTGTTAATTGTTTTTGCTGAAAATTTTACGAGAGTAATTTAAGGTGAATGCTACAGGGTAGCCCGCGAAATTCAAAATTTTTGGCGTTTTTTGCAAATCGTAGCTTTATTTCGCGTTGTATATCGGTCAAAATATGATTGGCGGAAATAATAACAATATATCTACTGAATAATACTCATGAAAAATATAAACCTAGCTCTATAAGCTGTACAAGCTCGATAATATTAATTTACAATCAAATTATCGATTTCCGAGCTTGCACAGCTTATAGAGCTAGTTTAATATTTTCCATGAGTATTATTCAGTAGATATATTGTTATTATTTCCGCCAATCATATTTTGACCAATATACAACGCGAAACAAAGCTACAATTTGCAAAAAACACCAAAAAAATTGAATTTCGCGGGCTACCTTGTAGCATTCACCTTAAATACTCTAGATTTATCCTCAAGATTACAGACTTAAAGTATCTACTCTAAACAAAAATTCCTGGTACAATTTGCGGTAAACAGGAAGTAACAATTTGACCTTAGAGACCTTTTTTGTCCTTAGGGACCGCTTCACACAACCTCCCACTGCCACTGTCATCCTTGTACTTCCGTAATATTCACAAGGTGGACATTTTATCATAGTGACCTTTTCAGCAGGGTCACCCAAATTATTTATGGGCTATAAAAACATTATACCAACGTTTTATAAACAGTACCGCTGCTGAAATGTTGACCTTAAAAATGGTTACGCAGTGTTTTTAAGTTAAACGATGTTTTGGGTTGAAAAAACGTGTGGAAATAATATTACAGACTAAATTCGTTGTATATCTGCCCGTGAATGGTCAATGGCCCTATATACCAAATAGCCCTCACGGTTTTATTTTTTTTCACGTCGGAGTCACCACTGTATAAGGCGCTGCTAGCTGCTTTTTGTGTAATGGCGATACGAGCTAAAGGCCCACCTGATGTTAAGCGGTTACCTTTACCCATAACAACATCAATACCACCTAGGCCTAAATGGTACCGCAAGTCGGTTCGCCAAACTGAGACATGAAGATAGAAAGTCTCATGTGATTGTAATTTCACCGGCACCCGTACCTTTCAGACCGAAATACAGCATACCCTACACAAACTTCTCCGCCAAACAGTGATGCTGCTGCTGTCCAATTGTAAAAGTTGTTCATACTGATGAGTACAATGAACCCTTATGAGGTTTCCAGTTATTTCAGTAACACGTTATGTAATGACTTTCGTGACTTAAATTCATACACATTCATTCATTCGGGCACACCCGATAGAATCACGTGAGTAAAGCCGTAAATAATGACCAATTATTTTTCACATGTATTTATTAGTATTTAGCACATTTGGAAAGAAATAATTTCAAGGATTTACTAAGGTGGTTGACTCTTTTATTGATTCAAGGACAAATACTTGTACAAAATAATTTCTTAGGGTTTTGCGATCACTACACATTATAATAAAACAAGTTTAACCGGATTACATCGCGTATATTATTTAAATTGGTTTTCCTGACATTTCGAAAGCTTTTAAATAATATACGCGATGTAATCCGGTTAAACTTGTTTTATTATAAATACTTGTACTTTAATGAAAATCTTTTATTGTAACTAGTACAGTCGACTGCATGACAGTGGTAACACTTCAATTCAAAAACCACCCTTACGGCTTACGAAATAAAGATGCTGCTCATGTCAAAGTTTTACCACAGACGTGCGGTTGACCGTACACAAAGAATCCCTTGCTTAGTCAAGTGTTTGTTTATGACGACCTCTGTGGTCTAGTGGTTCGAGTTTCGGACTGCTGATCACGAGGTCGTGGGTTCGATTCCCACAGGACACAAATATTTGTGTGATGAACATGAGTGTTTGTGTTCGTCTGGTTGTTTCTTATGTATTATAAGTATGTATTTACAAAAAAAAAAGTATATAAGTATTATATCCATTGTCTAGTACTCATAGCACAAGCTCTGCTTAGTTTGGGTCTAGATGGTGATGTGTAAAATGTCGCAAAAATATTTATTTATTTATTTATTTATAATCAGTAAATATTTACATGTAATAATGTGCCTAAGCCTGGCTTTTGTCAGAGGATTAACTCCGATTACGATGCGGAGCTGGTAGAAATCAATTGGGAGCCACGAGGGCGGAAAATTAAGGCTCGACGGGTAACGACGTGGCACACAGTGAATTATGTTGTTAACTTAGGATATAGGCAGAGCTGGAAAAAGGCTATAAAATCTACATACTTAGAACTACTAAGGTCATAAACTGTAATACTCAGGTATTACAGAACGAAACTCAAGCTTGGATCACTGTTTAAAACCTCCACAGGTCCGAAGAGAAATTGCGTGTTCAGTAGAAAAACATAAACAGGAGACCGACCTAAGACATCACAGAGGCTAAAAAGCCGGCATAGTTTTTTTAAATCGGCAGTGGCTCTACCAGGGTGCCCGGCCGAGGCCCGTCGTAAACTGTGGCTTAAGACACTCCCACCACCCACTAACTACATCCAGCCTAGTGAGCATCTTCCTGCGGGGTATAACCTTCCCTGGTCCACTTGGAAGTCACTCAACCGACTTCGAACCCAAGTGGGAAGATGTAATTATAATCTTGTAAAATGGGGCTACATCAACAAAACGGCGACAGCATGTGGCTGTGGGTATGACCCTCAAACTATGTCTCACCTCTTATCCTGTCCTTTGTGCCCCAACACCTGCACCTTAAGCGACCTCTGCGCCGCCACTGATAACGCCGTAGAGGTTGCAAAGTTTTGGGCTTGCCAAGTCAGACAAAAGATAGTCGTACCACTGACACGAAGAAGAAGAAGAGACTGTTTAAAACTAGTATTGAGTTGAGCTTTAGTTTTAAAATATTCCTCAAGCATAGATTCTAACATGCTACCTACTCAGTTGTAGATTCGAGCCAGCTAAACCTCTCAACTATGGACGGCGGTAATCTTGGATATGCAGATCTGTGGAACCGAATATCGGTTCCTCTGTAGACAGGGACCGGTCGCTACTTCTGTGCCCTTAAATCGCGATTTCCCTCATTTTTGTATAGGAAGCACTAACACTTATTTATTTACTTATTCTTCTATCGTGTCGACATGAGCTACATAATGATAATAGTTCACGCCGTGGGGAAAAAATTTGCCAATCAGCAAGTTGGTAGCGGGGCTGACTACCAGGGTGCGCCGGACGATCAATTAAATATCGTCACTCGTGGAGGCTCTATATATTGAAATAATATTAATTGTTTATAGTAAAACAGTTTTAACCAGATTACATCACGGAAGACTTCCTGCGACCACGAACGCTGCAAAGCTTTCGAATCGTCAGGAAAAACAACCTTCCTAATATAGGTGACGTAATACTGTTCAACTTGTTTTATTAAAATGTGTAGTGATCGCGAAAACCTAAGAAATGATTACATTTGTTTCTTTAGCAAAAACATATTAAAAGAACGTAAAAGCTTATTTCACCCCAAGGGATGTAATTTGTCATCGTTGTACGACATAATACACCGCTTCTTTACGCTAACGGAATCACAATTTAATTACTTCGTAATAGCATTTTCGCAAAGTTGCAGTGTCTGAATGCTGACATTGAGTGGCGGGTTTGATTCCCGCATCATTATCATCGTTTCAGTCGAAAGACGTCCACTGCTGGACATAGGCCTCCCAGGTCCAGACCGGTCCTGCGATTCCTGCATAGAACAAGTGTTTGTATGATCTAATATTGATATGGTTTGTGCATGTTAAGATTTATGTCTGTGAACGCGTCCTTGAGACAGGATAATATAGTCCAAAAGTAACTATAGTCCAACCGTTCAAAAAGTGGTGAAACAGCCAAACGGCATGCTGCATACATGAATTTAATGTATCTAATATAAAAGGTGGAAGAACAAAATGTGGTACCAGATTTTTTTGAAAACTAATAAGAATACAATGAATATAGCTAACTACATAAAATTAAACGCTATTCTTCATCACTTGAAGTGTCGGTTTTTAAAATAAAAATAGTGACCCACCCCAGCTTCACACGGGTAGCACTGATCATCTATAGCCTATAACTTTTTAGATAATCTTTCTTTCTATTGGTGAAAACCGTATGAAAATACGTGCAGTAGTTTCTGAGATTAGCCCGAACAAACACTAACTCATTTTAATTTATAATATGTAGTGATGATGTCTTTGTGATGATGATAGAAAAAGACAACTATTTGTTTATGGCAGCATCGTTTTTTTGAGGCGGCTTCCTTTGATGTTTGACCGCACGCGCTTTACGGTTGTTTTCAAGGGGCGCCACTATTTAAGCGGGTGGACTTTACATGCGGAGGTTATTTTAATGCACCCCAACAACACACTACAATAATAACAACTACAGTCTAATATCTGCGCACATGTATATTATAGCTCACAAGCATGTCCATCTGCTCAATGATTTTCGCATCAATGTGGCCTTGCGGGTCTATAACTAAGTATGGGGTATTTCATTGATGGGGGTTGAATGCGACACGTGCAGTGGGCTCCGGACCTACCCCACAAGTGGGGGAAATCGATGGGGGTGCACACACGCAGTACTTCGCGCGTGCGCGGTGGAAAGCTCGGCTTTGGTACAGGTGGAGATAGAAGTTGTTATTTTTTTTTTCGTGTTTATATATTTGTTGTTGAATGATTTCAGTGCTTTGCATGTTTGGGGGGATATGCCATAATTGCCACGCTTGGCAGGCGAGTTGGCAATCGCAGTTGGTTGGTTTAATACTCGGAGGACGCTGCTGCCCATCTTCTGGTGAATCCCTTGGTCGCCTTTTACGACACCCATGAAAAGATATAGGGTGGTGGTATTCTTTGCGTCCGGCACCACACGGACGAAGATATCCCGGACGTCAGCCTGTACGAGATTAGGATGGCTCTAAAGCAGCTCAAAAACAACAAGGCACCAGGTGATGACGGAATTACGGCCGAACTCCTGAAGGCGGGTGGAAAACTGATCCTTAAGGCCCTTCAGAAGCTGTTTGATTCCGTCATTCTCGAGGGAAGAACGCCACAGGCATGGAGCAGAGGTGTGGTGGTACTCTTCTTCAAAAAGGGCGATAGTGCTCTACTGAAGAATTATAGGCCCATCTCACTTCTGAGCCATGTCTACAAGCTGTTTTCGAGAGTCATTACGAACCGTCTTTTGCGCAGGTTTGACGACTTCCAGCCTCACGAAAAAGCCGGGTTCCGAAAAGGCTTTAGCACCGTAGACCACATACATACGCTGCGGCAGGTTATACAGAAGACCGAAGAGTATAACTTGCCTCTTTGTTTAGCGTTTGTGGACTACGAGAAAGCCTTCGATACGATCGAGACTTGGGCGGTACTACAGTCTCTTCAACGGTGCCAGATTGACTATCGGTACATCGAAGTGTTAAAGTCTTTGTATGAAAACGCCACCATGTCAGTTCGATTACAGGACCAAGCCTCGAAACCTATCCTTCTGCAGCGAGGTGTGAGACAGGGAGATGTGATCTCTCCGAAACTGTTCACTGCTGCATTGGAGGATGTCTTCAAGGTTCTGGACTGGAATGGGCTAGGCATTAACATAAACGGCGAGTACATCACTCACTTTCGGTTTGCCGACGACATAGTAGTCATGGCTGAGACCATGGAGGACCTCGGTACAATGCTCGATGACCTCAGTAGAGCTTCCGATAGAGTGGGTCTTAAAATGAATATGGACAAGACAAAGGTTATGTCGAATTCCCATATAGCACCCATTCCCGTAAGCATCGGAGAATCTACACTCGAAGTTGTTGACGATTATGTATACCTAAGACAAACTGTCCAGCTAGGTAAGTCCAACTTCGAGAATGAGGTCAATCGTCGAATCCGACTCGGTTGGGCAGCGTTCGGGAAGCTACGCAATATCTTCTCGTCCAAAATACCGCAGTGTCTCAAGACGAAAGTCTTTGACCAGTATGTGTTGCCAGTAATTACTTACGGTACTGAAACGTGGTCGCTCACAATGGGCCTGATAAGAAGGCTCAAAGTCACTCAAAGGGCAATGGAGAGGGCTATGCTCGGAGTGTCCCTGCGTGATCGAATCAGAAATGAGGAGATTCGCAGGAGAACGAAAGTAACCGACATAGCCCGAAGAATTGCCAAACTTAAGTGGCAGTGGGCGGGGCACATTGCTCGCAGAACGGATGGCCGATGGGGCAGTAAAATTTTGGAGTGGCGACCGCGTACTGGAAGGCGCAGCGTGGGTAGGCCCCCCACAAGGTGGAACCACGACCTGGTGAAGGTCGCGGGAATCTGATGGATGCGGAAGGCACAGGACCGGTCGTTGTGGCGATGGTTGGGGGAGGCCTATGTCCAGCAGTGGACGTCTTCCGGGTGAAATGAAGATGATGATGATGTATGATTTCAGACCAAATTTTAAATTATACTTTGAAAAGCTATACTTCATCCTATTACTTTCTACTAATATCATAAGTGCAAAACTATGGATGTTTTTCTGTTTATTTTTCCTTCAATCAGTTTGAAACGGCTGAACGTATTTGGACTAAATTTAGTACACAGATCTATATCTGGTTTGTCCATAGAGAGCGCTATCATGTGTCTCAAGCAGAATGTTCAGTATTACAATGATCGGAAAACACCTGTCTTTGCATGTTTTCTAGATCTCTCAAAAGCTTTCGACCTAGTGTCATATGGCAAATTATGGCAGAAGCTACAAAGTGAGACAGATTGCAGCCCGGAAGTTGTATCTATTTTTAGATATTGGTACAACAATCAGAAGAATAGTGTCAGATGGGCAGGCTCTTTTTCGGATGTATACAGGTTGCAGTGTGGTGTGAGGCAAGGTGGAATTACCTCACCTAAGCTCTTCAACCTGTATATTAACCGGCTTGTCAGTGAACTCAGCAGTACTAATGTCGGATGTTACATAGACGGAGTATGTGTTAATAATATTAGCTACGCAGATGACATGGTACTGCTGAGTCCATCGATCGGAGCTTTGCGTAAATTGGTACAGATATGTGAGTCTTATGCGGAGGCTCATGGGCTCAGATACAATGCAAAGAAAAGTGAATTGTTAGTTGAACAGAGTTGCACAATTCAAGTATCTGGGCCACTGGGTTTCCAAGGATCTCAAAGACAACATGGACGTAGAAAGGGACGTAGGGCGTTGGCTGTCCGGTGTAATATGTTGGCCCGCAGGTTCGCACATTGCAGCAGCCAAGTAAAAATTACGCTTTTTAAATCTTACTGCCAAACATTATATACTTGCAGCCTGTAACTGAACTACACACTGGGGATATACAACGCCTTGCGTGTTCAACACAACAACGCGTTTAGGGTGCTGCTGCGGCTGCCGCGATTTTGCAGTGCTTCGAACATGTTCGCGGAAGCGCGTACAGATGGCTTTCATGCACTTATAAGGAAGCAATGTGCGTCGCTGTTGAATCGTGTTAGGTCCAGCCGCAACAGCATGCTAAGCGTGTTCGCGGATAGGTGGGACTCTCCTCTGCTGCGCCACTGGATTCATTTACACACTACACTGTGATCAGTGGGTAGTCCCTCCTTGACCTATTTGTTTAGTAATAATTTATTATGTTGTTTGTGTCTTGTGATTGCTTTTGTGTGTGTCACTAATTTGTTTTTATTGTGTGTTGTATTGTACCTATGGACAAACGTCTGAAATAAATATTAAATAAAATAAATTAAATATATCTGTGTCCAGATAGACCATGTCATGGATAACATAAAGGATACTTTATATCGACGTACCATGGGAGCGAAGCCGCGGCCATCAACTAGTTCTTTAATAAAAATACATCTTACTTAATTAATAACGTTAATAAACGATGAATTGTAGTCGTACTTCGATCAACAATTGTTGATCTAAATAGCCGTAATAAATAAATAAATAATAATAAATATTTCCGGACATTTTTACACAGCACCATCTAGTCCCAAACTAAATAGTATAGCTTGTACTATGACACATGTTTTTATAGAATTGCTGTTCGTATTTCAAAAAAACTAAACGAGTTTCACTAAAATTGACATAATCCACGAGGAAAGACGATTCATAGGATATATTTTTACGTAGTAACTATATTGAAGGAGAGAAAGATACCGTAAAAACCAAGTTATTTTAAAGAAAATATTGATCCATCCTCTACAGTAAATTAAATTTTATTGTTTTGTAATCACAAGCTTCAGACTTAAAACAACAAGTACTACCTACCAGATATGTTTAGAAAAGTATCGAACTCCACTTCTCAAGACAAACACCACAACTTCTCTCACAAACAAAAAAACGTTACTATCATTTCAGTAAGCTTGTTCAAAAGCGTTGTGTGCGCGAAATTACTGCGGCCGACTCCAGTCGCATTTTGCGGCAACGGCGCTATTGTAAGCTCGCCTGAACACTGAAAAGCTTTCGCTGAAATAATTGAACTAACGCGTTAATAAATACTTGATTCGTTTAATTGAAGTGAGTGTGGAAAACAGACCATGTAAGTTTTTTTTAATTTGTCGTGAATATTTTGATTGTGTCTTATATTTTGATAGCCTGTGGAGTTGTTTGTGCCGACACTGCATTTTTAACGTCATCAGACTCATTTGTGTTTCTCTCCATCGGTATTAAATAATGGTTTCTGAAATTAATAGGAGAAAAATTAAGAAATTCAGAGATAGTTCTGTCCGTATTTTATTTTCGTTGACCGGCTTATTTAGTGTTTGGATATGACATGAATACGTATTAAAAGCATGTTTATCAGAGCAACAGTTCTTGAGGTAAACACTCCTAGAAATATAATAATGGAGAGATCGATAAAGTGACTGTTTTCTATAATATTGAGGATTTGAATATTCTGTTACTAGACTTATTTCAGTATCATTGTATTTTTTACAAGTATCAGCTAAATTATAAAATTGAATATGCATGAACTTATTTATTTATGAAATCTGTGCAAGAAGCCAATTAGATGAAGAATATTGAAGTCCTTGAATATCAAACAATCGCCCTAGAAGGAGAAAGTTTGTAACAGTAAAAAAAATGGTTCTGATTAGTTTTATTTAGCAATAAGTCGTCTTGATTAACCAATATTGTTTACCCGTAATTGGCGTACATATATAGGCAAAACTGTGTACTGCATTGTTTGGTAATAGTGATAATATATATGCTGGGGGCACAGACATAGTAAAAAATATAGACGAAGTGCTGCGAAAAATCACAGCGTAGCCCACAAAACCGTGTTCCTCCGTGTACAAACCAGCGCTCACGCACACACATGCACCTAAAAGATTTTGTTTTTGGCGATGCTTACTGGACGATGCCGCGACATGTGTACTAAGAGCAGTGAGCACAGTTTTATGTGCTTGAGTGTACACGAGAGCTGGTTTGTACTCGGAGGAATTTGGTTTTGTGGGCTTCACTATGATTGTTCGCAGCATTTCGTCTATATTTTTTACGATGTCTGTGACTGATGGCGAACCTTATACTTATGCAAAAACGCGTCAAATACATAGCCTCCTCCTTATTTGAAGTCGATCATTAAAAAATATAAATAAAAACATGAAGGGTACAGGGAAAGAAAATAAGGGTCATTGTCAGTTTTCTTTCATAATACCAGCTAGTAGAAAATACAAAAAAATATTGCATATAAAACCCTGTATCGCTAAAATAGATCAATGTGAAAATGAGATTCAAGAAACGTTAGTATGGTTACAACTATAGGTTACAACCAAGCTAAGCTGAAGTTCAATCAAATCAACTCAGCCTATCGCAGTCCACTGCTGGACATAGGCCTCTCCCAAGTTGCGCCACAACACTCGGTCCTCTGCCTTCCGCATCCAGTCCCCCCCAGCCACGTTTTTCAGGTCGTCAGTCCACCTGGCGGGGGCGCCCTACGCTGCGTTTGCCGATTCGCGGTCTCCACTCAAGGACTCGTCTGCTCCAGCGGCCATCGGTCCTTCGACAGACATGGCCAGCCCACTGCCACTTCAGCTTACTGATCCTACAAGCTATGTCGGTCACTCCGGTTCTTCTCCGAATAATCTCGTTTCGGATTTTATCCTTCAAAGAAACTCCAAGCATAGCTCAATAGCATAGCATAGCAAGCTGAAGTTATTAGCGGTGTATTATATATGGAAGGATGTGTGGTGTAACTTTGAGAGATAAAGTTAGGAATAACGTGATAAGGGAGCGTTGTGGACTGAAAGAAGATGTAGTCACAAAGATTGAGAAAGTTATGTTAAGATGGATTGGACAAATTGGACATATAAAGAGTATGGACAAGAGGAGATTGGCGAGTTGGAGGGAGATGGCTTCGGCAAACGTATCGCAATCAAATCGCGGACGTTCAAAAAATGCCAAGTTAAGAGTACTCTAACTGCCAAGTTAGTTACTGTCAAGTTATGTCAGTCTTTCCGATTCTTCTCTGTAATATCTCATTAAATAATAAATATTTTTAAATAAATAAATAAATAATTTTTTTGGGACATTTTTACACAGCACCATCTAGTCCTAAACTAAGCAGAGCTTGTAATATGGGTACTAGACAATGGATATAATACTTATATACTTTTTTTTTGTAAATACATACTTATAATACATAAGAAACGCCCAGACCAACACAAACACTTATGTTCATCACACAAATATTTGTGTTCTGTGGGAATCGAACCCACGACCTCGTGATCAGCAGTCCGACACTCGAACCACTAGACCACAAACATTACGTAGCTTATTCTTTAAAGAAACTCCAAGCATAGCTCGCTCCAAAGATCGTTGAGTGACCTTGACTTTGTGGATTAGCCCAACTATCAGTGTCCACGTATCGGCACCATAGGTCATATTCATGACAGGCAAAATGCACTGGTTGAAGACATTTGTCTTCAAACTTTGCAGTATAGGCGACGGGAAGACTCGTCGAAGTTTTCCAAATGCTAAGTTGACTTGTTCAGCCTTATTTTCAAGGCACGAAATAACTAATAGGTAATATTTACAAGCATACGTGAAACGTGGTCGCTTACAATGGGCCTGATAAGAAGGCTCAAAGTCACTCAAAGGGCAATGGAGAGGGCTATGCTCGGATTGTCCCTGCGAGATCGTATCAGAAATGAGGAGATTAGCCGGAGAACGAAGGTAACCGACATAGCAGGAAGAATTGGCAAACTTAAGTGGCAGTGCTCGGGGAAAATTGCTCGCAGAACGGATAGCCGATAGAGCAGTAAAGTTCTGTAGTGGCGACCGCGTACTGGAAGGCGCAGCGTGGGTAGGCCCCCCACGAGGTGAACTGACGACCTGGTGAAGGTCGCGGGAATCTACTGGATGTGGAAAGCGCAGAACCCATCGTTGTGGCGATGCTTGGGGGAGGCATTTGTCCAGCAGTGGACGTCTTAAAGCTGAAATGATGATGATGATGTACAAGCATAAACAACTTAATCTTCCTAAACTTAATGTTGTAAAACTAATTTAAAGTGATTATGGCATATCCCCTTAGGATATGCCATAATCACCACGCTTGGCAGGTGGGTGGGCGATCACAGTTGGTTGAATAAATACTCAGAGAGTAGAGTTGTTGCGTGTGGTGCCGGACACAAAGTATAGCATCACCCCATCTCTTCTCATGGGTGTCGTAAAAGGTGACTAAGGGATTCACCAGAGGATAGGCAGCAGCGTTCATTCAGCACTACCAACCTGCTGACTGGCTAACCCTTTTCCACGGAATGAGCTATTATCATTATGTAGCTCATGTCGACGCGATAAAAGAAGATCTAGGTATATCACACAAAAAGGAAGTTCCAATTTAACCAACAGTTCATAAAAATATTATGACAATCTGAATGGCCGTACGATAAATTTGAATACCGGTCGGAACTTTTAGTCGATCAGAATGTAAGCAACTTTTATAACAGATTTATACGAAGATTATACGAAGAAAACTCAAGGTTTACTTTACCGGGATGAAGTCAAGTGGAAATTACTATTGAATATTAATTTCGAGATGAGGTTCTACAGTATAGTGTAAATTTTAAATTAGGTTTACAACGTTAAGTTTAGAAAGATTAAGATGTTTATGCTTGTACAGTCGTTTGCATGACAGTGGTAACACTTGTATTAGAAAACTGCCCTTATTGCGTTATTTAAATAAAGACGCTGTCAATGTCAAACTGTTGCTGAAGGTGCATACGCCCTCTTACGACGCCCAGGTCGTCTTCTGCGGATGGGGAGAGGTCATAGCCTCTCGAACCCTCTCCATCGCCTCCTTAGTGAGCATCACGTCCTCGCAGAAGGAGACAACGCCTTCCCAAGCACTCTTGCTCCCGACCATAGACAGAACCACGGCCGGAAGCCAGAGATCGCTGCCGCCTACTGCAATGATGAAGTCCAAACTGTTACCACGGACCTGTGGTCGACCGTACATATTATTCGTTATTTCGTGCCTTGGAAATAAGGCTAAAACCGTATAAACATTTTCTACATATACACCACACTGACACTCGACCCTATATGACCATTTCACGTGCTGTAAAGGTATTCAAAATATTTACATGCACAAAATCACTGCATTCGATACAAATTCCATGCCATTAACGAGCTCCAATTGCATACCATGACGTCATTTGGCGCCATGCCATATTTCCTAGCGATTGCTTCTCTGTTAGCGAACAAGCTATTATCAACTATTAAGTGAAAATGAGCTGCATAATACATGATTTTGACTGGTCGATATACTTCTCAAGGTTAGGCGTTCAAGTGCATTTTATAGACGTTGAACGTTACATTAATACTTTTATTATTTGAAATTCTTGAAATGCTTGGTCTTTTCTTTGACTGTTTAGGGGTTGGTATTTTCTCAAAAGGCCGGTCCAGACGTTGGCCTTAATTCTTAAAATTGGTGTTTTATTTGAAATGTCTGGGCTTTTGACCTTTGAGTTTTTCTCGACTTTTCCTTTCAAAGATTACCTACTTGTAGAGAGCGTTTTGCTTTAGCTAAAGATTTTTTAATGCTTCACTCTTGGATGATTGCCTCAGCTGTTTACAAAGCGATGTTATCATTCAACATGAAAACAAATAAATAGGCTAAATAGTTAGTGGTCTACTTGAGTAAAAAACCCTGATTTCCATACATGTAAATATCTTTAAAATAAATATCTTTGGGACATTTTTACACAGCACCATCTAGTCCCAAACTAAGCAGAGCTTGTGCTATGAGTACTAGACAATGGATGTAATACTTAAAAACTTTTTTTTATTACCTTACATTTATAATATTAGTAGGATTGATGAAGGCTAGTTTAAAGAGAGAAAGAAAAAACTAAAGAAAATACTTAAACATGAAAATAAAATTTAAATTGTTTTCGTGGATAAGAGTCATAATATTGGACGTGACAGACGGCAGCAGACAGATAACAACTAATAGTTTCTTGAACCAAAGCAGTTTAGATAATAGTTAATACAAACGAAGTTACAGCTGATTAAGCGATTACGACGAACAAAAGTTATTGAGGGAGAGTTCAAGTTGAATAAAGTTATCCAGGCTTCGACTTATAATCAGCTCATTCCTGTCCCACGCCTGGATACGGGCCTTTTCTCATTATGAGAAGGTTAAGGACGTAGTACACCGAGCTGGCCTAGTATGGGTTGGTGGACTACACACCATTGAGAACTGTATGGAGCACTCTCAGGTGTGCAGGTTTCCTCACGATGTTTTCCTTCACCGTTGTAGCAAGTGATAATCAAATTCTGATCTCCACATGAACCCGAAAAGTCAGAGATGTAGGCTGGGTTCGAATTCAGATTCGCCTGAATGGATGGCAAATCCTCAGCTGCTACAAATACCTACATAATGCAATGATTAAAAATACTGTATGACTTAATACTAAGTATTACTTCACAGCCCTTATTTTTGTGGCAGAGAAAATGTCTTTCGCATATCACAACACCCGGGGAGATGGTGTGGGTATGTGGGACTCGCACCCACTAAAAAGTCCGCCGTGTGCCTACTCTCGCTTTGGGTGGATGGGCCACGAGTACTGCAATGCATGGCATTCGCGACCTATCTAGCGCGGCCAACTTCGGGGCCTTCCTTGACTACTACTCTCTTTCGGCGATGTCCGGACACACCTGGGACATCACCGCAACTCAAGGGCCGTGCAATGCAGACGATAGACCTCCATTCTATCGTTCACTGGCCCCTTTAGGGTGGCATTAGGTCGTCATAATGACGCTGGCGCCGACCCGTTCTCCTACGTGTCCTCCACCCTGACCCGTTCCGCCGCTTTCTTCTGCAAGATAACTACCTCGCAGAAGGAAGCAACTGCCTCCCAGGCTCTCCCACTATCAGCCATGGCTGTGACCATGGCTTGTAGTGAGAGGTCTCCTCCGATTGCTGCAGTGAGAGCAAGGCGCTGCACGCACACAACCCAACCCAACTATTGCCAACCCGCCTGCCAAGCGTGGCGATTATGATATATCCCACCCTTTTGGGGGAGGCCTATGTACAGCAGTGGACGTCTTACGGCTGAAATGATGATGATGATGATGACTACTTCACACGTCAAGTCGGCGTCGTGAGTTGCTCGGCGTAGCGCTGTCTAAGGTGTCCGGCCTCAGTATCGCCGGAACACTACTTTTCTACTCTTGGCCAAAATTCCCCGTGAAGGTCGAAAAATATTCAGTCGGCTCCCTCACTATAAATTAATTGAAATTTATACATGATGAAATGTTAATGGCTTCTTACTCGAAAAGGGGTCATTGTACTCATCATTGTGAGCAACTTTTACTATGGGACCAACCCTGAAATCGCAAAAAAAAAATCAGTTGGTCCCTACATTTTATCGATTTAAGTGAATTAGCGACCACCTGATTAAAAAAAAAAAAACAACATTTACTGTGACAAGACTCCAATTATGGCTATGAGCTATAACTAATGACTATGAGCTAGCTAACATGACGTATTTACTTATTTTTATTAAACCAGATCGTCCGCAGTGACTAGCCTAGTTTCCCACTGCGGACCGTTTACGTAAAATAAACCAAACACCACCATACATAAAACTCTTGGTAAAGTTCTATATATTTGGCAAGTTTTCAACCCCTAGATAATACTGAGGTATATGATCCGGCACTTATAAGTGCTTCACATAAGTTCTAGCGGTTGAACAAGGTAAACGAGCTATCGTTTGTGCGGAAAATGAAGGCAATAGCGGACATTGATCCCTACTAATGCATTCTGTCATTCTGTCATATCAACGATAACCACGCTTACTTATTGTTCTGCGAAAAATTTGAAATTATGATCACTGGCATATCATGGTAGTGGTCACGTTGACAGCAAGGATGTTGCATGACAGCAACCCGTGTATTATTTTATGGTACCTAGCAAGATGCCATTAACGACAGATTAGTATGGTTAGCGATGTCTATACCCATAAAACAGTACCGTAACTGGCTCACAGACAACGCACAGCCTAAACTGGTGGACCAAGAGATTTCAAATATCGAGGATTTATACCTTTACTACCCTAGAGAGGTATTAACACAGAAATAGATAGAATGGTTGTAATTACAATTTTACTTGCGATTCATGCGTGGCAACTTTCCGAACAAACTACGCCTCGCATTTTGATGTCTTCTTCTTCTATAGTGTCGATATGAGCCCAGGGTGCGCCGGACGATCAATTAAATATCGTCACTCGTGGAGGCTCTTTTGACGTCATTATTTTTAAAAAATAAATTTTAATCAAATGTACTTTACAGCTTTTGTTTCTGCAGTTAGAAACAGCACAATAAGGCTTTTTTGCGGGTGTTTGTTATATATAAGGCGTACTGAAAAAGGCTTTGAAATATCCTTCACTATTGTGCATGGTGCTGTCACGCGCGCCCTGCCCACATGGCCATTCTATCTATTTCTGTGGGCATTAAGGAGAGACTTTTAAGGGGTGGTAAACATAGTATGTGGTAGTAGGCTCCCCATAAGGTGGACCAACGACCTGCTGCCGAATTGCGTAACTCATTCGCGATCGCAATCAAATGGATGTCAATGTTCATTGCTCCGTGTGTTTGGACAATCCGTGTTATCGGCATCTACATACCACGCAATGAATATTGCTTTTATTTCAAAATGAAAGCTAATGCCAAAGTGAATGCATTACACAATTGCCCCACTGGTGAAGGTCACGGAAATCCGCTGGATGAGGAAAGTGCAGGACCGGTCGTTGTAGCGATGCTTGGGAGAGATTTATGTCCAGCAGTGGACGTCTTTCGGCTGAAATGATGATGAATGATGAAATCTAGAATGAAAAAAACACTGAAGCCACGGGTGATAACTAGTCCTTATTAGGATCAGTTGCCACCCACTTTCTTCACTCTTCTCTCTCATTTTTCTTCTTCTTTCTTTTATTTACTTTCACATTTATAATATAAGTAGGAATGTAGGATAGGATAGGTCCTATCCTACTTTCCTATAGTTTTAATATAAGTAGGAATGTAGGATAGGATAGGTCCTATCCTACTTTCCTATAGTTTTAATATAAAGGTGAAAGTTTGTGAAGATATTTGCATATTTGGATGTTTGTTAATCGCATTGAAACGGTTTGACGAAACGAACGGATTTTGATGAAATTTGAACATAGATAGACCATAGATGACACACAGATGGACGTATTAATATGTATATAGACTACTTTTTATCCCGGGACAGTAAATCTTTCCCGAGGGATGCGTGATAACCTGTGATAAACCGAATTTGTTTATAAATTGCAACTTTGGGCATATTTATTTATTTATTTATATAAGTCGGGTCAATGTCATTGCTATGTTATCCCATACGAACTAAACATCAAACTAATAGACAGCTTTTCTCATATATTTCTACTTCTCTAATATATTTTCGTTATGTAGGTATTAGGGTTATTTATAGCCTTGTTTTTAGGCCGCATTTGAAGAAGCCGATTGAAAGAAATGGGATATTGTTAGAGAATTGGCAGGCATTGGAGGCATGCGTAACAGAATTGTTCTTTATTGAAATCTAGAAGGAAAACATTTAGCTGATATTATGGGTGGATTTGAAGACTATTTTTAGATTAAATATTTATAAAACAATTAACTTAGATATATTGTTACGAGCTGGGGGTTCGTAAATTTTAATTGATGAATTTTAATTGAATGAACACTTTATTACAGGACAATTACACTTAATCGCTAATTATCACACAAAGTTACTACTTAAATCGCTCCGAATATCGCTTCGATGTTATCGCTTGTATCGCTTGATCCAAACTGAACTCCAACTGAACTCCACTGGCGCTTTTTTTTTTTTTTTTTTTTTCGAATGGGCTCTCGCAGGTGGGACCGAAGTCCCATTTCTGCTTAACCGGACTTAGTTGGCGGAGAGTCCCATGTGGGACTCCATTCACCGAGTCCACTGGCGCTTTTTTTTTTTTTTTTTTTTTTTTTTTTTTTTTTTTTTTTCGAATGGGCTCTCGCAGGTGGGACCGAAGTCCCATTTCTGCTTAACCGGACTTAGTTGGCGGAGAGTCCCATGTGGGACTCCATTCGCCGAAGGTTTTTTCCCTACATACTTACAAACTAGATGCGCGCGGCATCAATACCGCGCTTAATCGGGCGGGCGCCCCCCAAGGGGGGGCTCGAACCACGCTAGGGCATTGCAGGGGGACCCCGCAGTTCCTATGTCCCCCTAGCAGCCGTTGCTGCATCGAATTGGTTACCTCGAAAGTAGCGGACTTTCGGTTCCTATCGGGTGACGTGCTAAACGCCGTGAAGCGGCAAGCCTCGCCGGCGAGGCTAAGACCTACCTAGAAAACCTAACCAGTGGCTACGCAATAGCCTGCTCCTAGGAACTACTCTAGAGCATAGGGCCGGTCTCGCGTGACGAGATTATCTCCGGTTGCTTACACCGTGAGGGCGTCCCCAGGGGGGAGCTCGGACCTCGACTCAGGGTGCAGCAGGGGGACCCCGCCACTGATCCCCCCAGCAGCCGGTGCTGCGTCGGCATGTGTTAATGTTTCTCGAGAGTCGGACTCTCGGATTCTGTGTGTGTGTCGCGTCGGTCCTCGCCGGCGGGGACGATATTTTGGACGACGGCGTCGGAGTGTGCTTGTACTTTTATCTGACTCCTGGAGGAGTGTGATATCGTCATCGGGCTCAATGAGTGTGTGTCTGGGACGTCGGGTTTTGCTGATAGCGGATGGCTGGTAGACGGTGGCCGCCACGACCAAGGGGTTGGGGTGCTTGGGAGCGGAATCGAAATAGCGTTTTGAGACACGCTTGAAAAACTGCTTGATGGTCGGCAGTTTGAAGTCTAGGTGGAGGTCGACGTTGCGTACGTACCAGGGGGCGTCTACAGCCCTACGCATGAAACGGTTTTGGATGGTTTGGAGCATGTGAATTCTCACCGGCTTAACGTGTGCGAACACAACGCTAGCATAGGCGAGTATGGGGCGGATACAGGTGGTGAATATCCTTACTTTGAGATGAGTGGGCAGCTTACTGTGCGCATTGAGAAGGGGGTGGAGACGTGCGAGGACAAGGGCGGCACGGTTTTTCACCCTGCGGATATGCGGACGGAAAGTCAGTCTACGGTCAAGGATCACTCCGAGATATTTGGCTTCTCGTTGCCATGGGATCTGTTTTCCGAACATTGAGACTGGTACGCTCAGTTCTTTACGGTACTGTGACAGGGGTCTCTTATCGAAGAGGACCGCTGCACTTTTTTCGGGATTTACTTCGATTCTCCATTTCCGGAACCATTCACCTAGGGTGTTGGCCGCGGATTGGAGGGTACGAGAAATAGCGACATGGGTCATGCCGGAGTAATAGATTGCCGTGTCGTCGGCGAAAAGGGCCATACGGGCTGCACCGCATTTTGGAATATCGCTGGTGTACAGCGTGAACAGTAGGGGGGAGAGCACGGAGCCTTGAGGCACACCGGCGTGAATGGGATGGGGGGAGGAGAGAGCCCCTTCTATGCGATAGCAAAAGGTACGATTCGACAAGTAGTCTCGGATGATGAGCACGAGACGATGTGGCACATTCATAGTGTACAGCTTATATAATAAGCCGTTGTGCCACACTTTATCGAAAGCCTTTGCTACGTCGAAAAAGAGAGTGCCGGTCATTTGACCGCGTACGAAGCCTGCACTGATGTGTTCTACAATGCGGTGCAGTTGATTAACGCAGCAGTGCTTTGTACGAAAGCCAAACTGCTCGTCGGGAAGGAGTTTATTTGAGTCGGCGAAATCTTTGAGTCGCTTATAAATAAGCTTCTCGTAGATTTTACCGAAGACATTGAGGAGACTGATCGGCCGGTAACTACTCGGCTCGGCTTTTGGTTTGCCCGGTTTGGAAATACCGATTACCGTAGCCTGTTTCCAAGCCTGGGGAAAGATGTTGTTTTAAAATGCCGCATTGAAGATGACGGTCATTAGAGCGATTAGGGTGGCAGGGAAACGTTTCAGCACCTTATTGGTGATGCCGTCTGCGCCGGGGGCTTTTTTGGGCTTAAGATCCTTGACTATAGAGAGAACTTCGTCAGGGGTGATCGGTGGGAGCGGGTCATCAGGGTCATCTATTGGGGGGGGGGGGGAGGGCTGACCTACGCTCTACTTCTGAATTAACCTTATCAAGGTGGGTTTGGCTTACGGGAAGCGTACTGAGAGTGCATTGAGACTCCAAACTGTCGGCTAAGCATTCGGCTTTTTCGTCGTCGTCAAAGGCCGGCCTTTGATTGGGTCGATTTAGGGGGAGCATAGTTGCCGTGGTCTCGCATTTAAGTCTGCGTTGAAGGGCCCAGAAGGCTACATGAGACGGTTGGATTGCGCTGACTTCCTTGTCCCAATGCTCCTCCCGTACCTGAGCTACACGTCTCTTTACAGTATTCTGTAAGGAGCGCATATGGGCACGATTGGCTTCATTGGGAAAAGCGTCATAGGCACGGATGGCCGCGTTCCTCTCGGTCCTCAACTCATTCACATCGTCCGGCAGTTTCAGACGCTGGTCATCCAGCATCGGAACCTGCCGTGAGCATTCGCCCACTACGGACTGCACATGGTTGGTGAGCGAGGTGATCGCGGCCACCGTGTCCGCGACTGTCTCAATGGAGTCAGGGATTGAATCTAATTGGGGGGATGAGGTAGATTTGAGGCGGTCCTCTAATCTCCTCCAATCGGTTATCGTTTTTGTTATGGGTGGAATACCGGGATCCGAGGGACCACCTCGGGGACCCAGTTGAATGATCACAGGGCGATGATCTGAGTCTAATTCTTGGATTACCTCGATAGAGCGAATACCGAGGTTTACGCGCTTTAAGAGGGCTATATCTAGGATGTCGGGCCGGTGCCCTACTGTGTCAGGATAGTGAGTGGGACGCATCGGGGCGATGACGTCGAAGGAAAGTTTGTCGCTAAGTGCTCCTAATTGAATGCCAGCGGCGTTATTGGAGACACAGCTCCATGAACGGTGTTTGGCGTTTAAGTCGCCTGCAATAATTACAGAGTTACTAAGATCGAGTAGGGATTTGAGGTCGTCCTCGAGCAGACTCGCGGGTTTGTTTGCGGATCTATAGGCCGAGACTATGGTGATGGGCTGGTGCCCTGTCATGCCTAGGCGACAGATTGAAGCCTCCAGGCATGCTAGCTCTGGGGGATCAATGGGGATGCAATACAATGAATTTCGGTAATAGATGAGCGTTCCGCCTAGTGCGGTGTGTGCTCTGTCGTTTCTTATCAGCCTATAGTTGGCTATATTGGGATTACGACTATGGGGTTTGAGGAAAGACTCTTGAATGAGTAAAATATCGATTTGGTGCTCACGCAAGAAGACGGCTACGTCGTCGCGTTGACCACTAATGCCTCGGGCATTAAAAAAGCCTAAAATTAGGGAACGGGGTTTGAATCTTTTGGGTGGGGCCGTATTATACATTATAATTGGAATTAAGTATTCTATAGATGTCTTGGTACTTGGTAAGTACCTGAAGGCGCTGCTCATGGATGCCTTGGGTAAAGGCCCAAAGTCTAGAGTAGGCGTCAATGCGGGATTCCCCTGATTGGGGTTCGAGGTATTCTCTCGGCAGGAGGCCGGGGGAGTTTACCGGAGGGGGGGTTCTCATGGGGGGGGGGGCTTTAGCTGCTGGTGCAGTTTTGGGCCTGAGAGAAGGTGCGGGGATGGGTATGTTCATCAGCGCAGGGGGCTCTGAGGCCGGGGGCGCGAGACGAGAGGGCGGAAGAGGTGGGAAAAGGGGCTTTTGGTTACCCTTAAACCAGGGGTTGGGCCCGAGTGGGCCGCGGAAATTAGGGGAGGGCCCGAGTGGGCCTCTAGGGTTTGGTGGTTGGTACTGATAGGGGGCTGCGTAGGAGGGGGCTTCCCTCGCAACGCGGTCGGAGGCGCGTTTCGCCGATTTGGCGTTGCGCATTTTGGGGGCTTTGGGGCATCCGCGATAATTCGCTGGGTGCCCGGCTTGGCCACAAAGGACACAGCTAGGGGGCTCAGTGCACTGGTCCCTCTCCTTGGGACGCTCGCACTCGCTTGTCCCATGATCGCCTAGGCACTTTACGCACCTGGGCTTAGCGTAACAGTTACGCTGGGAGTGACCATACAACTGGCAACGGTGGCATTGACCAGGCTGGTTTGATTTGTGGGGGCGCTCGATCGTAATGCCTGATAGGTGGCATACGGTCTTAATATTATATATTGCCTTTGCGTTTTCGCTGGGGTGGCAGATGGCGAGGACCATGTTAAAGGGGTCACCGTGTTTGCCACGGAACATTCGGTGGGTCTCTTTAATAGGGATGCCTTGAGTTTTGAGGTCGTCAAACACTTCTTCGCATTTGACTTCCGTAGGGACTCCTCGGATTACGACTCTGAGGAGTCGGTCCTCCGGGAGGGCGTAGGTGTGGAAAGACACCTTACGTTCGCGTAGCAGCCTGGTAAGGTTGCGGTAATCGGTGGGGGTGGGGACAATTACTTTAATACCCTGCTGAGTGGGGCGGGCACTGGTGAAATTTATTTTGGACTGGTTGCACCAGTCAGAAATTCTCGTCCAGTAAGCCTTATCCTGGATGAATAAGGGAGGCGGGATGGGTACCTTCGTCTGGGAAGACGAGGTATGGACATGAGGGGAGGAGGGCCTGTTATCCTGCGAGGAGGAGTGAGAGGCGGGACGGGGGGTAGGGGCCGGGGCAGTGTTAGCCTCGGAGAGCTTTAAGGACTTAGGGGCGAGAGCCTCGGCCTTATTGGTTTTTCGGCCGCGTTTTTTACCTTTACCCACTACTGTGGTAAAGGCATCGGCCTCGTCGGAGTTGACCTCACTGTCCGAAGACATCTCTTGGTCTGAAGGGATCGGGGAGATCTCGGGGTTTTGAGTGGGGGCTGGGGTGGGGAGAGGTGAGGGGGTACGTTCCTTTAGGTCCAGGCTGGCTGAACGCCTAGATGGACCGCATGGAGACCTCGGTCTCTCCTCATCGCTTTCGGGACGGGCGCGTTCGCGGGCGCGGGCTTCGAGGGCGCGGGCTTCGAGGGCGAGACCACTGGCGCTGAGCTGCGCCGTTTATATACGCCGCGAGTCGTGGTACTAGAAAGTCCGCGAACGTCATCTATCCTTGTCATAAGATAACTCTTTCTCACTTGCACATTCTCGAAATAGAAAAATCTCGAACCTCGTCGAACCTCATCTATCCTCTATCTCACTCACTCACTTCTAGAATGGAATGTTCTCGAAGCTTGTCGAATCTTTTTTTTTTTTTTTTTTTTTTTTTCGCCGTGGGGAAATCCTCATGGACGCACTCCGCCCGGGGTAGGCGGAGCCAGTGTCGGACTCTTACCGACTAAAACCACCACGGTGTTCCTTCAACTACCTTAGCCGGGGGCGTGGGAACCCGTGAGTATTCACACAACCACCCCCGACAGGTCCTGGCCCGCCACAAGCAGGTGAGCCCCTTCTCCCCGTGCGGCCTAACTTCAGCCGCACCCTCCTAGGCGGCGCACACGGAACACTGCACGCCACCTCATCTCATGGGCCTTTACCAGCTGCGCCAACTACGCCGGCTGTGCCAGCTACGCCAGCTGCTGGTCGGGCAGCAGACTACCCCGAGTCTGCTGCTTGCAGGCCCTACCTCCCGTAATTTTTTATAGAGGATTTCTTCCTCGCGGTCCGGGCGGTGAAGCCAAGACCCTCGGTCCCAAGAGGCACGAGAACACTACTCAGCGGGCACTCCGGGGGTTACGAGATCGACGGAGGCAGGGAAAGACAGTCCCTCCGCTGCCTGCCCAGTGGCAGGGTGAGTTTACACCGGGCCCGCCCCTGCTCCTCCACTGTGCCCTCTGCTGATATCAGAGGGACACGTGGAGCAACTCCCCACTGGCCCACAACGGGCCCCTCCCGCGCCAGAATATTCGCCACAGGCAATAAAATCCCCCGAAGGTTAATCCCTCGACAGGATTTTATTGCCTGTGCCCAGGATGCACCGGCCAAACAACTGCTGATCCCTCTAGACATGTCCAGAAGGACAAGCAGCCGTTAGGCACACGTGGAGGTTTTCTGGCCAGCACCCCAAGCTTGTCGAATCTCGTCTATCCTTGTTTTATATTAACTCTATCTTGCTTACTCTCTTCCAGAAGGTTCTTTGTCTATCCTTGTCTAAGATTTAGCTCTATCTCGCTCACTCTTCAACAATTTTACATGTGGGTGTCAAATGGCCATAATGGGTCCTGAAAACGACTGAAAACGGGTTTTCAGGAAATTTCGGCAACGGATTTGTTGAAAACATGTTTCAGGCGCCTGAAAACGACGGCAACTTAGTCAAAATTTCGATTCTTTGATATGTGATAGAGCCTCCTCTGATACGGACTGAAAATGCATTTCAGCCTGCTGAAAACGTCTCTAAGTCCAGGAAAATCGAGGTTAAAGTATTTCAGTCCACTCGGCTTAATCCTCCGTCGTAACAATATGTTGAAAATTTTAAAATATTTTCTAGAACTGTAGAAAACTTTTTCTAACCTAACCGAAACTTCAAAAGTTAATTCTGTTTATTGTAGATTCGGCATGATTTTCGTATAAATTGTGCATCAAAACTTTAAATTGAATTGAATTTAAATTAATAGTAAATTATCAAGCGCTTTCCTTAATGAGGAAAAGGGTTAGGTTGATAAAAGTTCAAGGAGATTTATGAAGGTCTGTCCTTCTTAGTGAGCTGATGGGAATCTAAATCGTGTCAGCCCAGAACTTAGCTTCGATACATTAGCAGTGGCATCCATTAGAACCTTCAGCGTACGTGTGTAATAGGTAGGTACCTGTAGGGCACGCAGAAAATCCTGATAAGTGTCTCATAGTTTGTGGAACAGCACCACATTTTCACTCCAGTTTAGAGATATCTATGAAAACCTGCTGTCTTACAAGGAATTTAGGGTTATATTCAGAGACTAATCTAACAGTGAACTCATGTTTCAAAGGCTAATATTCAGAGTCAAATCTAAGCGTGAACTCATGCTTCCAACTGTCAAATAGCACTGCATTTTGACAGTTGGAAGCATGACTTCAAGCTTAGATTTGTCTCTGAATGTAAGCCTAAGTGTGGATATTCAGAAAGGGCTATAACTTCTTACATTTTTTCGTGTTTCAGGGCAGCTGAACCAGGTAATGCTCAAACTGGGTTGGCCCCTCCGGAGCCAGAGACGGGACCAGATGGCGAGGTCATTGGAGGACCCCGCACCCCGCAGCAGATCGCCGCGCAGAGGAGATTGCAGCAGACTCAGGCGCAAGTGGATGAGGTTCGTAGATAGATACCCATTTGTCACAATTCTGAGACACACATGGCGCATGACTGTCAATGACTTTTTCCTCGCTTTGTTACTTCTTCACTATATCTATTTCTTGTTCATGTGTATCTTTTCTTTTGTATGTGTCTCAGTTGTGTCAAATAAATATTTTTCTTTCTTATATTATTATTATTGGCTATGGTCTAGATTCCGGTAAAGAAAAGGCCCTTGCAGCCTAGAATAGTTGTGAAAAGTGACAAAGATATGTCAAAAAGATGGTCAGTAGTGTCTTTCTGCGCTATAAAACGCATATCAGGAATGCCTAGTCATGTTTGAAGAGCTCATTCAGGGCATAACATAGAACAACTTTTAATAAGGCGACAACCCTGAAATCGACTGAAATTTACAGAAGATGTGATATATTTATTTGCGATATCAGGGTTAGCCTCGTAGTAAAAGTTGTTCTAATGCTCTGAATCAACTCTTTAAATATGACCACGCATTTCTGATGCATGTTGTTTAAGTATAACAGGAAGCGGCAATAAAATACTGATCATACATGAAACATGGGAATGCAATCACTGTAGCAGTCTACTATGAGGAGTGTTTTTTATATCTAATGGGCATGCGTTTGCCCGCCACCTCACCTGATGTTAAGCGATGTTGCGGACGACGATAATACACGCTTGCTCAGCAAAAACCTATTCACTCGAGTCTTGAATGCCACCAGCTCCCCTAGCCAAGTTGACAATTTACAATCCTCAACTTGGCTAGGGGGGCAGCAAACTAAGCAGAGCTTGTACTATGGGTACTACTAGACCGTCGTCGTCGTCGTTATCGGTAAACTGTTTATAGTTTGTGCGGGATAATATGACAATAACAGAAATTGACATGACTTACCCAAAAGTTGTAATTTATAAACGATATCGCTACCCTACGAATCTGTCGTTAATGTAATTTTTCTAGCGTATCATAATAAACGGGTTTCTAATAGTTTCTATGCAACGACCTCACTGTCAACGAGGCTGCTATCACAATACGTCAGTGATACTGTTTTTTTTTTATAGTAGACAGGATAGAATGACGGAATGTATTAGTAAAAAGATGTATCAACGTCCCCTATTGCTATACCGTACGAACTGTAGTAGTAAACATTTACCAGTTAATAATGATAACTTGTTGATCCTTAATTTCTTTAGCAGAAGAAAACCTGTGATTTTAATGACTATTCTATGGTTTGTTGTCCCATGTAAAAGGCTCGCCCCCTATTACATGGGACTATAACATAACTCTCTCTCTTCTCTCTCCCTTATCTCTTCTCATGGGAGTCGTAAAAGGCGACTAAGGGATTCACCAGAGGATGGGCAGCAGCGTTCTCTGAGTATTTAACCAACCAACTGCGATCGCCAACCCGCCTGCCAAGCGTGGCGATTATGGCATATCCCCCCCTTAATTGGGGGAGGCCTATGTCCAGTAGTGGACGTCTTTCGGCTGAAATGATGATAACATAACTGGCGAAATATGGGTGTGCTATCCACCTCTGCCTACCCCTTCGGGGAAATACAGACGTGATGTTATGTTATGTTGTTGTTTGTTGTCCAGGTGGTGGACATAATGAAGACGAACATGGACAAAGTGCTCGACCGAGATGTGAAGCTATCGGAACTCGACGACAGAGCAGGTAGACTATAGCATTATAATTATTAATTACTGTTTTTCCATAACAGTCTAAACAGAAATCGATGTATAGTAAAAGCCCCAGTTACCGACATTGTCCCATTGTTCGACAAAAAAAACAACCAACTTCAGAAAATAAGAGTAAAATTATTATTTGGTATACAGTTAAATAATATCTAATAAACATTGAACTGTTACGTAGTGCACCACGAGTAGAATAGAATAGAATAGAATAGTATTTATTTGCATCAAACATGGTACAATAAGGTGTTAGAAATTTATTATTTTGAACTAATACATGTTCCACCAGGTACTGGCATACAAATTATTTCATAATGCATGTAATATTTAACAATACTTTTAAATTACAATGGAGTTAATTATAGTATTTTACGTAAAAAATCATCACGAAACCCATGTATTTAAAAAAATACTTGTGATCGTCCCTTAAAGGGGGATGTTACGTTATATGTAGGTATGCGGTGTAAGAACTTTATTCTGGTGATTCTTCTCAAGTGGTAAACTAACTAGGAAACGCCGGCGCTGCTGGTGCCATCTAGCATACTGAGTGACATGTAATAGTGTTGAAACAACCTATTTACAGAATAAATATTTTGATTTTGATTTCATTTTGAGTCTATAAAACGTGGTCACTGACTAACAGAACTGTCTTCACCAAGATTAAGATAAACTCTCTAAATCTGAAGATATTCTTTAGAAATAGTCGGTATAGCAAAATACCGCAGTGTCTCAAGACGAAAGTCTTTGACCAGTGTGTGTTGCCAGTAATTACTTACGGTACTGAAACGTGGTCGCTCACAATGGGCCTGATAAGAAGGCTCAAAGTCACTCAAAGGGCAATGGACAGGGCTATGCTCGGAGTGTCCCTGCGTGCTCGAATCAGAAATGAGGAGATTCGCAGGAGAACGAAAGTAACCGACATAGCCCGAAGAATTGAAAAACTTAAGTGGCAGTGGGCGGGGCACATTGCTCGCAGAACGGATGGCCGATGGGGCAGTAAAGTTCTGGAGTGGCGACCGCGTACTGGAAGGCGCAGCGTGGGTAGGCCCCCCACAAGGTGGACCGACGACCTGGTGAAGGTCGCGGGAATCCGCTGGATGCGGAAGGCACAGGACCGGTCGTTGTGGCGATGCTTGGGGGAGGCCTATGTCCAGCAGTGGACGTTTTTCGGCTGAAATGATGATGATGATGATGATGAGTCGGTATAGCTAGTAAAATTGTATCGGAATATAATCTTACCTAAAGTTTTGCTGTTATTGTGATTATTGTGTAGGTATTACATATACTGGGGGAGACTGCGAAAAGCAGAGGACTGAGTGTTGTGGCGCAACTTGGGAGAGGCCTATGTCCAGCAGTGGACTGTGATAGGCTGAGTTAATGATAAAATAAACGAATAGACCCTCCACACATACCCTCACGCACACCCCTACCCCCACACACATAAAACCACTCACGCACCATCCTGACTCTCACATAAACACACACTCACAAATACTGTTGCTTTTACTTACCTAATTAATCTAACTATATCTTGTATTAATGTAACTCTAAGGATAAAACCACAGAAATTGATAGAATGGCCATGTGGGCTGGACGCGCGTGGCATCACCATGCACCATACTGCAGGATATTTCAAAGCCTTTCTCAGCACGCCTTAGTTTCTATAAATACTGTAACAACAACCCGCAAAAATGCCTTATTTTGCTGTTTCTAACTGCAGAAACAAAAGCTGTAAAGTATATTTGTTTTTTTTTTTTAAGCTATTGCATAGCTTCTATTGCGGGCCTTGAGCGTGGAGACCGAATCCAGAAATTCCGTAACGAAAATAACCTAACACCCCCCACTCCGACCGGCACAGCGGTGATACTTTTTAGTTTTGCCATCTATCGATGAATAGCAGAACTTTCAATGACTTTTTGAAATATCACGCTTGTCTCTTTAGTTCTGCAAATCGCCTCTAGGTGGCATTGGTTGTATCGGCGTTACTGCGCTTAAGCTATTGCATAGCTTCCTGCTTCTATCGCGGGCCTTGAGCGTGGAGACCGAATCCAGAAATTCCGTAACGAAAATAACCTAACACCCCCCTCTCCGACCGGCACAGCGGTGATACTTTTTAGTTTTGCCATCTATCGATGAATAGCAGAACTTTTAATGACTTTTTGAAATATCACGCTTGTCTATGTGATCTAAAATTATTCCAATACCATTAAAAAATTTAAATATTTGTACGCCGGAAACGGCAGAATATGTTGGATCCAATTTTTTTTTTAATAACAACTGTATTGTACCATATTCTGACAAATAAATGATCTATCTATCTATCTATCTATCTCTTTAGTTCTGCAAATCGCCTCTAGGTGGCATTGGTTGTATCGGCGTTACTACGCATGCGTAATCCCCCTCTTCGCCCCGCAATCTGGTGACTCATGCCTGCTTAGAGTTTCAGCGTTAGGGCACCTCCTCTTTGTATTTACATAAAAAATGCTATGCAATAGCTTTACCGCGGCAGTCTCCGAATGCCACACGTCTTTTTTTTAAATAATAACGTCAAAATGTAAGGCGTAGTTTGTTCGGAAAGTTGTCACGCATGAATCGCAAGTAAAATTGTGATTACAACAAAGACATTTCTATACTGACGGATTACAACCATTCTATCTATTTCTGTGGTTTAAACGTAATGTTTGGAAAATTGACAAATCATTTTGGAAGATACTGCTGCCTAATTGCGTAACTCACTCGCGATCGCATTCATTCGGATTTCAATGTTCATTGCTCCGTGTGTTTTGACAATCCGTCATATTGACAACTACGTACCACGCAATGAATATTGCTGTAATTTAAAAATGAAAGCTGATGTCAATGTGAATGCATTACACAATTACCCCACTGGTCCGACCACGACCACAGATATAGATAGAGTAGACTGGTTGTAATCACAATTTTACTTGCGATTCATGCGTGGCAACTTTCGAACAAACTAACCCTTACATATTGACGTCATTAATTTAAAAAAAAATAACTTTAATCAAATGTACTTTACAGCTTTTGTTTTTGCATTTAGAAACAGCACAATGAGCCATTTTTGCGGGTTTTTGTTACAGTATTTACAGAAACAAGTCATAAGGCGTACTGAGAAAGGCTTTGAAACGCCCTGCACTATGGCGCAGAGTGTTGGCACGTGCGCCCTGCCCACTATTCCATTCTATCTATTTCTGTGCCCACGACACAGAGAATCCTAGTGTACCTTGTAAAATTTCTGGTTAAATAAAATTGTCATTATCATTATTGTATAAAGCTTTTATGCTTCTGTTATGTTTACAGATGCGCTGCAGTACGGTGCATCGCAGTTCGAGCAGCAAGCCAAGAGTTTGAAGAACAAGTTCTGGTTACAAAACCTTAAGGTTATTATGTTTTATATGTAAAAAATTAATTACTCACGTCTTACGGTCAACCGTATATTAATGGTTACAAAACCAGTATAACGCCTGGTTCCTATAATCTACCATTACCGACGGTCACTCGTTTTTTCCTTAAAAAACGTCAAATATTGACATTAAGTTAGAAGTTTTTTCAAAGAAAAACGAGCCGTCGTCGGTAAAAGCAAATTATAGGAACCCAGCGTAAGCATAGCCAGTCTTGTATGAAACTTACATACTAACGGCCAAAATTAATATCCAATCGATTACGATTTACCCTACTAGAGATAGAAATTTGACATATTTTGTATGGAACTTATGTCAAATTCCTATCTCTAGTAGGACAAATCGTGGATAGATTGGATATTAATTTTGCCCGTAAGTCAGTCTGCTTATAATGGATAAGTTACCATTTATACAAGGTGTACGCCTTGTACATAATTATGGTCTTCTATTACGTGATAGAAATAACTGAAAAACTCTTACGGGGAATTTAGCAGCCCCAATCAGTAAACAAATTGTTACTCGCTGACTGCCTCGTTGGTCTAGTGGTTGCAAGCGCGACTGCTGAGCGTGGGGTCCTGGGTTCGATTCCCGGGTCGGGCAAAGTGTTATTGGGTTTTTTCATTAGTAAATTCTCAGTAGCGGCCCGGAGTCTGGATTTGTGCCCAGTCAATGGCATTAGGCTCGCCCCCTAATACATGGGACTATAACATAACTGGCGAAATGTGGGTGTACTATTACACCTCTGCCTACCCCTTCGGGGAAATACAGGCGTGATGTTATGTGTTGTTACTCGCTGAATAGATAATTTATCGAAAATTCGTTTATAACAATTGAAGTACAGGCACTTTTTCAATCTACAACTACATCGGTCTATAATTTACAGAGTTAATAGTTTCTGATTAAACTACAGTACCTGTACTACTTCAATTGTTAAAAACGAATTTTTGATATATGATGTGAATACATCATTTATCGAAAATTCGCTGAATAGCGAATAATATTTTTTTACTGATGGGGGCGCCACTTGGTTGCTACATGCGCCTTAAGGTTTCGGCGTTTATTGGTTTGAATGCTAAAGTTTTTAATGCCTTATGGAGACTTTATTTTGTATGACACCTTCAAATTTTTTCATCCCTTATTAAGATTACTTTAAACGTCAACTAATTTAAGCTTTATTGCTTTCTCATTACAGATGATGATAATAATGGGTGTGATCGGAATCGTAATACTAGGCCTACTATTTGGTAAGTACCAACAGTTAACGTACTCACTGTCAATGTTGCCACGTGAAGCTTAGCCGTCTGTGTTGGAATGTTATGTGTGTGTGTGCGAAGTGGGGAGGGATGAAACTTGACTATCTAATTTCTTAGAGTAGAACCTACTTGAAACTATATTTAACTATTTTTAACACATTATGTCGTAGGACTAGAGAGAACAAAACTACCATTAGTTCTACCGTAGAACTGTGTAGAACTAGTGGGAATAAAGATTCCCACTAGTACTACTATTTTTAACACATTATATCGTCGGACTAGTGAGAACAAAAACTCCCAGTAGTTCTACCGTAGAACTAAGTACAAGAAGTGGGCAAGGCTCGGAACCGGTTTGAGAAATACTGGATAGTATCGGTTTATTGCGGTTTAGCTCCGAACTTTTCTTGAGAACGATAAAGTTCTTTTTAACCGGTTTAATCGACGAGCGCCAAGTAGTAAAGACAAGAAAAGTAGATACTACCCATTTTTGGATGTTTTGCAGTGGAACTGATTGAAGCAATGAAATAAACGTTCGTCCCGAAACAGAAATTTTCTTTCTACTGAATAAAAATAAAAACTAAACGGCGTTTGTTTGTATTGACCAGTTTTTATTGGTCTATACCGGTTAATCAGAAAAAACTTTGTTGTAAAGGTTCCTCAAAATACCGGTATAAAAACCGGTTTATTCCAGTATATCGGTTTTGCATCAAGTACATAATAACGGTTTCAAATTTTAACCGGTATCCGAGCCCTGGAAGTGGGAATAAAGAGTCCCACTAGTTCTACTATTCTGTACATATTACATCATTGGATTACTGAGAAAAAAAAACCCATTAGTTTTACCGTAGAATTATTTAGTAGAACAAGTGGGAACAAACACAATTATAAGCATAAAATATCCTAAAAGTAATAATTACAAGCATAGATAGATCGATTTTAGTTCGATAGATAGATACTCACGAATAAAATAGCCTCAAATAAAACTAATGACAACAAGAGGCCATCAAATAATTCTTGCGTGTCGCTTTATCTAAAAACGTTCCCAGAAGACTAGCGACATTGCCACAAGTATAAAAAAATACTTACATTAGTATTTTGTTTTAGTAGAAAATTTAACACTTGCAGTAAACTTGTACACAAATCTTCATCAATCTAATATTTATAAATTTTTTACGCAACTCAAAAATATACCATATTGTAATAATAATTGATTCAGATTTTGTTTATGATTTAAAAGTACGAGGTCTCATTGAATAAACTGTCAAGTTTCATCTCGTCCCCGAACACTTACCTATGTGCGAACACCCTGTGATTGGCTACCTAATAGTTTGCATCTGGAACCTTCCTTCAACGTCTATATGTTATGTATGATCTAGATAGAACTTGTACTACCACTGAAACCACTGCAATTGGCTTATTATTTCTCTTCCAAATTCTATGACTGTCTTCTTAGCTTCCTTGTTAGTAGATGTTTTAATTGATGCCCCCATACAAAAATATCACATGTAGGTATGAGAATGAAGAAAAATCCGTGGAACGGGAAGTTGGGTGAAAAATATAAAGATAATTTTCACAAAACCCCCATTTATCTCAAAGAACGTTTTATGTTCCTTCATGACACACATACTCGATACTTAAGATCATCGGAAAACTTGAGACTTCAGATGCCAGCACATTCAACCATATTCTATGACAAATCCTTCACAGTCCAAGCTGCTCGTTTATGGAATGCGTTACCTGTGCCTATAAGACGTGCTCAGTCCCTAGCTTCTTTTAAAAAACTTGTAAAGGAACATTACCTCTCTGTATAAACTGTTATTTTAGTGAGATGTTGCTACACTGGTATATACACGTATTTTATTTTGTTATTTATTAAAGAATATTATTTGTTGTTACATTTGTATATATTGTATATATTTGGTATATATTTATGGATATATATTAGAATTTATTTTATTTATACATGTAATATTTTCTATGGTAGGTAAATATCTATTTATTTATTATATTAAATATTAGTAAATTTTATGAAAGTGCACCACATACTGCCCCCATCTATTTTTCACGTCTTCCTTGTCCATCCAAAGGTTGTC
Source organism: Asteroscopus sphinx (assembly GCA_949699075.1). NCBI lineage: Eukaryota > Metazoa > Arthropoda > Insecta > Lepidoptera > Noctuidae > Asteroscopus > Asteroscopus sphinx. The sequence goes on along the minus strand of OX453022.1, from coordinate 15,167,728 downwards.
TGGAAGATATCGCTATTAGCGATAAGACCGCCAATGTACCCTTATTTTACATGTTAGTCCTAAGTTTAATAATGTTATTGGTGTACAATAAAGAATATTCTATCTATCTATCTATCTATTCACGGGTTGTCATGCCACACGAGTAGGTGAAAAATAGTAAATTACTGCAGTGGCCGGAAAAAAAGGCACTAATGGACGAACGTGAATATGTGGGCCGAAGTGACGCCGAGGCACACATACCTGAGTCCAATGCCTGGTTGCAACCAAAGCTTGTACTTTTCTCAAATAATGCTCGAAAATTCATACTAAGTAACTCCAACTCATGTTGCCAAATTAAATCAACAATTAATTAGATATTCCAAAATCAATGAACGACGAATAACTATATTTTTTCAGGCGTGAATATGTTCATTTGTATTTGCAAGCCTGTTCGAAATTTAAATAAAATCTTTGATAAGCTACCTTCTTGGTTGTTGTTTACCATGTTTCGGAGTAAAAAGTTCGTTCCATTTTTATTAATTTACATGATAGGTATGAGTTTTCACAGTAATTTATTTGGCCGCTAAACAGGACAAAAACCTTTCAATAGTTTTATTGTAGCAATTCTGTTTCTAAATAAAACAGTTTAGTGCATTGGAAATAACCAAACAGTAAGTTTAATAATAGTAATAAAGTGTGTATTTGAGTAGTAAAAGTAATCTGAAAATTATATATATGACAGCACTAGTGTGATCTTCACTCTGCACTTATTTCCGTGTCTTAAATTAAACGAAAACACTTGTTGTAGTATTGCACTGGATTTTGTCACTATGTATTTCCTAACAAAAGCAATTAACACAAATGTGTGTGAAAAAACATCCACAAATATATTCATCAATTTTCCACTCAAGTTAATGTAAAAAAATATAAATGGATATCTACAAAAAACCAGTTCTTTCAGCATACCACTCAGCTCAATGGCAAAAAATTATGAAAAGTCAAGCACGAGTAGCATTGCCAAATCCATTTTTCTGAATATAGGGACTTAAAAGAAAAAAAAGCGGGACAGGGGTGAAAAAATTGGGATGTAGACTTTTTAATACCAAAACATCATTTTGGAGAAAAAAAAAATGAACATGGGGAAAATTCATGAACTCGATCTAACAACCATATCATATAATTCCCTGTCTAGTAATCTTTGATTTAAACTACACGTAAGCTACGCGACAACTGCACGACAGCCAAACTTACGTACGTTGTAGCCATGCGAGAATAAAAATTATTTTTTAATTAAAATTAGAAATTTGAATTATCTGTAAAGACGCTTGTCATCTTAGTCTTCTTGCGACCACGAACTCTGCAAAGCTTTCTAAAAAAATCAATTTTAAATAATATACGCGATGTAATCCGGTTAAACTTCTTTTATTATAATGCGTAGTGATCGCGAAAACCCAAGAAATTATTACAACAATAAAGATTATTAAAATAATATTCCAGTACAGGTTTTAGTGCTTTTTGTTACCACTTTTCTTACCAATCTAGTTGCGTTCGGAATCACTCACTAATGACGTGCAGCAGTAAGATGACGTTATTGCGTTCGCTCGCGTCAAGTACGCGTCACGCGACGCATATCTGACAGCGATCGCCGAAGATAAGAGAATACGAAAAGCGTTGTTTTGATCGAAACTTAATTGCAAACTGCATTTCTTTAGTTACACAGATTAGCCTACTGAGAGGGCTGTTAGGTGGGACATCTGGCAACGCTATGCAAGAGTCCATTTTATTTATTTATTTATTATACATATTTATTGTATATTACACCAAACGAAAACAAAGACAATAGTTTACAGAAAGATTTTAATGTCCCTTCAACGACCAGCACGTAAAAGTGAACCACGATTAGTGTAGAGGGTAGTCGCTTCGACGCATATGTTCTGCTTACGGCTGTTTGCAGGTGATAACATTAAACAAATGTTTGGTTAGTTCGGTACCGAGGCACGCCGACAATGACTGGCCCAGCGCCGATTGCAGCCGGCAATAGCACTGTGACAGCAAATACTAATCATTGTGAGTATTAGAGATAGCCATTCTTCTTAAACTGCTTTCTTCTTTCTAATCTTCTGCATTTTAGTGCTTGTAGAAGTAGACGTATGTCTTACCATTGTATGTTTTTTTTTTCATTTTTCTTGTGCAGTGTATAAATGAGGCAGTGAGCGCAAGAGTGGCCTATCATTTTCCTATCATTTTCAGACAGAAAAAGCCAGACATAAAATGATTTTCAGTTCTGTCTGGAAAAGATAGGCCACTTAATTAAGAGGAATAAAGCAGCCAAGTGGCGCCCCCATCAGTAAAAAAAATATTACTCGCTAAATACATCATTTATCGAAAATCTTTTTTTATCGATTGAAGTACAGGTACAATTCATTGCGAATATAGGTAAGTACCTTACCGTCGTCGTACATTCGTTACATGAATATTGTCATAAAAACAATCTTTGTGTAGCTATATTCTGCCATTTAGCATGCAACGAGAAATACAGAGTTCTACGCCAAGCTATTAACTGAAGCGTCTAAAGCAATAAAACATAATACATTACATACGTCAAGAATAATACAATATCTTAATGTCAAAGTGAATATGAAAGCATGTCAAATGTAAATAATTGAAAGTGCATTATCGTGATGTCAAAACCTATTAAACAATATCAACGTAGATTTAATTTTTCATTAAGATACTCAACCACACTATAATATGCCTTGATAAAAAGAAATTGTTTCAATTTAAATTTAAATGTCTACGTTCGAACAATTCAATATATCTGTAGGAAGATGATTATTAAGAGGACGCTCCCAAAACGTATGTCCCACCCTCGCACTCCCCTTACACACCGCAACTGCGGGCCGCTCTCGTCAATTTTATGCGAGTTGCAATAGAACTCATTTTCGAGAAAATCATTCTCGCGTGTTTTACCACGGAAGTAAATGAGGTAAATCTCAACCAAGTTTTCTTTTTATTACAAGAATACTAAACAATCAATCAAATTTCCTATAGCTAGTATTTAATAAACTTTATTATCTTCCTATTTGCATATATTTTATATAGATAAGTTAAATAATAAAGGAGAAATATTCGAAAAATCTCTAAAAAGCATGATTTTCTAAAAATAAAAGTATCGAACAAAAATCAACTAATTATGTAAATGTCTAGTCAAACGATGGATAAAGGTTAAAAAAAACATGTATCTAAATTTGACATTCATCAAGCATGTGTTCGACTCAGCATATGTTTTCACAAAGTCACCTAATTTTGGGAGCCTAGCCTTAATGCGAGGCGCCATACAAAATATGCTTTACTGTAGTTTAATTAGAAACTATTAACTCTGTAACTTATAGTTCGCTGTAGTTGTAGATACAAAATATGCGAAAGACTGTCACTTTTGGCACTTTTTGTACCTACAACTACAGCGAACTATTTTACAGAGTTGATAGTTTATCTCGCTGATCCCTATATTTGTGTTCACATAAATCGACAAAATATAGGGAAAAGCTGATTTTTTTTTTCGCGGTTTGACCCTCAGTAAATGTTGCTCATACTGATGAGTATACAACAATGACAATTTAAGAGGTTTAGTATAAACTATGAATAAGTTTGTATGCACTTCTGTGGTCAGGTGTGAGTTGTCTACGAAGTGCCTTATCAGAGTAAATACAGTAATTCTTTTGACCCTTAAAATCATGGTAGGTACTAACATTTTATTACATTAATGTTTCTACATATTTTCTAGCTTCCACAGAGAAAATTATACCCATTATACTAACATATACCAAAAATCTTCACTGCCTTTTCACCTCACTATTTTTACATTTCTCACAGTAAAATTGCCAAACTTCCATAATACACCTACATTGAGCAATCATAGAAGTAGATAGGCGATTTTGAAATTTTCATATCCACACTTGTATTGTTTGAATTTTGACACCTACACGTTTATATTTTACATTTTTAATAATACAGCATGCTGACTTATAAGCAGTGATCGGAGTAGGTAGATTGAATTGGGGTCATTGATCCGAAACGTATAAATTAATATGGACATTCCTTCGGAATTTCGGAACTGGTATTTAAAAATCCGGAACTTAGGTAGGAATTGTATTAAAATATTGAAATTTAAGTGCAACAATTTATAAAAAGTTGTGGCCATAAAAAGGCTAAAAATAAAAATGTATTAATGCTTCGATCGGAATTCGATTGTTTTTATTATTCAACAGATAAATAATAAATTAATTTATTTGTGATACCTTCCTTTAAATTTTGAATTGAGTAGTAATAATATCACTACCAACAATAACAATATTTAATTGAATCCGGAAATACCGGAATTACTTTCCGGAAAAATGGCTTATCCATGTTCTTCTTTCTGTGTGAATTTATGATACAAGTGCCAAAAATCAATCTACCTACTCCGATCACTGCTTACAAGATACAGTACTCGCAAAAATATACTTCACTTCTCTATACACCCAGTTGCGTAATTGGAACATGGAAGTAACTATATGCATTTCATAACATGCATTGTCAAAATTAGGTGAAGAGTGTTTTGAGTGATTTGACTCGTGCCACATAGCTCCACATGGTGTGATTTAAGGGAAAGGAGAAATATTCCCATATTTTTTGTGTATGTTTTATTAAATAAAATTGTCGTTTTCAGGAAAATATATGTAATTTATTCACTCGTCGCATCCGTTGGGTTCCACTTCAAATGAGAAGCTGATTTATTATATAATAATTGATTCTAATCTATTATAATAATTATATCCGTATTACTAAAATTGTAATAATTAGGCTCTAAACTTAAAAGGAACGAAATATTACACAATACACTTGGCTGTTTTTTGAATAATACGATTATTCAATATATTAACGTAATTTAGGTCATAATATTTAGAATAGAAAGTTCCCTACTAAATGATTATTCGGTTAAAAATATAATTATAATGCTTTAAAGTTGCGAAAAGCATATATAACAGTAACATTAAGTAAATATATAAGTTATTATTTATCCGTATACAAGGTTTAGATTAAAGATCAGATACATTTTAGTAGTATTTTTTTCTTATCAAGAACATAAGCATTGAAATGAATATAACGGCTGTCTAAAAATTTGTTTTCGTGCCTTTTAGATACTATTTAGAGTCCTGACTATATTATATATATTATTCTATTTGCTCATTTGTATTAATTATAATTATGTATAATTGTGTATATAATAATTAACTTGTATTAGCCAAAAGCTTCTAAAGGACTTGATAAATTCTTCCAAATGTAGTGGAATCTTTCGTATATTGTAAAATAGTTTTAAAACACCTATTTATCAAAATTCCTAACACTAATTCATTGTGTTTTCTCAACGTAGTTCACATAATAAAACAGCAATGGTAGAAAAATGGAATTGAATTGACAGTAGAAAGAAAAAATAATAATTATAATATTAAATAATTTTCGCTTATTTTATAACATAACCGATCTTATGATTAGGATTGTAACTTAATTATAATTATTTTTAATGTCCAATAGTATTCATAGCGTCTTAGAAGTCAATTATTTGCTATTTATACAAATTATTCTATTTTAGCAGCTTGAAGCGTCAATTAAAAAATGTAGTTGATGATTTTCTTAATGCTATTTGCATTGAAATTAATTTCTAGGACAGCGATTATTATTATTTATTTATTTATATATACTTTATTGTACACCATAAAAAACATTAGGTACATTGAATATGCATTTAAACTATTGTACAAATGGCGGCCTAATCGCGATCAGCGATAAGGCCGCCAAAATTATTCAAAATTATTTTCTGTAAAGTCAATTTTAATATGTATTTTAGGCTTAAACTGTAAGTGCTTACAGTTTTTATTGGAGTGCCGTGTTTTAATATCACAATGTATGTGCTTTATTAATGGCCTAATTATTTGCACCACTAAAGTAAATACCTAAACTATAATTACTAGAGTACATGCAGTTGTATAGGGATATGAGGTTGTATTTTCTTTGTAGGTACAATGTGAAATTGTAAGCAGTTACAAATCAAGGTGCCACTGACAATATTACTTCTTTTATATAAAAATTAGAGTGATAATGGAAATGAGAATTTGAATTATATAATTATAATGATTTGACTATTCGGTGTTGTGCTAATCGCTTGTCTTTTCAATGTAGTTAATATATTACTTATCTACAAGACTTAAGAGGGAAGATAAAAGACAAATTCTATTATACACACAGTAGAAAATTATATTCTATTTCATAAAGTATCTCATAAGATATCTTATATAGCATTCCTTGTAAAGTGTATACAAATTCTTCATGATAAAATCTCAATGCCCCAGTGGGTTGTGATGCTGATCTTGGTTTATGTTGTAGATTACAAGAAAAAGCATTAAATGTTATGTAATTGTATTCTTCAACGTAACTTTGAACGACATCAAAATCTTGTTTGCGAATTATGATAATTAAAATTCCTTAACATTCTAATATTCCTTGATAGTTGCCATTTGCAACTTTATTTAAAAGTTTATAGATTTTAATTCATCGAATAAAATTTAAAACAATTAAAGTATATTCATATTTAATGACACAATTATATAATTAATATTTAAATGTTGTAGTATAAGATGATTATTTAATTATTTTTGTTTTAAATTTCACGGTTTTGGCGTGTTTTATTAATTAAAATCACAAAAGAAAGATCTAATGTACATGGAATTACCGATTATATAAAATGTGATGAATATATACAGTGAATCATACTTATTATTTTGTTTTTATCCTTGGCAATTATAAAATTGACAGTTTTTTTTGTTAATATGAGTATTTAAACTACCATGGTCACTTTTCAAATTATTAGATATCGCGCGATATTTATCATGTAAATCGTATTGTTTTTTTTGAGTTCCCGATATTTCGGCACTATTACAATTATGCGTCACGACCAACAGTTTACCCGGGAATGTTTTATCGGGACTCCAAAAAAAAAACTTACTTTGTAAATATCATGCGATAACTCATAGATTCAGAGACAATTTTTTCTCAGTACCTACATCATAAGATAAATTCATTTTTAATAATTCATTCATTCATTTATTCAATAACAATCTTAAATTGTGTCTAACAGAAAATACTCTGAAAAGATTTAAAAAAAAATACGTCACTATAACCACGTCTCTTCTTTTTGCAACGATAATACCCGCCAGAATCAAACCCACTGTCTCTAAAACCAATACATTGATTAACACCGCCCACAAACTAAGAAGTTCGTTAAATCACGAAGCCATTACGGTTGGAGCCCGTGTGTTATCCGTATGAGAAACTTCAATAATTTAATATTTAGCAACGATATCGCTTCGAGACACGAACTTAACGTGTTAATAGCAACGAACCGTCTTCGTAAATTGATAAATTTAGTCTTGTCACACTAGCTTCGATGTTGGGGCCAATGTTGGACCTCTACGCATACTAGTTATATTAATATTGGCCCATTATTATAATATAACATAACATAACATAACATCACGCCTGTATTTCCCCGAAGGGGTAGGCAGAGGTGTATTAGTACACCCACATTTCGCCAGTTATGTTATAGTCCCATGTAATAGGGGGCGAGCCTATTGCCATTGACCGGGCACAAATCCAGACTCCGGGCTGCTACTAAGAATTTCCTAATGAAAAAACCCAATAACCCAATATTTATTTCCTAAATGTACAGGGCAAGCTAATTATCATCAAAAAATAAGCTTTGCTTTAGTAACTTTAAATTTGCTTGGATACTGGGTTTTTTTTAAACTCTGGGGTTGATTTTAATTTTTAATTTTAATGTATTTGATATTAGGTATTGTGTTGGTATGGATAACAATATGGGTTCATCAACTCAGCCTATTGCAGTCCAGTGTAGGACATAAGCCTCTCCCAAGTTGCGCCACAACACTCTGTCCTCTGTGTTCCGCATTCAGCCCACCCCAGCTACCTTCTTCAAGTCTTCAGGTCATGGTCAGGTAAATCCTACAAGCTATGTCGGTCACTCCGGTACTTTTCACGTTATATAATCTCCTTACGGATTTTATCCAATATGAATATTATCTTTACTCAATATGGGTAAATCTATTAAAAAAATTATACTTAAAGGTAAATGAGGTAAGTAATAGAGTCCATAGATAATGAACCAAGTAAATTAATGATCAATTTTACCATTTTCATTTTTTAATTTTTTTTTTTTTTTTTTGTTTAATCAGTCCAAGATTCTTTTATAGCTACAATATTGGCGCACTTTGGATCCAATATGAGAAACACTGTAAAACGAACGAAATTAAACTTAACATCACACAAATATCATCCCTAAAACATTTAGAATAAAGGCTCATTTACATTACCATTTTTTATCTGCGTTCGGTTTCGCCAAGCCATAGACTACTAGACCATAGAGAATGATGTGAGAGTTCGCGAGCTTTCCCTTTGATAGTTAGCCGCCATTTTGAGTTACAGTAATGGTTGCTATGACGTGAGTTATGCGCCCGTGTCATTTGAACTTAACTAATGTTGGTAGTGCCAGTGCCGTTAATGCAAGTTAAATCGAAAAGTAAATAACGTAATTTATGAAACAGGGAGATTTATTGATTGTCCTTGTGACCTTTGCTTGTCATATTAAGAAAATGGCGCGAATTTTGACATAACATAAATCATAAAATCACGCCTGTATTTCCCCGAAGGAGTAGGCAGAGGTGTAATAGTATACACCCACATTTCGCTAGATATGTTATAGTCCAATGTAACAGAGGGCGAGCCTATTGCCATCGACCCATTGACCGTTCACAAATCTAGATTCAAGGCTGCTACTGAGAATTTACTAATGAAAAAAACCCAATAATACCTTGCCCGACCCGGGAATCGAACCCAGGCCACGCTAGCAGACGCGCTTTCAACCACTAGATCAACGAGGCAGGCGAATTTTGACATTTCTTTTTTTATAATAATAAATATTTGCTACATTTTACACAGCACCATCTAGTCCCAAACTAAGCAGAGTTTGTACTATGGGTACTAGACAATGGATATAATAACTTAATACTTTTTTTTTTGTAAATACTTATTTGTAACATATAAGAAACACCCAGACCAATATTTAAACACTTACCCAGCCGCTTAAGCCCCGGTTACCGGAATGGGCCAGACATAATGGAATTTTAATTGTGTCTGAAATTCCGGTATTAAACATGTTTATAATATTGTAGGATTAGCTAGAAGTAGGCTTAGGCTAAGCTCAAGCCTCTCTTTTTAACTGACGAAAAAAAGGAGGTGGTTCTCAATTCGACGCGTATATTTTTTATGTATGACCACGCATTACTTTTTACAGAGTAGTCCGATTTTAATGATTCTTTTTTTATTGGATAGGGTATATCTCGAAGTTGGTCCCATTTAAATTTAAAAATCAAAATCCACTCCTAAGGGTAGGAAAACAGGGGATGAGTGTTTGTACACCCACTGAATTCTTACCTGTTAAACGATTCTGTTGAAACTTTGTACACATAAATGTAGTTCTAGACACACTACCATATAATGAAGACTTGGAGTTAGATTTTAGCCACGAAAAAATTAAAAATAAAACTTTTTAACAAAAAATTTAACCGACGAAAACAGTAACTGAAAAGCGAAAAATAAAATGAAGCTTTTTAGTCTTAATTACTATTCTCCGAACTAAACAAATGTAAATAACTAATTATGAGTCCTGCTAACTTTATAAATGCGAAAGTATGGATGTTTATTTTTCCTTTAATCACGCTGAAACGGCTGATTTGAATGTGACACATATCACACACAGGTAGACCATAACCCGGATTATTATATAAGCTACTTTTTATCCAGAGTTGCTAGCCTATCGGTTTTTATTGGATGCTTTTCAGAGATTGTTCATTGGAATTGCACGATTTAATTCCCCACCGTTATATGGTAGACATTGCACCCTTACGCACGAGCCGATTTGCTAATAGTATTTTATATTATAGGATGGCGAAACGAGCTAAAACATAACATAACGTAACATAACATCACGCCTGTATTTCCCCGAAGGGGTAGGTAGAGGTGTATAATACACCCACATTTCGCCAGTTATTTTGTAGTCCCATGTAATAGGGGGCGAGCCTATTGCCATTAACCGGGCACAAATCCAGACTCCAGGCTGCTACTGAGAATTTCCTAATGAAAAAACCCAATAACACTTTGCCCGACCCGGGAATCGAACCCAGGACCCCACGCTCAGCAGTCGCACTTGCGACCACTAGAACAACGAGCTAAAGACCCACCTGGTGTTAAGAAAACTCATTTTTGAGTTAAGCTCGCCGATGTACATAAGCTTTTCTACTGTAACAATAATGGTGTGTACAATAAAGTAATAAGCGGTTATCTTTGGTCATAATAACTGTTAGGCTGTTGCTTGTTTATCATGCGTACAGGTAAATAATGGAATTCCTTCCTTCCTTCCTTCTCTGCTTCCCGAGAAGTATAATCTGGTGGTCTTCAAGGCTCGAGTGAATAGGTTTTTGCTGGGCAAGCGTGTACCATTGTCAACCGCACTATCGCTTAACATCAGGTGAGGTGGCGGTCAAAAGCAAGCCCAGTCTTTCTATGATGAATCGAACACAATAAAAGTTCACTTCTTTATCATGTTAACAGCTTGTAAGCAATACTTGCAAGCGAATAAAATATCATCTTACACCACTTTAACGAGAAATAGAAACATCACCATCGATTGCTTTCTCGAATCGATTGCTCTCGAAAAATCATGGGATATTTTCCGTTGAAATGTTAACCGCATATAAAGTGATGCAAAAATAAAGTACGAATACAATATTTTGTTGAGCAGACAAGCTATTAGTTACCCTGTGGGAACTGTCTGAGGAAATAAAGCGTGTTCTGTTACATACTGTTCTTAAATTGCGTTCGATAATTACGTACTATTTGTTCTCATGTGTTTTTGTTCATAACGCTCTGTATGGTTTCTATAACGCTTAAGGTAGCATTCCGATATCGGCGACCGCGACCGGTGACTGCAACAGGGGACTGAATGGTGACATTTTCTGCAGTTGAAGAAAAATTCTTAGTAGATTTATGTCTAAAAACCCATTTTACACTCTGTTTTTTCACACTTACTTGTTTTATTTAGTGAACAATCTCAAAAATTCATTATTAAAAATTATTAAAAGATATTATGTTAATAATTTTACACAATAAACTTTATAAACCTAATAACTTCTTAGGTTTTCGCGATCACTACACATTATAATAAAACAAAGTTAAGTTAAGTAACAGTGTATAGAAAGCCTACCCATACAGACAGGTACTTGAACGGTGAATCTCATCACCATCCTTGTCAGTTAGCTACCGTGGCCAAATCTTTGTTACAGAGAGCACATCGCATCTGCGACGCCGACCACCACTTGAACTTTACCACGTGAAGCATGTTCTCAAGCATAATAACTTGCGAGCTCCACATCCCCACCGCAAACGCCGCTCGAAACCCAGCACAGTTGATCGTCGACCTGCTGTTCTACCATTCATCAAAGGGGTCACCGACAGAATTGGTCATATCTTGAAGCCTTGAAGCGTGCTTCTATCAAAACCCATTTCAAGCCCCAAAGAAAGATCAGCCAACTCCTCAGACCGGTGAAGTGTCACATTCCCTTACAAGATGCAGGGGTCTACAAGATTGATTGTGATTGTGCGTTATCATACATAGGGCAAACAAAGCGTAGTATAGCCACTAGAATTACAGAACATATAGCCGACGTCAAGAACAGACGCTCCACAAAGTCTGCAGTGTGTGAACATGCCCTAGACAAACCTAACCATTTTCTTCGATTTGATAAACCACAAGTTCTGGCGAAGGAAAACCGATATGTACCTAGAATGCTCCGTGAGGCTAATGAAATTAAAAAACATCCTAATCTTAATAGAGAAGATGCTTGGCAGCTGCCACCTGTTTGGAACCCAGTCCTAAAAATAATCAAGTCCTAAACAGCACGCAACACTGTAAAAGATAATGATATTGTGAGTGATTACTGCGTGCATCGAAACGATTTTAATTAATAAGTATTGTACGGTAGATTAAAATAATTTATTAGAAATATCTGTATTGATTGATTGTCATCTTAGTCTACCTGCGACCACGAAATGCTGCAAAGCTTTTGAAACGTCAGGGAAACCAATTTAAATAATATACGCGATTTAATCCGGTTAAACTTTGTTTTATAAACCTAATTACATGTGCAGAAGTATATTCTGTTTTTTCTCTCTTGTCTTATTTAGTAAATAATCTTGGCACATCTCTTTATTCAAATAACTACTAATAAAATATAACTACTAGTTCTAATGTAATAAAAATTCTAGTTCTAATGTTCTAATGTAGTTCTAGTGTAATAAAAAAAAAACATTTAGTGTGTGTAATTGTGGGCACATTGCTCGCAGAACGGATGGCAGATGGGGCAGTAAAGTTCTGGAGTGGCAACCGCGTACTGGAAGGCACAGCGTGGGTAGGCCCCCCACAAGGTGGACCGACGACCTGGTGAAGGTCGCGGGAATCCGCTGGATGCGGAAGGCGCAGGACCGGTAGTTGTGGCGATGCTTGGGGGAGGCCTATGTCCAGCAGTGAACGTCTTTCGGCTGAACTGTGATGTGTGTGTGAAATTGTTAAAATAATGTCTTTTAATAATTATTATTGACGAATTGCATTAAAAAGACATGCCAAGATTGTTTACTAGATAAGACAAGTAAGAAAAAACATATTTTATCAGTAGCTTTTCAAATAAAGAGACATGTCAAGATTGTTTAATAAATAAGGCAAGTGAGAAAAAACAGAACATGATCGGAGACTCAAAATATCATTGTGAGAGAAAATATTCGGGAAATAATTAGGAATTGTCGACGACCTCTGTGGTCTAGTGGTTCGAGTGTCGGACTGCTGATCACGAGGTCGTGAGTTCGATTCCCACAGGACACAAATATTTGTGTGATGAACATGAGTGTTTGTGTTGGTCTGGTTGTTTCTTATGTATTATAAGTATGTATTTACATAAAAAAAGTATATAAGTATTATATCCATTGTCTAGTACCCATACCACAAGCTCTGCTTAGTTTGGGACCAGATGGTGATGTGTAAAAATGTCCCAAAAATATTTATTTATATTTATTGTCCTACTAGGTATTCATCTAATAACTGCTATTTATTAATTTTTCTGGTTGTAGAGAAATAGTCCGACATAGTTGTATTAAGAATTAGCTGACGCCCGTTGCCTCGCTTCCGTATTTACTTCATACAAACTATCAACCCATATTTAACCCCTTAGCGAATTTTCAAAAAACCCTTAAGGGTGAAGTAAGGATAATTAATTACTGAATCTAATAAAATAATATCATCATCATCATTTCAGTCGAAAGGACACTACTGGACATAAGTTTCCTTCAAAAGGGCCTATATACCATAGGTAATCGCCACGCTTGGCAGGCGGGTTGGCGATCGCAGTTGATTGAATAAATACTCAGAGAACGCTGCTGTCCATCCTCTGATGAACCCCTTGGTCGCCTTTTACTACACCCACGAGTAGAGATAGGTGGTGCTATTCTTCATGTCCGGCAACATACGGAACTATCCGGCACCACACAAGAGAATAATTTATGAGATCCACGAGAGGATCTTAAGAGGATTTGATTTGATGACCTCTGTGGTCTAGTGGTTCGAGTGTCGGACTGCTGATAACGAAGTCGTGGGTTCGATTCCCACAGGACACAAATATTTGTGTGATGAACATAAGTGTTTGTGTTGGTCTGGGTGTGTTGCTTATGTATTATAAGTATGTATTTACAAAAAAAAAAAAAAAAAGTATATACGTATTATATCCATTGTCTAGTACCCATACCACAAGCTCTGCTTAGTTTGGGACTAGATGGTGCTGTGTAAAAATGTCCCAAAGATATTTATTTATTTTTTATTTATTTATAAAAAAAATGGTGACATTCCAAATCCTTCATAGTTCAATGTATTTATCCAGATAAAACAAAACGAAAACGATAGTGTATGAGAGACCAATCCTTAGTGAGAACAAATAACTCAGGGTAGTGGTAACAGAATCATAATGCTCGTAGATCTAAAAGAGTTGGCTGCGAGATATTGAATTTAGTGTGAACACTTGCAGCATTATTTAATTGCGTGTCAGTGCCGGCGCCTCGCCTGGTGAGAGGTGATACACAGTGCTACGATTGACGGGCTAGCTGAGGATAAAATATAAGTGGTTAATTTGGTCTGGAAGATTGGAAAATGTTGGAGTTACGATCAATGTAATGTAGGTTAAAAATGAACGCCTTTAGTGTTGATAACTGTATAACTATATCGAAAAAAATAGGTGAACGAGAGGTCACCCGCGGTGATAGCAGCTAGTGGTGGTCTTGTACTGTTCTGGGGTGTTATTTTCCCGGCACATGCCAAAGGTGTAGCACTAGAGGGGCGCCGCGCGTGGTCTATTGGAGTTTCCGGAGTTCCTCTGTTTTGTGCTGAGGTTGGTCACAATGTTAGTCAGTAGGAGTCCAAAATATCACTCCGCCTTCCCCATACGGAGGATAACCATGAGAATTTCCACCAGAAAACAAAAAGTACTATACTATTCTTGTGTAGAAAAATCATCTTTTCTCAAAAATGCTTAGAAACTTTTACCAACCTTATTCGAGATAAATTGGAAATGCTGTCCAGGGTCAAATACATGTGAGCAGCGGCTGGAAAACTCATATATATTGTTTAATTTAAAAATTGAACGAACTTTTTACTCCGAAACATGGCAACCAGGAGGTAATTTATCTAAGATTTTATTTAAATTTCGATTTGGCTTGCAAATAGAGCTGTTTAAAGTAAATAGAAACAAATGAACATATTGACGCGTGAAAAATATTGTATAAATTCCAGAAACAATGACGAACAATTGATTCTGGATATTCTAATTGATTTTTGACAAAATGAGTTGGTACCTATTACTTGGTTTGAATTTCCACGCATTATTTGAGAAAAGTAGTAAACAAGCCTTGACCACAACAATACATTGATGAACTCACGTATGTGTGCCTTGGCTTTGCCACGGCCCACATTTTCATGTTCGTCCATCAAAGCCTTTTTTGCTGATCTCTGCAGTAATGCACTATTCTTTGAAAAATCATTGTTTACTGTCTCAAGACGGCAAATAACAAATACAACACACTGTAGTCTGCCGTAGTAAAACAGTAACATAAAATCACAATAGTATTTTGTCTACCATATTTGCGTGTGCGCAGTGTGCAGTGATAGTTCGCGGTAATGGGTCTGTCAGGTGTTTGAGGAGCACATATCGCTGTTTATTTTCACATTCCGTGAATTTTAACAATGTAGATTTTTTTTTTTGTTGTAACAACCTCGCGACCCTAAGGTCAACACGTAAACGCACAAACTGCTAACACTTTGTGCGTTTGAATGATAAACAACCTTATTCTTAGTTTGTACTAAACCTCGTAAGGGGTCATTGTAATCATCACTATGAACAACTTTTACTATGGGACCAAACCGGAAACCGCAGAAAAAAATATATTTCTCTCTTCATTTACTTTTATATAGATCGACAAAATATAGGGAACAGCAGATTTTTTTTCGCGATTTCTTGGTTGGCCCCATTGTAAAAGTTGTTCATAATGATAAATACAATGACCCCTTAAGAGGTTTAGTATAAACTAAGAATAAGGTTGTATTTTTGTAGGATAAAAATCTATATATAAATAAGTAAAGACCTTACCTTACCTTACCTTAGTACCTACCTAGTAGTTAGTAGTGGTAGTTCAGTACCTTTCCCTCCTCTGTTAGTCAACCTTTTTTGTATTTTATTTTGTTTTATAGCTATTGACGAGCTTTAGTGTTAACGATTAAAAAAACCGGTTTTTTTCCATACCTTCGACGGAGCTAAGGTATCATCATCAACTCAGCCTATCGCAGTCCACTGCTGGACATAGGTAGGACGTAGGTAGGTAGGTAGCTGGAGCTAAGGTATACTCTTTGATAATAGTACATGATGATACAAGTGAGCTAAGTTGACTATTATACTCGAGGCTGGATTGCAGCCCGAGCCGAAGGCGAGGGCGTAATGGAGCCGAGAGTATATAATAGTCAATGCTCACGCAATGCAAACGTCATATGACGTTTTTCTACACACTTGCGAGGAAAAAGACATACAAATACATATTTTAGACAAATATTGAATTTGTGAAAAATGGCGCGTGGATTACATTACTGTAATCGCACCTTAGATTATAGTAGGTCTGTGAATCGCACGGTGACTGACAGCTATGGGCTAGCAGGTGGGCGAAGGAAACCGCCAAACAGCCTAATATTAAAAATATAATAAATAGATCAACTCAGCCTATCGCAGTCCACTGCTGGACATAGGCCTCTCCCAAGTTGCGCCACAACACTCGGATAAATAGATATTTTTTATTTATAACACAAATTAATGTTAATTTGTTGACAAAAATAAATAATTTGATGAAATGAAATGTTTATTTATCATATTTTAATTAATACCGTTGATTTATTCCCAAAAATGTTTTATTTAGTTCAGGCATATAAACTCTTTGCTACCATTTAAAAAATAAACTGTAAAGTAAAAAAAAAGCACTAGTACGATAATATAATGTAAAAAGCACGCGTGCGTTATAAGCTACATTATGAACCTAAAAGCGGTGCATTAAGAGCTACTTTACGAGCAAGTGTGTTGAAAAAGAACCTTAATAACGTTTGAACTTTAAAATTAAAAAAAAACTACGGTCTTATTTCGACCACTAGGCGACCATTAGTTCAAATAAAACTGACGTCGGAAAAATTTGTGAATGTGGCTTACTGGCTTACTCGTTCATATTCTTAGCAAAAAGTCGAAGATTTATCGACTTGCAACGGCCCAAAACTACTTGACAATAAATAATTCAGACGTTATAATGTTGTCTTTCAAGAATATTACGAGAGCAACATCTATAAAATCTTGACAACATGTGAGCCTCTACTCACTCCAGCTCTTGCTCCTTGCATCAATCCTAGTGTGACTAACGGCCAAAATTAATATCCAATCTATCCACGATTTGCCCTACTAGAGATAGGAATTTGACATAAGCTCCATACAAAATATGTCAAATTTCTATCTCTAGTAGGGCAAATCGTGGATAGATTGGATATTAATTTTGGCCGTAAGTGGATGCTGTTCGGTTGCTGCGCGTGCGCTTTGCAAGCGGTTGCGGTGCGTACGCGTTGACACTTGTGACTATGAAAGCGTAGTCGTATAAACTAGACTCATGTTCAGCAATAAAAGTGTGCGGACTGATATTGTGACGATGATAATGTTATATTTGTTCAAAATACATGTTCAATATTAATTCAAATAGTACAATACTGTTAAGCGTCTGCTACACGGTGACAAACCAGCCTCCCCACCAAGGTGACCTTGCTGGTTTCCAACCATGTAGACTGTGGTTTGTCACCAAATTTTGTTTGACGACGGCTGTCAGCGATCAACATCCCACCAAGGTCACCTTAGGTCAAGGTCTCTTTGTTGTTAATATTATTGAAGTAGGTACTTACTAATCATTAACCCTTAAATATTATAGTGCTGTCATGGTTGGTTTTGATGGTTTTAATGTGTCGTATAATATATTTAACATACTCACTTGGCTCCTGATAAGCAAACATTAGTTCTAACTATAAAACTATGGTCACTTCTTCTTCTATATACTAAGGTTCATCTTCTATCTGTAATAATTCAATTAAATAAATGTGACCGTCTCCAATAATACCTTATTTCGTGTCCGTAACACAAACTTGCCCACAACAACAAGTCTTATAAAACACTATCGCTGTAACTGTGAGCTTATTATTTTCACGGTTACTCATCCCAAGTGCCTGTCAGACCGTTCATATTACGTGTGGCCTGTAGGTAATAGCAAATTGCGATTATTATGTTACAGCCTAACGAGGTGCTTGCGACTTTCCCTATAATCGGCAGGCTGTACCGACTTTCCGGGCCTTTTGTTGGCTCTTAGAGTTTTGCTTGATACTGCACTTATGCGCTTAGCGAATGTATGATAATGTGTACGAGTAATGGTGAAGAGAGTGGTAATTTAGGGGCTATTTTGAAGTTAACGGGTAATGAAATTATATTGTGATTTGTGGTCGAACTTTCAAGAAGTAATGTATGTTGGTACATCGAAACGAGCTAAAGACCCACCTGATGTTAAGCGGCAACCTTTGCCCGTAGCAACTGCAATACCACCTAGGCTGTTGCCTAAATGGTATACTGCAAGACGCGTTCGCCACACTAAGAATAAAGATTGAAAGTCTCATGTGATTGTAATTTCACCAGCACCCGTTAATACCCTTAACACCGGAACACAGCAATGAAAGCATCACTGTTTGGCGGCAGAAATAGATACGGTGGTACATAGCGGTGGTAGTACTTCCCTGGACGAGCTTCTTTACAAAGAGTTCTACTACTACTTTACTTAACTATGCTAGATCAAAACCTATTGATCTTCTTACGAATCTTCTTTGGATATCTTCTTGAAAAACGTACAAACTCAGATTTATAAACGTACGATCTCCTTTCTTGACAAACTGGGCGGAATTTTAGCTAGCCAAAAAAATTAACTGGAATGTAAAAATCTAAATTGGCATGATTTTTTGCATCATTTACAAAGAAGCAAAGAAGCCAAGTAAATCAAGTAATATATTTTATTGGTAAACGCAGCATAGTTGCGGGTAGTTGACTAAATTGTTTCATATCATAAAGTCAATTCTACGCCATTTAGGGGCCCCCTCCTTAACAAGCGAGGTGAAAGATTTTACTCCATTATTATATTACTTGTATTTACTGACAGATGAAGCATGTGTCAAGTTACACGTATTATTTAACGCTTATATCGCTTGAGCCAGGCATTAAGCGAAGTGGTGTTGAAACCTAGGTATGTAGGGAAGAAAATGATGAAGGTCCTGTGTATATTTAAAGAACTAACCAAAGACTTGTTGGGAGCTATTTGTTATGTTTCTACAGAGGTAATTACTTACCTTATATTATTCATGTTTACCCTACTTAGTCCAACTCAAGGCAAGCATACAAGCTTGCCTTGAGTTGGACTAAGTACTGGTACAATTCTTTTTTTTTGCGTGTTGAAATTTTCTTGGATGCACTCCGCCTAGAGAAGACGGAGCCAATGTCGGAATCTTACCGACTAAAACCACGACGGTGTTCTTTCAACTATCTATGGCAGGGGGCGTGGGAAATACTCTGCATTTTCCACCCAATCCCGCACCCTCTTCCCGACTGCGGCATGCCGCTGTTACAGCCTTAGCGACAAGGCTCACTCCTAGGGTGGCTGGAGGTCGGCTTACGCCCTCCTGCGGCGCTCAGTCCATCTTCTGTGGGTGGGAAGAGAGGTAGTCGTCTCTCGAAATCTCTTCGCCGCCTCCTTCGAAATCATCATCTCTTCGCAGAAGGAGTCGACGCCTTCCCAAGCGCTCTCAAGCGCTGAGGACAGATCACAGGACCACGGCCTGAAGCAAGAGATCGCTGCCACCTACTTCAGTGATAAGGTCATGGCGCTGCGTGGCCGAAGCTGGGCACTCCGCCAGTGTGTGCTGCACCACGTGCTCAATTCAGCTCCCGCAGTGACTGGTACAGGTCTTTTTTTTTACCTGGGGAATTCTTCATGGACGCACTCTGCCGGGATGACGGAGCCAATGTCGGACTCTTACCGACTAAAACCACCACAGTTTTACTCTACTAACCTTTGACCGGGGGTGTGAGATACGATCTGCAGTCTCCATCCACCCCCAACAGGTCCCGGCTCGGCACTAGTAGGCGAGCCCCTTTTTCTCTTGCGTCCGAATAGCGCGCAACCACAGTGTGATGCCGTTTGAAGCCCCTTTTTAGTTAACAAATCCACATTATGTTTTCTCCAAATATAGAACATAATTTTTATCACATTTTCTTTTATTATTTATGCAAAGCCACAACATCAATATTATTTTACGTACGAAAGAAACTATGTAAATAATAATCACAACATCATCGCTTCCAGTGGAAGCAGCCCTATCTTTACAATCACAATACAATCACGGTAAGCGTATCAGTGCCGACAAGAGCAACAATTGCTTATTATTGTAATACTGTAATGTAACTGACTGCAGTAATGCATTTTATATTGTTTATCGTTCCGTAAGCAGGGGAAATAAAGAAATAAAAGGGTTTCGTAGAGTTATAAGTATAATGTATTTTGATGGTGTATGGTAATGTGGTTGATGCTTCTGTAAAATTTCTCAGCTTGTAGTCAGCCAGATGTTGTTTGATATAATTATATTGAAGACATAATGACAGAGTCGTCTGTGCTTTATAACTAAATTTAAGATTCATCAAAATGCCTAGAACAGACTGATTGCCATGTTTTCGATTTTCTGATTACGGATTTCGTATTTGGCTGACAACCAAGACCGAAGGCTATACCTACTCTCCAAGGTATTAAGGGATATTTATGTGTGTATCTGTGGCATCGTTGATTATTCTTGGAGATTTGGCATACCTTCCAAGCAAGCACAGTTGTAGGAAAAATTGTGGTTTAAAAAGTGAAATGGGTGTCTTGTAACTATCCGTACCTGATCGGTTTCACAAAGACTAAGGATGCTTCCAATGCGCGTACGTACAGTACGTGCCGACAACAACGAGATAGAAACATTCCAATTTCAAATTCTTGTCATTATTGTTCCCATTCGTGGCCGCATTGCACAGAAGAATTCCATTTTCGAATCGATTTACTTTTTCATAAAGTATTTTTTCTGGAATTAGTAAAATTCGTTATATTGTGCAATGTATTATAAAAAAAATATGAGTGAAAAAAATAACATGGTATAAAAACCATTTATTTGATTCTCTTACCCCCAGTTTCCGAAAGGCTGATCAACGCAAAAATTAATTAATCAGCTGTCAAATCTTAGGTCAAGCGATGTGATTGGTTGTTAAAATTTTTGCCGGCCAATCACAGAATCTGACATTAAGCTAGGTTCAAATTGCTCTGTCGGGGTGTGTCGTGGCGCGACAGAATGCTATCGGTTTCGTTCATAAATTGTGATTAGATTCACATTGGTGTGTCGCAACGTGTTATGGCGGCGTGTGTTGCGGGACACATCGCTCGGCTCCCGGTCGCGCCAGAGAGGTGGTTGGGGATCTGTCGCGACACATCGCACCACACTGATGTGAATCTAGCAGTACGACGCGTTAAAGCGAGGACGTCGTGTTGTATGCATTTTATTCATTCTGAAATATCGGTGAAATCTTTCACCGTCACTTTCTAATTCTTGAACGAGACAGTGAAAAGCTCCTCTAGTCTCCCTTAATGTATTTAAAGGATGTACCCAATATCTTATTTTCCTTTTTTAACAAGATTCGTCATTAAAAGAAATTGAATATCTTCATCAAAATCACTGTCACTATACTTGAAGAAAACATTTTATACGTGAGTTTTACCTCAAATCTGACTTGACAATGATCTTATAACGTGCCACACGCGGAGACAACACGGCACATCGATGTGAATACTCAGCGCCACAACAGATAGCGCCCCGACACACCCCAACACAGCAATATGAACCTAGCTTTAGATTTGACAATACATCAAATTGATCAGCCTTTCAGAAACTTGGGGTTTGTGATTCTAAACAAACTTCTTTTAGGATTCGCGTTTATTCTGTTAGGTACACGTTGTATTAGGTTCAGTACGCACGGCTACACATCAAGCTGTAAATTTCCAGTATAAGCTGATCTCGCATTGTACGGAAAACCTATACAATGCGAGGTCAGCTTGTACTGGAAATGTACAGCTTGATGTGTGGCCGTGTGTACATACGGAAATACAATTAAAACCTACTGATATTCAAATTCAGTCATTGTAAGATAAATTAAAACGATCCTAATCAGTTAATTGCTGGCTCCAGATATCATCATCTTATTGTTTGCGTATCACAACGGTTAGAACTACCGGGTATGTTGGTCAGAGGCCAAGTTGGTTTGAGGCCATAAATACAGCGGTTGATAGAATCTGAGTACTTAAACTACGTGATAATCGAAACAATCATAAGTTTCAATATTGACTACAGCAATACAAATATAGCCTGTAAAAGTACAATACAAATTATAATTTATTATGGATTACAAAAGCTAAGCGTTCACCATGGCTATGGCAAGAACAATTGATTTTGTGATAATGATTGTATAGTCATAGTCCAACTGCTCAACTAGTGGCGGTACACCACAGAATTAGACCTGTGTTAATAATAAAATGAAATGATATGACAATACTTCTTGTTGATGTGCGTCGGTGTTTGCCGTTTATTTTCGAGACGGTTTACTGTAATGTTCGACTGCACGCGCCAGTTGTTTTCTGCCACTATTTGAGCGGATGGACTTTGCCACCATCTAGATTTATGACCACAGTATTTATATTTATATACTATTATATACACAGTATTAGTATTTATATTATATCACCACAGATTTTAACGCAATATTTACCTTCTACAGTAGCTACTTGAAGAAGAGAATAGGAAGCTGATGTATTTTAAGATTGGAAGAATTTTTTTAAATGTTCTCAGCGTCACTAATTAAAAATTTGTCGATTTTCAATACCTTATAAGTAAGGTTCCATTCCCATTCGGTCTCGGTTTTTCTGGCCTCATCGTAGCCTAAACTACATACTCAAACAATTAACAAGAACACGTGGTAGGTGTGATCGCCCATACGTCACTGACTTATAGTTATGAAACTTTCAATAACCGGCTTTATGATTATGTCTTGTTTTAAAATAGTGAAGTCCGGTGGGGCAATCGTGTAATGCATTCACTTTGACATTAGCTTTCATTTTGAAATTAAAGCAATATTCATTGCGTGGTACGTAGTTGCCGATAACACGGATTGTCAAAACACACGGAGCAATGAATATTGACATCCAGATGATTGCGATCGCGAGTGAGTTACGCAATTCGGCAGCTGGATCCAATGAGAGGGAATAATGGCGTGAATATCAGAAATTGAAATTTCTACTAAATTCAACGACGTCAATATATAGACACGCGATCTCATATAAGTAGCATGTTCCAAATTCAGTTGACGCAACCGTTGATAAAATTTACGTGTGTTCGCGAGACAGCTGTCAAGTGAACTAATGACAGATGACAGTGTGGTTCCGGAACCACAACTTTGTGTAACCATGTTGTTCTTTTGAACAGCACATTTATTTATTTAATTCTTTATGCACAACAGGGTATAAAGGCACATCTAGTACGTAGTACATATATATCGATGACTAAATTCAAACTTTTGTTTAGGATACCGAAAAGCGTTCTGGGTTCTGTGTTTTGATTGGCTCCTTATGACACGGTGACACTGCACGTACTAATTCAAAAGAGGAACGCAGAACTGTAGGGCGATCTACAAATGAGACGAAACATTAGAACAACATTAGTTTTTTTTTTAAATCACTGGTACAATTTCTTTAGTTTTACTTTACTACAAAAAATCTCTACTTTACGACTACTACTTTTGATTGGCTCACGTCAACCCTGTGAAAGTCAATACAATTCAATATCAATTGCATGGCACGAAATAAAAGAAAATCTCCCTTTTTATTCCCAAGTCTTTTGTTTTCCTGAACCAAACTTTAATCAATTTATCAAATACATTACTTATAACTAATGTTACGAAATTTTCATTAGCCGGCTTTACGTAATGTCTTGTTTTAAAGTAACTGCAGCATATTATTGCTGAGCTATTCTCGTTAGCTCCAGCCCCAACAAACATGATTAGTAAGTTTAAAGGTTAAGAATCACTGAACTGTTTCCTTGTCTTGGGAATTGGAATCATTAAATTGTGGAAAGTGTAGATAGAACAGAAGAATAGAATAGAATAGAACTTTTAATCGCAGGAATAGTTGTTTTACAAGATCTTAATAATATTACAGTGTCGATAGAATCATGTTCCACCTTATATGAAAAGGCAGGCAAATATTTTATTAAAATGCATTGAGATTGCTTACGTATTGTATTACTTTTAAAATATTTATCACTTAAATCTAAATGCTTCTGTTTAGATATTCAAAAAGTTACATTATTATTTTATTATTATTAGGACATTTCGATTGATGATCAAAATGGTTAGAAAACCACAAAAGAATGTAAAAAATTGTAAAAGAAGAGCAATGCTTTATATTTAATGCGGCGGGTGGTGCTTTTCTCCATAGAAACGTTCTCGGCTGTATTCTTTCTGGTTCATAACCCTAAACCAAAGATTTTTACAGTAAAATAATAATCAACATAATGTCCCTATGTTTTCCTTTGTTTTTTTTTTTGTATAATCATTAGAAGCCCTCAAAAATACCCAAAATTGCCTATTTAGACCGCTATCAACAGAGACCACAGTACATATTCTTCTTATTCAGTTTATGAAATATCTTTGTAATTGCTCCAGTTTCGAAGGAGAAATAGGCGAGAGCAAAACCTCGAATTATGACTTTTGTACTAAGGCTATTCAGTCGGAACTGCAGTTGTCCTTATTGCACTGATTTGAGGCCGAGCGCGAGATTTTAAGTATTAAGGTCAAAAACAGTACTCTTGCATCGAATCTAGAATATGGAAACCATATTCTAGATTCAGAGTTCGCGTGACCAGAGACCATTCAACGTGGCAACACTGCCAGTCTTTTGGGCACTATGCCAAATGACACCGATGTAGAGGTAAATACTTCGACGCCTAAGTGCGCCTTTTTGTATTATTTTATTTTTTACCATTATTTTATTATGTATCATTTTTTCCTTTTTTCGGCAAGTTCGCCATACTTTCCCAACCACTGCAACTCCTGAATGCCAGGTTCTATAATGGCGAACAACCAGAAAAAACGCCGAAACAATGAAACTCGGCGAGTCTCGGGGAAATGATTGAACTGTCTCGGAACCAGCAATGAAATTGATGAGAAAAAAAATTAGGAGGAGTAGGAAGAAAATGTTTTATACATATTGTATATTTATAAACAACGTGTAACAGAATGGTGTAGTTATATTTTCAAAGAACTCATTCAGGAAATGCTATCATCAACTCAGCCTATCGCAGTCCACTGCTGGACATGGCCACTGAGGTGCTTCTCCGGATAATTTCGTTATGGATTTTATCCTTCAAATAAACTCCAAGCATAGCTCGCTCCATAGCTCGCTGAGCGACTGAGGGAATGCTATCGAACAACTTTTAATATGGGGTCAACTCTGAATTCGTGAAAAAAAACCCTAGTGAATAGTGCAATACCTATTCTATTTATTTTTATTTATTTATTTATAGTTAATTAACACGGTACTAAAACCAATTATATTAATTAACATAGAAACGATACAGAAGTAGTAGAGAGAGCTCCTTTGTGAAGAAGCTCGTCCGGGGAAGTACAAACTTCTGCCGCCAAACAGTTATGCTTGCATTGTTGTTTCGGTACGAAGGGTACGGGTGCCGGTGACATTACAATCACATGAGACTTTCCATCTTTATGTCTCAGTTTGGCAAACCGACTCACAATAACATTTAGGCAACAGCCTAGATGGTATTGCAGTTGTTATGGGCAAAAGTAACCGCTTAACATCAGGTGGGTCTTTAGCTCGTTTCGCCATACTATATATAGCATAAAAAAACCTTCTCGACCGAAAAGTATGGAATACCGCTGATTTATTTTTCACAATTTCAGGATTGACTCCGTAGTATTAAGTTGTTCTATGCTATGCCCTGAATTAGCTCATAAATTAATATGACCACGCATTTCTGATACACATTGTATAAACTTATAGAATTATTGGTTTATTAAACAACGTGTAATTGAAATAACTGAAAACCTCAGGGCTCATTGTACTCATCTGTATGGACAACTTTTACTATGAGACTAATGAAAGAAAGAAAGAAAGAAAAATAGTTTATTGTCACAGTTAACGACGCGCAACATTTAAAACACAGTGATGAACACAAGCAGGCAACTTATAGGTGCTTAATGCAGAAATAGCAAAAAAATATTATCTGTTGCCTACATTTTGTCGAGCTAAGCGAACAAAAATGTATGTATCAGGTGTTTTTTTTACGATTTCAGGTTTGGCCAATAGTAAAAGTTCTTCATACTGATGAGTACAATGACCCCTTAATAGGTTTTAGTTATTTCAATAATACGTTGTGTAAAGTTGTATTTAATGTGAATTAAATACTCCATTAAGCCAGAAAATCGTCCCAATATAAACTCCACTGAGTATTTACTATAACGATGTGGCTATTAGGGTTAAGTGCCCCTGTTTCGTGGGGACGACACGTCACAGGTTAAGTGGGCCCGTACTATAAAATTTTACTACACACATTCTGACTGTACGATTGTTATAACTAAATTGACTGCCAATGTCCTGGTAAGGATTACCTACTGTTTTTTTAAATGTGTTACTGTATTCTTGTTAAATTGATAAGGTAAGAATAAACTAGAGTCACTAGAAACTTGTAGATAGCGCGAAGAGTTTTCTAGGTACAGTCGACGAGTCGAAGGAACCGTTTTAATTAAGTAATAAAAAAAACAGCCAAGTGTGAGTCGGACTCACGCAGTAAGGGTTCCGTACCACCTATCGACCTGATACTCCATAAAAACTGATTTAATTTCCGAAAATTTATCAAAAGACATCAACGTACGTACGCGAAATGTGAATTTTTACATCTCTTTCTTACGTAGGTACCACCACATATGTCTTCGTTAGTCATGTTTTTAGTATTTGTTGCTAAACTACATAGTATGCACTATAATCGGACCAAGTTTGACGCTGTCATGTATTACCGTTTTGAAGATAGAGCAGGAACAAAAACGTTGAAAAAAAGCATGTTTTTCGAGGTTTCTTGTATGGGGACCCCCTTTTGTTTTAGACTTTTTTATTTTTAGTATTTGTCATAATGGACTACATAGTAACACATATTCTGTGAAAATTTCAACTAGTTATCTATTACCGTTACAAAGATACAGCCCTGTGCCAGACAGACGGACGGACGGATGGACGGACGGACGGACGGATGGACGGACGGACGGACGGATGGATGGACGGACGGACGGACAGCGTAGCGAGAGTAATAGAAATAAGAAAGAAAGAAAGAAAAATGATTTATTGCCACAACAAGACGACATGCCGTAATAGGGTCCCGTTAGCACCCTTTGGGTACGGAACCCTAAAAACTAGGAGATGCGATACGTTCATAAACTTACTCCAAAAAGAGCTTTTAGGCCGCGTCCTCGGCGACAGCGACGAGCGGAGCGGGAGCGACGCCGCGCCGGGTTGGAGAGCGGCGTAGGAGTGACGCCGCGCCGGGGCAGAGAGCGGTGCGGCGTGAACTGGCCTGTCCTCGACAGCAGCAGGCAAATCGCGTGGAATTACAACAGCGTAGACTACTACGCTGTTATAATGAACTAAGTTTACGGGACTTGTCGCGCACAATTAAATCAAAATATAACGAACATTTTGACTAACCTCGACGTTTCGGTCAAGTTGCATTGGCCGTGGTCACGAGCAGACTGAAATATGTGGGTGTCATCGTCTTGAGCGGCGGGTGTTTTCTCGAACTACCCGCGGTTGGTTTTTCGTAACGTCGGTGTCCGTAACAAGATATGCTGAATCACGACAATACACAATGCTGACAGTTTCGGCGGACATACATGTAGACATACCACGACGCGAACACTTCTCGATTACCGGATTCCACGAGGAGGACAACCTATATAAGTTAAAAAACTTCTACTACGCTGTTGTAATTCCAAGTTGTCGTACTAACTACCGCCTTAAACAGAGTGCCAAGCCAACGCCCGATTGTCGCCCGCCACTCGTGCACCGCTCTCGCTGCCGCGCCGCTCCCGCTGTCGTCCAACCCCCTAGCCAAGTCGAAAAAGTCATTCGTTGAGATATGTCATTCCCATACATTTTGATTGTTTTCTATAACATTGACGATTGTAGATTGTCAACTTGGCTAGGGAGGCAGGACGGCCCCATATAAATAAACGCGGGGCCAGGGTTACATGGTGCAGAATGAGAGACAATAGACTTAATTAAATTACCTAAATCTTGAAATATTATGGTATACATAAATACATACATACATACATTATACATATACATTACATTATTACATTATATTATACATTATATTGCTACGTATATCTTGACAATCCGTCGGCCACTATGCACCTCGTAATGAATATTGCTGTAATGACAAAATGAAAGCTGTTATTATTGTGAGTGCGTTACATAATTACCCCACTTGTCATAGGCTTTAAAAAAAGGCGGTATCTACTACAGTTACAGCCCAGTAACCGATTGTATTATCAGTAGACGCTATGAGAGTACAGCAACCCATCAGCCCAATTCATCTCCTATATCATCTTTTATACCAGAGTCCAGAAGCTACCTAAGTGAAATGATTTGGTAGACCACACGCAATAAAGTTATCAAAATTCATGCATCAACAAATCTGCGCAACTTTATCTTACTATACAAGTATACAGTCTAGTCTATTATCATTAAAGGCATTCCCTACATGCCTTCTTTCCATAATCACCAATAGACTTCGCACTAAAAATCTTTTATAAAATAAAGTGAACAAGACACCGATATACGGCTACATGACGCAAAGCTCGTATTTTATTCAGGCAGCTACATTCAATACAACTTCATCTAGTGAAGTACGGCGTTAATTAAACAGACTATACAGGTGTCCTTGTCTGGCGTAAGGTGAGTGTATGCTCTGTTTCATTATTATAACATGGTACGGGCTTTGGGGAGAGGAGTTGACAACATTTTGTTGTAATTATAGGTTTTTTCTGAAGTTAATGAGGAAATGATGATCTTCTGTCAATCACAGGACCTTTGTCGGTATCGATAGAAACGATGTTTTTTTTTTTTTTGTTCCTACTAGGCTTCCGTTTGACCGCCACTTGCATTAGTGTGTGGTTGACGATGGTACAGGCTTGCCCAGCGAAAACCTATTCACTCGCAGTCAATTGATGTTTTTACAAGCTATAATTTTTTTTATACATCATGTCTCTGCTTTTATGTGTTACCAGACGAAAATATTTATTCATCAGTGCAGTATACTGAGAAGTTAATCAAGATGCCAACAATTCAACATAAATCTACATTTGTGTCGTTCATTGTAGAAATGGTGTAACTCCATATTCTTTTAATATATAGTTTTTTTGCATCACATTTAGTAATATATTTTAATACAAAAGTTAAGCAACTCCAAGTAAAAAATATGGAGTTATATTACTTTTATAATGAACGACACATTTTTCAAATGTTTTCAGAGAGAAATACAGATTTGTGCTTTAAATTCATACCTCTCAATCGTGACATCAAACACCTACACATGAAATTTTCCTATCTATTCCTAATCTCTAACACTCCATGATTTTAGCTACCTGTTATATTTTCTTGTACATTTCAAGTCCATCCAATGGTTGTCTGGAAGAAATTGCTTTAAGCGATAAGACCGCCAATTGTTAGTACTGTGCTTATATTTGTTATAACTTTATTTTTATTTTTCATCATCATCATCATTTCATCATTCTTATTTTTATGGTGTGCAAACAATAAAGTATACTCTATCTATCTACTTTAGCAAATATTACGTACAGGTCAATAAAGAAATAATATAATGATTATACTACATTACTGCCCAACCAACATGTTGACGACCACTGGACCGCCAGTATGAGTAGCCGCATTTGCACATTTGATAAAATCGTCAAAGTGACATAAAATTGTGCCAGCAGTGTTCAGAATAGCTACCTCCATGTAACGTACGTAAAGTATCGTTGGGTACAACGAGGGTTTGTGATATTTTGTCGAGTAATACGAGAATAGTATTGACAGTGTTTGTACTACATTGTAGTACTGTAAGTGATGCTCATGATTTCAGGTTTATGGATAGCAACGTTCAAGGCACCTCTTATATAGTACCAAAAGACAATTTTACATGGAACAAATGGTGAAAGCTCGCGTAGTTTATGTATAATAATAATACTTTTCATTATACCTGTTAATAAAAAACAAAGAAATCAAACACAACCAAACAACCTTTGTATTAATCCGCACATCAATCTCAAAAAGTCACAAAAAATCGTAAAAACCGCGGTACGTGAAAAATAACTAATCCCGGTTTATTTTATGCCAAGTGATAATATGGGTTGTTAATTTTTTTATAGTATGGCAAATCGAGCTAAAAGCCCACTTGATGTTAAGCTGTAACCTTTGGCCATAACAACTGCAATACCACCTAGGTTGTTGCCCAAATGGTACCGCAAGTCGCGTTCACCAAACAGATATTATGAAGATGAAAAGTCTCGTGTGATTGTAATTTCCCCGGCACCCGTACCCTTCACATCGGAAAACAGCAATTCAAGCATCACTGTTTGGCGGCAGAAGTGGGTACGGTGGTGGTACTTTTCAGACGAGCTCTTTTACTAGGAGCTCTCCTACTATTATTACTAGTATTTTCGCCCCCCAATCAGAGCCGTTTACTACAACTGATAAAATTAATTAGCCATTCACACATTCCATTGTTACAGAAACCACCCAAAACGCCCTCACTACACATCACATACACACTCACACCCTATATGAACCAACACACATTAGACATCATATCACACACCTCATCACACCACACCCACAAACTCGTTACAAGTCATCACAGCGTTGGTAGTTAATTAACATAAATTCCCATTTCTGTTTGTTTTTGTAAAACCTAAATCTTTTTTTTTCTTTCTGCATGTATCCTTTCCTCGCGTTATTGTGTTATTTACTTCTGATAGAAAGCGCCTTGACTTCCATAATACAAGTTCTACTTAGTTTGGAAGTCAAGGGTTCAATTTCTTCTACCTGTGTTATTATGCCATAAACGATTTTTTTTTCATTTTTTTTTTCAATTGGTGACTGTTTTTCTGCTCGTGCCTATAATGTAGTGCAGTTAGGAATGCAATATTAATATTTATGTCTTAGAATTTATGAGCGTGCCTGTACCTTATCCCTAGTTATGGGTCTCGTTAGGTCACGTTTCAGAGACAAAGCATATAGGTTTTATGTCTTAATTTAGAGAATAGAGAGCCACTGGCCAAGCCTCCATATTTATATGGAATGCCTGGCATTTAGATAGACAACTCTATAAAATGAATCGATACAGTTAACTAGTGTAGGACAGCTTAGAACAGTGATTGTTCGAGCCTTATGTTGTTTGGTTAATTGAAATGTTACAAAATGACTGCAGTGTTATGTTATTTTGGAAATTGTGGTAATTTTGATTGAACTGTAATTAAAATACGGTGTTAAAGTGAAATCAAAAGATTTTTGTACTAAATTACGATACGTAAGCCATGAACCATGTGAAGGGTACGGGTGTCGGTGAAATTACAATCACATGAGACTTTCCATCTTCATGTCTCAGTTCGGCGAACCGACTTGTGGTACCATTTAGGCAACAGCCTAGGTAGCACTGCAGTTGTTACGGGCAAAGGTAACCGCTTAACATCAGGTGGGCCATAAGCTCGTTTCGCCGTCCTGTACTATAAAAACATCTGATGAAGAACGGTAACATTGTTATAATAAAACAATTTTAACCGGATTATATCGCGTATATTATTTAAATTGGTTTTCCTGACGTTTCGAAAGCTTTGCAGCGTTCGTGGTCGCAGGTAGACTAAGATGACAAGCGTCTTTACAGATATTTCTAAATAAATATTTTAATCTACCGTACAATTTTTATTAATTAAAATCGTTTCGATGCACGCAGTAATCACTCACAATATCATTATCTTTTACAGTGTTGTGCTGTGAAAACCTAAGAAATTAGTAACAATGTTATTTGAGTGAACTGTATTATGTCAACACTTACACAATAATCGGTTGGAAATGAGACGTTTGAATTTTCCAAATGAGTTTCCGAAGGTAGATAGATCTATCTTCATCATTTCAACTGAAAGACGTCCACTGATGGACCTAAAAAGGCCTAAAAAGGGGAGGCGGTGGGGGATATGCCATAATCGCCACGCTTGGCAGGCGGGTTGGCGATCGCAGTTGGTTGAATTAATACTCAGAAAACGCTGCTGCCTATCCTCTGGTGACCTTAGTCGCCTTTTACGACACCCTCGAGAAGAGATGGGGTGGTGCTATTATTTGTGTCCGGTACCACGCGAAACAGATCAATCTATCTATTATGATTTTAGATTTTTTAAATTTAATGATTTAATATAGTGATCTTGATCTCATTATATTATCACTCACCATACCTACTCTCGGCGTAATTGACACGAATTTTCCAAAAACGGACAGGAATTGTAAGTGGTTAATATTACAAAGTCCTATACTTTATATCTCAATAAATACCTATAGATAACCTTACTTTATCGGCCTATAAGGCTTATCTATCATAAAATGTCTTTGCGCAGTTGCCTAATGCCTTGTTATGTTTTAAGACCATATTTTAGGGCCTATGGTGCTAAATAACAAACACTAGGTATATCATACTCTACATAGTTTTCGAACTGCCTCGTTGGTCTAGTGGTCGCAAGCGCGACTGCTGAGCATGGGGTCCTGGGTTCGATTCCCGGGTCGGGCAAAGTGTTATTGGGTTTTTTGATTAGGAAATTCTCAGTAGCAGCCCGGAGTCTGGATTTGTGCCCGGTCAATGGCAATAGGCTCGCCCCCTATTACATGGGACTATAACATAACTGGCGAAATGTGGGTGTACTAACACACCTCTGCCTACCCCTTCGGGGAAATACAGGCGTGATGTTATGAGATGTTATGTGTTAGTTTTCGATCATTGATATTATTTATCCTGATATAAAATAGAGTTCATATGAATGATATTAGGCCTATGTCCAGCATTGGACATCTTTCCGCTGAAATGATGATGAATATCATAAAAGGAAATTATGGATGTTAAATTTAAATTTATTTGCTTAAAATGTAGGTTACATGATGATGGAAAATTTAACATTCAGTGCCAGATACACTTTGTCGTTTCACGACATGCAAATATTAAAATGAAATAATTTAGTTTATCTTTGACATCAGCATGTTACATCATTACTTATTGAATAATTCAGATACAGTATAAAAACATTTCTCAATTAGCCATATTTTTAGTTTTTTTCTAAATCTATTTATAGGTAATTCTTTGATATTACAAGGAATGTATGAATGAATGTTTGTTTATTCATTTATTTGTTTGTCCTTTAATCATGCAAAATGGCTGAATGGATTTGAATAAAATTTGGCACACAGATAGACCATAACTTGGAATAACATATAGGGTACTTTCTACTCCGGAAAGATAAACAGTTTCCGAGGAATACGGGATAAACTGAACTGTACGCGGTCGAAGCCGCGGGCGTAGGACTAGTTCTAAATAATCCGTATACGGAAATGTGATCAATGACTCAAACTTGCTAATCACACCAACAAATTCTTGGCAATCACAAACAGTATATTTTGTGGGTATCATTTTATCTCACAAATACGACATAAAATTCTGCTGATTAATTGTCCCAGGTGTAAAACTTAATTACTAGCAGAACTGTGAGACAGCAGGACAGCCTCTGAACTTTGTCATGCCAATTAGCTACGCCCCCTATCGAGATTGAACGATATATCTTTCGTTATCTGATAGAGGTATGATTATCGCTTGAATTGCCACTATTGGAATGATAAGTCGTTTTGAGTGGTAAGATAAGGTAGTGTTATAGGGTGTTTGTATAATTATGTTATAGTCAAAACTCTTTCCCGGTTCAAAATAGTTCTTACTGACGAAAACAGTCAAAACTAGTTTTGACTAAGGAGGTTGTTCAAAACTAGTTTTGACTGAAATTCCGGTTAAAAGTAGTTTTGACAAATTATATGATAAAAAAATGAATATGATCGTAAGTATAATGACCCTGTAATAAAAAAAAAACTTTTCTCCCACTTGCTCGGAAATTGGTTATTATTAAAAAAAAGAATACATCAATCGGCTCTTTTCCGTACGCAACGAAATAACAGGCCAATAATATGCAACACGACAATAATAGAAATAGCTGGACAGTTTTTATTTTTTAAGTTATGCTACCGAGGTTTTTAAGTACACACTTACATAAATTAGGTGTTTTTAGGTACAAAATATTTATCATTATACAGGCTGAATGCGTATTTTTTTTTCAAAACTTTGAAAATAGAACAAGGACCGCGTGCGGGCGAATTGGTGTGAATGAAAATGAGATACTGTTGAATTAATTTGTGTTGTGTTTCCTCGCAAATGAGAGAAAAGTACTATTATATACAAGTCTCGGCCGAAATTGCAATTAACGGTCTCGTTTAGTTAAAAAGGAAAATCACTTGGGAAGTAGTAATCAATATTACTCGGCCGTAAATTGCTTCATTTCAGGCCTCGACAGTAATGTACTATTATTAATCAAAATAGAGTTACAAAGAATACATAGCCTCCACACTAGGATTCCCAGTGTCGTGGAGACTAGTCTCTTTCATCAGACTAATAATTAATTTAAAAGAATAACAAAACAAAAAAAAACCTACCTACTCCGACTGCATGTGGTCAGACTTTTTCCTAGCCCTTTTTAAAAGCGTGACTCCAAAGCGAGTCTTCTGGCGGAGCAATCTCAGAACCACTTGCATGCTTAGGGTTAAGGCCAATGACCCCAGTGTTCACAAGTGTTTTAGACTAATGTTCTCGATATAAATTAGTTTTGACCGATATTTTTTAGTCAAAAGTATTTTTGACTGATTATTCTTTCAGTCAAAACTACTTTTACCAACCTCGTTTTTGACCGTATTTTTTGGTTAAAAGTACTTTTGATCCGTAATAGGTTTTGACTGTAAAATGGTGTAAGAAAAAAGGTAGACCAAAGAAAAGGTGGATGGATTGTGTGAAGAATGATTTGGATAGAAAGAAAGTGAACACTAATTTGTTAGCTGTTGTTTTATGTAGAAATGTATGGAAGAAAAAGACATGCTGCGCTGACCCCAAACAAATTGGGATAAGGGTAGGAGGATGAGTAAGGTAATATGGTGTCTAATGATAACAGTTTATAGTAATGCCAAAGAATTCGGCAATGCGTTTTTTTATTTGTTTTTTATTTATTATCTTTGGAAGAGCAACTGCATGTGACATTTGTAACAGAAATCTCTTGCCGGTTCTTCTCTATAAATTCACAACGTTTGAAAAGTGTACATACACTTTTCAAACGTTGTGCCAATGCCAATTTGAAATAAAAACTTTTGAACTTTAAACTAGAACACATTTTTTTTATTCACGTTCACTTACTCCTCGTAAATAAAAATGGAACCTCTTAATATATATATTCCTAAGTTCCAGATATACGATCCAAGCAGACAACACCGGCCAAGTCAAGAAACGTTCCAAGATATCGACAAACAAACAAACAAGCCATTCCGTCTCCTTTGCATTCAACACAGAATTTTAATCGTACACTCAGCGGAACATAAAGTTCGATACAGAACCATCAATAAATAATCACTAACATTGAATAGAAAGTTACTTAGTTAACACTTGAAATACTCGCCGCCCGGTCCATAAGACCGCGAAGTTACTTTTTCAGCTGCACGCATAAATAAATGGCTAACTAAGACGTTGGGACACACAATTTTATGGTGCAAGTCTACAACACACTTTATTGTGTTCAGATTTACTTGTAGATCTGTTGTAAACTAAGGAGCATGCGATTTAGTGGAAAAAGCGCGAGGATTTTGTTTATGATGACAGGTGTTAGCCGGATCTATGGTGTGAAGTGTGTTGTCATCGGGACTTTAAGGCCAGCTCCACACGTTGGCCCCAACATTGAAACGAGCGTTGGCCCGTAAACTATGCCTATGTCCACACGTTGGAGATAATGTTAGTTTATTCCCGTCAGAGTCAATGTAAAGACGTCTGAAATAGAAGTTGCACTGGGCACTTTAACATTATTGAGTGCACTGTCATTTAAAATAACACAATATTTAAACAATGGACGTCGTTTTTGAAAAAAAAAAGACAAACAAGAGAATATCATTATTATTTGTAAATCAACATAAAGATTTTTAAAGATTTAAATTGTGAAAAGAAAAAATCGCTCACGAGCAGGATTCGAACCTGCGACTCCTGGCTCAGTACGCCAGTGCTTTAGCCACTAAGCTACCGTGAACACTGCTCGTGGTAACGAAATTATCCTTCACTATGGTACGTCTTTGGGTGCAGGTTCGAATCCTGCTCGTGTGCTATTTTTTCTTTTCACAATTTAAATCTTTAGATTTCGCTTCGCATGCGTAAATGCGTTAAAAATAATAAAATAATAAAGATTTTTTATATAAATTCTATAACTATTGCGTCCATCCACGCGGATGACATTTTCAAGACGAGGTGACCGTAGGAACAAGCTCATTTGATGCACCTTACTACATGAGTGCTGCGGCAACACTGAGCAAACCGCCAACGTGTGGACGCATCGCTAACGTTGGCGCATAATTCCTTTGATAAAACTGACACGCGATGTCCAACTGCCAACGCTCGCCCCAACGTTCAGCCAACGGGTTATGGATCAATCTTTAGCTTTAGGTTCGGTGTCCTTTCCAGTTATGATGACCTGAGGATAAAAAACCTAAAAGGGATCAACAATCAAAAATTATGGCGATTTATCTTAATTCAACTGTTCTTGGTAGCGGTCTTTGCGAGCCAGCTGTAGACATTTATGATCTGACACGATGAAACTAGGTAGAAATCATTGATTGCAAGACTTTTATCGCATCTTCTTTATCACCAAATCAAAGGTACTTATTTATCTGGAAGAGATCGCCGTGGAGCGATAAGACCGCCAATTGTACGCTTATACCTAGTTTATAATAATCATGTTTGTTGTGTTGTGCAATAAAGAGGATTTGTATTGTATTGTATTGTACTTCCATAGCGGATAACAAATACAAAGCCATAAAAAACGAATAAAAACAAACACGTAATCCGATCGCCTACAGTTATTTGTGTGCACATAATATTTGTCTTCATACAAATTATGACATTGCCCGCACAAAGGGTTAAGAAATTAACCGACCGTTTACGGTCATCCTTTTAACTCGAAAACATTAATTATAACACCTCTTTATGTTAAAATTTATCGCGTTGTTTTGTTACTCATTACTGGGTTTTAATGTTTTTTTTCATGCGAACCTGCTCGGGGTTATATCGGGTGTTTAAGTTTGTTATAATTTATGGTTTAAGGCGTATTTTATGTAGTACCTTTAAAGGCACGTGGGTATTTATGCCGGTACGTTTCAATCTGGGAGATCTTGGTCTGTGGTCGTTTATTTCTTTGAGAACTATTTGCTCGGGTTTGCGGTTTGAAATTCGACGTTTTATTAGTGTCGATTCTGAGATTATGTTTCGCAAAAGTATTGGGTACTTGGATACGTACCTATGTTTTTTAGTGATTATCCAATATATGGTTCAGTTAGTTTGCGTGAATGCGTTAAGATAATAGAATAATTAACTATTACCTCTTCCAAAAAAATATAACATAAATCTGACTGCCTCGTTGGCTTTGGTCGTAAGCCCGACTGCGAAGTTTGAGTTCCTGGGGATGAAAAGTGTTATTGAGGTTTTTCTGTCAAGACAATTTCTCCCCGCGCCTCGGAGAGCACGTAAAGCCGTTGGCCCTTTTTTTTTTTTTCTCCTTGGTGAAATCCTCATGGACGCACTCCACCCGGGGTATGTCGGACTCTTACCGACTAAAACCACCACGGTATTCCTTCAACTACCTTAGCTGGGGGCGTGGGAACCCGTCAGTATTCACACAACCACCCCCGACAGGTCCCGGCTCGCCACAAGCAGGTGAGCCCCTTTCCCCCCGTGCGGCCTAAAGACGGCCGCACCCTACTCTGTGGCGCACACGGAACACTGCACGCCACCTCACCTCACGGGCCTTTACCAGCTATGCCAGCTGCTGGTCGGGCAGCAGACTACCCCGAGTCTGCTGCTCGCAGGCCCATCCTCCTGTAATTTTTATAGAGGTGTCCTTCCTCGCGGTCCGGGCGGTAAAGCCAAGACCCTCGGTCCCAAGAGGCGCGAGAACACTACTCAGCAGGCACTCCTGGGATTACGAGACCGACGGGGGCAGGGAAGGATAGTCCCCCCGCTGCCTGCCCAGTGGCAGGGTGAGTGCACACCGGGCCCGCCCCTGCTCCTCCACAGTGCCCTCTGCTTTCTCAGAGGGACACGCGGAGCAACTTCCCATTAGCCCACATCGGGCCCCTCCCGTGCCAGAATATTCGCCACAGGCAATAAGGTCCCCCGGTTTAAAGGAGACTTATTGCCCGTGCCCAGGGTGCACCGGCCTAACAACTGCCGTTCCCTCTAGACGTGTCCAGAAGGACAAGTAGCTGTCAGACACACGTGGAGGTATTCTGGCCAGCACCCCTTTTCTGGCCAGCACCCCAAAGCCGTTGGCCCTGCACCTGATCTCCCTCCGGTCTTATCGGATTGCCTTCCCATTAGATTATGAGACTGAGGGAATAGAGAGTGCACCTGTGCTTGCACACACACTTGTGCACTATAATATGTCCGGTGCAGTTGGCTACTCTCCGTTGAGATTGGCCGCCGTGATCCAAATTCGACCAGGGGGGCATTAATATAAATCTAAAGACATAAACCTATATTAAGACAACCTATATTAAGACAAGACCTCCCATGTACCCATAATTATACGTTGTTCCTGTTAACTACTATTTTCATGGTGTACAATAAAGCATATTCTATCTAAGATCAACATACAAACCAAACGCCTTATTGATGTTGGATGAGTCCTTGATTTTTAAAGATCATAGATCTATTTCTGTATGTTTTATCTTACCCATTCTTTAAATTTTGTATGCAGGTCCTTGTTTTTGTAATACAAAAGGCATTTGATGGGTTTTCCTGATATTATTGATCATAACTACATAACAATTTTCTATTGAATAATGTATTAACTAACCATAATTTATGATGATGATGATGATGATGATGATGATGATGATGATGATGTCCTCCACGACGTGTCCGTCGACGGCGACATCCAGTTAGCGCCTGGCATGCGCTCGTGTATGACTTGCAAAGCCGCCAGCCTATAATAATATGCTGTGGGAATTAATACTATAAATTATTGTAATTATCAACGTGCTGCATTGCTTTATTATATGTATATGTGGATAGTAGGAAATTTATATTTATTGTGATAATGACATTATTTATTTAATTCCACATTTGGTAGAAATGGCTACTATCAGCATAGAACAAATAATAGTAGTCAGGACCAAGCGCTTTGAGAACTCTTTCATAATGCGCACAGCCAAGTTGTGGAATTCGTAAGCGCGGCTACTGAGTGTGGGTCCTGGGTTCGATTCCCGTGGTGGGTGATATTGGGTCTTGAAGCCTAAATTTGTGCCCAGTTAATGGCAATAGGCTCGCCCCGTATTACATGGGACTGATAACAAAACAGGCGAAATGTGGGTGTACTATATACCTCTGCCAATGCCAACCCCTTCGGGAAATACAGTCGTGGTGTTATGTTATATTTTATCCGGTTATGCAATATAAATATATGTGTAGAATGTAGATTATCGAGATGTGGACAATGATGATCTATTAACAATTAAATTACCATAACTTTATTACCTACAAATAGTATAGGAAACGGCTCCGGTGTCTGCAAAGAGAGACACAAAAACCATAAAAAAGGAAGGATATTGCAAATAAATGGCCTATATCGAGAATTAAGTCATTCAAATCGTGCGTTATTTTATTAAAATTTCAATACAAAGGGTAAACAATAGGTTTTTGTGCCATAAATTGGACGGTTATAAACAATAATCAACACAGTATCAATCCACAAGACTACAAATTTGACAAAAATGAGAATAGTGAATAGTGATTGATATATATTTGAATGTATATCTTTGTGTTTTTCAAAAATGTTTTTTATACGTTATTTAAACTCTTTTTAAACTAACCGAATCTATATAAATTAAAGTCATCTATGTAAATGATTTCTATACATGATCTATACATATAAAACATTACCACGCATGTTGAGCATTACTTGAGAACGGTTCGACCGATTTGCAAGTTTTTTTTTGTTGTTTTCGTAAATTTATTGTCAGGAAAAGGAAGTTCGCAAGAATTTTTTTGAAAAAAAAAAATAAAGCATTGCCCCGTGCTAAGTCGGGGCGGGTCGCTAGTATATTTACAAAAAACATCAAAATATATTTATCATCATTTCAGCCGAAAGACGTCCACTACTGGACATAGGCCTCCCCCAATTAAGGGGGGGATATGCCATAATCGCCACGCTTGGCAGGCGGGTTGGCGATCGCAGTTGGTTGGTTAAATACTCAGAGAACGCTGCTGCCCATCCGCTGGTGAATCCCTTAGTCGCCTTTTACGACACCCATGAGAAGAGATAAGGGTGGTGCTATTCTTTAAATATGTATATGGTTTTTGCAAAAAAAACTAAATTCTGAAACATAATAAATATTGTTGTTGAAAACTGCATCATTAACTATTTTAATGTTTTTGCTGATTGACACTGTTTTGCTTATTACCATCCAATTATACAATAGTTAGTTCCGTCCGCGTTATGGTGACAAGTGTGACAAACAAACAAACGACTATAAATTAGCAATTCTGTTGGCTTACCTTCAGTAAATCACCGCGATACACGCATGCGTTTTAACACCGGACGTTATTGCCTTTAAGACTTAGATTATGTCAAGTGCTGGATTGGAAAGTATTAATTTTTATTAACTAAGCTAAATATATAAATTGTGGAAACAAAAAAATTGCTCATGAGCAGGATTCAAAACTGCGGCTCAGTACGCATAAGCCAACACAGTGAAAACTGCTCGTGGTATCGAATTTAACTTCCACTTACGTATTTCCGTGACATCAGCAGCATCCCATTGGAAAACAGACCGTGTTCCTCAACCGACCTGATTAACTTTGCAGTTAATTCAAAGTCGTATAGATGTGCCTACCCTTACTAATTATTTTCATTATTTTTAACGCATTTACGCATGGAAAATCTAAAACTATAAGTGGAAGTTAAAGGTAAACTTGTTACAGTATACCTGCTACAAAAAATTAGGCCCGATTCGGAACACATCGAAATGCTGTGTGCAGTATTATGAAATGTTAAACAAAATCAACGTAAAAATACTGCAATGATATCCTTAATTTTGGATGAAGCACGTTGTAGAAGTAATTTTATGATGGATGATAACAGAACTTCATTTTGACATTACAGGAGATGAATAAAACCAACTCATAAAATGATGAAATGTGGCCTTTCGTTCTAATACGTAGATATAGCAATGAGAGGATCACCTGGTTTTGCATTTCGTTGACCTTTGCTGTATCTTCACTCTGTGTTTTTCATTTTTGTCCATCATAAAGTGGCCTGAAAGTAATCGCTGATCGCGATAAGGCCAGAATTAAACCAATAGTTTATATGCAATTATATTCAATGTAATTTATTTTAAGGTGTACAATAAAGCATTATACAAATAAATAAATAATAAGTCAGTATAACATTATAATGTTTCGACATTTTTATTTAACACTTATTTTTCTTATCCAATATTACTTGAGTCCCACTCATGAATACACATTTATAGCGAGAAAATGTTAATAGAACAAAACAATAGATTTGTGTTGCCGATACCGGCCGATTAATATCATTGTGAATAATTACAGATACTAGTTTATAAAACTGTCAGAAAACCATTATTATTAACAAACCGATGTATCGATGATGCAAGAACGCAATATGAAGTAGTTAACTTTCCGCGACTTTATTTACGAGGTTCTCATGATCTTTAAGTGAAGCAAAGTTTGACGACGTCTGTGGTCTAGTGGTTCGAGTGTCGGACTGCTGATCACGAGGTCGTGGGTTCGATTCACACAGGACACAAATATTTGTGTGATGAACATAAGTGTTTGTGTTGGTCTGGTTGTGTTTCTTATGTATTATAAGTATGTATTTACAAAAAAAAAGTATGTAAGTATTATATCCATTGTCTAGTACCCATATAACAAGCTCTGCTTAGTTTGGGACTAGATGGTGCTGTGTAAAAATGTCCCAAATTTTTATTTTATTTTTTAAAGATATCATCAACATCATCATCATCATTTCAGCCGAAAAATGTCCAATGCGTGTATCCCCTGGATGCGTAAAGCACAAGACCGGTCGTTGTGGCGATGCTTGGGGGAGGCCTATGTCCAGAAAAATGTATACGTCGGTCATTGTACTCATCATTGTGAACAACTTTTACTATGGGACCAACCACAGAAATAGATAGAATGGTTGTAATCACAATTTTACTTGCGATTCATGCGTGGCAACTTTCTACACAAACAAACAAACAACAACAAACTACGCCTTACATTTTAATGTCATTATTTAAAAAAAAAAAAAAAATTAAATGTACTTCGCAGCTTTTGTTTCTGCAGTTAGAAACAGCTCAGTAAGGCATTTTTGCGGGTTTTTGTTACAGTATTTATAGGAACAAATCATAAGGCGTGCTGAGAAAAGCTTTGAAATAACCTACACTATGGTGCATGGTGCTGCCACGCGCGCCCTGCCCACATGGCCATTCTATCTATTTCTGTGGGACCAAACCTGAAATCGCGAAAAAAAATCAGCTGATTTATATTTGTGTTCACATAAATCGCCAAAATAGATCAGCTGATTTTATTTCACGATTTCAGGGTTGGTCCCATAGTGAAAGTTGTTCATAATGATGAGTAAAATTACCCCTTTTCGTTTCCAAAACCAACGAAAATTCACCGTGTATAACATGTGGAAAAAAATATTCGCTCACGAGCAGGATTCGAACCTGTATCTCCTGGTACTGGGGTCTACTCGCGTTTGATGTTCATCACACTATTTGCTACTCCGGTCAACCATCGTTCCCATATCGCATGCGATGATCTTGTTATGACGTTTGTTTGTTTGTTTGTTTGTTTTCTCTGATCTCTGGTCAATTTCATACGACTATGAAACGTAATCTATTTTTTTTATTTTTTTTATGGTGTAGGATGGCGAAACGAGCTAAAGGCCTACCTGTTGTTAAGCGGTTACCTTTGCCCATAACAACTTTAATACCACCTAGGCTGTTACCTAAATGGTACCGCAAGTCGGTTCGCCAAACTGAGACATGAAGATGGAAAGTCTCATGTGATTGTAATTTCACCGCCACCTGTACCCTTCACACCGAAACACAGCAATGTAAGCATCACTATTTGGCTGAGAAGTAGATACGGTGGTAGTACTTCCCCGGACGAGCTCTTTCACAAAGGAGCTCTACTACTATCTATCTTTATTGTGCCTTTTATGTCTCTAATATTTTATGCATATTAAATTAGATCGGCTTAATAAAACAAGGAAGAAACATTCAATTTGTATAGATCATGATTTTTATGTGTGATCAACTGATCAATATTCACTTGAAATGTTATAGTTTTTAGGAACGATCATAGTATGTAAGTTTGCCATTTTCTAGATCCTAAGTAATTTATTTGAAAACAAAATCGAAATCAAAACTAAGCTACAGAGCCGTAATAAACAGACGGGCAAACTAACTATCACGTTAATAATATCAGTAAGATATAGAGGTCACGATAATCCACGATAATTAAGTCTGTTAAGATAAATGTGTACGTTCATTTCATTGTACTGTTGTTACAACAAAGCGCGATGATAGGATGATACCCACGGTATGTCAGACAGAAACGTGTGTTAGTGTCGTGAGTATCTGAGGGGGCACCAATTATTATGATTTTTAATCTCTAATAGGCTGTTGATCATATTAATTATGTGTTATTTATTAACTCAAGTAGTGTAAATATCAACGCAAAGAGATCTTTAGAATAGAATAGAATAGAATAAAATATATTTATTTGCATAAATATATTGTTGGTTGTTTTGTATTTTGTGGTTGTTTAAGAACAAATTGAACGAATGGCTAAATAAAAATAATTAGTATACCATTAGGGAATTCTTCGAACGAAGATTATAATGTCTACAATTTTGCATGCTTTAATTTTAAGCA
This sequence comes from Asteroscopus sphinx, assembly GCA_949699075.1. Classification (NCBI taxonomy): domain Eukaryota; kingdom Metazoa; phylum Arthropoda; class Insecta; order Lepidoptera; family Noctuidae; genus Asteroscopus; species Asteroscopus sphinx. The sequence goes on along the minus strand of OX453022.1, from coordinate 15,123,448 downwards.
AAACATGAATGATCTTATATCTAAGTTTTTAGTTTTTTTACACCTTTTTATACCATGTTTTATGCAAATAAATATATTCTTTTCTAAAAAAAAAAAAAAAAAAAAGAGATCTTTGATTTGTTTCATCATCATCATCATCATTTTAGCCGAAAGATGTCCACTGCTGGACATAGGCCTTCCCAAGAATCGCCACAGCGGATTACTGCGATCTTCACCAGGTCGTCGGTTCACATTGTGGTGGGTCTCCACTTGAGAAATTTTCGGCCCCATCGGCCATGCGTTTTGCGAGCAATGTGCCCCGCCCACTCTGCCGTGTCAGGCCTATCTCTTGTATCTCACGAAACATAGTTTTGAGATATCACCGTTTAAAGTTTTTTTCAGATAATTGCGATTATCTTAAATGTTTCAAAACTTTCGGGAAATATTTTTACATAATTGGTTGTATTAAAGTCTGAGGAAAACCGGGCAATTTATAGATTTTTGAAAACTTTGAAATTTTCAGAGTTATTAGCTATAACAGAGATAGGTGTAACAAGCTCTCTATACATCGGTTGTTACGCGGTGCTCTGTAGGTCTACTCGCGTTTTACGAACGACAAACGAAGTACGAACTTTCGTTCCGACTGATACTTACATAATAAAGATAGGCACATAAAAAAGGCACAATTAAGATAGACTACAGTTCATAGTCGTATACAATTTACCGGAGATGAGAAAAACAAACGTCAAAACACGATCATCGCATGCGATAAGGGAACGATAGTTGACCGGAGTAGCACATTGTGCGATGAATCGTACGATTTATCGAATATCGTCGAACGGGAGTAGACCCCCTGTATCTTAAGATACGTGACTAAGCCGCAACAAGTGTAATATGGAATGTTTTGCTAAACACAGGTATCTTTAACTGAAGTTTGTCTGACTGATTGTTTAGTATTAAATTAAATTAGTTTATAAAGGAATAGAAACAATAGTACTCATCTAAACAAATGAATAATGACTTATGACTTATCTAGTAAAAAGTCAAATTTTCAAATGCATTAAAATATCCTTTTTAATGAGTCAAAAAAGTAAAACGAAAACTCAGACTTCTTCTAACCAAGATTCGATAACTTTTAAAACAAATAAACTTAATTAACTTCATAACTAACATACAAATTAGAATGAGAACTTAGTATTATCAAAATTATTTTAGATACAAAAAAAAACTAAATCCTAGATATGTAAAATCATATCTAAATTTACATCTGCATTTAAGTCTGCTTTCTTTCTTGCACTTACACTCCTTCGTCTTACTTCCTGGGGTACTTCTTTTTTAACTAAGTCCAACACACTTTTGCAATACACATGCAAATCTTTGAATTATTTTTTATCGTATGATTTCTGGACGACTATGTAAGTTGAGCATCTTCAAAATTCAACTATTCTTAATGCCTAAATACGTGGATTAATAAGTTCGCGGTCTTATATAAAAATAATAAAGCAATCGAAATGCTTTTGATCTCATTATAATCATCAACCCTTCAGATGATTTTACGCTAAATTTCTTTGTTGTATTACTTTTGCTTCCAGACTTAGAAGGATTTAATCAGAGCCAGGTGATAAATTTCTTGCATTCGAAAAAAATTAAATATATATCTCAACAATGCGCTTTCATTACGTGTCCGTTTTAAATTTTGTCCAAAATAGCACAAAACTACATAGGGACGGAATAAGGAGAATCTATTGCATCCGATGCTGTAGTTAAAAATCAGTTAGCTGAATTAAATCCCAGTAAACAGAGCGTTGAATATGTCCTCTACTGTAAATAGCCTTCAACTTCCACTATAGCACAAAACACCGAAAATATATTGAATCTGATGGTAGGAAATCAATAATGAAATATTAAAGATATAGCTAGGTAATAGATGTTTTTAAAAAGTGATAAGGAAGCAATATTTGCCATAAATTCTGATTTCCCAGGGTATCTAAGAGAAACATACCGATGCCCTTTTGAGTCGAACAAAAACACAACCGGATAAGCACTTCACGCAAATTTTTATTTCGTTTGATGCCGATATATAAGAAATTTTACGCAAATTAGTTGTTATAAATGAAACTAGGGTTCAGCTTAGACAACAGAACAGTAAGACCAAAAAAAAAAAGAAAAGTATAGACCAGAACTACTAGCCTCGAAGCAACATAAGGTGATTATTTTGAAAATAAGGTAATAGTGGCAGTTTTTTGGGTCTAAGTCGACTGCTGATTAAAGGGTATCGTCATAAACTGCATTTATAACTGCACTTTTTTACACAAATTTTGTAGTTATTGAATAAACGTCAAACAGTAAAAATTACCAACGAAGTTACTCAAAACTGTTTGGTTTTATCTAAGCACAATTCGCGCGTTCTGAAATTATCTGAAACTCTGAAACCATGACTGAAACCTATAATTTAAGGTGCCAGTTGGCTTTTCATTGCCTTGTTTAGGACCTATTTACTTTAATTTCCTGTGTACCTAATAAAATAATAATTGATTAACACACATTTTCATAAAATAACCAGTGGAAATCCAACCACAGACAGTGCGTATTTTGAAGGCTTTTGGAAATTATTTTCAAGTACGTACACTTTTCAAAAACCCGGTAAATGAGATACATCAAGCTGATATACTAACCAACAAAAATAGATTTGTGAACATTACTCCTGCATATTCGACCGCGATTTTTTTAATCCACCTATTGATTTCAGAAAGATAGTTATTTTTCTTCAGCTAGTCCATAAATACTATGATGTTGCCGTGGGCTATTACTTTTAGAACCATGTTTGTTAATGAAGCTCTCATAATATCCACATCATCATCAGTTAATACGCGCACTACAGTCACGGATAAATACTGTATCTAGTAGTTAGCAGAGTTAGGATTTGCTCGATGCGCTCGCAACATAACACGCGTAATTGATGTAACTTAAGATACAGTATTTTACCATAACTAACAATGGCAAAATCATAGTTTCAAGAGTTAGGTGATAGGCAATCGTGACTAATTGGTAATAGTTAATTAAAATATTATTTTACTGGGTGATAGAGGATCATGAAAAAATACGATTTAGACCTGTTACGCGTAACTCATGTATCTTAAGATAACAGACCTGCGAGTGACACGGCAGCACTGCCACTCAAGTTTGGCAATTCTTCGAGCTATGTCGGTTGCCTTCGTTCTCCTGCGAATCTCTCTTTGATTTGCCTTAAATTATTTTTACCACAAGTGCAAAACATATGTGCGGTCCTCCAAAAAAGTGATCTAATTGAAATTCGTTTGCACGTCATAAACAGTATAGTCTATTTTCACTAGCAAAATGACACCGTCTTTGACTATATTTTCTGTTGATAGAAAGTTTTTTCAAAATTGATAGACTATTCATTTGAGTGGTTGTACAGTACCACATGGATCTAACAAAATTCTGGTCTGACCCAGGTATTGAAGTAAACGAACTCCGTATTAAAAATACTACATTACTTTCCTATGATACACTTGTGGCCAAAAGTCGACGAGACCAATAGATAATTTACTAATCTTTTTAGTGGAAACATCTGAGAGTGTTTGTATTGTATTATATCATACAATACAATACAAATAATGTTCATTGTACACGAAAAAAAAAACAACATAGTGCATTATTTATATAGAAGATATTATGTACAGTCTAGAAACGAAAAGTTCCTCAGTTTCATTTCTTCTTTATTTCATCGTGTCGCGAGGAAATTTTTCCTTTTCAAACTGCGGACGAGAGATAATTACTCACTCGTCCGCAGTGTTCAACTTTCATTATACTATCTGCCAATAAAAGTAATAAGCGTGTTAAAAACCGCCGTCCGCAGGCGGACAATCCGTATGGAACGTACGCACTGCTCTGGAACTGGCCTGTTTTTTGCTAAATCATAGATAGGTAAAAAAAATACTGCACAATTTATTCTCATTCAACTCACATATTAAACAAGGTGTTTATAATATCTCAGTGGATGCTCATTCACTTGTACGTTCAGACCACCAGAGCCGACACGGTAGCCCGGGGTCGCGGGTTCGATTCCGAGTAGACTGCGCATAAATATTGTTTCGTCTACAACAATCCCGATCATTTTTGTCTTTATTTATTGAAAGCATGCAGTACCATTGTCATCGGTCGAACGTGATCTCCTTACAACGTTCCTTACGTTAAAACAATGTTATAAACTTATTAAGTTTACTAGTTTTCTGGAGATTGTTATTAAATAAGGATATCTAGTATGTATTTATTATTATTATTTATTAGATAAATAGATAGAAATATTTTTTCTTTCTTTTCTTTCTATTTTTTATTGGTTCACTACTGTGTCAACTTGAAATTATCCCATGATATGTTTTATTTGTCAGGGAAAAAACTCTTAAAAAAACCCAAGTCAGTTTAAGCTTATTCAAACGGTAGGCAATGAATACGATTTTTCACATGATTCCAAGACCTTAAAAAATAGTTTAACTTATCAATGCAATAGCCAATTTTTTTTTTTAAGGCCATAAGCTGTGCAGCAAGTAGTGATAGCCTAGAGGTTGAACGCTTGCCTTCTATGCAGGAGGGTCTGAGTTCGAACCCAGCCCATAAATCTGTCTTTTCGAATTCATGTGTGGATCAGATTTTTTTTATCACTTGCTTTAACGGTAAGGGAAAACATCTTGAAGAAACCTTCACACCTGAGAGTGCTCCATACAGTTCTCGATAGTGTGTGTAGTCTGCCTACCCGCATTAGGCCAGCGTGGTGGACTAAGGCTTAACCTTCTCATTCGGAGAAGAGGCCCGTGCCCAGCAGTGGGACAGTAATGGGCTGCTTAGTATGTATATATAAATGTATAGGCTGTGCTATAAGGAATTTCAGAGTTTCCCATTAATTACAGGAAACCCAGTTTATGCCTATTTGTTATTGATAGGACATTATGATAGTACCTATATTTAACTAAAATCCGATTATTTCTGACCACCGACGGATAAAAAAGGCGGACGGAATCTCGCTAAGAAAAGATTGAAGCACTTCATTTTTTAACCGACGAAAAAAAAGAAGGAGGTTCTCAATTCGAGGCGTATATATATATATATTTTTTTTATGTATGACCACGCATAACTTTTTACAGAGTAGTCAATTTTGAAAATTCTTTTTTTAATGGATAGGGTATATATATCTCGAAGTTGGTCCCGTTTAAATTTGAAAATCAAAATCTTCCCCTAAGGGTAGAAAAACAGGGGATGACTGTTTGTTCACCCACTCAATTCTTACCTGTTAACTGATTCTGTTAAAACTTGGCATACATAAATGTAGTTCTAGACACTACAACATAATGGAGACCTGGAGTTAGATTTTAGCCACGAAAAAAATAAAAATAAAACTTTTTGACAAAAAAATTGAACCTACGAAAACAGAAACTGAAAAGCGAAAAATAAAATGAAGCTTTTTAGTCTTAATAACTTAACTAATGTAAATAAAGAATTATGAGTCGGCGCTCAACAAACAATCAACGAAGACCATTAAATTACTTTAAAGAAATAATAAAAACAAAATAACATCAAATACAACGTGAAATTTTCAACGATACACAATAACTTTACAAAAATGCGTTCTTCGCTCGACCACTTGCATCTCGCACGCACTTTGCTTGTTTTTTGGCGCCGACTCATAATTAGTTATTTACATTAGTTTAGTTAGGAGATTAGTTATTAAGACTAAAAAGCTTAATTGAATTTTTCGCTTTTCTGTTTCTGTTTTTGTCAAAGTTTTTCCTTACCCACTATAATTTCGACAGCATTTTAACACACCAGACGGCATATTTTTTTTTCATTTGTGACACTACTACTTAATCGCGGCTGTTAGGCTTACTATGGGTGTGAATGTGTGCGTACCAGCCCGTACTTTTAAGCGAGCCGTCTTACTATGGGTGCTTTACTTATTGTTTAGCGAGATTCCGTCCGCCTTTTTTATTCGTCCATATTTTCGATAAAACAGAGAACAGATGTTTTCGAGAAAACAGACGGAAAAAATGACAAAATTTATTTTTTTCAAAACCCCTAACTCGTAGCTTTCGTAGAGAGATAACTACTACTAGATTTCTACTACGAGTTTGGTGAGCAAAATCCGTAGTGCAGCCTCTTTATAATGAAATGTTTCTTATATCTGTAAGTCTGCAATTAAATTTTCCATTTTGATGATGACTAACACCTCTCGCTCCTTTTTCGTCTACAATTTTCACCAACTTCAATTTAAAATTCCCAGCCACACAATTGTCCGTGTTCTGGAGTACGTAACTTTGTTATACCAACTGGTATGGAGTGACGAAGTGACAGCCGTGAAGGCGGCCTCTCTGTGACGAGTCCAATCAATTTGTAGGGCCACAGTACGCAATACATCGCGCCAAACTAACTGGCTCACACTCACGCAGGTTATTCTGAAATAAGCTGACTGTTTGAAAAGATATTGCGGGGTTTGAATTTTTTTAAGTTATTTGGACAAATAATACCTAAAAATATGTTTATATTTTGAGAGGACTGAGAAGAAGAAGAGGAAGAGGGTAAAAAGGAAATTATGATTTTTTTCCATCAATCATTCTGAAAATTTCAACAATTTATTGTTTTATGAAGCGGGTGTAAAACCCTTTTTACCTTTGAGGAAATTTTCAAATTTGTTATTATGTATGTTATTCCGTTTGTAAGCAAAAATAACTCAGAATAAAATATTATTTGTTTTTGTATTTCATTAAAAAGTTTTTAACGAATTCAACCTGTTGACGCTACTTTTCACTGTAGATTGACAAGTTTATTTTCCTTTATGCCCAATTGCATCTTCATCTTTTAGTCATTTAAACTAATCTTTTAAATTCTGTGCGACATTTTTGCAATCGATGCAGAATCTACCACCTCACCGGGTGTCTCATACAAGATGCATAGAGGCGACGCTGCGCAGGAGTGCGCTGTGTTGTGCCGCTAATGAACGCAGGCGCACTCATTACTACTGCGTAACGAGACCGCACACGTTCGATGCCCAGGTGACACGTTCAATATTTAGATGTAAATGAGTAGTTGTGTATTTTTTTCTCCTTTCCATGCTCACTGCGTGTAGGATTATAATAAACCAAAATATATAAACCATTCATTCTAAATACAAAAAGTGCAGTAGGTTATACCAAGAAAAAATAATTGGCTGAAATAACAGCAATTGCAAATCTCTAAATATTAATTTAATACTTTTGGTAGAGTTTTTGACATAATTTAACCAAGGTCCAATCACAAAGTTGCTGATAATGTTTGACGAAATAAGGGAAATAAAATACACTTAATAAACACATTTATTAGTATAAGGGTGCAATAAAAGAGCCTCCACGAGTGACGATATTTAATTGTTCGTCCGGCGCACCCTGGTCAGTCAGCTCCGCTACCAACCTGCTGACTGGCTAATCTTTTAACCCACGGCATGAGCTATTATCATTGTGTATCTCATGTCGACACTATCGGGTAAAAATAAATAATACTAATAATATTTATTTTGAATAAAATGGAAATATTTAATCGCTATAGAGCCATCGCTAAATTCAAGAAATCCAATCAAATGACATTCGGAATGGTTGAGGAAATCAATAAATTCGCAGGATTTTACCTAAGAATATACCGATTTTCACAAGAACTCAACATAATGTGACAAGTATTACTTCATAAATATTTTAATAGTACATTTTAAATATTAAACATGTCAGCAGTAAATTAAAATCCAACGAACACTGTTATTACACTTATTAACATTCTAATGTACTGTTAGAAGACTAATGGCAGATAAGTATTATAATTTGTGTATGTACCTGCAAGAATCACTTATGCGTCCACGTCTAAATTCAATGGCGAAGTATTGTAGTTGAAAGGAACAATATTGGTTGATGTTAGAATAGCCGGTAAGGTTGTCCGTTTTGAAAACATACTCGTCTGTAAATTACTGAGCAGTGCAGGACACAGGTCCTATTTCAGAATTCATCATCATCATCATTTCAGCCGAAAGAACCATTCCCCCAAGTATCGCCACAACGACCGGTCCTGCGCCTTCCGCATCCAGCGGGTTCCCGCGACCTTCACCAGGTCGTCGGTCCACCTTGTGGGGGGCCTACCCACGCTGCGCCTTCCAGTACGCGGTCGCCACTCCAGAACTTTACTGCCCCATCGGCCATCATTTCTGCGAGCAATGTGCCCCGCCCACTGCCGCTTAAGCTTGGCAATTCTTCGGGCTATGTCGGTCACTTTCGTTCTCCTGCGAATCTCCTCATTTCTGATTCGATCACGCAGGGACACTCCAAGCATAGCCCTCTCCATTGACCTTTGAGTGACTTTGAGCCTTCTTATCAGGCCAATTGTGTGCGACCACGTTTCAGTGCCGTAAGTAATTACTGGCAACACACACTGGTCAAAGGCTTTCGTCTTGAGACACTGCGGTATTTTGGACGAGAAGATATTGCGTAGCTTCCCGAACGCTGCCCAACCGAGTCGGATTCGACGATTGACCTCTTTCTCGAGGTTGGACTTAGGTTTAAAGAATTTTATTTCTCATAAGAACAAACAGTTCACTTATAATGAGATACAAAAGTACTTACAACTAAATTATATAATTTTAGCCTCTAGAGCGTTGGAAATGTTAGTGTGCATACATAATTCTTTAGCTTAGCTTTGAACACATTCATGTTATCACATTCTTTTAGATCCTCTGGTAATCTATTGAACAGCTGTGCTCCTTCATACGATAACGTTTTCTTGCCGTAATTAGTCCGTGGTTTCATTAATTGGAGTTCATTTTTTTTCCTTAGGTTGTGTGTTATTATTTTTTTATGTAGCTGTATGTTCGATTGGATGGAATTAGTGGTGATATTTTTAACAAGAATGCAAGTGTAATATGTGTAAAGTTGTGTCAGATTCATCATTTTGGTTTTTTCATAAATTATTTTTTTGGGGTTAGGTAGTGATAGTGAAATAATACTTTTATAATTTTGTTCTGGGTTCTTTGTAGTGGGCTTAGGTTAGTATTAGCGGCTGATCCCCATATCTCAATTAAATATTCCAGATTTAGGTACCTATTTCACTATTTCTAACTATTTCAGAAGTCTGAGTATTTTACATGCCAATCATACGGTGAAACATGATGTGCCGGCCAAAAACCATTCAACCGTTCGTGGATACTAAAATATAAAAAAAAAAATGGCGATTTACGTCGGTGAATGTCAAAGTATCCATCAAATGCCCGAAACATGTAATGCTCTGTTTTTCTTTACATTAAAAGGAAGGAACTGAACTTTAAGATACATCAGTTATTTACTATTTTGTAGGTCAGGGTTATCTACGTAGCATTCAAATGTGTTTTTTTTCATAAAAAAGATTTATTACTCACACTATATATCAAACCGGGACTTGGAGAAAGACTCCTGAGGAGTTCCCGAGGGATGCGAAATTACGTGTTTCTGTCATAAACCGAATAACACGCGTGCGAAGCAGCGGGCCATCGGTCCTTCGACAGACATGGCCAGCCCACTGCCACTTCAGCTTACTGATCCTACAAGCTATGTCGGTCACTCCGGTCAGAGCAGACGAGTCCTTGAGTGGAGACCGCGTATCGGCAAACGCAGCGTAGGGCGCCCCCCTGCCAGGTGGACCGACGACCTAAAGAACGTGGCTGGGGGGGGACTGGATGCGGAAGGCAGAGGACCGAGCGTTGTGGCGCAACTTGGGAGAGGCCTATGTCCAGCAGTGGACTGCGATAGGCTGAGTTGATTGAAGCAGTAGGCAGAAGCATTTAGTTACTTATTTCATTTTTTTTAAAATCCTGATTGTTGTACTCCAAGTTCATTTTCCTGTTTACTTTTTGGCTCATGCATCTCCTGTTTACTCGGTTTACTAAAGGCTTGTAGCATTATTCTCCCCTATCTTTCCAATACGATGAACCTTGTTGATCCGTAGGTGGTTCTTACGTCGCATAATATCAGTAATTTTATCTTATCAACTCGTTCCAGGGCAGAACATCGGGATATAACCCCTGTCCGGGATTTATAAAATGTTCATCCAACGCGTTAAAGTTCATATTTTTATGATGTACTGGGCTATGAAATAATCGTCCAAATAAAATTATGTACTTTTTAGGTCAAGTTAATTGCGGTTTCTGTAAACTTTTGTATAGACCAGTTAGTAGTTAGTTCTTTAGTGCTAAAGAGTTGGAGTTGCCATTGCCAGGGCAGTAAACAGGCCCGGATTTAGGGGGGAGGAGTAGGCACGTGCCCTGGGTGGTGAAGTCTAGGGGGTTGCCAGCCCTGGTGGCTGGCAGCACCTTGGGTGGAGAATAACTAAGGAGCCGTCAGCCCTGATAGCTGGCCGACCCCGTATCTTGTCAGTTTTGGTATTTTATTTGTTTTAAAATTTTTGCTTAGATCGCGGCAAATTGGCACTCTACCCCCCCCCCCAACCTCTTCTAAACCTAAAAGTAGATCTGGGGCTGCCAGAAAAAAATGTAAAGAAAAATAATAGAAAGCAGAAAATTAACCATTGCAGTTTCTTGTGACCTACCTACTTATTGAGTGGAAGGATAGTGTAGTTTTAAGAAGGACTAATACCCTCACTGAATGACCAGTAATTAATTGTGTTGAGCTGTTCAATAATATGGTTTAGATTATACATTACAGTATCTTAACTACTCTTGTAAGTATTAGGGTTGATTAAGAGTGAATAAGGCCTACAAAAATGACAACTATTTGCTGTCTTATTTTATAGCAAGACTAACCTACAAAGAGTCATATCAAAACAATGAAATCTACTCACTACCCTAAACTTACGAACAAAAAACCCAAACAATAATGCACAGTTACAGAAAACAATTCTAAAAAAAAAAATACTCTCAGATGATAAAATTCTTGGAGAGCGCAGCATTGTTTTTGAAACACGCGTCGATATAAAAACGCTATTGTAATACTGTGAGGAAATGGAAAGTGGTATCGTCTGCGTAACAGGAGGCTACCCTGTACGCGCCGCTATGCAATTCATAGGTGTAGGGATGCGCACGAGTTGATTAACAGAAAAAATGCTTTGTGGCATCACACAATCTGTCCTATAAAATACATTCTGTAAACTTTTAAAGAATTGGACAAAGAAGTCAAAGCCTCAAAACTATGGGGGAAAAATCTTATCTACATTTAATGTAGGTACGTAATTTATCTGACTGTAAATTCGGTAATAGAATTTTGGTAAGCAGTTAATAAAAGAACTTGAAAATGAAGCTGATGACACGGACTAGACAACCTTTTATTCATACTTAGGTTGGTTATACTAAACCTGAATAAGGGTAATTATACTAATCATTATGAACAACTTTTACTATGGGACCAACGCTGAAATCTCGAAAACAAAATCAGTTGTTCCCTACATTTTGGCGATTTATGTGAACACAAATGTAAAGAAACACAAACCGTCACAAATCCGTTACGAGACCGGTGAAGAACCGGGGTGACCGACAAAGCTTGTAGGATCAGTAAGCTGAAGTGGCAGTGGGCTGGCCATGTCTGTCAAAGGACCGATGGCCGCTGGAGCAGACGAAGTCTTTCACTGGAGACCGCGAATCGGTAAACACAGCGTAGGGCGCCGCCCCATTGGGTGGAACGATGACCGGAAGAAGGTGGCTGGGGGGACTGGATGCGGAAGGCAGAGGACCGAGTGTTGTGGCGCAACTTGGGAGATGCCTATGTCCAGCAGTGGACTGCGAAGTCAGCCTGACTTAATAAATGTAGACAACACCAGTTGTTTTGCTTTTTCAGGGTTGGTCCCATAGTAAATGTTGTACATAATGATGAGTGCTATAATCCACTAAATTATCAATTCAGATTTATGTTACACGTTGTAAAAACAGCTCGCTATTCAAATAGGACTCACGAGCAGGATTCAAACCTGCGACTCCTGGCGCAATACACCAATACGTTCAACAACAACGACGGTCTGTTTCTCAATGGGATGCTGCTGACGTCACCGAAAGACGTAATTGGAAGTTAAATTCGATACCAGGAGCAGTGTTTACGGTAGTTTGATGGCTAGAGTACTGGTGTACTGAGCCAGGAGTCGCAGGTTCAAATCCTGCTCGTGAGCGTTTTTTTTTTCCACAATTTATGCCTATATGCGTTAAAAACAAGAAATATATTATTTCTCTTTCAATCACCGCACAACCCTACCACATCTCATATGTTTTATTGTAGCCCGTGCAATGTGCGTCGAATACTTGCGTGCAGGATAAAACAATTCAGTGTGCGCGTGCCTTTACTGCCACCGACACACAATACTTTCATGTGAGATTACCCGATTACTTTAGTTGGATATTGGATTGAAATATAATTTTATACTTAGGTAAGTAGGTACATTAGTGTGCTGAAGAATGTAGAAATTGATGGATGTTGCAGATGTTCACAAGAAAGTGTATGATTTTGATAATGGATCTAATACGCAAGTCTCTGTTTGAGATTAAATGTGAAATGCATAAAATACTTATCATCAACTCAGCAGTCCACAGTCTAGTCTAGTATTGCAGTCCACTGCTGGACATAGGCCTCTCCCAAGTTGCGCCACAATACTCGGTCATCTGCCTTCCTTAAAATACTTGTAATTATACCAAATTAACTAGTGGTTATTTAACGATTTAAATTGTGGAAAGAAAAAATCGATACTTCGATACCACGAGCAGTGTTCACGGTAGCTTAGTGGCTAAAGCACTGGCGTACTGAGCCAGGAGTCGAAGGTTCGAAGCCTGCTCGGGAGCGTTTTTTCTTTAACACAACATTAACCGGGCACAAATCCATACTCCGGACTGCTACTGAGAATTTCCTAATGAAAAAACCCAATAACACTTTGCCCGACCCGGGAATCGAACCCAGGACCCCACGCTCAGCAGTCGCGCTTGCGACCACTAGACCAACGACTACGTTAGTAGTAATAGTTTTACTTTTTAGTATTCCGTGCCCAAAGGGTGCCAAACGGGGCCCTATTACTCTCGCTACGCTATACGTCCGTCCGTCTGTCTGTCACAGGGCTGTATCTTTTGAACAGTAATAGGTAGCCGATTCAAATTTTCTCAAAATATGTTTTGCTATGACTCATATCACAAGAAATGCTAAATATAAAAAAGTCTAAAATCAAAGGGAGTCCCTATACAAGAAATCACAAAAAACATGCATTTTTTTCAACGTTCTTGTTCCTGCTCTATCTTCAAAACGGTAATATATATCAGCGTCAAACTTGGTGTGATTATAGTGCATACTATATAGGTAAGCAACAAATACTAAAAACAGGGTAAACACAGACATATGTGATGGTACAGTCGACAGCATGACAGTGGTAACACGTCAGTTCGAAAACCGCCCTTACTGCTTACGAAATAAAGATGCTGCTAATGTCAAAGTGTTACCACCGACGTGCGGTTGACCGTACCTGCCAAAGAAATAGATGCAAAATCGCGCACGGTGCATTGATGTCTTTTGATGAACTCTCGTAAATTAATTCAGTTTATATGGGGTATCAGGTCGATGGGTGGGACGAAACCCTTACTGCGTGAGTCTGACTCGCACATGGCCGGTTTTCTTAGACAATGCCTTGTAAGGCCAGCTGCATAGTTGATCACAATAATTATTATTACCTACATAAAGGTATTCTAAAAATCTTTCAAAGAGTTTTTGTAAAGCTTCATAAAGCATTCTGCTCTATCTCAATTGACCATCCTTTTTATAGTTCGAACCCACCATTTTATTGGGACCTCCAATAATAGTTTATTTACCCTTTGTTAGTACAATTTTGCTGTAGTAGAGCGGGGAGAGGGAGGTCTGGTGAATTTGGTTTGCCTTCAAACACGGATTGGACGCATCGTATCAATTTATTTGGAAACGCGTTGGTATTTTGAGAATGTCGGAAGTGAACCCTTTTACCACAGTTTAGCTAAAATTATTATTGTTGTACTTGCAGTAATAATACTTCATTTAACTTTATTGTTCTCATCATTTCGACCGAAAGACGTCTACTTGGCCTCCCCCAGGCATCGCCACAACGACTGGTCCTGCGCTTTCCGAATCCAGCGGATTCCCGCGACCTTAACCAGGTCGTCGGTCAACCTTGTGGGGGGCCTACCCAGGCTGCGCCTTCCAGTACGGGGTCGCCACTCCAGAAATTTTCGGCTCCACCGGCCATCCGTTCTGCGACTAATGTACCCCACTCACTGCCACTTCAGTTTTGCAATTCTTCGGGCTATGTCGGTTACCTTCGTTCTCCTGCGAATCATCAATATTTCTTAATTGTTCTAGCTTGACAAATTCTCGAACTTTGTTTGTTTACGAAAACTATCAACAGCATAAACAATCTATCGCTGTCTTATTTAGAGTAATCATATCGCATCTCATTAGAAAAATTGATTTGCCAACTACCTACGTCACAAAATTATAAATAATTCAAAGGAAACTACTTATGAACTTGGCAATAGATGTAATTAAGAACAATTTAAAATATTTTCTCTTTAATTCTAGGTATTAATTTTTACTATATTACGTCTACTTTGTCGTCTTAACAGTCTGAAGAAATATACATAATATTATCGTTTACAATAATTTTCTAATACGTTTATCCATCTATACAACCGCAAAAGTTAATCGGACGTATAGAGTTAGTATAAATGTTTCAAAAACCGGCTCGCCAAGTGTTTGTTCATCAAAGCCGAATGCCTATCCGTCATATTGGGTATTTTTTGCGTTCAAAGAAACCCTGCAATTTTAGTCATATTTCATTTTCCATTTCAACACTACGCAAAGGAAACAAAATTCAGCCTCTTAATCAGCCTAATGAACCAACATAAGCCGTCATTGAGAACAGTTTGAATTCAAACCTTTTTAGTTCTATTTTTCTCGTGTCTAATTGGTTGGAATCCAGCTGGCACGCCAGGCGTTCCAAGCACGTAACTGTCACAGTCCGCTAGGTGGCAGCAATGTGCCTGTCACCGCAGCCATCTTAATTAATTTCATGGGTACATAATAGGTATGGGCGGTATTTATTACGTGGACTGTTAATTGAGTTAATTTTCTGTGTTTGTTTTAGTCAGTGCTTTAAGGTCTTGATTGGTTGTTATTTATTGGATGTTTTAAGTTAATATTACAAGAATAATACAATATTCATTCTTTTTTCTTCAAAAAACACAACCTCGGGATGGGTATTATTTTTCAGTCATCATTCGTTACTGGCCGTTTAGAATCATTTGAATCGAAGCCACAATCCGAAACGTTAATTTACAAAAAAGTCAATGATCTTTTTAATGCATTTTTGGCTACTTTCCAGTTTACTTTGATTAAATAAACTTGTCGTGATCCCATCAGTACAAGCACATTTATTATTTATTTTGTATTTCCAGCAACTGATTATTATGTCTAATTAGCAATGCTAGCAACTATAAATACATTCCAACAACTTATTGAATAATTTACCATTCACTAGTTGGGATTCTATGCTGTAAAATAAATTGATAGTTTAAAAAACTAAAAAACACGCTATTAAAGGTACTGTAATCCATCATCAGATCAGTGGGGTTACTCATAAAATAATTCCAATTTCAATCCAACACCAATGTTAAAAAGTTACCAGAATTAATGGGTATTTTTGATAAAAAATATACACAATACACAATTTTATTTCTAATAATGTTTAATTAATTCTAAAAACACTGAATTTCAAATAAATTTACTGCAATTTTTACATTTAAAAGTACGAATTGACATTAACCTAATAGGCTGCAGCTCGGTGGTACCAAATGATTGTATTGTCATCCGGATTACACATATTAGCAAATTTTCAAATCGATACGACATTTAGAAGTTAGGTTAAAATCGACTTCCATGATTTGCTTACAATACAATACAATACAAATACTCTTTATTGTACACAAAAGAAAATAGCAACATATATTATGACTTATATAGAACACATGTACAATGGGCGGTCTTATCGCTCAAGGCGATTTCTTCCAGACAACCTTAGGATGGACAATATGGGCAAGTAAAGAGAGGGGTAGTACGCAGTGTAACAACATAATAGAATACATATACTACATAACATAAATACAATACATATATCTATAACAAAACTACATAAATATAAGATACAACAGCTTACATAGTTAATAAGTCAGTTAGTTAGTAAGTTTATTTTACTTAACTAATAGTTACAAGTGTAACTAATATAAGCGTGCTAATAAAATAGCTGTCAATAGGACTGTAGAAATTAATACTGTTGTCGACAAAATCAGAGTTTCTGAAACACTGAGCCCTTTATGTGGCCTTTAGCGACTAGCGTTGCCTAACAATCGATAGACTTTCGTCTGTCTATCGATAGTATCGAAAAACCCCAAATCATACATACTATCGATAATATCGATAGCTATCTATAGTGTCGATATTATCAAACTATTGTTACGATGGTAACGATACTATCGATAGAATCGATTGTTCTAAATGGTGCAATAGTATCGATACTATCGTGCTATCGTTTAGATAGTATTGCAATATAACTATCGGTGTTAATTTACATTTTGAAATTAAATTTATCTTTTTAGAAAGTTTATTTTCCTACCTTCTGTATTGGTATACACACCTTACTGTTAGGGTGTACGGTCGACCGCACGTCGGTGTTAACACGTTGACATTAGCAGCATCTTTATTTCGTGAGCAGTAAGGGCGGTTTTCGAATTTACGTGTTACCACTGTCATGCTGTCGTCTGTAGCTACTTAACCATTTCTTTTATAATCTTTTGCATCAATACTATCTAAACGATAGCATGAGAGTATCGATACTATCAATAGTATCGACACTATTGCATGATTTCGAATAAGCGATACTATCGATAGTAGCGTAACAATAGTTTGATAATATCGATAGTATTGTTGGATACCTTCCAATCGATAGTATCGATTATGACTGATTTGAGGGGTTGGGGGGGGCTATCGATAGATCGATAGTCGATTTTTATGCAGCCCGACGCGACGGTTACATCAGGACAACACTATTACTCAACATTTTTTCTATTTATAAACCTAACCCTACTTTCAACTTATGTAACCTAACCTTTACCATTTCGTTCCTACTCCACTTTTCCCAGTAAACGACTAGTATCTGCTTCGCCGTAAATCTTTCTGTACCACGAGGCTACAAATTACGCTCAATATCGACGGTGATATGGCTTGTATCGGTTGCCATAGCAACGGGCGTGAGAATTCTCCGGTCACTGGTGCCCGACGACCTTTGGACGTTGGTCAATTGTGTACAGGATGTTTGTGATTATGACAGATTGTGTTTTGTAGATCTTTTGATGTGCCAACTATGAGTATGCTAGCATTTATATTGTGGGCTTGAAATCCGTGGTTCGTTCATTTCTGAACATGTAAAAAGTAAATAAACTTGCATTCTTGTGATTTTTTGTTACTGTGTCACTTCCAACCTTTTTTTAAACACTTTCTGGCGTTATTCGCTTCAAAATTCAGTAAGATGATTAAATAATCTTTTCAAATTCTGTAAGTACCTAATTTTGAAGTGTGTAAGTTCGTAAGGTTAGGTGTTCCCGCTTTTGCCTGTTTTAGATGTTTGTTTTGATAGGCAAATTATGATATAAAAATTCTGATAAAAATATTTTTTACATACATTCTTTCTCCTTACGATGTATCCGTTCAATAAACGGCACAGTAAAATTTGCAAATTCGGAGCTTAGTCAATTTTAAATAGTTTACAGCCATCCAACGAAAAAAAAAAAAAAAAAAAAACATAACAGGGAATATTTTATTTTATGATCTCTCAAACATAACACTAGCTGATAGTTTTTTTTCTATACACGATACGATAATAATTACAATTACCTAATTACAACACAGTGTTGCCGGCCGGACTAGTCCGTGTGGTGCCCGACTTGAAAGAATAGCACCACCCTTATCTCTTCTCATGGGTGTCGTAAAAGGCGACTAAGGGATTCACCAGAGGATGGGCAGCAGCGTTCTCTGAGTATTTAACCAACCAACTGCGATCGCCAACCCGCCTGCCAAGCGTCGCGATTATGGCATATCCCCCCTTAATTGGGGGAGGCCTATGTCCAGTAGTGGACGTCTTTCGGCTGAAATGAATGATGAATTACAACACATAATCAGCCCATTAATCTCCCACTGCTAGGCATGGGCCTCTTCTCAGTACGAGAAGGATAAGGCCTGGCCTAGTACGGACCACGTACACACTATTCAGAACTGTATGGAGCATACCCAGGTGTGCAGGTTTCCCCTCGATGTTTACCTCTGGTGTTAAGTCAAGTGACAATCAAATCCTGACCCGAGAAGTCAGAGATGCTGGCCGAATTCATTCAATTGCTTCTTCTTCACATTGGAGTGCATTTAAAGAGCCTCCACGAGTGACGATATTTAATTAACGACGTCTGTGGTCTAGTGGTTCGAGTGTCGGACTGCTGAGGTTCGATTCCCACAGGACACAAATATTTATGTGATGAACATGAGTGTTTGTGTTGGTCTGGGTGTTTCTTATGTGTTATAAGTACGTATTTACAAAAAAAAGTATTTAAGTATTATATCCATTGTCTAGTACTCATATTACAAGCTCTGCTTAGTTTGGGACTAGAAGGTGCTGTGTAAAATGTCCCAAAATATTTATTTATTTATTTAATTCACCAAGCGACGCACCCTGGGCAGTCAGCCCCGCTACCAACCTGCTGACTAGCTAATCTTTACACCACGACATGAGCTATTATCATTATGTATGTAGCTCATGTCGACACGATAGAAGAAGAAGAACACCTGGGATATCACTGCTTCTATTATTTAATTCCTTATATTGAAAACTAAAAATGAGAAATAGAAATAGAAATGAGGAGATTCGCAGGAGAACGAAAATAACCCACATAGCCCGAAGAATTGCCAAACTTAAGTGGCAGTGGGCGGGGCACATTGCTCGCAGAACGGATGGCCGATGGGGCAGTAACGTTCTGGAGTGGCGACCGCGTACTGGAAGGCGCAGCGTGGGTAGGCCCCCCACAAGGTGGACCGACGACCTGGTGAAGGTCGCGGGAATCCGCTGGATGCGGAAGGCACAGGACCGGTCGTTGTGGCGATGTTTGGGGGAGGCCTATGTCCAGCAGTGGACGTCTTTCGGCTGAAATGATGATGATGATGATGATTGAAAACTAGCTGTGCCTGCGACTTCACCCGCGTACTGAAATAAAATATAGCCTACGTACAGATGCAGACATAGTAAAAAATATAGACTAAGTGCTGCGAACAACCATAGTGAAGCCAACAAAAACCTGCTCCTTCATGTACAACCAGTGCTCACGTACACACCATGCACCTGAAGGATATTTGTTTTCGTGATGATTAAAGAAGATGCCGCGACGTGTGAACTGAGAGGGGTGAGCACGGTTTAAGGTGCATGTTTGTGCGTGAGCACTGGTTGTACATGAAGGAGCACGGTTTTTGTTGGCTTCACTATGGTTGTTCGCAGCACTTAGTTTATATTTTTTAATGTCTGTGAGCCTACGTTAATTTTGGATAGAGTAGCTTTCTAATGGTGAAACACATCTTTTCTCTAAAGATGATGAGATCCACTGCTGAGCAGAAATGGACTTACGCTGGACGAGAATATGACAGTTAAACTTTCCTTCTCGATCAAATAAAATAAAAAAATATTTATTTGACGCCTCTTTATTAAAACGAATGTACGTTTATATTGCATTATCATCCAGTTCTGAACTATGTTTAAAGCTTCAGGTCTCTAGCTTATCGGGAAGTTAGTTAAAAAAACTATTGCAAATTTTGTACCGAACAGACAGAAAGAATAGTACATTACTGTCGAGGCCTGAAATGAAGCAATTTACGGCCGAGTCATATTGGAAGTACGAGGTGAAGCCGAGTACTTCCCAAGTGATCTTGAAAGGACGAGGCGCCAGCCGAGTCCTTTTTAACTAAACGAGGCCGTTAATTGCTATTTCGGCCGAGACTTGTATAGTACTTTTCTCTCATTTCCGAGGAAACAATACACAAATTAATTCAATAGCATCCAATTTTCATTGACGCCAATTTGCAAATTCGCTTCGTGCGCGGTTCAAGAACCGCATAGAACAAGTTCTATTATCAAAGTTTTGAAAAAAAAATGCGCATTCAGCCTGTATTATGATAAATATTTTGTACCTAAAAACACCTAATTTATGTAAGTGTGTACTTAAAAATCTCGGTAGCATAATTTAAAAAATAAAAAGTATCCAGCAATTTCTATTATTGTCCTGTTGGATATTACCGGCCTGTTATTTCGTTGCGTACGGAAATTTTTATTATTCAATTTCCGAGCAAGTGGGAGAAATAGCGAGTTAATAAAAACGTGATAAAATAAACAATAAAAAGCATCATGCTGTATACATTAGTTCTGCGCTGAGGAAAAGGTAGGGTGCATTCCTACGGGTAAGTAAAAGATCAGTAATCTTTTACTAGTGTGGATCCAGAACTTACTAACTACTACTACTATCTTTGTTCATTTAACTTTGAATTGTTTGAAACGATTTATATCTTTCTTTATCAATTTAAGGTGCAATTTTCAAACAATAATAAATTAAAATACTTATCAAGCATCTCCCGTTTGATTTTTGTCAGCGCTTTTTTTGAAAAAAATCGACATGGGAAATGTATGAAAAATGTATTTAATTTTATCAATTTTCAATAACTAACAATTTTAAGAGAGCGATGCCTTTATGAAGTGCTAGTATAAAATATATACAACTGGCGATATTATCACTTTAGATTCTTCTGTATTTCATAATTGTGGAGTTTTTAACATAATTTGTTGAGGTTGAGTTAAGCGATGGCGATGATGCTCGCGTCATGCTCGTGAACGGGTGCCGTCTGTCGGGACAGGTCAGCTTCTACATACTATGGCAACTCTTTTTACGTTTATTTCGAAAGGCAATATAGTCACTTTTAAACTCTTGTTTATTTCTGACATTAACCTACATTATACTCACATTATTTGAATAAATTTGATGTATTAAACAATAACCTATTTTAAAAAGAGTTTATCCATGGAGTTTCTTGCCGGTTCTTCTCCATAGGACCCACAATTTGGAACCGTGCAACTAGAGCCTGACCTTTCAAAAGTGCCTGTAATTAGGTTTATTTGAAATAAAAAACATTGAAATTGAAATAAATTAATATCGCATCCCTAGATCTAAACTGTTATAACTCTATAACACAGAAACAGAAATGCGGAAAACTGGTTCTCATGTGTGGCGTTCGTTGTTCGTTATTGTATACTTTTATAAATAAAATGCAAGTACAATGTAATGATATAGGTAATAAAATTATACACAAACGAATAACTCAAAAATCATAGTTTGAACTATACAGGTGCGATATGGTGTGAAAATATCAATTACATAAAAATTTAACTACACCTACTTAAGTACTTATACGTGACCGATGGACCTATATTCGTCAGAAAATGTTTATTTTTAATTTTATATAATTTATGTACACACAATAACATATTGAGCGAGAGAGATTAAATGAGGAGACAGCATTTAAAGTATTTGGTATAAAGGTACTGCTTATTTCAAAGAAACTTCTGCCAGCTGACCTGCGAGAGGAGAAATAAATAAGAAATGTAGACAACAGTGTGTAAAAAAGATAAGAAACCTAAAATTTGTTGTACTAAAGCATTAGATACTTAAATAAATACATACAAATTATATATAGGTAAATATGATATAAATATCATACAATGATAAATTAAGGTGAATGGCACTGGGCAGCCCGCGAAATTTTAAATTTCTTGCGTCTTTTGCAAATTGCAGCTCCATTTCGCGTTGCATACCAATCATAAAAATGTTTTAAAAAATATGCAGAAGTGCATTTTAAAATCTACTACTGCTACAAAAGCGTAATGTAACGATAATATAATATGAGTACATTTTGAAAAGAAACGTATTCTTTGAAACAAATATTTTTCTAATTTTCAGATGGAACGGTCTATCCTACTAATAATATAATAAATGCAAAAGTATGAATATTTGTTTGTTTGTCCTTCAGTCATGCTGAAACAGCAGAACGGATTTGGATGAAATTTGATACATAGGTAGACCACAACCCGGATTATCATGTAAGTAACTTTTTATCCCGGGAAGAAAAGTAGTTCCCGAGGAATGCGCGATAACGTCTTTCTCTAATAAATTGAATTACGGGCCGGGAAAGCCGCGGTCAAAGACTAGTATTCAATCAAACTGACAGGTAGGTACCAATTTTCAAATGTATTAGAAATATTTTTTTATAATCATTCAAGTTTAAATGTATAATCTAAAAAAGTATTGAAATACACTTTTTCTTTAGGCTACAATTGTGCCCCTGAACTTGAAGTTTTTGTTACATTCTATGTAAATAATAAACTTAATACATAGTAGGTATATGAATGAAATATTTAAAATGGAAACCAAATATAATTGAGCACATTTTTTACATAAACAATAACAGGTCGTATTTTTCTCGTTTCTATGACCGCTGCCATTTTACCGGAACTTAGGGTCAATGACATATTATTTTAAAGTTGATCTATATTTCACAAAAAACTAAACAATTCGTCCAAAAAACGCACTTGATTACGTCTCTTTCTATAAATAACTCCCGTATTAATTGACTGGGAGGGACAGAGATGGCTATAGTTTGTGAGTGTGTTGCCAGAATGGGCCGGCTTTCGCAGTGATCCGTGAAGACTGTTCGCTTTGAAGTGGAAGTGACAACGCAGCGGAACAACGGCGATAGTGTTGTCTCTTTTCCGCACGGTTTTTTTTGGTTGAATGTTGACAGCAGTGATGACGCAACGCTTGTAAAATTATCAAGGCCATCTAATAACAGGGTGATAATTTACACGAGGTGTGAAGTTTTGACATATATCAAAGTTAACAGGCCGCTGAAACTGTTTATTGAGTTATAGCTACGAGACTTGAAATATTTCGTGAAAATTTGTCGGTTTTTTTTTAAATTCAAATATATATCCAACGACCACTTTTTTTGGAATTGTTGTTAATTTTGATTCGAGAGTTAGATTTTTTTTATAAAAGATATTCGGTGATTCTTTGGCGTTGAAGTCTTTTGTTCGAACAAAGCTCTTAGCGAAGTTTGAGCAACATGAAAAATACTTATTTAAGCAACAGGTTTCTATTAAAGTATTGGATTGGTTATATATCGTTAATTTAATGATGGAGGTAAATTTTTCTTGGATGATTTATTTAATAAATAATAATAAATAAATTTATTTCAAAAAGCACTGGTACCTACAAAGGTTACAGTTTAACAGTGGTTTTTAAACTAGGCAATCTTGAGAACCTGGGTAGAGTAACATTTACAAAAGAAAACATCATTATGAAGAGAAGACAAACATAAAAGCCCCGAAATAAATAACTAAATTCAGGAATTAAAATCGTGACTTTGAAAGACAAAATAAAAATAACATAGTATATCTACTAAATAATTAAAGAAACAAAATCAAATCAAAATCGAAATAAAAACCATAATGAACACTATGTTTCATTGGTTTTCGTGTGGTGCCGGACATAAAGAATAGCACCACCCCATCTCTTCTCGTGGGTGTCGTAAAAGGCGACTAAAGTGTTCACCAGAGGATGGGCAGCAGCGTTTTTTGAGTATTTATTCAACCAACTGCGATCGCCAACCCGCCTGCCAAGCCTGGCGACCATGGCATACTTTCCCCTTTTAGGGAGGCCTATGTCCAGTGTCTTTCGGCTGAAATTATGACGATGATGATGATGTTTCACATTGTAGGTTTAATTAAAAGATAAATAATAAAAACAAATTTCCTAATAAAATCCAACGGGAAACTGAATAATAATCATCAAATAAAAACAAACGTTGACAACTATAGTTGAGCAGAATTTTTATTATAAATCTCAAAAAGATTTATCAAAAACTTGCAAAAACAGTAATAAGCAGCATTAATTGGTGGTAATAATGTTTTCGGAGAAAATAAATAAAGAAAACGTAATCATAGAAACCACGAAATAACAGTTCCGATTTGATAAATCGCACATTGTTTGCAACCTTGATGACCTTTTTGTTTTCAAAAACTATTTAATATCGGCAAAGTATTCCAAAGAGATTCCAAATATATCTTAGAGTTTATTAACTCATTAAACAAAAACACATTTTATGATAATTCTACACTGGATGTGCGATATGTCAAAATGCTCAATATGATCAAAGAGAATATAATAAAATCGAAATCCTACTGTGCGCACACATCACGGCTTTCTATTTACCCAGCAGTACAGAAATACACCAATTATTATTGAAGCTTCAGTTTCATTTATTAGTGAAGACTCAAGACACATCTGGAGTTTGGCACTCAAACAATTCGTTTGAATGATTTGAGTATATCGTTTCGATAGAAATAAAGAAAGAAATATTTATTGCCAATTAAATATATTTGCAGAAAGTATCAAACACAATGATAAAATACAAAGTAACTATCTTAGTATAAAGAGCGACTGTTGCCTGAGATTCAGCATAATACCTAGTCCCGGCACCGCAGATGCTGAAGTAACTTCATATTTTGTAGCAACCATGCAGCCAAAATTGTAACCTAATTCATCATCATCATCATTTCAGCCGAAAGACGTCCACTGCTGGACATAGGCCTCCCCCAAGCATCGCCACAACGACCGGTCCTGTGCCTTCCGCATCCAGCGGATTCCCGCGACCTTCACCAGGTCGTCGATCCACCTTGTGGGGGGCCTACCCACGCTGCGCCTTCCAGTACGCGGTCGCCACTCCAGAACTTTACTGCCCCATCGGCCATCCGTTCTGCGAGCAATGTGTCCCGCCCACTGCCACTTAAGTTTGGTAATTCTTCGGGCTATGTCGGTTACTTTCGTTCTCCTGCAAATCTCCTCATTTCTGATTCGATCACGCAGGGACACTCCGAGCATTGCCCTTTCCATTGCCCTTTGAGTGACCTCATTGCTAAAAGTAAATTTTATATGAATTTACTATTACAAATCATTTACAAATCCTACATTTCTCCTAACAGAAACTACAATTATATATTTTACAGGTGGTAAAAGATACATTTTATGCTCACGCCAAGAAAGCAAAGGAGGAGGCAGACAAAATTAAAAAAGAAAAAGAAGAAGCAGTCAAAAGACTGAAAGAAATCCAACAAAAGAAGGAACAGGAAAGAATGGCTCAGGACTTTGAACCTGCCTCTGTTACGGAAATATCTGAGCAGGAAGCTGCAAAAATACAGGAAGACATTGACAAAGAAAAGAAAAACAGTGAGTCACATGCTTGGTTAAATTAGTGACAAACAAGTGTGTTTTGCTTTTATATATACCTTTCGTGTTCGCTGTAGTTCTAAAAAAAATACTATTCCCAAAGATGGTGGGATATCTAACACAGCCTAGTCAGTATAAGCTGGCTGATAGTGAAAGTGATATCTCAATCGGTACAGGCTTTGTTATGGTCTATACCTCTCAGGTATTGTCTAATAGCACCAGCTGTTAGCTAAAGAAAGCCAATTGGCCAAGACCAAAGGACTTTATCAAATGGTAGAAAATACTTTGGTCCTTATACCTTTGTACCAAACCTACGCTGGCACCTATACTGACATCACTTTCTTCAATATAATTTATATTAGTATTATAAGACACCAAAGTCAAACACACACCTAATGAATAAAAATGGTGCCCCTTAAAGTTATAAATCACCAACAAATCGATCAAACGCATTTAACAGAAACACGTGTCCGAAGCGTTTGAACGAGTTACACAACTAAATACAATACATTTTCATTGACAGAAATACTTTAACAACACAAAAAGCCTCGGCTCCGATTCACTACGGTCCATAAGACTCGCATTCAAAACACGATAGAATAATCCCATTTAAAAAATAAACCAACCACTCCAACACGTCAAAATTAAAAACAAAACATAAGTCGACTCATCAACATCAGTCAGCGATGATGCTTTGAACCGTTAGGCCGTCGACAGACCGATCTACATATCGAGAGTCCTTTCCGTGAGAAAATCTTTTACAATCATCGACAGTTCTAATACATCCTATACTCGTTGGAGGCTGCGAGCGAAGGTTTCATAGGTCGAAAAGCGCGCGAACGCAGTGTGGCGCCGATGCCCGCGCGCACAGCACGCTCACACGACCGCGCGTGCGCAACCACGCGACCTGTCAACCGCTGTCAGTTCCGACTTTGAACTCGGAACACGTTACTGGCAAATACAATCTCAAAAATGAAACGGATGACTTACGACTTTTTTGCCGTTGACTTGACTTAAATGTTTTTCTGAAAGATGTTTTTGTAAAGATAATAGAGTGTACATAAAAAGGGTGAAGTGACAATATTTTTTTAAAGCTGTTGGACGAAGGTTTACAAATATTTACACACAGTGTTCCGAATTCAGTGCTAAACGTTCTCTAGGTCCGCTTAATTTTGTTCAGTGGTGCCAAGGGTATGAATTTTGACTTGTTTGCAGTGTGAACTGAGTAGGTAGTAGTGAACAGTTGAATTTGCTGAAAATCGTGTGTTTTCATTTTCTATTAGAATCTGATTTTTTGCACATTTCTGGAATACAATCTGTTTAAGGATTGCCACAATACTAGAGTTGCTCGGTAAGACACTGTTTTGAATACTATTGCTAATCATAAGTTATTACTAAGCGCGTAAAACTGAGCTTTCTTACTATTCGTTGTTAATAATGCTTTCAAATTTTAAAACGAAACCCCAATGCAGCTATTCACCACAGGAGAACATTCTTCATTCCAGGCTTACATAGATTACGCCCTTAAGGATGCAACTCCAAAATTATGCAAAGAATTTTGCATAGTCCAGGAATTGCACGTTTTGTAAAATGTTCACTGTCTTCTTATTCTTCTTATTGCATTGTTATCTTTCTGTCTTCTCTTCTACCCGTATTAAGCCAACATCATTATACCGCTGAGTAAAGGCCTTCCTATCAAGCTTTTCTTTTCCTTGTTAGAAGGTTAACTACCTTTTTTTCTCTCTTGTTTGCATCTTTTTTGTCACAACTCTTTTATTACCATCATCAAAGAAAACTCTTAATTCAGAAACAACTTACATCAAACATTCTTTTTTCATATCTTCTAATAAACTTCGTTTGTGTAAAAATTGTATAAGTAGATTGCAAGAATTTGTCACAAAACACACAACATACAAGCCTTATTTAAAACTTTTGTATACTCTAATCTGTATCCTTTCTATTCACATGTATTGTCTTTGCAATTTAGTCCCCAATTCAACCTTCAATGATACTTCATAATCATCATGATTCAGCCGAAAGACGTCCACTGCTGGACATGGACCTCCAAGCATTGCCACAGTGACCGGTTTTGCGCTTTCCACATCAGCGAATTCCGGCGAACTTCACCAGGACATCGCCGCGTCGGTCCAACAATGATTGTTTCCTGTTAACTCTCACTTTCAAAAGGGTCCTCTTCAATTGAGGCAATATTAAAAAGCTTAGGAATAAAATTATATTGTGAAGAATCTTTATAACGTTCAATTCAGAGGTCCCAATTGCCTTCAATATTAGTTCGATTATGTTCGATATTGACATTCCTATTCCTTGGAGATTTAGGATTGTCATTGTATTCTCTAACAGCAGTACTAGTTATCATTCCATCGTCTTGAAACGTCATTAAAATAACTCGGAGAACAATTCAAGCTACTTTACCAGCTGTTTGACATCCTTCTTTGGGTTGCTACGAGGTCTTGTCTCGAGGAAGAGTAGGTCAAGGTATCTCCTAATCACTAGTACCAAATCATTTGGATTGCTCATACGATGATTGAAACTTTTTGGACGTAATAGGGTCTCTTTTTCTTGCATTAACCTCTAGGGAAATGGAGGGATCAATGA
This sequence comes from Asteroscopus sphinx, assembly GCA_949699075.1. Classification (NCBI taxonomy): domain Eukaryota; kingdom Metazoa; phylum Arthropoda; class Insecta; order Lepidoptera; family Noctuidae; genus Asteroscopus; species Asteroscopus sphinx. The sequence goes on along the minus strand of OX453022.1, from coordinate 15,095,433 downwards.
GATGACTTCCTTGTATAAATTGGCAAGAATTAGCATGAAATCGCGAATGGTGGAAAGAAGGCATCATTCATAATCATTTATTGCTTTGATGTTGTTCAGAAGGTGTTGTTACAGTAGAATAGTAGTATCAAACTACTATTCTAAACTCGTCCGGGGAAGTACTATCACCGTACCTACTTCTCCGCCAAATAGTTATGCTTGCATTGCTGTGTTTCGGTGTGAAGGTTCGGGTGCCGGTGAAATTGCAATTACATGAGACTTTCCATCTTCATGTCTCAGTTTGGCGAACCGACTTGAGGTACCATTTAGGCAACAGCCTAGGTTGTATTGAAGTTGTTATGGGCAAAGGTAACCGCTTAACATCAAGTAGGTTTTTAGCTCGTTTCGCCATCCTATACTATAAAAAAAAATACATGAACCCTGCTAGGGCACAGCAACATCAGCATTTCGTAGCTGAGAGACAATTTTAGCTAATTATAGTAATAAATTATTGTGTTTCATGTCTAAGTTGAAAGAAGGAAAACGAAGTTTATTGTTTTAGTTAAGGTGGCTTAAGTAAAATCACAAACACACTAAATATATTATTTTACCATGTTGCAATTTATATTACATTTATTAATTTAGATTATAGGTTGGCTCAGAAATTTTCTAACCGGTGGTCAGCATAGCGGACTGAAAACCATTTCCAGTTTTCTTAGGCTTATTAGAATCATAATAAAATAAACAAAACTAAATGTGTTGCGGAAATTAGGGCTAGTTAAGGTTTTTCTAAAGAATGCGGATGTCCATGGGAAGCAGTGATTGCTTACTATAAGGTGACCTGCTTGCTCATTTGTCTCCCTCTATTACAAAAAAAATGTCTAGGCCAGCCCAAATTTGAAGGTGAACCCAACTAAATTAAAGAAAGTTCAAGTGTGACCTATTAATGGCAAAAAGGTCACTCCATTACATAAAACTAATACCTTTACCCGCGAACTTTGGATGCTGGACTTTGCATCTCTGCTTACCATTTCGCGGAGTTTAGCCGTTTGTTAATATACTATTTTTAGTTTTTTTTTTTCTCTCGCCTGTACCGAGACTGAAATAAATATTTTCTTTCTTTCTTTCTTTTAATATCTCTATTGAAATATTGCAGTACCACTTGAACTTTTCACCATCATCGGCGTGAACGAAAAAAAACGTTTGATATGCCGCTTGTGCTTCAATCAACTCAGCCTATCACAGTCCACTGCGCTTGTGCTTAATAAATCATATTTTATTTCGCAAAATCCGCAAAATACCTAATCTATCTTTTAAAAGTACATGAGCAGTTACATAATTTTAATTAAATTATGTCTTTTTATTTTTTATAGAATTCCTTCTTGCCCTTTTACATCGCAATGGCTTTTGTAGCCTGACAATCATAAATTTTACTAAAAAAATATATTTTTTATACGAGCTCTTAATTACCACCACCTCTTTTTAAACCAAATGGTAAATGGGCCAACACAATCCATTTCATCAAATCCTATTTAAGTCGCCAAGTGCGCAATCCATTGACCTGATCCATTGCGCGTTGATGTCTTTCATTGCATCTCCTGCTTACGCAGGTATCACCACTCGTGTCTCTGTTTCCCTAATTTTTATTATGTGTTGTTAAACTACATATATTGTAAATATCGTAGGATCATCAGACAAATCGAATCACTACTTAACTGCTAAGCCGGATTTTTGCAATGATCCTGAAAATTGCTCGAATGATAACGAAAATCTTTCTTAGATTCCAATCATCCAGTCCTTTGCAACATCCTAGGATTTTTCAAGGATCTGATTTTTCTGAATATCCTACGACACATGCACTACAATCACACAAAGTTTGACGCTTATAGATATAACCTTTTTTAAGATAGAGCAGGAACAAATAAAGTTGAAATTTTTTATTTTTAATCTTTCCTATATATGATGAGTAACGTTCTATGAAAATTCTATGACAGACGGATGGATGAACAGACGGCGGCAGCGTAGGCAGAGTAATAAGGTCCTGTTGGCACCCTGTGGTATACGGAACCTTAAAAACAAGGAACGCAAGAACAAATTTTGTTTATCTATCATTCCTTTTGATTGATATTTACTCCACAAACGGCAATCATAAAAAGTAATAGCTTTTTTTTCCAAAACCCATAGATCGACACATTAGGCAATTACGCGACGAAGCAACATTGTCCAAAAACAACCATAGAGCCATTTACTGCCAGCGTTTAGAATGTTTTTACACCATCATCAGGAATAATAGGACTGTACCTACCTACCTAATTGACATAAAAACCCGTAGGCACATACGACCAAAAGAACTAGGTACGAATGATGCTAGCCTATTCTGTTCGGTTTTTGCGGCCATGTTATTTAATAGGTCAAACAAATGACGCATCTAGTCGTTTTGTGGGTGTTTTTTTTTGGGTCACGTTTGTTGTCAGCAGAACTTACAAGTATAATGTATTATTTAATTGGAATCCTGTGTCTTTCTGGGCCAGAAGTGAGGATTGACTAAAGAATTACAAGACGGATATAAACATATCGACACAACCATCAATTTGATTGGATTAAAAAGTACCTACCTAACCGTACCTATACCCGCGGCACGCTATGATTGCATTTTGACATTTTCCAATAGTTTTGTGACACATTTCAAATTATTAGCGATTGGAGCCGGGTTTATTACTTTGACCAACTCCAACTAGTTATTATGAATAATATCTTCATAAAGTAAATAATTTATCAAAGTTTAATAGCTATTTAATCAAATTTTCTGTGACATACATAAATGAATGATAGATTCGAAATTCGAAAAATTATATTGCTGTAGCAGTGCATCACTATTGTCAATAAAGTACGCCAATTGTTCCTTTATACCTAGCTGTCAATATTTACGGATCTTCATGAGCAGACAAACGTCAAATACGCCATCATAGTGTGCCGATACATATTTTTTTTCGCCAAACAGTAATCTGCTTTCTGCTTAATTTAAGAGCCGTATTACAAAAAAACGCAAGAAATCTGAATTTAAGCTACTACTAGGCGTAGTGGATCTCAGTAGAAGTGTTTATTTATAAATTTTATTTAAATTTTGTTTGTGGAATATGATAATTTTATTCATGCCATAGGTACAAATTTTGTAGAATTTTTATTTAATGTGTCTAAGACTCACAATAACCTCTTCCCCGTCGCTACGTTGGTCAAACGATACGAAGCGGTATTTCTCAGTTATCTTTCACTATAAACTGTTTAAAAATAGATCATAATATTTAGAATATTTTCCCATTGATACAAAATTCACAACATTTTTGAAAAATATTTCCAGTACATCTAAATTACCACTTTAAAATACCTATTTTCTAACCAGAAAATAGGTTTTTTAACCCTCGATTTTCTCCTTAAATAAATTAAGTTTCTAAAACAAAAAATATACTCGATAATTTACACTTTTACCAACATAATTAAATTGAAACATGAAAATAATTAAGAAGATATCATGAACTTTCAATCAAAAGACTATTATATTTCCTTGCGCGAAGCAACATGGGCACATCACGCGATCTGGGCTCAGTATCGGAATATTTAAATCAAATCAGTAATTTAAATCAGTAATGTAAATTTCTATAGATCTTTCTATGGAATAGAATGAGAAAACCAAAAATCTACTTCTCGTTGCTGTTTTCGTCAAAAAAGTGTAATACGGCATTTAAATTACAATCTAGCCTAAAGACTAACAAGTAATTTAATTGTAGCTTGAATTTCTAAGCAATTACATTTCTAAGAATGCGTCCTATCATATAGTACTTTTTAGGGTTCCGTAGTCCTACAAGGAACCCTTATCGTTTCGTCATGTCCGTCCGTCTGTCCGTCTGTCCTAATCCTTTACAGCTTAATAACTTCTACAGTTATAAACATAAGTAAATGAAATTTTGTTTAAAAATGGTTTAGACATAGATCTCAATTTTAAAAGAATAAAAAAATCTTAATAACGTATTTTAGGGGTGGCGCCCATACATGTGAAATGGGGATGAAAATTTTTTTTCGCTGAACCCCCTCGTGTGGTGTATCATTGAATAGGTCTACTAAAATGAAGGTTATGTTTCATACACAACTTTTTTATCAGGTATACCATCTGCGAAATACAGTTCGCCAAAGTGGCTTGCTATGTGTCCCCCCCCCTGCCATTTCTAAACTATGCAACGTAGAAACTTATAGTCTTCCACATTGTTAGACATTTATAAAAACTCTCTTTTAAAATTATTTCGAGTATAATGTGATAATAAATTTTTGAGTTATAGTGAGAAAACTGAAAAATACTTAAGACGTCCTAGTTCATAGGTCATTGACCTTTGAGAAAAATGATCTAGCAAATAATGCTCCTTTAGTTACTTTCTATTTTAAAAAATCACTAAAAGAAACTTTGTGTTATATCTGGGGGCACGGTAGTGCCCCCGCCATGTCGAGCTTGATATGACACACTTCATAAATTTAGCGCTAGGAGGCGCTGTTTGCTAAAACTAAAATAGCAATGAAAAATATTCGATTTGATTCGTTTGTTATTAGACTTATTTAAGGAACCCTATAATACTGAGCATGGCCCGACATGCTCTTGGCCGGTTTTCTTTTTTTTGTATTTTTTATATTAAGGCTATGACCACAGAAATATAGATAGAGGTAGAATTGTTGTAATCACAATTTTAATTGCGATTCATGCGTGGCAACTTTCGAACAAACTACGCCTTACATATTGACGTAATTAATTTTTTTAAATTAACTTTCATCAAATGTACTTTACAGCTTTTTTTTCTGCAGTTAGAAACAGCACAATAAGGCATTTTTGCGGTTTTTTGTTACAGTATTTACAGAAACAAGTCATAAGGCGTACTGAGAAAGGCTTTGAAATGCCCTGCACTATGGTGCAGAATGTTGGCATGCGCGCCCTGCCCACTTTTCCTTTCTATCTATTTCTGTTGCTATGTCACTCTGTTCATGTGTTTTTTATAAATAGCACTTATTGTATGCCAAACAGTGATGCTTGAATTGCTGTGTTCCGGTGCGACAGACGAGACGTCTTGAGTGAGCCTACTTTTAATGTAACATAACATAACATCACGCCTGTATTTCCCCGAAGGGGTAGGCAGAGGTCTAATAGTACACTCACATTTCGCCAGTTATGTTATAGTCCCATGTAATAGGGGCGAGCCAATTGCCATTGACCGGGCACAAATCCAGACTCACACACTTTACCCGACCCGGGAATCGAACCCAGGACCCCACGCTCAGCAGTCGCGATTGCAACCACTAGACCAACGAAGCAGTCCTACAGGCCTACTTTACTTTTGCTGTAATACACTATTCTAAATAAAAATATAGAGTTCAGACAATTTCGAGACGTTCTTACTATTTTATTAGGTGCTTAGATTATTTGCATCGATTAAATGCATTTAGCGATAGCATTTGTGATTTATATTTGACTTTTAAATGTTTTGCTTTTGCGTGTGTAGAAAAGTCAAGAAATAATGTATAACGTAGTCTCCATTATTTAAAAACAAATAAAGATTTTAATTGTGGAAAGAAAAAATCGCTCACGTGCAGGATTCGAACCTGCGACTCCTGGCTCTGTACGCCATTGCTTTAGCCACTAAGCTACCGTGAACACTGCTCGTGGTATCGAAATTATCCTCCACTATGGTACCTACGTCTTTGGGTAGGTGTTTTTTCTTTCCACAATTTAAATCTCTAGATTTCGCTTCGCATGCGTAAATGCGTTAAAAATAATAAAATAATTAAAAACAAATATTATTTTAAATAATGACATAAATCTTCTTCCAATTATTTCACAAAAAACATCACTAAATGGAATTAACTATGTTTGATATACAGCCTTTTATGATTACAACTTATTTATTTTATTGCATACTTATTAACATGTTAAGTTAACCGCGTTCGTCATTAGCTGAGAATCTGATAAAGTTATAAAACCAATTGGAGTCTTCTATTAAACAAATAACGTTTTAAAACCGGTCCTGGATTCGATGTTCCTTATCTTTGTTTTGAAAACTTAAGTGAGCAAAAGATTTGTGGCAGATTTAAACATTGATAGCTAATATTTTTAGAGCATTAAAGTTGATTGAATTGAATGTTTATGTTTAAGTTTTAGTGCTTGTAGAATCAATTTTAGTCTTATTTATGGCTTTGCTTTTTTTAAATAATTTATGGCTCTTTTTTTTCTTGGATATATCCTCATTGACACACTCCACCCGGGGAAGGCGGAGCCAGTGTCGGAATCTTACCCACTAAAACCACCATCTAACTACCTTTGGCCGGGGGCGTAGGAAACAGTATTCGTCAACCACCCCCGACAGGTCCCTGCTCGCCACTAGCAGGCGAGCCCCTTCTCCTCGTGCAGCCGCACCCTCCTCCTAACTATTTGGCTAGCTTGTGAGTCAGTCAGTCTTTGTAAATGTTTGTCTCACAAGATCGATTTTTCAATTATGGTTTTACTCGCAGTATAATTTAGAAATCTTAAATTCTTAAATCATGTTCTTTTGTCGTGTGCTTTTATTGAACTTTAATAATCTCACAGACAATATCTAACTGAACATAGATTTTAGATTCTCTCAAAATGTTAAAAATTGACATTTTATTTTTAACTAGCCTTTTCCCGCGGCTTCGCCTGCGTATAATCCGCTTTATCTGTAAAACGTTATTGTGGATCCTTTGGAAACTGTGTATCTTCCTGAGATAAGAAGTAGCCTATATATTAATCCCGATTATGGTCTATCTGTGTGCTAAATTGCAACCAAATCCGTTGAGCCGTTTCAGCGTGATTGGAGGACAAACAAACAAATGAACGACCATACTTTCGCATTTATAATATTAGTGGATAGGATATCAATTTGCAGCATGCTTTTAACGGATTATAGAATCTTTTTACACAAAAGGCTCTTTAAGTTATCTCACAGCAGAACAGTTCCGCTTTTTTGAGTAATAAATCAATTTAGACGCTGAAACATCCTAGACTGTATTGTTAAAATTCTACGAAATTTAGATAAAATGCTTGTCTAAACGGTATGACAGCTAATTTTTTGACACTGTGACATGATCTTGACCACAAAAAGCACATGACATGCCATACAAACCGCTGGAGCAGACGAGTCCTTGAGTGGAGACCGTGAATCGGCAAACGTAGTGTAGGGCGCCTTTCAGCCAGGTGGACCGACGACCTGATGAAAGTAACTGGGGGGGACTGGATGCGGAAGGCAGAGGACCGGGTGTTGGCGCAATTTGGGAGAAGCATATGTCCAGCAGTGGACTGAGATAGGCTGAGTTGAGAGTTGAGATGCCATACATGTTAAGGCAGCAAAAGTATAATGCTGGATTATCATACAGGTCATAACATATCAGCCCATTACTGTCCCACTGCTAGGCCTTTTCGTAGAATGAGAAGGTTAAGGCCTTAGTCCACCACGCTGGCCTAGTGCGGGTTGGCGGACTACACACACCATCGAGAACTGTATGGAGCACTCTCAGGTGTGCAGAGTTCTTCAGCATGTTTTCCTTCACCGTTGAAGCAGGTGATAATCAAATTCTAACCCGGACATGAATTCGAAAAGTCACAGGTGCAGGCCGGGTTTTATAAAGGTCATTCTTTCAAAATTAAGGTCACTTTTTGACATAATATTATGTAAAAGTCAGTCTTAGCCGCGATTCGCCGCGTGCAACTAGAGACTTACGTTTCAGAAGTGCCTGTAATAAGGTTTATTTGAAAGAAAACAAAAAATTGTTTGTTGTTGAGTGTTGTGGCGCAACTTGGGAGAGGTCCAGCAGTGGACTGCGATAGGCTGAGTTGATTGATTGATTGAAATAAAAACACATTTTAATTTAAATCCAGTAATCACTCTCAAAGAGAACGGAACACGAAGTTTCAAATATGTTGTTAATTTTATCAACTTGAGGTTTTTTTATATATTATAGGATGGCGAAACGAGCTAAAGGCCCACCTAATGTTAAGCAGTTACCTTTGCCCATAACAACTTCAAATTGCCTAAATGGTACCGCGAGTCGATTCGCCAAACTGAGACATGAAGATGGAAAGTCTCATGTGATTGTAATTTCACCGGCACCCGTACCCGTAGATCGAAAGGGTTTTTTTAATAATAGCTGAATATTTGTTAAACTATGCCTCATTAAACCTGTACATTTATTAAATTTCAATCCGTATTTTGAATTCAAAGTTAGTTTACGTGACAATAACAACAAAAAAACGCAGATGTAACACTATAAGTTACCTTTATTTGGGATACAGTCAATATACAGTCCGTAGATATAGTTTATGTAACTACTTATTAACAAAACGCAAATCTGTCTTATAAATGACAAGCTCATATCACTTTGAAACATACCTTCACTTGTTTAACCGCGCCTTTATTTGAAAAATATTATAATATGTAGTGCATTTTTCTCTAAAGGCCTCACCAGAAATTCTTCTAATATTTCGCAGAACCAGATAATGAGTCACATTTGTCTTAAAAAGATCGAAATGTCGAACGATATGTCATAGAAATATGACGTTTAAGAATGGGAGCAAGCTATTGCAAGGTTAACAATCATTTTTGTAATGTCAGTTAGAAATGTGGCGTGACGTAGTGCAAGTAAAAAACTGCGATCGCCTCCGCATTGCTCGATTTGGAATTGGGTATTGATATGAAGTCTGGAAGTGGCATGATTTTTATTGCAAAATAATAATAAAAACTGGGCAAGTACTTGTTGGTGATGGTTGGTCCTAATGCGATGTATTTTCAGGGTTCCGTATCAATAAGGTAAATAACTCTTATGGTGCAACTCCGTCCATTCGTACATTATGTGTCTATCTGTCCGTCTGTCACTCGCATATTTCAGCAACAATAATGCTATCGATTTGAAATTTCGAACAATATTGGATATTGATTGCTGCAAAAAATATTTTATTTTCTTCACGAAAGCGGCCAAATTAAGGAGTCAAAATCTCACTAGTTAAAAAGTCATATGAAAAGGCTTCATTTGGCACATTCCAAAATAGGTTTTTTTTTCATTCCGCTTAGTTTTTGACTTAAGATGAAAAGGGTAAAAAACCGTTCCCCCTCTTATCTTCGAAGTTAGTAAAGCGAAAAATATAAAATAATTACTGTTGATAAAAGTTTATTAAATAGTACAGAAAAAATAAATAACAGTTTTTTAGAAATCATACGAAACTCAAATGAGCGAAAAAATGCCACTTCTAGTGTATCTATACAATTATCACCGCATTTTTCGGTACATCGATTCAGTTCAATTAAAAAAAGTGATGGTCACTCATTGGAACGCCACAAATAACCGATAGCGCCCTCTGACCTGTTTTCCGTGAAACACAATTACATTTCTTTGGTCTAAATGTTACAGTTTTTTTATTGTGATAGTATTTTATTACATTAAAAAGTGTTCACCCCAAAAGTTGCCATTGATGTGAAGAAATATTATATATACTACAAACTTTTTTTCGATTTCGGACAACAACAAAATCCACAAAAATCGAAGTTATAGCAGATTAAAGTATTATTCACCAATAAGATTTAAGTGCTTAACCACCGTTTTCAGTTTAAATATCATGTTAGTGTGTTATAATTAACCGACGAAAAAAAGGAGGAGGTTCTCAATTCGACGCGTATATTTTTTTTTTTTTTTTTTTTTTTTTTTTTTTTTTTTTTATGTATGACCACGCATAACTTTTTACAGAGTGGTCCGATTTTGATGATTCTTTTTTTATTGGATAGGGTATATCTTGAAGTTGGTCCCATTTAAATTTCAAAATCAAAATCCACCCCTATAAAAAAACAGGGGATGAGTGTTTGTTCACCCACTGAATTCTTACCTGTTAACCGATTCTGTTGAAACTTGACATACATAAATATAGTTCTAGACACTACGACATAATGGAGACCTGGATTTAGAGTTTAACCACAAAAAAATGAAAAATAAAACTTTTTAACAAAAAATTGAACCGACGAAAACAGAAACTGAAAAGCGAAAAATAACTAATTATGAGTCGGCGCCAAACAACCAATCAACGAAGATCTTAAATTACTTTAAATAAATAATAAAAACAACGTCACATCAAATACAACGTGAGATTTTCAACGATAAACAATAACTTTCCAAAAATGCGTTCTCCGCTCGGCCACTTCCAACTTACACGCACTATGCTTGTTAAAAGTTCGTTTGGCGCCGACTCATAATTAGTTATTTTTCGCTTTTCAGTTTCTGTTTTCGTCGGTTCAATTTTTTGTTAAAAAGTTTTATGTATCTGCTACTAAGCACATGAGAGAAGATTGAAAACCAAAATGAAAGTAAAGCCTAAAAAGTACAGTATTTACCATCAATTTATTGAAGGCGACGATCAGTAAACAAAAATATTTCCACAAAAAAATACGTATTTGCGTACTCGCGGTATTTCTTGAATAACATAATAAAATATTAAGATGGAAACACAAAGATCTTTTTAAAAACAAAATACCCAAGATGAAGTCCGTCGCGGATGCGAGCAAATATTTAAATTTCAATTCGAACGTCGCATATCAATGGAGAGCCATAAGCCACCGGATTTTTACTTTTTTTTAGTCAGCCTGCGCTGAGACAATAAAGAAAAAGCCATAGGGGGAAAAAGAAAAAACAATTCGAAAACAGCATCTAGATTCGAGACACTGGCTGATTCGAGGTTGGAAACAAAAGAACTCGGCTCCTGCCTGACCGAGATCTTGGCGTACGCGGGCGCATCTCGTTTACTTTTTTACTTAACTTTTTTTTTGTTACGTTGCATCCATGTGATTTCTTTTCTCTGATGCATCACAATGAGACGGCCTATCGAACGTCAGTAGCTATTTTTGTAATAATTACATACGAGTTGCAATGATAAATATGTGTTCGTTGAATGAAAAATTGAGATAACGACCATTAAGTTTTGTGAAATAAAAACACATATTTCACATTAATAACAAGCTAAAGCAAAACTTAAATAGCTATCTGTTATAAAAAAAGAAATAATAAAGCAAAATGCATTCCTGTTATAAGTAACAAGGCAAAAAGAAGAATAAAATGAAATTGTCTGAACTCAACACAAAAAGAACACAACAATTTGTTACTAGTAAAATAGTGATCTCGAACTTGTTACCGAGAAAAAGCTACTGCACTTTAAATTCCATATAAAAAATCGCTTAATTCTCTTGAAATTTTCTCAGATCAATTAAAAACCGGGCACTATTTAGAATTAAATAATTTCAATAGTTGAAAAAATTAATGTTGTTGCTACTTGTTTATTAGTAATTATGAGCAATCGCTATAATTATCTGTATTTAATACCAATGAGGTTGTAATCTTGATCAAAGGTTAGATCATCGCTGCATTTATTTATTTATCTGTGCATGGGAAATATTGTAAGGAACAGGATTCGATATTCGTATAGGATGTATGCTTACTCATCTTTGCCCGCAATGAGTAATAAGAATGTTCTTTGAAATTTATAAAATAAAACCCCTATTACAAGGTTGTTATTGTAGATATATGGTTTTCCTTGTTCTGTTTTTCTTTTTAGGGTTCCGTACCCAAAGGGTGCCAACTGGACCCTATTACTATGCCTACATCGTCCATCCATCCTTGCGTCCGTCTGTCTGTCAGAAAGCTTTTTTTCTTTTTTTACCATAACAAGTTAGGTACGAGTTGAAATTTTCACAGAATATTTGTTACTATGGCTTATATCATGGCCACAGACATAGTAAAAATTATAGATGAAGTGCTGCGTATAATCTAGTAAAGCCAAAATAAACTGTGCTACTTCGTGTACAACCAGCGCTTACGCATATACCATGCACCTGAAGGATATTTGCTTTCGAGATGCTTTCTGGACGATGCCGTGACATGTGTACTGAGAGGGGTGAACATCATTTGAGGGATTAGTAGATATAATTAAGCTTAGTTATGTCCAGATATAACATCAATAATTTCTTACAATAACTTTCAGATGGTGTTCTTGCTATCTGTATCTGTATTACCAGAACAAATTCCCTTTGGAATTAATTGAACTTGATATCAGGGCACCATTTTTTGTATTTCGATTACAATAACAAACGAATTTATACCACCTGCGCATTCTTCTCTTTCCCCAATCACCAAAAAACCATAAGTTCAACTTTACAAATATTTGGACCCAAATTCTTAACACTTGCATTAGCAAGTAGGACTGTTTACTGGAGGGTGCCGTGTGGTAAGTAGCGGTCGAATTAACACCACCACTTAGCAGTTACTTACTTACGGGGTTGGACGCAGGTGGTCTTTGTTTGAAGGTGTTGTTGTTTTTTTGAGGCAAAGGCAATGTTTTGGTGCACTTTTAGGATATTAATGTGTTTATTGGTGGGTTTCTTAACCTGGTCTAGAATACAAGACCAAGTATTCTTATTACAGTCAGAGTATTTTGGAGAAATTGAACCACTAAAGAAGTAAAGGACCTAAGCCAAAAGTTGTAATGTCCATACTGAGAATCTGTATATTGGACTCTTAGTTTAATTCGTATTAAAAAAGTCTATACTTAGACAGAATTAGTTGATAACTCACCTAGCCATTACTAGCACTGAAAAAAACCATAATTTTGCAAAGACAAATCGGCATTTTTTAATCAAGCAACTTGACATAAAAGAGACTTGTCTTATTTATTTTTTAATTATGTAAGTGATGTTACATGGCCTTTATTTTGACAAATAATAATAAACGCGAAGATGGTCAATTAAGTACTGCTCTATTATAAAAACGGTAATAAATACACGATTTTAGTACATAGTTTATGTTAAATAACAAATTAAAAAAATCATTTTTTACAGACATTTAGTAGTATTACAGCTCCTTGTGAGGAAGCTCGTCCGGGGAACTACTACCACCGTACCTACTTCTGCCGACAAACAGTGATTGCATTACTATGTTCTGTTGTGAAGGGTACGGAACCTTCATGTCTCAGTTTGGCGAACCGACTTGCGGTACCATTTAAGCAACAGCCTAGATGGAATTGCAATTGTTATGGGCAAAGGTAACTGCTTAACATCAGATGGGCCTTTAGCTCGTTTCGCCATACTACAATCGAAACGAAACGAATAAAAAAGGCGGACGGAATCTTGTTAAACAAAGACTGAAGCACTTCATATTTTCCTAAGCCCACTATATTTTCGAAAGCATTTTAACACACCAGATTTATATTGTTATTTTATTTATGACACTACAACAATGACTACCGTCACACTAGATTTTTTGCGTAATCGCGGCTTTTTGTCTTACTATGGATGCTTCACTTATTGTTTAGCGAGATTCCGTCCGCCGTTTTTATTCGTCCGGGACTATAATATACAAAAAAAGCATGTGTGGTGGTACGGAATCCTTAGGTCATGACTTCGGGTCGCATTTGGCTGGTTTTATTAATTTCCTAATAATACCTATTGTGATATTAAATGTTTCTATTGGCAAACATAAAATAGATCAAAAATCACTTAATTCTTAAACGCGTAAAACAATAAATCAGTATCCTCTGATAACAGCCTACATTATTATTAACCCAAAGCTTATGTTTGTAACTCGGAACTAAATAGTTCGTCAGGCTTATCAAGGCGGTATTTTGTGAACCGTTCGAGATACGTCGCATCATTCACTGCGCTTCTATGAACGATACCATAGAGCTGCGAAACAGAACGTTGCGATTGAATATGACTTGTCATAAACGCTCAGCGATTTTAAATTGGGTTCCGCGGATCCCCTGGGTTCCGTAGCTAAAAAATTTAATCTTGGGGATCCAAAAAAGGAAAATATGGTTTTTTATTTGTAGGGTTCCGAAACCATGAAATTTGGGAACTGCTGGACTTGACTATTCTACTCTGACATAAAACTAAGCGTATGCAGAGACGCAGGCGATGCAGCACAGCGCAGCACAGAATTCGCAGGTTATGGCTGTTGACACAGACGTGACTCACATGACATTAAAACACATAATGTGCTTAATGCTTACGCAGCTCTGTGCTTGTTTATACGTTACAAAATCAGCTCTGCCCCGCGCTGCGGAAAACTACTTCGCCTGCGTCTCAGCATACGCTTTGTTTTAATGTCAGCCTTTTTCATTGATAGGCTGGCTAAACTCAGTTACTAGTATAATCAAGAATGTAACGCGTTATTTAAACTAAATTTAACTAATAGCCCCATACAACAATACACATCAATACACATCTGACTACATAACATTGAAACTAAAGGTTTTGAAGGCATATCATTGTAGTTAGGTACTATTTTTAACAGAAAAATACCCCTGTCATCGTAAACATTATTAAGTACTCCAGCTGTTTTAAATTCGCAGAAAACTCGAAAAATTTAACAAAAAGTCTTTAATTTGCCTTCTAATTATAATCTAAGACCTCTTTCCTATTACACACACATTCATAGAACTCCCAAAAATAACACTTTACTTACCTTATCTTCTACTTCATTCATCATCATCATCATCATTTCAGCCGAAAGACGTTCACTGCTGGACATAGGCCTCCCCCAAGCATCGTCACAACGACCGGTCCTGTGCCTTCCGCATCCAGCGGATTCCCGCGACCATCACCAGGTCGTCGGTCCACCTTGTGGGGGGCCTACCCACGCTGCGCCTTCCAGTACGCGGTCGCCACTCCAGAACTTTACTGCCCCATCGGCCATCCGTTCTGCGAGCAATATGCCCCGCCCACTGCCACTTAAGTTTGGCAATTCTTCGGGCTATGTCGGTTACTTTCGTTCTCCTGCGAATCTCCTCATTTCTGATTCGATCACGCAGGGACACTCCGAGCATAGCCCTCTCAATTGCCCTTTGAGTGACTTTGAGCCTTCTTATCAGGGCCATTGTGAGCGACCACGTTTCAGTACCGTAAGTAATTACTGGCAACACACACTGGTCAAAGACTTTCGTCTTGAGACACTGCGGTATTTTGGACGAGAAGATATTGCGTAGCTACTACATTCTACTACATTTCTACATTTTTTTTCTATTACATTTTCTTTCTACTTCATTGCCACATCCAAAATCTCCCAAGAATTATCGCTCCACGGCCCAACATAACCTAATCGTAGGCCATTACGTTCTACCAGAACTAATTCCGCCTTATCATAATTTGAATCGACATTCTGGATGACTTTTGTATGACAAACCTCTGTTTTCTTATACGGTTATTAATTTTTCTATCGTTGGTAGCTGTACTATGAATTTTGGTGTGCTCATTACACGGTAAGGTTTGAGAGTTCAATCAACTTGAGTTTTGGAAAATCCGTCAACGAGCGCAAAGCCGCCGGCGGCCACGAATTAATTAGTTATTAAGTTTTCTTAAGTAATTTGTATGGCTGTGTTTTTAATAAATCATTTATTTTATTTATTTATTTATTTTATTTAATTTTACAAGGAATGTTTTAAGTATGAATGTGATCCGGCTATAAGAAAAGAGGCAGACTGAAGAAAACATGGATGGATTATGTGTGAAACATGATATGAATAGAAAAAAAGTGAACACGGAGATGACGGCTGATAGAGATGTATGGAAGAAAAAAACATGCTGCGCCGACCCTAAATAAATTGGGATAAGGGCAGAAGGATGAGTGTCTCATTAAGACATTAGCCGTTCTTTGATCAATTAAAGGACATACTCGTAGATATTCATGAAACCCTGTTTTTTTTTGTTTAACGCAGTATTTTTTTTAACTTCGATTCTTCAAAAAGTTTAGCAATTATTCGAAAGAGGACGCTCTGGTGACGCTCCAGATAACATGTAACTCCTACAGATATCCATTCTAATTACAATAGTCATTATGTAGGTATACAAAAGTGGCCAAAGTAAGAGATTTAAGTTCTTATAATAAACGTTGGCTCACACTATACATATCTTTCCTATATCACGTATGAGTATGCTTACAGACTCAGACCTTGACATAATATGTAAGTAACAAGATGTCCCGCTTTTGGCAGGCCGTCCCGTTTTTCAGCCCTCTTAGGATGTGTGGCGCCAGCACAAATCCCGCATTTTCATCTAAGTAGCCAATTAGTGGGTGCGGTAGGTATTAAAAAGTATTGGTCAACGAAGAAAAAAGCGCATGATGGGAGCGGGTGATTGCGGATCACAACCACTGCTATACATTTTTCTGTCCCGCTATTTTCGCCCTGGTCCCGCAATTTTATTTTCATTTGAGTCCCTATACTTGGAAAAACGGATCTGGCAACATTATGTACATAGCTACAGGCTAAGTAACTATTCGAACCTAAAATATGTACATACTGAAGTAAGTTCAACCGTGGCAACTACATAAAATAAAATTAGTAAGAGCAGTACATTTAAAACTACAACTGCGAACAAAGGGCCGGAGACAATAGCCGGGGTCAAACTGAGACAGGCCGGTTGAAAGTTTATGAACCTGAAACATTATACCCCAAAAAGAGAACCTATTAGAAAGTCCTTAAAAGTGCTTTTCTCTTTAGTTTAGGTAATGACAGAATTTACTAGGAATAAAAATATATATTTAGCTGTATTTTAGTACTGAAAATTTTATCTGGCATAGTACATAAAATATCTCGTAGCTAATAAAACAGGCTAATTGCAAGTCAGACTTACACACTAAGGGTTCCGTACAACCATGTGGGTTTAGACTTTAAATAAATTTTTTACCAATTTTTTTTGGTCCTCAATTCGATTGTATTTTTAACCGACTTTAAAAAAAGGAGGAGGTTATGTATTCCGCGGGGTTTTTTTTTTTTTTTTTTTTTTTCATGTATGTACACCGATTACTCCGAGATTTGTGGGCCGATTTACGTGGTTGTTTTTTTATTTGGTAGAGAAAGTCCGCGCGGTGGTCCCATATAAATTTTATTAACTTAGGTTGAGTAGTTTTTTTTAACCAGCTTCAATAAATCAGTTTATTTTAGCTTCGCCTATCTAGATGATCTGCTCATTGGTTCGTTTTTCTGAGAATTCTTGGCCGATATGTGTTTTTTTTTCACCATAGTGATTGGACGTTTGGAAGAACTGAGCGAGACCTTTGCCCAGCAGTGGGATAGCAAAGGTTAATAAAAAAAAAATTCTCAAATATTATATAAACATTTATGAATCAACCCTCGCAATTTTCAACTAAAAAGTATGAAATAAAAACTTTTTAACAAAAAAAAAACCCGACTTCAAAAACCTTAACTAAAAAGTAAAAAATAATCATTGTATGTATTTTAAAATCTTAACATAAACCGAAATTTTGAAGGCGGCACGTGATTATCATGTACGTTCACATAAACCTGTTTTTACTATAGATATTGCGCTCGATTGTACATTACATGACGCAAAGGGTCAATCACGCGCCGCCTTCAAAATTTTGGTTTATGTTAAGATTTTAAAATACATACAATGATTATTTTTTACTTTTTAGTTAAGGTTTTTGAAGTCAGGTTTATTTTTTTGTTAAAAAGTTTTTATTATATATTTGTTACCTCAGAACTTCGTCATGTATCAACCGATTTGGATTTTTTATTTTTTATTTAAAAGGATATCATTTCAGATTTGTCCTATTTTTATCAAAATTAGTTCTGATAGTGGGAATGTGGAATTGAGGGAACTCTTCAAATATTATAGGCATACATATAGCGATTTTGGTATTTTCATCAACACTCTAAAATATAGTTTGCTTTAGTTGTAGATAGAAAAAGTGCGGAAAACGGCCACTTTTATAATTTTTTCTATTTACAACTACTAAGTAAGTAGTTAAGTATAATTTACAGAGTTAATAGTTTCTGATTAAACTACAGTACCTATACTTCAATGTTAAAAACTAATTATCGATAAATGACGTATTCAGCGAGTAATATTTCTTTACTGATGGGGCCACTTGGCTGCTACATTTCCCATAATGAACAATTGGATATTTGTATACAGTTTATAGTCTAACTAGTACAGCAATCCTATTTCAACCAACAAGCATCCTAATAACTTTCTCCTGAACAATTAATTTCAAGCTATGTCTAGCGCTATCAAAGTCATCTGGACCCGCTCAGGTCATCTACGCATTTAGCTTAAATCTTATACCCAATAACCTATTGTTAGAACCAATATAACCACATACAAAAGTCACGGCTGGCTTCCATATTGGCATATTGCAGGCCCTACATGGTAAGGACCTAATGACCTACGACATTTCAACCAGTAACTCCGTCTCTTTTCGTCTTTATGTACGGAAGGAGGACAGATGATCACCATAATAGAATATCAGTGTTTGTTTTATTCGATTTGTTAGTGGCTAGGATACAGAATCTGCAGTTTCTCATATTGTTTCTTTAGTAGTGTGTGAGGATTTTATTCTTTTTTTCGGTGAATGATAAACTTTCCCATAGGATTGAGATAGAATATAGGTACTTTAAGCAGTAAATGCAGTAATTTTCAAGGTGACTTTATGTCATTATCGAAGTGTTAATAGCTTATATTCAAAGATTCAAAGATTTATTTTACCAACTAAGTGTACATATTGGTGGTAGGTTATAAATATAGTTCTTACGAACTTAGTCGCCTTTTTCAGGCATTGCAAAATTTTTGGACTTAATTAATTACAATTTAATATATTAATATTAGATAAGTATTGAGCTTATACATCTAAAATAAAATTAGTAGCTCGCCGTATTAATTTTGGCGGAAATTTATTTAGATAATATAAAAACTGGATAATTTTAAAGTATAACATATTTATTAAAGTTATTATTTTCATCATGAATATAGTAGCAAAATTATTCAATTTTAATTCAATTTATTAAAATTTGATTTAATATTTTCAATTTTATTAATTTCATTTAAATAGTTTTTATTTAATAAATTGATATTAATGATATTTAAAAGTATATGTGTATAGATATGTTAATTATGTTATACCCTAACAAAACAACCGATAAGAAGTTCCGTACGCAGCGGCAGTACAATACATATAAACTGGTACAAAGTAAGTAAGTTAGTTACTTCAAGTTACTTTCGCGTCATAATTGGAACAATTTTTGTACAAACACGGCGGCATTTTAGTTTTTTTTGTCACTTGTCACGCTCGGCGCCTTACTTGACGTGGATTAATAGAAAAATATCCTAATTAGGACGTTTTCGAGTCTTCAGATTGCGAGTGCAAGTAAAATATCTGTACTTTTAAATATCATTGGTTCTTACTAAAACGACTATACAAAACATTTTTTTTTACTTTATGAAGACCTTTGAACCGATAGTGAAATATATGTATACATACTAGCCTATGCTTGGTTTGCGGCTTCCCCCAGATATAATTCGGTATATCATAGCAATACGTTTTCGCGCATAACTCGGGAACTGTTTATTTTCCCGGGATTTAAAGATGCCTGAAGTATAGTTACTATAGAAGTAGCTGAAGTGGCAATGGTCAATATGTTGATGAATAAACATCTGTAGAGTACTGTCCGTTTATTAAAATAGATCGCAACACATTGCTTTCATCGAATTTTATATGGTGAGCATAATATTTGATTCGTAACTTCCCAAGGCTGGGCACTATGGAACTTTAGCATAGTCTTTTGCACCCTACCATTTATTCTACCATAATCATAATGCCTTAAATCATCAAAACAGGTCAGTATTCCAAAGTCGAGCCCATTTTGAAACATTAATTTGTTTTAGAGTCTCAAAAATACACCTCATTTCACAACGAAGATTAGCAGCTTAGTTTCATAACCAAATAAATAAAAGGGCCATTTATGAAAATCTACATAACGAGCCATTTAACTTATACCAATTACATTGCTTTTACCAATAATAACATGAAAAATTACACACTAAAATATGTCCAATCACTCGACGAAAGTGGACGTAATCACTTTAATATCCGTCCTTAGTGCACATCGGGCCAAAATTATTGGTGCTTTGAAAACTGTAATTTGTTTACGTTGAAAAATGTGCGTAAAAGGTATGCATTAAAAAGATAACGTTAGCATATAATTGCAGATCATGACAAGTATGGTATTTTGTGAGCAATATCGGTTTGAACGTACGTTGAATTAGGTTGCGTCACTAATGAGCAATGGAATGCCAAGAGCGAATCGAATAGGTACGCATTGTTACAATTACGTATGGCGTTATTACTTGAATAGGGTCAAGAACTGCTTCCTTATTATTCGAGCAAAAAATAAAATTGTAAAAGAAACTGTTTACGTAAATAAAAAATATTACTTTATTTTTTACACCTTTCTATATTCTGAATACTGCTGTATTTTCTACACAGCAGGATTTTAAGAACACGTTTTTTTATCAGTATTACTATCTCTCTTTAAATAACTAAGAAAAAAAATTGGACCATACTTTATCTCAAAGTATCAATATCAGTAAAGCCAAGCAATATTAATAAATCAATCATGCATCGACACAAGCCAATGTGGGTTTAACCTCTGCCCTATAACAACCTAACCCTCACTGCAAACTACAACAAAACCACAGATTACGCAAAACGACATGACATTTAAAACATAATCAATCATTCACAGTTTGCACAAAAAAAAATTAGATACCAATTTTATTTTATAATGTAAAGTCCATAAAATACACAGTATTAAATGCTCACTTCACACTGATTCGTCGAGGCGAAAAAGGCAATAAGTTCTTAGTGTTTTATGATCGGTTTGGGATGCCATATAAGTCTGGCTTTGTCAATAATTAGCGCTCCTCCCATGCCCATTCTTGTCAGGTTCTGGCGCCTGCCAATGATTGGCGTAAGACTGCGTTGGGACGCTAATGAAGAATGTTTAGCGCACCATTTTTGTTTTTCTGGCTCCATGTGCGTTGCCTTATTAGGAGTCGTCAACTCTTTGTTAGTTATCTTTCGAATGGCAGCTACTTTTTGGTGAGCAGGTGTGTTTGTGTACATATTTAGAGGTAACAAACGTTTAGTTTATGTTTTATGTAGATGTATATTTGTAGATATCAAAGCTCTTAAATAACTTAGTGTGGCTGCTTTTCGGTCAAATGAGAAACACTCTTTTTTAGGGTTCCGAAGTCCTACAAGGAACCCTTATAGTTTCGTCATGTCCGTCCGTCTGTCCGTCTGTCCGTCTGTCCTAATCCTTTACAGCTTAATAACTTCTACAGTTATAAACATAAGTAAATGAAATTTTGTAAAAAAATAGTATGCATATAGATCTCAATTTTAAAAGAATAAAAAAATAGTTTTTACGTTCTTTAGGGGTGGCGCCCATACATGTGAAATGGGGAAAAAAAAAAAAAAACCGCCGCACCCCCTCGTGTGGGGTATCATTGAATAGGTCTACTAAAATGAAGGTAATGTTACATACATCACTTTTTATCAGGTGTACCATCTGCGAAATATAGCCCGCCAAAGTGGCTTGCAATGTGTCCCCCCCCCTGCCATTTCTAAACTATGCAACGTAGAAACTTATAATCTTCCACATTGATAGACCTTTGTAAAAACTCTCTTTTAAAATTATTTCGAGTATAATGTGATTATAATTTTTTGAGTTATAGACAGAAAACTGAAAAATACTTAAAACGTCCTAGTTCAAAGGTCATTGACCTTAGAGAAAAATGATCATAGCAAATAATGCTCCTTTAGCTACTTTCTATTTGAAAAAATCACAAAAAGTAACTTTGTGTTATGTTGACGACACACTTCTTAAATTTGGCGCCATCTAGCGGCGTCGTACAATACTCTCTGGGTCGCCAATGCTGCCGTCAAGTGCCGTGTATTACATTTGGCACTGTATAGCGCCATCTAGCGGCTACTGACATCACTCTCTGTTTCGCCAATGCTGCTGTCTATTGCAAAAACTAAAATAGCCGTGATTAATATTCGATTTGATTTGTTTGTAACACCTACTTAAGGAACCCTATAATACTGAGCATGGCCCGACATGCTCTTGGCCAGTTTTTTTCTTACTTGTCTTATTTAGTAAACAATCTTGGCATGTCTTTTTAGTGCAATTCGTCAATTACAATTATTAAAAGACATTATGTTAATAATTCACACACTAAATAACATTTTCAGGGTTCCGTACCCAAAGGGTGGCAAACGGGACCCAATTACTCTCGCTACGCTGTCCGTCCGTCTGTCCGTCTGTCCATCACGGGGCTTTATCTTTGTAACTGTAATAGATAACCAGTTGAAATTTTCACAGAATATGTGTTATTATGGTGCCTAAAACGAAAAATACTAAAAATAAAAAAATCTAATACAAAATACCTCATCAAAAACATGCGATTTTATCAACGTTTTGGTTTCTGCTCTATCTTCAAAACGGTAATACATACCAGCGTCAAACTTGGTTTGACTATAGTGCATATAGTTTAGCAACAAATACTAAAAATTGGACAAACATAGACATATGTGGTGGGACCTGCGTAAGTAATAGGTGCAAAAATTCATATTTCACTCACGGTGCGTTGATGTCTTTTGATGAACTCTCGTAAATTAAATCAGTTTCTATGGGGTTTCAGGTCGATGGGTGGTACGGGACCGTTACTGCTTGAGTCAGACACGCACTTGGCCGGTTTTTTAACTACTAGTACTAGAACTAGTAATTATATTTTATCAGTAGTTATTGCAATAAAGAGACATGCCAAGATTGTTTACTAAATAAGACAAGAGAGAAAAAACAGACTTTAGATGAAATGCTGAATAAGACGAAAAGTTTTTTAAAAGTATCTTCATCTATTTAACTCTCTTTATTTATAAATTGGCAAAGATAAACAAACGAATACATTATAAAGATCATAGCAACACCATCCATATTATATCCATAATACCATCACACATAGGTAATGGCTACGTCATACGTAGACATATTAAAAGTACAGTTTCGTTCCTAATACTACTCTAATTTCCTGATCCCGACTTATTTACGTAGACATGACGTATATTACGTACACTACTTTCAATAGTAAACGTACGTATGTAGTATTTACTTTTATAATAAACAGACAAATAGTTCCCTTTGCCAGGCAACAGCCACAAACATTTAAAAAAGTTTTGTTTCTTCACTGCTGGAGTTATTTTGAAAAAGGTTTCCCCTGTTTTGATCAGATGTGTAATTGATGCGTTGTGAATATTTCATCGCTCATTCTCGGTACCTACGTCTTTCGTTGCGTTCTTTTTAACCGACATCAAGAAAAGGAGGAGGTTCTCAATTCGATTGTATTATACCATAGAACTCCGCCATTTATAAACCGTTTTGGAAAATTATTTTTTTATTTGAAAGGATATAGGTCCAGATTGGTCTCATTTTATCAAAATCCAGTTCTGATAATGGGATCCATGTGGAATTGATTTTGGTATTTTCATCAACAAATCAAGCATTTGCATTCAGAAAGTATCATTTGGTGAAAATCTGATGAAGATCTTCGGAGATAAAGAAGGGAACTCTTCAATAGATGACAGCAAATCATCGGAGATTGCAGCAATCCCTTGCCTTTCTATTATTAATTCCACTAAAAATAGAAAAGTAAAATAAACTTTAAAAAAAGTAAAAACCGACTTCAAAAATAATAAAATAATTTGTGCGAAACAGTTTAAGAAGTCGGTGCCAATTTTTTCTTAAATCAAACCAAATCAATGGCACCTCTTCCTAAATTGTTTCATATAAATAATTTTATTCTTTTTGAAGTCGGTTTTTACTTTTTTAAAGTTTATTTTTAGTACCTACATATTTCGTTGCGTTCTTTTTTTTTCAATAAATTTGGCTTCTGCTATGATAATCCAACAAGAAAGATTATTTTGCTGTAGGTGGATCAATTTCCAGTCCAGTACTGTAGGTTCATGGGTCCGATAGGTCTTCATTTATTTAAGGTACCTTTCAAAAGGTCACCAACTTTTTCCCTACTCTTCGTCTTTATTCTTATATTTGAGATGTTATTCATCAAAATATTTTTAAGCCATGTTGAGCACATCTATCATCTTGAGCACTTTTTAAGAAACTTTAGGATATTCCATGGAACAAATCATTGGTACGGTCAACCGCACGTAAGTGGTAACAGTTTGACAGTGACAGCGCCTTTATTTCGTAAGCAGTAAGGGCGGTTTTCTGATTCAAGCGTTACCACTATCATACAGTCGACTGTACATGCATGCGGCCCTCCATAATACGTTCCTAGTCCAATGACTCCATTTGGAGTCATAGATGATTGTTTAACGGTGTTTTGTTTTTCAGATTTTCATGATCGACATTACAGTTTAAATAAAACTAACTTTGTTCATATAAAATACAAACGATTATGTACAAAATAGAAAAAAAAACCTTTAGAAATAAAAATAATACCATTAAATTATTAGTCATCCATCATCTTAAAAAAACTTTAACATTGAAAGAAAGAAATAAAGAAAAGAAAGAAAAAATGTTTATTTTCTACATTCACGACGTTATGTCCGCTGTCTGGTCAGTGAATGTGTTAAAGACGACTAAATTAACGATTCTACACTCTTGTTTGTATCTTCTTATGTTCTAATGGGCTATCTCCTCTCCAGGTGTGACGTAGCGGTGAGCAGTAGTGAGGTCGTCGTGTCGCCAATGATGACAACGGAGGCGGCGCGCGGTGACGCCGACCAGAGCGTTCCGATATATTTGACGCACCATACAAGCCAACATGTTCACGAGGTATGTTTTAGCTTTAGCTATAGGTTTGACCTAAGATACTATACGATTAAATATTATGTTTCTTGTGATAGATTATACTTCTAGCCTCTTGTGGTCTCCAAAATTTATAAATGTATTTTACGCATTTACGCATGCGAAGCGAAATCTGTCGATTCAATGTGTGGAAAGAAAAAATCGCTCACGAGCAGGATTCGAACCTGCAACTCCTGGCTCAGTATGCCAGTGCTTAAGCCACTAAGCTACCGTGAACACTGCTCGTGGTATCGAAATAACCTCCACTTGGATACGTCTTTGGGTGACGTCAGCGATATCTTATTAAGAAACAGTGTTTCTTAGTAAAAAAGTGTTTCTTATAGAAGTATCCTATCGTACAACCACTGTGTACAGATGACGGTCAAAGGTGAAAGAGTTTGTCACCATTAATAGGGTGTCGTCGGAAGAAAGTCTACGACGTCAGTGATAGGACGATTAAGCTCAAGTGGAGTTGGGCAGGATATCTAGCTCGGCTTGGGGACGGCCGCTGGAGCAAAGCTTTGACCGCGTGGTGACCAAGGTCAAGTTGGAGAATAAAAAACGCGTTGCCAAAAGTGCGTTGGGCTTATGATATCGCCAAAGCCGCAGGAAACACCTGAATGAGGGACGCGTAAGATCGAAGAGGCTGGCAAAAAGAAAGGAGGCCTATATCCAGCAGAGGGTGATACAAGGCTAGGATGATTTTGATGATGATGAATAGGATAACAATTCTTTGATTTTTTGTCTATTGGCGGGTTTCCTAAAAGAAATTGATTATTATTTGGACCTAGACTATGGCCAGCCTCAGAAATATAATGTCATTATTTTTTACGTATTAAATTTAAATATATAAATTATGTTAAGAAAAAAATACAAATAAATAAACAGAAAAATAAGAAAGAAATAATAAGTAAGGTTAGGCACATCTATAAGACTTACAATTAACTGCAAAGTTAATCGAGTCTGAAGAAGACCACTGTCTGTTTTTAATGGGATGATGCTGGCGTCACCGAAAGACGTAAGTGGAAATTAAATTCGATACCACGAGCAGAGTTTACGGTAGCTTAGCGACTAAAGCACTTGTGTAATGACCTGGAGTCGCAGGTTCGAATCATACGCGTGAGCGAATTTTTCTTTGCAAAATTGATATATTCAGAAATATACTTACTGAAAGCGAGCATAGAGGACGCTCCCAAAACGTAATTCCCACCCTCGCACTCCCCTTACACACCGCAACTGCAGGCCCCTCTCGTCAATTTTATGCAGTTGCAATATAACTAATTTTCGAGAAAACCATTCTCGCGCGTTTTACCACGGAAGTAAATGACATAAGACTCAAAACAGGTTTCGGTTTACTACAAGAATACTAAACAATCTATACAAATTTCCTCAAGCCAGTATTTAATAAACTTTATTATGTTCCTATCTGCATATATTTTATATAGCTCACTTAAATAATAAAGGAGAAATATTCAAAAAATCTCTAAAAACGCATGATTTTCAAAAAATAAAAGTATCGAACAAATATCTACTAATTATGTAACTGTCTAGTGAAACGATAGATAAAAGTTCAAAAAAACATTTACCTAAATATGACATTCATCAAGCATGTGTTGGATTCAGCATATGTTTTCAAAAGGTCACCTCATTTTGGGAGCCTAGTCTTAAATTCAAAGCATTTAAAATACCTTTTTATCATACCGATTCAGAAAATACCTTTTTATCATACCGATTCAGACACAACGTCATCCTTGATACCTACACCAGATTCCGTTATACCAAAACGGTAAAATCAGACAACGTGAGTTTCCATTTTTGACAACTCATTAAACCAATGTCTTGTCGCAAATTAAAGTCACGTGTACTACGAATTCAAAGTACTTGTAAGTTCTTGTTAAAAAATCGTGATAGCATGATTGGGTCGCGTATGTCACGCTTGTATGACCCAATTCGTGATCATCAGGACTGAAGACAGTAAGGACTGAATAATTTAATTTGCATTAAGTAGGTGAAAATTATTTTCGGAATGTGAACCTACATTGACACGTTAAAATCATGAGGACAAGAAATCATGAATAGTTGAAAATATGCAAACAACCATACCTACCTGCATTAAAAGGATATTATTTACTTACTAGGATAAAGTGAGTAAAATATAATATTAAAAAAAACCGGCCAAGTGTGAGTCGGACTCACGCAGTAAGGGTTCCGTACCACCCATCGACCTGATACCCCATAGAAACTGATTAAATTTACGAGAGTTTATCAAAAGACATCAACGACCGCTCGCGAAATGTGAATTTTTGCATCTCTTTCTTCCGTAGGTACCACCACATATGTCTATGTTTGTTTTATTTTAGTATTTGATGCTAATCTAGATAGTATGCACTATAATCAGCCAAGTTTGACGCTGGTATGTTGTACCGTTTTGAAGATAGAACAGGAACAAAAACGTTGAAAAAAATGCATTTTTTTCGAGGTTTCTTGTATGGGGACCCCCTTCGGTTTAAGACTTTTTTTTGTTTTTAGTATTTGTCGAGATACGCCTCATACCAACACATTTTCTGTGAAAATTTTAACTGGTTATCTATTACCGTTACAAAGATACAGCCCTGTGACAGACAGACGGACGGACGGACAGCGTAGCGAGAGTAATAGGGTCCCGTTTGCACCCTTGGGTACGGAACCCTAAAAAGGTCAAACTATTTTACTCAAAAATTATAAAATGTGGAATGAAAAATTCACATCACGAACAGGATTCAAACCTGCGACTTCAGGTTTAGTACGCCAGTTGGTTTAACCACTAAGCTACCATTAATTCTTTACCGAATTCTTTATTAATATAATAATATACACTCTGGCGAGTGGCAATGCTGGGACAGGCCCTATGTCCAGCAGTGGACGTCTTTCGGCTAAAATGATGTAAACAGAGTATAGGTGTGTAGGTACAGTCGACTGCACGTCAGTGGTAAAACTTTTTTATTTATTTATTTATTGAATACAGACTAATACATTTTCACATTTGCTTTTGTACCATTAAACCAGAAATAGTTTGTGTTGGTACTCACATTGGTTGCTTACCCGTCGCTATCAATGCACTGCTTAGAAAAATTACGAAAACGAGTGATTTAATTATTGCCGTTTTCGAATTATGAAAGCCCTTTCAACTCAGTCTATCGCAGTCCGCTGCTGGACACAAGTCTCGGCCCTCTGCCTTCCGCATCCAGTCCCCCCCAGCTACTTTCATCAGGTCGTCGGTCCACCTGGCTGGGGGGCGTCCTACACTGCGTTTGCCGATTCGCGGTCTCCACTCAAGAACTCGTCTGCTCCAGCGATCATCGGTCCTTCAACAGACATGGCCAGCCCACTGCCACTTCAGCTTACTAATCCTATAAGCTATGTCGGTCACTCCGGTTCTTCTCCGGATAATCTCGTTACGGATTTTATCCTTCAAAGAAACTCCAAGCATAGCTCGCTGAGCTACTTTGAATTTGTGGACTAACCCAACTGTCAGTGTCCACGTCTCGTTACCGTAAGTCATGACAAGCAGGATGCACTGGTTGAAGACATTTGTCTTCAAACTTTGCGGTATAGGCGAAAAGAAGACTCGGCGAAGTTTGCCAAATTCTGCCCAGCCCAAACGGATCCGTCTGTCGGCTTCTTTCTCGTAGTAAACCGCTCTTACTGTTGACGAAATAAAGCCGCTGTCAACTTGTTACCACTGACGTGTGGTCGACTGTACTACACTTCTCGATGTAAGCCAAATAATATCTTATTTACTCGTACATACTCCATTGGCTCAGCGACCCAAAATGTGTCATGGCCTCCGAAACGAGAGAACACCACTTGCCGCGAAAAAAAAACTAGTGAAATAAAATTTTACTAAAATATGATTATCTCACTGAAACCACACAGCAACGGAAACTTTTTCGTGTAGCATCAGCTGTCGTAGGTATTAGCTGTTTTTTTTATTCGATAGTATCTTCTTCTCGTTCTTGTATCGTGTCGACATGAGCTACATAATGATAACAGCTCATGCCGCGGAAAAAGATTAGCCAGTCAGTAGGTTGGTAGCGGGGCTGACTGCCCAGGGTGCGCCAGACGATCATTTAAATATCGTCACTCGTGGAGGCTCTTTTAATATTCCTTAGTAACGAAAACGTACATCTCATGATCCAATATTGTGTAAACTGATTTTTACGTCATTTCTACTCCAAATTACTATGTCATTAAATTCACGTGTCGACCATTATCACCATGGCGTTTAGTGCCCTGAAAATACTTCGTAACATTGACGTGTACTATGTCTACATTGCGTATTATATTCTTCAGTAAATCAATAACTAAAGTTACGTAGTCTTTCATAATGTGCTAAAATGACGCTTCCTCACTTCACACTTTAAACTTGTGACGTTGTACGCATATCACTATGTACCGAGTTCTTGACTTGAAAAATATTTTCACGTCATTTAGAGCTGCTATCAAGTGAATTTTTAAAGAAGTCTCGTGTTCCGTGTTACGGTGTCAAGTTCTTGGAATAAATAAGTTAAAAAACTTTAATTAAATTATTACTTGTTCGTAGAATCTCATGTTTTTGACACGTGATTGCCAGTTAGTTGAAAGTAATATTTCTCTAAAGAGATGTTCTTTGTCTAAGAAAGCTATCAAAATCCTCTATAAAAGATGCTGCTGTTATAAATATCTATAAATCGGTGTGATTTACTGATTTCAGGAATAATAGCGGAGAGATGCAATAATAATTTTGGCACATTACGTTTATCTGACGCTCGAACACCCACGAAATTTTCATAATTTCAGCCGAAAGACGTCCACTACTGGACATAGGCCTCCCCCAAGCATGTTGGGGCGATATGCCATAATCGCCACGCTTGGCAGGCGGGCTGGGGATCGATCGCAGTTGGTTGGTCAAATACTCAGAGAACGCTGCTGCTCATCTGGTGAATTCCTTAGTCGCCTTTTACGACACCCATGATAAGAGATAGGGTGGTGCAATTATTTAAGTCCGGCACCACACGGAACAGACACGGTCCAGTAAGTACAGATCGAGGAGTTTCCGTGCATCAGGTAGTCCCTGCTCAACAACTTTTAATTTCTCTGCTTTCTTTTGGGCAGCATAAAGTAACTTGTAATTTGTGATTTAGAAAAAAAATACAAATAATTCTGATGGAAATATTTTTGGGGTGTTTGAGGTTTTCACTATAGTGACAGTACACAGAAAATAACCTTGTATACGTAAAATTATTATTATCTTTCTACTCTGTTAATGTTTTGTGTAGAAAAAGCCTTATTGCCACTATCAAACATCTAAATAACTCTTTAGACAGATTAATGACTTGATAACGGTCCCCAAACGTTTAACACACTACGTCACTGGACAATTTCACAATATTTTTAAATTTTGTCTCCATTTATTTGTGTGGTACATTAGTGTATTTTATCATCGGCGCCACTCTTGACGTATGTGATAAGTACCTATGTACTGTTAATATATTGGTTATAATTACATTAAGAGACCATACCTACAACAGAACACATATTTTCTTTTTTCGAGGTTATTAAAGATTCTATCGGTCTGACTTTGCACTTGATTGCCTACAATTGCCTTTTGCCATTACGATCCAAATGCATATAGGTGACTAATCTTCTCACACGAAGGCACTCAGACCCTTAAGACAACATGACAAACTTTGTATTATTTATTTATCTCAGTGTTTTTAGTCTTTGGCGATCGCAATTTTTTCTTTTTTTTATAGTATAGGATGGCGAAACGAGCTAAAGGCCCACCTGATGTTAAGCGGTTACTTGGCGATCGCAAATGGTTATCTTGTCTTAAGAAAGGTCTTCATAATCATTTTGACCCAGATGACGCTTTCCGAACACTTCCTAATTGCTGTCAGGAAACCCTGCTTTAAAAGGCTTTAATTTCAAATTAATACTGACGTAACGACATTGCCTTAATATAATAATCTCGCTCAAGTTACCAGAGTCAACTGAGGCCATTGGGTTACAGTGCGTGGGCGCAAGCTAACAACCTGTCACTTTTCCTGCGGCTTACCATTAGCAAATGCAATGAAATCATAATTTTAATGCGATATTTGCCCATAATTAATTCCGTACATTGCTTAGATTTATAACTATTTATCAACAGCTCTAATTGATGACGGGAAATGTCACATCCGTAAGAGAAAACCAACCTGAAATACCTATTGACCTAAAGATTGTTTGTGCATCAGTTATGGAGCAAATTATTTGTGTTTTGTTCTTCTTATTGCTTTTTCGGTAATAAGCGTTTCGTTAATAATGATTAGCATAAGTTTCAGAATAAGGAGAAAATACAGTTCATAACAAACTCGAACTTTTTTTAGGAACATATTTCCTTATCACGGCTTGCGGTAGGTGTGATTCGGGAGAAAATAAACCGTCACGTCAGATTTTAACTATTCAATAACACATACAAAAAGACACGTATTACTGGGGATCGAACATAGGTCATTATTTTTTTTCTCTTTTTTTGTCATGGATAAATCCTCATGGACGCACTCCGCCCGGAGTAGGCGGAGCCAGTGTTGGACTCTTACCGAAAACACCACGGTGTTCCCAGAGCTACGCATGATCATTAGAACAATGACACTAAACCTACTTGAAAGACTTTGAAACTGAATTTTAGTTTTAGCAGAGCTCCTTGTGGAAGAGCTCGTCCGGGGAAGTACTACCACCGTACCTTCATATTTCTGCCACCAAACAGTGATGCTTGCATTGCTGTGTTCCGTTGTGAAGGTTACAGTGGGGTAATTGTGTAATGCATTCACTTTGACATTAGCTTTCATTTTGAAATTAAAGCAACATTCATTGTACGTAGTTGCCAATAACATGGATTGTCAAAACACACGGCGCAATGAACATTGAAATCCAGATGATTGCGATGGCGAGTGAGTAACGCAATTCGGCAGCAGGTGCCGGTGAAATTACAATCACATGAGACTTTCCATCTTCATATCTCAGTTTGGCGAACCGACTTGCGGTACCATTTAGGCAACAGCCTAGGTGTTATTGAAGTTGCTATGGGCAAAGGTAACCGCTTAACGTCAGGTGGGCCTTTAGCTCGTTTCGCCATACTATACTATAAAATAAAGTTGTTATAAGCAAAGGTAACCGCTTAAAATCAGGCGGGCCTTAAAAAAAAAAGTAGGGTTCTAATGAAAAATAGTCAACCTTCAAAAAGTCGACTAAAGCGGTCTCTTGGTCAACGTTCCGCGCATAGCTCGAATAGTCTTGATATGTTTTTTGTTCAGTACAAACCACTCAAAATAACGTAATGCGCGTAAGGCCATTACGGAATCATAGGTGAGTGTACACTGCAGGCCACTGAATATTGTTTAATGTATTTTATGGGACTTTTAAAGTATCGAATTTATTGAGAACATAAAAAAACGTGAAAATACTAAATTTGAAACGTGATGTATGTGACAAGATGACCTTTCTAGGACGCTAAAACAATTCAATAATCACAGGGAGAAATGATCGGTATCCCTCACTACGCTCAATTTTATTGGTGAGCAGCTTTCTCCTATCAGAAGATAGGAAGTATTATTCTCTGGTCCTATACTTACCTACTTCTTCTTCTTATCGTGTCGTTGGTTCAAATATGGTTGGAATAAAAAGTGGCCACTTCAATGGCGTATATGTACTTACCTACTAATGGATTATATACCCTAGTCGCATTTTCCAATATAAATAATAAATATTTTTGGGATATTTTTACACAGCACCATCTAGTCCCAAACTAAGCAGAGCTTGTATTATGGGTACTAGACAAAGGATATAATACTTATATACTTTTTTTTTTGTAAATATGTACTTATAATACATAAGAAACACCCAGACTAACACAAGCACTTATGTTCATCACACAAATATTTGTGTCCTGTGGGAATCGAACTCACGACCTCGTGATGAGCAGTCCGACACTCAAACCACCAGAACACAGACGTCGTACAAAATAATATCCACAGGTAGACTAAAATTGTATCAGAAGATTGTAACAATACTAGATTGTACCATATAAATATACTTAGACGAAGTGCTGCGAACAATCATCTTGGCACCTGAAGGATATTTGTTTTCGCAATGCTTACTGGACGATGCCGCGACATGTTTACTGAGGGCCGTGAGCACGGTTTGTACACGGAGGTGCACGGTTTTGTTGGCTTCATTATCATTTTCGCAGCACTTCGTCTATATTTTTCTTTATGTCTGTGACCATATATTATTTTAAGAGTATCCATGGAAACAATTTTAATTAATAATATTTTACGGTAGATTAAAATATTTTTTTAGAAATATCTGTAAAGACGCTTGTCATCTTAGTCTACCTGCGACCACGAAATGCTGCAAAGCTTTCGAAACGTCAGGAAAACCAATTTAAATAATATACGCGATTTAATCCGGTTAAACTTTGTTTTATTATAATGTGTAGTGATCGCGAAAACCTAAGAAATTATTAGTATCCATGGAAATAAATTATTAGTCCGTGTGGTGCCGGACTTAAAGAATAGCACCACCCTTATCTCTTCTCATGGGTGTCGTAAAAGGTGACTAAGGGATTCACCAGAGGATGGGCAGCAGCGTACTCTGAGTATTTAACCAACCAACTGCGATCGCCAATCCGC
The DNA here is from genome assembly GCA_949699075.1 of Asteroscopus sphinx. Lineage (NCBI taxonomy): Eukaryota > Metazoa > Arthropoda > Insecta > Lepidoptera > Noctuidae > Asteroscopus > Asteroscopus sphinx. Next base: position 15,062,019 of record OX453022.1, on the reverse strand, counting down.
CTGCCAAGCGTGGTGATTATGGCATATCCCCCCCTAATTAGGGGAGGCCTATGTCCAGTAGTGGACGTCTTTCGGCTGTAATGATGTTGATGATGAAGGAGTTCCTTGCAGGCTCTTCTCCACAGAATTTACTGAACTCTCGACATTTTATAAGAGTGTATTTGAAACAAAACTTGCAATTGAATTTGGATTAGAAATTTGAATTTTAAATTATAGTTGTAATCGTGATCTTTAAAAATAAATTCAAATTAAGAACCTTCTCCTTTTTTTTAAAGTCAGTTAATAATAAAATAGCTGCCGTCCACGGCTTTGTTCCCATGATATGTCAATAAAAAGGTATTCTATGTGTTTTCTAGGATTTATGTGATGAGAATGTTATCTGTGTTAAATTTTATCCAACTACGTTCGGCCTTTTAAGCGTGATTGAAGGAAAAACATACAAACAACCCAAATTAAAATGTCTTTATCTGATTTGAATTTGGCTTCGACCGATCTTAACCAAACTCCGCCAGTGTACACTGTCTACACGCGTTCGTTTAATGTTTACTATTTATATTAGGCCTAAAGATGACTTGCTCTTATTGCCTACCAAAAAGGTAACCAGATATTTTCACTAAAGCATTCTGAAATTATATTGGACGACATCCATTGTAGAAAGTGGGCTAAAAAGTTGATGGCTACCACCACCACCACCACCACCACCACCATCACCACCACCACCACCACCATCACCATTTACCTAAGTGATTTATTTTATTTTGTCTTATTTACTATTTTTCGTAGTTCACATCTGTTCGCAGTTATTTGTTTGTTGTCCTATTTGATTTATACTTCTGAGTATTTTTTGTGAGTTTCCATATCGAATAATCACTGTGTTGAAAAATGGATCAAAGGTTTTTAGCTATGTTCTTGAATTCACTAAAGGTGACTTCATCGAGAAGTAGAGTTATTTCGTTCAAATTATTAAGTAGCTATTTTAATAAATACATAAAAAATCTTACAACTAATTTGTGTTATTGCTCTAAACAATTACTTATTCTAACAGAAATTTGAAATCGGTTAAATAGCACAGACCATAGACGAAGTGTTGCGAACAATCATAGTGAAGCCAAAAAAACCGTGCTCCTCCATGTACAAACCAGCGCTCACGCACACACATGCACATCAAATCGTACTCTCCGCTCTCAGTACACATGTCGTGGCATCGTCCAATAAGCATCGTGAAAACAAATATCCTTCAGGTGCATGGTGTGTGCGTGAGCGCTGGTTTGTACACGGCGGAGAATGGTTTTATTGGCTCTATGATCGTTCGCAGCACTGCGTCCACTATGTCTGTGTTAAATAGATAGATATGTTTTTTTCTGGCTCTTATTCTGTAAAATGAATGCCACGTAGGTACTCGTTTTTAAATACATTGACCAATTAAAAACTCTTGAATAAATATCATAATACACGAATAACTAAGGTATAGTAGGTATCATCCCATCATTATTCCCCAATCCCGTTACCCGTATCGCTAGACCATTAATCATACACTGCGTGTACAAATAAGTGTACAATCACATGTCACACGGTCCATTTAATCCGGGCACGTGGACAGACGTCGATGGACCAGTTGATAGCCGACGTAAGCCGATCAGCGCGCGCAGGTTTGTTTGGCCGCAAGTGTACAGGCGGAGAAAATAGTTTTGGATTAATACGTTTGTGTTAGTTCGATTTTGTTGTCTGTTTAAAAGACTTATGAATGAAAATTGCGGTTGATGTCAAATAAACATGTTGTTGAAACGTAGACGTGATATTCAGATGTGTTTATCTTAATAAATCCGTTTTAAAAATACGTTTTCGCCCTTTTATTATACAAAGTTAGTATGATAAATAAGGCGTGATTGACAGTAGAGATTGTTATAACAATTGCACTGCCATAGGGCAAATTTGTTGGCTCAAGGCGTTAACTACTTATTTTTCATTAAAGGTATCTTTAAAGAATATTATCTATTCAACGCACATAAAATAAATAGGCATACAAAGTCACGAGAAAAGGCAAGCAAAATAGAATCGATGACGAAACTGAGCACCCGCCTGTACATTACATAACAGGCCAACGTCATTTACCCACCGACACATCTTTGACATTTAGTTGACAGTCTGATACGACAGAACTGAGTGTTTTGACACAATCGTATGTTAATGAACAGCTTCGATCTAATTAAACCATTGTATTACAGCTAAACTCATTACGGCGTATAATGAAACGGTACATCAGTTTTAATTAGTTGTATTGAGATAGACCATTAATTTGGCATCATGTGTATCTGGTTTTGTAATTGCAAACAGAATTTTACTTAATTAATGATTGATTCAAGGTTCAAATTAAGTATTTCAATGGATTAGGAAGCTTTGAAAGTTGAAACTTAAGCATACATGGATTGTTTTGTATGTCATAAGTTGCTACAAGCTTGCGAAAGTTTGTGAGTGTGTATATCGGTATGCCTATGTATGTTTATAACTTCTTCATGCTGTAACGGCTGAACAGATTTGGATGGAATTGGAACACAGATAGACCATAACCCGGATTTAACATAAAGACTACTTTTAATCCCGGGAAGATAAACAGTTCGCGAGGGATGCGCGATAAACGATTAATACATTATTTGTAGGCAACCACTCGGCACAATAGGTATGTACTATGGTGTCATAAACGTCGCATTGATGCGAGAAGATAAACAGTTACCGAGGGATGCGTGATAAACGAAATCCACGCGAGCGAAGCCGCGAGCGCTCTCTAGTTGCTTATAAAATTATAGTGTTGTCCGAACGACTATCAGGTTTGCCGTCAACTAGCCGCACGCCTCTATTATGAACGCTTTAAATTTGTCCATTTAGTGTAACGTTTAAATAAAGAACACAAGGATTAGGAGTCCAGACTCCAAGTGTCAACTCCACTAAAGTCGCTATAAGGGCTTTTTGCAAGTTGCTATACTATTTGTATTGATCGGATATTATTGTTGTATATTAATCGGAATAGTGGTCGCAAGCGCGACTGCTGATAGTGTTATTGGGATTTTTTCATTAGAAATTCTCAGTAGCAGCCTGGAGTCTGGATTTGTGCCCGGTTAATGGCAATAGGCTCGCCCCCTATTACATGGGACTATAACATAACTGGCGAAATGTGGGTGTATTATTATACCTCTGCCAACCCCTTCGGGGAAATACAGGCGTGTGTTATGTTATGTTATTAATCGGAATATAATAGGCGATAATAATCACAATATATCTACTGAATCTCACAGAAAACATTAACATAGCTCCATGAGCTATAATTATTATTTATTTTACTCGCAGAACGGATGGCCGATGGGGCAGTAAAGTTCTGGAGTGGCGACCGCGTACTGGAAGGCGCAGCGTGGGTAGGCCCCCCACAAGGTGGACCGACGACCTGGTGATAGTCGCGGTAATTCGCTGGATGCGGAAAGCGCACGACCGGTCGATGTGGCGCTGCTTGGAGGAGGCTTATGTCCAGCAGTGGACGTCTTTCGGCTGAAATAATGATGACGATGATGATAATCCACAATGTTTTACTAAAATAGCTTATCGACTATGTTAGTACAATTAGTTTCAACTATTACATAACATTATTTACATACAAATTTAATATAATTAATACATGTACCCGCTGCACACGACCCGAAGCTATGCATACGGGTCCACTACCCCAGGAATGGGCAGTCTGGCTTGTCTACAATAACTCTCAAAATACAATACTATTACTATTTAAGAACTTTTGTACCGTGTTTTATGAGCAAAATAAATGATCATGATTACTGTTGGCATTCCCTCGAATCCTGTGCATCAGGGATGCCGTTCTTTTACGCATAATCGCATAAAAAACATGAATTTACGCTTCCACAAACATGCCTGATACACTATAGAAACGTGGAAGCCCAAAATGAATTACATCCTTTTAAATCCTAAAAAAATACCTAGGTTAAACCTACTTCATTTTGAAAAAAAAACATATAATAAAACCATTTAGTAAATCTAACAAAAAATGCAGTAACCAAAATGTCCTATTTTATAGTAAAAAGACTGAAACATACAAATATTTAATCAATCAAATAAATATGTAGGTTCCTTTACAGCTTATACTAGCAACCTTGGCTAACAGTGTTGCCGTTCGATCTATGTAATTTTCATTCGTCTAAACAAATGCATGCATAGGTTTTCATTATAAACCTATAATGACGTGGTTGAATGTGTTATGCAGTTTATTTCAAACAAAAAATGTGTGTCTACAAATAAAAACACAATAAATAATTAATAATAAGTAATTAATAAGTACCTACGGTAAAACTCTAATGAGTTTATGTTTACATGTTTAGAATGTTTTTGTTATGTATACCACTGAACAAATAAATAAATAAGTAATAATAATAAATAGAAAAAAATTATGAAAATGATACAACATTTATTTCTTCCTGCATACGTTTTCTATCATACTTATACAATGAATGAATGAATAAATTATTTATTTCTCGCCACAATATTATTACATTAGTTTTACATGGTATAGAGTAAGTCAAGTTACAATACAAATACTCTTCATTAAACACAAAAAAATAAGCAACATACATGACTTATATAGAAGATATTTACAATGGGCGGTCTTATCGCTCAAGGCGATTTCTTCCAGACAACCTTAGGATGCACAATATGGGCAAGTAAAGAAAGGTAGTACAAGTGTAGCACGCAGTGTAACAGAATACATATACTATAAAATATATACTACAACACAATATAATATATACACTACAAAACATAAATACTATACGTGGGACACTCAGAAAGTTTTGCGAAACTAAAAAAAATTCTTATATACGTACATATATTTTTATCAAATCTTTTCAAAGTACTTTCCACCAGCCTCTATACAAAGATTCATGCGCCTAAACCAGTTTTCAAAACACTTTTTCCAGTCCGCCGCAGACACCTCGTTTACAGCCTGCTCGAACGCAGCCAGCGCATCTTCCGGCGACGAAAATTGTATCCCTTTGAGCTGATTTTTTATTTTTGGGAATAAAAAGAAGTCACACGGTGCTAGATCAGGGCTGTAAGGAAGGTGACCCAGGAGTTTGACTGGCGTGCTGTCCAGGAAGTCCCTCGTTTTGAGTGCGGTGTGCGCAGGTGCATTGTCGTGGTGGAGCAGTAGCCCGCGGAGCCCTGTGTTTGGTCGCTTGTTGCTTATAACAGAGAAAACTTCTGGCAAACATTTGGTAGTATACCATTCGGCATTAATGCTTCTTTGATCCCGTAAGGGAATTGATACCAAGTGGCCAGTCAAATTAAAAAAGCTAGCGATCAAAATCTTACCCCCGCTTCTAGATCGCTTCACTTTGGTAGGCGTTGGCTCATTTTGAAACACCCAAACAGTCGACTGGCGCTTGGTTTCTGGGTCGTATTGATAAATCCAGGACTCATCACCTGTAACGATGTCGTAAACACGCCGAGACGAGCCTGCTTCAAATTTGTTAAGCATATCACGGCACCATTCCACCCGGGCCTGCTTCTGAGCATCGGTGAGGTTGTGCGGCACCCAGCGTGATACTATCCTCCTCACGCGAAGATGGCTCTGTAGAATCTCGTGAACGCTTCCCGATCCAATCTTCAATATGTGTTGAATCTCCTGATATGTAATTCGCCTATTGTCTTGGATTAAATTTTTCACTGCTAGCACGTTTTCTTCGGTAACAGCCGTCAAAGGGCGACCGCTTCTTTCGTCATCCCCCAAAGTTGGTCGACCGCGCTTGAATTCGTTATACCAACGATACACGGTTGCCTTGGAAGGGCCTTCATCCATGAATGCCATTTGAAGTCTATCGTACGATTCATTCGGTTTCAGGCGACACTTGAAATCGTATAAAATCATAGCTCTAAAATGTTCCCGGCGCAGATCCATATTTCAGTGAGACACAATACTTTGAATTAACTCGCAAAAAATGTGGAGGGAAATTTTGAAATTGGAACTTACTTATTTTTACTTATAAATAATCATATTTTCGAAAAACATTATAACTGGCCAGTCTCCCATATATAAAAACTTTTTTTCGCAATACTTTCTGAGGGGCCTGGTACTTACTTATCCTTTACTTATAGCAATAAGCATAAAATACGAGTAACTTACTTATATAACACCACGTGTTTCGTTTTCTTTCTCATAGTTTTCACACGCAGAAACATAATTTTTATATATATTTTATATAAAAAATTGCCCTATAAAACAAAAACATTTTCAAGATCTAAACGACGTAAATTGTGAGATCACCATTCAACGTCAATCTATACTATAACATTATAAAGAAGATTTGTTTGTTTGTTTGAAATCGATTAACTCAGAAACTACTAAACCAATTTTAATAATTCGCTCACCATTATAAAGCTATTTTATCCAAAAGTAACATAGGCTATATTTTATTTTAGTACGCGAGCAAAACCACGGGCAATGTCTAGTATAACATATTTTGCAGAAGAGTACAGTCATTATACAGTAAACTTAAGTAAACGGAAATTTATCACTTGCTGTTCATCTTGACGACTATATTTAATATTATCACACTTTTTTTTACGAGCCTTTTTTTTTCTGCCCCGGGATAATCCTCATGGACGCACTCCGCCCGGGGAAGGCGGAGCCAATGTCGGACTCTTACCGACTAAAAACCAACACGGTGTTCCTCTACCGACCCTAGGCCGGGGGCGTGGGAAGTACTCCCGTATTCGCCCAACCATCCCCGGCAGGTCCCGGCTCGCCACTGGCAGGCGAGCCCCTGCTCCCCGTGCGTCAACCACAACGGCCGCACCCTCCTCTTGACTGGCGGGCGCGGAACACTACGCGCCACCGTCACGGGCCTTGACTGGTCGGGCGGCGGGCCACCCCGAGTCCGCCACCAGCGTGGCTGGAGGTCGGCATACGCCCTCCTACGACGCCCAGGTCGTCTCCTGCAGATGGGAAGAGAGAGCATCGCCTCTCGAACCCTCTCCGCTGCCTCCTTAGTGAGCATCACCTCCTCGCAGAAGGAGACGACGCCTTCCCAAGCGCTCTCGCTCCCGACCATAGACAGAACCACGGCCGGAAGCGAGAGATCGCTAATGCCTACTACAGTGATGAGGTCACGGCGCTGCGCGGCCCAAGCTGGGCAATCCGCCAATGTTTTTTTACGAGCCTGTTTTGTTCCACTGCAGGGCAAAGGCCTCTCTTTCTTTCTTCCACTTAAAAACATTACTTATCTTATTAACCTTCATTAAAAACAAATATTTTTCAAACATTACTTACTAGGCAATGTAGTGTCACTACTTTATTACCATAATTATATTTGTATAATGATAAATTCATTCAATTAATATACAACAACATTAATTGCGCAGAACATAACTCTTTTATCAAACCACAATACCACAACATGAACATATTGAGCACGATTATAATAAAATTGAATGGTGTTATGTATTTTAATGTAGGTACCTAAGTTATTTGAGCTCTCATGCTGAATGTATGCCATACCTCCAAAGAATAACCTACCTTAAAGATAAGTAAAGATTATTCTATTATTTGGAGTGCATGAAAAGAGCCTCCACGAGTGACGATATTGATCGTCCGGCGCACCCTGGGCAGACAGCCCTGCTACCAACCTGCTGACTGGCTAATCTTTTTCCACAGCATGAGCCATTATGATTATGTAGCTCATGTCGACACGATAGAAGAAGATTCCATTATTTTAACGCATTGAACTAAAGGCCCATCTGATATTAAGCGGTGCGAAGGGTGCGGGTGCCGGTAAAATTACAATATTTCTTTGTTCTTCTTACAATCTTTCCGTTATGTCTCATTTTAGCGAACGCGACTTGCAATATAGGTGGTATTGCAGATGTTATGGGCAAAGATAACAGCTTAACATCGGGGTGGGGCTTTGGCACGTTTCACATCCTATACCATAGAAAAAAATCTGCATGTTTAAAAATATCTCGATATTTAACAATTAACCACAAAAACTAAGAAAAAATTGTCTAAAAATTTGGCCCACCCTGAATTTTAAAACATGCGTAAAAGAATAATTGCGCCACCCAACTCTAACTGGCCACTTTACATTAATCCAACATCATTCCTAAACTTTCACGTTTATTTTTAATTGCCCAATCCCAGACCATCTCTATTTGAAACAGATTCGAATGTTCGAATCACTTCGAATGGCTCGGATGTAACTCGACTGACAGCCGTAGAAAATACACAATTAACAGGCTCATGCGTATTACCTTAATGGATTTATGTACTTATTGATGGATCAATCAAAAGTCCACTCACGCCTCCTCTGGGCCTTAATTGATAGATACGGTTAGCTAAGAGGCTCCACTTGCGGATCGAGAGGAACGGCTTTGTTTTGCCGACCGTTTTTGTTGCGTATGTGAAGTTGTGTATGCGGTATTGCTTTTGAGAATTTGTTTTTGTGTTTAAAGTAACTTGAACTAAATTACCGAAAACTTTCAATTATAATATTTTTTTATTTCCGTGTGTGCCGGACGTAAAGAATTGCACCACCCTCTCTCTTCTCATGGGTATCGTAAAAGTCGACTAAGGGATTCACCAGAGGAAAGGCAGCAGCGTTCTCTGAGTATTTAAACAACCAACTGCGATCGCCAACCCGGCTGCCAAGCGTGGCGATTATGGCATGTCTCCCAAACATGATGCTTGGGGGAGGCCTATGTCCGGCAGTGGACGTCTTTTGGCTGAAATGATGATGATGATGATGATGATGAATAATTTATTCATTTGCAACCCACACAATACAGTATTTTGAACAAGTTATAATCGAAAGACTAATTAGAAAATGGGGTAGTATAAGACATTCAAGAAGGTGAGGACGCTGATACCTAAACTAGGCCGCAGCCTGTACTAAGCATCAGTGTTGACCCCCATTGTGAATGTAGGAGACATAGTAATAATTTAAAGTATTGCTTCACACTTTCATAATCAGCCCATTACTGTCCCACTGCTGGGCATGGGCTTCATGGGTAAAAGATAGGTAAGGTGAAGATAAGGAATGAGAAATCGCACTTCAATTAGCTCAAATTGTTTGTTGTAATTTATTTAATGATGTGCTTGTAGCACATCATACTACATGCATACTGTCAAAACATGGTATTAACTCAAAAAGTTTTTATATATTAAAGATCACTAGTAGACTTATGTCCATCCCCATACATAGTAAAAAATATAGATGAAGTGCTGCGAACAATCTAGTGAAGCCAAAAAAAAACTATGCTCTTTCGTGTACAACCAGCGCTCACGAACACACATGCACCTCAAACCGTGCTCACCCCTCTCAGAACACGTGTTGCGGCATCGTCCAGTAAGCATCGCGAGAGCAAATTGTACATGAAGGAGCATACTACTTCGTCTATATTTTATGATATGTCTGTGTGTCTATCATACCTCTTCCATGACATGCTTTAGCACCTGGTTCCCCAATTATGCTTATACTGTTAGCCTACTGGTATATATTTTTTCAAAACATTCGTCCCTGTAAACAGCGTTTATTTGCATAAATATGGCATCTAATTAAATGATATCACACCATTAATTAATACTGAACAAGATTCTAATACACCATTGTCAATTTAATATCACATTTGTCAGTTACCATAGGCATCGATAGTGACTGATTTATTTTAACTACTAGCTTGAAATAACAAGCTTGTGCACTAGTGTTGAATGATGAACATGATAATATTCAAGAATTCGGAAAAATGTGCGCACAAAATTTATAAATCACGCGTACAGGAGTAAAATTGCTCGCACACGCTCTGACTGTCTAAGGCACAGAAAGAGATAGATAGAATGGTTGTAATCACAATTTTACTTGCGATTTAAGCGTGGCAACTTTTGAACAAACCACACCTAATTTTAATTTTTTTAAATTAGCTTTAATCAAATTTACTGTACAACTTTTGTTTCAGCAGTTAGAAACAGCGCAATAAGGCATTTTTGCGGGTTTTTGCTACAGTGTTTACAGAGATAAGTCAAGGCGTACTGAGGAGAAATTTTTTGAAATACCCTGCACTGTGGTACAGAGTGTTGGCACAAGCAGTGCGCCCACTTTTCCATTCTATCTATCTATTTCTGTGGTCTAAGGTAAGGCTCTGCTGGCTAGTATAAAATATAGAGAAGGTGCAAATAGCGATCGATGGACAATGCCGTGATAGGTGCATCTCCTCACTGCATGCAACTTCGATTTTAAGCGCGCAACAATTTCTATAGTAATTGATAAAATAGATTGAAAAATATTATAAAATTATTATATATAAATATTATTATTTTTTTGAAAAAATTAAGCAATTTTTTTCAAATTTGGGACGAGAATCAAGTACCTAAGCATTAAATCTCCTCCGTCAATAAGTCCCTTGTTCAACAACTTATCCTGCATAACACATATAAAGAAACAAACATCGTTGCGCACCGATTTCTATATAGAATTATCCTCTCTGGCATTACCTACCCTTCGTCTTTGGCATTGGTCGAAAAGGATGATTTTAGTATATTACTGACCATCTAATGTTTATGACGAAAGGTCACTAAATATAACAGCACATGTTCGCATCCCTAAAATTGACTTTTCAACTTGTTTTTCCATTCAATATAGTTTATGTTTCTGAAATAAACCGTAAATAATTTTACTGCTGTTGACAACTAATTCAATAAAATCTTATTTTTACAAAATACCATTATAACACCAGCACCACCATTATTATTTCTCTAATTAAATACCATTAAGTAAGTTCCACAGACTTCCAAAACTGAGTTATTTACAACACTACAACGCATATTTGCATCAAAGGTGAAGCAAATAGACCAACTATTTTAAACATAATAACTTCTTAGGTTTTCGCGATCACTACACATTATAGTAAAACAAAGTTAAACCGGATTAAATCGCGTATATTATTTAAATTGGTTTCCCTGACGTTTCGAAAGCTTTGCAGCATTTCGTGGTCGCAGGTAGACTAAGATGACAAGCGTCTTTACAAATATTTCTAAAAAATTATTTTAATCTACCGTACAATATTATTAATTAAAATCGTTTCGATGCACGCAGTAATCACTCACAATATCATTATCTTTTACAGTGTTGCGTGCGAGGAAAACCGATATGTACCTAGAATGCTCCGTGAGGCTATTGAAATTAAAAAACATCCTAATTTTAATAGAGAAGATGATTGGCAGCTACCACCTGTTTGGAACCCAGTCCTAAAAATAATCAAGTCCCAAACAGCACGCAACACTGTAAAAGATAATGATATTGTGAGTGATTACTGCGTGCATCGAAACGATTTTAATTAATAATATTGTACGGTAGATTAAAATAATTTTTTAGAAATATTTGTAAAGACGCTTGTCATCTTAGTCTACCTGCGACCACGAAATGCTGCAAAGCTTTCGAAACGTCAGGGAAACCAATTTAAATAATATACGCGATTTAATCCGGTTAAACTTTGTTTTATTATATTTTAAACATCATCAAGATAACATTACAGTACGGTGTGATAGCGACCTAAGTACCCAGTCGTTCCCACGAAGGCAAATGGCCATAAATTATAAGGATCCAATAACTGTGACTATTAAATCAGATTCTGTATGCGGAACTGATTCATATTTAATAATACTGCACTTTGCACTCGGGGGCTGTTGAGAGTTAAAATTAGAGCATTTAATTACAGTTTGTAAATATGGGTTTTCGTCAAAGATTTAATATTAGTATTTTAATGTCTTTGGTTTACGTATAACTGTAGTCACACGTCATTACTAAAACGGCTTGTAATGGTGTGACTACGGTTATACGAAAACTCATATTTGTATTAATCATAGTTTGTCAAATAACAAAAATTTGTCTTGGCTTGTTTTGGCGTTTTTTGTCGTAGTTGGATTTAGTTGCATACTTTTTTTTTTGGGATGCAATATCCTCTTATTTAAGTACTGAGTGATAATAAAAGGAAAACACGTATTTTCTTATTTTAACTCAGTGACTACTAAAAAAACAAATGAAAAAATCTCTAAATTGCATATTTAGACCGCTGTCAACAGAGACCTAGTGTACAAAGACAACTATTAATGAAAAACGAAAAACATAGGGACACAGTACATATCCTTTTTAATCAGCTTATGAAAAATCTTTTAAATTAGTACAGTTTCGGAGGAGAAAAGACGAGAGCCAAACCTCGAATTATAATTTACTTACTAAGGAATTAATTAATTAATTAAGGAATTAATTTTAATTTACTCAGTCGGAGCTGTAGTTGTCCTTATCGCACTTATTTGAAGCCGAGCGCTTGCAGAGCAAGAGCGATAGTTTCTTCAAATACCTAATTTTAATTTTCAAAAATCTCTCCGCCCGCATTTCCTCTTTACTTAGCGATGACATGTAAGTGTTTTTATATTTATTTTTTATGAGATATAGATCTGCTCTTGACCGCAATCTAGACAGCTTTGTCAAGATGTGGTCGACGATGGGGTGAGCAAACCTATTAGGTGCCGATTCACTCCAGCTTTAAAGGCGTTAGGGTTGTAAGTGCCCGGAATACAGATGCCGGCAGTGAATTCCACAACTTGGCTGTGCGCATTATGAAATAGTTCTCAAAGCGCTTGGTCCTGATTGTAGAGATTTCTACCAAATTTGGATGATATCCTGCAGTGCGTCGTGTAGTCCAAAAGGAAATGTAGGAATAAGCTCACGGAGCTCTTGCGCACACTCTCCAATGTACAGCCTGTAGAACACCGACAAACAAGCAACTATGTGTCTATGGGCTAAGCTTTGTAGCTTAGATTTTATTCTTCTTCTTCTTCTTCTATCGTATTGGCATGAGCTACATAATGATAACAGCTCATGCCGTGGGAAAAAGATTAGCCAGTCAGCAGTTTGGTAGCGGGGCTGACTGTCCAGGGTGCGCCGGACGATCAATTAAATGTCTTCACTCGTGGAGGCTCTTTTAATGCACCCCAATGCTCTATTAATGCGCTCTTTTACAAACAGTTCATCACTAATTAGCCTCTCAGTTCAAGAGCGGCAAACTAGTATTTGGCAGAGCCATCCCATAAGTGACTGCAATAATACTCCATACACGTTTATGCTACTTAACACTTTCATTTCCTACTATCATGCTACTCTCGATTACCGACCCGGCTAACCTTTAGCCTGATCTAGATACTAGTTACATTTGACGTGTAAAAAACTTAAGAGGTAACACTAATGCCTGTCAGTTCGTTTGATACATATGACTAGCTTTAAAAGTTAGAAGTTTGCGAAAGTCTATTTCGAAAGATAGGTAATTATAATTGGTAATGTATTAGGGTATCGCAATATAGCCTACAATGTTAAAACACACAAGAGTGAGTCAAATACTTTCCTGTTTTTTTTTTTTCAATCAACTCAGCCTATCGCAGTCCACTGCTGGACATAGGCCTCTCCCAAGTTGCGCCACAACGCTCGGGCCTCTGCCTTCCGCATCCAGCCCCCCCAGCCACGTTCTTTAGGTCGTCGGTCCACCTGGCAGGGGGGCGCCCTACGCTGCGTTTGCCGATTCGCGGTCTCCACTCAAGGACTCGTCTGCTCCAACGGCCATCGGTCCTTCTACAGACATGGCCAGCCCACTGCCACTTCAGCTTACTGATCCTATAAGCTTTGTCGGTCACTACGGTTCTTCTCCGGATAATCTCGTTACGGATTTTATCCTTCAAAGAAACTCCAAGCATAGCTCGCTCCATAGCTCGCCGAGCGACTTTGAATTTGTGGACTAGCCCAACTGTCAGTGTCCACGTCTCGGCACCGTAAGTCATGACTGGCAGGACGCACTGGTTGAAGACTTATGTCTTCAAACTTTGCGGTATAGGCGGCGAGAAGACTCGGCGAAGTTTGCCAAATGTTGCCCAGCCCAGACGGATCCTTCTGTTGGCTTTTTTTTTAGTCATGGTCAATCGGCAAATGCAGTTTAGGGACCCCAGCTAGGTGGACGGATGACCTGAGGAAGGTAGCTGAGGTGGACTGGATACGAAAGACGGAGGACCGAGTATTGTGGCGCATCTCCAGCAGTGGACTGCGATAGGCTAGGTTGATGATGTAGTCAATTTGAAGAAAAAAAAAAAAAAATTTTGCAGCATGAGTTAGTGTGCAATGTTTTAATCATTTGCAAAAGTTTGTTAAATGTTTGTGGTTAATTATTGATATCTAAGCTAATACACTCGCCCTCGATTGTGGTGCGCGCAGTTTTCGCGCGCGCCATTCAGGAGGAGCGGTGGACGTTGAGGCCGTACAGGGGTGAAGGGGCTCGCCTATTAGTGACGAGCCGGGACCTATCGGGGGTTGGTGGAGAATGCGGAGTTTATCTCACGCTCCCGACTAAAGTTAGTCGAAGGAACACCGTGTTGGTTTTAGTGGGTAAATGTCCGATACTGACTCCTTTTTCCCCGGGTGGAGAGCGTCCATGTGGATTTACCAACACAAAAAAATGTTAATATTTTAAAACGTGAAATTATTATAATCTCCGATTATTACTATAATCTTAGTCAAGGATAAATCAATTAAAAGATACCTCGTATCGATTTAATTAAATGCAAGGAACCCCAATTTATAAATATCATCTGACCTAGCATACCCAGACTGTTATGAGCAATTATTAAATAATTATTAATTCGACGTTATGTATACAACACTATAATAAAATTAATGCCTTGCAATAAAACTGCATTAAATAACAGTCAAAATATTATGGCATAACTACTTTAAGATGATAGAATGCTTAGAAGCTAATTTTATTTACCTATAGACAAAAATATATTATGCTGTATCTACATTACTAACAGTCAGTCAGTCAGTCATGTTAGTGATTTATATTAAAGTCTTCATTTATATTTTTGTATGGTATAACAATAATCTTTGCATATTGTTTCATATGTTTGTTTACAACAAACTTCACAGATTAACCCCCAGTTTCCGAAAGGCTGATCAACATAAAAATTAACTAATCGACTGTCAAATCTCAGGTCAAGCGATGTGATTGGTTGTTAGTATTTCTGCGGACCAATCACAGGAGCTGACATTAGATTTGACAATAGATCAAATTGATCAGCCTTCCAGAAACTGGGGGTAAGTCACCAATAAACGGCAATCAGAAACATCTACAGTCAGGAGATCGAGATTTAAAGCATTGAGATTAGTTTGTAACTATATTTTGAACGTTTTTAAATGAGAATAGGTCTTCAGATTAAAGATCGTATTTTTATTTGTTATAAGTTTTTTTAAAATTCTAAATGGGTTTTCGTTTGACCGCTTAAGTTGCATAAGTGTGGGTACATCCTAATAATATATCTTAGCTTTGCCACAAACTACTTAATAGTTACTACGGCTTTGCCTAGCAACCAATATTATTTTCAGAAGATAAATTCTACAACATGCAACAGAATAAATGCAAATCTTGAAAGTATTTTGTACACAAGGAGAATCGATTGATAGGTGTATAGTTTTTATATCATGTAACACACCACTACACCACTCGCTGAACTATATCCACTTGAAAGTATAGTGACTCCAGCGGTCAGAAGAGAAATTGCCTGTTCCGTCGAAAAATTCAATCAGGAGACTGACAAAAGACATATTTTCTATGGCATCAGGAATGCAAGATGTAGACTAAAGAGACGCAAAAGCTTCCTTAAGGTAATAAAACCATTAACAAGCAGCGGCCCTTATAAGGCACCAAAGGATCTGTGGCTACGAAAACACCCTCTTCCTGCTGATTACATTGAGCTTGCAGAAGAGAGCTCCCAACAGACTACTAACTACCATGGCCCATCTGGAAATCTTTGAATCGACTCCAAGACCAGATGGGCTGCTGCAGGTCAAATTTGGTAAGATGGGGTTACACAGATGAATTTACAATTTGACTGTAGAGTCACTCCACAGACGACGCCTTACCTCCTGACCTGCTCACTGTGCAATTCCACCTGCACAATCAAAGACCTATGTGAGGCTACTGATAGTGCTGTTGACGTGGCTACATTTTAGTCCGAAATAATATAATTACACTCAAATTATACAAGGGAATCATTGAAACGAAGAAGAAGAAGATCATGTTACATTTATTCTTCTTTTTCAAATTTATTTTGGATTTTAAGGATAAATAAATCATCTTCAAGCAGGCAAATTACAGCTATACACAGAACAACATACAAGATAATTATAAATAAATGTCACATTAAAAGCAATAATAATAAAAATTACAAGTTAATAATCAAAATAAATACCAACTAATTCCAAAAAAAGGGATTCAATGTCAAACTTAGTACAATAAAATCAAAATACATAACATGACATCACGCCTGTATTTCCTCGAAGAGGTAGGCAGAGGTGTAATAGTACACCCACATTTTGCCAGTTATGTTATAGTCCCATGTAATAGCGGGCGAGCCTATTGCCATAAAATAACATCAGACTAATAAAATTAAATATTTAAGATATCACAATCCCAATTATTAAAACTTTCTCTGCGGCAGTTGTACTGCGATGTGCATGTCGCAACAATGCCTGATGATATGGCAATCCAGCCTTTCCGCGATCATTGCCAGGACGGTGTTGGAGCTGGCCCGCACCCTGTGCACCAGAGACGTGGCACGCTTCCGCATGGTCGCGTGGAAACAGTCGATGCAGAGTCGCAAATAAATAAATAAGTATATATCAGCGTATCCCGAGTAGGCCCTTGAGGTCCAGGAAGATAAGTGAAATGGGTTTTCGTATATCAGGTAACCCCTTAACGGGATCCTGCAGCAAACCAGAAACCAACTTGAGAACTTACCGATGCCTAAAAACAATGTAATTTAGTGATTTAAAAAAAAAAACAATATGTTGTATAAAACTTAAAGTAGCCGACAGCTGTAATGGATTATTTAAATGCGCCTATAGTGACTAGGTCACTCATTAAAAACTGAAGCATGTCATACCAACACCAAAAAACAAAAACTGCATACAACCATTCAAATAACTAGCTCGCAGACATAACGCATTAATAAAACAAAGACTTTTATAATATAAACCAGACTGCATTATTGTGAAGACACGATAATTATCAAGATGTCTTCTGGGGCAATTATGTTTATATAGACCTTTACAAGTCAACGCTCATAAAAGGTGACAGATTATTCTCCCAACCATGAGTTGCGGATATAAAAATTTGCTTAAGTGTACCTTAAGTTAGAAGATGAAGCGTATAAAAGCATATAAAGATTATAGCCCATCCACACAAATAATGGCGGTCCACCCAAAAAGCACGCAGGAATTTAATCACACTAATATTATAAATGCGAAAGTTTGTGGGTGTGTATGTTTGTTTGTTGTCAATTTGATTTAATTTTATTCGTCCATAGAGCCTTTTTCCAAGTATGTTGGGGTCGGCTTAACAATTAATTATACTTAATAAATTTGCATTATATAATTTAGTAATAATTGATTAGTAATTGCACCATCGATTTGGGTATTCCTGTAAATGTAGCTGTACTTAATTTAATAAATAAAAAATGTTTATTTAGGTAGGTATCACACCGCTTTCAGAAGCGCCTCAACCTTACCCAAATAACACACTAGGTACCTATTAACTAATCGCTCGACACAATAGCGACAGACACAATGAGCTAGTAATTTATAATCAGTAAGATGATTTAATGTACCTACTCGTCCAATATAATTCTCTATCTGTAGAGATAAAATGGTTTCCTGCACTGTTTTTTATTTCCATTTTGAGTTGTTGAGCGTTATTTTAAAGGTTAAACATGTGTTTTGTGATTTAGTAATACAAAAAAATCATAATTTTCAAGTATTGAAAACAAAACTCTTCTTCATAGCACCTGGGACTAATTATTATTATATAATGAATTATAATAATTTTTCCCAATTTATGATTTTTTATTAACATTTTTATATTATTGTATACATAGACATATCATGTTCGGGCAGTGCCAATATTGCGAGTATTTATACAGACCTACGCAAACATAACATCAACATGAATGGTTGTTATGATGATGCTTTGGGGAGGCCTATGTCCAGCAGTGGACGTCTTTCGGCTGAAATGATGATGATGATGATGATGATGCAAACATAATGCTAAAATATGAGTTAAAATACTATTGAATCTCTTCAATGTAACTAACATAAGCAGTGCTTATAAACAAGACGGTAGACATTTAAGCCTACTAAAATATGCTACTGTCATTGAGTATTACTATACCTACACCAACTCATTATTAACAAGAATACCAACAGTAATTTCACTTTCGATGCATTCACAATTTAAAGCGCAAACCACAAAGAGCGTGGGCGCGGGTCGGTTAAATTAACCTGATATTATATGGACAACATCACACACAGCGCGGGTGCGTGTCGGGCCCGCGTCGGGTGAAGCGCGGGTGCCGTGCGGGTCTCCCGCCACTACAGACAGAGCGCGGGTGCGTGTCGGGCCCGCCTCGGTTGGAGCGCGGGAGCTGCGCGTGTCTCCCGCCACTACAGATAGAGCGCGGGGCGGGCTGTGTGTGGTTTGCGCTTTAATTTCTACTTTAGCTCCCGACTATAGCATCAAAACTTAACAATAGACATCCATAAATATACCTACAGTCAGCATCAGAGTATATAATTAAAATTTCAACGTTAACTTAACATCATAGGCGAACTTTATTGTTTCAAATACTATTCTGTGATTTACTATGCTCTCCACAGTATCATTATTTGTAAGAAAAAACATTTTATATAATTTACAAACTTCCTGCAATAATCACAGTTTTTTATGCCGACGGTACCTGAGCCTAATGTCAAAGTGACATAATTTCTTCGCTCATTTAAGAACATTATGTTTCATAATTACTTCCCAGTGTGTGTCGGCCTTGCTTCCTGCTCATCAGTGACTCAAGGCCGACACACAAAAGGAGCTTAGTTCTACGCATGCGTAGTTGACTTGATGATTATGATCGGGCTTACGAATCAGTCCATTGAGTATGTACATGAGACTTATGTTCAAGGTGTGGGAAGATTTGATATGTATTGTTAGTTAGGTGACATTATTTATATCGTCTTTAATCAAAATATTTAATGACGGATATAATATACAAGATGTTGATCTGTATCCGTGCCATTTTATAGAAAAAATGATAAATAATGTGCTTAGTGTACAAATTTTCACTCAGAAAAATTGCGAGCATTTGAGAATAAATCCCGAACGACTCTGAAAATACGTGATCGGCGGCATTGTCAAAGGGTGGAAACACGTAGGGAATTTGTTTGTTTACAAAAAAAAATTTTTTTTTGTGTTGTGTTTTTATTTTTGTTTCGTGTTTAGTATCAGTGATATAGTCACCTCCTTAAATATGGCACGAATACAGATCAACATATTGTATAAGCTAGACAAAACTCGAATTATAAGATTTTTTTAAATTGCTAGAAAGAATTAATTCGTTGGGGCCAAATGCTTTTAATAAATATACTATACGATGGCAAAACAAGCTAAAGGCCCACCTGATGTTTAGCGGTTACCTTTGTCCATATAAACAGCAATACCACCTACAGGCCGTTACCTAATGGTACTGCAAGTTGCGTTCGCCATACTGAGATATGAAGATGGAATGCCTCATCTGATTGTAACTTCAGAAGCACTCAAGCCCTTCCCAACGAACCGATAGAAATATGTAGTGAGGTAGCAGATACTTCCCCGGGCGAACTTTTTCCCGAAGGAGCTCTACTAATACTAAAACTGCGACTGTTTATGTTTTTGATTTTGGGTAAGCCACATTTGATTGTTAAATAAACCATGATCTTTTTCCTCATTGCAATTCTTCTTCTTATATTCAGTCTCCTTGCAATCAATCAACTTAGCTTACAAAAAGTCACTGATAAATGAAATTAATTTTTAAACAATAAAAAACAAATCTCGTATGCAAAACAGGCATACCAATCAACAGTAAAATAAACAACAATAAATATGAAACAAAAGATTTATTTCAATAATGCGAAATAGGCGTGAAAAACAATTATAATCCAATTGTGTATGCTCGCTAGAGGGCGCTAAATAACCCGGCCGGCGCCGCGCGCTGGTCATTAGCTGACAGATAATTTTAATCTTCGATTAAAGGCCAGCAATCTGTCAGTTGTAACTGAGAATAATGAGCCAGGATACTTTATGGATCAACGTTGATTAGCAAGAGATTTTAAATTTACAATTGTTTTGTTTGTAGACACTGCTTTGTGAAAACCAATTTGTGAAACAGAAATATTATTTTATTATTTTAACGCATTTACGAAGCGAAGCGAAATCTAGAGATATTTTATTTATTAGGAACTCCGAAAAAGAATACACCTTACATGCTAATCGGTGCATTGATAAGATCTTGTGTTTCTTTAATTAAAGGAGAACACAGCGTTCAAAAATAATAATCTACACAAACGAAAAAATTATATTAATATAACTCAAAAGAAACTTCTTTTTAAATAAAACAATTAAATTAAATTACTCTTAATGAAAAATGAAAAAAAATGAAAATGATTGAATGAATGAAATGAAATAAATGAAAGTTTAGAGGAGAAAAAGAAAGAGAAATGTGTAAAACACATTGTACAAATCAAATCGAACAAAATCAGTAGGTACTTAAATAACAGAAATAGTAGGTACTTGAATTAATAATCAAACTAAAATTAAAATTAAAGTAAAACAAAAATCAAACTAAAATTAAAATTAGAAATTAAATATAAATTGTGGAAAAAAAAAACGCTCAACACAGCTCAGGAAAACACTGTTTCTTAATAAGATGTCGCTGACGTCACCCAAAGACGGAGTAAGTGGAAGTTAAATTCGATATCACGAGCAGAGTTTACTGTAGCTTAGTGGCTAAAGCACTGGCGTACTGAGCCAGGAGTCGCAGGTTCGAATCTTGCTCGTGAGCGATTTTTACTTTCCACGATTTAAATCTTTAAACAGAATTGTATCAAAAATTACCTAACATTTGTCATCTGGAAACTTACCTTGATATATTTTTTGTGAATTGTTTATGCAGACAATTAATGTTGTTTTTTTATGACATAAAATGGCGACATGAACTAAAGGGCCACCTGATGTTAAGTGGTTACCTTAGCCAACTGCGATACCTGCAATAGGTTGTTGCCTAATGGGCAAAATAATAACTTATCTATCCACGAGTTTCCCTAGTAGTTGTACTGTACTAAATTCAATCAAATAATCAAATATGAATTCCGATCAACACAACATTTTACCAAACTCTATTGTTGCCCAAAGTCTTTAGACCAAGACTTTGGAAAACATTACCAATCTCATTAAGGTTTTCATAATAATTTCTTAGGATTTCGCAATCACTACAGATTATAATAACAGCTACCACTTGTTTGGAACCCATTTCTAAAAATAATCAAGTCCCAGACAGCACGCTACACTGCACTGTAAAAGAGAATGACATTGTGAGTGATTACTGCCTGCATCGAAACGAAATAATACATGCTGAAATGGCTTCTTTCCCGAAAAGGGGTCATTGTACTCATGATTATGAACAACTTTTACTATGGGGCCAACCCTGAAATCATGAAACAAAAATCAGTTGGTCCTTACATTTGTTTTCACTCAAATCGATAAAATGATCGATTTCAAGGTTGGTCCTATAGTAAAAGTTGTTCTTATTGAAGAGTACAATGACGCCTTTTCGGGAAAGAAGCCATTACAATTTCAGCATGCATACGCGATGTATTCCGGATAAATTTGTTTTATCATTAAGGTTTTGTTGGCCATCCCGTCAAGTGCTAGGTCGTCGACTGCAGACAATAGTGCTCTCATTAGTACGCGCCTCGCTAATTATAACACGGGCAGCAAGCCACGTGTTGAGTGTGTCACCTCGACCCGACTGAATCACCCATGTAAAACTTGTATTTTTTTTCGTGTGGGCTGTTGCAGATGGTACCCGAGATTGGTACCGTGTCTGCTTAACTGGGCAGGTGGCGGAGAATCCCGTTAGGGACTTCATCCGTCTCATTTCCCTAATCTTAACTTATAAACTAAAATCGCGGTTGCAAAACCACATAAAGGCGTCCACTAGAGAGGGGCTCGGACCTCGGCTTACTGGGGCATTGCGGGGGAGGCCCCGCCGCTATGTCCCCCTGGCAGCCATTGCTGCATCGGGAATGGTTTTCTCGAAAGTTGCTGAAATTCAGTATATCGGGTGGGTGACGCGTTTAGGGCGAATGACCTACCTAATCCTAACACAGTGGCGGTTAATTGTATCAAGTAGATTTTTTTTTTTTTTTTTATCATTCCTTTTTAATGCTTGGATTAACCAAGGGAAATTCTCAAGAATATTTTATTCTTCAGATTTCATTCATAGAATTCATTAATGCGCACTTCGCTAATTTATATATAACATGGACTATATAGCGAGCCACGTGTTGAGTGTCGATTGTCACCTCCTTGACCCAATTGTGTCACCCAATAAATAAAAACATGAATACATTTTACATAAAATAAAATGTACATATTATACATACCTACATATATAACTATAAATGTATAACATCAAGATAAATCAAAGTCGAACTGAATCAGCTAAATTGTTTTCACGGAAATATTTCTTTAACTTAATTTTAAAGGCGTGCCGACTGCTAGCCATCCTGATTTCATGAGGAAGTGCATTCCATAATAGGATAGATTGCACGAAGAATGTAGAGTGAACGAAATCAGAGCGGTGAGAATATATAGGATAGTGTGATTTGTACATAGATACTGAAAGTGAGAAGTTAAGTAAGAAGGAGAATTGGGAGAGAAAAGTAAAGAGAATAGAGTAGTTAATGCCCTCATATGCCTATGAATTTAAATTTGAACGCAATTTTGAACTGTACGTACCTACTGGAAAACGAATGTTCGTAAGGTGAAGCGCTTTTACAAACTGTTTTCGATTTATCTACTAGGTACTTCAAGAATTTAAATTTTCCTTCATATTACAACGGAAATATAGAAACGCATATTCCACATAAAATTTATAATAAATTTAAAACCAATGGTGAACTTTACAATTAGGTACCGAAAAACACAAATAAAGATGTAACTAAATACCCTTTCAACTTTCCCGCTATAACTGGAGCGTGTCCAGCTTAATATATTACTTGGCACAAGCTTTTTTATAGTTTGTAAAATGTCCACTTATCGTGTCACGGTCGTCACGGACCTCGCCGCTTGCCCTGACGCGAGCGAGCTTAGAACACATTCAAGTAATGTGCGTTATGCGTTCATATGCGCTTTGCTTGTATGTGTATCGAAGTAACGTCTCTATTTACCATGGATTTTCATATGAGACAAAAGTAAATTATAGTTTTTTTGTTTCTATTTTGCAATAATTATCTACACATAAATAGGCAAGGAAAAAACGGTTCAGTACCATTTTCTTCTGTTTGTCAATCGATTGTATTTTTTTTGTTTAGTAACTATTGACGAGCTTTAGTGTAATCAACATAAAAATGGAAATATTTTTATTTCGGCATAGTCTAATCATAATTTCTCTTTCTATTTCTCCTCTAAATTTTGTTATAGTTTTTCATGAAGAGAAATTTAATTGTTTTATTTAAAAAGAAGTTTCTTTTAAGTTATATTATTATAATTCTTTTTGTTTGTGAAGATTATTATTTTTGAACGCTGTGTTCTCCTTTAATTAAAGAAACACAAGATCTTATCAATGTACCAATGATTAGCGTGTAAGGTGTATTCTTTGTTGGAGTTCCTAATAAAAAAATAAAAAAAACTATTAAGGCGCTACTAAGAGCTAAGCGCCCCCATCAGTAAAATTATAATTACTCGCTCAGTACATCATTTATTTATTAGTTTTAAACCGTTGCAGTATACCCATTCCCGGAGTTCCCCCACTATTGTGCTGAAGATGGTCACCGGGGAGGTTTTAAGGTACTGTAGTTTAATCAGACCCTATTAACTCTGTAAATTATAGTTTACAGCGAACTGTTGTAGATAGAAAAAGTGCCAAAAGTGACAGTTTTTCTGATTTCTTCTATCTAAAACTACAGCGAACTATAATTTACAGAGTGAATAGTTTCCACTTAGCTCTTAGTAGATTGAATTTTGAATTTACGCACCATGTAAGACATTTTTAAGCTGTCATTCTGACATGCAGTTTATTTGAATACCATGTAAAGAACATTTCCCTTAACTAACTAATATTAGTTAAAAAACCGGCCAAGAGCATGTCGGGCCATGCTCAGTATTATAGGGTTCCTTAAGTAGGTCTAATTACAAACGAATCAAATCGAATATTAATCATTGCTACTTTAGTTTTTGCAAACAGCGCCACCTAGCGCTAAATTTAAGAAGCTAAATTGAAGAAGTGTTTCATATCAATACCTATAAAACAAAGTTTATTTTTGTGATTTTTTTAAATAGAAAGTAACTAAAGGAGCATTATTTGCTAAGATCATTTTTCTCTAAGGTCGATGACCTATGAACTAGGACGTCTTAAGTCTTTTTCAGTTTTCTCACTATAACTCAAAAATTTATAATCACATTATACTCGAAATAATTTTAAAAGAGAGTTTTTATAAGGGTCTCTCAATGTGGAAGACTATAAGTTTCTACGTTGCATAGTTTAGAAATGGCAGGGGGGGGGGGACACATTGCAAGCCACTTTGGCGAACTGTATTTCGCAGATGTACTTTGATAAAACTGTATTTTGATAAAAAAGTGATTTATGAAACATTACCTTCATTTTAGTAGACCTATTCAATGATACCGCATACGAGGTGGAGCAGCGAAAATTTTCATCCCCATTTCACATGTATGGGCGCCACCCCTTAAATATGTTATCCAGATTTTTTTATTCTTTTAAAATTGAGATCTATATCTAAACATAACATAACATCACGCCTGTATTTCCCCGAAGGGGTAGGCAGAGGTGTATAGTACACCCACATTTCGCCAGTTATGTTATAAGTCCCATGTAATAGGAGGCGAGCCTATTCCATTAACCGGGCACAAATCCAGACTCATTCACAAAATTTCATTTACTTATCGTCGCCTCAGTGCTTGAATGTCCAACCGACCATTGACCAAATTTTACCGGAGACGTTTTTTTTAGTTTATTATTGATTTAAGAGAAATATTTTAAAAACTTTGATGATTTAAGAATAATGTATAGTATTATTACAATATTATTATTATTACAATGGTCGGCATAACAACAACAACATAACGTCGCCTCAGTGCTTGCACTGAGGCGACGTTATGTTTATAACTGTAGAAGTTATTAAGCTGTAAAGGATTAGGAAAGACGGACAGACGGACGGACATGATGAAACTATAAGGGTTCCTTGTAGGACTACGGAACCCTAAAAATAGCTATTCAGCTAATAACATAAATTAAAGTGCACAAATAAATCATACAATTTGACCTTTTAATAAGCCTAAGCAGATTTTGATAGATATTTTATAGGTGGAATACAAAGATCTGTAATTTTATTTATGGCACCCATTTGAGCAAATCTTTGACTTGAAAGTTAGTCCTTAGGCACAACTTAGAGTAAACTGTGGGGGTAATACTGTACAATTGACGAAGTCTTAAAATACATCCTAAAATTGTGATATTAATTGTGATTGGTTTATTATTTATTATTTATAACGCATTTTACGCATGTGAAACGAAATCTAACGATTTAAACTGTGGAAAGAAAAAATCGCTCACGAGCAAGATTCGAACCTGCGACTCCTGGCTCAGTACGCCAGTGCTTTAGCCACTAAGCTATCGTGAACACTGCTCGTGGTAACGAAATTCTCATCCACTTGGTACATCTTTGGGTGACGTCAGCGATATCTTATTAAGAAACAGTGTTTCTTAAAAAGTAAAGTTAGTCGAGTCGGTTAAGAAACACTGTTTCTTAATAAGATATCGCTGACGTCACCCAAAGATGTACCAAGTGGATGAGAATTTTGTTACCACGAGCATTGTTCACGGTAGCTTAGTGGCTAAAGCACTGGCGTACTGAGCCAGGAGTCGCAGGTTCGAATCCTGCTCGTGAGCGATTTTTTCTTTCCACAATTTAAATCGTGTGATTGGTTTATTTTATGATGGAGGACTGAGTGAAGATGCGTCTATTCCTCCTATGGATTGTGGCAGAACTTTGTTTCAATCCTCTTGAAATTGATAATTACTACCTTTATGTGTATCGAGTTTGGATAATTATTTTTTAGTTTGGAAGAATTTTCGCTCGAGATGGTCCCATTAAATTAAGTTTGGCATTAAAGATCTGCAAGATTCCAGAAGATTTCCGCAATTTATATCTATATCTGATAAAGACCTGATAAAATCTGTTATTTTGAAAGTTTTTGCAGTAAGCCTACGAACTTAGGTCTATGCACCTAAAAGATGGCATTTTGTAAAGTGAATTTAGTTTAAATTAAACGGTCTAGAAACTTTTACACTTAAGTAATTTGATCTAAACATCAAAAAATTATGCTCATTAAATTTATCTCAGATATTGATCGCCTACGCCTACTATTGTACGATCAGTAAGCTGAAATGGCAGTGGGCTGGCCATGTCTGCCGAAGGACCGTCGGCCGTTGGAGCAGACGAGTCCTTGATTGGAGACCGCGAATCGGCAAACGCAGCGTAGGCCGCCCCCCAGCCAGGTGGACCGACGACCTGATTAGACTAGCTGGGGGGGACTGCATGCGGAAAGCAGAGGACCGAGTGTTGTGGTGCAACATGGGAGAGGCCTGTATCCAGCAGTGGACTACGATAGGCTGAGTTGTTGATGATTTCTGTCTACTAGCTATTTCTTACACACACATAATATCTAAGTTATGATTGTCTTTGACCCTTCTCCTTATAACCAGATTTAACCCCTTACATAACTAGACTAAGAATATAAATCACACTTATTTAACCCCTGCCCTTCAAATGTCACAAAGCACGTGTAGTGCGTGTAAAATTGTACATGTGTGTGTCTTGTGATATGACTGCAAATTGCCATAAGCCCTCGAGGGCTTAGATATTTCTTAGCAAGGACTTATGTTTACTAGTACTGTTATAAACTTGTTCCTGACATGTGACCTGTCAATTATGGATATTTGACAGGCTTTCCATGTGATGTGGGTATGTGTTTCCCTCGTATTGTTTCATACGAGTAATTTTTTTGAAATTTGTAGTTTGAGATTCACCTAAAATTATGAGTAAACATGGGGTATGACGTTTCCCGTCGTAGTTTCCGGGAAAAGAAAGACTTATTTTTTTGTTATAAACTCAAGTGTCACCACAGGAATTTATTTATAGTTTTTTTTTTTTAATACCCCTATATTTAACCCCCTTTTGACTCCACTTGGGTTTGTTTTTAGAAATATTCAAAAACACGTCTATACAGTCACGTAATAATATTCGCCCATACAAAATATAAATCCCTCTTTCACCCTCTTCCAGAGATAATTTTCGAAAAAGAAAAGGATTATTATCATTAATTACTTTATAGATTATTTTCTCCAAGTTTTGAGTGAATCGATCCAGGAGAAAAGATTTTTCATATAAACTCTAACACTAGGGTGTTAGAGTTTGGGGTGCTGGCCAGAAAACCTCCACGTGTAACTGACAGCTGCTTGTCCTTCTGGACACGTCTAGAGGGAACGGCAGTTGTTGGGCCGGTGCACCCTGGGCACGAGCAATAAGTCTCTTTTGGACCGGGGGACCTTATTGCCTGTGGCGAATATACTGGCACGGGAGGGGCCCGATGTGGGCCAATGGGAAGTTGCTCCGCGTGTCCCTCTGAGAAAGCAGAGGGCACTGTGGAGGAGCAGGGGCGGGCCCGGTGTGCACTCACCCTGCCAATGGGCAGGCAGCGGGGGGACTGTCCTTCCCTGCCCCCGTCGGTCTGGTAATCCCAGGAGTGCCTGCTGAGTAATGTTCTCGCGCCTATTGGGACCGAGGGTCTTGGCCTCACCGCCCGGACCGCGAGGAAGAACACCTCCACCTCCACCAAAAAAATTACAGGAGGATGGGCCTGCGAGCAGCAGACTCGGGGTAGTCTGCTGCCCGACCAGCAGCTAGCGTAGCTGGCGTAATTGGCGCAGCTGGCGTAGCTGCTAAAGGCCCGTGAGGTGAGATGGCGTGCAGTGTTCCGCGTGCGCCACAGAGGAAGGTGTGGCTGTCGTTAGGCCGCACGGGGAGAAGGGGCTCGCCTGCTTGTGGCGGGCCAGGACCTGTCGGGGGCGGTTGTGTGAATACTCACGGGTTCCCACGCCCCCGGCTAAGGTAGTTGAAGGAACACCGTGATGGTTTTAGTTGGTAAGAGTCCGACACTGGCTCCGCCTACCCCGGGCGGAGTGCGTCCATGAGGATTTCCCCACGGAAGTAAAGAAAAAAAAAAGGATGTTAGAGTTTATATGAAAAATCTTTTCTTCTTACTTACTAAGAAAGGAATTTTGGAATCAGTCAGTCAAGACTTCTTTATAAGACAGACACTTTGCCTTATTCATATAAGATAAGGCAAAGTGTAAATGTGCTGCTGATCTAACAAACATAGGTAGTTCACCATTATCAGCTGTTAATGGATGGAGATGGGTAAACCGCAGGTCTAAATGCATGACCCAACTTTTTTTTTTCTTTTTTTTTTCTTAACGGTCTTTCGTTTGACCGTCACCTCAGTCACCTGATGTTAAGCGATGGTGCGGTCGACGATGTTGCACGCTTGCCCAGCAAAAACCTATTCACTCGAGTCTTAAAGACCACCAGATTATTCTTCCTACCTTTGCGTATTTCTAATTTAAGTTTCACGCTCATTTAAGTAGACGCAAAATATACTTATTAGGCAAATAAGGTAATGTATGTGTAGGTACCTAGACATTTCTATATTATTGTCTTTATTCATCCAAATAATATCAAACACACATTCATTGAAAACCAACAAAATAAACGCACAATTTCAATAAATCTATGAAAATAGTACCAGGATAACATAAACATGCAGTAGTAATAAAGCTTTCTATGCACTAACATGGTATTAGAATTTATAGGGCGAACGAATGAGATAGAGGTATGGTCCTTACGAGGTAATGCGAGTGGCGTGTACTGTACCACCGATACACTGTTGTGGTTTCTATGGACTACCCTCGGTGATTGGTGCAATATAAAAGCGAAGAGCGGCTTATATTAGTTAAAGTAATAAACATAAGTGTTTGTGTTGGTCTGGGTGTTACTTATGTATTATAAGTATTTATTCACGAAAACAAAAAGCATATAACTATTATATCCATAACACTTTGCTTAGTTTGGGACTAGATGGTGCCGTGTAAACATGTCACAAAATATTTATTATTATTTATTATTAAAGTTATAGAAAGTTTGATATACTATTACTTACTAAGGATTTAACATTTTAAAGATTTTGTGCAGTTTGTGAAAATTGTTTTTTGTTTTTGGAGCGATGCTTCTAGCGTCGTTGCGCGCTCGGCTGCCGTAGACCGAGAAAAAATGTCGCCGTTAACACGCGCGCGTTTTCTATCCATGCTTGCAAATGGGTAGAAGCTTCGCTCGAATTAATTGTTACTGTCTTCTGTCTTTTGTCTTCTTCTGTCTTGTATGCCCCATTTGATTTGATTTTAACAAAAAACCGTTTAGATTAAAGAATTTTAAATGTTCCCTGGTTCAAATATATAAATAAATTACATATATTTCTGTGTCATATATTACGCTTCTAGTCATACAAAAATATCATATTTTTACATGTCGCACTTCGTAGATACTACTGCACAATGAATGTATTAAGAAACACGCCCGTCACTTGGACCGCACCAGGCCTGATATTGGAAAATTGTCTAAATTATTAGCTGCCTTTGTAACGGCTAACACCGTGGGAAAACAGGCTCAGTTTTCACAGGAAATTATACTTACACAATACCGAAAGCTGTTGTGGTCAGTTATTATGAAAATTCTCGTGAAAATTCTTGTAGAAAGTAAATTACTTGACCGGACTAAGCTACGACTATTTAAAAATCATCACCAAAGTAATTTTACCAACGGTTGAAGACACAGAGGTTCTATTTATCACGTTAAGTTTATTGTAAGACGGTGAGCAATTTTTTATACTCGCCGAAAATTTTGTCGTTTTCAAAACGAAGAGGGTCATTATTCTCATCATTACGAACTACTTTTACTATTGAATCAACCCTCCCCAAATCGCGAAAAAAATATCCGCTGATCCATACGTTTTGTCGATTTAAGTGAACACAAATGTAGGGAACAACGGTTTTTTTTTCGAGATTACAGGTTTGGCCACATACTAAAACTTGTTTGTAATGATGAGAACCTATAATGATATATTTTCGAAACGACAAAATTTTCAGCGTGTATAAAGTTTACTGTAAAATAACTTGTAACTCATTTCTACTTACAAAATCCGTTTTTCCTAATTCAGCAGGCGCAGCATGACCCTGCAGATAAAAGACTTGTCTACGTAAGAATAGACAAAACGACATTATATATAACTAAAACCGCCATTTCGTTTATTCTTACGTAAACAAAACCCAGTGGCGTAGCGTGCATTTTTGCCACCCGGGGCCAACTCCAAAGAAATTCCCTCCCCCCCTTATTTTCGCAACTAAGCAAATATCGGTAAAAAGTATGCGATACTCTGTAATTATTTCAAAAAGATTCAAAATAAAATGCAGTTATGACATTAGCCCGAATGCAATTATGTAAATTATTTGGATATGTATAGCAGCAGATTTTTTGAGGTATTACTAAAACTTGACACATTTCAATGCAAATGTAGTAGTAGTTACTATTGTAGCAAGCACACACACTTGTGCACTATAATGTCCCGCGCAGATGGCTAGTCTCTGTTGAGATTGGCCGCCGTGACCGAAATTCGGACTTGTTTGAGACTTTATCTGTCCATAATATACATCAACTAGCGACGCGCCCCGGCTTCGCACGAGTGCAATGCTGATACTAAATATACTACAGAATGTACATACAAACCTTCCTCTCGAATCACTCTATCTATTAAAAAAAACCGTATCAAAATCCGTTGCGTAGTTTTAAAGATCTAAGCATACATAAGGACAGACAGCGGGAAGCGACTTTGTTTAATACTATGTAGTCAAAGACTTTACAAGAGTATGTAGTGATGATAATGTAAGATCCCGAGCCTTCTCTACCCACCCCCCACGCTATGCCACTGACAAAACCCTTGTCTGGTCATGCTACACCAGGACAAAATTACTGATATTTTCTTCAGACAAAATTCCAACTACTACTCTCTGGGTGTATATAGTATTCTTATTTTAATGATATCTACGTGGATTCCGATTCAGCCTACTTTATTCGACGTTTGAAGCCAATAACTCAGAGCTAACAGAATTCCAATTCGTGTGTTCGTATAAATTGGGCTCCTTTGTTCAGAGCGCACGGAATTTTCGCTAAAATACGGAAAGTGCTCGTGAAGTGAGGATGGCCTTATACATAAAATAGGTTAGGAGTTAGGGCCCTCTCCGGTTATGGCGGTAATGCATCTCGTTCCCACGATACACATGAACCATAGGTATGTTCCACTTGTGACTTGGTTCAAAAAAATTGATCTCTCTTTGTAAACATAATTTTAGTTCTTATACAGGTTGACTGTTGACTGGTTGAACGAGGGACTTACTGCACTTGGTTGAATAAATACTCAGAAGAGAACGCTGCTGCCCATCCTCTCGTCTCCCTTAGTCACCTACGACATCCACGAGAAGAGATGGGGCGGTGCTATTCTTTGTGTCCACCACTACACAGAACTGTCCAGCACCACAGGGAACAAAAAAGTTCGTAAAAAAAATTACTTGGTTCAACGATCTGAGATCCAAACGGAACACACCAACCAAGCTGCTCAGGTGCATCGCGTGCTGCACTATATTAGCTAATAAGAGATCCGCTCACTCACTCCCTTATTGATTTCACTCCTTTATGCCATTCATTGAACGCCTCACTCAAAACACAAAAGATTTCTCTACCTTTTTTCCACGAAACATTCGAAAAACTTTTACCGTTTTATTATCTTTTTGCATTAAAATTGATGGGATACCAACGTAAATGGTAATGTACCAAGTAGAATAACGCAAAACAGTTTTTGACCTTATTATTGCATGGTAGAACGTGACTCTTGTAATTTTGCACAAAAATTCTTACAAACTTTTTTAAGTGTCATTAAAATCAGAAAATAATAAGTCAGTAGGTACGTATGGCAGATCTTTACAAAGATTGCAGCACATCGTTTTTTAAAGACATGCTTCCACTGGTGACTTTGTTCGTTCGTGTAACATTGAATATACCCCTTTCTGAAATAAAATTTTAAAAACTCTTTACAACGTGTATCAAAAATGCGTGGGCATATAAGAGCTCATTCAGGGCATAGCATAGAACAACTTTTACTATAGGACCAACCCTGAAATTGCAAAAAAAATATGAACTCTTCTTTACTAAATCACCGTTGTCGCTCGGCAAAATGTAACGAACAGCTATTTTTTTTTCGCGATTTCAGGGTTGGTCCCATAATAAAAATTGTTCGATAGCATCCCTTGAATAAGCTCTTTAAATATGACCACATATTTCTGATACACGTTGTATCTCCTCCAACTACTGCGTAAAATTTCAAATTTACAAACGCAGCGACTTCCAAACCCTGTCTGACTGTTATGTATTTATAAATATCTAATAGAAGCTCTTAGAATATATAATTATTAGTTCATTCTCAATGTGCTAAGTTGGCACTGCCAATCCAATATAGTATTTTGTAACGAAGGGGTTGCTGGAAGTGAAGCTTGGTGTGCGGGTTCTCCTGAACCTGGGTGTAGGTAAAGAATGCAGTAATACGAAGCGTCAAGACATGTTGTTTATTCGATAGTTGAATATGGACAGCGCCCCAAATTACAGTTACACGTTATTTTATAATTTCTATTAATCAGTGTTGCCAACATGAAATTCTCAAATCGATACATTAAGTAAATCGATAATTAAGCTAATATTATATAATATGATCATGTTGGCTAATGACTAGATTTATTAAATAATTTAATTGACTGGATATAAATACGATGAATTAAAAGTATAATAATCGACTAAATACAAGACATGGTGACTTCATTCGTTCCTTCCGCTGATAAGTAACTTGTCTCTGGGTTGGCTGATCCACAGTTTGTAACAATTTACATTGTTTAACTAATCGTATCAACGCAGCCTATCACAGTCCACTGCTGGACATAGGCCTCTTCTAAGTTGCGTTACAAAACTCGGTCCTCTGCCTTCCGCATCCAGTCCCCCCCAGTCACCTTCTTCAGATCGTCAGTCCACCTGGCAGGGGGGGGGGCTACGCTGCGTTTGCTGATTTGCGGTCTCCACTTAAAGACTCGTCTGCTCCAGCAGCCGTCGGTCCTTCGACAGACATGACCAGCCCACTGCCACTTCAGCTTACTGATCCTACAAGCTATGTCGGTCACTCCGGTTTTTCTCCGGATAATCTCGTTACGGATTTTATACTTCAATGAAACTCCAAGCACAGCTCGCTCCATAGCTCGCTGAGCGACTTTTACTATTTCTAATTCATGTAAAATTACCTATTTCAGCAGAGTACATATAATATGGAACTATTAACACCGTTAATCAAACCCTTATTAGTAACTATTTCCTGAAATGTACATGTCAAAAGCAAAAATATCATACATACACTTAATCAACAAAAAAATTGCAATTCAAGTACAAATACTGTCTATCACCACCAAATAAGGAAACAGCCACCATTTCCTTAATCCATCGCTGACATAAAACTTTACAAGCCTGTTCATTAACCAGCAGTGACATCATCAATAATGCAAAATGCCTTACCATTACTGCATAAACACATCCAAGATAATTTTAATCAGAAACTTCAACGTAAGTGACATATCATGTTACAGGAGGGCAAAGGGCATGCAATATTGCAACAGTATTTCTGCTAATATAACAAGGACCATGGAATATTCAGACTGACGGATTATGGTTGTAAGGTTAAAGGTTGAACTGTGGTTTAACTGGACGACTGCAGCTAATACGGCTGTTGTGATGATAGCTAGGATTGGCTCCTGTCAGGGTGAATTTACGTAGTTAAGTATCTGGGTATAGTACATTATTATTTTATACGCTGAACAACATAAATAGATAATTCAATATTATGTTGTAATACTCGTCTTTTTTCCGAATTTCGATGATTTACGGTCAAATTAATATCCAATCTATCCACGATTTACCCTATGATCAACAAAGAAGATATCATACTATCTGGATCAATTCTATTATCTGGATGAATGTAATTTTTTTGATAACAGTTTTCAGTTAAATGCAACATTTCCTAAGAATTGTATTGTTTAAATCCATGGATACTCGCTCTTCAAATATTCATATTTTCATTTGTAAGAATGTGTAAAAATAATATTCTTAATAAATTTAATCTGTGGTGAACGCATTAAATTTATTCATCAAACATTAATTAAGGTGACATTTAAATAATTTCGAAATCTTGATTGGCATGTAAAACAATTAATCGCCGTTTAAGAACTAATTATCTTTATTTAAATGATTGCAACGTGGTCGCTCACAATGGGCCTGATAAGAAGGCTCATAGTCACTCAAAGGGCAATGGAGAGGGCTATGCTCGGAGTGTCGCTGCGTGATCGAATCAGAAATGAGGAGATTCGCAGGAGAACGAAAGTAACCGACATAGCCCGAAGAATTGCCAAACTTAAGTGGCAGTGGGCGGGGCACATTGCTCGCAGAACGGATGGCCGATGGGGCAGTAAAGTTCTGGAGTGGCGACCGCGTACTGGAAGGCGCAGCGTGGGTAGGCCCCCCACAAGGTGGACCGACGACCTGGTGAAGGTCGCGGGAATCCGCTGGATGCGGAAGGCACAGGACCGGTCGTTGTGGCGATGTTTGGGGGAGGCCTATGTCCAGCAGTGGACGTCTTTCGGCTGAAATGATGATGATGATGATGATGAAATGATTGCAAATTTAACAATTATATGACTGAATGCATAATTTCTTTGGTATAAAACTTTAATTTTAAAAGTTAACGAAATAATTATTATATGACATATTTTATAACAGTCTTTCAAATAAAACGATTAAGTATAATTTAAGCGTGTTTTGATTGGAATATTTTATCATAATAAATTGCAAAAAGACTAATTAATGTAGAAATGATCATACGTTCGTATGTCTGTAGTTTCTTAGATAAGTTCTAATTTGAACTACGAACTAACTGCATGTACTAAATATATAAATGTGTAACTACATATTATTTTCTGCACTTTTTATTAACTCGCTTTCTTGTTTGTCTGTTTGTTTGTCTGTTCAGAACAAAATTTGCAATTAATTTTAAACTAACTTTCCGATGAGCTATTAGAGACTTGAAACTTTAAACATAGCTCAGGACTGGATGACAATGCAATATTAACTAACTTTCGTTTTAAATTGAGTGATATATAAAAATGTCATCAAGATATACGATAGAGGATGATGATGATGTTAGTCGTTCGAGTGTCGGACTGCTGATAACGAGGTCGTGGGTTCGATTCCCACAGGACAAAAATATTTGTGTTATGAACATAAGTGTTTGTGTTGGTCTGGGTGTTGCTTATGTATTAGAAGTATGTATTTACAAAAAAAAAGGACTTAAGTATTATATCCATTGTCTAGTACCCATAGCACAATCTCTGCTTGGTTTGGGACTAGATGGTGCTGTGTCAAAATATCCCTAAGATATATATTATTACTCCTTTATTTAGTGATTACCTTATAAATTACATTTTTAAATATTTTTCATAAAAAGAAAAAAAAAAACATTTATAAATATAAAAAATAGTTTTACACCGATATCGGGAGCAGGGTCCAAGCTACCGGCGGTTAGGGCCGCAGAGACAGGAACCTCCTCACAATACGTGCCGTGTCGAGGAGAACCACCTTCTGAATCTGGCCCTTGACCCAGCCACCTAATGAGAGCCTCTTAAGATGTTGGTCGAGGCTCTTAGCTATGAGACCATTGGCCGTTACGACTATCGGCACAGTGATTGCCGAATCCACGTCCCATATGTCAACAACTTCGTGTGCTAAGTCCAAATATCTCATTTGTTTATCTGTCTCAGGTTTCACGAGATTCCCGTCATGCGGAACGGCGATATCAATAATCATTGTGCGGCGCTCTAATCGATCTATCACCACTATATCAGGCTTATTGTGTAAAATAGTCCTATCAGTGATGATAGATCGATCCCAGTACAACGTGATATGGTCATTCTCGAGAACTATTATATTATTATTATTATATTATGACTGAATTTACATGACAAATATTATAAAAGATAGGTGCGATCTATTTTCCTACTACATGCTCCTTCACTGCTATCCTAAACTTTAAAAATGCATATTCTAACGGCCAAAATTAATATCCAATCTATCTACGATTTACCCCACTAGAGATAGAAATTTGACATATTTTGTATGGAGCTTATGTCAAATTACTATCTCTAGTAGTGCAAATCGTGGATAGATTGGATATTAATTTTGGCCGTAAATTAAATTCAAAATAACAGTAAAAACAACAGATAGTTACAATCCAAGTGGTATTTTAAAGCAACCGCTATAACTCTGACCTTTGCTATTACTCGTACTATTACTTCGATTAAGATTCAAGGTGAATTCGTAACTTTAGGAAATATTCCGCATTTATGTCTAATACAATAAAAATCGTTAAATTATATATCGATACAAATAATCGATACTAGGATATGAATGTGGAACAAATTTTATTCGAACATATTTAAGTGCTTAATTGTTTAAGTTTTATTGCGTACTGTTAGACGGCCGACCCCGGTTGTCTTTTTAAAAAAAAACTACAATGACCTACAACACTATTTATTTGGAACACAAACTACGTTACACCGAATTACGTATGACTTCCCAAACTTTGGTACTGCACGCGGTGATGCCCAGATTCTAACTGAATATATTTAATATTATAATGACCAACTCATGAAAATGATACTCAGCACAATACCTATGAGCAATTATGTCAATAACAATAGGAGTGCTGATTTAGGCTTTACTGCCTTATAATAAGGGTCATAACAGCTCCCCCCTTTTGACTAAGCTTTATCTTTTTTAGATGAAGCGAAGTAGATAAGATATTAAATGATGCAGTGAAAAAAGATTAGGGAGTCATTAACAAAAATTTAGAAATTAAAAGATTTAGAAATTTAAAGAACTAGAAACTACAAAAAATATAAAAATTAGAAAGAATTGGAAATTACAAAAATTTAGAAATTTAAAAGAATTAGAAATTATATAAATTTAGAAATTTAAAAGAATTAGAAATTATATAAATTTAGAAATTTAAAAGAATTAGAAAATTAAAATATATGAAACTTTAAAAATTGCATTAATATGACAATTCATTGTATTACGTTAAGATTTAAAATCATTACATAATAGGTAGGTATAAAACTAAACAATATTAAGCTTTATAAAAAATATTGATTAAATATTTTTAATCAAAGATTAAAAGATTAAATTCCTATTTGAGAGGAATTGAACTTAAACAACAAACATTATATTGGTAGGTATATAAAAATAAAACAAAATTAACCTTTATAAAAACATAGATTAATTTAAATAAAAAGATTAAAAGTTTATATTCCGATTTGATGGAAATCGAACTTTATTGACAACAGTTGATTTATAATTTTGATGCCGAATTGGCAAAGACTGTACTGACTTTTTGTCATCATCAGATGTCGAAGACATTTCTGTCATTTCTATAGAGTTAGACATCTTAGCTTTATGCTTAACTGATTTACTATTATAGCACTGATTGAATATTTGGACACAGCATCCAGTGTTGGGTGAATTTCTTTTCTTAATATACCTATATATCTTATAAGCTAAATATAAAAATAAACACACAATTAAAATATAAGTGAATGTTGAATAATATGGGCCATATTTAATAAAATGCGATTCTTTTTCTGAGTTTAGTAATTCTTGTTCCAAATTATCCAATTGATGATTTGCATATTTTAAAGAGTCTAAATTAATTTTACTTAAAGAAATCGGCGACAAGTGTGGCAAACTTTTATTAAATATGTCCTTTTTACAACAGTTAACAG
Source organism: Asteroscopus sphinx (assembly GCA_949699075.1). NCBI lineage: Eukaryota > Metazoa > Arthropoda > Insecta > Lepidoptera > Noctuidae > Asteroscopus > Asteroscopus sphinx. Next base: position 15,023,744 of record OX453022.1, on the reverse strand, counting down.
CTGTTATATCCAAACTTATATCTATAGGAGATTTAATAGTAAAAGAATAAGTGTTAACTGGCAATAATTGGATGGTTTTAGAGTAACCAATACAATTTTCTGTTAATTTTACAATTCCTGTGCCAACAATTGAATAATCAATAATATCATCATCACATTTAACTGTTAATTTATTTGTATTTGATTGAACATAAATCCATTTATTATTTCTTAACTTTTGCCAAATTTCAAATTGACCATATACAATTTTGGCATTGCATTCTGTAGGTAACGACAGTGTTACTTCAGTTAATAATTTAGATTCACAATTCGGATTACTTAGACATGAATATATAGTAGTTAATACACAAATAGAATAATTGTTATTAATAAACTTACACTTATCAAGAGTGTCCAGCATAGCATAATGCATCCTGTCGTCACTTAAAGCGGTATAGGAATCAGAAGGTTGAATCAATGCGAATGTATTATGTGAGTCATCATGTGGAGTAGGTAGCGGTATGTTTTTATAGACCATGAACTTGTCAGGTGTTATTAGAGGAATTTGCAAAATAAAAATGACTTTATTATTATAATAATAAGAGCTAAATTCGGAAACATCTATTATAAAATGAATATTTTCAATACTTAAAGGAACTGGAAAATCTAATCTTTTGCTTACTTGATTACTATGCTTAGACAATTCTAAGTATAGATTAAGAGGACTTATCACGCTAGGATGTAATACATTAACCTTAGAAAATAAAATAGAATTTAATGTAGTATCTAGCAAATTAGAAATAGTAAGTAAAGAACCTTCGATTATATTGAGAAGATTATTTAACTTTGAGGTATAAAACAGTAAATTATCTGTTTTCGTGATTTGAGAAAATATTTCATTCATCTTATTAATTTGGAAATTCAATTTAATTTCATTTTGATTGAGTTTGTAAATAGTAGTGTTAAAATTATTTATAGTAGATTTAATTATATGAATATTATCTCTCATTAAATGAAATAATTCTGTATCACTCTTTTTACATGATTCAATTGCAGCATCATATTTTCTAGCATCGTCTGCATCTAATGAGCCAAAGAAAAACTTTAAGATTTCACCTCCAAATTCTAAAGAACGTTTTACTTTACTTGTTGATCGATTGGAGATGATATGAGATAAGGATTGTAATTTGATATAATTAGATTGAATTAAAACTTCGATAGGGCTAGAAATGTCCTTGCACATATCCAAATCTTGAGATTGAATTTTGGTACAAAGATTTAAAGTATCTAGTAATAGTTTTTCTATTTTATTAAGATAGGGCTCTAAGGAAATTAAGTCGACGTGTGTTACGACTTTCCAATAATCACTATAAAAATTAATATTAACAATAGGTTCAAAATAAATTCCTGGACTATGATATATTGGAATGATGCTCGATTCGGTGCGGCTGTGACATAAAGTGCCATGCCAGCATAGCGTTCTGAAAAGAAGCATAGTAGGTACATAAGTACATAGGTTAAGTTGTAGCAGGTTTTATCTCATTGGTATGATACTTGACGTTTTTACGACCTACTTGTAGGGTCACGTTATGTTTATTATGAACTTTAATAATTTTGTAAGGGCCTTTCCATATAGGCGATAAGGCTTTACGAAGTCTATGGTGGTGTTTTAGATACACCATATCTCCTGCTTTGTATGTTATTTCACGGGAGTTAGCATCATAGTATTGTTTTGATTTTTCCTTACTGTTTAAAATATTTTGGATAGCCTTTTCGCGACTAAAGCGCATTCTATATTGTAAGGCTCTAATATATTCATTGTATGTAGTATTACCGGAGGTTTCATACAAGGAATTCGGAATGCATGGTTTATAACCATATAATAACTCATGAGGAGTAAAATTAGTAGTACAGTGAGGTGTAGTATTATATGCTAATATTGCAGTGAATAGATAACAATGCCAGTCGTTTTGATTTTCGTTAACAAATGATTTCAGATATTCTTTTAGAGTGGCATGTGAGCGTTCAAGAGCTCCATTCGTTTGTGGATGATACGGAGTGGTAAAAAGGGCTTTGACCTTTAATATATCGGTCAATTGTTTGAATAATTCCGATGTAAAACAAGTACCTAAATCTGTTAAAATAGTTTTAGGAAAACCGAAAAGAGACATGAAATGTACGAGATTTCGGGCTATTTCTTCACTAGTAGCCGAAGCCATTGGATAAGCACTTGTAAATTTGGTTAAGTCATCTTGTAGAGTTAAGATGAATTTAAAATTTTGGAAACCAGCGTCGGGCAAGGGACCTACGACGTCAAGGGCTAATCTTTCAAACGGCCTTGTAGATGTGGAAGTTATCTCCATTGGAGCTTTATTTGACTTCCTTAAAGGTTTGTTGATCTGGCAAAGCTTACATTTTTTAACATATTGTTCAATGTCAGAGCGCATGCCCTTCCAATAATAGGCAGCTTTGATACGTGAATACATTCGTTGTGACCCTGGGTGACCAGCGATAACAGAGTCATGATTTTCCTTTAATATTTTAGGAACTTCTACAGGAGTAGGATAGATAAGTTGATTTCTGTATATATGAATTTTAATGTTAGTATCGTGGAAAATATAGGAAATCATGTTATAAATTTTAGCATAAGCTAATTTTGAAAATGGATCAGTAAAATCTGGTAATGCGAGATCTGTAATATTCGGACAATCAATTAATAAATTTCTGAGTTTGATTAGTAAGTTATAAACATCTCTAAAATTAGTTTGTTCATAATGGTGAACTTTTGTAAATAAAAAATAATAGTTTTTATTTTTATCATTAACGCATTTGATTGTAAGAGGCTCGCGTTCGGATTCAAGTAAGTTAGCAGTGTTATCGAGCTGAGATAGTATTTCCTCGCAATGAGGCATAGAGTAGTCGAAGTCTAAGGAGACTGGACACGCGATTGCGTTTAATTTAGACAGATGCAAACCTTGAGTGCATTCTTCGATAACAGTATTTGATGTAGAAAGTTGGTTTGTAAATTGGTCCATAAAGAATTTTTCATAAGTAGAATTATTTAGATTATTAATATCGATTGCAGTTACAGGACATCGAGATAACGCATCGGCGTTAGAATTTAAGCGACCTTGTTTATATACGATTTCATAATCGTATTCCTCTAGTTTCAGGCGCCAACGAATAAGTCTGCTGCCTGGATCCTTTACATTAAATAACCACACAAGAGGTCTGTGGTCTGTTATGATTTTAAATCTGTTACCATATAGATATGGTCTAAATGTTTTTACAGCGAATATAATAGCTAAAAGCTCTTTTTCAGTAGTTGAATAATTACCTTCTGGTTTATTCAAGGTGCGCGATGCATATGCAATCGGCTTATCTTTACCTACAGGACCTTGTGATAAAATTGCGCCTATGGCGTAATTACTAGCGTCAGTTGTGACGTTAAAAGTTTGCGAGAAGTCTGGATATTGAAGAAGAGGAGCGGTAGTTAATTTTTCTTTCAGGAAATCGAGTGCGTGTTGCTGTTCAGTGTTCCAGTGGAAGACAGCATCTTTCTTCAATAGAGAGGTAAGTGGTTTCGTTATTTTAGCAAAGTTTTCTATGAATCGGCGATAATAGCCTATTAGACCTAAGAATGATTTTATCTCTTTAGGATTTTTTGGAACTGGAAACTGCGATACGGCCTTGACTTTTTCAGGATTCGGAGATACACCTTTATCGGTGATAATATGGCCAAGGTAAGTAACTTCATGCCTTAAAAACTCGCATTTGTCAGGTTGGAGTTTTAAGTTAAATTCGCGAAATTTGTCAAAGACTAATTGTAATTTGAGCATGTGATCTTGTAGATTTTGGCTATATACTATACAATCGTCTAGATATATATAGCAATGGAGGCCTTGTAAGCCTGATAACACAGTATTCATGAGACGTTGAAAAGTAGCAGGGGCGTTTTTCAGCCCAAAAGGCATTCTGGTAAACTCATAGTGCCCAGACATGCTTGAATTAGTACTTACTGTGAAACCTGTTTTTGGGGCGTCCTTGGGACAGGTTTTTAGCTGATGGAAACCACTGGTAAGGTCCAGTGTACTAAAATATTTAGAGTGACCTAATTGGTCAAGGATATCAGTGATAAGTGGCAGTGGATAAGTTTCTGAAACAGTGACGTCATTAAGACGGCGATAGTCAATGACTATTCTCCATTTTTGTTTGCCGGAGGCGTCCATTTTTTTTCGGGACTACCCAAACTGGTGCGCTCCAAGGCGACATAGAAGGTTGAATGATATTTTGATCTAGCATTTTACGAATTTGAGAATCAACTTCCTGTTTATGACACTCCGGGAAGCGATATGATTTGACATGAATAGGAGGTGCATCGCTTGTGTTTATAGTATGTTCGATAGCACTTGTGAAGGTCAAGGGCTCACCTTCAATATAAAAAATATCTGTATATTGAGAACAACATTCTAGAAGAGCTTTTCGTTCTTCATCATTTAGATGAGAACAGCGAATAAGATTTAATACTTTATTTATGCGATCAGATTTAGAAATAGAAATAGAATTAATATTATAACAAGATTCAGAGACAAAACACTCATGTTCGAGTGGTGTTAACTTTACATGATAATCTTTTACTTCAATATCACGTTCCGTAGTATTTAAAATAGTAATATTTGTTTTCTTGTTTGACTTTATAGAAACTATGCAATTAGCGACATGAACTCCTTCGCTTATGATGTGATCTAGTACGAGAGCTTCGTTGTTATGATAAAGCGCATGCGAGAAATTTGATACTGTGCATTCGATAACGGCTTCAGAGCGCGCTGGAATAATATACGTCGGTTGCGTATAAATGATAGGAATAGATTTATTTAATATAGACATAGATCTAGAAGAATAATCAATATTTGATTTAAAATGATTGCAAAAATCGCTACCAATAATTCCATCATAGTTATTTAAATTAATATCATCCTTTGTCACGTGAAACTTGTACCTAAATGATTCGTCAGATATATTAAATTCCATCTGAAAAGTACCAAGTGTTTCAACAGGATTTTCTGAGCTATTTATGCCTTTTAGTTTTACAACTTCATTAGAAAGATATGGAATTTGTAGCAAACAGGACCCTTTTATAATACTTATAGTTGATCCTGTGTCAATAAGGAAACATAATTTTTCCGAGGAATGCTTAGAATATAAATAAGTGTGAGGTAAGGATACCTTTTTACTATAATCATTGATTTCGAACATATGTTTAGATTTAGAATTAGTATGTAAGTTAGATTGAAGTAAGTTATTTTTGGAAATAGTATTTGAGTTTGAATTATGTAAGTTACTATTAGGAGTAGAATTTAAGATAGATTTATTTTTAGAATTAGGATAATTATTTTGGCAACCTTTGCATTTTGCTTTACCAGTAGAAATAGTATGACCCAGCTCATTTGACTGAGATGTAGGTATAATAGGACTCAAGCGTTTAAATTGAGACATAGATGTAGTATGAGAGTTTTCGACTTTATTTTGACATTTTTGGCAATTTATTTTACCATTAGAAATAGTAGGACTCAGCTCTTTGGGCTGAGATGAAGAATTAGCAGGACTCAAACGATTAGATTGAGATATGGATGTAGTATGAGAATTTTCGAATTTATTTTGGCATTTTTGGCAATTTACTTTGCCATTAAAATAGTAGGACTCGGCTCTTTGGGCCGAGATGAAGAGTTAGCAAAACTCAATCGTTTAGATTGGGACGTAGAATTAGTATAAGAATGTTCAAGGTTAACTTGACATTTTTGGCATTTTATTTTGTCATTAAAAATAGGAGGACTCAGCTCATTGGGCTGAGATGAAGATTTGGCAAGACTCAATCGTTTAGATTGAGATGTAGAATTAGTATAAGAATGTTCAAGGTTAACTTGACATTTTTTGCATTTTATTTTGCCATTGAAAATAGTAGGACTCAGCTCTTCTGGCTGAGATGAAGATTTAGCAAGACTCAATCGTTTAGATTGAGATGTATTATTAATATTAGAATTTTCAAGGTTATATTGACATTTTAGGCATTTTATTTTGCCTTTGAAAATAGTAGGACTCAGTTCTTCTGACTGAGATGTAGATTTAGTAGGACTCAGTTCTTCTGACTGAGATGTAGATTTAGTAGGACTCAACTCTTTTGGTTGAGATGAGGATTTAGTAAGACTCAACTCTTTTGGTTGAGATGAGGATTTAGTAGGACTCAACATTTTTAGTTGAGATGAAGATTTAGTAGGACTCAACTCTTTTGGTTGAGATGAAGATTTAGTAGGACTCAACTTTTTTTGTTGAGATGAAGATATAGCAGGACTCAACTCTTTTGGTTGAGATGTGGATTTTGTAGGACTCAACTCTTTTGGTTGAGATGAAGATTTAGTAGGACTCAACTCTTTTGGTTGAGATGTAGATATAGTAGGACTCAACTCTTTTGGTTGAGGTGTAGATTTAGTAAGACTCAATCGTTTAGATTGAGATGTAGATTTAGTAAAATTAGCATAAGAGTTAGCATAAGTCGTGTCTTGACTTCGATTCGATTTTGGCAGACACGGTACCAAAATCTCATTTAGTTTAAATTATTATCATCAAAAGGCTCATTTTCATCAACATAATTATTGGCCTCATATTCACACGTGTGCGCATGTGCATTAGTAGGTTTAGTAGAATTAGTACGCGGTGAGTTACGATCACGTTGCGCATGGTCAGCGTTCTGATTACGCTGCATATTAAATTGACGCTTGCGACACTGTTCGATTGTGTGACCAAAATTCTTGCAATAGTTGCAATTTTTGGTATTGAAATTAGAATTGAAATTAGAATTAAAATTAGGATTAGAGTTAGTATAAGAATTAGAACCTCTATTTAAATTAGGTTGAGGATTAATATGATAAGATTTTTGTAGTTCATTATTAGGCTTTTTATTCCTGAAACATTCAGATGAACTATGGCCTACCTTATTACAGGTTGAGCACAGTTTTTGAGACCTAGTAGAATTTTTTGATAAATTATATAATTTCTCCTCATCAGTGGCATATTGTACAGCATCACTGAGGGTTTCCGGGTTTTTACACCGAACAATATTAGAAACATTAGGGTTCAAACCTAACAAAAATGAATTAAGTGCAAGGTCTTCCATGGCTGCTATTCTGCCTGGTAATTCCTTGTCGTCCTTACAACTATAGTGTATATCGGACTGAATACGCGTTAAAATTGCCTCAACTCTAAGTGAATATTTTATTACATCTTCGTTTGGCAATTGTTTTGAATGTTGCAAATCTGATAAAAGATGTGTAGCGTGCTTTTTCTCGCCGAATGTACACCTTAAAAATGTTTTTAATTCTGACCAGTTCGTAAACGACTTAAGACTGCATGCAGCTTGGGCTTTTCCCTCTAATTGAGATAGAATAAATTTGCATAAAACTGACTGCTGATCTGGTGTAGCTAAACTCATTGCATTTTCGCAATTTGTTAAAAATGCAGGGAGTGATTCCCTGTCACCATTATATCAACTCAGCCTATCGCAGTCCACTGCTGGACATAGGCCTCTCCCAAGTTGCGCCACAACGCTCGGTCCTCTGCCTTCCGCATCCAGTCCCCCCCAGCCACGTTCTTCAGGTCGTCGGTCCACCTGGCAGGGGGGCGCCCTACGCTGCGTTTGCCGATTCGCGGTCTCCACTCAAGGACTCGTCTGCTCCAACGGCCATCGGTGCTTCGACAGACATGGCCAGCCCACTGCCACTTCAGCTTACTGATCCTACAAGCTATGTCAGTCACTCCGGTTCTTCTCCGGATAATCTCGTTACGGATTTTATCCTTCAAAGAAACTCCAAGCATAGCTCGCTCCATAGCTCGCTGAGCGACTTTAAATTTGTGGACTAGCCCAACTGTCAGTGTCCACGTCTCGGCACCGTAAGTCATGACTGGCAGGACGCACTGGTTGAAGACCTTTGTCTTCAAACTTTGCGGTATAGGCGACGAGAAGACTCGGCGAAGTTTGCCAAATGCTGCCCAGCCCAGACGGATCCTTCTGTTGGCTTCTTTCTCGAAGTTGTGTCTACCAAGCTGAATTACCTGCCCTAGGTAGACGTATTCCGTTACAACTTCGAGTGCCGACCCTTCGACGAATATTGGCCTCGGCATGACATGCATATTGAACATGACTTTAGTCTTGTCCAGATTCATGCCGAGACCGACACGTCGAGAGGCTCCGTTTAAGCTGTGCAGCATTTCGCCCAGTTGTTCCAGCGACTCAGCCATTACAACGATGTCATCGGCAAAACGGAGATGTGAGATGTTCTCGCCGTTAACGTTGATACCCTGTCCAGTCCAGTCCAGCGTCTTGAAGACGTCCTCCAACGCGTTAGTGAACAATTTCGGGGATATTACATCCCCTTGTCTCACCCCTCTGCGCAGTTGGATTGGCTTCGTCTTTTGGTCCTGGAGCTGAACAGTCATGGTAGCAGCGTTGTATAGGCATCTCAGCATCTCTATATACCGCTCATCAATGTGACATCGCTGAAGAGCATCCAGAACTGCCCAAGTTTCGATAGAGTCGAAGGCCTTCTCGTAGTCCACGAATGCCATACACAGCGGCTGATTGTACTCTTCAGTCTTCTGTATGATCTGCCGAACAGTATGGATGTGGTCTACGGTGCTGTAGCCTTTTCGAAACCCAGCTTGCTCTGGTGGCTGGAATTCGTCGAGTCTTCCGGCGAGACGATTCGTGATGACCCTCGAGAACAGCTTGTACACATGACTCAGGAGTGAGATGGGTCTGTAGTTCTTCAGAAGGGTTTTATCCCCTTTTTTGAAGAACAGTACCACCGCACTCCATCACCATTATAGCTCTTAATAAATTTAGTCAAAAAGGACAAAGTAATTTTGTCCGACATTTCGCTTTTCTTATCTGCGGATTCCTTTTTAAGAGTCATAAGATTATGATATGCTGGACGAAACTGTCAATAGCACAAAAAATAAAAATAGGTAAAATTATGTTGTAGTTGTGTAAAATACTGTAAAACAATGTAAAAAATTGTAAAATAATATAAAAATAGGAAACAGCGTAAATATTTGTATAGAAGTAGAATTGATTTAGGATATAGAAAGATTTAGAAATTGCAAAATTAATGATTAGAAAACACGATTGAACGTTGAATTTTGCAAGATAGGCACAAGAAGCACTCACAGTAATACGAGGAACACGTACATCGCCGCGGTGGGAACCGGTGTCGTGTTGCTGTGCCGTGACGTCGTCGATGGAATTTTCACACGGGACTGTGGAACTTCTTGACCTTGATGGGTTGTGAGTTAGACCTGGAGATCGAGTTGGAGCGGGCTCAGACTGCCTTCTGCAGCTGAGACTAACCGTCGTCCTGGAGATCCGGCTGGAGCGGGCTCAGACTGCTTGCTGCAGCTGAGACTAACCGTCGTCCTGTAGCATATGTAGTTGGAGCAGACACACGCTGAAGAGCGTTGGTTTACTGTCGTCCAAAATGTAGTTCCTTGCTGGAGCGGGCTCACGCTGTTCAGCGGAGGCTTACCGTCGTCCTAGGTTGTGGCTGGAGCGGGCTCACGCTGAAGAGCGGAGGCTTACTGTCGTCCTGTAGCTGACGCAGGCTTGACCTTGGGACAAGTCTTACTGTCGGTCAGAGACGGTTGGGGTGGCACAGGTTCGGGATACCAGTGTCTGTTTGACTCTACGTCGTAAGACTTCGTCTCTGGTATCCCACTTCTGACACCAATTTGTTAGACGGCCGACCCCGGTTGTCTTTTTTAAAAAAAACTACAATGACCTACAACACTATTTATTTGGAACACAAACTACGTTACACCGAATTACGTATGACTTCCCAAACTTTGGTACTGCACGCGGTGATGCCCAGATTCTAACTGAATATATTTAATATTATAATGACCAACTCATGAAAATGATACTCAGCACAATACCTATGAGCAATTATGTCAATAACAATAGGAGTGCTGATTTAGGCTTTACTGCCTTATAATAAGGGTCATAACAGTACGTATTATGAGCATTAAGTGATGATAAAATTCCGTTTTATATGTGTAGGTAAACTTAATTTGCTGCGAAATAAAATGTTGAGTATGTTTTATCAAGACTCCGTGGGAGGTATTTACCTTCATCTTCTTCATCATCATAATTTCAGTCGAAAAATGTCCACTGTTGGACATAAGCCTCCTCCAAGCATCGCCACAATGACCGGTCCTGTGCTTTCCACATCCAGCGGATTCCCACGACCTTCACCAGGTCGTCGGTCCACCTTATGAGGCCTACCCACGCTGCGCCTTCCAGTAAGCGGTTGCCACTCGTTCTGCGAGAAATGTGCCCCGCCCACTGTCACTTAAGTTGGAAATTCTTCGGGTTATGTCGGTAACCTTTGTTCTCCTGCGAATCTCCTCATTTCTGAATCGATCACGCAGGGACAGTTCGAGCATAGCCCTCTCCATAGCCCTTTACTTTTCCATTTTACCTTCACGTGAGTTTAACCAAGCCCAAACTGAGTCAGTATATCTAAGCTCACTACTGGACATAACCTAACGGCAAAAATTAATATTCTATCTATCCACGATTTGCCCTACTAGAGATTGGAATTTGACATTAGCTCCATACAAATTATGTCAAATTTCTATCTATCTAGTAGGGCAAATCATGGATAGATTAGGATATTAATTTTGGCCGTAAGTTGATAAAGCTTTGACGATTTGATTAGTGTGGTGCCTGAGACAGATAACTGTTCGGGCTGGCTGGTGTTAGAACCCGAACAATCTTAGAATAGAGCAGTGCTTTTCAACATATGGGTCTGTAAAGGTGGGTCAAAGTCGTTTAAAAAATAAAAAGTCTTATATTTCTTAACATTTTTAATTAAAATCCTTACATAATCCAGTCGTTGTGGCGATGCTTGGGGGAGGCTTATGTCCAGTTTTCGACGTGTGAGTCTGTAAAGGGGGGTCGCAGTCGCTTAAAAAATAGAAAGTCTTATAGTTCTTAATATATTTAATTAAAATCCTTACATGACGACGTCTGTGCTCTAGTGGTTCGAGTGTTGGACTGCTGATCACGAGGTCGTGGGTTCGATTCCCACAGGACACAAATATTTGTGTGATGAACATAAGTATTTGTGTTGGTCTGGGTGTTTCTTACGTATATACAAAAAAAAAAAGTATATAAGTATCATATCTTTTGTCTAGTACCCATAGTACAAGCTCTGCTTAGTTTGGGACTAGATGATGCCATAATCCTGTCTAGCGAAGGGCGAGGGAGTTGCCTATGGAAAATGGTGAAAAGCATTAAGTAGAGTAATCAATTTTTAAATTAAGTTTAGTTTAGTTGTTATAGTAAATAACAGTGTATAAACAGACTGTGTTTCTTTATTGTGTTTTGGTAATTTTGTGCTTTTAAAGCAAATAAATATTTATTCTTTCTTTCTTTCTTTAAACTAGTCATCATCATCATCATCATCTTTTCAGCTGAAAGACGTCCACTGCTGGACATAGGCCTCCCCCAAATGGGGGATATGCCATAATCGCCACGCTTGGCAGACGGTTTGGTGATCGCAGTTGGTTGATTAAATACTCAGAGAACGCTGCTGCCCATCCTCTGGTAAATCCTTTAGTCGCCTTTTACGACACCCATGAGAAGAAATAGGGTGGTACAATTCTTTACATACTAGGTTTTGTTTACATCCTACGATTTAAACTAGTAAAGGTTATCTTTCCCCTTGACAAAGATAAAATTCTTAATATCCGTTTTTCTCCACCCAGGTTCGACCAAGGCAAATCAACGAAAGGCGCGAGCAAGCTGAGACGCGACCTCATAAATGCAGAGATTGCCAACCTTCGGGACTTACTGCCGCTCCCCCCGTCCACCAGACAGCGACTCTCGCAGCTGCAACTCATGGCCCTCGTCTGTGTTTACGTCAGGAAGTCCAACTACTTCCAACAAGGTATGTGTATTATTTTAATTTTACAATAGAAAATAATTTTATATTTTTACACTTTCTTTTTTTATAATAAGGGTCCTTACAAAGAATTTAAAAGTATCATTGCATAAAATGAATTTGATTCGTCTAGCTAGATAATTGTTTCTCAACCTGGGGGTCGCAAACACTGGGGTGATCGCATCATCGTAGGCTTTTTATCCCGGGAAGATAACCAGCTCCCAAGGGATGCACGGTAAACGAAATCCACGCGGGTGAAACCGCGTTTGCCCTCTAATTATGTTATAAGATCTACCTACCTATGCAATTCTTAAAACCAAAATATGGAAAAATCATACAGAAAGTTTGTAAGTCTGACGAACAGAGCTTCATAAGCTATAAACCTTATAAAGCCACACTCAACTCAACACTTAAATAAACCCCAACACATCAGAACTAAAACAGAACGGGTCCCATTTAACAGATGTTACTTGTAACAGACAAGCACTCGGCATCACTAACGAAGCGTGTTTAAATTAATACGTAATATGAACGAGCCACTCCTCGTAACGTGCGCTTGCGCATCCTACAATATACATTTATATAACATAATATGTGAATCTGATAGGTACGTGTTATAAGACTGTGCACCTGTGAATTCGTTAAGGAAAATGATTGATCATGATAAATAGTTGTTATTTATTTGATAACGTTTTCTGTTCTCAAAATAAACGTTATTTATCCTAATAATATTATTAATACTTTGACTCCTAAGCGCACCTTTTTATGTAATTTTATTTTGTACTTGTGTTTTATATTTCTGTTATAAATATTGTATATTTGTAAAATAATCGTATATTTAAAATCACTTCAATTATTTTGTGTTAATATCTGTTTGTTTTCCCAATTAAGTAGAATAAAATAAACATCCAATTAATGCGAAAGAATGGAAGGATGTTTATTTATTTGTCATGTTGATTATGTTTGTAAACGTTTAAACCAACAGTCGTATGCTTTGTATAAATTGAGTAAAGTAGCAAACAGATCAGCTGTCATTGCTGCTTACCATGGCTATGTTGCCTCTATTTTAAGGTATGGGTTGATATTCTGGGGCAACAGCACAGATAAAGAGTCTGCGTTTATAGCCCAGAAAAGATGTATAAGATATATAGTAAACATTAAATCAACTGAGTCTTGTAAGCCTCACTTTAAAGAGCTAAATATTTTGCCACTGCCATGCATGTTTGTTTATGAATGTGCCATATATGCAAAAACACATAGTGAACTTTTTATATTTAGTAATCTTGCTAGACATAAAGATAAAATGACAAGGATTCAACATAAAACTGCATTATTTCACAAGAGTGTGTTTTATCTAATTCCTGACATATATAATAAATTGCCTAAATCTATTAAAGTTACCAAAGATATAATAACGTTTAAAAAATCGTTTTTCCGATTATTAATTGAAAGATGTTACTAGAAGATAGATGAATATTTGAATGATGTTTCTTTATAATTTTTTGTGTAATGACAAAATGACTAATGTATTTACTGTAATAATTTGTGTTTGTTTTAAATTTATTGTATGCCAATTACGGCGGGTCATAGCAGCACAACATAATCTACCTATTTAATACCTATAATTATTTTACCTATGTACCACAATATAAATTGAATAAATTGAAATTGAAATTGAAATTGTCCTCCAATCACGTTGAAACGGTTCAAGGGATTTGGATGAAATTTTACACACAGATACACCATGTCCTGGGTTAACACACAGGATATCTACTAAACTATTTATGAGCAAAGCCACAGGCGTCAGCTAATGATTTAATAATATGTTAATAATCCTTTTCGGGATCAAGAAGAAAAACACCAATGTCAATTATATTTAAATGTATAGATATGTTATACCCTAACAAAACAAACTAAAGAAATATTACGTACTCAGCGGCAGCACACATAATGAACTAGTTCAAAGTTAGCAGGCTTGTTATAATAAATAAAAATATTTTGGGACATTTTTACACAGCACCATCTAAACCCAAACTAAACAGAGCTTGTAATATGGGTACTAGACAATGGATATAATACTTATATACTTTTCTTTTGTAAATACATACTTATAATACATAAGAAACACCCAGACCAACACAAACACTTATGTTCATCACACTATTATTTGTGTGTGTTACTTTAAGTTACTTTAGCCTTACAATTGATAGACTTTCTATACACACATGAAGGCATTTTTTTGTCACCGGTCACGCTCAGCGCCTTGCTTGACGTGGACTAATAGCAAAGCGTCACAATTAGGACGTTTTAGAGTCTTCAGATTGCGGGCGCTAGTAACATATCTGAATAAATACTTTTAATTATCATTGACTAATACATAGGTATAGAGAAAAGTTTAGTAGTGACCTAAAAATACTCAAGTTAACTTGCAGCCATTTTTATAACAACCAAAACGCCCACATAAACGTTTTTATAAATCCTAACTAAGTATTATTTAACTGTATATATTTGTTTGTCAAGCATCACGCTAAAACTACTGGTCTGATTTTGATGAAACTTTTGTGTTTAAATGCTAAAGCTTAGACTTAAAATCAGGTTTTATGTGTGTTATAAAAAAAAGGTTACTGCGGGATGAACTGAAGAACCACGAGAGCAAAGAGCAAAGCCGCGAGCGTAGGCTAGTACATGTCTAAAATAACTATAAATAATTCCCCAAAACTAAGGTTACCAAAGTGTTATATTACAAAACTGTTGCCTTGAATATCTTTATCCTCACTTATACCATGATAGTTATTATCACACGTCGATACGCTAACCGTTTAGAATCTCTCCTTCAAGCTTAATTTACCGCATTAACGCAAGGCCGAATTTCACACACGAAACATGCATGCGAATAATAAAACACAGCCTTCGTAATAATAAAAAATACGCAAAAAAAGTAAAAACGAAGTTCTCACGATATAACAGTTAGACCGCTACTGTCGGTACAAAAAACAATACAGCGTTTCGGTTTTGATAGGAAAATTAGACTAAATTAGCGGGCCGAGGACCGGCTACCGACTGATGGTTATTGGCCCTAATGGTGCCTGCAGGGAATCGAACCCGAGTTGGGTTGTCACGCCCGTACTGCACGCCAAGCAACGCGGTTCACATGGTTATAAGGCGATGGAATTTGAGACTATCTTCCTGAAAGAAGTTTGATGATTTTTGATTAAATTGTGTTTAATCATCATTAGGACCTTCAGGCTGGTTTATGCAGTTGTATTTACCCGACTACGGCTAAGCCAAAAGGAGGGTTATGATTTATATACCGTGTTTTGTAATAGCTAAGAGTAATTTCAGCGTAAATATTCTGAGTATATAAAATTTTGTACGACTTTTGAAACTTAAACAAGATTTTTGCACGACTTTTGAAACTTAAAAGAAATTTTTGTACGATTTTTTAAACCTAAGATACATTTTTTCGTCCGACTCTTGTAAATTAAAAAATTAATTGTACTACTTTTGAAACATAAGAAAATATTTTTGTAGACACATACACACTAACAGCATAATGCCTGTACTCCCCGAAGGGGTAGGCAGTGTATTCACCCACATTTCGCCAGTTGTGTCATCAGATAGCGGCTCAGAAATTCTCAGTAACAGTCCAGAGTCTGAGTTTGTGCCCGGTTAATGACAATAGGATTGCCCCTTATAACAGGTTACATGGGACTTAGCCCCTAGCATGAGATTTTGGGATATCGTGTAGTTATCGACAAATTTTTGTATGGGATTGTTTAGTTTCAAATACGCATGCGGTGGCACTGGTATACATATAAAATTCGATAATTAAACGATAGCGGTAACTACAGAATAGCTCAAAAACTCATGCTAGGGGCTCGGTCCCATGTTATAAGGGGTGAACCTATTGACATTAACCGGGCACAAATTCAGACTCTGGGCTGTTACTGAGAATTTCTTAAATGTTTTTGTGTACTAATAATATTGGTATGTCTGTAATCACTAAACAACATGCTACAACTGAATATTTCATACAACATTCAGAATAATCAACATAGGCATTCTAGTTGCGTAGCTCCGAAATGACCCCTTAATAAATAAGCTTTAACCTTTCGTACAATGAATTCCTATCATACGTACGTACTTCACTATCATGTAAGCCGACGTTGTCCACATTTCGCCGAGATTCCCCCGGGACTACCGACTTACCAGCCTCGCGGGTACTAAGACCATAGTTTTCGAGTACAACCCTATTCTGAAGCTATTCGATAAAATTTACGTTGTTACTACGACTTTTATCTACGATGTTCTGTGTGATGTCGGACGTAAAGAATTGCACCACCCTATATCATCTCATGTGTGTCGTAAAAGGCGACTAAGGGATTCACCAGAGGATGGGCAGCAGCGTTCTCTGAGTATTTAACCAACCAACTGCGATCGCCAACCCGCCTGTTAAGCGTGGCGATTATGGCATATTCCCCCAAGATACTTGGGGGAGGCCAATGTCCAGCAGTGGACGTCTTTCGTCTGAAATGATGACTACGACTTTTACGATTACTACTATTACGACTTTCGCAGAGATTTGGTTGAACGCATTTTACTTTTTTACATAATTCCATCACAACAACAAAGCTAGAGTAAAGAATAAAAAATACTTTTGCGATGATTTACACCCTGAAATTGTATTGGCTGTTTTCCTGAAAAGGGGTCTACTCATCAATATTATCAACTTTTACTATAGGACCTACCCTGAAATCGCGCAAATGAAATCATATGGTCGCTACATTTTATCGATGCAAGTGTACACAAATGTAGGGACCAGCAGATTTTTTTTCGCGATTTTAGGTTAGTTCCATGTTCATAATGATCCCTTTTCAGGAAAACAGCCATTAAAATTTCAGCGTGTATATGAGAAATAAATATTCAAATTGTGACTTTTTTTCTTAATAAAAGCATTTTTTTTCTAAACGTATCTTGTAATCAATGATCAAGAAAACATCCACAATAATATATGACATTTACAGAAACTTAATTCTATTATTTGTTCACATTCTAAAACCATAAATAAAAACCAGACACTTAACACTCAATTTACAGCTTCCACACTAGTTTACGTATAACAGAAAATAAAAAAAAAAACTGATTCTAGAAGGACGAATGCATTTCAAGAAAATTTATCTTCTCAAGTTATAGTTTATTTTTATTCACACTTCAACGTTTAAGTGCTTTCAATATTTTTATCGACATAGAAAACGATATAGATAAAATAGAATAGCTTAATTTGTCAAAGATAAATATTTAAACACCGATAGATTTACGATAACGGTATCGAGTCAAGAGTAAGTGAGATTGATTTTAATTAAACAATTTCTGGGGCATTTTTGATTTGATTTATAACTCATTGCTCCATTTAGTGTAATGATATTTGAACAGCTGCATTAAAATTATATTTATTACTGAAAAAAAAACTACACTATCAATAGACTAACAGTTTTTTTTAATAACCGTTTTTTACTTCTCAGTCTTTATTACATTTTTTATTCCAAATATCGTCTCAAATGATGCAATATCGATAAATAATAATCGATAAAGAATAGGGGTTCGGACTACTCGATAAACGTTCGATTGTCCACGGGTCGTGGGAAACGAGTTTTGCATATGATTTCGCTGAGCCCGCTCCTCGATGATGACTCCTCCATAGTTTAGACTTTGTAGTTTTATTGGCAACCAATAGATGGCTAGTTTTATGCCAATGATGGGCTATAAAAATGAACTCCTAAAAATCAAGAAAAATATCAAAATCAATTTCTTGTAGATTTATCGACATTTTAAAACCGTTTTTTACCAGTAAACCGATTGTTATATAAAATCTTTATCGTAAAAAGGTGCTATAATAATAAATTTACCATGATTCATAAAAATAATTGCAAAAGTTTAAAAGGTATAACATAAATTTTGAAAAAGTCTAATGCATTTTTTTTTTGTCATAAATTCTCGTGTTCTAAAAGAAATAGGTACCAAAGGCTCATTATTATTAATTTTAAATACCCCATTATGTTACATCACTAATTTCATACCACAAACCGCACTATATGACTCAAGTTGCAGTGCGTAACACCAATTCAGACAATTACAATTCCCAGTCTTATCGGCCTAAATGCTGAAATTACCGGCATGCGTCCCGGGAATTATCGACCACGCACTCCTGTGGAATTTTCTCAACAATTTTTGCATACCACCCTGGGAACTATCGATATGTGAGATCGTTTCTTGTGCTTAATTAACTTATACAGTGCTTGCTTGGTTATTTGCGTTTTGCTATGCCGAGATATATGATGCACGGGACTGTCCCGTAATTTCGTTTTGAAATTATGCGGGATTTTTTTGATGTTTTGTTTGATTGTAGAGATCGGTATTGATTTCAATATGTACGAGTATGTCTGGTAGGAGTCTAAATAGATAGATTAAAGTAATGATTGTTCCGTGTAGTACCGGACGTAAAGAATAGCACCACCCTTATCTCTTCTAATGGGTGTCGTAAACGGCGACTAAGGGATTCACCAGAGGATGGGCAGCAGCGATATCTGAGTATTTAACCTACCAACTGCGATTGCCAAGCCGCCTGCCAAGCGTGGCTATTATGACATATCCCCCTATTGGGAGAGGCCTATGTCCAGCAGTGGACGTCTTTCGGCTGAAATGATGATGAATAATTGCTCTCGTATTTAAATATTCAGTCAAATTTAGACAATCACGTCATATTGCCACGATTGGCGCAGTGGTTCAGCGATCGGCTTTTGCTCTGAAGGTCGCGGTTTCGATTCCCGAACGGAAAAATATATTTGTGTGATCCACAGATAGTTCCTGGTTTGGATGCTTGTGCATGTGAGATTTGTCTTTGTAAACGCACCCACGATACAAGGGAAATACTAGAGTGGGGCGAATAAAACGTTTAATTTTTTTTTGTTAATATGAATGATATTTATTTTTGCAGTTTATTTCAACAGTAATAAATAATAAGGTAATAATTAAGGTAGTAATTTATGAATACAATAATATTCTAGATTTAATTCAAATGATTCATCATAATAGTCGAACATAATTGACTGCCTCGTTGGTCTAGTGGTTGCAAGCGCGACTGCTGAGCGTGGGGTCCTGGGTTCGATTCCCGGGTCGGGCAAAGTGTTATTGGGTTTTTTCATTAGGAAATTCTCAGTAGCAGCCCGGAGTCTGGATTTGTGCCCGGTCAATGGCAATAGGCTCGCCCCCTATTACATGGGACTATAACATAACTGGCGAAATGTGGGTGTACTATTACACCTCTGCCTACCCCTTCGGGAAATACAGGCGTGATGTTATGTTGTTATGTTATAATGGAACCCTTGACCTCGCGAACAGCGTGAACCGCCTAAGTTATTGACTGCCGATCACAACACCCTTGGGCCATTGTCGCTTCATCTTGACCTCTGCTTACCCACATCAATACAATAATTTCGTTATGTATTAATATGTACAAAGTAATTACTTGTCATTATTACCTGTCTTTAATCTTTTTTGTTGAATTTTGATTGATTTTGACTGAATACAATATTTATTTAATCGTATGGCATCTTTATAGGCTATCTATACATCTATATTATTTTATTCACAATGAAAAATTGAGATAATACAATATTAATCTTTATAAACGTTTTACAAGGTATTTCATGTGGACCCTAAATAAAAAAAATGTTTAGGAAGTCGGTACCATTTTTTTCTTAAATCAAACCGAATCAAAGGCACCTTTTGAAAGTTCTTTTATTTTGTTCTTTTTTGAAGGTTTATTTTATTTTTAAATTGTACAGTGTGCTCTACAATCACACAAAGTTTGACGATAGTTTGTATTACTGTTTTCATGACAGAACAGAAACAAAAACCTTGAATAAAATATTTTCTGTATGGGCATCCTTTGGATTTAGTTATATTTTGGATTTTTTGCTATTGCCATGATAGAGGCCCTAGTAACACACAATCTATGACGGATAGGCAGACGATTTAGGCTGAGTAATTACTATTTCTCGCTTCCAGCCGTGGTTCTGTGTATGGTCGGGAGCGAGAGCACTTAGGAGGGCGTCGTCTCCTTCTACGAGGAGGTGTTCCTCGATAAGGAGGCGGCGGAGAGGGTTCGAGGGCCGACAACCTCTCTTCTCAACCGCTGAAGACGGATCGGGCGCCAATGGAGGTACGCAGACCTCAAGCCACCCTAGGAGTGGGCCTACAGGGGCGGACTCGGAGTAGCCCACCGCCCGACGAGTCAAGGCCCGTGACGATGTTGCGATGTATCAAGAGAAAGGTCCGGCCGATTTTAATGCCACACGGGGAGAAGGGGCTCGCCTACTAGTGGCGAGTCGGGACCAGCCGGGGTTGGTTAGGCGAATACAAAGTTTCCCGCGCCCCCGGCCAAGGGTCGTTAGAGGAACACCGTGGTGGTTTTAGTCGGCACGAGCCCGCCACTGACTCCGCCTTCCCCGGGCGGATTGCGCCCATGAGGATTTTCCCACGAAAAAAAAAAACAAAAAGAAATGAGTAATTGCTGATCTCGAGCATTTTCATCAACCCTATACGCTTAAAGTCAATCTGATACAAGCCATACAAGGTAGTTTTACTATCACGTCTGCCGCCTACACAAAATCTATTACTATAGAAACATATTTTACTGCAGTAAACAGCTACATGTCATAAACATTACGACAATGACATATTAGTAAGTTATTACCTAGTCGATATTATAAAACGAAGGCTTATAATATTATGTATCTATATTATTAATAAAAATCAGTTTATTATGATTTATATTCATGTTCGGAATGGTATCCTACTTAACATTGTAAAAGCGAAAGCATGGATGTTTGTTTGTTTGTTTGCCTTTCAATCACGCTGGAACAGCTGAATGGATTTGAATGAAATTCGGCACATAGATAGACCATGTCCCGGATTAACACATAGGATATCTACTAAACTATTTATGAGCAAAGCCACAGGCGTCAGCTAATGATTTAATAATATGTTAATAATCCTTTTCGGGATCAAGAAGAAAAACACCAATGTCAATTATATTTAAATGTATAGATATGTTATACCCTAACAAAACAAACGAAAGAAATGTTACGTACGCAGCGGCAGCACACATAATGAACTAGTTCAAAGTTAGCAAGCTTGTTATAGTAAAAAAATATTTTGGGACATTTTTACACAGCACCATCCATCTATTTTTATCCCGGGAAGATACACAGTTGCCAAGGTTTACGCGATAACGTCTGTCTGTGATAAACCAAATATACGAGGGCGAAGACGCAGGCAAAGGCTATAGTTAAAACATAAGTTTATCTCCGCGTTATAAAAATCAGATGTCGGAAGCCAAATATAATGGTTTAATGAAAGACTGTCGATTAACGAGTATAATATCATTGCGTGCTCGCAAGCTAGTGCGCATTGAAGTGTTATAAGTAAAGTAATTTTAAGTGGTAGCTCAGAATCCTCGGTTCAATCAATCATTACTCGAGAATTCTTGTGGGTTTTTTTTGCCAAAATTTATAGTGTATATTTTTTTGTAATCAATAGCGTATTCCTACGGATTTCTGTATTACTGGGGGTTTCAAGGAAAGTGGTTAAAATTCTACACATCCCGGTACCTCATGGGTCTGGCAGCCTTTTATAGGTTCCTCTCGAAAAATAACAAAAATTACGTGAAGCAATGTCACTTAGGCCTCTCCCAAGTTGCGCCACAACACTCGGTCCTCTGCCTTCTGCATACAGTCCCCCAGTGGAGGCCAGAGGCCTATGTTCAGCAGCGGACTGTGATAGGCTGAGATGATGATGAATGTCACTTAAAAGAAGTTATTTTATAAAGAATTAAGATACCATTTAGCTTGTACTCTGAAAATACCTAGGCTGTATAGTAGATAGACCAATAGGCCTACAGGATCTCAAACAACACCAATATTTTGAGGCAAAGTATAGGTACATTACCATAAGTGCTCGCGTAACCGAACAAAATAAATTTAAAAATGTTGCCTTTAATGAATGTGTTATTAGGGTTCCACACTCAAAGGGTGCCAAGGGTGCCCTATTACTAAGCCTACGTTGTTTGTCCTTTAATACATCCGCCTCTGTCACATGGCTGTATCTTTTTATCATAATAGGCAGACGCAGACAGTTGTAAAATACACAGAATATAAATTATAGCCTACATCCAATACAGAACTCATAGTGAGCAAGTCCAACTTGCATTTCACCGGTCTCTCTTATATTACTCCTGTGTTTCAAAATATTGGGCCATGATGTCAATCTATACTTAGTAGGCCAAGCGGGCCCTGGCACTAAGGCCACGGCCACGAAACAAACGGGTCTTCCAAATAACTCACTCAACAATAATTATAAATATTATGTGCTAGCAATTTGCGATTCGTCTCAAGACGACCTTGCCGATGAATTTGCCAGAAATAATCACTTTTGTTCACAAAAATTACATCGATTCATTCATGTGATCGTGTAATCATTGGCTTTTGTGTGGTAATTGCAGTTTTGTTTGAAATAATACAAAAAATATGACAGTGTGCAATACCATATTGACTACATTACTTTTATTTATAGCGGTAGTTTTTGCTTACAGCTATAATCATATTATAAGCCAATATTTTTTCTACCAGTTTAATAATAATAATGTCCTCCCGGCCGAATTTCGGTCACGGCGGCCAGTCTCAATGGAGACTAGCCATCTGCGCGGGACATATTATAATACACAAGTGTGTGCGCAAACACAGGTGCACTCTCTATTCCCTCACTCTCATAATCCGATGGGACGGCAATTCGACACGACCGGAGAGAGATCAGGCGCAGGACCGACGGCTTTACGTGCTCTCCGAGGCACGAAGGGGTCTCGATGTGTAACGAAACGGTCACCCATCCACAGACTGACCGCGGCTAGTGCAGCTAAACCTACCAGTATAGGAAGACAAAGAAGCCAAATAAATAGAGTTTATACTTACTTTACATAAACGTGTTAAATTCAGTTAATCTCTCTTCTTCTTGTGTGTCAATGGTTCACACTTTTTTATATACCTAATATTTGGCCACTTCTATGGCGGTGCTCGTCATTTCTCTGATTTAAGGCTTTCATTCTCTTCAAATATTATTTGGTTTCGAGAAATCTACTTTGGAGCTTGAGTGTCTCGCACAAATAGTTTTTGAGGCCTAAAATAAATCATAATCATCATGATCATAATCATTTATTTGCATCTCAAAAAGTACAACCTTACAATTTCTTATTAGATAGGTACTTACAGTGTTATTATATTATCACATTTTCCTTCATCAACATACACTGAAAACACTTTAATTAGATTGATGCCTTTCAATTCACACAATAAATAAATACAGAATATCAATATTTTTCCAGTAATACGACAATGTTGCACTTAGTTTTATTTTTCTACTCAAAAATTCCTGACATAAAACTGTATAATAGTGAAACTGACAAACATACTAACGAATTGAGTACAAGTCAGCATAAGACCCAATAAAATAAAACGTACAATATTTTATCTAGATTCTCCGTCAGGTGTACACTTAAAATTTATTATTATTACATATCAATAATTAACAGACACAAAACACGTTGATGATCAAATAGGTAGTAAGCTTTGATCAGATAACAGTAACCTCTAGTTTTATTGGGCATTAAACACTTGTAAATAAATATTTCTTAACATTCATCACTCTATTACAAAAACATTACCTAGTGAGTTAAAAAACCGTTCCTTGATCGATCAACGCGTAGATACATTGCATATTTTGATTAGTGGCGTCAGAATTAGGATTTATTTCTTAAAATGATAAGCAATATTATGTTAGAAGTGCTTACAAATATAATAATCACTTTATTTCCGTACAGAATTGGGATATTGAATAATTACACTGCGTCGGTTTTCCGTGAAATAGTAATATTTTGTCTAGATATTCCAGCTGGGTTTATTCGTTCATTCATTAGTTTTTTTCAGTTCAATGATATATTTTTACTAACAATAATCGATCTATGTTATCTGAGCAATAAATGAATTAGTATCATTCTTATTAACTGTTTATTATTGACAGTACTGTGTTTATGTTTATACCAAGTAAAGAAAAATATATAATAATGATATGATTATGAAACGGTGGACTTTAAAACTGTGAAATTCACTATCCTAGTCCACATACCGTAACACCATAGGCCTAGTTTCGTTTTTGCCAGTCTCTTCCATCTTATGCGACTTTCATCCAGGTGTATCTCGCTAATTAGGCGATGTCAAAAATAGAAAATGAAATGATTACTTCACTTTATTGCCGTACGGAATTGGGATATTAAATAATTACTAGGCTTTTTGTGAAACAGTAAAGTTTTCGACGACGTCTGTGGTCTAGTGGTTCAAGTGTCGGACTGCTGATCACGAGGTCGTGGGTTCGATTCCCACAGAACACAAATATTTGTGTGACGAACATAAGTGTTTGTGTTGGTCTTGGTGTTTCTTATGTATTATAAGTATAATTACTTCTTAGGTTTTCGCGATCACTACACATTATAATAAAACAAAGTTTAACCGGATTAAATCGCGTATATTATTTAAATTGGTTTTCCTGACGTTTCGAAAGCTTCGCAGCATTTCGTGGTCGCAGGTAGACTAAGATGACAATCGTCTTTACAGATATTTCTAAAAAAAATATTTTAATCTACCGTACAATATTATTAATCAAAATTGCTTCGATGCACGCAGTAATCACTCACAATATTATATTATATTATTAAAAGTATGTATTTACAAAAAAGAAGTATATAAGTATTATATTCATTGTCTAGTACCCATATTACAAGCTCTGCTTAGTTTGGGACTAGATGGTGCTGTGTAAAATGTCCCATAATATTTATTATTTATTTATTTATTTTGTCTAGATATTCCAGTTCAGTGAGTACTGTGTATGTTTATACCAAATAAAGTAAAAGAAATAGTAATGATATTATTATGAAACGGTGGACTTTAAAACTGTGAAATTCACTATCCTAGTCCACATATCGTATCACCACAGGCCTCATAGGTGTATCACGCTACTTTGGCGATGTCATCAATCCAACGCAAGTGTGAAACGCATATGAATGTGAAATTCGTACAACGTAGCCCGATGCAAAAGCCAATTTATAAAATTATTTGAATTAAACTCTTAGCAGAATGTACCTCCATTAAAAAAAAATTAGATATAGGTCTGCTCTTGACCACAATCTAGACAGCTTTGTCAAGATGTGGTCGACGATGGAGCGTACAAACCTAATCGCATTTAATTTAGTTCTCAGTCCTGGACATAAAATCCCCCAAGATTGCCTCCACCGTTGTAATATTAACTTAAATCGAAAAAAGCTATTTCTTACGATTCAATAAAACCCTACAATTACATAAACAGAAAAATAACTCTTATCGTTGAAAAAATCTAAGCCAATCGCGTATAACCTACAAAGATTGAAGCTAAGGTAATCGTGATAAGCGCGCGCGCATCAACGTGTGATTACGCTTGGTCTGCGCGGGCGCAAGGGAGCGGCAACACCGACACTTAGCGGCCTATTATCGACGTATCGCAATTGTTTGTTCGTTTGTGTTTACAATTGCACTATAATTAGAAATAATTACTAGGAGTAGGCAGTAAATTGTCTGACTGTACTTGTTCTAGGTATGGGCTACATGTTTCGTTGGGAACTTTAACACTTTTATTTTTATTGCTGTTGCTTTTTTAACAAGTGGGTGTGTGAGACCAAACGTTTCTATAGTTTTCTTCGTTTTTATTAGGGTTCCGTACCCGAAGGGTGCCAAACGGGACCCTATTACTCTCGCTACGCTGTCCGTCCGTCCGTCCGTCCGCCCGTCCGTCCGTCTGTCTGTCACAGAGCTGTATCTTTTGAACGGTAATAGGTAACCGGTTGAAATTTTATCAGAATATGTGTTGCTATGAGGTGTATCACACAAATACTAAAAATAAAAAAAAGTCCAAAACTAAAGGGGATCCCCGTACAAGAAACCTCAAAAAACATGCATTTTTTTCAACGTTTTTGTTTTTGCTCTATCTTCAAAACGGTAATATATATCAGCGTCAAACTTGGTCAGATTATAGTGCATATTATGTAATTTAGCAACAATTACTAAAAATAAGACAAACATAGACATATGTGGTGGTACCTGCGTAAGAAAGACATGCAAAAATTCATATTTCGCGCACTGTACGTTGATATCTTTTGATAAACTCGTAAATTAAATCAGTTTTATGGGGTATCAGGTCGTTGAGAGGTACGGAACCCTCACTGCGCGAGTCCGACTCGCACTTGGCCGGTTTTTATTTATTTTTGTCGATAACTTAAACTTGTGAAGAGGTGAAAGTCTTACACCCGTATTCAAGAACGATACTATGAGAACGCACAGTAGGCTCTAACGCACAGTGGACGAAATTTCGTTTCATAAACCTTACTTGAGTGTTGAGCGACACTATGTAACTAATAAAGTGCACCCTTAGCTAAGGTTACCCGTTAGCTATTTTACGGAATTCATAATCTCGATATAATATAACATTGTTGTTGTTGCCTGTTGCGTATTTCTGTTAGTTTAATAAAAAATTGTGTTATGGTGACGAGGAATTTAATAATTATTTAGACGAATTGATATTTATATATAATTAAAAATATATAACTATAACTTTATTTTTGTTTTGCTGAAGTTTTCCGGAACAGGAAGAAAGAATGATGTACTTAATTGCCATTTTATTTATTTTATTTTATTTCAGTTATATCCGGGGATGTCATTTCCTGTTTAATTTATTTTTATTATTTTATATTTTACCCATTTTTTCCAGAGATGGCATTTTTTATTTCATTCAGTTATTTTACTTTTATTTTCATTTTATATGGAGATGTAATTTCCATTAAGTACATGGTATTTTTATTTATTTTATTTCCATTTTATCACGAGATGTAATTTCCATTTTATTTTATTTATTTTATCTTAAATCCATTTTATTCGAATATATTATTTCCATATTCTTCTTTTATTCATATATTATATTCATATTCTCAAATTCAAAAACTGTAGCAGGTAACTACAATTTTTTTTTTCAAAAATCAATACATGTTTAAATGACTACCTGAAGCTAGCCCCGGAACCGACCAATCAAAATGCCTAATTCGTCCCTATGCGATCACTGAGTGAAGAAATACTTAAGTATTGTTTATGAAACGAGTCTATGGACATCTTCGACACTGTGAGAAATCAGACACTTTGCAGTGAGAACGAATACACTTACATAAGGGTTGTTCTTGAATATGGGTGTTAATAAACAACAAAAATACATACGTATGATGTACAATTTTCGTTTCATTTCATTTATTCAAATAGCTTTGTTATCGGTAAATAAACAAAACATGCGATGCATTGCATAAAACATATGAATTTGATTCTTAGCTACATTGACAAGTGGGATAAATGTAGTATAATTATACAAATTGTGAAAAAAATTCATGAAAAAATATTGTTTCCGGTCATTCGTAGGTTTTTAGATTTCGCTGAATCATGATTACAGATATCAATACTATTTGCACTTAATGTAATAAAGTACACTGAAGTAATCACTCGATTTATTTGTTATAATGTGCAGAAATACATAAAAAATATATAAAAACCGGCCAAGTGCGAGTCGGACTCGCGCAGTAAGGGTTCCGTACCTCTCAACGACCTGATACCCCATAAAAACTGATTTAATTTACGACAGTTTATCAAAAGACATCAACGTACAGTGCGCGAAATATTAATTTTTGCATGTCTTTCTTACGCAGGTACCGCCACATATGTCTATGTTTGTCTTATTTTTAGTATTTGTTGCTAAATTACATAATATGCACTATAATCTAACCAAGTTTGACGCTGGTATATATTACGGTTTTGAAGATAGAGCAAAAACATAAACGTCGAAAAAAATGCATGTTTTTTGAGGTTTCTTGTATGGGGTTCCCCTTTGTTTTTAGACTTTTTTTTGTTTTTAGTATTTATCGTGATACACCTCATAGCAACACATATTCTGAGAAAATTTCAACCGGTTACCTATTACCGTTCAAAAGATACAGCCCTGTGACAGACAGACGGACGGACAGACGGACGGACAGCGTAGCGAGAGTAATAGGGTCCCGTCTGTCACCCTTCGGGTACGGAACTCTAAAAAAACTTATACGTACAAAAATTCTGAAACACTTGTTTTTTATGATATCACTTATTAAAAACTTCTGTGCTTATTTTTATGGAACACGAAAAAAAAACGTGACAATTCATGACAACAATTCCAGACTTCAATTTTATCACTACTCCATTTTAATAATATCACTATTAATACACATGACGTTATCAATATCACTATTTAACACTCGCTACATATGTACATAAGTATAACAAACTCTAATCCAATTAGTCCGCAATGCTATGTCACATTACCATACGATTTGAATTTTAAAATAGGTAGAAAATTACATGGAACCTGTTATGGGGAGGCAGGTGTAGATAGGTCGGTAATAGCTGTAGATAGGTGTTACCTAAATATCATCATCATCATTACAGCCGAAAGACGTCCACTACTGGACATAGGCCTCCCCCAATAAAGGGGGGGATATGCCATAATCGCCACGCTTGGCAGGCGGGTTGGCGATCGCAGTTGGTTGGTTAAATACTCAGAGAACGCTGCTGCCCATCCTCTGGTGAATCCCTTAGTCGCCTTTTACGACACCCATGAGAAGAGATAAGGGTGGTGCTATTCTTTAAGTCCGGCACCACACGGATGCCTAAATATAATTAGCCTAATTGGATCTAGTATTAGTAGAGCTCCTTTGGGATGTAGCTCGTCCGGGGAAGTACTACCACCGTACCAACTTCTGCCGCCAAACAGTGATGCTTGCATTGCTGTTTCGGTGCGAAGGGTACCCGTGAAATTACAATCACATGTAGCTTTCCATCTTCATGTCTCAGTTTGGCGAACCGATTTGCGGTACCATTTAGGCAACAGACTAGGTGGTATTGCAGTTTTTATGGGCAAAGGTAACCGCTTAACATCAGGTGGGCCTTTAGCTCGTTTCGCCATCCTATATCATAAGAAAGGATGTTACCTCAGAACTCCGTCATTTATAAACCGATTTGGATTTTTTTATTTGAAAAGATATATTTTGATTGGTCCCATTTTTATCAAAATTCAGTTCTGATAATGGAATCCATGGGGAATTGATGGAACTCCTCAAATAATATTGGCATACATATAGCGATTTTGATATTTTCATCACCAAATCAAGCATTTGCATTCAGAAAGTATCATTTGGTGAAGACCTGATGAAGATCTCCGGAGTTAAAGAAGGGAACTCTTCAATGGATGACAGCAAATCATCCGGGATTACAGCAATCGCTTGTCTTTCTATTTTTAATGCCACTCAAAATAGAAAAATAAAATAAACTTCTAAAAAGTAAAAACGAAATTTAAAAAAAAAATGTGTTAACAGTGTGGGAAGTCAGTGCCAATTTTTCTTAAATCAAAATGGATCAAAGGTACCGACTTCCTAAACAGTTTCACACAAATTATTTAATTCTTTTTGAAGTCGGTTTTTACTATTTTGAAGTTTATTTTGTTTCAAACAATTCACATTGCAAAATCGATTAATTGAACACGCACCGCAAAACAATTTCACTTTTAAACTAAAAAGTCTCTAAACTTCAAATCCGGTTTTGACAAGCGAAACCAGGCTGAAAGCCAGTCTTGTAGGTCAAGGTTCCTAGCAATCTGGGTCCTATTCATACTATACGCCCTAAGATTTATGGCAACATTTGTTCACTATTATTACGTAGCAAGCTTACAATTGAATATTATTTTAATAAATGTTGTTACTTGTTTCTTATGACTGCATTGAAACCTTGAATTGATAATAGGACTCACTGATATATAATTTTGTTTGTGTCTGCACAAGGAATAAAATATGGGTATTCAGCTGTCATGATGTAAGTAGGTATCTTAAATATTTAAAAGTAAAACTTATAGATCAAAGTAGGATAATATCTTGCTTGTATTGTATTGTTATAAGTGTGTCAACGTCTTTTTTAGGGTTCCGTACCCAAAGGGTGCCAAACGGGACCCTATTACTTTCGCTACGCTGTCCCTCCGTCCGTCCGTCTATCTGTCACAGTGCTGTATGTTTTGAACGGTAATAGGTAACCAGTTGAAATTTTCTCAGAATATGTAAAATACAAATACTACCCTCCACCAGTTTGTAAAGACGGATCGCGCAGTCACCGGTGTTCGCTCCTTCATAATGTAGATAAATATTATCTGGTATCTACCCTCATTGTACTTATTTAATATCCTACCTTGTTAACTATATTTTTGTTTACCTGTTTGCATATTCGATGATACTGATGTACGGTAAAACTCTAATGAGTTTATGTTTAGATCTTTAGAATGTTTTTGTTATGTATACCACTGAACAAATAAATAAATAAATGTGCTGCTATGACGACAAATACTAAAAATAAAAAACCAAACTATACATGAAACCTCGAAAAACATGCACTTTTGATCAATATTTTTGTTCCTACTCTATCTTTAAAACGGTAATATATACCAGCGTCAAACTTGGTCCGATTATAGTGCATACTATGTGAGTTAGAAACAAACATGTGTGGTGGAACCAACGTAAGAAATAGATGCAAAAATTCATATTTTGCTCACGGTGCGTTGATGTCTTTTGATGAACTATCGTAAATTAAATCAGTTTCTATAGGATATCAGGTCGATGGGTGATACGGAACCCTTACTGCGTGAGTCCGACACGCACTTGGCCGGTTTTATTATAGTACAAGATGTCGAAACGAGCTACAGGCCCAACTTATATTAAACGATTACCCTTGCCCATAATAACGGCAATACCACCTAGGCTGTTGCCTAAATGATATTGCTAGTCACGTTCCCCAAACTAAGACATGATATTTTGACGACCTCTGTGGTCTAGTGGTTCGAGTGTCGGACTGCTGATAACGAGGTTGTGGGTTCGATTCCCACAGGACACAAATATTTGTGTGATGAACATAAGTGTTTGTGTTGGTCTGGGTGTGTTGCTTATGTATTATAAGTATGTATTTACAAAAAAAAAAGTATATACGTATTATATCCATTGTCTAGTACCCATACCACAAGCTCTGCTTAGTTTGGGCCTAGATGGTGCTGTGTAAAAATGTCCCAAAGATATTTATTTTTATTTATTTATTTATATTGAAATTCTCATGTGATTGCAACTTCACCGGCACCCGTACCCTGGTCTGGTCTAATATTCATAAATAGTGTAATAATCATCATCATTTCAGCCGAAAGACGTCCACTGCTGGACAAAGAACTCCCCCAAGCAACGTCACAACGACCGGTCCTACGCTTTCCGCATCCAGCTGATTCCCGCAATGGATAAACAGTCTATATCTTAAAAGCTATGATAGCTTTGAGTAAGCTACTTAAAGGATGAACCACTTCGTTTGAGGTTCTGCCTACCTTTTATGAGACACTGGTAACAACTACTTTATAAAACCAGTTGCAGTTTATTTTCTTGAGGTATTGTAGTTTTACTTACATGAACAAACTAACAACATACGTAGTGATTTAATTATGTTTTTATGAGGTGTGTGTCTACCATACACTATACTCAAGTTCCATTATATGCCGTACACAAAGAATAGCACCACCACATTTTTTCTCGTGGGTGTAGTCGTAAAAGGCGACTACGAGATTCACCAGAGGATGGGCAGCAGCGTTCTCTGAGTGTTTACTCAACCAACTGCGATCGCCAACCCGCCTACCAAGCGTGGCGATTATGGCATTTCCCCTCCTTTTGGGGAAGGACTATGTCCAGCAGTGGATAGTGGAGTTTTGGCTGAAATGATGATGATGATACTCAAGTTTTCCTTAAAAACGCTGACTCATACTCTATATCACTGCCTATTCTATTTCAGTGTATCAACGGTAAATGGTACATTAATGACTGAAATATAAATTAAATATTACAATTCGGTATTTCCAATTTACACTACAACAAAAGCCAAAATTTGGCGAAGCCCATAAACTCAAAAGGGGTCACATTAACCGGTTCACTTTATTATTTGACCTCCCTTAGTAGTCCAAAATTATACAACCACAATAATTTACAACATTCTTAATTGAATTAATTGTCAATAAACTATTCTAGCAACAATTAACGCCTTGGGTAAGGTCGGAAATAATAATAATAATTTTTATTCGTATCGTTTGATACAATCGATTACGACACGCGTTAAATCGATACAATGGGCGATTCGAATCGATGAAAGACGTTTGACGTGGAGTATACACGTGTAGCATTAATACTTTTTTGTTCTCGATTTATAAAAGTTTATTAATCAATCGTAATGTATTATTGTTTTGAGTATCAATTTATAAAAGTTTTGCCGTCCGTTAATCTGAATTGGTAGCTATTGTTAGTAAAAGGAGTTATGTAAGTTAATTGCTGCTTGTGTTTGTGTTAAAGGTACAAGTTATATAATGTTCAACAAAACATCACGCCTGTATTTCCCCGAAGGGGTCGGCAGAGGTGTATAGTACACCCACATTTCGCCAGTTATGTTGTAAGTCCCATGTAATAGGGGGCGAGCCTATTGCCATTAACCGGGCACAAATCCAGACTCAATATATAAAAATATATGTAATGTTTATTTATTGTGATTCTAATTTTCTTATTGTAGGTATATTATATTGTAGGCATATTATTGTAATAATAATGTGATATGGGTGTATGTGTATGAAGTCAAACTTATGCCTTGCCTGAAATAAAGTTTTTATTTTAATTTTTATAATGTTTTAGTTGAGTAAAAGAATGATTGAGTGGATCAGGCATGGTGACCTTTCACGACCTAAATGAACGTTTGATTTCTGAAGTTTCAGACAGTTGAAAATTAACAAATCTACGTATTTAGAAAACAAGCAAGCCCGTTGATAATAAAAAACATTAACTCTATAGATTTTTATTGGCTATTTGTCTTCGTTGTCATAATTTACCAGCCTATTTCAGGATGCACTTTACTCAATAATAAATAATAATAACAATAAATATTTTTTGGCACATTTTACACATCACCATCTAGTCCCAAACTAAGCAGAGCATGTGCTATGGGTACCACCTGTCTTGAACTAAACTAACTTTCAACGTTGCTAGCTCCTACAGAGCACCGGTTGCAACAAGTACAGGGAAAGGGCTTGGGCCTCGTCTTAGCTCGTTGCTGGAACCCGGTCCCCCTGGCAGCCGCTGCTGGGGGTCTACTCCCGTTTGACGACATTCGATAAATCGTACGATTCATCGCAAAATTTGCTACTCCGTTCAACCATCGTTCCCTCATCGCATGCGATGATCGTGTTTTGACATTTTTTTCTCTGATTTCCGGTAAATTGTATATGACTATGAACCGTAGTCTATCTTAATTGTGCCTTTTTTATGTGCCTATCTTTATTGTGTAGGTATTAGTCGGAACGAAAGTTCGTACTTCGTTTGTCGTTCGTAAAACGCGAGTAGACCCCCTACATCGGAAAGGTGTTCTCGAGAACACAGTTCGCGGCTACCTCGCCCGGTAAGGACCCTACTTAGTGATGGTGTTGTGCCGTATGTGTCACATATCGAGCTGGATTAAAATACTATGCTCAGACCTGTCTTTATATACCATCTTCCATGATCTTACATTTTATAAACCTTCAGAATTAACGCACACAGCTGCAAAGACACAATCCGCAATAATTAAAATCATAATCACACAACACAATAAAACACTCAAAACAAAAGGTCTTGTACATATTGTACATCAATCGTTTCCATTCATATCGAACATGACCTTAGCATCAAGTACCGATACCACTTTCAATTGTTTTAATATAAAAAATATGTTCGTTACGGAGCGAAAGGTCACGACAACCGGTAGTGAAGATGATTTCATCAATGTACCTTCACAATCGGACTGTGGACTAGGATGTGTGATAACGGATGTTTTGGAGTAAGTTAACAAGGGGTTATTGTGCTGAAGATGGCCACCGGGGAGGTTTTAGTGCGGTAAAAATCCCAAACACCCCAGCGTCTCCCCCATGAGTTTTCTCCTCGAAAAACAAGATGACGATTGGAATATTGGCGACCCATTAATTCCAAAAAATCTGAATCATTGCTAGGTATGTTTAGTAGCTAGACCCGAGAATTTATATGAATTCATTTGTACGTAACTTTGTAAATATTATTTTCAATTTCCTGAAAAAAATAGTACCGTAAACTGCCCTAACTTGGCCCACAAGCCCTACTTTGCCTAGTTATTTGAGTAAACTATAATAGCTATGATTTCCGTACTTGGGGAGCTTTGAAAACTATGACAACGCTAACATTTGGTTCAGTTATAAAGTGCCAGTGCGTGTAAAAATTAAGTTAATGCCTTAGGCAAAGTAGGGCTTGTTGGCAAAGTTAGGGCATTTTACGGTAGTAAAAGTGGTTAATTTTAGTGTTTCAGTAGCTGTTATTCATCACAAACAAAATAATAGATAACCTAGAATGCTCCGCGAGGCTTTTGAAATTAAAAAATATCCTAATTTTAATAGAAAAGATGGTTGGCAGCTACCACCTGTTTGGAACCCAGTTTTAAAAATAAGTCCCAAACAGCACGCTACAATGTAACACATAATGATACTGTGAGTGACTACTGCGTGTATCGAAACGATTGTACTTACTTAAAAATTGTACGGTAGAAAACATATTTTTAGAAATATCTTTAAAGACGCTTGTCATTTTAGTCTCTCTGTGACCATGAACGCTGCAAATCTTTCTAACATAACATAACATAACATCACGCCTGTATTTCCCCGAAGGGGTAGGCAGAGGTGTAATAGTACACCCACATTTCGCCAGTTATGTTATAGTCCTATGTAATAGCGGGCGAGCCTATTGCCATTGACCGGGCACAGATCCAGACTCCGGGCTGCTACTGAGAATTTCCTAATGAAAAAACCCAATAACACTTTGCCCGACCCGGGAATCGAACCCAGGACCCCATGCTCAGCAGTCGCGCTTGCAACCACTAGACTAACGAGGCAGTCAAGAAGCAAGTAAGCTTTCTAAACGTCAGGAAAACCAATAAATAATATACGCGATGTAATCCGGTTAAACTTATTTTATTGTAATATGTAGTGATCGCGAAAACCTAACAAATTATTATATTTCAAGTGTTTGTGAGAAGCTCGCTAAACAACAGTGACGTGTTAAACACATTACAAGTCTAATATACTGTCTACGATAAGTGTAATGGAACAAAGCCTAATAACTTCGATACATAATGGATGATTGCTGAGAGACCAGAGTCTGCAGTTGTGGGGAGATTTATCCCCACAACTGCAGACTCTGGTCAGGTCACCCTGATGATTGTAATGTGGATTTTTATTTTATTTTATTTTATTCTTTCTGTGACTAACATAGTTGTAAGATAATAATTGTTACTAACAAAATTATGGACATCAATTAGTCTGAAATAAATGAATTTTATTTTATTTTATTTATTTTATAATTAATAGTTGGTCATAACGCATGGCGAATTATTATTTTTATTTCCCAAAAAAAGAGTAGAAACGTCATAATTCGTACTTTCAGACTTCTCAAACCACATTGCGCCATTTTACACATAGCATTGAATCAATCCCACTTGTATGAATCCACTACGTCTATACACACAACACTGTCCTGTCGTTACTATTGCAAAGTAATATAATTAAAATTGATGACTTTATCATCAGAGCCGCTGTTTCAAACTATTGATAGATGGATTAATGAAAAGAAATATCATATTTCATTCATGATAACTTTGCAATTTTTATTTGTCAATTTTGACAGCCAATCAAGACGGAATGTGCGTGATTTATTCAGAAATTAAGTGCTAGTGATCAAATGTTGTGTGTTTGAATAAATTGAAGGTAATTGCGATCTTAGTAAAGCAAATACGCAGTATATAACATGTAACAGAATAAACGCAAGACCCCTTATAGAATGGTATCAGGTAATATATTTATTACTGGACTTTTCCCGCCGCTCCACCTGCTAACTGAAATAAATTATAGCCTGTGTTACTTCTGAATAAAGTAGCTTCCTAACGGTAAAAGAATGATTAAAATTGGTTAAGTAGTTTCAGAGTTTATCGATTACAAACCAACAGATGAACTAACAAACAAGCGGGTCGGCGCAGGCGTCATTATGGCGACCTAATGACACCCTAAAGTGGCCAGTGGACGATAGACTGGGGGTCTATCGTCTGCCTTGCACGGCCCTTGAGTTGCGGTGATGTCCCAGGTGTGCCCAGACATCGCTGAAAGAGAGTAGTACAAGGAGGAAGAGGAAGGCCCCGAAGTGGGCCGCGCTGGATGGGTCGCGCATGCCATGCATTGCAGTCCTCGTGACCCACCCACCCAAGGCGAGAGTAGGCACACAGCGGAGATTTTAGTGGGTGCGAGTCCCACATACCCACACCGCCTCCCCGGATGGTGTGATATGCGAAGGGCATTTTCTCCGCCTCAAAAAAAAAAGGGTTACCAGCTACACGAAAACCTTATACTACTATATGTCACTGTCACGGAATCTTTATCATGTAAATCCTTTTTTTTCGGCGCTCGTGATACAAGTTTTTCCTACTACAGTCGACTGCATGACAGTGGTAACACTTCAATTCAAAAACCGCCCTTACTGCTTACAGTGTTACTACCACCAACGTGCGGTCGACAGTACGAACCCCAGAGCACTCCTTTGACATTTAAATGTGAACTTACAAATTAGTGTACTCCGATTTAAGGAGATATACTGTCAAAAAAAATCTGGAATAAATTATTTATGATTATCCTTTTATGTGAGTTCCCGATATTTGGCACTATTACAGGTGCCATGGTCATGGGTAAACTGGAGTGTTTATGGCTGGATGTTTATGAGCAGATGTCGATCTACCGTTTTCCTTTTTCTTTTTGTTCGCTGGGTTTACAAGGTATATATCCCGTGGCATCCTACTATTATATTATACTAGCCTATGCCCGCGATTTCATGCCTTGCGTTTATTCTATTACACGTTGTAAGGCGGAACACTGTTAGGGGTCTTGCACTTGGTCTTACACTAAGGTCATCATCATCCTCCTTTCCTTTTCCCAACAATGTTGGGGTCGGCTCAAGTCTAACCAGATGCGGCTGAACATCACTATTTCACACGGAACGACTGCCGTACTGGGTAATACCGACATTCGGAGGTAAGACCAGTTGTCAGACTTTTGGGCTTCTGACTACAAGTGCTAAGCGTGCTCTCCAAGGTACGGAGGGGTCTTGATGTCTAACGAAAATGGTCACCCATCCACAGATCGCGGCAAGTGTAGCTTAACCTTGCCGATCATGCAGTCAGTTTTCTAATTAGCCACTAGCCCCTTGATCTTACACTAAGGCGTAACCCTGAAATCGCGAAAAAAAATCAACTATCCCCAAGCTCTCCCCTACATTTTGTAGATTTATGTGAACACAAATGTAGGGAACACTTGTTTTTTTTTTTCGCGATTATTGGTTGGTCCCGCAGTAAAAGTTTTTCATACTGATGAGTACAATGACTACTTAAGAGGTTTTCATTTATATCAATAACACGATGAATATAAATTAAATCTGTGTCGTATCCACAAAATGAAAATATTTTGAACCAATAATCCGATTTTTCCCAATAATCAACTCAGCCTATC
The DNA here is from genome assembly GCA_949699075.1 of Asteroscopus sphinx. Lineage (NCBI taxonomy): Eukaryota > Metazoa > Arthropoda > Insecta > Lepidoptera > Noctuidae > Asteroscopus > Asteroscopus sphinx. Next base: position 14,985,912 of record OX453022.1, on the reverse strand, counting down.
GCAGTCCACTTCTGGACATAGACCTCTCCCAAGTTGCGCCACTACACTCAATCCTCTGCCTTCCGCATCCAGTCCCCCTCAGCCATGTTTTTCAGGTCTTTTTCCCAATGCCGTCCCTTAATTGACAGAATCAATTATTTAAATATCAAATTGATTTTTTTCTACAAAAAATATGAGATATCTAACCTAACCTGCTGTTACTATGTCAAGGAACATTAATTACTTCGAAAAGCGTTTGAGAGCGTAATTAATCTTAACACATATTAGTATAGTATCTACCTATCTGTAAACGAATAATTATATTAATTTGATCCCCTTGACATTTCGCTTTTTTTTAATAAAAATAAACATTCCGATAAATGCTCCATCAAATAAACAAAATTCACAAGAACATAACGTCGGTACATGTTATTTTTAATCGATATAATATATTCGAATCGATAGGCCGCATAAATACAGGTCATTCGATTTATAAATCAAACTCGAAATCGATTTCAACAACTGGCTATTAATTAAGTTGTAGTTAGATTGGAAATTAGATAGGGCAACGGTTGGGCGGCAACGTTTGTTAATATATGGGATCTATTATTAAATTTATCTAAAAGTTGAAGTGATCGCTGCAATCGTCGAAAATAGAGGTGTGAAGTGGTAAAACTCGATGCCACTCAATATTTTTTTAAACGTGTAATTATATTTTTTTAAATCACCTTGTGTATCTTCGGGAAAACTCTAACTGTTCATTATGATATTACGTAATACAACCACCTGTTCGTGTTTTATTATATAGTAAATATAGATTTTGTTTACAAGGTTATTTTTGACATTACAACATGTTTATAATTTTGAAATTTTACCATGCGATTGGAACTGATACCTTTATCGAAGTGCGCGTTGATGTCTTTTGTATGGGCCAACAGATTTGTTACCAACACCGTAAAATGGATTTTTTTTTACACAAGATGTAACTTTATTAATTGAGGTCCTTTTAAGAGGTGAATGTACTCATCATAACGAACAACTTTTCCTATAGGAGCAACCCAGAAATCGCGAAAAAACAGCTGTTCCATACATTTTGTCAAGCGACTTAATTTGTATGAAATAGCTGTTTGAATTAAATTGAATTTTGAAATTGATTACTTTAATTTAGTGAAATTTTAATTTATTGATTTTAATTTTATTTATTTTATTGATATTTAATTTATTAAACTTATTTTTATTTTTTTTGCCTTTTACGGCATCCATGAGAAGATATAGGGTAGTGCAATTCTTTACATCCGGTACCACACGGAACAACCTAACATAACCTTACACTTTATAAAAAATATAAAATAAAATCATACTTATTTCCCCACATTAGGAATCCCAGTCTAGCCTAATTACTAAGCATTTCTCCCACAGTTTACCCACCCATCAAACTTTCAAAGAGCCGTCAATTTACCTGAAGTAACGGCCCCCTCACACGAGCCTGTTGGCATGACAAGCCAATTTGTTTGACACGCTTGAAACGTTAATTGCGACTTAGACAGCCGGTGTGAAGGTGACCTTACAATGCGTTTAATGTTACGTAATGTGACAGCTAGTGTTTGATTCACGGACTTTTGATTGATCTAATGTGATGTCAACATTAGGTGGATTTAAAATTCACGGACTTTTGATTGATCTAATGTGATGTCAACATTAGGTGGATTTAAAATAGGGAGGAATTTGACGCTCACTTTTCTTTTAACAACACAACACAACATCAAGCCTATATTCCCTGAAGGTGTAGGCAGAGGTGCACCCATATTCCGCCAGTTTTGTTATAAGTTTTATGTAATAGGGGGGCGAGTCTCAATCCACTAACCGGACACATATCCAGACTCCTGGCTGCTATTGAGTAATGTCTAATGAAAAATCCCAATAACACTTCACTTTTCTTATAGATAGATAGATACACACACACAGTTGCTTGTTTGTCGGTATTCTACAGGCTGTACTTTGGAGACTGTTCGCAAGAGCTCCATGAGTTTATTCCGCCATCTTCTTTCTTTCATCGGACTATACGACGCACTGCAGGATATCATACACATTGGAAGAAATCCCTACAATCGGGACCAAACGCTTTGAGAACTCTTTCTTAATGCGCACAGCGAAGTTGTTGAATTCACTGATCATCTTGCCGATGCTTGGGGGAGGCTTATGTCCAGCAGTGGACGTATTTCGTCTGAAATGATGATGATGATGATGAGAGGTATATCTTTATATTACACATCAAAAACAAAAGTCATAACTCAAAGTAGTGGTAACGAACCACGTTCACGAGTCTACACGCAATTGGCCGCTTTTTTTTTCAGTGGGGTTATGATAAATCGCACTATAATATTTATTTATTATATTTATTTATCATCCCAAAAACTTAGTACTAGAAGTTTTTAAACTTTTGCGAATTTCACTCATGTTTATGTTTATTATGTTATTATTTGTTTATGTTTTGTTTTCACTCATGAATGTTTGTTATGTTTTGATTTTATTGTGCGCGACAAGTCCCGTAAATATAGTTCAATATAACTTAGTACCGTAAACTTCCCTAACTTGGCCCACAAGCCCTACTTTGCCTAGTATTTTTTTGAGTAAACTATAATAGCTATGATTTCCGTACTTGGGGAGCTTCAAAAACTATGACAACGCTAACATTTGGTTCAGTTATAAAGTGTCAGTGCGTGTAAAAATTAAGTTAATGCCTTAGGCAAAATAGGGCTTGTGGGCAAAGTTAGGGCAGTTTATGGTACTATATTTCAACTAACAGTTTGGTAGTACTATTACAAATTTACTAGTGACTGCCTCGTTGGTCTAGTGGTTGCAAGCGCGACTGCTGAGCATGAGGTCCTGGGTTCGATTCCCGGGTCGGGCAAAGTGTTATTGGGTTTTTTCATTAGGAAATTCTCAGTAGCAGCCCGGAGTCTGGATTTGTGCCCGGTCAATGGCAATAGGCTCTCCCCCTATTACATGGGACTATAACATAACTGGCGAAATGTGGGTGTATTATTACACCTCTGCCTACCCCTTCGGGGAAATACAGGCGTGATGTTATGTTATGTTATGTTAAATTTACTAGTTTGGTATAAAGTATTACCTCTCAAATAACTTATTAATACAGGCCTATACAGTTACATGAATAGTTTATTAATACCACAGCTTCCACACCCTGTTAGACTGACAGACAACAGACTTATTCGAGGGCAACCCGAAAAGGCATCGCACGACTCGCAGGGAGCGCAACAATTTCCCCTGTAGTAATTGACTGTGGGATTTGCATAAGTGGGGTGGTAGTGGTACAGGCCCAACAGTTCCGCAAACCATTTTGGATGAGACCTAATGTTTAGAAATTTAATTCGTGGGAGAGTATCTTAACTTGGAAAGAAGACCCTTAAAAATTATGTTGACTTTATTCAATTCGAAAAAAATACACAACACAATCAGCTAGAACTGCCAATTTATGTAATGTAAAAATACTCCTTCCTATCTCTATCTCAAAAGTTTCTCTATCTACAATACATACAATCCTACGAATATTATAAATGCGATAGTATGGATGTTTTTTTGTTTGTCCTTCGATCACATTAAAACGGCTGATAGGATTTGGATGAAATTTGACACACAGGTAGACCATAGCCCGGATTAATATATAAGCTACTTTTTATCCCGGAAAGATAAATAGTTCCCGAGGGATACACGGTAACTTCTTTTTTCGATAAATCGAACACTACGCGGGAAATGCCAAAGGCTAGTGCATATTAAAGTGATAATGACAGCTCCAAACATAATGGCGACTGATATTGAATATCGTTTGAGAATTCGGTCCTCAAGCATCGCTTCTGCCTAGTTTTCGTCCAAATGTTAGTGAATCTATTATTTATGCATGTCTGGACAATATAGACGAAGTGCGGCGAACAATCATAGTGAAGCTAATAAAACCGTGCTCCTCCGTGTACAAAACAGCGCTCACGCACACACATGCACCTCAAACCATGCTCACCCCTCTCAGTTCACATGTCGTGGCATCATCCAGTAAGCATCGCGAAAACAAATATCCTTCAGGTGCATGGCTTGTACGTGAGCACTGGTTGTACATGAAGGAGCACGGTTTTTGTTAGCTTCACTATGGTTGTTCGCAGCACTTAGTCTATATTTTTTACTATGTCTGTGGTCTAGACTGGACAAGATCAAAATCGAAGATACTGCCTTTGGGATGTCGTTGTTCGATTAACACAATTCAAATAAAACACCACTATGCCATTCAAGTTTTGTGAATTGTATTAGGCTTAAAATCTTGTAGTAATAAAATCATTGATCATTTTCTTATTTCGATTATAGACGATGTTAATTTATTTCATTTATTGTCAATTTTATTTATGCACAAACAGACAAACTACAAAATAAAACTTATACGTTTAGAAATTATTAGTACAAAAGCATTGCTTATTTTCAAGTTTCTTACAATAGATCTGTTTCTATTTAAATATTGTAAAACACATTTTTTTAAACACTTGGCTAATCTAATACTCTGGTATTTTTATTCATTTTTTCTAACATTTTTTTCAAATAATCTATCTCACAAAATACCTCAACTAAGCTTCCAATTCTCACTCACAATACCAACAATATAATCCTAAAGGCTTTATTAAAAAGCCGGATCAGTGACCAGGAGGGCAGCTCTTGGGCGACAGAAATAACAGGCCGCGATTGACGAGATACATACCATTAGGAGCTAACGAACATCTCAATTTAGCTAACCACCTGCAAGCCGGCCTTTAAAATAAACCCACTTTATACTCTATGCTTTTAAAATACACTCACTTGATACTTCATACTTTTAAAATAAACTCACTTCATACTTTACTAGACTTTGCCCACGGCTTCGCCCACGTATAATTTGGCTCATCACAGAAAGACTTACCGCGCATCCATCGGGAACCGTTTGTTTTTCCGGGATAAAAAGCAACCTTTTTAGGGTTCCGTACCCGAAGGGTGCCAAACGGGACCCTATTACTCTCGCTACGCTGTCCGTCCGTCCGTCCGTCCGTCCGTCTGTCTGTCACAGGGCTGTATCTTTTGAACGGTAATAGGTAACCAGTTGAAATTTTCACAGAATATGTGTTGCTATGAGGTGTATCACGACAAATACTAAAAACAAAAAAAAGTCTAAAAACAAAGGGGGTCCCCATACAAGAAACCTCAAAAAACATGCATTTTTTTCAACGTTTTTGTTTTTGCTCTATCTTCAAAACCGTAATATATACCAGCGTCAAACTTGGTCAGATTATAGTGCATATTATGTAGTTTAGCAAAAAATACTTAAAATAAGACAAACATAGACAAATGTGGTGGTACCTGCGTAAGAAAGACATGCAAAAATTTATATTTCGCGCACTGAGCGTTGATGTCTTTTGATAAACTCTCGTAAATTAAATCAGTTTTTATGGGGTATCAGGTCATTGAGAGGTACGGAACCCTTACTGCGCGAGTCCGACTCGCACTTGGCCGGTTTATTTTTATAAGATATAGATCTGTTCTTGACCGAAATCTAGACAGCTTTGCCAAGCCTATTTGTTAATTTGGATTATGTTCTGTCCGTGCAGCCATTACAGCGTTATTGAGCACATCCAAACATATTCACAAACTCACAATTCGATACTTTAATTCGCAAACCAGCTGACTCCATCTTAGTAAATTTGGCATGAGACATTAAAAACTGTATATTTTTTTTATAGCATTATATACAAAAATCATCGCACACTGATGTAAATATACTTATATTGTATTGGTGGAGTACATTTCATTAAATATTGGGGAGATATTATTTTAATTGTTACATTCGTTTTTAGAAGAGGTCCGAACAAAAATGTAATTAGAAAGTACAAAGTGGAATTAGGTGGTTTGCGAATTAAGGTATCAATTTATAATATTAGTACATACTCAGATTCAGTACTAGAATTGTTTTATTCAATAGGTTGTTGTTTGTTGGTTTTGGAATATTTTCTGTCATATCATATTTCATACACAATTTTAAAGAGATAGGAGGAGATAGGTTTGTTTCGTATTTCTTTATTTTTACTCTAGGATCATAATATTATGAATCAACTTGATTGAGATTAGAGAAAATTAACATGAAGCTTTAGAATGACATAACTTATTATACAGACTTGAGACAAAATAATTTCTATGATAATTATCGTTATGATAGTTCTGAAGTAAAATTAATCATCACAATCAACATCATATCAATTTTGTAACACATATTCTACTAGACCGTTCGTAAGATTTCCATATCAAGCTATTAAAAGACATCGCTATAAAAAACAATATTATTAAAAAACAACAAAATTATTCATAAGAAAAACAGTTTTGTTTGAAACAAATGCACTTCACATTAGAATTGAATCTCTTGCCGCTCTGTTAATTAATTAGTGTAACGATTATGGCGCTGAGCACGTGCTACGCCATTATTTATGGAGACCATAACGTTCCATTGAATGTTGTGAGAATTCTATGGGAAATTATGATAATTTGTATGTCGATGAAATTGTATTGAATCGTGTTTTCCTTAAACCAGAATCTAGTAAAAATCATGAAAAATTATGCATAAACATATATACTTGCTGAAATTTGAATCGCTTATTTCCCGAAAAGGGGTAATTGTACTCATTATTATGAACAATTTTTACTATGGGACCAACCTTGAAATCGCGTAAAAAAATCAGTTGGTCCCTACATTTTATCGATTTAACTGAACACAAATGTATTTTTTTTCGCGATTCAGGGTTGGTCCCATAGTAAAGGTTGTTTATAATGATAAGTACAATTACCCCTTTTCGGGAAATAAGCGATTAAAATTTCAGCATGTATAAATTAGTATATGTCGTAACCACAAACGAAAATATGTTGGTTCAAAAATCCCTATTATTCCCAATTATGTGGTACACTTTGGTTTTATATAACTGTGCCCAAATGGTGCCAACGGAACCCTATTACTATGTCTAAGCCGTCTGTTTATAGCCAGTCAAAATTTTCACAGCATATGTGGTTATAGCCCATACCATGCCAAAAACTAAAAAATCTTAACCATACAAGAAATCTCAAAAAAATGTGGTTTGGAAAAAACAGTTTGCCGTCATTTTTTTTTTTTAGTAGCCATGTACAACATTCACGATTCATTCACTTTGTAAAAATCGTTTTTGACCGAAAAATTTACGTTACTAAAATGTGTACGAAAACTAGTACATTGGGTTTATCGATGGTGAAATATCTAGTATAAGCAGAGTCAGTCTTATATGAAACTTACATACTAAAACAGTTCCACTTATAATGGATAATTTACCATTGATTTACCTGTGATTTACCAATTAAAAAAAAAATGTCTTATGGCAGCCTCCTTCCATTTTGAAATGGTAACCCTATATGCGGCTGACTGTACAAAAGCTTGTAACACAACAAAATCTAGCACCCAACCCACGTCCACAATACTTAATTACCAACACCAACACTTTCTGTGTAATCATTAACTTAATGTAGCGAAACAATTTGTGAGAAGGCTTCTCCGTTACAAATGTACGTAATTTTAATCTGTTAAGGTGGAATCAGACGTCCGCTTAGAATAGAATAGAATAATTTTGAGTTTTAAAACTGACATGGTCAGTTGCACTAATATTGTTACTTAATTGTAAAAGGTAAATATCCCGTGTTAAGTAAAATATTAGAATAATCTTTATTATGCAGGAAAAATATGGTTGATACACATACCAGGCTCAGTTGGTAAATAAGTTGTGACATAGAAGTTAACGATCAGCACATCTTCATCAGATTATTGAAATCCTTCCATACTTCTTTTTCTAATTTATTTTCGTCTTTCATTTTTTTTTTATATTCATTCGCCATAACACTTATATAAACTTGTACCAATTTTTCATTGATTTTAAGTGTTAGCAAATTGCGCTTCAGCTTTCATTTATAAGAAACCCAAATTCGTCCTCGCACCGTCATCGCTGCGCTGCTCCAACACATTGCATCTTTCACTTGAGTGAAACGTCTGAACACAAAATTAAAGGAAAGTGAAATAAATTAATTCGTGAAACAATCAGGAAAGGATTTTTTCATTCGGCATTATTTACTCACAAATCTCGGGATTGTAATGAACTAAAAGTGAAATATTTAAACATAGGGTGAATATTCAATTAGTTTCTGTCATTTCGTCACACCTATAGCAAAAGAAAGTTGCTTTCTGCACGACATCCTGGAACAACACCGTCGAGCATTGATGAGTTTCAGCTATCTTATGACGTCTGCGGGTGACGGACTCGGGTTAGCCCGCCAGCCTACCAGTCAAGGCACGTGACGGTGGTATTGCGCGGCTTGGTAAGGTGCGGCTAAAGTTGGGCCGCACGGGAATAAAAGGTTCGCCTCTTAGTGGAGAGCTGGAACCCGTCTGGGGTGGATGGAGAATGCAGAGCGTATTCCATATCTCCGGCCAAAGGTTAGCAGAGGAACACCGTGTGGTTTTAGTCACGAAAGGATCGATGAGGTTGACTAATGTGCTTTCATTTAGTCCATGCCGTGTGAACGTGGTGTGTGTAAGGAACTATCACTCAAGTGAACATTTTGTGGAGAGAAACGTCTTATTCCAGTTTTAGGAATTCGTGTGAAGACTTCTTTACAAATTTTCTTCATTTTAATCAGTTAGGAAGCCATTTGACTTCACTCGAGAAACGCCCGAGGCGAGTTATTATATTGATATTAGGTGAATTTTGTACGAGTTTTTAAAGCGTTTTATTAAGTGTTGTGCATTAATATTGTTGTCTAATAAAGCTGATTTGAATGTGTATAAGTGATATGAAAATTGGGTGTTTAGTGATGGTATAATTTATTGTAGTCGAGTACCTATAATATTTTAGTCTGAGTAACGGTGAATTATGGAGTGTGCCGGTTGAATTTTATACTCCTACTAACTCGGACGAATAGAAAAGGCAGTCAGAATCTCGCCGAACAAAAACTGAAGCACTTCATTTTTTCCTAAACCCACTATAATTTTTAAAGCATCGCACCAGATTTATTCTGTTATTTTATTTGTGACACTAAAACAATGACTACCGTCATACTTAGATGTTTTGCGTAATCGCAGCTTTTTGGCATACTATCGATGTAAATGTGTGCGTGTTTAAACGAGCCGGCTACTATGGATGCTTCACTTATTGTTTAGCGAGATTGCGTCCGCCTTTTTAGGGTTCCGTACCCAAATGGTGCAAACGGGACCCTACTACTCTCGCTACGCTGTCCGTCCGTCCGTCCGTCCGTCCGTCCGTCCGTCCGTCCGTCCGTCCGTCCGTCCGTCCGTCTGTCTGTCACAGGGCTGTATCTTTGTAACGGTTATAGATAACCAGTTGATTTTTTTACAGAATATGTGTTACTATGGTTCCTATCACGACAAATACTAAAAATAAAAAAAGTCTAAAACCATAGGGGGGACCCCCTATGGTTGGGCAGTTAGCCCCGCTACCAACCTGCTGACTGGCTAATCTTTTCCCCACGGCATGAGCTATTATCATTATGTAGCTCATGCGACACGTTAGAAGAAGAAGAATAGAAAGAGGGATTATCTAAGAAGTATATAGGCTAAATATGATCATTGCTACGCGTACAAAGCTGAGGCGACTCGCTAGTAGTAATATGAATTTCAAAAGGTTTTGTTTAAAAAAAACATTTTTAATTAACATTTTAATTGTATAGAGTTAGTGAGCATGGCTTGTGTTTCCAAATTAAGAAACAGTTTTATTTGTCAGTTGTTTGTTGGTGTTCTGCGTCATTTCAAATAAACTATACTTAAATACTTTTTCTTTCACTCTTCTTTTCCATTGGGTACTATTAAATTAACTTGACTTTGGTATGCAGCGTTTTAGAAACTTTTCCTTTGCAAGTTTGCATCTATTTATGGAAATTGAATGTTGTATGTTAATAGATTCGTACTCAGTTATTTTTTTCCTATAACGATTTTTTTCCTGTAACTACCCGACATTACTTAAACATGAATTTATTAAAAACTCCATACCAGTACATCCAATTCACCCTTTCTATGCCCAAGCTATAACTCCAATACATTTAATTTTAGCTCTCAGTTCCCTCAAACTACCATCTATCTATTCGAAACAGTGATGCAGTGCGCCATTTTAGCGGCAATCGTACGCATTAGTGTGGGGTACATAGCCATCAGTCTTGTTCTAAGACATTTAGCAAGCGTTTATTTTGGACTTGTAGTATGTAGAAGTCATAGAGCGCTAATGGTTGTTGGTATCCCACTGCTTACAAGCCAGCCCAGCACGAACATCAATAGTAATTTTGTCATCAACTTAGCCTATCGCAATCCACTGCTGGACATAGGCCTCTCCCAAGTTGCGCCACAATACTCGGACTTCTGCCTTCTGCATCCAGTCCCCCAGCCACCTTCTCCAGGTCGTTAGTTCTCCTAGCTGGGCGCCCTACTCTGCGTTTGGCATTTTGTAGCTGCCTCATATTAATATATTTTCCTGCTCGGTAATTTTTACTTCGATAAATACAATACGGATTCAATATCAGAGCACAATTTGAGAGTGCAAATACTGTACGAAAATACGTATCTGTTCATACTTTTCCTGAAAATTCAGTGTCTGTAGGTCTTCAGTTACTTTATAGTGCTATTATATTAGCTTCCTGATAGATTGTATTTTAATTTTTAACGCGTAAGTGAGTGCTGCTACTATTCTCTATCTTGTGAACAGATTCCCGAGAATATAACTATTGTGTCTACTTCGCGAACAGTGAAAGCGTTAACATAAGTTATTAATCGAATTTAAGGCACTCACTATAAGACATCGCTCATTTGCGACAAGAACGTGCTATCTCCGAAACAAAACAATTTCATAGACTTGATATTTTAATTATATTTTTATTAAATTCATTAAATAGTAGGTATTAATAAAAATTGGTATTCACTAAAGTAAGTTTTAAAATACCTAGGTATTTTTTTTAACTTGAAATAACACATTATTCTTGTTACAAATGAGCATACGATTGGCCTTCTCTTAACTTAAAAACACATTGCATTAGTTCTTTAAAGCTTGTCTTATTAATACCTGAAGGTTCTACCATATCGTTAGTACACGTGTTCTAGAAGTTAGTGAATCAGTTATTGATTGAGTATGTTTCAATTACCTAAGTGTTTGTATTTATCAGCGGCAGGCGACGAAAGTAGTAGATGTATGTGTAATAGAAACCTGCGCACGCGTTGAAAATCAATTGATATTGCTCAACTGTTTCAATTGGTGATGAAATCTATTGGGGTTGCACATAACTTGCTTTTATTTAAGTCTGCTTCTGTAAATTCTAGTTTCATTTCAGGCAATATTTTATTTTAGCGTGGCAACCTTAATGCACACAGCTAGGAAACGGTAGCGTTCAAATCTTTTATAATCAAAGAATATAATTATATCTGTTGTATGTTGTGATTTTCTGATTACTTTATAAATTACACCGAAAGAGAAAAGTGTATATTTTTTAAACTAGTTCAGAAGTAAGTAGGTACTTACAAAATTAATGTACTATCAGCAAACTTTCCGGTGAACCACCACAAAGGCTAAAATCGCTTGCGCTCAGTGTTCGACGGCAGCCGTAGGTGCAGTCGACTGCATGACAATGGTAACACTTCAGTTCGAAAACCGCCCTTACTGCTAACGATATAAAGATGCTGCTAATGTCAAAGTGTTACCACCGACGTGCGGTCGACCGTAGTGTAATATTCAGGATTCGTTCAAGGGACTTTGTTGACAAAATGTATCACCGAGAAGGGTCGTGACTGTACCTATGTAAATTTTGATAAATACAGCTTGGTAACCTCAGTTCAAATATATTTGATTAGTTGTCAGGTTGCAATCAGGTGTCACAACATAAAATACCTCCTTTGAAACGCTTCTGGGAAACAAATACCCAGCAGGGCCATTGCGTTACTCATTTGGCAGTCAAATTTTGATGTAAAATTGAAGACAATGTTGATAACATCGCAATCAAACATTGGAATTGTGTAACGACATAGAGGGACTTCATTATGAAGTAAATGACGTCAGGAGGGAAATCCATTGCGATGTAAATGACGTCATGTATGGTAGATCACGTTTCTTTATGCAAGTAAGCTGCTGAAAGTATCCGTTTTAAGGTTTATCATTCAATTAATTTCATGATGAATTCCTCCGACATCGTAATCAACAGTTTTGTAGTTACGCAATTCGAATTGTATCATTTTTCCGGAATCAAACGTCAAAATTGTCATTTTGTTGATTGCGATGCAGTTACACAATTGCCCTGCAGGTTTAAGTGCAATTAAACTAAATATAAAATACCATCTTAATATCATCGTAGATTCCATGAATCAAAATATTTGCAGTCAATCAACAGCCTTGCAACTTAAAACAAAACACAAACAAACCTTACCACATTTAATTCAACAGCTCATATGACCTCCAGTTCTACCGCCATTATAACAGGCAGTATCACAAATACATCATAAATAGCAATTTTCGCATACATATCGTAGCTTACAGAAACGGTGGGAATGCATTATTAAAACGTAGTATATACAATCGGCAGCGCGCGCGGCAAGCTCTGATGTTTATCTAATGGTGAAGGAATTCTGGTCGGCGAATATCTTGCATGTGACGACTCAGATGTGCCAATACATTGACAGAATATTTCAACTAAGAAAAATATTGACTGTGTTTTCTTTCTTACTAAGGGCACTAATAAGAAGTAAGTCGCGCCCCCATCAGTAAAATAATAATTACTCGCTGTAGTAATAAGTACAGGTACTGTAGTTTGATCAGAAACTATTAACTCTGTAAAGTATAGTTCGCTGTTGTTGTGGATAGAAAAATTGCCAAAGTGGCCTATTTTTGCATTTTGAGTTCTGAATCTGCTGGTACACTTTCAAGATTAGGTAGTCAAATATTTGTCAGTCGCAAACCACAAATTGACCAAAAATCACCATCATCAGCCTTTAGCATTCCACTGCTGGACATAAGCCTCTCCAACTTCTACCAGCCACCTTGCGAATGGCGTCACTCCACCGAGCCAGAGGGCGCAGGCATTCCATGCTAATTTCGCGGTCTCCACTCAAGAAAACGTCTACCCAGCGATTATCGGTTCTTCGGCTAATATGGCCAGCCCATTGCCACTTCTTTCCGTGTGGTGTCGGACGTAAAGAATTGCACCACCCTCTCTCTTCTCATGGGTGTCGTAAAAGGTGTCTAAGGGATTCATCAGAGGATGGGCAGTAGCGTACTCTGAGTATTTAAACAACCAACTGCGATCGCCAACCCGCCTGCCAAGCGTGGCGATTATGGCCCCCTTTGAGAGAAGCCTTTGTCCAACAGTGGACGTTTTTCGGCTGAAATGATGATGATGATGATTGCCCCTTCAGCTTGCATATCCTGTGGGCTATGAGCAGTGGCGTGCATTGCATATAGGCAATTAGGCAATACCTACTGCTTTCCTCATTCAAATTCAATAGTAGTGTAAGTTATTATCTTTTTTTCAGAGTACGATGATTATTTATCTTAAAATAGACCTATTAATGCTAAATTAATCTTCCTACATCAAAAAATCAATAACTTACACCACAATTAAATTCAAGTGAAGTAGGCCAATGCACGCCACTGGCTATGAGACAAATCACTCTAATTAAAAGACACCATGTTTAATCAATCGACAATTGTATACTGTGTGAGTCAAGCCTTGCCTATAACTTATCAATATTCTAATCCATCCTCCAATGAAACCCTTTTGAGTTACTTTAGAAAGTGTAAATCCCCTTACGTTGAATCGGGCCCATTAGAGACGGGAATTATTCTAGAGATAACTTATCGATATAATCGGGTGGTCGCCCGCTTATTGTTTATCGATGCTTCCTGGCCGCCGGTCGAGAAAGTATGGATCGATACAATCGATTAATTACGAATACTGTTTGTCCCGTAAGTGCGCAATGACATCGATTTGAATTTAGAAGCTAGTGTCACAACTGTGATTGGCTATCTTTTTATCTTGACAATTTATTACGTCACGGATTAGTTTAATGCTTAAGCTTTTATTTACTGAATCAAGATAAAAAACCATAATTGATATTAAGCATAAAATTGACTCTGATGTTGTACAGCGCTAAATGACTTGCCCTATATTTTTATAGCGACATTTAAGAATGGTTTATGCTAGTTAAAGTACCATTTTTATAATGACGTAATTTTTCATGGGTAGAGAAAGGTTTCACAATAGTTATGCGAGTTATATAGAACTCGACGAGTACAATACTCTACGTAGAGTCTCAATAGAGATGTATATCAGCGGTGTAGAGACCGCTCCGAATTATCGATTGTTCGTATATTACTCGTGTGTAATACTGTTAGGGCAGGTCCACATTGATCGTCACTATTTTATGAGATATTGTTTAAAACTCAAATGATGTAATTTTGAATATGATTTGTAATGACAGTCTTCAGGGCCCTAATTCACCTAATTTCATGACGCGCCGATCAAGTCGCAGTGACGCTGCAGTTCGTTTCTGACAGCGACCGCCGCCGTAGGTAAGAGAATAAGAAAAACCGGCGAAGTGTGAGTCAGACTCACGCAGTAAGGGTTCCGTACAACCCATCGACCTAATACCCCATAGAAACTGATTTAATTTACCATCGTCGACCGCACCATCGCTTAACATCAGGTGAGGTGGCGGTCAAACGCAAGCCCGTTAAGAATAAAAAAAAAAAAAAAAAAAACGAGAGTTTATCAAAAGACATCAACGTTCGTACGCGAAATGTGAATTTTTGCATCTCTTTCTTCCGTAGGTAGCACCATATATGTCTATGTTTGTCCTGTTTTTAGTATTTCTTGCGAAACTACATAGTATGCACTATAATCAGACCAAGTTTGACGCTAGTATGTATTACCGTTTTGAAGATAGAACAGGAATAAAAACGTTGAAAAAAATGCATGTTTTTCGAGGTTTCTTGTATGGGGACCCTCTTTGTTTTTAGACTTTCTTTTGTTTTTAGTATTTGTCGTGAAACACCTCATAGCAATACATATTCTGTGAAAATTTCAACTGGTTATCTATTACCGTTACAAAGATACAGCCCTGTGACAGACATACGGACGGACGGACAGCGTAGCGAGAGTAATAGGGTCCCGTTTGGAACCCTTCGGGTACGGAACCCTAAAAACGTTGTTTTGATCGAAACTTAACTGCAACAGCACTGCAACTTATAACTACAACTTATACTTATAACTTATACTGTACTTATAATACATAAGAAACACCCAGGCCAACGCAAACACTTACGTTTATCACATAAATATTTGTGTCCTGTGGTTATCATTATTTAATTTTCAAGGAGTACGTAAAGATCATTAAAAAAAACATCTCCTAAGGGTTAAAAAAGGTTGGGAAAGGCTAGCTTAGACTCTCGTTTTCGCACTCCAATGTAAAAACACCCTAAGCACAAATCATTTCACATTGTATGTCGTTACAATTTCTTGTCGGCTGTCTGAACGAACACATTATACTCATATTAGCTGTTTTATCTGTAATGTACGATTGTATGTAGGTGTGTCATTTTTCACTAAATGTTCGTATGGGAAGTCGTATTCATAATCTATATATATAAAAATGAATCCCTATTTCCCTTGGTCACGGTATCACGCGTGAACGGCTGAACCGATTTCGCTAATTCTTTTTTTGTTGTATTTGTTATTGTCAGGAAAAGGTTTTTATGAAAGAAAAAATTGAGAAAATTTTACTGAAAATTAGAAAATTTAAGAATACTTAACTTAACTTGGCAAACTTCGCCGAGTCTTCTCGTCGCCTATACCGCAAAGTTTGAAGACAGAAGTCTTCAACCAGTGCGTCCTGCCTGTCATGACTTACGGTGCCGAGACGTGGACACTCACAGTTGGGCTAGTCCACAAGTTTAAAGTCGCTCAGCGAGCTATGGAGCGAGCTATGCTTGGAGTTTCTTTGAAGGATAAAATCCGAAACGAGATTATCCGGAGAAGAACCGGAGTGACCGACATAGCTTGTAGAATCAGTAAGCTGAAGTGGCAGTGGGCTGGCCATGTCTGTCGAAGGACCGATGGCCGCTGGAGCAGACGAGTCCTTGAGTGGAGACCGCGAATCGGCAAACGCAGCGTAGGGCGCCCCCCTGCCAGGTGGACCGACGACCTAAAGAGCGTGGCTGGGGGGGACTGGATGCGGAAGGCAGAGGATCGAGCGTTGTGGCGCAACTTGGGAGAGGCCTATGTCCAGCAGTGGACTGCGATAGGCTGAGTTGATTGATTGATTGATTGAAGAATACTTAACCACCATATTAAATTTTCTAATTATTTTTTAATGTAACCTTATGGCGTTTGGCATAATATTGACAGAATACGTGCCGCAAATAAAAAAAAAACAATGTAAAAAACTAAATATCGTTTAAAACAAATGCTTCGGTCAAATGCTTATATTGATAAAATATTATAAAATACATCACTACATACTACAAAACAAAGTCGTTTCCCGCTCGGTCCATATGTATGCTTAGATCTTTAATACTACGCAATGGATTTTGATGCTGCTTTTTTAAATAGATAGAGTGATTCAAGAGGAAGGTTTATATGTACATTCTGTAGTATATTTAGTACCTATCAGCATTGCACCCGTGCGAAGCCGGGGCGGGTCGCTAGTAACTAATAAATTTCTCTCTGTATACAATATTGTGGTATCACAGTTTAAGACTTGAGCAAACTTTAGTATGGCACCGACAAGCGCGCGATATGCGAACATCCGTGTTGGTCGTAGTGGGTTCAAAATGGCGATGTGAATTATTTTAGAAAATCTCATGATCTGCCAATATTTGTAAGTTTCTTCGAGGTTTTTATTGAATAAATAAAAACTACACGAATATGCTGCAATTTATTTTAACTTACTATATACTACTTATACTATACTTAATGCTCATCAACTCAGCCTATCGCAGTCCACTGCTGGACATAGGCCTCTCCCAAGTTGCGCCACAACGCTCGGTCCTCTGCCTTCTGCATCCAGTCCCCCCCCCAGCCACGTTCTTATAATATTATTAGTGTGATTAAATCCCTGTGTGCTTTTTGGGTGGACCGCCATTATTTGTGTGGATGGGCTGTAATCATATATGCTTTTATTCGCTTCATCTTCTACCTTAAGGTACACTCAAGCAAATTCTTATATCCGCAACTCATGGTTGGGAGAATAATCTGTCACCTTTTATGAGCGTTGACTTGTAAAGGTCTATATAAACATAATTGCCCCAGAAGACATCTTGATAATTATCGTTTCTTCACAATAATGCAGTCTGGTTTAGACGAAGACCTTTGTCTTCAAACTTAATGCTCAAAACCTCAGAATATACTCAAACCATTAACCTCTAAGAAAAAAAACCACACTTTTTTTTTTGCGATTTTTGCCCAAGGCTAGGTATAGAATATTTTTTTACAAATTGTATTAGTATACGCTTTCAGTATACGTCTTTTATTCGTACACTTGACTATTCACTGTATTTTTTTCTAACTCGTAACAACATAACATAATATAACATCACGCCTGTATTTCCCCGAAGGGGTAGGCAGAGGTGTAATAGTACACCCACATTTCGCCAGTTATGTTATAGTCCCATGTAATAGGGGCGAGCCTATTGCCACTGACCGGGCACAAATCCAGACTCCGGGCTGCTACTGAGAATTTCCTAATGAAAAAACCCAATAACGCTTTGCCCGACCCGGGAATCGAACCCAGGACCCCACGCTCAGCAGTCGCGCTTGCAACCACTAGACCAACGAGGCAGTCAACTAGCTCGTAATATGTATCAATACGGCTAACTGTACGACAAACAAAAAATGGAAAGTTTTACGGTGTCTGCTTTTGGGCAGCGCCCTATGTTAATAAAATTTAACTTTAAGCGCGAGTGATGCGAGCGTTTTCGTAAATCCCACTATGGCAGTTTAGGATATGACATTCGGGGAAGCACTATTTTTATTTTTAATGTAGTCAATCCTTGAACATTTAATCACATGATAAGGTCACTAGACAACGCTGATATTTTGACGCTCAGTATTTCATGTGACGAACAACTGTACAGAGTGCACTATAGCTATACAACATGTTGCTCTGCATTCGTGCCATATTTAAGGAGGTGACTATACCACTGATACTGAACACGAATCAGTAAAAAAAACAATACCAAAAAAATTTTTTTTTGTTAGATACCTATTTGTAAACAAACAAATTCCTCCCATGTGTCACGTGCGACACAAAAACGATGCGTGCGACACCACCAAAACAATTTGCAGGTATTTCCACCCTTTGACAATGGCGCCGATGACTTATTTTCCGAGTCGTTCGGGATTTATTCTCGAACCCGTTTCTAAGTGAAAATTTAGGTATTAAGTAATCGTAGAATTTTTAAAGTATTTTTAGGTGACTAAGCACATTATTTATCATCAGATCTAGAAATATGGCACGATTACAGATCAACACCTTGTATAGTGTTGTGTAAGCTTTGGTAAGAATTGATACAACTCCTTTTTCTAAAGGTGCCTCGAGAATAGGTGTTATTGAAATTAATGAAAACTTCCTAAGGGGTCATTGTACTCATTATGATGAACAACTGTTACTATGGAACCAACACTGAAATCACGAGAAAAAATCGTCTGATCCCTACATTTTGTCGATTAATGTGAACACAAATGTAGGGAACAGCTGATTTAAGTTTTGCAATTTCAGGTTTGGCCCCATAGTAAAAGTCGTTCATACTGATTAAGATTTTTTCAGTTATTTCAATAACACGTTGTACCTATATGTAATATTAATGAGCAATTATAGGTTAGCTATGGCATTATGTTTTTCTCATACTAAAAGTTTCCTTTTTGTTCGCAGTTTTCAAGCGCTTTGACATCAACCACCAACCGTCTACCGCACTCAACTTTGGATTTTCTAAGGTAATTATATTATTTCTTTGAAATTTCTATTCCACTTAATTCTAGGGTTCGTATCACAGAATTAGATAGAATGGAAAAGTGGGCAGGGCGCACGTGCCAACACTCTGCACCATCAATCAATCAACTCAGCCTATCGCAGTCCACTGCTGGACATAGGCCTCTCCCAAGTTGCGCCACAACGCTCGGTCCTCTGCCTTCCGCATTCAGTCCCCCCCAGTCACGTTCTTTAGGTCGTCGGTCCACCTGGAAGGGGGGCGCCCTACGCTGCGTTTGCCGATTCGCGGTCTCCACTCAAGGACTCGTCTGCTCCAACGGTCATCGGTCCTTCGACAGACATGGCCAGCCCACTGCCACTTCAGCTTACAGATCCTACGAGCTATGTCGGTCACTCCGGTTCTTCTCCGGATAATCTCGTTACGGATTTTATCCTTCAAAGAAACTCCAAGCATAGCTCGTTCCATAGCTCGCTGAGTGACTTTGAATTTGTGGACTAGCCCAACCACCTGCACTCTGCACCATAGTGCAGGGCATTTCAAAGCCTTTCTCAGTACGCCTTACGACTTGTTTTTGTGAATACTGTAACAAAAACCCGCAAAAATGCCTTATTGTGCTGTTTTTAACTGCAGAAACAAAAGATGTAAAGTACATTTGATTAAAGTTAATTTTTAAAAATTAATGACGTCAATATGGGACGCGTAGTTTGTTCGAGAGTTGCCACGCATGAATCGCATGTAAAATTGTGATTACAACCATTCTATCTCTATCTATTTCTGTGGTTCGTATGAACCTATTTGACCTTAGATTTTACCTAAACCTCAATCTAGACATTTAACATAACATAACATCACGGCTGTATTTCCCTAAAGAGGTAGGCAGGGGTACATAGTATAAACCCACATTTCGCCAGTTATGTTATAATATAAGTCCTATGTAATTAAGGGGCGAGCCTATCCAAACATTTCATTCAGTGATATTGGCCTGTAGTGACGGGCGATTAACCATTGCGGAACTTAAGACCGGTGACCAATGTGACTTTACAGTAATGTGACTTCAGGGTCGCTATAAATATATATAAATATCATAGCGGGTTTTATTCTGTAACATACTTACTTACTTACTTCTCTAGCTCAGCGACCCTAAGTGAGTCTGGCCTCTGATACGAGAACTCTCCACTTTCCTTGACGTAACATACATAGGTATAGTTATATTAAATCATCATCATCATCATTTCCGAAAGACGTCCACTGCTGAACATAGGCCCAAGCATCACCACTGCGACCGGTCCTGTGCTTTCCGCATCCAGCGATCTAATAACACTAATGATATTAATAACTTCTTAGGTTTTCGCGATCACTACACATTATAATAAAACAAAGTTTATCCGGAATAAATCGCGTATATTATTTAAATTGGTTTCCCTGACGTTTCGAAAGCTTTGCAGCATTTACAGCACGGCAGCTACAACCTGTTTGGAACCCAGTCCTAAAAATAATCAAGTCCCAAACAGCACGCAACACTGTAAAAGATAATTATATTGTGAGTGATTACTGCGTGCATCGAAACGATTATAATTAATAAATATTGTACGGTAGATTAAAATATTTTTTTAGAAATATCTGTAAAGACGATTGTCATCTTAGTCTACCTGCGACCACGAAATGCTGCAAAGCTTTCGAAACGTCAGGAAAACCAATTTAAATAATATACGCGATTTAATCCGGTTTAACTTTGTTTTATTACTAATGATATTTTTCAATATTTAATTTTTGTTTGGTTGTGGTTGGGTAAATACCCACCACTTCACATTTTTGAGATCCTTATCTATTTCTGAATAATTTGCCTTTTTATAAGGCAAATTATTCAGAAATAGATAAGGATCTCAAAAATGTGAAGTGGTGGGACGAGTTTTCAGGCTGTGATACAGTAGACAAAATGCTTTCTGAATTTTACAGAATACTTAGAGGAGTTATAGACAGGTTTGTGCCAAAATTAACTACCAAAAGATCTAAATTTCCTGCGTGGTTTAGCAACAAACTTATCAAATTGATGTCGGAAAAGGAAAAAATAAGAATAAAGTTCAAGAAATTTAATAATCCTAGGGACGAAATTGAATACCATTTGTTGCGTACTAGATGTCATGCACTGTATGATAAATGCCTCTCTGAATACAAACTCAAAATAGAATCTAATATCCCTAAAAACCCCAAAATTTTCTGGAACTTCATTAAATACAAACGAGGTGGACGTTCATCTAAACCTGCAAGCGTGAAATTGCAGGACAAGGTTGCAAAGTCAGGTCCTGAAATAGCAAATCTATTTGCGGAACAATTTGCTTCAGTTTATTCACCAGATACAATGCTATATGAACCACTTAACTTACAGGCGCTTCAACCTGACGTTGATTCTCAGCAAATATTGTACAGCTATAAAATTGAGGAATCTGAAATTATCAAATTCATTAAAAAGTTAGATCCAGCAAAAGGCCAGATAATATCCCACCAATTTTTCTAAAAAAATGTGCAACGGCTTTTAGTATGCCGCTGGCACTAATATTTAACCGGTCATTAAGTGAAGGTACATTTCCTGAAGAATGGAAAAAAGCACGCATTGTGCCAGTTTTCAAAAAGGGAGACCAATCTGATGCCTGTAATTATCGCCCTATTTCTATTCTGTCATGCTTCGCGAAACTGTTCGAACGTATTCTATATCCTGTAATTTCACGACTTGTAGATAATAGCTTAAAAGATTCTCAGCATGGTTTTAGACATGGTCGCTCAACACTTACTAATCTGGTGCCTTTCGTATCTGATATTTCTAATGAAGTCGACAAAGGCATGCAGGTGGACGCCATCTATACAGACTTTAGCAGCGCTTTTGATAAAGTTAACCATTCAATACTCCTTGTTAAATTGTCAGCGTTTGGGATAGGAGACACACTTCTTGAATGGTTTGAATCATATTTAAGACTGAGACCGCAAACGGTAGTGGTCAACGGCTTCACTTCGACCTCTTATTTTGCCAAATCTGGTGTGCCCCAAGGTTCGCACCTTGGGCCACTTCTTTTCCTTATATTCATTAATGATGTTGCTGATCACATAAAATATTCCAAGGTATCATTATTTGCTGATGATTTAAAAATATACAAAACGGTAAATTCTTATGATGACTCGAACTTCTTACAAAGTGACTTAAACGCGATCTTATATTGGTGCCAGCTCAACCGCATGACTCTAAATGCTAGCAAATGTTTTCATATCAAATTTACCAGGAAAAAAATGCCACTTGTTACGGGGTACGAGCTTGACTGCGTAAATCTGGAAGAAGTTCAGGAAATCCGAGATCTTGGTGTTATAATTGATAGAAAACTAAAGTTTTCCTCACATGCAAACAAAATAGTAACAAAAGCAGCACAGATGCTCGGATTTTTGAAACGAAACACTAGAGGTTTTAAACACGAAAGAACCAAAATCCTTCTCTACAATACGTTAGTGCGCAGTCAACTCGAATATGCTAGCGCTGTATGGAATCCTTTCTACGCAGTCCACTCCCATCGAATTGAAAGCATACAAAGGGCGTTTACAAGACATTTGGCTTATATCTCTAGTGGATTTTCACACAGAAATACTTACGACATACGATTAAAAAAATTCAAGATGTGTACTCTCCGCGAACGACGACGTTTGCTGGACTTATGCTTTTTTCACAAAGTCATGAGCGGTCAAACTCAATGTACCTACTTTATGCAGAATCTATCTATTAGTGTCCCCCACAAATATCCCCGAAGCAAAATTAAAAATCTTTTTTACACCCCTGTAGTGAAAACAAACCTAGGTCTGCAGTCACCCTTCCATAGAATCATCAATGAGTACAACACTTTAACCAGTCATATACACGATTTGGACGTATTTCACGACAAACTTCAGGGTTTCAAAAAAAAAATCAAATCGTATCAGCTTGAGAGCTCGTCGTAATACTCGTAATAGATATTTAGGAAATGTTTAAAAAATCTTTCAAAGGTTTCACTGCTTTTTTGTTTTGTTTTGATTTAGTCTGATTTTGATATTTTGATTTAGCCCGAATACTCGGGCTGAATCAAAATATCAAAACCAGTTTGTATTTGTTTTAGTTTTAATGTATGCACTTGCCTATATTATGTAATTGTGTAACATGTAATTCAAATTTTTACTTCTCTTTGGCGAATTATGTAGCCTATAGCCAAATAATTATAAGTGTTATGTACGCCGTTATTGTCATGTACATCAGACCAGTTACAGATTAGTTAAGAGTATAGTGATTATTTTAATGTACGTGATGTGGCTGTACTTCTATAAATAAATAAATAAATAAAAAATAAATAAATATTTATATTTGTACTGATAACTAACAGAGTTTTATAATAGTAATAAGAGTTAAATAATAGTAATGATTTAAATTGTGGATAGAAAAAATCGCTCACGAGCAGGATTCGAACCTGCGACTCCTGGCTACGGAGTGGTTCGAATCCTGCTCGTGAGCGATTTTTTCTTTCCACAATTTAAATCGTTAGATTTCGCTTCACATGTGTAAATACGTTAAAAATAATAAATTAAATATTTTATTATATTCAATAATTCAGATCAGAAATGTTGTTTCACGTGGTCCCATCTGGGGCATCTGGAAACCCTAGATTCCCTACTCTACCCTAGATCAATTCGGTCATGTGCAAGTTTTATAGTCTGTTGTTTTATTACCATTGTAATTCTATATTTTTATTATTATTGTAAAAAATCTGTGTAAGCCAAAATAAATGTTACTTCATCCTTCAATCAACACTAAGCCTTTAGCCTAGAAAGACCACACTGAAAACACTACAGATTCCTGGAAACTAATATACCACATCATACCGGCACACGCAAAAGCAAAAACCCCACAATAACCCTTAACTTAATTAATTAAAATCTCTTCCAAACTTCGTTTCCCACGCCTCGTAATTTCACATTTACAAATTCTCAGTTCTTTTAAAAGTACCTATAACAACTTTCTCTTTTACGCTTACGAAGTTTCCTGTGGTGCGAAAGGGACACAAAATACATTTGAATCATTGCGTATGGCCGAATTAGTGGGGTGTGGTCAGTGGCAACCACTCATTATGTTTAATTCTGGGGGTTTTAATCATAAGTTGGAAGCTATTTTTCATATTAGTCTGTACGTATTCATTATAGTGATGCGACTCGAGTCCAATTTAACCACTCGAGTCATTCGAGTCATTTTACAATTTTACTCGAGAAATTAATTTAATTAATTTCTCTTTAATTATTTTTAATGTTTTTATTTTACACTACCATTCGAGTAGTACCACCACAATCGACTCACTCGAGTGGTTTACGATTCACTCGAACACTCGCCTCATTCGAGTCACCTGTCACAATCCTTGAGTATTTATATGCGTTTATGAATATTAACTATGGTAATAATGGAAGAATGAACTAATTTTCTTCTAATAAAAATTTAAAAGCTTTCCCAGGAATGAAAATACCTTCAAGATTTTGATTGATTCGACTTAACTCTTCAGTCGCTAGTGTTACGCATATCTTGGTGAGTGACTCGCTTCAGAGTGAACTCGAGTCGATATTTTTTTCACTCGAATACGATTTTTTACGATGCCAATCGAGTCACTCGAGTAAAAGTGGACTCGACTCGCATCACTAATTCATTACAAACTTTTTTATTTGTGTGCACAGTTGTTTGTTAAGGTCAGGTGTACTATTAATAATTGTTAACCTACTTACGTAAGCGAAATGTGGGTTCATTTGTCACAAGTTTCAATATCAATCGATACTTACATGCATGTAAATATGTATGTTACACGGCCCCAGCTGACCTTTGTTGGCTCAATGTTACTATTGACGGATATATCCACACTAATATTATAAACGCGAAAGTAAATCTGTCTGTTTGTTACCTAATCACGACTAAACCACTAAACTAATCGTGATGAAATTTGACAAAGAGGTAGCCTGGGACCTAGAGAAGGATATAGGCTTGTCTTTCTATGCCGGGAAGATAAACACCTATGAACTTTACATTTAATTTACAATATGGTGTTAATAAATGTAAAAATAACTATGAAATAGGTATCAAAATACTTAGTAAATTGTATTTAGCCGTTCTAAGATACCAAATTACCCCCATAAACATCCCCCCACACACCCTCACAAACACAATTACTAATTCATTCTTACATCATCATCATCATCATCATTTCAGCCGAAAGACGTCCACTCCTCCTACATACTATGGCAACTCTTTTTAGGTTTATTTCTAAAGTCAATGTTCTCACTTTTAAACTCTTGTTTATTTCTGACATTAAACTACATTATATACTCACATTACTTCAATGAATTTGATGTAATAAACAATCATCATCATCATTTCAGCCGAAAGACGTCCACTGCTGGACATAGGCCTCCCCCAAGCATCGCCACAACGACCGGTCCTGTGCCTTCCGCATACAGCGGATTCCCGCGACCTTCACCAGGTCGTCGGTCCACCTTGTGGGGGGCCTACCCACGCTGCGCCTTCCAGTACGCGGTCGCCACTCCAGAACTTTACTGCCCCATCGGCCATCCGTTCTGCGAGCAATGTGCCCCGCCCACTGCCACTTAAGTTTGGCAATTCTTCGGGCTATGTCGGTTACTTTCGTTCTCCTGCGAATCTCCTCATTTCTGATTCGATCACGCAGGGACACTCCGAGCATAGCCCTCTCCATTGCCCTTTGAGTGACTTTGAGCCTTCTTATCAGGCCCATTGTGAGCGACCACGTTTCAGTACCGTAAGTAATTACTGGCAACACACACTGGTCAAAGACTTTTGTCTTGAGACACTGCGGTATTTTGGACGAGAAGATATTGCGTAGCTTCCCGAACGCTGCCCAACCGAGTCGGATTCGACGATTGACCTCTTTCTCGAAGTTGGACTTACCTAGCTGGGCAGTTTGTCCTAGGTATACATAATCGTCAACAACTTCGAGTGTAGATTCTCCGATGTAAACAATCTCTCCGTAATAAACAATAACCTATTTTAAAAAGAGTATATCCATCCGAGCTTAAGTGGCAGTGGGCGGGGCACATTGCTCGCAGAAATGATGGCCGATGGGGCAGAAAGTTCTGGAGTGGCGACCGCGTACTGGAAGGCGCAGCGTGGGTAGGCCCCTCACAAGGTGGACCGACGACATGGTGAAGGTCGCGGGAATCTGCTGGATGCGGAAGGCGCAGGACCGGTCGTTGTGGCGATACTCGGGGGAGGCCTATGTCCAGCAGTGGACGTCTTTCGGCTGAAATGATGATGATGATGATGATATCCATGGAGTTTCTTGCCGGTTCTTCTCCATAGGACCCACAATTTGGAACCGTGCAACTAGAGCCTGACGTTTCACAAGTGCCTGTAATTAGGTATATATCAAAAAAAACATTAAGTTGAATTGTGGCGCTAAGCGCAATCTCGCGGCGATTGTCCCGCAATTTAATTTATGCGATTCATGACTCATAGGTATCGCGGTTACGCTAATGGAAATTAGAACGGTGGACACAATACGGAATGTATTCATATTATACATACATATGTATTGGTAGGTATTGAAATGAGAGCATTGCAGTCTATTAATAGGTGTTGTATGCTTCCATGGTGATCTAGTTTATTACCTTAGGAATAGAAGAGGTCAAATCAAAAATGTAGAGATTCGAAGGAGAACGAAAGTAACCGACATAGCTCGAAGAATTGCCAAACTTAAGTGGCAGTGGGCGGGGCACATTTCTCGCAGAACGGATGGCCAATGGGGCAGTAAAGTTCTGGAGTGGCAACCGCGTACTGGAAGGCGCAGCGTGGGTAGGCCCCCCACAAGATGGACCGACGACCTGGTGAAGGTCGCGGGAATCCGCTGGATGTGAAAAGAGCAGGACCGGTCGTTGTGGCGATGCTTGGAGGAGACCTATGTCTAGCAGTGGACGTCTTTCGGCTGTAAAGATGATGATGATAACTGCCTCGTTGATCTAGTGGTTGCAAGCGTGACTGCTGAGCGTGGGGTCCTGGGTTCGATTCCCGGGTCAGGCAGTGTTATTGGGTTTTTTTCATTAGGAAATTCTCGGTAGCAGCCCGAAGTCTGGATTTTTGCCCGGTCAATGGCAATAGGCTCGCCCCCTATTACCTGGAACTATAACATAACTAGGGCGGCCCTCGAGCAGCTTAAGAACAACAAAGCTCCGGGCGATGACGGCATTACTACTGAACTCCTAAAAGCAGGCGGGGCTCCGGTCCTGAAGGAGCTACAGAGTCTGTTTAATTCCGTCATCCAACAAGGCTCTACACTGGAGGCATGGAGCGGGAGTGCGGTGGTACTGTTCTTCAAAAAAGGGGATAAAACCCTTCTGCAGAACTACAGACCCATCTCACTCCTGTTCTCGAGGGTCATCACGAATCGTCTCGCTGGAAGACTCGACGAATTCCAGCCACCAGAGCAAGCTGGGTTTCGAAAAGGCTACAGCACCGTAGACCACATCCATACTGTTCGGCAGATCATACAGAAGACTGAAGAGTACAATCAGCCGCTGTGTATGGCATCGTGGACTACGAGAAGGCCTTCGACTCTATCAAAACTTGGGCAGTTCTGGATGCTCTTCAGCGATGTCACATTGATGAACGGTATATAGAGATGCTGAGATGCCTATACAACG
The DNA here is from genome assembly GCA_949699075.1 of Asteroscopus sphinx. NCBI lineage: Eukaryota > Metazoa > Arthropoda > Insecta > Lepidoptera > Noctuidae > Asteroscopus > Asteroscopus sphinx. Next base: position 14,958,154 of record OX453022.1, on the reverse strand, counting down.
CTGCTACCATGACTGTTCAGCTCCAGGACCAAAAGACGAAGCCAATCCAACTGCGCAGAGGGGTGAGACAAGGGGATGTAATATCCCCGAAATTGTTCACTAACGCGTTGGAGGACGTCTTCAAGACGCTGGACTGGACTGGACAGGGTATCAACGTTAACGGCGAGAACATCTCACATCTCCGTTTTGCCGATGATATCGTTGTAATGCCGAGGCCAATATTCGTCGAAGGGTCGGCACTCGAAGTTGTAACGGAATACGTCTACCTACGGCAGGCAATTCAGCTTGGTAGACACAACTTCGAGAAAGAAGCCAACAGAAGGATCCGTCTGGGCTGGGCAGCATTTGGCAAACTTCGCCGAGTCTTCTCGTCGCCTATACCGCAAAGTTTGAAGACAAAGGTCTTCAATCAGTGCGTCCTGCCAGTCATGACTTACGGTGCCGAGACGTGGACACTGACAGTTTGGCTAGTCCACAAATTCAAAGTCGCTCAGCGAGCTATGGAGCGAGCTATGCTTGGAGTTTCTTTGAAGGATAAAATCCGTAACGAGATTATCCGGAGAAGAACCGGAGTGACCGACATAGCTTGTAGGATCAGTAAGCTGAAGTGGTAGTGGGCTGGCCATGTTTGTCGAAGGACCGATGGCCGTTGGAGCAGACGAGTCCTTGAGTGGAGACCGCGAATCGGCAAACGCAGCGTAGGGCGCCCCCCTGCCAGGTGGACCGACGACCTAAAGAACGTGGCTGGGGGGGACTGGATGTGGAAGGCAGAGGACCGAGCGTTGTGGCGCAACTTGGGAGAGGCCTATGTCCAGCAGTGGACTGCGATAGGCTGAGTTGATTGATGATGATTGATTGATAACATAACTGGCGAAATTTGGGTGTACTATTACACCTCTGCCTACCCCTTCGGGGAAATACAGGCGTGATGTTATGTTAAAAAATTATAACAAAAAATTCCAACAACTTAATAAATAATTCACAAATGAACGAGTCAAGGCAGATGAGAAATTAAACACAATAAAACATCAAAATTCACAAAATGATTACAAACATAACCGTTAAATGATTGTTTTCCGTGGAAATGAATATCTTATGAATATTGAACAACGTAATTCAATGTTACACTTAATTATATAATTACCAAATAAACTTATAAATATCAGGAGTTCAAGAACTTTGTGATTGTTGTATATATTTTTTATTATTGAAAAATATTAAGGTAGTAAATTGTGTTAAGTACTAAGTTATATAATTACACATAATGCCAATGATGATAAAGTGAAGAACAATAGAATTTGCACTTAGTATACGTACTATAGATTATAAACAGATATATTACGGCTAAACACAAAAATGCCTTCGAAGATTAGTCTTTAGAACAAGGTATCATCTAGGTCAAGGACAGCTAATTTTCATACCATTTCCTTGAATAAATCCTTAGGCCAAGGGCCAAGGGCCTGGAGGGGTCAGGTTGATGTAGGTAAGCTAAAATGTCTATATTGTTTGTTTGATATATCGATGGCTTAGTTATTAGACTTATACAGAACGAAGAAAACATAGTCTAATAAGGGCACAATTTCTATGTTTTTGACTGAATGTCATAGATAGATAGATAGAATATGCTTTATTGTACACCATTAACATTATTAAACTTAGGAATAACATGTAAAACAAGGGTACATTGGCGGTCTTATTGCTAATAGCGATAACTTGCAAAAAAAATCTAAGAAATTTCAATTTTTTGAGAATTTCTTTCATAACGGATTTCTATTCGTATACCTTCTCTATGCATGCAGTAAGATTATGGAACTCACTCCCGCCTAACATACGGAATTCTCAATCTATATCTGTCTTCAAAAGACGTGTTAAAGAGCATTACCTTTCCTCCTAATTTGTTATTGTATAATATTTATATCATATTTACCTATACCTATATAATTTATATGTATTTATTTAATTATCTATTGCTTTTTTAAACAAATTTTACGTTTCTTATCTTTTTTACACACTGTTGACTACATTTCTTACTTATTTCTCCTCTCGCAGGTCTGCTGCTAGAAATTAATTTGAAATAAGCAGTACCTTTGTACTAAATAATTTTAATGCTGTCTCCTTTCATATGTTATTGTGTGGACATAAATTATAAATATTATAATATTCGATTATGATATATTCAATTAGTATTATTATATTAAAATAATCAGTTAAAAACTTTATAACATATAGTGCCTGCGTCCTTCTGTAAAACTGATCAAAATGGAGTTACGAAGTTTGATAACTATAAGCCATCGATATGGAGAAAACCACTGACATATTATCAATTGTAATAAAACAAGTTTATATCGTATCTACTTCTCCGCCAAATAGTGATGCTTGCATTGCTGTGTTTCGGTCTGAAGGGTACGGGTGCCGGTGAAATTACAATCACATGAGACTTTCCATCTTCATGTCTCAGTTTGGCGAACCGACTTGCGGTACCATTTAGGTAACAGCCTAGGTGGTATTGAAGTTGTTATGGGCAAAGGTAACCGCTTAACATCAGGTGGACCTTTAGCTCGTTTCGCCATCCTATACTATAAAAAAAGAAAAAAAAAAAAAAAAAAAAAAAAAGTTTAACCGGATTACATCGTGTATATTATTGTCGTTTCGAAAGCTTTGCAGTGTTCGTGGTCGCAGGAAGACTAAGATGACAACACAGACATAGTAAAAAATATAGACTAAGTGCTGCGAACAACCTTAAACCGTGCTCACCCCTCTCAGTTCACATGTCGCGGAATCTTCCAGTAAGCATCGCGAAAACAAATATCCTTCAGGTGCATGGTGTGTACGTGAGCACTGGTTGTACATGAAGGAGCATGGTTTTTGTTGGCTTTACTATGGTTGTTCGCAGCACTTAGTCTATATTTTTTACTATGTCTGTGGATGACAAGCGCCTTTACAGATATTACAAAAAAAAAATATTATCTAACGTACAATTTTTAAAAAATACGCTATAAATAATATACGCGATGTAATCCGGTTAAACTAGTTTTACTATAATGTGCATTGATCGCGAAAACCTAAGAAATTATTATGTTATCAATTGTTATGGATAAAAAAATTCAATTTAATTGTTTACATAATAAGCAGTAGGTATAAGGTGCGAGGTGAGGTGTCTGGAGTCTGGATTTGTGCCTGGTTAATGGCAACAGGCTCGCCCCCTATTACATGGGACTATAACATAAATGGCGAAATATGGGTGTACTATTACACCTCTGTCTACCCCTTCGGGGAATAATTAATATTTATTTTTAAAAAAAAAGACAGGCGTGATGTTATGTTATGTTATAAGGTGCGATTTAAGGGATCCATTTATTAGATCTAGCTGACTGTACAACTTACTCTGACATAAAAGTAAAGACAGAATTATTAAACAATATATGATATCTTATATCTATCCAGAAAGAGACATTTTCCGGATGGTATAATGGTGATTATGATTTTAAACTGAATTGTTTCTCTTTCACAGGCACTAAACGGGTTTCTGATGATGATGACACAAAACGGCAAACTGCTTTACATATCAGACAACGCAGCGGAATACCTCGGTCATTCTATGGTAAGTTATATAAATACTCTTTATAGTACCTACACAAAAAATAAGCAACATAAATTATTTATATAAAACTAGAGGGCACCCATGGCTTTGCCCGCACGCATCCTTCTGTAACTGTTTATCTTCCTTGGATAAAAGTAGCCTATATGTAAATCAGGCCATATCAGCAGAATGCATCCAGAAAGGTGGGCAAAGATCGCTATACATTGAGTGCCACAGGAATGAATTCGTCGTCGGGGTAGGCTGAGGAAACGCTGGCGGGACGATCTGGATTTTCTCATGAATTGGTTGAAGAAGCTACTGATAGGGAAGTTTAGAAGAACATGGGGGGACCTTTGCCCAGCAGTGGGACAGTATAGGTTGACAATTTTCAACTATCGTCGAGGTTAAACGTCAAAATGTTTGTTATATTTTTATTTAATTGTGCGCGACAAGTCCCGTAAACGTAGTTCAATTTGACAATTTTCGTTTTTAATCCGGGACATGGACTATCTGTGTGCCTCATTTAGCCATCACAGCGTGAAGAAGTTACAAACATACATACATACACACTCACAAACTTTCGCATTAATAATATTAGTGTATAATATTAGTGTAATTAGTGTGATATATGTACCTACCTACAATGGGTGATCTTATCACTCCTGGTGATTTCTTCCAGACAACCCTTAAAGCGCTTTCTCATAGTTACAAATCACAAGACCGCGGGCATACGCGTGTAATGTAAAAAATACTCCGGAACAAATCAATGAAATTTGTACCAGTGAATTTGTTACATTATACCTATGCGAAAGCTCGCGGTGAGGGAGATCTAAGGACCCTTAGCATTGATAATATAGTCAAGTAAAGAAAATTATGTTAAACTAAACATTATTATCCTAAATTTGCAATTAAAAAAAATAAAGTTATAGAAACATCACAGTGTAATAGGTATAACTTTCCACTCTATACAAAGAGAGTATCTGTGTCGTTACGAGTCTTGAAAACAGCTCGTTACGTCTCATTCTGGATTGGTCGACTGTTTACATAGTTTGGCTGTACTGTGCTATTACAATATCATCCCAAAAAGCTCTAAGTTCTTATTTTAGAGTAAATAACAAGGATAAGCGATAAGCTCAAAATAGATATCAAGCTAGTGACATTTTATTTTGCTTAACCTTTAAATACTTAATTCAATTAGCCGTATCTAATCTACTGTCCATTTTTAACGGTCAATCTTAATGATGTGAAATTTCTCAATCCATTAGTTAGCACGTTGACAGAATACTTATCGACATAGCTGATTTCAGTTGAGATCACTGTGACATTCAAAATATATTGAACACTTCTTGCATTTAAGCAACATTAAAAGAGTGTCTTGACGACGAAATTTCAGTACGTTCGGCACACCCTGGGCAATCAATCTTGCTGCTAATACCACTAGCTAAAGCTAAATAAAAAAATAATCAAAGACAAAGTCAAAAGTTTTTATTTCGAATAAGTATTTACATGCACTTACAAAACGTTAATTATGAATCTAGTTGCACGGTTCCAAAAAGTTGGTCCTATGGAGAAGAGCCGGCAAGAAACTCCATGGATATACTCTTTTCAAATAATAATAGTACAATGATTTGTTACATGATTAATTGGAAAGAATTGTGTGAGAATAATGTAGGTTAATGACTGAGACAAATTCACTGAAGTAAACTAATTAACGACTAATAATGATTTTAAGTTTTGGCTCGACAATAATAGGAGGGAGGAACCCAACGATCCGATACTATATGCCATTAATAGCTACATTATCAATGTCAAAGGTGTATAAAAGACAGATGCGCCCGGTCACTCCAGCGGATAATAAGAAACTTAAATGACAAAAAAAAACAGTAATTCACAAATATCAAATTGTAAAGAAGTTTAAAAAAAAGTATAGAATATCAAGACAAGTCAATAGAACATTGTCTGTGATCAGTAATGTGAAGTGACTGTCGAGAATGACTCATGAAAACAATAACAATAATGTTTTGGAAACAGTTTCTGAGAAAGTTTACAGCGACATTGTTTCAAAGATTATGCCATCCAAATCAGACAGTTGTTGCAAGTCCGCTCCGTTTCAGAGTTCTATTGATTTAAAAATCGAATCTTCGCAACACAAAACTCGCGAATACTCTCAAAATATTTATAAACAAGTGAAATACACGTCCAGACTCGAACACATAACTGACTTGTTTTGCTTGCTCCCCATCACCATCGACACAGCAACATGCCGTAGCGTTTATCGCAACAGTTTCTGCTGGTTTAGAAACATGATTATTTGTTTCAGAAACGCATAGATTCTTGTTTATGAAACAGTGTTTATACACAAATGTTTGCTAGTTGTAGTTGTAGTACATGACTTAACGTTATTTTTTCTCTCGTTTTATATTCTCGAATAGCTCGGACCGACTCGAGCGAAGAACCAATTTTTTTTATAACGTAAACAGCTCATTACTGTCCCATTGCTGGGCACGGGCCTCTTCTTGGATTGAGAAAGATGCAAGCCTTCTTCTACCACACTGACCTTTTTTCTGCGTGGGGAAATCCTCATGGACACCTTCCGCCTGGGGAAAACGGGGCCAGTATCGGACTCTTACCCACTAAAACCCACCACGGTGTTTCTTCAACTACTTTTGGTCGGGGGCGTGAGATATACTCTACATTCTCCATCCACACCCGACTGGTACCGGCTCGCCACTAGTAAGTGAGCCCCTTCCCCCCGTGCAACCTCAACCTATCTCAACTCACCCTCACCTGGCCTAGTAAACTTTAATATTTGTCATAAATAAAATGTTTTTTGTTCAAAATCTATTAATATTATCACTCTAGATCTTAGAGGTTTGACATTTAATCCTAGCGAAATAACTAGATAAGGCAATACTTTCAATTTTTGTAACAAAGCGCGCCGGTGGGTCCGGATATAAATGGTGCCGTCTGACCCCAAATAGTTCCTCGTTAGCCTGCGCCGGCGCACATAAATTAATCACTATGTTTTATTGTTAGCCGCGCCTGCTCTATGATACAGGTTGATGCGATTGGAGTAAAAAGTATGAAGGTTAGGTACCCAATCAAATAACTATGTAACTACTATGGTTCTGGGCAAACATTTATCTGGTATAAAGTACATACTACGGAAGAGCTCACACTCGTACTACGAGCTCCATTTTGGGTTAAAAGGGCACTACGCTCTACCTTTTGAAATCTAATACATCTACTGCATGTGGTTTATGAATTTAAGCATGTCTTGAGTATTTAATATTTTAGAGCCAAACAAGCGGAAGCGAACGGCATCCCTGACGCGCAGGATTCGGGAGAGCACCAACAGTATTCTAAAAGTTATTGTAGACAAGCCAGACTGTCCATTCCTGGAGTACTGGATCCGTATGCACAACTGCGGGTCGAGTACAGCTGGTAATGGACAGAGGTACATGAATTAATGTATTATTATAATTGTAACTAACTAGGTATATTTGGTATGTAATGGATGGAATGTTACTAACATAGTCTATAAGCGATTTTTACTAACACATGGATTTTTGTGATGTGATTTGAAAATAAATAATAATAATAATAAAAAGTTCTTTATTTAAGGTTCTCACAACCAATAGTTCTTCGACTAAAATTTATTTTGCATCCGCCGATATATATCCTCAAGAGGCCCTCGTAAATTATTTGATATGAATTTTGGCACAGTTTTATTAAGATTTTTTTTTTTAAACAGATAAAAAAACGCAAGCGGATTACCTGATGGTAATCACCGCCGCCAATGGACATCTGCAACACCAGATGTTGATAAAAATCTGACGCATATGTACCTATTTAACACACAGTAATAATAATAATTAAATAATACATATTTTTGGGTCATTTTTTACACAGCACCATCTAGTCCCAAACTAAGCAGAGCTTGAGCTATGGGTACTAGACAATGGATATAATACTTATATACTCTTTTTTTGTAAATACATACTTATTGTATTGTATTGTATTGTATTTATTGATAACAATTGTTACAAGTCATTTTTTTAAATTAACATAATTCTTAACTTACTCAGACTTAACTTTATCAGAAGTTAACATAACAAGTAATAATACATAATAAGTATTACGGTACAGTATTTTCTCCAACAAATTCAATCAACCTGTACTCAAAGTTTTGGCGGTCGCTCCGTGTGAAAAGTAGCTACCACAGTATACATAATGATTGCCAGTCAATATGTTCAAATTGTGATTAATAGGGTGTCGGCACACTAACAAAACGGAATGTACCTTATCTCTGGACTTATATTTTTTCGCTCAAATGCACCCGTGGCTCTGTTTTGATCGCTCACCGAGGCCTGTCAGATGACATTACGGATTAAATGTCATATTGACAATATCCGGGTTGTTGGTGATTCAGAATTTGTATTTGGAATATGTATGCGTGTTTTGTTTTTAAATTGGTTGTATTGACGTAGATGTTGGCATCATTGTGACGTGAATTTATTTAGGTGAATAGGGATCTTTATAGAGTATGAATAATGCATGTTGTTCTGGTGTCATCAATTACGTCATCATCTACCTGCCCTTATACAATTTTTATCTATGGTATCATTCTAGCTGTCTTTTTCTTCCATACCTGCATCTCTATCAGCCGTCGTCTCTGTTTTCACATCGTTCCTTTCCATTTCTTTTCATCCATCTTTTCTTTTATCTGCCTCTTTTCTTTTCTGTATTATGTCATCTTTCACATATTTACATACTATTACACACATCTACAATAGATTAACTCTGATAAAACGCATGATGTATCATAATTATGGAAAATTTAAATTGATTCTGTTCCCTTTCGATAGGGTACAAATGCAGTTAAATAGATTTTAAAATGTAATAAGAACTAACTTGAAAAATAAGACGTCGTCGCATCGTTTTTGTTTTCTTCAGACAGAAGAAGAAAGCGAGTTTATAAATTCGTGGTAAAAATTACAAACTAAAGTATAGTACTATAATGTACACTCAATTATAGCATTATAGTTCAACATTTTGAAATAGACCAAGTGGCGACAGGTCGAAAGATATATAGCTTAAAAGTGAAAGAAGCCGGATATTACGAATAAAACTAAATTGCTAAATATTAATTTCTACGTCCCACTATCAATTAAAATATATCATATCACCTTGTCCCTCTAGGCTACAACTAAATACAGTATCAATTATTTTGCTAAACATTTGACACTCAATTACTCCATGATTAATTATTTCTACTTAAAAAAATACTATCTAAGACCTTGGTACTCTAATATTTTTATTATTATTCGCAAAAAATTAAATTAGCATTTAAAGGGCAAATGCTTTGTCTCGTATTAATGAGTATGAATTTCAACTTCAGACCAATAAAACTCCAGGTTTTTTAAAGATATTTTTTGTCATTGTAAGGGCTCACACAGCTCTGCCGGGCAACGTCGCGCGATTTCAGTCGCCGCAACTTTCAGCGACAAAACACAGTGCAGCGTGCTAGCGACTAGAAACGAGCGACAGCCAGCAACTAAACAGATACAAATTATACAGTTTTATGCTCCACAAGAGAGGGATAAGAAGAAGGCTATTATAATAACAAAATAATACGAAAATAACTTTATTTGGTTCTGTCATGGTTGTTTGTTTTTGGTCCCAAAGAGTCCGGCAATTGCGTACAGTTTGAATTAATCTTTCTGTATCCATATTAGGTACCTAATTACATATCATAAAACTCCAATCCGCTCTGCGGTAGTTACGATACGCAGTCGCTAGCGACTTGGTCGCTGCAAATTGTGCGACCACCGATAGACAGTCGCGGGAACGCTGCATGGAGCTAGTTGGTTAAACGCGTTGAAATAAGTTGCTGCGAGTAACGGCGCGGCGACCGAAGTCGCGTGAAGTCTCCGGCACGTTGTCTGAGCCCTAATCCAGTGGGTTAAATTGTGTATCGCACTTAAAGTGCCAATAGCTTTCATTTTAACGTCACAGTAATATTCATTGGGTGATGCACAGTTACCGATAAGACGAATTGTCAAAACATATGCAGCAATGAACATTCAAATCAACATGATTGCTATTGGATGTGACGCATATCTTACCACACTTCTTGGTTCTGTACCTGTACTTTCGAGAAAACTATTCCCGATGCAGCAACGGCTGCCAGGGGGACATAGCGGCGGGGTCCCCCCGCAATGCCCCAGTAAGCCGAGGTTCGAGCCCTCCCTTGGGGGACGCCCTTATACGGTTTTGCAACCGCGTTTTTAGTTATTATTTATTTATATATGCTTTATTGTACACCATAAAAGACATTACATTGAATATGCATTTAAACTATTGTACAAATGGCGGCCTTATCGCGATCAGCGATTTCTTCCAGGCAACCTTAGGATGGACAAGAATGAACTGGACAGAAAATGGGGTTGTCAGATGTGCAATTTCGATACATAATTTAGTAATAAAATAAAATACTATACTACTACTATAAAATAACAACAAAAATATATTCTATAAATCCTAATACATAAATACTATATGCATATATACATATAAATAATAAGCAACGGTAAAGTAATTAAAAACGACCACATACAGGAGAAGAAACATGTTCATAGCGACAAATAATGCTCCTTCACAAGCCTCTTAAACACTGGCAGCGATTGCGCTCTTCTAATAGGCACTGGCAATGCATTCCACAAACGAAAAAGTTAAAAACGTTATAAGTTAGGTTTAGGGAAATTTTCGGCGGATGGAGTCCCTAACGGGATTCTCCGGCACCAGTCCGGTTAAGCACTTAGGGTATCCATTTTGGGTACCAATTCTGCGAGAGTCCATTCGAAAAAAATAAATAAAAAAAAAAATGTTTCTCTACCTGTTCTGTGTTCCTGAATTTTTTGGTAATTTTGTGCGTCACTTTTGAAGCAAATAATTTTTCTCAAAATATTTTCCTATTTCGTAAGTCGGATTGAACTTACTTAAAATAGGTCCTGGTTTCTCACAAATTAACTTAGAAAAGACAGAATGCTATTGCATTACATTTTGCATCAGATTTTGAAACCGTACAAGTACCGTACCGTGAGATTTTGAAGTCTTCGCTTATTTAAACGCCTCAGTACCAGATCAGCACACGATCAGATAATCAGAGAACTAGCAAAAGCAGACGACGCCGGCTTGCTGTCCACTATTTTCGCTTACATAACATAACATAATCAGCCCATTACTATCCTACTGCTGGGCATAGGCCTCTTATCAGTACCAGAAGGCTAAGGCCTTAGTCCACCACGCTGCCGCTGGCCTAGTGTGGGTTGGCGGACTACACACACTATTGAAAACTGTATGGAGCACTCTCAGGTGTGCAGGTTTCCTCACGATGTTTTCCTTTACCGTTAAAGCAAGTGATAATCGAATATAAATCCGCACATGAATTCGAAAAGTCACGAAGTGCGGGCCGTGATCGAACTCATACCTTCATGGAAGGCAAGCGTTCAACCACTAGGCTATCACTGTTATCACTGTTGTTGTTTTCGCTTACAAATCTAAAAAAATGTATGTGCCACACAGTTTAAAGTAATTTTTTCAGTAACTGAGTTGTGAGGTGAGACGGTGCTGGTCGGCTGCTGATGTTATTATTGGACGATGATCTTAATGCTTAAGAAGCGGGTCCATAAATCTTTCTACACCGACTTTCTAGCTAAAGTGACCTTTCTACAATTATAATGAGTTCTTAATCGACCCACAATCATAACTAATAAAGACTAAACAGTATCCGGCATCAGAAAATTCAAGATAATCCTAAGTCCATCTTTGGACTATAACTCATCCATAGACAAAGTTCCCACGATACATTTCTTATGAGCCAGTAATGTAACGATCGATACAACTATTATTATCTCGACAAAACATCAAAATTAGACCCTAATTTCTTCGAGATAAAGACCAGTTTTTAACGATAGGCCACCAACCTCCGAGCAATATTTTATTGTTATTCCGCAATTAAGATTAATGATAAGACTATAAGCAGTAAGTACTTAATCCAAATATCTAGTTAAAAAAAATCTTAAATACGAGCTTGATTAGAGTGGGTAGGATTCTGTAGCATTTATTCTCTTCTTTCAGTTATGAATGCATCAAACAATAGATAATTTTTATTACTTTCGATAAAATTTCAGTAGAAAGGGACTGGCTTAAAATTGACATGATTTGTAGCAAACGGACAAACAACGAAGCAAGATAAAATTAAATAAAAGCTTTCACATAATTAAAAATATGAAAACTAAATAAAAACTATTACAAATAACGATAAAATTCGTGCTTCACATAGCTTAAATACAGAATGAATTTAAACATATATTTATTAGGCTAACCTTGGCATCTATAATCCAACCGGAGAAAGATATTTATTTCCCAGAAATACAAAAGTATAAAACTGTCACGACAGAAACCTGTAACATACGGAACTCTACATAACAATGCTGATATCGTAAATACGCCTATGAGATCAAATTGATGCGTAGGTGTGTCTAACAGTACTCACATTGTTTATAATTTATAACTTAATGTCAAACAAAGCGGTCATTATCTTTCTACACTTAGATAAGGCGGAGTATTCAATAGATCGATCCATGATTGTTTAAAGTAAAGATAACTAAAATCAATCAAGATTAATTAAGTACTTATTAGCAAATTATTATCGAAGATGTTGTCTCTTAAAAAGACGCTGTGGAATTACAATAGTAGTACACTTGGGTAGGTAACATCTCTAGAAGTGACTGGAGCAGCCAAGCTTTTAACTGAAACCGTGTGTCGATTCATAGGTTACAATCTGTTTCCGGATTTTCTTATTTTGATGACCTCATTGTATCTGTATTTCTGAGATACAGGGTAATTAAAAAAAATCCCGAAACCTCTTAGCACTAACTTTGTCATGCTGATGGTGGCGTTAGTGTCGGGTCGTTAAGTTCCCTTCAATATGGTTGGTTGAGTTAAGCGATAGCTGATGCTCGCGTCATGCTCGTGAACGGGTGCCGTCTGTCGGGACAGGTCAGCTCCTACATAGATAGATAGATAGAATATACTTTATTGTACACCATAAAAATATTAGTAAACAGGAACAACGTATAACCACGTTACCAAGCTTACGAAATAAAGACGCTGTCAAGGTCAAACTGTTACCACTGATCTGCGTTCGACTTTACGTATAATAGGTACAGTGTTGCAAGCCTACGCTACGGGGCATGGGTCACTATACTTTTGACAAAATTTGTGACGTGTCGTGTCACGGTACTGCATGCAGGCATGTTGGAATCAGACTTTTCCCACAAGAAGTTGTGTCAGTCACAATTCTTTTTTCTTCTCCTTCCAAATACTAACAAACGAAGCGTTTTTTTATTTCAAGTGGACAGACTGCAGCCCAACCAAATACACACGAAAAATTAGTCGGACCAATTGCACCGTAGCTGCATCACATCATAAATTATTGCAATTGCAATAATTTACTAAATCATCGATGTCGCTCGACAAAATGTTAGGATCAGCTAATTTTTTTTTCGCGATTTCAGGTTTGGTCCTATAGTAAAAGTTGTTCGATAGCATCCCCTGAATAAGCTCTTCAAATATGACCTCGCATTTCTGATACACGTTGTATAGTTACTTAGTTAAAAGCCACATTTCTTCCTCCAGCCTTTGCCTTCGACCATTTATAACCTAATGTTGTAGATATACTAAAAAATCTCTCAACATCCACACTATTGACTGGACTAAAGAGGCTTTCAGTAGCCGCCATTGCAACGCTAAGATTTTGTTCGCATTTTGTTGCTACTTTGTCGTCTTGGTTAACCGCTTATGGTAGGTTTTCACTTGATAAATGTATATCATGGAGATTTCCCGGAAATATGTAATATAATAATAATTCATTTAATTTAGGCTACAAGACCCATAAAAAATACATAAAACAATACACAATAAAACTTAAATAACAAAAATATGCTATACACTAATAAATAAACAAGTATTATGTACGTTGATTCGGTGACGTATGGCGCTGCGTCATGGTGTCATGTAGCCTTCCGCGAAAACGCCGAAACACGACACCCTTCGGCCAAAATTCTTCCTTCGAGAAGGCTTCTATATGGTGACTCGGAACCCGCACCACAAAAGATTTAAAATTAACTTTGTGGCGCGACTCCAACTTCTCAACCCTCAGGGTGAAATTGGTCTTTACTCGGATATATTCCACGATCTCCTCTACCTTCGTGGTGTGATGCAGTCTCGACACGTACAGCTGCGTCGTAGGGATAGCGGAACGCAGCAACATGTTTGGTCCAGTCAGTGCAGTTCCGCACTGATTGCGGCAAGCAGGCTTCTTCGTAACTTTCTTTCTTTATAAATTTAATGAAGCTTTCTTCATCGGCCTGTCCGTGGCCGATTACTGGTGGTAATAAAAATTCATATTTTTCGAAAATATTGGAAACAGCAGAGAATAACTCATCAGAAAAGTCATCAGTCCCATGCATCAGGATGTTGCCAATCATTCACACAGAGAACACGCACCTTTATTCACACTTACAATAAGTTAGGGCTTATTAAGAGAGTTATCAGATCATTTGAACTTTAATTGGGTACAAACAAATGATTTTTATAACTCGTGCCTATAAAGCAATAAAGAGATAACCTTTAGTAATGATTGAGAACTATATCGAATTAAAATCAATGATAGTAGTATTTATTTTTATGGTGGTTAACAACTGTATCAGTCTGCAAATTACGAATTTCGAAAACTTGCCGAGATATTGGTGATCTTGTTCACAAATTGAACCTATTTTAAACTATTGCTCTTTTTTACTAATAGGACAAACAAGAAAGGGATGGCAACAATGTTAGTGCTGTCAAATTAGTCAGAATTAAAATTTCCATACAAGTTTAGTCGTGATCTTGGAACGTGCCGACTAAAATACAAAGAAGTGGAACACGTAAACTAATTTGACAGTTCTAAAATTATTGTCATCCCTTTCTAGCATCTACTATTAGTAAACGAGAGTGATAGTTTAAAATAAATTTAGTTTGTGAGCAAGAGAATCGACACCAATATCCTTTATTATTATTAAATTATTTTACGCTAGTCTATGCCCATGGCTTCTTGATTATAATTGTACAGGTTGATTAATTGAATGAGGTATTTATTGAAAGAAGATGTTCAGCAGTGGCGAAGGGTCCATATAACGTGTTTTTTTTTTCTTTAATTGTTCACACATTTTGTCCATGTTCTGATTTATCCAAGTACGCTATTCATTGATATAAGATTATAAAAATCAAAACATGCAGCAACTTTGAAATTAGCCCAATAGGCACATTTCAAATGGAAGACCACACAACTATCTTACAATCATTATTTTACTTATTAATTAATTAATCTACACAAAACCGTTTCTGCAAATTGTATAAACCTCTTCTAATAATTGATGTACAGCTAAAGTAATCGTAAGATCAAAGATTAACCGTTGTCTTAAGAGACAATATAATTATCTGCAGACAATTATTCGAGGTTGAATTAATGGCTTTAATTAAATAATTTATTATGTCCGCTCTACCAGGAATGTAGGTTTTTGTTTTTCCCGTTATTTGTTAAACACAGTGATGGCAAATCTTTCTTTTATACTGTACATACCATGACTTGTCAGCATGCTACAATTTTTTACATCCCGAAAATGGTGAAATGAGTAGAACCGTAGAACAAAAAAAAACGAGTGTGCTTTAGAGCTCACGACTGAAGTAAAATTTCACTAACTTATATCTCCCTCAATACTATTTCAATGAGAACAAAGGAATGGCGGCGCGGCGCGCGTCTGCTCTGCCGGCGCTGTGTCGTGGCCGGCCGTCGCGCGCGCCTCTGTCCCCGCGTCCCGCATTACCCCCTCCGTTCGCCTCACTTTTCGTAACGCATTCACCAGCTTACTCCCCAAGTCAAGCGTGCCTAAAAAAGTTTTACTTCAAAAAATTGTAACACCTGTACAACATTTCATGCAAATAAAATGATTTGATTTACTAAGAAAAAAATGATAAAAAAGACACTTCAAATAATTGTTACTTCAAATTAACTTCCGATCAATGTGGTCCAGATCGAGAAAGCCTTTTTCATAAAGATAATTTAAAGAATAACCAAAATATTCAACACACGCTCTTAATCATCTTTTGAAGTGCTAATTGGATTAATAAACTGATTTACGGTTGATTCATGTTTGAAGTAACAATAGGAAATTTTAGAGTTATAAATTTCAATTATGAGAGAAGGTTGTTAATACATGTGAATATAATCAAATTTTACCATGGGAGCAATCCAAAAATCGCAAAAATAAAAACTGTTCCATACAAGGTTCTTGATAGAAGCCTTATGTGCCTTATGTATGATAGAAACACACAGTATAGGCCGGTGAGGCCAGGTAGAATAATATAGCATCTAGTATCATGGAGTCTTTGGAAATACCAGAGACTCTATAGATCTGACTTATTGCTTAGCCAGCTTAGAGTACGTCTGTGTTAGCCAGTGAGGCCAGGTTAGCAGGTAGAATAATATAGCATCTGTAGCATCGTCGAGTCTATGGTATGATACCAGAGCACAAACCACTGAAATAGATAGAGATAGAACGGTTGAAATCACAATTTTACTTGCGATTCATGCGTGGCAACTTTCGAACAAACTACGCCTTACATATAAACGTCATTAATTTTAAAAAAATAACTTTAATCAAATGTAGTTTACAGCTTTTGTTTCTGCAGTTAGAAACAGCACAATAAGACATTTTTGCGAGGTATTGTTAGTATTTACAGAAACAAGTCATAAGGCGTACTGAGAAAGGCTTTAAAATGCCCTGCAATATGGTACAGAGTGTTGGCACGCGCGCCCTGCCCACTTTTTCATTCTATCTATTTCTGTGGCACAGACCTATTGATAATCTCTATAATACTAGAGACTCTATAGAAATGAGGTCTTTCTCCAGCACAAGATAATCATATCTCTCCGTCGACACAAGTTAACCACACACGTAGACCGAACCTCACCATAAACAATAGAAGAACGCACAATTCAATATGCAAACCGAACAATGTAATGGTAATGCTTCAGACAATGCTCTGTCGCTAACCGTATCGATTTATTGATGCTCAATATTAAATACTTAAGCAATAAAAGTAACCATAATCCTTTGACCTTCTGAAACCAATCAACTTACCCTTCTAACTTCTGTAAGTTGAAATAATTCAAGCGGCAGGGGAGGTCTTGTGTAAACGGTTATTCGTAAGGAATGGGTTGCACCGCGCCTATGCCTTAAGCAATCCGGTATTTATCATTGCTATTGTGTATGCGCCCTTTTTGGTAGAAGTACTGAAATGACTTCACACTGTCTATGATATGTCGTTAATGTCAATTGTTATCGCAGATTTAAATGTTAGTGGGTAAGTTCGACGGTCAATATTTTGACTGATTTATGAATGACGTTCTCATATTTATTATTAAGTTATTTGTTTAATAATGGTCGGAATAACTTCCTAGCTATAATTAGCTCCCTGGTTAGGTTAACTAGCTTGTTCTGTCATGTTTTTGTAACATAAATCATGTATATGAACTATACCTTTGAAAGCTTAAGATCATTGGAGTACTTACTTGTTAACATCAAGTACCCAACTAATTCCAAGCTGTGTTAAAATTTTGCGTTGAGTGGTCTCAAGTTACCTCTCATTTAGCCAAGAGATCCTTTCCTTATTATTATATTGAAGAAAGAAGTAGGGATCTTGGACGCTCCTAAGCCAATACAACCTATAAAGATCTATTGTGACGCCTCTTGCAATATTACAGCACCTCCCCATGGTGCAGTTATAAGCCAATTATGAAATCGAATATGGCCTTGGGGATTTGATCTCCTGCGTTGGAAAGACATTGCATTCACGGTGTTGGCTTCTTATGCGGTGCACTGCACCACATTTGACCTTTCCCTATGGCAAGTTTTAAAACTTATTTAACATATAGTGTAGTACAAAACGCATGGAATTGGCCATGTTGTTCATGGCGAGAAATATTAATACTCTCTTCCTCGACAAAGTCAATAGACGTTGTTGGGTTGGTTTGGATTGACCAATGAGATAGACTTTTATAAATATGCTATGCCCTAGGAAGCCCCCAGGCTAGGTGGAGTGACGATCTGGGCAAGTTGGCTGTTAGAAACTGGATGAGAGTGTCCGAGGACAGAAGTCAGTGGCATGCTATTGGAGAGGCATATGTCCAGCAGTGGACTGCGATAGGCTGATGATTATGATATCCTACGACGCATTATACCAGGAGGGCATGAAACTAAAGTGATAACTAATTCAAATATAAATCACCTAAACCCAAAAGACGCCTAAAACCAATCAAACTAATTTAAATCATATGTTTTTATTTTATTGATTAATTTTTATATGCCCCCCGACAAGTGTCCGTCAATCGATGTTAAATGACGACTCGATTAATCAATCGAGACACGCATTCATTTAATCGAGTCATGTATTCATTTGTACCGCAATTACACTGTGTGTTTTCATATGTGCATCATTAATCTACATATCCGGAGGCTTGTTTGTCTGTTTGTCTTACATTTGTTTGTGGAGAGTATGTTGTAATAGAGGTGTGCCGAGTAATCGATGTCGAATAATAAAGTTTACTAATCGTAAAAAATATCTGTTTTGGAGCAGATAGAAAATTTATATTTTTGATATTGATGATCTAATATTTTTGATTGGATCGGTAGGGTAAACAAGGTCCTTACTTATCTTGTTAATTGTTACACTCTTCTCAAAATGGCATTTTCACAACTTTTTTGTAGCGCACTTTAGCCAGACACCATTCATATATTTTACCTCTGTGTATTTCTTTATATACAACGTTACTTTTTGTTTACGTAATTTGAGAAACTGGTTTAGAACCACTAGGAGAATCTATTGGGATAGTATTAATACTCGTACAATCGACTGCACGTCAGTGGTAACACTTGAATTAGATAACCGCCTTTTCTGCTTAAGAAATAAAGACGCTGTCAATTTCAAACTGTTACCTCTGACGTGCGATCGACTGTACTATGTTATTTATTTATTTATTTTATTTATTTATTAAATTTATGCACACACAGAGAAATAATAATATTATACATAGAAATGAATAGTACAAAGGCACTGCTTATTTCTATAAGAAATTTCTTCCAGCAGACCCGCGATGCGATGCGATGTTACAATTAAAACAAAAAATATTTAAAAGCTCATATTGGTTATTATGGTTAAATTCAGTACATCAGCGGATCGTAAATCCCTAAGGTCCAGAAAACTTAGCTTAATTAGTTTTCGTGCATTAGGTAGTCCCTGCATGACATTCTTCACTTTCTCCACTAACGTAACTGTTAAAAGCATGTAATTTTTTGATTAGTAAAAATCTCAGATAGATCTGATGGAAATATTTTTGGGGCGTGTGAGGTTTGCACTATACTAAAAATAACGTTACACATCGAGACCCCTCCGTGCCTCGGAAACCACGTTAATCTGTCGGTCCTGGTTGTCATACGAATATCTATGGCAGTCGTTACGGGTAGTCAGAAGCCTGAAAGCCAGACAACTGGTCTAACCTCCGAATGTCATAATTACCCAGTAACTGGGTTGCGGGGGTCTGATGGTAGTCGCTCCGTGTAAAAGAAGTTTTTGAGTCTGCTCGTGACCACGGCCAATGCAACTTGACCGAAACGTCAAAATGTTTGTTATATTTTGATTTAATTGTGCGCGACCAGTCCCGTAAACTTAGTTCAATATGCTCCGTGTAAAATACATCAGCCGCACCTGGCTAGACTGGAAGCCGACCCCAACATATAATTGGGAAAAAGCTGGGAGGATGATGACATACTTGTTTATTTTTTCCTTTATTAATGACACAAGTATACCAAAAACCACGTTGTGCACTCACATACTCAAAAAAAAGATTTGTAAGTTTTATTTAGTCTACTACAACCATACGTGAACATCACTAGCAACACATTTAATGACATGCAGTGTAAATATTTTAATAGGTAGGTACGCAATGATTTATTGTATGAAAACTAGATCAATGTGCGTTGAAATATTCATATACAGATAGCATAAATAATATATTATGTATATCAAGATTAGATTATTTGTTCTTGTTCATACATGTGCAATTTCAATATTTGTTGATCAAAAGATTGCAATGACATATTTAGTTTATTATATTTCGATATTAGACGCAAACTTTATCGTTTTATAGATAAAGCTTGTATTTTTAAACGATATTGCAATAATAGGTGTCGAAAGCGATTTATAACTTAACAATAGATTGCGGTAATATATTGATACATTGTAAATTTATCTCGCCTTTGGCTTATATCTAAGGCAGCATACAAACTGTTGTTAATTTTCGAGATATCGGAGATTTATGAAAATGGATTTTCCTTGCTTGTTGTCGTGTCTTGTTTGTATATCTACAGCTGTATCCTAAGCTTAGAGATATGATAAAAGGTCGTAATATTGAATTCCAAGTCAAACAGAAATGATAAAATTTAATTTAATGAACAATAATTATAATTATTAATAGATTCAAATAAAACTACATTTTTTCCCCTATGATAAATTGAAGTTATTTAATAATTTTAACGCGTTTACGCATGCGAAGCGATATTTAACGATTTAAATTGTGGAAAGAAAAAATCGCTAAAAGAGCGGTAGTGGCTAAAGCACTGGCGTACTGAGCCAGGAGACGCAGTTTCGAATCCTGCTCGTGAGCGATTTTTTCTTTCCACAATTTAAATCGTTATGTATGTGTTATTAGCGTGCGGCCTGTGGGTCAACATTACTGAGCGGGCATACAGCGACCTGCGTGTCAAATATAATAACGCACTGAGAATACTGCTGAGGCTGCCGTGGCGGTGCTGTGCGTCAGGGATGTTTGCCGAAACAAATATTGATGGTTTCGCCGCCATCTTTACAAAAAGATGTTCCTCCCTGATGACACGTCTCCGCAGCAGTAACAACACTATCCTCAGTGTGTTCGCAGATCAGTGGGATTCCCCCATGATGCGGAGATGGAAGCAGCTCTACACTGTGTTTTAAATAAATTTGTGTACCTGATTTTATACTAACTAACACTAGATATTAAGTGAATTATTACTAACACTACCATGGACTCTGTCTGAAATAAACATTTTTTAATTTATTTATTGTTTGTATCATGTAACTATTAAATATTGCATAATGTATGGCGAAGTATAGCTGCACAAAAATGTTTCTTAAAAATAGCTATGTAACAACTATTTGACGGATATTCGCAATAAACGATTGAATTCAATTGAATTGAATTCAGTTGAAGCATTTGGTGCAGTGGCTAGCGCTTAGCTGCTGCACTTTGGGTCGTAGGTTTGATTCCCGCACGGAGTAATTATTTGTATAGCCTAGATATAATTGTCTGGTCTGGATCTTACTGCATGTGAGATTCATGGGTGTGTTAGCAGAAGGAGACAGGAGAAATCATAGTGTAGGACATCGTTTATAAATAATGTTCTCCCAGCCGAATTTCGGTCACGGCGGCCATTCTCAACGGAGACTAGCCATCTGCGCAGGACATATTATAGTGCACAATTGTGTGCGCAAATATAGGTGCCTTCTCTATTCCCTCACTCTCATAACCCAATGGTATGGCAATCTGACACGACAGGAGTGAGATCAGGTGCAGGACCGACAGCTTAACGTGCTCTCCGAGGCACGGAGGGCCTCAATGTGTAATGAAATGATCACCATCCACGGAACGACTGCGGCAAGTGTAACTTAACCTCGCAGATCTTACAATCCCTCTACAAGCCCCTCATCATCGACATCGCTTATATTCAAAGATTAAATAGGTGTTGATAAATTCTTAGTAACTGCTCTTCTTGAATTCCAACTTTAGCCAGTATGTAGTTGCTCATTGAACTATCATTGTTAAAGTTTGCGCGTGAATTTGCGTGTTTTTACAAGGTGGGGTTGAATATACGAAATTAAATAAAACAACGCACAGTCTGTTAAAAACCCGATTTTTGTTCCATTCAATCAATCAATCAATCGATCAATCATTTCATTTTTTCATTTCATTTTCATTGTGATTTTATTCAAGTAATCGATAGTTTCTATCATTTCTGGTACTAGACTTCAACTCCGACTTCGAAACGACTTATAATTAATTTTTAAATAAATGTCAAAATTTCGTAATAACTGCATCACGAAAAACAATATATATAAAAAAATCGACCAAGAGCATGTCGGGCCATGCTCAGTATTATAGGGTTCCTTAAGTAGGTGTAATTACAAACGAATCAAATCGAATATTAATCATGGCTATTTTAGTTTTTGCAATAATCGGCAGCATTCGCGACTCAGAGCGTGTTGTTAGTAGCGCCATCTAGCGATAAATTCAAGAAGCCAAATTTAAGAAGTGCGTCATGTCAAAGTTACTTTTTGTAATTTTTTCAAATAAAAAGTAGCTAAAGGAGCATTATTTGCTATGATAATTTTTCTCTAAGGTCAATGACCTTTGAACTAGGACGTTTTAAGTATTTTTCAGTTTTCTCTCTATAACTCAAAAAATTATAATCACATTAAATTATACTCAAAATAATTTTAATAGAGAGTTTTCACAAAGGTCTATCAATGTGGCAGATTATAACTTTCTACGTTGCATAGTTTAGAAATGGCAGGCGGGGGGGGGACATTGCAAGCCACTTTGGCGGGCTATATTTCGCAGATGGTACACCTGATAAAAAAGTGGTGTATCAAACATTACCTTCATTTTAGTAGACCTATTCAATGATACCCCACAAGAGGGGGTGCAGCAAAAAAAAAATTTTCATCCCCATTTCACATGAATGGACGCCCCCCTAAAATACGTAAAAACGTTTTTTTTATTATTTTAAAATTGAGATCTATATGTAGACTATTTTTTAACAAAATTTCATTTACTTATGTTTATAACTGTAGAAGGTATTAAGCTGTAAAGGATTAGGACAGACGGACAGACGGACAGACGGACGGACATGACGAAACTATAAGGGTTCCTTGTAGGACTTCGGAACCCTAAAAATGGAAGTAGGTATTCCAGTTTCTATTATTTATATTTTTTTAAATTAATTACAAGTCGTATCAAACTCGGAGTTGAAGTCTAGTACTAGAAATTATAGAAACTCGATTACTTGAATAAAAACAAAATGGAACAAAAATCGGGTTTATAACAAACACACTGTGCCATGTACAGAGTGACCGTACACAAAAAAATCAATCAAATCCAGTTAATAGCTTAGCCACAGGAGTGTATTTTAATGTTATAAATTTTGAATGTAGGACTATTTTTCTAAGCAAATATCGACCTGTGTGAATTGAAACATGATTTGAAATTGAAATTGCATTATGATTTGAAACTCTCTTTCTCAATGGTTTTACTTATTATTTCGATATTACATTAGTTTTTTTTCAAAAAAAGTTTTGTTTAATTTTCGACAAACAACTTAGTTACGTGTTAAAAATGCTTGTACAGACTAGTTTAGAGCTCAACTGCCAATTAAAAAAACACAATAGTTAAACAATGGACGTCGTCTTTAAAAGGTGGTTTGGCACTCGAGGGGATGACCGAATTTTCATTTAATGTCGTATATTTATCTCCACGTTGTAAACTAGTAAATACTATTAGCCCTTTTTTGATAATAAGCGTGTTGATTGACCCTCTAGCTACGAAGCAAAGGCTTTTAAAACAATAAATATTAATGTAATACTCAATACACTACCATAATAGGCGAGTAGATTAATAACACCCATTCATACAAAATATAACAGCACAACAAAATTAAATCAAGATAGCCTCACAGATTCACAATAACAGATATACATTACTTCATAGAAATCAATTCGGAAAATCTAACAATCGATAACTGGAGCAATCATTTGCTGCATCATCATCAATATTCAGAATAACGGTCTGATCATCATCGATATTAGAATCGATTGAAAATATCGAAATATTGTTAATGTGACGTGTAATAGTGATGGGAGTTGGATGAATCGATTCCCTTGAAAAATCCAGTAGAACTCAATTTGAAATTATAGTACCTAATATAAAATGGTGTCTTTTTTGTCGATGTAAAAAAGCAACAATAGCTCAGCAGGTATTCTATAACAGACGGGAAATGTCATAAGTTCATAACCTACTCCGTTTTCGTAGGTTTTTAACTTCCCAATAAAAGCGTTTGGCTACTTGGAAATACCAAGAAGAATATTAACAAAGCGAATGTGATATTTTGGCAACCTTAGTTTACACGCCTAGCTCGCATCCTGAATTCAAATTGTAGATTTTTTCCTCTCTCACCTCTTAGTTTCCATGCATAGCTCTGGGTAAAGGCACCCTAACTTAAACTACTACTTACTTACTTTTTTTGTCTTCTTTAGCGACTGAAATAGACCAGTTACTGTGGTAGTACTTCCCCGGACGAGCTTTTTCACAAAGAGCTCTACTTCTACTACTAAGGGCGGATTTGACCAACCTTGTATTGTCCTACCATGCAAATAAAATTACGAATTATTCTAGAGTTAGAGAACTTCTTATACCAGGCCCCTCAGAAAGTATTGCGAAAAAAAGTTTTTATATATGGGAGACTGGCCAGTTATAATGTTTTTCGAAAATATGATTATTTATAAGTAAAAATAAGTAAGTTCCAATTTCAAAATTTCCCTCCACATTTTTTGCGAGTTAATTCAAAGTATTGTGTCTCACTGAAATATGGATCTGCGCCGGGAACATTTTAGAGCTATGATTTTATACGATTTCAAGTGTCGCCTGAAACCGGATGAATCGTACAATAGACTTCAAATGGCATTCATGGATGAAGGCCCTTCCAAGGCAACCGTGTATCGTTGGTATAACGAATTCAAGCGCGGTCGACCAACTTTGGGGGATGACGAAAGAAGCGGTCGCCCTTTGACGGCTGTTACCGAAGAAAACGTGCTAGCAGTGAAAAATTTAATCCAAGACAATAGGCGAATTACATATCAGGAGATTCAACACATATTGAAGATTGGATCGGGAAGCGTTCACGAGATTCTACACAGCCATCTTCGCGTGAGGAGGATAGTATCACGCTGGGTGCCGCACAACCTCACCGATGCTCAGAAGCAGGCCCGGGTGGAATGGTGCCGTGATATGCTTAACAAATTTGAAGCAGGCTCGTCTCGGCGTGTTTACGACATCGTTACAGGTGATGAGTCCTGGATTTATCAATACGACCCAGAAACCAAGCGCCAGTCGACTGTTTGGGTGTTTCAAAATGAGCCAACGCCTACCAAAGTGAAGCGATCTAGAAGCGGGGGTAAGATTTTGATCGCTAGCTTTTTTAATTTGACTGGCCACTTGGTATCAATTCCCTTACGGGATCAAAGAAGCATTAATGCCGAATGGTATACTACCAAATGTTTGCCAGAAGTTTTCTCTGTTATAAGCAACAAGCGACCAAACACAGGGCTCCGCGGGCTACTGCTCCACCACGACAATGCACCTGCGCACACCGCACTCAAAACGAGGGACTTCCTGGACAGCACGCCAGTCAAACTCCTGGGTCACCCTCCTTACAGCCCTGATCTAGCACCGTGTGACTTCTTTTTATTCCCAAAAATAAAAAATCAGCTCAAAGGGATACAATTTTCGTCGCCGGAAGATGCGCTGGCTGCGTTCGAGCAGGCTGTAAACGAGGTGTCTGCGGCGGACTGGAAAAAGTGTTTTGAAAACTGGTTTAGGCGCATGAATCTTTGTATAGAGGCTGGTGGAAAGTACTTTGAAAAGATTTGATAAAAATATATGTACGTATAGAACAATTTTTTTTAGTTTCGCAAAACTTTCTGAGTGTCCCACGTATTACCAAATCTTAATCCAGGAATAACTGTCTATCAGAGAGTGAATCGCTATACCGCCAAAATTCATGAAGTAAAAAAGTTACCTGAGATTATTTTAATGGCAGCTTCTACATTTAATAGCTGTTTTCTTGTTTGAATTTTTCGTCATTAATAGTTGATTATTACAATCAATCAATAGGGTGTTTGACAGGTATTGCCAAAAATTATGAAAATTGTACACAACGTAGATTTTAGGTTGAAGATTAACTTTTACTAAGTTATTTTAATTTTAATACATTCTAAATATTTTATTTTTCTGTTTGAAATTTTGTTTTTTTAATCTGTTGATCACGTGATACAAAACGTCTTGAGACTTGGCCTCCGTTTTGGGTGACGTCATAGTCCTGTACGACGTAGGGCGAGCTAAATGTTGCTGTGATCGTAAAAATAAAATGTACCAGTTTTTGAACGAGTAGGTATATTATTAATAATTATATTCATGTTAATTGTTAATTTAGGTTCATTTTTATTTTATTGAGCCTGGTTATGTACTTTATAACTTACTAACAATTAAACTAATCAGCATTTGTAGGTAATTTGAACGTAATTTAAAAGCTTTTGTTTTGTATGTGCGTGATTCAAACACAAACTACAAAACGTTTTAGTCATGTCTCATGTGACAAAAAAAAACCGCGTTCCAATTTTTTACATTTTGTCAAATTCGTACCTTTTTGGTAAGCGTGTAGTAGTAGCTTTTATGGGAATTCCGGCAACTCTGACCGGAACACTGACCGGAACTAGAACAGTGACGTAGGTTGACGATAATGGTGTCGATTCTCTTGTTCACGAACTAAACTTATTTTAAACTATCGCTCTCTTTTACTAATAGTAGATACAAGAAAGGGATGGCAACCATTTAAGAGCTGTCAAATTAGACGAAATTAAATTTTCCATACAAGTTTAGTCGTGATCTCGGAACGTGCCCACTAAAATACAAAGAAATGTAACACGTAAACTAATTTGACAGTTCTAAAATGGTTGCCATCCCTTTCTTGTATCTACTTTTAGTAAAAGAGAGCGATAGTTTAAAATAAGTTTAGTTCGTGAACAAGAGAATCGACACCAATGTCACGTGACTTAGCGTTTTAGTGCGAAATTAAAAATGAGAATTTAAAATCTTGATTATTTAATTTTACAAGCATATTTTAGTAATTATTTGTTAATGAATGCTTTAATTGGATGTTTCGCCATCGTTTTACGTACATTTTCAAAAATTGTCAAACACCCTATTATTTACAATTACAATCCGACAAAATTATGTGGACATACAATCGTGCGTTTCGCTTTATAAATAATTGTATTTTGATTTTAGTTGACTATACATACACATACACTCATACACACACATTTTCATTCAAAATTGCGATGAAAAAACGCAAAACGAAGTTATCTGAGAGTAAAACGAAAGAGTAAAATTATTCCAGGGTTAATTACCCTGGGGTAACATGGCATTCGGTTGAATCGACCCTAAAACTACCGTAGCTGTATCCTAAGAATAAACTGTAAATATTCTCTCTACTCGTACTCTTCCCAGCTCTAAGTGAAAGCAACACAGTAACAATACAAAGTAGAAATAATTCAAAAGGTACAAATATAAATTCAATGGCCCACCACGGAGTCGAAACCGTATTAATGTTGTAAAATAAACAGAATCTGTTATTAATGAACTCTTGGTCTGCTTATTTATTGTACTCGTTCATTGAAAGCGAAAACGCATTTGTAATACAAAATAGCTTTATTTGGTCTTACTATTAGAGCGGTTTCACATTATCCGACGCTAATTCGATATCGGGTGCGTACCCTATCTAATATAGGTAGGTAGATATAAGTTGTATTCCGCCTGCGAAATCGTTCGCGTAAATTTTTTAACCACCGTTACATCAGTTTTGGGATTTTATTTTCAAAACCAAAACCAGCCATTTCTAGCCTCGCGGGTTAAGTAGTGCGTTGTCTTTGTCAGTCTATCATGAGAGTAATAATTTTTGTATGTCTGAAATAACTAGGGAATGGTGTGATTTTTTAAATGTAATTACATATTATTAAACTACGGTTTAAGAAAAACAATTAAGTAAACCTGTTTTTGTTGGACTTAAATCGTCAAATGCAGTGAGCAAGCGATTGATACTCTGCAGTTAAAAAAAGGATAACTAACTAAAAACTGTATTTTTATCAGAAGTATGTTTAAAGCTGGTAATTGGTATCATCATCATCATCATAATCATCAGCCCATTACTATCCTTCTGCTGGGCTTTCGAGCGAGCCTTTCCTCAGAATGAGAAGGTTAAGGCCTTGGTCTACCAAGCTGGCCTAATGCGGGTTGGCGGACTACACACACCATCGAGAACTGTATGGAGCACTCTGCACCTGGAGGTATGCAGGTTTCCTCACGATGTTTTTCCTTCACCATTTAAACAAGTGATAATCAAATTCTGATCCAAACATGAATTTAAAAGTCTGTGGTACGGGCCGATTAATTAGTATTGGTATTGGGTAAATCGGCGTCCGATACCGATATCGCTGTGGATAATGTGAAAACTCTCTTACTATGAACGTTTACGGGTATATAGAATTCTGTTATGTGCAGTACCTTTCTATTCAGTCCTTTATTGTTCTTGAGTGAAATTTCTTCATGTAGCATTGTGAGCTTGTTTCTAATCATAGTGTATTTGTCCGTTAGTGTGTTTTATAAGGAAATGTATTACATTGCAACTGGAATGTTAGATGTCATTTGAATTACCAATCTACTTTAAGATGGAATAATTAACAAATTCAGTTTAAATTTTGTAAATAGAACTAATATTTAGCTGTTTATTGACACTTGGATTCAAATGTAGGTACCCTAACCTAAGTTAAAAATAAGGAATCAATACTTTTATCCGGTCAAAGGATCGGACTAAAGATGGGCCGACTGCATCATAAGGAAAACTGACAGTTTTCTAGTTGGTGAGTAATCAGCGACTACACGTCAAAAATGGACGAATATTCGTCATTTAAATTCAGTAACTAGATACTAAAAAAGAAAGAACAGGGAGAATTATTCAATTAGTACTACGAGAATTATTGTAATTTTCGTATTATTTTTTTGTGTCTTTGCTCCGTGCATGAGGCACAGCACTATGCTGAGCGGTGGCCGTTTTGGGCGGATGTGACGCATATCTTACCACACTTCTTGGCTCTGTATCTGTATTTGTTCTGTGTTCTTGATTTTTTTGGTATTTTGTGCGTCACTTTTGAAGCAAATAAATATTCTTTCTTTCTTTCTTTCTAGACATTCCCAGCCTCAGAAAATAGTCTTTCACTATATACAGTGCTTAAGAGACAACTCGGATAATACCATATTTTGACATTAGGAGCCATTACTACGTATCTTGTTATTATTAATTTGTCGCCAATACTGGAAAGGGTGTTGAAGGCAATGGTCCCACGTAGCTGGAGGTGCCCAAATTTGACCAAAGTACAGATGATCGGTATTGCCGACTAGTCGGCTAACTAACTGGCAATTTCTAACTGATTAGTCGATTAGTAGTTGGCAAAACCCATAGTCAGCCCACTAGTTCGTTCGAACTCAAGACATGAAGCTACCAAGCAACACTGTTAGATACTACGACTACACCATTGAAGAGACCGATCAATCCACTCATTAATCAGTCTCCCTATAAAAATCAAAGCAAATCACCTTAAAGTGTCAGTGACGTAATTCACTTAACTGTAAATTTATCGCCATTACACTCGGCTGGTTATTTCTGAGTGAAATCGTGCCGTTGAGGTTTTAGCACATAATTCACGGGCCTCTGCCCAATAGTTGGAGATTTATGAGTGCCCACGGCTATCATATGGTGTAATCCAACTGAACAGTATTACAACACAATTATTTTCTGAGATATTGTTTCGGTTACGCCTAACTTAGATCTTTAACTTAAAGGAGTAAGCTTGGACCAGGTGATTGTAAACTTGTAATACACTAATATTATAAATATGAAGGGTAACTCTGTCCTTCTGTTTGTTACTTTTTCATGACTAACACCCAAACTCTAAGTTGTTTCCTCAAACTTTTCTAGACTCCACTCAACCTCACTCAATACAATATTTCCGCCGTATTCTCAATTGATAGTTTTCCTTACTCAAGGGAAGGAAGAACTCACTCGGTACCTCAAGACTGGAAAAGTGTCTTTTGTGACGTGTTTATTGTTGTTTCTATTCTAAAAAAGACATGTGTGGAATTTATGGAATACATGTGTGTAAGTATACCGATTTTGATATTATTTGTAAGATTCCTTGAAGGGCCTTAACTGAGTTTGAGTCTAGAAGTGCTTGAAGAAACAGCTTAGAATATGGGTGTAAGCCTCTGAACTGATTTAATTAAATTTGGCAAAGAGGTAGCCTGGGACCTGGAGGATATAGGGTTCTTTTTATCCCGGGAAGTTTTAAAACAGTTCCCGAGGGGTGCACAATTACGTCTTTCTGTGATAAACCGAATTACACGCGTGCGAAGCAGCGGGCAGAAGCAAGTTCGTGATTTTGTTATTTCTCGCACAAAAATACGAACATTTTCAGTATTATTTTATACATACCAAAATTAACTCAATTTTATTTTAGCTAAAAATGCTTTGCTAGAGCAAAGTTTCATTTTATTTAGAGCAAAATCTTTAATCAGTTTCAAATTTCATTTTGATTCACATTTTAAGAGCTCACTCAAGGAAAGCTATCGAACAACTTTAACTACGGAGTCAACCATGAAATCGCGAAAAAAAACAGCTGTTACATACATTTTGTCGAGCAACATCGATGATTTTGCAGGCAAAAGCTGTTATTTTTTGTGATTTCAGGGTTGGTAGGTACCATAGTAAAAATTGTTCTTTGCTATGCCCTGAATGAGCTCTCCAAATATGAGTACGCATTTCTGATACACGTTGTATATGCTCATCACTAGAGGGCGTTCCTGCCTCAGGCAATTAGATGCAATGTAATATGTGTGCATTTAATTTTATTTCTCTCGATCGGAGGAAAGTTCTAACAATGTTGGTGGTCTATGAGCTACATAGTTGTGTGTTGAAAATGTTGGAAGTTGTAAAAGGGTGAATCTTGAGAGGCTCATTTTGCGCTGTCCGCAGGGAAAAACTACCCGTAATTTGTCAAATTGCCAATGTATGGAGCAAAAAAGCAGATTTTAAATTAAGACAATTTCTCTAGAGAAAAACAAAAATCTCAGAAAATACATAATTATGTTGTTGTAGTTGTTTTTTTTAGTGTTCCTTAGAGTATTCCTTAAAAAAATGTAATAACGGTCTTGATTTACTATGATAAATTAATAATAAACATATATTTCAATCAATGTTTTTTTAAGTTTTGATTCCCCTGTCGTCTTTTTTGATTCCCCTGCCTAATAAAACTGCAAATTGTGGTATATCTTTGGAACGGCTTGGCCAAAATTGGTGCCAAAATGATTAATGTGTTTATAATTTAGTTAAATTTCATGTTTTATTATAACTTGTAAGAAATTCACTAAAATAAAAATATGCCAAGGGAATCAATTGAATACGCCCATTCTCAAGATTCACCCAAAACTAAAATGTTGGTGGAGTTGGCGTAGATTTAAAAGGAATAGGTAAGTAGTAAAAACGAATCAAAAAGTCTTAATTATCTGTGAAGGATTAAAGTTTAAGTTAAAAGGGTTTGCGGGAAAATTCGGAAAGAGAATGTTGTGGATTTTGACATATAGTGAGTGTGTACAAACACATAGTGTGTTTTTTCGAGTGTTAAGGTTTAATAATGGTGGATTATTATATCTTACCTATGTGCTCTTTAACGTGTACAAGTGTGGATAAATGGTACAAATTTGAAAAACATGACTTCATATTTTCTTACCGATCCCTCAGAAACCTCTTAGTAAAGTTTCCATCACTTTATTAGGATGTTTTAATAAAGATTTGGCTAAAAGGTCTTAGCAACCAGACAATAAAACTCAATAAAAAATCCCTTTAAAGTTTTAAATTCTATTTATAACAATGACCCTCACCCTAAATAAGTGTTTTACAATAATCTGAGATTTATTGACTTTTGATTAATTGACCTTTATAATAACGCGGGGTAAGAATTGGCAAATAGATCTTGACCTTTTTTCACCGCACTGCGGGTTGTCATCGGCCTAAAAAACTAGTCACAGCCAGCTTTTAGGCTTTTTAATATCAGTTAAAATATCAGATGAAATTTGTTAACCAATAAGGTTGCAATTTGAATATTGCGGTTGACCTAGACCTGAGATTTATTCCAGAACAATCTGATCAAGATAGACATAACCCATGATCGCTTCATAGAATTATTACAATATTTTAGCTGGTTCACATGGACGCCCCCCAAGGCAGCGGCGCGTGGGCGGTGGAGCGCGCGCGCTCTATTATGTCTTAACGCGGAGGGCTCGCGACAGGTGGGCGGGGCTAAGTGACGCGCCGTGACGTCAACGTCAGGGGTGACGCGAGGGAATTTTTTATGGTGATAACGTGCAACTTTGAGAACACTCGATCACCAACGTTCACTGTTCACACTATAGACATTGCATAGTACAAGTAGTTTATTTATTAGTAGTAGAAAATTTACCTGATGTATTTAAATAAAATCCAACCAAAACTAGCTAATTATATACGCTGCTTTATATAAGCTTTGTCTAGTACCCATAGCACAAGCTCTGCTTAGTTTGGGACTAGATGGTGCTGTGTAAAAATGTCCCAAAGTTTTTTTTTTATAAGGTATATTTACTTGTCAATTAAGCAGCTGTGATTTTACATTCAAACTAACTTAAAATTCTTGAAATTTAAAGCTCTTAATTGCCGTCTGTGAATCTTGCGCACTTACGAAAAATAATAAGGTATCTTATCATCATATTAGAATTTTTATCTTTGAAAAATATTTGACAAAATAAAAGAAATATTTACATACATAAGCAAATAATGTTTAAATAAGCCATATGAACAAATCGATTTACTATATATCAAATGAAAACAGTTTAGGTGTCATTTAATATTTCAACAAAATACTTCAGTCTTCTGACAACCCTATACCAAAACGCAACACTAGCAATCTAGGGGAAATTCTGTAATGCTTTACTTTACTCGAGAAATATGATTTAATTAAAGTTATTAAAGCGAACCTAAGGTTAATTGAAATTTGTTTGTATACAGAAAGTAGGGAATTACAGACTTGCAGTACAATTTTATTGACCCCATCTGACCTTAGGTCGAGGAGCTGGCAGCTAGGAAGTTATAAAAAAATAATTGTTGGTTACAAACCTTATCCTGTATAAAGTGAGAAAGAACCCAGTAACAATAGCTTTATTTTACTCAAGATATACAATATAGAAGGCAAAGTCCTCTGTCTACCCCTTCAAGGAATATAGGCCTGATGTTTGTGTATGTAAATTAAGGAAAAATTGCTTTAGAACCCACCTCAAAATATGTCTACTGTTAAATAAATAAAAAACACAAAGTTTCTGTATAGTAGGTACATAACTACTTTATGTTAGCCTAGGAAGGGACACTGACTTCCAAAATACGGGTTACATAACCTAGTTTGGGAGGCACTTGTTTCTAATTAGTGATATTAATTTCCAGTTTGTTTGCTCAAAACGCTGTATTTTGCGAAAATACTGGTATCATAACATAACATCACGCCTGTATTTCCCCGAAGGGGTAGGCAGAGGTGTAATAGTACACCTACATTTCGCCAGTTATGATGTAAGTCCCATGTAATAGGGACAACTACTGGTATCGAAATGAATAATTTATTTATTTATCTTAAAGTAAACCTTTTTAATATTGTCACATTCCAAGCATGATAATCGATAGAGCCGATTTATGCTCATCTGAATTCAGATGGGGATTAAATCGATATATTTATAAAGAAAATTCCTGACTTTCTCACTGACTGACTCATCAGCGTCAACCCTTCGCCCTAGAAAGCTAAAATTTTGCACAGAGATTCCCTTTATGATGTAGGCAAGTGAGAATGTTTACACGTTGGTCCTATCCCGTGGCCAATGTGTAAACGTCCACTGCAGAACGAGAATTTAAACTACCTAGACTAAAAAAATAAGATAGATGGGGCGCATTGTGCCAGTAACTTAAACCAGAAAATACCGGAATACTAAATAGCAAAGTAGTATGTACATACTATTACCCACAGTGTTAGCGAGCTGTGATCGGAAGCGTGCGTCTTACCCGCAAACCAAAATAATAAGATTAATGCTCCCAATCGGAGCTCGTGAACACTGTAGGTGGAATAGTAGGTACTCCTTTGTTCTACGCGATCCGTCTATCTTATTATGTTGGTCTGAGCTTATAAACTTATTGTTCAGTTTCCCCAATTATGCTCATTGTGACTGCGATGACCACATACATGGTCTATGGTACATTTGCTGGTGTGTCCCTTGTGTCTAAACACCTCCACGAGAGACGATCTCCCGCCACTAATAACGCCATTTAAAGAGGCTAGTTTTTATTCAGATAATATTTGAAGATAATAAATAAATAAATATCTTTGGGACATTTTTACACAGCACCATCTAGTCCCAAACCAAGCAGAGCTTATGCTATGGGTACTAGACAATGGATATAATACTTAAATACTTTTTTTTTTGTAAATACATACTTATAATACATAAGCAACACCCAGACCAACACAAACACTTATGTTCATCACACAAATATTTGTGTCCTGTGGGAATCGAACCCACGACCTCGTTATCAGCAGTTCAACACTCGAACCACTAGACCACAGAGGTCGTCAAACCTTAAAATAATTTAACCTTTAGATAATTAAACCTTTAACATAAGAAGTATCCCTAATCAAAATCGCTGTACCACATCTAAACAATAGCAACAAAAGAAAGGCACAGTGCACACGGAATGCTAATTGCGGAACCATCACTCAGATCCGTCGCCGCAGAGTTAAAGCAAACGCTTTTATTTTTAAACAGGCGTATACTTAGGGAGATTGCCTCGACATTTTCATCAGTGCGCAGACCGCAGCCCGTATTATTTTAATCGCAGAGCCGCCTAGCCGCCACCTTACTGTGTTTCCTACGTCTAGAATTATTTTGTGGACGAATGAGCAGGTGTTTGTGTTATTGTTTTAATGATATACAACGTGTATCAGAAATGCGTGGTCATATTTGAAGAGCTTATTCAGGGGATGCTATCGAACAACTTTTACTATGGGACAAAATCTGAAATCACGAAAAAAAAATCTGCTGATCCTTACATTTTCTCGAGCGACATCGATGATTTAGCAGGGAACAGCTGATATTTTTCTCGCGTTTTTGGTGTTGGTCCCATAGTAAAAGTTATTCTATGCTATGCCCTGAATGAGCTCTTATAATATGACCACGCATTTCTGATACACGTTGCATAGATCTGCTCTTGACCGCAATCTAGACTGCTTTGTGAGGATGTGGTTGACGATGGAGCGGCTTTGCAGTCTCTAGGTGGTGGTAGACCGAGTCAAGATTGGAGTGCAACCCCCTGATGTTGGTGGAATACACTTTCAGTGGGAGGAAGTGCAGCCGTTTGAAACCTTATTCCTT
The DNA here is from genome assembly GCA_949699075.1 of Asteroscopus sphinx. Taxonomy (NCBI): domain Eukaryota; kingdom Metazoa; phylum Arthropoda; class Insecta; order Lepidoptera; family Noctuidae; genus Asteroscopus; species Asteroscopus sphinx. Next base: position 14,922,992 of record OX453022.1, on the reverse strand, counting down.
TTTCTGCTTTTCATAATTTGTTTTGGAGTAGGTATTGGTGGTGTATGATCGAAGAAGGGTTTTGAATTGAAAATGTTGATATCGCAATTAAAATTGAAAAGAAAGAGGGGCTCGTGGTTAACACATTGACTGTAAACGCATATAGACGTAATCTATATACAATCTGAAAATTTAGTCGTTTCGAAAACGAAAAGGGGTCATTGTCGAACAAAGAAAAAAAATTGGTTGACAAACAGAGGACAAAATGGTATTGAAACGTTTTATCTTTGCCTATTTAGAAAAAGAAGAGGGGTCATTGTACTGATTATTACGAACAAATTTTACTATGGACCAACACTGAAATCTTGAAATCTGCTGATCCCTAAATTTTATCGATTTATGTAAACACTAATGTAGCGACCAGCTGTTTTGTTTTTCATCTTGTTAGAGTGTAAGCCGACCCCAACATAAATAGAAAAATGCTCGGTGAAATAATAGTAGGTACATTACTGTCGAGGCCTGAAATGAAGCAATTGACGGCCGAGTAACATTAGAAGTACGAGGTGAAGCCGAGTACTTCCGAAGTGATTTTAAAATTACCTTAATTGTTATTTCGGCCGAGACTTGTATAGTACTTTTCTCTCATTTGCGAGGAAACAATACACAAATTAATTCAACAGTATCTAATTTTCATTCGCGCCAATACGTCCGCGCGCGACGATTCTATTTTCGAAGTTTTGATTAAAAAAATGCGCATTCCGCCTTTATAATGATAAATATTTTGTTCATAAAAACACCAAATTTATGTAAGTGTGTACTTAAAAACCTCGGTAGCATAATTTAAAAAATAAAAACTGTCCAGCAATTTCTATTATTGTCGTGTTGGATATTACTGGCCTGTTATTTCGTTGCGTACGGAAAAGAGCCGATTGATGTATTCTTTTTTTTGAATAATGGACCAATATCCGAGCAAGTGGGAGAAAAAGATACGACTGACGATAAGAAAAGACCTTACGAAGACATGCATAGAACATATGTTATTGGTGATTTTAAGTGATTTATAGTATCTGCTAAGAAAGTTGACCATTCTATGAAAAAAAACATTTAGTACGTAAAAAATAAAGAATCTCTTTCGCATTTATGTACTTATTTTCGACTTTTTGTCTAACTAGAGAAACATCATAACATTTTGTACATCTGTGTACGTATCCATAGTAACAAACATCAAAAATCACTCCTTCAAGTACTCCTTATTTAAACCTACCACTTTTTCCACAGGAGGACCTCCTCATCCACGGCGACAGCGTCTATGACGTCATAGACAAGCAAGACCAGCAGGCAGTCAGGACTGAACTGTCCAGACCACCCACTGACGGAGAGGACAGGGTGTTCCTCTGCCGCATGAACGTCGCCAGGAATGCTAGGAGGCAGATGCGGTTTGGGGATCAGAAAGTAAGTGGTTGTTTGTGTACTTAGTGCAAAAAGACATATATTTAATTAAATAAGAAGGGTCCTCTTTTTACCAATCGCGACCTCTTGGCGAGTAGTCATTTTGTCGCATTCTTGGAGTATCAATTTCGTATACAATGTGCTACATTTTTGTTCACATGAATCGACGAAATTTAGGGATCAGCTGTTTTTTCGCGATTTCAGGTTCTAATGAGTACATTGACCCCTTAAGAGGTTTTCAGTTATTTAAATAACACATTGTATATTTCAGTTATTACTTTGATACATTGCACAGAGCGACGCATATTTTTTTTATGCACAGTTTATGCTCTATTAAGCTGAAAATCTGTTTATGCCTGGGTCCAAATCCATAGTCCGTTTTTTCTATTTGTCACTTTGATAACTTAATGGATTTATACATGAAGATATATTGTGGGTTTTTTTTCGACATATAGCTGTAGTATTAAAGTAAGTAAGTAAACTTTATTGCTTATGATTAAGTGGTTAAATAAATGATAGTGTTGATTCATCAATCAGCCCATTTTGGCTCACCTCAACTTTGAATTTTGACAGTCACGGTTAATTCTAAAATAAATAGTTTTGAAAGTCTAATTAACGCGCTTTGGATAATCGTCAGTATTATAAGCAGATGTTTCGTTTTCAATCATTCATCGTATTAAAATTGTAACGTCAGTCATCGCGGACGCAAGTACAATTTTAAAGGTCAGGTTCCACTGTAACCGTTATGATCCTTGGCTAAGCCAATAATCTTTGGAGATATAAGTTATTTTGGACATATGTTTTTAATGGATGATGAACCCCTAAGGCCATAAGGGCATAAGTTGCGAAATGCTTATGACATGATCTTATACATCTCAGGATAACCTACTTTGTTATTTTACCGTAACTATTAATTTACCAATTTCATTACAGCCTAGTATTGATTGTAATAAGTAATGACAACCAATATATTTTCATGCGGAAACGTGCACTTTCTATCATTGAAGAAACGATTAAGATTTTTTTATTCTAACTGCTTTGAATATGGCAATTAAATAATATACAAAGCATTTTAAATAGTTCAGCTATAAAGTAACTATCTCGCCCACACTGAAACCTGACCATAAAATATTATATACGAAATCGTTGCGAGCATAATTAACAAGTTTACTTTCAAAATACTTAAGTGAATATAAAATGTACATATAAAGAGGTTACGGACAGACTGACAAATTGATAGGCTTCGATACACTCGCGTTATTACAAGTAATTGAATGCTCACGCGCATGAAAAGCCCGACTTTTTATGGTTTATACAATTTAGACCTTATTTGTAAGGAGATAGATAATTATTTTGAGTTTTCGGTTTGAGATATGGATATTATTTAGATATTGGCCGTTAGACAAATATTTTATGAAAATTTCGTATTAATAACTCAATATTTGAATACGCAATATTTGTTTGAAATTTGTCAAACATGTTGGGCTTTATTACTATCAGATGCCAAAAATCCACATGCAGAAATGGGCTTCCTATTAAATCACTAAAACGATACATCGAGAAAAAACGTGGTTTCTATAATATTATTAAATATCACGGGATATTAACCATGTAGTTACTAAAATTATTATTTTTGTAAGTGACCATGTTAGTTTAAAAACTTATATTGGTGCCGATTATTTTGTATACCGTCCTAAACTAATTTTAATCACACTTTATCTCTTTTATACTAACAAAATTAAAAAAGGACAGAAAATATTATGCCCTTGTAATTGTTTGTTGTCCTGAAGAATAAAAAAAAATAAAAAAAAATTACGAGAAACTAGTCGCAACCTAAGTGGAGATTAAATTCACGTAAAAAACAAGCAAGTCTTGTAGACTAATTTGACAGGACTAAATAATACTCTATCCTTTTCTTACATCTCTTCCGAGACACAATAAGACTACAATATTTTAGTTTGTAAAAAACAATATCAGCACCGTTGCCTACCTTGTCTTAATCGATTTATTTAAAAACCAAGCGCAAGCACCCTATCGAGAAGTATATTGGTAACTAGCTATTACCGCACATACAAAGATATGACAGTTACATGTTGAACCCAATCAACACACAGTACACTGCACACGACCAGGCTGCGCGTGGCTAGTTTTGTAAAACATGTAAAGTTATGTCGAATCTCATATTAGGTCCCACGTGCGTCGCGTCACTCGGTGCCACAAAAACTTCAATTTCGCGAACAAAAGACATAAACACGCCGTCTGGAACACTCGTAGCAGTGGGGTAATTGTGTAATGCATTCACATTGACATCAGCTTTCATTTTGAAATTACAGCAATATTCATTGCGTGGTACGTAGTTGTCAATATAACGGATTGTCAAAACACACGGAGCAATGAACATTGAAATCCAAATGAATGCGATCGCGAGTGAGTTACGCAATTAGGCAGCAGTTCTTGCGACCCATCCACCCAAGGCGACAGTAGACACACGGTGGAGTTTTAAGTGGGTGCGAGGCCCACACCGCCTCTATGGTGTGTCATTCAATAGGAATTTTCTCCATCTAAAAAAGGGTTCAATAAAAGGACGGCAGAGCAGGTCTGAGAAAAATACTCCCTTATAGCAACCAGAAACCACCCTAAGAGAGGCCAGCGGGCGATAGATTAGGGAGTCTTTCGGTCCGGCTTGCATGGCCCTCGAGTTGCCGTGATATCCCAGGTTTTCCTGGACATCACCGACGAATAGTGTTAAAAGAATGTAGGTAGGCCCGGAAGTCGGCTGCGCTGGATGGGTCGCGAACGTCATACGTAGCAGTTCTCACGACCTATCCACACAAAGCAAAACCAAAAAAAAAACTGGGAAAGTAGGCACATTGCAAAGCTTTTAGTGCATTTTCACCAATTAAAAAAAGGGTTCACTATAAGCAGCGCCTCCTTGATAGTCATATCTTATGTTTGCAGTATACTATCATAAATCCACCGTTCATAGACGATAATATTAGTTCTTTAATGATAGAGTAAGATAAATCTACTATTATTTATCAAGTTAGACATAAACTATTTATTACATTACTCTCAGGCCTTACTATGAGAATCATTCAAGACTCTGAGAATCATTTGCAAAGTATACTAACAGTCAGGCCTCAATTAAGTCCCATTGTTTCTGATTCCATATGAAATTTAATCTTAAGACCGTGCATTTTTCCAATCTCTTATTATTAATTAGCCTAAAACTTTTCAGGAATAATAATTGAATACTTTTGTGAAACAAAACAATTATAATAATAATATGACTTCTTTATTACCTTTCAGGAATCTATTTGGTATAACAGAAAAAATATATGGCTTTTTAAATATGGCTTTAACACTATGTTGTTTCACATATTTTTTACTCTCAAAAACCTAAGTGCTATTAACAAGAAGCGAAACTCCTTTAAAAAAATTTAATAATTCATCTCATAACCACATCACGATCAGTTTTTATATAAAATTAATTAGACCCATTCATTTATACCTGCTTAAATCAAAGCGGCTATAGCTCATAGTAGCCTCCTTTCCAAGTAATTATATTGAGGCTATAAAACGATCGGATCAGCAGTAATCAGGCTTATCTGATGAGCTATAACGAACTATCGTTTATTAGAACAGTTAACACTTTTTAGTACATCGTGAGAAAACCGCCGAATGTTTTTGATTTTCCCAAGTTCCGGCCGAAACGGAAGTCGTATGAGAGAATCTAGTATTTTGTTTACAACCATTCTTATTGCCAATTTAGATGGATTTATGTGTCCTCATACTGTGAATGAAAATTAAACTCCCAGGCTAAATTCTTCATAAAAATCATATCACCTAGTCTAACCACCGGCCTAAGACTTAATTCCTCTTGTCTGTTCTTGTGGCATTACAAAAATAAAAAAATTATAACTTCAGCCTATGATTGCTCATTGCTGTTTATTGGATACCTCTGTATCATGAAAGGCCATAACTATCATTCTGGGCAGACGGATTGATATTCACAGTAGAATGACGTGAGGGCTAATAAAAAGTTCAATACATTAAATAATATATTTATTTATTATTTATTTATTTATTTATACATACTAATAAAACCACTACTTTACTTTACTTTCTACTTGCTAATGAAACCATAGGGCTCAGACAGAGTGCCGGGAGTCGCCCGGTTTCGGTCGCCGCGAATAGCAGCGACATGTTCAAACGTGTTAACGTCTATTACATCAGTGTATGAAGCTCGCGACCAGCGACCATTAGTTGCGCTACTTGCAGCGTTCAGTCACCTCAGTTCGATTTCGCAGTGTACAAACATGGATGTAGAAACTACACGCAATACGCTACCGCCTAACTCTTTAGGACCAGAAACAAAAAAAATACCATGATAGATATTTTTCTCCAAATTGTGGACTAAGGTGGCTGAGGAAATTAAAATTATTAGTTGTGTCAATCGAACGTTCACTTGGTGCCTGTCGTTCGCACGCTGCACTGTGTTTCGCTGTCGCTCAAAATCGATGCGAGTCGCACCGACCGAAGCTGCGCAGAATCGCCGCACGCTCTCTGAGCCCTTAGATGAGCGGAAAATCATAATATCTTCTCTTGTAAAAAAGTAACAATTTGTATTAACAAATACATGTTGAAATTTTAATGGCTTCTTTCCCGAAAAGGGATCATTGTACACATCATTATGAACACCTTTTATTATCGGACCAATCCTGAAATCGCGAAAAAGATATCAGGAGGTCCCTACATTTTATCGATTTAAGTGAACACAAATGTAGGGATCAACTATTTTTTTTTCGCGATTTCAGGGTTGGTCCCATAGTAAAATTTGTTCATAATGATGAGTACAATGACCCCTTTTCGGGAAAGAAGCCATTAAAATTTCAACATGTATATTCATTAATATGTATCCAAACTACTTAAAAGAAAACTGAGTATAAAATAATATCTTGGACTATGTAATACTTCATTTATCTTAAAATATGACTCCATAACTTATAAATATCACTTCTCAAAACAAGATTATTTCCCATAATTCAGCTTACTGCCAATACATTAACTAACTTTGAAATAAGGGTAATAAATAAAGATTATTCTAATCCCGACACCCACAGCTAAGTGGCTCGATAGTAGGGAGAGTAAAACACTTGAAAATAACAAATGAGAGCGATCTATGTGTACGTTGTAGGCAATTAATAAGGCGCACGTGCGTTTTCGTTGCGAGTTATTTGTATAGCTTGTTTGACAGTGTTGCACTGTTTGATCTAGAGTATATTTTAGGTTTGTCAAGTAAAATGTACATTTGCATACACTTAGGAAGTAAACGCGGTTAAGTTAAAGTATATTTTGGCTGCAGTTGAACGATTTCTGGCTTGTTCTCCCTTTGACACTTGATAGAGAGGTGGTGGCCTACAGGAGCGTGATAAAAGCGAGATATTGACTGTCCGATATATCTACTGTCGTGACGACATCGTTCGAGGACAAGGGTAAAACGAAGCTGGGGGACTAGTCGCAAAATCGATAATGACATAAACGATACGATAATGTTTCGAATATATCGGACGTACCCTACTCTAATAAATGTTCGGGTGCCTTGTCGTTTATCAAATCCATACACAATTTTTGTGATTTTTTACGAAGTCGTAGACAATTTTCGTAGTGAATGAGACAAAAACAAGGTGTTCGACATCTGAAAAAAGAGAAATACTGTCTATGAGGCGTTGTCAGCGCTAGCGTCTTTTTCAATATTTCAATTCTACAGGACGTTTGTTTAGTTGTTAAATTCAAGTATTCGTCAATGACATTAACAACTAAGGGCTACGGCCAAAAATCATCGATAAGTATCGTTACGATAATGTCACGAAATTTTGTAAGTAGAACCCCTCGGATAGAATGTCTCGATGGAAAGTATCGAAATTAAGATGTATAGGACATAGATCTCAATTTCGATTATGTAGACTATAGATGGTGGCCTTCAAGACTGCAAGCGTGTGTCATCGTCGAACGCACCATCGTTTAACACCATGTGAGGTGGCGCTGGTGGACAAACGCAAGCCCATTAGATATAAAAAAAAAAGATTCAAATGTCGACAGTACGAAATGTTCCTATCCGTAGTCAATATAAAAACTCATTGTGTAATTATAGATGCAAAACTGCTTTATTATATAAAAGTATTCTAGGTATAGCTCCATGTATATACAATAAAATACCTGATACCATAAAACGTCTAAATGTGGTACAGTTTAAAAAACGCATGAAACAACTATTACTTGAAATTTTTTATTATTCAATAGAAGAATTTTTAAATGCCCAATTAATTTAATAATATTACCATTTGACATTTTTATTTTATAACACCATTACATTTCATTATTCTTTGACATTTCGAATTATATAATTAAATATTTTTTTTACTAGCATATTGATTCAAATTTCTCATTTAGATTTTAAATACACATTTGTACGCCTGCTGGCATAACATAGCGGACTCTTTATTTAAGAACTTTATATAATTTTTTGTACCTATGTTACACAAATGAATAAATGACTTATGACTTAGGAGATCTATAAGAAGTTGTGTTTTCATTGTTAGAATGTGTTGTCAGTTCAGTGCAAACGTCTATTATTGTTACTTTAGCATTTCAATAGAGACACACTGGATTTATCATATTGAGATTTAAACATAAAAGCAGACTGTAGGTGTTCGATAACACTTACACTTACCCACTTTAACTATGAGCCATGTTTCTACTTAAACTGATCTAGTATTTACTGTATATTAATCTAGAGTTGTTATTCTGGAGTATTTATTTAAATTGGCTGTTGTGTTGTTGACACGTTTCGTATTGAGCAAAAATACCCAATTACCGGTATTTATCGCTTGCATACTTAGGCTGGTCAAAATACAACTTTCTACATAATAGTATTGTTACCTAAGGTCCGCATTACAGAACGTTCCTCAAGTACGGTTTAAACTTCAATCACCTGATCATTACTTAAGGATAGAATCGGTGCTTGAGCATCGGTCTTATTCATATACGGTAATTAAAAACTTCAATTCAACATAGCAAACGAATATAACCTGAAATAGGAAAGAAATCTCTACTCAACCGATGTCTCGACCATACTTGAGTGATTTCAGATCAAATCTCTCCTCAAATACTGAAACAGGGTGACAGTATAAAATAAAGCTAAACTCAGCAGAACCACAGAATATCTAATAGTACTAAAGTACAGAACGGCCACTCACCGCCCCCCGCCAATTCAAGATTCCTCGCCCGCGCCCCGCACGCACCCGCAGTTTGACGTCGATTGGACTGCAAGATTGCAATGGATGTCAATCGCCAGTCGCTACACAAGCATGCCATCTCTGAGAACTACTAAGTAGCACTTAGAACCTAGTCAGCACTACGAGCGGCGAGCATCCCTAACCGCAAACCTACTCGTGTGTGTGGGTTCGTGTATACAGACGTAAGCTTGCGTATGTAGGTGGTGCTAGTATTCATAATGTACTAAGTGTCCGAGGTGTGGCAGAACTATAATCAATAAATCTCTGCTTGAAGAATGTTCTAAAATTAAATCCCAACTCAAAACTAGTTTTAAACATTGATCAACGCTTGAGGATCGTTCTGTAATACGAGAATAAGTGCGAACGAAATTAACGAAAAAAATTAATCATCATGTTTACAACACGTATTACCTAATTGAAAAAAGTAATAAAAACCGGCCAAGTGCGAGTCGGACTCGCGCAGTAAGGGTTCCGTACCTCTCAACGACCTGATACCCCATAAAAACTGATTTAATTTACGAGATTTTATCAAAAGACATCAACGTACAGTGCGCGAAATATGAATTTTTGCATGTCTTTCTTACGCAGTTACCGCCACATATGTCTATGTTTGTCTTATTTTTAGTATTTGTTGCTAAACTACATAATATGCACTATAATCTGACCAAGTTTGATGCTGGTATATATTACGGTTTTGAAGATAGAGCAAAAACAAAAACGTTGAAAAAAATGCCTGTTTTTGAGGTTCCTTGTATATCCCTTTGTTTTTAGACTTTTTTTTGTTTTTAGTATTTGTCGTGATACACCTCATAGCAACACATATTCTGAGAAAATTTCAACCGGTTACCTATTACCGTTCAAAAGATACAGCCCTGTGACAGACAGACGGACGGACGGACGGATGGACGGACGGACGGACGGACGGACAGCGTAGCGAGAGTAATAGGGTCCCGTCTGTCACCCTTCGGGTACGGAACCCTAAAAATGATGTCTGAAAGACGCTGCAACATCTGTTCAGATGCAAAAACCATTGAATGAATGAAGGACTATGAATTACAATTTCATACGCGATTAATATCATTAATATATGCGTCGGCAAAGCTGTAGGAAAGGTTACGAGGCACAAGCCTTCAAGCATTTCCGATAATACTGTATTACAGGTCGACGGGTCTGGGAATAGAGGTATACTTGTTATGTAGATTTATTAGTAAATTTTAAGGGTACGGGTGCCGGAGAAATTACAAATTACACATAAGACTTTCCATCTTCATGTCTCAGTTTGGCGAACCGACTTGCGGTACCATTTAGGCAATAGCCTAGGTGGTATTGAAGTTGTTATGGGCAAAGGTAACCGCTTAACATCAGGTGAGCCTTTAGCTCGTATCGCCATCCTATACTATAAAAAAAAAATACAGTTAAAAGTATTACTAAGTAATTTAGGCTAGTGTTCATAAATGACTCTTATTTAAGACTAGCAATTGTCATTCATACATGTAGTCTATACAGGGTTATTTTTAATATACCAAAATCACTTTAATAATTTATTTCACTACAAATTATAATAAAACAATTTTAACCGGATTATTTATTACCACTTTATGTGATTTAAGGGGAATGTAGCAGACAAGTTTAGTGGCGCTCCCATCAGTAAAAAAATTATTACTCGCTGAATACATAATTTATCGAAAATTTGTTTGTAACGATTGAAGAACAGGTGCGAAATACGCCCACTTTTGGAATTTTACAACTCTCTGTAACAACTACAGCGAACTATATTGTACAGAGTTAATAGTTTCTGATTAAACTACAGTACCTGTACTTCAATCGTTAAAAACTAATTATCGATAAATTATGTATTCAGCGAGTAATATTTTTTTACTAATGGGGGCGCCACTTGGCTGCTACATTCCCCTTAAGTGTAGTCACTGCTGATCATTTTGCACAACTTTTACTATGGGACCAACAGTAAAAGTAGGTCCTACAGCATTAGCAGAAACTACCCTTAAAGTTCCGTGTGGTGTCGGAGGTAAGTTCCGTGTGGTGTCGGACGTAAAGAATTGCACCACCCTCTCTCTTCTCATGGGTGTCGTAAAAGGCGACTAAGGGATTCACCAGAGGATGGGCAGCAGCGTTCTCTGAGTATTTAAACCGCCAACTGCGATCGCCAACCCGCCTGCCAAGCGTGGCGATTATGGCCTTTGGGGAGGCCTTTGTCCAGTAGTGGACGTCTTTCGGCTGAAATGATGATGATGACCCTTAATGTGTTTTTGGTAGGTTTATACCTAAAACAATCCTGTATAAATTCAATGTTATTTTTAACGTAGTTCAAACCTGAAAGTAGTTTGTTCAAAATCACTAGGAAAATCGATTGGAATGGTTTTTATACCATGTACAACATATTAATATTAAATATTATTACAGGTTAACCAAAAAAAATATTTACGGTTATTATGGTTAAATTCAATACTTCAGTGGATAGTGAATAGGTCCTTAAGGCCCAGAAAGTTCAGTTCTATGAGTTTCCTTGCATCATGCAGCCCTTGCATGAAATTCTTCAATCTCTCTGCTTCCTACTGGGAAACTTAAAGTAACTCTAATCTCTAAAAGCATATAATTTGAATTAGAAAAAAAAATAACAGAATAATATTTTCAGATAGTTCTGATGGAAATATTTTTGGAGTTTTTGAGATTTGTATCTACTCTACAAAAATTGCGTTATATATAACGTGGAGGTGACAATACGACAATAAATGAAAACACGGTTATTACTAGTCTATAGAAGCATTTTAAACACATAAATAAGTTGTTTATCGAAAATTAAAAAAACTAGACTTTTATCAGTATATTATAATAGATTAACAACATTATTGTAATCATCTGTAATAATTGAGAAAGAGTTTAAAATCATATGGATTCGCACAGGTCTTTGACCTAATGATCTATGCCAGAAAAATGGTCCTATATTCAAAACTAATAAAATTGAAATAATTTCCTGTGGCTAACTGGATTTGATTGATTTTTTGTGTACAGTCAGAGACCCTGCTACTCTGTACGTTTTTTAATGTCGTATTGTCATCACCACTATATATATTTCTGATTAATAATGTAGGACCTCAGATATTTAACACACATATTGAGTGAAAGTATTGAAATTAGATCGATTAAACATTAGTTCAACTTTCCTTATATTAATTTAACTGACCACCAAACCTTACCTTGCATTAAACTGATTTAATGTTTATTCAGCAAGGCGGCACGCCTGTAGGCAATGTACTACGAACGTATATTATACGACAGAAAATTATTTAGAAAATACTACGAGTATCAAAGTCACGCCTACAGCGGGCCGCTAGTTTTGTGTGGTCGTATGCTAATGAAGAGATATGAAAGACGTACTGTATATTTGTTTTAACGCTTTTGTACAAGGATTGTGTGTGAAAAAGGTTTATAGTTAGAGACGGAAGAGGCGGATTGAGTTGTGGATACATATTTATGTACTGTACTAGCTTATGCCGTGTGGTGCCGGACTTAAAGAATAGCAGCACCCTTATCTCTTCTCATGGGTGTCGTAAAAGGCGACTAAGGGATTCACCAGAGGATGGGCAGCAGCGTTCTCTGAGTATTTAACCAACCAACTGCGATCGCCAACCCGCCTGCCAAGCGTGGCGATTATGGCATATCCCCCCCGTATTAGTAGGAAGGGAGTAGGATATTATTAACAGGATGTTTTCTTGTAAATATGTATATCTCTAGGTTTTCGGTATAACTACCACAGTAGGAATTATTAGGCATTTTTTTCCACATGGATAGATTTACATCCTATGGTGACGGCAGCGCCATTGCGAGCAGATAGACTGGTGTAGGCAATCAACCAATAGATTGCAGGCTCGAATCAACAGCAGGTGACTTTTCGTTTCCAGAAAAATCGAGTTTCGCTTCGCCAATCGTATAAGAGATTCTGCCTCTGGTTCTGGTTCTGGTTGGAGAGATGTAATCCTCTTTCTTGATATCCTAGAAAGAGGATCAACAGAATCAGGATTTGCAAGCTAGTAACAAAATAGATTTTCACATCATATGTAATGGTAAAATGTAAATGGACCATTACAATTTAAGATCATACTTTGTACACCTACATTCTGGCAAATTAAATGAATTTGAATGGGACGCCATTACAGGATGAATTTCTTCGTAGTGGAATAAAAATACAGTGATGATTTTTTCCGTTCATGTTGGCCATCCCCGTCCATCCCCGGCTTAGCCAGGACAAATTAAAAAAGATCCTCGAATGCAGTATTACTTAATTTCGAAAATAAAATTATATCTTCTTTCAGTAAAATTGTATGTATGTACTTACCGAATATGTAGCTAAGTCTATGTACATAGGGAAGGCACTGTCTCCTGGGATACAGGTTAACCTAGTCCAGGAGGCAGAGCTCATTTGTTTTGGAACATATTTGGTTGCTAATATTTTTTTTTTTATTATTATTATTCCATTTATTCATTATTTTACATATTTTTTTACATTTTTAAACATTTTTACAAAAAACAAGAAATAAAAACATTTAAAAATATATAAAAACAGTAGCCCACCGGCATCAGGAACAGGGTCCAAGCTACCGGTGGTCAGGGCCTCAGAGAGAGGAACTTCCTAACGATACGATTATTATTATTATTATTATTAAAATTTCCTATTTTAATTATTTAAAGTTATTCTCAGATGAAGCATTCAAACATTCTGTATACATATTAGATTTCAGACTTCAGCTTCGGCACTTGCGAAAATGAAACAAATTAAAATGTGTTGTTATACAAAATTCATAAAAAAAAAACTTAATAGCCTCATTCACTAAATCACTGTATTGACAGAATATTAAAATCAAGAGTTGCTAGATAGAATGTAGTGACGTAGGTTTTTGACAAATATGTACTTTGAACGCAAAATTTACACTAGCATTAAGTGTTAATTTCGAGCAAAACGCTCAATTTAAACTGATCTAACGATTTAAATTGTGGAAAGAAAAAATCGCTCTCGAGCAGGATTCAAATCTGTGACTCCTGGCTCAGTACGCCAGTGCTTTAGCCACTAAGCTAATGTGAACACTGCTCGTGGTATCGAAATTAACCTCCACTTTGGTACGTCTTTGGGTGACGTCAGCGATATCTTAAAGAAACAGTGTTTCTTAACCGACTCGACTAACTTTGCAGTTAATTTAAAGTCATATAGGTAAGCCTACCCTTACTAATTTTTTTTAAAGTAATTTGCCTAGCTTGAGGACCTAAGCAAATTAAGTTACTAAAATAAAATGTAACCATTTTACCTGACAGTTAACGATAACTAACTTTATTTTGACGTTTAATTCTCACTAAAGACACAAATCATTATGTTTGCCGCGCATTTTCTTGCTCTTAAAACCCTCTGATGCGTGGAAAAAACCGCCACACGTGTTATAGCCTTTTTAGGGTTCCGAAGTCCTACAAGGAACCCTTATAGTTTCGTCATGTCCGTCCGTCTGTCCGTCTGTCCGTCTGTCCGTCTGTCCGTCTGTCCTAATCCTTTACAGCTTAATAACTTCTACAGTTATAAACATAAGTAAATGAAATTTTGTAAAAAAATAGTCTGCATATAGATCTCAATTTTAAAAGAATAAAAAAATAGTTTTTACGTTCTTTAGGGGTGGCGCCCATACATGTGAAAAGGGAAAAAAAAAATTTTTTTCGCTGCACCCCCTCGTATGGGGTATCAATGAATAGGTCTACTAAAATGAAGGTAATGTTTCATACATCACTTTTTTATCAGGTGTACCATCTGCGAAATATAGCCCGCCAAAGTGGCTTGCAATGTGTCCCCCCCCCTGCCATTTCTAAACTATGCAACGTAGAAACTTATAATCTTCCACATTGATAGACCTTTGTAAAAACTCTCTTTTAAAATTATTTCGAGTATAATGTGATTATAATTTTTTGAGTTATAGAGAGAAAACTGAAAAATACTTAAAACGTCCTAGTTCAAAGGTCATTGACCTTAGAGAAAAATGATCATAGCAAATAATGCTCCTTTAGCTACTTTCTATTTGAAAAAATCACAAAAAGTAACTTTGTGTTATGTTGAACACACTTCTTCAATTTGGCTTCTTGAATTTATCGCTAGATGGCGCTACTAACAACACGCTCTGAGTCGCGAATGCTGCCGATTATTGCAAAAACTAAAATAGCCATGATTAATATTCGATTTGATTCGTTTGTACACCTACTTAAGGAACCCTATAATACTGAGCATGGCCCGACATGCTCTTGGCCGGTTTTTTATACTATAGCAAGCGTGTCACCTGATAATAGAAAATCTCCGCCGCCCATAGACAACCGCAACAACTGGGGAGTCGTCGATGCGTTGCCGACCTTTTAAAAAGCCGCTCTTTTCTCGGGAAAACAGCTGACAGAAATTTGTTCCAAAACTTTGTTGTACGAGGGGAAAAAAATGTCGTGTGAAACGTTTAGTAGCTTAACGTAATAGCTTAACCAACGCGTTAAGACGCAGGTGAAGCCATAGCATAAGATATTCTCGCGACGCAATACCACGGAAACAAATGCAATTTCAATGATAATAGGACACTTAATAATAGTTATTTCAAAATGAATGTTTCTTAAGAAATACATCTAATAACTAGTTATTTATTTGTTGACGTACTAGGTATGTGAATAATTGTATTAGAAATTATAGGTGTGAAATTACGTAGATAATCTGTGTGAGCATTGATTTACAAATATAGCAAGATCTGTGAAATATAGTTGGAAAGATTTATGTATTTTCTTGATATGTGGTATTTTAACAGACCTTATTTTAATTTACCTTGTCTCTGACAAAAAGTCAAAAAAAAAACGATCAAGATCTCTTTTTTTTGACGCCTTCGCTGATATATTTAGTCACATGTCCGACTCTGTCTCGTTTTTTCTTCATGATCTAAAAAAACATTTTATGTGGTTTTACAACATTTTACATGTTTTTATGCCTATTAGCGGACTCACTTGAGGCATTGAAAACTAAATTCCAGTAATAAATTTTCCTTAATCTATTAAGTAATTCCTTACGGCCTTACTCTAGGTAACCATTTGTTTAATCTACTCAACATTTTGTTTAACTACGTAAGTCGTTCTAACAAAGAATCATTTGTGCTGCCGAATGATCCTATAAATGACAACATTTTCTTGCAATTTATGACATAAAATTCGTGACTCCTACGCAGTCGTTATTTGAGCAGGAATTATTCTCATTTGTTTATTAAACACAATTAAATTTTATGATCAATACAGCTCCGACACAATTAACCCTATATATCAGGGCATAAAATTTGTGATTTACAATTATTACCTACTATACGAATTGTTACTAAATATATAAACAATATCAACAATCCTGTCTACAAACTGTATTAATACCACTAAACAATACGAAACTCAAACCTATTATAATAAAACTCCTATTTTACTTTCTGTGGTTAGTAACACAAATTCAGTTTATTTCATACAAGTATCTAATTCAGTTAAGTACGTAGGTTTGCCATTTAGCCAACCCACTTTGGTCAGATATACCAAGTTAATGGTATCGGTTGATGAAGTTAAGAAGGACGGTCACTAATGAGGCTTATCGGCGCGCGCGCCGCGATGACACGGCCGATGCCTGCGTGCGCGCATTGCTACACACCGGCTTGTTAGCGACAGGTAGCTGTGCTTTGATTCAAGGAATTAACGTAGGAAATGTTAATTGATAGACGATGGATAATTTTGTATGTAAATGTTATTGGGGTGGTACCAATGTAACAATTATTGTCATCATTAATTGATCGGTCGCTGTAATCAAATTTTAGTAACCCAAGATTATATTATATTGTATTCGACACAAACTACATGTTCTAACAGAATCTTAACAAACTATTTAAAAATAAACCGATACACTGTGTACAAAATGGTGTAGATACTGGCAATACTGGAGGAGAACAAGCATTAAAAATCACGTAAATTCAAAATTATGTAATTGTAATCTCTTAGTTACAATCGTAACTTATTTAGCCAATTATTTGCAAACATTTTCATGATCAACTACAATGCTGCCTCGAGATAGTTTTTCATTTTCCATATCAAGTTCATAAACGGTTTCTTGGTCACTATCAACAGAATCAACACTCATTAAATCGACTAATTCTTCTGCATCCTTACAATTATTTCGTTTAACTTTGGCTCTTCTAAAAGTAAGCTTTAGCATACGACAGAATGCGGCTAGTGTAATAAACAGCAAACAAAATAGTGTCCCACTCAGTACGGAATCTATTATAGACCATTGTTCACCACTGTCTCTTGAATCCATGTCGCTAAAAATTTTATGACGAATTCCAGGTTTCTCTCCTTCAAAATACAGGTTATCTTCTAATGACTTATTAATATGTTTAGCTAATTGATGAAACACCAACTTCCCCAGCCAATCTGCTAATTCATTCTTACCCATTTGACGTAATCTGCGTTCTACTATTGCATGAGTTTTGCCTTTTCCTTCCCATTTTTCTCCACCACCATTCCATTTTACCAGCAGCTTTATACACGGTACATCTTTTGGTACTTTTTGCTCTGCTTTAGATAAATTCGCTGGAAGATCGTACGAAACAAAATGCAAAGAAGCAAAGAGTCGGCGACATTCTTCCGCGGTCAAATGATCAGCAATATAAACGAATTCTTGTATATTCACGTCTATAACACATCCTTTAAAAGATATCTGAAGATATAACACAAAACACAAATATTTCATGTTCAGTAGCTATATTATTCATGGCTAAAATTAATGTCATAGTGATTATATTATCCACAGATAACATACATACTGATATTATCTTTGATTAATGTCATCTTTATCAGAAGTCTCTAGAGACATGACATTTACCACCGGTAGAAGCGTAGTAAGTAGGTTCGTTTCTCGTAGGTAGAAGCAGGTAGATGCAACAATTTAAGAAGTAGTCTTTATTCGTTGGGTAGATGTCATATCTGTGGTTTGCACTCTCTAGTACATCTGGTCCAAACACAGATTGGGTCCAAAGCGTCCGAAGCTTAGTCAATCGTCCAAAGAGAATATAATCACTTGGTCTTGGTCTGGTCTGTAGTTGTCACCTAACGGCCAAAATTAATATCCAATCTATCCACGATTTGCCCTACTAGAGATAGGAATTTGACATACACTCCATACAAAATATGTCAAATTGCTATCTCTAGTAGGGTAATTCGTGGATAGATTGGATATTAATTTTGGCCGTAAGAGTATATAATCCAAATCCTTAGATTATAATATAATCACCACGTTTAGTTGTCACGTTGTGACGTACACAAATATGAATAAATAAAAAATCCATAGATATTTTGTAAAAAGATCTAATTAGATCAAAATTCTCTGTTTGCAAACCATCTAACTTAGATAGCTGCACATGTACCTATATAAAGGGTAGCGGGCCACTGTTTGCTTATAAATAAGAGATGAGATAGCAACATGTATCTATAGAATTAGCATTTTTATCATACGAACAACCGACTAGACACTGATTTATCTACAGCTCTCAACACCTTGGAATGTTCTTACAACGAAAAATATTATTTGAAATTGTGAGACTTGTATTTCCACAACAAAATAATTCTTGTAACGATTAGATCTAATAATCAAAATGACTACTTAATATAATTACAATATTAAAGTCACTAAACTGCAATATACAAAATTACAGCATTTCCCCAGAATCGCTTGTAACTGTTGAACTAAATGCGTGTTGCGCAAGCGCCGCTAATGGGCGCGAGCGCACGATACCGACATACACAACTATCGACTTTACACTATCGTACCTGTAATAGACCAAATATTTCATAAACAGCTTTAATTCACTGGTTTTATGTTAAGTTAATAATCATTTAGAAACTCGCGCTGAAATATAGTCATTATGTGAACAGAAATATAGAGATAAATGCGTAATGACTTTACAAGAAAAGACTGAAGATAAATCAATCACAAAAATCTGAATTTATCAAAGTTAAATGTTAAAATATAATTCCCTAGTAAAATAAAGCTCCTTTAAATAATAATTACGTTGATGGGGAGGGAGAGGGAGACCAAAGAAAAGATGGATGGATTGCGTGAAGCTTCGTAAATGATATATATGAAAAGGGAGTAAATGATGAGATGACGGCTGATAGAAGAAAATGGAAGAATACGATGTATTGCACCGACTGACCTCAAGTAATTTGGACATGGGCACGAAGATGATGTTGAAAAATAAAAACGAGTAAAATCCTATAGAGATGACATGATGATAATGATCATGATGCTATTTTTCGGAGAACGGGAAGTTATAGATTCAAAATTCAGGAAATATAAACACAATCTGGAAATTACAATATCAAGGAAACATTTTTTTTAGTCAATATTAATTTTATTGCCCTTAATATCTATCAATAATAGCTAGGTAACTGTGAATTTTATTCTATAGCCAATTTTTAAAAGTCAATGTTACTGAATTGGGTTTATACCACAGACGTATTATACGTCCGTGGTTTATACAGCATGAGTTTTGAAAATAGTGCTGGAAGGCCAAATCTCAAAACTCCTTCCAACATTTATGTATATATTAGTTTCAGATTTGGGCCTCCAGCACTATTCTCAAAACTCATCCTGTATATAAAAAAATATGACAGCTTTAAAAATTGCAAGCTGATTCATAAAACATCATAATTATTCAATTTTCATAATAATAATATTGGGCGGCTGGGTCGAGGGCTTGATGCAGAAAGCGGTACTTCGTACATTATGTTTTTTTTTATGTTTTAGAAATATTTAAAAATGTACTAAATAAGTTCAATAAGTTGAATAAATGGAATAATAATATAAATAAATATAATAATAATAAATAAATATTTTTGGGACATTTCTACACAGCACCATCTAGTCCCACTAACTAAGCAGAGCTTGGTACTATGGGTACTAGACAATGGATTTATTTCGTATTTTTTTTTTTTTTTGTAAATACATAAGTCAAAGTCAAAGTCAAAAGTTTTTATTTCGAATAAGCATACATGCACTTTCAAAACGTTAATTATGAATCTAGTCGCACGGTTCCAAAAAGTTGGTCCTATGGAGAAGAGCCGGCAAGAAACTCCATGTATATACTCTTTTCAAATAATAATAGTACAATGATTTGTTATATAATTAATTGAAAACAATTCTGTGAGAATAATGTAGGTTAATGACTGAGACAAATTCACTGAATTAAACTAATTAAAGATTAATAATGATTTTTAAGTTTAGGCAAGGAACCCAACGATCCGATACTTTATGCCATTAATAGCTACATTATGTTCACATTTACAGCGATACTTATAACACATAAGAAACACCCAGACAAACACAAACACTTCTGTTAATCACACAAATATTTGTGTCCTGTGGGAATCGAACCCACGACCTAGTGATCAACAGTCCGACACTCAAACAACTAGACCACAGACGTCAAAAATAAAAAAGTTGTAAAAAAATTATGTATATAGAATGAAAGATAATTATAATTAGATGAAGAATAAGTTATAGTATTCATAAAATAACTCTATTAACTCGATTATGTATTACATAATCATAACAATAATATTGACGATCTAACAAAAGATGAATGAGATGATTATTACAAAAAAAATGTGTTAAGACATACAGCTGAATATGCTACTAATGCCATACTCGACCTTTTCATATTTGTGATTCCAAGTTCATAGCAATGAATAAAGAATCTTAAGAACATCAGTATAGAGTTTAAAGTATTCGGATACAGAAGTGTCACAATAAAAAGCCGTTGATGATGTATAAGATGATGCGTGAAAGTGAATCCTTCAATATCATTTGAGTTGATGAAAATAAAAGCGTAATTGATTCTAAAACAAATTAAATTCCACCTCTAATCGTTAATAATGAAAACTTAAGGCTTCATTTGGAATACTTTTTAGTGCAGTTAACTACCAATAATGTCCTCCCGGCCGAATTTCGGTCACGGCGGCCAATCTCAATGGAGACTAACCATCTGCGCGGGACATATTATAGTGCACAAGTGTGTGCGCAAACACAGGTGCACTCTCTATTCCCTCACTCTCATAATCCGATGGGACGGCAATTCGACACGACCGGAGAGAGATCAGGCGCAGGACCGACGGCTTTACGTGCTCTCCGAGGCACGAACGGGTCTCGATGTGTAACGAAACGGTCACCCATCCACAGACTGACCGTGGCTAGTGCAGCTTAACCTTGCAGATCATACAATCCACACGCTTGCTACTTAGCCACGAGCCCCTTACTACTAATATGCAGGTACTATTTCATAGATTCTGTGATAGTCCTCGAAAAATGTAGCTAGCTTTCAATCTTAAATGTCAGCATTAACATTGTTATTGTATATTATTTCTTATGAGATCTTTAAAAAGTATATCCAATTATCCATGTTGTTTCTTGCTGGTTCTTTTCAATAGGACCCACCATTTGGAACTGTGCAACTAGAATTCACTACTCAAAAGCACCTGTAATTAGATCTATTTGAATAAAAACAATTTGAATCAAGACAATTGTTAAATGAGAGATGACCTTTGCAAAAATAACTCGTAAGTCAATCAGATTGTCATCGCCATTGCACTCAAATTCCCCTCACTAGCATACAATATCTACTACAATTTACATAAATTGAATCTAATATTCTTAGAACAATATCTGCGAGACCGTCGAACATCATCAGGCATTAAACAATACAGTTGTAATACTCGACGATTGCAAGAAATATGCTTAGAAATTATCAGAGACCATTATTGTGATGCGGAATAAGGTTAGTGCGGTGGAGCCGATCGGTAGCGTCCGCAGCGGTATATAGAACGCTATTAGATATTTTACCTAGTTTGTTTTTGTTTAGTTTTAATATTGCAACACTTATTCGCTTACACTTACTTGCTTTATATTGCAACTTGTAAAACACACTTTGCTCAAAGATTTTATTGTTTCCTGGGAGGCTTCCTCTACAACAAAGCAAATCAGACCCTCTGTATTTACTCACTACCTAAATATAAATGGAAAATTAAGGTTTCCAATTGGTTACAATCTCTAGAATATGAAGCTACTGAAAATCTCATTCAAGTTATCCAATAGAGTGTCCTATTTTTGCTTCCATCTTCCTTACACATGTAATCTGGATTGTATACACCCACATAGCCACGCACACTCCCTTACACACAATACCTCCAACATCATGGGTGGCCCCCACATCCACACACAGCCCCCACATCCACACACAGCCCCCACATCCACACACAGCCCCCACATCCACACACAACCCCCACACAGACAAGACCCCCCACACACATACGCAAACCTCCCCCACACACATACACACACAACCCCTACACTCCCCTTTATTACACAACGCATTTTGTTATATCCTTACACTACACTTTCACTTTCATTGTTACCTTAACTATAAATTATGTACACATCCGTGACACCAAGATTTTTATGAATAATGCTGAAATGTTAAAATAATATATTAACTTTTGTTTACTATGTCCGGGTAGTTGGGAGTCCTGGAGACCTGTAACACAGGTTCACCTAGTACAGGCTCCAGTCTCCAAAACATAATGTTAAGCAAATATTTGTTTTAATGGTTTACACTGTAAAAATTCTTTATCGGGTGGAGAAATAAATGAATGATTTTTTTATTTATTATTTATTTAGCAATATGGCTACATTGTGAATAAAAATGTCCTCTCTTCCGTTATCATCAACATCAACGCAACCTATCGGAGTCCACTGCTGGACATGGGCCTCTCCCAAGTTGCGTCACAACACTCTATCCTCTGTCTTCCGCATCTAATCCCCCCCAGCCACGTTCTTCAGGTCATCGGTTCAACTGGCGGAGGGGCACCCTACGCTGCGTTTGGCGATTCCCGGTCTCCACTCAAGGACTCGTATGCTGCAGCGGCCACCGGTCCTTCGATAGGCATGGCCAGCCCACTGCCACTTCAGCTTACTGATTCTATAAGCTATATCGGTCACTCCAGTTCTTCTTCGGATAATCTCGTTACAGATTTTATCCTTCAAAGAAACTCCAAGCATAGCTCGCTCTATAGCTCGCTGAGCGACTTTGAATTTATGGACTAGCCCAGCTGTCAGTTTCCACGTCTCGGCACCGTAAGTCATGACAGGCAGGACGCACTGGTTGAAGACCGCTATCATCATTTCAGCCAAAAGACGTCCACTGCTGGACATTGGCCTCCCCCAAGTAGCTAAGACCGCTATACCCTTGGAATAATAAAGGGCTAGTTTGATGGTGCTCCTGAGTTATATTTTAATCCCTGCTCAATCAATATTCCATACAGTCTCCGCTGCAACAGTTTTGACAAATGATTTTTAGTGGTACCTATAAGTGCATAAAGGTGTAATCAACACGTCAAATACAATAGGTGTGATAAATTCCACACACGGGCGTCCTGCTTCCCGGGAGGACAGCTGCTGGCTGCTGTTGGGGAAACATTGTTTCTCTCGGACGTGCTAAAGGTTTTAGTCGGTAGGAGTCTGACATGGCCCTCCGCCTTCCCCAGATGGAGAGTATCCATGAGGATTTCAATTTTAAAATAAAAAAGGACGTCCTGTTGCGCTACACTAAAGTATATCACTGGTGAGCCTAAAGCCTTCCAGTATCTTCAGCCTAAACTTCCACCTCAAGTCAAGCAGGTCATGAGTGTATTTTTGAAAGGGTCATAGATTAAAGGGGTAAATAAGAGGGTTAATCAAATCAGAATCAGCTCAGCAGAAGCTGAGCCGCATCTGGTTAGACTCGACGCCGACCTCAACGTAATTGGGAAAGGGCTAGGAGAGCATTAAACAAAAAAAAAAAATATACACAACCGTAACCAACAGTCATCGATCAGTCATAGTTTTTCATGCTTTCCTAAATTCACAGCAATTTTCTTATAACAAATACATATGATTATGTTCATAAATATGCAGTCGATTTGTTGCTCCATCTGTACCAGAAGAGCATACATTTTAACTAGTTGCACAAGGTTCTTTTGTCATTGTATAATGATGCTCAGCGTCTGAGGTTTTGTGTATCGGAATGTGCAGTGATTACTCTTAGTACACGGATACATTACTCGTGCAAATATTAACACATTGACCAACATTGTGACGATGCTTACTGCATAAGTTTGTAACGCTACATATTCCCTGTAATAAAATTTTTGGTACTTGAACTTCAAAATGTTTTTCACTATATTTTAAAACGTCATTTTGAATCAGGAACTACTATAGCTACCTCTTCGCCGACGCGATGACGTGACGCTTGGGTATGAGCCTTACCTTTTTAGGGTTCCGTAGCCAAATGGCAAAAACGGAATCCTTATGGATTCGTCATGTCCGTCTGTCTGTCTGTCTGTCCGTCCGTATATCACAGCCACTTTTTTCCGAAACTCTAAGAACTATACGGTTGAAACTTGGTAAGTAGATGTATTCTGTGAACCGCATTAAAATTTTCACACAAAAATAGAAAAAAAAAACAAAAAAATGTGTGGGGTTATCTATGGATAGGTCTTCAAAAATGATATTGAGGTTTCTAATATATTTTTTTTCTAAACTGAATAGTTTGCGCGAGAGACACTTCCAAAGTGGTAATGTGTGTGTGTGTGTGTCCCCCCTGTAACTTCTAAAATAAGTGAATGATAAAACTAAAAAAAAAATATGATGCACATTACCATGTAAACTTCCACCAAAAATTGGTTTGCACGAGATCTAGTAAGTAGTTTTTTTTAATACGTCATAAATCGTAAACCGCAATTACCTTTCATTCAATCAACTCAAATATAATAATAAAATCTTTATTTTCGGACATAATCCATAATTATTGTTAGTAATACAGCAAAATACTTATAAACTACTGTTAGTAACTACAACACAACAAAACCTTAATTCTAAAACCGCAGCACCGGGCGGAATATCCGATACCAGGGCGCGTGGTTACTTCACTGCATGCAGTCGTATCCAGCGCTCAAGCATCGGAGAATCCCACCGGTCCGCCAATACACACAAGATGCTGTTGGTACTGCCACGCATGCGCGTTAAGTTGGAGGCGCACCGCTTACGCATGACTGTAGCGAAGCTGTCAACGTTCGCCTCAGCAAACATGCTGGAGGCGCTGCAATAACGCGGCAGCCCCATCAGCATCCTGAACGCATTGTTATACTGTACACGCAGGTCGCTATATGCCCTCAGTGTATAGTCCACCCACAGGCTGCACGTGTAAAAGGATTGGCAGTATGCTTTAAAAAAAAAAAAAACATTTAATTTCATAAACATAAACCTTATTTAACTACAGTTATAGCTAGATGAACAACTAAATAACTTCTTATACGTCCAAGGAAGGTACGGAACCCTCGGTGCGCGAGTCTGACTCGCACTTGGCCGGTTTTTTTCTATGGAAAAGCCCAACGATACGTGATAAAAAACTTTCATGATCAGTACATCTAAGTAGCAACGTCTTAGTACCCGACACGTCTAGTTAACAAATCGTCTTTATAGCAAAACGCCCAACTATCGAAACATCTATATAGTAAATCGTCCAATGAGCAAATCATCTTATTCTCATAATTCACATGTTATAAGAAGCCCCCTTTGTATCGATATGTGAAAAGAACAGGCTTCGCACTTCAGCTATGGACTGAGTTAAAGGACAATGCCCACGGATGGGCCCATTTTTGGCGCTATGTCAAAACTGTATGTTATTCAAAAATTATGTCTTATTTTTTCATGTTTATTTGTTCTTTATCAACATTTCTTTCACCCTAGCATTAAAAAACATAATAAATATGTATTAAACTGAATCGTAAGTATATACTCCATTCAAACCGAACGAAAATGTTGCCAGATATCAGACTATTTCAACAAATAATCGGAATCG
Organism: Asteroscopus sphinx; assembly: GCA_949699075.1. Lineage (NCBI taxonomy): Eukaryota > Metazoa > Arthropoda > Insecta > Lepidoptera > Noctuidae > Asteroscopus > Asteroscopus sphinx. The sequence continues at coordinate 14,897,272 of OX453022.1, read as the reverse complement.
ATTCTAAATAGCGATACTTCTATGAATTCACTTTTACTGTGTTTCAGATGCTATTAAACTAGACTTATCTTGATTGATTGATTTCTTATTTTTTCTTTCCACAATTTATATCTTTAGATTTCGGTTCACATGCGTAAATCCGTTTTTTTTTTTTTTAATTACTCATATGACGTCAAATCAAAAGAAATTGCAAAAAATATTTTTGTACAGAAAAATGAGATGATTCTTTGCTTTAAAATACCTATGCATTTATTGTAAATATTGTTATAATCATTTTAAATGAACTGCAATATTACTTATAAAATCGATATTAATTAATACACCCAAAAACTTTAAAGCTTGCAATGTTAGTATTTAAAAAATACTACAAAATCGATTTCAAAAATCGATTAACAAAATAATTATATCTTGCAACACCATACATGGTGTCTCTGGATGTCCTTATGGGTGCGTTCAGGGGCCGTATTATGAGCTTTTAAAAAACCATGCAAGTTCCAGGCAATCCATTTAACTGCCTTGTAAAATGTCGTATTATGACATGCGTAAACCTGGCTGACTTCTGGATGGATAAGTTGTCTATGGCTGTCTTTTAACTTTTGACGGTGACGTTTAGGAACAAGATTAATTTTTTTGTCGGTAAGTTACGGTTTTAATTTTGTAATGTATTGATATTAAAAATTCAAACTATTAGTTGCATGAACACAAAAGTATAATTAAATATTTAAAGCATCGTATTTTGCCTACAACAAAAATAATAATGTGTTGATTTTACCACATTTTACTAAATGTATATTTATATGAATGGTTCACGGTGTTACGCTTCCGAACGACACCCCATTTAAAAGTCAGCGGGAAGTTAATCGTAGGTGGGCAAAGAGTATATAATCACTACGTTTAGTAGGTGGGAACAAAGAGATTTCAATACATCTTATTATTTTTTTATTACTTTAAATTAATGTTTTAAACAATACGTATTAGAATGGCGTAAGTGCTATGTGTGATGTTATTTGGCTTAAAATATGTAATAAAATACAAAGAAAATAATTTTCAATTTCATGTTATTTAGTTCAGACACAGACAGTAAAAAATATAGACCAAGTGCTGCGAACAATCCTACTGAAACCACCAAAACCGTGCTCCTCCGTGTACAAACCAGCGCTCACGCACACACATGCACATCAAACCATGCTCACCGCTCTCAGTACACATGTCGCGGCATCGTCTAGTAAGCATGGCCAAAAAATATATCTTTCAAGAGCATATGTGTGCGTGAGCGCTGGTTTGTTCACGGAGGAGCACGGTTTTGTTGGCTTCATTATGATTGTTCGCAGCACTTAGTCTATATTTTTTAATATGTTGTCTGCCTTGAAGCGTCGCTTTCCAGAAACGCAATTACTTCGTAATAATCGCAACATGTTAGTGTTAGAATTATTATTGTGGATTATTATTACCAAATCTTACCAAACGAACTCAAAGCAATTCAATAAAAGGTACTCTAAGACAGCTTTTACTGACTGGTTTCTAATGTCACTTATTGACTGAAAAAAACAGAAATGAAACGTCAAATCAGCGTTCATAATACGGTTATCGCCAGCCAGTCAGCCAAAATACGGGCAGAAGTCGGCTTGTAGTGTCACGTGACCGCTGACTCGCTGGCAATTGAGTTACTAATACGAATTTGCCAGGCAGTTCACTTTACAGCGAGAACTGCCTGGAAATAAGAGTTCATAATAAGGCCCCAGTTACGTGGGACACTCAGAAAGTTTTGCGAAACTAAAAAAAATTGTTCTATACGTACATATATTTTTATCAAATCTTTTCAAAGTACTTTCCACCAGCCTCTATACAAAGATTCATGCGCCTAAACCAGTTTTCAAAACACTTTTTCCAGTCCGCCGCAGACACCTCGTTTACAGCCTGCTCGAACGCAGCCAGCGCATCTTCCGGCGACGAAAATTGTATCCCTTTGAGCTGATTTTTTATTTTTGGGAATAAAAAGAAGTCACACGGTGCTAGATCAGGGCTGTAAGGAGGGTGACCCAGGAGTTTGACTGGCGTGCTGTCCAGGAAGTCCCTCGTTTTGAGTGCGGTGTGCGCAGGTGCATTGTCGTGGTGGAGCAGTAGCCCGCGGAGCCCTGTGTTTGGTCGCTTGTTGCTTATAACAGAGAAAACTTCTGGCAAACATTTGGTAGTATACCATTCGGCATTAATGCTTCTTTGATCCCGTAAGGGAATTGATACCAAGTGGCCAGTCAAATTAAAAAAGCTAGCGATCAAAATCTTACCCCCGCTTCTAGATCGCTTCACTTTGGTAGGCGTTGGCTCATTTTGAAACACCCAAACAGTCGACTGGCGCTTGGTTTCTGGGTCGTATTGATAAATCCAGGACTCATCACCTGTAACGATGTCGTAAACACGCCGAGACGAGCCTGCTTCAAATTTGTTAAGCATATCACGGCACCATTCCACCCGGGCCTGCTTCTGAGCATCGGTGAGGTTGTGCGGCACCCAGCGTGATACTATCCTCCTCACGCGAAGATGGCTGTGTAGAATCTCGTGAACGCTTCCCGATCCAATCTTCAATATGTGTTGAATCTCCTGATATGTAATTCGCCTATTGTCTTGGATTAAATTTTTCACTGCTAGCACGTTTTCTTCGGTAACAGCCGTCAAAGGGCGACCGCTTCTTTCGTCATCCCCCAAAGTTGGTCGACCGCGCTTGAATTCGTTATACCAACGATACACGGTTGCCTTGGAAGGGCCTTCATCCATGAATGCCATTTGAAGTCTATCGTACGATTCATCCGGTTTCAGGCGACACTTGAAATCGTATAAAATCATAGCTCTAAAATGTTCCCGGCGCAGATCCATATTTCAGTGAGACACAATACTTTGAATTAACTCGCAAAAAATGTGGAGGGAAATTTTGAAATTGGAACTTACTTATTTTTACTTATAAATAATCATATTTTCGAAAAACATTATAACTGGCCAGTCTCCCATATATAAAAACTTTTTTTCGCAATACTTTCTGAGGGGCCTGGTATATCGCCCAACGATGCACGGAGCGTACGGTCGACCGCACGTCGGTGGTTACACTTTGACATTAGCAGCATCTTTATTTCGTAAGCAGTAAGGGCGATTTTCGAATTGACGTGTTACCACTGTCATGCAGTCGACTGTACTTATCAATCAGTTAGGAATTGGAAAAAAATAGATTTCTCTTAAACCAGGGTGAAAAAATTAAAATCGGTTTCAGAATAATAAAAGATAATTCTTGGTCTACAAAATAAGACTAAAACCGATTTTTTTGAGGGGCCTAAAGCTCCTAAGAGAATGGGCAATGTCCTTTGTTTTGGTAACAGTGCTGTAATGGCCTAATGTTTTATTTGACCAGTCTAATTCTAGCATAGCTATTTATAAGATTTCTGTAGGAAAATGTGCGATTACTCATGTCTTTGATTTTAGTAGTAGTTAGAGCTCCTTGTGAAAGAGCCCGTCCGGGGAAATCCTATCATCATTTCAGTAGAAAGACGTTCACTGCTGGACATAGGCCTCCCCCAAGCATCGCCACAACGACCGGTCCTGCGCTTAGTCCTTTGGAAGTACTATAACCGTACCAATTTCTGCCGCCAAACCGGATGCTTGTATTGCTTTGTTCTGGTGCAAAGAGTACGAGCGCCGGTGAAATAAAATCACTCTTTAGGTCTCAGTTAGTAGCAGTTAGTGGTAGTTAGTAGGTTAACCTAGGTAGTATTGAGAGTGCACCTGAGTTTGCGCACACACTTGTGCACTATAATATGTCCCGCGCAGATGGCTAGTCTCCATTGGATTGGCCGCCGTGACCGAAATTCGGCCGGGAGGACATTATTTATTATTAGGTAGTATTAAAGTTGTTATGGACAAAGGTAAAAGCTTAACATCAAGTGGGCCTTTAGCTCATATCGCCATTCTATGCGACTCGACGTTTCTCTTCCCTTAATTGAGACACAAATAGTAATTGGCAAACTGTTTACACGAAAATACATTGATTACGTGACGATACATTACATCGACAGTTTAATTAGCACATAGTCGTGCAGTTAGCCGATTACTATGTCAATACATGTCCAGTACATCACTAACAAAATATGTTTCACAAGCAACTCTTCCACAACCTTCGATACCGGCCTTCGTAATTAAAGAAGACGATTCACAATTACCGTAGTTTATAGATGCCTCTAATTATATGTATTTGATGTTTTCTATACGGTGTGTGACGAAAGAAGGCTCATTCGGACGGTCATTATTGGAATTAATATACCTACGTGTCAGTTCACGAGGTTCTGTGTAATGATTGGTACTTGATTTTTAGTGTTCGTGAGAACATGTTCAAATGATATGTCTCTGCATGTGAGCTTTTTGCTCAATGGGCTAATACGCTACATGATCATTTGAAAAATTTCTTTTGTAATTGATACGAGCGCTAATGTGTTGAATTGTGCAATTTGTAGGCAATTATTGATAATAAAAAGCTGTGATGTCAGTTTTTTTGGGTGACCTCCGACTTCTATTAATTTTTTCATGTAGTTTTGTTGTTTGGTATGTAACCGTTCCTTCCTTCTTTCATTTCTCCTTGAGAGATGAACGGAACAGCGTCAGAGCTAGACGTAAGGTGTGGCCGTTTACCGGAACATGGGTTAAAGATAATTGACCTATCTGCATAAAATAATTATGCAGAACATAGTCTGTTAGTAATTTTTTTTCAATTTTGGATGACTCGGAAGCGCACACTCGGAAATAATTCTTAGCTCGTATGTTTCTCAATATGCTAACAAAAATTTTACAGTGTCACAAATGTCTTGTGTTACTACTGCACCCTTTTTTTGCATGTAGGGTGTCCTGGTGGTTGGTGCAACCAGGACAAGACGCGTGAAAACCCCGGATTTTAGAGCCCAGAACCCGGACAATGGACATATCAACAGGTTTTTTTAAACATAGTGTAATAAAAAACTATTTAGCGAGTCGGTTCGTCGGTTGATCGCAGCGTGCGGGCACAGTGCGTATGCGGCCCAAGACTACATTTTTAAACCCGGACTACAAATGAACAAATAAAGCCCCGCCCGGACGCTCCCCAGATGCCCTCTAAACTAGGACCTATTCGGGGAAACTCGGACGGATGGCAACCCTATTTGCATGGGGAAATCCTCTTGGACGTCCTCCGCCCAAAAAAAAGGACTTAAGCCACAACGGTGTTCCTCCCACTACCATATCGGTAGTATGCTGGTGGTTGGTGTGGGAAATGCTCGACATCAATTTCACGCTAGGCAGGTCTTCAAGCGTTAGAATCTTTCACGACGCAGCCAACAACCATACAATTTTTCAAAGTAATTTCACAATTAACAGTTCAATAAGAGCAATTAGCAAGTTATGCAAATCTTACGTAGTTACAATAAGTGAAACTATCATGCTAGTACATATGATTGGCCAATTAAACTATTGCTCATAACATTACGCCATTACGCAAAAACTTGAACTATGAACCGCTTCTGAGCGATATCAAATTAAAGCGTGAATTAATTTTCAAAATTATGGGGTATAGACAGTCAATCAAAATAGAAAGTTTTGTACCAACTGGCTTTAATGTTGCCAATGTGTTTGAAAAATTTATGTGGAATTTTTGTCTTGACACCTGACTAGAGGCTGTTATATAAAGATGTAGGTAGGTACCTAAGATTGTCTATTAATGATAAGACCAAACCATGATAATTAATTCGAGGATATTAGCGCTGATTGCAGAAAAACAGGCTTTGCCTAGTTTGGCTACAGATGCTTCATATTTTCTGTACTACCAAAATATAGCCAATAGGGATATGTCAAAAATAGTTGTATACCTTTTTGTCATTAAAGAAGATCAGTAAAAAATATTATCATGATAAATAAGACCTGCTGTCCTGCATAGATCGGAATGTTGGGCTACGAAAGAAATGAATGTAAGGCAAATTGCATGCAACTGAGATGAGAACGTTAAGAGGAATGTGTGGTGGAACGTGAATGGATAGAATAAGGAATGAGTATGAAAGAGGGAAACTAAAAGTAGCACCAGTGACATAAAAGTTGTTTGGGATTTATTCACAAAACCTCGCTATGTTTGAATTGTTCGACCTTATACCAGCCGCTGCCTTCCATCATCGTACCACCCGCTATAAATCTAAATTCCATCCTCACCATCTCGATGGTTGGTGGTCAACTACAGTACGTTTCACACGCAACTTTTTGCCTCGTACAGCAAAACTATGGAACCAACTTCCGTCAGCGGTTTTCCCGAACAAATTCGACATGGGAGTCTTCAAGAAAAGAGCATACGTCTTTTTAAAAGGTCGGCGACGCATCGGCGACTCCCCTGGTGTTGCGGATGTCCATGGGTGGCGGAGATTGCTTACCATCAGGTGACCCGCATGCTCGTTTGCCCTCCTAAATGAAAATAAATGATTTCTATTATATTCTATTATGTTATAAAAAAAAAAGACGTGTGACACTCGGAGACTGCCGCGGTAAAGCTATTGCATAGCATTTTTTTATGTAAATACAAAGAGGAGGTGCCCTAACGCCGAAACTCTAACCAGGCATGAGTCACCAGATTGCGGGGCGAAGAGGGGGATTACGCATGCGCAGTAACGCCGATACAACCAATGCCACATAGAGGCGATTTGCAGAACTAAAGAGACAAGCGTGATATTTCAAAAAGTCATTAAAAGTTCTGCTATTCATCGATAGATGACAAAACTAAAAAGTATCACCGCTGTGCCGGTCGGAGTGGGGGGTGTTAGGTTATTTTCGTTAAGGAATTTCTGGATTCGGTCTTCACGCTCAAGGCCCGTGATAGAAGCTATGCAATAGCTTAAAAAGTGAAAATTTGGTTACTAAATAATCATAGAATTGATTAAGTTTTAGATGCCTAAACACATTATTTATCATTTGCTCTAGAAATATGGCACGATTACAGATCAACATCTTGTAGAGGAGAATAGGTACGTTCGACATTGGATATCTACAAGCTGTTATGTATTATGTATATCATTTGCTACACAATCCTACCGAATGTGCAGTATTTCGATGACATTGAAACTCTGATATATTGAAAACCAAACCTTGAATACAAGTTTACAGGATTATGCTCGACAAAACTGCGAACACACTGGCAAGGTACAGTCAATGCAAAAATGCTTGAACATTATATCTTACTAACATTATATTCACACCAAACTGCAGGATACAGTCGAGAAGAACGTGGCATGTTATTTAAATTAAGCTACTCATACAGTTTATGTGAAACAGAAACATTGAGTGTGGCGTCGTTAGGGCACCGGCAGAGTTGCATTTATTTATGAAATGTAAATTCATCTGATTGTAATAACAAAACTGGAGCCACTGCTCTCTATATTAAGATGTATTATTTACATACTGTATGTTGAACGTGTGAGCGAGTGTTTGTTACGTTAAGCTGTTAGTGTTTGAAAAATTATAATGATTATGTTTGACTGTGTGTGTACACACGGCTACACATCAAGCTGTACATTTCCAGTATAAGCTGACCTCGCATTGTATAGGCTTTCCGTACAATGCGAAATCAACTTATACTGGAAATGTACAGCTTGATGTGTAGCCGTGCGTACTTTGCACTTTACTTTCGATTATCTTCAATATCAGAGGGGATTTTACAAGTTTGATACAGTTAAGGGAGATGTAGCAGCCAAGTGGCAACCCCATCAGCAAAAAAATATTACTCGCTGAATACATCATTTATCTAAAATTCGTTTTTAACAATTAAATTACAGGTACAGTGGCCGTTTTTCGAACCTTTTTCTATCTACAACTACGGCGAATTATAATTCACAGAGTTAATAGTTTATGATCAAATTACAGTAGCTTTTACAGATAGGGGCGCCACTTGGCTGCTACATTCCCCTTAAGTAATTTGTAACAACCTAGGAATTTATTTCAATCGAAGTATTTGCATAAAAGAAATAGAGGGGCTCATAGCGATGCAACGACTGCGCGGATTGTACGATTTGCAAGGTTAAGCTGCACTTGCCGCGGTCAGTCTGTGGATGGGTGACCGTTTCGTTACACATCGAGACCCCTCCGTGCCTCGGAGAGCACGTTAAGCTGTCGGTCCCGGTTGTCATACGAATATCTATGGCAGTCGTTACGGGTAGTCAGAAGCCTGAAAGTCTGACAACTGGTCTAACCTCCGAATGTCAGTATTACCCAGTAATTGGGTTGCGGGGGTCTGATGGTAGTCGCTCCGTGTAAAATACTGGTGTTCAGCCGCATCTGGCTAGACTGGAAGCCGACCCCAATATAACTGGGAAAAGGCTCGGAGGATGATGATATTTGCATAAAACTTGGCTAGGTACGCACGGCTACACATCAAGCTGTACATTTCCAGTATAAGCTGATCTCACATTGTACGAAAAGACTATACAATGCGAGGTCAGCTTATACTGGAAATGTACAGCTTGATGTGTAGCCGTGTGTACAATCAGACGCAATAATGTCTTCTTATCGATGGTTTTAAAATCGCTAATAATGGCTGTCTGACTATAGACAGAGTGGCGGATAGTTATTATATGTCTATGTATAGATGGGATGGCCCTACTTATCCACTACTCATTGTCATATTACATTTGCCTGGCTTGAGTCAGACAAATATTATAGACAGTTTAAAATCGACTAATCGGATAGATATGATTGCTTCCGACTGTACTTATAACTCTGCGTTTATTCAATTAATAAAAGTATTATTCTCTAGTATTCATAAGACACTGTAAAATCAGTTTTAATGACACAGACATAGTAAAAAATATAGACAAAGTGCTGCGAACAATCATAGTAAAGCCAAAAAAACTATGCTCCTTCGTGTACAACCAGCGCTCACGCACACACCATGCACCTGGAGGATATTTGCTTTCGCGATGCTTACTGGACGATGCCGCAACATAAATACCGAGAGGGGTGAGCTGGCACGGTTTGAGGTGCCTGTGCGTGCGTGAGCGCTGGTTGTACACAAAGGAGCATAGTTTTCACTATGCTTCACTAGATTGTTCGCAGCACTTCGTCTATATGTTTTACTATGTCTGTGTTTAATGACGATCAAAAACGTGAGAATGCGAGAAAAGGGTTTGAATAAGGTTCCATAAAATATAATGCGAAATAAAATGTCTTGTTTGTTACAAACAATCTAGTAAACGTGCCTAATCTTGAGTCATTTGCTGAAAATTTATTACATGAAACAAATTTAGAGGTTAAAACCGCTAGTCATAGCTCACAAATTGCAATATTTCACATTAAATTTTCAAATATTTATCATTCGTATGACAAAAACACAATCAACCACTAAACAACAGTTATTTGCACGACTTGCCTACCTACCTACCATTATGTACTACAACCAGTAGTAAAACAGATTCGTCATCAGCCAAAACACAAACATCGGTCAAACTTTATCAATAGAATATCGAAACTAATCAATCAACGCTAATATAATAAAATACATGAACCGCACACGACATCGATACCGTGAGCCGGCGCGTGCGCACACCGTTATAAAGGATAACTTTAAAAAAAGAAGGTGTGACGTAACGATTCGTGACTCCACACGGCTGAGCGTGACTCTTGTGACCACTTGCCGACGTTTGTGGTGTGTTTAATCGGCCCTGCCCTCAGACGTTATAGATAAACAATAGCTAACGGTTTTTGTAGTTTTTGGCAATTTTTGGATTGAGCTTTTCGTGTTTTTGCTTTACCGTTCCTTACTGATGAGAAATCAGTTGTTTTTTTTTTTGTTGAAACGTGATCTTGATGTGTAAGATATTGCTCTCAGATGCTTAAACGTGATAACTTCTTTTTTTGCAAGATTCAGCTTTTTTGGGGTTTAGTCTGCGTTTGGAGTTAAGTTGATGTTGTAAATCAAGTAAATATAGGTAAATAGAAGTGTTTGAACCTGAAATTCGGTCTCTAACCACGTTACTTGTCAAATCAAAAAAAATACTACGTACGAGGGGTTGATGTTCGCTAAGGGATCTGCGAAGAGGGTTCGATAGGATATCGACTTCTCTTCCCACCCGCAGAAAACGAACCAGGCGCCGCAAGAGGGACGCTGACCTACAGCCACCCTAAGAGTGGGCCTGTGGGTGGCGGACTCGGGGTAGACCGCCGCCTGACCAGTCAAGGCCCGTGATAGTGGCACGCAGTATTCCACGCGCGCCAGTCATAAAGAGGCTGTGGCCAAAGTTAGGCCACACTGGGAGAAGGGGTTCGCCTAATAGTAGCGAGCCGGGACCTGTCGGGAGTGGTAGGAGAATACAGGTATCCCACGCCCCCGGCCGATGGTAGTTGGAGGACCACCGGTAAGAGACTGAGACTGGCTCCACCTTCCCCGGGCGGAGTGCGTCCATGAGGATTTCCTCACGAACAAAAAGGTATCTACATAAGGATAAAAGGCTGCCCTTCTGGCGTGGAACCCTTGAAAATGTGGTATTGACTTTGACACTTCATTGAGCAAGTGGATTTGTAAAAACAGAACTACCACTTTCCGAATGGTCTCATAGAGTAAAACTTTGTTAGAACAACGAATTTATAGAAGATATCAAGAGAATATGGTATAAGGATACGAGTACTAACTTAACCCTTTAGTTAATATTATTTTTACCGACAAAACAATTTGAAAGCATTCCTAATCTGTTCGGTACAAGAACCCCACAAGGTTTCGATATTTCAACTTCATAGCCAGCTATTCACAACTGTCACAGAATATAATCAAATACAGTCTTTATACTGCACGACATTCGTAGTTCAAAAGATAAAGTCAAAATCTGAAACCACAACACTATGGTATTTGACAATTCAATAACAGAATTACAAAGGTAATCACGGCGAAAATCGGAACTAATTATCAATAAAGAAAGTATGACTACTAGCGCCATTGTCAGGGGTACTGTAATGGTCAGTGTATCGGGTCACGAAAAGTCACGACAAAGCCTTATCTTGGTAGAAAGTGGTTCACTGTTGACTTCATGAGTCGGTATGGTTCTGATGGATTTCGGTTCTACGCAACAGATAATAAGTCACGATTGATTGTCCTATACTGTTATGAACTTATTATTGTTGTAGAATTAAGGCATAAGCGGTAGCGACAGCGTGCGACCTCCTATTAGACTCGTTTACTAGCATCAGAATATTTTTTAGCACTCGTCGCTTCTCATCTAACATTAGGCACTGTAGAGGTGCATCCACACCGGTGTTGACGAATGTTTGTCAACATTTAGAAACATCCGGTGTGGGAGCGGTTTGCCTCTGTAAAGTTATGGAGTTAGCTCAATGATACTCAAAATACCATTTAATTCATTTATTAATGGACCAAAGGTTAAGAATACAAAAATGCGAGGGAGCACACGCGGAGACCGCTTATTAGGTACTAACGACTCGTCCGATGAATTTAAGTAAAACTGCTAATTCCGCAATCTGTACAGTGTCACCGTACAGTCAACATTTAGAAACATCCGGTGTGGGAGCGGTTTGCCTCCGCCATCGGATGTTTCTAAATGTTGATAAACGTTTGTAAACGTTTATGAACACCGGTGTGGGAGCAACTTAGAATTTAAGAAACCCTATAAGCTAAAAAAGCTGTACTTAAAAAATAAGTTGTTAATGTTGAACCTAGTAACTGGACTAATAACAGGTGACTAATTTTTTTGATTAGTTTTTATTAGAAATTTCGAAACTTTTTCAAGAAAAATAAGCAACAGTGAAAAAACCAATTAAATATTACAATGTCAGTTTAGCACGACAAGGACAGAAAATGTCCCCTCCAAAAACTGTAAATTCATGGATTTTATTATTTAATCCAAAAATATTGTCGTTTCTGTACCTTTTTTAAAATAATATAACAGTTTTGGTATTTTTTTACAGTAGTGAACTACCGGAATGCCTTGTAATAAACATACAAATTGTTTTATAATTTTTCACGGTAGCTAATCAATCATCCAATTGTACGATCACGACGAGCACTGAAAAAAATACAAGCACAGCCAAAATAATATTTAAATGACGAGGACAAATAACAATAGTTTCGGTTGTAATTTTAGTCTGCCTCAAAATAATAAAATCATTATGTTTGCGCAAAAGTCTACTGAGAGAAAAGGTCAAAGAAACTGACTTAGAACAATCTATTTGAATTATGCTATTTCTTACCTTTCCTACCAAACCAAAGCAAACCAAGCAGAATGTTGGCACTATTATAAATCGTCCAATTGTATGTACATTATTTTTCTGTTCGTGTTATTACAAAGACTTGTATTTTCTGCAGACCTGCTAGGTTATTCACAACTATTCGAAAGTGTCTTTCTGAATCCGTGAGAAAAGTTACCGAACGTGTACACTAGACGCTATTCGCAAATACGAAATTTAAAATTTACTGAATGACGTCAATTTACAAAAAAAAAAACGAAAGTTGGATTTGTGAATAGCGTTTAGTAAAAGGACATGTTCGATAACTTTACTCACGGATTCGAAAAGTTCAATTTTTCATTATAGATGAGGGCAAACGAGCAAGCGGGTCCCTGATGGTAAGCAATCACCGCTGCCCATGGAAATTTGCAACACCAGAAAAAGACTTTTCTTGACCTCTGTGGTCTAGTGGTTCGAGTGTCGGACTGCTGATCACGAGGTCGTGGGTTCGATTCCCACAGGACACAAATATTTGTGTGATGAACATGAGTGTTTGTGTTGGTCTGGTTGTTTCTTATGTATTATAAGTATGTATTTACAAAAAAAAATGTATCTAAGTATTATATCAATTGTCTAGTAACCATACCACAAGCTCTGCTTAGTTTAGGACTAGATGGTGATGTGTAAAATGTCCCAGAAATATTTATTTATTTATTATTATTATTATTTCTTGAAGGCTCCAATATCGAATCTTGGACGGTTGTGAATAAGCTATCTAAACTGCTGTCGTTTGCCTCAGTTTGCATGCCTGGAAAGAAGGTGAGACATGTCATGTCTAATGAAGGGGCTCCGTATTCAAACTCAATTCAATTGTTAAATTCAACTCCGCATCCGCACCTACACTTCAACATAAATATGATCGAATGTAGCCTCTTATCGCCTATCTCTTACGCCATACGTCATCATTGACGTCTGGGCGTATCGTCGTACTACGATAATCTTGCATCGTATCCGGCTAATCTATCGTCATACATTTGTTCGGTGGGCGTCGCGTCGACGTAACCAATCGGTTTAGAACTAACGTTTTTTGTTATAATCCCTTAAGCACTTGTATGTCAAATTAATTCTTTTTAATTCTAATCTGGGAATGGGATTGAGATCTTGTTTGAAACAGGTTATTAAATGAAGCTGTGAGATGACGGACCTCCCAATAGATGAGTAATGCAAATGACCTGCATAACACAACAGTAACAAGACATGCCACGGTATTTGTTTTTTTAATTTATTAGATCCTACAAAATCCACTTCATTCATTAGTACGTATCAACAAGGATTAACCACACTCAACTCATTGCACTTGATATAACATTGTGACGAGATAAATATTAGTACATTTATTTCGATGCGTGTTAGGAGTAGTATGCTGGGAAAAAGAAAAAGTGACAAAATCAGGAACTCACAGATTAGTAAAATCACCTAAATAAATGACGTCACAGTAAAGATTAAGGAGCTGAATTCTCATTCTGAAAAGAGGCCCGTACACAGCAACGGGGATGGCGATTCAGAAGCTAAGATGAAATCTTAATGGTGGAGCTGGCGGGAATAATTTGGACAGGATAGGACGAAATGGAGGGAGTTAGAGGAGGCCTTCGTCACTGGAAATAGACGTCAATTATTAGCATTCAATTTCTTGTAAAAATCCGAAATAAAGGTTTTTGTTATTATTTAGGCGCAAACTGTGTATCGGTTAGATCACATCAGTCATCAGTCGAGACTAAAATTGTATATCAATCAACTCAGCCTATCGCAGTCCACTGCTGGACATAGGCCTCTCCCAAGTTGCACTACAACACACGGTCCTCTGCCTTCCGCATCCAGTCCCCCCAGCCACGTCCTTCAGGTCGTCGGTCCACATGGCGGAGGGCGCCCTACGCTGCGTTTGCCGATTCGCAGTCCCCACTCAAGGACTCGTCTGCTCCAGCGTGACATGGCCAGATTGGCCAGCCCACTGTCACTTCAGCTTACTGATCCTACAAGCTATGTTGGTTATTCCGCTTCTCCTCCGGATAATCTCGTTACGGATTGTATCCTTCAAAGAAACTCCAAGCATAAGCAAAAAACTTGTAGACTAGCCCGACTGTCAACGTCCACGTCTCGGCACCGTAAGTCATGACAGGCAGGACGCCTGGTTGAAGACCATTGTCTTCAAACTTTGTGGTATAGGCGACAAGAAGACTCAGCGAAGTTTGCCAAATGCTACCCAGCCCAAACGGATCCTTCTGTCGGCTTCTTTCTCGAAGTTGTGTATCTCATGCTGAATTAACTGCCCTAGGTAGACGAATTCCGTTACAACTAAACTTGTATAGCTGATGACAAAAGTATAGGTGCTAATAGGTAGCCTATCTATCTCTTGCTATATAGCAGTATAGGTAATAATTCATGAGCAGGAGCTCTACCTAATTCTGAGTTATTTTCTTTTTCTGATCTTTTTTGTACCTTTCCACATTCCGTTTATGTCTTCTCCAGTCTACTTGATATTCATAAATTTTTGCAACGCTTATTCAGGATTTAAATGTATTAATAGTTGACGTAACCATCATCTACAATGCTACAGTAACCATCAAGGTATTTCCTACCCAATTAGCATAGTAGTCATTCAAAATTGCAGTCGGAATAATGTTGTGATACAATACCGTGCTCTATTTAAGATCATGATACAATCTGACCTACAGACGCAGACATCATTTAAATATATCTTGTTAAGTAGATTAAAGTTTTTACGCAACGATACAATGATATTTTGTACCTAGGTACTTATTGTTTCCTGACGTATTCATAGTCGATTTCAGACAATTGAACTACTAACTATGAATAATTTGATAAAAAAGATTTTTGAAACCTAATATTGTATTGTCATCCAATCCTGAGCTATGTTTAAAGTTTCAAGTCTTCTAGTTCATCGGGAAGTTAGTTTAATATCGATTGCAAAATGTGTACCGGAAAGACAGACATGACTGAAAGCGATTTAATAAAAACGTGGTAAAATTGAATATGGAAATGAAAATGGCGATTATAGGACGGAGGCAATTATAGGAATTTCCGGGCATTACTCCAAGCTAAACAGCCACTACTAAGTCCTAATGCCATTATGCCCGACATAGAAATATAATCTTTTACAAGCCGAGCTTGCGACCTCTAGAAAATCAAAGTAAGAAATAGTCCAACGTCCATCTCTTTAGAAATTACTCAAATACAAACTCCACGAGTACCAAATTGATTAAGACCAAAAGCATTAATCACAAACCACACACACCGTATCGAATCCAAATATCGATACAAACTCGATTTCAAACATCACTTAACAATTCAATACTATATCGAATGCACATATAGATTTCAGAATCGATACTATGAATACGATCGTTTAAACACAATAAAATATCGTCCAAGGTTACTCGAATCCGGATCGAAGATCGCGTCAGTGAGTGGTTGAACTGTGAACTATTGGAACTTATCCATTGTAGTTATAAGTTTAAAGAATGTCATAGAACCACGCCTTCGCAAGCGGGTCACAGTTGAATGTGAGTTAAAAAGCTTTTTAGAAGGCCTTAATGTAATTCGACAGTAGTAGTGACATGGTTTTGTTTAGATGTAAGCTAAGTGGAAGGTATATTAGTACCTACCTAACATATGTGATATCCCTCTCACTTTCTTCATTCTAGTAGTGATAAATAACACATATCAGGGGCTTTACTCCTGACTGGTTCTTAGAGGTTTTACAATACAATAGAAATACTCTTTATCATCATCCTCCTGCCCTTATCCCAATTTATTTGGGGTCGGCGCAGCATGTTTTTTTCTTCCATACATCTCTATCAGCCGTCATCTCTGTGTTTACTTTCTTTCTATTCATATCATCTTTCACACAATCAATCCATATTTTCTTCGGTCTCCCTCTTTTCTTATAGCCATCAACATTCATACTTAAATTTTTCCTCGTAACATGCTCCCCATTCCTCCTCATCACATGTCCATACCATGATAGTCTGTTGCTGCTTAACTTCTCTGTCACTGGCGCTACTTTCAGACTCCCTCTTACATATTCATTCATAGAAATACTCTTTATCGTACACAAAAAAACTGTTTATGTGTTTTTGCTGTCAGTTCCTCTAGGAATTGACACCAGCTTGATTTGGTTCAGAACTCGAACCAGTCGCGAAGTAAGCCCCCAAATGTGACCGTAAATAAGGCAGGTAGATACGAATGTATTTACCACGCTCGCCTCTGTAAACTGCCTTATATCTTATCTTTTAATTTTCCTACATTAAGTTCCCTCATGATACTTAATCGGAACAGTTTCCACTCACCTTCGTCTGGCGTTCGGTAAATCGTCCACACAAAGCCTATGAACTCAAAAAACCTATGTTCATATTAAAAACCGGCCAAGAGCATGACGGGCCATGCTCAGTATTATAGGGTTCCTTATGTAGGTGTAATTACAAACGAATCAAATCCAATATTAATCATGGCTATTTTGGTTTTTGCAATAATCGGCAGCATTCGCTACTCAGAGCGTGTTGTTACTTGTTAGTGGCGCCATCTAGCGATAAATTCAAGAAGCCAAATTTAAGAAGTGTGTCATGTCAACATAACACAAAGTTACTTTTTGTGATTTTTACAAATAGAAAGTAACTAAAGGAGCATTATTTGCTACTATAATTTTTCTCTAAGGTCAATGACCTTTGAACTAGGACGTTTTAAGTATTTTTCCGTTTTCTCTCTATAACTCAAAAAATTATAATCACATTATACTCGAAATAATTTTAAAAGAGATTTTTCATAAAGGTCTATCAATGTGGAAGATTATAACTTTCTATGTTGCATAGTTTAGAAATGGCAGGGGGGGACACACATTGCAAGCCACTTTTGCGGGCTATATTTCGCAGATGGTACACCTGATAAAAAAGTGGTGTATGAAACATTACCTTCATTTTAGTAGACCTATTCAATGATACCCCACACGAGGGGGAGCAGCGAAAAAAAAATTTTCCTCCCCATTTCACATGTATGGACGCCACCCCTAAACTACCTAAAAACGATTTTTTTATTCTTTTAAAATTGAGATCTATATGTAGACTATTTTTAACAAAATTTCATTTACTTATGTTTATAACTGTAGAATTTATTAAGCTGTAAAGGATTAGGACAGACGGACAGACGGACAGACGGACAGACGGACAGAAGGATAGACGGACAGACGGACGGACATGACGAAACTATAAGGGTTCCTTGTAGGACTTCGGAACCCTAAAAAACACATGGTCGGATTGATCTCTTAGGCCCGTATTACAGAAGGTTCCTCAAGTACAGTTTAAACTCTAATCACCTGATCACTACTTAAGGATAGAATCGTTACTTGAGTATCGGTCTTATTCCAAAACGGTAATTATAAACTTTAACTCGACAACATAACAGACGAATTTGACCTGAAATGGAATAGAAATCTCTACTCAAGCGTAGTCTGAACCACACTAGAGTGATTACAAATCAAATCTCTGCTCAAATACCGAAACAGGTGACAGTATAAAATAAAGCTAAACTCAGCTGTTCTAAAATCAAAGCTCAACTTAAAACTAGTTTTAAACAGTGATCAATGCTTTAGGATCGTTCTGTAATACGGGCCTTATATGGTCAAAGTTATTTTATTAATATGTATCGTTTTTGTTTTCTGATATTCTACTAGAAACACTATTATTGACCCAAACTCTTCGTTTCTAGGTAATACTAGTCCGCGGCCACTACGTGTCGTACCTGCCACTTTGCAGCCGCAACGAGCCAGTGTTCCTGGCGGCATGCACGCCGCTCGCCATGCCCGAGACCCGCGAGTGTGTCGTGCACGGCGCCACCAACGTGTTCACCACCGTACACGCCATGGACATGAAGATACTGCACATTGACGCCAAGTAAGTACACTGACACTTGTTCTATGAGTGACGTCACATGTGCGAGTGTATCATGCAAGGCCCCGCCACCATGTTCAACACCGTGCACGCCATGGACATGAAGATACTGCACATTGACGCCAAGTAAGTACACTGACACTTGTTCTATGAGTGACGTCACATGTGCGAGTGTATCATGCAAGGCCCCGTCACCATGTTCACCACCGTGCACGCCATGGACATGAAAATACTGCACATTGACACCAAGTAAGTACACTGACACTTGTGCCATGAGTGACGTCACATGTGCGAGAGTATCATGCACGGCACCCCCAACATGTTTACCACCTTGCACGTCATGGACATGAAGATACTGCGCATTGACGCCAAGTCAGTAGGCTGATATGTGCCACGAGTGACGTCACATGCGCGAGTGTGTCATGCACGGCGCCACCAGTGTGTTCGTGACCGTGGATACCATGGACATGAAGATACTGTACATTGACCAAGTAACAACACAATATGATCTCTACTGAACTCAGCCTCTCGTGCTTTACAATTCCTCTAAATAGGAAATGCTCTGCCATGCACTGCTTGTAGCTTCAAATATTTTTGGCTGGATAATTTATGGTTGATTCATCATCTGCTCCTGAAACAAAATACTTATATATTTCATCCCAACAATACGTTATCAAGATTTGCATCAACTAGTCCATATACAGAAACCCATCGTACAAACACCCCACTGGTTCAAGGTTTCCACTCAACAAACAATACACTATGTGTAACTGTCACAGGACCACTGTCCATCAAAGGCTGAAATGTATGACAACATCTCTATTGAGCTCGTTTCATATTCATGCGTTTCGTCACCGGCATTCAATGGCTCGAAATAATAAGACGAGTTGAAATATATGCAATGGTAAAGAGATGAGTCGCACTCGACGGAAAGTACAAATAATCTGACGTTTTTTATGCAGCTGTCGGCTTGAGATGTAGAATTTATACACAGAAGAATATGTCTTAGTGTTGCTTTTTGAATGGTCAATATTGTATCATTTTATCAGTGCTAGTCTTCAGAAGTGTAATTTCATTTTGCTTTGGAATCATTTAATTTTCAACCTTACTTCATTTTTTAGATTCCATACCTATGTGAGCAGATAGAGTTATACTCATCCTAATTCCAGTCTTAATGAACTCCCCATGTAATTCATCTTCGGATGTGACTACAAATCACAATCTTGATGGGACTTATTTTTGATGTAAACCCTCTATTTGATTATTCCTTGTAAGTCCCCAACCCAGCCAATAATAACACAATAATTAATGTATAATTTATTCGAATGCTCAAGCCATCGGGCCTTTCATTGCACTATATTTCCGCGTCTAGTGTTGAAATGTAAACACGGCTGTCACCTGTTCGGAAGCGGACAGACTTTGCATACAATGACAAAGTTACAAGCTCCCGTGAAACTCTGTACTAGAGCGGTGTACACACCTAACCATCGAGATTTTACGAAATACTTAGAATAGAGATTGGTTGAGAATGTACGAAATTCTGGGAGCTCTGTAAATGCTTCTGAACTTTAAGAAATGAAGCAATAATAAGAAGAACCAATAACCAAAGTTTCTGAAAACCTTTAATACTCATAATTATCACTATCCCCTAAATGTCCATTTCTGAAATGAGCCAAACGATAAGTTATACTGTGAAAATTATCACATGGTAGACTGATGGTTAAATTATAAATTGCTACCCTTTAAGGTCTTCAACCAGTGCGTCCTGCCTGTCATGACTTACGGTGCCGAGACGTGGACACTGACAGTTGGGCTAGTCCACAAGTTCAAAGTCGCTCAGCGACTATGGAGCGAGCTATGCTTGGAGTTTCTTTGAAGGATAAAATCCGTAACGAGATTATCCGGAGAAGAACCGGAGTGACCGACATAGCTTGTAGGATCAGTAAGCTGAAGTGGCAGTGGGCTGGCCATGTCTGTCGAAGGACCGATGGCCGTTGGAGCAGACGAGTCCTTGAGTGGAGACCGCGAATCGGCAAACGCAGCGTAGGGCGCCCCCCTGCCAGGTGGACCGACGACCTAAAGAACGTGGCTGGGGGGGACTGGATGCGGAAGGCAGAGGACCGAGTGTTGTGGCGCAACTTGGGAGAGGCCTATGTCCAGCAGTGGACTGCGATAGGCTGAGTTGATTGTTGATAGCACCCTTTAAATAAATCTTTAAGTCGTCTTTTATGATTGTCACGAGTAGTTTTAGTATCTAAATTCACACGACAATCCACCTAATACACATCTGTAAACCCATCAAAACGCTAACTTTGATTTACGATATATTTACCAATTAACATTTTATACGCCAGTACGTTTAATAACTTAGGTTTATTTAGCATAAAACAGATTTAGCATAAAAGCATAAATGATGCTGTGCATGACGCCATTCAAGACACTCCATTAATTAACAGACGAATCTATACGTTGTGTACTAATCAGATGAAATTATGAATAATTCTAAGCTGCATATGCACTTGGTGATAAATGTTAGACAACTTGTTACCCGGCTGCCTGAGATTAGACATATCTAGACAGCCTCATTTATTAACGGCCAAAATTAATGTCCTATCTATCCACGATTTGTCCTACTGAAGATAGGAATTTGACATATTTTGTATGGAGCTTATGTCAAATTCGTATCTCTAGTAGGGCAAATCGTGGATAGATTGGTTATTAATTTTGGCCGTAAGAACATCAAAATATCCAAATATTTGCATATTTGTGTCATTGTAGGCCGACTATAACCATAATAACGCGATCTTGCCATCCGAATGTGCAATTTTAAAAAGGCACCTGTTTACATAATAATTATATTTTGTATTCGATTATTTTCCCTGCGTGATCGAATCAGAAATGAGGAGATTCGCAGGAGAACGAAAGTAACCGACATAGCCCGAAGAATTGCCAAACTTAAGTGGCAGTGGGTGGGGCACATTGCTCGCAGAACGGATGGCCGATGGGGCAGTAAAGTTCTGGAGTGGCGATCGCGTACTGGAAGGCGCAGCGTGGGTAGGCCCCCCACAAGGTGGACCGACGACCTGGTGAAGGTCGCGGGAATCCGCTGGATGCGGAAGGCACAGGACCGGTCGTTGTGGCGATGCTTGGGGGAGGCCTATGTCCAGCAGTGGACGTCTTTCGGCTGAAATGATGATGATGATGATGATTCGATTATTTTGAGGAATGAGGTTTTTTTTTTATCTTATCTGGTCTTGGACGCCCCATAGTCCCTGCGACCTGAAAAGATCTATTGGTCCGTCTCTTGGAATATTACAGCACCTCCCCAAGTTGCAAGCCTATCATGAAATTGAGTATGGCATTGGAGGTGGAAGATTTGATCTCATGAGTTGAAAGGACATGGCCTCCAAGGTACTGGCATCATCACATTCGCAAAGTATATTTTCTGTATTCACTGTTTGATGTGAGATGGGTAAAAAATACTGTAAAGCTAAAGTGGGATGTGGACTCACGAGTATTTTGTGGGTTTTAAAACACTGATGGCAGCTGAAGAGATGCAAAGAGTTTGACGCTAAACATAAAGAGACTGAAAATAGTGGGATAAGAACAAGAAGCCGTTTGATCTGTAAGGGGACAACACAGCCTTATACATAAAATATTAGGTCAACCTGTAGGACTGTAGTCCTAAAAATCGAAATGTTCGAAATGTATCGATTTATCTTCTTTCCATGAGTGATGTTATTGTTCGTATACACATATCATCATCGTAATTATCCGCCTGCCCTTATCCCAATATACACGGTGAAATTTGAGTCGCTTAATTCTCGAAAAGAGGTCATTGTACTCATCATTATGAACAACTTTTAATATGGGACCAACCCTGAAATCGTGAAAAAAAAATCAGGTGGTCCCTACATTTTATTGATTTAAGTGAACACAAATGTAGGAACCAACTGATTTTTTTTTCGCGATTTCAGGGTTGGTCCCATAGTAAAATTTGTTCATAATGATGAGTACAATGACCCCTTTTCGGGAAATAAGCGACTCAAATTTCAGCATGTATATAGGATCGGCTCAGACTTCAGCAAGTCTGTTTCTTCCAAACATTTCTATCAGCTCAACTATTTTGGGTTTCAGACATAAATATTAAGTTAAAGTCTATTATGATCGCATCTTCACCAGTGCACACGCAGCTTATAATGAGCTATGATTTATATGTTAAACGGATCACGCACGGCCATATGTCACAAAGTCTATAATGTTCTATTGCATCTGGTGGTAGTAAACATCATTGTTCTGTCTTATGCGACATTATACGGTTTTCAATGAGCGTGTACGTCATATACGTGGGACACTCAGAAAGTTTTGCGAAACTAAAAAAAATTGTTCTATACGTACATATATTTTTATCAAATCTTTTCAAAGTACTTTCCACCAGCCTCTATACAAAGATTCATGCGCCTAAACCAGTTTTCAAAACACTTTTTCCAGTCCGCCGCAGACACCTCGTTTACAGCCTGCTCGAACGCAGCCAGCGCATCTTCCGGCGACGAAAATTGTATCCCTTTGAGCTGATTTTTTATTTTTGGGAATAAAAAGAAGTCACACGGTGCTAGATCAGGGCTGTAAGGAGGGTGACCCAGGAGTTTGACTGGCGTGCTGTCCAGGAAGACCCTCGTTTTGAGTGCGGTGTGCGCAGGTGCATTGTCGTGGTGGAGCAGTAGCCCGCGGAGCCCTGTGTTTGGTCGCTTGTTGCTTATAACAGAGAAAACTTCTGGCAAACATTTGGTAGTATACCATTCGGCATTAATGCTTCTTTGATCCCGTAAGGGAATTGATACCAAGTGGCCAGTCAAATTAAAAAAGCTAGCGATCAAAATCTTACCCCCGCTTCTAGATCGCTTCACTTTGGTAGGCGTTGGCTCATTTTGAAACACCCAAACAGTCGACTGGCGCTTGGTTTCTGGGTCGTATTGATAAATCCAGGACTCATCACCTGTAACGATGTCGTAAACACGCCGAGACGAGCCTGCTTCAAATTTGTTAAGCATATCACGGCACCATTCCACCCGGGCCTGCTTCTGAGCATCGGTGAGGTTGTGCGGCACCCAGCGTGATACTATCCTCCTCACGCGAAGATGGCTGTGTAGAATCTCGTGAACGCTTCCCGATCCAATCTTCAATATGTGTTGAATCTCCTGATATGTAATTCGCCTATTGTCTTGGATTAAATTTTTCACTGCTAGCACGTTTTCTTCGGTAACAGCCGTCAAAGGGCGACCGCTTCTTTCGTCATCCCCCAAAGTTGGTCGACCGCGCTTGAATTCGTTATACCAACGATACACGGTTGCCTTGGAAGGGCCTTCATCCATGAATGCCATTTGAAGTCTATCGTACGATTCATCCGGTTTCAGGCGACACTTGAAATCGTATAAAATCATAGCTCTAAAATGTTCCCGGCGCAGATCCATATTTCAGTGAGACACAATACTTTGAATTAACTCGCAAAAAATGTGGAGGGAAATTTTGAAATTGGAACTTACTTATTTTTACTTATATATAATCATATTTTCGAAAAACATTATAACTGGCCAGTCTCCCATATATAAAAACTTTTTTTCGCAATACTTTCTGAGGGGCCTGGTAGATGCTAATATTTTCATGCTTAGTTATGATTTGTTGTTGGTTTGGATATTCTAGTATTGATTATTAAAATTATACTGGTCTTAAGTTTATTGGCGGAAAGAGTTTGATGATTGATAAAATTCTATATTGCTACTAAAATTTTAAAGAAAATCAAAAGTTAATTGATCGCTTGTGTGTGTTGTACTTTCGGATTGGTTGCGGATTCCGTAAGGCTTATCATAATAGTAAACTTTCTATTAGAAATACATGAACTAAGAATTTCATATGTGATTTCACAAAATCCATAGCATGTCTCATCAGTCATCATTATGATACGTGCTGAACCTCCTAAAGAAAGCAATAGCAGCAAAAGAAGTAGGTAAATCTACCACAGTCAATGTCCAGTCAGATGTGTAAGGCGGAAAACCGAGTGTTGTGACATAACTTGAAAAAGTCCACATAGCAGTAGACCACGATGAGTTGAGATTGATTGATTGCTTGCGTCCATACAAAGTCTTACATTAGGTAGGTACTCGGCCAAAAAAACAGTACGTCCTTCTAAATCCTTAAGCACAACAATGATATATTTTAAAAAAATTGATTGATTGTTAATGCATCTTAAAGTGGTAGTTGCCTTAGCTTTAATAAAACATTAGATGCTATCATAATATTTTAGTGTAGTTAGTTTAATTTCGTTCAAATATCAGTGGCTTCCACGAAATATATCTCTCATAAATTAATGATGCGGTAGATAAATAAAATAATTATTTATCATTCATTGGAATCTTAGTGATATTAAAGGTTAAGAGGCATCACACATTGAAGCTCTCCTATAAGTCTTTTATTTGGATTGTTAATAAAATTAAATTATTACTGTTCAAAGAAGTGGGTACTTATTCAAAGTCTAGATGATGATCAATACTTAAGTCATACTCTATCTGATACTCGGTTTGTACTCTTTATCAACCTTACCTTCTAAAGAAATCCTCATACTAATTAAATATTAATAAAAAATATTTTTGGTACATTTTTACACATCACCATCTAGTCCCAAACTAAGCAGAGCTTGTACTATGGGTACTAGACAATGGATATAATACTTAGCAACTTTTTTTTTGTAAATACATACTTATAATACATAAGAAACACCCAGACCAACACAAACACTCATGTTCATCACACAAATATTTGTGTTCTGTGGGAATCGAACCCACGACCTCGTGATCAGCAGTCCGACACTCGAACCACTAGACCACAGAGGTCGTCAAATGTATTAACAATCCACCTAAATGATGCACTGAGAAAACGCGTATAATCAACAGTAAATTTTGATAAAATGACTATGAGTATTGACTGGAAAAAAATCTGCAATATTGTTTTTGTCTTTAAACATGACCTTACTCATCGCAACAGTAGCGATTGGCTCATAGACATTACAATTTGTTTTCTTTACTGGTGCGAACCTCTTCAAATTTCAAAGAGGATTATCTTCAGTCTCTAGCAAAGCTTCTATTTTATTATCTCCATTAAAACCAACAATAATCGACCTTACTACATTATAATAAGTGTTAATAATTATTCGATTAGCCGCTAAATCGATTGTAATCGATATTATGTTACTATTTGTGTTTGTCTCAACTAGCTATTAAATGCTTCAACTTAAGAGTTTTCTTCTCAAGAAGTGGGTCATTGGCAACCGTTTAGAGTGGTGCTAATAACTCATTATATTTATCTAAATTCGAAATGACGACTGTCATTTTTGAAAACGGCAATAGATACATATTCTGATAATGATGTAATTAGGAATAAATAGCTTTTAGATTTGCATTAAATAAGTTTCACAGTAGTAAAAGTTTATAGATTGTTTTAAAGCGATTGGTGTCATGATGTATATCAAGTACATCGTACGTCAAGGGATAAGAAAAAACTCCGTTTTCCTCCAGAATTGAAAGACTAATATTGTACATTCAACCATAGTTTGTATATCACCATCGTCAACTCAGCCTATTGCAGTCCACCGCTGCAATGGATATGGCCTCTCCCAAGATGCGCCACAATACTCGGTCCTCTGCCTTCCGCATCCAGTCCACCCCAGCCACATATATTTACAAGTGGATCTGGCTTAGGCCGCTCGTCCACTTGTCATGTCGGTGTGGTATCGCTTTACTCGGTAAAATCCACAGTTTTAACAGCTAGAACGGAACCGGAACAGTGAGCGGGACACGCGTGAGAGGCCTCAGTATGTAAGTTTCAAGACAAGCTCTGTCTGCTTATAGTGGTTCTGTTACTATTGATATGCTGCTAACTGTACAATGAATTCGTTTGCTTTGCGCCGAGAGCCGTTTGTACGCACGGCTACATATAAAGCTTATAAATATCCAGTATAAACTGAGCTCTCATTATACGAAAAGCCTATACAATGCGTGGTCAGCTTATACTGGAACATTTAAAGGTTGATATGTAGCCGTTAGATCCTCTGGTAATCTATTGAACAGCTGTGCTCCTTCATACAATATCGTTTTCTTGCCGTAATTAGTCCATGGTTTCATTATCTATTTGTATCGCTTTAATAGAGCACTGAAACTGAAACAAGATTCTTTCTCTGAATGAGATGAATTCAGGCCTTAGTCCTCCGGCCTACTGCGGGTTGGCGGACTATAGGTACACACCATCGAGAACTGTATGGAGCACTCTCTGGTGTGCAGGTTTCCTCACAATGTTTAGGTGAAGGATCACCGTTAAAGCAAGTGATAATCAAGTTCTAATGAATACGAAAAGTCAGAGGTTCGCACTCAGAGCCTCTGGCATACAAGGCAAGTGTTCTGAGTCTATAGTATCAGTGCTTTGGCCACTAATCCTACTAATATTGTAAATGCGTTAGCATCAACGACGTCAATATAAAGACACGCGATCTCATATAAGCAGCATGTTCCAAATTCAGTTTACGCAACCGTGGATAAAATTTACGTGTGTTCGCGAGACAGCTGTCAAGTGAACTAATGACAGATGACAGTGTGGTTCCAGAACTACAACTTTGTGTAACCATGTTGTTCTTTTGAACAGCACATCTAGTACGTAGTACATATATTTCGATGGTCAGCATGGATGCTTGTTTATTTGTGTTTCAATCACGCTGAAACGGCTGAACAGATTTAGATGAAAGGACACTGCTAAAGTTACATAGTGCCCCAGCCGTTGGACGTTTCGAATAATAGATGATGCTCACCATATAAAATTTAATGAAGGCAATGTGTTCGGACATTTCTACACAGATTTATTAAAATATTATCTGTTTTGAGGTAATTTTTTGCTTACAAAACTTATGTCAAATAAGTGTTTGCCTAGCAACTAAACAATTTTACACTTCTATTCCTGTTGTGATTCCTGTAGGTGTAAAGGTGCTAAGAAAAGGTTGCCTATCATTGGCTATCTTTAACAGTGGTGCCAACGTAATAAATTATAAAAAAATAGACTACTTACAAGAGACTGGTGAAAAATATTAAATCAAATGGAGTACCAAAGCCGCTCTGCTTATTATGGTGTTGATTGACTCTTTAAAATAAAAAAATATTGTTCTTTCCGCATTAAATTAATTTAATTATACGCATGTAATTGTCGTATATTTTTTTTCTTTCTAACAGACTCAGAGTATTCTTAGCAATGTCCTTTCGCACACAGATTCTACTTTTTATCCCGGAAGATAACCAGTTCCCGAGAGTGCATGATGCAACTTTCTGTGATAAGCCGATTCATATGCGGGCAAAGCCGCGGACATTGGCTAGTGGATTAATAACCTTAAAACAATAAATTAAACAAAACCAAACACATAATAACAGAAAAAAAGATATAAACAAGACTTATCAACACGCAGTCGGAGGCTACGTATGTTTTTGGTCATGGATTACATAATAGTTCCTATGTAGCCTCCGCCTGCGTGTTGATAAGTCTTGTTTATATCTTTTTTTCTGTTATTTTTAAACGCAGTCGGGTTTTTTGTTTTTGTTAATTAATTTTATTATTTGAAATTTTTTAGTTTTGTTATCATGTTTTATTTATCATACTATTAATGCTTTTTTTGAAAAGTCATATTCATTTTTAACGTTGAATATTTTGTTGTTTTTTAGCATTTCTCATTCTAAATTACATTTTAACATATAAGTTGTATATATTTTTGAAAAGCATTTATAAAATCCCTTATTTTGATACCCCACTCGATAGGTTTCGAGGGTAAAAATTTTTTTTTTAAGCCGTAATTTGGCGCCAAAAAGCGGCAATTTTAATTTTTATAATTTTGATATACCCAGTGTCACTCTCACAATTAAGACGAATCTAACGACACCTCACAAGTTAAAATCCATCAAGCCGTTTAGGCTGCAGGGCGTGCCAAAGAAATATACATACATACATACATACATACATACATACACTCGAAAAACATAACCCTCCTTCTGGCGCAGTCGGGTAAAAAATTACCAAATCAAGAACGATTAAAAGTAAAATTATAATGAACTTGAGGAACAAACACAATCTGTTGGGGTCATCTCATCCATCAATCATATAGACCTTGGACACTACAATAGCGGGTTCGATTCCATTTCATAATGTTTGCATAATAACCACAAACATTGGTCTGATTTTATATTAATTATTGTCTATAGTTTTGGATCAGTATTTGATTAAACCTTGAGGCTAAGCTAGTTTCTATTGGATGATAGATAGATTTTAATTAAATTCATATTATAATCTATGTTTACGAAACTACTTTTATTATGTAGACTTTTTGTTTAACTTATTAGTGAGTAACTGTACTATGCTTTATGATGAACTATGAATGATCTTATTAAGAACTACGGGTGATGTTAGCCGAACGGGTAAACCTAATCGGCGTTGGATAAACCTAGGTGTATCCGGGTAAATGCCGAATTAAAATAGATTTTAATGAAATTAAAGACTTTACCAAAAGAATTTGGATAATCTTAGGTACCTACACCCGGATAAAACTTCTAACATTCGGATGTTTTTCTAACATTCAACAGTCTATCTATACTTATAAAGAGGTATGTCCGAATGACTGACAGATTCTTTAAAATATTTACTATAAAGAATATTAGCTTACTGAAAGTACTTTGAAGATGACCTTTTTTGGTTTTTGGGTGGAAATCCTCATGGATACCCTCCGTCTGAGGGAGGCGGAGGGGTATGTTGGACTATTACCAACTAAAACCACACGGTGGCCATCCTCTGCACAACATAGAGTAGTTCCGGGAACTCCATTGACAGCGCCGGTGCCCCTCCAGTGCGTTATTTAATTTCATCAATGTCCCAAAACTAAAAATTTACGCGACCGCAAATCCGCAAATGCACTGCTAGTGTTCTATATTCTTCTTTGATTGATTAGTGGTTATGTTCAGTTGTGGACTGTTATGGGTTGATATGACGAATTACCTATTGCAGTCAAATACTGATACTGCACAGAAGTCACCCAACTTGGTGATGAATTATGTAACCCACTCGCTATCGCAATCATGATGATTTCGATGTTCATTGCTCCGTGATACTTCGTATGTTTTGACAATCTATCTCATCGGCAACTATGCACCACGCACCACGTTATGATTTTTGCTGTAACTTCAAAATCGAAGTTATTGCCATTGTGAGTGCATTAGGGTAGTATGCCACTCGTCAAATTTCTTTGCCCAATGTGACTTTGATCAAATAAATGGGATAGTTTTCATCAAATGTTGTATGTATTTTAACACTAATCATCAAAGAAATTAGATTGGACAAAGATATTGGATAAAGAAATTGACCAGTGCATACCACCCTTACACAATTATTCCACGGGATGCGTTGAAATGTTCTGCCAACGATCTAGATTAACATAAACCTTCTTTGAAATTGTCGGAGACATACAACATACAACTCTCAATAATTATGTTCCATTTCTCTTACAAATTATACTAATTGATTATTATCTGTGTGTCCAGTAGTGAATGGCACCTAGGCTGGGAGCGGAGTTCACTGCACGGAGTTAGCTGGTATCACCTCCTGCATCCTGACTGCTGCAAAGAAGCGCAGAGCAAACATCGGTTAAGTAAGTAAACTTATTGATCTTATGGCATTCACATCAAATTTATATCAAACCGAAAGTGTACTAACAGATAGGACAAATAGTAGTGTTGCGCTTCGTTTAAGGGCGATATGTTACAGATTGGGCACATAATTTGCGCGTATAAATATAAGTGTAATTCTGAAACCGGTGATTATCGCGGACTAGTAGTTCCTATAGGTACTTTTTTTAGGAAATTGTATGAAGGTAAATTCCAGACACGGTGACAATGCCGCCTACAAAGATACAAACCAAATAATGTCGCCTGCGGTCGGTGACAGCAGCTACAGCTGCGGTCGACCGCTGCCGCGGTAGCTTGGTATCAATATCTTGGTATCCGCTGTATCGGAATTATACTTCTTTCTATATGCGTGGCTGGGGTGACTGGATTCGGAAGGCAGAGGACCGAGTGTTGTGGCGCAACTTGGGAGAGGCCTATGTCCAGCAGTGGACTGCAATAGGTTGAGTTGATGATGCGCAAAAATTTCACTTTGCAATCGCCCTAAAAAAATCTTTAAAACATTGTATTCGTATATGGGAGTGACTGAAAATTCTTATTTCAAAACGTAGCAACGCAAATGGTAATGTGTCGAAAAAGTTTGCGATTAAACATGGAAAATAGATTTTATTCCAATTTGAAGACAGTAACAAGCTTGGAAAATTTGGAGATAGAAATAATTGAGCGAGAAAACCATGCTGCTCATAATCCATACAATTTTTAATGTCTTGAGATGTCACATCGTATTATTATTTACCTACTCACTGTATTAAGTACATACAATAAAAAAACACTGAAAAAAGGCTCATAAATTATACCTACACATTAGAAACCCAGACTTACATCAAGATATAGATCTAAACAACACAGTGCCCTCAACGTAATTCCATAACATCAACTCGTGCGCAGGCTGAACCCGTCAATCTCGCTGTAAACTGCACGCTTTAATAGATCTCTAAATGACGACTGCGCATGCGTCCATTGTTTCTGATTAATGATGTAGGATCTTAGTGTCCTAGTGGACGAAAAGTGTGGGAACTTTTATTATGACCGACTTCAATGGAATACCAACACCAGTAAATAAATGTCTGATTGTTTATATATGCTATCAGCTATGGGGCTCCAGCGCGCGACTGTTACATTTTAATAAAATCATTAGAAAAAGCTAGTTTTCCCGTAACGTAGTATTATCAGTGTTTAACGGAACCTCCTGTTCTGCCCTTTCACATCTTCTTTACTTTTGTTCCTTTAGCCTTACGATAAATTCAGACGGAACATGGCAGTAAGAGTGCTCATAAATAATTCTACTATATTGATATCAAGCGCAAGCTAACAACAATAGAATATTAGGACTCAAAATAACGAATTTTAACTGAACTAACTCAAGTAGGTACGTTGGTAAATACCACAATAATAACAGTACAATAATAATAATAAAATAATAAAACAAATAAACAATAATAATATAATTAATAACAGAACAATATTTGTTAATTTATGCATATAAATTTGTAATTATCGTGTCTGTAACCTGTCTGTGCAACAATAAATACAAATACAAAAAAAAACCTACTTTCTTGCAATCCCAATGTTGCGAAAAGATGACAATCGACTATCTGGCACATCGCGTGCGATCGCTCGATAACCTACGACAATACGAAAACGTTTAACGCAGACTTATCTACGACAACACACGTTAGAGAAAGTCAGCAACTGACGCGACGGCGACGTGACGATCGTGTGTGAACGCCTTCCCTTACGTGAGCGATTAAATCAACTAAATCGAGCACTCGACTAAATTTTACTAAACGAATCCCAACCCTATGTTTAGAGTAGGATGTTCTAAATTCAAAATATTGTGCAATACTCGTGACTTCGCGCTTAACGCAAACTTGGTAAATCCGAAATTGGAACACTTTCGGAGGATTCGCGCTAAGATGTTCATAAGTCAAATGTCAGGGAAATAGATGATGGTACGTGGTAATAAACCATTAGCGGATAATTAAATAACCAATGTTAAAAAAAAAAAAAAAAAAAAAATATCTTTGGGACATTTTTACACAGCACCATCTAGTCCCAAACTAAGCAGAGCTTGTGGTATGGGTACCAGACAATGGATATAATACGTATATACTTTTTTTTTTTTGTAAATACGTACTTATAATACATAAGCATGTTAAACTAATTTATTTCAAAATAGATCATTGATGTCATCATGAAAACGAATTTCATTCATTGACTGCTGATATAAGATACTTAGATACTAATTTGAGATTAAATAACAAATTTCCGGAAATTAATATAATTTGGGCTGAAATAAAACGGATCTAAGTTCCAAAACATCATCCAACTGAAATACGGACCTTTCATAACATACTTGTTGAACATTTAATCTAAATCTACGCCTATTTCTAGTTAGAATGGGAATTAATTACTACAACTTACATTCATATCATTATGTCATTCGTTAAGGTGCGCGTAGGCAGAGCTCTGAATACAGCTCGCAAATCAAACCCACTTTAGCCAAACATACCGGTATGTTCTCTGGAATAAATACACTGGCAGTTTGCCGACCCACAATCGCAACAGTCGTCAATCTTTTCCCTCTAAAACCAACAGTCGAGATTGCACAAATGATCGGCTGGCATTAACCCTCATTATTCCTCTACAAACGTAAATTCCTACTTCGAAATTTGAAATAATTCAGCTGTCACAAGGACATAAGACGCATATTCGAATGACAAAATCGACTAACGAACTTTGTCGAATCGGAAACGTACTTGGCAATGCATCGTAGTCGAGTCATCATACGAATGATTCGATAATCGGTAATGACAAGGACGGTTCTCTGCTTGTGCGGTGACCTTTGGAAATTATATTGGTTTTGATTTAGCGGTAACTGCTTTGATTGTGTTTTATTATTAGTTTTTGTTGTTGATACTACAAATAGAAATATTGCTTTGTCAGTATTCATTAAAGTAAGTGAACAGCCAGTGCTTAAATTAACTTATATTTTGAGTGAGTACTGAATCCCCTTGAATAAGTACCTATAGTACTTTTAAAATTTAGCTTTTAGCATTTTTAAAATTTTGTATACAATACAACATAAGTAAATATATGATAAATATATGAAGCACTTTAATTTGCTCTCTCACGCAGCTTGTAAGTCTTTTCATAAAGGTTGCCAAATATGTACTTGATCTACGTTTAAAAAAATACGCATATGCAATGAATTATTGCACATGAATACTGAAATTTGTTCTGACTGTATTTATGTCCCTAAAATATCTCTTCAAAAATAAGTAGGTATTTAACTAAATTCAAATTATGCTGTCTATAATTTTGTGATAGATTTAATTTAATTTAGTTTAAGAGTCTGGTAAACCAGTTGTTGACCAGACTTGTGCCCTAGCAGGGTTCATGTTTGAAACTGTATTATTCTACTGCAAAACCTTGTAAACAACATGAAAACAATATGATTATGACAAAACAATTGTAAATCAAGACAAACAACGGTAGCCATTTTAATTGAACTCGTAATCACCTATGATTTACAATACTGTCAGTCTCAAGAATACATCAATCGATTTTACTACTATTTTATAACAGCAATTCCTATGTATTACTTAGAATTTATAATGTTAATTAATATTATTTCCCTTCATCAAATATCAGTTAATAATATTTCCATTCACCAAAATGTTTATTATTATTATATCTTTGACATAAAGTATCGTTTAGCTTTGAAACTACACTAAAACTGATGTATGAAATAAAATACAACTGTTCAATAATATTTGCCTTTCAAATCCTCGAGTGTTTATAGTTTTTCGCACTAAAACGGTTCCGTAGAAGGAAATTTGTCCCTAGCCAGACTAAAAATATCGTAAATGGGAAATTTTGACTTACAAAGTCCGTGAAGGTTGCTATACCTACAAACATTCGAGTCGGCATTGATTGGCATTGGGAAAGCTGGGTAGAATCGAATATACGAAGATGAATGATCAACAAAAAGGCCGCTGGGTCTACCCGCATACATACTCACTTCAGTGCAGCCATGCACCCATCAATCGGCACAGCCAGGTAAAACGGTTTTGCCGATAGGGCGCGCCGAAAGAAAGTCGTAAACATGGGTAACTCAACAAAAATGCGTGAGCTGCAGCTCAGCTCACGGTTCAGGTTAGTGAACCGGAGCTGTGAACCGGCTCACAGATCAGCTCAAATTGTGTATTTGCCTACTTCGAGTTATGATCTGTGATGCGAGTCAGTAAGCTTACAGAACGTTCGATCTGTTTGAGCTGCACTCGCTCACTCACTCTGCGACTCACCGGCCGATCTGTCGCCGCTCCCGCTCATCGGTTCAAACAGGTTTTTATTGATATGGTCATTTTTTATCTTTCGTGCAACAAATGTTGTCAAACAGATAGATACTATTCTTTGAGCCGTGAGCTGCGTATTTTGTCATTGAGCTGCAGCTCAACAGCTCAAGGTTATTGATCTGCATATTTGAACCGGTTCTGAGCTGAGTTACACACCTCTAGAAAGTCGAACATAAAAATATACCTAGTTGTATCTTTGAGTCGGTTTTTTTGTTGAATAAAAAACGCCAAAATATTTATCTGTTCTAGGTATTATATGGCAAACCTTTCAAAAATTAAACCCTCCTAAATTGTTCATTTCACTTAATAACCAATTGATGTTTTGGAAATACATACCTACTTTTGGTTTGCTTTAAATAAATATTATAACCCATTTCGTGATTAAATTGTTTGCACCTACTTAACTGCTGTTCAATTTCCCGGCCATCAAATCTATTCACTTACTGTTTTTTTCTTGTTAAAAGCTTTTATTTAACTAACTTCTTTGTCTGTCTGTCCATCTGCAATCAAATCTGAAAATTAGTTTTGAGCCAGTTCCCTAATCCGAATAGGCAGAAATTTTGCTTATTTTTGCTTGTTTGTTGCTTTTACGAAGGCCTTTTACGTACCCCTACAATATTAATTTCAATCAGATTATCTAAAACGATATCAAACATTCATTACCACTCTTTGAGGCAGATATATTGCTTATTTATTACTTACTGCAATCAGATACAAACGTCTCGACTCAATTAATTGTCATAGAGCAAGCGTAGATACTGTCGCTTGAAATATTTCGTTTACATAATATCGCTTTTAAGTTATTGTTACTGTGGTTGTCGACAGAAAGGACATCCAGGAACTGCTTGTTTAAATAAATAAAACTTTTTAACAAAAAATTTAACCGAACAAAACAAAAACTGAAAAGCGAAAAATAAAATGAAAGTTTTACTCTTTTCCTAACTAAACAGATTATGAGTCGGCGCCAAACAAACAAGCAAAGTGCGTGTAAGTGCAAGTGGTCGAGCGGAGAACGCATTTTTGGAAGTTACAAGTTATTAAGTTGCAAGTTATTGTTTATCGTTGAAAATTTCACGTTGTATTTGATGTTTATCATTTCAGCCGAAAAACGTCCACTGCTGGACATAGGCCTCCCCCAAAAAGGGGGGGGATATGCCATAATGTATTTGATGTTATGTTGTTTTTATTATTTATTTAAAGTAATTTAATGATCTTCGTTGATTTTTTGTTTGGCGCCGGCTTTTAATTAGTTTAGTTAGGAAAAGACTAAAACCTTCATTTTATTTTTCGCTTTTCTGTTTCTGTTTTCATCGGTTCAATTTCTTGTTAAAAAGTTTAATTTTTAATTTTTTTGCGGCTAATATCGAACTATCGGTCTCCATTATGTTGTAGTGTCTATAGAACTACATTTATGTGTGCCAAGTTTCAACAGAATCGATTAACAGGTAAGAATTCAGTGGGTAAACAAGCACTCATCCCCTGTTTTCCTACCATTAGGGGATGATTTTGATTTTGAAATTTAAATGGGATTAACTTCGAGATATAGCCAATCTATTAACAAAAGCATCATCAAAATCGGACTACTCTGTAAAAAGTTATGCGTGGTCAAAAAAAAAAAAAAAACACTAGTCGAATTGAGAACCTCCTCCTTTTTTTTGTCGGTTAAAAACTTGCTGAATTTATGGTCCGAAGTCATTACTTCATTTAGCGAAGTTATTTTAGCAGTTAAGAGGCTTTGTAGCATTTCTCGTAACACAACATAACATCACGCCTATATTTCCCCGAAGGGGTAGGTAGAGGTGCATAGTAGGTACACCCACATTTCGCCAGTTATATTATAAGTCCCATGCAATAGGGGGCGAGCCTATTGCCATTGACCGGGCACAAATCCAGACTCCGGGCTGCTACTAAGAATTTCCTAATGAAAAAACCCAATAACACTTTGCCCGACCCATGAATCGATCCCAGGACCCCACGCTCAGCAGTCGCGCTCATTTCTCGCATTTCTCGTAACGGTTTGGATATTTTACAAGATTCTTTGCTGTCATGGTTTTTTATGGTATAAAATGGCGAAACGAGCTAAAAGCTAACCTTCGCTCATAATACCATCATGATAATAGTCTTGTGATAATCTGCATAGGTTTGTCTGTCCGAAGTTGCCACACTATTTCTACAACGTGTTATAGAAACAACTGAAAACCTCTTAAGGGGTTATTGTACTCATCAGTATGAACAACTTTTACTATGGGACCAACACTGAAAGCGCGAAAAATAAAAAACAGCTGATCCTTTCATTTATGTTCACATCAATCGACAAAATGTAAGGATCAGCTGATTTTTTTCTTTCGCGACAGTGTTGGTGCCATAGTAAAAGTTTTTCATACTGATGAGTACATACAATGAGATTAAGAGATTTTCAGTTATTTCAATAACACGTTTTATAACAAACGGATTTTGACGGATTTGACGACCTCTGTGGTCTAGTGATTCGAGTGTCGGACTGCTGATCACGAGGTCGTGGGTTCAATTCCCACAGGACACCAATATTTGTGTGATGAACATGAGTGTTTGTGTTGGTCTGGTTGTTTCTTATGTATTATAAGTATGTATTTACAAAAAAAAAGTATATGAGTATTATATCCATTGTCTAGTACCCATAGCACCAGCTCTGATTAATTTGGGACTAGATGGTGATGTGTAAAGTGTCCCAAAATAATTTATTTATTTTGTAATTCCTTCGTTTATTTGACTAAGTAGGTAATTTATGTAAAAATAATATACCTACACTATTAATATTCCTGTCATTATAATAGGTACTCTTATTAATAGACTTCTTGTACTTATACCTAAGAATATCTAGATCTTATGTTTGAATAAGTGTCCCACGGGTCAATGAATATTCTAATAAACTACCTAATCAAATTAAAATCGATTTTCATATTGGGTGCATTTATGGTAATTAAACAGTAAATAGATAAAACAAGATTTACAACGTTTAAGATACGTTCTAATACGTGGGACACTCAGAAAGTTTTGCGAAACTAAAAAAAATTGTTCTATACGTACATATATTTTTATCAAATCTTTTCAAAGTACTTTCCACCAGCCTCTATACAAAGATTCATGCGCCTAAACCAGTTTTCAAAACACTTTTTCCAGTCCGCCGCAGACACCTCGTTTACAGCCTGCTCGAACGCAGCCAGCGCATCTTCCGGCGACGAAAATTGTATCCCTTTGAGCTGATTTTTTATTTTTGGGAATAAAAAGAAGTCACACGGTGCTAGATCAGGGCTGTAAGGAGGGTGACCCAGGAGTTTGACTGGCGTGCTGTCCAGGAAGTCCCTCGTTTTGAGTGCGGTGTGCGCAGGTGCATTGTCGTGGTGGAGCAGTAGCCCGCGGAGCCCTGTGTTTGGTCGCTTGTTGCTTATAACAGAGAAAACTTCTGGCAAACATTTGGTAGTATAC
The DNA here is from genome assembly GCA_949699075.1 of Asteroscopus sphinx. Classification (NCBI taxonomy): domain Eukaryota; kingdom Metazoa; phylum Arthropoda; class Insecta; order Lepidoptera; family Noctuidae; genus Asteroscopus; species Asteroscopus sphinx. The sequence continues at coordinate 14,859,526 of OX453022.1, read as the reverse complement.
CATTCGGCATTAATGCTTCTTTGATCCCATAAGGGAATTGATACCAAGTGGCCAGTCAAATTAAAAAAGCTAGCGATCAAAATCTTACCCCCGCTTCTAGATCGCTTCACTTTGGTAGGCGTTGGCTCATTTTGAAACACCCAAACAGTCGACTGGCGCTTGGTTTCTGGGTCGTATTGATAAATCCAGGACTCATCACCTGTAACGATGTCGTAAACACGCCGAGACGAGCCTGCTTCAAATTTGTTAAGCATATCACGGCACCATTCCACCCGGGCCTGCTTCTGAGCATCGGTGAGGTTGTGCGGCACCCAGCGTGATACTATCCTCCTCACGCGAAGATGGCTGTGTAGAATCTCGTGAACGCTTCCCGATCCAATCTTCAATATGTGTTGAATCTCCTGATATGTAATTCGCCTATTGTCTTGGATAAAATTTTTCACTGCTAGCACGTTTTCTTCGGTAACAGCCGTCAAAGGGCGACCGCTTCTTTCGTCATCCCCCAAAGTTGGTCGACCGCGCTTGAATTCGTTATACCAACGATACACGGTTGCCTTGGAAGGGCCTTTATCCATGAATGCCATTTGAAGTCTATCGTACGATTCATCCGGTTTCAGGCGACACTTGAAATCGTATAAAATCATAGCTCTAAAATGTTCCCGGCGCAGATCCATATTTCAGTGAGACACAATACTTTGAATTAACTCGCAAAAAATGTGGAGGGAAATTTTGAAATTGGAACTTACTTATTTTTACTTATAAATAATCATATTTTCGAAAAACATTATAACTGGCCAGTCTCCCATATATAAAAACTTTTTTTCGCAATACTTTCTGAGGGGCCTGGTATAACATTAATATTCCTATTTTTGATTTATCTAAATTATATCAGGGTGTGTTTTAAAAATAGAGCCTGTAGGCCTGTATAGGCCTGGATCCGAAGTTATTGGGTAATATAACTATTAAAAAAAATCGTTAAAAGAGTCATGAGCTCGATTTTAGATTAACAAAGCAACTGGTTTAACCGGGAATCGAATCCAATGTTTTTTGCAAAAAAAATACCACTTTATATTATTTTACTAATTGATAAGGTTACTGATAAAGAAAAAACCTGCAAAGGAATGCTAAGTCGACTAGGCATTTATAAACTAGACTGACATTTATAAACTCGTCAAGAAACTAATACATAAGTTTTTTTTTTATAAAATCATCCCTAAAAGAAAAGTAATGGGGGTTTAAAGTTAACGATAACAAATTCACAAGTGGAAGCTGGTATAAAAAAAAAACATTTTTGCTCTGCAATCTACAATCACTGTTAGATTATTGAACCAAATATCGATTGCATCAAAACAAGGTAGGCTGTATAAATACACCTATTTAAGATAAACGTATCGAAATTAATATTCGTATTACAAAACTATAAAAAGGGCTCGGCGATTAAAAGCCAATAAATAATTATCAGAACTCTTACAATCGTTTAGGAATAATTATGAATATCTTTATAAGGGAAAGCTGTACAAACATAATAAAACGCTACAGTAACTATAAACTAATAAAACTAACTAACGATGATCACAACTCTTAGCATCTTTAGTAGGTATCGATAAACACACCAAATTGATTGCGTAAACATCAGTCATACGAATCGATTCTTGATTTATCTCCGAAATGATAGACAAACAAACGAGAGCCATTTATGACGATTCGACGGACGCGGACGCAAGAATTGGATGCCTTATACGGCGTTTCGTATGATCGACCAGTCCATTCCTGGTGCATGTAAATTACTATCATAACATCATTGTCAGAGCCAAACACCTTGTATGATCGTGGACGATGCTCAAGCAAATTCAAACTCTATCTTTTTGGTATAAAGATAGGTTTTAAATGACATCTCTTTGTCTCTTATTACTTAAAGGAAGTGTTTGTTACTGCGTTAGCTGCACCTTGATAATCTTTAAATTAACGACGTTCTAATTTTAGGGCTATTCAATTATTGCTATTCATACCAAGATTGTAATTATCTATGTGTTTGTTTTATTATGATTTACATCGTTTTTTTTAATAAATTGTACTTTTTAGTAGGCTGGTTACGGCAAGAATAAAGTACTGCTGTACATGAAAATATCTATATCGTAGACAGAATTGCAAACTTTGGACTGCTATTGGAAATATCTTGTCGATAGCACGATGTCCAATCCTGGATTCGAATACGAGACTAATCCTACTAATATTATAAATGTGAAAGTTTGTGATTATGTTTCGATGTTTGTTACTCAATCACGCTGTTAGGGCTGAACGGATTTGGAAGAAATTTAGCATACAGATATAACATAACCAGGATTGACATATAGGCTACATTTTATCTCGGGAAGTTGAACAATTACCGAGGGATGCGCGATAAGCGACATACTCGCGGGCGAAGCCGCGGGTATAGGCTAATAAGACAAAATTCTTAGAGTTTCGTACCAAAAGGGTACCAAACGGGGCCCTATTAACTTCGCTACGCTGTTTGTCCGTCCGTCTGTCTGTCACAGGGCTGTATCTTTTGAATGATAATAGGTAGCGAGCCGAAATTTTCTAGGAATATGTGTTGCTATGACCCCTATCACGACAAATACTCAAAATAAAAAAGATAAAAACCAAAGGGGGTCTCCATACAAGAAACCTTGAAGAACATGCATTTTTTTCAAAGTTTTTGTTCCTGCTCTGTTTTCAAAACGGTAATACATACCAGCGTCAAACTTGGTCCGATTATAGCATACTATGCAGTTTAGCAACAAATAATAAAAATAGGGCCAACATAGACAGACATATGTGAAGGTACCTGCGTAAGAAAGAGATGCAAAAATTCATATTTTGCGCACGGTTACGTTGATGTCTTTTGATGAACTCTCGTAAATTAAATCAGTTTATTTCTATGCAATAGCATATCAGGTCGATGATGGGTGGTACGGAACCCTTACTGCGTGAGTCCGACTCGCACTTGGCCGGTTCTTCCGCTTTTTTTTTTACCGCGACATGTTTACTAAGTACATACATGCGTAAAAACGGTATTAGGTAATCTATTGTTAGACAAAAAAGGTTAACAGGTATCAATTTATAGATGTGATGAGTCAATGTAAAAAATGTGCCATGAACGGAACACACAAGACGATAAAAAAAACACGTCAGATGAGTAAAAAGAAACACTAAAGTCTTGAGTCCTGCTTAACGGTACCTAAACAATATAAAATGCAAGAAATAGTAGGTAATTTATATTTCGATGCTTAAAAATTTAAGCATCCTCTATAATTTAATTCTTCGATATATTTCCTGTGCATGCACTGACCGAGTTGTATTTACACAGTTAATTATTAACTATATATCTCAGGTACTCGAGTTTTGCTTTACAATATTTATTTTGTTTCGTGTGATTCCCGTTTAAATAATAGGCCACACCTTCCCTACCCGTGGGAGTCGTAAAAATCTAATAAGAGATTAATAACGCCAAGAAGATGGTCCATCTAATCATCCTTTTGTAAACTTTTCCAAAGTTCTCCACTTTGGGCTTGGTGTAATCGCTCGGATTATTTCAAAGATTTCAAAGATTTCAAAGATTTATTTATTTTACACATTTTTAGTGCATCATATACAATAGCACACTGACGCCCAAACTGAGACATGCTCGTATTTCGGGAGTCGGCGGCTCTCCGCTCTACACTTTTTATATAATAATATTATAATAATATCGCACACCCAGAACAACACTGTATTATGTCGAAAAATCTCAAAATTGAGTTATGTCTATGGACGAATAGCCAAAAATTTGCCGCGCATACCACGAAGACAGGCGTATTTCTATTTACAAAAATGTCCAACAGATGGCACGCTAACTCTCTATTGGTGAAGACGCGCTGCCAGAGTAATACCACGAACACAAAACTATTTCTAGTTGCAACTTGTCCACCTTAGAGAACAGCACCATACCCTTTACGCAACAGTGAATTATTTTGTGATAATGCACTGTTGTTGAATGTAATACGAAAATTACTCCAAATTATTTAGTTTTAATTCAGTATGGGTGACTGTGCTTATACAACGTATTTGATACTATTTCGAAATAGTACTCTGTTGTTGACGAAGGTATTTCAAACTTTTTGGATTATTCCAAAATGGTTCAGTGTTGTTCGTAAAAGGTGAAAATCTGTGAAATGATGCACTATTGATGGTAAATATAAATGATGTCCTAATTTTATTAAAAAGACATAATAAATGTATTTTTTATACGCAGAACTGGTACTTGAATTATATTTAAAAGAAATGTATTTACAATTTATGTTGTTCTTTATTTACAAGAAGATTAATCATCTTTTTTTGTGATAATGCACTATTGTAGAATTTGAAAAATTTGTAATTGTTATTTGGCAGATGATGAGGGGTTGTGGTCTCCTATTAAAAAGGCAATGCAAGCAACCACAGTAGAAACCTGACCTTCTGTTCAACAAAACAGCGTGGAAAAGGATAACTATTGTAGCATCAACCGATGAGAGATCAGCGTTGGCAGCATCAGCCGATGAAGAATATTTTACTCTAATACACTTTTTCTGCCTTTTAAACAAATACCTCGGCCTCTTTTAATCCCTAGAAGATAATCTTCTTCTTCCTCTTCGAACTCCTCGTCAGACTCCAGCTCGCCATCGTCATGCTCCAGCAGCTCAAGTAGTTCATCTGATAAAGAATCTAATAGACCGGGTCGTTCTACAGCGAATACTCAAGGAGATTCCAATTCTACTCCGACAAACGCACCATCAACTTCTTCTGCCATTGATACTGCTCCATCAGAGATCGAGCCAAAGTTAAGTAGAAAGAGAATAAGAAATCCTGCTGGCTAGAAGTATAAGATTGCTAAGAAAACTTTGCGGAATACAGGAAAAGCGTATGTTTCTTTAACAAACCTTACAAAACTGATAGCTGAGTGTCAAATTCGGATTACTATTTTGAAATAAATAACAACAGGATTTGGGCATGTAAAGAGTTTTTAAGGCTACTCTGAAAATCTGTGATAGATATGATATTAAGTAGGTCTTAAAAGAACATGGACAAGACAAAGGTTATGTCGAATTCCTTTCTTAAACATAAGAGAATCTACACTCGAAGTTGTTGACGATTGCCGAAAAAACACATAGGACAAACTGTCCAGTTAGGTAGGTAGGTCCAATTTCGAGAAAGAGGTCAATTGTCGAATCCAACCCAGTTGGGCAGCGTTCGGGAAGCTACGAAATATCTTCTCGTCCAAAATACCGCAGTGTCTCAAGACGAAAGTCTTTGATCAGTGTGTATTGCCAGTATTTACTTACGGCACTGAAACGTGGTCGCTCACAATGGGCCTGATAAGAATGCTCAAAGTCACTCAAAGGGAGAGGGCTATGCTCGGAGTGTCTCTGCGTGATCGAATCAGAAGTGAGGAGATTGCAGGAGAACGAAGGTAACCGACATAGCCCGAAGAATTGCTAAACTTAAGTAGTATTGGGCAGGGCACATTGCTCACAGAACCGATGACCGATGGGGCTGTAAAGTTCTGGAGTGGCGACCGCGTACTGGAAAGCGCAGCGTGGGTAGGCCCCCCACAAGGTGAACTGACGTCCTGGTGAAGGTCGCGGGAATTCGCTGGATGCATAGAGCGTAGGATCGGTCGTTGTGGCGATGCTTGGGGGAGGCATATGTTCGGCAGTGGACGTCTTCCGGCTGAAATTATGATATTAAGACGGCGGTTTCAAAGAAAACAGATAGTAGTTTTATGAAATCTGATGCACGCCAATCACCGCAAAATAGACTCAAATAAAAGATAGTGTGACTAATTTCATAAATTCTGTTCCTAGAATAGAGTATCATTACCTAAGAACTCAAACTACAAGAGAATACTTCTCAAGTGATACATAAGGTCGTTATTGTATATTGAATCTCAGTAAAAAACAGTAGAATAATAGTGCATTATTTCAGAATCAATCAGTAAAAAGCACGTAACTCGAAATAATTGTTTTTTATTTTGTTCAGTCATTTCACAACAGTGAATTAAGTAAAAAAATTCATTATTTGGCTTTATTAGTTCGTTTTGAATCGACTGAACTACATAATGCTGATACGCATTGGATTCTTCACATGCAATGTTCAGAACATTTGCAATAACTTTGACGTAACATGAGATAACGGTTTTTCGTCGATTCTGAAAAATGAGCTATTTTGACTTAGTGCAGTATTGTTCTGGGGGTGCGATATAATCACATTAGTTTGTGGACCCTAAATTGTACAAAGCAATGTTAAAAGAATTATTTCTTACTTGATAAATTAATACAATGCAATTCAGTCCAATGCTACAATTTTGGTTTAGGATTACTGCTAAAATATATAGGTATTACTTTTATATATTATTATGTATTAACATATTATTATGTATTAACATCAATTATCTTTTACTCTACAATTTTTATAAGCTCTTCTGTTTCGTCATAATTTAATGACTTCAACCAATAACCTAAATCTTTTTTAATGTTGTACTTATTAAGTTTATATAGTGAGATCTTTTTGTTTATTTTGTTATAAAGCCTGGAACTCAATGCGTTGAACTGTCGTGATGCGAAAGCTGTCCTACACTGAACAGGGGGACAAACGAGTGCACCTTGCCTTTTTTGTAAAACCTTATCACTAAGGGGGAGCTGTGAATGTCGTCGGAGCATGGTGCGGAAAATGAATAATTGTCTAACTGTTAAGACCTGGCATTCCTTGTACAGTTCTGTAGTTGAATAGTAACGTGGCTTGCTATGTATAACCTTGAGGAGATATCTTTGAGCTCTCTCCAACTGCAAAAACAAGGTTATGTAAGTCCCGCCCATTTCCAACGGCCACCACCAAATCTGCGACCACTGACGGGCGTTGTGACAAATCAATTGGTTTTTTCCTCAACTTTGCCGTGGCCATTGGGAATAATCTGATTGCTCAGGCTCACTCGACACTCATCACTCCATGAACTTTTCAGAATGTTCCAGAATATCTGGGCCCATGAAATTACGTGTATTAAACACGTAATTTCATGACGCGCCGATCAAGTTGCAGTGACGCTGCAGTTTGTATCTGATAGCGACCGCCGAAGATAAGAGATTACGAAAAACATTGTTTTGATACAGCTGCAACTGCACTGCAGCTGTACCTACTTCTCTAGTTACGTGAATTGGCCTACTGTTCTTAGTTCCTAATCTTGGTTGCCATGTTCGGTACAAGACCCCTTATCTTAATTTTGGTATCAACCATTCTTAATTGGAAGTTTTCGGAAAGCAAAGATAGTTTTCCGTTAGATGTAAACGATTCAGAATACAGACAGAAAAAGGCTGAAGTCATGATGATTAAGTTTTTCCATGCCAGGCACCAATTTTTCTTCTCCTTAGCGAGTCGATGGCAAATTTTGTCAAATGTTGTTGGCCCAGTGTTCCGCAACGCACACTGCATTGTGGTTGCCGGTCATTAGCTCCTCACGCGTGCAGGTGACTGGGCACGCGGTACAAGATAGAAGGTGAGCCATTGTTTGCGAAGTGACGCCGTACTCACAATGGACGTCTAAAGCGTCTGTGAACCCCCATTTTTGGAGATAATCTTTGCTTCTGCCAACTTGGGTCCGAAGTCTATTTAAGGATTTCCATGTTGACCACGGGGGTACACCACCACTAATACTCCTTTTCTCTTCAACAGTAACGCAATCAGAACAAGAGCGTTCATGCATCGCACTCCTGAGGCTGCAGCGTCGCTCCGGCCAGTTCTTGTGGGTGCATGCTGTGCTGCAGCTCAAAGATAACCTGGAGAACTCACAGAGACCAGTCATTGTGTGTACTAACCAGGTTTTGAGGTTAGTAGCTGTGTTCAAAATATTAGATATTGGTGTCGATTCTCTTGTACACGAACTAAATTATTTTAAACTATCGCTCTCTTTTACTAATAGTAGATACAAGAAAGAGATGGCAACAATTTCAGAACTGTCAAATTAGTTTACATTTCTTTGTATTTTAGTGGGCACGTTCCGAGATCACGTCTAAACTTGTATGGGAATTTTAATTCCGACTAATTTGATAGCACTTAAATTGTTGCCATCTCTTTATTGTATCTACTATAAGTAAAAGAGAGCGATAGTTTAAAATAAGTTTAGTTCGTGAACAAGAGAATCGACACTAATATTACTGTTAGTTAGCCTATTCCACAGAGCTTTAAAACTAAGGTCTTCAATCACTACGTCCTGCATATCATGACTTACGGAGCCGAGACGTGGATACTCATGGAACGGCTTGTCCACAAAATTAAAGTAACTCAGCGTGCTATGGAAAGGGCTATGCTCGGAGTTTTTATGCGAAACGAGGTGATCCGACAGAGAACCAAAGTTGTTGACATAGATTAGCAAGCTGAAGTGGCAGTGGGTCGGCCACATCAGCCGAAGAACCGATGGCCGTAGGGGTAGACGTTTTCTTGAGTGGAGACGCGAATCGGTAAACGTAGGGTAGGATGCCCTCAGGCTCGGTGGAGCGATGATATTGGCAAGGTGGCTGGTAGCTACTGGATGCGAGTGGCCGAGGATCGATGTCAGTGGCGTGCCATTGGGGAGGTCTATGTCCAGCAGTGTGGCTGATGATGATGATGATGATGACTGTTAGTTTCCGGAGTAAATATTATATATTTATTAATCACTTGATCTAAGGTGAACCTGAAAATTCGATAAACTTATAGTGTGATGCTCACATCATCAGGGCGAATACTTTTGCAAGAAAGGATTTAAAGTGACGTTATGTAAAATTTGACTAATTTCATCCATAAACAACCTTATTCTTAGTTTATACTAAACCTGAAAAGAGGTCATTGTCCTCATCATTATGAACAACTTTTACTATGGGACCAACCCTGAAATCCAACTGCAAAACAACTACTGATCCCTACATTTGTGTTCACATAAATCGACAAAATGTAGAAAACAGCAGATCTTTCTTTCGCTATTTCAGGGTTGACTGCCTCATTGGTCTAGTGGTCGCAAGCGCGACTGCTGAGCGTGGGGTCCTGGGTTCGATTCCCGGGTCGGGCAAAGTGTTATTGGGTTTTTTCATTAGGAAAATCTCAGTAGCAGCCCGGAGTATGGATTTGTGCCCGGTTAATGGCAATAGGCTCGCCCCCTATTACATGGGACTTATAACATAACTGGCGAAATGTGGGTGTACTATACACCTCTGCCTACCCCTTCGGGGAAATACAGGCGTGATGTTATGTTGTTATGTTATTTCAGGGTTGATCCCATAGTAAAAGTTGTTCATAATGAGTACAATAACCCCTTTTCAGGTTTAGTATAAACTAAGAATAAGGTTGTATAAACACCATTTAGATATCAGTCACATGAACGACAACCCTTAACAAATCGCCTAAAAGTAGCCTATAATTAATCCTAAGTATATCCCCGAAGATTATCTTACTCTCATGTAACATTACAGTATGAAAGCACTAAATTATCCTTGCACTCGCAAACATTCCACATAATCGGCCGTCTACATAGAATCTCTTATTACCCATTAATACATTGAAACAAGCGGCGTACCGATCAAGGGAGAAATCACTTCATTGCCCACCCTGCGCCCGCGCAATTACTGTGGGAACAAACGTCAAATGCAGAGGTTTTTACAAAGTAATGTCATAGTGAACATTTAGAAGCATTACGTCTTGATCTCTTAATTGTTACTTTTAGAATTATCATCATCATCATTTCAGCCGAAAGACATCCACTACTGGACATAGGCCTCCCCCAAAAGCGGGTGATATGCCATAATCACCACGCTTGGCAGGCGGGTTGGCGATTATTTGTTGTTGGTTGGTTGAGTGCCTTCAATAATATTATAATAATGGTCATTATTGAGTAGCCTACTCGTAACAAGTCAACTCCTTAGTGCATTGGTTATCTGGGTAAGGCTCAAGTATATTCAAAATACGGGTTTGAATGTCTTTGAAGAGGCTACATAGTAGGGCATGTATTTCGAAATTTCGAAACTTCATAGTTTCAAAATTTTGGACCGTATTTGCATATTTTTCAATTTCGAAATTTCGAAATTTATTTATTTAAAGACAGATGACTGTCGAACGTTAAATCGTCAATAAAACTCCACATCTGCTCTAGATTATTGATATTAGAGCTTTTCCAACCATTTGAAACCGACTAAGAATCTTATTAGCAGCTGAATTTACAATCTAGCGTTCCGAAGAACCCTTTTTATTACAGTTTTTTTATTTCGTTATAACATATAACCCATTTAAATTTATATTTATTTGTATCACTATGAGGATTTCCACAAGTAAAAAAGGACCCATCTAATCAAACTTAAATCTGCGGATGGCAACATTGTATTTTCTAATCCGTTTCTAGCAAAATTATCAAAGAGCTCAGCTCAACTCTGTTTCTCTCATTCAACAAGACACTATACTAGAGGCATGAAGAGGAGTGTGTTGTTTCTGTTTTTCAAGAAATGTAATAAAATCTTGCTGAGGGCTGTAGACCATCCATCTCAATCCTGAATCATGTATACAAGCTGTTATCTAAGGTCGTCACAAATTATCTCGTCAGAAGCCTTAACGATTTCTAACCCCGAATCGAAAGGAAACCAGGTTTAGAAGAGGCTACAGCATCGTATCGGCATGAATCTCTGGACAAGATCAAAGTCATGTTCATGTGCATGTTGTGCCGAGGTTCATTGAAGGTACTTCGCTCGAAGTTGTGCAGGTATCTGGGGCAGGTTAATCGGCTTGGTAGATACAACTTCAAATAAGTATCAGGCAGAAGGAGACAGTTGGGTTGGGCAGCATTTCGCAAGCTTCGCCTTCTTCTCGTCGTCTATATACCGCAATGTTTGAATACAGAAGTCATGGCCTACTGTGTCTAGACGTGGACACTGACAGTTGGGCTAGTCCACAAATTGAAACTCGCGCAGCAAGCTATACTTCTTGGAAGGATAAAATAAGTTCTGTAACGAAATTATCCCAGAAACGCACCAAAGTGACCGACATAGCTTGTAAAATCAACACACTGAATTGGCAGTGGATACGTCCTTCTTTGAATGAAGATCTTCAAATGTAGGTTAGGATGCTCCCAGTCAGGTGGACCGAAGACCTGGAAAAAGTATCTGGGGTGGACTAAATGCGGAAGGCGGAGGACCGAGTATTGTGACGAATCTTGGAAGAGATCAAAAATGTCCAGCTATAGACTGAGATAGGTTGAGTTGAATTGCATCGTAGACCATATCCATTCTATTATATTGGAAGAAAGACTGAAGAGCACAATCAGCTGCCTACGCTGCTATGGACTACGAGAAGGCCTTCGGGCGGGTTTGAATACTCTTTCGAAACTGTTCACTGATGCTTTTTAGGAGGTCTTCAAGACAATGGATTAGACGGGGAATGGTAGTGACAGAAAAGACGAGAACATCTCACGTCTCCGCTTTGCCGATGACATTATTGTAATGGCAATCTCTGAAACAGCTGAGCGAGATGCTGCATGTCCTAAATGATGTCACTAAGCGTATCGGTCTTGTTATGAATCTGGACTAGACTATGGCAGGCAAGATCATGTTCAATACGCATGTCGCGCCGAGCTCACAAGGTCTTCCTCAAAGAATCGACGCTAGAAGTTATGCAGGAATGTGTCTACATAGGGGCCTGTTCTATTCAGCTGGGTAGACTAGTAGTTAATATAACTTCAAGAAAGAACCAACAGCCAGTGCATCTTGCCTGTCATGACTAATAATGCCGAGACGTGAACGCTGACAGTTTGGCTAGTCTAGAAATTCAAAGTCGCTCAGCAAATTATGGAGCGCGCTATGCTTGGAGTTTCATTGAAGGATAAAATATCCAAAAAGGACCAGAGTGCCCGACATATCTGGTAGATTTAGCAAGCTAAAGTGACAGTGGACAGGCCAGTCTACCAAAAGACCGATGGCTGTTGGAGCAGAATATTTTAGTGAAGACCGCAAAAACACAGCATTGGGCGCCCCCTAGTCAGGTGGACCGACGACCTAAAGTAGGTAGCTAGGGTGGACTGGATGCGACGGATAAAGGTTCGTCTGTTGTGGAGCAACTTAGGAACAGCCTATATTCAGTAGTGGACTGCGATATAGTTAGTTATGAGGTGTTTTAAACATTGCCCATTATTTCGAAATTTCGAAACTGATGAGGCCAATTTCATAAGCTAATTTAGAAACTGAAAATGTATGAAACTGCATGCCCTACTACATAGCAATTATTTCAATTATTATCCTGTAATATTTCTGCAGGTAATTTATCTTCATATAACAAACCTACAAATAATTACTAGTTCCACCAATCGTATAACAATTTTAATTAGATATAGTATCTACATAGTTACAGTTTCGAACTAAAGATCGAATTACACGTCTAATTATTTAATATATTACTGAAACATACATAATATACAACCATCATGGTATTATAATATATCAATAAACGTCGTAAATGCGAAACTTTGAATTTAGTAACAGACACCATTTGTACTGCGTGGTAATAAATATAAAGCGCTTTAAGTCACATTTAATGTTCTCTAAGCAATTCTAATATTTCTATCGCCAAATCATAACTGAAATTAAATCTACAAACCTTATGGAGTTATGACACTTTAAAAATATTATTATTATTCTTATTATCAGCCTGTAGTGTCCCACTGCAGGGCAAAGGCCTCCCTTCCCTTTTTCCACTTGTCCCTGTCTTTTGCCTTCTGGGGCCAATCCTTCAGATAGGAGTCAAGTTCGTCCCGCCATCTCCTTCTGGGCCTGCCGCGTTGTTGTTTGCTGCTGTCTGGAATCCACTGTGTGGTTGTTTTCGCCCATAGCTCCTCCGGCATGCGGCAGATGTGACCAGCCCAGTTCCAAAAAAAAAAATTAAACATTAATAAATTTCGAAACCGAAAAAAGCTAAGGAACTTTCGATTAGTTTTCACGTCACACTTTATATTTGGCGTTCTCTACACTGGGTTCCACGTTCTTTTTTTTCGTGTGGAAATCCTCATGGATACCCTCCGTCTGGGGATGGCGGAGGGGTATCTCAGACCCTTACCGACTAAAACCACACGGTGGCCATCCTCTGCACAAAATAGAGGAGCTCCAGGAACTCCATTGGACCGCGCCAATTCGTAATCTTAATTTTGGGTTTTTTATGTGTCCATCTTTATTCTGCATGTATCAGTTGGAACGAAAGTACAGTACATCGTTTTTCTTTCGTAAAACGCGAGTGTGTGTGCCCGTACATCTACAATGTACTATTTGTCTGATGTGAGAATGCCGCGGTCGTCCGTTAAAAAATGACGTCATAAGGCACTTTACAGCGTTGCTATTGGTCAGTCTTGGTACTAGCAGATAAGTAGTACGTTTGTGAGAAAATCGCTTATCCAAGCGTGTTGTTAGACTTCTTAGTATTAAAGTGACGTCAATAAAGTTATTGGTAACACGTTATTCTCGCTCAGACATTTTTGTTATCTATGTAAAGTCAACTCAGCCTTTAGCAGTCCACTCATGGTCACAGGGCTCTCCCAAGTTGCGTCACATTTGTCCAACAACACTTGTCTTGGCCTTCCATATCCAGATCACTCTAGCTGCCTTCTTACGGCCAAAATTAATATCCAATCTATCCACGATTTACCCTACTAGAGATAGAAATTTGACATATTTTGTATGGAGCTTATGTCAAATTCCCATCTCTAGTAGGGCAAATCGTAGATAGATTGGATATTAATTTTGGCTGTTAGATCATCGGCGGCGGCCTGTCTGGCTTAGAGGCGTCCTACGCTGCGTTTGGCGATTAGTGGTTACCGCTCAAAGACTTATGTGTTCTAGCTAGTATTGAACATTATTTATTCCTTAGTCTCACAGTATACGACACCCGCTGGTCTGGACGAGATAAAGAGGTCTATTATTTACTGTCTATAACTTTCTGTCCGTGCACCTCACAAATTCACCCGCGTACCTAATACCTATGCTTATTTCCCAATATTTTTATACTACTTTAGACATCTATAAATAAATAAATAAAATGTCTTTATTTCAGGCATCAGCCCATAAGTTGTTTGTAATGAGTTAGTAACAGATTGTGCTTAAATGCTATATTAGTGTTATTAGTACTTAAATTACTGAAAACATTATTTACTTAAACCTATAGCGACCTCCACCCATATATATATATATATTTATATTGTGTCCATTGAAATTTATAAAAATGTTTATATTTACTGAGCATAATCATAAACGTCGTCACAAATCTTCGACGATTGCCGAAGAAGTCAATACACGAGATAATGACAGTCTGTTACGTCATCCAGATGTAAATTTTTATCAATTTTGTAATAGTTATGAATGTTATGATTAATGCAAGATATTGTGGTTTAGAACTTAAAGTTTAGAGCCATAAAAAATCCTGTATTATTTTTTCAACTATGTTTTAATTGGATAATTGTACCTAATCACTATTATTGTAGATTAATGTCTACGCTTTCAGCAGAGCATACATACATACGTGCATATTATCACGCCTGTTTGCTATTGGGGTAGGCACAGATTATGGATTTTCACCTGCTACGATCCTGACACACCTCTTTCGCTTTTCAGCAGAGCAAACGTAATAATACTATCACAAAGTCATAAGTACTGTCACGAATCACGAAGGTAACTTTAACAAAGTTTTATAACATATAAACTTACTTTTTCTCCAACTTCTTATGTTAAGTCTATTCACCTTTATCGACTCCATCAAATTGGGCCTTTCTTTCTTCTTTGGTTGATGACCAATAATATCATGTAAACCAATACTAAACGGTACGATATTTATCGTCAAGTTGCCGGCGTCCAACGACTAGCAATTATGATTACGGCTCAGCCCGGCCCGGTAATTATGAATTAAACTATAATTGGAGATAAATTTACAAGGCATTTGCTTCGTCTCGCCAACATTTTTCAAATTCCGAGATGCACCGTGCAATATTTGCAGTTATAGGATGTTCAAGGGAACGTGGCAAATAAATCTGATGTTGGTATGAGGAGGACAAATAAGTGATGTGAGCGGTCATGTTTCCTAATGG
Organism: Asteroscopus sphinx; assembly: GCA_949699075.1. NCBI lineage: Eukaryota > Metazoa > Arthropoda > Insecta > Lepidoptera > Noctuidae > Asteroscopus > Asteroscopus sphinx. The sequence continues at coordinate 14,844,399 of OX453022.1, read as the reverse complement.
TTAGTTGTGGAAAACGAACATTTTGTTGCGTTAATTACTTACTTATTTATTTAAAAAACTTTCATACTGTTGACTTTACTATTGTCAAAAATCAACGAAGTAAGTGAGAAGGTAGTAAAGTAGAAATAAAAAGACTGGCGTAAGCCATAATCACAAGACCAAACAGAATCTACTTCTGTAGAGTAAACCACCTAAGAGAAGGGAGGATATGATTGAAGACAAGAGAGAGCTGACGATAAATTTAATGTAGACACAGGGTGTGTTAATGCCTGTTGAAGCTCAACACAACGGTAACAATACAGACTAGGGACGTACGTAAGTAGGACATAATAAAGCAAAATAAAGAAAGCAACACGCTAAAATAAGAGCGGTAAATAATAAAAGCTCCTAAGAACAATAACTCCATGTATATTTGAAAGTCTAAAGCTCGCGAATTAATTGAGCCCAAAGCAACACCAAATTCCTGCTGGAGCTCAACACAACGGTAACAATACAGAGTATGGACGTACATGAGTAGGATAATAAACCAAAATAAAGAAAGGAACACGCTAAAACAAAGCGGTAAATAATAAAAGCCCCCAAGAACAATAACTCCATGTATACCTGAAAGTCTAAAGCTCGCGAACTAATTGAGCCCAAAGCAACACTATTAACCGGCCCGATAATTCCGCCAGCCCATGGTGCGCCGACTTTGAAAAATTATGGTCATAACTTAACGCGGTCACTTACAGACTTCCCTATTGAGATATCAATACTAGGTGACGTTGGACGACGTACGCCTCTCGCGTAAATACAACCCTTACTATTGTTGAAGCAACTCGAATTTGTTGTTTATAAGCGCATGGCTGATGTTCAGGACGAAATTTTGCCGACGATAACCGTGGTTTTAATCATTCTGTAGCTATTGTTTCAAAACATGACAAAACAGAAATTTCGAAAAGCTACCCATTCGGTGTTTTAGCAATCATGAAATTTAATTATCAAAATAGAAACTTACTCGAAGCCATATTTTCTAAACTAGAAGACAATCCATTTTATAGACTGCTCATGAGTCAAGCATAACTTTTCTATGCCTTGTTAATTGACGTTAATAGTCACAATCATAGCCTAGCAATTTTAGAAGGCCAATTATGTTTCATTTTGTTTACTTGTGTTGATTGGAATAGCCTACATTTGACTTACACTCTTCTAATGATACGCTACGTAATCATTTTCATTCAGAGCATTCGTTAGACAAAGTATTCTTTCTATTCTTTGCGTTTTTGCCCTCGTGTCGAAATTCAAAGCAATGTTAGAGTTGGCACTAATACAGATTGGAACCACATTCAGCTATAATGTATTGAATTTAATGATCACAAATGCTCCAGTGACAGTTTGCAAGCTATACACGCCGAAACAACCTTCGCTGAATGTTTTTTCTGATTTCTCAAATCACCATGAGGTGATTGAGGTGGCTTAGGACTTTGCTTTTGATCTTTCGTGCTTATTTTCTAAGTTGCATTACGAATATTTATCTTCTCTGTCTACAATCGAGTGTTAAAACTCGATCGAACATCTATAGAGTTCGTAGTGAAGCTTCGCAGAGAATAAATATTGTAAGGGGGTGATTTATAGAGCCAGGGCGAGCCTCGCAAGCCGATCGGCCGGCCGATGTTACTATCGGGATGGCTTGAAATATGCTTGCAAAGGGCTATTGTTGTGATGTGAGAAACGGTGTTTAACAAGCGCCGGGTTTGATCGATGGACCCGGCGGATACAACCGTCTATATTTTATAGCACGAAAATATAAGAAAACTGCTGCTAATTTTGTAAATTTGCTCGAGATGTACGGCTGGATTGGTATGAGTAAACTTTTGTGGGGAAAGTAATTTTGGAAGATTGATCTCTCCGAAATTCTTGTGTTATTATAGTGCCATCAATCAAATCTTACATTTAAATTGTGGAAATAAAGAATCGCACACAAGCAGGATTCGAACCTGCGACTCCTGGCTCAGTACGCCAGTGCTTTAGTCACTAAGCTACCGTGAACACTGCTCGTGGTATCGAAATTCTCATCCACTTGGCACGTCTTTGGGTGACGTCAGCGATATCTTAAGTGTCGAGTCAGTTAAGAAACACTGTTTCTTGATAAGATATCGTTGACGTCACCCAAAGACGTGCCAAGTCGATGAGAATTTCGATACCACGAGCAGTGTTCACGGTAGCTTAGTGGCTAAAGCACTGGCGTACTGAGCCAGGAGTCACAGGTTCGAATCCTGCTCGTGAGCGATTTTTTCTTTCCACAATTTAAATCGTTAGATTTCGCGACACATGCGTAAATGTGTTAAAAATAATAAAATATTCACATCTTACATGTAGCCAAATGGTCCAAAACGATACTAACGAAGGTTACCTGTTTTCCCGATTATTGCAAAGAAAAAACAACTAGAAATAAATACATTTTGTATATCTACGACGATTCAAAATATTTCACTCGGAGCTCCTTCCCCATTCAATGTTGCACGCCATTAAAGCTGTAATTAAGATAATGTCTGACTTAACACTTTCCTAAACATTAAATTCAACACCATTCACAATCCGGATTAGGCATCTAGATAATAATCGGCGCGAACAAAGTCATTATGGCTCGGCCTACAGTGACAAGAACGATTCATATTAGTCTTGGTAGGCGCTATTTAGATAGTAAATCTAAATTAATTTGAATGAGCGAGTGGGTGACAGTCCAGCTGACCTAAACAATCAGGCACAAAGGGCGGTGGCGCAGTCCTTAGCCACTTAGGTCTTGGAAGGGAGCAGTTTATGTCATAAGCAGACATTTAGAAGATAATAATGGGCAGATACCTGAAGACCATTTACCGTTAAAAGCCTGAATTAGGTACGTAGTTAGTAGTTACCTCAAAAAGCATGTTATGAAATTTTAAGAGCTTTGGCAAATCAAGCAATTAGTTAGACGGTTATATAAATTGAACTTAAGTAGCCCGGCTTAGGTTCAAGATTTATAGCCTACACATAATGGACGTATTGCAAACTGACTCCATCAGATTATAACTTTTTGTATTAGGTACCTACCTGCATGTCTTTTGTCTTTAAAGTATCTAGTAGGTGTGTACTTTGCCTATATGTTTTAATTCTCCATCTTGTACAATTATACGACCGCTTTATTTTGTAAATTGCACCAAATTTTGTACGGTGGTGCCTATAAATCCGCTGTGCTCACAAGCTCAGTTGCATTGTTCGCGGGATTGCGTCATTTGTCACGTTTCTGCGCTGATGCTCTTGCGCAACCTACTCATGTTACTTCGTGCTCTCCACTGACAAATACTGTTGCTTTTAATAATGAGCCCGGCTTACGTGAATAACAGATTTAATGGCGTCCCGAGCTTTACTTTCCAGCCAGTTAATCGATAACGAAAACATTTCACGGGTATTCATAGTGACTAGAGATTTCTTTAGTGTAGGTATTACTTTCAACAAAAAATCATGTTACTATTCCAGGTTTAATTGGTTCATTACTTTTAGACATAAAAACATGCTGCGTAAGAGTCAAACGATGGATGCAAGTGACGCTTTTTTGTAGAAGATAACCTCGTAGCGTTGAAGAACCGTTGCTATTGTTTAGTGTCTCAAAAGAAATATCGATGTTGAAAGTGTATGAACTAGTAATTTAACCCTTGTTTACACACACCTATGGTAGCTATGCAATGCACCAGTGATACAGTGAACGACAACAAATTGTCAACATGTCGGCCGCCTACGTCATGTCGACGAGATTTATGCGTTCAGGCTGCGCGGACGCACAAATTGGCGGGAAACTAAGAACATGGACGGATACGTTGATTTCCAACATTCCATTAACTCGGTTATGCATAACAAGCACCGGATTATGTAGACAATATAAAAAGTCCAACTAGAATGCTTGAACCTTGAAAATTATCGTTAAAGGATCTCAGTTAACTAGGATCTACGACATTTTATAGACGTTGGCAGATTTACATTACTATAATTAACTAAATACGTGTTCAAACTTATGATGTCATGAAGCACGTAAATCATTTTAGACTCTACCTAGGTACCTGCCTAAAATAAAGTCATATTCGAATCCTCTAAGATAAAAGATTTCTCTTCATCAAAATTATCTACCTACCTAATTTAACTATTACCTACCTTATTAATTATTTTTTTATAAGTAGGTAGGTAGAACATAAGACCTTTTCATTTAGTTGTAGATAATTTGTTTTATTATAAATTTTGGACAACATTTTTCATTCGCCTACAAGCTGTATTACAGTACAACTCTACATTACAGGTGGGCCTTGTTACAGAACAGCTCTACATTACAGGTGGGCCTATGGCATATGAAAAAAATACAGGTGTGATATTTCATCCAAATATCTTAACATAGATATTTCATTGACAAAGAAAGAGTATATCCATGGAGTTCTTGCCGGCTCTTCTCCATAGGACCAACTTTTTGGAACCGTGCAACTAGATTCATAAGTAACGTTTTGAAAGTGCATCCTACATGTAAATGCTTATTCGAAATAAGTTCGAAATAAAAACTTTTGACTTTGACAAGGCTTTGGACAGCTTTTTAAACAATAAAATTCGAAACACTCAATAAGTAACATTAAATAAATTATTGTACAAATGAACATAATATTAATGGCAACTAATGCGCATAACTAACCTACTGTTTCTACCATATTTTGAAGACGTTCAGTACGGCTTTTAGCATAATTAAAATGTTAGCACAAGCACGCAATAAACCACAGAGGTCACGTAGGTCAAGTTTATTAATGCAGAACGCGTGTAAACACAGAAATAGCGTTTTATTCAGTCGCCCTTTTGATTTCGAAGCCTTCACAACAATATCTGCTCTTTCTCACAGCGCATGTTATAGCGATTTGTCGCCGTCCAACACATATCTAAGCTTTGATGTACTGTCGTCGTCAACGCAACGGTTGAATTTCATAGCTTTTTAACAACAGTATAACGTAACCTCACGCATGTATTTTCCCAAATGGGTAGGCAGAGGTACACTCTAACACCCACATCTACGGCTTTACAAAAATGATAAATACCTTAATATTTCCTGTTCTAAACAAAAATATTTTCACAAACAAAATTAATATTCTATCTATCACCACGATCTGCCCTGCTAGAGATAGAATTTTTATGTCAAATTTCTATCTCTAGTAGGGCAAATCGTGGATAGATAGGATATTAATTTTAGCCGTTAGAAAAGTCGGAATATTAGCAGAATTAAATATAGGTACCTACCTAACTATTATTAAACCAGGACTTACATCCAGTAGCCGTATTATACGTCATTATAAATTACCCATTCAACTAAAAGTAAAATAACGTGTTGTCCGTCTAATAAATTTGATCTAACGATAACTAATGAGCTGCATAATTAATTATCTATTTATAAACATTAATTTATCCAGCTGACATACTGTGCATATGCTTATTTTACTAAATCTAGGTATATCACGCTACTATTATTTATTTCTTTCAAGCATTTTCAACCCACCTGTACCTCTGTAGGTCCAGGGCTGAGTCCAACTATGTGACATTTCCCTACATCCACTATCTTAAAGGTTGCAAACAGAAACGTTAACTGAACTCGCGCGAAAGGTTACATTAAGTACAAATTCAATACTGTGTATTCACCTTGCCGCAGTCATTACATGTCGTTTGTTTAAATGTTCCTCATTTTGTCGACAATCGGAGATGTGTGACATAGATAACATATGTATGTATCATTTTGTTAACTATTTTATTTATAATATCTCGTATTTTTATTTATTAATATATGTTTACTGATATTTTGAATATAATTTTTACAAACACTCTAAAAACTACTCTTTAGAAAATATTTACAAACTACAAAATAAAATTATACAATATTTACAAAGTACAAAATAAAATGATACAAAAAGGCGCGCCTAGGCGTCAAAATATTCCTCCACACCGCTGTCATCCGGCATAGTGCCCAGAAGACTGGCAGCGTTGCCACGTTGAATGGCAACGCTTATTCTTTGTCCAAAGAACAAGCCAGCCCTCTGGTCACGCGAAGTGTCGACCAGCCTCTTGGAGACTTCCTTAAAAAGGGAGCGCGCACTCGGACCCCATGACCCGAGTGTTTCGACCCCAAACGGCACAAAGTCATAGTTACCTGATAGGTTACTATATTTGCGCCGCTTGAGGGCCTCCGCAGATGCAGCGGCAGCGCCATTACAACCAGCTGAGCTAGAAAGATGTGAAGGAGCAAGGGTGTCGACGCACGTTGCGTCCCACACCAGAGGCCTACCCATCTTCCATGGCAATAACGACATGCCATCTGGTCTCTTGCCATCGTCTCGTACCAATCCGTTGGGTTCTAAAACAGCTGGTACACCAGCGGTGGCAAGAGCACGACGAATAATGTCATTAGTGCTAGAGTGTCGCGCTAAGCGCACCGCGCTCCTGCAACAAGACAGGACATGGTGTCCTAGGCTGTCGACAAGTTCACCGCAATGGCACCGGTGTTTGTTAACTATACTTTGTAAAATATAGCTTGATCTCTGTGACACATGTCAAATACGTAAATTTTCAACGTATTTTGACATTACTTGTACTTATTTGACATCTGTCACAGGGATCAAGCTATATTTTATAAAGTATAGTAACGAACTTACAGTTGTTAACTAACTTTATAAGAACTATTTTATTAAGAATAATTATTATATAAAAGAACGTTGATTTGTTATGACAAAACCATGCCAAAGTGATGTTCTTCTTCTTCTATGGTGTCGACATGAGCTACATAATGATAATAGCTCATGCCATGGGAGAAAGATTAGCCAGTCAGCAGGTTGGTAGCGGGGCTGACTGCCCAGGTTGTGTCGGACGACCAATTAAATATCGTCACTCACGGAGGCTCTTTTAATGCACCTCTCTTTTAAAGTGCTGTATAAAGAATGTTAGGTATCTAACTGCAGTCGGTAGAAAATGCTTTTATAATGGAAACGATAAAATTCTCGCTGCTCGAAAATGCAGGCCTTTTATCGGAAAATCACAAACAGCAAACTTTATTTCAAGCAGGGGCGGATCTACTTAAAGGCTTTTTGGGCTGCAGCCCAGGGCCCCGCGAATACAGAGGGCCCCCAACCGAACTGAAACCAATAGACGATATTGTGAATAATAAAAATTACCTAGAATTAAAAAAAATCCAATCATAAGGTTGGCAACACTGCGATCAATCAACCCGTGTGCGCATCTATCAAACGGAACGGGGAATTCCCTTTATTTTTTTTTTTTTTTTTCCGTGGGGAAAATCCTCATGGACGCACTCCGCCCGGGGAAGGCGGAGCCAGTGTCGGACTCTTACCGACTAAAAACCACCACGGTGTTCCTCTGATGACCCTTGGCCGGGGGCGTGGGAAAACTCCTGTAATCGCCCGACCATCCCCGGCAGGTCCCGGCTCGCCACTAGTTGGCGAGCCCCTTCCCCCCGTGCGGCAACTGCATCGGCCGCACCCACCTCTTGACTGGCGCGCGTGGAACACAACGCGCCACCGTCACGGGCCTTGACTGATCGGGCGGCGGACCACCCCGAGTCCGCCGCCCGCAGGCCCACACCTAGGGTGGCTGGAGGTCAGCATACGCCCTCCTACGACGCCCAGGTCGCCTCCTGCGGATGGGAAGAGAGGTTATCGCCTCTCGAACCCTCTCCGCCGCCTCCTTAGCGAGCATCACCTCCTCGCAGAAGGTGACGACGCCTTCCCAAGCGCTCTCGCTTCCGACCATAGACAGAACCACGGCCGGAAGCGAGAGATCGCTGCCGCCTACTGCAGTGATGAGGTCACGGCGCTGTGCGGCCCAAGCTGGGCACTCCTCCAGTGTGTGCTGCGCCGTGTCCTCTGGGCAGCTCCCGCAGTGATGACACTCGGGCGTCGGCTCCCGGCCTATGCGAAACAGATACTTCCCGAAGCAACCGTGCCCCGAGAGTATCTGCGTCAGCCGGTAGGTGAGGGCACCATGGCTCCTCTCCAGCCACTCCTCCAATTCCCTGTCGCTTGTTTTCGGTCGGTGTATTCCGTGTATTGTCTATTACTGGGGACTTCCCTCCGCTTATCGCCCGACGCAATTTTGTTATTTTTCCGCACTTCTGCTATCGTCGACTATATTAATGAATTGACTTTGTTATTGTTAGAAATGTGTTTAGTGCGTGTGTTTAGTTTACTAAGTAATAGATAACTTTAAAAGTTATAAGGACCGGACCTTTCTTTTAATTTACTAATATTGAATGTATTCAGCATAACTAGACTTCCTGCTTTTAATAGGCAGTAGGTAAGTAAAAAGAATTATAAAACATGACTTTTTTTTATTTTTATTTCAGTTTTCAAAACTAAATGAATCGAACTCGTTCGATATTTAATGATAATTTGTGAATTGCTACACTCATTACAAAGTAGGTATTAAAATTAAAAGTTCTATCCCGTTCTTTGTTTATTTTCAGAAAAAAATCTTATTTTACAATGTCTGCTAGAAAATATAAAAGTGGAGCTGAAAAAAGAAAATTACAGTTTGGTCGAGAAAAAGAAGGAAATAAATGCGCAAAATGAAACTTTTTTTAAATCAGAACATATAACGCGAATGAAATAGCTATAAATCCATTAAAAAACGTAAAGGAAGGTATTTTATGCGAAGAGAATCTAACCGAAGGAAGCAAAAAATCGCAAAACCAGGAAAAAAATACAAGTGATGAAAATATGCAAGATTTTGAAAACCAGAAAAAAAATACCAACGATGAAAATGTGCAATATCTTGACTTCCAGCAACCCTCTGGTTCCTCTGAAAACGAAGCTGTATAGCTGTGAAGCGGAGCGTTCTTTCTCCAGGATGTCGTATATAGAAAACAAATACAGGACAACAATGTTGAACTATCGACTAAATCATTTATCAGTTCTTTCGATAAATTGCGATTTAACAAAGGACCTACAGTGCGATGACCAAATAAAAGAATTTGCAGCACAAAAATGCAGAAAGGTTGCTTTATAATGTATATAACATAATATATTTTTCCATCCATTTATAACCTGTCAATTTATTTTGCAATAAATAATGTTTTAATAAATAAATAAAATATTTTGTTTTCCTATTTTCTTCCTGTACTTAACATATATTACATTACATATACCTACATCACTACAGAAAACAGTTTCTTGTCAAAATGGCAATTAGTTGAGTAATTAGGTAGGGCCCCTAAGCAGTATAAGCCCAGGGCCCCACAAATTCAAGATCCGCCCCTGATTTCAAGTGTTTGTGAGAAGCTCGCTAAGCAACAGTGACTTGTTATACACATTACACGTCTAATGTAATGTCGTTATCTACGATTAGTGTAATGGAACAAAGCCTAAACTACTTCGATACATAATTAATAGTTGGTCGTAACGCATGGCGAAACGAATACCACTAAATATAAACATTAAACTTTAGTGCTCCTCTTTACTATTCTTGTAATGGTAATGGCTAAAGCTTGTAACAATGTCGTAGAGACTAAAGCAAATTCTTTCCAGTTATACGCAATCGCCATTTAAAAGTTATTTTAATTGTTTGCGTAGCTCATAAGTCATAACTTACGATCTATTTTGAGTTCAAGGTTCCTATTCACTTTAACTGACTAGCAAATAAATATTGATGGTAGAAATAAGGAGAATATTGTATAAATCATTAACTTGATACCTAGACAATTCGATATTTGATGTTAGGACAGCTAAACGGCTATATTATCTATATTTGTTCCGTGTGGTGCCGGACATAAAGAATAGCACCACCCTTATCTGTTCTCATGGGTGTCGTTCAGCAGCGTTCTCCGAGTATTTAAACAACCTACTGCGATCAACCACCACCAACCACCTGCCAAGCGTGGCGATTATGGCATATCCCCCCTTTGGGGAGGCCTATTTCCAGCACTGGACGTCTTTCGGCAGAAATGATGATGATGTTGTGCCCAACAATGTTTTTTAGGTTTTCAGTGTTCCCTTTTTAGGGTTCCGAAGTCCTACAAGGAACCCTTATAGTTTCGTCATGTCCGTCCGTCTGTCCGTCTGTCCTAATCCTTTACAGCTTAATAACTTCTACAGTAATAAACATAAGTAAATGAAATTTTGTTAAAATTAGTCTACTTATAGATCACAATTTTAAAAGAATAAAAAAATCGTTTTTACGTATTTTAGGGGTGGCGTCCATACATGTGAAATGGAGATGAAATTTTTTTTTTCGCTGCACCCCCTCGTATGGGGTATCAATGAATAGGTCTACTAAAATGAAGGTAATGTTTCATACACCACTTTTTTATCAGGTGTACCATCTGCGAAATATAGCGCGCCAAAGTGGCTTGCAATATGTCCCCCCCCTGCCATTTCTAAACTATGCAACATAGAAAGTTATAATCTTTCACATTGATAGAACTTTGTGAAAACACTCTTAAAATTATTTCGAGTATAATGTGATTATAATTTTTTGAGTTATAGAGAGAAAACTGAAAATTACTTAAAACGTCCTAGTTCAAAGGTCATTGACCTTAGAGAAAAATGATGTTTGCAAATAATGCTCCTTTAGTTACTTTCTATTTGAAAAAATCACAAAAAGTAACTTTGTGTTATGTTGAACACACTTCTTCAATTTGGCTTCTTGAATTTATCGCTAGATGGCGCTACTAACAACACGCTCTGAGTCGCGAATGCTGCCGATTATTGCAAAAACTAAAAAAGCATAGCCATGATTAATATTCGATTTGATTCGTTTGTAATTACACCTACTTAAGGAACCCTATAATACTGAGCATGGCCCGACATGCTCTTGGCCGGTTTTATCTATACTTACAAAGAATATTTTGTCAACAGTGAACAAGAAGCAGCAGTAATGAAAGCCAACCCTTGGCTCTACCATTACTACGCAGTACAGTCAAAGCTTCACTATGGATTAGCTTATGAAGCAGCAACGAGGATGTACGGGCCTCCACCGCCAGACATACAAGTCTACCCTCCCACGATGCAGTACACGCCAACACCGCCAGTCTGCATCAATGGCAACCAGCCAGTCATGATGCCCAACCCTGGTGTACAACCTCACATACCAAACGTCCCACCACATATAGCACCCATGCATTACGCCTACGAAAGACTAGACAACGGACCTGTGGATTATTCAGTCTCACTCCAAGAAAATAGGTAAGATATCCCACTTTCCGATTTGATGGCCAACAATTGTTAATTATGCTAATGGATTAAACTACTCATGGTCAAAACTTGATTAATTTCAAATTGTCAGTTTATCTAACAGTAAAGTGTTCAGGTATGGCCTAGAAATGATCTTGCTAATTGCACTATGACCTCATGCTGTCCATCAAATATGTCGTTTAAGGAATGCGGTTTCATCTTGAAATCATTTTCTTAATTGACTGTGACGATCTTGCGTAGTTAGTCAGATTGAAATTCCACATGTGTAACTTCAGATTCCTATTCCAGGTACCACAATTTACGGATAGAGGATACGAGGATCCAGCCCAATGCTAAACGGAAAGGAAAGAATATAGACGAGAAACCAAACACGCCAATATCAAATATGTCACCTCGTTGCACGCCTTCAACTATTACTTCAGGAGGAGATACATTAATAGCAGTTTCAGCAGGGTCTATTGCCAGTAGAAGACCTGGATCCAAAAACTTTAATATAACAGAAACAGAAATGGTTGACCAATGGAACCCAAGTCCGACGTGGTCAGAATCAGCGCTACAGAAAGTGCCTGATGTCTGTCACCAAGACCTTAGTCCTTACGTGACAACGACGCCTCCTACACCGTCCGGTACACCTACAGCCTACACCCACAACTACAGTCATACCTTCGTGTTCGACTGGTCACCCGAGCAATATGTTCCTCATACTAACAATAGATGTAACACAATAACCACAGAAAGTTCCTATCAGCAGACGTGGAATAGGAGTCAAAGGACAACGTTCGCTAATAGCGCGGAGAACTCGGTAGATGAAAACTCCAATCCTAATAGGTTAAGTTTACCAATGAGGGTCAGTAATCCACCGCCAGCCTATAATGCATCTAGAGAAGACGTACTTAGAAGGCAAATTGGTAAGTTACTACATTTGAATTGAATGAATAGAATTTTAGTTATCGTATCTACTGTTGGAACCAATATTTCGTATCTTAAGATAGTTGGAATCTGTTTCGAAGTGCAGAGATTGTAGATACATAAATAAAGCAAGATAAATGCGCAGCAGCAATGCGTGTGCACTACTTACACCAGATAAAACATCAGAATAAAATATACTAATGTTCCCTTTTTCTTATTGTTCTAGATCGACCACATCCAGATTCGCCGGATGCCAAAAAGCCTGCGTTATAACTGTAGCATAATTCCATGTAATTTCTTTGAATACCTAGTTAAATAATTGTTACCCTGTAATAATAAATTTTATTAATTATAGTAAAAGCTCTGGAACTCTCCTGTGATCTTTGTGTTTAATTATTTTTGTATAATGATAGATTATATTTGTACATAATTTGTCCAGTATCAAGGATTTTGTACAAAATTATGATATAGTAGAACGTATTATTATTCACATTCAATGTGATTTGTTTGTGTGTTACGAAGTGTATTATTTTTTGTAAATATTTATAGGTATTAGGTTCGTACTTTGGTAAATCGATGCCGTCCATTTTCCTAGCTCCTTTTATTACCAGTGCTATTCATAAATTATGCGCAATCGCAATTTTGCTTCTGGTACCGTTGAACTACGAGGTTGCAACTACCTATTGAATAAAACAAAAGCTAGTCTGGTTTAGCTCGTCGTTCTAATTTCTCTTTTTACCTTTATAAAAATGATAGAAGCGACGAATGCAAAAAAGCTTTCCTTCCCAACTGCTTCCTAAAGTTTTGTTTAGAGCTGTTATTCTTCCATTTCTGTGTATTATCTGTAAAGTATTTCTATATCGACCAATAGGCCATAGAACCAATAGGTCAGATTTATGGACCAAGTAGGTTTGTTTCTACTCAATGGAAATAATTATCAGAAATATAGCAAAAACTAGTTTAGTTTCATATTTTTGGCTCTATACTGAGTTAACTAAGTTCCTTTGATCACTATCTAGTAACTACTTTAATTTTCCTTCTCCGTACAAATTATGTAATTCCGCCCATATTGGAACTCATAGAATTAAGAATATTGTACAAAATAGTCTTAAGTGTGTAAAATATGAAACAGGAACGAGTATTTGTAACAGAAGGAGTACCTAGTATTAATTTATGACCACTATTTTGTTGATTGCGTTTTGCGGAGTAAAGATTATTATGACCTTGCGTATTTCGTTTTATTTTACCTATTAACAGATCAGGAAATTAAAATAAATTGAACTTTGAATAGAATATTTGATTTTATTTTACACATACCAAACACATACAAACTATAATAAAATTAAGACAATTTTATTCAATCTTACAGCTAAATACAAATTAATCTGGTCTGAGACGCATATTTCTCATAAGACAAAGGTCTCTAGCAGTATCTTTTCGTCCATAGACAGTCGATAAGTCATACAATCGGAGAATCAGGCTTATATTGAAACCCTCTGGAAGACATTTAATAAGAGTTGGTACAAGTTCACTAGGCATTTTCTGCAAGACTAATGGAGCTCTGTCTTGTCCACATTGCACAACGTAAACCAGAAACTGTAGGATAAAATCAGTCTGAGGCGTAACGTCGCCATTTTTCCCAGCCAATTGAGAGAAAGACGTATACAAAGTCTCAAGAGCAGACTGTAAAGGCTCTTTCAATGTGATGCCAGAGACATTATGTCCTTGTGAATAATACATGCTGCTATCGGAAGAATTGTCATTTAACCTCCTTATTTTATTAGAAGAACACATTTCTATGTCTTCAGGTTCATCGTGGCGACGCTTCCTGGATGCTGCCTGCCCTTTGGTTAAGTTACTGTGTTCTAGAGCAGCATAGATACAATAAACTGATAGCTTAGCCAAAATAGCACATTGAGGTTCTACTAGGTCTTCACACAGTTTAGCATTATACAAATATTGAGGTAGGACATGAAGTAACAAAGCCTCGGTGCATTTCTCAATATCTAGATGGAACATAGCAAGAACAATGTCAATTGATCTGTCAAGGTCTTCTTGATAACGGAATTTAAGTGTTTCCTTAACTAAGTTGGTGACAAACCAAATAGGTCCAGTTGTATTCAGAAGACTTTCTATAATATGTGTTGCATCAATGTGAAGGTAGCCCCTACATTTTATATCATCCCAAACAGTTTTTAATTGTTCTAGTATGGGTTGCCTTGAAATAATATTATGAGTTAATGCTAAAGCTTTCGACTTTGGCACTGAAGGGGGGTGAATATCATATTGCATCTTCCTTATAATTTGACACATTAAAACAGTTCTTTCTTTGAAATTATCAATTTGTGTCAACTCAGCTTCACTGGGAGATACCAAAAATTGTTGAACCATGTTGATTGGTTTCAAAAATGCATCTTGATGCACAACATTTATGTAAGAACACAACCACACAGAAGCACAGACGGCTAAAGATGCCATTTTTTGTCTCAAAGAATCCAACATACATTTCACATCTGCAGCCGAAAGAGATCCTTGTTCCCATGCAAATAGAATTTCTTTTACTACTCCACTAACATTCATGCACAGATCATGGGGTTTAATATTTGTGTTTTTGAAATCAAAATCTGGAGCACTCAAGTGGTGAATAAATATATCCACAAGTTGAGAATCACACTTTAGGAGTATCTGGTCAGGAGATTTATGTACTCCCTGATGTACCATACATTCTTTGACCCATTTTTCAAAGAATGATTCTCCATTTTCATCAAGAACGGCATCAGCTCCATAGTCTTGTACAATAGAGGTAAGAATCAAAAATGAAATATCAAAGATATAAACCTTAGACTGAGGAGCTCCTTTCTCGCTGGCAGCAAGTAAAGCAAATTCATTGAACTTGATCAATCTTGAAACAAACAATTTCAACTTTCCTTCCACTGTGGCAACTGCTAGTATTGTATCTAAAGTGGTTCCACCAACAATTTGACACAGCATAGCATATAAAGATTCCTGAGTTTTATGAAAATCACCCCCCATTGTTTTTAAGATACCAGCCAAGGTTGGTTCCGCTCTAGTTATGAATGATGGGACTGAGCCTTGAAGGCCTGTTGGCTCCAACTTTTGTAGTTTAACATCTTTATGTTCCCGCTTTTGTTTGAAATATGCCATGTGACTTTCCGATACAACATTGAGTTTTACTAAAGGTTCTAACAGAGATATAACACTATTACAAGAGTTCTTTGTGTCAACAACATCTAGCAGCGGTGTAGACTGTAGCAATTTTTCAAATGCCTCGGCTATTTCAATAGAGTATTCACTATCCTTGGCTGTCGTACCACAGATATTGTGTAAATAGTGTATGACTTGAGGTATTTTGAGGAATGTGAAGGCAGCCCATAATGATTGTTTAGAGGCATCTTTGCTTGAATCGTTGAGAGAAATAAAACATGCTCTTATTAATTCACAATACAGTCTCGATAGCGGGTACCCCTTGATCCTTTGAACCATGAGTAATTGACTGGATAACTGCTGCATATCAGCACTAGGGTTTGAAAGCACATTAATAGCTACTAATGCTTGCAAACAATGAGTTACAGGCGCTAATTTATTGTTCAATGGAGCTATTTTATCAATATCCATATTGCATATCTTCTGCAAAGTCTCATGGATGGTAACAGGTGCTTTGAACTGAGTATTCATCATCATAAATGTTGTTATCTCCTGGCACTTCTTTGTCACCTCACTGTATTCATTGGGATCATTCTGTTTAGCCAAATAGAACATAGCGAGTAGGAAATCAGCATTCACAATTGAGTTTAGAAGTGAAGTAGACTTTTCCAGTAGTTCTTGGCTTTGGATAGAGTTTGATGATGGATATTTACTGAGACAGTAGTGGTAGACCTGCAGTAGCCATAGTATTATTGAAGAAACAGCAAATGACAAAACTTCCTCTTCCATTTTCCCACGACACGTTATGCCATCGAGGACACCTTCCAAAAACTCAAGGAGGCTCATAATACAGTGAGGTTTATGAAACGCGTCGAATTTTGCTATTCTTTGTAAGACGGCGGCATATGATACTAGATGAGATGCCAAAGAATGTTTCAAATAAGATATTACCAGTTGGTTTGCTCCACAACCAACCATCGCTTGTTGGAGTATGCAATCAGCTAGGTTATACAGGTCGCCGCTGACACCTCTTGGTAGTATAGTCTTGATGTTGATGCCCCATTGTATATCAGTCCATCGTTCCCTCCAAGCTTTGAGGATCAAAGCCTTCAACGAGCTAGTTTTACTCGTCACTTTCGACGCGTCCATCGTCACCATATTTCTTCTGTCTCGCACAAAAACATGAGATTTTGCCTTGTACTAACAATAATTGTGCACAGTCATTATCGAGTTCTCACAAAGAAAAGCCCGATTTATTCATATTTTACCTAAAATGACAAAATAAAAAAGTTATTTTGTTGACCGCAAACAAGCAAAGCAACGTCAAATTGAGTGCGTTTTCTATTTTTACTTTCTGCAAAGCAAAATTTATTTCTAATCGTATTGGTTATATAATGCTTATTTCATAATACACCAATAGCAAAGCGATAAATACTACAAAGAAAACATACTTGCGCAGAATCAACGTTTAGTTGTTTCAAGTGTGTTTTATCATGAAGACAAGTAAGTTAGTATCAATTATTTAAGCTTCATTCTTTGCAACTTATTAATTGTTCTAATATTTCGACATACAAAAATATCTACTTGATTAAAATATACACGAAAAAGAATGTCTTTATAATTTAACATAAAATAAGATCAGTGATGACATATCATATTGTATTATTGTATAGAAAAAGCGAAACGTAATGTCAAAACTTAAACCACCCCTCGTCCCTCGTGGTTTGTTTACAAACTTTATATTAGAGTGTTATAGAGTTGAATTAATAAAAACAAGATGAGTTTCAGAGAATATAAAGATAAAATTGAGGAAGGAGATACAGCTATTCTGTATCTAAGTAACAACCTGTACGCAATAGATGTACAGCCTGAAATGAAAAACAAAAAGGGTGAAGTGATGGAAAATGTATATCAAACTCCTTTCGGTGCTCTTAAAGTAAGAACTCTTATTGGAGCTAACTATGGTAGCCGGGTAAGTGTTTATACGACGTCTTTTTCTACCTAATATGCTTAATATTATACAAAAAATCATGTTGGACTTTTCTAACATAACCTTAGAGTTAGCACAGTGTTAATGTTCCCTGTTTGTAAAATATGTAAACTAAAGTTATCTACCCTCCCTCCCTCTCCCTCTGTCTACCCCTTCGGGGTAATACAGGCGTGACGTTATGTTATGTGTTTAAGTTATCTACAATTTACGCCCGGATAAGTATTACATTACATATCTGCCTCATAAACATTAGGGTTAAATGCAGAACAAAAACACTGAGGTCTGTATTACAAAACGTTCCTCAAGTACAGTTTAAACTTCAATCACCTGCACGCGTAGCATGACCACTGTAGACAAGAGATTTGTCTATTCTCTCGTAGACATAGCCCTTGTCTTCAGTGGTCATGCTACGCGTGCTGATCACTACTTAAGGATAAAATCGTTACTTGAGCATCAGTCTTATTCCAATATGGTAATTATAAACTTCAAATCAACAACATAGAACAGAAATATAACCTGAAATAAGAAAGTAATATCTACTCAAGCGTGGTCACTACCACACTTGAGTGATTATAGATCAAATCTCTGCTCAAATACCGAAACAGGTGGCAGTATAAAATAAAGCTAAACTCAGCTGAACTGTGATCAATAAATCACTGCTTGAGAAATGTTCTAAAATTAAATCCCAACTCAAAACCAGTTTTAAACAGTGATCAACGCTTGAGGATCATTCTGTAATATGGGCCTTAATTGAAGCAACAACTAGGTAGTGAAAATGTAAAAAAAACTTTAATTTTAATTAAATAACTATGGTTAGGGTTACACAACAAATATTATATATATTCCAAAACACATGATTCCTCGTTTTTAGGGATTCATACCTCAAAAAAAACGAAACCCTTATAGGATCACTTTGTTTTAATCAGGTGGAGTTATCAAAGGGATGGGGTCATGTATTACAACCCACTCCGGAGCTGTGGTCTTTGACTCTGCCTCATCGCACACAAATCATCTATACTCCTGATATCAGTATGATCTTATTACAACTGGACCTGGTACCTGGCTCTGTTGTTATTGAAGCTGGTAAGTGGTATATGTGGAGAACTATTTTTAAGTAAATAAGAAGTTATTTGTTTTGTAATAGTAGTTTATAGAGAAAAAAAAATAAAAAAATATTATTATTACTATTTAATAACTAATAAATAATAAAAATATTTTTTTAATTTTTTTTTTTTTTTTTTTTCTAATTTTTTAAATTCATTACAGGTGCATGTGCATAAAGTATGTCTTTATGACATTACTTTTGAGTTCATTATTCGAATTTTACGATATGACTATGAGTGTAGATAAAATCACATGTAATATTTAGAGACTGAGTAAGTTTTCAGTCATTAAATAAAATGAATCTTTTACTTGTCTCAAATGCCTTGAAATTTTATGTTATTCATTTTAAGGCACTACTAGAAGCAAAGTGGCGCCTCCATCAGTAAAAAAATAATAACTCGCTGATTACATCATCTATCGAAAACTCGATTTAACCAATTGAAGCAAAGTTACTGTAGTTTAATCAGAAACAATTAACCCTGTAAAACATAGTTCGCTGTAGTTACAGATAGAAAAAGTGCCAAAAGTGGCAGTTTTAGTATTTTTTGTATCAACAACTACAGCGAAGTATAATTTACAGAGTTAAAAGTTTCTGATTAAACTACAGTACCTGTACTTCTATCGGTAAAAATGAATTTTCGATAAATGATGTACTCAGCGAGTAATTATTTTTGTACTGATGGGAGCACCACTTAACTGTTAGTAGCACCTTAAATCATTGTAAATTAATATATTATATTATCAATGTAAATTAATTATATTTTCTCTATTAAAACAAAAAATCTCAACTATTGCTTTAATACATTCACTGCCAAGTATATCCAATCCACATATCTGAAATATTTTATGTATTTTTTTTCATCATCATCATCATCATCATCATTTGAGCCGTAAGACGTCCACTGCTGGACATAGGCCTCCCCCAAGCATCGCCACAACGACCGGTCCTGCGCCTTCCGCATCCAGCGGATTCCCGCGACCTTCACCAGGTCGTCGGTCCACCTTGTGGGGGGCCTACCCACGCTGCGCCTTCCAGTACGCGGTCGCCACTCCAGAACTTTACTGCCCCATCGGTCATCCGTTCTGCGAGCAATGTGCCCCGCCCACTGCCACTTAAGTTTGGCATTTCTTCGGGATATGTCGGTTACTTTCGTTCTCCTGCGAATCTCCTCATTTCTGATTCGATCACGCAGGACGTGACGTGAGCAGTGTCTCAAGACGAAAGTCTTTGACCAGTGTGTGTTGCCAGTAATTACTTACGGTACTGAAATGTGGTCGCTCACAATGGGCCTGATAAGAAGGCTCAAAGTCACTGAAAGGGCAATGGAGAGGGCTATGTTCGAAGTATCCCTGCGTGATTTTTCTTCAATACATTTTAATTATTATTATTCGAAAAAAAAATGTCTGGGTTCGTGCCCGGTTAATGGCAATAGGCTCGCCCCCTATTACATGGGACTATAACATAACTGGCGAAATGTGGGAGTACTACCTCTCCCTACCCCTTCGGGGAAATACAGACGTGATGTTATGTTATGTCATGTTATGAAAAAAAACAGTTGGAATAATTGTGTTGAGCACATAACTTTTTCAGAAAATCTCATTTGCTTACCATTAACCATTTAATCCAGGTACTGGCAGTGGTTCCTTAACCCATGCCCTGATAAGAAGAGTCAGACCACACGGTCATGTCCATACATTTGACTTCCATGAACATAGAGCTAAGATTGCTCAGGAGGAGTTTCAAGAACATGGAATAGCTGACTTTGTCACTGTAAGTAATTTTTTTTATATCATCCAAAACTTTGTTGCTACTTGACAAAATGAATGAAATTGAAATGATTGAATCATTTTATGATACCTAGTTTTTAGGGTTCCGTAGTTCCTACAAAGAACCTTTTAGTTTCGTCATATCCGTCTGTCTGTCCGTCTGTCTGTCTGTCCTAATCCTTTACAGCTTAATAACTTATAAGTACATCTAATTTTTCTCAAAAATTGTGTAGATATAGATCTCAATATAAAAAGAATAAAAAAATCCTTGTTATATATTTTAGGGATGGCGCCCATACATGATTTTTTTTCGCTGCATCCGTTTGTGTGGGGTAACTTTGAATAGGTTACTGAAATGATGGTAATGTTTCATACATCACTTTCTTTTAGGTGTACCATCTGAGAAATATAGCCCGCCAAAGTGGCTCACATATGTCCCCGCCTGCCATTTCTAATCTATGCAATGTAGGAACTTATAATCTTCCACTTTGATAGACCTTAGCAAAAACTCCTAGTAAGAACTACGGAACCCTAAAAAGAGTATTATCCATGCAGTTTCTTACCAACGCTTTGCCATAGGACCAACTTTTTGGAACCATGCAACTAGATAAATAATTAACATTTTGCCATACGGGACCCTATTACTCTCGCTACACTGTCCGTCCGTCTGTCTGTTTGTCACAGGGCTGTATCTTTTGAACAATAATAAATAGGTAGCCAGTTGAAATTTTCTCAGAATATGTGTTGCTATGAGGAGTATCACGACAAATACTAAAAACAAAAAAAAGTCTTAAACCAAAGGGGATCATGCAAGAAACCACAAAAAACATGCACTTTTTTCAACGTTTTTGTTACTGCTCTATCTTCAAAACGGTAATACATACTAGCGTCAAACTTGTTCTGATTATAGTGCATATTATGTAGTTTAGCAGCAAATACTAAAAATAGGACAAGCATAGACATAAGTGGTGGTACCTGCGTATGAAAGAGATGCAAAAATTCATATTTTGCGCAATGTGTGTTGATGTCTTGATGAACCTCGTAAATTAAATCAGTTTCTATGAGGTATCTGGTCGATGGGTGGTACGAAACGCTTACTGTGCGAGTCCGACTCGCATTTGGCCGGTTTTTTTTTATTATATGCGGGCGAAGCCGCGGGCATAGGCTCGTAACTTATAAATGTAACTCAAACGTAAATGCAATGGATGATTTTTAGGCTAAACACCGAGACGTCCTAAGCGATGGTTTTGGTGAGAACCTGGATGGTAAAGCTGATGCAGTATTCCTTGACCTGCCCAGTCCATGGCTCGGAGTTCCTCATGCTATTTCTGCTATTAAGGACCAAGGTAAGTCTATATTCATTAATATTTCAGCTATGCTGTGATTGGTTGCATGCTGATTGTAACTGCAGCCTGCATGCTATCAATCATACTATAATATGATTGACGCTATGAGGCTGGCATAGTCACCCAGAGTGTACTGAAGCCTCGGAAAGAAACGAGAAAAAAAAACAGCTATTGACTTAGAAGAAACTGTTGTAACCCATGTAGTGTAAAAGTTTGCAAGAGTGCCATTTCTGGTCTACTAGCTCTGAGTATTGGCTCTGCTAGAAGATTATTTATAAATATGCAACGTGTTATTGAAATAACTGAAAACCTCTTAAGGGGTCAATATACTCATCAGTATGAACAACTGATAATCACATGAGACTTTCCATCTTCATGTCTCAGTTTGGCGAACCGACTTGCAGTACCATTTAGGTAACAGCCTAGGGCAAACCTATGGGCAAAGGTAACCGCTTAACATCAGGTGGGCCTTAGCTCGTTTTGCCATCCTATACTATAAAAAAAAAAAAACTTTTGCTACGGGACCAACCCTGAAATCGCGAAAAAAATCAGCTGATCCCTACATTTTGTCGATTCGTGTTTGTTTGAAAGGTGACTTGATCGAGAGTGTTCTTAGCTTACGGCCAAAATTAATATCCAATCTATCCACGATTTTTCCTACTAGAGATAGGAGTTTGACATAAGCTCCATACAAAATATGTCAAATTTCTATCTCTAGTAGGGTAAATCGTGGATAGATTGGATACGTATGGCTACTCTTGAAAATAATTCCGGTCGATCGACATTGGACGAATGTTAATCCGTACTTTTGAATGTGAAATTAGCACTATAATAAATTATATATCACTATAATAAATTATATATTATATATCTCTAATAGGAATTTGACATAAGCTCCATACAAAATATGTCAAATTTCTATCTCTATTAGGGTAAATCGAGGATAGATTGGATATTAATTTTGGCCGTTAGTGTGTAAATCTGTTCAGCCGCTTGAGAGATCATCAGCTTTTTTCTAGTTGGTGAAGGGATGTAAGCAACTTCCACAGGTCTGATCGAAATTTGGTATCCTGTTAGTTCAATGATATTGCAAAAACATGATTATCTCTGCACGATACCCAACTCACCAACTTACACCAGAGGTATCGTGTTTGGATTCATTGGAATGGTTTCAATGAATATATTATAGATAAATGGTGATCAGGGTCAGGTGATGGACAAAATGTAGGGATCAACTGATTTTTAATTCGCGATTTCAGGGTTGGTCCCATAGTAAAAGTTGTTCATTGTTGGGGTGCATTAAAAGAGCCTCCACGAGTGACAATATTTAATTGATCGTCCGGCGCACCCTGGGCAGTCAGCCCCGCTACCAACCTGCTGACTGGCTAATATTTTATCCACGGCATGAGCTATTATCATTATGTAGCTCATGTCGACACGATAGAAGAAGAAGACTGAAATCGTGAAAAAAGTGAGCTATCGCTACATTTTTTTCGTTTTATGTGAACACAAATGTAGGGATCAGCGGGATTTTTTTCGCGATTTCAGGGTTGGTTCCATGGTAAAAGTTGTTCGTAATGATGAGTACAATGACCCCTCTTCGTTTACGAAACGACAAAATTTTCAGCGTGTATATTCAAATGACAATTTAACTACGCTCATTAAAATTATAAGCTCATAAAACCTTTTAATTCTACACAAACACCATTAAGATTCCAGCACCGACAAATCTAGTGCCCTATTTGTATAGAACAGACACAAGATCAAACAATTTATAAATGGTTACTACGATTTGTCGATAAGAAACCGTTTGCACGTAAGCGGAAAACCGCAGATACTTATAAATCGACTAAACAGATTGCGATCTGATTACACCGTGTCGATTATTCAGATCCCCTAGTAAGTTATTCGATTCTATTCATTAATCCGTATAGTAGTGAACCAGATAACGAATTCTGAATCGATACATCGATTTATGTCGATTTGAAAGTAGTTGAACTCCTAACATCGTGTAGGGTTGTCAGTTACCATTCACGGGAATGCACAACTACTTAAAAGATACCGGATATATCATCGAACTTTAGAATACACCCCCTAAACAATTGAAATAACTGAAAATTTCTTAAGGGGTCATTGTACATGAGTACAATGTACAATGACCCCTTAAGGTTCCATACTAAAAGTGGGTCATCCTGATGGAACCAACTCCGAAATTGCAAAAAAAAACAGCTGTTCCCTACATTTTGTCGATTTCTGTGAAATTGTGAACACATATTTGGTACTCTACATTTGATAGGGGACTGCTGGTTTTTTATTCGCCATAGTCCATTTCAAACATATCACTATACCTGTTTTTATAAAAAAATAAAGAAACATTTATTTGACACAAAGTACGGTCGACCGCACGTCGGTGGTAACACTTTGACATTAGCAGCATTTTTATTTCGTAAGCAGTAAGGGCGGTTTTCGAATTGAAGTGTTACCACTGTCATGCAGTCGACTGCACAGGCTCAATTCAACAGGAACACAATTAAATATACAAAAACGGATCATAGATGCTGTGTGTCTAGCGACTGTGCCAAATAGGTCCAGTTCAGCATAAATGCCAGGCAACTAGTGCCTGACGCTGGTTTTCAACTGAACTTTCATTCGTAAACGTGACGGATGTTATACAACCTTATTCTTAGTTTATATTAAACCTCTTAAGGGGTCATTGTACTGATCATTATAAACAACTTTTACACTATGGGACCACCCTGAAATCGCAAAAAAAACAGCTGATTACTGCATTTGAGTTCTCTTCACTTAAATTGTCAAAATTAATTATTAATTGTCTTTGTTGTTGTTGTTGTTGTAAGGTTGTTGTTGTTGTTGGTTGTTGTTGTTGTAAGGTTGTTGTTGTTGTTGTAAGGTTGTTGTTGTAATGTTGTTGTTGGTTGTTGTTGTTGTTGTTGTAAGGTTGTTGTTGTTGTAAGGTTGTTGTTGTAAGGTTGTTGTTGTTGTAAGGTTGTTGTTGTATGGTTGTTGTTGGTTGTTGTTGTTGTAAGGTTGTTGTTGTTGTAAGGTTGTTGTTGTTGTTGTAAGGTTGCTGTAGTTGTTGTAAGGTTGTTGGTTGTTGTAAGGTTGTTGTTGTTGTAAGGTTGTTGTTGTTGTTGTAAGGTTGTTGTTGTTGTAAGGTTGTTGTTGTTGTTGTAAGGTTGTTGTTGTTGTAAGGTTGTTGTTGTTGTTGTTGTTGTAAGGTTGTTGTTGTTGTTGTAAGGTTGTTGTTGTTGTTGTAAGGTTGTTGTTGTTGTTGTAAGGTTGTTGTTGTTGTTGTAAGGTTGTTGTTGTTGTTGTTGTAAGGTTGTTGTTGTTGGTTGTTGTTGTTGTAAGGTTGTTGTTGTTGGTTGTTGTTGTTGTTATTATAAATAACTATAACTGTTTATTCAGCTGTAGATTTTCCATAGAATAAATAAATAAATATTTCTATTCTTGTCACAGAATTCGAGAGCAGCCCTAAATTCATTAGTCTAATTGGTACATAGCGGTTATAACATAAGTAAGCGTTAGATACGCATCGCTGAGCGACCCGGGCGACAAACTACACAATAACTGCAGCTTATCCTTGAGAATGCTTTTAGCTCCCATTGTCAACGTGTAGGAGACACCGGTTAGAAAGACTGCCCGATGAATAGGCCAATTGAGTTTTTTATTGAGCCTTTGTCACTTGCGTAACAGCAAGGGGCTCGTGGCTAAGTAGCAAGCGTGTGTTAAGCTGCACTAGCCGCGGTCAGTCTGTGGATGGGTGACCGTTTCGTTACACATCGAGACCCCTCCGTGCCTCGGAGAGCACGTAAAGCCGTCGGTCCTGCGCCTGATCTCCCTCCGGTCGTGTCAAATTGCCGTCCCATCGGATTATGAGAGTGAGGGAATAGAGAGTGCACCTGTGTGCGCGTACACACTTGTACCACAGTTTAACGATTAGTAAAACTGTGCTTGTGCACTATAATATGTCCCGCGCAGATGGCTAGTGTCCATTGAGTTTGGCCGCCGTGACCGAAATTCGGCCGGGAGGACATTATTATTATTAACGCCATAGAGGTGGCCAAATACCACATGAATACAGTGTGAAGTAAATAAGAACCATTGACACGAAGAAGAAGATTATTATTATTAATATTGGAAGGACGGTGCGAAGCCGAGTACTTCTGAAATGATCAGATGATCTTCATAATTACCTTACCTACCTTATAATATTTTCTCTCTCGATTTAGGTGGTAACAAGTTTTCAGACAGTAGGTATCTTTGCTTCTTCGGCTATTTCTGTTGGCGTGTATAGTATTATATTATCTGTGGTTGGCGTAAAATCTAATTCTTATTCCGATGAACTAGGTTCTCGTAAAAATTACATTATTATTATTCTTATCAACAGCAAAAGCTTTAATATTAAATAGTAGAACTACACTTCAATTTGTAACCTTCAATATAGTTGAGTTAAGCGATGGATGATGCTCGCGTCATACTTGTGAACGGGTGCCGTCTGTCGGGACAGGTCAGCTCCTACATACTATGACAACTCTTTTTACGTTTATTTCTGAAGTCAATATTCGCACTTTTAAACTTTTGTTTATTTCTGACATTAACCTACATTGTACTCACATTATTTGAATGAATTTGATGTAATAAACAATAACGTATTTAATTTTATTATTATTATATCCATGGAGTTTCTTGCCGGTTCTTCTCTATAGGACCCAAAATTTGGATCCGTGCAACTAGAGCCTGACGTTTCAAAAGTGCCTGTAATTAGGTTTATTTGAAATGAGAAAACATTTGAATTTGAATTTAACTTAGTAACAGAAATATCTGAAAAAGATAACTTTCTGAATGCGTAAAGAAAAGTTTTATTTTACCAACACTCAGCGCGACTAACATATATATCAGAGGACTACAATAGGGTGTGTTGAAACTTATTATTATAAAAATAAATGCCAACTCATTCCACAAACTTCCTCGATAAGTCCTTTACTGTGCAGGCTATTCGTTTGTGGAATGAGTTACCTGTAGGGATTAGACGTGCACAATCACTACCTATTTTTAAGCGATTAGTTAAGGAGCATTATCTGTCCCATCAGTAATGACATGAGTATGTTGTTATCCTATATTCATTTGGTATATATATATATATATAGCTATATTTATTTATTGTATTCGTGTGTAAGTTTATGATGTTATAGAGGATAATACATGTATATATATTTTGGCATATTTTTTTATATTTTTTTACTAGTTAAGTTAGTTTAGTTTAATTAGTTAAGTTTCCGATATCATTTAAGTGCACCGGTAACTACCCTTTGTCTCTTCCATGACATTCCAGTCCATTCAATGGTTGTCTGGAAGAGATCGCCGTGGAGCGATAAGACCGCCAGTTGTACACTAGCGCATAAGTAGTTATTTAAGAAATTAATATAATCTTGTTGTGCAATAAAGAGGATTTGTATTGTATTGTATTATATTGTATTGTATTATAATTTTGAGGAAAGAGGTAACGGTCCTGAACGCCCCTAAGCCACTGCGACCTAATAAGATCAATAGTAGCGCCTCTTGCAATATTACAAAACCTCCTCAAGTTGCAACTCAATCATGAAGTCGACTATGGCCTTGGGAGAGGATGATGTGATCTCCTGCGTTGAGATGGCGTCGCCTCCAAGGTGCTGGCTTAATATGTGGTGCCCTGCACCACATTCAGACAGAACCTGCAAACGGAAACCGCGAAACTGCAAGTTGAAACCTAAGTAGGTATATTACGTGGACAGAAATCGTTTCGAGAATTACTAAAAAAAAACCTTGAGTGCAAATAAGTCGAGTCTTATTCTTATTCTGCACATATAATATAGAAGTAGTTATAAAAGGAAAGTTTATGTACATAGGCGAGCTTAGCTCAAAATTGAGTTATCTAACAGCAAAACTTTAGCTCTATACAGCCCCAAGCCATTAAAACAACCTTCTACAACGGTTGCCATTTTCATATAGGTACATATTGTAACAACTTTACTGTAATAACATCCAATGTACTTAAATAACTTAATCTTACTTTCTCTTAAAACGTAGGGTTGACTAGCTTCAAAAATTGAGCTTTTTCGAACCCACGACGATGTGATTACTGCAACGAAAGTATAAGGACATTTCGTTGGGTTAGCTTGAAATGTTTGTCACCACTAAAGCTAACACAACGAAACCTTCGAAAATCTTGTCTAATACCTCCGTAACTAACAGAGTTTCGGTTCAAATTCTAGCTTGTATACCTTTATTTATTACACGTCGTTTGCTGTCCAAATATGTCCTATTAATAAATGGGCAGCCGTTCCATGATGCTGGCTAACAATAGCTATAACAAATACATGAGAAATGTAACAACTATTCTCTTCTTGGTCCACTAATACTGTAACGAAGCTTTTACTAAACCTTTGTATTAGTATAGTGCCGTTATTATGTTATTGGTACTCATCAGAAAAGAATCAAGACGTTGCAATTTGTCATATATTTAGCCTCTCTAAGTCGTCATCAACCGCATTTTGGTTTCTACGTTCAATTTGGTCAACCATCAGTAATAATTAAAAGCTCTGTCGTTATCATAGTGACCTGTAAATATTCTATGGTATGCATTACACCGCAATGTCTCAAGACAAAAGTCTTTGACCAGTGTGTGTTGCCAATGATTACATACGGCACTAAAACGTGGTCGCCCACAATGGGCCTGATAAGAAAGGTTAAAGTCACCCATATGGAGAGGTCTATGCTCGGAGTGTCCCTGCGTGATTGAATCAGAATTGAGGATATTCGCAGGAGAGAAAGAATTGCCAAACTTAAGTGGCAGTGGGCGGGGCACATTGCTCGCAGAACGGATGACCGATGGGGTCGAAGAGTTCTGGAGTGGCGATCGCATACTAGAAGGGGCAGCGTGGGTAGGCCCCACACAAGGTGGACCGATGTCCTGGTGAAGGCCGTGGGACTCCGCTGGATGCGGGAAGCGCAGGACCGGTCGTTGTGAGGATGCTTGGGGAAGGCCTATGTCCAGTAGTGGACGTCTTTTAGCCGAAATAATGCTGATGATGATGAGGATGAGGCATTACCACAGACCATTAAGCCCCAAGACGCCGCTTAAACAAAGTTTTGCATGAGAACGCAGTCGTAAAATGTTGGCGGGGACCGGGGGGCAGACGACGCGTTATGATTGGTCGGCTCAAATGTTCGGTGGTATGATTGCGTATGATTGCTGCCGCTCGCTGACGGACTGACGTTCTGATTGGCGGCGGGGCGTTTGATATGCAGTGCTACTGCATATCCGTTGTGACCGGTGGTGTCCGACTAATCGGCGCCTAGAGGGTTGCTGGTCTGTCGACATTACACAAAGGCATCACACACGCTTGTGATCTTCTAAAATTCCATATGGAGGAGAGCGATAAAAAATCTGCTAGATAACGTTCTAGGTATGACGTCATACTCCACATTCAATACCATTTGAGAAAGCCGCAAAGAAGCACTCAATATAATATATACGGTGAATATTCGTTGGCTTTGGAAATGAAAATGGGTCATCGTACCACATTATCAACAACTTTTACTATGGGACCAACCCTGAAATAGCGAAAAAATAAATCTGTTGATCCCTACATTTGTGTTCACATAAATCGACGAAATATAGGGATCAGCTGTTTTTATTTTTTTTATTATAGACTGTAAAATTATTATCACCAGTCTTTACAGTCTTTACACCGTATAAAAGATAGTCGACAAAATTCGTATTTATCAGACTGTTGTCCAATACAAGCCTTTTTCCACATTAACCCCAAGATAACTTTACCACTCTACCCTTTAAACGTTACACCGCAATCTGAACATTTGAAACAGTAACAAATGTACCACGAAGCATGACTCATATCCAAGCAACAAATGCTTCTCCCATGGTGGTCTTCAAGGGAATGGACGAAAGTCTAATAAGACAGGCCTTTAGCTCAGCTGTCTGGCCTAGGACGTTATCTGTTAGTGAAAAATAGTGCCCTTTGTGGGATTACTTGAAAGCAAGCTTGCACGATGGCGGAAAGTGACCCGGGCATTAAAAATCTTGTGAACTGTTGTATAGAATGTTTTAGTTTAAGTGGTTTATAATTAAGTGTATATTTCTGTGTTAAATCTTGTCCGTATATCTGTCATATGTTAAGATAATTACGAGTATGCTCGTGTACATCAGTAGTTTCAGTTAAAACAGCGTTTCTTCCACGATAATTGATAGGAAGTGTTTGTCAGTTCAAATAAGGACTTGAGAAATTCTTCTCTTCTTCCGTTAGTTATCAGTTTCAGACAGAGACAGTTGCTTTCTTTGTTGCATTATTTTGAGCATTGGCGGAAGAACATTTGCGCCTTCGAGCTTAACAGAAGAAATATGGTAGTCAAAACAGTCTGTTTATTATAAGTTATTTTATTTTCATCAAAAACAGTTGCATTTTTAAGACAAAACAAGTTTATCCACCATAGATACTTAGATACTTATAATATTATGCTGCGTACTTACGAAAACTACGAAATACGTACTTTCTGGGTCATGTTTGTACCTTCGGCACAGATTAGCCCTTCGGTCTTAGTTTTGTACACACGGCTACACATCAAGCTGTACATTTCCAGTATAAGCTGACCTCGCATTGTATAGGTTTTCCTTCCAACGCGAGGTCAGCCTTTACTGGTTTTGTACAGCTTGATGTGTAGCCGTGTGTACAAAGACATTAAAATATTTAGCTATACTGGGTGTAAGGGGAACGCTTCCGAAAACGAAGATAGGTGCTGGCGATTACTGATACGAAACCACGAAAAAAAAATGCTATAAATTCTAGATTGGGTGTTTTTTTAATCCTTAATGGGCTTGCGTTAGATCACCTGGGCCCCGAGTCTGCTAATTGACAAACGCTTCAGTTGGGTGTCGGTAGAGTGTCGGTGGAATAGTTTTAGCCATTTGGTATTCTACTAGTTATTTTGAGACCAATGGCTTTCCAATGACTTTCCACTGAACTGCCATTGACTACAATTCAACTGCCATTGGACTATTTGCTATTCTGCTGTTATTTGACGTTTCCCACAATCGTCTTACGATGATAATTTGCCATCATATTTTTTTTAATTATTTTTTTTTGGTGAATGACCCCTTCAAGGGTCATTGTACATATTCGTTTTTTTTTTGCGATTTCTGGATTGGTCCCTTAATAAAAGTTGTTCATACAGATGAGTACAATGACCCGTAAAGCCATTTTCAAGAACACGTTTTATGTCTATAGTACCTATTGCCGGGTAGTACCTACGCTAAAAACGTAAACGTAAAAGTTGTTCATACGGATGAGTATAATGACCCCTTAAGAGATTTCATTAAAACTTCGTATGCCGATAGCATTACCGCGTTGCACGCTCAAAACGTAAACGTAAAAGTTGTGCAAACGGATGAGTATAATGACCCCTTAAGAGATTTTGAATAACACGTTGTATGCCGATAGTATTGCCGCGTAGTACCTACGCTAAAAACGTTAACGTAAGTTGTTCATATGGATGAGTATAATGACCCCTTAAGAGGTTTCAATAACACGTTTGTCGATAGTATTGCCGCGTAGTACGCTAAAAACGTAAACGTAAAAGTTGTTCATACGGATGAGTATAATGACCCCTTAAGAGGTTTTCAATAACACGTATATGTCGATAGTATTGCCGCGTAGTACGGTAAAAACGTAAACGTAAAAGTTATTCATACGGATGAGTACAATGACCCCTTAAGAGGTTTTCAATAACACGTCGTATGTCGGATAGTATTACCGCGTAGTACGCTAAAAACGTAAACGTAAAAGTTGTTCATACAGATGAGTATAATGACCCCTTAAGAGGTTTTCAATAACACGTATGTCGATAGTATTGCCGCGTAGTACGCTAAACACGTAAATGTAAAAGTTGTTCATACGGATGAGTATAATGACCCCTTAAGAGGTAAGTAATATCAATAAAATCCTTAATTTAAATATTTCATTGATAAAAACTAAAAAAAAGGTTGATAACAACAATACAGCTAATGGTAGATTTTAATTGGCAACATCGATTTGACATCACCATTCTATTGCCATTCCGACGAGATTTAAGTTTTAGCAGAATACCCATTTTGTCACAGTTGTTTATGAGTGTCAGTAGGGTGTCGGTGGAATGGTGATGGTTGGTTTATTAGTGTAATTAGCAGACTTGGGGCCCTGATTTTAAGCGATAGTGTGGTCGACGGCGGTACACGCTTGCCCAGCAAAAACGTATTTCCCTGCTCGAGCCTTGAAGACCACTAGATTTTACTTATAGGTAAACACAGACAAGAAAGAAACGCCAAGGATGCAAGGAATTCCACTCTTTAGCACTAAACCATGATAAAGCTATACCTAACGATTTAAATTGTGGAAAGAAAAAATCTCTTACGAGCAGGATTCGAACCCGCGACTCCTGACTCAGTACGCCAGTGCTTAAGCCACAGCGAAGTTTGGCATACAGATAGGACATATCCCGGATTAACATATAGGCTACTTTTCATTCCGGGAAGATGATCAGTTCCCGAGGGATGCGCGATAAACGACATTTACGCGGGCGAAGTCGCCGGCATAGGCTAGTATTTTATAAATGAGCGTATGTTAGATAGCCGTGTGTGTGTCGCACGAATGTAGGAAGTCAAGTCCTTTCAACGCCTATGTATATAATCTGTGTATAGGTATATAATCTGTACCTTGACATTAGGCTAAGAAAATACTAGGATGAAGATGTTTCAATAAATACGTTGGTAATGTAATTAATTAATGTTTCCTAGTTATTGCAGACATGGTCATATATCATTTTGTGACGTAATTTATGAAGTGCATGCTTCCGTGTCTCTCAGTTGTAAATAAGGATACTTATTAGTAGCTTTGTTCTTACTACTATGTTTGAAATAAATGTTCAACTGGTCCTTTATAAATCACATCATCTAGGTCTAGTGTAAACAGACTAAGATACATAAAAAAGTTTTCACTCATACATAGCTTAAAGATATTAGGCTGAGCTTCATAGAATTCCATGTATAAAGAGACCAACCGAAAATGATTTTTTATTTTCGGCCTAAAACGAAACCGAAATTCGACATAAGCTATATTTTCGGCCGAAAACCAAAACCAAAAAAAAATAAAACATGCATGTACTACTTCTTTTATATCTATAAGATTTTTTTTGGTAAAATATATTGTGTTCCTATGTACCCCATCTGGGGTAGATGGCAGATACAGTGGCTCAGTGGCTCTCCATTGCGCTCTGTCATTGGCAGTAAACTTGACTTGTTTGGTAAAATACTACTATAAAAATAAAATCTATGACTTATCAATCTTATAATCATTAAAAGCACATAACTTAATGATGTAATGGTTGTGCATATGTTACAACTTGAAACATACAAAATATCTTTTTTATTTTTCTCGAAAACAGATTGATATGCAAGAAAAAGCAATTTTTTCCTATACGTTACTGCATCGGTCTGCAAAGAGTTGGCCCTCTGAACTAAATAGTAGACCACGTAGATCGTTTTCGGTACAGGCCAATTTTTTTTTTCGGCTGAAAACGAACATTGCCGAAAATGATTGGTTTGGCCGAATACAGAAAATGAAATTTGGGCGGGCTCTAATTCCATGCGAATCGAGTCCCGTAAAGCTTTTATGAACTAATTGAATGACTGGACAAAAAAAAAACAGATTAATTTCTCACGAACTTTGACATATATGAATGAATCATCAAATAGTCTAGAACCAGTTCACATTTATATTTATGTTATACAGCGAACAGGCAGTTAATAAACAGGGATACAAATCTTATCGTATCACTCGTGATAAATTTATTTGCTGACAAGTTTCATTTGCTAAACCAACTCTACTGATAAGGATCAAGGAATGAACTGTTCACTACATTCTGTCATTTGCTGATATATTGACATAGGTACCTACTGTGACCAATCAACATGAATATTTTGGGACCAGTGAATTGATTTATATTTAAAAAAAAAAAATCATCATCATTTCAGCCAAAAGACGTCCACTGCTGGACATAGGCCTCCCCCAAGCATATGTTGGGGGGGATATGCCATAATCGCCACGCTTGGCAGGCGGGTTGGCGATCGCAGTCGGGTGGTTAAATACTCAGAGAACGCTGTTGCCCATCCTCTGGTGAATCCCTTAGTCGCCTTTTACGACACCCATGAGAAGATATAGGGTGAAATATTTGATATGTCAAAGTCATCGAACATCTATTACTATGGGGTCAACCCTAAAATCGCAAATAATAAATAAATGTTCGGGACATTTTTACACAGCACCATCTAGGCCCAAACTAAGCAGAGCTTGTAATATGGGTACTAGACAATGGATATAATACTTATATACTTTTTTTTGTAAATTCATACTTATAATACATAAGAAACACCCAGACCAACACAAACTTTTGTTCATCACACAAATATTTGTGTCCTGTGGGAATTCAACCCACGACCTCGGGATCAGCAGTACGACACTCGAACCACTAGACTCAGACGTCGTCAATCACTCCTTCCATATTTCGGCCGAGAAAAAAAAAGTGTTTATTCTCAGAAATAAAAATTTTACAAAAAATCTACCAAACTAAAGCATTTGTTGGCTGATGTAGCTCCCATATTTCTACATACACTTTTTCACGTATACATTTAATGAGTAACTACATTTTATCAAGCTTGAAGGGTGACATTTGTGTACTAAACATAAGAAATTGATAGTCTTTATCCATTTTCTATATGAGGTTTAGCACTTTTCTATGAAGCAGCATCTTTTTATATAGTAGAAGTTGTTCTATGCTATGCCCTGAATGAGCTCTTCAAACATGACCACACTTTTCTGATACACGTTGTACACAGGAAAAAAAATTAAGGAGTGCGGATAATTTGCATAGTGGTTCAGTATCTGCCCCTTATAGCAACCACATTATTAAAATTCACTTTAAAACAATAAAAATTGCCTTTGTATGGCGTGCGCTACATCATTCTCGGTCTCCCATACAAAGTTGATTACCTATTTTTATTGTTTTAAAGTGAATTTTATAACGTGGTTGCTAAAAGGGACATATACTGAACCGATATGCAAAGTATTCGCACTCCTTAAAAAACTATCCTGTATGGCCACCTACGACATGCCTACCCACATTTTATGGAAAAAAATTAATCTCGCTCTACATTCATTTGTACACCATTCATTTCTGAACGATACTAATTTAGGTAGTATTATTGCATTGACCCTATTATAAATTCAATAGAACCTAAATTGGAGTCCAAACTTGTACTACATTTATAGTATGCCCCTTGAACCTCAATCAAATTCCATATGGCGCGATACAGATCTTATATCCTTGTTACTTTCCTACCAGACATGTTGTACAAGAAATAACTGTGTGACATAACTTGTCCCCTTAGGCGTTGCTCACACAATAGCTTTTGACAACCTCATAAATTCTCCTAACACTAACAAACTAGATCTCTACGGACATAAACATAAGATTGAAATTAGAATGACCAAAATTTTTCGAATAGAAGTATTTGATTGGCGCGTGCCTTAAAACACAAAGTTAAACATACCGCTGCTAAAATATATTCGGCAATAAATATATTTAGTGTAACGGAGTTGTTTTATAGCAAATGTAAGTTGGCAAACAGTTGCGCCACTAAATCAAATTGCAGTCAATTAAGATAAAGCGGCGCGAACGACAGCTATGGACAATAGACCATATGACTAATACAGCGTTTTGTTTGGCTAACTGAATTACAACTAGCTTTTTGTAGTAAATAGAATTCCATTTAACATTAGAGGTGTAATGTACTGAACGGCAGACGGTTGAAATATAACCGAGCTTATTATTTTTGTTCGGCATTGTATCTACGGTCCTGCAGCTGAAAATATCCCACTTCAAATTTTCATTGCTGAAATCGTAAGAGAAACTATATTGGATAAAAAGGCAGCAGCATCGCCTGTACTCCAATGATATTTAGGTACCGTAAAATGCTCCAACTTTGCCTAATGGCATTATTTGTATAATTTTTGACACATACTGACACATAAAAAAGCGAAGTTCATTAATTATAGCTACCATCGTGTACTAATGAAATAAAAAATTGCCAAAGGAGGGTTATGTGAGCAAAGTTGAAACATTTTACGGTATCCTAAAATCTTAAGAAAAAAAAGGTTAATACTCAATACTCAATATATTTATTGCATTCACAATGTATTACTTAGGTGGTAGACTTAAAACTATAAGATCATTGTGTTCCCTGTTCCGAAGGTTACGCAAAATCAAAGACATTTCTATACTTACGTCAGTATAATACCTTTATGCGCAAAATAAAGGAGCGACCAGCTGCAGCTGGAAGGCAAGGTTCGGAGAAAAAGACCTGTATTATGAACAGTCCCGTCTACTCCACTTCTTAACTTACGTCACTAGTCTATTTATTAGGGCTTTAACATAATTGTAAAATACCCACCCATAAAATGTATAGCCACTCGTTAATAAGGCAATGTTGTCAGTACAATAGAAAACACGCTATGATTTAGTTAGTACACAAATTACACAATTTCGACATCGTAGGTGTTATGTACACCAGTTGTACAGTTTTACGAACTTTGCTGTTTTATTTTATTTTTCAAATGGACTCTCGCAGATTGGCACCCAAGATTGCTCTAACTGCTTAAACGGGCGGGTGGCGGAGAATCCCGTCAGGGACTCCACCCGCCGAAAAAAATCCCTAAACCTAACTTATAAACTAAAATCGCGGTTGCAAAACCGCATAAGGGCGTCCCCCAAGAGAGGGCTCGGACCTCGGCTTACTGGGGCATTGCGGGGGGACCCCGCCGCTATGTCCTCCTGGCAGCCGTTGCTGCATCGGGAATGGTTTTCTCGAAAGTGGCGGACTTTCGGTATATCGGGTGAGTGCGAACTTTAAAAAAACACATACTCCATTTATTATGACAGTAGCTTTTCCCCACTTCTTCGCTCCCGTGGTTTTTTACATACATACATACATATTATCACGCCTGTTTCCCATTGGGGTAGGCAGAGACTATGGATTTCCACCTGCTACGATCCTGACACACCTCTTTCGCTTCATCTACGTCCATTAACCTCGTCATGCATGCTCGTCGGTTTAGAGAACTCTTAACCTGGCATTTTTTGAGAACATCCGCGATTTGATCGCGATACGTTCGCCGAGGTCGTCCCCTTCCAACTCTTCCATCCACACTCGCTTCGTATACTTGTTTCGTCAATCTCCTCTCGTCCATCCTCTCTATATGTCCAAACCATCTTAACATACATATTTTTTGACCCGCAGAAACCGTTCATTGTTCCAGGATAAAAGTATAAGTACCTATATACTGGATGTCCCATTACTATGCTTCGTGGAGTTACCTAAAAGAGCCTGCATTTTTTTTTATAAGAGGTGTAAAGAACACAGTTCTTAATAATACATTACAATCTAGCCTACAAGACTAATAAGTAATTTTAATCTAACTTATTTTTCTACGTTGTATATGTTTGTTAACTAAGAATAATGTCCAATGCATTTACTTAGAGTCTGATAATATAATATAAAAACCAAAGACATTTCCATACTGACGTCAGTATAATAACTCTATGATAAAAACACTTTGTTCATGTGTTATATGTACAGTAGCACCATTTTGTTCACTATTGTTCACTACACTAACTCAAAAGGTTTAGTTCTTTTCAGTCTTCGCACTATGTCCTTGTTGTCGAGCAGCTGGATGGCTTCGACATTCACATGTTGATGAAGTCTACGTTAAGTCTAGTTCCTTCAATCTAAGACACATTTTTTGGGGCCATCCTTTTAATTGGCACTAACACTTATATTATTTTATGTCATGGGATATAATATAATTCCCTATATTAAAAAAAACAGCGTAGTAGTTATACGGTGGCCGTGCACTGATTGGTCAGTAAATAGGTTTATAAATCTAGCACATAATAATGTTAAATAGGTAAATAACATAAGGTCGGGTCTGCACGCAATCTTGACATATTAATTCTTGGTCATTAAAATATCATAGAGACAATATATATTGTCTGTCAGTCGGCTTGTATGCTATTCTGTTTCATGTTACTTGCATTGATAATTATGCTGTTAAAATATGATAGAATTTATACTTGATAAGCTATAGGTACCTACTCGGAAATATTTAATGTTAGGAATGTGATAAACCCAATTTTACGCTATAGGTACCTAATCTTTGTTTTTTCTTACTTGTCTTATTTAGTAAACAATCTTGGCATGTCTTTTTAATTCAATTCGTCAATAATATTTATTAAAAGACATAATGTTAACAATTTCACACAAAATTATTATTTTTCCTTATTAAATGTGCAGAACTAGTAATTATATGTTATCAGTAGTTATTTGAATAAAGAGACGTGCCAAGATTGTTTACTAATTAAGACAAGAGAGAAAAAACAGAATATTATTATAATGTGTTCGTCTAAGAAGCGTAGGAACCCTTTTATAATACCTATAAGATACGACTGCAGCACTCCTGTAAAATAACCTCAATATTAAATCACAGTGATTCTAAAACAATTGTAACTTTGTAAACGAGTTCTCCTGTAAAGCATTACCAATAAAGTACAGTGTCATACAATTTTAACACTGTTAACCTAACTGCTGTTCACTTCCGGCCATAATTAATATCCAATCTATCCACGATTTGCCCTACTATAGATAGGAATTTGACATAGGCTCCTTACAAAATATGTCAAATTTCTATCTCTAGTAGGGTAAATCCCGAATAGATTGGATATTAATTTTGGCCGTCAGTTTTGATGGATCACAGTAAAATGATGTCATTATTAGTATGTAACCCTGTATATATCAGATTTGTAGGTAACTTACTTTTTCGTTTATGGCAGCCAAGTGTAATTTTCTGATTAAACAACCGCTTACTTTAAGCTCTAGTACATTTTTTGAGTAAACAGTTGCTTACCCAGAGAACGGATAAGTTTTTATTGAAAAATATATTTTTCAAGACAAGATTTTATAAAACACGGATTCTAGCTGATCAAAATGGGCCTAAACAGCATCAATCTACTGCTGTTCTCGAGGAGTTCCGGTTTCTACCTTCCATCACCATCATCAGATCAGCTCTGCACCATACTATAGTATTGTCATCGGGTTTGCATATACCTACCATCATTTCAGCCAAAACATGTCCACTGCTGGACATAGGCCTCCCCAAAGGGGAATTCCATAATCCATAATCGCCACGCTTGGCAGGCGGGTTGACGATCGCAGTTGGTTTGTAAAATACTCAGAGAACGCTGTTGCCCATCCTCGGGTGAATCCTTTACGGCCAAAATTAATATCCTATCTATCCACGATTTATCCTACTAGAGATAGCAATTTGTTTGACATATTTTGTATGGAGCTTATGTCAAATTTCTATCTCTAGTAGGGCAAATCGTGGATAGATTGGATATTAATTTTGGCCCTTAGTCGCCTTTTACGACACCTATGAGAAGAGATAGGATGGTGCAATTCTTTATGCCCTACCAAATTTCATTAAATTCTATAAACAAGAACTGGTTTAAAAGTTACTTGCATGATTTTTCCCTAACATACTAACAAACTTTCAAGCGAAGTTAAATAAAATCTTGTAAAAACAGTGTTTATTATATTTCGGAACAACCCTTGCTGCCCACTGCTCACCAAACCATCGCTAATATGAACTTAACATAATTCACACGTAGAATGCGAGCTACAGACCTACTTATACATAGGGCTGCTAGCGCACTGAAACTGGTCCCAATGTGGATCAAAGCACAATGTCAGCAGCTGGCCGAACTTCGAGCTTTACTTTACATGTTGCGAACTAGGTAGGTAGGTACTTGGATCGTAAACGAGACAAAACGGGGGAAACAGTTTTATGTACCTATGTTGTATGTAGTGTCCGACCGAAACGAGATTTTCAGCTGCAACCGAAACTGAATCTTCGGCCTCGGTCTCGGTTTCGGCCGAAACCGAAACTTATTTATACATATTAAACCTTTAACATATGGTTCTCAGCGATTGATTAACTTTTGTATCTGCTTGGCGCAAAGTGAAAGGACAACATTTACAAAAAGTCTAGTGTTGTTGCAATTTTTTCTAGATATGTTTAAGTTAAGCTTGTTAAAATCTACGTAACTTGAATAATATCTTATTCATTTATTATCAATTCGAGTAGTAGTTCTATAGTTCGAATTCCATTATCAAATTTCATTACAATATAAAAGCAAAATCAAACCAATATTAGATTTTTTATGCGAGTAAAGAGACACAACTAACACTAGTAAAGAGATACTACTACAAATTAGAAGTTTCCCAATTTCCCAAATTTCCCAATTTATGACTACATAACTGCAACAATTTTAAAGTTCTAATCAACAGCCGTGTAACACTAACAACATAATTGGCTTTAAGTTAGCCTTAATCAATTCAGTATTGCCACCACAAATTAAAATTTAAAATACATTACATTGATTTATATGCAGTAATGACATGGCGAACAACTATATTAACATGGTTGGTAATTGGTGTGGGCAATCATCACGCCTCCAAGCCTTGTAGGGGCTAGCTGAAACACTAGGCGCGGTGCCGATGATTTTAAAATTAATATATTGGTCATAAAATGGTGGTAGGCAACACAATAAATCATAGTGGCAGATGACGATGTTATTTGCACATCTTTGTTGCCAACCAAGACTCAAAGAAAAAAAGAAATGTTGAAACCCAAAGGTATAGTGTAGGATGATCCCTTATTCGTCAATTTATTCAAATCTAGACTTTGCCCGCGTTGAAATAAAGTATAGCCTGTTACTCCTGGATAAAGTAGCTTTCTAATGGAGAAAGAATTATTAAAATCGGTTCTGTAGTTCCGGAGTTTATCGATTACAAACAAACAAATCTTTCCTCTTTATAATATCTACAGCTCATGTTTATGATATAACTGATTTGTTAAAGTTTGTCGTCAAATAATAAGCTACCTTTGTCTATAGGAATCCTTCACAAATAGAGAGCTGACATGTTGGAGCTTAAAACTTTAAAAATCAAACGCTGAAGGTGATAGGAAACTGGATTTAAACAACGTGTGTCCTGTTTGATGATTTATTTCCAACTAAGACTTGTAAACTAATTAGTAGGCTATATTGATGTATAGGTATATAGATGTATAGATAGATAGGCTAAATTAGTAATGCGCTTGGACACAAATGAACTGGCAATAGACTATAGACTCCTACAGAATGCTGCATAAATCCCTTGATTACAAATGATTTTTATCGTCCAGGTTTAATAGTCATTTCGTTTCAGTTTGTTGTACCTGAACGGATAAAGGTTTATCATTTATATATTTCGGTTTTTTAATGAAGATTGTAGAACCAGAAGGCCAATTCTCGTAATTAAAAATATTTAAAATATAGTTCCGATCTAATCTCAATGTAATTTTTAACACTTCAACATAATGGAGACCTGGAGTTAGATTTCAGCCACAAAAAAATTTAAAATAAAAGTTTTTAACAAAAAATTGAACCGATGAAAACAGAAACTAAAAAGCGAAAAATAACGAATTATGATTCGGCGCCAAACAAACAATCAACAAAGATTATTAAATTACTTTAAATAAATAATAAAAACAACGTAACTTCAAATACAACGTGAAATTTTCAACGATAAACAATAACTTTCCAAAAATGCGTTCTCCGCTCGACCACTTGCAACTTGCACGCACTTTGCTTGTTAAAAGTTTGTTTGGCGCTGACTCATAATTAGTTATTTTTCGATTTTTAGTTTCTGTTTTCGTCGGTTCAATTTTTTGTTAAAAAGTTTTATTTTAATATTAATGCATAGATTTCAGTAATAAGATACCATGAGTAACGTGTTTTAAATGTCATGCATGACAGTCATAGAAATCCTAATAAATGTAATAGAAGTGGCAAAGGCGTGTGAATGTGTCGCCGCGTGCAGATGTATTTCAGGACACCAGTGCGCGAACCGTTTGCTTGCTCATCAGTGCTGTTTTAGACGCTGAGTCACAAAACTTGCATTTTGCAGCATATCTAACAGCGGAATTTTTTCGAGGCTTAATTTATTTTGCATTGAATGCTAGAAACATGGTGGGCGTGATTACGTATTTATGTGTTGGTCGCGGAAAACCGGCGACATGCGTTCCCGTAGTAAAAGAAAGTAGATAACATTTCTATTTCCTTATTGTTTAGATTTCTATGATGACAGTAGATGGTCCTCTTTGACGTTTAT
Organism: Asteroscopus sphinx; assembly: GCA_949699075.1. Classification (NCBI taxonomy): domain Eukaryota; kingdom Metazoa; phylum Arthropoda; class Insecta; order Lepidoptera; family Noctuidae; genus Asteroscopus; species Asteroscopus sphinx. The sequence continues at coordinate 14,802,510 of OX453022.1, read as the reverse complement.
CTGTGACATTTAGGATATTGAGTATAGATTGACACTGTATTATAAACATTTTAAATTACTTACCAGAATTGTCCCTCTGATTACATGACTTTCACTAAAGACCGAATCATAAATCTCATATAATTGTAGCACTAAACTAAATCCTCTGATCGATGTAACAGTTTGTTCACTAATTAGATTTCGCAAATAATGATCTATGGCCAAGAATTTGATGGTTATAGTACACCCGTAAAGTTTCGTATTTGCTTCAGAATTAGAATGTAAATATTACGAAATTTTATGAACGAAATGTCAAATGGTCCATCTCTTAATAATAAAACTATATATAGGTTTGTCCATTCAACTTGATGATTTACCAATTTTATCAGTATAGCTTAAAATCTAATCAGTAGTAAATAACTTATTTATGCACATATAAAAGGTAATTTAAGGCCTATCTCATGAAATCGATTAACTACCATAGTGTACACTGCTGAAATCATCAGGTTCCTTGAAGAGGAAATAGGACATCTTGTCTTCGTGTTACAAATAACTTAATTGATGATACAAATTTTCATATAATGATCAATAAATATCCCGCATAAAAGCTTTAGACATCAGTCCATTACCGAACATGACCTACCCCCACCTACGATTGCTTCAACGATTCAACGAATCAGGAAGAAACAAAAAGGAATAAGTTGCTCAATGTTACCTGATAATTTATTTATTTGCAAAACAAAAGGCAAAACTTGGCATCCATCGCACAGTTTCATATGAGACCCGATTTCATGTCATCGGTTTTCATATCAAAATCTTATCATGATTATCATTTCAGCCGAAAGACGTCCACTGCTGGACATAGGCCTCCTCCAAGCATCGCCACGACCGGTCCTGCGCTTTCCGCATCCAGCGGATTCCCGCTACCTTCTCTCTACCAGGTCGTCGGTCCACCTTGTAGGGGGCCTACCCACGCTGTACCTTCCAGTACGCAGTCGCCACTCCAGAATTTTACGGCAAAATCTTATAACTTTTATTAATAATACAAAACCATGAAAAAATCTTTTTAGATATTTTTTTTTTAACTGTATTTCTCATATCACACTGTGTGTAACCCAAAAACTGGAGTAAGACTGTGAAGAGTGTTTTGTTGGCTATTCCGGAATAGCACATCATGGCGGTACAATACACAGTAAACTGCTGAAGTTACGTCCCGAAGTTTATGAAAAATAATATCCACCATACTTAACAGTCCGTACGTCCAGCATGTACCCTTTTTTTTTCGAAGAGGAATCCTAAATGCTGCTGGCGAAAAACATGTAGGATGGAGACCAGGGTGTGTGGGATTTTTACCCACTAAAAACCCCCGATGGCCGACTATAGCACAATAAGGGAGACTCTAGGAATGTGTTATGCCTCCGGAGCCCTTCCTGTGCTACGCCTACCTGTAAGGCATGTCCTGCGCACCCTGGGCAGTAAATCTTGCTTAAAACCTTACTCGCGGACGTTTTCAAAAGCCAGGTTAAGAGTACTCTAAACCGACGAGCATGCATGACTAGGTTATTGAATGTAGATGAAACGAAAGAGGTGTGTTAGGATCGAAGCAGGTAGAAATCCATAATCTCTGCATACCCCAATGGGAAACAGGCATGAAAATATGTGTGTATGTATGTAAAACCTTACTTATCTAATCTTTTCGCAACATACATTCGCATATTATTATTATAGCGTGAGCCGCTACGGTTGAAAAAGAAGGAACAAAGCAGGCTCTTTTCGTACTACTTTCTTTCTCGACAAAAAATTGATCATATGATGTAAAATATTAATAAGTTCAGTACGAAATTAACACAGACATTAGGCGTGCCTTTCTCTCTGACCCCTTACCTTGACTCGCCGCGCCCTGCGGCTTGCATTCCGGTCACACGTCACTGCGCCCGCGCACTATATTTGTTTTCTATAGATAACATTGTTATAATTATTATCCGCTGTTACGAGTATACTTGTGATTGACTCTAGCTTTGCGTAACGTAATGTCGGTTTATGTTATGTTCGCTTTATTCATACCAGCGTTTTATAAGCCGAAAATTGTTGATTGTTTGTTAAAAATCATGCCCCTTGATAAATTACTAGCTGTGCCCGCGGCTCCGCCCGCGTACTGAAGTAAAATATAGCTTGTGTTACTTCTGGATAAAGTAGCTTTCTAATGGTGAAATAATTATTAATATCGGTTCAGTAGTTTCAGAGTATATCGATTATCGCGCATCCACACATCCTTGGGGACCTGTTTGTTAACTTTGTCGTATAGATATGTCGTATATATAAGTATGTTATGTTTTTCATTCTAATCCGTTCAGCCGTTTCAGCGTGATTGATGGACAAATAAACAAACAAAAAAACAAACATCTATTCATCCAACCTTCGCATTTATAATATTACATAATAGGAAATAGTATTAAAAGCTTTCATAAACTTGCTTGTTTCAATGTCTGTATATCGGTCTGCAAAAAATCTTGCATGTCAATTTTGAGCTTCTGTTGTCCAAATGGGCTGACTTACACATGCAGTTCAGAATGACAATTCTCGTAATAAAAATTGTTCAAAATATCATTATCATCACTTCAGCCGAAAGACGTCCTCTGCTGGACTTAAGCCTCCCCCATTAAGGGGGGAAAACGCCATAATCGCCAGTCGCCACGCTTATCAGGCAGGTTGGTGATCGCAGTTTGGTGGTTACATACTCAGAGAACGCTGCTGCCCATCCTCTGGTGAATCCCTTAGTCGCCTTTTACGACACCCATGAGAAGATATAGGGTGGTGCAATTCTTTACGTCCGGCACCACACGGAACAAATCACGGATCAAAATATTGTTCCGATTTAATCTCAACGTTATAAATGGTAATCTTATGACAGTTGACGTTCCTGTTTGACTTTATTTGTGAGACTGGATCGGAACTATATTTTGAACATGTTAAATTACGAGAACTGACCCTCTAACCACAATTATTACAACTTTGTGACTCTTTATTAAGTTTTTGTCAAACTCTATCTCTCTCACACTAAAGCAGTTTTTTTCTCGATAGAAACTCTTCTACTTCTACGGGCACTGGAATGAAAGCTCATTTTTGAGTTAAGCTCGCCGATGTACATAAGCTTTCCTACTGTAACAATAATGTGTATATGTGTGTACAATAAAGTATAATAATAATAGCCCTTTACTCTAACTCATGCGCTAATAAGTGACTCACTGTAATCTTCAGAGTTTATAGTTTAGGTGTCTTTTTATCTCGGAAAGTTTATGTTAGATAAATTATTAACTTTAAAACATGTCAAAAAATATTATTGGTATTAGGAGAGGCCCCCCTACGCAACATCTACTGGGGGGTCCATGTAACAGGGGCCCACGCAACCCAGTTCATGTAATTCAAATTTAAGATCATAATCTATCATTTTGCATTAAATTATAAAGCCAATCAATATTTGACAACTTACACTTATTTATTGATAAAAAAGTACGTATAGGCCTGATTTAATCGAAGTTCTAATTAATTAGTACATTCGTTAAGTGATTGGCAATAATGGCACTTTTCTTGTTATGTTATTAAACGTTTTTAATGAACAATCAAATATATACCCGGTTAGATACGATCGTATCGATCAGATCTGACTGGCCAGCCTGAAAGCGTGATATCTAAATCAAATAAATTAACAATTACAAACAAGCCTTAAGCCGGATACATAATTTAAAAATAATAAATCAGTTTTTAATCAAACTTCATTAGTGGTGTTATTTGTATTTTGTTATAGCGTTGTTAATGCTGTCACGAGAGTTTATTTCGAAATTTTGTTTTACTGTCCATTGCTGCATTAATTCTTAAAAATATTTTATCTGTGCTACAAAAACGGCAATGACATTCGAGATATGAATTTTCATGATTTGATTTCGAGCACACAGCCTGGTCACGTTGAAATGATTTAGTTTCAATATACACAAACGTCGGTGTAAACGCGGCTGTCGAGCGCGCTTAATTTATACCGATTGGCCCTTGTTTATTATTACTGCTTATGTAATAAACCCAGTGATTTTGCAAGGGAATTTATTTTAATTCTAACAAATGCGTAAGCATTAATATATGGATATTTTTCTCGTTAAAACATTACGACCTTTGTAACGTTTATAGCCGGGTGATTGACTAGCAAGGATACGTCATGTGTCTTGTCTTGTTAGTTCAATTGCAAGTCAATTAGGAACTTGATCAAAACATAATGTACTCTTAGCAGGATGTGATACGGCAATGTAGTACCTACTTATGTGAAATGCTTTGTAGTTTTAATAATAATGACCTCATTAAACATACATACCATCCAAAACCATTACCCTCCTTTTGGACTCCGCCGCAGTCGGGTAAAAGGTAGTGTTACTGTTCCAAAATATTTAGCAAAAATATATTTCACTCATCGATAAAACGTAATATGTGTAAATAACTCATTAATATACTACCTACTTACTTCTGCCGTAAATGTTGAAAGGTTATAAATACCAGCCCCCCTACATAAGGATTGCCGGGTCCTATATTTGTGTGATAACTATCGGATAATGATGTGAATACTATCATGATAGTTATCAAGAGACATATTTATCGTGATAATTTCGAACCCTGGGTGACACAATCCGAATTATATGCGGGCGAAGCCGCGAGCAGAGAATAGTTTATAATAAAATTATGTCATCAATCAATCAACTCAGCCTATCGCAGTCCACTGCTGGACATAGGCCTCTCCCAAGTTGCGCCACAACACTCGGTCCTCTGCGTTCCGCACAGTCCCCCCCAGCCACCTTCTTCAGCTCATCGGTCCACCTGGCTGGGGTGACCTAGACTGCGTTTGCCGATTCGTGGTCTCCACTCAAGGACTAGTCTGCTCCATCGGCTATCGGTCCTTCGACAGACATGGCCAGCCCACTGCCACTTCAGCTTTCTGATCTTACAAGCTATATCGGTCATATGTATAAATTATGTACCAGTATCAGTAACCTTTGTAGTTTGTTAAACATTGGAATTGTCCTAACCATGGGCCTTACTCCCGACTGGATCGAGTTCTGTATCAATCGAATTTGAATTCGAGTTAGTGTCAATTTGTAGTGCATTCCTCTAGGAATTGACATTAGCTCGATTTGGTTCAGAGCTCGAACAAGTCGGGAGTAAGGCCCCATGTTCAGCCTACGTAGAAAAAAGTTACAGCATTGTAATATATCGTCGACTTTAGGAAAATCATAACAATTATGTAAAAACACGAACAAATAAAAACAATAAATCACACAGAATATCGCATAAAACTTAATTTTATTAAGTGCTCAGACTAATGTCTCGCATTAAAATCATTTATGTAGGCAATTAATACGCTGAGCTGGATGTTTTCCTGCGCTAGGCTCAAGCCTCGGGGCGGTGCGCCCGCAGTGTGCTGTGCCAAATGGGCCCAAGCACGCTATGCCCAGGCTAGTATACATAGCGTTATTTGTATGAGAACTTTCCAATATCAAGAATTCAAGAACCTAGTAACTACATACATATGTAACAATATGCCTTTATTCCCTAAACGGGTAGGCAGAGGTATATCGTACACCCACATTTCGCCAAATTATTGTGTTCCCATGAGTCCAATGTGAGTGAGTCTATTGCCATTGACCGGGCACATATATTCAGACTCTGGGCTGCTACTGATCAGAATTTGATTGTACTTGATTTAACGATTAAGGAAAACATCATGAGAAAACCTGTACACCTAAGAGTGATCCATATATCATACAGTTCTCGATGGTATGTGTAGTGTCCGCGAACCCGCCGTAAGCCATCGTGGTGGACTAAGGGCTTAACCTTATCATTCTTTGAAGAGGTCCGTGCCCAGCAGTGGAACAGTAATGGACTGCTTGTGTGTGTGGGGTTGTGTATGTGTGTGTGTGAGCTACTACTGAAAATTTCCTAATGAAAAAATCCAATAACACTGCCCCACCCAGGAACCTCCAGCACCCCACGTTCAGCAGTTGCGCTTGCGACCAATTAAAAACGATTTGCCTTGGACTGTTTCCATCTTTCTCTCCAAATGTCCATTAATATAGCTATAAAATATTTTTTTTAGTATTTAAATACATTAAATGTCGAATAAATTGAGCTCGATTTAAATTAAATACTCGACGACATTCTTTGGAACAAGATGCTCAATATGTTTTTAGTACGATCGATGTAAAAATACTTAGTGCTTGGGGGAGGCCTATGTCCAGCAGTGGACGTCTTTCGGCTGAAATGATGATGATGATGATGATGAGTGGATAGAGACCAACGAGGCAGTCAACTAAGAACTAAGTACCGGAATTAATTTGTTTCTTCTGGATTCCTACTTTAATATTTATATTTACTTACCAACACAAAAAGAATCATGGCTAGTAATAATAATAATAATAACCTGGCAACACTGCTTGGGAAACTAGCTGTCTCGAAGAAATATTTTCATTTTTTCAATATAAATAGATAAAAATCAATCACAACAGTGGAAAAAGATTATTTTTAAATTATATCAACCTATTCTAAACCAAAAACTATTGTAAATTATGAAAAAATGCAGATTTACTCAAAGAAAAACGAAAGCCGAAGATGACATCTGTCATAACAATAAAAGTAATAAAAACCACAAGAAAATGAAAAACTAAGTTATGAAAATACAAACGACACTATGCTGACCCGAGCCCGCACCAGGGCACTTACAACAAGGACACGCCCAAGATCTCCGGACTCGTCGCCTAGCTCCGCCCCGCAGCCGCCGGATCCTGCCTCACTCGTGAGTCCAGTGACGCCGGCCGCTGCGGTCGCGTCGAGCTCAAGCGACGAGTATTACTCTCCACCATCGTCGCCACCATCTGCACGTCGTCGGAGAGGAGCCCGGCCGCCAGTCTGCCTGGGACCTAGAGGCCAACCGGCCCCGAACAGGGTCCTCGCTGCCGGTGGAAATGTGTCGCGCATGAGGTGGACTCAGTCCATAAATGAGAATGTCATGCGCGCATATTATGGGGCTACGGAGGGGGGAGCTAACCTCACGGCGTACCGTGTTAGGATGCTCTCTCTGTTTCAGGTGCTTGAGCCAGCCGTCAACGTTTCGGCCCAGCGACTGTCGGATCAGGTGCGAGTCATCCAACGAAACCATAGGTTGGACGACGCCGCACTTGCGCGGCTTCGCTCTGAAGTGCGGGGCAACCATGTCGTCACCCCCCCGTTGCAGCCCGCGGTGCCGCTGCAAATACATCCTGTACCACCGCGGCCTATTCAAACTGATGGGGAAGGAGGCGATGAGGTTAGTCCCGTAAGTATCCAGTGCAGTGAGCAACTGAGGAGCGCTCTGGAGGGTGCGATTCAGGATTATCGGTCAATTCCACCAGAATCAAGACCACGGTTGCCTCGTTTGCCCATGCATAAAAAGAATAAGGCGCTGGTGTGTGCTCTGGACTCAGTACTGTCAAACTACTTTGATGGCAGCGAAGATCTTAGCGATACACACTCGATCCTGTACTGCGCAGCTGTTGCAGTATGTCGTATAGCTCATGTTATGTTTGAAAATGATGACAGAGCTATACGACCAAAATCTGCTGTACCAGCTTGGCAGTGCAGGATTGAACGTCGTATCAGCGAGGCCAGAGTACTCATTGGCAAATTAATCTGCTTCAGGGAGGGCAATACGCGCCCTAGAGTGATGCGCTTTGTGAGGCGGGCTTTCTCGGGGACTGATATTAGTCCTCGAGATTATATGGCTCGTGTCACAGAGCGCATAGACTTCCTGAAGCAGAAAGTTTATGCATGGGCAAATCGAATCAAGAGATATAAGCGGCGTGTGGAGCGATATACCTTGAATCGCACGTTTCAGAGTGACGAAAGGCGGGTATACAGAACCTGGGATCGACCCGACCAGGGTGTGAGTGATGGGCAACTACCGGACTATGATGCCATGAATGCATTTTGGCGTAGCATCTGGTCGGTGCCCATCAGCCACACCGAAGGCGACTGGATGCGGGATATTGAGCGGGCGTGTGAACCTATACCGGAAATGGGGGCAGTTTCTATCAGCCCCCAAGATGTAGCCAATGCAGTCCATCTGCTGCCCAATTGGAAATCTCCGGGGCCAGATGGACTGCACAATTTTTGGCTTAAGTGGCTGCGTAGTTCACACGCTCGTTTAGCGTCTCAATTTCAGTCGGCCTTGGAATCTGGGTCGTTACCCCGGTTTCTTACATCAGGAGTTACCCGCCTGCTCCATAAATCTGGTAGTACCACGGAGCCCAAAAATTACCGTCCAATAACTTGTTTGCCGACGGTATATAAACTTTTTACATCCATTCTGAGAACAAAAATTAACCAACACGTAGACAACAATTCGATAATGTCTGCTTCTCAGAATGGATGTAGAAATGGGTCCCGTGCTACTAAGGAGCTGCTCCTCGTTGACATGACCATAAGCCAGCAGGTTCGCCGCTCCCGAAAGGATCTGTCGACATGCTGGATAGACTATAAGAAGGCGTATGACTCGGTGCCACATACATGGCTCATGAGGGTGCTAGAATTGTATAAAGTCAATACAACTCTGCGCACCTTCCTGATGTCGTGTATGGGGCAATGGAGGACGGTCCTTCACTATCCAGGATGCGGACAGAGCCGGGGGAGTGGAGAACCGATCAAGATCGAGCGCGGTATATTCCAGGGCGATAGTCTGAGCCCACTTTGGTTTTGCTTAGCCTTGAACCCTTTGAGCACATTGTTAGAGGGCTCGGGGCTGGGCTATAGGTTGAGAAGAGGCGGTCAAATGATATCCCACCTTCTTTACATGGATGACTTGAAACTGTTTGCCCCCAGCAATTCTCATCTCTTGGAGTTACTGAAAGTAACTGAAACTTTCAGTAATTCCATTAGGATGGAATTTGGTGTGGACAAATGTGCAGTCATGCATGTAAATCGGGGGAGGATTATGGAATCCGTGGGAACCCAACTCTCGGATTCCATAAATCTCAGATCCCTCTCCTCAACCGAAACCTACAAATATTTAGGTATGGCGGAGGCGTTAGGCATCAATGAGGCTGACATGAAGCAAACGTTGGGGGAGCGCTTTTATGGCCGTCTAACAAAAGTACTGAAAAGTCTTTTGTCGGGCGGAAATAAGGTGCGCGCCTTCAACGGTTGGGTCATGCCGGTCTTGATGTACTCCTTCGGCATACTTAAATGGACTCAGACAGAACTTGACGCCCTGGATAGAAGGGTTCGTACACTGCTGACTGCTTATCGAATGCATCACCCACGCTCTTCGGTAATGAGGCTGTACATCCCGCGGAAGTGTGGGGGCCGAGGCTTTCTTAATGCCAAGACCCTTCACAACCGTGAGGTGTGCAGCCTTAGGGAATATTTCGCCCAAGCCGACGGGGGGATGCACCGAGATGTAGTCGCAGTGGACAAAGGACTCACCCCGCTCTCTTTGGCTAAGGAGAACTGGCGCAAACCTGTGGTACTGGATACCAATGGCCGCAAGGAGGTATGGCAGAGCAAGGAGCTTCACGGACGCTTCTACCGGGCTCTTCATGGGCCCGATGTAGACTTTCTAGCGTCCGTGTCCTGGTTACGTTTCGGTGATCTCTTCGGAGAGACCGAAGGTTTTGTCTGTGCGATAATGGACGAAGTTGTCATGACGAACAATTACCGGAAATATATTGTTAAGGACGGCACAGTTGACATATGTCGGGCATGCCACTGTCCCGGGGAATCCATCCGTCATATTATTTCTGGTTGTTCTCGTCTTGCTAACGGCGAATATTTGCATAGGCACAACCTAGTGGCCAGGATTATTCACCAGCAACTTGCCCTGAAGTACAACCTTGTGGAAACAGAAGTACCATACTACAAGTATGTGCCCGACCCAGTTCTTGAGAATGATCATGTGACATTGTACTGGGATCGGTCTATCATCACTGATAGGACTATTGTTCACAACAAGCCTGATATAGTGGTGATAGATCGATCAGAGCGCCGCACGATGATTGTTGATGTCATCGTCCCGCATGACGGGAATCTCGTGAAGGCCGAAAAAGATAAAGAAATAAAATATCTTGACTTGGCACACGAGGTTGTCGACATGTGGGATGTTGACTCGGCAGTCATTGTGCCGATAGTCATTTCGGTCAATGGCTTAATAGCTAAGAGCCTCGACCAACACCTTCAGAGGCTCTCGTTAGGCGGTTGGACCAAGGGCTTGATGCAGAAAGCGGTACTTCTTGACACGGCGCGTATCGTGAGGAAGTTCCTCTCTCTGAGGCCCTGACCGCCGGTAGCTTGGACCTTGTTTCCGATGCCGGTGGGCTACTATTTTTTATATTTTTAAATGTTTTGTGTTTTTTTTATTTTTATAAAATATTTAAAAATGTAATAAATAAGTGTATAAAAATGAATAAATGGGATAATAATAATGTATGGGACATTGATTTGTAAATAAAAAAGGGTTTTTAGAGAATTCGGAATGGTGTTTTTGGTGCCCAAAGATCAACTTTAGCTATTTAAAAAATATTTTGAACCCCGCACTAAAAATACAGTATAATTTATCATTCTTTTGTTATCATTGAGCTAATGTCTGAACCTGAGTAAAGTTTCAGCTGGCTGTGCGAAGCGTTCTGAAATTAGCTCAATTCCAAATTATATACTTCAGAAAATCATATTTTGTTCCGAGGTTCAGAAAATATTTTAAATGCCGAAAGTTATCCTTTCCCGGTCTCTCGTAAGTAATTACTGGCAACACACACTGTTCAAAGACTTTCGTCTTGAGGCACTGCGGTATTTTGGACGAGAAGATATTGCATAGCTTCCCGAACACTGCACAACCGAGTCGGATTCGACGATTGACCTCTTTCTCGAAGTTGGACCTACCTAACTGGACAGTTTGTCGTAGGTATACATAATCGTCAACAACTTCGAGTGTTTTTGATTCTCCGATGTTTACGGGAATAGGTGCTATATGGGAATTCGATTTATGTCGAATTGTCTTTGTCTTGTCCATATTCATTTTAAGACCCACTCTATCGGAAGAACTACTGAGGTCCAGTGGTGTGCTGGAACCAAAAAGCGATGTTTGCATTTAGCTGTGTTCGATCTGTCTGGTTGTGTGGGTGTTTTGTTGAGTTACACATTGTACGTACGGTACGTAGCCTTACATGTTATGGCTGTATGGCTCCAAGCTGAATAAGAGTTACAAGACTTACAAGCATTTATTATGGAGCACGCAAGGCACATTAGTGCAAGAACCTTCGCACTTCACAAGTTCTATAGGTTATATACTAAACTAGCATAGTCCTCCTTACTGATTTCGGTAACTGCTACCCCTTAAACTACTAGTACTTAGTATTAATTTGCGTAAACCTAACACACATAGGACGAGAGTTAATAGACTCGACCCGCGACCGAAACGCACCCGTCCTGTTTGTGTTTTGCGCTTAAATATTTTAGACCGTAAAATATGTATGTTCTTGTGTTCCAAATTATCGCAATCTGCTATTAAGTTTCCTATGTGATGACTCTATCTCACACACTTACCTAAAATACTATTAAACAACATCATATTATTGTCTGTTCATTACTTCACCGATAAGTGGCTTCTAAACGGCCCCTAATACCATATTTCGCGCGTCCTACTAATTCACCCAGCTTGGCTGGGTGAATTAGTAGGAATTAACTGTCAATTACCAACAATGTAGTATTATCCAACTCCTCTTCTCTCTTATCTCCGTATCGTAGTAAATGTCGCGAGCAAAATACTGTTCGTTTGTTGAACTCCTTAATTATCAGTAGATGGGATGTATTGCATCCTTAAAGGCTTAATTACGTATAAAAGGTTCCCGCTACGCGATTGACGCAGTTTCTATGGCTATCCGCGAATGCGTGCGACTATCGATTAGACTCCGTAATTCGACCAATAATTCCCTATTGAACTGTTACCTCAGCTAGTTAAATGAGTTTATATCTTTGCCCGCAACGTTCCCACTTGTTTGTGTTTAAGTTTCATACTTTATAATAGAACCTGAATAAATATCGGTTTAGAAGCTGATGTTTGAGAATTTTCTGAGAATCGCAATTTATTCCAATGCTGTATTATATTATAATATAATTATTCTTGGACATTTATTAGTTTAGGTTTTAAGTGCCTATTATATGAACTGAATCAAATGCAGATTAAAGCAGACCTGCTTTACTTGACCCGTAAGTTAAACGGAAACGTTTTATGATAAACATTAATCTGACCCAAAAGACTAAACTAAAATTAGCGAACATAAACTGTTCAAAAACAATGTCAGTATTTAACGGTTGTAGTTCATCGAAAATTGTATGCAAATTGCAAACTTGTCGAATTAGCATCGTTCTCATACGTTGTGGCATCATCCCCGTAACGGGGACGCGTGTCTAACGTCGCATAATAACACGTCCGCTCACATCGCCGACCGTTGCGCGACTAATCAATTGGCGTGCCGCATGATGTCTTCATCAGTCGCCTGGGGGCGTAACGCCCTGCGCCTGCGCACCTAACATAGCTTTTGAGCTTTCCGCACCAATATGGTGCTTCTATTGTAATTTCATGCGCTCGTGAAAATGTTGCATAAAATGTGAAATGGTCTAACTTAAATATTACCTACTCTAACAAAGATAGGAACCTGGCATTGTAGTTCACATTTCAAGATGTTTGTTAACTCAGGCACTCAAAATAATAACTTAGCGTTCTAATAACGGGACGAAGAAAATATACTTATACATGTAGTCAACATGACATGCCTGTATTTCCCCTAAGGGATAGGCAGAAGTGTATAGTAGGTACACCCACATTTCGCCAGTTATGTTATAAGTCCCATGTAATAGAGGGCGATTATTGCCATTAACCGGGCACAAATCCAGACTCCGGGCGGCTACTGAAAATTTCCTAATGAAAAAACCCAATAACACTTTGCCCGACCCGGAAATCGAACCCAGGACCCCACGCTCAGCAGTCACGCTTGCGACCACTAGACCAACGAGGCAATTGTGTTGAGGTACATGTAGTTTCTACGTTGAAATCCGAACCGTAGTGAAGATCTAAACCGAATTGTGAAAGTATGGTTTCCATAATGATTGAGGCCAGGTGCCAGTACTTCAGAAAATCGTTTAATTTCACGACAACACCTAAAAGGTTACGTAAAATGCTATGGCGGAAAATGTTAACTTCCAGCTTCGAGTGTCAGGATCCCCATTGTTACCGCAGCAGTGACAAATTCCTCCAACTATTCAACCTGAACGAACTTGAACAAAAACAAGTCTAAGTCCACCTGTGAGTGTTAGGGTACGCGCGTGGGAAACGTTCCCTAATTACCCGGGTCCAGATAACGAGTCTAATTCGCGAGCTGCGTGCGCGGCGCCCGACTCTCACGCACGCATTGTCTTCAGTAATTGCCAACCCTGTTCAATTTGTTGCTTCTCCGCGCTGTGATTCCTTTAAGTGGCTACACTCAATTGCTAAATAAATCGCATGCGTACTTATGTGGCCTAACCGATACTATTTCTCATATATTGTTAAATGTTAATGGGATGGAATGCCGGAGTCCAACGTGAATATGGGCTAAATAACTAGATTTATTGTTAATGTTTGAGCCAGATTAGATATTATTTATAAGATTAACCTTTTCAACACACTGCAGCGTTGCACAAACATCGACAGACTTGATTTTTGTGTCTTCTCTTTGTGTGTTATTTCTTCAGAAACAAGCAGAACTTTACAACGTTATTTTTATTACATGGCTGTCCTTTTCACACCTTCAGAAGCAAGAGAGTCGGTTCCAGAAGTCATATCTATGACGTCATCACGGAAAATCACAGCCCTGAAAATTGGACATGCTTTAATAGCTTGTCTTCAGCTTGAGAGGACTTGACTTTATATTGTTGCGGAAGATCAAATGGCAATCATTTCAAGGAAGTAATGATATGCAATCGCATATTCAAAGCTAGTGTTGAAGCTCACTCCAACGTAAAGTAAAGATAGTGAGACAAATTGTTTTCTCAAGAAGTTCACGGATGATTCGGCCCTGAAGAATCATCCGTAAACTTCTTGAGTTCTTTCATTCCTCTGGCGTAATTTTTTTATCGCTTTTGACAGGCTAGTACACGCTCCTCCCACGAAATTTAACGTACATACCAAGAAACATATTATGTTTATCATAACAAAAAACACAATACAACAACACACAACACAACAATTTAGAAAAAGTTTACGCCAGAGGAATTAGACAAAGAACGCGACCTTGCAGAATCACCCTCTGAACGTCTATGAATTTCTCTTGAGTCATTGAGCACGAAATTATACGAACCAAATTGGATACCAACATTTTTTTAACTGAAAAGAGATGGAAAAACCATAACCTAGTCAAGCCATAATCATCATCATCATTTCAGCGGAAAGACGTCCACTGCTAGACAAAGGCCTCCCCCAAAAGGTATATACGCCACGCTCGGCAGGTGGGTTGGCGATCGCAGTTGGTTGAATAAATACCCAGAGAACACTGCTGCCCATCCTCTGGTCCTGAGGCGCCTTTTACGACACCCACGAGAAGAGATAGGGTGGTGCTATTCTTTGTGTTCGTCACCACACGGAAGCCTTAATACCTGTACTAAAATGCCCACAGTAACAGCTTCCTCGTTGACTATAGGTATGAGGATCTGTAGTTGTACAAATTAACAAACAAATAGCTGTTAGTTCTAAGTTTCAAACGAATAAAGCAATTAATGCTAGGTGATCGAACAAATATAACCATTACTGCAAGTATCGTCTATCACTGATGTAGGAGTGGATACTGGAATTAGCTTAGTAAACCAGAATTTAACTAAAACCTATTAATAATCAATTAAAAACACATCTATTTGGTATAAATCATACCAGCGCTGAAGTTTACATAGGAAATATACATTTCCAAAATGGGTAACGAATAAATTTTAATATTGGAAATCTGAAACTTAAATCAAACGTACTTGGCGCGTAAACGCAGCTGCCAATATTAATTTGAATCGAGAACATCGGTGAATAAATCGATTCGCGGGCCGAGTAAAGTGAATCGATTCAATTCGTGCAGTGCGTTTTTAATAAGGCATCTATAAGTTGACGAACATGTGAATGTGTTTTATTGCCTTATCGGTTGTAAGTGAGGCGGGAGGCATTGGCACGTCCCTTAATGATTTACTGGAAGATCCAGTATAACATAGGCGTGTTACCTTTGAAAAGGTACGTACAGTTTGCCATAAAAGAGTAGGTACACAAAATGGGGGCGCCACTAATCATACATCACAAAATTGTATCTTTTAAAATCGCGTTTCTAGAGAACTTTGGATGTGTAGTATTTTTAGTTCTATAGTGATACGAATGCGGTTTCCATAAAACTCTCTTTATTTAAATATTTACACAATATTTATAGAAATAAATCACTGGGGTCAGCAGACACGCACAGAAATTTAGAATATTTAATATTGGAACAAAATCAAATAAGTCTTACGTAGGTAAGCAGCAGTAATAAGTGCCCACGTGTTTTAGGCACATTTTTGCACGATAAAATACAGACTGACAAAATAATGACAAAAATAAAAAAATACCCGATTATAAACGTTTTTGCCAGACTGTCACACTGTACGCACTGTGTGAATGTTACATGGGACTTACAACATAACTGGCGAAATGTGGGTGTACTATACTCCTCTGCCTACCCCTTCGGGGAAATACAGGCGTGACGTTATGTTATGTGTGTTATGTGTCGTGTTGCCAGACTTTTATGTTGTCTGTACAACGTGTTATTGAAATAATCATGAATCGAAATAACTGAAAACCTCTTAAGGTGTCATGAATACTCATCATTATGAACAACTATGATAATAACTATAATATATATATGGCTTATGTATTATAAGTATGTATTTACAAAAAAAAAGTATATACGTATTATATCCATTGACTAGTACCCATACCACAAGCTCTGCTTAGTTTGGGACTAGATGGTGCTGTGTAAAAATGTCCCAAAGATATTTATTATTTATTTTTAACTTTTACAATGGGACCAACCCTGAAACCGCGACAAAAAACAACAGATTTTTTTTCGCGATTTCATGGTTGGTCCCATAGTACAAGGTGTTCATATTGATGAGTTCAATGACCCCTTAAGAGGTTTTCAGTTATTTCAATAACACGTTGTATTAATATTGAATGAAGTTAGAAAATAGATTGTAAAACGTGCGCGTTGATGTTTTTAGTATGAAATGTACGTGTTCATGCCAGTTGTGATAATTTGTTCAAAGACCGTGTCTCCTAATGGTCTATTTAATATTTATCACTGTTAATATTTATGGTAACTGACACATTAACCTTCATTTCTTGAATTGGAGCGTTCGTTTTAAGAAATGTAGCTGTGATAAAAATATTTGTACCATTTATGGAAACTGAATGAAAATATATAAAAATCTTTAAATATCATCAGGTTCAGCAAGTGTAGTATGACGACTTTAAACAAGGGTTTTTTCAACAAAAGAATAGTTTTTAGGGTTCTGTACCCAAAGGGTGTCAAACGGGACCCTATTACTCTCGCTACGCTGTCCGTCCGTCCGTCCGTCTGTCTGTCACAGAGCTGTATCTTTTGAATGGTAATAGATAGCCGATTGAAATTTTCTTAAAATATGTATTGCTATAACCCCTATCACGACAAATACTAAAAATAATAAACCAAAGGGGTCCCCATACAAGAAACCTCGAAAAAAATGCTTTTTTTCAACTTTTGTGTTCCTGCTCTGTCTTCAAAACGGTAATACATACCAGCGTCAAACTTGGTTTGTTTATAGTGCATACTATATAGTTTAGCAACAAATAATAAAAATAGAGTGAACATATGAAATATGTGGTAGTACCTGCGTAAGAAAGAGATGCAAAAATTCATATTTCGCGTACGGTGCGTTGATGTATTTTAATGAACTCTCGTAAATTAAATCAGTTTCTAAGGGGTATCAGATCGATGGATGGTACGAAACCCTTACTGCGTGAGTCCTACTCGCACTTGTCCAGTTTTTTTTATTTTAAATCCCTTTATTTTTATTAAAACATACATTACATGACACAAGCAAGACAAAAAAAAACCACGGGGATTTGCCCGGAATGCCGTTAATTCTGCAGACAACTTTCGAGCGATACTATCCGATAAAAATACACAATATAGAAATTTACATCAACATACCTAATTAATGCCATAAACTTATTATACTACAAATAAAATATTTAATTCCGTACAATGTAGTTTGGTCTACTTTTCCGTAGACAAATTCCCTTATCTACAGTGGTAATGCTACGCCTACAGGTCACAATTACCCATTAAATGCAGTATAAGTCTTATACTGTCATTTCGAGTCTATGGATAAGATAAAATAAGATGACTATAGTCTCAAACTAAGATTTCACAAAGGAAATCAATTTTCACAAAAGTGGAACCAAAGCCCCTTAAAATCTATTCCTGGTTTCACACAAGCCATCGACCTCCTTTAAAAATAAAAAACAAAACGCAACTTTTCTAATTACATCACCTTACTCCGTTTATGTGCGCACGCACATTCTCCATTCATTGCGTTTAAGGTAGCGACATGTAGCCGCGACACGCGACACGGCGCGCGTTGTCGCCTTGTCGCTACCGTACATTGCGTATGCGTAAGCGCAACTTGATATACGACCAAGTTTTAGTGCGGAGAAGTTAAATGCTGGCTAATTTAAAGTACTTAACCTAGGCCTTAAACAATTTTTAGGAAATCTTCGACAAACTAAAAAAGTGATTACAAATACATTTTTTGGGTATTTTATTGTGACTTTAGGCGTTTAAACCATATTAGGCTACCATATCAGGTATTGTAGGTTTTTTTTTTCTGAATTGGGTTTAAATTTAGAATATCATGAAATTGTTTTTTTTTTTTGCCTGTGGGACCTTATAATATTTTAATTATTTGTGGTTCCAATCCAAACTATTCTCTAAACCATATGCCACACTTTCCCTACAAAACTCACCTTCCCAGAACAAAATTCAAACCATATTGATGAGAGCATCCAGATTTCCAGAAATAAATAGCGCAGTATTTATAAGGTTAAGGCAACGGGAGATCCGTCCGATTGCAATTCTTGTATCACTTGTAAAATACTTTATTGCTATAGTGGGCGGCAAGAGAAGTGACCGCTGAACACCTTTGGCATTTATGACCAGTATTTTAGCGATTACTTCTAATATGAAATTAGTTAGCAGTTAGTTAGTTAGTTAGTTTAGTTAGTTAGTTAGTTAGTTTAGTTAGTTTAGTTAGTTAGTTAGTTTGCAGTATTGGCACAGTATATCTAATAGTACTAACGTACAGAACGGCCACTCACCATCCCCCGCCAATTAAAGATTTCTCGCCCGCACCCCTCACGCACCCGCAGTTTGACGGCAATTGGACTGCAGTATTGCAATGGATGTCTATCGCCTGTCGCTATACAAGCACGCCATCTCTGAGAACTACTGAGAAGCGAGTCGGCATTACGAGCGGCGAGCATCCCTAACCCACACGTGTGTGTGCGATCGTATAGAGACGTGATATTGTGTATGTAGTTGGTGCTAGCGTTTATATTGTATTGAGTGGCCGAGGTGTGGTATTGGTATGCGATTTGTCGCAGATATGGTAAACAGGTGGCCTAGATTTAGTGCAGTATCTTAACTTTGACACATTGGAATATGGAATAATTATTTATTTGTTTCGTTGCCAGAGGTTAATTAGATTGTGGTTATGATATTTAAATACAATGAAATCAGTGACACGAAATCGCTTGTGACATTGCAGGAACAGAAATATGTATTAACTGTTTCAATATTTATATTACCAATTAACTTGACAGGCTTGTGATTATTATGACAAGATCCGTTATGGACTATTTGTTGTGGCGTTTAGGTGCTTTAATAGTTTTTAGTTTAAAAATAATTCTAGGGTTGGCGATCTGGTGACCTGAAATACAGGTTTTCGCCTTTTTTTTGTGACGGAGAAAATGCCTATCACACATCACAACACCCGGGGAGGCGGTGTGGGTATGTGGGACTCGCACCCACTAAAAACTCCGCCGTGTGTACTCTCGCCTTGGGTGGATGGGCCACGAGGACTGCAATGCATGGCATTCCCATCCAGCGCGGCCCATTTCAGGGCCTTCCACCTTTATCTTAGACTCTCTTTCAGCGATGCACACTTGGGACATTACTGCAACTTTCGCCTAGTTTAGGGACTACCAGTCTCCCACGATATTATAGTAGTGTAAATAATGTGTTTTAATATTGTGGAGAGCAAATAAATTATTGATTGATTGAGTACCCGTGTACAGGGGTGCCAACTGAAAATCAGTGCTGGGTGTTTCACGCCCAGCACATGCTGAGTTGGTGACCCTTTTGGCATGGGCATGCCCGACAGCAACTTCATGTTCACTTCGTGTCTAATTTTCTTTCTAATGATGTGGCCTAAAGAACTTCTTTCTTCTGAACCAGAACTTCTACGACAAAACTGTTAGTACGAACACTCAGCCGATGGTACTAGGGGTGCATGAGTGGGACAGAGTTAGCGTTTGGTTCGTTTTAGTATTTATGGCAGCGCCTCCCCGTTAGCTTTATCTATATCGCGGCTGTGCGCTATGCGGCTATCTTGCGCCAGCCAAGCCATCGCAGATACATACGAACTGAATTTTGGTGCGAATGACTTTTTTTTTCAAATACACCCTAGTATTTATTATGGTTTAACTTAAGTAATTTGTAATGTACAAGTTGGGTTACGTTGGCTACGGGTTAATACACCCACCCTTTAGAGTTTTAGACCATTATTCTCATGGACTTCTATTTTCAATACCTATCTTCTAATGTCTATTGAATTAAATTTCAATAATTTCTAATGTATTGAATTAAAATTCTAATCACGCTATGTGGTAACTATTATATCCAGCCCGATGATTCTTCACGTACTTAGTGCACGTCCCTTAAAAAAAACATAGACAACTCACACAACATTCAACATACCAATTACCAACGTCAGAGACAGGCTCTTGTTTAGAATAGTGCACACTCGTGCTACGCGCATGAAGTAAAATCAAACGTAAAAGTAATATTAATTAATTCTCATTGCAAATTCGAACAGTGTGTGGCGTACTCGCGAGCTAATGATACACTGATTAACAATATTCGGGGCAGATAGCAGTGAGTTACTCGCGGGGGGCGGGGCGAGGGCCCGCCGCGATGTTAGATTGCGCGCGCGCCGATTTATGCCAGCCTCTCCGTATTAACTGATATCGCCCACTAAATATGCCATTATTATATGCGAAACAAATAATGCTCTCTCACATTTACGATCCCGATTGCGCTTTCTTTTATTTATTGCTGAGAATGGAATTTGAAGGCGGTTAAGATAATAACAATATTTTGTGTTACATGGTTTGGATTGTTGCTGCTGATTATGTTTGCTATTAAGTCTAAGTACCTTTTAAAATAACAAATGTTGGCTGCCATGCTAATTTGGAACTTAAAGGTGACGTTAACAAAAAATTAAGCAAGTCGTTTATTGACAAGTTTTTCCAATAGGCTATGACTTAGCAACCAGTGACTGCATAGTGAAATTTATCAACATTATTCGAAAGTTCCAAGAATCACTTGAATCTCTCCTTCACTTTCCAACGACAAAACTGCAACAACTTTTTACGAAGGCTTTGATAACCTAACAATGTTTAAAATAGTAAATTGCAAATATTAAAACCAAAAACTAAAGTAAAACTATTTTAGAGAAGCGACCTATGGAATTAATACAGTCAAGATGTTATTGCTTTGATAGCGAATTGGAATTCTATTATAGTCTAGCATGAATTCTGTTACTTATTTTCTTATCCAGCATCGTAGAATTGCATAGCATTTAGCATTTCATTATTGTAAAACTAAGTTACTGAGTGAAAAGTTCCTTCTTTTGTTTTAATTTCACTTTAAAGTTTGCTAGTAGCTTTTTATTGTTGTTCTAGATTTTCTTTTTCCTTTAGTAGTATTGCTTGAGCTTTTAAATTAAAAATACTTTTAAGGTCAACTTACTCTTCTAGTTTAATAGCATCGGAATTTTCATATCAATCAATCAACTCAGCCTATCGCATTCCACTGCTGGACATAGGCCTCTCCCAAGTTGCGCCACAACGCTCGGTCCTCTGCCTTCCGCATCCAGTCCCCCCCAGCCACTTTCTTCAATTTTCATATGATTTGTCCATATTGGATATAATGCTTAAACTAAGATTAACACCAGACAAGCTTCATAGGCGTCAAAAGTTCGTGATAATCAGTATTTTTTTTGCAATTAGATTCCAAAGAGATGGTCGCAGATAAATATTATAACACATGAATCCCCAAAATGATTCGCTAATTATGTCGCATTCTCGTAGATTGGCTATCAGTCCTATCACACGTGGCCCCCTTTGTTAAAAACGGAATAAAGCCAATTTATAAATTCGTCTCCAACACGAACATCATTAATTATGTTGCTGACTGGGTGGCTGAGAAAAACTTACTCCACTCATTTCGCTATCAATACCATCGTGTATTGTCCCTTTTGCTCCTCCAATTGTATCATCTTCTTGCTCAACTACTTCATGACTTATATCACCTTTAATGTCCTCGAGTTTAGGACTTTATAAGCTTAAGATTAAAGTAGAATTTGTGGCGTTGACTTTACATAATTTAACTCTTTCGTAAATGAACCAATATTAGCGTCCCTTTCTATTGTTTTGTTTGCCAGCCTCCCCAGCGTTAATGGTGTTATCTGGACCCTCGAACGCAGGCACCTCTCCGTATATTTCTTTATCTTGTCCACTCTGTTGGCGGTTACCAACATTTTGTTTTTTATTCATTTGCTAATTTCGAAAATGAGAAGGCGTCCGCGATCACATCTTCCAGTGATCGTAGATTTAGGCTTGCGCGCATTAATAAAATTAACGAATGTTTTTTTAAATTAATTGAACGCAACGTACTTGGAATTTTATTATCCAACATCAGATGCCTTCTCAGTATTAGTCGTTAATTTATTTAAAAATGTAAGTTGTATTTGATTATATTTTGTTAGCGCGCTTATTTAAAACTTCTGTTCAATTGTTGGGGTTGAGGCATGACCTATCAAAGAGTGACTCATCAATGAGAAGTAGGTAGATGTGCAGCACATGCTCTAATCACTATCATTCATCCATAATAATACGAATTACAATCTATAATTTAACATACGTGTTTCATTACCGTTATTACAACTTAACCTCAAAACTGGGCGAGCCTTTACGGCTTTATCTTCAATGTTACGAATAAATGAATATCATATCGCAAACAAACATGACAGAACAATCCTTACCACTTCCCATGATTGTTTACATTAAATTACAACATTGGGTTTATAGGTGGTATGTTGATAATAGTACGAGTTGTCGGCGCAAGCGCAGCCTCGGGCGGGGGCGGGGCCGACGCATGCGCGGGCCACCCCGACGACGACGCCCCATGCCGCACGCGGGGCGAAACTCCTCTCCTATGTAAGAATTGTAGGAAAAATATGTGGTTTTGTAGTCATACATACGTATGTAGTTGAAAAAATTACTTGTTTTCTGGCTAATGCTTCAAAGGAAACCCAAAATGTTGATGATGTTGTCGTTGTAATATTGAAAAATACATACATGTATTCAACAAGAATCTATCTGACAGACTAATTACAGCAGATGTCAAATAAGAATATGTTTAATGGGGTGCTTTCTAAAATTTTTTGTCCTGTCCTGACCAAGAACAATGTTAACCTGAGACAACCATGTTAGTTTCGCTTCTTTTGTCTACCAAAGTTACATAAAAATGTTACCAAAATTTACCATTACCCAACACGCACAAAGCAACGAAGTATCGACGTAGCTTAATTCCAATCGGATCATTGAAAGAACAATACGGTATGCGCACGAGTGGATTGCGAGCCGACCTCATTACGCTGCGTACGCGCAGGCTACACATGTGATTTCACCGCGTTATCTTTACTAATACATCAATGGCTTGTCCAGTATTGTTAGTGACGCGTCTCGGGGCTATTGTGATGTGATGCTTTACAGTATCTGGGGTAGTGATGGAGTACTGGTATCGATGAAGAGAATTCTTCCTTTCATTTCCAACTCGATTCCAATTCAACTGTTAAAAACTCGATTCCAAGTTTATTTGCGTTAGAAGCTTGTATGTAGTCTAATATTTTCCGTTAAGATAAATGCTATTCCGGTGCTGACGCGTAAAAATATGTCATAACCCATCAAATGTAGAAGATTTTACATCATCACAACCACAACAGGCCATCAAAATGATCTTACCTTAAGATTTCAATCAAAGGTTTCAATGATTTCAACCACTTGGTACTGTTGGAAGCGGGATGGCTGTAATATCACGAATATATTAGCTATTTAAATATCAGACTAGTTCTTACGATAAGCTTTTAAAGAACATTATAGAGAGTATCGATATAAACGATCAGCAACACTAAATCTGTGAGTGAATGGGGGTACTTATGGCACAAAGCCCTTGTTACGTAACGCATATTGTTGCAGTCTGCCAGGATAAGACTTGTGTCGATAGCTTCAGTTCTAGACTTGACATTTAGATCGCTTTACATCTCTGTCTATAGTACTTACGACACTGTACAAATTACTGCTTTCAATGCTCTCATTTGTATATAGTGTTTAAGGATTCTACGCTGCAATGTTTCTCATCCGTGTTTTTGTTATATTTAATCTTGCAACATTCTCAAGTGTTATTTATTGGGAATTCTATAACCACTATTGACACAAATATTGAATAAGCTTACTTCGTTATAGGGATTAACAAAAATTTACATATTAATAGTGATCTTTAGCAGCATTAAGCAGATGAATAGTGACTATGTTATCAGAAAAAGTACGTATATAACTGTTACAATCAGACTTAATAACAGAGCCCGCACAGACTACTCAGACTATATCGAACAACAGTTCGGTGACATGATTTCAGTGACATCAAAATCAGCCGATTAGTTAACATAACAACAACAACATAACATAACATCACGCCTGTATTGCCCCGAAGGGGTAGGCAGAGGTGTAATAGTACACCCACATTTCGCCAGTTATGTTATAGTCCCATGTAATACGGGGCGAGCCTATTGCCACTGACCGGGCACAAATCCAGACTCCGGGCTGCTACTGACAATTTCCTAATGAAAAAACCCAATAACATATTGCCCGACCCGGGAATCGAACCCAGGACCCCACGCTCAGCAGTCGCGCTTGCAACCACTAGATCATCGAGGCAGTTAAATTTAAGATTTAGTTCCCGATTAGTTAATAGTTATTAATACAATTAAAAGCTTTTAAGTCCCTAACTTGTCCAGCAGTGGACGTCTTTCGGCTGAAATGATGATGATGATTATGAAGTCCCTAACTTCACTCGTAAAAACGTCCACAATCCTAATTACCCGACAATTTGTTGGTTATATGATAAGATTTCATAATCATCTAGTTAAAATCGCCTTAAGGCAGCAATTAGTTAAGCAACAAAGGGGTTGTTATTAAGCGGCAGTGACACAGCCCGCCTCACCAATTTATCAATTAGGCGACTTTACTGTATCTTGACCTAAGGGCCTCACATTGTTTTAAGAGGCTTATTTTATAAAATGTTAATCCGAATTATTAACTCTTAAATTCTAAGATAATTATTTGCCGCAAAAGCTGGTTATAGGGTCTTCAAAAATGATTAAAATATTCCCAAAATCTTGGAGAGGTCAATCGTCGAATCCGACTCGGTTGGGAGCGTTCGGGAAGCTACGCAATATCTTCTCGTCAAAAATACCGCAGTGTCTCAAGACGAATATCTGCTATGCTCGGAGTGTCCCTGCGTGATCGAATAAGAAATGAGGAGATTCGCAGGAGAACGAAAGTAACTGGACATAGCTCGAAGAATTGCCAAATTTACGTGGCAGTGAGCGGGGCACATTGCTCGCAGAACGGATGGCCGATGGGGCAGTAAAGTTCAGTGGCCTGATTCACAAACGTTCGAAAAGTTTCCGTTTCCGAAGTGAAATTTGACCGGCAAATAAAACAAAACGACCACTTCCTGCGACCATGAACGCTGCAAAGCATTCGAAACGTCAGGAAAACCAATTTTAATAATAATAAACGATGTAATTCGGTTAAACTTGTTTTATTTAGAAACAAAACGATTTGAGAACCGAACGGATTCGGAAACGCAATGCCAAATTCATGGAAACTCTCCCGTGAGCCATTTGTTGTCGGAAAGCACTCGATGTAAAATTAAAGAACTATGAATAGCGTTTCCGAATGCGTTCGATTCTCAAATAGTTTTTATTTCGTAATAAAACAATTTTTGCAGGATTACATCGCGTATTATTATTAACATTGCTTTCCTGATGTTTCGAATCATTTCAGCCAAAAGACGTCCACTGCTGGACAAAGGCCTCCCCCAAAGGGGGGGCGGATATGCCATAATTGCCACGCTTGGCAGGCGGGTTGGCGATCGCAGTTGGTTGTTTAAATACTCAGAGAAAGCTGCTGCCCATCGTCTGGTGAATCCCTTAGTCGCCTTTTACGACACCCTTGAGAAGAAAGAGGGATGTCGAATGCTTTGCAATTTTCGTGGTCGCAGGAAGTGGTCGTTTTGTTTCGTTTGCCGGTAAAATTTCACTTCGGAAACGGAAACTTTTCGAACGTTTGTGAATCAGGCCACTGGAGTGGCGACCGCGTACTGGAAGGCACAGCGTGGGTAGGCCCCCCGCAAGGTGGACCAACGACCTGGTGAAGGTCGCGGGAATCCGCTGGATGCGGAAAGCGCAAGACCGGTCGTAGTGTGCTTGGGGGAGGCCTATATCTAGCAGTGGACGTCTTTCGGCTGAAATGATGAATCCTAAAATCATATTCCACGTTCTCAATTCCCTAAATTGTTGGACTATTGTGTTAATGACACAGCGAGTCCTGGATACACCAATCACTGCTTGATGTTTTCGTGAAATGGTCATATTGAACTTTAAAGTTGCAAAATAATACCGCGTTCACACGAGTCAGTTTAAGTTGTTCAACTGCTTAATCGAAATTGATTTTGAACCGTCTGAACAGAATCAATCAAACTGAAGCAACAAAAGTATAATAAGCTTTAAATTTTTGCAGAACAACAAATGTTGATCAACTTAAAATCGAACCGTTAGAACCCGCTATAACTAGAAAAAGTGGTGCAACAAAATTCAAGCGAACAACACGTCACTTCCCGTCATAATGATAAAATTTAATATGTTTCGACAAAACAAATTGCCTAAACCCGCGAACTATGTCACTCTAAAATTGCCCAAAATCAAATTGTTAAACAATTACTAAAGCAACAGAGGTGTATTAAACAGCAGTGACAAGCCCGTCCTCAGCAATCTGTCAATTAGGCGGCATTCCTGTGCCCTGACCCACAGAGTGCGCAAGCGCAACTGCCGAGGATGACTAACGGCCGTGTTCACTTCACCCTTTACCTTGCTGTACCGTACATAGGCATTCATAGACTAGGTCTACTGTTGTTTTGTATAGTGTTTTGGAACTAACGTTAGTAAAAATCTGATGTGTCTGCCTTTTCGTTGCAATTTTCGTAATGCAATTTTACATAGCATAAGATTTAATGTATACAAAATATTGTCAAACGATTTTTACAAGAGTAACCATGTAATGATTGTACGCCGGAAACGGCAGAATATTATGCACATATTATATTTATAACACCATTGATACAATATTCTGACAAATAAATTAATTGAATTGAATTGAATTGGAGTTTCTTCAGTTCATTCTTGTCCATAGGAAATTACATTTTATTTGGGCAATTTACTTTTCCTAGTACTTTTTACTGTAGACTTTCAAAAGTGCCTGTTAAATGGTCTGATTGAAATAAATGATTTGACTTTGACTTTAAGCAGCCCATTATTGTCCCATTACTAGGCATGGGCTGAGCTTTTTCTCCGAATGAGAAGGTTAAGCCCTTAGTCCGCCACGCTGGCCTAGTGCGGGTTGGCGGACTACACATACGATCGAGAACTGTATGGAGCACTCTCAGATATGCAGGCAGACAAGTTAATTCATGAAAAAAAAACCGGCCTAGTGCGAGTTGGACTCACGCAGTAAGGGTTCCGTACCACCCATTGCCAATACCCCCATAGAAACTAATTTAATTTACGAGAGTTCATCAAAAGACATCAACGCACCGTGCGCGAAATATTAATTTTTGTATCGCTTTCGCAGGTACCATCACATATGTCTAGATTTGCCTTATTTTTGGTATTTGTTGTTAAACTACATAGTATGCACTATAATTAAACCAAGATTGACTCTGGTATGTATTACCTTTTTGAAGATAAAGCAGGAACAAAAACTGAATAAAATGCATGTTTTTCGAGGTTTCTTGTATTTCTTCTTCTTCCTTTGATTTTAGACTTTTTTTTAGGTTTTAGTATTTGTCGTGATAGGCACCATAGTAACACATATTTCGACTGGTTATCTATTACGATTACAAAGATACAGCTCTGTGACACACAGACGGACGGACGGACGGACAGCGTAGCGAGAGTAATAGGGTCCCGTTGGCACCCTTTGGGTACAGAACCCTAAAAACAAACTTGATATCTAAATACACTATCCAAATAACAGATTGTTTTTCATTAAATATTCGGCCAATGTCTATATTCTAAAAAGGTTAATAAAAAGGTTAACAAGCTAAAACGTATTTTCCAATAAATCTCAATTCGAGTTAAACATTTCCCACGATAAAACTTAAACATCAAGTCAAGTCAACCCTACCAACAAGATCTTAAAAGACATTAACTTTCAAATGCTCACTAAATACTAATAAGATAAACAGCCTTCATTTATCTACAAACAACTAATCAAATCGTCATCAGTGATTAATTAACTTTAATTGAACACTTCGAATCATGTAACTAAGATAACTCGATACTCGGCCTCTTGCTATCGAGTCGAGTCGAAGCGACTACGTGACTCGCGATGCATTAAGATAGTGTATTACATATTTCACCACCTAATACGACCTTTGCTAGGAACCATTGTAGTGACAGTTTGCAGACTGTGCCACAAAAATGTTGAAAGTAAAAATGTTGTAAAATTTGTGATTTGTATCTGCGTTAGAGCGTGTGAAAGATCTTATTTTTTGACAGACAGTAGGTAATTTTTGTTAATGCAATTTTTTTTATATGTTAGCTTACAATTTTCTAATTTAAAAGTTGTTGGTACATTAATCATCTATTTAATTCACAATAATGGATAGAATAAAATACTTAACATGGCCAGGGTTTACCAGAGGATGGGCAACAACGTTCGCTGAGTATTTATTCAACCAACTGCGATTGCCAACCCGCCTGTCAAGTGTGGCGATTATGCGATTATGGCATATCCCCCCTGTTGGGAGAGGCCTATTTCCAGTAGTGGACGTCTTTCGGCTGAAATGATGATGATGACGATGACTTAACAATCTTCAATGTAAACTGTTCTGTTGCCAATTTTCTATTCCACATAACTGTGGCGCAGTGTGTCAAGGCTCGAAGATTATCCTCCGTAATGGCTTCATTACGTACCACTAAGCGACTCTTACTACATTATGTTAATAGAGCGCGGGTTATACCATCCAGACACGCGATACACATAAAAAATGGAACAATTTTAAATTCACCCCCCGCAGTGAAGCGCCCGCGCCGCTCAGATTGGCAGAGTGAGTGACGTCCGCTGTCCTTATTGGTCGATAAGATTTGACAGATAAGAGGAAGCGGGCAGCATAAAAGACGATGTGTCTCTTCCCGAGCATTTTCGACTTGTAAAAATTTCAAAACGGTATCGCGGTAACAAAAAGGGTACACTATCTTACTCTCGGTCCGGTCATCTCGTACTATCACATGGGAATGAAAACATCTGTCGACATTTTGTTATGTCTGGATCTTTTTACGTGCGCGCGCGCGTTATGAAGTGGTAAGACGTCTTGGTTTTGTTTGGATTGTGTAATAGCGAGGTCGATCGCCCCTGCTCCGTTTCAAACAAAGCCCGAACGGGTCCTGACGTGAAGCGAGGAATCCCTCTGGACATTATCGAGTCCTACCATTGTGATTCGAGTTAACATGGAACGGAGATGTTCGATAGTGTAGCGTACGATGGGACTTCGTCATTGCTATCTTACGAGTATATCTACGGTGCACAATTGAATATGAACCGTTATGAGGTCATTGGTATATTTGAAGTTCTTTACGATGCATATGGACAAGACCAAAATTTTACAGACAACCCGAGTAATGTTACTGAACTCAATTGCATCAAAATGCTTAGTTAGTTTAACAGAAATATAAAAAAAATCACATTGCTATACGATGATGAAGATGAAATGTTATCACCACACTTCATAGTCAAATGAAAATATTTTTTCTGTGAGAGGATGTTTTCAACACTTTTACGAGACACTTATCTAGATAGGCTCCGGCGTCGGCGTTTCCCTAACTACGTTGAAACGCCTAAACATACTAAGGATCGCGATCTTTGCTATTGGGCTACGGAGCTTGGTAGGAGTATTATTTTTATCGATATTTGAAATTATTGATGCAGTCTCTGCTCTCAGTAAAGAATTATGTTATATTATTATTAGCCAGGAGTCGCAGGTTCAAATCCTGCTCGTGAGCGATTTTTCTTTCCACAATTTAAATCGTTAAAGAATTATACATCAAATAGGAAACCAGACATGGATTTGGATGAGTATGAGAAAAGAGTTAGACCAAAGAAAAGATGGATGAATTGTGTGAAATAAGAATATACTAGGAAGGAAGAAAACACTGAGATGACGGCTGGTAGAGGTATATAGAAGAAAACGCCTATGCACTGTATTCAGTTCCTCTCAAGTCGAAGCTAGTTTCCGATCTATAGGGTACGGAGGCAAGGACGAAACAGTGCATCTGTATTTACGTGTACACTTATGCAACGGAACAGACCATCGTTGTTTTACTGGATTTGAAGGTAAAGTCCTGTGGAGATTAATAGCTATAGAAGCATCGTCAGGGCGTGTGTCTGAAGCCCATAGCTCTAAGATGGAACACTGGTCACAGTAGCCGAAATCGCCTTGGGTATGATGATGATGAAAGAAAAAGACATGCAGCGCTGACCTCAGACGAATCGTGTAAGGATAAAAAGTAGTAGTTGAACTCCTTGTGAGCTCGTCCGGGGAAGTACTACCACCGTACCTATTTCTACCGCTAAACAGTGATGCTTGCATTGTAGGGTACGAGTGCCAGTGAAACTACAATGAGACTTTCTATCTTTAGGTCTCAGTTTGGCAGAGCGGGATCGGGAGAGGGCTGACCCCGCTCGGAGACGAAGGCGCCGGGGAGGCAACCGCCCTGGCGCAAGGCCCAGATAGGGCGAAACGCAGCATCCCCCGCCGCCACATCTGGCGGGGGACCTCCGGGATCGCGGACGTTAAGAATTGGGGACTCGAGGCGTCTATTAAGCGATTCTGGGGAGGATAGCAGTACGTGGTGGTCGCGTGCTGCTGTGAGGGAAACAGTATTGTTTCCCGGGACGTGCCAAAGGCGTAGCACTAGAGGGCACCGGCGCGGTCCATTGGAGTTCCCGGAGCTCCTCTATTTTGCGCTGAGGATGGCCACAGTGTGGTTTTAGTCGGTAAGAGTCCGACATATCCCTCCGCCCTCCCCAGACGGAGGATATCCAAGGATTTCCACCCGAAAACAAAAACAAAACAAAAAAAAAAAGGTCTCAGTTTGGCGAGCTCGATTTGCAATAACATTAAAGCAACAACAGGTGGTATTGCAGTTGTTAGAAGCAAAGGTAACGGCTTAACATCAGGTGGCCCTTTAGCTCGTTCCGCCATCCTGATGATGAATAATCTTGACATAGAGTATGTACATAGCACATAACATCTTTTTAAGAACTATGTTTCTTGCAAATGAAAATCTCTATCCTTATAAAAAATAAATTAAATTCATTCGACGACCTCTGTGGTCTAGTGGTTCGAGTGTCGGACTGCTGATAACGAGGTCGTGGGTTCGATTCCCACAGGACACAAATATTTGTGTGATGAACATGAGTGTTTGTGTTGGTCTGGTTATTTCTAATGTATTATAAGTATGTATTTACAACAACAAAAAAAGTATGTAAGTATTATATCCATTGTCTAGTACTGTAGCGTTAATCCGCTACGGATGAAAACTTTTTGCATTTTTTATTACTACCTTTTTTTGTAAATTCTTTATAAAAAATTCGATATCCCTACCATCTTCACAAGGACAGCTGTTTTATTCAAGACCTCACTTTTATTTTCTTTTAATGTAGTAATATATAGCAGCGTATTTTTTTCTTGTTTGTTTAAAATTGTTTGTTTTACTTTTTTCGCCATCCGCGGTATATAATATTTTATTTTATGTAAGGGGACGGAAAAACGAAACGTTGCATGCAATCGTTTTATTGTTTTTGAGACAGGTTGTGTTTAGCTCGATTAACATCCCGGTCAATCAGTACGTAAAGTCCCGAATCTGCAGTGCCTTTTTACCCTTTTGTACTTTTTTTTAAATATTTCGATGTGTTATTTTTTACTTAAATTAAACTTGATTATGTGATGTGAAAAGTGTTTTCTTCCATATGTTTTACGTTACAGTACCCATACCACAAGCTCTGCTTAGTTTGGGACTAGATGGTGATGTGTAAAAATGTCCCAAAATTATTTATTATTATTATTTAATTCGACCAACAACAAATCACAATAAAATTACCTATACATTACAGTTGCATTTTAATAAAATGAACTGTTATTATATTATAGTTAGCTGCATTTAAATAAAATTTATTGTAATTATAGTTCATGTCACAAGAAAATAAAACTATATTTTTTTAGGAATAACTTAAAAACAAAAAAAACAAAACAAAATCACTCAAATAATCAAAATGTATATGCATAATTAATATCTTTTGTTAGTCCGTACATGAACCAATGCTGCATGGTTCATGTACTGACAGTCAAATCGGTCTAAAAATACCTTCAGGATACTGTTAGGGCTGGCGCGGACCCTGCGCACCAGGGATGTGCACCGCTTTCGCATGGTTGTGTAAAAACAATCCACGCGGTATTTGGCAAACATCCCTGACGCGCTGCTCCTTATAGGAGGGTGTTTTTGTTTCAATAAAATCCGCTGGATGCGGAAGGCGCAGGACCGGTCGTTGTGGCGATGCTTGGGGGAGGCCTATGTCCAGCAGTGGACGTCTTTTGGCTGAAATGATGATGATGATGATGAAGCACAATAATCCTAAGTTCCTATCCATATACCGAAAGTCTGCAACTTTCGAGAAAACCATTCTCGATGCAGCAACGGCTGCCAGGGGGACATAGCGGCGGGGTCCCCCCGAAATGCCCCAGGATACCGAGGTCCGAGCCCTTCCCTGGGGGACGCCCTTATGCGGTTTTGCAACCGCGATTTTAGTTTATAAGTTAGGTTTAGGGAAAAAAAACCGTGGATGGAGTCCCTAACGGGATTCTCCGCCACCCAACAACCGGGCGTTAAGCAGTTAGGGTACCTATCTCGGGTACCATCTGCAAGAGTCCATTCGAAAAAAAAAACCTATGTTCCTGTCTTCGTTTCAGGTGGCAGATTCTGCTCTTTCTCTCCGTGCATTGAGCAAGTCCAGCGTACCTGCCTGGTGCTACAGGAGAACGGCTTCCAAGAAATATCTACGATGGAAGTACTGCAGTCCGAAATCAAAGTTACCAGGAGGACTGTGCCTGTCAGGGATTTATCATTCCTTAAGCAAAAGGTAAGATTCTAAAATATATTTAATGCACCTAACTATGCTGGGGTTTGATGAAAAGCCCGTCTGTTCGTCTAAAACGCGCATATTTGATGCTTTTTGGCACTTTTTATTGCCTTTAGGTGTAGACTGTAGATAAATTCTGGAACTAACAACTTTCAAGATCTATCTTGATCTCATCACCGTTCACGATTGTTAAAAAATGCCTTTATTTCCTACTCAAAACTTTGAGCAACATTAAAGCGTCGTGATCGTCATTAATCACGACGCTTTAATGTTTATGCGGAAGCTCATAACCTTCAGACAACATAAATATAAAAAATAATTACAACCCATGTAAGGCCTATTAAGAAAAGTATATATAACACCCATATCTACTGAAATCTACAACCAATTCGATCGAAGATCTAAAACTCTTTAATTGAATTTAAATCAATCAGTCTTACAAATATTCATGCAAACAAAACATAGCTCAGGCGTATCTCCCATCGGCCCTTAATTTACTAATGGCCAGATCTGGGCCATACCACTGACCTGGGCTGACACATTAGACGGCTGAGTTACGAGTCTTCAACACACGAGGATCGATCAGGTCTAACGAGCAGATAATTGACAGTATCACTTCGAATAGCCTACTGTTCATGTACGGCTTAGGCCATTCCAATAATTGGTTTGGCCCGTTGAGCGGACGAGTTTGAGGACTGATTTTAAATTTTTGGTCTACATTTGCATTGTTATTTAGATTTATATATTAAAATGATTTATCTATTGCGAAAAATTTAGTTTATATTTTACTAGAGACCCGCCACGGATTCGCACGGGTAGCAATTAGCCTATAACCTTCTTAAATAATCCCTCTTTCTATATTGATGAAAACCGTATGAAAATCCGTAGTTATTTCTGAGATAAACCTGAATAAACACAAACTCAGCGCGTCGGGGGACTTTAGATTATAATATGTACCTAGTGAATGTAGTGAATAATAAATAATTTCGAATGTCGACTTGTTAGATTTAACACAATCCTCGATCACAGTTCAGTTATATTAAGCGTTAGTTAAAATCAAATGTATGTACCAGGCCCCTCAGAAAGTATTGCGAAAAAAAGTTTTTATATATGGGAGACTGGCCAGTTATAATGTTTTTCGAAAATATGATTATTTATAAGTAAAAATAAGTAAGTTCCAATTTCAAAATTTCCCTCCACATTTTTTGCGAGTTAATTCAAAGTATTGTGTCTCACTGAAATATGGATCTGCGCCGGGAACATTTTAGAGCTATGATTTTATACGATTTCAAGTGTCGCCTGAAACCGGATGAATCGTACGATAGACTTCAAATGGCATTCATGGATGAAGGCCCTTCCAAGGCAACCGTGTATCGTTGGTATAACGAATTCAAGCGCGGTCGACCAACTTTTGGAGATGACGAAAGAAGCGGTCGCCCTTTGACGGCTGTTACCGAAGAAAACGTGCTAGCAGTGAAAAATTTAATCCAAGACAATAGGCGAATTACATATCAGGAGATTCAACACATATTGAAGATTGGATCGGGAAGCGTTCACGAGCGTTCAGCCATCTTCGCGTGAGGAGGATAGTATCACGCTGGGTGCCGCACAACCTCACCGATGCTCAGAAGCAGGCCCGGGTGGAATGGTGCCGTGATATGCTTAACAAATTTGAAGCAGGCTCGTCTCGGCGTGTTTACGACATCGTTACAGGTGATGAGTCCTGGATTTATCAATACGACCCAGAAACCAAGCGCCAGTCGACTGTTTGGAAGTTTCAAAATGAGCCAACGCCTACCAAAGTGAAGCGATCTAGAAGCGGGGGTAAGATTTTGATCGCTAGCTTTTTTAATTTGACTGGCCACTTGGTATCAATTCCCTTACGGGATCAAAGAAGCATTAATGCCGAATGGTATACTACCAAATGTTTGCCAGAAGTTTTCTCTGTTATAAGCAACAAGCGACCAAACACAGGGCTCCGCGGGCTACTGCTCCACCACGACAATGCACCTGCGCACACCGCACTCAAAACGAGGGACTTCCTGGACAGCACGCCAGTCAAACTCCTGGGTCACCCTCCTTACAGCCCTGATCTAGCACCGTGTGACTTCTTTTTATTCCCAAAAATAAAAAATCAGCTCAAAGGGATACAATTTTCGTCGCCGGAAGATGCGCTGGCTGCGTTCGAGCAGGCTGTAAACGAGGTGTCTGCGGCGGACTGGAAAAAGTGTTTTGAAAACTGGTTTAGGCGCATGAATCTTTGTATAGAGGCTGGTGGAAAGTACTTTGAAAAGATTTGATAAAAATATATGTACGTATAGAACAATTTTTTTTAGTTTCGCAAAACTTTCTGAGTGTCCCACGTATACTCATATATTTGACGACCTCTGTGGTAGTGGTTCGAGTGTCGGACTGCTGATCACGAGGTCGTGGGTTCGATTCCCACAGGTCACAAATATTTGTGTGATGAATATGAGTGTCTGTGTTGGCCGGGTTGTTCTTATGAATTATAAGTATGTATTTACAAAAAAAAATGTATATAAGTATTATCTAATATTATCCATTGTCTAGTACCCATAGCACAAGTTCTGCTTAGTTTGGGACAAAAAAAAAAGTGTAAAATGTCCCAATTTTTTTTTTTATTTATTAAATTTTTTCTTAACCCTAAAATACTTTTTTCGCAATGGGAATCCAATAGAATTAATGAAAACTTTAAACATTCTAAAATCTACTGAGCATGCTCAACCCCCTTGTAAATTAGAATTCATTATTTATGTTTTCACTTTACAACGAAAACAACTTAAATATTAGGCCTATAGAAATTACCTTTTTTAAATAAACCTTACCTTAAATGGTAGCACGTCCTAAATTGAATGGGGCTGTGGGTATGAATGGGGTTACCGCGGATACAAAGTCGATTCGGGGTATAATTGGACTACGCGGATACGTGAAACGCGTTGTGCTGAGTAAATGCGGTCATAAGTTTTAATGGTGGAGCTTTGAAATCAGCGATTAGTAAAGTATCGCGAGTTTTTGCAAACATCAATATTTTTGTTTCCTTACATGAGTAAAATGAATTAAAATTAATTGACACGTACACA
This sequence comes from Asteroscopus sphinx, assembly GCA_949699075.1. NCBI lineage: Eukaryota > Metazoa > Arthropoda > Insecta > Lepidoptera > Noctuidae > Asteroscopus > Asteroscopus sphinx. The sequence goes on along the minus strand of OX453022.1, from coordinate 14,766,468 downwards.
CATCCTTATGCAGGGATTTTACGGTCCACACAATTAAAATCCACTGGTTTTTTTTGCCATTCCTACTGCTTTTACAACTTACAACTTGCACATCATACTAATCTGCTTTCCTCCGATCAGATTAGAATTTTGAATACCGTCTATACCTTTTTTTTTTTTTTTTTTTTTCTCTGTTTTATGGTTCCATACCTAAAGGGTGCCAACGGGACCCTATTACACAGCTTACGGCGTCTGTCTGTCCGTCCGTCCATCTATCTGTCACAGGGCTGTATATTTTTTATCGTAATACGTAGCCAGTTGAAGTTTTCACAGAATTTGTGTTGTTATGACTTCATCATTTCAGCCGAAAGACGTCCACTACTGGACATAGGCCTGACTGTTATGTCTTATTTCATTTCAAATACTAAAAATAATCAACTGCGCAGAGGGGTGAGACAAGGGGATGTCATATCCCCAAAATTGTTCACTAATGCGTTGGAAGACGTCTTCAAGACGCTGGACTGGACTGGACAGGGTATCAACGTTAACGGCGAGAACATCTCACATCTCCGCTTTGCCGATGACATCGTTGTAATGGCTGAGTCGCTGGAACAACTGGGCGAAATGCTGCACAGCTTAAACGGAGCCTCTCGGCGTGTCGGTCTCGGCATGAATCTGGACAAGACTAAAGTCATGTTTAATAGGCATGTCATGCCGAGGCCGATATTCGTCGAAGGGTCGGCACTCGAAGTTGTAACGGAGTACGTCTACCTAGGGCAGATAATTCAGCTTGGTAGGCACAACTTCGAGAAAGAAGCCGACAGAAGGATCCGTTTGGGATGGGCAGCATTTGGCAAACTTCACCGAGTCTTCTCGTCGCCTATACCGCAAAGTTTGAAGACAAAGGTCTTCAACCAGTGCATCCTGCCTGTCATGACTTACGGCGCCGAGACGTGGACACTGACAGTTGGGCTAGTCCACAAATTTAATGTCGCTCAGCGAGCTATGGAGCGAGCTATGCTTGGAGTTTCTTTGAAGGATAAAATCCGAAACGAGATTATTCGGAGAAGAACCGGAATGACCGACATAGCTTGTAGGATCAGTAAGCTGAAGTGGCAGTGGGCTGGCCATGTCTGTCGAAGGACCGATGGCCCCTGGAGTAGACGAGTCCTTGAGTGGAGACCGCGAATCGGCAAACGCAGCGTAGGGCGCCCCCCCGCCAGGTGGACCAACGACCTGAAAAACGTGACTGGGGGGACTGGATCCGGAAGGCAGAGGACCGAGTGTTGTGGCGCAACTTGGGAGAGGCCTATGTCCAGCAGTGGACTGCGATAGGCTGAGTTGATGACTAAAAATAATAAAAGTCTGGACAACTGAACTCAAAGGGGGACCCCATGCGTCAAACTTGATCTGATTATAGTGCATACTATGTTGTTTAGCAAGAAATACTAAAAATAGGGTAAACATAGACATATGTGATAGTACATGCGTAAGAAGGAGATGCGAAAATTCATTTTTCGTGCACGTTGCGTTGATATCTTTTGATGAACAATCAGTTTCTACGGGGTATCACATCGATGGGTATTACAGAACCCTTAGTAAGCGAGTTTGACTCGCACCTGGCCGGTTTTTTATTTACTCCCCACTCTGCAAAGACTTTTGAATCGTATCGTGATCGCTTTGCGTCGGTCTACCGATGAGTCTGGCTGTTTTCCGAGCCACCTGATAAATCCTTTAGTGACGTAGATTGAAGTTGCAGAAAGTTGAAGTGGATGGGGTACTAAACCGCCCATCACATTGAATAGTGATCGTGTTTCGAATTAAATCGAGGTAACTTAGGTGATTGATGTAAATTGATTGCCCGGGCGCAATATATGTGAGAATATTTTACAATTTCCTTGAATCACCTGGCTATTGATGTGGTTAAGTTCGTATTTACTTAAGAAGTGAACAAAAGTATACATTAGTGGTATTTATTCCCACAAGATGATTTAAAATCTGGTCAAAGATCACAATATGCTAGATACAGATTTCGTTTCGTAGTCTTCTGGTACAGCTAGGGTTGCCACGTGTACATGCTGTAGAGTCTATATATGAAAACCGGCCAAGAGCATGTCGGGCCATGCTCAGTACTATAGGGTTCCTTAAGTAGGTCTAATTACAAACGAATCAAATCAAATATTAATCTTTGCTATTTTAGTTTTTGCAAACAGCGCCACCTAGCGCTAAATTTATGAAGTTAAATTTAAGAAGTGTGTTTCTTTTTGTGATTTTTTTAAATAGAAAGTAACTAAAGGAGCATTATTTGCTACTATCATTTTTCTCTAAGGTCAATGACCTATGAACTAGGACGTCTTAAGTATTTTTCAGTTTTCTCACTATAACTCAAAAATTTCTAATCACATTATACTCAAAATAATTTTAAAAGAGACTTTTTATAAAGGTCTATCAATGTTGAAGACGATAAGTTTCTACGTTACATAGTTTAGAAATGGCAGGGGGGGGGACACATTGCAAGCCACTTTGGTGAACTGTATTTCGCAGATGGTATACCTGATAAAAGAGTTGTGTATGAAACATTACCTTCATTTTAGTAGACCTATTCAACGATACCCCACACGAGGGGGTGCAGCGAAAAAAATATTTTCATCCCCATTTCACATGTATGGGCGCCACCCCTAAAATACGTAATCAAGATTTTTTTATTCTTTTAAAATTGAGATCTATATCTATTCCATTTTTTGTCAAAAGTTCATTTAGTTATGTTTATAACTGTAGAAGTTATTAAGCGGTAAAGGATTAGGACAGATGGACAGACGGACGGACATGACGAAACTATAAGGGTTCCTTGTAGGACTACGGAACCCTAAAAACCAGCATTAGCTAAAGTTATCGCGAAGTTATGAATTTGTGTTCACACATAAAAATAAAAGTACTCTGTTTTTATCTAGTGTACTTTATTTTTACTAACCTAAAACAATATAATATATTTTGAGGAGTACAATAAAGTATATAATACAAATACATAAAACACTAATGTACATTTATTGTTCCAAAAAAATGTGGCGACCCTAGGTTGCAAACTTGTGTTGTTGTCATATTTAGGATTAAGATTTTTTATTTGCCTATACAGCACCATCTTATCAATACACAATTCTAAATATATTATTGACTTTTCTTCGTTATAGAGATCTCAGAAAATAACCGTTTATGCCCGCCACTCAAAGTGTGCTCCGCGAAGCCCTAGGGCTCCGCAAAACCTCTGCGAGGGCTCCGCTGTAACAATATCTACGTCGGTCCCAAAGAGAAGCACATCCTGACTTATCACATAATAGGCGAAAATGGAACGATGGAAACAATTTCATCTTAGGCACTTACAGTGTATCTGTTTTGGTATGAGAATCACATAGATCTCTGAAAGTGACTTCCTCTGTGAAAGTTATGAAGATTTTCACTCTTCCCGCGGATTTAACATAATATCAGAGTACCCAAAACTGAGTTCAAACACCATTTTACATACAATCCTCCTCTTCATAGTGATGGCTTTATCCTACCACCGCACACTATACTTTATCCCAGGTGTCTCAAAACACAATCAGATCGGGCTAAGCTTCACCGGTGCGATTGTCTCTTTGTTAGTCATCATGCCTGTCGCCGGTTGTCACCCGCCGCCTGCAGGGTATGCGAAGGGAATGCTGCTACCGAACAGGAAAGACCAGAAGGCACAGACCAGTAAGCCTCTAGACCCCGATTAGCCGGATACCCCCGGTCACAAATCATATGTAGTAATACTGCATATCACACGCCCCGCCGCCTATCGGGACGTCAGTCCGTCAGCGAGCGACACCAATCACACGGAATCATACCACCGAAATTTTGAGCCGACCAACCATAACGCGCCGTCCGCCCCCCGGTCCCCGCCAACATTTTACGATTGTTTTCTCATGCAAAACTTTGTGTATGCGGCGTCTTGAAGCTTACTGGTTTGTGGCAGAAGGTAAACACCCCTATGTGCGAATGAACAGTGTGATAGTCTGCACAAATACTTCACAATCGCCCTGACGACGTTTAACATTAGATAAAGTCCGCGCCACATAAGTAGACCCGCGGAAGAATGGTAAACTACAAGTTTTTTTGTAGTAGGTATATTCCAAATAAGCAATCGCATAGACACTAGCGCCGCCTCTATGAGACGATTTATGTGGCGACACCGTCTAGTCCCAAACTAAGCAGAGCTTGTAATATGGGTACTAGACAATGGATATAATACTTATATACTTTTTTTTGTTGTAAATACATACTTATAATACATATGAAACACCCAGACCAACACAAACACTTATGTTCATAACACAAATATTTGTGTTCTGTGGGAATCGAACGCACGACCTCGTGATCAGCAGTCCGACACCCGAACCACTAGACCACAGACCACGACCACCAATCGTATGAACTTGCTTGATAAAACCTGATTGCAGGTAACCTGATGTAGTTAAGCACATAAAAAATCGAAACTACTGTACTGAAATTCCAACAGTGAAAACGCAATGTGTTTTATTTTATAAACTGTTTTTTTTTTACATTTTTACACATCACCATCTAGTCCAATACTAAGCAGTGCTCGTGCTATGGGTACTCAGTGATAAGTCAATGTGGGTACTAGACAATGGATATGATATTTTTTTATTTTTTTTTGTAAATACATACTTATAATACATAACAAAAACCCAGACCAACACAAACACTTATGTTCATCACACAAATATTTGTGTCCTGTGGGAATCGAACCCACGACCTCGTGATCAGCAGTCCGACCCTCGAACCACTAGACCACAGACGTCGTCAAAATTTTCAACCTTACTCGTTTTTTTCCACCGTCGTCGTACTGTTTTATTAAATCTTGACTACTGTCTCCATTAGCGCAAGTTTCGTAACACTTAAAGCAAGAAAATTTCTGTACTAACGCTTTTGCTTTTAACATGAACTATAGGATATATCAACTTTAAACAATATGTAGGAAAAATTGTGAGAAACGTGTATGGAAATATAGCTGTTATGACTCACGTAATAGAGGTCATAGTGGTGTGTATTGATATGCCTCGTATCGGCGACATATCGGGCTGCGTTCGGAAACGTCACGCGCGCCGTTTGTCGCGGGCGGTCACGTTTCGCGAACGGTAGCCGAGTGCTGTCGATACGACATGTTTAGTACTATCGATTATCGATAAAACGCACCGCTGCCCTGCAATAATACTTCTATTATACTATTTCCGTTTGTTATAAACAAAAGCTGCTGACAAAATCATGATCCGTAAAACATTTTATGTTTGAACGCCTACTTAGTAGTAGAAAATGGAAATTAAATCACTTCGCTGTTATCAGATATGCAAAACAGTGTCAAAGTGACTCAACTAGCAGATAACAGGTTCAGTTACTTTAACACGATACTAGATAAACAGCATAATTCCTACTTCATAACGTTCCAATTTACATTTCTGTAGCATTAGTATTCAAAGAAAGTTTACATCACACTTCCAAAAATCTGCACAAGATTGAAGTTTATCGATAAAATTCTTGAGTTCGCGGCACATACCTAACAACAAAGGATCAGCATCCGTGGGAAAATCAGCAGGGCATTTTAAAATCTAGCTAAAAGCAGGCCCGGGTATGCCCATAGTCATATATTAAGACTGCATTACTAGATTACTTGCCTGATTCTTATGGTGTTTTCCCTATTTAGGTTAAGCTGATTTACAGCCTCCGTGAAACATTGGCGGCGTAATGACGATGGTTCGCTGATGCATATCATTGATCTAAGTTATACTCGTGTGTATGAATATGTATGTAATGATTCTGTTAGGTCTTAGATTAATAAATTGTTGGTTGTCAGTGTTATGTTTAAACATCCTTACTTGGTATAGTCAAGGACTTATTATGAACATGTAGATCGTTTTCAGAAATAACGCATTAAAAATATATTTTCATAAGCATGCCCATGCTATGTAATTGTCATTGTTAAAACAATAATAATGTTTTAATATGTTATAAGCTATCTATCGAAGAGTGGAGTCTCCTAATACAGGCATTATTTGCTCAAAAGGAGGCTCCAATCACCATCTAATGTTACCTAAATCTTGTTGATGAAAATAAACTTTTTTTTTAATGCCATGTTCCGTATGGTGCCGGTTGTAAAAGAACTGCACCATCCTATATCTTCTCAAACGTGTCGTAAAAAGCGACTTAGGGATTCACCAGAGGATGGGCAGCAGCACAGAAATAGATATAATGGAAAAGTGGGCAGGGCGCGCGTGCCAACACTCTGCACCATAGTGCAGGGCATTTCAAAGCCTTTCTCAGTACGCCTTATGACTTGTTTCTATAAATACTGTAACAAAAACCCGCAAAAATGCCTTATTGTGCTGTTTCTAACTGCAGAAACAAAAGGTGTAAAGTACTAATGACGTCAATATGTAAGGCGTAGTTTGTTCGAAAGTTGCCAGGCATGAATCGCAAGTAAAATTGTGATTACAACCATTCTACTCTATTTATTTCTGTGGGCAGCAACGTTCTCTGAGTATTAAACCAACTAACTGCGATCGCCAACCCGCCTGCCAAGCGTGGCGATTATGACATATCCCTCATTTGGGGGAGGCCTATGTCCAGCAGTGGACGTCTTTCGGCTGAAATGATGATGATGATGATGAAGTAGCCCATTATTGTCACACTGTTGGGCACATGCCTCTTCTCAAAATTTTCTAATTTCCTTCTGCCCCCCGATTCAGAACCACACGATAACCAGTTGTCGATCGATTCGGTGTGTTATCTCTTTTTCTCTCGTTGCGTGAATCATCAGACGAAACGGGACAACAAACCGAATCGTTATCGTGTGGTTCTGAATCGCCCTGCTGGTAAAGGCACGCTGGCCTAGTGTGGTTTTGTGACCCACACGCATCGAGAACTGTATGGAGTACTACCAGATGTGCAAGTTTCCTCACAATGTTTTCCTTTACCTTTAAAGCAAGTGTTAATCAAATTCTGATAAAACGTTTGCTGAACATATTATTATTAATAATATTAATGCCATAAAATGGTGTTATTAGTAGACATTCGTGATTTTTGGAGAAAAGTTGAACGTAGTACGCAGTTTTTATTCGGCAATTTTACGCACATAAATTCTCTTAGAAATTCAACTCGACAATACCCAGACAGGCTGTCAAAATAACCTAAAAATTTCATAAATCACCTACAGTACCAACATTTATATCAGCAAGCGACAATTTCTACGGCTTTTAAATCATTGCCAGCCAGACAGCTGGTCGCCGTAATCCCTTCTGTTTATAAATCCCTTAAATCTTAAGCAAGGTATCAGATAAAGTCGAAAGTAGCCAATCTCGCACAATTGAGTGGCTAGACGTTGATAAATTGCTGAACTGGATCTTGTTAGTCGTTGCGGTATTTAGTATTCATAAATTTTCGTAAACGTATGCCGCTAATATATTTTCGAACACACGTGCGTTTAAGTAAGCTTGCTTAAGTTAAATGTAGGCTTTGTGGCTTTATTTTGAATTTAGTGCAGACTTTGTTGTGTCAAAGTCAAAGTATTTATTAGTGTGATTTTTGGTGATACAGTAAGTCTTATACATATTTTACGGAAACTCAAAAATCTACCCATTAGGGCGTACACTATTTAACAATGTAAGAAATTATAGAAGACATTGCATACAATTTAACAAAAAAAAAAAAAAAAAATTTTTTATTTTTTATAAATTATTTCAGAATAATTATTAAAATGTCAATTCTGAAACATTCGATACATCTGGCATAGTACATAAAATCAGTCACATTAAATTTTGTCAAGAAGGAATTCGTCAATGGTATAGTAACATTTATCAATTAGGAATCTACTTAGTTTACGTTTAAATTGTCTCAAGTTTGAATCTTTGATGTCATTTCGTAGCTTATTCAATATTTTTGGAGCCATGCAGAGTATACTCTTGTGCATAAGAGTGGTTTTTGAGCTTCTTAGGCATAATTCGTGACGATATTCTTGTCTTATCAATTTATAACGTTGATCTGAAGCTTTTTTAAATAGTTCGCTATTTTTCTTGACGAACTTTGTGGTGAAGTCTGTTTTCAGTAATCTTTGTTAATAGTTCAAATGTAATTATGGTTTATGTCATCTGTACGAAATTATCAATATTTGAATTGAACACATCAGTGACCATTGCCAATTAATTACATTCTGATAGATCCTTTATATACAAGTGAAGTGATGAACGTTGAAACGTGTCCATCATCATCCATTACATTGTGTACAAGACTTTGAATGTGATCTTCACTTTCGTTTTCTATCACGAAGGAATTTGTTCAAAGATCAAAAGTACGTTGACACGATTCAAGATCACATCTGTTACGTTTTAAACATACTTTACATTTAAATATATTGATGAAAAAGATTTTTTTATATGCCACGTTTTTCAAACGAAATCGAGTTAATAATGCATTGTCATCCAATTCTGAGCTATGTTTAAAGTTTGAAGTCTCAGACACACAGACAGACAAGACTGTAAGCAAGTTAATAAAAACGTGGTTATTTTGCTATGAGCACCGTACTAATTTATACAAGTCCTTTGCAAGATGTTAGTAAGATTGAACTAAGAAGTTGAAATTTTTCACTTAAGTCCTTACCCTTTGATGATAAGAAGAAACGATATCAGAAAGAAGTACAAGTAGGTACTTGAACATTTCATCCTCCACAATTCTGTTACATATGATTAGTAACCCATTACATTACTCATGGCTACCATCCTGACGACAGCAGACCTTGTGCTTGCATATTTGCAACCCTAATAGGGCCCACCTGAGCCGTTTATGCCAAACGAGAGCGGAACCTCCAACGCAAATCAACAAGCGCCTAATAGCGCTGTCACCATTATACGACCATTATAGGACGGGAGGCTTGTACCTCTGTAGTGTATGAGGGGCGTTATGTGTGCCTAATGTGGCCTTATTCTGTGTGCGAAGCCTTAATCTAGGCTGGCTTTTAAAAGGTTTTAGAAAGTGTAGTTTGGTTTGAGTGCCTGCTTTGTATTTATTGTACGTTTAATAGTCTTGATGAAATCTTTTGCTATTCTTGTAACGTGTTTTCTCTTCTTGTTTTGCATAAAAGTACTAGAAGTGCACTACTAAACTCTACACATCATTGGCAGCTAATCCTCATCAAACTGTTTAAGAAACTTTTTGCAGTTTGAAATGTTGTTTATTACTAGCATTTCTACTATGTGTGTGCAAACACAAATCCCACATACACAAACACACAAACCCAGAGCAACTATCTGTGGATCACACAAATATTTGTTCCATGCAAGAATCAAAACCGCGATCTTTAGCGCAGAAATGGATCACTTAGCCACTGCGCCAATCGTATGTGTGTGGACTTAAAGTACTTTATCAGCAAGGTTGCTTTTTAAACAGTTTGATCTCGAATTTAACAAATTTCAAAATTCCGTAGCAAATAAATGTTAGCCCAAAGATACTTCAAAACACACTCTAATTACAATCTAAACAGGCGTCTGTCCTAATTTAGATAAAGCATTATTTCCCAAATGATTTATACGTGCAGCTGTGGGCAGACAAAGCCTGGCTTTCATTCCCACATTACTTACAGATATGACTGATCAGTTTCTGTCGTATCTTCTGTCGCTTACATTCTTATTAGATCTAATTATTGTGTTTTTCTTGTCTTAATGTATTCAAATGCTGAGGTATCTTGATTGAATAATTGCTTTGATCAAGCTGTGTCTTGATCTTAAATAAATAAATATCTTTGGGACATTGTTACACAGCACCATCTAGTCCCTAACTAAGCAGAGCTTGTGGTATGGGTACTAGACAATGGATATAATACTTATATACATATTTTTTTGTAAATACATACTTATAATACATAAGCAACACCCAGACCAACACAAACACTTATGTTCATCACACAAATATTTGTGTCCTGTGGGAATCGAACCCACGACCTCGTTATCAGCAGTCCGACACTAGAACCACTAGACCACAGAGATCGTCAATATATTGGACGTAATATGTTGAAATTTACAATAATGGAGACCACGGACTCTTTAATTATCTTTGACGATATTAGCATGCTCACTGCTGACTCCTGGGGGGTGATTTTCGCATCGTAGACTAATGTCTAATATGAGATATCTGTATGAGTTAATTCTCGAACTCGAGATAATGTCGAAACAAGATGGCGAATGTCGATTGAAAATAAATTTTCGTATTCTCAGAATGCCACGTTAGAGATAAGTCTACGCCTAGCGCTCTAAATACAAAGAGTGGTTCATAGCTGTTACCATTACCAGCGACATTTTTCTTAAATATTTAAAATTAGAGATTATCTCGAATTAGACATTTATCGAATTGCACCACCCTATATCTTCTCATGGGTGTCGTAAAAGGCGACTAAGGGATTCACCAGAGGATGGGCAGCAGCGTTCTCTGAGTATTTAACCAACCAACTGCGATCGCCAACCCACCTGCCAAGCGTGGCGATTATGGCATATCCCCCCAATATATGCTTGGGGGCGGCCTGTGTCCAGCAGTGGACGTCTTACGGGTGAAATGATGATGATGAGACATTTATCTCAATAACACGAGAATTGGGGCCCTGGTCATATACATATTTATCCACTTCAACGGTATTCACAGCTCTATATCTCTATCCAAGTTTATTAAAGTTTCAAAAAATTCATCATTCCGTCGCCGTCGGTGAGGGAAACTTCATTTTGCTATACAACCTAACTTTGAAAATAGCCTTATAGCAAAATGAAGTTACGCAGTATTGCACTATCACCAACGATTGGCTTTATTACGAGTAATATGTATAGCTAAAACTATAGTAGGTCTAGCTGTAGCATCAATAAATAAAAATTATTTCAATTACTTTCTTATTACTTTACTCAAACATCAAGCGAGTAGAGAAGAATACAAACCACAAGCCAAAAATCTCTTCATAGTAATATTTGTTATCTCTTAATTCATGTTGTAAGGACCCTTCACAATTTGAACGGCTCAAATAGTCAATAGAGCTCAAGATTGGTGATGCGATAAAGAGTCGAACTGACTGTATCTTACAGACTGTCAAGTCAAGAGTTCGTACAATCCAATAGCATCATGTTGTCATTCTTGTGGTGGATAGAAAAATATTTGAGTTGAATTGTGGGCTGATTATGATATTACCTTGTGGGATGTTACTTAAGTTGAGAGTGGCAGGCTCCATTCGGAAAGTATGTATTTTGGCGTAGAGTTTGCATTATTTAGTAAGTTTCATATTTTACTGAATAGTATTAACATTCTCCTTCGTGCCTTGGAGAGCACGTTAAGCTGTCGGTCCCGGTTTGTCATACGAATATCTATGGCAGTCGTTACAGGTAGTCAGAAGCCTGAAAGTCTGACAACTGGTCTAACCTCCGAATGTCAGTATTACCCAGTAACTGGGTTGCGGGGGTCTGATGGCAGTCGCTCCGTGTAAAATACTGATGTTCAGCCGCATCTGGCTAGACTGGAAGCCGACCCCAATATAATTGGGAAAAGGCTCGGAGGATGAGTATTAACATTAATTGTATCTATATCATTATCATTATTTCTTTCTCTGAGCCTTTACTCCAATTATGTTGGGTCGGCTTCCAAACTTACGGCTTTCATTAATTCATTGATGTTTTTCTTTTCTTTTTAAATTTGTGATTTCAAGTCAACAATCATCTACATTCTACGTAGCCTATTGTTGTCCACTATTGGATATATACTCTCCCGAAATTTCTATTTAAGACTATCGTTACCATCATCATCCACATTCATTAGTAGCTATATCAAATTCAATCACTACAAACTAAATCCAAATCAATGGAATAAATAATTCTACATTAAACAACGTTCCTAACAATTAATCCGTAGAACCATTAAGCACAACTATAAATCGCTTTTAATTTCACGGTCCAATCTAAACCGGAGCTCGGCGCGTGCGCACCGATACGATCTAATCGCGCGATCGGGACGCAACTCATTGTCGCTGTCGCGCGCCCCGAGCGCGTGTCCAAACATTGTCCCCTGGCACCACGATTGCAACGCGATTTTGTGAATGTTAATCGAAATCGGTTTGAAGAGTGAGTTTGAATATCAAGTTATTGTGTGAGATTGATTGATTGAGAGATTTTGTAGTGGTGATTCGATATATGGAGATTGCGTCTACGTATCGACATAATGTAGATATTATAATGAATGTTTCAGTATAAACAAGAGTCTAATCACAGAAATAGATAGAATCTCTATCAAATCAAATCAAAATCTTTCTCAGCACGCCTTATGACTTGTTTCTATAAATACTGTAACAAAAACCCGCAAGAATGCCTTATTGTGCTGTTTCTAACTGCAGAAACAAAATCTGTAAAGAACATTTGTTTTTTTTTTTTTTTTAATATCTTCAAAATGTAAGGCGTAGTTTGTTCGGAAAGTTGCCACGCATGATGCAAGTAAAATTGTGATTACAACCATTCTATCTATTTCTGTGAGTCTAATCAATTAGTCATGAACTAAAAATTAAACTAAACATCATCATCATCATTTCAGCCGAAAAAGGTCCACTACTGGACATGGTCCTCCCCCAAAAGGGGGGGATATGCCATAATCGCCACCCTTGGCAGGCGTGTTGGCGATCGCAGTTGGTTGGTTAAATACTCAGAGGACGCTGCTACCCATCCTCTGGTGAATCCCTTAGTCGCCTTTACACCTATGAGAAGATAGTGGGTAAACTAAACATAATTATGCAAAATTACAATGTGCCTGGCATTCATCAATCTGATCTCGATACTAACATCACAACATATTATGCAACAGCTTTGCATATTGATCAAAATATTCGCTATAATTTCGTTGTTTTTAGATACATTTAAGGTTTTTGGTATTAATTAAAAAATTTAGTTGAGAAATGCAATATCAATATCAAATCAATATGAACAGTTAAATAATTAATTTTCCTTCATTTATTGTTAAGATATTATCTAGACTAAATGAAACCGCAATTAATCGATTGATTTATAAGTACTAGTAAATAATTGCGCAGTGCTAAACTGCTAGATATTTGAATGATATCGTGACTGTCTGAATACTGTTATCCATCTGGTAGACTTGACGATTCCACTGGCGCATAAGCTGTGTGAGGTATCGTTTTATTATGAGCAGTCTTTATTTCAGTCTCATGCCATGTGTGCAACTCCTCTAATATAAAAGTCCACATTTCAATACTCAATATTCAATTCTTTATTGCATTCCATATTGGTAATATAAACAAGTGGTAGGCTTAAGAGTAAGATTCAAATATGGACCCTGTCGGGCACAGCAAAGTTTGGTAGGAGAGAGGAGGAAGAGCGTCTATTTCCTATGTGTATTACTGCATTTCAACTTGCCAATGTGTTTATCTCATTTCATGGAACCTACTACATCATCTGACTTATAACTACTTATAAGTTATAATCGATCCGGACGACAAATATCTGCTCGCGAAATGCATCTACATTGATCAGAAACAATGTAGCAACAGAACAACACTAGCAACAGTTTTACACGTGCAAATTAAATAACAAAGAAGATTTAGGGCAGTGTAACACGATCCTCTCTATATTGTTGGCGCATGTGACGCAACGTATCTGTCGCACGCGCAGCCAAGATGGCGGCGTGATCGAGGGCCGACAGCCGTAGCGAAAGGATGCGCTTGCGCCGTGAAATCGCTCGTTATGGCTCTTGTGTTAAAACTTATGCACTTCAGTATACAACACCATATTATTTGATTAAAAGACGAAATTGGACCAGTTCCAATAGATCTTGGAATGTTAATTCAGAATTTTAGAATTTTAAATCATAGAATTCACATTCCGATAGTGACGGGGTTAGAGGTGTCTCGTAAAGCAATGGACAGATTCTGTGATAAACATCTATCGTTAGTCAGGTCGTGCTTGTTAGTGAGATGAAAAAACTTTACTGTTCGCTATTGATATTTATAACAGTGCTGAAATACTCGTTGAATATTTCGTTTAGATCCGAATAGATGTTTTTGTACCCAATATTGAAAGTTACCACTATCCTGCTTTAAAATTGAATCAATTTTGCACCCAATCTCATCTTTTAACTAAGTTACAGATTCTCCGAATAGTTGGAAGCACTTAAGTCCTTTAAATATTTGGAACCATCTTTAAATATTACTTTCCCTACAGCTATCCCGATTCCCAAAGACCGTACTAGATCGACCCTCCAGATCTAATCAGAAACATAGAGCTGTCGTAAGCGTTCAATACCAACAAGGCAACAACAGTTACCCAATCGGAGGCTACACTAACTCAATCCATTCCCAGAACACAAGTAACCTTTACTTTAGTCCTTATCCTGTGATACTATCAACAACAAACGCCCTATATAAGAGCATACACTGGCAAATGTTCATAGGACTCCGACAACGCTGTACCGTTACGCGAGGCAATCTATAAATCCTAACTTGACAAAATAATAGGCTAGTCGATAGTTCCTCGCTATTAACGCCCAGCAAGATATATTGAATCTACTCTTCTCAATCAGATACCTTAATAGAGGCTGCTGCTTCGTAGTAGAAAGTAAACTACCTTAATGTTACTGAGCCGTCTGTTAAAATCGCTGTCACACAAATCTTAAGACACTTGTAATATAGTGTAATAGCTAGCTGGGATTGAGTTGGATTGTTTCGAAGAAAAGATAATTATTGTGATCACTTATCTGGCTATTGATTGTGGTAATTATGGCAATATCCTTTCAGCACACTTCTGATTCAGTAGTTATTTATGCCAACTGGTAAGTCTTAGTAGCGAATTTTGAAACTCTGAAGTACCTACACTCCTAAAATTAAGGCTAAGGTCTTCCAAATTATATAACTTATGAGATTTACTCTTCAATTTTGATATTTTAAAACCATGATTACACATTACATCAAACCCATTCATCTTAGCGTAGGAATACGAAGTTAACAAATAAATTAAATCCTCTCTTTCTTTGTTGTGAAATATTCTATTTCTCGACCTGTTGATTTTACAACCGCTATCATTCTCTTACGACAAACAAATCACCACAAATTTTATACGGGCTAAATAATTAACAATCCGCCCGATGTCTTCGTGTAATTTAAATGTTATGACCAATAATACCTTCGGATTGAATGTAAAACACACCCAATGGAGGCTTGTAACTCGGACTTTTACGAACAACGTTACAGTTATTATTTATAGACGAAATATTTATATCCCCATCGTTTATTTTGTTAATATATTCGTTTTCATCATTTACTAGCCATTCGCTGCATATCGCTTCGTAATTTATACTTCATATGCAAATAAGTGAACTTTTAGATTAATAAACTATAAAATCCATTCGAGGTGCGTAAGACCTAATTTATGAACTGCAGAATAAATTAACCAGATCTAGCTATAACTAACCTTATAACTTATGCTAGACTACTAGCCTATGTAATTGCACTTGAGGTGTTAACAAATGGTTCATTTAACTAAATCCAAAGTAGAACTAAATGTCATAGATAAGAAAGAATGATGTAATGAATAGAAAGGAAATGAGTACTGAGATGACGGTATATACGAGGATGTATGGAAGAAAAAGACATGTTGCTCCGACCCCAAAAAAATTGGTATAGGAGATAGAAGATGACGTTTCTTGAAGTTATTAAATTGAGACGTAGAATTAGAAATTAAATAATGGCCAGCAGCAGCCTTCTACGCCATACTAACAATTTCCTGCCATAATCACTCTGCCTGTTGATCATGTTGTTTATGACGTTGACAATTATTTCATGACTTTAAATATGAGGTGCATTGAAAGAGTCTCCAGGAGCCATCATCAGCCTATAACAGTCCACTGCTGGACATAATCCTCCCCAATAGCACGCCACTAATCTCTAACCACCGCCACTTTCATCCAGCTTCCACCAGCCACTGCAAAGATCCTAACTTCACCTAGCCTGAGGACGTCTCACGCTACATTGCCCATTGGCGGTCTCCGTTCAAGAAAACGTCTGCTTACGGTCATCGGTTTTTCGTCCAATATGGCCAGCCCATTGCCACTTCAGCGTGCTTATCCTATGGGCTTATTGTGTCAATTGTGTGGGCTACAGGAGTGACTTTATGTAAATGATTGTCCGACGCACCCTGAGTAGACTCCGCTACCAACTTGCCAACTGGCCGGCTATTATTGTGTATCATATGTCGACACACTGTCGACACGTTATGTTCACATGTCTCTGGGCTGATATCACGTCGTGAGTTTGTTTACTATGTCTAGATGTTAGTCTTCCTGAGAGTACCGAGTATTTATTTGTCGTCCGTGTAGTACAAACATGTGAGATGTGTTATGCGTTGTAGCTAGCTTGTATCTACGTGTGGAATGGACGTCTACATCAATGACACGCGACACGGAATCAAACGCTATACGTTGTTGTAAAGTCTTGTACATACCGGTATGTACAAGACTTTACAACATTTTTATTTTATTTTATTTTTTATATCACAGTAGGTAATATGAAAAAATATAGTAACTACTTGCTAGCTTGTCTGCTCGTGACCACGGCCAATGCAACTTGGCCGAAATGTCGAGGTTAGTCAAAATGTTTGTTATGTATTGATTTTATTGAGCGCGACAAGTCCCGTAAATATAGTTCAATACTTGCTAGCTGTCAGTAAAAATGTTTCTCCAGATGTTTAGATGACGAGTGCGTGCTTTGTTTCCTTGCTTTGTGATGTGTGACATTTAACTTCGCTTGCCGCAGTCAGCCCCTGACTGGCTTCTTTCCAAGTCGAGACCCCTCGTGCCCAGACGTTTGACAACCAAAGAGGTTTTAATGTACTTACATTAAAACCTCTTTGGGTTGTCAAACGTCCATCATCATCATCATCATTTCAGTCAAAAGACGTCCACTGCTGGACATAGGCCTCCCCCAAGCATCGCCACAACGACCGGTCCTGCGCCTACCGCATCCAGCGGATTCCCGCGACCAAACAAACAAACGATATGGATCAAACGTCCATAGTCCATGACAATCGTGACGGGAAGTAGCCCGTCTTACCTTAGAAACAGATTTTCTTCAGTATGTACTTAAGTTGTGGTGTAATTCGGTGGTAGCACGACAGTCCCTCTGTGTCATCACCATCATCATCAACTCGGCTTATTGACACTGCTGGACATTGTCCCTCTGTGCAAAACACTAATATTCAACTGCATCTGTTTAATAGAAGCAATTCGCAACATCATTGAAGAACGTGGTGATTACTGATTATATTTGATTATTTTCTCATGTAAAATCAATGGATAAATTTCAAGTTAGGGGTTCAATCTAGACCTGTCTTTACATAGTACAACTCTCGGAAATGTGAATGTCAAGGTACGCTATGTGAGACAAATCTGTGTATTTGATGAGGAAATCGATTCTATATGTTCTAACTCTCGATATCGCATAAATTCTTAGTATAACAAATTGTTATATTGAAGTTGTAATATTATTCGAAGTTAAAAGACACTGTATATTTTATAATCAGTATTTTTTATTAGAAATAACAATCAATTATTTAAAAACCTTAAATCTTACAAGGGCGATTCAAGTCGAACCGGAAGCAGTTTATTTCAGAGTGCAGTATTTTCCACGAAGTCATCGCCATCGGCAACTCAATAACCGGAAAATACCGACATCGACTAAAGTTAGACTGAATTTCAGATTTTTCTCAGCGACGGGTTTCTGTTTCCAGACCTTAAATCTTACTTCTTGTCTTCCCTATTTATATATTAATTTATTCCAATATTACAAATAACAGTTAGTAATATATTTTGCAAACAAATGCATCTGTAATCGAACTAGGCAAAGCCTTTATTTCGGTTATCAACGCCAATCCCCTCGAATATTTACACAGTTATATCAGCCAACATGTGAAGTTGATGGGTTGTACTATTTTATAAATTCGAGTTCATAATAATTGAATCAAATGAATTGATCTATTGAAAAAAGGAGACTGACGTACGTACGACCTACGGACATTTCTGAAACAGGATGCTTTCATGCATTTGCATTTTGATGGTCCCTATGGACCTCACAAGCCGAAGTCTTAGTACTATTTAACTCGTCTTCACTTTATCACTGAAAGGCTAGAAACGAAGGGGTGATTACATCACCGTCGATCGCAATCACTGCATTGTACATTTGTACAAGTATATTTATGAGATGATCCTAGACTTAAGGTTTCCAACTAATCTTATGGTGCGTTTAGACCAGACGAACAAAGAAATAAGAATTTAGATTCAGCAGGTACCGTAGTAACACTATAAAGTTATACCAAACTACTACTACTTGTACTACTAGTAGTTTGGGTGACAACCTATTTGGGGTATTTGGCTGTTGTCAGCGTCTTAACTTCAGATGTTTAAATGCTGAAAATGTAAAACTACGGTCTAAAAAAACAGAATACAAGCACTTGATGGATCATTAAATCACTGAAAGTTTATTTGCTCATTTGGTTGAAGCAATACCAATATTTACAGCCAGAGCACAAAACACATAGTGAGACTGGATTTTCTGTTGTCTTCTGGCACTATATAATTTTGGTCTAATCACACCTTTAGACGTAACTATTGTGTAAATGATTAACGTATAGTGCGATCGTGCATCATTTAGCTCGCTCGTATTTATTTATACCACCGGTTAGTGAGCAGATTGACTCAATTTACTGCTTAATCTGATTCACTGAGGATGATACATAGTGATGTATCGCTTTGCTTACACAAGTTTATATGGGTTGCAGCAATTTCAATTGTTGGATACAGGTGCGCTGTTTGGAAATATGCTGTAAAGTTTGAACACGGAACGTAGAGATTTATTTGCTCGAAATGACAGACTTAAATCTACAGAAATTACGAAATAGTTTCAAAATACTTCATCATCGTCATTCATTCATCATTTCAGTCGAAAAACGTCCACTGCTGGACGTAGCCACCCACAAAAAGGTATGCAATAATCGCCAAGCTTGGAAGGCGGGTTGGCGATCGCTGTTGGTTGAATAAATACTCAGAGAACGCTGATACTCGTCCTCCGGAGAGGAGAGCCCCTTAGTCGCCTTTTACGATACCCACGAGAAAAGATGGGGTGGTTCTATTCTTTGTGTCCACACGGATCTAAATACTTAAGCGAATGAAAATATATTTCGCTTAAATACTTACGATTAACCAAGCCTCGGTTATACAAGAAAATAGAAGTGGTCCAAAGCCGTGGCCTAGCAATCCAATTCAGTGCATTATTGCAACGCACTAAGGCGACCGTTACACATAATTGGCGCACTAAATAATCACATACGCATAACAACCAATGTCGAATGTTGAAACAAAAATCCACCATGGTATTCTAACCACAGAACCGCATTAACAATTTTCTTAGCATTACTCAATACGGTGCGACAACGTAGCATCGTTTGACACCGCACTTGTGGATTTGGGCTCGCTAGCTCTCATTTGCGATCTGAATTTACGAGGTAATGCCGTGGCAGGCGGGATAGAGTCGTCAGTCCCATGTAGTGCAATGCTAGGCAATAAATTAGCGCTCGGAGAGGTGTGTTCCCACGAACGCTGAACCGTATCAAGATGGTGGTGCGCGGAACAGCGCTCCAAGCCCGCGCGAAACGGGGACACGAGCGAAATGCTTTATTTACCCCGCGATTTATTTTCTCTGTGTGACATTTTGTTACGTTTTGTTAGCTGTCACTCGCTCACACTTGCAGCGTACATTGTTTCAATTTATGCAACAGCGGTTTCTGCTTGTTTGCGGATTAAAGAGACATATTTGTTATGCACAGTAAAGATGTTACAAACAATATTATTAAGGCCATCTTCTTTATTCATTGTCTTAGTTTAAGTTTTGTCTTCTCCGAACTAGAAACCATTATCTTCGAAGCTATTCAAGTCAATATCATACAAATTGATAACCTTTCCGAAAGCTTTTCCTGAAAAGCATCAACTTGAGAAATAATTTACCTACCGCAATTAAATCAAAACTAAAACAACCTCACACGAACAGCATTCACCTTGAGCTGATTGAAATTAATTAATTGAATAAATATGATTAAGCACCACATCCGTAATTGTGATCGATCGTGTGTCCGCACTCCTAACAATGGTATTCGTGGGTTCAACCGGATAGAAATTACACAGTCGCTATTAATATCCTTGGATCACGATATGAAAGTGATTTGATGTAGTGACAGGGCTTTTGTTTAAGGGGCTGACACTTTAAGAGTTCAGTGGGCGTGTGATGTTGTATAATAGGGTGTCGAAAGATTCGGCTACCAGTTACTACTCTTTGAAGTTAATTTAGCCATTGTTGCTAACAGCAGTTGGACTTCCGACGCGGCAACGTTCAGTGCAGTTTTTCGCAAACTGAAAATTTACAGTCGTTTCCTATATTGGTTTGGTCCTCTATTATTCCTTCAGCTATATTAATTTGGAATTTCTATCCGATGGTGACAAACGAAAAGATATAAATGTATATATGTACATTGGTGTAGCGGCCCAGAATCATCAATTTAAACAGATCCGGAACATCAGAACAGGATACGCATTACATATTGTACCTAATGGCTAATATATCAACTATTAGCAAAACTATATTAGCTGTCTCATTGTTCTAACCTAACTTAAAGTTAAGCCACTTCTCATAGGTAGCGAGTGACCCAAAACTGGCAGAACCGTCAGTTCGTGACCCGGCCTGACCCCGATCTAGTAACCGCTTCGTATCCATTGTCTCTTGAATTCGGGGATGGTGTAATTTATAAACTGTTTCATTAGGCTCCGTTTGAAATAATGCGTTATAATTAATACGATTTGTTTCCAATCAATCAGTCTTAAACAGTCAAAAGGCATTGAACAGTCCACTATTGTGTACTCTGTACATAAGTGTGTCCAAAGTTGCATCATCATCAACATACTTTCCTTCATCTTCTGCACCTAGTTTGACACTGCTGCTTTCTTCAGATCGATTTCTTTTAATTATTGTACTTAATAACATCTAAAAATAAATCAGCAATTAGTAGTATTTCGTTGAAAAAGAAATTGGAATATAAGAACTAGCTTTCAATCGAATTCTCGATTGATCGTAATAATTTTCAAGATTTCTACAAGAATTGATTTTATTAACTATGTAGGTATGTTTGAATGTCTTCTTAACACATACATGTCTGCTAACGTCTAAATTGATAAAGTTTATAATAACGTTTCGTCATATCAAGATATTAAACTAAATTTTGTCCCATTTTGTATTAGGTAAGTAAAGATAATCAAAAACACTTAAATTTGTTAATGACTTAATCTAAGACAGTATTGAAAATTAAGTAATGTAACCGAAAGTTAAAGACCAATTAATAAACTATTAAGAAGAACGTGGGTGTAAGGAATGCAGTGATTTTACAATAAAATGAAAATTTGTGATAATATTTTTACTACCACTTGACTGAGAGCCGTTTATGACAAAATAAAGCAATTATTATTTGTAACTGTACTTTGAATGAGCTTTCAATCTTCTATTTTCTTGTTAACTAACATAGACCGATTCATGTTTAACCGACGAAAAACCGAGGTTCTCAATTAGACGCGTTTTTTTTTTTTACATGTTCTTTTCCAGCAACGATCATTTTTTCCGATGAAACCATGAATTTAACGCTGACCCATTATCCCCTTGTATTGTTAAAGATCTAGGTACTTGAGAAAAAATTATTTCGTAAAACTAATTATCCACAAATGTTCGGATTGCATATTTTGAAATACTTTCCGATAATAACTAAATAAATAACAGTTGTAACTAAAACAACTGTTTTATAACACGCAGGACAGTCCTCCTAGGTGGCCATCTGAGATTCTGTCTGTCTGTTTGTAAATAAGTCACAGAGGTGTGAATTTGTTTCCGAGTTAATTATAGTATTCTCTTTTAGCATATTATTATTACTTTTATACACGTGATAAAAAAGATAACACACACAACAACAGTATTATTTAAACTTTCTTTTTTAACTATAGCTCTTGTGACTTGCAATACAATCATTCTGATAGCGCCATCATTCGGATAAAGCTCGTATCTGTAATTGAAATGTGTCGCTGTGACAGTTTAGTCATGCATACAATCATTGCTCAAGTATAAAAAATGTGAGATGTCGAAATTATTATGTGCATTTACTTTAGCGACTCCATGCAAAATCTGTTAAGAGTTTTTAACAATAATATAATTAACCAAGACGGTCACACCTGGAGATTTTTGCATAATAAATGTAAAAGATTTTGCAATGTTAAATGTTAAGGAGTATTAAATATATATGATTTGAATTTCTCGGGAATAATGCACATTTACAGATTGCTACGCGGTATTAATCAATTCATGATAATGTACTTTTGTAATAGTTTACGTTGGGCAAGATTACACGGGATTTGACATATAAAATCGCACATTTTATTACATATTATTACGCTTCCTTAGAATCTTAGAAACATTGATAATATTATTTTTATAGCCTTTTTTAAAATTACTGTTTCCGTCAAAACATTGTACATCGGAAACTTCCGCTGTATCAAATTAACCCGAAAATTGAAGCGAACGACAACTGAAGCTCAATTTAATATTGCATTAAGTCCCCATGTAGGGTCAAATTCACCTTGTTTCTGTCACTGATCTTTTCTATGTTCACCACTGCTGAAGGCGTGTTTTCTTCTTTTGTATGGTCTACCGCATTACCGTTTTTGGGACACCTTTCGCATTCTGTCGATATAACAGCTCAAACTTAATATCAGATACGAACAACACGCTTAACAAAAAAATCAATTAAACATATTGCGACAAATCTGCACCATTGTTCGAAATCATTTACGTTACATGGCTTCAATAATATTACATCAAACAAAAGCTACAGTTGCACAAGCAGTAAATGATCTCATTTGGACGCCATTGTCTGAACTCCAGATTAATGATTGGAAGGAGACACCGATTGCGTTGAAGGATGAAGATTGGTATCTGGATCTATTGCGATTACGATTGACTTTGGTTTGTAGATATTTGTTATGGATTGTAATACTTTGTGGTAGAAGTGGATTTCTGTTGTTTAGGTTTTTCTCTTTTGTTTTTTAAGTAATTTGATTGATTGATGGAAAGATCATGCTTATCCAAAAGGCTACTTGTTCAACACTTTCGGAGAGTTTTGTTGGGATTTGATTAGATTTATTAGTAATCGTGTTCATGTCAATATCTGTAAGGTCGTATAATAAGTAAGAATGCTTCAGTTTCAGCTGGTTGATTAATTATAATCCTGTGATTGATTCCCATTCTTCAGGTCCATCCAAAGGTTGTCTTGAAGAGCCTTGTGCGATAAGATCGCCCATTGTGCTTACATTATATTTCTGTAGACTACTGTCTTTGTTTTGTTTGGTGTACAAAAAATAGTATCATAAATAATTTAAGATGTCATCATCATCCTCTTGCCCTTATCCCAGATAATTTCGGGTCGGCGCAGCGTGTATTTTTCTTCCATACATCTCTATCAGCCGTCATCTCAGAGTTCACTTTCTTTCTATTCATAACATCTTTCTCACAATCCACCTATATTTTCTTTGGTCGCCCTCTTTTCTTATAGCCATCCACATTCATATTTAAAACTTTCCTCGCAATATGCTCCTCATTCCTGTGCATAGCACGTCCATGCCATGATAGTCTGTTGCTACTCAACTCTTCTGTTCCTGGCGCTACTTTCAGACGCTGTCGCTGGAAAGAAGTCTCATGATTATAAAAATATTTTAATCTCCAGAATACATTTTATTTCATTCGTATATCTATAGAATTCCACCAGATTAGTGACAAAAAAGATAATAACAATCTTAACAATAGTATAGAGTCAACCCCTTCATAGACTGCAATAAACGCTGTGGGAATAATGGAGATGTAATCGCTCAGCTGTCAAAAAAATTAAAAAAAAAACTTTAAAAAGCCATTCTAGGAAATCAATCAATCGTACTAAACTTTCCGAAGAAACACACGGAACAATATTTCGCAAAAAATATCAAACAATAGAATATCTTTAGAAAAAAATGTTCTAAAAATACTGAAATTATCATCGTGATTGCACGGTTAACAAAACAAAAGGGTCTCTAAGATTTCACGGTTTTGAGGGTTTTTTTTATAAATGGGGAGGTAACTGTAGAGATTCATTGAAGAGTTGGAAGTGAGGGGGGGTCGTGACCGCTGGACCGAGTCGGGTCACGACTGCTGCCGACCAACGACCTGACTGTTTCCATTGGCGACGACCCAATAATTGTAGCAGTGATAAGTTGATAAGATAGTGTTATTATGAAATATTAAGATAAGTGACGAAATATTAAAGTAATAATCAAATCAATATGTATTGAAACGAATTTATAATACAAAAAAGACATTACAGTAGTTAATTACAAGAAGAGGATAACACACCGTGTATTGAATATAGCTCTGTTTCATGAAGCGCCATCTGGTGGAATTTATTGGAATCACATTTAATTGTTTTAACCATATTTAACGAACAAATCTAACATATTACACACACACACAAACAGATAATATTATCCGTGAATTAACAACTAAACGGACCTAAACAACGACAATCTTCTCTGACCCCTGTGTCGGACATCAATGGACAAGCACCCGATCATCCGACCTCCGACACGGAAGGCGAAGCGTCACGACTCGACAAAAAATCATCACAATACATCCTCGTGACCGACACCATCCCATTCACAACACTCTGAGAAATGCCTACGTGCAACTATTTTCGCAGCCGAAACGCATTCGATGCGCTATGGAAAACGCCTTTGTCATTACCGACAATTTAAAAAGGTGAAAATCATTGGGTTTAGTTTTTTTTGTATTTTTTGTTTATTTAAGTAACTTTTTTGTAGTACCTATAATTTTTTTTTAATTTTTTTTTCAGATTGTTTCTTACTATACGCTCATAATTCATTCTATTGTTATTTTATAAGTCATCAAAAACATTATAAGCACTAGGAAAAAATATTGTAGTACATAAATCACATTATATTATTTAAATGTTCCCAAAAAAGTTTAGTACCTACAGTATGAGTACATAAAAGTTCACGTCTTGTCTTGATAGATGGCGTTGGGATCGAATTAGATCGCGCTATGGTTTCGTTACCGCGATTTTCTTGGGTCGGCCGCGAAAATGTCAATAGTTAACTTTGCGCAGAGGCAATATCGTAACCAATGAGGTTAATCCGAGGTGCGATTATTGCTAGTTGAAAACTTTACCAATACCCCGCCGTGTGGACGTGAAATACCGTCCGCGATGGCAATTTTTGAATGGCCGTAATAGGCCTAATAATCTCTTGTATTTAAGAATAAGAATAAATTTAAAAATTAAAACATTTAAAACATAAAAAAATTTAAACTTTAATTCTAAGAATAAAAAAAAAAATGGAAATCAATTGAACTTCGTTTATGTATTCTATTCTGAATGTTGTTTTTATTTATTATTTCTGATTAATAATAATAAATATCTTCGGGACATTTTTTACACAGCACCATCTAGTCCCAAACTAAGCAGAGCTTGTGATATGGGTACTAGACAATGGATATAATACTTATATACTTTTTTTGTTTTGTAAATACATACTTATAATACATAAGAAACACCCAGACCAACACAAACGCTTATGTTCATCACACAAATATTTGTGTCCTGTGGGAATCGAACCCACGACCTCGTGATCAGCAGTCCGGCCCTCGAACCACTAGACCACAGACGTCGTCAAAAGAAGATTATGAAGAATTATTGATGTATAGTGTAAGTATAACTACGGCCACATTGCAATGATGTAAATATCGTCGGTGAAGTATGAGGGCCCCATCATAAATTATAATGAAGGCCAGGTATCCACCAAAGGCGTGTAATGGAAAGCGCAACCTGGTGAAGGGCACGGGAAGCGCAGGAGCGGTCGTTGTGGCGATGCTTGGCTTGGCTTGTGTCCAGCAGTGGACGTCTTTCGGCTGAAATAATGATGATGCACTAAAGTGGAGAGGAGAGATGTCTGAAATTCTACATCTGACGCAATGCTATTACTAGCTAGCTATTGGTAGCTTGCGACACCATCTCTTCTCTCCGCTTTGGTCGATACCGGGCGAAGAGTGGCTGTACGAGGAATCTGAGCTGTAAAAAAACCACCAATAGGAGGCTAGATAAATGAATTATACCACAGAACACATAATAGTAGCTTCATCATCCATCCAGGTCCACAGACGTCTATTGGCTGAAATGATGATGGGTTTCTCAATGATATAGTGACTGCTGGAATAAAAAATTATAAGAAACGAGAATCCCCAAGCCCATAATAAGCTACTCCGACGATACCCATGGCAAAAGATCAAAATGATTTTCTTAAACTAGAAACTACACTAGTAAAAATTTCAATATTTTTTTGGCAGCTACCACCTTTTTGGAACCCAGTCCTAAAAATAATCAAGTCCCAAACAGCACGCAACACTGTAAAAGATAATGATATTGTGAGTGATATCTGCGTGCATCGAAACGATTTTAGTTAATAATATTGTACGGAAGATTAAAATAATGTTTTAGAAATATCTGTAAAGACGCTTTTCATCTTAGTCTACCTGTGACCACGAAATGCTGCAAAGCTTTCGAAATGTCAGGAAAACCAATTTAAATAATATACGCGACTAGGAAGTATTGATATCAACTTCGAAGCAAATCACCGCCAAAATAATTTTTTACCCCTTTTTAACCCCGTTAGGGTATGAATTTCAATAAAATACGAAGCACGTCTTCCATCAAGTCTGTTAAAAAAGGTTTATGCAAAATTTGAAGTAGATTGGACGAAGGAATCACGTTGTCCCATACAAACTTTGCCCCCCTTTTTCACCCTCTTAGGGATAGAATTTTCGAAAACCCTTTCTTATCGGATGCCTACGTCATACAAAGAACACACCCTCCAAGTTTCAGGTCTCTAAGATCAGCGGTTTAGGCTGTGCGTTGATCCGTCAGTCAGTCATTAGGACAAAGCCTTTTATATGTATAGAAGATTTAACCCGGTTAAACTTTGTTTTATTAAAAATTTCAAGTTGATACCCTCAAAAAGTCTTAGGGGTACCTTGTAATATTTACAACCTTTAATCATACTTGTAATAAAATACTGGCTTTTAAAACAAACTACCGTCACTAAAAGGATTTTGAATCGATACAAACATTCATCTGGATTACGTTTCGATCCAGATTTTATACTTATGATTTGACATTCATACCCGGTGAAAGCGCTCGCTTATTACCAATCGATTCAGCAGATAATCGATCGTTCGGTTCGCATAATCGCATTAGCATCACGGGGGGTCCAATCGTACGCGTGCCATTGCACTTCGTTTGGTGTTAATAATAAAGCCACATGTTTGAATATTGGTAGCCCGAAATTTTGTTGAGCAATAGATAAGTTATCTACCACATTCAAATCAAGGCTCAACTATCAGATTTAACCCTACATGATACTAATTGGCTGTCCAGAACTTTCAAGTTCTTATGTATAAATTGACAGCTTATTTGTATCCGAAAACATTGGCAAATGTTTTGTCTATTCACGTTACGAAACATGGAATCAATTAAAGCTGTACTTATTGAAATTAAAAGACGTTTCAGCCACGATCTTTGCGAGATTGAT
Organism: Asteroscopus sphinx; assembly: GCA_949699075.1. NCBI lineage: Eukaryota > Metazoa > Arthropoda > Insecta > Lepidoptera > Noctuidae > Asteroscopus > Asteroscopus sphinx. Next base: position 14,738,676 of record OX453022.1, on the reverse strand, counting down.
CGCTGAGCGTTTAAATTAAAACATAATATTGATTGCATATCCTTGCATCCATTTATTTATTTATATAAGGTATACCAACAGCAGTACATATATAGCATACAGAAAACAACACAATACAATAATAACTTTTCTTATATGTATGCCCATAACAGGTACACCCTGGGTTGCATTAAAAGAGCTTCCATGAGTGACGATATTTAATTGATCGTCCGGCGCACCCTGGGCAGTCAGCCCCGCTACCAACCTGCTGACTGGCTGATATTTTTCCCACAGCATGAGCTTTTATCATTATGTAGCTCGTGTCGACACGATAGAAGAAGAAGAAGACAGCACTCATAGAATAGACAGAAAGTACAATAGTAATGTTGTGTTACTACTGTACAGTATTCTCTTCTTGACATCTCTATTCCAGATAGATTAAAGATATCAAGAAGGGACTGTGACCATTCTGTAATTTAAAATCCAAAATCGACTAAGATGTCGTTTTATTCGTGTAAATGTCGCGTAATTTTAACGTTGTGAGTCATTATGGGCAAATGAGTGATTTAGGTGGCTGAGTGGTGTGATAAAATATGTGACGGCGTTGAGCCGGCCGGTCGGAGGCGTGCGAGGAATGTCAGCCGGGAGCCGATGCTGTAGTGTAGGACACGCTGACGATAATCAGATGCAATGGAAGCGTGAAATTACTGTAGACCGACCACAGGATAATTTTGGACATAGTTTACAATATATTTACGAAGACAGATCGTATCATTCAGTAATAACACCAAGCACTGTTTCAAATGCAAATTGTCAATAATTGATAAAGAACAACGATGAGATAATGAGCATTCCATAGTTCTTAAAAACTTCTACATTGCAAAAGAGAATAAAGCCAACGATGAGAAAATGAACAGATATGTTAAGTCGTAGAGTAACTAAAACTAAAACATTTCCTGAACGTTGTGTTAAAAGTCATCTAGAAAATATACTGAAGAAGATTGCCTCCACTCAGACACAGCTTCTCTCAAAAATATGTTTTTCCATTACTTCTAGCTTTGAAGTCTTAAAATACATCAATTTGAAACCTGATAATTTTATTCAAAAAGTTATGAGGGCTCAGTAATGATTCAGATAGAAAAGAACACCCTATCCTTTTCCTTAATATGCTGAAATCGGTTCCTGGTTTATCCCGATAATAGCTGAATACCAATATTGTACTAAGAGCGACTGCTGATCAGAAACCACAGGTTAAACCAAATTAGAATCTAGACTATAATCCCTCATGCATATTCAAGATCCCACAAAACTCATACAAATATAAATCTTATGATAGCGCGGGCGGTATCAGGCGTGATTCATACGCTCTCATTACTGACAGATGGCGGCGTAATAGCTCGATTGATTTACGATACCGCTCGATTTAATCGTTGCGTAATCGAGTATCGAATGTATCGATACTCTTGACGCGCCGATTGTATCGTCCTTTTATCGAATAAAACATGCGTCTTGCTGTGGGAACATTGAGTGATGATGGTTTTGAGTTGCGGTTTGTGTGTTTAAAGTACGAATAGGTTTCAATAGCGTGTATTATTTCTGTATAATTGCGCTTTTCTGCATGTCACTATTATAAACTCTTACATTTACAATCAAATTAAATTATTTAATTCCATTTTCTTATACCATCCATCACCATCAACGTGGCATATCAAATTTTTCTTAATATAAGTTGCGCAATATTTGTACCCGCTCCCAATCTAACCCAGCCTTCATTAGGCTTCATTTTTATTGTTCCTTGCCTTCCCTTAGTGACTCGTTAACTTCAAATGTCATCGGTCCTTAGACAGATTATTAAACAAACCTTCTGTATTACTGTGCAGCTGCTCAAAATGTCTACCAAAATGTATTTGATTCTTCTTGACATGAAACCGTTTAGTCCTACTAATTGTTACAATGTACGAAGACAAATGCTTGATGTTTTTCGTCAGACGACCGCAGGTGGCGGTTGCGTGAGTCCTATCAGTGACATGGCTACCGACGCTCTTACCATATCATATCTACGACACGTAGGGGACCACGCGTATTTTATTACTTTACGCTCGAATTCCACACGCACTTCTGATACTTTATAAGTGTTTAATTGATACTAAATTTTGAAAATGTGTGGAGTTGCATATTATTATCAAGAATTTACAGGAGAATATATGAGCCCTTTCTTTAAATACCTACATCCAGTTAAATCGGGCTAAAAGAAATTGTTTAATAATAGTGGCATAGTTCAACAATCTAGATTTGTTGTACCCAGCAATGACCTCCCATTGGCCATCCGTCGTCTTCACTATTCTGCTTATTTCTTTCGACATTATAATATCTGTGTAAACCTAATCATAAGTTTCGTTTTACAAATCTTTTGTAACGCACTTATTCTCATCCAATCCTCAAAAAACTCTTGTCTGAGCACACTTATCGTCCGGTAATCCTACCTCTGCAGCGTTTTATTTCTTATTTAACCCTCCAGGATGGACGTCTAATTCCGTGGTCCGTCCGTTTGTCACTGCGGCGACAGGTAACATACCCACCGATAACACTTGTCTTGTACATTGTAACCGTTTTGGCAGCCGGGTGACGGTTTATCGATGTTTCTTTTACGGTTTCAATCATTTGCATATCGTATTTTTTTTATTCCGTGTATTTCTGGGTATTTTGTTCTTGTTGATTTGCTTTTGTTTATAGTAAATATTTTTGTGAAAAGGTTAGGAGGTTACACTTTGTAAAGTGATTTGCTTATTTGCAACCAGTCATAATGAGTTAAGCTGTTTCATGGGGACTTCCTAGCAGGAAGTCCTTCTACCTACCATATCTCAAACAGGGGTGTATCTTCCTACTTCCGTATTCCTACTTCTCTGTTTGATATACTACATTGAAATCAATTTACTGTTAACATTTTTGTTCTAAGCACTCATACAAGTTTAAGTTTACTTAGATACCCTTATGAGCTGCTGACCTATAGGTTGCAATTCGTTATTCAAAAGACAATTACAGCATTGTACGTTTCTCCTGCTAATTCGCAAATACTCTATCGATTATAGTTCAAACACATCGACTTAAGGTCTTCGACATGAGAGCCACATTCGGCACGGGCCAACCGGCCGGTAGGTAATTATTTTAAGTGTCAATAAATAATAAAGTCGGCTGCGCGCCGTTGAGTGCCCGTCCATCTCTCTTATCTCAATTCTTAATGCGCCTCTTTGCTCGTTATTCTTTTTTCAAAACCTTTTTATTTCCTTTTTCGTTTATGTCATCCAGTGGAGAGGTTAAATTCTGTGTTGACAGCATGAAGGTTTTATGTTTTAATCTGGGCTTTATGGGCGTTTAATCGCTTGTATTAGAAAGAGTACGTCGTTTATTTCTTGTTATAAAAGCTTATCTATTTTATGTTCGCTGATGGAGGTAAAACCGAATGTGTGTTATTGTATTTTAATATATTCAAAGTAAAGCATACTTGTTGGGTTAACTGTCGAGTAATAAAGCGTAGGTAAGATACGGTTGACTTAAATTAACAATGCGATCTAAATAAAGTTGATATAATAAATCAAAATGTAACAAGTGGACATGGTTTTGTTGTGTTTGGGAACACAGCGGTCCATCGATCACGGCGCGTTCGACTCTGGATTTATGTTACGTAATTGCGGTGCGTGCGCGCAGCTTATGCGCACAACGAGCGATGCCTTCGACATTATGTTGTTTTTCAATGGTTAATGTCTTGATATCTCTGTTAATGTGGCAGCGAAGTGCAAGTTTATTATTCGCATTGAGTAATGCCTTCACACTTTCAATAATTTTAATGAAAATGTCACATGCAGTGTAAACATTGAGCCGCTTATCAAATGAAGTGCTTACCATACATAAAATTTTAATACTGATACTTCAAAGCTTTACGCGTGATCTTTTTATGCAGATTATTGTGTGTAATGTCTTTAAGTTTTGTAGTAAAAACACACAAGTTTAGAAGAGGCCAAGGTCACGAGACGAAGTTCAATTGCGGTTGGAGTGAGTCGCGGCGCCGATGCCGGGGTTAAATTAGTGTAATCTTCGCCACAACTCTGTCAAGGTTTCCAATTATGAGTTTATACACTTGCGTGGTCATTACAGCGATTGAGTTCTAGACTTAACGCAAATATTTGAATAAATGTATTTTTTTTTAGATTTCACTTGTTTATTTGTTTTATAATTTTATCGGTGGTCTCATTAGTTGCAAGTTGCAATAGCCAAGACGTGATTTGCGGAAAACAGAAAAAAGCAATTTCTATGTCTGCTTGTATAAACTGCACTCATTACTCATGCTTTGAGTTTGTCCTTTTGGTGCTAAGTTGATTCAGATGTCGAAGTGAATAAATTGTGATTTGATATTCTTCTTTTTTGAAAAAGCGTTGCCCCAAACTTGGGTTTCTCCTATATCCTGGATACGATGATACAAACACACCTAGACCCGGAACAACTGTCTGTGGATCACACAAATAATATTTTATCCGTGCGGGCGGGAGTCGTTCCGCAACCCTTAGTGCAGAAGCCAATCGTGTATGTGTATTACAGATGAACTAAAGTTAACGTAAAGGTTAGGGTTTGAACGAAGGCTTCTTGCCGTGTTCAATTTAGCAAACGCTCTGTCCCATCAATTATTTTATCAACTGCAGAAGTTCAGTGCCTTTGATAAATTTGTAAAGTGCATTGATCTACAAGATGTTGATCTGTAACCGTGCCATATTTCTAGAACAAATGATAAATAATATGCTTAGTCATCCAAAAATACCTACTTGAAAAATTCTACGATTATTTAATACCCAAATTTTCACTCAGAAACATAGCGAGGGTTTGAGAATAAATCCCGAACGACTCTGAAAATAAGTCATTAGCGGCATTGTCAAAGGGTGCAAATAGCTGCAAATTGTTTTGGTGGTTTCGCACGCATCGTTTTTGTGTCGCACGCAACACACGGAGGGAATTTGTTTGTTTACAAATAGGTATTTGATTAATTGATTTTTTTATTGATTCGTGTTCAGTATCAGTGGTATAGTCACCTCCTTAAATAAGGCACGATTACAGATCAATATGTTGTATAGGTCCCTACATGGTCCCTACACTTCCTGCGACGCTCAATGCACTGGTAAATACAAACTTTATGAAATATTGACGTCACTACGTCAGACAGCGGTTCTAAACAATGCTAGGGTGCAGCCGCGTTTAGTAATCTTACTAATGAGAGGGGACATCTCTGGCGCGGCGCTACTCTGTTATTAGTGCGCCGCGTGGCGCCACCGCAAGCGCCTTGTCATTTCACCGGTACCAATTTTGAGTAGACCGGCGACAGTTGTAAAATGTTTTGTCGATTTCGTTAAAAGTCCTCTACACGACAGAAGATGTTTCATAGAATCGACTAAAGATCCCTAAAGCCGTGTCGAGTTAATAATAATAATATTACAGCAATTGATCTTCTTTTTAATTGCTCTAACTTATCCTATAGAACACAGCTGTTTAAAGAGGGAAACAGAAACAATGTGATCTAGACGAACCACACGCCTGTATTCCCCGAACGATATGCAGAAGTGTATAGCACAACCACATTTCGCCAGTTATGTTTTTAAGTCCCATGTAATAGGGGGCGAGCCTATCGGGTCGGCATGAGCTACATAATGATAACAGCCCATGCCGTGGGAAAAAGATTAGCCAGTCAGCAGGTTGGTAGCAGGGCTGACTACCCAGGGTGCGCCGGACGATCAATTAAATATCGTCACTCGTGGAGGCTCTTTTAATGCACGACTTTGGTTAAAAACCAACATGGATATAACCATATGAACCTTTGATATAATAATAACGCCAGAAAGTAAAATAAGAATGCTCATAGTTGGTGACTGAGTATTCTTCTTCAGAAGCATTTGGAAAATCTGCAAGTGAAAAGACTTCGGCTCAACTGAATCTCAAGATTCAGCTGGAGGAGATCATAATAATATTATTTGTATCTTATAGAATCATATTTTGAGGTATCATTAGTTGCAATACTTGCCATATATTACCTATACTTCGTGTAACTAAAAGTCGGTCGTATGCCTAACTCCTTATTACGAAAGGTATTTTTCGGTGGGCAATGTCGGTGTCGCTAAATTTAAACGCACGCGCACTGCATCTAAATCTAGCTCCCTATAATCCTTTTGTTTTGTATTTTCACTAGATATTTAGCTATTGCTTTGTTGCGATAGTAAACATTTGTGCTGTTATTGTTTTCTGTAGGTACAACTGCGTAGAACACAATTAGGAAATCTTATGTGGAAACATTAAAATGTTCAGCAATAGGTATGGAATGCCTAAAACTAAGAATATTAGTAGGATCAGCAAACTGAAGTGTCAGTGGGCTGGCCATATCGGTCGAAAGACCGATGGCCGCTGGAGCAGATGAGTACTTGAGTGGAAGACCACTAATCAGCAAACGCAAAGCAGGGCGCTTAGGTTAAAGTATGTAGCTGGGAGAGACTGGATGTGGAAGGCGGAGGACCAAGTGTTGTGAAGCAGCTTGTAGGAGGCCTGTGGTCAGCTGTGGACTGCAATAGGCTGAGTTGATGAAGAATATTACTGGTAGCCATTTATTTCTTTATTTATTTGGTTTCTTTGAAGAATAAAATCCGAAACGAGATTATTCGGAGAAGAACCGGAGTGACCGACATAGCTTGTAGGATCAGTAAGCTGAAGTGGCAGTGGGCTGGCCATGTCTGTCGAAGGACCGATGGCCGCTGGAGCAGACGAGTTCTTGAGTGGAGACCGCGAATCGGCAAACGCAGCGTAGGGCGCCCCCCCGCCAGGTGGACCGACGACCTGAAAAACGTGGCTGGGGGGGGACTGGATGCGGAAGGCAGAGGACCGAGTGTTGTGGCGCAACTTGGGAGAGGCCTATGTCCAGCAGTGGACTGCGATAGGCTGAGTTGATAGCCATTTATTAGCTCCCCATTATGTAGGTCATTATGAGCGATTCTGAAGGTACCTACAGTAGTTGATAAACAGAATAGTGATGACAACATGACACCTAAACCCAAGTCGCCTCTTTCGGAATCTAGACTCGTTTTTTTAGGTATTGCAAACAGTAAACTCTTTCAGAATCTGATTAATTACTGTCGCGTGACGACAACAATTAAAATATTTTTATTTCGTTTTTGATTCTCAGACCTCGAAGTAATCGATATCAATTATTTTCGTATAAAATAATATATCTTCATTGATTTTTGTTCTACGCCAATTACAATCTTAATCTTATGTTGCGCAATTTACAGAATGATTTTAGTAATCTATAATATTTCTGTGTATTTTATGCGGCTAATGCTATTAGTACCTACATTTAAATGTCTGTGAATCATCCATATTTACATGGATCAAGATTGCTTGCCCTCATCGTTTAACTTATAATGACTGTTTTAAACTATTTCAAAACCTGTGAGTTAAGAACATGATAAGTAGATTAGTGCAGAATAATATGCCAGGACAGGTCGTTGTGGCGATGCCTGGGGGAGGCTATGTACAGCAGATGACGTATTTCGACTGAAACGATGATGATGAATATACCAACACATCTCCACGCGCATGGGCGTACCCAATTTTATAAGTTAATTTCAAATTACTAGAAATTCTGAAAACATCCGCGGAAAAAATAGCGGGAGCAAAGTAACCATGAAAATTGGTATGTTATTGGCGAAAATGTAGCTAAATCAAGAGCACAGAGTACAATAATACAATATGAACATCAAAAACGGTAAGGGAATAGCGCGAGCGAAGCGAGCAGGATTTGTTTTGGGGTTTTTTGAAAACATCGTGCATTTTAAAAGGAGTCTTTGAGGGAAAGGAGGGAGGCTTTGTCTTTTATAATATATATTTGCCAATTGAGGCTCCTTTGACTATGCGTGAACAAACGTGAGATTAATCTGCAAAAGTGTTTACATTTAACCAAAAAATATAATTTTGGAAGCATAATAACGAAATAATCTGGGATGGACTCACCCGTGATCGCGATTTTTTGGTTTTTTGTGGAATGTGAGGAAGTGAAGTTTAATCAGAAACTATTAAATCTGTAAATTATAGTTCGCTGTAGAAGAAGTAGATAGAAAAAATTCGAAAAACGGCCACTTTTGGCACTTTTTCTATCTATAATTTACAGATTTAATAGTTTCTAATTAAACTACAGTACCTGTACTTCTCGCCGGAAGACTCGACGAATTCCAGCCACCAGAGCAAGCTGGGTTTCGAAAAGGCTACAGCACCGTAGACCACATCCATACTGTTCGGCAGATCATACAGAAGACTGAAGAGTACAATCAGCCGCTGTGTATGGCATTCGTGGACTACGAGAAGGCCTTCGACTCTATCGAAACTTGGGCAGTTCTGGATGCTCTTCAGCGATGTCACATTGATGAGCGGTATATAGAGATGCTGAGATGCCTATACAACGCTGCTACCATGACTGTTCAGCTCCAGGACCAAAAGACGAAGCCAATCCAACTGCGCAGAGGGGTGAGACAAGGGGATGTAATATCCCCGAAATTGTTCACTAACGCGTTGGAGGACGTCTTCAAGACGCTGGACTGGACTGGACAGGGTATCAACGTTAACGGCGAGAACATCTCACATCTCCGTTTTGCCGATGACATCGTTGTAATGGCTGAGTCGCTGGAACAACTGGGCGAAATGCTGCACAGCTTAAACGGAGCCTCTCGACGTGTCGGTCTCGGCATGAATCTGGACAAGACTAAAGTCATGTTCAATATGCATGTCATGCCGAGGCCAATATTCGTCGAAGGGTCGGCACTCGAAGTTGTAACGGAATACGTCTACCTAGGGCAGGTAATTCAGCTTGGTAGACACAACTTCGAGAAAGAAGCCAACAGAAGGATCCGTCTGGGCTGGGCAGCATTTGGCAAACTTCGCCGAGTCTTCTCGTCGCCTATACCGCAAAGTTTGAAGACAAAGGTCTTCAACCAGTGCGTCCTGCCAGTCATGACTTACGGTGCCGAGACGTGGACACTGACAGTTGGGCTAGTCCACAAATTTAAAGTCGCTCAGCGAGCTATGGAGCGAGCTATGCTTGGAGTTTCTTTGAAGGATAAAATCCGTAACGAGATTATCCGGAGAAGAACCGGAGTGACTGACATAGCTTGTAGGATCAGTAAGCTGAAGTGGCAGTGGGCTGGCCATGTCTGTCGAAGGACCGATGGCCGTTGGAGCAGACGAGTCCTTGAGTGGAGACCGCGAATCGGCAAACGCAGCGTAGGGCGCCCCCCTGCCAGGTGGACCGACGACCTGAAGAACGTGGCTGGGGGGGACTGGATGCGGAAGGCAGAGGACCGAGCGTTGTGGCGCAACTTGGGAGAGGCCTATGTCCAGCAGTGGACTGCGATAGGCTGAGTTGATTGATTGATTGATACCTGTACTTCAATGGTTAAAAACGGTTATTCGATCAATGATGTATTCAGCGAGTAATCATTATTTTACTGATGGGGGCGCCACTTAGCTCATCCTTAATTAGTCAAGCAATCACCACAAAAACCTTCACTCTAGTACCGTCGACCGCACGTCAGTGGAAACAATTTGACATTGACAGCATCTTTATTTCGTAAGCGGTAAGGATGATTTTCTAATTCAAGTGTTACCACTGTCATGCAGTCGACTGTACGAGTAACTTTTAATCGATTCTCGTATTAAAATAAACACTCGAATATGATAGCGATGTTTGAAGGACGAGATGCAACGAGCCCCGAGCCGTGTCATCAATAATTACGCCCGCGCCCTGACCCCTTCGTGTACGATCGTGAACATAAGTTTTACTTTATTCGAAATAAATAAACAATTAGTTGTCGCAGATGCGATGTTGCATTGTTTTTCCAATAGATAGATAGATAGAATAGAATTAGCCTTTTATCTGTAACAAAATGATTTTTCCGGTGCCAATTTTTTTTATGCCTAGATCAGTTTCTTTTCCGATATCACTAAAATAAACTAGAATCTATGAAGTTAATGTTCGTCCATTTTACCATATAAAAAAATTAATTGCGTCAATAAAAAATAACCACATCAGCATTGGTTTTTGTCTGTGGTCTAGTGGTTCGAGTGTTGGAGTGCTCATCACGAGGTCGTGTGATGAACATAAGTATTTGGGTTGGTCTGGGTGTTTCTTATTATTATAAGTATGTATTTATGAAAAAAAAAAAGTATATAAGTATTATATCCAATTATTTTTAACGCATTTATTTATTTAGCTTAGTGCTGGTGTACTGAGCCAGGAGTCGCAGGTTCGAATCCTGCTCGTGAGCGTTTTTTTCTTTCCACTATTTAAATCGTTAAGTATTATATACATTGTCTAGTACCCATAGTACAAGCTCTGCTTGGTTTGGGACTAGATATTGCTGTGTAAAATGTCCCAAATATTTATTTATTTTAACACTTACTGCTACTGTACCTCATGTAACCAGTAGCAGGAACTCCTGGGCTCTTTGGCCATGGTTAAAACCAGCTTCTATTTTTCGTAATTTTTTATTTGCAACCAAAGAAAGATTGGTTGCAACATTTGCAACCCGAGTTGAAACGGCGAAAGACTCGATCTCACCTCAAAATACATGAAATCTAATAGCGTTTCTGTCGACCACGACGCACAAAAGCAGTCATACATAATTTTTAGTTCAAGAAGCACCATAGTTGTTGGCTGTACTGTACCATCAAGCACGTATAGTGGCAGCACCTAATAGCGCACGTAACGCACGTCTGTCTCACTGTTAACAGCTGATGATGAGGTGGCGTCATACACCGTTTAGTAGAGCCTTAGTTCACCTTTGACCTCTGTAGAACTTGGTCAGGTGGAGGAGTAAAATTTGCTTTATGCTTGGACATTTTTGGCAACCTGTATCTACCTACATAAGCATTTCTTAATAATTTTCAGTTCAATAAGCACTGTGCTGCACCATCGAGCACGTATTTATTTTGACAACGTCTGTGGTCTAGTGGTTCGAGTGTCGGACTGCTGATCACGAGGTCGTGGTTCGATTCCAACAGGACACAAATATTTGTGTGATGAGCATAAGTGTTTGTGTTGGTCTGGGTGTTTCTTGTGTATGTATTTACAAAAAAAAGTATAGGTATAAGAATTATATCCATTGTCTAGTACCCATAGTACAAGCTCTGCTTAGTTTGGGACTAGATGGTGCTGTGTAAAATGTCCCAAAAATATTTATTTATTATTTATTAATAGTGGCAGCACCTAATAGCGCACGTAACGCACTTCCGTCTCACGGTTAACAGCTGATGTGGTAGCGTCATACACCGTTTAGAAGAGCCTTAGTTCACCTCTGACCTCAGTCAGAGGAACTTTGAGGAGTAGTGTGCCCTAAACTTGGACATATAAAATAGTAAAGAGTATGTCCATGGAGTTTCTTGCCGGCTCTTCTCCATAGGACCAACTTTTTGGAACCGTGCAGCTAGATTCATAATTAACGTTTTAAAAGTGCATAAATTCGAAATAATTTTTTTTTACTTTGATGTTGAAAACATAACTGTGCAGGCCTGACATAAAGCAACTGACGACCGAGTAATATTGGAAGGACGAGGCTAAGCCGAGTACTTCCGAAGTGATTTTAAAAGGCCGAGGCGCCAGACGAGTACTTTTTGCGAATGCAAATGCGTATGGAAGGCGAATGGGAGTAGCGGGTGAAAACCTAAAATGTTGTAGTTACTCGGATGCGAGCTACTGAATGACAGTTACTCGTATAATGCGGTCACATGGTGCAAGTAACTGCTCTGAAGTAACTAGCACCGTCAACTCATACGCTGGCTCGCACTGTGTAACCAGGCCTTTATCTTCTGGGGTTATTTGCATTACAACTGTGTATTATTATTTTAATGCTGACAAAAAAATCCAATATACGGAGTCGTCGTGAACATTAATATTGAGGAACCATCAAACACATCTAAAATAGTTCTTATAGCTCATAATAGGGTTCTTAATTCAATGCTCATAAGTCATAACGGACATGTTCACGCGCATGGTGATGATGAGATGACGTCATCCACGTTAAACAGTCTCGCCACTAATGAGTGTTGTGCGTAATTAGGTGATTACCTAGCTGAACGCGACGTATTTTTGTTTATTGGATAATTTCATGGTTGCTTTTTGTGGTAAAGTGGTTATCTCTGATTACTTCTTTATTTAATTTCGTTTTTGTACTTTTTTGGGAAGTTGGGTTGATATTACTACAGTTGTTGTATCTCACGAAAGTGGGTGAGCCATGCTTGTAGTTGTAATGCGTACGCGCGCTCTTGTGTGCGTAACTACAAAACTCTGCCAAAACTGAGCCCTCCCGAGCTTACGCACGCAAAAACAATGTGCATGTACACACACAAGTATGGCTCACCCTCTTTCGTGAGATAAAACATCTGTATAAGTTTATAAAATATATGAGTATTAGATATTCAACCATTAGTTATACATAATCGAGAAGTTTATCTATTGTTTAGAGACGATTCCAAAAATGTCTCATCGAGATCCCTTTTAATGGAAACAGCAGGATTTATCCTAAACCTGGTTATTGGCACGGAAATTTAACATTTAGGTATAGTTATCGACAAATAACTTGAACATGCGCACTTGCGCAGGATCGATTCAAACGATTCTATCCTTCACGTCATTACAGTAACATCTGCATCCACAGTGGCACCATCTTTGTTCAAGCTATTTGCCGGCACAGACCAACAGTTTGCCGGATACTGTAATAAATCATAATTCTAATATTGTTTTGATGCACGCAGAGCGACTAGACCAGACGGTTGCAAGTTGATTCCTGCTTGCAGTCGAATGTCACTATACAACGTGTATCAGAAATGCGTGGTCATATTTGAAGAGCTCATTCAGGGGATGCTATCGAACAACTTTTACTAAAATATCAGCTGATCCTTACATTTTGTCGAGCGACATCGATGATTTAGTAGGGAACAACTGAATTTTTTTTCACGATTTCAGGGTTGGTCCCATAGTAAAAGTTGTTCTATTTTATGCCCTGAATGAGCTCTTAAAATATGACCACGCATTTCTGATACGTTGTATAACAGTAACATTAATAATTGAATAATTCTTCTTTCGCAGAGCTCATCAGCCCCCGTAGAGGAGAAGCCAAGCAGTGAGACCAGCTACGTGGTAGGCGCCTGGCCGCAGAGCACTCCCGGCCACACTGGGTACCTTACAGTCGCCACGCTGCCGCCGCCGTATGCTAGCAGTAAGATTTATTTTACGTTATGTCTTAAGGGGAATGTAGCAGCCAAAAGGGGCCGTTTTTCGCACTTTGTCTATCTACAACTACAGCGAACTATAATTTACAGAGTAAATAGTTTCTAATTAAACTACAGTACCTGTATTTCAATCGTTAAAAACGAATTTTCGATAAATGGTGTATTCAGCGAGTAATGTTTTTTTACAGGTGGGGGCGCCACTTGGCTGCTACATTCCCCTTAATATGAGCTCTTATTGCCAGTATTTTTTTTTTATATGCGATAGCCTCAAATTGCTAATAAGCTACGCAATGCAAGTCATTAGAGAACTTAAACCATGGTAAAGTGGTTGGTATTGGTCTAGCTTAAACTTAGTTTACTTAAGCTTAGCTCCACGACCGGATAGGAGAAAATGGCTAAACAATTGCCAGCCACAACTTATCACTTATACACTTTCACTTCACTTACACTTTAGTAGTAGTAGAGCTCCTTTGTGAAAGAGCTGGTCCGGGGGAGTACTACCACCGTACCTACTTCTCCGCCAAATAGTGATGCTTGCATTGCTGTTTCGGTCTGAAGGGCACGGGTGCCGGTGAAATTACAATCACATGAGACTTTCCATCTTCATGTCTCAGTTTGGCGAACCGACTTGCGGTATCATTTAGGCCTTGGTGGAATTGCAGTTGTTATGAGCAAAGGTAACCGCTTAACATCAGGTGGGCCTTTAGTTTGTTTCGACATCCTATACTATAACGGCCAAAATTAATATCCAATCTATCTACGATTTAACCTACTAGAGATAGAAATTTGACATATTTTGTATGGAGCTTATGTCAAACTCCTATCTCTAGTAGGGCAAATCGTGGATAGATTGGATATTAATTTTGACCGCTACTGGTCTTAGAAGAGTCTAATGACTGATATCATTTCAATCATCTTAAAAGGCCGGTCTACTTCGTTACAGGTAAAGCTAAGAAAACGAAAACAGAAAACAACGAAGAAAAGGCTTCTTCAGAAAACGGTGACAAGATGGTTGTTGATGTATGACGATTGACTTAATTATTATTATTAAAATGTTTAAACAACTTTTCTGTTTCATTTTCAAAAATCTTAACTTTTATTAACTTCATCTCTAGCCCTTCAACGCTACCTACTGCAAACCATAGGCCTCGTTATAGACGTCTGTACCTATTGCGACCCCAAATACATCGTTTCGCATGGGTTTTTTGGCAATTTTATCTAACAGGGTTCGCAATGTAATACAGGGTTCGCAATGTAATACAGGGTTCGCAATGTAATACAGGGTTCGCAATGTAATACAGGGGTCGCAATGAAATACAGAGGTCGCAATGTAATACAGAGGTCGCAATGTAATACAGAGGTCGCAATATAATACAGAGGTCGCAATGTAATACAGAGGTCGCAATGTAATACAGAGGTCGCAATGAAATACAGAGGTCGCAATGAAATACAGAGGTCGCAATGTAATACAGAGGTCGCAATGTAATACAGAGGTCGCAATGTAATACAGAGGTCGCAATGTAATACAGAGGTCGCAATGTAATACAGAAGTCGCAATGTAATACAGGGGTCGCTATGTCTTATTGGTATTGGTATTGGTATAACGGGCCATTTTCCGCAACTCCACGCTTGGCGTGTATTTTGCGTGTGGGTGGGAATAACTTGTTTACTTGAGCCACCCCAGCTCCTCGAGGAAGGCCAGCAGACGCTTGATGTTGCTGACTGTCTCTCGGAGAGTACCCGGATCTCCGAAGTACTTAGCCCTGTATGAGGCGACCTCCGGGCAGTTGAGAAGCACGTGGGCCGCTGTTTCCTCTGTCTCCATGCAGGCTCTGCACAGAGGACTGTCAGTCACACCTATGACAAAGAGGTGTTTGTTAAATGAACCGTGTCCGGTGTAGGCGGCTGTCACCGTACGTAGATGTTGTTTTGACAGCCGGAGGAGCTGTTTGGTGATCTTACCGTCGATGACGGGGAGTGCTTCCTTTTTCCTTTAAACAACTTTTCTGTTTCATTTTCAAAAATCTTAACTTTTATTAACTTCATCTCTAGCCCTTCAACGCTACCTACTGCAAACCATAGGCCTCGTTATAGACGTCTGTACCTATTGCGACCCCAAATACATCGTTTCGCATGGGTTTTTTGGCAATTTTATCTAACAGGGTTCGCAATTTAATACAGGGGTAGCTATGTAATACAGGGGTTGCAATAGAATAATGTTGTCTTTAGCGCAATGGATGTTTTGATGTAGTGGTGAAACTACGAAGGAGCATTATTTTCCTCGTCATTACACTGGTGTAAGTACGTAGATGTTGTTTTGACAGCCGGAGGAGCTGTTTGGTGATCTTATCGTCGATGACGGGGAGTGCTTCCTTTTTCCTTTAAACAACTTTTCTGTTTCATTTTCAAAAATCTTAACTTTTATTAACTTCATCTCTAGCCCTTCAACGCTACCTACTGCAAACCATAGGCCTCGTTATAGACGTCTGTACCTATTGCGACCCCAAATACATCGTTTCGCATGGGTTTTTTGGCAATTTTATCTAACAGGGTTCGCAATTTAATACAGGGGTCGCTATGTAATACAGGGGTTGCAATAGAATAATGTTGTCTTTAGCGCAATGGATGTTTTGATGTAGTGGTGAAACTACGAAGGAGCATTATTTTCCTCGTCATCACACTGGTGTAACGTCCAGTGTAACCACGAGGAATGATTCTTGTTTTTAATCACATTTTAAGATCCTCTCTGTCTACTCTTAGTCTAAAGGCCAGAATAAAAAAAAGTGTGCGGTTAGGATAACCCCGTCAGGAACGAAGTTCCTTACGCACACACACAGACACTAGAAAGAGAGAGCGCGCGGTGTGTGTATAGCTGGCTCATAACGCAAAAATCTTTCGTGACGTTCCATTTTCTCCCGAATCACACCTAAAGGACCTGTGGCCTCACTTCATTAGACAGTTCAAGAAAACACATTACTATGTTAATAAACTTTATTGAACCAAAAGCTTTAAAAATAGGTACACTGGCAACTTAAAGCTAAATAAATATATTTTCTTGAAATAAAAGAGTGATATACCTAATTGACTTGCAGAGATAAAATAACTTAAAACCTAAAATATTTTGTAGGTATCATAAAATAAGTACAACATGTAACAAAAAACCCTGTTGTTCCTGTGAGCTACGTTATCAGAATCTATATTCATACAGAAGGACAAGGACACAACTCATTTGAAAAAACTCTTCAATAAAAATAATAAAATTAAATCATTACTAATAGTGATTATAACTTTCAATATACAGTTAATAATTATTTAACATTAAATTAAATTATTTTTATCGATATAATCACTGAGTGAGTGAGTTTTGAGTGATTTAATCACTTTCAATTCACAATTAATAATGATTTAACATAACATAACATCACGCCTGTATTTCCCCGAAGGGGTAGGCAGAGGTGTATAGTACACCCACATTTCGCCAGTTATGTTATAGTCCCATGTAATAAGGGGCGAGCCTATTGCCATTGACCGGGCACAAATCCAGACTCCGGGCTGCTACTGAGAATTTTCCTAATGAAAAAACCCAATAACACTTTGCCCGACCCGGGAATCGAACCCAGCACCCCACGCTCAGCAGTCGCGCTTGCAACCACTAGACCAACGAGGCATTTAATATTTAATTTTCTTATTTTTACCCGACTGCGCCAGAAGGAGGGTAATGTTTTTCGAGTGTATGTATGTATGTATGTATATTTCTTTGGCACGCCCTGCAGCCTAAACGGCTTGATGGATTTTAACTTGTGAGGTGTCGTTAGATTCGTCTTAATTGTGAGAGTGACACTGGGTATATCAAAATTATAAAAATTAAAATGGCCGCTTTTTGGCGCCAAATTACGGCTTCAAAAAAATATTTTTTCCCTCGAAACCTATCGAGTGGGGTATCAAAATAAAGGGTTTCATAAATGTTTTTCAAAAATATATACAACTTACATGTTTAAATGTAATTTAGAATGAGAAATGCTAAAAAACAACAAAATATTCAACGTTAAAAATGAATTTGACTTTTTAAAAAAAACATTAATAGTATGATAAATAAAACATGATGACAAAACTAAAAAATTTCAAATAAAAAAATTAATTAACAAAAACAAAAAACCCGACTGCGTGTAAAAATAACAGAAAAGATATAAACAAGACTTATCAACACGCAGGCGGAGGCTACATAGGAACTATTATGTAATTCATGACCAAAAACATACGTAGCCTCCGACAGCGTGTTGATAAGTCTTGTTTATATCTTTTCTGTTATTTTTACACGCAGTCGGGTTTTTGTTTTTGTTAATTAATTTTTTACTAAAGAGTTTTTCCAAATGAGTTGTTGATACACATGAATATTGATTCCGATGATGTAGCTCACAGGGACAATAGGATTTTTGTTACATATTGTATAAAGACAGTGCAGGAACAAGAGATTTAGCACTCAAATTTTTTATTATTTCTTATTATTATTTGGAAGCATAATAAAGAAATATTATCTTTATTTTATTATAATTTGGCATTCTGGATCTTTTGTCACGCAACATTAACCAAATGGAGATAGAATTATTTATTTCAAGATTTAAAACATTATTAAAAGAAGCAAAAAATATACAACGTTTATCAGAAATGCGTGGTCATATTTGAAGAGCTCATTCACGGCATAGCATAGAACAACTTTTACTATGGGACCAACCCTGAAATCGCGGAAAAAAAACGACTGATCCTTACACTTTGTCGAACGACATCGATGATTTAGTAGGGAACAGCTGTTTTTTTTTGCGATTTCAGGGTTGGTCCCATAGTCAAAGTTGTTCTATGCTATGCCCTGATTGAGCTCTTCAAATATGACCACGCATTTCTGATACACGTTGTATATTAAAGAAGTTCCTTTATCTAGCTAGAACAAGTTATGTTGATAAACATAAAATTTGAAGGTTGAAAAGAAATACTTTGAAGGTATGTATTACTGTAAATGTGTGAAAAAAATATTCCAACTCCATTCCATTTGTTACACTTACAAGCCTTCACGGAAAAACAAGGAACTATCACAGGACTATAATATATTATTATATCTTCTTAATATATAAAACAAAGTCGGGTTAGTTATATCATTTATAACTCAAGAACGGCTAGACCTATTTTAATGAAATTTGACATACAGATAGAACATAAACCGGATTAACATATAGGCTACTTTTTATCCCGGGAAAATGAACAGTTCCCGAGGGATGCGCGATAAACGACATTCACGCGGGCGAAGTCACGTGCATAGGCTAGTATTTTTATATATCCATATAATTTCATTACTACTAATTAAAAACGTTAAATTTCTAATAAACTAGCCACTGGGCGTATCTGATATACTAAAATACTAATATTCTCCGCAATATTTTTTAAATAATTTCAATGGGTCAGTCATGTTTACATGACATTTTTACCTAAAATTTCTAAGAACTACTCTTTCCCTATACTTTATTTACTCAATTTGATCCTATATACTATACAATGTATAACAGAAAGGGCATATACATATCAAGTGCTCAGCTTCTTTGGATGATAACAAATAATACGGCAAGGGTTTTAAATCCTTTATCTACATATAAGGAACACAGGAGAAATGCCAATATCAGAAAGCAAACCCTTCAAACTGAAATTTACACATCACTTGCATCTTAATATTAGCAACTGACGTGAAAAGACCTTCGTAGTGCAGTGACACGTTTTTTTATAATTTGAATTCAATAAACTTATGAAATCAAAAATTTGGGATAATTTTTTCGAGTAATTTATTTTGGGCTGAAACCTGCATAGAGATTCTATACCAGATGTACTGTTCACCCCTTTTGGATAGATATACCCTTTTAGTTACACGATGTACAACTTATCAATTTCGTATTACATGGTATCTTGTTACTTAAAATCCCTGAAACTCGTCACTTATTTCATGGTGGGTTACACATTGACAGATACCGAAAAAGCCGGTAACACACTTGTAATATACCACGCGACGCAAATTTAGTGTACTCGTTGGTAACATTACTGTTCAGGCCATTAGCACATGTGTGGGGTCGGGTGTTACAAGTATGCTTCCGAGATCTTTTGAGCGCCAACTCATATAAGTAAAACAAGGCTCTCGGCGCCTAGCTATGAATTCATCTTTATCATATGATACTGATAGTTGGTTTTCCAATAAAGTCGTAAAGTGGAGGCACTCGAAAGCGCTTCTAGTAGGCTTCTGGAAGAGATTTACTAAAGAAGCGCTTTCGTTAAACAGGAACCACATAAGGATCCTGTATAGAACCCTTACAGGGCACTGCATACTGAACAAACATCTACACAGGATGGGCCTCACTGATACTTATACCATAGTTTGCAGATTTTGTCGCGAAAAGGATGAAACGCCCATTCATATCCTATGCGAATGTGATGCAGTGCACCATATTAGAAGTCAACATCTTGGAGGCCTCATCATGGGCGCCGGTAGGGGGGTGCCAGGGGATGCACTTGCACCCCTTGGGAATCTCGGGATCAACAGGAATTATTGAAATAAAAAGCCGTCTGTTGGAAATCAAATTCATAATGAATAGTCAGAAATTTGTAAATGTCTCGGACATTTCGACTAAAATTTCATCTTATTATTAACAATCATATACGGCAAACATTGTAAGAAAACTAAAATCTGCACCACTTGGAAATTATTTCTGCCGCCGCCCATGGGCCTCATAATTTCAGCTGACGAGATCAGATCCTCAAACCCCAAGGCAATAGTCGACTTTATGGTTGGCCTGCTGCTTGGGGAGGTGTTGTAGTCGACTATTAAGGTTATTTCAAACCGGCGAGGCCAGGATTGGATGGGATGAGCTTGAATTGAAATCTGACCCTTTCACACCGAAAGATGTACATCGCGAGCAGGCGCGTGATTCATGCAGCAATAAAGTTTAATGTTGTACCAACAAATATTTCAATTCTCGCGTCGCACATCCTCGCCACGCCTCGCCGGTGTGAAACCACCTTTAGAGGCGTTACAATAGATTTTTAGACAAAGACCTTACCTCTTTTTCCAAAATCAATAATCATAAAGTGGAGGGCACGAAAACGTTTGTCTTCTATAGAATTCCGTGACGTCCAAAAATTTAATGTAATGTCTGACATATTTACTAGATCCTCACAATTTGATTATTTCACGTATCCAATCTGTTACATGAGGTGTTTACCTGAAGTCGCTGAAGTCTGTCTTGAGTTGTATGGTGGGCTTGTTGGGCTTGGCGTCGAACAGGGATCGCTGTACAGCGCGGCCCGAGCGAGCACTCGCCTGGTTCGCTTTCAACGCGTTTTCAAGTTTATTGCGAAGCTCTGATGATTGTTGCATCATTGTTTTGAATTCCTAGAAATAAGTTTATGCATTATGTATTGGTCCGTCCGTGTGGTGCCGGACGCAAAGAATTGCACCACCCTTATCTCATCTCATGGGTGTCGTAAAAGGCGACTAAGGGATTCACCAGAGTATGGGCAGCAGCGTTCTCTGAGTATTTAACCAACCAATTGCAATCGCCAACCCGCCTGCCAAGCGTGGCGATTATAGCATATCCCCCCCAACATTTGCTTGGGGGAGGCCTATGTCCAGCAGTGGACGTCTTAAGGCTGAAATGATGATGATGATGATGATGATGATGATGATGATTATGTATTGGCTGTGTGCAAGTGCTTGTTAGGTGCTTGGAGGGGACAGACAAATCGATCGCAGCGCACGCTGTGTCAGAAATGTGAAACAAATAAGGTGTGTCAAATATATTTTGTATTTCCTCGCTAAGAAACGCTGTCTTTTCTTTTCACTATTTATGAGCTCAAGAAGACAATGGGTCACTATTCTTGTTGTGTTGCGAACTGTAAAAATACTGGGCAAAATACTGTGTGTAAATTTTACACGTTTCCGAAATCGGCCTGGAACAATCTATCAAAATGATTCACGGTTCCTGAAATGTTGCGGTCGCTAGATGGCGCCCCTGTCGTGCACAAAGCGAATAGTGAATTCTAGTAAGCGTTGGTTTTCTTTAAGTAAGTTTGTTAAACAAAAGTATCTCGCCACTCAGTGGGCTCAAATGTGACGCCAGTAAATCACTCATATACTCGTATTTAGCAACGTTTATACAACATGTATCAGAAATGCGTGGCCATATTTTAAGAGTTCTTTCAGCGAGTGTTATCGATCAACTTTACTACGGGGTCAATCCTGCTACCGCGAAAAAAATATACAAATTAAGAGGAATGAAGCAGCCAAGTGGCGCCCCCATCAGAAAAAAAAATTACTCGCTGAATACATCATATATCGAAAATTCGTTTTTAACTATTGAAGTACAAGTAGGTACTATAGTTTAATAAGAAACTATTAACTCTGTAAAATATAGTTCGCTGGTGTTGCCAAAAGTGGCAGTTTTTCGCACTTTTTCTATCTAAAACTTCAGTGAACATTTACAGAGTTAATAGTTTCTGATTAAACTACAGTACCTGTACTTCAATTGTCAAAAAATATTTAGTAGTACACATTTTATATGGCCCACTGATGTATCTACGCAGATGAGCAATTTAAATATGCGGGAAATTCAATCTTAACTGGAAATCGCATACGGAATCATTGTGTTCGAAACTTAATCAATGCTCATATGCGCTTTATATGTTGTCAAAAACGGTCAATACATCGGCAGTTCTAACGGCTTATCATGGAAATGTTACCCCCCATTTAATGTATGGTGTTATGTTCTGGGGTAACTCAGTGGAAAGGGAAACCGTATTTAAGGCCCAAAAAAGATGCGTGAGGAATGAAACAGACAGATAGTTGTAGACTTGTATTTCCGCAGTTAGACATTTTGACTTGCCGTGCCGTGTATCTATATACTGGAAGTTGTAACGTTTGTTAAGAGTAACATTGGTATATTTAATAAACTAAAAAGCAAAAGACATCATTTGAAAATAAGTTTCATACCGAACAAAACCAGTCTCTTGAATAATAGTGTGTTTTGCATGGCTACTAGATTGTACAACCATTTGCCTAATTCTCTCCTCCAAATTTGTAGTAACAATCTATTCAAGAATAAACTAAAAAAATTACTTAAAGAAAAAGGATATTACAGTGTTACAGAGTTTCTTGATGACAAACTTTAACTTATTCGTGTGTTTTTCTATGTAATAAATAGTTGTAGGTGATATCTTTAATATTTCACAATATATGATAATATTAATATATTTTTTAAGAAATAACTAATACATAATTGATTTAAGATTTAAATATAATAAATAATAATAATAACATAACATAATTGATGGTTTTGTAAAAAATTTGCTTGGCGAAAGCTATAATATGGCGATGATTTATATTATTATAAAATTTATAACACCATTTTGTACCCATATTAGCAAATAAATAAAATTGAATTGAATTGAATTGAAATTGGTTAACCAATCAGAAAGCACCATCATAGCGCGCCAAAAGTCTCAGCCGCTGCCGCTACAATGACTTGCAGTGTAGGGGAGCGTGTCAGCGAAATAGAAAAACACAGCACGGCAATAAATTTTAATATCTTATAAGCATAAGGTAGTCTTATTGCATTCAAAATCAAATTCAAAAGTTTTTATTTCAAATAAGCATTTACATGCACTTTCAAAACATTAAGAATCTAATTGCACGGTTCCAAAATGTTGGTCCTATGGAGAAGAGCAGGCAAGAAACTCCATGGAAATACTCTTTTCAGTATAAATAATAATAGTAATAGTTTTCTTTTTTACAGTATAAATATAATAATAATATTGATGATGACAATGTAATATCTATAGGTACATAATAATAATCACACCGTTAATGTAATTACTAGAATATAATTCGTAAATTAATATACAATTGTTTTAGCTAAGGATTAAATAAAATAATTATCATAATTTTTATTAAATTGTGTAATTTAAAGTGCTGTGCCCTGACGGGGTTTCATGTTGTTTCTATAATAATAGTTAATTATTGTTTAGATCATAAGTACACATGAATGAAAGCAATAAATACTTTGACTTTGACTTTTTCATATTAAATGGTAATGGTTTGTTACATGATTTGGAATGGATTGTGTGAACTAAGCTTATTTATTTATTTTATTTTTATTTATATATACCTGTGGATGCTTGGGTCCGACTCTAGTGAGCCAGTGTAGCGCGAACTCGTGTAGGGCTCGCACGTGAGGCGCGGCGCGTTGTAGCTCTGTGCCTTCACGCAAGTACGATATCACGATCGGCACTAGTAGCCACAGCATCTTGATACCTGCAAATACAAATATTATGTTCACCGTACATTATACGCGAATGCGTGCGGTGAGTATTCCTTTAGGCATTAATTCCGCAAAAGTAAAGTATGTGAAATAAAGTTCCAAATAAATATGTTCATGAAAATTATTCTAATCGAAAATGTGTTGTCTTATAACAGCAACACATTTTTTTTACCGAAACTTTTGGTTAGAGAGAAGAAACTAAAAAATATTAAAATATACGATTGAAACTTTAAATAATTAAAGAAGACTAACGGCCAAAATTAATATCCAATCTATCCACGATTTGCCCTACTAGAGATAGGAATTTGAAATAAGCTCCATACAAAATATGTCAAATTTCTACCTCTAATAGGGTAAATATTGGAGAGATTGGATATTAATTTTGGCCGTAAATGACTTAATAGTATTTATTACCTTTAGGTCCCTCCTCTACATAGCAGCATATAAAATAATTGTAAAAGAATTAGTGTATTTTACAATATTATACAGTGCATAATTCTATGACTACAAACTTTAGAGTTCGTAAGATAGTTCTTTAATAAACAAAAACATCCATTGGATATATTAAAATTATCATGAAATGGTTTCAGTAAAATATCTAAAAAAAATATGGAATATGTTTGAGCTGCCAAAGTTAATAATTATCTATAAATAAGCTTGTAAACAAGCTTGTAAGCTTGTAGCGTGGTGGACAAAGGCCTTAGCCTTCCCATAATGAGAAGAGGCCCGTGCCCAGCAGTGGGACAGTAATGGGCTGGTTATGTTATATTATGTAAGCTTGTAAACAACTTTTTTGGTTATTTGCAGTTGGCACTGCAATAGGGTGTTTGACAATTTTTTGAAATGTATGTAAAACGATGGCGAAACATCCAATTAAAGCATTCATTAACAAATAATTACTAAAATATGCTTTTAAAATTAAATAATCAAGATTTTTATTTCTCGTTTTAAATTTCGCACCAAAAAGCTAAGTCACGTGACATTATCTTCAACCTACGTCACTGTTCTTGTTCCGGTCAGTGTTGCCGGTGTAAATTCCCTTAAAAGTACGTCATGCTTACCAAAAAGGTACGAATAAGAGGAAATGTAAAAAATCAGAGAAAAAACTTAAGATTCCAGTTTATGAAACAATGTAGTTAAAAGGCGATGTCGAGAGTATTATTATTTTGATATTGCTTTTATTTTTCGTTAAATTTTATATTTCCTTCGAGATGGTTGCAGCGGTGCGAGCGCTGAAAACGGAACGTAGTTTTATTTCTGGCATGAGACATGACTGAAAAGTTTTGTATTTTGTGTTTGAATCACGCACCTACATAACAAAAGCTTGTAAATTACGTTCATAATTACGTACAAATGCTCATAAGTTTAATTGTTAGTAAGTTATACAAGTATTATAACCTGGCTCGATAAAATAAAAAATAAACTGGCTGACATGAATATGTTATTATTATAAAAATTCGTACTCTTTATTTTTATGATCATGGCAACATTTAGCTCGCCCTATATCGTAAAAGATTCTGACGTCACTCTAAATGCCGGCCAAGTCTCAAGACGTTTTGTATCACGTGATCAACAGATTAAAAAAACTAAATTTCAAACAGGAAAATAAAATATTTAGAATCAATTTAAATTCAAAAAACTTAGTAAAAGTTATTCTTCAACCTAAAATCTACGTTGTGTGCAATTTTCATATTTTTTGGCGATACCAGTCAAACACCCTATTCAAGCATATAAGGTTAATTTTAACACACAGTGCAAACTGGTTGGTAATGGTAGATGCAACCCTCTCTGCAACATTATACCCATGAAAACTGTTCTACAAACTCACGCGCAGAATCCGACGCAGCTTTAACAAGTTCATCCAATGCCGCGAAGGCAGCTATAGCAGCTCTAATATCAGACATATCGGTCAGTCTTCGAGCGGCGGCGGTGCAGGCAATGATGGTAATGTTATCCACTACATCGGACTAAGTTTTTTTTTTCTTTAGCCATTGCCTCCCTTAATGAGGGTTAGTGTCCACAGAGTCAGCCCTCTCGCACCGATGAAGTTATTCCCTAACAATGTGTAAAATATCCAACTTGGTTAATAGAATATGAAGCAAACTCACGCGCAGAATCCGGTGCAGCGTTAACCAGCTCATCTAACGCAGCAAAGCCAGCTATAGCAGCTCTTGTGTGAGACATGTCGGTGGGTCTTCTCGCGGCGGCAGCACGGGCGATGACGATGGCCGCTAACCCTCGCGCCCACCACGAGACGCAGGCGGGGGACGCGTTGCTGGACCACACTGAACGGAGAACCGAGCAGCACGATGCGAATATCTGCAATAGAGATTAATCGACTATAGGTGCGGCACGCTATAATGGCGTTTTTGACGTTTGCAAGCTCATGAAGAACCGTAAATATTGCCAGCTACGTATGAAGGAACAATTGGTGTACTTTATTGTCAATAGTGATGCACTGCTACAATATAATTTTTCAAATTTCGAATCTATTATTCGAATTATATTTATTTCTACTGTTTTTTTTTATGCATGTCACAGAAAATTTGATTAAATAGCGATTAAACAAAATGGCTAGACGTTATGTTCATTGAATAATTTGATAAATTAATTCCTTTATGTAGATATTATTCATAATAGCTAGTTGGAGTTGATCAAAGTAATAAACCTGGTCCCAATCGCTAATAATTTGAAATGTGTCACAACACTATTGGAAAATGTCAAAAACGCCATCATAGCGTGCCGCGGGTATAGTAAATGTGACTCATGTCAATGATGCTGGGCCACTATATTAGCATCATTAAATTCGGCAGTTGATGTTTTAAAAAAGAAACTAAAATGTGATCCATATTATTCAAATGCAGATGTAGAAAGAACAAAGAACACAGTTATTGAAAACGATGATAAAATCGGTGCAAAAATAGAAGGGCTACACGCAAAGTATTTGGAGGTGGCATTTTCTGTCCTTGTCGCGAGAAACGGACATTGTACTGGGTGGTGTGTCTTTGCAAAGGCGTTAATGCTATTGACGTCAGATGGTAGTAGTGCTGTCTCTGTCTAGTTGACAATTTTGAAACGTTTATATTTATACCCTGGGAGTTTAAAAAAATATTTCATTAGTTTTTTTCATTGTTGCTCATTTTTTTTCGAATTGATTTATGATTTCTAATAAAAAAATATTAGTCAAATACACAGACAGTAAAAAATATAGACGAAGTGGTGCGAACAATCTAGTGAAGCCAAAAAAAACTATGCTCCTTCGTGTACAACCAGCGCTCACGCAAAAATACCTCAAACCGTGATCACCCCTCTCAATACACATGTCACGGCATCGGCCAGTAAGCATCGCGAAAGCAAATATCCTTCAAATGTATGCTGTGTGCGTGAGCACTGGTGGTACACAAAGGAGCAGTTTTTTTTGGCTTTACTATGATTGTTCGCAGCACTTCGTCTATATTTTTTACTATGTGTTTTCGTCTATGCTTTTAGCGATAAGACCGCCCATGTACCCATAATTTGTACGTTGTTCCTGTTTACTACTATTTTCATGGTGTACAATAAAGTATATTCTATCTATCTATCTATCTATGTCTGTGGTCAAATACCCTATTCCATTGGTTTAATTTTTCCCCACTCCGCTCATCTCCGCGTCATTCCTAAACAAACAATAATTAGACAAAATCGTACCTCATTATCATTAGTCTCGAGACACTGCCTGAAGTGGTTGATGCAGGGGTAATGTAACGGTGGAGCGGGCGTCGCTCTATTTAGTACAACAGCCATTCCGCGCGCGCCGATAACAGACTCAATGCGTTGTTCCGGTTCGTCTGGAATAAATCAAACCAAAATAAAAACATATTGTACGTTGTAAGCTGTAAGATATCAGTAGCAGCATTTGGATCAAGACATCTGTGCGAAAAGGCCCCGAAAGTAATAGTAGGATAACTTAAACGTATCTAAATCTTGTTTAATCTGGTACAAACAGCGTGTGCAGATATGAGACCAGCTCAACGCAAAGCTCTCAATAATATTTTTTGTGTGGGAAACAATGTATCGCAAAAAACTCGTATAACTAACATTCCAATCTGTGAGATTCAGTGATTTTGATGCTATATTGCACCACACTTGAAATTTTAGGTAGTTTAATACAGAAAGACAATCTTGACATATCTCCCTCCGCTGGCTAATATTTCAAACATCTTACCACTCTTGACATCTGATCCCTCTGCTGGTTAATATTTTAAACATCTAACCACTCTTGACATCTCTCCCTCTGCTGGCTACTATTTCAAACATCTTACCACTCTTGGCATCTCTCCCTCTGTTGGCTACTATTTCAAACATCTCACCACTCTTGACATCTCTCCCTCTGCTGGCTAAAATCTTAAACATCGTACCACTTTTGACATCTCTCTCTCTGCTGGCTAATATTTCAAACGTCTTACCATTCCTGACATATCTCCTTCTGTTGGCTAATATTTCAAACGTCTTACCACTCTTGACATCTCTCCCTCTGTTGGCTACTATTTCCAACATCTCACCACTCTTGACATCTCTCCCTTTGCTGGCTAATATTATAAACATCTTACCACTCTTGACTCTCTCCACTAGTTTAGCGAGTGTGCTCTGCAACAGTTGCGCGTGTTGTTGCTTGGTATGTTCGTGCAGACGTACTACACGGCATTCTGATGCGCGTTGCAGTAACACTACGCCTGCTTCCGCTGCAGCACCTTCGCCTTTACTCTCGCGAAGGATCTCGGTAGCGAGGTATAGGATTGTTGGTAGAATTGACATCGCGCCTGGAAAAAAGAAAGTTATTGATAAAACTGACAAATGCACGATTGGCGGTGGTGGCTGGGCGCTTGATTGCTGCGCAATGTGTTGCGGGTTCGTTAACAGCACGGAACGAGTATTTGTATGGCCTACAGATAACGTAATCGTTCCGGGTCCAGGTGAAGATTTGTATTTAATTTTGTAAACGCACCTTTGATGCAGGACAGGTAAATAGGGGGCCACATAAAAAAATGGTCGTTATAAATGTCGTGTCGCCGCTTTTCGTAATTTCTTAATTCTTAACAAGAGTTATCGACTTATCAACTAGTCGAGTTTTTTTAAACTACAAAGTTGTTGTTTGTTTGTTGTTTATTTGTTTGTTTGTTATAAGTATGAAAAAGTATGTCATTAAAGGCTAAAACAAACTCACCCTGAGGACTCGTCAAAGATGGCAGCTCAGACATTGCCGAAAGACTTTTTACCAGCAGCGTATCCCCATGTACTCCCAATCCTTTAGGTACTCCAATGACTCCAACAGCGCCGCCATGTTTCTTCGGAGAGAGCGCCGGAAGTCGTCGGACTAGTAGACAGAGACATGCTTCCAAGCAGGCGAAGACTACAGACTTGCCGGGAGGTAGGTCGCCTGTCGGACCTCCCTCGCCTAAAGTGTGGACTACTTCGAGAACAGATTGGGGAGTAGAACCGTCTGTAGCTTCGTTTGGTGCTAGTTCTGTAAGAAAAGGAAATTATGGAAAGGATAATAATAATAATAACAATTTTAGTTCCCATATTTTGCAATAGTTCTCCACCTCCCTGGGACGGAATATGACTGTACCCCTATAGTGCAGCTGTGGACTGTCCCCAGTTGGTGCCCCATCCCACCTTAGATTAATTTTGACGACGACGATGACGACGTCTGTGGTCTGGTGGTTCGAGTGTTGGACTGCTGATCACGAGGTCGTGGGTTCGATTCCCACAGGACACAAATATTTTTGTGATGAGCATAAGTGTTTGTGTTGGTCTGGGTGTTTCTTATGTATTATAAGTATGTATTTACAAAAAAAAGTATATAAGTATTATATCCATTGTCTAGTACCCATAATACAAGTTCTGATTAGTTTGGGACTAGATGATGCTGGGTAAAAAAAAATTCCAAAAATATTTATTATTATTATTTCTCAATGGGGAGACTGCGAGCTGGACCTGTGTCCTCTGGCAAGCCTTCCAAAGGTCCGGATTTCTTCCTCACGGAAGATATTCCGAGATATGTTAAAGAGATACAAATAATAATTAGAAGGATTAATAAATGAATTGAATTGAATTGGAATCTTTAAAAGGGGTCTTTCATTTAAGTGCCATACTAGATTAATATTTTTTTGCTTTGTAGACATAAACGATGAATTCGTCACCACATAGATAAGATTAGTAAACGCGAATCTAACATCGTACTACGTAAGCGCACAAGAATTTGACTATGGTAAAATCCACTTGTTTATATTAGCATTCTAGAAAGGAATCCTATCTACAGCAGATGTCGTAGAACTGGCTCTATTGTATTATGTATGTTTAAGCTAAATTATGAAAAAAACGGGTGCCGTCGGGGGACGCCCGACAGAAACGATGCCTCCGCTCATTGCAAACACGGATAGAACGCGCGCGCTAGTTAACGGTCACGTTTTTTCTCGGTTTAATCTCCGACAGCCGAACGCGCAACGACGCTATAGAAGATTCGCTTTAAAAAACAGGTGGTCCCCGGGTTGCCCGACAGAAGCGAAGCCCCTACGCATTTTCATGCGCGGATAGAAAATGCACGCGAGTTAACGGTCACATTTTTTCTCAGTTAACTATTACGGTCAAACGCGCAACGGCACTATGGAAAGATTCGCTTAAAAAATTGCTGAAACATTTAGTAGTTTTAACGGAAAATGCTGTAACATTTGCTTCCACGTTACCTTTAATCTTAGCCTGCATAGTCACATGCAGTTGTTCCCTGGCACCGTCTATGACTAGTTTTAGCACGTCAGCGGCCAGTAATAAGGCCTCAATGCTCTCCTGAGTGAGGCCAGTACGGTGGATGATTTGGCACAGTTCAATAGCGAGCGACCTGAGAAGGAAACAACTGAATGATTTAAAACATTGTTCTAAAAAGCATAAGGACATGGGAGGTGAAAAAATTGACTCGCGTTCTCCTTTGACTTGCAATGCGTGTAGTTAGTAGAAGAAACTTTCTGGAGACAGCGTAACCTTGTATGAATATTAACGAAGATGTGCATATGCGCATTTGTTGCGCGAAAGTAGTGGAAAAAACTGACGTGTACGGTAATATTTCAAAAGATTTTAAGATACGATATGAACACCTTAAAATTACTGAAACGGACACAAATGCAGACAAGATTACAGTACGACACGCAAAATAGGGCGCGTCGTCAATCTTCGTTCGCGCAGACACGAAAAGACGATCGACGTAAACATCCGATACATAAAAAAATATATAATCAATCTTATGCAATGCCCATAAGGTATTAAAATTGATCGCCGTACCGTCTTTTTCTATTTCGCTCACACAATTCCCCGTACACTGCAAATCATTGTAGCGGCAACGGCCGAGACCTTTGGCGCGCAGCGATGGTGCTTTCTGATTGGTTAACCAATTTCCCGCATATTTAAATTGTTCATCTGCGCAGGTACACCGCTGGGCCATATAAAAAGTGTAATACTGTACGGTAATATATCAAAATATTTTAAGATGACAGGATATGAACACCTGAAAATTACTGCACAAAATAAACGGACACAAATGCAGACACGATTATATACCTGTCTTTCAGCAATCTGGCTCTGTTTTCAGGGGCATCGAGAAGTGTAACCAAAGATAATAACACGGATATGATATTCTCATCAGTCATGTCCCGTTGCGCGCATAGTGCTTCCGTGCAAATACCTAGAAATAAATCAACATCAAGTGTTAAGTTATGGCACCTTTACAGCTTTGTACTAAACTAATTCAATTAAAGGTTTTGTTTAATTCTACCGAATAATAGATGAAATCTCTCATCGACTGGTTCGAAGAATTCAAAGTTCCCATTTTCAGTTTTCGTCGATCTGTTGTCTAAGGAGCCTTCAGGTTTATCTAAAACAAAATTATCAGATAAGTCAGTCAGAATTAATTCTGAATTCTGAATTCACAGGCACGAAACGTTCTTGACATATCGAAAATACAACTAATCAGATCAAGCTGGGGCTTCACTGCCGTCTGGTTCGAGTTCTGAACCAAATCGAGCTAATGTCAATTCCTTAGAGATTTTACCGTCAGTTCCTCTAGGAATTAACACTAGCTCAATTTGTTCCATTCAGAACTCGAACCAGTCGGGAATAAAGCCCCAGACCGGATCCCAATGTATCGATCGATCTACGCATTAGTCAAATGGATAGCCACGACCTAAATATTAGCTTGCAGCTCGTATAATATACTTCAATGATCTAAACTTACCCGCACTACTTTCAGTTTGGGGCTGTGCGATGTTAGCGTTGAATCTCAGCGACGCGGCATATAATAATGAAGGCCAGGCGCGCGCGTAGTGTTGACGGGACGCTTCTGCTGTTTCCGCTGAATAAAATGCGCCGCCACCATGCGGAAGCTGGGACGCAAATTCTGTATAAACAAATCCGTGTGTTACTGCGTATGGAACTTCCGAAATCAACTCGTACACAAACAAAAAGATATATAAGTGATGTCCAGTAATTTCGCACTGGTGACAAACGTTAAATGCTTTCAATACTTAGGCTGAAAAGTTAAGTGGTCCACTAGTTTATAGCCTTATCGATCAGCGACAAGGTGCAACATGTGTGCAGGCTTATGTTTGGGGAGCCATATTTTGCGTTCTTGACGATATTTCTGTGCAAAGGCAAACTTCAGGCACCTCTCGAGTAACTTAAAACTGCGCGAATGGGTTCCAAAGGTAATCTTTTTGTTTATTTTACTATAAAGTGATGAGAATATGCCTATACTCACCGGGAGGCAAACTCAAAAGCGCATGATCTTTCAAGGCAGCAATCCAATTCTCTCCCAAGCTCTCTAACTCCGGCTCAACCAACTTCAGGAGACTTTCTCCTTTAGACTCGAACTCTCCATATTCCTCGTCTTCGGGAGTCTCGGGGGTCGCGTTGTCGATCTGGTTGTTGTTTTGTAGCAACTGGTTCCGCCATTTGGCGAGTTCTGCGCGGTTGTTGAAGGGTTTTGTGTCAAGGTGTTTGACGTAGCTACCGGGAGCGCTACCGTTGCTTACCATCGCTACTATGTATACCTAGGAATTACAGATTTAGTTATAAAAGCATCTGTTTCTGGATGCATTTTATAGTGTATACAACAAAAATGGTAAACGATAATTCGAAAACTTAATAAAATGAGTGCTACGATTTCGACTTACCTCAGCCCACGCCTTCAAAATGGACAGCTTTTCCAGTGTTGCCATACTTTCGTTATAAATCAAGGTGGTGTTGCCTTTGGTATTTAATTTATCCAAACTTGACACTAACAGTTGGTGGACTCTGAAAACAAATGATTTATTTTAACATGATCTGGTTACCTAGTTTTTTTTTCGAATAAGCATAGATAGCATAGACTAACCTACAGGACGCCTCAAAATCTAACGTTTTCCTGGATTTAAATACACGATAGAATGACACTTGGAAGTATGTACATGCACTCCTAGGATACAATAAAAAAAACTAGTTTATAAACACGAACCTCCTAAGATCATTGATATCCCTAGCGACACCACATCCGATCCAAGCAGAGCATACATCGCAGGCGGCCGCCGTCACATGAGATGCTGTATCACCTGCAAATGCTGGACGTACCGCTGCTCCAACCTGTTTACAGAGAATGTCATCATCATCAGCTCATTACTGTCCCACTGCTGGGAACTGGCCCTTTCTCAGACTGAGAAGGGTTCAGGCCTTATTCAACCACGCTAGCCTAATGCGGATTGGCGGACTGCACACACCATCGATAACTGTATGGAGCACTTTTAAGTGTGAAGGTTTCCTCACGATGTTTCGCTACACCTTAACCCTTAGACCTTATTGACGCTGCTACGCCAATGCAGAATTACGCACAAGGTGTATTTCGAGAATTTTGACCTTCAACGAGTTTTTACTAACCTGTGCCTGATATTGTTCGAGCAGCAGATGTCCGGGGAAGTCAGGTTCAGGCGCTCGTGCGTACTGCTGTATGATCATCTGCAATGTTTTCAGTCCACATAACCGGAGCGCGTCTGATTCTCCTGTAGCACCGACGAATGCCATGCGGACGAGGTCTGATAAGTGAAGGGAGAGGTAATCACCTGGAAGAGATTTTTTTATTAAGTAACTAGCGGCGTGCCCGATGGGATTTCCCATCGGTAACATCTCTGGAACCATTAGACTTTTCTTCCCCTATTTAACTCCTTTAGGGGATCATCACTTCAGCCTAAAGAAGTCCACTGCTGGACACAGGCCTCCCCAAAAGGCCTGAAAAAAGCCTAAAGCCTAAAGGCCTTTTACGACATCCATGAGAAGAGATAAGGGACCAACTGCAATAGCCAACCCGCTTGCCAAGCGTGGCGATTATGGCATATCCCCCATATGCACTATCTACTAGTTTGTCCCTTATCTCTTCTCATGGGTGTCGTAAAAGGCGACTAAGGGATTCACCAGAGGATGGGCAGCAGCGTTCTCCGAGTATTTTTAGGGGATGAATTATCAAAAATCCTTTCTTAGTGCTCACCTACGTTATCTAAGGTACTCCTGTGCAAAGTTTCATCCTCCTAGACCTACCGGTTTAGGCTGTGTGTTGTCTGTTAGTCAGTTTTAAGAATTTTATCAAGACTAATCATCATCAGCCTACCGTTTTATCAATATGCTAGATGACTACTTTGGAAATTTACCAAGAGGTGGTGGAGTCTCTCTCTTCTGTCTCCCATAAAGACACATCGCGGTATAAAAAGCCTTACTCTCTGCCTACTATATTTTCTATAACTAGAAAACACTAAAATTCTCCGTGTATTCCCAGAAGTCCCATTGAAGTTGTTCCGTGACGGGATTATCTTCCCAAAAGTTCCGTGTCTTTTACAACTACACTCCCAATCCTTAAACTTAAACTTTAAGACACAATTTACAAATCCCAGTAGTACCTTTAACCCCTTGACCCCGCTGGGACGTTTTTCACCCACCCAATTGTTAACACCCTTATTAAACACGGCTGGGATGTTTCCGTCCCAGCAAAACCAAGTCAATGTATACTCTATTTCTGACGCATTAAGGTTCAAAGCGGTGCCTGAAGGAAACTTATTGAGTAACCTATGCGGTGCCTGAGTGGTGGAACCACTGGGAAGAAAAATCCCAGCAGACCCATCACAGGACAACTTCAATATGACTTCTGGGAATATACGAAATTCTCTTATATCAGTGGTTTCGTTTTTGCTTTTGAGCCCACAATACATACCGTCCGGTTGATTCTGTAGCTTCTCCTTGGCCTTGACGAGGTCGAAGTGTGCGCTATCACCCGTCGACTCGCACGCACCCATTATCTTCTGAATGCACTCCATAGCGAACACCTAGGTGAGAAAGGTCTAAATTAAAATTACATCTAGAATACTATAGTCATAACTACACATAAAACTGTCTAGGGATAAACAAGAGAATGAATCCAATCTATAGTTTATGGATCACTATTCACTACATATTGTAAATTAAGTCCCCCACCGAGCTAAATTCGTGTTTGTTTGGGCTAATCTCGGAAACTACTGTACGGATATTCATACAGTTTTCACCAATAGAAAGAGGGGTTACTGAGG
This sequence comes from Asteroscopus sphinx, assembly GCA_949699075.1. NCBI lineage: Eukaryota > Metazoa > Arthropoda > Insecta > Lepidoptera > Noctuidae > Asteroscopus > Asteroscopus sphinx. The sequence goes on along the minus strand of OX453022.1, from coordinate 14,703,437 downwards.
TTATAGGCTATATATGATCAGTGCTACCAGTGCGAAGCCGGAGCGGGTCGCTAGTACACTGATAAAATCAAAAAACTAAAAATATCAAAAATATCTAGAAATATCTTGGACCAATCGCCGTAGCGATCAATAAAAGATACTGAAAAATAGTTTTCCTTCATACGTACTCTTGTCGGCCACCTAGACTGCACGGCAGGATGTGTGGACTGTTCAGATTCTGCGTGAAACTCCGCTTGGTCATCGTCGCCTTCGCCGTCGAAGTCCGTCTCAGGATTGTTGCTATCCTCTGAAAATATATGCGCAAATGAACCATCAACATTTTTTTGTGATTTTTACTACCTAATTAGCTAGTCAGGATATTGCTAAAAACTCAGGCTATTGCAGTACATTGCTAAGAACAAGTCTTTTTCAAAAGGGTGTTATTTGAAAGGTTGAATCAGAACCGATTTAATACTTTTACAGAAATATCACTGCTGTTAAACACTTGGTGTATTTATAATAAGCCGGTTGTCCCGTCATCTATAGATTATGAGAGCTTTTAACTGTATGCCTAATTTAATATTTATTATTATTATTTATTACTTTAATAGCATGTGAATTATCGCAAGTACATATTTGCACACCTGTTAAGGTAGGATATGGTAAAAGAACTTTGTTTTAACCTAAGTATCACCCCATGTACACCCGTATTCAAGCAAATAAATGATTGATTGAGAGCCTCGTCTAGTCGTTCTACCATTGCAATTCACTCTAGAGAAGCCCTACAGGATATGCAGGATGATTTAATTGGGACAGTATGGGCAAATCTTCAACTAAAGATCTTTATTCTTTTCTGTATCCACAGGAAAACTGTCTTGAAGACATATGCTCGTTTTTTTATAAAAATGATAATGTCATAATTAGGTTTTTGGTAAAGCTCAAACTTTCCGTAAAAAATAACATCTGTATCTCTTTTGTTTTAAGATTTTCCCGTACTTCCCAGAAATAAATCACTGTGTATAACGTTAAGATTTGACTTACCCAGCCTAATCGTAAGGACCCTCTTAGCCAGTGCGAGCCAGTCCTTTACATTACGGTGTGTAGCCGCCGCTAGCAGACAGCAAGTTAGTGTATCTCGAGCATAAGATAATGCTGTAGGATCACGCTCGGTGTCCAAGAACGTGAATAAGGCGCCGGGGAGACCGGTCTCGGTGATTATGACACCTGCAAATAGAGAATTGTTTATACTAGCTGACGCACATGGTGACGCTCGCGTGGTTTCTTCATACTAAATAGACGCTAGAGTTATTTAATTTTAAAGTGCATATTATTATGTGCAATCAGTATTTTTGTTGTGAAATTTGCATAGTTTGCTGTACAAATCACGAGTTTTTTGGTATACAGTTAAATACTACCCATAGAAAAAAGCACAGAACTGTTACATATAACCGTGAAGGGCAGCTTAAACACGCCTTTAGACTTGGAATTCCAAAAAATCCCTCCTTAGTAAACCTCTCAAGGAATATTTCGTCGAATATCAAATCTCTAAGTCCACCGGTATAGGCTGTGTCAGTCAGTCAGTGTTAGCGTTTTATTAAGTAGAAGAGGATAAATAGATATATTACCTAAAAGTTTAGCATATTTCTTACTCGCCAGTTCACGTGAGGAAAGAAGACTAAATAGCATACCGTCCAGATCCTCTAATTTTGTCAGTATGGCTTATGTATAATTTGAATGGTATCGAAAATCAGACTCGGAAGGGACATAAGCACCAACTTTTTTTGGCGTAAAAACTACTATAAACTGCTACACTCCCAAAGTTCTACCACACAAATAACTAAAGACACTTCGAGATAAAGTACGATACGTAGAGTCGAACACCTATTAAATCAATATTAATGACAAATAAAATCGGCCACTATGAGCTTGACCCAATCCAACATTCATAATAACATTTTCCTCCCACTTGGAAATTGGTTCATTATTATTATTATTATTATTAAGAGCCTGTACAGTCCCACTGCAGGGCAAAGGCCTCCCTACTCTCCTTCCACCTCTCTCTGTCTGTGGCTAATAAGGACCAGTCTTTTTGAAAGTTGTCCAGTTCATCCCGCCATCTCCGTCTGGGCCTGCCGCGTTGGCGTTTGCCATTTGTGGGGGCCCATTGGGTCGTACGTTTGGCCCATTGGTCGTCTGGCATTCGGCAGATGTGTCCAGCCCAGTTCCACTTCAGCATGGCAGCTTTCCGAGTGACATCAGTTATTTTTGTCCTGGAACGGATGATTGTATTCCTAATCCGGTCAACAAGGTTAATTCCCAGAATACTCCGTTCCATTGCTCTCTGGCAAACCTCGAGCGTGGTCCTCTGTTGAATTGTCAAAGACCATGTTTGAGAACCATACGTGAGGATGGGAAGAATGCATACGTCCATGAGTCTCTTCTTAAGGGACAGAGGAAGATTACCCTTCATGAGTTCTTTCATGGCCCAATAGCTCTTCCAGGCATTTTCGGTGCGTCTTGCAACTTCCTTATTTTGTCTTGCCTGGAAAGAGACTATTTGACCTAGATAGAGATACTCATCGACGTACTCAACCTCCACACCCCCCACTGTGATACTGCGATACGAACTGTTCGTCATCAACTTGGTCTTTGACATGTTCATTTGAAGTCCGACCTCGAGGCTTGCTATGCTCAGATCTTGTAGCATCTGAGTCAACTCGGAAGCTGAAGCTGCGAAAAGGACAATATCATCGGCAAAACGGAGATTGGACAATCTCCTATGTCCGACCATAATGCCCCTCTCCGCCCAGCCAACTGTCAGCTTTCTAAAGACTTCCTCCAGCACGGCTGTAAATAGCTTTGGAGATAGCGGGTCTCCCTGTTTGACTCCTTTATCAATGCGAAAAGACGGTCCCGTCATGGAACTGATTTTAACGGCCGCAGTGCTATTTTTATAAATATTTTGTAGAAGTTGGATGTATGTGTTGTCTATTTCTTGGTTATGTAATGCATTGAAAATTGAACTGTGGCTGATGCTATCAAAGGCCTTCGAATAGTCATTATTTTAAAAAAATATACATCGATCGGCTCTTTTCCGTACGCAACGAAATAACACGCCAGTAATATCCAACACGACAATAATAGAAATTGCTGGACAGTTTTTTTTATTTTTTATTATGCTAGCGAGGTTTTTAAGTACACACTTACATAAATTAGGTTTTTAGGTACAAAATATTTATCATTATAAAGGCTGAATGCGCATTTTTGATGATGATGATGATGATGAATATTTAATTTGTGTATTGTTTCCTCGCAAATGAGAGAAAAGTGTATACAAGTCTCGGCCGAAATAGCAATTAACGGCCACGTTTAAAATAAATAATCCTCGTTGAAACTTATACATAGGCCTCGTTTAGTTAAAAAGGACTCCGGCTGGCGCCTCCATTTAAAATCACTTCGGAAGTACTCGGATTCGCCTCGTACTTCCAATATTACTCGGCCGTCAATTGCTTCATTTCAGACCTCGACAGTAATGTATTATTATTTATCAATTAAACTTACCGCAATAAGGCTTAGCAGGCACATGGTCTTTGGCCAATAGCGCGTATTTGCACACCTCAGCGGCTTCCTTCTGCGACAACTGACGTAAACAGCAGAGGGCGGCGCGACGAACTGTTAGCTCAGAGCTTGATAGATCGCGCTAAAAATAAACAGTTTCAAATTCCATAAAATGTAAAATGCAGTCGACCCGACGTCAATCATCATCGTCATGATCGACGTCCACTGCTGGACATAGGCCTCCCGCAAGCATCATGTTTGGGGGATATACCATAATCGCCACGCTTGGGAGTCGGGTTGGCGATAGCAGTTGGTTGGTTAAATACTCAGAAAACGCTACTGCCCATCCTCTGGTGAATCCCTTAGTCGCCTTTTACGACAACCATGAGAAGATATAGTGATGCCATTCTATACGTCCGGCACCACACGGAACGGTTTGCAAATACTGCGGCTCAAAACAAATTCCTGAATGAAAGTATAACTCCTAATATCAAGAAATGAATAATATTTTTCAAAGGTAAAACTTCAAAGTGGGTGGACTGGGCGTAGAATTTTCAATGGTAACACTTGAATTACGAAAGCCGCCCACTGTTGAACCACTGCTTAAGAATTCAAGACGCTGGGGAGTTATGTTACCACTGACGTTAGGTCAACTGTACGAAAATAACACCTTAACGTGATATCGAAAGTTTGGAATCGATCCAAATTACCTACAGAGCAGTGTTGGTGCTTTGGAGAGTAGCCCTTTTAAAAGCCTGATAATAACCATTGTAATGGCAAGAATAACTAACAGATAGACAAAGATTAGATAACACTATGAAGTGTTATAGGCTAGACCACCCACTACACATTTTGGGTTTTCTGTCTTTGAGTACGATATCTACAAAATAAAGAATTAAGGTGCTACAGGGTACCTCGCGAAATTCCAAATTTCTTGCGTTTTTTGCTAATTGTAGTTCTGTTTCGAGTTGTATATCAATTAAAATACGATTCGCGGTAGTAATAACAATATATCTACTGAATAATACTTTAAAAAAATATAAACCTAGCTTTATAAGCTCTAGAAGCTCGATAATTTGATCGTAAATAAATATAATCGAGCTTGTACAGCTTATAGAGCTATGTTAATATTTTTTATGAGTATTATTCAGTAGATATATTGTTATTACTGCCGCAAATCATATTTCAACCAATATACAACGCGAAATAGAGCTACAATTTGCAAAAATCGCAAGAAATTTTGAATTTCGTAGGCTACCCATTCACCTTAACATTTACTTACTAAATAGTAGTACTTACACATAGATGCGGCACAAGCGTATGCAGATTGATATGATCGGGCGCGAACATCTGCAACTGTTGCAGACAACCCGTCGCCTCCGAGCGCGCGCCGCCGCCACATTCGCCTAGAGCTGCGCACGCGCATACGAAACGACCCACTGCTACCACTGCACGAGAAAGCGCATATTTGTAAACCAAGGGCTTTTCGGACAACTGCAAATGAGCGTTTGTTTTTAGGATTCTTGAAGTAATTTTTGTGAAGATACGACACGATGACTTATTATTTCATCCCTAATAAGGCATTTGGCCCACCGAAGATGGTTAGCTTGGAGCGACTTAGCCAGTGTTCTGACCGCCAAGGGTCACTTTCGCTGACAAAATGTCGATCGCCAGTCGCTTCTTCGTCGACAGTGAGGCAAGTGCCTAAGCAAGATAATTGTTTAAAACAAATTTGCTAACACTCACGGGTCAGACACTGCCTCGACATTAAGGAGTCAGATATCACAATATGATGTATCCCATTCCGGAGTAGGTATAACAATGGACTAGAGAGCACTTTCCCTTCTGTATAACTTATAACACACACACTTACACTTTATAACTTTTAAGATCAAGACATTTACTTAAGAGGCTGACAACACCTAAAAAATCAGACCTCTGCGGTCACTGTCGTTTCGTACAGAACTGAAAGAGAGGCAACGAGCCGAGGGTCGTCGGATACGCCGCTCAACTTGATTGAAAATTAACATTTTTTTTTTTAAATAAAAAACTAAAAGCTTATTTGAAAAACAGAAACAACAAATGTTTAAATTATTGTCTTTCTCAAATGTTTTCTTAATTTTATTTATAATATTTAGTAAATAATAGAGATTGTTTGCTTTAAAGCATGTTTTAAGAGGTTAGTTTACAATTCTTTTCTATAGAGAAAACTTCAAGAAAACGTGTTTTGGGCACAATACAGTTTCAGAAAATACGATCAAGATTAACATATATTTTTTTCACTGCCACAAACTGAATAGATACAGCAATTTTTTTTTCTAAAAGAAGCCTATTTGGGGTATTTGGCTGTTGTCAGCGTCTTAACGTTGGATTTATTCGTATTATTTTATAAAATAACGGCAAAAATGCTGTTGGCTCAACGGTGACGTATTTTCTCAGTTTACTTCCCGGCCGAGCGCGCAACGAAAATCAAACTTTAAAAAAACTATATAAAGAAACTTTGAAAATATAGATGTCATTAATTTTATTTACCTTGCAACTCAGGGCCAACTACGGTGATCAAAGCCGATATCAGTCTACCAATGCTGCGATGAAGATCTTCTTGGAAAGGAGGCGCGCTGAATAGCAGCTTTAATGCTAGATTGAGGGTAGACTCTACGTGACCACGGAACATGGGTCCTGAGGCATCTGCTAAGACAGAGAGGGCGTGGAGTGACCATACCTGCGGGGAAAAGAAATAATGAATTTGACTTTTGTCATATTTATTCTGTAGAATGAGAATACACAAATTAATGTCCAATTGTAATCTGCAAAATCAATTAAACAAAAAAAACTCCTACACTCGTTTAGACGTAAATGTGTCAACAGATTTAAAACCAACTATTTACCAACTATATTTGAAAGAAAGGAGTGAAAGAGTGTGATGGAGTGATAGATGATAGTATTAATGGGTGATAATGATAGATGTGAGTAGGTGCTAGTATGGTGTGATTGGTTACATGCTGATTGTAACTGCAGCCTGCATGCTATCAATCATACTATAATATGATTGAACCTATGAGGCTGGCATAGTCACCCAGGGCGTACTGAAGCCTAAAAAAAATCAAAGAAAAAAAATCTATTCACTTTCATAAACTTTTTGATACGTCAAAATGTTCGTGCTAGAGCTACTGGACCAAAACTAATATGCTCGTATAACACCGAAGAAGAGCATTTAGTCCGCTACAAACATTCCACATTGAGGGAGTGCAATGAAATCATCATCTCTAAAAAAACGTGCGGTCAGGGGACCGTCAGGATCGAAGTTCCTTACGCACCACAGACCAGTAAGCCTCAAGACGCATAACAAAGTTTTGCATGAAAATGCAGTCGTAATATGTTGGCCGGAACCGGGGGGCGGACGGCGCGTTACGATTGGTCGGCTCAAAAGTTCGGTGGTATGATTGGTGGTTTGATTGGTGCCGCTCGCTGACAGAGCGATGTCCCGAGTGGCGGCGGGGCGTATGATATCCAGTGCTACTGATAAGCAGTACAAGGCGGGGGTATACGGCTAATCGGCGTCTAGGGCTTACTGGTCTTTGTAACGCACGTACACACAGACACACTATAAAGAGAAAGAGAGATCGCGCGGTGAGCTTGTATTTTTTTTTTTTTTTTTTTTTTTCTTAACGGGCTTGCGTTTGACCGCCACCTCACCTATGCCTGCTCATAACGCTAAAATCTTACGTGACGTTACATTTTCTCCCGAATCAAACCCACCGCAAGCCGCGTTAAGTATCTTCGTTCGAAAAATGTTTTACACTCACTTGTAACTCAACAGCAGCCGTGTCTTGCGCTAGCGCTCTCAGTACTGGCAAGGCTGCAGCGCTGGAAGTAGCGCCCCTTGCTCTCTGCACAGCGCCTACAGCGGCTGCAGCGGCTGCACGGACCGATCTGTTCACCGCTGTACGCGCTAAAGCGATCACTTTCTCTGATAAAGCTTGGCTTTCGGCTTCAGTGATACAGCCGCAAAGACGACCGGCACAAGATGCGGCCGCGGCCCGGACTGTTGCGCTGTTCGCGGATAGACCATTCTGCAAGAAAATAAATTAAAAACCATGTTGACTACGTCTGTGGTCTAATGGTTCGGGTGTCGGATTGCTGATCACGAGGTCGTGGGTTGTTGCCACAGGATATAAAAAAATAATTCTGTGTTCAACATAAGTGTTTGGGTTTGTCTGGGTGTCTCTTTTGTATTCATCATCATCATCATCATCATCATTTCAGCCGAAAGACGTCCACTGCTGGACATAGACCTCCCCCAAAGGGGGTAAATTGCCATAATCGCCGCGCTTGGCAGGCGGGTTGGCGATCGCAGTTGGTTAGTTAAATACTCAGAGAACGCTGCTGTCCATCCTCTGGTGAATCCCTTAGTCGCTTTTTACGACACCCATGAGAAGAGATAGGATGGGGCAATTCTTTATGTCCGGCACCAAACGGAACTTTTGTATTATAAATATGTATTTATAAAAAAAAGTATATAAATATTACGAACCATGCAGCATTGGTTCATGTACTGACTAATTAAAGATATTGATTGTAGCTATTTTATATTTGATTATTTTGTTTTGAATTTAATTTATTTCCATGTCTGACTCTCTGCCATGAATTATATAATATTTTTTTTTTAATTTTATTAAAATTGATTATTTTATTTATGAAAATGATTCAAATAATAATAATATGACAATTTATATCTTTGATTACAATTTATTTTATTTTATTTTTTGCAATGATCCAATGTTGATTGAATTAAATGAATTTTAATTTTTAATTTAATTTAATTATATCCAGTGGTTACTAACCATAGTACAAAACTCAGCTTAGTTTTGGACTAGATGGTGCTGTGTAAAAATGACCCAAAATATGTTACAAATTTATTTATTTATTCCTTTACACGTTGGAAACTGGAATTCAACTTTCAGAAAAAAAAAAAATCTTCACACCATCTGAACTAACTTTAAGACTTTCCCTTTTGTCTTTTATCTCTTCTTAATACAACAAATGATGTTCAAAAGAAATATTTACAGAAATTAGATTTAAAATTATTCTTACTTACAGTAACAAGTTCGGTTGGGATATTTTTGATAACATCTTGCCCTAGGGAACTTTTAAGCAATGTAATTACTCAGTTCAGTAGTGATATTAAGTTTTTGACAACCTCTTGTCACAGAGAACATGTAAAATGAACTTTAATATAGAACAAATAAGACTCACAATAACAATTTCAGTAGCGATGTTTTTTACAGCCTCCTGTCCTAGCGAACTCTTGAGTTCAGCTAAAGTTCTCAATGCCAAAAGCAAAGCGGTGTATATGTTGACTTGTATGGCTTCCTGACGAGCACCTTTAGACATCTTGATGCATTCCGCGAAGTGTTCTAGCATTTGTTGTCTGTGAATTAAGTAAAATTGTATTTTATTTTAGAAACACTAAGATTATCAAAGAAGACTTATCAAAAAAACTAGAAGATACAATCCTGAGTAATGTCAACCCATTAATTTTTTCGGAAGAAAAACTGATTGGAAGTATACACACACCTTTTAAAAGAGCGCTATACAGACAACTATACTCGATTATGCGGTAGTCACTTTTTTGCACATTATTCGCTAATGTATGGTGATAAGGATAATGCCCCCTAATGTATGGCACTTAGTCTACCCATGGTATAATAAGATGTTTCACCAGGTATTCTCTTCCCGCAATGACAGCGCGATGCCTCCAAGCTACGTCACGATCAGTGTTGCCATTGATTGATATCTTCAATATATTTAAGGAGATTTTTGTTCATAATGAATATAAAATAAATTCCTAACTAGCCTAACTATTTGTTATCTCGCGTTATTCATCTAATTAGTTATTAAAGGAAACTGTATAAAATTACTAGTTCAAAAGTGATTCTTTATAGAAGCAAGTAAATGAAAAAATGCATTTTGCTCCGGTAATTTATTTACACAAAGTGGCAGCACACCAAACTGACAAGTGTCACGCTATTGGCTCCACAACCGATGACGTAGTACGGAGGCAATCACGTGACCTAGCTGTCACGGGAAGAGAGTACCTGGTGAAACATCTTATTATACCATGAGTCTACCCATCAAAAATCAATGTACAACCAAACCCAATGTATTATTAAGAGAATACAATGCTCTTTCCGTATAAATAATTGTTTTTAGGTGGGTACGAGCAAGCAACTCGATCTTGTAAGCATTTAATATTTTGAAGTTTGAGAAAATAACTGATTCGTATGAATGACAATATTAGATTTTCGCTTTGAAGGGCTATAAATAACAAAAAATATAAAGCTGCTTCAAAAAAAACGTGCAATTCTATAAACTACATTTGTTTGTGGCACAAACTAGACTACCCCGAGGCATTATCCTTTAGCAGAGGTTTAGAGACTCCTATAAAAATGTGTTAAACACTCACCTATGCTTGTTCGCAGCTCTAGAGAATATCTGCGGGAAGAGCATGACGGAGGCGTCGATGACGGCGACCCCTAGCGGCTGCGCGCCCGTGGCGCCGCGGTACAGGCAGCACGGGTCGTGCTCCAACGCGCCCGACCCGCTCGCACTCAGCGGCGAGATCAACTTCACCGCCAGAATTTCAATACAACGTTAATCAATCATAATGGAAAATATCAACAAATTGAGATATTTTAACACACGGAATACTTCATTAGAAATAAAAAAAATACCGTGCAAAAATTTGGGTTTGTGTTTTTAATCACAATTTTACTTGCGATTCATGCGTGGCAACTTTCGAAAAAACTACGCCTTACATATTGATGTCATTAATTTTAAAAAATTAACTTTAATCAAATATACTTTCCAACCGGACGTAGACCAGTAGGTCGCCCCAGATATTGCTGGAGAGATGCTGTGGAGTGTGGAGGCTGATCTACGTGAGCTTCAAGCTACCAACTGGCGAGATATCGCGCAAGATCGAGGAAAGTGGAGTGTTCTCGTTTCGGAGGCCATGACTTACTTTGGGTCGCTGAGCCAGAGGAGTAAGTAAGTAAGTAAATATACTTTACAGCCGTTATTTCTGCAGTTAGAACCTCTCACAAAAGAAAAAAAAAGAAAAAAAAGAAGAGAAAGTTGGTTAAAAAAGGAATGTCTCTAACACAGAAATAGATAGAGTAGAATGGTTGTAATCACAATTTTACTTGCGATTCATGTGTGGCAACTTTCGAACAAACTACGCCTTACATTTTGACGTAATTAATTTTTCAATCAAATGAACTTTAAAGCTTTTGTTTCTGCAGTCAGAAACAGCACAATAAGGCATTTTTGCGGAATTTTGTTACAGTATTTACAGAAACAAGTCATAAGGCGTACTGAGAAAGGCTTTGAAATGTCCTGCACTATGGTGCAGAGTGTTGACACGCGCTCTACCCACTTTTCCATTCTATCTATTTCTGTGGGCTCGACCGACCAAGGCATTGCCCTAATATAAAGCGACTACGCGACCATTTCAAGCTCGCGCGAATTTGAGCGTGCGATCCCGTAATTTAAAGTACAGGTGTCGAATAAGGCGTTGACTATGTGACCATCGCAAGCTCGCGCGAATCCCGTCCGTGCACTTTGTTCGTGACATGACATCGCTTGATCATCGCGAGAATGCTAATTATGAGGCGCTGTCCTTATACAACGCAACTATGCGATCATCGCAAGCTTGCAAATTTTGTTCGTGCAAGCTCGCGATCAAACATAGTAGTGTCAAATAGGTGTCCTAATTAGCAATTGCGTGATGATCGCGCGATAATGTCATGTCACGAACAAAGTACGCGAACAGGATTCGCGCGAGCTTGCGATGATCGCGTAGACGTGTGTGTTAAGATAATGCCTTAGGTTCCTAATGGACAATTGCGCGATCATGTCATACCACGAACAAAATTCACGAACCAAAAATCAAAATTCGCGCGTACTTGCGATGGTCGCATAGTCGCGTTGTATTAGGACAACGCCTAATGTTAAAAATAATAAAAATCGTTTGTATATCTTTAGCTCGTGTTGCACGTTGCACGCGACCGTGATATAATATCTCTTAATACTCGACTTATGGCCAAAATTAATATCCAATTTATCCACGATTTGCCCTACTAGAGATAGGAATTTGACATAAGCTCCATACAAAATATGTCAAATTTCTATCTCTAGTAGGGTAAATCGTGGACAGATTGGATATTAATTTTGGCCGCTTGTCGCCTTTTACGACACCCATGAGAAGATATATGGTGGTGCAATTCTTTACGTCCGGCACCACACGGAACGGTTTGCGACTACTGCGGCTCAAAACAAATTCCTGAATGGAAGCATAACTATCGCGGCGCTGCAGTGCGTCCGGAATGCTCGCGGAGGCATATACCGATATATCTCCAGTAGGGTAAATCGTGGATAGATTGGATATTAATTTTGGCCATTAATCAAAATGGACTTCCGCACTTAAGCAAGTTAAGAAAAATACAACACTCTTAAACAATGTCACTAAACCAAACTAATAAAAATGTGAAGTAAATTACCTGTTCTTCGATTTCAGCGTGATCGGTGTCGTATATCCAGCCTTCTTCGCCCAACAGCATTGTATCGCGCGGATGCATCGCGCTTCTAAGGGTACCTGATAACAGAACAATGATAATAAAATACAAAACTGACTGCATAACATATTTTTGGGAATGGTCTTAGTTGATAGGTCAACATCTTGAACTGTTTACTATTATTATAACATGTTTACTAAACTGGATTTGTACAGTTAGCCTCAGAAATATCGGAACGAAAAAGACTGTTAAAAATAATTTGAACAACTTCAAAATTGAACTTTATCTCGATGGAATAAACATAACATCACGCCTGTATTTCCCCGAAGGGGTAGGCAGAGGTGTATAGTACACCCACATTTCGCCAGTTATGTTATAAGTCCCATGTAATAGTGGGCGAGCCTGTTGCCACTGACCGGGCACAAATCCAGACTCCGGGCTGCTACTGAGAATTTCCTAATGAAAAATCCCAATACCACTTTGCCCGACAAAGTTATTAATAAGTAAGTTATTAATTATTATTAGTTATTAATTAGTTGTTTTTTTTTGTGGATTTGTGCCCGGTCAATGGCAATAGGCTCGCCCCCTATTACATGGGACTATAACATAACTGGCGAAATGTGGGTGTACTATACACCTCTGCCTACCCCTTCGGGGAAATACAGGCGTGATATTATGTTATGTTATGTTATTAATTAAGTTTGGAATAAAGTTATTGTCAGAATGATAGTCGACGTGTACTGTGTTCATACTGAAACACCTCTTGTACCATTGAGATAAACTCTAATTTCCTTAGTTGTTCAGATAATTTTGAAGTCTGTTCGTCCCGATATTTTTGACGCTGACTGTACGTCAGTTTGTTTGCTAGTTTGGGAAGTTAACTCTTAACAACCGATTTTTGGCAAAGTTGTACGTTAGTGTGAGGAATTAGTATAGATTATTGTTTTTCTTTTTCACTGTTGCTTATATTTCTTAAGAGAGTTTCACGTCTAATAAAAAAAAGTCAACTTCCCTATTGGTATTAATTCGATTTCCTTTAGTTTATCTGAAACCTTAACAAACAGGTAAAATTTCATACCTGTAGCTACATTAGCTCCACTAGGATCAGCTGACCCCGCCAGCTCAGCTGCCAATAATCTTAATATGGGTGCGGGAGGCGGCGCGGCTCCTACGCCTAGTGCGTAGCACGCTTGATACACTCGCAGCCTTAGTAACGCTGCAGGGGCTTTGAGAGCCCCACCGTACGATCGAACTACAGTGCTGACGCTGAAAGAAAACACATATCCTACTCAACGCCAACGTACTATGTGATAAGAGTTTTTGGCTCCAATAAATATTATATAGCAAAAAATATGTTCCGTGTAGTGCCGGACGTAAAGAATCGCACCACCTATTTCTTCTAATGGGTGTCGTAAACGGCGACTATGGGATTCACCAGAGGATGGGCAGCAGCGTTCTCTCAGTATTTAACCACAAATCCCAGTAATTCTATTCATCATTTCAGCCCAAAAACGTCCACTGCTGTACAAATGGGAGTAATTCTATTGATAAAACGTTTTTTTTTAAAGCGTCAAAATTTCGGGATGAGAAGACTATTCCAAATACGTGGGACACTCAGAAAGTTTTGCGAAACTAAAAAAAATTGTTCTATACGTACATATATTTTTATCAAATCTTTTCAAAGTACTTTCCACCAGCCTCTATACAAAGATTCATGCGCCTAAACCAGTTTTCAAAACACTTTTTCCAGTCCGCCGCAGACACCTCGTTTACAGCCTGCTCGAACGCAGCCAGCGCATCTTCCGGCGACGAAAATTGTATCCCTTTGAGCTGATTTTTTATTTTTGGGAATAAAAAGAAGTCACACGGTGCTAGATCAGGGCTGTAAGGAGGGTGACCCAGGAGTTTGACTGGCGTGCTGTCCAGGAAGTCCCTCGTTTTGAGTGCGGTGTGCGCAGGTGCATTGTCGTGGTGGAGCAGTAGCCCGCGGAGCCCTGTGTTTGGTCGCTTGTTGCTTATAACAGAGAAAACTTCTGGCAAACATTTGGTAGTATACCATTCGGCATTAATGCTTCTTTGATCCCGTAAGGGAATTGATACCAAGTGGCCAGTCAAATTAAAAAAGCTAGCGATCAAAATCTTACCCCCGCTTCTAGATCGCTTCACTTTGGTAGGCGTTGGCTCATTTTGAAACACCCAAACAGTCGACTGGCGCTTGGTTTCTGGGTCGTATTGATAAATCCAGGACTCATCACCTGTAACGATGTCGTAAACACGCCGAGACGAGCCTGCTTCAAATTTGTTAAGCATATCACGGCACCATTCCACCCGGGCCTGCTTCTGAGCATCGGTGAGGTTGTGCGGCACCCAGCGTGATACTATCCTCCTCACGCGAAGATGGCTGTGTAGAATCTCGTGAACGCTTCCCGATCCAATCTTCAATATGTGTTGAATCTCCTGATATGTAATTCGCCTATTGTCTTGGATTAAATTTTTCACTGCTAGCACGTTTTCTTCGGTAACAGCCGTCAAAGGGCGACCGCTTCTTTCGTCATCCCCCAAAGTTGGTCGACCGCGCTTGAATTCGTTATACCAACGATACACGGTTGCCTTGGAAGGGCCTTCATCCATGAATGCCATTTGAAGTCTATCGTACGATTCATCCGGTTTCAGGCGACACTTGAAATCGTATAAAATCATAGCTCTAAAATGTTCCCGGCGCAGATCCATATTTCAGTGAGACACAATACTTTGAATTAACTCGCAAAAAATGTGGAGGGAAATTTTGAAATTGGAACTTACTTATTTTTACTTATAAATAATCATATTTTCGAAAAACATTATAACTGGCCAGTCTCCCATATATAAAAACTTTTTTTCGCAATACTTTCTGAGGGGCCTGGTATTCTGAACAAAAAAATTAAACTATATCTCACACGTGGAATGTTTGAGAATGAACATAATACACGCCAACTGTCATTCTAACAAGAATTTTACCCCATTCTGATAAAGTTTAATTTTCTAAGTTGTTGAGATCATTTTGAAGTCTGTTCACCACGATATTTTCCACGCTGACTTTACTGCCAGCAAATTAACATCAATTTTATGTCATTACACTTAGGTTCATAATTCAATAACTACCACATATGGCGTATTTTCAAGTACCAGCTTTTTGGAAAATACTGTGCAGTTCTACTAAAGGCGTCTCGGGTCCACTAGGGCAGTTAGGTTCATTCTTCGTCAGTCAAAAATCGTATACAACAGCAAAACTTGCGAGGGCGTGTAGATAAAGAGATTTTTTTTTTACCGCGTAGGTTACTCAGCTTGCGCCATTCAATAGAATTTGAACCTTAATTCATCAGAAATACAGTGGAAATTGACTTGGTTTTGCTGGGACGTTTTCGTCCCAGCGGTGCATAAGGGTATTAACGATTGGATGGGTAAAAAATGTCCCAGCCGGGCGCAAGCGGTTGAAATAACTTACTTCGTAAGAACCGCAATAGCTCCATCTATCGGCTGTGTGAGACGTTTGGCCGTATCATCGTTGTTGACTAGTGAAGGACAATGGATCAGCAAACTGTGTAATGCTGACAGGGCTCCAGCTCGGCCCTCCAAAGTAACCTGATAAATTTAAATGTTTATCGTCATGTTATTAATCAGTTGATACGGAGATAAAGCATGCGGGGGGTCTCCACATGCGGTTTAACGACATATTATATAATTATTATCATTTATTAAGAGACAACAAAGGGTCCATAGTGTGTTAGTAACAATTTAACTTAAACTATGTTCAACTCAGCCTATCGCAGTCCACTGCTGGACATAGGCCTCTCCCAAGTTGCGCCACAACGCTCGGTCCTCTGCCTTCCGCATCCAGTCCCCCCCCCATCCACGTTATTTAGGTCGTCGGTCCACCTGGCAGCGGGGCGCCCTACGCTGCGTTTGCCGATACGCGGTCTCCACTCAAGGACTCGTCTGCTCCAACGGCCATCGGTCCTTCGACAGACATGGCCAGCCCACATGGCAGCGGGGCGCCCTACGCTGCGTTTGCCGATACGCGGTCTCCACTCAAGGACTCGTCTGCTCCAACGGCCATCGGTCCTTCGACAGACATGGCCAGCCCACTGCCACTTCAGCTTACTGATCCTACAAGCTATGTCGGTCACTCTGGTTCTTCTCCGGATAATCTCGTTACGGATTTTATCTTTCAAAGAAACTCCAAGCATAGCTCGCTGAGCGACATTGAATTTGTGGAATAGCCCAACTGTCAGTATCCACGTCTCGGCACCGTAAGTCATGACTGGCAGGACGCACTGGTTGAAGACCTTTGTCTTCAAATTTTGCGGTATAGGCGACGAGAAGACTCGGCGAAGTTTGCCAAACCCATGGTATAATAACACCAGGTAGTCTCTTCCCGTGACAGCTAGGTCACGTGATTGCCTCCGTTCTACGTCATCGGCCGTGGAGCCAATAGCGGGCTGTTAGCGTCACACTTGTCAGTTTGATGTGCTGCCACTTTGTGAAAATAAATTACCCAAGCAAAATGCATTTTTTCATTTACTTTCTTCTATAAAGAATCACTTTTTAACTAGTAATTTAATATAGTTTCCTTTATTAACTAATTAGATGAATAACACGAGATAACAAATAGTTAGGCTAGTTAGGAATTTATTTTATATTCATTATGAACAAAAATCTCCTTAAGTATATTGAAGATATCAATCAATGGCAGCACTGATCGTGACGTAGCTTGGAGGCATCGCGCTGTCATTGCGGAAAGAGAATACCTGGTGAAACATCTTATTATACCATGGCCAAACCTATGTTAGTACCTAATTACTAAAAGGGGTGTGGCCCGATCGACCAGTGATATAAGCCGGCTATCAGTCCGTGCGTGCCGCTTATGCGTACGATTGGTCGAAAATACCCTGCATCGAATCATTAAAATAGTGACGTTGAGTCATAGAAATGCAGCTCTTTCCTGGTTTCTACTATTGTAAATGATTTACTCACCTGCCATGTAAATGCATCTCCTCTAGATTTCTCCGATTCGAGTTCCTTCGCAGATCGCGGGAAGCTATTACGCCACAGCAATAACATTCGAGGTAGCAAACCACGGACCACGGGGACACCTAACAAATAATAAATAATTAAATTCTCGCGAAACAGTTAAAACACACGTAAAAGAAAGTAAAGAAAATGAGACACGTATTGCAATTAAAGAAAATAATTAGTGTGTCAACCAACAGTCTTTCAAAAATATTGGGACGTACAGACCGTTCAAAATGATCTGAACCACTAAAACAAATTATACTTTATCACAATGGGATAAAATTCTTGTCAGAATGACAGTTGGCGTGTAATATGTTCATTTCGAAACACGCCTTGTGTCATTGGGATATAGTTTAATTCTCTTAATTGTTCATATCATTTTGAACAGTCTGTTCATCCCGATATTTTTGACGCTGACTGTTACTAATGTACGGTCAACCGCACGTCTACGCATCTTTATTACGTAAGCAGCTTACTGCTTGCTGCCCTTAGGCGGTTTTCGAACTGAAGAGTTACCACTGTCATGCAGTCGACTGTACGAGTAGTATACTTCTTTGGTGTGACTAAAACAAAATTTTATCATAATTTTTCTCAAGCGCTCAAGTTATTAGCTTAGATGAAGTTTTCATGTGACGGTGTGTACATGCATGCTGAATTTTTACTTTCATATTTTTTCCTACTTCTGGACATTAAAATCCAGTTTAATAACGCGTTCAGGGTGTTGTTGAGGCTGCCGCGTTTCTGCAGCGCGTCGGGTATGTTCGCAGACGCGCAGGTCGACGGATTTCATGCGATCATTCGTAAAAGGTGCGCGTCACTGCTCGCAGCTCCAACACCATCCTGGTCGCGCTGGCTGATAGGTGGGACAGCCCGATGTTCGCCCACTGGATGCGACTCCATAATCAGTAGTGGGCGAACCTAGGGTAAAGTTGCCATCATATTAAAATTATTATATTAATTATTATTATTGTTTTATGATTGTTTTTATTTTTTTATTTTTTTTATGTGTGTATAGTATTTAATGTAATTGTAATTTATTTTATTTATAAATTGTTCGATTTTGGTTTATGGGTCTACTAGATGCCCGAAATAAAGAATTTTTAATTTAATTTAATTAATTTAAAATCATAATTTTTCTGAGGTCTAACACAGAGGGGACAGCATCTTAAATCACCCAGCCTAACAGTGGATAACTAACTCGATAAAAACCATTTTTTTTTTGGTACATAAAAAATAATGTTTTTTTTTTACAATCATACATGTTTATCATATGGCGCTTAACACTTACCTAGCGTACAAATAGCGCCGACTATAAGCCACCCCGCATTGGTCCTCGCAGCAGTAAGCCTGCTACTTTGTCCAGCCGACCTCAGTAGTTGTTCGGCCGCGTTGAATGCTACTTTCCCCCGGCCGTGAGGTACACCCAAAGGAGAAAGACGTACAGCGCCTAGAATAGCGGCTAAAGCTGCTGAATAACCTGGAATATTGATGGAGCATTAGTAAAATGTAACTACGCCAATAACGCGAGCTTATGAGGTCTGTTTTTCAAGAAAAGAGTTCCCTCACCTTAACTGGTATTTACATATTGGAGCTGTGTTTATTTGTCAAAAATAATACTCATTTCTTTAATCAAACGTGTAACTCTAAACCAAATGTACGTAGTCAATATAAATATGATTTAAATTTGCCAAATTTAAATAATATAATCTATTGCAAAAGTACATATATCACAGCTATACGAGTATTTAACCATTAACCTGTAGACATAAAAAAACTAGATAGTAAGTCATTTAAGAGAGCTTTAATAAAGTGGTTAATTCAAAAAGTATTTTATACTATAAATGAATATTTTGGTATAAACTGATAGTAATAAGTTAAATATTTAAATATGTTATTGTAGTGTCAGACTTCATAGTTTGTACCTACTATTGATACACCCGATTGGGTAAGCTGTTGATACCAAACTTTGATAAACACCTACATTTATGTACACAGTTTGAGCAATAAATGTCTTTGTCTTTGTCTATGGTCTTTGACATTATGACAGGGTTCACCAAACTATAAACAGTTGATCAAATTCGAAATCAGACCGCGTTAACCTGAATTTTCATGTCCTGAGTCCCGAGCCGCAGGATCACAGCTCGGGACATTAATTAACCCTACCAATTTCGTCCCGCAAATTTTCGTAACGTTTTAGTATAATCCTTCCTAACTATTATATAACTGTAACTGTCTATTCGATTGTTTGTTCGAGCATCACGCAAAAACGACAAGATTGGATTGGACCGATTTGGATGAAATTTGACACACAGATAGAACATGTCCCGGTTTAAAATATATAATTCTAAACTTTTTTTACTTTTGTACCACGGGAGCGAAGCCGCGGGCAAAGCTAGTTTAATATAATATAGTGTTTTTGCTAGTGGTACATAGATATTTACAAAACACTAAGGTAATGCCAGTCACGATAGAAAATCTAATAAAAAAGATGAACCGTCGAAATTCCTTTTTTTTATAATATAGGATGGCGAAACGAGCTAATGGCCCCCCTGGTGTTAAGCGGCTAACCAGTCCAAAGCTCTTTAATAAATAATCTGCCGATCACGAAGTCGTGGGTTCGATTCCCACAGGACACAAATATTTGTGTGATGAACATAAGTGTTTTACTGTATTTTTTTTTCTGGTGTACAATAAAGAATAAGAATAAGTGTTTGTGTTGGTCTGGGTGTTTCTTATGTATCATAAGTAAGTATTTACAAAAAAAAAATACTTAAGTATTATATCCATTGTCTAGTACCCATAGTACAAGCTCTGCTTAGTTTAGGACTAGATGGTGTTGTGTAAAAATGTCCCAAAAAGTATTTATTATTATTATTATTAATTACATTAGTTTTATCTCACGAAAGCGGGTGAGCCATGCTTGTAGTTGTAATGCGTATAGACACGCGCTCTTGTGTGCGTAACTACAAAACTCGGCCAAAACTGAGCGCTCCCGAGCTTACGCACAAAAAGACAATGTGCATGTATTCACACACACAGGTATGGCTCACCCGCTTTCGTGAGATAAAATATCTGTAATAAATAATTACCAGATATATGATGCGGCGTCGGTCGAGCTGCATCGAGTGCATCGACGCACTTGTCGATGAGGGGGGTGATCTGCGACGGCAATGCTACGCAAACGCAGCGGATACACCATGCGGCCGCTAGTCTAGCTGCTACACACGGGTGTTCCAATACCTGAGAGCAGAAGATGTTTGTGTTTTTGAAGTAAAACTTCTGTAGGCACGCTTGACTTGGGGAGTAAGCTGGTGAATGCGTTACGGAGTTACGAAAAGTGAGGCGAACGGAGGGGGTAGTGCGGGAAGCGGGGAACAAGTGAAATAGTATTGAGGGAGATTATAAGTTAGTGAAGTTTTACTTTAGTCGTGTGCTCTAGAGCACACTCGTTTTTTTTCTCCCACTTGCTCGGAAATAGCTTCATTATTTTAAAAAAAGAACACACCAATCGGCTCTTTTCAGTACGGAACAACGCACGCAGCAATTTTCTACACGACAATAATAGAAATTGCTGGTAATTTTTTTTTTTTATTATGCTTGCGAGTTTTTTTAAGTACACACTTACATACATTACGTGTTTTAAGGTGCACGATATTTATTATTTTGAAGACTGAAATAGAACAAGGACAGCGCGCTATTATTGGTGCGAATGAAAATTAGATACTGGTGTCGATTCTCTTGTTTACGAACTAAAATTATTTTAAAACATCGCTCTCTTTTACTAATAGTAGATACAGGAAAGGAATGGTAACAATTTTGGAGCTGTCAAATTAGTCTGAATTAAAATTTCCATACAAGTTTAGTCGTGATCTCGGAACGTGTCCACTAAAATACAAAGAAATGTTTTTTGTTTCAGCCCTCGACAGTACTATACTATTTTACCAAAGGTGTGAATCTTTTTTTTTTTTTTTTTTTATGGTTTATAGATCTGCTCTTGACCACAATCTAGACAGCTTTGTCAGGATGTGGTCGACGATGGAGCGAGCAAACCTATTAGGTGCCGATTCACTCCAGCTTTAAAGGCGTTAGGGTTATAAGTGCCCGGAAATACAGATGCCGGCAGTGAATTCCACAACTTGGCTGTGCGCATTATGAAAGAGTTCTCAAAGCGCTTGGTCCTGATAGTAGGGATTTCCACCAAATGTGGATGATATCCTGCAGTGCGGCGTGTAGTCTGATGAAAGAAAAGAGATGGCGGAATAAGCTCATGGAGCTCTTGCGCACACTCTCCAAAGTACAGCCTGTAGAACACCGACAAACAAGCAACTGTGCGTCTATGGGCTAAGCTTTGTAGCTTAGATCTTATCTTAGTAGTCAAAATGAGCGCAATAGTATTAAGAATGTTTTAAACTTTTCTTTTGATGTACACCTCAAATATCACACATCAACTCAGCCTATCGCAGTCCACTGCTGGACATAGGCCTCTCCCAAGTTGCGCCACAACGCTCGGTCCTCTGCCTTCCGCAAATATCACACGGTCGGGCTAAATTCGTAGTCCAAAAACTGTTTAGAACTTCAGGAGACTCTCTAAATTATGCAATACTTCTGTATCCTTTTGATAGACAGTAGCGAAATATTAGCGCCATGTCAAAACAAACGTTGCTAACGTAATAA
This sequence comes from Asteroscopus sphinx, assembly GCA_949699075.1. Taxonomy (NCBI): domain Eukaryota; kingdom Metazoa; phylum Arthropoda; class Insecta; order Lepidoptera; family Noctuidae; genus Asteroscopus; species Asteroscopus sphinx. Next base: position 14,681,598 of record OX453022.1, on the reverse strand, counting down.
AATAATTATATCTAAGGTGTTAACGCGAGAAACAATTTGAAATGTTTTAAATTCAACAATCCGTTTTGGTCTATCTAGCTAGATCTATGACCATATCCTTTAACTTTGTCACATATTACACTTACCGTACAAATAGCATCGACCATGTTCAGCGAGGTGTCTGACACAAGGTTCTGCACTGAAGTGCCGAGTTGTAGCGCCAGTTCACCTGCCTCCATCAATGCGCATACTAACAAGTGCTGGCTGAATAGTGTCTCCTGGGGAGAAATAAATAAGTTTATGAAGGAGTTATTACCATCTAAGCCTTTAAATCTAAACATATTAATTAAAATAAAAAAATACGCATATATTTATCATCTACATACATACATACATATTATCACGCCTGTTTCCCATTGGGGTAGGCAGAGACTATGGATTTCCACCTGCTACGATCCTGACACACCTCTTTCGCTTCATCTACGTCCATTAACCTCGTCATGCATGCTCGTCGGTTTAGAGAACTCTTAACCTGGCATTTATTGAGAACATCCGCGATTTGATCGCGATACGTTCGCCGAGGTCGTCCCCTTCCAACTCTTCCATCCACACTCGCTTCGTATACTTGTTTCGTCAATCTCCTCTCGTCGATCCTCTCTATATGTCCAAACCATCTTAACATACCATTCTCAATCTTTGTCACTACATCTTCTTTCACTCCACAACGCTCCCTTATCATGTTAACTTATTTATCATCTAAGTTATTTTTAAACTGTCTTGACTGTAGTTCACTATCTATCATAGTTGATTAATGTACAGGATCTTAAAATGAGAAAGAAAGGACACACAACTGACTGGATAGACCCCTGTCCTCTATTTTTTACAAGTCTTACTTAGTTTAGAGGAAGGTGTCAGATAGCCAAGTTGTTTGGTCTTAGTTATGTACCTATGCAAATCAATGTTGTACCTTGTTGTGCCGATCCTTTTGTACCAAAATTCATTCTAAACCGCTCATTGTAAAATAAACAACAATCTATATATCTACAGTGTATAACTAGGTACCAATAAGACCATTTTTGAGAATATTAAATAAATTATTATTATTAAATTATTATTAGTCCGTGTGGTGCCGGACTTAAAGAATAGCACCACCCTTATCTCTTCTCATGGGTGTCGTAAAAGGCGACTAAGGGATTCACCAGAGGATGGGCAGCAGCGTTCTCTGAGTATTTAACCAACCAACTGCGATCGCCAACCCGCCTGCCAAGCGTGGCGATTATGGCATATCCCCCCCTTAATTGGGGGAGGCCTATGTCCAGTAGTGGACGTCTTTCGGCTGAAATGATGATGATGATTATTATTAGCTATGTCCAGCAGTGGACTGTGATAGGCTGAGTTGATGAAGGAGTTATTGCTTGGCAAGAGTCGAAATAGTTGAAGAATTGCACCACCCTACATCTTCTCATGGGTGTCATAAAAGGCGACTAAGGGATTCACCAGAGGATGGGCAACAGCGTTCTCTGAGTATTTAACCAACCAACCGCGATCGCCAACCCGCCTGCCAAGCGTGGCGATTATGGCATATCCCCCAAACTGCTTGGGGAGGCCTATGTCCAGTAATGGACGTCTTTCGGCTGAAATGATGAAGAGTCGAAAAAACCAGTGAGATTGCGCGGAATTGAATGAACCATAATATTTTGTGTCCATTTCTAGGTACCTATAAGCAACCTCTAAGGGTGTGTTATCACACTAATTGATCGAAGGTTGATCAACGGTTGATCGATGATTCAACGACAGTAAACGTATAGAAGGACTGTCGATCGACGTCGTCTGATCTCATTCTACCATCAATCGATTATTGATAAAATATCTGTAAAGTACCTGGTTACAATCTTTAGCGTTTTCAGGATTGAAATCAATACTGTTCATTTGCTTGATAACTATCTGTATGATTTCGCGACACGCCGACGCCTGCGCCTTCTCGCCCAACATCTTGCCCAGAGTATTGCGTAGGATGAAGTTTATGCATTTTCTGGTAACAAAGATTCATTATACACGCTGAAATTTGAGTCGCTTAATTCCCGAAAAGGGGTCATTGTACAACTTTTACTATGGGACCAACCCTGAAATCGCCAAAAAAATATCAGTTGGTCCCTACATTTGTGTTTACTTAAATCAATAAAATGTAGGGACAACCTGATTTTTTTTTCGCGATTTCAGGGTTGGTCCCATAGTAAAAGTTGTTCCTAATGAGTACAATGCCCCCCTTTCGGGAAATAACCGATTCAAATATCAGCGTGTATAACTGTACTGATTATCATGAATATTCCGCAAAGAATGCTGTAAGGGAAAAGTTAAAGTTGTACTTTGTCAAGTTAGCCTATTACTGCTGATCAGCCAACCCCAAATTTGGAAAAGGCTAGGCTGATAACAGTAAGCCTCTCCAATTATAGTTTAGGATAGCGAAAGGAGCCAAAGGCCCACCTGATGTTAAGCGGTTACCTTTGCCCATAACAACTTCAATTCCACTTAGGTTGTTGCCTTTATGGTACCGCAAGTCGGTTCGCCAAACTGAGACATGAAGATGGAAAGTCTCATGTGATTGCAATTTCACCGGCACTCGTACCCTTTAGACCGAAACACATCAATGCAAGCATCACTGTTTGGCGGAGAAGTAGGTACAGTGGTAGTACTTCCCCGGACAAGCTCTTTCACAAACGAGCTCTACTACTACTAAACTAGGTGCCCTACATCCTTATTTTTATGTCTGTTGCGCCACATACGCCAATTTTTTTAATTCCTCGCTCTGAGAGCCATTTCTCGTAATCTAAAATGTTCTAAATATAGTTCCAATTCAGTCTCAATATCCTAAATATCACTAATAAACGTCAAACAGGAACATCTCCTGTTATAAGATTGACATTACTACATTGAGATTAAATCTGAACTATATTTAGAATGTTTTTGATTACGAGAATATGGCCTTCAAGATAATTTGTATGGTCTACAGATAATCTAGGAATTTTCAAGAGTCTTTTAAGTGAAATAGAATAGAGTTTACCTAGAATACACGGCGTCAACGTGTGAGCTAGCAGCCTTGGGATTGGCTACGAGATCCAACACATGGTTTAAAAACGTAGTCATGTTGCGTTCCAGCCACACTCCTCCCATGTTCTGTACGAATACCACGTACGCCTGAGGAAAGAAACGTAAAACATAATTTATTTCTCTTTACCTACCGCCTACCTGTACAATCATCATCATTTCAGCCGAAAGACGTCCACTGCTGGTCATAGGCCTCATCCAAACATCGCCTGTACAGTACTCTGATATAAATTATACAACATGTAATTTGTTGGGTTGCCAATGATTAAATTATTTAATGTGGTTATTTTTATGTTTGGTATGGCAACTCGGCTTCCTCTTCCGTCTTGGCTGTCGTGGTGCGTACTGTGTCTCGTAAGAAATATTTTATGTATTATTACAATAAACGCTCTTTCAGTACCCAAACAGATCTATCTTATTACCCTGCCTGCCAACATAATTGAAATAACTGATAAAATAACCTCTTAAGGGCTCATTGTACAGTCGACCCGAAGTAACACTTGAGTTACGAAAAAACACTCTTACGGCCTTACTAATAAACGTTGTATAGCGCATGGTATAATAAGATGTTTCACCAGGTATTCTCTTCCCGCGATGACAGCGCGATGCCTCCAAGCTACGTCACGATCAGTGTTGCCGTTGATTGATATCTTCAATATACTTAAGGAGATTTTTGTTCATAATGAATATAAAATAAATTCCTAACTAACCTAACTATTTTTTATCTCGTGTTATTCATCTAATTAGTTAATAAAGGAAACTATATTAAATTACTAGTTAAAAAGTGATTCTGTATAGAAGAAAGTAAATGAAAAAATGCATTTAGCTCGGGTAATTTATTTTCACAAAGTGGCAGCACATCAAACTGACAAGTGTCACGCTAACAGCCCGCTATTGGCTCCACGGCCGATGACGTAGTACGGAGGCAATCACGTGACCTAGCTGTCACGGGAAGAGACTACCTGGTGTTATTATACCATGGTATAGCGGTTAAATAGTTACACAACGATTTCTCACTTTCTGTCATCAGTAATTTGACATTCGAAAGAAAAAGACAAAGCATTGTGTAATTTTACAACCGCTATACAACGTTTATTAGTAAAGGGGTTAAGCAGTAACGTTTTGAACTTACATGTGTAACACAGACGCGCACCTCCCGGTTGACTCCGGAGCCCGACTTGATGATCTCTCCCTTTAGGAACGACGTGCCCCCGCGAAGAAATGCACCCATCAACAAGTTCAACGCTTCGTCTAGCGATACTACGTTTTTGGGCGGGTCCTTTTTTTGTTGCACTGTACGAAAAAAATACTTAATTACTTGTTATTAGTCTTGCCCAACTTTTTTCTTGGTCTTCAACCAGTGCGTCCTGCCAGTCATGACTTACGGTGCCGAGACGTGGACACTGACAGTTGGGCTAGTCCACAAATTTAATGTCGCTCAGCGAGCTATGGAGCGAGCTATGCTTGGAGTTTCTTTGAAGGATAAAATCCGTAACGAGATTATCCGGAGAAGAACCGGAGTGACCGACATAGCTTATAGGATCAGTAAGCTGAAGTGGCAGTGGGCTGGCCATGTCTGTCGAAGGACCGATGGCCGTTGGAGCAGACGAGTCCTTGAGTGGAGACCGCGTATCGGCAAATGCAGCGTAGGGCGCCCCCCTGCCAGGTGGACCGACGACCTAAAGAACGTGGCTGGGGGGGACTGGATGCGGAAGGCAGAGGACCGAGCGTTGTGGCGCAACTTGGGAGAGGCCTATGTCCAGCAGTGGACTGCGATAGGCTGAGTTGATAGTCTTGCCCAAAGTCTTGTTCTTGTATTTTCGCAAGACCAATGCAAGACCGCAACTTTAGGCAACACTACCCGTAGTCATTACAGAAAAGCGTTTGGCAACCGCAGATGTCCTATGGCCCCCTTGGCTCTTTTTCGAATCACAGATATTGATAGCTATTCACCACAGACCAGTAAGCCTCAAGACGCCGCATAACAAAGTTTTAAATGAGAATACAGTCGTAAAATTTTGCCGAGGACCAGGGGACGGACGGCACGTTATGATTGGTCGGCTAAAAAGTTCGGTGGTATGATTCCGTATGATTGATGTCGCTCGCTGACGGACTAACATCCTGATTGGCGGCGGGGCGTAAGATAGATAGATAGAATATACTTTATTGTACACCATGAAAATAGTAGTAAACAGGAACAACGTATAAATTATGGGTACATGGACGGTCTTATCGCTAAAAGCGATATCTTCCAGACAACCTTTGGATGGACAAAGAAGACGTAAGATCTAGATAATGGGGGCAGTCCGTGGCGTACTACTAAACTAAATTAAATAAATAGCACAAAATATAGGTATCATAAATATATATAATATATAATAAATAATCTTACAATTTAGAATAGAGATTGGATACATAGGCAAAGTCTTAATAAATTACAATCTATTTGGAAAGGTAGTATTCTTTAACTAATTTTTTAAATGAAAACAGTACAGTGGTACTGCATATGCGTGATGACCGGGTGTATCCGGCTAATCGGCGTCTAGAGGCTTACGTGTCTGTGAATAGCACAGATCAGTCACCAAGTACATGCAGTGGAACTGCATATCGTACGCCCCGCTGCTAATCGGAACGTCACTCCGTCAGCGAGTGGCACCAATCATACCACCGAACTTTTGAGCCGACCAATCATAACGCGCCGTCCGCCCCCCGGTCCCCGCCAACATTTTACGACTGTGTTCTCATGCAAAACTTTTTTTATGCGGCGTATTGAGGCATACTGGTCTGTGTGGCTATTACATTGGTCTTGCGAAAATGCAAGACCGTAAGACTGTAAGACCAAAACTTTGGGCAACACTACTTGTTATCATTAATAGGATCCATGAAGTTCAGAATCAAACAACCCTATTTTCAAATTATGTAACTAGAAACTCCAATATTAAAAAGCTATCATAATGATACCTGATTGAGCTCCAACTTTCAATTTGGAATTAAGGTTGGTCACTTCTCCGGCCTGCGTAATCGCTATCAACGCACCGAGCAACTCTGCTATAGCGCATCTGTTGAAACAAACGTATAGCATCAAACAACGTGTATCAGAAATGTGTGGTTGTATTTAAAAAGCTCATTCAGAGAACGCTATCAAACACCACACCACCACCGTACCTACTTCTGCCGCCAAACAGTGATGCTTGCATTGCTGTGTTTCGGTCTGAAGGGTAGGGTGCCAGTGAAATTCAAATCACATGAGACTTCATCTTCATGTCTCAGTTTGGCGAACCAACTTGCGGTACCATAAACCATCATCACCTTAATACCATCTAGATGGTATTGCAGTTGTTATGGGCAAAAGTGACCGCTTAACACCAAGTGGGCCTTTAGCTCGTTTCGCCATCCTATACTATACATTTTTTTAACTTTTCCTACAGGGTCAACTCTGATTTCCTAGCGTTGGCAGATGTCCCGATTTGCGCGAGAAGTCTCGATGTCCGTGAACACTTCCCGATGATCGATACGCCAAATGACCCGATTTTGGGTGATTAAAACTTCGGTCATCAAAAAATATCTCGATTATGTGAACGCAAAGATACAAATATAGACCAACTTTAAATTGGCATGGTAGTGAATTTTATAAAACGCAATAAAAGTTAAAGCACTTTCAGAAAGCAGTGAGATCTAAAATAAATATTTTTTATTTGAAAGTAATCATTTCGATTTTTTTGTGAACTAATAATCAAAATTATATTTACTAAAACCTAGTTTTATTGTTTTGTCCCGAATTGAAAACCAATATCCCGATATTTTTACCTTCTGTCCAGAAATATGGCATACCAAACCTGGCAACACCAGCCTTTTTCCATAAATTTCGGTCAAGAGGTATTGAAATTTTCTATTAAACACAGCTTGTATTTTTTTCATGATTTCATTGTTGTCGCCATATTAAAAGTTGTTCTATGCCTGAATGAGCTCTCTTAATAAGACCACGCATTTCTGATACACGTTGTATTAGTATCCAGTAATTCGGGAAAAATCATAGTCGCTCTGTATAAAAAACTGATACAGTGACCGATCTTACCTTAGCGTATAATCACTGGGATGTGCAGCCCTCAAACAGGCGGCGGCGATAGCGTCCAAATCCGCAGGCGTCAACCGCATCAGCGGCAACAGATGCCGCAACGTGTGAGCGGCGGCTGCCCGCACCGCCGTGGCTCGCTCCGACACGAGTGCGTTGCGGGCAGCGCGGGAAACCTCGCGCACTGCGACCGGGGCAGCAGTGCCCATGCCCACACAGATCTATAGACAGTATGTATGTAGTACAAGAGGCATTCAGTAGTAGTAGAGCTCCTTTGTGAAAGAGCTCGTCCGTGGAAGTACTACCACCTAGCACCGTACCTACTTCTCCTCCAAATTGTGATGCTTGCATTGCTGTGTTTCAGTCTGAAGGGTACGAGTGCCGGTGAAATTACAATCACATGAGACATTCCGTCTTCATGTCTCAGTTTGGCTAACCGACTTGCGGTACCGTTTAGGCAACAGCCTAGGTGGTATTGCAGTTGTAATGGGCAAAGGTATGTAATGGGCTGCTTAACATCAGGTGGGTCTTTAGCTCGTTTCGCCATCCTATACTATAAAAGAAGGCGATACAGCAACGTGTGTGCTGCGGCTAGTGCACCGCCGGCCGTGGCTCGCTCCGACACAAGCGCGTTGCGGACAGTGTGGGACACCGAGTGCGTTGCGGGCAGTGCGGGACACCGAGCGCGTTGCAGGCAGTGCGGGACACCGAGCGCGTTGCGGGCAGTGCGGGACTTCGAGCGCGTTGTAAGCAGTGCGGAACACCCCGCGCACGGCGACAAGGGCAGCCGTGCCCATGCTAAGACAAATCTATACAACAGTACTTTTGAATAGACATAGTAACGCACGTGTGACGGCTACCCGCACCGACGTCGTTTGATTTAGGGTTTAATCATTATATTTAGTTTTTCTTCCAAAAACGTTTTCTCTACACAGAAGTTGCAAAACTGATAACCAACTAGGTAATTTCCATAATGTATTCAGAAGATTAACTATCTACAAACAAAAAAGGGCATAACTGAGTAGGTTATAATTTTATAAACGTCGGGTAACTACCAAGAAGAATCGTCATAATCTAATTATAAGACATTGCTATGTATTCCACTATTTACTCAAATAATTTTATTTGCATTTAATGCAGAAGCGTGCCGTGGCGGCCGCTGCCAGGGGTGCAAACCTAAAGGGGGCGCAATCGCAGACCCGCAGCCTGCAGGCCGCTGGGGCACGGGTACCCAAGAACTTGTTTATTTATTTATATATAACGACGTCTGTGGTCTAGTGGTTCGAGCGTCGGACTGCTGATCACGAGGTCGTCGGGTTGGATTCCCACAGGACACAAATATTTGTGTGATGAACATAAGTGTTTGTTTTAGTCTGAGTGTTTATTATGTACTAGCTGTGCCCGCGACTCCGTCCGCGTGGATGTCGGAAAATAACATCGTGTCATAATTATGAACACAATATCTTCAAATATATACATATATAAGCGCCTACACAGACGATTACACTATTTACCGACCATACTATATTTTGTTTTTACAACTAACCGGCTAAGGTGATGGAATTTTATGGAATTAGCCCTAAACTCCCTCATTCTGAGAAGACGCTCGTGCCCAGCAGTGGGAAGTAATTGGGCTGATTATGTTATTCTATAACACTAACCACATCCCTTCTTATGCTGAGAAGAGGCCCGTGTCCAGCAGTGGGACTGTAATGGGCTGGTAATGTTATGTTATTCTAGAATACTAATAATATCCAGTTCATTAACTCTTCTCATTTTGAGAAGAGGGCCATACCCATACCCAGTAGTGGGACAGTAATGGGTTGACTACGTTATGTTATCCTATATTTTCTAGTTTCCTAACTCTTCTCGTTGCGAGAAGAGGTCCGTGCCCAGCAGTGGGGCAGTAGGTAATGAGCTGATTATGTTATGATAATCTATTACACTAACAATATCCAGTTCCTTAACTCTTCTCATTCCAAGAAGAGGGCCATGCCCAGCATCGGGACAGTGATGGGCTATGTTATGTTATTCTATATTTTCTATAATACTAATAGAATCCAGTTGTATTTTTAGGAACCTGCAACCTGCATCCAACCAACAATCAAGACCTCTACTTTGTATGCAACTTAATACAATTGAGGGGTCAAGCTGTATCGCTGGATATACTCAACCGATTCAGATAAAACATACCCTATATTTTAAGTTAGACTAATACCAATACAAATGCTAAGTTTCATTACGATCCGTTCAGCCGTTTTCACGTGATGAGGTAACAAACACAGACAGACAGACAGACATAAATTTTTAAAATGATTGATTCGTGTTCTATAGCTTATTTCTAGTCCCCCTAGCCGGTTTTCGCGAAAAAAAACTCAATGTACAGACTTTTCGACCTTTACAGTTTTATTATAGTATAGATTATGTAGTAGTATGTGTAAAGAGTGGAATTCCCTGCGGAGACCCGTGGAGTCTGTTTTTGTTTCCCGATAAGTATAATCTGGTGGCTTTCAAGACTCGAGTGAATAGGTTTTTGCTGGGCAAGCGTGTATCATCGTCGACCGCACCATCGGTTAACATCAGGTGAGGTGGCGGTCAAACGCAAGCCCATTTGATATAACAAAAATGTATTTACAAAAAAAAGTATATTAGTATTATATCCATTGTCTAGTACCCATAGCACAAGCTCTGCTTAGTTTGGGACTAGATTGTGCTGTGTAAAAATGTCCCCAAAATATTTATATTTTATGTGCACCATAAAATACATTGAATGTGCATTTAAAATATTGTACAAATGGCGGCCTTATCGCGATCAGAGACTTATTCCGGGCAACCAAAATTAAAACGGCAGTTTTTCTCTTCATACAAAATAAGTTTTAGAGGGCGCTAAATTCAAATCCTGCCCTGGGTGCTCATGATCTTAGCTACGACACAGATGACGTTACACCATTTTCGGTGTACAACTATGTAATTTTATCAAGTTACAGATCGTTATCTGCACCTCAGATTGTTTGTTAAGTTTCACAGAATGTCTGAGTTAATTTACCAGTATAATATCAATCCTCACTTGTAGGATTAAACCCTTTACCGGCAGTAAATGTCATGTCTTTGGATTAAACAAAGAAAGGTCTAGTACCCATAGCACAAGCTCTGCTTAGTTTGGGACTAGATTGTGCTGTGTAAAAATGTCCCCAAAATATTTATATTTTATGTGCACCATAAAATACATTGAATGTGCATTTAAAATATTGTACAAATGGCGGCCTTATCGCGATCAGAGATTTATTCCGGGCAACCAAAATTAAAACGGCAGTTTTTCTCTTCATACAAAATAAGTTTTAGAGGGCGCTAAATTCAAATCCTGCCCTGGGTGCTCATGATCTTAGCTACGACACAGATGACGTTACACCATTTTCGGTGTACAACTATGTAATTTTATCAAGTTACAGATCGTTATCTGCACCTCAGATTGTTTGTTAAGTTTCACAGAATGTCTGAGTTAATTTACCAGTATAATATCAATCCTCACTTGTAGGATTAAACCCTTTACCGGCAGTAAATGTCATGTCTTTGGATTAAACAAAGAAAGGTAATAGACTATAATTATTCGGAAGCTACACATAAATGAAACAAACCTTTTCAAGAGTATTCATGATCTCAAGTCGTGTTTGCGACTCTGCATTCTTCAGGGATCTGACTAGGGTTGTCACTGTTTCTTCATAAGATCTACCCATCATCCTGCCCAGTTTCTCGTACATACTGCCCAAACAGCATATGGCAGCCCTAAAAAAAGATTTGTATTGTTAGAATGTAAAAGATGTACATAATATTTTCTAGTTTAATGTGATTAATAATATAATTCATCCGTATGTTCAGTATGTACACTTGTAAGTGTATTACATAATATTTTATGTGGTTCATTGAGTATTAAACATAAGCCTATTAGGCTCGAATCTCTTGTCTTTTAAGTGTTGTCGACAAATTGTATGCAAAAGTTTTGATTGAAAGAGTGATGAAAGTAACTGATGAAAAAATATGGAATGTGCAAGCGGGATTTAGAAAGGGCATGGGGTGTACGCAACAGATCTTTTCCTTGCGATGCATAGCTGAAAAATGTTTGGCCAAAGGTCAAAAAGTCTATTGCGCTTTCGTGGATTTGGAAAAGGCCTACGACAGAGTGATGAGGAATGAACTATGGTCTGCATTATCTATCTATGGGGTGAATAGCAACCTGATTCAAGCGTTGAAATCTCTCTATGCGGATTCTAGAGCTTGTGTCAGGAACAACGGCGCCTACTTTAACTGGTTCAGCATCGATAAGGGTGTGAGACAGGTATGTGTAGCGTCGCCGTGGCTGTTCAATCTATTCATGGACAGTTGTTTGAAAGATTTGAAAGAGAGTGAAAATGGTTTAGAAATGAATGGGTTACTTGTCAAATGTCTCCTCTATGCCGATGATCAAGTTATCCTTGCATCGTCGGAGGGGGAGTTAGAGAAGATGGTAACAAGTATGGATGATGCTTTGAAGAGTAAAGGAATGAAAGTTAATGTCAGTAAGATAAAAGTTATGGTTTTTGAAAAGGAAGAAGTTATGACAGAGTGCAATATTTTGAAATGTGACGAAAAGGTGGAACAAGTGAGAGATTTTGTATACCTGGGTTCCATGTTGACGCGAGATGGCAAGCATGTGAAGGACATTGAAAGGAGAGTGAGTGCTGGTAATCAGGTGAATCACTACACACCTTCATGAACAGCCGCAAAGTGTCGGAAAAGGCACGGCTGGCTGTTCATGGGGGAGTGTTTGTGCCTACACTTATGTATGGTAGTGAAAGTTGGGTATGGCAGAAGAAACATGAAAGCAGAATAAATGCAGTAGAAATGAGAGCTTTGAGAAGTATGTGTGGTGTAACTTTGAGAGATAAAGTAAGGAATAACGTGATAAGGGAGCGTTGTGGAGTGAAAGAAGATGTAGTGACAAAGATTGAGAAAGGTTGTTTAGATGGTTTGGACATATAGAGAGGATGGACGAGAGGAGATTGACGAAACAAGTATACGAAGCGAGTGTGGATGGAAGAGTTGGAAGGGGACGACCTCGGCGAACGTATCGCAATCAAATCGCGGATGTTCTCAAAAAATGCCAGGTTAAGAGTTCTCTAAACCGACGAGCATGCATGACGAGGTTAATGGACGTAGATGAAGCGAAAGAGGTGTGTCAGGATGGTAGTAGGTGGAAATCCATAGTCTCTGCCTACCCCAATGGAGAACAGGCGTGATAATATGTATGTATCTCTTGTTCACGAACTAAACTTATTTTAAACTATCTCTCTCTTTTACTAATAGTAGATACAAGAAAGGAATGGCAACAATTTTAGTGCTATCAAATTTCCACCCCTTTCTTGTATCTACCATTAGTAAAAGAGTTAGAGTTTAAAATAAGTTTAGTTCGTGAAAAAGAGAATCGACACCATTATACAGTATGTAACAAAAACCCTGTTGTTCCCGTGAGCTACATTATCAGAAACGATTTTCATACGTAAGGTCACAACTCATTTGGAAAAACTTTCAATAAAAAAAACCAGATTGAATATTGAATTTGATTATTTTTATTGATATTTTTTGTTATACAGGGTGTCAGGGAAACGCTTACGAAAACGAAGATAGGTGATAGTGCTGGTGATTACTGATACGAAACCACGAAAAAAAATGAGATTCTTTTTATAGATTTTTTCATTTTTTTTTGGATTTTTCATTATGTGTCCAATATTTTTTAGTTTTAAATTACTGGCTGATTAGCATTAAAACTATAGTTACTTATAATGGTTGCTATGGTTACTTGATAACAAGGAGAGAAAATTGGTTTAGAAAATTCAACAAGAAACAATATTATTTATTTAATTGTCTTATTTTATTATTATTTAAACAGTTTATGATCAAAAAAGACTTTCATTTGAGACCGAGCCATAAGTATTTGTACATTCATAGAATTAAAATAAACCAGAAACCGTGATCGCGCCTAATACTGAAGCGTCAAAAACTACTCTTAAATAGAGTAGTTTTACGCGCAGCTAATCAGTCACTCTGTCAACTTCGCTATCGCGTAACGTGTTTTTCGGTATCAAATTAAATTAGATTATGCCGTCTTGTGTCGTTCCTACCTGTAATAATGTATCTGGACTAAAAAAGAAACAGGATGGGATCACATTTCATGTGCAAGTAGCACATTCAGCTACCAGGTTATTTAATTATTGAATAAATTGTTCAATTTAAATTTTCATAGTTTTTTTTTTTTTTTTAGATTTTCATTTTCATTTTGTGTCCATTTTGTTGATGTTGCCAATTTATGAGTTTTGATTTTCCCTACTTTTGATTACTATTAAGGGATTTTCTTAGTTTTTAGCAGTCTCCTTAGACTGTGCTAAAAGAGAGAGAGACGAGGTTTCCCGGGGTACTGATTGCGAATATAACATCTATTTGGATATTAAAGATGGCGGACGCGACTTTTTAAATAAAATCAACATGGGTATCGTTTTCGAGGTTTCTCGGGGTTCTGATTACGAATATAACATCTATTTTGAGATTCAAGATGGCGGACGTGACTTTTTAAATAAAATCAATATAGGTATCGTTTTCGAGGTTTTCAAGGATGCTGATTACGAATATAACATTTATTTTGAGATTCAAGATGAAGGACGTGACTTTTTAAATAAAATCAACATGGGTATCGTTTTCGAGGTTTTCAGGGGTGCTGGTTACGAATATATTATCTATTTTGAGATTCAAGACGGCAGACATGACTTTTTAAATATAATCAACATGGGTATCGTTTTCGAGGTTTTTCGGGGTGCTGATTGCGAATATAACATCTATTTTAAGACCTAAGATAGTGGACGTGACTTTTCAGCACTCCGAGAAACATCGAAAACGATATCCATATTGATTTAACTTGAAAAGTCACGTCCGCCATCTTGAATCTCGAAACAGAAGTTATATTCGTAATCAGCACGCCCGAAAACCTCGAAAACGATACCCATATTGATTTTATTTACAAAAATCGCGTCAGCCATCTTGGATCTCAAAATATATGTTGTATTCGCAATCAGCACCCCGGGAAACCTCGAAAACGATACCCATATTGATTTTATTTAAAAAGTCGTGTCCGCCATCTTGGATATCAAAATTGATGTTATATTCGTAATGAGCACCCCGGGAAACCTCGATATCGATACGCATTTTTCGTAACGCATTCATCAGCTTACTCCCCAAGCAACGCATTCATCAGCTTACTCCTCAAGCCAAACAGCATACTTCCCAAGTCAAGCGTGCGTAAAGAAGTTTTACTTCAAAAACTCGCGTCCGCCATCATGAATCTTAAAATAGATGTTACATTCGTAATTAGAACCCCCTGGAAACCCCGAAAACGATACCTGTATTAATTTTATAGAAAAACCGGCCAAGAGCATGTCGGGCCATGCTCAGTATTATAGGGTTCCTTAAGTAGGTGTACAAACGAATCAAATCGAATATTAATCATGGCTATTTTAGTTTTTGCAATAATCGGCAGCATTCGCGACTCAGAGCGTGTTGTTAGTAGCGCCATCTAGCGATAAATTCAAGAAGCCAAATTTAAGAAGTCTGATTGATGTCAAAGTTACTTTTTGTGATTTTTTCAAATAGAAAGTAGCTAAAGGAGCATTATTTGCCATGATAATTTTTCTCTAAGGTCAATGACCTTTGAACTAGGACGTTTTAAGTATTTTTCGGTTTTCTGTCTATAACTCAAAAAATTATAATCACATTATACTCGAAATAATTTTAAAAGAGAGTTTTCACAAAGGTCTATCAATGTGGAAGATTATAAGTTTCTACGTTGCATAGTTTAGAAATGGCAGGGGGGGGGACACATTGCAAGCCACTTTGGCGGGCTATATTTCGCAGATGGTACACCTGATAAAAAAGAGGTGTATGAAACATTACCTTCATTTTAGTAGACCTATTCAATGATACCCCACACGATGGGGTGCAGCGAAAAAAAAATTTTTTTCCCCATTTCACATGTATGGGCGCCACCCCTAAAGAACGTAAAAACTATTTTTTTATTCTTTTAAAATTGAGATCTATATGCAGACTATTTTTTAACAAAACTTCATTTACTTATGTTTATAACTGTAGAAGTTATTAAGCTGTAAAGGATTAGGACAGACGGACAGACGGACAGACGGACAGACGGACAGACGGACGGACATGACGAAACTATAAGGGTTCCTTGTAGGACTTCGGAACCCTAAAAAGTCACGTCCACCATTTTAGCTGTCGAAGTAAATAGTTACAAAATATGAATTCCTGTGAATGGACAATTTTGATTTTATTATCATCCTACCTCCAATGTTCTCAATGTTTACCCCTAAAACGGATTAATAATGTCTGAGCTAGCAACATTACGCGGAAAGGAAGTGAGGCGGGGGCGGGACACTTATTTACTTTTTGGACACAGCGCGCGGCTTGCAATTACAGTAGGATGTGGATTCTGTTTATTCTGTGTGTACATTATGTATGAGTTTTATTTAACTACCCAAAGCTGGTTATGAATGAAAAATGCAAAAAAATATATATATGTAAAAATCTAAAAAAAGAATCGCTTTTTTTTCGTGGTTTCGTATCAGTAATCACCAGCACCTATCTTCGTTTTCGGAAGCGTTCCCCTTACACCCAGTATAGTATAGGATGGCGAAACGAGCTAAAGGCCCACCTGATGTTAAGAGGTTACCATAAAGCGGTTATTATATACATAATCCCTGAGTGAGTGAGTTTTGAGTGATATAATCATTTTCAATTTACTATTTTAATAATGATTGAATATTTAATTTGATTATTTTTGAGTTTTTCCAAATGAGTTGTGTCCTTACATATGAATATCGATTCTGATAACGTAGCTCACAGCAACAACAGGAATTTTGTTACATACTGTATATAATCTATGAAATTAATTGACGACGTCTGTGGTCTAGTGGTTCGAGTGTCGGACTGCTGATCACGAGGTCGTGGGTTCGATTCCCACAGGACACAAATATTTGTGTGATAAACATGAGTGTTTGTGTTAGTCTGGGTGTTTCTTATGTATGATAAGTATGTATTTACAACAACAAAAATATCTAAGTATTATAAATATATTTAGACCTTTCGTTCTACTTGTGAGCAAATTGAGTCTTTCATTCTTCTCCATAGCTGACTGCTTGACGCCATTGTTTATTAAAAGCATACGAGTTAATATCACCACCTTCTGAGGTTTCTACCATGGTGCTGTCTCCCGTCTCCCAGTTTTTGGGATCCATTCTGTCGGTATTTTTGGTTATAAATTATAATATGGAGGTATTTTTTTTTATTTTTATGATTCCTTTCTAAAGACTAGATAAAACCAAAAAACGAAATAACTATTGTATTTTTTTCTGTTTTAAAGTCCATTAAATAATGTTACGAATAAGGCTTACAATAGTAAGTAGGTTGAATTCTAATTTTTGGCAAAAGCAAATAAGGTTGTAGAAAAACTAATAAGGAATTGCAAGACTTGTAAATAACTGATAATATCTTAGGTAATGGTGGGAAGTAACGTTTAATAAACGTTATGCAAAACAGTTGCTGCATTTTGTTAACCGACGAAAACAAGGAGGAGGTTCTCAATTCGACGCGTATATTTGTTTTTTTTTTTTTTTTTTTTTTTTTTTTTTTTTTTTTTTTATGTATGACCACGCATAACTTTTTACAGAGTGGCCCGATTTTGATGATTCTTTTTTTAATGGATAGGGTATATCTTGAAGTTGGTCCCATTTCAATTTCGAAATCAAAATCCACCCCTAAGGGTGGGAAAACAGGGGATGAGTGCTTGTTCAGCCACTGAATTCTTACCTGTTAACCGATTCTGTTGAAACATGGCACACAAATATAGTTTATAGTTTTTCACTATGACATAATGGAGACCTGGAGTTAGATTAAACCACAAAAAAATTTAAAATAAAACTTTTTAACAAAAAATTGAACCGACGAAAACAGAAACTGAAAAGCGAAAAATAACAAATTATGAGTCGGCGCCAAACAAACTTTTAACAAGCAACGTGCATGCAAGTTGCAAGTGGCCGAGCGGAGAACGAATTTTTGGAAAGTTATTGTTTATAGCAGAAAATTTCATGTTGTATTTGATGTTATTTTATTTTTATTAGTAGTAAGTAATTTAATGATCTTCGTTGATTGTTTGGCGCCGACTCATAATTTGTTATTTTTCGCTTTTCAGTTTCTGTTTTCGTCGGTTCAATTTTTTGTTAAAAAGTTTTATTACTGACATACTCCTAGTTACGACAGCCACCTTGCAAACAAAGTATCATAATAATATAGTACTTGTCTTTGACCTTTTGTTTTGGCATTTAGAAATGCTATTAAAATAGGTCATGCTACTCATGCTATGATACAATGGTGATAATGGGGTTAAATTAGGGGGATGGGTGGTAGCGATATACTGCATAATACACTTCAATCAATGACACACATGAAAGTGAGTTGGCAAATACTATTTTGTGGAAAATGTTTGAACCCATCTTAACTAAACCTAATATTTTTTCATTAATCACAATATGAAAAACAGAAATCAAATTCGAATGATCCCAACAGCTTTCATAATCACACTCATCATCATTTCAGCCGAAAGACGTCCACTACTGGACATAGGCCTCCCCCAAGAGGGGGGGATATGCAATAATCGCTAAGCTTGGCAGGTGGGTTGGCAATCACAGTTGGTGGAATACTCAGAGAAAGCTGCTGCCCATCCTCTGGTGAACCCCTTCGTCTCCTTTTACGACAACCACGATAAGAGATGGGGTGGTGCTATTCTTTGTGTCCGGCACCACATGGAACACATTGTGAGTGTGTATAATGTATGTTTGTTACTTTTTCATGCTGTAATGGTTGAACAGATTTTGATGAAATTTGGCACACAGAAAGACCATATCCTAAATTAACATATAGGCTACTTATTATCCCGGGAAGAGAAATAGTTCCCAAAGGAAGTTCAATAAACGACATCAACGCGAGAGAAGCCGCTGGCAACCTCCAATCATGCAATAAAAACTTATTAACCCATAATTATAGGTGCAGCACACTATGATGGCGTTTTTGACGTTTGCCTGCTCATGAAGATCCGTAAATTTTGACAGCTACGTATGAAGGAACAATTGCTGTACTTTAATTGCTAATAATTTAAAATGTGTCACAATCACAACGCTATTGGAAAATGACAAAAAAGCCATCATAGTGTGCCGCGGGTATAATTAGCATTATTAATATAAAACAAAAATTCACTCACAGTCTAGTTGGCAAATAAGATGGCGAATCATCTTTAAGCTTGATGATGTCATTGCATTTGTTGACAGTATCAAAGAGTAGGAAAGTGTCTCCAACAGAGAATAGCGTAGCAAGGTTCCTGGCCAGTAACCTCCTAGATGGACCACCAAGGTTTTCACGTAAGAGGTTAACTAGCTGAGCTACAAGTTTCTGCTGGCAGCTTTTAATGTCAGACTGTTTAAGAAAAAACACTATTATGCCATATGAATTTCAGCTACTAAATAAGGATGGTATGCCATTGGTCAAACTTTGACCAATTTCTATGTCCAATCCAATTTATTTAATGACAAGTGTTTATTTACATACAACATTTGATGAAAATCATCCAATTTCTTTGATCAGTCACATTGGACGAATAAATTTGATGAGTGGCATACCACTCCAAGACAAATTACATAGAATCAGTGATTTAAAATATCATCGCATATAATAGAAAAATAAGTTACTTTTGATGTGAGTTACGATAAATTAAACAAAACCGGCCAAGTGCGAGTCGGACTCGCGCAGTAAGGGTTCCGTACCTCTCAGCGACTTGATACCCCAAAAAAACTGATTTAATTTACGAGAGTTTATCAAAAGACATCAACGCACAGTACGCGAAATATGAATTTTTGCATGTCTTTCTTACGCAGGTACCACCACATATGTCTATGTTTGTCTTATTTTTAGTATTTGTTGCTAAACTACATAATAAGCACTATAATCTGACCAAGTTTGATGCTGGTATATATTACCGTTTTGAAGATAGAGCAGGAACAAAAACGTTGAAAAAATGCATGTTTTTGAGGTTTCTTGTATGTATGTATTATATTTCAACCGGTTACCTATTACCATTCAAAAGATACAGCCCTGTGACAGACAGACGGACGGACGGACGGAACGACGGTCGGACGGACAGCGTAGCGAGAGTAATAGGGTCCCGTTTGGCACCCTTCGGGTACGGAACCCTAAAAAGTAGAATGAGAAGCAGATAGTTCTCAACAGAGTGATAAAAACATGCAACAAACAATATTTCTAAGCAACTACAAATTCAATAAAAACAATATAAACATAGCAATTGAAAACAATAGTCTTATGAATGACTCAATTGCATGTTAGAGTGTATTAATAGATATGCGAATAGCAATTAAAATCTGAAATGACTGTAGAACATGATACTGTTTCTGCTGTATTGAAGCTTAGTATCAATAGCAATTTGCTATTGAGAAGTAATATAAATTAGTTGAGGGTATTTGAGAATTTTTGGATGGGGCGAGTGAGAGTGATGCGTCGTGTTCACCCACCCACATCTTGTTGTAATGAATGTCGACAGACCAAGCGGTGTACAGAAAAACCTAAACAGGTTTATGTTCTACATTGTATCTGCCAAATGTATGTATTTTTTTGTGTGGAAATAAATAAATAAATTTAACGTTGCTAATGGACACTGACCCCTATAGGCTTGCAACATAAATGGTTTTGAGTCATTTATGTGTTGTTGTTAAATACTAAACCAATTAGTAGAAGAACATTTTATTGTTTTGAACAAGTTAGCTAACTTCCTTAGTCATGTTTGTTATGTATGTATGAATAGGGAAGGATACAATTTTTTTAAAAATTAGTTTTGATAAAAATCTCGAAACTTTCAAGAAAAATTAGCAACAGTAAAAAAAAAAATGAAATGTCCAATTTTTAAGCCATTTAGTTCACTAGACAGAGACAGCACTATCAAAGTATGATGTCATTGTTCAAAACCTTCATAGAAACTTGACATCTCTCTGTACAATGCCCATTTTGTACGACAAGGAAAGATAATACCCCCTCCAAGAACTTAAAAAGTGTGTATCTTCTCCATTTTTTAATTGATTTTATAATTTTTTTCAACATTGTTGTTGTTTCTGTATCTGCTTTTAAATAATATAAGATTTTTGGTATTTTTAAACAGTAGTCAACTACCGGATTATGTGGGTAAGTCTTGATTATAAGATATTTATCATTGTGAGTACAATGTAGTGCTTATTACGGAAAAACAAAGTTACTTAATTGTTGTTTTATCGGACATAACATGTAGGATATTCATATTTTCACATTTCCTTTTCCATTCACATTTCCCTTCAATGTAAACAATAACAAGTTAATATAGCATATAACAATATTTACCTTATGTGCTGCCACAAGTACTTTGTCCAGAAATCTGAGCCATTCAAATATAAAGTGTGGCTTCTTGTCATCTGGCAGCTGCTGTAGAGCAGACTCATTTAGAGTTAGGGAATGAGACACCTCCATGATTCTAAAACTGTAAAAGAAATATTAGTTTAGAAAAATATGTGTTCTTAGAAGTGAAGTAGGTGTGTGCACGGGCATAGCTATATGTTTTACGTTGGGAGGGTTCAACAATGCCCAATTAATGTAAACTAGTTTTTGCCCATAAATTCAACTCAGCATATCGCAGTCCACTGCTGCACATAGGCCTCTGCAAAGTTGCGCCACAACACTCATAACAAGTGGCTGAGCATGCTACTATACTAAGTTGTGGCACGGATACAAACAGTGGATATTCTGTGAATATCAGTTTTTTGTGAAGACTAAAGGGGGGAGGGGTCTGGACCCCCCTAAGCCCTCACCTAAGTACGCCCGTGACTGAGTGATAATATTACTGTCTAGGATTTTGGATCCACCATTGATAGGTACCCTTTATATTTCATACTGCAGAATTCCGATATTAAATACCTGTCACAAAAAACCTAGTTCTTAAACATCTCATAAACTGTGGAACGAAAATAGAACAACGAGCTTAACACGGTACACGTTACACATAAAGTTTGTTTATTATTAGTTAATTATACTCGGCAATGGCGTCAACATGATGAATCAACCGGAGACCGATAATATTACACAGAAATCAACACAGGGTCATAGAGGTACGTGGCCAGAATGTAGCACTATTAAGATTAAATATACTAATAGTTTTATTAACGAACAGCAATAATTAAAACGGTACAAACCAATGAACGTGGGTTGGAAGTCGTAGAAAACACTTTCACATATTATAATTACGAAAATACTAATCCAGGATCCAGTTACCAGTACAGCGTCAAACCACTATTTTGTCACAATTCAGTAGCTTAAAACAAAACTTTTAAAATTGCTAATTTTCACAAAACCTTGGTTTAATACTCAAAACTATAGTTCAAAAATTAAATCGCTAATAAACATCACAGAGCAGCTGCACCCACGGGTAGTAATCTTAGAACAAAAATTTTCAACGTTATGTCTATGATTCTAGATGGGTTCAATAATAGATTTTGACAGTTACTTCGTCCCCCTCGGCGTTCCCCTTCTGGTCTATATATATTATATTGTTGATATATTCTCTTTGTTGTTGTTATATACCTGTGTAGAGTATACAAGTATAATCTCAATTATTGAAGTAATTCTCTTTGTAATTAACTCTTTGTAAAATGGGCAGTCTAAACTATGTACCTATCCCATTTAAAAGTTGAAATATACTATTCAGTTTTCTACAAAGTTTAATATAACTAAATAAAAACGTACATTTCGAATTACGGTTACGAAATGATTGTTAACTTCTGCCCAACAAACAAGCCTACTACTAGCCACTAGCACATCAAGCCACTGTTATATCATCACATCAGGTAAGCAAATAATAATATATTTCATTTCAATGTTAAAGTGTAATATTTGACAATGAACTTTTCAATCTGCATGCAGTACACACTACAGAAAACGATTATTTCAGGCTTCTGCGGGCCAAACGAAGCTTAATGAATTGATACACAGGGAAACAAGCCCTTCCCACCAGATGGTTCAAATAAAACTAGGAGTTGGGAGATTAATACAATACCGCTTGAATATTATTTGTTTCTTTTTGCAAACATAAGTATACTACATGCTACCGCAAGTTGGAAATCATAAAATATCACACATAATGCAATAATAGAGGGGACACTTCTAAGTACTCCTTGCCAATCTGGCCCTTCTGCCCCTCCCAGAAACAAATCCTGGATCTGCCCATGGCCACAGCAATAGGATTCCATTTGGACCCTTTGGGTGTGGAATCTTAATAATATTAATGCTGTTGTAAAACTAATTTTTATTATTTCAGATACTGAGATGCCACCGCCTACATACAGTTTTGTTGGAAATCATTTGTTAATTGAGGTAAGCAACAGCTTTTTTCATTTTCTTTAATGGCATTTATATTTAAAAACAAAATAATATGAATAATAATATTATAAGTTGGCCTCAACAAAGTAAGCTGTGTGTGAATGTCACAATCAACTGAGAAATGTTTGAGCATGATGGTAGGCAGGGTAATGTTCTATAGACATTTCTATTAAAAAATGGTTCATTATTATCAGCCCGTTACTGTTCCACTTCTGGGCACGGGCCTCTTCTCAGAAGGATTCAGGCCTGAGTTCACCACGCTGGCCTACTGCGGGTTGGTGGACTAAACACCATCAAGAACTGTATGAAGCACTCTCAAGTGGGTAGGTTTCCTCACGATGTTTTCGTTCACCGTTAAAGTAAAAAGTGACAATCAAATTCTCATTCGCACTTGAATTCGAAAAGCCAGAGGTGTGGGCCGGGTACGAACTCAGATCCCCCTGCAAGGATGGCAAGTATTCAACCACTAGGCTATACTTTAAATTACTAGGTTATAATGTTCATTCCGGGACCCATCTGAAAACCAGTGCTGCAACATTTCGGTGTTGTAGCATATGCTGAGATGGGGGCCTTTTTAGTCTTTTACAGGCATATTATTTTTAATTTTATTGTTGATGTGTTATTTTTTCTCTCGCCTGTAACAAGATTAAAATAATTATTTTATTTCTTTCTTTCATTTTGTTTGATTTATGTAAATGCAATTATAACATTGTAGATATTAATGTAAAACCAAGTAGTTAAAAGCCTTAATTTTCCTTGCAGGTAATGTACAATCAAATAACAGTCCCTTCAACACTGAAGACGATGACTCCTGTGGCTAGGAAGATCCTGTGGATGCAAATCAAACAAGAAAATGTAGAATTTTATTCTGATTAGAAATAACTGAAAAAAAAACAATGTTTATAGGAGAAAATTGAAAAATAAACAGATTTATGTAAAATTAATGGTTTTTATTTCACTTTCACTATAAAAAATAAAATATTAGCAATGCATGTATAGGTACCTACCTACGCATGAATAAGAGGCAAAAGCCTTGTATCCAAGGCCGAAATTTAAAAACCTTTTGCTTGGTTGGAAGTTGAAAAAAATGTATTATCTGTGCTTGTCATTTTCTATTATTGAGGTTACTCTTTGGTTCCCTATTGACCAAATTTCTTGTTCGGAGATTGTCGTCTGATGCGTAGCATCTCTACTTGGTCTGTGGCTGCACCTGCACAGTAGTGATGCGGCTCGAATCCACCACTTTCTTTTACTCGAGTGCACAGACCAAGTAGAGATGCAACGCATCTCGAGTGACTCGAGTGTCATTGAAAAAAACGCACTAGAGTGAAAAAAATATCGACTCGAGTCCGAATGAACTCGCGAGTTACTCACCGAGACATGCGAAACGATGAGTTTTTATTCTTAAGAATGCTTTTCCATTTTATGTCTGTTATTTGGTTTTATGAATAGACCATATTTACTAATTTTTTGAAGCATATTATATTAATTTCAATGTATAAATGTTGTTTTTGTAAGACTGACGATATTTTGAAATAAAACTTCAAGCTTGTCGTTTTATTAAGCCTCATCTTATTGAAAAAATAAAAAATGAAAATTTCAAGGATTGTGACAGGTTACTCGATAGAGGCGAGTGTTCGAGTGACTCGTGAACCACTCGAGTGACTCGACCACTAGAGTCTACTCTAGTGATCGAGTAAAATTGTTAAATGACAGAATGACTCGAGTTTTAAAATCGGGCTCGGGTCGCATTACTACTCCATAGCAGTGCTGCCAGCGCGCTGTTGTCAAAAGTGACTTGAATGAAAAAGTTCCAAAGTAACCTTTTGTAAGAAAATTTACCTTATATTTTTTTTTCGCAGTAATGGGGTATTTTCAGTAGACACGACAGAAGTATGTTGGGTATTTTGAGTAAATTATAAAGTACAGAACGTTTAGATATTTCAAAAATGTGATATAATATAACGTTACGAAATACCTGGTACAGTATCAATCGCAACAAAACTTTAACGTTTGAAAAATATCACACTATTTTAGCATGTTTAAAAAGCAGGTTTCAGCTTTGCGACATTTGAGCCTCCTTGGACTGTGTTTTTTTTATGAGATATAGATCTGCTCTTGACCGCAATCTAGACAGACAGCTTTGTCAAGATGTGGTCGACGATAGAGCGAGCAAACTTATTAGGAGCCGATTCACTCCAGCTTTAAAGGCATTAGGGTTGTAAGTGCCCTGAAATACAGATGCAGTGAATTCCACAACTTGGCTGAGTGCATTTTAAAAGAGTTCCCAAAGCGCTTGGTGTTGATTGTAGGGATTTCTACCAAATGCGGATGATATCCTGCAGTGCGTCGTGTAGTCCGATGAAAGAAAGGAGATGGCAAAATAAGCTCATGGAGCTCATGCGCACACTCTCCAAAGTACAGCCTGTAGAACACCGACAAACAAGCAAATGTGTGTCAAGTGAGTGTGGGCTAAGCTTTGTAGCTTGGATTTTACTATCACCATTGAGATTGTATTTTATGTTATGAAAAAAATATGGGTTGAAAGGTTTTACCTAAGTACTTATTTCTTCATCGCTATATTTTTTGGATTATTAGGTAAACGTTTTAAACGAAGCAGAGAGCACCTCCGACTTTGATTTTTTGTGTGGATCAGGATTTTAGTATCACTTAGGTGAAGAAAAACATCGTGAGGAAACCTGTATACCTGGAGTGCTCCATACAGGCCTCGATAGTGTATGTAGTCCGCCAACCCGCACTAGGCGTGGCTCTAACTGAGGCCTTAACCTTTTCATTCTGAGAAGAGGCCCTTGTCTAGCAGTGGGACAGCAATGGGCTGATTATGTAATTTTTAGTCGTTAAAATATTATTCTCAGAATTGATTTAATTACCCTAAAGTTAAGAGACATATTATTTTCCGGCAACCCCTACTCTCCGAGCGAGAGGGCGTATACATGCGTATTGCAAGTCTAGTAGGTCTGTGATAAAACCAAATAACAGACTTGAAATGGAAAAGCGTTCTTAAGAATAAAAACACATCGTTTTGCATATCTTGGGGAGTGAATGGCAACTGACTCGAGTCTTAGTGAACTCGAGTCGATATTTTTTCCCTCAAGTACGTTTTTTTCTATGTCACTCGAATCACTTGAACAGCGATGTCAACTTAGCTATTTTATAACTAGATCTAGCTATTTTTGCAACCCCGTCAACACAACTTCAAAACATTTGTAGCTGAAAGATTTTAGTTTTATATTGAGATTCGTATCATATTTCTAGTTTTTATTTTATTTTAGATACTTTGCAGGGTAAAATCGGGTTATCTGGCAACTTTTGCAGAAGATCTAGCTACAAAGATGATGGTGCAGTTGGCAATCCTACACCTGAGTAAAAGTGGATTCATGCGTAGCATCTCTAGTACGTCTGTGGTGGATTCGATCGAGTGCTAGCTACTAATATAGTAATCTGTGATCGAGTCGCATCACTACTGTCAAAGTCAAATCTCACGTCAAAGTCTCCGACGCTTTCGAGAAATAAAAATACCTTATTATAAATATTATATTAATCTCGTAAACAAAGTATTAAAAACTGTACCTACCCGAATTAACAAGCAATTAATTAACACATGGTTCTGTGAGTTTTTTAACGGTAACACAAAATTATAATGAATTTAACCTTACACGTAGCCTACGTGTATTGTAACAAGTCAGTGCTTCTTTAAATTAGAACAAGATCAATGATTAACATGAGTAACCAGCAGAGCCCGGCGAACATGCAGTCTGTGGACAGAGAAAAGATATATACGTGGATCCTGGAGCTGTGTAATCCTGATACGCGGGAAAATGCACTACTGGAGCTGAGTAAGAAGCGCGAGAATGTGCCGGACCTAGCGCCCATGTTGTGGCACAGTTTTGGCACTATAGCCGCGCTACTACAAGAGATCACCAACATTTATGTGGCCATGATCCCGCCGACGCTCACGGCTCACCAGAGTAACCGTGTCTGCAACGCCCTGGCGCTCATGCAATGCGTCGCCTCGCACCCCGAGACCCGATCCGCCTTTCTACAAGCACACGTACCGCTATTCCTTTATCCTTTCCTCCACACTGTTTCCAAAACTCGTCCTTTCGAATACCTACGCCTTACTAGCCTTGGAGTCATTGGAGCTTTGGTTAAAACAGATGAGCAGGAAGTTATAACATTTCTGTTGACCACAGAAATAATACCGCTGTGTCTACGTATAATGGAGAATGGATCTGAACTATCCAAGACTGTTGCCACATTCATTTTACAAAAGATATTGCTGGACGACAGTGGACTTTGTTATATTTGCCAAACATATGACAGATTCTCTCATGTTGCTATGATATTAGGGAAAATGGTATTATCACTGGCCAAAGACCCGTCAGCTCGGCTGTTAAAGCATGTTGTCAGATGCTATCTGCGTTTGTCTGACAATGCCAGAGCTAGAGAGGCCTTAAGACAATGCCTGCCAGATCAATTGAGGGATTCTACATTTGCTGCATGTCTCCAGGAGGATAATTCAACTAAGCACTGGTTGGCTCAGCTGATTAAGAATTTGGAAGCTCAGCCGCCATCGGCCAGTCCGGCACAACAGAACATGTGAGCCTTGCTTTCTGACAAACCCACTATGGACAATACACAATAAGTAGTTCAGTTTTATACACTAATATGATACAGCTAGCATAACTATTACACATCACTGCTTACAAATTGTCAGTGGTGAAGTGAATATTTTATTGCAGCAATAGACTAAGGCCTGTATTACAGAATGTTCCTCAAGCTTTGATCACTGTTGATAACTAGTTTTGAGTTGGGATAAAATTTTAGAACATTCTTCAAGCATAGATTAATTGATCACAGTTCAGCTGAGTTTAGCTGTTTAGGTGTTTGAGCAGAGATTTGATCTGTAATCACTCAAGTGTGGTTGAGAGACCACGCTTGAGTAGAGATTTGTTTGCTATTTCAGGTTATATTTGCGTGTTATGTTGTTGAATTGAAGTTTATGATTGTATTGTATCATATGCTTAATTAGTGATCAGGTGATTGAAGATCAAACTGAACTTGAGGAACGTTCTGTAATACGAACCTTAGATGATGATGATCGGAATGTTAAGATTAGAGTGCATGGATGTTGATAACTGTTTTCTAAAACAAGCATATTAATTTTATAATAAGCTTGAGTTGACTGACTAGAAATTTATCACATATTATGCACTTGTAGTTCACATAAAGTTTAATATGAGACCCTTATGAAAATTCTGGTAATTTTAATAAGGATCTATAATATTATATTCAATTTTATAGTATGATTAGGAATACTATAAGTGCTACTTTTTGTTATTGTTTGTAGTGGGCCTGTGAGCCTTTTACAATTCTCAGAACAAATCTGTGTTTATATTCTAGATACTCTACAGATTTGAACTGTTATAATGTTTACAGATATATATATTGACCAGTGGTGTGTATTTGCCTACTTCATTTGAATTTAATTTGGTGTAAGTTATTGACTTTTTTATGTAGGAATATTAATTTAGCATTACTATGTCTATTAAAAGACAAATAATTATCGTACCCTGAAAAAAATATAGTAACTTACACTACTATTGAATTTGAATGAGGAAGGCACTGGGTACTGCCTAATTGCCTATATGCAATGCACGCCACTGCCATATTGACATTTAAAATTATTATTTGAACATTAATGTATGGACAAAATTTTGCCTTTTTAAATGTTATTATTATTATTATGTATTTGTCTCTTACACATTATTGTATTATTTTTTAGGTACAAAACAAGATAAAAGCACTAATTTTGTATGCAGTCGTAGTGGACTAGGAATAAACCTTTTTACAATATCAAATCTTTTTGTTTTCATTTAAACCTCTTAAAAAAGGAATCTGAATTGCCAATGGTGTTGATTATCTTTTTCTTACTAAATATATTTTAAACTATTGCTCTCTTTTACTAATAGTAGATACAAGAAAGGGATGGCAACAATTTTAGAACTGTCAAATTAGTTTGTGTTATATTTCATTGTATTTTAGTGGGCATGTTCCGAGACCACGACTAAACTTGTATGGAAATTTAAATTCTGACTAATTTGACAGTTCTAAAATTGTTGCCATCCATTTCTTGTATCTACTATTAGTAAAAGAGAGCGATAGGTTAAAATAGAAAGAAAGAAAGAAGAAAGAAAGATTTTATTTGGCACAGGACAGTGACAGCACAACAAATAACATTAAATAAGTTTGTGAACAAGGGAATCAACACCAATGTGCCAATGCATAACTATTAAGTTGGGAGAGAGAGACCTATAGGCTGAGTTGATTGTTGTTTATTGAATAATAATTTATTTTGAAGCATTATCATCTTTGAAATAACTCCTAACCATATGGGTACCAGGACAAAAATTTACACTATAAAGAAAACGTCATGCTTTAATGACTTCTTAACTATCTTGTCTGAGAGACGTAAATGTGGTGTCATTTTGTTTCAGGTTTTCTGCCACAAGCTTGGGTCTGCGTCGCGGGTGAGCGGAGTGGGAGAGAAAGCGCACAGCACTGATTGACCAAAACCAGCGCTCTCACTCCTTTCCATTCATCGTAAATAAAAGGTGCAGTTACACATGCTCATTACTCATTAGTAAAACGTTAAAAAGTATGCTTAAAAGCACATTCTGTTTCTGTACACCTTTGTTTTTAATTAAAATAGGTGCCTGTTTTAAATATGCTCAAAGAAAACTAGGTATTTTACATGCATGCTTTTTTCCTATACACATGCTAATTGTTTAGTACTACGTAGCATATGCTCGAAATTAGCATGCTTTCGTGCTACTACGTCGTATGTATGTACAATGTGTATTCCATCCATTCAAAATTAAAATGCTCGTTTCTAGCACGTGAAATATAAACATGCTAGTTTCCGCGATATTAGCATTATATTTTCATGTTTCTAAATCAATAATTAATAAGGTCCATTTAACACTAGTACAATTTGATTTTTAATCACCTGATCACTACTTAAGCATAAAATCGGTACTTGAGCATCGGTCTTATTCCAATACGGTAATAATAAACTTAAAGAACATAACAGACGAATATAGCCTGAAACAGCTAGGAAATCTGTGCTTCTCGACTACACTTACGTGATCAAGATCAAATCTCTGCTCAAACACCTAAGTAGGTAACAGTTTCGAATAAAGCTTAACTCAGCTGAACTTTAATTAAAGAATCTGTGCATGAGGGATATTCTAAATTAAAGCTCAACACCAAACCAGTTCTAAACTGTGTTCAATGATTGAGTTTTGTTCTGTAATACGGGTGGTGGGTTTCTAAGTTAAGAATTCTTAGTTCAGCAGGACCACACCTCGGACACTCGAATTTTAGAACATTCGTCAAGCTTAGATTAATTGATCACAGTTCAGCTGATTCTAGCTTTATTCTACACTGTCACCTGTTTAGGTGTTTGAGCAGAGTTTTGATCTGTAATCGCTCAAGTGTGGTCGAACGTCGAGACACGCTTGAGCAGAGATTTCTTTGCTATTTGAGGTATGCATACCATCTCTACAAACATTGGTCAATTTGTGATAAGCAACATTTGAAACTAAGAACTTATCACTGTGTCTCTTCCTACCTTGACATTGGCAAAATCATCGAATAACGATGGAGCCATAACTTGAAAAAAATTGAATTGAATTATATTCGTGTGTTATGTTGTTGAATTGAACTTTATGATTACCATACATAACACACGAATTTGACCTGAAATAGAATATAAATCTCTACTCAAGCGTATTCTGGACCATACTAGAGTGATTACAAATCAAAACTCTGCTCAAATACCGAAACAGGTGACAGTATAAAATAAAGCTAAACTCAGCTGAACTGTGATCAATAAATTTCTGCTTGAGGAACATTCTAAAATCAAAGCTCCTCTTAAAACTAGTTTTAATCAATGCTTGAGGATCGTTCTGTAATATGAGCCTTAGTATCTAATGAGTGATTGTGTTATTTCTACTTCTACCTGTGTAACTGCACCTTAACTCACGTCACGACTCAGCCGTGCCTGTGGGTGATTAAAGTGTGTGTATAGAGTTTATTTCAAGATTGTTCGATTTATTTAAGTAATTTTATGTGTAGTTTAGAGAATATTTCTACGTAAAAACTTAAAGTGAGTACAGAACTGTAAACATTCATGCATGTCTTTTGAAAGAGTAACGTTGATAAAACTGGGCCGTGATAGGTACTACCAGTGGCGATGGGTCCATGTGACACGATTCCAACGGGCTTCCCTTTAGGAATTGCATGCATACAGATCAACGACATTTCTATGCTATTTTATTGTTCTAAAGTACAAAAAAGAATTAAATTTAAAGTTGTTTAATTGGTTTTTTATTTTATTAAAGTGCGATATTGGCTTCTTTAGGATTTTTAGGTACCGACCTACGATTTCCCTTTTGAAAATATTCAACCTTCGCCATTGATAGGACCCCAATTTTTTTTGGCGCCGACCGGTGCATGCACTGGATCACTTTATTTTTTTATTAGCACAATCAACATCATCGTCATTTCAGCCGAAACACGTCCACTGCTGGACATAGGCCTCCCCCAAGCATCGCCACAACGACCGGTCCTGCGCCTTCCGCATCCAGCGGATTCCCGCGACCTTCACCATGTCGTTGGTCCACCTTGTGGGGGGCCTACCCACGCTGCGCCTTCCAGTACGCGGTCGCCACTCCAGAACTTTACTGCCCCATCGGCCATCCGTTCTGCGAGCAATGTGCTCCGCTCACTGCCACTCAAGTTTGGCAATTCTTCGATCGCCTGTAGACGCCGATTAACCGGATACCCCCGGTCACAAAGCGCATTAGCACTGCATATTATTGCCCCGCCGACAGTCGGAACATCACTCCCATCAGCGAGCGGCACCAATCATACCACCGAATTTTTGAGCCGACCAATCATAACGCGCCGTCCGACCCCCGGCTCCCGCCAACATTTTACGACTGAGTTATCATGCAAAACTTTGTTTATGCTGCGTCTTGAGGTTTTCTGGTCTGTGTACTAACGTAACGCTGGCCTAGTGCGGGTTGTTGGCAACTTGGCACACACCATTGAGAGCATTGCAGCTCCGTACCCACCGTGGCTGCCTCAGGCTGCAGTGCGTCACTAAATCTTCGGATAGGGCCTTTACTACATCATGACCATACCAGACATACATACATAATGTCCTCCCGGCCGAAATTTGGTCACGGCGGCCAATCTCAACGGAGACGGAGACTAGCCTTCTGCGCGAGGCATTTAGTGCAGAAGTTCTTGCGCTAATACAGATGCACTCTCTATTCCCTGACTCATAATCCGATGGGACAGCAATCCCATGCGACCACAGAGAGATCAGCTACGCGATTCAGAACCACACGATAACCAGTTGTCGATCGGTTCGGTTTGTTATCTCGTTTCGTCTTTTGATTCATGCAACGAGATAAAAAGAGATAACAAACCGAATCGGTCGACAACTAGTTATCGTGTGGTTCTGAATCGGGGGGCAGGTGCAGTACCGCCGCTCTACGTGCTCTCAGTGGCACGAAGGGGTCGCTCCGCCACGCCAACTTCCTGACTCCGTACTCTTACTAAGAAATTTTCTTGACAGAAAAATCCCAATAACACTCTTTTTCCCGACCCGGGTTCGGGACTCGTAACCAAGACCTCACGATCTTTGGTTGAACACTGCCTCGGTGGTCTAGCGTGTAAGTACATACATACACAACATCACGCCTGGGCTGCCTGAAGGGGTAGGCAGAGGTGTAGGTACTACAGTACCTACACCTCTGCCTAGTAGGTGTAGGTAGTACAGTGTTTTACATAAATACAGGCACACTAACGGTTCAACATTACTGATAATGCCCTTTTACTATTACCTACCTACATAATAACATTTTTGTGAAACTATTTTAAGTGCCAATAAAGAATTTAATTTGATAGGGGGCGAACCTATTTCCATTAACCGGGCACTAGACTCCGGGCTGCTACTGACCATGACAGACTAGATTATAACAGGTTTTCAGGATTAACCACACTTTTGTCTTTTTAATAATTTTACGTGGCTTTTAGATTACGTTGTTGTTAGATGACGGGTCCCTACGCTAACTATTTTAGTATAGGTAGGAGGGCACGGATAATGTTCTGCTTCAGAGCCTGATTTTTAGGGTTCCGTAGTCCTACAAGGAACCCTTAGGTATAGTTTCGTCATGTTCGTCCGTCTGTCCTAATCCTTTACAGCTTAATAACTTCTACAGTTATAAACATAAGTAAATGAAATTTTGTTAAAAAATAGTCTACATATAGATCTCAATTTTAAAAGAATAAAAAAATCGTTTTTACGTATTTTAGGGGTGGCGTCCATACATGTGAAATGGGGATGAAAAATTTTTTTTCGCTGCTCCCCCTCGTGTGGGGTATCATTGAATAGGTCTACTAAAATGAAGGTAATGTTTCATACATCACTTTTTTATCAGGTGTACTGTACTGCGAAATATAGCCCGCCAAAGTGGCTTGCAATGTGTCCCCCCCCTGCCATTTCTAAACTATGAAACGTAGAAACTTATAATCTTCCACATTGATAGACCTTTGTAAAAACTCTCTTTTAAAATTATTTCGAGTATAATGTGATTATAATTTTTTGAGTTATAGAGAGAAAACTGAAAAATACTTAAAACGTCCTAGTTCAAAGGTCATTAACCTTGAGAAAAGTGATCATAGCAAATAATGCTCCTTTAGCTACTTTCTATTTGAAAAAATCACAAAAAGTAACTTTGACATGACACACTTCTTCAATTTGGCTTCTTGAATTTATCGCTAGATGGCGCTACTAACAACACGCTCTGAGTCGCAAATGCTGCCGATTATTGCAAAAACTAAAATAGCCATGATTAATATTCGATTTGATTCGTTTGTAATTACACCTACTTAAGGAACCCTATAATACTGAGCATGGCCCGACATGCTCTTGGCCGGTTTTATTCCTACCTGTTGCCCCTAGGCTGTAGTCTAGGGGCACCAAGTCATGCAGGATGCCGCCCTGCTCTACTTTTTTCTACACGCAAAAAAAAGGTCTCTAAGCATTTTTAAACTCTAAATCGGGCCCTGAAATTGAAAAGACAATGTTGCTGTGATATTTTTAATGTAAGATGTGATAGGATTTTCTCAAAAGTCGGGCCCACGGACAGGAAATTGAGAAACAGCCCATCGTTTTCCACACATGTAGCTCATATCATTCGACCGTCTATTAGTATTACAATAAGATTCCTGTCTTGGATTCCGAGGCAGAGGTTTCCTCGTAACGAATGTTGCCATCGTTTCTTTATTCAACATGATCTTTGAGACATGTCGTAAATTCTTGCTTATATTGCCTAATTTCCCCAGAAACTGTGTACCGCAACTGATCGTCTCGACAACTTGCGCACATGCTTTATCCGCAAACAAATAACTTCTGTTAATATGAGTTTGAATCTGCTTTGCACTAGCTTTAGAAGTAGCAAGCTTTCTATGAGAACATTCACAGCTGCACTGGGGGTCTCTTTTGCGGACATTCGTCACACAATCACTATCGCACGTTAAGGACCCAGATATAAATGTGTTGACTGCTGTATTTATAACTTTTTGTTTCTTCAAACTTGTGTCTTTGGACTTCGTTTCTTCGTTCGACTTGTGGATGACGGATCTGCTACTAGCGGCACCGTGCGGTGTCAGTTTGTTAACAGCTTTCTTTTTAGGAATAACAATTGATCTTGCACCTGAACCATAGTGTCTGTTAGCAGAACTCTGGTTTTGGTGCATCAATTTTCTGGACGTGCCATGTGTGCTTCGATTGGGGGGGCTTAAGACAGGCTCCACAATTTCTTCACACAGTTTCTGAGCAATAGACATTGATAATTACCTGCTATGCCATAAAGTGTTTTCTTTTCATGTTTATTTGTTCGTACTTATGTTCACCATATTGTAGATAAAACTGTGAGCCCACCAGGGCTAATGGTATTGTGTGGGATTGTGAGATTTTACGTAAATTTTATTTATGACATTTTTTCAATATTTCTGACAAGAATGACAAGGTTTGTAACCGTGTGACATAATCTGTAAATCTTTCTTCTCTATTAAAAAAATTTTCATCCCCATTTCAGATGTATGGGCGCCACCCCTAAAATACGTTATCAAGATTTTTTTATTCTTTTAAAATTGAGATCTAACTATATCTAAACCATTTTTTAACAAAATTTTATTTACTTAGGTTTATAACTGTAGAAGTTATTAAGATGTAAAGGATTAGGACAGACGGATAGACGGACGGTCATGACGAAACTATAAGGGTTCCTTGTAGGACTACGGAACCCTAAAAATGAATATTTTTAGGACATTTTCACTCAGCACTGGACCATCTAGTCCCAAACTAAGCAGAGCTTGTACTATGGGTACTAGATGATGGATATAAGTTTATTGCGTGCTGCCTTTACAGCACGAACATCAACTTATGACAGCAACTCTGAAGTTTAGGATAGTAAAGATATAAATTGTGGAAAGAAAAAAAAAAAAAAAAAAAAAAAAAAATCGCTCACGAGCAGGATTCGAACCTGCGACTCCTGGCTCAGTACGCCAGTGCTTTAGCCACTAAGATAGGATAGTAGTTATTAAAGATAATATAATCACTACGTTTTTATCACTAAGTTATCTAAAGTTATAGCGTTTGTTTTGTTTTACGGGCATCTTCCTACTTATCAATCCTAAAAATCAGTTTGTGAGTAGATTAATATGCCCTTGGCCTTGCTGTGCCCTTCTTCTTCTTGGGTGTCAATGATTCTCACCTAGTTCACATTGTATTCATGTGATAATTGGCCACTCCTATAGCGTTGCTCGTGAAAAGTGACAGCGCACAAGATACACGTAAGCAAATGGGCTTTGGATTGAATGGGGGCCCAGCAATCGCATTCTTTGAAGGAGTCTTGAGTCTTCCATTCCCATTTTCCCAAATTTTCTCTGCAGCGACTAGCGACCGACTTGAATCCGGAGTCGGGTTGCCATACATCTGGATTTTTCTGGATATGGAATGCGGGGGGAATTCCCAGTTTCCCAGAATGTATTCACTTCAACCTCACCTGCCTATATCTTCATCAGTTTCATCACAAATGCGATTTACGCAAGAAATTGACACCTAATTGGAGAAAATGTCCGGAATTTTCTACGGATTTTCTTTCTTGATCTGGCAACTTTAGTCCGGAGACGGTTGAGCGATTTCCAGACTGATCATGGAAGATCGTGACCTAGGGGCAGGTGTTCTTATGGCCCTACAAAAACAAGCGGTGGTGGGAGCCTTTACTTCCACAACGCCGTTCATGTGCCCTACATGAGGATTATCAGGGATAATAATAAAATAAAAATGTTTATTTGACGCTATAAATAGGTAGCATGTACATGCTTCAAAAGTTTTTACAGTCAATATCGTATAGTAGGTATTATGTATTGCTAGAAATCTGATACTAACCCGCAAACATAGAATTAAAATAAACCAGAAACCGTGATCGCGCCTAATACCGAAGCGTCAAAAACTACTCTTAAATAGAGTAGTTTCACGCGCAGCCAATCAGTCACTCTGACCATGGTATAATAAGATGTTTCGACTACTAATACATATATCATTAATCTGTGCTGACGACTTCGTATCGCGTAACGTGTTTTTCGGTGTCAAATTAAATTAGATTATGCTGTCTTGTGTCGTTCCTACCTGTAATAATGCAGCTGGACTAAAAAAGAAACAGGATGGGATCACATTTCATGTGCAAGTAGCACATTCAGCAATCAGGTTATTTAATTATTGAATAAATTGTTCAATTTAAATTTTCATAGAGAATGATGTGTCCATTTTGTTGATGTTGCCAATTTATGAGTTTTGATTTTCCCTACTTTTGATTACTATTAAGGGCTTTTCTTAGTATTTAGCAGTCTCCTTAGACTGTGCTGTGTCTCTCTTTTAGAGAGAGAGAGAGAGACGAGGTTTCCCGGGGTACAAGTTGCGAATATAACATCTATTTTGATATTGAAGATGGCGGACGCGACTTTTTAAATAAAATAAACATGGGTATCGTTTTTGAGGTTTCTCGGGGTTCTGATTACGAATATAACATCTATTTTGAGATTCAAGATGGCGGACGTGACTTTTTAAATAAAATCAATATAGGTATCGTTTTCGAGGTTTTCAAGGATTCTGATTGCGAATGTAACATCTATTTTGATATTGAAGATGGCGGACGCGATTTTTAAATAAAATCAACATGGGTATCGTTTTCGAGGTTTCTCGGGGTTCTGATTACGAATATAACATCTATTTTAAGATTCAAGATGGCGGACGTGACTTTATAAATAAAATCAATAAGCGTATCGTTTTCGAGGTTTTCAGGGGTGCTGATTACGAATATATTAACTATTTTGAGATTCAAGATGGCGGACGTGACTTTTTAAATAAAATCAACATGGGTGTCGTTTTCGAGGTTTTCAGGGGTGCTGATTGCGACTGTAACATCTATTTTGAGATCCAAGATGGCGGAGGCGACTTTTTAAATAAAATCAACGGGTATCGTAGCGATGGGCGATTGTTACTGATTCCAATAATCGAATGGTTTGATACTACTAATATTAACATTCGAATACAAAAACAATCGATCGCTAGTTCGCAAATTCGAATAAAACCGCTAGTTCATTCATTTACTTTGCCATACAAAATTGGTAATTTTTTGTACCTATAATAAAGTCTACTTTCAATTGATATTCTTAGTAATAAGTTAATAGTTACTGATTTGCGAACCGCTAGTTCATTCATCATTCAGCTTGCCATACAAATTTGAGCGTTTTTCTCGTACTATAAAGAGTACTTTTAGTTGATAGCAAACTAGTAGTTCGATGGTTTGATGATTCAATCAATTTGCCACACGAAATTGGGTATTTTTTCTCAGTACATAGAGTTTACTTTTAGATGAGGTTGCGGATATTCGAATATATAAACTAGTAGTAATGAAATTTGAATCGGAAGGAATGAGACGACGCAATACATTCTTATTTACTTCTCGCTTTTGTTCAAATTCGAATGAATTGTAAGGTTATTCGAATAATTTGAATGACTTTTACAATCGAATCATTCGAATAATATCATTCACAATCGCCCATCTTTAGGGTATCGTTTTCGAGGTTTTCAAGCGTGCTGATTACGAATATATAATCTATTTTGAGATTCAAGATGGCGGACGTGACTTTTTAAATATAATCAACATGGGTATCGTTTTCGAGGTTTTTCGGGGTGCTGATTGCGAATGTAACATCTATTTGAAGATCTAAGATGGTGGACGTGACTTTTCAGCACTCCGAGAAACCTCGAAAACGATACCCATATTGATTTAATTTAAAAAGTCACGTCTGCGCCATCTTGAATCTCGTAATAGATGTTATATTTGTAATCAGCACCCCAGGAAACCTGAAAACGATACCCATATTGATTTTATTACAAAAATCGCGTCCGCCATCTTGGATCTCAAAATAAATGTTATATTAGTAATCAGCACCCCGAGAAACATCGAAAACGATATCCATATTGATTTAACTTAAAAAGTCACGTCCGCCATCTTGAATCTCGAAATAGATGTTATATTTGTAATCAGCACGCCCGAAAACCTTGAAAACGATACCCATATTGATTTTAGTTAAAAAATCGCGTCAGCCATCTTGGATCTCAAAATATATGTTATATTCGCAATCAGCACCCCGGGAAACCTCAAAAACGATACCCATATTGATTTTATTTAAAAAGTCGCGTCCGCCATCTTGGATCTCAAAATTGATGTTATATTCGGAATCAGCACCCCCGAAAACCTCGAAAACGATACCCATATTGACTTTATTTAAGAAATTACGGCAGCCATCTTGGATCTCTAAATAGAAGTTGTATTCGCAATCAGCACCCCGGGATACCTCGAAAACGATACCCATATTGATTTTATTTAAAATGTCACGTCCGCCACATTGTATCTCAAAATAAAAGTCGCCTCGCCCGATCACACTTTTCGTAACGCATTCACCAGCTTACTCCCCAAGTCAAGCGTGCGTAAAGAAGTTTTACTTCAAAAAGTCGCGTCCGCCATCATGAATCTTAAAATAGATGTTACATTCGTAATTAGAACCCCCAGAAACCCCGAAAACGATACCTGTATTAATTTTATAGAAAAAGTCACGTCCACCATTTTAGCTGTCGAAGTAAATAGTAACAAAATAAGAATTCCTGTGAATGGACAATTTTGATTTTATTATCATCATACCTCCAATGTACACAATGTTTACCCCTAAAACGGATTAATAATGTCTGAGCTAGCAACATTACGCGGAAAGGAAGTGAGGGGCTTGGCGGAAAAATTCGTAAAGATCATGTTGTGGATATTTTATTATTTTCCAAAATTTGTGTTTCTTCGAGTGTTAATGTGTAATAATGGTGGATTATTAAATGTTAAGTGCTCGTTAACATGTACAAGTGTGGATAAATGGTACAAAGTTGAAAAACATGACTTTCGTATTATCTCATCATCCCCTCGGAAACCTAGTAAAGTTTCCATCACTTTACTAGGATACAAGTATAATATGTTCTATGATTACGACTGAAGGACATGTATCCAAGGTCATGAATAAATAAAAAAAAAATAGGAAGTGAGGCGGGGGCGGAACACTTATTTACTTTTTGGACACAGCGCGCGGCTTGCAGTTACAGTAGGATAGTAGGATGTGGATTCTGATTTATTTTAATTCTATGCCCGCAAACTAGGCCTGGACCCACAGACCAAGTAGAGATGCTACGCCTGGACCTGTATCTTGGGGGTTAGTGTTCCGCCATAGGAGCTTATGACACAAAAATACATTAATACATTGTTGACAGAGCATTTTCATTTTATACACCTAACATGATGTAGCATTCAAATAGTTAATAGGTATAATTAATCTTAACTATTATAAAATTGTAAACGTCTGTTTGTTTGTTTGTTTGTTTGTTCCAGCATCACGCTAAAACTACTGGACCGATTTTGATGTTTTTTTTTTTGTTTGAAAGCTGATGATCTGACTTAAAAACTGGTATGGGTTTTGAGAAAGAAAGAAAGAAAGAAAAAAAGAAAAAATTAATTCGTAGGTTGCGTACTCACCCGACAGATCGAAGCTTCTATGCATTTGCAAGAGCGGATAGTAATGTACGATGGAGTGGAGTGGACAGGGGATGGGACTGGGGATGGGACTGGGGACGGGACAGGGGACGGGACTGGGGACGGGACAGTGGACGGGACAGGGGACGGAACATGGGACGGGAAATGGGACAGGACAGTGGGACGGCACATGGGACTGGACATAGGATGGGACATGGGACAGGACATGGGACATGGGACGGGACGATAGTGATATGGTGAGATAGTGGGACAGTGGGACAGTGGGATAATGGGACAGTGGAACAGTGAGACAGTAGGACAGCGACAGTGGGACGGTGGGACAGTGTGGCAGAGGGGCAGTGGGGCAGCAGGGCAGCGGGGCAGTGGGCCAGTGGGGCACTGGGATAGTGGGGTAGCGGGGAGGTGGAGCAGTGGGGTTGTGGGGCAGCGAGGCAGCGGGACAGTGGGGCAGCGGGGCGGGGAAGCGGGGCAGCGAGGCAGTGGAGCAGCGGGGAGGCGAGCTAGCGGGGCAATGGGGTACCCGGGCAGCGGGGCAGTGGGGTGGTGGGGCATCGGGGCAGCGGGGCAGTGTGGCAGCGGGACAGCGGGGCAGTGGGGAAGCGGGGCAGTGGAGCAGCGGGGCAGGCTGTGGGACCGTGGGATAGTGGGGCAGCGGGGCAGTGGGATAGTGGTGCAGCGGGGCAGTTGGGCAACGGGGCAGTTGGGTAGCGGGGCAGTGGTTTTCCGGGGCAGTGGGGCAGTGGTATAGTGGGGCAGCGGGGCAGCGGGGAAGTGGGTTAGTGGGGCAGCGGGATAGTGGGGCAGCGCGGCAGTGGGGCAGCGAGGCAGCGGGGCAACGGAGCAGCGGGGCAGCGGGGCAGTGGAGCAGCGGGGCAGGCTGTGGGGCAGTGGGATAGTGGGGCAGCGGGGCTGTGCGGTAGCGGGGCAGTGGGATAGTGGGGCAGCGGGGCAGCGGGGCAGTGGGGTAGCGCGGCATTGGGGCAGTGGGGTAGCGGAGCGGGGCAGCGGGGCAGTGGGGCGCAGCGGGGCAGGCAGTGGGGCAGTGGGATAGTGGGGCAGCGGTGCAGTGGGGCAGTGGGGTAGCGGGGCAGTGGGGCAGCGGGGCAGCGGGGCTGAGGGGCAGCGGGGTAGTGGGGCTTTGGGGCAGTGGGGTAGCGGGGCAGCGGGGCAGTGGGGGGCAGTGTTTCAGAGGGGTAGTGGGGCAGTGGGGCAGCGGGGCAGCGGGGTAGTGGGGCATTGGGGCAGTGGGGTAGCGGGGCAGTGGGCAGCGGGGCAGTGTGGCAGCGGGGCAGTGGGATAGTGGGGCAGTGGGGCAGCCTGGCAGCGGGGCAGCGGGGCAGTGGGGCAGCGGGACAGTGGGACAGTGGACTGGACTGGAATGGAATGGACTGGGCTGGACTGACGTGGGTTAGCAGAATTTAACGCGAGCGGAGCCGCGGGTAAAAGCTAGTATAAAA
The DNA here is from genome assembly GCA_949699075.1 of Asteroscopus sphinx. Classification (NCBI taxonomy): domain Eukaryota; kingdom Metazoa; phylum Arthropoda; class Insecta; order Lepidoptera; family Noctuidae; genus Asteroscopus; species Asteroscopus sphinx. Next base: position 14,640,175 of record OX453022.1, on the reverse strand, counting down.
TAAAATAAAGGATAAGAACTTGTTTGTGAGGTTATGTGTGTGTTAGTGTTAGGTACCTATGTTGTGTATGGGTATGGTATGGAGTGGGAGTGTACCTATATGTATGTCTATGTTGGATACAGTAAGTGTGAATGAATGTGTAGGTGCTAGTGTGCGTATGTGTGTTCATTATAAATCTTAATAACTATTATAAAATTGTAAACGTCTGTTTGTTTGTTTGTTTGTTCCAGCATCACGCTAAAACTACTGGACCGATTTTGATGTTTTTTTTTTTGTTTGAAAGCTGATGATCTGACTTAAAAACTGGTATGGGTTTTGAGAAAGAAAGAAAGAAAGAAAAAAATAAAAAAATTAATTCGTGGGTTGCGTACTCACCCGACAGATCGAAGCTTCTATGCATTTGCACGAGCGGATAGTAATGTACGATGGAGTGGAGTAGAGTGGACAGGGGATGGGACTGGGGATGGTACTGGGGACGGGACTGGGGACGGGACAGTGGAAGGGACAGGGGACGGAACATGGGACAGGAAATGGGACGGGACTTGAGACGGGACATGGGACAGGACAGTGGTACGGCACATGGGACTGGACATAGGATGGGACATGGGACAGGACATGGGACGGGACGATTGTGATATAGTGAGATAGTGGGACAGTGGGCCGTGGGAGAGTGTGATGGTGGGACAGTGGGACAGTAGGACAGTGGCAGTGGGACGGTGGGACAGTGGGGCAGTGGGGTAGTGGGGCAGCGTGCCAGCGGGGCAGCGGGGCAGTGGGGTACCGGGGCAGCGGGGCAGTGGGGCAGTGGGATAGTGGGGCAGTGGGCAGTGGGGCAGCGGGGCAGTGGGGCAGCTGGGCAGCGGGGCAGCGGGGAAGAGGGGCAGCGTGATAGCGGGGCAGTAGGGGTGGGGCAGCGGGGCAGGCAGTTGGGCAGTGGGACAGTGGGGCAGCGGGGCAGAGGGGCAGTGGGGCAGTGGCGCAGCGGGGCCGTGGGTTACCGGGGCAGAGGGGCACCGGGGCAGCGGGGCAGTGGGGCAGTGGGATAGTGGGGCAGCGTGGCTGTGGGGCATCGGGGCAGTAGGGCCGCGGGGCAGTGGGGCAGCGGGGCACCGGGTGAGTGGGGCAGCGGGGCAGTGGGGAAGCGGGGCAGAGGGTCAGGATGTGGGGCAGAGGGATAGTGGTGCAGCGGGGAAGTGGGGCAGTGGGGTAGCGGGGCAGCGGGGCAGTGGGATAGTGGGGTAGCGGGGCAGTGGGTCAGCAGGGCAGTGGGGCAGAGGGTCAGACTGTGGGGCAGAGGGATAGTGGTGCAGCGGGGAAGTGGGGCAGTGGGGTAGCGGGGCAGCGGGGCAGTGGGATAGTGAGGCATCGGGGCAGCAGGGCAGTGGGGTAGCGGGGCAGTGGGGTGCATCGGGTCAGGCTGTGTGGCAGTGGGGCAGTGGGGAAGCGGGGCAGCGGGGCAGTGGGGTAGCGTGTCAGCGGGGCAGTGGGGAAGTGGTGTAGTGGGGCAGCGGGGCAGAGGGGCAGGCTGTGGGGCAGTGGGATAGTGGTGCAGCCGGACAGTGGGGTAGCGGGGCAGCGGGGCAGTGGGATAGTGGAGTAGCAAGGCAGCGAGGCAGTGGGGCTGTGGGGCAGTGGGGTAGCGGGGTAGTGTGGCAGCTGGGCAGCGGGGCAGTGGGGTGGCGGGGCAGCTGGGCAGTGGGGCAGTGGGGTAGCGGGGCAGTTGTGCAGCGGGGCACAGGGGCAGCGGGGCAGTGGGGTAGCGGGGCAGTTGTGCAGCAGGGCACAGGGGCAGCGGGGCAGTGGCATAGTGGGGAAGTAGGGCAGCGGGGCAGTGGGGCAGCGGGGCACTGGGACAGTGGGACAGAGGGGCAGTGGGGAAGCGGGGCTGTAGGCCGGAGGGGCAGGCTGTGGGGCAGTGGGATAGTGGTGCAGCGGGGCAGTGGGGCAGCGGGTTAGTGGGACAGCGGGGCAGCGGGGCAGTGGGGTAGTGGGGTAGCGGGGCAGTGGGGTAGCGGGGCAGTGGGGTAGCGGGGCAGTGGGGTAGCGGGGCAGTGGGGCAGTGGTGTAGCGGGACGGTGGGGCAGTTGTGCAGCGGGGCAGTGGGGTAGCGGGGCTGTGGGGCAGCGGGGCAGAGTGGCAGGTTGTGGGGCAGTGGGATAGTGGTGCAGCGGGGCAGTGGGGTAGCGGGGCATCGGTGTAGTGGGACAGTGGGGTAGCGAGGCAGCGAGGCAGTGGGGCAACGGGGCAGTGGGGCATTGGGGTAGCGGGGCAGCAGGGCAGCGGTGCAGTGGGGTACCGGGGCAGCCGGGCAGTGGGGCAGTGGTGTAGTGGGGCATCGGGGCAGAGGGGCAGGCTGTGGGGCAGTGGGATAGTGGAGCAGCGGGGCAGTGGGACTTTGAGGTAGAGGGGCCGCGGGGCAGTGGGATAGTGGGGCAGCGGGGTAGCGGGGCAGTGGGGTAGCGTGTTGCGGGGCAGTGGGGTAGTGGGGCAGCGGGGCAGTGGTGTAGTGGGGCAGCGGGGCAGAGGGCAGGGCTGTAGGGCAGTGGTGTAGCGGGGCCGCGGGGCAGTGGGATAGTGGGGCAGCTAGGCAGCGGGGCAGTGGGGTAGCGGGGCAGTGGGGTAGCGGGCAGCGGGGCTGTGGGGCAGCGGGGCAGTGGGGTAGAGGGGCAGCGGGGCTTTGGGGCAGTGGGGCCGTGGGGTAGCGGGGCAGTGGGGCAGTGGGGTAGCGGGGCATTGTGGCAGTGGGGCAGTGGGGCAGCTGGGCACAGGGTCAGTGGGGCAGCGGGGCAGCGGGGCAGTGGAGCAGCGGGGCAGTGGGATAGTGGGGCAGCGGGGCAGTGGGGCAGCGGGTCAGTGGGGCAGTGGAGCAGTGGGGCAGTGGGGCAGCGGAGCAGTGGGGCAGCGGGGCAGCGGGACAGCGGGACAGTGGACTGGACTGGAATGGACTGGACTGGACTGGACTGACGTGGGTTAGCAGAATTTAACGCGAGCGGAGCCGCGGGTAAAAGCTAGTAATTAATAAAATTATTCTATGCGACAAATGTAAGTAATTCTTCAGTCCCTTCACAATGCTGTCCTTGAAGCCAATCTGTAACTGTCTTTTTAATGTCATGTCTGCTAAGTCCAGCAATGTTTAATTTTTTGTTAATGGTATTGTATAGTTTACTACTTAAGGTGAATGCTACAGGGTTGCCCGCGAAATTCAAAATTTCTTGCGTTTTTTACTAATTGTAGCTCTGTTTTGAGTTGTATATCAATCAAAATACGATTTGCGGTAGTAATAACAATATATCTACTAAATAATACTTATAAAAAATATAAAAGTGGTTATCTTAAGCGTCATATTATCTGGAGATTTTTTAGTCTTAATATGTAACCTGTCAAGATTTTTTATGCAACGTAGTAGAGCAGGTGTTATCCACGGCTTGAGGATTTTTTGTTTTCTAGGTAGGTACCGAGACTTTTTGTGTATGCTTATAAACAATTGATGAGACTATGCTGCTGTATTCGCGTCCTCTTTTCCCAGAATATACGTGAAATCTGTGTTTTATATTTCCGATTTTATTGATAAGTAGTTTATACGAGATTTAGTGATGTTATATTTGCGTATAGGGTGAGCACTTTCCAGGAACAATACAATAGGCCTGTGATCAGATAAATATGATTCCAAGACTAATGTTACAGAGGGCTGTAATGGAGATCCGTATCCGCATCTGCAAATGTAGAGCATCCATTACATTTTTATGAGGATGTGACCCTATAGGTACAGTACCTACGCATATATTGTGATTTTTTAGGGTTCCGTAGTCCTACAAGGAACCCTTATAGTTTCGTCATGTCCGTCCGTCTGTCCTAATCCTTTACAGCTTAATAACTTCTACATTTATAAACATAAGTAAATGAAATTTTGCTAAAAAATGGTTTAGATATAGATCTCAATTTTAAAAGAATAAAAATATCTTGATAACTTATTTTAGGGGTGGCGCCCATACATGTGAATTGGGGATGAAATTATTTTTTTCGCTGCACCCCCTCGTGTAGTGTATCATTGAATACGTCTACTAAAATAAAGGTAATGCTTCATACATAACTTTTTTATCAGATATACCATCTGCGAAATACAGTTCGCCAAAGTGGCTTGCAATGTGTCCCCCCCCCCCCTGCCATTTCTAAACTATGCAACGTAGAAACTTATAGTCTTCCACATTGATAGACCTTTATAAAAACTCTATTTTAAAATTATTTCGAGTATAATGTGATTATAATATATAGGTATATATATATTTAATGCTAAGGACAAAAAAGGGTTTTTTCGTGAAAAACAATAGTTTAATAGAAAAATCTACGACTTTTAAAATATTACATCAAAATATCGCTAGCATTCTATCAAAAATGGAAATAGTTGAGCTAACGTTACTAGAATTACGAGACGCAAATAAAGAACCTGACATTTTATGTTTATCTGAAACCTTCATTGTTGCCGGAAATGAAAAATATGTGAAATTAAATAACTATAGGTACATTAGCAGCCGCATTTAGTAGATCCAAAAAGAGAGGGGGAACCTGTATTCTCGCAAAACAGGGTATTATTTGTAATGAGCTAACTCACATAAAAAACTATTCAACAAAGGATTCATTTGAAGCCTGTGGCTTTGAAATTCCATTGCACAAATTATTAATAGTATGTCTTTATAGAACGCCAACGTCAGACCCTTATGTACTTCTGAATAAACTCGACCAATTAATGTACAAAATGCTTAAAAAATATAGGTCAGGTACAAAAATAGTTATTGCCGGTGATTTAAATATAAATACTTTAAAATCAGGAAAAGTCACTACGTATCTAAAAGATTTATGTAATAACTACAATTTGCAAATCCACATTAATACTCCCACGCGGAAAGACTCTTGTATAGATCACATACTAAGTAACATCAAGAAAACTTCTGCAAATGTATTGCCTTTTTACCTATCTGACCACGACACAGCACAATTATTAGATTTCCCCGTAAAAGAGAAAAATTCGAAGGCAAAGTCATATTTTATTTATAAAAAAGATTATTGCAACGAAAATATTAAAAAATTCAAAGAATGCCTCACAAGTTTATTATGGTCAGAAGTACACATAGAGACTGACACAAATAAGGCTTTTAATAAATTTCACGCATTTTTATGTCTGATATACAACTTATGTTTTCCAAAAATAAAAATAAAGATTAACAACTCTTATGCAAATAAACAAAAATGTATAAGTAAGGGTCTAAGAAATAGTTGCAAAACTAAACGAACTTTACGATATCTCTATTATAAAAATAAAACTTTAGCGTACAAAATAAAATATAAAAAATATTCAAACATTCTAAAAAAGTGTATTATTAAATCAAAAGTAAATTCTAATATTAATTTCATAAAGAAAAGTCAAAACAAATGCAGAGCAACGTGGTCAGTCATTAACCATGAAATTGGGAATATAAAATTTGACAATAATATATCTGAAGTACAATTAAATAACCAAATTAAATATTCAACTCTGTAGATTATACGGGTGACATCGTTGGTGTGCCAACGATAACAACAGCTCCGCGCATTTTATCCATGTAAAAATACATAAAACGCATTAAAAACAACAAACAATCAATAAGTGTTCATAAAAAGTTCTAATAATTAAGTTCAAGTGTAATATCAGAGTTATTTTCATAAAAAGATAATATGAAAACAATAACAAAATTCAGTATTCAAACATATTGTATGCGATAAAAATTTAAAATATAAACTTGAAACTAATGAAATCTACATTCCAGTGTAATTAAAAGTATAAATATATAAGTGGAAGAATAAAACATTTTAAAAACAAAGCATACAAAACTAATAAATAACTTTAGTGACGGTTACAGTGAATAAGTTTAGAAATTCAAACTTTTTTTTGTCACACCGTCATAAACGTTTTATTCTCACAAAAACTCATAATAGGATAACTAATTTCAACGGAGTTTAATAAGGTGCAATTTGCGTAGTGGCTTCGCTGTTATACTTGTGATGCACGAGACTTGAGTTCGATTCCGACGCGCACATGAAAGTCTTTTTGTGCATTTCATAATTTGTTTATCATCAGTGTTTGAAAAAAACTTACAAGTGTAGCCACTAGCGCGACGCGACGGACAAATAATGTATAAGATGGGTTCCGAAGAAAAAAATATAACTTTACGATGTAAACACAATCTTGTAAGAACATTGTCATATGAATCACTTTGTGTTAAAGATACATCTATAAATTCTATCAACTCGGAAATGAATACTACAGCATTAAGTATGTTTGATTTGTCTACATGTGTTCCAACTTATGAAATCTCAAAGTTAAGAAAAGACTTAGAAGAAAAACAAGAATTGTTAGATAGCGCACATGCAGAGATCGATAAACTGACCCTTCAAAATATACAGCTACGAAAGGAAATAGAAGAACTATCAAAAACAAAGGTTCAACTAAAGAAAATGTTTACAGAGAGCTTATGTACACCAAAAACAAGAAATAGACAAACCACACCCAAAACTAGTGAAATAATAAGTTCGAGAAAGGCGATGTATAACATACAAACTTTGAAAATAAGTTCAGACTACACTGCCATCAATAATTCCGATGCAAATTCAACAACAAGTGTCAAAATTTCTTCTTCAAACATGACTGAAACTAATAAGATGGAAAATATCTCACAACAATATGATTTAGCAAAACATTCAGAAAATAAACACATAAATAATAACCAAAAATCTATTTATGTATTTGGTGCCCAACAATGTGTTGGACTAGCATTAAAGCTTATTCACTCAAGAATTAATAACATGTATGAAAATTACAGAATCGAGTCTATTACTAAGCCACATGCAACAGTGAATGATATACTGAAAAATTGTGAACAGATAAAACCAACAAATGATGACAAAATAATCATAAGTGTAGGAGAAAATGATGATAATCCTATGAAACTATTATACAACTTGTCATGTACATTAAAAAGGTTTGAAAAATCGAATTTCATTATACTTGGTGTTCGAAAAAGTCGTCATTTAAATGAAAATAAACTGAATGAAACACTAAAACTTTTTTGTAATAATATAAATAACTGTAGTTTCATTGACTGTAGTAACCTATCTGTCCATTTATTATGTAAGAATATAAATTTTACTATTGATACTATAGATTATAACTCAAAATACTTGTACTTTAATACAAAAAAGAGTGAAATTAATGTAATAAATAACTTCTTACCTAAAAAGGTTGCTCTTATACGTGAAATACCATTGCCTACACATGAAAACTCAACAGAAAAAGAGAGCAAAAATAGTCCCATAAGCCCATATGTCAAGAAAATCATTCCTAAAAGAGGAACATTGCCGTATTACTTCAAATTGGTACGCAAAGCTACCCCAAAACAAATAGTTGAACAAAATATAAAAACTACGACAGAAAACACGTTTTTTCTATAATACAAAACATAAAAATACTCTCACCATAGATCAATCTGAAACCTTAAATTCAATTACACTATTTCATCAAAACATAGCTGGCCTTTTAAATAAACAAGATAATGTAGAATTATGTATCGACAATTTTTGTAATAATAAGATATATGTTGATGTGCTATGTTTCTCAGAAACTTTTATAAAAAGAGGCAACGAAAACAATGTATCTTTAAAAGGCTTTAAACTTATTACCTCATACTCAAGAATAACGAAAAACAGAGGTGGTGTTTGTATTCTTGTACGACATGGCGTCGAGTACAAAGATTTGTCTGTTTTTAATAATATATCAGTGGATAAAGTGTTTGAATGTTGTGGAGTCGAATTACCCTACCTTAACAGTATAATTATTTGTTTATATAGAACCCCTAACAGCAACATAAACATTTTTTTTGACAAGCTTGAATTGCTGTTGCGTAAGATCTGTAACAAACCAAATAAAAAAATTATCCTCTCAGGTGATCTCAACATAAATACACTGGTAAACAATGAGATAAGTTCACGCCTAAAAGACATCATGAAAAATTTTGATCTTTATCTTCATATAAATGTACCGACTAGACAAAAGACTTGCATCGATCACTTTATAAGCAATATTAAGGACGCAAATGGTAAAGTTCACGAATTATTTCTCTCTGACCATAATACTGGTCAGACTTTAACGTTTTCCTTAGATAAAAAACCAACTATATTCAAAAGTTGGTATGTCTACAAAAGAAACTACAGTAAAGATAATCTAGACAAGTTTATAAATAGCTTATCATCATTAAGTTGGTTAGAAGTCTATGAAAACGAAAATTTAAATTCAGCATTTGATATCTTCCACGACACATTTTGCTTATTTTATAACCTTTGCTTCCCAATAGAAAAAGTTAAAATAAATTCAAACGGTACGTCACCAAAATGGATCACAACGGGAATAAGAAAATCCAGTAAGCAAAAAAGGAAATTAAGATATCGTCAGTACATATCCCAATCAGAGTACGATAAATCGTACTATATAAAATATAACACAATCTTTAAAAAATGTTTAAGCCAATCAAGACATCAAATAAATTTCAACTTTTTGTCATCAGCAAAAAATAAAGGGAAAGCAGCGTGGCAAATTATAAAAGATAAAACAGACCGAGTTAATTTTAAAAGTACGATAGATGCAATTAAAATTAATAATAATATTATAAATAAACCAACAGAAATTTCTGAGACTTTCAATGATTTCTTCATTAACATAGCAAATAGTTTCCAGAGTAACATAAAAAGTAACGTAACACAATCTATCTCCAATTTAAATATGAACCAAAGTATGTTTCTACAGCCATGTTGTAAAGACGAAGTAAAGAAAATCATAATGTCACTCAACAATACCATATCTGTTGGTTTCGATGGAATAGCGACTCACATTTTAAAATCTTGTGCCACAGTTATATCACCGGTCATTGAATACTTAGTTAACCTCTCATTCTGGCAGGGTACTTTCCCAGAAAAACTTAAGCTTTCTATAGTAAAGCCTTTGTTTAAAAAAGGTGACAAGGATGATGTATCCAATTACCGTCCAATAACATTAATTTCGAATTTGTCAAAAATTTTTGAAAAAATTATGCACAGTCGACTTATGTGTTATTTAGAAAAATTCCAAATTATAAAACAAGAACAAAACGGCTTCCAGAAAAAAAAATCCACGACTTTAGCTGCTTTCACATTAATTAAAAGTGTCATTGAAAACATAGATAAAAAAGTACCAGTATCAGTTATCTTCTTTGATATGAGCAAAGCCTTCGACTTTGTTAACCACGATTTGCTCATACAAAAATGTACACATTATGGAATCAGAGGTATAGTAACTGAATGGATAAAAAGCTACTTATCTAATCGGAAGCAAAGTGTAGAAATTGGCTCTATTGACGACAATCATGAGTATAAATCGTATAGATCCCGATATCTTCAAACTATATCTGGTGTTCCACAGGGAAGTATACTCGGTCCTTTACTCTTTCTAATCTACATCAACGATTTACCCACAGCCATTCAACATCAATGTATACTTTTTGCTGACGATATATCAGTCATAGTCGCGGATATATCAGATAAATCCCACGAAGATAGCCTCAATGAAACAGTTGACCGAGTTTTAAACTGGCTGGCTATAAACGATTTATGTGCTAATTTAAATAAAACTAGATACGTTAATTTTCAAAATTACAATAATAAACAAAAAAAGTATAACGTAGTTTGTCAAGGACAAAATATTTTAAACAGTAATGAATATAAATTTCTTGGACTCATTCTTGACCAACATTGTAATTGGAAATCGCACATAGAATACGTACACAAGAAACTAAATCAATTCGTATTTGCTTTAAAGCGTTTAAGACGCACAGCGAGTGAAGCAGTTGCCTTTACTGCATACCACGGATATGTTACTTCTTTTTTACGGTACGGCCTTCTACTCTGGGGGAACTCTACACATATTAACAAAGCTTTCCTGATACAAAAAAAGTGCCTAAGAGCTATCTGCGGCATAAGTCCAATAACATCCTGTAGGCCAATATTTAAGAAAAAAAAACTTTTAACATTAACAGGACTATACATCATGCAGGCTGGAGTTTTTGTAAAAGAGCATCCTAATTTTTTCGAGTCTTGTGACATTGATGCCAAATACACGCGTAGAGACCCAACACGATTAAGAATGCCTAGTCATAAAAGTGCACTACGCCATAAAAATTGCCATATATCAACAATTAAAATTTTCAACAAGATCCCGAAAGAGATTCGAGAGCTTCCTGTGAGGCGCTTCAAATCCAAATTATTTATATGGCTGATAGAAAATTGTTTTTATAATTTAAAGGAGTTTTTTGATAAATAATGTAGAAATGTAGGTAACTAATAAATAAATTATAATTTAACATTTATGAAATAAAATTGTAATTGATAAATAAATTAAAATTGTAATATATAAACTAAAATCGAAATTCATAAATAAATTATAATTGATATATGTTATGAATGTAATTAGTGTAATAATAATAATTGTAAAGGTTTTATTATAATGGGATAAATTTTGATTTAATAATGTTGTAGAATGTTAATTAGTTTTTTTTTTAAAGTTTGTAATTTAAAAGAAAAAAAACTATAATGAACTCCATTGTAATTTAAAAGCATTGTTAAATATTTATTTATTTATTTAACATGCATTATGAAAAAATTTGTATGCCAGTACCTGGTGGAACATGTATTAGTTCAAAATAATGTTTTCTAACACCTTATTGTACCATGTTTGATGCAAATAAATACTATTCTATTCTATTCTATTCAAATACTGACTAATCCCACGGACATAGCGAATGCTTTTAATAATTATTTTATTGACTTGACGAACATCTTGACATTTAATAATTTACATCAATATAATAATTCTAAAGTGACAATTCCTAACTCCATGTTTCTCAGTTTCATGACTGAAGACGAGGTCAAAAAGGAAATCATGGCTTTAAAAAACACTAACTCCGAAGGCTATGACGGAATTAGTACAAAAATAATTAAAGCGTGCAGTACGGAATTAATTCCTATATTAACATATTTAATTAATCTCTCTTTTTCTACAGGAACTTTTCCTGATGCCTTGAAATTATCAGTTGTGAAACCATTGTACAAAAAAAGCGACAAAAATGACGTTAAAAACTATCGCCCGATTACTCTTATACCTATTTTGTCAAAAGTATTCGAGAAATGTATGCACAAAAGGCTAACAGACTTTTGCAGCAAATACAACATTATAACAAATGAACAGTTTGGATTCCAAAAGCACAAGTCGACAACACTAGCTATATTTACACTTTTAAGCAATCTTCTGAATAACATTAATAATAATCATTTAACAACGGGACTTTTTTTCGATCTGTCGCAAGCTTTTGACTTTGTGGCACATGATGTTTTATTGAGAAAGTTAGAAAAAATTGGAATTAGAGGACTAGCACTAGATTGGATCTCGTCTTATATAAGTGATCGAAAACAAAGTGTTGTCATAAATAAAGTGCATGAAAACGTACTGACTTCTTACTCTTCTGATTCTAGAGAAAATAAATGCGGTGTCCCTCAAGGGAGTGTGTTGGGCCCCATATTATTCATTTTATAATTATATAAATGACATACCACTAGTGACTGATCATAAATGTATTTTATTTGCAGATGACATTTCGATTATTGTGACGTCTAATAAGAACTGTAACTCAATATCTGATCATGAAAAGGAAATTAATAATACTATTGACAAAATTTTAGAATGGCTACATACAAATAAATTAAAAATCAATTTAGGTAAATCGAATTATATACAATTTAATAAATCGAAACATGCCAAATACAATTTCAAACTTAATATTGATAAGTTAAAAGAAGTTACACATACCTACTAAATTTTTGGGTGTACCTACTCATAGATCAAGACTTAAATTGGAAAGTACATCTAGATAATTTGTGCAGTAGGGTTAATAAGTTTGTTTATGCTCTCAGTCAAATAAAGAATGTTACAAATATGAAAACGGCCATTACAACATACCACGCTTATATAGAATCAATTTTACGCTACGGGCTTATTATATGGGGAAACAGCACGGATAGAGACAAAGCATTCATTGCACAAAAAAAATGCATCAGAGCCATTTGTGGAATCCGCCCTGACGAGTCCTGTGAACCATTTTTTAAAAGCCTAGGTTTATTACCCCTTCCTTCACTTTACATTTATGAAATCTGTAGTTTTGTGTACAACAATAAGGGATTGTTCAGAAAAGCATATGAAGTAAACTCTCGTATAAAAAGAAATGCAAATAGACTTGTGTTAAATAGTATTCCTAAACCAGACAATTATGCTAAAAGTTGTATTGTGATGTGTGTACATATTTATGGGATCAACCCGCAAATCGCGAAAAAAAATCAGGTTACCCCTACATTTTGTCGATTTATGTTGAACACAAATGTAGGCAACAACTGATTTTTTTTTCGCTATTTCTGGCTTGGTCCCAAAGTAAAAGTTGTTCATACTGATGAGTACGATGTTCCGTAGCGTCTACACGTTGCTGATAGTTAGATGTTAATTTAGTTCCGTCAGAGCCAATGTAAAGACGTCTGAAATAGAAGTTGCACTGGGCAATGCGTAGCATCTCTACTTGGTCTGTGACTGGGCAGGGGCACTTTAATATTACTGAGTGCTTAAGAGCACAACTGTCAATTATTGTCGGCGACAGAGTAACTCCTGGAGCCTTACCACAACCTTTTACGTAGCGAACCAATTCCAGCCCCAAGCAGAGCAACATCACAATACGACGACCGCCAGCCGCGCGTCGACCAATCAGCGCGTCGGATTTTACGAATGTCGCGCGTAGAATATTTTTGATGTTGTATTTATACTTTTAAAAATGAACATGTTGTAATCCTCTTCTAGACAATAAATATTGAACTAAGCATGCTAGATTAAGCTAGGTTTCAAATCCTGTAAGAATTAAATGAGAAGTAAGAAAGTTATTAAGGATTTGGTAATAAATCGATAATTAAATACAGAGATTAGGTTGTTTAGATGAGGTTGTAACGAGGCTAAACTCGTTACGCTGCTCACCACCTTATTGAAACTTCCTGGCCACTTTATAAAACTTTACCTATCCAAATTCAAAATTTTAAATTCTTCTATAATTTTCTATTTTTATTAAAAACAAGAGACTTATATCGCAACCTTGGCCGGGCATGGACGTGTCCGACCATTACAGTTTTTTATATATTATTTTACTTATCCAGTTTCCATATTGTACGCTGAAAGACACTCATGTGTCTGTGACTGTGTCTCATAATCATTATATTATTTTATTAACAAATAGTCAATGTATCAATTTACCAGTTAGTGAGATTCAGTATACCAAAAACGTTCCTGTTGTGTTTTTATTGTTTGTGCCGACCTACCAACCTACCTACCTACCTGAATCCAGCCCGAGCTAGCTGCATGGACATAGCAGCAGCTCAATTGTTTTATAGTCGGAGTTGACCTACCACTCCTCCGGCCCTCCGTACTACTGACCCTCTCTGCCCTCCATACCTCAGAGGAGTTCCATAACTCCATACCACTAGTTCCTGTACCACTAGTTCCTGTTGTTCCTGAGTTCTGTTCCTGTAGTTCCTGTTCTCCTCCTACTTCCGTGTCACCGTGTGCCAAGCCACCGAACCCTCGACCCTGCGAGTCTCCTGCCCGAGCCACCCACACCGACCACGACGCGACACTGGCGCCCAACTGTATTTTGATTATTTTATTGTGATAATATATTTATTTTCTTTGTTTTTTTATAATCACCCACCATTTATTTTTTTCAAAATTCTAAAAGTCACCGGGCGACAACATAATCCTTTGTATTATTCTTATTTGGCCATCATTTAACTTATCATTTTCACCTGTTTTATAACCCATAAATTTCTTGATTTCTTTTTTATACCAGTTTGTTATAAAATCAACATTACAAAAAAATTACACACATTTTAATCAGACATTTAATACAAATATACAAACATAACTCCATACAAAACTATACAGTATACAAAGCAATAAACATACTGCATTTACATACAAAAATACCGCACCGGTTGCTCAACAGCAACTACACCCACTGAAGGCACTTGAGGTTTAAATCCAACTTGAGAAAACTTGGGTTGGATTACCAAAAGTCGCTGGAAGATAACACATCCTCGTCGAAGGAGAATATCCTTCCACTTGGTACTGCCACATACTCCCAACGGTATATCCATAGGTCTTCGAGACCGACTCTGGTGTACTGTTGCGGAGCACACATTACAATCACTATTCACACCATATTATTCAATTATTCAACCACATTTATTTTGATAAATTTTATTGACACATTTACCTGGTGTCAATAAAATTTTCATATTCCGAAAATTACATTTTTTATTCTTCTTTAACCAAAAAGGTTCCAATACTTCAAATGCGATATAAGTCAATTTATTTTTAAATTCAAACTAAATACTCTTTTTATAAATATATATTTACTATCACTCATCTCATTACCCTTGGTATTTATTTTGGCAAATATATTATACCATTATATAATAATATGTATTAATACGTATATATTTCTATTCTACTACCTATCCTTCTATTCTATCCTCCTATTATATTCTATCCTTCTATTCTATCCTTCTTTCTTCTACTCTTCTATTCTTCATCTATACTTCTTCTCTTTACTTCTATTATATTATATTATTATTATTATTTTTCTACTTTACCCTAGATGGGTTTAGACTCATATAGTCTCTCTTGTAGGTTTCGAGCGGTGCACAACTCGACATAAAATAAGCCTTATGTGTTCGAGCGGTGCATAACTCGATAAAAATAAGCCTTATATGTCGAGGTGTGAGAACTCGTAAAAAAAATTCAATCGGGTTTTCTAAAGGTGCGGGCGACGACACCTAATTTAAATAAATAAGCCTTAAGTCATTGTAAACAGAAGGATTTCTTGACGAGTATGTGTCACCTATAAATGTGTACCATATCTCTCTCCGTATGCAAGAATTTTGAGTGATGATGTATGAATAATTTTGAGTGATGATGCATGAATCTGTACCAAGTCTTCCTTCACAACCTCAAAATTTATAGGTGTTAATAATATTATTGTTCAGGGATTTAGGGGTATTTTTATGTATATATATATAACTCACTCACCTCATCCATTAATATTTATTTTGATATTATTTTATTTATATTTTTCTTATAAAACTTACGTATTTATTAACTTTGTAAAAAAAATCTTCTAAAGATTTTTTTTTACACCGGCCCACCCGGGTAGTGTAACGAGGCTAAACTCGTTACGCTGCTCACCACCTTATTGAAACTTCCTGGCCACTTTATAAAACTTTACCTATCCAAATTCAAAATTTTAAATTCTTCTATAATTTTCTATTTTTATTAAAAACAAGAGACTTATATCGCAACCTTGGCCGGGCATGGACGTGTCCGACCATTACAGTTTTTTATATATTATTTTACTTATCCAGTTTCCATATTGTACGCTGAAAGACACTCATGTGTCTGTGACTGTGTCTCATAATCATTATATTATTTTATTAACAAATAGTCAATGTATCAATTTACCAGTTAGTGAGATTCAGTATACCAAAAACGTTCCTGTTGTGTTTTTATTGTTTGTGCCGACCTACCAACCTACCTACCTACCTGAATCCAGCCCGAGCTAGCTGCATGGACATAGCAGCAGCTCAATTGTTTTATAGTCGGAGTTGACCTACCACTCCTCCGGCCCTCCGTACTACTGACCCTCTCTGCCCTCCATACCTCAGAGGAGTTCCATAACTCCATACCACTAGTTCCTGTACCACTAGTTCCTGTTGTTCCTGAGTTCTGTTCCTGTAGTTCCTGTTCTCCTCCTACTTCCGTGTCACCGTGTGCCAAGCCACCGAACCCTCGACCCTGCGAGTCTCCTGCCCGAGCCACCCACACCGGCCACGACGTGACAAGGTTACTTATGTTTTCGATTAGGATAGGCTTTTATTATGTTTTATTTGTTGTTATTCCCTATTTTATAAAGGTTTTATATGCTACATTGTCTAATTTAATTGTTTTCTATAAGTTATTTTATTGAAACTTGTTTTGTATAAAAAACCATGTTAGAGTTAAGAAAGGTCAATAAAACTTACGGAACCATAGTTTCTAGTAAATTTCCAGTTAGTGGAAACCAATAAATTGTTAATTAGTGGAAAATTGAGAAAGTGTATTTTCAAACTACGATCGATCTATTTGTTTAGCTGTTTTTAGTAAAGGGATTTTTGTCTTAGGGAATTGGGGCTAATTGGCTGTTAATATGCATAGTGCATATAGATAAAGGGTTAACAGTTCAATTTGCATGTGAATCGGACAAGAAATAAGCAAGCTAGGCATATGTGAAGTTTTAGGTCGATCGAAATTTGTAAATTTTTAACAGTTTTTGTTCTAGAAACTTTTTTGCTATTAAAGTTAGGATTTAGCAATTAGACACTGTAGATAGGTGACGCCATGGCGCATCTTTTGGCATATAATATGTAAATGTGTGATAGGGTTATAAGCATAATAAAGGCCCATGAAGGGTTCTCACATAGAGAAAATTAGTAGATTTAGAAAACATTTTGGAATCTAATTGCGCGGCTCGTGATCACGTGATCAGTAATTTAGTACTGCGTAGTACGAGGTTATAAAAGAAAGTGACACGAAAGCCCGGATTTTTGGGTAACTCGCACACCAGGGTGCGCGTGGTAGAACGTTGACCGGCGAACATTGGGACGGTGCCTAGGATCGACTGCCGCGAGGCACGAGACACGGGCCGCCCTGATCTTAACGAGGAACGTTCTGCCATCAAGTGGACTATTGTCCAAAGGCGTGGGTGTACGGTGGGGCTATCCCCTGCCAGCCGTCAAAACGTGTTGTCAAAAAACGAGTCGTCAAAACGTGCCGTCAAAAAACGAGTTGTAGAGAAACGATAGGGTAAAGAAGAAAGACAAAATACAATGAATAGATTAATTATTAATTTGTTTGATTGACAGATTTTTATTATTCGTCGCAAGGCAACCTGATTGACGTCTGTCCAATATTTTTATCTTTTTGGTTCATTGAATGAGATCGAGACAACATAGAGGTGGAGTACGCCACACCACTCCCCCCCAGAGACCGTCTTATGGGCGATATTGTTTCGGTAAACGTACTGTTCTTCCCGAACGTGTCTTTTTTTCTGTGATTTCCTTTTCGCGATCTATTTTTTTCTTGTCAGTTTTATCATCATGATTTATAATCACAGGTAGACTTGGAGGAGGTGGTACGTCATTTCTCGGATCAGCACTCTCAGTTAGTACATAGGCAGGTTTAAGTCTTTCAATTGACACAGAAACAGGTTTCCCTTTGATTATTATTTTGAAGACTTTGCTGTTTCTCTCTTTCACCTCGTACGGTCCTTTATAAGCCGGTTGGAGTGCTGCCTTGACAGTATCATCTCTGAGATAGACGTGTGTGGTTGTAGCAAGGTCTTTGAAGACAAACACGGATTTTTTACAGTGTCTGGAAGCTGGTTGCGGTTGTAGATTCTTGGCTATCAGTCTAAGTCGTGCCATAAAGTCTGTTATGTCGTCACTTTTGTCCTTAGATGGTTGGAATAACTCTCCAGGTAATCTTAGTGGTTCTCCATAAACCATTTCAGCTGCAGAAGCCTGGATGTCTTCTTTGAAGGCGCTCCGGATACCAAGTAACACCAGTGGAAGTGACTCTGTCCAGTTTGGATTTGCGTGACAGACGATGGCTGCTTTCAGTTGCCTGTGTAATCTTTCAACCATTCCGTTACAAGCAGGATGATAAGCGGTTGTCTGCTTGTGTTCGAAACCAAAAATATTGGCCAGACTTTTAAAGAGGGCCGACTCGAATTGCCGACCTCTGTCCGTTATTATAGTAGTTGGGCAGCCGAAGCGTGCTATCCACATAAATATTAGACCCTTGGCTACTGTCTCAGCATTGATATCAATAATTGGTAGGGCTTCTGGCCATCTAGTGAATCGATCGACGGCTGTAAGACAGTACCTGTAGTTGTTTGATATTGGCATTGGTCCTATCAGATCTATATGGACCGTGGTAAATCTGGCACGTGGAAGGTTAAATATTCCAGGAGCCGTAGACACGTGTCGTGTGATTTTTGCTTGCTGACACGGGTGGCATGCCTTTGTCCATTCGCGGCAGTCCTTTCTCACGCCGGGCCATACATAGCGCTGAGTTACTAGCTTCGCGGTAGCCTTAGCACCAGGGTGGCTGAGTGAATGCAAACTTTGGAATACTTGCCGTCAAATGATGCTGTGACAAAAGGCCGCGGAACTTGATTGCTGTCATCACAATACAGTTCAATTTGCGTTCCGGGGACAATTACTTTGCGTAAGGTAAGCGATGTTTCTCCTTTCAGTAATCTTTGCAGCTCTGGATCGTTATTTTGTGACTCTGCTAGAAGTGATATGTCAACAGGCTTGGCAAGTTCTTCAATTCGGGATAATGTATTCGCCACCACATTGTCTTTTCCGGATATGTGACGTATATCCGTGGTAAATTGCGCTATATAGTCAAGATGGCGAAACTGTCGGGGTGAGCATTTATCCTTTTGACTAGCAAAGGCATAACAAATAGGTTTGTGGTCCGTGTATACGGTAAAGTGCCTTGCCTCCAGCATATATCTAAAGTAACGGATTCCTTCGTAAATCGCAAGTAGCTCTCTGTCATATGGAGAGTATTTACACTGCGATGGACTCAATTTCCGGGAAAAGAAGGCAAGTGGTTCCCAAGCGTTATCTTTATATTGATGAAGGGCAGCGCCTATTGCTACGTCCGAAGCATCTGTTACGGTTGCGATTTTTGCATTCAGGTCTGGATGCGCTAGAAGCGTGGCGCGGCACAGACTGTCTTTGCATTCTTCAAATGCTACTAATGCGTCGCCAGTAATACTCACTGGGTGTGAGCCTTTAACTCGGTCAGTAAGTAGTGCATGCAATGGTTTTTGGACTTTAGCTGCTCCAAGTAAGAATTTTCTATAAAAATTAAGCATACCTAAAAAGCGTCGTAATTCCTTCACCGTCTTTGGTACTGGAAATTCCTTGACTGCCGAGACCTTTGATTCCAGTGGTTCGATTCCAGCAGATGAAACTTTATATCCCAAAAATGTAACTTCGGGAACTCCAAATATACACTTCGATGTGTTTATGACCATACTGTAATCTCGAAGTTTTTCAAATAAACAGCGTAAATGCTTCATGTGCGTAGCTTCGTCTGGGGAAAATACTAGAAAATCATCCAAATATGTATAGACGAAGTCTAAGCCTCGGGTCATCTCGTCTACGAAGCGCTGGAAAGTTTGGCCAGCATTTCTAAGACCAAAAGTCATAAATGGGAACTCAAATAACCCAAATGGAGTTGTAATAGCCGTCTTTGCTATATCCTCACTGCTTACAGGAATTTGGTTGTATGCTTTGGTGAGGTCTATGGTAGAGAAGACTCTGCATCCAGAAATATTGTGGGTGAAATCATGAATATTGCGAATTGGGTAACGGTCAGGAATAGTTTTGGCATTTAACATTCGGTAATCACCGCACGGGCGCCAACCATTATCTTTTTTAGGTACCAGGTGCAGTGGTGATGCCCATGGACTTTCTGAGGGTCTAGCAGTGCCGCTCTTGATCATAGCCTCAAACTCTTGCTTGGCAATAAGCAGTTTGTCTGGGGCCAAACGACGTGGAGAACAGGACACAGGGGGTCCAGGCGTAGTCTTTATGTGATGAACGGTGTTGTGACTGACCATACGTTCAGTGCCAGCAGGGCGCGTAATTTCGGGGAACTGACGTAGAAGTACATGGTAGTTTGACTCGCCGATCAATGTTTTCACTGAAGATATAGTGTTCGACGATGATACCGATGCTGCTGCTGTTGTCAGTGTTGTGATGGTGTCTATGAGGCGTTGATTTCGGCAGTCGACTATAAGACCGTAGAAGGACAAAAAGTCGACACCAATTATTGGCTTCGTGACGTCTGCTACGATGAAACGCCAGCTATAGTCCCGACGCAGGCCAAGATTCAAATTGAAGTACGCAAAACCATATGTTTGTATCTCAGTGCCATTCGCAGCGTAGAGTTGGAAGTTGGTCGGGGATCGGCGTTCGCGTAGTGCAGTGCGAGGGAAGACACAGAGATCGCTGCCTGTATCAACGAGAAACTGCATCTAGTTTCTGCGGTCTGTCACGAACAGGCGACCAGGTGCTATATTATGGCTGTCGGATGTCGCCATTACCGACTGCCTTGCTAGTTTTCCGGTTTGTAGTCACAAGGTTTGACGCAATGAATCGCTTTTCTCCCGTGCTTGTGATGATACCAACAAATTGGGAATTTACGGTAGTTAGACTGTGATCTGGTCGGCTTTCTGTCTGTATTGTCTCCTCGGATTCTTGATCTCGATCGGTGATTCGATTGCGAAAGGGCGCTGACCTGCCTCGTAAGTTCGCTTATTTGTCTTGCCATCAACTCGAGCGCAGATTCCGATGATGTAGATGTTGCTGCGGCTACCTGAGGTGTAGATGGTACGATTTCATGTACACTGTCAGCCAAATCTGTCAGCGTTTGTAAATCCGATGTCTTTTGAGACACGATGATTGGCTGTAGTGCGGTGGGCAGGCGACTAGTCCAAATAGTCCGAATGAAATCGTCAGGGACCGTGGGGCCTGCCAACCGTTGCAGGTGGCGCAGGAATTGCGATGGTCGACGGTCGCCCAGTTCCTCATGCATAAGTAGTTGTTTTACTTCTTTTTCTCGAGATGCCGATAAACGTTTAATGAGTTCGGATTTCAAACGTTCGTATTTTCCGGTTTTCGGGGGCGACACAATTATATCTTTGACTTCGGCGGCATACCTGTGTTCCAAGGTTGAAGTCACGTAGTAAAATTTTGTGTCTTCGTCTTTGATTCCTGAAAGGGCAAAATTTCCTTCCAGTTGTGAAAACCAAACAGCGGGCTCTTCTGCCCAAAATGGGGGTGGTCGAACGCCGACACGAAAAAGTTCGGTCGTCCTTCCTGAATCAGCATTGCCCCCAGCTAATAATTCTGCATCAGATTTTTCCATCGGGGTCACCAGTGTAGAGAAACGATAGGGTAAAGAAGAAAGACAAAATACAATGAATAGATTAATTATTAATTTGTTTGATTGACAGATTTTTATTATTCGTCGCAAGGCAACCTGATTGACGTCTGTCCAATATTTTTATCTTTTTGGTTCATTGAATGAGATCGAGACAACATAGAGGTGGAGTACGCCACAGAGTCGTCAAAACGTGCCGTCAAAAAACGAGTCGTCAAAACGTAGTCATAAAAACGTTAAAGGTACACGCCCACGCCACAATCTACTACTATTATAAAATTGTTAAATGTCAGTTGTCTGTTTGTTTGTTTGTTTGTTTGTTCCAGCATCACTATAAAACTACTAGACCGATTTTGTTGAAAGGGTTTGTGACTAAAAACTTATGATTTGACTTAAAAACTGGTATGTATTTTATCTCGCTACGATGACGGGAACCGGTGATTTTTAATTATATTTTTCTATAACATATTGCATACATTAAGGTGATTAAGGCGCTCATATCCAGCTGTCATTCGCACGCATGCGCTCTATCGCGCGCCTCCATAGAGAAAATACGGCTGCTAAAGAAATTGCATTAAAAACTTTTTGGTCTGGCCGAATTGTACAGAGTTTAACGTTTATGCTCAGCTAGCTCAGTTCTTTGGTGTGAAATTAAACCAAACACATACACAATATAATGATAACGTTTATTGACACACACTTTACACATAAGCTCACAATTCTCAGGGGTTTTACAATAATCAATAATCTAAAATGCACAGGTACACGCCGAAGCGACAAGTAGTAACTTAACATTAATATTAAATATGGCGGCGGAAGTGCCCGATCACTCGCGATAACGCGCGGGACGCCGAGTGTTTCGGCGAGCGCCCCGACAGGTGTCGCTCGTCGACGTCGCGGGATTTTCAAATACTGCTTCCGCGCGGGAAGTTTGAATAATAGTTTCAGAGCTAGTAGTGTCGCGCGTCACACACTCCCCCTCCAAGTTGGGAACGCGTCCCGAGTCCAACTTGGGACTTAACTCACGGGCGCGCGGTCTGCCTCTGCGTCTTCTAGGCATGATCGGAACGGTTGAATCTAAGGGAGAAGTCAAGAGGGTTAAGTCTGAGCTATGGTACTTCCCTATCACGTTATTAGAGAGGTCGGAAAGAACAAAAGTCGTAGGGCTGGTGATCTGCCTAACACGATAAGGACCATCACGTCTAGGCATGAATTTTCGCGTGATACCTTTAGATGCGTTACTAAGATCGTGTGTCTTGAGCAGAACTAAATCTCCTACGTTTATCTTGGGTTCCTTCTGACGGGAACCATCTGCTACTAGTTTACGAGTGTCTTGACATTTCTCTACTCGCTCCCTAATATCAGAAAGTGACGAGATAAAAGTTCGCAAGTAAGGAGTGACCTGAGGAACAAAGTTTTCCTTATCCAATATACTGCGTAAATCATGATGAACATCGAATGGGGTTCGCAACTCTCGCGCAAAAGTTAAATACGCAGGCGTCTTACCCGTGGTGGAGCACACGGCGCTATTCATAGCGAATCTGACGTACGCCAAGTGTTTAGGCCAATCGGTGTGTGTTGTTTGGACTAACATAGACAACTGTACCTTGAGGTCCCGATTTTTCCGCTCAGCGGGATTGGCCTCTGGGTGGTATAAAGGGATTAGCTCCTGCTTAACGCCCATCAGATGCATGCACTGCTGCATGACAGCGGATACGAATTGCGTACCATTATCAGAGACGACACGTCGCGGCAATCCATATCGGAGGAAGTAATCTTCCAGGAGGACACGAGAGCAAGCTTCTGCGGTAGCATCAACAAGCGGAAAAAGTTCTACCCACCTTGTAGCTACATCCTCAATTAAAAATATCCATCGCTCCCCCTGGTCTCCAGGTGGTAGCGGACCAAATAAATCAATAGCTAGGACCTCGCCTCGCTGCTGAAGTACAGGAGTTTGTAATAACCCTGATGGTTTTTGATTAGATGGTTTATAACGTAGACATTCGACGCACTTCTTCAAATAATCCGTTACATATCTGCGCATGCCTGGAAAATAATACCTTTCCCTTAGTCGTTGAAGGGTCCGTTCTATGCCCTGATGGCCGGCAGTGGGAGAATCATGGAGCTCCTTTAGAATCTCATCCCGCATAGAGCTCGGAATCACCAGCTGGGCATCTTCAGCATCAGACTCCGGGTCGTACCGGTAAAGAACACCGTGTGACAATACGTACCCTCTCTCCAACCATCGACTAAAGGTAAGTTCATCGGGATCTTCCAAGTCCTGAATAATTTTATGTATATCCGGGTCGGCTAGTTGAGCAGCTCGTAGGTCAGCTGGGCTAGTAGAAGGTAAATTTATGACAACTGGACAAAACCCACACTCTTCAGTGTCCTCTTCATCAGCACATGGTGGGCGGCTTAACGTGTCCGCGACTACGTTAGCCTTTCCTGGTACATACTGATAGGTAATGTTAAATGACTGCAGTTTAAGTGCCCAACGGACCAACCTACCTGAGGGTGACTTCACGGTGAGCAGCCACTTTAGCGGCTGATGGTCGCTCCTGACTATCACCTGGTGTCCATCAATATACCCTCTGAAGCGCTCAACGGCCCATACAACGGCCAAGGCCTCCCGTTCTGTAGTACTGTAGTTTTTCTCTGCAGAAATTAAAAGACGACTTGCGTACTCTATGGGGCGTTCTTCAGCGCCCTCACCCTGTAGGAGTACCGCACCTAAAGCATAGCTGCTGGCGTCCGTTCTAAGTATGAACGGCTGAGTGTAGTTAACCTGTATCAAAATAGGGGCAGAAGTGAGGCGCTTCTTCAACTCCTCAAAAGCGTTTGATTGTTCTGACTCCCAAACCCAAGGTTGATTCTTTTTAGTCAGACGCGTTAGTGGCTCAGCAACGGCAGAAAAGTTTGGCACGAATTTTCGGAACCAAGAACACGTCTGCAGGTAAGTTCTTAACTGTTTGAGATTTTGTGGTGGCTTCATTTCCACTATAGCCTGTACCTTATCGTTATCAGGAGATACGCCATCCTGTGTGATAACATGCCCAAGGTACTTTACCTTTTTCCTACAGAAAACACATTTATCACGATTGGCCCTCAAATTAAAAGCGCGCAGCTTATCAAAAACGGCATGCAGAGCTGCTATATGACCGCAATACGTCTCTGTTATGAGCAACAGGTCGTCTTGATAAGCTAGTAGTGTAACGTTGTCACCCTCGATTTGACAGAAATCTCGATTCAAAGAAGAGCGAAGCTTATCAATCAGCCGCTGGAACGTCGAAGGCGCATTTTTGAGGCCGAATGGCATGCGTGTGAAGCGGTAAGTACCGAAAGGTGTTTGAAAGGCTGTTTTATCCTTATCGCTCTCCCTCATGACTACCTGCCAGAAGCCACTCCGCAAATCAAGCGTGGACATGAAGCAGTTGGGCTTAGTCGACTGAACTAAATCGTCGATAAGCGGCATGGGGTAAGCGTCAGTTTTAGTTACTGCGTTTAATTTTCGATAATCCACGCAGAACCTTACCTTGCCATCTTTCTTTGGCACGAGCACGGCGGGGGAAGTCCATGCGGACTCGCACTCCTCAATGACGCCCTCTTCGAGCATCTTCTCCAACTCAGCTCTCACGAGCTCCTTCTTGGCGGGTGTGAGCCTATAAGGAGGGACTGATATTGGAGGATGGTCACCCGTGTCTATGTGGTGTTCCGCGTAAGGAGTGGGCCCTCCCTGTTCAGCAAAAACGTCACTGTTTTGCTGCAATATGTCAGATAGCTGCTGTCTTTCATCAGGATTCAGCATAAGCCCTTCATCATCGCGTAAAAAGTCAGCAGCGAAAATATTAGTACATGGCCTTGGACTCTCATACTCAATATCATACAAAACATGCTCACCCGAAAAGTGCCAGGTAGATGAAGCGAAATCAAGCACAATACCCGCTGCAACCAAGAAGTCCATTCCAAATAGGGTCTCATTATCTTGAGCATCAGGAAAAATAGTAAATTGAAGTGTTACTGACCTTTCAGGGGTTATTCTTACTCCCAAGGTAGTAAGCAGAACTTGTCGGGTACGCGTGGAGCCGTCTGCAAGCCGAACTCGTCGAGATGTCTCCTCGCACGGGTGCTCGTGCTTCAGCAGCAATTGGTATAGCAGAGCGCCGGCAACACTGCTCTTGGCGCCTGAATCCAACAAGGCTTTTCCACGAACTCCTAAAATCTGGACACTTAAAGTAGGCCTTAACCTAACCTGGTGCTCAATAGAGTCACTCAGGGAATCATTTTTATCATTAGAATTGACAGCAGAAAAATGTCCTAAACTTTTCGTGGTTACCCTACTTTCAGTCCTCGACGTCACCCTACTTGGGGTTGGAAAATAATTTTTATCAACAAAATTATCGTTGGGAAAATGTCCCGAATTTTCCATGGACACACTACTGGCAGACGTAGTGGTCACCCTACTTGGTGTGGGAAAATAATTTTTATTATTAATTTTATCACTGGAAAAGTGTCTCGAATTTTCCATGGACACCCTACCATCAATCGTTGTGGTCACCCTACTATGCAGAGTAGGCTGTGATAGTTGCATATCGCAATCCACACGATCAGAATAACGCATAGGTATCTCACTACTCATATCGCAAACGTCGTTATTATTATTACGAGGTTCAGACGTAACTTGAGTTTTAGAATGTTTATTATGACTGGGTCGATTTTCAATACCGAAAAAGCGCAAAGGGAGAATCGCTATAAAATCGGTTGGAAAGTAATCTACTGAATAACTTGAGTATTTATTACAAAACAACATTGGTACGACAGTTTTAAAATGTGTAGGCAAAAAATCGCAAAAAAATATGGTCGCAAGAATCATTATGTTTATGTTTACATTGCTTACAAACGGACAACGACTTTACACTCTGAGGGGAAGCAGTAACTATTGAACTATGAGAATCACGTCGAGTGTATTGCAAGGAATTTACGTTAGGTTTTACCTTACTGGGTCCGGTAGAAAGGTCGGACGCGGAAGAGAGTCCCACGACGTCAACGGCGTAGTAATCGGAATTACACTTAGAACACTGAGACCTTGTTACGCCTTTAGCGTTACAACCGTAACACGTAGGTATTATAGCTTGCATATCGTTATCGTTCGTTTTTAACTTGAAGCATTCTTCACGATTGTGTCCGTGCCGCTTGCAATAGGAACAAAACTTCTTGTTGCCGTCGCTCGCAGGTCGTGTCGCGGAGTCACGCGTTGCAGGACGCGCGTTGGCGCCGGCGCTGTTGCTGTTGCTAGGCGCGGCAGGACTGTTGCTAGGCGGGCCTCCGACGGCGGCGCTCGACGCATGTTGTCCGCGGGTCTCCCGCGGCGTCGTCGACGCGAACCGTGGAGGTGGCGCTGTTTTCTTGAGGGGCGTTTCGCCCGCGGTTGCTGATGACCACTGCGGCGTCCTAAGGCGTCGACGCTGGTACTCGTTGGTACCCTCGTCGGTAGCATCCTCAACGTGTCTCGCCTTTTGTAGCAAAACGTCGTACGACGTTATTTCGTCTCGGCGTAGGCGTTCGCGGACACGATGGTGTAGGAGGCCATACAGCATGTCTAATTGTACCTTTTCACTGACGTCGCCGGTCGGGAGTCGAGCAAGTAGGGCTCGAGCTTTGGCGACGAATATTTCTGTCTTCTCGCGATGACCTTGGGACATGTTAAATAGTTCCAGGTATATACGGTGCGGTGGACGAGTGTCACCGAAGGCGCTTCGTATTGACGTCACGGCTTCGCTCCAGGAGCTGATGGTGGTTTTTATGCCCTGCCACCAGACTGCTGCATCACCGGTCAACAACATTGATAGGCCTCGTAGAGCGTTGTCGTCTCCTACGTGGGCACATTCCTTGTAAGATTCCATGGCGTCGACGAAACCGTCTAGCGAGTCGCCAGGCGCTCCGCTGAACCGCGCCGTACATTTAGCGAAGTTTCCTGGAAGGGGAGCGGGCGCAGACGCAGCGGCCGGCGTGGGCGCCGCCGCCAGCGTCGTTGACAACGAGTCGCGACGAGTTTCGTGTCCGAGGACACGGTCGAGAAGGCGTTCAAATGTTGCTGTTTGGTTTTGTTGAAGCGTCGCCATGATGGACGCCATATCGTTGGCGGTAAAAGTTGGCTTCGCCGACGAATGCGTGGAAGCCGTTTCTTCGGCATCGACGGCATCTTCGAAGTCCGACTGTCGACGCGATTGTCGGCGTGTACGTGGCATTCTTACGATCACCGAGTTTCACTGTGTATCACTGAGTTCACAGGCCCCACGTTGGGCGCCAGTTTAACGTTTATGCTCAGCTAGCTCAGTTCTTTGGTGTGAAATTAAACCAAACACATACACAATATAATGATAACGTTTATTGACACACACTTTACACATAAGCTCACAATTCTCAGGGGTTTTACAATAATCAATAATCTAAAATGCACAGGTACACGCCGAAGCGACAAGTAGTAACTTAACATTAATATTAAATATGGCGGCGGAAGTGCCCGATCACTCGCGATAACGCGCGGGACGCCGAGTGTTTCGGCGAGCGCCCCGACAGGTGTCGCTCGTCGACGTCGCGGGATTTTCAAATGCTGCTTCCGCGCGGGAAGTTTGAATAATAGTTTCAGAGCTAGTAGTGTCGCGCGTCACAAGAGTAGAAAAAAAAATCCTGTCGTATGTGGGTGGTGCCATCTTGGAAATGCAGTCTTTTGAGCCAACCGAAAATCAGAATCTTTCGACTTACAGACAAGGACTGGAAGCTACCTCTAAATTGCGATTTCTCAAATTTTTTGTATGAAAAGCAATAAAATTTAGAAGTACCTAAACGTTGTTATATTGTATCCATCTTAATATACGAATAAGCATAAAGTTATCTTGGTGTAACTAAAAAAATACTATTTTCAGTCTACAATTTTTAATTACCTTCTTCATCTTATATTATCTTAACTATTATAATCTTAACTATTATAAAATTGTAAACGTCTGTTTGTTTGTTTGTTCCAGCATCACGCTAAAACTACTGGACCGATTTTGATGATATTTTTTTTGTTTGAAAGCTGATGATCAACTTAAAAACTGGTATGGGTTTTGAAAAAGAAAGAAAAAAAGAAAAAAAAAAATTCGTGGGTTGCGTACTCACCCGACAGATCGAAGCTTCTATGCATTTGCACGAGCGGATAGTAATGTACGATGGAGTGGAGTGGAGTGGAGTGGACAGGGGATGGGACTGGGGATGGGACTGGGGACGGGACAGGGGACGGGACTGGGGACGGGACAGTGTACGGAACATGGGACGGGAAATGGGACGGGACATGAGACGGGACATGGGACAGGACAGTGGGACGGCACATGGGACTGGACATAGGATGGGACATGGGACAGGATATGGGACATGGGACGGGACGATAACGATAGTGATATAGTGAGATAGTGGGACAGTGGGACTGTGGGCCGTGGGACAGTGAGATAGTGGGACAGTAGGACAGTGGCAGTGGGACGGTGGGACTGTGGGGCAGTGGGGCAGTGGGGTAGTGGGGCAGCGGGGCAGCGGTGCAGTGGGCCAGTGGGGCAGTGGGAAAGTGGGGCAGTGCGGTAGCGGGGTAGTGGAGCAGTGGGTTTGTGGGGCAGCGGGGCAGCGAGGCAGCGGGACAGTGGGGCAGAGGGGCAGCGGGGCGGGTCAGCGGGGCAGTGGGGCAGCGAGGCAGCGGGGCAGTGGGATAGTGGGGCAGCGGGGCAGTAGGGTACCGGGGCAGCGGGGCAGTGGGATAGTGGGGCAGCGGGGCAGTGTGGTAGCGGGGCAGCGGGGCAGTGTGGCAGCGGGGCAATGGGGCAGCGGGCCAGCGGGGCAGTGGGGCAGCAGGTCAGCGGGGCAGTAGGGTAGTGGGGCAGCGTGGCAGGAAGTGGTGCAGTGGGATAGTGGGACAGCGGGGCAGGAAGTGGGGCCGTGGGATAGTGGGGCAGCGGGGCAGCGGGGCAGTGGGTTACCGGGGCAGCGGGGCAGTTGGATATTGGGGCAGCGGGGCAGTGGGGCAGCGGGTCCGCGGGGCAGTGGGGCAGCGGGCAGGATGTTGGACAGTGGGATAGTGGGGCAGCAGGGCAGTGGGGCAGTGGGGCAGCGGAGCAGGGGTACAGTGGGGCAGCGGGGCAGTCGGGAAGCGGGGCAGTGGGGCAGCGGGCAGGCTGTGGGGCAGTGGTATAGTGGGGCAGCGGGGCAGTGGTTTAGCGGGGCAGTGGGGTAGTGGGGTAGCGGGGCAGCGGGGCAGTGGTGGGCTGCGGGGAAGGCAGTGGGGCAGCGGGGCAGTTGGGCAGTGGGGTAGCGGGGCAGTGGGGCAGCGGCGTAGCGGGGCAGTAGGGTAGCGGAGCAGCGGGGCAGTAGGGGGCAGTGGGGTAGCGGGGCAGTGGGGCAGCGGGGCAGCGGGGCAGTGGGGCAGCGGGGCAGTGGGGCAGCGGGGCAGTGGGGTAGCGGGGCAGTGGGACAGTGGACTGGACTGGACTGGAATGGACTGGACTGGACTGGACTGACGTGGGTTAGCAGAATTTAACGCGAGCGGAGCCGCGGGTAAAAGCTTGTTATAATATAATAACACAATAGTCAAACAATCGACGTCGTAGTCTTTGAAAAAAATATTGACAGATAAGAGGAACTCATTATTATTTGTTAATAAGCAAAAAGATTTATTCTTACAAATTCTATAACTATTGCGTTCATCCACAAGGATGACATTTTTATGACGCGGCGTACGTAGGAACAGGCTCATTCGGATGCAGCTTACTGCATGAGGGCTGCGGCAAAACAGAACAAACCGTTAACGTATGGATGCATTGCGAACGTTGGCGCATAATTCCTTTAATAAAACCGATACGTGATGGCTAACTGCCAACGTTCGCTCCAACATTCGGGCCAATGTGTGGGGCTGCGGTAATATGTAATGAAAGAGACTATAATTATACACCTTATTTGAAAGAGCTTCTTTCTTAAGTCTTTTCAAACCACATTTTGTCTCATAAAATTATTTCTCCTCAAAATGCATCGAGCAAACTACGCTTCGCTTTGCCGGTCTCAAAAATTATTCGAGCCGTGCTCTTTTTATTATTTTCGTCCATTCCGTTTTCCTTTCTTCATTTGAAGGGAAGCTAAAATTTGACAAATGCAATATAATGCAAAACTTAACGATTCTCACGATAGAAATATTTATATCTTTTGTTATATTTTTTAAATACCTAGTTATTTAATTTAATAATACAATGAATAAAAACCCTTAGTGATTAAAAGTAGGGAAAATATATTATAATAATAATTATAATATATATTTTTTTTCTTATATTGGCAACACCAACAAAATGGATTACAAACTGAACAATTTATTCAATAATTAAATATGACGTTATCTGATTGCGCTACTTACACATGAAATGTGATCCCATCCTGTTTAGTTTTGTGACCAGCTGCATTTTTACAGGTAGGAATGACACAAGACGGCATAATCTAATTTAATTTGACACCGAAAAACACGTTACGCGATACAAAGTTGATTTTTTTTTTTTTTTTTTTTTTATTTATTTATTCATGACCATGGATACATGTCCTTCAGTCGTAATCCTTGAACATATTAACATTGTACTATATCCTAGTAAAGTGATGGAAACTTTACTAGGTTTCTGAGGGGATGATGAGATAATACGAAATTCATGTTTTTCAACTTTGTACCATTTATCCACACTTGTACACGTTAACGAGCACTTAACATTTAATAATCCACCATTATTACACATCAACACTCGAAGAAACACAAATTTTGGAAAATAATAAAAAATCTACAACACGATCTTTACGAATTTTCCCGCCAACCATACAAAGTTGACAGAGTGACTGATTGGCTGCGCGTAAAACTACTCTATTTAAGAGTAGTTTTTGACGCTTCAGTATTAGGTGCGATAACGGTTTCTGATTTATTTTAATTCTATGGGCACAGTCGAAGGACGTTCAAATGTCACAAAGCTGAAAACTGTTTTTAAACGTGCTAAAATGGTGTGATATTTTTCAAACGCTAAAGTTTTATTGTGCTTGCTACTGTACCAGGTACTTCGTAACGTTGTCTCATATTTCCAAATTATCTAAATGTTCTGTGCTTTATAATTCACTCAAAATACTTCCGTGACCTAAAAATACCTCATTTAATTAAAATACCTCATTACTGCGAAAAAATATAAAAGGTGACTTTTTAAAAAAAAAGGTTACTTTTGGATCACTCTCAGCCCTCAGGTAATTTTTGACAAGAGCGCGCTGGCAACACCAACACTGGATTGACGTAATGGTTTCTTGTTTTGCCGAATAAAGATTTTCAATATTGTAAAAAAACACTAAAATAATAAGTGATATACGCAATTAAAATCATGGATTTTGAAAGTCCAGATGTAGAAAAAGAATTTCCAGGTTTATACGCGTCTGAAAGTGGCAGGAAAAGTAATGAAAGTGACTGTAAGTATCCATAAGAAAGATAATAATAATTTAATAACAGTCGATCTCAGACCAAAAGAATAAGATAGACGGAGCGCGTAGAACTAACGAATGAAGCCAGAAAAAGGTATACAAAATGGCAAAGGAGTTCCTACTATTCCGCCCACAGTGTTGGAGCCGCGGTTGGGAGCGTCAATTTTATCTTTTAGATTTAAGATTAGATCATCTTTTAGATTTAGGATTAGATCTACGCTCCAGATTGCGGCTCGCGGACACTGAGCGGAATTGTAAGTACTCCTTTGCCATTTTGTATTCCTTTTTCTGGCTTCATTCACTAGTTTTACACACACAGTCTATCTTATTCTTTTGGTCGGAGCAGTCAAGTGTAAAAAATATAACAAGCCTACCAAACTACTTAAAATAAATGTTAAACCGCTATAAAAATTACTTTAAGCTTACGTCACATGTTATACTGTTATAAAAAAAACTACTTATAGTTACATTATACAGTTAGCGATGGTGCTGATCATGAGAAGCCAAGCAAAAAGGACCTTCTAGGCAGACGTAAAGAAAAAAAAGAGAAGAAAGACAGGGGCTATGCTGCTCTTGAGGGTGAAAGCTCACCTGAAGAGGATACAGATACAAAGTCAGTTACTATTTCATTACACTTAGATTTGTAAGCGATTGCATAGCTTCTATCGCGGGCCTTGAGCTTGGAGACCGAATCCAGAAATTCCGTAACGAAAATAACCTAACACCCCCCACTCCGACCGGCACAGTGGTGATACTTTTTAGTTTTGCCATCTATCGATGAATAGCAGAACTTTTAATGACTTTTTGAAATATCACGCTTGTCTCTTTAGTTCTGCAAATCGCCTCTAGGTGGCATTGGTTGTATCGGCGTTACTGCGCATGCGTAATCCCCCTCTTCGCCCTGCAATCTGGTGACTCATGCCTGCTTAGAGTTTCGGCGTTAGGGCACCACCTCTTTGTATTTACATAAAAAATGCTATGCAATAGCTTTACCGCGGCAGTCTCCGAGTGCCACACGTCTTTTTTTTTTTTTTTCTTTTTCTTTTGCTGCAATTATTAATAATTCTGTGTTGATCAGGCAACAATGGGTATATTAAATGTTAGTAACACTAACTTATCATAATATGTTTGTACCTAATAACTAAAAGTGGTCCAGCACCCACATAAGCAGGCTATCAGCCCGAGCATGCAGGATGGTGTTTTGTAGTTATAATATGTCCAAATATGACCATGCATTTCTAAGAATAACATGGTGTATAGTTCATTCAGGCCATAGCATAGAACAACTTTTACTACATGACCAGTTAAGCAATCGTCCTGTACCATTAGGTTCATTGGACAGGAATGGGTGAAAATGCAGCCAAAATAATTTAAAGAATGTTTTAAGTAGTTAGGTATGGTCAACCGCATGTTGGTGGTAACACTTTGACATTAGCACCATCTTTATTTCATAAGCAGTAAGGGTGGTTTTCGAATTGAAGTGTTACTGCTGTCATGCAGTCGACTGTACACTGTATGTAATGTTTTTTATTTGTTTAAAACACAGTTTATAACATCGTTTGAAAACAGTTTAATTCTGAACATATTTATTTTGACTGTGTTTAAAACACTTTGTTTTATACATGCCAACCCTGGTTTGGAACTGCAGCATTCAAGAAGTTAAAAATATAAAATATTACCAGTTTATTTTGGTGAATAGAAGTACACCACCAACTTACGAACTTGATGGAACATAATTTCTAAAATTAATAAGCTAATTTTCGGCAGAAGTCCTTCAAAATCCAAGAAAACAAAATCATTTAAATTCCCAACAAAAAGCAAGGAAAAGCGTGAGAAATCACGTGACAAAGAAAAGGTTTTAGAAGATGCAGCAAAACAAAGGGAGAGAGAGGAAAAGGAAAAGAAAAAAGAAAAGGAACGCGAGAAGGAGAGGGAGAGGGAAAAGAAAGAAAAGGAAAAACGGGAAAAGTTGAGGGAAAAGGATAAGGTACTGTGTATGTTTATTCTTAAACATCCTTTTTGTCATTGAATTTTCTCAGTTCTTCAGATAATTTTGAACAGTGTTCATCCCAATATTTTCAACGCTGACTGTACTTCAGATCAATTTCCAAAAATTATCTATTTTCATTAATTCTAACTCAATCCGTGTTTAGTTTATTATATATTTTACTTGAAAATGTATTCCTATTCCGAACCTGACCAAATTTAAATTTAATATTTCCAAATTCCGTTCTGATCCTTTCTTTAATCTATTATAAGTTTCCCCGTTTTTGTTAGTGGCAAATGCGCAAATCGCGACCTGCTAAGAATAAAAAAAAGAACAATTTTAAAGTTAAAACATAATTAATTGTTATATTTTATGGCATTCAACTGGCCAGCAATATCAACAATGTATGTCCAAAGAGCTCAAAACGGCATCTAGAGAAGCATTTGGTTCACACAAAATGGAGAAATTTACGAGTATTATTTAAATTAAGGAAATAGCAAACCACAAGTAACGCTACGCCGACTGTCTGACTGTAGGTACATCCGAACCCTCTGGCTGCAGATCTGCTAGACTCTGCCAAACTAGCCATCAGACAAAAAATAGGTCAACTATTGTAATTGGACAGCAGAGGCAATGGCCGCTCTATCGAAAACGCCAAATCATCGTCATTTCAGCCAAAAGACGTCCTGGACATAGGCCGCCACAAGCATCACCACAACGACCGGCAAAATAATCGAACTCAACTGAACTGATAATAGACCTGCGAGGACAAATGAGATGTATTCTTTTCCTCAAAACCACATACAGGATGATTTGTAATTCGACCTTTTCCATGAAAGGGGTTATACTAGAGCTCATTTCACTTGCAACAAAAATTATCCCATAAACGAGTGGTCATTTATTTTCGAGTTGAAACAGTTTTAAGATTTTTTCAACATTTTCCGACTTTGGGTCTTAAAATGTTAACTGTGAAAAATCTACTGTGGCACAGATAATATACTGTGGGTACCACTCGATTGATACTTTTCTGAAAGCTGATGAATGAGTGATTCCTAACACACAAAACTCATAACAGGAACTGGTTTAAAATTTACTTGCAAATTTTGTAGTAGACAGACACACAAAGGAGGGACAGGTTTTAACGATTAATAATAATAAATCTCTACTAATTTATGATTTCATGTCAAAAAAAAATTTAATGCCTTAAACG
This sequence comes from Asteroscopus sphinx, assembly GCA_949699075.1. Classification (NCBI taxonomy): domain Eukaryota; kingdom Metazoa; phylum Arthropoda; class Insecta; order Lepidoptera; family Noctuidae; genus Asteroscopus; species Asteroscopus sphinx. The sequence continues at coordinate 14,605,267 of OX453022.1, read as the reverse complement.
CTAAAGTTGTCTATGCTTACTTAATATTTTTTTATTTCAATGAGCATTAAATGCGGGAAGCGCACGACCTGTCGTTGTGGCAATGCTTGGGGGAGACCTATGTTCATCAGTGGACGTCTTTCGGCTGAAATGATGATGATGATGAAGTGACTTAAAAAATACATTAATAGCGCAATAAAACAAAATATGACAAAACTAAAAAAAATTTATTAAAAAGATAATTAATTAAACAGTTAATTAATTAAACCAAAAAACCCGACTGTTAAAAAAACAACTGAAAAGAACAACACGTGTGTAAATAGGTATCAAATCATAACATGCAATCGGGGGCTACCTACGTATGATTTTGGTCAGTTTGTGAATTACAAAAGTAGTTCATAGGTAGTCTCCGACTTTCATAAATGTCACTAACACCCAGACAAAAAAAACGATATCTGGCCCAAGCGAATATAATACGTATTTTCAAAAGGAATAGAACCCGCGATCCTCATTTCGATTAGTTTCGAATTAATTAACGTTTTCTAATCCATTCTACTAAACAATATTACCTACTCATCGAAAAATTTCCGACTAAGGGATTGCTGATAAATGAAACCTGATGAATTAAGGATGAAAGACGTAACGGAAATGTTGAAGTAACCAAACTAGTAAGCCTATATTTTTCACTTAAGGGGTATGTAAGAGCCAAGTGGCGCCCCCATCAGTAAAAAAATATAACTCGCTGCATCATTTATCGAAAATTTGTTTTTAACAATTGAAGTACCTACAGGTACTACACTAGGGAATCCGCTGGATGCGGAGGACGCAGGACCGTTCGTTGTGGCGATGCTTAGGGGAGGCCTATGTCCAGCAGTGGACGTCTTTCGGCTGAAATGATGATGATGATGATGATTCAGCGAGTAATATTTTTTTACTGATGGGGGCGCCACTTGGCTGCTATATTCCCCTCTTCTTCTTCTGTCGTGTCGACGTGAGCTACATAATGATAACAGCTCATGCCGTGGGGAAAAGATTAGCCAGTCAGCAGTTTGGTAACGGGGCTGACTGCCCAGGGTGTGCCGGACGATCAATTAAATATCGTCACTCGTGGAGGCTCTTTTCATGCACCCCATTACATTGCATTTTAAATTCCCCTTAATAAATGTTCCGATTTCTGGAACTGTCTGATCCTTTAGCTTTAAATAGTTGTTTTACCAAATAAACAATTTTAAGTTATAAGCGAAGAAAAATAAAAAGCTACCTACATTTATTTTATTAGTGTTCCAATGAACTCAATAATCTAAACAAAGTTGACTAAACAACCAACTAATACTTACAAAATCCCTCGGACTAGCATCGAAACATTGAGTCATTTTCATTACACGACCTTGCATTCAGGGTTGCTGCAAAACTAGTCCTTATACCCTTTCCATAAGGATCAAAATATACTCGAATATATCGAATTGTCACGTCTATTGTCACAGTAGCCTTGCAGTTTGCGCATTTATTTATTAGATCTATCTTTGTTTGTTCTGAAATAACAAGTATAATTCAGCCACGGAAAAAATATGAACATTTCAATTTGTTGTTGACCGTATGTGTAAGGCACGTGGAATAATCCCTTCACGTCATGTTCAATTTTCGCGGTTCAGCAGTTGATACGTTTTGCATAATTTCACTGTTCAGTAGGTGTAGCTCCGACCTTGGATAAACAGCGGCAGAACGGTCATGGTTTGCCGTTTGCTCAGTTGGGTCTTGAATGCGCGTCATGCATCACCTACGCAATGTTTTTACTAAGGTGCTCGATTTTTGCGTGTTCTTTTTTTGTTTTATTTATTTTTCTCGTCAAAAAGTTTCTTAACACCGCGGCAAACGTCGATTCAATAGTTTTTTTAAATCCGTAGATAAATAATGCAAAGGTGTATGGTTCGTGAAATAAAATCGGTCAGGATCATATTATGAAAGTTGATCCGTAAAGTGGTTAATGTTCATATCAGATGTTAAGTTTATTTATAACTTTAAAATAGGACGAATACGGTGTTGTTTACATTGGCAAATAGGTTTACGATCTTCTTGGAAAGTGCTATTTTTATTTAATGCACATCGATATAGCATATCATATTCTGTTATTGTCAACACATACTTTTAGCGCGTCAAATGTTTGATTTCAATGTTCATTACTTTCTTCTTAATTGTGTGTTTACATAAAAAGTTAATTAACTCAAACATAAACAATACAGGAAAAAGAAGAAAAAGCAAAATTCAAGTTGGAATCTAAGGAAAAGCTAAAAGATGAGAAGAAAGACAAGACAAAAGATAAGGATAAAGAAAAAGTGAAGGAGAAAGAAAAAGAAAAAGTTAAGGAAAAGGATAAAGACAAAAGAGATAAGAAGCTGACGAAAGTTCCTTCTACCTTCACTTGTGGAATACCCTTTGAAGAAATATTTACTTTGGGAGGTAAGGAATAATAACAATTATTGTTTTAATTTCTTATTACCCTCGAACGAACAAAAAATGGCGGACGGAATTTCGCTAAACAAAGACTGAAGCACTTAATTTTTTCCTAAACCCACTATAATTTCGAAAGCATTTTAACACACCAGATTTATACTGTGATTTTATTTGAGACACTACAATAATAACTACCGTCACACTAGATTTTTTGCGTAATCGCGGCTTTTCGGCATACTATGGATGTTAATGTGTGCGTCCGGCCCGTACTTTTAAGCGAGCCGACATACTATGGATGCTTCACTTATTGTTTAGCGACATTCCGTGCGCCTTTTTTATTCATCCGAGCATGCATTATTCGACACGATTTTCGTGAATGTTCTGCAATATTATGTGCTTATCTGTTAATCAATACAACGATATCTCCTGATATCTCCCCACAGTTCACCAAGTTAAATGAAAAATCCTTTTAGTACAATCAAAATGTTCCCTTTTCTAATATAAGTGAGATTAGATGAATCAATTCATCTTTTGCTAAAGTAATTAACGTAATTTAACATAGGTCAATATGTACCTATACGATTAGTTAAGCAGATGGACGGTAGGTTGATTATGAATGCAGTGTTGCATATTTATTGCTGGCTTGGCTAAGATATAGCGTGGGCTAATGTCACAGGGTTGTGCAAAAATGTTTATTGAAATCGTTATTTGAAAGAGCAAAAAATATTCTTTTGTTATGCTATGTTTTTTAAGAACCGTTAAAATTCCATGTGATTCCCAACGAAGAATAGGCTACCCCTTAGGGTGGCTTTCCATCAAAGGGAGCTAGGAAGCCGAGCGATGAAGAGAAAAAAACACAACAATAGGATTGCTTCATTTTCCTAGACTTAGCGGAGCGAAGTATTATATCTGCGAGGAATAGGTACGAGGAGCGGTGTAGCTAAGCGACCTTCTAGACTCCTTTTTATTTTATTTTATTGTATAGCATGGCGAAACGAGCTAAAGGCCCACCTGATGTTAAGTGGTTACCTTCGCCCATGACAACTTCAATACCACCTAGGCTGTTGCCTAAATGGTACCGCAAGTCGGTTCGCCAAGCTGAGACATGAAGATGGAAAGTCTCATGTGATTGTAAATTCACTGGCACCCGTACCTTCCAGACCGAAACTCAGCAATGCAAGCATCGCTACTTGGCGGAGAAGTAGGCACGGTGGTAGTACTTCCCCGGGCGAGCTTTTTCACAAAGGAGCTTTACTACTACTAAATAGCACCAGCTTTAGTGAAAAGAGTCCGTTTCAAAGCTCTGCTATACATCCTCGCACAGCTCTGGTGGAAAGCTTCCTTACTCACCCTTGGGTGTCGTAAATAGCTACTAGAAAAATATTCCTCTTATAATAAAACAAAGTTGAACCGGAACGCGTATATTATTTAAATTGGTTTCCCTGACGTTTCGAAAGCTTTGCAGCATTTCGTGGTCGCAGGTAGACTAAGATGACAAGCGTCTTTACAAATATTTCTAAAAAATTATTTTTATCTACCTTACAATCGGAGCATTCTAGGTAAATATCGGTTTTCCTTCGCCAGAACTTGTGGTTTATCAAATCGAAGAAAATGGTTGGGTTTGTCTAGGGCATGTTCACACACTGCAGACTTTGTGGAGCGTCTGTTCTTGACGTCAGCTATATGTTCTTTAATTCTAGTGGCTATACTACGCTAAAAAACAGACGCTCCACAAAGTCTGCAGTGTGTGAACATGCCCTAGACAAACCCAACCATTTTCTTCGATTTGATAAACCACAAGTTCTGGCGAAGGAAAACCGATATGTACCTAGAATGCTCCGTGAGGCTATTGAAATGAAAAAACATCCTAATTTTAATAGAGAAGATGGTTGGCAGCTACCACCAGTTTGGAACCCAGTCCTAAAAATAATCAAGTCCCAAACAGCATGCAACACTGTAAAAGATAATGATATTGTGAGTGATTACTGCGTGCATCGAAACGATTTTAATTAATAATATTGTACGGTAGATAAAAATATTTTTTTTTAGAAATATTTGTAAAGACGCTTGTCATCTTAGTCTACCTGCGACCACGAAATGCTGCAAAGCTTTCGAAACGTCAGGGAAACCAATTTAAATAATATACGCGATTTAATCCGGTTAAACTTTGTTTTATTATAATGTGTAGTGATCGCGAAAACCTAAGAAGTTATTATATTCCTCTTCTTATCGTGACAATGGTTCAAATATGGTTGGAATAAAAAGTGGCCAAGTAGTCCAAAAAGTTTGGTTTAAATATTCCTATAAGATGGGCAGTAACGTCCTCCTTTCTACTAATAGCAACAAACTGCACCAATCGGTCCAAGCATGGTGATTATGGCTATTTCCCTTTCATTGACTGTTGTAGCGGTCATTGTAAGACCCATGTTCAGTTTATGGACCACTTTACGTGTTGATATGATAAATCTTTCGATAGCAGTGATAGCATAGCCTAGCGGTTGAACGCTTGCCTTCCATGATCTGAGGATCTTTCATGATTTTCATGGGTCTGTGAGGTCAAACTCGGCCCGCATCTCTAGGCTTTTCGAATTCATGTGCGGCTCAGAATTTTATTATCGCTTGCTTTAACGTTGAAGGAAAGTATTGCGGGTCGCGAGGAAACCCACACCACACCTGAGCCCTTACTTCACGACTGGATCGAGTTCTGAATTCGAGTTAGCGTCAATTCGTACTGCATTTCTCTAGGAATTGACATTAGCTCGATTTGGTTCAGAACTCGAACCTGTCGCGATTAAGGCCCCTGATAGTGCTCCATACTGTTCTCGATGGTGTATGTAGCCAGTGTGGTAGACTAAGGCCTGAAACCTTCTAATTCTGAGAAAAAGCCCGTGCCAAGCAGTGGGACAGTAATTAACTGATTATGTGAACAGTCAGCTGCACAAAGATATACTATAGTATACACTTCACGAAACATTACAACACTAATTTAAGGAAAACTAGTTGATTCATCTTTGTTTCACAAACCACTTATTCATATGTATTAGCAGGTGCTAAGGCTGGCTGTCCATGGGAGCGGAGAGGAGTCGAGCGGAGAAATATAAACCAATAGAATTGCACAAAAAAGCTTAGCGGGGGCGGAGACATCAATTTTGTGAAATTTTATTGGTTAAGGTTTCTCCTCTCCGCTCCAGAGTGGACAGGCAGCCTTAGAGTACAATTAGAAAGTATATACATTTTTGTGCAGCTGACTGTATGTATGATGAAGTCGGGCATCTTTCGAGAAATATTTTCCTTGTAACTGAATTATCAACAGTCAGAATTCAAGTTCCGACATACATCCCGCGCGCGGTATAACAAATGTTTTGGTCTCTCATTGTACTGCATAATCAACTGTCTAAGAATGCCGCGCGTAAAGGATAAACACGCTGTCTATGTTTGATTTTGAGTTTAACATTCCTCTGCTAAACATTTCGATTACGTGTAGGACTAATCACAAGACAGATGACAGAAATAAGACATTCCTTTAATTTCACTCAAGTTTCTGATTCACAAGTCATCATCCTTCGAGCCTTTTCCCAATTACATTGGGGTCGGCTTCCAGTCTAGCCAGATGTGGCTGAACATCAGTATTTTACACGGAGCGACTGCCATCAGACCCCCGCAACCCAGTTACTGGGTAATACTGACATTCGGAGGTTAGACCAGTTGTCAGATTTTCAGGCTTTTGACTACCCGTAACGACTGCCATAGATATTCGTATCACAACCGGGACCGACAGCTTAACGTGCTCTCCGAGGCACGGAGGGGTCTCGATGTGTAACGAAACGGTCACCCATCCACAGACTGACCGCGGCAAGTGCAGCTTAACCTTGCAGATCGTACAATCCGCGCAGTCTTTGCTTCGCTACGAGCCCCTCAAGTCCCGTATAAAAATACAATACAACTATATTTTGTGTGGTTGTTAGTCGTTATATCACGATTTATTTTAGATTTAAGCTCCTTTTAGACTGGTGTGGTAAACAAGAGAATCGGCACCATTATCTGAAAAACCATAATCGGAGCAGAATTATCTGCAATGCTTATTTGGAACATTCTTTTCAAGGTAAATGATAACACGGTGTGTAAACATGAATTCTTTGGGACTATTTTCGTACTTCGCTTGTTGTTAGTTACAATCTCGCGATTTTCCGCTCAGGTCGTGCCTATTGTTTATTTTTTCTTAATTATGAACCCTTTTATTCACGGTTTCACGATAGGCGGTAAGTCTCGTATCAGTTTTTTTTTATATTTAATTTTTAATTTGGTGTCTTACATAACAACATAACATAACATCACGCCTGTATTTCCCCGAAGGGGTAGGCAGAGGTGTATAGTACACCCACATTTCGCCAGTTATGCTGTAGTCCCATGTAATAGGGGGCGAGCCTATTGCCATTAACCGGGCACAAATCCAGACTCCAGGCTGCTACTGAGAATTTCCTAATGAAAAAACCCAATAACACTTTGCCCGAACCGGGAACCGAACCCAGGACCCCATGCTCAGCAGTCGCGCTTGCGACCACTAGAACAATGAGGCTGTCTACATTTTGATCAATCTAATGTAACAAAATCTCTGTCGAAATTCAGTTGTTTATTACCAACCTAAAGAATCTAGGTTTCACCACGTACAATCAAGCACAATCGGTAACCGATACGATGCAATTCAATAGTAAGGGCTCATTAAAATGGGGTGCTGGCCAGAAAACCTCCACGTGTGCCTGATGGCTGCTTGTCCTTCTGGACACGTCTGGAGGGATTGGCAGTTGTTTGGCCGGTGCATCCTGGGCATGGGCAATAAAATCCTGCCGAGGGATTAACCTTCGGGGGATTTTATTGCCTGTGGCGAATATTCTGGCGCGGGAGGGGCCCGTTCTGGGCCAGTAGGGAGTTGCTCCACGTGTCCCTCTGATATCAGCAGAGGGCACAGTGGAGGAGCAGGGGCGGGCCCGGTGTGCACTCACCCTGCCACTGGGCAGGCAGCGGGGGGACTGTCTTTCCCTGCCCCCGTCGATCTCGTAACCCCAGGAGTGCCCGCTGAGTAGTGTTCTCGCGCCTCTTGGGACCGAGGGTCTTGGCTTCACCGCCCGGACCGCGAGGAAGAAAACCTCTATAAAAAATTACGGGAGGTAGGGCCTGCGAGCAGCAGACTCGGGGTAGTCTGCTGCCCGACCAGCAGCTGGCGTAGCTGGCACAGCCGGTGTAGTTGGCGTAGCTGGCACAGCCGGCGTAGTTGGCGCAGCTGGTAAAGGCCCATGAGGTGAGGTGGCGTGCAGTGTTCCGTGTGCGCCACCTAGGTGAGTGCGGCCGACGTTAGGCCGCACGGGGAGAAGGGGCTCGCCTGCTTGTGGCGGGCCAGGACCTGTCGGGGGTGGTTGTGTGAATACTCACGGGTTCCCACGCCCCCGGCTAAGGTAGTTGAAGGAACACCGTGGTGGTTTTAGTCGGTAAGAGTCCGACACTGGCTCCGCCTACCCCGGGTGGAGTGCGTCCATGAGGAATTCCCCACGGCAAAAAAAAAAAAAAAAAAAAGGGCTCATTAAAATACCATAAAGTCACAATGTCGGATGTAAACAAATTCGCGTGTACAATCACGGACATGTTTTGATTGATATGTGACATGACGTGACCTATCTGCTTTGTATTTTATATGTATCTTCTTAATTGCGTCTGGACGTGATTGTACATAATGTTTTTATGGAGTCATCAACATTTTTATTATTAAAAAAAAATGTTAAGCTGAGGTAGAGTGTATTACTAGAGAGATAGTTTGTATTACTTTTCGACAAAAATATTTAATGCTGTCAACAAGTATATTTTAGATCAAAACAGATTGTCTAATGGCCAAAATTAATATCCAATCTATCCACGATTTACCCTAATAGAGATAGAAATTAGACATTATTAGATATTCATTTAAATATGTCGAATTTCTATCTCTAGCAGTGGCGGTTCTAGGGGGGGGGGGGGTCGTAGGGGTCATGACCCCCCCAAAATCGTACACGTTATATTGACAAATCTCCTAAAAATAGACAATTTACAAAAATAAATTAAATAAATTATTAACTTCCTGCTTAAACGTCCAAAAGTAAACAATGAAATCAAAACTAAGTAAGTACTACCTACTCACTTAAACATAACATCTACTCGTATGTAAGTCAAAATATACCTAACATTATTTTAGAGTTTTGTTTATGTACTGAAGTTCAATTTACAGCATAGGTATTATTTTGCTCAAAATAAAGTATGAATGATGTTTCCAGTTTAATGACAAATAATATCACATACGACGGCGGTAGTTCATTTTGTTGAACGGTTTGCGCTACTTTACATGACCCTGCCGTTGCGATCGGACACTATATCAAAGGCGCAAGCGATTGAATCTATGGGGGTGAAAAAAAAATTTCACGCTCGCTTCGCTCGCGCTTCTTTATTAACGTACATAGTCTGCAACTCTAAACTCGTCAACTTTTCGCATAAATATGAAAAATTCGCGCTCGCTACGCTCGCGTTTGTACCCTACGTACCTTTCCTCTTTGTTGACGTTCATTGTGTAAGTAACTATTCTGTTACATAATAAACGAACTCCAAACTTAACTTGTCTTTGAATAAATAAACAAAAAATTGGTAAATTTGGACCTTGAAACTATACGTAAGCCAAGTTGACCCCCCCCCCCAAAATCTTGGGCTGGAACCGCGTCTGATCTCTAGTAGGGCAAATCGCGGATAGATTGGATATTAATTAAGGCCGTTAGCCAATAAATCTCTGTCCACAAACCTTTGTTTAAATTTCACGGCCAAACTACGGTCCCATTAATTAGGTAATTAATGGATTGAACCTGCCAATTTATGGAGTTGTATGTAGTCACAATTTACAAAACCTACAAACTTCTACGATATAAAGTCGATGTGAGTTAAGGACGCATACATTGTACCAGATTAGCCCAGTAGATACTATGGGACATCTGAAGGCTGTCTGTAACCTTTATAACCAAACTTCTCGGAGATACTAATTACTAAATCAAAGGGATATGACATACATATATCTTAACAAATAAGTCTTACCTATTTAGTTAGTCGTCCGTGTGGTGCAGGACGCAAAGAATTGCACCACCCTTATCTCTTCTCATGGGTGTCGTAAAAGGCGACTAAGGGATTCACCAGAGGATGGGCAGCAGCGTTCTCTGAGTATTTAACCAACTGCGATCGCCAACCCGCCTGCCAAGCGTGGCGATTATGGCATATCCCCCAACATTTGCTTGGGGGAGGCCTATGTCCAGCAGTGGACGTCTTAAGGCTGAAATGATGATGATGATGAAGTCTTACCTTTTTTCTATCGGTGAACACAGTTACCACAAATGCAGAGTAGTTTTTTTTTTTTTTTTTTTTTACTAATAATGCGCAATCCACGTAGCTACGTTAGTACAATATCATCGTTGAGATATCCTTGCAGGCGCATACCAAGTTGAATAGAAAGAGGCGAAAAGTTAATCTCTTTTCACACTTGTTTCTCGAGACACCACGAGCTATTTTCGTATAGTTCTTGACCTGGCAAAAAGATAAGCAAATTATTAGAAAGTTATTAGTATTTGACTTTTTTGTATTAGAAATCTTACAACTATAAGAAAAAGTATAAGCTACAGGGAAAAATATAATGACATATTTTTATAATGGCCAAGTTTTAAGTGTTTCAAAATTGCTTACAAGAATCGGAACTCCTGTCCACCGACTTTTTGCACACCATTCAGTACAATGTCTGCTTCGCACGACAAGGACAGAAAATCCCCTCTGAAAAAATTTATCTTTTCCATTTTGTCATAGTTTTTTGTAATTGTGTGTTCACAAAATAATATTTATAAAAATGTAAATTTCGAGTAATAGTAAAAGCAGTGATAACCTAGCGGTTGAACGCTTGCCTTCTATGCAAGAAGGTCTGAGTTCAAACCCGCCCCGCACTTCTGTCTTTTCGGATTCATTTGCAGATCAGAATTTGATTATCACTTGATTTATTTGATTATAACGCTGAAGGAAAACATCGTGAGGAAACCTGTACACCTGATAATGCTCCATACAGTTTTCGATTGTGTATGTAGTCTGCCAACCCGCAGTAGACCACCGTGGTGGACTAAGGCCTGACCCCTTCTCGTTCTGAGAAGAGGCCCTTGCCTAGCAGTGGCACAGTAAAGGGCTGGTTATGGTATGTTATGTAAAATACCCTATGCAGCAAAGTTTTTAGCGGGGCTTATACCCCGAGGAGCGTCAGACGTCTTACTTATTAATAAATTAATCATACGCAATCCATGGAGTTTCTTGCCGGTTCTTCTCCATAAGACCCACCATTTAGATCCGTGCCAGAGCCTGACGTTTCATAAGTGCCTGTAATTAAGTCTATTTGAAATGAAAACAATTTGGATTTGCTATTTTAACATGAATTGAGATGCTATTTAAACAAAAAATTAAATTGTATGAAATACTTTATGGTGGCTCCTCTTAGAAGCCTGCTCCCAACCAGAGGGTCTACTCCCAAAATCAACAACGACATAATTGAAACGATACGATAGTGCTCCAAATATATCGGTCGTACGTCGTACCCTACTCTAATAAATGTGATGAATGTAAATCCATGACATTTATCGAATTCACAGACAAAATTTTGTGATGACGTCATAGATAATGTTCGGAGTGAATGAGTCATAAAACTTTTTAACAAAAAATTTAACCGACGAAAACAGAAACTGAAAAGCGAAAAATAATCAATTATGAGTCGGCGCCAAACAAACTTTCAACAAGCAAAGTGCGTGCAAGTTGCAAGTAGCCGAGCGGAGAACGCATTTTTGGAAAGTAATTGTTTATCGTAGAAAATTTCACGTTGTATTTGATGTGACGTTGTTTTTACTATTTATTTAAAGTAATTTAATGATCTTCGTTGATTGGTTGATTGGCGCCGACTCATAATTGGTTATTTTTCGCTTTTCAGTTTCTGTTTTCGTCGGTTTAATTTTTTGTTAAAAAGTTTTATTTTTCATTTTTTTGTGGTTAAAATCTAACTCCAGGTCTCCATTATGTCGTAGTGTCTAGAACTATATTTATGTGTGTCAAGTTTCAACAGAATCAGTTAACAGGTAAGAATTCAGTGGGTGAACAAACACTCATCCCCTGTTTTACTACCCTTAGGGGTGGATTTTGATTTTGAAATTTAAATGGGACCAACTTCGAGGTATACCCTATCCATTAAAAAAAGAATCATCAAAATCGGACCACTCTGTAAAAAGTTATGCGTGGTAATACATTAAAAAAAAAAAAAAAAAAAAATATACGCGTCGAATTGAGAACCTCCTCCTTTTTTTCGTCGGTTAAAAAGCAAAAGAAATACTGCCAATGACATTTACAACTAAGAGTAGGGTTACGACCGAAAATTGACCATTAGTATCGTTTGTTGCTTCGTGTAAACGATCGTTAAATCTACATTACTTAGAATAGGTTTCGACTTTCGACACGACAAATATCACGATTATCAATTTTGCGAGTAGACCTCCTGGCCGTTATGGTGAGAACAGCTTTTTAGTACGAACCCTATTGACACTCGTGAAGGTTATTGTATTGCCCTTCTATATTCAATTGTTTCCTGTTTCAGTGGCTTTGCCAATATTCGGAGTGCCGCTGGCGCAGTCAGTGGAGCGTTCACGATGTCACGACGACACCGGTCTGCCCCTCGTCGTTCGAGACAGCATCGATTATCTGCAGGTATACTATTTAATACTATTGGTATACTATTGGTTCCAGAAGAATTGCACCACCCTTATCTCTTCCCATGGGTGTCGTAAAAGGCGACTAAGGGATTCACCATAGAATGGGCAGCGTTCTCTGAGTATATAACCAACCAACTGCGATCGCCAACCCGCCTGCCAAGCGTGGCGATTATGGCATATAAAGGGGGGCCTTTAAGGGGAGGCCTTTGTGCAGCAGTGGACGTCTTTCGGCTGAAATGATGATGATGATACTATTGATATTTTTGATTTATAGTCGATTTCTAAAATCTAAACGGGGTTATTATAAAAGCCTTAGCTATTTTTTTTGTCTGTATTGGAATTGATAACACAAGCCATAGGTAAAGAAAAAAAAGTGTAATTTTTTTCTAAGAATGTTCCGACTATAAGAAAGATGGATAATACAGCAAAGTGAATGACCTTGGGTTCATGCCCGAGTGTTCGTAGTGCATCTAATAACGTGCGCACGCACACGTACTCCACCGAAAGTCAGTTTATTGAAACGAGCTGTTAGAGACTGTCGTTCTTCCTATTTTAAGTTTGACAGACTTACCTATGACATGTGTCGTGCTGTAAGTGGTGTTGCAAGGATGGATTCAAAGAGGATACTCGGGTGTATGTGCCTCCCCTAGACTGTCGACACCGACCTTGCAAGTAAAAAGAAGAATAATCATTTTTATTCGATCTGCCTTATGCCACCACCTCCAGAAAAAACCCAGTATCCATCATTTCCTAAAAAAGGACTACCTAGTCAAAACATCAGAAATCATTCTCACAAGATTGCTATAATACCAGGCCCCTCAGAAAGTATTGCGAAAAAAAGTTTTTATATATGGGAGACTGGCCAGTTATAATGTTTTTCGAAAATATGATTATTTATAAGTAAAAATAAGTAAGTTCCAATTTCAAAATTTCCCTCCACATTTTTTGCGAGTTAATTCAAAGTATTGTGTCTCACTGAAATATGGATCTGCGCCGGGAACATTTTAGAGCTATGATTTTATACGATTTCAAGTGTCGCCTGAAACCGGATGAATCGTACGATAGACTTCAAATGGCATTCATGGATGAAGGCCCTTCTAAGGCAACCGTGTATCGTTGGTATAACGAATTCAAGCGCGGTCGACCAACTTTGGGGGATGACGAAAGAAGCGGTCGCCCTTTGACGGCTGTTACCGAAGAAAACGTGCTAGCAGTGAAAAATTTAATCCAAGACAATAGGCGAATTACATATCAGGAGATTCAACACATATTGAAGATTGGATCGGGAAGCGTTCACGAGATTCTACACAGCCATCTTCGCGTGAGGAGGATAGTATCACGCTGGGTGCCGCACAACCTCACCGATGCTCAGAAGCAGGCCCGGGTGGAATGGTGCCGTGATATGCTTAACAAATTTGAAGCAGGCTCGTCTCGGCGTGTTTACGACATCGTTACAGGTGATGAGTCCTGGATTTATCAATACGACCCAGAAACCAAGCGCCAGTCGACTGTTTGGGTGTTTCAAAATGAGCCAACGCCTACCAAAGTGAAGCGATCTAGAAGCGGGGGTAAGATTTTGATCGCTAGCTTTTTTAATTTGACTGGCCACTTGGTATCAATTCCCTTACGGGATCAAAGAAGCATTAATGCCGAATGGTATACTACCAAATGTTTGCCAGAAGTTTTCTCTGTTATAAGCAACAAGCGACCAAACACAGGGCTCCGCGGGCTACTGCTCCACCACGACAATGCACCTGCGCACACCGCACTCAAAACGAGGGACTTCCTGGACAGCACGCCAGTCAAACTCCTGGGTCACCCTCCTTACAGCCCTGATCTAGCACCGTGTGACTTCTTTTTATTCCCAAAAATAAAAAATCAGCTCAAAGGGATACAATTTTCGTCGCCGGAAGATGCGCTGGCTGCGTTCGAGCAGGCTGTAAACGAGGAGTCTGCGGCGGACTGGAAAAAGTGTTTTGAAAACTGGTTTAGGCGCATGAATCTTTGTATAGAGGCTGGTGGAAAGTACTTTGAAAAGATTTGATAAAAATATATGTACGTATAGAACAATTTTTTTTAGTTTCGCAAAACTTTCTGAGTGTCCCACGTAAATGCCTGTAATAAAGGTTTAGGCCAACTTATTTATGCAAAGAAAACGATTAATAATACCTATTGAATAGATTTATGTATAATTATTTTAGCTAATCGAAGTATTGTCACAATGATTGTCGTGTGGGTATTTACACGGTTCGTATTTTGAAAGTACAATGCAAACTGTGTTTGTTTATTTGGTCGGGTCTAACGGGTCGGCGAAACAGGCCAAGGAAAAACCTAACCTCTGTCATAATCAAACAGTTTCTACAAAATCATTAATTATTTCAAATTGCTTATTGTTATCGTAAACGCCAAAATCTATTTTTTCCTGTAATAACTAGTGAGACCGAAAAGTATGAGTAGTATCTACTCACTCGGATAAACTGTTCCAGGGTGAACATACTTAGTCCATTTTCATATTTTGTATTTCAAGATACATTTTACCTCCGCACCATTTCATCCTTATAAATCCAGCCGTTTCAGCGTGGTTGAGTAAGGGAGCGTTCAAGTATAACGTAACGCAATTTTTGGAGATTTTTTAACCCCCTCCCCCCATGTAACTCGTAACGTTTTTCTTTACCCACCCTCCCCCCTAGTAAAACGTTACGTTACCACCACCAAGTGACCATTTTTACCTGAAAGTCACAATTATGTGGTGTAAATTACCGGAAACTCGCTAATATACCTATGTTATTGTTTTAATCGCGTTAATATTATTTATTAACATTTGAATTTTGAAATGTCTTGTTTTTAAAAGCAAGAGATTTCTAATTTTTATTCTTTTTTTGTCCTAATAAATTTAAATCTGAAGGGTTAAAACAATGTTACGTAACGCGTAGTTAAAACCCCCCTCCCCCCAAATTCGTTACGTAATAAGTACTTGAACGCTCCCTAACAAACATCTAAACATCCAAATACTCGGGAATTCGATCACACCATGATGCTCAAAACTCGTGTCCTAGTTTGCTACAAACTCTTAACGCTAATATTGAATGACAGTTTCAATTCCACATCACGCCTTTAGCTTTTCGTAACTGGTCTTCTTATACCTACAAAAGAGATCATTTATTATTTTGACGAAGCCTATTTTGTTCTAACCACTATGAATAATAATATAATTATTAAAGTTTCGATACAAAACTATTGTTTTTGCCACTTTTATTTCTTTTTATCATAAATACATCAGACTTCCTCCACCATTGTATGCAAAGATATTGTGTAATACTCAGGAAAAAATAATAGTTAAGTACTGTAAGAATAATGAAGGATTTGTGGTTGGGCGAACTGGTTAAAACTAATGCATTGTTGAAAACAACAGCAAACAGATTGTAATTTGTTCATAATCGATACAGTCCAGTGTGTCTAGTATGAGTTTTACAGTTTTCAAACACGATATCGAGTATCGTGTCATTTCATTAATAAATTAGTAGCGCCCCTAGCGGACTCGCAGAGGAACTAAAATCGGCAGTACAAGTCATTGCAATTTTCAGTTTTCGAAAAACTAAACTTTATTTCGAGAAATACTGTGTGTTTTGGGCAGTTTTGGCAGTATGAGTGCCAACTTTGACAAGTTGACGGCAGAATTATAAAACGAATTCGATGATTCGTTTGGTATTGTTACTCGCAAAATAAATTTCGTGAGAGCTTCATATTTTACGTAATAATAGCTTAGTTTTTTTTTATACGACGATATTTTACCGGGTGGCCCAGCAGACAGTACCTAACTACTACATGCTGCAACTATTTAGATATTTTTTTAACTTTATTTAATAAAATAAATCGAAATATTGATTACATTTTTATTATTTATTCATCGTAATTTTTGATGAGAAATAACCCTGGGTGAATAGAAACATAAACCTAGCCCTTTATGCTATATTTGCTTCATAAGCTAGGTTTATGTTTTCTATGGATATTTAGATATATTGGGATTATTGTCTCGAATCATATTCCGAGCAATATAAAACTAAAATTTATTATAGCTACAATTGCATTTCGCGCGGTGCTGTGTGGTTATCATACAGTAATCACCACCTTTATCTATTAATTCGTAGACAGAGAATAGGAAAAAATGATTTCTAATTGATATTTGTAATTGCATTCTCCATATTAACGTATTGATTATTGCGGTCATTAAGATCTATTTTCAACAATAGGTAGTAGGGGGATTGGCTTTATAGAAATAAGTCTAAAAACTGATTTTCCCATCAATGGGGATTTCTGGAATAATTCTTTGAGCACGCTATGTTGACGTGGCGTATCATTAATTGGGCCACATCCTTACTATAGTCTCATCGTCATCATCATTTCAGCCGAAAGAAGTCTATTGCTCAACATTGGCCTCCCCCAAGTAGCCAAGTAGCTTGGGGGGGATATGCCATAATCGCCACGCTTGGCAGGTGGGTTAGCGAGCGCATTTGGTTAGTTAAATACTCGGAGAACGCTGTTGCCCATCCTCTAGTGAATCCCTTAGTCGCCTTTTACGACACCCATGAGAAGATATAGGGTGGTGCAATTCTTTACGTCCGACACCACACGGAATATATAGTCTATGTTAATCCAATTAAATAAAAAGGTAAACAAACCCAGTTTCGGTAAAATTATCACACAATCACTCACATAGTGGAATAAACATAACTGGCGAAATGTGGGTGTACTATTACACCTCTGCCTACCCCTTCGGGGAAATACAGGCGTGATGTTATTTTCATCCGTATTTTGAAGGTTTCAACTTGATTGATTTAACTCATCACTTTTTCCAATATTATCAATTCTAAATTGTTTTTTGAAATTCATTTGCTACACGAAAAACCACTTATAAAGTTCAAAAATGTCCCAAAAAAAAAAGCATATTTTATCTAACTCATTCAATGAATCAAGGAATCATTTAATTAGTTAATTGATTTGTAATTGACACTACAATTGGACATCATTAAACACTAAATGGTTGGATTGATGACCCCTTGGTTTACTTTTCTGTTTAGGTAATTGGATAGACATAGACTTTACCTTAGGGTGGTTTGCCACTCGTCAAATTTCTTTGTCCAATGTGACTATGATCAAAGAAATTAGATTACTGTAGCGGCGTGTTATAGCTACATGTATTGCTTGTTGTTATGCTACTTTGCTCAGCCTACGAGGGGTTTGTTTTTGGTTAAATAAAAATGCAATGTTCTGTCTGAATGACTGATAGAAAGTATCTATATTTTTTAATACAGCGGTCAAGGAAAGAAGGGGTATGGGAACAATTGTTTATCCAATCAGTGCGTTTTATCGCGTCATCTAGACGCACTCTCATTGGTCGCTGACATCACGACTGATCCGTAGATATTGTCCTAAACATGCCCGCGGCCTTGAAAGCATCAGCTTTTAATAAGTTTATGATTTTTATAATTACACCAGAGGGCAGATTTTTGTGTAGGAGCGTCTCACGATGCCTGACGAAGTCTGGATATCAGCCACTCGTGATATGCCGTCGCTTCCCGGTATTGTCTTCACAATCCGCCCCATATGCCATTTCAATGGCGGAAGGTTGACGTCCTTAATTATGACGAGCGTGTCAGGCTTCAGGTCAGTCGTATTTTCCTTCCACTTGGTCCTGGTCTGTAGCTCCGAAATGTATTCTCTGGCCCAGCGCGACCAAAATTGCTGACGAAGCTGTTCAACTCTTTGGTAACGAGTCAATCGATGGACGGGCAATTCTCGCAGGTCATCTTCACAGACCGGCGCGGTAAGAGGTCGGCCGATCAAGAAGTGTCCAGGGCTGAGGGGAAGATAGTCTCGAGGATCCGAAGACATGGGTATCAATGGCCGAGAATTCAATACAGCTTCAATTTGGCATAATACCGTAGTGAATTCCTCGAAATTTAAGTGGGCGTTGCCCACTACTCGGCGCAGATGGTACTTACACGACTTGACCCCAGCTTCCCACAAGCCACCAAAATGAGGAGAATATGGAGGTATGAAGGAAAATTTTATTGTTTGACCCCTTGCGTATTCAATAATTTCCTTCCTACATTTTGATAAAAACTGAGCAAAATCATTATTAAGACCAACAAAATTGCGACCATTATCTGAATAAATTTCTGACGGTTTACCGCGCCGTGAAATAAAACGCTTAAGCGCGAGTAAATATGCGTCAGAAGAGAGGTCGCTAACAAGTTCCAAATGAACTGCGCGTGTAGTAAAACATATAAATAAACAAATGTACGATTTTATTAATTTCGCGCCTCTGCCTTTCCGGTTTAGAACGAACACTGGCCCTGCGTAATCCACCCCTGCACGAAAGAAAGGATGACTAGCGGTTATCCGCTCTTTGGGTAAGTTGCCCATAAGTGGGCTTAAGGTTTTACCCCTAACGCGTGTACAGACAACACATTGATGAGTCACCTTCCTAGCCAGGTTTCTGCCTGACAACGGCCACCAATCCTCGCGCAAGCGGTACAGCAACGCTTGCGGCCCACAGTGGAGAGATTGGTTGTGTATGTGTCTAAACAATAAAAGTGTAAAATGATGTTCCGAAGACAAAAGAATTGGATGTTTTTTATTGTAATTAAAATCAGGCGAATTTTTTAATCTACCTCCTACTCGGATCAAATTATCAATGTCTAAAAATAAATTTAAACTTGCAATTCTGTTGTTTGACTTGACATTCTTTCCATTTTTAAGTAAATTGTACTCAAATGGAAATGACTCCATTTGAGACAATCTAGCGAGTGTATTAATAGCATGTCTCAATTCAGTAACAGAAATCGGTCCTGTCAGCTGATTTGTTTTGTTGCGCGAGTTAAAGATAAAACGAAGTACGTATGCAGCGACATGACTCATGCGATTAAAATTCGAAAATCTGTTAAATGGAAAAAATGTTACTAACGCATCATTTTTATGCTTGATTAAGAATGAATTTATGACGTTTGATTTAAGTTCAGGCAACTCATTAGGCGAAATGTCATTAATTTTTGAAACTGAGTGTGAAGTTGAATTATTATCAAAGTCTAAGTTCTGCAAAAACATAGGGCCGTCCCACCATAAAGTCGATGAAGACAGGTCTTCAAGACTAACACCACGCGAAACCAGGTCAGCAGGATTTTCCTTGCCACTTACGTGTTGCCAGGAACACTCATTCGTCAGTTCGTGTATCTCGGCGACTCGGTTCTGCACGAAAGTCTTAAGTAAATTAGGTGCCATTTGTAACCAGCCTAACACAATAGTCGAATCGGTCCAAAACATTACGTCATCAAACTTACGAGTAAGTGAACTACGAATTTTATCGTAAAGCTTAGCACCTAACAACGCGCCACACAACTCTAATCTGGGTATGCTTACGGGTTTTAATGGAGCTACTTTACCCTTAGAAATAAGCAGTTTTACTGTCACCCGATTAGTGCATACAGTGCGCACATAAGCGCAAGCGCCGTACGCAGTTTGTGAAGCATCTGTGAATATGTGTAATTCTGTCCGCATAGGGTTGCATTGATAGACGTGTCGCGGAACTTTTATCGTGCGTAGATAAGCCAGGCTATTAACAAATTGGTTCCATGTATGGATGATATCAGTGGGAAGCGGATCATCCCATTGTAATTTTAATAACCAAAGTTTTTGCAATAATACTTTGCCAATAATAACAGACGGGCTTAACAACCCTAGCGGGTCAAAGATCTGTGAAATCGTTGACAATATTATGCGCTTGGTGACAGGATTGTTAGTGTCGTTTTGAATCTGCGTATTAAAATTGAATTCATCGGCAACGTTACACCAACCCAAACCTAATGTTCTACACTGACTATAATCACCTAGATTTAAATCTCGGAACGTAGTGTGTGCGTTTGGTGACGTTGGTGACTCACCGTCGAGTTCAAAGTTAAAAATCCACTTGCGCAGTGGAAAACAACCGGACTTAAGCACCTCAACAGTGCTTTTACAAATATCTATCAATTTGACCTTGTCGTCGCACGAGGTCAAAAGGTCATCCACGTAAAAATCATCATTTATGACTCTTTTGACCTCGAGGTCAGTACATTCGATTGCCAATTGCTTCAAACACCTCACACTAAGAAACGGCGCCGATGCCGTGCCGTATGTAACGGTATTTAGTCGATAAAACTCGAGCGGCTTTCCTGGATCGTCACGCCATATAATAAGTTGCAGGTCGCGTTGAGAAGGATGTACAAGAACTTGCCGATACATCTTTTCACAATCTGCAATTGCTGTATATTTAAACTGTCTAAAGCGTAACAAGATACCTAGCAAATCTCCCTGAATAGGAGGCCCTACGAGCTGAATATCGTTGAAAGATTTCCCACTACTAGTCGCTGCACTGGCGTCGAACACAACACGAAGCTTCGTAGTCGTGCTGTGTTCTCGAAAAATAGCGTGATGTGGCAGAATGAAGTGAGGATTCATGTAAGAATTAACCCTAGTCATGTGACCTAGATTAATATATTCGCATATGAATTCAGTATATAATTTCTTATAACTAATAGGTGTGCGTGATAACCTTTTTTCTAAGGACAAAAAACGACGCTCTGCCTGAAGGAATGAGTCACCCAAAACATCGGGCGATTCTTTGAGTGGAATGTGAACACAGAATCTTCCATCACTATTGCGCGTAGTAGTTGTGATGTAAGACTGTTCACACGCCTGCTCTTCATCTGTGTGCGTATCCCGAGGCTTAGGCAACTCCTCCAGCTCCCAGAACTGACGTAGCTGATTGTCCATGGATTGTGTGAAGCTACATTGGACATGTCCATCATTGTGCGTAATATGATTGATAGGACCTGAAATTATCCAACCTAACTTCGTATTTTGCAGGAACGGACCGCTTGGTAAACGTATCTTGCCATCGATAAGCAAGTCCCAGAACCGGTCCGCGCCTATTAAAATATCTATCTTTTGCGGCCCTAAAAATTGCGTGTTTGCCAGCTGTACGTGGTCAGGAATCCTGAACTGTGCGCTTTGTACTTGCATAGCGGGCAAAGTGGCCGTTATTTCCGATAGAACGAAACATTTAATGCGCATCGAGTAGGAATTGACACGTGATTTAATTTCAATATCACACGATTGTGTCGATTGCGCTACTAAATTACCTACTCCTCGTATCTCATGAGTGGACTGTAATAACGGAATATCTAATGATTTGCAAAGCGAATGTGTGACAAAACAGCTTTGACTACCGTTGTCGAGTAATGCGCATGCCACATGATAATTATTATCTTTATCGGGAATCTCGACTAAAGCAGTGGACAACAAAACTGGTTGCACATTTATGCATTGCCTATCTGTGTGCGTGTCAGTACGAACATTGCTAACTTGAATGAATTGTTTGTTGTGATCACGGACCGTCTCCGTGTCGCATGAGAGGGGCGCGCTCGACGCGCTTGCCTCAGAAGTCTCGCTAGCCACAGTCGTAATCTTCGCGGTATAGCTAGTGGCATGATTGGACTCATTTGGATGAATTAGTGAATTATGTTTAGCATTGCACTGTCTACACGGTCCATATAAACAATTATCTAAAGTATGCCCGGAACGCAAGCAATTTTCACACAAGTTATGGTCGTTAACAATCTTTAGTTTTGTTTGCAAATCCATTTTAAGAAATTTGTAACACGTGTAAATTGGGTGTTTCCCTTTGCACACTACGCATTGAAATCTGGTTGATTTAGGAGGCGGTGGCTTATTGGAGGAAACATTGCAATGTGATACATTACTTTTGACGACTGAAATGGATTTTTTAGTGTCTGTGTTATTGTGCTGATCTTTGCTGTGCGATACTGCTAATGTTTCTAGCAAATCAGCCCTGTCTTTTAGGAACTTGATCAGATCGTCAACCTTTAAAATTACTTTAGAGTTGGTATTTGACAGCAATAATCCTTTGTGTTCTTCCCACTCTCTTTCGGTAATTTTATCCAACTTGGAAACAACAATATATATTATTAAAGTGTCCCAGGAATCTGTTGGCTCACCGAGTGTTTTTAAAGCGCGTAAATTATTAATAATAACATCTATCAGTTTCCTAAGTAGCGAAGGTGACTCTTTAGACAGTGCTTGTATCGAAAATAATGCTTTTACGTGACTATGCACTAATAATCTAGTGTTATCGTACCTATTAAGAAGGAGCTCCCACGCAACAGAGTAATTATCCGATGATATTTCTATAGCATTTATAACTGATTGTGCCCCACCTTTTAGTGATGATTTTAGGTAGTGCATTTTTTGAATATCGCTTATGTCTGTTGAATTGTGTACTAAAGATAAATAGGTGTCCCTATACTCCAGCCAGTGTTCATATGAGCCGTCAAATGTAGGCAACGTGATTATAGGTAACTTAATTGACAGTGGTTTGTTAGAACGATGACACGTTTTGGAACAATTAGTGACCTCTTCACCGTCGCAAAGAATAGATTCAGCTCGGGCAAGAGTACCATAGTAATTATCTTCGAACTGCTGACGCTGATCTAACTGTTCATCGATATCACAGTCAGGCACAATTTCCTCAACTTTAGACTGAATTTCATTAAATTCTGAGAACAAAATCCCTGCACCCTTTACGCGTAATCTTAAATCTATTCTCAACTCACTAGTTAACGTCGTTACACTAATAGTATTTAAATAATTAGCGAACTTAGTCAATCTACCTTTGACAATACCACGTTTCCTAACCAAATCGCGCATGATTAGCTCAGTTTTTCCATCACTAACAACCTTATACGGAGATCTATCGCGGGTTCTACTAGGGCCCTCCACATCTTTAGGCATTCTGATGGCTTGTGAAAAGAGGAGTACTCACGTGCAAGTAGTGACTGCGTGCGAAATCAGCTGGTGCCAGCAGTGTGGCACGATCAGCTGTAGTGTCGCTCTGCGCAGTGGGCAACCCTCACCAATCTCACTGGAATCAGATCACAAACGGTATTACACTATGAACACGGCAGATCTTGAAGAACGGAACTTGATGAACGCACCGTTGATCCTCGATTGTCCTCAATTATCGCATTAATTGAAGGCCCTTGCGTGAATATACCGAAGAATCTTCGTTCTTGATCGCCTTTGTGTAGCCGCGTGGCCGTAACAATGTAGCAGTCCAAAAGTCGCTCCTCACTATGAATTCGGTGTGATTCTCCAAATTCACGAATAATGCGGCTCTGAAGGTCCAAATATGTAGCGGCGTGTTATAGCTACATGTATTGCTTGTTGTTATGCTACTTTGCTCAGCCTACGAGGGGTTTGTTTTTGGTTAAATAAAAATGCAATGTTCTGTCTGAATGACTGATAGAAAGTATCTATATTTTTTAATACAGCGGTCAAGGAAAGAAGGGGTATGGGAACAATTGTTTATCCAATCAGTGCGTTTTATCGCGTCATCTAGACGCACTCTCATTGGTCGCTGACATCACGACTGATCCGTAGATATTGTCCTAAACATTACTTTCATCAAATGTTGTATAACGCTTATCACCCTTATTCGTAATTATGTTTGGGACATTAGAACACAACATAATAATATAATTTAATAAAAAACAATATAGGTAATTAGGTATTTAATTGTCTTCTTTAACTGTCTATAGCTTGTCACTGTATTTCTATTTCTTGTAGCCTCTGAAGCTCATCATACGCGTAGGGGCAGGGCAAGCACAAATTTGGCGTGGTGTCTACTGAGTTTGCGTGGTGTTGAGGTCAAGATGCCCGAATTTTCACAAAAAGGAGTTGACAAGGTGCTTATCCAGGCTTGTTTCAATCTCCAAAACTGGAAAAAGTAAATAAAGAACATATTGTAGACCATACAGTTTGACATAAAACTTTTTAACAAAAAATTGAACCGACGAAAACAAAAACTGAAAAGCGAAAAATAACAAATTATGAGTCGGCGCCAAACAAACTTTTAACAAGCAAAATGCGTGCAAGTTGCAAGTGGCCGAGCGACGAACGAATTTTTGGAAAGTTATTGTTTATCGTTGAAAATTTCACGTTGTATTTGATGTTACGTTGTTTTTATTATTTATTTAAAGTAATTTAATGATCTTCGTTGATTGTTTGTTTGGCGCCGACTCATAATTTGTTATTTTTCGCTTTTCAGTTTTTGTTTTCGTCGGTTCAATTTTTTGTTAAAAAGTTTTATTTTAACTTTTTTTGTGGTCAAAATCTAACTCCAGGTCTCCATTATGTCGTAGTGTCTAGAACTATATTTATGTGTGCCAAGTTTCAACAGAATCGGTTAACAGGTAAGAATTCAGTGGGTGAACAAGCACTCATCCCCTGTTTTCCCACCCTCAGGGGTGGATTTTGATTTTGAAATTTAAATGGGACCAACTTCGAGATATACCCTATCCATTAAAAAAAGAATCATCAAAATCGGGCCACTCTGTAAAAAGTTATGAGTGGTCATACATAAAAAAAAAAAAAAAAAAAAAAAAAAAAAAAAAATACGCGTCGAATTGAGAACCTCCTCCTTTTTTTCGTCGGTTAATAAAAGAGTGCAAAACATGGGGGACCACTAGTCATACATATAAATAAAAAACTTGATACATAAATCACTCATCTGGCAGAACTTTAAATTGTCATTTATTTTAAATTAATAAGTGTATTAAGACATTGAAAATTTGTTCCATTTCTCGACAGACTTCATTGCCATATTATACCATACTAGCCATACTTGGTTATGGTTAGTTGTATGTACACGTCTAACCACAACCCAGCATGGTGTGACAGTGTGGGTGTGTCCTCCATCAGGATTTAATTTTAACAAAATCAAAATTAATAGATCTCATCCAATTACAATACATATGCATTTCTAATATGGAATGGAATATTATGTAACTTGGTAAAATCATAGATTGGTGATTGTGGTGGAAAATTAATGAATACCTACTTACTGCGGTAAGCTTTGACAACCAATGCATAGTTTTTTTTTTTTTTATACAACGGAGGTGCTGCTTTATTTGGATCTTCATTTCTGTAGATCATCATTTGGTCATTTGATGTGGGCCGGCCAGCTGAAGAGAACAATAGATTAGATTACAAAAACATTGTAAAAGATTCATCAATAAAATATCTACTTACAACATCAACATAAAATAATAATTGTAAATAAGTGCTTTTACTAGATAACATTATAATTCAGACTTAATAGAAATAGAAGGCAAATTGTAGTGCATTTTACACTATACCTATAGGTAGGTACTATATAACTTCTACATATTTAATAATATGTTACATGTTTTACTGTAGCTATGTGACGGCTTATTCACTTAAACCAACTATGAACACAGCGCACACAATGTATGAAATGATGCACTTATATTAGTAAATTGAGTATGTTAGGATTGTAGCATGTTATTCTATCGTATCTGCTTTTTAACATGGAAATTTAAGTCACATTGTAGCATATAATTCTATTGTCTTCTTTTTAACATTGAAATAGTATGAAGTACATATAGATAAATGCTTTTTAAGTTACATGAACATAAATAAATCATTAAATAACAAAGTCACAGGGATGTTATGATTGAATTAAATCGCCAAAATAAAATTATCTCGAACATAAAATTTCCATGTTTTTGTAAGATTCTAATGTAGAAAAAAACACCATTTATACAATACACAATTATACAACTTGTAGATTGTGTTGTGTAGTAGTTAGTAGGTTGCGTGAAAGATTTTACCTTTTCTATTTTTCGCCTTAATTAGATTAAATTCCCGTCGTATCCAAGTTAAAAGCAATAACAAGTTCCTGCCACTTTTTCGTAACAATCATAGCCTCTTGTAGACTCCTATGGGTTATCGGCAGCCTCGGCAGGCTTATGTTAGATACACTGCACTACTGAAAATAAGATTAAACATTAATTAATGCATATAAACTATTAAAAATTCTTGTAAATTGATATTTTTTTTACAATGTTTACTAACCTCAAAATTGAACTTTTATTATTCCGGGCTAGTCATGGGCTAGTCCCCATTACATTCACGATATGTAGGTAAATGTACATAATTATTAAACGATAAAATTATATGTTATTAAAGTAATTTTAATTTCATATTAATCTACAAGAATATAGTACATGACCACAGATTACAACAAAATTTCGATTAGAAAAATATCAAACTGCTTTTCTCTTTTTTCTTTGCGCGAGTAAAAGAGATAGAAATATACAATGTGAAGTTCGTTCATGGCAGCCAGGCTGTGCCAGGCTTTTCGAAAAATCGCTTAGACTATAATCGAAAAATTGATCTCGTACTACCGATTGCATCAAAACTATTTCGTGTGCACGTGCTCACGGATTAAGTATTGGTGTATGTGATGTGTCAACTCGTACTAGACACACAGAGCATACGCACAACTCGTACACTCAATACAATATAAATGCTAGCACCACCTACATACACAAGATTACGTCTGTATACGAATGCACACCCACGTATAAGTTAGGGTTGCTCGCCGTTCGTAATGCCGACTGGGTTCCAAGCGTTTCTCAGTAGTTTTCAGAGATGGCGTGCTTGTATAGCGACTGGCGATTGACATCCATTGCAATCTTGCAGTCCAATTGCCGGCAAACCGCGGGTGAGTGCGGGGCGCGGGCGAAGAATCTTGAATTGGCGGGGGCGGTGAGTGGCCGTTCTGTACGTTAGTACTATTAGGTATTCTGTGGCGTAAGTGCTAATAGACACGGGCCTCTTCTCAGAATCAGAAGGGCCTTAGTCTAACAAGCTGGCCGCGTGCGGATTGGCAATCAATACAAACACCATCCAAATTTTTTCGTTTTTTTGGGGCTCTTTGGTACCGTGCTATTTATCTGAGAGCTAATTACAAGAAACGGTGTCAAGTAAAACAAAAAGACGTTTTAAAATTCAGAAACATAATTTGTATAAGTACCCAACCTCCTTTACTAATTATACTTTTCGATTATGCATCTTAAAACATTGCTCTTTATTTTTTCCAGGGGCACGGTCTGAAGTCAAATCAGATCTATCGCACGGAACCCGACAAGATAAAACTACAGCAGCTGAAGAAACTGTTTACTGATCGAGGTCCAACGTTTCCTTATCATTGGGATGTGCCTGTGGCGTGTTCAATGCTTAAAGGATTTATAGGGTGAGGAATTGTCTTTAATTTGATCTCATCATCATCAACCCATTACTGTTCACCACGCTGGCCTAGTGCGGGTTGGCTGACTACATATATGCTGAAATTTTACTGGCTTCTTTCCCGAAAAGGGGTCATTGTACTCATCATTATGAACAACTTTTACTATGGAACCAACCCTGAAATCGCACGTTTGTGTTCACTTAAATCGATAAAATGTAGGGACCACTTGTTTTATTTTTTGCGATTTCAGGGATAGTCCTATAGTAAAAGTTATTCATAATTATGAGTACAGTGACCCCTTTTCGGGAAAGAATCCATTACAATTTCAACTTGCCCACACACTCCCAAGTACACAGACATATGCATACACACAAAAACTAAATATTAAATAACTTTAATATTTTGGTTGCTGCAAATATAATTAATTAATGTTAACTCCAGTTTGACTCACACTTGTTCTGTCTGCAATTTTTATACCATACACTATATCAAGGGCTTGAACCAGCGCCCTTAATACAAGTTATTTTTATAACTTAGCAAGGGCTCTGGTTCACCTACATGTTTTTTGTTAACTTTCAATAGTCAAGTATACCTACGGATGTTTAAAATACTTATGTTAACATTGAAGAAATAAATTAATTGAAATTGAAATGTATACCATCGAAAACTGTATGGAGCATTCTCAGGCGTGCAGGTTTCCTCACCATGTTTTCCTTCACCGTTAAATCAAGTGATAATCCAATCCTGGTCTGCACATGAAGTCCTGAGGTTCAGGCCGAGGTTGAACTAAGACCCACCTGCAGGGAAGGCAAGCGTTCAACCGCTAGGCTGTCACTGCTGTTTGTTCAGTTTACTTACTAAACAGGTCATTCCCACCTAATAGAGAGGCTACTGGGCCACCCAATAGAAGCCAATGAGCGTCTGGACTAGTATTTACGCTGCAAAGTAGATCAGTTATTTTGCTATTTATCGCGCTTCAAATCCTTGTCACTCGACGGCAATGAAGTGGGTTTGGGAAGTTAAGCCACATTCATTTGTACTTTACAAACACGCTGCTAAACCCTCTGTGGCTAAACTGACTTCGGGGAGACGATATGTCTCATGGTCAGATTTTTGCCTATCATACGGGCACTTGACAAACAATATACAACGTCCTATTGATGTTTTTTTTTTAATTTTTAATTGTACTCATCAGTATGAATAATGTTGTATGGGGACAAAACTAAAACCGCAAAAAAATACTGGTGTTCCATATCGACAAAATGTAAGGAACACCTATTTTTGCTTTTCACGATTTCATAGTTGTTCCCATAGTAAAAGTTGTTCATAGTGATGAGTAAAATGACCCCTTAAGAGGTTTAGTATAACCTAAGAATAAGGTTGTATAGACCCTAAACTCATGTAATTGAATTCTGTATTTAAATCTATAATTATTCCTCCATTTGCAGTGAACTCCCGGACTCTATACTGACACAAGAGTTACACGGCCAGTTCGAGCAAGCAACTGCGATTGCAGAGCCTCAGCGCGAAGCCACCATGTTGGCCCTCATAGCTAAACTACCGCCGCCTAACTACAGTCTGTTAGGATGGCTTATGAGGCACTTTGAGTGCGTAGTGGCTAACGAACAGGTGGGTTGAAACACCAACTTTTAGCCATAGAAATAGAAACCCTTAAAAAATCACAACTTAACAACTGGGCCTCAAAATAATCGCTACAATGAATGGTCACAGGCAGTACTGCCATAACCAGGACGGTTGGCAGGTGGATTTGGTGATCGATGTTTATTATTAGCGCCTGAGAAACGTAGACGCTGCCACCTATCCGATCTCATAGACTGCAAATTCGGAACGGCGGAGCATGGCTACTGGAGCGGGGCGTTTAGTATATTGACCAATCAGAGTCAACATATCTTGGCACACTGAATAAAATGCTTGTCAAAACGCGGAAACGCAAGCGCTTTATCAAAGATATCTTAAATTGAGTACGTTAAGTGAACCAATGTGCACGCTTAATAAAACGCCCCGCTCTTCCACTGGATTGGGCGCTTAACTACACGCTGTAATCGCTTTCACAGACATCTCAAGTCAAGTCTGAATGTTCAGAAGAGCATCGTGCACATCAAAACCATGCCCTGCCGTAGCGAATTTGCGGAAGTTTTAAGCAATTAGTCTCATTCCAGGTGAATCACGCGAACATTCAGACGATAGCGACAGCCATGGGCCCCGCGCTCAACATGTCGTTGAATCTACTCACTTATTTCATTTCCAAAGCGGAGAAACTATTCCCTGACGTCCAGCTAACCAAGTAAGTCTAAAAACCAGTAGTCTAACAAAGCAATTGGTAAGTCTAAAAACCAGTACAGTCTAACAAAGCAATTGGTATACAGGGTAGAGAGATATAAATGAAGTTTTCTCAGAAGATTATGGATGTTTTCGAGTGAAATATCATTTTAATAACAGACAAAGTTAAAATGTATTTATACAAAACCCTAATCAAACCATTCTATAATAACTTCCTGAAAAATCTTCATCTATATCTGGCGACCCTGTATACTAATTGCTTTGTTAGACTGTACCTAATGCAAAAAAAAACTCGCGGTCTTAATCCAAACTTTCTTCTTTTGTGGCACCCGATAATCTAGGCAACTCGAGTTAGTACTTACCTAGTAGAAATGAGTAGAATCGGACCATCACCTATTTTTACGCTAACTATAAAGCAAATCAAGCGTACACTACTCAATATACCGAGGCATACGCGGATTACTGACACAAAAATAAAAAGAGTACATCCCTGTGAGTCCTAGTACTGCACCACCTCAACAAAGGCTTGCATAAGACATGTACAGGAGCAAGAGTTTGGAGAAGAAATTAAAGATTCTAATTAGGCGTGGAAACCAGCAGTGAATCCTGGAAGTAGCGCTGCACAAGAGCAATCAGCAGACTGTTGTGTTGCCCAATCAGAGCCATGAGCAGAAAGTCATAAAAATTCGTTCATGGTTCAAAAAGGTCCATTGAGCCCTAGCGAGCATAATAGTGGCAGTGGGCTGACCATGTCTGTCGAAGAACCGATGGCCGCTGGAGCAGACGAGTCCTTGAGTGGAGACCGCGAATCGGCAAAAGCAGCTTAGGGCACCCTCCAGCCAGATAGACCGACGACTTGAAGGTGGCTGGGGAGAACTCGATACGGAAGGCAGAGGACCGAGTGTTGTGGCGCAACTTGGGATAGGCCTATGACCAGCATTGGACTGCGATAGGCTGAGTTGATGAGCATAATAATGTGGTTTATGGTACACAACATGTTCTTGTAATTACGGAAATCAGGATACATATCCTTATAACTCATCTTCGATTGCTATTGCTATTGATCTCATTCCGAACCCAAATACAAATATTCTGTAATTCTAATAAAGAAATTCTTTTCTCTTCCAGATACATACCACCTCTAGGGTCCATTCCCCCGGACTTCCCGGAAACGGCGCCAGAGATCAGCTCGGAGCTTCGCAAGCAGGAATCTCTCTTGAACCAGATACACGCTGAAATGCACGCCGGGTTCATCACACCGGCCCGGGACCAGCAACTGTGGGAGGCGCAGAGAATTGTTACACAGCTGAAGGTGAGCAGCTTTATCGATATTCTAACTGTGGGTTTGCACCAAAAAACATTTAACATGTAATGTCTCGAAACTTGTCATATGAAACTAATGTCACAACTTGTTTTGTTGATTGTTACGTTCGCACTGCAGAAAACTGGGTAAATTCTTTGACAGACTTCAAGATTTGTTGTTGGCTGTGTTTGCACTGACTAAAAACTTATACATTGACATGTTTGTCTATAGATTTGTCACGGCTGACGTTCGCACTGATGCTTAATCATGTCTCGCAACTTGTATAAATCTCGTTTTTTGTGTTTTCCAATGAGGTCGGTAAACATGTATGGCCGAAAGCAGACACTTTATATTATCTGTGCTTTGAAGTTTATCGAACTATGACAATGATTTCCACAGATCTATTAATGATTTCCATGTTTGTGAAATACGACCTAAATGACATCTTTCGATGAGTTGCAAGATTTGTCTCGAGACATTTTGATTCAAAATTTATTGTGATTATTGCGAAACATGTCAATAGACTATGAAACGTCTTACATGTTGATAGATGTCGTACTTGTCGTTTTCGTAAACATAATTAAATTAATAAATAAATATCTTTGGGACATTTTTACACAGCACCATCTAGTCCCAAACTAAGCAGAGCTTGTGGTATGGGTACTAGACAATGGATATAATACGTATATACTTTTTTTTTTTGTAAATACATACTTATTACATAAGCAACACACCCAGACCAACACTAACACTTATGTTCATCACACAAATATTTGTGTCAATTACTAGTACAGTCAACTGCATGACAGTGGTAACACTTCAATTTGAAAACCGCCGTTACTTTACTGCTTACGAAATAAAGATGCTGTCAATGTCAAAGTGTTACCACTGACTTGCGGTTGACCGTACATTTTATCGCGGAGACGTTTTTTGGGTTTGATTTTGTACAAGACCGTGCATCTATAGTATACCGATTCTGATTGGGGCTTACCGCCAAATAACTTGGACAACGATGTTGCCACTGCACATGTTACTGTAATAACATAAAAGTTCAAACCGATCACTGCGCATGTTCAAGTTATTTGCCGATAACTACACTAGTTCTGCTGTTTACAAACTAATTTAGTCTCCACTATGTCTTTTTCTAACAAAGCCCATTAGAAAAGGATAAAAGATTTTATTCTTGACATATTAATCCACTTGCTCGTTTTAAACTTTAACATAGTTACCATCGCCATAGGCGTCGACCATTCGTAGACTAATTGGACAGTTCTTAATATTCTCTATCCTTTTTCAATGACATTTGTGAGAAAAATATACGAGTGATTAGTTTTAAATTAGTTTAGTACGTTATACAAGGGTATCGGCACCAGTGTGGGGTGCCATAAGAGCCTGTGGAGAAGGGTTTGTGACGTCACCTTGTACGTCAGTACTAGTTTTCATGTTGCGCGATAGATGTCGCTACAAGCCTCCACGATATTCAGATGGTCTTCCGGTGCAATCTGAGCTGTGACCTCCGCTACCAATCTGTTAGTTAATCTTATTATCATTTCTTTAGGTATAGTTGATATTGATACGGTAAAAGAAGAATGTTAAACCGCGTCCCATTTTTTTAGGGTTCCGTACGCTAAGGGTATCAACGGGACCCTATTACTCTGCCTACATCGTCGATCTGTCTGTTACAGGGATGTATATTTTTAACCATAGTCGGTAGACAGTTGAAATTTTACAGAATATGTGTTACTATGGCCTCTATTATGAGTATTATGACAAATACCTCATACAAGAAACCTCAAATTAGCATTTTTTTTTTCAACGTTAATTGTTCTTGCTCTACCTATCTTTAAAATCGTAATACATACAAGCACCAAACTCATTTTGATTGCAGTACATACTCTATAGTTTAATAAAAAATAATGAAAATAAGACAAACTTTGATATATGTGGTGGCACCTGCGTAAGAAAGAGATGCAAATATTCATATTTCACCAAAGGTGCACGTTGATTGAGCACGGCGCGTTGCTTTCTTTCAAGACATCAACGCGCGATGCTGCAACTCTGCAAAGGTAAACTCTCATGAATATCAGCTTCTACGGGGTATCAGGTCGATGGGTGGTACGGAACCCTTACTGAGCAAGTTCGACTCGCACTTGGTCGGTTTTTTTACCATATAGGATGGCTAAACGAGCTAAAGACCCGCCTGATGTTAAGCGGTTACCTTTGCCCAAACCACTGCAATTTGAACTAGTCTGTTGCCTAAATGCTATTTCAAATTACGTTCGCCGAACTGAGACATGAAGATTGAAAGTCTCACGTGATTAGAAGTTCACCGGCACTCATACCTTTTGCATCGGAACACAGCAATGCAAGCACCACTGTTTGGCGGCAAAAATAGGTACGGTAGTAGTACTTCCCCGTAACAATTTTAACCATTTGTTGCAACAAAAGTTAAATAATAATAATAATAATTTGATGCAGAAAGCGGTACTTCTGGACACGGCGCGTATCGTTAGGAAGTTCCTCTCTCTGAGGCCCTGACCACCGGTAGCTTGGACTCTGTTCCTAATGCCGGTGGGCTACTGTTTTTATATATTTTTAAATGTTTTTATTTATTTTTGTTTAAAAAAATATTTAAAAATGTATTGAAATGTGTAATATTAATGAATAAATGGAATAATAATTTATTCATTTATTACTCTCACAATGGATTATATACAGATTTATTATAGGTACAAGAATACATAGTTCACATTGTGAGAGCTGGTGCCTGTTGTGGGTTCGTAAAAACCTGTGTTACAGGTCACCAGGCCCCACTCAGTGGCTGCATACAATCTTGGCTCCCTGTGTTAATATTCAACAGTGGATACTGGGCTAAAATGTTGAAAACACTATACAAAATATTTGCAATTAGCAGTGCTCATTTAAACCGCATTTTAGCGTACTTCCTGTACGATATCGTAACAAATATAGACATTCTTGAATTTATTTAATATTTTACATTCCGAGAACAACACCAAAACATTATAAATACGCCAGTTTTCCTCCTTATGTTAGCGTTTATCATTTTTAAGTACTAGGTTAATAGTATGACAATCCTATTAGTCACACAGGTTTCTTATCGCTGTTTTCTATGCTCAACTGTTATTACCTATTTTTTTATTTTTTTTACTAAGGGGTTTCCATCCACACGGATATGCCAACCTCATAGTACCTTATACACTGTCTAACACATACACATTTGATACAAATTAACAAGAAAAGGAAAAAAAAAACACTGACTAAGCAGTAAACCACACAACTGTTTTGCAGCAACTGACTTAGGATTTCCTAAAATAGTCAATACAAGCCCAACGTTTAGTGAATTCAACTTTAATTCTTTCATAACAGATTCTCTTTCTTTTCTTTTTTTTCACACAATCCATCAGCAAATGCTGCACATCTTCTATTTTATTACATACATCACAATTGGGAGACGCCGCCTTCCGCATTAGGAATGCAAATTTTGCTGAAGGATAGTGCCCAGAACGAAGTCTCATTGCTAACTTAATATAACTTCTTGTTAACTTGCCCTCATCAAACCATGGCGCACGAGGAGGCTCACTCTGAATAATTTTGTACCATAGGTATACCTTTTTCTTTAGAAATCTCATCAAAGTAATCTTTCCATTTGTTAAAACACATTGATTTAAATTATTATTTATTACCTTTTTAATAATATAAAATAACATATTATTCGGTTCGGACTGCCTCGTTGGTCTAGTGGTTGCAAGCGTGACTGCTGAGCGTGGGGTCCTGGGTTCGATTCCACAGGTAGGGCAGTGTTATTCGGTTTTTTCATTAGGAAATTCTCAGTAGCAGCCCGGAGTCTGGATAGGCTTGCCCCCGACTATAACATAACTGGCGAAATGTGGATGTACTATTAAACCTCTGCCTACCCCTACGAGGAAATACAGGCGTGATGTTATGTTATATTATTCGGTTTGTTTGTCCGGTAAGGAGTATGGATCTCGCATACTTCATATATATCATTTTGGTATACTAACGGCTACAATTAACATCCCATGCATCCAGCTCCATAGAACTTGAAATTTTGCCCGAATATTAACAAACACACCACGGACGAATAAAAAAAGGCAGATGGAATCTCGCTAAGAAAATATTGAAGCACTTAATTTTTTTCTTAGTCACCATAATTTGGAAAGTATTTTAACACACCAGACGACTATTATTATTATATTTGTGAAACTACGAGAACAACTTACATCACACGAGATTTGCTAGATTTGAGAAATAAAGTTTTTTTTTTTTCTGCTGTGTAATCGCGGCTGATAGACTTACTATGGATGTGAATGTGTGCGAGCCAGCCCGTACTTTCAAGCGAGCCGATTTACTATTGGGTGCTTCACTTATTGTTTAGCGAGATTCCGTCCGCCTTTTTTTATTCGTTCATGGTACATACTTATACAACGTGTATCAGAAATACGTGGTCATGTTTTAAGCGAGCGTCATCGATGATTTTATAGGGAACAGTTGAGTTTTTGTTTGCGATTTCAGGGTTGGTTCCATAGTAAAAGTTGTTCTATGCTATGCCCTGAACGAGCTCTTGAAATATAACCACGCGTTTCTGGTACACGTAGTATATTATCATCCCTGTTTCCCATTGGGGTAGTAAGTCACTATAGATTTCCACTTGCTACGATCCTGACACACCTCTTTCGCTTCATGTACGTTCAACAACTACGAATTAATCTGCCCATCATTTTAAGGTAATACCTTGGCCACTACGAAAACTACACGAGTTTTTTGGGTTATTAAATTACCATGAAGTAGGTGTAACGAAACGGTCACCCATCCACAGACTGACCGCGGCAACTAGAGCCTGACGTTTCAAAAGTGCCTGTAATTAGGTTTATTTGAAATAAAAAACATTTGTATTAATATGAAAAAACTGGACCATTTAAATTAACATGAAAAAACCGGCCAAGAGCATGTCGGGCCATGCTCAGTATTATAGGGTTCCTTAAGTAGGTCTAATTACAAACGATTCAAATCGAATATTAATCATTGCTATTTTAGTTTTTGCAAATAGCGCCAGCTAGCGCTAAATTTAAGAAGTGTATCATATCAATATAACACGATGTTCCTTTTTGTGATTTTTTTAAATATAAAGTAACTAAAGGAGCATTATTTGCTAAGATCATTTTTCTCTAAGGTCAATGGCCTATGAACTAGGACGTCTTAAGTATTTTTCAGTTTTCTCACTATAGCTCAAAAATGTATAATCACATTATACTCGAAATAATTTTAAAAGAGAGTTTTTATAAAGGTCTATCAATGTGGAATACTATAAGTTTCTACGTTGCATAATTTAGAAATGGCAGGGGGGGTGGCACACATTGCAAGCCACTTTGGCGAACTGTATTTCGCAGATGGTATACCTGATGAAAAAGTTATGTAAACATTACCTTCATTTTAGTAGACCTATTCAATGATACAGCAAACGAGGGGTTGCAGCGAAAAAAAAAATTTCATCCCCATTTCACATGTATGGGCGCCATCCCTAAAATACGTTATCAAGATTTTTTTATTCTTTTATAATTGAGATCTATATCTAAACCATTTTTAACATAATTTCATTTACCTATGTTTATAAATGTAGAAGTTATTAAGCTATAAAGGATTTGAACAGACGGACGGACATGACGAAACTGTAAGGGTTCCTTGTAGTACTACGGAACCCTAAAAATGGGCCGATGGGGCCATAAAGTTCTGGAGTGGCGACCGCGTACTGGAAGGCGCAGCGTGGGTAGACCCCCACAAGGTGGACCAACGATCTGTGGCCTTACTCTTGAAAATAATTCCAATCTCAATCCAATACCAATTAGTTCATTCATTTATTCTCAAACAATGTTACATTGTGTCAGAAATATAGGCACCTACATAAAAAAATACATTACAAAAGCAATAAATGATTAGCAATCAAAGTGACAACAATAAATAGGTATTTTTGATTAAAAATATACACAACCTATTTTAATTCTAATAAGGTTTAATTAATTATAAAAATACATTTTTGTAAACCAATTTATTGCTAATTTTGCATTTAAACGTACGACGTACGGTCGACCGCACATCGGTGGTAACACTTTGACATTAGCAGCATCTTTATTTCGTAAGCAGTAAGGGCGGTTTTTGAACTGAAGTGTTACCACTGTCATGCAGTTGACTGTACGTATTGACATAAGTCCAATGTCGATCGATCGGAATTATTTTCAAGAGTAAGGCCACTGGTGAAAGCCACGGGAATCCGCTGGATGCGGGAGGCGCAGGACAGGTTGTTGTGGTGATGCTTGGGGGAGGCCTATGTCCAGCAGTGAACGTCTTTCGGCTGAAATGATGAATGATGATACATAAAAATAAACATATTTTTATTGTTAAAACAGTCACTTAAAATGTCAAATCATTGAGAAGATCATTAAATATATTGACGTCGTGGATTCCTAAATAGTTTGCGTAACGAATAAACAAGACAAACTTGTTTTAAATCGAAAGTAATTTAACATCGTACAAAATTAATTAGTGAAGCTTGACTGAGCTATGCTATAGACAATCTTTAAACGTTTTTCTTTTTATAACTAGATTTTTTAAAGGTTTCTTCTCACAATAAATTCGCTCGTTTTTGGCCACGATGGCGGTGTAGTCAAAACTCGAAGTTTTCGACAAAAACTTTGTTAGCAGCAAACATAATTTGTTATTATTTACACAAAACATGCAAAGATTTTATTAATATGATTTATCGATAGCAAAATTTTTCTTTATTTAATTCTGTCAAATAAGACATTAAAATATATCCATTAAAATATATTTGTATGCTTTTATAGCCAAACATGGATGAACTTCACATATTTGTAACAACCCTTATACCTGTGTTTACATATAAATAAATTCTATTCTATTATATTCTAAATATATATAAATATTCTTTGAAATGTATTGAGTTTCAACTTAAACAAATCATCTTTTACAGAGAAAACTTCGTGCAGTACAAAGATCTGTGGAACCATCGAACTCTCTGCAACCACAACATGCTTCTTTAGACGAAAAACAAGAATACAAAGCAGAGGAAGATCCAGCGCGAAGAAACTCGCAACCATCACAGCCAACACAGCCTCCTCAGCTGTCGCAGCTTCCACAGCCCGTACAGCTGTCGCAGCTTCCACAGCCTGTACAGCTGTCGCAGCCTGCACAGCTGTCGCAGCTTCCACAGCCCGTACACCTGACCGAAATTCAACTCACACCACAAGAAACCATTGAAGTAAAAACACCGAACGAACCATTTCAGGAGTCGAAAGAATCGCCAATCAGCCAAGACCCCATATTCGAAGCCGAATTTGAAGACAATTTCGAGTTCAAACCAGAAGCGAAAAGAACGCCTGAACAAGAAATCCCTCCCGCGGAACCAGTGAAAGAAAAACCGAAGCTAACAGAAAAAGAGCTAAAAGTACTGAGACTAGAACTCGAAAACGCCGAATATTTACAACTAAAGTCCTTACTACAAGCGAAAATCAACTCAGAACAGTTTGAAATAGTGAAACTTAGGAGTCATGTTGCTTTGAAAAACAAGCAAGCAGAAGGCGCACAAACTGCTAAGGATAGTAAAGAAAACAATACACCAGAAGAACAGGAATTAAAACAAAGACTGATTAAAGAAAATGCATTATTGGAACAAAAGAGGATGAATCTGATAAACCAGATCTTCCAAGAAAGAGTTGCTTGTATACAACTGAAGATAGAGCTAGCTATGAAAGAAATATTATCGAAATCATAGGCTGTTATATATATCCTGTAATGTTATGGTGGGTACAGACTTGACACTTGACTTGTAATGTTACCAGTGATATGACGAACCTTTTTACATGAAGGTGTTCGTTAGTTTGTACCTACTTTACAGTGGCGTGCAGTGACCTACTTCATTTGAATTTAATTGTGGTCTAAGTTATTGATTTTTGTATGTAGAAAGATTAATTTAGCATTAATAGGTCTATTAAAAGATAAATAATCATCGTACTTTGAAAAAAATATAATAACTTACACCACTATTTAATTTGAATGAGGAAGGCACTGGGTACTGCCTAATTGCCTATATGCAATGCACGCCACTGCTACTTTAATACATATAGTCTCAAATAGTAGTGTAAGTTTATTTATGAATATACGTTAAATGTTACGTTAATGCTCTACTAAGGAAGTAGCATAGATAATAAAGATAGACTTTATGACATTGACTCATTTTGACATGGCAATCTTATCTCATTCTTATTACTAAGACTGCTGTAATATTTATATATTACCTAGACATACAATTATATAAAATGTAAAACGAAATAAATAATAACATAATTTTAAAATGAAAACTTTAAATGACAAGTTATTATCATGATGAATTGTATAACATCATGGAACTTCTAATTTATAGACTTGTCAAATTATATTGATCAAATAAAAAATTTGGTACAAATACAGTATTTCTTTTTCTTGTAATTACAACATTGCTTACCTTATTTAAAAGCAGTGATAGGCTTGAATGCTTGTCGTTCATGCAGGAGGTTCTTGAGTTAGAACCCGGCCCGGGCTTCTAACTTTTTAAATTTATGTGCGAATCAGAATTTGATTATCACTTACTGTAACGGTGATGGAAACATGCACACGCCTGAGAGTGCTCCATACAGTTCTCAATGGTGTGTGTAGTCCGCCAAACCGCAGTAGGTCAGAGTGGCGGAGTAAGGCCTTAACCTTCTCATTCTGAGAAGAGGCCCGCGCCCAGCAGTGAGACAGTAATGGGCTGGTTATGTATATTTCTTCAACCCGACCTATTGCGATACACCACTTAAAATGGTTGCTTGTAATCGTCACCCTATACAATGGACGGCTACATTCCCCCTTTCCAGAAAACGCGCGGACCTCTAGCCAGAGTCGTCTCTAGCTTATCTAGCGCCGGGGTGCGAACTCATCTCAGGCGCCCGCTAGCCATTTCAGTCTACCTCCAGTGGTGTAGGTTTGGCAATGGCTGCTACACAAAGTGCCCGGCCGAAATTACCGTTTGTTATATTTAAAATAATAGGTACTGTATAAATGTAGGTACAATGATGAATGTAGGTAAGTTTGAGCTGAGTAAACTAATTTCTCAGGGTTCAGCGTAATAATGTACTCTGGTTCAGCGCTCTCAAAGCCTTGGATGACGATGATGATGATGGCCCTGATGATGCCTCAACGCCCTGGTGGGCTGCATGCATCCCTTGCACCCACGGGTTGAGAATGCCCTGTAGATAATTATCTAGCCATTTTATTAACATTATACGGTACATTAGTTGAATGAATTTGTTGTAGGTAATAAACATCTATGTATTACTGTAATTCCTAAAATTAAGTTATTTTATATGTGCACCTACCGCACATCGTCTTGTTGTGGCAATAAAGAATTTTTCTTTCTTTCTTTCTTTCAATAACCTATTCTATTTTAAAAGAGTATATATACATGGAGTTTCTTGTGCTTCTCCATCATCATTTTCATCCTCCGAGCCTTTTCCCAACTATGTTGAGGTCGGCTTCCAGTCTAGCCAGATGCGGCTGAACATCAGTATTTTACACAGAGTGACTGCCATCAGACCCCCGCAACCCAGTTACTGGGTAATACTGACATTCGGAGGTTAGACCAGTTGTCAGACTTTCAGGCATCTGACTACCCGTAACGACTGTCATAGATGACAACCGGGACCGACAGCTTAAAGTGCTCTCCGAGGCACGGAGGGGTCTCGATGTGTAACGAAACGGTCACCCATCCATAGACTGACCGCGGCAACTCGAGCCTGACGTTTCAAAAGTGCCTGTAATTAGGTTTATTTGAAATAAAAAACATTTGTATTAACATGAAAAAACTGGACCATTTAAATTAACATGAAAAAAACCGGCCAAGAGCATGTCGGGCCATGCTCAGTATTATAGGGTTCCTTAAGTAGGTGTAATTACAAACGAATCGAATATTAATCATGGCTATTTTAGTTTTTGCAATAATCGACAGCATTCGCGACTCAGAGCGTGTTGTTAGTAGCGCCATCTAGCGATAAATTCAAGAAGCCAAATTGAAGAAGTGTGTCATGTCAATGTTACTTTTTGTGATTTTTTCTAATAGAAAGTAGCTAAAGGAGCATTATTTGCTATGATCATTTTTCTCTAAGGTCAATGACCTTTGAACTAGGACGTTTTAAGTATTTTTCAGTTTTCTCTCTATAACTCAAAAAATTATAATCACATTATACTCGAAATAATTTTAAAAGAGAGTTTTTACAAAGGTCTATCAATGTGGAAGATTATAAGTTTCTACGTTGCACAGTTTAGAAATGGCAGGGGGGGACACATTGCAAGCCACTTTGGCGGGCTGTATTTCGCAGATGGTATACCTGATAAAAAACTTGTGTATCAAACATTACTTTCATTTTAGTAGACCTATTGAATGATACCCCACACGAGGGGGTGCAGCGAAAAATTTTTTTTATCCCCATTTCACATGTATGGGCGCCACCCCTAAAATACGTTACCAAGATTTTTTTATTCTTTTAAAATTGAGATCTATATCTAAACCATTTTTTTACAAAATTTCATTTACTTCTGTTTATAACTGTAGAAGTTATTAAGCTGTAAAGGATTAGGACAGCCGAACAGACGGACGGACATGACGAAACTATTAGGGTTTCTTGTAGGACTACGGAACCCTAAAAACTGGACCATAAATAGACTTTCCATGCACCAAATCGCGTTAGGTACCTATCATAATCTACTACGAGGAATTGGCTTACGATTACGTTACGACAGTTAAGGGCCACAAATCAAAATCAATAAATTTATTTTGAATAAAAACGACTGTTGATTTTTGATTTGATGACACTTTTCCATTTATGCAACGGCTCTTTGTCCTGGCACGTCGTCTTTTCTTATTTTAAGCGGAGAAAATGCCAATTGCATGTATCGTTTTCTCCACCGGGAAGGTAGTGTGGTTATGTGGGGCTCGCAACCACTAAATACTCCGCTGTCCGCCTTGGGTGGATGGGCCACGAGAACTGCTACGCATGACTTTCGCGACCCATCCAGCGCGGCCCACTTCAGGGCCTACATACTTTCTTTGTAAATTCTTTTGGCGATGTCCGGGTACACCTGGTACTATAGTATTATATTATCTGTGACCTGGGACATCACCACAAGCCACGTCCAGTCTACCCCAACTTGTTTTTCGCACCTTATGGAAAACGATAAGTTAAATATTTCTGCATACATAATCAAAAGATTGCTAGCTGAAGCAAGTAGAGGAACGCGGATAATACCCCACATATGAATCAACATCAAAATAAAATTCTTATTGGTACGTGACGTTACCAGCTTTTTCTAGAAACAATTGTTTCTATCTTACAATAATTATCAGAGTTCCAATTGCATAACCATTGGCCTTATCAACAGTACCTATATCATAACACTATCGCGATAAGTAGGTACGTATCTTAATTACTTATAGATTTCTTGTAAAACGATAGGTGCAGTGTTTATAATAATTATATTCTGTAGTTGGTCAGTCATATGATTTCTGTTATGAATTTCCTGAATAAGCATCGACCTCATCATCATCATCATCATTTCAGCCGAAAGACGTCCACTGCTGGACATAGGCCTCCCCCAAGCATCGCCACAACGACCGGTCCTGTGCCTTCCGCATCCAGC
This sequence comes from Asteroscopus sphinx, assembly GCA_949699075.1. NCBI lineage: Eukaryota > Metazoa > Arthropoda > Insecta > Lepidoptera > Noctuidae > Asteroscopus > Asteroscopus sphinx. The sequence goes on along the minus strand of OX453022.1, from coordinate 14,562,513 downwards.
GGATTCCCGCGACCTTCACCAGGTCGTCGGTCCACCTTGTGGGGGGCCTACCCACGCTGCGCCTTCCAGTACGCGGTCGCCACTCCAGAACTTAACTGCCCCATCGGCCATCCGTTCTGCGAGCAATGTGCCCCGCCCACTGCCACTTAAGTTTGGCAATTCTTCGGGCTATGTCGGTTACTTTCGTTCTCCTGCGAATCTCCTCATTTCTGATTCGAGCATAGCCCTCTCCATTGCCCTTTGAGTGACTTTGAGCCTTCTTATCAGGCCCATTGTGAGCGACCACGTTTCAGTACCGTAAGTAATTACTGGCAACACACACTGGTCAAAGACTTTCGTCTTGAGACACTGCGGTATTTTGGACGAGAAGATATTGCGTAGCTTCCCGAACGCTGCCCAACCGAGTCGGATTCGACGATTGACCTCTTTCTCGAAGTTGGACTTACCTAGCTGGACAGTTTGTCCTAGGTATACATAATCGTCAACAACTTCGAGTGTAGATTCTCCGATGTTTACGGGAATGGGTGCTATATGGGAATTCGACATAACCTTTGTCTTGTCCATATTCATTTTAAGACCCACTCTATCAGAAGCTCTACTGAGCATCGACCTCGAAAGATCAAAACCTAGTAGAGGTTAGTATTAATTAAGATGAGACCACAGCAACTTAGGTACGATACTTACTTAAAATTATACACGCTGAAATTTTAATGGCTGTTTTCCTGAAAAGGAATCATTATACTCATCATTATGAACAGCCTAACTATGACTGCCTTGTAGGTCTAGTGTTCGCAAGTGCGACTGCTGAGCGTGGGGTCGTGGGTTCGATTCCTGGGTCGGGCAAAGTGTTATTAGGTTTTTTCATTATGAAATTCTCAGTAGCAGCTCGGAGTTTGGATTTGTGCCCGGTTAATGGCAATAGGCTCGCCCCCTATTACATGGGACTTATAACTGGCGGAATGTGGGTGTACTATGCACCTCTGCCTACCCCTTCGAGGAAATACAGGCGTGATTATATGTTATGTTATTATGAACAGCTTTTACCATGGGACCTACCCTGAAAATCGCGGAAAAATAATCTGATGGTCCCTACGTAAATTTAGGTACCAGCTGATTTTTTTATATTAATATTATTTCCTTTATTCACATTAAATACCTATAAATTACATTTTTAAATATTAAATATATTAAAAAACATTTAAAAAAAGAACCGGCATCGAAAACAGAGTCCAAGCTACGGATCAGGGCCCCAGAGAAAGGAAACTCCTCAAGTCCTCACGATGCGTGCCTTTTCAAGGAGTACTTCCTTCTGCATATGGCCCTTGATCCAGCCGCCCAACGAGAGCCTCCTTAGGTGTTGTTTGAGGTTCTTGGCTATTAAGCCATTGACCGTGACGACTATCGGCACAATGATTGCTGAGTCCACATCCCACGGCAACCTCGTAAGCTAAGTCAGTATATTATAATGTTAATATTATTATTTTCTGATTATTTTGCATATGCTTGGTGACCGGGGGTATTCGGCTAATCGGCGTCCAAAGGCTTACCGCGGTACTATTCACAAACGTTCGAAAAGTTTCCGTTTCCTATGTGAAATGGAAACTTTTCGAACGTTTGTGAATATTATCGCTGGTTTGTGTTGTGTGGCAGCAAAACCAATCACTGGCTATAGGTATTTGAACATTATTCAATAAGTTGCATGGTAATCTTGTCATTTGTTATTCATTAAAACCTTATTAGTAAGCGGCAAGGTCATAGGGAGCAACGCGTTGTCATAAAAATTCTGATTGTAATAAAAACTTTTTAACAAAAAATAAAACCGACTTCAAAAACCTTAACTAAAAAGTAAAAAATAATCCTTGTATGTATTTCAAAATCTTAACATAAACCAAAATTTTGAAGGTGGCGCGTGACTGTCCCTTTGCGTTATGTAAATATAATGTACTGTCGAGCGCTTATCTATAGTAAAAAACAGTTTATGCGAACATACATGAAAAACACGCGCCGCCTTCAAAATTTTGGTTTATGTTAAGATTTTGAAATACATACAAGGATAATTTTTTACTTTTTAGTTAAGGTTTTTGAAGTCGGTTTTATTTTTTGTTAAAAAGTTTTTATTTCATACTTTTTAGTTGAGAATTCACAGAAAAACGAAACTATTAGTAGATCATCTAGGTAAGCGAAGCTAAATTAAACTGATTTATTGAGGCTGGTTCAAAAACTACTCGACCTAAGTCAATAAAATTTATATGGGACTACCGCGCGGACTTCCTCTACCAAATAAAAAAACAACCACGCAAATCGGCCCATAAATCTCGGAGTAATCGGTGTACATACATGAAAAAAAATAAAAAAAAAACCCCGCCGAATACATAACCTCCTCCTTTTTTTGAAGTCGGTTAAAAAAGAAGCGCATAAAGCTTATTTTCTGCCACTTGCTCAGAAATTGCTTCATTATAAAAAAAACTACACATCAATCGGCTCGGAAGAGATATGCTGAGCATCTTGAAGACCACGCTAACCCCTTGTCCCTCAGCCTACTGGATCTGTCATTTACAATCAAACGGTTGAAAACGATCGCAAATCCGCTTATAGTCTTACGAATGATTGCAGATGAAACGTGAAAAAAAAAACCAATTGGCTCTTTTCGGTACGCAGCGAAATAACACGCCTGGAACTTCTGTACTTCTTTCTTCTGTGTCATTAACGCCACCAATAAACGACAATCAAAAACATCTAACTGTTAGAAGATTGAGATTTAAAGCATGTAAAACGGGATGAATAGGAATGCAAGGGTCGAAAGGGACAAAAGCGTTTTACCCGGTACTGTATTGTGGATGCAGTGGATGTTTTCATAAAATCATAATTTTTACGAGAACCTAGTTCATCGGAATAAGAATTAGATTTTACGCCAACCACAGATAATATAATACTATACACGCCAACAGAAATAGCCGAAGAAGCAAAGATACCTACTGTCTGAAAACCTTTTACCACCCAAATCGAGAGAGAAAATATTATAAGGTAGGTAAGGTAATTATGAAGATCATCTGATCATTTCAGAAGTACTCGGCTTCGCACCGTCCTTCCAATATTAATAATAATAATCTTCTTCTTCTTCGTGTCAATGGTTCTTATTTACTTCACACTGTATTCATGTGGTATTTGTCCACCTCTATGGCGTTAATAATAATAATGTCCTCCCGGCCGAATTTCGGTCACGGCGGCCAATCTCAACAGAGACTAGCCATCTGCGCGGGACATATTATAGTGCACAAGTGTGTGCGCAAACACAGGTGCACTCTCTATTCCCTCACTATCATAATCCGATGGGACGGCAATTCGACACGACCGGAGAGAGATCAGGCGTAAAGCCGTCGGTCCTTCCAATATTACTAGGCCGTCAATTGCAGTATTTCAGGCCTGGACAGTAACGTACTATTTTTACAAGTTTTACAATCTAAGTAAGTATTTATCACATTAGGCATACGTATTCCTAAGACAATATACAAAGAAATCAGCGTGAACCAGAACAAAATGCATTTTGAATGTTCCACTTATTATGAAATAACAGGCGTTATAAACAGTCACGCGATACTAGCGAGCACAAAAGAAAAACTCCATCGAATGCACGCCAGGGGTCGTAACTATCCGAACTGAATCATTTTATTACATCACTCTAACAGCTTAATCATGAAACAAAGAATAAAATAAGATGAAACTGGTTGCAGATACGATCAAAAGATACCGAAACGTTTTGAAAGAAGTAGTTGCCTTGAAGAATGAAATTAATTATCTGATAATATAATAGATTAGCTATAGCTACTGCTGCGGACTGTTGGACTCTTTTAAGTTCTCTTGAAGTATTATTCTACTAACAATATTAAAAATACGGAACTATATGTGTTTGTATGTCCTTTATTCACCATAAAACGGCTGAATGGATTTGGATGAGATTTGGGCACACAATATACACCACGAGCTGACTTATTATCTACATACCATGGGAGTGAAGCTGTGGGGGGATCAGTCAGTTACAAATAAATCTTGTATTATTGAGTGTTCATTTATATCTCTTCCCGTGGATATCGTAAGAGACGTAAGACTATCAAATCAAATTACAGTGGCATTGTTATTGCTTGCTTCATCGGCTAACGAAATTATTCAATAACTCAGCCTATCGCAGTCCACTGCTGGACATAGGGTTCTCCCGAGTTGCGCCGCAACACTCAGTCCTCAGATCCTCTGCCTTCCGTATCCAGTTCCCCCCCAGCCACCTTCTTCAGATCGTTGGTCCACCTGGCTGGGGGCGCCCAGCGGCGTACTGTTAAAGCAATCATTTCAGCTGAAAGACGTCCACTACTGGACATAGGCCTCCCCCAATTAAGGGGGGGATATGCCATAATCGCCACGCTTGGCAGGCGGGTTGGCGATCGCAGTTGGTTGGTTAAATACTCAGAGAACGCTGCTGCCCATCCTCTGGTGAATCCCTTAGTCGCCTTTTACGACACCCATGAGAAGAGATAAGGGTGGTGCTATTCTTTAAAGCAAAGAATACCGAATAGCGTTTTTGTTAAAGCAATGAATAGCGAATAATCAAGACAAATAAAGTGAGTATAAGGTTGCGTTTTCACTGACGCGGAGAGGAGAAGAGATATTTCTCCAAAATGTTAACTAATAGAATTGCACAAGAAAAGCGGTGACGTCAGCTAACTCCGCTCGTCTCCGCGTCAGTGGAAATTCGGAACTTGATAACAAAAGTAGGTACTTGTGAAAGTATCAAATCAACACGCAGGCGGAGGCTACCTATGAACTACTTTATGTAATTCATGACCTTTTGGTCCTACCTATGTTTTTACATAGGTAGCCTCCGCCTGCGTGTTGATTTGATACTTTCACATATACCTACATGTACCTTCACAAGTCTTGTTTACCACTTTTCAGTTATATTTACAAGCAGTCGGGTTTTTTAGTTTTGATAATTAACTTTTTTATTTTAAAATTTTTAGTTCTGTCATGTTATATCGCGCTACGATGAATATTTTGTTGTTTTTTAGCATTTCTCATTCCAAATTACATTTAAACATATAAGTTGTATATATTTTTGTAAAGCATTTATAAAGCCCTTGATTTTGATACCCCACTCGATAGGTTTTGAGAAAAAAGAACAATTTGAAGACTTAAAATGGCGCCAAAAAGCGGCCATTTAATTTTTTATAATTTTGATATACCCAGTGTCACTCTCACAATTAAGACGAATCTAACGACACGTCTCAAGCTAAAATCCATCAAGCCGTTTAGGCTACAGAGCGTGCCAAAGAAATATACATACATACACTCGAAAAACATAACCCTCCTTCTGGCGCAGTCGGGTATTAACTAACAGGAAACTATCGAAAATCAATAGCGATCATTGACACGGCTTTTGATCCAGCCTTAAAAAACTTAATTATTCTAAGCATGTCTAGGAAATATTAGTCATTCGATCATCGAAAACGATGACGCCGATCGCTACTGTTTATACAAGCACGTCAAGCACCCACACTGGATAAACCTGTCCATAACATTCGATTTAAAAGCTAATGAATTTAAAAGCAAGCCATACCCGCGCATCGAGAGTTCCGTACCTACCAACTATAGTAGTACGATTTTTTTCGGTATTTTTGACTAGAATTCAATTTTATCAAATTTAATTTGGCATTTACAGGTTAACACGTTAAACCGAAAATTTCCACTTTTCAGGATTGAGTAAATCTTGAGGGGAGCCTCTTTCACACTTTCAAATTTTTTAAATTATCTGCTAAGATTCTGCCACAAGAACACACAATCTTTTAAAATTTAGACAGGATTTCTATTACGCGATGTATTCCGGTTAAACTTGTTTTATTATAATGTGTAGTGATCGCGAAAACCTAAGAAATTATTAGGATTTATTTCTATTGTTACCCTTACTGAGATAGAGCCTTGTGACAAGTGCTTGTGTAGGCTTTGAGACTTTGAGAATAAGGTTGTAGGCATAGACTTCGTTGTTGTAGGCAAGTAATAAGGTAAGAACTTAAAAAAATTAGGACTGCTTCTTGAGTCTAGTGGTCGCAAGCGAGTGGAGTGCTAAGCGTGGAGTCCTGGGTTCGATTCCCGGGTCGGGCAGTGTTATTAGGGTTTTTCATTAGGAAATACTCAGTAGCAGCCCGGTGTCAGGATTTGTGGCCGGTAAATGGCAATAGGATCGTACCTTATTACATGGGACTTAACTTATAATATAACTGGCGACAATGTGGGTGTTACTATACACCTCTCCCCGTTCGGGGAATACAGGCACAGAATACCTAATAGTACTATCGTAATACAGGCGTTATATTAGGTATCTTCTATACATATAAAAGACTTTGTCCTGAATGACTGACGGATCAACGCACAGCCTAAACCGCTGATCGTAGAGACCTGAAACTTGGAGTGTGTGTTCGTTGTATGACGTTGGCATCCGATAAGAAAGGATTTTCCGAAATTCTATCCCTAAGGGGGTGAAAAAGGGGGGCAAAGTTTGTATGGTACAACGTGATTCTTTGGTCCAATCTACTTCAAATTTTGCATAAACCTTTTTTAACAGAATTGATGGAAGACGTGTTTCGTATTTTAAAAAGGGGTAAAAAGTTATTTTGGCGGTGATTTCCTTCGAAGTTGATATCAATACTTCTTAGTGCTTTTGATTTAAATTATATTTTATTTTGACACATTTTTGAAAACTCAATCCGATTTTATTCAAAAAAGGTTGAACACACTTAAAAACATAAGCATACTCTTTAAAATTTGAATATCTCGAAAGTCACCGTACTATATTAGTACCTCATTTGAAGGTTTCTAAGCACAGACCAGTAAGCCTCTAGACGCCGATTAGCTGGACACCCCCGGTCACAACGCATATGCAGTAGCACTGCATACCATACGCCCCGCCACCAATCAGGACGTCAGTCCATCAGCGAGCGGCACCAATCATATGGAATCATACCACCGAACTTTTGAGCCGACCAATCATAACGCGCCGTCCGCCCCCCGGTCCCCGCCAACATTTTACGACTGTGTTCATAAGCAAAACTTTGTTGAAGCGGCGTCTTGAGGCTTATTGGTCTGTGTTTCTAAGCATAAAGGTTACGACACGGCCTCATAGGGACGTAGATTTCGAAATCTGAAATGGTAAGGAAATGTCTGTTTTTTGTTCGAGCATCACGCTAAAACTACTGGACCGATTTTGATGAAACTTTGTGTGTTTGAAAGCTGATGACTAGACTTTGGATGGAAGTGGATGGAGGTGGAAGGAGGTGGAAGAAGGTGGAATGGGGTGGAAGGAAGTGGATGGAGGTGGAAGGAGGAGAAAGGACGTGGAAAGTGGTGGATGGAGGTGGAATGTGGTCGAAGGAGGTAGAAGGAGGTGGATGGAGGTGGAAGGAGGTGAAATGAGATGGAAGGAGGAAGTTTGGACAGGTTTAGACATAATGCGGGGCAACAATAGGGCAAGCTTCATTTTATGTTAATTATTAATGATGGCACCCAGTGCATACGTGAAGTGTTTGCGAACAAAAGACAATAGCGCGAGGCCTGGCAACATGCGGCAGGCCTATGGGTTTTGTCACTCGGAGATACAGCTTGGCTACCTGCACGTTCCTAACCAAAAAGCAGGTCATTAATTGCATTATTTCAATTAGATTAGATTTCCGCATCAACGCGTGCGAAGCCGCGAGCAAAAGCTAGTGTATGTATATGGGTCCATACCCAAAACCCAATTATTGGGTATGGAACCCCAAAAAGAAACTTGCCTTCATGCAATAAGTATGTCATACTAGTAAATTAGCTTATCCAATGGATTACAGAGTTTCTGGACGTAGGCGTCACCGGCCAGCCATCATGGTCACAAAAGCTGAGGCCAAACCCCAAATCTGTATGCAAATTAACAGCGAATGAGATCACCACATTGTGAAGATTTTGACCTTCGCATTTTGGTACATAATGTGGTTAATCGACAACAACAGTTAGCGTAGTACAGTCAGAAGCAAATAATGTTGAGATGGATGTGTGGAGTGACAAGAATGGATAAAGTAAGAAATGAATATATCAGAGGGAGCTTGAAAGTGGAGCCAGTGATAAAAAAAGACGTGTGGCACTCGGAGACTGCCGCGGTAAAGCTATTGCATAGCATTTTTTATGTAAATACAAAGAGGAGGTGCCCTAACGCCAAAACTCTAAGCAGGCATGAGTCACCAGATTGCGGGGCGAAGAGGGGGATTACGCATGCGCAGTAACGCCGATACAACCAATGCCACCTAGAGGCGATTTGCAGAACTAAAGAGACAAGCGTGATATTTCAAAAAGTCATTAAAAGTTCTGCTATTCATCGATAGATGGCAAAACTAAAAAGTATCACCGCTGTGCCGGTCGGAGTGGGGGGTGTTAGGTTATTTTCGTTACGGAATTTCTGGATTCGGTCTCCACGCTCAAGGCCCGCGATAGAAGCTATGCAATAGCTTAAGCGCAGTAACGCCGATACAACCAATGCCACCTAGAGGCGACTTGCAGAACTAAAGAGACAAGCGTGATATTTCAAAAAGTCATTAAAAGTTCTGCTATTCATCGATAGATGGCAAAACTAAAAAGTATCACCGCTGTGCCGGTCGGAGTGGGGGGTGTTAGGTTATTTTCGTTACGGAATTTCTGGATTAGGTCTCCACGCTCAAGGCCCGCGATAGAAGCTATGCAACAGCTTAAAAAGTTGAAAGGAAATCGTTTGGGTTGGTATAGGCATGTGATGAGGAGGGATGAAATGGTTACTTAGAAAATGATGAATATGAATGTTCATGGATGGAGAGGGAGACTATAGAAAAGATGGCTGGATTGCGTGATATATATTGTAGATGGATATCGTTTTTACTGGTGGTAGGCCCAACCCGCCCAGCCGACGGCATGCGACCATCCACCGGGCAAAGACTTGCCACCAAGCGACCTAGTCGTGTTCCGGTACGATGCCGGTGTAGCCACTTGAGAGGATGGGTCAAAATATTTCACTGCCATCCTCTCACCTTTGCTGGGCAAGCGTGAACCATCGACCGCACCATCGCTTAACATCAGGAGCTGGCGGTCAAACTCAGGCCCTTTAAGTATACAAAAAACAAAATGGATGAGGGAGTAAATGATGAGATTACGGCTGATAGAGAGAAATGGAAGAAGAAAATGTGGGACCAGGGCGGGAAGATGATGAGTCAGAAGTATTAATATCTTCCTATCGATTGTTTTAAACCGGCAATAATATCTATCTGACCCAAGCCATGAGAATAAACATATGTCTATGGGTAGTAGGACTATCTCTTCTATACATAGGCACAGATTTATAAAAAACCGGCCAAGAGCATGTCGGGCCATGCTCAGTATTATAGGGTTCCTTATACTTAAGGAACCTTAAAACCCTAGGACCTACTGGTCTAATTACAAACGAATCAAATCGAATATTAATCTTTGCAATTTTAGTTTTTGCAAACAGCGCCACCTAGCGCTAAATTTAAGAAGTGTGTCATATATTGATATGACACACTTCTTAAATTTAGCGCTAGGTGGCGCTGTTACTTTGTGTTATCAATATAACACAAAGTTTCTTTTTGTGATTTTTTTAAATAGAAAGTAACTAAAGGAGGTGCTAAGATCATTTTTCTCTAAGGTCAATGACCTATAAACTAGGACATCTTAAGTATTTTTCAGTTTTCTCACTATAACTCAAAAATTTATAATCACATTATACTCGAAATAATTTTAAAAGAGAGTTTTTATAAAAGTCTATCAACGTGGAAGATTACACGTTTCTACGTTGCATAGTTTGGAAATGGCAGGGGGGGGACACATTGTAAGCCACTTTGGTGGGCTATATTTCACAGATGGTACACCTGATAAAAAAGTGATCTATGAAACATTACCTTCATTTTAATAGACCTATTGAATGATACCCCACACGAGGGGGTGCAGCGAATTTTTTTTTTTATCCCCATTTCACATGTATGGGCGCCACCCCTAAAATATGTTACCAAGATTTTTTTATTCTTTTAAAATTGAGATCTATATCTAAACCATTTTTTAGCAAAATTTCATTTACTTATGTTTATAAATGTAGAAGTTATTAAGCTGTAAAGGATTAGGACAGACGGACGGACATGACGAAACTATAAGGGTTCCTTGTAGGACTACGGAACCCTAAAAAAGAAATTTGTATTTTTTTTAGTAATTATTACAGATTTATCTGATCCATTCATAGTCAGATAGCTATTGGTGTCGATTCTCTTGTTCACGAACTAAACTTAAGAGTATTTTAAACTATCGCTCTCTTTTACTAATAGTAGATACAAGAAAGGGATGGCAACTATTTTAGAACTGTAAAATTAGTCGGAATTTAGATTTCGTTACAAGTTTAGTCGTGATCTCGGAACGTGCTCACTAAAATACAAAGAAATGTAACACGTAAACTAATTTGACAGTTCTAAAATTAATAACTTCTTAGGTTTTCGCGATCACTACACATTATAATAAAAAAAATGCTGCAAAGCTTTCGAAACGTCTTGAAAACCAATTTAAATAATATACGCGATTTAATCCGGTTAAACTTTGTTTTATTATAGTTCTAAAATTGTTGCCATCCCCTTCTTGTATCTACTATTAGTAAAAGAGAGCGATAGTTGAAAATAAGTTTAGTTCGTGAACAAGAGAATCGACACCATTGTACGTTTGTTGTTTGTTTGAGCATCACGCAAAAACTATTGGACCGATTTGGATGAAATTTCACACAGATAGACCATGTCGTGATCATCATTTCAGCCGAAAGACGTCCACTGCTGGAAATGGGCCTCCCACAAACATCACCACAGCGACCGTTCTTGCGCTTCCTGAATCCAGCGGATTCTCGCGACCTTCACTAACGGCCAAAATTAATATCCACGATTTACCCTACTAGAGTAGAGATATAAATTTGATATATTATTGCTTCTGACTGTACATCAAATAATCATTTCAAGGTTGGGTTCAACAATTCTGTTGAATAGTCGTTTTGCCCTATACTTTGTTAGGGCGCTCCCCTGACCGAACGACCCTCAAGGTCGCGGATTTATGAATTATTATCGAGAAAAGTAAAAAAAACTGTATTTAAAAAAATAATTACCGTGGAATGCTTAGATTAATTAATTGTTTACCTATTAATCTAAACTGGAAGTAAAAATAATGTATATTTTAGGAATAGGTACCTACATGAAATAAAAAAAATACTTCTAGATTTAGCCGTTTCTTTTAGCTATTCATAAAATAGGGAGGTACTAATAGGTAAACATTTGATTAATCTAAGCATTCCACGTTTACTAAAATACTATTTTTAGGGTTCCGTACACAAAGGGTGCCAAACGGGACCCTATTACTCTCGCTACGCTGTCCGTCAGTCCGTCTGTCTGTCACAGGGCTCTATCTTTGTAACGGTAAATAAAAATATAAAATGAACTTAAATCAAAGGGGGGTCCCCATATAAGAAACCTCGAAACAAATGCAATTTTATTAACGTTTTTGTTCCTGCTCTATCTTCAAAACAGTAATAGCGTAATACATACATACCAGCGTCAAACTTGGTCTGATTATAGTGCATACTATGTAGTTTAGCCATAAATACTAAAATAGGGCAAATAAAGACATATGTGGTGGTACCTGCGTAAGAAATGGATGCAAAAATTCATATTTCGCTTACGGTACGTTGATGTCTTTTGATGAACTCTCGTAAATTAAATTAGTTTCTATAGGGTATCAGGTCCATGGGTGGCACGGAACCCTTACTGCGTGAGTCCGACACGCACTTGGCCGGTTTATTTTGTAACTTTTCTGGGTAATAATAATTCATAAATCCGCACACTCAAGGTCGATGGTCAGGGGAGCACCTTAGCACACCTCTACGTTTTTACAGCCGTTGCATACATACAGAGAATCTTGTAATAGCATGAAAGAAATACACTAATAAACGCCGACATACTTTATCTTTGGGAACTAGTACATGCTACGTCTAGAAAGTATTCAATTATTAAAAGTTCAGCCGGTTTTTGAGCTGATAAAATACGGTTTAATTTCATTATTATGTATTAGAGATTAGATAAATTCAAAACTTTCAGTTGCTGATTCGTCGTATTTCGATGTTGGGCACTAATAATTGACGCTGGAAATACTTTTAATTAGACGTACTCTAATCTTGTTCAAGGCTCATTAGCATAAGTGTTTAATAACATCTTTGTTCGTCTACAAAGTACCGTTCTCAAGGATTTAAATACACCTCATTACTGTAAAACAATTGTGTTTTTGTGTACAAACAAGTTTTTACCAATAGTTATTTTCTAAGCATGTCATCATTTGAGAAAATAAGATCACAATTCTAATTTTATAAAGCTTGTGGGTGTATTTTCGGATATCCGTGGGATCCGGCCCTCGTGTTTTTCTTCTATTCTTAAATCAATGTTGAAATCATTTTATTGTGCACCGCACTATTCCGTCACAATAAAATCGTTTTCTAGTATTTCCTACAGCAAACGTTGATAATAGAGCTATACGGTTATACCTACCCGTATGAATGTTGCCCGTCTCGTTAGCCGTCGACAATTAATTACCATAAGGTCAACAGTAAACCTGTTCACCTAGTTTCTTATAAAACTGCACAGGTGTTCGAGTAAGTAGATATATGATATTTTCGAGCGATATGGATTAAAAAGTGCAAATTGATAGTGATTGAGAGATAGGGCATTAAGGTCACGTCGTTAATTAATTAGTAATCTATAGACCTTGTCCCTATATTATTATCAGCGCTTAAAAACAATTGCAGCGTATTAAATAGCAGATAAACTGCATGAGAGCAAAAATAGAATAGATTTATATATAAACTTAATATCAAAATAACATCACAAAGGTATATTTGCTTATTGCTATTAACAGCTATCCTATCTCTCCATCTGACTACCACATGATTTCATCATTTCTCGTTTGTTGATCTCAAGCTGTAGGTTGGTACATCCTCACTAATAGGCATATTAGGTTTGTAATTTCGTCATAGCAAGAATACGAATGACAAAAATGGATGTGTGAATAAATCAACCTTGTTTTAAAAGGTATGGCGAAGCTGATTTATCTGTGTCGCGTAATGTATTATCTTTTGTTACTTACCTTGCCTGTAGGTTTTATCATTGGATTTTATTTTACCTATGTATACGTAAGCGTTATAAGTGTTATGCTTTACAACACGATTCAATGCACTATATTTCAACAAAATATAGTGCCCAGAATAGTACTCTACTGGTTTTTAGCGGATGGAGACTAAAGGGGGTCTCCGCCACATTAGCCCGGTTAACTAGCAAGAGTAACTTTTTCTTTTCGGGTGGTAATCCTCATGGATACCCTCCGTCTGGGGACGGCGGAGGGGTATGTCGGACTCTTACCGACTAAAACCACACGGTGGCCATCCTCTGCACAAAATAGAGGAGCTCCGGGACTGCACCGGTGCTCCTCTAGTGCTATGCCCAGCAAGAGTACCTAGGTACTGCCTGCGATAAAGTTTATTCGAAAAAAATACTACTGGCTTCTGATTCTATGTATAAGGAAAATTAGAAGAGATGAAAAAATTCTTAAGTGATTCACACACAGACAAACATTTAGAGGATATAAAATTCAAAATTCAAATGTTTTTTATTTCAAATAAAACTAATTACATGCACTTTTGAAACGTCAGGCTCTAGTTGCACTTGTTGGCTATAGATGAGATACACAAATGTGATCAAATATCTGACTATAGTTTAGCCCAGATTTTCATAGGCATTAAGTCAACGGTATGAAATCCCGGAAGTCTGTCTGTAAATACTTCACCTCAGCGGTGCAAGTCTTCTCGTTAGAAGCTTATATCGTTCTATTAACTCTTCTATCTCATTCTATATTTAGTGAGAGTGCTATATTTACCCCCGTCAAAAGTGAAGGGTGTTATAAATTTATCCTTCTCCGTGTGTTTGTTTCTCGTGTCACAACTCACGGACGGCTGGATTAGACGTGAAGTTTTTTATTTAAAGGATAAGATAAACTGATTCCTCGGATTTTCTCGATAATCCTTAGTGATGAGTGTTGCTTTATTTATTGTTAAACCGAGAAACATGAAGTGCATTCGAAAACGTATTCGCGTTGCGGTAAAAAGTAAGTCAGTGTTGAATTGTGTTCGGAATCCATTGTATCGCTCAAATATTTCTCACCGCAAGCGCTAACAGCTTGAACAATTTTCGTCCTAACGGTTCTTCCAACAAAACTCGTATGAGTAGGTAAAAACAGAGATATCAAAGTGTATTCGATTCTAGTCTCTACACGAGTGCAATACCTGTTACAGTCCCGAACGTGATCAAACCGTGTATAATCTTCGTTATCTGTTGTAAGATATTGTTGCAACAATAATCTCGTTGTTTGTGAGAATCGGGTTTCTATTCAGTTACCAATTATCTAATGACTGTGAATTAATTAGTGATAAAGGCCAATTCTCAAGTTAAAGTTGAAAATGACATTCATTAACAAAAGTGCTTCCAAGAAATTAGTGTTCCATAAATATTAACAATGGAGTGTAAAGTCATCCTAACTAATTTGGGACATTTGTTTTAATATTCATTATATAATGAGGCGGTCGGCGATCGGTCGCCGCCTTGCGCGCTTTCACTCGGTACGCTATTAATTACGTACACGATTGTGTTCAGTCGGTTATATTTACTCAACTGTTTGAGACTGTTTCGACTGCTGAAAGATAAAGAAATAGCTAAAGTGGCGCGCTACACGACGGCGACGCTCGTATCTTATCGCATCCACTGTATTGATCACTCAACACATATCGCGAACGACTCGCCTTATACGGACGACCGTGCCACCTTTATTGTCCAATTTAACATATAGACGTGTACTGTTATAGCCGCGATGTTACCGGTGAAGTCATAATGTGCGTCGTACAAAAATAGAAATACAGTGTTTACAGGAAAATAGTATCAATAACAAAGTGTTGCGGTTTGTAATTGAACGGAAATGGAAGCTAAATCGCCTACGATGAGTGTGAAGTCGCGGGAAATGATCGGCGAGGAGCAGTTCAGTCAGCGCCGCGAAGTGTTCGGTAAACACGACACCGTGTTCCTGCCGCCCGCGTCGCCCACCGCACCCAGCTACCGCGACGTGGAGCCCATCGTCACCTCCAACCACGGCAAGACCACCGCCAACTTCAAACGAAACGGCCCCGGATACTCCAGCATGAGGGAGTCACGGACCGACGAACGAATTTTCGACTTTCGACCGAGGAAGTACTCCGATAACTTTACATCGGAGTTGAACCAAAGTGACGATGTGGAATACAGACACACGATGACTGAAAGGACGCGGCGCCTGTCCAAACTCCGCCGGGATTTCATGACGTCCAACTTACACGAGCCAGGTAGTACCAGTCCATTCAACCGTTCCGGCACGCGGGCCTCGATGCCGGCTAACAGCTCTCCTATGAAATATAAAATTGAAAGCCCTAATTTATATAAATTCCCATTCGCCGAACCCTACACGACGCCGACACCGGTGCGTCGAGTGATTGTCGATCTAGGACCAGCAGAAGTAGATGGCGGCAAAGAGAATCAGGATCCCGAAAAAGTTAGACATCACAGTTTGTCAAGTAATGAAACTTCAAATAAAGTGGATCAACAAAAGCTGTTCGATGAGTTGCTCAAGAGATATTCACCACAACGTAAGCCGGTGGACTGGCAGTTACCTCCGACCAAACCTAGAGTGGTCGCGTCTGTTCCTAAATCTAGTTCTAGTGTGGCCGACAGTATTGATAGTGGTGATAAAAAAGTTGATGAAAAGCATGAAAAAGCGGGTGATGATGAAGTGTTTGAGAACAAACAAAATGGTGAAGTGACACCGGCCGTTTTAAGTGAAATTTCCGTGGAAAAATCTAGTGAGGAACCTGCAGAAGTTAAAGCGGAGGTCACACAGAATGGACCTGAAACCTTGAGTGCAGAGGCCGGTACTGCGAATGAAAGTGAATCAAAAACATCACAAACAGAATTAGATGAGAAACAGGATGAAGTTCCGGAGCTTTTAAGAATCCAGAGGCAAACAAGTAGGGAGTCGGCTAAAAAGCCACCTTTAGACAAAATCATAGATTTAAGTATACCTGCACTGATACAGAAAATGACTGCGGAGGGCGACGACCTGGAGAATAGCAACAAAAAACAGAATAAAGTCAAGAGAAAACGTAGTTTCTTAGACAAGTTGCTAGGTCGCAAGAAGGACAAATAGTAACGATTTATCATAACATTGATGTGATATTGAATATGCTGCAAATAATGCAGAACAGCCAAAGATTAAAAGAAGCATGACGTCATTTCTGTAATCTTTTGATATGTAGATATTTCTTTATATCGCAAAGGAATAAACCGATAGATTTATTTATATCTAATATAATTAAGGCCAGTCTTCCTCTGTTTTTTATCGTAATGCATTGGTTGGGTTATCACTAGCTGATAATACTAAGTGCCATGTGATGTGACACGCCCTATCTACCAAATTCAAACTGTTTTATAACAAATAATGTTTTATGTTAATAACTAGTATATAAGAAAATCTTAATAGTTTTACTATTAACGTTATATATTTTGTTACTATTGTTATTTGTTTAATTAACGCTTGAAATATCCTGTACATTTTCCGTAAACGTGCCGGTTAAGTTATCAATAAGTACAGTCTAACGAAGCAATTAGTATACAGGGTAGAGAGGTATAAATTAAGTTTTCTCAGAAGATTATGGATGTTTTCGAGTGAAATATCATTTTAATAATGTACAAAGTTAAACTATATTTATACAAAACCCTAATCAAACCATTCTATAATAAATTCCTGAGAAATCTTCATCTATATCTGGCGACCCTGTATACTAATTGCTTTGTTAGACTGTACCTACAATTTTATGATGTCATTATCACACAACTATAAATAAACTGCTCCATAATAATATTGTTGTAATACCCATATAAATCCGAGAGATAATAAGCTAGTGAGCCTCAAACCAAATATTTTCATAATAAATTTTCTGTTTATTATAATTGAATTTCATTTTATTAATCCGCTTTACTATAAAAGAAACTCAAAAGTATGTGACATGAAATTATATTTCATAAAAATAAATAACTACATTGTTAAGTATCACAGTGATTTCTTACAAAGTACAATATGTAACAAAAACCCTGTTGTTCCTGTGAGGTACCTACGTTATCAGAATCGATATTCATACGTACACACTCTTCAATAAAAATTATCAAATTAAATATTAAATCATTATCAATTGTAAATTGAAAGTATTAATACTCAAAACTCACTCACTCAGTGATTATATCAATAAAAATAATCAAATTAAATATTAAATCATTATTAATTGTAAATTGAAAGTGATATAATCACTTTAAATAATGATTTAATATTTAATTTGATTATTTTTACTGAAGAGTTTTTCCAAATGACTTGTGTCCCTACGTATGAAAATCGATTCTGATAACGTACCTCACAGGAACAACAGGGTTTTTGTTACATGTTGTATATATAAATTACTTATACATATAAATTACTTATACATATAAATTACTTATACATATAAATTACTTATACATATAAATTACTTATACATATGAATAGTAACGGTTTTCATAAATTTAAGTATAACACCACATAAATTATATTTTAAATAACATTGGTAGGTACGGTCGACCGCACGTCGGTGGTAACACTTTGACATTAGCAGCATCTTTATTTCGTAAGCAGTAAGGGCGGTTTTCGAATTGAAGTGTTACCACTGTCATGCAGTTGACTGTACTTATTCGGTTTTTCCCGCTGACCGTAGGTATAGGTCAATTAAAATTTAAAATGAATAAATATCAGCTATTTCAAGGTAACTAAATATAATTGAATTTTAACTATTAGTCATTTGATACAGCTAATGGTATTACGAAATCATATCTAGAATGTAGTTAATGCACAAAACCACACATTTTCGGCCGACATTTTAACATTGTTGTGTTCTATTGTATTTTTATTTACGTAACTGAGACGAATTCAATGACACCTTTTTGTCGAAATTGGTTGCAAGTATATTACGAACAGACAAGAATACGTTTTATATAACACGCATAAGATCGGATTTATGTGCATTAAGGAAATGTCAACAAGTACTACTTAAATATTCCTACGAAAAAATATTACAAAATAATAATATTTTTAAACACTGGTTTTACCAAATGGTTAAGGAAACTTGAATGTTTTAAGTACGAAAGATTAAAATTAACGGAAATACATGCACTGAAAATAAAACATGCAATACATGGTTCGTACTTATTTTACAACCTTGAAATGAAAACCAATGAGCAGATCATCTAGATACGCGAAGCTAAAATAAACTGATTTATTGAAGCTGGTTAAAAAACTGCTCAACCTAAGTCAATAAAATTTATATGGGACCACCGCGCGGGCTTCCTCTACCAAATAAAAAAACAACCACGTAAATCGGCCCACAAATCTCGGAGTAATCGGTGTACATACAAGAAAAAAATAAAAAATAAAAAAAAAAACCCGCGGAATACATAACCTCCTCCTTTTTTTGAAGTCGGTTAAAAATATACAAACTTATTCTTAGTTTATACTAAACCTCTTAAAGGATCATTGTACTTATTATTATGAACAACTTTTACCATGGGACCAACCCTCCCTACATTTGTGTCCACATAAATCGACAAAACATAGGGAACAGCCCTTGCAGGCATGTTTGTTACTGCTAAATATTGTTAACCCCTTTTTACAACATGTATGCAATGAAACTATTGAATTGAATATAACTGAACAGCAGATTATTTTTTCGCGATTTCAGGGTTGGTCCCATAATAAAAATTGTTCATAATGATGAGTACAATGGTGTCAATTCTCTTGTTCACGAACTAAACTAATTTTAAACTATCGCTCTCTTTTACTAATAGTAGATACAAGAAAGGGATGGCAACAATTTTAGAACTCATCATCCTCCTGCCCTTATCCCAATTTATTTGGGGTCGGCGCAGCATGTTTTTTTCTTCCATACATCTCTATCAGCCGTCATCTCCGTGTTCACTTTCTATCTATTCATATCACCTTTCACACAATCCATCCATATTTTCTTCGGTCTCCCTCTTTTCTTATAGCCATCAACATTCATACTTAAAACTTTCCTCGTAACATGCTCCTCATTCCTCCTATACAACAATTTTAGAACTGTTAAATTAATTTAAGTGTTACATTTCTTTGTATCTTAGTGGGCACGTTCCGAGATAGAATAGAATAGTAAACTAAACACGACGAGATCACGACTAAACTTGTATGGAAATCTAAATTCAGACTAATTTGACAATTCTAAAATTGTTGCCAACCCTTTCTTGTATCTACTATTAGTAAAAGAGAGCGATAGTTTAAAATAAGATTAGTTCGTGAACAATAGAATCGACGTTTAGTATAAACTAAAGAATAAGGTTGTTTAAATAACGAATCGAAAATGTTGGTAAATAAAAAAAACGCCTACAGTAATAGTTTGCATTGATTCCACGTTTGCATCGAGTCACATCATTACGTATAAATTTTGCTATGATATTTATTATAAATAAATAAATATTTTTGCGACATTTTACACATCACCATCTAGACCCAAACTAAGCAGAGCTTGTGCTATGAGTACTAGACAATGGATATAATACTTATATACTTTTTTTTTTTTTGTAAATACATTCTTATAATACATAAGAAACAACCAGACGAACACAAACACTCATGTTCATCACACAAATATTTGTGTCCTGTGGGAATCGAACCCACGACCTCGTGATCAGCAGTCCGAAACTCGAACCACTAGACCACAGAGGTCGTCAATTATATTTATTTATTCATGAACAATTCACATATTGATATTACATTAAGTGGATAGAGGCAGCAGGTATAGGGTGGCGAATCGAGCTAAAGGCCCACCTGATGTTAAGCGGTTACTTTTGCCCCTATCAACCGCAATTAAAACTAGTTCCACTCAATCCGCCGCGTAATCCTAAAGACGTGTAATTGAAAGAGTGTGTGTGTGAGTGCATTTTATAAAGCAGTACTAAATAAGTCAGACTCTTAATCTTTTCACCAACAATGACACCTATAGAAGACAAACGATTTCGTGCCCTCAGCGCCACGACTTTATAACTTTGTACTAATATCCATACAATATTTGTCTTCTATAGAAGACGTGGAGCTGAGGGCACGAAACCCTTTACGACGCCCCGTGGCGTTGAAAATGTTAAAGGAAATTTTATGCTAGCTAGCTGAAAATTGATCATAGTTTGATGAAGAATAGTAGTAGATGTTGTAAAGGTTTTATGAGCATCATTGTACACAAATCTCTTTAAGATAAATTTAAATTTTCCACAAAAATACCTAGATACAGTGTGTGTCATTAAAAAACCGTAAAGTCAAGTTTCAAAATTCATGGAACAAAAGTTGATTACAATTTAGTAAATAGCAGATCAGATAGCAGTCGGAGCTTGTGGTTATATTTTCAATAACCCTTTTTACGTAGAATGATTAATACAAACATATTTTAATTAATATCGATTCTACAAGTTTTCAAAAAAAAAAAAAAAAATTTGTCAAACATAGGTATGATGTACAAGACATGGTGTTAATTATGGTGGTGGTGGTGTTTTAACTATAAAATTGGATATAGTTGGTTCTAGAATTATTTTTGTTTTGTGTGGAATATATCGACCGTGCGAGTAATACAAGCATGAGTTTTTGCGATATCATGTAGGTAACGTTATCGTGTAGTTATCGACAAAGGACATTGCTAAAGTTCCATCAAAGCTCAGCCTATGAAAGTTATGAATAAAGGATGATTCTCACCATATACAATTCGATGAGGGCAATGTGTTTCAAGCTGGGTTCCTATAATTTGCTTTTACCGACGACGGCTCGTTTTTCCTTGAAAAAACTTCAAACTTAATGTCAATATTTGACGTTTTTTAAGGAAAAAACGAGTGACCGTCGGTAATGGTAGATTATAGGAACCAGGCGTTAATCTAGTTTAATAAACGGACAGTACTCCACAGATGTTTAATTCATTAAAATATTATATTATATAACTATTTTGAGGTCATGTTTTGCTTACAAAACTCATGCCAAACAAGTGGTTGCCTACCAACTAAACAGTTTTACTCTTTTTTCCTATAGATGTGAAGGGTGCTAAAAAGAGATTGGCTATCTTTAACAGTGGTGCCTACATATTTTTTCAGAAAACCATGGAGTACTCTCAAGGGATTGGTCAAAAATATAGTCAAATGGTGTATCATAGCCGCTCACGTTAATATTGTGTCGATTAACTCTTTAAAATAATAGTACATTACTGTCGAGGCCTGAAATGAAGTAATTGACGGCCGAGTAACATTGGAAGTACGAGGCGAAGCCGAGTACTTCCCAAGTGATTTTAAAAGATTTTTTTTTCCTTTTTATCTAAACGAGGCCGTTAATTGCTATTTCGGCCGAGACTTGTATAGTACTTTTCACTCATTTGCGAGGAAACAATACACAAATTATTTCAACAGTAGGTATCTAATTTTCATTCATGCCAATTCGACCGCGCGCGGTACTTGTTCTATTTTCAATGTTTAGAAAAATAAAACGCATTCAGCCTTTATAATGATGAATATTTTGTACCTGAAAACACCTAATTTATGTAAGTGTGTATTTAAAAACCTCGGTAGCATAATTTACAAAATAAAAACTGTCCAGCAATTTCTATTATTGTCCTGTTGGATATTACCGGCCTGTTATTTCGTTGCGTACGGAAAAGAGCCGATTGTTGTATTCTTTTTTTTTCGAATAATGATCCAATTTCCGAGCAAGTGGGAGAAAAAAATGTTTACTGTACTGTCCGCTTTAAATACGATGAATAGTAATTAATCAAAAATACGCATATATTATTGTGGTATATTTTTTATCGTTTTAACGGACTCATTTTATTCTTAGCGATGTTCTTAATATTGAAATTTTAACAGCGCCATCGTGTGCGTACTTGGAACTAAACAATCCCATACAAAATTTGTCGATAACTACACGATAACGTTAAATACACGATACCGCAAAAACTCATGCTAGTTGCTCAGTTTCTCTTGAAAAATACAGTTTTTTAGGGCAATTTAGTAAAAACTTGAGTATAAAAAACTATCTCACTCGTAAGTTACTACGAGACGAGTATCAAAGCTCATAGGATTGAATTAGGCAATATTCCATCTTAACAACTTCGTTCAAAATCTACTTAAGTCCCCCCGCAGATTGCAGACTTTTAATCGGCCTATAGTTAGGTTGGATTCCTAATCAGTCCGAGGACATACGGGAATGCGTACATCCGTCGATCCAATTTCCGTACAAAAATTATACCACCCAACTATCAGTCTGCAGTCTACAGGGGCTCTAAGAGGGTTTAGTCTCTAAACATCTAAGTTGCAAAATAACATACGGTTGCAAAACTTCCATATCTCAAAAGATCCAAGTCTCAAAACGCCTAAGTTGCAAAATATCTGCATCTCTAAAAAAGCCAAGTTGCAGAATGTTCATGTCTCAAAACATCCATGTATCATAATATTCAATTCTTTGGAGTATGTGTGTGTCACCATCATCACCAGCCGAAAGACGTCCACTGCTGGACATAGGCCTCCCCCAAGCATCGCCACAACGACCGGTCCTGTGCCTTCCGCATCCAGCGGATTCCCGCGACCTTCACCAGGTCGTCGGTCCACCTTGTGGGGGGCCTACCCACGCTGCGACTTCCAGTACGCGGTCGCCACTCCAGAACTTTACTGCCCCATCGGCCATCCGTTCTGTCTGTTCATGTGTGTGTAATATAATTTAAACATAATATCTCACAAATTTTGATTTTATAATTACAGATCACAGATATAGAACTTTTGCAATCGTATGTTATTTTGGTTGTTGTTATTTTGTAGAGTTGTCTAACCCCCAGTTACTGGAAGGCTGATCAATTTGATCTATTGTCAAATCTAATGTCAGCTTCTGTGATTGGCCGGCAAAAATGTTAACAACCAATCACATCGCTTGACCTGAGATTTGACAGCTGATTAGTTAACTTTTGCGTTGATCAGCCTTTCGGAAACTGGGGGAAGAGTTCCATTTCAACATTGTACAATGGAACGAGTTGGGAAGTTATTCAAATGAAGATAGCTGAATAAGTATTTACATAAATTACATAAGTATTTATATATTTGCTAACTATAAATAGCATCAAATCTAAACAATTGGATTGTAGCTACTCTATCAACTACAGCATTAAGGCCTGTTTACAATTTGATTAGTGAGAGTGATAACATAAGCAAATAAGGTCCAGCAGTAATCTGTTAGGCTCAAATTCCAAAAAAAAATTAAATTATAAAGCCTACGCCGTCGGTCAGTCTGTCTGTTTTAGGACTGTATCCTTTAACCGTAATTAGTTCCCAGTTTTTTATCAGCATTACCTTAGCCTATCTATTTATGTCATAAAAAAAAAGCCTCGATCATGGCATATAATAAAAAATCTAAACCGTAAGTGAAGTACAAGAAACTTAAAAGAACGCCTTTGTTAAAACGTTTTTTGTTCTAGCTCTATCTTAAAAACGGTAAAACATAAAAGCGCCAAACTTGGGTCGAATTGTAGTGCATACTGTATAGTTCATCATCATGACCATCATTTCAGCCAAAGGACATCCACTGCTAGACATAGGCCTCCCCCAAGCAGTTTGGGTGGATATGCCATAATCGCCACTCTTGGCAGGCGGGTTGGCGATCGCAGTTGGTTGGTTAAATACTCAGAGAACGCTGCTGCCCATACTACGGTGAATCCCTTAGTCGCCTTTTACGACACCCATGAGAAGATATAGGGTGGTGCAATTCTTTACGTCCGGCACCACACGGCACTGTATAGTTAAACAACATAATAACAGTACGGAAATATGAAACAATTATAATAGTATGGACCCGGTAAAGCGCGAATCCGATTCTTTGCCGATTTGTCAACTTATCACTTGTACTAATTAAAATATGAACAGGCCTTAAGAAAAAAAAAATTGCACCATATTTTTATACAAAACTAATTACTATATTACAATCACATTGCACTACTAAAATACAGCTACTAACATGAACGTAGCAAGGTGGTTTAGAAGGATTAAATTTAATATTGAAGTGTTTTAGTTTTGATAGGTGACGAAAAGGTGGAAGAAGTGAAACATTTTGTATTATTATAGAAAGGTTTTCCATGTTTACGAGAGATGGCAAGCATGTGAAGGACATTGAAATGAGAGTGAGTGCTGGTAATCAGGTGAATGGGGCACTACACACCTTCATGAACAGCCCCAAAGTGTCGGAAAAGGCACGGCTGGCTGTTCATGGGGGAGTGTTAGTGCCTACACTTATGTATGGTAGTGAAAGTTGGGTATGGCAGAAGAAACATGAAAGCAGAATAAATGCAGTAGAAATGAGAGCTTTGAGAAGTAAGTGTGGTGTAACTTTGAGAGATAAAGTAAGGAATAACGTGATAAGGGAGCGTTGTGGAGTAAAAGAAGATGTAGTGACAAAGATTGAGAAAGGTATGGTAAGATGGTTTGGATATATAGAGAGGATGGACGAGAGGAGATTGACGAAACAAGTATACGAAGCGAGTGTGGATGGAAGAGTTGGAAGGGGACGACCTCGGCGAACGTATCGCGATCAAATCGCGGACGTTCTCAAAAAATGCCAGGTTAAGAGTTCTCTAAACCGACGAGCATGCATGACGAGGTTAATGGACGTAGATGAAGCGAAAGAGGTGTGTCAGGATCGTAGCAGGTGGAAATCCATAGTCTCTGCCTACCCCAATGGGAAACAGGCGTGATAATATGTATGTATGTTTAGTTTTCCATTGCATTTTGGTTATTAGATCCATGGAGAATTCAACCCTTAGTTGCCATTGCGCAGAATAATATATTTTTAAGTCACCAAAAGACCTTACAACATCACAAGACTCAATCCTATAAGGAATATAGAGGTATGAAGGTTACTTGTCTTTTTTTTTATAGTATAGTATGGCGAAACAAGCTAAAAGCCCACCTGATGTTAAGTGGTTACCTTTGCCCATAGCAACTTCAATACCACCTAGGCTATTGCATAAATGGTACCGCAAGTCGGTTCGCCAAACTGAGACATGAAGATGGAAGTCTCATGTGATTGTAATTTCACCGGCACCCGTGCCCTTCAGAACGAAACACAGCAATGCAAGCATCACTATTTGGCGGAGAAGTAGGTACGGTGGTAGTACTTCCCCGGACGAGCTCTTTCACAAAGGAGCTCTACTACTACCACAGACCAGTAAGCCTCTAGACGCCTTTTAGCCGGATACCCCCGGTCACAAAACATATGCAGTAGCACTGCATATCTTACGTCCAGCCACCAATCGGGACGTCACTCAGTCAGCGAGCGGCACCAATCATATCACCGAACATTTCAGCCGACCAATCATAACGCGCCGTCCGCCCCCCGGTCTTCGCCAATTTTTTACGACTGTGTTCTCATGCAAAACTTTGTTTATGTGGCGTCTTGAGGCTTACTGGTCTGTGACTACTACTAAATAATCTATTAATCTAATAATCTATTTAATTACAACAATTAAAAAGGAAAAAAAACCTACAGAAAATCTAAGCCACCTAAGACCACTAGCTGCGCTCATACCTACTTAATAAAATTATCATATCAATTTATCTACTTAATAAAATTATCACACTCAAGTCTTTTTGGTATCAGGATCTAGTTTCCGCACAGCCTCTTCTAAGGAGAACAGATGTTCGTCTTTGCAGTCCGGTGCAAGCTGCTTCATTGCCGACGCCAGGTTGTACACATACTCCTTGTTGGGCCCACTGGGTCCTTGGCAGCATACCACTTGCTTTGCTATGTCCTCTATTGAAGCTGGACCTGGAAGAAGAAATGTGATGTTTAAATATTTTAAGAACGGAATTTATTTATTTCGTGGAAAGGATGTATACAATGTTCTCGATTCTAGATTGTGTTTGGACTTGCACATTGATAAAATTGTCAATAAGGCGTATCAACTGTACGGATTCGTGATGAGATCGACAAGAGACTTTAATAAGATATCGTCCTATATCTGTCTATATAAGGCTCTTATACGTTCTCAACTAGAGTACGCCGTGTCCGTCTGGACTTCCTACTATAAAAACTTTTTAACAAAAAAATTAACCGACGAAAACAGAAACTGAAAAGCGAAAAATAACTAATTATGAGTCGGCGCCAAACGAACTTTTAACAAGCAAAGTGCGTG
Organism: Asteroscopus sphinx; assembly: GCA_949699075.1. Taxonomy (NCBI): domain Eukaryota; kingdom Metazoa; phylum Arthropoda; class Insecta; order Lepidoptera; family Noctuidae; genus Asteroscopus; species Asteroscopus sphinx. The sequence continues at coordinate 14,536,064 of OX453022.1, read as the reverse complement.
TAAGTTGCAAGTGGCCGAGCGGAGAACGCATTTTTGGAAAGCTATTGTTTATCGTTGAAAATTTCACGTTGTATTTGATGTGACGTTGTTTTTATTATTTATTTAAAGTAATTTAATGATATTCGTTGATTGGTTGTTTGGCGCCGACTCATAATTAGTTATTTTTCGCTTTTCAGTTTGTGTTTTCGTCGGTTCAATTTTTTGTTAAAAAGTTTTATTTTTCATTTTTTTGTGGTTAAAATCTAACTCCAGGTCTCCATTATGTCGTAGTGTCTAGAACTATATTATGTGTGTCAAGTTTCAACAGAATCGGTTAACAGGTAAGAATTCAGTGAGTGAACAAACACTCATCCCCTGTTTTACTACCCTTAGGGGTGGATTTTGATTTTGAAATTTAAATGGGACCAACTTCGAGATATACCCTATCCATTAAAAAAAGAATCATCAAAATCGGATCACTCAGTAAAAAGTTATGCGTGGTCATACATAAAAAAAAAATAAAAAAAATACGCGTCGAATTGAGAACCTCCTCCTATTTTTCGTCGGCTAAAAAATACGTGGACATGATAGAGCGCGTCCAGTACAAGTTTTTACGAGCTATGCACTATAGATGCCATAGGCATTACTTATCGTACAGCAAATTACTCATTAAGTACAGACTCACAACACTCGAAAATAGATGAAAGTACTTCGAAGCACTAAATTTATATAATATTGTATAAAATAAATTTTACTGCATAGAACTGACTAATATGTTATGCTATGCGGTCCCTAGGACCGTCCACAGGCGAGAGGTTCGTGCAGGCATGCTGTTTTCAGTGGGCAATTCAGTGGTTTTCAGTGGTCCAATTCTGGATTCCGCTCACCTGTTCGCAGAATGGTTGTCTCCTACAATAAGACCTTTGAACATGTAGATATCTTCGCATGTACTCCAAATAAATTCAAAGAACTAATTCTCAAAAAGCTGCTTCATTAGTTTTAAATTTAACTTTAGGGATTATGCTTAGCAATTTTAGTTTAGTTTAGTTTGTTTAACTTTTAATTTAATTAACCTAGTGATTATATAATTTTATTGCATGTACTACAGTTAATCTGTGAACAGCGCTGTGGGCTGCAATGTTATTTATACTAAATATGTATAGTTTTATTATTAGTTTTTATATTGTGGCTGTTTGAAGTTCCATCTGAATAAAAAAAAAAAAAAATGTTATTAAAATAACTGAAAACCTCTTAAGGGGTCATTGTATGTAACTAGATAGTGCTTTGGGTTTGGGGGGGAGAAACGGAGTGGGGGGTTTTTATTAAGTCTGGGTGACCTAGAGGGAGTGGGATTAGGTGGTGGCAGAGGGGGGCAAAAATGTGGTCAGAATTAGGTTATCTCTGCCCGTTCCCGAGATATCAGCTCTTTAAGGTTCTCCAGTGGCAGGTTCTATTCTCGCCAGCAGTAAGACGGGTGATAGGGAGCGACAAGCGTTGTAGTTCAGGTAGATTTGGGAGGGGTTAAGGGATGACGAATTCGCGGTGGAAGGGGGGGGGGGACGTGTTTCCCGCGGGTGTAACTAGATAGTGCTTTGGGTTTGGGGGGGAGAAACGGAGTGGGGGGTTTTTATTAAGTCTGGGTGACCTAGAGGGAGTGGGATTAGGCGGTGGCAGAGGGGGGCAAAAATGTGGTCAGAATTAGGTTATCTCTGCCCGTTCCCGAGATATCAGCTCTTTAAGGTTTTCCGGTGGCAGGTTCGATTCCTACCAGCAGTAAGACGAGTGATAGGGAGCGACAAGGGTTGCAGTTCGGGTAGGTTTGGGAGGGGTTGCGGGTTGGACGAATTCCGGTGGAAGGGGGGGGGGAACGTGTTTCCCGTGGGTGTAGCTAGATTGTGCTTTGGGTTTGGGGGGGAGGAACGGAGTGGGGGATAGTTTTATGTATGGGCACAGACCAGTAAGCTTCAAGACTTCGCATAAACAATACAATATTCGGCGCTCGTGATACAGGTCTTTCCTAGTACGAGCGCCAAAGCACTCCTTTGACGTTTAAATGTAGACTTATAAATTAGTGTACTCATATTAAAGGAGATATACTGTAAAAAAAAAAAAATCTGCAATAAATTATTTATGAATTATGAACAAAGTTTTGTATTCGAACGCAGTCGTAAAACGTTGGTGGGGTCAGGGGGGCGGACGGCGCGTTATGATTGGCCGGCTCAAAAGTTCGGTGGTATGATTCCTTATGATTGGTCCCGCTCGCTGACTGAGTGACGTTCCGATTGGCGGAGGGACGTATGATATGCAGTGGTAGAGCATATGCGTTGTGACCGGGGGTGTCCAGCTAACCGGCGTCTAGAGGCTTACTGGTCTATGTGTATGGGTGAGCTAGAGGGAGCAGGCTTAGGGGGTGGCAGTGGGGGGCAAACATGTAGTCAGAATTCGGTTATCTCTGCCCGTTCCCGAGATATCAGCTCTTTAAAGTTCTCGGGTGGCAGGTTCGATTCCCGCCAGCAGTAAGAGGGGTGATAGGTATTTGCCACGAGTAAAACTAGGTGGAGCTAGCTAATAAATTTTGCCTAAATAATATGCTTGATACTAATTTAATTTTGCATGCTTTCAATCAACCCCCCACATTAAATCATAGGATTCATCTGATTCGAGCCATTATTCATAAATATGCAAAAATTCGTTTAAACTACGAAGCAAAAGTAGACAATGATTATTTATCTGAGCGCCAGTAACTAAACAAACTTATATTGTTTAATGGAAAATAAAATGTTGTTATTCAAATTATATGAATGAACTTTTATTTTAATTCGTTCCTTTGAAAAATCTCAATATATCGAATAGGCAGAATAAACACGAGTGTCGCATCTATGACTCGCTAGCCACCCGCCGCGCACCCCGCACACTCCCCGCGCTCTGAGCCGGGCGCACTGTATATTGTAGGCGACAGCCGCTCCAGTTATAATTCCTCAGTGCTATAGTATTATATTATCTGTGGTAAAAACCGACTTCAAAAAGAATAAAATAATAAAATTTGTGTGAAACAGTTTAGGAAGTAGGCCTTTGATTCGGATTGATTTAAGAAAAAACTGGCACCGACTTCCTAAACTGGTACACACAAATTTTATTATTTTATTCTTTTTGAAGTCGGTTTTTACTTTTTTTCAAAGTTTATTTTATTTTTCTATTTTGAGTGGCATTAACAATAGAAAGACAAGCGATTGCCGCAATCCCGGATGATTTGCTGTCATCCATTGAAGAGTTCCCTTCTTTATCTCCAAAGACCTTCATCAGATCTTCACCAAATGATACTTTCTGAATGCAAATTCTTGACTTGTTGATGATTATACCGAAATCGCTATATGTATGCCTATAATATTTGAGGAGTTCCCTTAATTCCACATGGATCCCATCATCAAAACTGGATTTTAATAAAAATAGGACCAATAAATAAATAAATATAAATATTTTGGGACATTTTTACACAGCACCATCTAGTCCCAAACTAAGCAGAGCTTGTACTATGGGTACTAGACAATGGCTACAATACATACATACTTTTTTTTTTGTAAATACATACTTATAATACATAAGAAACAACCAGACCAACACAAACACTTATGTTCATCACACAAATATTTGTGTCCTGTGGGATTCGAACCCACGAACTCGTGAACAGCAGTCCGACACTCGAACCACTAGACCACAGACGTCGTCAAATCATCGTCAATCTGGAAGTATATCCTTTCAAATAAAAAAAATTTCGAAATCGGTTTGTAAATGATGGAGTTCTGAGGTAACAAACATACAAAAAAAAACATAGAATCAAATTGAGAATCTCCTCCTTTTTGAAAATCGGTTAAAAATTGAAAGAAACACTATTCTAGAACTCTGGGAATGTAACTTTTTCACTGTGCAAAAAGCAGACACAATAGTTAATAATCGCAGTGAACCATATGTGAAAGGTTTAATTAACATGTCTAAATAACGATTTAAATTGTGGAAAGTAAAAATCTTTTGAAAAGATTTTTCTTTCCACAATTTAAATCGTTAGATTTCGTTTCGCATGCGTAAAATGCGGTAAAAATAGTGTGCGTCATCCCAGCGAAAAAGTGTCGAATTTCTTAATTCGAGATAAGTAAATCGTTAGTGTATGACATCGTGTAATTGTGTATGAAAATTTCAGATTTGTGTGTCCAACCCTTTTTGGGATATTCATCAAAAACGTTTTCCGCTGGAACGACGTTTTCCCAGCGAGACTTTTTTTTTCCAAAGGACGTAAGTAAAATAAAATAGTTACATGGATAACGAAAGGTAAATGTGTATGCATAAATGAGATTTGTGTGTCTAAAGACTCCGAAGATATTCAAGTTTCCGCTGCGGTGACGTTTGGCTGATTGCTGGATATCATAAACGGTTAGGCGAATAGTTGTGACTTTTTTTACACATGTTGCGATTCTTTTGTGTGTAATGTTTGTGAAAACAGACTTCAAAAAAAAATTACCGCTAGGAAGCTATAAATTTTAAAATGAAATCAGGTTATTAGGTCCTAGTACTGCGAATATGAGCTCCGAAGCCTAAATGTTAAACTTTATTTGTACCTTATAAATGCTCACAATGTCATGTTAAGTCTCATCGATGTACTGTAAGTAAATAATGAATTATGAACAAAATTGCTAGGTCTGGGCCACGATGTTGTTCGCCATTCGATTGGACGAGTTTACTATGGGTTGGCAAATTAAAAGGTATCCCATTCGTTAGTGTATTAGTTCAATTATCCATCTGTAAAATTGTAGCCCAATACACTTAATAATTAAAGAAATATAATCAAAAAACCAATGAGAAGCGCAATACAGAGATAAACCAACCAAGTTTGAATGTGTACTAAAAAGCGGCCGCGCGATACATGGTGCTTACCTTCCAAAATTGTTAGTATAGTACCGTTTTTATTTTGGTACATGTGCGTACACAATTCTTTAGTTTTTATTTTCTCATTTTACTTTACACAGTCATTAGTTCAATTATTTCAAAATAAGTAGGTACTATTCAGTTATTGACATGGGGTCACTAAGAAAAAATTATAATATTGTAAAGAGATACGACTGTGGTGCTAAAGTTTTACGTATTATGTGAGATTTCCATGTAGGTAATTAACATTCTTGGTTTAGAAGTTACAAAGTTCTGACAGACAAATGGATTTGAATTTCTTTTTTTATAGGTTCTGTCCGTGTGTCCATCCGTTTAACTTGAAGAAGTAAAAACAAAAAAATCATACAGTTAGTGATTTGTATGATAATTTTGTTTTTGTTTTGTAACGGACACTCAAGCATAGTGAATTTTTGTGTTTTATTGCGAAAAAAGTTATTAAAAACTTAAGTTTAAATTTTTTCTTACTTCCTTTGTTCTTCATATCGGATTCAACATAAAACTACCTCGTGTTGTGTTTCCTAGCGTTTTTATTTATGCTATCTGTGTCGATCTAGTATAAACGTATGTTTGGCAACATACATCTAAAGTCGATGGGACCCCGTACGTTGACAGTGGGCTAAAATAAAGAGGTAAACAATGAACCACGGTTCACTGTAGCTGCTAATGTTCTCGTCTATTCACATTTACAATTAATTTCACTGCACTTGTGGCATAGTCGTTAAGGTGGTCACCTCTCTATTGACACCACGCCAAATGTTGTCGGTTCGATCCCCACGTGCAGTTAATTTATTATCTACGTAGAGCTGGTTACGAATAATATACATAATCTTTAATTTAAATAAACATAACAACCTACATTAATGTAGATACCTACTGAGCTTATGAATGAGTCAATTATAGTAACTGATCTGTGATTTTAAACATTAATTAATTTAATTAAAATAATAGCTATACTTAGTTTTTAGGGTTCCGTAGTCCTACAAGGAACACTTATAGTTTCGTCATGTCCGTCCGTCTGTCCTAATCCTTTACAGCTTAATAACTTCTACAGTTATAAACATAAGTAAATGAAATTTTGTTATAAAATAGTATAGATATAGATCTAAATTTTAAAAGAATAAAAAAATCATAATTACGTATTTTAGGGGTAGTGCCCATACATGTGAAATGGGGATGAACATTTTTTTTCGCCGCACCCCCTCGTGTGGGGTATCATTGAATAGATCTACTAAAATGAAGGTAATGTTTCATACATCACTTTTTTATCAGGTGTACCATCTGCGAAATATAGCCTGCCAAAGTGGCTTGCAATGTGTCCCCCCCCCTGCCATTTCTAAACTATGCAACGTAGAAACTTATAATCTTCCACATTGATAGACCTTTGTAAAAACTCTCTTTTAAAATTATTTCGAGCATATTGTGATTTTAAATTTTTGAGTTATAGAGAGAAAACTGAAAAATACTTAATACGTCCTAGTTCAAAGGTCATTGACCTTAGAGAAAAATGATCATAGCAAATCATGCTCCTTTAGCTACTTTCTATTTGAAAAAAACACAGAGTAACTTTGTGTTATAAAAAAATAAAATAAAAAAATCGTTTATTTATATTTATAAATCGAATTTTTTTAGTCGATTGTTATTTCTAGAAAAAATAATAATAAATAATAAATAAATTTATTTATTTCATTATAATAAAAAAAAGTTTAACCGGATTAAATCGCGTATATTATTTAAATTGGTTTCCCTGACGTTTCGAAAGCTTTCCAGCATTTCGTGGTCGCAGGTAGACTAAAATATTGTACGGTAGATTAAAATATTTTTTTAAAAATATCTGTAAAGACGGTTGTCATCTTAGCCTACCTGCGACCACGAAATGCTGCAAAGCTTTCAAAACGTCAGGGAAACCAATTTAAATAATATACGCGATTTAATCCGGTTAAACTTTTTTTTATTATAATGTGTAGTGATCGCGAAAACTAAGAAGTTATTATTTATTTCAGGCAAATCCACCCATAGTTACAAGTTACAGTCATTGCAGTTATAATAATACCAATAATATTAACAACAACATAATTTTATCATTATTACACAAAATTAAACGAATTTCAAAGACATGGAATTAGAATAGCTTAATAACTAACTTAACTTAATGTATATTTGCACACCATATGTAATGGTAGAATGTAAATGGGCCATTTCAATTTAAGATCATACATGTACGCCTACATTCTGGCAAATAAATGAATTGAATTGAATTCAATATTTTTGAAAGTACGTTGTTATGTTGACGACACACTTCTTAAATTTGGCGCCATCTAGCGGCGTCTAACAACACTCTCTGAGTCGCCAATGCTGCCGTCAAGTGCCGTCTATTGCATTTCGCACTGTATAGCGCCATCTAGCGGCTATTGACAACATATAGATTTTTATTATTTTGTTGTCGTTGATTTTTTTGCACGAGTTTTTAAGTACCTATACATACACATAACTACAATCGATAATCATTAGTAAATTGATACTTTTGAAAATAAAACTAATTAAACTGCAGTTGTTTTTAATTTTTACTAATTATTGTGTACGCACCTGTACCAAAGTACCACACCAATAACAATAAGTATACTAACAATTTTGGAAGGTAAGCACCATGTATCGCGCGGCCGCTTTTTAGTACACATTCAAACTTGGTTGGTTTATCTCTGTATTGCGCTTCTCATTGGTTTTTTTGATTATATTTCTTTAATTATTAAGTGTATTGGGCTACAATTTTACAGATGGATAATTGAACTAATACACTAACGAATGGGATACCTTTTAATTTGCCAACCCATAGTAAACTCGTCCAATCGAATGGCGAACAACATCGTGGCCCAGATCTAGCAATTTTGTTCATAATTCATTATTTACTTACAGTACATCGATGAGACTTAACATGACATTGTGAGCATTTATAAGGTACAAATAAACTTTAACATTTAGGCTTCGGAGCTCACATTCGCAGTACTAGGACCTAATAACCTGATTTCATTTTAAAATTTATAGCTTCCTAGCGGTAATTTTTTTTTGAAGTCTGTTTTCACAAACATTACACACAAAAGAATCACAACATGTGTAAAAAAAGTCACAACTATTCGCCTAACCGTTTATGATATCCAGCAATCAGCCAAACGTCACCGCAGCGGAAACTTGAATATCTTCGGAGTCTTTAGACACACAAATCTCATTTATGCATACACATTTACCTTTCGTTATACTCTAATCCATGTAACTATTTTATTTTACTTACGTCCTTTGGAAAAAAAAAGTCTCGCTGGGAAGACGTCGTTCCAGCGGAAAACGTTTTTGATGAATATCCCAAAAAGGGTTGGACACAAATCTGAAATGTTCATACACAATTACACGACGTCATACACTAACGATTTACTTATCTCGAATTAAGAAATTCGACACTTTTTCGCTGGGATGACGCACACATAAAAATAATAAATAATGATGTCTAAATAACTTTCGTTGTCTGCCAAAACTAAAGTAGAAGCCAGAATTCTAGTTTCTGTCTGTCAGTAGTTTTAATAATTTTAATGTGTTTTATGTTCATAAAAATCACATATTGAAGAAAATCCATATTTAGATGGAAAATATCATCATCATCATTTCAACCGAAAGACTTCCACTGCTGGACATAGGCCTCCCACAAGCATCTCCACAACAACCGGTCCTGCTATTCCCGCACCCAGCGGATTGCCACGACCTTCACCAGTCTGTCTGTCCACCTTGTGGGGGGCCTACCCACGCTGCGCCTTCAAGTACGCGGTCACCACGCCAGATCTCTTCGGCCCCAAAAGCCATCCATTCTGCAAGCAATGTGCTCCGCCCACTGCCACTAAAGTTTGGTAATTCTCCGGAAAATATATTATGATGAAAATAATCAGTCAGAAATAATGAATATTTATTGACGGCAGATTATAAGCTTAATAAATTCTGTGAAATTGAAAAATAAATGAAACCAGTTCTTAGCGTATTTTTATTGCAATAATTTTATGGCATAACCATATAAAGATATCACCATGAAATACTGCAAAATTGCACTACCTTTTCTGGTCACTGGTGATTGCATAAGCATTTGAGGAAAATCCTACTTTATTGAAATAGTGATCAGACTCATTTAATAAAATAATAATACAGCAGTAGGAATAACTTCTGATATTGAAACTCATTGGGGGACCTAAAGGACCTATGTTTAAGATAAGGGTCTATCTTGACCCCCTTGTTTATCCCCCCTTGTCCAGGTTCTGGACTATTGGTATTGGTGCAGCAGGCCATTTTCCACAACACCACACTTGGCATGGATTTTGTGTGTGGGTTGGGATAATTTGTTTACTCAAGCCACTCCAGCTACATGAGGAAGTCCAGAAGAGGAAGGAGGTTCTATACTATTAAGGTTTGAGTAAGTGCTAAAGTAAATTGAGTCCAATCTTACCCGCATAAGACACATTATCCTCTGTTGCAACATAAAGAGTCAACTCAAAAGGTTTATGGTCATCTATTGGGTAGAATGTGACTGTTCTCTTAATGTAGCCATTCTTCTCTCTGTAGTCTAGGTCTTTGGTAACTTGTTCCACATCTTCTTTCTTTATTTTGTATGCTACTCCCCACACTCTGCTGTCGGGATCATCACATTGTAAGACTGTTACAACTCTGCCTGGCTGAAAATTTATAATAGCATTGATAAAAAATTAGCTCTTTTGAACATTGACAAAAGAAATAACACCAAATATTACCATCATTCACTGCATGCTAGTGTTCAATTAATAACTGTTTGTTGATATTATGGTTTGCTTGGTTATGTCGTAACTTGAAGGACAAATACAACGATTTAAGAAGCTACTACACAAATACAACTAATGTTCTATCAAATTGTAGCATTTGAGTGACTTTACAGCCAGCTATCACAAAGTACTTACAACAGGAAACAAAGACGCTGTCCCCCTTCTTCCTGTAGGTGTCGTGAAAGATAAAAATAATCCTATACCGCGAGAATTCGCGTGTAATGTAAAAAATTCACCGGTACAAATTTTATTGATGTAATGTAACAAATTCTCCGGAACGATTTTTTGTTTTATATTTACATGTATTTATTTGGTCAGAGGGTTGCCATAAATGTGTATTATGAACTTACTTTCCCAGGAACTCCTCGGTGATCAATACTGTGTTGATAAAATCTTCTGCAGTAACCTTTTATATAACCTACAAGTTTGCATTCGAACTTGAAATCTATTTTCCAAACCAAGGATCCATAGCCAAATATCCACATCCTATATTTATTTTACAAGAGCAGGTGTAATTATTCTAGTCATAAGAAAAATGAATTTAAATTTCGTCAACAGTAACAAAAGTCAAAACTTGAAAATAATCAAATAATATTAAGTCAAATCAAGTCAAAATATGGATGGATGTCATAAATGCTTATATCTTAGTATCTTCTAAGTAGTCTGTGATGTCACAGTCAGTCAATATTTTTTTTTATTTATTTTATTTATTCATGACCATGGATACATGTCCTTCAGTCGTAATCATTGAATATATTATACTTGTATCCTAGTAAAGTGATGGAAACTTTACTAGGTTTCTGAGGGGATGATGAGATAATACGAAAGTCATGTTTTTCAACTTTGTAGCATTTATCCACACTTGTACACGTTAACGAGAACTTAACATTTAATAATCCACCATTATTACACATTAACACTCGAAGAAACACAAATTTTGGAAAATGATAAAAAATCCACAACATGATCTTTACGAATTTTCCCGCCAACCCCAGTCAGTCAATCACTGGTGCAGGGTTGCTAGATAGAGTTTCTGAATTTTCCCCAGATTCATATGTTTTCGCCAAAATTATACGTTTTGCAACTTTCATCCCCATGACTATTTTTACCGAAAAAATAGCTATAAGAATGTTTTATAATGTATTATGGATGATATTTATAAATTTCGATACTTCATTTTCATTCAAACCTTCAATTATTTTCCCACAGACATTATATAAACTCTACTTTATAAAATATAGCTTGATCCCTGTGACAGATCTCAAATTCGTACAAATAATGTCAAAATACGTTGAAAATTTACGTATTTGACATGTGTCACAGGGATCAAGCTATATTTTACAAAGTATAGTACAATATCTGTATTTTCCTTTCTCCAAAATTTCCCCAAGAACGATTTTTTACCCCAAATTGCGAAAAATCCCCCAATCTACAAACCGTGCACTGGTGTCAGCGTCAGCTTCAGCTGTCAGCAATGTTGCCCACTGACAAAAATTATAATCACTATATCAATTACCAAACAGATTACTACCTAAAGTCGTCAAAAGTGAAAAGTCACCACAAATCGCAAACATAAGTTATTTCACAACTAAAATGTCAAAAATCTTTACTTATCTCTTTTTTTTAACGCATTTGCGCATGCGAAGCTAAATCTAAAAATTAAATTCTGGAAAGAATGGAATGGAATTGGATGCTGCTGACGTCAACGAAAGACGTAAGTAAAAGTTAAATTCGATACCATGAGCGGTATTCACGGTAGCTTAGTGGCTAAAGCACTAGCGTACTGAGCTAGGAGTCACAGGTTTGAATCCTGCTTGTGAGCGATTTTTTTGTTTCCACAATTTATATCTTTATCTCTTTTTTGTTAAATCATACATAAAATCAAAAATGGAATAAATATTATGGAATGGTATGGTTATATGACTTTATATTGTATATAAAACAACAAATTAAATGACAGGGTTCTGCAACAAAACTTTTCTTCTCTTTATTTAATTAAAAAAATACAGGACCTACATAAAATCAACAAGTGTTACACAATAATCATCATCATCATTACAGCCGAAAGACGTCCACTACTGGACATAGGCCTCCCCCAATTAAGGGGGGGATATGCCATAATCGCCACGCTTGGCAGGCGGGTTGGCGATCGCAGTTGGTTGGTTAAATACTCAGAGAACGCTGCTGCCCATCCTCTGGTGAATCCCTTAGTCGCCTTTTACGACACCCATGAGAAGAGATAAGGGTGGTGCTATTCTTTAAGTCCGGCACCACACGGACCACAATAATATTAACTTTAAATTTAAAACAAAACATTAACATTTTGTGTCTTTTTACACCTCTCATAATAGAAACTTTACATAATAGATGGTAGAGTTCAAATAACGCTAGAAATTTCAATAAAATAAATAAAAATCTTTAAACGATTAACGACAGGAATAGATTGCAAAAAGTCGCCAGATCTAGCAACAATATCACTAAGGTGGCAACACTGGCTGTCACTTCAATTGTTATTGTCACTTTTGTTTGTCAGATTCACACACACACACACATTGCTTGTTTGATAGAATGACAGAACATTTTTGGCCCTGGGCTGCGTTCAGTTATACCGCCTTTTTTGGGCGTTCGTTTGTATGATCGCCCCACAAATTTTGCATTTACCGCCGGTAGAAGCTTTGATTGTCAAAGGGTAGAAGCGGCGGTAAATGTCAAACAAATCTGTGGATCGCCTTGAGTAACTGAACGACCAAAGTACGCTCTGTGCGTCGTCGCTATAGTTGTAAAATAACGGTAGTCTACCGTTATTAACCAAAAATCGCCGTTAGCTACCAATAAGCAGCTGGTTAGCTACGGTTATTTATCCGACTGCGACGTGAAAAGAGTGGTTATGTTGAACAGTTTTTCAAGCATGAATTATTTTAATGCGTTCGTTTACAAATATTGGAACTACTCAAATATAAATGTTAATCATATGTTAATTATACTATTTTCTATTATTATTTTAATTATTAATACTTATTCAATAAATAAATTAAAAAATATCTCAAATTAATAGGTAAGATATATATGTAGATTCTGTATTGTGTATTGGGGGAGGCCTATATCCAGCAGTGGAATATAATAGCCGATGACGACGATGATGATGATGATGATGATGACGATGAAGATGACTACGATGATGATTATGGTGATGATGATGATGACGATGACGATGATGATGATGATTGCGATGATAACGATGAAGTTAATGATGATGATGACGACGATGATGATAACGATGGTGATGATGATGACGATGGTGATGACGAAAATGATTATGACGTTGATGATGATGATGATGATGATGATGATAATGGTGATGATGATGATGACGACAGCGGCTACTTTCAATGCTCCATACCAGACCGGCCGCTCCTCGAAACGATATGAACTTTACTATTTGCAGCTTTACAATTTTTGTGTAAAAACTAACACGCATGTATACAATTATGTAATTATGAACATGTCATAAATAAATAATAAATAAATATCTTTGGGACATTTTTACACAGCATCATCTAGTCCCAAACTAAGCAGAGCTTGTGGTATGGGTACTAGACATGGATATAATACGTATATACTTTTTTTTTGTAAATACATACTTATAATACATAAGCAACACACCCAGATCAACACAAACACTTATGTTCATCACACAAATATTTGTGTCCTGTGGGAATCGAACCCACGACCTCGTTATCAGCAGTCCGACACTCGAACCACTAGACCACAGAGGTCGTCTACGTCATATAAATGACTAGGGCTATAAAGCCCTTAACGCGAATATCCTTATATTGTCACACTTCGAATCAGTTATTTTTTCGAACATAACCACAAAATATTCAGCTACGTACAGTAATAACTCCCGAAGACGCATGAAGTGTACTTGGGTCGTTCATACAAACGAACGCCCAAAGAACACTCCGTGCGTCGTCCAACCTTATAACTGCGTAGTAGCCCTAGAGTGCGCTCCAGCTAGGATAGATTATAAATCACCTTAATATCTATAACATAACTGGCGAAATGTGGGTGTTACTATACACCTCTGCCTACCCCTTCGGGGAAATACAGGCGTGATGTTATGTTATGTTGTTAATATCTAGACACAAAAATTAGCAGGGTTAACAGATGTCGTTTAGCGGATGAGGATATCGATGTAATCGGTTGCGGATGAGGATACGGATGTTGGAAAATTACTTAATGAAGATGCGGATGCTGATGGCGTACTAAAGAAATAACACTTGTATTTTAATGTATAGTTATATTCCTGGAATATTCTATAATTTGTAAATTGTAATTATTTTCTAATAGACTAAAATAATACTCGCGAAGTTTTCAAACTCAAAGTAACTTTAATATTCAGTTAAGTAACGCACACTCCGGGCTGATTCTTTAGATCGGTGCGAGTTTTAATAATCGCTCGATCGCTCTAAAAAAACTCGCACCGATCTAAAGGGTCAGTCACATTGCAAGTCACTCCGGCCCGCCCCTTTAGATCGGTGCAAGTTTTAATAATCACTCGATCGCTCTAAAAAACTCGCACCGATCTATAGGGTCACATTGTCAATTTTTTGTTTAAAAAAACCGGCCATGAGCATGTCGGGCCATGCTCAGTATTATAGGGTTCCTTAAGTAGGTCTAATTACAAACGAATCAAATCGAATACTAATCATTGCTATTTTAGTTTTTGCAAACAGCGCCACCTGGCGCAAAATTTAAGAAGTGTGTCATATCAATATAACACAAAGTTTCTTTTTGTGATTTTTTTAAATAGAAAGTAATTAAGGAGTATTATTTACTAAGATCATTTTTCTCTAAGGTCAATGACCTATGAACTAGGACGTCTTAAGTATTTTTCAGTTTTCTCACTATAACTCAAAAATTTATAGATAAGATAGATAAGATAAGTCTTTATTTGCATTAAACATGGTAGGTAAAATGGTGGAAAAACAATATACATTGTGAATAATGTTAATAATTTAAACATGTTTTTAAACAATAGTTAGAATAAGTAAGTCGTAGGGTTATTTTTATAACGAATATGATATATTTCAGTCAAATATACCCTGTTAATTAAAGTTCCAAGTTGTAGTTTTTGTTTTTTTTTGTTTCCAAAGTCAAAACATCTCTTTTATTTACTATAGTAATATATTATCTGTGATTGACGAATGTTCCAATTTTTTGAAAAATACTCATTAAATGTGTTTTAAATGTTACTGTGTTTTATTTAAAGATCTGAAATTCTTGACATCATCAGGTACATAGATATAAATACCTATTAATACCTGTTTAAGAATGGACAATTTTGATTTTATTATTATCTTACCTCCAATGTTCTCAACGTTTACCCCAAAAACGGGTAAATAAGATCTGAGCTAGCAACATTAAGCGATAAGGAAGTGAGGCGGCGGCGGGACACTTATTACTTTTTGGACACAGCGCGCGGGTGTAGCATGTGGATTCTGTTTATTCTGTGACTGTGCCTTAACAAAGTTGCTGTAGAATAAATCCAAAAATCAAAATATTTATTATTAAGTAGGTTGTTTTTAACCTTTTACAGGGAGGTTTTCTACTTGTAGGTTGAACATTTAGAAACACCATAACAATCTTAGTTTCAATAGATTAAATAATATAATTTTGTGTAGTTAGTATTCATTAAGAGCCGCCTGGAGCGTACTTTTGTCGTTCAGTTACTCAGAGTGATCATATTATGGATCATATAAACGAACGCCCAAGGAACAGTCCGAGCGTCATCCGACGACGTCTGGCGATAATTACTGAACGCGGCCAAGGCGAGAAAGGAAGAGGTTGCGTTACTCATTCTATAGTAGTATTTGGTTCTGCGATTTCGAAATGTTACCTGAGAGTTACCTTTTAAGTCGTGTTACCTGAAAGTAACCTGACAAGGGCAAAAGTTACCTAAAAGGTATTAAAAGTAACCATCTGGCAACACTGATCATCTGTCAGTTGCATTGGCACTCAAAATGAAAATGTCAATTAAATGTCAAATGTCAATGTTGTCCAATGTTGTCAATGTTGTCGATACAAATCTGTCAACAATTTGTAATGGATGCAGTGTGACCGTTTTTGGTATTTTCGATACCAAATTGGTATAATTTGGCCTCCGCAAAATTGATTTAGTATTTTTTTGGTTTTATTTCAAATTTTGGTATTTTTTGGTACAATTTTAACTTGACAACCTCTTTATAGTATATTTTTAGTATTATTTTCTGGCAGTACTAACTTTCATTCATTGGCCTAGTTTTGTCTTTGTCTGATGCTTATCACAGCTGTGAGCTGTATAATTTGTCTCTTTTTTAAAGTAGTATGTACAAATAGTTTATGGTTATTCTCACAAATTGTGCTATAGCAAGATCAGGGTTTGGTTTCGCAATTTTGGGGTAAAAAATCGTTTTTGGGAAAATTTTAAGGAAAGGAAAATACACAGATATTGTACTAGTTTATATAATGAAATGGGAAAATAATCGAGGTTTGAATGAAGACGAAGTATGGGAAGTTTTTAAATAGGTATCATCGTTTTATTAACATTGTATTGGATAATCCAAGGTAAGGTCCAGCGTCCCTTAGTTCATTAACACAACTAATTCCTTCCGTACTAAACATACCTATAAAATTGAAACATATAATTCAACGATTAAAACATTGTTTTTTTGTTTAATTGATGAATGTCTTATAAGAATTTATTTTTATTAAGAACACAATTTAAATTGAAATTTGATAATTGATATAAAAAAATAGGTGTTTTATTTGAATATTTTTTTAGTACAATTTTAGTTTAATTCTGCATGTATTTTAGTATTTTTTAGTACTGAAAACATTATTTTTTAGGTGTTTACCTTTTTTAAAAACGGTCACACTGAATGGATGTTTAATTGTTTACGGGTTGGCGGGAAAATTCGTAAAGATCATGTTGTGGATTTTTTATTATTTTCCAAAATTTGTGTTTCTTCGAGTGTTAATGTGTAATAATGGTGGATTATTAAATGTTAAGTGCTCGTTAACGTGTATAAGTGTGGATAAATGGTACAAAGTTGAAAAACATGACTTTCGTATTATCTCATCATCCCCTCAGAAACCTAATAAAGTTTCCATCACTTTACTAGGATCATCATCATCATCATCATTTCAGCCGAAAGACGTCCACTACTGGACATAGGCCTCCCCCAATTAAGGGGGGGATATGCCATAATCGCCACGCTTGGCAGGCGGGTTGGCGATCGCAGTTGGTTGGTTAAATACTCAGAGAACGCTGCTGCCCATCCTCTGGTGAATCCCTTAGTCGCCTTTTACGACACCCATGAGAAGAGATAAGGGTGGTGCTATTCTTTAAGTCCGGCACCACACGGACTACTACTACTTTACTAGGATACAAGTATAATATGTTCAATGATTACGACTGAAGGACATGTATCAATGGTCATGAATAAATTAAAAAAAAAAAAAAATTTAATTGTTTACTACGTGTCATCTGTCATCATGAAAATGTTTTGATTGAGAAAAAAATAAATTGGAGCAACCTAGTTCACCTTGGCCTCCCATTTTCCTAATGCCTGGTATGTGTATTCTTCCTGCTCAAATTAGAATGTACTGACATAAGACGGAAGAAACAAAGGTACCGTAGTGATTCATGTGTTAGATGAAGGGATGCACAATTTTTGTTTTCAGGCAAAAAGTAATTAGTATCAATGGCATGGTTCGCGGACCTCGCCGGGAAGGCGGAGAGCCTCCTTAACAACCTGGATGAACAGACTGGTGTGGCATTGCGAAATCATCACGTTGCGAGAAAAAGATATGAAAGCAATGGAACAGAGTTTGGTGTCAGTCATAACTCTGAGAACAGTTGGTCGCCAAAGAAACGATCGGTACCACGTACTATAAAGAAAACTACGCCTATACCTGATACTAAGTCTATTTATCCAGCCAGTCGGAAATCTTCACCTACATCCCATCACCAACCCCGTTCTCAGGTGAAAGAAAATCAGGATTCTTCAAGAAATGGATCCGTTAAGTCTAAAAAGTCGCCGTCGAGGAGGTCCAGTCCACACAGACAATTCAACCTGGACCATTGTCCTAAAACATTAGTTGGTGATGTTAAAGACAATGAAACATATGTTGATCACTTTGGTTTAAAACATAGGCGTGAGTATAAGATTGTACTGTTATTTACGACATAGCTGCATATAAGATAAGTCCATACACCTCGGAATGCATGTGGCTAAAGGGAAATGTAATTACCAAAAAAAATACAGATTTTATTATATTTATTATTATAAGGATGGTTACTTAAACATATACCTCATTATTATAAAAGTTTAGACCAGGGGGTCCCAAAGTTTATTCTACCACTCCCCCCTACTAAAAATGAAAATACTGCGCCTCCTCTCCATCACTGCAATTTTATAGTTCTAAATATAAAATATCCTATTTCCATCTTTTAACAACTCGTCTGCACCCTTTTCCTGTCATCACGCCCATCCAGGGGACCCCTCACTTTGGGAATCACTGGCTTAGACTATGTTTAGGCACTTGTTTAAACCATGTCTTATTCCAGACTCCACACATAAATAAATAAATAAAATAAATATTTGTTGGGACATTTTACACATCACCATCTGGTCCCAAACCACAGATAATATAATACTATATGGGTACTAGACAATGGATATAATACTCTATATTTACTTTTTTTTTGTAAAATTATACTTATAATACATAAGAAACACCCAGACCAACACAAACACTCATGTTCGTCACACAAATATTCTCGTGGGAATCAAACTCATGATCAGAAGTCCGACACTCAAACCACTAGACCACAGACGTCGTCCAACAAGATGACTTTAACTAAATACAAATAAAATATGAAGTTGCTGTTGGGCATGCCCATGTCAAAAAAGTGCATGTGCATGGAGTGAAACAGCCAACGCTGATTTGCTTAGGCCAAACCTATAGCTAAACTTTATGTGGGAAGTTAAGCTAATTATGCTCTTAATGGGGAAGGCCTATGTCCAGCAGTGGATGTCTTTCGGCTGAAATGATGATGAATGATGATGATGCTCTTAATGCAATTGACTCCTTAAAGGTGGTTTCACACCGGCGAGGCGTGGCGTGGATGGGCCGAGCGAGAATTGAAAGGGGCCATTCATTTATTACGTAAGACTATTTTCGCTAGTTTTTGACCCCCCCCCCTATTATAAGAAAAAATAAGAATAGGCCGACCCCTCGCCCCCTGTTTAATATTTATTACGTAAGAATCTAAAGGAAAAATGAATACACGTTTGGTTTGTTTTAATGTTTATTTTTAAAGTAACAATTTTTTGAAATGTATATTTGTATTTTTTTTTGTATGTTTCAAAGTTTATGTTTATTTTTATATATTTTAAAGTATAATTTTACCTTTGCGCATTTTTGTGATCTTACGTAAGAACTATCGAGACTACCCCACCCCCTTGTAAGAAAAAATAAGACACCATGTCGATCCCCCTCCCCCCTAAATCGTATTACGTAATAAAGGAATGGCCCCGAATTTATATAGGCCCCTCAAAAAAATTGCTACGTCACGGCGGTTTTAGTCTTATTTTGTAGACCAAGAATTATCTTTTATTATTCTGCAAACGATTTTAATTTTTTCACCCTGGTTTAAGAGAAATCTAATTTTTTCCAACCCCTTAACTGATTGATAAGTACGCTCCGTGCATCGTTGGGCGATATAACTGAACGCACCCATAAGGACACCCAGAGACACCATGTATGGTGTTGCAAGATATAATTATTTTGTTAATCGATTTTTGAAATCGATTTTGTAGTATTTTTTAAATAATAAGATTGCAAGCTTTTAAGTTTTTGGGTGTATCGATTTTATAAGTAATATTTCAGTTAATTTAAAATGATTATAACAATATTTACAATAAATGCATAGGTATTTTAAAGCAAAGAATCATCTTATTTTTCTGTACAAAAATATTTAAAAAATATGTTTTGCAATTTATTTTGATTTGACATCATATGGGTGATTTTTTATAATTTTTAACGGATTTACGCATGAGAACCGAAGTCTAAAGATATAAATTGTGGAAAGAAAAAATAAGAAATCAATCAATCAAGATAAGTCTAGTATAATAGCATCTGAAACACAGTAAAAGTGAATTCATAGAAGTATCGCTATTTAGAATCAATTCCGATTATTTGTGGAAATAGTCTGATATCTGGCAACATTTTCGTTCGGTTTGAATGGAGGATATACTTACGATTCAGTTTAATACATATTTATTATGTTTTTTAATGCTAGGGTGAAAGAAATGTAGATAAAGAACACATAAACATGAAAAAATAAGACATAATTTTTGAATAACATACAGTTTTGACATGGCGCCAAAAATGGGCCCATCTGTGGGCATTGTCCTTTCAATTCACGTCACGCTCATCTTTGGTGTGAAAAGTCTGGATAGGCGAGGATGTGCGAGGCGAGAATTGAAGTATTTGTTTGTACAACATTAAACTTTATTGCTGCCTGAATAGAGTATTTGTTGCATTGCAAAACGGTACAACGCGAGCAGGCGCGTGCCGGCGCGTGGTCGGTGCGAGACGGCGCGTGCTCGCGATGTACATCTTTCGGTGTGAAAGGGTCAGTGATATTTCAATTCACGCCCATCCCATCCAATCCTTGCCTCGCCGGTTGGAAACCACCTTTACACTTGTCACACAGGTTTCTCACCTAGCACAGGAGTTGGGAACTTCACATAACTTGTATCAACTTTTTATGTCAATAAAGATTATAATATAATCTTTATTGACATAAAAAGTTGAGACTGCCCCTTGTACTTACTTAAATAATCATTCTGTAAACTACTGTCTTTGTATTAGTTTGATGTATCTACAACAAAAAATATAATAAATAAATAATATATAATACTAACCAGATATCATGATAATGACGTGATTTATCATTGACCTGTACCTGTGGACCAGTAATACCTACGAAATAAGCGTGGTATACCTACAATATCCGGGCCACCGTTATGGCACATAATATCTAATAGTACTACGTACAGAACGGCCACTCACCGCCCCCCGCCAATTTAAGTTCCTCACCCGCGCCCTGCACGTGCCCTCAGTTTAGCGGCAAGTTGGGCTGCAATATTCAATGGATATCAATCGCCAGTCGAGTGCGTTACGCAATATATTTTTTGGTGTTTGTAGTTATATTTTAATTGAAAATGGTAGTGTATTGTGCTTTATACGGATGTGTGTCTACATCTAGACAAGGAAACAGAAGATTTTATCGATTTCCGAAGGATGAAATAAGGTAAGCCACAATAAAACCTTTATAGGTAGAACTACAGAACAGCGAGCATTTAATTTTACAATGAAACGATTTTTTTGTACTTTGCCAGTAATGAAAAAAAGGAAAAAATAATTTGCTTGTAATAATAATAATATAAGTAATCTTTATTTTGGATCAAATTAGGTATCCATATTTTGTTAGTAACATAAAAGCTGCTTGAAAGCAGATTCCTTTGGGTACCTATTTATTGTATTTTATTAAAGGTAGGTATCTACTTACCGCGAGAGTTTAATTTTACAACTATAGTGAGAGATTGTTTACTGTAAAATTACGTACTTATGATAAGAGAAATATAAATTATTATAAATTGTAATGCTTGCAGATTTTATTTTATTACCAAGCTTCGTTAATATATCATATTCATCATACAATACATCGATAATTCGATAGGTATCATTACCAACCGCTCGTGCTATCAAGTGCCTCTGCTCGGGTCCGGGACGTAGGGCCCAAATGTCAACGCCATCTCTGAGAACTACTGAGAAGCGTTTGGAACGCTGTCGGCATTTCGAGCGGCAAGCAACCCTATTCATTCACGTGTGCGCGTGTTTGTATAAGACGTAAGCTTGCGTATGTAGGCGGTGCTAGCATTCTTAATGTATTGAGTGGCCAGGGTGTGGTTATGGTGGCCATAGCTAGGGAAGTAAGTAATCAAAACTAAAAAGTATCGATATCGATGCTCGTGTTTCGTACCAGAGATGTGTGCTGATGAAAATCATTTTCAAGTAGTAATAAATAATGCAATTATATCAAGTACTAAGTTCGGCTGCCCCTAGGACATAAAAAATCAAGCTTCCAGCTCGCAAACTCACATAAAAAACCTATAGGGTACTTCGCATTGACCTAGAATCA
This sequence comes from Asteroscopus sphinx, assembly GCA_949699075.1. Taxonomy (NCBI): domain Eukaryota; kingdom Metazoa; phylum Arthropoda; class Insecta; order Lepidoptera; family Noctuidae; genus Asteroscopus; species Asteroscopus sphinx. Next base: position 14,514,068 of record OX453022.1, on the reverse strand, counting down.
TGAAATTTGGCCAATATATCGAAATATCTTCTTTTTTTTAATATATCGAACTCCGATAGTATATTTAAAAATATCGATAGATCGAAAATCTGATATTTAAAAAATATCAACTTTTTCTTGACTCTGTTTACTTGACAGCTCATGTACTATGGGCCACATTGCGGGGTAAGCGGGGTTGCCACGCGGCGTAGATATTTTGACATCCCGTAAAGATGTTGCCAAACAGATAATATACAAATAGCATGCGATCTCTTTCACCAGACGACATAACACGTTGGTTAACAAGAGACAAAGAATAGTTTCATAATTCAATAACGATTTAATAGATATTTGTATAAACTAGGTGGATATAGAAGAATGGGCCACTTCCATAGGTTTCTTAATTCAATGTGATTTATGCATCTTATCTTCTAAAAATTGGATCATTTATATTCATAATTTGCGACCCGCCGTACCTTGGATACACAAAGGAGCATTTTTTTTCAATAAAAAAAAACCTTTATATATACCTTGTTCTGACAATTACAAACACAACATTAAAAATAGCCAAATTGGTCGAGCCCTCCATGATTGAGCCGTTCTCTAGTGGTGCTCTGGCTCTGTCATACGTCTGGCAATTGATTTTTATTTATATAGATTCTATGTATTTTTTTAGGGTTCAGCTTACCAGCCGACTTAGAATTATTGAGTGGTGAAGAATGGACATACAAGATGCAAAACATGGAGGTAGAGAATGCAATGTTGAAGAACGAACTCAACGTCATGAACCGAGAGGTGGCAGAACTGTTGGACCGGCTACGCAGGACGGAGGATGGTAATGACGTAGATAGGCCAGGTAGTTATTTTTATATTAGTGTACAGCATGAGGTGTTGCTTCTTTTTAGAAAGAAAGAAAGAAAGAAAAATTATTTATTTTAATAATTAATTATTAATTATTATTTATTATTATTATTAATTATTTATTTTAATTTTTTTTTTTTTTTTTTTTGATGAACAAGGTTTGGCTTTCATGTTAATAACTGCTGTTTAAAAAAAAGTAAATATGCTTTTGTTTGAGTTGGTAGGAGCCGCTTTTGTAAGAGGAGATGGTGGGAGCCTAGCTAAAGCAGTAAGGTCTCCATATATCCTTTTTACCAATAGTTTGTCATATTTGCAGTAATATTGCCAATCAAATCCTTGCTATAGCTAATGTGGACTTATCTGTGAGTTCAAATAATTTTAAACTGTTGTGACCAATTCATAAAAGAATTTTTTAAAAATTAAAGTGTGCTTAATTACAATTATTATAATTATAATATGTAGGCGATTATTCAATCTGCGATAGTGGTATGGAAATTCTGATGATAAATTGATAAAAACTCAATGAACTTTAATTATTATTGCAGAAGTAACAAAAACCCGCATCAAATTAGAAACAACAGAAGTTCTAAATCATCGCCTGAACTTGGAGAAGCAATCGCTGACGTCACAAGTGGAACTTCTGAAGGTGCAAATAGAAGAACACACGACCGCTGAAGTGGCTAAGTACAAGGAACTAAACCAAAGATTGGAAGCTGATGTCACCATTTTGAGAAGTAGGAATACGGAAGTCGAAGAAAAGTAATTATTTGGCATTATTCGTTTTTATTTCCAGTTATTCTCTTTATTTCGTAAGTGGTAAGGGTGGTTTTCGTAATTCAAGTGTTACAACAACAGAAGTGCGGTCGACTTTTTTTTTTTACGAGCCTGTTTTGGCTCACTGCAGGGCAAAGGCCTCCCTTCCTTTCTTCCACTTTTCGTGGTCTATGGCAATTTGTGGCCAATCCTTTAAGTAGGAGTCCAGCTCATCCCGCCATCTCCTTCTGGGCCTACCGCGTTTTCGTTTCCGGCTGTCTGGTATCCACTCTGTTGTGAGTTTCGCCCATAGCCCCTCATCTTCATGCGGCAGATGTGGCCAGCCCAGTTCCATTTTAACTTGGCAGCCGTATGACTTTACATAACATTAAAAAATATACAGGTGATTCAGATGTCGTAGTAATAGAGACAAATTTTGAACTATTAAAGGTAGAGTATTTTTCTTTCTAACCAATAATGGCATCAATTTTAGAGAAAAAATATGAAGCAAACTATGCTCACCTAATATTTTGCTGTAAATTTCATTCAAATAATTGATCTTACTTTAGGGTGCAAAAAGCAATTTTACTAGAGAATGTCATAATAACAACAAAAAAAAGGCCTCTAACAGACTACACGTCATTTCACGGCATTCTTTTTGCACATGAAAATAGAGAACACTAAATTATCTAACAGACTACACGTTATTTCACGGCATTCTTTTTGCACATGAAAATAGAGAACACTAAATTATATAAAGCATCGCATACGGCTCGTAAAAAGAACGACGTGCAAAATGAACGTTGATTTCTCGCACGCTGCGTCGCTCCGCGCCCTTTCATGTCGTTCAAAAAAAGTACGCAGAAAAATATAACGTACCGAAACACCGCAACCCAGAGAGACTGCGCTTCTTACCACGTTTTTATTAACTCGCTTTCAGTCTTGTCTGTCTGTTCGTTACAAATTTTGTAATTGCTTTTAAACTAACTTCCCGGTGAGCTAGAGACTTGAATCTTTAAACATAGCTTAGAACTGGATGACAATGCAATATTAATTCGCTTTCGATTAAAAAACGTGGCATACATTTTATTTTTTTGATCAAATCATTTCAGTCTGCGTACTAAACTCCACACTAAATGAACGTGGTGTGCGTTGAGTCTGCCAAAAGAACGCGGGGAAGAAAGCGGGTCAAATAAAAAGCTTCGTTCTCAATCGCACAAAAAGAACGTCGTCTGTTAGAGGCCTAATAGTTTCAAAAGTATGCGTAATCTCTATCTATAATAAATCGATTCTGAGGAGCAGGATAGAGGAATATAAAGTAACGTAAAGATAAAATTTACCCACAATATGTTTTGAGAAGTCTACAACATTCCTAATCAATTTCTTCACAGATGTAGGGAACTTATGGAAAAGACAAAGGAAAAAGATGCAGCTCATGCAGCACAAATTAAACTAGAGAATGATATGAGACATGCTCAATCAACCATCAGCGATCTTACAAGCAATCTGCACAAAACTGCAGAAGAATGTAAAAGATTAGAGAGAGACTGGGAGTCTTACAAGATGAGAGTGAAGAATATGTTGCAGGTGAAGGACAATGAGATCAAGAGATTACAAGACGGCATGAATATAACTGAAGACACGAAGGTGTTGATGGAACAGGTGGATAACCTGAAGTGAGTTGTTTGATCTAATGTAAAAGGACCATGGGTATTTTGGACTAATAAAGTGGAACTACCTTATCGGCTTTGATACAGATGTCAAATAATAGAAGATAAATTCTCGTAATTAAAAACGTTGAAAATATAGTTCCAAATCAGTCTCAATCTCCTGTCACTATATGTTCCTGATTGCCATTGATTGGTGACATTAATGACCTAAGTGCACTGCCGGATTTAGAGGTCTGGAGGCCCCGGGGCAACAAAGGAGTGGAGAACCCCTGGCCCCAAATTATTTTCCAAATAAAATGGTCATTTTTTTTCAGTCGAGTTTTCCAATAAATAATTTATTGTGAAACCAAGTATATATTCTTTTATTATTTAACAAACATATTAATATAATCGGAAACAAGCGTTTTAGCGTTAACGAACGGAACCTTCCGAGCTTTTTTCGCCGAAAATTCATTGGTGATTTCGCTGAAATCCAGTTCCCGAAGTAAATCACTTTCAATGCTCAGGAGAGAAAGCTTTGATAGACGGTTTTGTCCCATCGTGGTTCGAAGCCAATTTTTTTTTATTTTCATATTTTTTACAACTTAGGCCATGTCATAAATAAATGGCAAACTGGAACATTTACTGTCATGAGATTGAGATTTAAAGCATTGAGATTAGTTTGGAACTATAATTTGAACGTTTTTAATTATGAGAATTGGCCTTCAGGTATTGTGTATTCCATTTCATAATACGGCAGCTCAGTTCAAATTGAGCGCAAAAATGGTGTTATGGCCCATTTCATGAATTTATAAAATATTAAATACATGCAGGAAATGGTCCTTTCATCATCATCATCATTTCAGCCGAAAGACGTCCACTGCTGGACATAGGCCTCCCCCAAGCATCGCCACAACGACCGGTCCTGTGCCTTCCGCATCCAGCGGATTCCCGCGACCTTCACCAGGTCGTCGGGCCTACCCACGCTGCGCCTTCCAGTACGCGGTCGCCACTCCAGAACTTTACTGCCCCATCGGCCATCCGTTCTGCGAGCAATGTGCCCCGCCCACTGCCACTTAAGTTTGGCAATTCTTTGGGCTATGTCGGTTACTTTCGTTCTCCTGCGAATCTCCTCATTTCTGATTGGATCACGCAGGGACACTCCGAGCATAGCCCTCTCCATTGCCCTTTGAGCCTACTTATCAGGCCCATTGTGAGCGACCACGTTTCAGTACCGTAAGTAATTACTGGCAACACACACTGGTCAAAGACTTTCGTCTTGAGACACTGCGGCTGCACTGCAATGGTCATTTACTTTTGCATTAATATTTTACTTAAATGCACCAAAACTAGTTTTGCACTTGAATTCAACTTTGTTCCCGTAATTTAAAATCAAGAAAAAAAAAAACCTTTAATTTTAGGTGCATTTCATAACTGTTGGTAGGTTAGGTTTTTATTAGCCCAACCTCCATACAAAGGTGCCTATGGTCCTTTGTGTTTGATGATTTTGATTCAAGAATATTTTCATAGTGGCTTCGCGTTTCCTTTTTAGTTCCTAATATATTACTATGATGACAGAGAGGAGCGAGATGACCTATCAGAAGCCGTGGCTGCCGTCCGTTCAGAGTGCAGCGACTTGAAGTCGTACCTACAACAAGTGGAGGCGCGGCAGAGTGCTGGCGAGCGTGCTGTGGCAGCGTTGCGTGTCGCACTGAGGGATGAACGAGCTGCCAGGAACAGAGCTGACGCACAGTGCATCACTATTGCCAAGGTGAGTCACATATAACAAAATAGAGAAGCGCGAAGACCTATCAGAAGCCGTTGCTGCCGTCTGTTCAGAGTGCAGCGACTTGAAGTCCTACAAGTGCAAGCGTGGCAGAGCGCGCCGTGGCAGCGTTGCGGGTCGCACTGAGGCATTAACGAGCTGCCAGGAACAGAGCTGATGCACAGTGCATCACTATTGGCAAGGTGAGACACGTATAACAACATAGAGAAGCGCGACGACCTATCTGAAGCCGTTGCTGCCGTCTGTTCAGAGTGTAGTGCCTGGGAAGTCGTTCTCACAACAAGCAGAAGCGCGACAGAGCGCGCCGTGGCAGCGTTGCAGGTCGCACTGAGGGATGAATGAGATGCCAGGAACAGAGCTGATGCACAGTGCATTGCTGTTGCCAAGGTGATTCACATATAACAACATAGAGAAGCGCGATGACCTATCAGAAGCCGTTGTTGCCGTCTGTTCAGAGTGTAGTACCTTGGAAGTCGTTCCTACAACAAGTGGAAGCGCGACAGAGCGCGCCGTGACAGCGTTGTGGGTCACACTGAGGGATTAACGAGCTGCCAGGAACAGAGCTATTGCACAATGCATTGCTGTTGCCAAGGTGGTGTACCACCTTACCTATTAGTACCTTTCTGAGTCAGACTTTCAGCCGCATTCCAAATTTGCGTCAGACAGTAAGACCGTCTGACTCAAGTTTGACGTTGCGTGGAGTTCTGTAGTTAGTAAAGTAGTTAAGTCGAACTGTCTAATTAGTTTACGTGTTAGATTTATTTGTATTTTAGTCGGCACATTCCGAGATTACGACTAAACTTGTATGGAAAACTTAATTCCGGCTAATTTCCAAACACTAAAATTGTTGCCATCCCTTTCTTGTATTTATTATTCGTAAAATAAATTATAATAAATTATTTAATTAATTATAAGTTCGTAGTTCTAACCTTATGTTACTACTTAACTGGTGCATCTACCTTATTTTTGTCTCTGCATTACCCTAAGGTTGTCTGGTAGAAAACGCCTATGGCGTTAGACTGCCTTTATACCCAGTTGTGTATGAAGAATTAAATAAGTAATTAAAAGAGAGCGATAGTTCAAAATAAGTTTAGTTCGTGAACAAGAGAATCGACACCAATGTCATTCATTGAAAAAATATGAAGTTGAAGTTGAGATTGTATTAACCATGGTATAATAACACCAGGTAGTCTCTTCCCGTGTAGGCTAGGTCACGTGATTGCCTCCGTACTACGTCATCGGCCGTGGAGCCAATAGCGGGCTGTTAGAGTGACACTTGTCAGTTTGATGTGCTGCCACTTTGTGAAAATTAATTACCCGAGCAAAATGCATTTTTTCATTTACGTGCTTCTAAAAATATTTACCTTTGAACTAATAATTTTATACAGTTTCTTTTAATAACAAATTAGATGAATAACACAAGATAACAAATAGTTAGGCTAGTTAGGAATTTATTTTATATTCATTATGAACAAAAATCTCCTTATGTATATTGAAGATATCAATCAATGGCAGCACTGATCGTGACGTAGCTTGGAGGCATCGCGCTGTCATCGCGGGAAGAGAATACCTGGTGAAACATCTTTTTATACCATGGTATTAACTTGAATATCATTATCATATTCAATTCTATTCTTAACTCTACAACGTATTCACAGGAAATGAAAGCCGTACATATGGAGACAGGCCAAACAATAGCCAATTTACGCACAGCTTTACGAGAAAAAGAGCATGAGTTGCACCATCTCCGCGACACGTCTTCCACCGTTCGCACCACAGACACGAGTGCGGTAAACGTGGCCGACTATGACGTCATGCAGGACACCATAGACAACAACAAGATTCATTACCTCACGCAGACACTCGTGCAGAGACAAACTAAGATAGATAACTTGCTGGCTGAAAATAATATGCTTAGGATACAGTTGGAGAAATTAGAGGTGAGTGGAATTTTTCTGTTTCTTTGTAAAGGTGAAAGCCAAAACCAAATTATCGACGGTAGCGACTGATGCTGTGTCTGGACAATGAAATTGTCAAAATTTATTTATTTACTGCATAAGATTCGCCCACAGCATACATATTATCACTATTACCAAATAATAAAATAAAATCAATCAGAAATGAGGAGATTCGCAGGAGAACGAAAGTAACCGACATAGCCCGAAGAATTGCCAAACTTAAGTGGCAGTGGGCGGGGCACATTGCTCGCAGAACGGATGGCCGATGGGGCAGTAAAGTTCTGGAGTGGCGACCGCGTACTGGAAGGCGCAGCGTGGGTAGGCCCCCCACAAGGTGGACCGACGACCTGGTGAAGGTCGCGGGAATCCGCTGGATGCGGAAGGCACAGGACCGGTCGTTGTGGCGATGTTTGGGGGAGGCCTATGTCCAGCAGTGGACGTCTTTCGGCTGAAATGATGATGATGATGATGAAAATAAAATAAAATAATTATCAAATTCAGTGTAATTATAGTGAAACGTACGAGCGACTTGACAGATATTGGTACCAAATGCGCCACCATTATGGCGGCTCAAATGAGAACTAAAATGAAATGTACTGAATTTGTCGTTTTGTTGACGTTTTTACGTTACGTTAAACTGTATTTATATATATGTTTTACTATTAGTTTTTAGGAATCTGATTCAATCTCAAACAGACCTGACACTTTCTTCAAAAGGTCAGTCCAGCCGTTGCCCTGCATTGTCCTCATACAGATTCTGAATACAGAATGTATCGACTAACGGCCAAAATTAATATCCAATCTATCTACGATTTACCTTACTAGAGATAGAAATTTGACATATTTTGTATGGAGCTTATGTCAAATTCCCATCTCTAGTAGGGCAAATCGTGGATAGATTGGATATTAATTTTGGCCGTTAATGACTTTGACCTATCAGTTTGTTTTGGCATTTCTTAGACATACCCCCAGTTTCCGAAAGGCTGATCAACGCAAAAATTTACTAATCAGATGTCAAATCTCAGGTCAAGCCATGTGATTGGTTGTTAACATTATTGCCGGCCAATCACAGAAGCTGACATTAGATTTGACAATAGATCAAATTGATCAGCCTTCCAGAAACTGGGGTTAGTCATTTACTCGTCGGAAATGACACCGCCATCTAGTTAAAAAAACAAAAATCCAATTTGCATAATATTAAATTTCATTTCATTTCGATGCTGCGTTTTCAGATATTTCAGAAATAAACAAGTTTATTTTCTTTTATCAATTTAATTATTTGTATACAATTTTTATCTTTCAGTCTAAATTCAAGTCTGAGATGTCGTCCCTTCGCGCGAACTATTCGCATAGCGTCGTACATTTGCAAGATGGCGACGCTCGTCGATCGCGGATTACATATTCGCCGACCACGCTGTCCACGCTATCGCTACGATTAGGAGTCATGGTGAAGCGATACCCCATTATCAGGGTATTTGTCATCCTTTATATGGTCAGTATTTGTCACTAGTCTTTCAGTAACTTAAGTCACCACTTAAGGGCGCGTTTGCATATCAGGGAAAATTATGCTGTTTTTCGGTATATTTTAAGGAATAACCAAACAAAATCCAATATAACTAATAACTACCTCGTATAGAGTGGTTCTTCATCTTCAAATGATAGGTACTTGATAATCGAAAATTTTAGTTTTTTATAATGTAAAATCGATCTGTCGTTGCCATTTTTCACAAATTGGGTTGAGTTTAGGTACATTTTTTGTGCTATTATTAACATATATTACTATTTCTAAAAATACTATTTGTTGGCAAACATATTCAATTCTTAATGCTAGTTTAAAAAAAAATCTAAATGCCATAAATAGTCACAGAAAAAATTAAAACCGAAACTTATTTTTTCACACTTTTTTCTCTTCTGGATGAATCTTAATCGATTGCATTAGGCGTTATTCTATTTTTGATACCCGTCTTGATGTAAAAAAAAGGAATCTTTCAAAGTATCAAAATGAGTTCACTTGACTACTATTGTCGCAGTTAGCGAGCGTACACTTGTGTGTATGACCCGTGTCAATGTAGTATATAATTTTGCAAACGCGTCCTTAAGGTGAATGCTACCGAAATACAAAATTTCTTGCGGATTTTGCTAATTGTAGCCATGGTATAATAAGATGTTTCACCAGGTACTCTCTTCCCGTGATAGCTAGGTCACGTGATTGCCTCCATACTACATCATCGGCTGTGGAGCCAATAGCGGGCTGTTAGCGTGACCCTTGTCAGTTTGATGTGCTGCCACTTTGTGAAAATAAATTACCCGAGCAAAATGCAATTTTTCATTTACTTGCTTCTATAAAGAATCACTTTTGAAGTAGTAATTTTATACAGTTTCCTTTAATAACTAATTAGATGAATATTTGTCCAGTAGTGGACGTCTTTCGACTGAAATGATTAGATGAATAACATGAGATAACAAATAGTTGGGCTAGTTAGGAATTAATTTTATATTCATTATGAACAAAAATCCCCTTAAATGTATTGAAGATATCAATCAATGGCAACACTGATCGTGACGTAGCTTGGAGGCATCGCGCTGTCATCATGGGAAGAGAATCCCTGGTGAAACATCTTATTATACCATTGTAGCTATGTTTCGCGTTGTATATCAATCAAAATATGATTCGTGGTAGTAATAACAATATATCTACTAAATAATACTCGTAATAGTAGTTTATGAAACTGTTGCATAATAGGGGTTATTAAAACACGAGTGTGAGTTCAAAAACCGAGCCGTAGGCGAGGTTTTTAATAGTATCACACGAGTGTTTTAATACCTAGTTATGTCAGTTTCATACACTATTTTATCTAAACTCATACAATTTTAAATAAAATACCAAAGTCAAAATCTTGGTAACAAATCCAATCCAAAGCCAAATCCAGTAGGCCATGGCGCGCGGCCGCTCACGCGCTCTAGCGCGCTTCAACACAGATAATAAAATATAGTCTGGTGAAAACATTATAATCGGAACTAATTTTCTATCCTTGTCAGGATTCCGTCAATCTCTGTTTTATCATACAAAAAATATGCCTGTAAACACTTAAATATAATTAAAAGCAATATGAGAATCCAAACTTCTGCCAAAAACGCGATTTTATACGATAATTTTTTTAAATGTATGACTAGTGGCGCCACTCTGAATTTTGTGTACTAATTAATGGTGCCAAACTGTACGACTGCAAAAAAAAAAAGGTTTGAAAACTCCTTGGTTGGGTCGAAGTAGCATTAAAAACTCCTTAGTTTGGCTGAAGTGTTCGGTTATGGAAAATAAATAAATTACCGCATTGTTTTGTTCAGCAAACTGTATCGTAATGAAACTTTTTAAATTCATTACAGGTGCATCTGCGTAAAGTATGTCATTATGACATTACTTTCGAGTTCATAATTCGAATTTTACGATACGAGTGTAGATAATAGTAGTTTATGAAACTGTTGCATAATAGGGGTTATTAAAACACGAGTGTGAGTTTAAAAACCGAGCCGTAGGCGAGGTTTTTAATAGTATCACACGAGTGTTTAATACCTAATTATGTCAGTTTCATACACTATTTTATCTACACTCATACAATTTTAAATAAAATACCAAAGTCAAAATCTTAGTAACATTGTCGTTGTTTTTCTTGATTTCTCTGGTAAAAGATTGTTCGTCATTTACGTTGCTGCATCCAGAAATTCAGGCGGGGTCATATTTTCCTCAGTTCAGTATCACTGCTGTAGTCAGATATTTTTGCCCAGAATAAAACTTTCGACATACAAAACCATAATAATAACGTAAACAATAACAATAAATTTACAAGTAACGATGTCCATATCCAGTAGGCCAGGCGCGCGGCCGCGCACGCGCGCTGGTGCGCGCCTACACAGATAATAAAATATTGTCTGGCGACAACATTATAACAGTGTGACAGCAGTGACAGTTGAGGTTTTCCTGAAGATCTACAAGACATATATCAGGCCCTTTTTGGAATATGGTTACCAGATTTGGAGCCCCTATTTTCAGAAGGATATTATCCTGCTTGAAAGTGTGCAGAGGAAGGCTACAAGAATGCCCCAAGCCCTGCGACGTAAGTCCTACCCAGAAAGGCTTCTCGCATTGCACCTCACAACCCTTGAGGAGCGACGCCTCCGTGGTGACCTCATCGAAACATACAAAATTACTACATCAAAGTACAATCTTCCCGATATTCACTGCATGTTTGAAACGGCGACCGTCCCTAGAGCAAGGAGAAACCATGACAAACAACTGTGTCGCATACTAGCGAAAACCAACACTGCACACCACACCCTTGGTAATAGGGTGGTCCATAATTGGAACAAGCTGCCGGAGGATGTTGTTGCTGCCACCTCTGTAAACTCATTTAAGAATAGACTCGACAACTGGCTACAAACAAATCGACTCTCGTTGGCAAAACTGTGAACGCAAAAAAAAAAAAAAAATAGCTAATTTTCAGCACTGTGTGATATAGACATATCAGCAATAGTGCTGCTCGTCTATAATCAATAAAATAAATAAATAAATAAATAAATAAATAATCGGAACTAATTTTCTATCCTTGTCAGGATTCCGTCAATCTCTGTTTTATCATACAAAAAATATGCCTGTAAACACTTAAATATAATTAAAAGCAATATGACAATCAAAAGTTCTGCCAAAAACGCGATTTTAAACGATAAAAATTTTCAATGTATGACAAGTGGCGCCACCCTGAATTTTGTGTACTCATTGGTGCCAAACTGTACGACTGCTAAAAAAAAGGTTTGAAAACTCCTTGGTTAGGTCGAAGTGGCATTAAAAACTCCTTAGTTAGGCTGAAGTGTGCGGTTATGGAAAAAAAATTAAATTACCGCATTGTTTTGTTCAGCAAACTGTATCGTAATGAAACTTTTTAAATTCATAACAGGTGCATGTGCGTAAAGTATGTCATTATGACATTACTTTCGAGTTCATAATTCGAATTTTACGATACGAGTGTAGATAAAAATATAAACCTAACTCTATAAGCTAGAAAATCGATAATTTGATCGTAAATTTATATTATCGAGCTTGTACAGCTTATAGAGCTAGCTTAATATTATTTATGAATATTATTCAGTAGATATAGTATTACTACTGCCGCGAATCATATATTGATTGATATAAAACGCGAAACAGAGCTACAATTTGCAGAAAATGCAAGAAATTTTGAATTTCGCGGGCTACCCGGTAGAATTCACCTTAAGATAAAAAATACAAGCTTCAAATGTCTTTACAAATAGTGCTTATAGGGTAGGAAAATGAGAAACTTATAGTGTCGCCAACAATTTCTTGTGAGGGGGGCGGGACCAGACCTCCGTTTTGCTTACCGCTTACCAAGTTAACAGTCGGATCGTCCAATGTGAGCGAACTCAATGCGAACGCGGTGCGGCGCGAAACCGCGAACAGCGCAGTCGCTTGAAGTATGGTACGTGAGCGAAAGCGTGCGAGTTGCAGTGCGGCAGGGAGCGAAATGAAATGAAGCGAATCAGATTGTTTGATATATTCGCGCGAACTGGTGGCAGCGAAGAACGTGGTAGCTGCGCTCCGCTTCGCATTGGATCGCTCAATATTCGCGCCGCAACGAGTTCACGTTGAGTTCGCTTATCTAGGACGATACGTAAGCGTTACCTCGACGATAGAATTATGGCGATATAGCCATAATTCTATCGTCGTGGGGTCCTTAATAAACAAGCATAAGAATTTATTAAATAAAATATACAGAACGAATTTACAAAATTTAAAAATGTTATAATAATTTAAATTTATTTAAAAAAAAGGTATGAATTAATATTACTGATAAATTATTTATTTATTTTGACTGAAATTGACTATAGAATGCTTTAGAATGGATTAACGAAATTTTATAAAATATGTTGACTGATGAATTGTGACCGATGAAATATATTTGATTAATTGTATGAATTTGCTAAACTTTATATAAATTAGAATTTTTAATATTATTATAATGCATGAAATAAATAGAACTGATAAATTATAAATTTTATACGATGTAATGTAATACTTATTAAGGACAAATAAATGGCTTTAATGATAGCCATAATTCTATCGTCTGAATAGCTTTGTTGTACACCATGAAAATAGTAGTAAACAGGAACAACGTATAAATTATGGGTACATTGGCGGTCTTATCGCTTAAAGCGATATCTTCCAGACAACCTTTGGATGGACAAAAACGACGACGAAGACGTAAGATCTAGATCATGGGGGCAATGGCAATCTGTATTACTTGGCAGTAAAAACTTCTTTACTTCGAGAGTGGCCTGCTGGCCTGAGTGGCCCTTTGAAGTGATTTACCCTTTTGGGAGAGCTATATTAAGATCAGTTTGTTATTTCTACAAAGATTTTCCTCTTTTAGTTTGTTTTACTATGTCCTAGGTTTTATTTATTGAGTGAGTTATTAATAGGTACGAAATGATGTCACAAATACCGATGATTACATTTTTTATGGATTTACGTGTCAACAAACTTATACGACTATTGCCCAAAATTAATATCCAATCTATCCACGATTTGCCCTACTAGAGATAGGAATTTGACATAAGCTCCATACAAAATATGTCAAATTTATATCTCTAGTAGGGTTAATCGTGGATAGATTGGATATTAATTTTGGCCGTATATTTACGTAAAGTTAAATGAGTTTTACATACTCATTACTAAATAATTATATGCACGGTTTTTTACCAGAATCATAAGTATTTACGAATACGCCCTTAGTGGATTATGAAATGATTTCCTCACGAATCCATGGGCCTTTTAATGCAATGGTCTAGATTCTACTTAATCATACTCCTTCTAGACTCTAGATGGAGTATTGAGGATTGTTTGTGTGCTGACGTGTTTTACGCCCTTAGTGGATTATGAAATGATTTCCTCACGAATCCATGGGCCTTGTAATGAAATGGTCTATATTCTAGTTATTAATATTCCTTCTAGACTCTAGATGGAGTATTGAGGATTGTTTGTGTGCTGACGTGTTTTACGCCCTTAGTGGATTATGAAATGATGTCCTCACGAATCCTTGCGCCTTTTAATGCAATGGTCTAGATTCTAGTTAATCATACTCCTAATCTCTAGATGGAGTATTGAGGATTGTTTGTGTGCTGACGTGTTTTTTTATTGTTCTTAGATCGGTCTACATTTCTGGGTCCTCATGGTGTTATTCACAAGCACGCCAGAAGACTACGTCCCATCTTCCAAATCTTGAAAAAAGTCGTTAGTGATTCCAAAATATAATTGTATATAATTCCATTAGTATGTATTCCAATGTAAAACTAGTTAAGTTAAATTACTCGACGTATAAGATTCTGTTGAAAAGTTCGAGAAGCAATCAATGGTACATTGTATCTTTAATTGATTAAAACACCGTATATTTTATGTGAATTTATAATTACATGAAACAAAGCCTCTGATACACATGCCTGTAACTGGCACGCTTGCATAGCCAGCTACTTTCATATTATTATGTTGCTTTTAGGTGTACAAATAAATAATTTATTTATTACTAGCCTATGCCCGCGACTTCGCCCGCGTGAATTTCGTTTATCGCGCATCCTTCGGGGAATGTTCATCTTTCCGGGATAAAAAGTAGCCTATATCTGTATGCCAAATTTTATTATGAATTGGTCCAGCCGTTCTCGAGTTATAAATGGTGTGACTTACCCGACTTATATATTTAGATTTATTTCATGTGTATACGTTAACTTGCATGCCTGTACCTGACAAACAAGTAGATTGCACAACATTTTTTGATTTACTGGCATACAATGTGAGGGAGGATCCGCGTGGTTCTGTAAAACCGGTACGTGTGAACGTACGTGGCAGCTACAGGCATGCCAGTGTCACTCAAATCCGTCTTTTTCTTCTCTTCTTTTTTTGTCTCAATAATTTAGCTACACATTCTACTGTTAGTAACAATAGAACACTATTTAATTCACTTGGAATGCTTTCCGTTGTTGCAAAAACTATAAAATGTTCTGTCAAGACGTCGGTAGCGTGGCGTACTGGCTCGTGTATTCGTCTTGCAAGCTACAGGCATGCAAGTAAGCAAATTGCATGTAAGTTTACTTAAAAATGTATCCACGGTCTGCCAGTTACTTGAATATGCCGTTAGCTGGCATGCAAGCTACTGCTCCATTTTACAGGCATGTGTATTCCGGCCATTAAGGCAGATGATACACTAGGATGGTACTTGAAGGGTGCGTTCACAAACTACATGGGTGTCGTGAAGGGATGGGTAATATAGAAAAATATTCACGGATACGGGGTGGAAGAAGGCAGTCAGTCGAGGTAAGTATTTTTGAAGCGTAACTTCTATAGTGTCGTTATGCCGGGTACCGGGTAGTAAACCGAGAAAAGACGTCATCGTTAAACCGCGCGCGCGTCTCATAGAAGCTTCGCTTCTGTCGCTGCCGACGTGATCCGTTTATTTGTATGTAGTACGATTAAACACGTCCACAGAATATGCGAAATTTATAAGAAGTAAATAAGGTCAACAGTTTTAAATTAAAGATAGACTTACGGCCAACATTAATATCCAATCTATCCACGATTTGCCCTACTAGAGATAGGAATTTGACATAAGCTCCATACAAAATATGTCAAATTTCTATCTCTAGTAGGGTAAATCGTGGATAGATTGGATATTAATTTTGGCCGTAACTTAAGAGAGATTAATAAGATGTCTGCGGTTTTGCGCCGCATCGAAAGCTAAAACCAAAGGTCACAAAGTTCTACTCGAGGGTGGGGCAGGGCAGGGGGGGGGGGTATGGCAATAGGCCATGAAGACATCCATGAAGAGTCCGCTTTTTATGTAGCCTAGAGGCTAGAGGTGTTCAAAAGAGCCCAAAATGGAATCACGTGGTAAAGGCCAAGCCCGCACAGCGATTTTTACCCGCGCGATTTTTTATTCCAAAATCTGTAACACATGGAATCATGCAGGTGCCCGCACTTCTTTGTCCTCGCCTTTTCCTCGCCATCTCTCCCGCTGGTAGGCATCATCCTTCCTAAGGCCTAGCTTCTCCATATCCCTATGGATATTTGTCATCCAGGTGGTTTGAGGTCTTCCTCTCCCTCTTTTCTTTGTAGCCATGGAAAGGTACTTTTTCACGACATGATCATCTGGCCTTCGTTTTACGTGACCGTACCATCTCAGCCTGGATTCTGCGAGTTTTTCATTTATAGGAGCGACTCTAAATCTACCTCTTATGAATTTGTTGGGCACTTTGTCTTTCAGTGTAACTCCTCCCGCCCATCGTAGCATACGCATTTCTGTTGTATGGAGTTTCTGTTCGTGAGTCTTTTTTGATGCCCAGACTTCGCTTCCGTACAACAGTGCTGGTCTAACAGCTGTCTTATAGACCTTGCCTTTGGTTCTAATTGGCATTTTAGCATCACACAGCACCCCTGAAAGCATACGCCACTTGTTCCAGCCAGATGTTGTTCTATGAGTTATATCTGCTTCAATTGATCCATCCTCCGATATTACAGATCAAAGATACTTTTAACTCTTGGAAGTGTGACGCTATTAAGCTTTATATCTGTGGTTAACGTATCAATCAAAAATCAATCAACTCAGCCTATCGCAGTCCACTGCTGGACATAGGCCTCTCCCAAGTTGCGCCACAATGCTCGGTCCTCTGCCTTCCGCATCCAGTCCCCCCCAGCCACGTTCTTTAGGTCGTCGGTCCACCTGGCAGTAACGTATCATCGGGGTTGAAGTTACACATCATGAACTTAGTCTGCAGGTGCCCGCACTGGCGATTAAAAATCGCGGTGGAAAAAACATCTCAGTGCGCGAATAAAAACAGCGCGAATAAAAATCGCTGTACGGGGTTCGCCCCAACCACAACCATTATACGCTGTCGCTGCAACTTCCTTTCCTAGTGAATTATCTGCCTTATAAAACTCATGTTGAGTTTGATTTGAACTTATGAAACAATGAATATTTTTAAAGTTATTGAGAATCGTATCATAACCTAATAATGTTAGTAATTTATTTCCAGTTTAGTATCTTGATTCGTGGTGCTACCCAATGTGAAAACATGTAAAATTTCTGTGTATCATATGTAAATAAATAAACGAATCTCTCAAGTGCTTTAATAAACTTATGAATTGGCCATAATAATGTACCTAAACTGTTGTTATTATTTCCGTACTAATTTCTACTGTTGACATTTTTTTTAAACTTTAAAATTTATTTTGTGAATCGTATTTTTATTTTGCCGACGGGAACATGGGCTAAAATAAAGTGTTTATTTATATTATATTTTGTTTTTAATTTTGTATCATACGTAAATAATACCCGGACCCTAACATTCATTCATTAGTTTTTATGTACCAGCAGTACAATATTTGTTATTTATGCATATAGAGTTAAAACAATAAAACTTGACGCATAGGTAGTTAGGTACAATGGGTACTTTACAAAAATCCAAAAAGTCACTAATCTTAAATGACCTACCTTCGTAGGGTTATTTTGCCACAAATTACGTGTGCTTTTGTGGTTACGTGACTACTAACTGGTTTTGGTTACGTGTTCCTGCGGTTATGTTTACGACAAGACTACCTAATGCAAATATCCAATCTACCCAAATCGTGGGTAGATTGAATATTAATCGGGGACGTACGGGAGTGGGTACACCGGCAGACAAGATTTCCCATACACAAATTATATCTCCCAACTAAAGGCCGCTGTAGCCTGCGTTATAGTGGACTTAAGACCTAGCACTACGTTGCAGCGTTGTACCTACTGTCAGAAAAAATTATCGGATTAAACAGACTGTTCAATGTGATCTGAATAACTAAGAAAATAAGCTAATCTTAATGACAGATGGGGTGTTTCTGAATGAACGGAATTAACACAGTACACGCGAACTGTCATTCTGACGTGAATTTTATCCCATTTCGATAAAGTGTAGTGTGGATAATGTTTAATTTTCATTTGAATCAGTCTGTTCGTCCTGTTCGTTCGTCACCAATAAACGGCAATCAGAAACATCTGTCAGGAGATTGAGATTTTTTAATTACCAGAATTGGCCTTCAGGAGCAGAGCAATGCTGCATAACGGCAAAGGTTGGTATAGTGGACGACTAAAACGACCTTTCACAAAGAAATTGTAACGCGTTATCAAATATAAGATTGCAGTTTGATTGTAGGTATTGGCGTTTTCAATGAATCGTGCGTATGCGCAATAAAAACGTGTTATTTGTTCCGTTCGTTCTACTTGTTTGTTTTCCCTATATAATATGCGAGGAACTGTGTGATGGGCAAATAACTTTTTTACAAGACTTGGCAATGACATAAATATCTTGAGATACACTATCAATACAAACTGCGGATTGTAAACAAACTTTCCAATCGTGACCTGTTGGAATATTAAGAACAGAGAAAACGGTGGAGAAATTTATTAAACTAATTTACTTAAAAATCGAATCGAAAGAAGCTAAAGCCCACATGGTCCTCGATTCAGAACCATACGATAACCAGTTCTCGACCGATTCGGCCTGTTATCTCTTTTTCTCTCGTTGCGTGAATCATCAGACGAAAAGAGGTAACAAACCGAATCGACACTGACAACTGGTTATCGTGTGGTTCTGAATCGGGGAGCGATGTTAAACGGTTACCTTTGCGAATAACGAACTGCAATACCACCTAGGATGTTGCCCAGTGCATTGCAAGTCGCGTTCGCCAAACTGAGACTTCAAGGCATAGCGGCACCCGTACCCTTTGCACCGGGATACAGCAATGCAAGCCTTAGGGTAGAGTGGCTTTGTAGTTTTTACCAGAGCTGTGCGAGGAAGCTAAGCAGTGAGCGAGGAAAATATCTACCAAAAGGATTGCTTCATCTGCCAGCCTCACAAGCGCAGCTTTTTTTTATAGTGTCGTATGGCGAAACGAGCCAAAGGCCCACCTGATGTTAAGCGGTTACCTTTGCCCATAACAACTTCAATATCACCTAGGCTGTTGCCTTAATGGTACCGCAAGTCGGTTCGCCAAACTGAGAAATGAAGACGGAAAGTCTCATGTGATTGTAATTTCACCGGCACCCGTACTCTTCAGACCGAAACACAGCAATGCAAGCATCACTGTTTGGCGTTTGGCGGAGAAGTATGTACGGTGGTAGCGTGGTAGTACTTCCCCGGACGAGCTTCTACTACTAAAACAGCTCTCCTATTGTAGGTATAATCTTTATCTATACTAATATGATTTATACCTACTTCTATACTATAATATAATATTACAAAGAGGAAAGATTTGCTTGTTTGTAATCGATACACTGTAAAACTACTGAACCGATTTTAATAATTCGTCACCATTAGAAAGCTACTTTATGCAGAAGTAACGTAGGCTATATTTTATTTCAGTACGCGGGCGAAGCCGCGGGCACAGCTATAATATATGTAATCGTTGGTGCGTCTGTCAGTAATCGTGTAACTTCTGAACTTGACTTCACACACTATACAGGCTGAAAATTTAGTCGTTTTGAAAACGAAGAGAGGTCGGATAGAGGTTTATCATTACGAACAACTTTTACTATGGGACCAACACTGAAATTGCGAGAAAATCAGCTGATCCCTACATTCATAAATCTAAAAAAAATAGGTATCAGCCAAGGGCGGATCCAGGGGAGGGGTCATGGGGGGTCATGACCCCCCCTGGGCCTAGGTCAACCATAGTTTTTTTCCTGTTTACATAATTTACCAAATGTATATACAATGAATAAACGAATGTATGTACGTGTTACATACTAATGAAACAAGATACACACATAAAATACTAAATTGAACTCGCACCCGAACCCGTTCTTTCATTGTAAATAATATTCGCGCGATTTAAAGTTTGATTTTGCAGCACCACCTACGCCGCCGCGAGGTTCTTCTCCAATCTCCCCGTTGCGACACCGTCGATTGAATACTTAGCTAACCATCAACAACAGAAATAACTACTTAACTACCATGTTAGCCTTATAATACCTAGGCCAAGTAAAATGATTCAAGAACCTTTAAACGTCGATATTAGATGATAAGTAATTAGTTTTTTGAAAATCGGAATGGAAAAATAACATCCCAATCTAAAAAGTTCTTAAAACTCGCACGTAAATATAATCTGGGTTTGAAAATATACCAAAAAATTTCGCGCTCGCTGCGCTCGCGCTGTTACTACATTTATTTACCGATACAAGTGTAGGACTGCCATAACGTAATATTTAGTTATTTACGCTATAGCGTCTACTATTAGCCACAATAGACGCCGCAAGAGCGGGTTGCGCAAGCTGCGCTGAAATAAATGCGTACTCTATTGTCATAGAATATCTATTCTTTGGTGAAGAGCTAATCAGTTTGTTCATGAACAGTCCAAAAAATTTCGAGCTCGCTTCGCTCGCTCTTTTCTTTCTGTCTTTTTTTCTTCTTCATACTAGACGTAAGTTGTAAACAACTATTCTGTTAAGTACGTTAATAGAAACAAAGCCGAAACTGAGAAAAATTTCGCGCTCGCTTCGCTCGCGCCGGTATAAATTATCATTACTACTTTTTTGCCATAGGTATAGGTAATTAAGTGTTGCAAGTTACTATTCCGTTACATTAATATTCTACAAAGCTCTAAAATTGATGTTTTAGCTAAAATTACGAAAATCCAAGAATTTTATTGGTTGAACGGTTTTTTCCTAGCGGGCGGCAAATTGGACTTTTAAAAGGACGGTGCAGAGCACCGTCCTTTTAAAAATGTAGTTCCGGGGTTGGATATAAGTATGTGACTCCCCCCTGACACAAAGGCTGGATCCGCCCTTGCGTACACGTGTCTTAATATTTTATTTTTTTATTTTTTTATTTACACGTGTCTTTTAGGACACCAGTGTGCGAACCGTTTGCTTGATCATCAGTGCTGTTTTGGACGCAGAGTCACAAAAATAGTATTTTGCTGCATGTCTAGCAGCGGTTTTTTTAGACTTAATTTATTTTGCATTGAAGGCTAGAAACATGGTGGGCGCGATTGCGTATTTATAAAATAAAAAAAATAAAAACCAGTGCCAGTGTAAAATAATTGTTACCGATTTTTGTAATATATTATCATGGTTATCTAAGATTTGTAGAAATTATGTAACTCTTGTATTGTTGTCTCTTATTTATGCAATAAAGAATATTGTATTGTATTGTATTGTATTTATGTGTTGGTAGAAAACAAGCGACATGCGTTCCCGTAGTAAAAGACAGTGGATAACATTTCTATTACCGTATTATTTAGATTTCTATGGCCGCGCCAAATCAGAAGTTATTTGTATTATTTTGTACAATATTTTTTACAGTTACATAGCGTACTTTATAAATTGTGGGCTATAAATGTTTTTATGAGGACACAGTACAGTTATATTATTTCGCAAACCAGTCGATGGAGTAGATGGGCTCCTTTCGAAAAAGTGCATTCAATTTTATAGGACCACTTAGTATAAAGCATGACATGAGCATTGACTTATTCCTCTCATCTGTAATTTCTCTAAAAAAAGCTGTGATGGACATTCAGTGATAAATTAATCATTCATACATATTTAAATTCACTTAATTTAAGAAATGTTTTGTGTGTCAAGTCATTTGTTTTGATTTCATACAGACCATTAATGGTCCACTTTATTTTAATCTCTGTAAGTTTGTTGCTTTATGTAACTAATTTTTGTATTAATATTAATTGCGCTTAATTTATGGCATGCGGTGCTCTTCTGTAAGTAATGGGGCACTAAGATTAAGTTTGAAATGTGAAAAAAATTTCATGTACAGTGTACTCATTGTTGAAGAGCCAAATAAATAAATAAATAAATAAATATATCGATTATTAAAAGTTATTTTTATACTACAGCTGACAAGACAATGTTTCGACGCAGTGGGTACTGTAATTAGGGGTAAGAGAAATCTAGGGGGCATAAGAGCACGTGCGCCCCTCGGTCCTCGCCACGAAATAAAGAATAACAAGTTTAGTGGGTGAAAGTGCCCTTTACTTAGTACGGGAAAAAGTGTCATCAAAATCACACATTGATCTATTCTATCGTGTCAACATGGGCTAAATAATGATAATAGCTCATGCCGTGGGAAAAAGATTAGCCAGTCAGCAAGTTGGTAGTGGGGCTGACTGCCCAGGGTGCGCCGGACGATCAATTAAATATCGTCACTCGTGGAGCTCGTCCATGAAAGTACACTATCTCCGTACCTATTTCTGCCGCCAAATAGTGATGCTAGCATTGTTTTTTTTCATTTTAATTTTTTTACACGGCACCGTCTAGTCCCAAACTAAGCAGAGCTTGTGCTATGGGTACTAGACAATGGATATAATACTTATATACTTTTTTTTTGTAACACCCAGCCCAACACAAATACTTATGTTCATCACACAAATATTTGTGTCCTGTGGGAATCGAACCCACGACCTCGTGATCAGCAGTCCGACACTCGAACCACCAGGCCACAGACGTCGTCGTCGTGTTGTGTTCCGCAATCCCGCTGCGAAGGATACGTGGATGAGATTTTTCATTTTCATGTATCCGTTTGGCAAACGCGATTTGCAGTACCTACTATTTGCAACAGCTTAGGTTGTATTGCAGATGTTATGGGCAAAGGTAACCGCTTCACATCAGGTGGGTCTTTAACTCGTTTTGTCTTCTATCTCGAATCTTCATTTCTCTTCTTAAAATACAGGATGACTTTTTAATCACCATCCAAATTTTTTATAGGCATTAGATATCATTCAAAGACTCCATTTTGGAAAAATAAATGATAGGTAAAATGTCGCAAAATTTGCTCCAGGAAAAATTCTCAATTTCTGTGTGGTTGCTACATCAAACGTCATTTTGAGGTGCAATATCTCAATATTTTAGTACTGAGTGATAATAAAAGGAAAAACACGTGTTTTATTATTTTCAACACAGTGATTATTAGTCAAACGTAAACTTTGTGATGCCAATGGTGTCGATTCTCTTGTTCACGAACTAAACTTATTTTAAACTATCGCTCTCTTTTACTAAAAGTAGATACAAGAAAGGGATAGCAACCATTTTAGAACTGTCAAATTAGTTTACGTGTTACATTTCTTTGTATTTTAGTGAGCACGTTCCGAGATCACGACTAAACTTGTATGGAAATTTTAATTCCGTCTAATTTGACAGCTCTAAAATGATTGCCATCCCTTTCTTGTATCTACTATTTGTAAAAGAGAGCGATAGTTTAAAATAAGTTTAGTTCGTGAACAAGAGAATCGACACCAATATCTCAATATTTCAGTACCGAATGACTTAAAGAAAAAACACGTATTTTGGTACTAGAGAAGACACCTCGAACAAAATGTTTGTAGCACGTTTTAGAGCTCCTGCACACTCACTCCACAGAGTACATTGTCGCTTAGCCACGCTCGCGCCGGGCGTGCTCCGCGGCCAGCAAGTTGCGCGATATTTTTTGTTCGTAATGTCTACTCTAATACTATTATTTTGAGCAAAGATCATAATAAAGAATTTGGATGGTGATTAAAAGTTATGGTGAATATAATCCTTCTGTAAGTGTGTTTGTCACCTAACTCCTAAACGCCTGGACCGATTTGGATGAAATTTTGTGTGTATATTTCAGTGAGTTCCTGGATAGTTTGAAAATACCATTGGACTCGGTAGGTGGCGCTGATTTTCCGGGCAGGACGACGTCTGCCGGGTCCGCTAGTACTATATAAATAAATAAATGTCTCCGCCCTTGAACATGGATAGGCAAGCAGAACCTGCTCGTCACCGGCCTAAGATCAATCAACCAACTCAGCCTATCGCAGTCCACTGCTGGACATAGGCCTCTCCCAAGTTGCGCCACAACACTCGGTCCTCTGCCTTCCGCATCCAGTCCCCCCCAGCCACGTTCTTTAGGTCTTCGGTCCACCTGGCAGGGGGGCGCCCTACGCTGCGTTTGCCGATTCGCGGTCTCCCAAGGTCGGCCTAAGATACTTTTCTATTATATAGTATTCTATGAAATAACAATATCTCAGCAAATATTTTTTACTCAGCATAAAGCTTGACCATGATCATGTTCTGTGATTATAATAATGCATATCATAGATAATTTAACGTACTAATCCTTATTTTATATTGTAGTCTGTTGCAATTTTTTTACCCGACTGCGCCAGAAGGAGGGTTATGTTTTTCGAGTGTATGTATGTATGTATATTTCTTTGGCACGCTCTGTAGCCTAAACGGCTTGATGGATCTTAGCTTGAGAGGTGTCGTTGGATTCGTCTTAATTGTGAGAGTGACACTGGGTATAACAAAATTGTAAAAATCAAAATGGCCGCTTTTTGGAGCCATTTTATGTGACTTCAAATTTTTTTTTTGCTCAAAACCTATCGTGTGGGGTATCAAAATAAAGGGTTTTATAAATGGTTTACGAAAATATATATAACTTATATGTTTAAATGTAATTTGGAATGAGAAATGCTAAAAAACAACAAAATATTCAACGTTAAAAATTAATGTGACTTTTCAAAAAAAACCTTAATAGTATGATAAATAAAACATGACAAAACTAAAAAAAAACAAATAAAAAAATTAATTAACAAAAACAAAAAACCCGACTGCGTCTAAAAATAACAGAAAAGATATAAACAAGACTTATATCAACACGCAGGCGGAGGCTACCTATGAACTATTATGTAATTCATGACCAAAAACATACGTAGCCTCCGACTGCGTGTTGATAAGTCTTGTTTGTATCTTTTCTGTTATTTTTAGACGCAGTCGGGTTTTTTGTTTTTGTTAATTAATTTTTTTATTACCTATATCATTCAAAGCGTCATCGCACCTATGTGAACTGCGTTATGGAACTTTCGAATACATTTTTTTGTATTTTGTCAAACTAATTGTTATTATAAATTTAGTAGCGCGATTAGCCACTAACACTTAATTAAATTAACTAACACTAAATTAAATTAACACTAAATTAAATTAACACTAAATCTAATTAACGTTAACAGGCGCGCTCGTTCTATCCGTGCTTGAATGCAAATGCGTAGAAGCTTCGCTTCTGTCAGGCATTCCCCGACACTACCCGTTTTTTTATGGACTACACTCACTTCAATTTTCTGAACATTTTAACACAGGTCTTTTTAACATTGCCCCGCACTAGTATTTATTTATTTATTTAAACTTCATGCAACATGTGTACATAGGCGGACTTAATGCCTTAGGCATTCTCTCCCAGTCAACCTTAGGGTGATACAGAGATGACAAGGCAGGTGCAATATTGATTCACGACACAAAACAAGATGAGAAATAAATTACCACTAAAACAATAGATAAACATACATAGATATATATATATATAACATACAATAAGTACTAAATATATATAATAATATACTATTATAGTCATAGATAAAATACTAATGAGATGATTCTGCCAAAATTTTATCTAGAAAGAACTTCCGAACTTTCCTTTTAAAAGAGTCCCGACTGGTGGCCATCCTAAGCTCGAGAGGTAGCTCATTCCAAAGAAGAATTGATTGAATATGAAAGGATGAGTGAACACAATTAGAGCTACGATAAGGGCAATGTAGAAGACGATTATTAGAAGACCGTAGATTTTAGTACCTATTTTACTTCTGTCTGTAGATATAATGGGTGCGTTTACAGACTTAAAATCTTCACATGCTCAATAACTCAGACCCCTGAATTAAATAACTATCTGTATGTCATACAAAATACAAATTTAAAAAGCTTAACATTATGTAAAAGAACACGTGTAAATTCAATTTGTATGGCTCGTCCTAATAAATGTAAAGTGCAGTTTCAAAGGCCTTTGTCTTAATATATAATTCTTTAGCTTAGCTTTGAACACATTCATGTTATCACATTCTTTTAGATCCTCTGGTAATCTATTGAACAGCTGTGCTGTTTTGAGTTTATTATTCGATTCACTTTATTTCTGGGGTGGGCCCGAAGGCTTCTAGGGGGAGCCGTGACACCCCATGCCACTACTTGGCTACGCCAATGGATATTACCCTGTATAAAAATCTAAATATTGCAGCGGTGGTGCATATAAGTTTCCAGTCTGGGCTCTCCCAGGCATCCTAGCGGAAAATAAACGCCCTTGTGCATAATAAAATAATGATCTTCGTACATGCCTATTTCAATAACAACTTCACGGCACGACTCATATCACTCAACCATGATTAGATTTTGGGTTTTTCCGGAATAAGTCTCCATTGTAATTTGTAATGGAGTGTTAGGTTTTACTTGTCAGATAAGAACTGAATGCACTTATTTGCATTCCTTTTAGAATTTTATTCTTTCCTAAAAGCTTTCAAGGTGTGACGAAGTACGTTTTTTCCAAACCCAAGAGTTGATCTATGTGCAAATAGGGGTTATTGGGAGTTTCCAATGTGCTGAATGTGACTGCTCAAGGGACAATCTCAATGGGGTCACTTAAGCTGTTCATGGCCACATTAATCAACTCAGCCTATCGCAGTCCACTGCTGGACAAAGCCCTCTCCCAAATTGCACCACAACACTCGGTCCTCTGCCTTCCGAATTCAGGTCCCCACAGCTACTTTCATCAGGTCGTCGGTCCACCTGGCTGGGGGATGCCCTACACTGCGTTTGCCGAGTCGCGGTCTCCACTCAAGGACTCGTCTGCTCCAACGGCCATCGGTCCTTCGACAAACATGGCCAGCCCACTGCCACTGCCATTACAGCATGCTTACTAATCCTACAAGCTACGTCGGTCACTCCGGTTCTTCTCCGGCCATATATTATTTCTGAAATATTGTAATAGTATGGCCACATATTATTTCAGAGATATTGAAACTCGACTATTGATGATGCGACGGAAGAAAAAGAGTTGCAATGGACTTTGTTTAATTTGTAATATCAACGCATTTAAGTATATTGTACAGATTTAGCGAATTATTGAAAGACTAGCTGACACCCGTGGCGTAAAGCAGCCACGCCAATAATCCGTATTTTCTTCATACAAACTTTACCATACCTTTGGAAATAGAATTTCAAAAACTGCCTCCTCACAGCCATCATCATCATCATCATTGCGGCCTGATAATACCCATTTTTGAGTGTAGGTCTCCTCCAAATTCCTCAACATCAAATCCAGGCCTGTGTATCGTCGGATGTCGTCCACCCAACGTTTGGGTGGCCGTCCCCGCGGTCTAGTGTGCTGTCGTGGTCGCTACTCCAGTAGTCTCCGCGTCCATCGTTCCTTATCCATTCGAGCAATGTGTGCCTCCTCAGCACTCCTCTAATAAATAGTCCTTGTACCCTACAAGGATTATTTCCTCCATATTTAAAATCTCTAGGTCCACCAGCTTAGGCTGTGCATTGTTTGTTAGTTACTGTTAGATTTTTATTATCATCAAATAAATAAAAATAAATAAAAATAAATCATCATCATCATCATTTCAGCCGAAAGACGTCCACTGCTGGACATAGGCCTCCCCCATGCATCGCCACAACGACCGGTCCTGCGCCTTCCGCATCCAGCGGATTCCCGGATTTTTATTAAGTTTATATCATATTATGAGCTCGCAAACGTCCTCTGATGAATAAGACCCTCCTCATGAGCGGCAGAAAAAGCTGTAAAAGGGGTTGGTGATCTATTGATCGCACGATATCAAATAAAAACATTTATTTTACTTGTTATAGAATGGACTATGTCAATGATGTTAGGTATTAGAAACAAACATAGTCATCATCATCATCATCATTCTAGCCAAAAGACATCCACTGCTGGACATAGGCCTCCTCCAAAAAAGGGGGATATGCCATAATCACCACGCTTGGCAGGCGGGGTGGCGATTGCAGTTGGTTGAATACTCAGAGAAAGCTGCTGCCCATCCTCTGTTGAATCCCTTAGTCGCCTTTTACGACACCCATGAGAAGATATAGGGTAGTGCAATTATTTACGTCCGGCACCACACGGCACAGAATCAAATATAGATGGAACAAAAATGTCTGAGTCACCAGGATGCAAAGGTATATAACCTTTTACAAAATCTTGGTACGCGATTAACTGATTAGTGATTACGTAAACGGTGTGTTGTTTAGCATTCCTGCCAGATTCCAGGTGACGGAGCGAGAAATAGGTACTGTTACAAATCCTGTTATCCCTCGCCCAGAGAAAGTCAGATAAGATGTGTATTTACATGTAAATATAATACCTATGTGTCTAGATATAAACGCAGATCAAAAACAAACACCGCTGATTATACGAGTGCTAGCATTGGACCTTACAAGCGCGACATGGCACTTTGATAAACCGGTTGCAACGTCAGAATATATGAAACCTTCCTCGCGAAGCATTGTGGTCAGTGTTTTTAGTCGCGGTTTGTGCTCTGACCGATGAACTCGCGTCGCGATAATGAACCTTAAATAAGTGAGTGCATTCATAGTTATAGTGTTAATAGACAAATGGTCTCAACGTAAAGTCCGTATTAGTTTCACCTTGAACTTAAGTTTTTTTTTTGTATTTTGTGGTTTTCCTCGTATACACAGTGTGGTCGCGATGACTTCAAGAGTTTTTATGTTTTTTGCTGGTGAGTTTGAAATGAGCATGTTTACTTATTAAATATCTAATGGAAGTATGTGAATTGAAGTATTTCAATTGAATACTAATTGTTTACAAGATCCGTCAGCTGTACGCCTCTGACAGCATTGATTACCCTTTAAATTGGTTAAAGGTCATCGATATTGATTGTATTATGTACCTACGTACACTTATAACAACTTTGTTTTTTGTAAGTTGATGTCAATGAACATTCTGTGCAAGAACACAAAAACAAGTGTACCGGTGTACGGTGTGCCGAAATCATTCAAGTTTATGGCAAGATCTGTGCTATTAATTCTTATGCTATGCAAATTGATGATATTTCAGTGATTGCAGCATTGCCAGACGTACGATACCGATATTATAAGTATTATATACACGCTAAACACGCTAGTCTAGGAAAAACTATAAATTATATGGGTGGTGAGGACTTAAAAAAAGGTCGTCACTTTGAAAGACACTGGAAAACTCCAATTTATTTTTTGCGGTGGAGCTAAAAGAAAACTCATTATGTATTATCTCAGCGCTGTGAAGGTACAGTTGTCTGCATGACAGTGATAACACTTGAATTAAAAAAACCGGCCAAGAGCATGTCGGGCCATGCTCAGTATTATAGGGTTCCTTAAGTAGGTGTTACAAACAAATCAAATCGAATATTAATCACGGCTATTTTAGTTTTTGCAATAGACGGCAGCATTGGCGACTCAGAGAGTGATGTCAGTAGCCGCTAGATGGCGCTATACAGTGCCAAATGTAATACACGGCACTTGACGCCAGCATTGGCGACCCAGAGAGTGTTGTACGACGCCGCTAGATGGCGCCAAATTTAAGAAGTGTGTCGTCAACATAACACAAAGTTACTTTTTGTGATTTTTTCAAATAGAAAGTAGCTAAAGGAGCATTATTTGCTATGATCATTTTTCTCTAAGGTCAATGACCTTTGAACTAGGACGTTTTAAGTATTTTTCAGTTTTCTGTCTATAACTCAAAAAATTATAATCACATTATACTCGAAATAATTTTAAAAGAGAGTTTTCACAAAGGTCTATCAATGTGGAAGATTATAAGTTTCTACGTTGCATAGTTTAGAAATGGCAGGGGGGGGGACACATTGCAAGCCACTTTGGCGGGCTATATTTCGCAGTTGGTACACCTGATAAAAAAGTGGTGTATGAAACATTACCTTCATTTTAGTAGACCTATTCAATGATACCCCACACGAGGGGGTGCAGCGAAAAAAATTTTTTTTTCCCCATTTCACATGTATGGGTGCCACCCCTAAAAAACGTAAAAACTATTTTTTTATTCTTTTAAAATTGAGATCTATATGCAGACTATTTTTTAACAAAATTTCATTTACTTATGTTTATAACTGTAGAAGTTATTAAGCTGTAAAGGATTAGGACAGACGGACAGATGGACAGACGGACAGACGGACAGACGGATAGACGCTCAGACGGCCAGACGGACAGACGGACAGACGGACAGACGGACGGAAATGACGAAACTATAAGGGTTCCTTGTAGGACTTCGGAACCCTAAAAACCGCTCTTACTGCTTACGAAATAAAGGCGCTGTCAATGTCAAACTGTTACCACTGACGTGCGGTCGACCGTACGATTGTTTTTAACCTAATAATAATCACCATAATTTTAGAACACCAGTTAGTACGATAGTCCACTTGTACGCATCTGGCAACCCTTTATTGGGATCAATAACTTGAAGGCTGTTGTCATGTTTTGTTTCGACGAAAAGTTTTTGCCAGAAATTAAGAACAAATCAGTGTCCAAAAAGTTAATTTAGTTTTATAATCATAGTTCCCAATGTGATCACTTTGCAAAAGAAAGCAGTCGATTCGATCAGCTTCAAGTCAGATGAACTGATAACATTCGGGAGAACGCAGCTGAGGGAGCTGGGGTTCCGATGTTTTTATGCAATTTTACAGGGGCCATTGTCCGCAGTTTCACAAACTACTGGTGAGTTTTGGAAATAGTGCTGGAGGGCCAAAACCGAAACTATAAAAGAAATGTCGTCAAAGGGCTCGCGGGCCTGATTTTGGAGAAAACTAAAACTGAATTTTTTGGTTTTGAATAAGCAATAATGTAGGGTGATAGGTTTTCTCTACACCTTATTGGTTCGGATTTTGCTGTGCAGCGTCTATACAAAACTTACCCTGTATATTATATACATACTAGGTATATAGGAATGCCGTTTGAATGCCGAGCTCCAGGTGTGTGCCGATGCCGGGGTTATTTGGCGGTGTGTGTGCAGGGGTATGTGCAGGGATTTGTGTAAGTGTGTGTGCTGTTCAAACTTGGAGCTTGGCATTCAAACAGGATGCTAACCCATGACCAGTTCACTATTATAGGTACCTTAAGTTTACCACGTCCAGGAATGGGAAGAGCTAGTCCGGGGAAGTACTGCTTTTCCGCCAAATAGTGGTGCTTGCATTACTGTGTTTCGGTCTGAAGGGTAAGGGTGCCGGTGAAATTAAAAAATGAAAAAGAAAAAAAGTAAAATCCTTTTATTTGCATGAAATGTGGTACAAGTAAAGGTGTTACAATAAAATTTTAGATCTACAATCACATGAGACTTTCCATCTTCATGTCTCAGTTTCGTGAACCGACTTGCGGTACCATTTAGACAACAACCTAGCCTCCCAGGTGCTATTGCAGTTGTTATGGGTAAAGGTAACCGCTTAACATCAGGTTGGCCTTTAGCTCGTTTTGCCATTCTATACTATAAAAAAAAAAAAACTCTTAAATGCTCGAAACAAATAATGCTCATCGATATTCGTAAACCACCAAGGTGCCGCATAATTTTGCAAACGTACCAAGTACATAGCTAGTTTGGAATTTTGGAACAAGTTCTAATCTGGTTTGGCAGGTTTAACATAATTGTCTTCTCAGCATTTTTTGTAATAATATAATTTATGATATCATTATCAGACATCTGGTAAACATGTACTCTGACCTCCTAGGTGACCGTGACCAGAAAAACGAACTCTTGGGGGAAAACACATTGACTTGAAAATAAAAATCTTTATGAGTACGTTTGTCAGGCCGATGCTGATGCAGGTTTACAGTGAGACAATTTAAGTAAACCCATAGAAATAAAGAAATAAAATGTCACAAACAATTAAACAAAGCAGCGAAAAAGTACCTACTACATTAAAAGAAAAGGAAAATGCAAGTACCAAAAGTGCCAACAACGAACTATGGATTACTACGTGTAGGTACATACACACGGCTAAATATCAAGCTATAAATCCCAATTTCGCATTGTATAGGCTTTTTTACAATGAGAGATCAGCTTATACTAGAAATGTATAGCTTGATATGTAGCCGTGTGTACCTATTAAGAGCTACTAAGGATGGGTGAGAATGCCAGTCTAACGGCCAAAATTGATATCCAATCTATCCACGATTTACCCTACTAGAGATAGCAATTTGACATATTTTGTATGGAGCTTATGTCAAATTCCAATCTCTAGTAGGGCAAATCGCGGATAGATTGGATTTAATTTTGGTCGAAGTATGGCTGAACTGGATTAGCGGCGGTAAGGCCCGTCATGAAGGAGTGGGTGGAGAGGGGCTATGGTGCCCACACCTACCGGCTGACGCAGATACTCTCGGGGCACAGATGCTTCGGGAAGTATCTGTGTCGCATAGGCTGGGAGCCGACGCCCGAGTGTCATCACTGCGGGAGCTGCCCAGAGGACACGGCGCAGCACACACTGGCGGAGTGCCCAGCTTAGGCCGCGCAGCGCCCTGACCTCATCACTGCAGTAGGCGGCAGCGATCTCTCGCTTCCGGCCGTGGTTCTGTCTATTGTCGGGAGCGAGAGCGCTTGGGAAGGCGTCGTCTCCTTCTGCGAGGATGTAATGCTCGCTATGGAGGCGGCGGCGAGGGGTCTAGAGGCGTTGACCTCTCTCCCCATCCGCAGGAGACGACATGGGCGTCGCAGGAGGGCGTATGCCGACCTCCAGCTACCCCAGATGTGGGCCTGCGGGCGGCAGACTCGGGGTGGCCCACCGCCCGACCAATCAAGGCCCGTGTTGGTGGCGCGTAGTGTTCCGCGCGCGCCAGTCAAGAGGAGGGTGCGGCCGATGTGGCTGCCGCAAGGGGAGACGGGGCTGCCCTACTAATGGCGAGCCGGGACCTACCGGGGATGGTTGGGAGAGTAAAAATTTGCCACGCTCCCGGCCAAGGGTCGTTAGAGGAACACCGTGGTGGTTTTTAGTCGGTAAGAGTCCGACACTGGCTCCGCTTATCCTAGGCGGAGTGTGTCCAAGAGGATTTTCCCCACGGAAAAAAAAAAGTGAGATATAGCAACCCCCACAAGGTGGACCGACGATCTGGTGAAGATCGCAGGAATCCGCTGGATGCGGAAAGCGCAGGACCGGTCGTTGTGGCGATGCTTGGGGGAGGCCTATGTCCAGCTGTGGACGTCTTTCGGCTGAAATAATGATGATGATGATGATGAGGTGAGATATTCCCTGAAGAACATTAATCTTAATAGCACTCAAAGGAATATATGGAACCTTATCAGCAGCCAAGCTTTTTTTATCCATAGAATAAAAACATCTGATAGGCACTATAATTATTAAACATAAAATGAATGGTTCAGTATTGTTTTATCATTTTCCTCAAACCATAACGTTGAAAATAATCACGTCTTAATTGCACAGTAATAGCAAATCAATTACGTTAGACAATAGAAACCTGTTTGTGGATTTTATTAACTTAGGGACATAGAATTCTCATCCGCATGTTTAAGATAGTATTAAAATAATATTCTTGCTGCACTCTTGAAAAAAATAATTCTAGATTTAAAAAAATATTGAATCCGCTTCTAGACATAGGCCCCTACCGAGCTGTGTGTCACATCATTCGGTCCTCAACTCTGTACATCCAGTGGATTCAATTACATCCAGTGGATTCAATTTTCCTTCTTTAGACCAAAACGTAAAATAGGGTACATACCCGGTAGGGCCCTCAGCATCGGTGGAGCGATGATATTGGCACGGTGGCTGATAGCAGCTGGTTGCGATAGGCCGAGGATCGATGTCAGTGGCGTGCTAATGAAAAGGCCTATGTCCAGCAGTGGACTAATATCTATAGGCTGATGATGACGATGAACGGCAAAAATCTGGCTCCATCCACGTGTTGCTAACTCATAATCTTCGACGAATGCCTCGTTTCCTGCAACTGTTATCGGTCCATCTACAGATGCGGCAAGTCCAGTACTTAATATCGTGACTCTAAAAAATATTTGTCGGTGGCAATACATCAGTATACTTACAAGAAACATTAGGGCGTAACTTGCTCCATAGCTCACCAAACAACTTCGTGAGAAATTGAGTTATTCTTCTAGATTTACCATCTAACTCCGTTACAACTTCGCTTGTTTAGTTTAGTTACTACTTACATGTATCTTTCAAAAGAGGCCTATAAAATTATGTCCGATTTCACTAGAGCGGTTGTGTACGGTTAAACCTGGTTTGAACAACGTATCATCACAGTTTTACTATATGGTTAAACTGTGGTATCATTGACAAGGAACTATAAATATTAGAGTGAAAGATATAAGCTTGTAGAGCACGATTAATATGCCAGGTTATCAGCAGGTCAGCTGGGATCAAGTGTGGACGATAGCACAGATCTTATGTTGGTAAACGTTATAGATACTCTTGTTGTTTTGAATTTTACTTAGTTACAATAGAATCATTACACGGTACTGTCAAGCCTCTAATCCCTGAAAAAAGAGGTGGACTTTCAAATTGGTTCAGTGTCAATCTCGCCCAGTTCATCAAAAACGAGGGTCAGTTGAACAAAGCAGACTATCACGTTAAGATCGATTTTTTTTTCAAATTTTGGTCGTCTTCTGCTATTAACTGAAACAAATCATCAGTTTTGTTGTCGTAAAATAATCAAATAAATAAAACCGCAAATGTGTTCTGCCGGTTATAAAATGGAGACGTACAGCACAGATTAATGATCTATGTACGACGTACAGTGTGAAGACGTGGACACTTAGAAAGAAAGAAAAAAAATTATTAGCTTCTAGACTCTAGAGTCTAGACTCACTCAGTCACTCAGTCTAGAGTCACTCTAGAGTGACGCACTAAAATACCCGAACACTTCACAGTCGAATTCACTCTATGAACTATGGAGCGAGATATGGTAAGGCCCGTATTACAGAAAGTTCACTGTTTAAAACTAGTGTTGAGTTGGGATTTAATTTTAGAACATGCTTCAAGCAGAGATTTATTGATCACAGTTTAGCTGAGTTCAGCTTTATTTTATACTGTAACTTGTTTCGGTATTTGAGCAGAGACTTGATCTGTATTCACTCTAGTGTGGTCCAGACTACGCTTCAGTAGAGATTTCTATTATATTTCAGGTCAAATTCGTGTGTTATGTTGTTGAATTAAAGTTTATAATTACCGAATTGGAATAAGACCGATACTCAAGTAACGATTCTATCCTTAAGTAGTTGAAGTTTAAACTGTACTTGAGGAACGTTCTGTAATATTGATTGAAGTTTAAACTGTACTTGAGGAACGTTCTGTAATATATAAGAGTTTCGTTGTAGGATAAGATACGGAAGAGTAGTCTGGCGCTGGCAGTTTGGGTTTCTATCATTACAGCCGAAAGACGTCCACTACTGGACAAAGGCCTCCCCCAATTAAGGGGGGGATATGCCATAATCGCCACGCTTGGCAGGCGGGTTGGCGATCGCAGTTGGTTGGTTAAATACTCAGAGAATGCTGCTGCCCATCCTCTGGTGAATCCCTTAGTCGCCTTTTACGACACCCATGAGAAGAGATAAGGGTGATGCTATTCTTTAAGTCCGGCACCACACGGACGTGTTGGGTTTCTATGGCCTACGTGAATGGTCCTGGCTCGTAGTAATGTTGTGCGTTGAACTCCCTAAAACAAGGTTGAGCTATTCGACGGCTGATGCATGCCTGCCGTCAGATGGGACAGGTCCACTCAAATCGACCTGGAAGATTCTTCAAAAGGCCATTTCAGACGTTGCTCTGCATTGTCCTCACAATTTTTTTTAGTACAGGATAAATGTCTGGTCTTCTGGAAATAAGAGACTGTTTAAAATAGTCTGTTTCGGCATTTCTTCTTTGAGGAAGTACACATAGGAAATAGGAAGTAAAACTAAAACAAAAAAAACCGGTCAAGTGCGAGTCGTCAGTAAGGGTTCCGTACCTCTCAACGACCTGATACCCCATAAAAACTGATTTAATTTACGAGAGTTTATCAAAAGACATCAACGTACAGCGCGCGAAATATGAATTTTTGCATGTCTTTCTTACGCAGGTACCGCCACATATGTCTATGTTTGTCTTATTTTTAGTATTTGTTGCTAAACTACATAATATGCACTATAATCTGACCAAGTTTGACGCTGGTATATATTACGGTTTTGAAGATAGAGCAAAAACAAAAACGTTGAAAAATTCATGTTTTTTGAGGTTTCTTTTTTTTGTTTTTAGTATTTTTCGTGATACACCTCATAGCAACACATATTCTGAGAAAATTTCAACCGGTTACCTATTACCGTTCAAGGGCGGATGGACGGACGGACAGCGTAGCGAGAGTAATAGGGTCCCGTCTGTCACCCTTCGGGTACGGAACCTTAAAAACGGACCCTGAAAAAGTGATTGCAACATCCTAAATAATTTCACCCGGCCATTGACCCCGTGATCAGCTGTAGTTGAAGTTAAGAGTTCAGAAAAAGGTATTTTTTCTTGTTTTATTATCATTACATAAGGAAGAGATTGTTGAGAAAATGGTTGTCTGGAAGAGACTGCCTTGTGCGATAAGACCGCTTATTGTACTTACATAATCTATCTGTAAACTACTGTCTTTGTTTTCGTTTGGTGTATGTACAATAAAGAATATAATAAATAAATAAATACATATCTATTGCCTGTGATTGATACCCATCGTGTCTGTGAAGTTTCGCCAGTTTTTTAGGGTTCCGTAGTCCTACAAGGAACCCTTATAGTTTCGTCATGTCCGTCCGTCTGTCCGTCTGTCCATCTGTCCTAATCCTTTACCGCTTAATAACTTCTACAGTTATAAACATAAGTAAATTAAATTTTGACAAAAAATGGAATAGATATAGATCTCAATTTTAAAAGAATAAAAAAATCTTGATTACGTATTTTAGGGGTGGCGCCCATACATGTGAAATGGGGATGAAAATATTTTTTTCGCTGCACCCCCTCGTGTGGGGTATCATTGAATAGGTCTACTAAAATGAAGGTAATGTTTCATACACAACTTTTTTATCAGGTATACCATTTGCGAAATACAGTTCGCCAAAGTGGCTTGCAATGTGTCCCCCCCCTGCCATTTCTAAACTATGCAACGTAGAAACTTATAGTCTTCAATATTGATAGACCTTTATAAAAACTCTCTTTTAAAATTATTTCGAGTATAATGTGATTATATATATTTTTGAGTTATAGTGAGAAAACTGAAAAGTACTTAAGACGTCCTAGTTCATAGGTCATTGACCTTAGAGAAAAATGATCGTAGCAAATAATGCTCCTTTAGTTACTTTCTATTTAAAAAAATCACAAAAAGAAACACACTTCTTAAATTTAGCTTCATAAATTTAGCGCTAGGTGGCGCTGTTTGCAAAAACTAAAATAGCAATGATTAATATTTGATTTGATTCGTTTGTAATTAGACCTACTTAAGGAACCCTATAATACTGAGCATGGCCCGACATGCTCTTCGCCGGTTTTTTATAGTTGGTTGGTGGGTAGGTGGTAGGTATTTCCATGTTTAGTTTGATTAAGTCTACATCATCTTGTATTGTGTTCACGTAGACTTTAAAAATGTAGTAGGTGAAGTCCCTAACACAATAAAAAATAAGGAAAATAAATTCAATATAATGACGTCAATGTCTTTTTCGAGTTGTAAATACTAGTAATTATAAGTTACACGCATATTTTTATTTAACTGTTCCGCTTATTTTCCCTATATAAGGTGGTAAATATAGTGGGAGATAACGTTCTTACTGCTTATGATATTTTTAATATTGATGTTCTGGCATCATACTTACAGGGATGGTCACAACTTTTTTTCTTTTGGGGTACTCCTCATGGTCCCACTCTGCCCGGGGAAGGTGGAGCCAGTGTTGGACTCTTACCGACTAAAACCACTACGGTGTTCCTATAAAAACCTTCGACCGGGGGCGTGGGATAGACTCTGCCTGCATTCGCCAACCACCCCGACAAGTCCCGGCTTGCCGCTAGTAGGCAGGCCCGTTCTCCCCGTGCGGTCTAATGTTAGCCGCACCCTCCCCATGGGCCATAACTGTCATCCGCCCCCATCCTCCTGTAATTTTTATAGTGGTGTTCTTCTTCGCGGTCCTGGTGATGAAGCCAAGACCCTCGGTTTCAAAAAGAGGTGCGAGAACACAACCGTAGCATCCTGGGGTTACGAGATTGACGGGGGCGGGAAGGACACAGTCCCTTCGCTGCATACATAACCTAGTTTCATATACTTATTTCAAAGTTGGTTAAAAATCATATACTTAGGTACCTAAAAGAAATTCGTAGTTTTGTATAATAACTAATCGAGAAAATTTATGCACGTGCGTGTGTAGTGTAAGTACTTACCTATGTACAGTCGACCGCACGTCAGTGGTAACACATGAATTGCGAAAACCGACTTTACAGCTTGTGCTTATGCAATACAGACTCAAGATTACACTGTTACCACTGACGTGCGGTTGACTGTACTTGTTACTACACGGTTTATTTCGCGCTTCGATTAAGCTACCTGCTTCGGTAAACTAGTGGTTTTCCCGCTGGGGAACTCCACAATTCTATGGCGTTGATTGATTTATTTAGAAATAAATGTAAAATTATGGTGTCGCCTCGATCTAAGTCAGTGACATGGTGGTATTGTTTATGCCTACACTTACGTAAATAATTGGATTCTCACTGTGGGGTTCCGTACCCAAACGGTGCCAAACGGGACCCTATTACTCTCGCTACGCTGTCTGTCCGTCCGTACGTCTGTCACAGGGCTGTATGTTTTGAACGGTAATAGTCCGGTTGAATAACGCCTGCAATACCACCTAGGCTGTTGCCTAAATGGTATTGCGAGTCGGTTCGCCATACTGAGACATAAAAATGGAGTCCCATGTGATACCTAGTATTTTCACGGGCACGCGTACCAGTAATGCCCGCCAACCACGGAGGGGAAAAATTAAGGACTCCGCTCCATAACAAAAGTGAAGCACCGTGCCGAACTATGTGTGCGTAATTTGAGAAACGAAACTAACGAACCGGGTAATGGCGGTTGATCAGTGCACTACGACGTAAGTGTGTGCGTGGGGCACGTAAATACAAACAAGGCGGGTTAGCTTGGGTTAGGATGCTTCACTTTCGTTAGTGTCGCGGAGTCCTATTTTTCTCGTCCATGCCGCCGATACTATCAATAACGCGCTATCAATTTGTCCACAGCGTCCCTCGCCCTATGTTCATCAACGAACATACCCATTGATTCTCAAATCCTCCACGATGTCTTCGGGTACGACCCAAGTCGGAGCGGCCTGGTGGCCGCTGAGTCCAATATCCAGGCCATCGCGGTGACGCCTGCGCCGGAAAATGGCACCCTCGTTGACCTGGACTACTGGGATTCCTTGGACAGCTTCAGCCCAGCGCCCGCTGATTATGATAAATTCGATTGGACTTTAACTAAAGTAAGTAAGACCATCATACCATAAATAATTACGTACCATTTGATCCATATCCTTATACGTACCCTTCGTCTGAGGCAACGCGCTCTTTTGTCTGTCCCGTTTGCTAGGGCAAGATACAGAGCTAACACGTTTGTTTTGCACGCTTGTGCCTTGTGGGTCTTATAACCAACTGCCACTAGCGATGGACCTATTTTGTTCAAGCACTTTTTCAGTTAAGAAACTTAGCCAATAATGTTTGAAACCACTACTGGTATTGCCTTATATCAATACGCTTAAATTACCTACTACCCTCTTGATTATACTATCTATAGTTTATTTATTTATTTATAGTATAATCTACCTGTGAAGATTTGTACCTAAATGGCACGCAGGTACCTAGTTTGACAGTAAATCTTCCTAACTTTAAATAAACAAATACTGTACCAGTACTGGGCAGTCCTATTATACGCAGATTCCTTCTCAAAATAATTATTTTGAGAAGGAATCTGTGTGGTAGACAAAGGCATAAGAAAAGAGAATACCTATTCTATGACAAAAGCCTAATACCTGCGGGTCGGGTCGGCTACGGGTCATCATCGAGAACATTTGGGAATCCTCTGTGGAGTGCAGGTTTCCTTGCGATATCTTTCTTCACCTTTAACGCATGCCAAGTTCAAGTTTCAAGTTTTGATTCATAGGTTCATGAATTTGAAAAGTCTGTTTTTAACATCATCATTCAGTCCATTACTGTCCCACTGCTGGGCACGGGCCCACGGTTCTTTACATGCTTTGTTGTATAAAATCAAATAACGAGATTGTAGAGAGTTCTAAACATTGGGTTCTCCACAACAGCAAACAATAATTTTTCAAGTATTGTTCTCGGTCAACTGTGCGGAATTCCTGACAGCATTTTGAACAGATGTAAAAACGTACCAGTTAACCTATAGACCATACCATAGTCATCCAGTTTACAGTAAAGTAGGAAAACCCAATGATGTTGTTTTAATATCAAGAAACCTTGTTTATCTTTACATGCATACATAGACCAGTAAGCCCGAGACTGCGTTCGAATACAAAACTTTGTTTATGCGGAGTCTTGAAGCTTACTGGTGTGTGCATGCATACTAGGTTGTTTACTTCAGTGTTAAGATTATGTTCCCATAATAAATGTACTAGTTTTGAAGTGGACATTTAAAACACTCTTATTACCTTAGAATGTCGGTATTGCCCTGTAGCTGTGGTTGCCGGGGTCTGATGGCAATCGCTTCGAGTAAAATACTGTTGTTCTGCCGCA
Source organism: Asteroscopus sphinx (assembly GCA_949699075.1). Taxonomy (NCBI): domain Eukaryota; kingdom Metazoa; phylum Arthropoda; class Insecta; order Lepidoptera; family Noctuidae; genus Asteroscopus; species Asteroscopus sphinx. Next base: position 14,473,412 of record OX453022.1, on the reverse strand, counting down.
TCTGATTAGACTGGATGCCGCCAATACATTCGAAGGCTAGGAGAAAGATTAAAGCCAAGAACCATCATTATTTAGAAAGAAAGAAAAAATATTTATTTGACAACTGAAACACATACAAGATGTTGATCTGTAACCGTGCCATATTTCTAGAGCAAATTATAAATAATGTGCTTACTCATCTAAAAATACTTGAAAAATTCTACGAGTATTTAATACTCAAATTTTCACTTAGAAACATAGCGAGGGTTTGAGCATAAATCCATAATAATTAATAAAATAATGTTGAAAATAAGTCATCGGCGGCATTATCGAAAGGGTGGAAATACCTGCAAATTGTTTTGGTGGTTTCGCACGGATTGTTTTTGTGTCGCACGCAACACACGGGGGGAATTTGTTTGTTTACAAATAGGTACACAGATCAAAATATGGTAATTAAGTTTTGGGCCGACACAATAATTAAGATTGCCATCGCATCGACACGCTAAGAAGTAGGAAATATTTCACAGAATTTGTTTATTGCCTTACAGCGCGTAGCAGCGTCATCAGACCAGAACTTCCTGCTTTCGCCGCTAGGACTCAAACTGGCGCTAGCTATCCTCACAGAGGCGGCTACGGGAGTGACTCAGAATGAACTGTCCTCTGTACTGGGCTTCGATCTGGACAGGAACCTAGTCAGGAGGAAGTTCGCCACTATCATTGAATCTTTGCAGGTTAGTAAACTTGCTTATAATACGGTAGAGCGGTAGATGGTTGCTCCATCAACTGATATTCTTTACTTTTGTCGGATAGGGGATATTATTATTTGAGGAAAGAGGTAGGGGTATTGAACGCCCCTAAGCCACTGCGACCTGGTAAGATCTATTGTGACGCCTCTTGCAGCATTACAGCACTTCCCCAAGCTGCAAGTCAATCATGAAGTCGACCATGACTTTGGGAGAGGAGGATTGATCTCCTGCGTTGAGATGACATGGCCTCTAAGATGCTGGCTTCTCATGATGCACTGCATCACACGCGCATAGGATATGGATAGGCATCCTTTTCGCGACAAAACTTGCAAACTGTGGTATCGGATAGGGGGATAGGGGGACAGAGGATATAGGAGGGATCTTAAGGGATCACGATCGCGGTCACGTGTTCAACCCTTTCGCGTTCGCGTTGAAGCGTTCGAGCGTGCAGTTACTTATGTTGCTCACATTTTAGTTGATCGACGCGATCAGAATCCCAAGTAACAGAAAAACCGTTTTTTTTTTAAAGATTAAAGTAATAATACAAGTAGTATTTTTAGTTTATAATTATACATCTCCAAGTCTTACAATAGTTATTTGTTATACAAGAGTGCTAAGTTGCGTTTTAACCGCGTGCTCAATTTTGATGCCCGAGCAAGCGAAGGATTCTAAAATTGAATCACGAGCGCAGCGAGTGATTCAAAAGTTAGAATCCTGAGCGTTAGCGAGGGAATCAAAAGAGCACAAGGTGAAAAATCTTTGCACTCGAGTGCAACACGTAACTTTTCATCCCACCTCAGCGAGGAAATGAATAAATGCAAAAAAATACATTTACAATCACAAGATACTTTTATTTCAGTTTAGGTATTAACTACTACTACTACGGACTGGTCCGTGTGGTGCCGGACTTAAAGAATAGCACCACCCTTATCTCTTCTCATGGGTGTCGTAAAAGGCGACTAAGGGATTCACCAGAGGATGGGCAGCAGCGTTCTCTGAGTATTTAACCAACCAACTGCGATCGCCAACCCGCCTGCCAAGCGTGGCGATTATGGCATATCCCCCCCTTAATTGGGGGAGGCCTATGTCCAGTAGTGGACGTCTTTCAGCTGTAATGATGATTAACTACTACATTATGATAGGTAAGTGTTACAGAATAATCTTTAAATTATAACAAATAATACTCAGGTATACCTAATTAAGAAAATTTTAAAGTAACGTTGCTACAGTTACTTGAGAGTAATATTTTTGTTAGGTACTGTAATGTTGGTGTTAGTGACTTGTGTACTGTTTTTCATTTTCAAAAAAAGTTGTATAAACTTTAATACTTTACGGATGCCATTAAACATCTTTTATAAGACTTGGAGATGTATCTTTTACTTATACCTTTAAACAGTTTGGTGTTACTTGGGGTGCCTACTGTGTGGACATGTGTATGTGACGTAATACAACATAAAGAACGCAAAACGCGAACGCGTAATGCCTGAACGCGTAATCACCTTAGATCAAATCCTATGGTGACCACCTTTTGTCTGTGAAACCTCGATTGTGACTTCATACAAAATTTCTACCAGTGACTATGACTATATTAGGTACCTAGATAAAATAAATTAAAAGCTTGACATTGACTAAGTAAGAATAAAGTTACAAAATGAGTTCACTGCTCTATCGATGTTTAAAACGTGTATTGAAGTCACAATTACTTGGATTTTTGTGATCGATAGCATAGTGTGACGTGTATCGTGTAGTATGTGTATGTGTTAACGCATTTTCTTTCGGCTATTCTCTTAGTATTGTCCAGATATGAATATAACTTTGAAATAAATACTTAGATAAAATATATTTTTAAATATCAAATTGTTTGTAAAGAAATAGTTTAAGGTGACTGTGATCGGGTAGTCCGTGAAATTAAATTTTCTTTTGCATTGTTTGCAAATTGTAACTCTATTTCACGTTGTTAATCAATCAAAATATGATTCGCTGCAATACTAACGATATATCTGTCCCCGGAAAGTTGTGAGCACCGTCAGTTCGTAATAAATCTAGCGAGATTGTGAACTGTCGATATATTGTGATTGCGATTGACTAAACGAACGGTGAAGTCTGATTGGTCTAATCATAACAAGATTAAGATAGAACATATTAACCTATCTCTATAAGCTCTACAAGCTTCTTACATTAATTTACTATCAAATTAACGTTTAAGCTTTTAAGGAGTTATAGGGATAGGTTAATTTTTTCTATAAGTATTATTCAGTAGATATATTGTTATTATTGCAACGAATCATATTTAAATCGATATAAAACGTGAAATCGAGTTACAATTCGCAAGAAATTTTGAATGTTACGTTATGTACTCGGTAACAAGTTGTAATCGCCCGAGTCTGAAGCATGTATAATTTCACATTTGTTTAAAATATTGGAACTTATTTACTTTTAAATTATCAACATGTAAAGTTATCAAACAAATCATAGTACAAGGCGGCTTATTAGTTTTCCATGATTATAGTTAAAAGTTTTCCTTGTAGTAAATAAAATGTATTTTTCGCCAACTATGCTACCAGGACAGTATGAGAGGCTAAAGATTTTATATTAACTAAAGGCCAATTCTTGTAATTAAAAACGTTTATAATATAATAACTTCTTAGGTTTTCGCGATCACTACACATTATAATAAAACAAAGTTTAACCGGATTAAATCGCGTATATTATTTAAATTGGTTTCCCTGACGTTTCGAAAACTTTGCAGCATTTCGTGGTTGCAGGTAGACTAATATGACAATCGTCTTTACAGATATTTCTAAAAAAAAATATTTTAATCTACCGTACAATATTTATTAATTAAAATCGTTTCGAGGCACACAGTAATCACTCACAATATCATTATCTTTAACAGTGTTGCGTGCTGTTTGGGACTTGATTATTTTTAGGACTGGGTTCCAAGCAGGTGGTAGCTGCCAACCATCTTAACTTTGTTTTATTATAATGTTTATAATATAGTTCCAAACTAATATCAATGCTTTAAATCTCAATCTCCTGACAGATGTTTCTGATTGCAGTTTATTGGTGACATTAATGACCTAAGGGTCAAAAATAAACGGCAAACAGGAACATCTACTGTCAATAGATTGAGATTTTAAGCATTGAGATTATTTTGGAACTATATTTTAAATGTTTTTAATTACGAGAATTGGCTCTCAGGATCAAAATAAAGTCAAAGAGATATACGATTAAAATGAGTTTTCAGATTCAAAATAAGCATAGGCGTAATAACATTTGTGTATTTGTATTTTATAGAAATGGATGGTTACTTGGATTATGTTAAAATTATACAAAGATTGATTCAAATCACGTTTTGATTCATACACGTGATAATTGCATGTGATTGTTGTAATTCTACTGGTTTTTAACCTGCTATATCTACGTAGGTACTTCCGTTGCGTTTCAAACTTGATTCAATTTTAATTTTGATTCAGTCACGTTCAAGTACCTACGTCCGTTTGTAGAATGCCATTTTGAAAACTTAGTTTTATTGTTGGCTGAACCAAATAGTTGGATCGTTGTATTGCATCTGCTTCGATTGCGATTTGTCAACAAATGTTGTTAGTAAAATTGGCTGCCTAGGGCCGTTTTTCTACGACACAGCTGTTGAACACAGCTGTTTTTTTCCTATTTCCAATTTATTTAAGGGTTGGTCTTATAATAAAAGTTGTTCATAATGGTGCGTACAATGACCCCTTTTCAGGTTTGTGGTTAACAAAAACCAATGTTTTAGGTAGTAATTAAGCGTCTATTCATTGTTGTAGATTTAAATGCCCACAGCCACTTAACATAAGGATATTGAACTACTAAAGATTTTGACGTCAATAAGAATTTCCATAAAACAATTTTTATATAATATTCATAGTGAATGCAAAATATTAGAGTTGAGTCAATAACAATAAAGATAGTTATCCGCAATACAATTAGGTGACTAATTTTAGTATAATTCCCTATCTACCTTACCTTCCCTTGTACCTTATTTGTTTTTAAGTACACTTTTCTAGGTGATTTTATTTGAGTGTTTGTGTTGGTCTGGGTGTTTCTTATGTATTATAAGTATGTATTTACGAAAAAAATAAAGAAAACAGTATTATATCCATTGTCTAGTATCCATAGTACAAGCTCTGTTTAGTTTGGGACTAGTTGGTGCTGTGTAAAAATGTCCAATAATGTTTTTTTCATTTTACTTTCGAGATAATAACTTCTTAGGTTTTCGCGATCACTACACATTATAGTAAAACAAAGCTTAACCGGATTAAATCGCGTATATTATTTAAATTGGTTTTCCCGACGTTTCGAAAGCTTAATCCAGCTTAGCTTAAGCTTAAGCTTAATCGCGATTTAATCCGGATAAACTTTGTTTTATTACTTTCGAGATGTTATATAACCGCCTTTTTAATTTAGAATTTCCCGCATCGTGGCCCTTATTTTTTAAGTAGGAATTTATCTACAAGCATTTTTCTATGTTCACTTAAAGTTGCAGAATGTTGGTCCTATGATGGCGAACCGAAATAAACACATTGTTTACACATCATAGGAAATCATCAAAGCTGTATGAGAAACTTAAATTAAATATTAAATCATTATTAATTTTATATTGAAACCTAATAACTTTTACTAATGATTAAATATTTAATTTGATTATTTTTATTGAAGAGTTTTTCCAAATGACTTGTGTCCTTACATACGTAAGGACACAAGTCAATATCGATTCTGATAACGTACCTACCTTACAGGAACAACAGGGTTTTTGTTACATGTTGTATAGTTCAATGATAATTTTTGAAACTAACTGAAGACATTCGTCATACGAATGCATCAGAGCAGACATTACGTCTTACTCGTGGAAAAAAATATCCATTCAATTCAACAAATTACTCAAGAGCCTTCACCGAAAAATGACGTCATGCAGCCAATGTCACACAATAATACTAACATGGTAGTAAAACTGGAAATTGCATGACTATTCGTATTAGCTATTATTATCTTACTCGTAAGAGGTAAATCTGCATCTAAAAATAAAATTATATTTCTGTATTCACACGTGAAGGAAGTGCTTTTGATTTTTTAAATCCATATTTAGTAAATGGCGTCAGATAACATTGAGAGCGTTTCTCTTATTCATTGTAATGGCTTCAACTGGTCATTCAGTTAGAAACATCTTTATGCCAATCGAATAAGATTGAAAACGACGTCTTTTGAATCCGTCCATACTTAAGGGACTCGCTTTACATTCAATTGCTAATGACGGTCAGCGCATTATGAGATAGTAGGGTAATTGCCATTTATCTGGTGTCATGTATCCCAATTACCCCAACCTAGTTAGTCACCCAAGTTATAACTGAAAATATTTTAATAAAAATTCTACCGGGTTTAAGAATCAAACGCAAAGGACATTGCCCATTCTCTTAGGAGCTTTAGGCCCCTCAAAAAAAATTGCTATGTCACGGCGGTTTTAGTCTTATTTTGTAGACCAAGAATTATCTTTTATTATTCTGCAAACGATTTTAATTTTTTCACCTTGGTTTAAGAGAAATCTATTTTTTTCCAACTCCTTAACTGATTGATAAGTACGCTCCGTACATCGTTGGGCGATATAACTGAACGCACCCATAGGGACATCCAGAGACACCATGTATGGTGTTGCAAGATATAATTATTTTGTTAATCGATTTTTGAAATCGATTTTGTAGTATTTTTTAAATAATAACATTGCATGCTTTTAAGTTTTTGGGTGTGTTAATTAATATTGTTTTTATAAGTAATATTTCAGTTAATTTTAAATTATTGTAACAATATTTACAATAAATGAATAGGTACCAGGCCCCTCAGAAAGTATTGCGAAAAAAAGTTTTTATATATGGGAGACTGGCCAGTTATAATGTTTTTCGAAAATATGATTATTTATAAGTAAAAATAAGTAAGTTCCAATTTCAAAATTTCCCTCCACATTTTTTGCGAGTTAATTCAAAGTATTGTGTCTCACTGAAATATGGATCTGCGCCGGGAACATTTTAGAGCTATGATTTTATACGATTTCAAGTGTCGCCTGAAACCGGATGAATCGTACGATAGACTTCAAATGGCATTCATGGATGAAGGCCCTTCCAAGGCAACCGTGTATCGTTGGTATAACGAATTCAAGCGCGGTCGACCAACTTTGGGGGATGACGAAAGAAGCGGTCGCCCTTTGACGGCTGTTACCGAAGAAAACGTGCTAGCAGTGAAAAATTTAATCCAAGACAATAGGCGAATTACATATCAGGAGATTCAACACATATTGAAGATTGGATCGGGAAGCATTCACGAGATTCTACACAGCCATCTTCGCGTGAGGAGGATAGTATCACGCTGGGTGCCGCACAACCTCACCGATGCTCAGAAGCAGGCCCGGGTGGAATGGTGCCGTGATATGCTTAACAAATTTGAAGCAGGCTCGTCTCGGCGTGTTTACGACATCGTTACAGGTGATGAGTCCTGGATTTATCAATACGACCCAGAAACCAAGCGCCAGTCGACTGTTTGGGTGTTTCAAAATGAGCCAACGCCTACCAAAGTGAAGCGATCTAGAAGCGGGGGTAAGATTTTGATCGCTAGCTTTTTTAATTTGACTGGCCACTTGGTATCAATTCCCTTACGGGATCAAAGAAGCATTAATGCCGAATGGTATACTACCAAATGTTTGCCAGAAGTTTTCTCTGTTATAAGCAACAAGCGACCAAACACAGGGCTCCGCGGGCTACTGCTCCACCACGACAATGCACCTGCGCACACCGCACTCAAAACGAGGGACTTCCTGGACAGCACGCCAGTCAAACTCCTGGGTCACCCTCCTTACAGCCCTGATCTAGCACCGTGTGACTTCTTTTTATTCCCAAAAATAAAAAATCAGCTCAAAGGGATACAATTTTCGTCGCCGGAAGATGCGCTGGCTGCGTTCGAGCAGGCTGTAAACGAGGTGTCTGCGGCGGACTGGAAAAAGTGTTTTGAAAACTGGTTTAGGCGCATGAATCTTTGTATAGAGGCTGGTGGAAAGTACTTTGAAAAGATTTGATAAAAATATATGTACGTATAGAACAATTTTTTTTAGTTTCGCAAAACTTTCTGAGTGTCCCACGTATTTTAAAGCAAAGAATCATCTTATTTTTCTGTACAAAAAGATTTCAAAAATATGTTTTGCAATTTATTTTGAGTTGACGTCATATGAGTGATTTTTTATATTTTTTAACGGATTTACGCATGCGAACCGAAATCTAAAGATAAATTGTGGAAAGAAAAAATAAGAAATCAATCAAGATAAGTCTAGTATATAGCATATATATATATAGCATTTGAAACACAGTAAAAGTGAATTCATAGAAGTATCGCTATTTAGAATCGATTCCGATTAAATGTTGAAATAGTCTGATATCTGGCAACATTTTCGTTCGGTTTGAATGGAGGATATACTTACGATTCAGTTTAATACATATTTATTATGTTTTTTAATGCTAGGGTGAAAGAAATGTTGATAAAGAACAAATAAACATGAAAAAATAAGACATAATTTTTGAATAACATACAGTTTTGACATGGCACCAAAAATGGGCCCGTCCGTGGGCATTGTCCTTTGAACATTTAAATCCCTTTTGGTATCATTAAACCGACGATCAGAAATAAAACAGCAATGCACAATGTCATCAACTCAACCTTCGCAGTCTACTGCTGAACATAGGCCTCTCCCAAATTGCGCCACAACACTCGGTCCTCTGCCTTCCGCATACAGTCCCCCCCCAGCTACTTTCACCAGGTCGTCGGTCTACCTGTCTGGGGGGCGCCTTACACTGCGTTCAATGCACAATGTACCAAACCAATAAAGCGACTTATAAGAATTTAACCTTAATTAAAACCATAGAGTTATTATACTGACGTCAGTATGGAAATGTCTTTGATCAAAACCATCTCTCTTACAGAAAGAATCACCACAATACATCCTTAACCTCGGCAGCAGGATCTACATAGGAGACAGCGCGCAACCGCGACAGAGGTTCGCGGCCATTGCGCAGGAGTTCTACAAGACTGAGCTGAAGACCGTCAACTTTAGCAACCCGGCTGTGGCTGCTAAAGAGGTCAACACGTGGGTCTCGAATATAACGCAGGGACGCATTCCCACTTTGGTTGATGAAGGTGAGTAACTCTGACGAAATATCGGATTTAAACTATTGTATGCCCAAAATGGGCTGATTGATGTATCTAACACTATCAAGATGTATAACAACTGTAACCACTCAATCAGAAACAATAAAGTTTACTTACTTACTTACTTACTTTTTGACAAAATGGTGGTAAAAGTGTGTTGGCCAATTTAGACAACAGGAAGTCCTAAAAGTATTTTACGTGTGACTGTGTAGGCAATATTAATACTAATATTATGGAAAGAAAGACTAATTGATAATATTGTTTCTAAAGATAGAGGAAAACTTTCTTTCGATTATGCTTTATGGGGGGAAATTACTTCAAATAAGTATTGAAAATATGAAAGTAAAAAAAGAGATTCTGCATTCTCAAAATATAAGAAAAAGCTATTACCTCGGCCAGGAATCGAACTAACACTACCGTGAAGAAGTACCAGCCTGTGTTTTATGGTTTCTGTTGATAGTTATCGATAGTGTTAATAAAGGGGATCAAATCTCTCTAACAAACATATCATTTAAAATTAAAGGAAGTCCATGAAATAAGAACTAACAGCAAATAAGGTGTTTTTTGAGCAAGGCATCTAGCCTTGGTGTCATAATATAAGCTAATGTTAGATTTCATTGTTTTCCTTTAATTTAAGACACAGTGTTTGTTGGAGAGATTTGATTCTCATTATTTACTCCTTTAATTTTCGTACATGCTGATTCGTTTCTTGGCTTATCCAAGCTTTTAAAAATAAGTCTCCTTTGAGTAAAATATCCTATTTTCAATATTTGAAGTACTTTCCCTCCATAGCGATCGGACACCTTGCAATTGCATAGCTATTTGTGTCATAATAGGGATGCCATGAGTCATGAGTCAGCCAATCTGCTTTGCCCAATACTTGGGCAAATTTGGAGCTGATGACAATATTTTTGCATCATTGGCTTAATACCGAATATAATTATTATGAATATGTTGATGATGCATCGAAAGTTAAAGTAGCTTCTAATTAATGTAATCAAATGTATTTTCATTGTTTGTCCGCAGATGACGTAGCCGGTATGGTGGTTCTGGTCCTGAACACCTTATACTTCAAGGGCAGTTGGCGTCATCAGTTCGCCCCTAACGCGACTAAACCCGGACAGTTCTATGTGTCACCCAAGATTCAGAAGACCATTCCGTTCATGAATGTCAACGACAAATTCTACTATGCTGAATCGACGAAGTACGATGCTAAGATCTTGAGGATGCCATATATGGTAAGTTTTAAAGGCTACCAAGTTGATAATGGCGTTGTAATTTTTTCCAAAGTCAGCAATAATAGGTCAGGTTTCCCTATGGTTGGCAAGGAAAGCCCAAAAATTATGGTTGACGACTATCGCCATGTTTCCATTCCATATCTAACGTGGATCATCATCATCATCATTTCAGCCGAATGACGTCCACTGCTGGACATAGCCTCCCCCAAAAGGGGGGATATGCCATAATCGCCACGCTTGGCAGGCGGGTTGGCGATCGCAGTTGGTTGTTTAAATACTCAGAGAACGCTGCTGCCAATCCTCTGGTGACTACCTTAGTCGCCTTTTACGACACCCATGTGAAGAGATAAGGACTGGTGCTATTCTTTTACGTCCGGCACCACACGGAACAACGTGGATATGGAATGGTAATATGGGCAATCCATGCACTACTAAAGCAGCTTCGGGCATACTCATTTGGCAAAATAAATGAATGGTATGGCAAAATATTTATTATCTCATCTTGCTCATCGAAATGTAGTTTTTAACAACACTTTGAACGTTCCTTTACAGGGCCACAAATACGCGATGTATATAATAGTGCCCAACTCCCTGATGGGTCTTCCTCGTGTGCTGAACGATCTCAGCGATCTTCGTCTGGAGCTGAACAACCTCCGGGAGTACCTGGTTGATGTCACTCTGCCCAAGTTCAAGTTCGACTACACTTCACAGTTGGACGGCGTTTTAAGAGAGGTGAGTAAAATTCACAAGTTGTATAATAAGTATATGTGTATCCTACTAATATTATAAGTGTGAAAGTTTGTGAAGATGTTTGGATGTTTGTTACTCAATCACGCTGTAAGGGCTGAACGGATTTGGATGATATTGACATACAGATAGAACATAACTCGGATTAACATGTAGGCTTTTTATTCCGGGAAGACGAACAGTTCCCGAGGGATGTGATAAACTACATCCACGCGGGCGAAGCCACGGACATAAGATAGTTAATCATAATAAGTAGTAGTTAGTCATAATTATTAAGTGCAGTTCATATATCCACAATCCACCCTTCCAATGTTTTGGTCAATCAAAATCATTTTTATGCGAGGGCTTCAAGTATTGATAGTGAAACTCTTTAGACTCTTATGTACACTCTATAGTGGCACGTAAAGCCGTCGCGTCGGTCCTACGCCTAATCTCTCTCCGGTTGTATCAGATTGCCGTACCATGTATAATTTTTCTTTACGAGTATGTGCCGTCCTATCGGATTATGAGAGGAAGGGCATAGCCATAGAGAGTGCACCTGTGTTTGGTTTGTGCACACACTTGCGTAGGTACATATATCTCGCGCAGATGGTAGTCTCCGTTGAGATTGGCCGCCATGACATAAATTCGGCCGGGAGGACATTATTATTAGTGGTACTTTTTTACGCATAATATATTTGACATTCCAACTCAAAAGGGCTTGTCTTGTAGAACCTGTTTTTTTTACATGACAATCTTCAAAGATTTTTTTTTAATACTATCAGTAGTATTAAAAATAATTACATCATCTATTACCATCGTAGACGGAGCATGCATGTAACATTCTCCGTCTACGATACCACCTTTTGTTTTGACATCAAATTCAAACAGAAGGAAACATGACATTATTAAATTAATATGTTTTTAACTGGTATTTAACTAGAAACTATTATGTTACATGTCTTTGGACCGCAGATATCGAGTATTTCCATGACAGAACAAATTTTAACATGGTGACATCAAAGCTGCGGTTATCTGTTCATGACAAGAATACTTATGTATTCTGTGACTGATAACCTTAAGATTATCCTTAAGAAGGTACTGGGGATTACCACTGCAATACTGTAATGATTAGGCTGTTAGTTATAATTTTTATGGAGCCATAATAATCAACATCAATTTCCCATAATTATTTGAGGAAATATCTACTGAGGACTATGTGACTGAAAGAGTGATGAATAGAAATGTTGATGGATGGAAGGACCAAAGAAAATATGGATGGGTTGTGTGACGAAAAAAAAGGAGTGAATGATAATGTGACGGCTGACAAGGGCGAATGGAAGAGGAAAACGTTACGCCGGCACCGAGTAACTTGGAACCAGTAAAGAAAGAAAGAGAAAAATATTTGTTAGAACTATACAAAGTCTTTGGTTAGAACAGGGTTACTCTTGAGAATATACCAATCGATCGGCATTGGCCTAATGTCAATCCATACTTTTGAATGCAAAATTAGAACTAAATGGATTTACGGCAAAATTTATTATTTTTTTCTTTTTTTTTCCCGTGGGGAAATCCTCATGGATGCATTCCGCCCGGGGTAGGCGGAGCCAGTGTCGGACTCTTACCGACTAAAACCACCACGGTGTTCCTTCAACTGGATAGATTATCCACGATTTACCCTACTAGAGATAGAAATTTGTCATATTTTGTATGGAGTTTATGTCAAATTCCTATCTCTAGTAAGGCAAATCGTGGATAGATTGGATATTAGTTTTGGCTGTTAATAAAACAAATATAACTTATATTATATACGCGATGTAATCCGGTTAAACTTGTTTTATTATAATGTGTAGGATCGCGAAAACTTATACATTTAGTATTTTAGCAATCAATTTATCGTTATTAGAATTTAAATAATAAAACAAAAAAAAAAACATTGTGTATTGTGTACTTTTTTTTTTGTCCGATCAACGATTACAAATAGTGACAAGAATACAATTAATACCCATTTATACTTGTCGTTTTTTGACATTGGAATTGGATTGGGACCAGTGGGGTAATTGTGTAATGCATTCACATTGACATCAGCTTTCATTTTGAAATTACAGCAATATCCATTGCGTGGTACGTAGTTGTCAATTTGACGGATTGTCAAAACACACGGAGCAATGAACATTGAAATCCAGATGAATCCGATCGCGAGTGAGTTACGCAATTAGGCAGCAGAATTATTTTAAAGACTACCCTACGGGGGCAGGAAGATGATCACGTTTATTCAAGATTTCAAGTTCACGATTTTAGATTATTTACTTACTACTTATACTGACTTGATTATCACTTGCTTCAACGGTGAAGGAAAACATCGTGAGGAAACCTGCACACCTGAGAGTGCTCCATACAGTTCTCAATGGTGTGTGTAGTCCGCCAACCCACACTAGGCCAGCGTGGTGGACTAAGGCCTTAACCTTCTCGTACTGAGAAGAGGCCCGTGCCCAGCAGTGGGACAGTAATGGGCTGATTATGTTATGTTATGTTACTTATACTGACTGACTACTACTTGACTGCCTCGTTGGTCTAGTGGTTGCAAGTGCGACTGGTGAGCGTTGGGTCCTGGGTTCAATTCCCGGGTCGGGCAAAGTGTTATTGGGTTTTTTCATTAGGAAATTCCCAGTAGCAGCCCGGAGTCTGGATTTGTGCCCGGTCAATGGCAATAGGCTCGCCCCCTATTACATGGGACTATAACATAACTGGCGAAATGTGGGTGTACTATTTATTACACCTCAGCCTACCCTATAATGTTATACTTATACCTTAATCAATAACATTCATATCTCTAGTTGGGTGTAAGAGCGGCATTTGAAGACACAGCGTCATTCCCGGGCATCGCTCGCGGTCAGCTGTTGGACCAGCGTCTTCGAGTGTCCAAGGTGCTGCAACGATCAGGCATTGAGGTCAATGAACTTGGCAGCGTTGCCTACTCCGCCACAGGTTTGTCCCGAATATCTGCTTAAAAGCATGTTTCACTTTTATATAAACAGCCGCAGACACAACAAGAAGGGGTCACAAAACGGGCTTTACCAATATTGAAAAAAACCGGGTTAAACACCATTTCTTTATTGCGTTTCCCCTATATTATTAAGGCCACAGTCACACGATAGGTATCGTGTAAGTATACGTCAGGAACGCCTAGTAGCTCTTTGTCTTTCAGTGTGCGTAACAACTAGGTATTTTAAATATGACTTTAACTGACAACATTTATTATTAGATAAAAACCTGTTATAGTTAATAAAGCTGATTAATAAAGGTTAATTCATTAATTTGAAAAAAAAAAGCGATATAACTGAAATATCGGAATATCGGTTTTATCATAGAAGAATAACCGATTTACAACATATTCATCTCTATTCGTGCCATATTTAAGGAGGTTTATTAACTCGCTTTGTGTCAAAAAAATGCATTTTTAATTGAATGGATGGGCGCCATTGCTTATGGCTCGCGGTGCCGGTGGTTCCAACTTGCATTTTGTACGAAAACGTTATGGAACAACGTGGTCCGAAAGTCCGAGATATTAAAAAAACATCAAATTATTTACAATTTTATTTGTAGAATCAGTGCCCCTATGTTGGTGATGTTTTTTTTTCTTTAAAATAACATTTCTTCTCAACAGAAATCTCCCTGGTGAACAAGTTCGGTGAGGACACGGAAGCCTACGCGGAGGTGGTGGCCAACAAGCCGTTCCTGTTCTTCATTCAAGACGAGGCCACGAGGCAGCTGCTCTTCACAGGCCGTGTGGCTGACCCTGCCCTCGCAGACGGAGCCTTCAAACTCTCATAATATAATAAATTATCTAGATTGTTGAGCCATCTAATGAAAAGAGTAAGAAATGAGAATGAAAATAAACAATTTATCAGTAAGGGGCCTAGCACACTTAGTATCAATTCCACCCCACGCGTGTTTGGCTTCACAAGATGAAATGTGGTCGTTGGCAAATCGGCATCGCCAGCTTAATTTTGACGATAATTGATCTATTTACATTTCTACAACATTTTACACGACTGCCCAAAAAAAAGGAGTGCAATGTTTTTATGTCAGTAGAATCTGTGAAAGCAAATTAATGAAATAAACCGCGTTATCCCCTCAAGTGTTAGGCTTTAAAAAATAATTTTAAAATGAATGGAAGGGCGCCATCGCTTATGACCCACCCACGGTGGTTCTAACTTGCACTTTGTACGAAAATGAAGCGACCCATGGTGGTTCCCACAAACGCTTAGGAAGGTTTATAAATAAAAGTGAATACGGGCGCAGCTTTCTTGGATATCTTGTATTATAAATTTGTTCCGATCATAAATCATATACATTTATCATAATTAAAAAAAGAAAAAATTGTACTTGATATTGAAATAAATTCATGAGTATTATGGACGGCTCCAGACTGCAGGGCAATTGTGTAACTGCATCGCAATCAACAAAATGACAATTTTGACGTTTGAATCCGGAAAAATAATACAATTCGAATTGCGTAACTACAAAACTGTTGATTACGATGTCGGAGGGATTCATCATGAAATTGAATGAATGATAAAGCTTAAAACGCATTCTTGCAGCAGCTTAATACATGACGTCATTTACTTCATAATGAAGTCCCTCTATGTCGTTACACAATTCCAATATTTGAGTGCGATGTTATCAACATCGTCTTCAATTTTACATCAAAATGAAACTGTCAAATGAGTTACGCAATTGCCCTGCGGGTCATTAATTAAATATGACGATTGACTCTCAACTACATAATAATTTTAAAATAGACACACAATTTTAAGGAATAGACATCTATATGTAAGCGTGTATTGTGTTAAATGATAATTTTGTTACTGATAACACCTAACAATAATCTGAGACGAAGCAATACTTATCTATTTAAATAGTGCCATTTGTATGTTGGATTTAAATGAAAGTACATAAATATACGATGATTGTGATTAAACTTGAGTTTTATTATACTTTGTTTTAACTGAAATGACTAGGTGTAGTTTTTCAAATGATGCCGCTCGAAAGTACCTAGGTACTAGGTTCCTACTAATATGAATAAATTGCCGAAGTTAGACATACTCCTGCATCTCTCCGAATGTCCGCATGAAAATCCGCAATTTATCAAACTGTTATCATCCCTCTCCTAACAGCTTGGAAATATCTGTCACTGTCCAAAGATCTTTCAAATACCAACTTGGTTCCTACATTTGTGTTCACTTAAATCGATAAAATGTAGGCACCACCTGATTTTTTTTTCGCGATTTCTGGGTTGGTCCCATAGTAAAAGTTGTTCATAATTATGAGTAAAGTTGAAGGGCTTTGTCTTTTGGCGCTAGCTTGGAGGCATAGACCAGTAAGCCTCTAGACGCCGCTTAGCTGTACACCCCCGGTCACAACGCATATGCTCTACCACTGCATATCATACGTCACTCCGCCAATCGAAACGTCACTCAGACAGCGAGCGGCACCAATCATAAGGAATCATACCACCGAACTTTTGAGCCAGCCAATCATAACGCGCCGTCCGCCCCCCTGACCCCACCAATGTTTTACGACTGCGTTTGAATACAAAACTTTGTTTATGCGGAGTCTTGAAGCTTACTGGTCTGTGCTTGGAGGGTAGCTATGTCCTACATTATACCATCGCCTTTGGTCTGCCACTTGTCTTAATGGTGACCAAGCTACGCATTTTAAGAAATCTTTAAGGTCGAGTTAATTTAACTGATATCATCCTTCGAGCCTTTTCCTGGAAACCAACCCCAACGTAGTTGTTGTTGGGGTCGGTTTCCAGTCTAACCAGATGCGGGTGAACGTTAGTATTTTACGCGGAGCGACTGTCACCGGATCCCCGCAACCCAGTTACGGGGTAATACCGAAATTTGAAGATCAGACCAGTTTCCAGCTTTCAGGCTTCGTGACGGTGGCGAATTGTGTTCCGCGCGCGCCAGTCAAGAAGAGGGTGCGACCGATGTGGTTGTCGCACGGGGAGAAGAAGCTCGCCTACTAGTGGCGAGCCGGGATCTGCCGGGGATGGTTGGGAGAATAAAAGTTTTCCACGCCTCCGGCCAAGGATTAGAGGAACACCGTGGTGGTTTTTAGTCGGTAAGAGTCCGACACTGGCTCTGCCTTCCCCGGGCGGAGTGCGTCCATGAGGATTTTCTCCATGGAAAAAAAAGGGCTTTCTGGCTTCTACCCGTAGGTAACGACTAACTACCATTGATATTCTATGCCATAGATTATTAGATGTGTATGACAAACCGGGACCGAGGGCACGGAGTAGTCTTGAGTAAAGACCCTATTTTGTTTCTACAAACTTAATATAGGTTCGTGTGAGACTGTTAAAAATGTCAATGTTTATCTAAAAACATTTGGAAACGCCAAAAAGGCCAGTATCTTTGAAAATAAACTGCTAAAACGTGACGATAGAAACCTATTAAAATCAGATTCAAACGTAAATACCCTCAACAATAACTCGTTTTATGCTTAAAAAGCAAAAGGTCGTGTTAGTCACTGTTGACGTGACGTCACAGTCACAGCCAGTTTCTTGCTAGAACTCATGTTTTCGAGTCAGTGTGTTTACCTGCCGACTTGCTTGTGGTCGTCGGTTTTTCGATCAGCATCATTTACCGGTTGTGTTGTTTTATTTTGTAAACAGATCTAAACAACTCTTAATAATGCGTGCGGCAATATCTGTTGGTAAGTAATTTTAAATATTTATCTAAAAAAACGTTAATGTAACTTTTCTGTACAAGTAGGTTTAACTTATTCGTTTTTAGCAAAGAAATCTAAGTTTTTAGCCGTTTGTCTATGATTTTACTTGCTTCTATGTTTGTTCTCGAAAGGCAAGTTAATTTACCGAATATTTTTCAATCGAAATTAAGACCAACAGTGTTGAGGATTAAGGTTATCGTTTCATGCAATTAAATTTTATTACCTTTTAACTTTATTTGAGACATTCCATCTTTATTTAGGTCTCAGTTTGGCGAACGCAATTTGCAATACTAAACTAAAAAAGTTTTGTTTTAGTTCAAACAACCTGAAATAAAATAAAATAATAAACGTAATAAAATGAAATCTAGTCAATAAACTTTTATGAAGTCTCAAATTTTTCATGGAGTAGTTTTTATTACACAAAAAAGGCATGGTAAGATTACGTAAATTTTTTGCTTCTTTAATAGCCCAATCAGAATCAAAAGTCTTCCGGGAGTCTAAAAATTAATTTTTTCATTCTTTAGACTCCAGGAAGCAAGCACGTATACAGAGGGGGGTTAGTTGGGATTTATCCCCCCCAAAATTTGGCGTAACAGACGGGACGGGACTAATTTGTGCAATCAAAGGAACAAAATTGGGGGTGAGCGGCTCACTGGACTTAAAATTTTATCCATTTATCCATCAGAGTGATTTCGTTGATTTCTTTTAAACTGTTGTTGCAATGAATATGGAAACCAAAAGTCTGGATACGTGCTTGCCAGGAAGTCTCGTTAAATATTACACTCTATTGATCTGTTTTACCGAATTTGGACTAAAGATCTCACAATGGGGATCAAAATAAGTCTGGGTCACTGTCACCAGATACGGTTAAAGGAATTTTGTTAAATCTATTTCTAGATTAGAAGATGGAAATTTAATATCTTTAGAACGACCTTCTTATTTAATAATATGGTATGTAACCGGTACCGATTAGTTCTATTCGTTTTGTTGATGATGCAGGTTAATTAAAGTAACTACTATTGCTATCGCCAACATTGATTCTTAATTATTTTGTAAAAGCTATGAAAATTCTGAACAGAAAACATAGCCATTAAGTGTAATTTGTATACAGAACATTGAGGTACAAAATGTTTGGTGGTTATTGGCTTGTTATTGGTATCAATAAACAAGTGTTCGGTCGAATAGTCGTAGGCCAATTCACGTAAATAATGAAGTGCAGTTGCAGCGCAGTTACAGTTAAGTTTAGATCAAAACAATGCTTTTCGTATTATTTTATCTACGGCGATCGCTGTCAGAAACGAACTGCAGCGTCACTGCAACTTGATCGGCGTGCGGCGTGTCATAAAATTACGTGAATTAGGGCCCAGGTAATTTGATGTACTAAGCTGTACCTGAAGGACCATTCTCGTAATTAAAAAGTTCCAAACTAATCTCAAAGCTTTAAATCTCAGTCTCCTGACCGTAGATGTTTTTGTCTGCCATTTATTTGTGACACATAAGTCCATACATAGCGTATTAATTTCACCAATAAACGGCAATCAGAAACACCTACTAAATAAATAATTAAATTCATTTATTGTGACTACATGTTAGTAAAAAACTTAAAAAAACCACGCGTTAGTATTTAAAATAAATTGAACAACACACAAACATTTTATGAACGACAAGGTTGCCCTTGTCGCACCAACATATTAACAAAATGCTTCATAGGAGCATCATGTTGCTCAGATAAAGCTTTCAGAACACTATTGGAACTGCCACGCATTCTGGTTAGTAAGGACACGGAGTCACGGAGGAGAGAGAGTCAGGAGTTTTTTTTTTAAATGGGTACTTAATGGGCTGGCGTTTGACCGCCACCTCGGCACCTCACCTGATGTTAAGCGATGGTGTATTCGACGATAGTTCACGCTTGCCCAGCAAAGGTGAGAGGATGGCAGTGAAGTATTTCGATCCATCCTCTCAAGTGGCTACACCGGGCCGATGCCTGGTACGATTACCGGCACACGACTAGGTCGCTTGGCGGCACGTCTTTGCCCGCTGGGTGGTCGCAAGCCGTCAGCCGTGGCCTACCACCAGTAAAATAAATTGATTGAGATTTAAAGCATTGAGATTAGATTGGAACTATATTTTGGACGTTTTTATAGTTACAAGAATTAGCCTTCTGTTCTACCAATTATTTTTTCTATGGTTCTACTGTGAGATGCAAGAAATCTTCAGCGATATGTATCGCTCCGTATTTACAAGGGTTCATATGTGTGAGTTTTTTTTATTCTACCCAACTTCTATCTTAAAGAAGATTAAATCAATATTTTTCAATTTCAGTTCTAATCTTCGCTTCATTCCAAAGTCTGGACTGTTTAGATGAACTTTCAGACTCTCGTTTGAACTTTTTCGATATCGATCTCCTTCGGTACTCCACTGAGGACAAAACTGGCAACGTGATGATTTCTCCAGCCAGCATCAGGTCCACGCTGGCAATGTTGTTAGAAGGAGCTAAAGGGATCACTGCTGCTGAAATAAGGACTGCTTTAAGACTGCCACCCAATAAAGATGACTTTAGACAAGACTTGAGTATATATTTGAAGACTTTGGAGGTAAATCTGAAGATTACTTGGTACAATTTACGTTAATAACTATTTTGGAGACATTTCGGCTGTAGCACAGACATAGTAAAATATATAGACGAAGTGCTGCGAACAATCATAGTGAAGCCAACCAACGTTCACGTACACATATGTATATCAAACCGTGCTCTCAGTTCTCAGTACATATGTTGCGGCATATGTTCAATAGGCAAGTCATGCCGAGGCCGATATTCGTTGAAGGGTCGGCACTCGAAGTTGTAACGGAGTACGTCTACCTAGGGCAGGTAATTCAACTTGGTAGGCACAACTTAGAGAAAGAAGCCGACAGAAGGATCCGTTTGGGCTGGGCAGCATTTGGCAAATTTCTCTGAGTCTTCTCGTCGCCTATACCGCAAAGTTTGAAGACAAAGGTCTTCAACCAGTGCGTCCTGCCTGTCATGACTTACGGCGCCGAGACGTGGACACTGACAGTTGGGCTTGTCCACAAATTTAAAGTCGCTCAGCGAGCTATGGAGCGAGCCATGCTTGGAGTTTCTTTGAAGGATAAAATCCGTAACGAGATTATTCGGAGAAGAACCGGAGTGACCGACATAACTTGTAGGATCAGTAAGCTGAAGTGGCAGTGCAGTGGGCTGGCCATGTCTGTCGAAGGACCGACAGCCGCTGGAGCAGACGAGTCCTTGAGTGGAGACCGCGAATCGGCAAACGCAGTGTAGGGCGCCCCCCCGCCAGGTGGAACGACGACCTGAAAAACGTGGCTGGGGGGGACTGGATGCGGAAGTCAGAAGACCGAGTGTTGTGGCGCAACTTGGGAGAGGCCTATGTCCAGCTGTGGACTGCGATAGGCTGAGTTGATGATGTTGCGGCATCGTCCAGTAAGAATCGCTGAAAACAAATATCTTTCAGGTGCATGTGTGTGCGTGAGCGCTGGTTTGTACACGGAGGAGCACGGTTTTGTTGGTTTCACTGTGATTGTTCGCAGCACTTCGTCTATATTTTTACTATATCAGTGGGCTATGGTTAGATACTAGAGAGGTTCATTAAAGATAAGTAGATATAAAAATGTCTTCGTAATAGGTCATAAAGTCGTTTGGAGATTAAAATTTTGGAAAGGTATCATCGTGTGACGTATTAGTATGGAATATCCCCGCGCGCTTGCAACTTGCAATAAAGCCGACATCTAGGCCAATGGGAAATTCCCAAAGCTAAGAATAACTTCCAGGGATCCGTGTTTGAGTAAATAAATAAAAACAGGTTTTGAGATGCAAGGTATGAGACGCATATATAAGGCTGGGTGTTGCCATGAGTATGGTATGCAAGAATGACAAAGATCTATCTTGCCATAGCAGTTGGAAAGTAATCGGCCTATTACGGTACCTTCTACCTATGCAAAGTCCTTGATCCAATCTCGTCAAACAGGTTATTTCAAGAATTTAGATTGGAGGGGAATCTCGCTACATGATAACCGAGAAATCGCGAAAAAATCAGCTGGTCATTTTGTCGATTTCATCATCATCATCATTTCAGCCGAAAGACGTCCACTGCTCCACATAGGCCTCCCCAAGCAGTTTGGGGGGGATACGCCATAATCGCCACGCTTGGCAGGCGGGTTGGCGATCGCAGTTGGTTGGTTAAATACTCAGAGAACGCTGCTGCCCATCCTCTGGTGAATCCCTTAGTCGCCTTTTACGACACCCATGAGAAGATATAGGGTGGTGCAATTCTTTACGTACGGCACCACACGGAACAATCGATGTCGATTTATGTGAACACAAATGTTATCAGCTGATATTTTTTCACGATTTCAGGTTTGGTCCAATAGTACAATGACCCCTTTAGAGGTTTAGTATAACCTAAGAATAAGGTTGTATATGCGCCGTCTTTGGTGGGCTCAATGTGTATCGAGCCTAAATGGTTGTTTTAATTGTAGGTACTACTACTGGTATTTACTTTTACAATGCATAATCCATCCATCCATATTATAATGTGAAGTGAAAGTAACTGTCTGTTTTTACCTTATCACGACTAAACCACTGAACAGATTTTAATGGAACTTGGTACAGAGATAGTCTGAAACCCGGAGAAGGGCTTAAGTTACTTTTATTCGCGATAAACAACAACATCCAAGCGAGGAAGATGCGGGCGAGCTCAGCTCTAGTGTTGAACACAATTCTTAAAATTTTCAGGTGAACACATCAAGTGTATCCCTTCAGAATGCAAACGGCTTGTTTGTATCAAAGAAGCTGAAACTGAAGAAAGAGTACGAGATGATGGCGAAGCGCGCCTATTTCTCCGACGTCTATAGAATGGACTTTGATGATCCTAAGAATGCTGCAGATGCTATCAATGGCTGGGTTTGTGGCAAGACTAAGGGACTCATACCCAATATTATTGATCAAGGTAGGTGTGGCAAACTTTATTATTAGATTTGGTGCTCGCCTTTTGTTTATAAATATTTCTAGACGGTTGGTCGACACTTCACGTGACCTCAAAGGCTGGCATTTACTTTGGTCAAAGATTAACATTGTCATACAACGCGGCAATGCTGCCAGTCTTCTGGTTTTAAGCTTTAGGTTAAGTTTTATTTCAGGTTTTTTATTTAAAAATAAGTTATTTTCTATATTTGTGTATAGGTAATTATAACACTACAATAATTATAAAAAACTTTAACTAATAAAAACTAATTTATTAGATTTGTTTGATTGTTTGGCGTTGAGTTCGTTTTGAATTCGATCTGCCTTGATTTATGATGTCTTTTTTGATGTATTAAATAATTCTAACAATATATTATATGCAATATTCGTATTAAAATGTTAGTACAAAATAAAAATAAAAAAGCGCCATAATGCTGACATGTTGCCCAGAAGATTGGTAGGGTCTTGTATGTATAATCTTTGAATTAAAATTAAATGCATCTCAGGCGGCATTCCTATTAGTCATACATGAAGGAAAGAGAGCTTATCTTTCATTTTGCGCTTTGAATTATTTTGTTTTCCTCATAATGCAATCTTTTTGAGAAAATATAGTATATATTGATCAGTGTTAAAATACATACAACATTTGATGAAAATCATCTAATTTCTTTGATCAAAGTCACATTGGACAAAGACGAGTGGCATACCACCCTAATTTTCGTTTGCGCCAATTCGCCCGCACGCGGATCTTGTTCTATTTTCAAATTTTGAAAAAAAATGCACATTCAGCTTTTAAACAATAAATATCGTGTACCTAAAACACCTAATTTATGTAAGCATCCAGCAATTTCTATTTTTGTCGTGTTGGAAATTGCTGGCGTGTTATTTTGTTGCGTACGGAAAAGAGCCGATTGTTATATTCTTTTTATTAAACAATGAATTAATTTCCAAAAAACTTTTTCATCAAATTATTATTTCAATAAATTGTTTTCATAATATTTCAGTACACATCACCCCGTCAACGGAGCTTTTGGTGACAAACGCACTTTACTTTAAGAGTACCTGGCTGCACAAGTTCGAGCCCCAGCTGACCCACGGAGACTGTTTCTACAAAGACGAGGTCTGCAAGACTGTGGCTATGATGGACTTGGAGGCTGAACTCAACTACGCGTATGTGGAGAACTTGAGGGCACATGCGTTGGAACTGCCTTACAAGGTAAGATGTTTGATGATTTGATGTTTGATGATTAGATCTCTAAGCTGCTGGAACCATAAAAATCTAAATAATAATGTAATAGAAATGTTATCTACTGACTTTTATTACCGGAACGCGTGTCGTCGGTTTGCCGCTATCATCATCCTCCTGCCTGCCCTTATCCAGTGGCGGATTTACCAGCAGGCTGAGTAGGCTGGAGAGGGCGGAAGATTTTAGTGGCGGCAAATTTAGGGCAAATTTGTTTTTATGTCTTAATTAAAAAGATTCATATTTCATCATCCTCATCCTCCGAGCCTTTTCCCAATTATATTGGGGTCGGCCTCCAGTCTAGCCAGATGCGGCTGAACATCAGTATTTTACACGGAGCGACTGCCATCAGACCCCCGCAACCCAGTTACTGGGTAATACTGACATTCGGAGGTTAGGTTAGGTTAGGTTCATTTGTGCCCGGTTGATGGCAATAGGCTCGCCTACATACACCTCTGCCTACCCCTTCGGGGAAATACAGGGGTGATGTTATGTCCGAGGTTAGACCAGTTGTCAGACTTTCAGGCTTCTGACTACCTGTAACGACTGCCATAGATATTCGTATGACAACCGGGACCGACTGCTTAGCGTGCTCTCCGAGGCACGGAGGGGTCTCTATGTGTAACGAAACGGTCTCCCATCCATTCATATTTATATATCCGTCGGTCTGGGTGTTGCTTATGTATTATAAGTATGTATTTACAAAAAAAAAAAGTATATAAGTATTATATCCATTGTCTAGTACCCATAGCACAAGCTCTGCTTAGTTTGGGACTAGATGGTGCTGTGTGAAAATGTCCTAAAGAAAGATATTTATTTATTTATATACCTAAATGTTATTAGATCCACACAAAAAATAACACATGTACAAGGTTTGGTTGGTATGTTGGTGTTTCACCACTTAGATAAACCTAAGGCTACACTCTGATCCATGATTGAGAATAAGGGTGGTATGCCACTCGTCAAATTTCTTTGTCCAATCCAATTTATTTGATGATCTGTGTTTTATTACATACAATATTTGATGAAAATCATCCAATTTCTTTGATCAAAGTCACATTGCACAAAGAAATTTGACCTGTGGCATACCAACCTTAGCTCAGAAATATCCAAAAACCCAAACCAAAAAAACGAATTCTTGTGCAATCTAAATCGTTGGATTGTAATAAAATAATCTAGGAACTGACAATTGTAGAGGTCGGTAGGGGCGGCAAAATTTGAATAGCCTTCTGGCGGCAAATGTGTAAATCCACCACTGCCCTTATCCCAATTTATTTGGGGTCGGCGCAGCATGTTTTTTTCTTCCATACATCTCTATCAGCCGTCATCTCCGTGTTCACTTTCTATTCAATATCATCGCCGCCACTACCAACACATAGATACGCAATTACGCCAACCATGTTTCTACCATTCAAAGCAAAATAAATTAAGCCTAAAAAAATCCGTTGTTAGATATGCTGCAAAATACAGTTTTAGTGACTGCGTCCAAAACAGCACTGGTGATCAAACAAACGGTTCGCTGGTGTCTTACGAGACACCGAAAATATTTACATTACTTTAGTTAGGAGATTAGTTATTAAGACTTAGGGCCGGTATTTCAATAGTCTGATAACGTTTAACTGAGGAATAAATGTGACGTCTTGACATATTTTCTATACTACAACTGTCAAAATGTCAACTTATTCCTCAGTTAAAAGTTAATTGGCTATTGAAAGACCGACCCTTAGGGCAGGTATTTCAATAGTCTGATATCTTTTAACTGAGGAATAAATGTGACGTCTTGACATATTTTCTATACTACAACTGTCAAAATGTCAAACTTATTCCTCAGTTAAAAGTTAACTGGCAATTGAAAGACCGACCCTAAAAAGCAATTATCTAAAAATCTTCATTTTATTTTTCGCTTTTCAGTTTCTGTTTTCGTCGGTATTTTTTTTGTCAAATAGTTTTATTCAATTACCAGTTAACTTTTCGACGATGTCTGCGGTTTAGTGGTTCGAGTGTCGGACTACTTATCATGAGGTCGTGGGTTCGATTCCCGCAGGACTCAACAAATATTTATGTGATAAACATAAGTGTTTGTGTTGGTCCGGGTTTTTCTCATGTATTCATCATCATCATCATTTCAGCCGAAAGACGTCCACTGCTGGACAAAGGCCTCCCCCAAAGGGGGGGGGGGGATATGCCATAATCGCCACGCTTGGCAGGCGGGTTGGCGATCGCAGTTGGTTAAATACTCAGAGAACGCTGCTGCCCATCCTCTGGTGAATCCCTTAGTCGCTTTTTACGACACCCATGAAAAGAAAGAGGGTGGTGCAATTCTTTACGTCCAGCACCACACGGACATGTATTATAAGTATATATTTACAAAAAAAATGTATATAAGTATTCTATCCATCGTCTAGTACCCATATTACAATCTCTGCTTAGTTGCTGTGTAAAATGCCCCAAAATATTTATTTATTGTTAATTTTATCTGAAGAATAAGTTTTATATTTTGACAGATGTTGTACAGTAAATCCGTCAAAGCGTCAAATATTTTGTTCCTCATCAGCAGCCCATTATTGTCCCACTGCTGGACACGGGCTTTTTCTCAGAATGAGAAGGTGAAGGCCTTAGTCCACCACGCTGGCCTTTTTTGTTTTTTTTTTCTCCGTGGCTAAATCCTCATGGACGCATTCCGCCCGGAGTAGGCGGAACCAGTGTTGGACTCTTACTGACTAAAACCACCACGGTGTTCCTTCAACGACCTTAGCCGGGGGCATGGGAACCCGTTAGTATTCACACAACCACTCCCGACAGGTCCTGGCCTGCCACAAGCAGGCGAGCCCCTTCTCCCCGTGCAGCCTAACGCTGGCCGCACCCTCCTAAGCGGCGCACACGGAACACTGCACGCCACCTCACCTCAAGGGCCTTTACCAGCTATGCCAGCTGTGCCAACTTGCCAGCTACGCTAGCTGCTGGTCGGGTATCAGACTACCCCGAGTCTGCTGCTCGCAGGCCCATCCTCCCGTATTTTTTACGAGGGTTTTCTTCCTCGCGGTCTGGGTGGTAAAGCCAAGCCCCTAGGTCCCAAGAGGCGCGATAACACTACTCAGCAGGCACTCCTGGTGTCGCGAGATCGACGGGGGCAGGGAAGGACAATCCCCCCGCTGCCTGCCCAGTGAGTGCACACCGGGCCCGCCCCTGCTCCTCCACTGTGCCATTGGCCCACATGGCTCCCCCCTCCCGTACCAGAATATTCGCCACAGGCAATAAGATCCCCCGAGGGTTAATCCCTCGAAAGGATTCCATTGCCTGCACCCAGGATTCACCGACCTAACAACTGCCGTTCCCTCCAGACGTGTCCAGAGGGACAAGCAGCCGTCAGACACAAGTGGAGGTTTTCTGGCCAGCACCCCCCACCACGCTGGCCTAGTGCGGGTTGGCGAACTACACACACTATCGAGAACTGTATGGAGCACTCTCAGGTGTGCAGGTTTCCTCACGATGTTTTCCTTCACCGTTAAAGCAAGTGATTATCAAATTTCTGATCCACACATGCATTCGAAAAGTCAGTGGTGTGGGCCGGGTTTGAACCCAGACCCTCCTGCATGGAAGGCAAGCGCTCAACCGCTAGGATATTTTGTGCCTCAGTTAAAATTAATCAGACGATTGAAAAACCGGCACTGAAAGATGTAATGCTAAACAAACTTCTTTCGACTACCGTTAATGACTCCAGAATGATACTCAAGCATGAATGGAGGTTCAAGAGCAGCCCCCCTAGCCAAGTTGACAATCTACACAATCGTCAATCGTCAACGCTAATAATCTCAACGAAAAAATCACTCGTTCAGATATGTCATTCCCATACATTTTGATCGTTTTCTATTAGCGTTGAAGATTGACGATTGTGTAGATTGTCAACTTGGCTAGGGGGCAGATCTATATCTCATTAAAAAAAACCGTCATTTCGTAAGTTTTGTTTGAGGTCAATGTCTTTATGATAGACTAGAACTACCAGGGTCTTTCCATTGGAAAACGAAATTGACAAAATTGACGAATTGACTTTTCATTGAAAAGTTTTTCAGAGACCAGTTTTTTTTTTCAAGACCTCTCTGGGCAAGTACCTAGGGCCCACCGATCTACGGGGCCCCCTAGTTCCTGCCAGATCACCAACCGATATTATCGATAAATATATTATTACAAATTTTGCATGTTTTTTATAAAATAATCCTTTGTCATATCATTAATCATAGTCAAGGGACCGCTTTATTCTAAAGCGCTCAGGGCCCCCAAGAGAACTACAGTGGTCAGAAACCTTAATATTTGGTTGTTTCTTCTTCTAAAAGGACAACACACGGCACGGCATTGGCAAGAAGAAAATCATATGGATTTTGTATTTTCCTATTAGGATTTGTATTTAGTTAAACACCTACAAAAAATGTTATTTGGATTCAAAACCTCTGGATTTTGTGCTTCCTGAATAGGTTTGCAATTACGAAAATCTATGACGCATAATTTAATGGACTCGGGAAGTCCAGTTTTTATTATCACAAAAATAACAACGCTTTCAAGGTGGACCTCTTTGGATCATTTATAATAAATAAAATATTAATACTGTAATGTGAGGTCACATCCCTACGTTATTTTGATATTTTATACGATAAAGGTACGAGCCCAAAAAAATATTAAAAGCAGTTTTACTTGTTGTTGGTCATTTACTTACGTTGGGGTTTATTAAAACGTGGCAATGTACCTACTTATTACATAAAAAAATGATTGTTGCTGCATCATTTGCAACTTAGCGCATAACTTCTAACTCGTAAATACCTACCATAATTACAGCAACAATTTTTTTTTTTCATCCCACCATCTCGGAAAGAGTATTTTTGCACTTCGATATCTGAGTGCAAAAGCCGTTTTTATCCGCTAGAGGATAAAGTAAATTGAATTTAGAACATCGTGTGCACTAAGTTTGTGAATTCAAAACATCATTAAACCTATTTACGTATCCCTCCATGCTGCCGAATTTATCATACGGCCTTTTTTAATTTCTTAAAAACTCAGACTTGGAACCTTCTTGGTGTACTTTTTTGCGCGCGCCGTTTTCTTTTCACGTCATATTGTTAAAACCTTATGTTAAAGTAAAAAACAAGAAACTTGAAAACAAGTGAAAAACCTAAAATGAGTGGTTCTAGCGATGAGAAAGTTTATTTGACGCCAACAGAATTGACTGAAACTGTAAATAATGCGCAAATGAGCTTTCTCCCTCAACAATCACGCGAGAAGTATTTGAAACAGTACGATATAAAAAATAAAATAAAATAAATATCTTCGGGACATTTTTACACAGCACCATCTAGTATCAAACTAAACAGAGCTTGTGATATGGGTACAAGACAATGAATATAATACTTACATACTTTTTGTTGTTGTTGTTGTTGTTACATGTTTAACACGTGGCGACTAGCTAAAGGAGCCAAAACTTTCTCAGAAAATATTTTGGTCATTCACGCCAAGGGAATTCTATGACAACACAACTATTAAGTATGACAGATAAAAACATAAACAACAGTATGACAGATAGTTTATCGAAAAACAGTACACAAGTCACTAACACAGTACCTACCTAACAAAAATATTACACTCAACTTAAGTAACTGTAGCAACGTTACTTTCAATTTTTCTTAATTATACCTAAGTATTATTTGTTATAATTTAAAGATTATTCTGTAATACTTACCTATCATAATGTAGTAGTTAATACCTAAACTGAAATAAAAGTATCTTATGATTGTAAATGTTTTTATTTGCATTTAGTCATTTCCTCGCTGAGGTGGGATGAAAAATTACGTGTTGCACTCGAGTGCAAAGATTTTTCACCTTGTGCTCTTTTGATTCCCTCGCTAACGCTCAGGATTCTAATTTTTGAATCACTCGCTGCGCTCATGATTCAATTTTAGAATCCTTCGCTTGCTCGGTCATCAAAATTGAGCACGAGGTTAAAAAGCAACTTTGCACTCTTGTATAACAAATAACTATTGTATTATTGTCTGCGCCTACCACAATTATAATTCACCTCGGGCATTTTGAAGAATTTGTACCAAAAATTGCTTCCTGAAATACTTCACAAACAACAGCTTGGCTAAAAACTACCATAAGAGGTCAATAAAATAATAAAAAGTTAAGTTTAAATATAATGCAGAATATTCGTTGATTTGCATTATGAAAAATACTACGTGTAATTTAACAACCTCTGTATTATTTATAACTAACCAGCATGCTGCTCTTGACACGATTTAATGCAGAGCTGAGAGGCTAATTGGTGATGAACTGCTAGTAAAATCTAAGCTACAAAGCTTAGCCTATAGACGCAGTTACTTGTTTGTCGGTGTTCTACAGGCTGTACTTTGAGAGTGTGCGCAAGAGCTCCATGAACTTATTCCGCCATCTCCTTTCTTCATATCATACACATTTGGTAGAAATCCCTACATTCAGGACCAAGCGCTTTCAGTACTCTTTCATAATGCGCACAACCAAGTTGTGGAATTCACTGTATTTCCGGGCACTTACAATCCTAACGCCTTTAAAGCTGGAGTGAATCGGCACCTAATAATAGGTTCGCTCCCGTATTAACTCGTATGCCAATCAAAAGAATCTTATGTGTTAATCCAGGATATGGTCTATCTATGGCGACTATGGCCATTATTATCTCCTTTATTTATTACATTAACTTATAATTTACATCTTTAAAATTAAAAAAAGAAAACAATATACATTAAAAAAAAATGCGTTCCACCGGCATTGGGAGCAGGGTCCAAGCTACCGATAGTTAGGGCTCCAGATACAGGAACCTCCTCACAAGCCGTGCCGTGTCTAGGAGAACTGCCTTCTGAATCTGGCTCTTGACCCAGCCACGTAACAAGAGCCTCATAAGGTGTTGTTTGAGGCTCTTGGCCATTAAGCCATTGGCTGTGACAACTATCGGCACAATGATTGCTGAATCCACGTCCCGCATGTCGACAACCTTATTATTATTATTAGTAATTCATTATTGACATTAATCTCATGATTATGTGTTTCCAGGGTAAGGAGTATTCAATGATACTGTTAGTACCACAAGACCGTGATGCAGGAGTAGCTCTCATCCGCGACCTGCCGTACATTGGCCTGCTGCAGATCTCCAAACTCATGGAGCCGACTGATGTTATCCTCACCATGCCCAAGTTCACAGTTGAATACACCGATGACGTTGTTCCAGCTTTGAGAAAAGTAAGTATTACTTGTACTACTGCAGTATTTATTTGTCAAAGATATGTATAATATTATGTTTTATTACACTCTGTAAAGGGAAAGTGTACATTCAGCCTCTCTAATAACTGGTAAAAATTGGGATGTTGACTGATAAACAAGTTCACTAGTGCGAAAACATTAATATGCTATGCAGCAGACCAATCTATTCTACATTGAAAATCAAATTTACCATGCGCTCGACAACCACGCTTGCGAACTTCTGCAAAAAGCCGTTCCGTTGTATTTGTTCCATGATTTTTATCGCCTTAGGCCGCTTGTGCACTACACTGAATTTTACGATTCATAGTCCGATTTTTTCAGCTCCGATGTAGCAGGCCAGTAATCTACGTATGCCTTTGTGCACTATCAGTAATTTCACTGTCTGTCATTTTCAGTTTCGCCATATTGCAGCCTCCGTAATATTATTGAAAAATTTACAGTGTAAAATTACGGACCTAAGGATCTTAAAGTTTAGTGTAGTGCAAGAGCTGCCTTACCCTTGCATATTATTTAAAATACGATGTCACCGTAAGATGTAAGTGCAAGTTAAATTCGATACCACACGCAGTGTTCAAGGTAGCTTAGTGGCCAGACACTAGTTATCTGGCATTTTTGCTGAACTGAGCCTATTTGGCGCAGCCGTGGGGCACACAATTATACTTTTAGGCTTGGACGAATAAAAAAAAAACCGGCCAAGTGCGAGTCGGACTCGCGCAGTAAGGGTTCTGTACCTCTCAACGACCTGATGCCCCATAAAAACCAATTTAATTTACGAGAGTTTATCAAAAGACATCAACGCACAGTGCGCGAAATATGAATTTTTGCATGTCTATGTTTGTCTTATTTTTAGTATTTGTTGCTAAACTAGATAATATGTACTATAATCTGACCAAGTTTCACGCTGGTATATACTACCGTTTTGAAGATAGAGCAGGAACAAAAACGTTGTAAAAAATGCATGTTTTTTGAGGTTTCTTGTATGGGGTCCCTTTGAATTTAATTTTTTTTTTATTTTTAGTATTTGTCGTGATACACCTCATAGCAACACATATTCTGATAAAATTTCAACCAGTTATCTATTACCGTTCAAAAGATACAACCCTGTGACAGACAGACGGACGGACGGACAGCGTAGCGAGAGTAATAGGGTCCCGTTTGGCACCCTTCGGATACGGAACCCTAAAAAGGCGGACGGAATATCTTCTAATTAATAACTTCTACATTTATAAACATAAGTAAATAAATTTTGTAAAAAAATGGTGTGGATATAGATCTCAATTCTAAAAGAATAAAAAAATCTTGATTACGTATTTTAGGAGTTGCTTGCGCCCATACATGTGAAATGGGGTTGAAATTTTTTTTTCTCTTCACCCCCTCGTGTGGGGTATCATTGAATAGGTATACTAAAATGAAGGTAATGTTTCATACACAAGTTATTTATCAGGTATACCATCTGCGAAATACAGCCTGCCTAAGTGGCTTGCAATGTGTCCCCCCCCCTGCCATTTCTAAGCTATGCAACGTAGAAACTTAAAATCCTCCACATTGATAGACCTTTATAAAAACTCTCTTTTAAAATTATTTCGAGTATAATGTGATTATAAAATTTTGAGTTATAGTGAGAAAACTGCAAAATACTTAAGACGTCCTAGTTCATAGTTCATTGGCCTTAGAGAAAAATTATTATAGCAAATAATGCTCCTTTTCAAAGTCAAAGTCAAAGTATTTATTGCTTTAGTTACTACCTATTTAAAAAAATCACCAAAAGTAACTTTGTGTTATGTTGATATGATATATCAATATCAATTATTTTTCTTTTCTTCATATTCCAGATGCGCATCACAACCCTCTTCACTCCCTCCGCCAACCTCTCGGGCATCTTCGAAGACTCTTTAGGTTACCTGAACAGCATCCAGCACACGGTCTACATGTCGGTGGACGAGAAGGGCACCGTCGCGGCTGCGGCCAGTGCTGGCATGGTCATACCGCTCATCAACGATCAAGTGCAGCTGCGAGTGGACAGACCCTTCCTTTTCTTCATCAGGGATAACAAAAGAGGAGCAGTGCTGTTTGAAGGGAAGATTGAAGAGCCAACGGAGTTCGTTGCTATTTATAGAAATAAAGGTAATCATTAATAATGCAGGACTATTTATAGTTTATGATATTGTGTTGCCTTATTTGTAGTGTATAACTTTGATGGAATTTTATTCGATTGCAGGATTTTATCTATAGGGAGATTTAGAATAATTTAGCAACCTTTTAAGGCGCTATTAAGAGCCAAGTGGCGCCCCATCAGTAAAAAAAATATTACTCGCTGACTACATCGTTTATTGAAAATTCAGCGAACTATAATTTACAGAGTTAATAGTTTCTGAATAAACTACAGTACCTGCCCCCCTAGCTAAGTTGACAATCTACAATCGTCAACGCTATTTTTTATTTTATTTTTATATTATAGGATGGCGAAACGAGCTAAAGGCCCACCTGATGTTAAGCGGTTACCTTTGCCCATGACAACTTCAATACCACCTAGGCTGACATATCTGAACGAAAAAGTCATTCGTTCAGATATGTCATTTCCATTCATTTTGATTGTTTTCTATAGCGTTGACGATTGTAGATTGTCAACTTGGCTTTTCTTCAATTGTTAAAAACGAATTTTCAATAAATGACATACTCAGTGAGTAATTATTTTTTTACTGATGGGGGTGCCACTTGGCTGTTAGTAGGGCCTTAAGGGACGATTGTACTCATCAATGTGAACAACTTTTACTAAGGGACCAACTCTAAAATCGTGAAAAAAATACATCCGATCCATAGAAAATGTACACACGGCTGTAGTTCAAGCTGTAATTTCCAGTATAAGCTGACCTCGCATTGTATAGGTTTTCCTTACAACGCGAGGTCAGCCTATACTGGATTTGTACAGCTTGATGTGTAGCCGTGTGTACCGTGAACCAAAGAATTATCTTTGGTACGGTATACGTAGGGATTTATATTAATAAATCCCTACGTTTACCGTGTACCTGACCAAAATGTATGGACTGCTGTTTTTTTATATCTTACTTTGTATGTAATCAATGCAAAATTTGCATTCATTTTCTTCCACACATTCTTTGCATTGCAAATGTCCACGTAAAAATAAAAATTTCCATAACTTTTATTTGTGTTTTGTTTTTAAGATCAAATCCAGCCAATTTCGACTTTGAGTCAGTCGAATCCAAGTCAACCAATTGCAAAGCAGCCGATTCCTGTCCAGCCCATGCTAATTCAGCCAATTGTGAGCCAACCTGTCTCCAGTCAGCCAACCGCAAGCCCGCCAGTCGCAAGTCCCCCAACTACTAACCAACCGACTTCGAATCAGCCAATCCTGGAGCCAACCAGCACGTGGGCTTCCTCAAGGAAAAGTAGTGGTAGTAGCTGGTACAAAAGGGTCTCTGGCTATTTCGGTTAATTAACATTTATTAATTAAGAAATGTGTAGCGTAAGATTATTTTTAAGTTGAATTGTTTGACGTGACTTTGAATTAAAGAGAAAATAAGTATGGTATGCAGTTTTACTCTACTGTCAAACCTGCCGATAAAAAGAGATTTACAGGGAATTTAAATAAATTACATAAATTTACGCAATGGCATACCCAGTACCGTCTTGTCCATAAGGGCACAGGGGCACAAACCCAGGGCCTGATGGGAGCCTCGAAATGCCGAAACCCAGAGTCTATGTATTATGCCTATTATTAGATATGTAATTTTATTATTTAAAAAGTCATGGTTTCTCAGTTAAACTCATAATAATCAACAAAAAATGAAAATCATAATAAAAAACAAAGCGTAATGACCGATCCGCCGCCGCTTCGCCGCGCCGGGGTCTGCGCGACCGATACACTGGCGTTGTTTTATATGGGAATGTACAGTACTGTAGTAGTCAGTCACACAGACAGCGGAACGTTTTCTTCTGGCGCTGTCATTCCGCCGCCGCACCGTTTCGCCTTGCGCGCGATCCGCCTGCAGTGTGACATGCACGCCCCGCCCCGTCCACGTTCGGTTGACGCTCCGCCTCTGTTTCGTCCCGCCCGCTGTGTGCCTGCACCTTAAGATTTTAATAGGGTAAGTACGGTAAGTATATACTCTATACTATATTATAAAGGGGAAAGATTTGTATGTTTGTTTGTAATCGATAAACTCTGAAACTACTTAACCGATTTTAATCATTTCTTCACCATTGGAAAGCTAATTTATCCAAAAGTAACATAGGCTATATTTTGATTCAGTAAGCGGCCGAAGTCGCGGACAAAGTCTAGTCATAGATAACAGAAAAACGAAGGTTTTTTGTTGTTCTTAGCATGTGTATTTAAAAAATTATAAAATAATGTGTTATAGTTGCCGATTTATTTTTATTAAATAAAATTGGATTTACTTGTACTACACGGTATTTTGAATGACTTTTAAAGTAAAAAAAAAATCGAATGAAAAAAAAATATCATCTCTTGTCTGTCCAAACTACTTTTAAAGATGACTTGATTTTTTTTACTGTCGTATTATTTTAATTGACAGTTGAGATCTTAGCAGATCAAAGTCCTTTAGATGTATAAGTTAGGAGCTAGTTCAGGATTATTAATTACACGCAATTTACAGTCCAGTGCCGTACAGAAATAATGTAAAAACCGGCAAAGTGCGAGTCGGACTCGCGCATTATGGGTTCCGTACCTCTCAACGACCTGATACCCCATAAAAACTGATTTAATTTACGAGAGTTTATCAAAAGACATCAACGCACAGTGCGCGAAATATGAATTTTTGCATGTCTTTCTTACGCAGGTACTGCCACATATGTCTATGTTTGTCTTATTTTTAGTATTTGTTGCTAAACTACATAATATGTACTATAATCTGACCAAGTTTGACGGTTTGGTATATATTACGGTTTTGAAGATAGAGCAAAAACAAAAACGTTGAAAAAAATGCATGTTTTTTGAGGTTTCTTGTATGGGGACCCCCTTTGGTTTTAGACTTTTTTTGTTTTTAGTATTTGTCGTGATACACCTCATAGCAACACATATTCTGAGAAAATTTCAACCGGTTACCTATTACCGTTCAAAAGATACAGCCCTGTGACAGACAGACGGACGGACGGACGGACGGACGGACGGACGGACAGCGTAGCAAGAGTAATAGGGTCCCGTTTGTCACCCTTCGGGTACGGAACCCTAAAAAGTAGGTCTTTTGACTGATCACTGTTATTGGTACGGAACCCTGATTGTGTCGCTCTTGGCCGTTTTTTACAATCTGATTTCTATCACAAGATGGTATCAATTACATAATTATACTCGTACAGTATCGTGACAGTGTTTTATATTTATCCGGTGAGGCAACCCCGGTCATTATATATATTCCGACAGTTGCCATGTTATGAAAACCTTGATAAACCATACATTACATTACAATGTAAACAAGTGTAGATATTATTAATTATAATTATGGGAGATAATACAGCATTTCAGAGCATTATGAATGAATATTTTGCTTAATACGAGTAGGTACAGTGGACTGCATGACAGTGGTAACACTTGAATTAGAAAACCGCCCTTACTGCTTACGAAATAAAGGTACTTTCAATGTTAACTGTTACCACTGATATGCCGTCGACCGTACAATAATATCAAGTGATGATGATCAGGTATGAGAGAAAAGTACTATACAAGTCTCGGCCGAAATAGCAATGAACGGCCTCGTTTAGTTAAAAAGGACTGCTGGCGCCTAATCACTTCGGAAGTAGGCGAATCGGCCGTCAATTGCTTCATTTCGGGCCTCGACAGTAATACACTATTTCTCCCACTTGCTCGGAAATTGGTTCATTATTCAAAAAAAAGAATACAACAATCGGCTCTTTTCCGTACGCAACGAAATAACAGGCCGGTAATATCCAACAGGACAATAATAGAAATTGCTGGACACTTTTTATTTTTTAAATTATGCTACCGAGGTTTTTAAGCACACACATAAATTAGGTGTTTTTAGGCATAAAATATTTATAAAATATTTAATTAATAATATTGTACGGTAGATTAAAATATTTTTTTTAGAAATATTTGTAAAGACGCTTGTCATCTTAGTCTACCTGCGACCACGAAATGCTGCAAAGCTTTCGAAACGTCAGGAAAACCAATTTACATAATACACGCGATTTAATCCAGTTAAACTTTGTTTTATTATAATGTGTAGTGATCGCGAAAACCTAAGAAGTTATTATATAGGTGTATTGGGTGTCGGACTGCTGATAACGAGGTCGTGGGTTCGATTCCCACAGGACACAAATATTTGTGTGATGAACATGAGTGTTTGTGTTGGTCTGGGTGTTGCTTATGTATTATAAGTATGTATTTACAAAAAAAAAAGTATATAAGTATTATATCCATTGTCTAGTACCCATAATACAAGCTCTGCTTGGTTTGGGACTAGATGGTGCTGTGTAAAAAAATGTCCCAAAGATATTTATTTATAAAATATTTATCATTATGAAGGCTGAATGCACATTTTTTTTTTCAAAACTTTCAAAATAGAACAAGAACCGTGCGCGGACGTATTGAAGCGAATGAAAATTAGATACCGTTGAATTAATTTGTGTATTGTTTCCTCGCAAATGAGAGAAAAGTACTATACAAGTCTCGGCCGAAATAGCAATTAACGGCCTCGTTTATTTAAAAAGGACTCGGCTGGCGCCTCGTCCTTTTAAAATTACTTGGGAAGTGCTCGGCTTCGCCTCGTACTTCCAATATTACTCGGCCGTCAATTGCTTCATTTCCGGCCTCGACAGTAATGTACTATTCCCTCCATGTAGCATAGCGATGGGACACCTACATATAGGATACTTTTTATCGACTTACCATGGGAGCAAAGCCGCAGGCGTCAGCTAGTATATAATAATGTACGAGTAGATAGGTGGATTGCGATGGATACTGGATAGCACAGACTGGATAGGTGCTAAAAAGATAATGGAATTCATAATTATGTTGATAAAGCAGACGGTCTAAAGTACTGAAAAATAAAGATATTTAAAGTAGGACGTATTATAAATATAATATAGTAAAAAATATTGTTTGAATATTATTTTAGTCATTCGAGAAACTGATACATCAGCATTTACGGGTCATTAAATCATTTTAGACGTTTAGTATTAGTGCTTGCAAACTGGCTTCGGTAACTAAGTGGAATTTTAGCACAAACGTCAAGCGCCAAGCTCATATTGACCGATTTCTTTGACGGGCAAAAAATATGGTGTCTGCTTCATTCGTATTTGCTCATGAAATGAAGTAAAAAATTGTGATGCGACATGCTTTTTATTTTTTTGTTTCCGGTACTACTTTTTAGTTTGTATTCGCACCACAGACATAATAAAGTATTTTTGACTATGTCTGTGATCCGCGCCAAAATAATATTTCAAAAGGAACTTAGCGCTGTTGCTGTAAGGAATATTTTTGAATAATTTATTACAGATTTGCTCAAATTTGATAGAAATAAAAGATATATTGAGTTGAGGAATATGTTGTGTATACATAAGTATTTTGTTTTAGATTTTTCTGTTTTAGACTGACTTCAATATATTTTTCAGTTTTTACAGATGCGTATACTACTACTTTACATACTCTCTACTTTTGCATAGAAAATGACTGGCAATCTACTAGCTAATAGATGGTGTTAGTAGGTATAAGATATGCTTAGATAGACATGCTCACTAAAATAACTTGTTTGTACAGAAATATAATTTTACTAAAGTGCTCCTTATTTACAGGCAACCGACGTAACGACATTATTAAGTAATTTAAAAAGCCTGCATAATAATTAGATTAGGTAATACATTTTTAGAACCTTACAATGCAAAGAAAAGGAAATGTAAAGAATGTTCTCTGGTATTTGCTGATATTATGGAGGAACGAGCCGTACGAGGTATTATGTTCCTCTAACTCAGCTATACTCAACCTGCGGCCCGCGGGTCGCATGCGGCCCACTGGGCCTTTGTTATTGGCCCATCTGAAGTTACAAATTTCTGAAGAAACAACGACTATCTTAGAGTTGGCTTCCGTTTTAAATTGTAATAACTCAGAGTTGTTTTTTGAGTTCATCAATTTTAAAAACGATACCAATCTAGAAGTTCTGTTTAAAAAAAAGGGAAAACAAATAATATGTGGAATTTTGTATTATTGTTGCCCAAAAATATAAAAGCGTCCAAAGATGTGCCCAAATCCTAGTAACATTCTTTGGGTCTACGTATGTGTGCGTATCGTCTTTTTCAAAAATGTAATACACAAAGAACGTTTACAGAAACAAACTTACAGATTCTCATCTGGATGATGTTGTATGGATAGCATGTAGCGACAAGCCAGATATTGATAAAGTTTTGCAAAAGTGTTCACAGTATCAAAAATCGCATTAAAACATGTAAACATCGTTGTTAAAACTTCTTTTTTCATTAATAAAGTAACTACATCGTTAACTTGGAATTACGTTTTAATTAAGACCTAAATAATTTTTGCTTGCGGCCCTCGACACCATGACTGAAAAATGTTTGTGGCCCCTATAAAAAAAAGGTTGAGTATGGCTGCTCTAACTGAACACGATGACGTCACTGTTGCGTTGAAGGCTTCAATGATGTTCATGCAACATAATATGCATTTTATACACATATTTAGGTAACAAACAAACCAACTAAGATTCCCAGAAGGGCAATTTTTTCCATCCGAAGTCGAAAAATATCAAAAAATCTTAAAACTGCTATAACTCAAAAACAAACGACTGGCGCCTCAGACCGACAGAAAAAGAACTGGCGCCCCCTGGTTCACGGGACAATTTTTGTTGCAAACGAGCTCTAGTATAACTCCATTCATGGTATAGGTAGGTCGAATTACAAATGCGCTTACAATGCTAAATGCTCTCCTGACTTCGGCGTCTGAGTGCGATTTGTTTGCGTCGAGATGGATAGATGTGTGTCGTGAATGTTTATGTTTTTGTGAGATGATGGATGCCCAATAAATTAGTGTTATTATTTTTATTTCTAAGGTTTTTATGTTACTTTATTTTCTATTTTTATACATAATTGTTTATATGTTAGTTATATGTACAACGCATTAGTTTTAATTAAACTGTAATGTTGTGCATTATACTTGAAATAAATAAATAAATAAATAAATAAAAATCATCCTGTATCGTTCGAGGAAGAGCAATTATTGCCAAAAATATTGAAAGTTGCCCTTCGTGGAATAATTCGGTTACCGTTCGCTCAGGTGTTATTCGAGCAGTTGCTGTTCCTGGAATGCCTCCATAATAGGACATGGTTTCTGCAGTGTCAACGTTTGCCACTTGATTTATATTATGATAGCTCTAGACGAAATTAATTAGGGCAAAACTGTTTTTTATTATTCAAGGACGTATTACACACTGGATGTGTACCTATTATCATAATTTTGTTGGCTCTACCTTGGTCTATCTAGGTCATTATTTTAACAGATGTAATGGTACATCATGGCACCTTGATTACGCCATTCATCCATGCTTGCATACTGTATGGACATTTACGTTTTCAAGTAAACGTTGGAAACTTTCTTTTTTAGAACAATATACCTATTGAGTAAATGAGGAATATGATTAATGATCACTTAAAAGTAGATATGTGTTTTTCTTGCTGTAAAAATATAAAATCATAATGTAACTAGGTTTGTAGGACAGATACTAAATCTCCTTTCCATCAAAGTCTTTTTTTATTTGTTTATTCAAAATTGACTTGCCATTGACCGCCTTCTCACCTGATGTTAAGCGATGGTGCGGTTGACGATGGTTCACGCTTGCCCAGCAAAAACCTATTCTCTCGAGCCTTGAAGACCACCAGATTATACTTATCTGGAAACACAGACGTCGGCAACGAACTCCATTTTTTGCGGTACGCGTGATACGATGATGATGTTGCATGATATGATGTTGCTTCCATGCTAGTTGGTTCCAATACTGATGAGATTTGTTACCGTTTTATCACGTCTCTGCAACAACGAAGTGCTGCGAACAATCAGTGAAGCCAAAAAACAACCAGCGCTCACGTACACACCATGCACTTGAAGGATATTTGCTTTCAAAATGATTGCTGGACGATGCTGCGAAATATGTACTGAGAGGTGTGAGCACGGTTTGAGGTGAGGGCTCAACTTTGAATTATCTTGATATTTATAGTTATATATGTAGGTATGTATATTTTATTATATGTATAATGTACATAGGTATTTATCTATTTTTATTATATGTAATTATAAGTTCGTAGTACGAAACATATTTTACTACTTTACTGGTGCATCTACCTTATTCTTTGTCTCTGCATTACCCTAAGGTTGTCTGGTAGAGAACGCCTATGGCGTTAAAACCGCCTTTGTACCCTGTTGTGCATAAAGAATTAAATAAATAAATAAATATATGTGCGTGAGCGCTGGTTGTACACACGGTTTTTTTTAGCTTCACTATTATTGTTCGCAGCACTTCGTCTATTTTTACTAATTCTATGTTTTCTGCTAAGATTATTTGCCCGATGTATTACTGTCTACATTTGTATTATCAGGGTCTTGAGGGCAAGATCGGTTCCCAGTTTGACGACACGCGGTCCTTCCTATTCAACACTTAGGACAAATTCTTCTGCTTTCTATTCTGCTTCTTTACTGAAAAGCAGACCATAACCAAATGGGTTACTATTACTATCAGCGACTTGGTAAATGTTATGCACATAAATGTATTTGAAACTACTAGGTATATAGTTACCTTGAAAGTGTTATGCATATAACGGAATGCCTTTGTAGATTTTCAATTTTTCCTTCATCTCGACTCTCGACAGTACAAGGTAAAAGTCAATTTCCTGATTATTAGATTGCGCTTGCACATGCAATCTACCAATCAGTATTAATATAGCATGCATGTTGCGTTTTCAAAATAATTGTTGCACAGACAACATGTATTTCCTAGTAATATTAGCATGCTGCTAGGTCTTCCGCAGGAAGAAGTGACACTTGTTAGATACAGCAATGAATAGGTTATTAGAGAATAGGTTATATAGGTATGTATGAGATGGGGCTCGCCTACAAACTGGGCCTGCCGGGAGTGGGAGATGAATGGGGAGCGTAGCCAATGGTGCTAGGAGAAACATCGTGGTTGTTTTAGTTGGTAAGAGTCAGACACTGCTCTTCGTCGATTTCATGACATAACATAACATAACATAACATCACGCCTGTATTTCCCTGAAGGGGTGTGCAGAGGTGTATAGTATAACTGGTATAACTGGCGAAATGTGGGTGTATAATTTCATGACATCCTTCATTAATGACGATTTGCTTAAGGTAATTTTTATTTGCGGACGTTTTGCTCCCTGGTCCCACCACCACCACGGTGGACCACCTGCTACAAAGGAAGTTTTGCTCTAAGGACCACCTGATCCTAAATGGGCCGTAGGGCGTCCATCAGGATTTCCCCACGCTAAAAGAAAGGGATAGGTGCATATTTTAACGTCCGTTGCGGCTTTTT
Source organism: Asteroscopus sphinx (assembly GCA_949699075.1). Taxonomy (NCBI): domain Eukaryota; kingdom Metazoa; phylum Arthropoda; class Insecta; order Lepidoptera; family Noctuidae; genus Asteroscopus; species Asteroscopus sphinx. The sequence goes on along the minus strand of OX453022.1, from coordinate 14,430,699 downwards.
TTTAACGTGTTGAAATCCTCTTGGACGGACTCCGCCGGGGACATGGAGCCAGTGTCGGACTCTTACCGACTAAAACCACCACAGTCTTTCTCTGTGATAGTTTTATAGTCCGAGACTGGCAGTCTGTATGAAGATAACGGAGAACGGGTGTTATGGCACAAATTGGGAAACTATCTTACATTGTTTAAAGTTTAGATTAAAATATGCTGATTTGATTAGGACCTAGGAGTGATAAATTCCTTTTTTTACACAGTGAAATCCAAAGTTAAAAGTGAATATTATATCCGGTGTCCCCGCAAATTATCCTTTTTTTCTCATTTAAGTGATCAAATATCAATGGACTATAAAAGTGTAGCAATCAAGTTAAAGTTATTTCACTTGGTGACCCTAATTTAAACTTACTGACTTAGAAACTTAGCTGAAACCCTGTGCTATTAAGAAAAAGTATGGGGATTAAAGAACATGTTATAAGCAGTCATGAAACATTAATTAGATACAGTAATTGCAAGTCCCGCCAGCCAGCGGCTGCACGGACATAATTATGATTAGCTGTATTTAAAGTGCAGAAAGATGCAATTGAGATTTTTCTCTTGTAATATACATACAGGGTGTCCAGCTAAAATAGCACAACATACTAGAGACGGTGCTAGCTTATGAACTTACCAAAATAGCAAAACATGTGTTAAGAAAAGAAAAAGCTTACGGTTTTCGTGTACAACCGGAAATTCATAAATATTGAAAAATTGGTACTATAAGTCAGATTTTCACTGCCCTGTTGTTTAAATTTGCTTTTTATGAACATTTTTCTTTAATTACTCTTGAATACTTGTCACATCTGAAAATATCATTAAACGTTTCAAAAAACAAAATAAATAATTTACGAGAATGCATCGAATTTTTTAGATTACAAACTTAAAAAATCAGTATTGAAAAAAAAACGGATATCTTACTTAAAAAAAACTTTTTTATTGATAGTTTTATAAATGTGCAACCTGTCTACAATTCCTTTACGAAATATGGGATAGTTGCTAGTTTTGTTCCTAAGGGACTGATTTTGATAATTATTTTAGGTACTTAATAAAATCACAGAACAGTATTTTAAATAAATTGTACAAATCGTCTACCTTGAGCAAGTAAGTATGCATGTACGGCACTTTATGAAAAAATTACTTTTTAATTTTCTTAAATTAATTTCTATAATCGCTTAGGCAGCGGCATTCCCTCTCGTGCTTAATTATTTTGTTGATTATGTGATTCCTTGATTCATGGTGTAATGTACAACGTGTGCATACATTGTTGCCGGGAGACTACGGTTAAAGAGTCCAATTTTACCGCCGCAGACTTCAAATACATCGTGAAGATCCAATGTTCTTCAACAAAGTTTTATGAAACGATGAATCTGTCTGGTGAAAAGATGGTTACACTTTAAATAATTTGCAATGCCATTAGAAAATCCTCGTGAGTCAAGAGAAAATAGATCGCAGTATCAATTTAAAATAAATAAAGTTGACCAACGAAAATTCGTAAACTAATAAAAAAAAACGATACCTTCGTGTAAAGTATTTATTTCGTTTTTTGAAACATTTTAACAACGATATTTTCAGATGTGATAACTATTGAAGAGTATATAAACGAAAAAAAATCATAATAAAAGTCATTTTATACAACAGGGCAGTGAAAAATCTGACTTATAGTAGCAATTTTTCAAATATTTTTTAAAACCTTTTTCTGAAGACGTGTTTTGTTATTTTGGTAGGCCATGACCAAAGCTAGCACCTTCTCCAGTATGTCGTGCTATTTCCTAGACAACCTGTATACATACATATTATCACGCCTTTTTTCCATTGGAGTAGGCCATAGTCTTGTAAAATGTTTTAACTGTGAGAAACTATTCTAATTAATCAAAGTTTTTATCACGTCACGCAATAGATAATCTATTATTTTGCCGTCACACCGTCGGCGGTCTTACACCCGTTGACGGCGATTGCTTAAATATATGTTTTAACAAATAATATTACCTATGTCAAGAACAGGACGTCGGTTTATACTCTTCGTATACATACTATAATAAAGTCTGCTTTTTCTCTCTTGTCTTATTTCGTAAACAATCTTGGCATGTGTCTATTCAAATAACTACTGATAAAATATAATTACAAGTTCTGCACATGTAACTAGGTTAAAAAATGTATTTAATGTGTGAATTTGTTATCATAATGTCTTTTAATAATTCTTATTGACGAATTGCATTAAAAAGACATGCCAAGATTGTTTACTAAATAAGAAAAGTAAGAAAAAACAGAGTGTACGATGAAGTAAACGTACCAGGCCCCTCAGAAAGTATTGCGAAAAAAAGTTTTTATATATGGGAGACTGGCCAGTTATAATGTTTTTCGAAAATATGATTATTTATAAGTAAAAATAAGTAAGTTCCAATTTCAAAATTTCCCTCCACATTTTTTGCGAGTTAATTCAAAGTATTGTGTCTCACTGAAATATGGATCTGCGCCGGGAACATTTTAGAGCTATGATTTTATACGATTTCAAGTGTCGCCTGAAACCGGATGAATCGTACGATAGACTTCAAATGGCATTCATGGATGAAGGCCCTTCCAAGGCAACCGTGTATCGTTGGTATAACGAATTCAAGCGCGGTCGACCAACTTTGGGGGATGACGAAAGAAGCGGTCGCCCTTTGACGGCTGTTACCGAAGAAAACGTGCTAGCAGTGAAAAATTTAATCCAAGACAATAGGCGAATTACATATCAGGAGATTCAACACATATTGAAGATTGGATCGGGAAGCGTTCACGAGATTCTACACAGCCATCTTCGCGTGAGGAGGATAGTATCACGCTGGGTGCCGCACAACCTCACCGATGCTCAGAAGCAGGCCCGGGTGGAATGGTGCCGTGATATGCTTAACAAATTTGAAGCAGGCTCGTCTCGGCGTGTTTACGACATCGTTACAGGTGATGAGTCCTGGATTTATCAATTCGACCCAGAAACCAAGCGCCAGTCGACTGTTTGGGTGTTTCAAAATGAGCCAACGCCTACCAAAGTGAAGCGATCTAGAAGCGGGGGTAAGATTTTGATCGCTAGCTTTTTTAATTTGACTGGCCACTTGGTATCAATTCCCTTACGGGATCAAAGAAGCATTAATGCCGAATGGTATACTACCAAATGTTTGCCAGAAGTTTTCTCTGTTATAAGCAACAAGCGACCAAACACAGGGCTCCGCGGGCTACTGCTCCACCACGACAATGCACCTGCGCACACCGCACTCAAAACGAGGGACTTCCTGGACAGCACGCCAGTCAAACTCCTGGGTCACCCTCCTTACAGCCCTGATCTAGCACCGTGTGACTTCTTTTTATTCCCAAAAATAAAAAATCAGCTCAAAGGGATACAATTTTCGTCGCCGGAAGATGCGCTGGCTGCGTTCGAGCAGGCTGTAAACGAGGTGTCTGCGGCGGACTGGAAAAAGTGTTTTGAAAACTGGTTTAGGCGCATGAATCTTTGTATAGAGGCTGGTGGAAAGTACTTTGAAAAGATTTGATAAAAATATATGTACGTATAGAACAATTTTTTTTAGTTTCGCAAAACTTTCTGAGTGTCCCACGTATAAAAACGTTTATTTTCACCAAAATCTCGTGGCGTTCATAAATAATGGGAAGCAATAAATAATAAAGAAATTGATCGCTATCTATATCAGAGTGGCGCTTAATGTTGCAGACCTTTCTACTACTGCGGCGATTTCTTTTGTTGCGTTTATTGGATTCGCGTGCTCGATATCCCGGTACGGTGTAGACTTAACTATGTTTAGAATAGACGCTTTTTAAAGCTTTTATTTAGCTTACTTCGTTGTTTATTTGTCTTTTGGTCTGCTATAGCAGATTAACAGACAGATAGACCACTTTTGCAAGTCTTTAAGGCTGAAATTTTGCAAATATGTGTAGTTACGATGACATTTTTTATTTTTACAGCGTGTCGCGGATTTGATTCCCGTACGGAACAAGTAGCTACATAAAATAAATACAATAAATAAATATTTCCGGACGTTTTTTTTTTTCACAGCTCCATCTATTCCCAACCTAAGCAGAGCTTGTACTATGGGTACTAAACAATGGATATGATACTTATATACTTTTCTTTTTAAATACATACTTATAATACATAAGAAACACACAGACCAACACAAACACTTATGTTCATCACATAAATATTTGAATGGCCTACACGATAATTGTTCAAGGTCTGGGTGTTTGTGCATGTAAAGATTTACCACGAAACAGGAGTAATCCTAGCAACTTAGGCAACGTTATTGCATAACAATAAACAATAATACTAGTATATTATTATCTATTTTATGGTTATTGTTTAAAAGATATTACATTTTTTGTTTGAAACCAGGGATGGTCTGTTTCCAGATTTTCGTATTGTGGTTGAAATTAAAATGATATATTCTGCAAATTGGACGGTAAAATCACTTTTGTAAGTCGATTATTTTAACTAAATGGCATTGGAGTTTCCTATATAAAAGAAATTTTGAAAGAAAAAAATACCAAAACAAACTTTATGGTGTCTGTATTTCCGATATTCGTATTTGATGTATTCTTAATTGTAATGACAAAGCATTCCATAGGCGAGCAGCCTGAACTGTAAAATAATTACCAAAGGAAGAATTACTATATCACTAGGTTTAAGATTACCTTATGTTGTCTGTTTTATATAGTTAACGCTAACTTTACCTGTGTCGTATTTAGCGTCAACCTTGATGACGAATCAATAAATAAAGTAATAGAAATGCACCATAAGGCGCCATGGTGCCTATTCTATGTCCACTGTGGCTTCTTCAAACATAACTGTTTAATGTCTAGATATAAACGCGCCGAGCCAGCTTCCGGGCACGTCATTCTCTATCGAACTCGGCGCAAGCGCAGCCGCATGCTACCCGCGCTTTTTTGACATTCGCAATTAAAAAAGTGTATTTACTTTTTAATTAGTGCCTGTGTTGCAAGCCTAAATGTAAGTAGATATTTAGTATTTTATGTTGGCCGTTGACATTTATTCTTTGGAATGTAGGTCAACATTGCTTTGTTGTGCACGGCTTACCGAGCCCATGGTTTTATGATTAAGCCTTTATCAATACGCATTAAAAGGTTAATTTATATTTGTCATCGTTTATTTTTTAGGCAGTCTTTATGTTAACTGGTTTTAAAATCGTAATTTTATGCGTGCTACTTTTTTAATTTAAAAAACTAAGTTGACCTACTTTGAGTCTAAAATTAAAACATGTGATTTTCTTTGAATGTCTTCTAAGAAAAATCACATGGGCTAGTTTTAATTTTATATAGGTAGAATGTCTAAAATAAAATAAATTTAAACTACTTCTACTAACTAGTTTGTGTTCAAAACATATAAAAACTTTGACAAACATGAAAAACAAGAAAACTTGTCGTCAAGAGACTAGTTTATATGTTTTCTTATAAATTATTTTGAATATTCTGGAAAAATACAAACGAGGTTTGTTTTTTTAATTATCACCTTATTACCTCTTTGAGTTGATTTTCTCATACCTATCTTATTTAAGTAGATGACGATATAATGTTAGGATATTTCCTCTGACCGAGACCGAAGGTTTTCTTTATTAATTTTTTACTAGACTGCCTGCGGCTTCGCTCGCATACTGAAATAAAATATAGCCTAGATGTTACTTATGTATAAAGTAGCTTTCTAATGGTGAAAGAATTATTAAAATCGGTCTAGTAGTTTCAGAGTTTATTAATTACAAATAAACAAAAAAAAATCCTCTTTAAAATATTATTATTAAATTATTATTTAGTATATTATTATTACTATAGATTTAGATTTCTTCCTTTCAACTGCTTCATTTCGTACACACGGCTACACATCAAGCTGTACAAAACCAGTAAAGGCTGACCTCGCGTTGTAAGGAAAACCTATACAATGCGAGGTCAGCTTATACTGGGAATGTACAGCTTGATGTGTAGCCGTGTGTACACACATGGATGCAACATATTACTTTTATGTTATTAATGAATACTAATATTGGAAGGATTTGTAGTTAGTCTTGAAAATGAATCATTGAGCGACATGACCATTTCACAAAATTTGGTATTAATTCGGCGTAGCCCTCTCAGGAGGTTCTACCATAAAAATCATCATATTGAATTTTTTTATCGTGTTATTTCATTTTCAAAATTGTATGAAAACTAAACCAATTTCGCAAATTCTTTAAAAAAATAGTTAAGTATCACAGACAGTAAAAATATATTGTTTACTGTCTTGTTTCCCGGGTCGGGCAAAGTGTTATTGAGTTTATTCATTAGGAAATTCTCAGTAGCAGCCCGGAGTCTGGATTTGTGCCCGGTTAGTGGCAATAGGCTCGCCCCCTATTACATGGGACCTACAACATAACTGGCGAAATGTGGGTGTACTGTATACCTCTGCCTACCCCTTCGGGGAATACAGGCGTGATATTTATGTATGTATGTACTGTCTGTGAGTATATTAATAGAAATCGAAGATTTCAAAATAAGAATTTAAGATTCTGTTATCTTATTTGCTGGACAAATATCCAGCTGACGACGTCATACATTTTATTATACGGCGCGTCTTCACGGCGTATTTAGTTGACAAAAGTTCAAGGTCATATTCCATCATTGGTTGTCAATAAATCATGTACTCTCAGTTTGAGTATTTAATACGGTCATAAATAAAATAAGTCGTTTTAATGCCAAAATTGAATTTAAACTTTAAAAGTGGAGAATTAGATTCACAATTCTGTGAACCAAATGTCATCAATCACTGTCACGAAGCTAACGCTACCTCATTCTGATTTTAAACATTTTCTATTAACTAACTCATTTTTGATTAATTTTACGTTTTTATTACTTGACGGCAAATTCTTTTAAACGTTCTAAAGTTTTGGGAAATATTTTGTCGTATGATTATTTAATTTAAATAGTAAAATAGTATTTTTGAGAATATTTATGCGAATGAAACTGTTGCTGCCTAGTATTTGTAGTCCGATGCGACTATTACCACGGTTTTATTAACTCGCTTTCAATCTTGTCCGTCTGTTCGGTATACATTTTTCAATCGATTTTAAACTAACTTCGGGCTAGAGACTTGTAATAGTTATTCTACGTACGCCTGCGAAAGTTCCTAGCTCAAATAAAAGAGTGCTATGCAACGCATGGCACAGCTAGTATAATAAATAAATAATTATGTTTGGGACATTTTTACACAGCACCATCTCGTCTCAAACCAAGCGGAGCTTGTGCTATAGGTACTTTTTTTTAAAGTAAATACATACTTGTACATAACAAACACCCAGACCAACACAAACACTTATGTTCTTCACATAAATATTTGTGTTCTGTGAATCGAACCCTCCCATTTAGATCAATACTATTTTATTTAAATGGGCTTGCGTTTCACCGCCACCTCCGAGTGAAAAATGGATGCTCGCTGCGTTTGTAAAAAATATTAAATTATTAAGGGTGTTTTGAGGAAAAACCTGGTTTCGCCTATGATGTGATATGTTTTGAAAGTCTTTGTCGGCGTCGGCAATTTAGGTAATTGCAAGCCTATGTAAAAATCGACGTAATTAGATATTGTTATTCCAGGCTGATGATGATGATGATGATGATGATGATGATGAGCTGATGCCACATAAAAGTCGCTCCGTATAAAATACTGATACTATCTACAACGTGTTATTGAAATAACTGAAAACTTCTTAAGGGGGTAACTATGAAATCGTGAAAAAAAATCTCATGTTTCCTACATTTGTGTTCACATAAATCGACAAAATGTAAGGAACAGATGATTTTGTTTTCGCGATTTCATGGTTGGTCTCCTTGTAAAAGTTGTTCATACTTATGAGTGCAATGCTTAAAAGGTTTTCAGTTATGTCAATATCACGTTGTATACTTTTTAAAATTATAACATAATTAACAATACTTTTATTTTTGCAGATAATAAGAAGAGCTGAATTGTGAAAATGCGTCCGATACTATTAGGTAAGTTTATTAAATAGGCTCGTATATACTATAGTTAACAATAGTGTTGCCTGACAATCGATAGACGATCGATTGTCTATCGATAGTATCGAAAAACCCCTAATCAATCATACTATCGATCGGAAGGTATCCAAAAATACTAACGATACTATCTATAGTACCGATTGATTGAAATCAAGCAATACTATCGATAATATCGATAGTATTGCAATATAACTATCGGTGTTCATTGACGTCATTTTTACATTGAACTTACTTTTTAGAAAGTTTATTTTCCTAGCTTCTGTATTGGTACACACCACACTGTTAGGGTGTGCCTACTTAACCATTTCTTTAATAATCTTATATAGCAATACTATCTAAACGATAGCACGATAGTATCGATAGTATTGCATGTTTTCGAACAATGGATACTATCGATAGTATCGTAACAATAGTTTGATACTATCGATAGTATTGCTGGATACCTGCCAATCGATATCGATAATATGACTGATTTCAGGGGATTTTTATGCAACACTAGTTTACAAGTTAACTCGCATGTTTTATGTAGTTTCTCAAGCTGACTTCAAGAAGTCGGCTTTTCATTATGATAATATTTATGTAAGTTGATGTTCGAAAGCTTGTGAAAGTTTGAGGAAGAAACAAGAGCTAGAAAACACAACACTTAATTTTTATTTATAAGGCACACCAACAACATACAGTCATTTATGTTCGAATATTGTCTAATCAATCTTTATTTTGTGAAAATAGGTGTACATGGTGTTGGCCAAGTGCGAGTCGGACTCGAGCGCTAATGGTTCCGTACCACCACACATGTGTATTTGCCTTATTTTTATTATTTGTTTTTAAACTATAGATGCCCTACTATCACACCAAGTTGGACGCATGTACGTATTACAGTTTTTAGGGTTCCGTACCAAAAGAGTGCCAACGGGACTCTATTACTGTCATCCGTCCGTCTGTCTATCTGTCTGTCCGTTTGTCTTTTTAACACTAATAGGAAGCCAGTTGAAATGTTCACAGAATATGTGTTATTATAGCCATACTGAAAATATAAGAATTAAAGAAAGACTGTTGAACTGTCACTGTCCTGTGCCAAATTAAAGTTTTTCTTACTTCTTTCTTACTCTCTTTCATATAAAAAACATGAAAAATACTAAAAATATAAAAAGTAAAATAAAATATAAATAAATAAATAATTATTTTTGGGACATTTTACACAGCACCATCTAGTCCCAAACTAAGCAGAGCTTGAGCTATGGGTACTAGACAATGGATATAATACTTATATACTTTTTTTTTGTAAATACATACTTATAATCTATAAGAAACACCCAGACCAACACAAACACTTATGTTAATCACACAAATATTTGTGTCCTGTGGGAATCGAACCCACGACCTCGTGATCAGCAGTCCAATCCCCGAACCACTAGACCACAGACGTCGTCAATATGCATTTTCAACGTTTTTTGTTCCTGCTCTGTCACTATATATTTACTCACGAACAATTTAATTTTACCATGTTTTTATTAACTCGCTTTCTGTCTGTTCGGTACAAATTTTGCAATCGATTTTAGACTAACTTCGCGATGAGCTAGAGAATTGAAACTTTAAACATAGCTTAAAACTGGATGACAATGCAATATTAACTCGCTTTCTTTTTTAAAACGTGGTTTAAAAAAATCACTTTCATTAAATTATTATGTTATTGTTTTGTCATATACATGCAATTACCTTCCCTGCTGCCATCTTTTAGTATTTTGAGAAATTAATGGGTAGGTCCACTAAATCATCATCCTCCGAGCCTTTTTCCCAATTATATTGGGGTCGGCTTCCAGCCTAGCCAGATGCCGCTGAACATCAGTATTTTACACGGAGCGACTGCCATCAGACCCCCGCGACTCAGTTACTGGGTAATACTGACATTCAGAGGTTAAACCAGTTGTGAGACCTTCAGGCTTCTGACTACCCGGAACGACTGCCATAGATATTCGTATGACAACCGGGACCGACAGCTTAACGTGCTCTCCGAGGCACGGAGGGGTCTCGATGTGTAACGAAACGGTCACGCATCCACAGACTGACCGTAGGTCCACTAAATCACTTTTGAATAAAATATTGCTTATGCCGTTCTTGGTCTCGGGGCCTGATTAATTTATTAATTTCATTTATTTATTTGGCTCTTCAACAATGAGTACACTGATCATGAAATATGAACACATTTCAAACTTAATCTAAGTGCCCCATTACTTAAAGAAGAGCACTGCATGACATACATTAAGCACAATTAATATGATTACAAAAACATTATTAGATAAAACAACAAACTTACAGCCTTGAATTGATATCAACCAAGCTTTAAGTTTACCCCCTAAAACACACTACATACACTATGGCATGCAACTAGAGAATGTATGAACAAGGTTCAGTAGTAGTAGAACTTCTGTGTGAAAGAGCTCGTCCGGGGAAGTACTACCGCCGTACCTACTTCTCCGCCAAATAGTGATGCTTGCATTGCTGTGTTTCGGTCTGAAAGGCGTACCTTTAAGGCACCTACGGGCTTTAAGGCACCCGTAGGTGCCGGTGAAATTACAATCACATGAGACTTTCCATCTTTATGTCTCAGTTTGGCGAACCGACTTGCAGTACCATTTAGGCAACTGCCTAGGTGGTATTGCAGTTGTTATGGGCAAAGGTAACCGCTTTACACCAGGTGGGCCTTTAGCTCGTTTCGCCATCCTATACTATAAAAAAAAAAGGTTGTCGATGTTTACCTAACCCCTTGAAAATTTAACGCTAGATGGTTATGATTGAACAAATGTGGTATGTACATACATATGTGTGGACATCATTCTATTTGTGTGTATTGTCTAAGTCATGAGCTCATCTCTCAGATTGAACGTAAGATTATCAAGAATAAAGATGTTTTTTATCGCGTTTGTCGAGGAAACCGAATTCCGATGAATATCGATTTTATTGACATTGCAAGCTAAACTTGTTTAAGTAACATACAACATACATAAGAAGTCCATTTATTGTCCCACTGCTGGGCACGGGCCTCTACCACGAATGAGAAGGTTAAGGCCTTAGTCCATCACGCTGTCCTAGTGCGGGTTGGTGGACTACACACCATCGAGAACTGTATGGAACACTCTCAATTGTGCACCTTTCCACACGATGTTTTCCTTCACCGTTAAAGCAAGTGATAACCAAATGATGATCCACACATGAATTCAAAAATATTAACTGTGGGCCGCGTTCGGACTGAGACACGCATGGAAGCTATCACATGAAGGCTATCACTGTTTAAGATAAAAAAAATCTGTAAAGCATACTAATGACAACTAAGATTAAAATGTAAAGATAGCATATTGTACCCAGCCCACGCACAGCACACGGCACTGTGGATGGTTTTGTAAAACGTGCAGTAAAGTAAAACCGTAATGCACGTCACGGTGACACGGGTGAAGCTTTTGCGAACAAAAGATATCAACGAGCCGGCTGGCAGTCTACTGTCTTGAGCTGGGATGGGTTCACTATACAGCGGGTGTAATGGCGCACAGAATATTATTGTACCAAGACCACGCACTGCAAATGCTGTGGATAGTTTTGTAAAACGTGTAAAGTTATGCCGCTATTCATATTGCCATCAAGTCACTTAGTGGCTGGCACGAGGGAAGATTTTGCGAACAAAAGACATCAACGCTCTGGCTGGCACTCTTACTGGTCTGAGTTGGGTTGGGTTCACTATTCAGCGGACATAATGCCGCACCGCACATTATTGTACCCAGACCACGCACAGCACATGCTGTGGATGGTTTTGTAAAATGTGTAAATTTATGCCGCAATTTATATTGGTCTCAAGTCACGTAGTGGCTGGCACGAGGGAAGAATTTGCGAACAAAATACATCAACGCGCTGTTTGGCACTCAACTAGGGTAACTGGGCTGGGTTAAATTGCGGCGGGCCTGGGTTCGACCTACATAGATATTAAATATATAAATGGTCGCACAGAAAATGTTTATATATTACTTAATTACCTACTGTGTGAAGTATTGGCCCCAGAAATCAAACACAGGGACAAAACACAGAAGTTGAAAAAGGGAAGGTAGGCCTTAGCTACGCTACAGGCTGATAATAATAATAATTAAGTACTTTTTATTACCGTTTCAAACTCAAACTTCATACCATAAAAACCTGTTCCAGTCTGCTTATGTATAGTAAAATAAGTTATTTGTTGAAAAATCAATTTTTCAAGACGAGCTTTTATAAGACACGGATTTGGTACTGTAACCCAAAATCAGTGTTTAAACGATAACTACAGCAGAGATCTTGTGACCACCTTCAGACTCCATCATCAGATCAGCTCCTAACAACCATAATATTGCATTGTCATCGGGTTCAGCCAATTCTGATAACGGGAAGTGGTTTAAATTTGGCTTGCAAGATTTGACCTAAACCATCTAACAAACCATTGCGTTGCAACGTTTGTTAGTTCCGTGTGGTGCCGAACGTAAAGAATTGCACCACCCTATCTCTTCTCATGGGTGTCGTAAGAGGCGACTAAGGGATTCACCAGAGGATGGGCAGTAACGTTCTCTGAGAATTTAAACAACCAACTGCGATCGCCAACCCGCCTACAAGCGTGGCGATTATGGCATATCCCTCCAACATGCTTGGGGGAGGCCTGTGTCCAGCAGTGGACATCTTTCGGCTGTAATGATGATGACAATGATGAACTAACAAACATTGGAAGTTAAATAAAAGCTTGTAATAACAAGGTTCCAACAGGATTTAGTTGTATTACAGTGTTTTACTTATAAATTATTAAAATTATGTTTTATGAGGTCTAATGTAGGTAAACATAAATAAAACACAATTAACAGTAAATATTATCACGATACAATGATAATTTGATTACATTATGATAATTCTAGTAGTTTATTATCATAACTACCTACGTAGGTACAATTATTACACGACCTTCTTGTACCTTAACTATTATTTATTATTGAGATTGGTCGCGTACCGCCGTGTGCACCGGGAAGGTTGTACGCACATAATTTCCAGTATAAGCTGACCTCTCATTGTACTGAAAGTCTCTACATTGCGAGGTCAGCTTATACTGGATTTGTATAGCTTGATGTATATCCGTGTGAACAGGGAGAGGGAGCGTAGCTAACCTATAATATGTTTACCCAGGTTATAGTATATCTGCGTGCCAAATATCATTCAAATCTGTTTAGCCCTTTCAGCGTTATTGAAGGACAAAAAAACAAATTACAAGCTTTCGCATGGAATTTCGTTGTTTCACGTCTATAATATAAATATATGAAGGGAACAGGGAAAAACCATGTGATGTCACATTTTTATATTTTTTGAAGTAGCAATGCCATTGTCTAGTTCAAATGTGGTAGAACGCAACACGAAAACACACTTTGCACTAGCATGCACACTGTGCAATGGCACAGACCCGGAGTAATCTACTTTCAAAAATATTGATACAGTACAATAACAAGCGAAGATCAAAAGTTTATTAGCGATTTTCTCAGTTCATTGTCTTTGTGACATTGCATGTTTCCCCCCCTTCTGCCCTTCATATTAAAAAAAATAAAAAAACTGAACCTACCTCATTTAAATTGAATGTTAAAATCTTAGAGACACCCTGGTCGTATCCATTATCATGAAATCTAAAGACCTCTTGAACAAAATAGACTACACTACAAGCCTTAAGAATTTTGCCGAGACTACTATAATATTCACTGTTTACGATACCTACTTGCGAATTCCTATAAAATATACATTTTAAGATGCGCTTCCAGTCACATATTTATTATTTACAACCCAGTCTGTGGGATTCTTTGAAAATAATTTAAATTTCAAAGTTGAACATCCGTTCATTTAGTAAAAACTATGAAGACAAAGGGAGACTCGCGTCTTCGACATAACTTTGCTACGTGACTGTATTCTTTATCTGAGGTTGCATCAGTTACCGAATTCGGTAAAAAAAACACATAATTTAGATTAGGCTGTATGATATTATGCCTTTGTTAATTTTGAAAACAACAAGAATGAATAAAATGTATAGATTACCGGGACGACGAACAAATTTGCTTAATTTTTTTCTTTCTATAGATACTAGCCTTTGCCCACGGCTCATCATTCATCATCATCATTTCAGTCGAAAGACGTCCACTGCTGGACATAGGCCTCCCCCAAGCATATATTGGGGGGATATGCCATAATCGCCACGCTTGGCAGGCGATTGGCGATCGCGGTTGGTTGGTTAAATACTCGGAGAACGCTGCTGCCCATCCTCTGGTATATCCCTTAGTCGCCTTTTACGACACCCATGATATATAGTGGTGCAATTCTTTACGTCCGGCACTACACGGAACCCGAAACCCGCGGCTCACTCACGTTTTATTAGATTTATTACAGAAAGATGTCATCGCGCATTCCCCGGAAACTTTGTAGGTACCTTCCCGGGATAAAAATAGCTTTTATATAATATGTTAATCCGGGCTATTTGTGTGCTAATTTTCATTCAAATCCGTTCAGCCATATTAGCGTGATTGAAGGACAAACAAACAAACAAACATCCATAATTTCGCATTTATAAATTATATTGGTATAGGATTTATCAGATGGAAAATCTGATTGTTAATAAAAAGCGTCGTTTAATTTATAAATGAACGCGTTAACACTTTTAATTAAAGCTGAATTCAAAACGCATACAATCTAAGAGTTGTAAGCAGCAGTGAGATACAAAGATGTGTTTATGCGCACGCGTCGAACTTGTCACATCAATATTAATGTTTTGTCGTAAAGGAACGAGTATGAAATACTAAAATACCGTCTGCCGTTATTTAATTTATGTCTATTAGATGTGTTTGTGTTTATTTAAAAGTTGTTTCCTGTCTCATAATTGTTTATAATATTTATTCCATGATAAGAGGTTCCTTATTAAGAACCTTTTCCTTAGGAGCTATTTTGGGTTAAGACCTAATTCAGAATTTAGAATAATATCCCTGTAGAATTATATTGTTACGACGGAGGGTTAAGCAGAGTGGACTGAAATACTTCAACCTCGATTTTCCTGGACTTAGAGACGTTTTCAGCAGGCTGAAATGCATTTTCAGTCCGTATCAGAGGAGGCTCTATCACATACCAAAGAATCGAAATTTTGAGTAAGTTGCCGTTGTTTTCAGGCGCCTGAAACATGTTTTCAGGCCGTTTCAGAAGCCAACAAATCCGATGCCGACATTTCCTGAAAACCCATTTTCAGGCGTTTTCAGGACCCCTTAGGGCCATTTGACACCCACATGTAAAATTGTTGATGAGTGAGCGAGCTAGAGCTAAATATCAGACAAGGATAGACGAAGAACCTTCTGGAAGAGAGTGAGCAGGATAGAGCTAATATGAGACAAGGATAGACGAGATTCGACAAGCTTCGAGAACATTCCATTCTAGAAGTGAGTGAGTGAGATAGAGGATAGATGAGGTTCGACGAGGTTCGAGAACTTTCTATTTCGAGAATGTGCAAGTGAGAAAGAGTTATCTTATGACAAGGATAGATGACGTTCGAGGACTTTCTAGTACCACGACTCGCGGCCTATATAAACGGCGCAGCTGAGCGCCAGTAGAGTTCAGTTGGAGTTCAGTGGGAGTTCAGTTTGGATCAAGCGATACAAGCGATAACATCGAAGCGATATTCGGAGCGATTTAACTAGTAACTTTGTGTGTTAATAAGCGATTCAGTGTAATTGTTCAGTAATAAAGTGTTCTCTACGCATTTAATCGGCTTTCTATCTATATACGAACCACCAGCTCGTAACATTTGGTGTCAGAAAGCGGGATAGAAAATGCCGATTACGCCAAGAGAGGAGGAACCGACTGGTAATGAAACGCCGAGTCGGATGCAGACGAGACAGTTAACGGCAAGACAGACAGCTCAGGACGCATCAAGAACTATGAGTCAGGAGGAGGTCGTCCAACAGGGACCTCAGCCTCAAGGTGGGAATAACGATATTACCAGCTTATTCAATTTGATGCAGCAAATGGCAAGAATGCAGGAAGAGCAATTACGAGAAACACGCGAACTAGTTACAAGGCAGAAAGAGCAAGTACGCGAAACACGCGAACAAGCCACAAGGCAGGAAGAGCAAGTACGCAGACAGGAAGAGCAAGCCGCAAGGCAAGAAGAGCGGTTCTGTAGAATGGAGAAGATATTTGAGCGAGGAGCAATATTGGAGGAACTCTATCTTTCTTTTAAAAATAAACAAGATGAGGTAGAGATTAAGGTTGATCAAGCTGTCGTTAGTGAAGCAGACATATCCGAACAAGATGATGCCAATAAGAGCCAGGAATCGGACGATGACGAATATGAAGCAAATGATGGTGAAGATGAAGTTAACATGTGTCAAGAAACTGAAGATGACTCAGAAGATACAGATGGCACGTTCAACCCGAGCGGGTCGGAGGAGGACGATAGCAACTTCTACCCGGAGGTGGGCAAGGGAGTGGTGGGCGCCACACAGCGCCGCAAGTCGCTGAGCCGCTGCCGCTCCGATGGCGAGCCCGCCAAGCGCGACCGCAAGGTCAAGGGCAAGAAGGGATGGCCAAGTAACCTGAGTCACGGTCGAAAAGCAGAGTCAAACAGCGAAGAA
The DNA here is from genome assembly GCA_949699075.1 of Asteroscopus sphinx. NCBI lineage: Eukaryota > Metazoa > Arthropoda > Insecta > Lepidoptera > Noctuidae > Asteroscopus > Asteroscopus sphinx. The sequence goes on along the minus strand of OX453022.1, from coordinate 14,413,976 downwards.
GAAAGTAAAAAGTCGGAGAATGAGAGCGAGAACGAGTCCGGAAGCGATACAAAGGTGTCCGAGCAGGAGCTCAAGTCGAAGCGTGGGCGGACAGCGGCAGCAGCACCGGCACTCGTGGCAAGAGGCCGCAAGGGTGCGCTGGCTAAGAATGTCAACGCTAAGGCCACGCCCGTCAAGCGGAAAGCACTCACACCACCTGCACAGAAGAAGGCACCCGCTGCCAAAGACGCGGGGCCACCAGCGAAGAAGAACAAGAAGGCTTCCTCAGACAAGAAGTACGGCGAGGGCAGCGTGAAACTCAAGGAAGAAGGTAGCGCCGAGGAGTCCAACACGCCCGTCGACGAGATGACCAAGTGGCCGTCCACTGACGAAGAGATCAAGACGTATGACCCTGGAGGGTGCAAACCTAATTGGGATGGGCCGTCACGAAGATCAACGACGTCGCTTACCGAATCCGAAAGGACGGACGCAATCAACCGAAGATTGTACACATTGATCGACTGGCCCGGTACTACGGAGATAATGATGCTCGGGACGAGCATGTCTTAGGAGGGGGTAGTGTTACGACGGAGGGTTAAGCAGAGTGGACTGAAATACTTCAACCTCGATTTTCCTGGACTTAGAGACGTTTTCAGCAGGCTGAAATGCATTTTCAGTCCGTATCAGAGGAGGCTCTATCACATACCAAAGAATCGAAATTTTGAGTAAGTTGCCGTTGTTTTCAGGCGCCTGAAACATGTTTTCAGGCCGTTTCAGAAGCCAACAAATCCGATGCCGAAATTTCCTGAAAACCCATTTTCAGGCGTTTTCAGGACCCCTTAGGGCCATTTGACACCCACATGTAAAATTGTTGATGAGTGAGCGAGCTAGAGCTAAATATCAGACAAGGATAGACGAAGAACCTTCTGGAAGAGAGTGAGCAGGATAGAGCTAATATGAGACAAGGATAGACGAGATTCGACAAGCTTCGAGAACATTCCATTCTAGAAGTGAGTGAGTGAGATAGAGGATAGATGAGGTTCGACGAGGTTCGAGAACTTTCTATTTCGAGAATGTGCAAGTGAGAAAGAGTTATCTTATGACAAGGATAGATGACGTTCGAGGACTTTCTAGTACCACGACTCGCGGCCTATATAAACGGCGCAGCTGAGCGCCAGTAGAGTTCAGTTGGAGTTCAGTGGGAGTTCAGTTTGGATCAAGCGATACAAGCGATAACATCGAAGCGATATTCGGAGCGATTTAACTAGTAACTTTGTGTGTTAATAAGCGATTCAGTGTAATTGTTCAGTAATAAAGTGTTCTCTACGCATTTAATCGGCTTTCTATCTATATACGAACCCCCAGCTCGTAACAATATATATAAATAGAAAGGTACACAAAAAAGTTAAAATCTAAGTTTTGTGTCAGAAATAGTTAGTTTTGAGAAAAGGCACATTGAAAGTTTAGGTTAAAAAAACCACAATTTTATATGAGTTAAAAGCATCGTATAAGAAAGTTTGTTAACGTAGATTTAGGATCATAGAACAATAATATATCAAAAACAAACAATGTAATTTTTCACCTAACTTCACAAAAACGAAAACATCTCGGAAACTAGATGCCGCCAACGTCATTCAAATATACCTATTTATATAATTTAATGAACTGACGTGGGTATAAGGATATTAGGGCAGATCTTTCCTTTGAAGGGAAAACATTTCTGTTTCTGTTACTATATATTGTTTGTTTGTTTCATAATCTCATTAGATCTCATAGATTTCGGGGCTAGTCTTGTTAAAAATATGGGATGATATTAAATGCTTTCATTAAATGATACCTACGGTCCATTCGGAAAGAGTAGTCTGTAATGTTTATTTTTTGTAGTTTTATGGCCTTGTCGAAAATACGAAGTCACTGTTTCAACTTTGTGCCAATTACCCATAATATTTTTAATGAAAACTATGATTCAAAATAAGAAAAGTGCATGGCCTCACCTTTATTTTAACAACCACAGTTAAAAATAAAAAAGGTTTAAATATCTTTGTGACACTGTTCCACTAGAATTTTATTTCATTGCCTATCTAATATCTATATTGTTTCGTTTGGAATTTTTATAGCAGTATATGCGTGTGCAGTCACTTGCAGTAATATCTACAATTATATTTACCCACTTGTGCAAGTAAGGAGTATTACTAGTTTATTATTTTGTTCTGTGGCTCGCTGTGATTACTTTCCTTAGAGGTATGCACTTAGAGAGCTAAGTACGGCTTGCAAAAAATAATTACATTGGCTGAAAAACAATATTATAAATTACCAGTTTTACCCCCAGTTTCCGAAAGGCTGATCAACGCAAAAAATAACTAATCAGTTGTCAAATCTCAGGTCAAGCGATGTGATTGGTTGTTAACATTTTTGCCGGCCAATCACAGAAGTTGAAATTAGATTTGACAACAGATCAAATTGATCAGCCTTCCAGAAACTGGGGGATAATGATAAACTGTGCCTCGAAGAGCACGCTAAGCTGTCGATCCCGGTTTCCATACGAATATCTACGGCATTCATTACAAGTAGTTAGAAGCTTGAAAGTCTGACAACTGGTCTAAGCTTAGGACGTCGGTATTACCCAGTAACTGGGTTGGGGGGCTCTGATGGCAGTCATCATCATCATCATCATCATTTCAGTCGAATGACGTACACTTCTGGACATTGGTATCCCCCAAGCATCGCCACAAAAACCGGTCCTGCGCTTCCCGCATGCAACGGATTCCCGCGACCTTCATCAGGTCGTTGGTCCACCTTGTAGGGGGCCTACCCACGCTGCGCTTTCCAGTACGCGGTCACCACTCCAGAACTTTTTGGCCCCATCAGCCATCCGTTCTGGAAGCAATCTGGTCCGCCCACTGCCACTTAAGTTTGGCAATTCTTCGGGCTATGTCGGTTACCTTCGTTCTCCTGCGAATCTCCTCATTTCTGATTCGATCACGCAGGGACATAGACACGAGCATAGCCCTCTCCATTGCCCTTTTGGTGACTTTGAGCCTTCTTATCAGGCCCATTATGAGCGACCACGTTTCAGTGCCGTAAGTTATTGATGGCAGTCGCTCTGTGTAAAATAGTAATGTTCAGCTTTATCTGGACCGTTAGACGGGAAGCTGACCCCAATATAATTGGGAAAAGGCTCAAAGTAAGAGAGAGTAAAATAATGGACAATAATATTTAACACAATAGCAGATAAATATCCTTGTAGTATATAATGTTAACCTGTTAAAACTGCATAGTGAAGTAAAAAATTGGTATACAACGTGTTGTTGAAATAACTGAAAACCTCTTAAAGGGTCATTGTACTCATCAGTATGAACAACTTTTACTATGGAACAAACCTTGAAATCTAGACTAGATTCATAACGTTTTAATAGTGCATGTAAATGCAAACAAAAACTTTTAAATTTTGAAGTCCAGAAAATCAGTAGCAAAATACATTGACACTTAAAAAACCGTTTAAAATCGATAAAATCATCACCTCCTCTCTAATCTATCGCTAAGTGGTACTCGTCTAGTGTGTACAGTTCTCACATGTTGCTGTCGGTACCGCAAGTACAATGGGTAGGGTCAGCGCAGTGCGTTCACCGCTCTGTGCTTTACTTTACCTCACATTGGAGCAATCAGCGCGGGCGCATGCCATTCCCATGCTTTCTACGTTTACAATGAAATATGCCAGAGTTCAACATTAAAGTTCTTGAGAAAAAAAAACATAAGTGCATAGTGTACGCTTTGGCCAAATGTGCCCCTATGCACAGAAAATATTTCTGTCTAAACAATTGTTTAATAATATGATGGGAACAGTTTCGTTGTTAATTTTTTTTTGAAAATTATAGCCTCTTGATAAAAATCCGCTACTTGATTTTGAAACAAGATGGGGCACATAAGTTAGTTTTTACTAGCTATTTCTTAAACATTTCTTTTTTCTTTCTTGACGATCTGAACAGCTGTATCATATAAAATATATTATTAATTATCATATCACACTGCCACTACATGCCATTGCATTGCATCCCGACCGTGACGCTTGCGCCTGCACCACCGTCTCGTCTTCGCTACGTGCAGATAATCTGCGCGTAATCAGATTCACTCGCCTAGCGCAATTAGCACGGTTGCACTGCGCACAGGCATTATTAGCGATTGAGATCAGGTTTATTACTTTGACCAACTCCAACTAGCTATTATGTATAATATCTACATAAAGTAAATAATTTATCAAATTATTCAATAAACATAGCGTCTAGCCATTTTGTTTAATCGCTATTTAATCAGATTTTCTCTGTGACATACATAAAAAACAATAGAAATAAATAGAATTTGAATTTGAGTATCCGGCACGAGTCGTGAGCACAGATTCCACTGCGTAAATGGTCGAATCACTGTTCACAGTGCAGCAGATCAGAAACGGGCACTTGCATTGGCTTAAATATATGATAATGCATAACTTAATATACGTAGAAAAGGGAATACTAGAACACGGTGACGACAGAGACTACTACGCAGGTACAATTTGTGCTCACGTCTCGTGCCGGGAACTATAATAGATTCGAATTTCGAAAAATTATATTGCTGAAGCAGTGCATCACTATTGACAATAAAGTACGGCAATTGTTCCTTCATACGTAGCTGTCAAATATTTACGGATCTTCATGAGCAGGCAAACGTCAAAAACGCCATCGCACCTATAATAAATTAGGTTTCCGTACAAAAAGGGTGCTAACGGGACCTAAACTTAAAAATTGTTACATACAACGTGTATTTGAAATAACTGAAAACCTCTTAAAGGGAATGTAGCAGCCAAGTGGCGCCCCCATCAGTAAAATAATTATTACTCGCTGAATCTTGGGTTCGATTCCCGGGTCGGGCAAAGTGTTATTGGGTTTTTTCTTTAGGATATTCTCAGTAGCAGCCCGGAGTCTGGGTTTGTGCCCGGTTGATGGCAATAAGCTCGCCCCCTGTTACATGGGACTTGTAACATAACTGGCGAAATGTGGGTGTACTATTACACCTCTGCCTACCCCTTCGGGGAAATACAGGCGTGATGTAATGTGTTATGTGTTACTCGCTGAATACATGATTTATAGAACATTCATTTTTAACAATTAAAGTACATGTACTGTAGTTTAATCATAAACTATTCTGTAAATTATAGTTCGTTGTAGTTGTAAATAAAGAAAGTGCGAAAAACGGCCACTTTTGGCACTTTTTCTATCTACAAAACCTAACTTAAGTTAGGAATAAATATCCACTTGAATTTACATATTTCCATAAACTGACTAGTAGGGTAAGTAGCGATAAATATTTTATGCAAGCATCGGAGGATTTTATAGAAGCAGTAAAATGGCTACTTTCACGGAGAAGAAATCGCTTTCTCAAGAGCCAGTTACAGATACAAGATGAGCGAAATATTATAACAAGTTCTAAAACGTGAGCTATTGAGGCCATCATAGACGGTGAAGATATCGAATATGTGTATGTTACTAGCCATATAAATCTAAATCATTTGTAATTTGGATTTATATGGGGGGGGCTCGTAGCGATGCAACTACTGCGCGGATTGTACGATCTGCAAGGTTAAGCTGCACTTGCCGCGGTCAGTCTGTGGATGGGTGACCGTTTCGTTACACATCGAGACCCCTCCGTGCCTCGGAGAGCACGTTAAGCTGTCGGTCCCGGTTGTCATACGAATATCTATGGCAGTCGTTACGGGTAGTCAGAAGCCTGAAAGTCTGACAACTGGTCTAACCTCCGAATGTCAGTATTACCCAGTAACTGGGTTGCGGGGGTCTGATGGCAGTCGCTCCGTGTAAAATGCTGATGTTCAGCCGCATCTGGCTAGACTGGAAGCCGACCCCAATATAATTGGGAAAAGGCTCGGAGGATGATGATACTATATTAACAGGAGTACAGTACCATATCTAACTTATGAAGAAAATAGTTCGTTTTGTATGTTATAGTACTATTATTGTTATTGTACGGTTATTGTATCTTCATCATTACATACGATTAAGTTGAAAAAATCTGTGTATTACATGCTGCTAATTGTTGCACTAGTTAACCTGTTTAAAATGATGAAAATATTGGAAGTGAAATGTGTTAGAGTCTCATTAAGATGTAGGTGTTGAGGGGTAAACACATACAAGGGCACATAATGTGAAAGTACAACAACCTCAATGGATGTACCCAGACTGTATAGAGTCGTAAATCGCAATGTAAACCAGGCCTTAAAGTCTATAAATAAATTGTCCTGCAGCAAACAGTTACCATGCATCGATACCGCTACATGTATTCGACCCACATCTCGAGATGTCTCGAGAACCAGTCTCATATCGATACCGACCGGAACAGTTACATCGAGAATTAATCGAGTCAGTATAAAGAACATTTACTTGTTTACAAGTCGTGATAGAGGCTAATATGGCAAACATTAACGCATCAATGTAGACGTTAAGAATGTAACTGCTATTGGTGTTGATGATGGAAAGTATTTTATTTGAGTACTGGCTCTGCATGGTGAGCCTATGTGTAATACTAATATTTTCATGCATAGTTTAAGTGCTTTTCCAAGTTCTGCCTAGAGCATATTTTAGAGCAGATCTATCTCATAAAAAAAAGAAAAAAAAAGACGTATAAATAAATAAATAAATAATTTTGGGACATTTTTACACCTATATGTTCATCACACAAATATTTGTGTCCTGTGGGAATCGAACCCACGACCTCATGATGAGCAGTCCGACCCTCGAAATACTAGACCACAGACGTCGTCATAAAACAGACTCTATTCGCATTGGTCTCTGTAATTGCCTTAAGGCCACGTGGTTCGATCGCGTAGTTCGATTAATTGCTTGTGTCAACTTTAATTGATGGCATGAAGATTGATCAGTCTTGAAATATCATACTTATAGATAATAAATTATTTATTTTTCAGTATTGTTCGTGGTGGGATTAAGCAGTGCAAGATGGGTTCGTAGCGGTCTCCCTACCCGGCCCAAAGACACCAGCTTCGTGGGAGAAGCTACCAGTGAACTGGCAACAGCAATTTTCCAGGTAATCCTATATGTATATTTTTTAGCCTGATTGTGTTAACAGTCCATATCATACTTGGTGCGCTCGTGAGATCTTGAGCTCGTACGAATGGAGTCAACTGTAATTAGGGTTTTTCTGGGGATTATTATTGTATAGCTCAAGGATGGAATTTTTCCCACCATCATATAAGATTTAATATCGTAATTAGAGGATCATTTGAGATAAATTGACTCTATTCTTAACGCCTTAGAAAGTGGAATACTTCTGGAAATTTTAGGTATATTTATAAAATATAAATATATACATATTTTTTGGACATTTTTACACAGCACCATCTAGTCCCAAACTAAGCAGATCTTGTACAGTCGACTGCATAACAGTGGTAACACTTCAATTCGAAAACCGCCCTTACTGCTTACGAAATAAAGATGCTGCTAGTGTCAAAGTGTTACCACCGACGTGCGGTCGACCGTACTACGGGTACAGTAGACAATGGGTAATTATATACTTTTATTTTGTAAATTCATACTTTTAATACATAAGAAACACCAAGACAAACACAAACATCTATGTTCATCACAAAAATTTTGTGTCCTGTGGGACTCGAACCCACGACATCGTGATCAGCAGTCCGACACTCGAACCACTACTAGCAGGCAGTGTAGATTACAAAAACCGGCCAAGTGTGAGTCGGACTCATGCAGTAAGGGTTCCGTACCACCCATCGACCCATCGAACCCATAGAAACTGATTTAATTTACGAGAGTTTATCAAAAGACATCAACGATCGTACGCGAAATGTGAATTTTTGCATCTCTTTCTTCCGTAGGTACCACCACATATCTCTATGTTTGTCCTGTTTTTAGTATTTTTTGCAAAGTATGCACTATAATCAGACCAAGCTTGACGCTGGTATGTATTATCGTTTTATAGATAGAACAGGAACAAAAACGTTGAAAAAAATGCATGTTTTTCGGGGTTTCTTGTATGGGGACCCCCTTTTGTTTTAGACTTTTTGTTCTTTGTTCGTGATACACCTCATAGCAACGCATATTCTCTGAACATTTCAACTGGTTATCTATAACCGTTACAAAGATACAGCCCTGTGACAGACAGACGGACGGACGGACGGACAGCGTAGCGAGAGTAATAGGGTCCCGTTTGCACCCTTTGGGTACGGAACCCTAAAAATGATGATGTGAATGCAAAAATCATGCATTTGCTTATTCTCGCAACATGATTGAGAACCACGGCACTCGGCACGATCCCCACGACACGAACTTATCTTACTGCAGGCCTAATTGATGTCGAGTATGTATGAAGAGTAGGTACATACTCGACAGCATGTAATTACGAAAGTATGTAGAGGTTGAGGTGACCGCGGATGTTTCCATAAACGCTTGTGTTAGTCGCATATTATTATAATAACACAGCTACAACAAAGATGGCTGGATAGAAAAGATAAGCAATGCACTGTAAAAAAAAATACAATAATTATATGCTGACTATTATTTTTAGACTGAGCTTCTCAACCAGCCGAAGTTCAATCGAACTTAAATTCATTTTTGAAACTTAAGTAATAATTATTTTATATGATAAAACAAAGTTTAACCGGATTAAATCGCGTATATTATTTAAATTGGTTTCCCTGACGTTTCGAAAGCTTTGCAGCATTTCGTGGTCGCAGGTAGACTAAGATGACAAGCGTCTTTACAAATATTTCTAAAAAATTATTTCTTAATGTGTAGTGATCGCGAAAACCTAAGAAGTTATTATTTTATATGATTTGCAGGGTTACATCGACGATGACAAAAACATCGCGTTCTCACCACTCGGCTACTCAGCAATCCTGGCTATACTTGCTGAAGGTGCCCGTGGAGAGACCAGAGAACAGCTCGTGTCAGCCCTACACCTGCCTGAAGACTCCAACCTCACCAGGAAGACATACCGCTTTATCATGGATAGGCTGAAGAACAATCACGAATACAAATACAACCAACCTGAGTTGAAGAACTACTTCTATGTCTACAAAAACTACACAATCAACGAAGATTACAAACAGATCCTGGAAGACTACTACTTAACTGATGTAAGGTCCGTCGAGCGATACAATCCCGAACTGCATAATATGCAAGATGATGATGACGAAGAAAAGGGTGAATTCACTATCGAAATCTCCGACAAGACAGAAGATAATAAGAATGAGGAGATCCCAGAAATGATGCCTCCTAAAGAAACAGACGAGAAACTTATCTCCTTTGCCGTCGACGATATTCCTGAGAAAGTAGATATTTCCCATATGGATTACAAGCCTGCAAAGAACATTAAGGAGAAGATTAAGCTAGTGAAGACATACCCCAAGAAGACTGAATCTGAAGATGATGAGGAAACCATGGTAGCTGTTGAGGCGAGAAACCACGCCAGGAGCCTTAAATCTCTGAATGATGTACATGATGTGTCATCCAGCCTTTCTGTAAACAGTGTCGGAAAGAAATCCAGTAAGTATTACGTATTACTCATTTATCTTTCTTTTAGTATCGCTGTAAATTGAAGAAACAGTCAAACGTCAATTTGAAAAATTACAAAAAAATATCAGTTTTACTTGTTATCCGATTATGCTGCAATAAGAAAACGCTTATGTAATGTGTTTTTCATCAACTCAGCCTATCTCAGTCCACTGTTGGACATAAGCCTCCCCCAAGTTGTGCCACAACATCCGGTCCTCTGCCTTCCGCATCCAGTAAACCCCAGCCACGTTCTTGACGTCGTCGGCCCACCTAGCGGGGAGGCGCCCTACGTTGCGTTTGCCGATTCGCGGTCTCCACTCAAGGACTCGTCTGCTCCAGCGGCCGTCGGTCCTTCAACAGACATGGCCAGCCCACTGCCACTTCAGCTTATTGATCTTACAAGCTTTGTCAGTCACTCCGGTTCTTCTCCGGATAATCTCGTTACGGATTTTATCCTTCAAAGAAACTCCAAGCATAGCTCGCTCCATAGCTCGCTGAGCGACTTTGTGGACTAGCCCAACTAACTGACAAACTGTCAGTGTCCACGTCTCGGCACCGTAAGTCATGACAGGCAGGACGCACTGGTTGAAGACTTTCATCTTCAAACTTTGCGGTAATGTGTTCTTGGAATGACTTAAATAAAATAGAGATAGAATATTCTCACTATTATTCGTTCACCATTTCAAATATTTATATTAATTAAATAGATCCAAGTCAGTACCACAATGAGATTTTTGTTGTTGTATATCTTATAGATTTGTAATTTTTATTCTAGCCTCAATCTCCGACTCCCTGATGATTATTTTCAACGGCATGTACTTCCGCGGCTCTTGGAAGCATCCCTTCGAGACCATCGAGCCTGGTCTGTTCTACAGGTCCAACACCGAGAAGAAGCAGGTCACCATGATGAAAACTAAAGGCACTTTCAAGACTGGCTCGCTGCCTGAACTCGATGCTGAGGCTATCAAGCTGCCTTATGACGTAAGTATTTTATTGTTTTACGGTGATTGTAGATGATTTGATTTGATTGATTGCAGATGTACCTAAAATTATTTACCAAAACGAAAAGTACAAAAACATCTTCGTTGAAAAAGAAGTGCCCCTCTAAAAATCTATATGAATTTAGTGTATTTAAATAAATGTTACTGTTCCTCTGATAAACACACAACATGATTCTGCAAGACCTAAATAAACGGTTCCACAATATTGTCAAGAAATGTGTTAAAATATGTTTCCTTATCAAGTAATCTTTACCAGGGTGGCCGCTACGCCTTGCTACTGGTAGTACCTCGTGCCCGTGATGGTCTGACGAGACTAACAGCTGACCTGCCCATCGTACCGCTCTCCGACATCCAAGATAGCCTGAAGGACGAGGAACTATGTGTGTCCTTGCCTTCATTCTCCGTGGAAACTACCACAAAACCCGTCGCTGCTTTGGCTAAGGTTGGTAACGGTTTAATGTTATTTTAATTAATTATTATAAGCCTGAAGTGTCCCACTGCAGGGCAAAGGCCTCCCTTCTCTCCTTCCACTTCTCCCTGTCTGTTGCTACAAGAGTCTAGTCCTTTTGGAAGGAGTTTTTTAATCAAGTTATTTATTATTTATCCTCATTGAATAATTCTTTAGATTTCTACTGCTAAACGTTGCCTTCGAAAACAATTCTATTAAAAAAACATTTGAGTAGCTTTGGAGCGGTTTTGTTTAGAGCAAATAAAGTTACAGCTGGCTTTTTTGATGACAATCTTTTCGTAACAAGGGTTTTTTTACTTTCATCTAAAAAGAAAATGTAATACTTTTAGATTTTTTGGGGAACTACTAGATTTAATAATGTAATAGGTGCACTTACAAATCTTAATGACCAGTGCGATTGACGCAGACTAATTTTGCGCATAGGTATTTCTAGGCGCGAAGAGATTATTCCTTTTATTAATTTATTAGTAGTCTTCGCTCCCGTGATACGTAAAGTAAAAAAAAGTTCATTTTTATCCAGGACGTAGTCTATCTGTGTGTCAAATTTCATTTAAGGGGAATTTAGCAGCCAAGTGGCGGCCCGATCAGTAAAAAAAATATTCCTCGCTGAATACATAATTTATCGAAAATTAGTTTTTACGATTGAAGTACAGGTACTGTAGTTTGATCAGGAACTATTAACTCTGTAAATTATACTTCGCTGTAGTTGTAGATGGAAAAAGTGCGAAAAACGGCACTTTTGGCATTTTTTCTATCTACAACTACAGCGAACTACGAGCGAGTGACTGGTTTCTGATTAAACTATACTTCAATTGTTAAATACGAATTTTCGATAAAATTTATGTATTCAGTGAGTAATAAGTTTTTACTGATGGGGACGCCACTTGGCTGCTACATTCCCCTTAAATCAGCCCAGTACTTTTAGCGTAATGCTCGAACAAATTAACAAACAAATAATTACAGTTTATTTATTTTTTATTCAAAATTGACTTGCATTTGACTTTCACCTCACCTGATGCCTGGTGTTAAGCGATGGGGTGGTCGACGGTGGTAAACGTTTGCTCAGCAAAAACCTATTCACTCGAGCCTTAAACACCACCAGATTATTCACTCTTTAGCGATACGCATGATAAAGCTATTACCAAATCAGTTCGTGCGTATAACAGTTTAATTATGTAATTAATGTACATTTTTCGTTTGTTACATATAGTTTGGCGTGAGCAGTATCTTCAGCCGTGATGCGGACCTGACAGGTGTGTCTTCAGACGAGGGTCTGTTCGTGCAGGAGCTGGTGCAGCATGTCTCCGTGCGTGTCGATGATGCAGATAGCTCTGCTTCTGAACTCTCAGGTAATAACTGATTTATTTGCATGCAAATTCTTACCTTTAGGTATCCAACGTGCTAAAGAATAATTTTAAAGAACGAATCATACAGAAGCTGAGCAAAATTATAAATACTAATCAATTTTTTTGTGAGTTAAGCAACTAAAAAAAAAAATTGATTAGTTTTTGTTGTTGAATGTTAACTAAAGTCTGTTTTTTATCTCTTCTCCTAAATAGTAATTAAACTTGGCATGTCTCCTTATTCAAATAACTACTGATAAAATATAATTACTAGTTCTGCACATGTAATTAGTTTAAAAAGTGTTATTTAGTGTGGGAAATTGTTAAAATGACGTCTTTTAATTTATTTATTTATTAAATTTATGCACACACAGAGAAATAATAATAATAATCATTATTATTGACGAATTGCATTAAAAAGACTTGCCGATATTATTTACTACATAAGACAAGTACGAAGAAACACGAGTGTACGTAAAAAAATAATATCGTGTTGTCAAATAAATTTAAAATTAAATTATTCATTTTGCTTACAGCCTCCAACACTGTAATGGAACTATCAAAGAACCTACCTCTGGCGCCAACCAAGTCTATGCGTCAGTTCAAAGTGGAACATCCCTTCATCTTCTACATCTTGGATACCCTGGACAACCTGGTCGTAGTCGCCGGCAAAGTAATCGATCCCGAGAAACCATTCATGATTGATGACGCAGTTGCTGTTTAAAAGATTCAATAATTTTTAAAATCTTTATCGCCATTCCACGGTGTTTCTTCTTCAAACTCTGAAGAGTCATCAACATCGCCTACTTTGCCTTCGGCATTGTCGAGAGCCCACCCGTTTTGCTCGTAATTATTTATTCATTTTGATGTACTTTATACCTTGCTGTGAAATGTACAAGTTTCTAATAAACAACCAGATGCATTTGATAATGAAAAAGTACACAGCGTAGTTTGTAAGTTAGTTTTAAGTTATTATTTATTTTTTGTAAAGTTGTGATATGATTAAGATTAAATTATTTATTTGAATTGGCATCTCTCGTTTTATTTCTAAGGGTGGTATGCCACTGGTCAAAATTCTTTGTCCAGTTTCTTTATCCAATCCAATTTATTGGATGACAAGTGTTTTTTTACATACAACATTTGATGAAAATCATCCAATTTATTTGATCAAAGTCACATTGAACAAAGAAATTTTACGAGTGGCATACCATCCTATAGTATGACTTTTGTAAAATCTTGTGAGGGTAATTTAAGATCTTGTCGTTAAAGTTAAATTTTTCGCTCATACTAATGGTCGCGCTGGACGTGATCGAATGTATAAATAAGTTGTGGTGTTTAAATATTATACTAGATCTACTTGATAACATGGCATCCTCAAACCACGAAGCCGATAAAGAGAATGTGTACAGAACAAGGATACCTTTGCCGAAAAATCCTTTACCAGAATTACCAAAACATTTGTTGGTGAAGAGTAAAAAGCCAAAAAATATACAGCAAAGATGTCCTTTGAAGATTCTTAACTCACAAACAATGCCTGAGGCTGGTCCAAGTAAACTAGGTCCACATAATCCCGAACATCTTTTGAACATTGACATGAAATATGTTACAACGAGGCGGGGGAATAGGAGTAACGATTCAGACTGGCATAATACTGTCTTCAACGATGAACGTGTTGATGAAAGTGCATGTGTTGTAACTATAAGGGGTGATGAGATAAACTTGGATGATAATGAGAGACAACGGTATTTTGTTGAGGAAAGGAAGAAAAACATTTTAAGCGAAGCGGTGAGCGTCTCGCCAATTTGGAAGTCTCCTTTGGAACAAAATCGTGTTAGAAAACTAAAGAGGAGTCTTAAAAGACCACATAGTTTAGAGCTGCAGGGTGTATCTTCGACTGCCCAAGTCAAACTAGATAAGCTTGAAAATAAAGTACAACGTCGTCTGTGGTTTAATGAAAATTTACAAGAGAGATTACAATTCCCTGATTTTTGTGAGTACCTACGAATTATAACATTTACTAGATAGAGATTTTTTTCGTATTAAGGTTTCATTGTCGGCTTTTTCGGGTTATTGGTAATGGCGTCACCATTGATTTGAATGTTATTTCGGTAATATTTCCTACAGTAAAGTTATTTTAATTAGTCTTGTACGAATATAATAATGATTTAATGAAAGAAGTAAAACATTCATGAACGACACGTGGTGTCGCTTTTCAAATCATCATCATCATCATCATTTCAGTCGAAAGACGTCCACTGCTGGACATAGGCCTTCCCCAATTAAGGGGGGATTTGCCATAATCGCCACGCTTGGCAGGCAGGTTGGCGATCGCAGTTGGTTGGTTAAATACTCGGAGAACGCTGCTGCCCATCTTCTGGTCTTCCTTTAGTCACCTTTTACGACACCCACGAGAAGAGAGAGGGTGGTACAATTCTTTATGTCCTGCACCACATGGAACGCTTTTCAGATTCCTTTTATTATAAAAGGTAAATAGCATTTTAAAATATGAGAAAGAAAGTGGAATATCTACAAATCTCAGTTTAGGTTCAGTGGGTTAATTTGTTTTTAATGTAAATAAATTGGAGGGAAAATCCCCAAGTTGTGTTGCTTTATCACTAGTAATCCAATACCACAGACATAGTCAAAACCACAATACATACTACTTTGCTTGAAGTTGTTTCATCATTGATACAATATTACCATAGACGAATAAAAAAGGCGGACGAAATCTCGCTTAACAATAAGTGAAGCATCCATAGTAAGACGGATCGCTTAAAAGTACGGGTCCACAATAATATAATTAATTAATTACAATCACATGAGTACGAGCGTTGTGGCGCAACTTGGGAGAGGCCTATGTCCAGCAGTGGACTGCGATAGGCTGAGTTGATTGATTGATTGAATCACATGAGATTTTCCATCTTCATGTCTCAGTTTGGCGAACCGACTTGCGGTACCACATTTAGGCAACAGCCTAGGTGGTATTGAAGTCGTTATGGGCAAAGGTAACCGCTTAACATCAGGTGGGCCTTTAGCTCGTTTCGCCATCCTATACTATAAAAAAAAAAAAAAAAAAACTCACATCATCGACACGAAGAAGAAGAAGACTGGCTGGCACGCACACATTCACACCCATAGTAAGACAAAAAGCCGCGATTACGCAACAAATCTCGTGTGACGTTAGTCATTGTAGTGTTACAGAATATCTAATAGTACTATGGTAGTGTCACAAATAAAATAACAATATCCCGTCTGGTGTGTCGAAATTATAGAGTGTTTAGGAAAAAATGAAGTGCTTCAACCTTTTCTTAACCAGATTCCGTCCGCCTTTTTATTATTCGTCCGTGATATTTCCTAAATGAGCATTTTCAATTGTGATTCGATTACTACTATTTCATTAACTACTTTAGTAAATATTTATTTAATGAAAGTTATGATCGCAGTATTATTTGGGCGCATGTGAATACTGCTGTTATACCCTTTCGATGTTTTATGTTGTTCTAGTCATATTTGTAGTTAATAATAGGGTATTATACTGTAATTGGTGGTTTTGAGATTGGTATAGTTCCCGGCACGAGACGTGAGCACAAATTGTACTAGCGAAGTAGTCTCTGTGGTCACCGTGTTCTAGTATTCCGTTTTCTATGTATATTAAATTATACTTTATCATATATTTAAGCCAATGCAAGTGCCCGAATCTGGTTTGTTGTACTGTGAACAGAGATTCGACCACTTGCGCAGTAGAATCTGTGCTCACGACTCTTGCCGGCAACTATATGTATTGTGTGTATTTAATCGTTTGTGAAGATGGCGATGTGAAGGGCAAAAATCGGAATCTACAACAGAATACAGAAATATTCGCACCTTTTGTGTACAAACACAACATGTCAAGTCAACACAGTATAAGCACCTATACAACGTGTCTTAAGGGGTCAAGTTTTACTATGGGACCAACCCTAAAATCGCAAAAAAAAAATCAGCTAATTCCTACAATTTACCGATTCATGTGAAAACAAATTTAGAGGATAGCAGATTTTTTTTTCGCGATTGCATGGCTGGTCTCATAGTAAAACTTGGTCATACTGATGAGTACAATGACCCCTTACGAGGTTTTCAGTTATTGCAATAGCACGTTCTAGTTTATTATTTTTCCGAATGGTCTCTCGCAGATCGATACCCAAAATAGGTACCCTAACTGCTTAACCGGGCGGGTGGCGGAGAATCCCGTTAGGGACTCCATCCGCCGAAAATTTCCCTAAACCTAACTTATAAACTAAAATCGCGGTTGCAAAACCGCATAAGGGCGTCCCCCAAGGGAGGGCTCGGACCTCGACTTACTGGGGCATTGCGGGGGGACCCCGCCGCTATGTCCCCCTGGCAGCCATTGCTGCATTAGGAATGGTTTTCTCGAAAGTGGCGGACTTTCGGTATATCGGGTGGGTCACTTTGTAGAAAATAATGATGCGTCCTTAAATACGCTTTAAACCGGATATTAGCACATACAATTTTGTGAATATTTACAATCACAGACATTCACTATGACTCAATACTTGTGCAAATCTCGAAGGTGTTTTTTTTTTTTTTTTTTAGTTTATTAACAGTTTAGGCAGTGTAATATTTGTGTCAGATGGATAGGATACGCAGTGTGGGTAGTAAATAACTTTGTTTGTAGGGAAGAGGTCGTATATGCGGTCTTTGAACCGGGACTATGCGACGGATGTGTTCAATTACCTCCTGGCTGAGGAGTGCAAGCCGCTGGGAATGCCCAGGACTTCGAGTATCACGAGGGCTTGTGTTATCAACTGGCTTATGAAAGTCAATGTAAGTTAATTTTGATTCTGTTTTTTTTTTCTCCTACCCACAGATTCCACTGCAGTGTTATATTTCTTTAGATAAACTACTATTACTACTTTAGTTACTTCTCCGCCAAATAGTGATGCTTGCATTGCTGTGTTACAATCACATGAGACTTTCCATCTTCATGTTTCAGTTTGGCGAACCGACTTGTGGTACACACGGCTACACATCAAGCTGTACAAAACCAGTAAAGGCTGACCTCGCGTTGTAAGGAAAACCTATACAATGCGAGGTCAGCTTATACTGGAAATTTACAGCTTGATGTGTAGCCGTGTGTACCATTTAGGTAACAGCCTAGGTGGCATTGCAGTTGTTATGGGCAAAGGTAACCGCTTAACATCGGGTGGGCCTTTAGTCGGTCGTTACATTTCCATAAGTACAGTGTAAGTACAGTAGACTGATTAAAGGCCCGTACAAACCAAAAGCAGCCCGCCATAGAACTGCTTTCAATATGACATATTGCGTCGGTTGTCAAACAATACAACTGCCTTTAACCGCTTTGACGTCACACTGACGCGTCACCCTGTTGTGCTCACTGAGATAATATGTACTACGTACTAGAGTAGACATTACGAACAAAAAATATAGCGCAATGTGCTGGCCGCGGAGCACGCGCGGCGCGAGCGTTGCTAAGCGAGTGAGAGTGCAGGAGCTCTAAAACGTGCTACGGTGTGGCTAGTTAGTGTCGCGTTGGCGGTGGTATGGCGGCCATAGTGATACAACATACAACACAACCATTTCCGCTCCTGTCTGCGCATCACGCTGCCTGGTTTGTCGTCGACGGGTCCAGAATAGGGCAGAAGCCAAATTTAATATCCTATCTATCCACAATGAATCGTGGATATTAATTTAGGCCGTAAATAGTACCTATTAAAAAAAACATGGCAGTCATGGAGACCGCCGACAGAAGTGAAAACTTAGAACTGTCACATTAACATGTCGCATGCAAGGAAGTTATATGTCGCATGTATCCTGCGTATGTACATGTAAGTATGTACGTCATCAATACCGTACGAAAGTACGTATCAATACGTCATCGACATGCAATCCTTTGAGTGACGTGAAATTTTGCCCCTTCAACGTGGCTAAAGTTTTCTGTTCAAAAATCACTATTTCTCTTTGTCTGTTTGTACGCTTAGTTCTTTTAAGCTACGCAATAGATTTTGATGCGGTTTTTAGGGTTCCGAAGTCCTACAAGGAACCCTTATAGTTTCGTCATGTCCGTCCGTCTGTCCGTCTGTCCGTCTGTCCTAATCCTTTACAGCTTAATAACTTCTACAGTTATAAACATAAGTAAATGAAATTTTGTTAAAAAATAGTCTGCATATAGATCTCAATTTTAAAAGAATAAAAAAATAGTTTTTACGTTCTTTAGGGGTGGCGCCCATACATATGAAATGGGGATGAAAAATTTTTTTTCGCTGCTCCCCTTCGTGTGGGGTATCATTGAATAGGTCTACTAAAATGAAGGTAATGTTTTATACACCACTTTTTTATCAGGTGTACCATCTGCTAAATATAGCCCGCCAAAGTGGCTTGCAATGTGTCCCCCCCCTGCCATTTCTAAACTATGCAATGTAGAAACTTATAATCTTTCACATTGATAGAACTTTGTAAAAACTCTCTTTTAAAATTTTTTTGAGTATAATGTGATTATAATTTTTTGAGTTATAGAGAGAAAACTGAAAAATACTTAAAACGTCCTAGTTCAAAGGTCCTAGGACCTTAGATAAAAAATATCATAGCAAATAATGCTCCTTTAGCTACTTTATATTTGAAAAAATCACAAAAAGTAGATTTGAAATGACATTCTTCTTAAATTTGGCTTCTTGAATTTATCACTAGATGGCGCTACTAACAACACGCTCTGAGTCGCGAATGCTGCCGATTATTGCAAGAACTAAAATAGCCATGATTAATATTCGATTTGATTCGTTTGTAATTACACCTACTTAAGGAACCCTATAAAACTGAGCATGGCCCGACATGCTCTTGGCCGGTCTTTTATTATCATTTAGAGAACATCTGCCGGCAGGTTTATATGTATGGGCCGCCTCAGGCAGCTGGGTCAAGAACTTTATACAGATTAGGCTGTACTTCTGGGACATTTATTTATTTATTTAATTCTTTATGCACAACAGGGTACAAAGGTGGTCTTAACGTCATAGGCGTGGAAATGGCGCGTATAGTTAGGAAGGTAGGCGTAATCGCAGCTTTTTGGCATAGTTACTATAGATTTGAATGTGTGCGTGCCGGGCCTGTACTTTTAAGCGAGCCGGCTTACTATGGATGCTTCACATTTGGCTTAGCGAGATTCCGTCCGCCTTTTTTATTCGTCCGAGTGTACAATGAATAAAATGAATATTAATTAATTATCATTAAATAATTTTTATATTTTTATAAAAGAAACTGTAGGTAGGTACTTTAAGAAATGACCACCCTCTGGAATAGGCACTACACTCATCTAAACATAATTCTTGCTGTTCCTAAATTT
Organism: Asteroscopus sphinx; assembly: GCA_949699075.1. Taxonomy (NCBI): domain Eukaryota; kingdom Metazoa; phylum Arthropoda; class Insecta; order Lepidoptera; family Noctuidae; genus Asteroscopus; species Asteroscopus sphinx. The sequence goes on along the minus strand of OX453022.1, from coordinate 14,394,258 downwards.
TAGGGCCCAGACGGCAACCCAGCGGTCATCCAATCGACCTGTTGGTACCTGGACTCTATCCTGGGCACCAAGCACGTGGAACTTGATAACCTGCAGCTCGTCGCGACAGCTTGCTTCTGGATAGCTCAGAAGCTAAATGGCCCTTACATGTGCGCGATGAAGCTCGTCAAATGCGCGAGCAAGGCCTTTACTTCTGGGCAATTAGTGACAGCTGAGAAAGCTGTACTGACTAAATTAGTAAGTTTTGATTTCTATTTTTGTTTCCTACATTATTTCGATCATCATCATCATCATTATTTCAACCGAAAGACGTCCACTGCTGGACATAGGCCTCCCCCAAGCATCGCCACAACGACCGGTCCTGTGCGTTCCGCATCCAGCGGATTCCCGCGATTTTCACAAGGTCGTCGGTCCACCTTGTGAGGTGCCTACCCACGCTGGGCCTTCCAGTACGAGGTCGCCACTCCAAAACTTTACTGCCCCATCGGCCATCTGTTCTGCGACCAATGTGCCCCACCACTGCCACTTAAGTTTGGCAATTCTTCGGGCTATGTCTGTTACTTTCGTTGTCCTGTGAATCTCCTAATTTCTGATTCGATCACGCAGGGACACTCCGAGCATAGCCCTCTCCATTGACCAATACTGTTTTAATAACACAGGGTTATTTTTAGTATAGTGAAAACATAAAACATCCCACAAAGATTTCCGCGGATTTATATTCGATTATCACTTGCTTCAACGGTGATGGAAAACATCGTGAGGAAACCTGCATACCAGAGAGTGTTCTATACAGTTCTCAATGGTGTGTGTAGTCCGCCAACCCGTACTAGGTCAGCGTGGTGGACTAAGGCCTTAGCCTTCTTGTACTGAGAAGAGGCCCGTGCCTAGCAGTGGGACAGTAAGGGGCTGGTTATATTATGAGTTTTTTCTTTCTAAATTACATGCTTTAGAGTTACTTTAAGGTACGGGGAAAAGTTAGCAGAGAAAGTGAAGGATGTTATGCAGGGGGTAACTGAAAGATACAAGGAAACTAATCCAGCTGAATTTCGCCTGCGTATAATTCGGTTTTAGCCATAGAAATCTAAATAATAAGGTAATAGAAGTGGTAAAGGCACGTGTACTTGTTGCCAGGGTTGATAAAAATCATGATTTTTTTGTTTATGACAGCTTTTTTGGATTTAAAAAAAAAAACAAAAAAAAATATTGATTTGTTTGAATTTTTTTTATTTTTTTTATTTGCCTTTGAAGGATTTAAACTTGATTTTTATCATTTACATACTCTTATCTGACAATATTCCAAATATTGTCTACAAAATCCCAATGGTTCCTAAGAAAAAACTAAATAAGTAAAAAAAAACTTTTTTTTTCTCCAAAACTAGTTATCATTTGTTAAATGGTTTTCATAAATGTTAATCTACTGACATAGAATCTTCCATATTTATGACAAAAAATACTAAGCCAATATAAAAAAATAAAAACTTGAAGAAGACCTATCCACTACTCCTTATTTATAGGTACTTAACTTTTACTTATTCACTTATTATGAATATTTTAACGAAAAGTTTTACTAGAATGCATTTTCTATGTAAGAATTAAAAAAAACAAGTGAATCTTAGTATGACAATATTAATTAAGTACAGAAATATAGGAAACAGTTCAGTCATACTTCTAAAACTTTTTTGTGGTCTATAATCAGTTCCGAAAAGTAAATTCAACATCTAATTGAAGCATCTCCTAACTCGATTTTCTAAACTATTATTTGTAGTTTGCTATTGTTTGACGACCTCTGTGGTCTGGTGGTTCAAGTGTCGGACTGCTGATCACGAGGTTGTGGGTTCGATTCCCACAGGACACAAATATTTGTGTGATGAACATGAGTGTTTGTGTTGGTCTGATTGTTTCTTATGTATTATAAGTGTGTATTTACAAAAAAAAAGTATATAAGTATTATATCCATTGTCTATTGTCTAGTACCCATAGTACAAGCTCTGCTTAGTTTGGGACTAGATGGTGATGTGTAAAATGTGCCAAAAACATTTATTTTATTTATTTATTGCCATTTCATTCAATATTCAGTAGAAAATAAAAACTGTATAATTTTTAATATGAATTTTTCTTTTCTAGTCCATACATACACACATTACATTACAGACAGTACATTATGACTTAAATATTTCAATGAAATTTTATGGAAAAAAAATCAAAATCAAATCATGATTTATCAACCCTGCTTGTCGCCGCGAGCAGGTGTCTCGTAGGCACAGACCAGTAAGCTTACTGGTCTATGCTCGTAGGACACCAGTGTGCGAACCGTTTGCTTGATCATCTCTGTTTAGGACGTGGAGTCTAATAAACAAATATTCATACTTTCACATTTATTGTAAATTTTATTTATTAGCAACTAGCTGTACCCGGCTTGCGTTGCAATGCCATCTTTTTTTTGAGCCAGGAACCTTAGCGGGCGTACGTAGAACCACTCACCAAAGTTCCATCACAATCTGTTGAATGGTTTAGGAGCGCATAGAAGACAAACATACAAATATTCATTTTTATATACAACGTGTTATTGAAATAACTGAAAACCTCTTAAGGGGTCTTTGTACTAATCAGTGTGAACAACTTTACAATAGGGTCAATCCTGAAATTGCGGAAAAAAAACAGCTGTTTCCAGCTGTTTGTTTGTTTTGTTTGCTGTTTCTTTGCAGTCATTGTCAGGCATTGTAACTTCTTCCCCAAGTTTGATGTATAATGGAATATAGCTAAATGCGAATTACACATCATCATCATTTCAGCCGAAAAACGTACTCTATGCTAGACATAGGCCTCCCCAAGCATCGCCACAATGACTGGTCCTGCGCTTCCCCGATCCTGAATTACATATCCTAACTATTATAAAACTGTAAATGTCTGTTTGTTTGTTTGAGTATCACGCTAAAATTACAGGACCGATTTTGATAAAACTTTTGCGTTTAAAAGCTGGTGCCTAGCCTTAAAATTGGAAGATAGAAAAAAAAATACTCGTGACGTCGCGGCGGGTGACGCCCGACAGATGGAAAGCTTCTACGCATTTGCAAGTTTGGATAGAATGTACGCGTGCAGAGTTGGTCAAAAATTCTGATAATGATAGGGCTCAATGAGTTCTAGACAAATAAATGGTCCAAACTTCTGATGGTCATATTTCCTAAACTATATATAGCTCTTAGACCCATTGTTCTTAATAAAACGTCCTCATTACAGAAATTCCCAAAGCAACCAATAGTCGCTCAAGAATACATAAACTATCTATCCTGGTGGATCGACATATACAACGCCGGCGAGATAGAGGTGGCAGCCAGCTTCATAGCCATGTGTGGGCTGATGGTGGACCAGGTGCTCTGCAACGAGTACCCATCCGTGATCGCTGTTGCGGCCGTCGAGAGTGCACTGCTGCTGCTGGGGAAGACAGAACTGATGCCGAGGCTGCACTTGAGCCATATGTGAGTGCAGGACAACAATGAGTTGAACTTAGAACTGGTAGATAAGAAATATAGATTACCCCGGCTCCACACGTTGGCCCGAACGTTTGCGCCAACGCTATTCAGCTAAGGATCGGAAAATTGGCGTTGGCCCGAAGGTTGGGGTGAGCGCTGGCAGTTGTCGGTTGCATGTCGGTTTTATCACCCAGGCTCCACACGTTGGCTCGAACGTTGTCGCCAACGTTATTCGCCAACGTGAAGATCGGTAAAATGGCGTTGCCCCGAATGTTGGGGCGAGCGTTGGCAGTTGGCCGTCGAGTGTCGGTTTTATCAAAGGAATTATGCGCCAACAAATTGTGAAGGAATAAAAGTTTTTAACAAAAAATTGAACCGACGAAAACAGAAACTGAAAAGTAAGAAAAATAAAATGAATCTTTTTAGTTTTAACAACTATTCTCCTAACTAAATTAATTCAAATAACTAATTATCAGTCAGTACAAAACAAACAAGCAAAGTACGTGCGAGTTGCAAGTGGTCGAGCGAAGAACGCATTTTTGAAAAGTTATTGTTTATCGTTGAAAATTTCACGTTGATAGTTATTATTATTATTGTGTATTTGTAAATTGCAAGAAATGTTGTTTTAATTTAAATTTTACGTTATTGTTGTTGTTTGTATTTGATGTTATTTTGTTTTTATTATTTCTTTAAAGTAATTTCATGAACTTCGTTGATTGTTTGTTTGGCGCCGACTCATAATTAGTTATTTAAATTAGTTTAGTTAGAAGAATAGTTGTTAAGACTAAAAAGTTTCATTTAATTTTTCGCTTTTAGTTTCTGTTTTCGTCGGTTCAATTTTTTGTTAAAAAGTTTTACTTTTTTGTGGATAAAATCTTACTCTTGAACTATATTTATGTGTGCCAAGTTTCAACAGAATCGGTTGACAGGTAAGAATTCAGTGGGTGAATAAGCACTCATCCCCTGTTTTCCTACCCTTAGGGCTGGATTTTGATTTTCAAATTTAAATGGGACCAATTTCGAGATTATACCCTATCTATTAAAAAAAAATCATCAAAATCGGACTACTCTGTAAAAAGTTATGCGTGGTCATACATATTGAGAACGTCCTCCTTTTTTCGTCGGTTAAAAGTGAAATTAAATGAATGAAATGCGCCAAGGAATTATGTTGGCGGTTTGCTCAGTCTTGCCCACAGAGTACTTATATATATATGAAATAGAGACCTCACTCTGCCCTCAATAGAGGCACACACCAAGTGGCGCCTCTATATTTTTGTTTTGGAACTACAACTTCATTTCATATATCTATAGATATATGTCACTCTTGAATCAGTTTTGATAACTATGTATCGAGATAACTAGGTGGCTCTGTATTCATCCTTATTAGAAATCGAAAAAATAAAGACAAAAAGTTCGAATGTTAGCGGGATTTGAACCTGTAACTCCAAGTTCATAAGTCAACTACAGTTCAAGATAAGCTACCGTCATTCTTATTGCAACCATTGAATTTAACTTTCAATTACGTATTTCGTTAACGTCATAACTTTTATTTTACAATTTATATATTTAGATATCACTTCAATTGCGTAAATGCGTAAAAAATCTTAGTTTAATTAAAAAAAGCAAATGATAAGTTTAAATGTTGGTGTTATATACCAAATTACGTTTTCCCAACATAATTATACTTTAAGAATCTTATGGATTGATTTGTTTAATTTGCCTATTAAATAGGCAATTAAATTAAACATATTAAAAACGAAAGTGAATAAACCGGAAAACATTGGTAAATAATTATACAACTTTGAATTTTAAATTCACGCCATCTATACAGTTTCCTAGACAATTTTTTGTATCTTGGATCTTGCTAGTCAAATCTTAGCCTCGATAGCATAACACGTAGATACTAGCGACATCTGTGTTTTTGTTTTGTATATAGTCAAATATAATACTGGTAAATTCAAAATACGTAGTGGTCAAACGACGTTTGAGTATTATCAGTACTCGTCAATTTGGTCGGATAAGAATTGATGGTATCCCAAGAATTTTGTTCTAAGATTGTACCCCCTGGTCTTGCCACAGCACTCATGCAGTAAGGTGCATCGAATGAGCTTGTTCCTATTCCTACGTTCACCGTGTCTTGAAAATGTTATCCACGTGGATTTGATCCACGCAATATTTGTAGAATTTATATAAAAAAATCTTTATGTTTATTAACAAATATTAATGATATTCTCTTGTTTGTCAAAACATTTTTTAAAGACAACGTCCATTGTTTAACTATTGTGTTATTTTGATTGACAGTTCAGCTCTTAAGCACTCAATAATCTTAAAGTTCCCAGTGCAACATCTATTTCAAACGTCTTTACATTGGCACTGACGGGACTAAACTTACATTATCTCCAAAGTGTGGACACTAGGCATAATTATGGGCCAACGCTCGTCCCAATGATGAGGGCAACGTGTGGAGCCGGCCGAAACACAGGCCCATCAGAAGCAGAAGACAATAATATTGATACTGCTAGATGTTGAATCTGAATTGATCCGAATGCAATCTAAATTCGTCTTTAATTTTATGTCACAGATTATAATTCGCGTTATGATTAAATTAATGAACTCTGTCAATCATTTTCACAAGAATGTTATGTATAAACTTAATCACAAAAACAACGCTGTAAGACTTACTTTTGATGATATTAATGCTTTGCACACCTACCCAGGTTTCTGTACACTATTCATATTCTGTATTTTGGTCAAATTATATTATGATTGTAAGTATTCCGCTTTCTAAATAAATAAATATAAATATTTTTGGGACATTTTACACATCACCATCTAGTCCCAAACTAAGCAGAGCTTGTGCTATGGGTACTAGACAATGGATATAATACTTAGATACTTTTTTTTGTAAATACATACTTATAATACATAAGAAACACCAAAAAAAAAATAGTTGTTTCTTGTATTATTTTGTGACCACTATGCGAGCTTATTTTTTTTTTTCAAAGAAACTTGTGGATGACAATTCACAAGTCAAACGTGTTTCATGAGTTAGGCTTTGTACTACTGAACATAGGCGTCTCCATGGAATAACTAAATAGAAATTAAATTAATCCGATTAAATAGAAAGGTAAACAAACGGATCATTAACAGTTAGTCATTCAGTCAGTTAGTCAAGAGTTTAGTGATGTCCAATTGTAGTGCCAATTACAAATCAATTACCTAATTAATTGAATGATTTGATTTGATCCATTGAATGAGTTAGAAACATATACTTTTTGAACTTTATATGTTGTTTTTCTTGTAGCAGGCTACCGAGTGAATACCAAAAACAATTTAAAAATGATAATCAAACGAACATTACTGGAAAAGTGGTCAGCTATCATGTTGAAACCTTCAAAATACGAAAGAATGTGTTACTAATTCCATTTAGTGAGTGATAGTGTGGTAATTTTACCGAAATTGGGTTTGTTTACGTTTCTATTTAATTGGATTGACATAGACTATACTACTACTATTTTTCGCATATAATCGATTCTTATTTTCTTCTCCTAATTTCTAGATTCGAAGCTGCTGAGAAGAAAACAACGGACTTATCCTACACCTGCTCAATTCTCCACCAGGCTGTACGCACAGTATCAGCTTCCTGCTACGAGTATAAAGCACCAGTCGAGCATTATAGCATACCCCCGTGTAACATCGCTCAGAGGGTCATCGCTGCTACCAATGAACTCTCTGTTATAGATACCAGAAATATGACTAGTGTTAAAGTTACATGTAAAACTGAATAGTGAAACTCCTTCTAATGTAAATAAATGTGCTGGACATGCTAATTATAAAGAAACGAGTTTACTGACTCAAAATATAAATAGTAATAGTAAACTTAATTTAATTTTTTTATGAATATTACCTATAATGTATCGATAAAAAAAAAATAAGAATAATAATATTTAATGCATTTTTATAATAATGAATTCTACTTTAATAAAAGATTCTCAAGTTGTCATTGCCTGATAGTGAATAGACAAACTGATGAAAATATTAATGATTATATATTTGAATGTAAATGTGTATCAATATGTAATGTAAATAGACTAGAACTAATACAAAAGCATAATTAACGGGAAAGAATATTCAAAGAATTACAAATTTAATGACATATCGATAGCTTAGTTATTAGACTTCGTAACTCCGTTTTGGGCGTTTATAGGAGGAAATAAAATAGTATAATTATGAAACTATTTATTAAGTTTTGAGTGAATACTATAATATAATATTATTATGATAAGTTCAGTTTTATATCCAACAATGTTAGTGAATAAGAAGGAAACTTGATTATTTCCATTATTTAAACTTAAAATGGATACTTTAAATATAATAATAATAATAATAATATAATAATATAATTTTTTTATTAATCAAAAATAATTTTAAATAATCACCCTGCACTGATACAAATCGTGCAGAAGGTTTACCACAAAACAGGTTTTCAGGTTAAGGTTTACAGTGAACTCTAACATTTTTCAATTTGGTTTTAAGTCTAGTAAGTTCAAAAATGAAGTCAAGTAAATATACATACATGTACATACATGTATACGTAATATTATTATTTGTTAGTTGTTTTATAATAACAACTGAGCAGATATTTTGGTTCTAAAAGTGTCATCATTAAATTTTTCTTCAATATGATTTTAGATAAAACATAACATCACGCCTGTATTTCCCCGAAGGGGAAGGCAGAGATGTAATAGTACACCCACATTTCGCCAGTTATGTTATAGTCCCATGTAATAGTGGGCGAGCCTATTACCATTTTAGATATCTCCTTAATCAGATATTCTTTATTAGTGACAGACAAATTAGCAAATTGAATTATAACAGATTGTATATAAAGTAAGTCACCTTCGTAAACTATAAGACTGTGTAAAATAAAACTATGTTCTAAACATTTTGTTTTCTTATTAGATCCATAATACTGGCTGGTTAACACCGTCTCTTGAGTTTAAACTCAATTATGGCACATGATGTAATGGTATATACAACGTGTATGAGGAATGCGTGGTCATATTTGAAGAGCTCATTCAGGGCATAGCATAGAACAACTTTACATTTTTTTTTTTCGATTTATGTGAACACAAATGTAAAGAACACCTGATTTTCGCGATTTCAGGGTTGGTCCCATAGTAAAAGTTGTTCATACTGATGAGCATAATGACCCCTTAAGAAGTTTTAAGTTATTTCAATAACACGTTGTATATTTTTACTACGATTTTATTACTCGATTAAATTTTTTTGTTTGTCGGTAAAAAGTTTGCAATCGATTATAAACTAACTTCTCGATGAGCTAGAGACTTGTTTGAACATAGCTCAGAACTGGATGGCAATGCAATATTACCTCGCTTTCGTTCTAAAAATAGGGAATATTTGAAAAAAAACATCAAATTATTATTATGCTGGTTTACCCGGTTCTGCAATGTTCTCGTAGGTATGTACCCACATGTTACCAACATTTTTTCTCATATTGTCGACCCATCGCGTCGCTGCACAAGTACAATACCTTAAATATTCATCTCTCATCATTAAATTTATAAGGGCAATGACGTAAATACTGTTGTATTTATAAAATTTTAGATGAAAATTTCAACTAAAGGTCTTGTCTCTCAAAACCTCTCTTCAAAAAAGAGCTCAGCGCTTCAGAACCTCCTCCGGCCCGCCTCCGTCACTGTCCTCAGCGCTCTGCAAAGTTTGAAGACGAAGGTCTTCAACTAGTGCGTCCCGTCTGACATGATTTATGGCAGGGGGCAGCTGCTGTCATCCTGGATCGAGCCTACCAGTCTTGAGCCAGCTGGAGAATAACGTAAAGACTAAAAGCTTCATTTTATTTTTCGCTTTTCAGTATCCATTTTCGTTGGTTCAATTTTTTGTTAAAAAGTTTCATTTTTTTTTGTGGCTAATATCTAACTCCAGGTTTCCATTATGTTACAGTGTCTAGAACTACATTTATGTGTGCCAAGATTCAACAGAATCGGTTAACAGGTAATTCATTGGGTGAACAAGCACGCATCCGATGTTTTCCTACCCTTAGGGATGGATTTTGATTTTGAAATTTAAATGGGACCAACTTCGATATATACCCTATCCATTAAAAAAAGAATCATCAAAATCGTACTACTCTGAAAAAGTTATGCGTGGTCATACATAAAAAAAATAAGATACGCGTCGAATTGAGAACCTCCTCCTTTTTTTTCGTCGGTTAATTAGAGTTCTTCAGATGTATGTAAAACGGAGCTGCTTCATAACTAGTATAATTTCGCAATAATGTGGTGAGTGGGCCAGTTAAATAAAATAAAGGGCAAATAAAATCCAAGAGTTCAAGGGCGGCAAAACCTAAATCCGGCCCAGCTGTAGATAAATTCCAAAACTGCCTTCAACTCAGCCTATCGCAGTCCACTGATGGACATAGGCCTCTCCCAAGTTGCGCCACAACACTCGGTCCTCTGCCTTCCGCATAAAACTGCCTTAAATGCACATAAAATGCTTCAGGTAGGTAACTGAGCCCGCTGCACTCGTGCTGCTCTGTCATGCGCTGTAACTACGTGGATGCGGTCCTAATCAATTCGACGATTTGTAAGTGCTCAAAACTCGTTAAGTTCTACGAAGTTTCTATGAAAACAAATTTCGCTCTCGCTTCGCTCACGCTGCTGTACATGTTCTGCTTTTTCTTAAGGCGCTGTAAAAAACGTTAATTGACAAACAAAAAGGCACCCATTTTGCCATTGTTTTTCAAACCTAGAGCCATTTGCCAATATTTTATAAAATCATCATTTTATCCATGGACCGCCATTAAATGACTGTTAAATAAAGAGAAAGGAGTCTAACCCTCAGTTTCCGAAAGGCTGATCAACGCAAAAATTAACCAATCAGCTGTCAAACCTCAGGTCAAGCGATGTTATTGGTTGTTAACATTTTTGCCGGCCAATCACAGGAGCTGACATTAAATTTGACCACAGATCAAATTGATCAGCCTGCCAGAAACTGGGGGAAAATCTAGCATATCATGAATAATTGAAAAAAAAAATTGTACGCTCGACGAGCCTCCGGCTCAAATAGTTTTATTTTGATGCTCCTAAAGTTTTTTATTATTAAATTTAAGTAATAAAGCCGACCCCAATATAATTGGGAACAGGCTCGGAGCTCGGATGATTACATGTAAGTAATCACTTTTGTAGACTAATCTCATGTTTGTTTATGCATAATACAAGAAGCCTCAAATGGCAAAAATATATTATGTAAAGACAAAGCCTAAAACTCCTTTTCAAGTGCACTTAAAAAGGTGTGATGTTTTCAAAAAACCCCAAAGAAATTTCTGAATTAACAGCTTTCGTTTCGTTACATTCGTAATTTGATAACTGACCTAATTATTGAAAATTCCTATGGATATTTAATTTATTTTTTAGTTTTTGTTTACCTACAGAAAAAATTTGATTTGCCCCACTCCCCAGGCTGAAAGTTGGGTACGCCCATGTTGGCGGGCAAGCGTTTTGGTGACATTTTCCTATTCTCAAATCGGTAAAAGATCTTGATGATCTTTCTATTGCTTCTGATGCAGAGATAGAGAGTGGATACCAAGTTGTATCTGGAAATTAAAAAATGTAATTCGTACAAGTAGACCAGAAAACTCATACGTGTTATTGAAATAATTCAAAAACTCTTAAGGGGTCATTGTCCTCATCAGTATGAACAACTTTTACTATGGGACCAACCCCGAAATCGCAAAATGATCAGATGATCCTAAAACGCTTATTACACTACGCGGTAGTCAGTCTGACTAACAGACTTGCAGACTGAGAACGTGTAGTGTAATAACCACAGATAATATAATACTATAGTAATAACACTAAGTCTCGCCGAGTCTAAATACCGTCCGACCGAACGGGCGCGGGGCGCGGCGAGACTTACTAACTTGCAGACTAACTATCGCATGGTGTAATAAGAGTTAGTCTGCAAGACAGCTCAGCTCAGCTCGCGGCAAGCGCAGCGGACGGAAGTCATAACAAGTGTGAGTAGTGCGGTATGCTCGCTATTAAAATGGTATGCAATATATTAAAATGGTAAGCAATATATTAAAATGGTATGCAATATAGAAAACGTGATCGACTTATATCGTGACTTACTTATTTAAAGCAGAAAAACCATCAAGATTTTAACAGATTGATGACTTCTGTACCATTCATAAATGTATGTCTTAAAATATTTCGTATTAGTAACGTAGGACCTTATAAATAATACATCCTTATTTTTTATATAGCAAAAAAACTTCAAGACCACATAAAGAACTTCGGTTAGAAGGCCTCTGAGTACTTCTAGAAGTTTATAAGTACTTATAGATTTTTTGGTGCTTAAATATCGCGTAACGTAAGTGCCATGGCAAGCGTCAACGTCGTCCGACGTACGCCTTGAGAATGAGTTAGCGTGCGATAGTTAGTCTGGCGTAATAGCGAGCTGTAAAAATAAGATTCTTAGACAGTCTTAGCACCGCGCGCTGAATACCGGGTAATGTAATAAGCGTTTTACATTTGTGTTCACATTAATCGACAAAATGTAACAGCAGTTTTTTTTCGCAATTTCAGGGTTGGTCCCATAGTAAAAGTTGTTCATTCTGATGAGTACAATGACCTATTAAGAGGTTTTGAGTTATTTCAACAACACGTTGTATATATTATTATCGACTCCCTAACTGCTACCCTTGTCAATAAAATAATATAAAACTTGGCAATCGGTGTTATCAAATCAAACTCGCACATTATGTATCATAATATAAAGTATCTACATTTTGAATTATTTAAAAAAATGTATTAAGGATTGTCAAGGAAAACACAAACCGGCTTTGCATGGGAAAACCAATACGTGTAGGCCGGACTACATCTTCTACATAATGACAGATAGTAAATTAACTTCAACTTTAAGATTATTACTCTTTACATTCAAAGTCCAATGACTAGGTCCAATAGACTAATGACGTCGTACTATTAAAGAGAGAAGAAGAAGTCCGTTGCAAATGTGACTTTATTAAACTCATATAAAATTCAAAATTCCTTGATTCTCGGAAACGACGTTTTGCTAGCAGGTTTTTGTTTACGGCCATTCGACCAGCAGTGTCAGTGGATAGTGCATGTACGTGAACTGTGCGCGAGCGTACTGATATAGTTATTTACAAAATAATAGCAACACGTGACTTGGATTATTGTGCAACTATACATAGACAATCAATTAATGTTGAATTACCTATTTTAAACACATTTATCATGTTGTTATCAAGTGAGTTATACCTACTAACAATAATTAATGTAATATATAGTGACTTGGGGTAAGTCGAGACCGGGACACGGGGTAAGTTCGTTAAAATGGATTTTCTGAAAAAAGTGTCGTCACAATATTACGACGCGCACTTTAGTGAAGTGTAGGATAAACTGACGTGACACGCTGTTACCGCCAGCAATTAAAAATTTCACGCACTCTGCGTCAAATCCATTTGAACGAACTTACCCCGTGTCCCGACTAACCCCAAGTCACCTTAGTATATAATTTAAGTATATATTTTGTCTGTATTTTAGTTTAAAAATAAACAAGAATATTGTAAAAACAGCAAAAAAGTTATTTAGTAGCACCAAATAACTTTTCGGATCACTATGATGAAACTTAATATGGGATTCTTTCTTAACATTAAATACTTGTGTGAAGTCCGACTCATCAAGGGTCATTGCAAAAATAAAAACGGCTTTTTGAGAAAGTTGTTTTGATGTGAAGAATCGTAATGCTAAGATTAAAAGTTATACAAATATCTCAACTGACGTCATATGTAAGATGTGAGCGTGCCTTTAGATCTACTATCGTGTTCTGGTTTAACCCGCGCTGGGTCATTTATAATAATAACAAAAGGGCTCATGCATTGTTTAAAAGGAATATCCCTTTTTTACGAATTCAATAAGAACATCAACTCAGCCTATCGCAGTCCACTGCTGGACATAGGCCTCTCCCAAGTTGCGCCACAACGCTCGGTCCTCTGCCTTCCGTATCCAGTCCCCCCCAGCCACGTTCTTTAGGTCGTCGGACCTGGCAGGGGGACGCCCTACGCTGCGTTTGCCGATACGCGGTCTCCACTCAAGGACTCGTCTGCTCCAACGGCCATCGGTCCTTCGACAGACATGGCCAGCCCACTGCCACTTCAGCTTACTGATCCTACAAGCTATGTCGGTCACTCCGGTTCTTCTCCGGATAATCTCGTTACGGATTTTATCCTCCATAAGAATATGTTGTTTGTTATTGTTTGTAATTTAAAAATTGATGAGTAGATACTCATAATAATAGAATTCAAAGTCAAATTTATTTCAATTAGACCTTTAACAGGCACTTCTGAAAGTTGTAACATAAAAAATACTTTACAGCTTTTGTTTCTGCAGTTAGAAACAGCACAATAAGGCATTTTTGCGGGTTTTTGTTACAGTATTTACAGAAAAAAGTCATAAGGCGTACTGAGAAAGGATTTTAAATGAACTGCACTATGGTGCAGAGTGTTGGCACGCGCGCCCTGCCCACTTGGCCGTTCTAGCTATTTCTGTGTATTCTATCTATATTGCTTGAAAATAATAAAATACATATTTTTTGTTTTAGTATCACTCATATTGAGATAATAAGGCATCACAAAGTTTACTTTTGACTCAGTAATAAAATACGTGTTTTTCCTTTTATTATCACTAAAGAGATTTAAACTTTTACTAGAAAATATTTAATGTCTTTGATTATCACTAAGTACTAAAATATTAAGTTATTGGTGTCTATTCTCTTGTTCACAAACGAAAATTATTTTAAAATATCGCTCTCTTTTAATAGTAGATACAAGAAAGAGATGGCAATCATTTTTGCGCTGTCAAATAAGTCGGAATTAAAATTTCCATACAAGTTTAGTCGTGATCTCGGTACGTGCCCACTAAAATACAAATAATTGTAACACGTAAACTAATTTGACAGCACTAAAATTGTTGCCATCCCTTTCTTGTATCTACTATTAGAAAGAAAGAAAGAAAGAAAGAAAAAATATTTATTTGCTTCAAAAGTGACGCACAAAATTACCAAAAAATTCAAGAACACAACAAATACAGGTACAGAGCCAAGAAGTGTGGTAAGATATGCATATTAGCATTTTTTTGTGAAAAAGAGGTTCCGTGTGGTGCCGGACGTAAATAATTGCACCACCCAATATCTTCTCATGGGTGTCGTAAAAGGCGACTATGGGATTCACCAGAGGATGGGCAGCAGCGCAGCGTTCTCTGAGTATTTAACCAACCAACTGCGGTCGCCAACCCGCCTGCCAAGCGTGGCGATTATGGCATATCCCCCGCATTAGGCAGGCCTATGGCCAGCAGTGGACATCTTTCCGCTGAACTGATGATGATGGGTAAAAGAGAGCGATAGTTTAAAATATGTTTAGTTCGTGAATAAGAGAATCGACACACACATTGCATATTAAAAAAAAAAACCTTTGACTTAGCAACCACTCAGAAAATTATGTATGTATGCGAGTATTTAACCATTTACCTTTAGACATAAAAAAACCGGCCAAGAGCATGTCGGGCCATGCTCAGTATTATAGGGTTCCTTAAGTAGGTCTAATTAAAAAACGAATCAAATCGAATATTAATCATTACATATCAGCCCATTACTGTCCCACTGCTGGGCACGGACCTCTTCTCAATATGAGAAGGCTAAGGCCTTAGTCCACCACGCTGGCCTAGTGCGGGTTGGTGGACTACACACACCATTGAGAACTGTATGGAGCACTCTCTGGTGTGCAGGTTTCCTCACGATGTTTTCCTTCACCGTTAAAGCAAGTGATAATCAAATTCTGATCCGCACATGAATCCGAAAAGTCAGAGGTGCGGGCCGGGATCGAACTCGCACCCTCCTGCATTGAAAGGCAAGCGTTCAACCACTAGGCTATCACTGTAATCATTGCTATTTTAGTTTTTGCAAACAGCGCCACCTAGTGCTAAATTTATGAAGCTAAATTTAAGAAGTGTGTTTCTTTTTGTGATTTTTTTAAATAGAAAGTAACTAAAGGAGCATTATTTGCTATGATCATTTTTCTCTAAGGTCAATGACCTATGAACTAGGACGTCTTAAGTATTTTTCAGTTTTCTCACTATAACTCAAAAATTTATAATCACATTATACTCGGAATAATTTTAAAAGAGAGTTTTTATAAAGGTCTATCAATGTTGAAGACTATAAGTTTCTACGTTGCATAATTTAGAAATGGCAGGGGGGGGGGACACATTGCAAGCCACTTTGGCGAACTGTATTTCGCAGAGGGTATACCTGATAAAAAAGTTGTGTATGAAACATTACCTTCATTTTAGTAGACCTATTCAACGATACCCCACACGAGGGGGTGCAGCGAAAAAAACATTTTCATCGCCATTTTACATGTATGGGCGCCACCCCTAAAATACGTAATCAAGATTTTTTTATTCTTTTAAAATTGAGATCTATATCTATTCCATTTTTTGTCAAAATTTCATTTACTTATGTTTATAACTGTAGAAGTTATTAAGCGGTAAAGGATTAGGACAGACGGACAGACGGACAGACGGACAGACGGACAGACGGACAGACGGACGGACATGACGAAACTATAAGGGTTCCTTGTAGGACTTCGGAACCCTAAAAACGAGATCTAGATAGTAAGCTATTTAGGAGAGTTTAAAACACCGGCCAAGAGCATGTCGGGCCATGCTCAGTATCATAGGGTTCCTTAAGTAGGTGTAATTACAAACGAATCAAATCGAATATTAATCATGGCTATTTTAGTTTTTGCAATAATCGGCAGCATTCACGACTCAGAGCGTGTTGTTAGTAGCGCCATCTAGCGATAAATTCAAGAAGCCAAATTTAAGTAGTGTGTCATGTCAAAATTACTTTTTGTGATTTTTTCAAATAGAAAGTAGCTAAAGGAGCATTATTTGCTAAGATCACTTTTCTCTAAGGTCAATGACCTTTGAACTAGGACGTTTTAAGTATTTTTGAGTTTTCTCTCTAACTCAAAAAATTATAATCACATTATACTCGAAATAAATTTAAAAGAGAGTTTTTACAAAGGTCTATCAATGTGGAAAATTATAAGTTTCTACATTGCATAGTTTAGAAATAGCAGGGGGGGGGACACATTGCAAGCCACTTTGGCGGGCTATATTTCGCAGATGGTACACCTGATAAAAAAGTGGTGTATGAAACATTACCTTCATTTTAGTAGACCTATTCAATGATACCCCACACGAGGGGGTGCAGCGAAAAAAAATTTGTCATCCCTATTTCACATGTGATGTCATGACGCCACCCCTAAAATACGTAAAAACGATTTTTTTATTCTTTTAAAATTGAGATTATTTTTTAACAAAATTTCATTTACTTATGTTTATAACTGTAGAAGTTATTAATTTATTTATTTATTTATTTAATTTGTATGGAAGACTTACAGCTAAAGAAAACAGAATAAGAACAATGTGCTAGACTGACAGACTAATTAAGCTGTAAAGGATTAGGACAGACGGACAGACGGACAGACGGACAGACGGACAGACGGACAGACGGACAGACGGACAGACGGACAGACGGACAGACGGACAGACGGACAGACGGACAGACGGACAGACGGACAGATGGACAGACGGACAGACGGACACACGGACAGACGGACAGACGGACAGACGGACAGACGGACAGACGGACAGACGGACAGACGGACAGACGGACAGACGGACAGACGGACAGACGGACAGACGGACAGACGGACAGACGGACAGACGGACAGACGGACAGACGGACAGACGGACAGACGGACAGACGGACAGACGGACAGACGGACAGACGGACAGACGGACAGACGGACAGACGGACAGACGGACAGACGGGCAGACGGACGGACATGACGAAACTATAAGGGTTCCTTGTAGGACTTCGGAACCCTAAAAAGTGGTAAATTCAAAAAGTATTTTATACTATGAATGAATATTTTGGTATAAACTGATAAGTAAGATGATGCTGATGTTTGGTAAGTTTTTATGTTATTGTGGTGTCAACTTCCTAGTTTGTACCTACTTTAATATTTTTAACGGTGATTTAAAAGTCTATATATAACGTGTTATTGAAATAACTGAAAACCTCTTAGTGGTCATTGTACTCATCAGTATGAATAACTTTTACTATGGGACCAACCCTGAAGTCGCAAAAAAAACAGCGGATCCCATTTTTTTTTTCGATTTATGAGTACACTAAGTAGTAGGGATCAGCAGATATTTTTTTGCTTTTTTCGGTTTGGTCTCATGGTTAATGTTTTTGATTGTAGATAGCAATCAAAAATTGATTGAAGGTAACTGCTTACTTAGCATCAGGTGGGCCTTTAGCTCGATTCGCCATCGTATACTATAAAAAAAAAAAAAATGGTACCTACCTAAGATATTTTTCAATTGAACCTTTAATATTCATTACAGGTATAACGCTATGCTGTTTTATCTTAAAAGTCCAGTCAGAGGACCCATTTCTTCATCAGGTCTATAACCCAGATCAAATATTCTTCGCTGACAATTTTCCCCACTCAGTGCCACTCTCAATATCAGGTTCAGATGTAAAACTAGACAAAGACGCAATAAGAAGAATATTCGGAGATGCATCTCAGAAGAAAAGTAAGGGGTCGACGTCAGTGGAAGTCGAAAGGAGTAATGAATTAGCGTTTAGTACGAGTACAGGAGTAAATAACGCTGATAAACAAGATTTTGTAAGCAGAGAAATATCAACAGCAATACCAAGCAGAGAGACAGCGCAGCACAATGCACAACGTAGACAATCTGTACAGAATACACTTCAGCTACCCGCTAATTCAGCGGGTTACAACAATTTGTTGTATTCGGGGACAACTCTTCCACCACCATCCATACATTCAAGTAGTTCCAACAGTTTGTTGTACACGCGGGCACCGCTCCCCGCAAATACAGCGGGTTCCAACAATCAGTTGTATTCAAGGGCAACACCACCACCTCTACCCACAAATTCAGCCGCTTCCAGTAGTTTGTTGTACTCAGTGACGAATTGTGGACTTAATTTGTTAAAGGTAAACGTAAAAGATTTTTGTTTTGTATGGTCACGATACTTCCCGGTGGTACATTTTGTCGACAAAATCCCTTGAACGAATCCTGGTACGTGTAATGACACGTACTTACCGCTGCAATCGAACATTGAGTGCAAGCGATTTTAGCCTTAGTGGTGGTTCACCGGAAAGATTTGTGTCTGTACCTACCTTGTAATGGCTTATATTCAAAGACGAATCTAAGCCTGATCTCATCCTTCCAATTGTCAAAATGAATATGGAAGCACAGAAATAGATAATAGAGTAGAATGGTTGTAATTACAATTTTACTTGCGATTCATGCGTGGCAACTTTCGAACAAACTACGCCTTACATAAGTATTGACGTAATACATTTTTAAAAATCGACTTTAATCAAATGTACTTTACAGCTTTTGTTTCTGCAGTTAGAAACAGCCCCCTTAGCCAAGTTCACAATCTTCAATCGTCAACGCTAATAGAACACAATCAAACTGTATAGAAATGACATATCTTAACGAAAAAGACATTCGTTGAGATGTCATTCCCATACATTTTGATTGTTTTCTATAGCGTTGACGATTGTAGATTGTCAACTTGGCTAGGGGGGCAGCACAATAAGGCATTTTTGCGGGTTTTTGTTACAGTATTTACAGAAACAAGTCATAAGGCGAACTGAGAAAGGCTTTGAAATGCGCTGCACGCCAACACTCTGCACACTTTTCCATTCTATCTATTTCTGTGGTTGGAAGCATGAGTTCACGCATAGATTCGTCTCTGAATATAATATAAGCCTTAATGCGTATCTGTTCAGATTGTAAGCCCCATAGTTATTAAAAGCCCGATACAATGGTTTTCTCACTATCATGATCCGGTGGGTCGGCAATCCGATAAGACTGGAGAGAGATCAGGCACAGGACCGACGGCTTTACGTTCTCTCCGAGGCACGGAAAGGTTTTGATGTGCAACGAAAGGGTCAACCAGCTGAAGACTGATCGCCGCTAGCGCAGCATAACCTGGCAGATCTAGAAATCCACTCCGTTATTACTTTGCCAAAAGCCCCTCATCACTCTATTACAATAAATACACGATATTTAATAATATATTAAACAATTACAGAACATTAACCACCAGGGTAACGTGGTTGTATCGCCATTCTCCATCACCTCACTCCTGGCTCTGCTGCAACAAGGAGCTCGGGGCACGACGCAGGACCAGATAACCAATGCGCTACAAATGTCTTCGGACAAATCCGCCTCTGCATACGCCCAGATTTCTGCTGACTTTAAAGTAAGTAGAATGTTAAAAAAAAAATTAAGTAAGTAAAGATCTTTAGTCAATGGAATTCCGCATCTATACGGATCATTCGATGCAAATATGAACTCAACCCACCAGTGTGTAAAAACGCTGATCTTTGATCAGTGCGTTTTTTGTATTGTGAATCGATTGTCAAAATTAAATCTCTTTACTATAGAATTATATATGGGTATCTCTACCTACCCACTTTACCCAGTACTGACTCCTCAGTGTATTCATCATTTCAGCCGAAAGACGTCCACTGCTGGACATAGGCGTCCCCCAAGCATCGCCACAACGATCGGTCCTGCGCTTTCCGCATCCAGCAGATTCCCGCGACCTTTACCAGATCGTCGGTCCACCTTGTGGGGGGCCTTGGGGGATATACCATAATCGCCACGCTTGGCAGGCGGGTTGGCGATCGCAGTTGGTTGGTTAATTACTCAGAGAACGCTGCTGCCCATCCTTTGGTGAATCCCTTAGTCGCCTTTTACGACTCCCATGAGAAGATGTAGGGTATATAACCCCCTTCAAACTAAAGAAAATTTTAACAAGTAATGGTTTGTTTTACTGTGTTCTTTTTTAAAATTGGTGCGATACTTCGTTGAATACTAAACTAGCTCTTTTATTTGTATGGAAACCTGTATGACACCAAATAAGACTATAGTATCATTATTTTCCAAAATCATTTATATTTTAATTGCTGTTTATACATATTTTTGACCAATCAACTAGGTAACTAACTAAAAATCACATCAATAAACTTTGTTCAGTTTGTAAATACAATTTATTGTATCTTGTAATCTTTTCCAGTACCACAACTCCCGCAATATTTTGAAAACTGCGAACATTTTGTTCGTAGCGGATGCTTTTAATATCAACTCGGACTTCAAGGAGGTTGCTATAAACAGCTTCAAGAGTGATATCACGCCTGTCAGTTTCGCAAGGACTGATCTTGCAGCCCGTCAGATCAACAGCTGGGTGTCCTCAAGAACGGACAACAAGATTGACAAGCTAATATCCCCAGGTAAATGTGGTAAAATTTTTGACCAGTTTCATATATCTAGATAGTCTAACGGCCAAAATTAGAGATAGGAATTTGACATAAGCTCCATACAAAATATGTCAAATTTCTATATCCAGTAGGGTAAATCGTGGATAGATTGGATATTAATTTTTACCGCTAAACCATTTAAAAAATCTGTTAATATAATGGTGTTGATTCTATTGTTCACAAACCAAAAATTTCAACTATCGCTGTCTTTTTCTAATGGTAAATAAAAGAAAGGGATAGAAACAATTTTAGTGCTGTGAAATTAGTCAGAATTAAAATTTTCATACAAGTTTAGTCGTGATCTCGGAACGTGAAAAATACGAAAAAATATAACACGTAGATAAACTAATTTGACGACACTAAAATTGTGGCCATCCCTTTCTTGTATCTACTGTTAGTAAAAGAGAGCGATAATTTATAATAAGTTTAGTTCGTGAACAAGAGAATTGACACCATTGGTGTTGATTACTAATAGTAGATACAAGAAAGGGATGTCAACAATATTAGAACTGTGTTTACGTATTATATTTCTTTGTATTTTAGTGGGCACGTTCCGAGATCACGACTAAACTTGTATGGAAATCTAAATTCGGACTAATTTGACAGTTTTAAAATTGTTGCCATCCTTTTCCTGTATCTACTATTAGTAAAAGAGAGCGATAGTTTAAAATGAGTTTAGTTCGTGAACAAGAGAATCGACAGCAATATCGGGGTTTTATTCATGTATCCAACAACACAAGTCGTAGGTGTTTTTAAAGGCTACTTTTAATATCGATTTTTATTAACTCTGTAGGCTAATTCACGTAACTAATGACCACAGACCAGTAAGCTTCAAGACTCCGCATAAACAAAGTTTTGTATTCGAACGCAGTCGTAAAACGTTGGTGGGGTCAGGGGGGCGGACGGCGCCTTATGATTGGCCGGCTCAAAAGTTCGGTGGTATGATTCCTTATGATTGGTGCCGCTCGCTGACTGAGTGACGTTCCGATTGGCGGAGGGACGTATGATATGCAGTGGTAGAGCATATGCGTTGTGACCGGGGGTGTCCAGCTAACCGGCGCTAACGTTACGTGAATTAGCCTACAGAGCTAATAAATACTTTTCGTTCTTCTGTATAACCTGCCACAGCGTATGTATGTGGTCTACTGTGGTAAAGCCTTTTCGGAAACCGGCTTGTTCGGGAGGCTGAAAGTCGTCAAACCTGCGCGAAAGACAGTTGCAGTTAAGTTTAGATCAAAACAATGCTTTTCGTATTCTCTTATCTACGGCGATCGCTGTCAGAAACGAACTACAGCGTCACTGCAACTTGATCGGCGCGTCATGAAATTACGCGAATTAGGGCCCTGTTGTCCTTAAAGTTGTAGTTATGAATACAAGGGGTATTGATTACAATTTGCCTTAATACACTATCTTGTTCTTAAGAAAATCAAGCTTCATTACTTTGGTATCTTGTGGAATAATAATTATAACTGGAAGTGTGGAATGTAACTGGGTACTCGTTATGACGCACTTGTACACACGGCTACACATCAAGCTGTACATTTCCAGTATAAGCTGATCTCGCATTTCCGCTAAAATTCGAGATCAGCTTATCCTGGAAATGTACAGCTTGATGTGTTGCCGTGCGTACCAGGTATCGTACAAGTTTCAATACTTTTTTTTTCAAACTCTTTACCTATAAATGCACCTACCTATGCACTGTACCTATTTCTGCCGTCAAACAGTAATGCGTGCATTGCTGTGTTCCGGTGTGAAGACTACGGGTGCCGGTGAAATTACAATCACATGAGACTTTCTATCCTTAAGTCTCATTTTGGCGAAGGCGATTTGCAATACTATTTAGGCAACAGCACAGACCAGTAAGCCTCTAGAAGCCAATCAGCTAGAGAGCCGACCAATCATAACGCGCCGTCCGCACCCCGGTCCCCGCCAACATTTTACGACCGTGTTCTCATGCAAAACTTTGTTTAAGCGGCGTCTCGAGGCTTACTGGTCTGTGGGCAACAGCCTATGTGGTATTGCAGTTTTTGTCGGCAAAGGTAATCGCTTAACATCAGGTGGATCTTTTGCTCGTTTCACCATCCTATACTATAAAAAAAACCTGTTCATTCTAGAATGGACAATGCAAATTTTTATGGAGACGAATTTCAATTAAAGCATTGGTATTACTTAAGGTTAATTCTGGGTTATTATGTTATTGACTATAACGGTTATTAAGGCGAGGTTATCCCAGACCTGTGAGCTAAATAACGCTACCCCAGCCCCCGCCAATTCAGCGCGACGTATTTATTCTCGATGCGCTTATTGTTTCATTTATTTTGCATTTCGAACAAAAGCGGGGGGAGCGCATCGTAAAAAGGCGACGCAGGTCCACCCTTGACGACGTCCGGATGGACACTAAAATGTCACTAAATGCGTTGTGCGCGAGCCATTTCACTTATTTAAATTTTAATTAAAACATAACTATTAATATCAAAAAATTAACTGTAGGAATTACTTTGTAATACCATTATCTTTTTATTGCATGTAATTTTTATAGCATTTCGTACTGTATTTAGAACATTAAAACGAAAAATGCTTTTATAATTGGCATTGTTTCGGATTTTTTTTCAATCGACAAAAATACAATGTATCTTGTTTTTATCTTTTAAATTCGCTAACATAAGCGTGTATCTGTAACATATATTTTTTTCGGGTTTCTTTATCACAATTTGACTATTTTAGACCAAATTTCGCAAGACGCAAATTGGGATAACAGGCCGTTAAGGAAAATTAACTTCCCCTGTTCCATTGTTTTCTGACGTAATTTCAAAATTATAAACATACACACACAAAACAATGACGGTGTAGGTCAGAGCGTATTTATAATAAACTAGCAGTACCCGCGTCTTCGCCCGCGTACTGAAATAAAATATAGCCTATGTTATTTCTAAATAAAGTAGCTTTCTAATGGTGAAAGAATTGGTTCACAGTAGCTTCAGAGTTTATCGATTACAAACAAACATACAAATCTTTCCTCTTTATAATATTAGTATAGATTAGTATAGATAGACTGCAAAAATATTATAAAATGGAAGTAAATAATGATCCTTATTGAGTAGTTATGCATAAAATTATTATTTGGATGGTTTTTTTATATAAATAACATAACATAACACATAACATAACATCATGCCTGTATTTCCCCGAAGGGGTAGGCAGAGGTGTATAGTACACCCACATTTCGCCAGTTATGTTATAGTCCCATGTAATAGGGGGCGAGCCAATTGCCATTAACCGGGCACAAATCCATACTCCGGGCTGCTACTGAGAATTTCCTAATGGAAAAACCCAATGACACTTTTCCCGACCCGGGAATCTAACCCAGGACCCCACGCTCAGCAGTCGCGCTTGCGACCACTAGACCAACGGGGCAAATAAAAAAAAAACAAAAAACGTAATACATTTATCATATCAATATTTCAAGTAGTTTGTATACCTATGCTTCCTACCAAACATTATCTATCTCGGACTCATATTAGTTTGATAGCAGCAGTATTACTTTGTCAGGGTTAAATGAAGAAGATTTACTTCCTCATTATGTAAATATTTTCATGAGGATGAAGCCACAGGAAATTATAAACTCCAAATTAAATTATGATTTTAAAATATAATTAACCAATGTAATTAAGTTAATAATAAATAATAATTAATTGTTCCGTGTGGTGCCAGCCATAAAGAATTGCACCACCCTATTTCTTCTCATGGGTATCGTAAAAGATGACTAAGGGATTCACCAGAGGATGGGCAGCAGCGTTCTCTGAGTATTTAACCTACAAATCGCGTTCGCCAACCCGCCTGCCAAGCGTGGTGATTATGGCATACCCCCCCATTTGGGGGAGACCTACGTCCAGCAGTGGACGTATTTCGGCTGAAATGATGATGATGATAAATTAAATTAAACTGCAAATATTATTTATGTCATAAGACTTATAACCTACATAAGCTTATTTTATCCTTACAGATGCTCTTAGCGAATCGACTCAAGTGGTGCTGGTAAATGCTATTTACTTCAAGGGTCTATGGGAGGTGCCATTCAGAGTTGAATCAACTATACCTCGGGAATTCCAACTTAGTAATGGCCAAACAAAAACAGCTCAGTTCATGCGTACGCGAAAGTTGTTCAAGACCGGTGTGGATCCGACAACTAATGCCAAAGTACTAATACTGCCATTTGAGGTAAGAGGAGATGGTTTTGTAAATTATTAGGAGATTTTGGGTTAGCTTCTTCTTCTTCTTTGTGTCAATGGTTCTCATGTAGTTCACACTGTATATATGGTATTTGGCCGCCTCTATGGCGTTGTCTGTGGCTTTGTTCAAATCGTCTCTTGTGCATGTAGATAGGGCACAAGGGCCAAGTGAGCAAATGGGCCATGGACTGAATGGGGGCCCCGCAATCGCATTCAGTATTAGACAAGTCTCGCAATCCCCGTTTGCACATATTCTCTCTGTAGCGACCGACTTGAGTACGTAGTCGGTTGAGGGACTTCCAGACTGGCCATGGGAGATCGTGACCTGGGGGAAGGTGTTAGGATAGCTAAGAATATAATTTGATTATTTAACTATTCGATCCTGGACCACTCGTATCCGGTTGCTACCAGCCACCTTGCCAATATCATCGCGAGGATCGATATCAGTGGCGTGCCATTGGAGAGGGCTATGTCCAGCAGTGGACTAATATAGGCTGATGGTGATTTAACTATTTGTGAGCGCGATCTCTTTGAGACAAAGCAGATGTGCAATAAGTTTTATATGGACGGCACTATCTCCGAAATATTGTTTTTGTAAACTTTTAAGTGGTGTTTTAGGTAATTAAAACATTTTTTCCTATTAAATACATGCTTTGTATGTATATTTGCGACCAAAGAAACGTTGAATTTATCCAATATTTCTGTCACGTTCTGTAAAATATTAAAATCAGTTTTGATAATGATGCTTGATGATGATGATTTTGATGTTGGGCTACGAAAGGGAGGAATGAAAGGCAATTGCATGCAGCTGAGATGAGAATGTTAAGAGGAATGTGTGGTGTAACGAAATTAGTATGTGAGAGAGAGTCTGAAAGTAGCGCCAGTGACGGACTTGTTGAGATGCAGTATATTGTCATGGTATGGACATGTGATGCGGAGCAATGAGGAGCATGTTACGAAAAAAGTTTTGTGTATGAATGAGGATGGCTGTAAGAAAACAGGTAGACCAAAGAAAAGATGGATGGATTGTGTGAAAGATGATATGGATAAAAATAAAGTGAACACGGAGATGACGGCTGATAGAGATGTATGGATGAAAAAATCATGCTGCGCCGACCCCAAATAAATTGGGATAACAGCCGGAGGATGATGTTTGATAATCATGATTATTCCTTTTCATTTTCAGCGTGACCAGTACTCCTTGATGGTGATCCTACCGTCTCAATTGATGAACATCCGGAGCACACTCGCATCATTGACTGATGCCAGATTACTCAGCTATCTCAGTTTCTCGGCTTTGGATACAGAACTTGAATTGCCTAAGTTCACAGCAAGATCTGATATAGATTTGGAGCCAATTTTGAGAAATGTAAGTTACACAACGTTACTTTTTGTTTACGCAATTGGAGAAACTCGTTTCTTCAAAATCACTAGGATTTTATACTTACCATATTGCATTTTAACCAGTTTTTTTTTTGACTCAACTCAATTTGGTTATTATGGTTAAATTCACTACATCCGCGGATCGTGAACAGGTCCTTAACGTCCAGAAAGTTCATCTCGATTCGTTTTCGTGCATCAGGTAGTCCCTGCATGACATTCTTACTTTTTCTGCTACCAATTGGGGGAATTACAGTGACTATAAAAGCATGTAATTTTGTGATTGAACATGCGTGACATCACGAATAGACATGCCAGCATTTTGTCGATATTTTTTCACTAGAATACGATTTTTTTCGATGCCACTCGAGTCGCATCACTACCCTGTATAGCCAATAAGTCTCCGAATCACTTTATAGGTCATTCTCGTCATTGTGATTAAAGTAATCTTGATAAAACATAAAAACGACCTCTCCAAAGTAAACAGGTCTGTGACGCAAACGACCTTTTACATAACCAACAAGTTAATTATTTCAAATATTTTCCTTAACAGCGTTTAAGCTGTCATCTTTTGTCTGCCTTATGGTTCAAGAAACGTTATTTAATTATGTTATAGTTATTAAAATAAGAAGTTTTGAAATATCTTAAACATACGTTGGAGTTTAGATTTTTCTTAATTTTTGCGATTTTCCACCAGTAACCAGAGAGTGCTCCATACAGTTCTCGATGGTGTGATCAACCCACCCTAGGCCAGCATGGTGGACTCAGGCCTTAAGCTTCTCATTCTGAGAAGTGGCCCGTGCCCAGCAGTAGAACAATAATGAGCTGATTATGTAGGTTATTTAACGATGATAGCCAACAATTTGCTACATGTTTCCTTCTTATTTGATTTATAGACCGTCAATAGACTAGCAAACTACAGAATTGCCTGGGCATTGTTTTTGATCCCGAACATAATGAACCTAATACAGTCAAAAGTAGTACCTATTTTTGTATAACTCTGTCTTCCTTGAACGAATAATTACGTATTATTCAACCTACATAAATTTATGCTTTCAGATGGGCATCACGAATATGTTCGGCCAGTATGCTGAGCTCAATGGAATTGGAACATACCGCTCTTTCTCACCGCAAATATCTTCAGCACTTCATTCTGCAGTACTATCTATAGACGAACAAGGAGGCTCCGCAGCTGCTGCTACTGCTTTCGCGGCAGTTGCACTATCATATGACGAACCCTCTGTAGTATTTAAAGCCAACAGACCCTTCCTTGCTGTCCTATGGGATAATAAGAGTTCTCTCCCATTATTTATGGCGGAAATCGAAGATCCGCAACAGTAGAAGTAGTTAGGTGTTTGAGAGATTATAAAATGTAATTTATAATTCTCACTCATAGGTTAAGTTTAGGGATGCTGCAACAAGACTATGAATTGAAGGGGTAAGTGGAAAAAGGGTTCAATTGACGTTATTGGTATTGCTGAATTTGTTTCGATTTCCAATCTAACGGTCATGGTCTTAAAATTTCTCAATTGTTTGTCAATCGAACCCTTGTTCCACTTACCCTTCAATTATGAAATAAACAATGTGAAAATTCGTAGTAATTATATTAAGCAGAATTGGATCTAGTCTATTTTGTACTTAGTCTAAAATATAATATAAAATACGTGATAAGATTTATTTCTTTTTCTTGAACATATTTACGAACCAATCGTCTGCGAATATCCTGAGTCTGCCTTCGTAGTAGGATTCGATTTCTTGGAGAGGTTTGCCTTCAGTTTCGGGCATGAAGAAGTATAGGTAGATGGTGCCGAGGTAGGCGAAGGCAGCATATGTTGCGAAGGCACCGGTCAGTCTGAAGTGTGTCTCCAAGTCTATGAGGGTCTTGGAGCCGATGAACGTGACCACGTAGTTCCAGGCAGCTCCTGTGCCTTGAGCTGAGGCTCGACTCCTGATGAACAGATGTATACAATATGTAACAAAAACCCTGTTGTTCCTGTGAGCTACGTTATCAGAATCGATATTCATACGTAAGGACATAAGACATAAGGACCGTGCAACTAGAGCCTGACGTTTCAAAAGTGCCTGTAATAAGGTTTATTTGAAATAAAAAACATTTGAATTTGAATTTGCATAACTCATTTGGAAAAACTCGTCAATAAAATGATTAAACAAGCAAAACAAAACAAACAAGCTTGAGCGCCTGCAAAACTTGTGCATTCGTTTTGTTTTTGGTCTTAGAAAATACGATCATGTTTCTCACTTCCGCAAGGAACTCGAGTGGCTCCCGATTCGCCTTCGCAGGAATACTCGCATATTATGTCTCCTTTATAACACCCTTTACAATCCTAAATATCCTTCCTACTTACGTGAGCGTTTTTCTATTTTCAAACCTTCTGATGCTCCTTGCAGATCTCACCTTAAAACTCTTCTTAAATTTCAAACTCACAAAACGGATTTCTATTCGTATGCCTTCTCTGTGCATGGAGTAAGATTATGGAACTCACTCCCGCCTAACATACGGAATTCTCAATCCATATCTGTCTTCAAAAGACGTGTTAAAGAGCATTACCTTTCCTCATAATTTGTTATTGCATATTATTTATATCATATTTACCTATACCTATATAATTTATATGTATTTATTTAAGTATCTATTGCTTTATTAGAACTAATTTTAAGTTGCCTATCTTTTTACATACTGTTGTCTACATTTCTTACTTATTTCTCCTCTCGCAGGTCTGCTGGTAGAAATTTCTTTGAAATAAGCAGTACCTTTGTACTAAATAATTTTAATGCTGTCTCCTTTCATATGTTATTGTGTGTACATAAATTATAAATAAATTAATTAAAATTATTATTAATTGTGATAATGATTTAACTCGATTATTTTTATTGATATAATCACTGAGTGAGTGATATAATCACTTTTAATTTACAATTAATAATGATTTAATATTTAATTTGATTATTTTTATTGAAGAGTTTTTTTAGGGTTCCGAAGTCCTACAAGGAACCCTTATAGTTTCGTCATGTCCGTCCGTCTGTCCGTGTGTTGGTGACTAACCGGCCTGGACGACGGAGGGGTATGAAGTGCATGAGGAAGGGAGGCGCGGCCTGCTGGCCGCGAGCGGCGCCGGCGCAGGAATGATGATTCATTCAATATAGACCACCGGTCGATACACACGACAGTACTGTACGCGTCGCGAGCTACTTGTTATTACCTTTAGATTATTTATTATTAAACTAGTGTTACCTACAGTCCTAGTACTTTATTTCCAGAGTTCCCTTAGATACTTAGATAGGGTACTGGATCCTACATATGGTCCTTCGTGCTTTTTATTTAAAAGTAAACAAAGTAGTTCGTCCGTTACGCAAAGATTCAAGACTTCGGCCCGTTCGACGTTCGAACTGGGCGATTTCAAGATACAGCTCTTCTCGTCTCGTCTGTCTGAGTGGAGTGTCCGCGAAAGTCACCGGTGCACGTAAGCCTGTCTTCACTTCAGTGCCCAACGGACTTCGGACATCAGATTCACGTCGTTAGCAGTCGTCGGTCAAGAGAAGGCGCACACAAAAACAACATTGGACTTTGACCGGAGCGTTATACCGCCGAGTCATTAACGGATGGCAAAAGATTCGTGAGATCTTTCCAATTCCTTAATCATTTATTCATCCTTATTCAGTAGTATTTTATACACATACCTATTCAATTCATCCATATTCATTCCCATTTTATCGCAGTAGTTCAGATCGTCGTAGACTTAATTTCATTCCCATAGTTATTAATTATACAAGTTCATACATGGTACCTACCTACTTAGTAGTGTTTTTAAAATCCATTTAGTGTCCTAACAATTACCTTATAGTGCATTAGTGGTAATACCTAGTGTATTCACAGTGCTATTTCATACGTTCGCTTATTTATTGTAGTGTCATTATTAGTCAGCATACATAACAGCTTTTTTGCAATACGATTTTTTGTTTGGTTGAGGGTATGAACAAATCATTGGTTTATTTTCACCTTAATATTTCTTTTTAACGATATCCTCAAAAGATCAATTAAGTATAGCTTACTAATTGGCTATATTTTATTTTGGTTTTATCATTCCAATAAAACATTTACTTTATTGAGCACTGCTGCATTGATCTCATAACGCCTAATATTTTTTGTATAGCAAACTTCCGTAACCAACCTTTGCTATAATACTTGTTATTAAAGTTAAACAGGGTGTTGTAAGATAAACAATAAGCAGTTATATTATTTTGCTTCTTTATTTTCTCTTTCCAATCTATCACAATATATAGTTATACCTATTCAAGGCTTGAATTTTTCTTCTTATAACTAAAGCTACAAGCTAAATTGATTAAAATGGCAAATGAAGCTAAAGTAAGAGAACTCATTAAGAAGCGTGCTTCTATAAAGGCTAAGCTGACGCAATTTGTAACTTTTTTAATAACTGCTCAATCATGCCAGCAACTTAGTGATGCTCAATTAGTAGAACTTGAAATGAGAATTAGTAGAATGGAGTCCTCATACGATCTTTATGACGATTTTCAGAATCAGCTGGAGATCTTGTCGGAGACCCCTGACGAGCTGTACACGGAACGGGAGCTGTTTGAGAATCAGTACAACAGCCAGGTTGCGGCGGCTCGTGTATTAGTCACGAAGCACCGCAGCAACCAGCCTACTTCAAATGCAGCGTCCGAGGTAGGCTCTGATGATGGCCGCAGTGTAGTTACACGCAGAAAAAATCACGTAAGGCTACCTAAAATTAATTTGCCACGCTTTGGGGGAGGATATAAAGACTGGTTAGAGTTTAAAGATATGTACATCTCTCTCATTCACAGCGAGCACAGCATTGATGATATCAATAAATTCCACTACCTGCGGACTTCTCTTCATGGAAGTGCCGCACTAGTTATTCGAAGCATAGATTTTAGATCAGAAAATTATAAAAATGCTTGGAGATTGTTGTGTGAACGATACGACAATAAACAATTGCTCGCAAATAACCACGCAAAGACTTTGTTTACTGTTGCATCTATACAGAAAGAATCGAGCGAAGGTATTAGACGCATTATTGACGTAACTAGCAAAAATCTTGAAGCATTACAGACCTTAGATCAGCCGGTGGAACATTGTTCTGTTAACACAGATGGCTCAGTTAGTGTGAACCTTTTCGCTTCCAAGAGTAAGGTGGCTCAGATTAAAGTCACTACGATACCACGTCTAGAACTCTGTGGTGCCTTGCTAGGAACACGGTTTGATACAGAGGTACTCAGTGATGTCACACCTACACCTGTTATGCTTAAGCCCTTTGTACAGAATCGAGTTTCCGAGATACTGGAAGGTTTTGGTAATAATGACTGGCGCTACGTACCTTCAAAGGATAATTCTGCCGACTTTGTGTCGCGCGGTATTGGCGCGGACCAGATAGGGAATGCAAGTCTGTGGTGGTCCGGGCCACAATTTTTGTTACTGGATGCATTGCAGTGGCCTACTAAGCCTAATTCAAATAGTAGTAATATGCTACCAGAAACCATTACTTTATTACACACTCAGGACGTTAATTCAAAACAAAATCATCAAATATTTAGTGTATTAATCAGCAATTCATCAAATCATTCAAAACTTCAGCGTGTCACAGCATATATACACAGATTTATAAATAATGTAAGGAATTCACAGACGCGGTTGTGTGGTTCACTTACAAGTTCAGAATTGACATTTGCTTCTAATTTCCTTATTAAAGTTGCACAAAATGAGTCATTTCAAGAAGAGTACCAGTTACTTAAATCAGGAAAAGAATTACCTAGAAAGAACCGTCTTCTTTCCCTATCACCCTACTTGGATAGCAACTTAATTAGAATCGGTGGTAGGCTTGATAATTCATTTTACGATTATAATACAAAACATCCCATACTTTTAGATAGTAGACACAACTTAACGAGGTTAATATTTGAATCTTATCATTTAAAACTTTTCCATGCAGGTCCGCAACTGTTGCTAGCAACTGTGAGGCATAGGTACTGGCCTCTGGGTGGTAGAAACTTAGCAAAACGGGTTGTCCGTACATGTGTCAAATGTATAAGATTTAAAGGCGAGACCATTCAACCTCAAATGGGTCATTTGCCAAAGGAAAGAGTACAGTTAGAGTATCCGTTTCTTGAAACTGGCACTGACTATGCTGGTCCCATAATGATTGCTTATCGTAAGGGGAGAGGTTGTCGACTAATTAAGGCTTATATATGTGTTTTTGTCTGTCTGGCTACAAGGGCGGTCCATCTGGAGCTTGTCTCGGACCTCACTAAAGAAGCATTTATCGCAGCTCTTAACCGATTTACGGCTCGTAGGGGTAAACCAAAATCCATTTTTTCAGATAATGGATCTACCTTTGTTGGCACATTCAACGAACTTTCTAATATTTTAAAACAGGATTATACATTTGAAATGGCTGAATCAGGTATAAACTTTTCTTTTATTCCGGCATACACGCCACACTTCGGTGGATTGTGGGAGTCGGCAGTTAAATCTGTCAAGCACCATTTACGACGTATATTAGGTCTTACCCATCTAACGTACGAGGAACTGTCCACCTGTCTTATTCAGGTCGAAGCGATACTGAACTCTCGACCACTCACGCCCCTTTCCAATGAACCCTCTGATTTTACTCCGCTTACTCCATCCCATTTCCTCATTGGAAGACCACTCATCTCTTTGCCTCATCCACAGATACTCAACCAAAACGTCAGCAACTTGCAACGGTTCCAGCGAATTAAGTACTTGAAACAACATTTCTGGAAACGATTTGCTAATGAATATATTTTCTGGCTACAGCAAAGGACAAAATGGTGTACATCTAGAGGCAGGCTTGAAGAAGGTGCCTTGGTGCTTATCAAAGATAAGAATGCTCCACCACTATTATGGCTTCTTGGGCGAGTAGTTCGTCTGCTTCCAGGGAGGCATCGCGAGAGTGGCAGACATCAAGACAAAGAAAGGCGTCATTCGTCGGGCTTATAATACGCTTTGCCCTCTGCCCACCACTTCGTAATATTGAAGACTTCTCTTCAACGCCGGGACTATGTTGGTGACTAACCGGCCTGGACGACGGAGGGGTATGAAGTGCATGAGGAAGGGAGGCGCGGCCTGCTGGCCGCGAGCGGCGCCGGCGCAGGAATGATGATTCATTCAATATAGACCACCGGTCGATACACACGACAGTACTGTACGCGTCGCGAGCTACTTGTTATTACCTTTAGATTATTTATTATTAAACTAGTGTTACCTACAGTCCTAGTACTTTATTTCCAGAGTTCCCTTAGATACTTAGATAGGGTACTGGATCCTACACGTGTGTCCATCTGTCCGTCTGTCCGTCTGTCCGTCTGTCCGTCTGTCCGTCAGTCCTAATCCTTTACAGCTTAATAACTTCTACAGTTATAAACATAAGTAAATGAAATTTTGTTAAAAAATAGTCTACATATAGATATCAATTTAAAAAAAAAAAACGTTTTTCCGTATTTTAGGGGTAGCGTCCATACATGTGAAATGGGGAAAAAACATTTTTTTTCGCTGCACCCTCTTGTGTGGGGTATCATTGAATAGGTCTACTAAAATGAAGGTAATGTTTGATACACCACTTTTTTATCAGGTGTACCATCTGCGAAATATAGCCCGCCAAAGTGGCTTGCAATGTGTCCCCCCCCCTGCCATTTCTAAACTATGCAATATAGAAACTTATAATCTTCCACATTGATAGACCTTTGTGAAAACTCTCTTTTAAAATTATTTCGAGTATAATGTGATTATAATTTTATGCTTTATAGAGAGAAAACTGAAAAATACTTAAAACGTCCTAGTTCAAAGGTCATTGACCTTAAAGAAAAATGATTGTAGCAAATAATGCTCCTTTAGTTACTTTCTATTTAAAAAAATCACAAAAAGAAACACACTTCTAAAATTTAGCTTCATAAATTTAGCGCTAGGTGGCGCTGTTTGCAAAAACTAAAATAGCAATGATTAATATTCGATTTGATTCTTTTGTAATTAGACCTACTTAAGGAACCCTATAATACTGAGCATGGCCGACATGCTCTTGGCCGGTTTTTTGTTTTGTATGAGTATCGATTCTGATAACGTAGCTCACAGGAACAACAGGGTTTTTGGTACATGCTGTATTAATGTAAAAAATTGTAATATTACTACTTTTACTACACTATAGATTGTGGGACTATTTGCATAAACCACAATTAAAATAACATTCTGCACGAGACGTTCTGTTCAAGTTTAAACTACATAATTATCATCTTTGTTTTAAAATTATTATGTTTGTATATCATAAACATATCTCACCTGAATGGAAACACCTCTCCAAGAATAACCCAGGACACATTGAACCCGGTAAATACAGTGAGAAGATAGAAGAATATCAAAGGCACCACGCTCTTCTCCTTGGGGAAGGTCTTAGTATCGTAGGAGAACACGCTTTTGTCCAAATGTGTTTCAGCGTAGACGCTGAGAGCAGTACAGCAGATAGCTGTTCCAAGCATGGACGATATGCCAAGTTTGCGCTTGCCCAAGGTTTTTATGATGCCTATGACCACGATGCTGGCTAGCAGTGTTATTACTCCTACCATTACCTGAAAGAAAGAGTATTTTTTTAGTCAGATAGGCTTAATATTGTTATGAGAAATAGCAATAAAAGTACCTATCAACTTTTCAATGTCGATTAAGTGTATGCTACAGTTGTTTTAACAACAAAATAGTTTTGATGCTAAAACATGATTTAAAGAGCAGAGACTGTTTGCTGAATCATGAGCGTATTTGTAAGTCACTTATTCTTATTCTTTATTGCACATAAAAAAAATATCACAACAATACATAATAGGTTTGAAATTACATGTACAAAGGCGAGCTTAACTCATCAGCAAACCTTTGAGTGATAGAGCAAATATTACTACTAACATAACATAACATAACATAACATCACGCCTATATTTCCCCGAAGGGGTAGGCAGAGGTGTACAGTACACCCACATTTCGCCAGTTATGTTGTAAGTCCCATGTAATAGGGGGCGAGCCTATTGCCATTAACCGGGCACAAATCCAGACTCTGGGCTGCTACTGAGAATTTCCTAAGAAAAACCCAATAACACTTTGCCCGACCCGAGAATCGAACCCAGGACCTCACGCTCAGCAGTCGCGCTTGCGACCACTAGACCAACGAGGCAGTCAATATTATTACTTATTATTTAGTGATTATGATATTTTATTTAATCGTACTCATTTTTATTATTGTACAATTGGAAATGATGTACATGAAATGAGACTGACGATAATTTGTTTGCTTAAAGAAGTTTAATTTGCAGAACTAAGTTTACAATTTTATTTGTGGTGGAAAAAAGAGGTTTTCAAATAAGCATGAAAAGAATCACTACTGATAATAAACATTATGGAACGTGTCATCTCGGAAACAATCGTGAGGAATTGAGTAATGACCTCAGCGTCATATGTATTCAAGACTTATGACAATGGGATACCGATTCGTTGCACTTAATTAAAACAAAAGCAAAATTTGCTAGACCTGACAAAAATATGCAACAAAGAGCATACTTTGTAAACATAAATTAAGTAATTTGCGTTATTAGAAGTTTCTCGCATGCGCGTTGTTAACATAACATAACATCACGCCTGTATTTCCCCGAAGGGGTAGGCAGGGGTGTAATAGTACACCCACATTTCGCCAGTTATGTTATAGTCCCATGTAATAGGGTGCGAGCCTATTGCCATTAACCGGGCACAAATCCAAACTCCGGGCTGCTACTGAGAAAATTCTCTCGAATGAAAAAAAAAAAAAAATTAAAGAACTCAGGACCCCGCACGTGCGTTGCGTTGCGTTGTGTTGTGTTGCGCGTTGTTACAATAAAGTAAACACACAGTTTGGTATGTTAGTATCTCGAAATGATTTCGACTGGTTAAGCATTCTGGCAGAAGAAAAAAATAACGATATCATACTCTACTAAACTCCTCTACGATACTCCAATTGTGCCGATTCTCTTGTCACAAAAATCTCTAAACTAGACTAAAAATCACCTAAATTTAGTTTAGTCCTGTCAAACGACGTTTTCTATTCTGAAATTCATTTTAAAACTAATTTTTGGTTTGACAGGACCAAAATTAGTTTAGTTATTCAACTTAGTAGAAATTGACATTTTGCTATTCTGTAATTGACGTTTTTCACCTAATATTAGAAATGTCAACCTAAATCTGACTATTTTTAGAAGGCATCAAAATACATGTCGACTATAATTATACTTCTATCTTACATCCGAGATATTTATTAACAAAGGTAGTCCATCCATGCATATCGCATCGGTTCACACAGTTTAAAGCTTGCTAAAACAAACAAAAATTAAATCAAAAGAATCGATGGCCTAATCGATTCCGTACATACATACACCCCTATTTCAACCGGTACAGCTCTAATAACGTCATTCATTTTTTGTGTGTTGCGTCGGTCACACGAATATTTTTTATTTTAGGTTTTTTTTCATGTATTTCATTGAAGTTATGAATTTAATGTAATTTAAAACACATATTCTTAAAGAAATATATAAGAAAGTTTTTATATACTTCGTAGATAATCGTGAAGACGAATTTTATATTCCACCATTTGGTGAAAGTGAAAGTGTAGTTTCCGAAAAATCATGTTAAATACATGAATTTCTACCATCTTGACGTGATAACACGAGATGTTATCCTGATGGTAAATGTCTTTTGTTCCCTAAAGTGGTAATACGTGATATTATCCCGGAACAAATTAATTGTGCTTTCTTAACGTGGTGGTACGTGATGCTATCCTGAAAGTAATAAATATTTACATGCAGAGCTGAGCTAAGGTGACACTCTGACCCAGAGTGGGCTTGTTCCATTAGAACGTCCTCGGCCTGTTTGTCTCCAACTACCACCAAATTGGGAAACTTACCTACATAATCATGAAGATGTTATGTTGAAGAAAGCCATCTCCATCGCGGGTAAAATACCATCAGATCTAATCAAAATCTGTCCGCCTGTAATTGTACCCAAATAGTATTATGTACTTGGCAAGGCCAAGAAAATTGAACTTGGAGGATAAATTACCTGCTGAGACATCTGAACGTTGGGGTTGAGTCCTGTTGGAGGGGTTGAGGAAAGAAGGAGGCCCTCATTGGAGAAATATTGGTAATACATTTTTGTTATTAGTATAAAAACCATAACTGATCCCGGAGGTGGCTTTAATCCAGTGTAATGGGTCCTTAAAATGGATTCAAGAAGATTTTGAGATAGATGGATCTGTCATACTAATAAACTGATGACAATAAACCAAAGCAATAATAAAACTACACTTAACATACTTAATTGGTTTCTTATAAGTTAAATTCTTACCAGATTATTACCAGGAAGAAACAATGAAGAGAAACTGTAGTACTTTTGTTGGATAACAAATCTTATAATACTATTTAAATAATTGAAAGAAATTTTCTTTTATACTGGTGAAAACTGGTGAAAACACATTAATAAAACTCCAAGAAGAATTCCTTATTGGGAAACAAGTGGTTTCCTTCTAATCAGCAGAACACAAAATGATGTCAGCAGCCTGTTAGTACTACAATGTGCAACTAGCAGCTGGGATGAAGAAGATCAACATAAAACAGGCATGCAACTGCAACCGAGTGACAGCCGTGCTGCATACCCACAACAGCTACCAGAGGCACTACTAGAGGTACCACATGCTGAATGCATACAATTTACCTTTTGCATACCTAATTCATTGGGTGCTTAAAACAGGTGACCCTGTTTTCTTGCCTTATGTAAAGGATACAAAGTCCATTTCTTCATCATATTGCAAAAAATACTGCTAAAATATTAGCTTTCCATTTTCAAAAGTAGAAATGAATAATAACATTGCAGAATTACTATATTCAGATGTGATGTCTAAAATATAATGATGAACCTAGTTAGTTGTTTGTTCTGTATTTTAACCCATAAATTAACTATGGGTTTCATACATACAGAAAAGATATATTATGTACAACGGGCAATCTTATAAAACCTACTAAATTTACAAATGTTTTGTTTCATACTTGTAAATAGATACACCCATAATGCTGTATGAATATGTAGGTAAACACCCATCATTTTAAAATAGATGATATTTATGCAAAGTTAATATCTGAAAACTTCTCGGGTTTTACTTCACTACACATAGCTTTTACAAAAAAATTTATATTAAGATTTGATCAATGTTTTGGTTGAATTTAACCGCTTAGGAACCTACCTCAATATTTATTTCCTTGGTTCTGCTTCATATTATTATTTGTTCCCATTAAACTAAAAACCTCTAGTTTTGTACCTCTGAAACAAGGGGAATATAGTGGTAGCATACTATATAACATAACATCACGCCTGTATTTCCCCGAAGGGGTAGGCAGAGGTGTATAGTACACCCACATTTCGCTAGTTATGTTATAGTCCCATGTAATAGGGGGCGAGCCTATTGCCATACTAGTATAATATATGCATATGAGTATATTATATGAGAACACTAAAACTTTTTATAGAAAACCTGGGGTTTATTTTATTAATAACAAAAGATATAATATTAAGTTAAATGGAACCTTGCCTTCTACTGAACACAAATTTATGTGTTTATAATAATTGTAGTATAACCTTTTGAAATAATTTAACATTTTTTTTTGCAAATTTATAAGTAGGGAATTAACAATAATTTTCAAGTTTATTGTTAGTTACATTAACCTATTGCTACATGCCCTGCTGTTACTTATGGGTGATATTTATAATAGCTCTTATGGTAGTGAGATGGATATACCTACACATAATGTAGGTACTTGAATGGGAAAGTGCTTAGCTTTGCTTAACATAATGGTAAATACATATGATTGAGATGTCCCTAAAAATTTATTTAGCTGAAGTTACTTGCATCATAAACTTATATTAGCTACAAAGTTAAGAATAAAATTAATGAAAATAATTTTAATTTTCTTATATGAAATATTGTGACGATGAAGTGACTGCTAGAGGCCACTGATCAAAGAGAGGGAACTTCACATAACTTACTTAAAACTACTAACCACATTCTTAGAATTTTGCAGAAACGTAGACATGCTGCTTAGAATCCACAGCAAAACTGCCATCTCATACATGAATAGAGAATGGGAATATAATATCCCCATCTCAAATGTTTAGACAAATATGGCAGTGGGGTGAGCAGCGGTATATCTTTTTATTCTTCTTCATTAAATCACATGTCAATCCTGACGTCGTCCAGTCCTCTAGACACATCAGTGGTGACACTTAGTGGGACTTCAATGTGGGCATTTCCAAGAGGCACTGAATAAAATTAGAGAACTAAACTTAGATTGATTGCGTCTCTGATTAATGAGAAATGTAGTCTATATTATATTTCTTTTGGAAAAGAGATTGAAAAGCACATGACATTGTCGCTTTTACTATTCATGTGATATCATTTATTTTATGTCTTTCCCTAATTGCTCTCGTTTTAAAATACCAACATTAGGTTAGTTATATTTATGTCGAATTTTTTGTTGTACCATACTGGCCAAAACAGCCATGGTTCCCTTATTTGACAATGGTGGATTCAGATAAATCTCCTTTTCAAATCTTTATCTAGCTTGAAAGGAATGGATATTCCGAAAGATACGATAAACATAATGTGTAACGCCTTTTCTAAAAATACCCTAAAGCAATATGCTGTTTTTCAACAAAACACTTGTGTATATTTTATCAAAAAAAAAAAAAAATTTATAATGTCATTGTTGAAATAAAATAAATTTATTTTCATAAATGCACATACACAGCGACTTCATCTCAAATATATGAACTACCATATTATATAAATAAATAAATACTTTATTTATTTTATACTTTATGCTTAATGAACAACACAAAACTAATTTAGTACTTACCTTACACTTATTTTTAAAATCAACATGATTAAGTACAGTACAGTAAGTTATATGGGTTACCCCCTTATATTAATTTCCAATCTGCTTAATTGCGGATTAGGCAATAATGGTAAAGATGTACCGTAACATCTGTAACAATGACAATGATGATGATTGTATTGCAAGTTGAAATCCAGAAGATGATTGCATTAAATGAAACCTAGTTTCCCAAGATGCCTTGCAGTGACTGGATCAAATTTATTTTTTAAATATTTTAATTTAATTTCCCTTTTTTTTTATAAATTTATTTCGATGATAACCTGCCATTGTATACCTTCTGTGAGTAATTAATTTTGAACTGTCAACAGGACAACGAATGCAGACCTCATTTTTTATTAACTTTAATGTTATTTGCGCAAGATTCTTATCTTGCATTGCAATTTCAAATCCATAATACATATTATTAAAGATTCAGCGCCTACAAGTCACAACCCAAAACTGATTGTTCCATCAGTTCGAGAACGCAAGGCCATTTGCCCCACAAAAACTCCGTATTTTATGGAGATAAAACGGCTTGGTACCATTTACTCAACACTGGTAATATTTTCCTAATCATGAAAAGCCTGTCTATAGTGCAAATTTACAGAGCCGCTGGACTAAGCAGGTGCTAAATGACAACGGCGCGGCGCGGCGCGGCGTCGACATGGATGTGTTCACAGCACACGGCACATGTCACGCCTTCTCAACCTCGGCCAAAAGTAATGGCCTGTTTTTTCGATTAATTAAGAAAATAGCTGGTGGACAGGTAGTTCTTTGTGTTTTATAATCAACTTCTTGCCAACCTCGACGAAGACATATCCTTCACCGGGGCTGTGTTAAATGTATTTGAATATTATAAAAGTTAGGTATTTTTGTTGTTGATAAATTAACAAGAAAAACCATTATTTTAATGTAAACTTGACCTTACATTCCGCAAAAGTCGCTAAACATCTACCTTTGTTAATAAATATCTCGGATGTAAGATAGAAGTATAATTTATGGTTAAAATAACTTACCTGTAAGTGTAGTTCAACCATAATTATACGAGATCTTACATCCGAGATATTTATCACCCACCCACCCATCAAGACAGAGCGCAGCCAAGGGTCGCGCCCTGCCATCCCAATTTCTTTTTGCAGAATGTACATTAGACGACTCTAAACTGAATGACGTTATTAGAGCTGTACCGGTTGAAATAGGGGTGTATGTATGTACGGAATCGATTAGGCCATCGATTCTTTTGATTTAATTTTTGTTTGTTTTAGCAAGCTTTAAACTGTGTGAACCGATGCGATATGCATGGATGGACTACCTTTGTTAATAAATATCTCGGATGTAAGATCTCGTATAATTATGGTTGAACTACACTTACAGGTAAGTTATTTTAACCATAAATTAGTTATCAACAACTAAAATTACAAAGCTTATTTTATTCATTTTTATAGTTTTTAGGTAGTTTAAAATAAATAATGGATGCCTAGTGGTTGCAGCTGTTGTAGATTCAGCAGAAAGGTAAATTGATCATAGAAATAAACAATGAAATTTATAATTTCGATAAGAAGAGGTACCTATATAATCAAAGGATAAGAAGAGATTTTTGTGTTGAACATAACATCTATTTGTAAATTTTATCCATAAACTTATTTTACTGTAAGTTTATGATTTTATCACAGTTATATATCGCAACTTATAATTTGTTCCTAGCCTAATTCGTAACAGTCTAGTCTGTTTCACTTAAATTCCAGTGTTGCCGGCAATCAAACAAAAAAAAGTCTGAAAGTTCTGAAACCGAATCAGAAATTACCCGTTTTGTGTAATAGTATTTTTTACAATAAGTATTGAAATAAATTATAACGTTACGTTTTTGTTTATCTTTTTTTTCCTTTAATATAGTACATACATAGAATAATAACTTATGTCTTAGGCTTATATTCAGAGACGAATCTACGCGTGAACTCATGCTTCCAACTGTCAAAATGCATTACTATTTCGTTCGTCGTCTTAATATAAGCCTAAAAATCGACGTATTCTACAATCCAATTGGACGTCGCAATTTAAAGTGACATTCAATTATATCATTTTATGCTATTAATATGTGTCCCTAAAAAGCCTGAATTCACAAATTTTCCCTCTTTTGGGGAGAAAATCTCCATGTTGGTAATCCTGCGTGGTACTTTTTAGCTTCTATTCTAATCAAAGACATTTCATTTCATTTTTTTTTAGTATAAGTAACTATGATTCTAATTTATTCAACTTTTTTGAGAAATTTCGTGTCCCGGGTGCTAGAACTTTTTAACCACGTCTTTAAAAAGGGAAATTCCAGCTTTTTAAATTAAAGAAATAGTTTATTATTGTGATTGCCCATGGAATTCAAAGGTCCTTGCGTATTTTGCAAATAGCTCTGTTTCTCGTTGTTTAAGATATAATATACAATATGATACGCTGCAATAATAACAATATATCTCCTTTGATAGGTACTCTTAGGCCCGTATTACAGAAGGTTCCTCAAGTACAGTTTAAACTCCAATCACCTGATCACTACTTTAAGGATAGAATCGTTACATGAGTATCGGTCTTATTCCAGAACGGTACCTAATTATAAACTTTAATTAAACAACATAACACACGAATTTGACCTGAATTAAAATAGAAATCTACTCAAGCGTAGTCTGGACCAAACTAGAGTGATTGATTACAGATCAAATCTCTGCTCAAATACCGAAACAGGTATAAAATAAAGCTAAACTCAGCTGAACCGTGATCAATAAATCTCTGCTTGAGGAACGTTCTAAAATCAAAGCTCAACTCAAAACTAGTTTTAAACAGTGATCAACGCTTGAGAATCGTTGTGTAATACGGGCCGTAGAAAATAATAACCTAGCTCTTTAATCTGATCACATTATTCCAATTTATATATTTTATTGAAAATATAAAACAAAAATGTACTTTATTTCGTGACATGATTTCTTCTTCTTAATTTTAATGATAAACTAATAATTCCAAATATAATTATTATTTAATTTCCTTCTGTTTTTGTGAACTTTCGGTCATTCCATTCACTCTTTAATAAATTTTTCAAGATGTCTGGTAACACCGCCAATTCAACTTAGATGCGTCAAACTCAATTATTAGAGCTGTCAACAAGTTTTCTAAAATAAGAAAAAAATGAAC
This sequence comes from Asteroscopus sphinx, assembly GCA_949699075.1. NCBI lineage: Eukaryota > Metazoa > Arthropoda > Insecta > Lepidoptera > Noctuidae > Asteroscopus > Asteroscopus sphinx. The sequence continues at coordinate 14,350,504 of OX453022.1, read as the reverse complement.
ACAGAATAAGTTTTATGATTTTCTAAACTAAAATTTGTAAATTTTAGTTATAGTTAGGTTTAGGTGGGTGTACAAGAGAATCGGCACCAATCAAAAAATAAAAGGTTAAATCAAATTAGTTGGCGAAACTTTACCGACGTGATGGATATTGATATTCTAAAGATAATAAAAGAAGAAAAATACAATACAATACAAATACTCTTTATTGTACACAAAAGGAAATAGCAACATATACGTGGGACACTCAGAAAGTTTTGCGAAACTAAAAAAAATTGTTCTATACGTACATATATTTTTATCAAATCTTTTCAAAGTACTTTCCACCAGCCTCTATACAAAGATTCATGCGCCTAAACCAGTTTTCAAAACACTTTTTCCAGTCCGCCGCAGACACCTCGTTTACAGCCTGCTCGAACGCAGCCAGCGCATCTTCCGGCGACGAAAATTGTATCCCTTTGAGCAGATTTTTTATTTTTGGGAATAAAAAGAAGTCACACGGTGCTAGATCAGGGCTGTAAGGAGGGTGACCCAGGAGTTTGACTGGCGTGCTGTTCAGGAAGTCCCTCGTTTTGAGTGCGGTGTGCGCAGGTGCATTGTCGTGGTGGAGCAGTAGCCCGCGGAGCCCTGTGTTTGGTCGCTTGTTGCTTATAACAGAGAAAACTTCTGGCAAACATTTGGTAGTATACCATTCGGCATTAATGCTTCTTTGATCCCGTAAGGGAATTGATACCAAGTGGCCAGTCAAATTAAAAAAGCTAGCGATCAAAATCTTACCCCCGCTTCTAGATCGCTTCACTTTGGTAGGCGTTGGCTCATTTTGAAACACCCAAACAGTCGACTGGCGCTTGGTTTCTGGGTCGTATTGATAAATCCAGGACTCATCACCTGTAACGATGTCGTAAACACGCCGAGACGAGCCTGCTTCAAATTTGTTAAGCATATCACGGCACCATTCCACCCGGGCCTGCTTCTGAGCATCGGTGAGGTTGTGCGGCACCCAGCGTGATACTATCCTCCTCACGCGAAGATGGCTGTGTAGAATCTCGTGAACGCTTCCCGATAAAATCTTCAATATGTGTTGAATCTCCTGATATGTAATTCGCCTATTGTTTTGGATTAAATTTTTCACTGCTAGCACGTTTTCTTCGGTAACAGCCGTCAAAGGGCGACCGCTTCTTTCGTCATCCCCCAAAGTTGGTCGACCGCGCTTGAATTCGTTATACCAACGATACACGGTTGCCTTGGAAGGGCCTTCATCCATGAATGCCATTTGAAGTCTATCGTACGATTCATCCGGTTTCAGGCGACACTTGAAATCGTATAAAATCATAGCTCTAAAATGTTCCCGGCGCAGATCCATATTTCAGTGAGACACAATACTTTGAATTAACTCGCAAAAAATGTGGAGGGAAATTTTGAAATTGGAACTTACTTATTTTTACTTATAAATAATCATATTTTCGAAAAACATTATAACTGGCCAGTCTCCCATATATAAAAACTTTTTTTCGCAATACTTTCTGAGGGGCCTGGTATGATTTATATAGAAGACATGTCCAATGGGCGGTCTTATCGCTCAAGGCGATTTCTTCCAGACAATCATAGGATGGACAATATTGGCAAGTAAAGAGAGGGGTAGTACGCAGTGTAACAACATAATAAATAGAATACATATATTACATAACATAAATACTATACATATATCTATAACACAACTACATAAATATAAGATACAATAAATATAATAAAAACAATATAATATGTCTAAATATTACAATAATGACTTTAGAGTGATGGTAGGTAGTGATCTCTGACCAGTTTTTTTAAATATAGGCAAAGATTGAGCACGCCTCACTTGTACTGGCAAAGCATTCCATAGGCGAGCAGCCTGAACTGTAAAATAATTACCAAAGAATTTTGTGGAATGCGATGGTATCGCCAACGTGAGGTTTTCTGATGACCTTAAGAGCCTCGAATGTGTGTCATGAAGGAACTTAAAACGTTCTTAAAGATAGTGGGGAGTTGAGGGATTGAATAGGATTGAAAAATATGATTTTCTATACTCATAATTTCAACTATAGCCAGCTGATTACGGGGTCTGTGAAGATTCCCCAGCTAATTTGATTTAACCTTATATAAGAAGGAAGGAAGTAACAATAATCGTTATCTATGCTAATTTTCGTTGCTATTTTCTTCAGTGTTATCAATCCCGGCATTTTCGTGAACAAGGTTGAAGTAAATTGAATGTCACATTGTAAATTGACTGTCGTAATTATTTTTACATCAAGGTTCATTGATTAAGTTTTAAAATAATTGTTATTTATTAAGAATTTTACCAGGAAGTAGCGGAGATCTTCATCATCATCATCATCATTTCAGCCTTAAGACGTCCACTGCTGGACATAGGCCTCCCCCAAGCAAATGTTGGGGGGATATGCCATGCCATCCATGGATATGCGGAGATCTTGCTGGTTGAAAATATACTCCACTCGGTGCATCAAATGATTTGATGATCTTGTTAATATGATTATGTTGCACCTCGTAATCATAACGTTGGCACCGTAATGATGTGAAGTTGGCGAAACTTCTCATAGGTACTTGATGGGTATCGATTTGTAATGATAAGTAATAAAACAAGAAAAAAATATATTTTCTAAGCTATTATTATTTTCATTATTTTTTATATTATTATTTCATTCCAGTCAATCATGGGATCAAGTCATGGGACGCGTGCGTGACTTTGTAGGCTTACAGTATTTTTTGAGAAATATCAGATAACACAATTGTTTTTAAATATACTAAATACGTAAAAAATACTGTTTACGCATCGTGAGTTTGTTGACCTCGTGATCAGCTGACTGTACAAAAACAGCTGGCATCAATTAATTTGATTTAACGTTGTATAACAATGTTATAATGATAATGATGTTATTGATGATGCAGATACTGATGATAATAAACTTAGCATTCTTAAAATGAAGTATGATAAAGGTTACGAACACCGTAATAGCAGTTGTTGAAAATGATAAGAATGGAGGGAAATTTACCACAATATTCTTGCTATCATCCGCCATTCCGAAAGCAGAACAAACATTAACCATGTTCGGTTTGACGGGGGTAAGCCCACTCATCACAAGGAATGTGAAGTATAACATTGTCAGGGACAGCGGCCTCAGAGTCTCCTTGCATAACATCACTATGTTAAACTTTACGAAGAATCTGCAAAGGATTACAAAGTATTGAATAACCTGTTAATAAATTAATTAATTTCACCTTCATCAAGATTTGGTTAGAGAAAAGAACCAATTAATGCGGAACTATTTACAACGTTTTTATTAACTCGCTTTCCTTTCTGTCTGTCTGTTCGGTACAAATTTATCGATTTTATACTAACTTCCCGATAAGCTAGAGGCTTAAAAACTTTAAACATAGCTCATGGACTGGATATACTACTATTAACTGGATGGACTAATATTAAATCACTTTCGTTTTAAAAACGTGGTATACAAAATATTTTTCTCTTTTTATCAAGTTGTTTGTGTTGCTTTCAACTTCAAACAAAGTGAATTGAAATCTATTCTTCTATAAAAAAGACAGGTTTATGAGTTCTTATTGGAAAATATTTTAGAAACATTAATTAAGTCTAGTCTTCTATAAAAAGACAGGTTTTTGAGTTCTTATTGGAAAATATTTCAGAAACATTTATGTTTGTTGTTATATTGAAAATTGCTGTTGATTTAAATAATCATCATTTAAAACATGTGCTTCGCTGTCTTTCATTTCACTCCCGACCAGGGAAGCATACATAGGTACTCCGGTTACTGGTACAAAGTAGAAATTCTATAATTTTGAAATATTTACCTTTTAAAAGCATTCATTCGATAATGATCACATTCAGACTCCTGTAACTGCTGTTTCCAGCAAATGGCACAGCCATCTAAACTCTTAGAGTACACCACCAGTTTGTCAAATTCCTCCCTGACATTATCAGCTGTGGTCCAACCACGGAGGTAGCACAGCGACTTTAGAGCATCCTTCTCCCGACCTTGAGATAGCAACCAAACCGGTGTATCTGGCACCTAATGAATGACAATGAAGAGCATGATAAAAAGACTGGTTTTAAAAACGATTTATGACAGTGTTAAAAGTTTCAAGGAGATACAAGCGTGTATGAGTCAAGACATTGGGCTATAAAAGTATGCGGTAACATAAATCAGTAAAAAAATAATACAATTTTTAAAGAATGATCGCTTCAAGCGCAATGCGTCAAACTTCTTGTCAAGTGTCTGATTGATTGTTAGTATTCTGATCATTCCGATTAACATTAACCCTGATTTAACCAATCACATCAGTTGTTATTGACAAGAGGCTGGACAGCAAATTCAATTATTGATCATTTTCTACAAACCATAGGTAAGACTCATGGGTATGTGACCTTTCAACGTTGATATTGAAATCTTCGCTTACGTATTTGGTTATATTAATAAAACCAAAAATGTTGAAAAATGTTTTATTGATGTCTGTATACTTACAGCACCAATTAACACCAGGAGCATAGAAGTGAAGGGTATGGAGATACAGATGATGGCTGCAATGCGCCAGCTGACCACGGAGCCGAGGAAATACATCGCGAATATACCGATGGATAGGAATAACTGGGTCACGGTGCATAAGGCCCCGCGGACTGACGGTTCACTGAAACAAGCAATTCATACTGTTATTATTCATAGTTCTTACAGCAAACACATCGCAATTCCAGCTTTAGTCTTGTACTTTTACCTGCAAGTTGTTTTTCTAAAATTTAAACAAAACTAATTTTTCTTATTAGGGTTGCCTAAAATTTTGATCTTGCAGTCTTGCGGCTACCTCGGACACTCAATACAATATGAACGCTAGCACCACCTACCTACATATACAAGATTACGTCTGTATACGAACGCACACACACATATTTAGGCTAAGGATGCTCGCCGTTCGTAGTGCCGACTGGGTTTCAAGCGCTTCTCAGTTCTTAGAGATGGTGTGCTTGTATAGCGACTGGCGATTGACATCCATAGCACGATTGCAGTCCAAGTGCCGTCAAACTGCGGGTGCGTGCGGGGCGCGGGTGAGGAATCTTGAATTGGTGGGGGGCGGTGACGCGGTGAGTGGCCGTTCTGTACGTTAGTACTATTAGATATTCTGTGATTGCGGACCAAGACCAATGCATTTTTGCAAGACCAATACAATACCGCAAGACTGCAATACCAGGGAAACACTAATAGGCATCAAGGTCTGTGATTTGAAAGAGCCAAGGGGGCGATAAGACATGCTCTGTGGTAGCCAACCACTTTTCTAGTTTTCTACGGGTAAGTAGTGTTGCTCAGTCTAGGTTTTGTAGTCTTGCGGTCTTACCTTACATTGGTGCAAGACTGTAAGACCAAATCAAGACTTTGGGCAACGGTATTCCGTGATCTGTGTACCTCGACAGATTGAACGACAAGGCTCTGACGACCCCGAAAAAGTTTGTTTGGTCTTAGATTTGGCGGAAACAAACTTTTTTGAGATTATAGGCGTGTCTGTTGTTTCATTTATTACCTGATTTCTCCAACATAAGAGTTGATAGGTGCTTCCATAATCCCCGTTCCGATGCCAAGCAGTGCATTCCCAATGAACAAGGTGGGAACATTCCACGCAAAGTACATGATGATCCATGCTATCACATGAGGAATGTTGACTAGAAACGTGGCTTTCTTTCTACCAACGTAGTCCACGAAGGGCCCTGATACAAGAGCTCCGAACGGCTGGGTCAGGAACGAGAGACTACCTGAAATATCAATCTGCTTAGTCCAAATTCTGTTCTATTTTGTTTTACGGAGATTTGCATGATTTAAATAATAAGTCAGCCTGACGCTTAAGCGACTGCCATGAAGAATGCGATATCCAGTATATTTTAGTCGATCAACCTTATTTGTTTATATTATTGAGGACCTCCAACAAAAGATATACACAAAAAATCACAAGTGACAGATACAAGATTCTATCTGGTGTACTCCTTTAATTACAGGAGGCCACACCATGCACAAAATTAATGACTGAGCTAACTTAAAACCTCCCTAATCTTAATGATATAACACAATTTTAATGACGTAATTATGAGACAAATTTATGACGAGCTGCATTAATTAAGCAATAACATAGCTTAGGTGGTGTCCGGATTATGTGATTCACGCGGGATTTGAATGCTGTAATTAGGCAAATTATAACTGTGTGGTATTTGTATTTGCTGCTCGCGAGTCGTGTGTGAATTGCATTCGAATCGCCAAAACCAAAATCAAAATCATAGGAGTGACGATTAAGATAGTACTTACAAAACTGTGGACTGCGTTACTGCGTCAAAAGACACGCGCAATGTGCGAAAAATGCAAAAATCCCTTCTTATACAACGTGGAGATGACAATACGACAATAAATGAAAACACGGTAATTACTATAGTCTATTGAAGCATTTTAAACACATATTTAAGTTATTTATCGAAAATAAAAAATAAATATTTAAATATCGAAATATACACCATGACTTTTTAATCACCATCCAAATTTTTTTATATTGATCTTTGCTGAAAATAATAAAATACGTGTTTTTTCTTTTAGTCATTCGGTACTAAAATATTGAGATATGGTATCATAAAGTTTACGTTTGACTCATAAATCACTGTGTTGAAAATAATAAAAAACGTGTTTTTCCTTTTATTAAAATATGTATTGAGATATTGCATCTCAAAATGACGTTTGACGTACCAACCACACGGAAATTGATAATTTTTCCGGGAAAATTATTTTATTGCGAAAATTTTACCTACCATTTTTTTTCCAAAAATGGAGTCTTTGAATAATATCTAATGCCTACTAAAAAAATGTATGGTGATTAAAAAGTCATTCGGTATAATAAGTAACACCATATGTTCATCTGTCTTCTATATATATATATATACTATAATAAAACTGTAAAGGTCGAAAAGTCTGTACATTGAGTTTTTTTTCGCGAAAACCGGCTAGGGGACTAGAAATAAGCTATAGAACACGAATCAATCGTTTAAAAAAATTATGTCTGTCTGTCTGTCTGTCTGTCTGTGTCTGTTTGTCTGTCTGTCTGTCTGTCTGTCTGTCTGTCTGTCTGTTTGTTACCTCATCACGTGAAAACGGCTGAACTGATCGTAATGAAACTTTACATTTGTATTGGTATTAGTCTAACTTAAAATATAGGGTATGTTTTATCTGAATCGGTTGAGTAGATCCAGCGATACAGCTTGACCCCTCTATTGTATTAAGTTGCATACAAAGTAGAGGTCATGATTGTTGGTTGGATGCAGGTTGCAGGTTCCTAAAAATACAACTGGATTCTATTAGTATTATAGAAAATATAGAATAACATAACATAGCCCATCACTGTCCCGCTGCTGGGCATGGCCCTCTTCTTGGAATGAGAAGAGTTAAGGAACTGGATATTGTTAGTGTAATAGATTATCATAACATAATCAGCTCATTACCTACTGCCCCACTGCTGGGCACGGACCTCTTCTCGGAACGAGAAGAGTTAAGAAACTAGAAAATATAGAATAACATAACGTAGTCAACCCATTACTGTCCCACTACTGGGTGTGGCCCTCTTCTCAAAATGAGAAGAGTTAATGAACTGGATATTATTAGTATTCTAGAATAACATAACATTACCAGCCCATTACAGTCCCACTGCTGGACACGGGCCTCTTCTCAGCATAAGAAGAGATGTGGTTAGTGTTATAGAATAACATAATCAGCCCAATTACTTCCCACTGCTGGGCACGAGCGTCTTCTCAGAATGAGGGAGTTTAGGGCTAATTCCATGAAATTCCATCACCTTAGCCGGTTGGTTGTAAAAACAAAATATAGTATAGTCGGTAAATAGTGTAATCGTCTGTGTAGGCGCTTATATGTATATATTTGAAGATATTGTGTTCATAATTATGACACGATGTTATTTTCCGACATCCACGCGGACGGAGTCGCGGGCACAGCTAGTTTGTAATAATTGACAGGTCTTTGACCTAACGATCTTTGTCAGAAAAAATGGTCCTACATTCAAAATTGATAAAATTTAATTAATTTCCTGTGGCTAAAGTATTGATTGGATTTGATTGATTTTTATGTACAGTCAGAGAACGTGCTCTGTACATGGTTTTATGTAATGTCGTATTATCATCTCCACTTTGTATACACTGTCTTAATACATACCAAACCATGATGCCTCAGTTTCTGTTAGAGAAAGACCCCTCGGTGCGTTTAGTAGGTCTGGTATCACGATGGTGGCGAAACTGATCGCCATGCCCAGGTCTAGGAGAAGAAGGTTCGGTGCCATACTTGCTATTAGCTGAAATTAAGTTATTCATTAATTATTTTACGTCTACTGGAACATAACATAACTGGCGAAATGTGGGTGTTCTATACACCTCTGCCTACCCCTTCGGGGAAATACAGGCGTGATGTTATGTTATGTTATGGTGGACATATACGCTACGAGAAATCGTTACAATCAGACTGTACAGTTCGAACGGTACAGTTTATCGTACATGGCATACAAGCATTGACTTGTACCTATGGACCAGTAATACCTACGAAATAAGCGTGGTATACCTACAATATCCGGGCCACCGTTATGGTGGCCATAGCTAGGGAAGTAAGTAATCAAAACTAAAAAGTATCGATATCGATGCTCGTGTTTCGTACCAGAGATGTGTGCTGATGAAAACCATTTTCAAGTAGTAATAAATAATGCAATTATATCAAATACTAAGTTCGGCTGTCCCTAGGACATAAAAAATCAAGCTTCTAGGTCAAGGCAATCATACGGCTATGTCACATTTTGATACTCGCAAACTCACATAAAAAACTACTACTACTACTACATACTTTTTCATATCTGAATAATATTAAAAATAAACGCAGTAATGTGCTGTGATCCGTTAAACTTCCATTCTATATTTATTTTTCTTATTTAGTTTTATCTTAAAGTTTAGTTTATCTAATGGTTAAAAATAATGCAAACAAAAACAAACTGTTCAAGCTAATTAGTAACTAAGTACTAAGTAGGTATGTGTTTGTCAACACCCCTGTAACCACATTCGTAAAATTAAATGATAATTAATAGTCATTAAAAAAAACATTTCATTATTACTTTAAAGTAACACCATTTATGTATTTTTTTTGTTTTTTGTGTATACTAGTCGTCCCACGGATATGCCATGGAGGGAATGTACCTTGAATATTGTAGATGGAACATTTTACTGAAAGAAGACATTATTTGAATCTAAAAAACAATTTAAACTGCTTTCATAGATATTTAAATAATTACATGGTTGAACCGGAAATCGAACCCGTTACATGAGAAAAATAATCAACCTATAGCTTTATCATACCGATCGAAAGGCTTCATAATAAGCATATTTTTTTGCTAAATAACATAGTATTACAAATAAAAGGAAGAGGGGGGGGGGGCGAATAGGATTGCACGGTTCGAAATTATGTAATTCCAATTTACTATATCCACTAGCTTTGAATAGAATTAATTTCTTCTCTATGCACGATTCGCCCTACTGGAGGTAAATTTTTGAGTCGTTGGTCGATTCGTCCAAGGATTTAACGTCCCAAATGGACGGAACGGTGAATTAAAAAATAATGTTGTATTGTGTTCTGCGTTTCGTCCAAATACTTTTATTCCTAAAAATCTCTTCCTTAAAATTAAAATGTTGTCGTAATTAAGTAGAGTCAGATACAAAATTGTCAAGTTAATAAATAAACTTAATGGGTTTCGGAAGAATTTAAGACAACGCTTAATGTAAAATGTACTTTAATCTTTGTCAATCATACAATCTAAATGTGAAATCAGTCTTAACTTGTAATAAATGTTTTTACTATCACAAACAATTAAAATAAATCAACAGGAAATAATGTAAACAGTTTAGACAAATTTAAGGGATTGTGGGAATCAGTTAAGAGTACGTAAATAATTTTACAAAAATCAACAAAAACAGGTTAATATAAAAATAACACAATTTTAAACCAATATGATTTTTAAAATTAGTCCCAATCAAAAATATAAAAAAGCGGCCAAGTGCGAGTCGGACTCGCGCAGTAAGGGTTCCGTACCTCTCAACCACCTGATACCCCATTAAACTGATTTAATTTACGAGAGTTTATCAAAAGACAACAACGCACAGTGCGCGAAATATGATTTTTTGCATGTCTTTCTTACGCAGGTACCACCACATATGTCTATGTTTGTCCTATTTTTAGTATTTGTTGCTAAATTAAATAGTATGCACTATAATCTGACCAAGTTTGACGCTGGTATGTATTACGGTTTTGAAGATAGAGCAAAAACAAAAACGTTGAAAAAAATGCATGTTTTTTGAGGTTTCTTGTATGGGGACCCCCTTTGGTTTTAGACTTTTTTTTGTTTTTAGTATTTGTCGTGATACACCTCATAGCAACACATATTCTGAGAAAATTTCAACCGGTTACCTATTACCGTTCAAAAGATAAAGCCCTGTGACTGACAGACGGACGGACGGACGGACGGACAGCGTAGCGAGAGTAATAGGGTCCCGTTTGTCACCCTTCGGGTACGGAACCCTAAAAACAAAAGGATTGAGAATCAGTCTTTTAAATTAGGAAATAATTTTAAACAATAAACAATAACAGGTTAAAATTGAAAAAGCACACATAGGTAAATCAATATGATTTAAAAAATCAGTCCTATCTAAAATAGAATATAAAAGACAATATAAAACAAAAAAAATTGAATCAGTCCTTATATTTTAAACAATCAACAAAAGCAGGTTGAAATATTTTTAATACCACTTTCTTTTAAATACCTACGTAACACGGTAAATTGTTACTCCTCAAATACAAAATGTCATTATAAATTTAATAAAATATACTTAACACTTTTCTTGCTAACCTTACTTTGATGAATTAAACTGATTATAAAGACATTTGGACGAAACGCAGAACACAATACAACATTATTTTTTAATTCACCGTTCCGTCCATTTGGGACGTTAAATCCTTGGACGAAACGACCAACGACTCAAATTTTTTACATAAGTTTTACGATGGAGCTTATATCAAATTTCTAGGCAGTAGGATGGTTCTGATGCATTTGGTCTTCTATAATATTTTAAAAGTCTTCTCCATAAGCAAGGTTTGTCTGCTTCGTCGAGAAAGTAACCATTACTTAAGTTTTATAGTTAAAAAATATGGTGTACGTACTAGGGATGTTATGGAGCTCCGTAACCGTAAGCGAAACTATCGGATATCCGAAATAAAAATATATCCGTAACCGTAACCGTATCCGTAGTGACAAAGATTGAGAAAGGTATGTTAAGATGGTTTGGACATATAGAGAGGATGGACGAGAGGAGATTGACGAAACAAGTATATGAAGCGAGTGTGGATGGAAGAGTTGGAAGGGGACGACCTCGGCGAACGTATCGCGATCAAATCGCGGATGTTCTCAAAAAATGCCAGGTTAAGAGTTCTCTAAACCGACGAGCATGCATGACGAGGTTAATGGACGTAGATGAAGCGAAAGAGGTGTGTCAGGATCGTAGCAGGTGGAAATCCATAGTCTCTGCCTACCCCAATGGGAAACAGGCGTGATAATATGTATGTATGTAACCGTATCCGTTTCACAAGTCTCGGATAGTTTCGTATAAGGGCGGAGTCTAAATAAAACGACATGTTTCGACAGGTTTTTGTTTCACCGCTCGTGCGCCACGATAATCTTGCAGTTTGTTTGTTATTTCTAGTCATAACATAACCTCTTTCATAACCTATAAATAAAACCAAATTATTACATACTATTTGTGTTTATATTTTATTTTAATCTAATATCCGTAACCGAAACTATCCGAAATAATTACATAACCGAAACAAATATAATTTTATTCCTATATCCATATCCGTATCTAGATCCGAAATATCATATCCATAACATCTCTAGTACGTACGTTGCAAAATAAAATCTGTTTCAAATGGGTCTTTAACAAAAATCAATTAGCCTTTCATCACGTTTTGGTAAAATCTATTTCTTCTATGTAGTTATTTTTTTTACACTGAGCATGTAATGAAAAACGTGCAATGTTTTAATCTTAATACATATTGTTCTGAAGGATTGAAATAATTGAATAATACATAGATAATACATAATACAACCATATATACATAAAAACCGGCCAAGAGCATGTCGGGCCATGCTCAGTATTATAGGGTTCCTTAAGTAAGTGTAATTACAAACGAATCAAATCGAATATTAATCATGGCTATTTTAGTTTTTGCAATAATCGGCAGCATTCGCGACTCAGAGCGTGTTGTTAGTAGCGCCATCTAGCGATAAATTCAAGAAGCCAAATTTAAGAAGTGTGTCATTTCAAAGTTACTTTTTGTGATTTTTTTAAATAGAAAGTAGCTAAAGGAGCATTATTTGCTGTTATAATTTTTCTCTAAGGTCAATGACCTTTGAACTAGGACGTTTTAAGTATTTATCAGTTTTCTCTCTATAACTCAAAAAATTATAATCACATTATACTCGAAATAATTTTAAAAGAGAGTTTTCACAAAGGTCTATCAATGTGGAAGATTATAAGTTTCTACATTGCATAGTTTAGAAATGGCAGGGGGGGGGACACATTGCAAGCCACTTTGGCGGGCTATATTTCGCAGATGGTACATCTGATAAAAAAGTGGTGTATGAAACATTACCTTCATTTTAGTAGACCTATTCAATGATACCCCAGACGAGGGGGTGCAGCGAAAAAAATTTTTCATCCCCATTTCACATGTATGGACGCCACCCCTAAAATACGTAATCAAGATTTTTTTATTCTTTTAAAATTGAGATCTATATGTAGACTATTTTTTAACAAAATTTCATTTACTTATGTTTATAACTGTAGAAGTTATTAAGCTGTAAAGGATTAGGACAGACGGACAGACGGACAGACGGACGGACATGACGAAACTATAAGGGTTCCTTGTAGGACTTCGGAACCCTAAAAAACACATCTTACAACTTCTTCTATCGTCTCGACATGAGCTAGGTATATAATAGCCGAAATACACATGCCTGTGAAATCGAGCAGTAGTAGGTATGCCAGCTAACGGTATATGCAAGTAACTAGCACACTGTGTATACATTTGCAAGTAAATTTGCATGCAATTTGCTTACTTGCATGCCTCTAAATTGCACGACGTATACACGAGCCAGTACGCCACGCCACCGACGGCGACGTTTTGACAGCACATTTTTCTAGTTTTGGTATCAAAGGGAAAGCATTCGAAGTGAAATACATAAAGTTACTAGCAGTAGAAAGTGTAGCTAAATTATTGAGACAAAAAAATAAAAGAATAAGAAGACGGATTTGGGTGACACAGGCATGCCTATACCTGGCGCATACGTAGGTACACACGGTTATACATCAAGCTATACAGTTCCAGTATACGCTGACGTCGCATTGTATAGACTTTCGAAACAATGAGATGTCAGCTTATACTGGAACGTATAGCTTGATGTGTAGCCTTGCGTACACACGTTTTGGTTTTTCAGCCCCCCACGGTACCTCCCTCATATTAAATGCCAGTAAATCAAATGTTGGATCACGTCAGCCTGTACGATATTAGGATGGCTCTGTGAAGCAGCTCAAAAACAACGGCCAAACTCCTGAAGGCGGGTGGAAAACCGATCCTTCAGAAGTTGTTTGATTCCGTCTTTCTCGAGGGAAGAACGCCACATGAATGGAGCTAAATGAGCTAATGGAGTGTCGGAGTGCTGATCAAGAGGTCGTGGGTTCGATTCCCACAGAACACAAATATTTGTGTAATGAACATAAGTGTTTGTGTTGGTCTGGTTGTTTCTTAGTGTATTATAAGTATGTATTTACAACAACAAAAAAAGTACATAAGTATTATATCCATTGTCTAGTACCCATAGTATACAAGCTCTGCTTAGTTTGGGACTAGATGGTGCTGTATTAAAATGTCCCAAAAATATTTATATTAATAACTTCTTAGGTTTTCGCGATCACTACATATAATAAAATAAAGTTTAACCGGATTAAATCGCGTATATTATTTAAATTTTGATTAATTTTGATTGTCATCTTAGTCTACCTGCGACCACGAAATGCTGCAAAGCTTTCGAAACGTCAGGGAAACCAATTTAAATAATATACGCGATTTAATCCGGTTAAACTTTGTTTTATTATAATATTTATATTAATTTATTTAAATGATGATGAAATCAAATGTTGTGCAAGCTACTTGTTTGCCAGGTACATGCATGTAAGTTAACGTATACCCATGAAAGTAGCTGACACGTGCAAGGAGCTGACACGTGCAAGGAGCTAACACGTGCAAGGAGCTGGTTGTAGGCATGCAAGTTACAGGCATGTGTATCAGAGTCTTAATGATAATAGCTCATGTCGTGGGAAAAAGATTAGCCAGTCAGCAAGTTGGTAGCGGGGCTGACTGCCCAGGGTGCGCCGGACGATCAATTAAATATCGTCACTCGTGGATGCTCTTTTAATGAATTCCAATCTTAAAACTAAATTACTACCTATTATACCTAAATTAATTTAAATATAATATAAATATGTTCTCTGCCTACCCCAATGGGAAACAGGCGTGATAATATGTATGTATGTATGTTTTCTGAATAAATATAAGTCAGTGTTTGTGTCCTTACCGACGACCGCCAAACGGTGACATCTCCTTTGTCGTCCGCAAAAAATGGTCAAAGATTGTGAGTGTAGATTGGGTTCGATTCCTCCATTAAAAATATGCATTTGATTCTTAGACTTATCGTACCTAACACAAACATTTCAAATGACAATGAATCTCACAACCATAATAATGAATTCAAGGAATTGAATAAATACCAAATAAACAAAAATTAAAACCTTATAGATTTGCAATCGGAATTTTCCTTATAGCCTAATAGTTTACGACATTAAATATTAGTATGTATTTAGTTCTCATATGAATGCAATAATAACACATTAGAAATGCCCCAATCCAGTTCACATCCTTCTAATCGGTAGTATCCAACCATAGAGGAAATGAATATAAACAAGTATTCCGTGTATCCAACTTTATATATCAAAGATAGGTAGGTACACACGGCTACACATCAAGCTGTACAAAACCAGTATAGGCTGACCTCGCGTTGTAAGGAAAACCTATACAATGCGAGGTCAGCTTATACTGGAAATTTACAGCTTGATGTGTAGCCGTGTGTACATCTCTGACCTCTATTTTAAAAGGGTTTCTATGGAGACAACTTCATGAATGTTTATAAGTTTAGTATTATTATAAGTTAATATTCGATCGGAACAGACTTTGTTATACATATTGATTTGGAAATATGAATTACAAATGTCAAGGCTACAAAAATGAATCGATTCCCGAAAATAGCTTAACATCAACAGCCAAGATTATTGTTACATTAATTTAAAAACAGTTACCTATCCAAGAACTGACCGCGGCTGGCGCAGGTCAAGCTCGCAGATCTTGCAATCCACGCCATAACCATTAAGACACTGTTAGTATAAGTAATTAGTTTAAGTAATTGTTCACTAGCATATTATGTAAAGCAAGTTACACAACCTGAAAAATTATAATTGTTTACTTTTAGTTTTATTATCATTGTCAAATATTAGAATTTGAAATATAAATAAAAACAGTACATACTCAAAAGGGGAGATGTTAGTATAAGTATTTAGTAACTTATTATTATCTGTAGTCCGGAGCAACACTAGGCATATAATGCTTATGGGCACCTCACTAATTATTGTCATGGCCGGTTCCGGTCTGCTCTCTCTCTCTCTGGTTCGGCTCCGTCTTAGGTAGAATATGTTGTCAAGCTTAATATTAAATATAAAGTGTATCGTTTACAATAAACAGTGTCTATATAAAATAAAAGCATTTTTCATTGAACTCAACAATATAACAGACACGAGCTCCTCGCAAACACTGCATCGTAAATGTTTATTACAATTTACAATATTTTAATTGAGGTTAATAAATAAGACGAAGCAAAACAGGTTGCTACAAAGTAGTAATAAGGTGATTAGGTTTTCGTTGCACTTAAATAAATAAATAAATATTTTGGGACATTTTACACAGCACCATCTAGTCCCAAACTAAGCAGAGCTTGTACTATGGGTACTAGACAATGGATATAATACTTATATACTTTTTTTTTGTAAATATATACTTATAATACATAAGAAACACCCAGATCAACACAAACACTTATGTTCATCACACAAATATTTGTGTCCTGTGGGAATCGAACCCACGACCTCGTGATTAGCAGTCCGATGATCGAACCACTAGACCACAGACGTCGTCAAAACTTCTTATAAATACTTTTTATTTATTTACATAATTATGTATAAACTGGTTGTTTTTATATCTTTGGCACGGACATAGTAAAAACCGGCCAAGTGCGAGTCAGACTCACGCAGTAAGGGTTCCGTACCACCCATTGACCTGATACCCCATAGAAACTGATTTAATTTACGAGAGTTCATGCGCGAACTAAAATTTCTTGCATCTCTTTCTTACGCAGGTACTACCACATATGTCTATTTTGGTCCTATTTTTAGTATTTTTTGCTAAGCTGCATAGTATGCACTATAATCAGACCTAGTTTGACGCTGGTATGTATTACCGTTTTGAAGATAGAATTTATAGAATTTGTTTATAGAATTCGTTTTGAAGATAGAAGATAGAGCAGGAACAAAAATGTTGAACGCATATTTTTCGAGGTTTCTTGTATGAAGCCCAACAATTTCTAAAAATAAAAAAGTCTAAAACCTTTGGTTAGACTTTTTTATTTTTAGAAATTGTCGTAATAGGAGTCATAGTAACACATATTCTGAGAAAATGTCAACTGGCTACCTATCAAAAGATACAGCCCTGTGACAGACAGACGGATAGACGGACGGACAGCGTAGCGAGAGTAAAAGGGTCCCGTTTGGCACCCTTTGGGTACGGAACCCTAAAAAAATATGACAAAAATATATAAAAAGATCACAATATCAAGATCAAGATCGAAGTTTTAAAGATCACAGACACTACCTACTTACGGCCTAAATTAATATCCAATCTATCCACTATTTACCCTACTAGAGATAGAAATTTGACATATTTTGTATGGAGCTTATGTCAAATTCCTATCTCTAGTAGGGCAAATCGTGGATAATCTATCAAATCAAATCGTGGATATTAATTTTGGCCGTTAATAGCTTATAATAAAACAGTAGAAATGTCAAAACTGTGTATTAATTAGCTAAACATGTTTGTTCCCCAATCACGCAAAATCTACTGAACAGATTTCAATGAAACTTTATATGGTAAATGCCCGTAGTCTGAAGCTATACATATAGGATATATCTTATCTCAATTATTGGTTTTAATAGATTTTAGTTGGTATTTGTTTGGAAATTGGAAGTCATTAAGGATTGACATCGACGAAAAATTAAATTCGACGACGTCTGTGGTCTGGTGGTTCGAGTGTCGGACTGCTGATCACGAGGTTCGATTCCCACAGGACCAATGATATTACAATCATTGCACAGGACACAAATATTTTTGTGATAACATAAGTGTTTTTATTGGTCTGGGTGTTTCTTATGTATTATAAGTATGTATTTACAAAAAAAAAGTATCTAGTAGGTATCTAAGTATTATATCCATTGTCTAGTACCCATAGTACAAGCTCTGCTTAGTTTGGGACTAGACGGTGCTGCGTAAAAATGTCTCAAATATTTATTTAATTGTTATTGAGAAAATTATAGAAGTTGCCAGGCGACGAGATTTTGGAATTATGAACTGTTATTTTACCATGTTTCGTACTTGATTCCGTGGCCTGGTGGCCTGAAGGAGAAACTTTATAAATAGTTTTTAAATCGAATCCCGCTGCTGCACAGCTAACTTTTTGAATTTTGTAATATTATTTTTGGTTTTTGTAGTTATTGTAACACGATAATAGAAAACGTTACGAGCTACATTCAACATGTTATTATTCTTTTGAATAACTACTAATGAAACTTTGTGTTTATTAACTTTGTATTACAAATAAATAGCGTTATTGGTGTTTTGTTTACTTAATTGTCACTTGCCTATGATTCAAAACATAAAAAAGCAAACAACATTGGCCAAAGCATTCAATCAACTCAACCTATCGCAGTCCACTGCTGGACATAGACCTCTCCCAAGTTGCGCCACAACACTCGGTCCTCTGCCTTCCACATCCAGTCCCCCCCAGCCACGTTCTTCATTCCATTTGAATGTTATTAATTAGGTATAAACTAGCAGGGGTAATACGTACGGATAATAAGCAACAAAAAAAAACAGAAAATCCAGAAGTCTACCAAATTTCCCGAGGGATGTGCTAACGTTTTTCTGTGAAAGCAACGGGCAGAAGCTAGTAAAAAATATAGATGAAGTGCTGCGAACAATCATAGTAAAGCCAACAAAACCGTGAACCTCACCGTACTAACCAGCGATCACGCACACACATGTTCCTGAAAGATATTTGTTTTTGGCGATGTTTATTTTCCCGCGCAGATTTGTGATCCGTTTTGAAGATCTTTTTAATTTAGTTTTACGGCCTAGTTGCTAGGACCTTTTAGCCACGTCTTTAATACAACACACGCTAATAAAGTGATGGGGGATTGATGAGAAAATATGAAAAGTCATGTTTTTCAATTTCATGCCATTTATCCACCATTATTTTAACGATAACTTAAAATTTTATAATACGCTATTATTACACATTAACACTCAGAGAAACACATGTTTTTGAAAATAATACAAAATCCACAACAGTTCTTTCCGAACTTTCCCACCGCTCCTACCCGGTTTCCAAGATTTTTTTCAATAGCATAGATGATGACAATAGTAATAATATTATGAAATAAATTAATGAGTTCGACAGTAAATTAATTAATTAAGTTCATGAGAATCGATCAGTCATGAATAAATGCATAATAATCCTCTTTATTGCACAACAAGATGACATTAATTTGTTAAAAAAAACTACTTATGTGTATATCGTGTATATTAATAATTAATACTTACTTGTGCAGACACTGATCTTATCCTGCTAACAGGCAGTTTTACTTCTTTCATTTCTGTTATTGTGTACACCATTTTGACTTTTATATTAAAGCTAATAATTTAAACTTAAAAAGAATTTATTATTTTAATTAACTTTTAATTCACTATAAATTCATCTTGCAATATTTTCTTGTTTAAATTATTATTTATGACATTTCGACGTGAGTTTTTTTTTTTGGAACACAAAACGCGCCAGCTTCGTGTTCAGCCAAGGCGAGTTAAATGTTCACAGGTAAAAATGTGAATCACGCGACAAACAGACTAATCTCACATTATGTAGTCTTTCTGTATGTTAATACGTGGGTTTTAGCATCTTTTTTAATTATTAAGACAATATTGACTGAAGTAGCTTAATTCTTCATGGCTGTGTGCTAATTTAAAATAAAATGTATATCTCCAGAACACATTTTTTTTCGATGTTCTTTATCAATCGTTTATTTCATTAAGATAGGTATCAACATAACACAAAATTACTTTTTGATTTTTAGTAACAAATATTTTGGATATCGACCCGAAAACCAAGAGGCCAAATTTTTTTTAAACTTGATTCATTTCCTACAAGGAAAAGTAACAAAAATAATAATTTCAACAAGGACCTGAAGGTGGGTCAAGATCAATTTTTTTTTTGTATTGTCTCCTTAAAAAAATATCCTGTATAAAGCCCCTTTTGCCCATGTTAAGCCTGCATCTGCCTACCTGGGTCCGCAATCGGCACTTTTACGGCCACAGACTAAGTACTTAAAAATATTATTAAGAGAGTATTTCTGATATTTGATGGATTTATTTTATTTGTTTTTTTTTTTTTTTTTTATTTGATATTTTTTTTTTTTTAGATGGTTTGGACATATAGAGAGGATGGACGAGAGGAGATTGACGAAACAAGTATACGAAGCGAGTGTGGATGGAAGAGTTGGAAGGGGACGACCTCGGCGAACGTATCGCGATCAAATCGCGGATGTTCTCAAAAAATGCCAGGTTAAGAGTTCTCTAAACCGACGAGCATGCATGACGAGGTTAATGGACGTAGATGAAGCGAAAGAGGTGTGTCAGGATCGTAGCAGGTGGAAATCCATAGTCTCTGCCTACCCCAATGGGAAACAGGCGTGATAATATGTATGTATGTATGTATGTATTTCTGATACTTATTAGAAATAATTTAAACCACTCCAATCCTGGTTACAAAAGTATTCTTTCGGTCGACACACTTTACCGTTTCATACTTATAATTTTTGATAACCTTCGCCTTGGCCCGAATGTTCAGGATAACTTATATGATATCCTATTATTTAAACAAGTAATCAAGTAATCTAACATTATTTTAAGAGATTTTCTTGGATATAAAAAAAAATTAAACTTAGAAATCATAAACGTCTAGAAGAGATTGTCATTTTGTCAATAAACATAAATTCTTATATTGTTAGTAGGTATGTGACCGCCAGACGGTTTATATGTTTGTCAGTCACTGGCACATTATCCTTTATTGCTATAGATTAAGATAAGTATTGTAACGAATCACCATCAGCCAAGCCTTTATCAAGAGTTTGCAGCAGACGCTAGCTTGCTTCCATCTGTGGCCTGATTCACAAACGTTCGGAAAGTTTCCGTTTCCGAAGTGAAATTTGACCGGCAAATAAAACAAAACGACCACTTCCTGCTACCATGAACGCAGCAAAGCATTCGAAACGTCAGGAAAACCAATTTTAATAATAATACACGATGTAATTCGGTTTAACTTGTTTTATTAAGAAACAAAACGATTTGAGAACCGAATGGATTCGGAAACGCAACGGTAAATTCATGGAAACTCTCCCGTGAGCCATTTGTTGTCGGAAAACACTCGATGTAAAATTAAAGAACTATGAATAGCGTTTCCGAATGCGTTCGATTCCCAAATCGTTTTTTTTCGTAATAAAACAAGTTTGACCGGATTACATCGCGTATTATTATTAACATTGCTTTTCCTGATGTTTCGAATGCTTTGCATCATTCGTGGTCGCAGGAAGTGATCGTTTTGTTTCGTTTGCCGGTCAAATTTCACATCGGAAACGGAAACTTTTCGAACGTTTGTGAATCAGGCCACTGATCTCCTATAAGACAACTCTACTCTACTTCAGCTCTCTCGGACTCTCTATGGTGACCATTAGAGACATTGAATTTAGCATCAGTTCGATCTATGACCTTGGTTAAATTGATGTTAGATTGATCATGAAAAGGTATAGATTGATAAAAAATATTCAGTCTTGATTCTCGGTGTTAATCCGTCAATCCAAGGTGATGGCCACCATGACTCTTACTCTATTACAGATCCGGTCAATTTTATTTTGTAAACAGCAGAAAAAAGGTCTGAAGGAACAAATTTCTTAAAGAAATAAGTAGTGCCTTTGTCACAGAATACCTAATAGTATTATTCATTTCTATGTATTTCTATTATAATTTATCTGTGTTTCTGTGTGTGTATGTGTGTTTTTATTATACATTTAATAAATAAAATGTTGCACACTGGGGTTTCTCCTGTATCGTGGGTGCGTTTAGAAACACAAATATTAAAATCCCGAGACCTTAGCGCAGAACTCGATCGCTCAGCTCAGCTCAGCTCAGCTCAACACAGAGATTTGCAGGCCTGTCTATCTATCGTCTAGAATATGATTATCACTTGCTTTAACGGTAAAGGAAAACACCGTGTGGAAACCTGCATTCCTGAGAGTGCTCAATGCTCGTCATAAAGTGTTGTAGGCCTCTAGCACTAAACCGCTGCACCGCGCCGTAGGGCTTCCCTTGAAAATAAGCAACCGCGTACTGGAAGGCGCACCGTGGGTAGCCCCCTCACAAGGTGGACCGACGATCTGGTGAAGGTCGCGGGTATCCGCTGGATGCGGAAAGCGCAGGATCGGTCGTTGTGGTGATGCTTGGGGCCAATGTCCAGCAGTGGGCGTCTTTCGGCTAAAATGATGTAAATTTTTAATCTAAAGTTTTATTCTTGTCACTTTTTGACATTAGAATTGTATTGGGACGGGGATTATTTTCAAAAGTACAAAATACAAATACAAAAATACAAAAGTTTCATTTCGTCAACACGATATAGGTAACATTGTAACGAGGCTAAACTCGTTGCGCTGCTCACCACCTTATTTGGATTTCCTAGCCACTTTATTAAAACTTTACCTATCCAAATTCAAAATTTTAAATTCTTCCATAATTTTCTATTTTTATCAAAAAACAAAGACTCATATCGCAGCCTTGGCCGGGCATGGACGTGTCCGACCATTACAGTTGTTTTTATATTATTTTACTTATTCAGTTCTATATTGTTCGCTGAAAGACACTCATGTGTCTGTGACTGTGTCTTATAATCATTATATTATTTTATTAACAATAGTCAATGTATCAATTTACCAGTTGAGTGAGATACAGTATTCCAAAAACGTCCTTTGTTGTGTTTTTATTGTGTCTGTGCCGACCTACCACCTACCTACCTGATTTCCTGAATCCAGCCCGAGCTCGCTGCATGGACATAGCAGCAGCTCAGTCATCTTACAGTCGGAGTTGATTTACCACTCCTCCGGCCCTCCGTACTACTGGCCCTCTGTGCCCTCATACCTCAGAGGAGTTCCATACCTCCATACCACTAGTTCCTGCAGTTCCTGTACCACTAGTTCCTGTTGTTCCTGAGTTCTGTTCCTGTACTTCCTGTTATCCTCCTACTTCCGTGTGTCACCGTGTGCCAAGCCACCGAACCCTCGACCCTGCGAGTCTCCTGCCCGAGCCACCCACACCGGCCACGACGTGATAACATTAGTTGGTGATTGAGAAAAATTACTCAAATACTCACCCTTCTCACTGTGAGAAGAGACTCGTGTCCAGCAGTGCTGGATTTACGTACTGGTTACAGCTGTACACACGGCTACACATCAAGCTGTACAAAACCAGTAAAGGCTGACCTCGCGTTGTAAGGAAAACCTATACAATGCGAGGTCAGCTTATACTGGAAATTTACAGCTTGATGTGTAGCCGTGTGTACCAGATATTACGAGGACAATCAATTTTGTTAGATACCAACACCATGCTGATCATGAATCAGCATGGTGTTGCCGGTGTTGGTCTTGAACCCCGGGGAAGAACAGCTCGTTCCTTTACGTTGTACGACTAGTGTGGAACAGCTTCAACAAGGTCCTGAAAATGATAGCTGACAGGGAGGATTGTCCATTTATAGTTCATGCTTTCAGCTACATATTTCAGAATGTAAATATGTTTACTAATATTTTGGCTTAAGAAAGTTGTTACTAACCCTATAGGTATGCGTACATTGTGCTTTGAATAAAGTTAATTCTATTATAATATATTTAACGGTGCGGGTGCCGTCAATCGTTACTAAGGATCTATAGAAAGAGGTCTTCCTTGTCCTTCCTGCTACTACTAGCACTACGTGATCATCAGTATCCTTTCGAAAAACGTGTGATCATGGTGATATTCCCTTTTTTTTCCGAGGAGGAAACTTTCAACCAACCAGCCTCATGGGCAGAGGCTGGGGTGTGTGGGATATTTACAGCGCTAGAACCTCCCCGGTGGCCATCTTCAGCACAATAGAGCGGGGACTCCGGGAATGGGTTATGTTATCGGTGCCCCTCTGCTACGCCGTCAGAGCCACCGACACGAATGGTTCGCCCAACCGTCATATCGAACTGTCTCCAGGGCAGAGTCCCCAGTGTGCCGTACCTTAAAGGCGCTCAACGCCTTCCTGATTGCTAACCCTGAATGTGATGTGTTAGCGGACGGATGGAATCAAATTTTGCGAGTATGTCTGGTGTTCTGTGAGAGAATGTATGCTAGGGTGTCCACTGTTTCATGTTAAGGTATTTGTCATATATGTAAATTGTAATATCATCGTTATATTGTGTATCATTTCTATGTTAATTAATGTAATTGCTTTTGTACCGTGTTATCATCATCCTCTTGCCCTTATCCCAATTTATTTGGGGTCGGCGCAGCATGTTTTTTACTTCCATACATCTCTACCAGCCGTCATCTCTGTGTTCACTTTCTTTCTATTCATATCATCTTTCAATCCATCCATATTTTCTTCAGACTGCCTCTTTTCTTATAGCCATCAACATTCATACTTAAAACTTTCCTCGTAACATTAACTATAAATAATAAATGAAAATTAAAATAAATAAAATAAGGCACGTCTCAGGGAAGACTTTTGTCACCCTGAACACATTCCCGATTTTATTGTAGCTGCCATTGAGAAGACCCCCTATTTTACCGGTTGATATACATGCTGAAATTTGAGTCGCTTAATTCCCGAAAAGGGGTCATTGTACTCATCATTATGAACAACTTTTACTTTGGGACCAACCCTGAAAACGCGAAAAAAAATCAGTTGGTCCCTACATTTGTGTTCACTTAAATCAATAAAATTACCTGTTTTTTTTTCGCAATTTCAATGTTGGTCCCATAGTAAAAGTTGTTCATAATGATGAGTACAATGACCCATTTTCGGGAAATAAGTGTTACAAGATCGTGGATCAGCTAACCCAGAGAGCACTTATCAGCGGAAGGAACGAATGAAGTCACTGTCTTGTATTTAGTCAATTATTATACATTCAATTCATCATATTTATATCAAGCCAATTAAATTATTTAATAAATCTCGTCACTAGCCAACTTGATCATATTATATAATTTTAGCCGAATTATCAATTTAATTAACGATGTATCGATTAAAAGTTTAATCACGTTGGCAACACTGGATTCCTAGAAATTATAAAATAACGTGTAACTGTCATTTGGCAGTCAGTTATAGCGTTTTAAATCGTTGGTTAGCCGCGAAACTTGGAATAAACAACATGTCTTGATGCTTCGTGTTATTGTATTCATCACCTACGCCCAGGTTCAGGAGAACCTGCACACCATAGTTCACTTCCAGCAACTCCTTCGTAACATAAGCGATTCAAATTTCAGCATGTATAGTTTATGTGTAGTTTCGATAGCGGAGGTGATTTTTTATTTTTCATGTTGCTTTGAATAAAAAAAGAAATAATTACATACTGTGTCACTTTAACGAACAGATTATCATCCTATATGACAACCACGTGAGGAAAACAATGCTTTGTCATGTACCATAGTTTCACAAATGACTATGAGCATAACATGATGCTAACAAATAGAACCGCCAGCCTGCTGCGTTGTTTCAGCCAGCATAATTCAGTCATGACATCATGCACAGGAATAGATAGATATAATGGAAAAGTGGGCATGGCGCGCGTGCCAACACTCTGCACCATAGTGGAGGGCATTTCAAAGCCTTTCTCAGTACGCCTTATGACTTGTTTCTGTAATATTTTTTTTTTGTCAACCTGTAATGTCCGACTGCTGGGCAAAGGTCTCCCCCATACTCTTCCAAACTTCCCTATCAGTAGCTTCTTCAGTCCAATTATTGAGAAACATATCCAGATCGTCCCGCCAGCGTTTCCTCGGCCTACCCCGGCGACGAATTCCTTCCTGAGGCACCCAATGTGTAGCGATCCTTGCCCACCTTTCTGGATGCATTCTGCTGATATGGCCCGCTCATTCCCACTTTAATCTGGCAGACTTGTTACCTACATCGGCAATACCGATCTTGGAGCGTATGGTTTCTGTAAATACTGTAACAAAAACCCGCAAAAATGCCTTTTTGAGCTGTTTCTAATTGCAGAAACAAAATCTGTAAAGTACATTTACATAATCAGCCCATTACAGTCCCACTGCTGGGCACGGGCCTCTTCTCAGTATGAGAAGGTTAAGGCCCTGGTCCACCACGCTGGCCTAGTGCGGGTTGGTGGACTACACACAGCATCGAGAACTGTATGGAGCACTCTCTGGTGTGCAGGTTTCCTCACGATGTTTTCCTTCACTGTTAAAGCAAGTGAAAATCAAATTCTGATCCGCACATGAATCCGAAAAGTCAGAGGTGCGGGCCGGGATCGAACTCTCACCCTCCTGCATGGAAGGCAATCGTTCAACCACTAGGCTAACACTGCTTAAAGTACATTTGATTAACGTTAATTTTGAAAAATTAATGACGTCAATATGGGAGGCGTACTTTGTTCGAAAGTTGCCACGCATGAATCGCAAGTAAAATTGTGATTACAACCATTCTATCTATTTCTGTGACGCCATGATAGTGATATTGAATATGAATGTTTAAACATCTTACTAAGATTTTTTTTAAGGGACTATCTATATGCAGCTATCTATAAGCAACATAAACTTGTTCAAAACTTTATCAAAACTTGATAAACTTGACTGGTGCATTCACCAATAAAATTTTGATAAACAGTGGTGCTTAAACGTTATTTCAGAGATGCATTTATATAATTAACTAGCATCCCGTCCCATGTCCCATCCTATGTCCATTCCTATATCTCGTCCCATGCCCCGTCCCACTGTCCTGTCCCATGTCCCGTCTCATGTCCCGTCCCATTTCCCGTCCCATGTTCCGTCCCCTGTCCCGTCCCCTGTCCCATCCCCTGTCCCGTCCCCAGTCCCGTCCCCTGCCCCGTCCCCAGTTCCATCCCCTGTCCACTCCACTCCACTCCATCGTACATTACTATCCGCTCGTGCAAATGCATAGAAGCTTTGATCTGTCGGGTGAGTACGCGACCCACGATTTTTTATTTCTTTTTTTCTGTCTTTCTTTCATTCTCAAAACCCATACCAGTTTTTAAGTAAGATCATCAGCTTTCAAACAAAAAAAAATCATCAAAATCGGTCCAGTAGTTTTAGCGTGATGCTGGAACAAACAAACAAACAAACAGACGTTTACAATTTTATAATAGTTAAGATTAAGATGACCAGGATAAAAGAAAAAAAAGGTGGCGGCAAGTTTAACAAATGTCTCTTCTGCTTTGGTAAACTAAAATTCACAGCGACAACGGGGCTGTGTTGTCGCTGATAATGCATCATCGACGATATTAATCTGCACCTCGAACAAAATGTTGTAGCATGTTTTAGAGCTCCTGCACACTCACTCGCTTAGCCACGCTCGCACCGCGCGTGTTCCGCGGCCAGCAAGTTGCGCGATATATTTACCCGACTGCGCCAGAAGGAGGGTTATGTTTTTCAAGTGTATGTATGTATGTATGTATGTATATTTCTTTGGCACGCTCTGTAGCCTAAACGGCTTGATGGATTTTAACTTGAGAAGTGTCGTTAGATTCGTCTTAATTGTGAGCGTGACACTGGGTAATCTGGGTATATCAAAATTATAAAAATTAAAATGGCCGCTTTTTGGCGCCATATTACCTCATAAAAAAAAAATTTTTCGTCGAAACCTATCGAGTGGGGTATCAAAATAAAGGGTTTTATAAATGCTTTTACAAAATATATACAACTTATATGTTATGTAATTTGGAATGAAAAATGCTAAAAAACAACAAAATATTCAACGTTAAAAAATAATTATATATTTATGTGTGACGTGAAAAATAACATTAATAGCGCGATAAAACATGACAGAACTAAAAATTTTAAAATAATAAAGTTAATTAACAAAACCAAGAAACCCGACTGCTTGTAAATATAACTGAAAAGATGTAAACAAGACTTGTGTAGGTACATGTAGGTATATCTGAAAGTATCAAATCAACACGCAGGCGGAGGCTACCTATGAACTACTGTAATTCATGACCAAAAACATAGGTAGCCTCCGACTGCGTGTTGATTTGATACTTTCACATATACCTACATGTACCTACACAAGTCTTGTTTACATCTTTTCAGTTATATTTACAAGCAGTCGGGTTTTTTGGTTTTGTTAATTAACTATTTTATTTGTTCGTAATGTCTACTCTAGGTACCTATATTAATCCCTCTTTTTTTTGCTTGCATAGTATAATCAAGTTTATGCTTGCCTTCATCTTTTTGTTTACTTCTACTTATCTCAAGATGTTGTAATTTAATGGAAAAACAATATAAAACACAAATGAGTAATGTGTTCACTAAAGCGTATGCTACACGGTGAGCAACCAGCCTCCCAACCAAGGTGACCTTGGTGGGAGGTTGGTCGCTGACAGCCGTCGTGACATACCACTGTCTACATGGTTGGAAACCAGCAAGGTCACCTTGGTGGGGAGGCTTGTTTGTCACTGTGTAGCAGACGCTTCAGTACTTTGCATACACTAACAATGTAGAATGTGAATGAGAAACGACAAAGTTGTGAAGTCAATTTAGTTTATGGCTGCACTAGCGAAATGGTAATAAAGGTTTTATTGCAGAACAAAATCGATAGGATACAGTCAACGGCTAACTGCCGTTGTATTAGAAACAATACGACAAACAATGTTGGGATAACATGATTTTATTAATTTTTCTGGGTGAGGACTTTTTGTAATTTTTAAACCGTTTTTAACAGAAGTAATCTCTTATCAAATCAGAGACTGTGCGGAAGTGTATGATTGCAATGATAATATATTCTTCGGTACGTGTGTTTGTCACCTAACTACTCCTAAACGGCTGGAATTATTTGGATGAAACTTTGTGTGTATATTTCAAAGGGTTCCTGGATGGTTTGAAAACACAATTGGACCCGGTAGGTGGCGCTACTTTTTCGGGCAGGATAACGTCTGCCGGGTCCGCTAGTATCTTATAATTTCAGTAATAGTGTAATGTTTGTATGGTGCAATTATTTTTATATGATCGATTCGTTGTCTATGGTAAATGTATTGTATGGTAAAGGGTTACTGTAAATTGTAACTGATGGCAATGGCACGCTTAGGAGGTATGTCGTCTAACTCAAAAATTGTGCGAACTAATGTTACCTAAAAGTCTTGGTGTTGCAGTTTTGCGGTCTTGTATTTTCGCAAGACTAATAACGACACCTAAGATAGTGTCTCAAGACGAAAGTCTTTGACCAGTGTGTGTTGCCAGTAATTACAGCACTAAAACGTGGTCGCTCACAATGGGCCTGATAAGAAGGCACAAAGTCACTCAAAGGGAAATGGAGAGTGCTATGCTCAGAGTGTCCCTGCGAGATCGAATAAGAAATGAGGAGATTCGCAGGAGAACAAAAGTAACCGACATAGCCCGAAGAATTGCTAAACTTAAGTGGCAGTGGGTGGGGGGGGGGCACATTTCTCGCAAAACGGATGGCCGATGCGGCAGTAAAGTTCTGGAGTGGCGACCGCGTACTGGAAGGCGCAGCGTGGTTAGGCCCCCCCACAAGGTGGACCGAAGACCTGGTGAAGGTCGCGGGAATCTGATGGATGCGGAAAGCGCAGGACCGGTCGTTGTGGCGATGCTTGGGGGAGGCCTATGTTCAGCAGTGGACGTCTTTCGGCTGAAATGAATGAATGAATTAATGCAAGACTACCGGTAACCGTTACCGGTACCGGTTGGGCAACATTACCGGTAGTCATTACAGAAAAGTGGTTGGCGACCGCAAAGTATGTCCTATCGCCCCTTCTTGGCTCTTTTTTGAATCACAAACATTGATGGCTATTAATATTGACCAAAGTCTTGGTCTTGCTATCTTGTGGTCTTGCATTGGTCTTGCAAAAATATCAACCAGCTCATAAAGCTGTAGGTTCACACAAACTGCGCTTTTAACTACATTAGATCAGGATCAGAAGGCAAAGTTCTTGTAAAATCTTGTTGCCCCGTTCGTATTAGGCATTTCTTTTTACCATTTTTTTTACAAATCAAAGGGACGACAATATTCTCAAATAAGATACTTAACTCGGCTTATAACAATCTAAAACTGGATAGTTGCATGTTGCATCTAGCTACAAAGCAGCAGCAGCTAGTTTGCCTGTGTTGGTAAACCGTTCTCAACATGGCGGCCTGATAGCACCATCAGAAGTGTAGAATAATCTGTAGTGTAGTAGTCAAAATGTAAACATTGACAATATATTTTATTCAAAATTATCAAATCGAATATGGCAACTAACCGATACTGAAATAAATTTAATTTTATCATATTATATTTTATTGACTGCCTCATTGGTCTAGTGGTTGCAAGCGCGGCTGCTGAGCGTGAGGTCCTGGGTTCGATTCCCTGGTCGGGCAAAGTGTTATTGGGTATTTTCATTAGGAAATTCTCAGTAGCAGCCCGGAGTCTGGATTTGTGCCCGGTCAATGGCAATAGGCTCGCCCCCTATTACATGGATGGTAACTGGCGAAATGTGGGTGTACTATTACACCTCTGCCTACCCTTTCGGGGAAATACAGGCGTGATGTTATGTTATGTTATATTATATTGTTTTTTTTTTCAGTATTAACATCAGTACATCGGTCACAGCAGCATCTGACTTATGTAATGTTCACATACTTTTTATTTTTACTTGATATTATTCTATCTTATATTAGAGGGGCTCTAGCGAAGCAACGACTGCGCGAATTGTACGATCTGCAAGGTTACACTGCACATGCCGCGGTCAGTCTGTGGATGGGTGACCGTTTCGATACACATCAAGACCGCTCCATGCCTCGGAGAGCACGTTAAACTGTCGGTCCCGGTTGTCATACGAATATCTATGGCAGTCGTTACGGGTAGTCAGAAGCCTGAAAGTCTGACAACTGGTCTAACCTCCGAATGTCGGTATTACCCAGTAACTGGGTTGCGGGGTTCTGATGGCAGTCGCTCCGTGTAAAATACTAATGTTCAGCCGCATCTGGCTAGACTGGAAGCCGACCCCAACATAATTGGGAAAAGGCTAGGATGGGGATGATGATTATTCTATATTATATTATATTTAGGTACTAACTATATCTTGACTACCCATAGTAGGGCACGATGAATAGTATTTCATGATAAATTTAAACGATACAATGCAGCAACAATAATCGCTCGGAGCGTCATTAAGTTAATGATTTCCTCAGTTAATTCTAAAACGCGCCTCTTTTGAAACGTGCACAGTATTACGTGGGACACTCAGAAAGTTTTGCGAAACTAAAAAAAATTGTTCTATACGTACATATATTTTTATCAAATCTTTTCAAAGTACTTTCCACCAGCCTCTATACAAAGATTCATGCGCCTAAACCAGTTTTCAAAACACTTTTTCCAGTCCGCCGCAGACACCTCGTTTACAGCCTGCTCGAACGCAGCCAGCGCATCTTCCGGCGACGAAAATTGTATCCCTTTGAGCTGATTTTTTATTTTTGGGAATAAAAAGAAGTCACACGGTGCTAGATCAGGGCTGTAAGGAGGGTGACCCAGGAGTTTGACTGGCGTGCTGTCCAGGAAGTCCCTCGTTTTGAGTGCGGTGTGCGCAGGTGCATTGTCGTGGTGGAGCAGTAGCCCGCGGAGCCCTGTGTTTGGTCGCTTGTTGCTTATAACAGAGAAAACTTCTGGCAAACATTTGGTAGTATACCATTCGGCATTAATGCTTCTTTGATCCCGTAAGGGAATTGATACTAAGTGGCCAGTCAAATTAAAAAAGCTAGCGATCAAAATCTTACCCCCGCTTCTAGATCGCTTCACTTTGGTAGGCGTTGGCTCATTTTGAAACACCCAAACAGTCGACTGGCGCTTGGTTTCTGGGTCGTATTGATAAATCCAGGACTCATCACCTGTAACGATGTCGTAAACACGCCGAGACGAGCCTGCTTCAAATTTGTTAAGCATATCACGGCACCATTCCACCCGGGCCTGCTTCTGAGCATCGGTGAGGTTGTGCGGCACCCAGCGTGATACTATCCTCCTCACGCGAAGATGGCTGTGTAGAATCTCGTGAACGCTTCCCGATCCAATCTTCAATATGTGTTGAATCTCCTGATATGTAATTCGCCTATTGTCTTGGATTAAATTTTTCACTGCTAGCACGTTTTCTTCGGTAACAGCCGTCAAAGGGCGACCGCTTCTTTCGTCATCCCCCAAAGTTGGTCGACCGCGCTTGAATTCGTTATACCAACGATACACGGTTGCCTTGGAAGGGCCTTCATCCATGAATGCCATTTGAAGTCTATCGTACGATTCATCCGGTTTCAGGCGACACTTGAAATCGTATAAAATCATAGCTCTAAAATGTTCCCGGCGCAGATCCATATTTCAGTGAGACACAATACTTTGAATTAACTCGCAAAAAATGTGGAGGGAAATTTTGACTTTGGAACTTACTTATTTTTACTTATAAATAATCATATTTTCGAAAAACATTATAACTGGCCAGTCTCCCATATATAAAAACTTTTTTTCGCAATACTTTCTGAGGGGCCTGGTATGTAACTATTAATGTCTTAGTTGACATGTAGTTAATAGAAGAATAAAATGCTCACATGTTTTATGCATTAACCTCCAAAAAAGATTCTCGTGATATAGCGACACGATTTCAAAAATTTGAACACGTGATTTGCAAAGCATTTAGAATAAAATAAAAACAAATTGGAACAGAAAACACGTTTACATAAAATATGTGTACGAAAATTACTGCATTAGTTATTAGTTATTATTGCATTTTGTTATTAGTATGTAGGGATTGTATCAGAATTTCAAAATTCAACATTATTATTACTATAAAGCTTTATTTCCTTACATCGATTTCAATTATATTCTCAATACTATTTTTTTTTCTTTTTTTTTCTTCCTAGGTAAGTTTTTATTTTTATTAATCTACATTTGATTCGGTGTAAGGGCCGCCGATGGCGGTGAAAGCCTCCTCCAAAGCCTTCCACTTTATCCTGTCGTGTGCTTGTCTCGTCCATTGTTGTCCGGCAATCATTGTCAAATATTCACTCCATCTTTTTTGTGGTCTTCCTACTTTTCTTTTACAGTCAACAGTCAGAATTCAACATACCAAGTGCATATTGTGTGATCAGAAATTCTTTGAATAGTAAAATCCAAAGAGCAAAGTGTAAATAGTGTCGTTTTAGATATAGTGGGGTAAAATGTTCAGGAAATGGTTTAGTGAAGAAAAAGTTTTGCTAGTCCTGTGTTATTGATTGATTGGCCGTTAAACCAAATTCGAAAATCTTCAACTACAGCGAACTATATTTTACAGAATTAATAGTTTCTGATTAAACTCAAGTATCAACATCAATCAACTCAGCCTATCGCAGTCCACTGCTGGACATAGGCCTCTTCCAAGTTGCACCACAACGCTCGGTCCTCTGCCTTCCGCATCCAGTCCCCCCCAGCCACGTTCTTTAGGTCGTCGGTCCACCTGGCAGGGGGGCGCCCTACGCTGCGTTTGCCGATTCGCGGTCTCCACTCAAGGACTCGTCTGCTCCAGCGGCCATCGGTCCTTCGACAGACATGGCCAGCCCACTGCCACTTCAGCTTACTGATTCTCATTGAAACTCAAGTACCTGTGCTGATATATTCAGCGAGTAATAATTTTTTTACTGATGAGGGCGCCACTTGGCTGCTACATTCCCCTTAACTGAGGCGCCATGCAAAATATCGTGGATTATTAAAGTACGATTTTATATACTCGTAATAGTAACTTTCAGATTATAAATTATTTACTGTTAGAGTACCTATTGACTTATAATAATAGTTTCTTTCAGCCAGTAAACTACTGCAACTTGGCGGCAGTGTGCATTCACGATTATCGCGTGGTATGTGCGGCGACTGAAGATGGATGCAGTCGGAGAACGTTCCTGGACCAGTGCGACATGTACGAATATAACTGTGATTTTAGTGCACGTATGTACTGCTGATATATCTCTTCAGGTTTTCAGTATCAGAAGGCCGATTATATAGTTCCAAACCAATCTCAATCTGCTGACAGGAGATGTTTCTGATTGCCGTTTGTTGATGACATTAATGACCTGTGGGTCACAAATAAACGGCAAACAAGAATTAATATAAATAAATTAATATATTTGGGACATTGTTTACACGGCACCATCTAGTCCCAAACTAAACAGAGCTTCTGCTATGGGTACTAGACAATGGATATAATACTTATATACTTTTTTTTTTGTAAATACGTACTCTTAATACATAAGCAACACCCACATACTACAATCACATGAGACTTTTCATCTTCATGTCTCAGTTTGGAGAACCGACTTGCGGTACCATTTAAGTAACAGCCTAGGTGGTATTGCAGTTGTTATGGGCAAAGGTAACCGCTTAACATCAGGTGGGCCTTTAGCTCGGTTCGCCATTGTATTCTATAAAAAAAAAACCGGCCAAGTGTGAGTCGGACTCACGCAGTAAGGGTTCCATACCTCCCATCGACCCCATAGAAACTGATTTCATTTACGAGAGTTTATCAAAAGATATTAACGAACGTACGCGAAATGTGAATTTTTGCATCTCTTTCTTACGTAGGCACCACCACATATGTCTATGTTCGTACTGTTATTAGTATTTGTTGATAGACTACATAGTATGCACTATAATCAGACCAAGTTTGACGCTGGTATGTATAACCGTTTTGAAGATAGAACAGGAACAAAAACGTTGAAAAAAATGCATGCTTTTTGAGGTATCACGAATAGTATTTGTCGTGATAGGCACTATAGTAACACATATTCTGTGATTTTTGATTGAAATTTCAACTCGTTATCTATTACCATTACAAAGATACAGCCCTGTGATAGACAGACGGACAGCGTAGCGAGAGTAATAGGGTCCCGTTTGCACCCTTTGGGTACGGAACCCTAAAAAGGAATATCTACTTCAAAGATTCAAAGATTTATTTTGCCAACTAAGTAAGTACATATACTACATGTACATGTACTTTCAGGAGATTGAGATTTTAATCTCAATGATTAGTTTGGAACTATATTTTGAACGTTTTTAATTACGAGAATCGGTCTTTAGAACAAACCTTTAAAGAACATTTGTCTCATTCTACTAGGGAACAATATAATAGTCATAAGATTATAAATATATTCGTTTATATACGTACTAACAAGTCTTTTATAGACAAAGACATAAGTATCACATAGGTACCTACTACTTATCACAGAAACCGTTCGCAATGTGGATGTATTAAGTGTGTAGGTACTGCTGTTTGTTGTTTGACTTGTTTGCAAATATATTTTGCCCTTCAAAACATTTAGGCATTTCGGCAACTTTTAAAAGAGTTTTCGACCAGTTTCATTCGAACACACAGACAGTATAAAATATAGATGAAGTACTGCGAACAATCATATAAAGCCAACCAAAACCGTGCTCTTCCGTGTAAAAACCAGCGCTCACGCACACACATGCACCTAAAGGATATTTGTTTTTGCGGTGGACTGGACGATGCCGCGACATGTGTACTGCGAGTGTTGAGCACGGTTTGAGGTGCATGTGTGTGCGTGAGCGCTGGTTTATACAAGGAGGAGCATGGTTTTGTTGGCTTTACTATCGCAGCACTTCGTTGATATTTTTTACTATGTCTGTGTTCGAATATAATAAAATAAAAATTTAATATGGACTGAAAATTAAGTTGATATGTTTTACATCTACAAAAAAAGTGATGCTCTTTTTAGCTGAAGTTGGAAATGAAACATCGCTCGAACAAGAGCCTCCTTTTTTAGATTTTTATGTTTCGCCAAGGTTGTTCAAAAAATGCGATTACAGTCAGTTAATTTAATGCTTGTCATTAGGTGCCAATCACGTCAACCACTCTAAGAAAAATAACTTGACCAATTTTAAATAGTACGTGTTTTTTTAATGTCTCTATGGATAGATACAAAGATACACGTTTCGGTTTGCATAAGCTAGTCTATTGTTTGAAAACCTGAATATTTTTTGCTGTGATTTTGATTCCTTTTAACTTTAATTTAATTTTGAAACATTTAAACTATTTATCTTAATTAAAAACAATTCGATTTTAAATGAAATTTTCGTAGCATTAAAAAGTCACGACTAT
Organism: Asteroscopus sphinx; assembly: GCA_949699075.1. NCBI lineage: Eukaryota > Metazoa > Arthropoda > Insecta > Lepidoptera > Noctuidae > Asteroscopus > Asteroscopus sphinx. Next base: position 14,314,509 of record OX453022.1, on the reverse strand, counting down.
GCAATTGTTAAGTTTGGAGTAAATCTACAGATAAAACTTAATTAAAACAGTTATGTTTTATTTGTCAAATTTCAGGGTACAAAAAACATACGGCAGTGCAAAGTGACCCCTGCCCGGGTGGGCAAAAAGATTTCCGTTGCAATTAAAATAAATTAGAAATACATTATATAATTAAATAACTTGTTATTTACACATAAATAAGTTAGTTTTAGTTTTACTGGAAACTTGAACTCCTAACAGTTTTAGATGACCTGGTACATTAATAATGGTACAGTAAATACATAATCGGTATACTTAAATGGCTTTTTGTATTATTTGCAAATATTTAGTTCAAATTGGTTATTTACCAATATTTTGATTTGGTTTTCGTTATTTTAATTTGAGTTTAATGATGTTTCATCAATTTCAAGACGAGAGATATTATTTATTTCATCATCATTTCAGTCGGTAGACGTCCACTGCTGGACATAGGCCTCCCACAAGCATCATCACAACGACCGGACCTGCACTTCCTGCATCCAGCGGATGGAGGAAGCGCAGGACCAACTTCGAGAAAGAGGTAAATCGTCGAATCTGACTCGGTCGGGCAGCGTTCGGGAAGCTACGCAATATCTTCTCAATCAAAATACGAGTACCGCAGTATCTTAAGATGAAAGTTTTGGCTAGTGTGTTGCCAGTTAATTACTTACGGCACTGAAACGTGGTCACTCACAATGAGCCTGAACAAAAGGCTCAAAGTTACCCAAAAGGCAATGGAGAGGGCTATGCTCGGAGTGTCCCTGCGTGATCAAATCAGAAATGAAAAGATTTGCAGGAGAACGAAGGTAATCGACATAGCCCCAAGAATTGCCCAACTTAAGTGGCAGTAGGCAGGGCACATTGCTCGCAGAACGGATGGCCGATGGGGCTAAAAAGTACGTACAGGAAGGCGCAGTGTGGGAAAGCCCCAAATAGTGGACCGACAACCTGGTAAAGGTCTCAGGATTATTTATTTACGGTAAAGAATTTCTAGATTGATAAACAAGTACTGTGACGTTTCTCTGAGGTCATCAAATAATATCATGTGATTGTTTTGTCTGATTTTGAAATTTGTCTAACATTAGAAATATACCTAAACACAGCAGATGTCAGGTATACTTTGACGTCACGTATGATCTGCTTTACCTCGTCAACAACGGGTCCATGAATGCGACCTATTTTATTGTTCGAGTTCTCATCGACATCATCAACACAGCCTATCGCAGTCCATTGCTGGACAAAGGCCTCTCCCAAGTTACGCCAGAACACTCGGTCTTCTGCCTTTCGCATCCAGCCCCCCTAGCCACCTTCTTCGGGTCACACCCTACGCTACGTTTGCCGATTCGCGGCCTCCACTCAAGGACTCGTCTGCTCCAGCGGCCATCGGTCCTTCGACAGACTATAAACTGTACTGAATTCTACTTGATAATATTGTAGGGTGCAAATACCTGTCAAATCAACTACTCATCTAAAGTACCTACATGTATAAACAGTGGCAGTAAATGTAATAAACCGCTTATGAGTAAGGGACAAACCTGATTATTTCCAAGATGACTCCATAAGATCGGATTTATATGAGTGAGACTGGTGTTTAGTAAAGGAGTTTTGAGGTCGTTCACATTAACTTTAAGATTTAAGTAATAATCTAGTAAGATAATTTCTTAATTAAATAATTAAATCATGCACAATTAAATATAATTTGTTTCCATTTAAAACCTTGGCGGCCTAGATAAAGACTTATGTTTCTAAAATTGTACGTAATTCTTTCGAAAGCTTATTTAGATCGTTAAAACGTAATATGAAATTAATATTAATTACTTTTAAAAGGGCGCAATTTTTTTATCATCCGCAAAAATCTTTTTTATCTGAATAGAGGACTGCATTCAAGATAGTTTTTTTTATAAAATCATTTTTTTTCTATTGATAACGTTTGTTACAAAAATGTATGCAATTTCAGATTATCGAGAGATATCATATTATTATGTATCCTATTTTGTCTAAGTTCAGAGTTGGATGTACTGCGTTTTACCGATACTGTGCCACGAGGGATCAGCACAAAACATGCAAATTGTGCAACTACTATAACCCCAACAACATCTACTACCCCAGCAACATCTACTACACAAACAACATCACAACCTAAAAAGGAAAAGAAGAAGAAGAATACTTATGACCTAACATCGATGATGACAACAAGAACAACTCCACCGCCACAAACGACTGCATTCACATACATAATTCGTTCTACTGAAACATCTTTTAAAACTACAACACCGTCCACGACAACTCCGCTGCCATTTACATATATCATACGTTCTTCTACAACTACAATACAAACATCGACAATAAAGCTGCCAACACCACCTCATCCCACAAAACATCCTTCTCCATCGTCAATAACAACAACAACGCCACCCCCGCCACCAGTGACGTGGACGTGGCAACGACCACCACCAAGCACAAGACCATCTCCCCCATCATCGACAACAACACGGCTAGAACGACCAACAACACGGCCAGTACCACAATCTACAGCAAAATTCCAGTCAATCTGATCAACAATGCAGCCTTCACCTCCCTCGTCGCCAGCAGGTGATATATGTAACATGAAGTTGGTGAATACAACTTGTAAAATAAAATAGTTATCGCCAGAATATACAGTTTCTATGAAAGACATTGTAATTACTCCTATTAACAACAATACGAAACATACTGCAGTCACTAAAAGTGACTTTCAAAGTGGCCCGTGTTGTGAAAGACCAAAATCTTGGGAAACTACAAAGGAATTAATGGAGAATATAATTATTACAACGCCAAGGGCAACCACCTTGATAAAGGAAACTGAAGGACATGGAGATTTTTTGAAGGTAAATGAAAAACCACGAACTAAACCAAGCAAAGATAAAAAATGTAAGTACGAATTCTTTTATCATCATATTACTTAGTGTTGGCACAATGTTTTTCTCTTCCATTCTCACTTCGTCACCCGACACAATCATTCAATCTCTTTTCATTCCATAGGGTCACCAATAGTCACCAACATCTGCTAGTATTTCTATTCCAATTTAATAGACTATTCATTTTTTTATCGTGGGTCTGAAATTGTGGCAAGTGGAATATGGTAATGCCGAGTACAGTAAATCCTTCGGCTACTTGTTGTATAACTCCTAAAAAGGATATTTTTTACTTTTTTATGATTGCACTCACGAAGATTTCTGGACATATACAAATAATGGGAATGCATGAAGATGTTGAAAAAGGAACCAGTGGTGGCCTCAACCATTCACATTTTGTCATCCCTTTCCTGTATGAAATAACAGCAACTTCATAGATAACGACCAAATATTTTATAATCAAGCAAATGATCAAATGTGACAATCATTATACGTGGGACACTCAGAAAGTTTTGCGAAACTAAAAAAAATTGTTCTATACGTACATATATTTTTATCAAATCTTTTCAAAGTACTTTCCACCAGCCTCTATACAAAGATTCATGCGCCTAAACCAGTTTTCAAAACACTTTTTCCAGTCCGCCGCAGACACCTCATTTACAGCCTGCTCGAACGCAGCCAGCGCATCTTCCGGCGACGAAAATTGTATCCCTTTGAGCTGATTTTTTATTTTTGGGAATAAAAAGAAGTCACACGGTGCTAGATCAGGGCTGTAAGGAGGGTGACCCAGGAGTTTGACTGGCGTGCTGTCCAGGAAGTCCCTCGTTTTGAGTGCGGTGTGCGCAGGTGCATTGTCGTGGTGGAGCAGTAGCCCGCGGAGCCCTGTGTTTGGTCGCTTGTTGCTTATAACAGAGAAAACTTCTGGCAAACATTTGGTAGTATACCATTCGGCATTAATGCTTCTTTGATCCCGTAAGGGAATTGATACCAAGTGGCCAGTCAAATTAAAAAAGCTAGCGATCAAAATCTTACCCCCGCTTCTAGATCGCTTCACTTTGGTAGGCGTTGGCTCATTTTGAAACACCCAAACAGTCGACTGGCGCTTGGTTTCTGGATCGTATTGATAAATCCAGGACTCATCACCTGTAACGATGTCGTAAACACGCCGAGACGAGCCTGCTTCAAATTTGTTAAGCATATCACGGCACCATTCCACCCGGGCCTGCTTCTGAGCATCGGTGAGGTTGTGCGGCACCCAGCGTGATACTATCCTCCTCACGCGAAGATGGCTGTGTAGAATCTCGTGAACGCTTCCCGATCCAATCTTCAATATGTGTTGAATCTCCTGATATGTAATTCGCCTATTGTCTTGGATTAAATTTTTCACTGCTAGCACGTTTTCTTCGGTAACAGCCGTCAAAGGGCGACCGCTTCTTTCGTCATCCCCCAAAGTTGGTCGACCGCGCTTGAATTCGTTATACCAACGATACACGGTTGCCTTGGAAGGGCCTTCATCCATGAATGCCATTTGAAGTCTATCGTACGATTCATCCGGTTTCAGGCGACACTTGAAATCGTATAAAATCATAGCTCTAAAATGTTCCCGGCGCAGATCCATATTTCAGTGAGACACAATACTTTGAATTAACTCGCAAAAAATGTGGAGGGAAATTTTGAAATTGGAACTTACTTATTTTTACTTATAAATAATCATATTTTCGAAAAACATTATAACTGGCCAGTCTCCCATATATAAAAACTTTTTTTCGCAATACTTTCTGAGGGGCCTGGTAATACAACAGTTGTTGCTCATGAAAATAAAAAATGCTTTTCTACATAATTTCGAAAGGCGTTGCAAGAGTGACTGTGTTAATACCCTGTGAATAGGCAGTAGCAACCATTCATCGTTTAAATTATAGTTACTGCAGTAACACAACATTGATCTAGAATTCGCAGGAAATCGTAGCTGAAGTAATTGGTCCTGCGTTTGCTATGAGGCGCACTAACTTTATACAAAGAATCATAATAATACATTAATAAAATTACTCTCTAAATGCGTATGTTAATATGCTATGCATTAATATTTAGCTAGATCGCCTTTCTGCATTTAATTATTAACACACTTGTCACAATAATTCAACTCTGTAACAATATACTTGTACTTACCCAACATTTGCATTTGTATTTAGCAACTCTGATGACATACATTTGCTTTAATTTTTCTCTTCTCGTGGAACTACTTCTATAGCATTAATTACAATTTCAGCGATAACTACATCCAAAATAATACAATTGACTACAACTGTTGCACCAAGCACGACTAGGACTACCAAAAACAGTAAATCAGTAAGAAAAGTCCCTACGGAAACACACCGACAACTGTGACATTTTATAAGATAGTAACAAGTACAGAAAAGCTTCAACACGTCCTGCATATAATAAAACTATATGGTGGTACCCAAAGACATGTAGAAATAAAAAATGCGAGAGAATGGCGAGAGACCTCATACATGGATCACTACAACGAGGTTGAGAAAACGAAGAAAGTACGCTGGATTTCATGAATAATGTATGTACGAATTATTACTAAATTCTATTGAATACATTTGTACTTTGCTTTGAGTTATTTTTATTTCAAAAAGCCCAGCTAAATTTATTTATTTATGCCTATGATTCTATAAGATATAATGGAGGAAAAAATAAATGATTTTTCAAGCTTTAAATAACTAATAAAGAATTCCTATGGCTCAGGCACGCGTCCACCTAATGGTATCGTACGCATATAGCGTGAGTAGTGCGTCCACATATCCGCAGCGTACGGATTGCCGACGAATTTCTATGAACAATCGGTGGACCGATAAGTAGACGCGTGCCAAAGCCACAGAGGCACGCGTCCACCTATCAGTATTGTCCGCATTGGACGGATCGCATTGTATTAAAAAATGCAGATAACGTCGTCGGCGTCTGAATGTCAATATTGAAAATTCGATTGCTCATAGAAATTCGTCGGCAATCAGTACGCTATAAAAAAATATATATTATCAGACAACTTAGTCCATAGGCACTATTATTATTCACAATTTTCCATTTTATTAATATGATAAAATACACGCTGTCTGCACAGTAGGCTCACTTTACTCCGAACACATGGAGTTCAGTAAACCTACTGATCAGTACGGTATCGTTTCAATCTCCTATCATTCTCAGCACACTGTTCGGATACCGATAGGTTGACGCATGCATAATGGGTAATAAACATTGTTATTTGTGATATATATTTCTGATTTTTTGCAGGTTACACGGTGATATGTTGTGGTGGAGAAAAAAACACGAATTTAGCACCATTCAAACCTTTTAATATAGTCCCCAATGACAGCATGAATTCAGATTATCTTGATAATGGTATTGAAATTGATTCCAACCCCCTAAATAATGAAAACTGTAGTCAGTATGCCAAACCACCTTGTGAGAGGCCTTTCACATGGTATACAACAGTAGAAGAAGAAATTGAAAACGATTCGACAGATAAACCTAGGCATTCGGAGACAACAAAAGCTGCTATTGTTACAAGTTCTACATTTAAATCATCCTCTGAATCAAACCTATCGATTGAAATGGTACCTCCATCGCCTTCAACGTATTCGATGCCACCAACCTACACTACGTCAACTACGTCAACTACTGTTCTTACAACTATTATTGTGTCGACAACTGACGAAAAAACGGAAAAAAAGGTTTTAATACCACCAGTTAAACCAGAAACAAAAATGACGACGACGACGCCTCAAAATATAATGACTGATAGTACAAAAACCATTCCTACTACAAAACGTTATTCGTGGTGGTACCCAACAACTTTGTGCAAGTCTATTAGATGCGAGAGACCTGTATCATGGATCACTAGGACGACGAAACGAAACCGACATTTTGGATATCGTTATTAATGTATGTGCACATTTTATATTGATTAAATCACTTCGTAAATATTTTATATTTTAATTAGAATTCTCTTTTATTGAATATTCTATAAGATCATCATCAGCGATGTAAGGATCGATTTGTAATGTAATGTATGTATCTAAATGACAATAATGGATGGGGTCCCTGCCATTACGCAACTCTAAAACTGGGTACAACAACTTTACAACAGTTTTGCAGATTGTCGGCTTCTGATTGTTTTAATAACTGCTATAAATCTCCATATAAATGCTGAAATTTTAATGGCTTCTTTGCCGATAAGGGGTCATTGTACTCATCATTACAAAGAACTTTTACTATTGGACCAACCCTGAAATCGCAAAAAAAATATCTGTTTGTCCCTAACTTTGTGTTCACTTAAATCAATAAAATGTAGGGACCACCTGACTTTTTTCGCGATTTCAGGGTTAGTCACATAGTAAAAGTTGTTCATAATGATGAGTACAATGACCCCTTTTCGGGAAAGAAGCCATTAAAATTTCAACCATCCTGCGTGACAAAATCTGCATGATAGTAATTTATTTACGATGCCGTCAATATGGCTTATTTTATTTTTATTACAACATGACACAACAGGTTAAAATAAATGTAGTCAAGTTATTTATAATCTTTTTGTTTTTCTTTTCCAGAATGTGAGATAAAATTTTGCGATGAAAAAACTAACGCAGCGATTGATAATACAATGAATGTCGATCTTCATCAGATAGACGAGAAAGCGACAAAGAAATGTGGAAGGCCAAGCACTTGGTTAACAACAGCAAAAGGGGAAACTAGAGACTTTTTTAGAATTTTACAGTCTGTAGAGTGAAATAAAATAATCCTGCTCGAGATCGTATATTTGTTTTCCACAAAAAATTGACTTCAGAGATCACCCGAAATTGCGATAATAACGCGATCAAAATAAAATATTTGATTAGTTAGTTAACATGAAATAAAATACATAGGACCAATTTCATGAAAAAATATAGTTTACCTACATCTTTAGTTTAGTCCAGTTCGCAACTCGAAGACAAAGATCTGTTTATTTAAGCAGGCGTAATAATGTACTCCGTGAGAAGGCGTGTCCACGTTGTCCAGTTGAATATACGGATTATAACCGTAACAGGGGTACATTCTAACAAAGAGATAAGTATCCAGGGTCGTTAGATATAGATGACGGTTTGTAAAGGGTTTTGTATAAATACAGTTTAAGTTTTTCCGTTAAAGAAATGTTATTCCACTCGAAAACATCCGTAATCTCTTGAGAAAACTTCATTTATATCTGGCGACCATGGAGACTTATCTCTTTGTTAGACTGTACTACAAGGTGCTATTTTGAGGTCGTTTTTTGTAAGATTAATTATTGTGTATTACAGCTTAAACGGAGCCTCTCGACGTTTCGGTCTCAGCATGAATCTGGACAAGACTAAAGTCATGTTCAATATGCATGTCATGCCGAGGCCAATATCGTCGAAGGGTCAGCACTCGAAGTTGTAACGGAATACTTCTACCTAGGGTAGGCAATTCAGCTTGGTAGACACAACTTCGAGAAAGAAGCCAACAAAAGGATCCGTTTGGGCTGGGCAGCATTTGGCGAACTTCGCCGAGTCTTCTCGTCGCCTATACCGCAAAGTTTGAAGACAAAGGTCTTCAACCAGTGCGTCCTGCCTGTCATGACTTACGGTGCCGAGACGTGGACACTGACAGTTGGGCTAGTCCACAAGTTCAAAGTCGCTCAGCGAGCTATGGAGCGAGCTATGCTTGGAGTTTCTTTGAAGGATAACATCCGAGAAGAACCGGAGTGACCGACATAGCTTGTAGGATCAGTAAGCTGAAGTGGCAGTGGGCTGGCCATGTCTGTCGATGGACCGATGGCCGCTGGAGCAGACGAGTCCTTGAGTGGAGACCGCAAATCGGCAAACGCAGCGTAGGGCGCCCCCTGCCAGGTGGACCGACGACCTAAAGAACCTGGCTGGGGGGGACTGGATGCGGAAGGCAGAGGACCGAGTGTTGTGGCGCAACTTAGGAGAGGCCTATGTCCAGCGGTGGACTGCGATAGGCTGAGTTGATTGAGGTTGATGGACAGGGACAATAAGTTATAATGCCAACTGTAAATTTCAATAGATCATCAATTGATTGACAGCAGCTAGTAGGTACTGTAGGTAATAATTCATGCATTTATCAAAGGAACAGTAAAACAATAAACACAATTAAAACAATTTAATGCTATAATATACGCAACAATATTTACATTTGTCTATATTTATTATGATCACTATGAATCTCGATCAGTCTCGTTCTGAGGTTCACATGATTCTTATTTAATAAGTTTCATATTTCTTTAAAAAATAAAAATGAGGCAAGATTAATAAAGGCAATAAGTTATTATGTCTCGAATCCCGAAAATATTGTACAAAATGGATGCATCATTCTCTATGAAAATTAAAATTGAACAATTTATTCAATAATTAAATAAGGTGATGGTGGTAAGGTGGACATGAAATGTGATCCCATCCGGTTTCTTTTTAAGTCCAGCTGCATTTTTACTGGTAGAAACGACACAATACTGCATAATTTAATTTAATTGGACACCGGTAAAACACGTTACGCGATACCACGTTAACTGAGTGATTAATCGGCTGCGCGTCAAACTACTCTATTTAAGAGTAGTTTTAGACGATTTCAGTATTAGGCGTGTTCACGGCATCTGGTTGTTTCTGTTTTCTGAGGGTACAGTTTGTCCAACAATTTGTAAATTTTTAGTTCATATGAATAATGATTTTATGAAAACATGTGGTAGTGAAGTGGTACTAATTTTACAATAAATAGGTGTTCAGCTAAAGTTTACTAATGTTGGAGGGGAAGCAGTAATCGTCGTTCGAAATAATTAGATGAGGTTCAAATGATAAGAAATAATGTATTTCTCACTTAAACAACAATACAGGGTGCCATTGAATTCATAAGCATAAAGAGTACATCATCGTCATCATTTCAGCCGAAAGATGTCCACTGCTGCACATAGGCCTCCCCCAAGCTGTAATTTCTGGAGTGGCGACCGCGTTCTGGAAGGCGCAGCGTGGGTAGGCACCCCACAAGGTGGACCGATGATCTGGTGAAAGTCGCTGGTATCCGCTGGATGCGGAAAGCGTACATAATTAAACACAATGAGTTAATTTTAATGTGTAAAGAGAGACATGTAAAAATACCATTTAACGTGGAGTTTGCATATAGAATGATTCTGATCCGTTTAAAAAGTTACGTTAACTTGTACGTAATAAAAAACAGTACCACACAATGATATTTAAAAGTATAGATATGTCATACCCTATCAAAAAAAACGAAAAAAATGTTCCGTCCGCAGCGGCAACACAATACACATAAGCTAGTACTAAATAAGTAAATTGGTTACTTCAAGTTACTTTCGCGTCATACCTAATTTGAATACTTTATGTACACATATGATGGCATTTTTGTTTTATTTGTCACCGGTCACGCTCGGCGCCTTACTTGACGCGGATCAATAGAACAACTTCCCAATTAGGATGTTTTCGAGTCTTCAGATTGCGAGCGCTAGTAACATATCTGATTGGTACCACAGTACCTTACTCTTCTTCTTATAAAAATAATTCCACCTTTTTTTACATAATTAATTATTTTAATTTATTATGCAGCAACTAATTAATAAGTTATACCATTTTCTGTTTTTTCATGTTATTAATAATATTAATATCAATAATCTTTAATCCAACAGACGTGATCACTATTAGGAATAGGTACCAAGATTTTTGAATTCATTAGCTTCCCAAAGGAAGCTAATGAATTCAGTGCCATCCTGTACATTTAACTTAATGTTTTGTTTTTAAAGGATTCTATATTCATTAAATATATAAAAAAACATTTAAAAAAAATTGAACTCTTATTCATACCAGTCAACAAAACATTTTAAAACTCGGGTAACTATTTATTTTTGTTGAAAATATCACGGAAAATATCATAACATCACGCCTGTATTGCCCCGAAGGGGTAGACAGAGGTGTAATAGTACACCCACATTTCGCCAGTTATGTTATAGTCCTATGTAATAGGGGGCGAGCCTATTGCCATTGACTGGGCACAAATCCAGACTCCGGGCTGCTACTGAGAATTTCCTAATGAAAAAACCCAATAACACTTTGCCCGACCCGGGAATCGAACCCAGGACCCCACGCTCAGCAGTCGCGCTTGCAACCACTAGATCAACGTGGCAGTAAAAAAAGGCACGGAAAATAAGCATACTTAAAATAAATTCATAATTATGATTAGTACTATCACTATTCTCCTATTTCTGTGGTACTATCCAATAATGTAAACTACTTCTTAAGCAGTTTACAGTTGAAGTATCGCTGAAACAATTTGTCATGTCCTACTAATATTATAAATGCGAAAGTGTGGATGTTTCCTTGTTTGTCCTTTAATATCGCTGTAACGGCTGAATGGAATTGAATGAAAATTAGCACACAGATGGACCCAATGGTATTTAAAAGATTATACATATGTTATACCCTAACAAAACAAACGAAAAAAAAAAGTGCCATACGCCGCGACAGCACACATACACATAAACTAGCACAAAGTAAGTAAGTTAGTTGTTTTGATTTTCGCGTCATAATTGGTACACTTTTTGTATATACACACGACACACAGCATTTTTTTGATCACCGGCGGCCTTGCTTGAAGCCGTATAATAGCAAAACATCCTAATTAGGATGTTTTCGAGTCTTCAGATTGCGCGCGCTAGTAACATAACTGAACTTTTAAATATCATTGGATGAACTATAATTCGGATTACCATAAAGGCTACTTTTTATTCCGGAAAAATACAAAGTTCCCGAGGGATGCGCAATAACGTCTTTCTGTATTAAACTTTATCACACGCGAGCGAAGCCGCACGCAGAGGCTAAACATAAATAAATATAAAATATGAACATACTTTTAGTCTGAACATATTTTATTAAAACGATTGCCTACTTAATATTTATTACGTATACTTCATTCTTATTACTACCAAGCATAGAAATCGAAATAATAAGGAAATAGAAATGTTATCTACTGTCTTTTAATATGGAAACGCGTGTCGCCGGTTCGCCGCTACCAACACACCATGTTTCTAGTAGAGATGCGCCGAATATTCGTTTGGTATTCGGTGTTCGGCGTATTCGGCACCTTTTCCACTATTTGTATTCGGCCGCATTATTCGGTTTTGTTGCCGAATATATTCGGTTTAAGCATTTCTATTTTCTTGGCTACATGACTTGGTGTAGAACTAAAAGACAAAACTTCTTATGTAAGATTTATGCTATATTATAAGTCAAAGAAACATATTTAATTCTTTGTTCTTGTTTTGAAGCAAAGTAGCGGGCGGTGAGGTACGGCTCTAGTTAGCAGCGACACGTAGCGTACATGGTAGAACCTGTTTACGTGGCAAAACAATGTAATGGTAAACCGAATAATTCAGCCGAATATCCGGTTCGGTAAAGGTTAAAGGTCGTCCTGCCTGTTATGACTTACGGTGCCGAAACGTGGACACTGACACTTTGGCTAGTCCACAAGTTCAAAGTCGCTCAGCGAGCTATGGAGCGAGCTATGCTTGGAGTTTCTTTGAAGGATAAAATCTGAAATGAGATTATCCGGAGGAGAACCGGAGTGACCGACATGGCTTGTAGGATCAGTAAGCTGAAATGGCAGTGAGCTGGCCATGTCTGTCGAAGGACCGATGGCCGTTGGAGCAGACGAGTCCTTGAGTGGAGACCGCGAATCGGCAAACGCAGCGTAGGGCGCCCCCCTGCCAGGTGGACCGACGACTTAAAGAACGTAGCTGGGGGGGACTGGATGCGGAAGGCAGAGAACCGAGCATTGTGGCGCAACTTGGGAGAGGCCTATGTCCAGAAGTAGACTGCGATAGGCTGAGTTGATTGAAAGGTTAAACTGAATAATATTCGGTAATCGGTTATTTGGTGAAACTACTATTCGGCGCATCTCTAGTTTCTAGCATTCAATACAAAATAAAGCCTAAAAATCCGCTGTTAGATGTGCTGCAAAATACAATTTTAGTGACTCTGCGTCCAAAACAGCACTGATAATCAAGCACTGATGTCCTACGAGACATCTGCACGGGGCGACAACTTTACGTGCCTTTAGCACTTCTATTACCTTATTATTTAGATTTCTATGCTACTAAGACAACAATAAAACTTGAGTATGGATATTAATAAATACGTATCAATAACTACGTATAAGAGGACTCAAACATCAGCCAGGAATTACGCTAGAAGACAAAGATGAAGTAAAAGTAACACAATACAATACCAGGCCCCTCAGAAAGTATTGCGAAAAAAAGTTTTTATATATGGGAGACTGGCCAGTTATAATGTTTTTCGAAAATATGATTATTTATAAGTAAAAATAAGTAAGTTCCAATTTCAAAATTTCCCTCCACATTTTTTGCGAGTTAATTCAAAGTATTGTGTCTCACTGAAATATGGATCTGCGCCGGGAACATTTTAGAGCTATGATTTTATACGATTTCAAGTGTCGCCTGAAACCGGATGAATCGTACGATAGACTTCAAATGGCATTCATGGATGAAGGCCCTTCCAAGGCAACCGTGTATCGTTGGTATAACGAATTCAAGCGCGGTCGACCAACTTTGGGGGATGACGAAAGAAGCGGTCGCCCTTTGACGGCTGTTACCGAAGAAAACGTGCTAGCAGTGAAAAATTTAATCCAAGACAATAGGCGAATTACATATCAGGAGATTCAACACATATTGAAGATTGGATCGGGAAGCGTTCACGAGATTCTACACAGCCATCTTCGCGTGAGGAGGATAGTATCACGCTGGGTGCCGCACAACCTCACCGATGCTCAGAAGCAGGCCCGGGTGGAATGGTGCCGTGATATGCTTAACAAATTTGAAGCAGGCTCGTCTCGGCGTGTTTACGACATCGTTACAGGTGATGAGTCCTGGATTTATCAATACGACCCAGAAACCAAGCGCCAGTCGACTGTTTGGGTGTTTCAAAATGAGCCAACGCCTACCAAAGTGAAGCGATCTAGAAGCGGGGGTAAGATTTTGATCGCTAGCTTTTTTAATTTGACTGGCCACTTGGTATCAATTCCCTTACGGGATCAAAGAAGCATTAATGCCGAATGGTATACTACCAAATGTTTGCCAGAAGTTTTCTCTGTTATAAGCAACAAGCGACCAAACACAGGGCTCCGCGGGCTACTGCTCCACCACGACAATGCACCTGCGCACACCGCACTCAAAACGAGGGACTTCCTGGACAGCACGCCAGTCAAACTCCTGGGTCACCCTCCTTACAGCCCTGATCTAGCACCGTGTGACTTCTTTTTATTCCCAAAAATAAAAAATCAGCTCAAAGGGATACAATTTTCGTCGCCGGAAGATGCGCTGGCTGCGTTCGAGCAGGCTGTAAACGAGGTGTCTGCGGCGGACTGGAAAAAGTGTTTTGAAAACTGGTTTAGGCGCATGAATCTTTGTATAGAGGCTGGTGGAAAGTACTTTGAAAAGATTTGATAAAAATATATGTACGTATAGAACAATTTTTTTTAGTTTCGCAAAACTTTCTGAGTGTCCCACGTATGTTGATCTGTATTCGTGCCATATTTAAGGAGGTGACTATACCCCTGATACTGAACACAAATAAATAAAAAATCAATACATTAAATATTTTTATTTAAATACCTATTTGTAAACAAATAAATTCCCCCCGTGTGTGCGACGTGTAAAACGATTCTGCGATACCACCAAAATAATTGCAGGTACCCTTTGACAATGCCGCCGATGGCTTATTTTCAGTCGTTCGGGATTTACGGGGTTTTTTTAACGTGTTATTATGTTTCTTAGTGAAAATGTGGGTATTAAATAATCGCAGATTTTTTTAGTATTTTTAGACGACTAAGCACATTATTTATCATTTGCTCTAGAAATATGGCACGGTTACGGATCAACATCTTGTAGAATAAACTGTATGAAGATTATGAAATTATTGCTATTGTCTTGACTTCGTCAGTAACAGGCGAGGATACATTATGAATCTATGTAATAGACACTAACAACCATACGTATTCACTGACCTCTGTTATACTAGTACGCCGGACTGGCTATTGACAATGTCTTAATGAAGACATTCAATTGATTTCCGCCATTTTGGCGCTGTTAGCAGTGGCTGCAGTAGTGTTGGTCCACGGAACTAATGTTAGAGATAGGCCAATGACATTTTAATGAAATAAATTGTGGACTGCCTCGTTGGTCTAGTGGTTGCAAGCGCGACTGCTGAGCGCGGGGTCCTGGGTTCGATTCCCGGGTCGGGCAAAGTGATATTGGGTTTTTTCATTAGGAAATTTTCAGTAGCAGCCCGGAGTCTGGATTTGTGCCCGGTCATTGGCAATAGGCTCGCCCCCTATTACATGGGACTATAACATAACTGGCGAAATGTGGGTGTACTATTACACCTCTGCCTACCCCTTCGGGGAAATACAGGCGTGACGTTATGTTATGTTAAGTTGTGGAATTAAAAAACTTCTTCTTTCTTTTTTCTTTCCACAAGGTATATCTTTAGATTTCGCTACTATGCATGCGTGAATGCGTAAAAATAATAAAATAATTAGTAAGGATAGGCACATCTGTACGACTTTGAACTAACTGGAAAGTAAGTCGGATCAGTTGAGGAACACTGTCTGTTTCTCAATGGGATGCTGCTGACGTCACCGAAAGACGTAAGTGGAAGTTAAATTCGATACGACGAGCAATGTTCACGGTAGCTTAGTGGCTAAAGCACTGGCGTACTAAGCTAGGAGTCGCAGGTTCGAAATCCTGCTTGTGTTGTGATTTATTTTTCTTTCCACAATTTATAACTTTAGATTTCACTTCGCATGCGTAAATAAGTTAAAAATAATGAAATAATGACATTTTACTTAAAACAATACGACGGCCATTTGCAATTTTATTTTAGTTCCAGAGATCAACGTTAGGGGCGCTTTGACTGGGCTCAATGAACTGCTATCATTTTGAATGTATTTACCTGTCCAGCGTACCTATTAGTATAATAGAGGTCAGTGGTACACACGGCTACACATCAAGCTGTACAAAACCAGTAAAGGCTGACCTCGCGTTGTAAGGAAAACCTACACAATGCGAGGTCAGCTTATACTGGAAATGTACAGCTTGATGTGTAGCCGTGTGTACGTAGCATTTGGGTTTAAGTATTTAAACTCATTTAATTACTGCATTCAGTTTATAGGTTTGACTAGCATCAGTTTGTTGGCCTCACCGTCCATACTCTTCTTTTTCCTAAAGGCGTTTATAACGAAATCATCGGCGAATATTTTTCTATCACTTTTGTAAAATGCTTCGATTTCAGCTAGAGTTTTCTTCTCGGTCTCTGGTAGGAACAAATAGAGGTACACTGTTCCGATGAAGCCAAAAATGGCGTACAACCCGAAAGCCCCGCTGAGATGGAAGGCGTATTCGATATTGTAGTTTGTTTTGGCTGCCCCGAAGTGTATGACGTAGCTTAAAGCAGCTGCCATAGCTGTGGCGATACCGCGACTCCTGAAAAAAAAAACAAGAATATTTAAAACTTTCAAATTGATTATCTGTGAGATCCACTTACGACCATGTTAAATAAAAAAAGCATGAGAAATCCAAAAAAACATAACTGTATTTTTTAAACGTTACAACTCAATTATCAACTTCTTTTTGCAACTAATTAGTAAACCATTGAAATGGAAGTTTATTTTTGATTATAATTACTAATCAATTACAAAATGGCCTACTTTATTTTTGAAAGTCAGTGGTGGAAGGAGTATAACTGAATTAACTATGTTAACTGAGAAGGAATTAAAAACGTTCAAAATATAGTTACAAACTAATCTCGATGCTTTAAATCTGAATCTCCTGACAGTAGATGTTTCTGATTGCCGTTTATTGGTGAAATTAATTACCTAAATGTCACAAATAAACGGCAAATAGGAACACCTAGGTACTGTCAGGAGTTTGAGATTTAGGATCATTCTCGTTAGATCAATGATGATGTTAGTCTAGATCCACAATTTATTTATTTAACAGCTGCCTACTGTACTTACAGTTGCCCAACACGTACAGTAGGCCAAGTTATAATTTAGGTACATTATATAATTCTTATAAGTCTTATTTAAAGTCTAATTAAAATCACTTGAAAATTTAATGGATCTATGGTTTTTTTTTTCCCATTAGAACCAATTTTGAAAAAGTGGATCTATTGAGAACTTTCTTTCTCGTTAGATCTATTATGTAAATCCTAAGGCATTGCGATTAGTTTAGAACTATATTTCCAACGTTTTTAATTACGAGAATTGGTCTGGTACCTCGGTTCACTTGTGCAAAGCGATGGCGAAATAGACCGGACAGTCAAGCACCGAATTAACGCAGGATGGTTGAAATGGCGGCAGGTCACGGGTACTACATATGACTCCCGAATTCCGCTTAAACTGAAGGGGAAAATCTATAAGACCATGATAAGATCCTGTATGGATCGGAATGTTGGGCTACCAAAGGAATTAATGAAAGGCAAGTGCATGCAGCTGAGATAAGAATGTTAAGAGGAATGTGTGGTGTAACGAGAATGGATAGGATAACAGTGGCGTGCATTGACCTACTTCACTTGAATTTAATTGTGGTGTAAGTTATTGATTTTTTGATGTAGGAAGATGAAATTAGCATTAATAGGTCTATTTTATGATAAATAATCATCGTACTCTGAAAAAAAGATAATAATTTACACCACTATTGAATTTGAATGAGGAAGGCAGTAGGTATTGCCTAATTGCCTATATGCAATGCACGCCACTGTAGGATAAGGAATGAGTATGTAAGAGGGAGTCTGAAAGTAGCGCCAGTGACAGAGAAGTTAACTAGCAACAGACTATCATGGTATGGATATGTGATGAGGAGGAATGAGGAGCATGTTACGAGGAAAGTTTTAAGTATGAATGTTGATGGCTATAAGAAAAGAGGCAGACCGAATAAAATATGGATGGATTGTGTGAAACATGATATGAATAGAAAGAAAGTGAACACGGAAATGACGGCTGATAGAGATGTATGGAAGAAAAAAACATCCAGCGCCGACCCGAAATAAATTGGGATAAGGGCAGGAGGTTGATGATGGTCTTGGTCTATAATCTATGTTAGTAGAATATCATCAGAATTCATAAAATCAATGCGAATAGTAAACGAATACAAAATTTACCTGAACGGGAATACTTCAGACAGCAGGACCCAAGGTATACCAAGGCTGTTGAAGCATATGAGCATTAAAAACAACACCACAGGCAAGATCTCCTTCTTATCAGTGAAAGTGTCCATCTCATAGGAGAAGACGGTGGAAGGAAGGTTGGTGCGGGCGTAGACGCTGAGGGCAATGCTGCAGCAGGCGGTAGCCAACATGGAACCGATGATCAACTTCCTCTTGCCAATGGTTTTGACAATGATAGCTGACAGCAAACTCATCAGTATGAATAAAGCGCCAACGACGACCTGGAATTTAAAAATGCTCTTGTTTTTATTGGTCCTTTGATGTTCTGGAACTTATTGAACCTCAGTACACAATTTTATAATTCTAGATAGTAAGATTTGCTAACAAAAGAAAGTTAATCATTTGTTTGATGATTAAGAATTCTACTGGATGTGCTGAATAGTCTAATGTTGCAATGAGCAACGAATAGGTGTCGCTAGTTGAGCCAGCCAATTATATATCTCAGAGAGTAAGGCCTATACGTAGTGGTACAAACCTCATAATTAAAGTAGTTTAAATCGCAGATAATAAGTGCTTGTGAACAAAAAAGTATGGCAGAAAATGTATAATTCGAACCGAAATATACAAAATTAGAAGGCATTTTATTTTATTTGTTTTGCTAACCACAATCACAGAGTAAGGATGTTAATATTATACTGTGCCACAATGATGCAGTTAAATAAGTAAAAAGCGCCACTCCCAAACCGTTATTTATTGGCATGGATTAACCCATAGTCGTATAATTTAAATAGGTAACGAAGAATATTGTTACATTTGTGTTAGACATTTTTCTCCTATAATAAAGAAAGTATAAGCGACCTTTGAAACAGTACCATACTATCTGAACAAACGAACCTAATACTTAATAATCAACCAATCAACTCAGCCTATTTCAGTCCAC
Source organism: Asteroscopus sphinx (assembly GCA_949699075.1). NCBI lineage: Eukaryota > Metazoa > Arthropoda > Insecta > Lepidoptera > Noctuidae > Asteroscopus > Asteroscopus sphinx. Next base: position 14,295,400 of record OX453022.1, on the reverse strand, counting down.
TGCTGGACACAGGCCTCTCCCTAGTTGCGCCACAACACTCGCTCCTCTGCCTTCCACATCCAGTCCCCCCCCAGCCACGTTCTTCAGTCCACCTTCTCCACACAAGGACTCGTCTGCTCCAGCGGCCATCGGTCCTTCGACAGACATGGCCAGCCCACTGCCACTTCAGCAAACTGATCCTACAAGCTATGTCGGTCATTCCGGTTCTTCTCCGGATAATCTCGTTACTAATACTTAACAGATTGTGTAATATTGAACTTGTTGGTATGGCCTCGAACTTATTGTGATGTTGAGATGTTTTCTTAGAATTGCATTCCTTAATGTTATCCCAATTCCGGTATTACGTAAACAACTTGTTCTATAAGGTCAACTACATTTTCATCTCGGCTGTTAAATTATACAAACAAGTGCATAATTCATATTGTTACAGTTGGAATCTGCCTACATAAATGTCTTCGTGCTCAACTCATGAATTTTTCATAAGAAGCATGCGTTATATTCGATTATTTAAATAATATTGAGTGTCATTTGTTTCTTCTCTGTGATCATTAGGTTCATCATCATCATCATCATTTCAGCCAAAAGACGTCCACTGCTGGTCATAAGCCTCCCGCAAATGGGGGGGATATGTCATAATCACCGCGCTTGGCAAGTGGGTTGGCGATCGCAGTTGGTTGGTAAAATACTTAGAGAACGCTAATGCCCATACCCTGATAAATCCCTTAGTCGCCTTTTACAACACCCATAAGAAGAGATAGGGTGGTGCAATTATGTATGTCCGGCACCACACGGAACATCACGGATTATTAGGTTAGCATCTTTTAATTAGAATAATCGTTTTTTCATAAACACTTCAGTGTTTTGTAAAAAAATCTTACACACAGGATGACTAGTTGAACGAGGGACTTATTGCAGAAGGAGGGCTCAATTTTTTTCCCTATTTTTTTGGGCCCAATCGATTTCATCAATTACTGTGGACACTTTTCCGTACTAAGAAATCGAAGTTGCATGCAGTGAGATGATACACCTGCGGCCAAAATTAATATCCAATCTATTCACGATTTGCCCTAGAGATAGAAATTTGACATAAGCTCAATACAAAATACGTCAAATTTCTATCTCTAGTAGGGCAAATCGTGGATAGATAGGATATTAATTTTGGCCGCTAGAGTGTCTATCGGAATCGATTACGCTATTTCCACCCTCTCTGCCTTTTGTACTAGACAGAAGACCCTAGTGTGATATATTTTTCAATATTTTTTTTCATAATTAAATACGTCCATGCAGTCATGCTGTATATAAATAATATGCAGTATTTATAAATAATTGAAATACTTACAACTATTGTCTTAGGATCATACTTCATTCCCAGAGCCTTGCATACATTCACCATGTTTGGTTTGACCGGCAGTGCTCCACTCAAGGTGTAGAAGAAAAAATATGCTATCACCAGCATAAAGGGCTTCATGGTCTCCTTCACGAAAAACACTCGGTTCGTCATCATTATCGTATTTTTGAGTGATTTTGTATTGTTGTGTTCACAAGGCTCCACAATCTTTCCTTCTTTTGCACATAAAACACATTGTTGTATTGTTTCGTAGTATTGGAGGAGTTCGTCGAATTCTTCTTTGACATCTTCAGGTTTGGCCCAGCCTCGAAGACGGCACAGCGAACTGAGGGCTTCTTTTTGACGACCTTTTGATAATAGCCATATTGGTGTTTCTGGTACCTGAAATTAGAATATTGCATATTTTAAGAATGGAACTGAAGGTAATTGAATAATAGTCGCTAAATAATATATTAAGTCTTTGCTGTAGATGGCTTATATGATAGAAAGTGAGAGATACAATCTAAAAATTTGTCAATTTCTACTGAGATTTTTTTAAAGTATCAAATTTTTTTGTCAGAACTGGGAATCGTCATCGTGACATGACCTTAAACTTAGCAGCTATGCTGGCCGCAACTAGGTCAATGAAGCTACTTAGGATTAATGCGTTTGTTGTCTACACCGTAAATAATAATTCGAATTTTGTATGTTTCATAATAATATGAGTCTCTCTTTGGAGCACAGCTTTGGAGTATACCAACATTTATAGGTTAACATTATTTTGATGATAAACTAGAACTTTTTGATATTCATAAATTGAAGAAGACGTACACACGCGTTGGGTTTTCTTCTAATACTTCGTACGTAACGTACGAAGTATTAGAAGAAAACCAATTTTGGACAAGTTTCAAATTTGGTTATAGACGCAGTTATGAGGTATAGCCTTAATTAATCATTATTTTTATTCACAAGAGGTGATTATGTGGAAAGTTCCAGCTTTCCGCCACGTCCACACAAGACAGTGAAAAGATCACACACATCTACACGTAGTGGAGTGACTGTTAAACAGTAGCAGGACTGAGATAGATCTTTTAGTTCAGAAGTGGGATTATACAAAGCCTATTCTCATTCTGCTAAGTCATAGAATACGCACCAATGTTTATGGCGTCTTTGAACACGCGGCGTATGCCTGCCGCAGTAGTAAAACTTTGAAGGCGCGGGTGTCAATCAGAGTGCGGGGCGCTACACAGCGCTAATTCACAGCACCAATTAAGATTAATAGTGCCTACTATATGAGTTGTGTGATAATAATAAAGCGGAACCAACGAACTTTTAAAGGCTGGAATTTTACTTAATGATTCTGTCGGTCAAGGTTACGAAGAACCTTGAATGTAATCATAATTTATTGTCATTAGTGCGGAATCTGATATAATAAATCACCTTATGTAAGATTTACAGCCACTACTGTTTTGGATGATTTGTTAGTTTATTATTAACCTTTCTTCGAGAACAAAAGATTAGCCTGGTTTACTGAGAGTTCCTGTTTCGTCTCCGACATAAACGATGATTTAAGGAAGTAGGAATCTCTTGTATTTTGAACCTCATTGTCAAATCAATGTAAAAAGTGAAATCTGGGTGGTATTTTTTCAGTTCAACACAGGTTTTAATAACGAGTGAACTGTATAATTTGTTGCCAATTCTAACGAACACTACTATTAGCCTAACAAACTAATTGCAGCATCACAGTCGTTGGAAATTTTTTGTAAGCATAATGTGTTGTTTTATGCTAGGTATTAGGTAACTATATAAAATGTGTTTGAAAAAAGTCGAAACCACATTAAAAAATTTGCTTCCCCATAGAAATTGAAACAGCTGATGTGAAATCAGTACAGGGAAGCGATTCTTTTTTTTAATTTCACCTTTGGTCTCATACTGAAAAAGATTCATTTAGTAACCGATTCTGAACAAACTGTGGGGTAATTTTGTAATGCATTCACATTGACATCAGCTTTCATTTTGAAATTATAGCAATATTCATTGAGTGGTACGAAGTTGTCAATATGACGGATTTTCAAAACACACAGAGCAATGAACATTGAAATCCAGATGATTGCGATCGCGAGTGAGTTACGCAATTCGGCAGCAGTGTTTTCTGTTTTGTTTCACCTTCTATGTTACAAGAAAGTCTTAAGATGAATGTGGATGGCTAGAAGATCAAAGGCAAGTCAAAGAAAAGATAAATGCATTGTGTAAAAGATGATATCGATAGAAAGAAAGTGAACACTGAGATGATGGCTGATAGAGTATGGAAGAAAATATATTGTCAATATTATCTGAAATATTGGAAGGCGTTGTTCGATCGATCGATCGAGACTAAGGACTCAATATAGATTTCAGTATGCATATTCGATCGACTCAATTAAACTGTGGACAAACAATTATATTTATCGATCTATGCAATCAATCACTCGCAAGTGTGACTACCGTCTACTGGAGTACCAGGCCCCGAGTGAATCTTTAGCAGTGGAAAAATACTTTATATGTGTATCTCAAAGCAAATCTCAAACCGAGATAATATCAGAAAAAGTTTATTAAGGCTTTTAGTTTTAAAATTAAACAAACATGCGAATTCGAGATTTGTTATCTTTATGATATTCAGCAATCAGTTTTTTCTTTTATGGAAATGATAGATCCGAGATACGGGTTCAAAGAAACTAGATTTTCTATTTGGATAACACATTTCGTAAACGTTTTATTTTAAGAGATGATTTTATTACGAGCGATGTAATATTGCTTTTAAATCATTATAAACAGTCCAGTCTATGAACTAATTATATTGATATCACATGTTTTTTTTAAATTTTACAGCTATAAAATAGAAAACACGGGTGCTTTTAGTGAAACGTAATTAAATATACAGGTTGTGGCAAAGAATTTACGGTACTGTGGCGCAACTTGGGAGGTATCTATGCCATCTATGTCCAGCCTTGGATAGCTATAGGCTGGATTGATTGGTTGAATGATGAGATTGTAAATAATTATCTGCGTATAACGTTCAACAGTCGACAAAAGCTGCTACCAGAGCCTCTAGCACGACATTTTTGCGGTAGCGTTTAGTTAACGTTATCGTGTAGATGTTGACAAATTTATATGGGAATTTTACCAACGCCACTAGTGCGTATTTGGAGCTAAACGATCCCATACAAAATTTGTCGATAATTACACGATAACGATAACTACACTATACCGCAAAAAATCATGCTATGCTCTGATGTGCTTGTAACCACCCACTAGACAGCGAAGTTGATGAGGGCAAAGTTAGCTTCGGGTTTACTAGTGGGGTTCGAACTATTACAATGGTGTCAATTCTCTTGTTTATGAACTAAACTTATTTTAAACTATCGCTCTCCTTTACTAATAGTACATACAAAAAACTGGACAAGTGCGAGTCGGACTCGCGCAGTAAGGGTTCCGTACCTTCAACGACCTGATACCCCATAAAAACTGGTTTAATTTACGAGAGTTTATCAAAAGACATCAACGCACAGTGCGCGAAATATGAATGTTTGCATGTCTTTCTTACGAGGTACCACCACATATGTCTATGTTTGTCTTATTTTTAGTATTTGTTGCTAAACTACATAATATGCACTATAATCTGACCAAGTTTGACGCTGGTATATATAACCGTTTTGAAGATAGAGCAGGAACAAAAACGTTGAAAAAATGCATATTTTTTGAGGTTTCTTGTATGGGGACCCCCTTTGTTTTTAGACTTTTTTTTGTTTTTAGTATTTGTCGTGATACACCCCATAGCAACACATATTCTGAGAAAATTTCAACCAGTTACCTATTACTGTTCAAAAGATACAGCCCTGTGACAGACAGACGGACGGACGGACGGACGGACGGACGGACAGCGTAGCGAGAGTAATAGGGTCCCGTTTGTCACCCATCGGGTACGGAACCCTAAAAAGGGATGGAAACAATTTTAGATCTGTCAAATTAGTTTACGTGTTACATTTCTTTGTATTTTAGTGGGCACGTTCCGAGATCACGACTAAAATTGTATGGAAATCTAAATTCCGACTAATTTGACAGTTTATAAATTGTTTCCGTCCATAGGCAAACGGGAATATTTACTGTCACATTGAGATTTAAAGCATTGAGTTTAATTTGAAACTATATTCTGTCTGAACGTTTTTAATTATGAGAATTGGCTTTCTGAGAGTTCTGAGCTCTTTGATCAGCTTGCTGCTGATGACGGCGGCGGACTCCTTCGTTTGCTTAAGCGCAAAACACACACAGAGTGGGTACGGGTCGGGCGAGTGTCGGTCGGTGGAGCGCGGGAGCCGTGCGTGACTCCCGCCCGACCCGCGCGGCCCGCGCTCTGTTTGTAGTGGCGGGAGACACGCGTGGCTCCACCCAACTCGGACCCGCCGCGGTCTCGACCCGCGCCCGCGTTTCGTGTGATGTCGGACGTATAAAAATATCGCCGTACTCCCGAGTCTCCCGAACCGACCCGCGCCCGGCCCACACCCACCTTGTGTGTGATTTGCGCTTTAGTGTATTACTCATATCCCGTAAAAATTCCATTCACAGCCGAAATTGATAAATAGTCAAAGCGCATGCATTTTCGCATCATTCTGCTTTTTCGAGAGCAACCACAGAAAATTTTCTTGGCCTTAAATGGAGTCTAAATTATCTTTTATAGGTTATATTCGGTCAAGGTGAAGTTTGATTAAAGTATCCTATTATTTTTAATATTACAGCATAAGACAAAAATAATCACTACGTTCAAGGAAGTTTGGCCTCAAATTACACGTTATGATTGCAGTATTACGTTCGCTTCAATATTACAGACAAAAAGTTCACCTTTGAATCTTGTACATATTTTTATGGCTGGTTTTAGGCACAATTAGCGCTGTATATGGAAGGCAAAAGACTTAGTACTATGAACAACTTTAGACAAGGGTAAGCTAAAGTAAACAACGACAACGTTTTTTTTAATGACGAGAATAACCACCTACATAGTCTTTAAGACGAAGATCGATACATACATGGAATCTGTAAAGATAATCCCATAATCACGTCAAGTGACCTCCATTTTTGCCAGAAAATTCCCGTCAGATTCTCTCGACAAATGTACATTTAAAAAAGAAAACGATTTTATAATCAGCCTTTACGATAGTAATAACCTGCCAGTGTTTTTTTTTATAGTATAGGATGGCGAAAAGAGCTAAAGGCCACCTGATGTTAAGCGGTTACCTTTGCCCATAACAACTTCAATACCACCTAGGCTGTTGCCTAAATGATACCGCAAGTCGGTTCGCCAAACTGTGACATGAAGATGGAAAGTCTCATGTGATTGTAATTTCACCGACACCCGTACCCTTCAGACCGAAACACAGCAATGCAAGCATCACTATTTGGCGGAGAAGTAGGTACGGTGGTAGTACTTCCCCGGACGAACTCTTTCACAAAGGAGCTCTACTACTACTTGTCAATCAAATCTAAAGAGTATTTAATTTATTTTGGCAAGGCCTTCGTAAACTATCTTTTTCAAAAGAGTGCTTAGGTAACAGTAGTCTGGAAAATAAATTACGTTAGTAGTGTTGTATCACAACCGTAGTCTTTACAAACCGATTATCTATAAGATTACAGGTTAAAAAATAAAGCAAAGCAGTGTTTGCTCAACAAAGCTTTTATGAGCCAATATTTAATTTTGATTATCCGCAACTGCGTTACATTTACACGGTTTCTGGCCTTCAATGTTTATTATGTATTAATTATTTTAACGCCCAATCCATCAACACAGTTCGACCTTTGTATGTACAAGTAACTGGTTCTAAGTTATTCTAAATGTTAAGGAATTTATTAATATTCAGCTGTCTATCACTTAGACCACATTTTGTTTATTCTCGGAAGAATGTCGGCTCATGATTGGAACCCATGTGGAACATTTTAATAGTTCGCTAGATATAGAAAAGTGATCATTACCAAACCAAATTAGTTGAAAAAAATAAAATGGCTAATTTACAATTTTATCATTTTTATATGTGTGTTCGTATCTCTTATAAGTCTTGTAACTATCTTCAACTGACGGAGTCGTAAATCGTATTTACTACCTTATCTAAAAAAAAATCGAAAGGACGTGTTTTTTTAAATAGGTTGTTCTCTAAGCGGATGTCATCCGAGTAATGTGTTATTTTGCTTTTAAGTTTATTGATCACTCTAATCTTAATTTTCTTTCGTTTGTGTTCATGTTTATAGAATAGGTACCTTAGTAGGTTTTTATAACAACCTTACGTACACACGGCTACACATCAAGCTGTAGTTCTATTCTGTAGCTGACCTCGCGTTGTAAGGAAAACCTATACAATGCGAGGTCAGCTTATACTGGAAATGTACAGCTTGATGTGTAGCCGTGTGTACAAACAGTGCAAATATAGAGACATAATATGGGTATCTATGGTTAAAAATTGATTTGTTTTTTATTTGTATAAAATTTATATTCCTTAACTAGGACAAAAAAAAAGGCGGACGGCATCTCGCTAAACAATAAGTGAAGCATCCATAGTATCATGCAAGCTGGCTCGCTTAAAAGTACGGCACGCACTCATTCACATCCATAGTATGCCAAAAAGCCGCGATTACGCAAAAAATCTAGTGTGACGGTAGTCATTGACACATCAACAACAGTATAAAATTATAAATCTGATGTGTCAAAATGCTTTCGAAATTATAGTGGGTTTAGAAAAAAATTAAGTGCTCCAGTGTTTGTTTAGCGAGATTCCGTCCGCCTTTTTTATTCGTCCGAGTTCCTTAACTTAACTTTATTAACATAGTTTTTAATTATTATGTTTTCTTCATTAAAATTATTGTTCCGCATTCTTTCCAAGAAAAGTTCATAATGTGAAATAATTTTATCATTAATACCTAACTACTTACGTAAAATAACTAAACAAGTTTTTATAAAATTAATTTAAACGACGTTGAATGTTGGGTCAAATTCTTATGGGCCATAAACCAGTGCCATAAACAATTTTTTTATTTAAATGATCAATTAGGGCGGCATCAGTCATTATTCATAACGCTATCAATATTGTCTATAGAGTGAGAAATAAACACAATAAATCTCGTAAATAACTTAAATGGTAGAATAATTTATAGGATTAGGAGAAGGCTGTCATCATTATGGAATATTTAGAATTTATATATCATTTAATTTATGTTATACAAGATGCTGATCTGTAACCGTGCCATATTTCTAGAACAAATGATAAATAATGTGCTTAGTCATCTAAAAATACTTGAAAAATTCTACAATTATTTAATACCCAAATTTTCACATAGAAACATAGCGAGGGTTTGAAAATAAATCCCGAACAACTCTGAAAATAAGTCATCGGTGGCATTGTCAAAGGGTAGAAATACCTCGTTGACTACTCGTACCTCGTCGACTGCCTCGTTGGTCTAGTGGTTGCAAGCGCGACTGCTGATCGTGGGGTCCTGGGTTCGATTCCCGGGTCGGGCAAAGTGTTATTGTGTTCTTTCATTAGGAAATTCTCAGTAGCAGCCCAGAGTCTGGATTTGTGCCCGGTTAATGGCAATAGGCTCGCCCCCTATTACATGGGACTATAACATAACTGGCGAAATGTGGGTGTACTATTACACCTCTGCCTACCCCTTCGGGGAAATACAGGCGTGATGTTATGTTATGTTATGTTAGAAATACCTGCGAAACGTTTTGGTGGTTTCGAACGCATCGTTTTTATGTCGCACGCGACACACAGAGGGAATTTGTTTATTTACAAATAGGTATTTAAACAAAAAATTGTTTTTTGTATTGATTTTTTTATTGATTCGAGTTCAGTATCAGTGGTATAGTCACCTCCTTAAATATGGCACGAATACAGATCAATATGTTGTAAATATCATCCTTTTCAAGTAGCAGTTGCCTAAACTGTATTTTCTTAACTTACCGTCGAGGAAGCGTTGTTAAGCCTCGTGCTTTCGTGAAGCTCAAGGGCTATTTATTAATGAACTATTTGAAAATTATACTAATTATTCAATTTATTGTTATTATAGGTATATCAAATTCTACCTACACGCGTATTCAATATGTTATCCACTTATGACTTAATGTTTTATTCATCATCTTTGCGGTTAAGGAAAATCTGCTCAATAAAAAGTAATTTCTTAAAATTACATGACTATTATACAACGTGTATCAGAAATGCGTGGTCATATTTTAAGAGCTTATTCAGGGGATGCTATCGAACAACTTTTACTATGAGACCAACCCTGAAATCGCGAAAAAAAAAATCTGCTGTTCCTTTTCTGAGCTGGTTGCGCGGCGGCATGATTAAGGGCTCCGTTCCGAGCTTGAAACTGGTCGGGCACACCCGATGGAATAACGTGATTGAAACCGTTACTATTAATAATTATAGATATAAACTGTATTTAATTAAATAAAATCTAATTATTGTTGACTTATCCATTTTGAAACAATTATAGGTAGGTCAACAATAATTTGATTGATTGACTTAGCAGTCCGTTGACGCATTTTATGGTCAACAATGATTTGAAACTATGATTTTTTACTTTTAATGGGATCGTTTTATGTGTCGGGGTCTTTTAATTCTTTTTTTTTGTGAGATAACATGATTAGGAACAATTTACTTGTTTTATTTAATTTATTCTAACCATCTGCCTCTTGTTCACAAAGCAGCAGCAAGTGTATCTAATAAAAATTTATAAATAACAAGTTTTACAACATATTTAATATTATAATTTGTTGTTATAGAATATCTACTGTATTTTAATATCCCTAAACTAAGTTAGAATATAAAAATCTATGGCAGTAGTGCGCACAGAACTGTGTTAGAATTCGAGCAAACTTGAATGATGAGATACTAGCTAGACGAAAAATGCATATTTTTAGTGCTTTTAGTTATTATGGGCTGATTTTGCCGTCACACTGCCTGATCGGAAATGCTGAACAGCGAGTATTCCCTATCACAATACAACACTGTCCTTGTTATAAAAATCACACTGTATAACCCTGCATTTTCATTAAGAGATATCACGGAATATAGAAAACAAGGTGGAAATGCCACACGGCTACCGCACGCGTGGCACAATTAGGCGGAGAACTGCAACACTAATGCTTGATTTCACTAACGATAATTCTCTGGTTAAATGACCGTTTATCCTCAATTCCAGTTAATTTTTTGAGTAATCAGCCATTCAATCAGAGAATTAACGTTGATGAACACCGGCCTATCTTAATCGGGCTTAGTTTCCCGCTGCAACACAACGACGCGACGGCGATGTCTTGAACGCTTAGGCCTACCCCGCACAGCGAATTTTATTCGCGCGATTTTTATTCGCGCTGTAATTATTCGCGCACAAAATTTTAGGTACCCCGCACTGCGATTAAAATCCTCGCGATTTTCTTGAGTTCAATGTACTCTGTGGCCAGTTCTAAGCAGTGCTCGGCTGAGACGCACGTGTAACCGGTGTAACGTGGACGACTTGTACCAAATGTTATATATATTTTTTGGCACAATATAGACATTTTTATTTTATTTTATAACTTTTTTTTTTGCGATTTCTTGTTTGGTCCCATAGTAAAAGTTGTTCATACGGATGAGTACAATGACCCTTTTTCCTTTAACCTCTTAAGGGGTCATTATACTCATCCGTATGAACAACTTTTACTATGGGACCAACTCTGAAATCACGAAAAAAATATCTGCTGTCCTCTACATTTTTGTTCACATGTATGGACATATACAAATGTCGTATCTTGGTAGGTTATTTATAGCAGGACTAACTACACGTACTTACTACATTATTGGACGATTCCTTTGTCATTCTGTAATATCCGAAAAATTCCCTACATTTTGTCGATTTATATGAACACAAATGTAGGGAACAGCAGTTATTTTTTTGGCGATTTCAGAGTTGGTCCCATAGTAAAAGTTGTTCATACGGATGAGTATAATGACCCCTTAAGAGGTTTTCAATAACATGTTGTATGTCGATAGTACTGCCGCGTAGTACGCTAAAAACGTAAACGTAATAGTACTAAAAGTTGTTCATACGGATGAGTATAATGACCCCTTAAGAGGTTTTCAATAACACGTCTTATGTCGATAGCATTACCGCGTAGTACGCTAAAAACGTTATCGTAAAAGTCGTAAATACGGATAAGTATAATGACCCGTTAAGAGATTTTCAATAACACGTTGCATGTCGATAGTATTGTTGCGTAGTACGCTAAAATCGTAAACGTAAAAGTTTTTCATACGGATGAGTACAATGACCCCTTAACAGGTTTTCAATTACACGTTGTATGTCAATAGTATTGTCGCGTAGTACGCTAAAATCGTGAACGTAAAAGTTGTTCATACGGATGACTACAATGACCCCTTAAGAGGTTTTCAATAACACGTATATGTATAAGTTATTGAAAACCTCTATGGGGTCATTTTACTCATCAGTATGAACAACTTTTACTGTGGGAAAAACTCTGAAATCGCCAAAAAAATAACTGCTGTTCCCTACATTTGTGTTCATACAAATTTTTGGATATTACAGAATGACAAAAGAATCGTCCAATAATGTAGTACGTGTAGTTGGTCCTGCTATAAATAACCTACCAAGATACGACATTTGTATATGTCGATTCATGTGAACAAAAATGTAGAGGACAGCAGATATTTTTTTCGTGATTTCACAATTGGTCCCGTAGTAAAAGTTGTTCATACTGATGAGTACAATGACCCCATAGAGGTTTTCAGTTATTTCAATAACACATTGTGTTCTGTTTTTTCTCTCGTCTTTTTTTTTATAAATAAATAGTTTTGGTACATTTTACACAGAACCAGTCACACACATCACACAGTCCCAAAATAAGCAGAGCTTGTACAGTCGACTTCATGACAGTGGTAACACTTCAATTCGAAAACCGCCCGATGCACATGTAATTAGGTTATTAAATGTGTGCAATTGTTAACATAATGTCTTTTGATAATGATTATTGACGAATTGCATTAAAAAGTCATGCCAAGATTGTTTACTAAAGAAGACAAGTAAGAAAAAACAGATATTACGTTATTAATTGCTCTACATCGACATCGTTTTCTGGCACTGCCACTGCCGGAGCGTGAGACGGAGAGCGCGACATCCTACTACAAACATTGATGCGTGACTGAGACTTGAGAGCTGCCGCCTGCCGCGGAGTCGGCGGACCGACTGGCACCTATTTAGCCCGGCCCCCGACGCCCCCCCATACCCTCGCGCGCGATTTTTATTCGCAGTGCGGGCACCTGCATATGATTCCATGTGTTACAGAATGCTGTCGCGCGTTGTCGCGCGTAATCTGCGGCAAATGTTTTTTTGCAGCGCGACTTTTATTCGCAGTGCGGGCACCTGCATATGATTCCATGTGTTACAGATTTTGCGATAAAAAATCGCGCGAGGAAAAATCGCAGTGCGGGGTAGGCCTTACGGGAAATACTAGATTATATTTATCTTATTGTGTAATTTTAACCCGTAAAAATGATAGCAGAATGAAAATTCAATAATAAAGTGGTCATTGTACTCATAATTATGAACAACTTTTACTATGGGACTATGGGACCAACCCTGAAATCGCGAAACAAAAAATCTGTTGGTCCCAACATTTGTATTCACTTAAATCGATAAAATGTAGGGACCACCAGATTTTTTTATCGATTTCTGGGTTGGTCCCATAGTAAAAGTTGTTCATAATGATGAATACAATGACCCCTTTTCGGGAAAGAAGCGATTAAAATTTCAGCATGTATAGCAGATATACCATGAATATGCCCATGGATGTGAACTCGTTAGTTACTAAGAGTATGAATAAGTCTATTTAAAAAGAGCATATTAATCACCATTGGCACAGTAAGTGCCAACAGCGGAGCTTGCCTCCACAACAGCATTATGTCCAGCAAATATGCACGTACATGCCTGCCGACGTGAAACCGTTGGTGAGGGTAAAAATAGTCATGTCTACTTACAAACAACACGAGCACCATGGTAGCCAATGGCACAGTGAGTGCCACCAGCGCAGCTTGTCTCCACGGCAGCACTGTGCCCAGCAGATACGCCACGAACATGCCCGTCGACGTAAACCCATTGGTGAGGGTCGTCAGAATGCCACGCACTGATGGGTCACTGGAAATTACGAAATGAGAGGTTAAGTTTAAGATTTCCTCTGCAAAACAGATTTATCTATCATAATGATTGGATTTATTGTGAAATTTTTTTTTTTTTTTTTTTTTTTTGTGTGTGTGTGGTTTTTTTTGTGTGATTGGATAAAATCACAAAATAAATTGTTTATGGTGTTGGATGGCTAAACAAGCTAAAGGCCCACTTGATGTTATGTGGTTACTTTTTCCTACAACTGCTAACAACTAAGAAATACCTAAATGCGACTCACGTCACTCACGCAAGTCACGTTCAGCAAACTAAGATGTGGTGGGCCTTTAGCTCATTTCCCCATCCCATACTATAAAAAAATGATTATCATGATAATATCAGGCCATGTCATACACAACTGAGGGTTGAATACCTTCCTCTTTAAAAAGTGCTGTAATCATCACACATTTCAAATGTATTAAAAAAAAAGACTACTTATTATTCTCTCGCGACATTATTGGCCGAAAATAATTATACGATCACATAGATTCTTCATAATAATCACCAGCCTAAGCATATCAACTCAGCCTATCGCATTCCACTGCTTTACATAGGCCTCTACCAAGTTGCACCACAACAACTTTAAGGCTTATTTCAAAGACGAATCTAAGTATGAACTCATGTCCAACTGTCCAAATGCAATGCTATTTGACAGTTGGAAGCATGAGTTCACGCTTAGATCCGGCTCTGAATCTAAGCCCAAGTATACTATTTTTACCCAATTACATATTTTGGGCTCGACTTCCAGCTACATTCACACAGTGCAGTATGCAAAAATCTGAAGAATATAATCGGCACCTGTGCTTAGCATTCGTAAACTGTGAGAAGGCTTTTGACTACTCCATCGAGACCTGGTCCGTTCTGGAATCCCTGCAGCGATGCCAATTTGACTGTTATACTGGCATATCCAAGTGTTCCGTGTAGTGCCGGACGTAATGAATTTCACCACCCTATATCTTCTCATGGGTTTCGTAAAAGGCGACTAAGGGATCCACCAGAGGATGGGCAGCAGCGTTCTTTGAGTATTTAACCAACAAACTGCGATCGCCATCCCGCTTGCCAATCGTGGCGATTATGGCATATACCCCTTTTTGGGGGAGGCCTATGTCCTGCTGGACATAGGCCTCCCCCAAAAAGACGTCGACGACGTAGACGTCTTCCGGCTGAAATGATGATGAATGATATCCAAGTGTTGAAATGTCTGTATGACGCCACTACAATGACAGTCCAAATCCAGAACCAGCAAACTAAGTACAGGGTGTCCGGTGTCAGAATTAGGATTTAAAATTTAAATAATAATAAAAAAGTACGAAGGATATAAATTTATTTCAATAACTATTAGAAGGAAAAAAAATACGGATTTTCTTTTGTAAAAATTAAATACCTAATCATCCTCCGAGCCTTTTTCCCAATTATATTGGGGTCGGCTTCCAGTCTAGCCACCTGCGGCTGAACATCAGTATTTTATACGGAGCGACTGCCATCAGACCCCCGCAACCCAGTTACTGGGTAATACCGACATTCGGAGGTTAGACCAGTTGTCAGATTTTCAGGCTTCTGACTACCCGTAACGACTGCCATAGATATTCGTATGACAACCGGGACCGACAGCTTAACGTGCTCTCCGAGGCACGGAGGGGTCTCGATGTGTAACGAAACGGTCACCCATCCACAGACTGACCGCGGCAAGTGCAGCTTAACCTTGCAGATCGTACAATCCACGCAGTCGTTGCATCGCTACGAGCCCCCCAATTAAATATCTAATACATACATTAATTAATACAAGTGAATAATAAGCAACTGCCATCTGACCACCGCACCGGAACCTAATTACGGTGCAAATAATCTTATTTATTTTATGCTACACCTGTCAAGGCCGAATATTTGTAAAAATAAAAGTTCCTAATCCAGTATAAATTATTCATTTTCATAATACGAGTTCAGTCCAGTTACTAAATAAGACAAAAAGTATTTGCTACACACGCCCTCGTTGAAATTGAATACATTAATGGAGCAAAATCAAGGTCTTATGTCAAAAAATAAACACATTAAAAATAAATTGATATGTTAATAGATAAGTAGGATGTAATGTCAGCAGATTTGTCGGTGATACTGGTAGAAAAAAACAAACCTTTGATTTGCCAACAACAAAAAGATTGATGGTGTCTTTTTATTCTCCGTTAATTTTAGGAGTCATCAAATCATTCATTCATCTTACTTCTTACGTTAGTAGGTATACAAAATGTTATCGTATTCAAAATATAAAACCGGCCAAGTGCTAGTCGGACTCAAGCAGTAAGGGTTCCGTACCACCCATCGACCTGATACCCCATAGAAACTGATTTAATTTACGATAGTTTTTCAAAAGACATCAACGCACCGTGAGCGAAATATGAATTTTTGCATCTCTTTCTTACACAGGTAAAACCGTATATGTTTTTTTTTTTGCTAAACTACATAGTAAGTACTATAATCAAACCAACTTTGACGCTGGTATGTATTACTGTTTTGAAGAGAGAGCATGAAGAAAAAACGTTAAATATTTTTTTTTTAAGAGGTTTCTTGTATGGGTCCCCGTACAAGAAACCTCGAAAAACATGCATTTTGGTTTTAGACTTTTTTTATTTTCAGTATTTGTCGCGATAGGAGTCATAGCAACACGTATTCTGAGAAAATTTCAAACGGCTACTTATTACCTTTCTAAAGATACAGCCCTGTGACAGACAGACGGACGGACAAGCAAAAGTAATAATAAGTTAAGTTAGCGAGAGTAATAGGGTCCCGTTTGGCACCCTTTTATATATGGAATCCTAAAAATACACAAAATATTATTAAACTAAAAGTGAGTGTCTCTCAGGTTTCTACGTTTTTACTAGGCGACCAAATAAATTTTGAAGTTTTTTGGAAGACAGTCGAAGTACCTATTTTATTTACGAATGTATTTAAAAAAAAAAGGAAAATTTAAAAATGTATATACCTACCGAGCGAAGTTACTGTGATCAATCAACAATCAACTCAGCCTATCGCAGTCCACTGCTGGACATAGGCCTCTCCCAAGTTGCGCCACAACGCTCGGTGAAGAGAAAAACAAGTCGCTCGTCAAGTTACTGTGATAGATTTACTTTATTACACATTATATTTAATTTATCAGACACTGCTGAGACCTGCGGCTTTGCTTACAGCGCCACCTATCGGATCCAGATTTAGTGATTTTGTTTTTTGGCACTAAACCCACATATATTGATCCATAAAAATAGAAATTGTTAATAAGTTGACTACAGCGCCATTTATCGGATTTTAACATAGCTATGAACCACCATCTTGACAGCAAATATATTGTGTGAATATGATCTTAATTGATAAAGTCGTTCAGAAGTTACACGATTACTAACAGACGCACCAACGATTATAATTATATAGCTATTAATAATTATGTAGATGATTGTTGATGTCATTGTCCCGCATGACGGGAATCTCGTGAAGGCCGAAAAAGATAAATAAATTAGATATTTTGACTTGGCACACGAGGTTGTCGACATGTGGGATTTTGACCCAGCAGTCGTTGTACCGATCGTCATTACGGCCAATAGCTTAATAGCCAGGAGCCTCGAGCATCACCTACAGCGGCTCTCATTGGACAGCTGGGTCAAGGGCTTGCATGCAGAAAGCGGTACTTCTTGATGACATGGCGCGTATCGTCAGGAAGTTCCTCTCTCTGAGGCCCTGACCGCCGATAGCTTGGACCCCGTTCCCGATGCCGGTGGGCTACCTACATTTTTATATATTTTTAGATATTTTTTGTTTTTAAAATGTTTATACAAATAAGTTTATATTTGTAGAATAAACGGCATAATAATAGCATTTAAGTTATGTGACAGTTATTATAGCCTTGCTGTTTAGCAATATATGGCACGTAGAGACAGCTCAAACACTGACCTTTCCAACTTCAGGATGAAATAAACAATGTGGGATTATTGTGTTTGTGGGTTTAGATGTGCATTGTATTCAGTAAAACGCAACTAACATGACAGCATTTTTTGAATAAGTCGCGTATTGTTAAAAATAATCTTCCACCTTCATTACGAAATGTTACTGATATAAAAGTATTCAAAAATCAACTTTACGCATACAAGCATCTGCTTGTTGAAAAGTGCTACTACTACAATACTGATTTTTTTAATGATAAGACACTAAATTCTCCGTAATAATAGGACAAGCCAGCATAACCAACTAGTGAATTGTAAGTATAAATTGTGGCTGATTTGTATTTTTTTTAGTTATGGTTATAATTATAAGTATTCTATTTGTTGACGGTAAATAGAAATAGAAAAATAGAAATAGAAAAACTTTAATTCGAGCAAAATAACTCATATAGGGTTAGTAACAATTTTATTATCTTAAACCTAGGTGTTAGTATACAGTTATACATTTTGACACATGTAACTGACAGCAGTGGATTATACGTGGGACACTCAGAAAGTTTTGCGAAACTAAAAAAAATTGTTCTATACGTACATATATTTTTATCAAATCTTTTCAAAGTACTTTCCACCAGCCTCTATACAAAGATTCATGCGCCTAAACCAGTTTTCAAAACACTTTTTCCAGTCCGCCGCAGACACCTCGTTTACAGCCTGCTCGAACGCAGCCAGCGCATCTTCCGGCGACGAAAATTGTATCCCTTTGAGCTGATTTTTTATTTTTGGGAATAAAAAGAAGTCACACGGTGCTAGATCAGGGCTGTAAGGAGGGTGACCCAGGAGTTTGACTGGCGTGCTGTCCAGGAAGTCCCTCGTTTTGAGTGCGGTGTGCGCAGGTGCATTGTCGTGGTGGAGCAGTAGCCCGCGGAGCCCTGTGTTTGATCGCTTGTTGCTTATAACAGAGAAAACTTCTGGCAAACATTTGGTAGTATACCATTCGGCATTAATGCTTCTTTGATCCCGTAAGGGAATTGATACCAAGTGGCCAGTCAAATTAAAAAAGCTAGCGATCAAAATCTTACCCCCGCTTCTAGATCGCTTCACTTTGGTAGGCGTTGGCTCATTTTGAAACACCCAAACAGTCGACTGGCGCTTGGTTTCTGGGTCGTATTGATAAATCCAGGACTCATCACCTGTAACGATGTCGTAAACACGCCGAGACGAGCCTGCTTCAAATTTGTTAAGCATATCACGGCACCATTCCACCCGGGCCTGCTTCTGAGCATCGGTGAGGTTGTGCGGCACCCAGCGTGATACTATCCTCCTCACGCGAAGATGGCTGTGTAGAATCTCGTGAACGCTTCCCGATCCAATCTTCAATATGTGTTGAATCTCCTGATATGTAATTCGCCTATTGTCTTGGATTAAATTTTTCACTGCTAGCACGTTTTCTTCGGTAACAGGCGTCAAAGGGCGACCGCTTCTTTCGTCATCCCCCAAAGTTGGTCGACCGCGCTTGAATTCGTTATACCAACGATACACGGTTGCCTTGGAAGGGCCTTCATCCATGAATGCCATTTGAAGTCTATCGTACGATTCATCCGGTTTCAGGCGACACTTGAAATCGTATAAAATCATAGCTCTAAAATGTTCCCGGCGCAGATCCATATTTCAGTGAGACACAATACTTTGAATTAACTCGCAAAAAATGTGGAGGGAAATTTTGAAATTGGAACTTACTTATTTTTACTTATAAATAATCATATTTTCGAAAAACATTATAACTGGCCAGTCTCCCATATATAAAAACTTTTTTTCGCAATACTTTCTGAGGGGCCTGGTATATGGACAATCCACTCTGTCAGCTATCATGTTCAGAACCCTGTTGGAGCTGGCCATGACTCGTGCCACCAGTGATGCTGCACGCTTGCGCATTATAGTGTAGAAGCAGTCTACATGCGCCGCTGCAAACATCCCTGACGCACTGCAACGCCAAGACAGCCCCATCAGTTTTCTGAACGCGTTATTATATTGGACTCGAAGGGCCCCATACGATGCTTGCGAATACTTCTCCCACAAGCTGCACGTGTAGAAGGATGCACAGAATGCTCTAAAGAGCGTCACCTTTACGTCTGAAGTACAACGTGCAAACCTGCGGGCCACCATATTCGCCCGCACGGACAGAGCCCTCCGTTCCCTTTCGATGTCAGCATCGTCCTTTAAGTCAGTGGTGATCAAATGACCGAGGTATTTGAATTGTTCCACTCGCTCGAGTGGAACGCCGTTTAGTCGTATAGGTGGCACATCCTGATGATATTTGGTCCCTGCCTCAAATACAATGCACTGACTCTTCGTTACATTATACAGTAACCCATGTTCTGTTGCGTACTTTTCACATGTGGTTAGTAATGACCTTATACCACTGACTGACGCGCTCAGCAGCACCATGTCGTCTGCGTAACTTAAATTATTCACACAGACACCGTCTATATGACAACCGACATGCTGACTGCTAAGCGCCTCAATCAGGGCATTCATGTACAAATTAAAGAGAACAGGGGAGGTTATCCCCCCCTGTCTCACCCCGCACTCCAGTTGGTATGGCTCCGACAACACTCCTGCCCACCGAACATTGTTGACCTGATTTGCATACCAGTGCTTGAAAATACTTATAAGCTCGATAGGCAAGATTATAGCCTCAAGTTTCTTCCATAATATGTCGTAGGAAACCAGGTCAAAAGACCTAGACAGATCAAGGAAACATGCAAACACAGGTGTTTTTCGCTTCGTGTAGTACCTGACGGCCTGCTTGAGACACAAAACTGCACTTTCTGTAGAAAGCCCAGGCCGAAACCCGAACTGATTGTCGTGCAGCACAAGATGTTGAAATGAATTAGCAGCAGCGTTCTCTGAGTATTTAAGGAAGATATCGCTTTTAGCGATAAGATCGCCCATGTACCCATAATGTATACGTTGTTTCTGTTTACTACTATTTTCATGGTGTACAAAAGTATATTCTATCTATATATTTAACCAACCAACAGCGATCACCAACCCGCCTGCCAAGCGTGGCGATTATGGCATATCCCCCCCCTTTTTGGGGTAGTCTATGTCCAGTACTGGACGTCTTTCGGCTGAAATGATGATGATGATAATGGTTAAATGAAATGGACATGCTTATAAATTAAATAAAAAATTGTTTATTAGTAATGAATATATGTATAATTGTATATACTGTTATGTTATGAATTATGATTGTATGCCTCAATAGCGGGAAGAGGTTTAATTAATTTTTTTATTTTTTATTTATGGGTATTTATCCACACGGATATGCCAACCCCATAGTACCTTATACACTTTCTAACACATTTTGACATCTTATGAACCTGTGATCCACATTAAATTAATTTGATTTTATTATTTTTAACGCATTTACGCATGCGATGCGAAATCTAACGATTTAAATTGTGGAGAGAAAAAATCGATCACGAGCAGGATTCGAACCTACGACTCCTGGCTTAGTACGCCAGTGCTTTAGCTACCAAGCTACCGTGAACACTGCTCGTGGTATCGAAATTAACCTCCACTTTTTGGTACGTCTTTTGGGTGAGTGGTGACTTCAGCGATATATTATTAAGAAACAGTGTTTCTTAACCGACTCGACTAACTTTGCAGTTAATTCAAAGTCATAAAAATATCAGGACGGCATTGAACCTCTCTACGGCTTGTACTAACCTTATTTCCCCAACATAAGTGACTGACGGTGCTTCCATAACGCCGGTCCCAATGCCCAGCAAGGCATTACCAATGAACAGTGAAGGCACGTCCCAGGCGTAGTACATGAGTAGCCACGCGACCACGTGCGGGATGTTCACCAGAAACAGAGCCTTCTTGCGACCGAAGTAGTCTAGCAGTGGCCCTGAGAATAAACTTCCTAGAGGCTGACAGAGGAACGCCATACTGCCTGCGAAAGAAGAGAATATTGTATTCTATATGTGTAATCTAGAGCTTTAAAGAATGAACCCAGGACAGATTTTAACTTATAGGCCTCAGATTATAGAACAAAAGGCAGATATGGAGCACACAGAACAATGTGAGGCCTGCATTTAGCTATGTGTGCGTGACTCAACGTAACAGCACTATAGAAACACGTACGTCAGCGTGCGTCGCCGGGGTAGTGAAAAAGTAGTACTGTTTTAAAAGTTCATGTCGAATTTTACATTACATAAAGCATAATTTAAAATTCTTAAAGAAAAAATATATATTGCCACCATGGAAATCTAAATAATAAGATAATAGAAATGTTATCTGCTGTCTTTTAATACCGGAAGGCATGTCGCCGGTTTGCCGCTGCCAAAACATTAATACGCAATTACACCCACCGTGTATCTAGCATTCAAATCAAAATAAATTAAGCCTAAAAAAATCCGCTGCTGCAAACTACAATTTTAGTGACCCCAAGTCTAAAGCAGCGATTATGATCGAAAAAACGGTTCGCGCACTGGTGTTCTACGAGACATCTGTACTCGGCGACAAGTTCACGCAGCTTTACCACTTCTATTACCTTATTAATTAGATTTCTATGAAAGACACAGAGGAAAATTACAAAAATTGCTTCAGGTATATTAAAATTATTCTATTCCATTCTCATATAAATTATCCTATAACGGCCAAAATTAATAACCGATATATCCACGAGAGATAGAAATTTGACATAAAATGTATGTAAAATGTATGAACTGATAAGTGGCCGCTTTGTTCTAATCACAATTTTTTTTTCCTTTTTAAGGCGCTATGACATTCTATTATTTGTTCTATGGTTCAACGAAATACAAATACAGGGTGAAACAGTAACAGTAAAACAATGAGAAATATCGGTTAAAAACGTATTTCTTATCTAGCGAGTCTTTTATTGCGAAGTCCTTGGTCAGTCGTAGAGATTTCAATGTCATCGTGAGGTTATTACACCTCCTGATTGTAATCTGACGCTACGCATTTTATAAAGAAGATTGAAGCATTATAAAACTGAAGCATTACAAATTATAATAAGTGCATTGGTATGACTCGGTAAATCAATAATTCAGAAATATTAGATAGGCGACGAAAAAGAAAAGTGAAAATAATAAAAATTAAAATGGTGGTTTAAATGCTTTGACTTTGTTTTGCAAAAAAATATCCTTTTTTAGTACCTATGACTAATAATATCAGATATCATATAGGTAATCTTGATGTTAACCAAAGTAATCATAATTATAATAATAGGTATTATTTCCAGACACAATTATCTAGACTAGGTAGATAAACTCACCTAACCCCCTACGTAGATAAACTAGTCTGCACAATTGCCTGTCTCGTTCTATAAAATAAAATAGGTACCTATATAAATTCTTATTTATTAAATAGTTTCTGATTTTTCGTATTCGTGAGACACATTCAAATATTATTTTATACTTTAAAAATATTTTTATGACCTACGTTTTTTTATTTACGTGCATATTTCGGGTGTCAGTTTCATAATTAAAAGCTCCGTTTGTTGCCGAAACTAGTCCAGCCACAAAACAGAGTCTGGCAACCCCGAAACAAACCGTTAAAGATCGTAAATATATTTTAATTCTGAATCTTTTAATCCGTAAACAAATCTTGGATATATTTTGAATGTTGCTTAGCTATTAAAACAGAAGTCTTTTCATCCAATCGTATCTCCGACAATCAGCTGTTGGATAAGTTCTTAATCCTTTACGGCCAAAATGAATATCCAATCTATCCACGATTTACCCTACTAGAGATAGAAATTTGACATATTTTGTATGGAGCTTATGTCAAACTCCTATCTCTAGTAGGGCAAATCGTGGATAGATTGGATATTAATTTTGGCCGTTAGTATTTAGATCTAAGAGAAAACCTAAGCCTAACCATAAGAAAAGAGAAGACTATTACCTATTCTATGGCCTAAACTAAGCCATAATAAAAGAGAAGTATTATTACCTATTCTATGGCCTAATCTAAGCCTTGGTGAGAAAACTATGTAAGATATTAGAACAGAGATTTTTATCCATGTGATTAAATTCGTTATAAAGATAAATGTAGATATTTTCTCTTCAAAACAAAATTTATATAGGTAATTGGAAATTCTGTATCAGATATCTAAGAATCAAAATACGTGTTTCCCCAAGGCAATCGTCCTTTATAGGCTGAATAATATTTATTTATAGATTGTCATACGATCTCACACTATTGACAATAATCACATAATAATATGTTAACATTATTCTAAACGATAAGACAAGTGTTACAAACTCGTGGATCAGCCAACCCAGAGACAAGTTACTTATCAGCGGAAGGAACGAATGAAGTTACCATGTCTTGTATTTAGTCGATTATCATACTTTTAATTCATCGTATTTATTGTTACAACTTCCGGCTCCCGCCACCAACACTTCCTACAAATAGGTTACATTTTAAATGTCTACAATACTTTGTGATTAGAATTAATGATTATAATTGATTAAGATTATATTTACTTAATCAATTATAATCTTATCATAATTATGTTATACCAAAACGTTGTGACGTCACTACCGCTGATTATTTATAAAAATAGGTGGTAACGTTAAAACGGGCTCATTCTTCTGTTGTCGGTGGAACACAATAAATCTTGTGACTGGACGTCTACAGTTTATTTCTTCAATTCGCTTATCGTGCTGCAATTTTGCTACCAACCGGCGTTACACAAGTTTATTTAAGATGTATCTTAGGAATTATACAATAATGCTTCTTGTTTAACTAGGTATTAGGTATGTGTTGATATACATTAGGTACGACTACTTAGTTCTACATAAAATATTAATTTATCTAATCTCCAGCACAGATCTTGCACCAAACAAAGTTACAGTTTGCTTGAAGTATAGAGAATGTTATGTTTATAGGTATATGGCAGATACAATTAATAAGTTAGAACTCTATTTTATGATGATGTTCCGTGTGGTGCCGGACGTAAAGAATTGCACCACCTCTCTCTTCTAATGGGTGTCATAAAAGGCGACTAAGGGATTCAGCAGAGGATGGCAAGCAGCGTTCTCTGAGTATTTAAACAACCAACTGCGATAGACAACCCATTATGTCATATCCCCCCCCCCTTGGGGGAGGCCTTTGTCCAGCAGTGGGCGTTTTCCGGCTGAAATGATGATGATGCTATTTTATGATTTATACCTACTTAGTTTCGAAAAGAATGGTGGTCAAGCGCTTTTTATTAACGACAATACTGAAAATTTTCTATTTGCAAACACTTATAAGAAAAAAATCTGACTACACCCCCTTCCGAATGCCTTCTGGCATTCTCGTAGCCATTACATTTACAAGAATTTCTCTGTATTTATAATCATATCAATGCATTGTTGTGATCTAAAAATATACTAAAAATTATATTTTCGTGTAACTCCACAAATTATACATAAAACATCACTTAATTATTTTAAAATCAGAAAATATGATGTTGCCTTTTTTTAGACGAACTCTGCAGTTTCAGAGGACGAGTAATAAATTTCGATATAGCAATTATCATTGTATAGTTTACGAGATAATTTGTGGGATTTGTCACACTTATAATGTAAAATATTTCTATGTCAAACACGTTAATTTGCATCTTGTAAAAATATTTACTTCTAATATTATGCAGCGGTTATAATAATTGCATTATACCTATGCATAAAACATTATACTGGTTTTTGTTTTTGATCAACTGTATATTTTTCTAATCTATTTCTATTGATAGAAACGTATTGTATTCTGTAAATTGGATTGTTTTTTCAAGACTGAACAAAAGTTATTTAGATTGTAATTGAAATAACTGAAAACCTCATGAGGGGTCATTGTATTTATCAGTATGAACAACTTTTACTATGGGACCAAGACAGACCGTTTTGATTCGTTGTACGGCTAAAATTAATATCCAATCCATCCATGATTTGCCCTACTAGAGGCAGGAATTTAACATAAGCTCCATACAAAATATGTCAAATTTCTATCTCTACTAGGGTAAATCGTGGATAGATTGAATATTAATTTTGGCGATTAGGCTGTGATAACATTATATCTATCAACACCGATTATGTTTCTGTTAAGGGGAATGTAGCAGCCAAGTGGCGCCCCCATCAGTAAAAAAGTATTACTCGCTGAATAGGTACATCATTTATCGAAAATTCGTTTTTAACTATTGAAGTACAGATAATGTAGTTTAATCAGAAACTTTTACCTCTGTAAATTGTAGTTCGCTGTCGTTGTAGATAGAAGAAGTGCCAAAAGTGGCCGTTTTCGCACTTTTTTATCTAAAACTACAGCGAACTATAATTTACAGACTTAATAATTTCTGATTAAACTACAGTACTTGGGGCCGAATTCACGTAGATTCATGTCGCGCGGATCAAGTTGCAGTGACGCTGCAGTTCGTTTCTGACAGCTGTCGCCGTAGATAAGAGAATACGAAAAGCATTGTTTTGATCGAAACTTAACTGCAACTGCACTTCTTTAGTTACGTGAATTGACCTAGTGTACTTCAATTGTTAAAAACGAATTTTCTATAAATTATATATTCAGCGAGTAATATTTTTTTTATTATTAAGAGGTTTTCAGTTATTTTAACTACATGTTGTAGATAGAGAATTCTTTATTGTACATATCCATAAAAACTTTAGATTAGAATAAATGGCGGTTGAGTTTAGGGAAATATTTATTAGCAGAAACATAATCGGCGTTGACAAATATCGTCACACGAAACAAAAAAAAAGTTCTGTCGTGCTAAAAAAACGAAACATGGAATCGTGGGTACTGGCCAACGAAGCAATTCATCATTCTAACTCACATTCACATGTCATGAACTAGTTTTTTTGTGCGTAATCAGGTTTTTGCTATGGTAACTGACCCCTTATAACTGGTCTTATGTTGAAAGGTAAACGTAGCGTAGCATTATAATATTGTGAAATAAATATAGTATGCTTTCCTTGTCCAACCCACACCAGGCCATAGTGTTGTGGATTATGACATAAGCCCTTCTCGGAATTCTCATCCTAAGAAGATAGAGATAGTTAATATACTGATTATGCCTTACCTGTTCAACGACACTTATATTTAGACATATTTCAATATATAAATGATATTAAATGTTAACTTATAATACAAAAACGCCGCGCTGTACAACGTATCCTACTATCCTAATAATATTAGGTATAAACGGTGAAAGTTTGTGAGGATGTATTGATGTGTGGATGTTTGTTACTCTTTCACGTAAAAACTACTGTATGGATTTAATTGTAATTTGGCATACAGATAGAACATAACCCGGATTAAGATGATAAGATACTTTTTATCCCGGAAAGATGAAATTTTCCCAAGGGATGCGCGATAAACGACATTCACGCGGGCGAAGTCGTGGGCATAGGCTAGTGTGTAATATATTCTTAGATTTCATGTATTATTTAATTATTATGTTAGTATTCTATGTAATATGTTTTAGATTGTTTTTGTATGTTGTGTAACTTATGTACCTATGCTTGATTGAAGTAGGTATGTTTTAATTTCTATTGTACACTTGTTTCTCCTCTATAAATATTTATCATTTCGGTTTGTTGTTATGAAAACTCATTAAGGGGAATGTAGCAGCCAAGTGGCGTCCGCATCAGTAAAAAAATTATTACTTGCTGAACACATTATTTATCGAAAATTCGTTTTTAACGATTTAAGTACAGGTACTGTACTTTCATTAGAAACTATTAACTCTGTAAATTATACTTCGCTGTAGTTTTGTATATAAAAAGAGTGCAAAAAACGGTCACTTTGGCACTTATTCTATCTACAACTACAGCGAACTATAATTTTTGTTTCTGATTAAACTACAGTACCTGTTCTTCAATTTTCGATAAATGTTGTATTCAGCGAATAATATTTTTTTTTACTGATGGGGGCGCTACTTGGCTGCTACATGCGCCTAACTAGTTTTTTTTTTTTAATGTATAATGTCTTAATAGATAATTATTAGTACCTTAATATAATTACGATCTAACCTAGAAGACTAATAAGTAATTTTATGTTAACTTAAACTGCTAGCTAATAATATTATTTCTAAGAATGTGTCCACTGGCACTATCTTAGAAGTCACTTTTTTCACGTGTCCTTAATTAATATTCACTACCACTATTATTATTTTAAAACTACACTAACTCAAAGGGCTTTGTCCTTTTCAGTCTTCTCACTAATTCTGTTTGATTTTTATCTAACATAGACGTCAATCTAATATCTCCATAATATAAATTTTATCTAATACAGGATACATTTAACACTTCATTAGGTAGCTATCATATAGAGTTATTACATTTACGGCGGTGGGATCTTAGTGGGTTGCTAATATGTATAAATTAACAACATAATAAACTACAAAACGCAATCAATTTATTACATAAAAACAGTAAATTATTGCAAATAAGCAAATGTCCATCATTTTGAACTTTACTAAAATCAATAATTTCTAATAAAAATGTTTTGCTCGTTGTAGATTCTTTGTAAGATTTATTCCTAACAATGTTAGCTACCAATTACCATGATAAAATGACTTAAAGATTTTTTCAAGGAAAGTTCCTGCGCTGTGTATTAGTTTTTTAGGGTTCCGTCCCAGAGCAAAGAACATAATATACTAACCCAAAGGGTGTTTAGATAAATAGATAGAATATGCTTTATTGTACACCATGAAGATAGCAGTAAACAGGAACGTATGAACTATAGGTACATTGGCGGTCTTATCGATAAAAGCGATATCTTCCAAACAAACTTTGGATGGACAAAGAAGCTGTAAGATCTAGATCATGGGGGCAGTCCTGGCGTACTACCATATGTGTAAGAATTTATTACATTATGGTACTACAGCATGTTATGTCTAGCTCTATAGTTTATAAGAACGAACATTGCTGAAGTTCAGCCTTTGGAAGTTCCGAACAAAAAAACAAAATTAAAATTTTTGAAAAAACCCACTACGTATGTAACCGCAATCGAACAAGGATTAAATAAAAAAATTAAAAAACCCCCGACTACAATAAAGTAAGTAACGGAAGATTTAATAACAAACCTAAGAAAATCCGTCGGGGGCTGCCATTGCACATCTGTTCGCGATTACAATTAAAATTTAGCAGCTATTATGTATGTCGTAGATATGTAGCAATATCAATTAAAGATACAATTATTTACGTACCCAACGTAATTTTATTTAGTCACAAATTCTTAAATTGCAGCATATTAGTTCATTTTTAGGCAGAGAATGTCAGCCCCCGACGGATTTTCTTAGGTTTGTAATTAAATTTTCCGTTACTTACTTTATTGTAGTCGGGGGTTTTTCATTTTTTTTATTTAATCCTTTTTCGATTGCGTTTACATACGTCGTGGGTTTTTCAATTTTTTTAATTTTGCTTTTTATTTTAAACTTTTTAGAGAATTCCTATAAATATTAAAAACCGGCCACGAGCGAGTGATTACTGTTAGTCAATACAACGTAATTGTTGTATTTTCTGGGATGAGATTACGTAATTTTAAATGCTTGCTTAGAATAGTTTTATAAAGAATGCGCCAACATAGATCACCGAGCTCTCGACATGTTGCGAGAAATCTCAAGCACTACATACAAGCCACATCAGCGCCCCCTGGCGGTTTGTCACAATCAAATTATCTCAGAACAATTACAAATAAATCTCGTTAACTCTTTTTAACGTTCGAAAATTATTGATTGCGGCGCCCCCTGGCGAGTTAACACGATATCACCTATCTAAGAACCATACCCGATGAATCGCAAACCCTTTAGAGAAAACCGTATCCAAATCAGTCAAATCAAACCTCATTTTAACGTTCGAAAAATATTTATTGCAGCGCCCCCTGGTGAATAAGCACCATAACACCTATCTAAGAACCATCGCCGATGAATCACAAACTCTTTACAGAAAACCGTGTCCAAATCGGTCAAACCGTTTTGGTAATAAATGGGAACATTCGTTTGCACTAAAAATATTAATTGCAGTGCCCCCTGGCGAGTAAACACCATAACACCTATCTAAGAATCATTGCCGATGAATCACAAACCCTTTTCAGAAAACCGTATCCAAATTGGACAAACCGTTTTGGAGATAAATTTGAACATTCGTTTGCACACACAAACAAACAAACAAACAACCTCTCACCCTAAACGAATACACCTTCTCCGTTCCGTCGTGGGTAAAAATGATGCTCACCATAATATAAAATTCGACGATTTTTATTTAATAAACAGACAGTACTCCACAGATGTTCAATTCATTAAAATATTAACTATTTTGAGGTTGTTTTGCTTACAAAACTAATGTCAAACAAGTAGTTGCCTAGCAACTAAACAGTTTTACTCTTCTATTCCTGTAGATGTCAAAGTGCTAAAAAGAGATTAGCTGTCTTTAACAGTGCTGCCAACATATTTTTTCACAAAACCGTAGACTACTTACAAGGGATTGAGGGATTTGTCAAAAATATGAAGTCAAATGGATACTCTATTATTATTGTGTTGATTAACTGATTAAAAAGATTTTTTTTTTATGTTTATTTAATGTGTACTGTCCGCATTAAATACTGATAAATAAAATACGCATGTAATTTTGTCCTATATTTTTTATCTTTGTAACAGACTGAGGTTATTCCTAGCAATATCCTTTCCCCCACTGACTCATTGAAATGAATCATCTGAGGCCTTAGTTCTGGCCTGGTTCAGAACTCGAACCAGTCAGGAGTAAGGCTCTTGTACGGTCTGATACAAGAATATGATTGTACTTACCAAACCACGAGGCTTGTTTCTTAGTAATAGACAGACCCTCTTTGGCGTCCATCACTTCAGGTAACACCATCGTGACGAAGTTCATGGACATGCCCAGCCCGATCAGCAAGAAGTCCAATGCTACGCATGCTTGAACCTGACAAGAGAACAATGATTTTGTTAGTGAAAGTATTTTTTTAAAATAAAGATGTTGGAATTACCTCGGCTTTTAAACACTGATGGAATAACAGGTTTGTGATTTGTGGTATATTAATTTTGTTATTTATTGTTCTTTCTTTTTGAACTTTTTTTTATTATTTATTATACAGGTTGTTTGATAACAATTCCGCCAATTTTTGATTACACATAACGCGGTCTTATTGGCTCCGGCAATGCTACACGCGGGCGTGGTTTTGCGCGAGCCAATCGGAGCGCGCCCAAGCACGCTCCTATTGGCAAGCGCGCTCATGACCTGTGTTCACAATCTACAATCATCAACTTGGCTAGGGGGGCAGTTTCGGAATTGAACACCCTCGATGTTGAATTACCTAGTTGAAAGACAAAATCAACGGTATAGTAATCGCACTTTTGGTAAAATTGACAATTGATCCTTTTTACTCTTACCCCTCATTCTAGCCTAAGTTACCTGTATCATCAAAATATTCATTCTGATTCTTTTATTTGCAAAAATGACGTGTAGGTCAAGGATGGGCGTTGATTCACTTATTTCTATTATAATATCATATCTTTATGAATATTTATGACATTCTTTATATTTATTTGAATACATGATACATAATTTTCAATATTTGTATAAAATCTGTAGGATTTAGGTCTGTGTCATTTAATAAGTAGTCATTGCACAAATGTTATATAAGGCTGGGTGACTCTGGGGAGAAGAACCTATCCATACCGATCTAACAATACATGCCTATTTTCTGAATGAAGCCATCCAGCCGCCTAACTAGTGCCTCTTCTGGTGTTGGTTCATCATCATCAACTCAGCTTATTGCGATACAATAATATTGGTCCATTGCTGGGTAAATGTATGAAATCTGTCATTTATATCTATCTTCCTTAATATATATAATTCTTCTGTACGTGTGTTTGTCACCTAACTCCTCCTAAACGTCAAAAATTTCAATAGGTTCCTGGATGGTTTGAAAACACAATTGGACCCGGTAGGTGGCACTGCTGTCGGTATGTCACTGATCTTCTCCTAAACGGCAGGGACAGTTTTAATTGGTAAAACAATTGGTCCCTACATTTATTTGTGTTCACTTAAATCGATAAAATGTAGGGACCACAGATTTGGTCCCATAGTAACCAAAGTTGCGCGCCACAACACTCCGTGTTGGTTGAGGCCATAGAAATATATAGAATGGCCAAGTGGGCAGGGCGCGGGTGCCAACACTCTGCACCATAGTGCAGTGCATTTCAAAGCCTTTCTCAGTACGCCTTATGACTTGTTTCTATAAACACTGTAACAAAAACCCGCAAAAATGCCTTATTGCGCTGTTTCTAACTGCAGAAACAAAAGCTGTAAAGTAAATTTGATTAAAGTCAATTTTTTAAAATTAATGACGTCAACATGGAAGGCGTGGTTTGATTGAAAGTTGCCACGCATGAATCGCTAGTAAAATTGTGAGTGATGACAACCATTCTATCTATCTATTTCTGTGGGCCTCTCCTACTTTGCGCGCCATAATACTCCGTGTTGGTTGAGGCTCTTTAATTGATATTTGTCAACTAAT
The DNA here is from genome assembly GCA_949699075.1 of Asteroscopus sphinx. Lineage (NCBI taxonomy): Eukaryota > Metazoa > Arthropoda > Insecta > Lepidoptera > Noctuidae > Asteroscopus > Asteroscopus sphinx. The sequence goes on along the minus strand of OX453022.1, from coordinate 14,263,354 downwards.
TTGACTAAACCATACATTTATCCAACTTTAGGAAAAAAATTATAGAATTAAGAACATGTCTTTTCAATTTGTAGATTACTATTCACGTTCACTGACGAGGTAGTTAGGAAGAACCCGATATAATTATGGGCAATTATTTTTTATTTTTTGAGATAACACTAAAAAAATATTGCTTAGATAGTACCTAAATTATAGATCTTACGTACCAGAGATCTATAATTTAGGTACTATCTAAGCAATATTTCTTGAGTAAAATTAAAATTTCGGCCTTCACATACCTATTTCTGGTTATTAAAAATTTACAAATCAAAATATTCCTTAACAAAAAAATCTGGCCTGTAGTTTTTATGGGTCTATGGTTTATGACCACTGTAGAAATGAATATTTATTAGTTATTCCTCACTATGTTTTTATTAACTTAGTCGTTTTATGACAAATAATTGTACGTAGCCTTACGAAATTTGTTGTATGGTACGTACCATATACTTTTAGTTTGTCTCTTACTTTACTGTTATTCTGGATCCTATGGTATATCAGTAGATCCCGAATAGGTCCTCAAGATCCAGGTAACCCCTAAATGGCATCCTGCAGCTATCCAGTAACCAACTCTGGAACTAGTGGTGCGTCCCTTACTCATGAGGTGCCTCCACTTTATATTGCTCATACCTCGGACGAATAAAAAAGGCGGGCGGAATCTCGCTAAATAATAAGTGAGGCATCCATAGCATTCGCTTTAAAGTACGGACCGGCTCGCACACATTCACATCCATAGTATGCAAAAAAGCTGCGATTACTCAAAAAATCTAGTGTGACGGTAGTCATTGTTGTAGTGTCACAAATAAAAAAATAAAATAACACACAAATAAAATAACAGTATAAATCTGGTGTGTTATAATGCTTTCGAAATTATAGTGGGCTTTGGAAAACAATGAAGTGCTTCAGTCTTTGTTTAGCAAGATTCCGTCTGCCTTTTTTATTCGTCCGAGGCTCATACAAAATATACTATACGGACTGTCTTGATATATGTACTACGATAGTATTCTTAAATACCTATTAAAATTTCTATAGCCAGAATTAAGATAAAATTAAAATCCCGAACTCGGTCTTTTTATGTTTATTAGATCTATTTTTATATTTAATAGAATCACTGAATATGACAAAGATGACTGCGTGTTACGAGATTCTAGTGCCTATTGAATGTTTCCTTCAATTTATTATATTTGTAAATATGATGTTTAAATGCGTGAACGTTGTTACATATTTTGTAATTTCGGTAAAAATGTGAGGAATTTAGCTACAAAGTATGTATTAAGGTGGCCACTGACGATGCATCCAACAGTGCGAATGGCGTGGCTGCATTCCAAAATCTGTCCATGAATGTTGAAAACGTATGTTATTTTTAGAACAAATCAAGCTTTTTTGGAAGTAGTAATTAAAACGACGTCCGAATGGATACATCATCAGTGCCCACCTTTACATAAGTATTAGCGGTTACACGGATCACTTAAAAAGTGTTTTACATTTGCGCAGCGTTTTTAGATGAAGGTATGTATAATAAATAACTCATAATAACATAACAGAAACAAAAAAGTTGAATCCTATAAGCAAGGAAGCCTTTTTTATTCGCAATTCACCGTTGCCATTTTTTTATTAATAGGCATACTAGAATTTAAAAATTACTAGGCACGCAGACGCACGCACGCTCCTAACTGAAAACTGACCGTGGTAATGCGACTGGTACGACGGTTTTTTTATCTAACCAGTTATTATTATTTATTACCTACCAACACCAATTGATTTTTTTACATAATTATTTTGCCCGTTCTATAACGATAATAGCTTTATGGTCACTAATTGCATCTATTCAAACATGAAATTATTGAAGGGATACGTTACTTGCCTTGTTTAAAACATAAAAATTGATTGATTGATTGGGCCGTGTGCGTTAATTCTGGCTTTTTAAGGTCGTTCTTGACGCGTTGATTTGTGTAATTGAAGCTATTAATATAAGTTCCCTTACCATACCTGCCATAAAAGCCTCCTAATTATAAAATAGTTATAATAAATAATAATAATAACAAATATTTTTGGGACATTTTTACACAGCACTATTTAGTCCCAAACTAAGCAGACCTTGTACTATGGGTACAATACTTTTTTTTTTAAATACATACTTATAATAATACATAAGAAACACCCAGACCAACACAAACACTTATGTTCATCACATAAATATTTGTGTCCTGTGGGAATCGAACCCACGACCTCGTGATCAGCAGTCCGACCACAGAAATAGTCCGACACTCGAACTACAGACGTCGTCAATTCAGTCAGTTACATAGTTACTGAGACAAATATGGTTTAAGAATGGGTAGAAACCTAAAACTTAACAGGATGCGATAACTTTAGTTAAGACATCCAGTTTAGTTATCATGCAACATTGTATAAGATGTCGCAATATTAATTAACAAATATTCGATAGTTATCAGTCAATCGATTTGATACAAACGAACTGACCTATGTACGTTACTTTATTGACTGTTATAAAAATAGCATGGGACAAAGAATCTACATATCTATTTAATCAGTGTCTCATTCTTATTTTTTTGGGATCTAGACGCCAGTTAGCTATCGGCGCATTTCATCTAAATAGATGTTTTCTCAGTTAAAACACTTTATTTTTCGTTTCATTTATCGACATACTACATTTTTGATACTGTATTTCACTACATAGCTACATACCACAGATAATATAATACTATACTAGTACTACATACTTAAAAGTAGAAAAAATCATTCTATCAAATCTGTAACACATACCACGGCTGAATGGAACATAGTATGTTCAAAAAAACCTAGGCGTATCGTAAATAATGCCACATAAAATGATATTTGTGTTCCAATCCAATAAAATACGATCAGCAACTTATTTATACAAAACCGATACGTTGAATGCACAGGTTGAATGAACTTGCTCGCAGTAAGTTACTAGGTACGTACCTAAAGATTAATTATATTGTCAATAAATTGCTCCATTAATTCATAATGTAGTAGATATGACCAATACTATGTAAATATACCTATTAATCAGAACAATATGCCCAGCCAATGTAAACACAGGACAGCATCAGTTGTCACAAGATTGAAAAATTGTTACACGAGAGTCACTGACCTTAAAAATATTATGATCGTTTACAGGCCAATAAAAATATAATGGTTGTATGCTTTACCAGTTGTGCGAGAAGATTGCTACGAAAGAAATTTAATTTTACCAGGTACCGTCGACCGCAAGTCAGTGGAAACATTTTGACATTGACAGCTTTTTTGTTTTATAAGCAACTAGCTTTTACCCGCGGCTCCGCTCGCGTTAAATTCTGCTAACCCACGTCAGTCCAGTCCAGTCCAGTCCATTCCAGTCCAGTCCTCTGTCCCGCTGCCCCGCTGTCCCGCTGCCCTACAGCCCCACTGCCCCGCTGCCCCGTTGCCCCACTGCCCCACTGCCCCGCTACCCCACTGCCCCGCAGCCGCGCTGCCCCACTATCCCACTGCCCACTGCCCCGCTGCCCCACTGCCCCGCCGCCCCACTGCCCCGCTGCCCAACTGCCCCGGTGCCCCGCTACACCACTGCCCACTGCCTCGCTGTCCCGCTGCCCCGCTGCCCCACCGCCCCGCTACCCCACTGCCCCACTGCCCCGCTGCCACACTGTCCCGCTACCTCACTGCCCCACTGCCCCGCTTCCCCGCTGCCCCACTGCCTGCCCCACTGCCCCCCAATGCCCCGCTGCCCCACATCCCCACTGCCCCGCTACTCCACTGCCCCGCTGCCCCACTATCGCACTGCCCCACTGCCCCGCTACCCCACTGCCCCACTGCCCCGCTGCACCACTATCCCACTGCCCCACCGCCTGCCCATCTGCCCCGCTGCCCCACTACAACACTGCCCCACTGCCCCGCTGCCCCGCTACACCACTGGCCCGCTGCCACACTGCCCCGCTGCCCCTCTGCCCAGCTGCCCCGCTACCCCACTGCCCCGCTGCCCCGCTGCCCCACCGCCCCACTACCCCACTGCCCCGCTGCCCCTCTGCCTGCCCCGCTACCCCCCACTGCCCCGCTGCACCACTATCCCACTGCCCGCTGCCGCGCTACCCCACTGCCCCACTGCCCAGCTGCACCACTATCCCACTGCCACACAGCCTGCCCCTCTGCCCCACTGCCCCGCTTCCCCACTGCCCCACTGTCCCGGTGCCCCGCTGCCCCGCTGGCCTACAGCCCTGCTGCCCCACAGCCCCGCTGCCCCACTATCCCACTGCCCAATTGCCCCGCTGCCCCAGTAACCCAATGCCCCGCTGCCCCGCTACCCCACTGCCCCGCTGCCCCACTATCCCACTGCCTGCCCCGCTTCCCCACTCCGCTACTGCCCCGCTGCCCCACTGCCTCGCTACCCCCGCTGCCCCACTGCCCCGCTGCCCCGCTGCCCGCTGCCCCGCTGCCCAGCTGCCCCGCTGCCCCTCTGCCCCGCTGCCCCGCTACCCCACTGCCCCACTGCCCCGCTGCCACACTATCCCACTGCCCCACTGCCCCGCTGCCCCAGTAACCCACTGCCCCGCTGCCCTGCTAGCACGCTGCCTCGGTGCCCCACTACCCCACTGCCCCACTGCCCTACTGTCCTTCCATCCCACCGTCCCACCGTCCCACTGCCACTGTCCCACTGTCCCACTATCCCACTGTCCCACGGCCCACTGTCCCACTATCTCACTATATCACTATCGTCCCGTCCCATGTCCCATGTCCTGTCCCATGTCCCATCCTATGTCCAGTCCCATGTGCCGTCCCACTGTCCTGTACCATGTCCCGTCTCATGTCCCGTCCCATTTCCCGTCCCATTTCCCGTCCGATGTCCCGTCCCCTGTCCCGTCCAGTGTCCCGTCCCCAGTCCCGTCCCCTGTCCCGTCCCCAGTCCCATCCCCAGTCCCATCCCCAGTCCCATCCCCTGTCCACTCCACTCCATCGTACATTACTATCCGCTCGTGCAAATGCATAGAAGCTTCGATCTGTCGGGTGAGTACGCAACCCACCTATTAATTTTTTTCTTTCTTTCTTTCTTTCTCAAAACCCATACCAGTTTTTAAGTCAGATCATCAGCTTTCAAACAAAAAAAAAACATCAAAATCGGTCCAGTAGTTTTAGCGTGATGCTGGAACAAACAAACAAACAAACAAACAGACGTTTACAATTTTATAATAGTTAAGATAAGGGTGGTTTTCTAATTCAAGTGTTACCAAGTATTGTCAAGTGTCATGCAGTTGACTGTACCTTACCTGTTGGTATTTTTCGGAGGATGTGTAGTTCGCCAATGTTATTTAACAAAACTGAATAATTGATTATTGTCGATGAAATTTGTTCGCTGAATATACTGATATTTTGTGATGAACACACTTTAATTAGGTATGCTGCACTATAAACTGTATAAAATATGATACTTTTAGGTATAATGCTATTACCCAAAAAGAAAATTGCGCTCTATACATACGCTACGCTACGCTAGACAACACAAGTTATTCTTAAATTAAATAGCGAATTTCCCGCGCATATTATTTTCTTTTTTAATCATTTAAGATACGGCCTGTATTTTTTTAAACTTTGTGTTGAGGATGTTATTCTGCACTGGCAAATTTATTTAATTATGAAATGATTTTTTATTCATTTTTTTTTGTTGATAATAACAGTATCGTTTTAAATACAACACTATTTTAATGAAGGAAAGATTATTCTTTTATTTTAATATTTTAGAGTACCATACCTATTTATTGATTTGAATAAGTAATGTTACACCTTGTGACAACAAGACTTGAGATGGAGGTTGGCGGGAAAATTCGGAAAGATCGTGTTTTGGATTTTATATTAATTCAATTTCAAATTCAAATTCTTTAACTTGGCTAGAAGGTCTAAGCAACCAGGCCATAAAACTACTCACAAAACAAAGTAATGTTACACAAAATAGTTAAATGATTTGTTGCTATTGTTTTAATTAGAAAATAAACACTTACCTGCGATAAAATTATTCGCGATCTGCTGATTGGTTTCTTATCGTTGCTCGTCGTCATTTTAAATGTTTTTTAAAATACAATATGCAATGCACTATTGAGGTGCAATATGAAAACACAACAATCTCGTTTTATGGATGTATTGACACTGCTCTGGCACAATATTTGTAGAAGATTTACTGGTGCATTGTGATAACAATAACTTTAGATAAGTCTCTAATGCTTATTTTATGTTACTAACAATGTAAAGAACTTGGTCAACTTAAGTAATCCCTAAGTATAAAAATATCGTTTCTGAATCACATTTTCGTGTTTTAAAATATCGAATCACTATGATATTTCACATGTTAGAAGAGATGCACATTACACAGATCCTACTTCCGCACAATAAAATTAAGTTAATACTTTGTAATTTAATTTTTATGTTTCACTATATCCTTCGTTTATTTTCACAATACTTTTGACACGAACCTCAACTCGAACATATTTAGGAAAAACGCGAGTAAGTACTGCTAACACAAGCTGTGTTTCCTACAATGACAGTTTCATATATTCGAAAGTACGAAAGTACACATTAATGAGATCATTATTTTTTGTCATTAGGACAAAACATTATGCTTCTGATGACTCAGTTGTAATAATTTGTGGTGGGCAATAACGTTATTGAACGGATTGCTAACTCTAAGGGATTGCTCAACATAAGAAGCCTAGTTTGACGTCTGTGTATGAAAAATTACTACTCTAGGCATATATGCGCTTAAAATTTTGTTTAGATTTGAAATCGAGACCTGTTTCACAACTCAGCAAATCTCAGGTGAGAAATAATTATAACTTAAGCCGTGTTGACGTGATCAAAGAATGCTTTGACACAGTGATTTTTTGCTGGACGTTACTTTGATCGTGGCAGCAGCAAAGCGAAACAATACGACGACTAACGACGACGACGTATGTGGTCTGGTGGTTCGAGTCGGACTGCTGATCACGAGGTCGTGGGTTCGATTTCCACAGGACACAAATATTTGTGTGATGAACATAAGTGTTTGTGTTGGCTGGGTGTTTCTTATGTATTATAAGTATGTATTTACAAAAGAAAAAAATATGTAAGTATTATATCCACTGTCTAGTACCCATAGCACAAGCTCTGCTTAGTTTGGGACTAGATGGTGCTGTGTAAAAATGTCCAAAAAATATTTATCATATTTATATTATTTTACGATTTTTCCCATTTATTTATTCGACTATTGTAGGTATGTATTCATTGATCCAATTTAAAAGTATTTTGTCATTTTTTAAATCCGAACTATTACAAAACTGTAATCGTCTGTTTGTGTGTTCGAGCATCACGCGAAAGTTAGTGGACCTATTTGGATAAAATTTGACACACAGATAGACCACGTCCTGGATTAAGAATACTTTTTTTTCGTTTTTTTACTTTTCATACCACGAGAGCGAAGCCTAGAGCATAGGCAATTAAAAAAAAAATTACAAAATTAAATTAATGTACTTAAGTCAGAATTTAAATCTAAGCAGAGAGTAGATAGCCTCTGTTTTTGAAAACAATTATATAAATTCCTTTTCCGTGTGTATTTACTTAGTTATCGTGTGTTATTACTATCTACAACTTTTGATAAACAAAATGACTGTGTGCGCATATATGCAATTAATAATAAGAATTAAATAAAGAACACAAAACCTCCACTAAATTAAGAAACGCCTGCTTCCGAATTAAATATAACTGGATTTGGTCCAGTATTGAGAATTTAAACACGTTTTATTTTAATACTAACGGCTGCAACACGAAGAATGTAAAACCGGTTAATGTAGTAAAAAAAATTGGAAGGCTAAATTCATAGGCAAAAATAAGTTTTTAATATGTTCAGCTGTCGTTACCTTATCTAAGGTATGCTATTATATAGCCAAAATGCTATGCGGCCGAATAAGCAGAAAACTAAAAAAAATATTTTTATCACCTGTGGCAGTGTGGAATACCTATCTGTGGCAGTCGTAATGTATGTAATACATACATATATAATATTCTTGGGCAATCGTTACAGGTCTTACAGGTAGTCACAAGCCTGAAAGTCTGACAACTATAGGGCAATTGTGTAATGCATTCACTTTTCATTTTGAAATTAAAGCAATATTCATTGCGTGGTATGTAGTTGCCGATAACACGGATTGTCAAAACACACGGAGCAATGAACATTGAAATCCAGATGATTGCAATTGCGATTGAGTTACGCAATTTGGCATCTGGTCTAACCTCAGAATGTCGGTATTACCCAGTAACTGGGTTGGCGGGGTTCTGATGGCAGTCGCTCCGTGTAAAATACTGATGTTCAGCCATATCTGGTTAGACTGGAAGCCGACCCAGATATAATTGGGAAAAGGCTAGGAGGATGATGATTATTTACTGTGAAGAGTATTCTCAAATTTCACTGAAGGACAACTTTTCACTAGAAATTTTAATTAAAGTGTTTTTTTATCCTCGTCGATTAGAATTTTCGAGTCCCAAAAACACAATTTATTAATTGCTTTGAAGATAATTGATACTGAGTTCCGACTCAATCAACTCACGCGATAATATTTTCCCATACAAACTTTTTTACTCTCTTCTAGAGGTAGTTTTAGGAAAACAAAAATTAGGTATTTCATTATTTACTTCAAAAATAGGTTTCTCCAAGTTTTCCGTGCATCGATCCGGGAGATAGTTAGATAGTATTTATAAAAAAACTAAAACAACTCCTATTAAATAAATGTTATTATGACATAAATGAATTTTTTGATGATAATTTTACATAAAATACAATAACTAGATACCTACTTGATAATAAAGTATATAAAAGTGACTCCTCCTCTCTCCTACTTTTTGCCGTGCCCGACAGGGCCCACATAATATGATACTTAATATATATTGTAACACCTTTAAATACTTGTGGAGTGCAATAAATGAATTGAGTATTGAGTATTGAGAAAAGATTTTCCATAAAAAACTCTTACACCTTATTTCTCCCTTTCAGGGTTGAAATTTCTATAAATCTTTTCTTTGTGGGTACTGACGACACAAAAGGAACATATTGTCCAAATTTCATATTTCTATCTACCTAATGTAGTTTAGGCTCCGTAATGATGAATCAGTCAGCAGTCGGTCATTTCTTTATAAAAATATGTATGTAGATTAGATATTCGTCAATAGCCTCTATTTCCCCGCTAAGTATTATTCTTTCTAATGAAACATCCTTCGAATTAATCGGTCCCATTAATTTAGTTAAATTATTTAGTTATTATAATTCTGTCACGTAAACTAAGGTCAATGTCAAGTGCATTAACCTCTTATTAATCTACTGATTATTATAAAATACATTTTAATATGGAATAGGTCGAACAATAATAGTGGTGGTGCATAATTAGGGGTTATTAAAACACGAGCGTATAGGCGATGTTTTTAATAGTACAGTACAGGCCATACAGAATTATTTTAAGATAACTGAGGCCCAATTCTCGTAATTAAATTTTTTCTAAATATCGTTCCGATCTAGTTTCAGTATCGGACGAATAAAAAAAGGCGGACAGAATCTCGCTAAACAAAGACTAAAGCTCTTCATTTTTTCCTAAACCCACTATAATTTCGACAGAATTTTAACACACATTTTTTTATTGTTATTTTATTGTTATTTTATTTGTGACATTACGACAATGACTACCGTCATACGTGATTTGTTGCGTAATCGCGGCTTTTTGTCTTACTATGGGTTTAAATGTGTGCGTGCAAGCCCGTACTTTTAAGCGAGCCGCCTTACTATGGATGATTCACTTATTGTTTAGCGAGATTCCGTCCGCCTTTTTTTATTCTTCCAAGGTTTCAGTGTCCTAAATGCACAGACTAGTATAAGCTTAGACGCCGCATAAAAAAAGTTTTGCATGAGAATACAGTAGCAGAATATTGGCGCGGGGCAGGGGGCGGACGGCGCGTTATGATTGGTCAGCTCAAAAATCGATGGTATGATTGAAGCCGTTTGCTAACGGAGTAACGTTCCGATTGGTGGCAGGGCAAATGTTATGCAGTGCATAAGCTTGGTGACCGGGGGTATCCGGCTAAGTGGCGTCTTTAGACTTATTCCTCTGTGCCTAAATGCCACAAATAAACGTCAAACGTCAATATCTACTGACATGCGATTGACATTTACACTTACAACATTGAGATTAGATCCCAACTATATTTTGAACATTTTTATTCACGAGAATTGGCCTTGAAAGCCCAAACTAGATGTACCTAATTAAAAAATACAAAGTTGATTTTGCGGTACGGAATTGGTATGAACTTTTTAGAGTCACATAGCTAAGTAGGTTGACTGTTACTCGTAAATTAAAAGAGTCTACTATTCTGGAATAGTTTTCCTTTTCATATCCGTGTATTTGCTAATATCCTGAATAGTTTTCAAATATTCTGTAGTGTGTGCGAACACGTAACTCTAACAAAAATAGCCACCAAACATTAAACAAATTATGAAAACCTCTTAAAAATTAAAGTTTTTTTTAAAGTACCCTAAAAACTTTAGAGTTTTTTTCTTTCATAACTTTGTAGGCGTTATGAAAATGTATAACCATGCCAATTTCAACTCGCGATATCTCTCTCGCACTCGCAGGCTTGTAGTAAAAAGGCTGTAATAAGGCATGGCGAAACTATAAGGGTTATTTGCTTGAATACGGAATGCTACAAACACCAAGGCACCAAAGTAACAGTTTTTTTCCTTTCATTCATGAAAGGAACATAAAATTCTCTATTATGATTTTTTTTACATTAATTATAAGATTAACGAGCTAAATGCCCACCTGATGTTAAGCGGTTACCTTAGCCCATAACATTTGCAATATCACCCAGGATGTTGCCTTAATGGTACCGCAAGTCGGTTCGCCAAAATAAGATGATAAAAATGGAAAGTCTCATGTGACCGTAATTTCACCACCATGCAGCATGGCACCCGTAACACAGCAATGCATGCATCATTGCACAGATATTATAATACTATACTAGTAATGTAGTAATCACTGTTTGGCGGCAGAAGTTGGTACGTACGGTGGTGTAGAGCTTCCCCGGACGAACTCTTTCACAAAGAGCTCTATCCTATTTCTAAAAAGGTATCAATCAAATCATTTTATTTCGGACATCTAAAAGATCCATTTTTTTTTTGTAACAGACATGAACTTAAATACAGTTAGTAACATAATAAAGTGACATATATTATTATTTGCATAGATGACCCGACAGCTAGGTGATCACTCTATGCACAATTTGTTTAATCACAGCAGAGGAATTATCTGCTGCGCCTTCAGGATACTGTTGGGACTGCCCCTTATTCTTTTCAGTAATGATGCCGTTTTTTTGCGGATGATAGCATCAAACCCGTCGGTATGAGTTACCGTGAACATAGCTGAGGCACTGCAAAAATGAGGCAGTCGCAACAACATCCTAAAAGCATTGTATTATTGGATGCGCAGGACATGCAATCATCTTTTCGCGTAGTTGACCCAAAGATTACCGGTGTAGAAACTCTGACAGTAATTCTAAGGCTCTCAATTTTAAAAGTTTGTAGACCTTTAGAGGCTGTACATATCACATAATTGATGCCGACTAGTGAATAATAATTAACTCCAGCCTTCTTACACATATTTTTACATTTACGATTATATTTTTTACCGCCTACGTTAGTAATTAGTGATGCAATATTCGTTCTGATCATTGAACTAGAATTTTGCCTAGGGGGACAACTTAAAAATATTCTTGCTAACGATGAGGTTCTAAATTTGACGCATTTAAATGAGCATTGCTGCTTAACCCCCACCCGCGGCCTGTAGTAATGGGAAGAACACCGTGGTGGTTTTACATAACCCTTCGTCTTTCTGAGCGGAGGGTGTCCATGAGGATTTTACCACAGTAAAAAAGGTCTTCAGTTATCAGTAGCAATGGTGCAAGTAGTGACGCATAAAGCACACAAGTGCTTGATTTCAAATTTTTGTTAGTTATTGTAGGTACATAATACTAAGAATTAATTGATCTAATTTTGTAGTAGCTATTGTACATATTTCTAAGCACTCGATCTAATTTTGTAGTAGTTATTGGTGGCGCCACCCTCTCACTTGAGGTGATTTAAATCTAAATTAAATCCTCCTTGCTAGCAAACCTCATGAGCGATCTGTTCCCTGCTGGCCGCCGCACCGCTGTCAGCGATTACTGACACATAGAAAAAAATAATGTGAAAAAACAATTTTGATTAAGAAAAATTCCGCTCTAGATCAGTGCGATCCGCCGCAATATTATATAAATTAATTTAAAACTCATCCGCTTCGCTCCATATATCACCCGCTTCCATACATCACCCGCATTACATAAAAGCCCCACAAAACTAGTGTGTGAGACCGTCCGCGCACGAGAAGTTCCGGAGGAGCCGGTGCGCATCGCTGGCAGTGGCCGTCTATCCAGGCGGCTCTCAAGGTACGTGCATTCGCCCTCTTTAGATCGCTCGTGCAATTTTCATACGTCAACTGAGGCGTCAGTTTAAATCCAGCGCTCAAATCTACAGTCCACTCCGCGCATAGGTTGCACACTCTCAATTTGTTGGGCATTCGCGCCCCGCCACGCTTCGCCGCTTCATTTTTTGGTCCTTCGAGCCGGATATATATCCGCACAGGTACTTCGTATTCGTACATACCTGCCCTCCAGACTTGGCATAGTTCGTGGTTCCACCACACAACTCCCCAAGTCTAGCAAATACTTACTTCAAGCGCATTATTTTCACCGCCGCCCTTATAGTTGCCTTTACTCATATCGCCCCGCATAGGTACCTATAAGCGATAAGGTAGGTGTTAAGTTGAATACTTTCACCCACCTCTTTATTGTAAATAATTTACTTATATACTTTTTTGTTTGGATAATATATATTTATACAAACATGCCGCGGGAAGAGCGTCCTTCATCGGAAGAGCAAGCGTTGGCGATTTTGGAAGCAAAACGAAACGCCTTGTTTGAGCGCGTTCAGAATATATATGAACATTCCAAAATCGCTAACACTTCCGAGTACAATAAGGAACACTTCCTTAATATCACTATGACGATTGATAATGTTCGGACGGAATTCCATAAACTGCTGGATGATTATAACGCTAAGTTGCTGGCTGTAAATCCTTTAGCTAAGCCCAACTATCAAGCATATGCCTCGTTCGAAGACTTATTTTGTTCCATCAAGCGTGTGACGTCACAGTTTGCAGGCTCCTCGTCTGCCACGCACAGTTGCACTGGCTCCGCAGCTCGAAAGCCCAAGCTACCGGCAATCGAGCTAATGTCCTTCGATGGGGACATTAGAAACTGGCCGTTGTTTTATGCCAGTTTCAAGTCAACAGTGCACGAAAATAAGTCGCTGACAGATGCAGACAGGTTGTACTATCTCATAGGAAAGCTGTCTACAAAGGCGCAAAGTGTATTCGCAGGCGTCACACCTAGCGCTGAAAATTATCAAATTATATTCCAGGCTTTACTGGATAGGTATCAAGATACGCGCATCCTCGCAACGACATACTTTGATCAGGCGTTAAATCTGAAGTTGTCCGGTCCCGCATCCGCTTCGAACTTTCAATTGTTTATTGATAAATTCGTGACCGCAGTCAATTCCCTAAAGAATTTAAAATTAGATAGCCTCTCTGATTTTATTCTCTTACAACTCGCATTAAAGAAGTTCGACACTGATACTGTCCGCGCCTTTGAAATGTCAGAGCGGGAAACTAAAATTCCTACTCTTGACAGTTTTATCTCTTTCATCGGTCATCAGTGTCGAATCTTCCGCAACACGCAGCCTAGTGCTTCTAGTTCGTCTAGCACCAGCAAAAATTACGCAAAGGTTAAGACGACCAAATTAGCGCCTAACCCGCAGACTTACGTAGCGTGTTTGGAGTCCCGAAACGCTCGCAAGTGTCTGTGTGATAATATCGCACACGACCATTTCTATAAATGTCCAGCATTTAATAACCTTACCCCTTCCGCTCGCTTTCAGTGTGTGAAAGACAGCAATGCGTGTGTCAATTGTTTAAGTTTAAAACATAGGTCGAGCAACTGCTCTTCCTATTCCAAATGCCGCACTTGCAATAAACGTCATCACACATTGTTACACTTTGATAAGATGCCCTCATCATCGGATTCTGCTGACGTGGTCAACCAATCTCCAGCCGTGACGTCACCGCCGCAAGTTCAGGCTGTCAGCACCACTGTGCCTGAAATATCTTTATGCACAACATCCACTGCCACGTCGCGATCGGCTCTCGCACTGCCCCATGCGACCGTACCTCAAAGTAGTCGGCAATGTGCAGTGGCTACTACGGTCTTGCTCGCTACTGCACAAGTAGTCATCTACGACGCGAGTAATAATCCACACGTGGTTCGTTGCTTGCTAGACAGCGCTTCGCAAAGTAATTTCGTTTCTTTAGATTGCTTCAAACGTCTCGAGTTATGGAACACGTTTAAGAATTCGAATTTGATTGTGAAGGGAATCGCTGGTTCTGAAAAACCTGTTAAGGGTTCCGCTAATTTAAAATTACATTCGCGTCATAACAATGACATAAGCTTTGACGTTTCTGCGCTTATTGTAGAACGTATAACGGAGACGCTGCCTACCGCTTGTGTTGACGTCTCCGCGCTAACACACCTCAAAACGTTGCCATTGGCGGACGGCGCATTTGCACAGCCAGGCAATATTGACGTTTTGATAGGTGCATCAATTTTTCCGCATTTGCTATTGCCTAATGTAGTGCATAGCAATCATTCTTCTATACCTCCCGCTATTGAAACGCTATTCGGCTACGTGATTATGGGTACTGTACCTGCATCATGCGCTTCAAATTATACTACGTCTTGTTGTTCGGTTCTTCAAGAAAATAATTTAGATTCGCTCCCCAAGCGACCCTTAGAGCTTGAGGAGGTTACCGCGTCGCCCACTCAAAGTCTCGTCAACGTTGAGTGTGAAGAACATCTCCGCTCTACCACTGCCCGTAAAGACAGTGGTAAATTAAACATCGCATTGCCGCTCTGCGTCGTTCCATATTTGCTGGGCGACTCAAATGCTGCGTCACTCAGGCGTTTTCGTTGCTTTGAACGGAAGTCTGAGACATCGCTGAAACCGCGTGATGCCTTCATATTAAATAACATAAACAAGGGCTATGTGAGTCCTGTCGATTTGAAAAATGGCGAACCTTGCTCTTCTGTGATTCATATACACAAACCGCTTCTTAATGAGAACAGCTTCATACGCATCGGTGATCGCCTTTCAAATTCTGACGAGGACTTCGAATACAAACATCCTTGTATTCTACCACGTCATGATCGCGCAGTCGACCAACTCGTAGATTACTACTACAGAAAATATCTGCATGCTGGTCCGGAGTTGCTTAGATTTCAACCGCGTACAGTGTTACCGCTAATGGCCGACCTCCCTAGCCAACGCGTCAACCAAGTTGATAAGGCTTTCACACACACCGGATGTGACTATGCTGGTCCGCTGCAGTATACGCCTATCCGTGGTCGAGGTGTAAGGAGTCGTAAGGCTTGGCTTTGTATTTTCACGTGCTTAACAACTCGAGCCACGCATATTGAAGTAGCGTCAGATTTAAGCACAGTGAGTTTTATTGCTGCGCTTAAACGCTTTCTTTCTCGACGCGGCCCTATTAAGTGTTTATACACTGACAACGGAACTTGTTATGTTGGTGCAAGTTCTTATTTACGCGATCTCTACAAGTTTCTCGAGAAAGAATATCGTCCGCATCTTCAGGACGAGCTTACTGAAAACCGCATAAGTTGGAAATTTATACCGCCTGCTTCCCCGCACTTTGGTGGGTGCTGGGAAAGCATGGTTAAAGTAGTGATGTCGCACTTATTTAAAGTTATTGGGCAGCAAATCCTCTCTTATGAAGAGCTCGTAACTGTCCTCGCTCAACTCGAAGCATTGGTTAATTCGCGCCCGCTCACTACTATGAGTTTTGACCCCGCAGAACCTTCCGCACTCACTCCGGCGCATTTCTTGCACACGATGCCACTGTCGTCCCTCCCCGCTCCTGAAACAGACTCTGTCCGCTTGCTTCAGCGACATTCATTGCTCGACAAACTGGTGCAGTCGTTCTGGAAGCGCTGGCGTGCTGACTACTTACACCGACTTCAGATTAGGTCCAAGTGGAATACGCCTTCCTCTCCTATTCAGGAGGGGACTGTGGTCATTATTATGACAGATAATGCTCCGCCTCTGTCATGGCCATTAGGCGTCGTTGAAAAGTTGCATACTTCGAAGGATGGTACAACCCGCGTGGTTAACGTCAAAACCGCCAAGGGTAGCTATGTGCGCCCTGTTGTACGCTTATGTCCGCTACCGACTCAGTAAAGCCTGACTTGATGGTTGGGCTACTTAGCTTTAGGTAATTAGCTAAGTAACTTCGTATTATAATAACCTTTTCGCTCAAAATTAACTCCTATCTCGTCATTCTTCTTAATTCGCATTCCCGCATCCGCATTCTCGCATTCGCATGGCCTATTATAAGCCAAAGTTCTTATTTTTACATCTCTTTTTAAAGGCAACCCTTTAAGGCCGGGAGGAAATGGTGGCGCCACCCTCTCACTTGAGGTGATTTAAATCTAAATTAAATCCTCCTTGCTAGCAAACCTCATGAGCGATCTGTTCCCTGCTGGCCGCCGCACCGCTGTCAGCGATTACTGACACATAGAAAAAAATAATGTGAAAAAACAATTTTGATTAAGAAAAATTCCGCTCTAGATCAGTGCGATCCGCCGCAATATTATATAAATTAATTTAAAACTCATCCGCTTCGCTCCATATATCACCCGCTTCCATACATCACCCGCATTACATAAAAGCCCCACAAAACTAGTGTGTGAGACCGTCCGCGCACGAGAAGTTCCGGAGGAGCCGGTGCGCATCGCTGGCAGTGGCCGTCTATCCAGGCGGCTCTCAAGGTACGTGCATTCGCCCTCTTTAGATCGCTCGTGCAATTTTCATACGTCAACTGAGGCGTCAGTTTAAATCCAGCGCTCAAATCTACAGTCCACTCCGCGCATAGGTTGCACACTCTCAATTTGTTGGGCATTCGCGCCCCGCCACGCTTCGCCGCTTCAGTTATTGTATATACTCCTAAAAATACTCGATCTAATTTTGTAGTAGTTATTGTACATACTCCGAAGAGTTCGATCTAATTTTGTAATAGTTATTGTACGGTCGACCGCACGTCGGTGGTAACACTTTGACATTGACAGCACCTCTATTACGTAGGCAGTAAGGGCGATTTTCGAATTGAAGTGTTACCACTGGCATGCAGTAGGCTGTACATATTCTTAAGAACTCGATCTAATTTTGTAGTAGTTATTGTACATACTTCTAAGTATTTGATCTAGTTTTGTAGTAGTTATTGTACATACTCCTAAGAATTCGACTGTAATTCAATGAACATTTTGTCTACACTTTAACCATTTCGGAAAAAGATGCGTTACTATAATTTTTATAAGTACTAATGACGCTCTGACAGTTAATGCTGATTAATAAAGTCGTTTTAAATCAACACGTGATTTTAATAATCGTTGGTATCATTTTCAAACGAGAAATTAATTGCTTTTAAACTTTTATAAATAAGAAACTTGCATAATATTATTCACCACAATGACTTCAAAAATTAAAAAGAAATGAAGTAACAATATAAAAATCTTAGAATTTAATTTAGTAATAACTGTTTTAGTCTACTAAAACAGTATAGTTATCAGTTATTTACGATATGATTTTTGTATCTAATAGATGAGAAAAAATCTAGAAACATGTATAAATTTTATTAATATTCAGATATTATGCTAAACAAAACAACTATGTAGTCATTGCGAACAAACTGGATTGTCCTATTTTGTGTTACTTAAGTAAGCTACATATACTTACGTAATTATTATTATTATTTTTAATTTATTTTTTTGAACTTCAATGAAGTCTCACATGGTTTTCAGTGAATTTTAGATTATGGTAATGGAAATGGATTATTTAATTTTAATTTTTATATGGGTCTGCGTGTCTGCAATAAAGAATTTTATTATTATTATTATAATAAACTCGGATTTTCAGTTTATTCTTCACTTGAAAGGCAGGTACCAACGTCACATAAACGAGTAGAACACGAAACTTTCAAGACTAACCAGTTTAGCTGGCGGAATGTTTTAGATAATTATATAAAAAACCGGCCAAGTGCGAGTCGGACTCGCGCAGTAAGGGTTCCGTACCTCTCAACGACCTGATACCCCATAAAAACTGATTTAATTTACGAGAGTTTATCAAAAGACATCAAAGCACGGTGCGCGAATTATCAATTTTTGCATGTCTTTCTTACGCAGGTACCACCACATACGTCTATGTTTTTCTTATTTTTAGTATTTGTTGCTAAACGACATAATATGCACTATAATCTGATCAAATTTGACGCTAGTATATATTACCGTTTTGAAGATAGAGCAGGAACAAAAACGTTGAAAAATGCATGTTTTTTGAGGTTTCTCGTATGGGGACCCCCTTTGGTTTTAGACTTTTTTTTTTGTTTTTAGTATTTGTCATGATACACCTCATAGCAACACATATTCTGAGAAAATTTCAGCCGGTTACCTATTACCGTTCAAAAGATACAGCCCTGTGACAGACAGACGGATGGACGGACGGACGGACGAACGGACAGCGTAGCGAGAGTAATAGGGTCCCGTTTGGTACCCTTAGGTTACGGAACCCTAAAAACGGGTTAGATTTTTCGTGGTATTAGTAAAACCAGCTGAATCTGCAAGTCATCTGACCGGATACAGTTTGTAACCCTACGGCCACACTGTCGGGTTTCGGCGAAGGTTCGTATTATCACGATAAGTATGGCCAACAAATTTGTCAGAAATTGCATACATGTCTTGTCTTCAGCCTGTCACGATAACACGATCATTCGCTAAACTCATTTATGTGTGGCCCTATATAGGAACCAGAATAGTCACGCTGATTAGAGATTCCAAAAACCGGTGGTTAGACGACTTTAAACCTTCTTCTCATTCTAAGAAGAGGCTCGTTGCTAGCAGTGGGTCAGTAACGGGTTGATTTTTGGCAAAGTACCTACTTCAATCCAGTTGGATTTTGGAATCTCTAATCAGCGTGACTATTCTGTAATAACTCACTGTCGTGCTCTGAGTGCCTAGTGCGATTTTGAAACTTACACATACGCGATATATTGCGTCGACTTTCATTCATAAATCAGTAGCGCCCCTAGCGAAAACGAGGAGGAACTACTGATTAAGAATTAAAGCGCAACACCACGCATTCGATAGCAATTTCGATAGTGTATACGTAAGTCTCTAACTTGGGATCCCAACTCATATGAGGATCAGTTAGTCAGGGGCCTTACTCCCGTCTAGATCGAGTTCTGTATGAATCGAATTTGAATTCCAGTTAGTGTCAATTTGTACTGCATTCCTCTAGGAATTGACATTAGCTCGATTTGGTTCAGAACTCAAGTTCAAACCAAACCAGTTCAGGTTCAAACCAAACCGGTTCAGGTTCAAACCAGTCGGGAGTAAGGTCCCAGCACTCTGAATCTGCAGTAAAATCTTTCGTATTCTGTTTACAATTTTCATTGCGGATTCAGAAGTGAGTTTTCTAGTGAGGTCTTAAGGAATAGCACTTCTTATCACTGCACCAGTCTACTCTCAAGTTAGTTCACGAGTTACGGAGTTATACGACGATTATGTCATAATGTAATAAATTCTATTAAACATATGATTATGTGATTGATCGTCAATATTTTGGTAGACCAATCACATCAATCAATAGCGCTATCGAATAGATAAGCCGCGTTTAACAGAACCTACCTCAAAAACTGGGTATTAGACCACCATGCTAGCCTGGAATCAATGCCCAAATATCACAAAAATAAGATGCACTGATTCTATAAAAAAAATTGTCTGTCGCAACTTATGACGCACGTTCGTATCTGTAACGTGAAAAAAAAACAAAGACACTGCAATGTTTTGATACATCTTTATAACGACATACATAATAACTTAGGTATTAAATAATTTACCACCTCTGCCTACCCCTTCGGGGAAATACAGGCGTGATTAACCTATTTTATGTGTGTGTTATTAAATAATTTTGAACCGTTAATTAAAATTTGCTAAATACCTATTAATGTTAAGTATGTGCTTAAAGATATTAAACAGTTTATAAAGCTTATCTTTGGACGTATCTTGCAATATAATAATGTTACAATAAAACAAAAAATAAGAATGTTATATGCGTTGATGAATAAATTAATTTAACTTAATGAGTGATAAAATCTAAATTGTGAGTTATTAGATAACTAGATTACTTATGTCGCCCTCGCATAGTGTAGAAATAATAAGCGAACTTTTTTTCCTATATCCGACATTTTTGGGCGGGGCTTGTCTGACCCATAGAGCATAAAATTATACTTGAACGCGCCGCGTTGTCTCGAGGTGCAGTCTATAAAATCTAAATTGTGAGTTATTAGATAACTAGATTACTTATGTCGCCCTCGCATAGTGTAGAAATAATAAGCGAACTTTTTTTCCTATATCTGACATTTTTGGGCGGGGCTTGTCTGACCCATAGAGCATAAAATTATACTTGAACGCGCCGCGTTGTCTCGAGGTGCAGTCTACGTCTAGCTCTGTATTTATCTTATGCCATGTTTTGACTAGGAGATAAGTTACTAGTTAAAATGTTTTTAAGAATTGGTACATGGTCATTACGCTCAAGAGGTAATTTGGCGGCATTATCACAGTATTAATTAGTTTTACGGAGTTCAACAGTCTCATTAATCTCGCGAAATCGTACTTGCTATGTCGTCTGGAAACGTATCACGACTCAAAAGGTCACAGTTGACTTGTCTTCACTTGTACAATATTATGGCTGGCATGAGAGCTTAGTAGTGGTCGCTCACAATGGACCTGCTAGGTAGGCTCAAAGTCACTGAAAGAGCAATGGAGAGGGCTAAGCTCGGAGTGTCCCTGCGTGATCGAATCAGAAATCAGGAGATTCGCAGGAGAACGAAGGTAACCGATATAGCCCGAAGAATTGCCCAACTTAAGTGGCAGTAGTGCAGTAGGCAGGGCATATTGCTCACAGAACGGATGGCCGATGGGACTGTAAAGTACTGGAATGGCGACCGCGTACTGGAAGGCCCAGCGTAGGTAGGCCCCCCACAAGGTGGAACGACGACCTGGTGAAGGTCGCGGGAATCCGCTGGATGCGGAAAGCGGCACCGGTTATTGTGGTGAAGTTGCGCCACAACATTCGGTCCTTTGCCTTCCGCATCCAGTCCCCTCCAGTCACGTTCTTTAGGTCGTCGGTCCACCTGGCAGGGGGGCGCCCTACGCTGCGTTTGCCGATGCGATGTATTTCTTTTATTAAATATTAATTTATTTCTTAGTTATTTTATATTTTTTTGTGCCTACTCCGATGCTTGTCTATTTTAACCAAAAGGCAGACTGGCAGCGGGTAGAGAATGCCCTATGTATTTTAGACCGCCTTATGTATCATTATTTTGTACTTAAGAGTTTAAATAAATATAATAAAATACGATCTTAAAACTGTTAGTACATTATTATTGACCAAATCTTTTTTTTCTGCTTCTAGCTTAGCTTAACTTAATAATCTCATCTCGGGTCTTCGTTCTTTAGTTGGTGATTTTTGGATGTTTGATCCTTTAAAAATCGCAAAGTTACATAGACATGTTTGTAAAATTTCTTAGTAAACAAGTTTTGTAATAAATTGAAGACTGAAGATGTCTGACAAAAGACCGATGACCGTTGGAGCAGATGAATCCTTGAGACCGCGAATCGGCAAACGCAAAATAGGGTGCCCCCCAGCCAGCCAGACCTCATGAAAGTAGCTGGGGGGGACTGGATGCGGAAGGCAGATAACCGAGTGTTGTGGTACAACTTGGGTGAGGAAAGTCATAGGACTAGCAGTGGACTGCGATAGACTGAGTTGATAATTGATGAAGGCCGAAGATCTGGATTTAGATTCCAGGACTTTGTTTTCCAGACGAAGCAAACAGGCGGTCTATTAATCTATAATCAGAAATTTAGATTTTATAATTACCAACCACAGACACACAGACCAGTAAGTCTCAAGACGCCGCTTAAACAAAGTTTTGCGTGAGAACACAGTCGTAAAATGTTGGCGGGGGACAGGGGGCGGACGGCGCATTATGATTGGTCGGCTCAAAAGTTCAGTGGTATGATTGGTGCCGCTCGCTGATGGAGTGACGTCCAGATTGGCGGTGGGGCGTATGATATGCACTGCTACTGCATATGCTTGGTGACCGGAGGCAGCTGGATAATCGGTGTCTAGAGGCTTACTGGCTTACAGGTCTGTGTTACTAACTAACCGCCCTGCTGAGTCACATGATCGCAATACAAGCGACACAAACGACATTCTTCGTCAAGTTATTTAAAATCAGTAGGTAAGCAACTCGGGTGTTATCTGACTAAAAAGCCTCCAAATTATGCGATCAATGAAATGGATCATAAAATTTCCATAAACGTTGACACACTAGTTTTATATATTTATAACAAGAAGCAAGTTGTTGATCGAGACCACAAAGTAGTAAATGGAGGGTTCAATATTTTTCTTTACGTGGAATGGTGTATCTCGTATCACGGTATCAGTGGATACAACGCTCCGGGATCCATGGCTAATTCAGTCTGATCAAGGGATCCGTGGAGACAAACTCAAATATTAATTTGTTTCTTTGAGGGAAACGGAAAATGATGTTGCATAATTATGTTATTCATATAGTCAATTTTATACGATATTTTGGGAGAGAATTTATTTGTTTTATTTTATTACGCCTTGAATTTTGCATTGTGGTTTTTGTAGGTAATCGGACGATTTTATTTAGCATCTTCTGGTGTCATCGTTGCCCGCTTTAATAATTCCATTTACTGTCTACTCGTTGTCAGACACAAACCCATTCGACAACATTTTGCACGATAATAATGTTTCTAAGAATCTGAATCTGTTTAGTTTTGTTATTAGTTCAACTACCAGGCCCCTCAGAAAGTATTGCGAAAAAAAGTTTTTATATATGGGAGACTGGCCAGTTATAATGTTTTTCGAAAATATGATTATTTATAAGTAAAAATAAGTAAGTTCCAATTTCAAAATTTCCCTCCACATTTTTTGCGAGTTAATTCAAAGTATTGTGTCTCACTGAAATATGGATCTGCGCCGGGAACATTTTAGAGCTATGATTTTATACGATTTCAAGTGTCGCCTGAAACCGGATGAATCGTACGATAGACTTCAAATGGCATTCATGGATGAAGGCCCTTCCAAGGCAACCGTGTATCGTTGGTATAACGAATTCAAGCGCGGTCGACCAACTTTGGGGGATGACGAAAGAAGCGGTCGCCCTTTGACGGCTGTTACCGAAGAAAACGTGCTAGCAGTGAAAAATTTAATCCAAGACAATAGGCGAATTACATATCAGGAGATTCAACACATATTGAAGATTGGATCGGGAAGCGTTCACGAGATTCTACACAGCCATCTTCGCGTGAGGAGGATAGTATCACGCTGGGTGCCGCACAACCTCACCGATGCTCAGAAGCAAGCCCGGGTGGAATGGTGCCGTGATATGCTTAACAAATTTGAAGCAGGCTCGTCTCGGCGTGTTTACGACATCGTTATAGGTGATGAGTCCTGGATTTATCAATACGACCCAGAAACCAAGCGCCAGTCGACTGTTTGGGTGTTTCAAAATGAGCCAACGCCTACCAAAGTGAAGCGATCTAGAAGCGGGGGTAAGATTTTGATCGCTAGCTTTTTTAATTTGACTGGCCACTTGGTATCAATTCCCTTACGGGATCAAAGAAGCATTAATGCCGAATGGTATACTACCAAATGTTTGCCAGAAGTTTTCTCTGTTATAAGCAACAAGCGACCAAACACAGGGCTCCGCGGGCTACTGCTCCACCACGACAATGCACCTGCGCACACCGCACTCAAAACGAGGGACTTCCTGGACAGCACGCCAGTCAAACTCCTGGGTCACCCTCCTTACAGCCCTGATCTAGCACCGTGTGACTTCTTTTTATTCCCAAAAATAAAAAATCAGCTCAAAGGGATACAATTTTCGTCGCCGGAAGATGCGCTGGCTGCGTTCGAGCAGGCTGTAAACGAGGTGTCTGCGGCGGACTGGAAAAAGTGTTTTGAAAACTGGTTTAGGCGCATGAATCTTTGTATAGAGGCTGGTGGAAAGTACTTTGAAAAGATTTGATAAAAATATATGTACGTATAGAACAATTTTTTTTAGTTTCGCAAAACTTTCTGAGTGTCCCACGTATGTTTGTTACTATAAAATATGCTGAGAATTGTTTTTAATTTTTTATCGTATCTCGGTAGTTAAACCGTACCTAATAAGAAATGCTGACCAGTTACTATTTGTGGAAAGCACGAATGTGATTACGTTGTATTTTTTACCAGGTAGGAAGATGTTTAGGATAAATTGTCTTATATCATTGAAGTACACCTTTTAACACGTCCACTATTGAACATGCGCACCTTGAACAGCGGACGTCAGGGTTGCTAAATCGAGTTTCTGAATTTTCCCGAAAATGATATGTTTTGCAACGTTTTTCCCCATTTTTTTTTAAACAGGAATTAAACAAATTAAATCTATCTGCTATCACAATATCTTAAAGTGTATCGTGAATGATATATTTTATTACTTTCGAAACTTCATTTTCATTGCAACCCTTAAATATTTTCCCACAGACTTTATGTAAAACTAGTACAATCGTGTCGATTCTCTTGTTCACGAACTAAACTTATTTTAAACTATCACTCTCTTTTACTAATAGTAGATACAAGAAAGGGCAATTTAACTATTTTAGGGCTGTCAAATTAGTCGGGATTAAAATTTTCATACAAGTTTAGTCGTGATCTCGGACGGAACGTGCCGACTAAAATACAAAGAAATGCAACGCGTAAACTTTTACTACTATTAGTAAAAGAGAGCGATAGTTTAAAATAAGTTTAATTCGAGAAAAAGAGAATCAACACCATTATTTGTATTGTGTCTGTCTTGCGAAAAAAAACCCCAATCTACCAACTCTGGCGGACGTACGTACGGTCACGAATTCATGAAACCGTTTGTATTAATAATTAGCAATTTTAAAGTTATGTAACTTATGTATTTCAATTAATTTAAAGATAATTTAATGCAGTCTTTCGAATCTTGATTTTTTTTCCTTTATAACCATAGGCGTGGGAAACGAATAAATAAAAAATAAATAAAAAAACATGTATCTCGAGTTGTCAACATATTCACACCATCCACGGTATACACGTGTAGCCACTGAGCAAATGTTTTATTAACTATATCTAAGATCAATCTTAGATACTAACCTGGCAAATACCTAAAATAGATATTTTGAATCGTGTGAAAGGATATTATTATCTATGAACGTTGCTGCTTGTTTGTTGTTTGGGAATTTTATTAGAAAAACTATCTAACCTGTTTAGTTAATCGGAATATTCTTTTTTAATCTGCGGAACATCAGCACTAATAGACTAACATGATTAATTTAGACAATGCTTGTCTTGTATTTTTAAACACATGACTCTGTGGGAAAATATAAAATTTACCTAAAATTATTTCTTTCTTTCTTTATAGAACGAAAGAAAGAAAGAATTTATTTTCGTATCGTTACAGGCAAATACGAAACTTTAAAAATATTTGAAACAACATGCCTGTGCAGTGCAAGACCAAAAAGTCTCTGTATGATGCTGCAATACAGAAGTGTTCATAGAACTAGTTAATGCCCTTGGCTTTGCTCCCATGGTATGTCGATAAAAATATCCTATGTGTACATACAGCACATGATCTATGTGTCTGAGAAATTTCATCCAAATCCGTTCAGCAATTTCAGTGTGATTAAAAGACAAACAAACCAAAACAAACGAAACAACAAACACACCTATTTGGTGCAGCCGTGGGGCACACAATTATACATTTAGGAGTTGTATTATAGATAATAAAATTGTATATTATTGTTATTGAGCCTCTGACTGTAGTAAATAAACCATCCCCCCTAGCCAAGTTGACAATCTACACAAATCTTTTTACTAAGTCAGTGCTACACAATCGTCAATCGTCAACGCTAATAGAAAACGATCAAAATGTATGGTAATGACATATCTCAACGAAAAAATCATTCGTTCAGATACCAGGCCCCTCAGAAAGTATTGCGAAAAAAAGTTTTTATATATGGGAGACTGGCCAGTTATAATGTTTTTCGAAAATATGATTATTTATAAGTAAAAATAAGTAAGTTCCAATTTCAAAATTTCCCTCCACATTTTTTGCGAGTTAATTCAAAGTATTGTGTCTCACTGAAATATGGATCTGCGCCGGGAACATTTTAGAGCTATGATTTTATACGATTTCAAGTGTCGCCTGAAACCGGATGAATCGTACGATAGACTTCAAATGGCATTCATGGATGAAGGCCCTTCCAAGGCAACCGTGTATCGTTGGTATAACGAATTCAAGCGCGGTCGACCAACTTTGGGGGATGACGAAAGAAGCGGTCGCCCTTTGACGGCTGTTACCGAAGAAAACGTGCTAGCAGTGAAAAATTTAATCCAAGACAATAGGCGAATTACATATCAGGAGATTCAACACATATTGAAGATTGGATCGGGAAGCGTTCACGAGATTCTACACAGCCATCTTCGCGTGAGGAGGATAGTATCACGCTGGGTGCCGCACAACCTCACCGATGCTCAGAAGCAGGCCCGGGTGGAATGGTGCCGTGATATGCTTAACAAATTTGAAGCAGGCTCGTCTCGGCGTGTTTACGACATCGTTACAGGTGATGAGTCCTGGATTTATCAATACGACCCAGAAACCAAGCGCCAGTCGACTGTTTGGGTGTTTCAAAATGAGCCAACGCCTACCAAAGTGAAGCGATCTAGAAGCGGGGGTAAGATTTTGATCGCTAGCTTTTTTAATTTGACTGGCCACTTGGTATCAATTCCCTTACGGGATCAAAGAAGCATTAATGCCGAATGGTATACTACCAAATGTTTGCCAGAAGTTTTCTCTGTTATAAGCAACAAGCGACCAAACACAGGGCTCCGCGGGCTACTGCTCCACCACGACAATGCACCTGCGCACACCGCACTCAAAACGAGGGACTTCCTGGACAGCACGCCAGTCAAACTCCTGGGTCACCCTCCTTACAGCCCTGATCTAGCACCGTGTGACTTCTTTTTATTCCCAAAAATAAAAAATCAGCTCAAAGGGATACAATTTTCGTCGCCGGAAGATGCGCTGGCTGCGTTCGAGCAGGCTGTAAACGAGGTGTCTGCGGCGGACTGGAAAAAGTGTTTTGAAAACTGGTTTAGGCGCATGAATCTTTGTATAGAGGCTGGTGGAAAGTACTTTGAAAAGATTTGATAAAAATATATGTACGTATAGAACAAATTTTTTTAGTTTCGCAAAACTTTCTGAGTGTCCCACGTATGTCATTCCCATACATTTTGATTGTTTTCTATTAGCGTTGACGATTGTAGATTGTGTAGATTGTCAACTTGGCTAGGGGGGCAGGACTGGCTTTTGCCCGCGACTTCGCTCCTGTGTTTCTTTATCCCACAAGAACTGTAAAAATATCATCAAATAATTGTTAACGCATTACGCATGCGAAGTGAAATCTAAAGATATAAATTAAGGGAAAAAAAAATCTCTCACGAGAAGGATTCGAGCCTGCGACTCCTGGCTAAGCGCAGTGTTCACGGTAGCTTAGTGGGTATAGCACTGGCGTACCGAGCCAGTAGTCGCAGGTTCGATTCCTGTTCGTGAGTGATTTTTTCTTTCCATAATTTATATATCTACTAGCGAACCCGTTCTGCCCGGAAAAGCATCGCCACATTAAATTGCCTTTTAGAAGAAGAACAGTGACACACTGACTGCAGCGCCACCTACCGGGTCCATTTGTGAATTCAAGCCTTACAGGGACCCATTGAAATATACACACAAAATTTCATCCAAATAGGTCCAGCCGTTTAGGAGGAGTTAGGTGACAAACACTCGTACAGAAGAATTATATATAAGGTCCAACATTAAACATTATTAAGATTTGATTATCACTTGCTTTAACGGTGAAGGAAATCATCGTGCGGAAACCTGCACGCGTAGCATGACGACTGTAGACAAGGGTTTTGTTTACGTAAGAATAGGAAAAAGGACAGTTTTAGTCCTGACGATTTAGTTTTGTCTACTTTTCCGTAGACAAATCTCTTGTCTACAGTCTTCATGCTACGCCTGCTCCACACCTGATAGTGCTATATAAAGTTCTCGGTGGTGTGTGTAGTCCGCCAATCCACACTGCCTGCATGGAAGACTAAGGCCTATAAATTATTCTCATTCGAAGAAGAGGACCGTGCCCAGCAGTGGGACAGTAATGGGCTGGTTTTGTAACTTTCTCGATATAATCATGAACCTGCCATCAAAAGTATTGTGCATAGATTAAAGAAGAAGCTAATCTCATTTCAAATTTCAATCTACCTTCATCCTACTAATATTGTAAAAGTTCTTGAAGATGTTTGGATGTTTGTTACTCAATCACACTGAAATGGCTGAATGGATTTGGATGAAATTTGACACACGATAGACCATAACCCGGATTAACATATAGGTTACTTTTATCCCGAGAAAATAGATAGTTTTATTTTTTAAATTAAATATTTTTGGGACATTTTTTACACAGCAGCATCTAGTCTGGCAGTGGGCTGGCCATGTCTGTCGAAGGACCGATGGCCGCTGGAGCAGACGAGTCCTTGAGTGGAGACCGCGAATCGGCAAACGCAGCGTAGGGCGCCCCCCCGCCAGGTGGACCGACGACCTGAAAAACGTGGCTGGGGGGGACTGGATGCGGAAGGCAGAGGACCGAGTGTTGTGGCGCAACTTGGGAGAGGCCTATGTCCAGCAGTGGACTGCGATAGGCTGAGTTGATGAGCATCTAGTCCCAAACTAAGCAGAGCTTATGCTATGGGTACGAGACAATGGATATAATAGTTATATGTATACTTTTTTTTTGTAAATACATATTTATAATACATAAGAAACACCCAGACCAACACAAACACTTATGTTCATCACACAAATATTTGTGTCCTGTGGGAATCGAACCCACGACCTCGTGATCAGCAGTCCGACCCTCGAACCACTAGACCACAAACGTCGTCAAAATAAACAATTTCCGAGGGATGCGCGATGCGCGATAAGTCTTTCTGAGATAAGCCGAATTATACGTGGGCGAAGCCACGGTAAAGTCTAGAATCTCATATACCTACTATAAATCTAAGATTAATCTTAGATAAATAAATAATATAAATATTTTAAAAGGATATCCTAGAAGATAACTTATCTGGAAACATTAGTACTTAAGAACTTGTTTGTTTTTTAGGCATTCTGTTGATCCCACTAAGTATAATAATGTCTATGGTTGATCCAATGAGATAAAACAACAACGGATTATGTTACAATGGAAGATTGTAAACTAGCTAACGGTCGTGTTTTCTCGCGCGATATTGAAATGTTGAATAATTATAAAAAAACTGGCCAAGTGGGAGTTTGACTCCCGCACCGAGGGTTCCGTACCTTCCTTGGATATATAAAAAGTTATTTAGTTATTCATCTTCCACCTCAAAAATAAAACTTGATTGTTTGTGAAGAAATATTGATGTTAAAAAAAACGGTGCTAGTTAGAAACAACGTTCTATTTATCCTGTAATATTTACATAAACCTCTACCACCTATAATTATTTCAGATTTTTCACTTTACAAACTTCGGAGATAAGGAATTGTATTTTTTTGTAATTTTTTATCATAAGTCGAAAGGTACGTCGTAAGCAAGTTTTGGAATGAGTAAACAAATTCCTTTCATATGATACCTCACTGAACTAGTAGCTCCATTTTGAAATTTCGACTTCCAATTTTAACCGCTTTAGCAACGAAAACAAATTAAAAAACTAATTTCCTTAAGGTTGGTTAAGCAATATTTTAACTATTCCAAATTTCAGACCTATAGCATTAGTGGTTGCTGAATTGCTGAATTATACCGCTGTAACAGACGGATGGACGGACGGAGTCATCATAAGAGTTCCGTTTTTGCCTTTTTGGTACGGAACCCTAAAAATAAAGACTAAACGCAGTTGGGCAATAAGGTGGTTCCTCGATTTTTCTGGAAGAAAAGTCTATAAAGTTTGAATATAACATTCTATGGATATTCAAGGGACCCGGCCCACCTTTAGAATTCATGTGCGGATCAGAATATGATTATCACATCGTAAAGAACCTTGGGGTTCTACTCGAGTTTCACGAACGACAAACGAAGTACGAACTTTCGTTCCGACTGATTCCTATATAATAAAGATAAGCACATAAAAAAGGTTCAATAAAGATAGACTACGGTTCATAATCGTATGAAATTGCCCGGAGATCAGAGAAACAAACGTCATAACATGATCATCGCATGCGATACAGAAACGATGGTAGACCGGAGTAGCAAATTGTGCGATGAATCGTACGATGAATCGAATATCGTCAAACGGGAGTAGACCCCCAGCACACCCGAGAGTTGTCTAACAGTTCTCGACGGTATGTGTAGTCTGCCAACCCGCAATAGGCCAGCGTGGCGGACTAAGGCCTTAACCTTCTCATTCTGAGAAGAGGCCTTTGCATAGCAGTTACAATAATATTTTGTAAGGTAGGATGATACAGCAGTCAGAGCTTAGCATCGACCACGTCTTGACAAATCCGTCTAGATTGCGGTCAAGAGTAGATCTATATCTCGTAAAAAAACAGTGAGTAGGCAAAATCTATAATTCAGACTACATAATACATTACATGAGCTTAGAGCTTATTGCCAATGAGCTATTATTTCAGACTATGACAACACTTCACAATGATTACTCATATCTAATGGAGTTTACTTTTATTGAGGAAGTTTTAGATATAAAAGTTAGAGGTTTGCACCGGAGCACTGAGTACCGGAGAATCACCGGTGAAAACCGGTGAAATTATTCGATTGAAAACACCGAAGAAAAACCGATTGATCTCCGGTTATCATCGATCATTCGGAATACATAAATAAAAGATTTATTGCTCAACACTGTATTATTTCTCATTTTGCTTATTTTCTACGAGTTTAAATATTTCGGATTTCGGATACGAATATACTCGAAGCGTTGTTAAAATGATTCATCTCGCTTGCTACATCAGCCAAATAATTGCAATGTAATTGATTATCTTGTTAATTTTGTCTGGGTGCCGATTTCTTTTTAACCAACTTCAAAAAATGGAGGAGGTTATGTATTCGGCGGGTTTTTTTTAATACGGGTGACAATCGTAGTTTTTTTTTTATGTATTACTCCAAGTTTCCTGTTCTTCTGAAGACGAATCAATCTTTTGGACGTATTATTCGAATAAATATAAAAAAAGCTATTTTATTATTTAATAACTCATTAGCCAACAATAAACATAAAAATAAATATCGTAAATTTATAAAATTATCTTCGCTCCCCACTTTTTTTTAAAGTTAAGACGAAACTGGCGAAATGTGAGGGTATTTAAAATCTTATCCTTCGGGCGCTACAGTTGTGATGTTATGTTATAAGTTATTTTTTCTGAATCATAAATCTTTTACGGTTTTATGGCCGGAATACACATGCCTGTAAAATGGAGCAGTAGCTTTTGCATGTCAGCTAACGGCATATGCAAGTAACTGGCATACTGTGGATACATTTGCAAGTAAACAGGCATGCAATTTTCTTACTTGCATGTCAGTAACTTGCAAGAAGTATACACGAGCCAGTACGCCACGCTACCGACGCGACGTCTCAACAGCATATTTTCTTGTTTTTGCATCAACGGAAAGCAATCTAAGTGAATTAAATAGTGTCATATTGTTACTAGCAGTAGAAAGTGTAGCTAAATTAATAAGATAAGAAAAGAAAAGAAGAAGAAGACGGATTTGAGTGACACTGGCATGCCTATCTGCCACGTACGTTCACAACAGTAACTGGCGGTTTTGCAGAACCGCGCGACCCCTCCCTCATATTGCATGCCAGTAAATCAAATTTCGTGCAATCTACTTATTTGCCAGGTACAGGCATGCCAGTTAACGTATACACATTAAAGTAGCTGGCACGTGCAAGGAGCTGTAAGCAAGCATGCAAGTTACAGGCATGTGTATCAGAGGCTTTATGGCGAGAAGTCCCGAAAAATATCATGCAATCAATCATTCATTCGTTGTAGTAACTGATTGATTAACATAAGTTGTTTGAAAATCATTTTTAAATAAAAAATACCTATATTTCATTTTACAATCATGTTTTTCATTTCCATAAAAAAGTAAAATAAAATTAATTTAATATACATAGTAAGAATCTGCCTACACTGTACACACTATGGATAAAATTGTAGTACAATTTAATGAAGATTTGTTTTTCTTAATTCTCCGGAGATCACCGGTGAATTACCGGAGATCGCCCAATCACCGGTGAATATCACCGGTTCTCAAGATTCCGCTCCGGTGCAAACCTCTAATAAAAGTTTTATAGATAATGTGTAATAAAAGTGTTTGAATCATGGTCACGGTCGGTACTACAATCGATCAGAGTAACTGTGGGACGATGAAATTAGAAAGGCTGTCATTAGATAAAGATTAGAGCACAAAAAATGTGAAGACATGTAGTAGACCTTTCAAATTGTAAGTTTTAGTTTTCAATTTAATTGGGCCTAAGCCCAATAAATAATATTAACGAATTAATTAAAACCTGTTTTTAATCATCTCGAGTACTTATATTTCGCATCCGCAGTCATGAGTACAGACTTTAAACGACTGCTAAACGTCATACTGATGTGTTATGAAGAGAAAGGATCAACGTACCGAAGTTACCGACAAAGCTTGTGAGCGATCACTTTGCTACGAGCTGTAAAAGAAGTCAGACGACCTGACATAGCTTGTCCTTTTACGTGATATTACTGAAGTGACTCACTAACCATTCACCTAAATAAAAAGTACTCTCAGTGATCGAGAGTCTATGTGGCTTTTATTTACAACCGCTTTGCCCTTGATATGCAGACATTGGTTATAACTGTCATATTATAGTAACTTCAATCCGATTTTTTTTTTTTAAATACATATTTTTGGGACATTTTACACATCACCATCTAGTCCCAAACTAAGCAGGGCTTGTGCTATGGGTACTAGACAATGGATATAATACTTATATACTTTTTTTTTGTTTATACATACTTATAATACATAAGAAATAACCAGACAAAAACAAACACTCATGTTCATCACACAAATATTTGTGTCCTGTGGGAATCGAACCCACGACCTCGTGATCAGCAGTCCGACACTCGAACCACTAGACTACAGAGGTCGTCAAAATTTTATTTTGATTCCATTACCTTTCTGCGATATACTACGTGTATATATCAGAAATGTGTGGTCATGTTTGAAGAGAAGACAGATAGAAGCTGACAGAAGACGCGCGATAGTTGACGGTCACGTTTTTTCTTAGTTTACCGTGGCCGAGCGCGCAACGACTCGATAGAAGCTTCGCTTTGTAAACTAAATACAGTGAAACGTGGTTAGTTGCGTGACTGCAAATGGTTTCATTGAACTTCGATCATGATCAACTGTGAAGAATGCCGTCCGTTCCTTTAATGATCACGCGCACCTTGACATACAGGTTAATTATAGGCGACTGATTTAAAATGTATCTACTACACTACTACTGCCTACTATATTTCTACCATAATAGGATTTTACTAAATAAAATGGTGTAACATGGCGATATGTGGACTCATGTCTTGTCCAGCATAGCCGCCAAGACGCGGAGTTTACTACTATTATGATGAGCTCTTGCTGTCCCACTGTGGGGCAATCCCTCAATTTCTTCTACTTTTCGTGACACCGCGCCTCTTATTTCTAGTTTTTAAAGAATGCATCCATTTTATTCCGCCGTCTTCATCATCTCGAGTGCCTCGATATTTGAGGAATTTGGGCCCACAGTACGTCCGGCACGCGGCAGATATGTCCTGCCCAGTCCCATTTCAACTTGCCAGGCTTTTGAGTCTTCAGCTATTTGTGTTTTAAAGCGTAGTACAGAGTTTTGAACACGATTTGTTAATTTAACACCCAGTATACTGCGCTCCATAGCTCGTTGGCAGACCTTGAGTTTGCATTTCTGGATTTAAATTTAAGACCAAATCTGTGTTCCATAAGTTAGGACGAAGAGAATACATATGTCATGTATGTATCTTTGAACAGGTCCTTCCTGGACCGGAAACTCTTCCACTAGAACTTATTAAAATATTAACTATTTTACTCCAATAAAACGAACTTAAAAACAACTTTAAAAACAAACAGTAACACGGCCTTATAGGTAACGTTGGAGATTTGTTACTATTGCATAACATTTTCCCAGTAGGTTGAAAAATATTACGCAATATAACCGACCACAGAGCTTTTATAACTTTGAACCTGCTAGTAATTATTAGAGTTGGATACGTTTTATACGTCAGATCCACGGCAAAACAAGTTTTTTTTTCAGAGATGCCTAACAAACAATTCAGGAGAAATCTCAATTATCTATGTCCGTTAGTGGACTACGAAAGGCTTGGTTCAAGTAAGCGAGTGTTGGTAATCATTCTTATTATAATAGTCGTTAGGCTGTGGCAAGTTGCCGGTGATTCGGTAATGCCCTTCGGTTGAAATCGTATTTAAAGACACCTTTACACATTGGCCGACGTTTCGATGGTCGCATCGCATAGCGACATTATTTAATGTATCTTAAGTTAAAAGTTGTTGCGTAACGGTTACTTAAATACGTTGAAATGATAAAGCTTGCCATGGTATTTTTTTCTTCGTGGTAGTTCTGATGTCTTTGCGGGTATAAAATTAGTGGCTAATATGTACTAAATATATGATAATGATTGTGCCTTTCCCCTACAAGCTAAACTTAGTGGGATCACATGAGATTAGGAGGTTATCTAATTCTCTTCGTATTATCTATTGCAAATTAATCAATTCAATTATACTGAAAAAAAATCATGGAAGTCACTCAAAACCTATCTGACTCCCTCAAAAAAATAGAAAATACTTCCTTCACTTCGTTAAAAACATTTCCCTCCTTGTGGGGCAGGCGGGTAAAAATAGTTTTATTTCCTTTGCCTTTTCGTTTTTCCTTTAAAATGAAAATTTCATACTTAGTTTAATTCATTATGGTGGTTCCACACGTGACGTCACTTGTCCACATTATGCCTATCTCGTCAATCGTGATAGCAACGTGGACACTGGCAAGCACGTGCGCAGGCGCAGACGACGATACTCGCTACATATTGAAGCTCCACATTCCTCATTGATTGATTTATTTTCACGAGAGGAACCGCTTGCTTGAGATGTCTTGGATATTTTATATTGAATTGGTGCTGTCGTACTGTATACGTTTTATGGCAATAGACACGCCCTCCATCTTACTATGGGCCACACATGGATGGTCTTAAAAACAGTGTTATTAATTTTATTTTATTGTATATGTTATAGGCCAAGGTTATAGGTACCATCATCAGCGAAATATGTGTAAACTTTAATCCTTATATTTGAGATATTTTTAGCGGCCAAAATTAATAATATCCTACCTATCTACGATTTGCCCTACTAGAGATAGAAATTTGACATAAGCTCCATACATTTTATTTTAAATTTCTATCTCTAGTAGGGCAAATCGTGGATAGATAGGTTATTAATTTTGGCCGTAGGTTGAGATGCGTAAAAGCGAAGATTAACTGTGTATGTAGATTCATGTTAATTTATTTAGGTATAGTTAGTTAAATTGTATTTAAATAGGTTCTCCCACTTTATAAATAGGTTATCATAATAATACCGTAGGTTTTCTTGTAGATTTATTGTTTAATTTCATCGCTAAAGTTGCCACTTAGAGCATGAGTACCATGACCAAAGTAATGTGAGATAAGTTAGTCTTTGCCATCTTTAGATTTAGTTATAGGTATCAAGAAAAGAGAGATATTTCATAAAAGGTTTGAGAAAATATCGAGTTTCTTGGCTGGGAAATATCCTTAAATTAGATCGAATTTAAGGTACCTACTCGTAAGTAATGTAAAAACTGAAATAGTATTCCTGTAAAGCAGTTGTGTAAACTCTTTAAATGTTATGGAACCGTATGTTTATTATTTACAAAATACCTACATACTAAATTCTTGTCAATTATTTTCAAATTTAAAAAACAAACACTTATTTAACGCCCTTATCTTAAAGCAAAAGTAGGAACTGTGCAATGATCATCTCTGTTAACACATAAAACATAATATTTCAATAACATACTACTGAGAAATGTTTAAGCGTAATAAATACTTTACGCCTACCACTCATTAATTTGTCAATGTAGGTACTTACAAAATATTTAAACAAATAAATTCAAAATAACAAGATTCACTATTAACCAAGCTTCAAGAACAGTTAAACTAGTTACGAAACAAAAAGTTTTTGGAAA
Organism: Asteroscopus sphinx; assembly: GCA_949699075.1. Classification (NCBI taxonomy): domain Eukaryota; kingdom Metazoa; phylum Arthropoda; class Insecta; order Lepidoptera; family Noctuidae; genus Asteroscopus; species Asteroscopus sphinx. The sequence goes on along the minus strand of OX453022.1, from coordinate 14,226,639 downwards.
CAGTAAAACTGTTTTCTCCACAACTTTCCGCACGTTTCGCGGGGGTCATAATTCTGTTAATGCATTGTTCACAACTTGTTGACAATTGTCACAATTGATTGTTTTTAGATAATTTGTCCCGCGCCGCGATAGACCCGGCAGTGTGTCGTGCGCGTTAAGACCCACTGACTGAACGATACTGATGACTTGAAAACTTGAATGACCATACCCGTAAAGCTTCTCTCTCATATTCCCATTTGATGATAATATATTCAGTTGTTTATGTTCGCAAAACAACTTCCGCTAAGCCAGAAATAATTGCACTTGTTTATTAGACAAAAACACACAGACTTTTAATAAGTTTTTTGTAGTATTGAGGAAGTTCTGCTTAATCATGTTTGTAGAAAGAGGGAAGTTACTGTTTGTATGGTTATCATTTAAAATAATGTTCTAGACAGCTAAAGTACCTATCTACACACAGATTAAAAAATATAGACGAAGTACTGCGAACAATCACAGTGAAGCCAAAAAAAACTATGCTCAATAATTAGTTTCAAACCCCTCCGTGCCTCTGAGAGCACGTTAAGCGGTTGTCATACGAATATCTATGGTAGTTGTTACGGGTAGCCAGAAGCCTGAAAGTCTGACAACTGGTCTAACCCCCTAATGTCAGCATTACCCATACCCAGTAACTGGGTTGCGGGGGTCTAATGGCAGCGCTTTGTGTAAAATACTGATGTTCAGCCGCATCTGGTTGGACTGGGAACCGACCCCAATATTAATGGGAAAAAGGCGTGGAGGATGATGGGGATAATGGTTCAGTAGTTTCAGAGTTCAACCATTATAAACAAACAAACAAATCTTTCCTCTTTATAATATTAGTATAGATAACCCTGTATAGCATACACAAGACGAGATGATTTACCTATAGCTACTTCATTTATATTTATATTTACTTCATTTTCATTTATATTTACTTCATTTTCATTTATATTTACTATTATATGTACTTATATAAAATATGGCTAACATGTTAGAAAGAAAAATGAAAAAAGTATTATATTATCCAGTGTCTAGTACCTCTACCCATCTTCCATCTACCAGTCTTTTAATTCCGAGCTTCAGTTTTTTTTTTTCAATATGTAAGTATGGGTTTTTTTTTACAATTTTAGTTTGATTTATAAATATTTAACAATCCTTTTTCTCTGATTTTCAAATTTATCTACGTGTGGATCAGAATCTGATTATCACGTGAGGAAACCTGCACACTAGTGCACACTCTCAGTGTTCCATCAGACTTCGATGGCGTGTGTAGTCCACCAACCCGCACTAGGTCAGCGTGGTGGACTTCTCATTCTGAGAATAGGCACGTGCCCAGCAGTGATGGGACAATAATGAGCTGATACGTGTATGTACATAATCTATAAGACAAGCTGAATAAACAAGAATAAAGCTGTTTTTGTGCGTTTTTTTGCGTTATAGACTCGATAACAAAGATGTAAAACAACGTTTTGTCAAATTACAACAGACGATTCAATCAATCAATCAATCAAATTATTTATTTACTAGAATATGGTATTATTACAGATGTAGGTGACTTATGATTAGTTTCAGCTTTTGATTATGATAAGTAATGAATTTTAGTAGCGACAGATAGGTATCTATATCCTGATGCGGAACAAAGTTACCACTGACCTATTTCTCTTTACAAATGTGATAGTATAATCAGATTTCTGAGTACGGCATGTGCATCAGTGGCGAAAGGTCCATATAACATGATTCCCACCGGTTTCCTCTTAGGAATTCCTTAAATACAGATCAACGACATTTCTATGCTAATTTATTGTTCTAAGTATAAAAAAACCGGCCAAGAGCATGTCGGGCCATGCTCAGTATTATAGGGTTCCTTAAGTAGGTGTAATTACAAACGAATCAAATCGAATATTAATCATGGCTATTTTAGTTTTTGCAATAATCGGCAGCATTCGCGACTCAGAGCGTGTTGTTAGTAGCGCCATCTAGCGATAAATTCAAGAAGCCAAATTTAAGACGTTTGTCATTTCAAAGTTACTTTTTGTGATTTTTTCAAATAGAAAGTAGCTAAAGGAGCATTATTTGCTATGATAATTTTTCTCTAAGGTCAATGACCTTTGAACTAGGACGTTTTAAGTATTTTTCAGTTTTCTCCCTATAACTCAAAAAATTATAATCACATTATACTCGAAATAATTTTAAAAGAGAGTTTTTACAAAGGTCTATCAATGTGGAAGATTATAAGTTTCTACATTGCATAGTTTAGAAATGGCAGGGGGGGGACACATTGCAAGCCACTTTGGCGGGCTATATTTCGCAGATGGTACACCTGATAAAAAACCGGCCAAGAGCATGTCGGGCCATGCTCAGTATTATAGGGTTCCTTAAGTAGGTGTACAAACGAATCAAATCGAATATTAATCATGGCTATTTTAGTTTTTGCAATAATCGGCAGCATTCGCGACTCAGAGCGTGTTGTTAGTAGCGCCATCTAGCGATAAATTCAAGAAGCCAAATTTAAGAAGTGTTTCATTTCAAAGTTTCTTTTTGTGATTTTTTCAAATAGAAAGTAGCTAAAAGAGCATTATTTGCTAAAACCATTTTTCTCTAAGGACAATGACCTTTGAACTAGGACGTTTTAAGTATTTTTCAGTTTTCTGTCTATAACTCAAAAAATTATAATCACATTATACTCGAAATAATTTTAAAAGAGAGTTTTCACAAAGGTCTATCACTATGGAAGATTATAAGTTTCTACGTTGCATAGTTTAGAAATGGCAGGGGGGGGGGACATTGCAAGCCACTTTGGTGGGCTATATTTCGCAGATGGTACACCTGATAAAAAAGTGGTGTATGAAACATTACCTTCATTTTAGTAGACCTATTCAATGATACCCCACACGATGGGGTGCAGCGAAAAAATATATTTTTTCCCCATTTCACAGTTCTGTATGGGCGCCACCCCTAAAGAACGTAAAAACAATTTTTGTATTCTTTTAAAATTGAGATCTATATGCAGACTATTTTTTAACAAAATTTCATTTACTTATGTTTATAACTGTAGAAGTTATTAAGCTGTAAAGGATTAGGACAGACGGACAGACGGACAGACGGACAGACGGACAGACGGACAGACGGACAGACGGACAGACGGACGGACATGACGAAACTATAAGGGTTCCTTGTAGGACTTCGGAACCCTAAAAAGTGGTGTATCAAACATTACCTTCATTTTAGTAGACCTATTCAATGATATCCCACACGAGGGGGTGCAGCGAAAAAAAATTTTTTTTTCCATTTCACATGTATGGACGCCACCCCTAAAATACGCAAAAACGAATCTTTTATTCTTTTAAAATTGAGATTTATATGTAGACTATTTTTTAACAAAATTTCATTTACTTATGTTTATAACTGTAGAAGTTATTAAGCTGTAAAGGATTAGGACAGACGGACAGACGGACAGACGGACAGACGGACAGACGGACGGACATGACGAAACTATAAGGGTTCCTTGTAGGACTTCGGAACCCTAAAAAGAATGTAAAATTAAATTAAAAATTGTTTTTTTTTTTAAGTGCGATCTTAGCTATTTTAGGATTTTTAGGTACTTACGGCTTCCCTTCTGAAACTATTCACCCTTCGCGACTGGTGTGCAATGTGCATACTGTAAAACAATGCTGTATAATATTATAAAGATTATGACAGCTGATCCGTTTGTAGCATCATCATCATTTCAGCCGAAAGACGTCCACTGCTGGACATAGGCCTCTCCCAAAAAGGGGGGATATGCCATAATCGCCACGCATGGCAGGCAGGTTGGCGATCGCAGTTTGTTGGGAGAACGCTGCTGCCCATCCTCTGGTGAATCCCGTAGTCGCCTTTACGACACCCATGAGAAGAGATATAGGGTGGTGCATCTCTTTACGTCCGACACCACACGGAACACGTTTGGAAGCATACTAACGGCCAAAATTAATATCCTATTGATCCTATTCTATCCACCTCAGATTACAGCTGTATTCTGAGCTATCCACGATTTGCCCTACTAGAGATAAAGATTTGACATGAAATGTATGGAGCTTATGTCAATTTTCTATCGGCTTTATAAATTCAGTAGGGAAAATCGTGGATTATAGATACAAGGACGTCGCCAGCCAATAGACCAGAGGAGGGGACAAGATGATAGAAAACAAAAAAAGGTATGTAAAATAATAATAAATTTAATGATTTAAATTGTGGAAAGAAAAAATATCGCTCACGAGCAGGATTCGAACCTGCGACTCCTGGCTCAGTACGCCAGAGCTTTAGCCACAAAAAAAAAAATCCTCAATTATATTATTATTTTTCCACAATTTAAATCTTTAGATTTCGCTTCGCATGCGTAAATGCGTTAAAAATAATAAAATAATAAATTTAATGTTTTCATTGTTTACTACAAGTAATAAAAAATCTTAATAAAAAGATATCTTGTGTTTTTGGCAAGTTTTTCGACTACTTTATTAAAATCTTCTAGATTCGAGTATCTAGGGGGGGAGCAGCTGCCCCTCCCTGCTCTCCCCTGGTGACGCCCATAAATAGATAGGCTATTAATTTTGGCCGTAAGATATACTGGGTTAGGTCATGGTAACGATCCCGTGGGGTGCTAGCCAGGAAACCTCCACGTGGGCCTGACTGCTGCTTGTCCTTCTGGACACGTCTGGAGGGAACGGCAGTTGTTTGGCCGGTGCATCCTGGGTACGGGCAATAAAATACTTTCGAGGGATTAACCTTCGGGGGATTTTATTGCCTGTGGCGAATATTCTGGCGCGGGAGGGGCCCGTTCTGGGCCAGTGGAGAGTTGCTCCACGTGTCCCTCTGTTGCCAACAGAGGGCACAGTGGAGGAGCACGGGCGGGCCCGGTGTGCACTAACCCTGCCACTGGGCAGGCAGCGGGGGGACTGTCTTTCCCTGCCCCCGTCGATCTCGAAACCCCAGGAGTGCCCGCTGAGTAGTGTTCTCGCGCCTCTTGGGACCGAGGGTCTTGGCTTCACCGCCCGGACCGCGAGGAAGAAAACCTCTATAAAAAATTACGGGAGGTAGGACCTGCGAGCAGCAGACTCAGGGTAGTCTGCTGCCCAACCAGCAGCTGGCGTAGCTGGCACAGCTGGCGTAGTTGGCGCAGCTGGTAAAGGCCCATGAGGTGAGGTGGCGGGCAGTGTTCCGTGTGCGCCACCAAGGAGGGTGCGGCCGACGTTAGGCCACACGGGTAGAAGGGGTTAGCCTGCTTGTGGCGGGCCGGGACCTGGCGGGGGTGGTTGTGTGAATACTCACCGGTGACGCACCTCCCACCTACGCCCCCGGCTAAGGTAGTTGAAGGAACACCGTGGTGGTTTTAGTCGGTAAGAGGCCGACACTGGCTTCGCCTACCCCGGGCGGAGTGCGTCCAAGAGGATTTCCCCACGGCCAAAAAAAATAAAAATAACGGAGATATGTTTTGATTATTATTTTACTTAAAGTAAGGGACAGGCAACTTGAAAAAAATCTCTTTATAGGTACTCATAAAATGGAATGGGTTAAACTGATTTGACTGATCTGACCACGGATACCTAGCGAAATTAAATAGGGCATAACGTGTCCTACCCTACAACCCATTCACGGTATCGTAACCACTACCTTTTTTTTTATTGTGACGGAGAAAATGCCTATCGTATATTATTATCACACCACCCGGGGAGGCGGTGTGGGTAGGTATGTGGGACTGGCACCCACTAAAAACTCCGCCGTGTGCCTACTCTTACCTTGAGTGGATGGGCCACGAGGACTGCATTGCATGGCATTCGCGACCCATCGTAACCACTACCTAGCCAATGCAGTGTAACCCTGGGCTTAGCCGCTAAGCGCTATTGAATAGCGCTTTCTACGGTAAGCTTTAGTTCAGAATGTTATCATGTGGTTACTAGGAAGGTGTTCCAAGGTAGGCAACATTGACTAAGTTAATATCTACATCATAAAGTTTTTTCCCTACGAAGAAAACGTAAATTACTCATGCAATAAACATTAAAAAACTATAATAATGCTTAAGCGCCATCTGCCAGGTTTTATTTAAACTATAGAAGATGCTTATTGCCTTCTGTTGCTATTCGACACAGCTCTGCTGATTGTGTTGTTTTGTAACACACGCTGGCGTTAATAAACAAGATTGCATTCTTTGACAATAGATGGCGCGATGTGTCGCATGTTGAACTATTTAATACTAGATGGTGTTGCATCTTAAGATTAATCTACTCGACATGGGATGGCGTTATATCATTGGTTCTAGTTACTTGACACTAGATGGCAGAGAAACTTATTTTATGCTAGATAGCATAAGATACGTTTTGATTAGTTATTCTATTAGACACAAGATGGCAATGTTTTACTGGTTTTCAAGTGTCTTGATAAATTAATACACATAACACATTATGTAGGTCATTGTACTACTTAGTAATGGATCCTGCATTACTACCCATACCGACATGCCTATTTCCTTTGAAGTATGAACTCCAACAGAGTGAGAAATAGTTCTAATTTGATATCATCGATTTTTTAAAGCGGTTTTAAAATTCTTACATTTGTACCTCCTTACACTTTGCGCTAACGACATCATTGGTGGGTTATTCAATATGGTTGTTCATTGTAGCAAATCATCATCATCATTTCAGCAGAAAGACGTCCACTGCTGGACATAGACCTCCCCCAATTAAGGGGGGATATGCCCACGCTTGACAGGCGGGTTGGCGATCGCAGTTGTTTGGTTAAATACTCAGAAAACGCTGCTGCCCATCCTCTGGTGAATCCATTAGTCGTCTTTTAAATTAATTAAATAAAATTAATATCCGGCACCACACGGAACCAATAGCAAATAGGAGGCCCATAAGTGATTAGGGCACTTAACTACTCGTTTGTTAAGGTAGGTACCTATAATTTATTTTGTGTGATGTGATTTAAAAGTAATTTTGAGGTAAAAAAGGAAACAAAGAAAATTCGAGAGACTAGTGTATTTTTCAAAATTGACTTATGATCTAAGTAAACCACAAAAAAGCCAATATTTTTAAGAGAAGGTACATTAAACAAACACATAGGGAGTCTTGTGCAATAAATTATAAATAACAGTTTATTTTTAACTCAATACTTAAAGCGTCAAAGGATTCACATTTAAGAATTTCACACTCCCTGTTATTTTGAATCCTTACTTAATCTATAGGTACCGCTAAGTTACGAACCTACAAAAACGCAACAAAATTATACCAAGAAAGATAAAAAGATTATGCGTTTAATACTTTTAATAATGATTTTTTGTGATTAATATACTGAAATCAGTAAACCTAAATACATAATTTTAAATGAACACAGTGATTGGTAGATCTGTGCATTTTTTATTAATTTCTATTAAATGCAATCTAGTTTAAGGCTTGCTCTACGCGATTGTACTAAATCAATTGGACCAAGTATTTATATTTGCTTGCTAGATTGCAGGAGCGTGCATTTGTACATTCCCTGCAGGATAATGACCCCAGCGAACAGATTTCAAGTTTATACTGTACCAACAAGAAACACAGATTAAAAGTTACATCTAAAGATTTTTGTATGAGTTTGAGAAGCCCAACTTCATGATGATTTTAATAATTTACAGTGTTCTTTCATAAGAGATATTTTTACACATAGGACATCCACAATTCGGTGGTTTAGGATTACTAGAACGTAATTACAAAATTATAATAGGTATAAAATAATGAGCTGTCATTAGTATTAAGGGCATGTAAATGAGAAAGCATTTCTAGTGGATCGAGCTTCTCAAACACTAGTTTTATTTACTTGGTCCAATTAATATATGTATCAACTTAACTAATACAAAGAAATTATTAAAATCTAAAATAAACTAACTTAATTTACGGACTAAGAGTATTTTTATTTTGAAAACCTTTCTTTCGAGTTCTTCGTACCATGTTCAATATTAGAATAGTAAAAACGAAAACACTGAAAACACTACCATGAGCTGATGCTGATCTAAAAATTTGTGCTTAACGAAAACTTTTACATTTTAATCTTTCACTTAATATTATTTCAATTGCGCTTGAAGTATCAGGTGCTTACTTTTACTGGGATTAAAAAGCAACAGAATTTAACTTTTTTTTTTTTAATTCCACTTATCAATAGGTTTAGCCTAGCTCCTCACCACTCTAGCGCAAACACTACGCTCTTTACTTTCTTATTAAAAAACACTTTATGGTGCGTACTTACCGCGAGCATTCGCGTGTAATGTATCAGCTCGAGTTTGAGCATTACACCGGTGAATTTGTTACATTACACTCGAATACCCCGCGATGAGTACGCTCCTTTATGTCATGGCCGATGTTCTACCGAATCACAATGGTACGAAGATGTCTACCTTATAACATTAACAGCCTCTTTCTTACAACCTCTTTATAGCTTACTTCTATGTCAACAAGAAGTTATTATTAGCCACAACTATATACTTAAGACACTGCTTTTAATTATTATTGCTGGAAGGAAAAGTGTAAACCAATAGGTACTATAACTACTCGTGAAAACACTAACATTGTTTGCAATCTTAAATATTTAGCATACCATGTAGATTGAAACAGATAATTTTGAAGTAAACCACGAGAGTGTTTATGAAATCAAGGATTTCAACAATGATTCTTATTTAATTTGATCACAATTTAATAATGTCAATGTCAGACATTATTGATTACACCTACCTACCTACATGTGTACAAGGTTCTTAAGTAAAGATAAAAAGCTAAATAACTCAACAACAGGTTTTAAGTAACATCAATCAACGCATCGTTCATGCAAAACAAAATAACATCACTCATTTTATTCGCTCAATATTCAAAAATTTTGAAAATCGAATCAGATTTTACACCTTGGATTCTATTTGTAAAGGTGCGTTCTCAACTTTCTGAATTTGGGGCTGTGCCGTGGGACCGTACAAGCGAATGTGTTCAACGTAACGTCTTTTGTTTTCTGGGTTGTTCATGATGGCGGCGACGAATTCTGAGGTTTCCTTTTTCAATGCAATGATCTTTTGTTGGATAAGTCTGTTCTTGTGCATGAGCGCGACAGTCTTCCAGGCCAGTTCGAGAATAACCCTGTTCTGGGCAGTCTTGTCGACGACTGCTGGGCACGGTGACACAGACACAGTTGTGTTGTCATCACTGGTGGATGGTGACGACAGCCTCTGCAGCCTTTGGATACGTCTGGCTTCACGCAGGCGGGTAAGGTGAGAACCTGGAAAGATAGAGAAAATTTGGTTAATTAAATGTACACAATAATACAAGTAACTTACACTACTACCGATTATTTTTGTCGGAACGAAATTTCAATTTACAAATTACCTACTCAATGACGTCTTCAATAGGTTTTATGGTTATTCATAAATGTACATTTTTTTTAAATTCAGGTGTCCAATTCGTATCAACATCGATGCATATGATAGCTGATCGTTGCAAAACAATGGAACAGTGCCTGTATTTTAGTTAAGAATTGTTGGGTCAATATTATATAACATACAGACACAACAAGCTAAATTTTTTAAATAATAGATATTAAACGTCGCAAGCGTAAATCTAAATAACGAGAAATTCTTTGTATCTTATTTTTAAATATAAAAACGCATACAGGCTGATTAGGTACATTCTGAAAAAAAAAAAACTATGTGAACTCATAAAAATACAAACATTTAAAATTCGAATCTTCGCGGTCATTATGAAGTGGAATTCCAGACGGTAATGAATGAAATCCAGAGGCCAAGAGCACTGGCACCTCTAAAACCCATGTGTAAGTTCTGTGGAGACTTATCACTCAGAATACCGTAAAGTATTGCCAGTCCAAGGCAGACGAGTGGGCAGGCCATTCGAAAGGCACCCATACATACATTATACCTACATTATGTTCAGGATGCCAGTACCTTGACCCGGTGCCGGGGGAAATTGCGCTGCAATTTTATCATTGTGAAATTTTTGTTAAAAATGGCTGGTGGCAACTCGAAATATAAAAATGAATGTTTCTAAATAAAAGTTGGAAAAGTTTTAGAATAGGCACCGAAAATAAGTAGAATTATGGGGTTACCATTTTTAATAATTTAGTTGAAAAACTTTATGAATGAAGCACCAAACTTAACCTACCCACCTTGAACTTTACCTATATCTTTATGAATGAAGTTATGAAAGTATTAAGTAACGGGAAGCTTTCTACGGCTTCAATTTATATGTAATCTGATTTGATCTTTGGGTAAAACTTTTTTTATGCGGAAATTATTATTGGTTTCACGAATTCAATTTAGCCAACCCCTGATTAAAATTCCTAAAATCTATAAATATAGCCAATAAAATTGTTTCCCTGTTACACGCGTCTGAAATTAGATTTTGAAGTTATAAGAGAGTCCAAAAGACATTCCCAATAAATAATTTACTTGTCTGTAGATTATTTATTGGGAATTAATCTTAGCCCTTTATCTTGGAATAGGTAATAACTCAATAATTTGTAGCTATTAAAACATAGCTTTAGCCCTTTAGTGTACTTTATACAAGCTTAACAATGCTAGATCTGCGAAAGCATAGCATTAACACTTGTTCAACTGTGTTATATGTCTATGTTGTTCAATATAAAAACGCAATCTGTTCGAACAATGCTCAGGTGCGGTAAGAGGTAAGTCACGTTACAGGCCGGGCGCGCGGCGTGCGTTCAAAAACCTGCCAACAAAACGGCGATGCGCGTGTGGAGGCCACGTGACGCCGCTGCGTGGTTAGAGAAAACATTTTTATATATTGCAGACTGCAGCCTGTGCACCGCTGGCTTTCAGGCCACGATTACTGCGTGTGGCCTGCAACGTGAGACAGTTTCGTGGATGTGGATATAGGACGAAAAATGTCACGCATCACGCTACTACTACGTTAGTACTATTAGATATTCTGTGCTAGGTACGTACTACACAGAGTACACAGACTAGTCGTGTGAGACGCGTGGATAACGGGTAGAGCATAGTTTCTTGACACCGCTTTATCGACGATTGGCGGAGGTATGTCTAGGATGTGTCAGCTGTTATTTTTTTTGTATAAATAGCACTATGATCAATGATATTTAAGTGTAGATGTTTTATGTAACAAAACAAGCCAAAAAATGTTAGGTACCTAAAAAGTAAATAGGTATGTTAGTTACTTTAAGTTACTTCCCCGTCATTCTTGGTACAATTTCTCTACACAAACGAGGGCATTTTTTTGTTTTTTTGTCACTGGTCACGCTCGGCGCCTCGCTTGACGCAAACTAATAGCAAAACGTCCCAATTAGGACGTTTTCGAGTCTTCAGATTACCGCGCTATTAACATAGGTACCTGAGTTGACTATGATTAATTGGGTGTCGTCGCAGATATAATAGGAACTTTGCAGGTGTCGCGATCGCGAACATGGAATTATTGTTAATAAATTATATACTTATTTATTAGTAAGCAAATTGATTCGTCAAATATCCTATGGTTCGGTAGACTAACAAAATGCCTTTCAAAGTGCCAAATAAATAGACAGGATTGTATATAAAGAAATAACGTCATTGTTACTTTATTACCCTTCACATCTTCTTTTAAACTATGAAAAATCTGTCGTTTTCATTAATTTTCAATAGCAGATAATTTCAATTCAAAACCTTTTGTGTTGTCTATTGTTTGCAATTCAATGTGACTCGGGAGTTGATAGCGTAATCGCTGCTAAGGACATTCTTGCAGACTGCAGCTTATTCGAAAAACAATTCAATAAGATAAATAATTAACAAAGATTTATTAAATAAAATAAAAAATAAATAAATGAATGTTTTTTGGACATTTAATTTTTTACACAGTCTGTTAACTGTAAGGTGTACAAGCGTAACGTGAAGCTAATAAAAATAAAATAAGACTCGTAAGATTACACTTGCAATTTTTTTTAATTTAAAATAAAGTAAAACCATGGCAGCAGTTAGCCGAAAAGTTTTGCTGTCGCGCATTTTTTCATCTCAAAAAAAAAAGTACAAATTTTCAAAGTTCGAACGTAATAAAATGGACTTGCACATGTATACGTTCATCCGATAGTGGCATACATACCTAATTACAAGTCATTTAATTCCCATAACGGTTGCTTGAACAAAGCGAGAAGCAACCACGTGATGCGATGACGTCACCAGCTGCGGGTTAATGAACCTTCACCCGACTATGGTTGCCAATAATAGAACAGCATCAGATCATCATGATAGATAAATAAAATTAAACTTTGTCCCTCTTCATTTAAATGTAAATATTGCTTGTGTTATTGGCAAAGACGCCTGCAATTAAATACGCTCACGTTGCCATGCGTGATGCAGAGAAACACGCAAGAACACATGTGACTGTTGGTGAATGTGGTGTAATCAGCGAAATATCCATAATAAAAATGAGGAAAGTGTGATATTTTACCCTTGTCTTTTTATCCTTGTAGGTTACAATATTAAAATAATAGTTTTATTGAGCAAAGGACTTCATATTCGGAGCGATTTGCACGTTACAAACGATTCAAGTATGTACGTAGGTACATTATACCTACCTACCTCAGTCAGTATTTGGCATTCCCCTTTGCAGGGTTATGTTTGAGAAAATAAGCTATTCAAATAGAAGCAATGTGGATACGGAATGCCAAACATTCTTTATCTCCTTGGTACACACGGCTACACATCAAGCTGTATATTTCCAGTATAAGCTGACGTCGCATTGTATAGGTTTTCCTTACAACGCGAGGTCAGCCTTTACTGGTTTAGTACAGCTTGATGTGTAGCCGTGTGTACACCAGACTTTAGAGAAAGCAAAAATATGAAATGTTAATTCAAAAATTAATATTTCGGAGTCCTCAGAAGTCTTTTAATTATTACTTAAGTTATTGGCACCCCTGAAGTTAACCCATCAGCCCCAGCAACTGCGAAGCAAAGTAAAAAACAAACGAGTGTTTCAAAGTAAATGAGATTATACCTCTTTAACCTCTTACAGCGTCTAATCTAAGCATTCTGGTATGTACTCAATTATTTATCGGGTAAAAGAAAATTGAAAGTAGGCCTAGGTTATATAAAATGTACCTACTCATAACTCAACAGTCCGTCTTAGTCACTAATTAGAAATGTAGGAATAAAATATTCATGATGACCATTAACTGAATGGAACAATACTCGACGACCTTTGACCGTAAATTGGTTTCTTACAATTTAATTAGGAATAAGTTCGGTTCTTAAATATTGGGTTCTTACAACGATAATTCAATACCTTTGCAACTAATATAATGGGGGAATGCTAACTTTTCATGCAACTCATAGTATGGAAATAGTATTATATTATCTGTGGTATGGAATAATAGTTGACAAGTCTTTTATGAGGAAATCCAAAAACAATTTTAGTTCAAGTTTCGTCACGCAACAAAACAAAATTAAAATGCCATGATGGCACATATAACATTCACCACGTAACCACGGAATAAAAAAACTAGAAACAATATGGCTCTAATAACAGCCCAGAATGTGTCTATGTACCCTTACCGACACACGTGAGGCGAGAAATTCGTTTGATTAAGAACTGGGTCACTCGATACAAATATGAGTAATGCGTCAATTGTTCTATTAATATTCTGTAGATAAACGAGCTGTTTTATTAATTTTTTAAACGTATTTACTCAATTGCTAATACAGTATTTTCAGGCACGTGAAATAGTTTTGGTCATATGAGAGTACCGGTACCGCTTTCTTGTAAGAACCGTTATTTGTCGCAGCCTTATGAATATGTAACAAACACAGGTAACAAGCGTAAAGTAGAAACTGTTTACTATTTGTTCACTAACGGCCAAATTAATATCCAATCTATCCACGATTTGCCCTACTAGAGATAGGAATTTGACATAAGCTCCATACAAAATACGTCAAATTTCTATCTCTAGTAGGGCATATCGTGGATAGATTGGATATTAATTTTGGTCGTAAATGTTCTTGTCTAGCCGCCTACATTGAGGTATTATTACTCAATGGTCGCCTACCGAATTTTTATCAACAATTTGTTAGGCGAAAAAACGGCATTTATTCAACATAGCGCTTATTGAATGTCTACAATAAAGACAGCCCCCAAAAACGCCTGCCCTTTACAAAGTGGCTGATTCGCCCCTGCTTTTCTTTAACGAACTCAAAAGTACGTAGCTACAAGGATAAATAAAATTTTATTAATCTAAATTTATCTCTGCCTAATCAAATGTAAAACCAAACCAAACGAATTTAGGCCAAATTAAACTTTACAGAAATATCGGCGATAAATTGTTACGGGCCAGTATTTTTTCTATTTTCCTCATTGTAGTAGATTTAAATCTGCGATGATTTAAAAATAAGTCAATGAAAAAAAATTGGCGGGGTTGTTATTGTTAATATATCTAAAAAATATTTTATTAAATGAATAAATAAATAAATATTTGGGACATTTTTACACAGCACCATCTAGTCCCAAACTAAGCAGAGCTTGTACTATGGGTACTAGACAATGGATATAATACTTACATACTTACTTAATATAAACCATGTATAGATTGTTAATTTTAAAAGTAATAAGTCATAGGAAATGTGGACATCCAGGACGAGATGTCCGTTGGTGGACGTTGTTGTTGAGGACGACACCCAATAAACAAGGACTGTCATCGATTTGTTATTGCCGTACCTAGTCTGTAAACAGGTTCCACAGATCAATGAAACTTTATTATCATAACATTTAGGTACCTAATATATTTTCAGGTACATTACATTAGATATAGTAACAGATTATAGGGATTAACAAGATAATAATAATTATTAAACTTGTAAATTGTAAATCAAAAACAAGAAAACACACTTATTTTCAAACATGATTTACATGAAAGTACAAGTACCTACCTACCTCTTACATAAATAGTTTTACAACTATTGTAAAATAATAAAACAAAGTTTAACCGGATTAAATCGCGTATATTATTTAAATTGGTTTCCCTGACGTTCGTTTCCCTGCGTGCATCGAAACGATTTTAATTAATAATATTGTACGGTAGATTAAAATATTTTTTTTGAAATATTTGTAAAGACACTTGTCATCTTAGTCTACCACGAAATGCTGCAAAGCTTTCGAAACGTCAGGGAAACCAATTTAAATAATATACGCGATTTAATCCGGTTAAACTTTGTTTTATTATAATGTGTAGTGATCGCGAAAACCTAAGAAGTTATTATTGTAAAATAGTTTATGTAAAAACACGAGTCATTGCACTGAAAAGACTTAAACGACTTTAAAACGATTGCAACTGCCATGAAAAAGAATGCAATACATTACATACCTATAGGTACATATTATATGAAAAAGTTATTTTTACATCAAAGTTACAGTGCCAGGCTAAAATAAATACGTTATTAAAAAAAATCCAATAGGTACGTACCGTCTTTGATTTTTTTTTTCAAGAAAGGAAAACAAAAACATTTGGTTAAAGAAAACTCCAGAATTAAGTTAACTAACTGTAGGAAATTGCAAATTGAACTACATGTGGTTCTGAATAGCGATGGGTTATTGACGGTTTTCGTGTCAGTGTAAAGTAACCATTTTTTTCCGATAAATAACAGGTTGAAAAAGCTGTTAATTTTTGACAAGTTTGAAAACAGCTGCATTTATCATTTTCTTCAATATTAACGTTTTTGCATTTAAAACTGTTAAGAAAGAAAAGAAAGGAAGAAAAACTTTTATTTGGCACAGAACGGACAGACAGAACAGGACAGCACAAAAATAACAATAATAATAAAAATACAAAAAAACTAAAATAAAAACTACTAAAATACTATACTTCATTTTAATAATTAAAAAATTGAGTTGGTTTTTGAAACACTTCGTTTGTCAATGTAGGTATAAGTGTTTTGTAAACTGTTCGTTTGACAAATGCATTTTTTTTTTCAACCTGTTTTTTGAGCAATGGAAAACAGTTAATTCTTTTCTGATGAAAAAGTTGTTTAAAAAAGCCGTTCATTGATTCAATGCCCACCGCTAGTTCTGAATTGGGGAGCTAGTTATGGTGCGATCAACCGAAACAATAAGAATAGATAAACCTTCATTACAATTTTCCTTACAAAAAATAACACATAAATAATGTTTTCATTGTTATTACGTCTCGATGAGACCGTTCTCTTTTGTATATAGACCTTCGCATAACGGTCAACGGACGGCCTTGGCAGATATTGTAGTAAACAGCTATTAATAAGCTTGACAGATAGTTTAATCACAAAGTAAATAAGCTTGGTAAATAGGTTGGTCATCACTGCATTATTTTATTGTATACAAGTGGCTTGGTATGTACTGTAGGTACCCAATGATATGTATTTATAAGTAGATATCATTGACTGTATCCCATTTCACCCGTTGAACCAGAAAATTCATAATATTGCATATCCATGGCAGTTTCCCTTGAACTTTGCTTATTTAATTTGAACCGGAAAATTATGGCGGGAAAATTATCCTACCTATTAAAGTTGTTGTGTAGGTACTTTTTAGAGTTTTACCTTAAAGAAAAGTAACTTAAAAGAATAAAAAACAAACAGAATATTTGAAAAACTGATTAGGTATGTGAAAAGCTGATTAGGTATGTGAAAAGCTGATTAGGTATGTGAAAAACTGCTAATCAAAATATGACAGGTTAACTAACTAAATTAACATAAGTGCTTCTTCTTCTATCATGTCGACATGAGCTACATAATGATAACGGCTCATGTCGTGGGGAAAAGATTAGCCAGTCAGCAGGTTGGTAGTGGGGCTGACTGCCCAGGGTGCGCCGGACGAACAATTAATTATCGTCACTCGTGGAGGCTCTTTAACATAACATAAGTGCTAATTTGTCGCGACTACCGATATAAAGGACGGTCTCCTTATTAAATTAAATTTATGTACCTAACTATGATTCTTGGATACAATTATTTATCGGTTGTAGACCAAGACATGAAAAATATAGTATAGTGAAAAAGTGAAAAAGTAAAAAAGTCAAGATGACCTGCAGAAAGCAGTGCCTAGCGCGAGCGTAGCGTTCGAATTTTTTCGTGTTTTAAAAAGAGACATGGTAAGAGCGTTTTACATTCTTTTTCTCTTTACATAATTTCTATGGAGTGTTTTTCAAAATGTATCTAGGTATGTGAAGCTATAAGGTATGTTGCGGTTATAAAGTTCGCTTAGTGTTGCATGTTGCTATATTTAATGTAGTTTGAATAAAATGAAAACTAAAATAGGTTGTAGGGATTGCTTATAAATGCACTTAGGGTTCTCACAGGCAATAAAAAGAGGTATATGGATAGCAGAAGATGCTTGAAGTAACAATTACCTACCTACATAACATAACATGACGCCTGTATTTCCCCGAAGGGGTAGGCAGAGGTGTATAGGTAGTACACCCACATTTCGCCAGTAATGTTAGAGTCCCATGTAATAGGGGGCGAGCCTATTGCCATTAACCGGGCACAAATCCATACTCCGGGCTGCTACTAAGAATTTTCTAATGGAAAAACCCAATAACACTTTGTCCGACCTGGGAATCGAACCCAGGACCCCACGCTTGCGAACACTAGACCAACGAGGCAGTCCTACCTACATATTAGTTAAAAAATGTTTACCAGCAGGAAAATCAGAAGCACGTCGTAAAGTCCATCCAAAATATAATATTATTGCGTACCTACTATATTATGTTTCTTCAACAGTATACATATAGTATGCCGAGCCGAAGTATAGTAAAATACTGTATTATAATGGTACGGTTGGCAACCCTAACCATATACCAACAAGTTTAGCTTAACTAATACTAGAATTGATAAAGCTAAAGTAGGTATTGTTATTATGAACAGTTGTGAGTAGCGTATTATGAATTATGAAACCTTCGCCTTGCGGTAGGTCAGTTCGAAGTGCAACGTTGTGAAAGGCTACGACATTATTGTTTTGATTGGAACCTATTGTTAGAATTGCTTACAATAACTATAAGCACTATAGCCAATATTAGCCATTTAGAACATTATTCGTTTACTACAAAAGATTTACGGCAAAATTAATAACCGACCTATCCAAGATTTGCTTTATCTATCTATTAGCGGCCAAAATTAATATCCAATGTATCCACGATTTGCCCTACTAGAGATAGGAATTTGACATAAATTAAATTAAATCCCCGCCAGGTGGACCGAATACCTGAAAAACGTGGCTGGGGGGACATGCATGATAGGAGCAGCACAGGGGAGGCACCGAGGTAGCATAACCCATACCCAGAGTGCCCCTCTACTGTGCTGAAGATGGACACCGGGTAGGTTTTAGTGTGGTGAAAATTCCACACAGCCTCTCCCCCATGAGGCTGGTAGCCTTTTGAGGGTTCCTTCTCGAAAAAAAAAGGATGTAAGATAATACAGTCCCCATTTCATTTCATTTTCGTTTCTTCCATTTTCTACTGTGGCTGTGGCTGATAAAGAAGGCCTATTTAAGTTATACGTGAATTATAATTATAAAATCCAATTAAGATTAAATAAAACTCTAAAATCTTGGCTGAAAATAGCCTCTAAAATAATAAAAGCGATACTAATGAAACAATACCAAACAATCATAAGAAACTATTGATGCATACCCAACGTGTGGCACCTCCCATCCTATACCACCCTATTCGCGACCATACATAACAGAAAACTAGGCTATACCGCAAAATTGTAATTAGGAAAAGCAACCGTACCTTTCTTAATCTTTCTGGTCCTTTTTTCACACATGGTGGCAAACAAACACAGCTTATAAACACTGGGTTAACACGATCTGTCAATATTATTGACAGGTACAACGAATACACTATTGAAACGAAGAGCGCGTGCGAACTGTTTCAATACCGAATGTGGAATGACTTCGCTTGGCAAGTTGGAAAGGTTGGCTTGTTTGAAAATCGAATTCAGCCGCGTCGTCGTAGCGTTCGCGTACTATCGGTGCTTAGAAGGAGACGGAATCAGGTGTTGTAGTGCTACGGTTAACGTTACCCTGACGAAAATTTTTTATTAAAAAACACGCATTTTGTTCTGTATTTTGCTAGATGTATGCATTGTATTTTATATACAAGCACATTACTTAAGAAATTAATCATAGTAATTGGCTACGACATTTTTTTTAATAGTGTTTATTTGCAAAACTTAGTATAAACAGTGTACGAGTATAGAAAATAAACAGCATCCAACGTGCGTAGAACTAATAACATTTATATTTATGTTTGTACATGTTGTTGCAAGTCGTAAACACCGCAAAATACTAGGCACTGAGCACTACGCTCGAGAATATGCTATGAGTAGTATTTATTTTTACTTACTTACTAATTTACTGCCGTCATTTCATGATTAGGTCGTCGGTCCACCTGGCAGGGGGGCGCCCTACGCTGCGTTTGCCGATACGCGGTCTCCACTCAAGGACTCGTCTGCTCCAACGGCCATCGGTCCTTCGACAGAGATGGCCAGCCCACTGCCACTTCAGCTTACTGATCCTACAAGCTATGTCGGTCAATCCGGTTCTTCTCCGGATAATCTCGTTGCGGATTTTATCCTTCAAAGAAACTCCAAGCATAGCTCGCTCCATAGCTCGCTGAGCGACTTTAAATTTGTGGACTAGCCCAACTGTCAGTGTCCACGTCTCGGCACCGTAAGTCATGACTGGCAGGACGCACTGATTGAAGACCTTTGTCTTCAAACTTTGCGGTATAGGCGACGAGAAGACTCGGCGAAGTTTGCCGTGGCTGGGGGGGACTGGATGCGGAAGGCAGAGGACCGAGCGTTGCGGCGCAACTTGGAAGAGGCCTATGTCAGCAGTGGACTGCGATAGGCTGAGTTGATTTCATGATTGATTTCATTTGTAATTTAGGTATTAAGGTCAGGCTTTAATTTGCAAAATAATTAAATACAGACAGGTAAAGAACATTGAGCTAAAAGACGGCGCCACCTTAACAATTTTAGTTTTTGAGTATTGTTTTTACTTAGTAATCTATGGAAATTCCTTTTTTTTTTTTTTTTTTTTTTTTTTTTTTTTTTCCGTGGGGAAATCCTCATGGACGCACTCCGCCCGGGGTAGGCGGAGCCAGTGTCGGACTCTTACCGACTAAAACCACCACGGTGTTCCTTCAACTACCTTAGCCGGGGGCGTGGGAACCCGTGAGTATTCACACAACCACCCCCGACAGGTCCTGGCCCGCCACAAGCAGGCGAGCCCCTTCTCCCCGTGCGGCCTAAAGTCAGCCGCACCCTCCTAGGCGGCGCACACGGAACACTGCACGCCACCTCATCTCATGGGCCTTTACCAGCTGCGCCAACTACGCCGGCTGTGCCAGCTACGCCAGCTGCTGGTCGGGCAGCAGACTACCCCGAGTCTGCTGCTCGCAGGCCCTACCTCCCGTAATTTTTTATAGAGGTTTTCTTCCTCGCGGTCCGGGCGGTGAAGCCAAGACCCTCGGTCCCAAGAGGCGCGAGAACACTTCTCAGCAGGCACTCCTGGGGTTACGAGATCGACGGGGGCAGGGAAAGACAGTCCCCCCGCTGCCTGCCCAGTGGCAGGGTGAGTGCACACCGGGCCCGCCCCTGCTCCTCCACTGTGCCCTCTGCTGATATCAGAGGGACACGTGGAGCAACTCCCTACTGGCCCAGAACGGGCCCCTCCCGCGCCAGAATATTCGCCACAGGCAATAAAATCCCCCGAAGGTTAATCCCTCGGCAGGATTTTATTTCCCGTGCCCAGGATGCACCGGCCAAACAACTGCCGATCCCTCCAGACGTGTCCAGAAGGACAAGCAGCCGTCAGGCACACGTGGAGGTTTTCTGGCCAGCACCCCATCTATGGAAATTCCTGGAGTGAGCCTCTCTAACAGACAAATTAATATTTTACTATTTAAACTGTGTTAATAAATAATATGCATAGCATATTTATAAATCCCAAAAAAAATACAATAAAACTCACTCTTAATAACCTTATAAAGCACAATAATACGCGACTTTCAATTTATATCCGAGATTTCAACCTCACTATCACATAATTTTAAAAATAATTTTCCATGAGTATTTTCCCAATTTCCCGGTAACATTTACCCCTTTCATGTGACAACCCATGGAGCTCAGACGTCCCGCCGGGGAGCGTTCACTCCGCATGAAAAAACACGTGTCTGATGAACAGGACCACTGTCTACCACACGTGGACCTACTAAGCGATTAGACTTGTCACATTATACGCCAAGATAGCGGACGATATTAGGAAAAATTAGACATGTGGGCGGAATTAAACTTTTGTCACGTTTGATGCGACGTGTTTTTCAGCTTGTTGGTTTTAGTTTAAAAAAAAGTTTGTTTACTTGTTTCTTAACAAGGAAACATAGCTATTTCTATAAAAAGCAATTAAGCATGATATATCACGGTTGAGTGGAGTTATTTAAAAAAATTAAATTATCAATAAGATATACAATCAAAGTTGGTAAGAAAAGTACCCTCCTAGGTTTGAGTGTGGCACTTACATTCATCCTCGTATCAACACATTTATTTATAAATATATCAACATGTTACTTTCTTACATGTTATAATTTAATAAAAAGTAGTTAGACACCCGAAATAAAGACTTTTATCATTATTATTATTTAGTTAGACACCCTAAGTAATAGTTAATAATAACATAAATACGGTTAAGAAGTAGATTGTTTTAAATTTCTATCTCAAACATCAATGCCCGCTCGAAAATCTCGTAGCATCGTAGCTCTATGTCCACGCACGTTGCGTGTGACGTCATGGGCGGCGGCGCGCGCGCAACGTGGGCCGGTCCATGAGTCACCACGCACGTTGACTAACACACATTGCCTAACTGCTGTGCGTTCGACTTCAAATTTCTATCTTATCGCAAACGTACACATACGTAGACATGGGTAACTCAACAAAAATGCGTGAGCTGCAGCTCAGCTCACGGTTCAGGTCAGTGAACCGGAGCTGTGAACCGGCTCACAGATCAGCTCAATTTGTTTATCTGCCTACTTCGAGTTATGATCTGTGATGCGAGTCGCTGAGCTTACAGAGCGTTCGATCTGTTTGAGCTGCGCCAACTCGCTCACTCTGCGGCTCACCGCCGATCTGTCGCCGCTCCCGCTCTCCGGTTCGCAACGAACGTTGTCGCACAGATAGATACTATTCTTTGAGCCGTGAGCTGCGTATTTTGTCATTGAGCTGCAGCTCAACAGCTCAAGCTTATTGATCTGCATATTTGAACCGGTTCTGAGCTGAGTTACACACCTCTACACATACGTAGCTTGGAGTAGCTTCTAACCAAAGAGATTAAATTAGTAAGTATTTTAATGTCTTTGCTTCTAACATATTAAATTCAATGGGGAAATTATGAAATTAAGGAGAATAGATAGAATACACTCTTGATCTAGGTACTTACCATTAAATTTGAAAGAACGTTACATTTGTGTGCGTGCACTGTGCAACGAATGTGGTCGCCTTTAAACTTCGCCAAAACCAGTAAAGGCTGACCTCGCGTTGTAAGGAAAACCTATACAATGCGAGGTCAGCTTATACTGGAAATGTACAGCTTGATGTGTAGCCGTGTGTACATGTGTACTAAATATTTACACACACAGAAAAGCAGATGTATGACGAGCAAGCTCACATTTTTCAACATTCGCTTAATTTTGCAACGTGATTCACCTCGCACGTTGTGTGAGCGGTCTCTCAAACATAATGCTTTGTACCGTCTAGTAGATAATTAGGTACGTAGTAATTTTATCAACGGATGTATTACCGTTATAAAAATCGCATACGCATTGGCATGTGCCATAATTAGCAAACTATACTTTGTTTGTTAGGGTTCCGTACTCGAAGGGTGCCATACGGGACCTTATTACTCTCGCTATACGCTGTTCGTCCGTCCGTCTGTCTGTCACAGGGCTGTATCTTTGTAACGGTAATTGATAACCAGTTGAAATTTTCACAGAATATGTGTTACTATGGTGCCTATCACGAAAAATACTAAAAATAAAAAAAGTTTAAAACTAAAGGGAGGGAGGATCCCCATACAAGAAACCTCAAAAAAACATGCATTTTTTTCAACGTTTTTGTTCCTGCTCTATCTTCAAAACGGTAATACATACCAGCGTCAAACTTAGTCTGATTATAGTGCATACTATTTAGTTTAGCAACAAATACTAACAATAGGAAAAACATAGACATATGTGGTGGTACCTGCGTAAGAAAGATATGCAAAAATTCAAATTTCACACAGTGCGTTCATATCTTTTGATGAACTCTCGTAAATTAAAAACGATTTACCCTACTAGAGATAGAAATTTGACATATCTTGTATGGAGCTTATGTCAAATTCCTATCTCTAGTAGGGCAAATCGTTGATAGATTGGATATTAATTTTGGCCGTAAATCAGTTTATATGGGGTATCACTACCAGGTCAATGTGTAGTACGGAAACCTTACTGCGCGAGTCCGACTCGCACTTTGCCAGTTTTATTTTTCTAATTTCGGCCTTTTGGGTGATGTTAGGTTATTACCCGACTGCGCCAGAAGGAGGGTTATGTTTTTCGAGTGTATGTATGTATATTTCTTTGGCACGCTCTATGGCCTAAACGGCTTGATGGATTTTAGCTTGAGAGGTGTCGTTAGATTTTTCTTAATTGTGAGAGTGACACTGGGTATATCAAAATTATATTTATAAATCAAAATGGCCGCTTTTTGGAGCCATATTACGTCATAAAAAATATTTTTTTTCACCAAAACCTATTGAGTGGGGTATCAAAATAAAGGGTTTTATAAATGCTTTACAAAAATATACACAACTTATATGTTTAAATGTAATTTGGAATGAGAAATGCTAAAAAACAACAAAATATTCAACGTTGAAAATGAATTGGGTACCTATACATACATTTATATTTACCTGTATATTTATGTGTGACCTTAAAAATATTAAATTAATAGCGCGATAAAACATGACAGAACTAAAAATTTTGAAATAAAAAAGTTAATTAACAAAACCAAAAAACCCGACTGCGTGTATATATAACTGAAAAGATGTAAACAAGACTTGTGTAGGTATATCTGAAAGTATCAAATCAACACGCAGGCGGAGGCTACCTATGAACTACTTATGTAATTCATGACCAAAACATACGTAGCTTCCGACTGCGTGTTGATTTGATACTTTCAGATATACCTACACAAGTCTTGTTTACATCTTTTCAGTTATATATACACGCAGTCGGGTTTTTGGTTTTATTAATTAATTTTACTTTTCTTTTCACAAACGTTTATTAACATCACAAGTATAGAAATAAATCACTAGCATAAAGATACACATATCTTTATGTGGAAGCTGGTCATCAGCAAATATCCTTACCTATAGGTATCAGACTGCCTCGTTGGTCTAGTGGTTGCAAGCGCGACTGCTGAGCGTGGGGTCCTGGGTTCAAGTCCCAGGTCGGGCAAAGTGTTATTGGGTTTTTTCATTAGGAAATTCTCAGTAGCAGCCCGAAGTCTGGATTTGTGCCCGGTCAGTGGCAATAGGCTCGCCCCCTATTACATGGGACTATAACATAACTGGCGAAATGTGGGTGTACTATTACACCTCTGCCTACCCCTTCGGGGAAATACAGGCGTGATGTTATGTTTTTTATAGGTACCATGCAGCGACAACACGTACCATGTCATTTATAGTTTGTATTTGTCTGTAGCGCAGGACCAGTCGTTGTGGTGATGCTTGGGGAAGGCCTATGTCCAGCAGTGGACGTCTTTCGACTGAAATGATGATGATAATTTGTCTGTAAGCTTTCCTAAAATACATAAATAAAATACTTTTAATTATAATCATTCATTTAGCTTATAATTTACCCGAGTTTTTAAACAAAACACCGACACTTTGCATTTTTACCGACTTCTAAAAGAAGAAGGTTATATTAGCATCAAATTTTCCTAAGTACACACGGCTACACATCAAGCTATACTTTTCCAGTATAAGCTGACCTCGCATTGTATAGGTTTTCCTTACAACGCGAGGTCAGCCTATACTGGTTTGGTACAGCTTGATGTGTAGCCGTGTGTACCTACCTAATTTTTTATTGATTACCTACCTACCAATTTTACTATAGATAGTATACTATACATTTAGTATCTGCAAAAAAAATACCTACTTATATCTAACATTACTACAGTAATTCCATGACAAACGCTACCGCGAACCAATTTTTAAAATAACCTTTATACCCACAGAAATAGATAGAAAGGAAAAGTGGGCAGTGCGCTCGTGCCAAAACTCTGCATCATAGTGCAGTGCATTTCAAAGCCTTTCTCAGTACGCCTTATGACTTGTTTCTGTAAATACTGTAACAAAAACCCGCAGAAATGCCTTATTGTGCTGTTTCTAACTGCAGAAACAAAAGCTGTAAAGTACATTTGATTAAGGTTAATTTTTTAAAATTAATGACGTCAATATGTAAGGCGTAGTTTGTTCGAAAGTTGCCACGCATGAATCGCAAGTAGAAATGTGATTACAACCATTCTATCTCTATCTATTTCTATGTTTATATCCATATTATTGTAAAAACAGCAAAACTTTTACTTGAGTCTCGATTTTAGTGTATTTATACTCAATTAAAGTCAGGTCACAATGCTTTATCAATAGTAGATGATAATGTAAGGTAGGTACATACTATTTAAATTGTGGAAAGAAAAAATCGCTCACTAGCAGGATTCGAACCTGCGACTCCTGGCTCAGTACGCCAGTGCTTTAGCCACTAAGCTACTGTGAACATTTTTTTCTTTCCACAATTTAAATCGTGAGATATCGTTTCGCATGCGTAAATGCGTTAAAAATAATAAAATATGTAGGTACCACAGACATAGTAAAAAATATAGACTAAGTGCTGCGAACAACCATAGTGAAGCCAACAAAAACCGTGCTCCTTCATGTACAACCAGTGCTCACGTACACACCAAGGATATTTGTTTTCGCGATGCTTACTGGAAGATGCCGCGACATGTGAACTGAGAGGGGTGAGCACGGTTTAAGGTGCATGTGTGTGCATGAGCACTGGTTGTACATGAAGGAGCACGGTTTTTGTTGGCTTCACTATGGTTGTTCGCAGCACTTAGTCTATATTTTTTACTATGTCTGTGGTACCAACATATTTTATTATTTTTAACGCATTTACGCAGGCGAAATGTTTATTATATATATTTACTATGTCTGTGGTAAGTACCTACTATTGCTATTACTGCCCGCTGCAGGATGCAGTTCATAAGTCTAAGAACAATATTACGCGACATTGGTCATAGACCTATGACCTGCAGCCTGCAGCGGACAATAATAGTACCGTTCGTAATACCGTTATTATCTACGACATAGATCTGCCACACGTAGATACGTCAAATTCACGTACACACGGCTACACATCAAGCTGTACAAATCCAGTATAGGCTGACCTCGCGTTGTAAGGAAAACCTATACAATGCGGGGTCAGCTTATACTGGAAATGTACAGCGTGATGTGTAGCCGTGTGTACCATTAAAATTAAGCCCTTTTCACACACACGGTTTCTGTGTATACGGCGACCGGGACGGTTCAGTAATGCAATATTAAAATCTTGGACGAATAAAAAAGGCGGACGGAATCTCGCGAAGCAAAAAGTGAAGCACCCATAGTAAGACGGCCCGCTTAAAAGTACGGGCTGGCACGGACACATTCACACCCATCATCATCATCATTTCAGCGGAAAGACGTACACTGCTAGACATAGGCCTCTCCCAATTAGGGAGGGATATGCCATAATCGTCACGCTTGGCAGGCGGGTTGGCGATCGCAGTTGGTTGGTTAAATACTCAGAGAACGCTGCTGCCCATCCTCTGGTGAATCCCTTAGTCGCCTTTTACGACACCCATGAGAAGATATAGGGTGGTACAATTATTTATGTCCGACACCACACGGAACACACACAGCCATAGTAAGATCACGCAACAAATCTCGTGTAACGGTAGTCATTGTCGTAGTGTCACAGATAAAATAACAATATATACACACCGGCACAATTAGCGGAACAGAAAAAAAAGTGAGACTATGAGATAATAACGCATATATTTGACGAAAATGTAATTAGACACAAAATAACAAATTGATTAACATCTTTTAACAACGACTTTGAAAAGTCTTCGTTATTTTTTATTGAAAAATAAAGAAATTTGAAATAAGTGAAATTTTCAGATGATTATGAACCATCACAAAAAATAAAAAAAAGCAAGCATTAAATGATTTAACAATAAAATTTAAGCAAAATTAATAACGAGTGTTTCCCCCTCTTGCTCTGATTACGGTTTCCATTCGTCTGGGCATGCTACAGATTATGTTATCGATGATTTCTTGAGGCAACCGCTCCCACTCCTCAAGTAATGCGTTTCCAAGTTCATTCAGATTGTTGGGGGGTGGCATTCTGGATTTAACCCTTCTTTTTAGCAAGTCCCAGACATGCTCTATCGGATTCATACCGGGGGAATTTGCTGGCCACTGCATCGACGGTATACCTACGTGGCTCAGATATGCCTATACCGATTGTGCACTATGAGCACGAGCATTATCTTGCATTAGAATAAAGTCGTCACCAATAAATGGGGCAAATGGTACAACATGTTCTTCTAAAATGTCTCTGATGTATCGATCTGCTGTCATGGTCCCTCTTGTGACTATCACTAACTCCGTGCGAGCTCCCAAACATATCCCTCCCCAAACCATAATCGAGCCACCACCATAAGCCACTGTGTGTTCAAAATTAGACTGTATGTGGCGTTCTCCTTTGCGTCTCCATATTCGCTGTCTCCCATCGATCTGTTTTAAAAGAACTCTGCACTCATCAGTAAAGAGAACCTGCTGCCATTCGTTCAAATCCCAATGACGATGTTCTCGCTCATAGCTTAATCGGTTTACGCGGTGACGTCTCTCAAGTTTTGGGCCTTTGGCAGGTATATACGACCCTAAACCAACTTCTTCAAATCTCCTGCGAACTGTACGCTCACTTACTCG
The DNA here is from genome assembly GCA_949699075.1 of Asteroscopus sphinx. NCBI lineage: Eukaryota > Metazoa > Arthropoda > Insecta > Lepidoptera > Noctuidae > Asteroscopus > Asteroscopus sphinx. The sequence continues at coordinate 14,198,515 of OX453022.1, read as the reverse complement.
TACTCCTCGAACGTCTTCAAGTTCATTTCGAGCTTGTACAGCCGTTAATCGCGTATTCCTACGAACTCCAAGTTGTAAAAAACTGTCATCTCGCCTCGATGTACATCTTTTTCTACCTTGACCCCTCCTCCTCACAAGAGAATTAGACGATCTGTACCGCTGGATGCTGCGATGAATCGTTGATACTGGTCGACGAAGCCTTGAGGCAATCGATCTGTAGGTATGGCCATTTCTTCTCATTTCATCAGCCCTAATGATTTCCAGTGATGTTAAGTCAGGCATAATAAAGAGCTTTTAATAAACAAAATTGCCTATAGAATAACAAATTTATAAAAAACCATTAAGTGCAATTTTTAAAAAAAATTACAATTACGTAGTTATTACTCGAACAAGTTGACAAAACGTATTGTTCGGGAAAATAAAACAAATATAATGAAAAAAGTGTATGTCGTCTAATTTTCTATTTTCAAATTTGACAATAAATTTAAAAAATATCATAACTGGCCAGTTCCTCAAGTAAAAGATTTTAAAATCCTGCTTTTTTTGTGTTCCGCTAATTGTGCCGGTGTGTATATATCTGGTGAGTTAAAATGCTGTCTAAATTCTAGTAGGTTTAGGAAAAAAACTAAGTGCTTCAATCTTTTCTTGGAGAGATTCCGTCCGCTATTTTTTGTTTGTCCGAGAATATAATACGACGTCTGTGGTCACTAGGTTCGGGTGTCGGACTGCTGATCACGAGGTCGTGGGTTCGATTCCCACAGAACACAAATATTTGTGTGATGAACATAAGTGTTTTTGTTGGTCTGGGTGTTTCTTATGTATTATAAGTATGCATTTACAAAAAAAAAGTGTATAAGTATTATATCCATTGTCTAGTACCCATATTACAAGCTCTGTTTGGTTTGGGACTAGATGGTGCTGTGTTAAAATGTCCCAAAAATATTTATTTATTATTTATAATACAACCTTTCATACGATACCGCGAGTACCGCGACCGTATGTATATGACCATGGCATACGTGTGTGTATGAAAAGGGACTTAGCGTTACTGACACGCATTTGCCGCATTTGACAGGCATTTTAAGGCATTTTAGGGGTGCGGCCATAGCACTTCCGTATTAATATATGGTATAATAATAATACCAGGCCCCTCAGAAAGTATTGCGAAAAAAAGTTTTTATATATGGGAGACTGGCCAGTTATAATGTTTTTCGAAAATATGTTTATTTATAAGTAAAAATAAGTAAGTTCCAATTTCAAAATTTCCCTCCACATTTTTTGCGAGTTAATTCAAAGTATTGTGTCTCACTGAAATATGGATCTGCGCCGGGAACATTTTAGAGCTATGATTTTATACGATTTCAAGTGTCGCCTGAAACCGGATGAATCGTACGATAGACTTCAAATGGCATTCATGGATGAAGGCCCTTCCAAGGCAACCCTGTATCGTTGGTATAACGAATTCAAGCGCGGTCGACCAACTTTGGGGGATGACGAAAGAAGCGGTCGCCCTTTGACGGCTGTTACCGAAGAAAACGTGCTAGCAGTGAAAAATTTAATCCAAGACAATAGGCGAATTACATATCAGGAGATTCAACACATATTGAAGATTGGATCGGGAAGCGTTCACGAGATTCTACACAGCCATCTTCGCGTGAGGAGGATAGTATCACGCTGGGTGCCGCACAACCTCACCGATGCCCAGAAGCAGGCCCGGGTGGAATGGTACCGTGATATGCTTAACAAATTTGAAGCAGGCTCGTCTCGGCGTGTTTACGACATCGTTACAGGTGATGAGTCCTGGATTTATCAATACGACCCAGAAACCAAGCGCCAGTCGACTGTTTGGGTGTTTCAAAATGAGCCAACGCCTACCAAAGTGAAGCGATCTAGAAGCGGGGGTAAGATTTTGATCGCTAGCTTTTTTAATTTGACTGGCCACTTGGTATCAATTCCCTTACGGGATCAAAGAAGCATTAATGCCGAATGGTATACTACCAAATGTTTGCCAGAAGTTTTCTCTGTTATAAGCAACAAGCGACCAAACACAGGGCTCCGCGGGCTACTGCTCCACCACGACAATGCACCTGCGCACACCGCACTCAAAACGAGGGACTTCCTGGACAGCACGCCAGTCAAACTCCTGGGTCACCCTCCTTACAGCCCTGATCTAGCACCGTGTGACTTCTTTTTATTCCCAAAAATAAAAAATCAGCTCAAAGGGATACAATTTTCGTCGCCGGAAGATGCGCTGGCTGCGTTCGAGCAGGCTGTAAACGAGGTGTCTGCGGCGGACTGGAAAAAGTGTTTTGAAAACTGGTTTAGGCGCATGAATCTTTGTATAGAGGCTGGTGGAAAGTACTTTGAAAAGATTTGATAAAAATATATGTACGTATAGAACAATTTTTTTTAGTTTCGCAAAACTTTCTGAGTGTCCCACGTATTTTGTATGGAGCTTATGTCAAACTCCTATCTCTAGTAGGGCAAATCGTGGATAGATTGGATATTAATTTTGGCCGTTAGTATTCAGATCTAAGAGAAAACCTAAGCCTAACCATAAGAAAAGAGAAGACTATTACCTATTCTATGGCCTAACCTAAGCCATAAGAAAAGAGAAGTATTATTACCTATTCTATGGCCTAATCTAAGCCTTGGTGAGAAAACTATGTAAGATATATTAGAAGAGAGATTTTTATCTATGTGATTAAATTCGTTACAAAGATAAATGTAGTTATTTTCTCTTTAAAACAAAATTTATATAGGTAATTGGAAATTCTGTATCAGATATCTAAGAATCAAAATACGTGTTTCCCCAAGGCAATCGTCCTTTATAGGCTGAATAATATTTATTTATAGATTGTCATACGATCTCACACTATTGTTAACATTATTCTAAACGATAAGACAAGTTTATTTAAGATGTATCTTACGAATTATACAATAATGCTTCTTGTTTAACTAGGTATTAGGTATGTGTTGATATACATTAGGTACGACTACTTACTTAGTTCTACATAAAATAATAATTTATCTAATCTCCAGCACAGATCTTGCACCAAACAAAGTTACAGTTTGCTTGAAGTATAGAGAATGTTATGTTTATAGGTATATGGCAGATACAATTAATAAGTTAGAACTATGTTTTATGTGTTAAGATATTGATTTAAGCGATTGTAACATACTCTTTATTTCTTATCTATGGCAACTTCCTTCTGTCTTGTCGTTGATAGCTCTGTGGATAAAAATGTATTTGTTTTGTGTGCTAATATAAAATAATAAAAAAGGTGTCTGCGGCGGACTGGAAAAAGTGTTTTGAAAACTGGTTTAGGCGCATGAATCTTTGTATAGAGGCTGGTGGAAAGTACTTTGAAAAGATTTGATAAAAATATATGTACGTATAGAACAATTTTTTTTAGTTTCGCAAAACTTTCTGAGTGTCCCACGTACAATTAAATCTTAATATGAAACAATCAAAATTGTTAAAAAATTTAACTCAAAAAAGTAAAGATTCATTTTATATGAAATATAAATAAAATAGATGGCGTGACGACCTGATGAAGGTTGCGGGTATCCACTAGATGCGGAAAGCGCAGGGCCGGTCGTTGTGGCGATACTTGAGGGAGGCCTATGTCCAGCAGTGGACGTCTTTCGGCAGAAATGATGATGATGATGAAATGGCGTTAAAGGTGAGGTCAGCTTACAACTCTGTGTCCGTATATTCAATGTACTCTATGGGTATAATAAAGCAAATCTTAGCCTGACGTGACGCTACATTTTCTCCCGTACACATCTACCGCAAGCCCCCATAAGGAACTTTATCTATATTATTATTATTACTATAATAAAACTGTAAAGGTCGAAAAGTCTGTACATTGAGTTTTTTTTCGCGAAAACCGGCTAGAGGGACTAGAAATAAGCTATAGAACACGAATTAATCGTTTAAAAAAATTATGTCTGTCTGTCTGTCTGTCTGCCAACATAACATAGCCCATCACTGTCCCGCTGCTGGGCATGGCCCTCTTCTTGGAATGAGAAGAGTTAAGGAACTGGATATTGTTAGTGTAATAGATTATCATAACATAATCAGCTCATTACCTACTGCCCCACTGCTGGGCACGGACCTCTTCTCGCAACGAGAAGAGTTAAGAAACTAGAAAATATAGAATAACATAACGTAGTCAACCCATTACTGTCCCACTACTGGGTATGGCCCTCTTCTCAAAATGAGAAGAGTTAATGAACTGGATATTATTAGTATTCTAGAATAACATAACATTACCAGCCCATTACAGTCCCACTGCTGGACACGGGCCTCTTCTCAGCATAAGAAGAGATGTGGTTAGTGTTATAGAATAACATAATCAGCCCAATTACTTCCCACTGCTGGGCACGAGCTTCTTCTCAGAATGAGGGAGTTTAGGGCTAATTCCATGAAATTCCATCACCTTAGCCGGTTGGTTGTAAAAACAAAATATAGTATGGTCGGTAAATAGTGTAATCGTCTGTGTAGGCGCTTATATGTATATATTTGAAGATATTGTGTTCATAATTATGACACGATGTTATTTTCCGACATCCACGCGGACGGAGTCGCGGGCACAGCTAGTACTTATTAAATCTGAAATGTAGGTACCTATTTTATTTTGTCTCTGATAAGGATGGAATTATGTAACGAGTGATAAATCCGAATGGCAAGTGTTTTACACCCGTAGATACAAATTAGGCTCCGATCGGCGGTGCTGAACAAATCAGACGAAAATCAGTGAAGTCACTGCCGTAGTTTTTAAAACGATTTTTACACATGGCAATGCGAGATCATAACATATGCTCTGTTTTATAATGCAATTACATAAAAAATAAAATTTCTATTCATGTCATACAACTTCAACGTGTGAAGTGATCGCTTACGAAGCAAACTGACAAACAACTACGGAAAAGTTAGAAGTAGTTTATATAAAAAAGGTATTTGAATAAATAATTCCGTGTTATTATAATAAACGTGGTGTTCTACATAAAAAAATGGTTAAGTGATTTAAATCATGCCGCTTTTGTATTCGGTATGGTGATAAGACACGAGGTTGAGTTGAGGCAGGTCTACATACGTTGCTAGAGGCACGTGTTGCTACACATGTATGAACGCTAGGGTGGTAGGTACCTCAAGAATAACGTGCTAGAACAATGTGCTAAGATATTTTTACGACTTTTGATATGAATTAAATTAAATAATTTATGTTCGTCGAAGGGTCGGCACTCGAAGTTGTAACGGAATACGTCTACCTAGGGCAGGCAATTCAGCTTGGTAGACACAACTTCGAGAAAGAAGCCAACAGAAGGATCCGTTTGGGCTGGGCAGCATTTGGCAAACTTCGCCGAGTCTTCTCGTCGCCTATACCGCAAAGTTTGAAAACAAAGGTCTTCAACCAGTGCGTCCTGCCTGTCATGACTTACGGTGCCGAGACGTGGACACTGACAGTTGGGCTAGTCCACAAGTTCAAAGTCGCTCAGCGAGCAATGAAGCGAGCTATGCTTGGAGTTTCTTTGAAGGATAAAATCCGTAACGAGATTATCCGGAGAAGAACCGGAGTGACCGACATAGCTTGTAGGATCAGTAAGCTGAAGTGGCAGTGGGCTGGCCATGACTGTCGAAGGACCGATGGCCGTTGGAGCAGACGAGTCCTTGAGTAGAGACCGCGAATCGGCAAACGCAGCGTAGGGCGCCCCCCTGCCAGTTGGACCGACGACCTAAAGAACGTGGCTGGGGGGGACTGGATGCGGAAGGCAGAGGACCGAGTGTTGTGGCGCAACTTGGTAGAGGCCTATGTCCAGCAGTGGACTGCGATAGGCTGAGTTGATGTTCTTATTCAATTCGTAAAAAAGGGAGATTCTTTTTAAGGGCGCGCGGTATCTCAATGACCTTGCTCGAATGGGCGTTGCCGATCAGAATGATGCAAAGGGAGCGCGGGGACACTTCATAATAACATCGTCATGTCCAGCAGTGGACTGCGATAGGGTGAGTTGATTGATATGAATTACATTTATAACTTACAATCGCATTGCTGGTTATAAATGATGAGCGCATGCAAATGCAATAATGTTAGTTTATTTTACTTTATTTGGGGAACAAACAGATAATAAGAAACTTTAGTACACAAATAGGTAAAACATACCAGCTTAGCAACAAATACTAAAAACAGGACAAACATAGACGTATGTGGTGGTATGTTGCCAGCATAAGAAAGGGATGCAAAAATTCATATTTCGCGTACGGTGTGTTGATGTCTTTTGATGAACTCTCGTAAATCAAATCAGTTTTAATGGGGTATCAGGTCGATGGGTGGTACGGGACCCTTACTGCGTGAGTCCGACTCGCACTTGGCTGGTTTATATTAACTGGTGTATGTACACTAAAGAGTATTATTATATACCACCATATCGCTACCACTCCGTCGGTGTGCGGTGACCCTTACGATAAAATTGCACAAAAATACACATAAACTTTGGAAATATCTCTAGCCGCACTTCCTCAGCCTTTTTTTTCTCGGGGAAATCCTTGATGAAAGTAGACGTATTTCAGACCTAACCGAATACTACTAAAACACCAGCCACGCCTACAACACCAGCCGCGCCAGCTACGCCAGGTAGCAGACTACCCCGAGTCCGCCGCCCGCAGGGCCTATCCTCCCGTAATTTTTATAGAGTTTTTTTGCCTCATTCCTCATTCTCCACTTCTAACTTCAGAGGGAAACGCAGAGTCACGCCCCCATTGGCCCAGATTGAGCCCCTCCCGCGCCAAAATATTCGCCACAGGCAATAAGATCCCCCGAAGGATAATAATAGATAGATAGATAGAATATTCTTTATTGTACACCAATAATATTATTAAACTTAGGACTAACATGTAAAATAAGGGTACATTGGCGGTCATATCGCTAATAGCGATATCTTCCAGACAACCTTTGGATGGACAAGGAAGACGTGAAAAATAGATGGGGGCAATATGTGGTGCACTTTCATAAAATTAACTAATATTTAATGTAATAATTAAATAAATATTTACCTACCATAGAAACTATTACATGTATATATATATACATTTATTGCCCGTACCCAGGATGCACCAGCCCAAAAACTGCCGTTCCCTCCAGACGTATCCTGTAGGACCAGCAGCCGTCAGGCACACGTGGAGGTTTTCTGGCCAGCACCCCAATGCATAGAACCCTAGCAAAGCTAGCGTAACCATGTTATAACCTAATTGGCTTTTAATGTTAGAATTAAGCAGTTGTAATAGGTCTGTGGAATTAACGATGTTGGTCGTAAATAAGAATAAAGAAATAAGAAAAAAAAAAGAATAAGCCTTCATAGGTGCATGCAACCTTCATACAATTACAATAGAGTTTCCATATAAACAATAAAAAACTTATTTCTGTATACAAAACATCTATTTAAAATTGTGTACTCAACTACTCACTAACAAACGCAAACAGTAACAATATTTCCTTGGCTAAGTGCCATGTTGATACGGCAACGTGAATTAAATAGTAAACAGTTTCATTAGGACCTAAGTATATAGACCGGTAATAGACCGGTGATCATAATGGGTATTAAAGTCACCATATAAACATGTTGCATGCAAGTTACCTCTGTAACTAATTTATCTAAAAATAGCCTAAGCAATCGCAATACTTCGTAACAATTTCAATGACACCTAGCTCATTTAATATGCAGTATACGTCTGGGTTTCAAAACCAACGAGTAAACCGATACGTATCGAAAGCGTCGTAAATAGTAAACGTAGTAGTAATTGTACGTAGTAGTAGATAATAAACTACCTACAGTTTGTGCTGTAGATTACGATATTGGAATGTTAAACTGAATACTGAGCGAAATAAAAAATAATAAAAATACGTGAATACTGAAGAGCGTGGGGTCCTGGGTTCGATTCCCGGGTCGGGCAAAGAGTTATTGGGATTTTTCATCAGGAAATTCTCAGTAGCAGCCCGGAGTCTGGATTTGTGCCCGGTCAATGGCAATAGGCTCGCCCTCGCCCCCCTCTATTACATGGGACTATAACATAACTGGCGAAATGTGGGTGTACTATTACACCTCTGCCTACCCCTGGGGGAAATACAGGCGTGATGTTATGTTATGTTAGTGACTTTGAAATTCCTGTTAAATTATCTTATATCAGTTATTCCGTTCAACATTTTGTCTATGTTATCTATGATGTTATGATGGTAACTGAGTATTTATTATGCAAGTGTATGCAAGTATAGTTTGCAATGTCTCCTCAATCAGAACTCGGAAGTCTAAAATTTCAAAACACCGGAGCATTTAGGAAAAACGTAGCCAAATACCAATAACCTGGGTACATTTCTTAGCTACGAGAGCAACTTATCCATAGCCGGATCCCGTAGTAAAACCCCGTAGCCCTTGGCTGTGGCCTATACCCTATTACCCATACCGGACCCCGCAGTGACACCCCGTAGCCTATAGTCGTAGCTGATGCTCATCTGTACTTAACCCGTAGCCAGACCACGTAGTCTGTTGTAGTAGTCTGATCCCGTTGTTATAGTCGAAGTAGCCTAAAACCAATATCTGGCACCTCGGACGAATAAAAAATGGTGGACGGATTCTCGCTAGGAAAAGATTGAAGCACTTAGTTTTTTCCTAAACCCACTATAATTTCGACAGAATTTTAACACACCTGATATATATTGTTATTTTATTTGTGACACTACGATAGCGACTAGTCACACAAGATGTGTGCGTGCCCGCCCGTACTTTTAAGCGAGCCGTCTTACTATGGATGCTTCCCTTTTTATTTAGCGAGATTCTGGCCACCTTTTTTTATTCATCTAAGTCTGGCACCCTATCCTTAGCCGGACCGCGCCGTAGTCGGTCGTCGTAGACTGTACCCAACCCGTAGTCGGACCCAGTAACTTATTGCTCTCGTAGCCGATAACCGTAGCCCGCCTCCAACAAGTCACTTGTGCCAAACTACACACTTACGCATAACGTGACGCCCTCTATCAAATATTACACAATTAATTTGCACGTGTATACTACGACTGGCGTATACTGAGCGTGTGACTTTAATCGCCTTGTTTCGTTTTCTGTATTTTTTTTTCAATTGTTTGATTCAGGCAACTTTTATTTCTGTTTGATTTATTATGTTGTACCAGTTCTTATTACAAATTGCATGTTCTTGAACCGGCTAGACTGCGAGTAAACAACTTATACTATACGGAGGGCTCACGCATTTTTAAACATTTACATAAATAAAATTTGTAGAAACTTTATCATTATGTATTGACAAGCAGAAACTGAGCGTTATTCTTCGCACAACGCTCAGCAATTCAGTATATTAATTTGAGGATTTTTAAATCGGTGGCTTTGATCATGAACAGAGAGAGAGTGATATTTAGAAGTCCATTTTGTCACGAACTCTTCTTAACGTCTACAGAGTCGGCGCCAAACAAACAATCAACGAAGATCATTATATTACTTTAAAGAAATAATAAAAACAAAATAACATCATGTATTGAAATAACATCAATACAATGTGAAATTTTCAACGACAAACAATAACTTTCCAAAAATGGTTCTCCTCTCGACCACTTGCAATTCGCACTCACTTCAACGAAGATTATTAAATTACTTTAATTAAATAATAAAAACAAAATTAACCAGGAAAATACTAGCCTCCACACTGGTTAATTTTGAGGTACCGTGCCTGACCGAGGCTGCGTGAATGCTTGGAAAATTGCTTGCCCGAATACAGATATTTTCAGCAAACACATTTTCCCAGAGACAGTGGGATGGGCCGCTCTGCGTTGCGATACGGAATGAACTCTTAGATACGTTAATCACAACCGCTGGGCGCGCTCGCCTGCTGGCTGTGGGAGAATGGGAGTCGGGCTTATGGCTTCAGGCGCTTCCGTCACCCAACATTGGCACCACGTTCAGAGTCGCTACATGCCTTCGTTTGGGGGCTCCCTGCTGTGCTCCGCATCGCTGTCACTGTGGTGAAGCTGTCGATAGACTCGGTCACCACGGTTTGTCTTGCAGCAGGAGTGCAGGTCGTACGGCACGGCACGCTAATATAAATGACATAATCCGTCGCGCTCTTGTCACCGCTGGCGTTCCAGCTGTTTTAGAACCAAATGGCTTGGTACGTGACGATGGCCAGATGGTATGACTCTATTGCCATGGAAAGTGGGCATGCCTTTGGTGTGGGACGCAACGTCGATACCCTTGCGCCCTCCCATATTCCTAGGTCGGCGGGCTGTGCTGGCGCTGCCGCTGCGGCTGCTGAGACCCTCAAGCGGGGAAAATATGATAACATAATAAGTAATCATATTTTCGAGCCGTTTGGGGTTGACACACTCGGATCGTGGGGTCCGAGTGCTCGTCTCTTATTCAAAGTCATCTCCAGGCGGTTGGTCGACACTTCACGTGACCAGAATGCTGGCCTTTTCTTTGAGTCAAAGAATAAGCATTGCCATACAACGTGGCAATGCTGCCAGTATTCTGGGTACGCTTCCAGTAGAAAGCGATGCGGGGGATTTTTTGGATTTTTTGTAGCTTTTAGTTTTGTTTTGTTTATTCTTAAGTAAGTTGTGTATAATTATAATACTTGTATAAGTCTGTAAATATAATTTATTGTAATTGCGTTCAATAAAAACAAAATATTTAATAAAAACAAAATAACATGAAATACAATATGAAAATTTTCAACGACAAACAATAAGTTTCCAAAAATGCGTTCTCCTGTCGACCACTTGCAACTTGCACTCACTTTGCCTGTTTGTATGGCGCCGACTCATAATTAGTTATTCACATTTATTTTATTATTTTTAACGCATTTACGCATGCGAAGCGAAATCTTACAGTATTTACATTTGTTTAGTTAGGACAATAGTTATTAAGACTAAAAAGCTTGATTTTATTTTTCGCTTTTCAGTTTCTGTTTTCGTCAATTCAATTTTTTGTTAAAAAGTTTTATTTGAATTTTTAAACTAACATGGTCATTAACAATTATATTACTTTGATACTTACCATGTATATCCATGTAAGTATCGGAAAAACTGGCCAAGTGCGAGTCGTACTTACGCAGTAAGGGGAACCCTTAACCTGATACCAACCATCAACCTGATACCCCATAGAAACTGATTTAATTTACGAAAGTTCATCAAAAGACATCAACGCACCGTAAGCGAAATATGAATTTTTGCATCTCTTTCTTACGCAGGTCCCACCACATATGTCAATGTTTGCTCTATTTTTAGTATTTGTCGCTAAACTACATAGTATGCACTATAATCAGACTAAGTTCGACGCTGGTATGTATTACCATTTTCAAGATAGAGCATGAAGAAAAAACGTTGATAAAATGCATTTTTTTTAAGGTTTCTTGTATAGGGACCCCATTGACTTTTATTTTAAGTATTTGTCGTTATAGGAGTCATAGCAACACATATTCTGATAAAATTTCAACCGGCTACCTATTACCGTTCAAAAGATACAGCCCTGTGACAGACAGACGGACGGAGAGCGTAACGAGTGTAATAAGGTCCCGTTTGGCACCCTTTGGGTACGGAACCCCAAAAATTAGCAAAAAAGTACCTACAAATATTTAAGAAAGAAGTGAATAGTTAAGTAATCAACAGCTGCATCGTAATTCAAAATATATTTACAAACCATATAGCCCCTTTGTTAACATAAAACGTGCAAGAAACATTCTTAAAACCAAAACGCTTCCAAACTCTATATTCAACATATACCGAATGCGAAATCGCAGCAAATAATATTATCATCAGGCCGGTATAATTGTACTTCGCTAAATCTATACATATACCAGTCACGTTGCCTACCATGCTGCGCTCACAACGTGTTTTGACGAGGCAAATGTTCTGCAACTAAGTAAACGCGACCAGATTAAGAAGACCTCCTTCCCACGTAGACGCCTAATCTTTAAAACTTTTTGCACGTTTTAGTGTATGCTTTTACTGTTGATAGACTTTAGTTACAATAACAACGGGGCACGAGTTTTCCTAAAAATAAATATTCATTAAAGATCCAAACAGAATTAAACTACAATACTTACATAATTTTAATAATAAGTTTGCTTCTTACTTGTTTAGTTAAAAATATGTTGGTTGCCATAGCAGCGCGGTGCGGTTTCCAAGATGGCATGTATACTTAACTAAATATTTTATAGTGATGATAATCTTTTTGTAGGTACTAATTAGTTAGGTAGTACTTTTTATCTTATACTTTTTTTTAGCCAGTCTCATATTTTTGTTTTATGAAAGAGAAAAAGGCTAAATCTTGAATCAAGCAACAGAGCTCTTTTCGCCTGGTCATGGTGAACAGAGAATGCACACGTTGCGTTGCACCAGCTCTCACAAAAAAACGTATTACGACACTGCGTTCACGTTTTAAAACATGTCATGTCAATGAGGCGTCAAAGACATTGACAATCTTTACTTGGTATTCAGTCTGTGTGTGAAAACATGCGTCGAAAAAAAATCTAAAAAATTGTTCAAGATGGCGCTTGCGCAACGGGTTTTCCAAAATCGGCTTCGTGTGTGAAAAACTCCACATTGGTCTCAAGTAAGTAAGCGAGCGTGGCGGCCAACCTTTGATCTCTGTTCTATTTTATTTATTTTATTAGTATAAATTGGGCAGCTAAGGTAAGTATTCAATGATATTTAAAAGTACAGATACGTACCTAGCCCGCGTAATCTGAAGACTCGAAAACTTCCTAATTGGGACGTTTTTCTATTAGTCCGCGTCAAGCAAGATGCCAAGCGTATCCTGTGACAAAAAAAACAAAAATGTGTGTGTACAGAAAGTGTACCAATTATGATGAAAAGTAACTCAAAGTAATTTACTTACTTTGTACTAGTTTATGTGTACCTATGTGTACTGCCGCTGCGTACGGATCATTTTTTTAGTTTTTTGTTAAGGTATAACATGTCTACCCTTTTAAATATCATTGTAAAATATTCAAATTACTAAAGAGTAATTCATATTATTATTATAAATAACTTTTTCAATAATCATTACACACAATCGCTAAATACATTTAAAATATTATTTTACTTATTGTTGAATAACTAAACTAAGTGCTATTTTTAACAACAAATACCTACCTACATCTGAGACCCTGTATATAAATTTTAGTATTTAAATATATAGATATATTCGTCACGTTTAGTTTTATATGGAATTGATGAAGATTTATGTAAAATGTAATATTTATGATAAAAAATTTAATGGCACAAACATATGCAGGTGCGTTGTTTTCGCGACAGGGTTGATACAATTTAATTTTTGGTAAGTATGTCATTCTCATATTATTTCAATTTTAAGGGATGGTCGTGGTGATAGTATAGATGGTGCAGTACATCAATGAGACTTGACATGACGATGTGTGATTTATAAGGGTACAAAAAAACCAACCAACATTCTTGAACACACTGCTAGAAAATTACCTAATATTTATGAATAACATACTTATTCAATCTTTTAAAATGAGTATGATGCGATGTGATGCGGCGGCGCCCCTAGGTCACGTTGTTACGGGGATTCGGAACTGCACATGGCCAGCCACGTCTCACGTTTGCTAACATTTATTTTGTCAATGTGTCATACATACCTACACATGTACGAATTGTACGATAACACATTGTAGTAGGTGTAGATACAGGGTGTGTATCCAGTCCAGTTGATTAATTCGATAATTTAAAAGTAATTTAAAAAAATTACTGATAAATAATAATAATAATTACTGGCCTATGTCCAGTAGTGGACGTCTTTCGGCTGAAATGATGATGATGATGACTGATAAAAAACTGTGTCGTTTAATGAATAAAATGAAATTTTATCAACAAAATTAATGTCATGGCCATGTGTTTCATATTTGTACTTTTGTGGCTCTCATACTTTTACTATGGCACTCATAAAGGAATACAGACGAGTACCTAAGTTATAAAAAAATCAAATATTTGATATAAATTTTATTAATGATTATTAATAATGTATATTTGCATAAACATTTTTTTATTAAAAACTGTGCCTTTTATCGAAGGTAGCCACTTTGAACAACTTCTTAGTTAAACAATTAAAAATTGAATTAAAATACTTACCAGTATTTTTATAAAAACATTGTGGTGTGGATTATTTTAACGATTTCTTTCTTTTTACTCTATGCTATCTCTACATCTAAAAGTTATAGATAGTCGATAAATCGTGCAATGTATGGGAGAGGGGAGACACAAAAGTACAAATTTGGAACAAATGGCGTAATTTTTTTGTCATTTTAGTTATTTATCAACATAGTTTCTGTACCAGTTTTAGTTTTTATAATGTCATTTAAATTACATAATAATCGACTGGGTACACTTTCCATTCCACCCTGTATGTTTCAAAATTATTCAGTTTGTACTCGTATCTTGTTGTTGTCTTATGTTTTGTTTCGTTTTTCTTGCTAGACAACGTGATCGAAGGAATTTCCTGTAATAAATACATAACTTTATGTGTGTATGTGTACCTACATTTTAGTATTTATGCTGACAGAACTGGGAAAAAACAGTGGTTGAGAAGAAAATAACTTTTCACTTCATTGCATGGAGATGTCAAAAGATATTAGCTTAGAAATAATGATAAACTATGGAGTATTGAGAATTCCTGTAAGAAAACACAGAAAGGCGGCTTTTTAATTCTCTATATTTTTCCCCATTTTCAAAAAAGATAGGCTTGAAAATCCAGACTGAAAAACATTTTAATTTTTTTTTGTCCTTAACCTTACTGAATTAAAAAACACTAAAAATAGCCCAAGTAAAATAATAGTCAAGCGGAAATGCCCTATTTTCTAATCTATTATTCCTAATAAAACGTCTATACCACGTTGCCGTAATGCCAGGCTACCTCATTTTAAACTCCACATGGTATGACGACACAACATACATTAGTTTACATCACGTGGACCTAACGCGACGAGGAAAACAAACGATGACAAAAAAACCGACCAAATGCGAGTCGGACTCACGCAATAAGGGTTCCGTACCACCCGTCGACCTGATACCCCATAGAAACTGATTGAATTTACGAGAGTTCAACAAAAGACATCAACGCACCGTGCGTGCAATAATATGAATTTTTGCATCTCTTTCTTACACAGGAACCACCACATATGTCTATGTTTGCCCTATTTTAGTATTTGTTGCTAAACTACACAGTATGCCAGAACAACCAGAACAACTATCCAACCATCTGTGTATAACCAGAACAAGTTTGACGCTGGTACGTATTACTGTTTTGAAGATAGAGCAGGAACAAAAACGTTGACAAAAATGCATGTTTTTTGAGGTTTCTTGTATGGTCTCCATAGTTTTAATAGTATTTGTCGTGATAGAGGTCATAGCAACACATATTCTGAGGAAATTTCAACCGGCTAACTATTACCGTTCAAAAGATACAGTCCTGTGACAGACAGACGGACGGACGGACAGCGTAGCGAGAGTAATAGGGTCCCGTTTGGCACCATTTGGATACGGAACCCTAAAAACGACGATTATGGACCCCTTGTTTGTGCTGCATAAAATATATTACAAAGTATCTAGGTCTTTTGTAATATAAACAGATTATTTATATTAGTCTGGTGTCGTTCCACGTGGCTTGAAGTTACAGATTTGATACAAGTTGGGTCAATATGCGTATGTGTGTGTGTGCGTCCTCAATAACAATTTTTCACCATTGGATCCCAATATCAGAATTTTTGGTTCAGTACCAAAATCACCCCACAAGAAGTTTGATAGATTTTTCACATGAAGCTCTTTGCCTATCCGAATAAAATTTGGCATGCGAGTAGTCAATACAGTAGAGAAGTTTTTAACGTGGGTAGGTACCAATTTTTTGTATCAGTAAAAATGTTGAATTATCAGGCCTCCTAGAAGTTAAGATCGCAATAAACATAAAATATGTACGTTTTTGCTTTTTTAAAGCAAAATGAAGAAATCTCAGTTTCAATCTTTATTTTATTTTTTTAAAGGCTTTTTGTTGTTTGTATTCATAAAAAGTTGCATTAGTGTGGCGCAAAATCAATTTTTGTAGACACTTTTGGACACATACGAATATTGCGATTTTCTCGAATACTGGCGATTTTTCGACAGCTCTTGGTACCCTTTACCAATGATTTTCGTTTGGACCACGAGAAACGTGACACGGTATTTATTTACGCTGAGTGCTTCTTTATAAAATTGTGTAGATTTACTTGTGTATGCATGTGTGTGGGGGTGCGTCCATGTGTGCCACGTGCTTGGTGTCATGAAAACTCTGTAGCAGATGTGAGGCCGTGGCGACAGGCGTCAAAGAAAGTGCTGGTGATTATAGAAAGGCTTCGTTAATTAAAAGCATTAAATGATTTTAAATGGCGTTTTAGAGTAGATAATGTAAACAATTATTAAGGCATTATCAATATAAAAGTTTGGCCTCATTGACATTATTTTCAGAACTATAGGTAATTACCATAGAAATCTAAATAATAAGGTAATAGAATTGTTATCTACTGTCTACTAGGGGAACGCATGTCGCCGGCTTTCCGCCACCAACACATAAATGCGCAATCACGCCCGCCATGTTTAAAGCACTCAACGCAAAATAAAATAAGCCAAAAAAAACCGCTGCTAGATATGCTGCAAAATACAATTTTAGTGACTGCGTCCAAAAAAGCACTGAGATAAAGCCAACGGTTCGTGCACTGGTGTCCTAAATGTACCTACATTCTTTGCAAATAAATTATTGTTATATTCTATTCTATTCTATTCTATTCTATTCTAAAAGACACCAGTAGGCCAATTCATGTAACTAAAGAAGTGCAGTTGCATTTAAGTTTCAATCAAAACAATGTTTTTCGTATTCTCTTATCTACGGCGATCTTTGTCAGAAACGAACTGCAGCGTAACTGCAACTTGATCGGCGCGTCATGAAATTAAGTGATTTAGGGCCCTGTACGCGGCGACAAGTTCACGCGTCTTTGCCACTTCTATTACTTTTATTTAGATTTCTATAGTAATTACCAATGCTTTCAAAGAAATTGATTTACTCTGTAAGTTTTCGAGTAAGTTCCGCTGGCTCGTGACCGGCTATTTATACTGGAAAGCGTGCCAGGGCTGTAGGGGGTGTGGCCCGGACATCCACCACAACACCCACGCTGATATAAAATACATTTAATTAGTTATGTCAGTAAACTAGAGGGCGATCCAGTAAAAGCGTGGAAAAAATATATATTTACAAATTTACATAATAGGTACAACTTACTTATAAATAAAATTAAAACAAGAAGCCCAGAAGATTGCCACGTTTTATGGCAATGCTTTTTTTGGCCAAAGTAAAGGCCAGCCTTCAGGTCACATAAAAGTCGACCAACAGCCTGGAAATATCCTAAATAAGAGGCGAGCACTCGGACCCAACTACCAGAGGGTTTTAAACAGGGTTTTAACAGTTCGAAAATATTATTGATATTTATGCTAGTATATTTTCGCTGCTTGCGGTCTTTGCAGTCGCAGCGGCAGCGCCAGCACAGCCGGCCAATCTAGGAAGATGGGATCAAATAGGACAGCGCAAAATTCTCGACGCACCTTGTGTCCCACACCAGAGGCCGCCCCATTTTTCATGGTAATAAATCGGATTTCTTGCCATAATCAAGTATGAAGCTATAGTTATATAGCTATATATATATATAGCTTCGTCTATATATCAAGACTGAAATTAAAAACTATTCATTATTGATCATCAACTCAGCCTATCGCAGTCCACTACTGGACATAGGCCTCTCCCAAGTTGCGCCACAACACTCGGTACTCTGCTTTCCGCATCCAGTCCCTCTCAGCCACCTTCTTCAGGTCGTTAGTCCACCTGGCGGGGGGGCCCTACGCTGCCCTTTGCCGATTCGCGGTCTTCACTCAAGGACTCGTCTGCTCCAGCGGCCATCGGTCCTTCAACAGACATGGCCAGCCCACTGCCACTTCAGCTTACTGATCCTACAAGCTATGTTGGTCACTCCGTTCTTCTCCGGATAATATAATAAACATAACATCACGCCTGTATTTCCCCGAAGGGTTAGGCAGAGGTGTAGTAGTACACCCACATTTCGCTTGTTATGTTATAGTCCTATGTAATAGGGGGCGAGCCTATTGCCATTGACCGGGCACAAATCCAGACTCCGGGCTGCTACTGAGAATTTCCTAATGAAAAAACCCAATAACACTTTGCCCGACCCGGGAATCGAACCCAGGACCCCACGCTCAGCAGTCGCGCTTGCAACCTAATAATCTATATCTTGCTTGGATAATATAATTATTGATGCTTTTCAATAATCCGATAATGGTTTATTATTTTGATATAGCAGTGCTGTGTTTACGAAACGGGCATACGGACGAAGCGTGGAAAATGTATCGGCGTTCCTAATAATACTGCACGTTGTTCGAAACGATTTTTTTTCCTTGATTCCTTTAATTTTCTTGAAATAAACAACACGTTTTAAGCCTGTGCTAATTAAATCATTATTTTCAGTAGTTCCTTTGTTTTGCATTTGAAATTATATATTTTTTTTGTATTTTTTATATAGGTACCTACCTCGCATTAATTTTTAAATTTAATTTGTTAGATTTATCGAGATTTGTTAATAAATTAATGTCTAACCTGTGACACCATTATACCAATGTAACCAATATATCCGTGTGGTGCCGGACTGAAAGAACCACCTTATCTCTTCTCATGGGTGTCGTAAAAGGCGACTAAGGGATTCACCAGAGGATGGGCAGCAGCGTTCTCTGAGTATTTAACCAACCAACTGCGATCGCCAACCCGCCTGCCAAGCGTGGCGATTATGGCATATCCCCCCCTTAGTTGGGGGAGGCCTATGTCCAGTAGTGGACGTCTTTCGGCTGAAATGATGAACCAGTATATCGCAAATGATATAAATGAATTGAATTAAATTAATAAATTGAATGTTATAATATTTTCGCCGGCCCTAGTTCAGCTGTGGACGTTTACGTGCTAAATTATTTTTATGTTGTTTGTAGTGGCAACGAACCTTAGGGTTTGTTCGCCATATTTTCTTGCCTTATTATAATTTATAGTATTGTATTAGGCAAGTACATAATGTAATGTAATGTAAGCGCGACTGCTGAGCGTGAAGTCCTGGGTTCGATTCCCGGGTCGAGCAAAGTGTTATTGGGTTTTTTCATTAGGAAATTCTCAGTAGCAGCCTGGAGTCTGGATTTGTGCCCGGTCAATGGCAATAGGCTCGCCCCCTATTACATGGGACTATAACATAACTGGCGATATGTGGGTGTACTATTACACCTCTGCCTACCCTTTCGGGGAAATACGGGCGTGATGTTATGTTATGTTAAGAACATAATGTTTGTGTCAGTGCATATTATGTCGTTTAGCTCTTTCCTTAATACACATAAGTCTCATTAAATGATTATTATTGAAAGTATTTTGTTCTTCACGTGTATTAGTTCACATGCAATGAAAAATGTATGCCGCTAAGACAAACCAGTGCTCACGCACACACATACACCTGAAGGATATTTGTTTTCGCGAAGCTTATTGGACGATGCCGCGAAATGTGTGTGTAGTGAGAGCGGTGAGCGCTGGTTTGTACGGTTAGCACGGTTTTGTTGGCTTCACTATGATTGTACGCAGCACTTCATCTTTATTTTTTTTACTAAGTATGTCTGTGCTTAGCCACTAGGAAAGTTCATTAAAATATACCGGGTAATTTTAAAAATACTAAAAATCTTGTAATGATAGTCTCTGCTCATCATTCTGCACGACTTTTTTTGTGGAAAAAACTCTGAAATCGTTAGGAAAAATTAATTCTTCCATGCATCATTGGTAATACCGAACTCGATGTAATGTATGGAACAGCAGATTTTTTTTCAGGTTTTCAGAGTTGATGCCATAGTTAAAAGTTGTGCAGGATAATTAGCAGAGACTATACCTGGTATTTTTTTCAATTACCCTGTATATTATTATCCTTTTCTAAGTGTAGGTATTTTCTTATTTAGATTGATGAGTAGAGCTTGAAAATATCTTTTTCCTAAAAGGGTTTAACCGAGTTGCTTTGTAATTATTTTTTTCAATTTAGCAACTATAAACATTAGGCCATCCTAATAAATCAAAAAATCCTATCCTTGCAAATGATCATACTACGTCTTTCATCGAACACTGTCGTCGACGACAATTTATAAAGTTACTGGCAGTTAGCACTGTTATGACTTCATTCTATTTTAAGTACTAATGCAGTTCTATTTTGGAATCGCGAGACATTGCTAGACTGGCGGCGGTGGAGTAAACTCGGGTCACAGTAAACATAACACAGTACAGAAACTACGTACAGTCTAACCAAGAGATAAGTATCCAGGATCACCAGATATAGATGTAGTTTGCTCAGGAAATTATGATAAAACGGTTTGAATAGGGTTTTGTATAAATACAGTTTAACTTTGTCCATTAAGCGCAAGTCAAAAGGCGGTTGCGGGTCGGGTGCGGGTCGGGTCGGGCCCGCGGTGAGTATATTAACCTGTTTTTATATGGACGACATCACCCGAAACGCGGCCCCAACCTGCGCCCGACCCACACCCGCGCTCTGTGTGTGGTTTGCGTTTTATTGAAATTATGTTCCACTCGAAAACATCCATAATCTCCTGCGAAAAGGACATCATTCAAATTGGGCCTTTTCTGAAAGTCAGAAAAAAATAATGCTACAAATCGTTAGAACTGTTCATTTGGAACAATAGTTATTATAGCACCAAAGCTGTGGGGTGATTCTATAACTTGCTACAAGGGTTCGAAAAACAGATAATTTCATATGAGAGCTTGTCATTTTGAACAACAATAGGTCATTTTGAGCAATTTTTATTATGGCACAAAAGCTGTGGGGTCATTCTGTGACCTGTTATAAGGCTTTGAAAAATTGTTTTTTTTTTTTATAGTAAATTTTTTGAAAGCCTTCACATTTACAGCAGGACGCAAATAACGCATATACGCAAGCTCAAGTGGCTCAGGGAAATTGTGAACGACACTGGTTTCACTGCTAACTCCACCCCGAGTGAGAGCGAGCGAGACAAAGACATTCAAAAAGCTGGTGATTCTCTGTTCTGTTTTAGGTTTAAAAAAATAGTGATTTTCACACGAGAGCTCACCGTTTTGAGCAACAATTGGTCATTTGGAGGCATTTTTATTATGGGACAAGAGCTGTGGGTCATTCTGTGACATTTTCATACAAGAGTTTGTCATTTTGATTAACTGTTATTAAGGCACAAACAACGCATAAACACATTGTGCTTCTAGTGCACAATAAGCTACCTGTGGACTATATTTCTCTGCTCGTTCCACCCCATTGTGAGAGTGAGCGAGACAGAGATATTAATAAACGGAAGTTTACCTATTTCGTATTATTGACATCTATTTGTCCAAGTCCAATTGTAATAATAAGTCCAATTGGGCAGATCATGATGTGCCTATTTGTGTCTTTAAGAAACGAAGCTATTTGATGAATTAACTAGCTAATACACACCATTACGTAAAATACAAATGTTTGATAATTTGCTCAGCCATGTTTGGGCATATCGATCCTATAGGGGTAGGGTATTATTTATGGTAGGTGAAACGAGCTATAGGCCTACCTGATGAGCAACCTTTACCCATAATAACTACAATACCACCTCGATTGTTGCCTAAACGGTATTTCAAGTCACGTTCGCCAAACTAAGACATGAAGATGGAAAGTGGAAATGTGATTGTAATAATGTATCCCTACATAAAATTGAAGGGAATGACGGAGTCTAGTGAGCGAGCGCAGCGATCGAAACCTAACCTATCTGAGTCAGGGTGCCACAATTTTCAAGTTCTTTTCGCTCACTTTAGCATCCCAGATTCTCTCAGTTTTTCTTTATTAATACTTTGGTTACCCTACCAGATCGATATGGCTGATACCCAAACATGGCTGGGCAAATCTTCAAACGTTTTGCATTTTAAGTTATACATACATGCATATTATCTCGCCTGTTTCCTATTGGGGTAGGCAGAGACTATGGATTTACACCTGCTACGATCCTGACACACTTCTTTCGCTTCATCTACGATCATTACACTCGTCATGCATGCTCGTCGGTTTAGAGTACTCTTAACCTGACATTTTTTGAGAACGTCCGCGATTTTAAGTTATCGTGGGTATTAGTTTGTCAATTAATGAAAAAAGTCCAGTTTTCCGTCGTAGTCCGTTTGTGCCCAGGCACATCATGATATGCCACATTCTTTGATCGGACTTCGGCAGATAGATGTCAATGAAACGCAAGCAGCTAGCCGTCCGATGAAAGTCAACTCGCATGGATAACTGATAAATGAAATCTAAACTCACATCCAGTGATATTTTTGAATTTCTCTGTTCCGCTCACTCTCACACTGGGGTAGAGCAACAAGAAAACCGACATATAGTCCACAGGTAGCTTATTGTGCACTTCAGCTTGCGTTTATGCGTTGTTTGTGTCTTAATAACAATTGCTCTACAGACAAGCTCTTGTAGAAAATATTACAGAATGACCCACAGCTTTTGTGCTATAATAACAATCGCTCAAAATGACCAATTGTTGCTCAAAATTACGAAATCTCGTATAAAAATCTCTATTTTTCGAACCCGTATAGCAGGTCACAGAATGACCCTACTGCTTTGGTGCTATAATAATAACTGCTCAAAATGACTAGTTCTAACAATTTATAACATTATTTTTTTCTGGCCGGCACTTCGAGAAAAGGCCAGGAAAAATGTATGAACGCTGAATGTTCTCCTTTCATTTATATCTGGCGACCTAGATACTTATCTCTTTGTTAGACTGTACAAACGCTCGAAACGACGCACTCACACAGATGCACGCGTCAACAAGTCCCACTAACAGCCCTGTGTTAACTAGAGACAAAAGGAAACAACTGTTTTTATAATGTCGTAAATTAATTAAGTAATTATTATCATTAGATAGTGTATTATTTATCTTTATATTCAGAAGGTGTTGAGATTTAGTTTTGTATATTCCAACACCCTGCGATGTCCGCTTAGGTTCTTGTCGAGTCATGCGTCTCTGTGAGTGATTCAATCCGGAGCGTTAGGACGTAGTTTACACACTGTATTACAGGGTGGCCCAAAATAACTTTGACAAGAGATTTTTCAAATATCTTATAAAGTTTTTTGCGTAAATTAAATAAGGTTATTAATTATAAAAATACACCTAATTTTATACAAGAATCTCTATTTATCTTCAAAATAACCTCCTTTAGCGCGAATATACAGATACAAACGCTTGGTAAAAAAATTAACAATTTTCCGCACTTCCTCTACAGATATTTTGTCCCACTCTCGTGTAATAGTAGCCTTTAGCTCATCAACACTTCTATGACGCATAGCACAGGATCTTGCTTCTAAGATAGATCATAAACTGTAATTCATCGGATTTAGATCAGGTGAGTATGGCAGTCATTCTTTCGAGCTGATAAAACCAGGGAAATTGTCTTTGCACCACTGTTGAACACTTAAGGCCCTGTGAGCTGGAGCAGAGTTTTGATGAAATATCCATGGACGGTCACCAAAGCGCTGTTGACTCCAAGGAAGAAGCACATTTTCAAGAATGACTCGTCGGTCGTTTTCTTGGTCGATTTTGATCCCCTTTTCTACAAAAACTAGGGGAGTTTTGGCAGTGGCGCAAATCGCACCTCAAACCATAACAGTTTCTGCGTTTTGGTGATGTGGTACAATTGCAGCAGCTCCAGGACGAGTGGAAGACCAGATCCTGACATTTCGGTGGTTATGGGTTTGTTCTATCATAAATAAATTTTCGTTTGAAATTACGATATTTTTCCAATTTGACCCTGCGGATCGTTGTTTAAGCAAACGACATCTCTCAAGACAAACTTTTTTGTCTTTGTCCGTAAGCAATTGTGATTTTCTGTAGATCACGTTTTACTATACGCTGTATGGTGGAGCGACTAATCCCCAAGTCTCGCGACATTTTCCTCACCTTGGTCTGTGGATTACGAACTAATCTTTGTTTGATAATGTGTCGGTTCCTAGAAGTTCTACAGTTGTCTTGCGTCCTCTCCTAGGATGGTCTCCGATGTTACCAAGCTCATTATAACGTTTAATTGCCGAAGAAAGTAACTGACGACTAACACCAAGATTTTTTGCGATTTCGCACTGCCTTTTTCGACGCTCATGCAATGAAATTATGGCTTCATGTTGCACTGACACAGTGAAATATGTTTTATTTTTATTTATTTTTAACTAACAAATAATGCTAAAATGACGCCAAAGAATGAGTTAACAATTAAGAAAAACAAAAGAGGAGGCAAAGTATTCCATTTCTGAAATATTAGTATTTTAATTTTGTCAACGTTATTTTGGGCCACGGTGTATATGTAGGGCATGCAATATCGGAAGGTTTCCAATTCCGGAACTGGTTTCCGATATTGGGTACTGAACTCGGGAATTCCGGAACTAGTTCCGGAATTTGTATATTTTTTTACAATTTGTTTATTTCGTAATTTTATTGTTTTAGAAAGTTAACATTTTCGATACGACTTTATTTAAAGAAACACGGCCGTGTCATGTTAAATCACTGAATCCGAATCAGCTCTAGAAAGAGTTTTCTCAGCGGCAGGCTACATTTGAAACTGACTGAGAATCTGTCTCTCAGCAGCAGCATACTGAAAATCCTAAAATATAAGCTAGATTTTTACCAAACTTGATATCGTAAGTACTTTTTTTGTATCTATGAGATTTACACAAGAGAAAAAGTACTCATATAATCAAACTTATAGCCGCGGATAAAAATATCGGTCCTTCTAAGATTGAGATGCTTGATGAAGTTGAAAGTTTCCCGTGAGAACAGCAAGACCAGCGGTTTCCAGCGCCATTTCAAGAATCTCTGAAAGGTTGCCCAGTGTGTTATTAGTGCGGCCCTTGGGCAGATAAATAACAAAAAACCTTCGGGTGATGATGATGACGGTATTACCACTGAACTCCTTTTAGGGGTGCAAGCGTGGCTCTGGTTTTGAAAGAGCTAGTTTGTTTTATTCCACCATTCAACAAGGCACTACACAGAAGGCATGGAGCGAGAGTTCGGTGGTTCTGTTCTTCAAGAATGGTGAAATAACCTTGCTGAAGGAAAACAGATGCATTTCACTCCTGGGTCATGTATACGAGCTGTTCTCGTAGCTCGTCAAAAATTGTCTCATCAGAAGACTCGACGAATTCCACAGAAGCCAGGTATCGAAAAAGTTACAGCACTGCACTGTAAACCTCAACCATTCTCTACCGCAGAATGTACAGAAGACGCAAATTTTTATAAAACTAAAGCTAAAATTGAATTACCTGCTTTATATGGCATTTTAGGTTGCTTTATAGGACCAAGTGTTGTGGCGCAACTTGGGAGAGACCTATGTCCAGCAGTGGACTGCGATAGGCTGAGTTGATGATGATGATGATATGGCATTTTTGGAAGAAGAGCTTCGAGCAATTCTGAATGCTCTAAACGATGCCACATTGAAGAGCAGTAGTAGCTGATCCTTGTGAGACAGGGGTATGTAATATCTCTGAAACTACACTGAAGCTTTGCAGGACGTCTACAAAACACTGGACTAGACTAGAAAGGGTATCAACGTAAACGGCGAGAACATTTAACAACTCCGCTTGCCGATGAGATCGTTGCAGCGGCAGTCTCTGGAACACCTAACCAAAATGCTGAAAAAATAATGCTTCATAAATAGAGCCTCTTGGCTTGTTGGTCTTGGGATAAATCTACACAAGAAGGTCTTGCGCTGAGGTCGGTTCTTTTCGAAGAGAAAGCGCTCGAAAATGTGCAGGAATATGTCAGGGCACTAAGATCAGATTATTCAGCTTGGTAGACACAACATCGAGAAAGGATCCGACTGCATTTAGCAACCTCCGTCGAATCTTCTAGTCACCTCTACCGCAAAGTCTGAAAACAAGTCTTCAACCAGTAAGTCCTGTCTGTCATGTCCTACGATGCCGAGCAGTGGACACTGTCTGTTGGACTAGTACACAAGTCACTCAGCAAATTATGCTTGTATATTCTTTAAATAAAAAGATCCGCAATGAGATTATTCGGAAAATAACCGCAGTGACTGACATAGCTCGCAAAATCAGCAAGCTGAAGTGGTAGTGGGCTGGGTCATGGACTTATTTATGGCTGTTGAAGAACCGATGGCCGTTGGAGCAGATGAATCCTTTAGAGGAGGCCGTGAAAATGCAGCGTATCTTTACCATCTAGGTAAATTAATAAACAACCTGAAAAAAGTAGCTAAGTTGTACTGGATACGGAAGGAGAAAAATAGTCTTGTCGCGCAACTTGTCTATGTCCAGCAGAAGATTTCGATAGGCTTATTTGATTTAAATATTGTATACATATTCGAAACTTATGAGACTAATTACGCAAGCTAATTTCGAACCTGAAAATATATGAAAC
This sequence comes from Asteroscopus sphinx, assembly GCA_949699075.1. NCBI lineage: Eukaryota > Metazoa > Arthropoda > Insecta > Lepidoptera > Noctuidae > Asteroscopus > Asteroscopus sphinx. Next base: position 14,171,960 of record OX453022.1, on the reverse strand, counting down.
TGCATGCCTTTTAATGGATATGTGCTATAAACACATAGCCGAAAAGTAACTTTGTTAAGTAATTATGAATATCGGAATTATGATATTGAGTTTCTTAATTCCGGAACTGAAAAATCGTGAAAATCTGTCTGAGATTCCGGAGTTTCGAGATTCCGGAATATCGGAATGCATGCCCTAATTATATGTTTACTGTGCTCGAGTGGCGTGGCGCGCCAGGCAGCAAGCAGCGACCCGCCACTCGCCAATGTAGGTCGCGTCGCACGTGGCATGAACGTATACCCACGTGCTTCACAGACCGTGACACCAAAATAGTTCGCGCATACTGCAGTGTCTTACCTGCCCTCCGGATTTAGCATCATAATCCTAGCCTAGCATAGCATTTACTTGAAAATTGTAGAAGTTATGTAAGAATGGGTTCGGAATTTGAATATTAATTTATTAACGGCCAAAATTAATATCGTATCTATCCACGATTTACCCTACTAGAGATAGAAATTTGACATTAGCTCCATACATTTTATGTCAAATTTCAATCTCTAGTAGGACAAATCGTAGATAGATTGGATATTAACTTTGGCCGTAAGCCTATTTCCAGTCCCAACACTAAGCACGCGCCTCTTCTCATAACGAAAACCGAGACACAAGAACTCTGACAGAAAATATCAATTTTCATGTCATCATACATGAACATGATTATGATGATGATGACATGATGTGATTTCTGTCACAGTAAATATTTTGCTGAACTCATAATATTCTTCGTTCCGTACAACCCGTGCAGCTGCCTGCATTATGTTTCTCAGCTTGCAATACATCTTAATGTGCATGAATCTTTATCTAAAGCCCGCACAAGCCAGCACACAACAGCTCATTGCTGGACTTGGTCTCTTCAAAGTAACGCCACAACTCTTGGTCCTCCAACTTCCGCATCCATGCATGACAAATTAAAAATAATTTTTCAACACACTTGCTCGTAAAGTGGCTCTTATTGCATCGCTTTTAGGTTCATAATGTGGCTTATAACGCACGCGTGCTTTTTAGGGTTCCGAAGTCCTACAAGGAACCCTTATAGTTTCGTCATGTCCGTCCGTCTGTCCGTCTGTCCGTCTGTCCGTCTGTCCTAATCCTTTACAGCTTAATAACTTCTACAGTTATAAACATAAGTAAATGAAATTTTGTTAAAAAATAGTCTACATATAGATCTCAATTTTAAAAGAATAAAATAATCGTTTTTCCGTATTTTAGGGGTGGCGTCCATACATGTGAAATGGAGAAAAAAAAATTTTTTTCGCTGCACCCCCTCGTGTGGGATATCATTGAATAGGTCTACTAAAATGAAGGTAATGTTTCATACACCACTTTTTTATCAGGTGTACCATCTGCGAAATATAGCCCGCCAAAGTGGCTTGCAATGTGTCCCCCCCCCTGCCATTTCTAAACTATGCAATGTAGAAACTTATAATCTTCCACATTGATAGACCTTTGTAAAAACTCTCTTTTAAAATTATTTCGAGTATAATGTGATTATAATTTTTTGAGTTATAGAGAGAAAACTGAAAAATACTTAAAACGTCCTAGTTCAAAGGTCATTGACCTTAGAGAAAAATTATCATAGCAAATAATGCTCCTTTAGCTACTTTCTATTTGAAAAAATCACAAAAAGTAACTTTGAAATGACAAACGTCTTAAATTTGGCTTCTTGAATTTAACCCTAGATGGCGCTACTAACAACACGCTCTGAGTCGCGAATGCTGCCGATTATTGCAAAAACTAAAATAGCCATGATTAATATTCGATTTGATTCGTTTGTAATTACACCTACTTAAGGAACCCTATAATACTGAGCATGGCCCGACATGCTCTTGGCCGGTTTTTCATTATATTATTGCACTAGTGCTTTTTACTTTACAGTTTATTTTTAAATCGCAGCAAAGAGTTTTTATGCCTGAACTAAATTAAACATTAATGGGAATAAATCAACTGTATTAATTAAAATATGCTATATAAACATTTCATTTCATCAAATTACAAATTAATATTAATTTGTGTTATAAATAAAAAAATCAATTTATAATATTTTTATATTAGGCTGTTTAGCGGTTTCCTTCGACCACCATAGCTGTATGTCACCGCGCGCACCGCGCGCCATTTTTATCATTTTTCAAAAATTTAATATTTGTCTAAAATGTGTAATTTATGTTTTTTTCCTCGCAAGTGTGTTGAAAAACGTCGTATGACACGCGTGAGCATTGACTATTATACTCTCGGCTCCATTACTCCCTCGCCTTCGGCTCGGGCTGCAATCCAGCCTCGAGTATAATAGTCAACTTAGCTCACTTGTATCATAATGTACTATTAAAATTTGGCTCAATAACTTTCTTACTTTTATTTAACATTTCCTATATAAAAATAATTCGGCTATAATATAATTTGACTTGTTTGGAAAAATTTGGTGAAGTTGTGATGTTGTGGGACTTTTTCATACACCAGTCCTCATATTGTTGTCACGTTTATTTTTGTAGAAAAAAGTTTTTCAAGGTAAGTCGGTTATGATTTCAGGCAGCTCTACTTTTAAATGTATGTACTTACATTATATGACTGGTAATTGAACTCGACCTTTTTAAAAATAAAATGTGTTTATTTTCCGCATGTGAAAATAATTTTATACATAATTTGCTGTAATATTGTCCTATAATCCGTATGAATGTAATTTTTATTGCGTTTTTTTATTAAATATATATCCAAGGAAAACTCATGTAAAAAAAATGCACAAAACATAATGTAATGAAGAAAATAATCAAGGGACGTATATAAAATAAATGTAAGTATTTGTCTAAGACCAGCAGATTTATTTTCTCTTCAAGAGATGTTGAAAAAAAAAAATCTTCACCACAAACATAAGGCGAATGCTTTATAAAGTTCTGACATCGCCGAGAAATTTCAGACTTTTCATTCACTAAGAAATATTTACTAAATTAGATTCAACAATACAATGTATTCACAATGCATTAGCAAGTCACAGGGCTAATTCAAGTGATCAGGGCCCTAATTCGAGTAATTTTTCATGACGCGCCGATTAAGTTGCAGTGACGCTGCAGTTCGTTTCCGACAGCGATCGCCGTAGATAAGAGAATACGAAAAGCATTGTTTTGATCGAAACTTAACTGCAACTGCACTTCTTTAGTTACGTGAATTGACCTACAATTTTTGGCGATTGCGTTGGTAAAAATAATTTGGTAGGTGAAGTAAAAATACGAAACAATGGGATCGCAATCAGCACTGGAAATTTAGTGATCAAGATTTTGAAGTTCATCTGTGCATTGATTTAACATCTCTGTCTTATTTAGTATATACGTTGAGTGGAGTTAACCTGATTAATATTCCTAATAGATGTAATAAAATAAATCTTCTGTTTCATAAATTTTGATCACTTCACAAAATGTATGAGACAAGCTCACGATTTCAGGAATAGAGCGTAGGAAAAGTTGTTCACGGTGATGATTACAGAAGCCCTTTAGAGTTAGTACCCTCTTTCCGACTAACAATTGTATACCTATTATTTTAAAAAAACAACTAACACTAAGAAGATATTATAATGCAATATGTCACGAGGTATCGCGTCACTAGCCTCACTCAGCTAGTGAAGTAGGTACCTCGTGCTATCATTGAACGCAAACTGTGTCAGGGCTGGCTCACGAGACGGCCGTCGAGTGCGTCGACACGTGAGACGCACAACGTGCTTCAGTGCTACTCCGGTTACTGTTACAGTACTTTATCGTGCAGATAGGGGAAATGAGTGCGTTTGTCGCACGTTGATGCGTACGTTTTCTATTTTGATTGGATTTGTGCTGGAAATGTTTATACGATTCGGGATTTAGGTCAATTATGTTCTCATCAAAACATCGGCTGGAAACCTGAGAGTGCTCCATAAAGTTCTTGATGGGTGTTTGTAGTTTGCTAAGTACTAGCAGTAGGCTAGCGTGGTGGACTATAATAAGACCTGGAATCCTTCTCACCATAAGAAGAGGCCCGTGTCCAGCAGTAGGACAGTTATGATGATGGGCTGGTTATGTGTTTTACTCAGACTGCCTCGTTGGTCTAGTGGTCGCAACTGCAACTGCTAAGCGTGAGGTCCTGGGTTCGATTTCCGTGTCGGACAAAATTCAAATTCAAATATTTGTTTGCTTTTAATTGAATATGGTTACAGTTGGTGTTACAAATTTATTTAGAAGGTAGTTCAGCATATTTCATCATAACATAATGACATGCAAATATTAGTGTTCACAATAAAAATGCATTAATTGAAAAATTAAATTCTAGCCTATATTAAATGTTTATAATAAAAAAAATGTTAACCGGATTAAATCGCGTATAATATTTAAAACCGAAATCAAACCGATCCGAACGATCAAAAATCGCGAAAACCTAAGAAATTATTAAATGTTTATCTTCCAAATATTCATTGACTGAGTAAAAGGCTTTTTCAATGAGTAATTTACGCAAAATTAGCTTGAAGCGTATCATTAGTAACTCTCTGGTCTGGGCTGGCAAAAAGTATTATTGTAATTTCTCTGTCAATACAATTTCTCAGTCATCATCATCATCATCATTTCAGCCGAAAGACGTCCACTGCTGGACATAAGCCTCCCCCAAGCATTGCCACAACGACCGGTCCTGCGCCCCCCGCATCCAGCGGATTCCCGCGACCTTCAACAGGTCGTCGGTGCCTTGGTCCTTTGGGGGCCTACCTACCTAATTTGACAGTGGCAGCCCCCCACTCACTGAGTCACACCCCAGCACCTCGGAGAGCACGTAAAGACGTCGGCGTCGCTCCTGCGCATGGAGAACTTTCTTCGTGGTCCTGCGCCTGACCTCTCTCCGGTCGTATCGGATTGCCGTCCCATTCGATTATAAGAGTTAGGGAATAGAGAGTGCACCTGTGTTTGCGCACACACTTGTGCACTATAATATGTCCCGCTCGGATGGCTAGTCTCCGTTGAGATTGGCTGCCATGACCGAAATTCGGCTGCGAAGACATTGTGTTTTAAAGAAAATAATAATTTTTTATTTATTTATTTTTTTATTTATTTATTTATCCCAATCACCACTACCATTACAGAAGATTAAATAAGAACGTTACTGTGCTTTCTTCTGCGATGTTAAATCTTAAACATAATTTATTGTCTTTGAATTGTGTATTTTACTCATGTCTTGTTTTTGTACTAAATGATAATGGAAACTTTGCTAGAGGTTTCTGAACGTTTTTCTACTTTGTGCCTTTTAATCAATCACACTTGTACACGTTAACGAGCACTTAACATTTAATAATACACCATTAACCTCGAAGAAACACAAGTTTTGGAAAATAATACAATATCAACAACACCCTTTTTCCGAATTTCCCCGTCCACACCGTGAACCGTCTGGCATGTTATGCAGCCCATACCACAAAATGAAATTTTTGTATATGTTGAATTGTATAAAATAGGTATTGTTACGTCTGTCTTGACTTTTTTCCTTTTCACCTCAAATTGTACTTGTGTATCTACATAATTTATTTATTATTGCTGTGTGGTCAGAACATGTGAAGATTGGGAAAATTTTAAATCAACGACATGAAAAATAAAACATTTCCAATTTTCCTTATTAGCCGATGAAAATTTTAGTTTTTAGTAGGTAATTCAACTTACAATAACATGTTGCTCGTCATACTGTAATCTTATCATAAACAATAAAAACAAACAATGATATTCTTAAAAACTATGACCTCTTTAATATTACCTACTTTCATTTTATCGGTCAATTATCTTGCTTATACGTAGGCAATTACGTAGTGGATTTCCTCATATTTAGAATAAATGGCATCATCGATCCACATTTATTGACTAGATATATCAAAAATGCAATTTGGAATTACTTTTTTTTTGTTGATGAGTGGAAATCCTCATCCCACCGTCTGGGGAAGGTGGTAGCCGTGGAGGGATATGTCTGACTAGCGACTAAAACCACACGGTGGCCAACCTCAGCAAAAAATACTCCGGGAACTCCTGTGAACCGCGCTAGTGGCCCTCTAGTGCTATGCTATTAGCACGTCCCGGGAACATTGCTTTCAACCTGACAGTAGTACGCGACCACCACATACCTTCCCAGGGTCGCTTAATGAATGTTAGATAAATAATGCCCTGTAATATAAGTATCTATTCACTATTTTCCCTACTAGAGATAGAGAGAATTTTGACTTAAGTTGTGTGGAGTCTTTCTATCACTAATCATTTTCTATTTCTATCTTTAATCATGGATAGATAGAATATTAATTTAGGCAGTTAGACAGTTAGCTAATCTAATGATTAACCATGATCGTTTGTACATGTATCGGTAGGTATTGGTGTTGATTCACTTGTTCACAAACTAAACTTATTTTAAACTAGTGCTCTCTTTTACTAATAGTAGATACAAGAACGGCATGGCAACAATTTTAGTGCTGTCAAATTAGTCGTGATCTCGGAACGTTCCAATTAAAAATACCTACAAAGAAATGTAAACTTAAACTAATTTCTTGTAAATAATCTCTTTCTTGTTTTTACTATTAGAAAAATATATGAATAGTTTAGTGTGAGAATACAGCAGATAAGTAGTACCTATATATTCTATGGTATTACGTTATCGGAAAATGTGATTTGTTTGCACAAATCTTACGAAATACGTCCACGTGTATGTTTGGTATGAGTATTGAGTAATACGCACGTGGATGAAAATAGCTCCTAAAATAAAGCAATGTGTTTGTTAGTCTCTAGTATTCCACAAGGCTACAATATCCATTTGACAGAAAAGGTTAAGATATTCATATGTAAATTACAAAATAAAACATAATACAATAAATTACAACATAATATAGGCTCGCCCCCTATTACATGGGACTATAACATAACTGGCGAAATATGGGTGTGCTATACACCTCTGCCTACCCCTTCGGGGAAATACAGGCGTGATGTTATGTTATGTTATGTGTGCTACAACAGATTGAACAAAAAATAAAAAAACAGAAAAATGTTTCGCGAAAAACATATTACAGAATGAAAAACAAAAACGAATATTGCACCGGACAAAAAATTATAACTTGAGAACCAGATGTAGGTTTTTACTTTAGATAGGTGCCTCAGTTATTGTACTTCCTTTACGCTTCTCGTAAATATATTATACCAATTGAAAATAATACACAAATACACAACGTAAACTCATTATGAATTTTAACACACTGAAAATTACGCAACCAAAAACGGACGAATAAAAAAAAGAACCATAATGCTTATTCCGCCTGCCATTTTGTATACAGAAACCCTGAAACATAAAGTAAACAAAATAAAAACGGTCAATAATTGGTCAACAAGCTATGCTCGTACGATAACATTGTTGCCATGATTTTTCAATCCAGATATTTGTGTCGTTCATTGTAAAAGCGAATTTCATAAGCAGCCCATTATAGTCCCACTGCTGGGGGGTGATTCTCGCGTCGTAAACATTATCTCGAAAACGATATAATGTCGAAACAAGATGGCGAATGTCGATTGAAAATAAAATTTCATATTCTCAGAATGTCACGTTAGAGATATGTCTACGCCTAGCGCTCTAAATACACGGAGTGGTTCAAAGCAGTTGACATTACCGGCGACATTTTTCGTAGTTATTTAAAATTTGAGATTATCTCGAATTAGATATTTATCTCTATAACGCGAGAATTAGGGCCCAGGGCACTTGCCTCTTCTCTGAATAAGAAGGTTAAGGCCTTAGATCCACCGCACTGGCATAGTGCTGGTTGGTAGACTACACACACCACCGAGAACTGTATGGAGCACCTGGTGTGCAGGTTTCCTCACGATGTTTTTCTTCACCGTTAAAGCAAGTGATAATCAAATTCTGATCCGTTCATGAATTTGGAAAGTCAGAGGTGCGGGCCAGGTTCGAACTCAAACCCGCCTTCCTGTATGGAAGGCAAGCGTTCAACCGCTAGGCTATCACTGCGAATTACTTCCGTGTAAATAAATGCATTTTTGAAATCATCATCATTTCAGCCAAAAGACGTTCACTGCTGGACATAGACCTCCCTCAAGCATCGCCACAACGACATTTTTGAAATGCTTCAATGATTTTGCAACGTGAATATTTTTTATTTATTTAATTAAAGTAACTGCCTCGTCGGTCTAGGGGTCGCAAGCGCGACTGCTGAGCGTGGGGTCCTGGTTTCGATTCCCGGGTCGGGCAAATTTTTATTGGGTTTTTTCAGTAGGAAATTCTCAGTAGCAGCCCGGAGTCTGGATATGTGCCCGGTTAATGGCAATAGGCTCACCCCCTATTACATGGGACTTACAACAAAACTGGCGAAATGTGGGTGTACTATTACACCTCTGCCTACCCCTTCGGGGAAATACAGACGTGATCTATTTTTAATTGTTTTAGAATGAACGAAACAATTTTCGTTTAATCCACACTTCATTCTCAATGTCCATATTTTTTTTCTGTTTTTTTAAGCGATTCTTTTTGATATAGGGACAGCAATTTTTAAGCGTTTCTTTCCGATTTTTTTTAAATCATATTATGAAATGATGAGTTTTGATTATAAAGCTGGCGAAGAGGACCGCGGTCGGTCGGTGAAAGTGCACAAAAAAATGGAGCTACTTACATTCAAGTCAAAAAACTTTTCTTCTCTCATATTTTGGTGCATACCGTTGTGTATCACATGTATATTGCAAGTACCCATGTAGTGTATGTGAGCCTTCTTCGCGCCGAATATCATCGCTATTTACAAGTCACGTTTAAAGACACGTGGAGCTCAAATTGAATAATAGCATGATATGTACTTGACCTAAATTAGCATTCAGTATGATTCTATATCACGTGGTACGAATTATGATGCTGAAGTGGCACTTGTAAATACATTCGTAAGTAACGACACGCGACAGCGGAAAAGATGGACGGAAAATCGTTTTTTGACAAAACCATTTTGATAATTATTAAATTACTTCCGAAAAGTTTGTGAATTTTGTGATGTTATTCTTGAGATAACTTTATTTTAGTTTTTTTAAATAATATCTGTATTAGTACCTACTCAATAAGCTTTCGTACCATTTTTATTATGCTAGTAAACATACGCAGTACGCAGTATTATAACAATATCTTGATACAGTAAAAACAAACGTGATGGAATAATTTATCATCTAATTCGATTAGTTGTTGAGTCGAAATTCAGAGAAAAACAGGAAAATATTTTGTGGCTTAATTATACGTAAGTCACGTGGCACCTGACAAACAAACAAGTAATGCATTTTCACACAAACTAGGTACATAGTAGTGGGTTAAGTTATTGATTCCATTGTCATAAAAAGTTTACAAGATTAGTAGGTAATTGACACATATTTTAGAGACAATGGTGCTCAATGTGTTGTTTACAAACTAAACAATTTTTATTTTTTTTGTAATAATTAATTATTTTTACTAATAAGTAATCTAGATCTAAATCTTAGTTTTATTATGTCTCTTAAAAGAATAGAAGATGATTTTAGTCCTGTTAAAAGTCCTCTTGCTTGTTTTCTACGAGAATTTAGTCGCGATCTTTATAGGTCACGACTATTTTCCCGTCAATTACAATAGTGAAGAGACTAATTTGACATTTCTTAATATTTTCTGTCCTTTTTCAATGATAGTTGTAAGAAAGAGATAATGGTGTTGATTCTCTTGTTCACATAACTCAATTTAATTAATTTATATATTTTTCTAATACTGAAAACAAGAAAAATAAGCAAGAAAAAAAACACGATGCACCAATATTACGGCACTTCGTGCAGTTCGCTCGTACTGCACTGATAAATAAATAAATCTACTAACATAGAAAAGAGAATACTCGTATTATTATCTATTCTATCTATGCTACTAACTCTGATATGTACATAAGATTTTTACTAACCATTGGACCAATTGTTGTCAAATTAAACCAGAAACAAATTCAATTAACAGAACAGATATTGTATATAACATACCCAAGTATAAGACATCGTTTGCACAAAAATTTCACAACTATCTCGGTCCTAGCCTATACAACAAAGTAAATAGAAGTTTAAAATTAAGTAATCTTAATCATCAAACATGCAAAAAAACTATAGACAAATTCCTAAAATCATTAGACTACGGGAATCCGCTGGATGCGGAAGGCACAGGACCGGTCGTTGTGGCGATGCTTGGGGGAGGCCTATGTCCAGCAGTGGACGTCTTTCGGCTGAAATGATGATGATGATGATTAGACTACGATAACACTGAAAAACTTCTGAAAAATTTGTTATAATTAAGGCACATAAATAACACAACACACATCATTCATTATACACATAGGCACATCACATTAACGGACCCCGCACACACGTACTCTCACAAAATTACAAAACACAAATAGACTACCTATCTAGACCTACTTTAATAAAATTGTACACAATAACCAACCATTAAGCAATAAGCATACTATATCCCTACAGTTTGTAAAATGTTTTTATTTTTATTTTTTTTAACCCAAAGCGGCAGTGTACGGAATAGAAACATGATAAAGTATTAATTAAATTTTGTAACATAATACAAATAATGCTGTTCTTGTGAATTCACTCAGAGAACAACAGAATAGGTCCGTCTCCCCAGCTATGAGGTTAAGAGTGCGGAGTGCACGCGTCAGCGGCGCCTCCCTCAAAAGGTTAGTCCATAATTAATTAATCCACCATAATTTCGCATATATAAATATCTAATAAATTTATTTTGTACCCGCTCCAGCATGAGACTATATTTAATTTCATGCGGAGCCCAGATGGCTGCATTACATTCTAATTGGCTCCTCACCAGTGCATTATATAGGGCGGTAATCGCTTTCATATTGGTGAATCCTCGCACCATACGAATCATAAAGCCAAGATTCCTATAGGCTTTCCTAAAAATGCTCATTATGTGGTCACGAAAAAAAATATAAAAAAAATATGAAAATTTGATCTGTTTAAATGACATTAATGGACTTGTGCGTATTTGTTGTTCTGAGGACGAGGAATACTATCCGCTCGTGATTCAGTTTTTTACTAGTACGGGGGGATAGTTTTAATTTTTAATTCAGACTAATTTGACAACACCAAAATCGTTGCCATCCCTTTCTTGTATCTACTATGAGTAAAAGAGAACGATAGTTTAAAATAGGTAAGTTTAGTTTGTGAACAAGAGAATTTACACCTATATTTGAATCAATTCACTGAAGCCGATTAATTTAGTTTAAGGTCGTCAAATTTATCTAGTATCGACGTCTATGACGACCTCTGTGGTCTGGTGGTTCGAGTGTCGGACTGCTGATCACGAGGTCGTAGGTTCGATTCCCACAGGACACAAATATTTGTGTGATGTGACACGAGTGTTTGTGTTGTTTCTTATATATTGTAAGTATGTATTTACAAAAAAAAAGTATTTAAGTATCATATCCATTGTCTAGTACCCATATTACAAGCTCTGCTTAGTTTGTGACTAGATGGTGCTGTGTAAAAAAGTCCCAAAAATATTTATATTTAATATTTATCTACATATAGAATCTGTCGAGCCATGGTCGAGAATGAAATAATACTATGCAATTAAATTCAATTAAATTAAATTCATTTATTTCAGGTTTACAAACCCATATTAATAAATTACAATCATCTTCTTCTTCGTCGTTTCGCTCTTGACAGAGCGGTCGTGGCCATCATGTACCATTGCCGGGGGCTGCTGTAGCTTGTCTTACGATGCCTCGCCATTTACAATAAAATAAAATCAATTAAATTAAAAACAATTCAGTAAAAATAAATATAACGAAAATTACATTATAAAATATTATAGTGAAATTAAATTAAACAGCAATAAAATAATCTGTTCTAACTAATTAAATTAAATGTCAAAATGGAAGTGAAATTAAATGTCAAAATAAAATCTTCTATCGTGGCAATGCTATGCTGACTTTTAATTAATAAACATTCATTAATTGATCATCAATTCATTAGTACTACTGTCGTTAGTTTAAGTTAGGTACAGAATTTGAGGCTGTTTTTCCGGAAATTCGGAAAAAACACTACATTGACGAAAGATACAGATACCTACTACTGAATAAGCTTTTAACAAATATTGGTATATTTGTTGTCGTTGTTTCTTCTCGATGACGGATTTTAATGACACTGAGACAGCTTATAACCTGAGTCAACATGGATGACGTCATTTTCCTGACGCTGTCTTTCTCTCCTACATGCGCTGTACAACAAAGAAGATAAGTTACCTTCTTATAAGTAGTCCACCTCTTGATATGTACAACCTTATTATTAGTTTATACTAAACCTCTTAAGGGGTAATTTTTATCATCATTATGAACAACTTTTACTATTGGACCAACCGTGAAATTGCGAAAAAAATTCAGCTGATCCTTACATTTTTGTGTTCACATTAATCGACAAAATGTATGGATCAGCTGATTTTTTTTCGCTATTTCAGGGTTGTTCTCATGTTGTTCATAATGATGAGTACAATGAACACTTAAGAGGTTTAGTATAAACTAAGAATAAGGTTGTATAGGTAGGCTTTTTCCAAAAAGATTAATGATGCTCGTGGATTGTCGCAGTGAAGTATTCCCATTTGAGCACCTATTTTTTGGGCATAACCATTGACATACTTGGCAAGCAGGTTTGTGATGGTATAGAAACAATTGTTATCGCATTTATAAATCACAAAAAGCCACGTTCAACAGTCAAGTGAAAGTTAAACACTGGTTGAAACAATGTCCACGTGAAAGAGAAGTCACGTGCGCACGCGCAAACCGCAGTCAAACTTATTGTCATTAGTATACGTCACGAGACACGTGGGTGAGCTTTAATATTTATCATTAATTACTGTCGAGGGCGCCCCCCTGCCAGGTGGACCGACGACCTAAAGAAGTGGCTGGGGGGGACTGGATGCGGAAGGCAGAGGACCGAGCGTTGTGGCGCAACTTGGGAGAGGCCTATGTCCAGCAGTGGACTGCGATAGGCTGAGTTGATTGACTGTCGAGGTATTATTTATTGGAGATTTATTTTTAGAATAAAGGAAGGTTGACTTGGTCCAGCTAAACCTCAGATGTTAATCGATCTTTGTTTTAACTTTCAGATTTCTTGTTAATTTGTATAAAATATGTATGTATTAGACAGTGTATAAGGTACTATGGGGTTGGCATATCCGTGTGGATAAAAACCCCTTAAAAAAATATAAAGATAAAAAAAAAAAAAAAAAAAACTTTCAGATCATCTATGGATTTTTGCTTTATTTTTAAAATAAGAAAATGAATTAAGTTCACAATTTAATTGAATTTTGAATTGAATTTGCTGTTTTTCAATGGTTTGGTGTTTTCACGCATTTAAAAATAGATGTATTTGGGGCTCGTAGCGAAGCAACGACTGCGCGGATTGTACGATCTGCAAGGTTAAGCTGCATTTGCCGCGGTCAGTCTGTGGATGGGTGACCGTTTCGTTACACATCGAGACCCCTCCGTGCCTCGGAGAGCACGTTAAGCTGTCGGTCCCGGTTGTCATACGAATATCTATGGCAGTCGTTACAGGTAGTCAGAAGCCTGAAAGTCTGACAACTGGTCTAACCTCCGAATGTCGGTATTACCCAGTAACTGGGTTGCGGGGGTCTGATGGCAGTCGCTCCGTGTAAAATACTGATGTTCACCCGCATCTGGCTAGACTGGAAGCCGACCCCAATATAATTGGGAAAAGGCTCGGAGGATGATGATTTTTGAGAAGAAGACGTTAGATTGTCTAAATCGGATTTCAATTTTCATACTAAAGGTTTATGCTTAGTACCTTCAACATGTATTATATTCTCATTATACATTCATTCTAATAATTCATAAATGTGTAATGACACATTTTACAAAAATATTGGTAGCTAACTAGTTTGAGATGTGCCAGCAAATCAGTTTAGCTATTTTAACAAAAATTTGGTTTCTACTAATTTAAATTTGTCAATTTTTTAAATAGCTAAACTAGTTCAGCCATTTTAATTTGTTCAGTGTGAATTGCACTTGAGTGTTACCAATCGAAGCGTCATATTATCATCATCACAAGAAGTTTCCTTTACCTACTTATAGTTCTAAGAACTGCCCCCCTAGCCAAGTTGACAATCTACAATATTCTACAATCGTCAACGCTATATAAAACAATCAAAATGTATGGGAATGACATATCTTAAGCTCAACGAATGACGTTTTCGTTGAGATATGTCATTACCATACATTTTTAGGGTTCCGAAGTCCTACAAGGAACCCTTATAGTTTCGTCATGTCCGTCCGTCTGTCCGTCTGTCCGTCTGTCCGTCTGTCCGTCTGTCCTAATCCTTTACAGCTTAATAACTTCTACAGTTATAAACATAAGTAAATGAAATTTTGTTAAAAAATAGTCTACATATAGATCTCAATTTTAAAAGAATAAAAGATACGTTTTTGCGTATTTTAGGGGTGGCGTCCATACATGTGAAATGGAGAAAAAAAAAAAATTTTGCTGTACCCCCTCGTGTGGGATATCATTGAATAGGTCTACTAAAATGAAGGTAATGTTTGATACACCACTTTTTTATCAGGTGTACCATCTGCGAAATATAGCCCGCCAAAGTGGCTTGCAATGTGTCCCCCCCCCTGCCATTTCTAAACTATGCAATGTAGAAACTTATAATCTTCCACATTGATAGACCTTTGTGAAAACTCTCTTTTAAAATTATTTCGAGTATAATGTGATTATAATTTTTTGAGTTATAGAGAGAAAACTGAAAAATACTTAAAACGTCCTAGTTCAAAGGTCATTGACCTTAGAGAAAAATTATCATAGCAAATAATGCTCCTTTAGCTACTTTATATTTGAAAAAATCACAAAAAGTAGCTTTGAAATGACAAACGTCTTAAATTTGGCTTCTTGAATGTATCGCTAGATGGCGCTACTAACAACACGCTCTGAGTCGCGAATGCTGCCGATTATTGCAAAAACTAAAATAGCCATGATTAATATTCGATTTGATTCGTTTGTAATTACACCTACTTAAGGAACCCTATAATACTGAGCATGGCCCGACATGCTCTTGGCCGGTTTTTATTATTGTTTTTATTGACGATTGTAGATTGTCAACTTGGCTAGGGGGATTGATTATCACATAAATGACGTGACACACATACCTAGGTGCTAAGTACTTTTTGCGTTAAAGCAATATTTTACTGCCTCTACTTTTATCTACGTGATAAAAGTACCACGTACGAAAATACAATACAATACAAATACTCTTTATTGTACACAAAAGAAAATAGCAACATATATGACTTATATAGAACACATGTACAATGGGCGGTCTTATCGCTGAAGGCGATTTCTTCCAGACAACCAAAAAAATACGTGGCAGGAAAATACGGTTTCCAATTAAAAATTCACTAGAAATATCTTCCCATCTCAGCGGATTGGTAATCTGGGTTTGCATACCTACTTGTGTTTGTATTATCATTCCTCAAATTCTTTTTTTAAATCACTAATGAATCCGCACGCTGACTGTCACAGCCGACGCTTGGTAAACGAGCAGTGATGACGTCATCAGGCTAGTGTGAATGAGTTTATTATGTCAGCCACTTGGACACGTGCGCGGGCGCCGGTCACGTTATTGGCTCAACTATAACAAACAATGTTGTAGGCGACACACTGTTTCGGCGATCACATACGTCACATTTATTGGCGTCGGTAATTAATGGTACATATATTTAATGTATATATTATAGGAGCATAGCAACTTAGAGGGGCCTTGTTGAGGCATGCGTCTGTGTGAATGCGTCGTTTCGAGCATTTGTACGAAGTTACTTTACTGCTCTATCCACATAATTACTGTGAGTCGACCGACCCACATCTCTGACAGAGAATTCATGCGCAGATCAGAACTTGAAGGAAAAATATCGTGAGGAAACCTGCACAACCAAAAATAGGTTTTAAAAAGTTCTCGATGATGTGGGCCCACCATAAGCTCGCTTTTCGCAGATTAAGTTTAACTACACCGATGTGCATGGCGTGCTAATTACGGAGCTTTCAAAGCGAATATTGCGTGTGATTTAAAATTAAATCAACTGCTTCAAGGTGTACGATATTAGATTGACCCACTTTGGAAGAAAATCCTATTGACTTGAGAAATAACTTTATGTAAATATAAGTAACCGAAGCATCCCTTAGCATGCAGAGAGATACGTTAGTTTGTAGCCACGAAATATAGGGGTTAAATGATACAGGAGGGAGAAAAGGGTATTTATATCGAAATTAAAATTAAAAGTAAACTATGTAAAGATCTTTATGGCAAATCGGTGGAAGTGAAGTAGGGTTGCCAACAGTTTTTTGGTAAATAATAGATTTTTCAGGCCAAGGCATGAAAAATATAGTACACTGAAAGAAAATATAGTACACCGTACCTATATTTAGAAAACCGGCCAAGAGCATGTCGGGCCATGCTCAGTATTATAGGGTTCCTTAAGTAGGTCTAATTACAAACGAATCAAATCGAATATTAATCATTGCTATTTTAGTTTTTGCAAACAGCGCCACCTAGTGCTAAATTTATGAAGCTAAATTTAAGAAGTGTGTTTCTTTTTGTGATTTTTTTAAATAGAAAGTAACTAAAGGAGCATTATTTGCTACGATCATTTTTCTCTAAGGTCAATGACCTATGAACTAGGACGTCTTAAGTATTTTTCAGTTTTCTCACTATAACTCAAAAATTTATAATCACATTATACTCGAAATAATTTTAAAAGAGAGTTTTTATAAAGGTCTATCAATGTTGAAGACTATAAGTTTCTACGTTGCATAGTTTAGAAATGGCAGGGGGGGGGACACATTGCAAGCCACTTTGGCGAACTGTATTTCGCAGAGGGTATACCTGATAAAAAAGTTGTGTATGAAACATTACCTTCATTTTAGTAGACCTATTCAACGATACCCCACACAAGGGGGTGCAGCGAAAAAAATATTTTCATCGCCATTTCACATGTATGGGCGCCACCCCTAAAATACGTAGTCAAGATTTTTTTATTCTTTTAAAATTGAGATCTATATCTATTCCATTTTTTGTCAAAATTTCATTTACTTATGTTTATAACTGTAGAAGTTATTAAGCGGTAAAGGATTAGGACAGACGGACAGACGGACAGACGGACAGACGGACAGACGGACAGACGGACAGACGGACAGACGGACAGACGGACAGACGGACGGACATGACGAAACTATAAGGGTTCCTTGTAGGACTTCGGAACCCTAAAAAAGATCAAATTATTTGTTGTTCAGATGATATTTGGTATTTGGTCTAAAGTAGGATGCTAGCGCAATTATTAATTCACGTGTAAAGTATTCTTTGGATTTCCCCAACACGAAAACGAACACGTTTCAACTTTCAGGAAACCTGTAATATATGTTTCTATAGTAAAATTGATATAATGTGCAGAAACTTTAGGGTGCATAATTTGAAAACGATAGTTTGTCACGTAAATAACATTTTAAGATATGGGTAGGTATTAAGTAAATATTTAATTAAAAAATTAGAATCTAAAGGAATTGTATTTATTGAAAGTTTCTTGTTTATACTTCACATTTTTTCTAACACGTAACTCAAAAATGTATTAAAAAAATGCGATTAATCCAAACGTAACATTGCCTTCAGTTAAATCCCAAACGTTCTTTATTGCGAAACAGCACAGTGCCATAGAATATATATTAGCGCGGAAATTAATTTAATCTGAAAATTTTGTATCACAGGCAAATTGGAATCCCGGGATTCCCGATACTGTTTTCCCAGGATCAGGAACGCAGATTCCCAGGAACCGTAACCCGGGACCAAAACCCTAACTAAAATCCCTTGGGTTGGAAAACTGTTCAACGATTGCTTCGTAAACCTTTTCGTAACCGTCCTTTTTCAGATTTTCCATGCAACATATCGTGTACCTAAGTACTTACACTTTAAAATCGATAAAGAATGAAAAAGATGGCGTTGTAAGTGATGACAAGAACGCGGAAAGGCCTTGTTCCGAGGTCACACCGTTGCATTCGAGGACTTCCGTGCTATCCGTTGCACGTTGCACGCCAACGTGCAACAATGTTTGTCCATTCTGTCACTGTGTGCTGTTGGACGTCGGACATGGAAATGATTCTCAAATTCAAATTAAATTATTGGTATAAAAGTTGGTACATAGGTAACACAGTTGGTTTTACATGTAATTAGGATTAGTTCTTACAACCTTAGTCAAAAAATAAATCTCAGTAGTCTCAATTGAATAAAATATCCGTACCGTAACATCCATATTCCTTGTATTTGTAAAAATACAAGGAATATGTATTCTATATCTTATCTTCTTAATCTTAACTATTATAAAATTTTAAACGTCTGTTTGTTTGTTCCAGCATCACGCTAAAACCACTGGAACGATTTTGATGTTTTTTTTTTTGTTTGAAAGCTGATGATCTGACTTAAAAACTGGTATGGGTTTTGAGAAAGAAAGAAAACAAGAAAAAAATTAATTCGTGGGTGGCGTACTCACCCCAGATCGAAGCTTCTAATGCATTTGCACGAGTGGATAGTAATGTACGATGGAGTGGAGTGGAGTGGAGTGGACAGGGGATGGGACTGGGGATGGGACTTGGGACGGGACAGGGGACGGGACTGGGGACGGGACAGTGGACGGGATAGGGGACGGAACATGGGACGGGAAATGGGACGGGACATGAGACGGGACATGGGACAGGACAGTGGGACGGCACATGGGACTGGACATAGGATGGGACATGGGACGGGATGATAGTGATATAGTGAGATAGTGGGACAGTGGGATAGTGGGACATTGGGACAGTAGGACAGTGGCAGTGGGACAGTGGGACCGTGGGACAGTGGGGCAGTGTGGCAGTGGGGCTGTGTGGCAGCGGGGCAGTGGGGCAGTGGGGCAGTGGGGTAGCGGGGTAGCGGGGCAGTGGGGCAGTGGGGATGTGGGGCAGCGAGGCAGCGGGACAGTGGGGCAGCGGGGTGGCGGGGCGGGGAAGCGGGGCAGTGAGGCAGTGGGGCAGCGTGCCAGCGAGGCAGCGGGGCAGTAGGGTTCCGGGGCAGCGGGGCAGTGGTATAGTGGGTCAGTGGGGTAGCGGGGCAGTGGGGCAGTGGGGCAGCTGGGCATCTGGGCAGCGGGGCATCGGGGCAGTATGGTAGCGGGGCAGTGGGGCAGCTGGGCAGTGGGATAGAGGGGCAGCGGGGCAGTGGGGAAGCGGTGCATCGGGGCAGCGGGGCATCTGGGCAGCGGGGCAGTGGGGCAGCGGGGCAGTGGGTTACTGGGGCAGCGGGGCAGTTGGGCAGTGGGACAGTGGGGCAGCGGGGCAATGGGGCAGCGGGGCAGCTGGGCAGTGGGTTACCGGGGCAGTGGGGCAGTGGGATAGTGGGGTAGTGGGGCAGCGGGGCAGTGGGTCAGTGGGGCAGTGGCGAAGCGCAGCAGGCTGTGGGGCAGTGAGATAGTGGGGCAGCGGGGCAGTGGGGTAGCGGGGCAGCGGGGCCGTGGGATAATGGGGCAGCTGGGCAGTGGGGCAGAGGGGTAGCGGGTCAGTGGGGCAGTGGGGTAGCGGGGTAGCGGGGCAGTGGCGGGCAGCGGGGCAGTGGGATAGTGGGGCAGCGGGGCAGCGGGGCAGTGGGGCAGTGGGGCAGTGGGGTGGCGAGGCAGCGGGGCAGCGGGGCAGGTGGGCAGCGGGGCCGTGGGGCAGTGGGGTATCGGGCCAGCGGGGCAGTGGGGCAGCGGGGCATTTTCGCAGCGGGGCAGTGGGGCAGCAGGTCAGCGGGTTAGTGGGGCAGCGGGGCACTGGAGCAGTGTGGTAGCTGGGCAGTGGGGCAGCGGGGCAGCTGGACAGCGGGGCAGTGGGGCAGCGGGGCTGTGTGGCAGCGGGGCAGAAGGGCAGCGGGGCAGTGGGATAGTGGGGCAGCGGGGCAGTGGGGCAATGGGGCAGCGGGGCAGTGGGGCAGTGGGGCAGCGGGACAGTGGGACAGTGGACTGGACTGGACTGGACTGACGGGGGTTAGCAGAATTTAACGCGAGCGGAGCCGCGGGTAAAAGCTAGTCTTAACTATTATAAAATTGTAATCTGTTTGTTTGTTTGTTCCAGCATCACGCTAAAACTACTGGACCGATTTTGATGATTTTTTTTTTGTTTGAAAGCTTATGATCTGACTTAAAAACTGGTATGGGTTTTGAGAAAGAAAGAAAGAAAGAAAAAAATATAAAATAAAAATCGTGGGTTGCGTACTCACCCGACAGATCGAAGCTTCTATGCATTTGCACGAGCGGATAGTAATGTACGATGGAGTGGAGTGGAGTGGAGTGGACAGGGGATGGGACTGGGGATGGAACTGGGGACGGGACAGGGGACGGAACTGGGGACGGGACAGTGGACGGAACATGGGACGGGAAAAGGGACGGGACATGAGACGGGACATGGGACAGGACAGTGGGACGGCACATGGGACAGGACAGTGGGACGGCACATGGGACTGGACATAGGATGGGACATGGGACAGGACATGGGACATGGGACGGGACGATAGTGAATTAGTGATATAGAGAGATAGTGGGACAATGGGA
Source organism: Asteroscopus sphinx (assembly GCA_949699075.1). Classification (NCBI taxonomy): domain Eukaryota; kingdom Metazoa; phylum Arthropoda; class Insecta; order Lepidoptera; family Noctuidae; genus Asteroscopus; species Asteroscopus sphinx. Next base: position 14,151,274 of record OX453022.1, on the reverse strand, counting down.
CAGTGGGACAGTGGGCCGTAGGACAGTGGGATAGTGGGACAGTAGGACAGTGGCAGTGGGACGGTGGGACAGTGGGGCAGTGGGGCAGTGGTGCAGTGGGGTAGTGGGGCAGCGGGGCAGCGGGGCAGGGGGGCAGTGGGATAGTGGGGCAGTGGGGTAGCGGGGCAGTGGGGCAGTGGGGCAGAGGGGTTGTGGGGCAGCGAGGCAGCGGGACAGTGGGGCAGTGGGGCAGCCGGGCGAGGCAGCGGGGCAGCTAGGCAGCGGGGCTGCGTGCCAGCGGGGCAGCGGGGCAGTGGAGTTCCGCGGCAGCGGGGCAGTGGGGCAGTGGGGTAGCGGGGCAGCGGGGCTGTGGGGCAGCGGGGCAGCGGGGTAGTGGGGCAGCCGGGCAGCGGGGCAGCGGGGCAGTGGTGCAGTAGGGGAGTGGGGCAGCGGGGCAGGCAGTGAGGCCGTGTGTCAGTGGTGCAGTGGGGCAGTGGGGTAGCGGGGCAGCGGGGCATTGGGGCAGCGGGTAGCTGGGCAGAGGGGCATTGGGGCAGTGGGGCGGTGGGGCAGCTGGGCAGTACGGGAGTGGGGCAGCGTGGCAGGCAGTGGGGCAGTGGGGCAGCGGTGCAGTGGGCTAGCGGGGCAGCAGTGCAGTGGGGGGCAGCGGGGCAGTCGGATAGTGGGGCAGCGGAGCAGTGGGGCAGTGGGTTAGCGGGGTAGCGGGGCATCGGGGCAGTGGGGTAGCGGGGCAACGGGGAAACGGGGCAGCGGGGCATCGGGGCAGCGGGGCAGTGGGGAAGCGGGTTAGCGGGGCAGCGGGGCAGTGGTGGGCAGCGGGGTAGTGGGGCAGCGGGGCAGTGGGGCAGTGGGGTAGCGGGACAGTGGGGTAGTGGGGCAGCTGGGCAGCGGGGCGGTGGGGCAGCGGGGCAGCGTGGCAGTGGGGCAGTGGGGTAGCAGTACAGTGTGGCAGTGGGGCAGCTGGGCAGCTGGGCAGCGGGGCAGTGGGGCAGCGGGGCAGTGGGGCAGCGGGGCAGCTGGGCAGTGGGGCAGCGGAGCAGTGGGGCAGTGGGATAGTGGGGCAGCGGGGCAGTGGGGCAGCGGTGCAGCGGGGTAGCGGGGCATTGGGGCAGTGGGGCAGCAGGGCAGCGGGGCAGTGGGGCAGCGGGACAGCGGGACAGTGGGACAGTGGACTGGACTGGAATGGACTGGACTGGACTGGACTGACGTGGGATAGCAGAATTTAACGCGAGCGGAGCCGCGGGTAAAAGCTAGTTACCTATATAAAAATAAATTGCCACATCTTTGACGGAGCCTCACTTGAGAACGGCTCGAACGATTTACCTAGCTATTTTCTTTTTTTATTCGTAATTGTGAGTAAGGTAGCTGTTATCTTTTTTTATTCGTAATTGTGAGGACTAGGTTAGGACAAGTATGAAAGAAAATTGGAATACCGATGGGATGACAACCCTATACTACACTGAAAAAAATGTTTAACCAAACTGGGGTGTCAACCGAAATTTTGGTAAGACGTTACTAAAGCTAAGTTCATTTCACAAAACTGTTTATCTATAACGAATAGGTATGATATCTGTGATAACGAACAATTTTTTCGCAATTAATATTTTTTTCTTAAATTAGGGTTTGTTATGTTCATATTCATACCAATAAGTGAAAATGTCGAAGACTGCATAGCTATGTGATTTACAGATAAAAAAATAAAGACTGACTGATTATAATAACGTTTTCATTATTTTTTCCCACTAAACATGATCCTTGTAAGGAAGTTTCGGTTTAGGTTTCGGTTTCGGCCGAAACTGAGACTGTTACCGAAATTCGGTTTCGGTTTCGGTCGTAAAAACCAGTTTCAGTCGTAAAAACCAGTTTCAGTCGGACACTATTTTATAATGCGAAAAGCCTCCACTGCTTTAATACCGCTCCAATCGCTTCTCGATCACGAGCTTAAAATCGAAACAAGTCTAGAACAATAAAGGGGATTCCTAACAATTGGCTGGAAAATAGCTACACTAACTCAGACCACTCTAAGTCCGAGGTCCCGTCAAAACAATCGCTTACCATAATGACGTAACAATGCGAGGAAACCAGCCGGCAGCTGCAGCCGCTAGAAACGTTACACAATAAATTATATTATATGCGAGCATAGAAATTGTTATTTGTCTAGGTATGCGAGCATTGCTTGACATGTGATCGTCTCGTAAACAATTATTTATTCATTGTTGTAAATTGTAACTATTATAATAATATCGTAACAATCCCGTAGACTTTCTGGCCTTGTTACTTTGCTTTTGTTCTTAATTTTGGTGAAATTATTATTATTGTGTATTACGTATTACGACATCGGTCAGGTGGCCGCAAGCGTGGCTACGAGCGAGAGTCATTTGAGTGGCTAAAGAAAATAATGTTTTCTTTTTAGAATAATTAATAGAAAGAAAGCAGCTTATGGTGGGCTGTGTCATGGGACGCAATGCCTTCTTCACGAACTTTGGGGGTAGGGTAGAGGTATTGCTAGAGACCGAACGAAAATGGATTTTTATTTTCGGCTGAAAACCGAAACCGAAAAAATAAAAAATAAAAAACATGTAGGTACCTACCTACTACTAAAAAAAAAATTGTAAAATTATCTGAGAAATTAATGAATATATAAAATTAGGTACAAGTAGTAGACAAAGACAAAGACAAAGACATTTATTGCTCAAACTGTGTACATAAATGTAGGTGTTTATCAAAGCTTGGTATCAACAGCACCTAATAATTATTAATTTATTAGGTACCTACTACTTGTACCTCGAGGAACGTTTTGTAATACGGGCCTAAGAGTGCTTGTGCACCGCATTTGATCCGAATCGGAGAAAATACTGTCTAATAAAATGCGATGGGAAAACTATGATGAACTACATGTGCTTTAGCCGTTAATAATAAAGTAATTATGTAGTAGGTATAATAATTATTCTAAATTATTAGTTCGTTTTAATCTGCTCGAAATATCGACATCCTAATATCATACCTATATACATGCTTCCAAGTTCCAAGTTCCAACTAAGTTGTTTCCACGAGCCGTTACGCCCACCTTTAGCTGGTATTCGGGCTCGTTCAGGCGCGCACGTTGTGTCTGCACGTGACATGCGCACACGCACTTGACCTGGGACCACTAAATAAACAGGGACAGAAGGTCTAGAGTAAAGCGTGTGCTATACGATGAGCAACCAGCCTCAACCTTGGTGGGAGGTTGGTCGCCGACAGCCGTCGTCAAACAAAAGTTGGTGACAAACCACTGTCTACATGGTTGGAAACCAGCAAGGTCACCTTGGTGGGGAGGCTGGTTTGTCACCGTGTAGCAGACGCTTCAGAATAGTTTAACATACAGGGTCAAGCACAAACTGTACCACTGGCCGTCCGAACTACGGGTTACTGAGACTGAAAACAATATGTCCACTGCATAATTCTATACCCTTTTTAGGGTTCCGTAACCAAAGGGTGCCAAACGGGACCCTATTACTCTCGCTACGCTGTCCGTCCGTCTATCCGTCTCTCTGTCCCATGACTGTATCTTTTGAACGGTAATGGGTGGGCAGCCGGTTGAAATTTTCTCAGAATATGTGTTGCTGTGACCCCTATCACGACAAATACTAAAAATAAAAAATATAAAACTACAAGAAACCTCGAAAAAACATTTTTTTCGACGTTTTTGTTCCTGCTTTATCTTTAAAACGGTAATACATACCAGCGTCAAACTTGGTTTTATTAGAGTGCATACTAAACAACCCTAATTTTACTATAACTACATAGTATATGTGTTGGTACCTGCATAAGAAAGAGATACAAAAAATCATATTTCGGTCAAAGTGCGTTGGTGTCTTTTGATGAACTCTCGTAAATTAAATCAGTTTCTATGGGGTATCAGGTCAATGGATGGTACAGAACCCTTACTGCGTGAGTTCGACTCGCACTTGGGCTGTTTTTTTAAGCGGAGAAAATACCTATCGCATATCGCACCACCTGGGGTGGGGAGGCGGTGTAGTACATATATCATTAATCTGTTGGCGGTGTGGTTATGTGGAATTCGCACCCATTAAAAACTCCGCCGTGTGCCTAATCTTGCCTTGTATTGATGGGTCACGAGAACTGCAATCAATGCATGGCATTTGCGACCCATCCAGCGCGGCTCACTTCAGAGCCTAGGTACTTATCTAAGTACATAATTGTATTTTGTAGTAATTTCTATAGGGTATTGTTTCGCTAATTCTTTTGTTTTCTTCTTCTTTCATTTGTTTTGTTTTTTTCTTTTTTAAATATATTTAAGCAGGCATAAAATTAATATCACCTACATAATTCATCTTAGGTTTTTTTTAATGCTTCTCAAAGCAGTTACCTAACTATCGCACGCGACGAAGTCGCGGGCAATAGCTAGTAGGTACCTACTATAAGTATAAAATCCCGTTTTTGCAACCTTTTTTAGGGTTCCGTAGTCCTACAAGGAACCCTTATAGTTTCGTCATGTCCGTCCGTCTGTCCGTCTGTCCGTCTGTCCGTCTGTCCGTCTGTCCGTCTATCCGTCTGTCCGTCTGTCCGTCTGTCCTAATCCTTTACCGCTTAATAACTTCTACAGTTATAAACATAAGTAAATGAAATTTTGACAAAAAATGGAACAGATATAGATCTCAATTTTAAAAGAATAAAAAAATCTTGATTACGTATTTTAAGGGTGGCGCCCATACATGTGAAAAGGTGAAGAAAATATTAAATATAAAGGTAATGTTTCATACATCACTTTTTTATCAGGTGTACCATCTGCGAAATATAGCCCGCCAAAGTGGCTTGCAATGTGTCCCCCCCCCCCTGCCATTTCTAAACTATGCAACGTAGAAACTTATAATCTTCCACATTGATAGACCTTTGTGAAAACTCTCTGCTAAAATTATTTCGAGTATAATGTGATTATAATTTTTTGAGTTATAGACAGAAAACTGAAAAATACTTAAAACGTCCTAGTTCAAAGGTCATTGACCTTAGAGAAAAATGATCATAGCAAATAATGCTCCTTTAGCTACTTTCTATTTGAAAAAATCACAAAAAGTAACTTTGTGTTATGTTGACGACACACTTCTTAAATTTGGCGCCATCTAGCGGCGTCGTTCAACACTCTCTGGGTCGCCAATGCTGCCGTCAAGTTGTAACGAGGCTAAACTCGTTACGCTGCTCACCACCTTATTTCGACTTCCTGGCCACTTTATAAAACTTTACCTATCCAAATTCAAAATTTAAAATTCTTCCATAATTTTCTATTTTTTTACTTAAAACAACAGACTTATATCGCAGCCTTGGCCGGGCATGGACGTGTCCGACCATTACAGTATTTTTTATATTATTTTACTTATCCAGTTTCCATATTGTACGCTGAAAGACACTCGTGTGTCTGTGACTCTGTCTTATAATCATTATATTATTTTATTAACAAATAGTCAATGTATCAAGTTACCAGTTAGTGAGATACAGTATACCCAAAACGTTCCTGTTGTGTTTTTATTGTTTGTGCCGACCTACCAACCTACCTACCTACCTGAATCCAGCCCGAGCTAGCTGCATGGACATAGCAGCAGCTCAATTGTTTTATAGTCGGAGTTGACCTACCACTCCTCCGGCCCTCCGTACTACTGGCCCTCTGTGCCCTCATACCTCAGAGGAGTTCCATACCTCCATACCACTAGTTCCTGCAGTTCCTGTACCACTAGTTCCTGTTGTTCCTGAGTTCTGTTCCTGTAGTTCCTGTTCTCCTCCTACTTCCGTGTGTCACCGTGTGCCAAGCCACCGAACCTTCGACCCTGCGAGTTCTCCTGCCTGAGCTTCCCAACACTGGCCACGACGTGACAAAGTGCCGTGTATTACATTTGGCACTGTATAGCGCCATCTAGCGGCTACTGACATCACTCTCTGAGTCGCCAATGCTGCCGTCTATTGCAAAAACTAAAATAGCCGTGATTAATATTCGATTTGATTTGTTTGTAACACCTACTTAAGGAACCCTATAATACTGAGCATGGCCCGACATGCTCTTGGCCGGTTTTTTTTTAAGTCGGCTAATAACCTTTCTTTGCGATGGATATAATAGGTACTTATTTGTAATTTATGCAACGACTGCGTGGATTGTACGATCTGCAAGGTTAAGCTGCACTTGCCGCGGTCAGTCTGTGGATGGGAGACCGTTTCGTTACACATCGAGACCCCTCCGTGCTCCGCTGTCGGTCCCGGTTATTATACGAATATCTATGGCAGTCGTTACGGGTAGTCAGAAGCCTGAAAGTCTGACAACTGGTCTAACCTCCGAATGTCAGTATTACCCAGTAACTGGGTTGCGGGGGTCTGATGGCAGTCGCTCCGTGTAAAATACTGATATTTAGCCGCATCTGGCTAGACTGGAAGCCGACCCCATTATAATTAGGAAAAGGCTCGGAGGATGGTGATTTGTATTTTATGAAGTAGACCTTCTGTGACTACCAGTGCATCGCCCCGGGGATTGACCTTGTCGGTGCATATGCGTTGTGTCTTCTGGTGCTGTCTGTGCCTGTGCCCTTCAGTCAGTTTGGAAATATGTGTTAATGTAATGTGGTGAGACGATTTATAATATAATATAGGTATTGACATTGATGCCAACATTTGTATTATAATATTCCTATAAATATCTTCTTATTATATAAAACAAAGTCGGGTTGGTTACATGATTTATAACTCAAGAACGGCCGTACCGATTTTAATGAAAAGTGGCATATAGATAGAACATAATCCGGATTAACATATAGGCAACTTTTTATCCTGGGAACATGAACACTTTCCGAGGGATGTGCGATAAACGACATTCACGCGGGCGAAGTCGCGGGCATAGGCTAGTAATATGTAGGTATACATTGTAACTACCAACATGGGTATTATTATATTGGGGTATCTTGCCGCCCAACCAGCTGCAGCCTGCAGCAGACGAGGATCATTGCCGTACAGATGATTCAAACAACTCTGTTAAAAAACAAACTCGGGCATTAGGTCAATGACACTATCAAGGAGACGATGTGCCATTTCAGCCGATAAGCGTTCTCGATAAAAAGACTGTAAAGTCGAACGATAATAATTTCAGTCATTGAGACTAATGAACTCTGTTATATCTATTTGTAATGTTTAAAGCATGCTTGCGCCATCTTTTGTAACCTACTGGAAATTAAAATAATAGTAATTTACGAAAAGCGTCATCTTGTGTCGAATAGTTGAACTAATAAGTGAACTTATCAGTACAATCTGTGTTCTGATAAGTTCACTTATTATTTCACAGATTGTACTCTATAAAGTAGCTATAGACCACGCTTGGGTAGAGATTTCTTTCCTATTTCAGATTAAATTTGTGTGCTATGTTGTTGAATTGAAGTTTATAATTACCGTATTGGAATATGACCGGTGCTCAAGTAACGATTCTCTATCCTTGAATGCATAGCATCTCTAGTACCTACTTCTGTGATCCTTAAGTCTTATACTGATCGTACTTGAGTAACGTTCTGTAATACGGGCCTTAGTATCTCTAGTTAATCTGTGATTGGCATTGGCAACACTGAAATGAATGACATTTTCATGGGCGGGAAAATTCGTTAAGATCGTGTTGTGGATTTTTTATTATTTTCCAAAATTTGTGTTTCTTCGAGTGTTAAAGTGTACTAATGGTGGATTATTAAATGTTAAGTGCTCGTTAACGTGTACAAGTGTGGATAAATGGTACAAAGTTGAAAAACATGACTTTCGTATTATCTCATCATCCCCTCAGAAACCTAGTAAAGTTTCCATCACTTTACTAGGATACAAGTATAATATGTTCAATGATTACGACTGAAGGACAAGTATCCATGGTCATGAATAAATTGAAAAAAAAAAAAAAAAAAAAAAATGACATTTTCATCCAGTGTTGCCAATGCTACGGCAATTACCGTGGTTCTACTTCTACGGTTTTCAGGCAAAAATATTACAAATTCCACCACAGATTAATAATATAAATTCCACGGCTTACGGCTGTAACCCCATGGCCGTAGCGAAATCTATAGCTTTCAGCAAAGACGATAATAATCATGTTTTCGATAAATATATCATTATCCAAACATCCAAATACATTTAGTACGTGTTCATCTTTGCTTGTGTATTCGAACAACCTTTCAAACTTAGGCCCATATTACAGAACGATCCTCAAGCGTTGATCACTGTTTAAAACTAGATTTGTTTGAGTTGAGTGCTTGAATTCGTAGAAATACTACAAATTATACAATCTAGACACTAGAAATACTATATATTTTGGGAGATGGACTAAAAATACCGGCCAAGTGCGTGTCGGACTCTCGCAGTAAGGGTTCCGTACCACACATTGAACTGATACCCTACAGAAACTGATTTAATTTACGAGAGTTCATCAAAAGACCTCAACGCACCGTGAGCGAAATATGATTTTTTTCATCTATATCTTACGAAGCTACCACCATATATATCTGTGTTGGCCCTATTTTTAGTATTTGTGCATGCACTATAATCACACCAAGTTTGACGCTGGTATATAGTACATTTTTGAATATAGAGCAGGAACAAAAACGTTGATAAAATTACATGTTTTTCGAGGTTTCTTGTATGGGGACCCCCTTTGGTTTTAGATTTTATTTTATTTTTAGTATTTGCCGTGATAGGCACCATAGTAATACATATTCTGTGAAAATTTTAACTGGTTATATATTACCGTTACAAAGATACAGTCCTGTAACAGACAGACGGACGGACGGACAGTGTAGCGAGAGTAATAGGTTCCCGTTTGGCACCCTTCGGGTACGGAACCCTAAAAAGTCATGACTTGGAAATCCACTAAAAGTGATTACACTTTTGATAATACGTGGGACACTCAGAAAGTTTTGCGAAACTAAAAAAAATTGTTCTATACGTACATATATTTTTATCAAATCTTTTCAAAGTACTTTCCACCAGCCTCTATACAAAGATTCATGCGCCTAAACCAGTTTTCAAAACACTTTTTCCAGTCCGCCGCAGACACCTCGTTTACAGCCTGCTCGAACGCAGCCAGCGCATCTTCCGGCGACGAAAATTGTATCCCTTTGAGCTGATTTTTTATTTTTGGGAATAAAAAGAAGTCACACGGTGCTAGATCAGGGCTGTAAGGAGGGTGACCCAGGAGTTTGACTGGCGTGCTGTCCAGGAAGTCCCTCGTTTTGAGTGCGGTGTGCGCAGGTGCATTGTCGTGGTGGAGCAGTAGCCCGCGGAGCCCTGTGTTTGGTCGCTTGTTGCTTATAACAGAGAAAACTTCTGGCAAACATTTGGTAGTATACCATTCGGCATTAATGCTTCTTTGATCCCGTAAGGGACTTGATACCAAGTGGCCAGTCAAATTAAAAAAGCTAGCGATCAAAATCTTACCCCCGCTTCTAGATCGCTTCACTTTGGTAGGCGTTGGCTCATTTTGAAACACCCAAACAGTCGACTGGCGCTTGGTTTCTGGGTCGTATTGATAAATCCAGGACTCATCACCTGTAACGATGTCGTAAACACGCCGAGACGAGCCTGCTTCAAATTTGTTAAGCATATCACGGCACCATTCCACCCGGGCCTGCTTCTGAGCATCGGTGAGGTTGTGCGGCACCCAGCGTGATACTATCCTCCTCACGCGAAGATGGCTGTGTAGAATCTCGTGAACGCTTCCCGATCCAATCTTCAATATGTGTTGAATCTCCTGATATGTAATTCGCCTATTGTCTTGGATTAAATTTTTCACTGCTAGCACGTTTTCTTCGGTAACAGCCGTCAAAGGGCGACCGCTTCTTTCGTCATCCCCCAAAGTTGGTCGACCGCGCTTGAATTCGTTATACCAACGATACACGGTTGCCTTGGAAGGGCCTTCATCCATGAATGCCATTTGAAGTCTATCGTACGATTCATCCGGTTTCAGGCGACACTTGAAATCGTATAAAATCATAGCTCTAAAATGTTCCCGGCGCAGATCCATATTTCAGTGAGACACAATACTTTGAATTAACTCGCAAAAAATGTGGAGGGAAATTTTGAAATTGGAACTTACTTATTTTTACTTATAAATAATCATATTTTCGAAAAACATTATAACTGGCCAGTCTCCCATATATAAAAACTTTTTTTCGCAATACTTTCTGAGGGGCCTGGTACAATGTGATTTAATTATGTGTGATTTTCATTCAATAATTTCAAACTAATTTGATAATTTTGGGAGGAATTCAGTACGATATTCCACATTGGCAAGTTGTTTCTGTGTTAATATTATAGCGCTTTTTTTGCAGGGATTACAGACCATGGTATAATAAGATGTTTCACTATACCATGGCACAGACCAAATAGAGTTGCTACGCATGTAGCACTGTGTAGCACCTCTGGCAACCCTGGTCGCATCACTTACTACCAAGTCTGTGCTCACTACCTTTGGCCATACACTTCTTAGTCTGTGCCTTTGGCTTGGCTTGGCTTGTGCGACAAAGTGAATAAATAAATAACATCACGACGTTTTATTGGCTAGGCTTTGATCTGCATTGATTTTCGATTTGGTTTAACTCTAGAAAAGTCTTTAAATAAGAAATAAAAGAAAAAGTGGAGGCAAAATGAAGGCAATCGTACAACGTGTTATGAACGCTAGAGTTACCGGTGAGTCTCTATTAAATAAGTACTTAAGTTTTTAGGTCATGTACGCCGTTATAGTCATGTACCTACATCAGCGGCAGGCAGTGGGTGGGACACATTGCTCGCAAAACGGATGGTCGATGGGGCCGAAAAGAGTGGCGACCGCGTACTGGAAGGCGCGGCGTGGGTAGGCCCCCCACAAGGTTGCCCGACGTCCTGGTGAAGGTCGCGGGAAGGCAGGCACCTAAGGTGACACTCTGACCAGGACCGGTCGTTGTGGCGATGCTTGGGTAAGGCCTATGTCCAGCAGTGGACGTCTTTCGGCTGAAATGATGACTATGACCCACATCAAACAAAATACTGCATAACTATTTCTGTGTAATGATTAAATAATAAATAAATATCTTCGGGACATTTTTACACAACTCCATCTAGTCCCAAACTAAGCAGAGCTTGTGATATGGGTACTAGACAATGGATATAATACTTATGTACTTTTTTTTTTTTTGTAAATACATACTTATAATACATAAGAAACACCCAGACCAACACAAACACTTATGTTCATCACACAAATATTTGTGTCCTGTGGGAATCGAACCCACAACCTCGTGATCAGAAGTCCGACACTCTAACCACTAGACCACAGAGGCCGTAGATTATTTTAATGTATGTGATGTGGCTGTACTTTAATAAATAAATATTAATTACCACGGACAAATAAAAAGAGGTTGACAGAATCTTGCTAAAGAAAAGATTGAAGCACTTAATATTTCTATTTATATATTTCTTTATAAACATAATCACACTCTTAATACACACACACTCACAAACGATTTTTAAAAATTAATGTGTAGTTTGCTCGACATCCTATGTTACAACAGGGATCCAGCAGCATACCAGCATCAGGTTTAATAACCTGGCAGTATGCTGAGCTGGACACCCCGTTGTCACAATTTTGAATTATACATGGTGCATGACTGTCAATGACTTTTTCCTCGCTTTAACTAAATCTATTTCTTGTTCATGTATATACCTATATCCTTTCTTTTGTATGAGTCTCAGTTACATACATACATATTATCACGCCTGTTTCCCATTGGGGTAGGCAGAGACTATGGATTTCCACCTGCTACGATCCTGACACACCTCTTTCGCTTCATCTATGTCCATTAACCTTGTCATGCATGCTCGTCGGTTTAAAGAACTCTTAACCTCGCATTTTTTGAGAATATCCGCAATTTAATCGCGATATGTTCGCCGAGGTTGTCCCCTTCCAACTCTTCCATCCACACTCGCTTCATATACTTGTTTCGTCAATCTCCTCTTGTCCATCTTCTCTATATGTCCAAACCATCTTAACATACCTTTCTCAATCTTTGTCACTACATCTCAAAGTCTTAGTCTCAGTTGTGTCAAATGAATTTTTCTTTCTTTTTTCGGCTAAGCTTTAGATTAATTGATGTCAAGTTGGTAGTTCATATTTTTTTATGGAAAGGTTACATTATATAAAAAAATGTTAATGTTAATCTTCTTGTAAAATTTCAAGTCCCGAAAATTAATAATTATCTAAAAAAATAAAATTCAAATACACCAATAATTTCACATAATAAAAAAAATTGGGACCGTTTTTAAAGACAAAAATCGCAATCTAAATCCAAAATGTATGTTTACTTGACAGCACATATACAAAACCCTGGCCCTTAAAATGGCGGATTTTCGTCATGCAGAGTAGATATTCGGACGTCACGTAAAATTTTTGCCAAACAGAGAACATACAAATAGCATGCCATCTCTTTCACCAGACCACATTCGGCGGATGGAGTCCCTAACGGGATTCACCGCCACCCGCCCGTTTAAACAGTTAGGGTACCTATTTCTGGGCACCGTATTCTGCGAGAGTCCATTCGAAAAAAAAAACAGACCACATTATGCCTTGGTTAACAAGAGACAAAGTTTAGATTCATATTTCTATAACGATTTAATACACACACACACACGCATAAAATCACGCCTGTTTTTCCCAGAAGGGGTAGGCAGAGGTGTATAGTACACCCACATTTCGCCAGTTATGTTAGTAGTGTTAACGATGTAATAAATATTAGTATAAGCTAGGTGTATACATGCTGAAATTTGAATCGCTTATTTCCCGAAATTTGTACTCATCGTTAATAAAATAAAAAAACTTTGATTTCAGGTTTTGTCCCATAGTAAAAGTTGTTCATAATGATGAGTACAATTACCCCTTTTCGGGAAATAAGCGATTCAAATTTCAACATGTATAGAAGAATAGGGCACCTCCATAGGTTTACATCTCGATAGGAGTTCTACACCTCCCACTACCCCCCGACCCTCTTATCACCCCTTAATTCGACATCATTTAATCCAAAAGGCTACCTTGTTGCTTCACTTATTGTTTAGTGAGATTCCGTCCGCTGTTTAGGGTTCCGTACCCGAAGGGTGACAAACGGGACCCTATTACTCTCGTTACGCTATCCGTCCGTCTGTCTGTCTGTCACAGGGCATTATCTTTTGAACGGTAATAGGTAACCGGTTGAAATTTTCTCAGAATATGTGTTGCTATAAGGTGTATCACGACAAATACTAAAATCAAAAAAAAGTCTAAAACCAAAGGGGGTCCCCATACAAGAAACCTCAAAAAACATGCATTTTTTTTAACGTTTTTGTTTTTGCTCTTTCTTCAAAACCGTAATACATACCAGCGTCAAACTTGGTCAGATTATAGTGCATACTATGTAGTTTAGCAACAAATACTAAAATTAAGACAAACATAGACATATGTGGTGGTACCTGCGTAAGAAAGACATGCAAAAAATCATATTTCGCGCACTGTGCGTTGATGTCTTGATAAACTCTTGTAAATTAAATCAGTTTTAATGGGGTATCAGGTGGTTGAGAGTTGAGAGGTACGGAACCCTTACTGCGCGAGTCCGACTCGCACTTGGCCGGTTTTATTTTATTTGTCCATGTTATTTACAATAAACTTTCTTGATAGATCTTGATAGCATCAATAAATGCTATGTTCTATGGCATCAATAATAAGGATCAAATTTGACCAACAAACATAGTGTCTTAAAGGATTTCTAAGAAGTATGAATGTTTTAACAACAAATAAAGTGAGGTGTTTTTGAGTATAATTTGCAATGTATGATTTCATGGTCTAATAAACGACACTGTTCATTAGAGTGATTTGATAATTTTTTATTTTTTTTTGGGGCAGTAAAGTTCTGGAGTGGCGACCGCGTACTGGAAGGCGCAGCGTGGGTAGGCCCCCCACAAGGTGGACCGACGACCTGGCGAAGGTCGCGGGAATCCGCTGGATGCGGAAGGCACAGGACCGGTCGTTGTGGCGATGCTTGGGGGAGGCCTTTGTCCAGCAGTGGACGTCTTTCGGCTGAAATGATGATGATGATGATGATCATTATTATCATGGTATAAAAATAAAGGGGGATAATTTTTGCATTATTGAAGGTTAGGGTCCCGACTGAGACAAGCAAGTTTTCAAAAATCTTTAAATGCAGTTATACCTGCCAATTTTTTTTACATCTACAATATTTTAATGCTTTCTTCCGTGTCCCATTCGTTTTTCCACCCACCCTGTATAGGTATCTACCTACCTATCAAGCTTATTTGTACTTTTTTTTTTACAGTAAAAGGTGAATTAATAAGCCGTATTGGAAAAGGCATTTGTGTATTTATTGGAATATCAAATAATGACACCAAAGAGGATATGGAATACATGTAAGTAGGTGTTTACAATACCTAGGTTTTTTATCCCAAATTTTTGTGGAATTTCATGGAATTCTACATAAATGTCTTTATGCAGGCTTACCTACTCTATAATATTTACTATTTTAGTGGAAAAAACTAATTATTGTGAAGACATTTGAATTATAGAGGACTGAAATTGATGCAGATTAGAGTTCTCCTGATCGCACCATATTATATTGCAGTACAGTTATAATAAATAATAATAATAAATATTTTAGGACATTTTTACACTGCACCATCTAGTCCCAAACTAAGCAGAGCTTGTACTATGGGTACTAGACAATGGATATAATACTTGTATACTTTTTTTTTGTAAATACATACTTATAATATGCATAAGAAACACCCAGACCAACACAAATACTTATGTTTATCACACAAATATTTGTGTCCTGTGGGAATCGAACCCACAACCTCGTGATCAGCAGTCCGAAACTCGAACCACTAGACCACAGACGTCGTCAATATCGTCAGTTGACTGCATGACAGTGGTAACACTTGAACTAGAAAACCATCCTCACTGCTTACGAAATAAAGGTGCTGTCAATGTCAAACTGTCACCACAGACGTGCGGTCGACTGTACCTCTTCTTGTTTTGTTCCAAATTATGTTGGGGTTGGCTTCCAGTCTAATCAGATGCAGCTGAAAATCAATATTTTGTTTTACACAGAGTGACTGTGATTGATATTGAAATCATTTATTCAGCAAGTTGGTTGTTAGGATCTATTTAACATGTCAGTTATTTTAATAACTAGATGGCATAGGCATTTTCTATGTGACCACCTCTGAGAAGAAATACTACAACAAACGAGAGGATCAAAATCACATTAAAAAAAAAAAAAATTTTTTTTTTTTTTAATGTTGTTTTAAGTATTTGTGTAAACAGAGGCGGCGTAAGGCGTAGGCGAAGTGGGCCACCGCCTACGGCCTCACGGTCCAGGGCCGTCGCGCCTACATGCATGTATGCATTACCTACTTCCTACTTACGAAGCAAAATAAACAACCATTTTTAGGGTTCCGTAGACCTACAAGGAACCCTTATAGTTTCGTCATGTCCGTCCGTCTGTCCTAATCCTTTACAGCTTAATAACTTCTACAGTTATAAACATAAGTAAATTAAATTTTGTTAAAAAATGGTTTAGAAAAAGAATTTTAAAAGAATAAAAAAATCTTGATAACGTATTTTAGGGGTGGCGCCCATACATGTGAAATTGGGATGAATTTTTTTTGGGGTATCATTGAATAGGTCTACTAAAATGAAGGTAATGTTTCATACATAACTTTTTTATCAGGTATACCATCTGCGAAATACAGTTCGCCAAAGTGGCTTGCAATGTGTCCCCCCCCCCCTGCCATTTCTAAACTATGCAACGTAGAAACTTATAGTCTTCCACATTGATAGACCTTTATAAAAACTCTCTTTTAAAATTATTTCGAGTATAATGTGATTATACATTTTTGAGTTATAGTAAGAAAACTGAAAAATACTTACGACGTCCTAGTTCATAGGTCATTGAACTTAGAGAAAAATGGTCGTAGCAAATAATGCTCCTTTAGTTACTTTCTATTTAAAAAAATCACAAAAAGAATCTTCGTGTTATTTTGATATGACACACATCTTAAATTTAGCTTGTTAACTTTGGGGCTAGGTGGCGCTGTTTGCAAAAACTAAAATAGCAATGATTAATATTCAATTTGATTCGTTTGTAATAAGACCTACATAAGGAACCCTATAATACTGAGCATAGCCCGACATGCTCTTGGCCAGTTTTTTTTATTTTATAAAATCTTTCTTCTTGCGCCACCAGAGGGCCTCGCGAAATGTACCTTGCCCACATCAATTTTAGGTTCTGCCCTGCCACTGTGTGTATACAGACGTGGTAAAAATATAGACGAAGTGCTGCGAACAATCATAGTGAAGCCAACAAAACGTGCTGACCACTCTCAGTATACATTTCGCTCCATCGACAAATATCTATCAGGTGCATGTGTGTATGTGAGTGCTGGTTTGTACATGGAGGAGCATGGTTTTGTTGGCGTCACTATAATTGTTTGCAGCACAGCACATTACGTTTTTAGTGTTCCGAAGTCCTACAAGGAACCCTTATGGTTTCGTCATGTCCGTCCGTCTGTCCGTCTGTCCTAATCCTTTACAGCTTAGTAACTTCTACAATTATAAACATAAGTTAATGAAATTTTGTTAAAAAATAGTCTACATATAGATCTCAATTTTAAAAGAATAAAAAAATAGTTTTTACGTATTTTAGGGGTGGCGTCCATACATGTGAAATGGGGATGCAAAATTTTTTTTCGCTGCACCCCCTCGTGTGGGGTATCATTGAATAGGTCTATTAAAATGAAGGTAATGTTTCATACACCACTTTTTTATCAAGTGTACCATCTGCGAAATATAGCCCGCCAAAGTGGCTTTCAACGTGTCCCCCCCTTGCCATTTCTAAACTATGCAACGTAGAAACTTATAATCTTCCACATTGATAGACCTTTGTGAAAACTCTCTTTTAAAATTATTTCGAGTATAATGTGATTATAATTTTTTGAGTTATAGAGAGAACTGAAAAATACTTAAAACGTCCTAGTTCAAAGGTCATTGACCTTAGAGAAAAATGGTCTTAGCAAATAATGCTCTTTTAGCTACTTTCTATTTGAAAAAATCACAAAAAGAAACTTAGAAATGAAACACTTCTTAAATTTGGCTTCTTGAATTTATCGCTAGATGGCGCTACTAACAACACGCTCTGAGTCGCGAATGCTGCCGATTATTGCAAAAACTAAAATAGCCATGATTAATATTCGATTTGATTCGTTTGTAATTACACCTACTTAAGGAACCCTATAATACTGAGCATGGCCCGACATGCTCTTGGCCGGTTTTTTTATTTTGTCTACCTGTTCTGTCGCTCTGCTGGGCAAAGGTCTCCCCAATGTTCTTCCAAACTTCCCTATCAGTAGCTTCTTCAGTCCAATCCTTGAGAAAAATATCCAGATTGTCCCACCAGCGTTTCCTCGGCCTACCCCTTCAACAAATTCCTTCCTGAGGCACCCAATGAGTTGTGATCCTTACCCACCTTTCTGGGTGCATTCTGCTGATATCAGCACAAAGGTGGGCAAGGATCGCTAAAAAAATCGTTAAAATCGGGCCATATGGTCCGCCCACACCTATTTTGACCTGGCAGACTTGTTGCCTACATCGGCAATACCGGTCTTGGAGCGCATCGTAGTGTTATAAATCCGAAAACTGAGTCTTACTTTTAACCGACTTCAAAAAAAGGAGGAGGTTATGTATTCGGCGGGTTTTTTATATAAT
This sequence comes from Asteroscopus sphinx, assembly GCA_949699075.1. Classification (NCBI taxonomy): domain Eukaryota; kingdom Metazoa; phylum Arthropoda; class Insecta; order Lepidoptera; family Noctuidae; genus Asteroscopus; species Asteroscopus sphinx. The sequence continues at coordinate 14,133,492 of OX453022.1, read as the reverse complement.
ATTTTTTTTTTCTTCATGTACACCGATTACTCCGAGATTTGTGGGCCGATTTACGTGGTTGTTTTTTTATTTGGAAGAGGAAGCCCGCGCGGTGGTCCCATATAAATTTTATTGACTTAGGTTGAGCAATTTTTTAACCAGCTTCAATAAATCAGTTTATTTTAGCTTCGCCTATCTAGATGATCTCCTCATTGGTTCGTTTTTCTCAGAATTCTTGGCCGATATGCGTGTTTTTTTTTCACGATAGTGATTGGACGTTTGGAAGAACATGAGCGAGACCTTTACCCAGCAGTGGGATAGCAAAGATTAATAAAAAATATATTCTCAAATTGGTTATATAAACATTTATGAATCAACCCTCGCAATTATCAACTAAAAAGTATGAAATAAAAACTCAGCTCAGAAGTCCAAACTTAAGGTTTGTCAAAGGGCTATGGAGCGAAAAATAATCATTGTATGTATTTTATAATCTTAACATAAACCAACATTTTGAAGGCGGCGCGTGATTTTCTTGTACGTTCACATAAACTGTTTTTTACTATAGATATGCGCTCGACTGTACATTATATTTACATGACGCAAAGGGTCAATCACGCGCCGCCTTCAAAATGTTGGTTTATATTAAGATTTTAAAATACATACAATGATTATTTTTTACTTTTTGGTTTAGGTCTTAGAAGTCGGTTTTATTTTTTGTTAAAAAGTTTTTTTAATACTACTAATACTACGCTCCATAGCCCTTTGACAAACCTTAAGTTTGGACTTCTGAGCTTCAGTCAAGGACCAAGTCTGAGCGTCATAAGTTAGGATAGGCAGGATGCACATGTCGAAAAGTTTACGCTTTAGTGATAAAGGAAGGTCACCCTTCATGAGCGTCTTCATGGACCAGTAGCTCTTCCAGGCTTTCCGACGCGACGGTCGATTTCCTTGTCTTGCCTATTTTCGAAGGAGACTAGCTGGCCCAGGTAGATGTATTCATTGACATAATGTATTTCCTGCCTATCGACCTCGACCCTATGTTCCACGCAATTGGTGATGACATGACCTTTATACCTATCAAAAATTAAAAACACAATAATTCTTTCTATCTGTGGCTAATAAAGACGTCTTTTTGAAAAGAGTCCATTTCATCCCGCTATCTCCGTCTGGGCTTGCCGCGTTGGCGTTTTCCATTTGTAGGTAGGGGCCCATTGATTGAGAGAAGTGGAAGGAGAGTAGGGGAGGCCTTTGCCCTACAGTGGGATAGTACACACTCATAGTTCAATAATTGGTTTAATTTTATTTCAGTGTACGCAAAATATTGAGTATAAAGTTATTTGATGATGAGTCTACTAACAAGAACTGGAAGAAAAGCGTTGCCGACAGAGGGTTAGAAATATTATGCGTCAGTCAGTTCACTTTGTGCAACACTTGGAAAGTAAGTACCAACCCTAGTATTAACCCGTAAATGTGCCTTCAAATTAAAATAGTTTTTATTTCAAATAGACCTAATAAGTGCCTATAGCACTTATGAATCGTTAGGCTCTAGTTGCATGGTTCCAAATGGTGGGTCCTATGCAGAACAACCAGCAAGAATTCCATGGCTACTCTTTTTTTTAAATAATAATTGTTCATTACAACAAATTCATTCAAATAATGTAGGTTAATGTCAGAATAACAAAAATGACATTGTTGCCTTCTGAAATACAAGATGTTAATAATCTGTAACCGTGTCTATATTTTTAGAGCAAATGATAAATAATGTGCTTAGTCATCTAAAAATACTTGAAAAATTCAATGATTATTTAACACCTAAATTTTCACTTAGAAACATAGCGAGGGTTTTAGAATAAATCCCGAACGACTCTAAAAATAAGTCATCGGCGGCTTTGTCAAAGGGTGGAAATACCTGCAGATTTTTTTGGTGGTTTCGCACGCTTCATTTTTGTGTCTTCTTTTTTGTATTGTTTTTTTTTATTGATACGTGTTCAGTATCAGTGGTATAGTCACCTCCTCAAATATGGCACGAATACAGATCAACATGTTGTATACATGGTGTCACGTTTCTCGTGCCCCAACCGAAAACCATTGATAAATGGCATCAAGGGCTATGGGCAATTTGTGCAAGGTATTTTAAGGTTGCAAAATCATTGATGTTGCCAAAATAAGTAATAAATCCATAACAAATTGTAGTAGTGTATTTTACTTTATATTCTGAGACAAAACTACATCCTTAACAACAATTTGTCACCATTGGAGGTAATATCAGATTTTTTGATTTAGTACTTAAATCACCGCATAATAAGTTTGATAGATTTTTCACATGAAGCTCTTTGACTATCCGGATGAAATGTGGCATGGGAGTAGTCATTGAAATAGAGAAGTTCTTAACGTGGATTCCAATATTCAATGAAAATTTTGTGTTAGGTCCCCTAGAAGTTAAGATCGAAATATCATCCAAATAAATAATCCATATTTTATTGCTTTTTTAAAGGAAAATAAAGAAGTCTTAGTCTCAATTTAAATCAATAAATACAAAACAGTACAGATCATTGACTATCTTTATTATTACAGGGCAACAAACCTGATTTCCACAATGCAATGGAAGGAAGCGAAGCTGGGGAATTTTACGAAGAATTTATTTACATGTTGAGGGATGCTTACAGACCAGATAAAGTTAAAGGTATGATTTCCTATACCAATTCTTCTTCCTTTTTTTTTCTTTCCAAATTTCTGCCTACCCCAATGAAAAACTGGCGTAATAATATAATAATATTTTATGTTTTTATGTATTATATCTATTGTATAGTACCCATAGTACAAGCTCTGCTTGGTTTGGGACTAGATGGTGTTGTGTAAAAAAAAACGAAGAATAGCTCAGTTGACCTAACTTTTTTCTGAGGCGGAGATGTGCCTATCGCATGTCACGCCACCCAGGGATGTAGCGTGGTTATGTGGGGCTCACACCCACTAAAAACTCCGCCGTGTACCTACTTTCGCCTTGGTGGATGAGCCACGAGATCTGCAATATGGCAATCGCGACCCATCCAGCGAGGCCCATTTTCGGGTCCCTCTTGCTGTACAAACGCTCCTTCGACGATGTCCGGGCACACTTGGGACATCACCACAACTCAAAAGTCGTGCAGTGCGGACGACTGACTCCCCTGTCTATCGCCCACTGGCCTCTGTAAGGGCGGTATCAGTTCGGCGTAAAGCCTCCTGCGTCGATCCTGCGGCGGATTGTATCAGCGAACGAGTCTTCTTCCCTGACCCGCTCCGTCACTTCCTTCTGCGAGATAACCTCCTCACAGAAAGATGCGACCACCTCCCACGCCTCCACACTGTCAGCCATGGCCTTGACCACAGCCGGCAGCGGGAGGTCTCCCCCGATTGCTGTAGTGAGAGCACGGCGCCGCACCACCCAAGCAGGACAGTATGCAAGGGTATGAAGGGCCGTGTCTAGCCGCACTGGTGCCACATGGGAGTAGCCTCCCGTCTCACCACTTTTTGCGGGTATTTTTACTGGGCATCTAATCTGGACCCAGTGGTATCTCAGGCAGACGCATTGTGTTTCCGGCCATCTATGCTTGTATTATAGTTACGAAATTTAGCATTATAATGAACTGGCCAAAAAAAATGAGAATTTAAGTTATCCTCTTCGTCCCCTGACAGAACACGTTTTTTTATGTTTACTGTGCCTGGGACATGGTACTTTTATCGGGTTATTCCCGTTGTCCCCCAGTCGTTAGCACCCACTGGGGGTGAACGGGATTTTTTTCCCGTTGTTCCCCAATACAATCTTTTGGGGATAAATGGTAACTAAAATTTCCTGTTAGCCCCCTATTTAAATATTATGGTTTATTTTATTATTAAAGTTATATTAGATTTGGTTTGATGTCGACATTTTAACATGAAAGACTTGATATTATTATGAAGAGATCAAGACATATTTAATAAGATGTTATGTTGTTGTTGCTTGTTATGTTATCAAATTTACTAGAGATAGGACAGCATCAACACAGTTTTATTTCATTTTAATTAATGTAAGCAATTTTCCAATGTTTTGTTTTGATGTACCTAAAATACTACCTGTAGCCTATTGTTTTACCCCTTCCCGTGACACAAAAGGGTTATCAAAGCAATGCCAAATTGCAATTTGAAAGACCTATCTATAATTAGAATATTTTAATGGAGGCCCACGGGAATAAAAATTCCTTTTGTCCTCGCTGGAGGACAACGAGAAAAAAAATCCCGTTCACCCCCAGTGGGGGCGAACGACTCGGGGACAACGGGTATGACCCCTTTTATTATGGTGTTATAATAAGAATAATAATTCCTGTTCCAGATGGCAGGTTTGCTGCGTATATGCAGGTCAGCTTACAGAATGATGGACCAGTCACATTTGAGATAGAATCTCCAACGAATCTTCCCACTAAAGAAAGTACTAACCATGGAGTCAAACACGTGCATTCGAGCAGTAACCAAGTTGATGAGAGTTACGACAATGGTATAGGTTCTTAATTTAATTCAATCATGAATTATGTGTATACAAACATATTTTAAATCTTTGATAATTTAACCCCTGATTTCGTAAGACTTGAAATTATTATTTTTATAGGCTAATAAGGAAGACATCATGCATTAAAATTGATATAATCGTAATAATGTTAGTAAAGCGTCGAAATTGCAAGACTAAATTAAAATAATTAGTTGTTACTTTTCTAAACGAAGTGTCCACTTGTATTTTTACTTTATATAAATGACCTTCCTGATGTTACACACACTTGTACAAATACACATTTTATACGGCCCACCGATGTACCTGCGCAGATGACAATTTAAATACGCGGGAAATTGGTTAACCGTTAATTAATCAGAAAACACCATCGCTGCGCGCCGTCTCAGCCGCTGCCGCTAGTGTACGGAAGCGTATGAGCGAAATAGAAATATACGTCACGGCAATCAATTTTAACACCATTGCATTGCATAAGGTTTATTATATTTTTTTATGATTCGGATGTTTTCGTCGATGGTCTTTTCGTGTCTGCGCGAACGAAGATTGACGACGCGCTTTCACTTTTGTGTCGTCCGGTACCTTGTTTGCGGACGACATTTCAATAATAGTGTCCTCAAACGATGACATCAATAATACTCTTGACATTCATAATGTATTAATTATATCTTGACATAATGCATTAATTATACTCTTGACATTAATAATTATTCTCTTGCTTGATATTAATATTATACTCTTGCTTGAAATTAATAGTATACTCTTGCTTGACATTAATATTATACTCTTGCTTGACATTAATATTATACCCTTGCTTGACGTTAATATTATACTCTTGCTTGACGTTAATATTATACTCTTGCTTGACATAAATATTATACTCTTGCTTGACATTAATAATTACTCTCGCTTGACATTAATATTATACTCTTGCTTGACATTAATAATTATACTCTTGACATTAATAATTATAGGTACTCTTACATTATATTAATATTATACTCTTGCTTGTAGTTTCATGACTTACCGAAAATAATCTGCAAACCAATACAATTCAGTCTCCGATCAAATATACTATAGATCAAACCCAAAAAATCGTGTTCATGATAAAATGTAATAGTAATATTATGTGTACGACAACGACAAGTACGACACTTGCTTTGTTTGCACATTTGATTTGAAGTATAGTTTTCATTTTATTTTTTCTACACATTTTAGCATCGTGACACGTCTCACCGCTGGCGCGGTCGTTAACTTCGTAAAACGACAGAGCGAAACTGTGCACCCGACTGATTATTGCACAGTTTCGATGGGGCCGTTTTTCGAGCGGTGATCGTGCATCTATGATATATTTGATCGTTGAATTCATTATCTACGTATGGGTAGGAAGCGCAACAATATGAATATAAATTATACTGAAGATGTAGACAGAAGTAGATCAAACTTAATTTCTTGGCATTATGTTAGATCGGTGGTTACACTAGTAACCACGTATGCAGTCAATGCAATAAATTTAATAATGATGTTTTGTACCAACTCCGCAGAACAGCAAATGTTGATGTTTAAGTTATATACAGAGGAAGAATGTTTGTATGTTTAAAATATTTGCATGTCAAAATGATTTGACTAACGTTGTAAGAGCTAATCCAAATTACATATAAGACCAAGTGTGTTATGTTCTACTAACTTATAATCAAGTAAATAAACGAATTTGAACTACTTTTTTTTCTGTATTGTAAGAAAACCCATCATCTACACACGACTTTCTCGCTCGCACTGACATAACTATTGAATAGTTGATTGAGGTCCCGTTTGCCATACGAATATCTTTATCAGTCGGTACGGGTACTCGGAAGCCCGAAAGCCTGACAACCAGTTACTGGTCTACCCTTAGTGTTGGTATTAGGGGAGTCTACTCGCAAAATCGATAATCGATATATCGTGATATTTGTCGTGTCAAAACTCTTAAGTATTAAACTATCGTATATACGAAGTAACGAACGATACTAAATATAAAACGTAGTGATTATATTATCTTTGATACTAATCGTCAATTTTGGGTTGTAACCATGGAGAAAAGAAGGGAGCGGAGGTGTTGCAAGGCAAAATCTCTTTAGAAAGAAGCGTCGCCTGAATGCGGGTGACAGGGGGACGAGGTACAGCAATGGCTCCACCTCACTATGGAAAATCCGCCCATTTTTTGTAAATCCATCTAGCGGTGAAATGAATTATTACAGCGTAACAGCACTAACAATTTTTCATTTTAGTTTGTCTACTCACCACTGTGGCGTACAAAGCACATTATTTTATTCCAGAACATTCTATGTGCGTTTTTGTGGTGAGAACATAACACTAATGAAATTGAATTTTACACAAATGACGTGGTCTTTAAAATGACTGATTAGAATTTGAAAAAAAGTAACGAAGTTGAAAAAGGTTAAAAGGGTATAATGTAAGGGTACCATATGGCACTTGCGGCTTGACCTTCAGATTACCAGTCCAGTATGAGTATTAAATAACGTCTAACTACACAACTTTTGTTTTACAACTTTACACAAAAGTACGTTAAAAACGTGCCATACATAGCGCCTAGCGCAATAAAGTATCCTCATGTAGATCACCTTGAAAATCACTCAAACCATCTTTTTAATTGTACCTATAAACTGATTGCAAATACAACAAAAAAAAAATTGATTGACAAAATTATATATTTTATTATTTTTAACGCATTTATGCATGCGAAGCGAAATCTAACGATTTATTTAGTATTTATTTATTTATTCATACATGTATAAATTTTGCAATATCACTGTGCCCCACAAAACCGTGTTATCGGTATTTAAATAGTGGAAAAAAAAAGAAGAATCACTGTTTCTTAATAAGATATCGCTGCTGACGTCACCCAAAGACTGGCGTACTGAGCCAGGAGTCTCAGGTTCGAATCCTGCTCGTGAGCGATTTTTTCTTTCCACTATTTAAATCATTAAAAATATATATTATAAGAAATTAGTAGAAATACCTACTTATACAAATATCCAATCTTATTCTTAGTTTATACTAAATCTCTGGGATCATTGTACTCATCACTATGAACACATTTTACAGTGGAATCAATCCTGAAATCTCGAAAAAATCTGCTGTTCCCTATAATTATGTCGATTTATGTGAACACAAATGTAGGGAACCGCTGATATTTTTTTCGGTTTCAGGGTTGTTCCCATAGTAAAAGTTGTTCATTATGATGAGTACAATGACCCCTTAAGAGGTTTAGTATAAGCTAAGAATTAGGTTGTAGGTTGTATATAGAAATATAATAAAAAGTATGTTACATTCTGTTCATAAAAAAATTTTACCTAATGTTATTTTTTTTTTATTAATTAAAGTATTCAATACATTTTTGCTGAAATAATGCTACGTAATATTTGGAATTTTTGGATTATGATATATCAAGATTGCAGTTAACTATTGTCATAAAAACTTATTGGATACAAATTGAATAAAAAAAAACTAAATGTGTGCTGGGACACATAGTACAAGTGAAACTTCAACGGACAAGTGGAAAAACGAATCGCAACGGACAAGTGGAAAAACGAATGGCAACTGACAAGTGGAAAAACGAATCGCAACAAAATTTTAAGTTGAAGTTTTACGGGCAGGTTTTCAAATTGAATAAGTACATTAACAATCAGCCCGTAAAACTTCAAGTTAAAATTTTGTTGTGATTCGTTTTTCCATTTGTCAGTTGCCATTCGTTTTTCCACTTGTCCGTTGCGATTCGTTTTTCCACTTGTCCGTTGAAGTTTCACTTCTACTATGTGTCCCAGCACACATTTCGTTTTTTTTTCGCAGTTTTACTGCAAATTATGTTTTGGTTAGGTTAGGTACATTTTAAGTGATTTTAATGAATGCATTTTTTATTTAAACATATTTTATTTTATCAAACAAAAAAACTGAATTAAATCCGGAACCAAAAAAAACATCCATTTTTCTTTCTCTCCCTCCGCCGCTATATATCGTCTACCCCCTCCACGCGGCCGTAACGCTTTTTCGTGAGAGAAAAATCCTAATATATAGAAGAAGATATATATATCTATCTTCTATATATAGAATTTTCACCATCATCATCATCATCAGCCTTTCAATCCCTCCGCCGCTGCCGTCTCTCGCCAAGCGATATATTGTCTACCCCCTCCATGCGGCCGTAACGTTTTTTCGTGACTAAAAATTCCTAATACCCCCCGTCTATACAGAAGTTTCACTTCAAAAAACGTATCCAAGGTTCCTTGTTTTTATTTCTCACTTAGATACCTTAGAATCACCATCGCCCGCTTCATTCAAGACCTTGTTATGTATTTTTGTTTTATAAAATCATGGTTATGAATGTTGTCCAGCTAGCAAATCATTAGTGTCCTACACATTTCATTCGCGATTAAAGAATTTCATTTGTGTAAAAACTTATTCATTCGTGTTTCTATTTTTTTGGTTTTCTTCTATTTTTAACAAGATGCGCCCTGTATTTTTACATAGTATGTGTATAACTTCATTATAGCAAACGTTAAATACCATCAGATAACAATAAAACGGGGGTTTACAAAAATCGTCAAAAATGTGTCATTTTAATTTGAAACATGAAATCGACCCTATTACTGACTACTCACCGATAGATGGCCTGATGGCCTATTTTTCTTATTTTAAATTGCTCTTATTTCATGTAATTATGTAATTTATCTATGAAATAACTAACATTTTAGAATTTAAAATGAATTAAAACAATGTGTTTATTATTTTCGTCATAATATGCATTGATAATGTAAAAACATGTTATCGGTGAGAAGTGATTAGTATGCATCTTTTCGACGACAGATGTCCCGAGCAACAATTTGGCGAAGAAACGAGAAAATGCATGTTTTAAAATTGAAAATATAAATATATGTGACTTACACATAAAATGTTATACCATCAATATGTTTTAGTTTTGATCCTGAACAATTTTTACATCCAACAACAGCGCACTTCATTGTTAAAACAAGAAAAATATTCAAAATCCTCTCAAAATCTATTTAAATCGAAGAGAACCGAACGCAGTGATGATTCACTTGAAATTAAGCTTTGCGGCTCCGCCCACTGTGACGTCATGACCAAATTGAAGGCGCATGACCAAATTGCCTTGCAGCACCTCCGCTCCCTTCTTTTCTCCATGGTTGTAACCCTACTCTTAGTTGTAAATGTCATTTACAGTGTTTCTTTTGTTTTTTACCATAGATATTGGTATTAATCTGTTTTGACTCATTGGCCGCGTTCAGTATTATCGTCCGACGTGGCCCGGAGCGTACTTTTCGTTCAGTTACTCAGAGCGATCATAATACAAACGAAAGCCCAAAACGACGCTCCGATCGTCGTCCGACGACGTCGGGTGATATAAGTGAACGCGGCCATTCATTCCGAACATTGTCTATGACGTCGTAAAAAAGCAATAGTTTGTCTGTGAATTCGATAAACGACGTAGAATCCGAACATTAATTTCTTAGAGTAGGGTATAGTAGCCGGCATGAGTCGTGAGCACAGATGGACAGTAGTGGGGGCAAGTTCGCACATGTACACATTCGACCAAAATTATTTAGTATCTTTGTTCACAAAATTTCACCGTTAGCATTTTATAAGGATTATGGGTAGTTATAGAAAATACAAACTCTCGAATTTCACCCATATTATGATTTTGGGACTTTTTTTTTACGCACAGATAAATAAACAGAAAACATTTTGACTTTTAATTTATTTTTTACTATTTAGTTATCGATGGACAGGTTTTTTAACTCGCATTCGTATTCTCAGCAAGTCCTTTCATTTGATACCCATATTGTACAAAATTTCAGCTAAATAGGTTGCTTCAAAATTGAGTTGCAAGATTCCACTCTAACAAATATATTTACATTCGTACATACATTGCAAGTTAAATACAATCTTGTAATAAATAAAATAAGAAAAAAAAACAATTTTTAATTCAAAACCTTAAACACTCAAAAATCAAAATATTAATTAATTACAACAAAAGAAAAATATCTATTTTAAATTCGAAAATGTGAGTCAATAAAGTTGAACCGAAAGTGTACGGTAGCCGAATGACACCTAATTGTCCAATAGACGACGAGCATCGACTGTCGACCAATCGCGTAAATGCAATGTTCGGCGTTGGCACCCCGCGCTCCTGTCATTCCACCAAACAGATCTACAACGTGTATCAGAAATGCGTGGTCATATTTGAAGAGCTTATTCGGGGGATGCTATCGATCAAGTTTTACTATGGGACCAACCCTGAAATCGGGAAAAAAATATCAGCTGATCCTTACATTTTGTCGAGCGACTTTGATGATTTAGTAGGGAACAGGTGATATTTTTTTCGCGATTTCAGTGTTGGTCCCATAGTAAAAGTTGTTCTATGCTATGCCCTGAATGAGCTCTTAAAATATGACCACGCATTTCTGATACACGTTGTATAAATGAACTTCTGCGCAGGTGAAGTTTGTGCTCACGACTCGTGCCGGTATCTGTACGACCGATGTATTCGGAGCACTATCGTGTCGATTCAATTATGTCGTTGACGATTTTGCGAATAGACCCTCAGTATCCGGTTTCGGGGTCTGATTGCAGTCGCTCCGTGTAAAATACTGATGATCAGCCGCATCTAGTAAGATTTGAAACCGACCCCAACAATCCGGGAGTAGACTGCTGTTAAAATACCTATACCAAAAATGATATGTTATTTAAAAGAAGGTACAGAAACAACAACATTTGTGAAAATAATAATAAAATCCATGGAAAAATTAAAGAGATACACCCTTTTTACGTTTTTGGGAGGGGGCATTTTCTGTCCTTGTCGTGCTAAACGGACATTGTACAGAGAGATGTAAAGTTTCTATGATGGTTTTGAACAGTGACGTAATTCTATGATAGCGCTGTCTCTGTCTAGTGAACCAATTAAAATTCCTTATAACTTGGACATTTTATTAAATATTTTATTGGTTTTTTCACTGTTGCTTATTTTTCTTGTAAAAGTTTAGTTTTCTAATAAAAACTATTGAAAAAAATGTCACCTTCCCTATTGCGACAACGCATAGAATAGTTATATGGAAAAGGTTCGTAGAAAGAAAGTGGTTGATTTCATAGATATATTATTATTTATTGTTGATTAAGTTCAAATGATGGCCACCTAAACAGCCAGGCGGACCGACGACCTGGAGAAGTTAACTGGGGTGGGACGGGATGCGAAAGGCGGAGGACCGAGTGTTGTAACGCAACTTGGGAGATGCCATGCCCAGCAGTCGACTGCGAAAAGCGGAGTTGATATTAACAGTAGAGTTGGTGGCACTCTACCACAATACTGAGGTGCCAGTTACATACAATGGTGTCGATTCTCTTGTTAACAAACTTATTTTAAACTATCGCTCTCTTTTATTAATAGTAGATACAAGAAAGGGATGGCAATAATTTCAGTCCTGTCAAATTAGACGGAATTAAAGTTTGGTTGTGATTTTTAACAGTTCTAAAATTGTTGCCATCCCTTCTTGTATCTACTAGGTATTAGTAAAAGAGAGCGATAGTTTAAAATAAGTTTAGATATGGCCAAAATTAATAAACGATCTATCCACGATTTGCCCTACTAGAGATAGAAATTTGATATAAAATGTATGGAGCTTATGTCAAATATCTACCTCTAGTAGGGTAAATCCCTTAATTGGGGGAGGCCTATGTCCAGTAGTGGACGTCTTTCGGCTGTAATAAGGGTAAATCGTGGATAGATCGATTATTAATTTTGGCCGTTAGTGAACAAGAGAATCGACACCATTATCCAGATAAGGTTATGTAGAAATACCTAAAATCTGTCATCACGGATGTCGATAGCGAACAGCCTCAAATCGAGTTGTGTTATTTGTTTTTGTATTGTGGCCTTTTTCTCAGAATGAGAAGGTTACAAGCCTTAGTCCACCACGCTGGCCTAGGACTAAAAGCCTTGATCCTATTTACATACGTCACTGACATGACACTGACACTTCCCGCCTTTTTGTTTGGTGTGTCTGTAATTTTGTTCAATTGTCTTGCTTCCAATTTTATCTGTGCTTCCAATCCATATTTCCACTAATTAAATATTAAAATAAAACTACTTACCTAGTTCTGATTAGTAGTGTTTTATTAAAATTACAATAAGTTGCCTTGCTTCGAGAGCGCGGCACTGTTTTGTCATGTCTACCACGTGATTGTATCTATGGCACAGGTACAGTCGACTGCATGACAGTGGTAACACTTCGATTCAAAAACCGCCCTTACTGGTTTCGAATTCATCAATCAATCAATCAATTCAGCCTATCGCAGTCCACTGCTGGACATAGGCCTCTCCCAAGTTGCGCCACAACGCTCGGTCCTCTGCCTTCCGCATCCATTCCCCCCCAGCCACGTTCTTTAGGTCGTCGGTCCACCTGGCAGGGGGGTGCCCTACGCTGCGTTTGCCGATTCGCGGTCTCCACTCAAGGACTCGTCTGCTCCAACGGCCATCGGTCCTTCGACAGACATGGCCAGCCCACTGCCACTTCAGCATGCTGATCCTACAAGCTATGTCGGTCACTCCGGTTCTTCTCCGGATAATCTCGTTACGGATTTTATCCTTCAAAGAAACTCCAAGCATAGCTCGGTCCATAGCTCGCTGAGTGACTTTGAATTTGTGGACAAGCCCAACTGTCAGTGTCCACGTCTCGGCACCGTAAGTCATGACTGGCAGGACGCACTGGTTGAAGACCTTTATCTTTAATCGAATTAAAGATGCTGCTAATGTCAAAGTGTTACCACCGACGTGCGGTCGACCGTACTATACCTAAGGCCTCGTTTATGAACACGACGGGCGTCGCGTTGCGCGGGTCGTCAAGCGGCTCTCCGTGGCGATACCAGCGACAGCCCGCGTCGTCACACGCGCAAATACAAACAGCGATCGCAGACTCCACCGCCGCGGGCGTTGCAGAGCTGCCCGCTGCGTGCGTCGCCGGCGCGAGCAACGCAGCATGTCAAGAAATCGCTTCTCCGTGAATGCTCTCATACATGGCCATACGTTTGAATTCTCCGCGCAACGTGCCGCGCACCGCGCTGCGTGTCCATAAACGAACCCTATTGTCTAATAGTGACCTGGGAATAGATGCAATGTAGTTGCCTGCAGTTTACTATCGGTTTATGACCATCGGCGCTGCATATTTTTGTGTGCACCCTAAATCGTTTTTTACAGGATTTGAATAAATTGATGTGCGTCGTTGCGTTGTGTTGTGAAAACTTAGGTACATAGGGAGTAGATATTTCACAGGAAAAAAAACAACATTAAAATAATTAATAAAAAAAAACTTTATTTTGAAATAATGGTTATTATCTATTAACATTTGTTATAATTAGGCCAGTGATTATGCGATTTCATGTTAGATTATATTAAAACGTTTTTACAAAGATGATATGCCTACGCTAAGTCTACAAATTGTTATCGCTATGCATAGAAACACCACACTTCTCTTGATCATCCGACTATGTTAACAGATAATCGACCAGAAATTCAAATCCATCATTACATTAATTTCTAAACGAGTAGAAAATAAACTAAAAAATAAAATAAACTCGTATAAAAAGTTTAAATAAATGCATTTTATAAATCCCTCTATTTAAATATTAAGATAATGAAATTCAACAAATGAGATTAAAGATCCCTATGCAGTGTCGAATATTAAAGGTTAGGTTAATTTACGTACTTGTATCAATTAGCTCGAGTGCCGCATGATTATTATTTCTATACCGCGAAATATAGATATATAATCATTAAATCTTCATGCTTAGGTACTTTACGCCTACACAAATGTACATCAATTCTTTCAGAATTTTTCTCATCATTGATCAAGGCACTATTCGTTTTGGTATATTGCTGATACGTTTCCTCACTCCTAAATTCACAATATCAATGGGTTAACATATTCGTACAAGTTTGAAAGAGTACAATTTTCAAGTTCTTAAGATAAATTGAATGTACAACTTAAAAATCATAAACGAAACTGTCATAGGATATTTATGATCGCGCGATTCTACAATTTACTGATTATGATTTCCAAGTTCCACATTGCGAATCTATTAACTTTACAATAACTATCGAATATTACTATTACAAAAATATCTATAATCTATTCTAAATTATTCAAATGATGAAACTGTTACTGGGATAGGCTAAGGATGTAATTAACAACATATACCCTTTCAGTTCTTAATGGACGTTGCAATTTATGTGTGCAAGAATTTGATGGCGTTACTAGAATTTGTCAAAACTACCCGAATTTAGTTTATTAATGAAATTATAGGAAAGAGAAATAAATGCATTTCATTATGTACCGTTAAATTTACTCTAAAGCCGTTGCTTGATACGAGGCGTTGACTCAGATCGAGGCAATCAGCGAGAACAGTCTGCCTCGACTTGAGGTTGAATAATAAATAGAACCTCGAGCGTTGTTATAGTGGCTTGTTTTGTTTTACTTTCGAGGCATCCTCGAATGAAGCATCGGCTTTAGAGTATCATCGGTTTGCGCATGCCTTTAGGCGGCAACTGTAGTGGCTGGTCTTTCGCCGCGGTAATGTGGTGTAGGTGGGTCGTCAGTGTTGGTGGTGTCTACCAGAGGCCGGAAGAGAAGCCGCCGGGGGGCACGCGACTGTGGTTGATCATTTGGCTGTTGCCGCATATTGACGTCACCGTGTTGATCTGGCCATTCATGGATTTGTAGCCATCACCGGTGATCGGGTTACCTTCTGAAATCATTATATTGCCATCATTAGTATTATCGTAAATTAAGCTGTTCTGCATCTAAAGCAAAAGTGGAGTCAAAGTTACTTTAGTGAAACTTTCATTGTGAAAAATATAAAAATGGAAATATTTAAAATCGGTCTTGTTAAAAACTATTTTAGAGTAATGTTTAATACAAAGTCTCCATGCAAAAATACGTGAGTGGAATATCCTAACTACAATAGTACCTAATGAAGACCTACAAAACATAATTGTTATAAATGTTACAAATATTTGATCAACAGTCATAGGTAGTTTATACAATACAGCGGTATAACAATTAACAAAAGCTATAGATATATCAACAGTTAAACCTACGGCTACCTACATTTTTAAAGTAAAGCATTACTCAGAATAGGTACCTAATATAAAACTATACCTACAAATAAGAAAGAAGAAAGAGAATTCGTGCGTGATAGAAAAAAGTCATAGTTCAAGACGTATGTACACAACTTTTAGACAATACAACAACGAATACGTATACTCAACAACAGTACAAGCAGAACACAATAATAAGCGCTATACGACATCATAGAAGCCTATACTGCTTCACTAAGAAGAAACGGTCAAACTAAACCCTAATATGAGCAAATAATAAAACGGTAATGGGTGCTCAATTTAAAGACACGAAGGAATCGCTTTCCAGTCCCTTTTGTATGTACAGCAAAATAAAAGTGACAAGCTTTCCCCGTCGAAATGATCTTGTGTGGTTGACAAACTTCATCAGAGCAATTGGTGCAAGAACAACATTCCTCCAGTGTAAACTGAGCACCCACCCATCTCTCTTCGGCGGACATAGTCTACATAGTACGTCTTAGGTCGGAAGTCCTCTGCATGCCGATTGCGATCAAAAAGGTATCCGGGGACGTGTTTGTGGAATATAGGCGGGAAACCGGCGAGGGTGTGCGGGCCAGGAACTAAGGAAGTCGCTAGAAGAGTCAGGTCGGGTATGGGCCCATCGCGTTCGTATCTAAAGAGCGTCGGTGGAGGATTCACATTAGCTATCAGAAACGGATCGATTGGTCCTCCCAATGCAGGTATCGGGTCGTACTTGTAATCAGGTAAGGGTCTCTCACCCAGAGCCGAATGCATGCCGACGAACGCGTAAGGAGGAAGAGGATGGTACGGAATCTTATGTTCACGTGGCTCCAAATAATGCTGAGCTGGGAACGGGGGCCAGTGCCGGTTGAGAACTAGTTGGGGCGACAGAGAGTCCGGGTCTATCATTGGATGAGAAATTTCTGGATCATCGGTTTCCAAGCCGAGGAGAGTGTAAGGAGTTATTCTGGTGGTAAGACTAGGTTTCATGGTGGATTCTACGTAGTAGTTAGCAGGTTTTGGGGGCCACTCATGGGTGATGTATCTGTGTGTGGGTTGCGGGTGTAGGAGGTCGGTGTAAGGATCGTCGGGGCAGGGGTCGGCACCTCGCAGGCTGGCGGCGGGGTGGCGGCGGCGCTGCGGCGGCATGACCACTCCATCGCCTGTCACGGGATTCCTCTTCGGTGGAGCGTACGATGCTGACCATTCACAGAACAATCGGTTTTCATTCGATCTACCACACTAGTTAGGCCTAACTTTGGAACTTTTATTATGATTATTAACATTAAACCAAGACCTAGACACTGTATCCCTTTTATTCAAATGCTTAAAATAATTGTAGCTAATTGTTTATCGTACAATTAAAGACAGTATCGTTAGTTGTTATTGTAGGTAATTAAAAATTGGTATTTATTTCATATTACACTACGATTATTTCTTTAGTATTATATTTTTTAATTATAGTGTGTAATCATGCTTCATTCTAAGCAAAGCACGGCTCTTTTTATAAAGTTTGTTATGTTTGTGTCATAATGAGTAGTTATTACAATAAGTCTTATCAGTTACAACTTTAGTATCATTATTTTGTGATTAGATAAGTGACAGAAGAAAGTCAGAGCGTATCTGTATATTAATAAATATGTATAGTATGAAGCGTTTTCTTCCTAGCGTGCACGAGTGCCAAATATTTGGAATAAAGCACGGTTTCAGAGCATCTCAATCGCACGCAGAGTCGCAAAACCCTCTTAAAAAACCAACAAGAGCATTACTGCGATTTCTGTGAACGATCTTATATATTTGGTACGTGGAACGGAGAGTTTTACTCGCTAATGGCAGATTTTATAATTTCAAAACTCGAACACGAAACATTCTTTCTAGTGACTTTCCGGTCCAATTCAACGTGATTGCTATGCAATTATTTTTTAATCGATGTGCATAGACAAACATCGGTCAATTAACGACCGTAAAATAACACAGGCATGTTCATAGAGACGTCAATCATTTATATGTAAATTACGAAATATATCTTTACGAAAGTTTTTTTAAAATTATTTTTTATTGCTTTTTCTCTGCCTCAAAATTGGCCCATTTTATTATTTTTCGTTCCACGACCGATAATGCGACAGCTCGTGTCCGTGTCTTATTCGTGAGCGTTACTAGCCGTGCTCTTCGTGCCTACATCGGGATCGACTCACAGTGTCCAGCGAGGTCCGTCTCACCTCGGCTGGGCGTGGACGACGCGCTCCCGTTGGCCAGCTTGGACGGCGAGTGCATGGGGCTTGATCCGTTCATCTCGGAGTCGCCGAATTGAATGTGACTGCGGATTGTGTCAGTCACCATGGGAGACACCGCGTTGTTACCAGCCTGGAACATGTTAGAAAGAAAAATGTGATTAATCTTGTATGCATTGGAGTTATCAAGGATCGTTTCGTTCATACCTAGTATCAACCGAGTACTAAATCAGACCTTCGTATTTGAACACACATACATGACTATAGATGTGTTCATATGATTAACTAAGTTAACGAGTAAGTAGGTAGGTAGGTACATAGATATCAAAATTTTCGTTGGTTAGGTAGGTATATAACCAAAGAAAATTTTGATATCTATATACACATAGAAATATAACACATAGAAACCCAGTAGACGCACTCAGAGCGACGCAAATCCAGGTTAGCCTTAAAAGGCTAACCAAGCCAATCAGTACGTTAGTGCTCAAGGTCAAGTCTTAGTGCGAACCGCTCCCGCAATTTATTAAAAAAATGACTCACTGTGCAGTGAAAGGGTGTCACAACTCGTCACATAATAACAAAAAACATTTATAGATCTCATTTCACGGGTAAGTACAACCTGGCATGTTATAATCTTGAGTCAAAACACAAAAATAATTCATAAACTTGACAGACGCCATTACAATGAAAATGTTGCTAGGTATGAGAAAAATATTTTACCCCATATTTGTTTTTTCGTAAACACAGTTTGACAAAAATAATATAATTTAATTTTTGTGTAATGTAATAATATAATTTTTCTATATTTTCTAAGAGTATTTTGTCAATCTGTGTTTTATCTTGCAAGAGATGGGTCTGTAAACACTTAAATTGAATTTATATGATTATGGCTTTACAAAATTCAGCCAAAACGCGATTTTAAAAGTTATAAATTTATCAATGTATGACTACAGACATGGTAAAAAATATAGACTAAGTGCTGCGAACAACCATAGTGAAGCCAACAAAAACCGTGCTCCTTCATATACAACCAGTGCTCACGTACACACCATGCACCTGAAGGATATTTGTTTTCGCGATGCTTACTGGACGATGCCGCGACATATGAACTAAGAGGGGTGAGCACGGTTTAAGGTGCATCTGTGTGCGTGAGCGCTGGTTTGTACACTCCACTATGATTGTTCGCAGCACTTCGTCTATATTTTTTACTATGTCTGTGTGTATCACTATTGGCGCCCCCATTTTATGCACTCTTATACCAAGCTATACTGTTATTAGTCTTCTTCTTCTATCGTGTCGACATGAGCTACATAATGATAATAGCTCATGCCGTGGGAAAAAAATTAGCCAGTCAGCAGGTTGGTAGCGGGGCTGACTGCCCAGGGTGCGCCGGATGATCAATTAAATATCGTCACTCGTGGAGGCTCTTTTAATGCGCCCCTTTTGCCCTTTTGTCTTTTATACTTTTATTAGTAGTGTTTTAGGATAAATAAAATGGGTACCCTTTTATTTTTTATGCTAAATAATTTTAAATCACGTATTTTGCATTAAGAATAAGAATAATTTATTTCGCAAAAAATACGGGTCCAGACAGATAGATAAAGAGTCACAGTTAGTTTCCACATATTAATATATATATTTGCCAAATAATAATTATATAAGGGTTGCCATTAGCTAAATCTTGTTTTATTTTATTATTTTTAACGATTTACATGCGTAAATATGCGAAGCGAAATCTAAAGACATGAATTGTGGAAAGGAAAAATCGTTAACGGGCAGGAATCGAACCTGCCGCATCGGCATCAAGTCTACGATGAAGTACCTGGGACTCGTCCTCGACAGCCGGCGGGACTTTGGGCCGCACTTTAAGCGGTTGGTTCCCAAGGTGGGACCGCGGTTGCTGCCAAACCACCCATTTCGTCGTAATGCAAAAACCCGTTCTTAATGGTTTAATCATTCAGTTGACGTTTTCTGAACTTAGCCTTAATAAATAAATAAATGAATAGGTAGATATCTAATAAAAAGTATCTGACAGCTAAATGATTATCTTACTATTCACTGGCTGCAAAATTCTGAACGCAACCTATTTTTCTCTACTTTTACGGGAAAATGTAATTTACTTGCAACATTATTTGTGCGCTTGTGTGCCTGTTGGTCAGCTCGCTTACATACACATAGATCTTTTTAGTGCGTCACTATAAGCTGATCTGTTAAAGGGAACTATCAGTCTATGTGTTATATGTCTATGTATATACATATGAGAATTAAGAATGCAACGACAGGATTTCAAAAAATGATGGGCTAGTAAGGACTGGTTCCCAAAAAAATCATCCTCAATCCTTAGGACTCCCATACATAAAGAAAGTTAAACCATACTGCTACCTGCTTTGAATTCATACTTATAATGTTATGATATTGACACACCTGTCCAAAGGGACCTACTACTTACTTCTTACGGCTACTGTCATGCGACGTAAAAACTTTGAGACACCACTCGACTCTATTGACTTTTACCGTTTCAAGTACCTAACTACCGTGTGATTAGACCACCCCGTGGGTGTCGTAACTCGTAAGATTAACATTTTATACGGCAGTTGCATCCACCTGTTACAAGTAGATAATCTTTGATTAACAATTAAGATGTTACCAACGACGTCAATATATAGACACGCGATCTCATATAAGCAGCATGTTGCAAATTCAGTTGACGCAACCGTTGATAAAATTTACGTGTGTTCGCGAGACAGCTGTCAAGTGAACTAATGACAGATGACAGTGTGGTTCCGGAACCACAACTTTGTGTAACCATGTTGTTCTTTTGAACAGCACATCTAGTACGTAGTACATATATATCAATGGATATTACCTTTTTTTTTTTAAATTTATTCATGACCATGGATACATGTCCTTCAGTCGTAATCATTGAACATTTATTATACTTGTACTTGTATCCTAGTAAAGTGATGGAATCTTTACTAGGTTTCTGAGGGGATGATGAGATAATACGAAAGTCATGTTTTTCAACTTTGTATCATTTATCCACACTTCGAGCACTTAACATTTAATAATCCACCATTATTACACATTAACACTCGAAGAAATACAAATTTTGGAAAATAATAAAAAATCCACAACATGATCTTTACGAATTTTCCCGCCAACCGGATTATTACCTTTAATCTTTGGTGTTACCATACCAGGGTAATATTTATCTGTGAGTATTATTAAATATTAATAGTGGGAATATTCTCGAGTTTTCACGAGCTTCGCAGAACTATTAGGTTGCGGGTTTTTGTCTCAGGTGACCGGCAACAACTTACATAGCTACGCTGGGCGTTTACACTTTGCACACTATGAGGGGTCTTGGGGCACTATTCTTTCCAAACATACCATCAAGTTTCATACAAACTCGTCACGGAGTACACAGTCTTGTTAGGGTATCGTACATCAGTTCAGGTCTCACAGTTCCATTTTGTACAGGGTGGCGCATAAGTCACGAAAGGGTTGCAACTAGTTATAACTTTGTTAATTTTTATTTCTTGATTCTTGATCTTAATTGTTATCATTTATTAAAATAAAACTCATGGAGATAGAGTTAGTTTTTAAATATTACTTCACGTAAATGTCTGCCATTTGCAGCCTCACAAAGACAGGCTCTTTCGTGAGCATTTCTGATTACTTTCCTTAGAACGTGAGGAATTAGGAACTGTATTTCAGCTGGAATTTTCGCCTTAGCTGCTCGATTATCCTGGGCTTATTATTGTACACCTTTTCTTTTAAATAACCCCAGAGGAAATAATCTGAGGCTGTTAAATCAAGCGAACGAGCGGGCCAGTGTGGTGGGTGTTCCGCTGGGTTTGAATAATCGACCGATGATATTCAAAATAAAATTTTATGATTTTGGTACTGAAATTATCTTTGATGCATTTCCAAAATGTATTTTGTAATTTGTGAAAACAAAAGAATGGTAAACGTCATTTTTTTTTTTTAAACCCCGTCGTGACTTTTTCTCCACCCAGTAGTAACTACTTACCTAAAAGTTTAATAATATTAAAAATAAACCTGGTTGTGTGCGTACTTGTGTTTGACGCACCTGTCCGAAGAGCCTGGAGTGCGTGTCGCGGGGGCG
This sequence comes from Asteroscopus sphinx, assembly GCA_949699075.1. NCBI lineage: Eukaryota > Metazoa > Arthropoda > Insecta > Lepidoptera > Noctuidae > Asteroscopus > Asteroscopus sphinx. The sequence continues at coordinate 14,111,476 of OX453022.1, read as the reverse complement.
AGTGGGCGTGTCACGCACTACACGGGGTCTAGAGGCGCCATTCTTCACGGGGCTGCCGTCAGTCTGGTCTGCGTTGAAGATCTCCGCAATACAGCTCTTGGGCGCATTTGGCACCCTGTAAACAAAAAACATATTTTGTTATATTACGAAACTTGCGAAAGGAGTAAATATCGATACTAATTGCTATATTGGTATACCGCTTCAGTATAGACTACTCAATTGAGTAGAAACTGAAACGGTATCGTAAAATGGGAATCAAAGTTTTCCACTTGAACCTTTTACCTCTAATTTCTGAAAGATTTGTTAGATTACGAAACTTGCGAAAGGAGTAAAAATCGATACTAATTCATTGAGGTAATATGTACTAATTGCTATATTGGTATACCGCTCTAGTATAGACTATACTCAATTGAGTAGAAACTGAAACGTAACGTAAAAATGGGAATCAAAGTTTTCCATTTTAATCTTTTACCAATAATTTCTGAAATATCAACGCAAAAATAAACTAATCAGCTAATAAGAAATCTCATGTCATGTGTTGTGAACTTGTTAATGGTTGCTAGCTTAGAATAATTAGGCTTAAAACAGAAGGAGTCGCACGCGGAGTGAAGCAATTTCAAGTTGGCCTTAAAAGGCTACGTTCAGTACAACTTACGCGCGCTTATGTATGTGTCGGCGAACATTTTATGTGCCGCTGGCACACATCGATTGCTTTAATTTAGTGCTTCTACTTTGAGCGGAACTTTGAATGAAACTATCACTCTACGTCTTATTACCCTAAGGTTGTTAGTATTTTTGCCGACCAATCACAGGAGCTGACGTTAAATTTGACAGCAAATCAAATTGATCAGCCTTCCAGAAACCGGGGGTTAGTGTTTTATTCTGACCAAAGAGTATATGATTCTGACGCGGTCAAGTTGCAAAGGTAAAATGTTGAAAGAAATAAAGAAAAAATATTTATTGCAGGTAAGCACATAAAAAAGAACAATTATATATATCTTAAATTTTAGGGAAATCTTAAAATAGTTGTAATGATCTTAAGAAAAGTAACGTTGCATGTCGTAGCTGCAGCAAAGAGGTTGACACTCAGCATGATGCTGTGTTGTAACACAGCGCTGATTTTCAGTGTCATCCCCAACTGACGAGCGGATGCCAAGCCAGCAAAAGAAACCAACTAGTTATAATGTAATTATACCCAATGTTCTAAACATATTAACTTTTCGTAGAACACGAAAACCTTTAAATACATTTTCAATAATACGGGCTTACCGATTTTCGACGTATTTAAACCCCCTGCGTGTCCACCCTAGGTTATAAAAACCAATCCCTAACTAAATCGACATTCGATACACGAACGCATTAACATTTAATACGTTGTAATGACATGCAACTGGACACGGGTGGACATTGCTACCTGACCGGAGTAGGGCCGGAGGGGAACCGCTTCCGGCCAGAGGGGAACACTTTCATTTCCTGATCAAAACGTAATTCAACCTGATGGGGTTGATACGCTTGTCAAATATTATGTTAACTATGATGACGTTTTAAAAGGAAAATGATATGTCAAAACTAGGAAACCAGAATATTGATAAGGCGCTACAAACGGCTAAGTGCAGTCAAACAAAATAATAAAAACAAAAGTACCTAAAGGTACTGTAGTTTAATAAAAAACTAATAACTCTGTAAAATATAGTTATCTCGCTGTAATTATAGAAAGAAAAACTGCGAAAAGTGGCCGTTTTTCGCATTTTTTATATCTACACATAACTTATACCTAATACTATAATTTGCAGAGTTAAAACTTCAATTGGTAAAACCGAATTTTCAATAAATTTCGTAACTACTCAGCGAGTGCAGCTAGTAGCGCATAAAAAAATTCAAGCGATAGGTACCTATTACACGGTTCAATTTGGCTTTCAATTTTATTGCTCCAATCAAATTCATGTCGCATTGAAATCTTCGACACCCCCGATAGCTTTACATTTTAATTCAATAGAATTGCTTTAGTTTTGTTGAACCGTGTAATATCACTTTTCATTAATATTTTTAAGAAATTTTAGAATTGGCGTTTTAATCCCAATCCGGATAATAAATAGTTAGGTACTCTGCAATAGGTATGATGCAGTAGATTAAGAATTAAAAAATATTAATTTGATGACATGAGCTTTTTACATGTATTAGGTACCTGATAAACAGAGAAATGAAAATAAGTGCACCATGAAAACAAAATAAATTATCTCTCAAACAAAAATATTTAACGGCCAAAATTAATATCCAATTTATCGACGATTTACCCTACTAGAGATAGAAATTTGACATATTTTGTATGGAACTTATGTCAAATTCCTATCTCTAGTAGGGCAAATCGTGGATAGATTGGATATTAATTTTGGCCGTAAATTATTGCTCACAAATCAAAGTTTATTCCGTGTCTCCGTAAAATTTCACAACGAAAAGAAAAAGTAAGTTATTAGCTTACGTTGACGTTACGTTACGAATGTCGCAGTGAAATGTAATAGGTACTGACTTTAACTTTCTTTTTATTGAAATATTAACCCCAGTTTCTTTTATTGGCTTCGTTTCACACAGCTGGTTCCATTCATTTATGTTATACCTACTTGTTCCGAGAAAGATTTGGTATAAAACTTTCAAAAGAGACGTAGAAATATTTATTTTGCAGATTATTCCAAGAAGTTATTTTCATATCAACAGAGGTCAGGACCAAAGAATCATAACTAACCTTCAACAAAGATGAGAAATTATCGACACTAAACCAAATTAATAAAGACCGTCTTTCTTCAAACTTCTCATTTACTTTAACGGAACCATTATCCTATTCCGTTTCCAACGGCAAAGCGCTTAGAAAATATTCAATTACATGGCATCCGCGTAAACCCTGGCCGGGTCCGTCATAACAGTTTACTTGCGACTGGCAAATCGGCGTAGTTAATGCAACAAGATGGTTAGATAACGCCCGGGTTGGCAGAGCAAATACTTGCTTTTATGAGGTGGATGTTATCGGGGCTCGCGATCGCGGGAGCATCGAGTGGAAGCCACAAGCCACCAAAGACGATTCAAGTAGCTTTGTGAGGTAGAACGTTGTGGTTTGTTGATTAATGCAAATTTTGTTTTGATAAACATAACACCACATAGCATGACATGGCATAACATTGCCTGTTTTATTTGGAAAGGAATTTTATACCTCAATATTTACTTAAACCAAGTTGAATTGTCGTAACTAAAATTCATTGGAAATTCACACGGTCTTTTAATTAACAGATAATTCAAATATCTGTATTGTTTTGTAAAAACACTTCTTTCAATAAAGCTCATCTGGCAAACAAGCACGGAAGCCCGGAAAATGAACAATCACAGACAATAACTTCCCTCGATCATTACGTATACCTCCAAAGAGCTCGCTACCATCGACATTATACAAATGGCACAATATTAGCAGATAAATGAATCGATAGCGTGCGGCGTAGTGTCCGGTCACACTTCCTCGAGCTAACAATGAATAGCTGTCTATCTGGCTACCTGTGTGCTGAGATTCAGACTGCAGAGATAGTGCCGCCACTCTACACTTAGTCACAGATAATATAATACTATACATAGTGCAACTGACCTATTTGTTAAATAGAAGCTATTCTCCCATGGGGCAACTATTTACCTCTATGCTTCTACATTCTATAAATCTTCTCGCAAATTAGTAGAAAGATTTGGATTGATTTGGGCTTAATTTGGTCATTATTATTCATCATAGACCATTGCTTCAGTTAAAGACTAATTGGACTACGAAAACGACATTGCTTTGGGTTAACTTACCAAAAAAGTTTTGTAAGTGTTACCTGTTTTAGTCGTAGACAATACGATTGTTTCATGATAAACCATTTTATGACTTTCATTAAACTGTGAAAACTTTTCGAGAGATATGTCCCCGTTTAGTTAACAAACGGAAGACTTGTCAGCAACTCATTAAACTACTGGGCGTTACTTATTGTAATGACAACCTCACGGTAAAGCTCTTAAAACACAACACTGCATTCTTTATCACTAATGTTAAAGAACAAGAGTGTGGTCACGCCCTACATAGCTTTCCCATTATAATAACTATAGGGCCGATGAGACATTAAGTTGGAGTATAATGGGCCATGAGCACCATGTTAGTCGTAAAGCGTGAATACAGTGGCGGGACACTACTCTGTCCTAAACATAGGGTGAACATAATGTGGCACATGCTGAAGACATGGGTGCATTCACGTGTCTGTACAGAAAGTCATGCAATTATGCAGCTACAGCAGCTCTATGGCAATTAACGCATCGGTTGTAGTCAAAGGTATTGATTGTACAAAAAATTGTGCAAAATTTCCTTGCGATAGAAATCAATAGATATGTGAAATGCAGTTGGCTCCAACAAAAGTTAGCTGGCTATAATGAGAGTCAGCTAGGTATAACGAAAGTTGGCTGGCGATAATGCCTACCTATTGTCAAAATTCGACAAGGTTTCTTCAAGGCGCCCACTAGAAACGTGGTAAATGCGAAACTATATGACAGAGACAGACATACACACAATAGAGAAAATTCAATGTCTTGGATTTAGAAACAGGCACAGAATATTATTCTAAATTCTCTCTTATTATAAACGAGCCAAGTGAAGTGATATTTTGACGATATTATTCGTTGACCATGCAATTCTCTTTGATCTGCCAACGCCTACGATCGTTATTGAGTATTATTACTTCTCTATAATGCATACACTATACGCTACGACTGCGATGCGATGTGATGTAGCAACACCTTTATACTTGTGTATTAAAGTATTAACCCTAAGTTAGCCCTAGGGAGCGACGCATGGCGTGCGCGTGCCGCCCGAAGGCGCCTAGTTAAATTGCGTAGATTTCTCGTCATCACTACCCGAGCAATCTATTCTACGCCCCTACATTCTGAATAACAGATTCTCATTGAATACAATCTGCATCGCCCGCGTCTATTCACGCACGCACTATACACAACTGTAAATAACAGTCGAAGGTAACATACGTAAACACATGTTAATAATTATAAATACATAAACAAACCTAACATCTTGCCACGTCTATAATTAACCACGGGAAGAAAGTGCGTGAGAGTAAATTGTTTAATTGTGATATACATGGCGGGGCTGGGCTGCGCTTGCGCCACACGCAACGAAAGAAACATGGCGCCTGACAGGGTACTGTTACTAAAATAAACAGCCGTCAAAGGGGAACCGATCGTGAAAACAAGTCACCGGAAGACAACAATAAATCCCGTAAACTAAAAGGAAATATTATGACAGCGAAGGCTACCTTTGCAGAGTTTGCTTCACAACAGCTTCTGATGTTTACTTTGAACAAGCATTACTACATTACATAGCGTTTCACTAATAAAGTTTATCTTGAATTGCATCGGCTAACATGATAAGGTGAGTTAAACTCGACGCACGTTCTAACATAATAAGATCATGTAATTTCCAGAATAGAATATTGGCAATTATTACTGTACTCGTGTAATAACTGACATGGATGTGAGATAGCGTGATAATGTGGCTGCTCGCTAGTTAAACGGAGCGTTGTGCAGCGGAGGTAAAGCCGTGTAAGATATCAAAAGTAGTTGGCCAGTTAATGGGTTTACGCCTCTGCATCGCGGTTTTGCTCCACAAACGCCGGAGTAATGAGAGCAAGTTAATGATATCTGCGGTAATGAGAGACCGCGTAACTTTATCATACGCGGAACGACAGGAGAAACCTCTTCATTTTCAAATGAAAGGCAATAAATACATTACGTTGTTGCAGAGGCTGAGAGCAACGATTGTGCACTTTCTCGAAAATTTTAGGCATCAATGAAAAACTGTTAAATTACACAGTTTTCTTTTTTAATTAACGCTATTGATCCAAACATGTTTACTATATGTATGTCTGTTACGAATGCGGTACTATAAAACTATGCAGTACGCGTAATCTAACTTGGCCGGAGTGAAGTTAGGCACTGCGCTGCGTAGGGCACGCCGTTATCGCGGCGGTAAGGCCCGTCATGGAGGAGTGGCTGGAAAGGAGCCATGGTGCCCTCACCTACCGGCTGACGCAGATACTTTCGGAGCATGGTTGCTTCGGTAAGTATCTGTCTCGCATAGGCCGGGAGCCGACGCCCGAGTGTCATCACTGCGGGAGCTGCCCAGAGGACACGGCGCAGCACACATTGGCGGAGTGCCCAGCTTGGACCACGCAGCGCCGTGACCTCATCACTGCAGTAGGCGGCAGCGATCTCTCGCTTCCGGCCGTGGTTCTGTCTATGGTCGGGAGCGAGAGCGCTTGGGAAGGCGTCGTCTCCTTCTGCGAGGAGGTGATGCTCGCTAAGGAGGTGGCGGAGAGGGTTCGAGAGGCGATGACCTCTCTTCCCATCCGCAGGAGACGACCTGGGCGTAGTAGGAGGGCGAATGCCGACCTCCAGCCACCCTAGGTGTGGGCCTGCGGGCGGCGGACTCGGGGTGGCCCGCCGCCCGACCAGTCAAGGCCCGTGACGATGGCGCGTAGTGTTCCGCGCACGCCAGTCAAGATGAGGGTGCGGCCGTTGTGGTTGCCGCACGGGGAGAAGGGGCTCGCCTGCCAGTGGCGAACCGGGACCTACCGGGGATGGTTGGGTGAATACGGGAGTATTTCCCTCGCCCCCGGCCAAGGTCGGTAGAGGAACACCGTTGCGGTTTTTAGTCGGTAAGAGTCCGACACTGGCTCCGCCTTCCCCGGGCGGAGTGCGTCCATGAGGATTTTCCCCACAGAAAAAAAAAGGCACTGCGCTGCGCATGTTTCCCCATCTCCCGCCTCCTCCTGACACCCATCAAATGATTACTGCGACGGTTTTGTGACCACTTCATTCCAACCAGTGTAATTTCGTAGGAAAATCAATTTAGTTCGCCGCGGGCACTCTTTAGTCTGCATCAAACGTCAGATGTGAATAAAAAATAAAGCAATTTGCATCCGTGATTTGTGGGACAAACGCGGTCAGATAAACGTCCATTCTAGGTTACCGTAAGATGCCCTAACTTTGCCCACAAGCCCTACTTTGCCTGACGCATTAACTTAATTTTTACATGCACTGACACTTTATAACTGAACCAAAAGTTAGCGTTGTCATAGTTTTTAAATCTCCCCCACGACGGAAATCATAGCTATTATAGTTTACTCAAAAAACAACTAGGCAAAGTAGGGCTTGTGGGCCAAGTTAGGGCAGTTTACGGTACTGGTTAGCTCATATAGATTTTCTCTGTTCTAGCTTGTATTACGGGAATGTCTGGTGACAACAGTAGATAGTGGGAACAGTTGAATGTATCAAGTTAACTCGGATTTACGGCTATTCTTATCAGTTTCTTACAGGGGAACATGTTGGTTCGCGTTGTAGAAACATGTGCGTTTCTCGATAACTATGATAGTTAACGTGTCATGTTCCCAGTCGCTACGAGTTTCTGTCCAATGATGTATGACTATATATATATGTGAAATTTTATTAACTGCTATGCTAGGTAGTGCTGTCGGCCGTCAAACATAACTTTGTGGGTGATATCAAAGTATATTGAAATCGAATCCACAGCTGACGAAAATATTAAACCTTATCAAATTGTAAAAAGACCGGATGAAGGAAAAATTGCAGCAGCAGAAATAAACTTCAAAACTTAATACAGTTATCGACAATGCATTTGCAATTATCCAATTAAGTTTACTTTTATAGAAACTTCAATCGATATGGAACTCGTAGTTAGCGATAATCGAGACAAGAAGTAGGCAGTGACAATACAAGTACCCTATTACCTACCTCCCACGACTGAGCGTGGAGATTGTTATATCCTATATCAATCTGGATAAAGGTTAGCTATCTGATATTCAAACTAACATATCAATCCAACCCACAAGAGTTCTACGTACCTACTAGAAATGTTATGTACGACTTTCTAGTACTTGTAGGTTCCATCAGCCAGGTGACGGCTGATGTGGTTTCATCAAACCTTTGTGCGAATTTCGAACTATTTACAAATTTTTTTATACAGTTCTGTTAGCATTCTTAAAAGATCATTGGAACTTTTTGGTACACAGCGCTTATTTTGAACATTGCGTTTGCCTAAAGATACCGCGATACTATAAACACTGATTTAATTGAATCCTGTTTTTTGCGAATATACAAGGAACACTTCTTTCCTTTTAGCACAGTTAATTAATACAAAGTTTAATCACGTACTTCTCAGTATACCGTTACCCCTTATTCCTGAAACTGTCAGGCGTGCATATGGTCGTGCGCACTTCAATCGAAGCAGTACTTTAATCTCTTCACGCGCATTGGATTCGCTGCAAATTTCCTGCAATGCCTGCAGTCAATGAGCGCGCATCGTGCATTTCCTTTTCCTTTAATTAGTCCCAATTATCGAATGCTTAATACAGAAGATTCGTGAGTCTTCACTTTCTTTACCTATACCTGTGTATTATGTTCAGTTAATAGTTGGTACAATGATTTATTTTAAAATTACTGCACCCTTATTTTCTTGATCATTAGTAAATGCGTTATCATGAGATGTGGAAACAAAAAGTGGGATGGCTGCAATATGGGGAGAAAAACTTTATATAATTATATAAAGTCAAAGTGCACTGTAAATTATAATTTTACGATAACAACTTTCCTGTGTACCTGGAAGTTTTACGTCTTCTAGAAGTCTATAAGTAATTTTAGCTAAGTTATAAGAAGGTTACAACTGCAATTTGAAAGAATCGAAATTTGTTTACGAGTAAAAATCTTTATGGATATCCTTCGTCCGGGGAAGGCGAAGGGGTATGTCGGACCGGTGGTGGCCGACCTCAGCACAAAATAGTGGAGCTCCGGGAACTTCTGTGGATCGCGCCGGTGCCCCTCTGGTGCTATGCCATTTGGCACGTGTGGAAAGCAGTACTTTCCACACCACAGCAGTACGCGACCACCACGTAATGCTGTCCTCCCTAGGGTCGCGTAATGGGCGCCTTGAGTCCCCCATTCATAACGCCCACGATCCCCAAGGGTCTCCTGCCAGTACATGACGGTAAGGGATGCGGCGTGTAGCCCTATCTGGGCTGTGCGCCAGGGCGGTTGCCAAGTTCTACTAGCATGACAATAAATGATCTTTCAAATGAGTTACTGCTTAGGCATTTTTTTACCCACGTAATTATAATTGCCACTTTAATATGCATATAAATGTTATATCCAAACTTTATAGACTTCTAGAAGACGTGAAACTTCCAGGTAATATTACAAAACACTGGTAGCTTTACGACGAAGTTTTACAGGTTTCTTAGTGTTTATTTGAATATGAGAGAAGATATCAAAGAACATTTATCAATTCTGAGGATTACATTACAGCCGGAACTCTCGCTTCCTTATTGCTTCATTTTAGTGATTACATTTTTATGATTTAATTTAATATTTATAAATGATTAGCTTTTACGTTTTGTGTTTCTTGTTTCAACGACAATTCTGGGAGATTATATTTCACGACATGATTACACAGGAAAGTTGTTGTCACAAAATTATAATTTCCCGTGTGTTTTGACATTATATAATAAAGAAACTTCTTCTCACTATATTGCAGCGCCAGTTTAAGCCGCCCCGCTTTTTGTTTCCACTTCTCACGAAAAATAGCATAGGTATTTACTAAGGATCAAGAAAATAACCGCCAACCCGCACTAGGCCAGCGTGGTGGACTAAGGCCTTAGCCTTCTCGTACTGAGAAGAGGCCCGTGCCCACCAGTGGGACAGTAATGGGCTGGTTATGTTATGTTATAATAGTTGGAGCAGACAAGTCCTTGAGTAAGACCAAGAATCGGCAGCGTAGGGCGGCCCTCCAGCCAGGTGGACCGACGACCTGAAGAAGGTACCTGGGGGGACTGGATGCGGAAGGCGGAGGAATGTGTTGTTGCGCAACTCAGGAGAGGCCTATGTCTAGCAGTGGACTGCACTAGGATGAGTTGATTGAAGAAAATAATTCGCAAAAACGTGGACATTTTTATACCAGCGGAAGCAAGAAAAGTGTGGTCATTTTATAATCGTCTAGTTTCTAACCATCTCACCATAGAAATCTAAATAATAAGGTAATAGAAGTGCTAAAGGCACTTGTCGCCGCGTAATGTGTCTCATAGGACACCAGTGCGCGAATCGTTTGCTTGATCGTCAGTGTTGTTTTGAACGCAGAATCACTAAAATTGCGTATTGCAGTACCTATATCTAATAGCGGATTTTTTTAGGCTTAAATTATTTTGCATTGAATGCTTGAAACATGGTGGGCGTAACTTCGTATTTATGTGTTGGTATTGGAAAACCGGCGACTTGTGTTCCGGTATTAAAGAGCAGTAGATAACATTTCTATTACCTTATTATTTAGATTTCTTTGCATCTCACCTTTTGATTGTTAGAGCAAGGTACTTAAAGCCTCGGCTCTTAGAAATAAAAAAACTAAATTGGATGAAATTACACATTCTCTGCAGCGAGGTTCAAATTACTCCTACTTACTATCATCTTTCACCTACGATTTCATTTCACGTGTCTATTTTATACTACAACTTTATGTTTGCTGCTAAAGAGCGTACTTCCCTTTGGTATGACGTGTTAAGTACTTTTTCCGGGCTGCATAAATAATTTTGTAATCATTGGTAGTTCCGTGACAGTAATATATCTCAGTCAGTTATAATTTCGGTTGGGTCATTATTAGGCTTTTTTCTTGGAATGTAATTGTTGTACCTTCTGGTAGTACACACTTTCTACTACACGAGATTATCAAAAAATACTACCGCATTGCTTCAGTAATCCAAAGTACGCATCGGGGCTGAAATGGTGACTTCTGGGTTGGATTTTAGGACCATCAAACTTAATTTGGACTGCTAGATAACTCTTAAGTGTAACCCGAAAGTTGTAATTGTGCCTGAAAAACCCCATTTCTACCAGTCACCCGACTATACGGTGTAAGATTGTGCCCAACTTGCCAAACTCTTTGCCCAACAATTATATTGTTGTGACAAATCCACAACAATAAGATCGTTATTATTAATATAAACGGTTTCACTCACGTTATTTCATCGGGTGTAAAAATAAGATCGTTTTAAAAAGATAAGGATAAAGTTATATTTAAAACCATTATCTTTCCAAATTAGCATTGAGCAAGTTCAAGGAAGGAAACAAAGGAAGCTCACGGTAATTTGTACTGCACACATACTCAGGGTTATCCCCCTGATGCCATGCAGCATGCAGCTAACCAGGTGCTAACTACGCCCGACGAGCAATGCTTTGTTCCCGCATATTTTTCTTATTTTGCACCTGCCAGCCCTAACAAACCTGCATTTACCACAGGGTAACCAAAAGAAACTCTTATGTGTAAGAAATAAGGTAAACATTTCAAGGTATCTTGGTCCTGTAGTAACGTTGGTTTCGTTACACGTATGTGCTCACATTCTTTTCGAATTCAAACGCTATTGTTTCGGATATCATGCATTTGTTAATTAGAACCGGTATTTAGTTACCAAGAATCAATGTATGGGATAAAGAAAAATCAAGAAAGATGCTAAATACGGTCAGCATTAAAAGAAAAAAAAAATATACAAGCTGATTTATAAATGAAAACTTACCAATAACAATTTTTTTTTACTAAATTATTGTAAATGAAATGCTTTTGATTATGGAATTATGATAAATTCAAAACATGAACACCTCTGTTTTTTTTATTCCAAGATAAACTTATAATGCTGACAGTACATTAGAGGTACAGTATAATTTACACATAATAGAAATTAGAATATGAGATGTGTGTTACTGATAATTCGGTTAGATAAAGTGAAATTCCATAACATATTACAAGCAAACGCCCGCGACTTCCTGAGGCAGATATTGATCTTCTGATCAATCCTTTGTTTATACACGATGAAGATTCACGAATTAGAACTCGAGTGTTTAAACCACAGATAATATAGTACCATAGTATTTAAATAACGAAAAAAAGTTTCTTGAAGTACTATTTGATTGGCTGATGATACTGCATATATATATACCCGATTACTTATAATATTAATCACTAAACTTCTTATCCAAGAGATTTTTTATAGATTGATCCCTAACCATATCCTTCCCCTTTTATAAAAATTAAACACAAAAAACACGGGAGAGTGGAGAATGGAATTTTCTTATCTCAGATAAAGGTGCCACTACGCTACGCATCTTAAAAAAACACGGAAATAAAGAAACCACAAAATAAACTGCTTAACAATGCATCTAGGTTAACAGGTTAAACAAATAACCAGGATATCTGCAACAGGATGCAATTAGAAGATGCGCGGAGATTAGATTAAACTCGAGATCTTCCGACGTGGCTGCATTCAGAGGATGCTGGGCATTTCAAGCAATTCCAACGAGTGTCAGATAAGGGCACTAATAGAACTGTCGAATGCTATTTGCCTCATTTGCTATATAAGTGCTAAAAATTTACAGATTTGAAACAACCATTGCTACGACTGTTTCAAGAAACTAAATTTTCTTCAAAGAGACAGCAAGCTTTATCTGTAAGTAGTTGGTATTTTTTGTAAGAAATACCTATACAAAATTGTAATATACAAGTCTTTGCTTTCTAGCATGATTGTAAGTCTGAAATATATTGAGAACATCGGTAGCGTAGATGGTATCTCACAGACCAGTTAGCCTCAAGACGCCGCTTAAACAAAGTTTTGCATGAGAACGCAGTCGTAAAATGTTGGCGGGGACCGGGGGGCGGACGGCGCGTTATGATTGGTCGTCTTAAAAGTTCAGTGGCATGATTCCGTATGATTGGTGCCGCTCGCTGACGGAATGACGTCTGATTGGCGGCGGGGCATGTCATATGCACTGGTACTGCATATGCGTTGTGACCGGGGGTGTCTGGCTAATCGGCGTCTAGAGGATTACTGGTCTGTGTGGTATCGACACGAAATACTTATTTGCATTGAGAATATTTCACTACAAATACTGATATAATAGTAGAATTGGTTACGATCTGAGATCTACAGAAACTAGAAAATTTTCAACGTAACAGCTTGCCCCTACAAGAACCTTCCATCTACGTATTTGCAAGCCGTGATGCTCGAGAAACATGAGGCAAAAGAGATTTGGAGCAAAAATTACGCTGAATTCTTGAGGCAAAGATACAGAGCTTTTCAAAAAGCCTATTCAAAGGCTACTCAAGTTAACGCTGCAGCGCTCTGAGCTTTGAAATTTTACTGGTAATGTCATCTTTTCGTAGCAGTAATGTTTTTAGTTTCATGTCATCTTAGAAGATGAAGTGACGACGTCGTTTTCGTGAACATTTTTAATAGAAAACCTAAGCTTGCGCATAAAGCTCATCAATTATAACATTGGAGAGGTCTGTGGTCTTGAAGAAATGGTCCCTTAAAATGACCTGAAAACTATTTGGATTAATACAACATAGACTGGAGTGTATTTTTATTTCATAATGACCATAAGGACCATAAGGTGGAAATAAAATTGGCAAGCTAAGTTGTACAAAAATTGCAAATTTCCACCATAAGTTCTAATAGGAATAGGAAGTAAGCTCTTTTGAAAAGACTAATGAAATATTTTGAACGTAATGAAATTCATAAAAAGTATAACTACCTAACTAATATATCATCACAAATAAATTTACTGATTACACAAAATAATTTCTAGCACTAAAAATCTAATTACACTAAATGACATTCAACAAGGCTCACTAAAATATATTGAAAACTAAGGGCAAACACATACAACATCGATGTAAGCCTATATTTTGCCACTACAATTACAAAGTTCAACCACCCTTGACTAATTCCCAGCCCCCTTCAGACGTGGAGATCTCATTACTATGGCTATGACGAATTTTTGAGGTTATTAACACTGATTTTATATTCTAGGACTTCGTTTTACAGGCTGTATTTACTTAAGCTATAGTCACCATTAAAATAATTTATGAAGGTGCTCAGCTATTAATAGTTCGATTTTATCGATAAAATAATAATCGATTGATCACTTAGCTGTTAGTCGATTTTATTACTTTTTAATCGTCTAATTTATCAATTAAGAGGTAGGTTAAAAGAAAGCAGATTAATAAATTGATTGACGACTATTTAATTATCTAATACAATTTATTTATCCTTAAATATGAACCGCAAGAAAGCTTTCTGTGTAGCCAAAGGCCAAAGTCAATAGTTTTAAAAGTTTTTTGATTAATCGAATCAAAACAATAATCGACTAAATTGGCCGACATATCCCTAATCAAACATTATCTAGGTCGGATCGGACTCAATTAAACAAACTTATAGGTACCAAGCATCACGACTTATATTAGTCTTTCGTAGATCCACGATCCTCTTGTCAGCTCTACGTTATATTCAATCGAAACATCCAAGTAGATCTAGATATAGTTCAGGCACGAATAGAGGTCATTGAACCAAACGCCGCCGTCTGCTGGGCGTCTACAACCCCACCTTTACTTTAAAACATACAATATTTGACAGCTACACAATATGCTGTGACCATTGAAGCTTTAGTGAAGTTAAATAACCGTAGGCTTGCAACAAAGGAGGTAATGTATGTATATGTGTGCGATGTGTCTGTTGTTTGTCGGTGAGCCGTGGGCGGTGTTAATGGTTAGCATTGAATGTTTGTTGTGCAGTATGTTCAACAATTTATCGCTGCGATGCATGCGATAAGATCTCAGGTATAATATTAAGAGTGGCGTTATAATCACTCGCAGCCATTATAAAAATGGGCTAATTAATATCTCTGAATACAACTGCCAGTTATCTCGGATATTACAATTTATTTATTTTATTCGGTTTATTTAAATGAGTACTGGTCGAGACACTTAAGCACGTGCTTAATTAATTAAGAAATTAAATAATCTAATATTTAATTAAGGAAATAGGAGAACAGAATTTAAATAATAACTAATTTATTATAATACTTTTTACTACTTTTCAAATGTAACCTATCTGGTACTGAAACGTCATTTAATAGGTAGGTATAAAGACATTGGCAGTCATGGGGACTGCCGAAAGAAATGAAAACTTAAAACTGTCACATTATTATTACTTTACTCTTTGAACTGTCACATTTTGGTCGCATGTCGATGACGTAGGGTGACGCGAACTAAGTTTTGGCCCTGTGTTTTGGCCCTACCAAAAATCCCTCAACGCGGCTAAAGAAGTTTTCACTTCAAAACAATTAAATGTAATGAAGTAAAAAAATCGCATATGATAAGTTTTACTCAGAAAACCACAGGTGCACCACAAAGCATGCGGTCGAAATCGTCATGACATAAAAGTGGGACATGATAATTCCCAGAAACCATCAATGCAATTTTTATTGTTCTCATTGGGTACCCAATACTAGAAACAAACGACAAACAATCAATCAAAGTCTTAATAAAACTGGGTCGTACCATCGTATCGAAAGTTGCAAGTTTTTTTCCCGATGATTCAAGTTAATCTATTATTGAATTAGAATCGGCACTGATTTGCAAGTGCCGTGACTCGGTTACTATACAGTTAAAACCAGTAAGGTGCCCTAATAAATCATAGCTAATATTCTGATGTCATTCAATCAAACGAAATAATCAAACTTCTTATTAAGTCCGAGGCTAACTTTATTTTAATCAACAGTTTTGCTTGAAAAGTCTTCATTGATGTGGATTATAGGTACCAAGCAGAATCCAAACAACATACAGTACTGCATAATAAATTTAATATTTAGTGTTTTTAGGACCAAATGACTTTTGTCAATCGTTTTTGTAATGTACAATCACAGATAATATAATACTAGTACAATAGAGTGTTTCCGATGTATGCCGATGCACAATATTTATCCTGCAGTACTGTAGAACGTTATTTAAATGTAAAAATAATGATTATTTAAATCTAAATAAATCAAGAAACCTTCAATCTCCTCTTAAAGATTAAACTTCTTACACAGTTGCGTTGACATCCGTTCTATGATATTATCTTCAGATGAATAGGTAGTTTCCTATTCCATTAACATAACCAACTAGTACAACCTTATATAACAAGACTTAATTTGCTACTTTTACCAGAACTTACAGCAATTAAGGAAAAGTGTAAGCTTTAATGATATTTACCTTTACACGTTTTATAGTGCGAGAACTGTCAACGCGATCTCTTAATCCGGACAGTTAGGTACCGAGAAAGTAGTGAGAACTTAATAACTGAAGCACTTTATTTTACGTCTTGTCGAGTGCAGATGGACGGTTTTACGCCGGCTACAAGTTAGAAGGTTAATAGCGTCGTGACCCCATCAACCGAGGATATTCATTAGTGAATTGATATTAATAACTATATTAATATGTGGTAATTGTGTGACACGGATGACCCTTTCACGTTTTAGTGTTGATGGTATCTCGGGCGGCAGAGATTTGTTATTATTTCCGCCAATCATATTTTGACCGATATACAACGCGAAATAAAGCTACAATGTGCAAAAAACGCCAAAAAAATTTAATTTCGCGGGCTACCCTGTAGCATTCACCTTAACCTGGCATTTTTATTATTCAACTATTTAGGTAGTAAACTACCTAATAAAGTGTTAGTAATTCAGACACTAGGTAAATAGAGTTGCAGTTGTTATGGGCAAAGGTAACCACTTAACATCGGCTGGGTATAAAAAATAGAGTTGTCATTTTCGCTAATATCAGCATTTTTCTAAAGTAGTTTAAATTAGGTAGTTTGTAAGTGATATAAAGCACGAGAATACCTACTACGTTAATTAAACCAAATTGATGAAGAAACACGAAAACATAAACAATACTTCATAAGAATTTACAGCTAGACATAAAACTTTAATTGCTTATCACAATTTAGACACCCACGACACCAAAATGAAACAATTTTACGTATCAAATAAAAGAGTTTTGATTACTTGTACTGGTACAATATGACTTTATTATCTGTATTTGAAAATTAAGTTTTTAAATTCAAATATTCTTAAACCATAAAAATCTTTGTGTTGTCTATGTTGTGAAGTACAACAAAACAGAACTGAACTGAAATGGTGATTACACAAAAAAAAAAAGAATTAATTCTGAATTAAATGAAACTGAATGTTAAGAAATATCTAGGCTCTGTCCCTGGTGGTTAGACTGGAAGACGACCCCTATATCATTATTATGAAAGGGCGAGGAAAAAGAAGAAACAATTTGACTGAACAAAGACTGCATTCTTCTACGAGTATTAAGAAAAAAATTCACGAAGTAGATTATGTCGTTAGGTATAATAAAAAGTTGTTCAGTGAAAAGATCACTGTCGCAGTTCCGCACTGTGTCAGCTTGCAATCAATCAATATTGCGCACTGAAGCTTTATTGGCCCCCTGCCAACTTTATCAGGCCTTCAGCGGAGTAACAATTTTCTTGTAAGCTTCGTAGGCTTTCGTAACGTAATTTAAAAATGTGTTTATAATAAAAAAGGTAACAACGAACACCCTAACGGGAGTTGGAGGGATCAGTTTCGCAACAATATCGTTTTGAGGAGCAATGAATCCTCGTAATATAAAATGTTCAAAATATAGTCCCGATCTAGACTCAATTTCCTAAATGTCACAAATGAACGTCAAACAGGACCATCTACTAGTGATCTACTATCATGAGATCGACAATTAAAACATTGAGATACTCTATGGTATTTAATAACATTCAGATTAGGTGGGAACAAATATACAATATTTACAACACAAACATAAAATACAAGTACAAAATAAAAATACATAAAAAGGCGCGCTTAGGCGTCAAAGTATTCCTCCACACCGCTGTCATCTGGAAAAGTGCCCAGAAAGACTGGTTGCCAAGTTGAATGGCAACGCTTATTCTTTGGCCAAAGAACAAACCAGCCCTCTGGTCACGCGAAGTGTCCACCAGCCTCTTTTTTTTTTTTTTTTTTTTTTTTTTTTTTTTCGAATGGGCTCTCGCAGGTGGGACCGAAGTCCCATTTCTGCTTAACCGGACTTAGTTGGCGGAGAGTCCCATGTGGGACTCCATTCGCCGAAGGTTTTTTCCCTACATACTTACAAACTAGATGCGCGCGGCATCAATACCGCGCGAAATCGGGCGGGCGCCCCCCAAGGGGGGGGCTCGAACCTCGCTAGGGCATTGCAGGGGGACCCCGCAGTTCCTATGTCCCCCTAGCAGCCGTTGCTGCATCGAATTGGTTACCTCGAAAGTAGCGGACTTTCGGTCCCTATCGGGTGACGTGCTAAACGCCGTGAAGCGGCAAGCCTCGCCGGCGAGGCTAAGACCTACCTAGAAAACCTAACCAGTGGCTACGCAATAGCCTGCTCCTAGGAACTACTCTAGAGCATAGGGCCGGTCTCGCGTGACGAGATTATCTCCGGTTGCTTACACCGTGAGGGCGTCCCCAGGGGGGAGCTCGGACCTCGACTCAGGGTGCAGCAGGGGGACCCCGCCACTGATCCCCCCAGCAGCCGGTGCTGCGTCGGCATGTGTTTCTGTTTCTCGAGAGTCGGACTCTCGGATTCTGTGTGTGTGTCGCGTCGGTCCTCGCCGGCGGGGACGATATTTTGGACGACGGCGTCGGAGTGTGCTTGTACTTTTATCTGACTCCTGGAGGAGTGTAATAGCGTCATCGGGCTCAATGAGTGTGTGTCTGGGACGTCGGGTTTTGCTAATAGCAGATGGCTGGTAGACGGTGGCCGCCACGACCAAGGGGTTGGGGTGCTTGGGAGCGGAATCGAAATAGCGTTTTGAGACACGCTTGAAAAACTGCTTGATGGTCGGCAGTTTGAGGTCTAGGTGGAGGTCGACGTTGCGTACGTACCAGGGGGCGCCTACGGCCCTTCGCATGAAACGGTTTTGGAGGGTTTGGAGCATGTGAATTCTCACCGGCTTAACGTGTGGGAACACAACGCTAGCATAGGCGAGTATGGGGCGGATACAGGTGGTGTATATCCTTACTTTGAGAGGAGTGGGCAACTTACTGTGCGCATTGAGTAGGGGGTGGAGACGTCCGAGGACGAAGGCGGCACGGTTTTTCACCTTGCGGATATGCGTTCTGAAAGTCAGTCTACGGTCAAGGATCACGCCAAGGTATTTGGCTTCTCGTTGCCATGGGATCTGTTTTCCGAACATTGAGACTGGTACGTTTAATTCTTTACGATACTGTGACAGGGGTCTCTTATCGAAGAGGACCGCTGCACTTTTTTCGGGATTTACTTCGATTCTCCATTTCCGGAACCATTCACCTAGGGTGTTGGCCGCGGATTGGAGGGTACGAGAAATGGCGACATGGGTCATGCCGGTGTAATAGATTGCCGTGTCGTCGGCGAAGAGGGCCATACGGGCTGCACCGCATTTTGGAATATCGCTGGTGTACAGCGTGAACAGTAGGGGGGTCCACCAGCCTCTTAGCAATTTCCTTGAAAAGGATGCGCGCACTCGGACTACATGTCCCGAGCGTTTCGACCCCAAACGGCTCAAAGTCATAGTAACCTGATAGGTACTATATTTACGCTGCTTGAAGGCGTCCGCAGCATCAGCACAACTATATGGGAACTATGACGACCTCTGTGGTCTAGTGGTTCGAGAGTCGGACTGCTGATCACGAGGTCGTGGGTTCGATTCCCACAGGACACAAATATTTGTGTGATGAACATAAGTGTTTGTGTTGGTCTGGGTGTTTCTTATGTATTCTAAGTATGTATTTACGAAAAAAAAAGTATATAAGTATTATATCCATTATCTAGTACCCATAGCACAAGCTCTGCTTAGTTTGGGACTAGATGGTGCTGTGTAAAAATGTCCCAAAGATTATTATTAATATTTTCAACATTCCTTATAAGGATAATTTTATTGGCCTTCTGAATGATAATTTTAAATTATCAGTCTTCTGTAAACAGCCCTACAACTAAACATGAGATTTTTAAGTGACCTAAAATTTACAATTTGCAAAGCATCAAACACCAAATAGGAATGCATAAATTGGCAAGGCTTCAGCCCGCAACGATAAACAACCGATTACGTGAAAAGCGCTCATTAATTCAATCTATTTATCGAGTTTGCCGCACCGTCTACTGTGGCAAACATCGGAGGCCGGGCAATCGCACATAATGACCAAATAAGGCAAGACGACTCAATTGATTCGCCGACAACAATGTAACTGCCCTAAACGAAACAGAACACGATGTAAATACGTATAATTACATTTATTGTCCTATGTTTTACGAATCGATTTAAAGATCGCGTAGGACGTCGAATAATCACGACGCCCGCCCATCGGTCAATCGATTTTAATCGATCGCGCACTCGATTGTGACACTAATTGATATGGTTGTTTCATTAATCGGGCTTAATTAATTCAAAGTGGCCTCTCGTGGTCGGATATCCGATGATCGTAAAAAATTACAAGCGATCGCGCGCTGTCAAAATGATGTTTTAATCACAGACATAGTAAAAAATATAGACGAAGTGCTGCAAACAATCTAGTGAAGCCAAATAAAACTATACTCCTTCATGTACAGTCGGATTTTTTTCCGGTGAACCACCACTAGAGCTAAAATCGCTTGCACTCAATGTTTGATGGCAGCGGTAGCTACGTGTAATGTAGCAGAATTGGTTCAAGAGATTTTGTCGACAAAATGTACCACTGCGAAGTAACGTGAGTTCGTGACCGTACAACCAGAGCTCACGCACACACATGCACCTTGAACCGTGCCCACCCCTCTCAGTACACATGTCGTGGCATCGTCCAGTAAGCATCGCGAAAGCAAATATCCTTCAGGTGCATGGTGTGTGCGTGAGCGCTGGTTATACACGAAGGAGTACAGTTTTTTTTTTTTTGGGTTCACTATGATTGTTCGCAACACTTCGTCTATATTTTTTACTGTCTGTGGTTTTAATATAGAAAGGCTGCGTTGTTCAAATATGTCTTGTTTAATTAGGCGATATTTTATCAAACCGCTTCCGCTGACAATCCGCGATAGTTTCTTGGTGCTAGAGAATTATACCGATCGAGATAGGTAGATTTATGATGTGGAGAGCTGACGATACTTTGTTCGAAAGTAACAAAGAATGATCGAACGATTTTATTAACTTCACTAATTAACCCGAATACATGTGAGTTGAACTGAGCTTATGTAATATCATTGACTGAGACCGATTACGTTTCATAGTATTATGCAATATTATGTCAGTGAGGTACCACTGGAGTTCCCAGAGCTCCTCTACATTGTGCTCAAGGAGGATGGCACCCGTGTTATACGGCCAAATTTAATATCCAATCTATCCACCATTTGCCCTACTAGAGATAGAAATTTGACATATGCTCCATACAAAATAATGTCAAATTTCTATCTCTAGTAGGGCCAATTGTGGATAGATTGGATATTAGTTTTGGCCGTTAGTCTGACATACCCCTCCGCCCTCCCCAGACGGAGGGAACCTATATATATATATATCCATATGAATTTCCAACCGAAATAAAAAAAGGTGAAAGCTCTCTCATCTCCATCATCGACTAATCGATTGTTCACGATAGCTTCTGGGACATTATTATAGTCTTTTTAATTATCATATCCGTTAAAAAACATATTAAAAAACATAAAAGTCATGCCATCTCGGAATAAAATTTGCGGACATGCATATTTTTGCACAAACTGCCAACATAACAGTTGTGATTTAAATGTAGGTGTAAAAAATTAATTGTCAGCAATAAAAAAATATTATACGGCGTCAAACTTGAGAGCTTTCGGAAGTCATTATCTTGATTAACTGAAAACAAACATTTGATTATTAATCGAGTTTAACTAAGCGATGGCGTTATAACTGGATTAAATCGGGTTCGAGAAATTTACAGCGAGATCTTATCTTATGGTGAGGTATCTAAATGAGTTGTGACTATAATTTGTATCGTTAAATGAAATTATAATGTTGTATTATCAAAAATGACAAAATACTGAAACAAAACAAACATTTTGACTAACCTCGGCGTTTCGGTCAATGCAACTTGGCCGAAACGTCGAGGTTAGTCAAAATGTTCGTTTTGTTTTGATTTTATTGTGCGCGAAAAGTCCCGTTAATATAGTTCAATATGAGTGAAATTCGCGAAAGTTTAAAAACTTTTGTAGTGAAATTTTTCCAGTTTCTGCAATTAAATGAATCAATAAGAATTTCACTGTCCCTACCAACGAACCTTCTAATAATTAATTAAAAATTACCATATAGTAATTAATAATCCATGTTTTTTGTCTCAACATAAAGAATGTCGCGAACTGATCTCATTAATTAATGATTATATGTATGCTAATTAATAAATCTTACATTTTAGTGCGACAAAACCAACAGGAAACGGATTCGCCTTTCAATTTGATTTAATTAATAATCCGTGTTACGTGTAACGTCACAATTATTATTATTATTATTGGTGTACCTAAACTTTCGGTAGGTAATCGGTTTCACTCTTTCGGTAGTTAAAATTTCAATATTCGCTGAAACTAATCAAATGTTAATCAGGGGTTATAAGGAAAAATACTTCGTAAGTCTATAAATGGTTGTAATATTAAGTATTTTAATAGTTTTGCAGCTGTAAGAAGTTTTTTAAATGTTAATGAAATAAATGTTACACCGCACCCTCGGCCGAATAAAAAATGGCGGCCAGAATCTCGCTAAGAAAAGATTGAAGCACTTAGTTTTTTCCTAAACCCACTATAATTACGACATAATTATGTATATTATTATTTTACTTGTGACACTTCGACAATGACTACCGTCACACGAGATTTGTTGCGTAATCACGGCTTTATGTCTTACTTTGGGTTTGAATGTGTGCGTGCCAGTAGTTTTAAGAGGACGCTCCCAAAAAGTAATTCCCACCCTCGCACTCCCCTTACACACCGCAACTGCTGGCCGCTCTCGTCAATTTTATGCGAGTTGCAACAGAACTCATTTTCGAGAAAATAATTCTCGCGTGCTTTACCACGGAAGTAAATGTCGTAAATCTCAAAACAGTTTTCTTTTTATTACAAGAATACTAAACAATCTATACAAATTTCCTCTAGCTAATATTTAATAAACTTTATTATCTTCCTATTTGCATATATTTTATATAGCTAAGTTAAATAATAAAGGATAGATATTCGAAAAATTTATAAAAACGCATGATTTTCAAAAAATAAAAGTATCGAACAAAAATCAACTAATTATGTAACTGTCTAGTCAAACGATGGACAAAGGTTCAAAAAAACATGTATCTAAATTTGACATTCATCAAGCATGTGTTTGACTCAGCATATGTTTTCAAAAAGTCACCTCATTTTGGGAGCCTAGCCTTAAGCGAGCCTTCTTACTGTGGTGTTTTGTTTAGCGAGATTCCGTCCGCCTTTTTTTATTCGTCCCAGACCGCAACAAATTTAAATACAGCATTGAAAATTGAAATACGTGTATGGCCAAATGAACGTCATACCTACTGCATTTTATTTAAATAAATTTAATCTGAAACTGGGTCGTCGGATGTTACCGTAACTTATCATAATGAGATCCCTGGCTACGTGGAGAGAGCCAGCTAAATGCATTGTTGTGTACTGGATTAAAATATTTGCGTTGATTAAAATATGATTGTATATCAAATCAGATACTAATACATCCGACTAACTTACTCTTTATACATAAGAATTTTATATAATTCGTCAATTACGGAAATTACTTGAAGAAGTGATCATGGAACGGCTATTGGATGCGCAGTTTTTTCCAAACTTTTCTAGTTTTACCATCGGGCATCTAAAGGATAAGGAGCAACATAATATCGCTTGGTCGCTTCCTTAACATAAATATAAATAAATAAATATTTTTGGGACATTTTACACAGTACCATCTAGTCCCAAACTAAGCAGAGTTTTTACTATGGGGTACTAGACAATTGATATAATACTAAGATACTTTTTTTTGTAAATACATACTTTAATACATAAGAAACACCCAGACCAACACCATCACTCATGTTCATCACACAAATATTTGTGTCCTGTGGGAATCGAACCCACGACCTCGTGATCAGCAGTCCGACACTCGAACCACTAGAGCCCAGGGGTCGTCATACGTCATACATCCATGGCAAGCATGATCTAAATAATCAATATCAGAAAACAACGCCAATTAACTTTAATTTACGCAAAATTGAGCATACACAGATTTTAATGAGACAAGAGGAGACAGATTTCTCATTAGAATCCCAGGAGAACAGCTAACATGGGTCATATTTTACTAAACATCCACATAGTCTACGAAAAAGGCTACGCACGATTTTCCGACCGAATGAAACCCAAGCTTTTTGCCACAGTCTAATAAATTACGATATCCAAGGTGTGTTGTTGTCGGAAAGTCAGCACGTCTGTCGGGCACCTTTGCCCGATCATGATTAACATGTTGCGGTTGTCGGGCAACGTGAAATTACCGTAGGAAACTTTATGCCTACGAAATAATTGTAATTGTACTAACGATGCTCATGTTGTTTGAAGTGTGTTTTGGTTGTGGTTTGGGGCAATGTTTGCGGTATTTTATTCACAAATTTGTGTATATATTTATATGCAAGTGCGTTGTGATTGCACCGTGAGTAGGCCAGAGGGCCTACATGAAAGGGCATATTACAGAAATGGTTGGCAGAAGAGAACTATTACTTAACTGACGAATTTTTGAAAAAGCTTTTATAATTATGGAAATGCATTGTAGGTTTATTTACATTATTTTCTCAGTTTTTGTGCTTAACATTAATATTATATCCTTTCTTTACAAATGCTGACATTACATAAAAAATATTAATATACTGCAGGTAGAATGCAAATAAAATGTGCAATTATAGGTAATAGGTGTAATAATCTGCAATTATAGGTAAATGTATATTGTAGTAGTTTAAATTAATAATATAAGTAATAATATTGTCAAATTGAATTTTTATGTTTAAATATTGCATGCTGTGAAACGGCCAAATATGTGGAACATACATTTAATTTATAATATCCTCTGTACCATATTTCACGCAATAAATGATAAATAAAAAAAGATATGTATTATTATAAGGTTTGAGACTTGAAACTCAAACTTTTTTAATTTCTTATTAGCGAACATTTTAATAATTATTTTTTACAATAGCCTTTAACTAACCAGCCTTATTGCACGCAGCAGAAAATTTGACAATCAGATTTTTTTTTATTGCACGCAGTAGAAAATTTGACAATCAGGTACGTAATGTGGTTGTAGTTCCACGAAAGACACGCAAGCAGTTCCAAAACATCTATTGCATAGGTCAAATCAAAATTCTTAATTTAAAAAAAATTCAAATACATTATTCGCATCCATCCTACATGAAACTACCTACATCGAATCGTACATTCTAAGCAATATTAGACAAACCGCAATCTCGTAGGTACAGGTGCTTCGTAATACCAATCGTGGGAACGCGGCTAGCCGGGATTACTTGCAAATTGTACGCTAACTGCGGACGTAGTGCAATGAAACGTATGCGCCTGCGCAGCAACGTGCTGACCTATGACTGGATGACCGACACGCAGCCGGTAGAAAGTGAGTAACGTGATTATAAAATGTTGCGAAATAGTACAATTTGTGGTGACCCGAGGTGTCTCTCTATATTCTGCTTTTTAGCTCTTCTTTTTAACATAAATTGGTCATGGAATATTGCATTTCATGAGGATTTTCCCCACGGATAAAAAAAAGTTAGGTGGAAAAGAAAACGAACAAGGAAGTTTTACTTAGGTAAAACGTTCGTTCGTTTTCTATAAAAAAGTAGTAGTAGTTGAAGAAAAAGAAACATTAAAAGTTACTGAAAACAAGAGAGGGAAAATTTTGGGAAACTTCTATTATAAAAGGGAAGATAGATTGGTAAGAGGAAGAGAGGTAGACCGAGAAGAACTTTCAGTAAAATTTTCGTGTCTTTATGGAAGTCAAAAGAGAGGCAGAATGCAGAGAAAGATGGAAAATACTCCACCAATAAGAACCTTAAATTAATGATGATGATGGAATATTGAGAATCGTGACCCAAATTCTATGTGGTGTCCGAAAAAAAGTGTAAATTTTTCGAAAAGAGAACATGCAGATTTCTTGCATAACATTATTGTGGAATGTCTTTAGAAAAACTTCAAATTACCCTGATACCTGACTGGACCACAAAACCTAACCCACTTTACTAACCCGAACAAATGCTAAATGCTACCATGAATTAATTTCCTTTGATCACACACATATCTCAACAGAAACCCACAAAAAGTACAACAAACACGCGAAATATCACATGAATTTGCATGTTGCCTCACTTTCGCATGACACTCTATCATATTTTACGAACAAACCACCATGATTGACGGGCTTTCGACTACCAATGCCAAATGAAATGAACATGCTGCCATGCCATGGTGGGTTATTCAGAATTATGTACTTTGCAAATTTAAACATGTGAAATAATATGTGGAATTGAATTTCATTGCAAAGGACTTTCAATTATGTTAGCAAATTGTATTTCGTTTTGTTTTCATTAGTGTACTGAATTAAGTAATTTAACTTTTCTATGATGAGTAAACACAGGATAACTTTTTAATCACCATCCAAATTTCTGTAGGCATTAGGTGTCATTCAAAGAATCAAATTTTTTTATAGGTAGGTTAAATTTCTTACATTTTCCCGGAAAACTGATCAATTTCTGTGTGGTTGCTATCATCATCATCATTTCAGCCGAAAGACGTCCACTGCTTGACATAGGTCTCCCCCAAGCATCGCCACAATGACCGGTCCTGCGCCTTCCGCATCCGCGGATTCCCGCGACCTTCACCAGGTCGTCGGTCCACCTTGTGGGGGGCCTACCCACGCTGCGCCTTCCAGTACGTCAAACGTTATTTTTGAGATGCAATATCTATGTCAATATTTTGGTACTGAGTGATAATAAAAGGAAAAATACGTATTTTATTATTTTCAACAAAGTATTAAAATTTGGCTAGTGATTAAAAAGTCATGCCGTATACAACTATTAATATCCTATAACTTGACTTAGCTGTTAAAACGTTCCATATCTATGACAAAAAAATACGGTATATAAAGTAATTCGAAACTGCATCAAATGACCTATGCACCTTTTGAAACTGATCTCAGAAAAGTACTTCCAACTAAACTAAGATTTATAATCGGCACTTAAAATTCATATTTTATTCAACAAACATCAATATCCATGTATTCGAACACAAATTAAACATTTAACCAAATAAAAAACGCAACACAAACATCACGAAAGCGTTAATCGCCAATTAGTCACATCAATTGATTAATGATCATAATTTATAGGCTTCGACGTTCAATAAGTTAGCCCGTTCGTGACTAGATGAGTCGGACCTTAGACCTGACACTATTTACGAGTATTTACGACCTACAACGGACCTACTACTGTGTTATCGCAAATTGAACGCCACAAACTAATTTACGATAGAGTAATCGCTGCGGGCTACTCGGGAATGTCTGTAGGATACACATGTCCACTCCCACGCCACGGCCACGGTGAGTCGGAGCTGATATAATGGTACCACTTCAGATGTGTCGCTTTCTACGTACCGAATTGATTTCCTATGCATATAAGGCAATGAGTAGACTGTACGTACCTGAATCAGAAAAAAAAAGCAATTGAATAAAGCTGTCAAACTACAAATATCATGCCACTTTTAGCACTGAAAGAGCTAATTAATTATAGTGGTAAAAAAGTCTTAAATGTCAAAATCGTGAGTATTTTTGGAGAAAACGCATGACTTTATCGCGTATTCAAATTTAAACAAGCAATTAATGAATTAAAAAGTTCCTTAACTTAGCAATTTCAATATAAGTATCGCACGTAATTTATTGTCAGTGAAATAACCATAAAGCAGAAATAAGACGTTGAAAGTATATTTATGCCGTCGAAAGTTATTTACAACTTAATTATCAAGCGTTTTTGATTTGTTTTGTATATCTAAGCAATAAAATATCAATAAAGAAGAATACAATCAGGACAGTAAACAGTTGAAACCACACCACACACCACACCATATACCACATGAAACGCAAAATTATCAGCTCTGCAAATATTTTTACTCGAGCAACAATGCAGCTTTCTCCTATTTGCATACCGAAATGCATTGGTAACGATGCAGCCCTCATATTGCTACCAGCATTGGCATAGCCACTTCCCAATACAAAATATAATCATAGGATCAATCCGCAAATATTTACTACTAACAAAGATTTTAACATTACGGAGAAGTCGTCATTTTGAATCTACGAGATTTATTGAATTATACAACATGTAACAGAATGAACGCAAGACCTTATAATATTATAAGTACTATCCGTTTTTTTCAAAATCACAAAATTACATGGTTTTTAGGCATCGGTAAGTTCCCAAGCTGGTTGCTGGATAGTTGCAGGATGCCGTTTAGGGGTAACCTGACACTTCGAAACCCATTCCGCTGGTCTTCCTGGACCTCAAAGACTTACTCGAGATCCGCTGATACACTTATTTATCGTTAGTATCAAAACTAAATATAAAAAAAAAATGGGAAAAATGTGACATGGTATAAAAACCATAGGTACCTACTAATCGATTCTCCTTGTGATTGAACAAGCTACTCAAATCTTGCGTTGATTCGGTTACATGTTGTTTATTTTAATAAAAGTGGGGGAGATATGCCATAATCGCCACGCTTGGCAGGCGGGTTGGCGATCGCAGTTGGTTGGTTAAATACTCAGAGAACGCTGCTGCCCATCCTCTGGTGAATCCCTTAGTCGCCTTTTACGACACCCATGAGAAGATGTAGGGTGGTGCAATTCTTTACGTCCGGCACCACACGGAACAATGAATAGGTATATTGCTATATTATGTTACATCTTAATTCTTATTTTATTATAATTATTCTCAACACTATTATATTAGTCCACATTCCACGTGTTTTTCTCTCTGCATCAACCTAAAAAAAGGTTGACTGGTAGAAAATGCCAAAAAAAAAAAAGCATTAAGTCCAATAAGTCTGCCTCTGTCGTACAACTTTGTGCTTATAGGGTAAAAAAAAGAAAATTTACATCTACGTCACATTCGAGAGACTGATTGGTGATCGTCATCACGTCATTTACTTGATGTTATAAGCAGACATTTTCCTCGATATCAGTTATGCCAATGCCAAGGTACGAGGATCGCATACCGTTAAGATAGTCATCGCAAAACTGCAGCGCGTGGGTAATTACAATAAACTCATTATACCACGTTCCAGCTGGTCGGAGTCGGTTAATCGGCGAGTGAGTAGCCACTGAGCAACATAAGAAACGGTACGGTACCAGGTCCCGCTCTGATTGTCAAACAACGGAAAAAAACGTATCAAGCCGATGACCGGAGATTTAATGAGATTTAAATCGAAATAAACAAAGAATTTTAGAGAACGGAAATGGATCATTGCGGAATTGGAAACTTGTGATACACCTAACGTTAGATTGTGATTTTAGCTTTTAACGCGGAAGAGATAAGTAATTGCGAAAGTGTACAGTAACACACATTTCAAGTAGAATATGTAATGAAAATAATGAGTGTTGAAATGCACAGTTTGATCAGTTGGTGAATTAGGCCAAAACTCTGTGTTCGAAATACATATAAACAAAATAACAAGATTAAATATTGCGCAAGCTACTTACAATAAATTAAATTTACCACAAAAGGTGTTCCTTAGCAGCCTGTTTCGGCACAATCCGCAGAAACGTTCAGATACTTTCAAAATAAAATTTGCCAACAAACAACACGAAATTGTATGTACGAGAATTGTTCGCTTGAAACGATATAGGGCGTTGTTTTTGATCCGCACTTATGGAATCAAGATCTGACTGCGATAAAAAAATCACAGATCTCTCTATCGTGTATTGTGAAATACAAACGAAATCTTCGAGTGCGATACAAAGCCCCATTGTTTGGAAACGAGATGCTGTATTGAATCGCTTTGCATTTCAGAATCGGCAAAAAGCGGATCTAGTGCATCCAACTGGCAGAAACGAAACAACGAATGCACAGCAGATCGAACGGAACGGAAGCCATCGACACAAGTCGGCGATTATGATGCTCTTATTTTTTATCGGGAAAGTGTGAAATAATTAGTGGGGCCGATGAGCGTGACCGACTCGTTAATTTAGCACGCCTGTAGATTTAACACGGCCCCACTTACAAGCAGTTAGCAGCAGAGGAAAGTATGAAATCGCAAGAAAATCAATTGAGTAAAATTATATGTATTTATTTACATTTTACACCGTTCATATTGGAATGAAATAATTAGTGTCGCAACTGAAGAACTCTTCAGTTGCAAGTTCTCTTCAACTGAAGAGGAAAATTAAAATTATGCACGACACGCGATATTAGCGACGCGTACTGGCGGTGACACCAAAGGGTTCCGCCGTCCGTGTCGCGACTTCACATAAATGTGTCGCGCGGTCGCGCGTGCTCGGATGTATCCAATTACGCCCTTATTCCGTGCAGGATGATCTCAGGGGCCGTGTTATACTTGTGCCTATCCGTTTGCAAAGCAACAATGTAATCGCCACCCGAAGAAAGACGGTCGGCCGGTTGCTTTAACTGACATCCTGTCCATTAACGCAGTATGAAATGCGCAGTTTCAGAGCTCAATTCATTTTATTGCGAATCCACAGAGCAGCATGATTGCAAAAGGGCAAAAACTAAATCCATTTAGCTACACCTCGTATAATCCCTCTGTGTCCCAGTTTTTAGATACGTTTCGCGTCTGTTTAATCTCTCGCTGAACGAACGTAACCGGCTCATGTGTGACGTTTGTTTTGCAAGGGCGACAGTCTGGACTGTGACACCGTTCGCTAAACTCAAGTATTTACTGGAGAGGCCGACTTGACGGATCACTTGGCAGGTACGGGGATATAAAGTAAACACAACACGTCGCTATCGATTGCTATCTTTGCACATATTGAGGGACTGATTGACATGAATGGTACTTTGAAGTTCTTGAACTATTTTTGCCTCAGATACCTTCATCTTGTGTACTCGGACGAATAAAAAAGGCGGATGGAATCTCGCTAAACAAACACTAATTTTTTTCCTAAACCCACTATAATTTCGGAAGCATTTTAACACACCACTATTATTTTATTTGTGACACTACCTACAATAATCACTACCGTCACACTAGATTTTTTGCGTAATCGCGGCTTTTTGGCATACTATGGATGTGAATGTGTGCGCGCCCGTAGGTACTTTTAAGCGAGCCGGCGGCATACTATGGATGCTTCACTTATTGTTTAGCGAGATTCCGTCCGCCATTTTTATTCGTCCCAGCTTGTGTATTCATTTTAACGTTATGGAAAACTGTGGAAACTCCTTCGCCATAAAAAAAAATATATAATAAGTATTATATCAATTGTCTAATACCCGCTCGGCTTAGTTTGGGACTAGATGGTGCTGTGTAAAAATTACCCAAATATTTATTTATTTATTCTTAATGATAAATAGTGTATATATTAACTGCCTCAAAGAATTAACGTTAGGTACATTACGTAAAGAAACATACGTCAATCAAATGAAGGTAGATAGCTAAGTACATATTTTTAATTCCATCAAATCAAAGCAGTTGAACAAACAACTATGACGAGGGAACAGATGCAAAATAGCGTCTCCAAATCATAATTACCATATAAGTACGTAATATTATATATCTGTGTGTGTACTGTTCGTAAGCAAAATGCACGCATCGCTTACTTTCAATAGAAAATTATTATTTACAAAGCTAATAAAACTACAATTGGCAATATAGCTACAGCTGTGAAAATAAAAACTTTTACACAATATGTTGTTACTTTGGTTATTCCGTGATATATTCGTGAATGTTTTTACTTAATTAAGGCTGTGTTTGAACAGATGGTAGGTTGACGAAACATCTTAACCTTGGTATAATTACCCAAAACTGACCGCAACATTATAAAATTATTTTTATAGAAGTCATTACTTTCAGTAGCTATAATACTTTGTTACGGGTTCGCCTATATTGTAGTTTTAAAAAAATTGCCATTTTACTTGATTTAAATTTCAAAAACTTAACAAAACCACTAAGCTATGGATTCCTAAGAAAGCGTCATTCGTTATGCCATGCCATGACGTCAACGAAAACGTTGTATACAGGTGATTTGTAATTCGACCTATTCCATGAAAGGGGTTATAAGAGTTCATTTGCAACAAAAATGATCCCGTGAACCAGGGGGCGCCTGTATTTTTTTTTTAGTTTGCGAATTTTGCGTCTTTGGATGAAAAAATGCTAATTGTGAAAAATCTATCCTAATCTGTGCACTCGATTGACACTTTCCTGAAAGCTGATGACTATGCAATAAGTTATAAAACAAAATCATCTGAGTACCCTTTACATTGCAGAGACTGACTAAAAAAATTTATGATATTTGGCGTTTAAAATACAGAAATAACATCCTAATTTTATAAGCTATCCAAAATGGTACAGATCTATGTGGTCAAGTTTCGTAAAGGCTTGGAAAAAAATGCAGTAATAGCAGAATTGGGAGCACTTTGCTTGAAGTCATTTTCTAATTTATGTCTTGTTCGAGGTGAGTTTGGTTATATTGTTGTGTAATTTTGGTTGTATGAATCTCTGCGGCATGTTTTGGTCGATCAAAGATGATTGTAGTCCATAAAAAACCAAGTAGATAGCAATAAGTGGGATCGGAAGACGGGAGTTCCTGCTTAGAGATGAAGGCGCTAAGATTGTAAAAGCCTCGTCACCTGCACAGGATTATGGGACTTAGGTGGGCGGTAGACCAGGATCATTTTTGTTGCAAATGAGTTCTAGTATAACCCCTTTCATGGAATAGGTCGAATTACAAATCATCCTGTATGTAAACAAAAAGGTAGGTGCAGTTACAGGTCTATTCATATTATGGTCTGCATTTGAACTACTAGCTAGCTGCAAAATAGCAGTTTGGATGCGCTTTTTGTGCAGTTGATATAACTGCATCGAAATTGTCGACCGACTGCTTAGTCTTTGGGCGTACAAACTGCACGCCGACGACGGCAAGTGGACTGCGAAGTCTGTCGACAGTTTCGATTATTTCGATGTAGTTATATCAACTGCACCAAAAACACATCCGAACTGCTATTTTTAAGCTAGCTTGTAGTTCAAATACAGACCATATGAATAGACCCTACCTAATAGGTAGCGTTGTTGACAGCATAACATAAGTAACTTCAAACATTTTCATGACACCCGCCCTATTACGGACGCCAGATAACGGCACCGCTTGCTTAGGAAACCTTGCCTTTAGAAAACCCAGCGCAATATATAAATATTTCACTGAGTAAACCCAACCTTCCTAGCGTGGCGATTATGGCCCCCATTGGGGGAGGCCTATGTCCAGTAATGGATGGCTTTCGGCTGAAATGATGATGATGATGATGAAATCCGACCTTTAGCATCTTGATACCTAAGAAGTCCTATAAGGACTACCAACCTCCCTTGGTGACTTACATCACGATATGAGCTATTCGACCAAGATAATTAGACAACTATCAAATGTGACATCATCTGCAAATATGTGATGAAATGTAAGTATGGTACAGTACACGCGATATAAGTTGGCCGGCCTGAAGTTGTTACAAGACCTTCGCAGTAATCGTCAATTATCGTAATTGGGTGTCATTGGTGGCAAGGAGTGAGGAAAACATGCGGAGTGCCTAACTTCAGGCTGGCCAAGTTAGAATGCACGCATTGTGCTAAGATGAACGTGCGGTGAGCGGGCGGGTGAATGTTTACCAGATCATCATCCTCCGAGGCTTTTCCCAGATGATGATCACCAGATGTCTAATTAAATTGGTCAAATAGTAGATAATTAGATATAGCTCATTCCAACAAGAGATAAAAATAAGGACCGAGTCATTATTTACAAGCAGTATTTTATAACGTGTCACATGGAAATAGGGAATAATCTATTATTTACTTACGCCATTAACTATACTAATCTTATCTTGAAGACATACCATGAAAATCGCGGAAGGCCAATAAAAGCCAGGTGCAGCCTTTAAAACCTCAAGGTTGTCACGTTAACGTTGACTTTACAAATAAATTCAGTTATAGAAGACATTTCACTAGTGATCTCGTGACTACATGCTCATGCAAAGGGTTTCGTGATTTTTTACATTTCTCAGCCGTGATCACCGGGCCAGGCACGGGCAGCTTGGCGACACGCGTTTTGTCGATAAGGGCGATATAAATTACCCTTCATGCTAACGACACATTCTAAATGTCAAAACTTATCGATTCAGCTTTTTGTGACTCGATAATTTCAAACAGATAGCCGCACTAGCCTATTTAGGTCCGCATTACAAAACGAAACTCAAGCTATAATCACTGTTTAAAACTAGTTCTTTAGAATATTACTCAAGCATAGATTCATTTATTTACAGTTCAGCTGAGTTCAGCTTTATTCTAAAAAGTTACCTTCTCAGTTTTAGATTCGTGCTTGAGCAGAGATTTGATGTGTAATCGCACAAGTGTAGTAGAGACAGCGCATGAGCACAGATTTATTTGCTATATCAGATAATATTGTTGTTGAATTGAAGTTTATATTTAAATAAATAAATATCTTTTGTTTTATTTTTTTTAATTATTAATAATTTCCGTATTACGATTATATGCTTAAGTACCTACAGGTGATTAGAAATCAAACTGTACTTTAGGAACATTCTGTAATACGGACCTTAGATACAATTACTATCGACTCAAAAATGGTTTTTTCATCAATTTAACTTCACCATGACGTTTTGTTTCGATATTTTTTTTTAATAGGTATCTACGGATGTGTTGTTTCGTGCAAACCGTGTCCTCTTTTGCAATGTCAATTATACAAAAATAGGCACAACATTGCGTGTTCAAATTATTTACAAAAAAATACGCTTATTATTTTTAATATGTGCCTACTTCTGTATTTAGGAACTGTTGACCTTTGTAACGTAGGCTTAAAATATGTCATGTCTAATTTCAAGCAACATAACGCCTCCCTCCTGTATGTAATACACGCACATTCAGCCTACTTACAAACATGGCCAAATCTTAGTTATCTACAACGACTCATGGTTTGGGTAAAGGCCTCAGCCCGTAACTTTGTCAAACAAAATGAAAACTAAACATTGACCGTACAAACCCCACAGATTATGTAAAACTCGTAACGTCAGCACATAAAGAAGCCAGAAGTTAATACTGCTCCTGACAACTCTCGCTTTTCCAATAGATATTTTACATGAAACAGTTTTTGCGCGTTATGCAAGCATTTATTATTGTTTATTGTAGAAAGCACAGCATTGTCCAATGATTCAGGTATAAAATAATAAGACGAAAACAGTTGTTACATCACAAAAGTCATGTCTGTTTGGTCAATCACGAAATCAATTTTCTTGACGACATTCAATCGATACTCGAAAAAAACTTATCGTGAATAATAAATAGGCAAATAAACATTTTGTATCGAAACTGATTGAACAGTGAAAAGATTCTGTAAAAGCTGTTACAATAGTGTTTTTGATACGAAATTGAATCTGAATTGGAACGATCAACCACTGTAGTATTTCTAAAAGTAATAAGCTCTTTATTTTTATCTATTTGGACTAAAATATTAAAAACCGTTATGAAAGCGAGAGTACCTACGCACATAACAATGTGAACCAAAAAACCGTTAAAAAGCGAAAGGAACTAATTAAACACACACCTAGCCTGTCTGTTTTAAATTAAAGAACACACAAGCGAGAAAATTATTTTTTTATATAATCTAGGCTACCTTTTTTTTTTAAACCACCACGGTGTTCCTTCAACTACCTTAGCCGGGGGCGTGGGAACCCGTGAGTATTCACACAACCACCCCCGACTGGTGGCCACAAGCAGGCGAGCCCCTTCTACCCGTGCGGCCTAACGTCGGCCCACAGACCAGTAAGCCTCTAGACGCCTATTAGCCGGATACCCCCGGTCACAAAGCATATGCAGTAGCACTGCATATCTTACGTCCAGCCACCAATCGGGACGTCACTCCGTCAGCGAGCGGCACCAATCATATCACCGAACATTTGAGCCGACCAATCATAACGCGCCGTCCGCCCCCCGGTCCCCGCCCACATTTTACGACTTCTGTCTCATGCAAAACTTTGTTTATGTGGCGTCTTGAGGCTTACTGGTCTGTGCGTCGGCCGCACCCTCCTCGGTGGCGCACACGGAACCCTGTATGCCACCTCACTTCATGGGCCTTTACCAGCTGCGCCAACTACGCCGGCTGTGCCAGCTACGCCAGCTGCTGGTCGGGCAGCAGACTACCCCGAGTCTGCTGCTCGCAGGCCCGTAATTTTTTATAGAGGTTTTCTTCCTCGCGGTCCGGGCGGTGAAGCCAAGACCCTCGGTCCCAAGAGGCGCGAGAAAACTACTCTGTGGGCACACCCGGGGGTTACGAGATCGACGGGGGCAGGGAAAGAAAATCCCCCCGCTGCCTGCCCCAGTGGCAGGGTGAGTGCACACCGGGCCCGCCCCTGCTCCTCCACTGCGCCCTCTGTTGGCAACAGAGGGACACGTGGAGCAACTCCCCACTGGCCCAGAATGAGCCCCTCCCGGACCAGAATATTCGCCACAGGCAATAAGATCCCCCGAAGATTAATCCCTCGAAAGGATTCTATTGCCTGTACCCAGGATGCACCGGCCTAAAAACTGCTGTTCCCTCCAGACGTGTCCAGAGGGACAAGCATCCGTCAGACACACGTGGAGGTTTTCTGGCCAGCACCCCATTCTAGGCTACCTATGTTTACTCTCCTCGTCTTCACTTCACCAGCGTTCGATAGAAGATTGTTTACATAAATTAACAAACTTTATTTCTTCTAGTATAATATTGGTCATCCTCAACAAACAAAGTTAGATGGCGAATAACCACATCTGGTAAACACATGTCCTAAACTATCGCAAGTTCTTGACAACGGCCGTGCCAAATTAAACTATGACACAGACTAGTAAAGGGCCGTTCAGACTACACTATAATATATAGCATATAGCAAATATTATATAACATAATAATATCGCTCAGCTCAGCATACTTTTTATATGGACACGTTCACACTATACTGTACTATACAACGACGTGTTATTGAAATAACTGAAAACCTCTTGAGGGGTCATTGTACTCATCAGAATGAACAACTTTTACTATGGGACCAACCTGAATCAGCGGATCAGCTGATATTTTTTTCGCGATTTCAGGTTGGTCCCATAGTAAAAGTTGTTCATACTGATGAGTACAATGACCCCTTAAGAGGATTTCAGTTAGTTCAATAACACGTTATATAGTACGCAATACAATAGTAATAGTAAGTAAGTAAGTAAATTATTTATTCGACAGAAACTTAGCCTATACATCAAAATCTTATTGAACTTATTTGTTCGTTAGGTAATTATGGCTATTCACTATCAGGCAAGACGCCTGTCCTATAAACTTGAATCTGTATCTTGTAGGATAGTGTTCTTTTATTTATGGATTGACTCATTTTACAAAATAAAATACAAGTAATAATTTTGATTACAACACTTTACAAGTACCTAACCAATTTCATAATTTTATTTTTAATTCAAAACGGTAATGACGCAAGCTACATTATAATATTATCATCATCATCATCAGTTCAGCCTAAAGATGTCCACTGCTGGACATGGGCGTCCCGCTCCTATATAGCAAAATACTGTATAACAAAATAAGTAGTTCGCACTGACACACATTTAATGATCGGCACCCGTTTGCAATATTTCAATATAAATCTTTAAATAAATACTTCAGTAAAGATTGGAATGGGAGAACAATATAGAATTTGTCATATGACACAACTTGTAATTATTACTGACCTGCAAATATCCTACTTACATTATAAATGCGAAAGTATGGGTGTTTGTTTGTTTGTCCTTCAATTACGCTAAAACGGCTGAACGGATTTGGATGAAATTTAGCACACAGATAGACAATAACCCGGATTAACCTTTAGGATTTTTTTTAACCCGGAAAGATACACAAATTCCGAGTTATCCGCGAAAAATTTTTCTTAACCGATTTACACGCGGGCGAAGCCGTGGGCAACGGCTATATCCTATCCTACTAATATTATAAACGTGAAAGTTTGTAAGGATGTATGGATGTGTGGATGTTTGTTTCTTTTTCACGCAAAAACTACTGTATGGATTTGAATTGAATTTGGCATACAGATAAGAACATAACCCTGAAGGCTACTTTTTATCCCGGGAAGATGAACAGTTCCCGACGGATGCGCGATAAACGGCATCCACGCGGGTGAAGCCGCGGACACAGGCTAGTATATTATATAAATATTACAAGTTCCCTGTCCGCGAAGCACACAATCACCGTGAATCATAATATAAACCACGAGACAGGGAAAGGGTTAATTAAATTCCAAGTATGGCAGGTATCATAGAAGCTGAGGACTGAAAGTCCATGGATTACTGCAACAAAAATATCACAAAACAGACTAGTGAAATATGCTGTTTTTTATGAATTACGATAAAAAAAATACGATTTATATGTTTTTTTTAAATATTTTTTTGCTTTTTTTTGAATGATAGCAATTTAAATACTGAATGACTATTCCACACTTGACTTGGCTTTAAATCCAGACTAGAGGAGCTTTATATCCATAATGAGCTGATATGTAGGCACGTACTTAATTAAACTTGATGGATATTTCCATTTCCCTCACACCTTTTATAAACCAAATATGGCACCAATTCTCCATACGTAGGATCAAAATGTGATGGAACCGATTGTAAAAATCCATTTTTAAAACCATCTTAGGCCATACGAATTATTGTGCAACGGCTTTCTCGAACCCACAAAATGTGCATCTAGTAAAAAAGAGATTTACTCTAGTGAAAAAGGTCTGAAGTCCGATTTTGTCTCTGGTATTATACCCTTTTTAGGGTTCCGTAGTCCTACAAGGAACCCTTATAGTTTCGTTATGTCCGTCCGTCTATCCGTCTGTCCTAATCCTTTACAGCTTAATAACTTCTACAGTTATAAACATAAGTAAATTAAATTTTGCTAAAAAATAGTCTAGATATAGATCTCATTTTAAACGAATAAAAAAATCCTGATTACGTATTTTAGGGGTGGCGCCCAAACATGTGAAATGGGGATGATTTTTTTTTTCACAGCACCCCCTCGTGTGGGGTATTATTGAATAAGTTTACTAAAATGAAGGTAATGTTTCATACACAACTTTTTTACCAGGTATACCATCTGCGAAATACAGTTCGCCAAAGTGGCTTGCAATGTGTCCCCCCGCCCCTGCCATTTCTAAACTATGCAATGTAGAAACTTATAATTTTCCAAATTGATAGACCTTTATAAAAACTATCTTTTAAAATTATTTCGAGTATAATGTGATTGTAAATTTTTGAGTTATAGTGAGAAAACTGCAAAATACTTAAGACGTCCTAGTTCAAAGGTCATTGACCTTAGAGAAAAATGGTCTTAGCAAATAATGCTCCATTATTTACTTTCTATTTTTAAAAATCACAAAAAGTAACTTTGTGTTATATTGATAATACGTACACACTTCTACAATTTAGCTTCTTAAATTTAGCGCTAGGTGGCGCTGTTAGCAGAAACTAAAATAGCTATGATTAATATTCGATTTGATTCGTTTGTAATTAGACCTACTTAAGGAACCCTATAATACTGAGCATGGCCCGACATGCTCTTGGCCGGTTTTTCACTAGAGGCACAGTAAAACTCTGTTGAATTTCATTTCATAAAAATGCATAATTTCAAACATTAACCCAACCAACTGCCGTGTACCCGTACCATGTTATGACATGTGGGCAAATTGTAAGCAAATAACACGAAACATATTCTGATAGAACATAGAACACGCCTTCGAAATATAAGTAATTTCACTTTTATTTCACGAATGTTGTTTATGCTTTATTTTATATCGGCATAGAGGGTTTTTAAAACGTTTCTAGTCACGAATAGTAACGTTAATTTAGTTAACCCTTGACAACCATAATAAAACCGGCCAAGTGTGAGTCGGACTCACGCAGAAAGGGTTCCGTACCACCCATCGACCTGATACCCCATAGAAACTGATTTAATTTACGAGAGTTTATCAAAAGATATCAACGCACAGTGCGCGAAATATGAATTTTTGATCTCTTTCTTAAGCAGGTACCACCACATATGTCCATATTTGTCTAATTTTTAGTATTTGGTGCTAAACTACATAATATGCACTACAATCTGATCAAGTTTGGCGCTGGTATGTATTACCGGTTCGAAGATAGAGCAGGAACAAAAACGTTGAAAAAAAATCATGTTTTTTGAGGTTTATTGTATGGGGACCCCCTTTTTTTGTTTTTAGTATTTGTCGTGATACTACTCATACCAACACATATTCTGTGAAAATTTCAACTAGTTATCTATTACCGTTGCAAAGATACAGCCCTGTGACAGACAGACAGACAGACGGACGAACGGACGGACGGACGGACGGACGGACAGCGTAGCGAGAGTAATAGGGTCCCGTTTGGCACCCTTCGGGTACGGAACCCTAAAAATTGTCCGCGTAAATATTAGAAAATGGTGATTACGTAGCTGGACAGGCCAGTGACTTTTACAGTGAGGTCATGACATGACTCTTAATTAAGATGTAAAAGAACTTTACTACACTGCTTAAATATGCCTAATTGATACTGAACAAGCATATTAAACACTTCTGTGTCCTTTATAGCAGGTCATGACCCTAATTAAGATCTAAAATATCATTTGCACCATAAAAAAAACTTTATTATACACACTGTATATTTAACACTCCTGTGTTCAAAAGAACAGAAAAGATACTTTTACTTAAAGAAGCGTGAAGAGATTAAATCTAAGCATAATATTTGTGTTATCCTTTTTATAACCGTCTTTGGTAAAATCCCCTCTCGGTAATTCCCTATGTCGGCACTATAATTAGTGGCTCCCATCAGTGCGTCTAGTTTCCGTCTATTTCTGGTCGTGTTGTCGACCCCTGCGCAAGCGCATATGGACATTTGCTTTTCCGCTAACACCATCGGGATTACCATTTACGGCGGTAATGTGCGTAGGTGTCGAATTTACAAAGACGAAGGGATCGTATTGAAGTTAGCTTAGCTGTAATATGGCAAACAGCGTTATGTTTTGAATGATAATAATAACACAAATGAATAAATAAATGAAATAAATGAATGAAATAACATAACAGATTTTTTACTGATGAGTACGAAGTATAAAAAAGTGATCTGAAGGCCAATTCTCATAATACAAAACGTTCAAAATATAGTTCTAAACTAATATCAATCCTTTAAATCTTAGTCTTCTGACAGTAGCTATTTCTGATTGCCGTTTATTGATGACATTAATGACCAAAGTGTCACAGATAAACGGCAAACAGGAACATCTACAAAGCAAAGCATGTAGGTTAGTTGGGTTTGGATATTTTGAACGTTTTTGATTACGAGAATTGGCCTTCAGTTCTGCTATAAATTGTATCTACGAAAGAAGAAATGAAACCTTATTCTTAGAGTTTCACATAAAATTTGGAATGGAGCACTTGGTGGTCTTCTAATCGACGTAAAGATGGCGCAATTCAATCTTGCGAGACTGACACGAATTCTTACAAAACTGTCGATAGGTACATCAAACTGACAAAGACCATGAGTGAGTGAACTCCGTCGAAAAAACCCAAAAAAATCTGACAGTTAACCCGATCGACCCCTTGCTAAGCTTTCACATCTCACCACGATACAATAGCCCAAAGAATTGGGCTTTAGATTACATTAACATTTTATGATTTTCTCTAAGTAATATAATAAAGGCCTTAAGAATATTAATTTAATGCCATTAACGCGAATTCACGTCTCAGTCATTTTATTTTGTGCAATTCATTCAGTTTAAAATGTGCTGTCAACCGACACCGACACAGTAGGGTTTCCAACCGTACTATATAATATAGTATTTTACTATATTTCGGCCAGGCGGCGTACTATATGTATACTAAAGATTTAAATTGTGAAAAGAAAAAATCGCCCACGAACAGGATTTTTTCTATTCACAATTTAAATCTTTAGATTTCGCTTCGCATGCGTAAATGTGTTAAAAAAATAATAAAATAATTATATGTATACTGTTGAAGAATGATATAGCACGCAAAAATACTACATTTCGCTGGAAGGTACAATGTGCTTCCGACTTTCCTGCAAGTAGAGATTTTTTAGGTTTGATGAAGTAATCCAAGCTTCAGGTATCCATAGACCTCCTTGTATTGCCTTTGAGAATCCTAAGTGCATTTATTACCCGGTCCTACTACCTATATTAGTTTTAATTTTTATTAATACTGCAACATCACTCAGTAAAATTTATAATTGCAACTTACTTTATAAGCCTTAACCTTAACTAAGTTACGTTTTGAAAAACACCCACAGTAATTACGTAAAAGGAAAAAAAAAACCTAAAACGCTATTAAAATGGTTTTTGCAAAAAACCAAAATACTATATTTTTCATGTCTTGGCATGAAAAATACTGTTTTCCCGAAAAACAGTTGGCAACCCTAGTGTAATGTAGTGACATTCGCTTGAAAACGAAAATTTTCAACCAAGACAAATACATGTGAAAGTTTAAAAAGATTCTGAGGAAGGCAATTAGACAACTTTTTGTAGAATTAATTGCATATTATAGTATTGTACTAGTTTTACTCGTGACTTTGACTGCATTAACGACTTTCTAGCCACGATCATTGTGCACCGGAACACAAATGCGCAAATCGTGATATTTTATATTCTATATTTTAAAATAAACAGTGAAAGTTCATGTCCGTTTAATATTTATTTCTTTAAGACGTGAATAGATGAACAAAAGTTTGAATATCTTGCTCCAAAAATATATAATCTTAAAGCTGTATTTATTACTATGTAGTTACCTACTGATAGTACTTGGTACAACAT
Organism: Asteroscopus sphinx; assembly: GCA_949699075.1. Lineage (NCBI taxonomy): Eukaryota > Metazoa > Arthropoda > Insecta > Lepidoptera > Noctuidae > Asteroscopus > Asteroscopus sphinx. The sequence goes on along the minus strand of OX453022.1, from coordinate 14,068,370 downwards.
AGCGTTGGGTACACAAATACCAACGCGACCGGTGCGAATTGCAATATGCAAATTTATATATTCATTACAAAGAAAAGTGAACCTAATCATACTAGAGCATTATAATAATACTTTGTTTACGTTTGTGTTTAAAACCACAAAATTCAGTAGCTCCTTTCCTCCAAGTAAAGGTAGAAAAAAGTTAATGAAATAAAAAACAAAACAATGAATGCATCAGTGGCTTGTCATCCGTATGTCGTAAACAGAATGAATGGAAGGAATGGTTTGAGTAGCACTCCTAGATAGGTGATACGCTGGCAAATTGTCACTGCACACAGTCCACGCAGGCCACGTTAGTTTCTGTGCTAAACAATCACCTAGTGTTTTGGTTCGAATTTTAACCTAGTTTTCTATATTTTTTTTTTAATGAAATGATGAGTTGACAAAATTAATGTAAGTATGGTTTCCCCATGCGTTTTCCCGATAGCCACCATTCCATTTTGTTTTTCTTACTGTCCACAATATTTTAACAACAGAACAACTCAATCATGTCATTCACATAACTATTCACAATTTTTTTCCTCAGACATAGATAATTTGAAACAGCCGAGCTGACATAACCATCAAGCGTACAAGAGTGTCCCTGCGTTAAGTGGTTCGGGGCGAAACGCATCCATGGACAGATTTACTTACAAATATGTCAGAAACGTCAACGGCTTGTTAAGACACATCATGCTTGTTCATACTTGTACCTATTTCTTTTTTAAACTTTCAGATTATTTTTGGAGTTTAAATTGACTGCCACTTAAGATTCTTCTAGTTTTTTTTTTTCAGTGAATCTTTGTATTCTTGGAAGCAAAGACGTCCTTCTTTTACTTTACTAGCACCACTTGACACGGATTACATAAAATAAGAAATTAAAATCTTTGAATTAGTTAAGTTATCGTTAGTATTAGTTAAGTTTCCGATATTTAAGTGCACCGGTAACTACCCTTTGTCTCTTCCATGACATTCCAGTCCATGCAATGGTTGTCTGGAAGAGATCGCCGTGGAGCGATAAGACCGCCAGTTGTACACTCGCGCATAAGTATTTATTTAAGAAATTTATGTACCAGGCCCCTCAGAAAGTATTGCGAAAAAAAGTTTTTATATATGGGAGACTGGCCAGTTATAATGTTTTTCGAAAATATGATTATTTATAAGTAAAAATAAGTAAGTTCCAATTTCAAAATTTCCCTCCACATTTTTTGCGAGTTAATTCAAAGTATTGTGTCTCACTGAAATATGGATCTGCGCCGGGAACATTTTAGAGCTATGATTTTATACGATTTCAAGTGTCGCCTGAAACCGGATGAATCGTACGATAGACTTCAAATGGCATTCATGGATGAAGGCCCTTCCAAGGCAACCGTGTATCGTTGGTATAACGAATTCAAGCGCGGTCGACCAACTTTGGGGGATGACGAAAGAAGCGGTCGCCCTTTGACGGCTGTTACCGAAGAAAACGTGCTAGCAGTGAAAAATTTAATCCAAGACAATAGGCGAATTACATATCAGGAGATTCAACACATATTGAAGATTGGATCGGGAAGCGTTCACGAGATTCTACACAGCCATCTTCGCGTGAGGAGGATAGTATCACGCTGGGTGCCGCACAACCTCACCGATGCTCAGAAGCAGGCCCGGGTGGAATGGTGCCGTGATATGCTTAACAAATTTGAAGCAGGCTCGTCTCGGCGTGTTTACGACATCGTTACAGGTGATGAGTCCTGGATTTATCAATACGACCCAGAAACCAAGCGCCAGTCGACTGTTTGGGTGTTTCAAAATGAGCCAACGCCTACCAAAGTGAAGCGATCTAGAAGCGGGGGTAAGATTTTGATCGCTAGCTTTTTTAATTTGACTGGCCACTTGGTATCAATTCCCTTACGGGATCAAAGAAGCATTAATGCCGAATGGTATACTACCAAATGTTTGCCAGAAGTTTTCTCTGTTATAAGCAACAAGCGACCAAACACAGGGCTCCGCGGGCTACTGCTCCACCACGACAATGCACCTGCGCACACCGCACTCAAAACGAGGGACTTCCTGGACAGCACGCCAGTCAAACTCCTGGGTCACCCTCCTTACAGCCCTGATCTAGCACCGTGTGACTTCTTTTTATTCCCAAAAATAAAAAATCAGCTCAAAGGGATACAATTTTCGTCGCCGGAAGATGCGCTGACTGCGTTCGAGCAGGCTGTAAACGAGGTGTCTGCGGCGGACTGGAAAAAGTGTTTTGAAAACTGGTTTAGGCGCATGAATCTTTGTATAGAGGCTGGTGGAAAGTACTTTGAAAAGATTTGATAAAAATATATGTACGTATAGAACATTTTTTTTTAGTTTCGCAAAACTTTCTGAGTGTCCCACGTATTCTTGTTGTGCAATAAAGAGGATTTGTATTGTTCATTAAAATCAACGACTCAAGTTCAAGTCACATTTGAAAATTATCAACGATACAACACGCTTAGGATTTACCCAAACACCATCCCTCACTCACAGACATAGTAAAAAATGTAGACGAAGTGCTGCGAACAATCATAGTGAAGCCAAAAAAACTGTGCTCCTTCGTGTACAACCAGCGCTCATGCACTCACCATGCACTCACCATGCACTCACCATGCACCTGAAGGATATTTGCTTTTGCGATGCATACTGGATGATGCCACGAACTGTGTACTGAGAGGGATGAGCATGGTTTGCACTGCATATGTTTGCGTGAGCGCTGGTTGTACACGAAGGAGCACAGTTTTTTTGGCTTCGCTATTATTGTTCGCGGCACTTAGTCTATATTTTTACTGTGTCTGTGCCCTCACCGAACAAACTTCAAACAATAGGAAACCATATTTCACAACACTCAGACAATGAAATTGAATCTGAATTGGAACGATCAACCACTGTAGTATTTCTAAAAGTAATAAGCTCTTTATTTTTATCTATTTGGACTAAAATATTAAAAACCGTTATGAAAGCGAGAGTACCTACGCACATAACAATGTGAACCAAAAAACCGTTAAAAAGCGAAAGGAACTAATTAAACACACACCTAGCCTGTCTGTTTTAAATTAAAGAACACACAAGCGAGAAAATTATTTTTTTATATAATCTAGGCTACCTTTTTTTTTTAAACCACCACGGTGTTCCTTCAACTACCTTAGCCGGGGGCGTGGGAACCCGTGAGTATTCACACAACCACCCCCGACTGGTGGCCACAAGCAGGCGAGCCCCTTCTACCCGTGCGGCCTAACGTCGGCCCACAGACCAGTAAGCCTCTAGACGCCTATTAGCCGGATACCCCCGGTCACAAAGCATATGCAGTAGCACTGCATATCTTACGTCCAGCCACCAATCGGGACGTCACTCCGTCAGCGAGCGGCACCAATCATATCACCGAACATTTGAGCCGACCAATCATAACGCGCCGTCCGCCCCCCGGTCCCCGCCCACATTTTACGACTTCTGTCTCATGCAAAACTTTGTTTATGTGGCGTCTTGAGGCTTACTGGTCTGTGCGTCGGCCGCACCCTCCTCGGTGGCGCACACGGAACCCTGTATGCCACCTCACTTCATGGGCCTTTACCAGCTGCGCCAACTACGCCGGCTGTGCCAGCTACGCCAGCTGCTGGTCGGGCAGCAGACTACCCCGAGTCTGCTGCTCGCAGGCCCGTAATTTTTTATAGAGGTTTTCTTCCTCGCGGTCCGGGCGGTGAAGCCAAGACCCTCGGTCCCAAGAGGCGCGAGAAAACTACTCTGTGGGCACACCCGGGGGTTACGAGATCGACGGGGGCAGGGAAAGAAAATCCCCCCGCTGCCTGCCCCAGTGGCAGGGTGAGTGCACACCGGGCCCGCCCCTGCTCCTCCACTGCGCCCTCTGTTGGCAACAGAGGGACACGTGGAGCAACTCCCCACTGGCCCAGAATGAGCCCCTCCCGGACCAGAATATTCGCCACAGGCAATAAGATCCCCCGAAGATTAATCCCTCGAAAGGATTCTATTGCCTGTACCCAGGATGCACCGGCCTAAAAACTGCTGTTCCCTCCAGACGTGTCCAGAGGGACAAGCATCCGTCAGACACACGTGGAGGTTTTCTGGCCAGCACCCCATTCTAGGCTACCTATGTTTACTCTCCTCGTCTTCACTTCACCAGCGTTCGATAGAAGATTGTTTACATAAATTAACAAACTTTATTTCTTCTAGTATAATATTGGTCATCCTCAACAAACAAAGTTAGATGGCGAATAACCACATCTGGTAAACACATGTCCTAAACTATCGCAAGTTCTTGACAACGGCCGTGCCAAATTAAACTATGACACAGACTAGTAAAGGGCCGTTCAGACTACACTATAATATATAGCATATAGCAAATATTATATAACATAATAATATCGCTCAGCTCAGCATACTTTTTATATGGACACGTTCACACTATACTGTACTATACAACGACGTGTTATTGAAATAACTGAAAACCTCTTGAGGGGTCATTGTACTCATCAGAATGAACAACTTTTACTATGGGACCAACCTGAATCAGCGGATCAGCTGATATTTTTTTCGCGATTTCAGGTTGGTCCCATAGTAAAAGTTGTTCATACTGATGAGTACAATGACCCCTTAAGAGGATTTCAGTTAGTTCAATAACACGTTATATAGTACGCAATACAATAGTAATAGTAAGTAAGTAAGTAAATTATTTATTCGACAGAAACTTAGCCTATACATCAAAATCTTATTGAACTTATTTGTTCGTTAGGTAATTATGGCTATTCACTATCAGGCAAGACGCCTGTCCTATAAACTTGAATCTGTATCTTGTAGGATAGTGTTCTTTTATTTATGGATTGACTCATTTTACAAAATAAAATACAAGTAATAATTTTGATTACAACACTTTACAAGTACCTAACCAATTTCATAATTTTATTTTTAATTCAAAACGGTAATGACGCAAGCTACATTATAATATTATCATCATCATCATCAGTTCAGCCTAAAGATGTCCACTGCTGGACATGGGCGTCCCGCTCCTATATAGCAAAATACTGTATAACAAAATAAGTAGTTCGCACTGACACACATTTAATGATCGGCACCCGTTTGCAATATTTCAATATAAATCTTTAAATAAATACTTCAGTAAAGATTGGAATGGGAGAACAATATAGAATTTGTCATATGACACAACTTGTAATTATTACTGACCTGCAAATATCCTACTTACATTATAAATGCGAAAGTATGGGTGTTTGTTTGTTTGTCCTTCAATTACGCTAAAACGGCTGAACGGATTTGGATGAAATTTAGCACACAGATAGACAATAACCCGGATTAACCTTTAGGATTTTTTTTAACCCGGAAAGATACACAAATTCCGAGTTATCCGCGAAAAATTTTTCTTAACCGATTTACACGCGGGCGAAGCCGTGGGCAACGGCTATATCCTATCCTACTAATATTATAAACGTGAAAGTTTGTAAGGATGTATGGATGTGTGGATGTTTGTTTCTTTTTCACGCAAAAACTACTGTATGGATTTGAATTGAATTTGGCATACAGATAAGAACATAACCCTGAAGGCTACTTTTTATCCCGGGAAGATGAACAGTTCCCGACGGATGCGCGATAAACGGCATCCACGCGGGTGAAGCCGCGGACACAGGCTAGTATATTATATAAATATTACAAGTTCCCTGTCCGCGAAGCACACAATCACCGTGAATCATAATATAAACCACGAGACAGGGAAAGGGTTAATTAAATTCCAAGTATGGCAGGTATCATAGAAGCTGAGGACTGAAAGTCCATGGATTACTGCAACAAAAATATCACAAAACAGACTAGTGAAATATGCTGTTTTTTATGAATTACGATAAAAAAAATACGATTTATATGTTTTTTTTAAATATTTTTTTGCTTTTTTTTGAATGATAGCAATTTAAATACTGAATGACTATTCCACACTTGACTTGGCTTTAAATCCAGACTAGAGGAGCTTTATATCCATAATGAGCTGATATGTAGGCACGTACTTAATTAAACTTGATGGATATTTCCATTTCCCTCACACCTTTTATAAACCAAATATGGCACCAATTCTCCATACGTAGGATCAAAATGTGATGGAACCGATTGTAAAAATCCATTTTTAAAACCATCTTAGGCCATACGAATTATTGTGCAACGGCTTTCTCGAACCCACAAAATGTGCATCTAGTAAAAAAGAGATTTACTCTAGTGAAAAAGGTCTGAAGTCCGATTTTGTCTCTGGTATTATACCCTTTTTAGGGTTCCGTAGTCCTACAAGGAACCCTTATAGTTTCGTTATGTCCGTCCGTCTATCCGTCTGTCCTAATCCTTTACAGCTTAATAACTTCTACAGTTATAAACATAAGTAAATTAAATTTTGCTAAAAAATAGTCTAGATATAGATCTCATTTTAAACGAATAAAAAAATCCTGATTACGTATTTTAGGGGTGGCGCCCAAACATGTGAAATGGGGATGATTTTTTTTTTCACAGCACCCCCTCGTGTGGGGTATTATTGAATAAGTTTACTAAAATGAAGGTAATGTTTCATACACAACTTTTTTACCAGGTATACCATCTGCGAAATACAGTTCGCCAAAGTGGCTTGCAATGTGTCCCCCCGCCCCTGCCATTTCTAAACTATGCAATGTAGAAACTTATAATTTTCCAAATTGATAGACCTTTATAAAAACTATCTTTTAAAATTATTTCGAGTATAATGTGATTGTAAATTTTTGAGTTATAGTGAGAAAACTGCAAAATACTTAAGACGTCCTAGTTCAAAGGTCATTGACCTTAGAGAAAAATGGTCTTAGCAAATAATGCTCCATTATTTACTTTCTATTTTTAAAAATCACAAAAAGTAACTTTGTGTTATATTGATAATACGTACACACTTCTACAATTTAGCTTCTTAAATTTAGCGCTAGGTGGCGCTGTTAGCAGAAACTAAAATAGCTATGATTAATATTCGATTTGATTCGTTTGTAATTAGACCTACTTAAGGAACCCTATAATACTGAGCATGGCCCGACATGCTCTTGGCCGGTTTTTCACTAGAGGCACAGTAAAACTCTGTTGAATTTCATTTCATAAAAATGCATAATTTCAAACATTAACCCAACCAACTGCCGTGTACCCGTACCATGTTATGACATGTGGGCAAATTGTAAGCAAATAACACGAAACATATTCTGATAGAACATAGAACACGCCTTCGAAATATAAGTAATTTCACTTTTATTTCACGAATGTTGTTTATGCTTTATTTTATATCGGCATAGAGGGTTTTTAAAACGTTTCTAGTCACGAATAGTAACGTTAATTTAGTTAACCCTTGACAACCATAATAAAACCGGCCAAGTGTGAGTCGGACTCACGCAGAAAGGGTTCCGTACCACCCATCGACCTGATACCCCATAGAAACTGATTTAATTTACGAGAGTTTATCAAAAGATATCAACGCACAGTGCGCGAAATATGAATTTTTGATCTCTTTCTTAAGCAGGTACCACCACATATGTCCATATTTGTCTAATTTTTAGTATTTGGTGCTAAACTACATAATATGCACTACAATCTGATCAAGTTTGGCGCTGGTATGTATTACCGGTTCGAAGATAGAGCAGGAACAAAAACGTTGAAAAAAAATCATGTTTTTTGAGGTTTATTGTATGGGGACCCCCTTTTTTTGTTTTTAGTATTTGTCGTGATACTACTCATACCAACACATATTCTGTGAAAATTTCAACTAGTTATCTATTACCGTTGCAAAGATACAGCCCTGTGACAGACAGACAGACAGACGGACGAACGGACGGACGGACGGACGGACGGACAGCGTAGCGAGAGTAATAGGGTCCCGTTTGGCACCCTTCGGGTACGGAACCCTAAAAATTGTCCGCGTAAATATTAGAAAATGGTGATTACGTAGCTGGACAGGCCAGTGACTTTTACAGTGAGGTCATGACATGACTCTTAATTAAGATGTAAAAGAACTTTACTACACTGCTTAAATATGCCTAATTGATACTGAACAAGCATATTAAACACTTCTGTGTCCTTTATAGCAGGTCATGACCCTAATTAAGATCTAAAATATCATTTGCACCATAAAAAAAACTTTATTATACACACTGTATATTTAACACTCCTGTGTTCAAAAGAACAGAAAAGATACTTTTACTTAAAGAAGCGTGAAGAGATTAAATCTAAGCATAATATTTGTGTTATCCTTTTTATAACCGTCTTTGGTAAAATCCCCTCTCGGTAATTCCCTATGTCGGCACTATAATTAGTGGCTCCCATCAGTGCGTCTAGTTTCCGTCTATTTCTGGTCGTGTTGTCGACCCCTGCGCAAGCGCATATGGACATTTGCTTTTCCGCTAACACCATCGGGATTACCATTTACGGCGGTAATGTGCGTAGGTGTCGAATTTACAAAGACGAAGGGATCGTATTGAAGTTAGCTTAGCTGTAATATGGCAAACAGCGTTATGTTTTGAATGATAATAATAACACAAATGAATAAATAAATGAAATAAATGAATGAAATAACATAACAGATTTTTTACTGATGAGTACGAAGTATAAAAAAGTGATCTGAAGGCCAATTCTCATAATACAAAACGTTCAAAATATAGTTCTAAACTAATATCAATCCTTTAAATCTTAGTCTTCTGACAGTAGCTATTTCTGATTGCCGTTTATTGATGACATTAATGACCAAAGTGTCACAGATAAACGGCAAACAGGAACATCTACAAAGCAAAGCATGTAGGTTAGTTGGGTTTGGATATTTTGAACGTTTTTGATTACGAGAATTGGCCTTCAGTTCTGCTATAAATTGTATCTACGAAAGAAGAAATGAAACCTTATTCTTAGAGTTTCACATAAAATTTGGAATGGAGCACTTGGTGGTCTTCTAATCGACGTAAAGATGGCGCAATTCAATCTTGCGAGACTGACACGAATTCTTACAAAACTGTCGATAGGTACATCAAACTGACAAAGACCATGAGTGAGTGAACTCCGTCGAAAAAACCCAAAAAAATCTGACAGTTAACCCGATCGACCCCTTGCTAAGCTTTCACATCTCACCACGATACAATAGCCCAAAGAATTGGGCTTTAGATTACATTAACATTTTATGATTTTCTCTAAGTAATATAATAAAGGCCTTAAGAATATTAATTTAATGCCATTAACGCGAATTCACGTCTCAGTCATTTTATTTTGTGCAATTCATTCAGTTTAAAATGTGCTGTCAACCGACACCGACACAGTAGGGTTTCCAACCGTACTATATAATATAGTATTTTACTATATTTCGGCCAGGCGGCGTACTATATGTATACTAAAGATTTAAATTGTGAAAAGAAAAAATCGCCCACGAACAGGATTTTTTCTATTCACAATTTAAATCTTTAGATTTCGCTTCGCATGCGTAAATGTGTTAAAAAAATAATAAAATAATTATATGTATACTGTTGAAGAATGATATAGCACGCAAAAATACTACATTTCGCTGGAAGGTACAATGTGCTTCCGACTTTCCTGCAAGTAGAGATTTTTTAGGTTTGATGAAGTAATCCAAGCTTCAGGTATCCATAGACCTCCTTGTATTGCCTTTGAGAATCCTAAGTGCATTTATTACCCGGTCCTACTACCTATATTAGTTTTAATTTTTATTAATACTGCAACATCACTCAGTAAAATTTATAATTGCAACTTACTTTATAAGCCTTAACCTTAACTAAGTTACGTTTTGAAAAACACCCACAGTAATTACGTAAAAGGAAAAAAAAAACCTAAAACGCTATTAAAATGGTTTTTGCAAAAAACCAAAATACTATATTTTTCATGTCTTGGCATGAAAAATACTGTTTTCCCGAAAAACAGTTGGCAACCCTAGTGTAATGTAGTGACATTCGCTTGAAAACGAAAATTTTCAACCAAGACAAATACATGTGAAAGTTTAAAAAGATTCTGAGGAAGGCAATTAGACAACTTTTTGTAGAATTAATTGCATATTATAGTATTGTACTAGTTTTACTCGTGACTTTGACTGCATTAACGACTTTCTAGCCACGATCATTGTGCACCGGAACACAAATGCGCAAATCGTGATATTTTATATTCTATATTTTAAAATAAACAGTGAAAGTTCATGTCCGTTTAATATTTATTTCTTTAAGACGTGAATAGATGAACAAAAGTTTGAATATCTTGCTCCAAAAATATATAATCTTAAAGCTGTATTTATTACTATGTAGTTACCTACTGATAGTACTTGGTACAACATAGCGTTGGGTACACAAATACCAACGCGACCGGTGCGAATTGCAATATGCAAATTTATATATTCATTACAAAGAAAAGTGAACCTAATCATACTAGAGCATTATAATAATACTTTGTTTACGTTTGTGTTTAAAACCACAAAATTCAGTAGCTCCTTTCCTCCAAGTAAAGGTAGAAAAAAGTTAATGAAATAAAAAACAAAACAATGAATGCATCAGTGGCTTGTCATCCGTATGTCGTAAACAGAATGAATGGAAGGAATGGTTTGAGTAGCACTCCTAGATAGGTGATACGCTGGCAAATTGTCACTGCACACAGTCCACGCAGGCCACGTTAGTTTCTGTGCTAAACAATCACCTAGTGTTTTGGTTCGAATTTTAACCTAGTTTTCTATATTTTTTTTTTAATGAAATGATGAGTTGACAAAATTAATGTAAGTATGGTTTCCCCATGCGTTTTCCCGATAGCCACCATTCCATTTTGTTTTTCTTACTGTCCACAATATTTTAACAACAGAACAACTCAATCATGTCATTCACATAACTATTCACAATTTTTTTCCTCAGACATAGATAATTTGAAACAGCCGAGCTGACATAACCATCAAGCGTACAAGAGTGTCCCTGCGTTAAGTGGTTCGGGGCGAAACGCATCCATGGACAGATTTACTTACAAATATGTCAGAAACGTCAACGGCTTGTTAAGACACATCATGCTTGTTCATACTTGTACCTATTTCTTTTTTAAACTTTCAGATTATTTTTGGAGTTTAAATTGACTGCCACTTAAGATTCTTCTAGTTTTTTTTTTTCAGTGAATCTTTGTATTCTTGGAAGCAAAGACGTCCTTCTTTTACTTTACTAGCACCACTTGACACGGATTACATAAAATAAGAAATTAAAATCTTTGAATTAGTTAAGTTATCGTTAGTATTAGTTAAGTTTCCGATATTTAAGTGCACCGGTAACTACCCTTTGTCTCTTCCATGACATTCCAGTCCATGCAATGGTTGTCTGGAAGAGATCGCCGTGGAGCGATAAGACCGCCAGTTGTACACTCGCGCATAAGTATTTATTTAAGAAATTTATGTACCAGGCCCCTCAGAAAGTATTGCGAAAAAAAGTTTTTATATATGGGAGACTGGCCAGTTATAATGTTTTTCGAAAATATGATTATTTATAAGTAAAAATAAGTAAGTTCCAATTTCAAAATTTCCCTCCACATTTTTTGCGAGTTAATTCAAAGTATTGTGTCTCACTGAAATATGGATCTGCGCCGGGAACATTTTAGAGCTATGATTTTATACGATTTCAAGTGTCGCCTGAAACCGGATGAATCGTACGATAGACTTCAAATGGCATTCATGGATGAAGGCCCTTCCAAGGCAACCGTGTATCGTTGGTATAACGAATTCAAGCGCGGTCGACCAACTTTGGGGGATGACGAAAGAAGCGGTCGCCCTTTGACGGCTGTTACCGAAGAAAACGTGCTAGCAGTGAAAAATTTAATCCAAGACAATAGGCGAATTACATATCAGGAGATTCAACACATATTGAAGATTGGATCGGGAAGCGTTCACGAGATTCTACACAGCCATCTTCGCGTGAGGAGGATAGTATCACGCTGGGTGCCGCACAACCTCACCGATGCTCAGAAGCAGGCCCGGGTGGAATGGTGCCGTGATATGCTTAACAAATTTGAAGCAGGCTCGTCTCGGCGTGTTTACGACATCGTTACAGGTGATGAGTCCTGGATTTATCAATACGACCCAGAAACCAAGCGCCAGTCGACTGTTTGGGTGTTTCAAAATGAGCCAACGCCTACCAAAGTGAAGCGATCTAGAAGCGGGGGTAAGATTTTGATCGCTAGCTTTTTTAATTTGACTGGCCACTTGGTATCAATTCCCTTACGGGATCAAAGAAGCATTAATGCCGAATGGTATACTACCAAATGTTTGCCAGAAGTTTTCTCTGTTATAAGCAACAAGCGACCAAACACAGGGCTCCGCGGGCTACTGCTCCACCACGACAATGCACCTGCGCACACCGCACTCAAAACGAGGGACTTCCTGGACAGCACGCCAGTCAAACTCCTGGGTCACCCTCCTTACAGCCCTGATCTAGCACCGTGTGACTTCTTTTTATTCCCAAAAATAAAAAATCAGCTCAAAGGGATACAATTTTCGTCGCCGGAAGATGCGCTGACTGCGTTCGAGCAGGCTGTAAACGAGGTGTCTGCGGCGGACTGGAAAAAGTGTTTTGAAAACTGGTTTAGGCGCATGAATCTTTGTATAGAGGCTGGTGGAAAGTACTTTGAAAAGATTTGATAAAAATATATGTACGTATAGAACATTTTTTTTTAGTTTCGCAAAACTTTCTGAGTGTCCCACGTATTCTTGTTGTGCAATAAAGAGGATTTGTATTGTTCATTAAAATCAACGACTCAAGTTCAAGTCACATTTGAAAATTATCAACGATACAACACGCTTAGGATTTACCCAAACACCATCCCTCACTCACAGACATAGTAAAAAATGTAGACGAAGTGCTGCGAACAATCATAGTGAAGCCAAAAAAACTGTGCTCCTTCGTGTACAACCAGCGCTCATGCACTCACCATGCACTCACCATGCACTCACCATGCACCTGAAGGATATTTGCTTTTGCGATGCATACTGGATGATGCCACGAACTGTGTACTGAGAGGGATGAGCATGGTTTGCACTGCATATGTTTGCGTGAGCGCTGGTTGTACACGAAGGAGCACAGTTTTTTTGGCTTCGCTATTATTGTTCGCGGCACTTAGTCTATATTTTTACTGTGTCTGTGCCCTCACCGAACAAACTTCAAACAATAGGAAACCATATTTCACAACACTCAGACAATGAGACCTACGAAACTGAACATAATTAGTTAGCCATTCATTCCCCGTTCCACAAGCCACAAGGACCTGGTCCTCGGTTGCATCAGTGCATGCGCGAATCAGTGATGCATGCTGCCTCCATGACAATTAATGGACACTCGCTCAAACCAAGCAAGATGGCAGCACGATGCAATTTGTAACTGTGACAATAACTCAGCTTTCTATGGAGACGGTAGCGGTTTGAAATCAATTTCATTCTGCAATTAGTTATGGCTACATGTGCCACCTTATAAGGATAGAATTCATTTGAAATACATATTATTTATTAATTCAGTTTAGTGATTGATTGAAATTGAATCTTTTGGTCGAATGGACAAATCAAAATACGGCTATATATGGAAATATTTGTAAGCTATAAAGCATATTGTTGAAAAGTTAACTCTATGTTCCATATTAGTCTAGTTGGGTACAAACAATATTTTAATAGTTGCTTTTTAAGGTATAAAATTAATAAAAAATCTATTAATCATACAAGTAGGTAGGAGCCTATTGTCCTTCGACTAAATCCTCGTTTAAAGTTATGTACCATTTTTATACATTATCAACATTCTAATTCATTCTTCATGATATTTTTCACAAACATCACACATTGCATTGCTTCCCCCTGTGGTTTCCGCGAAGGCGCTCGGTAGTGTTTGTGCCCGCGGTCCCCGTGAGAATCGCACCCATTTGCGGCGCGCGCGCATCACGCTTGCAGACCGTTTCCACGTCATATTGTGTGCGCTAACGGACGAAGTGACAGTTATTGTGCTAATGCATTTCCGAGTCTCTAGCAATGGTAATCATATTGGGAAAAGGCAGAAATTGAATTGGAAAGCAGCTACTTTTCGATTACGTGTCTGATTGCTGTCTATTTTGTTATCCGTCTTGATATCAGGGAATGTTCAACGTTAAAGCAGATTGTGTTTATCGTGCTGTGGCCACTCTAAGTACAAAATCTATGGACGATAGGTATCAGAGATTTGTGTGGTGTAATTTATGTTGCTGAGAAACTTGCTACAATCACTTAAGTTAGCATTAGGTATACAAAATAACTCAAGAACACTGATATAGTTACAATTTGTATCACGACGTTGACGTGAAAGTAACAAAGTACCAAAATATTTGTACAGGCTGTCACTGCCACTAAATCAATCAGCCACTAACAGATGTTTGCTCGCCGTTTCTCCTATAAATCGTTCAATTTTCTAAGCGACCGACCGCATAGATGGCGGGCGCGTTGCCACCGGTACAGCGATAAGCGTTTTAATTAACTTTTCGTAATTTATATCTTTATTAGAAGCTAGACTAATGGTGGAGCGTGATTGCCAATAAGCGTAGCGGTTCGTCGGGTGATCACGATAGCTGGTGAGACGTTGCGGGCTGCTTTCATTCCTCTATCTGACGGGGACCGTCACGTTTCTTGTCATCGGATTGTACAGGCTGTTAAGGACAAGGCTCATGATGACTCGTGGTTTGTTTATCATGGTGGTGCAGCGTGCAGCGTGCAATCGCGACGAGTGGGCAGAGTAATGGGATGAGCTTGGAGTGGCGCTGGCACGCTGGCCGACGGTTGCGTCTGATTGCGCGTCTGTGGCGCTTCTTCCGCCGACCTAATTGGATGTCGGGGTGCTACGATTGACATGTGCGATTACCACATCACCGCCATACGGTTTATTTTTAGAACAATTTTGGGACAACGAAACATCTGTTCGAAGCGGATTATTGCAAAACATAAATCTCTATTTGATTACCTACATGAGATATTATTATGCATCGATCGTTATCACAATTTATTGTTCGTTTCCGTGTAGATATTACCCGATTTATATCGAATTTTTATTGTTTTTCTTTATGTAATCTGCATACATATTAGTTGTTGTAGTAAAATCTTATAGGTATTGTCATACTATTTTATGGTTACCGTTTATACTTAAGACATTACCTCTAATTGTTGAGGAACCCGAGCATCATTTAAATAAAGAGTGAGCATCAGCTATCGTAATGACTGACTTTTATTCCAGGCTTTCGGTTGATAGTGTAATTGTGCGGTGGAATGGTGGATTATTAGAAAACTGCCTCCCCGACTGCGTACTATGTATCAATAAAATCAATTCCCATAATAATAAGTCGCGGTGTATGGGTAATCGACGGAAGTCGATGAATTAAGTACACGACGATCTTGTGGTGTAATTACAGTGATCGAATCGAATCGTGAGATTCAATTTTATGTATCGATGTCAGGCGGCGCCGAGCGGCCACTCCGCGCAATGGCGCTGGCGCATTGAATACAGAACGGACATTACCCGTTTACGCGATAATGATAAAATTACATGTTTCCTAGCGAGTACGCAATCTATGTAACCTTTTATTAGGCGACAGAATAACGAAGGAAATTGACAGCATTACATGAGAGTGGGATTTGATAGTTCGGTATTAATCCACAAAGCGCGGTATGTTCCAATGGTTGTATGTAAGTAATTGCTTTTAGCGATAAGACCGCCAATTTGTTAGTGTGCTCATGTTTGTTACAACTTTAGTTTTATTTTTATGGTGTGCAAAAAATAAAGTATTCTCTATCTATCTATTATGTTGACGCTTCTTTGGACGATAATTTCAATCGCAAATTTTATTATTTTTAAATACCTGTCATATTCAGCTTTGGCCTAAAGTTTCACGTATTATGTGAGATTTTGAAGTAATTATATCATTTGGATTGGCAGTTGTTAAAAGGTTCTGACAGACAGGCAGACAGACAGACAAAGTACTGAACGGCCTAGGACCTCGTTCGGTCAATAATACCGGAAAATATCATCATGTTACTATGAAGGTAAAATGCACTGAAGTAAACAACAATTACAAGGTAACAGATAGCTATAAAAATAAAACTGAATCCTGCGGTTTTTCCGCAAAGGCAATACCATGCGATAACACATTCGATTCGCTTCCAGTCACGTCAACAATGAGTATATGTAGGTAGGATAGCCATACGTCACGTATATAAGGGACTGTTACCGTATTTCACCATCGAGTCCCGAGTATTACAATTTGTCCCGTTTTCTTTATAGCAATTATCTACATTAAACCTGAGAACTGCAGGAAAATCAGAAGCATAAAGTACCTTCGAGCGAAATATAGTATTTTTGCGTTCTTCAACAGTATATAGTACGCGGGGCTGAAATATAGTAAAATACTATATTATATAGTACGGTAACCCAAGTTGTATCTGAAAATAATGGCGATCTGCATGTCCCGAAGGAATGCAAAGAAGTTGTTACTACTGATAAAAATACAGCTATTAGGATTGGCATATTTTACATTTCATTTTTGTTTTTACTAACAAAGACTCAAAGACCTAAAGTCAATGGCACGTCTAAATCACAGAATTTCGTCATTCAGTCGCATTTTGAAATTCTTACGATTCATTGAACTAAATCGAACGAGGGTCGCGGACAAAAGCAAAGCATTGATGACAAACAAACACACGGGTTAACGCACTGTTACACAATGTATTGTTGCTCGTAACTCACTCATCAAGCTTTAATTTAATGACACTGTCAATACCAACTAATTAATGTACGTATGTTTTTTTTGTGACACTGTCAAGCAAACTTATTTTAAGATATATATAATTAAAAAGGAGTATTTTCCGTTGCGTTGCGTTGTTGGTTATATTATTCCTGTTCTTGACATACCGGTTGGTAGGGAGCCTACCGATCGGCTCTACCGATCGTGAGCCAAATTAGAACGTAGACACCTTTAGGCCTCTCTCTTATTTTGGCCCAACACCGAGAACCCCAGCTTTTGCAAGTCATCCAAGCAAATCCCTATCTTCAGAAGCAAGCTTCCAGTCAAACCATCAAGCTTTGCATATACTATACAGTGCCTTTAAAATAGTCAGTTTTTTTTGGAATTTCTGTGTCATAAAACATGTTTTCATTGTTGTTTTACTGGTCTGCGTTGTTTATTAACTAGACCTCAAGTGAGTAAGCTGAGACCTAGTCTTAAGGTTATTAGTTTGAGAACATCTTAAAGAATCCGTTGTAAGGGTAATGCACATAATTTCTGCAAGAAATTATAAGCCTTTGAGCTTTTTTTATAAATGGATAATGCTGACAACATTTTCTCAATTGCGGTCGTCTTCCACGGCTTTTTTATTATGCTGTGTTAGCTGCATTAGCAATGTCTGAGCAGCAATGATTTCAGAACATTACAATTTGGAATTTGTAGATAATTTTTTTCGCTGCTTCCCCTTCATTCTTTTGTTCCGTTAGTTTATTAATTCCTGAATCGTATAGAGCTATCCCAAAGCATCCTGTATCATTTCTCACATGTACAAACTTATGGATTAAAGATAGTTTGGCTTAGTATAACAGACACATGACACTCATACTGGAAACGGAAACGGCATGACATTAAATAGTATTAAGTACAACCTTGTTTAACACCTTCTATTTATAGTAGGTGGCAATCTGAATTCACTTTTTATAGTGTGCGTGGAATCTAGTCTGCACTCCTAGTAATGAAGACGTTACATTCTGTATCCTGTTTTCAAGAAGAAGCATAAGTTTAACAGTTTATGGAAGAAGATGCGAGTATTCATGGATCTAGAGACTAGATACCTCCGCCTGAAAGTAGGTATTCACTGCTATGGATCCAAAAATAATTCGACCACCTTTGTACACAGTTGTGCATATTGAAATATTTTACAAAGAGTTCTATGATAGGCATTTTGACGGATTAACTGGCCACGTAAAAGTGGAGCTAGAAGAAGAAAGTACAGTAAGAAGTGAAAAAAAAGGCACAAGATAAAGTTGTCATGGAGTTTCATTGATAAAACAAAACTAACATAACATCACGCCTGTATTTCCCCGAAGGGGTAGGCAGAGGTGTATAGTGCATCCACATTTCGCCAGTTATGTTATAGTCCCATGTAATAGGGGGCGAGCCTATTGCCATTGACCGGGCACAGATCCAGACTCCGGGCTGCTACTGTGAATTTCCTAATGAAAAAACCCAATAACACTTTGCCCGACCCGGGAATCCAACCCAGGACCCCACGCTCAGCAGTCACGCTTGCAACCACTATACCAACGAGGCAGTCAAAAACAAAACTAGGAATTCCGAAACGAGTTTTTTTTGTTGTACGACATATTTGGCTACATACTTGGCTACTTGTTTTCTAATTGAACTTTATGCCCACCTTTGGAAAGTTTATAAACCTTTATAGAACGTAATAGA
Source organism: Asteroscopus sphinx (assembly GCA_949699075.1). NCBI lineage: Eukaryota > Metazoa > Arthropoda > Insecta > Lepidoptera > Noctuidae > Asteroscopus > Asteroscopus sphinx. The sequence continues at coordinate 14,049,878 of OX453022.1, read as the reverse complement.
GAAAATACACGAAAAACTGACTAAATAAATAAATAAATATCTTCGGGACATTTTTACACAACACCATCTAGTCCCAAACTAAGCGAGCTTGTGATATGGGAACTAGACTGGAAATAATACTAATATTCTTTTTTTTTTGTAAATGCATACTTAAAATACATAAGAAACACCCAGACCAACACAAACACTTATGTTCATGACACAAATATTTGTGTCCTGTGGGAATCGAACCCACGACCTCGTGATCAGCAGTCCGACACTCAAACCACAAACCACTAGACCACAAACGTCGTCAAATCTATTTATTTCTAGTTTAATGCTGCTATGCCACCCACCCTGATTTAAATCACTTGCATCTTACGACTTACGGAACCAGGTGGTAAACGCGGAGACTACACAGTAAAGACCTAATAAAAATTTAATAGCGACTTCATTATACTCATTTACAAATCTATTAAGATTTAATTAACTTCCTGATGACTCCAAAAAACAAACAATAAGTGAAAGGTTATCCATATCGACCCAAAAATTTTCGAGACCCACTGAACCAATATACACGACATGCATAAGTGAATAAGTGACCAAAATATATCCTTCCAAACTCGGACATACATAAAATAACCTATAAAACATCCCGTTATTTCGAGTAAAGGATGCAATAGAGACGTGATCGAAATATATATGTTCGTTTTAACTATTCGTATCGAAAACAACGCAGCAACGGTCTATTGTATGCACTGGGTTTATAATTCCCAATAGGTGAGTTATTTAACCGTTTGAAAGTGCAACCGTTTAGCGGATGCAAATATTTCGAAACCTATTCTATTGCACAATGCATAGAAAGTTTGTCTTTTTGTTGCATATAGAACACTGCACAAGTGAAGAGATAATCTCGGCTTCTTACGAGCCTATTCCCTATTATGTTGGGGTCGGCTTCCAGTCTAACCAGATGCGGCTGAACATCAGTATTTTACACGGAGCTACAGCCATCAGACCCCCGCGACCCAGTTACTGGGTAATACCGACATCTTAAGGTTAGACTAATTGCCAAACTTTTGGGCTTCTGACTACCCGTAACGACTGCCATCAGGTAAATAAAAAATATATTATTGGCAGTCATAGGGACTGCCGATAGAAGTGAAAACCTAAAACTGTCAAATTAGCAAGTCGCATGTATCCTCTTTGGTCGCATGTCGATGGCGTAGGATAGCGCGAACTCATAAGTTTTATTCCTACCAAAAATTACTCAGCGCGCCTAAAGAAGGTTTCACTTCAAAAATTCAGTTTTCACATAAGTAAACCATTTTTTTTTTCTTGAGAAAGTGCTCGTGCTCATTATATGAACCATAAACACATAATTTGTATTTGAGCTAATTGATATCTACTTCCAGTCTTTAATTTGAAACTAAAGCTTTCCCGTAATGTCGGCTTTTCACTTAAAGCATGGGTGGCTGGGCATATAACGATAACGGTGGTCTGCGTAAATACGCGAATAATCATGGTGTTGGAAGCATACCCCATGGATACATAATCATACTTTGTGGATGGAATAAGTATTATAATGTGCTGTGGACGGAGCTTGGTCGATGGAGTCATTAGCTTAGGTACCTACGGCTTTTGCTAGAAGTTGTTATGGTATCCAAGGGAAGTTGAAAATATGGTCAAAAATCTCTGCTACAACGTGTTATTTAAATAACTGAAAACCTCTTGAGGTGTCATTGTACTCATCAGTATGAACAACTTTTTCTATGGGACCAACCCTGAAAACAAAACATAAATCAGCTGCCCCCTATATTTTTATTCACATGAATCGACAAAATGGATCAGCTGACCTTTTTTCGCGATTTCTGGGTTATCCCCATAGTAAAAGTTGCTCATAACGATGAGTATCATCATAATATATATAAAAAATACTTAAATTATTAACTTGTTCAAACGTCTTTAAATTATTCTTAGTTATGGCTGTAATAATAAATTAAAACTTTAAACAAATAATTAAGACGTTAAGTGAAAATAAAGAAATTACGGATATTAGCTATAGATTATGCATAAACGGGTGATAAAATAAATATTTTAATTGAGTAGGTACCTACTTTAAAGCTCAATCAATGCAAATTACGAATGCTATTCATTCAAAATCGACTTTACGGACGAATAATCGAGCAGTAAAAGTCGATTAATTATATCGAGTAATTACATGCAGAATCGACAGGAAGCTCCTAATGTGCATGCATATTTATGTACAGTCGACTGCATGACAGTGGTTACACTTCAATTTGAAAACCGCCCTTCCTGCTTACGAAATAAAGATGCTGCTAATGTCAAAGTGTGCCGATGTGCGGTCGACCGTACTAGTTCGTCCCGCGGCAACGCCCACAATTTATTTCAAAACTCGTCCCCTTTACAACGTACATTGAAGATGCAAATACTGGGGTGTTTACATTAACGCCTATGAAGTGTTGGTTATTTGTCTCACGGTAAATATTATTATGAAAATAAGAAAACACTTAGACGATTTGCTAAGGAGAAGATTTACTATGAAAGTAAAATTTCAAGTACTTAAACATTAGCCAGGTGTTCGGCTGTAGTATCATCTTAAGACAAGCATTTAAGTGAAGTACTGTACAAATAGATATTGAAAATATAAACAAAGGTAGCATTATTGTTGCTGGTGTATCTGAAGGTGTTGAAATAAAGGGAATATTGGCGATGCAACAGAAAATGCCTATTATGAATGAAAAATCTAAATTCTGATAGAGAACAATCAAATCAAATCAAATACATTTATTTGCATAACACAGGTCAGAAAGATGATAAAATTATTATAAAATGTTCTTCGTGTATTACCATTAATGGTGTGCAAATGTTTTCATTACAGCGATATACCTAGATTATTTAATGAAATGTGGATCGATATTAACATTGTTTTACAATTATTTAATTAAAAATACAGAAATATACAATGCTAAATGCTAAGGACTAGCAATTTTTGGAAACGAGTTCTCAACATCAACACACGGGCAGGTAATAATATTTTCAGTCAATCATTCACGGACAATATCAGACTACAGTTAAACAAAACCCGTAACAAACAGACAAAATTAACACAATAATACGGTATAGTACATCGATACATCACGTATAACAGCATATCTGATCGCGCGTCAATCGAGAGGATTACGGAGACACGACATTATACATTATTTATGCATATTATTCAGATACGAGTTCTCGATATCTCGGTGTTTGATCGATATCCGTAATCGAAAATTATGGTGACCCTGTTTTCTTCCCGTTGCAGTTTGATTGAAAGAAAGAAAAAATAAAGACAGATTAGAGCACAAAATAAGGACAGTCCCATTTCCAGCAGTGTACAAAATTTATCGTTTATGGAAATCAGTTATAAACTACGATGCTATAGCGATATCAAATTACATTCGATACTGATCCTATATTTAGTCATAACTTATAATGTCACTACGCAAATCCTACAAACTAACGCTATTAATATAACATAAAGAATGTGTAAACATTCATTCCTGACTACACAAGTTACAAGCAATACAACCAGTTGCTCTATTAATGTCATAATTAGAAATAGCATCTATAAACTATACTCTGAACGTCTGTACTCCAGCGAACACAGTTCCATTGATAGAACTAAGAATTATTTTATAACGGTATCTGAGAAAATAATAGTCACTTGTAAATGCAGAATTAATTGCGTTTTCTATATGCAAAATTTATTTACGTTTATTAAAAGATTAATACGGTATGAATTAACTAACACCCACGCAGGTACAGTGAAACGAGATTCTACTGATAATATTAATGCACCGTGTGTGGACCGCTCTCTTCTGCGTTGAAATGCATAGGACAATGTCAATAAATGCCTAATGCATTAAACAGACGTTATTTCAATGGTACTTGAATTTAATATCAATTTGACCAATGGGTACTTGATTGACAGTAGAAAGTACACTGGTATAGGTACAAGGATCCAGCACATTAAAGGCTAATTTAAGAAAAATAAAGTTTTTAATTGCCTATGTCCAGCGAGCTATGGAAAGGGCTATGTTCGAAGTGTCTCTGAAAGATCGAATCTGAAACGAGGTGATCCAACAGATAACCGAAGTTGTCGACATAGGCTACAGGATCAGCAAGCTGAAGTGACAATGTGCCGTCCATACTAGCCGAAGAACCGATGACCGTTGGGGTAGACATATTTTTGTGGAGTGGAGACCGCGAATCGGCACACGTAGAGTGGGATACTCTCAGGCTATGTGGTGTGACAATCTTCGCAAGGTGGTGGTGGAGGATCTAGGTCAGTGACGTATTAAAATAGGTCTACTACTATAGGCTAATGATGATGATGTCCAGCAGTAGACTGCTGTAGGCTATATTGATTAATTGATTGAAATTCATGTGATTGAACTTAAATAGTGATAGAAAACCCAGTCAGTATTTGGAATAAGCACTGAAAATGACTCATGTAAAAAGCTACACGAACTGCGATAGGTATATAAACCGTGAAACTAGCTTCGTTTCTAAATACAAAACACTATTATAACAGAACACGTACAATATTAAATCTGTCGATACAGTAGTTGACTACATATTGAATACAAAATGGATCTATTTTCTCTTACGATACGTTGAAGAAACGCGCTGACACAAAACGGCTCAGTAGCTTACCTGCAAAGAAAAAACAAAATTTAATACATGTAAAAACATACATGTTAAAGATACTTAGTATCTAAAAAAAATGTTTGTCGTAGGGAAGGTTGTAACAGGTGTGCTTTAAAACACCATTGAATATTAAATACGCAATAAATGTCGATAATAAACAAGGCTTATTATGTAAGGCCCCGTTGTTTGATCAGTTAAAGCGTATCTTGTAGGAAAAGTTGTTGAACAAGTAGCTTTAGATTATGGTCAATTTTCCTAAAGTAACTATCATAATTGTTTTATAAATACGTGACTGAACATTACCTGTTTATGCAATAAAACAATGAGTAATCGTAACAAGCTTTAATATACAAAAAATTATTTTAATTCTGTCAATGAACGCAAGTAACAAATATAAAGAATCACATTGGAATTAATACAATAAGGACAAAGGTAACCAAGAAACAACAATGCAAATTAAAAGCAACGAACCAGAAGAAAAAGGTTACATAAGTACAGATTTTCACCAAACCTACTAACGCGTATAACATCGATTTCAGTAACATTCATTGAGGAAACAATGGCGATCGCAATAACCCAGAACAATGGACGGAAGATCGGCATACATTCATTGATCATGTAACATCTGAATTTGAATCAAAGATATTTGCTGTTGGTTCTGGTCCAGAAACACTGTGACTTATTGTGCAGATAGATGACCATTGACGCGATGAAGCAACCAAGAAACCAACATAGCAATAATGAACCATAAATTTATGCTTTTACAAACGAGGAAGTAATTTTAAGCTCCTCAAATTGTTTTTTTGTATATGCAGAATTTTTCTTCGCAGTCGATGCAAAATTGAAATTAAGTAACTATACCAGACAGACAACAAAGCATAACACCACATTTTTTTTCATGATTTATTAGCCAAAATTATTAAAACGGTCCCAAACTTCCTGGCACATCGTACTTACAAGTTTTGACAACTCAAACAAGAGCCTTAAAAATGCGAAAACAAAGGGATAATAAGTTTCTTCCGCTGATGTATATCGGGGATCGCTTGACGGACGTCTGCCCAACAAAGCTGTGATGGATGTAATTTAGGCCTTTCACGCCTATGAGCGCAGCGGACCGTGTGTTTGGGATATACAACGGCTTGTAAACACAAATTGGTTATTACGGAAAGATATCGTGTTGCTTAACACAGGAAATGATGGATCTCTGACCCGAATCAGAAATAGCTATGGAGATAATACACGGAACTGATTAGTTTTGATTTGAGGTTTTCCACTTTAACGCCACTTTATCTTATGGTGAACAGATGTTACGTAATGTATGGCTTGGGTTTTGGAATCCAAAAAAAGTGTGAATTCTGTTGCTGAACTTTTTTCGATGCTGTTTCAACAATTACCGCTGGTACAGACGTCATTTGTCAAGATGTAGCCAATTCCAACCATGGTGATAATCATTATGATTATTTTTTTGATGTAGATTCGTTTAAAACGGTGGTGTTTTATGATGCAGCGTTTATCTGATCAACTTAAGTGTAATATCAGAACACACGATTCGTCAGGCCATTTATCCGACTTGCGGTAAAATGATCGTCAATCATTCCCGACTAAAACAAGAATTTTATGATAAAACTCAAGTTGAAATAATTATGAAAGCAAACTTTATTGATTTAATACTGCTGTTCGATGATTGATTTATTGAGAATGCCTTTGAATAAATTTCAATTATGGGCAACATTTTCGTATTTTCTTTTCTGATTGAATCGGTATGACATTGCAAGTATTGATAAATACTTAATTGGATTTAGTTTTTTTACAAACAAAATATATTTTTTAGACATAATTAACCATGCCTACAAGTTCTTGCGTGTATTGTAATTATGTGTGATGTTTAATCATACACTCCATTGAAAGCAAACAATCAAACAGTGCCTTTTCCATACTAATAAGTAAAGACTTACTTAACAAATACAAATAAACGTCTAAATAAATAAATAAAAACGAATAAATCTCAGTAATAATATTGAATTAAGTTTAGATGAAGGTCAGTATTTTCAGTACCATTTTGCCGATGCACTAAGCACCATTGTGGCATGAGAAAATTGCATGGTGGGTGGAAAATTATATTAAATTCATCGTTCAACCCTATTGTGTGTAGGGCGAGTGTGCACTGGAGCGGGCCGGGGAGTCGCGCGACGGGGTGGGCGGCGCCATTCATGGCCAAGTCTGAATAGGTCCATAAACGCAAATTGCAGGGCTGGTGCACACAAGGTATTGTTGCATGCGTATTCAGAACAGCGGTGTTGCGTGTAAAGGAAACGTGTTGACGTTTGTCGACTGCCTAGTGCCTACATCTTCTTGTTTTGTTGTTTCCTACTTCAAAGTGTTGCTGAGAAATGAACTCGGATTTACGTCACGAATTTTTCAGTTAGAACTATTTATACTTGAAACAGGAACTTCCGTTCGGTGTGTGTGTGTGGCTGTTCGAAGGAACACAAAAAACTCAGAAAGGAATAATGATTGGTGAAATTAATATTTTAAGAACAATCGGTAGTGTTATGTCAAGACTGTAAAAGCTATTTAACATGAAAATAATAACAGCAAATAATATTTACACTTCTACTACAATCGAAAAGAAATTCACCAATAAAACGTGGGGTCATTCTCAAAAGATATTGTTTCTATAGCTTTCAATAAACACCGCGCCGGAAAGTTCGATCCTAGTTAGACCACAAGTCCGTAAGATTACGGTCAATAAACGCGGCCTGTCTACGGGTTAACCCGTACTGCCGCAGTCCACATCTGCAGTACATTCTTCCGCGCCGAACGTTGGCGTATCGAAATTATTAAAATTACGAACTTTATGTGCATGCTGCGTCTTCGTCTTATATGGCTTTGATGTACGATGAATTTGTGGTGACATAATTACAGCTTATGATTAGATATTATATCATTAAAACAAAATAAGTTCAGCCGAATTACATCGCATTATCACCAAAACGTCAGGAATACCAATTTAAATAGTATTATTTAAATTGGTATTCCTGACGTTTCGGAAGCTTTGCAACGTTCGTGGTCGCAAGGAGACTAATATGATAAGTGTATTTACAGATATTTCAGAAAATTATTTTTAATCCACCGTACAATTTTTATTAATTAAAATCGTTTCGATGCACGCAGTAGTCACTCACAGTATCATTATGTTTTACAGTATGGCGTGCTGTTTGGGATTTGATTATTTTTAGAACTGAGTTCCAAACAGGTTGTAGCTGCCATCCATCTTCTCTATAGACAATTTTCTTTCTTTTTATTTTTGGCTTTTTCTTAAATGTCACCAGCATCTAGTTACTTAAATAATCCTCTAAACATAATCCTCTAGTGGTCTAAGCAATGTTGTTTAGAGGAAGAGGAACTATATGTATATAGACGTAATTTCAGTAGCAACAGCTTAATTCATGTTTTGACTAAAGTCTGGGATTTAGAAGTCAACTACTGAATCATTAGAGCAACCGAAGAATTCAGGCAACCTATAACATTTCTAGCTTATACTTTTATATTGTTAACTACATAAGTTCAATGTGATCATTAAACAGATAGACATAATCATGCTTTAACTGTTATAAAGGACATACATAGTACATGAGTATAAACCCAGTAATAATAATGTGACGTACAGAAATACATCCGACACAGATTTTATAGTAATAATTTTGTGTCATCACATCGAGGTGTCATCAAAGCTCGGCCATTACAACATGATTACTTAGCTGTACATTTATGATATAAAGGAAATTGTAAGCTATAAACGGTTCTATGATAATCTTTCTCAAAGATTTTATAGGAAAATTTTAGTTTTGCTATATTTTTTGCTGTAGTATAGAAAAACCTTTCAATGCCACAGTACCATAGTAGCTCACTAATAAGTCAGAATTCACATTAAATATGTTTAAAATCATAATTAATCTATGAGATATTACTCTCATCTCTTACAATATTCCAATTGCTCTTGTCCCTTCTTGGTCATGGAACTCCGAAGGTATTGTAATTAAACAATGAAATAACGAGAAATATTGTTTCTCAACATCTGAATTCGTTTATTAGTCGAATAATCGAGAGATGAAGACATCTAAAAATTCTTAATTAAAAGTATACAAACGAATTCGTTTTTCATTTTCCAATTTCATAGAGATTGAAATATGTGGGTGTTAATCGAATTACAATTATAAATTTACTTCAATCGATAAACGTTGATGGTCTGGTATTTAGGCGAGTTTACTCGAGTATCACATTCATGCACGTGAGATACCCTCCAATTACAGACGCTCATACCGACACGGTTCGTTTACTCGACTATTTATTAACTCGCATTCTTACTCGATACCTATTACTAAATCGTACAAGTGATGTGCCGCTAAAGCAACCTCGAACAGTCTGAATAGTCGATTATTCAATGGAGGTAATAAATGCAATAAAGACTTTAATTGATTTCATTAATCTTTTTGTGCATTAAAAATAAATTATAGTTCAATTAGAATAATCTTTCTCATAAGGATGTATGTTAATTATTCGGAAGCTTATAATTAAATGTTTGAATTAGCAGCTTAAAATTGCATGGTTAATAGTCTATTATGAAGCCTGTATCTACTAGTTTCCGGTCTATAACATTTTACTAACAAAGAAGGTATATTTTTGTTCCTAGGATGATTCATGCTACACCGTGATGGGAACGAGGCGGGTGCGAGCCGTGCTCCGGACGAGGCCCGGCCGAGGCACTTCATGAACATTTTGTATGAAACAGACGGAAAGCAGTTCATACTACACCGAGCGGCCTCGGTCCCGTCACGGTGTAGCATAAACCATCCTTTATTCGCAAATAATAACAAAATGAATACCTACCTACTTTGTGTAGTTATGGAATTCAAATTTAAATATTTCTTTACACATCAGTAACTGCAAGTAGTTAATTATAAACTTCTATTGATAGCCATTATTAAATCCAAACACCTGTCAAAGAAAGTCATATTTAACTATCGTGTGTGAGGGAGATATTATCAATATCTATGCCTAATGGCTCGTAATAACGAAACCAATTTGAAAAACAAATTGACTGACCACAATTAACAGCTATTAAATGTTTATTTGTTTAAATGATTATGCACAGATTGCAAATTTTGTTTATTTTTGATCTTTAATGCAGAGTCATTTATAGATATTTCGAAGCGTTTTTAATTATTAATCAATTTTAGACTCTAATAAAAAGTTGATCGGCGTTTTTATTCATGCTGGCAAACTTTTTTTACTATTGCAATTCGACTGTTTTGGTAATTAGAAATTATGGGATTTTTGTCGCAAAGAAGTAATCTCGGTCAATCTACTGTTTTGGCCTGAAAATATGCCAAACTTAATGAAAAAAAAACTCAAACAATTTTTATTATTTTCCTTTAGCAGGATTTTTCCCCTCAAGCGTTTGGGTCAAAAAAACAATTTTGGTTGAATGGATGGGCGCCATCGCTTATGGCTCGCGATGGTTCCAACTTGCATTTTGTACGAAAATGTTATGGACACAGGGTAACTTTTTGATTGATTAAAATATAGTGCCTGCCTTTTTGACTGCCTCGTTGGTCTAGTGGTTGCAAGTGCGACTGCTGAGCGTGGGTTCGTGGGTTCGATTCCCGGGTCGGGCAAAGTGTTATTGGGTTTTTTCATTAGGAAATTCTCAGTAGCAGCCCGGAGTCTGGATTTGTGCCCGGTCAATGGCAATAGGCTCGCCCCCTAACTATAACATAACTGGCAAAATGTGGGTGTACTATTACACCTCTGCCTACCCCTTCGGGGAAAATACAGGCGTGATGATATGTTATGTTGTTGTTAAAACATAGTGACAAAAAAACTTGATTGACCCAAATAATATAGTGATACATATTGAAGACTACTCAATTATGTAAGGAAATACTGGCTGCTTCTCAGCTGGGACAACATTTCTGGCTCTGATCCAACAGGACACTAGACTAAGCACGAAATTGCGGAACAGATTTTGCTCAAAGATTGTTTATGGATTTAGATGCTTCGACTACACACGACGTACGTAACTATACACGATGTTTTTTTTACTATAGTTTGTGACATTACCTGTAATTATGATTTATACTAGGTGGCCTATTTGCATAGGACCACCTTCTGCACACATTGTTATGTATACTCTACCCTTCTATAAAAAAAACGTGAATAGGTTGTTGGTGTGCCTTTTAGTAAATAAATATATAAAATAATCAAACAGTAACAGCCTCGGTAAAATAAAGGTAATGTAACTATCAAGATAAGGGTGGGTACACACGTGGCCACACTGTTTGCGAAAGAGGCGCACGGCGCACCTAACAGTTGCAGTAATTGCACGCGTGTATCTTTCTTAAAAAAATATTTTTCAAAGCTTAATTCCTGCTCTACAGTACCACTGTTTCTTCCTAAACGTCTATTATTTTAATTCCCAGAAACGCAAAAAAATAAACAACATCTAAATTGAATCTCAATTCACGAGATGTTGGAGAAAGCTCGATAAAGATGAAACTTCAGCATTCCATCGACAATCAATGACTAAGCAGATTCATCTGACATTGCATTGCTATTTATAATATTCTACAATACATGTAATAAATGTACTTTTGAACACTTCAATTTTGATAGAAAGTTTATATTCTTGTAAAGTGATGTAGCATATTTTATTGTACGCTTGTTTGCTATAATTTTTTTGTACAAGAATCGTGCGTTTTAATTAAAACCTTTTTCCTATTTTCTTTCCATGACTCGACCTTTTAATTATTATTTTTCGTAGCAGATATTGGCGCATTATGGTACCAGAGTTATTCAGAGGTAACATTGAAAAAGTCATTATTCTTTTGTTGTAAAGTACACTGAAATACTATAGTTTTCCTTAAATGCTTGCAATATAGGTATTAGGTAATACTATAAATAGGACTACAAGTCTTTTTGGTTTTTGTGACTCTTGCCATCAATTTGTTTTCTTAGTTTCCTAATTTGAGCCGAGTTATTTCTTACAAAACTAGCCATCACTTAGAGCAATCCATGGAGCAATCATTAGACATTAGCTGCAACAATTTACTCCAATTTTACTTGTCCCGATAAAGTCAATTCTATATTTAGCTCGATTTTATGGCATTAATATAATTTTAAACAAGCCTGTAACTTTCTTCGTAATATCACGAATATATATTAACCTTAAACATATACGTGTTTAATGAGTACGTACACTGCGCATATTTTAATATTTTCCTAGCAAGTACCGTTCCAGTTTCTTGGGCATATTTTCATATAGATTCCATGCAATAGAAAACGATTATATGTGGCTAGAAACTAGAGATGTACCTAAATGATTCGCATATCTACAGAGCAAATAGAGCGTCAAGAAAGTCTCTCATCGAACGTTATGCACATAATTTTATATCTAGACTAATATTTCCAGTTATTCTTGACCTCTAATGTGTATGGGAACGTGTGGTCGTGAGAGTTCAAGACGTGGTTTGAATCCGGTTCACATAGTGCAAAAAATCTTTAGCAATAAACAGTGAAATTCACATGATGGTTATGAATGAAAAAGTGGAGTCAGCTTATGAGCTAAGTTATTAACGGAAAATAACTGTACATTATCTATGTAAGTTTGTCAATTTTATTAACTCACGTCCGTTCTCATTTACAAAACCATCATAGTAAACATTATGCTCTACAATCAAGTAGCTGCGTACAAGTATAAATCCTATCGGCTACTAATATACAAATCCATTAAACGCAAAACATAATAATAAAAAATTAAATAATAATAATATTATATCTGTAAGTCCATCAACCGCATAACAAATGAGATAAATGTACGTACTAATTTCTTTACACGCCGCAAATCGCTATGACTGTCCATGTAATTGAACCGGCCATCCATCATTTTACCGATCTTTCAAACTTACAAGCTTAGGACCAAAGCACACACGATACTTTTAGCACCGGCGATTACCGATTTTGTGGCTGCATCGATGCTGCAACTCATTTTGTACGATTCACATCTAGCAAAGCGCGTCGTCGTGCATCGGCACGGATGGAAGAGGATGCGCACGCAGCCGGGCGCTTCCGCGTGCATCTGCGAGTATTTCAAGATACATATACATTTATATCACATGCAAATATGAACTTTAATAGTGAATTAAACATTTCAATTTCCTTTACCGCACTGTAAAATGCGTTCCGATGCGCGCCGAAACGCTCCGTTAGGTGTGGATCATACATTATTGCATTAGATTGCATTTAAGTCACACGTTTTAGGGATTTTCTTGATTCTAAATCAGCTGGTAGAGAGGTAAAGCCCATGCAAGGGGGATTCGCTGCATCTACTTTCCGAAACTAACTATCAAATATGTGGAGTCAAGAGTTCCGAAAATAATCGTGTGTGCTTTGGCCCTTACAGCTACTGGTTTAGCGAAATTACTCGGTCAACGAGTGTAAATTACATGTGATATCAAGTTTCGTTGCGGGATTTCTATCATGTATCAATAAAAGTGAAACTCTATTGTTTGGCCTGAACGGTAGTTTTACCGCAAAATATGCCCATGTATTGTAACGGGACTTCATATTTAAATGAGCAAATTTTTCACTTATTTATATAATATGTAATCGTTGTATGTCAATATGCTTGCTTATGTCAATTTTTATAAGGTATTTGATATTCGATTCGCGTCAGGCTATGAACGGGTATAGCTTGCAAATATTATTTGACGGTATACATGAATGTTATTTATATTAGTAAAATATTTTAATATACATTTCTAAATACTGTTATAGGTGTTTCTCATAGTATGTAATGTCATACATAAGTGAACAACAAGTCATCAAAAAATTATAATACAGAAGTTTATAGAAAAATATATTTAAAAGTCTTAAAAGTGAAATTCTTAAAATTCTAACTTTACATGATGTTCATTGGATGTTCCATATGAAATACATACGACCAAAGACTTTGTATACTTTAATACGACATTCTTGGGATGTTTCCTTTTGATTACTAAGCAAAAATGGGTCAACTTTATTTTTGAAAATCGAACCATTTTCCAATAATAACAGCCAGTATTTGCCGTAGCTTTTACCGTCAATTTAGTTAAAACGAGGCACGCGATGTGAGGTCGGTAACAAATTAGTTCACACATTAAACTATCCGAACCGTTCTGTTAGCAAATTATACAAATTATCAGTTTACTTACTTTTGAGTGGCGCTGCCGCCTTGTTAGATCACTACTTCAAACTTTCGTTTTTGTATTGTTTAAATTTTGTTAGTTAATAAAGGTTCCCAGGAATTTTAACAAGCAGTTTACATTAGAGACTAGTGGCAGACGTATTGAGTGTCCTTTGCCTACTTAAATTAAAAAAGTGTGATGTGAGTTTCGAGAGCTCCAAACCAAAATGCTAAATGTAGAATGGGAACTCTTATTGCTTGCTTGGTTCTACAGCAACAATAAGCTTCCAGACTTATCAAAACTGTCCCAACAAGCGATTGGAAACTATTTCAACTTAAAAAATAGTCCAGCTATTTTGGAATGTCTTGTGAAATCCTAAAATATAAATTCGGAAGGGAAGAAGTCGTCGCATGTGGCGTGGTAATTCTAAAAGTAAAATCGTGGTCGTAGTTTTATGTGAAGGCCCGAGCATGGAGAAATAATAACGGAATGTGGTGATGAATAATATCTATCCCTAACTCACGACCGATGCAGTAATTATAATAATGGTATCTACCTTGTAGTAAAAATACAATAACACGCATGATTCACTCACAAAATTTATGTTCGGTAGGTATTAACATCAATTGAAATCCAAACGTATTGTATTTTCAACGGCCATTGACTGTCCGATGATGCATAAAATTAATGATAAACTTTTTAAATTGTTTCCGAGATATTTGCACGAACAATGCCTGTAAAAGGCGGGTACATCCTAAAAAAATTGAAGGTCGGGGACGATGTATCAATGAATGAACCAAACAAACCAATCATACAAGTTATTTCTGTTACAAAAAGTGAACACACAACTTTCAATCTATTTCAAAGTATAATAAAGGCTATAATGGAATGGAGATAATCAATTTATGCTTTGAATTATTGGCATGCACGTTGTCATATCCGTTACAGGAGCTATGGACCGAGACTTAAGAAGCTATTGAATGTAATACAAGTATAGATTACTGACCATATGTTCGTGTAGCTATTAGAGAAGTAATCTCACATTTTAATAGCTAATCGCTAAATATTAGCGAGACTGACAATTTAGAACCGAGAAATAATTACATAGATGTTCCAGAAAGAATAGAAAGCTGTACGTGTAGGTACATCACATTTTAATAGATTGTGTAACTACTATTATCCAACTACGCAAAAACATTGCAGTTGGTCACATAAATTATCAGGACGCACCTCACCACACATTTTTTTTTGACAATAAGAAATTATCCCTCATGAAATTTAATTAGCATCGGAGACAAAAATTTATGATCTTAACTCCGATGAATTGTCTTTACAGATATGTACCCATAGCCATGTCCCTTAGATACCAATTGGAGCTTGCAGTATCCTATACTTACCTACTTAATTTATTATAGCATTAGACAAATATCGCTAACAAGGGCATGAATATCTATTGATCAACTTCTCCATGCAGAGTTTCAACATATTTAAATTGACCTACCAGGTTTATATACTCAGTATCAGTAGTCTCCAACTCCAGCTAGAAACAGTAATGTATTTTAACACTTCCTGGCCTTTTAGGCTACAATCCCACTAATATTATAAATGTAAAAGTTTGTGAAGATGTTAGGATGTTTAGATGTTTGTTACTCAATCATGCTGTAATGGCTGCACAAATCTGGATGAATTTCGGCACACAGATAGAACATATCTCGAATTAACACATATGTTACTTTTTATCCCGGGATATCCGACAAAAATATAATTTCATCAAAACAAGGATGTTTAGCGTAACAACATAACATCAGTTCTATAATTGTCAAATAATCCCATAAATCCTGACTCATTAAAACGCTCAAAATAATTACAGCAATCAAAATACCTCCATAGTTTGTACGAAAACAGTGAGTTCAAAACTAAATTGTTTAATCGACTGCAATTTAACAATTGTCAGACTTCCTTCATGACATCGTTTGTATTTTCGTAGAACCGTGAGTAAGTCAGTGACTAAAACTATACAAAAATAAATGAAGGCTTTGTTTAGAATGAAAAAAGGTACATTTGTGTCACAAGTAACTGTTAGATGAAGATAATGACCCCTAAGTGTCGGCTCTTTCAAAATATTATGAAAGCAAGTAGGTAGCTAAGGCAGCGGGTCCAGCTTTCATCTCGTAGATCTAAATCATTTATATCTCATTTTTCATCTTTCAAAGAAGCTTTTAGTTTCAAATATTTATTTTCTACACTTCTTCTATTATTTTTAATGTTGCGTTTAGAGTAGCATTGTTTGTTGCTTTTTAGATTTATTATAGTTCTTCGTTGACATTTCGATGTCAGTAAATTTATCATAGAGAATTAATGAATAAAAGAACTGATACAAGAATAAGCTCTATCCAATTCTATGGCTCTATCCTTAAGCCTTTTAATCTTAAGCAAAACCCCAAACTATTCTAAATTTCAAATTGTTCACTTAAAGGCTCTACCACACAGATGCGTTAATAACAGTCGATATTATTGCATGCGTTATTGCTATATCTGTTGCTAGTACATTTTGTATTGGGACGTATATTATGCGATTTTTTACACACCGCTGTGATAATGCGTCTCAATACAGAATGCAATAATAACGCATGCAAAAATATCGGCAGTTATTAACGCATCTGTGTGGTGGTGCCTTTAAACTTTTCCGAACAAGTTATGCAACCGGTCAAAAAAGGAGGACACTATTGTTTAAAGTCTGTACAATTTTATTTGTGACATCGTACATCAGTATCTAAACTCAAGAACCTATATCAAGTCAATCTAATAAGTTTCACATCCACCGGTGTTTTATCTAACTTTCATTTCACACTGCATTACCGCGACTCTTACAAAAAAATAATAACCTCTCATTTGTCCATGTTTACGTACCTTTTGCGAGCGCAAGCGCATCACACATTCGTAACTGTTAGTGATGTCCGTGACAGATGTGTACATAACTCTCTGTAGTAATAAACCCTATCTGGATGTAGATCATCGTTTTCGTGCGCGCGCGCACCTGTACATTTAGACGTCGCATGCGCACGCTTCACTCACGACCGCCATCCCGTTAAGTCCCATTTACACGGTACCAAACACTTTCCCTGATTCGAGTTTTTTTGGGAAAATATTTAAAAAATTCTAACATGTGGATGTTGACACTTTCGCGTCGGTCTGGCGCGTGGACAAGTTTGTCGACTACTTCAACTAGTAGAATGTTTGTTTATTTTCTTTACAATTCAACTATTCACAAGCAAATGAGCTGTTGACTGTTCGCAGGGAATTTATTATTCAAACAAAATATTGGCTTTTTCCCTAAAATGAGGTTTACATACACGTCTTGTGTTTATTCTCTCTCGTACCTATAATTTTAATTCGGAGAAATCTCAAATGGTTACCAAGATAATAAAACGAAAGCTTTATTTACGTAGTACTTATAATAAATTTCGAATCTTATGGATGCCAAAGATTTATTATTCTATGTAGCATAATAATAAGAGCACGCGACAAAGCCAGTAGCTAAAAGATCATAATGCAAAGTATCACTATCAGCATTCAATCTGCGCATAATATGGTCAACTTAGATAAACAGATTACTGATTATTACTTAGAAACTGTATAATAATTTAAACCTTATATACTACCGCTACGCAAACGTTGAGTTGTTGTTGTTGAGTTGTTGTTGTTGAGTTGTCATAGTTGTTGTCGTACTTTAGGTTTACGTTCCGGTATGAGTTCTCAGACCATTTATTCCAACCACTGTCAAATAAAACCATTAGAAAACATACAATATTTTTACAAATTTTAAAACTAACGTAGGATTATTTTCGACCCCACTGCATTTCTAAAATACCCACATTATGCAACTTACAAACGCATTGGCCTGTAAAACGAGATCGATTCGTGCACCACAAGCTCGCTGCGATAATCCGTGGTCGTGTGAAGTGTGCTTTATATCGATGTTCGCCACTAAATCATCGACATCAGCCCACTGCACTGTACAACTGAGCCCTTTGATATTTTATATCTTAACATCTTTATTGTCCAACATAAATCTTAGAAGAGCACTGATTGGGCGTTCGATAAAAATATATTGGCTGTCATTCGTCTTGGCGTAGTGAAACATTTATATGATTAATGTAAATACTACACTTTCTATATTTTGTGGTACATTTATGTAATTATTCTTTATGTGATCGATAAATTATGTAATTACTTATACAATTTGGAAGTATTACGGATAGTTCAACATCAATCTGATCTCGACATTCTTATTTTAAAGATAAATTATGTGATTAAAAATCTTGATATACAAATGATGTGACCATAAACATAACATTTATCATAAAGTATTTGTAAACATGAGATAATTTTATTGTAGTAAGTGTTTTTCTCTGTTTAATCGAGCGATATTTTGATCAAGTTATCCGTGTTTCTTGATTAAATTTAAAACTAAACACTGGCCAAATCCTAATTCAGCTTTAGAGCCCCCGCAGACTACAGACTGTCGGCCGATAGAGGTGTTTAATATAATTGAATAATTTCTTAAATTTTAAGAAATGATTGATTTGATACTTGGGTGATGTTGTTTTTAGGGGGAAATCGAGCCTGGCGGTGTACGCACTCCCATTTGTCGTCGTACTGTACTATTACGACTACTACAATAAAGACAACAATGTCACAACAATGAGTTTAAGATAACATCTCCATCATACAAGATAATTGCGCGCTACTACTATAAATTGAAAGTAAATAAGCAACCAATTGAAATGCTTTGTGTAAAGTAAAATGGCGGCAATTTCACGCTTTTACAATTCGCAGTCATCAGCAGTGAACGTTTATTCGCACTGTTATTATAAAACGCTTTTTTTCTATTGTCATATAGTCGTGTATTTAGGAACGCGGAATTAATTCACTGTATAATTATTACGGTGCATATACTTTATTTTTCATCATGTTATCAACCCGACTACATACGATCGATTATTTACTATAGCCTGCCCGCGGCTTTGCCCGCTTATAATTAATTTTATCACAGAAAGACTATCGCGCATCCCTCAAGAACTGTTCATCTTCCCGGGACAAGTACCCTATAAGTTAATCCGGGTTATGGTCTATCTGTGTGCCAAATATTTCATCCAAATCCGTTTAGCCGTTTCGGCGTGATTGAAGGACGATAAACAAACAAACATCAATAGTTTCGAAATTATAATATTAGTAGAATGACAGGCTAGATCGTATGGTTGACGGAAAAGAAAAGGTCAAAAAATGGGCCCTCTCACTCTACTTGTGGATGAAGGGATTATTTTGATAAGACGGATGGCATATACAACGTGGAGATGACAATACGACATTAAATGAAAACACGGTTATAACTAGTTTATAGAAACACATAAATAAGTTGGTAATAAGTAACACCATTTGTCAATCGACTTCAAAAAAAGGAGGAGGTTATTATCATCTGTAATCATCGAGAAAGAGATTTTAAAATCATATGGATTCGCACAGGTCTTTGCCTAGAAAAATGGTCCTATACATTCAAAATGTATTACAAATTTACAGATTAAACTATTAACTGTATTGTTTTTTTTGTGTTCGGTCAGACAACGTGATACTCTGTACGTGGTTTTATTTAATGTCGTATTGTCATCTCCACTTTGTATATGCACTGATAGCCTAACGGTTTAATGTTTGCCTTCCATGCATGTCTGAATTCCAATCCAGCCTGCACCTCTGACTTTTCCGATTCATGTGCGGATCAGAATTTGTTTAGCACTAGATTTCACAGTGAGGAAACTTGCACACCTAAGAGTGCTCCATAAAGTCCTTGATGGTGTTTGTAGTCCACCGACCCGCAACAGGCGAGCATGGTGGACTAAAGCAGACCTCGGACACTTAATACAATATTAATGCTAGCACCACCTACCAGGTGGCGAAAGGACCATATAACACGATTCCCACCGGCTTCCCTATAGGAATTGCTTAAATACAGATCAACGACATTTCTATGCTAATTTATTGTTCTAAAATACGAAAAAAATAAGAAAAATTAAATTAAAATTGTTAAATTGTTTTATTTTATTTTATTAAAGTGCGATCTTAGCTATTTTACGATTTTTTGGTACCTACGGCTTCCCTATAAAAAATATTTACCCTTCGCTACTGCCACCTACATACACAAGATTACGTCTGTATACGAACGCACAACACACGTGTAGGTTAGGGATGCTCGCCGCTCGTAATACCGACTAGGTTCCAACTTCCAAGCGCTTCTCAGTAGTTCACAGAAATGACGTGCTTGTATAGCGACTGGCGAGAGACGTCCATAGCAATCTTGCAGTCCAAGTGTCGTCAAACTGCGGGCGCGTGCGGGGCGCGGGCGAGGAGTCTTGAATTGGCGGGGGGCGGTGAGTGGCCATTCTGTACGTTAGAAATATTAGATATTTCTGTGACTAAAGCAAGATTCCTTCTCATTCTGAAAAGCGGCCAGCAGTGAGACAGTAATGGGTTGGTTATGGTAATTTAGCTCTCATTGAGAGGCGCATATTCAGCATTTTCAAAGCTCATGTCAAACCAACCCTTTTGAAACATAATAATATGCTTCTGATTAGGTTAGTCTACAATAAACTTAACATAATTACAAGCTAGCTCTTAGATTATCTAGTGCCAAAGGCTTAGATACAAATCTAGCAAGGACCAGCCTATAATAACATGTATAATAAAAACTTGTAACACATCTTTATAAACTGGATAAGTTCAAGACGGGTTTTAAAATGTATACATACTTTTATCTACATACAGTTAGCGGCCCTTTAATACACTTACGAAAAAATGTATAGGTACTGTTACATAAGCTAGAAATCACAAAGCAATGGGTGACTGACTTCTGTACCTAAGTATAATAAAACAATGTACACGTCGCGCCAAAATTATCCAGAGGAGAGGTGCTGACATGATTAAGTCCCATGAATTATAGAGAAGAAGGGAAGAATCCTCGCAAAAGAATGGCGTTTAATGGAGGATGCCCTTAATATGACGTGTAACAAGGGCTGATAAAGAAGATTTGCCTACCAACTAAAATATAAAATACGTGCTAACTCAGATAATTTTCGGACAGAAAAATAGTACCTGGTGATATAATCCTACCTGGCGATATAATCCTACCTGGCGATATAATCCTACCTGGCGATATAATCCTACCTGGCGATATAATCCTACCTGGCGATATAATCCTACCTGGCGATATAATCCTACCTGGATATATAATCCTACCTGGATATATAATCCTACCTGGCGATATAATCCTACCCGGCGAACTACAGTTCATTACGCTCGACTAGTTGCGCTATTGCAACCACTATAACACTACAATTAAAACGAGTAAATAAAGCAACAATAGTAATTGGCATCACTATCACCAGAACAAACGCGCAAAATACTCGAGATCTAAGATAGATCGACATTCCGTCTGATGTCCAGCGATTTGTTACATTTAGCTCACAATAGCTCTCATTACGCTGAAAACGCTTCATTCAACACGAACAGGTTCTGGAGCTTTCGCCTTATTTACAGCCTTTCAATGTTTCAAACTTTTCAAGAATGTCGTGACTTCGAGTGTAACTATCACGATCTAATCTGCTGTTATTGTGTATCTGTAACTATTGTTAATTGACGTTAATATTGAGGCAGATAGTTGAAATGTTTCGGACAAAGATTAAGAAACGGTAAGCCTAATAATTGTTGAAACTTACTATGATTTCTATACAATTCCGGTTGTAGCATTCTAAACTTAAGTTTGTAAAGTTGTATGATAAGTTTCCTGATAATACGAGCAAGTGGTCTTTGGAAAAGTTATAGGAACTGAAATGTACAGTAAAAACAGCCTTTCGAAACAGATACAGTTTGCCTGTTTTGAAAAGCAGTGTTACGTTGCTGTGCTGCAAATATAAGGTATTTTTAATTCATTTCTAATTCTTTGAGGGATGATTGTACTTTTCAATTTGAACAACTTTTATACTATGATACCAACTTTGAATTAGCCAAAAAAATATTCGTTGCATAGATTTTTTTTCGTTTATTTCACCAATATTTATATATCTTTTTGAAAATTTTATGTTGGTGTCATAATAAAAGTTGTTCAGTACAATCATTCCTCAAAGGGTTATTAATAAATAAAAAATAACCCCGTACAATATATGTTAAATATAATATGTACCTTGAGTACACAACATTGACAAATCCTTACAACGGGCAAGGAAAAGATAATCATTATACCATTTCACACTTCGCAGCAAAGTTATTGATTTACGATGACACATTAACAAATGACGCCCATCTATTCCTCGGGAAGGCTCATAATCACAGCACCCTAACAGTTTGCAAGCCTACGTAATATCAATCAAAAGTTCCTCATTACAAGTCGCCGGTTCAAACCCGACCAGTTTCGTGACCATCTTTTTGCTATTAGAAAGTAGGAATCCATCGGTGTTTTACTGAATTGCAATTTATTTAATGTGGGAAAGAGATAAAAAAAGGATTTGAAATGCAAAAGGTTTGGCGATTGAATTACGTTATCTAATCAAAGAATTCCGTTGTCTGGCGGGGACCACACTTGCTACTTAGATAACAAACGAAAGTATCTACCTATTAGTTTCTGTCGTCGTTGTTAACGGGTGTAATATTGGTCATTTGGAAATGGTTGGCGGTTAAATAGAGCTTCAATACCATGTTTTGATTTGCTTCGCTCAATGGTAGGCTTCAGTTAGTGTAAACATGAAGCATTTGTCTAGAGGTAGTCATTATTACACTGAAGTAAGTATCGTTCGTAACTAACTAACTTTTACAGTGTTTGCGTTTTTGGAATTGTATAGGAACAGATTTAATGTTAACGCAATAGTAGCGATAATCTGCCTAATGTCTAAGAAACTTACTATGCGACTGACTGACTGAAAAAATATGGATTGAATAAAGATAGTGAAAGAAATTCATCACTCGTTTCTTCTAAATACTGTGAAAACGGAAATGATATAAATTACGCTAAGCTCATCATTGTACAGTCGACTGCATGACAGTGGTAACACTTCAGTTCGAAAACCGCCCTTACTGCTTACGAAATAAAGATCCTGCTAATGTCAAAGTGTTACCACCGACGTGCGGTCGACCGTACTACAATGCAACATCAATCAACTAAACAATCCAAATAAAAACAGTTCCCTCGTAATACATATATGCCCGCGGCTTTGCCCGTTTGGAGATCGTTTGTCACGCATCCCTCGGGAACTATTAATTTTCCCGGGATAAAAAGTAG
The DNA here is from genome assembly GCA_949699075.1 of Asteroscopus sphinx. Classification (NCBI taxonomy): domain Eukaryota; kingdom Metazoa; phylum Arthropoda; class Insecta; order Lepidoptera; family Noctuidae; genus Asteroscopus; species Asteroscopus sphinx. The sequence goes on along the minus strand of OX453022.1, from coordinate 14,026,640 downwards.
CTTATATATTAATCCGGGTTATGTTCTACCTGTATGCTAAATTTCATCCAAATCCGTTCAGCCCTTACAGCGTTATTGAGTAACAAACATCAAATAAGACAAACATCTTCACAAAGTTTCACATTTATAATTTGTTTGTTTTCATTTTTCATTCTGTTTTCTATAGCTGTAAGTCTTCCATATAAAATTAAATAAATAATATTAGTCTCTATTAACGAAGCTGCCATTTGCTGCAACTGAGTGGGGAACCTCGCTGTCACAGCTACGGCTTGCATGTGGCCAAATGTCCGGAGGATTACTTTTTATGTACTTACCTTATGAGTATTTTTATTTTCTTTATATACTAGCTGCTTTGCATTCTTTAGTTTATTTAAATGATGCACGCTGTTAACTGAGACAATAAACAATTCGTCTTTCCTTTTTTCCTTTCATTAAAAATAATGAATGACACATTTACATAGGACTCGGTAAACACGGTGTAGAAAGATAGCGTCGTCGTCCGTGTAATTACAAGTTCATAATAACAATGGAAGACAGTAATTAATCTTGGATGAATTCCAGCGATTCCCAACAAGTGTGCGCGTGCGGCGGTCTAACGGGCCAGCGATAATCGCGCCGCGATAAAAAAAAAGCGAAGCGAGCGCATAACGGATCGCGCGATGCGCTTGGCCCGTCATCGCGATCGCTGCGCCTGCGCCGCGTGGTGCTTTTATTTTGTCATTACTTGTTATCTAACTACAACATCGCAAGTTTTTGGGTGCGAACGTGCTAAGTAAGATTCTTTTGTAGTGTCGCCCAAGTTTTTTACGTAAAGGCGGAAATGAAATCGAGTCGGTTTTTCAGCAACAAAAAGTCTGTAGGTACCTAGGTACTTATTAATAAAATATCTTTACGACACCCTAAATCGTCTTTTCAATTAGGTTTTAAAAGTTTCTTAAATTTTTAATACATGTTATCTATTCCCAAGTTCGTTTATTCTTATAATTATAACATCAGCAGTATACGGGAGCCCATCAATCACTTCGTATCGAACAAGGCAACTCCGACACATAATTTAAAATTCTAATGCACACTAATTTTTACGCTCACCTCGGCAGTTTATTACGTACGAATAAGTTATAATTAAACACTCATTACTTACTAATTAATTATTATAATAAATAGGCATTTAACTCATTACTAATTGCTTCATAAGCAAGCTGTGAGAGACTTAAAAAGAAAATATCTTTTTACAATCACGTTTTCTCCTTGTTGCTAATGAGGAGATACTCTTACAGCAAGATTTCTCCCTGATGAGTAATCAGAACATTAATCTGATCAATATCTATAAAATATTGATCCTTTCGCAGGTTAATCTAGCGAGACAAATTGAGGAAGAGCGATAATGTTTATAATATCGCTACTAAATGATTAGACCTTTACGAGTTGGTAATGATAGTCGTAAAAGTATCATTTATGAGTGAATGAGACCGCTAAAGAGTTGTACTGTTAGGCTATGAACCTTTTATGCGAACTCAATGTTGAATTCATAAACGATAAAAGTTATGAGTGAAAGCTATTAGCTGAATGGTGCCAAGTCTGAGATAAGAAGAGTTATGTCGTTGATAACTTCTATAATTTATATGAAAACGAGTAACAATCGCATAAAAAGTACCTGCAAGTGTTACCATCCATGCAATTCTTGTATTACAAGACAGTAAAAAAATTAATGACTTCTTCTTCTTCTTCTTTCTTTTAGCACCTCACAACTGCGTATGTTTACATACGTCCTTATAGGAATATTTAGTGGCAATTAAACGATTTTTATAATCTGAATATTTCCTTATAAAATTTGCTATCAACATCATTATCCCTCATAGCTGTAAGTTTTAGTAAGAACTTACAGATTATTTATTTATTTGCTATTCAAGATAATAAATTTCAAAGCTGGGTTCGAGACACTAAATGGCGGCACGGGGTTAGAAGGGCTGCCACCGTAAATAATTTCCTTAAACGTAATGGTCAAAAAGCTTAGCAAGCTTACACTTTATGAAGAAAAGGTAAAAGCCTTTGTAGCTGCCAGTGATTGATGGCGAGTTTCTATTTTTAAAATGGAGGTTCTAATGTCATTTAACGACCTTACAGCGGTCACACGGGTTTAAGGTGTCGAAATGTGTACCGTAACATCTGATGTTGAATTTTTTTTAATATCATAAAACAATGCCGCATGTGAAAATAATATTGTACCTACCTACTATTAAATATTTACGTAAATCTGATTAACCTACACTTCTTCCTATTAATATTATAATTGTGAAAGTATGGATGTTTGTCTGTTTATTTGTGCTTCAATAACGCTGAAATGGCTAAACGGATTTTAATTAAATTTGGCACACAATTAGATCATGTCCTGGATACTATACGGGATACTTTTCTTTTATTTTGTTTGGACATTTCATACTTTTTATCGACACACCAAGAGAGCAAAGCCGCGGGCGTCAGCTAGTTTATAATATTTAGGTAGGTATATGGTTTGACATCAATATTGGAATAAGAAGATTAAAATTTGCATGTTTAGTAAGCGCTACTATATTTCATAGTTTCTACTTTTCTCAGATCGTAAGGGAAGTAGTGTAGACTAGGTAATAAAATAATACAAGGTGTTGACTTTGCACCGTCTTTAAAGGCTTACATTCAGAGACGAATCTAAGCGTGAACTCATGCTTCAAAGTGTCAAATAGCACTGCATTTTGACAGCTGGAAGCATGAGTTTACGCTTAGATTTGTCTCTGAACTTAGTACGACAGTACTTAAAATATCCTTCTAAATGGGACAGGATAATTTTAAATGAACCTACGCGCGACGACAGGTTTAATAAAGAGTATAAAATATACATAGACAGGTGCAGAAGAACGACCAGTATTAGTTATACATAAAGTGAACGTTTTGAGCTGATATGATAAATAAGCACCTATATAAGTAGATGATGTTATATGACAAGACTACGTTGGATGTTTTAAGCGCAATGCGGATTGCGCAGTTGAAGCAAAGAAGCCTAAACCAGAACACGTTAAACTGATTGACAGATCAAAGCCTCTGATTGTTTGAACAACCTATTCATGAGTTTTCGAAGTGTTAAATGAAATATAACACTTTGAGATATTTTCATGTAGAAAATTATTTTGCATTATCATTTCATGAAAAATTTCTCTACATTCCCAATTTTTACAATGTTTTCCAATTTCCTCTAGACCTCATCATATTTTTCATTCGTTTGCAAGGTCGTCCATCATTCTGTGACATTTCCATTATTCTGAAAACCGTGTATTGTATAACAATATCGTGTCGTGATATTATGGCAGTTTACGAAAGCTAAAACGAAATGTACAAAAGCGATCCAATAAGTATTGTGGATGCACGCAATGGTACCTCCACTGAAATTGTGTAACAACTACAAAATGTATTTATATTCTATTCTATCTTTACATTATAAGCAATTTATTTTTTTATTTTTTTACATTCCGGATGAAACGGGGTGAATAGGTATTGCAGGGGTTAATAGGGACAAAAGTGAACAAGGATTTTAACATTGAAGATAGTTTGTTGCCCAAAAAGGCTTTAGAATGTTTACCAAATTATGGTACAACATTTAGGTAAGATAGTTTGTTGCCACAAGAGTTCAAGTCTTTGTGGGCAACAAACTGTCTTATTTTAATGTTAATATCCTTGCCCACTTTTGTCCCTATTCACCCCTGCATTCCTATTCACCCCGTTTTACGGTATCTAGCTAATAAAAAAAAACTCATTCAATCATATACTATTAATAATAATAATAAAACTGTGAACAGGATCTGGATAGGAAAATTCGACGACGGACAAAGGTCCAATACATCATAAAACGGGTGACTGCTCTCAAGTGAAAGTGGGTGGGGCACATTGCTAGAGGAAATGATGGTAGATGTGACAAAATCATGACAGAATGGTGGCTGAGACAAGGAAAAATAAACGTCGGACGTCCTGTAGCAAGATGGGTTTACAAGACGAAATCTGTCGGACTAACATCTGGATGCGACTGGCACAGGACCGACCGAGGTAGTTTGCTAGAAGAAATGATGGTAGATGAGGAAAAATCATGACGGAATGATGGCCGAGACAAGGGAGAAAAAACGTCGGACGTCCTTTAGCAAAATGGGCTTACGAAAAGAAATCTGTCGCGACTAACATCTGTATACGACACAGGACCGAACGCGGTAGCTGGCAAAAGAGATTGTGGGGGCTGATTATGATAAATTACTAAATAAAACATTTATAAATAGAGATATCATTGTATAGTTGCCGGCACGAGTCGTGAGCACAGATTCCACTGCGGAAGTGGTCAAATCTCTGTTCACAGTACAACAGACCAGAAACTGGCACATGCATTGGCTTAAATATATGATAATGCATAATTTAATATACTTAGAAAACGAAATACTAGAATACGGTGACGATAAAGACTACCACGGAGGTACAATTTGTGCTCACGTCTCGTGCCGGGAACTATACGGTGCACATACATGAGTTAAATTATAGGTATTTTTATAACTAGTAGGCTTGCGTATCTACACTTTCATCGCGACCTACATTTAAAACTGCAGTGACACATGGCGGAGCATAGATGCTACATTTATGTTAAATATTTTATTAGTGTTCAATTAGACGTGGTTTGGGTCGGACAACTTGCATTTTCATTTAGACTCATACCCGTTGGGCACTCACTGACAATTCTGACATTCTGACAATCTGCATGGCATTGCATTGACAATATTAATGTTTGGTTGCACCCAACAATCGTCACTTCTAAGAAAATAAGCAAATGGAAGATTTCTACAGTCACTTAACAAACTAACTTATTTAAGCCCTCTGGTAATACCAGTCGAACCCTTTCTACGACAAGAAAACCCTCATAGAAATCGATTACAAAATGTTGAAATTGTAACAGCAAAGCAAGCAAGTAAGGCCTGCCCTTATTAAAATATCATTAGTTTACCAACACGGATCGCAGCGACTTGACATGTGTCGAGCGCTCTCCATCCAGCGTCGGAATCGATGTTACAACTTTTTATCGATCCATCGATTATCGTTTTAATGCGGTCGCACATCTCAATCGAGTTTTTGCCGTGATTATATATCGCTGTTTAAACGCTTCCATCGTTCGATAAAAAAATGTAGCGCAGTTATCGACAGAACGCATCTATGTTTATAGGATAATGTTTAAATGACTACGTAGGAGTAGAAATACGGTTTCGCTAGAAAATGCACTGTAATTATCGGAACTCCTTTAAAGCAGTCCTTGGTAATTGTTATGCATCTTCCCTACTTAGTATCTCACTAATAAAATAGAACTAAATGTCCACTGCTATGCAAAATTGCCTAGACTACTACAGCGAACAATCCTAGAATATATTACCATAATCACTTTGAAGTCACCCCAGTACTTATCTACGAGAACTAATGGCAAGGTTTATTCGTAGCAGAGCTATCATGCAAACGTATAAGACATTGCATACTCATACAATTACAGAAATGGACATAATTTAAGAATGAAAAGACAACATGATGTAAATTCTTCCACACACAGTTGCCCCACGTCTTAAATAACTGCTATAGAAGGTAGAAATGCTAACTACATCCACATGTGCATTCCACCCTCCATGGTTTGATTAATGACACATACCGATACTCGGCTCGATAAATAAGTGTCACCTCCCTCGGCCATTAGCCAGGTTCAGCGACACTGTACCTAGCACCACAAATACTCTTGTAATTTATGAATGCCTAGTATCACGATACTTTTTACTAACTAACCATGGAGTCCGTAACTCGTTGAGGATAATGGTAGACCATAGACAAACATTATCCGCTATGGTATACAGTTATTTTGTAACTTTATCCTTCCTTGTTATAAATGTTAAATCTGGAAAATTATTGTTAGTTATAGAATATTAACTCCAAATTTTATGGTTTTATAAGGAAATCTATTTTGAGCTCATGTTTACAATCTATCGAAATATTTATATATCTGAAAAATATGACGAACATAGTTATATTTCCTGAAGGAGTAAGCAGAGCGAAGCTTCTTTGATCCAAAAGAAATTCCTGCAAACCTTTACCTCATCGTATAATTCCTCCACCTTCATCAGACGTAAATTCAAATGAGGTTAATCCAAATAATAATATTTATGGGTTGAGCCAAGGTCGGAACAGCCCCTGGCAGCCTTCGGCATTATATATAGCAAATTCTGGCAAAGGGACAGAACATCCACGAATTACAGAAGGCCCAACACTGCTACAGTACGCAAGTGCAACCAAACAGATACAAAAACATTACACTCTTTTTTTTTGGGCAGTCGTGTAAAAACTAATATATAATCATGTATCATTTAGTGATATTAATGTTTTATCTGTTTGGTTGTTAAATTGAGCACGTACAGTTAAATCGAGCTATAGGTATATGACTTAAAATCACCCGATCCGATACTTCCACTATCGATAGTGGGCTTACAAAAACGGTGCATTGCATTGTTATAATCTAGACGCTTGGCACAGAAACTAGTCTTTTTACAATACTCGCAGCCTACAGAAGACGTTTCCTTGTCAAAAACCACCGAGCCAGCGAACATCTTCAGTAGCTCAATACTGTTCAACTTAATCTATTTCACAGCAACCTAAATGTAAGCCTTCTCCTGCACGTATTTTGTTTCGTCGCACTTCGGCGTTGTGCGTTTGTCTATCCGTCGCGAGTAATCACACACTTCCTATGGATATGGTAATGCGGGCCGCTGGCACGCGACGCCGCCGCCGGCCACCCCGTAGCCTTCGCCCACATTACACCATATTACTGTATTTGGAAGCCCTTGTCAGGTTTAATTTTGGCTAGCTTTCATGTAATGGAATTTTATTAATGTAGGCTTTTAAACTTTTCAGGAGTTTGTACTAGAATAGCTGATTGTCTCTGATTTTTACGATATCTAAACTTGCCTTTATTTCCACTGCAAAAACCGTTGTTACAAATCTAATCTACTAACTATTATCTCCTGATACCGCTTGGAACAACTTTTTAACCTGATGTCAACAACGCCAAGGTTTAACCTATTGACATGTCATAGTCACTAGCAGTTTACTAAAGTAATATTCGCGATAGGAAATCCACCATAATCAACCCGATTTTTTTGCGAAACCCGAATACATACCGATAGCAAAGAAAATTCGAATTTTAAACTTATTTATTAAATCTCTAGATCATAAATCAAGCTCAAGGGCTGAGGATCGATCTCGAGCGCATGAGAGGCGAGTTTAAATTAGGAACGACTCGATAAAATAATCAATAAGCACTAACGGTTTTATTGATAACTGCGATGGAACAGCTGAATGTATTGATGCAGCTGGATACACTGAGATGCTAAGAGCTCGAACTTACGGAGAGTACAGACTTAGCAACATGTAAAGTATAATCATTGCTTTAATTCAACGTAATTTGCTAATTAGGAGTGTTTGATCGCGTAGGTGGCTATATGTATACATATATTTTCGATCGCATTTGGTTTGGTAATTGCTGCAAACCAATGTTTTTTTTTTTCATTTAGTACTTACTATTATACTATTAATACTATTATAACAAGCTCTTTCATCATCGTTATCAATAGCAGCTTTTATCAATCCACTGTATATGTATAAACCTTTACGCCATTCTTTCCTGTTTTGCGCCAATCTTATCGGTTTTTTCAAGTCTGCCCTAAATAATTTAGTGCACTACTTTATAACCACCCTGACATTACTTTTGCACATGAAATATTATTTCGTGTAAAACGGTGTTCGTTGCGTGATTACCTATTTACGCCATTCTTTCCTGTTTTGCGCCAATCTTATCAGTTTTTTAAAGTCTGCCCTAAATAATTTAGTGCACTACTTAATAACCACCTTGACATTACTTTTGCAGTCCGGTTAAGCAGAAATGGCACCTCGGTGCAACCTCCGAGAGTCAAAAAACAAAAGAAAATTACTTTTGCACATTAAATATTTTTTTGTGTAAAAAACGGTGTTCGTTGCGTGATTACCAATGTACGACATTCTTTTTTGTCTTTGTCTGTATTATGCATTATTGCGCAATTGTTTGTTGTTCTGAAGAATAAAAAATAAATGCAAAGAGCTCTTTATCCTTTACCTGGAATTTCCACGTCGCACAAACAACAATAAAATAAACAACGGAGCAAGCTATTAAACTCGTTAATTAATTATCAAGTTTGTTAGGTATCTGGTAGGTATTGTGATTACTGTTAAATACATGCAAATGATTTTAATTAACACATTATACTTCGAAAGCTTTCTCGAAACTTCCTCAAGTTTAAGGATTGTTGTAATTTGCATTAATTGGGTGATTTGGAGCACCAGACGAATAAGGAAGTGAAATACGACCAAATTGTGCTTACTCTTCAGATAAGGTGGATAAAAAGAGAAAATGAATAAGACAAGTATAAAAACGTTTATTTGCAATAAAATCTTTCCGTTTTATCAAAGAAACATTTATCATTCATTACAAATTATTCTGACTTACGCTTATTATTCTTGGTTCTCATTTCCAAAATCGAATCGTTTTACTGGTAGTTTTTTTTAATGGCAATATGGCTTAAAATTAAACATGAAACTACTAGTAATTTTACCTTTGAAACCTTGTAATATGTTGTCCACATACTTAGGTTTAATTAACTTTATGATGCATAAATTGTTAATTTTAGATAGTTTTGAAAACACTGTTGGTCTTCCAATTTAAATAAATATATGGAAGAGTCTGCTATATATGCAAAGCTAGAGGTCTTTCCGTTATTGAAAAGATACAAATGTTCAAAGTTTAACCAATAACGATCGGTTAATCATAGGAATAGGCAATTAACTAATTAATTTTAATAATTTCTTAGGTTTTCGCGATCACTGAAAATTATAATAAAACAAGTTTAACCGGATTATTGCGTATATTATTTAAATTGAATCTCCTGACGTTTCGAATGCTTTGCAGCGTTCGTGGTCGCAGGAAGACTAAGAACAGGAGAACCAATTAAAATAATATACGTGATGTAATCCGGTTAAACTTGTTTTGTTATAATTAATTTTAGATTTAAAAAACCTTTCAAAACTAGAAACTGTAACAAGATACTGTAACTAAGTTGGCATCATTATTATCATTAAAAATAATTTAATTTTACACAATATAGAGACGGTATTATCGATTTTGTTATTATTTGAACTGAATTAGGAGAAATATTGTAAGTTTTGTTATTGTAGGGATTTCACGAGATTTGAAATCTTTGCTATGGAATAATTTGAAGCCAGATTATCAAAGAGTGTATAGCCCCATCTGCTGCACTTCTGAATTGACCAGTAGGCGTTACATCACTACTGTAGACAAGAGTTTTTTCTATGAAAGAATACAAAATGTCATTTTTAGTTCCACACAATGTAATTTTGTCTACTTTTCCGTAGACAAATATTCTTGTCTCCAGTGGTGTTGCATGCTACGCCTGCAGATAGAAGTTTCAAATAAAAGAAGAAACTATACAGAATGATTTTAAATTCATGAGCTACTCTTTAAGAGATGATTGTACGCATCAATTTGAACAACCCTAAAATAGCGAAAAAAATATCATCAGCTGATTCCCTACATTTGTGTTCACATAAATCGACAAAATGTAAGGAACAGCAGATTTAGTTTTTCACGATTTATTTATTTATTTCAGAGTTGGTTTCCTACTAAAAGTTGTTTAAATTGATTTAACTGCTGAGCGTGGGCTCCTGGGTTGGATTCCTGGGTCGGGCAAAGTGTTATTGGGTTTATTCATTAGGAAATTCTCAGTAGCAGCCCGGAGTCTGGATTTGTGCCCGATTAATGGCAATAGGCTCGCCCCCTATTACATGGGACTTATAACATAACTGGCGAAATGTGGGTGTAATATACACCTCTGCCTACCCCTTCGGGGAAATACAGGCGTGATGTTATGTTATGTTAAATTGATGAGCACCTACAATCTTCCCTTAAAGGATTGCTCATGAATTCAAAATAAAGAAAAATGATTTATTGCCACAACCAGACGACAAAAATCATTTTGTATATCATTCAACACAAGATTCAAGAAATAAATTCATCCTTTCAACCCTTCACATGCAAACTTAATTCCCAAACGACCCATTTAATTAAAACCTTGGATTTCTGCCTAACCAGACGGATGTCATTTACAAAAATCTAGGTGAAAAGATTAGGCACGCATTGTAAAAGTTGCGTGTTCGCTTCCTACGGCCACTTCGCATGTTCAAATCTACACAATTTTAATATCACCGTAACTGTTATGATTTCGTCATAAAACATTAAAACGTTGGGCGTATGTGGGAATTATTCTGTATAAAAATATTCGCAATTTGAGGAATTGAAGTCGGAACGGTAGTTAGGCAGTACTGTTATTAAATCATATAAATTAAACCTGAGAAAGATCATTTCAAGAAGGAGCTGCGAATAACCGATGGAAAAAATCTTTATCCAATATTGTTACGATTCTTGAGTGTGAATAAAATGTAGTTTCAATTCGGCTGTCAGTATTTAAATTCTTCTATCGTGTCGACATGAGCTACATAATGATAATAGCTCATGCACGGCATGCGGGAAAAGATTAGCCAGTCAGCAGGTTGGTAGGCTGACTGCCCAGGGTGCGCCGGACGATCAATTAAATATCGTCACTCGTTGAGGCTCTTATAATGCACCCCAGTATTTAAATAAACATGAGCAATTAATAAAATCACAATTCAAATCTTTACTGACAGATATCGTTTTACTAACGGCCAAAATTAATATCCAATCTATCCATGATTGACCCTACTAGAGATAGAAATTTGACATATTCCTATCTCTAGTAGGGCAAATCGTGGATAGATTGGATATTAATTTTGGCCGTAAATGATTTCTATGTATTTATATGTCTCGCCTATCGAAATCGTAACTCATCGAATTTTATGGATTATATTAATAATATGCAAATTTACATTTCGCTGACGCCTCCGAAACGTAAAATTTTAAATCATCTATAACTTAGTACATACTCAATCAAAGATTTTCCGCCCACTAAATTTACAGTGCTACGATAAAATACTTATTAAATAATCTATAAAAAACAAACTACAGTACGTTTGGGAAAATCTAGAAGTTTCCTAAGTTATGAATCAAAAACCTCGAGTCCTACAGAAATAATTTACTAAAGCTTAAAATGTCATCGGAATAGTGGCGACCTCCGCATTACAGCGGACTGAGTTCAACGCACCTTCGTGAAAATCACATTTTCCGATGCCGGGGAACGATAAAGGGAATTTAATTCTTACATCAACGGTCGGTGGTAGAACAAAATTAGTTTCATGGATATTTACTGCATTCATTTATCAACGTTCACGATAATGATAAAGAAATGTTAATAAACCACAGACAAAGGGCAGGGTGAGGGTTGAATTTTATGGTAATATATTTTACAGGGCAGGTTTTATATTTTTAAGTGATTATTTTATTTTTTATGAGTAAGCTCTTTCAAAACAATAAATGTTTTTCATTCAAGTTACTGCGATTAAGGAAGGAAGTGGACGAGAAATTTCATTATTTATTACATAGTATTGATGAAAAATATTGAGTTAATAGATATAATACGTATTTATCGTGGTTAAAATAATATTTAATCGCACTCCAAAAACAACACATCCCCACAATTTGACCCTTGACCTTTCGAACAAAGATGAAACTGAAAACTCTGCTGCAGCATCCGTGCGAGTACTGAAAGAAAATTCTTACCTGTTCTTTCCGTGCCCGATTTTGTAGAGCTCGACGTGTTTGAACTGAGCGTAGGTTGCCATTGTTGTTTAAAACACGAGGGGTTTTTATCACACGAGAGTGCGGTCACTGAAACCGGCGCGATTTGAACGTGGAGTTGGACGTGCGAACGCGACGAGGTTTGTCAGCTGACTGGCGCGCGCGGGCCGGTACCCTTGCTTAAGTCGATGCTGCCACCCTCCGCCCGCACCGTGAAAATGAACCGCACAACCGCGCATGCGCGAGCCGCCACTTCCGCACCTTGTTTTTGTTTTTTTTTTCTCCAGATCCCCGTGACATATGGCGGTGCAGCCAGATGATCAGTGTCAACAGACGGCAGATGCTAGGAGCAGGTTTGGTGATACGATAAAGGTAGATGAATGATACAAAACAGTTCAGTTAGAAAGTTGTGCAAGAGACATCTTCATTGTCTTTGTTGACAGGAGATATGATGACGGACAGAAATCCGATACCTGATTCGAAACAGCCTATAATATTTCGAACGACTGCAAAAAAGTAAACGTCTACATTAATGAAATCCGATATCTACATTGATTTAGGACAAACACTCGAATACTTTACAATGAATTGGCAGTAAATATAATTCGAAATCGAACCTTTAATGACTATACTACCTCTACAAACAAACCTGTGCAGTGTTATTATTGACCCACAAACGTCCCCTGCGGTACACAAACTGCGCCCCCGTAGACCTCTACATCAAACAAACCTGGAGTTATAACACGCACACACATACGCATTTGCATTAACTAAAAAAAATTAAGAAAGTATCTATACTACCTCTAGAACAAACCTATGCAGTGTTATTTATTATTGACCTACAAACGTCCCCCTGCGGTACACAAACTGCGCCCCCGTAGACCTCTACATCAAACAAACCTGGAGTTATAACACGCACACACATACGCATTTGCCTTAACTAAAAAAAATGAAGAAAGTATCTATACTACCTCTAGAACAAACCTATGCAGTGTTATTTATTATTGACCTACAAACGTCCCCTGCGGTACACAAACTGCGCCCCCGTAGACCTCTACATCAAACAAACCTGGAGTTATAACACGCACACACATACGCATTTGCCTTAACTAAAAAAAATGAAGAAAGTATCTATACTACCTCTAGAACAAACCTATGCAGTGTTATTTATTATTGACCTACAAACGTCCCCCTGCGGTACACAAACTGCGCCCCCGTAGACCTCTACATCAAACAAACCTGGAGTACATACAACAACACGCACACACATACGAATTTGCTTTGACTAAAAACAACGACTACGTTTCAGTGCCGTAAGTAATTACTGGCAACACACACTACTCAAAGACTCCGTCTTGAGACACTGCGGTATTTTGGACAAGAAGATACTGCGTAACTTCCCGAACGCTGCCTAACCGAGTCGTATTCGACGATTAACCTCTTTCTCGAAGTTGGACCTACCTAACTGGACAGTTTGTCCTAGGTATACATAATCGTCAACAACTTCGGAATCCGCTGGATGCGGAAAGCGCAGGACCGATCGTTGTGGCGATGCTTGGGGGAGGCCTATGTCCAGCAGTGGACGTCTTTCGGCTGAAATGATGATAATGATGATGATGATGATGAAAAACAACAATTGACTGATTTTATTAATGCGACGCCTACGACTACGAACAATAACAAACAATAAAAATATTCTTTTCGTAGCCAAGACTACAACACAAGGTGCCGCCTACGAAGATTGTACGCCTACAGTTTTTCAGAATTATAACTGTGTAACACTATCATGACTACTTTTCACGAAAAACCTTCGGTAAGGAACAATTACAGATAAGCATTTGACGTCACAGCCTAACTGCTGCTGACGCAAGCACTTCATAATATTTTTGATACCTTTCTTTGTATAACAAGTAACACCATAACCTTTCCTTTTTTCAAAGTTTGATGAAGTTTCATGGGATATTTAGAAAGAAGAGGACCTCGTTGGTCTAATGGTTGTACGCGCGATTGCTGAGCGTGGGGTCCTGGCCCGTTCTGGGTTGGATTCCCATTTGTGCCCGGTTAATGACAATAGGCTCACCCCCCATTACATAGGACTGATAACATAACTGACGAAATGTAGGTGTACTATAGGCACACCTCCGCCTACCCCTTTGGGAAATACAGGCTTGATACTATGTATGTATGAAGAGGACCTAAGCTTAACTGTCTAGATCAGAAGTCCCCAAACTTTTCGTCTCGTAGACCATGTGCTATTTTTTTCTGTTTTGGGTTTTGAACTTTCTAATATTAATTTTTTTACAGATTCATCAACTTCAAATATTTTTGGTAGCTGACACAGTGCTACAAATTAAAATTTTCGCCAACGCTTATCGCTTTCGAAAACATTATTATTTCCCCCACAGCAGCTCGCGACCACCTCGTACTGCTGGGGAGGACAGCAGTACGTGGTGGTCGCGAGCTGCTGTGGGGGAAACAATATTGTTTTCCCGGGACGTGCCAAAGGCGTAGCACTAGAGGAGCACCGGCGCGGTCCAATGGAGTTCCCGGAGCTCCTCTATTATGTGCAGAGGATGGCCACCGTGTGGTTTTAGTCGGTAAGAGTCCGACATACCCCTCCGCCATCCCCAGACGGAGGGTATCCATGAGGATTTCCACCCAAAAACAAAAAAAAGGAGTCATATAGACCACTTTGGAAAGTAAAAGACTGCAAGGTGATCATGACCAACTGCTGATCATCGGAATACGAAAGGCAGAGTACCTACTAGCTGTGACCTAAAAATTAATAGACGTACAATTTTTTTTTCAATAAAAATAAATAAATTCGTTATATTTAGATTAATGCGCAAGAGGTTTACATCCATACACATATACTCATATCAAATTATTATAATTAGATTATTATTTAAGTAATTATAGCATTTTTTTAAATGTAAATTAGTTTCCATACCTTATGGAACTTAGGCTTATATTCCGCTGAATATAAGCCTAAGTTCCATATTTAGCCAGAACTGGACAATAAGTCTCTGACAAGGAATGGAAACATTCAGCGGAATGTAAGCCTAAATTCCACATTTAGCCAGAACTGGACAATAAGTCTCTGACAAGGCATGGAAACATTCAGCGGAATATAAGCCTAAATTCCACATTTAGCCAGAACTGGACAATAAGTCTCTGCCAAGGCATGGAAACTAATTTATTTATTGTTTTTTTTTTTGCTTAGATTCGTCGCTACGAATCTAAGCGTGAACTCACACTAGATTCGTCTCTGAATGTAAGCCTTAGTTTCTATAGACTATTTTCAATGATGAATTGAGCTTGATTGAACTGACTCTCCTTAAAGTTGAAAAAACTTAGGTGTCTCTAGTCTCTACCGTTTTCTCTGTGTAGGTACATATTTACAGATCGAAAACGAACAAAAATAAGAATGTAGTTTTCTGTACCTTATAATTTATGTGTATTTTTTTGTTGTATACTTGCTTTGAATAGTTTTTTTTTTTAATTTTTGCACGCTGTTTACTGGGACAATTAACAATTATTCATTCTTTCTAATAAAAAAAATATCATGAAAGTATATTGGTCTCAGCTAAGGCTTGCAATTGAATATCCGACAATTTTTATTAATTCGAATTAGCACTTTTAATTGCGTTATTCGAATAATCACATAATTGTTATTAAAGTACATTCTGTACAGACTTTTCAGTGTTTCGATTATTTGAAATTATTAGACAATGTTTTGTTTGATTTTAATAAAAAAAAACACTTGAATAAACAGTAATACCTGATTTTCGTTTTTTATTCAATGTAAACCATTTTTTAAGTATCAGATTTATTGTCATTATCAAAACCACCAAGGTATTCATAATTAAGGTTCACCATAAAGCCTTATTCTTGTCCATCCTAAGGTTGCCTGGAAGAAATCGCTGATCGCGATAAGGCCGCCATTTGTACAATAGTTTAAATGCATATTCAATGTAATGTTTTTTATGGTGTACAATAAAGCATATATAAATAAATAAATAAATAAATTGGAGTATTCCTAAACGGTTTTGTGATGTTTTTTTTTGTGTATCTTCTGAGACATTCCAGTCTATTCAATGGTCGTCTGGAAGAGATCGCCGTGGAGCGATAAGACTGCCAATTGTACGCTTATACTTAGTTTATATTTATCATGTTTTATATGTTGTGCAATAAAGAGGATTTGTATTTTATTTGTATTGATTTTCTCTAACAAAAATTAGTTAAAAGTAACATGATTATTTTAAAATAAATTCGAATAGTACTCCACATTGATTTAATACTATTCGAATACCACAGTTTCGAATATTCGCAAACCCTAGTCTCTGCTCAATCGCAAGACACTTTAAAAAGGCATAGTTCAATTTACAATTCATCAACAGGATAAGACAATATTATTTACTAGCATCACAAACATATTTTGATAAAACACATTAAATCCCGTTCACCTAGCTCCGATACTTCAGGCCAGACGATGATGATGAGTCAGAGACAAGGCTTCGTACACCGTTATTAAGTACACAAACAAGAGAAAGTTTAGTGACTAACTCAAATAATAATTTTAATGACGATATTAAAATTATGAAATACGGACTGTTCCTTCCTACATTTTAAATGAAAGTGCTACGCGCTACGACGAACAATATGACGGAGGCATATAATATCGCACGTTGAAAATCATACCGACACTAAACGAAAAACCTGTTATTGAAAAATCGCCTTTAAATTTTTGATACAACAGGCAATTTTCCCCTGACTGTCTCTTTATTACCATTTCACGACTAAACATCTAAACCAATTTTAATGAAACTTGGCATAGATTTAGTCTGAAACCCGGAAAATTACATACCTATTAGGCTTATTATTTTTATCTTGAAAAAACTACAGGATTCCTGCGGATTACCCGATAATGGACAATAATGGACATCCACGCCAGTAAAGTCAAATATTATTTATCCACATACACTTTTCATGATTTTAAACCGAATTTACTTTTATATATTTATGTAGGTAAAGAGTTTTTGCGTCCATGTAGATTGTAAGATCCACTGAATCGTGTAATAAGAAATCAAAATAAGCAATATATACAATTGACCAATTAACATTTGGCAAAGCACCTATGACCTTTTCTATTAGCAATTACAACAATTTATTGGTGGCATATCCTCTTTTCTCTTCCTTTGCTGAAATTAAAAAGTACATTATTAACTAAGCACTCTGTAATCTACATTAATATTAAAATGCGAAATATATACATACCTATATGTCCGTCCTTTTCACAGCTAAGTACTAAATTTCTTCGATGTTTTTGTCAGAAAGATAACTGGAGAATCAAAAGGATAGTTTTCATCAGAAAATTAAAAACTTCATTTGCAGGTAGAGATGTAGTCATAACTAGACTACTATTTAATCATTCAATTTTGATTTGTTAGTTTTTTTTCTTTTTTTAAGTGAAGCTTCTGTTGGGTCGTTGCGCACTCGGCTCGGAGCTTACGCCGCACTGCGGTTTCTAGCCGCAAGATTTTTTACCCGTAATTCTGTAACACACGGAATCATATTCAGGTGCGCACAGTGGTTTAAAATCGCAGTACAGTCAGCCGCTAACAGTCTGACCTTGACGGCGGA
Organism: Asteroscopus sphinx; assembly: GCA_949699075.1. Lineage (NCBI taxonomy): Eukaryota > Metazoa > Arthropoda > Insecta > Lepidoptera > Noctuidae > Asteroscopus > Asteroscopus sphinx. The sequence continues at coordinate 14,009,146 of OX453022.1, read as the reverse complement.
TGGAGTCCCTAATGGGATTCTCCGCCACCCGCCCGGTTAAGCAGTTAGGGCACCGATCTTGGGTGCAGATCTGCGAGAGTAGATTCTAAAAAAAAATTGTCTGTCCTTGACAGCGTCTTTATTTCGTTATCAGTAAGGGTGGTTTTCCTAATTCATGTGATGTGCGTGTTCATGTGTTGTGTGTGTGTGACGTGTGGTCAGTACAGTATGCGGTTTAAAAACCTCGCGGCCAGAAACCGCAGTGCGGGCTCGGCAGATAACGAGAAAAAACGTTACCGTTAATTTCCTGTCCATTAGTTCGTGGCTACACTACTGTCTCAAGCACACACACAGCTCTGCGTGTGCTGTGCAGGTTCTACCCGCGTGCTTAGAAGCTTCGCTTCAGTCAGGTGTCCGCCGACGCTCCCGTATTTTTTTAAATACTCATTCAACACCAGTCCATATTACAACATGTTCCAAACCACTTTTGTTTTTACGATTTATCACTCAACATTTAAGTAGTTTAAGGGTTTTGCTCTTATACTAACTATAACAATAGTTTACTCAGAACGACCGCCGTCTGACCTCTGCAACCGGGAGATACTAAAATCTCAAGGTTCATCCTCTAAGGCACGAAAGTACTTTATGCAATATTACCAAATATTAATGAAAAGATTGCTGAAGAAATTATCAAACATGGTTTATCAAAACATATCGTCTTTGAAGAAACTTTAACCAATTCCACACACCATACATGACATAATATCCAAAATACACTTCAAACAGCATGCAATCATCAATCTTTTTTGTGGTCACAAGTTACAGTTGACCCACTTAATTTAACACTTCATTACATGCACCACATGAGGTCTCAGCCACCTACATTATGTTTTTCATTCACAGAATAAGAAACGAATGTTTGTACAACAACAAGGCACAAATCCGGCCACACATGGAATATTGCTCTCATCTCTGGGCTGGAGCACCCGAGTACCTCCTCCTTCCACTTGACTGCATTCAGCGTAGAGCGGTTCGAATCGTCGGCGACTATATTGTTCCCAATCGGCTTGACCCTCTAGCCTTGCGTAGAGACGTTGCATCTGTATGTATACTCTATCGCATTTACAATGGGGAATGCTCTGAGGAATTGTTCGACCTTATACCAGCCGCTGACTTCCACCATCGTACCACTCGCCATAAATCTAAATTCCATCCTCACCATCTTGATGATTGGCGATCAACTACTGTACGTTTCACACGTCATTTTTTGCCTCGTACAGCAAAACTGTGGAACCAACTCCCGTCAGCGATTTTCCCGAAACAATTTGACATGGGAGCCTTCAAAAAACGAGCATACGTCTTTTTAAAATGTCGGCAACGCATCGGTGACTCCCCTGGTGTTGCGGATGTCCATGAGCGGCGGAGATTGCTTACCATCAGGTGACCCGCTTGCTCGATTGCCCCCCTATGTTATAAAAAAAAATCACCTTATCCCGTACTCTATACCATAGATAATATTATAATACCAGCGGATCCAGCAGACGTCGTCCTGCACGGAAAAGCAGCGCTACCTAGCAGGTCCAATTGTGTTTTCAAACCATTCAGGAATCCATTGAAATATACACACAAAATTTCATCCAAATCAGTCCAGTTCGGTCCGTTTAGGAGGAGTTAGGTGACAAACACACGTACAGAAGAATTTATATTAAGAATTTAAGATTGTCTATCTATACTAATGTTAGTAGATTTAATGAAATTACCTCTAATTTCGCACAAAGTTGACAGAATTTTACTTAGGATTAGTAATTATTGAGTTTGTTTTGTTTAACTGAATATAACTACACTCTGTGGACAAATTATTTTATTTTTAAAGATCTATTACGCTACAGCAAGTATTAAGATTCTGATCAGATCCATCCAAAAAGGTAACAAACATTTTCATTCCAAATATATTGACTTTCTGCGTTTGAATTTTCAAAGCACCCTAGAGTGCTTAGACCAACAGCAAAAAGAGGAAAATTCTAGACAAACGTGTTCTATCTCAAATTACGTTGCTTGCTATCAGGCGAGACAGTAGACAAACATAGGTCCCTTTCCTAAATAGACCCTTAAGCACTTCGTTCCTGAATGTAAGTACTGTCGACCGCACGTCGGTGGTAACACTTTGACATTAGCAGCATCTTTATTTCGTAAGCAGTAAGGGCGGTTTTCAAACTGAAGTGTTACCACTGTCATGCAGTCGACTGTACCTAGTAGTTGACATATTTTTTCATGTTCTAACAGAATTTAGACATACGCTGGTGTGGTATATTGTATACCATTAACTGGGCCAACATTCTGAATAATATTTGCAGTGACGCCCCAAACGTTCGTACAATGTCCATATTCAGGGTGTTGTTCAAAAAGGTCAGGTCCGTAATATCTACTTATTGCCGCATCATTATAATGTGTATTTGTGAATAATTTATGCTGAAGAACCTATACAACATGTCGATCTATATTCGTGCAATATTTAAGGAGGTGACTATACCACTGATACTGAACACGAATCAATAAAAAAATCAATACAAAACATATTATACACCTATTTGTAAACAAGCAAATTCCCTCCGTGTGTCGCGTGTGACAGAAAAAAGGTGCGTGCGAAACCACCAAAAACATTTCCAGGTATTTCCACCCTTTCACAATGCCGCCAATGAATTATTTTCAGAGTCGTTCGCGATTTGTTCTCAAACCCGCGCTATGTTTCTAAGCGAAAATTTGGGTATCAAATAATCGTAGAATTAATAATTTCTTAGGTTTTCGCGATAACTACACATTACAATAAAACAAAGTTTAACCGGATTAAATCGCGTATATTATTTAAATTGGTTTTCCTGACGTTTCGAAGGCTTTGCAGCATTTCGTGGTCGCAAACGACAGGAAGACCAATTTAAATAATATACGCGATTTAATCCGTTTCATCATCATCATCATTTCAGCCGAAAGACGTCCACTGCTGGACATAGGCCTCCCCCAAGCATCGCCACAACGACCGGTCCTGTGCCTTCCGCATCCAGCGGATTCCCGCGACCTTCACCAGGTCGTCGGTCCGTTAAATTTAATCCGTTTAACTTTGTTTTATTATAATCGTAGAATTTTTCAAGTATTTTTAGATGACTAAGCACATTATTTTTCATTTGCTCTAGAAATATAACACGGTTACAGATTAACATTTTGTATATAGGAATATTAAAGACTGTAGCACGTGGCATCCTGTTCTTTTTACATAACATAACATACCATCACGCCAGTATTTCCCCGAAGGGGTAGGCAGAGGTGTCATAGTACACTCACATTTCGCCAGTTATGTTATAGTCCCATGTAATAGGGGGCGAGCCTATTGCCATTGACCGGGCACAATTCCAGACTCCGGGCTGCTACTGAGAATTTCCTAATGAAAAAACCCAATAACACTTTGCTCTGTTCTTATTACCTACGCCTAATAGCAAAGCTGTGTAGTTAGAATAAAAGCTTGCTCTATTATGTAGGATAGGATAACATCTAATCTTAAGCAAGTTCGCCTCAGTTATTACGAAAATCTTCAAAAGTACGGAACAACGCGGAAACACAAACATCTGGTAATCTTCAAAAAAGTTATTACCTAGAGAAAATGTTTAGTTTCAAAGTTCGAAAGTCGGTCTCCGTGACGGCTCTTCAGTTGCAGCATCGTTTACAAATACATGAAAACGTTCGCCCTTTCATCGTGCGCTTGCGCTGCTTTCACAGAACTCACTGTTTACCTCGAGCTTCCTGCGTTTGTGTTGATAACGCCGGCAGCGCATCCAACTTGTCTATATTTGGTTAAAAACTTACGCCATGGATAAACACAGCTACTCGTAGATCGTGGCACTCGTCGGCGTCGATAAGGTAAATAATGTTTATCAAGTTACTGGCACGGTAATCGTTACATTAGAGTTATTTATAGTTTCAGAACATGTTAATACATTTCTAAACACAAACTAGTTGTGTAATATCTTTCTTTATGTTAATGTCCTGTAAATTCAGTTACCCAGTTTATTTTTTCTGTACTCATAATATGTGATTCTAAACATGAGAATTGATGAGAAATGAACTTAATCGACTAAAAAACTTGATATCTAATTGTATACTGTATGTGTATTGTCGAAATTTTATTGTACCTACGATGCTTTCGTAGGTACAATAGAATTTCAAGCCCAAGTGAAAGATAATTAATACAATACAAATAATTAATACAGTACATTACTGTCCAGGCGAGAAATAAAGCAATATCGGAAGGACGAGGCGAAGCCAAGTACTTGCAAAGTGATTTTAAAAGCGATTTTTATAGCTATTTCGGCCGAGACTTGTATAGTACTTTTATCTCGTTTGCGAGGAAACAATACACAAATGAATTCAACAAAATCTAATTTCCATTCGCGCAAACACGTCGCGCTTCCACGCGCGATTTTTGTGTTCAAAATAAATATGCGCATTAAGGTGAATGCTACAGGGTAGCCCGCGAAATTCAAAATTTTTGGCGTTTTTTGCAAATTGTAGCTTTATTTCACGTTGTTTATCGGTCTAAATGTGATTAGCGGAAATCATAACAATAGATCTACTGAATAATACTCATAAACAATATTAACCTAGCTCTATAAACTGTACAAGCTCGAAAATCGATAATTTGATCGTAAATTAATATTATCGAGCTTGAACAGCTTATAATATTTTTAGGTTAATATTTTTTATGAGTATTATTCAGTAGATATATTGTTATTATTTCCGCTAATCATATTATGACCGATATACAACGCGAAATAAAGCTACAATTTGCAAAAAACGCAAAATAATTTGAATTTCGCGGGCTACCCTATAGCATTCACTTTAAGCCTTTACAATAATAAATATCGTGTACCTAAAAATACCTAATTTATGTGTTTGCTTAATAAACCTCGCTAGCATAATTTTAAAAAATACAGTCCAGCAATTTATATTATTGTCGTGTTGGAAATTGCTGGCGTGTTATTGCGTTGTCGTTGCGGACGGAAAGAGCCGATTGACGTTTTTTTTTAATAATGTACCATTTTCCGAGCATAACATCACGCCTGTATTTCCCCGAAGGGGTAGGCAGAGGTGTATAGTACACCCACATTTCGCCAGTTATGTTATAAGTCCCATGTAATAGGGGGCGAGCCTATTGCCATTTACCGGGCACAAATCCAGACTCCAGGCTGCTACTGAGAATTTCCTAATGAAAAAACCCAATAACACTTTGCCCGACCCGGGAATCGAACCCAGGACCCCATGCTCAGCAGTCGCGCTTGCGACGACTAGACCAACGAGGCAGTAGAGGTAGTATTTTCCGAGCAACTGGGAGAAAAAAATATTATCACTCCACTGCACTCCGCTTCCTCCTACAATCTATTCAGTCGTTACACTTTTCCACAAGTTACTACTTGGTCAAAATGATTCAATCTTTACGCGCACTCAAAGTGCCATTAGAAGGCATAATGCGTTTCCCACGCGGTCGCACGCACCGGGCGCGCCGCGTGCGCAGCCTTATCGCGACGCGTGCGCACGACCCGCCGAGCAAAGCCGACATATTGCCGATGACAGGTGTCCATTAGACTTTTACTAGGTATCGACATTTGCCTTTTCATCGTGGTTTCAAGTTATTTCCTGTAATAAAAAAAAAGCAAATGTATGAAAACACTGACACGACGACAAACTCTTTTGACTTCAATATTTTTTTATGAGAAATGTGACATTTGAATAAACTTTAACGCACTACGATAAAGATAGATTAAAGTAGAAACGTTCATTTAGTACAAAACAAGACACAGAAGGTACAAGTAAAAAGACAATACAAAGACATAACTAACTTCACAAAAGACTTAAAAAAAACAAGGAACTTGAAAAACTCGGAAGAAAACGCAGTGACTTTTTAGATTATCTTGCCGTCTTTGATGATAATGATACATGATGATGATATGGACGCTATAGTCGAAAATGTAATGGTACGAAATGTACGAATACGAGCACACAACAATACAAAGTTAATAATAACACACCAGAACCTATAATTGCTACCTAGCTTTTGTATAAATCCATTCCACAAAAGGCCAACCATGTTCGCAAGTTTATTGTTGGAAAGCATGTAATTTTCGAACCTTCTAAATATGACCCGAGTACTTCTGTTAGCAAGTGTATTCGTACCTTAAAGTAACGTAAAAGGAAACCATGCGGTCTAGTCAGCACTGTGTTTTATGGTGTGCTGTGGTCCAAATATGAAGGCCTATTACAGCCAGTGGGCGGATATGGACTAATAAAGTAGAAGATTGTACGTTAATAGAGAGGACAGCATGATATACTTGCGGTCGTTAGTCTAAATGCCAACTGGGTAATTCAAATGAAGTCTAAATAGGTACCCCAATACGACTAATACACTTTTGTGGCATTAAAATGAAGTTTTTGCGAACTTGGATTGTCGGTTGTCTCGTCCCAAATATATTTCATTTGTAAATCACATTTCTTTAAAATTCACATACGAGTTGGTTAGTATAATTAAGCCCATGTCAAAGTTCACTGTTAGTTAAATATAATTAAAAAAAACATAGAAATAACTCGACTCGTATTAATTATTTCTTTTCAAAACATCTAACAAAAACAAATTACTGTTTAACCAACAGAGTACTTACATACAATGAAAAAAATGTTGCTTCATTAACTTTAACGTTAAACTCCAATTTGTGTTAATGTTTAGCCATTCGAGACACAATTCATTATACTCATCACAAAGACAAATGCGTTCCCAACAGTAAAAAAAACGATCTTGGTATTTTAAACCAACTTCATAGATTAAACTTTGATTCAGCACACAACTAACATTATCATTTACGAGAAAATGACGAACTTTTTTTATTAATTATGACGAAATTTATTCTGTCAAGTTGACAGGTGACACTTCGTTCCCATGACAACGTCAAGTCGACTTGAAAGGACGTTCCATTTTTAAACACGAGAGAAACAATGGCGATATTTGAATAGGACTCTCACTCTGATTCAATCAACAATACTGCGCCTTCGCTTTGTAAAATATACTTATGCGTTAGGGTGACCAGGCTTTGTATTGTTATGATGGATACATCTATATTATTTATGCTCGTTGTTCATATTTAAATAAACTTGTTATCACATGTCTGAGAATAAACGTATTTTAATTAATTAATTTAATTAATAACACACTGTACTGCCAGTTGCTTTGTGTTGTATGGTTGTATATGATGGAAAATCATGAGGGAAACTGGAAAGACCAGAAAGTAACCTCAAGAATTCGTTAAACTATAAACGTTCATTAAGGTATCCATAGAACCAGAAGTTTTATATTTTATCCTAAACCTGACAAATACTTAGTTATCCTACATAAAACACTGTAGTTGTGAGAAGGTGAGAACCTCTGCAGAGCTGTCCTAACCTTCAGTAGATGAAGAAGACAGTTTAATAGTTGAAGCTATTAAAAAGTACAGCCCATTGAAGTGTCCTGTCTTTGACGGCGCTCTTTTAAACGAGACCCACTTTATGTATGCTTTGATTATTACAACGGACTTTCTCATAATGAAGTTAGTTAGTAACAAAGAAGTGGTTTAAGTATTTTGGTGAAGGAGTGTGGTTCCCATGATACAGTTTCTTAGTGTATTTCTTTTTAGAATCGTGATACTTGTCCTTTGGCTCGGCATCCTGTGAGAATGTAGAAATTTAAAAGACCCAACGAGCGGAAAATCAGATTGAACTTTTTGCTGGATGTTTTCTATCGAAGAGGAAATAATAATAATATATATGAGTGAATAATAATATATGCTAGGACTGCTAAGAGTAACTGTGATACTTCTGTTAATAATAGTAGCCTAATAGTAGGAATTCAAAGATCCAAATTCAATCAATATATTTTTTAATGCAGCGACATTGCGGGAAAACCTAATAGACACTGAAATGAAAAGATAAAATGCCAACTAGGCAGGTTTGTTTTTTTTATCATAACAAGTGAAGTTCAAGGTCCAAGCTCGAGGTTTGTCAGAGAGCAATGGAACGGAGTATTTAGGCATTAAACTTCTCGACCGGATCAAGAACACAATCATCCGTTCCAAGACGAAGATAACTGACGTCACTCGGAAAGCTGCCACGCTGAAGTGGAACTGTGCTGGACACATCTGCCGCATGCCAGAAAATCAATGGGCCAAACTTGCAACCCAATGGGTCCCTAAAAATGGCAAACGCCAACGCGGCAGGCCCATACGGAGAAGGCGGGATGAACTGGACTCCTTCCAAAAAGGCTGGTCCATAACAGGCACAGATAGAGAGAGGCGGAAAAAGAGTAGGGAGGCTTTTGCCCTGCAGTGGGACAGTATAGGCTCTTAATAAGAATAATAATAAAGTGAAAAATGGAATGTGAAAGTGAAAAATGGAATGTGAAAGTGAAAAAAAACCAAGATGGCTGTCAATACTGCTTAAAGTTAACTTCGTAATAGACATGTCTGAACAAGACAACACTGCGACAGTTAACTTTTAACTTCAAATTCATTTTGACAGGTCACTCACCCATCTACATTCGCCACGTTCCATGCATTAGGTAACATAATTTACTAAACAGTTCACTTTAAAACTTAAGTGAAGAGAAAAAAAAACGATTTTCCCAACCATAAATACATTTAGAATTATCTGTTTCACAAACAAATAAGCGACACACTTTCCTAAGCGATTGTTTTTAGTTAAACAGCGGAAGTATCGAAATTCAATCATAACCAATCTATTGTTGGCAACTAATCAAAAATATATCATTACGACTAGAAATAAATCGGAGCGATTCCGACTGTGACCCAGCGAAAGGTAAAAATTTAATTAAAATAGTAAGCTGTAAGTAGGTATTTGTTACGGCCGCGTCTTTGCTCTACTAGTTTTCCGGATTTAAAAGTACAAATGTATTATTATTGCGAAAGTATGTATGTTTGTTTGTTTGTCATTCAATCCCGTTTAAAGTGATGATGAAGATGTGGATGAAATTTGGCACAGAGATAGACCAAAATCTTGATTAACATAGGCTAGTTTTTATCCCGGGAAGATACACAGTTCCAGAGGGATTTGCGATAACGTCCTTCTGTGATAAACCAATTAATACGCGGGCGAATCCGCGGGCAAAAATAAGTTTAGGCAAAGATGAATACTTCATGCATAAACTATGGTACAGAGGTGGACTTTACGCCTCAGGCATTTGTACCAGTCGACCTTATTAGGGTGATGCAGTGACGAAATATACCTAGTAGGAGGTGCACTTGTTAGTGCACCTTCTATTCTTCTATATTTTGTTGTTTTGTATATTCTGTGGGCATTTATAAAGGGGTACTGGTAACTCGACGTATTTCCTTACAGGACGTCATAGTAGGTTTAAAATGTAACAAATTAAGCCACCAAATGTTCTACCGAAATTCAGTAGTTTTTAAGATATACTTTATTTTTATTTTTGTTGAAAAATCCCAGATTAAACCACTTACAGCCTATTTAAAAATAATGTATGGCGCAAATGTTCTTCATGGATTTGTCTCGTATAGGTTTTAAAAGTTCATGTTCTGTTTTTCATCATCATCATCATCATTTCAGCCGAAAGACGTCCACTGCTGGACATAGGCCTCCCCCAAACATCGCCACAACGACCGGTCCTGTGCCTTCCGCATCCAGCGGATTCCCGCGACCTTCACCAGGTCGTCGGTCCACCTTGTGGGGGGCCTACCCACGCTGCGCCTTCCAGTACGCGGTCGCCACTCCAGAACTTTACTGCCCCATCGGCCATCCGTTCTGCGAGCAATGTGCCCCGCCCACTGCCACTTAAGTTTGGCAATTCTTCGGGCTATGTCGGTTACTTTCGTTCTCCTGCGAATCTCCTCATTTCTGATTCGATCACGTAGGGACACTCCGAGCATAGCCCTCTCCATTGCCCTGTTTTTCATAATTTACGAGATTTTAATAATTCGTAAATAAAAACTTGTGGGTCGTGATTTTTTTCCTAGGGCTCTAAAATAAAAACATGAAGAACTTTCATTTGTTTTACTATTTTGTATTTTGCACTTAATTTTAAAAATTGTTTATTGACCGTCAAAATTACAAAAAGGCACCGCCTTGATCCTAGAGCAATTATCGGAATTTTATAAAAAGATATCTTACGTATCTATACATATAAAAGGCTTTGTCCTGAATGACTAACTTGGAAGGTGTGTTCTTTGTATGACGTAGGCATCTGATAAGAAAGGATTTTCGGAAATTCTATCCCTAAGGGGGTGAAAAAGGGGGGCAAAGTTTGTATGGGACAACGTGATTCCTTCGTCCAATCTACTTCAAATTTTGCATAAACCTTTTTTAACAGACTTGATGGAAGACGTGCTTCGTATTTTATTGAAATTCATCCCGGGGTTAAAAAGGGGTAAAAAGTTATTTTGGCGGTGATTTGCTTCGAATTTGATATCAATACTTCTGAGTGCTTTTGATTTAAATTATACTTTATTTTGACACATGTTTGAAAACTCAATCCGATTTTATCTACGAGGAAAGAACCTACTTACTACAAAAGGAGCAGTGCTAAGGTCACGTGACGTGCAGCACTTTGTATTTTTTTTTTTATAATATGGGATACACAATATGGTGTCGACTGTCGACACAACGACGGCGTTTTACAATAGTAAAAGTATCTGTGGTAAAAGCAAAAGGAAAAGCATAGTACAAGCTCTGCTTAGTTTGCGACTAGATGATGCCGTTTAAAAAAAACGCAAAAAAAATAAAAATAAAAATTTTACAATAAAAAATAACATAATTTACAAAATGTAAATAATGTAAAACACATTGTGTGTACCACACATTCGTACCAGCAATTTTATATTTATCTTATCTTAACTATTATAAAATTGTAAATGTCTGTTTGTTTGTTTGTTCGAGCATCACGCTAAAACTACTGGACCGATTTTGATGAAACTTTTTTGTTTGAATGCTGATCAGACTTAAAAATTGGTATGGGTTTTTGAGAAAGAAAGAAAAAAAAAAATTGTGGGGTGCGTCCTCACCCGACAGATACAGCTTCTATGCATTTGCACGAGCGGATAGTAATGTAGGATGGATGAGTGAGTGGGCGAGTGGGAGAGTGGGCGAGTAGGAGAGTGATCGAGTGAGTGAGTGAGTTAGTGAGTGGGCGAGTGAGTGTGTGAGTGAGTGAGTGAGTAAGTGAGAGGGTGAGTGAAGAAGCGAGAGAGTGACTGAGTGGATGGGTGAGTAAGTGGGTGACTGAGTGGCTGAGTGAGTGAGTGAGTGGGTGTGTGAGTTAGTGAGTGAGTGAGTGAGAGTGCGTGAGTGTGTGAGTGAGTGCGTGAGTGTGTGAGTGAGTGAGTGAGTGGGTGAGTGGCGTGGAGTGGAGTGGACTGGATCGGACTGGATCGGACTAGATCGGACTAGATCAGACTGGATCGGACTGAATCGGACTGGATCGGACTAGACTGGACAGGACAGGACTTTGCCCGTGGCTTCGCTCCGTTGTTCTTCAATTCATCCTACAGGAATCGTTTTCTTTTTTCATAAAATACGTACCTGTTTACAAGTCTAAACACAAAAAAAAACAAAATAGGGACGAAGTTTTTGCGTGATGCTCGAATAAATAAACAAACAGACATTTACAGTTTTGTAATAGTTACAGGAAAACACCTTATTATTAACAGGATCCGTCACGGGGGGATAACAGAATCTAACGCGAGCGGAACCGCGGGTAAAAGCTAGTTACAAATAAATGTATACCCTTAATTTACATGTTAGTCCTAAGTCTTAATAATGTTAATGGTGTACAATAAAGAATATTCTATCTATCTAAATTTATAAGGATCAGTGCACTTTACCAATTTAAAATATAAATAAAAAATCACCAACAGCACCAGCATCCGCCGATGTCAATGTCAAAAAATCTGCATTAACATCAGCATCCGCTGATGTGATGAAATTCTGGATCAGCAACAACCCTGCTATAGACCTTTATGAATAGCCATGTTCTGACTAACCAGAATAAATATGTTATAAATCGATTCTTAGATTAGCCAATCAGCTTTCAAGTTTCCAATCGTCCTCAACTCGTAGCTCGTACAGTTACGAAAATCTTTCTTAGATGTCAATTATTCGGTTCTTAGCAATAGTCCTAAGATTTTTATAAAGATTAGATTTTTCTGATTACCCTACAGCATATACAATAAACCTACACCGAATGAATAGATTCAATATCATTATAAATGCATAAAATATTAAAATACCTATATTTTCCATCTCTATAATATACATATCAAGGTAATCATTTAAATTCGTTTAGCCGTTCTGTGGCGTTTGAGTTATGTTATACCGAAACTTCCGCAGTTAAAAAATATGACAAATTAAATAAATAAATAATGAATAAATATTTTTGGGACATTTTACACATCACCATCTAGTCCCAAACTAAACAGAGCTTGTGCTATGATGGGTACTAGACAATGGATATAATACTTATATACTTTTTATTTACAATACACAAACACTCGTGTCCATCACACAAATATTTGTGTCCTGTGGGAATCGAACCCACGACCTCGTGATCAACAATCCGACACTCGAACCACTAGACCACAGAGGTCGTCAAAATTGATAATTAATTGTTGTTTACGTAGGTACTTAAGTAGGTACTAAGTAGACACAATACTCAAAACAAACATTTTGTGTTGTATCTGAATGAACCTTTAAAAATATTATATCAACAATCTAGAAATTGTTAGGGGTTGTGCCTGAAACATTAATTCATTCACGGAAGAGTTTGTTCCTAGATCATTAATGTCATTAAATTTCGTTACCACAACGATCACATTTGGGTTATCCTATTAAACTTTGTCGTGGCGTTTATACGGTCATATGGTTAAATTGATTCGATCGTAAAGGGTTTTATTATCTTTTAAGAGAGCAGGGCAATGTAAAATGTGATGGCATAATTCACACCGTCACAGGAAAGCCGAAGGTATTTGGGACAAGTAAGTTAAAGAGCTATGCTGTTATTAAATATCTTTATTTTACAATCTTTTGATTGATGTTTAACAGCTTTCATAAAATTGTATCACAAATTGTATTAGGTTTCAGTCAGTTTCGCTGTAGTATCTTTCTGAAATGGATTTATGTATGGACTGTCCGAGGAAAGACATAAATGTCATTTGTAATCGTTCAAAATTCCCATCATCCCTTAGATCAGTGATTCCCAAAGTGGCTTCCCTTCAACTAGGGTACCGCGAACAAGCCAAAACCATTTAATTTCAACAAATTCAGTTCGTTTTGTTAGTGTTGGGGTTCCATAAAATAAAAATATATTTTCTATAGGGTCCAGAAACCATACAAGTTTGGAAACCGTTGTCTTAGATAATATCAGTTTAAGATCTTTATCAAAAGAAGAATGCTCTCTGTGAAATGTTATGGATTCCTTAATTTATTGTAGTTGTTTTTAAATTATTAAATATAAGACTTTGCCCGCAACTTCACCTGCGTACTGAAATAAAATATGTTACTTCTGGATAAAGTAGCTTTCTAATGGTGAAATTATTATTAAAATCGGTTCAGTAGTTCCAGAGTTTATCGATTACAAACAAACAAACATCCACTCTCCCAATCTCAAACACATACTTCGGTTGCTGTTGTTAACCTTAAATAACTGAAATGTCACGGTTGAATTATACAACTGAAGCCGTAGAAACTCCCGACTCCTAAGATACAGTTCTGCGTACCTAGTTTAGGGGCCAGTAATCTGTCATTAATTGTACAACCTGCTGTTGTTCCTCGTGCTCTGTATTGTGTTTTAAGTACAAATAAATAAATAAATAATAATAATAAATAAATCTTTCCTCGTTATAACATATAAGTATAGATATGAATTTGATAAATCCATGATACTTAAAGATACACGATATTTATTATTATATCGTACATGATATTCATTGTTTTCAATAGAAGATTCGAGCCGGTAAATAAATAGCAGAAAGTTCATGAATTACTGAGATGAAAGAACGTTGAATCAAAAATATATTAAAACAGAACGTTGTTGAAAATAATATCACATTACGGTAAAAAGCAGTATAAAATGTAAATAATAAATTATATAGAAAGTAAAACACGTAAAGGATGATTATTATTTTCTAAATCACTCAATGGAACCAGTTAAATACACACGATTTGTGTATTCGGTGCATGAACTTGATATACTAACGTACTGAACGAAATTGCTTATGTAGATCATCATCATCATCATTTCAGCCGAAAGACGTCCACTGCTGGACATAGGCCTCCCCCAAGCATGGCCACAACGACCGGTCCTGTGCATTCCGCATCCAGCGGATTCCCGCGACCTTCACCAGGTCGTCGGTCCACCTTGTGGGGGGCCTACCCACGCTGCGCCTTCCAGTACGCGGTCGCCACTCCAGAACTTTACTGCCCCATCGGCCATCCGTTCTGCGAGCAATGTGCCCCGCCCACTGCCACTTAAGTTTGGCAATTCTTCGGGCTATGTCGGTTACTTTCGTTCTTCTGCGAATCTCCTCATTTCTGATTCGATCACGCAGGGACACTCCGAGCATAGCCCTCTCCATTGCCCTTTGAGTGACTTTGAGCCTTCTTATGAGGCCCATTGTGAGCGACCACGTTTCAGTACCGTAAGTAATTACTGGCAACACACACTGGTCAAAGACTTTCGTCTTGAGACACTGCGGTATTTTGGACGAGAAGATATTGCGTAGCTTCCCGAACGCTGCCCAACCGAGTCGGATTCGACGATTGACCTCTTTCTCGAAGTTGGACTTACCTAGCTGGACAGTTTGTCCTAGGTATACATAATCGTCAACAACTTCGAGTGTAGATTCTCCGATGTTTACGGGAATGGGTGCTATATGGGAATTCGACATAACCTTTGTCTTGTCCATATTCATCTTAAGACCCACTCTATCAGAAGCTCTACTGAGGTCATCGAGCATTGTACCGAGGTCCTCCATGGTCTCAGCCATGACTACTATGTCGTCGGCAAACCGAAGGTGAGTGATGTACTCGCCGTTTATGTTAATGCCTAGCCCCTTCCAGTCCAGAACCTTGAAGACATCCTCCAATGCAGCAGTGAACAGTTTCGGAGAGATCACATCTCCCTGTCTCACACCTCGCTGCAGAAGGATAGGTTTCGAGGCTTGGTCCTGTAATCGGACTGACATAGTGGCGTTTTCATACAAAGACTTTAACACTTCGATGTACCGATAGTCAATCTGGCACCGTTGAAGAGACTGTAGTACCGCCCAAGTCTCGATCGAATCGAAGGCTTTCTCGTAGTCCACAAACGCTAAACAAAGAGGCAAGTTATACTCTTCGGTCTTCTGTATAACCTGCCGCAGCGTATGTATGTGGTCTACGGTGCTAAAGCCTTTTCGGAAACCGGCTTGTTCGGGAGGCTGGAAGTCGTCAAACCTGCGCGAAAGACGGTTCGTAATGACTCTCGAAAACAGCTTGTAGACATGGCTCAGAAGTGAGATGGGCCTATAACTCTTCAGTAGAGCATTATCGCCCTTTTTGAAGAAGAGTACCACCACACCTCTGCTCCATGCCTGTGGCGTTCTTCCCTCGAGAATGACGGAATCAAACAGCTTCTGAAGGGCCTTAAGGATCGGTTTTCCACCCGCCTTCAGGAGTTCGGCCATAATTCCGTCATCACCCGGTGCCTTGTTGTTTTTGAGCTGCTTCAGAGCCATCCTAATCTCGTACAGGCTGACGTCCGGGATATCTTCGGTATAGTGTCGGGTCAATCGAGCTCTTGGGTCGTGAGCCCGATTTACAGCGGGTGTCCGGGTGGACGTGTATAACTGTCCATAGAACTTCTCGACCTCCTTCAATAGCTCTGGCTTGGAGGATACGACTCTGCCATCGTCGGTCCTCAGTTTTGCAAGCTGGCTCTGCCCAATAGACAGGTCTCTTGCGAAGACTTTGGAGCCCTTGTTTTTCTCTATCGCGTCTTTAATACGTTCCGTATTAAATTGGCGTAGGTCACTTTTCAAGGACTTTAAGATCTGTCTATTGAGCTGCCGGTACTTAGTCGCATCATCTGAGGACTGCAGAATCATCTCGCGTCTTTCCGCCATAAGCTCGAGAGTGTGGTCAGAAAGCTTTTTGTTTCTATTTGTACGACGGGTCCTAAAGATCCTAGACCCGACCGTATGGACAGTTTCCACAAACCCATCGTTGTAATCGTCCACTGAGCTCCCTAGGCATTCGAAACGATTCTGAAGTTCGAGCTGAAAGCTCTCGAGGTTTTGGATTTGGATCGGTGCTGGACGGAGCGTAGACTTCATCAGTCGAGATCTTTCCAGCTTGATGTTCAGATTCAATGTGCCTCTTACCAAATGGTGATCGCTTCCGGTTTTAACCGCGTTGATCACAGAGACATCATTGAATATTTGCTTCTTCGTCGACATAATGAAGTCAATCTCATTTTTTGTTACACCATCAGGGCCCAACCAGGTCCACTTCCTATGCTCACGCTTTCTGAAGAAAGATTTCATCATATAGAGTCCCTCCTTCTCCATAAAGCCGGCTAGTAGATGACCCCGGTGGTTCCGATATCCATATCCAAATTGCCCCACTCGCAGCTCATCATCGTAGCGATTGCCCAGTTTCGCGTTGAAGTCTCCCATGACAACAGTGAAGTGAGTTTTAGAGCCATGCATGGCTCTCGAGATATCCTCATACATGGTCTCCACCTCATCGTCGGGGTGATTCGAGGTCGGGGCGTATACCTGTATAACCTTCAACGAATACCTTTCGGTTATTCTGAGTATAAGGTACGCCACCCTGCTCGAAACACTCTCGATCTTCACTATGTTGTTCACAAGAGACTTGTGGACGATAAACCCGACACCGCCCTGGGAAAGTTGATCGCCCTCCCGGAAATAGAGCAAGTTACCGGATTTGAGGATTATCGTGTCCTCCCCCTCTCTTCGGACTTCAGATAACCCTACGATATGCCATCGTAACCTGCTCAATTCTTCCTCGAGTTCGACAAGCTTCTCGTCGGTCCGCAGTGTACGTGTGTTGTATGCTGCCAGGTCCAGTCTTTTTTTGTTATGGTAGCCGGATCTCTGCCGGGGATTCTTAGCACCCCCTGCCCAGCCGTTACCTAGGCCGCTACCGTAACCAGGGCTAGCGGGGCCGCCGGGGACTAGGGGCTGATTTTTTGTTGTGCTTTGCATGAGGGGATATGCCATAATCGCCACGCTTGGCAGGCGGGTTGGCGATCGCAGTTGGTTGGTTAAATACTCGGAGGACGCTGCTGCCCATCCTCTGGTGAATCCCTTAGTCGCCTTTTACGACACCCATGAGAAGATATAGGGTGGTGAAATTCTTTGCGTCCGGCACCACACGGACGTATGTAGATAATAAAAACCTATTAATTCCCAGTTTCTGAGGTTTATTAAACGTGGTTTATTTGAAAGCGCTATTGATTGATATGATTGGTCAGCCAAAATATTGACAACCAATCGCACCTGATTGGTGCGATTGGTTGTATAGCGCTATTTAATAGATAAAATACAATACAATACAGAACAATGCCATGGCAATAGAAGGGAATGCAATTCTCACACAAACAAGAAATGACTTTCTTTCTTTTTTTCTTTCTTTCTGACTTTTTTCTTTTCTGAATTAGAAAAAAAAAAAAAAAAAAAAAAAACACTGAATTCAGATTATGAAACCAAAACGTCACGAATTGCATAGGTCAATTTTGGCCTACTCCACAGACATTCAGATTTTTCCGGTTCTGATATTTTCAGATAAATCCGTCAGAATTTGTCAACTACAGAGCAATTTGAATTTGTGAGAGAAGTGTGAGGCAAGTGTCCGTTTTAAGATGATGAATTCCGAATTATTTCTGAAATTCCGGATGTTGGACGATGGTTCATAAACACAATAAGTAATAAAAATTAGTCGAAAGTCAGTCAATAGTGTCAATTTTGGCACATACATAACTTAAAATAAAACCTCTTTGACAGCACTTAGGTAATACGTAGGTACTACGTACGTACGTAAAGTAGACATCATGAACAAAAAATATCGCGCAACTTGTTGGCGCCGGAGCACGCGCGGTGCGAGCGTGGCTAAGTGAGTGAGAGTGCAGGAGCTCTAAAACGTGCTCAAACATTCGATTCGAGGTGTCTTCTTTGACAGCTGTATAATGTAAAAAAATATCTCTCTGAGTTTTCTTCCTTCTGCCTAATAATTTACAAAATTCGATGTTGTGTGTGACTATGTATGATCTTTTATTTATTTTTAACAAAGTGTCTCTGTCCTTGTGTCAAATAAATGTTTTTTCTTTCTTTCTTTCTTTTGATGACGTCTATGGTCTAGTGGTTCGAGTGTCAGACTGTTGATCACGAGGTCGTGGGTTCGATTCCCACAGAACACAAATATTTGTGTGATGAACATAAGTGTTTGTGTTGGTCTGGGTGTTTCTTATGTATTATAAGTATGTATTTACAAAAGAAAAGTATATAAGTATTTTCATCAAATGTCTAGTACCCATATTACAAGCTCTGCTTAGTTTGGGACTAGGTGGTGCTGTGTAAAAATGTCCCAAAATTGTTTTTTTTTTTTAAATCCGAGTTAATGGTTGTTTTTATTGATATATCACGTGAGCAAAACCATGCGCGTCCGCTAGTTATCCAATTAAAACATTTTCATAACATAAATAGTTACTTAAATATCATTAAAAGTTCACAACGTGACGTCACAGTAAGCAACAACATTCTACCCACAATACTATTCAAAAACATATAATTCCATTGTAAGAACATCAATCATGTTCACAAAACCCATCAGAACTGACCGTAGATCTCATCAGCATTTGATAGCATATCTCAGACAATAACTTTCCATCTGAACTACGTATTACTCGTTTTACCCGCACATTTCACCACCAACGAAAGTTCATATTATAGATGGCTATAAGCAATAAAGAATCAACGCAAAATAAATAAATTGTACGATGTGACATGCTGACATGCTGCACTAAACAAATGTATGTAACACAAGCAAAACCATGTTTCCAGCAAATAAATATTCTTATTCTTTCTTTTTTATACCACGTTTTTATAAACCAAAGTGAATTCACGCAAAGCAAAGCAAGCTTTGCAGCATTTTGAAGCAATTTTTACCGTGGTAATAGGAAAAGGCATCCTGCGCTGACCCGACAAAACTAAATTACCCGAAAAAATTACCTGAAAAAATTCATCATCATCATCATCATTTCAGCCGAAAGACGTCCACTGCTGGACATAGGCCTCCCCCAAGCATCGCCACAACGACCGGTCCTGTGCCTTCCGAAAAAAAAATTACCCGAATTAAATTAGTAAGAGCAGCAGGGTGATGATGATGATGCAGTGCTTTTGTTGATAGATCAAAGTATTTAAAAAGATAACAATTTGGGTACAAACATTTTTTTTTTTTTTTATGATCAGTTAATAAAAGTACACAATATAAATGAAAACGATTTAAATTGTGGAATTAACCACCACTTTTTCGTACATCTTTTTGGTGACGTCAGCGATATATTTTTAAGAAACAGTGTTTCTCGTTTAGATTTCGCTTCGCATACGTAAATGCGTTAAAAATAATAAAATTATTAAAAGAAAACATTAAGAATTTGTTAAAAACAATTAATAATTATTAGGTACTGAGGCTCCAAATCAAATGCCTTTTTCTCAAAATGGTGGTCATGTGGTTTGACACATATTACTATCCACATTCAATTTGCCTCTCTATTCTAGTGAAATTCGTATCTTTCCTTACGAATTGCGAATTTCCTCAGCGAACCGCGAAACCGCTAACGATTGGATACAAGTAAAAACCGGTGCTAACGACCCGCGATACGCACGGTGGCTGCTCCTTGTAAATATCTAGGTATTACACAGGCTTCTGTAGAAACTGCAGTGAAACGGATAGATATTTTTTTAACCGACGAAAAAAAGGAGGAGGTTCTCAATTCAACGCGTATATTTTTATTTTTTTGTTTTTTTTTTAATTTTTTTTATGTATGACCGCGCATAACTTTTTACAGAGTGGTCCGATATTGATGATTCTTTTTTTATTAGATAGGGTATATCTCGAAGTTGGGCCCATTTAAATTTCAAAATCAAAATCTACCCCTAAGGGTAGTAAAACAGGGGATGAGTGTTTGTTCACCCACTGAATTCTTACCTGTTAACCGATTCTGTTGAAACTTGACACACATAAATATAGTTCTAGACACTACGACATAATGGAGACCTGGAGTGAGATTTTAACCACGAAAAAAATGAAAAATAAAACGTTTTAACAAAAAATTTAACCGACGAAAACAGAAACTGAAAAGCGAAAAATAACTAATTATGAGTCGGTTCAATTTTTTGTTAAAAAGTTTTTTTTCTTGTTGTATTTTTGATTGCGAATTCAGTTTAATTTGCTTGTTACGAGTTATTAGAGGGAACTGCTTATTCTTATATGATTCTTTAATATACACACATTAAACAACATGTTGTTCTGTATTCATGCCATATTTAAGGAGGTGACTATACCACTGATACTGAACAGGAATCAATAAAAAAATCAGTATCAAAAACAATATTTTTTATTTAAATATCTATTTGTAAACAAACAAATGTGTGAGTAGTGTGTCGCGTACGACACAAAAACGATGCGTGCGAAACCATCAAAAAAATTTGCTCGCTATGTTTCTAAGTGAAAATTTAGGTATTAAATAATCGTAGAATTTTTTTAATATTTTCGGATGACTACGCACATTATTTATCATTTGCTCTACAAATATGGCACGGTTACAGATGAACATCTTGTAAACATGTTACACTACACCGTCAGCGCCGCACTCCACTAAGCGGCTGATCGAAACAAATGGAGGCACACAGTTGACAAAGTTTAATGGAGTCACGATCCTCAGCAGTGAAGCAGCGATCAAGAAGAAGAATTAAAAAAAAAGACTTACTACACAATCCCTTCAGTTCCCTTCGTAAACTCCATAATAACTCACACAAAATTACAAAACCCTCTCAAACAATAACTTGCCTGTAATAATACCTTTTAATTTATTCTACAGAATGAAAGCTCTATTTGCCGAACACAATCGATAAACGCAAATTATTAACACCTGCGGAATTAGCATAGAACAGAGACTAATCTCAGCTTAACTTAACTTACGACTGCCCGTTAACAGATATTACATAAGCCAACACGCCTTAAGATGCACAAAAGCGCGGCTTAGATAATAATTACGCAGTTTAACTTATAATTATTATGAACAGTGTTTTGATGGCTACGTAAAAAATACCTTAAATTAATGTTTTACTACTGGACTATCGTAAAGCAGTCTAAAATGCATCAGTGCACTTTTTTTTGTGAAAAAAAAACTTGAGCTTGTAGTTACGAGTACTTGTTGCTCGTTGGTGTCGGTATAAAAAATATAAGACATAAACTGCACCTTTTGCTTTAAAAGTTATATTATTTAAATGTGTGTGTGTGTTGCTTTTTAGGGTTCCGTACCCGAAGAGTTCCAAACGGGGCCCTATTACTCTCACTACGCTGTCCGTCCGTCCGTCCGTCCGTCTGTCTATCACAGGGCTGTATCTTTTGAACGGTAATATAGGTAACCGGTTGAAATTTTCTCAGAATATGTGTTGCTATGAGGTGTATCACGACAAATACTAAAAACAAAAAAAAGTCTAAAACCAAAGGGGGTACAAGAAACCTCAAAAAACATGCATTTTTTTCAACGTTTTTGTTCCTGATCTATCTTCAAAACTGTAATATATACCAGCGTCAAACTTGGTCAGATTATAGTACATATTATGTAGTTTCGCAACAAATACTAAAAATAAGACAAACATAGACATATTGAGAGGTACGGAACCCTTACTGCGCGAGCCCGACTCGCACATGGCCGGTTTTTTTAAATGTTTTGGTAGACCAAGCTTCCTCTTTCTATGGCAAACAGATTAAGAAGATGAGCAGCTCTACAGCAGCAGTAACCTATCTTCAGGCAAATTTCTCAAAATATAACACAATATAAATTGTTTTTAATCTAAGCTTTAGCTGTAGATACTTTAAAAGTTGAATTGTGAAACTGTCCCTTGTTCATGTTTTACTTGACAATATTAGCAAACGTCTTTTCCTCATAGGTAATCAAACGAGGAAGCAGTTTGAAACATACCACCTACTTGAAACTTGAAATCCAATCATAAAATCACTGACCATCTGATCGTCTGCTGCATTCACAGTTAACTACCCATTTCGCTTAAAAGCTCGGTTTTATGACCTAAAACTTAGCTTAACTTAGCACTAACTTGTAGAAATATAAAGGCTGATTCAGACGCGTCTAGTCTTTAAGAAAGTGCGAGTATTGTTTCCGAAAATAAAGCGTTTGTAATGAATTTTATTACGTTTCCTTATAACATAAGGCATGAAAAGTCGCTGCATCGGTAAATTGGCAAAAGCAACACGTATGTGACGTGACATGACATATTGACAGCTAATAAAACTGTACGAGGAAAGAGCGCGGGGTGCAGGTGACTTGCATGCCGATCACAAAGTACTGATGCCGATAACAACGCGACGATTCCTACTAAGCTGTCACTAGAATATCAACATCCATAATCGTTGGTGGACTACACACACTATAAAGAAGATTTTTGGAGTTCTTTCAGGTATGTAAGTTTTCTTGCGATATTTTTCTAATTGACACATGTATTTAAAAAGTCAATAGTGCGGACAGAGATCGATAACTTGCTTATGGTCAACGTTAAATCTCTGGACTATCGCTACTTTTTTAATAATATTGACAAACATATCGAGATGATGATGACTGCGAAAATCTATCTGCTAAATATTTTATTCCAAAAATCCGTGAACCAATTAGCAATTAAAAGAAAAAACAGTTAAAAGAATGAAAATCTCATATCTAGGACACAATTACAGAATCGAAAAAATTTAATATTTTGAAGAAAATACTAAATAGGAGAGCATAGATGGCAAAAGAAGCAGAGGAAGAAGGAAATTAGCCTGGATTGACAACATCAAGAGCTGGACCTACATCAATGACGCTGCCAGTCTGCATAGACTGGCAGCGTCATTGATGTAGTATGTAAGTCCAAAAAAAAAAAAAAAATTATAAAAATATGATATGGTACAGGAAGAAGAAGAAGAAGAATTAACAATAATAAGCTCTATATACTGGTAAAACTGGCTTAACAGAGGGAATCCTCTATATGTATAACAAATCATTAAAATGGTTATTCAATCAGAGTCAAGTCACCAAAAGACTGGAAAGACTTTCCAGTCATTTGAAGAGTTACTAAACACATTCTTATAATCTACGGACTTGCACTCTACCATACATTGGATACGTGTAAATGAGCCTTTAAAGCCGTTTAGAAACCTACGTATATATACGCGTACGTCTGTAATTTCAGGCCTGCCTCTGTTCAACTCTCATGTAATTACCAGGGCCGGTCGGTTGCAGCGCGAAGCATACAATAATTCCACCAATTTGGATCGATACCATACAATTATATAAATATGTAAGTAACTGGCTCTGTAACTAGACAAGTAATGATAATGACGTTGATAACATTTATTATCTCATCAATTGTGCGTAAAGATACATCATATACATTAGTGCATACCTGCTGGTTGTAAATGTGTATAATTCCATAGAATTGTTTCCATAGGATTAGAGAAAATATTTGACACCGGTTTTTCAGCTTTCTTTTCTAATGTTTACAAAGTTAGTGTGCGAATGGCCACGAAATTAATAATCCTTTTGGTGCGAAAACGAATTAATCTTAATAGCGGACTAACGGCCAAAATTAATATACAATCCATCCACGATTTGCCCTACTAGAGATGGGAATTTGACATAAGCTCCATACAAAATATGGCAAATTTCTATCTCTAGTAGGGAAAATCGTGGATAGATTGGATATTAATTTTGGCCGTAAATCATCCTCTGAGCCTTTTTCCAACTATGTTGGGGTCAGCTTCCAGTTTAAATAGATGCGGCTGAACATCAGTATTTTACACGGAGCGACTGCCATCAGAACCCCGCAAACCAGTTACTGGATAATACCGACATTCGGAGATTAGACCAGTTGTCAGACTATCGGGCTTCTGACTACCCGCAACGACTGCCATAGATATTCGTATGGCAACCGGGACCACGTTTCAGACTCGGGTGTTGCCACTGTCATGCGGTCAACTATACTTTTCTTATATTTTGTATCGACTGTCCCTTCTTAATTTTTTACCTATGTGTCTTTTGTTTTTACTTTCTATGTAACCCCACCTATAAGTTGCTTGCTTGTGTTTATCACTGTGTTTTAAATGTTGCGCGTCGTTAACTGTGACAATAAACTATTTTTCTTTCTTTCTTTCTTTCTTTCACGTGCTCTCCGAGGCACGGAGGGGTCTCGATGTGCAACGAAATGGTCACCCATCCACGGACTGGCCGCGGCAAGTGTAGCTTAACCTCGCAGATCACACGATCCACGATCACGGTTGCTACTTAGCCACGAGCCCCTCTTAATAGCCGACTAAATAAAATATAAACATTAAAACTCGTAAAATACAAATAGCCTGCAGCCGAACCGGCGGATAACAAAAAGTGATCCATAAATCTAAGTTCGGCTCTCTTGCGCGAGGAAAGGCGTAGAGGTAGGTGCGCACGCGCCGCCGTTTTAGCGATACGCCCTTGTAATTGTGTAGATAATTATCATGCTAACAATTTATTGCCGTTATTATTTTCATAGCCATTAGCCGCTTTTTAATGTTTTACATTCCATTAAAAAGCTAACGATAACGCTA
This sequence comes from Asteroscopus sphinx, assembly GCA_949699075.1. Taxonomy (NCBI): domain Eukaryota; kingdom Metazoa; phylum Arthropoda; class Insecta; order Lepidoptera; family Noctuidae; genus Asteroscopus; species Asteroscopus sphinx. The sequence continues at coordinate 13,984,210 of OX453022.1, read as the reverse complement.
GCGTTATCTTGACATGTTGTCTGTAACATGAAACTAGGTACACACGGCTACACATCAAGCTGTACATTTCCAGTATAAGCTGACCTCGCATTGTATAGGTTTTCCTTACAACGCGAGGTCAGCCTATAGTGGTTTTGTATAGCTTGATGTATAGCCGTGTGTACTAAAGCTGCTATGTATTAATTAATTGAATGATCTGCATGGGTACATTATTGGTGTTATGATAACAGAACATTTCACACAATAATTAAATTGTGTGAAAAACAAGCATAAACAAACGTTACCTGCTGGTCGTAGGTTCGATTCCCACAGGACACAAATATTTGTGTGATGAACATAAGTGTTTATGTTGGTCTGGGTGTTGCTTATGTATTATAAGTACGTATTTACAAAAAAAAAAGTATATAAGTATTATATCCATTGGTGCCGATTCTCTTGTACACCCACCTAAACCTAACTATAACTAAAATTTACAAATTTTAGTTTAAAAAATCATAAAACTTATTCTGTGTTTATCTTTTTCTTATTTTAGAAAACTTGTTGACAGCTCTAATAATTGAGTTTGACGCATCTAAGTTGAATTGGCGGTGTTACCAGTACATCTTAAAAAATTTATTAAAGAGTGAATGGAATGACCGAAAGTTCACAAAAACAAGGAAATTAAATAATAATTATATTTGGAATTATTAGTTTATCATTAAAATTAAGAAGAAAAAATCATGTCACGAAATAAAGTACATTTTTGTTTTATATTTTCAATAAAATATATAAATTGGAATGTGATCAGATTAAAGAGCTAGGTTATTATTTTCTACGGCCCGTATTACAGAACGATACTCAAGCGTTGATCACTGTTTAAAACTAGTTTTGAGTTGAGCTTTGATTTTAGAACGTTCCTCAAGCAGAGATTTATTGATCACAGTTCAGCTGAGTTTAGCTTTATTTTATACTTTCACCCGTTTCGGTATTTGAGCAGAGATTTGATCTGTAATCAATCACTCTAGTGTGGTCCAGACTACGCTTGAGTAGAGATTTCTATTTTAATTCAGGTCAAATTCGTGTGTTATGTTGTTGAATTAAAGTTTATAATAATTACCGTTCTGGAATAAGACCGATACTCATGTAACGATTCTATCCTTAAGTAGTGATCAGGTGATTGGAGTTTAAACTGTACTTGAGGAACCTTCTGTAATACGGCCCCAAGAGTACCTATCAAAGGAGATATATTGTTATTATTGCAGCGTATCATATTGTATATCTTAAACAACGAGAAACAGAGCTATTTGCAAAAAGCGCAAGGACCTTTGAATTCCATGGGCAATCACAATAATAAACTATTTCTTTAATTTAAAAAGCTGGAATTTCCCTTTTTAAAGACGTGGTTAAAAAGTTCTAGCACCCAGGACACGAAATTTCTCAGAAAAGTTGAATATATTAGAATATAAGCCAAAAAGTACCACGCAGGATTACAAACACTGTTGCCAGGTCTCCCGATTTTCCGGGAAATTCACAGATTTTCCTAAAAATCTCCCGGTCTCCCGATTTTCGACAAAGATCTCCCGATTTTTTACAATCCCTGTATAAAGCTAATAATAGGAATAAGATCAAAACCTGGAAAAAAAACTGCATAAAATGAAACGGACGGATAAGTTGCTGCCCTGAATATTTCCGTCACTTGTTACACAGTGCAGTAGAATATCAAACTGCTTTGATTTCAATATTATAGCTGGAATGTTAGCAAAATGTAATACCGGGATTACTTCAAAACCTTTGATTTTTGTTGAAAAACATAATCTCCCGATTTTTTCCATTGTTCCTCAATACATCTCCCGCTTTTTTCATAATAAGCCTCCCGGATTTTGAAAATCGGACCTGGCAACACTGATTACAAACTTGGCGACTTTCTCCCCAAAAGAGGGACTTTTTAGGGACACATATTAGCATAAAATTATAGAATTGAATGTCAAACATAGTTTTTTTTTTCCCATTGTATGGATTTATGTACTTCTTAACCTTTATTATATAGGTACCTCTTCTTATCGAAATTATAAATTTCAATGTATATTTCCATGAACAATTTACCTTTCTGCTGAATCTACAACAGCTGCAACCACATAGTAGGCATCCATTATTTATTTTAAACTACCTAAAATGGGGTGCATTAAAAGAGCCTCCACGAGTGACGATATTTAATTGATCGTCCGGCGCACCCTGGGCAGTCAGCCCCGCTACCAACTTGCTGACTGGCTAATCTTTTCCCCACGACATGAGCTATTATCATTATGTAGCTCGTGTCGACACGAAGAAGAAGAAGACTACCTAAAAACTATAAAAATGAATAAAATAAGCTTTGCAATTTTAGTTGTTGGTAACTAATTATAGTCGACATGTATTTTGATGCCTTCTAAAAATAGTCAGATTTAGGTTGACATTTCTAATATTAGGTGAAAAACGTCAATTACAGAATAGCAAAATGTCAATTTTTACTAAGTTGAATAACTAAACTAATTTTGGTCCTGTCAAACAAAAAATTAGTTTTAAAGTGAATTTCAGGATAGAAACAGAATAGAAAACGTCGTTTGACAGGACTAAACTAAATTTAGGTGATTTTTAGTCTAGTTTAGAGAATTTTGTGACAAGAGAATCGGCACCATTGTCTAGTACCCATAGCACAAGCTCTGCTTAGTTTGCGACTACATGGTGCTGTGTAAAAATGTCCCAAAAAAAAAGAAGTTGATTTATCCGAGTATTCGACAATACTACTGCTACGATATACTTCTTGATCACTGCATCACTGCTTAAGATAGTGACTCCGTCCAAAGACAAAACCACAGAAAAAATAACGCTTTCTGCATCCATTTGTTTCGATCAGCCGCTTGGTTGAGTGCTTAGTGGCTAAAGCACTGGCGTACTGAGCCAGGAGTCGCAGGTTCGAATCCTGCTCGTGAGCGATTTTTTTCTTTCCACAATTTAAATCGTTAGATATTATTTAATTTGAATTTCCGCGCATTCTTTGAGAAAAGTACTATATAAGCCTTGGCCGCTACCAGGCATTGCTGGACTCACGTATGTGTGCCTCGGCCCACATTTCACGTTCGTCTATTAAATCTATCAATGCTCCTGTTGCCAGCCGCGGCAGTAATGTATAACATACCCACTTGGCTTTTTCTTCTTCTTATCGTGTCAATGGTTCAAATAAGTATAGATAACTGTTTTGTTTAGATGTTTTTTGAATAGAACATGGCCACTTCAATGGCGTTTTCAGTGGCGGCGAATAGGTCATCTCTTGTGCAGGTGTTTGGGCACAAGGGAAACGTTAGCAAGAGCGACATGGATTGCTCTGGGTCACCGCACTTGGCTTCCGATAAGCAGACATTAGTTCTAAATGTAAAACTATGTTCACTTCTATCTAATTAAATTCAATAAATGTGGCCGTCTCCAATAATATTATAATTTTCTTAATTCCATTTAAACGTAGATCGAAATAGCCCACACAAATATAAAACAATTACGCATAGGTACAACTTACAAGAGAACTTAGCATAGAAAACCCATGTCTCGAGTTATCTGTAAGAGAGACACGGTCAGGTGGAGTGCGCCGACCGTCCTAAATACGGAACTGTGATAAACAGGGGCGATACAAATTAACAACAATAATCGAGCCAAAGGACCGCAATAACAATAGAAAGTGTTCACTCAGGTTATATGAGTACGAAAGTGCTTGGAAATTAATTAGAAATCAAAGAAATGTTGATATACAGTAGCGTCGTAGGTGCACTGGCTCTGCGCTCAAAGTTGGCGCTACCGTGATGATGACATATGACTTATTTTCTTAGGAGAGATAGAAGCATAGATCTAGTTTTGGACTGCTTAGCTCGGCTGAACATAGTCTTAATAAAAAAAAACGTGTGCGGTCAGGAGACCCCCGTCAGGAGACCCCCGTCAGGAACGACGTTATCCTTAGAATTCATATTTTTTGACCGATTCATTATAATGCTAAATTTCGCAACTATAAAAGCTCAACTGCCAAATAAAATAACACAATAGTTAAACAATGGACGTCGTCTTTAAACGGTGTTTAGGCATACGAGGGGATAACAAAGTCAATTTAAAAATGTCAAAGTCTATTTTTTCCAAAGACATTTCTACACTGATGATTTTTTCTCTCTTGTCTTATTTAGTAAACAATCTTGGCACATCTCTTTAATCAAATATTAATAACAATGGCAGTAACACCTAGGCACGTTCAAATGAGATATGAAGATGGAAAGTCTCATGTAATTGTAATTTCAGCGGCACCCGTACCACAGATTACTTAATAGTTAATAATACGTCGTACCCTTCACACCGTTATACAGTAATGCAAGCATCACTGTTTGGTGGCAGAAGATACGATGGTAGTATTCCCCGGACGAGCTCTTTCACAAAGGAGCTCTACTATAACTAAAAACAAATTAGTGTGAAATGGAGAATCGTGTTGAAGAAAATTATGAAGACCTCTGTAATTTTGTTTAGGTTATCACTGTATATATTGTGCAAACGAATTCTTACTCATTAATAATTTGTGTTTGTAACATAAACACATAGCAAGCGCACGTATTTCCCCCTGTTGAGATAAGCTAAGCTCCTGCTGATACGATAATATTACTGCTCGAAGCCACGTGGGTCACGTCACGGTGTGTCAGATTAGGAACAAAGATTGCTGCTTGCATAACGCTAATGATTCACCCTTTTCGTAATAACTGTATTACTTTAAACGTCAACAAAACGTGCAAAAAGATTTTGTGCACAAACTTTTGTTTATTGAACTAAACCAGATTCCAATTATCTCCGCTGATTTGCTCAACGAACATCTTAATAAATCAATAAAATTGTAACTACTGTGATTTCAAAGTGACACATGGGCAATTGAGTTTTTTGCCCGACTGTACTTGAGTATAGTGACCGAGGAGATAGCGCGTCGGGAATACAGGCACAACGAATGGACCGGGCACACGCGAATTATAATCAAGATGTATGTGAGCATATAGATGCCGTTAGCATTGTGTACGCGAATGTACGTCGTTGTATCTTATGGTGAATTTGCTTGTTGCTTTTATTAAAGCCCTATCTATGCCATTGCCATCTCAACAATATTCCAAGTACCTATGTAGGAACTGATATTTTGGCAGCAATCCGCAACAGTAACCTAAGCCAAGTTCCACGCATTCGGCGACTTTATGAGTAAATAAAATATCATCTGACTTTTACAAGCTATGACTACAAAAGAAACATATTCATAAAAACGAGCAGTTAGATAAAATAATGCAATAATTGTATAATATACAAACAATAATTCGTCGAGTATAAAAAGTTAACATGAAATTAGAATTAAGTACTTATGATATTTTGAATGTTATTAATTTGTAAAAGGACTCTACATTGTTTACAATCAATCTATTTAACTCAAGAAGAGGAATCTACATTGTTTATAATCAATCTATTAAAATCAAGACGAGGACTCTACATCAATCTATTAAACTCAAAACGAGCACTCTATATTGTATACAATCAATCTATTTAACTGAAAACGAGGACTCTACAAGTCTATATTGCTTACAGTCAATGTATTAAACTCTAGACGAGGACTCTACATTGTTGACAATCAATCGACTAAACCATAATTTTTTTAACATGTTCATTTTCATATCTAAAACGGAATATTTAGGTTCAACAAAGCCGCAGTTTCAAGTCATACGTAGTTTAAATAAATTACATACATTTTGTAACAGGTCTACCACCAGAGAACTTTTACGGAGACCTCAGCTAGCGAACTATGTTCACAGCTTGACATTCCATTATTCAGGAAAAATTAAAACGAACTTTTTCCTTATTCTATTATCTATATAAGCCTTCATCATCATCATCATTTCAGCCGAAAGACGTCCACTGCTTTACTGCCCCATCGGCCATCCGTTCTGCGAGCAATATGCCCCACCCACTGGCAATTCTTCGGGCTATGTCGGTTACTTTCGTTCTCCTGCGAATCTCTTCATTTCTGATTCGATCACGCAGGGACACTCCGAGCATAGCCCTCTCCATTGACCTTTGAGTGACTTTGAGCCTTCTTATCAGGCCCATTGTGAGGGACCACGTTTCAGTACCGTAAGTAATTACTGGCAACACACACTGGGCAAAGACTTTCGACTTGAGACACTGCGGTATTTTTATAGTAGTAAGACCCTTATGAACGGCTGTAAGCCTTTCAAAAGGGCTTAAAGATCCCATATCGTATGGGTTTTTTAATAACTACTTAGAAAAACCTTATCGAAAACCCTTTCAATGGGTAACCAGAATGGTCCCTGGTTCTGTGACTATACTAAAACTAACTTTGTATAACAAAGACAAACACAAGTCATCATTATCATCTTTTAGCATAATCAGAACAACGTATCGATCTGCCTATTCGCTTTCAATAATGGTATTAGCATTCTATCTGACGCCTTTCAATGCTCTCTCGTACGGACGCGAACACAATTAGTTCAATTAAAACAAACATGTGCAAACAGTTATCGTCCATGACGTCTAAGCTATAAAGCTTACAATGGCTTGACAATTAGCTGGTAAGTTTAACTAGCTGTTATAATGGCTTGATGACTCAACGTTTAGTTCTGCTTATTAGTTTAGGAAAGTGACGCGAAAATCTTCACTCATGCATTCAATTCAAACATTTGCTGTTTGTTGTAAATGCTGTGGACACCCTTCTCGTTGACAGACATTTGAATGTATTTAATATACTATGCACCTCATTTAATAATACCTATGTATTTCAGGATCAAATCTGGAACGAGGTAGTGTCGGCGTAGCATGGGTTGGCACTTGGCACCCGGAGCGGTTTTCTATTGAGAACCCCCCAAAATAAAAAAAACAAGCACTAAACGTAATTACGTGACTTTATTTTACTAAAATATTCAATGATATTAAACATGTTAGTCGCGCTTGGCTCATTGCGAATCTTAAAATGTTAAGTACGATTTCATTATTTTTAATTTTGAAAAGCTCTTTTCACATGAAGCCACCGAATTCACCGAAACGACAAATCTTAGACACATCACTAATATATCATCATCAGAATAATCTCAGAAGCTCTTATGAGTCCAATGTAGTCCACTGGACCGTCACTTGGAAAGATATACCGGCACCGCACCCATTTGTCACCCCTTGGTGCCTGGCACCCGGGGCGGACCACCCTCATCGCCCCCCCTTACGCAGCCACTGGAACGAGGTGATCCGACAGAAAACCAAAGTTGTCAACATACCCACAGAATCAGCAAGCTGAAGTGACAGTGGGTCGGCCATATTAGCCGAAGAACAGATAACCGTAGGGAGGTGTTCATGAGTGAAGACCACAAATCGGCAAACGTAGGGTAGGATGCCATAAGACTTGGTAGAGCGATGATATTGGCAAGGTGGTTGATAGCAGCTGGATGCGAGTAGCCGAGGATCGACTTCAGTGGCGTATTATTGGAGAGGCCTATTCCCAGCAGTGGACTAATAGAGGCTGATGATGATGATGATGTATTACAATCCGATTAACTGGAATTGTTGTAAATTCATGAGTACGTATATTTTAATAACTTCTTAGTTTTCGCGATCACTACACATTATAATAAAACAAAGTTTAACCGGATTAAATCGCGTATATTATTTAAATTGGTTTCCCTGACGTTTCGAAAGCTTTGCAGCATTTCGTGGTCGCAGGTAGACTGAGATGACAAGCGTCTTTACAAATATTTCTAAAAAAATATTTTAATCTACCGTACAATATTATTAATAAAAATCGTTTCGATGCACGCAGTAATCACTCACAATATCATTATCTTTTACAGTGTTGCGTGCTAATTGGGACTTGATTATTTTAAGGACTGGGTTCCAAACAGGTGGTAGCTGCCAACCATCTTCTCTATTAAAATTAGAAACGAAACGGTTTGGTATTTAAATTGGTTTCCCTGACGTTTCGAAATAATTCGAAACGTCAGGGAAACCAATTTAAATAATATACGCGATTTAATCCGGTTAAACTTTGTTTTATTATAATACGTATATTTTATTGTTTTTTTATTAAATACCTATTATTTAAATACCTCCGCTATATCTTTAACTTTCCCTAATTTAATTTAATCATAATGAAACACAACAGATAAAATTATTGATCAAAATTACTTTAAAATACCTGAGTTTTGAAACTGAAAACATGTACAATAATAAAACTTTAGAATATGTGTGATGAAACAACGCTGGACAATGTGTTATGGACTTGAATACAACGCTGTTTAAAAAAAGCTTACGAATTTTTTTAGTAACTAGAGCGTATTTCAAAATTAATGATTTTTTGGACGAAAAAGACTTTGTAAACTATCAAAATGATGATACCTAATTATTAATTTATTTATTTGGCTTCTGATTTATTGATTTTAATTTTGATCTACTGACTTTGCATTATTTTTTAATTACAACATAATAACATAACATAACATAACATCACGCCTGTATTTCCCCGAAGGGGTAGGCAGAGGTGTGTAGTATACCCACATTTCGCCAGTTATGTTATAGTCCCATGTAATAGGGGGCGAGCCTATTGCCATTGACCGGGCACAAATCCAGACTCCGGGCTGCTACTGAGAATTTCCTAATGAAAAAACCCTATAACACTTTGCCCGACCCGGGAATCGAACCCAGGACCCCACGCTCAGCAGTCGCGCTTGCAACCACTAGACCAACGAGGCAGTCAACAACATAATACAACATAATGTCTTTTGATGATGAATAATATTTGAAATACATACAATGTTCATGTCGTGCTCACGTTTAACTTGTTTTTTTTTTGCATGCCAACTGGTAAAATACGGTTGAACTTTATTTATTATTTTTACCACCATGTAATGTACGGTCGACCGCACGTCAGTGGTAACACTTTGACATTAGCAGCGTCTTTATTTCGTAAGCAGTAAGGGTGGTTTTCGAATTGAGGTGTTACCACTGTCATGCAGTCGACTGTACCATGTACGCACGGCTACATAACAAGCTATACATTTCCAATATAAGCTCACCTATCATTGTATGGAAAGCCTCTACAATGCGAGGTCAGCTTATACTGGTTTTAGACAGCTTGATGTATAGCCGTGTGTACCCATATTTGCAAAATAAAATATCTTTATACTAATTTAAATCAAACCACATAATTAAATAAGGGCTAGTTTTTCAATAGTCTGATAATTTTTAACTAAGGAATAAATGTGACGTTTTGACAGTTGTAGTATAGAAAATCTGACAAAACGTCACATTTATTCCTCATTTAAAAGTTATCAGACTATTGAAAAACTAGCCCTTAATCATTTACCTACTTGCGGTAAATTTAAAATTAGAATAGGTAATCTAGATAATCGTATGATGACTCTCAATTTCACAGCCGGAAAAACGCTTGTTAAGTATATCCTAAAATACTGCAACGAACCTCCATTGTTGTATTGTATTTAAAAATAAGACAAAAAGGAAAATGATGCCATTGGTGCCGATTCTCTTGTAGACCCACCTAAAACTAACTATAACTAAAATTTACAAATTTTAGTTTAGAAAATCATAAAACTTATTCTGTGTTTATCTTTTTCTTATTTTAGAAAACTTGTTGACAGCTCTAATAATTGAGTTTGACGCATCTAAGTTGAATTGGCGGTGTTACCAGTACATCTTGAAAAATTTATTAAAGAGTGAATGGAATGACCGAAAGTTCACAAAAACAAGGAAATTAAATAATAATTATATTTGGAATTATTAGTTTATCATTAAAATTAAGAAGAAAAAATCATGTCACGAAATAAAGTACATTTTTGTTTTATATTTTCAATAAAATATATAAATTGGAATGTGATCAGATTAAAGAGCTAGGTTATTATTTTCTACGGCCCGTATTACAGAACGATACTCAAGCGTTGATCACTGTTTAAAACTAGTTTTGAGTTGAGCTTTGATTTTAGAACGTTCCTTAAGCAGAGATTTATTGATCACAGTTCAGCTGAGTTTAGCTTTATTTTATACTTTCACCCGTTTCGGTATTTGAGCAGAGATTTGATCTGTAATCAATCACTCTAGTGTGGTCCAGACTACGCTTGAGTAGAGATTTCTATTTTAATTCAGGTCAAATTCGTGTGCTAAGTTGTTGAATTAAAGTTTATAATAATTACCGTTCTGGAATAAGACCGATACTCATGTAACGATTCTATCCTTAAGTAGTGATCAGGTGATTGGAGTTTAAACTGTACTTGAGGAACCTTCTGTAATACGGGCCCAAGAGTACCTATCAAAGGAGATATATTGTTATTATTGCAGCGTATCATATTGTATATCTTAAACAACGAGAAACAGAGCTATTTGCAAAAAGCGCAAGGACCTTTGAATTCCATGGGCAATCACAATAATAAACTATTTCTTTAATTTAAAAAGCTGGAATTTCCCTTTTTAAAGACGTGGTTAAAAAGTTCTAGCACCCAGGACACGAAATTTCTCAGAAAAGTTGAATAAATTAGAATATAAGCCAAAAAGTACCACGCAGGATTACAAACACTGTTGCCAGGTCTCCCGATTTTCCGGGAAATTCACAGATTTTCCTAAAAATCTCCTGGTCTCCCGATTTTCGACAAAGATCTCCCGATTTTTTACAATCCCTGTATAAAGCTAATAATAGGAATAAGATCAAAACCTGGAAAAAAAACTGCATAAAATGAAACGGACGAATAAGTTGCTGCCCTGAATATTTCCGTCACTTGTTACACAGTGCAGTAAAATATCAAACTGCTTTGATTTTAATATTATAGCTGGAATGTTAGCAAAATGTAATACCGGGATTACTTCAAAACCTTTGATTTTTGTTGAAAAACATAATCTCCCGATTTTTTCCATTGTTCCTCAATACATCTCCCGCTTTTTTCATAATAAGCCTCCCGGATTTTGAAAATCGGACCTGGCAACACTGATTACAAACTTGGCGACTTTCTCCCCAAAAGAGGGAAAATTTGTGAATTCAGGCTTTTTAGGTACACATATTAGCATAAAATGATAGAATTGAATGTCAAACATAGTTTTTTTTTTCCCATTGTATGGATTTATGTACTTCTTAACCTTTATTATATAGGTACCTCTTCTTATCGAAATTATAAATTTCAATGTATATTTCCATGAACAATTTACCTTTCTGCTGAATCTACAACAGCTGGAACCACATAGTAGGCATCCATTATTTATTTTAAACTACCTAAAAACTATAAAAATGAATAAAATAAGCTTTGCAATTTTAGTTGTTGGTAACTAATTATAGTCGACATGTATTTTGATGCCTTCTAAAAATAGTCAGATTTAGGTTGACATTTCTAATTTTAGGTGAAAAACGTCAATTACAGAATAGCAAAATGTAAATTTTTACTAAGTTGAATAACTAAACTAATTTTGGTCCTGTCAAACCAAAAATTAGTTTTAAAGTGAATTTCAGAATAGAAAACGTCGTTTGACAGGACTAAACTAAATTTAGGTGATTTTTAGTCTAGTTTAGAGAATTTTGTGACAAGAGAATCGGCACCATTGTCTCTGGAATAAAAAAAACTAATTGGCTCCAGTATTTACAGTCTATTTAACCTCCTGACCGTCGTTCAGTAAAAAGAAAGTTAAACAGCGCATTAAACACGGGAAATTCGTTCAAACTACTGCTTAGCAGCGTTTTACTCTAATTGCGAGGTTTCATCAAAATATCGCATTGAGGGCGAGCGTCCGCCATTACAATGCGATCACAATGACAGAAAATTTGGCGGAAAAAGTGACGTTTATAGTACCGCGCGTTTCACCAACTATGATGCGTTCTTTTAAGTAGTTCTTTAAAAGAAACTAGGGTACTGATAAACGACCATGTTAACATGTTGTAGCGGATATAGTTCGGCATGATTAAATTGTAAGATATCTTATACTTCCTTATCTTGTATGGGAAGTTACAAATACAATGCCAAAGATCACCTATCTATGTACTATGCACATAGTAACTGTAAATAATGTTTCGATTTACAATATACAGAACTGTAAAGAACTGGTTGACGATGATAATGTTCTGTATTTTTTTAAATATTTTCAATATATTTGGGACTTTTTTACACAGCACTATCTAGTCCCAAACTAAACAGAGCTTGTGCTATGGGTCCTAGACAATGGATATAATACTTATATTTTTTTTTTGTAAATACAACATACTTTTACTTTTTTTTGTACATACAAAAAAAAAAGTATATAAGTATTATATCATTGTCTAGGACCCATAGCACAAGCTCTGCTTGGTTTGGGACTAGATGGTGCTGTGTAAAAATGTCCCAAAGACATTTATTTATTTATTTTATTTATAATATAATACACAAAAAAACACCCAGACCAAGACAAACACTTATGTTCATCACACAAATATCTGTCTTGTGGGAATCGAACCCATGACCTTGTGATCATCAGTCCGATACTTGAACCACTAGACCAAGACGTCAAAAAAAATTTAATTTTTTTATGTTATCTCTGTAAGCAAAACTTCCACATCCATCCTTTTAAACAATTTGGATTTAATGCACGCCAACCTCGATATCAACATCAACCATCTCATTATTCTAGAACTCACCATAATCTGCAAACAATAGTGCAATCGTTTTCGGCGCGCACACCGCAGACGTCAGATCTAACGGTTCGTGAAATGACCCAAAATGACAGTTAATGATAACGGCTGGATTTAAAACATAATGATGGAATTGGGTGTCATCCGACGCATCGCTGAGGCTAATGATCGTAGCGTCGCGGTGACGTGATCTATTGTGGACTGAGGTGCATTAATAGTGGTTTTTGGAGAGCCTCGAATATTAATATGTGTGTGGATGAATACGTGTCTTTACGTCTACCTTAACACAGAAGTCGGGACCTTATATGCCCGTAGTCATCAAGATGGACCAGCGGGTTGAGGAACTAGCAACCCAATTTTCCTTTCCGGATTGCTAATTAGCAAACTTTGCTGCATATCCATTAGGTATTGATAACAAACCAATCATGTGTAGACAAGGCATAAAATGTCCTTAAATAATAATTTTGTGAATAAAGTCAATTAATGTTGTTAATTTTAATAATAATGTATAATAATGATGTATATGTGTAATTAATAACTAATATGTGTATGCCACCTGTGGCAGCACACCTACCACCAAAAATACCTGTGTAAACAAATAAACATTTTGATTTGATTTAAAGTTATTCTGCAGTAACATTTTTTCTATTACAACTTATCCTTAGTAACTATTTGCGAAGATCAATAAACTGATTGAAAAGTTTACAGAGAAAGTACTTATTAAATTTCTAAAGGAAGTATTTTATGGAAAATAAAACTTGATTATATAATTCTCAATAGCCATTTAACAATTTACAGGGTCTGTAATATAAAGCATTGTGCATTTCTATACCTATACATATAAAAGAATATTAATATGTAAATGCCAATGTTAAAAAACAGGAAATCTATTATTCCCGATAATTTTCCCTATAGTGCACAATAACAATAAATATATTACGATTAAAAATAAAATGCTTTATGTATCGACTATTTATTGATACAGAACCCGCAAAGTGATGGGAATCACATTCAGTATGGTTTTTATAAAGTACACTTTTCATAAACAGCGGTAATGTGCGGTACAGTGACCCACATACGACAAATCGCTGCTACTTTCCAATGTAAGTATAAATTACACATTTTGTTACAATTCGTGTCATCGTCGACAAAACAGCCTTTAATCTAAACGCTAGACTGTACGAAACGCCTTTGTCTGTTTAAAAAGTTTGTCTAGACGCCCTCATTCAAATCTTTCAAGTCATGTTGCTAGATTGATGAGAAATTGACTGCAATTTTCACCATTTGATGACTCGAACTTAAAAAAAATATTGTTAATCTATCCGTCCGATTACAAAACACTATTTTAATGACGCTCAAAAAATATAGTTAATTTAAAATGTACATTACATAAAACAACTATATTAACACCTAATCTACGGCTAATATTTCGACAGCTATCCAATCTCATAACATCGACAGCAAAAAAAAAAAAAAAGCGTTTATAAATTCGAGTACCGCGCGCTTATGTAAGCCAGCATTATCGAGCAAAGAGGTGAAACTGAATACAAGTAAATATAATCCCAAATCATGGTATGAAACAAAGGAGAAGGCGAGGCTCGCAACTTTCTCCGCACTCTTCATTAATCAAACTGAATTAATCTAAATAAAGCCGCTGAATAGTCTTTATGTACATTATTATACAGTTCTTGCTCGTAATCGGATTATTCTCTCGATGGAATCGGAAACGAATGACGTCAATGGAAACCGGAACTGAGAAACTGATCGCGTTTATTGACTTCGAGTTGAAATATGTTATGTTGTCTTTCGGTAGGATGGCTTTTAAAAACTAATTAGGTTGGTAAGCTAATAATATTGTATTACATTATGATTGTAGGTAATGATAAAATATTATGAGCTGATTTGTCAGCCGCTAAATAAAATAGTGACAGACTCAGTATAATATTAGAACAGGAAAGTGAAAAGGTATTGTGTATATTGTAATGTTACCTATCACAATATACATAAATAACAAGTATGTATGTAGCATAGCACATAAGCTAATTAATCTTACTTATATAAAAAATGCATCAGTTGAGATGTCTCGTTACCCAGTCATGCTGAAACATTATAAATAATAGGTCTAGCTGTAATTTGGCACCGAGATAAAATGGTTTCTATCTAGATTACCATATAGATCATTTCCAACTAACGGCCAAAATTAATATCCAATCTATCCACGATTTGTCCTACTAGAGATAGGAATTTGACATAAGATCCATACAAAATATGTCAAATTTCTATCTCTAGTAGGGTAAATCGTGGATAGATTGGATATTAATTTCGGCCGTAAGAGAACCTAACTATCAGTAACTTTGCTGCAGATAGTCTTCGAGTTCAAATAATTTACTAACGGCCAAAATTAATATCCAATCTATCCACGATTTGCCCTACTAGAGATAGGAATTTGACATAAGCTCCATACAAAATATGTCAAATTTCTATCTCCAGTAGGGTAAATTGTGGATAGATTGGATATTAATTTTGGCCGTAAGTACGAACTTACGAACTCACTGTACGTAAAGAGGGAGAAACTCTGCCTGTTGAATATTGTCTATTTTTGTTTTGTGACAGATGTCAGTTGTGGAAAAAGTGATAAATGGATAGCAATGCTTTGATTGTTTTATTATTAATATTTAGTCCATAATGCGTCCATAAAATCACCTGATCATTTCCACATTTATTCATAGTCCTTCGAGCCGGATTACCAAGTGACGAAGTTCCGGTTGTAGTCTTAGTCCAATCATTAATTTATCATTCAGTAAAGCAGGCTTTGAACTTCAAAAGTGGATGTAATAATGAAGATTTACATAATACAATTAAAGAAGTTAATGAAGGTCGGGAAGAAATTGGAGAAGGAATACAGCTAAAAGAGGACATGGTGGTAAAAATATTAGGGCTAACCTGGAATCGGCGCAACGATGAGTTCCAGTACGCGGTGACACACTGTCAGGAACCTGGACTTGTAGCGGAAAGGAAAATTATTTATCATGTTGCTAAATTATATGACCCTTTAGGGTGGGTCGCGGTCTGTGTGATAAAAGCAAAGGTAAAAATATGGATAGCAGGATTAAACTGGGATGAAGAAGTATCAAGCAAAATATTAAGGGAATGGGATACTTACCTTAGTAAACTGGTACTCCAGTTGTTGTTTTTGTTATATTATGTTATACAATATTTGCTATATTTTCTTTATCATATTTCGTTTCAAGGGTTTCAAGTTCAACTTTGTAGTATTTGTTTTAAAAATAATTGTGTAATGCTGTCATGGTGGGCGGTACCATGAACCTGTGTGAACCGATGTAACATAGTGGTAATATTCTAATTGCGATGTAATAAAAGGACTATAATATGATATAGTCCTTGGTGGGCGGTATGTTGAATATTGTCTATTTTTGTTTTGTGACAGATGTCAGTTGTGGAAAAAGTGATAAATGGATAGCAATGCTTTGATTGTTTTATTATTAATATTTAGTCCATAATACGTCCATAAAATCACCTGATCATTTCCACATTTATTCACTGCCTTTCCTAATTTTACTAGTTTACCTACATCTCAGATAATATAATACTATCCTATATGAGATTTAACTTTATTGTCTCTTCTCCATAGGACCAACTTTTTGGAGTCGTGCAACTAGATTCATAATTAACGTTTTGAAAGTGCATGTAAATGCTTATTCGAAATAAAAACTTTTGACTTTGACTTTAAACTAACATGGTCACTTACACATTTTTTTTTTTGTTTAATTTTATTAAAAACATTCATTATATGACAAAAGCAAACCAAAATTATTAATACATGTCACGGGATATTTACCATGTAATCATGTAAATCATTTTCATTGAGTCCCCGATATTTCGGCACTGTCATAAACGCTATTCGTTATTTACTAATATAATTGATGACTATGAAACATATTCCCTAACATAAGTACCTATAGGCCTATCTCTTTTTTAACAAAAACATCATCTTCTCATCTTTCTGCTTTGGTCCGAATTTGGGATCGGTGCAATACGTTTTCTTCTCCGATCCTCCTCTGTCAGCCGTCATCTCAACATTTACTTCCTTTCCATTCATATATTTCTTCACACTATCCAACCATCTTTTCTTTGGTCTCCCTCTCCCTCTCCCTCTCCATCTGTGAACATCTATATTCATCACTCTCTTATTAGGTACATGTGTTTCATAGTGCCCATACCAACCCAAACGATTTCCTTTCAACTTTTCTGTCAATGGCACCACTTTTAAACTCGCTAACATTATTAATTTCTTACTTTAACTATTCTTGTCAATCAACACATCTATTTCAACATTCCCATCTCTGCATCTAATAACAAAAACATATGTAAATAAAGATTAACTTATATGATCATCATAAAAATAAACAAAACTTAACTGTTGATTAAATAATTCAATACCATCAGATGAATGTAAGAGTTTAATTCAGTACATTTCACCTGTCCTATCAATCGAATTGTGCTGTCAAAGTGTTTGCTCAACTCGTTTATTTGCAATATAATCCTGGCTCTCTTTATTAACTATCGATATTCCACTCGATGTAATTAATGCGATTTGATCTTGATTCATAATCGCTTGCGATTCAAAACTAATACAATTGCTGTGTTCGATTCTAAGATTTAATGGGATGCAGTGAGCACCAGTGCAGCGGTTTAATTTGCTGTTCTATGCGTTTAGTATTTTTACTTGGACTTAATGCAGTGTCCGCCTCCTTTGAACCAAATATAATACATACATATTATCACGGCTGTTTCCCATTGGAGTGGGCAGAGACTATGGATTTCCACTTGCTACGATCCTGACACACTGCTGTCGCTTCATCTAATGCATTCTCGTCGGTTTAGAATAGGTACTCTTAACCTGGCATTTTTTTAAACTTCCGCGATTTGATAACGATATAAAAAGTAAGAAAAAGTTGTTTCCAAATATTAAGTATGGAAAATCGAGGATACAAAAACAAATGCAATGTAGATAGGTAATCGGTATTACCATACTATTATTTGTTCTATGGTATTACGCAGAGAACACAGATCTGGAACCTAATTCACGTAATTTTATGACGCGCAGATCAAGGTGCAGTGACGCTGCAGTTCGATTCTGACAGCGATCGCCGTAGATAAGAAAATACGAAAAGCAATGTTTTTATCGAAACTTAACTACAACTGCACTTCTTCAGTTACGTGAATTGGTCTACTGATCTCCTCTAATAGTGTTTAAAGTATATAAAATATAATCCAAGCACGTCACGAATACATACCCGACACCCGCCGACAAACTGTTACACAGTTTGGCGGGTTTATACAATGTGTAAAAATGTTTTGGTCCTGAATAAATGATTTATTTATTTATTTTATATCTCCCGTACCCACTCGGGCTATCGTGTCCACAAATGTTCGGCTAATCCATGTAAATTTGACTCCACTCCAAAAAAAAAACAACTGATCTCTACATTTTTTCGATTCATGTGAACAAAAATTAGGGCTGATATCTTTTAAGCGATTTCAGGGTTGGTCCCATAGTAAAATTTGTTCATACTGATGAGTACAATGACACCTTAAGAGATTTTCAGTTATGTTCAATAACACCTTGTATAGGTACACCAGCACCTTACCCCGTGGCATTTATATAATTACATCCTGTCTACATAACTAACAGTTAAGCTAACGCTAGCTCTAGTCGGGAGCATTTACAGAACACTATCTCCGCTCCCGTTTAAATAGGTCTTATTAAGTCACGCTTTCGAACAAGCAAATGTGAAACGCAGCGGTATAATACGATTTCGAGATGTTTCAACAATCGCGTTCGTATAAATTTCTATCGACTTAACAATCGACTCGTTCTTAGATAAAACAATCGTGATATTTGCCGATTGTTTTGAGTCAACAAATTCGTACGATGAGTGCGCTCGCTCGAAATCGCACAATCGCCGTCGATGATTCTCGATTATTTTCGATAACCGACGAGTCCGACGACTTTTGATTATCGCGACGAGTGAGAGTCTCGATTCCCTCGGCCGTGTGCGAATTGGCGATTGAACGCAAATTTGCAATAACATCGACTCGAAACCATCGAGTCCGAGAGAAGTCCATTAAAAATCAATAGAGATGTTTGAACAATCGGAACAATCGACTTTCAAACTCGCCATCGCGCATATCTACTCTACTACCTAATAGTAATAACGAGTGGTAAATTATCGGGTACTCGCTTCGGCTAGCGATGACTTATCGAACATTAATTATCATTAACATGCCCATTGAGCCGCTGATTAATGTGCGTGTACGCAGTTGCCCTCAGACTAGAACCCCCATTCTTAAACGCGTAGAATTTTCAATATTACACATCTGTTGTTATATCGGCTAATATTAGACTTGGGGAATAGAAAAGTGGTTGAAAACGCTACTTTCTACCAACTTAGAAATAAATCAAAATATTGTTCATATCGTGATAGCCATTCGAAACACGCGTTCACACGACTTAGTAATTTAAAAAAAAAACAATTCAACAACAATATCACTTCCATAAAGTTACAAAGAGAAGATGAGCACCTCAATAAAAGAAAACAAAGTTGCAGTAATGGCAACCCAGCCAACAGGTGGAAGGATTTATTCCAATCGCGTAAAAGACGTAAGGTCCTAATGAGAATTTAACACTAACACGCAATCTGCGGAAGCTTCTGATGCTAATAACGTTATTTCATCTATTATTAAACAGCCTGTGTCATAGGAGACATAAATAGAAACGACACTTGAATATAACTAGCTAATTAAAATGAAGAAAACAAACGGTTTGTTGCAAACTGCAAGCGAGCGAAACGGCGACTGGTTTAAGTTTCAGGGATTTTGTAATTTTGGCATGGACTAGAAAACTAACTTTTATCATATCATAATCAGCTCATTACTGTGCCACTACTGGGCATCGGTCTCTTATCAGACTGTGAAGGGTATAAGCCCTAGAACCCTCGCAGGCTATATATAAACCAAGCTGTTGGCCGATAAAACATAACATAATAACAAAACAGTCCCGTCAATGTCCCACTGCTGGGCACGGGCCACTTCTCAGAATGAGTAGGTAGGTAGGTGGCCTTAGTCCACCACGCTGACCTAGTGCGGTTTGGCGGACTACACACGTCATTGAGAACGGTATGCAGCACTCTCAAGTACAGTTGGCCGATAGTTAGGTGATATAATTTTTGTATGTGGGAAATCTGGTCTGCCGGTGTGCGCACTCGCTTATGTCCCTGAACCGATTAAGAACCCGACTAAAATATCGGCTGATTAAAAGTCTGCGATCTACTATCCCACCACAGCAGTCAGGTGCGGGTAGACTACACAAACCATCGCAAACTCTTTGGAACTTACTCCACTATGCGGGTTTTTACGATGTTTTCCTTATCGATTAACGTAAGTGACAATCAACTTCTGATCCGTACATGAATTAAAAAAATCTGTTGCAGATCGAGATCAATCTTAAACGACCCTTCTTTTTTATAATAGAAAGGGACAAACTAGCAAGCGAGTCCCCTGATGATAAGCAATCACCAACGCCCATAGACATTTGCAAGTTTGCAACACCAGAGGAGACGCTGTGTTGCCGATCTTTTAAAGAACATAATACATGGTCGTTTCTGTCGAAATCTGCATGAAAGGTAAGCGTTCAATTACTAATCTATGACTGCTTGCACTAAACGACATTATGCCGATTCCAAAAATAGCGGGAGCCATTCCTCCAGACTGGGCAAGCGGGTTGACGATCACAGCCAGCTGTCTCGAGAAAATTTAGGCTAGGCAAATTCAGTGGAAATCCCAGCTGTCGACCGCAAGCGCATGTTGATCAAGCGCGGAATTTCCGGCAAGTAGGTGAAATGAAGTGTGTTTTTAGTTCGCCACTAAGCCGTGGAAAAATTGCATACGTAGAAGTATAATTCTTACGAGAGCACGTTTTAGTTGTTTATATTGCGATATTGATTGATTGATTTATTGTTTATTGTTAAACCCTTAACATACATTTTTAACCGACGAAAAAAAAGGAGGAGGTTCTCAATTCGACGCGTATCTTTTTTTTTATTTTTATTTATGACCACGCATAACTTTTTACAGAGTAGTCCGATTTTGATAATTCTTTTTTTAATGGATAGGGTATATCTCTAAGTTGGTCCCATTTAAATTTAAAAATAAAAATCCACCCTTAAGGGTAGGAAAACATTATGAGTGCTTGTTCACCCACTGAATTCTTACCTGTAAACCGATTCTGTTGAAACTTGGCACACATAAATGTAGTTCTAAACACTTCAATATAATGGAGACCTGGAGTTAGATTTTAGCCACAAAAAAAAAATTTTTTTAACAAAAAATTGAACCGACGAAAACAGAAACTAAAAAGCGAAATATAACTAATTATGAGTCGGCGCCAAACAAAAAATCAACGAAAATCATTAAATTAACAACATAACATAACATCACGCCTGTATTTCCCCGAAGGGGTAGGCAGAGGTGTAATAGTACACCCACATTTCGCCAGTTATGTTATCAGTCCCATGTAATAGGGGGCGAGCCTATTGCCATTTAACGGGCACAAATCCAGACTCCGGGCTACTACTGAGAATTTCCTAATGAAAAAACCCAATAACACTTTGCCCGACCCGGGAATCGAACCCAAGACCCCATGCTCAGCAGTCGCGCTTGCAACCACTAGACCAACGATTATTATTATTTATTATTTATTTTTATTATTTATTTAAATTACTTTAAATAAATAATAAAAGAAAACAACATAACATCAAATACAACGTGAAATTTTCAACGATAAACAATAACTTTCCAAAAATGCGTTCTCCGCTCGGCCACTTGCAACTTGCACGCACTTTGCTTGTTAAAAGTTCGTTTGGCGCCGACTCATAATTAGTTATTTTTCGCTTTTTAGTTTCTGTTTTCGTCGGTTCAATTTTTTGTCAAAAAGTTTTATTATCCAAAGCATTGAAGCTACAACATCGTTTCAGTTTCAGGTTTAGGTATACATACAAATTAATCTTTTTCCGTAAAGAGTGTATTCAATTACTCATCAAACAAACTGTTCGAACTACTCGTGTAATATAAGCGTGTAATATAAGCACATATAAGCGTGGAATATGCTTGAACGTAACGTCAATCATAAGAAAAAGCATATATTTTCTTCTTAGCGTCAGTAATTGTTCACGAACTGCCCATAACCGAGAGAGGGGCCGCGTACTACGAGAAGCAATTTATATAATTTTCTATTCGTTCGATCCGCAATAAGATACCATTCAAAGTGAACGGCTACATGGAAGCATGGCTAATACCTATGCATTACTTTTTTTACCATCTCTGTCATAGGAAAAAATCGTAGTGCCAGTTACGTAACCTGAGCCGTAATGGAGGTTGCGCCCGCGCCGCTGCGCACGCCGTGCGAACTCCGAAATGTCGAACAATCCGATGGATTATCTGATTTATAATATAAATAATAGACGTTTATGGGCTCGGTGAGAATTTTCTCTCACGGCATCGATTGGGCGATGAAGTCGTTAATTATGTAAGATTGAGCATCTGAGAGAACTAATGTCTGAATAGAGAACGCAGCCAGCCAATACCGTTCAACAATAAAACTGCTTATAATCCGTTTGAAAAGTGAATTTTCCCATATTGTGTATTCTTGAGAGACTATTTTATTGGCTCCTGTATTATGCCGTTCCTTGTCTTTACGATGTAAAGTAAGGGTTCCATCCCATGAGGCTCATAATAAAAGATTTATTTGCACATAAAAAACTAGTTTTACAGCAAACTGTCCGATTACCTAAACAGTTAAAAATGTTTTATGAATCAAGGTTATGGACGTGAAATGATAATATACAGGTTAATGTTGAAAAACTGAATTCTAAAACATGGTAAAAATACTAAAACAAACCCGGCTAAGTGTGAGTCGGACTCACGCAGTAAGGGTTCCGTACCACCCATCGACCTGATACACCATAGAAATTGATTTAGTTTACGAGAGTTCAACAAAAGACATCAACGCACCGTAAGCAAAATATGAATTTTCGCATCTCTTTCTTACGCAGGTACCACAACATATGCCTATGTTTACCCTATTTTTATTATGTTTTGCTAAACTACATAGTATGCACTATAATCAAACCAAGTTTGACGCTGTTATGTATTACCGTTTTGAAAATAGAGTAGGAACAAAAACGTTGGTAAAATTGCATGTTTTTCGGGGTTTCGTGGGGACCCCATTGCTTTTAGACTTTTTTATTTTTAGTATTTGCCGTGATAATTTCAACCGGCTACCTATTACCGTTCAAAATATACAGCCCTGTGACAGACAGACGGACGGACGGACAGCGTAGCGAGAGTAATAGAGTCCCGTTTGGCACCCTTTGGGTACGGAACCCTAATTAACTTCGGAGATACAATTAAATATGATTTGCCTGTCATAATAAGCCCAGTGCTCACAAACAAAATGAAAAAGTTTAAAATACCACAAGGAAATTATGGAAAACGTGAAAATAAGTCTATAACAAGGAAATCAGAGCAATACGAATCGAGATCTACATCGAACACCGGAATACGGAAAACTAATTAGACCGATTCGACCACAGACTCGCAATTAAAACGATCCAATAATTACCCAACTACAATTATTTACATAACATAGTTTTAGGAAAGGCTACCCGTGTACTTTACTTTCTTACTCAGAGTAGATAAGGTAAACAGAATATCACAAGCCAAGAGTAACCTTTAAAACGAACTTTCTGATGTGTACTTTTAGATAGATTAGTCTCATTTTCATTCCTTATCAAATCCCACCGGTTGTCATCTGGCCCTTTTGCCCTTTATAATGTAACCTACATTAGCAAACGAGGCATTGTTCCGTTGCATTATATTCGAAATTAAAAAGTTATTCCTTACATAATCTAACCATAGACATCATCGGTAATTTTTGGAACATCATTCGAACTTTGAATAACAGATCGGATGCAGGTCAAGCTGTGCATCGAAAGAGTAATAAAGTAATTTTGTATAGCTAATATCGGTGAATGTATCCGCATAAATCGCATCCGTATCCGCACGATGTTGATACGGAAATTTAATTTCTTATGGCACAATAGCATTTTATGAACGAAATTGAATTTAACGTACGCAAAACACATTTTTTACATGGAACAAGTGTGAAATTTGACGGCATTCTATAGATTAAATACGTACCGAATTCTTAATAAAAATGAGAAAGTGTATAAGTTATACAACCATGAAAACAATACAGTAAAACAGTACAATTAATTTCTTATAACGCACCTTTTCAATAAAAAAACTTAATAATGTACCAAACAAACTACTACCAACAAGCATACGCAGATTTTACGCTTTTGTTGTGACAGTTCAAATCATTCATTCATTTCAGTCGGAAGACGTCCACTGCTGGACATAGACCTCCCCCAAAGGGGGGGATATGCCATAATCACCACGCTTGGCAGGTGGGTTGGCGATCGCAGTTGGTTGGTTAAATACTCAGAGGACGCTGCTGCCCATCCTCTGGTGAATCCCTTAGTCGCCTTTTACGAGACCCATGAGAAGATATAGGGTGGTAAAATTCTTTGCGTCCGGCACCACACCGACGACAGACAGACAGACGACGGACAGTTCAAATATTAGCATGGATATAAACCTCAAACTAAAATATGCCATAATAAAAACGAGGCGTAGCCGATTCAAATGCAAAACGTTTAATTAACCACAATAAAATACTATAATAAACTGCAGGCATAGTTACATCGTTTCTTACTTAAACCCGCGAATTGTTTCGGTTTATATTAATCGAGTTTTCGAAAACTATTAAACTGATTGTAGTATTGATTTTTATCTAAATGGACTAAGTGAAAACATGGCTCAAGAGAATGCGTTCAATATTATTAGTGATTCAGATCTAGGCGATCATTCTTCTTGATTTTTACAATGTTGTTGTTTGGAGGAAGATTGCCTCTGTGAATTTGCCTCTCTTAAATAAATAAATAGTGAAGCATGATAGGCAATATTTCCGTTAATTGGGCTGAAATATTTTGCAAACAGCAGGTGTACCTACAGAAATCTTGCAATAATGTTTCAGTAATGAATAACATGGGCCTGATAAGAAAGCTCAAAGTCACTCAAAGAGCAATGGAGAGGGCTATGCTCGGAGTGTCCCTGCGTGATCGAATCAGAAATGAAGAAATTCGCCGGAGGACGAAAGTAACCGACATAGCCCGAAGAATTGCCAAACTTAAGTGGCAGTGGGCGGGGCACATTGCTTGCAGAACAGTTGGCCGATGGGGCAGTAAAGTTCTGGAGTGGTGACTGCGTAGGTCCCCCACAAGGTGGACCGACGACCTGGTGAAGGTTGCGGGAATCCGCTGGATGCGGAAAGCGCAGGACCGGTCGTTGTGGCGATGCTTGGGGAAGTCTATGTCCAGCAGTGGAGGTCTTTCGGCTGAAATGATGATGATGAATGAATAACATCACAAATAATAGAAAACTTCACACACTTTGATGAAAAACTACCAGTAATGCGATTCTATTGGGAAATTAGATAACTTAAAACAACAATCAACAGGACTCCTATGAATTTTGCTTCCACACCATTAGTACATTGCACAAACAGAAATTAAGCATACACCAAATAGATTTATACATCCCAAGTGCCTCCAAAATATTTACAGTATTTTATCACCAGTGAAAGTCAAACTTTTACTTCGAAAGTAAGTACTAGAAGGAATAAAAATAGCAAGTGTTTAAGGCATCCATCTTTTATAATTAGGCACGACCACACTCAATTTGACAAGGTTTCTACCTTTTTTTAA
This sequence comes from Asteroscopus sphinx, assembly GCA_949699075.1. Classification (NCBI taxonomy): domain Eukaryota; kingdom Metazoa; phylum Arthropoda; class Insecta; order Lepidoptera; family Noctuidae; genus Asteroscopus; species Asteroscopus sphinx. Next base: position 13,958,632 of record OX453022.1, on the reverse strand, counting down.
ACATAATCCGGTCAAGGGAACGGGATTTATGGTGTTAATTTAATTATAATTGTGGTGGAGCGTGGTTTAATTGCATGAAATCTAGACGCTTGGCAGTCCGTTAATCAGTACTCCAGCGCAAGAATTATGTGGATCTTGTAGCTTTTAATCCTATTAAATGTATATCATTATCATGCAAGACAGTGACATATCTCACGGATCATTTCGAATTGCCTATGAGAATTACATTACATAAAACAAAAGTATTTATGTCTTGTCACAGTAGTGCGTGCTGACACACACTTGTCCCCTTAAAATTGCCCCAATTTTCATCAATTTGTAGACTTCATTATGGTTTGTGAAGTCTACGAAAACAGTATTATTTGTAGACTTGCAGTTTTGCATAGCAGACACAAGTTGTTTTCAATTTCGCTCGGTCAAGCCTCAACACTCTAAACGTTAACAGTCCAAATATCCAAAATATCCCATACGTTTACGTACATCTGATGAGGCTGCCACTGCTGGAATATGCCTGAACCTCGTAAATACATCAAACGATCAGGCAGACAGCTACTTATCACTTCTACATCCTCTTATTGCGCAAAACCCGTTCTTCCTTTACATAACTCCGGTACGAATGACTTCGCAACTTAAACTTTGTGCCTGTCAAAGCTTGTGAATTCGCATAAAATAACCCGCACCTTTGCAGCTTTGCCACAGCGCCAGTGAATGATAGTGCTCAAAATTATGGCCGCCATTGTCATAAACACAATAGAAACCCGTCAAATTATGTTAAATATTATACGCAATGATGATTTACGTGAGTGAAGGTGCTGGAAGAGGTCACCCTAGGAGGAAGCGACCATATTATTTATAACTTCCTTTAAAAAGAGGATGTACCTGAGAGGTCGATCTGTAAGGTAGGTGTGCTACTGGTGAAATTTCTTTGTCTAATGTGACTTTGATCAAAATAATTGGATGATTTTCATCAAATGCTGTATGCATTATAACACTGGTCATCAAAGAAATTTGATTGGACAAAGAAATTTGTCCAGTGGCATACCACCCTAACTAAACCATCTTTTTTGACACGTGTCAGAAAACTATTTATGTGGAAGAAACAGAAGGAAAGTAACGGAGCCAGTGCATCAAAGTTGCTCGATAATCGAATTCTCATTATGTATTAGAGACTCATAAGATACAAGATAAAGACGAATAAAATTTCTGACCTATGGTATAATAATATGTTTCACCAGGTATTCTCTTCCCGTAATGGCCCAACGTCACGATCAGTGTTGCCATTGATAAACATCTTCAATACGATTATGGAGTTTTTTTTTTTAAATATACGCGATGTAATCCGGTTAAACTTGTTTTATTATAATGAGATTTTTATTAATAATGAATGTAAAATGAATTTTTAAGTAGCCTAACTATTCGTTATCTCGTGTTATTCATCTAATTAGTTATTAAAGAAAACTGTATAAAAATACTATTTCAAAAGTGCTTCTTTAGGTATAGACTCAAGTAAATGAAAAATGTATTTTGTTCGGGTAACTTATTTACACATATGGACAGCACATCAAACTGAAAAGTGTCACGCTAACAACCCGCTATGTGCTCCAAGGCTGATGACGTAGTCCTGGGCCAATCACGTGACCTAGCTGTCACGCGAAGAGAATACCTGGTGAAGCATATTATTATACCATGATCTGATCTGTCGTTGTAGATCGCATATTGTTTTGTACGAAAGTTCGTGTAAGTATTTATGTGTTTGGGTTGTGAGTGTCATCAGCTAAAGTTTAACTACAACTCCTACAACACAATCTACCACAACAAACAACCCATTTTTATTAAGAACACAAAACTAAATAAGTATCCAGCTAACCCATATCTTTTATATTGATTCTTAAAACCATCAAGACTATGTAACATGTAACTAAGCGTAATAGCAGTAAATAGTGCGCAAGTGGAAGTTAATCACATAACAATGTAAGCAAGACACTCAACGTCCCACGAGATAAATTGAGAGAGGACTAACTAGACCAACAAGCTACAGCTCGGCTATTCACTAAGTAACTACAGTTTCATTTATACGCGAAACCTTACACATAAGAAATGATTTAATTAATCTACACTTGTTGAGAAACGTGATGACACTTTTGCTACTGATTACGAATACAAACAAAAATAATTAATATCTCAAGTTTTAGTAGGTAGTAGTAGAGCTCCGTTGTGAAAAAGCTCGTCCGGGGAAGTACTACCACCGTACCTACTTCTCCGCCAACTACTAGGCAACAGCCTAGGTGGTATTGCAGTTGTTATGGGCAAAGGTAACCACTTAACATCAGGTGGGCCTTTAGCTCGTTTCGCCATCATATACCATAGAAAAAATACAATACTATTATAATATTTCAATGCTGGACATGAGCCCCCCACTGGCCTCTACAATGATTGGTCATGGGGATGACAGTCTTTCAATTACTAACTTACATAACCCTCGAATGGAGAGAGATTGGCCTACCATTTGGATCATAGGAGGATAACTAGCATCACCCTTGGCAGGCAACGCCCTCGGATGGAGAGTGGTTGGCGTATCATTTGGGTCATAAGGCAAAAAATTATCATATCGATATCGATAATTATCATATCGATATCGTGGCGTATGGAGTCCCCAAAGGGATTCTCCGCCACCAGGCCGATTAAGCAGTTAGGGTATCTACGTGGGACACTCAGAAAGTTTTGCGAAACTAAAAAAAATTGTTCTATACGTACATATATTTTTATCAAATCTTTTCAAAGTACTTTCCACCAGCCTCTATACAAAGATTCATGCGCCTAAACCAGTTTTCAAAACACTTTTTCCAGTCCGCCGCAGACACCTCGTTTACAGCCTGCTCGAACGCAGCCAGCGCATCTTCCGGCGACGAAAATTGTATCCCTTTGAGCTGATTTTTTATTTTTGGGAATAAAAAGAAGTCACACGGTGCTAGATCAGGGCTGTAAGGAGGGTGACCCAGGAGTTTGACTGGCGTGCTGTCCAGGAAGTCCCTCGTTTTGAGTGCGGTGTGCGCAGGTGCATTGTCGTGGTGGAGCAGTAGCCCGCGGAGCCCTGTGTTTGGTCGCTTGTTGCTTATAACAGAGAAAACTTCTGGCAAACATTTGGTAGTATACCATTCGGCATTAATGCTTCTTTGATCCCGTAAGGGAATTGATACCAATGGGCCAGTCAAATTAAAAAAGCTAGCGATCAAAATCTTACCCCCGCTTCTAGATCGCTTCACTTTGGTAGGCGTTGGCTCATTTTGAAACACCCAAACAGTCGACTGGCGCTTGGTTTCTGGGTCGTATTGATAAATCCAGGACTCATCACCTGTAACGATGTCGTAAACACGCCGAGACGAGCCTGCTTCAAATTTGTTAAGCATATCACGGCACCATTCCACCCGGGCCTGCTTCTGAGCATCGGTGAGGTTGTGCGGCACCCAGCGTGATACTATCCTCCTCACGCGAAGATGGCTGTGTAGAATCTCGTGAACGCTTCCCGATCCAATCTTCAATATGTGTTGAATCTCCTGATATGTAATTCGCCTATTATCTTGGATTACATTTTTCACTGCTAGCACGTTTTCTTCGGTAACAGCCGTCAAAGGGCGACCGCTTCTTTCGTCATCCCCCAAAGTTGGTCGACCGCGCTTGAATTCGTTATACCAACGATACACGGTTGCCTTGGAAGGGCCTTCATCCATGAATGCCATTTGAAGTCTATCGTACGATTCATCCGGTTTCAGGCGACACTTGAAATCGTATAAAATCATAGCTCTAAAATGTTCCCGGCGCAGATCCATATTTCAGTGAGACACAATACTTTGAATTAACTCGCAAAAAATGTGGAGGGAAATTTTGAAATTGGAACTTACTTATTTTTACTTATAAATAATCATATTTTCGAAAAACATTATAACTGGCCAGTCTCCCATATATAAAAACTTTTTTTCGCAATACTTTCTGAGGGGCCTGGTATTTTCGGTACCAATTCTGCGAGAGTCCATTCGATTTTTTTTTTATATATATATAAATATATATACGCACTCAAATAAAAAAGATGTAAAAACATTAATTAGAAATTTTAAAAATTCTGGTTTAATAACACGACACCTTGCACACAACTGCCTCGGATGGAGACGGAACTCGTCTCCATCTGAGTACCACGGTACGAGAAAAAAAACCAACATCTTGCAACCCTCAGACAGGTTGGCCTATTATTTGAGTCATAAGGGGACGACTTACGCTTGGCAGACAATTCCCGACTCGCACTTGACCAATTTTTTAATACTACGTAATGCGATGTGGAAGTGTTAAGTAAATGCCAGTAACTATAGGTTCAGATGAGAACATTAGACTCTTGGAGCGATTTCCCCGCTTCCTGTAATTAGCTGATAATTAATATGGAATTTATCCGGAACTTGGGCTACTACATCCTTTTAGTTTAATTTCCCTGTCAGCTTTATGTTCATTTAGATTTAGAGTAGAACCACACTTACGTATACAACGTGTTATTGAAATAACTGAAAACCTCTTAAGGGCTCATTGTACTCATTAGTCATCATCATCATCATCCTCCTGCCCTTATCCCAATTTATTTGGGGTCGGCGCAGCATGTCTTTTTCTTCCATACATCTCTATCAGCCGTCATCTCCGTGTTCACTTTCTTTTTATCGATATCATCTTTCACACAATCCATCCATCTTTTCTTTGGTCTACCTCTTTTCTTATAGCCATCCACATTCATACACAAAACTTTTTTCGTAAAATGTTCCTCATTTCTCCGCATCACATGTCTATACCGTGACAATCTACTGCTTCTCAACTTTTCCGTCACTGACGCTACTTTCAAACTCCCTCTCACATACTTATTTCTTATCATATCCATTCTCGTTACACCACACATTCCTCTTAACATTCTCATCTCAGCTGCATGTAATTGCCTTTCATTCCTCCCTATCGTAGCCCAACATTCCGATCCATACAAGACAGCAGGTCTAATCATGGTCTTGTATATTTTCCCCTTTAGTTTAAGGGGAATTCGGGGGTCACAGATAGTTCCCGTGACCTGCCACCATTTCATCCATCCTGTGTTTATTCTGTGCTGTCATTGTACTCATTAGTATGAACAACTTTTACTATAGGACCAACCCTGAAAACGCGAAAAAAAACAGCCCTTGTCGATTTATGTAAACTCAAATGTAGGGGAACAGCTGATTTTTTTTCACGGTTTCAGGGTTGGTCCCATAGTAAAAGTTGTTCATACTGATGAGTACAATGACCCTTTATGAGGTTTTCAGTTATTTCAATAACACGTTGTATAGTAATAAAATACATAAGTATAATAAATCTTCTCGACCAAGTCCGAATAAGTCCGAAACACCGAAATCCATCGTCGGACAAAAGTCTCCGACGTCGGTGATAGATTATGCTCTAGTGGAGTTGGGCAGGGCATCTAGCTTGTCTTGGGAATGACCGATGGAGTAAAGCTTTGAGCGATTGATGGCCAAGCTCAAGTCTTAGAAAACCGGGCCATCCGAAACAAGTTGGGTTAAAAGCCGCAGGAAACATCTGGATGAGAGACAAACAAGATCCAAGAGGCTGGCAAAAAAGAGAGACTAACACTTGGTGTTAACAGACCATGTTCAAAACACAATACTACGCTTCAAAATGCAAATTGTTGACCTGGGTCAGAAAGTTGCCCAACTGAAGTGGGACTGGGCAGGACACGTCTGCCGCATGCCAAATGAGCTGTGGGCCCGTATAGCACAGGACTAGAGCCCTGAGACAGCGAGATGGGGTCGCGGCAGACCACGCAGGAGATGGAGAGATGAGTTGGATGTCTTCCTAGACAGCTGGCAGGAGGCGGCACAGAACCGCGATAGATGGAAGGAATTGAGGGAGGCAGTATAATAGTAAATACAGTACAGGCTAACAAAAACAAATGTACGGAAGAGAGTAGGATCGATATCCCAGAAGAAAATCTTTCCGTGAAATTGAATACAATCTCAAGACCACCCGGTTTGCTTAAGAATAAATAAATCTATAAACAATACTCTCCATCCATCATCAGATTGCTAGAAAAGTGGAACATTAACACCTCCCCGTGCTAAAAATATCACTACATAGATCAAGCAGAACCGAAATTAAATCATGTTTCTGTAATGTAGTCTACAACACTATCTATTGCATATACCGACCATAAAATGGCCCTAGGCGAAGCACATTGTAAAAAAACAACTACTTATTACAAACATATTTTTAAGAAGAGGAGTCGTTAATAAAATCTAGATGACCGAAAAAGATAAAAAATACATAACTTTCATATTATAATTGATAGTTAAAAATTCGATGTTTCATAGATATACTGAGAAAACTAATAGGGGAATGACAAATGTGCGCAGAAAATAATGAGTCCACCACTGGCAGATCATTTGCTGAGATCACGATTGACAGATTACAAACTGAGAACATCGTAGAGTGCACGGTGGATCGTCTAGACTGCTAGAAAACAGCGGGAGATACTAAATTACTAACTGCATTATTACCTACTCATTATTGTATATTAATAGTGATGTAACAATAGATTCTGATATGGATATTACCGTTTACATTCCGAGAATTCGTGTGTTAGTCTTTTTTTCATTCACGTTTTGGCAATAATGCAGACAACTTAATTATATTTTGTTGTATTGCAACTAATAAACAGTCTATAATTTTATCCTCTTCATATCTCACCGGACGATGTTAAGCTTTATTAGAAAACAAAATGCCAATCAAACTGCACTTTCTAAAATGCTGCTTAAAAATTACAATCACACGATCTTCTCAATTCATAATTTTAAATTTTGTTTAGGTTTCGTCTAGACGATAGTGACCAGAGAAATAGATAGAATGGCCATGTGGGCAGGGCGTGCGTGGCAGCACCATTCACCATAGTGCAGGACATTTCAAAGCCTTTCTCAGCACGCCTTATAACTTGTTTCTATAAATACTGTAACAAAAACCCGCAAAAATGCCTTATTGTGCTGTTTCTAACTGAAGAAACAAAAGCTGTAAAGTACATTTGATTAAAATTATTTTTTTAAACATAATGACATCAAAATGTAAAGCATAGTTTGTTCGGAAAGTTGCCACGCATGAATCGCAAGTAAAATTGTGATTTGTAATCCATTCTATCTATTTCTGTGATAGTAACGGACCAAAAATAGCCAGTAACCAGTTCTTCCTTATTTCCAACAGTTTACTCTTTTTTCAACACGATAAAAATTTGATATTTAAACATAAAACTTCAAAACTGTCAAAACACATTCTATTCTCAACTTTCTGTCGCTATCCGCTCACGGTCGTACCATGGCCTGCATATATTGGGAGCGTGTGAGAATTTCTAACAATGCATGCAGTAGGACCGCCTGTCAATAACTCGGTCCGCGGTGCACCGATACATTAATCAAGACGGCGCGCGCGTGAGGTAACATGAGTACATACAAGCTGATGAAAGCGGGTGAAAGGTGGGTAAAAATATAAATTGTACTACCTACCGGGAATTATACAAAAACGGATAAACATTTTCCACCTTTGAATCAGGCGTTACTTTGCGGCAATCCATGATAAGCAAAATATGGACTTCAATATGGACTTTCCACCTTTATACGAAATCGGGTTTATAGCAATAGGTTTAGCCTAAACCGGGTTAGACACCTTTTTTAGATATGGTTAGATATGGTAGTGGATAGTTAATCCCGGTTTTAGCAAGTGTCTAAACGTGGTCTAAACTTTTGTAACAAGGGGGATGTTTAACTCCATACAATGGATTAACAGGAGTTGACATTAACATTTTTATCACTTGCTTTAACGGTGAAGGAAAATATCGTGAGGAAACTTGCACATCTGAAGGTGGTTACACACCGGCGCGCGGCGAGGCGTGGCGTGGATGGGCCGAGCGAGAATCGAAAAGAGAACATTCAGCGTTCAAACACTTTTGGGCCAGAGGCCAGAAAAAAAAATGTTATAAATTGTTAGAACTAGTCATTTTGAGCAGTTATTATTAAGGTTTTGATTTTTTTTTTTTGATTGAAAGAGTGATGAAAGTAACTGATGAAAAAATATGGGATGTGCAAGCGGGATTTAGAAAGGGCATGGGGTGTACGGATCAGGTCTTTTCCTTGCGATGCATAGCTGAAAAATGTTTGGCCAAAGGTCAAAAAGTCTATTGCGCTTTCGTGGATTTGGAAAAGGCCTACGACAGAGTGATGAGGAATGAACTATGGTCGGCTTTGTCTATCTATGGGGTGAATAGCAACCTGATTCAAGCGTTGAAATCTCTCTATGCGGATTCTAGCGCTTGTGTCAGGATTAACGGCGCCTACTCTGACTGGTTCAGCATCGATAAGGGTGTGAGACAGGGATGTGTAGCGTCGCCGTGGCTGTTCAATCTATTCATGGACAGTTGTTTGAAAGATTTGAAAGAGAGTGAAAATGGTTTAGAAATGAATGGGTTACTTGTCAAATGTCTCCTCTATGCCGATGATCAAGTTATCCTTGCATCGTCGGAGGGGGAGTTACAGAAGATGGTAACAATTATGGATGGTGCTTTGAAGAGTAAAGGAATGAAAGTTAATGTTAGTAAGACAAAAGTTTTGGTTTTTGAAAAGGAAGAAGTTATGACAGAGTGCAATATTTTGATAGGTGACGAAAAGGTGGAACAAGTGAAAGATTTTGTATACCTGGGTTCCATGTTTACGAGAGATGGCAAGCATGTGAAGGATATTGAAAGGAGAGTGAGTGCTGGTAATCAGGTGAATGGGGCACTACACACCTTCATGAACAGCCGCAAAGTGTCGGAAAAGGCACGTCTGGCTGTTCATGGGGGAGTGTTAGTGCCTACACTTATGTATGGTAGTGAAAGTTGGGTATGGCAGAAGAAACATGAAAGCAGAATAAATGCAGTAGAAATGAGAGCTTTGAGAAGTATGTGTGGTGTAACTTTGAGAGATAAAGTAAGGAATAACATGATAAGGGAGCGTTGTGGAGTGAAAGAAGATGTAGTGACAAAGATTGAGAAAGGTATGTTAAGATGGTTTGGACATATAGAGAGGATGGACGAGAGGAGATTGACGAAACAAGTATATGAAGCGAGTGTGGATGGAAGAGTTGGAAGGGGACGACCTCGGCGAACGTATCGCGATCAAATCGCGGATGTTCTCAAAAAATGCCAGGTTAAGAGTTCTCTAAACCGACGAGCATGCATGACGAGGTTAATGGACGTAGATGAAGCGAAAGAGGTGTGTCAGGATCGTAGCAGGTGGAAATCCATAGTCTCTGCCTACCCCAATGGGAAACAGGCGTGATAATATGTATGTATGTATGTATTATTAGGGCACCAAAGCTGTAGGGTCATTCTGTGACCTGCTATATGAGTTCGAAAAATAGAGATTTTCATACGAGATTTCGTCATTTTGAGCAACAATTGGTCATTTTGAGCAATTGTTATTATGGCACCAAAGGTGTGGGTCATTCTGTAACATTTTCTACAAGAGCTTGTCTGTAGAGCAATTGTTATTAAAACACAAAACAACGCATAAACGCAAGCTCAAGTGTACAATAAGCTACCTGTGGATTATATATCGGTTTCTCTGATTGCTCCACCCTAATGTGAGAGTGAGCGGAACAGAGACATTAGAAAATATCACTGGATGTGAGCTTAGATTTCTTTTATTAATAATAATAGTTTCTGACAATAGAGTAAACATTATAACGGCAAGGTTGTTTGGCCAAAAGCCCGCAACTTTGGCGTATTTTCTCAGAAATGGGAGAGATTCAAATCTAACAAAATAAAATAATAATAATAATTAATTAATTCATTTAATTCAGGCATAGGCCCATAAAAAATACATAAAACCATATATAATATTATAAAACATAAAAATAAAATAATCTATATTTAAACATTATGTAATAGCGGCGTCGTTTATTAGTTATCCATGCGAGTTTAGTTTCATGGGACGGCTACCTGCTTGCGTTTGATTGACATCTATCTGGTGAAGCCCAATCAAAGAATGTGGCATATCATGATGTGCCAGGGCATTTCATAAAACGGGGCTTTTTTCATGAATTGACATACTACCCATATAATATTATGTTTTTAATTAATTAATTGGGTACCTACCTACTTGAATTATGTCGACCAAGTAAACAATGTAATTTCAACCTGCTAAACATATGTATCTGGCACCCATAGGACAGGCTTGCCTAGTGTGGGGCCACTGGATAATCACTTATTCTGTAATGCTGTTTCGTGGCAAATAAATGAATTTATTTATTATTTATTTATTTAATACCCATTATAACTTAAAATCGCGGAAGTTCTCAAAAACTGTCAGGTTAAGAGTACTCTAAACCGATGACCATGCATGACGAGTGTAATGAACGTAGATGAAGCGAAAGAGGTGTGTGGGGATCGTAGTAGGTGGAAATCCATGGTCTCTGCCTACCCCAATAGGAAACAGGCGTGATAATATGTAAGTATAACTTAAAATGTAAAACGTTTGAAGATTTGCCCAGCCATGTTTGGGTATCAGCCATATTGATCTCGTAGGGTAACCAAAGTATTAATAAAGAAAAACTGAGGGATCCCCCTTCGATTTTATGTACTTCGGATACATTAATACAATCCCATTTCCACTTTCCATCTTCATGTCTTAGTTTGGCGAACGTGACTTCAATACCGTTTAGGCAACAGTCGACGTGGTATTGTAATTATTATGGGCAAAGGTTGCTCATCAGGTGGGCCTATAGCTCGTTTCACCTAACATAAATAATACCCTACCCCTACAGGATCGATATGGCCAAACATGGCTGAGCAAATCGTCAAACGTTTTTCATTTTACGTAATGGTGTGTATTAGCTGGTTAATTCATCAAATAGCTTCGTTTTTTAAAGACACAAATAGGCACATCATGATCTGCCCAATTAGACTCATTATTGCGATTGGACTTGGACAGATAGATGTCAATAATACGAAATAGGTGCTTCGGTTTTTTAATGTCTCTGTCCCGCTTACTCTCACAATCGGCTCAAACGAGCAGATAAACCGGTAGATATAGTCCATAGGTAGCTTATTCTGCACTTGAGCTTGTGTTTATGCGTTGTTTGTGCCTTAATAACAATTGGTCAAAATGACAAGCTCTTGTATGAAAATGTCACAGAATGACCCACAACTTTGTGCCATAATAAAAATTGCTCCAAATGACCAACTGTTGCTCAAAACGATGAGCTCTCGTATGAAAATCACTATTTTTCAAAACCTTAAAACAGAACAGAGAATCACCACACAGCTTTTTGAATGTCTTTGTCTCGCTCACTCTCACTCGGGGTGGAGTTAGCAGAGAAACCAGTGTCATCCACAATTTTCCTGAGCTTCCTGAGCTTGCGTATATGCGTTATTTGCGTGCTGCTCTAAATGGGGAGCTTTTTTTTAAAAATGACAATTTTTCAAAGCCTTATAACAGGTCACAGCATGACCCCACAGCTTTTGTGCCATAATAACAATCGCTTAAAATGACCTATTGTTGCTCAAAATGACAAGCTCTCATGTTAAATTATCTGTTTTTCAAACCCTTGTAGCAGGTTACAGAATCACCCCACAGCTTTGGTGCTATAATAACTATTGCTCCAAATGACCAGTTCTAACGATTTATAGCATTATTTTTTTCTGGTCGGCACTTTCAGAAAAGGCCCAATTTGAATGATGTCCTTTGTCTAGCAAAATTCCAAATCGCATCACGGCCATCTTTGGTGTGAAAGGTCTGGATAGGCGAGTAGTGCGAGGCGAGAATTTACATATTTGTTGGTACAACATTAAACTTTATTAATTCTGCATGAATAGAGTATTTATATACTTATATATTTAGCTAGAGTAATAGGAGTTTGGGTACGGAACCGTAAAAAAGGGTTAAAAAACTAGCAAGAACTTTGCTTCCAAAACATTACTTATTTGAACATGAATTTTAACTCTCATCTAAAGCGATGCAATCGAACAAATATTTCTTAAACGTAATCAATGTTCCAAATACTTTTTTTTATTGCATTCTCGGCAAGGGCCCTACTTTCGAATGGTGCTGGCGCTGGCGGCGCGGGCGCAGGCGTGAAACGCGACACAATGGGAGTTCGTGAGCGAGCGCGGCACACCGACACGCTGGATGTCCAAATGTTTACGCGATTAGATAACATCGATAAAACCCGATTGCCCACCATCGATTGATTGTAATCGATTGAACAATCGTTGAAAAATTGTTCGGAATTTATTTGCGTACAATACGCTTGTACGAACAATGTTCGAAACAGATTCAGTCTCTGCATATATGAATAAACTTTACTGTAACGGAAAGTTAAAGCTTACCCAGTTAAGTTTACTTTATGAATCGATAATTTTCTAGCTAAATTAGTAGCATTTCAATCGTTTCAAAATGATGATAAAGATTTTTTCATAGGTTGGTACCTACGGGTACCACGATTTTCATACGAAAGCGAAAGCTTTAGCGTTAATATTGCATTGGTGTCGATTCCCTTGTTCACAAACTAATCTTATTTTAAACTATCGCTCTCTTTTACTAGTAGTAGATACAAGGAAGGGATGGCACCAATTTTAGAGCTGTCAAATTAGTTTGAATTAAAATTTTCATACAAGATTAGTCGTGATCTAGGAACGTGCCTACTAAAATACAAAGAAATGTAACACGTAAACTACACACAGCATTAAAATTGTTGCCATCCCTTTCTTGTATCTACTATTAGTAAAAGAGAACGATAGTTTAAAAGAAGTTTAGTTCGTGAACAAGAGAATCAACACCACTGTCATCCAGTTCTGAGCTATGTTTCATGTTTCAAGTCTCTAGCTCATCGGGAAGTTAGTTTAAACTCGATTGCAAAATTTATACCGAACAGACAGACAAGACTGAAAGCGAGTTAATATAAATGTTTTTATTATTTATTTAAAGTAATTTAATGATCTTCGTTGATTGTTTGTTTGGCGCCGACTCATAATTAGTTATTTTTCGCTTTTCAGTTTCTGTTTTCGTCGGTTCAATTTTTTGTTAAAAAGTTTTATTTTTCATTTTTTTGTGGTTAAAATCTAACTCCAGGTCTCCATTATGTCGTAGTGTCTAGAACTATATTTATGTGTGTCAAGTTTCAACAGAATCGGTTAATAGCTAAGAATTCAGTGGGTGAACAATCACTCATCCCCTGTTTTACTACCCTTAGGGGTGGATTTTGATTTTGAAATTTAAATGGGACCAACTTCGAGGTATACCCTATCCATTAAAAAATGAATCATCAAAATCGAACCACTCTGTAAAAAGTTATGCGTGGTCACAAATAAAAAAAAAAAAAACAAAAAAATGTATATATATACGCGTCGAATTGAGAACCTCCTCCTTTTTTTCGTCGGTTAAAAAACGTGGTAAAATGGGTAGGCTCTTCCGGTTTAGTTATTCAAATCGATAAACAAAAGTCAACGTCAACTAAAACCTACTACAATTAGTCCTATCATAGCGCAATCACTCCGATAGCTCGAGCCATCGAGCCGTCTCATCGTAAAGCACTCAAAGACCCAAAGTACAGCTAGCCATTGAGAGGCAAGAGCCAGCACTAGCCCGTCCTGGCATAGATCGTTTAGAGGTGACCATACGTCTCGCTATCACTTGGTATAATGGTCGCCATCAGCATCTATCACGCGCCTGAAGCACGACTACAGTCGCGTGGCCACATAAAAACACTTTCTTTGTAGCCACTTATTGAGTATCGACTCTTGCGCAGAATTGTGGCGTAAAATGTATCTCACTTTTAAATACATTTTGATAAAATTTTGTTGACGCCTGCCTAAAAATATTCTTTAACGATATAAAGCTGCGTTTTTAAAGCACGCGCCTAAGCCTAAGCTCAGTTATTCAGTAATTCGTTTCGCAGATAGTTTTCGTCTCCAATAAAAAACAATCGTTCTTATTATGAAGAAAAGTAAAATTATATAAGATTTATAACGGACAGATACATACAAATCAATATTTAATGGGACACTTCTTCATAAAAGTAAACAATTAAATAAAAACTGATGCAAAAAACCCTTTCATCCGTTTAGGTAATAATTTTAAAAGCAATCCGATCTCGGAATAAATCCGCGATTGCAATCAAATAGATTACGTTACACTATTGCAACAAAGTCTTGGGACCCTTATTCTCAGTGTTTTATACGAGCTGTCAGCCAAGACAAACTATGCACACTTTGCTCACAATTTAGTAGACATTTTTTTGTATTGATTTTCATACTCATCGAGAAATTTTAACTGTATTAGAATTTCAGATTGTATACATTAGCTGTTACCATTATGTAGCTCATTTCGACACGACAGAAGAAGAAGAAGAAGATTGTATAGTACATTAATAATTTCATAACTTCTTTGCCTAAAACTTTTGTAGTGACATACATCCTTTTCTTCCTGTCTTTTTCTATATGCTAACCTTAATACTTGTATAACTTTAAAATTCCTATACTCATTGCTGGGTATATCCCTTTCGATTTTAGTTTATTTTATTTTATTTAAGGTGAGATGTATGCATTTTAGCCGCAACCCCATCAATGAATTCGAGTTGTCGCGAATCGACTAGCTCAACCTTCATTATTAATTTTTCATTTTAAATGACTGAAGTTTTGGAGTTGTAACTCAGAATTATTTGAAAGAAAACTAGCATTTATTTATAATGGCTTAGGTGGTAAGTCAATTGATTGACATAAACAGAGCTAACGAAACCAAATCTTCGCTACAGTAAATAAAAATTTGATCATAATAAAATCATCAAACATCTAAATCTAATATTGATTTTGAATCTCTTCCGCTAATAACACAGCTGGACATAGGCCTCAAGCATCGCCAGATGTCTTGAATATTCCATATTATCCACATTTCCCTGTTTACACACTTGATGAAATAAAGATTAACGGAAAAGGGACGCTAACAGTACGTCATAGTCATAGGAATGCCATTGTAGCTCATCAATCAACCGCTTTCAGTTATTCAGTTGTAAGGAGTTCGCCTAATAAGGCGGTGACCATGGTAGCCAAGCGGGAAAAGAGATAGCTGTGAGATATGTTACATTACAATGTTGGCCTTTATTTGTAAGAATAATGCAGTATGTTACGATTTGGTCATTTATTACGTACTATACAATGAAATGTCGATTAAAAGGGTTTAATGACATCATAAAATGAATGTAACGTATAATTGCTTACTTTACGTTTTTGATCCAAAATGATTGATATAGGTAACGGTTAATTGATCAACATAACAGTTATTTCGCTTTCATATAGCTCTAGAAAAGTTGCGCAATTAAAAGGGTTTAATGGAACCAATAATGCAGTAACAGTTAACAAAAATCTGTTATGTTCGTGTGACTTACACGAATCACACAATTAGTGCTAAACATGTAATCAAAATGAACATTTGTATAGTATTTATAGATTTCCATTTGATATAATCACAATAAAGTTTTAAATAAACTCGTCGTACAAGCAGACCTTAATCATTTTAAGGGTCGGTCTTTCAATAGTCAGTTAACTGTTATCTGAGGAATAAGTTTGACGTTTTGACAGTTGTAGTATAGAAAATCTGTCAAAACGTCACATTTATTCCTTAGTTAAAAGTTATCAGACTATAGAAAAACCGATCCTAAATTAGATTATCGCACAATAAGAACATTATATTTATAAATAAATATCAATTGCCGCATGTATGAATGACCATTACTTGAGAATGGAACAGCTCGACTGATTTGGCTGTTTTTTTTTTGTTGTGTTCGTAATTTTATTGTCAGGACAACTTTAGTAAAAAAAAAAATTTTTGGACAAAAAATTGCACCCGTGCGTAGCCGGGGCGGGTCGCTAGTTGATAATATAACCTAAACCAGGTTTCACAGCCATGCGCGTCAAGTTTGGTCATCCAACATTAATTCCCGCTACCGCCACAACACAATGACCGCACACTAAAAACAAAATGGATTTCTGTGTCCAGCTCAAGCGAAGATTGCTATTTTAACTTAACTGTAGATCTAACTGAGCTTACTGATCCCGCCGTTAGTGCCGCTCATACGTGCAAGAGGCTTTCCTTGGAAAATTGTTTTAGTACTAAAGTTACAGTTATGGTTAAGTTAGAGTAAGTTGAGCTAGCGGGCATGAGCCGGGGATTTCGCCCGCGTCAAATTCGGTTTATCACAGAAATCAGTAATCGTGCATCCCTCGGGAACTTGTTTATCTTCCCGCTATAAAAAGTTGCCAATATGTTATTCCGGGTAATCTCCACATTTATATTGAACTATGTTAACGGGACTTGTCGCGCAAACATACAAGTAAACATACAAGTCCCGTAAACAAAGTTCAATTAGTGATGCGACTCGAGTCCACTTTTACTCGAGTGACTCGAGTGACATCGAAAAAAAATGCAATCGAGTGAAAAAAATATCGATTCGAGTTCACTCGGACTCGAGTCACTCGCGAATCACTTACCGAGACATGCGAAACGATGTGTTTTTATTCTTAAGAACGCTTTTCCATTTTATGTCTACTATGTTTTTGACAAAATAAAAAATAATTAATACAAGGATTGTGATAGGTGATTCGATAGAGGCGAGTGGTCGAGTGACTCGTGAACCACTCGAGTGACTCGACCACTCGAGTAGAACTCGAGTAAAGTAGTAAAATGACTCGAACGACTCGCGTGGTAAAATCGAACTCGAGTCGCATCACTAAGTTCAATATGAGTGAAATTCGCGAAAGTTTAAAAACTTTCATCCACATTTGTTTCAGCGTGATTGAAGGACACACAAACAAACATCCATACTTTCGCATTAATAATTTTAGTAGAATATGGAAAGACAAATTAAAGGACAACATTTACAAATTAAACCCGTTATAAGACCTGTCGTTCTGTATGGAACGGAATGCTGGGCCATGGAGAAGACGGATGAAACGAGATTGCAGTGGCAGAGATGAGAATGTTGAGATGGATGTGTGGAGTCACTGGAGTGACAAGAATGCATATAATATAAAATAAATATATAAGAGGGAGTTTTAAAGTGGCGCCAGTGATAGAAAAGTTGAAAGGAAATCATTTTATTATTTTTAACGCATGCGAAGCGATATCTAACGATTTAAAATGTGGAAAAAAAAACGCTCACGAGCAGGATTCGAACCTGCGACTCCTGGCTCAGTACGCCAGTGTTTTAGCCACTAGTAGTGTTCACGGTAGCTTAGTAGCTAAAGCACTGGGGTACTGAGCCAGGAGTCGCAGGTAAGGTAAGAATCCTGCTCGTGAGCGATTTTTTCTTTCCACAATTTAAATCGTTAAAAGGAAATTGTTGGGGTGGTATGGTTTCCTTCATGTGATGAGGAGGGATGAAACGCATCTTCCTAAGAGAGTAGTAGTAGAGCTCCTTTGTGAAAGAGCTCGTCCGGGGAAGAACTACCACGGTATCTACTTCTCCACCAAATAGTGATGCTTGCATTGCTGTGTTTCGGTCTGAAGGGTACGGGTGCCGGTAAAATTACAATCACATGAGACTTTCCATCTTCATGTCTCAGTTTTGCGAACCAACTTGCAGTACCATTTAGGTAACAGCCTAGGTGGTATTGAAGTTGTTATGGGCAAAGGTAACCGCTTAGCAGCAGGTGGGACTTTAGCCATAGAATTAAAATAAACTTTAGCTCGTTTCGCCATCCTAAACAACAAAAAAAAAAAAAAAATGAATCATAAATATGAATGTTCATGGTTCGAGAGGGAGACCAAAAGGACAAAAAGGTGGATGGATTGCGTGAAGAATTATATGGATGAAAGGGGAGTAAATGATGAGATGACGGCTGATAGAGTAAAATGGAAGAAGAAGACGTATTGCGCCGACCCCAAGTAATTTGGGATCAGGGCAGGAATAGAGAGAATCTGAAAAGGCAATTCGTGAAAAATATCAAATTCCACATTTCTGAACAAACTATGTGAACTTTGAAGAATAATGGCGACGACGTCTGTGGTCTAGTTGTTCGACTGTCGGACTGCTGATCACAAGGTCGTGGGTTCGATTCCCACAGGACACAAATATTTGTGTGATGAACATAAGTGTTTGTGTTGGTCTGGGTGTTTCTTATGTATTATAAGTATATATTTACAAAAAAAAAAGTATACAAGTATTATATACATTGTCTAGTACCCATAGCACAAGCTCTGCTTAGTTTGGGTGCTGTGTAAAAAAATGTCCCAAAAATATTATTATTATTCCCTTTATTACCTTAAACAAACTTGTAATTTACATTTATAAATATTGATAAATAAAAAACATTTAAAAATATAAAAAATAGTAGCCCACCGGCATCGGTAACAGGGTCCAAGCTACCGGCGGTCAGGGCGCCAAAGAAAGGAACAAATTATTATTATTAATATGAAAGTACAACAACAATTTTCTTGCTCAAATCAATTTCAGCTTTCAACGCACAATCGCCATACTTACATCGAATACGGAATTCAGATGTTAAACTTTACCGTGAATTAGAGCGATTAAACTTGACCGGCGCTAGTCGAATCGTATTACCAGAGATTTGCCTTTCAACTGCCCGTACCGACTGCCTTTCATTTCAAAGTGCGTACCGATTGCATGAGAATGGAAAGGTAATCAAATCCACGATGACGGCTACATGAAACTGCGTTAATGGATAAGAGCCTTTTATATTAGATTAGAAAAGGTTTGAGACTTTCATTCAAACAATAAAGTTTTAATTGCAACACTTATCAAATGGTTATAAGAAATTAAAAGTATACCAATCAACTTCTTTCCAATCCATACTTCTTCTTGTCAATGTTGTCAAATGTTTCAACAGTAAACTTTTTATTTTATATTTTTTAACGCATTTAAGCATGCGATGCGAAATCTAACGATTTAAATTGTGGAATGAAAAAATCGCTCACGAGCAGGATCCGAACCTGCGACTCAATCCATACTTCTTCTTGTCAATGTTGTCAAATGTTTCAACAGTAAACTTTTTATTTTATATTTTTTAACGCATTTAAGCATGCGATGCGAAATCTAACGATTTAAATTGTGGAATGAAAAAATCGCTCACGAGCAGGATCCGAACCTGCGACTCGTGGCTCAGTACGCCAGTGCTTTAGCCACTTAGCTACCGTGAACACTGATCGAAATTATTAATTTATTATAATTATTTTTTCTGTCCACTATTTAAATCGTTAGTAAAGTTTTAACTTAAATATTATGAAGAACTGGCCGACTATAAATCGTGTGAATTTTTCCGCAATTTATATCTTTAGATTTCGCACCTCATAAATTAATAATAAATAACTAGCCTATGCCGGCGGCACGGTGGCGTCACCGTCGCTCCCGTGGTATGAAAAATAAAAAAAGTATTCTTTATTTTAATCCACGACATGGCCTATCTTTGTCAAGTTTTATCCAAATCGTTCCAGTAGTTTTTACGTTATGCTCGAACAAACAAACAGATGGTAACAGTTTTATAATATAGTTAAGATGAAAGTAGGCTGATATTAGGTGTATAAGATAAGCATCCAGGGTCGCCAGATATAAATAAAGTTTTCTTATGGATGTATTTGAGTGAAATACCATTTCAATAATGGACAAAGTCAAACTGAATTTATTCAAAACCCTATTCAAACCGATCTAATATAATAATTTCTTGAGAAATCTTCATCTATGTATCGATCTGGCAATCCTGGATACTCATCTCTTTGTTAGACTGTACTTGTCTTATTAACTTTTACTTCAAACCAAAGATATATCAGTCTCAGACCAATTCAAATATTCTCAAATGTCCAAGTATGGAATAACAATCTAGAACAGGAATTCAGAATCTTGCAGCTAGGAATTTGCATACCTCTCCACACTTCCACACTATCCTACAAATATAAATCATAAATAGGTATAATGATATTATGTACCTTGGTAACCTAAACCTATTATGTAGTACCTTTTTTATGATGATAGAGACTGGACCTCACGACACAGGGTATCCTAGTGTGAGGTTCAGTGCTATATGTAATCAATTGTAACACTTTTCTTAAAATTAAATAAAAATTATTTATTTATTTTATTTATTTAAATGCGAAAGTGGTTTGTTAGTTTTTTTTTTACGCAGCAACGACAACGGATCCAAGTAATTTTGCACAGAGATAGTTTATGCGTCAGATACTGACATAGGCTTTTTGAAAAAAAAAGCTATGTTACTGTGGGATAAAGAACCACGGGAGTGAAGCCGCAGGTAAAAGCTTAGTAATATCAAACCCCGGACACTCCATATACCTGCGTTGATACTCTTACATACAAACAGCGTTTGTACATGCGCCAAATGTGTGTGTAATAATAGGGCTACGGCCACCGATGACGTCTGTGTCAAGTCAATTTGTAAACAATATTTTCGAAAATGTTGTTAAATAAATGACAATCTAAATTATAAATATGTCATATCGCAGTCGAATCCGTTGAACACAAAACAAAATAATCACGTTTTGTGACAGTAAAATTATCCATAAATGTGTCAAGTTGCTTACCATCCTTTGGAAATTTAAAACACTTCTGTTTTTGTCGTGTGTTTATAAGTGTTGATACATAGGTGTGTACAATACTTGTCTTGTGTACACCACAAGCAACCAAACATATGAGTAACAACTATCTCTAATAATATATTTAGTAGGTAAGTATTTTTCACTACCCCACAAAACAAATTAAAATATAACGCGCACGTACCTATAACGAGCTTCGCCTAGAGCAAATGAAGTGAGGGCTGAAATCCGGACGAGGTGAGGTAAGTCGGATCGGCTGGAGGAGGTGAGTGGCCATTCTGTACGTAGTACTCTCTGTATATGCTTGTGCATTTTCCCACATCTGGCATGTGCAAACGCGGATCGGTTCTTCCGCAGACTTCAAAGGAGACTAACCACGTGGAAATACTTGAGTCTTGATGCACTATCTATGTTGTCTGGTAGGTAGAATACAATTCTTCATAAGAACGTAGTAAGAAGGAATAGTAGAGTTATAGTAGTATATTGGTAACATTAATAACAGTTTTTCACAATCTAGACTCAGTTGAAGTTTTGAAATAATAACAATTAAAATAACCGAATGTCACACTGACGAATGACGAATGTAATTTGGCGACGTCTGTGGTCTGGTGGTTCGAGTGTCAGACTGCTGATCACGAGGTCGTGGGTTCGATTCCCACAGGACACAAATATTTGTGTAATGAACATAAGTGTTTATGTTGAGCTGGGTGTTTCTTATGTATTATAAATGTATAATAATGTATATGTATTTACAAAAAAAAAGAAGTATTTAAGTATTATATCCATTGTCTAGTACCCATAGTACAAGCTCTGCTTAGTTTGGGATTAGATGGTGATGTGTAAAATGTCCCAACAATATTTATTTATTTGTGTGATGAACATAAGTGTTTGTGTTGGTCTGGGTGTTTCTTATGTATAATAAGTATGTATTTACAAAAAAAAAGTATATACCTAAGTATTATATCCATTGTCTAGTACCCATATCACAAGCTCTGCTTAGTTTAGGACTAGATGGTGCTGTGCAAAAATAACCCAAAAATATACTTCAAGGAAGGCCCCCAGCAGTGGAATATCGACAGCTGTGAATAATGACGTTGATGATGAGATTAAAACTTGGAATTAACGCTTAAGGTAGCTAATGTTGAAACTTGGCTCGCCTTCTTATCTCTACAGATTTTGATACCGAACAGACAAAAAAAGCCATAAAAAAAAAACAAAGTTCGTCTACTTACATTGTTTCTCATAACGATCTAAAATCCCAATATATTGTCAGTTGCGCGGGGGCACGCGGCGGCATCAATTAATCAACCGGTAGACTTTATCGGTAAAAATCACGACACTTCATTTAGAGGTGAGCAGTTGCTGCCGATAAGCGCTTTCTAACGCCTCGGCATGGCAGCCTGTACGCGTACGGCCGTCAATGTGGGAACGGGCTAAAGGTCAATTATTCGCACCCGTACGGGGAATACGCTTTATCTTATTGATGTACACACATTAGCGAATTGTAGGGATGGCAAGGCAGTGCAAGTGTTGTATTTTACAAGATAAATAAATAAATATTTTTCGGTCCTTTTTACACAGCACCGTCTAGTCCCAAACTAAGCAGAGCTATGGGCACCATCGCTTAACATCAGGTGAGGTGGCGGTCAAACGCAAGCCCGTTAAGAATTTAAAAAAAAAAAAAAAAAAAAAAAAAAAATGGATATAATACTTACATACTTTTGTTGTTGTTGTAAATACATACTTATTATACATAAGAAACACCCAGGCAAACAAAAACACTTATGTTCATCACACAAATATTTGTGTCCTGTGGGAATCGAACCCACGACCTCGTGATTAGCAGTACGACACTCTAACCACTAGACCACAGACGTCGTCAAAGATAATAGTTAATATCACAGAAATAGATAGAGTAGAATGTCTGTAATCACAATTTTACTTGCGATTCATGCGTGCAACTTTCGAACAAACTACGCCTTACATATTAACATCATTATTTTTTTTAAATTTACTTAAACAAAGTAATGTACTTTACAGCTTTTGTTTCTGCAGTTAGAAACAACACAATTAGGCATTTTTGCGGGTTTTTCTTACAGTATTTACAGAAACAATTTTAATTATTTAATTTAAAAAGTTGTTCATATTGAGGATTTCATGTAATTAAAAAAATTGTTTTGAATGACAGTTTAAGAACAAGTTAATTTATGTTCCTATCAATAAAATAAAATAAACACCTCTTGTGTACTGGACCACCTGGCAGCCCTAAGATAATAAAGACAAATGCACCGCGTCCAAAGAAATGAAGTCGCTAACACGGGGACAATAAATTTCAATTAATCGATAACATTATTCACAATGCTTAATTTATAAACATCGTTATAAAACGATTAATCGAATCGATTTAACATCGAATAGACACGTGTGTTGACGAGAGAGCGATTACATCGCTACAATACAGAATAGCATTTCTTATTGGGTTCGCTCCGGGCAGCCGTTAATAACTGTTGCAACAGAGCGTGCGCGAGCGCATCCGAGAGTCGCTCGTAAAGTTACGAAACGCGACGTAAACAGAAATAAACGGAGCAACAAAGGGCCGGACTGAAATAGGCCGGTGCACTTCCTAGTGGCTCCGGGAACGAGACGCCCTAAAATTAAACGTCCAGCGCATGGACTTGCGATAGTCGCAAGCACATCTATGCGAATGCGAAATGTTGCAACCCTTTTAACTTATTAGCCAATAAAGTTGGCTTAAATTAAATCTCTCTTGAATATGAATAATTTCTAATAACACGGGTTTATCTTTAACTGCTTCAATAAAGATAAAGAATTTTATTGATTTATTTAAAATGGGACAAATTCATAAATTTTTCATTGAAGCCAAAGACTCTTTAATTTTCAGTAAGTGCTCGTGTTACCGTGTTTTTTCTTTTTTTTTTCTTAACGGGCTTGCGTTTGACCGCCACCTCACCTAATGTTAAGCGATGGTGCGGTCGGCGATGGTTGACGCTTGCCCAGCAAAAACCTATTCACTCGAGCCTTGAACACCACCAGATTATACTTCTCGGGAAACACTGACGGAAGGAATTCCACTCTTTAATTACTGGTTGGGCAGCAGCGTTCTCCGAGTATTTAACCAACCAACTGCGATTGCCAACCCGTGCCAAGCATGGCGATTATGGCATATCCCCCCCTTTTTGGGGGAGACCTATGTCCAGCAGTCGACGTCTTTCGGCTGAAATGATGAAGTGCTCGTGAGTTACAGAACCATCTCTCTATCTTCTCTATATCTCTCAAGTACTTGCTTCCAAAGCTAATAAATCCAATCGTTTCCTAATCAAAAATTACATTAATTCCATGCATTAACCGTAAATATATTACTTTCGCAATCAGCAATCGCAATTGCATAATTTATTCAGTAGTACTGCATCACATCTGCCATAAGTCTATAAGTAGACACTTGTTTGAAAAAAGCACGAATACCACTCGTAAATGTACGATGATTTATTGAAACTCCTATAAGCAGGTGTAGGGTTACCATAAATCCCGTACTAAAAATGAGACGTCCCGGGAAATGTTCAGCGAAAATGTAGAGTAGATATAAATAACGCGATGGTTTGTTAAAACTATGTTAACTGATACATATGTCGCAGCTTTTATAGGTTAATTGGCTAATCGACCAGCAGTTTGAACTTTTGTAATGAAGCAAAACGCTGGAAAACGGGACGTTGCGTTTTGTATGGCTTAATAATTTAATTAATTTAATTAATACGTTGTAAACACACGAGCTTTATTATTTTTATTTAATACTCTTGTAGTATATTCATAACTGTCTAGCGGTTAGGGTTTCTATGGTATCATCGACCATACAGCCCAATAGACGCCTAATGTTGAATATAATGCGTACAAAAAATTCTGCCACTAGCTGAGGTGGGGTACTGCAATCCGATTGGCCCTACCAAGGCGGCTAATCACTAACGCGGCAGTTTTGACGGCTCATGTAAGTGGTCGAAACTGATTTGAAGATTTCAAGTGGCGATTAGTGGCGACCTACATTAGTGAAATTTCATAGATGTGTTGACAGCACAGAAATAGATAGAATGGTTGTAATCACAATTTTACTTGCGATTCATGTGTGGCAACTTTCCGGACAAACTACGCCTTACATTTTTACGTCATTCTTAAAAAAAAATCTCGTTACGGATTTTATCCTTCAAAGAAAGTCCAAGCATAGCTCGCTCCATAGCTCGCTGAGCGACTCTGAACTTGTGGACTAGCCCAATAGTTAGTGTCCATGTCTCGGCACCGTGAGTCATGACAGGCAAGACGCACTGGTTCAAGACCTTTGTCTTCAAACTGGTCGATGTATGGCCTTGAATACTTGAATGGTCCCGGCTGGTAGTAATGTTGTACGTCACGTCTTTGAGCTCCTCATGATAGGGTTGAGCTACACGATGACTGCAGATGCATGCATGTCATCAGTTGAGACAGGTCCCCCCCCTCACGGAATAACAAAAATAGTTCCACGGGTCCACTCAAACTGACCTAACCTGGCACTTTCCTCAAAAAGGTCCAGTCCAGGTCTTCACCTTAGACACATTTTTTAATACAAGAAGAATTTATGGACTTCAAAAGACTGACTCAGGGGTCTTCAAAAGACCCCTGAGTTTGTTCCGGCATTTCTCCTCAGGGGTAGTCAAATAGGAAATGCCATCATACCATGCCATCATCATCGTTCTTCATGCCATCTAGTTTTTTAATAGAAACGATTTGTTAAAGTGATTTTTCTCCCACTTACTCGGAAATTGCTTCATTATTTAAAATTGAGTGGTCTGTCTGTATAGAGCAGGGTTTTCCAACCTGGGATCGGCGCGCATGTCCCAAGGAGTCTGCAGGCCTCACAAATAAAAACAAAAAAGGCATTCTTATGGGTCCTTGAAGATCATTTCTGATCTCCTAAGGGTCCACCATTAAAAAAGGTTGGGAAAGGCTGCTTTAGAGATTTTTGATATTCGTCAGTATACATGCTAACGACTTCACGAATTTATGTTCCGTATTTCTAATCACGGTCCACCGCATCCATAAAACTGTATCAAACGAACCAATAAAGTGCGGTTACCCTAACATGCGTACACGCAACATTTCAATGCACATTTGTTCCGATACGTGCATACGATTGC
Source organism: Asteroscopus sphinx (assembly GCA_949699075.1). Classification (NCBI taxonomy): domain Eukaryota; kingdom Metazoa; phylum Arthropoda; class Insecta; order Lepidoptera; family Noctuidae; genus Asteroscopus; species Asteroscopus sphinx. The sequence continues at coordinate 13,932,801 of OX453022.1, read as the reverse complement.
GATTAATCATCGCTCCGTGAAACCGCATAGGATAGGAGCTCACTTGACCGAGTTGTACGTTCAAAAGAAAATCATTAGAATCGAGATGCACTGATCTTTTTATGTTGGCCGACTAACAACCAAACATTAAAACTTTTTACATTGCTAATTGGATCATACTTCTTATACATTGCATGAAATAGTCTATTCAATTGGACTATGCAAATGTCGAAATTTATTTGTATTTCATACGGTATTTTGCATTTGCTATAACGAGAAAGAAAATTGTAGATAGAGCGTGTAAATCATTAAACGAATACACATAAATTAAATAAATGTTTTACTAAACGAAGTCTGTTTTCAAATAAATAAAAGTAATAGATCACGAATTGGGTCAACATTTTATTTTTCATGCTTCGGCAGTATATCTATTGGATAACATCTACACTATAACTAATCTAAAAAGAGCTTAAATCTTTAACGTAAAAAGTATTCACGACATCCATTTTCTCCCCGTGATGATAAAAGCTTTAAAAAAACTCATTTATTTATACTAAAGCTACCAGTATATTTTTCTCTGAATGTCTTTAGAGCCATGATGACCTAGTAAGATAAGACATCGTATTTTACAACTATTTAAGTTGTCATGTCTGAAATGCTGGCAAGCGGTAGTAAATATAGTCTATTACAATCAATGAATACCTATTGTTGAATTTAGGCTTCTCTTACAGTAAATAATCTTGGGGATATTGATATAATCTGATGGACTGATTGCCGAATAGTGTGATAGTATCACTGTTATTTGAATTCAGGGGCGCCGACTTGATATAAATAGTAGGGCTGTGATGGCGATTTTTTTTTCCGTATATTTTCAAATATCAAGAAATATCCAGATCAGGTGTGGATCCAGGATTTCGCTTTAGCAGGGCTCAATTACCCAGGGATACAGGATAAAATATTGGGAGGCTCAGCCCCCCTGATGATAACAAATCGGGGGGCTCGTACCCACCAAACCTTATAGAGTCGGCGCAAGTGTTTGAATTCAGGATTCGATCAACCGTTATTAACAAAATGCTGCCAATCATCTTACTAAAGTATTATTTTCCGCTAAAGGATGGGATAATCCGAGCTGAAACATTTTCTTTATTTTTAGTATTTTCTAGCTACAGTATGATAATAACTTAATACTCCCTTTTTTCAGGTGGAGTTTAGACTTCGAAAGTGGACATATGGCATAAGGTGGTCTTCACGCACAATTTCACGGGCATAACTTCAGTTTTACCTGAATTATTGAAAACCTACAGGTTTTCAGGTTGTATTATGTACACAAGCAGGATACCTACTTAGCTTCAAGGTCTAGACGTATCCGTATTTTAGATCAGTGAAAACAAGCACTGATCGGACGTAGATTGACTTCTCATTGTATAGCGGATAAAACTGATGTCCTGAACCACAAGTGTTAAGTAGATACCAACATCAACACCTACCATCAAAAAACTTTGATGGAGATTCTTAAACAAAAGTGAAAATTAATCAAATTGGACTTGTTTTTTAAAGCGAGAAACTTGAAAAGCGTTGTGAAAACTGAAAGAAAGAAAAAACAAACAATAGAACTATATAAGAATAAAAAATAAGATGGTAAAAGGAAGAAGGAGTGAAAGGGTAGGGGAGGGGGAAGGGTAAAAAATATTGAAAAATATGAAACGAAAATAAATAAATAAATATTATTGGAACATTTTACACAGCACCATCTAGTCCCAAACTAAGCAGAGCTTGTGCTATGGGTACTAGACAATGGATATAATACTTATGTACTTTTTTTTGTAAATACATACTTATAATACTGAAACACCCAGACTAACACAAACACTTAAGTTTATCACATAAATATTTGTGTCCTGTGGGAATCGAACCAACGACTTCGTGATCAGCAGAAATAAAAATCAATAACAAATTCACAGATTTTCTACTTGTCCAGTATATTCTATAGCTTTTATCTGAAACCCAATTCGTTCTCATAAGATCCTTACAGTAATTTATAGCTTGAAAATAATTCTGAATACTATGAGTTAAATCACGGTATGATTTGCGGTAAATGCTTTAATAATGTGTGGCGTCTCTTTTACTCTTTTCCGATATGATAGAGAGAGTGAGAGTCCGTGGTGCAATAAATCTGTTTGGTTCATTACGCAAGGACATTAGCCCCTGGCTACCCCCGGAGCCGCTTGAAGATACATAGATTATAATGATTTGTGACCGGTAGCTATTCGCATTTAATACGCTTACCAGCCATCCTCTATTTTATAGTATTGCATCGGACACGACAGGGTTAAGTTCTAAATTATATAAATAATTTATTATTTTAAATACTGCACAAATTACTTAACAATCTGTAATGTTTTCTTTCCATTTAACTTTAAAAAAAAACATCAAATGCGTGTGAGATTTGTCGTTAAACGCACCCACGATACAAGGAGCAATACTTCTGTGGAAACTGCTAAAAACAGAAGGCTACAACAATGCAGGTAAACCTGCAGCAATTAATCTAAACAATTCTATTGAATTATTTATGACGATCTTTAATCCAGACTTACGGCCAAAATTAATATCCAATCTATCCACGATTTGCCCTACTAGAGATAGGAATTTGACATAAGCTCCATACAAAATATGTCAAATTTCTATCTCTAGTAGGGTAAATCGTGGATAGATTGGATATTAATTTCGGCCGTTAGACAACCCTAAGTTTTTGAGAAATTGTGACAACCCTAGCTGTAAAAATTACTAAAGTTTTATTACAACTCAATTCCTTTGTCTCCAAGTCGATCTAAGACATTTAATTAAAATATAATTTTCCGGATATTAATATAATTTTCTTGAAAACGCGATTATAAACGAGAAAGCGATTGTTTCTTTATTTATACTTGCCTATTGAAATCTAAGATAAATGGTGGCTGAAACGATTTATGCTTTCTTCTTTACGTCGATCTACATGATTTAAAGAGTATCAATTATGCGTATCTGTGTGAGTAGTTTATCTGCATTTATATGGATTAACTTATTAAAGAACCTGCAGATTTGATCGATTGCGTCGATCCATAGACTGGCACCTCAACAAGCTAGGCTAGCTTTCAATCAATCAATCAACTCAGCCTATCGCAGTCCACTGCTGGACATAGGCCTCTCCCAAGTTGCGCCACAACGCTCGGTCCTCTGCCTTCCGCACCTTAGGCTAGGTTTATAGGGCTTCGATTAATCGAAGCCCTATAAACCCTCTTCACGATATTTTCGCTTAACCAACTAATAGATAGGAGATATTTCTAACGGCCGAAATTAATATCCTATCTATCCACAATTTGCCTTACTAGAGATAGTGACATAAGCTCATACAACTGTAGGGCAAATCACGGTTAGATAGAATGTTTATTTTGGCCGTCAGTCAATCATTATAACAGATGCAGGATTTCTCTCTACTTGAGGTGACAAAACTAAGTATGAGTATTTGAGCAATGGCTAAGAAATTCCAAAAAGATTTCCTACTGAATACCTAAAATTAGCTTATCATGTTTGGGGGGATGGATGCGGAAAGCGCAGGACCTGTCGTTGTGGGTGCTGGCCAGAAAACCTCCACGTATGTCTGACGGCTGCTTGTCCTTCTGGACACGTCTAGAAGGAACGGCAGTTGTTGGGCTGGTGCACCCTGGGCACGGGCAATAAGTGTACTTTGGACCGGGGGACCTTATTGCCTGTGGTGAATATTCTGGCACGGGAGGGGCCCAATGTGGGCTAATGGGAAGTTGCTCCGCGTGTCCCTCTGAGAAACCAGAGGGCACTGTGGAGGAGCAGGGGCGGGCCCGGTGTGCACTCACCCTGCCACTGGGCAGGCAGCGGGGGGACTGTCCTTCCCGGCCCCCGTCGGTCTCGTAATCCCAGGAGTGCCTGCTGAGTAGTGTTCTCGCGCCTCTTGGGACCGAGGTTCTTGGCTTTACCGCCCGGACCGCGAGGAAGAACACCTCTATTAAAGTTACAGGAGGATGGGCCTGCGAGCAGCAGACTCGGGGTAGTCTGCTGCCCGACCAGCAGCTGGCATAGCTGGCGGGCACAGTCAGCGTAGTTGGCGCAGTTGGTAAAGGCCCATGAGGTGAGGTGGCGTGCAGTGTTCCGTGTGCGCCACAGAGGAGGGTGCGGCCGTCGTTAGGCCACACGGGGAGAAGGGGCTCGCCTGCTTGTGGCGAGCCGGGACCTGTCGGGGGTGGTTGTGTGAATACTCACGGGTTCCCACGCCCCCAGCTAAGGTAGTTGAAGGAACACCGTGGTGGTTTTAGTCGGTAAGAGTCCGACACTGGCTCCGCCTACCCCGGGTGGAGTGCGTCCATGAGGATTTCCCCACGGAAAAAAATAAAAAAGGACCTATCGTTGTGACGATGCTTAGGGGAGGCCTATGTCCAGCAGACCTTATCACTGCAGTAGGCGGCAGCGATCTCTCGCTTCCGGCCGTTGTTTTGGCTATGGTCGGGAGCGAGAACGCTTGGGAGGGCGTCGTCTCCTTTTGCGAGGAGGTGATGCTCGCTAAGGATGCGGCGGAGAGGGTTCGAGAGGCAACGACCTCTCTCCCCACCCGGAGACGGACCGGGCGTCGGAGGAGGGCGTACGCCGACTTCCAGCCACACTAGGAGTGGGCCTGCGGGCGGCGGACTTGGGGTAGCCAGCCGCCCGATCAGTCAGTCAAGGCCCGTGATGGTAGTGCCAGTCAAGACAAGGGTGCGCCCGATGATGCCGCACGGGGAGAAGGGGCTCGCCTACTAGCGGCGAGCCGGGACCTGCCGGGGATGATTGGACGACTATAAGTTTCCCACGCCTCCGGCCAATGGTTGGTAGAGGAACATCGTGGTGGATTTAGTCGGTAAGAGTCCGACACTGACTCCGCCTTCCCCGGACGGAGTGCGTCCATGAGGATATCCCCAAGTAAAAAAAAAAGGCCTCTGTCCAGCAGTGGACGTCTTTCGGCTGAAATGATGATGATGACCTAAAATGAGTCTTTGCGTAAATTAGGTTTGATATTGAAGCTATTTAGTAAACGGAAAAGTAAAGGAATTAATTATATTGCAGAGTAAACATATTTAATTATTGATTCTTCACTAACACATTGTGCATGTCGTATTTACTCAATGCTCGATATTGTTTAATCATGCATAACGATCGATAAAATCGAATCAAATATGTAAGCACCTTTACAGCACAGATCAACTGCAGGCTAGTGGAGCGTATCAGAGCATTCAGAGCCTATTCTTCAGCATTATTAAAGCGATAACTCATGGTTTCGATAGACTTCACATTCCGTTCGTGTGTCGAAACCTCTTTGATTGGTTAGTAAATTGCTACCAGCCAGTAAAAAAAAATAAAGAGCAACGAACACGCCAAGTGGCAAACAACTTTAACATAATGTTTATGAGTGTTTTTATAGGATATGACAATGTGTCTTTGTATTCTATAGAAAGGGAGTGTTAATTTAAAATATAACATCATCATCATCATCCTAGCCCGGTATCACCCACTGCTGGGTAGAGGCCTCCTTTCGTTTTTGCCAGCCTCTTCGATCTTGTGCATCCAGGTGTTTCCTGCGGCTTTGGCGATATCATCAACCCAGCGCACTTTCGGCGGCCCGCTAATATAACACTGGCTATTATTACGTCCTACTACTTAATAGAACAATAAACTGCACACATTTATCACGCAGCGTAAGGCGGACAGACAGACAGACAAGTAGACCTGAAGAAGGTGGCTAGGGTGGACAGGATGTGGAAGGCGGAAGACTGAGTGTTCTGGCGCAATTTGGGAGAGGTCTATGTCCAGCAGTGTACTGCGATAGGCAGAGTTAATTAGCTGATTGATTGTTTTGCCTTGAGGGCTTTAACGCAGTAATAGCCAATACATTTCTATTTCTTTTCAACTTTTGAATTTATACTTGGATATTTTTTATACCTACTAGGATAAGTCTGATGATACCAAGCATCTTGTAGCAACCATAGCAACCAGCGTTTATAATTAATCACAATAACTGAAGCATCAAAAGAGAAATTCTAACAAATTAAAATGAGAAACAGTATAACAACCAGTAATTAAAACGATTAATTTAATTACGTGCAAATCCAATTTTCTGTCCATTTATCACAAGAAAAACATACAGTAGACAACTAGATATACAAAACTGTTTACAATCTCTATGGTGCCGGCGAGAGGAAATTAAATCGCATAAAACATCATGAAAGTCCATTAGATGCCTTATCGCGGAATAACATCTTTAACTAGCAGTACTACGGGCAGTAGGTACCTAGGTACCTAAGTACCGCTCGTAGGCAGTTAAACACGAAGACCACACAACGTGATGTAAAGACAGCTTAACTTTTCCCATCAAAGAACTCACTGACATACAAGTCATACAAGAACTTTTACAGTGATTTTCTTTGGCTTTCCTTCTTTGGAAACTTAAATACACGTTAATTTAGAAATGCTCTTTACGTTTTCACTTTCATTAACAGTTTAATGTTTAAATGTGTTGTTTCAGTTAAGACTACAATGTCTGATTGTGTTACGGGGTGAGGTCGGGAACGGAAGCTTGAGTGACATGGAGTAGTAAATAAATGGAGATCGAACTTATGGTCATGTGCGGCGACGAGAGATGGTGATCAACGTTTGCTAAAATACTATAGCTATGTAGTCACGACTATGTCGCAAATCAAAATGTAATAGAGCACCAGTCCTGTAGCTTATGACGCGTACTTGATCAATAAATTACAATAATTAGCATTTTGGTATTCCATTTCAAATAAGAAAGTTTGATTTTTAGAAGTTCTGTGTATGGCATTTCATTCGTTAACTACTCCGTGGTAAGTAGGGATGTCCGAGAGGTCAATGACCGGGCTGCGCGGCCGCATTGTTCCGCGAATGCATCCGCTGCCTCGACCACTGCGTACACGGAAGCTACCGTGGATGTTACCACCGACTGGATTAGATTAATATTTATATGGTTTTTTTAAGTACAGAGCTATGAATGTTTTGGTCCAAACATCAACAAACACGAAACTTATAAAGACGAGTTGAAACGTTTTATACTTCTTAATAAATTCACAACTTTTAGCGCAAATCCGGCTGCTTATTGAACCCACTCCAGCCTACCCGAATGCGAGACGGCGGCGGCGCGCCGGCGCGTTAATGTCTTTTGTTCGGAAATACTTCCCACTAGCTTACGTGGAACCATGAATTAGCAACGCCACACACGACGCCGATTTTACGTGTTACCTGAAAGTTTGTGAGGATGTATGGATGTATGTATGGATATGTAGATGTTTGTTACTCTTTGACGCAAAAACTACTATATGGATTTTAATTTTTGGCATACAGATAGAACATAATCCGGATTAACATATAGGCTACTTTTTATCCCGGGAAGACAGTTCTCGAGGGATGCGCGATAAACGACATTCACGCAGGTAAAGCCGCGGGCACAGGCTAGTTGTTCAAAAAGATGAGCACAATGACCCCTTAAGAGGTTTAGTACAAACTAAGAATAAGGTTGTATAGTATTAGTGTTTATTAATAACTTCTTATTTACCTATGTATAGTCAATCAACTCAGCCTATCGCAGTCCACTGCTGGACATAGGCCTCTCCCAAGTTGCGCCACTACACTCAGTCCTCTGCCTTCCGCATCCAGTCCCCCCCAGCCATGTTCTATAGGTCGTCGGTCCACCTGGCAGGGCGGCGCCCTACGCTGCGTTTGCCTATTCGCGGTCCCACTCAAGGACTCGTCTGCTCCAACGGCCATCGGTCCTTCGACAGACATGGCCAGCCCACTGCCACATTTAACATTATTTATGTACTTTGTGTGGGCCTTGATGCATGATTTTTTCTTTGTGTTTCTCCTCTTTTTAGGAGGATGAAGAACTAGAACATCCGCGGGCCGAAGCCAAGCGTGAGAGGGGATGATTAAATAGAATACGTGGATGATATTATAGAAGATTTTAGGAATTTTCTGGTGATACGACAATTAGTGTCAAAAATAGCATGCAAAATTTACACACTCAGTCTTTTTCTTACTTGTCTTATTTAGTGAACAATCTTGGCATATCTTTTTAATGCAATTCGTCAATAATAATTATTAAAAGACAATATGTTAACAATTTCACACACTAAATATATTTTTTTACCTAATTACATGTGCAGAACTAGTTATAAATTATATTTTATTAGTAGGTATTTGAATAAAGGGACATGCCAAGATTGATTACAAAATAAGACAAGAGTGAAAAAACAGACATTAGGCATGTGTGTTTTCAGGCATTGTTGTGTTTGTGCTAGCAACTACTGCATGTTATCTTACACGAAAGATTACACAAAAAGCTGCACCTGAACACAACATGATCCATGTAAGCTTTTTGAAGTCTTTACTGAGAACGTGCATGTAATAGGCTGTATAGATGAGTTTCCTGTGGAAGTAATGGAGTATACTGACATATTTATTTTCATATTGAAGATTTTCAAGGCCTGAGAATGAAGGGAAGCGACTTTGTGTCTAGTAACCATAATAAGTAGCTATACCTATCGGCAAATATCTTGAACATGCATGCAGTTTAAAAAAAATTAACCTTCATGTCATAACAGTAACATGCGCAGTGGTACCATCTTTGTTTTTTTTAAACTAGCTTTTAATTATAAACTATTGATAGGATGCACTAAAAAGGTGAAAATAAAGTTCAGTGAATAAAGTTGAATAGTAAACACAGAACTTAAACAAAAAACCGGCCAAGAGCATGTCGGGCCATGCTCAGTATTATAGGGTTCCTTAAGTAGGTGTAATTATAAACGAATCAAATCGAATATTAATCATGGCTATTTTAGTTTATGCAATAATCGGCAGCATTCGCGACTCAGAGCGTGTTGTTAGTAGCGCCATCTAGCGATAAATTCAAGAAGCCAAATTTAAGACGTTTGTCATTTCAAAGTTACTTTTTGTGATTTTTTCAAATAGAAAGTAGCTAAAGGAGCATTATTTGCTAAGATCATTTTTCTCTAAGGTCAATGACCTTTGAACTAGGACGTTTTAAGTCTTTTTCAGTTTTCTCTCTATAACTCAAAAAATTATAATCACATTATACTCGAAATAATTTTAAAAGAGAGTTTTCACAAAGGTCTATCAATGTGGAAGATTCTAAGTTTCTACATTGCATAGTTTAGAAATGGCAGGGGGGGGGACACATTGCAAACCACTTTGGCGGGCTATATTTCGCAGATGGTACACCTGATAAAAAAGTGGTGTATGAAACATTACCTTCATTTTAGTAGACCTATTCAATGATATCCCACACGAGGGGGTGCAGCGTAAAAATTTTTTTTTTCCCATTTCACATGTATGGACGCCACCCCTAAAATACGGAAAAACGATTTTTTTATTCTTTTAAAATTGAGATCTATATGTAGACTATTTTCTAACAAAATTTCATTTACTTATGTTTATAACTGTAGAAGTTATTAAGCTGTAAAGGATTAGGACAGACGGACAGACGGACAGACGGACAGACGGACAGACGGACGGACATGACGAAACTATAAGGGTTCCTTGTAGGACTTCGGAACCCTAAAAAGAGCCGTATAGTCACATGCCAACCACAGAACAAGAATGCCAACGCTATTTCGTAACTTAGGCCAATTACACACGCACGCACACATTTTTATTTCCCTTCAAACATTTCCTGTTTTACTTTTGTAAATAGCCCTGCAATTTGTACACACGTGATTATGGAATGACAACCGCTCATTATTCGCTGCATGCCGAAGGGCCCTCGGTACACGGTCCTACTATTTGATTTTGTTTGTGACATGAATACGGGCCACTATAGTTCGGCGTCAAAAGAGGTATTAACTACACCGATTTAGTTTGAATGGAAATGTAATGAGTTGTAATTGGAATGTTTGATACATATTTATGGTCGCACCTATGAAGCATATTTGGAATAGTTTTCATAGTAAAAGGAAGTCATTAAAGTATCAAGTAGTGTCATTTCAATTTGGAAACATAGGCGTCGTTGTCCTAATAGGTACAACGCGACTACGCGACCATCGCAAGCATCGAAAATTAATACGCCTTGTTTTTGATATTTATTGTGTAAAATTCTACGTGATCATTTGTCTATTATTTTATTTTTTGTATTTCAGTTAAACAAATTCTTTACAAAATGTACGGGATAAGTTTTTTGCAATTTGTGACTTTTCGAGTACTGCAACGATGGTTGGTCCCATAGAAGTTTTTGATCAGTATTAGAAACAGGGTCGATTGACATCAAAAATGTTTTTGTGTAAAATGGCTATTTTCTTGCTAACAGTAATTCTTTTTAGGGTTCCGAAGTCCTACAAGGAACCCTTATAGTTTCGTCATGTCCATCCGTCTGTCCGTCTGTCCGTCTGTCCGTCTGTCCGTCTGTCCGTCTGTCCTAATCCTTTACAGCTTAATAACTTCTACAGTTATAAACATAAGTAAATGAAATTTTGTTAAAAAATAGTCTACTTATAGATCTCAATTTTAAAAGAATAAAAAAATCGTTTTTTACGTATTTTAGGGGTGGCGTCCATACATGTGAAATGGAGATGAAAAAAAAAATTTCGCTGCACCCCATCGTGTGGGGTATCAATGAATAGGTCTACTAAAATGAAGGTAATGTTTGATACACCACTTTTTTATCAGGTGTACCATCTGCGAAATATAGCGCGCCAAAGTGGCTTGCAATGTGTCCCCCCCCCCTGCCATTTCTAAAGTATGCAACGTAGAAAGTTGTAATCTTCCACTTTGATAGACCTTTGTAAAAACTCTCTTTTAAAATTATTTTGAGTATAATGTGATTATAATTTTTTGAGTTATAGAGAGAAAACTGAAAAATACTTAAAACGTCCTAGTTCAAAGGTCATTGACCTTAGAGAAAAATGATGTTAGCAAATAATGCTCCTTTAGTTACTTTCTATTTGAAAAAATCACAAAAAGTAACTTTGTGTTATGTTGAACACACTTCAATTTGGCTTCTTGAATTTATCGCTAGATGGCGCTACTAACAACACGCTCTGAGTCGCGAATGCTGCCGATTATTGCAAAAACTAAAAAAGCATAGCCATGATTAATACTTATTCGATTTGATTCGTTTGTAATTACACCTACTTAAGGAACCCTATAATACTGAGCATGGCCCGACATGCTCTTGGCCGGTTTTTTAAACTGTGAATGGGGATCAAAATTCCATAAAAAAATATGAATAGTCTCCTAAGACCATTTTCGCGTAGCTGCAACGGATAAGGTACTTCCCCTTACTGCCCCGCTGAAAGTTTCCACCCTGTATATTAAGATTAGGAAAACTGATCAACATCAAGAGTATTCTATTTAAAAACTCTATAAATGACTACCAATTTCAAACATTAATATCCAATGTCATCTTCCGTATCATCTAAAAACAAACTAAAATCCACATTTTCCCCAATTCTCCAGCTAACTCGCATTAAAGTCTAGACTGCGTTACAAATGATCAAATTATGACGAATCAAGATTGTTGTCTTATCTCAAAGAAAGTAATTCTTCGCGATTGATTGCTGGCCGCCAACCAGCCACTGTCGCAAATTGAATTGACCGCAACTCAGGTCAAGAGACCATTGTCGATATTACAATTGCTGATCATAACTGAGAAATTATTCAATTTGATAGAGAACATACGATGATAAGCAATTTTGTAAGAACTCATAACTGCATCACAAGTTACATGATGTGAATCTATTCAAGCCCTTAAACTTGTTCATAGGGCTGGCCTATTCTTTGCGATGTAATTCCTGGGAAGGAAAAAGCCGTCCTATCTCCAGTCGTAGGCGTCGTAAAAGTATTAAACGAATCATTTTAAAGGAAATGGATAGATATAGCTATCTTTGTCTGCTAATGCAACTTGAACGTCGGAGAACGTGGAGATGGCTATGCTCGGAGTGTCCCTGTGTGATCGAATCAGAAATGAGGAGATCCGCAGAAGAACGAAAATAACGGACAAAGCCCGAAGAATTGCCAAATGCTCGCAGAACGGATGGCCGATGGGGCCGTAAAGTTCTGGAGTGGCGACCGCATATTGGAAGGCGCAGCGTGGGTAGGCCCCCCCACAAGGTGGACCGACGACCTGGTGAGGGTCGCGGGAATCCTCTGAGTGCGGAAGGCGCAGGACCAGTCGTTGTAGCTATGCTTGGGGGAGGCCTATGTCCAGCAGTGGATGTCTTTCGGCTGAAATTATGATGATGATGATTATGATGATGATGATGATGATGAACGTCAATACGTCTGTTCAGCGTGATTATTATGGCTTACTGGTTAACTTTAAAGTTTAGTATTATACTACCTGGACAGAGGGAGTTGAGTTTATTTAGGGGTAGGGGGTTATATGAACACCCTCCCTATTAAGAGGGGGGGGGGGGAACTAATCGTTTCGGAGAAAATAGGAAAACAAGTTTCATTTATGTATGTTGTCGTATTTATAAGCACGAAGTTTGCGTTTGTTTGACTGCCTCGTTGGTCTAGTGGTCGCAAGCGCGACTGCTGATCGTGGGGTCCTAGGTTCAATTCCGAGCGATTAACGCAAAGTGTTATTGGGTTTTTTCTTTAGGAAATTCTCAGTAGCAGCCTGGAGTCTGGATTTGTGCCCGGTTAGTGGCAATAGGCTCGCCCCCTATTACATGGGAATATAACATAACTGGCGAAATGTGGGTGTACTTTACACCTCTGCCTACCCCTTCGGGGAAACACAGGCGTGATGTTATGCTATGTTATGTTGTAGTTTGGGGTAAAAGTGTTCTATAAAAAATTTCGACTTGAAAATTATATAAAGTGATCGGCGAATCGTATAAGGCACTCAGCGGCCGCGCCTTTATCGTTGAACCGCTCACTTCGCTTGCTCGGCTCGTGCGTGGTGTGGCCTCAGAAGCTTGTCTTGAAAAATGTATTTTCCAATAAAAACCTTATTACTTTTACGTCACTAGACATGACATGGTGTGGTCTACAGCAAGTCGAGAGCCTCAAAACTCGTAAATCATACATATGAATTCGTATGTAAATCTAGAAGTTATAAATTCATGTCGCATATAACTTAATATTCCCTTGCTTATTATATTTCATGTTCCCAATGGTGTTCGCGGTAAGGTACTTATCACATAACTGCACATCCCCGTTAATTCCATGGCGGCCATGGCATTGACATTCATGGTGGGGCATTGGGTCGAATTGTTTATGGAATTACGATTTGATAAAAGTACCTTAACTGACCTATTTGTGGGACTTGAGAGGACTTAGTTACTATAGTAGGGACAATCTGGGTTATTGTTTATTTTACTTTAGTGGGATATAAAACAGTTACACGTTGCTTATTACTACTACCAAATAAACGTGTAACCCACACCAATGTTCGCGAATAGATGCAACAGAATATAATATACCTATAGCACAGATAATATAATACTCTATAGTCAATTAAGTTGCATCGATATCTAATGATATGATTGTGTAAGAAATATTCTAATCTAGCCTTCTATAAATATTCTATTAAATATTTTAATGTAGCGTCGCTCGCGATTAATTCAGCTTATCATCACAGAAAAATATATCTATATATCTATCTTTCCAGGATAAAAAGTTGCCTATATGTTAATCCGGGCTATGGTCCATCTGTGTGGGACTATTTTTGACGTCTGTGGTCTAGTGGTTCGTGTGTCGGACTGCTGATCACGAGGTCATGGGTTCGATACATACAGGACACAAATGTTTGTGTGATGAACTTAAGTGTTTGTGTTGGTCTGGGTATTTCTTATGTATTATAAGTATGTATTTACAAAAAAAAAGTACATAAATATCATATCCATTGTCTAGTACCCATAGTTCAAGCTCTGCTTAGTTGGGGACTAGATGGTCCTGTGTAAAAATGACCCAAAATATTTATTTATTTATTTCAACTTGATTAATGAACAAACAAATAATTAACAAACAAACCCATACTCTACCTAAAATTTGGGTGTTGTATTCCTAAAGGCTTTCAGGAAAGCAGAACAACACCAGCTTTCACTATTATAAATAATAATCAGCCCATTACTGTCCCACTGCTGGGCCTCTTCTCAGTACGAGAAGGCTCAGGCCTTAGTCTACCACGCTGGCCTAGTGCGGGTTGGCGGACTACACACACCATTGAGAAATGTATAAAGAAAAGAAAATGTATGCACTCTCTGGTGTGCAGGTTTCCTCACGATGTCTTATTTCACAGTTAAAGCAAGTGATAATCGAATATAAATCCGCACATGAATTCGAAAAGACAGAGGTGCGGGCCGGGATCTAACTCACACCCTCCTGCATGGAAGGCAAGTGTTCAACCACTAGGCTATCACTGCCCCTTATAATTAATATGCGATGCAAAATTAATACCTATTATTTCGCTCATGCAGTTCGTTCGTTCACTTACAGTTACAAAGAACAAGTAATTTTCAAAATTCTCAATGATAATTTGAGAATTTCTCATGTGTCAATAAAATTAGGTATCTTATCGATGGGGGTACGCCTGCACTCTGTATCTCACGGGAAAAGCGCAGGCGCAGCGTAAATACATCAGCGTCACGTCACACGCTCTCCTCATGACTTCTTCTAGATAGCAGGGCTGAGCGAATCGACCAAAATGTCTTAAAATGTAGCTCTAAAATCGATGTTAACCCAATTTACAATTTATATGATTTCGGATTAGAAACCCTATAGATTAAGACACAAACATCAGTTTTCTTTGCAACGTAAATATTTTTAAGACCTTTTATAAGTAGGTACCGTTTTTGTCATTCTGAATTCAACTTAGTTTTCATGTAGCTATGTAAAGTTGAAATTTTAAGTGGCGGTTACATCAATATTATTTTTGGATTGACACAGAATTTAGTAGATTATAAAGTACTGAGCTGCAGCAACGGTAACATGATTTTTTAAAGTTTTTCAGTAATTTTTTTTCGAACCACTTTCCATCCTACAATAGGTAGGCATACCGAAAATTAAAATGCCAAAACAGTTCAATAAGTACAATTATTATTTAGAATTAAAAATAAGTACCCAACCAGCCACCATAAAACACGTTATTTCCTTTATCTTACAATATATCTGTTCGCTACGCAATCATTTACAATACATCAGAATAAAGCTCCCTCCCTTGTATATTAATTTGTCTAACCCTAGTGACAAATTTATTATGTAAAGTGCAATTAGTTTCATTCATCATAAACTTACTAGCCATCCGCGGTAGATAGTGTGCTTACGCATGTAATAAATCATGAATTGATATCTACAGGTAACGGCAATGCCATTAGGCAGTTTAACTGCCCACTTCTTACGTTGCAAACTTTGTATTTTTTTTACTTTATTATAGCACTAATAGTGATAGTGCTAGCTGATCGTTTCAGACGTTTACCGCACTTTCAGAAAAGTTGTTAAAAAAAAAAACTAATAAGCTGTCAAATCCCATGTCAAGTGTTGTGATTGGTTGTTATTACTTTTGCCAATCACAGGGCTGACATTAGATTTGACAACAGATCAAATTGATTAGCCGTCCTGAAACTGAACATTAGTCATGATTCATGAAAATGTAACAAGACAGAGTTACTTTCGCATTTATAATATTAGTGTGAATTCGGAATCGCTTGACTAAAGTGATGCTTAGCGGAGGCATTTCATGGGTGACATTCCTGAAACACCGGATATTGTATCTTATTCAGTAATAAAATATACAAATTACAGTAATATTACTGACTTCAACCACTGCTGAATTGACTAGCCCAAGGCCTTGAATGTCACAGAACCAAAAATATAGCATCAAATGGAACTAATGTAAGCCATGAGTATGAAAAATGTATTTGGCAATAATGTCAATTTTATGTCAAACCGAATGATTTAAAGAGATGGATGGCATTATCGTCATGTCTTTTCTTACTTTTAACATCTTTTACTTTGAAATTGACGCAAATATTAGTAAAAACGTCGGTCGTAAGTTATGTCAAACTCAGACTATCTCAGACCATTAGAAGCTTTCTAGCCGCACAGCACCACTATGTGATAACGGACATCTCTTTAATAACATAAAAAGGGTTTTGGACAATCATTTCCTATTGTAATACGTGGGACACTCAGAAAGTTTTGCGAAACTAAAAAAAATTGTTCTATACGTACATATATTTTTATCAAATCTTTTCAAAGTACTTTCCACCAGCCTCTATACAAAGATTCATGCGCCTAAACCAGTTTTCAAAACACTTTTTCCAGTCCGCCGCAGACACCTCGTTTACAGCCTGCTCGAACGCAGCCAGCGCATCTTCCGGCGACGAAAATTGTATCCCTTTGAGCTGATTTTTTATTTTTGGGAATAAAAAGAAGTCACACGGTGCTAGATCAGGGCTGTAAGGAGGGTGACCCAGGAGTTTGACTGGCGTGCTGTCCAGGAAGTCCCTCGTTTTGAGTGCGGTGTGCGCAGGTGCATTGTCGTGGTGGAGCAGTAGCCCGCGGAGCCCTGTGTTTGGTCGCTTGTTGCTTATAACAGAGAAAACTTCTGGCAAACATTTGGTAGTATACCATTCGGCATTAATGCTTCTTTGATCCCGTAAGGGAATTGATACCAAGTGGCCAGTCAAATTAAAAAAGCTAGCGATCAAAATCTTACCCCCGCTTCTAGATCGCTTCACTTTGGTAGGCGTTGGCTCATTTTGAAACACCCAAACAGTCGACTGGCGCTTGGTTTCTGGGTCGTATTGATAAATCCAGGACTCATCACCTGTAACGATGTCGTAAACACGCCGAGACGAGCCTGCTTCAAATTTGTTAAGCATATCACGGCACCATTCCACCCGGGCCTGCTTCTGAGCATCGGTGAGGTTGTGCGGCACCCAGCGTGATACTATCCTCCTCACGCGAAGATGGCTGTGTAGAATCTCGTGAACGCTTCCCGATCCAATCTTCAATATGTGTTGAATCTCCTGATATGTAATTCGCCTATTGTCTTGGATTAAAATTTTCACTGCTAGCACGTTTTCTTCGGTGACAGCCGTCAAAGGGCGACCGCTTCTTTCGTCATCCCCCAAAGTTGGTCGACCGCGCTTGAATTCGTTATACCAACGATACACGGTTGCCTTGGAAGGGCCTTCATCCATGAATGCCATTTGAAGTCTATCGTACGATTCATCCGGTTTCAGGCGACACTTGAAATCGTATAAAATCATAGCTCTAAAATGTTCCCGGCGCAGATCCATATTTCAGTGAGACACAATACTTTGAATTAACTCGCAAAAAATGTGGAGGGAAATTTTGAAATTGGAACTTACTTATTTTTACTTATAAATAATCATATTTTTCGCAATACTTTCTGAGGGGCCTGGTAAACTACTTTGATGAAAACAGGCATTTTGACTATATATTTTATGGTATTCGTAGAAGCGATTTGGTCCAAAGTGGAAAAAATCTACTTCAAAAAATAACCTCTTAACCTCATATTATAAAAAAGTTTAACACCAGATAATAAAAATAAGGCAAACAGACATGTGTGGTGGTACCTGCGTAAGAATGAGATGCAAATATAACAGACATCAACGTGCAGTAGGAACTGCACCTTTGGTGAATTCTCTTACATTAAATAACAGTTTCTATGGGGTATCAGGTCGATAGGTGGTACGGCCCTTAGTGCGCGAGTTCGACCCGCACTTAGCTGTTTTTTTTCTATACCCGTATACCCATTATGTTAAGAGTAGGCTCCCAAAATGAGGTGACTTTTTGAAAACATATGCTGAGTCGAACACATACATGTGTAATTTAGATATATGTTTTTTTGTACCTTTATCTATCGTTTGACTAGACAGATACATAATAGGTTGATTTTGGTTCGATACTTTTATTTTTTCAAAGTCATGCGTTTTTAGAGATTTATCGAATATTTCTACATTATTATTCAAGTTAGCTATATAAAATTTATTCAGATAGGAAGATAATAAAGTTGATTAAATACTGGTTAGAGGAAATTTGTATAGATTATCTATTATTCTTGTAATAAAACGAAAACTGTTTTGCGACTTACGTCATTTACTTCCGTGGTAAAACCCGCGAGTACGATTTTCTCGAAAATTAGTTCTATTGCAACTCGCATAAAATTGAGGAGAGCGGCCCACAGTTGCGGAGTGTAAGGGGAGTGAGAGGGTGGGAATTACGTTTTGGGAGCGTCCTCTTAAGTCTCCACGTGCGTACATGCTTTTAGTCTAGTCGTTCAAAACTGCTCGAATGAACGTAAAAACATCGAGCATTTACGCACGTGGAAACTCACCCTTGGATTTTTTGAAAGAAGCGAAAGAGTGATCTCTGATACCACCGTAGATGAACCAGGTTTTGGGGATACGTACAGACAGAAAACTTTCCGGTGAACCACCGCTAAGGCCAAAATCGCTTGCACTGAATGTTCGAAGGCAGCGGTGGGTAAGTGTAATGTAGCAGAATTCGCTCAAGGGATTTTGTCGACAAAATGTACCAACGGTAAGTAACGTGACCGTACATGAAAGGGAAAAATTCGAATAATTAGATGGTCAGATGAAAATCCATGTGGTAGCGCTGTTTGCTCTATATTCTCGTGTTTCTCACCTCATCAGCAGCAGCACCAGCCTGACACTATCCTGTATTTAGGCAAACCTTTATAACTTAAGATATGTGCCTTAACCGAATGAGCTATTCTTCTCGAAGCAATCGTGACGTCACGTTCACAGCGAGAAACAAGTGCGCTGGACAACACTAAACAGTTTGTAAATCATCCCTTCGAGGCAAGCAATATAAACTGAGTAATCACTTACGCATAATTATGAAAATACATTACTGTGTAACTTACTAACCGCTGAAGTATTGATTGGTATATAGCGCGTAATGTATAATATACACCGCGGCATAGTCGTCAATTTCAAAGGTCGTTTTCTTAGACCAGAGGCTACGGTTTGTTTTGACCGGCACGTGCAAGGACTAGTCACGATCGGCGACCAAAATAAGAATAAGTGTACACCTCAAAAGTTTTACTGGCGGCGATATCTTAGTGGTAATCTTGCCACCTGTGGACTGAGGTAGTAGCTAAATGGACGTTACTAAGCAAAATATTAATATCGCGAAGCGGACGACATTCTGCCCTGACAATACAAGTATAATAACGACCACGACCGTTCTCTACGAAGAAAAAGAAGCACCACTTTTCACACAAGCACTCCGCCGTAAGAGACGGAGCCAGTGTCGACCTGTTACCGACTAAAACCACCACGCTGCGCCGGTGTTCCCCTAACTACCTTTGGCCCGTGGGCTTGGGATACGCTCTGCATTCTCCCACCACCCCTGACAGGTCTCGGCTCGCCACAGTAGGCGAGAAATCGCTACCGTCTACTACAGTGATGAGACCACGGCGCTGCGTGGCCCCAGCTAGGCACTCCGCCAGTTCTGCGCTTTGTTAACACACTTAGCGCATTAGTAAATTTGTTTAATTCAACTTGATGCACTAGATTGAATATTAACACAGGGAGCCAAGATTATATGCAGCCACTGAGTGCGGCCTGGTGACCTGTAACCTGTAACACAGGTTTTTACGAACCCACAACAGGCACCAGCTCTCACAATGTGAACTATGTAGTCTTGTACCTATCAGTAGACATAATACATCGGGCATTAAACCCTATAGGGACATAATCACATCTCATGATCATCATTTCAGCCGAAAGACGTCCACTGCTGGACAAAGGCCTCCCCCAAGCATCGCCACAACGACCGGTCCTGTACCTTCCGCACCCAGCGGATTCCCGCGAACTTCACCAGGTCGTCGGTCCACCTTGTGGGGGGCCTACCCACGCTGCGCCTTCCAGTACGCGGTCGCCACTCCAGAACTTTACTGCCCCATCGGCCATCCGTTCTGCGAGCAATGTGCCCCGCCCACTGCCACTTAAGTTTGGCAATTCTTCGGGCTATGTCGGTTACTTTCGTTCTCCTGCGAATCTCCTCATTTCTGATTCGATCACGCAGGGACACTCCGAGCATAGCCCTCTCCATTGCCCTTTGAGTGACTTTGAGCCTTCTTATGAGGCCCATTGTGAGCGACCACGTTTCAGTACCGTAAGTAATTACTGGCAACACACACTGGTCAAAGACTTTCGTCTTGAGACACTGCGGTATTTTGGACAAAAATAAGGCAAAATATGTTACAAAAATTCTACAAAGCGTACGTTTCCTATATGGCTACTTGTTATTTACATAATATATGTGAGTTACAATACTGTGAGATCCCTAGACACCTATTCTAAATTAATACAAATCAATTAAATTAAAAGGAAAACAAATAAAAATAACCTATTTAGAAAATAACTTACTAACTAGATATAGAAAATTAACAAGTACATAAATCGACCTTACATACTAACTTATCTATATTATAATTAACACATTTCACATTTTCACTTTAGTTCACTGGCACTGAGTCTATTGTTCGTCGCCAACAGTACCTATGGATAATTTATAATTATGTGATATGTCTGAAATAAGTAAAAAAGTTATTGTAATACACTGAAACTTATTTCTTTATTTTCAACCAAAATGCCAAATGCGAATTTTCATCAGCATAGATCTAACTTGAAAAATGGCGGCTTTTCATACAAATTCTCAACTCCTATTTAACCCCCTTAGGGGATGAATTTTCAAAAATACTTTCTTAGTGCTCACCTACTTTACGTAAGTACTCCAGCCTGTGCAAAATTTCATCCTCCTAGACTAGTCCCACCGGCTTAGGCTGAGCGATGTCTATCAGTAAGTTTTTAGAATTTTAATAAGTATATTATTCAGTATGTATTGTGATTATTACCGCCAATCATATTCCGATCAATATACAACGTAAAATACAAGTTGTTGATTGTTACCGTGCCATATATCTAGAGCAAATGATAAATAATGTGCTAAGTCATGTAAAAATACTTTAAAAATTTTACGATTACCAAATTTTCACTTAGAAACATAGCGAGGGTTTTAGAATAAATCCCAAACGACTCTGGAAATAAGTCATCGGTGGCATTGTCAAAGGGTGGAAATGTCTGAAAATTGTTTTGGTGGTTTCGCACCCATCGTTTTTGTGTCGCACGCGACACAAATTTACAAATAGGTATCTAAACAAAAAATAAAATTGGTATTGATTTTTTTATTGATTCTCGTTCAGTATCAGTGGTATAATCACCTCGTTAAATATGGCACGCATACAGATCAACACGTTGTATAGAGCTACAATTTGTATAAAATACTCAAGAAATTTTGAATTACATATGCATCAATGACCTTAAATACCAAGAACTAACAATTCAACAATCATTACAAAAAGAGAAAGAATCGTATTAACGAAATATCTAATAAAGGTACTTCAAGTAACAATAAAAACATAGAATCATACTAACAAAATATCCAACATATACTCTATGTTTTCTTACTTGTCTAGTAAACAATCTTGGCTGCAATTCTTCAATAATAATTAATTATTAAAAAAACATTTTGATAACAATTTTACACACTAAATAGTTTTTTTTACCAAATTACATGTGCAGAACTAGTAGATAATTATATTTCATCAGTAGTTATTACAACAAAGAGACATGCCAAGATTGTTTACTTCTTACAGACACCAGACTTTACTTCAAGGAACGATAAAGGTATAGAATCGCACATCCGCTGCGTTGCTGCGGCAAACATCCGCAAGTCACGAGTTCCGTATTAATCAATATCGCTCGATATCTAATTGACTTTTACTTCTTACAGACACCAGACTTTACTTCAAGGAACGATAAAGGTATAGAATCGCACATCCGCTGCGTTGCTGCGGCAAACATCCGCAAGTCACGAGTTCCGTATTAATCAATATCGCTCGATATCTAATTGACTTTTACTTCTTACAGACACCAGACTTTACTTCAAGGAACGATAAAGGTATAGAATCGCACATCCGCTGCGTTGCTGCGGCAAACATCCGCAAGTCACGAGTTCCGTATTAATCAATATCGCTCGATATCTAATTGACTTTTACTCTCCACAATTAACTGCGACTTTTACTACTAATCGCACAGGAAGGAAATTCAATTACCCATGTGTAAGCAGCACTTATGTGGACTTAAGTCCAGTCGCATTATTAACACTACCCTTTATTACTTCCGTTGTTAATTGTCGGAGAATGTTAATATTATTAATGTTTAATTAAAGATAATGTAACACTTTTATAATATTACGTATAATATCACCCACGTTGAACTGAGGTTACAGTAGATATAAAGAAATAAAATGTATCAGCTATGATACCGCCCAAGTCGTAAAAGACAACTATTTTTACGTACTTAGTTTTAGATTTTAGATCGTCTAACCTGCACGCCCCTTTACAAAATTTATCATAGAATTGTGTCATTATATATGTAGAAGGTTCCGTGTGGTGCCGGACATAAAGAATTGCACCACCCTATCTCTTCTTATGGGTGTCGTAAAAGGCGACTAAGGGATTCATCATTCATCAGAGGATGGGCAGCAGCGTTCTCTGAGTATTTAACCAACCAACTGCGATCGCCAACGCGCCTGCCAAGCGTGGCGATTATTGCATATCCCCCCAAACTGCTTGGGGAGGCCTATGTCCAGCAGTGGACGTCTTTCAGCTGAAATGATGATGATGATGATATGTGTAGGAATGTGGCAATTTTAGTATTGACGATCTCATCAATGTAATTATTTAATCAACTATACAAAAACTACTGTACCTACAGACATAGTAAAAAAATATAAACGAAATGCTGCGAACAATCATAGTGAAGCCAAAAAACCGTGCTCCTTACGTGCGCACACACCATGCATCTGAAGGATATTTGTCAATCGATGCTTACTGGACGATGCACGATGCCGTGACACGTGTACTGAGAACGGTGAGCACGGTTTCAAGCGCATGTGTATTCGTGAGCGCTTGTTTGTACATGGAGGAACACGATTGTGTTGGCTTCACTATGATTGTTTGCAGCACTTCATCTAAGCATGAAAGACTTGTTTAATACCTACACCAAAAAACTAGCCTATGTCCCAGTTTAATAATGTGAAAGGCCTAAACGAATTCATTGTGTTATGTCTCAGGCGTACCACTTACACATAAAAACCAGCCAGTTACGAGTCGGACTCGCGCACTAAGTGTTCCATTCCACCACACATGTATTGATTTACCTTCTTTTTTTTACTGTATAATATACACACAAAATATCAGACCAAGTTTGACACTTGTACTCACGGAAGAAAATCTTTTCCTCTAAGATGCTTGTACTGTATTACCGTTTTTAAAATAGAGGAGGAACAAAAACGTCAAAAAAAACTTTTTCTTGCGAGGTTTCTAAGGAAAATAAGGCAAAATCATCATTATCATCATCATTTCAGCCGAAAGACGTTCACTGCTGGACATAGACCTCCCCCAATAGGAGGATATGCCATAATCGCCACGCTTGGTATGCGGGTTGGCGAACGCAGTTGGTTGGATAAATACTCAGAGAACGCTGCTGCCAATCCTCTGGTGAAGCCCTTAGTCGCCTTTTACGACACCCATGAGAAGAGATAAGGGTGGTGCTATTCTTTATGTCCGGCACCACAGGTTTCTTGTATACGGATTTGGATTAAAGGCTTTATCAAACAACATACCTGCTGCTTACAACGTCACCTGCTGTAACGTGACGCGCTGCTCTGTGATGCGCTGCAGTTGGTTTGACCCAGACTTTAGACATTTTATAATTTTAATATTTACCATAAAAGAGGCTATATTCTGTGAAAATGTTAACTGGCACTTATTACGATACAAAAATACAGCCCTGTGACAGTCGTCACAGATCCTACACCTAACGCCATCTGTTCAGATATAAAATATCAAAAAATAATAGGATCCCGTTGGCACCTCTTTAGCATAGGAACCCTAAAAAGTTAAACGCTTCCCAACATCTAGGCCAGTCACATTAAACGCGCCCTAAATTTTAAGTAGGTCTAAATCAAAGGGCTAAAGTCGAACAGTCTACATTCTTCAACAACAATAGAGGAACATCGGAAAATTCCGCGAGGATCATCCATCACGCTAACATTATTTGGCGTATCGATCGGATTGGATCATTCGGAAACATGGCGGTGCCTGCCGCGGATGGGACCGCGTGTCATCCCGGCTCCAACAATGTCACAACGTAAACGCAACTTGTTTAACCTTATAAACTAAATACATAATTTTTATGATCAACTTTGAGACGGATGGGCCCACATGCGATGATAAATGCTTGCACTAAAGTATTAAATGACAGTTGAAAGGAATGTACTGTGAACATAACATGCCATTCTCCTATGAAGTTAGGCTGAATTTCAGTGGCGGATTTACCAGCAGGCTAAGTAGGCTTAAGCCTTTGTTGGCAGATTTTAGAAGCGGCAAAATACGAGGTTTTGTTTTCGGCAGTCCTACAGAAATCACAATCACGATTCTCGGAAAACTAATCAAAAAGTATTTTATTGACTTTCACAGGAATTTAAATGTACTTTAATGCTAAATAAGCAATCTATTTTGACTCTCTTTACAGATTTCCTACGTTAATTAGACACTAAATAAAATACAGTATTAACCTAAAATTTTCCTTGCTCTCTAAAGAGAAATTATGCGCACTGGACACGGGACCAGTTCGCGAGTCGATCCAGTACCTAAGTCTGAACAGGGGCTGATTCGAGTTCTGAACCAAATCGAGCTAGTGTCAATGTCAATTCCTAGAGGAACTGACAGTAAAACCTCTAAGGAATTGACATTAACTCGATTTGGTTCAGAACTCGAACCAGTCGGGAGTAGGGCTTCTGACTGGGGTACTGGATCGACTCACTACTCGTACTGGCCTTTCACTGGCCTCGTATACTAATACATTTGATGACAGTTCAGTGTCTACACTACACTGGACTGACTTGCGAACTGGGGGTCTACTCGCGTTTTACGACCGACAAACGAAGTACGAACTTTCGCTCCGACTGATACATACACAATAAAGATAGGCACATGAAAAATGTACAATTAGGATAGACAACGGTTCATAGTCATATACAATTGACCGGAGATCAGAGAAACGAACGTCAAAACACGATCATCGCATGCGATGAGGAAACGATGGTTGATCGGAGTAGCAAATTGTGCGATGAATCGTACGATTTATCGAAAATCGTCAAACGGGAGTAGACCCCCAGGGGCCTTGCTCCCGACTGGTTCGAGTTCTGAACCAAATCGAGCTAATGTCAATTCCTTAGAGGAATCCTAAGAGAAATTGACACTTGGCTTGATAAATATCGATAAATTTGTTTAGTAATAGTCAAGGAACTTATATATCAAGCTGGAAAGCGGACGGCTGACTAAAATTCGGTCCGATGATTGCGGAGACCTTTGTCTCTTTCTATAGGGTATCCATACATGCAGGAAAGGGACAGCGGACTCTCGATAATGCTATCTCAGAAAACTGGGCTCGCCCGGTATTTTCTCCCTGATTTTGATAAAAGATTTTGGTCCTTATATGAACGGGATATTATTCATTTTTGAAGTTCTTAAATTTCTCCGTCATCTTGGGTAAAAATTCTTTGGTACTAGTATAACGCTGGTTTTTTTTCTGCTAAGAGTTTATACATTACAGAAGCCAAAAAAATGCCAGGAAAAATAGAGGTGGGAACACATTTAATTTAATTTAATATTTATTTCAGACTCCAAAGGTACAACACACAATAAAAAAACAAATTAGTGATATACACACAAAAGTAATCACAAGACACAAACATTGAAAAACAAAATTGAAAATAACGAAACGCGAAAATTTTCGTAAAAGTATCGTCATGTATTTTTAACCAACTTCAAAAAAAGGAGGAGGTTATGTATTCGGCGGGTTTTTTTTTTTTTTTTTCATGTTTATACACCGATTACTCCGAGATTTGTGGGCCGATTTACGTGGTTGTTTTTTTATTTGGTAGAGGAAGCCCGCGCGGTGGTCCCATATAAATTTTATTGACTTAGGTTGAGCAGTTTTTTAACCAGCTTCAATAAATCAGTTTATTTTAGCTTCGCCTATCTAGATGATCTGCTCATTGGTACGTTTTTCTGAGAATTCTTGGCCGATATGCGTGTTTTTTTTCACGATAGTGATTGGAGGTTTGGAAGAACATGAGCGAGACTTTGCCCAGCAGTGGGATAGCAAAGGTTAATAAAAAATATATTCTCAAACTGGTTATATAAACATTTATGAATCAACCCTCGCAATTATCAACTAAAAAGCATGAAATAAAAACTTTTTAACAAAAAATAAAACCGACTTCAAAAACCTTAACTAAAAAGTAAAAAATAATCATTGTATGTATTTTAAAATCTTAACATAAACCAACATTTTGAAGGCGGCGCGTGATTTACATGTACGTTCACATAAACTGTTTTTTACTATAGATATGCGCTCGACGGTACATTATATTTACATTACGCAAAGGGTTAATCACCTTCAAAATGTTGGTTTATGTTAAGATTTTAAAATACAAACTAGATAAGCTTGAGCGACTTCAAAATGTTTGTATCAGATTTATATTTGGCTTACGCAAATATGATCATGTCCCCGAATTCCGCACTAAGCTCAAGTGGCTCCCTATACGTCTTCGCCGGAATACCCATATTTTATCACTTCTCTACAGTATTCTGTTTAATCCCAAGACCCCCCTTTATCTCAAAGAACGTTTCAAGTTCCTTCATGACACACATACACGATACTTAAGATCATCGGAAAACTTGGGGCTTCTGATGCCAATGCATTCTACAAAATTTTATGATAAATCTTTTACTGTTCAGGCTGTGCGTCTGTGGAATAAGTTACCTGTGTCTATACGGCGAGCTCAGTCACTGTTTTCATTTAAAAAATTAGTTAAAGAATACTACCTTTCCAAATAGATTCTAATTTATTAAGACAATGGTGTCGATTCTCTTGTTCACGAATTAAACTTATTTTAAACTATCGCTCTCTTTTACTAAAAGTAGATACAAGAAAGGGATGGCAACCATTTTAGAACTGTCAAATTAGTTTACGTGTTACATTTCTTTGTATTTTAGTGGGCACGTTCCGAGATCACGACTAAACTTGTATGGAAATTTTAATTCTGTCTAATTTGACAGCTCTAAAATGGTTGCCATCCCTTTCTTGTATCTACTATTAGTAAAAGAGAGCGATAGTTTAAAATAAGTTTAGTTAGTGAACAAGAGAATCGACACCATTGCCTATGTATCCAATCTCTATTCTAAATTGTAAGATTATTTATATATATATTATATATAT
This sequence comes from Asteroscopus sphinx, assembly GCA_949699075.1. NCBI lineage: Eukaryota > Metazoa > Arthropoda > Insecta > Lepidoptera > Noctuidae > Asteroscopus > Asteroscopus sphinx. Next base: position 13,905,391 of record OX453022.1, on the reverse strand, counting down.
TTATGATACCTATATGTGTAATATATTTGATCTTACGTCTTCTTTGTCCATCCAAAGGTTGTCTGGAAGATATCGCTTTTAGCGATAAGACCGCCCATGTACCCATAATGTATACGTTGTTCCTGTTTACTACTATTTTCATGGTGTACAATAAAGTATATTCTATCTATCTATCTACATACAATGATTATTTTTTACTTTTTAGTTAAGGTTTTTGTTTTATTATTACAAACTATTCCGCTATGTTACCAGTACACCCAAAAAAAATGTTAAAAGTCAATCGGTTGGTGGAAAGGTGTTGTCAGCCTTAAATAATGAGCTATAAATAAATGAATTTTTGGTAATAGTATCGTCGCTGGGTTTTTTTTCTGCTAAAAGCTTATATACTACAGAAGCCGAAATACTAGCCAGTGACCATATTATTTATCTATAATTTTTTTTATTTTTCGCTGATTATAATTAAGGCTAGCGACATCTTTCCACCAATCGATTGACTTGATATTTTTTTTGGTGTATTGGAAACATTGCTGAGCAGTTTGCAACAAAAAAGTAATACGATACTTTACCTAATTTGTTTTTTTTTTCCACCGCGGACTCCTGAATGTGGCCTGAGTGTGGCCTGCCAGATTTACAGTTTCCGCAAAACGTTCCTTCAGGCTAAATACCTAAATTTCATCGACTATAAAGTTACCTTGGCTTGTTGGTCATTAGCTCTCCGTATATTATATTATTGTGTATTATGGTCACGCTAAATTATACACTGCATCTTGCAGTAAAACAAAACCCATAAAACCTCTGATTTTACAACTTAAAACAATAAAAATACAGTAAAACTACTGGAATCCGACTTCCCTGTATCTAATATAAGGTTTTATTGGTCTTATAAAATCGCAAATTGATTACTAAAGTGTAAACTATTTATGTTTATGTAAGTATAATAATATTCCACATGAGCCGATTTAACTTCAAGTTATATTTTATTAAATACGGCATGTACATATACTTAATAAAAACAATTACTTTATTTGGGCTTTATTTACAGGCCATAGCATAGAACAACTTTTACTATGGGACCAACCCTGAAATCGCGAAAAAAATATCAACTGAACCCTACTAAATCATCAATGTCGCTCGATAAAATGTAAGGATCAGCTGTTTTTTTTTTCGCGTTTTCGGGGTTGGTCCCATAGTAAAAATTGTTCGATAGCATCCCCTAAATAAGCTCTTCAAATATGACCACGCATTTCTGATACACGTTGTATATCTAGGTATAACTACAGCGAACTAAAATTCACAGAGTTAATAGTTTCTGATTAAACTACAGTACCTGTACTTTAATCGTTAAAAACCTTTTTTTGATAAATTATGTATTCAGCGAGTAATATTTTTATACTGATGGGGGCGCCACTTGGCTGCTACATTCCCCTTAAATCAGACGTTTTTTTCGTTTTATTAACTTGTTCATGACTAACAAGAAGAAACTATGAAAAACCTCGCTTTCGTTTATTCTAGCATTTTCCTAATTAGAAAAACCTCAATGTAGCCGTGTGCTTCGTTTTTAGGGTTCCGTACCTCAAGGGTGTCAAGCAAACGGGACCCTTTTGCTCTCACTACGCTGTCCGTCCGTCCGTCTGTCTGTCTGTCACAGGGCTGCATCTTTTGAACGGTAATAGGGTAGTTAGCCGGTTGAAATTTTCTCAGGATAGGTATGTGTTGCAATGACAATATTATGACAAATTTAAAAAATAAAAAAAGTCTAAAACCAAAGGAAGAAACCACACAAGAAACCTCGAAAAACATGCATTATTTTCAACTTTTTTGTTCCTGCTCTATCTTCAAAAAAATTATATATACCAGCGTCAAATTTGGTCTGATTATAGTGCATACTATGTAGTTTAACAACAAATACTGAAAATAGGGCAAACATAGACATATGTATGGTACCTGCGAAAAATTCATATTTCACGCAAGGTGCGTTGATGTCTTTTTTTTGTTTTTTTTTTTTTTTTTTTTTTTATTAACTCTCGTCAATTAAATGTACGGAACCCTTACTGCGTGAGTCCGACTTGCACTTGGCCGGTTTTTATTTGATATTTATTTCTTGTGGAATCCCACAAGAAAAAATCTCTTGCGCAATAACTAATAGGAAAAAGTTTTGCTTGGTTTTCTTTTTTTGCCACTAAACTATCGTTTCGTTTATCACACCCATGGAAAGCAAGAGGTCACCTTCTTTGCAAGGAACCGTGATGGCTGACATATCAGTTACATAGCAAGTTATTATAGAACAGTCTGACCTATTTCCGGATGAACCGAGGAAAATGGGTTAGCTACAACGGACCTGTCAATAGTTATACCTACGCTTGCTATTAAAACCTACATGTTATGACTACGCGTGACATCGGACAACTTCGGAATAGTTCGGCAACATTCGGGTGGGCACTTAAAGTGCATCTTATTTAGGAAATGGAACGTAACAAGATGTACTTTTGTACCAAAATATGTATGTAAAAATGGTATTTTAAAATCGTTACTTACGGTTATAATTGGGCATTTTGTGGCGCTTCTGTTTTATTTGTTCACAAAAGTTTTCTTTCCGAATTCCAATTCTCCGAACTGATATGACATTCCAAAAATGTCAAATTACATTCTTGCTTTCCTCGTAATAAAAATATCTTCGGTGATCAAGTGATCACATCTTATTTGGTCTTATCAGTAAATGGTAGAACAACAGGTTTCAAAATTAAACATTCAATCATTTTCGAAATTGCAAAGATCCCAAATCATATGTAATACTTATTATTATTCGTCAGTCATTTTTGTGTCTAATTAACAGCAATAAATTCAATAACACAACTTCGATGACGGGGAATGACGGGGACTCGACAAGATATGGCACACCAAATATAAATCCCCAGGATTCTTTCCACTAATCAACAAAACATAGTAAAATTTATTCTTAGAAAACAGAAGCAAAAACTTAAGTTTTCTAAATGAAAGCAGTTTTACAAAATATTTCCGAGGTTTGTTACTTTTATCATTTCAACCGTTCCGCAAATGTGCACCTCAAGAATGCTCGAAATGTTGGAAAATGTAAAAGTTTTAATCATCCAACGTTTTAATTTATGTGTTTTTTAAAATAGCGCATAAAACTGGTTCAACGTAAAGCATTCACAAGAAAACAAGGCAACAGCCTAGGTGGTATTGAAGTTGTCATGGGCAAAGGTAACCGCTTAACATCAGGTGGGCCTTTAGCTCGTTTCGCCATCCTATACTATAAAAAAATATATATATATATATATATATTATCAATATTATGATAGAGTACCTAGGTACAATTCTTTTACAATTATTTTTTCAGTTATGTTTGTGGTTATAGAATCTTTATTTTACATATTTCGGATAATGCTCTAATAATTATCAGCTTTTCCCCATGCCCATAAAAAAATTGTGTTGTTTAAAGTCTCGGTCTTGCGGTATTATGGTCATGCATTTTCGCAAGACCGGTCTTGCAGTCTCGCTGTCTTGCATTTTCGCAAGACCAAGACCAAGACTGAGCAGCACTATCTATTTATCTAAGATTAAGAATGTACTTTTCAGTACCAACATCGACAGGCTTTAGGACCCAGAAAAGCCAATTATCGAAAGGCTCTTTATCTTCTTTCTGGTGGTTCTAAACTGGTGGTAGCTAAAGCGTAATAAGCTGGCCATATTTACAATAAATACTCCATTTTCCTTTGACAATATTATAGGCAAACTTACCTGCGCTTGTTGTAATCCAGGCTAGCAATGACGACTGATTCGACGTCTACGAAGCTTATATCACCGACGCTTCTAGATCCGGACACGGACAGGGTTCTAGAAAGAGAGGATAATCAGGGAAAGGAAGGAAATTGGGGATTAGTTTAGGAGAGGAGGATAAAAAATACAACTTTTTTTTACATTGGGCCCAAAGTTTAGCTGTGGATTAGGTTAGTGTTGCCCAAAGTTTTGGTCTTGGTCGTATGAGAATACAAGACCCCAAGAGCCCAAAGTCTTGTTCTTGGTCTTATGAAAATGCAAAACGGCAAGAGCCCAGTCTTGCTTGGTCTTAGTCTTGCGAAAATTAAAAACCGCAAGACTGGTTTTGCGAAAAGGCAACGCAAGACCAAGGCTTTGGGCGACACTAAATCAGGTGGACTTTAGGTTATCAAAAATCCTTTTTTTAAACGAAATCGTTTCAGATGCTTCTCACATTGATTCAACTGAAAGCACTACCTAAGCGATTTCGCACATTAGCGACCACTTTCATGAAACATAGTTCACGATATAGTACATAGGTAACGTGAGAACGCGTACTCTGGTATCAAGTTACTACAATAAGGGGCAAGTCCAACGAGAAGATAACAGATGTTTATGTAAAAACCAGTTGTTTAACCCGAACTTTGGTGTTCACCAACGATAACCAGCCGTTATCTATCACAGTAATCAATCGGTTTTTCTAACCGATGTTGGGGACGTCGTTTAAGTACTAACCGGGTATTTAAACAAGACATTTTTGACGTTTGATGGTTGAAATTGTTGAGGTTATTCATCAATATTCTGTATTTGATTGTTTTTCATAATTTTAGAAGAGTCTTTGCTGCATAAAATATTAATATTAGGATTATTACTCTTCAATATATCAAAACAATTGCATTTTACCATATTCGTAATTTTTACAATAAAGAACGAATAAAATAAGTGCCGTAAGTTACGGCCCGTAACACGTTGCCGTTTTTCGAGCGTGCATTTTTCTTTTACGAACATGAACAAAGCAGACATATTGCTTATGCTTTGAGAAAAATTATGAAAGATGTGTAAACATAACTGTTTTTGTCGTATTAAGGTAGTACGTAAGTTTTTTATTTATAATTTTTTGTATAATTAATATGTTTAATAAGGGCCGTAAGTTACGGCCCGTAACACGTTGCCGTTTTTCGAGCGTGCATTTTTCTTTTACGAACATGAACAAAGCGTCTGCTGTAAAATTACGTATATATTGCTTATGCTTTGCGAAAATTTATGAAAGATGTGTAAACATAACTGTTTTTGTCGTATTAAGGTAATACGTAATATTTTTATTTATAATTTTTTGTATAATTAATAAAAATAAAAATGAATGCGGCTTATAAACGATGCTCGCGCGAAACCTGCACAATGTCACCGCTACTTTTGGCTAAGCACAACTACCAGAATTTTATCATGTTTGAAGAAACGCGCCCGCCCGATACACTTCGAGTGTGTAAGCGGCCTAATATTCAATAATCAAAATGGCGTATTTAATCGGTTGCTATGACAACCAAGACCGCTTATCCTGCCAAATTAAAAAGATATGTCTATGTACAGAATATCATTATACTAGGATTTTTAGTCAATAATCATCATCATCATTTCAGCCGAAAGACGTCCACTGCTGGACATAGGCCTTCCCCAAGCATCGCCACAACGACCGGTCCTGTGCCTTCCGCATCCAGCGGATTCCCGCGACCTTCACCAGGTCGTCGGTCCACCTTGTGGGGGGCCTACCCACGCTGTGCCTTCCAGTACGCGGTCGCCACTCCAGAACTTTACTGCCCCATCGGCCATCCGTTCTGCGAGCAATGTGCCCCGCCCACTGCCACTTAAGTTTGGCAATTCTTCGGGCTATGTCGGTTACTTTCGTTCTCCTGCGAATCTCCTCATTTCAGATTCGATCACGCAGGGACACTCCGAGCATAGCCCTCTCCATTGCCCTTTGAGTGACTTTGAGCCTTCTTATCAGGCCCATTGTGAGCGACCACGTTTCAGTACCGTAAGTAATTACTGGCAACACACACTGGTCAAAGACTTTCGTCTTGAGACACTGCGGTATTTTGGACGAGAAGATATTGCGTAGCTTCCCGAACGCTGCCCAACCGAGTCAGATTCGACGATTGACCTCTTTCTCGAAGTTGGACTTACCTAGCTGGACAGTTTGTCCTAGGTATACATAATCGTCAACAACTTCGAGTGTGGATTCTCCGATGCTTACGGGAATGGGTGCTATATGGGAATTCGACATAACCTTTGTCTTGTCCATATTCATTTTAAGACCCACTCTATCGGAACCTCTACTGAGGTCATCGAGCATTGTACCGAGGTCCTCCATGGTCTCAGCCATGACTACTATGTCGTCGGCAAACCGAAGGTGAGTGATGTACTCGCCGTTTATGTTAATGCCTAGCCCATTCCAGTCCAGAACCTTGAAGACATCCTCCAATGCAGCAGTGAACAGTTTCGGAGAGATCACATCTCCCTGTCTCACACCTCGCTGCAGAAGGATAGGTTTCGAGGCTTGGTCCTGTAATCGGACTGACATAGTGGCGTTTTCATACAAAGACTTTAACACTTCAATGTACCGATAGTCAATCTGGCACCGTTGAAGAGACTGTCTGTAGTACCGCCCAAGTCTCGATCGAATCGAAGGCTTTCTCGTAGTCCACAAACGCTAAACAAAGAGGCAAGTTATACTCTTCGGTCTTCTGTATAACCTGACGCAGCGTATGTATGTGGTCTACGGTGCTAAAGCCTTTTCGGAACCCGGCTTGTTCGGGAGGCTGGAAGTCGTCAAACCTGCGCGAAAGACGGTTCGTAATGACTCTCGAAAACAGCTTGTAGACATGGCTCAGAAGTGAGATGGGCCTATAATTCTTCAGTAGAGCATTATCGCCCTTTTTGAAGAAGAGTACCACCACACCTCTGCTCCATGCCTGTGGCGTTCTCCCCTCGAGAATGACGGAATCAAATAACTTCTGAAGGGCCTTAAGGATCGGTTTTCCACCCGCCTTCAGGAGTTCGGCCGTAATTCCGTCATCACCCGGTGCCTTGTTGTTTTTGAGCTGCTTTAGAGCCATCCTAATCTCGTACAGGCTGACGTCCGGGATATCTTCGGTATAGTGTCGGGTCAATCGAGCTCTTGGGTCATTAGCCCGATTTACAGCGGGTTTCCGGGTGGACGTGTATAACTGTCCATAGTCAATAATCAAAATGGCATATTTAATCGGTTGCTATGACAACCAAGACCGCTTATCCTGCCAAATTAAAAAGATATATCTATGTATAGAATATCATTATACTAGGATTTTTAATTTTGGAAGAGTTACCTAATATGCAAACGTTTTAAATTGTCGTTCTTTTCATAGTGTTGTTGCCATTTAGTTACCATTTTGATTAATCGTGTTACATCATTCGTTCTTTCATTCCCAGAACGCTCGGTTTCAGAATCAATGATGAGATAGGAGTCGTGAACATGAAAATTCCCGCGTCATGGTTAAACATCTGTTGTTGAATAACAGGTTGATGTCGCAAACAGTGGTTATTTCAATGTCCGTGAACACGGCCCTAAACGTCTTGCCATTAACGGTCGGTTAATCTTTGTTATAAATACGGCCAGTAAGTAATATAGACATTAACGTCTTCATAATGTTAAATTCACAGAAATTAATATCGATATGCGGCGTCTTGAGGCTTACTGGTCTGTGGCTGAAAGTAACGTAAATATTTTGTAAAAAAAATTTATAGTGTAGGTAATTTAAAGTATCGACTTTCCAGTAAACATTGATAACACAAGATATATACATATATAACATCACGTATGTATTCCCCAAAGGTGGTAGGCAGCCTAGAGGTGTGTGTAACTACACCCGCATTTCGCTAGCTATGTTATAAATCCCATGTAATAGGGGGCGAGCGTATTGCCAATTTGCCATTAAATGAATTTCCTCCTACAAAACCTAATAAATCTTTCCCCGAACTGGGAATCGAAACCAGTAGCCCCACGCTCAGCAGTCGTGCTTGCGACCTCTAGACCAACGAGGTGCCATAATTAATTCCGTCTGCAGATTTTGTCTACAAACGCAACATTATTAAGTAGATACCTAACCAAACTTGAAACTGCAACTGCAATACTCGAAGGTGTATTTTTAACCATACATAAACGATCATAAATCAATCTCCAATCTACATCTAGCATTCTTTACAAACAATACATAGCAATCCGCGCATATTAAATTGAATAGCTGCCAATCATCGTCAAATCTCTCTGCCGGACGCTCGCCGCACCGGCCGTCGCCTCCGGCACCGTCCACGGTAGCACGGCACCAGAGAACCGCATTATGGCTCATTAGCCAGGGAAACTTAGTGATTTCGCGTAACCACCGGCCAAGCACGGGACTATTTTAAAATACATTGAAAGCTACGAGAATTAGTTTCAAGGAATTTGAAACAGATGTTTGGAATGGCATTTCACTTTCAGGATTTCGTTGAAAAGAATTAGATTAGCTCATATGAGCTTTGTTATTATTTTAGTTTTATTTCGTTTTTTTTTTCAGGCTTGACCACCACTGACCTATAACATAAAATGAAAGAAAGTAAAAGTAAAAAATTACATATTATTATTTATTTTATCTGAAAGTATTTTGTTTGTTTGAAATTTTATCGCACTTCACTATAAAACTTTCAAACACTTGATTTTTCTTCATAGCTACTAAAGTAAACGATAAAATATAAAACAATATTCCACGTCCAACGTGTCTCGGTGTTCACAATACCACAATACTACGATACTCTCTTATGAGAATAGCCATTTTATCTATTAAGAAAGCGACAGTTATTTTTATAGCCAACTATCATTGCAATTAGTAGGCATCACTTTGTAATAACTGTAAAAGTGATATTCCTTTCTAATAGAACAATAAGATATTTTTATTTATCCATAGAATAGCATCACTCCATCTCTTCTCGTGAGTGTCGTAAAAGGTGACATGGCAAAGTTACAGCCGTAAATTGGCAAAAAAATAGTAGATTGTTACACAAGGGTCGAAAGGAATCAATTCCCTATAGTCCGAGTAGGAATTGATGACTTTCACCCGCGTTAAACACTCTACTTTTCTTTTCGAATATAAGGAAAGTAATAAATAGTAGTTTTTCTAAAATACAAATTTTATTAGATATTCGCCACTTCATAAAATTATGTACTGTACGAGTTAATATCCCGGCAAATTATGTAGTCTTTTTTAAATTTAAAATATGGAACACACCACGTCACCACCGGCGGCGGCGCCAGGCCGTCCCGCTTAAAGCTCGTTTTTTTTTTTAAATTCACACTGGCTGTTTAAACACTCACAAGACCGCAGCATTTTATTTTATCGATATTTTTCTTGATTATGTTATAAATTTCGTAGCCGACTATCTATAGTTCTGTTTTTAATAGTAGATTGTTACACAAGGGTCAAAAGGAATCAATTTCCATACGAGGTATTTAGACGCCCGAGCGCATTTCGAATATATAAGGATAACGCCGTAGAGGTTGCAAAATTTTGGGCTTGCCAAGTCTGACAAAAGATCAGTCGTACCACTGACACGAAGAAGGAAAGTAATAAATAGTAGTTTTTCTAAAATACGTATTTTCTTGTAAGTTAGCTACTTCATAAAATCATTGTAATATGTATTTAAGTATCGTTACTTTGAAATTTCTGGCAAAAGATTTTCGATTACTGTTTTTGCCTCGTCTTTAACCGAATCTGGGGTCAACATTTCAGAATCGCTTGAACTTATTTTTAATCAAATATTGGTCTATAAAACTGAGATTTTGAATTTCGGTATAGACAAGTTAGTATCCCGGCAAATTGTATAGTCTTTCTTGAATTTTAAAATAAGCGCCGGGCCGTCCCGCTTATAGGTTTTTTTTTTTAAATTCACACTGGCTGTTTATAAACCCACAAGACCACGGCATTTTTTTTCGATATTTTTCTTCCGACTATCTATAGTTCTATTTTTAAAATTCATTCCCGCCCTAGGGAGGAAAGCAATTACTATGAGTCTTTCTCGCCCTAGGGAGGGAATCAGCGTTTTCCACCCGCTACTCGGATCAAGCAAACACTACTTTCCGAGTATGAGAAATGAAAAAATGTTTTACGACACATGCTTATTAATAGAATCCAACGTGAAAACATAGTGCAAACAAATCAAACGAATCCAAACAGGACGGCGTGTTACGTTCTGTCGTCGAGGAGTTCCTATGACGACCTTCCTGCTTCATCATCAGACCAGCTCTATGGTACCATAATATTGAATTGTTACCGAATTTAATAAATTAATTTAATAAATTAATTTTTATATTTTTTGCTAAATTTCAGCTCAATCGGATGCCAGCAGGTGGTCAAAAAATGGATCACAAAAGGTTAAACCGGAAATAGATTCATACATACAAACGAAGCAAGTTAATTAAAAGGTTTTAAAAATATTAAACAAATCTCGTGAAAAATTACTTTAAAATCTTGAGAAAATTTAGTAGATCCATAGAGGAAAAGAATTATTTTCTTCGAAAACGAATGATAAATATAAAGTAATCCCAAAACGATTCAAACAGAAAATATGGTAAGAATCAAACGACCACAATAAATTCTTTTGTAAAAGGGATCCCGGCATTAAGCCTAATGTCCAAAGAAGAATCTTTTTACTTCTTAAAGACGAGTTGAAATAGTCCAGAATAACACAAAAGTCTTTGTAAGGCATTCGAAGTTCAACATAAAAATTCCATTCCACCTTTTTGATGGAAAACTCTAACATCTTTGTAAAATATATGCTTCGGGCTTGCCACAAATCTCCACTTTCCAAAAATGCATTCTTTCCCCGTTAATACCGTCAACAAATTTAGAAACAATTTGTAAGCCGTAAAGTTTTCTTAATTTGATAGCTCCATCAATTTGTTCCCGGCGTGGACCGAAATAGACAAAGGCCCGCTAAGGGACGGCCCACTAATTGACACTATCTCTCTTTTTATAACCATTGTATCGAACCCTTCAATTAACAGATATTGTGGCTTAACGCCGCAAATAACAAACAATCAAAAGAACATTCTCCGGAAGGGTACGGCTTTTAAGTTTATTGGTGTGTGTTTTCGGATGGATGAGGAAATGGATAATTTTAGATCTAAACTTCGTATTAGATGAACCACAGAATAGATTAGACTACAATACATTTGAACAAGACAAAAAATCTCCATGGACTGGCAATACTCAAATAATGGGTAGAGCACAGACCAATGGGTCTGAGGTCTGAGGGGTAGAGGTAGAGTATTAGTTAATTGGATGTTATAGCAGGTTTAAATAATATTAATACGATACAACCTTCCAACGAAGTGGTCCTATAAAATAAAGCCGTGACAGCTCTTCATAGTATTCAAGAGTAGATATTACATGTATAGTGCAGTCTAACAAAGCAATTGGTATACAGGGTAGAGAGATATAAATGAAGTTTTCTCAGAAGATCATGGATGTTTTCGAGTGAAATATCATTTAATAATGGACAAAGTTAAACTGTATTTATACAAAACCCAAATCAAACCATTCTATAATAACTTCCTGAGAAATCTTCATCTATATCTGGCGACCCTGTTTACAAATTGCTTTGTTAGACTGTACCAGGTACCAGAGTGCTAATTCCAGAATGCTTGTTTTATTCAACACCTTCATACACATAATGAGTAACACAAGATCTATAACACTCCAAGCTTTTCATCGCCTAACATGTCAATATCGGCGTAAAAAAACACGTAAACATGTCCCGGAATTTACACTCAACTATCGCAATATTGACCGCGAACTGTCAAAACGTGTGCTTGGGCGCAAGACTGGCCGAGCGACGCCATATTAGTTAGCGTGTCAGTCGACCACCTGGGCAGTTACTAAAACACTATTTTCTAATTTATGTAAGTGCTATCAATCCCCTCATTCTTATTTACTCTGACATTATCTAGTAAATCGCCAGGAAATCGGATTTGTGTCAAGTAAATACTTTGTAGTTTATAACTAGACGTTTTGACGGCCTTTTCAGTCTTTTATAGTTACTTATATATAGATTGTTTCGTTTGCTTTGCGCTCACTTTATTATCCTTATGAGCATATAATAATTTTGATGAGCCAATGCTACCAAAAGTTGGGAATAAGGCTAAGCTGCAGTTCAGGATACATAACATAACATAACATCACGCCTGTATTTCCCCGAAGGGGTAGGCAGAGGTGTTAGTACACCCACATTTCGCCAGTTATGTTATAGTCCCATGTAATAGGGGGCGAGCCTATTGCCATTGACCGGGCACAAATCCAGACTCCGGGCTGCTACTGAGAATTTCCTAATGAAAAAACCCAATAACACTTTGCCCGACCCGGGAATCGAACCCAGGACCCCACGCTCAGCAGTCGCGCTTGCAACCACTAGACCAACGAGGCAGTTCAGGATAAAACTGTCCAAATTTTTTTACATGCAAAATTAATATGCAGGTGTCATAAATAATCAGCCAATGACACCACTTCAAGGAAGTGTGTGTACACTCGGTCATACATAAGCCCATTAGACTTTCTTTTATCCTCTCCATTTCACTTCATCGTACCTACCTTTTGTCTATTAGATATTGACAGTTTGCTACTCTGCCAAGGCAGTAGCCAGCACCAACACAACATGGCCATGCACTTTACGTTTTTGTTAAAATTCCTTATTTGGCCTATAACACCTCGTCATGTATATCACAAGCCAGCTCAGCTTACCACAAAACATTGCTCAAAAGACAAGATCAGTAGACAATCGATCGCTTCGTAAATGTTTAGGGCAAAGTCAGAATCTAAGATACATTAATAGCACTTCTTTCTGTTTTTGTAATAGGCTTATTAGTAAGATACTTATAAGAATAAATAACTAACACTAACATACTTATAGAGCTGTAAATAAATGGAGTCTGTGGTGTGGGCGTACAAATCGTACAATCAAAGAATGCAACTCAATCAAATCCGCACCTGGCACAAAACATTGCTCAATCGATTCCAAAAGAATGCAATAATTGGATCGCAGCGAAGATTGCGCGCGACCGCAGGCGCAGACAGACGGACAGACGAGTAGCCGAGCATGTAATGGCGCCGGCTTCCGCGAGGGTGTGCCGCCATTGTTCCGAGACGACTCGTGCGTGACTGCCGCCCGCCGCCCCCGCCAGGAACCAGAAGCTTCCAATGATACAGTATTTGTTAACAAACGTCATCTATACCCACCAACTAACTAATAGCAATAGCAAGACCGGTATCTAAAAACGTCCAGTTTGTCTCTAAATGTCAAATATCTTGGTCACAAATAACAAGGTAAAGATCGATTAGCTTTTTGGAAGAATGACAAAATACAATGGCACATACAAACAGCTCGTCAAAGATCCTATTGGATTTTTGTGATAAATGTGCTTAGACCAACAAAATAGGTTTTTGTTGGTCTGTGTAAATATGCAACAACATCTATAAAAGGATGGCCTTTAGGTTTTGCTGCTTTTTCAGCTAATTATTACATCCTATTTGACGTATCTGTTAAGTTGGCGCAGCGATCCAAAATGTGTCTTGGCCTCCGAAACGAGAGAACGCCACTTGCCGCGATCTTTGGCAGTATCTCGCCAATCACTGGCTCGAATCTCCAGAAGATCGCCTTCCACCGCATCGCTCCTGCGATATCTAAGGCGACCGACCGGGTGTCGCCCTTTCGGTCGATCCAGATAGGCTCTCTTCACATCTTGATCTTCTCCCATTCTCTCCACGTGACCAAGCTAACGGAGTCTGTGAACATTTGCCTCTCCTATCACGTTTGATTCGGTTACGAGCTCTCCGCCAGGTTCCGTCCGGTCTCTGCACAGGGCCCAAGATCTTACGGACGACCCTCTTCTCTGTTACTAAGAGTTTACTCTCCTCTTTTAGTGTGAGTGTCCAAGCTTCACATCCGTTCATTATATATTTGAGTTTGGTGTTTCTATACTGAGAACCTTGGATACCAGCACCTTATTCTGGGCGGCACTACATCTTAGGGTGTTTTGTATGCGAACTTCAACCTCTGCACCTACATGTGGCTAGCAAAACCAAATATTGTTTTGATCGTCCTGTTGCAATACACGCAGTGCCACTGACCTAAGAAGTAGTATGTTGAGCATAATGAGAATTTACTAAACATACAGCCCAGATTAAGAGTACCCTAAACCTAAGATTAGTTAATGTAGATGAAGCAAAAAAGGTGTGTCAGGGTCGTAGCGGTTGTAAAACCATATAGTCTCTGCCTACCCCAAACATAAATTGGCATGATATATCATCATCCTCCGAGCCTTTTCCCAATTATATTGGGGTCGGCTTCCAGTCTAGCCAGATGCGGCTGAACGTCAGTATTTTACACGGAGCGACTGCCATCAGACCCCCGCAACCCAGTAACTGGGTAATACTGATATTCGGAGGTTAGACCAGTTGTCAGACTTTCAGGCTTCTGACTATCCGTAACGACTGCCATAGATATTCGTATGACAACCGGGACCGACAGCTGTAGTATGTACGTATCGAAACATACAATAGTTCCCATATGGCTAAATATTTGCGACTGTACCTATCTATTTATTAGTCATAACTGACAACCGGAAGACCCTCAACCCCTCAACCAACCGCAGCTTTAAACAGAATCATATTTAGCTGAAATACAATATGCACTAATAAGGGAGGGCATGTCGTGTCGTATGCACATAGGTACGGCCTGCAGGGCTTCGCCACCCGCGCTATCCTGTTACCGCAGTCCCGACGCATCGGACATAATCCTGTTATAATTGATCGGGGTAATAGCGTGGAATATATGCCCGTGATGAGACATGTGTTTTTGTACTGCAATATATTTCAATATTTGTTTTCAAGATAATGGAACTGTTCAATCAACCCAACTTATCGTAGTCTGCTGTGTGTAGAACTTAATTTTATGTTCGTATTACAAAACTTTCCTCAAGTACAGTTTGATATTCAATCAACTGATCACTACTTAAGGATAGAATCGTTACTTGAGCATCGGTCTTATTCCAATACGGTAATTGTAAACTTCAATTCAACAACATAGCACACGAATTTAACCTGAAATAGGGAAGAAATCTTTACTCAAGTGTGGTCTTGACTACTCTTGAGTGATTACCGATCAAATCTCTGCGTAAGTACCAAAACAGGTGACATTATAAAATAAAGCTAAACTCAGCTGAATTGTGATTGATCAATGAATCTATGCTTGAGGAATGTTCTAAAATTAAATCCCAACTCAAAACTAGTTTTAAACAGTGATCAAAGCTTGAGGAACGTTTTGTAACACGGGCCTTAGTCTCTCAAAAATTCAACATAAATTTCAACAGCAAAACTTCTGCTTGCAAGTCTACGTGCCTCCCGGGACCTGACGCCCGAGCGCCTTGCACTTGCATAACTACACTCAATTTAATTCACTTCGTTGCGCTTGAAATGAAGGGAGTTATCACCGATTTCTACATAGAAAACCTGACCTAAGATAACCTCAACAAGAATTAGAAAGGGCCACGAAAATTAACACGGTACTAAAATCAAAGGACACAATTCTATTGTTTTAACGGGTTATTCCTTCTCCAATCGCCAATGAGCGAGGCGAATTGTCAAAGACAACAGAACCATTGTCGTGAGCCGTGTAGCAACTCTAATGACACACTGGAGACACCTGGCTGGAGCCTTTATAAGGCCTCCAGCGAACAATGCATACGGCACGACGCCGACGCACGCACAATTTAATATTTAGTCTAGAACCCTTGGAAAACTGCAAAAGTCAAGTAACTTAAGCAATAGAAGAATTTTATTACTGTAATGGAAATATCGTCAGGAAACCTACACACCTGAGAGGGCTCCAAAAAATTAATCCTTCTAGTTCGTGTTCGGGAGTTCGAGTCTCTTTTCAGAAGATGCCATACCCAGAAGTGGGACAAGAATGTGCAGATTATGTTATTTAATGTTATGTTAAAAGAATAGCTTAACCAGGGATGATTGGTGTATGTCCAAATTTAGACTGCGATAGGCTTACTTCATTGATATGAGAATAAGCAAAAGGTTTAATGTTATATCTACTGAAGAAGTAAGTACGTTTTGCGTCCTGTAATGTAAAGGGTTGTCGACCTGTTTACGAAGCCATAAATATTTATTTCCTTAGTTCGCTACTTTGTATCTTTACATTAGCGTAGACCGTAGACAATGCATTTAATTCAGGAATGGTACAGCTATTCATTATTATGTTTCCTCTCCTACGTGTTTTAACGATTATTTTTATTACATGAACCGACCTGCTTGAAGCTTGTGATATCTAAAAAAAAATATGAATACCTACGGCCTCCGCTACTACGTCCGCAAGGTCGTGAAAACGCGAACCACGTCTTTCTAGATTGCAGTTAACAATAATGTTGTGCAATAACACCTAATTTAGTCAAATAAAGCATTAAAACATAAACAAGCCAGTCGTTCACCCTAATTGGGAGTCTCAAGGCAAAGCTGCGCTTGCGCCGCCCACGGTTCAAAATATATCTGGAACTGCCTACACCTTCAATTAGAGCGAGGCAACGTACATAAGTATTTAGTAGCCTATGTAGTACATGTTTGGCAATAAACATATACCTGTTTTTATATGTATTACGTATTGGTTGTTAATATTTCAAAATTAGGTTTAGTTATTTTCTACGTTTTATTATGTCCCAGTAAACAAAAGATTTCTTGTATGACAATTTTGGTTACCTAGTCTAGGCAGAACAGGAAAGAAATGGCTGATATATGGGTACTTGTACATAAGTCAAATGATGAAAATTATGGTGATATTCAAAACTCTTTCTAAGGATAAAAACCAACGCACATATTACTTGATAAAGCTTGTAATTACTACGAAAAAGCTCTACTAAATTGAATTGAGTCTCTGATGCCTAATTTACATTGGTCAATTGTTTGAGGTTTAAGACATTTATTCTCACAAAGACCTTACAGAGTTCACTTAACATGAGAAACTATAAAATTGCAAATACAAAAAAAAGATGATTAGTGAGCTAATGTTAGTTTAGCCTTTATAGTATTACTAGCCTATGCCCGCGACTTGGCCCGCGTGAATATCGTTTATCGCGTATCCTCCGGGCAGTTCCCGGATCATCTTCCCGGGATAAAAAAGTAGCCTATATAATAATCCGTATTATGTTCTTTCTGTATGCCAAATTTAATCAAAATAGGTCCAGCCGTTGATGAGTTATAAATGATGTAACTAACCCGACTTTGTTTTATATATTAAGATATAATTTGTATATAAAAAGATATGTAATTATAATAAGTAGGTGTACTGCTGAGCGATCCGACATCGCATACCTTAAAGTAAATCTAGTGGTATCTACATTGTACCTATATATTAATTCTACGGGTTCATAAACAGTTTTGTGCAGGTGTTAAGTATTACCTAGGAGATATTGATATGTTTAGCGAAGTAAATATCTCCTAGGCACAGTGGGTAAGGACATACTGTTTACACTATTGACTCCCCATTTTCTGACCGGCTTACACTCACCGACATAAAACTACTGTCGTGAACAGTGTAAATCGGGCATTAAGGTTACCCTAAAGATTCCTACTTTACTCATTAGTTTGCTACCAAGAATGAATATTTTCAACAAATTGCATCATTATAAGCGTTATGTGTATTCCTTGTATGCGATTCTTAGATCCTAATATAACATTAACGATGCAGTATTTATCTAAAACGGGTAATCCATTGTACTAGGAAGCACTAAATGGGTTTCTAAAATGGGTTTTACGATGGAGCAGTAAGCGCTCGTTCGAAGACTTCGAAGCACATAAAAGCAGAATCACATAATAACTAAGTTCAGGCGCTTTGCCTAGTGTTATGAGATAATGCTCCCGGACTCAGGACTTATATGTAGGTACGTATAATGTAAGATAAATGCTACAAATCAAATGAATGTCGTGACTCTTGGCCTAGAACATGTGTTGCCTCAATAGCTGAAGCTAAATGCTTACTTCCGAGACTATAAAACTCTTCGAAATTTTGGAAGACTTGAAACGGAATGTTGACTTTGCTTGGTAAGGTTACTGCTTAAATTGAACCACAAAACTGGCCCGTACAAGTAATTTATTTATTTTTGTCGTCATAGATGTCATCGCTGTGGTTGTTATTAATATTACCTAAGTCCTATAACTATCCTAAGTCCTATAAGAATCTTCGCAGTCTACAGACAACCTGGAGGCCGATAGTTGGGTGATATAATCTCTTTGGTCCATCATTCCACTACCGTCATGGCCGAATTAAAAGGCGATACTCTGATCTATCCTTTAAACACCTATTGGGATGTTTTGCTGTTGTGACTTTAGAAAATTAAAATCAGCCTACTGCAAACGATTAATTCAACATAGCCAACAGGCAACTTGAGCCCTGCCGTGGGCCTTTATTGCAGCAAATAAAGATAGAAGGTACTTACTTACTTTGTGATAGAGCTTCTGGAATCTTCAGGCAGACCGACGAAAATTAATGTGGATGACATTGGGACACTTCACAAAACACTTAATTTTATTTTACTGAAAAATTTAGCTTGATTTACACGCAAAGATTACAATAAAAATACGATACAATCAATAGATCATATTACATATTATATTTATACCTATAGATTATTAATTTGTGACGTACGTCAAATATAATAATAAAATATGCCAAAATTATAGTTCAGACTATCATGCCAGTGCTGGCGGGTTTGTACGGCATACTGTCGTTTTGCATTTAGGTTTTATGACAAAGTATACGTGGGTGAAGAATGTAGGTGGAAATCGACCTCGACTCTTGTGTGATATTAAAGAAGTATTATAACTATATCCTTTAGTAGAAGAACGATCTTAGGTCGGACTTATTTTAATATGTGTGATATGATTAACGTATATTTACTAATAACTTCACACGAACACGGACAGGAGAAATGCTGGGGCGGAATACTACAATAGAGTTAAAGAATCGGTCCCAAGTGGGAATGACAAAAAATCATGATTCCATTCTACAGGACAGCGACAGAGAAAAATTTACAAAAAAATCATAATTCCATTCTACAGGAAATCTTGTCTGGTGGGGATTACGCCTGTAGGCCGTATAACTGAAAGCTCTAGGGCTCTAGGGCAACAACGAGATCAATGAGAGAGCGAGAGCAATGCGTATGCGTATGTATACCATGGATTCTTTGTAGTAAGTAGGTTCTTTCCTCGTAGATGTATACGCATTGGGTGAGATGCCATCTCACCCGGTAGATACATAAACTAGAAAATCAATTTATAAATGTTTACAATATTTTTTTTCTACAAGCTACATAACTTTGCTTACTACAACATAAGTATTTGTCACACTCGACTGAAAAAAAATCATTGACAGTTATCTGTTAGCTAATGTAGAACACCTGGAATCACGATTTGTCTTCAGCTAAAATCATATTTCTAGAGAGCAATTTTTACCAAAACCGACATGGTGCACACCTCGATTTCGCGCACTTGCGTTGGGCCCGTCATGACGATTTTCTGTCAGGGCGTTAGTACTATTAGGTATTCTGTGGTTAGGGACGCACGTGTGCATGTACGGGTACCACTGGACTAGAAATGGCAAAGATATTGCTAACATGTCATCTCAGCCGCTATGCCATGCCATCTCAGACCATCTTCCCCTAATTCTGCAGCCATACTGTGTTCCGGTGCGAAGGGTACTGGTTCGGGTGAAAATACAATCACATGAGACTTTCCACCTTCAATTTAGGGTCAGGCAAAAGACTAACGACTAGGCGGAACGAGGTGATCCGACAGAGACCCAAAGTTGTCGACATAGCCCACAGGATCAGCAAGCTGACGTTGCAGTGAGCCGGCCACATTAGCCGAAAGACAGATGGCTGTTGAAGTAAGGCGGCCCATACACCTACACCTACCTACCTACCGTTTAGGGGTGAGATTGAAAGACAAATGAAGATCGGGACGATACAATAATAATTGTGCAATATTAATATTGATGCGCAATTATATTGTAGGTGTATGGGCCGCGAATCGGAAAACGTAGGGTAGGACGCCCTCGAGCTCAGTGGAGCGATGATATTGGCAATGTGGCTGGTAGTAGGTAACTGGATGCGAGTGGCCGTAGATCGATGTCAGTGGCGTACCATTAGAGAGGCCTATGTGATATGTCCAGCAGTGGACTCATGTAGGCTAATGATGATGAAAATGAAGATTAGGTGGAGTAGGTAGGTTATATTGCAATTGTTATGGACAAAGGTAACCACATGGTCTTTGACTCGTTTTGCTATTCTACATAAAAAAGCACCGAATGCAATCTCACCGAATGCAATCTCACCGAATGCAATCTTTTATGAGAACCACGGTAAGAAAAAGGCCACCACAGCCTTTACCATGGACTTACGATCGTCCTACTGTAAATCAGAATAGATGACGATTCATGTTTATAGTCATGTACCTACACTCGACCCAAAAACATTAAAATACTTATTCTTTGAAAAAAAAAATGTTTTCTTCTTTTTTATAGGTAAATTATGCGGAACGACAGTTAATTCGTTATTCAAAACATAATTCTAGCTTTATCAAAAACGTAACTTTTTATCCAATTATTAATCTATTGCATTTAATAACGAAGCTCAAAATTGCATAGACCTCTCACCCGTATTAACACAGTTTCCTTATATTCAAAATGTCCTAAGTGCAGCACGATGCTAATAAGAAGAAAATTTTACTGTTTCGACAATTTCATACGAATTATCGGCTGAATGGGTCATGATTCCGATTTGTTGACTGTACCTAAATGTAAATGTCGTATATACTTAGGATAATCGAAAAAATCGGATCTTTGCGAAAATCATAATTATTATTAAAGGAGTAATTGTACTAATCATTATGAACAACTTTTACAATGGGACCAACCCTGAAATCGCAAAAAAAAATCAGGTGGGACCCACTGAGGTGTTGAATACCTGTGGTGGGACCATCTGATTTTTTTTTCGCGATTTGTGGGTTGGTTCCATAGTAAAAGTTGTTCATAATGATGAGTACAATTACTCCTTTTCGGGAAATAAGTGATACAAATTTCAACATGTTTAACATAAACTTATTAAACTAGTATAAGTAAATAACAACATGTAGCGCCACCTATTATTTTAAGCATGAACTAATGACTGTAGTCGTGCTGCAGTATATGGATGCATTGGATGCATAGAATTAATATGGATGTTATGTCCAAAAAAAATGTGTATGAAATTCATGTCTTGACTAGAATGCAATTTAATTACCTATTATAGTCATAGTCATACGGCGGTATAATTATTTATTTATTACTGAGTGCCAAAAGACACTTTCCTAAAACCGTATATTAAAAAGTACTCAAACCCGACGAGCGCAGTGTTGCCAGGTCCGATTTTCAAAATCCGGGAGGCTTATTATGAAAAAATCGGGAGATGTATTGAGGAAAAATTTAAAAAATCAGGAGATTGTTTTTCAACAAAAATCAAAGTTTTTGAAGTAATCCCGGTATTATAATTTGCTACCATTCCAGCTGTAATATTAAAATCAAAGCAGTTTGATATTTTACTGCACTGTGTAACAAGTTTGTGACGGAAATATTCAGCAGCAACTTGTCCGTCTATTTCATTTTACGCAGTTTTTTTGCCAGGTTTTGATCTTATTCCTATTATTAGGCTTTATAGAGGGATTGTAAAAAATCGGGAGTTTTTTCTCAAAAATCGGGAGATCGGGAGATTCTTAGCAAAATCTGTGAATATCCCGGTAAATCGGGAGACCTGGCAACAGTGGACGAGCGAGACGCGACGCGACTTGACGTTGAATATTCAGTGTTATCAACTTAACCAACTTATTGATAGATCTACCTATTTTTTCTCTAGTCCACCTATCTACCACCCTAATTCCTGAATCTACATAATATATTTTTCAAAATATTACGACACCTACATATTGAAAACAGTTTTTTACTTAAAATGAAATGAACATAAGTATACAATGTGATAGTAATGAGTTTGATTTGAGCCATGCGTCTAACCCTAGGGCCTAGGGCCACACTTATAAGAGTTTGGTGAATGTTCGTGCTGTCGCAATAGCCCGAAGATAAGAAATGTAATGCAACTTCTGACGAATTTGTTGGTCACACTTATCGCGATAACACGAACCTTCGCCGAAGCCCGAGAAGTGTGGCTGTACGGTAGGGAACGTTACTGAGTCTAACTTAGCGTAGCTTCCAGTGGCGTTGCTACCGTAGGGCTAGGCGGGCCAGTGCCCCGGGGCCCCCAAGCTCAAGGGGCCCCTCGGCCCCATAAACGACGTAAAACGGACATAATAATTAATATGAACACATCAAGTCAGCGCAGCGCGGGAAAGATATGTGATTTAAAACGTTCAAAGAAAAGGTAACGTAATAATTTATTTCAAAAATAAAAATATTAAAAATTATTACATATTACTATAATATAACATAACATAACATAACATCACGCCTGTATTTCCCCGAAGGGGTAGGCAGAGGTGTATAGTACACCCACATTTCACCAGTTATGTTGTAAGTCCTATGTAATAGGGGCGAGCCTATAGCCAGTAACCGGGCACAAATCCAGACTCCAGGCTGCTACTGAGAATTTCCTAATGAAAAAACCCAATAATACTATAATATCATCATCATCATCTCAGCCGAAAGACGTCCACTGCTGGACATAGGCCTCCCCCAAGCAACGCCACAACGACCGGTCCTGCGCCTTCCGCATCCAGCGGATTCCCGTGATCTTCACTACGTCGCCGGTCCACCTTGTGGGGGGCCTACCCACCCTGCGCCTTCCAGTACGCGGTCGCCACTCCAGAACTTTATTGCCCCATCGGCCATCCGATCTGCGAGCAATGTGCCCCGCCCACTGCCACTTAAGTTTGGCAATTCTTTGGGCTATGCTTCTTTTCTTGTTTCGGCTTTTTTTTTTATATACTATAATATAAAACGGGTAATTTCGGTAAATTTCTAATTTGGTTTTGGACTTTTTCTTGTTTGATTGCAGGCAACACTGGATGTTTGACGGGACGGCTGTTGAATTGAATGCAGTGCAGCGGACTTGTTTTTCGCTTTTAAAGTGATTTTCTTAGTTTCTCTTGTTTTATCACTATGAAAACTGTGTGTATTCTTTAACCATGTTGAACCAAACATCTACTGAAGCGTTGCTATCAGCGTCATACGTCGAAAACTACTTAGATTGCGTTGAAAATCTTCCAAATGACCTGCAAAGACATTTATCGCGTATGCGAGAGCTTGACGTAACATACAGAGGTAATTTTCTGATTTCTGCATGTCCTATAGACTATAATTCCTCTATCTTAGTATTTACAGTTGTATATGTTATTAATAATTCATACAACAGCTTGTAATTATATTGTTGACGTTCGACTTTCAACCTCATTACGTATGCGTGCCTATGTATAGATTACGACTCGCGAGTACAAGTGGACCAAAATAACACCAAAACCACTAGTATGTTGTTACTTCAAAAGATGGATAAAAGGATTTCATTTTATTGCTTCTAAAAAGATGTTTGTATGTCATTCCAATATTGTAGAAGTAATGTTGTTTTGGAGGTAACCTAGCTTACTAAACACTTAGTTGTGTTTTATTGTTAACAGAATGTCTTCGTGAAGCTGAGAAGCACTTGGCAGTATGCATAGGATCCAACACAGAAGAGCGTCGCCGCAGCAGGGCTGCACTGCGGCTGCAGACAGTTCTGGTTGCAGCCCAGGAGATAGGAGACGAGAAACTACAGGTTGTTCAGATACTGCAGGACCTCATTGACAACAAGCAACGTTCGCTTGATGCAGATCATAAAAAATTAAGTAAGTAATTATAACCTGCTTAGAAATTAACCTCTTCTTTGGTCAAGAATTCAATACTTTGTGTACTGACTATCATAAATGCTAAAAATTTCTAACTTTTGTGTTAGAATATAAGTGTTCTTGAAAAATAATCATCATGAAAAAATCATTCATCATCATCATCAATCATCATAGTGGCATCTCCCAAGAGAGTATGTTTGTAGACACAATAATTAACAAAATTATAAAATGAACATAAACAAACTTTCAAGACAAGTGTTTACCAAAATACAATTTAAGAGGGCGCTCCCAAAACGTAATTCCCACCCTCGCACTCCCCTTACACACCGCAACTGCGGGCCACTCTCGTCAATTTTATGAGAGTTGCAATAGAACTCATTTTCGAGAAAATCATTCTCGCGTGTTTTACCACGGAAGTAAATGTCGTAAATCTCAAAACAGTTTTCTTTTTAACCAACTTCAAAAAAAGGAGGAGGGTAAAGAAAGGTAAGGAGGGTAGAGTATTCGGCGGGTTTTTATTTTTATTACAAGCCTACTAAACAATCTATACAAATTTCCTCTAGCTAGTATTTAATAAACTTTATTATCTTCTTATTTGCATATATTTTATATAGCTAAGTTAAATAATAAAGGATAAATATTCTAAAAATCTATAAAATGGCATGATTTTCAAAAAATAAAAGTATCGAACAAAAATCAACTAATTATGTAACTGTCTAGTCAAACGATGGACAAAGGTTCAAAAAAGTATGTATCTAAATTTGACATTCATCAAGCATGTGTTTGACTCATCATATGTTTTCAAAAAGTCACCTCATTTTGGGAGCCTAGCCTTAATAAAAAAAAACACAATGGTACCAAAGTATGTTGTTTAATAATATTCTCTATCATGCCAGATAATATGGGCAATATGCCAAAAAGATCCACAGCAGTGATGTTAGGGATTTTCTAATGCTAATATATTTTGTCAACAGTATCTTGCCTTGAAGTAAACACAAATGGCACAGTTAAGGAAGAGCCAACACCTGTCCCAGAGACACTCCGCAGTACAGAGAAGGAAGTGCCAGCTCCAGTAGTGACACAGCAGCATGTGCCACCACCTCCGCCGCCTGAACGTATCAATGAGAAGGAGAAAGAAAAAGTGGATAGAGACAAATCTGGTGGTAAGTTGTCTATGATCATTAAAATTACAGTATGTGCAGTAGACAAAAGTTATGGTTTTCGAAAAGGAAGAAGTTATGACAGAGTGCAATATTTTGATAGGTGACGAAAAGGTGGAACAAGTGAAATAGTTAGTATACCTGGGTTCCATGTTTACGAGAGATGGCAAGCATGTGAAGGACATTGAAAGGAGTGAGTGCTGGTAATCAGGAGAATGGGGCACTACACACCTTGATGAACAGCTGCAAAGTGTTGATAAGGCACGGCTGGCTGTTCATGGGGGAGTGTTAGTGCCTACACTTATGTATGGTAGTGAAAGTTGGGTATGGCAGAAGAAATGGGTGCCATCTGTCGGGACAGGTCAGCTCCTACATACTATGGCAACTCTTTTTACGTTTATTTCTAAAGGCAATATTATCACTTTGATACTCTTGTTTATTTCTGGGATTAACCTACATTAGACTCACATTATTTGAATAAATTTGATGTAATAAACAATAACCTATTTTAAAAAGAGTTTATCCATGGAGTTTCTTGCCGGTTCTTCTCCATAGGACCCACAATTTGGAACTAGAGCCTGATGTTTCAAAAGTGCCTGTTATTAGGTTTATTTGAAATAAAAAACATTTGATTTTGATTTGTTTTTGAAACATGAAAGCAGAATAAATGCAGTAGAAATGAGAGCTTTGAGAAGTATCTGTGGTGTAACTTTGAGAGATAAAGTAAGGAATAACGTGATAAGGGAGTGTTGTGGAGTGAAAGAAGATGTAGTGACAAAGATTGAGAAAGGTATGTTAAGATGGTTTGGACATATAGAGAGGATGGACGAGAGGAGATTGACGAAACAAGTATACAAAGCGAGTGTGGATGGAACAGTTGGAAGGGGACGACCTCGGCGAACGTATCGCGATCAAATCGTGGATGTTCTCAAAAAATGCCAGATCTAAACCGACGAGCATGCATGACGAGGTTAATGGACGTAGATGAAGCGAAAGAGGTGTGTCAGGATCTTAGCAGATGGAAATCCATAGTCTCTGCCTACCCCAATGGGAAACAGGCGTGATAATATGTATATGTATATATGTATGTGCAGTAGAACATCCATCATCCAAATGTCGGTCATCCGATTAACCACTTAACTGAAAAAGGGGGATTTTAAAGTTTTATCTCCATAGTATAGTATAATGGGCTGGTTTCCGCAACTCCACGTCCAAGTGTGTATTATGCGTACGGATTTTTTTTTATCTCCATAAATCCCTATGTATTACTTAGTTTACTAGGCTTTAAATAACTTGACTCCTCTTTGCCATTGTAATAAAAGAGATTCATATAAATTATATGTTAAAACACATATAAATTATATGTGTTTTATATTAGTACGGTCGACCACACGTCGGTGGCAACACTTTGACATTAGCAGCATCTTTATTTCATAAGCAGTAAGGGCGGTTTTTGAATTGAAGTGTTACCACTGTCATGCAGTCGACTGTACATTAAAGTATACATACAGTTAGATTAACTGAAAAAAAAATGTTTTCTGAACACCCATGTCCCCCAATTAATTTGTATAATTAAACTCTACTGTACTTCCATGTTGTTTATGGGTTTCAGTTGAGATTTTTTTCACAAAATTTTGTCTATGTCAATCCAATTAAATAAGTAGAAACGTAAACAAACCCAATTTCGGTAAAATTATCACACAATAACTCACTAAATAGAATTAGTAACACATTCATCCGTATTTTGAAGGTTTAAACTTGGTAGCTGACCACTTTTTTCAACAATATTCGTTTGATTATCATTTTTAAATTGTTTTTGGAAAGTCACTTGGTAGCTTGCTACAAGAAAAACAACTTATAGTTCAAAAAGGTCCCAAAAATAGCATATGTTTCTAACTCATTCAATGAATCTAATCGAATCATTAAATTAATTAATAGATTTGTAATTGGCACTACAATTGGACATCACTAAACTCTATCCCCCAGTTTCTGGAAGGCTCATCAACACGAAAATTAACTAATCAACTGTCAAATCTCAGGTCAAGCGATGTGATTGGTTGTCAACATTTTTGCTGGCCAATCACAGGAGCTGAGATGAGCATGAGATTTGACAACAGATCAAATTGATCAGCCTTCCAGAAACTGGGGGTAAGACTGACAAACTGACTAACCGTTTAATAACAGTGTTGTCATGTGCAGCAAAATGATTTATTTTTGTAACAGGTTTTGCTTCTGTTTTAGAGCTTTTTCAGCTCTTGTTGTTAAAGCACTTGCTACTTCTCTCAAGTGTTACCAACTTCTGGACCTCTTTAAATGTTGCAACCTACACATTCTCCTCTATTATCAGTGATGTAAAGTTTTTCACTAGATATAGAAAACTGTTCTACACTATGTTGTAAACTGTTAGAAAACGAAGGTTCATATAATTAACAACCTTATTTGTATCAAAGGTGAGCGATGGTCAAAACGCGCGAGACGATCTCGGACCACAGCAGGTGCCGCCACCGACGGAGCAGACTCCAGCGAACGGGATAGTGAGAGGCATGCCCACAACACCACTCACAAGAAAGGTATGACTATGATAATGTTGCCTTTCCATATTACAGTACGTGCAATATAAGTTGGCCGGCCTGAAGTTGTCACACGATCTTCGCAGTAATCGTTTTATAGGTGTCATTGGTGGCAAGGGGTGGGGAAAACATGCGCAGTGCCTAACTTCAGGCCCACCAAGTTAGATTACGCGCGTTGTAAATCAAAATCATTATCACACCAAAAGAAGAGAGAAGCAGCTGAGCAGATTGTCAACATTTTATTAAAACACATTATTGGATCATCGATTTTTTTTTCTGATAGAGATTATTCAAAGTTCATCTTCCATTCACAGGTATAGGCAAAAAGAAAAAACGCAAAGCGCGCCAAGCAGCACAACGCTCAGAGACGCCGCCAGAAGAAACAGACGCCATCGATCCTGACGAGCCGCGGTACTGCCTCTGTGACCAGATATCATTTGGCGAGATGATCCTCTGTGACAATGACCTCTGTCCAATCGAGTGGTTCCATTTCTCTTGTGTCTCACTTACCACTAAACCTAAGGGGAAATGGTTCTGTCCTAAATGCCGCGGTGACCGGCCCAACGTCATGAAACCTAAAGGTCAATTCCTTAAAGAACTAGAACGGTATAACAGGGAGAAAGAAGAAAAAGCATAGTCTTTACTCGGACAGTAGATTTAAGGTTCATGTGGATTTGAAATTAGTGAATACATCTGCAGTAGAATATTATGATGGTGCTTGTGGAAGAAAGCGAAATGTGATAGTATTTTAACTAAAGCCCTTCATTTTAATTGGTAGGAATGTGTACTACTGACAAACTCAGAAGACAAACAATTGTGTTGATTCTCTTGCTCACGAACTAATCTTCTTTTAAACTATCGCTCTCTTTTACTAATAGAAGATACAAGAAAGGGATGGCAACAATTTTAGAACCGTCAAATTAGTTTATGTGTTACATTTCTTTGTATTTTAGTTGATACATTCCGAGATCACAACTAAATTTGTATGGAAAGTTTAATTCAGACAATTATTTAATTATACAATACAATACAAATTAATAACATAACATCAAGCCTGTATTTCCCCGAAGGGTAGGCAGAGGTGTAATAGTACACCCACATTTCGCCAGGTATGTTATAGTCCCATGTAATAGGGGGCGAGCCTATTGCCATTGACCGGGCACAAATCCAGACTCCGGGCTGCTACTGAGAATTTCCTAATGAAAAAACCCAATAACACTTTGCCCGACCCGGGAATCGAACCCAGGACCCCCCGCTCAGCAGTCGCGCTTGTAACAACTAGACCAACGAGGCAATCAAAATAAAAAAAGTAAAGAAAATAAAGTATGGATTAAATTTCCAATTCAGCGGTTTGCGCTATTTTGCACGAGCCTGCCGTTACGATTGGACACTATATTAAAGGCACAAGCGATTGAAGCTTTGAAGGTGAAAAAATTAATAAAAATGAAAATTTCGCGCTCGTTGCGCTCACGCTTCCTCGTTAATGTGAATTTTGGGCTTCTGTTGTGCTACATTTTTATATTAAGTACTCGGCGCGGATAATAAATGGAATAGAAAATGGTGGCTTTTTTATTCTATGTGTCTCACGCTGACAAAATACTGTGAACGAGGAAAATACAAATGCCATTTTCAATCTTATTCTTTATCTGCACGAGTAAGTACATAGCCTAAAAATACACTTAAATTGAAGACAAACTTTTCGCATGAATATGTAGAATTTCGCTCGCGCTTGTACGCGCCGGTAGTTTCTTCTTTGTCAACGCGCATTTTGGAAGTAACTATTCTGTTGCATATTAAACTAACTCCAAAAAATTTTGCTGTCGTAATTGGGTAAATTTAAAAAAAAATCATTTTTTGCTGGTACATTTGGACCTTGAAACTGTACGTAAGCCCAGCTGACCCCCCCAAAATCTTGGGCTGGAACCGCGCCTGCATACACCTACAATATAATTGTGCAATTGCACAATGGCAACACAACGAGCGTATTTTTTTTGGATTGACCATTTAGGGTTAAATATTGAAATATTATTGAAGGTAGGGATGATACAATAATAATTATGCAATATTAATATTGCACAATTATATTGTAAGTGTATAGGCTGCCTTAAACTAAGGCAAGGTGAACAAGAGAATCGACACCAATATTAGATAATCATTATTACATACCGACTGATAAAGAACCGTAAGTCCCAGCTGTTTTAATCAATATCAAAAAGTATTCACTTGTTTCTAGTCCATGTAAAGAGGCAAAAGGTTTGCCTTGAACACTGTCAAGTATTGAAATGTGATTTAAATTTTATGAATATTCAGTTCTTTCTACTGTGACGTGTGGTTGTAACAGAATGTTACGAAAATATTGTTTGAATTGTATGATTAGTTGAATCTCCACAACAGCACAGGGGCCTTATTCCCGACTGTATCAAGTTAGTGTCAATTCGTACTGCGTTCCTCTAGGGCTGCGTTCACTTATATCGCCCGACGCGGTCGTCGGACGACGCTCGGAGCGTTCCTTGGGCGTTCTTTTGTATGATCGCTCTGAGCATGGTATAATAAAATGTTTCACCAGGTATTCTATTCCCGCAATGACAGCGCGATGCCTCCAAGCTACGTCACGATCAGTGCTGCCATTGATTGATATATTTAATATACGTAAGGAGATTTTTGTTCATAATGAATATAAAATAAATTCCTAACTAGCCTAACTATTTGTTATCTCGTGTTATTCATCTAATTAGTTAATAAAGGAAACTATATTAAATTACTAGTTAAAAAGTGATTCTTTATAGAAGAAAGTAAATGAAAAAATGCATTTTGCTCGGGTAATTTATTTTTACAAAGTGGCAGCACATCAAACTGACAAGTGTCACGCTAACAGTCCGCTATTGGCTCCACGGCCGATGACGTAGTACGGAGGCAATCACGTGACCTAGCTGTCACGGGAAGAGACTACCTGGTGTTATTATACCATGGCTCTGAGTAAGAAGAAGAAGACTGACCGACCAAAGTACGCTCCGGGCGTCGGCGGACGATAATACTGAACGCACCCTAGGAATTGACATTAGCTCGATTTGGTTCAGAGCTCGAACTAGTCGGGAGTAAGGCCCCAGGATAGACAGAAGTCATCGAATCTGTTGTTAAATTGACTCCGCGATTTGACAAAATGTTGTAAATATATTAGTTATGTTATGGTCAAACACGGAACCCGAAGTACAGTAAGGCATAACTTTAGTTACGCGCTGCGGCATCTATTGTGTAGAGAAGAATATTCTTTATGGCAGGTTGTTGCGATTTAAATTCTTACTTTAAATAAGTTATATTGAATATAAGGATTAATAAATAATGTATCTTTCTTTTTATTCTTAAAGATACAACAAATGTTGGTAAGAACCTTCCAAGCTTCTGAACTTTCACTGTCACTTGACAATCTTTTTAAACTTCTGAATTAAGAAAGATAGAAAACTGTCAGTCTCACTCATGCTAATCACCTTCAACAGGCTGATAAGATCATTGGAACAATGAACTTTTTTACCTACGTTATTGAACGATTACAAACAGTTTCCCTGCCCGTGCCAAGCGAAATATGACCCTAATGAAGCTACTGACGACAAAAGGCGCTATCTAAGGCCCGTATTACAGTAGCTTCCTCAAGTACAGTTTAAACTCCAATCACCTGATCACTACTTAAGTATAGAATCGTTACTTGAGTATCGGTCTTATTCCAGAACGGTAATTATAAACTTTAATTCAACAACATAACACATGAATTTGACCTGAAATATAATAGAAATCTCTACTCAAGCGTAGTCTGGACCACGCTTGAGTGATTACAGATCAAATATTTGCCCAAATACCGAAACAGGTGACAATATAAAACGAAACTAAACTCAGCTGAACTGTGATCAACAAATCTCTGCTTGAGGGACGTTCTAAAATCAAAGCTCAACTTAAGACTAGTTTTAAACAGAGATCAACGCTTGAGTATCCTTCTGGAATACGGGCCTAAGTGTTTTAAGCGCAACTTTTGAATGTAACTTACGGCCAAAATTAATATCCAATCTATCCACGATTAACCCTACTAGAGTTAGAAATTTGACATATTTTGTATGGAGCTTATATCAAATTCCCATCTCTAGCAGGGCAAATTGTGGATAGATTGGATATTAATTTTGGCCGTTAGCAGTCATTTTCGGGGGACAGTTTAAGATTTTAGTTTTTTTCTTAAGTGTTTGGTTTTTTGATGTTTTCTATTATAAAAATATTAGTTTTTTTTTTCGCGGCGCTTGGAGCCTCCTGATTTTATTTCGCTATTCAAATTTCAGTCGTATGTTGAAGTAAATAGTAAGTAGTTCAGTACCGAGCACCTTTGTGAAAGAGCTCTTTCCTTCCTACTTCTGGCGCCAAACAGTGTTGCTTGCATTGCTGTTTCGGATCGGAAAGGTACGGATGCCAGTGAAGTTACAATCACATGAGACTTTCTTCGTGTCTCAGTTTGGGGAACTGACTCGCAGTAACATTAAAGCAACAGCCTAGGTGGTATTGCAGTTGTTATGGACAAAGGTAACCGCTTAACATCAGGTGGGCCTTTAACTTGTTTAGCCATCCTTTAACATGACAAAAATAAGGTTGAATTTCAATTGTTCCTACTAGTCTGTCAATCCAATTAAATAATTGATGTAATTGCCACTTATACAAATTTCAACTTTACTTTCATGAAAACTAAGTTGAATTCAGAATGACAAAAACAGTTAAAAGGTTTTTAAAATAAAGGAAACTGATGTTTGTGGCTTGTTCAGCAGGGTTTCTATTCCGAAATCATGTAAATTGTAAATTGGATTGATAAGCACTCCACTCCGTCCGTTTTCGATGATGTTTAGGCACATTTACACGATCCATGTGGTGGCTAATGATCTAAAATGTGTTTGGCATATAATTTGTGCATTTTATTATTCTGGAGAATTTTTTATCAAAAACAACTTTTTAATAGAATTTTTGTCGGGGAAATGTCGGCCAATTATCATGTGTGTTGCAAAGGTGGTCTCTGAAGACTTTGACACTTTACTTAGTCACGTGGCCTTGGTACTTATTTGTAAAATGTGTCCTTTAAGAAATATATCATTTATAAAAAAAAAAGTATATAAGTATTACATATCACCATTGTCTAGTACCCATTGTACAAGCTCTGCTTAATTTGGGACTAGATGGTTCTGTGTAAAAACATATCCCAAAAATATTTATTTATCAGAGATCAACTTGAGTGGTGTTTGAGAAACTACAAATCCTGCCCCCTTGCAGAATTCCAAAATAAAAGGATGTTTTTACAATTTTATCAATTGGATGTGCTCTATTGAGCACAAAGCGAAACTACTGGGTGTCAGGGAAACGCTTCCGAAAACGAAGATAGGTGATAGTGCTGATGACTACAGATACGAAACCACAAAAAAAATGCTACACTATTTTTAGATTTTAAAATAAAACAATTTTTCATACATTACCAGCTTTGGGCAGTTAAATAAAACTGATTTGCACACCCCATTAATTTACTTAATTTTTTATAGTTCGCAATGTAATTCAAATAAAATGTCAGCTGGCGCTAGGGGTGAACGACATCCGCTGGCATACGCAGTCCGTGTCGTAGCGAGCGTAGGAAGGTTAGGTACGCGCGGCATTGATCCCGAGTTTTGTACGCTTTACATTGCGGGTTTGCAAAATACCAAATCACTAACGGCCAAAATTAATATCCAATAACATGATAGACCTTATAATAATTTTGTACAACTTGCATACTCTGTGTGTATACTCATTTTATGACAAATAAACATTATCTTATCAATCTATCCACGATTTGCCCTACTAGAGATAGTAATTTGACATAAGCTCCATACAAAATATGTCAAAATTCTATCTCTAGTAGGATAAATCGTGAATAGATTGGATATTAATTTTGGCCGGTAAACAATGAGTATAAGGCTAATGGTTATTGGTATTCGATTGTGTTTAGGTAGTACAATAATAGCCTTTCAGTTTCGGGAGCGTTTCCCTGTCGCCCAGTATGAAAAGAAGTAAGATTATCTTCAGACCAAGCAGACTAAACTATTATACTGGAAAAGTCCTCATGGTAATTATTATCATCGGCTAGTTACAAATCGATTCATGTTCCACACTGGACTGCAAGCCAGGGCCGGATTAACTATGACGGGGCCCTTAGGCAATGCAATTCTCGCGGGCCCCTTTTCAGCCGTTTGCAGATCATCATCAGCTCTTTTCAAGTTGATGACGGAATTTCAAGGGATCACGATCGCAAAACTCACAAATCGCAATTACAGATCAAGCATTTCAAAACTTTTGTTTATCATACAATGCGCTACGTAACGCATATTATTAGTTCTACTACTTGATACTAGATGATCCTGTTCTGTAAGTTTGAAGTATTTCATCAACTGACAGCATGCGTCGAAAAAAAGCAATAATACCTATTGTCATTGAGGATACTACATTTATACGTTGTTCCTGTTTACTACTATTTTCATGGTGTACAATAATAGTACATTACTGTCGAGGCCTGAAATGAAGCAATTTACGGCCGAGTAATATTGGAAGTACGAGGCGAAGCCGAGTATTTCCCAAGTGATTTTGAAACTAAACGAGGCCGTTAATTGCTATTTCGGCCGAGACTTGTATAGTACTTTTCTCTCATTTGCGAGGAAACACAACACAAATTAGTTCAAGAGTATCTCATTTTCATTCACGCCAATACGCCCGCGCGCGGTTCTTGTTCTATTTTCATAGTTTTGAAAAAAAAATGCGCATTCAGCCTGTATAATGATAAATATTTTGTACCTAAAAACACCTAATTTATGTAAGTGTGTACTTCAAAACCTCGGTAGCATAATTTAAAAAATAAAAAGTGTCCAGCAATTTCTATTATCGTCCTGATGGATATTACCGGCCTGTTATTTCGTTGCGTACGGAAAAGAGCCGATTGTTGTATTCTTTTTTTTTGAATAATGAACCAATTTCCGAGCAAGTGGGAGAAAAGTATATTCTATCTACCTTCTATCCATACTTTTCCAATTAAATTTTCACTGTATGACTATGAAACATTTTTAATTACTTTAGTGCACGCGCGGAGCCCCTAGCCGATGCGGGGCCCCTAGGCAGTTGCCTACTCTGCCTCATGGTCAATCCGGCCCTGCTGCAAGCCAAGTGTCACTTTAGTTGTTTGTCCGAACTTGAAAGCCCAACTTATCTCGTGATACCGCGAGACTTGGTTAGATTTTCAGATATAACTGAATAAAGAGTGAATGTTCGAAAAAAAAGAATACGCAACATGTCAGTAGGTATACAATATGTCCTTTATTTCATATATGAGTTATACACAAATCATCTAATTACAATCATTAGTAACCACGCAAGAAATAAAACATACTATACTATATTTTTCAAATAAGTCTTATAAAACTTTCTAAATTATGTAGTCCATTAATACTACGTCTATCACGGTATAGTATTAATAATTTGATTTGTCATAAATGCCATAATTATTTAAAATGCTTCTAAAATCAAGGTTAATATTGGTTTATAAAATATTGCAATGGCTTAAACTTTCGACTAGATTTATTATTATAATTAAGTATCTCTATATTGCAAATTAATCGTAGTATATATACTTTAAACAGGATATTTAACAGTATATCATATAGGTCGTAGAGATTCTAAGATATTTGATTACCATACTTATAAATAGTTAGCGAAGCAACGACTGCGCGGATTGTACGATCTGCAATGTTAAGCTACACTTGCCGCTATCAGTCTGTGGATGGGTGACCGTTTCGTTACACATCGAGACCCCTTCGTTCCTCGGAGAGCACGTTAAGCTGAAGGTCCCGGTTGTGATACGAATATCTATGGCAGTCGTTATGGGTAGTCAGAAGCCTGAAAGTCTGGCAACTGGTCTAACCTCCGGATGTCAGTATTACCCAGTAGTGGGTTGCGGGGGTCTGATGGCAGTCGCTCCGTGTAAAATACTGTTGTTCAGCCACATCTGGCTCGACTGGAAGCCGACCCCAATATAATTGGGAAAAAGGCTCGGAGGATGACTTATAAATAGTTTAAAACGAGCTTGAAATGGTAAATTTAATCGTCATGTCAATTAACTAAACTCATATACATGGCGCCGATATAATACTTAATAACGTACACGGTCCGACACGCTTACTCTATTACCCTTAAATGGCGCTTCCTTTCGACACATTCAAACAGAACACAATATTAGATGGGGCACAATTACGAAACTAGATACACAATTGGATAACTGAATGCAGATAATAATATGTCATCGAGCAATAAACCCTATAGAGATAAATAACGAGCGGTCAGATTCCGATACTGTTCTATTTATTCGCATAGGTAAATATCAGGCCACGAGCGTACTTGCCAATAGGAGCGATTTAGGCCGCGCTCGTATTGGCTCGCGCAATGCTATGTCCGCGCAAGGCACTATCCGAGCCAGTAGAAGCGAGTTATATCTTGAAAATCGTTGAAAATTGGCGAAATAGATTTGTAAGCAAGCAGATGTGATTATCAGAAATGAGGAGATTCGCAGGAGAACTAAGGTAACCGACATAGCCCGAAGAATTGCCAAACTTAAGTGGCAGTGGCCGGGGCACATTGCTCGCAGAACGGATGGCCGATGGGGCAGTAAAGTTCTGGAGTGGCGACCGCGTACTGAAAGGCGCAGCGTGGGTAGGCCCCCCACAAGGTGGACCGACGACCTGGTGAAAGTCGCGGGAATCCGCTGGATGCGGAAAGCACAGGACCGGTTGTTGTGGCAATGCTTGGGGGAGGCCTATGTCCAATAGTGGAAGTCTTTTGGCTGCAATGATGATGATGGGATGTGATTATGTCTCTATAGGGTTTAATGCCCGATGTATTACGTCTAGTGTGCGGTTAGTTACAATCCTACGATTACATATCGCATTCCATAAAAACTCATCAAACAAACACACAAAATACACTTTATCGTTAACAATTTAGATGCACTTGTACCATCTAATTCTAATATCGATCAATATCAAAAAAACGCTAACTATACGGCAAGATACGATAATACTTTCAGTGTAAGGTAAAAATATCAAGCCGATACTTTTAGGTACACTTTTGTTTAAAATTCCAATACACACTTACAAAGAAATTAATTTGTGACGAAAAAATAATTATAAATATGACACTAATTTGAACACAAATACTAATAAGTTAACCGCTACCATAAGCTATACAAGTACCACAAGATATCGTGCACATTATATAGCAGCACTAACGATAGGTTTCTGAATCAAACATCCGACTGTGAGAATATACAGAGAAAGTTAAATAAAGCTACATTTTGAGACCACACCATTAGAGATACACACGTAAGAACTTGATAATAAAGATTAAAGACTTAGGCCCGTATTACAGAACGTTCCTCAAGCTTTGATCGCTGTTTAAAACTAGTTTAATGTTGGGATTTAATTTTAGAACATTTATCTTTATTTTATACTGTCACCTCTTTCGGTATTTGAGCAGATATTTAATATGTAATCGCTTGAGTAGATTTTTTTCCTATTTTAGGTTATATTTGTGTGCTATGTTGTTGAATTGAAGTTTACAATAACCATATTGGAATAA
This sequence comes from Asteroscopus sphinx, assembly GCA_949699075.1. Taxonomy (NCBI): domain Eukaryota; kingdom Metazoa; phylum Arthropoda; class Insecta; order Lepidoptera; family Noctuidae; genus Asteroscopus; species Asteroscopus sphinx. Next base: position 13,868,236 of record OX453022.1, on the reverse strand, counting down.
GACTGATGCTTCAGTAACGATTCTATGTTTATGTAGTGATCAGGTGATTAAAGATAAAACCGTACTTGAGGAAGCATTTGTAATACGGACCTTACATAAAGAAAATAAAGTACATTTACAATACGCGTAAAATACCTCTACCCCTGAAGAGCGCAACAGGTGGCTGCGCAGTAGTCAATTTTGCAAACAAATCAGTGGCGCGCATGCGCGGTAATGGTGGCAAAGTTCAGATTGGTAGTTCATAGACGTGGCAAAATGGCGGGGACTGCGTGTTCTCGCTGTCTCAGTCGTTCTTTAGCGTTCTCACACTTATTACGCGACTGTACCTGCGCGGCCCTTCGTAAAGCGTATATTCAAAGGGGCACAGTTATATTATGCGTATTGTACAAAAATACAAATAGGAAACCAGGTGGAATTACAAACTACTTAAAATAATACACGTAAATTCTTAAATGCTTACTTAAAGTTTGTTTTTTCTCTCTTGTCTTGTTTAGTAAACAATCTTGGCATGTCTCTTTATTCTCTGTTCCGTGTGGTGCCGGACGTAAAGAATTGCACCACCGTATATCTTCTCATAGGTGTCGTAAAAGGCGACTAAGGGATTCACCAGAGGATGGGCAGCAGCGTTCTCTGAGTATTTAACCAACCAACAGCGATCGCCAACCCGCCTGCCAAGCGTGGCGATTATGGCATATCCCCCCCACTGGGGGAGGCCTATGTCCAGCAGTGGACGTCTTTCGGCTGAAATGATGTCTCTTTATTCAAATAACTACTGATAAAATATAATTACTAGTTCTGCAAATGTATCTAGGGCAATCTTAAAGGTTGTTTACTAAATAAGACAAGAGAGAAAAAACAGACTGTAGAATGAACATTCGAGAACTCGGCCAAGGCTTGACTTAGAAACCTACCATAAATTATACCTAGTTTGATCTAAAGTTTCTTCGCTACTTAAATTAGGCCGTCGCGTATTTATTAGGGGGAACTTGTAATGGCCCATCTTATTAATGTCTAATTGGACATTATACCCAAACTCCGTGAGGATTCTTATTGGTGGGCGCTGCGTTCTCTAGTTGTCTGGGAGACCCGATGATCCTACGAGCACTACCTGCTTTGCATAATCCTGTAAACAATGGAAAAACACAACGTAAAAATCTGTGTTTAAGGGGCCGAAATCCGTAACGGCCAAAATTAATATCCAATCTATCCATGATTTACCCTACTAGAGATAGAAATTTGACATATTTTGTATGGAGCTTATGTCAAAATCGTATCTTTAGTAGGGCAAATCGTTGATAGATTGGATATTAATTTTGGCCGTAAGTCAACAAACTAATGCCAATCCAGTTCAAAAACTACTCAATCTATGGTAATGAACTTAAAATACATGTAACTCAAGGATAGACGTGATAATATTCATCCTCCTGCCCTTATCCCAATTTATTTGGGGTCGGCGCAGCATGTTTTTTTCTTCCATACATCTCTATCAGCCGTCATCTCCGTGTTCACTTTCTTTTTATTCATATCATCTTTCACACAATCCATCCATATTTTCTTCGGTCTCCCTCTTTTCTTATAGCCATCAACATTCATACTTAAAACTTTCCTCGTAACATGCTCCTCATTCCTCCTCATCACATGTCCATACCATGACAGTCTATTGCTACTTAACTTCTCTGTCACTGGCGCTCTTCAGACTCCCTCTTACATATTCATTCCTTATCCTATCCATTCTCGTTACACCACACATTCCTCTTAACATTCTCATCTCAGCTGCATGCACTTGCCTTTCATTAATTCCTTTCGTAGCCCAACATTCCGATCCATACAGGACGTGATAATATTATTGAGTTCAAAACATGAATGCACTTATTTGACTCGATCATGAAAAATTCCAAACATACCTCTGAAAATAAACAGTTTCCTGATAAATATATCCTACATTTATTGGTATTTTGGTATGATATTTTACCTAAATGTTGTTTTATTATTTTAAAATCATTTTACTGAGACATTTTATCGAAAATACACGTAATTTCCGAGGTTTTTTTTCGCTTGGTGCATACAATTATACAAAATTTCTATCGGAGTGGCGTCAACTTCATGCCGCACTATTTCTCGGCAAGCCACGTATTTTGCTTCGCGTTCACTCTCATTCCGCGGCGTACAGGTCCTTAAAAGTCCGTTTTTTAAAATTACTCAAAATTTCAATAACCCGGCCTATCAGTAAATTTCTGGACGCATAATAAGTCTCTCCCAAGTTGCGCCACTCAGTCCCTTTCGCACCCAGCCCACCTCATCGACATTGTTTAGGCCGTCCGCAATCTTAACTATTATAAAATTGTAAACGTCTAGCGTCTGTTTGTTTGTTTGTTTGTTTGTTCCAGCATCACGCTAAAACTACTGGACCGATTTTGATGATTTTTTTTTGTTTGAAAGCTGATGATCTGACTTAAAAACTGGTATGGGTTTTGAGAAAGAAAGAAAAAAAGAAAAGAATTAATTCGTGGGTTGCGTACTCACCCGACAGATCGAAGCTTCTATGCATTTGCACGAGCGGATAGTAATGTACGATGGAGTGAAGTGGAGTGGACAGGTGATGGGACTGGGGACGGGACAGGGGAAGGGACTGGGGACGGGACAGGGGACGGGACAGGGGCCGGTACATGGGACGGGAAATGGGACGGGACATGAGACGGGACATGGGACAGGACAGTGGGACGGCACATGGGACGAGACATAGGACTGGACATAGGATGGGATATGGGACATGGGACGGGACGATAGTGATATAGTGGGACAGTGGGACGGTGGGGCAGTGGGACAGTGGGACATTGGGGCAGTGTGACGGTGGGACGGTGCGGCAGTGGGGCAGTGGGACAGTGGGACGGTGGGACGGTGGGGCAGTAGGTCAGTGGGACAGAGGGGCAGTGGAGCAATGGTACAGTGGGCAGTGAGACAATGGGGCAGTGGGGCAGTAGGGCAGTGGGACAGAGGGGCCGTGGGGCAGTAGGGCAGTGGGACAGAGGGGCCGTGGGACTTTGAGGCAGCGGGACGGTGGGGCAGTGGGACAGTGGGGCAGTTGGGGCAGTGGGACAGGTGGCAGTGGGACAGTGGGGCACTTGGACAGTGGGGCAGTTGGGGCAGTGGGGCAGTGGGACAGTGGGGCAGTGGAGCAGTGGGTTAATGGGGTAGTAGGGCAGTGGGACAGTGGGCAGTAGTGCAGTGGGACTGTGGGGCAGTTGGACCGAAAGGCAGTTGGGACAGTGGGGCATTTGGGGCAGTGGGACAGTGGGGCAATGGGACAGTTGGGGCAGTCGGGCCGTGTGGCAATGGTGAAGTGGGGCAGTGGGACAGTGGGGAAGTGGGGCAGTGGTGCAGTGGGACAGTGGGGCAGAGGGACAGTGGGACAGTGGAATAGTGGGTCAGTGGGGCAGTGGAACAGCGGGACAGCGGGACAGTAACAGCGGGACAGTGGGACGGTGGGACAGTGGGACAGTGGACTGGACTGGACTGACGTGGGTTAGCAGAGTTTAACGCGAGCGGGGCCGCGGGTAAAAGCTAGTGATAAGTACAGATATGTTATTTGCCACGCAACTGAAGACTCGAAAACGTCCTAATTAGGCACCGAGCGTGACCGGTGACAAAAAAAAACTAAAATGACATCGTGTGTACAGAAAGTGTTCCAATTATGACGCCAAAGTACTGCTTACTACGTAGTATTTTGTACTAGTTTATATGTATTGTGCTGCCGCCGTGTACGTAACATTTTTTTCGTTTCTTTTGTTAGGGACATATCTGGGTAATTCTCAGATGTCTCATTGTTTGGGTCACTTCCGTTTCCGTGGCGCATTTTTCTTTAAGTTGAGACATATTAACAAGAAATATCAAATCTAAATTAAATTTAGGAACGTTCTACTTCTAATTAAAATTTCGAAAAAAAAAATTTGTCTGTTAGCATGTGTAAAAATGCGCCACGGAAGTGACCCAAACAATGAGACATCTGAGAATTACCCATCTATACTTTTAAATATCATTGGCCGTCCATTATATTTAAAATATTATTATGGTCCATTTATATTATCTATTATACAATGTTATATAGTATTATATTATCTGTGACGTTACTTTCTATTTGAGAAACTAGTTTGTTCAGAATCACTAGGATAATCGATAACGATAGCTTTTTTCCTAAATCATAAAACTACATTATTGCTCTTAGAGTTACTGTAAGTTCCCTTATCCTGAATATAAGAAATGCTTACCATCCAAAGGATGCCGCAGCTCATCCACACTGCCTGAGAGGCTTTGTAAATTAGCTTCCTTCATCTCTTGGACCAGTCGCTCAACCTGACGCTTCTTCTCCATTATGGCATTTTCTAGCACTCCAACCTATGGACAAAGATTTTCTTATCCCTGATTTACGACATAGATATGTTTACAAAACAACTGACACTGCATATTTCTGTAGAAATTATAAAATAAAACAAGTTTAACCGGATTACATCGCGTATATTATTTAAATTGGTTTTCCTGACGTTTCGAAAGCTTTGCAGCGTTCGTGGTCGCAGGAAGACTAAGATGACAAGCGTCTTTAGAGATATTAAAAAAAAAAAAAACCACCATACAAAATTTACTAATTAAAATCGTTTCGGTGCACACTTTAATCTAAAAACTACAAATAAACTTGTTTCATTATCATGTGTAGTGATCGCGAAAACCTAAGAAATTATTACAGGTAACTTACTCAGAAAAAAAATCAGGAATAAAGATAAATGATATAAAAGCTACAAATTACCTCTCTCTTTAAATTTTCAGCGGTGAGATTATTAACTTCAGTCGCGTGTTTCGCTTGCTGTATTTGACTTTGCAAACTCTCCATTTCAGCGAGCATTGATCGCTCCAGCGCTTGCCTGTAAAAAACCACATATACACAATGATATTTAAAAGTATAGATATGCCATACCCTAACAAAACGAACGAAAAAAAAACCGTACGCAGCGGCAGCACAATACACATAACTAGTACAAAGTAAGTAAGTTAGTTACTTCAAGTTACTTTCGCGTCATAATTAGAACACTTTCTGTACACACACGACGGCATTTTAGTTTTTTTTGTCACCGGTCACGCTCGGCGGCTTACTTGACACGGATTAAAAGAAAAAAAAGTCCTGATTAGGACGTTTTTGAGTCTTCAGTTGCGAGTGCAAGTAACATATCCGTACTTTTTAATATCATTGATATACATGAGAATTATTCCATGTGAAATAAGAAGCTAAGTTTTCATAATGAATCGTCATGGGGTGCATTAAAAGAGCCTCCACGAGTGACGATATTTAATTGATCGTTCGGTGCACCCTGGGCAGTCAGCCCTGCTACCAACCTGCTGACTGGCTAATATTTTTCCCACGGCATGAGCTATTATCATTATGTAGCTCATGTCGACTTGATAGAAGAAGATATCGTCAATATCTAAAATTATGATACAAGCCCAAAGTTAGGATGATAAAAAGTATAGGTTGAGACTAAACAAACAAAAGACCAAGGTTCCTTGATTCTCATTCCGACGATACTAGCTATCAAAACAACAATCTAATTTACATTCTCACACAGGTACGTATTACTGTGTTTGTAATTGTTGCTATAATTACACACCACAGTCTGTTATTTTGCCTTAGTTGCGGCCATCCTTATTTTTTGAGGCTTTTAGAAAGATAATAACCAAACAAAACTTCTATTAAAACCCCCGTGGTTTTAAGTGTCATAGTTTTCAAAATATTTCGAAAATCGAGAAAAATCCATAGAAACCATAGAAACGTGTTTTAGGCTTTCATAATGAACATTTTACAATAAATGTTTCATGGCACGCTAGCCATTAACTTAATGCATCATTACATCTATTTTATCATAAAAAAATGCGTTCTCCTAGGCGTCAATTTTATTTTTTCCATGATTTCATAATAATTTTATTTATGGTCATTCTTAACATGGTCGCATTTTATTTTTGTGTGTAAATGTTTAGTACACTACTAAGTATAACCACAAAAAAAATAAGAAGCAACGAACACAGGAACTCGGAGATATTCATTTTTAAAGTTTTAATTTAGGGTTGTCAACTAATGTAGGCGCCTTTAACAAACGACCAATTTCGCTCGGAATAAATTTGCTTCTTCAATTATTATAATTTCCTATTACTATTTCTGAAGCATTATCCTTGGTCTAATCATGTCTTCACAAACACGATTTTATTAGATTCACCTGTAACTAACAAATCATGTAACAAATCTTGTTTATTATTCTTTTTTGTTTTGTAAGTGCATGCACTTACATCAAAATGAATCTTCGATGAAGGATATTATGTGGAATTGGGAAGGGGTCCGCCCTCGTTAGATAGAATGTCAAAACCCAATTTCCATACATAATATCTGGAGAAGCGGGGGTGAGGTGTCATGGAGCCGTCAAAGACCCATGGCACTGCTTTGCCTCAGCAGGTACTGACCCGTCCTGCTGGGGGATGTCCTTCTGGGCCCCGACCAGAGGACTTAATGCAAGGGGGGCATGAGGGCGCCAACCCTCATGCTGGTCAGCGAGTGGCAACTCCAAAGACTAACAACGAAAGCACGAACACGGATCTGAAGAAATCACTCACGAAATTGGGAATTTATAAAATTTTGGTAGATAAGGCACATTTGCACGGGGTTCATAAAAGACCTTTGGATCTCAATTCAGAGGAACGATGCCTAATCGTGTTAAACGCTTTATATCCAAATGGAATTCCGAACAATATCGATAGCCAAAACAATGAATTTAATTACAATCTTTCAAATTTTTTAAGTAAATGTGGAACTTTATATTGCAGTAGTAAACGGAATTTCAAACGATTTTGTAATAAAAACAAACACTGGCTTTCCACTATTTTTGATATTGAAATACCAAAAGTGAATATCGAGGAAAGTCCTTTACCACAACAAAATATTATAGAATTGGATGAGGCACATTTTTTATTACAAAATAATCCTTCAACTTCGAGAAGTAGTAGCTATGCCTTACAAAAAACTTTAAGACCCCAAGAACTTGGAAGACCCGATACCTGAAACTTCTTTTGGCGCTCATTCCAGTTTCACATCAAATACACATTTATTACAAAGTAATCCTTCGACTTCGGGAACTAGTAGCTTTGACTAACCTTCAATAGATCCGAAACCTGAAACTAATTTTGATGCTTCATCCAGTTCCACATCTACATTTTATGAAAATTTAAGTGATCGCCAAAAGCGCCGTGCACGTAAAGATCTTTAGGAATCGCTTGACGGAGAACCTCATTCAAAACTAATTAAAGTTATGTCGAGAATAGTAACAGACGAAACCGGCGAAAAACTAAATAAAAGTTCTACTCAGGAGTTTGAGTTTATAATAAAGGAATGCTTGAAAAGTCCAACTCGGCCTAAAAAAATCGCAGGAACCATAAAGTCAAAATCGGAACCCAAACCCTATTCTCCTGATGAAGCTCTTTGTTTAATGATTGATATAAAACTATCAGTGGAGGACTATATCTACATGCAACAAGGTGCCAAATCTCGATGATTTAATATTTACCCTCCCTATTATAAGATACAAAAAGCTAAAAAACATTGTTATCTTGATGTTGAAATTGAAATATCAGAACGAGAAGCCAAAGTACCTTTAAATGATTTACTTATGCACACGTTTCGACGAATCATTGACTCTTGCGACCAAAGGGTTTCGGAATATTGCAATCAAAAACAGTTAGATACACTTCACTGCGTTTTTGAGGGTTCATGGGGTTTTGATGGTAGCACAGGACAGTCAACATATAAGCAAACGTTTTCTGATAAAATTGATGACGAACACTGCCTCTTTGCTACTACCTACATTCCGTTGCGCATAAAAAGTCTTGATGGTTTTGTCTTATGGTCAAACCCAAATCCACAATCTTTTAGATTTTGCCAACCAATAAAAATACAATACAGATCAGAATCAAAAGATCTGATTCTGGAAGAAAGGAACTGGGTAGAAGAAGAAATTGAAAATCTTTCACTAATTTATTCGGAAATTTTTGCTGGATATGTCGTTGTCGGAGATCCAAAATTATACCTCACCATAATTGACGGAAAAGTCTTTAATGTCATCACAAATACCAGCTCACAATTACGGTGTGCGTGTATTATTACCCATGATCCATTACCGCAAAGTTTTGCTGATATTCCTAATACTGAATTGGTAACAGACGCTTCTGATGATAATATACTCGTATTATCATCACAAGAAGTTTTGACAAACTCCGATGATGACTGCTAGGTTAGCGTCACGTATCGTTGTAGTCTTAGAGCATTGAGAACATTATAGTAATTGTTTTCAGACAACAGAAACCCAGAAAGAGACACAGAAAGACACGAGAAAGAGTTTACTCAAAGTTAGTTAAATACTAACACACTACACACCTCTGCCTACCCCTTCGGGGAAATACAGGCGTGATGTTATGTTATGTTTTTTTTTTTTTTTTTTTAGTTAAATACTTGGGAAATATCTGGCACTTTTATTTTATTTTTTTATTTATTCAATTGCGACAACCCTATTTCCATAGAAATTTCAAAAATATTTAGAAACTCTCTATCTTCGTATTCCTGCTATTGACGCATGTCATATTTTAGTGTATTATTGACAATAACATTACGCATATATTTAAATGAAAATAAGATGCGACCGTGATAAGAAAACATGAAAAAAAAATGTTTTGTGTTAATCGGTAAAAGTAAAAAATCTCCTAATATATCAAAGGTACGATGCCCCATTTTTTTATCTAAATATATATTATGCTGTTACTTTATTTAAAGGACTAACTAAATATGTATTACAACAATTTTCGAAAATAAAAATTAATTTTGTTTTTCTCACTTTTCAATGAAACCTTAATAACTTTATAATTATAAAAAAAAACACTATAGGTATTTCTGCCAAACCTTTATCGTTACTATAGCTATCGAATAAAAACATAAAATGGACATGGCCGCAACTAAGGCAAAATAACAGACTGTGCACACATACAAGACAGACTCAGAATTACAAGTCGAGATCGAGAATGAGATAAGAAATGCAATTTTCGCGCACTATAATCTGGATTGCTACAAAATGAAATTAAGCAATCAAAAATTTTTTTTATAGATATGCAACCTTATTTAAAAAAATTTAAACAAGCTTTTAATGAACTAAAAGCTTATTTTAAGTATAAGAAGGATTTTTCACGCCTCAAGCATTTAAGAAAATATAAAATTTCTTTGTTTATGTATATTGTAAGTTTTATTTAGTACTTTTTAATTCATTAAAAGCTTGTTTTTAAAAAGGTTTTTTTTGTTGGCTGACGAGCCATCTACTCATTGAGACAAATCTTACAAGCCCAAACTTGGTGTATCTACGATAACCACAGCGGAGAACCTGTGGCCACCTTCAAGCTGCATCATCAGACCCTGATCACTATCTCTCAGCTAACTACGCATTGAGACAAATCTAATAAGCCCAAACTCGGTGTATCTACATAGACTACAGCAGAGATTCTGTGACCACCTTCCGGCTCCATCATCAGATCAGCTCCACCATAATATTACATTATCATCGGGTTTACAAATGTGTACCAAATTTCAGCTCAATCGGAAACCGGGAAGTAGGTCAAATTTAATTTGCAAGATTTTATTACAGACACTGAGACAGATCAACAGGTGAAATTAAATAAAAGCTTGTAAATACAAAAACGTTTGTGTATAAAGAAGAGAAAACTATTGTTGCAAATTACATCTCTACGCAAGATTATGCAACAGTGACTCAATGCTTTATAATATAACACCTTTCTGAATTGTTGTCAGTCTTAGAAATATTGACGAAACTTTCTCTTCTATGTGCTTCGGCAATTACACCTTAGGTTAAACCATTTTGCAGTCTCAAATAATGTTATTCAATATGCTTACAAATACCTAAACATATTTCTAAAGAGACAGAAAAAAAAATCTTAATTTTCTGGAGTAGGCCCTGTAAAACTTTTTAACAAAAAATTAAACCGACGAAAACAGAAACTGAAAAGCGAAAAATAACTAATTATGAGTCGGCGCCAAACGAACTTTTAACAAGCAAAGTGCATGTAAGTTGCAAGTGGCCGAGCGGAGAACGCATTTTTGGAAAGTTATTGTTTATCGTTGAAAAATTCACGTTGTATTTGATGTGACGTTGTTTTTATTATTATTTATTTAAAGTATTTTAATGATCTTCGTTGATTGGTTGTTTGGCGCCGACTCATAATTAGTTATTTTTCGCTTTTCAGTTTCTGTTTTCGTCGGTTTAATTTTTTGTTAAAAAGTTTTATTTTTCATTTTTTTGTGGTTAAAATCTAACTCCAGGTCTCCATTATGTCGTAGTGTCTAGAACTATATTTATGTGTGTCAAGTTTCAACAGAATCGGTTAACAGGTAAGAATTCAGTGGGTGAACAAAAACTCATCCCCTGTTTTACTACCCTTAGGGGTGGATTTTGATTTTGAAATTTAAATGGGACCAACTTCGAGATATACCCTATCCATTAAAAAAAAAATCATCAAAATCGGACCACTCTGTAAAAAGTTATGCGTGGTCATACATAAAAAAAAAAAAAAAAAAAAAAAATATATACGCGTCGAATTGAGAACCTCCTCCTTTTTTTCGTCGGTTAAAAAGCACTTACCTATTTTCCTGCTGGCGACTATTAATAAGTCTCTGCTCATTATGAATTTCATCCATCAACTTTCGGATCTTGTTCTTACATTGTAACAGTTCAGTTTCACAGTTGGCTAGTTTTGAACGCACCAGTACAATCTCAGACTTTATCGTCTTCTCATTTTGTTTGACTATTTCACTTTCCTCCTCTACGTAATTCAAAGTTTGGACCTGTAAGATAGGTACAGAAATGTCATTCCCTAAAGTTCGCCAGTAATTACATCCATGAAGACACTACTATAATAATACCTATGTATGTATAAAGATATCTTTTCGCCTTTCAAAAGTGCTTAAAATTCTGAGAATAATTGTGGTTACTCCCTTAAGAAAATTCAGTCGCCAAAGTTAATTTTTATACAAGCCGAGAAAGCCGTACTGGGGAATGAGGGGCAAAGGCAGTAAATAAAGAAACCGTGTGACTCGTAATTCACGCAAGCTGTGGTAAAACAATCATTTGTTGGGCCATATTCTTGTGAGAAAGTTCAAATTACCTGTTCAGTACCGATCCGTAGCTGATTATCCGCTGAACTAATTTGTTGCTGCAATAGTTCGACTTGCCGCTCCTGTTCCCGACCTTTATTTTCCCAGAAACCGATTTCTGCATCATACTGTGAAATTAAGAGGCATTTTTATGAGTTTTCTATGCAGGACCAAATAATGTTCCTAGGGTAACTCCCTAACATTGAAGGCCATGTACAACTATTATGTTAAATGGGCTCCAATATTTAATCATAACTCCTTAAAGAAAGGTTCTATAAAAACTACACAAACCCCTATAAGGTGACAATCAGAATAAATTCAATTAAAATATTTCTGACGACAAACTCAACTAAAGAACTCATTTGCTTTTGGAGAAACATTAATTTAATGCTTCCTAACCTTTATAAGGTCCACTTGCTGGCTGGATAGCTTCTCCCTCTGATAGTTAACTAGAGAGACCAGTTCCCTATACTGGCTGTTATAGCTGACTGCCTCAGGACTCCTGTTGTCTTGGTTCTCTTCAGGCAGGTTGACGGGCGACATGTGCTGGGGCCGGTTTGAACGCATGCGGTTTGGAGACTTCCTGACGGCTTGGGATGGTGGCGGCGGTGAACGATATGGCGGTGGTGGCTCTCTGTGACACAATTATTAAGTACAACTTTAAGAAAAATATAGTGAAATTTGTTAGAGTAGATGTTTATAAGAATATTTGATTGAATTCCTGTTATGAAAAATTACAAGAGATAATCCTCTCAATTACAAGAGATTATAAAATGTTTGAATTATACAGTACAGTTCATATCAGTTCATTACTCTAATTATGGTAATATGATATAATTGTGAGTTATAAAATGTTCAGAGGCTACAAAGCTAATTAAAAAGTGGGACATGTTTATAAATTAAACTGGATATACTTTGCTGCAGTTTTATTAGAATACATAACATAGATATCAGCCCATTTTTGCCCCATTACTAGGAACAGGCGTCTTCTCAGAATGAGAAGAATTTAAGCGTCAGTCGTCGTCGTCGTTTTACCAGTTTTTTGGAGCTCTCTCAGATGTGCAGGTTACCTCACGATGTTTTCTTATACTGTTAAAGCAAATTCTAATCTAATTCAGATTTATTAGAACCCCCAAATCGAAAACAGAAGCCTTTTGACCTTTTTAATAATTTGGCATTTTGGCTACCTGAATATTCTAACTAATAGTCATACTAGATAGTTTTTATGAATCAACAGAACATTTAGGTCAAGGATCACTTAAATGTCAGTATGTGATGAGTCATATTCATAGGAACTATATTTACACCTTTATTAGTATGGTATGTATTATTATTTTGGAAAAAGAGGTAAGGTCTTTGCAAGCCCCGTATGTCACTACAACCTAAAAGATCTATTGTAACGCCTTTAATATTAGACTACAGCACCTCCCCAAGCCGCAGGCCAACCATAAAGTCGACTATTGCCTTGCCTTGGGGTTTTGAGCATCTGATCTCATCAGCTGAGATTGTGTGGCCTCCAGGATGCTGACTTCTAATGTGGTGCACTGCTTTCCATTCGCATAGGATATGAATGGGTGTTTCATCCTTTTCGCAACAAAATCTGCAAACTGTGGTATCTGTGAGGCACATCCTGTGTAGATGTTTGTTCAGTTTACAGAGCCCTGTAAGGGTTCTAGTCAGGATCCTTATATGGTTCCTGTAGTATGGTATTCACATTTTAAGTCAAAGTTGTGTATAATCCGTTGAAATTTTGGCTATATTCCAGAAGGCTGATGTTCAGCAGTGGATATTAATGAATGGTTATGCTTAGATGAATTTATGTCCTACTACTAAATATTACAGCTTGAAAGAGTGATAGATTTTTTAAAGGTTTATTTGAATTATTCATAGATAATTTAATGTTTCTTGTGATGAGACTAGCTCAGGATGGAATAAGATGATTAAAGCAGAGGAGGCCTATATTCAGTGGCAGTGGCATGCATTGCATATAAGTAATTAGGCAGTACCTACTGCCTTCCTCATTCAAATTCAATAGTGGTGTATGTTACTAACTTTATTTCAATATATAATATATATAGAATGATTATTTATCTTTTAATACACCTATTAATGCTAAATTAATCTTCCTACATAAAAAATCAATAACTTACACCATAATTAAATACAAACGAAGTAAGCCAATGCACACTACTATTCAGTGGGTGCATGTGGCTGCTTGGATAGATAAAATTTGTTATTACATCAAACTATGTTTTTATTATATTACAGGATGGCGAAACAAGCTAAAAGCCCACCTGATGTGTTACCTTTGCCCATAACAACTGCAATACTACCTAGGCTGTTGCCTAAATTTTACTGCAAGTTGGTATATTTAAGTTAATTAGATGTGTTTACCTGTACGGTGGGACATCTTTCAGCACAGGGCTGTCAGACTCAGGTGTTTTGGCTTGCTGCACTCCCTTGACCACCCCAACAGGGTTGCCAGGCGATGTGTTATTCACATTATTATTGCTATAAGTTGGGGTTGTGGTCATTCTGTTTGGAGAGTTCTGGGAATCCAGTATGTTGGGATTTGATGTGTTGTGTCCCCTAAAAGGATAAAAAGTAGAGTATTTTATTTGTGTTTAGTTTTATCAGTTAGAAAATGATAACATATAAAATGTGTTGTGTACATAAATAAATAAACATTGATTCTTTTAAAACCATGGAGGTACTGCATCTGACAATAATAGATAGATAGATAGAATATTCTTTATTGTACACCAATAACATTATTAAACTTAGGACTAACATGTAAAATAAGGGTACATTGGTGGTCTTATAATAAAGCTTTAAAATGCTTTTATTTCATTATGTAGTGTAAAATCAAGTGCTTCTAGCTTTCTTAGCAAGAAGAAATTGTTATTCCAACATATAAACTTGTATAACCATACCCATTTCCTATTGGTGATCTAGAACTGTTGGTTGCCTGAGGTTTCTGGTTGTTGCTAGAGTCAGAACGTCTCAATATGAACTGTATGTCATTGGAATATTCACCCCATTTCATTAGAATCTGAAAATATAGGAGTTGCTACAAAATTGAAATGGTTTACCACAAGACTAACAAAAACAGCAAAATAAAATTATATAAACATGAAGTCAATACATAGGCGGTGGGTTATAGGTGATCAGAGCTGATAATATATTAAATATGAACTGTCAAACTGTGAATATACATCATTCAGTTACAGGATTATAGCCATCAATACAAGCACTAGAAAATATCGTAGCGAAAACAAACCACACTGACTAAAGTATTCATGCAATTCATTGACTTATTAATAGAACAAGATACCTTGAGAGGATACTCTTGGGGCGCAAGTAGCCGCTCATTATTTCGCCATCGCTCTATCAGTGTGAACCTGCCCACTTTTCCAGTAGCATGAGCTAATGCGAAAACTACATCCTGTGTAAAAAGAATCATGACATCAAACATCGAAAGTTACCATAAAAAGTGAAATGGAATTCACAAGGTATTCGAACCGTGTAAGTAGCATAATCAGAATAGAAATATCAGTATACTGACCTGGCAGGTTGTGGTCTCTGTAACCCCACAAACAATCCTTTGTATTCCCTCGACCCAGACCTTCAGCTCCATTAATTTCAAACTATTCACAAACAACTTATAAACAACATATTCAATTAAGACGTCATTTTATCGGTTATTCAGCTTGCGCGAGACTTTTTCCTCACACAATATGAGTTAAAACGCAACACAAACATACCAAAAAACACAATAAAGAAAATAAAGCTTCAAGTGGGTTATGAGAAATTTTCGTTTAGAAACACGTCGCTGCGCTGACATAAGCACAGTGTTGCCGATCCCAACCTTAATTTTAGAATATATATTGGTATTGGTAGGTAAGTTCCGAAAATTGGTAGAAGTTGGTGGAATTTGAAATGAAAAATCGGTAGATTTATCACCCAAGTTAAGTAGGTATTTTTTTCATGATTCAGAAAACTGAGTATTACAGAAGGTTCCTCAAGTACAGTTTAAACTTCAATCACCTGATCACTACTTAAGGATAGAATCGTTACTTGAGTATCGGTCTTATTCCAATAAAGTAATTATAAACTTTAATCTGGACCTCACTAGAGTGATTTCAGATCAAATCTCTGCTCAAATACCGAAACATATGACAGTATAAAATAGAACAAAACTCAGCTGAACTGTGATCAATAAATCTCTGCTTGAGGAATATTCTAAAATTAAATCTCAAGTTGTAGAGGTGTGTAACTCAGCTCAGAACCGGTTCAAATATGCAGATCAATAAGCTGTAGCTGTTGAGCTGAATGCTGCAGCTCAATAACAAAATACGCAGCTCACGGCTCAAAAAATAGTATCTATCCGTCCGACAACGTTCGTTGCACGAAAGATAAAAGATGTGCATGTCAATAACAACCTGTTTGAACCGGTGAGCGGGTGCGGCGATAGATCGGTGGTGAGTCGCAGAGTGAGTGAGCGAGCGCAGCTCAAACAGATCGAACACTCTGTAAGCTCAGCGACTCGCATCACAGGTCATAACTCGAAGTAAGCATATACACAAATTGAGCTGATCTGTGAGCCGGTACACAGCTCCAAAAAGCTGCAGCTCAGTGAGCTGAGCTGCAGCTTACGCATTTTTGCTGAGTTACCCATGTCTACTCAAAACTAGTTTGAAACAGTGATCAACGCTTGAGTATCGTTTTGTAATACGGGCCTTAATAAGACATGCCAAGATTGTAGGTACTATTTGTACCACAAAATATCTAATAGTACGTACTAACGAACAGAACGGTCATTTACCGCCCCCCACCAATTTAAGATTCCTCGCCTGCACCCCGCACGCACCCTCAGTCTGATGGCTGACGGCAATTGGACTGCAAATATATATTACAGTACTCTGTGACTGCAATATTGCAATTTGCAATAGATGCCAATCGCCTGTCTGTCCCTAACCTACACGTGTGTGTGTGCGTTCGTATTCAATTCAATTCAAATATTTATTTGCTTTTAAATATGGTTACAGTAGGTGTTACAAATATATTTAGTAGGTAGTTCAGCATATTTTGTCATAACATAATAACATGCAAATGTTAGTGTTTACAATAAAATTATATTACTAGGTATATTAAATGTTTATCTTCCAAATATTCATTGACTGAGTAAAAGGCTTTTTTAATTAGCAATTTAGGTACGCAGAATTTGCTTGAAGCGTGTCATTGGCAAGCGCGCTGGAAGCTTATTATATATTTTAATACACATTATATAACAACTGCGCCTGTATAGTTATGTCTTCAGTTTAGGAATGGTCAAATTATTTGGAAACCTCGTTTTAAAAGGGCAATTGTCACCAACTTTAACGAAGAGATCTAGATGCAATTTAGTATAATAATAGTATACGTACAGTCAACCGCACGTCGGTGGTAACACTTTGACATTAGCACCATCTTTATTTCGTAAGCAGTAAGGGCGATTTTTGAACTGAAGTGTTTCCACTGTCATGCTGTCGACTGTACGTAATCTTGTATATGTAGGTGGTGCTAGCATTTATATTGTATTGAGTGTCCGAGGTGTCATTATAGGTACGCTCCGTGAGGCTCCGTGCGTCGTTTGCCGTCGTCGAGCGACATAATTGAATCCACCCCTGTCTGAGGTTCTGCAGCTCAGACAGACCCGGTCAATAATGTTCCATTAGACGCATGTCTCTGGTTCATCATCATCATCATCATCATCATTTCAGCCGAAAGACGTCCACTGCTGGACATAGGCCTCCCCCAAGCATCGCCACAACGACCGGTCCTGTGCCTTCCGCATCCATTTGTCTCTGGTTATAGTGTATTAAACTAAATCTATGCACGCATGGCTCAAGTTTAACTCATAGCTATCATATGGTTTTATCCCATCATTATGTTCATTATATTGCAGGTAAAAAAATTATTAAATATACAACGTGTATCAGAAATGCGTGGTCATATTTGAAGAGCTTATTCAGGGGATGCTATTGAACAACTCTTACTTTGGGACCAACCCTGAAATTGTGCAAAAAAATTAGCTGATCCGCTGATCCTTACAGTTTGTCGAGCGACATCGATGATTTACTAGGGAACAGCTGATATTCTGATATTTTTTTCGCGATTTTAGGGTTGGTCCCATACACAGAATATCTAATAGTACCCCATAGTGAAAGTTGTTCTATGCTATGCCCTAGATGAGCTCTTCAAATATGACCACGCATTTCTCATACACGTTGTACCTATACAACGTGTTATTGAAATAACTGAAAACCTCTTAAGGGGTCACTGTACTCGTCAATATGAACAACTTTTACTATGGGACCAATCCTGAAATCGCCAAAAAAATCAGTTGTCCCCTACACTACAACTACATACCTAAAGTCCGTAGTTTTTAGGGTTCCGTAGGGTCCGTCCGTCCATCTGTCCATCTGTCCGTCTGTCCGTCTATCCGTCTGTCCTAATCCTTTACAGCTACAGTTGTAAACATAAGTAAATGAAATTTTGTTAAAAAATGGTTTAGATATAGATCTCAATTTCAAAACAATAAAAAAATCTTGATAACGTATTTTAGGGGTGGCGCCCATACATGTGAAATGGGGATGAAAATTTTTTTTTCGCTTCACCCCCTCGTGTGGGGTATCATTTAATAGGTCTACTAAAATGAAGGTAATGTTTCATACATAACTTTTTTATCAGGTATCAATCAACTCAGCCTATCGCAGTCCACTGCTGGACATAGGCCTCTCCCAAATTGCGCCACAACGCTCGGTCCTCTGCCTTCCGCATCCAGTCCCCCCCAGCCACGTTCTTTAGGTCGTCGGTCCACCTGGCAGGGGGGCGCCCTACGCTGCGTTTGCCGATACGCGGTCTCCACTCAAGGACTCGTCTGCTCCAACGGCCATCGGTCCTTCGACAGACATGGCCAGCCCACTGCCACTTCAGCTTACTGATCCTACAAGCTATGTCGGTCACTCCGGTTCTTCTCCGGATAATCTCGTTACGGATTTTATCCTTCAAAGAAACTCCAAGCATAGCTCGCTCCATAGCTCGCTGAGCGACTTTAAATTTGTGGACTAGCCCAACTGTCAGTGTCCACGTCTCGGCACCGTAAGTCATGACTGGCAGGACGCACTGGTTGAAGACCTTTGTCTTCAAACTTTGCGGTATAGGCGACGAGAAGACTCGGCGAAGTTTGCCAAATGCTGCCCAGCCCAGACGGATCCTTCTGTTGGCTTCTTTCTCGAAGTTGTGTCTACCAAGCTGAATTGCCTGCCCTAGGTAGACGTATTCCGTTACAACTTCGAGTGCCGACCCTTCGACGAATATTGGCCTCGGCATGACATGCATATTGAACATGACTTTAGTCTTGTCCAGATTCATGCCGAGACCGACACATCGAGAGGCTCCGTTTAAGCTGTGCAACATTTCGCCCAGTTGTTCCAGCGACTCAGCCATTACAACGATGTCATCGGCAAAACGGAGATGTGAGATGTTCTCGCCGTTAACGTTGATACCCTGTCCAGTCCAGTCCAGCGTCTTGAAGACGTCCTCCAACGCGTTAGTGAACAATTTCGGGGATATTACATCCCCTTGTCTCACCCCTCTGCGCAGTTGGATTGGCTTCGTCTTTTGGTCCTGAAGCTGAACAGTCATGGTAGCAGCGTTGTATAGGCATCTCAGCATCTCTATATACCGCTCATCAATGTGACATCGCTGAAGAGCATCCAGAACTGCCCAAGTTTCGATAGAGTCGAAGGCCTTCTCGTAGTCCACGAATGCCATACACAGCGGCTGATTGTACTCTTCAGACTTCTGTATGATCTGCCGAACAGTATGGATGTGGTCTACGGTGCTATAGCCTTTTCGAAACCCAGCTTGCTCTGGTGGCTGGAATTCGTCGAGTCTTCCGGCGAGACGATTCGTGATGACCCTCGAGAACAGCTTGTACACATGACTCAGGAGTGAGATGGGTCTGTAGTTCTTCAGAAGGGTTTTATCCCCTGCCGTGCCTTTATTGCCGTGTGGTATCCGGCAAATAAAAAGAATAGACCACCCCCCCTCTACCCATGGGTGTCGTAAAAGGCGACTAAGGGTTGAAATCAGGAGGATGGGCAGCAGCGTCCTCCTGTGCACTAACATCGTGCAACATCACCCACTGCGGTCACCAACCCGCCTGCCCAGCGTGGTGACTATGGGCATACATCTCAATGCACGCACAACTAAAAAAACGGCCCCCAGTTCCCGGTGGTCCCTCTATTCCCGACTACGGTAGCGGTCGTGGTAACGGTGGGACGGGGGGTGCGAAGAATCCCCGGGTTACGGCAGGCTACCAAAACCGACGACTCTATCTGGCAGCGTATAATGGACAAACGTTGAGACTGGACCATCACCTCGCCGAGCTTGAAGTAGAGTTAAGTCATATAAAATGGCATATACTGGGGTTATCCGAAGTCCGTAGAGAGGGAGAGGACACGATAACCCTGGAGTCAGGACACTTACTCTACTTCCGCGAAGGTGATCAGCTCTCCCAAGGTGGTGTTGGTTTTCTTGTCAATAAGGCCCTCGTGAACAACGTTGTGGAAATCGGTAGTGTGTCGACACGGGTAGCGTACCTTGTAGTAAAGCTAAATGATAGGTACAAGCTGAAAATAGTGCAGGTATATGCGCCGACCTCGACACACTCTGACGATATAGCCGAAGCGATGTACGAAGACATAGCTAAGGCTATGAATAGTACCGCTAAGGCTCACTACAACGTTGTTATGGGGGACTTCAACGCTAAAGTGGGAGTACAAGAACGCGGCGAATCGAAAATCGGACCTTACGGTTTGGGGCGCAGAAACCACAGGGGCCAAATGTTGGTCAACTTCTTGGAGTCCCAGGGGCTCTTCTTAATGAACTCTTTCTTTAAGAAGAAGCCCCAAAGAAGATGGACCTGGAAAAGCCCCGATAAGGTGACAAGGAACGAGATAGACTTTATCATGACGGATAAGAAGCACATATTTAGAGATGTCTCTGTGATCAATAGGTTCAACACCGGAAGCGATCACCGACTTATCCGAGGCACTCTAAATATCAATTTTAGAGCTGAAAGAACGCGCATGATTAAGTCTACTCTCCGACCTTCGCCGCTCCAAACCAGTTTGGGCTCCGAAAGGTTCCAAGCGGAACTTCAAAATCGATTCGACTCGCTGGAAACCACTGGCAATATTGAGGAGAAAACCAACACCATAGTCAAAACATTGCAGGAACTGTCTCGAAAATTCTTTCCGCCGCAGCGTGGAAGCAAGATGCCCAAGCTTTCGACTGAGACTCTCGATCTGATGAGGAAAAGACGGGAAATGTCAGCCGCGCATTCGTTTTCATCAGATAATAGGTCCTTAAACCTACAGATTAGGAAGCTGATGCGACGTGACCTCCGCCGCTCCAACACCCGCGCCGTTGAGGCTGCGATTGAGCAAAATAGGGGGTCGAAAGTTTTCGCTCAGCAGCTAGGGAGGACCCATCTGATGAAACTGAAAGCCGCGGATGGCAAAATTGTCACCTCTAAGATCGAGATGCTTGATGAGGTCGAAAACTTCTATGGGCATTTGTATTCCACGAAAACGGCGAGACCAGCGGTTCCTAGCAATGACGACAAAAGAGCCCAGCTCACGCGCCATTACACCGAGGATCTTCCGGACGTTGACCAGGGCGAGATTAGGGCGGCCCTCGAGCAGCTTAAGAACAACAAAGCTCCGGGCGATGACGGCATTACTACTGAACTCCTAAAAGCAGGCGGGGCTCCGGTCCTGAAGGAGCTACAGAGTCTGTTTAATTCCGTCATCCAACAAGGCTCTACACCGGAGGCATGGAGCGGGAGTGCGGTGGTACTGTTCTTATCAGGTATACGATCTGCGAAATACAGTTCGCCAAAGTGGCTTGCAATGTGTGTCCCTCCCCCCTCCCCAGCCATTTCTAAACTATGCAACGTAGAAACTTATAGTCTTCCACATTTATAGACCATTATAAAAACTCTCTTTTAAAATTATTTCGAGTATAATGTGATTATAAAATTCCGAGTTATAGTGAGAAAACTGAAAAATACTTAAGACGTCCTAGTTCATAGGTCATTGACCTTAGAGAAATATGGTCTTAGCAAATAATGCTCCTTTTTAGTTACTTTCTATTTTAAAAAATCACAAAAAGAAACTTTTTGTTATATTGATATGACACACTTTTTAAATTTAGCGCTAGGTGGCGCTGTTTGCAAAAACTAAAATAGCAATGATTAATATTCGATTTGATTCGTTTGTAATTAGACCGTCAGTATAATAACTTTATGAATTAGACCTACTTAAGGAACCCTATAATACTGACTGAGCATGTCCCGACATGCTCTTGGCCGGTTTTTTTTTAGTATTATATTCTCTTTGAAAATCAACAAAATGTTTGGCCGAGTTCCAAGTTGGGCCACACTCAATTGAAGACTACGTAGTAGGTACACTTCTTAGTAGGTATGCGTGCAAGACCAATATTCCTTTTAAACATTCGTGTAAATCATTGTATAAAACTAGGAAAAGCAGGCCCTTATTACACTTCACATCCTGATCATTTAAACGCCCCCAAGGTGGTAAATTGAAAACGGCCTCCAAGCAATTTTTCTATTGTCTAGTGGAATCAGAGAATATTTCTCCAAAAAATACGTTTACCTCTACGAGGAAAGAACCTACTTATATGTCCTTAATCGTAGGTTTACCTAAGATGTAAATCTTTCTTTAAACATTTCCACTACTTTATGAATTCTGCGTGAGTCTTATTCATAATGACGATGACCTAATTTCTCAGAGAAACCAGCCTAATTTAATTAGAGTGGTACTGGCAAGTTTTTATTCTGACATTTTGACATTTATGATTGCATTGTTTGATACTGCAGTACTCAAAGATAATATTATGATAATATAATCACTACGTTTAAGCAGTACTGCACAAAGAATTATTGATTATTTCAAACGATAAACAATTATTTTTACAATTTACATGTAATGAATCATGGCAACGCAAGAAGAAGACGACGGGGTATTAAGTTTAATTCACTATATATTTTTTAGACATAGGTACCTCTCCTACTTAGCTCTCCTTATTAAAAGAACCACAAAGCACCGTATAGACTGTTTGCACTAAAGAAATTGTACTAAAGGTTTGCACAAAGATAGTGGGATTGGAGAGAAACGCAGACAAGCAGTGTAGTAACTTAAATTAGAGTGCTTCGGCGGATGGAGTCCCTAACGGGATTCTCCGCCACCCATATCCATTTTGGGTACCAATTCTGCGAGAGTACATTCGAAAAAAAAAAGAAAAAAAAATTGTTGGAGTGCTTGTTTAACGTATACAACAGTGGACAAGTGAGAATACAATAATAGATACCATTGTAGCCCATTGGCAGTTTACTACCCACGATTTTTTATCCATGCGGTCCAGGCCACATCTTATGATCGAGTTCCGCCAACTGATTTTATTCTAGTCTACCATGAGTCTACCACAAAAATTATATAATCGCTGGGTTGGTGAATGGTGACCGCTGAACACAGTAAGCCTCAAGAAACCACGTATACAAAGTTTTGCATGTGAACGCAGTCGTAAAATGTTGGCGGAGACCGGGGGTGGACGGCGTGTTATGATTGGTCGGCTCAAATGTTCTGTGGTATAATTGGTGCCGCTCGCTGACGGACTGACGTCTGATTGGCGGTGGGGCGTATGATATGCAGTACTACTGCATATGCGTGGTGACCGGGGGTGTCCGGCTAATCGGCGTCTAGAGGCTTACTGGTCTATGCCGCTGAAACAAAAAATCCACTCAAATAACTTGCGTGTCCGTGTCTTCCATAACAAGCAATTAAGAGTAGTAGTTCTATACACTCCCCTGTACCACAGTCTAGCCACTCCAAAAAGTCGGCCAACGACAGTTAAGCCTTTAAGCGTCCCAAGCTGCCTTCAAAAATGTCCCGAGTTGCCTTTAAAAACTGTCAATGTAAATTTTCTTTGAACCACTGCATGGAATAGATAATTACACTGTGACTGTACCTAATAATTAGTGATGTGCCGGATCATTAAAAATGTATATTCGCGGATACGAATACGGATACGAATAATTAGTGTCTAAATCCGCGGATACGGATACGGACCTCAACTTTTGTAGCATTTCGTATTCTATCGGCGCCACGCCGCCGCGCCGCCGCCGTGCCGGTGCGTGAGACCTAGGACCGACAGTTGACGCTTTGCGTTAGTACTAGTAGTAACGCGACGTGTTTTGATTTGCACTGCAAGTGTTTTTGTTTATAGTTTAGTGTGACACAAGATAGCATAGTTTACGTTTTTGGTTTTGGAGACGTTATATGTAAAAAAAAATGTTAGGAATAAAAAGTAATTTGATTTAAGTTATTAATATTTAATTACTACCTTTCTTTAAAATTTCATATACGTATTGAAAGGACATCATTCAAATTGGGCCTTTACAGAAAGTCAGCCAGAAAAAAAAATGCTATAAATCGTTAGAACTGGTCTTTTGGAGCAATAGTTATTATGGCACCAAAGCTGTCGGGTGATTCTGTAACCTGCTACAAGGGTTCGAAAAACAGAAAAACAGATAATTTCATATGAGAGTTTGTAATTTTGAGCAACAATAGGTCATTTTGAGCAATTGTTATTACGGCACAAAAGCTGTGGGATCATTCTGTAACCTGTTATAAGGCTTTGTAAATTTCTTTTTTTTTACAAAAGCTCGTCATTTAGAGCAGGACGCAAATAATGCATATACAGAAGCTCAGGTGGCTCAGGGAACCTGTGAACGATACTGGTTTCTCTACTAACTCCACCCCGAGTGAGAGTGAGCGAGACAAACACATTCAAAAAGCTGTGTGGTGATTCTCTGTTCTGTTATAGAGCTCATCGTTTTGAGCAACAATTGGTCATTTGAAGCAATTCTTATGGCACAAAAGCTGTGGGTCATTCTGTAACATTTTCATACAGACCTTGTCATTTTTACCAATTATTCTACAGTATAGAATATATCCCCCCTTTTGGGGGAGGCCTTTGTCCAGCACTGGACGTCTTGTGGCTGAAATGATGATGATGATAGAATACGCGCACGGCGTGTTTTAGACACGCTGGCCGCACGGTCGTAGCGCACGGCTCCTACACGCCAGGCGTGTAATGGCCGCACTGTAGTTTCGTTTGCTACGACTATGTGGCCACACAACAGGTGCGTAGAAAGACGCATTAAAGGTCAACGTGGTCAAATGTTTGCCAGCAGCCTACGTATTAAGGCACAAACAACGCATAAACACAAGCTGAAGTTCACAATAACCTACCAATGGACTATATCTACCGGTTTTTCTGCTCGTTCTAGCTCATTGTATGAGTGAGCGAGACAGAGACATTAAAAAAAGGAAGTTTACCTATTTCACACCATTACGAAAAATGCAAAACGTTTGACGATTTGCTCAGCCATGTTTGGGTATATCGATCCTGTAGGGGTATGGTATTATTTATGGTAGGTGAAACAAGCTATAGGCTCAGGATAGAATCGTTACTTGAGTATCGGTCTTATTCCAGAACGGTAATTATATACTTTAATTCAACAACATAACACACGAATTTAACCTGAAATTGAATAGAAATCTCTACTCAAGTGTAGTCTGGACCACACTAGAGTGATTACAGATCAAAACTCTGCTCAAATACCGAAACAGGTGACAGTATAAAATAAAGCTAAACTCAGCTGAACTGTGATCAATAAATCTCTGCTTGAGGAACGTTCTAAAATCAAAGCTCAACTCAAAACTAGTTTTAAACAGAGATCAATGCTTGAGTATCGTCCTGTAATACGGGCCCACAGACCAGTAAACCTCTAGACGCCGATTAGCTGGACAACCCCGGTCACAACGCATATGCAGTACCACTGCAAATGATACGCCCCGCCGCCAATCAGACGTCAGTCCGTCAGCGAGCGGCACCAATCATACGGAATCATACCACCAAACATTTGAGCCGACCAATCATAACGCGCCGTCCGCCCCCCGGTCCCCGCCAACATTTTACGACTGCGTTCTCATGCTAAACTTTGTATAAGCGGCGTCTTGAGGCTAACTGGTCTGTGTACGGGCCTAAGACATCAAGATGGAAAGTGGAAATGTGATTGTAATAATGTATCCAACGTACATAAAATCGAAGGGAATGACGGGGTCTAGTGAGCGAGCGCAGCTATCGAAACCTAACCTATCCGAGTCAGGGTGCCACAATTTTCGAGTTCTCTTCGCTCACTCTAGCACCCTAGATTCCCTCAGTTTATCTTTATTAATACTTTGGTTACCCTACGAGATCGATATGGCTGATGGCTGATACCCAAACATGGCTGAGCAAATCTTCAAACGTTTTGCATTTTAAGTTATACATACATACATACATATTATCACGCCTGTTTCCTATTGGGGTAGGCAGAGACTAGATTTCCACCTGCTACGATCTTGACACACCTCTTTCGTTTCATCTACGTTCATTAAACTCGTCATGCATGCTCGTCAGTTTAGAGTAATATTAACCTGGCATTTTTTGAGAACGTCCGTGATTTTAAGTTATCGTGGGTATTAGTTTTGTTTCGACTGCCTCGTTGGTCTAGTGGTCGCAAGCGCGACTGCCGAGCGTGGGGTCATGGGTTCGATTCTCGGGTCGGGCAAAGTGTTATTGGGTTTTTCATTAGGAAATTCTCAGTAGCAGCCCGGAGTATGGATTTGTGCCGGTTGATGGCAATAGGCTTGCCCCCTATTACATGGGACTTTAACATAACTGGCGAAATGTGGGTATACTATACACCTCTGCCTACCCCTTCGGGGAAAATGCAGGCGTGATGTTATGTTGTTATGTTATGTAGTCATTTTGAGCAGTTGTTATTATGGCACCAAAGCTGTAGGGTCATTCTGTAACCTGCTATACGGGTTCTAACAATTTATAACATTTTTTTTTTCTGGCCGGCACTTGGACAAAAGGCCCAAAAATGTATGAACGCTGAATGTTCTCCTTTATTAATTTAAAAGATCCGTTCAAGATCCGCCAAAAACTTGCGGATACGGGTACAGATCTTATTTTTACCTCGGATATTCGCGGATATGGATATCCGGCACATTACTACTAATAATAGCTCAATACCTTTATAAGCATTTTTTTTTAGTTCTTGCTTGTTTAACGGCAAGGTGCACTACGTGTAGGTTAGGATGACTTCTGGGGAAGCCAGATATGGCATCCACTTTCTCCTTCCTAATACCACATCGACCTATATTTTTAAAGAGTTTCTTGATACCTACTTACAACCTAAGTGTTTGTGTTTTGTGTTTCATGTCCCTTCATCCTTTAATTGATTTTATTTTAGGACATCGCATTTAACGTCGAAGAAGTACAAAAGATCGTGAGAGATAACATAGAGTTGTGCCTGGGAGGTAACTCGTATAGCCATTCACGATGTCCGCAATGGATCAGCATAATTACAGACAAAACTCTTGCAAGATTGAATAAACTGAATAAGCCTTTCAAATATATCTGTAAGTAGTTGTAGAATAGCTATTGCGTAACTAATTTCTATGTAAATTGTGAAAATAAAAAATCGCTCACGAGCAGGATTCAAACCTGCGGCTACACAGCCAACACCAGCAATGGTAGTATATGTGACACCATATATATCGTAAGACATCAATGTAGGTACCTACCATATACTGAGAAATTAAAATTATTCTATCCTATTCTATTCTGGCTCAGTAGGTACGCTGAGCCACCAAGCTACCGTGAACACTGATCGTGGTATCGAATTTAACTTCCACTTCCACTTAGTTTATGTCTTTCGGTGACGTCAACTGAGCTAGGAGTCGCAGGTTTGAATCCTGCTCGTGAGCGATTTTTCTTTTCACAATTTATATCTTAAGATTTCGCTTCGCATGCGTATTTACGCATATGCGTTAAAAATAATAAAATGATTAATTTCTATAATTAAAGTCCCATTTATTGGCTATATGCAAGGTGAATGGTGGGACAGTCAAATCGATCGCAGCGCACGCTGTGGCAGAAATGTGAAACTTATCGGGACTGTGTTTTGTATTTCTACACTAAATCCTTTCGATGTTTATGAGGTAAAGAAGGAAATAAGTCACAACCCCAAGACTTGTTGTGTTGTTAACTGCACAAATAATGTAAAAAATATTTTGTGTACAAGTTACCTGGAAATTGGAGCAAAAAAGGAAATGGGTACTTAACTGCTGTATAAAGGATAAAGCAAGTTATTTGACTGGAAATTAATAATTAAGGCACAATTTAGAGTAGGTTCTTATATTTAAAGATGTTTTGTGGAGTGTCAATTTAATTGAAGTTTGCCTTATAATATTATTTTGTTGGGCTCATAACTTTAGCCGTTAATAATACTGACTTTTAATTTTTCTCACATGTTCTGCTAAAACATTTTTTTTCCTTTTGTCACAGCTTCAGGTTGGAAAGATATTATATGTAAATTATTTTAAAATACTCTTTAATATCGCCAATATTACAAATTCATTTTAATTTTTAACTTAATTTTAGTCGATATTATCAAAATATGGCAACATAAGTATTTTTTTTTAAAAGGGTGGTATGCCACTGGTCAAATTTCTTTGTCCAATTTTTCCTTTCTTACCCGTGTTACTACCAATCTTTCTACCAGTAGTAACACAGGTAATTTAATTGCCTTTGTTACTACTGTAGTTGTAAGTTGTAAGAAGGGAAAAAATAAATTACCCGTGTTACTACCTAGTAGTAATACAGTTATTTTAGTATATATACTTGTAGTAAGTTGTAAGAAGGGAAATTACAAGTTGGCCGTGTTATTACCTAGTAGTAATACAGGTAATTTAATTGCCTTTGTTACTACCGCAGTAGTAACTTGTAAGAAGGGAAATAAAAAATTGCCCATGTTAGTACCTACTTTCAATAGCAAATAGAAACTTCTTTGGCAAATATG
The DNA here is from genome assembly GCA_949699075.1 of Asteroscopus sphinx. Lineage (NCBI taxonomy): Eukaryota > Metazoa > Arthropoda > Insecta > Lepidoptera > Noctuidae > Asteroscopus > Asteroscopus sphinx. The sequence goes on along the minus strand of OX453022.1, from coordinate 13,839,950 downwards.
GTTCATTAATAGGTACTTAAATTCTTTTTGACAGATGACATGAATCCGAGTTTTAAGTTCCTATTTTAGTTTTCGATCGTCTCTCGTGCAGAATAGAAGTGCTGCCATTTTCAATCCCATAGTTTTAACAATGACAATGTAACAGGGAAAGTCAGCCTTGATACTGCCGACGGGATGTTTCATTGTCCTCAAAAAAGGATTTTTACATTTTCCGCCAAGAAAAATGTAAGTACCTATTAATTAACCATATTTGCCAAAGAAGTTTCTATTTCCTATTGAAAGTAGGTAGTAACACGGATAATTTTTTATTTCCCTTCTTACAACTTCATACTGCGGTAGTAACAAAGGCAATTAAATTACCTGTATTACTACTAGGTAATAACACGGACAAATTTTCATTTCCATTCTTACAACTTACTACTGCAGTAGTATCAAAGGCAATTAAAATAACTGTATTACTACTAGATAGTAACAAAGGTTCCCCTCCTTACAACTTACAACTATAGTAGTAACAAAGGTAATTAAATTACCTGTGTTACTACTGGTAGTAAGATTGGTAGTAACACGGGCAAGAAAGGCAATTTCTTGGTCCAATCCAATTTATTTGATGACAAGTTTTTTTTACATACAACATTTGATGAAAGTCATCTAATTTCTTTGATCAAAGTCAGAATTCAATTCAATTCAATACATTGGACAAATAAATTTGACGAGTGGTATACCACCCTAATTCACGGGTCCCGAAATGACGTTTCTTATTGCAGCCGCTAGGCAGCGCCCCTGTCGTGCACATAGCACATAGCCAATTATATAACAATCTGTCATTTCCAGCTCAAAAATTCGAATTGTTTGCCCCATGAGTCATGACTCTGACACTGTGTATCCAAAAGAACGGGAGATGTAGAGGGTGCTTTTAAACTAACCCAATAATTGTTATAACAACTGAAAATTTCATGGAGTTTTAAGTACTGCGGATATGAAGTAAATTAAATGGTTATTTGGCCCCCTAGCGAAAGTAAAGATCACAACAGGGAGGCCAAACGCTAATTTAGTTTTTTCACCTGCAGTGAGAATCACAATAACCCAGAAGAATGGAGCGGGCTTGCACACAGCTGCAGCGTACTACTGGGACACCGCTACAGATGGCACCTGTACCGTACGCTGGGAGAACAAGTACATGTACTGCATAGTCAATATTTGGGGACTCGCTCTTCAGATCTGAATAAAATAGCTTTTACGATACCATTTTTTTTATTAGATAGTTACTCAGATCTTGTAATTAAGTAGACATCAAAAATAGCGGTGTGTAACTCAGCTCAGAACCGGTTCAAATATTCAGATCAATAAGCTTGAGATTTTTAGCTGCAGCTGAATGGCAAAATACGCAGCTCACGGCTCAAAGAAAAGTATCCAAAGTATCTATCTGAGCGACATCGTTCGTTGCACGTGAGATAAAAGTGTCCATTTCAATAAAAACCTGTTTGAACTGGTGAGCCAGAGCGGCGATAGATGTCTGCGAGTCGCGGAGTGAGCCGCGAACGTGCGCTCAAATAGGTCAAACGCTCTTTATGCCCAGCGACTCGCATCACAGATCATAACCCAAAGTAGCCGCTCAAAGAGTCGGTTCACAGCTCCGGTAAACTGCAGCTCACGCATTTTTGTCGAGGTACCCATGTCTAGTCGTCTGTGGTCTAGTCAAAGAGGTTAACGTTAACTCGTGCTTTACGGCCAAAATTAATATCCAATCTATCCACAATTTACCCTACTAGAGATAGAAATTTGACTTATTTTGTATGGAGCGTACGTCAAAATTCTATCTCTAGTATGCCAAATCGTGGATAGATTGGTTATTAATTTTGGACTTTTACAGTTTTATAATATTTAAGATAATAAATAAAATGTTTATGTTAATATTTATTATTATTATTACCAATAGGTGAATACGGAACAAATTAAAATAATAAACTGAAAATAAATGTGACAACCCTGCGGTATGACGTAACGTCTAGACAGAAGCGGCATTTCCCGCAACTTCAAAGGCGATGGACCACTGGTAGTTTTAATTACGCTGTGGTATCACCACAGAATATCTAATAGTACTAACGTAGTATCACCGTGTATGGAAATCTCGATAATCCATCAATACCTGTGATCAATACCATGAAGTTAGAATATTTACTCTAACTTCATGATCAATACTATAGTTATTTCGCGGAATATCGATCGGCAACACTGGCATTTGAATCTGTCTAACTACCATAGAGTATACATTCAAACTACAAAGTTCAATTTTCAGAGTACATTCGAACTACAAAGTTTTAGGTTCGTATTACAGAACGTTCCTCAAGTACAGTTTGATCTATCAGTCTACCTACAATCAACTGATCACTACTTAAGGATAGAATGGTTACTTGAACATCGGTCTTATTCCAACACGGTAATTAAAAACTTTAATTCAACAACATAACACACGAATTCAACCTGAATTAGGAAAGAAATCTCTACTCAAGCGTGATCTCGACCACACTTGTTGAGTGATTACAGATCAAATCTCTGCTAAATACCGAAACAGATGATAGTGTAAAATAAAGTTAAACTAGACTAAATAGATAATTTTTTTAATTTTATTTGGTAGGTTTTGCAAAAACATGACGTCAAGTTTACGACAGCCCAAAGGAAACGGAGATTATAAGATGTTTATGTTTTTGAAGGTTTCCTCATTGAAATAAAAAAATGTAACAGAATAGTTGCTTACAATATACACCAAACAAGTAGAGCATACGAAGGCTGAATACCAGTAGGCCTAGTACGAGTTTGACACTTACCGATACTTCCATCGAATTCGACGACTTTCATTCATTAATCAGTAGCGCCCCTGGCGGATACGAGGAGGAACTAGTTGTTTATGAATGAAAATCGACGAAAACTATGAAAGTATTATAAAGTGTCAAACTCGTACTAGGCCCCCTGGCGTGAACAAAGCGAACGAGTTTTTTTTCGCTGTGCATAAAGGCATAAACATACTTGAGTAATACAAATCTTTACAAAAGTACAAACATGAAAAAAATCTTCATTCATTACATTAAGGAAACAAAAATTACACGCACAGAAAGGCAAAAAGGACACATGGAATGATAACGGATTGATTTATTTGACGTCGAGGATTTTCTAATAAACTAATCATTTAAAGCGATTCTTCGCTATAATTCAATAATTGAGAATGAAATAAAAATAGTACTTTAGTATTTATCAAATTTACTAAGTAATGAAATACTTATTGTTGAATTTCTGTTAAAAATCACATTATATTAGAAAATTTAAAATAGCAATACACAGGCAATCTTCAGATAAATGCTAATTTGTGTGTGCCCTGTTCTTATTTAGCAAAATTTTGAGAATGCTGTCCATTGCCCGTCCTTGCCAATTCATCCACTACTAATACTAATGGTAGTGATGTGATTATGACGAGTTCGGAAGTACTTAGGTCAAGGCTCAGGGGGGGGGCAATTGCCCCCAGTGCCACCCCCTGGATCCGCTCCTGTATGCCACTCGTATTGTGTAGGTATTTCTAGTCCATAGATTTCATAGGTCAGTGGCGCAGAGCGAGTTTATTCCAGACCACTAACTACATTCGCGCACTGTGGGCCTAGTACGAGTTTCACACTTATGAATACTTTCATCGTTTTCGTCGACTTTCATTCATAAATCAGTAGCGCCCCTGGCGGATACGAGGAGGAACTACAGATTTAGTAATGAAAGTCGACGAATACTTTAAAAGTATTCGTAAGTGTCAAACTCGTACTAGGCCCCCTGGTGTCTTATGAGACAGCAGCACGCGTAGCACATATACAAATGTACTTTACTTACATATACAATGTACTTTACTTTGTGGCGTAGCATTACCACTGTAGACAAGGGTTTTGTCTACGAAGGAATAGACAAAATGACAGTTAAAGTACTATAAAAATAAATAATAAATATCTTCGGGACATTTTTACACACCACCTTAGTCCCAAACTAAGCAGAGCTTGTGATATGGGTACTAGACAATGGATATAATACTTATATACTTTTTTTTTTGTAAATACATACTTATAATACATAAGAAACACCCAGACCAACACAAACACTTATGTTCATCACACAAATATTTGTGTCCTGTGGGAATCGAACCCACGACCTCGTGATCAGCTAAAACGTAGTGGTTATATTCTCTTTGATCAGCAGTCCGTGGGACCCTGCCATACGGACAACTGGTATGTACTTATTCGGCATGTTTTCCTGAACACAAAAAGTGCGGTAGTCACTTCCTAGGTGTATGGGGGGGTAGCTATGACGCAGCAAAGATGGCGGCCGGGCTAATCTGTTTAGCGATATTTCTAGATAACTACGGGACCGATTCTCATAAATAAGATGTCAAACGAAAGAACATACAATGCACATTATTTGATTTCATACATTTGTTCATGTGAAGCCAATACTAACAGAAATATTAACAAAAAACTACATTTTGAAAAGTAAAACTCCTATTTATATGTAAATATCTCGGTAACCGTCAGGATTATGGAAATTACGTTAAAGTAAACCGTATTGCTAATTTTATCACCTTTCTAAAAAACCTTAAATCAATATAATCAAGCAATAAATAACGGAGCTAGAGCCGTTTAAGTGAGCGTCGGTAGCGCCGAGCTGACGACGGTAGCTGAGCCCTTGGTACGAATAATCTCGAATTGAGTACAGTTTCTTAACTCGAAATGTGGTTCTATCCGGCAGAAAGCATGAAACTTGGCATGTATAGAGCTTTTATATTATGTGCTTCAATTTATAAGTAGAAACACAACGAAAAAGTATTTTTCCCCCCTCTCCCCTTCCTTTGTGTCCCCAATCGTAGTTTTTTAAATTTTCTATGAAAATGGTTAATGTTTCGAGAAAACGGTCAAAGACCAATATATTTTTCATTGAATTATCTACAATATTGTCATTAGATGTATGTTGATAGGACTTACGGTTTTCCAAATAAGCTAACATTGATTGGTGTAAATAGGTACAGGGTTTCAAGCAATTTATTGAAACTTCCCATCATGTCCAGTTAAAATTTTATGTATTTTTATTTATGACTTATGCATATGCATATGTTTGTGTAGCAATCTCTCCGGCCCTTATAACAGGCGTCACTTCTCCTCCACTGGCACCTTGGATTCCTTGGATCGTGTTTAGGGGGCACTGGTCTACTTACATACATGATAAATAAGAGGGTGGTCACTGGCAAGGGGAGACCTAGTTCTTGAAAAGTACCCGGTAGAGTTATTACTCTGTCACTGCTAGTAGTAACCAGCAGTGACGGAGTAATAACTCTACCGAGCCAGTGGTGGTAGTTAGTGGAGGAGAAGCGATCTTTTGGCGAGATATGATATCGTGACTTACGACAACACAAGCGACGTGGAAGACCAAGCAAAGAAGGCGTTATTTATCAAGGGAAGGGCTATGCGGATGGATAAGCTGCCGACAACATTTGCCACTCTTCTACGGCAAACGAAACGAACATGTTTACAGGCGGGATTGATCTGGGGTCAAAGCTTGATAGCAATTAGCAACCCCTGAATATCCTAACTTCAAGGATTGGGAACGGAAGAAAGAAGATGGTGTTTGGACTCCATTATTGAGTACGGAAAAGGAAACCTCAGTTTCCGTAAAGGGGTTGACGAAATGTTCCTGTCACAGCTGCATTACAGTTTGATATCTATGTAGGCTTCGCTACACTGGCCTGTTATAAGGGCCGGAGAGATTGCTACACAAACATATGCATAAGTCATATTTAAAATACATAAAATTTTAACTGGACTTATGGGAAGTTTTAATAAATTGCTTGAATCCCTGTATTTACACCAATGAATGTCAGCTTATTTGGAAAACCATAAGTCCTATCAACATACATCCAATGACAATATTGTGGATAATTTTATGAAAAATATATTGGTCTTTGACCGTTTTCTCGAAACATTAACCGTTTTCATATAAAATAAAATAAACCACGATTGGGGACACAAAGGATGGGGATAGGGGGGAAACAATCCTTTTTCGACGTGTTTCTACTTGTAAATCGGAGCACATAATATATAAGCTATATGCATGCCAAGTTTCATACTTTCTGCCGGATAGGACCGTATTTTGAGTTAAGAAGCTGTACTCAATTCGAGATTATTCGTACCAAGGGCTCAGCTACCGTCGTCAGGTCAGCGCTACCGACGCTCACTTAAACGACTGTGGCTCTGTTCTTTATTTCTCGATTGTATTGATTAAAGATTTATTAGAAAGCTGATAAAAATAACAATACGTCTTATGTTAACGTAATTTCCATAATCCTGACGGTTACCGAGCTATTTACATAATAAAAAGAGTTTTGTTTTTCAAAATGTAGTTTTTTGTAAATATTTCAGTTGGTATTAGCTTCACATGAACAAATGTATGAAATCAAATAATGTGCATTGTATGTTCTTTCATTTGACACCTTATTTAAGAGAATCGGTTCAGTAGTTATCTAGAAATATCGCTAAACAGAATAGCCCGGCCGCCATCTTTGCTACGTCATAGCTACCCCCCCCATACCCCTAGGAAGTGACTACCGCACTTTTTGTGTTCAGGAAAACATGCCGTATAAGTACATACCGGTTGTCCGTATGGCGGAACTAGGTCCCACGGAAGTGTCGGAAATCTCAATTGGCACCCGTACTAAATAGTAGACACCATAGCGTAGATAAGTAAATATAGATTCACGCTATGGCAGTCCTATACCTAAACGTAGTGGTTATATACTCTTTGCCTATACCTGCATGGGCAATGAATTAGTGCTTAAGCGCGAGCGCAGCGAGCGGGTAGGTAATTTTTTGGTACTTTTTTGCAAACACAACCGTTTTAAGAGCTCCGATTTTCAAAAAACGAATTACTTATCATCTAATATCGATGTTTTAAGGTTCTTGAATTATTATTACTTCGGCTAGGTTTTGTAAGGCTAACATCGTAGTTAAGTAGTTATTTCTGTTGTTGATGGTAAGCTAAGTATTCAATCGATTCGTTATCGATATTCAGGCGATCGGACGTAACAGAGTGATTGGAGAAGAGATGCTGCAAAATCAAACTTTAAATCACGCGAATATTATTCACAATGAACGAACGGATTCGGGTGCGACGTCAATTTAGTAATTTGTATGTGTGTATCTTGTTACATTAGTATGTACTCGTAACACATACAAAAATTCATTCATTCATTGTATATTCATTTAGTAAATTATGTACACAGGAAAAAAACTGTGGTGGACCGCCCTTGAACTCCTGGACTAGTCTCGTACTCTCCAAGTACTCTCGTCTGCACAGAACACTATACTCCTTGCTCGTCTGTGTATAAACTACAAACAAAACAAAACGAAGGTTATGAAATAAAACAAAATATAAAGCACATTTTAGTATTTTTATTTTTGGTAAAATTTACCACAATACAAAATAATGATAGAAATAAATAAAGTAATAAAATGTATAGACAGGTCATAGAACTATGCATTGTAAAAATTGGTGCTTTTAAAGCAATTTCATTATAATTTATAATAACATTAGGCAAAATGGCATTGTGTAATTTAAAAATAAAAGCATTATTTATTACACAAATAATATCAAGGGCAGATGCAATCAATACACTTAATAATTAACGTAAAATGATTTATCACTTGGTGATTTGGTCTTTTGATTTCTAATTTATTATGTATACAGAGAGTAGCGGCGCGAGTGCGGCGAGTGCCAATGGAAATGTAGGAGACGGCAGATTTACCTATTTTAAATATTTAATTGTAACCGCGCAAAAATGTAGGTAGCGAAACGTACGAGTAAGTTGTCGTGACTTCCTTCGAACCACGAGTAAGTTGTCGTGACTTCCTTCGAACCACGAGTAAGTTGTCGTGACTTCCTTCGAACCACGAGTAAGTTGTCGTGACTTCCTTCGAACCTCTTACAGCTCGCGGCGCCACTGTATACAACACTAACAAAATGCACATTTACATAATTTTAAAGCAATCGTGAATCTACCAAATAAGTCAACTTCATTATAAAACATTTACAATTGATATAGTCCACAAAATTGTTAAATCGACATAACCATTCAATTATATCTGGAAAATGACATTACACAAGAAACGTTGAGGAAATGGGAAAAAGAAACGCGTGTTAATCTTATGTCAAAATAAAACTAAACCTTTAAAAAATATTGTGTTAATCGTAATAATCGAAAATGATTAAAATTACCTGTACTTTTATTATCATAACTCGATGTAGGCTATAACTTCCGACTAACTCTCGTATCAAATGTAAACAAAATATAACAACCTTTTGTATAAAAAAGAATGGCTTATTATTACTGTAGTGGCTACGTTCGCATCAATTCATTTCTAAAACCGATAGGACTAGTCTACAGGGGCTGTGTAATGAAGTGTTAGAATCATCATTGAGAGAGGCAGCTATACACGACGTGTAGCGCCATCTCTCTTCACACCGGAACAATTATTAATACAGCCCCAGATACTTCCAGCAGTCTGGCTGGCTAATATGTATTTATAACATTAATGGGAACACAGTCATCACAGTCTGTTAATATACAACAGAATGTTATCATTATAAAATTGTATTTTAAGTTACTTCTAAAGTTCAGGCTGTTTGTCTACTGACAGTGGCTCAATTATTATGCAATAGAAACTACTAGATATGTCGATCAAAAAAGATAAATCCAACTTTGGAATTTGTTTTTCTAATAACAACTAAATAACATTAAAGTATTAAGATCTGATTCACAAACTGAATGATCGTTGCGACTGTTGTCAAGCTTATATTTGATGACTGTACAAAAGATCACATATAATTAGAATTACTCATACTCTAATAAATAACACAGTTCAAAAAACATTTTCAAATTATATTCTACGCATTGTAGACAAACTGCCTCTAACAAAACGAAACACAGGCTCTGAATTACAAATATATTATTAATCGATTTTCCGCTAAAACAAGATACCTGTATAACAAATTGGCATATATACTATTTAAAATTCAATTGTATGCACAGCTTATTATAACACCAAAATTTCACCTTAGCTATTGTTTACTTAGTTTCATGATACAATGAAAGTATCCGACCCATTATCGAAAAACTGAACATTTATCATTATGTGCATCTTGTTCTAACATATAAATTTCAAAAAGTACTAATAGTTACCTCTTAATTCGGGCCTACTTTAATCTGTCCTATTGAATTTATCTATAAAATACTTGGGGACACATAGAAGTTATTTTAATACTGCTATTATTAGATGCAGTAACAAATATACATAATATGCAAACGGTTATCCTGTGGCATGGTATCCAAAACTTCATTATTTATTTTGTTTCTGCATCTAAATCTACTATTACTAAAATAATATAATTGTGAATATTTTAAGCAGGTTTAATAGCAATTTGACTGATTCGTGTGATGTCTGTTATTGTGTGATGCATTAAAATTCAGTCTATAAATTCATAGGAAAAAAATGCTATAAAAATTATATTTGCCAATTAAAACGACACACAGGTAATCAATTAAAACATTAAAAAAATATATATATCTTCTAAATTAAAACCAATTAAGCTTTGCTGAAGTAGTATTAAAGCTAACAAATGTGCATTTTTATGTTAAACCGTGCTTCGTAACTGGGAGTCGTTCAACTATACACGTCTCGATAATTATGCGCGATGCGAGGCCGCGGCCCCCCTCCCCTACACCCCTCCCCACTCCGCTCCGCACACTAAATAACTTATTATATACACCGTAAAATATACTCTATAAAGTACAACCTACCACTATGACTACAATAAAACGATTTGTCGTTTAACTCATTATTATGACAGATAATTCCTCTTATTTACAATTTTACTATACAATACATGATAAAATTACTAAAAAGTAACATTGTACTTGTAACTTTGCTACCCTTTTTTCGAATGTACTAATTTCATTAATATTTATGTCTAAAAATCCCTCGATATATGTACACATACGCGCTATGTTAGTCGAGACTTAACTGATCACAAGTGAAGAGAAATAAGAACATAATGAGGAACAAATATACACTATTGTAGCTACGCACTAACCATTCTCTTATCCGAACCGTCCGGGGCTCAACATATCACATCGAAGTTAAGTGCACACACTTAAGCCGTTCGCGAGTCATCTATCCACCTCACAAAAACTCAACTTAACTAAAATATATTTACAAAATGTATAAACCTATCTCAAAATAAGATTTCCAAGTAAAACTAATTCAAAATTATTATAAAATCCAACAACTCTAACACTGGGTAGATTCAAGAAAGAGATCATATCAAGATTCATGTTAATTGTTTTATGTGTCCGATTAGGTAGGCTCCAGTAATTCTAAGTGTCAAGAAACGAGGTGGGAGTAACGCGATATGTGAATTTGACTTATTGTCTTACATACATAATTATGTACACGTAATAATTGTGCTCGACCCAGTATTCCATCATCTAGCATTCTTTCCGCAAGCTACATTCTAAATAGGCATACTTAGAACTCTCACGAGATCCATTGATTGAATATTTTGGCGGCGAACCGCTAAATATGTCCGTCCAATTTTTATATTTTACTCACAGCTCACCTTATTACTAAAGTAAGTATTTACGTCTAATTCAGTTATGTACTTCTAAGATTATGCTATTCGTTAAGTAAAGCCTGTGAGGCTGAAATTTTACTGCTCAAAAACACTACAGGAATATCGCAAATTAACAATGTTATATTCCTGTTTTTGGAGTATTTTTGTTTGGTTTTACAGCATTTTAAACCTCTTTGATCATAGATCAACACAAGCATAATTGACACAATCAAATCACTCACTCACTCCATTCTGTTGTTCAGTTAGTTGAGGTACTTGCGGCACTTCTTGGCGCCGCAGGTGCACGGAATCTTGACCTCTTCGAAAGGGAACTTGTAGTCATACGTGAGTTCTTCCCCGACCGTAATACGTCGCAGGGCGAAGATGAGGATGTGTTTGTGACCGTGAATGTCCACAACGCGTGAGTAGCAATTGGGCTGTGAAAACAAAAGAACTTATGAGTTTGGCGTTTTCGACTTAATACAACCATAGTTTAAGGCCGCCTGTGTACTACACTGAATTTTATGATTCATAGGTCCGATTTTTTTAGGTCCGATGTAGCAAGCCAGTAATTTACGTATGCCTTTGTGAACTATCCATAATTTTACTGTCCTTAATTTTCTATTTCGCCATATTGCAGCATCCAGTATGCCATATTCAGCATTTAGTAGTAGTAGTACTCCTTTGTGAAAGAGCTCGTCCGGGGAAGTACTACCACCGTATCTACTTCTCCGCCAAATAGTGATGCTTGCATTGCTGTGTTTCGGTCTGAAGGGTACGGGTGCCGGTGAAATTACAATCACATGAGACTTTCCATCTTCATGTCTCAGTTTGGCGAACCGACTTGCGGTACTATTTAGGTAACAGCCTAGGTGGTATTAAAATTGTTATGGGCAAAGGTAACCGCTTAACATCAGGTGGGCCTTTAGCTCGTTTCGCCATCCAATACTATAAAAAAAAAAAAAAAAATACCGTAATATTACTGACAAATGAATGGAGTACAATTACGGACCTACGGATCTTAAAATTCAGTGTAGTGCACAAGTGGCCTAAGGGCGCATATCGAAGCGACGTATGATTCATACCGTATGAAGCAAGATTGTTTTAAACGAGAGCATGCATATCAGTATTTTGTTTGTTTATTACCCTAATAACTAGTTCAATAGTGGCCTAACAATAGTGTGGCAAGACGGGCAAAATGCCAGGGCCCCCCGGACGGAGGGCCCCCCAGGCTCGTGAGCGCTGCGAGCGCAGAAGGATCCTAACATTTATTATTACAAATTTAGAAAAATGTATTAGTTTTGTATTCAATTAATTTAAGTTACTTAACATAATATCACGCCTTTATTTCCCCGAAGGGTTAGGCCGAGGTGTGGTGTGTACACCCACATTTCACCAGTTATGTTATAGTCCCATGTAATAGGGGCGAGCCTATTGCCATTGACCAAGCACAAATCAAATTTAAGTTACTTACAAGTACATAAACAAATTATTTAGATATGCAAAAAGATTTCACCCAGTTTTAGAGGTCATCCGGTATTTAATAAAATTAAGTTCTCGCCACATGTACAGTTCAGCATTAAAGAGTACACAAAATGGGGGCGCCACTAGTCATACATTGAAAAATTTAAACTTATAAGATAGCGTTTTTGGTAGAATTTCTAAGAGGAAATTATTTGAAATTGTTGGTACGGTCAACCGCAAGTCGGTGGTAACACTTTGACATTACCAGCATGGTTATTTATTTAAGCAGTAAGGGCGGTTTTCGAATTGACGTGTTACCACTGTCATGCAGGCGACTGTATTTAATTTACGTAGCGATTTATTCAAAAGAATCCACAACGTTGGTTGACCTTCTTTACAATGAAAGAAAGAACAATATTTATTTGACACAACTGAGACACCTACAAAAGAAAGGATAGGTGTAGGTGAGGGAGGGCCCCATCCGATGAATTTGCCACGGGCCTCTAACGATATAGCTATGCCACGTTCATATAAATAATGAGTCAAAAGTACTCAAAAGCAATTATATTTTGTACAATAAATTTTTCGAATGTGCTATAATAACAAGACTCACATCACAGGAATGGTTGATGAATCTGGCCGCGTTGCCCTTGAGCGTGGCGTCGACCACGAGGTTGTCGTCGATGCGGAACATGTAGCAGCCGCCGACGCCGCGCCGTCCGCTCGTCGCTTCGTAGCGCTTCTCGCGCTGATCTGCCAGCACGGCGCGGATCACCTCGCCCGCGTACTCGATCACCATGTCACCTGAAACAACGGAATCACATATTCATGTCAGCAGCGCACAAAAAAGGCGTGGATCGTCGTGGCTAAGGCTGCGGACACGAAACGAGCGGCGGTCAGCGATGGCGGGGCGGCCAGCGATAGCGGTTGGTTGCCACGTTGGTCTAGTGGTTGCAAGCGCGACTGCTGAGCGTGGGGTCCTGGGTTCAATTCCCGGGTCGGGCAAAGTGTTATTGGGGTTTTTAATTAGGAAATTCTCAGTAGCAGCCCGGAGTCTGGATTTGTGCCCGGTCAATGGCAATAGGCTCGCCCCCTATTACATGGGACTATAACATAACTGGCGAAATCAACTCAGCCTATCGCAGTCCACTGCTGGACATAGGCCTCTCCCAAGTTGCGCCACAACGCTCGGTCCTCTGCCTTCCGCATCCAGTCCCCCCCAGCCACGTTCTTTAGGTCGTCGGTCCACCTGGCAGGGGGGCGCCCTACGCTGCGTTTGCCGATACGCGGTCTCCACTCAAAGACTCGTCTGCTCCAACGGCCATCGGTCCTTCGACAGACATGGCCAGCCCACTGCCACTTCAGCTTACTGATCCTACAAGCTATGTCGGTCACTCCGGTACTTCTCCGGATAATCTCGTTACGGATTTTATCCTTCAAAGAAACTCCAAGCATAGCTCGCTGAGCGACTTTAAATTTGTGGACTAGCCCAACTGTCAGTGTCCACGTCTCGGCACCGTAAGTCATGACTGGCAGGACGCACTGGTTGAAGACCTTTGTCTTCAAACTTTGCGGTTGTTTTTGTACTAAATAAACGTTTTATCTATCTATCTATCTATCGGTATAGGCGACTGGCGAAATGTGGGTGTACTATTAAACCTCTGCCTACCCCTTCGGGGAAATACAGGCGTTATGTTATGCTGATCCCCGATTCAGAAAATGTACGATAAGTACGATAACCAGTTGTAGACCGATTCGGTTTGTTATCTCTTTTACTGTCGTTGCATCAAATCATCAGACGAAACGAGATAACAAACCGAACCGAAATTACTGTTGTTTAAATGTTGCGCGCCGTTAACTGGGACAATAAACCATTTTTCTTTCTTTCTTTCAACCGGTCGACAAGTGGTTATAAAGAAAGGAAGAAAGAAAAATGATTTATTACTACAACAAGACGACATGCGGTAGGTGAACATAAAAAATTACTTTATTAGGTATTTTTTTTGTTATTGTGTGGTTCTGAATCGGGGAGCTGGTTTGACTGAAAGCCGACCCCGACATAATTAGGAAAATGCTAGAGGTAAGTAATTGCATAAAAAAGTCTCTGCGAGTGATATGTAGTGTGAGTTCATCCACTGCACCCTGAGCAGCCAGCACCGTTACCAACTTTTTTTACGTGTGGAAGAAGCCAAAGCCAGTGTCAGACTCTTACCGACTAAAACTAACACAGTGTTCCTCTCACTACCTTTAACTGGGGGCGTGGGATACGCTCTGTATTCTCCAACCACCCCCGACAGGTCCCGGCTCGCCCCTTCTCCACGTGCGGCCTCAACGTCAGCCGCACTCTTCTTGCGTCGTGATCTGATCAATCCGGTAGGCGGCAACGATCTTTCGCTTCTAACCGTGGTTCTGTTCATGGTTGGAAGCGAGAGGGCTTGGAAAGCCGTCGTCTCCTGCGAGATGATGCCCGGAAAGGAGCCGGTGGAGAGGGAGAGAGAGACGACCGACCTCCAGTTACTCTAGGAGGGGGACTGCGCGCAACGGAGTTGAGGTAGCCCGCCACCAGACCAGTCAAGGCCAAGTCAAGTCAAGTCAAGGCAGTCAAGGATGGCGCGTGCATCCCTTCTCCTGACTAGCGAGACGAGAGCATATCACACGCCCCTGGCCAAAGGATAGCAGAGGAATACCGTTGTGGTTTTAGTCGATAAGAGTCTTGACACTGGCTAAGTCACTCCAGTGGAGTGCGTTCATATTCCTCTGTACAAAAAAAGTCAAATACTCTGCACCTTAAATAATATTTTTCAAGCGCATGTCTTCGGACTTACGGTAGCTGACCTAAGATCTATTTCAAATAAAGTTTATAAAGTGAGAAACCGCGATGTAATTTCAGAAATGTTATTTTTTTTTAAACCTACCTTCTTCAATATCTCGTTTGCAGAAAAGTCCGCGTCCATGTATGTGTGATCTGTAAACGCCTACGGACGCCTTAGATGTCTCTTTCAATTGTCTGAATCTCATAGCCGGCGGTAAAGTTGCCAAGCGTCTGAAAAAAAAGTACTACAGATAAATAAATTGAAATTAAAATACACACATAAATTGTCGCAGGTTTCTTTCCCAGAGCTAAATGCACAGTTTTGTAAACAACATTTTTGTCATCGTTTGTTTGTGGATTTACCTAGAGATCGAGCTCTCTCCTTCCTGTCCTCCGAACGGAGGCGGCTCCTCTCGGAAAGGCGAAGCCATCCAGCTGAAGATGTCGTGATTCTGCTTCCTCGCCACTGGTCCCGTGCGGGCGCTGCCCCACGGACTCTCCTTGAAGCCCTCGCTCAAGTCCAAGTCATTGTCCCAGCTGCTCAGCTGACGACCTTGACGCGTCTTGTATTTTGTGCAGCGACTTGCCTAGAATAATATAATCATTAGTATTAAGCAGCACAAGAAATCAGAGGGTGTGATATTAATAATTTATTATACAGGTTGAAATCAAACACATTCGGCAATTTTTTTAAATTGGATTCTCCCAATGAAACAGAAAAACTACCCCTAAGAAACAGGTCCGGAAAGTTCTGTTACACTGGTAGAATCCAACTTGAAAATATTTTTTAAAGTCACAATCACGAATGAAGAATGTATTTGATTTTAGCCGGTATTATGTCATTGATCACTTACCCCAGGTAGCTGTTCAACGAGGTATCTCAATGCGTTGTTGTTAAGTCCCAGAATATGTGCTCCAGATAGGCTAGCCGGCAGATTGTACAGAATCGGCGGTAAGCCTGATTGTTTTCTCGCATTTTGTACGGCCTCCACAACTTTCGCCCACAAGTCGGTCAGCGACGAAGACGTGTAGTTAAAACCATCTTCTGACGTTACTTCGTATATCAGTTTGGGCCCATCATCCTTCGCCGGCTCGGGAGCGGGCTTAGGCGCTGTAGGTTTGTTCTCCTTCGATAATTTATTCTGCCTCTTTGTCACAACTGGTTCAATTTCGGTTTTCTTATCGCCAAAGGGTCTCTTCATGACTTTTGTAGAAGAATTTGGTATTTTAGTCGCAACTGAAGTTCTGTTTGTATCTTTTTCAATAAGTACTTTTGGCGGTTCAATTTCAATCATCTCCGCATCCAAGTTTGGTAATGACATCTTTGAAGTGGTTTCGACAGGATCACTGATTCTAGCCGACTCCAAATTGGACACGGCTGTACTAGTGTTAGCTTGATGCATTTCAGCTGACAGCTGCATAGCCTGAGCAGCTTCCCTTTCTTCCTTTTCTTTTTTAGCTTTTTCCAGTTCCATCATACGCTTCGACTCTTCAATTGCCTTTTCTAGATCACTGTCAATGTTCTCATCTTTTATATTCAAGTCTGGCATATCATGACTGACAGGCCTCTGTTTCGGCACTGCAACAGTCTTGTTCTTAGTAGATGACTTGCTTTGGCCATCTCTGTGTAATGGTAGCACTCTGTTCATAGGTCTCATAGTCATTGGATTCACGACGTTTGTAGGAATGCCAGATTGTTGAGTAGGAGGCGCTTTGGGTAGTGATATGCTGGAACTGTTCTGTGTCGGTAAATTGATGGTATTATTGGGCACAGGTATGCACATCAGGTTGTTAGCGTTGGTTTGACTTTGAAGTAAATTGGTGTTCGTCTGAAGTGGGAAGTTTATATCCGCAGCAGCTTTTGAAGCGATTTTGGGATCAACAAGATTGTTCTGAACCGTGATATTGACAGTGTTATTACTGGAGTTTACGTTAATGTTCATGGGAGCACTGTTTGGTATAGCTTGGAAGGGTACGTTGATCATAGTGCTACTGTTGTCGTTATTTGGTTGGAAAGCCAGAGGATCAGTCGTAATGCCGGCCACGTTATTGTTGGTATTATTTGTGACCACTCGTATATTATGTTGCTGCTGTACATGCTGATTTATGTTATTTTCTATATTTGCATTATTCATTCTGCTCCTTTCAGGTAAGTTGATAACTCTATTACCATTCTGGGGGTTCATTTGCATATATCCAATTTGATTGCTGACTGATATGTTATGGTTTTGCTTTTCATTCCCAACCATGTTAACTTTAGAACAGTCTTTATTATTTGGTATATTTGGCATGGGTAAGTTGTTATTAGTAGGTGGAGGACCCATTATATTTTTACCTCGTAAAGTATCTTGCGTAAACTTAGGTGGATCTGGCACTGGTACAGTATTTCTGTTTATTTGATTGTCCATGTTTGTTAAACTTTGACTTTGTGACGAATTATTGCTGCTCATGCTGCAACTGTTTATATTCATTTGTGTGTTATTGGCCACCTGGCTGCTGATCATTTGATTTTGATTGTTTGCAGCATGTGTTTGTGGATTGTTTATCATCATGTGATTGGATGTTCCTGACATGAGATTGTTTACATTGTGGTCTGTAGAGTTGGAGCAACTCATTAAAATGTCGTGTCCCGTCATATTGTTTTGAGTGCCGGATCCGTACATGTTGCTGTTATTTACATTGTTCATCATCATATTGTTGGAGGACATACTGGAACTATTAACGTTCATGCCGTGCAGCATATTTCCTGTGCCCATATTCATATTATTCGAATTCGTGTTCATATTCATGTTAGAGCATATCTCCATTGAATTCTGATTGTTGGAAAACTGTGTGCCATTATTTGAACAGCTTCCACTGCATGAACTTTGAATATCATTCTTGATGTCTGGAATATGCATCATTGAGCTATTCATAGACTGGTGATTAGTATTGACAATTTGCATCGTGCTATTGAGATTGTTGTGCATGTTCATATTATTCATAGAATTCATCTGATGTTGCATCATTGATGAATGTTCCATAGAACTCCTGTTATTCTGTATTTGATTCATGGCATTCATATTTTGCAAGGTAATCGAGTTATTGTCGTATCTATTCCCGTGAATATTTGGCATAGAGCCAGAGTTGTCCATCTGGTTACCCAAATTAATATTTGGGGCACTTCCTGACATATGATGCATGTGTATGCTGTTATCCAGCTGCTGTCTGTTATGCATTTGGTTGGGTACATGCTGGTGCATATTCATTAAATTACTGTCGACGTGCGGCCGATTATTTTGGATTTGCATGACGTTTGACATTTGATG
Source organism: Asteroscopus sphinx (assembly GCA_949699075.1). Classification (NCBI taxonomy): domain Eukaryota; kingdom Metazoa; phylum Arthropoda; class Insecta; order Lepidoptera; family Noctuidae; genus Asteroscopus; species Asteroscopus sphinx. Next base: position 13,821,683 of record OX453022.1, on the reverse strand, counting down.
TTGGTGATGGAGGCCAACATTTTCCATTTGTCTGTTCTGTTGTAGTGACATTTGCTGGTTCACATGCATGTTATTCTCCATCTGTCCTCGGGTATTGTTACTTGCATGATGGTTCATCTGCTGCATGTTATGTAATTGCGTGTTATGCATATTATCTACGGACCTATTGGAGTGCATGGAGTGACTCATATTGCTCATACCATGAGGTTGCATGTTGTCCATCATCATCCTGTTATTTTGCAAGTTCATGTTTGTCATTGGTTGCTGCATATGCATATGATTGAGTTCGCTCAAATCCGATCTATTAATATTATGGTTATTGGCCCCCAAAGTATGCATATTTATGGACTGATTCATAATATTGGTATTGTCAGGAGTACTTCTATTAGACAGTATATTTCCCTGATTATGATTCTGTTGTGCACTAATCATATTTTCATGAAATGTTCTGCTGGACGTCTGTTGATTTAGCTGCTGTAACTGGTTGTTGTCAACTTGGCGGTTGTGTTGAATTTGTCCGTTCATAATGTGGATCTGATTAGGTGATGATATTTGATTGTTATCATGCGACATCATCTGTATATTACTGCTGTGCGGCATGTTCGATGCATTAATAGATGGAGACATGTCATGCTGTTGGCTTGACTGCATGCTGTTGTCACTAGGAGCTGACTGATTCATCCTATTATTTGCATTTTCTTGACACGACATGTTCATATTTTGAAGTGAATTGTTTCCAGAACTTAATATTTGAACTTGTCCATGGGAATTGCTGTTAGGAATTGAACACATCTGATTTTGATTATTCGGCACAGAAATAGTGTTCTGATTGTTTTGTAGCTGCGATCGCATTACATTGTGAGGTATAATGCTGATTGCTGGCGAGTTGTTGACGTTGCCGCTCATCTGGCAGTTACTCAGTTTATGAGTGCTCATCTGATTGGACAAACTATCTGTATTATGTTTGTCTGCTGTTCCCATATTCTGGAAGCTTTTGTCATTATTAGCATGTTGTTGTGAATGTGAAGCCATTATTTCTTGCGAGAAATTCAAGTGACCACCTTCCGCTTTTGAAAGAGCATTAATTTTGCTTAATTTCAAGGATGTGTCTGCATCAAAGTTACTGTTCATGACTGAAGAAGGCGGATATATATTTCCAGCAGTGATTTGAATAACATTGTTTGATGTAGAATGTGTTGATGAATGGTGGCTTACATTGAGGCTCTGCTCGAATTGGTGAGAATGCATGTTCATTCCAGACATAGAGTTACTAGGCATTTGTATCAAACAGTTCTGGTTTACTTTGTCATGGTCATTGTTCAGATGGGTTCTTCCAGCCATAGCATTGTTCTGTATATTCATTGATGAGGTGTTAACGGTACTTGGTTTCACTGTCATATTCTGCAGTTCCAATTTATTTTCCATAGTATTGTTGATGGGCTGATTTATTTGCCTCCAGGGCGTAGGCGTTTTCATGTTTTGAGTAACACTTATGGTAGGCATATTTGCAGAGTTTGAATGATCATGTAAGTTTCCACTAATTTCTATAACATGAGAATTCTCAATCTTGTAGTTATTCTTAGCAGATGGCGCAATAGAGCTCGAAACTATCGGCTGCGACATTGGTATTGACTGCATGGAGAATGATGTTGCTGAATTAGGTATAGACTGAGAGATAGCCATCACGGGCTGTCCGATCGAAGACACCAGTGTTACATTTGGACACATCGACACAATTGTGGGTTTAGACATATTTCCTCTATGCATATTCTGTGGAGCACTGGAAATAGTCATGCCATGTATTTGAGACGTGATAGGATTAATGCTCTGTCTTCCCGAAATAATAGTGCCAGGTCCCGATTGCGAGCCAACAACTAGGGGCGATGAACTCATTTGAATGACTTTGGGGGTTTGCCGGTTGCTATTATTCGATTTATCAGGCAGTGGCTGTAGTGTCAGGTTGGGGATAGACGTCTTAACATTCTTCATAGATTGTGGCGATGACTGAACAGTTTGCGCGGTAACCACGTTAGGTGTCGACGATACAGCGACGCTGTCACCCACATTATTGACCACCACGTATCCTGTTGGTACTTCTACTATGGGCTCTATCTTACTCGCCTGGAACACCTGAGTGGTCGTAGCCGAGAAGCTGCTGTTTTGTGCGAGCACTCCTTGCATTGCTGTAGATACAAACTGTTGTGAAGACATCACAGTGTTTTGGACGATTGTCTCCAAGCCATAATATACAGGCTGTGTTGCCGTTAAGTACATGCAACCAGATGGATCTGTGACCATTTCTAAGGTAGGTGCTGAACCAAGTAGTACTTGATCATTACAGAATTGCGGCAGAAGAGTCCCTTGTGGTAGAATAGTGGCACCGGGACCAGACGAGATTATTGTATTACCTTGCGTTTGTAGTGTGTTTGGTATTATAGTCGTTTGGCCATTGCCAATCCCACTTTGCGGTACAACTGTTGCTCCAGCTGTCTGCAATGTATTGTTTGGCAGAAGTGTGGCTTGAGATGTTATGTTTCCATTTGTCAATCCTTGTATTGTTCCTTGTGGTATTATAGTAGTACCGTTTTGAGTATGTATTGCTTGTGGTAGAATTGTGTGCCCATTTGGACCCTGAGAAATAATGCCTTGGGTTTGGATTGCACCCTGAGGTAAAATGGTAGCTCCTTGTTGAAGAGCTTGAGGCAATATTCCCATATTTCCTTGTTGTAACAGTACAGGGATTCCGCCGCTTGGTACGGCTACAAGTCCTCCAGATTCTGTCTGTTGGATTTGGAATGTCTGTGGTACGAGGCCACTCTGAGAGATAAACTGAGTAGGCCCAGTCTTGTAGTCACCTTGCGGTGCAATAGTCGCGATGTATTGCATGTTTTGATTTTGTTGTTGCGATAATGCCTCTACATAAGCAGACATAATATTTTGGTTTGAAACTGGCTGGACTATGATTGATGGCTGGCCTGTCTGATTATTAGTTTGCAGCTGAATAACAGTATTGCCAGGTCCTAGTGGTGACTGATTGATCGTAGTATATGTCTTCTCCATTTTTGTTTGCCTCTTTATAGTGGTAGGTTTCGGAAGTGGTCGACCTCTGCCTCGATTAGTAGCCTGGAATATAGGTTTAGGTTGAACCTGTGCAGGTTGCTTTTTAGGAGACTTTTGCGTATTTCCTGGTAATATCAAGTGTTGTTTATTCTGCTGATTAGGTGATGATAACCTTTGTGCTGTCATTGCAGGGACAACAATAGTTTGGTTTCCCTGTATCTGAGGTCGGATCATTGGTTGAATATTTTGAATTATAGAAGTATTGGGCATTCCCTGTATTGAGTTTACAGGTAATGCGATTGACGTCGCGCTTGCCATGTTAGGGAAATTGGTTACATGACTTTTGGCTTGAATCATTTGGCCAATATTACCCTGTTGATTTTGAGGTATAGTCAGAACCTGGTTGGAATTTGATGATATAACCTGGATGCCACCTGGTCCTGATAGGAGTTGTGCCATATCATTGCCTTGAATTTGTTGTATATTTCCATTTCCATTGCCTGGTTTGACGCAGATGTTGTATGGCAAGATATTCGGTTGAGTTATAATTTGCGGCGCCATCATCTTCTGACCACCCGCAGAACTTGTTTTAGGAGGTAGTAGCATCTGTGGCGTCACGACTATTTGTGGTGAGGACATCATTTGTTGGTTAGCAGACACTTGTACGTTGGTTGTTTTACTTTGATCGAAAATTACTGTTCCAGATTTCATCTGTTCTGTGATAGTCATGGTCATTTCGTTTGAAGGGCCTGGTGAAGGAGTTTCAACGATGGTTCCGTTTATTGTGATTTGTCTGGTGTTGATGGACGTTCTCCTAGCAGCAATACCCTCAGCTTTAACAGTATTTTCTGTGCCACTGACAACGCCAGCATGTATTATCATCGGTTGAGCGAATGCACCTTGGAAAGCATTCTGCAGTGTTGTCAATGTTCTATTTTCAGGCGACTTTGGATTTTCGCTCTCACTTTCGCTCGTTGACATCATATCGCACGACGGCACGTGTCTGTCGTACGATTCCTTATTTCTGTAAGTACATTGGCATCTATCGCACCGAACTGGTTGTTCCATATGATTTGAGTTTCCTGAACCATCATCTAATGGTCTCATCACAAGTTCTGGCTGGCCACTCAAGGAGTTACCGGCAAACGTCACAGTATAGCTTTCAGTTCCGCTGGCTCGGTACATGAACTGATTGGTTTGTCCTCTTTGCATGTTATCATTTCCATGATGGTTGTCTTCAGCTCCATCTAATTGCTGTATGGGCGTGAAGTCATTATCATTGTCTCGAGGACTCCCTGGTCGTGAACTGCACGTGCTTTCGGAACCAGACCAGTCGGCGGTCCCGTCTAACTGAGAGATAGGGCTACATTGAATCTTCGTGTAAAAGTCTATAACATCAGTATAATAGCCCTCATTCTTGTCTGTTTTGCTGTTATCGCTGTCATCTTTTTGTTTGGGCGAAGTTGTGCGGTATATGATGCCCGACGAATGAGCTGCTTCATCGCATATGGCACCACTTGTACATGTCTCCACTTTTACTTTCTTATGTGCATTATTGTCAGCATCTTTTATTGACTCTATTGGACATTCTGTGAGCGGTACTCTCTGAACAGGGCTCAGTTTTCCAGTGACTGTAGATGTTTTGCCTATTTTGCATCTTTTTATTGTGGATGACAGTAAGCTTGTGTCAAACTTATTATTCCAACTACTAGATCTTTGTTGACCTCGACCAGTCGTCAATGTTTTCAGATTATGGCTCTGCAAGAGCATTTCAGATTTGCTTCTTTTCAGCTCCTTACTCCCTGTATCGAATCTTGAGTTTAGAAGTTCATCTATGAAGTCTGTAGAACGGAAATCTGACTTGTCATTGCTTTTGTCGTCTGATTGCCCCATTGCACAATAGAATTCATTTTTGAGATCTTGGAATATGTCTTGCATGGATATGCCATCTAAGAGGTCGTGATTTAAGTCTTCGAATATGGCGTCTTTGACTTCAGGTGGCAACAGATCTGCTGTGTTCTGTGGTTCTTCATCATCTTGCTGTTCTTGTTTGCACACATTCTCTAGTAAATGTTCCACCACGTGTTTAACAGCCAAGTCTTCTAATGTAACGCTATTTCCGAACTTGATTGGCGACTTGTCATGTTTTAGCATCAGTACAGTCTTGCTGGTGCCTGTCTCAATGCTTTCATGCCAGGCTCCAATCTCTGCCATGACTCTCTCCACAACATGAATGTCTAAAGTATGATCTACTGTTATGTTCACACCAAAGTCAAATCCTGGTAATGGCTCGGCAAGTATAAGTTTAGTCTTGATGGTGTATCTCACTATTTTTGTAGGTTTCTTACAAGACCAGAACAGACGTGTGCATGAAAAGTCTACAGGCATTAAGAACTCTTCATAATCTGAAACTGAGGGCACTATTTTTCCAAGGCTGTGAACTATTAGTGAGCCCAGTATAAATTGCACTTTGGTAATTTCACTGTATCTTTTCTTTTTCTTGTCAAGTTCTACATAGACTGGCCTAGTGAGTTCAAAATCAGCATCTTTTTGCAAACTCTTTATAGGCACATCTTTGCCATGTGTTGGGCAGAATACTCTTTTGTCGTCCATGAAAGCACAACTCTCCTTCCTTGCACAAGCATAATGGTAGGTTTCACTGCAGTTCTTGGCACAGCAGCCAACACTGGCGCCTTTCAATTCACATGCAGCACACTTTATCATCTTCCCTCTCGATATTGCAGAGTGGACATTTTGGAGAGATCCATCAATCTCTTCAAAAACTTCAGCTGACCACAATGCACAGTTGGAGTGAATCCAATCGTTTTGTCCACAGTAGAGCAGACGGCCCTCCATTGAAGGTGAGCCATCACCTACAGCTTTACACAGCACACATACTCTTGAATCCACTACTGGATAGAACTCTAACAGATCTTCTTCCAACTTCTCTCCATCAGCCTCCAGCTTGGGTACCATCTGGTCCATTGGGCGCTCAATGGATTGAACAGCTGCTTTGATATTGTTGTCAGCTATAGCAAGGTCCTTCATGGTTACAGTGTCTTCCTGTTCACCTTCCACTTCTAAGTTTGGTTGAAGGCAGTTGTTTTCACAATCAAACCAAGGGAATGTCTCTGAGAATAAGTCCTTGTATATTGATGTAAGGTCGTCACTAGTTGTCCTTTGGATGACATCTTTCATGTCGTGGTTGAAATCTTTTAGAGAAATATATCCATCACTGTTTACTTTTTTCTTGATGTCTAAGAGAGATGGAGATACAACTCTGTCTAAGTCATCATTAGTATTGTCCATTCCTGATGATTGTCGTAATAAGACTGGACTCAAGTCTTGCTCACTACGAGCATGTGGGAAACTCTTCATTGGTTCATCATCATCAGATATCGCCTCGTATTTGTCATCGTGTACAGTGGTTGGTAACATTGTTGTAGCTTTTTCTGATTTAGGTTGTGGAGTATAATTTTCATGCACCTCAACGCATGAAGCCTCAAATTCTGTTTTAGTGCCATACAGGCCAGTAGAAAAGCATATTTCTTTATTTTGCATCAATGGTTCTTGTAGGTTCACTACTTTATGGGATGTGTGAGGCATTTCTTCTTTCTCCAAACCAACATCTTGTAGCAAAGATGAACAGTGCCACACATGTGGAGTGTTAGAGTCGCCGAATTTGTTTTGCGGGAAATTATTATTCCGTCGTCCTCTCGCAGTGTTTCTGTACACTTTAGTCTCTGATGTCTTCATGGAGACGTCTACGACGTCGAAGTGTAGTTTTCTAATAGCTTGTGGTGACATTAATCGGTATGGTTTGTTAGGTACCGGTGTATTTTTATGTGGCGTCAATTTCAGTAGCGCGCAAGCCTTCTTATTCTTAGCGAGTAATTTCAATAGATGGAGCAATCGCCCTTTGAGGTGTTCAGTGAGCATATTCCTCCATGGAGGATCAAGTGGCATGCATTTGCAGCAAATGTATTCGATTGAAGGTGGTAATGCTGACAAAAGTTGATAGCCTTCGCCTGTGAGGCCTTCGCAGCTAGCGTGCACCCATCTGCCACACCACCCGCACTCCATCATCTGCAAGGAGCAAATACCGCGAATAAGTAAAATCAGGGGAGACCAGCAATCAACGCCTTTGGGCTGATTTAAATCATAAGTCATTTATTAATTTGTTTATGGTGATAATTACACATACCTTGCTATCAAAGTCATTATCCCTGTAGCATGCCTGGCAGAGCGGGCAGTAGTTGCCCTTCTGCCGCAGCTTGAAGCAAGGTCCACAGAATGGTAGGCTGCCCACGAACTTGCTCACGCGACCACTGTCGCAACTCTTGCACTTCAGGCATGCGCTGCATATCTGGAAAAAAATGCTTTGACTTTAGAAATACCCCTGATGTACCATGGTAGTGGTTAATGTCTATAGCGCAGCTAGATCGATTTAGGAAGCTTGAATAGCTGTCAGGTAGTGTTGTGTAGAAAAGAACATTTATATATGTTCAGTGTTTTGTTGATAATTTGAACAATAGTGACACCATTGAAAGCCCAACTGTTGAGTTTTAAAGCCTGTGTGGTAGGACTCAATGTTCCTCTGATTTGAACTCATTTATTTTGCCGAGACGTCAGTAAGGCGCGAGGACACTCATTATAAGGATCCGTCATACTTGGTCTTGCATGTTCAATGTTAAAGGCCATGGTATAATAATGTTCACCAGGTATTTAAAACATAGTGGTTATATTCACAGATTAATGATGTTATATTATCTTTGCAGACTGCATTATTCTCTTCCCGTGACAACAGGGTCATTTGATTGGCCGTAGTGATTATATTATCTATGTGATTGGCGTAAGACTACGTTATCGGCTGTGGAGCCAGTAGGAGGCTGATAGTGTGACACTTGTCAGTTTGAAGTGCTGCCACTTTGTGTAAATAAATGACCTGAGCAAAATGCATTTTTTCATTTACTTCCTTCTATAAATAATCACTTTTCTTTCTATAAATAATAATTTTATACAGTTTTCTTTAATAACTAATTAGATGAATACACGAGATAACAAATAGTTAGCCTAGTTATGAATTTATTTTATATTCATTATAAACAAAAATCTCCTTAAATATAATGAAGATATCAATCAATGGCAACACTGATCATGACGTTGCTTGGAGGCATCGCGCTGTCATCACGGGAAGAGAATACCTGGTGAAACATCTTATTATACCATGTATAAACTGACTGTATAATAATAATGTAGGTAATGTAATAACAATATAGTTCAATTGGGTTCACCTATACTGGATTTTTGCATGCTTAATACAAGCAGAATATAGCACTGTTCCTAAACCACCAATTTTATATCTGGTACCACCTGTATTCTACGCAAATAAATTATTATTATTTTTATTTTATTTTTAATACATGAGTTTATAGTGGAAATGTACAGCTTGATGTGTAGCCGTGTGTAGTAGGAGCTCAGGAGCACATAGCATACCTGTGGCCAGTCGCTGCGGTGGTCGGGCGGCGGCGCGGGCAGGCAGGCGGCGTGGTGCGGCGCGGCGCAGGCGCGGCAGCGCAGGCGGGCGGCGGGCCGCGCGCAGGCCGCGCACGCCACGCAGCGCGCGCACGTCCAGCCGCCGCCGCCCGCCGCCTCCTCGGCGCACCAGCCGTGGTACCACTCGCAGCACGACGAGCACACCAACATCTGCACACGCAGCCACGATCATACACGACTTCAATTATTTTTCTCCCACTTGCTCGGAAATTGGTTCATTATTCAAAAAATAGTAGATTAGTAGCCAAGGGCTGTAAGGCATCAATTGCATTGCAGCCCGAGATATTTATCGATCTATAGTTCGAGGGTGCAATTGATGCTTACACCCGAGCTAACTACTCTGCTTTACATCTCGATTGTGAGGTAAGTAGAAAAAAACCGGCATTACAAGAATAAAACATTTTATTAGTTAAAATTTATAGTGAAATTAGAACAATTTTAAAATTTTAGGGACGTGTTTTTTAATTACAACAAAAGAAAAATAAACTGTTTTAAATTCGAAAATGCGAGTCAATAAAGTTGAACCGAAAGTGTACGGTAGCCGAATGACACCTAATTGTCCAATAGACGACGAGCATCGACTGTCGACCAATCGCGTAAATGCAATTTTCGGCGTTGGCACCCCGCGCTTTTTTGCGAAGCGAAGCGACCTCTTTTGTCATTGGGCTGAATCACAGATTAAAATCTGTGGGCTGAATGCATGATGTCTATTGCCAGTATGATGGTTAGATGTACGCGAACTTTTTGAAAGAGTGAAGAGTTTTTTTTTAAATTACTTACCGCCCTAGGGCTTTTCTAGCCACATTATTACCCTAGAGCGCTAATTGGTTACCTACAAGCCCCATTTGGGGGTAATAAGGACCTACTTACCGAATATTAGAGATGTAAAAGAATATTAACATCAATCGGCTCTTTTCCGTACGCAACAAAATAACAGGCCAGTAATATCCAAGACGACAATAATAGAAATTGCGGCACAGATTTTATTTTTTAAATTATGCTACCGAGGTTTAATAAGTACACACTAGGTACAAAATATTTATCATTATAAAGGCTGAATGCGCATTTTTTTTTTTTTTCAAATCTTTGAAAATAGAACAAGAACCGCGCGCGAATTTGCACGAATGAAAATTAGATACTATTGAATTAATTTGTGTATTATTTCTTCGCAAATGAGAGAAAAGTACTATACAAGTCTCGGCCGAATAGCAATTAACGGCCTCGTCCATTTAAAATCACTTGGGAAGTACTCAGCATCGCTTCATACTTCCAATATTACTTGGCCCTCAATTGCTTCATTTCAGCCCTCGACAGTAATGTACTATTAAACTGAAGATCACGTCTAAACTAAAAAAATGTTAAACTAGGACTTTTGCAAAGTGTTATTGGGTTTTTTCATTAGGAAATTCTCAGTAGCAGCCCGGAGTCTGGATTTGTGCCCGGTTAATGGCAATAGGCTCGCCCCCTATTACATGGGACTTACAACATAACTGGCGAAATGCGGGTGTACTATACACCTCTGCCTACCCCTTCGGGGAAATACAGGCGTGATGTTATGTTATGTTGTTATGTTATATTAATTTTACATTACGTAGTGTAATGAATTTCTAAAGTTACATAAAAACGAGAGTCACACAAAAATTATTGAGCATATTTTAAAGACAATTTAGGAGATAATCTAAAAACTGTAATAAAGGAGAGTATTTTTACCTTTTCCTTGCCAGCACTGCCACATAGGAAGCACAGTCTGGCAATGGTGAATGATCCAGTTCCTATCAGACCAAAGCCTGAGCTGCAGACCTCATCAGGGTCATAGCTCTCCCAAAAGTCAACACAGATCAGTTCTGGCCTATTCTGACCACATTTCTGTGAACGACTTCGCACCTGAAGAGATAACAGATACTATTAATATTATGCAAAAAGGATAAGAAAAAAACTTGAAATAAATAAGTTACTACTAAGCAAGCAGTAGCAGCCCGGAGTCTGGATTTGTGCCCGGTCAATGGCAATAGGCTCGCCCCCTATTACATGGGACTATAACATAACTGGCGAAATGTGGGTGTACTATTACACCTCTGCTTACCCCTTCGGGCAAATACAGGCGTCATGTTATGTTACTACTAAGCAAATGTATAATTTGAATATATGAAAAAAGGCTTACATTTGTAATGTTAGATAATGGCTTCATAAATGTCTTCTTAGGAACAAGATCCATTATAGTTTCATCTTCACTAGATTCAGCCTTGCTTTGTTGTGATTTGAAAGGAAGCATTTGCTCTATCTTTCGCTTCTTGTTTTCTATCAGTGCCTCTACATCACCATCTTTAGGAACTGCAACATCTAGGATAATCTGAGGAGCTTTATTTTCAGAATCAAACTCAGATTCACAGCTGGACAAATCAGGAGTTTCTCTATCCTTCTCCATAACACATAGACCAGTCTCACCATCCAGGGGTAGGTTCTTCTCAAGTTTCTCTTTCTCATCTTGAGTGGGGAATGTAGCAATAGGCTGTCCCAAGACAATGGATGCACTTCGACATACATGCTTAACTCTAGGTCCCTTGAGTTCCACCTTTTGTCTTTTAGGATCTTCTGTTTGTTTGGCATCTGTTTTATCTTTTTTCCTAACTTTTACCCTTGTTAATTGACGCTTTCTACTGGCGTTAATCTCATCATTTGATTCACCTGTCACTGGACGGTCTTTTGGAGCTTTTTCCTGTAATACAAAGCATTTCTATACAATTCTGCCACATAAAAGTTAAATAAATCGTAATAGTTAAGTTCTTATATGACACCAGTACCTCTATTAGGAGTTTTACAAAATGATAAAATCTTCGCACTCTTATTGGCTTGGACATTGACATTGCCTGAGCCAATAACAGCACGAATATTTTTCCATACTCGATAGCGACAGTAGATTTTAACATTTTGTAAAACTCGTAATAGAGGTACAGAAATCAAAATTTATAATGAAAAAAAAATAGCACAGATTTCACACATACCTCAACTTTTTCGATTTCTTCAATCTTCTTGCTTGGCTTTAGGGTACCAAAAATCTTATTAGTCTCGTTTTCTGTATTAGTAATGGCAAACACTGGTGGATTTGTAGTAGTGTTGCTTGCTATTCTCAGTGGGTTTGCCTGTATCAAACAACCAGGCGATTTAACAACTGACCTCATGAATGGAGGCAACATTGCCGTGAGGCCAGCTCTTATGCTGGGCGGTACCTGGAATGCCTTTAGGCACATCTTGAGCCAGCATGCTGGACATCGAGCCTTATTAGTGCATCGTAGTAGCTTCCACTGTTGTGAACGGACTATTGGTGGTACATGACAGTTACCTACAAATAAAGTAATATTGTTATACATTTGTAGACATTCATATACAGATTTTAAGAAATTAACAGCAGAATGTACTAACCCTCGCCTTTCAGACACTGCATCACAACTTGGCCAGTCTTTTGAGATAGTTTCTCCTTCTTTAACATCTTGGATATGAATTTACGACATGACTCGCATGAATATATTCCGAATTTCCGTGCTTGTTTCACAAACCTGTAAAATCTTACAGCACCACAAACTCCACAAGTCACTGTTGTTGGTGGAACAGGAGCTGCAAAACACAATAAAGTTAGTGAAGAAAGTTTGTGCAAATGATACACTAAACCACCAATTTTTATATCTGGTACCACCTGTATTCTACGCAAATAAATGATTCTTTCTTTCTTTCTTTCTTTCTTTATACTGTCCCACTGCTGGGCATGGGCCTCTTATCAGATGAGATGGTGAAAACTTACATGATGATGATGTTATAGTGGAGAATGGACCATCCAAAGCTGAAGTGGACTGTGTTGGAGGGTTCAACTGCAATCTTGCTTCCCTAAGAATGATTTTGCCTCTGAGCAGCTGTGATGCAGATGACTTGTCCTTCTCTGGACTGGCCGGTGCTGGTTTATCTTCTTCGTCGCCACTTCCAGCTGGACTAGCACTGTCCCAGCTGTCTTCAGACTCAGAGCCACTGCTGGTGCTACTAGAGCTACTTGCATCTGATATGTCCATGAGTTTTCTCATTGCATGTCCTGTTCTATCCTCCTTAGGAGGTTCTGGTGACTTTATCTTTTCAATGCTCTCTAAATTGGAGTTTTCATCCTGTGAAAGCTCTTTCTCATATGAGAATATATCATGTATCTTTCTGGTGCCAACACTGAGGCTTGAAAATGAATTTGATGTTTTGTCCTTGAAAAGATTTGAGGCCTTCAAAGGTGTATCCTTGACTTTTTCACTCAGATTTGTTTTGCCTAAATCATCCTCATCAGGTGTGTCGTCATCATTGTGCAAGTTGTTAAACACTAATCTCTTCAATTTAGGTTTCTTGAGTACTTTACTTGATGATATAGTGCTACTAGCTGTTGTTTGCTCCTCACCATCAATGAATCTCTTGTTAGGCTTGATTACTCTTGATGAATGTGCACTTCTTATTGGCAGAACAAACTTTGTTGAGCCTCCACTTTCTTTCTCTATTGGTGAAGCATTCCTTGGAGGAGGCGACATGCACCGGCTTTCACTAAATTGTGAAAATTTATTCATAGGCTTCGACAATGGGTTCAGATTTTTTCTTAAATAACCCTCTTGATATTCAGAATTCGATTTTGAGCTCAAATCTGTTAACTTTGCTGGTTTAAGAATACTATTGAATGTAGAGTATTCAGTTTGTTTTAAAGATGACTTTTTCTTTATGATTGGTACAAGAGGAGCATGATGTTTGAGTGGGATTTTCTTGAGTGGGAAAAATATATCTTCACAACTTTCCACTGTGCCAAAAGTAACAGTTTTCTTCACAGGTTTAGGTTTTTCTCCTTTAACTGGTTCCATTTTGTTCTGTGACCTAGTCCTCACTGGAGATTTAGACAAATTACTTGTATTTTTGTCCTGGATTTCTAGTTTATTCTTTGTTATATCAGTTACTTTATTTTGGCTACCATCATTTGATTCCTTTTCATTATTATTTTCTTTCTTTTCTTCCTCCTGAAACATTTTATAGATGAAATTAAGTACACAAGTCTGCAAAAAAAATGTGAGCTGTTTTGTTTTTTTTGGGTAATTCTTATGTTTTTGGTTGTGCTGAATCCGAAAATGACTTTCATTTTGCCATAGAATGTAACATTTACCGACAATGTAGGTACCTATCTATGTTAAACAAGTTATCATCATAAAATAAAAGATATATAAATATAACAATATACACAAATATAACAGAAACTGTCAGATGAATTCACACACATGCCACTTCTACACTATCAAGGGTGCATGTTCAGGTTACAACATGTTTATGTTTGTTAATTAGTTTTTTTTTCTACAGGGCATTCTTTATTTAGAAAGTAATGATAGTTATGGCCTGAATACATTTAAAAACAGTAATCAAATTAAAATTGTACCTATTCATTTATGACTTCAAGTTAGCCCAAAAAACCCCTTTTTATAATGAAATTTTGCGTTTTGCAAAACATCCTGACTTTCTGGGATTTTTTGAGTATTTTTTTAGTTTTCAGTATACCTAAATACATAGAAATCAATTGAAAACATCCAGACAGCATTTTTGTTGCAGACCTGTGGTATCTATTTACTATAAAATAGTTTTATACTCTTTAGTTTTTATGTAAACAAACCTTTATGAAACCTTTTAACTTAATAAAAAAGTTAATTAACAAAACCAAAAAACCCGACTGCGTATAATAATAACTGAAAAGATGTAAACAAGAGTTGTGTAGGTACAGTAGGTATATGTGAAAGTATCAAATCAACATGCAGGCGGGAGGCTATGTTTTTGGTCATGAATTACATAAAGTAGTTCATAAGTAGCCTCCGCCTGCGTGTTGATTTGATACTTTCACATATACCTACTGTACCTACACAAGTCTTGTTTACATCTTTTCAGTTATTATTATACGCAGTCGGTTTTTTTGGTTTTGTTAATTAACTTTTTTATTTTAAAGCATTTATAAAGCCCTTTATTTTGATACCCCACTCGATAGGTTTTGAGGGAAAAAAAAAAATATTGAAGACTTAAAATGGCGCCAAAATGCGGTCATTTTATTTTTTATAATTTTAACATACCCAGTGTCACTCTCACAATTAAGACGAATCTAACGACAAATCTCAAGCTAAAATCCATCAAGCCGTTTAGGCTACAGAGCGTGCCAAAGAAATATACATACATACACTCGAAAAACATAACCCTCCTTCTGGCGCAGTCGGGTAATAACAAAAACATCTATTCTGTTTTATGTTTTAAGTACTGATAAAAAAGCCAATATGCTATTTCACTGGGCTCGGTGGTAACCTTGAGAATTACAAATGTTAATATTTTCTCAAATGATATTCACCAAATCAGATATTAGTTATATGCTTTAAACACTCTATGGCATTCTAATTGTGATTAATCATGGTAATACTAGTAATTTCAACCAAATCAAGACAGATTAATACCTACTACTCCCGCTAATACTTGAATGTCTTTGTACTACTCACAATGGCCAAATGGCCAATATGTTTGTACACATATTTATTGATTTCTTTTTACTCTGCATTTTTATAAGACATGTGGAAAATTGGTTGTTTATTGTTTAATTAATATCACAGAAATAGAATTAACAAATAATTGAAGCAAGCTGGTTGTAAATAATGTGTTTGAAAATGCAGTGAAGGTTATGTATAGACCATCTAACATTTAGAGTTTGTTTGTAAATATATCGAATTTGTTTCAGCAGTTTGCATTGAGTGTCTTAATACCAAGCATTTAAGAACAAAACAAATTCTAAACTACAATATTTTTACATTTTGTTGACATGAAATCGAACACGCAAATGTCAAAGTACGTAGATACATAGTTAACGCTCTACCTATGCGATTATCGCCTCGAATGCTACCAGTTATTACGTAAACACAACATTTCCGTGTGTACACTAATATTTTATTGTAACTTATACGAAAACATGGAGAAATCATAGCAAATACGTTTTACCTCTTGGTCCCCAGTAAAATCATTAGTGGTAGAGCCGCGCGCTGGCGGATGATTCTCTGGAGCAGTCTCATGGTAAACAGCTCCCGATAGAACACTAATACGTTTTCTGTTTTGGAATTTGAGTGGTTTGCCTGGGAATCTCGACCTTCCCATTTTGATGTGCACGTATACGAAGAACACTCAGTGCGTTCCTAGCGAATGCAAGGAAACTGGCGCGCATGCTCGGGCCCGCGCGCTCCGCAACGCCATTTCACTCATTTATGCAATGTGTATTACAAATTACGACGCAGTTCTCATCGGACTCATAGCATGTACGCTTAAACATAAACACTAGCATCACCCTTCACATTATTCACTAAAACCATCACTTAGCACTGTTTTTGCAAAAGACGATATCATCCATCATTTTTAATGGTCGACTGGTTGTTAACGCTTAGCGCCGTAGTCGTATCGCTTCCATTCAACTAAGCGTCAGCTACTAGTGAAACAAAAGAGAATGTAGCAAGCGATACACCCGATTCTACACCACTACGCGTCTGTAACACTGCGTTTTGTTCCATTTGATTATATTTTATCACTATACAAATTAAATTAATAAAATTGAATCGTCGTAATTTGACAAAGATGGCTGTTCGCCGCGCTTTAACAATAGCGTACACGAGTGATTAACGAGACGAGGCGCGAGGCCGCGGTGTGAACGACACCTGGCTCTCGGAGGCCAGTTATGGATTTTGAACCAATCGCAACGTTAATTCGGACCGGTATGAAAACAAACATGTCGCTCGCTACAGTACACTCGTTAAACCTCGCTACTCTATCTATATGTAGAGAGAGGCGTTTCATCCATTTTTCATCAATAAAAATGTTATGTTCTACTTACGACTTATGTTTTATAATCTATCTATTTCATGCAATCTCTATCTAGTCTGTGATTTAAACTGCGCGAAAGTGTCGGATCGGAACGCAACGGTTAGGTATTGACTTTGCCCATTGAATTAAGAAACCTAACTTTGCCCAATATCACAGATTAATCTAACATAAGATAAACTAATTGACCAGTGAGCTTCCGTCTTATTATAGGTCATTGGAAACCCTAGTTTCAGTCTTTCAGTTACGTTCAAACTAGCTCTACAAAATTGAGGATTTATGATGCTACAAAACCCCATTGATGTTTAATTACTTGGTTTTATAACACGAATCACGACGAGCGCAAGCTAGGAGCATTAATAAGTTTATTTTAACTCCTTTAGGAATGGAAACATCTTCCATTGCCTTCTAGTTTAGAAGCATTTTGGTTTGCGTCATTCTCATTATTGTCATAAGGGTGGTAGGTATGCCACTGGTCAAATTTCTTTGTCCAATCTCTATTTGATGATCACTGTTTTTTTACATACATCACATTTGATGAAAATCATTCAATTTCTTTGATCAAAGTCACATTGGACCAAAGATTTACAAAGTTCTTTGTAAGTCTTTGCATTGGACAAATAAATTTGACGAGTGGCAAGTACCTAGGTAGGTAATTCAAGTAATTAATTTTGTAATTTCTCAGAATAACCTCTTTTGTCTTATGGTTGTGAATAGAACGTAGGCAATCGTAGTCAAAGGTTTTTTTTTAGTAGATATGTTATAAACGTATAATTGAGTAAAATAATAAAGTCGTATGGGTAGTCAGAAGCCCGTAAGTCTGAAAACTGCTCTAACCTTGGATGTCAGTACCTACCTATTACCCAGTGACTGGGTTGCGGGGGTCTGATGACAATCTCTGCGTGTAAAATACTGATCTTCAGCCGCATCGGAAGTTATTTGGTAATTGGTATTCAGTAATCTAAGGTCGTGAGATTAGGATAGGTACCTTTTTTTTTGCTGTGGGAAAATTCTCATGGACGCACTCCGCCCGGGGTAGGTGGAACCAGTGTTCCCTTACTCTGTGGTGTCGGACTCTTACCGACTAAAACCACCACGGTTTTCCTTCAACTACCTTAGCCGGGGGCGTGGGAACCCGTGAGTATTCACACAACCACCCCCGACAGGCAGGTCCCGGCCCGCCTCAAGCATACCTACCTACATTTATGTATCTATTACCTACTTACCCGAAAATATAAGGTAATTTACTGAATGTAGGTATTCGAAAAGATTTTACTAAATGAATTACGATATAATTAGTTAAGTAGTCAATAATAATTTGGAATAACAAACTTCATACATGCATTGATAACATGTGATTGGAGTAGGTACCTAATTAGTTACAATAGTTGAATGGCGCTTTGTACAATACCCGTAGTACTATTCGTGGCTATGCAATGTATACGAACGCGTATAATTATGTATAGTACCCGCACCCTACCCTACAAATGTGAACCCCAAAACTACCGGTCGATCATGCGTAAAGGGCGGAGAAGGGCTGATAAAGAGGGAAGCTTGTCGGTGTTTGAACCCTAGATAGATTGCGATACTTATTTATAACTACAGATAAACTTTTAAATTTTTTAAATAAAACAAGGCGAAAAACTTGTAGCGGCCAAGTTAAATACTGACCTCTAGCGTAAGTTATGAGAACGAAAAGTTCCTTGCTGAAACGCTTCCTGAAATAGGCACATTGAGACCGGGTGGCATTTCGACTTGGATCGAAGCGAAACAATCACAGTCACAATTCTCAGCAATTTTCACTAAAAACTCACTATTTTTTACATAAATTCGTATTCACCACACTGACACCATTTGTTGATGTTTTGAAAATAACAATCCGCGTGTAAATATTATGGTAGGAGTAATATTTACATCAGTTTCATTGCGCTGGTGTACGTATGTGAAACTGTAGTAGCGCGACTGACGGCGGGACGACGCGCATGTCGCGAGGGACACGCTGTAAATATAAAAATGGACAAACTCCCCTTCTTGGGGGCTCGCCGAATGAATCACAGTAAATCACTAATCTCACACACAGTCTGAACTTTTTTTAAAACGTATTTCATAATAATTACGGCTGTGTATGTCACGTTTTGTTGCGGAAATGCTCCGGAGGTGATTCAAATTTGAGCGGTTTCGAATTATAATGCTAGCTTCCGTATAGCATGTAACAAAATATTGATCGACGCGACTCCCTCCGTCGTAGGTCGACATTTTCAAAGGGCCAGCTTTCGAAGGAGATAATCGCTGTAGATCACCCGCCTGCTATCCGTATTGTGCCCAACTGCCCAAATCTGGGACCTCTTTAGTAGCAGGTAGAATTTTTTGTATTCTTTGGGTCGTAAGGTAAGAGTAGGTAAAAAATTACTCATGAATGGTTTTAACTTGGACGAATTTATTCGTCCGAGGGTTTTAATTTAAGTATGCAGCCGCCGACTCCGTTTAGTATAACGATATTGTAATATAAGTTAAAAGACACTGTGCATTACTTAGAGAAAACTTTTATCTAAAAAAATAGGCCCAGACTATAATAAAACAAATGTTAATAATATCTAGGTTTAGAGTTACATACCTATCTATGTAAAAAAAGGCATTTTTGTTCATTTCTAAGGGTACCTAGATACTGAGTTACGGCCAATATTAATATCCAATCCATCCACAATTTGCCTTACTAGAGATAGTAATTTGACATAAGCTCCATACAAAATATGTCAAATTTCTATCTCTAGTAGGGTAACGGCCAAAATTAATATCCAATCTATCCACGATTTGCCCTACTAGAGATAGGAATTTGACATAAGCTCCATACAAAATATGTCAAATTTCTATCTATCTAGTAGGGTAAATCGTGGATAGATTGGATATTAATGATAAGGACCGACCGAAGGTTCGTTTTCGGTTTCGGCTAGTTGCGGCCAAAAAATCTAGTTTCGGCTACAGTTTCGGTTTCGGCCAATAATTGGCCGAACCTTCGGCCCCGCCGAAACTAGGTGTTCGTGAATTGTCTCGCATCATTCGGCTAACTTCGAGTGAGTGAACTTTATCGCCAGTTGAGTTCACTAGCCATAGGTTGTAAGTTGTAATAGAATATAATTCATCAGATATTTTACTTGGTTCTGTTGAGTTATTCACTAGAACGTATACAATATGAATTTATGTAGAAATTAATGTAACACTTAACAGATGTGTGAAGATACCTGTGATGTTTGACAAACATTACTATATGTGTTTGTAATTGTTGTTGGATTAAATTTTGTACCCGTATTCGAACCGCCCCGTAAATCCGATACACAACTACCTCCGGTGATTTAACTATTACCGTGAATGACCTTCAGTACTATTAGTCATGTAGCATTTGTTCCCTTTAGTACGCGAGGTGCTTAGTCAATTCGGACGCGTAGTACAGTAGTACGGGAAAGTTTTCTAGTTAAACTTCATTATTTACTACTACTATGACTACTATCACGACAAATATTAAAAATAAAAAAAGTGTAAAACCAAAGGGATTATAGTGCATACTATGTAGTTTAGCAACATATACTAATAACAGGGCAAAAATAGACATATGTGGAGGTACCTACGTAAGAAAGAGATGCAAAAATTCACATTTCGCGTACGCTCGTTGATGTCTTTTGATAAACTCTCGTAAATTAAATTAGTTTCTATGGGGTATCAGGTCGATGGGTGGTACGGAATCTACTGCGTGAGTCCGACCCACACTTGACCGTTTTTTTTTACGTACCTACTTTAATTGTTGCATTTAATTTTTTTACACGTGTTAACAGTCTATATATGGGTAAAAATACAATAGTTTTACATGCTGTAAAAATTCAAATAAGTTTCGGTTTCGGATTTGGCTGAAAATCCTGTTTCGGTCGGACACTAATTAATTATGGCCGTAAATAGACATAGATATTAATTTTGACCGTTAGAGAACCTACACGATATCGCCGGATTTTATCATAAAGCTTCAAAAGTAGTTTTACGGTCAAAATTAATATCCAATCTATCCACGATTTACCCTACTAGAGATAGAAATTTGACATATTTTGTATGGAACTTATGTCAAATTCCTATCTCTAGTAGGGCAAATCGTGGATAGATTGGATATTAATTTTGGCCGTTAGTAGTTTATTTAAATCAGAACCTCTTTGATAATCTCATAAAGGAGAACATTCAGCGTTCATAAATTTTTTGGCCTTTTCTCAAAGTCAGATGCCAGAAAAAAATAATGTTATAAATAGTTAGAACTAGTCATTTTGAGCAGTTGTTATTATTGCACCAAAGCTGTAGGGTCAAACTGCGACCTGCTATACGGGTTCGAAAAATAGCGATTTTCATATGAGATTTCGTAATTTTTAGCAAGAATTGGTAATTTTGAGCAATTGTTATTGTGGCACAAAAGCTGTGGGTCATTCTGTAATATTTTCTACAAGATCTTGTCATATAGAGCAATTGTTATTAAGACACAAACAACGCATAAATGCAAGCTGAAGTGCACAATAAGTTACCTGTGGACTATATATCGGTTGTTCTGATTGCTCCACCCCAGTGTGAGAGTGAGCGGAACAGAGACGTTAAAAAATATCACTGGATGTGAGTTTAGATTTCTTTTATTAGTTATCCATGCGATGTTAGTTGCATCGGACGGTTACCTGCTTGCTTTTCATTGACATCTATCTGGCAAAGTCAGTGTGTGAATGTGGCATATGATGTGCCTGAGCATCTCATAAAATGGGGCTTTTTCATGAATTGACAAACTAATACCCATGATAACATAAAATCACGGACGATCTCAAAAAATGCCAGGTTAACAGTACTCTAAACCGACGAGCATGCATGACGAGGTTAATGAACGTAGATGAAGCGAAAGAGGTGTGTCAGGGTCGTAGCAGGTGAAAACCCATAGTCTCTGTCTACCCCAATAGGAAACAGGCATGATAATATGTATGTTTAGCTTAAAATGCAAAAGATGAACGTTTGAAGATTTGCCCAGCCATGTTTGGGTATCAGCTATATCGATCTCATAGGGTAACCAAAGTATTAATAAAGAAAAACTGAGGGAATCTAGGATGCTCGAGTGAGCGAAGAGAACTCGAAAATTGTGGCACTCTGACTCAGATAGGTTAGGTTTCGGTCTCCACGCTTGCTCACTAGACCCCGTCATTCCCTTAGATTTTATGTACTTTGGATACATTATTACAATCACATTTCCACATTCCATCTTCATGTCTTAGTTTGCGAACGTGACTTGTAATACCGTTAAGGCAACAGTCGTGGTGGTATTGTAGTTATTATGGGCAAAGATTACTCATCAGGAAGGCGTATAGCTCGTTTCACCTACCATAAATAATACCCTACCCCTACAGGATCGATATACCCAAAACATGACTGAGCAAATCGTCAAACATTTTGCATTTTACGTAATAGATAAATAAATAAATATTTTTGGGACATTTTTACACAGCGCCATCTAGTCCCAGACTAAGCAGAGCTTATGCTATGGGTACTAGACAATGGATATAATACTTATATACTTTTTTTTTGTAAATACATACTTATAATACATAAGAAACACCCAGACCAGCTGAAACACTTATGTTCATCACACAAATATTTGTGTCCTGTGGGAATCAAACCCACGACATCATGATCAGCAGTCCGACTCTCGAACCACTAGACAACAGACGTTGTCATTGTGTATTAGCTAGTTAATTGATCAAATAGCTTCGTTTCTTAAAGACACAAATAGGCACATCATGATCTGCCCAATTCTACGATCGTATTTGGACAGATAGGAGTCAATAATACGAAATAGGTAAACTTCCATTTTTTTATGTCTCTATCTAGCTCACTCTGACAATGGGGTGGAACGAGCAGAGAAACCGGTAGATACCAGGCCCCTCAGAAAGTATTGCGAAAAAAAGTTTTTATATATGGGAGACTGGCCAGTTATAATGTTTTTCGAAAATATGATTATTTATAAGTAAAAATAAGTAAGTTCCAATTTCAAAATTTCCCTCCACATTTTTTGCGAGTTAATTCAAAGTATTGTGTCTCACTGAAATATGGATCTGCGCCGGGAACATTTTAGAGCTATGATTTTATACGATTTCAAGTGTCGCCTGAAACCGGATGAATCGTACGATAGACTTCAAATGGCATTCATGGATGAAGGCCCTTCCAAGGCAACCGTGTATCGTTGGTATAACGAATTCAAGCGCGGTCGACCAACTTTGGGGGATGACGAAAGAAGCGGTCGCCCTTTGACGGCTGTTACCGAAGAAAACGTGCTAGCAGTGAAAAATTTAATCCAAGACAATAGGCGAATTACATATCAGGAGATTCAACACATATTGAAGATTGGATCGGGAAGCGTTCACGATATTCTACACAGCCATCTTCGCGTGAGGAGGATAGTATCACGCTGGGTGCCGCACAACCTCACCGATGCTCAGAAGCAGGCCCGGGTGGAATGGTGCCGTGATATGCTTAACAAATTTGAAGCAGGCTCGTCTCGGCGTGTTTACGACATCGTTACAGGTGATGAGTCCTGGATTTATCAATACGACCCAGAAACCAAGCGCCAGTCGACTGTTTGGGTGTTTCAAAATGAGCCAACGCCTACCAAAGTGAATCGATCTAGAAGCGGGGGTAAGATTTTGATCGCTAGCTTTTTTAATTTGACTGGCCACTTGGTATCAATTCCCTTACGGGATCAAAGAAGCATTAATGCCGAATGGTATACTACCAAATGTTTGCCAGAAGTTTTCTCTGTTATAAGCAACAAGCGACCAAACACAGGGCTCCGCGGGCTACTGCTCCACCACGACAATGCACCTGCGCACACCGCACTCAAAACGAGGGACTTCCTGGACAGCACGCCAGTCAAACTCCTGGGTCACCCTCCTTACAGCCCTGATCTAGCACCGTGTGACTTTTTTTATTCCCAAAAATAAAAAATCAGCTCAAAGGGATACAATTTTCGTCGCCGGAAGATGCGCTGGCTGCGTTCGAGCAGGCTGTAAACGAGGTGTCTGCGGCGGACTGGAAAAAGTGTTTTGAAAACTGGTTTAGGCGCATGAATCTTTGTATAGAGGCTGGTGGAAAGTACTTTGAAAAGATTTGATAAAAATATATGTACGTATAGAACAATTTTTTTTAGTTTCGCAAAACTTTCTGAGTGTCCCACGTATAGTCTATAGGTAGCTTATTGTGCACTTGAGCTTGTGTTTATGCGTTGTTTGTGCCTTAATAACAATTGGCCAAAATGACAAGCTCTTGTATGAAAATGTCACAGAATGACCCACGGCTTTTGTGCCATAATAAAAATGGTTCCAAATAACCAATTTTTGCTCAAAGCTCTCGTATGAAAATCTCTATTTTTCAAATCCTTAAAACAGAACAGTGAATAACCACACAGCTTTTTGGATGTCTTTGTCTCGCTCACTCACACTCGGGGTGGAGTTAGCAGATAAACCAGTGTCGTCCACAGGTTCCCTGAGCCACCTGAGCTTGCGTATATTTGTTATTTGCGTCCTGCTCTAAATGAGGAGCTTTTGTAAAAAAATTGCCATTTTTCAAAGCACAAAAGGTCACAGAATGAGCTTTTTTCCATAATAACAATCGCTCAAAATGACCTATTGTTACTCAAAATGACAAGCTCTCATATGAAATTATCTGTTTTTCGAACCCTTGTAGCTGGTTACAGAATCAGCCCACAGCTATGGTGCCATAATAACTATTGCTCCAAATGACCAGTTCTAACGATTTATAGCATTATTTTTTTCTGGCCGGCCGGCACTTTCAGAAAAGGCCTAATTTGAATGATGTCCTTTACGATGAAAACCCTCAGACAAAAAACTATTGTTGTTGGTCCGAGCCAAGAACATTATTATACATTATGTATGTAAGATTTAGATTGATCAAGGCCCGTATTCAGTGGCGTAGCTAGGGGGCAGCGGTGGGTGCGGCCCGCCCCGGGTGACACCCACGGGGACCGCGATTTAGAAAACAAAAACTAAAAACAAAACCATAAATGAAATAACCGCTAAAATTGGATATTGATTTAAAAAAAATCTTTACGTAATTTCCTTCTTGTTTACCATGTTTTTAGGGTTCCGTAGTCCTACAAGGAACCCTTATAGTTTCGTCATGTCCGTCCGTCTGTCCTAATCCTTTACAGCTTAATAACTTCTACATTTATAAACATAAGTAAATGAAATTTTGTTAAAAAATAGTCTAGATATAGATCTCAATTTTAAAAGAATAAAAAAGATCGTGACGCGTGGCGCCCATACATGTGAAATGGGGAAGAAAAATTTTTTTTCGCTGCACCCCCTTTTGTGGGGTATCATTGAATAGGTCTACTAAAATGAAGGTAATGTTTCATACATCACTTACTTTACTTCACATACTTACTTCTTTTTCTTTTCTTTACTTTTTTATCAGGTGTACCATCTGCGAAATATAGCCCGCCAAAGTGGCTTGGACACATTGTCCCCCCCCCCTGCCATTTCTAAACTATGCAACATAGAAACTTATAATCTTCCACATTGATAGACCTTTGTAAAAACTCTCTTTTAAAATTATTTTGAGTATAATGTGATTATAAATTTTTGAGTTATAGAGAGAAAACTGAAAAATACTTAAAACGTCCTAGTTCAAGGTCATTGACCTTAGAGAAAAATTATCATAGCAAATAATGCTCCTTTAGCTACTTTCTATTTGAAAAAATCACAAAAAGTAACTTTGTGTTATGTTGACATGACACACTTCTTAAATTTGGTGCCATCTAGCGGCTACTAACAACACTCTCTGAGTCGCCAAAGCTGCCGTCTATTGCAAAAACTAAAATAGCCATGATTAATATTCGATTTTATTTGTTTGTAACCCTATAATACTGAGCATGGCCCGACATGCTCTTGGCCGGTTTTTAGGGTTCCGTACCCGAAGGGTGCCAAACGGGACCCTATTACTCTCGCTACGCTGTCCGTCCGTCCGTCCGTCTGTCTGTCACAGGGCTGTATCTTTTGAACGGTAATAGATAACCGGTAGAAATTTTCTCAGAAAATGTGTTGCTATGAGGTGTATCACGACAAATACTAAAAAAAGTGTAAAACCAAAGGGGGTCCCCATACAAGAAACCTCGAAAAACATGCATTTTTTTCAACGCATTTGTTCCTGCTCTATCTTCAAAACGGTAATACATACCAGCGTCAAACTTGGTCTGATTATAGTACATACTATGTAGTTTAGCAACAAATAATAACAATAACTAAAATATAGATATTTAAGATAGATATACGTAAATTTATAAAACTTCCAGAAATGTCGTCAAACTGTGATTTTTGGTCTCAGTGCTGCTATCTAGCGTCCAATAGCGTAATTAAGTTTGACAATGTCAAACATTGCACGCGTTAAACTTGGTCTGTACATTTACCATGAGTTGTTATCGTAAAATTACTCGCTAGCGTCCAACTCGCTAGCGTGTTAACGTGGTTCAAGTAGATTTCGATAATGCTTGCACCATGAGTTTTACGGAGTCTAACGGAGGCGCTAGAGTAAGCTCGATCGTCTTCGAACTCGAACTAGAGAACTCTATGCTAAATATGTTTTATCAGTCAACACGAAATATTCCGACTGAAATTGAAAGGTCAGCGGTTTGTGTTTATGTTAGTTAAGTGCTTATGGTATTTAGTGATTGTTGAATTTTTATACCTTGAAATATTTAACTGTCGTGTCGTCTATTAAATTATTTGTAATTTTGTTGACGTTGTGTGATTGTGTGTTGTGTGGCTCGCGGCATTTTTGATAAGTTTATTTATAAAATAGAAAATAATGAGGACAGTGGGTGTGTGAGTGGGTCACAATTTCAATCGTTGTCGGAGTTCATGGAAAGGTATGTTTCTAATAAATTATATCAAATAATTTTTTAGAAATATTTGTGACGACGCTTGTCATCTTAGTCTACCTGCGACCACGAAATGCTGCAAAGCTTTCGAAACGTCAGGGAAACCAATTTAAATAATATACGCGATTTAATCCGGTTAAACTTTGTTTTATTATAAATTATTTCAAACTTAAAGTTACCAAATTTCCAAATAGTTGCCCCTAAACAACGCCGGTAGATTAGCGAAGCCACTTGAATTAGGTAGGCTCAACTCATATACTCATTAAATAAGCTCTTTCAGACATTATTTATATCTTTAATATACTCAAAAACGTATTTAATTATTATGTAAACATATGTTTCACACCTCAAAATGCTAGTGAGCTACGTAACTACTATCGCAAGCGTATTTTTCGATTGCGTCTGTCGAATTTGTGACTCATGGTGCCGTTTTGTATGGTAACAGCTGCAAAACGTTAGTGACTATCGAATAGATTACGCGAGGTTTCTTACCTATCGAAATCTATAGTACTCATGGTACGAATTTTAATTATTTCTACGCCTACCATGAGTTGTTATCGTAAAATGACTCGCTAGCGTCCAACTCGCTAGCGTGTTAACGTGGTTCAAATAGATTTCGATAATGCTTGCACCATGAGTTTTACGGAGTCTTACGGAGGCGCTAGAGTAAGCTCGATCGTCTTCGAAATGTTATGTTGGTATAACGTAGTTAACTAGCTAACATCACTCATATTTTTTTTCTTTCTCTCTCAGTACAAAGAAGAGAGAACGGCTCATATGTTAAAAATGTAGTGGTATCGCTATGCTAAATATGTTATAACAGTCAACACGAAATATTCCGACTGAAATTAAAGGGTCAGCGGTTTGTGTTTATGTTAGTGAAGTGCTTATGGTATTTAGTGATTGTTGAATTTTTATACCTTGAAATATTTCAATATCGTGTCGTCTATTAAATTATTTGTAATTTTGTTGACGTTGTTTGATTGTGTGGCTCGCGGCATTTTTGATAAGTTTATTTATTAAATAGAAAACAATGAGGACACAGTGAGTGTGTGAGTGGGTCACAATTTCAATTGTTGGCGGAGTTAATCGAAAGGTATGTTTCCAATAAATTATTTCAAACATAAAGTTACAAAATTTCCAAATAATTTCTAAACAACGTAGGTAGAATGTAGATAAACAAAGCCACTTGAAACTTTGAAAGTGTAAATTTAGCTAGGCTCAACTCATATACTCATTAAATAAGCTCTTTCAGACATTATTTTGACTTTAATATGCACAAAAACCTATTTAATTATTATGTAAACATATGTTTCACACCTCAAAATGCTAGTGAGCTACGTAACTACTATCGCAAGCGTATTTTTCGATAGCGCCTGTCGAATTAGTGACTCATGGTGCCGTTTTGTATGGTAACAGCTGCAAAACGTTAGTGACTGTCGAATAGATTACGTGAGGTTTCTTACCTATCGAAATCTATAGTACTCATGGTACGAATTTTAATTATTTCTGTGACCGCTAGGAGCGCTGTACAATCTTTCATATAAATCATTTACGGCGACGCTAGCGATTTTTGGCCGTGTAAACTCACTGATTGTAGTTAATACCTACTCTGTTGTCAAACAACAATAAATAAATAAATAAATCATTTATAAAAAAACAAACAAATTAACAAAACATTTAAGAAAGTTACTTAAATGTTAAATAAGAATAAAATTGTGATGTCTCAGTGTGGCCATATATTTATTTATTATATTCTTAATTGTACATACACCAAATGAAAACAAAGACAGAAGTTTACAAAAATATTATGTAAGTACAATGTGCGATCGCGCCTCCTAGCGCGTAGGTACCTGCCTAACTACTTAAAGAGCAAAATTATGTTACTCCAAGTTTGACATATTTACAAGTTATATTGTTTGAATCTTGAACACACGTCATTTGATGTCAAGTCAAATGACGTGTGTTCAAGTTTCAAACAATATAACTTGAATTCGATAAAGTTTTCCAAGTTTAATTGCGATATTTTCGTTAAAAAAACTATAGAGATTAATTTTATATTAATCAACAGATGGCGCTTTTTATCAATGATGTTAAATGTGTAAAATTACAATAAGAAGACTGTGAGTGAGAAACATAATAATATATAATAAAAAATAACATTATTGAAAACAAGCTTTTATTTAAGTGCTCCAAAAAGAAGAAAATAACTTTGAAGTAGGTAAATCAAACCCAATTTCAAATGATCTGAAAGCTTGTCTAAACTAAGAATACCTGTTTATTTTCTGTTTTTGTTTTTGCGAGTGGGGTAATTATTTTATACAGTAAAATTCTACAACATTCTGAAGACTGATATACAACTACTTAGTTTAAGAAGAAGAGTATTCTCTTCTTATTAGACATGATACAAAAGTATTCTATTATTTTGTTGTTTATTCGTACTTTTACAAAGTCAAAATGTATATGGCGTTAGTGGAAAAATTAGAAGTCGCTAAGTATGGTTTCGTTACACAAATATGGTCTAGTGTAGCCACATTGACTATAAGCATGGCGAATGGAGTCCCACATGGGACTCTCCGCCAACTAGCCCGGTTACGCAGAAATGGTACCTCGATACCACCTGCGAGAGACAATTAAAAAAAAAAAAAACTATAAGCATTTCTATAGTTTCGTAGTGATACTGATTATAATAATGTTATTATCATTTGAGTTTCGTTTCGTACCCAAAGTATGGCATTCAGACCCTCATTATACGCTTTCTGTCACAGGGCTGGGCTGTATCTTTTCTTTTGAAGGTAAAAATACTAATAATAGATAGCCCGTTGCTCTAGGTAGCTGGTTGAAATTTTCTCAGAATATAATGTGTTGTAGACATGGATGGGTAGTTCGCGAACGAATGAAGGAAAGTTTCGATGGGGTATCAGGTCGATGGGTGGTGGGTGGTACGGACGGAACCCTTACTGTGTGAGTCGAGTCTGACTCGCACTTGGCCGGTTTTTATTTACTCATGTCTGTCTGTTCGGTACAAATTTTGCAATCGAATTTAAACTAACTTTCTGATGAGCTAGAGACTTGCAACTTTATACATAGCTCAGAACTGGATGATAATGCAATATTAACTCGCTTTCTTTTTAAAAACGTAGTTAAAAAAAAAACATCTTTTTTTTTAGGATGGCGAGACGAGCTAAAGGTCCACCTGATGTTAAACGGTTACCTTTGCCCATAAGTCCCATAACAACCTCAATACCACCTAGGCTGTTGCCTAAATGATACCGAAAGTCGGTTCACGGATGCATCACGACACGACACGTATACTAGTGTGAATCTAGCGTAAATCGCGATCGAGTGTCACCCCCTGGAGGGGGACACCCAACCGCGATGGAAAAATAATAACTTTTGGATTAAGTCTCCAATGAAAAATTGTGAAAAAACAAAGCCTTAAAACTCCTTTTAATGCTTATTGAAGTGGTGTATGTTTTCGCATACCTACCCTGGAAATTTTTCGCGTCCCCCATGCTAGCTACGCCACTGCCCGTATTACAGAAAGTTCCTCAAGCGTTGATCACTGTTTAAAACTAGTTTTGAGTTGGGTTTTAATTTTAGAACATGCCTCAAGCAGAAATTTATTGATCAAAGTTCAGCTGAGTTTAGCTTTATTTTGTACTGTGATACTGTCGCCTGCTGCCGAATTGCGTAACTCACTCGTGATCGCAATCATCTGGATTTCAATGTTCATTACTCCGTGTGTTTTGAAGAGGGTATGATTGTTGGTTGCTTGCGGTTTCCTAAAGACATAACTAGTCTAGTTAACTAGTTCAACCAGATGTTGTTATTGAGTTTTGTTTTCGTGAAAACCGGCTAAGGGGGAAAATAATAAGAAATATAACACAAACCATCAATTTTTGGAGGTATCATCAACTCAGCCTATCGCAGTCCACTGCTGAACATAGGCCTCTCCCAAGTTGCGCCACAACACTCGGTCCTCTGCCTTCCGCATTCAATCACCCCCAGCCACGTTCTGCAAGTCGTCGGTCCATCTGGCGGGGTGCGTTTACGCTGCGTTTGCCAATTCACGGTCTCCACTCAAGGACTCGTCTGCTCCAGCTGCCATCGGTTTTTCGACAGACATGGCCAGCCCACTGCCACTTCAGCTTACTGATCCTACAAGCTTTATCGGTCACTCGGTTCTTCTCCGGTTATCCGGAGTTACCGATATATCTCGTTACGGATTATATCTTTCAAAGAAACTCCAAGTATAGCTGGCTCCATAGCTCGCTGAGCTACTTTAAATTTGTGGACTAGCCCAACTGTCAGTGTCCACGTTTCGGCACTGTAAGTCATGACAAGCAGGACGCACTGGTTGAAGACCTTTGTCTTCAAACTGTGCGGTATAGGTAACGAGAAGACTCGGTGAGCAGTTTGCCAAATGCTGCCCAGCCCAAACGGATCCTTCTGTCGGCTTCTTTCTAGAAGTTGTGTCTACCAAGCTGAATTTCCTGCCCTAGGTAGACGTATTCCGTTACATTTTCGAGTGCCGACTACTGCCGACCCTTCGACGAATATTAGCCTCGGCATGACATCCTGGAAGTATGTTTTATCTCAATCAGTTGAGTAGACCCTGAACCTTGAACCTTCTATTGTGGGCAGTCGCATAAAAAGTATGGTCGTAATTTTGAGATAGTGTGCTTAAAGTTTACGAACGCTAAAAAGGAGTATCATTCATCTAAAATACTCATCAAAATCCTAGATTGACCAGTCAAAGTAATGTATTGGGGACAGAATCTGAATTTTATGGCCGGTTCACATTATTCCAGCAGCATTCCAATCCAGGCTTAGTTAATTTGGTGATATTAACATCCCCAATGCCGTTTCAACTGACTTTCTAGCTTTCTTTTTTCAACACAACCTTTCAACCAATTTCACTGCATCTTCCGGGTGTCTTGATGTATTCAATGATATTCACAATATCTTAATTTGAGCTTTCTTTGCCTTTTGCAGCAGTTGCATAGACAAGTTCGTTAAAATCGTAAGAAAGAAAGAAAGAAAAATGGCTTATTTACTACAGTCAGAGGCACACAATAACAATAATGTACAAGACATGTTCGTTAGCATCGCTTTATAGTTTGTGAACATGTTTATCAGCTCTTTTGCTAATATTTTATCTGGATATTATGGAACTACCTTCTAACTATGTGAATATACTGGGGCCTCATAATGGAAGATAGTAGCCAGCCTGACTCAGTCAAATTTAAAGAAAAACCACCACCTTCACCTTCCTTGCCTTGCCTTCTGGCACCTTCTCCATATGCGTATGTTAGTGGCGGGGGCGCTGCGTATTGCATCAAAGCTTGACGACCTAGTTTTGGCGGAATTAAGACTAAATATTTTAACTTCATATTAGGGTGCATTTAAAGAGCCTCCACGAGTGACGATATTTAATTGATCGTCCGGCGCACCCTGGGCAGTTAGCCCTGCTACCAATCTGCTGACTGGCTAATCTTTACACCACGACATGAGCTATTATCATCATGTCGACACGACAGAAGAAGAACTTCATATTTTGTATGTCCTGGATTTCCGCAGAGTAACGCCTGATTCCATTATTTATCAGAAGTTTAAGAAGTTCATAGTGTACAATTACGTTAGGACAATACACTATATCAATCACACACGCTTTACAATTCCGAACTGTTCCTAAATATGACACTTCGAGTATTTCCTTGCATTAAAAAAAACTAGTTGGTTTTGATTGCCAAGCGGATCGTGCGTTTCTATTTTCCAATTATTTACATCCCTCAACAAAATAAAATATATAAATCAAGGAGAACTTGAAATTCCTAAGTAATTGTATGAAATTCTAGTTTCGAACCACTTTCCGACGCAAAGCTAGGTTCTGGGTATTACGAGGCGTGGGGGTGGACGAACCAGGTAAGCAAAACCAGAAAAATATCCATCAGAGACGCATAAAATATATTTATCCACCATTTTGGATAAATATCCGATAAATACGGGTAAGAACGAGTATTTATCCATTTCTGATATTTATCCGAGTTTTTATCTTTTGGATATTTATCCATCGCCCATCACTACTTACATGACATCCCTTGCAATGGCCACCATTTTACGGGCCCGGATAGTGTAAGGCCCGTATTACAGAACGATACTCAAGCGTTGATCTCTGTTTAAAACTAGTTTTGAGTTGAGCTTTGATTTTAGAACGTTCCTCAAGCAGAGATTTATTGATCACAGTTCAGTTGAGTTTAGCTTTATTTTATACTGTCACCTGTTTCGGAATTTTAGCTGAGATTTGATCTGTAATCACTCTAGTGTGGTCCAGATGACGCTTGGTAGAGATTTCTATTCTATTTCAGGTCAAATTCGTGTGTTATGTTGTTGAATTAAAGTTTATAATTACCGTTCTGGAATAAGACAGATACTCAAGTAACGATTCTATCCTTAAGTAGTGATCAGGTGATTGGAGTTTAAACTGTACTTGAGGGAGCTTCTGTAATACGGGCCTAAGTATAGCACACAGACGTCTGTTCACAGACCAAGTAGAGATGCGTCTGTTTTATGCCACGCAACGCACGCGTATTTCGTAGATATTTCTGGTCCATAGGTTTATCATGTCTGTGGTTTGGCGCCAATAAAAATGACAAATTTGCCGGTGTTTTGTAGTTCGTAGCACTTTTCTTCCATATCGATTATTTTTCATTTCAATTTTCAGATAGATTACTTTCCTTTCTATACCATCATTTTGCGGTATCTTCAACGATTTTCAAATATTATAATTAAAATGTCGTCAGAAATAGCAACTGAACTAAAATTCACACGCTTGAGTGATAATGCTTTTGCTCCAATGAAGGGTTCTGATAAAGCAGCTGGATTTGATCTGAAAAGGTGACTATTACTATTGTAGTGGAGCCAAATATGGTTCATGTCTTCCCTTATTCTAATACTCAACTTGTTTCAGCGCATATGACTACGTGGTGCCGGCTCGTGGTAAAGAATTAGTGAAGACAGATCTGCAAATCGAATTACCATCTGGTTGCTACGGCAGAGTTGCACCACGTTCAGGATTAGCTGTGAAAAACTTCATTGATGTGGGAGGTGAGCATACAGCCTCATGTAAATTGTCTGATAAATATAGGTTATAGAATGCCATGTGCAATGATTGGTTTCTATTTTATAAACTGTAAAGACTAGGAACAGCTAAAGAGTGATCCAAACCGAATTTTTACATCGAAGATTAACACATCATCGGGTTCAAAGCCATCTGCGGAAACAATAGAGATTCAAAAAAAGTTGCTCCACACTGGGATTTTTCCTGTATCATGGGTTGTTTATGAACTCAAACTTCACTTGCAACAAGCACCCACACCTAGAACATTATCTGTTGATCATACAAATATTTGAACAGTGAATCAAACCTGTGACCCTTACCCCAAAAGCAACTGCTTAGCCATTGTGTCAAATGTGTCATAATTATCAAATCAGCCATTCTTTGATGAATTAGTTGAATACCTATTATAATAATCATGTTTTGGTAAGACAAATAATAATTCACTAGACTTTGCCAGCATATAGTTTGGCTCGTCACAGAAAGACTTATTGCGCATCCCTCTGGAACTGTTTATTTTCTCGTGATAAAAGATAAATATTATATACACATACAATGTGTTGTTGAAATATCTCAAAACCTCTTAAGGGGTCATTGTACTTATTAGTATGAACAACTTTTATTACTGTCTAGTAACATAGCACAAACTCTGCTTAGTTTGGGGACTAGATGATGCTGTGTAAAAATGTCCCAAAAATATTTATTTAATTACACATTATTAGTAGGATTCCAAAAGGCAAGCTTATAACTGTTTTTTCTGTTGTTTGCTTTCCAACATAAACCCATCTTGGTTGAACAAGGCAATAGCAAATATGAGCAGTTAATATATGTGTCCTTATCCTTGTTGTTTGTTGAACATATAGGTAGGTTTTTAAACAGACTATGTTTGTGTAAAATCTGTGTATTCTATGTATGTTAGCTTTCCATTAATTATTAGAGGTCTCTCTTAATAACCTTTGAGTGGCCTTTTACGAATTCCCAATGTCAATGTTCATGGAAACTAAGACCATTTATACAACAAGACAAGACAAGTGACAAGATAGATCAAATGCCAAGGGTATGAATGTGAAGAATCAAATGTTTTACTTTTAAATTTTAATAGCTGGACTATGTATACCTAAACCTTAAAAATAGATAAGATATAAATACTAAATTATAAATCTGATATGTTTGTTTCAGCTGGTGTGATTGATGAAGATTATAGGGGAAATGTAGGTGTGGTTATCTTCAATCACTCCGACAAAGACTTTGAAATCAAGAAAGGTGACAGAATTGCTCAACTGATTTGCGAAAAAATCTACTACCCAGTTCTCAAAGAAGTCACCAATCTGTCAGAAACCAAAAGGGCAGAGGGAGGGTTTGGATCAACAGGAAAATAAATGGTTTCCTATTATGTTAACATAAGTTTAATAATAACATTACAATATTTAGAATTAATAATATATGTGTATAAAAGGAATGTCAACTTAAAGCAAATAGTACTACTTATGAAAATTTAAAATATGTTCAAGTTTTGTACTATTAATCTGTTATAACTAGGAAGTGGCTGTAATGATCAGTGATCAGATTTGGGGTGCAATTACTGGGATTTAATGAGTTAATCCCAGTAATAGTGAATTTATACATGGTAAATTCGGTTATTTTTGGGATACCGAAATTATATTATGGCTTATCCATATTCTGATAACAGTAATCGCACCCCAAAATCCTATCACTGGTAATTATACACAATGTAAGAGCTGCCTGAATATTACTTATAAGTCGTCATCATCACATAAAAACATCAGTTAAGCACATGCATTAGATAATAGTTTTCATTAGTTCCTAGCATTTTCATGATTTTTAATAATTGTTGTGAAAAAAAAAACAAGTTTTTATCGCCCATCAATAGAATAAAACTTATTTGTCTTCTTTTCTGTTGTAAAATGTTTAAGTGATTGAAATGTGATTTACTGTTGTTTGTATTCAATTGGTAAGGTTTTTCATTATACTTCTAATAAAGTTTGTCAAACTGGAGTAAAAGTTCTTTTAATCATCCACTTTTCTTCCAAATACAACAATTATTATTGTGATATGGTGCCCATAAATTTGCAATTTAATACATAAAGATGATAATACACATTGACAAGAATTAAATAATGCATATAGCAAGAAAGTAAAATATTACCATAATGTAATAAACTATAATGGTGAGTCAACTTGGCCACCAGACAGCAAAATCTTTGATAAAAAACGTTTTTTTTAATCAAAGATTGGCGAATTAGGCGAAACCGCTGGGCACAGCTAGTAAGTACATATAGAACATAATATATTAAGAGGAATACAGATTTTGATATAGGTAATTTAATATAATTTTGTAAAAGATATTTTCTTTTGTAACAACCTTTGCATATATTTAGCTGTGATATTTAGCTATAAGTCACCTGTCAGTATTTTGCGCCACAACAAAGGAGTTGGCTCACCAGTAGTATTTATTACACATGATATATTACACTGTATCCTAAAAGTAAAATGTAGTTTTTATTTGTAGTGTTTACAAGCACCACTATGATCCTTTACAATTCGGTACTGAGATTATATGTAGCTTACATGTTATTGTTTGGAAACCTAAATCCCACCATGTATAAAAATACAGAAGAATTAACCTTCATACTTTAAACCTACTGTTTTTGATCTTCAAAATTCTCTAAAACACTGTCAAAAACCAACTTCTCGTAAGGCACTGTAGGACCACTTGATAAAACAATCTCTTTATTCCTTTTTAGGAATGGTTTTAAGAAGCTTTTAATTTTGTTATCATTGTTAACGCCAAAGTCCGTTTCTGCTTTGTCAACTCGTTTTTCGAGTAGATCTACATTGTTTTGAAGCTTATGTATAACATTGATTAATGTTGTTATTTTCTTCGATAGAAGTGTAATTTCACTGCGGTATTTGCTGATATCTTCTGACACAGCTGAGCTACAATCACTGTTCTTCAATTTAACCATTAGAAGGACACTTGTAAGTTCTTCAAGTCGTGTTAACATGTTATCAACAACATCTTGGACGGTTTGAAAACTATTTAACACATCCAACTTCAAATATGCGGAGTAATCGTTCACCAGCTCGTCCAACATCTTGTAATTACTCTGAAAAAGAAGTTTTACCTTCGAAATCGGGATACAAATATTCAATGACACTCACTAACTTATCTACGAAATCTGACACAAGTTTTGATAACCCTCTAAACGACGAAGGACACCAGCGAATAACTTTTAAAAATAATTCCATATTATAAGCACGCAGCTTTATAAAAAAATTATGTTGTTCGTGACAGACAAGTCACAATATCTCCATGATAGTGGTGGTATTGAGAAATTAAAATACCTACTTTGCCTTGAATTTCCCACCTTTCAACTTTGTTTTCGGCGTAGTGATCACAGAACACTGCGCTCTTGAGTATAATGTTCTGTGGAACACTGATTGTCAGTGTTGCCAACATCAAAAGTTCAAATTATCGCATTTTCTCGTCGAAATTATCGTTTTTTGACAAAATTATCGTACAATCTGTAATATCTATACAGACAGGAAAAAACATGATATTTTGACCACTTTTGAAATGTCGTTTGACTTTTTGGGGGATTTCGACGACTGTTGTAATGTTTTGAATAGTAGAATTTAATTTTTTCTGTGTTTTTAGATACGTATTGTATCTAGCTTTTGGCCTAGGGGAGGGGGAATAGGAATTCCCTACGAGCACTAAAGATCAACGCGAGCGGAGCGAGCGCGAATTTTTTTGGGTTTTTCTGAAAACGTCAGAGCTTTTAAAGTATGTTTTAAAAGAAGTTTTTTAGGACTGCACCTAAATTAATTGCGTTTTTCATTAAGGTAAAATTGACAAAAGCACAGTACCGAGATCAAAGCGTCTGTAGTTTTTGTTGGAGTTTGCAAAAACATCATACCATTTTGAAAGGAGTCTAAGTCTCCAAACTGTTTTTAAACTGGTTAAGCTAGACCTATGTACCTATAGCGCACGTGCGCTACAAGAGAGCAGCGCTAGAGCAAATATTTCTTAATACAATACGATGTAGTTTAAGTGTATTCTAAAGCAATTTTAGGCTTTATCTATAGCATGACGATTTAGTTCTTACCACCCTTGGGCAGATTTAATTTACTGATTCACACACTCAAGTTAGGTATAAGTCAGCTCTGTTTCTCATAAAACTCTTTTATTTTCCTTTACTTGGCTTTAATGACTCTATTTACGCAACAGAACTGTTACGATTTGTATTTGTTAATGAGGAATCTGATAAAAATAAAAGGCTGTTAGCTGACTTCAATAGTTTCTAACTGTTGTTTTTGGCAGAACGTCTTTTTCTTCTTTTTGATACTCTTTTGATGTTCTCTGAGCACTTGTTTATGTCAAATTTATTATCTAAAATTTAATAAATATAACAGTATTTAGGCTTTGCACATAATTATCCAGCTGAGTTTTATTTATTGTACAGTGTAAGGGCACCACTAGTAGTCATACATTATAAAATATTAACTTAAAAATCACTTTTCTGGCAGAACATTGGATAGTCATACGGCAACGATCAATCCCTCAGAAACTTCTAGTTTATCATCATTTTAATAGGGGTGTTTTACTAAAGACGTAGCTAAAAGGTCCTAGCAAGCAGGCCATAAAAAAAAGCATAGCAGTGAGCTAGAGTGAGCTACTGTTGTTTTCTCGTTTTAACAAACACAAACGCATAATATGAGTGAGGGAGAGAGAAACTTGCCTGTTGGTGTTGTTTGCGTTGTTTGCGTTTAATTTTTCCTTACGACAAATGCGTTTTGCTAGCGTATTTGGCGCACTGATGTTTTATTTATCCAATGCTCAAAATTATCGTACGTTTAACGTAATTTAGATTTTCGCTATCGTACATCGTACCAATGACAAAATTATCGTACGCCCCCATAATTATCGGACGGGTTGGCAACACTGCTGATTGTTTTTTTTTTTTTTTTAATTTATTCATGACCAATTGACCATGGATACATGTCACAGTTTTAGGTCCGTATTCCAGAACGATACTCAAGCGTTGATCACTGTTTAAAACTAGTTTTGAGTTGAGCTTTGATTTTAGAACGTCCCTCAAGCAGAGATTTGTTGATCACAGTTCAGCTGAGTTTAGTTTCGTTTTATATTGTCACCTGTTTCGGTATTTGGGCAGAGATTTGATCTGTAATCACTCAAGTGTGGTCCAGACTACGCTTGAGTAGAGATTTCTATTATATTCCAGATCAAATTCGTGTGTTATGTTGTTGAATTAAAGTTTATAATTACCGTTCTGGAATAAGACCGATACTCAAGTAACGATTCTATCCTTAAGTAGTGATCAGGTGATTGGAGTTTAAACTGTACTTGAGGAAGCTTCTGTAATACGAGCCTGACCTGAAATATAATAGAAATCTCTACTCAAGCGTAGACCACGCTTGAGTGATTACAGATCAAATATTTGCCCAAATACCGAAACAGGTGACAATATAAAACGAAACTAAACTCAGCTGAACTGTGATCAACAAATCTCTGCTTGAGAGACGTTCTAAAATCAAAGCTCAACTTGAAACTAGTTTTAAACAGAGATCAACGCTTGAGTATCCTTCTGGAATACGGGCCTTACTATCTATACAGTTGCGCGACGAATGTACTTGCGCAGGGCAACGGCGGGGGCCTTGCGGGGCGTCGGAACACGCGGGCCGCGAGAGCGTTCACTGTGACACGTTAAAACGTGGAATCGCTCATCGCGGGTTTTAAATTATTGTGATTTTAAATGGCGTTTAGTAAGTTTTATTGAGTACAATGGTGAACACAAACTGTTCTGTCTATGGATGTAGTTCGACTTCTAAAAAGAACAAGGATCTAAAATTTCATAGATTTCCCCGTGATGCGTAGGTAGGTACCCAGTTAATAAGAATAAATAAGATAAGATAAGATAATGTTTATTTCTCGCCACAATATTTCACTTAAAATAACATTTCTTGTATTATTAGTATTAAGATGAGATTTATTTCTCACCACAATACAATTTACAGTATACTGCGGGAGACTCCCGCATGAAATCCGCATGAAGTTTCGAAAACATATAATAGGTATTAACTAATACCTGTTTTTAGGGTACTAATAACATAGTATTCAAGTCATCGATCTATAATAAAACAAGTTTAACCGGATTGTATCGCGTTGCGTTGCGGTTAAACTTGTTTTATTATAATGTGTAGTGATCGCGTAAACCTAAGATATTATTAATCTTATTCTTTATTGTACACACATATATACATTTATATTACATTAAATTTTTATGATGATTATGTATTCAATTCAATTTTCTCGCACTATGCGTCATAGATCGCGGGTCAGTGAACTCTTCATTATCATCATCATTTCAACCGGAAGTCATCCACTACTGGATGGGGTCCAAAAGGGGGGGATATGCCATAATTGCCACGCTTGGCAGGCGGGTTGGCGATCGCAGTTGCTTGAATAAATACTCAGAAAACGCTGCTGCCCATCCTCTGGTGAATCCCTTAGTCGCCTTTTACGACACATGAAAAGAGGGGGGGGGGGTGAATTTTTTTTAGGTCCAGCACCACACGGAGTGAACTCTTATCGGATCTATTTTAGTTTTAAACATTTAAATTTTTATGAACAGCAACCGCTATAGAAAAATAAATGTTTATGAGAATAATGTGATTTAAAATAATTATAACATAACATAACATAACATCACGCCTGTATTTCCCCGAAGGGGTAGGCAGAGGTGTAATAGTACACCCACATTTCGCCAGTCATGTTATAGTCCCATGTAATAGGGGGCGAGCCTATTGCCATTGACCGGGCACAAATCCAGACTCCGGGCTGCTAC
Source organism: Asteroscopus sphinx (assembly GCA_949699075.1). Taxonomy (NCBI): domain Eukaryota; kingdom Metazoa; phylum Arthropoda; class Insecta; order Lepidoptera; family Noctuidae; genus Asteroscopus; species Asteroscopus sphinx. Next base: position 13,781,215 of record OX453022.1, on the reverse strand, counting down.
TGAGAATTTCCTAATGAAAAAACCCAATAACATTTTGCCCGCCCCGGGAATCGAACCCAGGACCTCACGCTCAGCGGTCGCGCTTGCAACAACTAGACCAACGAGGCAGTCGAAAAAAATAAAAAAATAAAATATTTAATTTTATATACAACGTGTTATTGAAATAACTGAAAAACTCTTAAGGGGCCAATGTACTCATCAGTACGAACAACTTTTAATACAGGACCAATCCGAATTCGCGAAAAAAAAACCAGCTGATCCCTACATTTTGTCGATTCATGTGAACAAAAATTTAGGGGACAACAGATTTTTTTTTTGCGATTTGGGGATTGCTCCTATAGTAAAAGTTCTTCATACTGATGAGTACAGTGACCCCTTAAGAGGTTTTCAGTTATTTCAATAACACGTAAATTTATGAAAAATCGTCAGTAGCAAAACGTCAAACCTTCGATTTAGGGAGAAAAAATAGGTTATAGAGAGAAAACCATGGCATACAAGAGGGACCCAGGGCACTCCGACTTGGATAGATTAGGTTTAAATACCTACCTCGTAGAAATGTTGACGTTTTATTATTTAACATGGTTGAGATTCGTAATTTTATTTTTATTAATTTGCATGCCGCCATGCCGTAAGGCTAAATATCTATCGGTTCCCATTATTCTAGTCCATCCAAAGGCTGTCTGGAAGAGATTGCCTTGTGCGATAAGACCGCCCATTGTATTTACTTAATCTTTCTGTAAACTATTGTCTTTGTTTTCGTTTGATGTAATGTACAATAAAGAATATAATAAATAAATAAATAAATATGGAGATACCAATATACTGACTCGATGGCCGGACTACTACTAATAGTTCCTATAAAAGCAGGTAGATCAAAAACTTAATCAAACGAAATTAACTTGCATTATATTTAGCATTCCTTACTTACTATGTTGAACAAGTTGAAGTTTTAATTGACCAATAATGTAAAAATTTATTGTTTTATATGCGTAACTGCATTATATAGTGTCGTATGTGTCTAAACCTCGCACTAACTGTACACCAGGTACGTTTCTAGTCTAGTGTTAACATGTCAATAACATCGTAGTCTTTATTACATTATGTATGTTTAAATGTTTTATAAAGGTGTCTTAGCCTGTACAAAACATCTTTCTTCTTTGTATGATGCTTTTAGAATAAGATCTAATTGTCATTATTTTGTGTTTTTGTATGTCATAATAAAGAAATTTGAAAATCAATATCAATATAGGTACTATGTATAACCTAAAACATCAATAATCATATTATATTGCAAATTTAATAAATTAATTGAATTAAATGATCATTGTTATATTCCCAATTTTGTGACAACCCTTGCATATTTACGAAGGAAAGCGTTAGTACCTACACGGGTTGCGGCATCGCCCGACATCAAAGGCGTCCGACAACTGTTATATTGTTAAACTGTGATACATGTCCTTCAGTCGTAACTCGTAATCATTGAACATATGAGTCACAGAGTACTGTAATATATATGAACAATGAGTAGTACTCAAACACAGCTAAGTAATTCATATCATAGTTTCGAGTAAAACAGAAAAAACTGTCGACATTGTAGGTGTTGCCAGTAATTTGAATGAGTTTACCCTAAATAATGGGTTATTATCACAGTTTTTAATCTGAGGTTATTATTGTTAACACAGCTAAGTTAATTCATATCATAGTTTCGAGTAAAACCAAAGACATTTCTATACTGACGTAAGTATAATACCTTTATGAGTAAAACAGAAAAAACTGTCACACGACATTGTAGATGTTGCCAGTAATTTGAATGAGTTTACCCTAAATAATGGGTTATTATCACAGTTTTTAATCTGAGGTTATTATTGTTGTCATAAGATCAGAAATAAACCACGATTACTAATAAAATGCTTCACTAATCGTAATTCAAAATTTAACATAACGAGTTTTGAAAGTGAATATTTAACTTAGAGGTTTATGTTAGTGTAATAAAATAACTTAGCTAGTTATGAAATAGTTTAATAGTAAAAATATTTTAGGTTTAAAAATGTAATTAAGGGATCATAAAAATTTGTTAAGTAACATCAACTTTACTTAATATCTAAATCAAAGTTTTTTCTTAAAACCGAATGTCAAGTATTCCTTACACCCTAATATCTTCAGATTCTTCCATCAATGTTGACTCATTATCAGTCTCATCATCAGCTGTTAGAGGTTCAACGGCTGGATCCTGATTCAATAAGGCCACAAAAAATTGCTAAAACTCAAGGTTTTGCCATTGCTCATCAAAATGCTTTGTAAGAAGAGCCCGCACGTCTTTCAGTTTAGCAGGGTTAACTGGATGACCAATATAATAAATATTTTTTTTTTAATAAATATTTTATTTCCAATTCCAAATTAATGTACAAAGTATGTGCAACATTTACAGCGTAGGACTTACCATTTCTTAGTGGGTTCATATTGATCAAGGTTTTGTTTTTAATATACTTCCATAATTAACAATTTGTGATACATACTGACTCTCTCCTTTCACAACGATACGACCGTTGTCGTCTTTCATCATTGTAAATAGTATTGTCTGTTTGAAACCGAAGTGCCAAGACCCGGGTGGTTTCAGAGTTAATTTCACTGATTGTTTCCAATCATAACATTGAAATTCGAGATCCAAACGCAGAACATTTCCATAGACTGCGAAATGCTTAAAATATTCGTTCGGTATTAACAAAATCACATCTTTTCTTATTTGCCGTTCAATGTTTCCAAAAATCCGATCAGGTGGAAGAAAACTATGCCTGACTATAGGAAATATCACGGTTTTTTTTTGTATGTGATTAGGGGCCTTTACTTTGAGCCATGGAGCGAGCTATGCTTGAAGTTTCTTTCAAGGATAAAATCCGTAACGAGATTATCCGGAGAAGAACCGGAGTGACCGACATAGCTTGTTGGATCAGTAAGCTGAAGTGGCAGTGTGCTGGCCATGTCTGTCGAAGGACCGATGGCCGCTGGTGCAGACGAGTCCTTGAGTGGAGACCGCGAATCGGCAAATGCAGCGTAGGGCGCCCCCCTGCCAGGTCGACCGACGACCTAAAGAACGTGGCTGGGGGGGACTGGATGCGGAAGGCAGAAGACCGAGCATTGTGGCGCAACTTGGGAGAGGCCCATGTCGAGCAGTGGACTGCGATAGACTGAGTTGATTGGTTGATTGACTTTGAGCCAGTAAGCCAACATGCCAAATAGGATTGTGTTTTTATTCTGGCCTCCACAGCCATCACACATGAGACGTATGTGATACACGTTTTCTGGATACTCTGTATTTATGAGTCTATGATACACTGCAGACGCTATATGATTGGCTCCTTTTGGAGCTTCTGACTCAAGAAAAATGCATAAATAATAAGTCCAGCAATACATAAATGTATTGCTCGGACTGGAAATGATGGAGGTCTTTGTTGGTGGACACAATTAACATAGAGACTTTTGCAAGTGGCGTTTGAGTTAGCGGTCTTTGCAACTGTCACTTGGTTTAACTTAGAGAGTTTTGAAACAGGATCCACTTTTCATTTGAATTTTGTACGACACTTAGCGGTGTTTGCTGTAGTATCGAAATATGAGTGTGTTCGTTGGTACGAGTACTAATACAAATTACCCACCAGTCCATTTAAAAAATAAGTAACATAGAGGTGTTCGCAAGTGTACTACTCATAATTATTATACTTGTATCCTAGCATAGACCAAGTAAAAACTCTCACATGGAAATAACCACGAAATAAAGAAAACAAGTAGAAGTATCCCTACGATTGCTTAGTACGGGAAAAAGTGTCGCCAAAATCACACATTGACAATTGAAATGGTTCATTAAAATACAGAAAAAACAATTATCTTGTCAAAGTATCCTAGTAAAGTGATGGAAACTTTACTAGGTTTCTGAGGGGATGATGAGATAATACGAAAGTCATGTTTTTCATCTTTGTACCATTTATCCACACTTGTACACGTTAACGAGCACTTAACATTTAATAATCTACCATTATTACACATTAACACTCGAAGAAACACAAATTTTGGAAAATAATAAAAAATCCACAACATGATCTTTACGAATTTTCCCGCCAACCCATTGTGACACATTGTGATTAATATCAAATCAAAGTTATTATCACAGATTACTATATTAGTAGCTAGATAGTTCCTTACATCTAATCATAATTTGCTGTTGTATTTGTTGTACTTTGCAAAGATCATCAAAGATCAAAGAAGATACCTTTTTGTTTAGCAAAGTTTAATATTTGATGATCTGTATTAATTAAATTAATGTTACGATAATTATAATTCGAATATTCTTATTAGATTAATGAATTGATTAATTTAAATGTTGTTAATTTAATTTTGTGGTTCTGATAATTCCGCTTTATATTATTTCATATTTTAATATCTGGCATGATTTGTTGGTTTATATAATGTTTAGAGATTATCTAAATTAATATTAGTTTTATCACGACGACTGGTTAATTATTTTAGTGTTCATTTATAAATTAAAATGTATTTAGTGACTCCGTTGGGTCTATTTGTGTTGTAGTAAAATAAAGATGGAGACACTGTGCTTTGCCGGGCTGTCATTCTTTTTGTAAAACTTCTTCTTCTGGTCAGTTCATGTAATAATCGGAAAATACATAATTTGGAGTAATGAGAAATTTATTTCGTGATGAATCCTGATGAAACCTTGAGCTACGCGCGGACATATATATATTTTTATTTTTTTGCAGTATTTTGAGTTGAAAATGTGTATTGAGTATTAATATTTAAGTAAATTATAAAGAACATACATAATACATACATACGTACATTTAGGCCCGTATTACAGAAGGATACTCAAGCGTTGATCTCTGTTTAAAACTAGTTTAAAGTTGAGCTTTTATTTTAGAACGTTCTTCAAGCAGATATTTGTTGATCACAGTTCAGCTGAGTTTAGTTTTGTTTTATACTGTCAGCTGTTTCGGTATTTGAGCTGAGATTTGATCTGTAATCACTTTAGTGTGGTCCAGACTACGCTTGAGTAGAGATTTCTATTATATTTCAGGTCAAATTCATGTGTTATGTTGTTGAATTAAAGTTTATAATAAAATTACCGTTCTGGAATAAGACCGATACTCAAGTAACGATTCTATCCTTAAGTAGTGATCAGGTGATTGGAGTTTAAACTGTACTTGAGGAAGCTTCTGTAATACGGGCCTTAGGCACGGCATCGGCACATCGAAAATATGAGACACTCGTGCGAGACAGAACGTAGTGATTATACACTCTTTGGTGCGTGACCACAGCCAATGCAACTTGGCCGAAACGTCAAGGTTAGTCAAAATGTTTGTTTTGTTTTAATTTTGCGCGAAAAGTCCCGTAGATATAGTTCAATATGAGGGAAATTCGCGAAAGATTAGAAATAAAGACTACCTAATCCTTATATTCCTTTTACAGTTTGGGTTATTGAATCACAGTGTTATTATATCTTTGCATAGCACTCCTGCACTCCGAGATCCGATGATCATGTTTAGACAGCCGGACCCATATGGGTCCGACAGACACGGAATCTGGATCTAGATTAGAGATGTGATTAAAAGTTATAAAAGTTTAATTGTTAAATATTAAAAGTTATAGGAAAATAACTTGTTAAATTAAAAGTTAAAATTATAACTTTTAAGGTGGGTGTATAATTCATGTGTTCGTTTAGTTCAAAGAGTAAAGTGCAGACTATATTACTTTTGAAGCAGTGAATGAAATATTATTGTTATAACTTATAGTTTGTAAACATTATTCAAACATTAAAAGTTATTTTTTAGTTTGAATTAATAATAAAACCTATTTCTACTACTATAAGACTCACAATAGTTTGTAAACATTAATCAAACATTAAAAGTTATTTTTTAGTTTGAATTAATAATAAAACCTATTTCTACTAATATAAGACTCACAATTCTATGTATTATTGTTAGTCATAAGGTAGTGTACCTACTTGTTTACGTTAAATCCGAGGAGTATACAGTACGGTCATTGTTATGAGTGTTATGATATGACTAAGAAGTTATAACTTTTAATGAACATCTCAGTATTTATTAATGAAGTTAAGAGTTAAACAGAATTATTGAGTTAAATTAAAGGTTATAACTTTTAATCACCACCATCATGTCCATCTAGATCCTTAGAGCTGGATGGACATCTAGATCCAACTCTGAATTTTCGTCGGACCTACCCATCTCTACTTGTGGAGGCTGCCAAGCGTGTAAATAAATACAGCATTAGATGAGAAATGTAAAAATGTTTGTGAATTACGCCTATTGCACACGAGGGTAGGACTATGAGACAGAACATTACTGCTACCGTGTGAACGCTGAACGCCCGAAAAGTAACCATTCTTTCGCATCGCAGCAGGCTGCTGCTGCCAGCAGCACATCTTATGAAACGCGTGAGCATCAGTGAGATGGTTTCATAGTTCAATGGTGAGCATTGGCCATTATGCTCTCGGCTCCATTAATGTTCGGGCATTCACACGGTAGCAGTACTGTTCTGCCCTCGTGTGCAATAGGCATTATAGTTGCAGAACTTAATTTTTTCAAATGAATCTGAGCTGAGCCAGTTGTTCTCATGCTAGCTCAGATTAAAAACCTCCATGCTAGTCTATCTATCAAAGGTCTGTCTCTGTGTGTACAGTGTTGCCAACTTAACGGATTTCCCGTCAGATCTAGCGGATTAGGATGTGGTGATAACGGGATAAATTTTATTCTAACTGCTGACGGATTTTTTAGCAGAACATTTTACGAGTTTTACTAACGTGTCTATTTTTTTTTCCAATATAGTAGTCAGATTTATGAACACATTTTAATTTTCTGTTACTTTGTCACTATTGCTAAATGCAGTTCACAGTGCTCAATAGTTTTCAATGTCTTGCCAAAAAAGAATAGATAGCGGATTGCCAAGCTATAGGTGATTTATTCATCGTAAATTATAACTTACCTGTATAAAAAAAATTAACGGCTATTATCGAGGGGAATTTTCTTTTTTGACGGAAACACAACACTTTTAACGGAATTACAAAATTATTGTTGGCAACACTGTGTGTGTATTATCTATGATGGAGGTAGGCGGGAAAATTCGTAAAGATCGTGTTGTGGATTTTTCATTATTTTCCAAAATTTGTGTTTCTTCGAGTGTTAATATGTAATAATGATGGATTATTAAATGTTAAGTGCTTGTTAAAGTGTACAAGTGTGGATAAATGGTACAAAGTTGAAAAACATGACTTTCGTATTATCTCGTCATCCCCACAGAAACCTAGTAAAGTTTTCATCACTTTACTAGGATATAAGTATAATATGTTCAATGATTACGAATTTACGACTGAAGGACATGTATCCATGATCATGAATAAATTTAAAAAAAAATGTCTCTATGGTTGTGCCAAAGTGATTTTGGTTGGTTTTGATTGTTCGTTCTTCACTATTCAGTGGATTGAAATAACTAAATATTTATCGTGATGCTTCCGTCGACAGGGTATTTTAAAGGATACAACTGTCCCTTCTATGATAATGGTCTGTGTGAAAGACCTTATTGTCATTTTCGTCATGTTAAAAAAGAATCTCAGAGTACTACAAATGATGGGATTGAAAGTGGAGCTATATTACAGAAACTAGTGTCGGCAGCAGTACAAAAGGTTCTTCAACAAAAAGAAGCCTCTGCAGCAACGACAACAACGCAACCAGATAGTAATACAGTAAATTTAGCTCAAGGTGTAGGAAAAGCGACGTACAACCCCACACCAATAGCTGAGTTAAATAAAATCAACAATTTAGACACTGAAGAAAATAATGAAGATGTGTTTGAACAAAAAAAGAGACATATTCCAGTACCATACACGCCGAGGAAACCTGCAGGCCTATCTATTCAACGACCTATTGATACAAACGGATCCTCCAAACCTTTTATTTATAATCCACCTCCAGTGAAATATACACCAGGTAGCACAGAAAATGTGCCATGTGATAAATATACACCTTCAGGGTCAACAGTGTCCACTGAAAAATACTTACCTGGCTCTGAGAAAGAACTACAAGAATATATTCCTAATGAGGGTTCCAATAATTCTAGCAAACGAAACTATGTGCCGTCTGATAAGTTTACAAGTAAGAAGAAAATACTAGAATATAAACCAATAAAAGTTAGCACAAAAAGCGAAGCACCATCAGTTACCTACCAACCTACACCAAGGTCACTTGCACCTTGTTTTTCCAGTGATGAAGAAGAACCAGATACTAAAAAACGAAAGTTATCTTCAGACCTCAATGGATTAGACGACCTGGGACCAGAATTTGATATTTTAGATCAAATACTAGATGAGGAAAAGTCTGATCAAGATAAAGTAAGGAAAGATGGTTTGAGTAGTGGTGTCAAAAAGATTAATAGTAAAAATAGCTTAAGCAATAATAATGACAATAAAAAACTAGAAAAAAGTGATTCAGACAAAAATCATAATAGCAAGTCACATCACAAGAGTAGTTCAGATAAGAAAGATAAATCGAAGTCTGAAGATAAAAGGAAACATGAAGAAAAGTCAAAACATTCTGAGAAGAAGTCCAAACACAAAAGTTCAAGCAGAGAGAAAGAGAAGGAAAAGAAAGAGAAACTCTCATCAGACAAGAAAAGGCATTCTGGTTCTAAAAGTTCCAATAGTTCAAAACATAGTTCATCTAAAAAACATGACAAAGACAAGCATAGTTCTAATTCTAAACACAAATCTAAAACCAAGGATAAAACTGATCATAAGAAATCCCATAAGAATTCCAAAGAATCGAAAAGTAAACATGAGATTAAACATGATAATGGAAATATTATATCTGATAATGATGATTACAATGCTGAAGAAGAATTACTTGATGAAGAGTTTGATATGGAGTCTGATGAGGATGCCATCGCATTAGAATGTAAAAAAATATTTGATGAATATGTCCCCATAGAAAAGCCTAAAATTATAGAAGATACTGCAAAAATAGAAGATACAAATGAAGAGGAGACTATCCTAGGGAAGAAGAGAATTTCTAGAGCATCAGATAAAACCATAAAAATAGCACCTAAAGCACCTATAAAACCAGATTTTAAAGTAAGTGCTGCTCAAACTATGGCACAGAGATTAGCAAAAGTTCGAGAATATCATAGTTCTAAAAACACAAGTGTTTCTGCCAATATTGAAATTACACCTGCTAAAAGTAACTTTACTCCACCAACTACAGGTACCACTAAAATTCGCATTGCTCATGTACCTTATGCCTCCACCTTATTATATGCTAAGAAGACCATTTCACCCAGTAAGATAGTAGCCAAGAATGAGCCTTCAACAAGTTCCACTATCACACAGACTGTCAAAAAAGGAGCTCAAAGAGTTGCTCATGTACCAAATGAAAAATTTATTGATCGACCAGGTGTTTTAGAGCCCCTTGGTTCAAAGATTGCTGCAAATATAAGATCAACATATTTAAACATGATGATAGATGAATGTTTAAAGCTGTATCTTTCTGCACATGATGCTTATGCTCGTGCTCAACATGAAGAACTGAATACAAGTAAAAAATGTTCAACTGTACAAATATACAAAAATTCTGCAGTATTAGCAGTTAGTCGACTAAGAAAAGAATTGCAAGAAAGCAAAGGTGTGAAGAAATCAGCATCTGATTGCCTAGCATTGCAAAAAATGCCAGGAATGACACCTGGGAAAACAATGGGCTCCTGGAGCATAGAAGGCAAGCATAGACATAATGCTGATCAATCAAAAGAGTTTATAGGTGCAAAGTTGTATAATAACATAGCAAAATGGATTTTAACTGAAGAACAACTTAAACAAAACGGTTTTCCCAGGCCCCATGATAGTGGAAAACGAGGTAGAGCTATTATTTATGGTCAAAATAAACAAAAGCCACCTAAAGGCTTTTTCAGAACTTGTTGTAGATGTAAAAAAGAATACATGGTGAATAAAATTGGTTTTGCAGCAGTGAAAGAGGAATGTATTTACCATCCTAATAATAAATATAGAGTTCGAGGTGAAGCAAGGTACCAGTGCTGTAGTCAAGATGGCACATCTGATGGGTGTTGCATAGCCCCCAGTCACGTTTATGAATATGTTGACTTTGAAAACTTGAATGGCTTTGTTAGGACAATGCCTCCAGACAATGACAAGGAGGATTACGGGATTTATGCTTTGGACTGTGAAATGTGTTATACTACACATGGTTTGGATTTAACCAGAGTAACAGTGATCAATTCTTCATGTAATGTTGTTTATGAGACACTTATAAGACCATTGCATCCAATTATTGATTACAATACCAGGTATTCTGGCATAACTGAAGAACAAATGTTTGGCATCACTACTACATTATTGGATGTTCAAGCCACACTACTTACGATGTTCAATAGTAAAACCATATTAATAGGGCATAGTTTAGAATCAGATTTTAAAGTACTTAAATTAATTCACGACACTGTGATTGACACAAGTGTTTTGTATCCTCATAAAATGGGACCTCCATATAAACGTGCTCTGAGAAACTTATCATCAGAATATTTGAAGAAGATAATACAAAATTCTGTTGATGGGCATGACAGTGCTGAAGATGCTACAGTCTGTATGGAATTATTACATTATAAATTAAAAGAAGACCTTAAGACTAGGTGAAAATAAATAGATAACTGAAATGGAGCTTTGTTTATACTAAATGTATTTATTTATGTGGAATTTATTAACACTATCCTGTTATCAATGTTAAAAAATATGAAAACTCGACTCATATGATACTCGCGACAATTTTCGTTAATTTATTGATTTTGTATAGGTATATCAACGAAGATATAGAAGTTTAATGAAATTATTTTGAATTGGTATTATTGCAATAATGGTGTAGTATAATAAGATACACTTTTGTAAGATTTCGCATTTCATAATTATATTATTAGATAAACTATTTTCTTATCAAATCTTGTTTTTTTATTTTATTTAAATGTTTTTATTAATGGTTACCCATTTTTAACCGACTTCAAAAAAAGGAGGAGGTTATGTATTCCGCGGGTTTTTTTTTTTTTTTTTTTTCATGTATGTACACCGATTACTCCGAGATTTGTGGGCCGATTTACGTGGTTGTTTTTTTATTTGGTAGAGGAAGTCCGCGCGGTGGTCCCATATAAATTTTATTGACTTAGGTTGAGTAGTTTTTTAACCAGCTTCAATAAATCAGTTTATTTTAGCTTCGCCTATCTAGATGATCTGCTCATTGGTTCGTTTTTCTGAGAATTCTTGGCCGATATGCGTGTTTTTTTTTTCACGATAGTGATTGGACGTTTGGAAGAATTTGAGCGAGACCTTTGCCCAGCAGTGGGATAGCAAAGGTTAATAAAAAAAAATAACTCAAATTGGTTATATAAACATTTATGAATCAACCCTCGCAATTTTCAACTAAAAAGTATGAAATAAAAACTTTTTAACAAAAAAAATAAAACGACTTCAAAAACCTTAACTAAAAAGTAAAAAATAATCATTGTATGTATTTTTAAATCTTAACATAAACCAAAATTTTGAAGGCGGCACGTGAATTTCATGTACGTTCACATGAACCTGTTTTTATTACTATAGATATTGCGCTCAACTGTACATGACATGACGCAATGGATCAATCACGCGCCGCCTTCAAAATTTTGGTTTATGTTAAGATTTTAAAATACATACAATGATTATTTTTTACTTTTTAGGTAAGGTTTTTGAAGTCGGTTTTTTTTTTTTGTTAAAAAGTTTTTATCAAGTTAAGGTTGCAGGTCTAGTTATAACTTGTTCGTAGCCATAGACATAGTACTATACTAGTATTATACATAGTATTTTACTATGTGTTTGTAGCATATCATAGAAAAATGTGTGTAATTTCAGTTACAATCTGTAGTACAGAACAAGATAGTACAAGTATACCTGCAGTCGAAATCATGCGCATTAGTTTGACACTGGGAAAGGTATATAGCATAATTTTGGCTCTGCAACAGTGCAACCCTACACATGCTGTGTTGCAAGTTGTTATGCTGATGGCAACTAAATGGATAGCACCATAGACATATATATTACTAGAAATCATTGGATAGCGCTTTGTTTAACACCAATTACCTACCATTCATCATTTCAGCCGAAAGACGTCCACTGCTGGACATAGGCCTCCCCCAAGTATCGCCATAGCGACCGGCCCTGCGCCACAGCGGTGACACTCCGTGTACGTGTGAGCTCGCTCGCCGGTGACCTTGAGCGAGCGCGTGAATGCAATTGTCACCGCTGTGCCTTGGCTGGGCAGCCGAGACTGCTCGTTCCACACGCCGCGCACGGCCCTCGCGCTCGCCCCGACCCGCACACAGCCGCGAGCAATTTTACGACCACACATGCTTAAGTGTCGCTTCTTGTCTTTAGTATATATTCTATGCCTGCGCTTACCGCATCCAGCGGATACCTGCGACCTTCACCAGGTCGTCGATCCACCTTGTAGGGGGCCTACCCACGCTGCGCCTTCCAGTACGCGCAGGCGCGGTTCTAGGGGGGGGGGTCATAGGGTTCATGACCCCCCCCAAAAACCATCCATGCTGTACCTCAAAATTAAACAAGAAACATTAAGTGTTATTTATTTCAAATAATGAGTTGTCACGACATCTACTCGTACGTAAAAAAATACGTAAGTACCTACTAAAGTTCAATTTACAGCATGGGTAAGTGTTGTCGCTGGTAATGGGTAATAATTTGATCAAAATAAAGTATGAATGAAATTTCCAATTCAACGATAAATAATATCACACACGACGGCGATACCTATTTAATTTTATTGAACGGTTTGCGCTACTTTGCACGAGCCTGCCGTTGCGATAGGCACAAGCGATTGAAGCATTGGAGGAGAAAAAAAATATTAAAATTTCGCGCTCGTTGCGCTCGCGCTTCCTCGTTAATGTGTATTTTGGGTTTCTGTTGTGCTACATTTTTATATTAAGTATATCACTCGGCGCGTATAATAAATGGAATTAAAAATGGTGGCATTTTTATTCGCTGTGTCTCACGCTCACACAATACTTTGCTTGTGAATGAACGAGAGGAAAATACAAATGCCGCCATTTTCAATCTCATTCTTTATCTGCACGAGTAGTACATAGCCTAAAATTCCAAAAAATACACTTAAATTGAAGTCAACTTTTCGCATAAATATGTAAAATTTCGCGCCGGTAGTTTCCTATTTGTCAACGCGCATTTTGGAACTACTCTGTTGCATATTATACTAACTCCATAATTTTGGTAGTCGTTGTTGTGTAAATAAATAAAAAATACATATTTTGCTGGTACAATTGGACCTTGAAACTGTACGTAAGCCAAGCTGACCCCCCCCCCAAACCTTGGGCAGGAACCGCGCCTGAGTACGCGGTCACCACTCCAGAACATTACTGCCCCATCGGCCGTCCGTTCTGCGAGCAATGTGCCCCGCCCACTGCCACTAGTTTGGCAATTCTTCGGGATATGTCGGTCACTTTCGTTCTCCTGCGAATCTCTTCATTTCTGATTCGAACACGCAGGGACAGTCCGAGCAAAGCCCTTTGGGTGACTGAGCCTTCTTATCAGGCCCATTGTAAGCGACCACGTTTCAGTGCCGGCAACACACACTGATGAAAGACTTTCCTCTTGAGACACTGCGGTATTTTGGGCGAAAAGATATTGCGTAGCTTCCCGAACGCTGCCCAACCGAGTCGGATTCGACGATTGACCTATTTCTCGAAGTTGAACGTACCTAACTGGACAGTTTGTCCTAGGTATACATAATCGTCAACAATTTCGAGTGTAGATTCTCCGATCTTTACGGGAATGGGTGCTATATGGGAATTCGACATAACCGTTGTCTTGTCCATATTCATTAACGGCCAAAATTAATATCCAATCTATCCACGATTTACCCTACTGGAGATAGAAATTTGACATATTTTGTATGGAGCTTATGTCAAATTCCTATCTCTAGTAGGGCAAATCGTGGATAGATTAGATATTAATTTTGGCCGTTTAAGACCCACTCTATCGGATGCTCTACTGAGGTCATCGAGCATTATACCGAGGTCCACCAAGTACCATTAGATACTACAAATAATACTGGGGAATATTGTTTGTGGAAAATAAAATTAAAATACATTATAAAACCGAAAATAATATTTTACTAGAAGACGAAATATTACACATATTAAATGTCCTTGAAACACAAGACATTTCAAACATTCAGCTTTATTAGAAAACAAGAAAACTGCTACACATTTCAAAAATATCCATTGGGACGCTTATAATATACACAAATGAGACTCGACCTAATTTTGTGCAGCAGAATAATTACAACAATGTATTAGTAAAAACCACCGGAGTCAAGAGATAATAATAATTAAGTATAATAATTTTGAAAATTAAAAATTAACTTGTACTATTTTAGGTAAACACTGTTGAATACATAGCACTAGAGTCTTTAATTCACAATTATAATAATTATAATCTCTAGATAAATTACATTATTGTATAGTTCATCAATAATAAAAAATAAAATTATATGTTATACCAAAAGTAGATCTACATACAATGCAATGCAGCAATAATAAAAACCGGCCAAGAGCATGTCAGGCCATGCTCAGTATTATAGGGTTCCTTAAGTAGGTCTAATTACAAACGAATCAAATCGAATATTAATCATTGCTATTTTAGTTTTTGCAAACAGCGCCACCTAGCGCTAAATTTATGAAGCTATATTTAAGAAGTGTGTTTCTTTTTGTGATTTTTTTAAATAGAAAGTAACTAAAGGAGCATTATTTGCTACGATCATTTTTCTCTAAGGTCAATGACCTATGAATTAGGACGTCTTAAGTATTTTTCAGTTTTCTCACTATAACTCAAAAAATTATAATCACATTATACTCGAAATAATTTTAAAATAGACTTTTTATAAAGGTCTATCAATGTTGAAGACTATAAGTTTCTACGTAGCATAGTTTAGAAATGGCAGGGGGGGACACATTGCAAGCCACTTTGGCGAACTGTATTTCGCAGATAGTATACCTGATAAAAAAGTTGTGTATGAAACATTACCTTCATTTTAGTAGACCTATTCAACGATACCCCACACGAGGGGGTGCAGCGAAAAAAATATTTTCATCCCCATTTCACATGTATGGGCGCCACCCCTAAAATACGTAATCAAGATTTTTTTATTCTTTTAACATTGAGATCTATATCTATTCCATTTTTGTCAAAATTTCATTTACTTATGTTTATAACTGTAGAAGTTATTAAGCGGTAAAGGATTAGGACAGACATGACGAAACTATAAGGGTTCCTTGTAGGACTACGGAACCCTAAAAAATGAAAACAAAATGTTACTTTTTTGTTTGAATAATTTAGTTACAAAATTGTTTTGATCAGTACTTTCTGATACATAGCAATATATAATCCATCAGTCTAAATTTAATTCAAACAAAGCTTTAGTAAGTTTTATCCTGGGCACAGTACTTGACAAAAGTTCACACATTTTAATTATTATTTATACTGTACTGAAATTTTCATTATTTCCATTAATCAATATAACTATTGCTCATTTCATCCCATTTATAATAATATATCATGAATATTACGGTAAGACACAATGGATTCTAAAGTTTACTATGAGAATTAGGGTCAGCACACACCATTGGAGTGGCGGCGAAGCGGCTTATTTAGTAAAAAATTAATTTCATTTATTCATTAACAATTTAAATTGTGTCTGAATGTTGTAATTGAAATTCAACCTTGTTCACTTTCACATACGACTGAAATTTGAATAGCGAAATAAAATCACACTAGGGGGCTCAAAGCGCCGCGAAGAGCGGTCGAGTGGCCACAAGCATCCATAAGAGCCGGTCGATAAGAGTCCATTTGTCTTGCAACCAGTGAACTGCTCTTCGCCGCAACTCCGTCGGTGTTTGCTGACCCTAAGTTAGTATTTCACACATGGGATGGTACATGGTATATAGACTGAATGTAAATAAGTATAATTCTGATATTCAATCTTACAGTTATTGGTATGTGGTAGGTAAGCTTTCATCTCAGGGTTTTATATTGTCAATGATTAACTAAATTGTGTTATATGCAGCTATTTTTATATGTATATTTATTACCTGTTGACCAATTTTGGTTTTCTTATCAATTATTAATAAAAATTAGTTTACCAAAACCCATACTTATTATTAATTTGCTATTTTGCAGTATCAACTTGGTGTATGAAAGTGTATGTAATTATAATTTACATGGTTGTCCCAATGAAATTTACGAGGAGGTATTGGCCGGTGTGTTCGGCAGCGCAGATTTTGCGTACACCACTGTTAACAGAGATCCTGTCTGACCTCCGCTAGTCAATAAATGATTGTTCTACACATGCTTTCACCCGTTTTTCATATTCTCGCCGGTTCTCCTTATAAAGCTGTGCTGCCATAGAGTTCGCAGGTGAATTGGGGTTAGGATCACTTAGTAATGACTGAAAAAATAATTATATATTATTACAGTATTATATTACTGAATATAAATCATACATTCATATATTGGTTGGCGCTGCATGGCAAAGGATTTTTGTAAGTTGAAATTATTTTGAATTTTAATTTAATAAACTTAGCACTCATACTTTGATGATATTGTGACATTAGTGAGCAACCAATCATATATAGAGATGGAGCTAAAGCAACAGTGGATTGCTTACACACGTATGAACATAAATATTACTTTATGTACTTGGTAGACTCTTATAAGATTAACTATCTATTGCACATGTGTATAAGAATTAAAATCCATTAATGAAAAAAAAACTTATTCCAATAAGTTTCATCGGATATCTTAAGATTGTGCTAATGAGTCATATGAAAACAAGATGAACAAAATTAATCATGTATTTTACTATAAAATGGTAACTACTCAACATATACAAAATTCATAGACCAGTAAGCCTCTAGACGCCGGTTAGCTGGACACCCCCGGTCACAACCCATATGCTCTACCACTGCATATCATACGTCCCTCCGCCAATCGGGACGTCACTCAGTCAGCGAGCGGCACCAATCATAAGGAATCATACCACCGAACTTTTGAGCCGGCCAATCATAACGCGCCGTCCGCCCCCCTGACCCCACTAACGTTTTACGACTGCGTTCGAATACAAAAATTTGTTTATGCGGAGTCTTGAAGCTTACTGGTCTGTGACAAAATTGCACAATCATTATTTTATTTTCAAGCTATCTTTATTAGCTATATCTCATCCATCATGCATAATTTGTCCTGTTATGTGTGTGTGGCAAAATAAATGGTTTACTTCATTATTGGGAAATGTATAATAGTTAAAAAAATATTATAAATTATAATTTTCTCATACACATTCAAATAATATTTGCAAACACATATGTTTGGCAGTGGAGTGCATTGTCCTATTTCATTTGAATTTAATTGTGGTGTAAGTTATTGATTTTTTTTAAGTAGGAAGGTTAATTTGGCATTAATAGGTCTATTAAAAGATAAATAATCATTGTACTTTGAAAAAAGTTAATTAACTTACACCACTATTGAATTTGAATGAGGAAGGCACTGGGTACTGCCTAATTGCCTATATTTATGCAATGCACTGATGTTTGGGTGGCAGTGAATGGGTTTAAGTTTGGCTGTGTATTAATTTTCATATGAATACATCCAAATGTTGTGCCACACCAAATTAACAAAATTAATTTATATACAGCTGGAATGAGAATGTTAAGAGGAAGTTGGTGGCACTAAAAATTAGAATATATAGGATATATTTGTTGTTCAGTATCAGCTGTTCTATAATCATTGGTTTTAGGTATGCTTGGTATAGTGTCATATTGTTGTGGATGTGCCAGTAGTGCAGCTATTGGCACATATATAACAATATGCAGTGGCGTGCATTGGCCTACTTCACTTGAATTTAATTGTGGTGTAAGTTATTGGTTTTTTGATGTAGGAAGATTAATTTAGCATTTATAGGTCTATTTTAAGATAAATAATCATCATACTCTGAAAAAAGTATAATAACTTACACCACTATTGAATTTGAATGAGGAAGGCAGTAGGTATTGCCTAATTGCCTATATGCAATGCACGCCACTGACAATATGACACTGGTGTTGATTCTCTTTTCACTAATGGCGTAGCTATGTAACCAAGGGCCCCGGGGCAAAAAGTTAAAAGCCGAACATTCATTACTCAACCAGGATAACATTTAACTTTTTCGAACGTCGTTTATGGGGCCGAGGGGCCCCTTGAGCTTGGGGGCCCCGGGGCAGTGCCACCCCTGGCCCGGTAGCTACGCCACTGCTTTTCACAAACTAAACTTAGTTTAAACTATCACTCTCTTTTACTTATTTTAGATACAAGAAAGGGATGGCAACAATTTTAGAGCTGTCAAATTAGTTGGAATAAATTTTTTTTCTTGGCACATGCCAACTAAAATGCAAAGAAATGTAGCATGCTAGCATGTAAACCAAACTAGCTAGTCTTCAAAAATTTCTGCATGTATTCATTTACATCCGGTTAAGGACAAGGAATGAGTATGTAAAAGAGAGTTTGAAAGTAGCCCTGGTGATAACATATCTAAGTGGCAACTGACTGTCCTGGAAATTTGATGTGGAAGAATATGGAGCATTCTACTGTAAGAGACTTATGAAACAATGAATAAAATTGATTTTGTAAAAGATGATGTCAACATTTGGGAGGAAGTCAACATTGTGATGTAGATGATGTGATAGGGGAACAACAAGATATCAAATGAGTACAATTACAATTTTGATATAAAGCTTATCTTTACCTGTATGGAAGTTAATATAGCTGACACATCATATGTGGGGCTCCATCTGTTTTGAAGAATATCTAAGCAGATTCCTCCATCAGCATATACATTAGGGTGGAACATTTTAGACACAAATCGAACTGTTGGAGGTTTGTTCGGGTATTCCTCTGTGAATTCTATTGTCAGCTTGAATGTGCCATCTTCAAATGGAGTATCATGGGGTCCAAATATAACAGCATTCCAGATCATGATATTGTTATCAGTAGGAGCTCCTGAAACTCCAGTAGGTGGGTCTTCTTGTAAGCTGTGGGTTGTGCAAATTATAAATCAGTATTGTCTATTTAACTATGAGAAGAGGTAATTTTTTGAAGTAATGGTCTAGAAATGTACTAAAGAAATTTATATTAACATAAATAATTAATTCAATTTTTTTTTCAATTCATATTTGTAGTAGCAATTTTTTCATTATTTACTGCAATCTACATACAAAGCCTCTATATGTTCTCATGGAAACCTCTACAACATAATCAAGGTCATGAGATGACTTTTTATAAGTTTTATGAAAAACTGCTAGCAATGATCATTATAGTAGGACAATTTTGGAGATTATTCTGGGTAACAAGTATAGTAACGGTGAAAAAAAAAATGTATTTGGATAACCTAAATAATAAAAGTAGCAACAAAAGACGTATAAACATCGAGAATGACGTAGCCATATCTACTTATAGCGTATCCTACTCTCGATTTTCGACACGAAGAGCTCCACCTACTGAAACCGATGTTTAGAATCTTATTCGAAATATAGAACAGAATAGAAATCGATTAAAATGACTGTGATGTAATTTGATGAATCAGCATTACTTTCGCACAAAGAAGATTTCATGGAAAACGGCAGAATGAGTACACAGAATCCATTATCGATTGCAGATGTTTAAGAAAATGTAAGAAATATTTAGATACAAACCGTTTGAAATCTCTCATCAGGCGTCTTCTGGCTGGAGTTGACATTTTGGTCTCACGCACTAATACCCCTAATTTTATAAAGGTACCACTTCTGTGAGATGTGTCTTTCTTATGAAACTTTTCATATGACAAATCCGTAAACTATTTATATAAGTTTTGCTTGTACACAAAAGATTCCGTTTTTGTCGTTGTGTAGAAATTTCTGTCGTCACGGCCAGCGAGATGGTTGTCAGATGACCATGAAATTAGCAATAAAAAACCCTGCAAGTGGTCAATACACAGATGTCAAATTTGGTTTGTCGTACATGTATTGAAGACAACTTCACTATGGAGTTTGGTTCATGTTCTTCCACTGAGATGGTAAACCTATGGAGTCGCCTTATTCTTCTACAAGTATCTAATAAATCGTTACAGCAATATGAATCTATACTTTGTCTCTTGTTAACCAATGTATAATGTCGTCTAGTGCTTTCACTAGATGGCATGCTATTTGTATGTTTTCTGTTTGGCAAAATTTTTAGGTGACGTCAGAATATCTACTCCACGTGGCGAAAAATCCGCCATTTAGGGACAATGTGACAATGGTTCATATGTGTGATGTCAAGTAAACGAACATTTTGGATTTGGATTGCTATTTTTGGCTTTAAACACGGTCCCAGAATGATTGTTTGTACTGTAGACAAGAAGTAATGCAAATGTAAAATGAAACATAATAAGTTTTGATTACTTACAATAGTTACAATACGCGCCACGAATCTTTATGTTTCTGAAGTTGGCAACAAATTGCTGCACTGTAAGCTTAAAATTGATGCAAGAGACGAAAGACTGCAAGTCTGCTAGACCCCACTACACACCGTTAGTCGTGGCTGATGCTGTATCTGGTCAATGACGTTATACTTACATGTCATTGTGCAAGCTATCAGCAATAAGTCGCGGACATGACCGTGACTGCTCGGACGTCTGACGAAATTCTGGCTTGCCGGATGTTTCGATAAGTCGCGGACGCCTCAGCCACGTGTGCACAGTGATCAGTCGCGTCCGCGGGGCTCTCAGTCACCAGCTGTCATCTATGACGCAAGAGCTTTGACGTATGTTGTTTGTTTTTAAAAAAATTTTTGCTATATGTTGTTGTTTAATTCATCTGACTAACGTATAAAAAATATGTTAAATAACCAGTCAGTACTTTATAATTTTCTTTTGGCTTACAGCATGTAGAAGCTGCTATCAATTCAAATAATTCTTCTTCGCTAGACGTCATTATGCGCTGGTTCAATTCAGTGTAAGACGGTGAAACGTCTGAATGACGTGACTGAACACGGCGTCTGACACGATTGTGCAAATTAATAAGACGTGACTGTCAGTCGCGACTGCAAGTTCCGACTGTAAGTCACGTCCGATAGTTTGTTCTGGGCTTAACGATTGTAACGAAGCAACCGAACAACTTCCATTCGTTGCTCTCGCTTTGGTTAATAGCTACGTCCCGCTCAGTACAGTCGTGTCCAGTTGTTTTTTATTATTGCGTTTACTATGTTTCGACTTGTTTGTATTAACTTATTTGCTATGATTTCAGTTTTATTATTAGGTTAGGTACTTTGTTACTGTGTTAAGTTTTGTTGTTAGGTTAGGAACAAAAAACAAGGAATTAAAGTCCCGTACTACCCCAACAAACTACTGAAGAATTTTTAGTATGAATATAATGGCAATATATCAAATCCTCCTCCCCCAAGGTCATAGTCGACCTTATGATTGACTTGCAGCTTGGGGAAGTGCTGTAATGCTGCAAGAGGCGTCACAATAGATCTTTTAGGTCGCAGTGGCTTAGGGGCGTTTCAAGACCCTACCTCTTTCCTCAAATAATAATAATGGCAATATATGAAAATGGTACTTTTATTACATATTTTAAATCAAAATCAAACTTTAATATTTCTCACTGTGACGTTTTTCTCTATAAACAAATTAATATTATATGCATTCGAGTTTAAAATAATAATAAAATAAGTAGTACAAATGTGTTTTAGTTGCGACAATACAATGCGCAAACTAAATCTGAAGCTAACTTCCGAGACACAAGGATCCGTTGCGAGTATTGTACTTCCCTTGCCATGGCTGGCATTTTATGGGCCCGGTTATTGTAAGTATAGCACACAGATGTCTGTTGTATGCCACGCGTATTTCCTGGGTATTTCTAGTCCATAGATTTCATAGGTCAGTATTTTCTTCTAAATTTATAAATAATCTAAGCTTGAGGAACGTTTTGTAATACGGGCCTTCGAGTGATCATACAAACGAACACCCAAACAACGCTCAGAGCGTCGTCCGACGACATCCGGCGATATAAGTGGACACAGCCAGTGTTCAGTGGAGCAAAGAGTATAAAACTAAACGTAGCGGTTATATTCTCTTTGTATAAAATATAAAACTGTGGAATATAACCAAAATAAAACCAACACCAGTGATGCCAGACGTTCGATAATTATCCTACATGTACGATAATTTTGCCTCTGGTAGGTACGTTGTACGATACAAAATTTAGTATCGTACGCAAAAGTACGATAATTTTGACGTCTGGAAATATTTGCACGAATTCGTAGAAATACTACAAATTATACATGATAGAATAGACACTAAAAATACTATAAATTATGGGGGGACCTAAAAATGAAGGGAACTTCCGATTGATCCGAATCATCACACTGGCTCAACACTGTGTACGACAATCTTTTACCTGATTCCATAATCCTACTAATATTTTAAATGTGAAAGTATGGATGTTTGTTTGTTTATGCTTTAATCCCGCTGAAGCCGATAAATGGAACTGGATGAAATTTGGTACCCAGATAGACCATAATCCAGATTAGCCGATAGGCTACTTTTTATTCCGGGAAGATAAACACTTTCCGAATGATGAGCGATGACATTTTCTGTGATAAACCGAAATAAACGCGGGCGAAGCCACGGGCATAGGCTATTATTGCATAATTTTAAAAAGTCATACAATATTAGACGTGTACAGTCAACCGCACGGCAGTAGTAACAGTTTGACATTGACAGCATCTTTATTTCGTAGGCAGAAAGTGTGGTTGTCAAAATTCTAGTGTTACCACCAACGTGCGGTCGACTGTACTCATCTGACTACCCTGAAAAAAGTAAGTATTTCATACATGTACGAAATTTTATCGTCTGGTACGATAATTTTTGAACTTCAGTACTATAATTCACTTCAACGCGTCTGGCAACCCTGACCAACACATGTCTGTCACTGTCATTTGCACAGATTAGTCATTTGTTTGTGTCAATGCCATCAATTGCCATTTAGGTTTCTTCACAGAGTACATTATAATATGGTTTCTTAATTCAATGGTCATTGCAAGTATTATTTATGTACCTTGGTTTATTGTTTCCTCAGCTATATAATGTACTCTGTGATTGTTTCTAACAATGTTATTACGTTATTACAATGTTGGTGGTTGTATTCTTAATTTATTATTAGCATAACTACGATTATGTGATTTGTGTTTATTATGTTGATTTGCATTATCTACTGAATTTTTCTCACTATCCAGAAAATGGATTATCGAGATGATGGAAGTTCGAAAAAGATCCTATTTAACAAATCATCGGTAAGAACACATTAATTGAACTAGTAAAATTGTGTAATACATAAGCCTTATTCTCATTTTATATCAACAATCAATCAACTCAGCCTATCGCAGTCCACTGCTGGACATAGGCCTCTCCCAAGTTGCGCCACAACGCTCGATCCTCTGCCTTCCGCATCCAGTCCCCCCCGGCCACGCTCTTTAGGTCGTCCGTCCACCTGGCAGGGGGGCGCCCTACGCTGCGTTTGCCGATTCAATTGATTGATTGATTTTTCGATTCGATTGTTTTCATTTTATATATTTTCAGCTATTTAGCTTAAAGGCGGAGCTATTACGAAAGCAAGAGGAGGTGAATGAGAAGAAGCAATTGCCTCAACACAAGATAGATAACTTCAAACCTCCAGTGAGAGAAAAAAAACAGAATAAAAATACGAAAAACGAATATAAGAAAACTTTTAAAGATAGTTTGAAAGCAGTTGATACTGAGGAGTTAGAAGCATGCAGGAAAGCAAAGTATGTTAATTATTATTAAACACTAGCCTGTGCCCGCGGCTTCGCCCGCGTGAATGTCGTTTATCGCGCATCCCTCGGGAACTGTTCATCTTGACGGGATAAAAAGTTGCCTTTATGTTAATCCGGGCTATGTTCTATCTGTATGCCAAATTTCCATACAGTAGTTTTTGCGTGAAAGAGTTACAAACATCCATACATCCTCACAAACTTTCACATTTGTAATATAAGTAGGATTGTCATTACACAATAATAATTGTAAAACAGACCCATTTGTATTTTTAAACATTTGACAGGTTAGCATTGGAGAAGAAAGCAGAGTTGTATGAGCATTTGTCAGATGGTGCTGGTAATTCACAGCTTGCTAGCAGATTCCTTGTCGACTTCAACACTAAAAAGCATCAGGAGCCTGACAAGCATGTGGTAGAAGCTGAGCCCATTGAGGAACTGTCTGAAAGGAATACCAATGAGGACAATGATGAATGGTAAATGTTATAAAACTAATTCTACTAACCTATCAATGGGTGCAAAGCCACTGGCAGCTGTGAAGCTATAGTAAATCTATTGAGACTCATTCAAAACGTCTGTGGCCTAGTGGTTCAAGTGTTGGACTGCTGATCACGAGATAGTGGGTTTGATTCCCACAGGACACAAATATTTGTGTGATGAACATAAGTGTTTGTGTTGGTCTGGGTGTTTCTTATGTATTATAAGTATGTATTTACAAAAAAAAAAGGTATTTATGTATTATATCCATGGTCTAGTACCCATAGTACAAGTAGGTTTAGGTTTAAAGAAATTTATTCTCAATAAAAACACAAAGTCACTTACTTGAGAACAATATTAACTTAAGCTATGATGATTTAGTTCGTCGAATTTAAAAATGTTTTTTTTTTTTCAAAGATTTGTGGTGTACCCATTCAGTGCATTCATTATTTTACAAAAGAGTTGTCTGAAATTACATATAGTGCTAGCTCAGTTTTGAATGCATTAAATGAGCTTAGATTTTTAATACGTGAGGGTATTTTATTATAGATTTGTGCTCCTTCATAAGTTATAGTTTTTTTGCCATAGTTGGTTCTAATTTTTGGTAAAACCAAGAAACTAGCTCGGCGAGTGCTACGTTGGGTAATCTGTTTTAGTTTGGTGAAAGATATGTTAGTATGGATACTTTTGTTTAGAGCCTTTCGGATTAAAATACATGTGTTATAAGTATATAACTGATTGATGTTCATTATTTTAGTTTCTTTATAAATTTTATTTGTTGGTGTTAAATATGGATAGTTAAAAATCATTTTTATTACTTTATTTTGTGCAATTTGGAGATCTGTTAGTTTTGTTTTAGCGGCATTGCCCCAGATTTCAACAAGATAATGGAGGTGTGGTTTAACCAAAGCATTGTAGATAGTGTATCGCAATCTATGTGGAATACATCGGACTATGTTTCGAAGTGATCCAAGTAGTGACGAAAGCTTTGTTTTTATGTGTTCTAAGTGAGAATTCCATGATAAAGAACTGTCCATTCTCAAACCAAGATATTTTTCACGGGTTTTTTTCTGTAGGGGCACATTGTTAATAGTTAGTGGGTTATGTGGAGGTATTATTTTATTTTTGGCTTTAAATAAGATATAACATGTTTTAGACACATTTATCGTTAAAAGGTTATATTGGAACCAAGAAAATAGGGTGTTTAAATCATCTTGAGCTTGGGAAACTATTTCATGAATGGAAGGTCCAAAATAAAATAAGCAGGTATCATCCGCGTAAAGAGTAAGATGGCCGTGTAATCTAATTTCATGTATATTATTTATGTAAATTAAGAAGAGCAAGGGACCTAAAATAGATCCCTGCGGAACTCCGCACGTTATAAGTAATGCGTCACTTTGGTAGTTTTTATCCATTTCTAGTTCTGCTTAGTTTAGGACTAGATGGTGCCATGTCAAGATGTCCCAAAAATATTTATTTATTATTACTCATTAGTCTTTCAGGAACTTACCCTTGAGGGCTTAATTTAAATGTTTATTAAAATAATGCATGTAGGTGGCAATCTTGAAAGCTCCTTGGCTTTCAAATATAAAAATACATTATGTATACAAATTAGACTTAAACCAATTCATATAACACAAGCTGGCCAGTGGTTAAAATTCAACCATAATTCATAAGAAAAAACTATACTATACTAATAACCAACTAGACGTGGCCGCCGCGCCGGCGCGACGCCGCCAAGTCTGGCCGGCACGCCGCCACCGCCGCCGCCAATTGTCCGCGGCGTGTGCCTAGAGCAGAGACGCACGCGTGGAAGGTGTCGTGCTCGCACTTTAGTTCGGCTTGCACCAGAATAGTAAACACACAGGCAAATCCTTGGCTTATATAAAAATATCTGGCTTATATGAAATAATCGCGCCGTAGCTCACGCCCCTCTGCCGCACCTGGCTGCAGCGTGAGTACCACAGCTACCGATTAAGGGGCATGGAGCTTGGCTGCCTGCCTTTTTGCGGCCTTCACCGCTTAAGCCTCCTTCGTCCTAGTGGTGCGCACCGTCCTCTACTTTTTTTTGGCGCCGGTGGTCTTCCAACCGTCCTCCCGTTTTAAGAGGTCGTTGGGCACTCCCGATCAGTCGTCAGCCTGAGTGGCTTTTCCACCTTTGCCCTTCTGACCCTTGGGGCTCTAGGGTCTGGGTTGGGACTGCCGAGGCTGAGGTGGTCGAGGAGAGGTCTAACGAGAGTGGCTGGCTCGGCGCCTTAATCAAGCGCGTCGTTGCGGCTTTCGTCGCGTATGATGTCGCACGCGCTTGCTCTACATTTCTTGGTCTGCAACCAATAGCGGGCCCAGGGAAATCAGACTACTCGCGCGGGCGTTGGTCCCTCTCCAGCTCTGTCCTAAGCTCATCGTACTCCTTACGAAGCTGAGCCTATTGAGCTGCTAGGTGGGCGTTCTCGGCCTGGAGCTTGGCCTTCTCTTCCGAGGTGCACTTCCTCAGCCTCAACAATACACGCATATGCCACATCAAGGGTAAGGGCCTTTTGGTTCATGTCGCTTACGTCCGTGGCTATCTTGGAGAAGCTTTTAATGGCCTCCGCGGTGTCCTGCATTTGCTGGTTGAACGCCTGGGTGGACTTTTCGTCCACTTCCACCTCGGCAACCGCAAAGGGCAGTGCCGGGAAAGTCAATATTCCGATTGTAACATTCCGAGTGAGCTCCGCTTTTACAGCCGCCTTTTGAACGGCTATAAGCTCTTTCCTGGCCTTTGTTAGGCCATCATACTTTCCCGCTGATGTGGGTCCACGTCCAGAGGTTATGATTGTTGGGGCCAGAATTGTTAAATTCTGGCCCCGATTCTAGCCGAGGCCGTTAGGCCTCGTTACCCGAAACCAAGTCCGAATTCGAGTGCACTAGCTCAGAGCGTCAGCGCTTGCACCAGAGCCGCTAAAAGCTGCTGACGCCACCGACTCTCAAAACGCTTATGGCTTCGGATGCATCTTCAGACCGCGACAATTCGACCAAGACGGCCTGAACCACTTTTCTGACTCTGCCTTCTCCCCGTGTGGCCTAACGTTGGCCTAACCCTCCTTGCGACTGGCGCTTGCGAAACACGATGCGCTACCGTCACAGGCCTTGACTGGTCGGGTATCGGGCTACCCAGAGTACGTCACCAGCGGGCCCCTTTTTAGGATGGCTGGAGGTCGGCGTACGCCCTCCTGCAACGCCCGGTCCGTCTCCTGCGAAATGAGAGAGTGGTGGTCGCATCTCACTCCCTCTCCGTCATCTCCATTGCGAGCATCACCTTCTCCCTTTTTTTTGCCGTGGGGAAATCCTCATGGACGCATTCCGCCCAGGGACGGCGGAACCAGTATAGGACTCTTACCGACTAAAACCACTACGGTGTTCTTCCAACTACCTTTGGCTGTTTACCTCGACTACCCCGAGTCCACCGCCCGCAGGCCCTATTATCTTCCCGTAATTTTATATGGAGGTTTTCTTCCTCATCCCTCATCCTCCACTGTGCCCTCTGCTAACTTCAGACGGACACGCGAAGTCATGCCCCATTGGCCCAGTTCGAGCCCCTCCCGTGCCAAAATATTCGCCACAGGCAATAAGATCGAAGTCCAAAGAAGAGTTATTTCTCGTGCCCAGGGTGCACCGGCCGAACAACTGCTGTTCACTCCAGACTTATCGAGAAGGATCAGTACCCGTCAGGCACACGAGGAGGTTGTCTGGCTACCCAGTAGCAGGGTAAATGAGTTCCTTCACTGTTCCGAGGTCCAGAAGGCAGTGTGTGAGGGTGAGATTTCTCATCCCAACCCGTTCCCGTTCGTTTCGCTCCACTGGCCCAGATACACCCCTCGTGTCAGAGTATTCACCACGAAAAATTGGTTACAACAGTTACTGCTAGTGCCCAGGATGCACCGGACCAACTAACTGCCATTCCTTCCAGACGTATCGAAAATGACTAGCAGCCACAAGAGGAGATTTTCTGATTCAGCACCCCTAGAATTGCACTCCTGTCACCTATCAGTCGTCAATTACCCAAGACAGCATTGACATAACAAATGAAGGTGCAAAGCGTAGTAGATTCAATAGTATCTAAATTATTCATTAAAATCCCACGCCGCCGGCGTTACGCCGCCGCCGACTGAAAATCTTCAGCACGCCGCCGCTGACATTTTTCAACGCGGCGCCCACGTCTATAACCAACTCAAAACTACTTTTAAACAGTGATGAACGCTTGAGGAACATTCTGTCATACGGGCCTATGAGTAGCTTACAATGATTTCCCTCTGCTTGTGACAATCCATTCAAAATAAAATGTGATACATTAAAATAAAAGAGGTCTTTAAACAAGGAACCCTTATAGTTTCGCCATGTCCGTCCGTCTGTCCGTCTGTCCTAATCCTTTACAGCTTAATAACTTCCACAGTTATAAACATAAGTAAATGTTTTTTTTTTTATAAATGGTATAGATATAGATCTCAATTTTAAAAGAATAAAAAAATCTTGATAACGTATTTTAGGGGTGGTGCCCATACATGTGAAATGGGATGAAAATTATTTTTTCGCTGCACTCCCTCGTGTGGGGTATCATTGAGTAGGTCTACTAAAATGAAGGTAATGTTTCACACATAACTTTTTTATCAGGTATACCATCTGCGAAATACAGTTCGCCAAAGTGGCTTGCAATGTGTCCCCCCCTGCCATTTCTAAACTATGCAACATATAAACTTATAGTCTTCCACATTGATAGAACTTTATGAAAAATCTCTTTTAAAATTATTTCGAGTATAATGTGATTATACATTTTTGAGTTATAGTGAGAAAACTGAAAAATACTTAAGACGTTCTAGTTAGGACATTGACCTTAGAGAAAAATGATCTTAGCAAATAATGCTCTTTTAGTTACTTTCTATTTAAAAAAATCACAAAAAGAAACTTTGTGTTAAATTGATATGACACACTTCTTAAATTTAGCGCTAGGTGGCGCTGTTTGCAAAAACTAAAATAGCAATGATTAATATTCGATTTGATTCGTTTGTAATTAGACCTACTTAAGAAACCCTATAATACTGAGCATGGCCCGACATGCTCTTGGCCGGCTTTTTTTTACTTTTTTGGCTCTCTTACTAACTCATAGACTAGCGCTTCAACTCTGATAGATTGGCTTTATTAATTGAAGGGTACAGGAAAATAACAGGGAATGTCACAACTTTTTACTTTTTTATTTTTAATGGCAATGTATTTATTCATACATTGTACGTGGGACACTCAGAAAGTTTTGCGAAACTAAAAAAAATTGTTCTATACGTACATATATTTTTATCAAATCTTTTCAAAGTACTTTCCACCAGCCTCTATACAAAGATTCATGCGCCTAAACCAGTTTTCAAAACACTTTTTCCAGTCCGCCGCAGACACCTCGTTTACAGCCTGCTCGAACGCAGCCAGCGCATCTTCCGGCGACGAAAATTGTATCCCTTTGAGCTAATTTTTTATTTTTGGGAATAAAAAGAAGTCACACGGTGCTAGATCAGGGCTGTAAGGAGGGTGACCCAGGAGTTTGACTGGCGTGCTGTCCAGGAAGTCCCTCGTTTTGAGTGCGGTGTGCGCAGGTGCATTGTCGTGGTGGAGCAGTAGCCCGCGGAGCCCTGTGTTTGGTCGCTTGTTGCTTATAACAGAGAAAACTTCTGGCAAACATTTGGTAGTATACCATTCGGCATTAATGCTTCTTTGATCCCGTAAGGGAATTGATACCAAGTGGCCAGTCAAATTAAAAAAGCTAGCGATCAAAATCTTACCCCCGCTTCTAGATCGCTTCACTTTGGTAGGCGTTGGCTCATTTTGAAACACCCAAACAGTCGACTGGCGCTTGGTTTCTGGGTCGTATTGATAAATCCAGGACTCATCACCTGTAACGATGTCGTAAACACGCCGAGACGAGCCTGCTTCAAATTTGTTAAGCATATCACGGCACCATTCCACCCGGGCCTGCTTCTGAGCATCGGTGAGGTTGTGCGGCACCCAGCGTGATACTATCCTCCTCACGCGAAGATGGCTGTGTAGAATCTCGTGAACGCTTCCCGATCCAATCTTCAATATGTGTTGAATCTCCTGACATGTAATTCGCCTATTGTCTTGGATTAAATTTTTCACTGCTAGCACGTTTTCTTCGGTAACAGCCGTCAAAGGGCGACCGCTTCTTTCGTCATCCCCCAAAGTTGGTCGACCGCGCTTGAATTCGTTATACCAACGATACACGGTTGCCTTGGAAGGGCCTTCATCCATGAATGCCATTTGAAGTCTATCGTACGATTCATCCGGTTTCAGGCGACACTTGAAATCGTATAAAATCATAGCTCTAAAATGTTCCCGGCGCAGATCCATATTTCAGTGAGACACAATACTTTGAATTAACTCGCAAAAAATGTGGAGGGAAATTTTGAAATTGGAACTTACTTATTTTTACTTATAAATAATCATATTTTCGAAAAACATTATAACTGGCCAGTCTCCCATATATAAAAACTTTTTTTCGCAATACTTTCTGAGGGGCCTGGTATATGAAACTTTCGATTGCAATCGCCAGATTTATTATTATGTACCGGTTTGTCATAAGAAACAGTTTCTACATCCATTGTTCTCAATAGTGAACTAGCAACATTCCAATTTGTAAATGCGTTTTTCTTTTGATTGACTCCTGTAGACATACCCTGTTCTTTGGGCAATGTATAATTGTTTATGAAACTTTCGTTTGCAATCGCCAGATTTTTTATTTTGTACCGGTTTTTCATAAGAAACAGTTTCTATATTCATTGCTCTCAATAATGAACTAACAACATTCCAATTTTTCAATGATTTTTTCTCTTGATTGACTCCTGTGGACATAGCCTATTCTTTGCCTGTACCCTTCAATTTGTTCATGTTGGTTTTTGCTTAAGCACAAAAATTACAGCTACAAATTTTTCAAGGACGGTTTAGGTAAATATAAGAAATTGACATATTAACCCTTTCACGTCTAAGGGAAACATTTTTCCCAAATTTTAAATTGACAATTACAATATTTTATTCAAACCTGATATTAACTTTATTGACTGTATGTCAAAAAAGAAGGTGTATACTACAATATGACATACCTTTACGTTAGCAAAACAAAAAACAACTGTAAAAATAATTGTGCGGCATAATCAAAACTTTTGCAGGCTGTGCTCTCTATCGTTTTTAGTTTATTGAATCGCTGTATTATTATTACAACTGTGTTTCGTCACTGTTTTATGTTATTTGGTAAGTATTATGTTATAAAAAAATAAAATATATTTGAATAAGTGGAAACAAATACCTAAAAATTACGAATAATTTCATGGGAAGCATTTTTCCCTGTGGACCACAAGTAGAATTTTTAGGTGTTGTTTGCACTTAGTGTTTGATATCAATGTTTATGGTATTTACTTATATTTCGACTGCCTCGTTGGTCTAGTGGTTGCAAGCGCGACTGCTGATCATGGGGTCCTGGGTTCGATTCCCGCGTTGGGCAAAGTGTTATTCGGATTTTTCATTAGGAAATTCTCAGTAGCAGCCCGGAGTCTGTATTTGTGCCCGGTCAATGGCAATAGGCTCGCACTCTATTACATAACAGGCGAAATGTGGGTGTACTATTACACCTCTGCCTGTTATGTTACTTATATTTTTTGCTTTTATTTACAGATAATGGCTAACAGAGGGTTCAGAGAATTCCATTTAGCCTTTGGCCAACAATAGTGATGGAGAAGATGACCTTCAATTGGATGAGGAAGTCCAGAGTTTATAGCTCGAGATATTGAAAATGGTGCAGGTATGGCCAAAATCGAGGGTCCAGTTCAAAAAACTCTTCAAGGCGGCAGCACAGATTACCTTTTAGTTACTACGGCGGCAGTTCAGATACCCTTCCTGCTTCGTCTTCGAAGAATGGATCTACCTTTAGATGGAGAGGGAACTCTTATAATTCCGTGAAAATGACTACGAGTTTCGGTCGATCGCAAAACCAAAATAAAATATGACTTGCGCTTATTTATTGATATCTTGGACTTAGAAATAAACAATGTATACAATGTACGTGAAGCTACATGAAGCTCAACACGTGGAAGGATCGCTTCTGACCAGCCTCGAGGATCGGCAACATGTGGCACGAGGTCTGATAAATGGCTTTACATCCAGACTGCGACCAAGGCTTACAGTAAGGATAGTAGCCAAAGGAAAGAATTGTGTAAAGCGCAATTTGCCAGGACACAACATGCACAAAGCATATAAAATGAAGATATGATGTGTAAATTGTGCTAAGAAGCACGTAAAAAATAGGATAGGATGTATAAGATATGTATGCGCTATGTGCAACATCCATCTGTGCTTCACTAGAAAGAGAAATTGCTTTGCGGAGTACAACAATTAGTACCGTTTTATATATTTTTATTTTATATTAGTGTATATTTGTTATTTGACTGCCTCGTTGGTCTAGTGGTTGCAAGCGCGACTGCTGAGCGTGGGGTCCTGGGTTCGTTTCCCGGGTCGGGCAAAGTGTTATTGGTTTTTTTCATTAGTAAATTCTCAGTAGCAGCCTGGAGTCTGGATTTGTGGCCGGTCAGTGGCAATAAGCTCGCCCCCTATTACATGAGACTATAACATAACTGGCGAAATGTGGGTGTACTATTACACCTCTGCCTACCCCTTCGGAAAATACAGGCGTGATGTTATGTTATGTTATGTATATTTATTGTAAAAACATAAAAATAAAAATATTGTTCTGCAACCCGAAGTATTGATTGTTTTACCTTTAAGGTCTACAGGGAAAAATATTTCCCATGAAATTCCAAAAAAACTATGTATCTTCTTGTTATTGAGATGCTTTGTTTATTTATTTTATCTCTAAATAAAGTAAATAAACCAGTTAGACACTAATATTTACTCTTGGTTACCTTATGGTCGTGTAAGGGTTAACAAAACATATTTTCAGGACCGAGTTCACAGACTGTTTGGGTCGGACACGAAAATGTCACAAATCAGACATGGGAATGTTTTTGAAGAGAGACATCGAACTTATGAAGGCCATAAATAAGGATAAACCTACTTCAAGAGAGGAAGAAGTAGTAAAAACAGAGGTTAACAGATTTAATTACTTTTACCATAAAATTATTT
The DNA here is from genome assembly GCA_949699075.1 of Asteroscopus sphinx. Taxonomy (NCBI): domain Eukaryota; kingdom Metazoa; phylum Arthropoda; class Insecta; order Lepidoptera; family Noctuidae; genus Asteroscopus; species Asteroscopus sphinx. Next base: position 13,747,602 of record OX453022.1, on the reverse strand, counting down.
ATAACAATTCCTTTATTAAGTGATTTTCTTTAAGTGCATGTAGCAGCCAAGTTATTACTTGCTCAATGCATCATTTATCGAAAATTCGTTTTTCGCACTTTTTCCATCTACAACTACAGCCAACTATAATTTACAGAGTTAATAGTTTCGAATTAAACTACAGTACCTGTACTTCAATTGTTAAAAACGAATTTTCGATAAATGATGTATTCAGAGAGTAATATTTTTTTATGGATGGGGGCGCCACTTGCCTGCTACATGCGCCTTCATCATCATTTCAGCCGAAAGACGCCCACTGCTGGACATGCGCCTTAATTTATGTTAAATATTTACCATTGGCAGGAGACCATCACTACACCAACAAAAGAGAAACCATTGTTAGTTCAAACAACAAATGATTATCTGCAATCACTACGGGAGAAATGGGAGCAGAAGGAAAATGAATTGCTGGCCAAAGATAAAGATATCCATTATCAGGACTTACTGTTTGATGGTTTGTACCTTGTTCTTGCTTTTTAGGGTTCCGTAGTCAACAAGGAACCCTTATACAGATACTTTGTTATAGACTACCATAATAGATGGATTTCCTAGTGTGTACAATTTTTTTTGGTGAAATAAATGATTATTTATTTTAGCTCGCCATGTTCGTCCGACTGTCTGTCTGCCCGTGGCTTAGCTCAGAGACTCTTAGTGCTAGAAAGCTGTAATTGGCATGGGTGTACATATAAATCACGCCGACAAAGTGGTAGAATAAAAGCTTGATAAAACTATTTTTTTATGGAACATGTAAAGTGGGGATGATTATTTTTCTCGTCTGTCCCATGAAGTGGGGTGTGAACTTATCCAAATCGGTCGTTCAAGAATATTGCGGGTTTGTGAAAACCATTTTTCAGTTCAGGGATCAGTTTGTGAAATATTAAGCTTTAAAATGCTAATTTTTGTTAGTCAAGTGTCCCCACCCTACAGGCTAAAAGACTAATCGGGAATACTTGAAAACTATTCAAAATATTAGCAAATATAACAAATTTAGAAGAAAAACTCTCACGGATGAGTGTGCTTATCTCGTTTACGAGTAACAATCTACCAACTTAACCATGTAGTTGAGGTTGTATAAAGTCAATATAAATTCCTGATAAATGAACTGCAAAATTAACTTTGTATTTTTAAAATACATCGAGTGTGGGCTCAGATGTCTTGTAAGAATGCTGTATAGCCTGTACTGACTACGGAACCCTACCTTGTGCGTGATCAGACACACACTTGGCCGATTTTTCTTATAAGTTTGAAGGCCCTAGGCCGAATTTGTATTGACATCTTGTCGCCGCATTTTCGCTATGAGACTGTAATCCATGGTATAATAAGATGTTACACCAGGTACTCTCTTCCCGTGACAGCTAGGTCACGTGATTGTCTCCGTACTACGTCATCGGCTGTGGAGCCAATAGCGGGCTGTTAGCGTGACACTTGTCAGTTTGGTGTGCTGCCATTTTGTGTAAATATATTACCCGAGCAAAATGCATTTTTTCATTTATTTGCTCCTATAAAGAATCACTTTTGAACTAGTAATTTTATACAGTTTCCTTTAACAACTAATTAGATGAATAACACGAGATAACAAATAGTTAGGCTAGTTTTAAATTTATTTTATATTCATTATGAACAAAAATCTCCTTAAATATATTGAAGACATCAATCAATGGAAATTTAGCATTAGGGAACTAGGCTTTGAGTTAGTTTGGAAGACAAAGAAACACTGATCAGGATTTTCATAATTTATTAATATTTTGCCCTACTTAAGTACTAAAAAATATTTACAGAAAACACACAGAACAAATAGGTAATATTTAATTGACCAATGGCGAAGAGGCATGCGCGCTCGCAGTTGATGACGTAGTTTTGATTGAAACCCGAGGTTATAAATATTGGTGACAAACTACGGAGTGCCATTGCGATGCTAGGCAGCGTGCGCGGAGGACGCGCTGCCACAGAAACACTAATCGTGACGTAGCTTGGAGGCATCGCGCTGTCATCGCGGGAAGAGAATAGCTGGTGAAACATCTTATACCGTGGTGTAATCCATGTGCTCAAATAAAACAAACGCAATTTGAAACCTGCCATCAGTTAAAATAAATATGTTGCTTTAATTTATTAAGAGTAGACTAATAAAATTGTTACTATCAAAACAAAAATATAATATGTATCATTTCTATTCGCAGAGGCGCGTATCCACGGTGTTGGTTACTTTGCCTTCAGTACCGACGAGACAGAGCGTCAGAAGCAAATGGAAGAGTTGATTAAGCGGCGCGAAGAAACTTTGAAGGCGCAAAAAGAGGCCGAACAGGTTCGCAAGAAGAGGGACGAGATGATGGCCGCGAGAGTTGCAGCCGCGCGAGCGAGGCAACGGGCTAGGGCTGGCCTGCCGCCCGAGGAACCTAAAGGTAAGTGTTGATGATAGCTCAGTTGTGGCGAAAACTAGGGAAATAAAAAAATAAAAAAAACGAATCTGCGAGTATTCGATCCAGAGCTTTAATGACACATGAATAGCCTTTACCAGAATTTTCTCAAATCGGAGCTTAACTACTATTACTTACTACACCCCTGACTAATTAGTTAATCAATATAGCTTCAATCACATTGTAACTTCTGTATTTATTCAAAGAAATATCTTTAAATCACTATTGCAATGTTGATTGTAATAAATAAATCTATTATTACAGATAATCAAAAAGACTTTACTACCTGTCTACTAGAGTTTTTGACACAACAAAAGAACGAAGCAGACGCTAAAGCGAAAGAACAGGAAAATAAACTCAAAGAAGAGCAAGAAAAAGAGAGACAAAAGTTGCGTGAGGCGTACGTTCGAGAGTGGGATATTGGTAAGGAAGGAGTAGAAGGAAAAGGCAAGAAATTCAGAGAAATGACTCAAGAAGAATATGTTGAACAACAGAGAGATAAAAGGATCAATGAATTTGCTCCATTCCAAGCATCCACTTCTGGCAATTCAAACGTATTTGACGATAAAGGAAGTATAGTTAGTGTCAACCGCGCACCGGCTACAAAGACTTGGGCTGACGTGAGACCAAGAGTCAAGACACCACCTCCTCCCGAAATAGGTGATGTAAGTCAAATTACAAAACAAAAAGGACTTTATTTTTCATCAGCTAAGAATAGTGATAATAGTATGAAATATAGAAATTTCGTCAAAGCCCAAGAACCAACTCCCATTATTGACGAATTATATGAAACAAATTCTGTAGCAGAAAATCAAAATACGGTGAAAAGAAAGTACGCATCCGATAGTATGGAAGCACCGCCGCCTCCAACATTTGAGTATTATGGACCAACCATAAAACAGACAAGGTTTGAAAAGCCTTTTGAATCCGATATTAGAGAAGCATTTAGCCAAGGAGAAAAAAGTTTAGAAACTAAGTCTAGCAACCGGCAGTTGCCAAAGCATTATGATTTTACGTTTGACTGATTTGAGACAAATAAAACCATTCAATTTTCTCTGTGCGTATTTATTTATTGTGCCAATCGCCGATCACATCTACATAATATCAGAAAATATTTACAATTTGTCTATGCTAATATCACATGAATGAGAGCTACTAATATGTTTACATTAAATTTCTAACAATTAAAGCTTACAACAGAGATCACTTAAGACAACGAATAATTCGAAAAACTTATCTATTCACGGACATGGGTCAGGAGCAGCGAAAATAATACTTAATACTACCAGACTATACGGTAGACTAATTTCGGTAATTTCCATTTTGTTTCTTGCATAGTTAGGGATTATCTGTGGTAACGGTAACATTACATAAAATACTAAAATCTAAAATTGTAAAATTACGCCTACAACTAATGTTAGAATGTTCGTATCGATTCGTACAGCGGTATTGTTTAGTGGCTTGCTTGCTTCCGTGGTGGCTTGCATAATATGCTGAATGTTCATGGCAGTACTTGTAGTACTCATGGTTGTTTGTTCCGTAGTTTTAACAGCAGGTGTGTCATTGTGTTGAAGAGCCTCTGCTGTAAGCAGCTGTTCACTCGGTTTTACTTTATTTTCATTTAGTTTTACTTCGGTCGGAGAAGTTTTTGTAGCTTCAGTTGTCGTTTCTGCCATAGCTTTTACTTTTAAGTCATTTGCCGTCTGATTTACTATTTCTGGTGTAGTTGTTTCAATGTTCGGGGTATTTTCATTAATTATTGTAGTGATGTCGCTAGCTTTAGTGTCGTTTACAAGTTTGGTCGATTCACTACTCATTAATATGATTTCAGTTTTAAGATCGCTACTTTCAACATTGACTGCAGGTATGTCTATTTGTATGCTTGTTTCATTTACTTGATTTTCGTTGTTTATAACAATTTCATCTGCAGTAACAGTAGGACCATTTGTTTCAATTTCATTGTTTTTAATATCTACTTCTGCAGTGGGGCTAGATTCAGTCATTTGGTTTTCATCACTTTTGACATCATCTGCTACTGTACTCGCAATAGTATCATCCATTTGAGCGTTCGTCTTTGTATTTTCACCATCTGCTGTAGTACTAGTGTCGTTTGTTTGATAGTCATTGTTTATAACATCAACTTCTTCGTTTTCATTATTATTTAATGTATCATTTGGAATATTTTTATTTTCTTCGATAGTGGTGTTATCTATTCGGTTTTTGCTGTTAGTATTCATGCTTATAAAGCTGGATGTGGATATGAGGGCTCTTCTGATCCGTGTGTTTTGATACCTAGCCACAAGTTTGGCAAGTTCCGCAAATGCGTCCTCCTCTCGTTCCGTGTTGGGTCCGTTGCAGAGATCTCCTCTGCACGGGCAAGTCATCCGCCAAGTTCTGGTCGAGTTGCAGAACAACGAATAACATTCATCTTGGTATAACTTAATGCAGTATCTTGATTCTATGTAAGCTGTGGGATATAGTAAAACATTAGTACATTTCTTTACAAAAAAGATAGGATATCTAAAATGTACCCTGGCAGAGCAATGACAACTAGCCCCGTACTACAACTATAGACTATACAAATAACGAACCCGCTACCGGTAACGAGTGTTGCCCAACGTCTTGGTCTTGCGAAAATGCAAGACCGCAAGACTGGTCTTGCGAAAATGCAAGGCCGTAAGACTGCAAGACCAAGACTTGGGGAACACTACCGGTAACGGTAAACGAACTATTAGCCAGCAGTTAACTCTGCAACTGACAGAATAGGCCCTGGCTATTGTGGCAGGCAATAACTACCAATTTAATGTGAAAGGGCTTGTGGTCAATTAGATTTCCCAGCGTGTAAACCTCACCTACCTACTACTAGCAGTAATAATACCTTTGCCCAGCTGGGAAGGGTATACCTAACATAGAAAAGAGAAAAGAGTGTATTATTATGTATTCTATGTACCTACAAAGGTACCTACCTACATTCACTCATGCCAGAAAACAACGGTGTATTTACATATCTTTAAAAAAAAATCAAGACGCGCTAGATTTTTTGTGGTGAAAATCTCGAACGAATAAAAAATGGCGGACGGCATCTCGCTAGGAAAAGATTGAAGCACTTCGTTTTTTCCTAAACCCACTATAATTTCGACAGAATCTTAACACACCAGATATATATTGTTATCAAAGACATTTCTATACTGACGTAATAGACCACTGAAGTGTGCGACTGAAATACCGATCTTTACGAAAAAACCTATATGCTAGAAAGAGACATAATAAAATGTCAGTAGAACCGATTTTGAAAATTGTAATCTCCCATAGCGTCCCATCAAAATATAATCTCGTATTATTTTATGATTTATTTCACAATCGTTCTGTATTTTATCCAATTAATATCAATAATCGTATTGGTGTAGTATTCTGTGTTATACTGCTGTGTAATTTACATTATTAACCTAAAGAAAGAGACGTTTCTGCAGGACAATACTACTTTCATAATGCATTTTCATAGAAGTTATTCTTAAAATTATTTAGTAATACATTAATAACATGCAGTAAATAGCCTATTTTCTATATAATATGTTATTTTAAATAATTATGTGTTAGATAAAAAAATATTGAGTACGTGAAAATGAAACCGTTTCGCATATGGATTGCTCAAAATATATCGATATGTCGATAGTTACAATTTTGTACTACCTAGCTCCATACATGTCAAAAGTTAGTGTCCGTTACTGCTTTAAAAAATACAATTGAATTGAGAACCTCCTCCTTTTTTTGAAGTCGGTTGATAGTATTGAAAGGTTGATTTAGTCCACAGAGTACTGTAATATATATGAAATTTAGTCCGGCCATTGGAAGGAAATCACAATGATTCATTCATTGATCGCAGAAAAAATCTGACGCGCCGGAACCTATACCATGGTTGTACTTTTACGATGTTATAATAGTATGTTGTACGTCTATTGCATATATAATTATACCTACAGTTAATTTTAGTACCAGCCCCGCAGACTGACAGAATTTTCCGAATCGTATGTCTGCTTTTTACATATTAAAATGTAAATACGGTGCTATTTTATGACAATGTGCGGCCGGGCTAAAATGCTGTAAAATATTGACCGGCTAACTTCATAACTTCCAGATTTCCTGTAAATGCTGTTATTAATTAAAGAAAAATGGATGGTCACAAATTTTAAAACGAATAAGCACCGTATCTACTATTCTCCGCCAAATAGTGATGCTTGCATTGCTGTGTTTCGGTCAGAATGGTACGGATGCCGGTGTAATTACAATCACATGAGACATTCCATTTTCATGTCTCAGTTTGGCGAACCGACTTTCGGTACCATTTAGGTAACAGCCTAGATGGTATTGCAGTTGTTATTGGCAAAGGTAACCGCTTAACATATGGTGGGCCGTTAGTTCGTTTCACCATCCTATACAATAAAATAAAATATAAAAAAAGCTGAAAGCCTCGAAAAAATTACAGGGTTTGCAGTAGATATTTTAAGGATAACTGTATCGTTTAGTGAAATCACCAATGATCCATACCTACGGAATTTGTTCGGGTCGGTGTTTGTTTCTTATAAAGGTCTTTACTTTAATAATGGTAAATATTCAAAGTGGTAAATCTACGAAGTGAAGAGTATAAAGTAAAAGTTAAAAATTAATATAATACAAGAAGAGTTAGAGATAAAAAACTAGTTCAACCGAAGATGACAAATTATTATGGAGACAGAATGTCAAAATTTTTTGTTCCAAAAATCCTATCCTATCCTACTATTAATATTATAAATGTGAAAGTTTGTAAGTATGGATGGATGGATGTTTGTTCCTCTTTCACGCAAAAACTACTAAATGGATTTTAATGAAATTTGGCATACAGATAGAACTTAACCTGGATTAACATATAGCCTACTTTTTAGGGTTCCGTACCCGAAGAGTGACAAACGGGACCCTATTACTCTCGCTACGCTGTCCGTCCGTCCGTCCGTCCGTCCATTCATCCGTCCGTCCGTCTGTCTGTCACAGGGCTGTATCTTTTGAACAGTTATAGGTAACCGGTTGAAATTTTCTCAGAATATGTGTTACTGTGAGGTGTACCACGACAAATACTAAAAACAAAAAAAAGTCTAAAACCAAAGGGGGTCCCCATACAAGAAACCTCAAAAAACATGCATTTTTTTCAACGTTTTTGTTCCTGCTCTATCTTCAAAACGGTAATATATACCAGCGTCAAACTTGGTCAGATTATAGTGCACATTATGTAGTTTAGCAACAAATACTAAAAATAAGACAAACATAGACATATGTGGTGGTACCTGCGTAAGAAAGACATGCAAAAGTGCATATTTCGCGCACTGTGAGTTGATGTCTTTTTGTAAACTCTCGTAAATTAAATCAGTTTTTATTGGGTATCAGGTCGTTGAGAGGTACGGAACCCTTAATGCGCGAGTCCAACTCGCACTTGGCCGGTTTTTATCTCATCTTATCTTAACTATTACAAAATTATATAAAATTGTTTGTTCGAGCATCACGCTAACACTACTGGACCGATTTTGATGAATCTTTTTGTGTTTGAAAGCTTATGACTTAAAAACTAGTAAGGGTTTTAAGAAAGAAAGAGGGTGCGTCCTCCCTCACCCGACAGATACGAAGCTTCTATGCATTTGCACGAGCGGATAGTAATGTACGATGGATGGATAGATGGATGAATGAAAGTGGAGTGGAAGTGGAGGTGGAGGTGGAAGTGGAGGTGGAGGTGGAAGTGGAGGTGAAGTGAAGTGGAGTGGAGTGGAGCTGAGTGGAGTGGAGTGGAGCAGAGGTGGAGGTGGAGGTGGACTTTACTCGCAAAATAATATACTACATTTAATATACTATAATAATATACTACAAATTATAAATATACTATATATTTACATTAGTATTACATGTAGTAGTATAAATTAGTAGGATAAGTCTAATGTGTAACTTAAGTTGACTGGACAAGAAAACTTGTTAAGTTCATAGATATTGTAATTTTTCACAAAAAATCAATAATTTGACCAATTCCGGAATCGTGTATAGGAATATTAGGAATATATATTAGTTCCGGGATTGAAAACCTTTCTATACACCTAATTAAAACTAATATGATTAATTGTAAAATGTTCCGTGTGGTGCCGGACGTAAAGAATTGCACCAGCCTATATCTTCTCATGGGTGTCGTAAAAGGCGACTATTAAGGGATTCACCAGAGGATGGGCAGCAGCGTTCTCTGAGTATTTAACCAACCAACTGCGATCGCCAACCCGCATGCCAAGCGTGGCGATTATGGCATATCCCCCCAATATATGCTTGGGGGAGGCCTGTGTCCAGCAGTGGACGTCTTACGGCTGAAATGATGATTAATTGATTTTTTTATTCCTTACCTTCGTGACATTAATAATGTAATTATAATATAGCCCTTAATTTCGTAACTCAATCTTTTAAAACAAATAAAATTATGTCTCAAATATCTGTAATTTTAAAACAATAGTTACTTAATAGCTTAGCAGTTTTAAAATACTACCACTCCTTAAAAGTAAGGCCGGTAGAACTATATCGATAATGCGGAAACGTCCATGTCACATCACTAAAAATCACTCCTACACGTGTCAATTTCGCACATATACTCATTTTGCTTTCGGTGACGTGATAATGAGGTGACAGTGCCTCTATTACGCCAGTATAATACCTTTATGATTGTTATTTTATTTGTGACACTACGACAATGACTACGACGACGTCACACGAGATTAATTACTATGGGTGTGCGTGCCAGGCCTTACTTTTTAGCGAGCCGAATTACTATGGGTGCTACACTTTTTGTTTAGCGAGATTCCGTCCTCCTTTTTTTATTCGTCCAAGGTGAAAACATGGTTTTTTAAAAATATTTTTTATAATTATGTCATTGTTCTCTTGGATGAGCGATATATATTCTAAAATAAAATAAAAGGACTTACGCGGTGACATAGCCACGACGGCGCAGTATGGGAAGCCAGGGTCGCATACAGTGACTTGCGTTTTGGGGCCGCTGCAAGGGGGCGCGCGCTGACTGCGATGCACCTGCTCCGCCAGTGGACCACACCAGTAGCAGCGACGGACCTCCGCTATTGATGGAACTGGAATATAGAAAGAAATGCTTTATAATTGATTGATTAACCAGGGGTCTTGGATCGCAAATATCCTAGCATACCCCCAGTGGCGTAGCTATGTAACAAAGGGCCCCGGGGCAAAAAGTTAAAAGTCGAACATTCTTTATTCAAAAGATTTAAATTGTGGAAAGAAAAAATCGCTCACGAGCAGGATTCGAACCTGCGACTCCTGGCTCCGTATGCCAGTGCTTTAGCCACTAAGCTACCGTGAACACTGCTCGTGGTATCGAAATTATCCTCCAGTACTATGGTACGACTTTGGGTGACGTCAACGATATCTTATTAAGAAACACGGAGAAGCGATTGCCGTTTCTCTTGACATCTCGAAGGGCTTCGACAGGGTCTGGCACGATAGCCTTATAAACAAGCTTCCTTCATTCGGCCTGCCTACTGATCTGCGTAATTGGATCTCAGACTTCCTGAGGGATCGGTCGATCCGAGTTGTCATTGACGGCTGCACGTCCGACCAATTGGCTATAAATGCCGGGGTCCCTCAGGGCTCAGTACTCTCCGCAACTTTGTTTTTGCTCCACATAAATGATCTGCTAAGACCCGGCACCTTTGGGTACGCAGACGACAGCACCGTTGTTGAGAGTTACACATCCAATGCACGAGCGAGTCGGACGCAAATCCAGTCTCTTAGAGAGGCCATGGTTGAACGCTTGAACTTGACCCTGAAAGCTGTCTCCGAATGGGGTGATGCTAACTTGGTCAAGTTCAATGCTGCTAAGACCCAGGCGTGCCTGTTTTCTGCTAAACGGAGTCAATTTGAACTTACTCCAACTTTCTGTGATGCATCCGTGCCGATAACAGACCACCTTGAGCTTCTTGGCGTGTCACTAACATCCACCCTAAACTTCGGCTCATACATAGAGTCCAAGGCTCAACTTGCTGCCAAAAAGCTGGGCATCCTCTCTAAGGTGAGGCGGTACTTCACACCTGAACAGCTGCTCAATTTGTACCAAGCACAAGTTCGGTCCTGTATGGAGTACTGCTCTCATCTCTGTGATGGCTCGGCTAAATATCAACTGGCGGCTCTCGAGTCGATTGAGAGGCGCGCCAAGAGGCTCGTTGGCAACGATGCGCTGGTCGACGCCAAACTACAAAGTCTCGAGCATCGGCGCAGAGTTGCTAGCCTATCGGTTTTTTATCGAATGCATTTCGGCGAGTGTGCGTTGGAATTGCACAATTTCATTCCCCCAAGCCCTTTCCACTATCGGACGACCAGACGCACGGCGATGCGCCACCGTTATATGGTAGATATTCCACCCTTACGCACGAACCGGTTTGCTAATAGCTTTATCATGCGTACCGCCAAAGAGTGGAATTCCTTGCCGGCGTCAGTGTTTCCCGAGAAATATAATCTGGTAGTCTTCAAGACTCGAGTGAATAGGTTTTTGCTGGGCAAGCGTGTACCATCGTCGACCGCACCATCGCTTAACATCAGGTGAGGTGGCGGTCAAACGCAAGCCCGTTAAGAATAAAAAAAAAAAAAAAAAAAAAAAAAAAAAACAGTGTTTCTTAACCGACTCGACTAACCTTGCAGTTAATTCAAAGTCGTATAGATATGCCATGCCTACCCTTAGTTCTATAAATCTTCTTCTTCTTTATTTAACTAGGATATTATATAACTTTTTCGAACATCGTTCATGGGGCCGAGGGGCCCCTTGAGCTTGGGGGCCCCGGTGCACTGCCGGCCCCGCCTAGCCCTACGGTAGCTACGCCACTGCATAACCCATAGATAATACATAGCATACCCAACCGTCAGGGTATCATTAATTAAGAGTGAGAAGGCCGTAGGTTGCCTTTTTAACGTACCCAACGATCCTCATGGATAACGTCCGTAGATGCCTAACGACCAAAATTAATATCCAATCTATCCACGATTTGCCCTACTAGAGATAGGAATTTGACATAAGCTCCATACAAAATATGTCAAATTTCTATCTCTGTTAGGGTAAATCGTAGATAGATTGGATATTAATTTTGGCCGTAAATCGTAAAGAACATAAGTGCGATTTGTGTGTTAATTAAACAGCTTATTGTCCTTTCTATTTAATTTCCTAGAGTGGGTCCTGGGTGTAGGTAATTTTGATAGCATATGGCTCTAACAAAAAGAAAAAAGAAAAAGAAAGAAAAAATATTTATTTGCCTCAAAAATGACGCACAAAATTACCAAAAAATACAAGAACACAGAACAAATACAGGTACAGAGTCAAGAAGTGTGGTAAGATATGCGTCACATCCGCGCAAAACGGCCACCGCTCAGCATATTGCTGTGCCTCATGCACGGAGCAAAGACACAGCGCTGGTTTTCAGCGACAGCCGGCGTCGACACAAATTCACAATGCAATAACATAGATCAGTGAGGCGTGATGTTGGTAAATAACGATAAAAAATAAATAAGTAAGATTATAACATTTAATCGCGGGGAAATTAGAAATGTATGTCCTCATTACCCAAAACTGGGACATCAGTATTTGAAATTAGGTTACCGCAGCGTATTGTCCACGTGTGGACCGTATCCACTGACCAATCGCACGATAGTAATTCAGGCGGCAATGACTGGTGGGTAGCACATTTAAGACGCTGACAATAGCCAAATACCCCAGATAGGCTTCTTTTAAAAACATTTTTAGCAGTATCTATTCAGTTTGTGGCAGTGAAAAAAAAAAATTTTAATTATTTTATTATTTTAACGCATTTTACGCATGCGAAACGAATTCTAAAGATATAAATTGTGGAAAGAAAAAAATTATATCTTTAGAATTCGTTTCGCATGCGTAAAATGCGTTAAAATAATAAAATAATTAGTAAGGGTAGGCATATCTATACGACTTTGATTTAACTGTAAAGTTAGTCGAGTCGGTTAAGGAACAATGTTTCTCAATAAGATATCGCTGACGTCACCCAAAGACGTATAGTGGAGGATAATTTCGATACCACGAGCAGTGTTCACGGTAGCTTAGTGGCTAAAGCACTGGCGTACTGAGCCAGGAGTCGCAGGTTCGAATCCTGCTCGTGAGCGATTTTTTCTTTCCACAATTTATATCTTTATATATTTTAATCTTGATCGTATTTTCTGAAACTGTATTGTGCCCAAAACACGTTTTCTTGAAGTTTTCTCTATAGAAAAGAATTGTAAACTAACCTCTTAAAACATGCTTTAAAGCAAAAAATCTCTATTATTTACTAAATATTATAAATAAAATTAAGAAAACATTTGAGAAAGACAATAATCTAAACATTTGTTGTTTCTGTTTTTCAAATAAGCTTTCAGTTTTTTATTTAAAAAAAAAATGTTAATTTTCATTCAAGTTGAGCGGCGTATCCGACGTCCCTCGGCTCGTTGCCTCTCTTTCAGTTCTGTACGAAACGACAGTGACGGCAGGGGTCTGATTTTTTAGGTGTTGTCAGCCTCTTAATTCACACGTTGCAGCTGGCTTCGTGTTATTTATTTATTTAAGCAAGCCACACCAACGACATGTTTACAATTTAAATCTATAATTAATGTTTATAAGTCTTTAGTACGGTGTAAACACGTCACTTATAGGTATGCAGGTTGTACGTATGCTTGTATGTATGTTGATTACTCTTCGTTCGTATGCCAATGTAAATGTTTGTCCGTCAATATCTACACCATAGAAATCGAAATAATAAGGTAATAGAAATGTTATCTACTATCTTTTACTACGAGAACGCATGTCGCCGGTTTTCCGCCACCAACACACAAATATGACGCCCACCATGTTTCTAGCATTCAATGCAAAATAAATTAAGCCTGAAAAAATTCTGCTGCTAGATATGCTGCAAAATACAATTTTAGTGTATCTGCGTCCAAAACAGCACTGATGGTCGAGTAAACGGTTCGCGCACTGGGGTCCTAAAAGACACCTCTACGCGGCGACAAGTTCACGCGCCTTTACATACATACATACATATTATCACGCCTGTTTCCCATTGGGGTTCTTCTTCTTCTTCGTGTCGACGGTACAAAAAATTTACTGATAGTGGCACAGTAATCACACGCTGCTGGCCCAGAAATTTGCCACGTCTTGTGCGTTGTCTGTGGCATTGATAAGGTCACTTAATGTGCAAATGCTTGGACACAAGGAGCAGCATAGCAAGTGTAACATTGATTGTGGATCAATGCCACACATGCAGACTGTAGCTGTTTGTTCTATATAGCCCCACTTGCTCATGTTAAGCCTGCATCTGCCTACCTGGGTCCGCAATCGTGTTAGGGACTTCCATGTAGGCCAGGGGAGTTTATACCCTACAGGAAGTCTCTCACTGGGTTGGATGTAGTGTGCAGGTGGAGGTAATTTTTCCAGCCACAGTTTTCGACGAGCCTCAGCTGGAGAACCTTGTAGAGCCTCTGTTGATTTAAAGAAACTGTGGCGGCTCTTTAGGCGTTGTGTTGGTAGCTGGGCACCAAAGAGAGGGTGCCTTGTGTCTGACTCCTGCTTTTCTTTCTCCACTGCACACGCTACGTCCCTTCGGACCATTGGGGGCGCGATGCCGGCTGGACCGATTGTTTGGATGATGTCCCATTGGGGTAGGCAGATACTATGGATTTCCAACTGCTACGATCCTGACACACCTCTTTCGCTTCATCTACGTCCGACAAGTTCCCGCGCCTTTGCCACTTCTATTACCTTTATTTAGATTTCTATGATCTACACGTATGCTAACTTGTGGATGTGTGGAAGAGTTGATCAACTGTTATTAGGTACTGCATATTGATCTATGATTAAAAGCAGTAATAGCCTAGCGGTTGAAAGCTTGCCTTTCATGTAGGAAGGTTTGAGTTCGTATCCAGCCTGCGCCTCTGACTTTTCGTATTGATCAGCGGAGAATTTGACAATAACATGCTTTAACGGTGAAGGAAAACATCGTGAGGAAACCTGCACACCTGAGAGTGCTCCATACAGTTCTCGATGGTTTGTGTTCTCTGCCAACCCGTATAGGACAGCGTGATTGACTAAGGCCTGCATCCTTCTCATTATAAGTATTTTACTAGATCTTTCACCGTTAATTATATTTCTGTACAGAAAAAAGTCTTTAAATGCTATACTACTATAATGTTTTCGTTGCGTAAAACTTGCTGTCATCATTGCAATATTTGATGTGCAGTCACGATCCTTCCCGGTGATAATGTGATATTTGTCGACAAGTCCCTTGAACGAATCCTGCTACATTACACGTAACTACGGCTGCCGTTTTAGCCTTAGTGGTGGTTCACCGGAAAGTTTGCTGATTGTACCTGTACCTACTTACTTTCTCTCCAAAGACCGTCTTTAAATTTCACCCTGTATAATTTCTATACTAATCTATACTATAATATTATAAAGAGGAAAGATTTGTATTTTTGTGTGTATGTTTGTAATAAATAAATTCAAAAACAACTGTGCCGATTTCAATTTTTTTTTCACTATTAGAAAGCTACATTCACCCTGAGTAACATAGGCTATATTTTCATGTCCACCTGTGCGAAGCCGGGACGGGCCGCTAGTCTACTATCTACTACTATTATAAAATTGTTAAATGTCAGTGGTCTGTTTGTTTGTTTGTTTGTTCCAGCATCACGATAAAACTACTGGACCGATTTTGTTGAAACTGTTTGTGACTAAAAACATATGATTTGACTTAAAAACTGGTATTTATTTTACCTCGCTACGATGACGGGAACCGGTGATTATTAATTATATTTTTCTACAACATTTTGCATACCTACATTATGGCGCTCATGGTATAATAAGATGTTTTCATCATGGTATAATAACACCAGGTAGTCTCTTAATTAACAATACTAATTAATAATATTAATATGTCAATTTAATTTTAACTATACTAATTTGTCATGGAATGGTAAAGTATTATGTATAAGTATTGTAGTGTGTGCGTCAAATGGAGCGCAAGAATAAAATCTTTTTCTTTCTTTCTTTTCTTTCTCTTCCCGTGACAGCTAGGTCACGTGATTGCCTCCGTATTGGCTATTGGCAGCCCGCTATTGGCTCCACGGCCGATGACGTAGCATCGGCCGTGGAGCCAATAGCGGGCTGTTAGCGTGACACTTGTCAGTTTGATGTGCTGCCACTTTGTGAAAATAAATTACCCGAGCAAAATTCATTTTTTCATTTACTTTCTTCTATAAAGAATCACTTTTTAACTAGTAATTTAATATAGTTTCCTTTATTAACTAATTCGATGAATAACACGAGATAACAAATAGTTAGGTTAGTTAGGAATTTATTTTATATTCATTATGAACAAAAATCTCCTTAAGTTTATTGAAGATATCAATCAATGGCAGCACTGATCGTGACGTAGCTTGGAGGCATCGCGCTGTCATTGCGGGAAGAGAATACCTGGTGAAACATCTTATTATACCATGGTTTTGTTATACCATGATGGCGCTCATATCCAGCTGTCATTCGCACGCATGCGCTCTAGCGCGCGCCTCCATAGATAAAATACGGCTGCTAAAGAAATTGCATTAAAAACTTTTTGGTCGGGCCGAATTGTACTGGGTAGAAAAAAAGAATCCTGTCGTATGTGGATGGCGCCATCTTGGAAATGCACTCTTTTGAGCCAACCGAAAATGAGAATCTTTCGACTTACAGACAAGGACCGGAAGCTACCTCTAAATCGCGATTTCTCTAATTTTTTGTATTAAAAGTAATAAAATTATGTTAGAAGTACTTAAACATTGTTATATTGTATCCATCTTAATATACGAATAAGCATAAAGTTATGTAGGTGTAATTAAAAAAAAAACTATTATCAGTCTACAATTTTTAATTAGGTACCATCTTCTTCTTATCTTATCTTCTTCTTCTGCTTAATAACTATCTTAACTATTATAAAATTGTAAATGGTGTCGATTCTCTTGTTCACGAACTAAACTTATTTTAAACTATCGCCCTCTTTTACTAATAGTAGATACAAGTAAGGGATGGCAACCATTTAAGAGCTGTCAAATTAGACGAAATTAAATTTTCCATACAAGTTTAGTCGTGATCTCGGAACGTGCCCACTAAAATACAAAGAAATGTAACACGTAAACTAATTTGACAGTTCTAAAATGGTTGCCATCCCTTTCTTGTATCTACTTTTAGTAAAAGAGAGCGATAGTTTAAAATAAGTTTAGTTCGTGAACAAGAGAATCGACACCAATGTCTGTTTGTTTGTTCCAGCATCACGCTAAAACTACTGGACCGATTTTGATGAAACTTCTTTTGTTTGAAAGCTGATGATCTGACTTAAAAACTGGTATGGGTTTTGAGAAAGAAAGAAAGAAAAAAAGTTAAAAAAATATCGTGGGGTGCGTCAGACAGAATCGAAGCTTCTACGCTTTTATTTGCACGAGCGAGCGGGTAGTAATGTACGATGATGGATGGATGGATGGCTGGATGGCTGGATGGCTGGATGGCTGGATAAGTGAGTGAGTGAGTGAGTGATTGGGCGAGTGGGCGAGAGGTGGGCGCGAGGTGGGCGAGTGGGCGAGTGGTGGGCGAGTGGGTGAGTGGGAGAGAAGGCGAGAGGTCGGTGCGAGGTGGGCGAGTGGTGGGCGAGTGGGTGAGTGGGCAAGTGGGTGACAGGTCAGTGGGCGAGTGGGCCAGTGGGCGAGAGGTGGGCGAGTGGGTGAGTGGGCGATTGGGCCAGGGGGCGAATGGGCAAGTGGGCGAGATGTGGGCGAGTGGTAGGCGAGCGGTGGGCGATTGGGCGAGTGAGCGAGAGGTGGGTGAGCGGTGGGGAGTGGGCGTGTGGGCGAGTGGGCAAGTGGGCAATTGGGTGACAGGTCAGTGGGCGTGTGGGCCAGTGGGCGAGAGAGTAAGCGAGTGGGCGAGAGGAGGGCGCTAGGTGGGCGAGTGGGAAATTGGGCCAGTGGGCCATGGGCGAGTAGGCGAGTGGGCGAGAGGTGGGCGAGTGGTGGGCGAGTGGAGGTCGATTGAGCGAGAGGTGGGCGAGTGGGAGAGTGGGCGAGTGGGAGAGTGGGCGGGTGGGCTAGCGGGCGTGTGGGCGTGTGGGCCAGTGAGCGATTAGGCCAGTGGGCGAGTGGGCGAGTGGTGGTCGATTGGGAGAGTGGGCGACTGAGCGAGAGTAGAACGCGTGTTGGGCGAGTGGTGGGTGAGTGGGCGACTGGGAAAGTGGGCAAGTGGGTGACAGGCCTGTGGGTGAGTGGGCGAGTGGTGGGCGCAATGTGGGCGAGTGGGCAAGTGGGAGGGTGGGCGAGTGGGCGTGTGGGTGAGTGAGTTAGAGGGCAAGTGGGCCTGTGGGCGAGTGGGCGATTGGGCGATTGGGCGAGTGGGCTCGTGGGCAAGTGGGCGAGTGGGAGAGAGGGCGAGTGGGTGAGTGGGTGAGTGGGCGAGAGGGAGAGTGGGCGAGTGGGTGAGTGAGTGAGTGGACTGGGACCGGGACTAAGACTGGGACTGGAGTGGACTGGATCGGACTGGATCGGGCTGGATCTGACTGGATCGGGCTGGATTGGATTGGATCGGACTGGACAGGACTTTGCCAGTGGCTTCACTCCGTGGTACTCAATTCATCCTACAGGAATCGTTTTCTTTTTTCAGAAAATGCATACCTGTTTACAAGTCCAAACACAAAAAAAAAACAAAATAGGTCCCGTAGTTTTTGCGTGATGCTTGAATAAACAAACAAACAGACATTTACAGTTATGTAATAGTTACCGGAAAACACCTAACTATTAACGATCCGTAACGTGGGAATACTAGTCTCTAATGCGAGCGGAGCCGCGGGTAAAAGCTAGTGTTAAATAAAATCAAATGTTTATTTGCTAAAAATGTAGTTTACGTTCATTTTTGTATGTTATTAACTAATTTCATTTTTCTTCTTATTTAGTTTACCCACTGCCTCGTTGGTCTAGTGGTCGCAAGCGCGACTGCTGAGCGTGGGGTCCTGGGTTCGATTCCCAGGTCGGGCAAAGTGTTATTGGGTTTTTCATTAGGAAATTCTCAGTAGCAGCCCGGAGTCTGGATTTGTGCCCGGTCAGTAGCAATAGGCTCGCCCCCTATTACATGGGACTATAACATAACTGGCGAAATGTGGGTGTGCTATTACACCTCTGCCTACCCCTCCGGGGAAATACAGGCGTGATGTTATGTTATGTTATGTTTAGTTTACCCAGTGAGGTAATATGTACTACGTAGTTACGTACTAAAGTAGACATTACGAACAAAAAATATCGCGCAACTTGCAGGCCGCGGAGCACGCGCGCGTCGAGCGTGGCTTTGTAAGTGAGATTGCAGGACCTCTAAAACGCGTTACAATTGTTACAAACATTCGATTCGAGATGTACAAAGTACACGTACGTACGTAGTACGTAGTACATATTACCTCAGTGAGTTTACCATACCTACTAGCTAAAATGTAAAAAAAAGTTCATCTTTTATTAATATTTTTTCAATTACTTACACAAGAACTTATGTTAATTTTTTGGAAAGGTCACGTCAATCATAATACTCATTTATTTATTTCCATCCGATATTACAGTCTATGAACTAGTTTATAAATATCAGTCATTTCTTGGAACTATCGGGGGCGGGGAATATTCACAAAAACTGTGTTGACAATTTATAAAATTTTTGACGGACATAATAAGTTGAATACAAATTGATGTCGGTGAAAATTTTACATAAAAATCGATAGTCATGGCCATAATTAATTCATTGATTATTGTTAACTAGTTTAATGTTTATTGTTTAGTTTAAGGACGACGTCTGTGGTCTAGTGGTTCGATTGTCGGACTGCTGATGACGAGGTCGTGGGTTCGATTCCCACAGAACACAAATATTTGTGTGATGAATTGTGTTGGTCTGGGTGTTCCTTATGTATTTATTTTATTTATTGCATAAGGTTCGCCCACAGCATACATATTAACACTATTACCAAATAATACAGTACAGTATTGTCCTTATACGTTCGCCAATTACGGGTAAACGTAAGTACGTATTTACAAAAAAAAGAAAAGTATATAAGTATTACATCCATTAACATTTCTTTCCACAATTTAAATCGTTAGATTTCGCTTCGCATGCATAAAATGCGAATTAAATAATTATTATATCCATTGTCTAGTACCCATAGTACAAGCTCTGCTTAGTTTGGGACTAGATGGTTCTGTGTAAAAAAAAAACCCAAAAATATTTATATGTTTAAAATTCCATGAAATAGGTAATAATAATTAATACTTAGTATGAGATATTAAACATAGTAATCTTAAAGTTACAAGCATTTAGAAGAATTTAAAGCATCAATATTTTGAAAACAACATTTAATTAGCTAAACGTCTAGAACCTAAACCTAAAGGCTTATCGTCTAAAACCTAAACGTCTAAGAACGCGTGGTGTTACTTTGAGAGATAAAGTAAAGAATAGCGTGATAAGGGAGCGTTGTTGAGTGAAAGAAGATGTAGTGACAAAGATTGAGAAAGGTATGTTAAGGTAGTTTGGGTATGTAGAGAGAATAGACGAGAGAAGATTGAGGAAATAAGTATCTATACGAAGCAAGAGTGGATGGAAGAGTTGGAAGGGGTTGACCTCTGCGAACGTACCGAAACCAAATCGCGGACGTTCTCTAAAAAGGCTCCGAGTACTCTAAACCGACGAGCATGCATGACGAGATTATAATTGAACGTATGAAGCGAAGGAGGTGTGTCAAGATCGGAAATCCATAGTCTCTGCCTACCCCAATCAGAAAAAGGCGTGATAATATGTTTAAGCAAGAGAACGTTATTGTAAATTTAAGTAGATAGAAGCGGACCCGGCAAACGTCGTTCTGCCCGGAAAAGCCGCGCCACATATAATTAAAATCGTCCCTGCCGTTTAGGAGATCAGTGACATACCGACAGCAGCGCCACCTACCGAGTCCAATTATATTTTCAAACTATCCAGGAACCCATTGAAATATACACACAAATTTCATCCAAATCAGTCCAGCCTTTTTGGAGGAGTTAGGTGACAAACACACGTACAGAAGTATTGTATACTTATATTTATGAAGATAGTAATATAAATAAATAAATGTCTGGCACATTTTACATAGCAACATCTAGTCCCAAATTAAGCAGAGCTTGCTATGGGTACGAGACAATGGATACTACATACAATTAATCAATCATACCTAAATACATTTTTTTTTTTGTAAAAACATACTTATGATACATAAAAAACACCCAGACCATCACTTAAGTTTATCACATAAAATTTGTGTTCTGTGGGAATCGAACCCACGATCTCGTGATCAGCAGTCCGACACTCGAACCAATAGACCACAAACGTCGTGGAATTATAAGAAAATGAAAGTTATTGAGTGATTCGCATTTGTTTGTTTCTCAGTAACAATTCAAGAATACAATGTCGTAGACAATGCCATATGTCGCAAAAATACATGTTGGTAATGTAAACGGTCAGTGGGAGCCATCCATCTGTTCTGAAGGACGCTCGGTAGTCGCTGAATATCTTATGAAGCACGTGAATATAACGCGATACCTTACTTCTTAACGATGCCTCTTTTATTATTCAACGTTTACCAGCGCCGAGGTTTTTTTAAATATAAAATAATATTTCAAATAATTTTATCAATATTTAATTTTAATCAAACTGAATAACGACAGACTGTCTCGTTGGTCTAGTGGTCGCAAGCGTGACTGCTGAGCGTGGGGTCCTGGGTTCGATTCCCGGGTCGGGCAAAGTGTTATTGGGTTTTTTCATTAGGAAATTCTCAGTAGCAGCCTGGAGTATGGATTTGTGCCCGGTTAATGGCAATAGGCCTATTGCCTATTACATGGGACTATAACATAACTGGCGAAATGTGGGTGTACTATACACCTCTGCCTACCCCTTCGGGGAAATACAGGCGTGATGTTATTTTATGTTATGTTATGAATAACGACGATGTAAGCCTTTTTAGGGTTCCGTAGTCCTACAAGGAACCCTTATAGTTTCGTCATGTCCGTCCATCTGTCCGTCTGTCCTAATCCTTTACAGCTTAATAACTTCTACATTTATAAACATAAGTAAATGAAATTTAGTTAAAAAATAGAATAGATATAGATCTCAATTTTAAAAGAATAAAAATATCATGAATACCTATTTTAGGGGTGGCGCCCATACATGTGAAACAGGGATGAAAATCATTTTTTCGCTGCACCCACTCGTGTGGGGTATCATTGAATAGGTCTACTAAAATGAAGGTAATGTTTTATACATCACTTTTTTATCAGGTGTACCATCTGCGAAATATAGCCTGCCAAAGTGGCTTGCAATGTGTCCCCCCCCTGCCATTTCTAAACTATGCAATGTAGAAACTTATAGTCTTCCACATTGATAGACCTTTGTAAAAACTCTCTTTTAAAATTATTTTGAGCATATTGTGATTATAATTTTTTGAGTTATACAGAGAAAACTGAAAAATACTTAAAACGTCCTAGTTCAAAGGTCATTGACCTAAGAGAAAAATGATCGTAGCAAATAATGCTCCATTAGCTACTTTCTATTTGAAAAAATCACAAAAACTAACTTTGTGTTATGTTGACGACACACTTCTTAAATTTGGCGCCATCTAGCGGCGTCTAACAACACACTGAGTCGCCAATGCTGCCATCAAGTGCCATCTATTGTATTTGGCACTGTATAGCGCCATCTAGCGGTAACTGACAACACTCTGAGTCGCCAATGCTGCCGTCTATTGCAAAAACTAAAATAGCCATGATTAATATTCGATTTGATTTGTTTGTAACACCTACATAAGGTACCCTATAATACTGAGCATGGCCCGACATGCTCTTGGCCGGTTTAAAAAAAAAAATGCTCTTAAAGAGTTTCTAATAAAAGGATGGATTGTAAGACGAATGGAGGGCTGATAGGGTGGAATGCCACTCATCAAATTTCGTTGTCCAATGTGACTTTGATCAAAGAAATTGGATGATTTTCATCAAATGTTGTATGTATTTTATCTATTACTACTGATCATCAAATAAATTGGATTGGACAAAGACATTGGACATATAAATTTGACGAGTGGCATAGCACCCTTACTAGAAACAAAACAGTTTTAAAATGTCAATCATAATAGGCATATAAAAATATTTTGCTGATTAGTAATGTGTTCTTGAAAGCATCTAGAGTCTAGATTCTAGACCGTAAAGAGCGAAAAGAGAGAGAGACCACAAAACTGCCGACAAATAGAAACAAGACTTACGAAATAGCTTGATCTAGAACAACAACACTCGACATTTATTGCAAAAGTTTTCACTTTATTAGAAATGCGAAAGTTAGCGAAATAATCTCTAAGAGTACTCACCACATAGCGAGATGAAAACCGCGGCACTCACGACAATCCATGAGAGGTAAAACTTTGTTTCGTTTGGCGCCATCTGAATTCATAACTTTCGTTGTTTTATTGCATATTTTTTTCTTGATATAAAACCAAAGTACAATCAAATAAATACCTTATTTAATATTCTTGTAATAAAAGCAATGTAACACGGTAAGACTGACTCGTGTGTAGGTGTGGAACGTCTACGCGCCGACTACTCAAAGTTCGTAGCCGCTCCACGCTCGTAGGCCTACAGGCCTACGCGACTACGTAAAGGTTCGGACACACACGGCACGTCACAACGTAATCGGGGTCAATCAAACATGAAAACGTTTTCAATATAAGTGATACATTTCTGTTTAGATCGCGTCACTCGCTTAATGATTTTTTGATGTGATGCTTTTATTATAATTATTAATCTAATGTGTTGTTTTACACACGTCATTTTTCAATTATGTAGGACTGTAGTCAAAAATTCAACTGTTATTGCCACCTTTTGGAATTGGTTTTTATTGTTTTGTTTCCCTCATTTTAATTGATTTATGTGACAATGATAATACCTATGTTGATATGGTGGCTGAAGGTGGCTATCTATATCGATTTCACTCACGTCATAATCCTAATAATACGTTCTATAATACAATTAAAATAACTATGTTAAGTGTGAACGTCATACATTGTTACAACGGCACGTCCTACATACCTGAGTGATGAAAATATTTTTAATCACTTAACTGTATCTTGAACAACAGTGAAATATTTCATTTTGTTAAAGAATACTTAGCAAAATGAAGAGAAATTCTGGAGATTCCTGCTAAGTTATTTGAAATATAAAAAACCTGACACCGTTTCTCTAAACTCCGTTCTAGAAAGTTTCCAACATTAGCACTTGTTTGTGAGACGAGAAACTTCACTATTTCACAGATTATGATTGGACGACACTGTAGCAACAAAACCTATATTTTATCGAACTGTGCTAAGCTCGTATATTATTGTAAAACAGCTATTTTCTCGGTTGTTTTTCCCGACATAAAGTAGCTTCTAAGAAAATAAGGTCGCTCTTTAGAAAATACGATCGAGCCGGGACAATAAATTGAAGCATGAATGAACACTCAAGAAAATAGATTACTTATACAAAGACAAAGTGTTTACTACAATTTGACAAGTTTTGTAAGTTATTTGCATAATTAAATAGTTAGCAAAGTAAATCTAATTATGACTAAATCAATGATCGATTTTGTCGATCACGTAACTGTCAGGTCTGGGTTACAATTATTTATTGATTAAACCGTCTATAATTGAACTAAACGACTTTTAAGTGGTCCTCGTTTCGTAATTAAAATGCTGGCAACTTTTATAAAAGTAGGTACTTGTGCATAAATAATTCAAATTAAAAAGTAACTTTTAATTTGTATAGATTTCTGAACCAAAGCTGAATAGGCTTTTGTTCTTTACACGTCCTCCTGTAAAATATTATCTAGTGAAGGGAGAAGGGTGAAAATGAGGGTTTCGGAAGCTGCAGCCTTATCTTATTCGCTCGCTTTCATAAAGCCGCATTTCCATGCACACACACAGCACACATATCACATATATGTTTCACTACTGTTCCATATCAGCAGGCATTGAATGCTTTTTTTTTCTCTGAAGATGTGTGCCTGCCTTTTTAGTGTTCCGCACTAAAACTGTCGATACGTTCTTCGGAACTTGTGAGCTTATCACTCTTCGCAATGTCTTTCGGTCTGTCCTGACATGACGTTACATTGTCTACCCATTTCTTAGACCTTTCGATATAGATAGGCGATTTTTAGCTCGGCTCACTGAATACAAAAATAAAAAACTACTTTTACTTACAGTTCTCACCGACGGTTTTCAGATAACTTTTCTAATTTTAGCTCTAAGGTACCTAGCATATGTCATCAGCATTGTTTTATAGTCTGACTAAGTAATACACGTAATAGATACAGAATCATGGAAAACAAATGAAAAAAAATCTCAAGCTTGTTTTTCTTATAAAAAGTACATCAATAATCTCTCGATCTGGCAGCAGTATACCTGCGGCTGTGGGCGTTAAACATTCATCTACTGTGTTAGTTAATCTTAGGAACAGTTCAGTCGCTTTGTGAGGGGATGTAGGTCATCGGTGCAGCCTGCAATGCGACGCTGCCACCGGCTCATCATAACGTACATTTTGCTGAATTTTTTATACCTACGACACGTTCGGTCCGCACCGAGGGACATTCAAGAGTCATCGTTTCGTGTGTTCTCTTCTATAAATATTTGTGAATAAAATATTCCGGGTTTGTGTCGGTAGGTACCATGTTCTTTACTGCGAAGAATTTTGATGGAGTTGGTATATTTTTGAACAAAGATAGTATGATAAAACCAAAAATGTACCGACTCATATCTAAGTATAGAAAGGATATTTTCCCTTTATAATCTGTTCTCTTATCTATGATCCAGGTTCACGGATGTACTTATATTATTTTTTATTTAAGGGATTTCGTAATCTCTGTTGGAAAGTCAGTGGTAAGCGTGGACGCAAATCTGTACAAATAGTGTCATTTACCGCGTGTCCGTAACCCGACACCCACCGGTGACGCGTCGGCGCCGTCAAATGAAGATGGAACACCCACTTGCCGACCCTTGAAATAAATCTTTCTGTAAAAGTTTTACTCGGCAAATTTTCGTTTGAAAACCAAAATTCAGGATAAAACTCCGTAAAAATTATCACGTTACATAATTAAATGCTATTTCAGCCGTTAGAATGACTTTACTGAGTATATCCTATGACAGATTTTTTTGTATGAGAACTTCCTTGAATTTTATTTTAGTTTGCAAATTTTCCAACTGACCTACTTTTTTAATTAATTTTCATTTGATTTGAGGCGATAACTTTTCATAGGAAAACGTTTTGTTTGTTGTTTTTAACATATTTATTTATAATAAATATTAAGGTACAAAATTGAAGAAAAACATACACAAATTATATTTTTATATCGCTGAACGAAATGTGATAAAAGCATTCATCAAAATTTGAAGGGTACCTCTCGATACCTTTTAGAGGAGGCTTAGCTGTACTCCCCTTTGGTCGTTAATGGTGTGAATTTTATAGCGGTTTAGGGTGTCAAGCGAAGTGTGGAGAGATTCCCGAACCCCGCAACTCCGGAGTGTGTGTGGATCGTACTGTCCAAGTGGCCATGAACTTACGGTCGGTCGCCGTGGCCCGATTGTAATGTAACTGCATTGGCCCACTTAGTCCCCTCCTGACCCTATTGTCAAGCCGATGTAAATATAAATGACCCTCGCGACGTTGTTGTAATTGTACCTATCTATGTAAATCTTGTAACGCGTGCAAATGTCTTACTTACCTTGCTTTGATTTATTTAAGCTAGGTGGTGTGTTAAGCCAATATTTTTGCCGTTTTTAGGGTTCCGTTGCCAAATGGCAAAAAACGGAACCCTTATGGATTCGTCATGTCTGTCTGTCCGTCCGTATGTCACAGCCACTTTTTTCCGAAACTATAAGAACTATACTGTTGAAACTTGGTAAGTAGGTGTATTCTGTGAAACGCATTAAGATTTTCACAAAAATAGAAAATAAAAACATTTTGGGGGTTCCTCATACAACAATTATTTTTTTTCATCAAACCCGTACTTTTGGGGTATCTATGGATAGGTCTTAAAAAATGATATTGAGGTTTCTACTATATTTTTTTTCAAAATTGAACAGTTTGCGCGAGACACACTTCCAAAGTGGTATAATGTGTACCCCCCCCCTATATCTTCTAAAATAAGAGAATGATAAAACTAAAAAATATATTTGATGTACATTACCATGTAAACTTCCACCTAAAATTGTTTTGAACGAGATCTAGTAAGTAGTTTTTTTTAATACGTCATAAATCGTAAACCGCAATTTACCTTTCATTCTATCAACTCAAATATAAAAATAAAATAAAACATTTAATTTCATAAACATAAACCTTATTTAACCACAGTTATAGCTAGATGAACAACTAAATAATTTCTTATACGTCCAAGGAAGGTACGGAACCCTCGGTGCGCGAGTCCGACTCGCACTTGGCCGGTTTTTTTTAAGAACATGTGGCCTTATGCAAAGTAATAATACACTCGAGAATATATTTCAAACTGTGATAGGTATACATAGCTTACGATGTTCCTGCTACTTTGATAAATGTGGTGTTAGGAGTTGTCTGGAACTTGGCTCACCCTTGGATATAAAGGGTGCATATTAAATCAATTCTATAGCGCGATAGGGCAGATACTCGGATATCTAATATGTCCATTTTGAGTTATGTAACAGCCTGCGTGATATTATATCAGATTTTATGGGTAAGCAAAGTTCTAATGTTTTGTCTAACACTGAAGCAGATGCTTAGCTGGATTGTGAGCACTTTTTCTGACCATTAGTAAAAATTATAGCTAAATGGAAATTCCTCTAGGTTCTATTTTTATTAATATCTACTTTAAAAACATCCTAATTTTATTAGAGAAGATGGTTGGCAGCTACCACCTTTTTGGAAACCAGTTCTAAAAATAATCAAGTCCCAAACGGCACGCAACACTGTAAAAGATAATGACATTGTGAGTGATTACTGACTGCGTGCATCGAAACGATTTTAAATTATTAAAAATTGTACGGTAGATTAAAATAATTTTTAAAAAGGTTACGAAACTTTTTAGCAACTAGAGCATATTACAAAATTAATGATTTTTTGAACGAAAAAGACTTTGTAAACTACTAAAATGAAATTATAAATTTATTTATTTGACTTCTGATTTATTGATTTTAATTTAATTTACTGACTTGGCATTTTTTGTTTTGCTTTTTATTACACCATAATGTCTTTTAATAATGATTTATATAGTATACCTAATAATATTTGAAATGAATGTTCATGTCGTGCTCACATATAACTTGTTTTTTTTTTTTTTGCATGCCAACTGGTGAAATATGGTTGAACTTTGTTTATTATGTTTACCACCATGTTATGTACCATGTACCCATATTTGCAAAATAAAATATCTTTATCTTTATCTTTTAGAAATATCTGTAAAATTGCTTGTCATCTTAGTCTTCCTGCGACCACGAACGCTGCAAAGCTTTCGAAACGTCAGGAAAACAATTTAAATAATATACGCGATGAAATCCGGTTAAACTTTGTTTAATAAATATATTAAGTATTGAGTATTGTATTATAATTAGTTTTAATTATTAAAACTCTAACACTGAGTGACTGACAGACAACGCACAGCTGGACCAAGAGATTTGAAATTTGGAGGAAATATCTTTGGGTACCCTACAGGTGCAATAAGGAGGGATTTTTTGGAATTACATTTTAAAAGGGTTGGTAAAGCTTCTATGAAGAAGGCACAGCAGCGAAGCCATGGGTAGTATAATATGAGAATAAAATCTTAATAAAATAGTACATTGCTGTAGAGGCCTGAAATAAAGCAATTGATTGATTGATTACTTTTAAAAGGACGAGGCGCCAGCCGGGTCCTTTTACACTAAACGAGGCCGTGAATTGCCATTTCGGCCGAGACTTGTATAGTACTCTTCTCTCATTTGCGAATAAACAATACAGTAAATTTACATCTCTTTGCTTCAAATTTTCCTCTCGCAGGTCTACTGGAAGAAATTTCTTAAAGAAATGAGCAGTGCCTTTGAACTATTCATTTCCATGTATTTTATTATTATTTCTCTGTGTGTGCATAACTTTAATAAATAAATTAAATAAATACCTACACAAATTAATTCAACAGTGTCTAATTATTCATTTGCGCGAATTCGACCGCGCGCGTTTCTTATTCTATTATTAAACTTTTGAAAAAAAAAATGCACATTCAGCCTATATTTTGTATCTAAAAACCTCGCTAGCATAATTTAAGAAATAAAAACTGTCCAACAATTTCTAATTTCTATTATTGTCATGTTGGATATTGCTGGCGTGATATATTTCGTTGCGTACGGAAAAGAGCCGATTGACGTATTCTTTTTTTAAATTAATGAACCAATTTACGAGCAAGTGGGAGAAAAAATATTTTTATCAGAATATGAGTATTATCATCAGAATTTTATGTGTACCTATGGATAATTTTTTAACCTGTTTGGGCAAGAGTAACTGCTATAAAATTGCCTTAGATTTGTACAGATAGTCAGACAACGAGGTAAGCTAAATGAAAGCTTTTGAAAACAATGAGTCCACGAGCTAAAACAGAACAGGGTACGAGGTACATAAATACGTATGACATCACATACGAATTATGGCAAAAGGGTAAATGGACAGACGGACTGACACCTCAAATAGACCCTCTTCTCTCTTGTCCGTACTTTGTCTACCTTTAGCTTCAAGTAATTCAAAGCGAATCCAGGGTTAAGTATAACTTAATTCTACAAGTGGGTAGACAAATGTTGTTGACAGACCTCGAGAGGATAACAAGGATATACTCAATTTAATAATAAGCTTATAGAGTGATTTATGAGCAACATCTTGTGTTATAATTAATTGTTTCACTTTATGTGTTTGTGGTTGCAAACTTCGATCGATCGTTCTATGAGAATATTGAAAACAGTCTGAGTCTGTTTGTTTTAATTTATTCTGGGGACGTTTAATATTAGCTAGCGTCATTTATACTACACAAATGTTTGACTTTGTATTACGTACATAACAATGTAGGTATTTTTTTTATTGATTAGTGAAATGCAAAAGGACCTGAAGCACGGTACTTACACATAATTCTGGTTTGTAAGAGCGAGTTCTAGTCGTAAGTATGTAATACGAATATTATTATTTTCAAGTAGGTAAAGCTAGTTCCGTGTGGTGTCGGACGTAAAGAATTGCACCACCCATTGCTCTCTTCTCATGGGTGTCGAGGGATTCACCAGAGGATGGGCAGCAGCGTTCCCAACTGCAATCGCCAACCCGCCTGTCAAGCGTGGCGATTATGGCATATCCCCCCCTTTGGGGGAGGCTTTTCTCCGTGTACGTTTTTCGGCTGAAATGATGATGAAGAAGTAAAGCTATTTCCACCGCTAAGTTGCATTTCTGTGTTCCAGTTTGAAGGGTATACAGTTTAAAGAAGAGTTAGGGTGCCAGTAAAATGACAGGCACACGATATACACCTTATCTCTTCAGGTTTGGCAAATTGGAATTAACGAGTTAGAGGCCCACCGGATGTTAAGTGGTTACTTTCACCCATAACAACTGCAATACAACCTAGGTTGTTGTCTAAATGGTACCCGCAAGTCGTTTTGCAAAA
Source organism: Asteroscopus sphinx (assembly GCA_949699075.1). Lineage (NCBI taxonomy): Eukaryota > Metazoa > Arthropoda > Insecta > Lepidoptera > Noctuidae > Asteroscopus > Asteroscopus sphinx. Next base: position 13,717,353 of record OX453022.1, on the reverse strand, counting down.
CTGAGACATAAGTCTCATGTGATTGTACTTTAACCGGCGATCGTACCATTCACACCGGAACACAGCAATGCAAGCATCACAGTTTGGCGGCAGAAGAAGGTACGGTGGTAGTACTTTCCCGGACAAGCTCCTTCACAAAGAGTTCTACTACTACAACAAAGAGCTCTACTACTGCAAGAAAAAGTGCCCGTGGTCCACTCAGGTGAACTGATCAGGCGGACCACGACCTTGGACTGGTTCTAACTATAGACTTTATAGGCGGTGGTTATACATCTTTTCGTTTGGAAGTAAAGACTATTTTATGACAAAAAATATATGTTTTTGTACCAAAATTAGACTAACATTAACTGACCAAAGCCAGTTTCTAAAAAAGCCCTCCCTTCACCGCTTCCTAGTTTCATACTTCATAGCGTCAACTGTGATCGAATATTAAATACTAACAACAGATTAATTACAACGAACATTGAATTTAGCACAAAATGCACATTACCAGATCCACACGTTCACATTCCTTTGTGAGACGTGGTAATATATTATTTCATGTCAGTGCGATACGCAGTTGAAATGAAATGAACTAAAACTAATAGCAATTTGCATGGAAAAATCCGTAATGCATTCCGCTTGGATTGTACCCCGCCGGAGCTCTAGAGCGAGCAGTGCCTATTGATTTATTGTGAACACTTTTTTTGATCCATTCATACCGGATAATAAGTGCTACTCTATAAGATCTCACTAGCAAACTCACTTCTGAATCCGCAGTAAAATCTCGAATTGTTGTTGTTGTGTGTGAATTTCGTATTGTTTTTACTACTTTTCACTGCGGATACAGAAGTGAGTTTGCTAGCGAGTTCTTACAGAATAGCACTGCAGTAGAGAGATTGAGCGATATATATCTGCAGATAGAGAAATCTTTCATTAAAGGCAAAAATTAATATCCAATCTATCCACGATTAGCCCTACTAGAGATAGGAATTTGACATAAGCTCCATACGAAATATGTCAAATTTCTATCTCTAGTAGGGTAAATCGTGGATAGATTGGATATTAATTTTGGCCGTAACACGGTGTCACAGAACAATAGTAGGTAGGTACTGCGCCCCTGCGCCCCGAAGGTTTGCGAATTTATTATCTATGGTTTGCGAACTGGCTTCTTATGAGGTTGGTACGGTTCAAAACGTGGCCTGTACGACTGTAACTTTTTAATTTCATGGGTACTTTATAAGTGAATCGTCATCACTAATTTACGACCGAGGTTAACAACGTGAGGAAACCGGGACATAATGGTCCAGAATCGCCAATACCCAGTAAGCTAACACTGGTCAACTGGTGATCGACACTCGCATCTTTTCTATAAGAAAAGAGCTCTTTGCCCAGCAGTGGGATAATTACAGGATAGTAGGTATAGATAATATTATGAAACGATGTAAGTTTGCGGCATTGCCATGTGACATATTGTATAGATGTATTGTATGTGTTAATAATTGAGTAAATTATTCATTCGCAGAGAAATGATGGTGTTGGTTTTCATTATTATCATTAGGTGGCGTCGGTACGGTAGTAAGTGTGGTATGCCACTCGTTAAATTTCTTTGTCCAATGTGACTTTGATCAAAAAAATTGGATGATTTTCATCAAATATTGTATGTAAAAAAACACTTATCATCAATTAAATTGGATTGGACAAAGAAATTGGACAAAGAAATTTGAACAGAGGCATACCACCCTAAGTATGTATTTTCATAAAAAGACAGGAAGTATGTGTTCAAGTATGTGTTCTGCGTTACACAAATGAGATTTGTGTAAAAAGTTTGAATAATGCTTAATAAAAGGAAATTCTTTATGTCTTATTCTATTCTTTATGTGTTTATCTTGGTAAAATATTTACTGATAAAGAACGAGCTATTTTTGAAATGAAAAATTGAATAACTGCGAATAACTTTTACAGTTACCGAAACCTTATAATTTATGCGGGTAACCATCCCAGTTGACTTGAAAAAATTGAGTTTGACAACACCGATTTATGCTGTCGTCTTCTTTCAGAAGTTATACGACACCTTTGTGGCAAACAAAAGTTTACTTCAACTTAACAATCTCCACACTTTACCAACTTTTGAGGACGTAGTTCTAAACTGCTACTAGCTCCTGTGTGTTGTAAAAAGTAACTTAAATGGGCATATCATACCTCTTTACAGTTAAAAGAACTGTTAACATCGAAACAGCACTCTTGTTATTTGCAAACTAGCGACATTTATTATTCAGTGTAGCCATTTGAAGCCGAAGAAACAAAATTAGAGACAGCTGCCCGGAGCAGTGAATAATGTACTGGCTTCTACCCTTCCGAGAGTAGCTGTATTATATGTACGGGCTAAAGATAGGTTGTCCAATCATAGCGGAACATTTTGCGGATAAAAACGGCCCATATCCGTCCTGTGGCGAGCGCAATGCGTGGCCAACCACTCGCATGTCGAGCTGATTTGTGTATTGTGTCGTTTTTTTCGAGTGCTCATGGTCGAATAAATCACACATGTTAAGCTGTCGCTCCCGGCTATTGCGTATTAGTTGATGGCGTATCATATGGACCACTTGTTCACAAATAATATGGAAAATAATAAGAGGTCTGTTTTAGCAGGGGACGTCTAAAAACATTATATCAAAGGATCAACTTAAAATCTGGTTTTGCTTTTTCACGTCAAATAATTTTATCTTGTTTTTGCTCGGCGAGATGGAAGGTTTAATATAATCTCTGGAAGATTAAGTACGTGTTCTTTATAAGATTCCAGAGGTTCATTGAATGAAAGATTATCTACCTGAATTTCGTAAATTTTCGTTTCAGTTACATTTACAAGAATTTTAAACTTTTTAGTTTATACCGCGGGCTATTCAGTCTCTCAACATTGTTTCATGATTTCATCATCATATTTTAACTGTTTAATAGTTTAATTTAGGCAAAACTGTTGTTGCTTTGTTCATTAAAATGTTGAATACTTAAATGAAAAAGAATGAAAGAAAACAAAGTTTATTGCCACCATAAGTACAATCATAGGTAGCTTAATTAGGTAAACTTTCACTTAACTTAAATCAAACAATTGATTGATTATGTAATCGATTGATTTATTAATTGATTTTATTATACGCAACAATTCAAGATCACGTCTCGATGACTACGTAGAACAGCGTCATCAATGCAATAAAAATGCAATCTTCAATCACGAACGAAATCTAGTACAGAGGCGAACCGTGCCGTTCTTGCATGCCCCTCAGGCCATAGCATATGCAGAGTACAAACAAGTGCAGTACGACGGCATGGCGGTACAAAGGAGCGGCATCCGGGCCGGAAGCCGTAAGTGCAGGACGCGTGCGGCAGCCGGCAGCCGCGGCGGGCGCCCGCCGGGGTCCGACCTTGTCATGAGCATTGCACCACACAGTCACAAGATGCTCGTTGTGTTCGGACATGTTCACAATGGAATGAAAATGTTTGTAGTGTTGAGCTGAAAGAACGTGTCGATGCTCTGTGAGTTGGCTCTGCGGTTAACAGTGTCCTTGCTCGGTATAATCATCATCAGCCTGTATTTATCCACTGCTGGACATAGGCCTCTGAGCCTCTCCAATAGCACGCCACTGACATCGATCCTCAGCCACTCTCATCCAGCTGTTACCAGCCACCTTGCCAATATAATTGTTCCACGGAGCCGGAGGGTCTCCACGTAAGAACACCCCAACGGTTATCGGTTCTTCGGTAAATATAGCCGGCCCATACTCGGCATGACTATCTAATGATACCTACTAGTAAAACAAACCTCCTGTAACGTACGTCCGGAGCACCTGGAAGTAGTCAGCCCCTTTATCAACATTGCTAACTTCTAGTCTTTTTACTGCAACATTGGTGCATATGCTGTTCTCGAGTAGCTGGTGCCGACACGACAGAATATGAAGGACGGTATAATAGAAATAAACAATATGTTTAAGAATTAAATGGTTTGTATATTATAAACTTTGTGGTGTGCGAATCTTTACATTGCACTGTTACCTCACTTGTATGTACTGCGTACATTACGCGAATATTTCTTGCATCTTCCTCATATCGTTGGTATTTATTTCCAAACAGTAAAATGGGTATTGAAACGGGTCTCGAATAAAATTGGACTATTTAGGAATACCATAATAGGTTTGCGCCGTATTTTAAACATGAACAATGAGAAATTAATTAATGTATTTAATTTTGTGACCAGGATTGTAATTAATTATTAATTAAATCCGTGTTGAATTGAGTACAAAGCGTGAAATCTGGTGGATAATATTGTTATCACGCTTGTGGGCAATAAAATGCTCTACCAGTGTAATTATTTATAGAGTAACGGATTTTCAATTTCAGAGTAAAACTTTTCAGTATTCAAAATGTAATCACAATAACTATAAAATTATCATAACTGTATCTATACTATAATAAAACTGTAAAGGTCGAAAAGTCTGTACATTGAGTTTTTTTTCGCGAAAACCGGCTAGGGGGACTAGAAATAAGCTATAGAACACGAATCAATCGTTTAAAAAATTCATGTCTGTCTGTCTGTTTGTTACCTCATCACGTGAAAACGGCTGAACGGATCGTAATGAAACTTAGCATTTGTATTGGTATTAGTCTAACTTAAAATATAGGGTATGTTTTATCTGAATCGGTTGAGTAGATCCAGCGATACAGCTTGACCCCTCTATTGTATCAAGTTGCATACAAAGTAGAGGTCATGATTGTTGGTTGTATGCAGGTTGCAGGTTCCTAAAAATACAACTGGATTCTATTAGTATTATAGAAAATATAGAATAACATAACATAGCCCATCACTGTCCCGCTGCTGGGCATGGCCCTCTTCTTGTAATGAGAAGAGTTAAGGAACTGGATATTGTTAGTGTAATAGATTATAATAACATAATCAGCTCATTACCTACTGCCCCACTGCTGGGCACGGACCTCTTCTCGGAACGAGAAGAGTTAAGAAACTAGAAAATATAGAATAACATAACGTAGTCAACCCATTACTGTCCCACTACTGGGTATGGCCCTCTTCTCAAAATGAGAAGAGATAATGAACTGGATATTATTAGTATTCTAGAATAACATAACATTACCAGCCCATTACAGTCCCACTGCTGGACACGGGCCTCTTCTCAGCATAAGAAGAGATGTGGTTATTGTTATGAATAACTTAACATAATCAGCCCAATTACTTCCCACTGCTGGGCACGAGCGTCTTCTCAGAATGAGGGAGTTTAGGGCTAATTCTATGAAATTCCATCACCTTAGCCGGTTGGTTGTAAAAACAAAATATAGTCATCATCATCATCATCCTCCGAGCCTTTTCCCAATTATATTGGGGTCGGCTTCAAAACAAAATATAGTATGGTCGGTAAATAGTGTAATCGTCTGTGTAGGCGCTTATATTTGAAGATATTGTGTTCATAATTAATTATGACACGATGTTATTTTCCGACATCCACGCGGACGGAGTCGCGGGCACAGCTAGTGTATAAATAATCAAGAAGGCTTAGGTAACAATTACCTTGTCTAAAAATCTGTTTTCACATCGAAACTGTATTTACAAACAGGACACAAATATTTGTGCATTGAACATAAGTGTTTGTGTTGCTCTGGGTGTTGCTTGTCTATACTATAATAATATAATAATAATAATAATAATAAGCCCCCCAAAATCCTACCTCACGTCCGTGCTGAACATCTAGCCACGTGGGGGGCGGACACGCGTACTGTACTTCTGTACTTAAAACTTACGCGGCTAACGAGGTAAAGGTAACCCATAAACATGGAGAATTTAAATAATGTAGAACGTATAGGGCCGTTGCCCGGGGGCCGCCGGGGCATGTCTGGAGCTGGCGCTGGACGTCACAGCATGCGAACCGCCAGTGATCGTCGATTGAACAGGCGGGTCACGATCACTCAAGATGCTACAGCCGACGACACTAACACTAACACACCCACAAATAACACTCCACATGAAACAGGAAGGATTGCTTTGCAGGAAATGCTTCCTGCAACCACCCTTGCTGGACGAAACAGACAGCGGATGAAATGGACTGATGATATAAACCGACAGTTACTCCGCTGCTACTACACAGTCACTAATTGCGAAACTAACCTCACAGGATATCGCCCATTATTACATGAAAAATTTACAGAAGTCTTTCCAGATCTTAACATTCTTACTGAACAAAGACTTGCAGATCAAATTAGAGTTATACACCGTAACAATAGAATTCCCGCCGCGGAAAGAGAAGCAATTAAAAGAGAAATAGCATCCACAACAAATATTGATAGTTTACCTTCAGCATTTCAAATCACTTCACGATCTCGCAACACTCGTATACATAGAACAGCAGAAATCGCTGATGCATGCTCTAGTAATACAGATGTAGAACAACTTGATATAACTCAAGAAATTACATTGTCACGCACACAAACTGGAAATATTGATATACAAACAACTTATACACAAACATCACAGTCAAGTCAATCACACTCAATATTACAAGAAAGATTTTCACAGTCATCAATACCTGTAGCAGACACTCAGACAGAAATACCAGCTGAAACAGTTACAGACCACCTACAAGTTGAAAATATATTCAATGAAAGTATGATTAAATATAAAGGTACAGATCCGACACTGCGCCCAAATATACCAAAACTTAAAATTACACATTATTCTAAAATAACCGTAAATACATTAAATCAGCTAATTAACATCGAATTACTAAAACACGATCAACCTAGTTTAGAAGAAATACAGGATCTTATCTACTGTGCTGCTTATACAGCTATAACCATTCATAATAAAAAAAGAATTGATAATAATCAAATTAGAAACAGTAACAAAAATAGCAAACCATCATGGGAAAGACGTATTGACTCTAACATAGCAAATTTAAGAAAAGAAATAGGAACACTTACGCAATATCTTAAAGACAACCTATCAACCAAAAAACAAAACAAAATAAATAGAAAATATAATAGTAAAGAAGAAGTAATAGAAGATATGGACAAAAAGACACAAAAATTACAAGCACTATCTAAAAGATTACGGAGGTATAAAAAATCTAACCAAAGACATAGAGACAATGTAGTATTTAGCTCAAACCAAAAACTCTTCTATAGAAATTTCAATAAGGAATCTAGTATCAAAGATCCACCCAATATTGCAGACGTAGAAAAATTCTGGGAAGACATTTGGTCTAGACCAGTAGAACACAATAATCAAGCTGAATGGATAAAGGACGAAGAAGAAGGAGGAGAGGCTATTAGGCCAATGCCGGAAGTCTTAATAGAAAAGAAAGACGTAGAGCAAGCAATCGGTAGAACACTCAATTGGAAAACACCTGGACCTGATTTGATACAAAATTATTGGTTAAAATATTTCACATCTACACATAAACACATAGCCGACACTTTTAACACACTTATTAGAGATCCAAATGCTATACCTATGTTTATCACCCAAGGGAATACATATTTAAAACCTAAAGACACAGACACTACTAACCCAGCTAAATATCGACCGATAACATGTTTACCAACTCTGTACAAACTTCTCACATCCATCATCTCTCATAAAATTAACACACACCTAATACATAACAATATAATAGCGGAAGAACAGAAAGGCTGCAGGAGAGGCTCCAGAGGCTGTAAAGAACAATTGGTTATAGACACAGAAATACACAATCAGGTTAAACAAGGACATAGAAATCTTTATTATGCATATATCGACTACCAAAAGGCGTATGATAGTGTTCCCCATTCATGGTTACTGCACGTTCTTAAACTTTACAAAATAGACCCTACATTGATACAATTTCTAGAACAAGCTATGCAAAAATGGAGCACAACATTACACATTAACACAGAGTCACAAACCTTTAAATCCAAACCAATTAAAATAGCAAGGGGTATATTTCAGGGGGATTCTCTAAGTCCTTTGTGGTTTTGTATGTCTTTAAATCCTCTATCTCGAATTTTAAATAATACAAAGCAGGGATATGTAATACACAAAGAAAACAACACAAAAATAACACATTTACTTTACATGGACGACATCAAACTTTATGCTGCTAATAGACAACAACTAGATTCCTTATTGAAGGCTACAGAGGAGTTTAGTACTGATATTAATATGAACTTTGGAACAGATAAATGTAAAATCAACAGTATAATACGAGGACAACACCATATAACCGACCCATACATTTTAACACAACAACATTCTTTAGTAGATAATATGGACCTTACCGACACTTATAAGTATTTAGGATATTGCCAAAGTACACGTATAGATCACAATAAAATAAAGGAAGAACTAACAAAGAAATACATGGAAAGGCTTAATAGAATACTAAAAACTGAATTATCAGCAAGAAATACAACGAAAGCTATTAATGCCTATGCGGTACCTATATTAACATACTCGTTCGGGATAATTAAATGGACAGTTACAGATTTAGATAAACTTAACAGAATAACAAGAACAACATGCTATAAACAACACATACACCACATACACTCTGCTATTGAAAGATTTAACCTCAAACGAAAATTAGGAGGTAGAGGCTGGATAGATATCAAAAATCTACACGATAAACAGGTTCAAAATATACGTACATACATGCTAAATAAAGCTCAAGATAGCCCCATACACAAAGCCCTTATCGACATGAAAACCTCAGGAACATCCCTAAAATTAAATAACAGTAATTTTAATCCAATAGAAAATGTAACTTCAGATGAACAGAAAATAACTAAATGGAAACAAAAATCCTTACACGGAAAGTACCCTAATTTAATTCAACAAGACCACATCGATCAGGAAGCTTCCAATGCATGGCTTTGTAAAGGCAATATTTATAAGGAGACTGAAGGCTTTATGGTAGCTATTCAAGACCAGATTATAAAAACTAAAAATTATCAAAAATATATAATGAAAGATATAAATGTAGTCTCAGATAGATGTAGATTATGTAACACCCAACAAGAAACAATAGATCATATAACGGGAGGCTGTCCATTTTTGGCAAATAAACAATATACAGATAGACATAATAATGTAGCAAAACAAATACACATTCAACTCGCTAAAAAATACAAATTAATAGATAAAATAGAACCATATTACAAATATAAACCAAAAAGTGTACTTAATAACGAAATAGCTAAATTATATTGGGATAGGGATATAATTACAGATAAAACTACACAAAACAATAGACCGGATATAACACTTACTCTTAAAGAACAAAAAATTACATATCTTGTCGACATATCAGTACCTAATTCAGAAAATCTAAGGAAGAAGTATACAGAAAAGATACAGAAATACATTCCATTAGCAGACGAAATACGCCAAATGTGGCAACAAAATACAGTCAAAATAATACCCATAATAATTTCATCTACAGGACTCATCCCCAAATCACTACACACGTCACTAAAAGAGTTAGACATACACAAAACAATATACATACCACTACAGAAATCCGTTATAATAGACACATGCTCCATAGTTCGGCGATTCCTGACATCCACAACACAGACACCTACATCAGTAGGCAACGAACCATCCCACTTGGTGTAAACCCGTGATTGGTTCGTCAAACCTCCAGCATCAAGCTGAGATTCCAATAGGATACATAACACATAATAATAATAATAATAATAATAATCTGTGCCCGACTGTCAAAACATTGACAGTGAAAAAATTTTTCACTGAAAAAATATTTACAAATATTTAAAATTTAACGGAAATTTCCAACAGTTTTCAACCCACAACAACACAATAGACCAAAAAATAAAATGATATATAAGAAAAAACCACCCAGCGACAAAATCTACCGCAATATACACATGCAAATATAAGTGGAATAGCAATGTTGACGAGAAGTCGGGCGAGAGCTCGGAGCGCACGCCCACCACCTTCGGCTTCGTCGCTCAGCTCCGCCTCGCAGCCGCTGGAATCCGCCTCAATCGTGAGTGACGCCACACCAGCCGCTGCAGTTGCGTCGAGCTCGAGCGACGAATATTTTTCGCCGCCGACGTCACCACCACCTGCACGTCGGCGAGGAAGAGGCCGACCACCGGCCAGCATAGGACCTCGAGGCCCACCGGCCTCTGATAGGGTCCCTGCTCCCGGTGGGAGTGTGCAGCGCATGCGATGGACGAATTCGATGAACGAAAATGTCATGCGCGCATACTTTGGGGCTACAGAGGGGGGAACTAACCGGACCGCGTACCGTGACCGGATGCTCTCTCTGTTTCAGGCTCTTGAACCAGCTGTCAACGTATCGGCGCAACGATTGTCGGATCAGGTGCGCGTCATTCAGCGTGATCATCGGCTGAGTGACGACGCACTTGATAGGCTACGCTCTGAAGTGCAGAGTAGCCGTGTCATTTCTCCCCGACCGCAGCCGGCGGTACAACCGCAAGCACAGCCTGTGATCCCGCTGCGGTCAAATCACGCTGAGGACGAGAATGATGACAGGGCTACAAACGTAAGTACCCAGTGCAATGAGCATTTGAGGAGCGCATTGGAGGATGCGATTCGGGAGTATCGGTCCACACCCCCAGAACTCAGACCACGGTTACCTCGTTTGCCCATGTGTAGAAGGAATAAGGCGCTGGTATGTGCTCTGGATTCGCTGCTGTCAACTTATTTTGATGACAGCGAAGACCTCGTCGATACTCACTCCATCCTGTACTGTGCGGCGGTTGCGGCATGTCGTCTAGCTCACGTCAAGTTTTATAATAATGACAGAGCTACACGACCTAAACCAGCCATACCGCCGTGGCAGTGCAGGATTGAGCGTCGTATTGGTGGGGCCAGAGTACTTATCGGTAAGCTTATTTGCTTCAGGGAGGGAAATACTCGTCCAAGAGTGATGCGCTTTGTGAAGCGGGCGTTTGCGGGAACTAATATTAGTCCTCGTGATTATATGTCCCGCGCCACAGAGCGCATCGACTTCCTGAAGCAAAAGGTTCACGCGTGGGCAAACCGTATCCGGAGATATAAGCGGCGAGTGGAGCGGTACACCCAGAATCGCATGTTTCAAAGCGATCAAAGGTGGGTGTATAGAGCTTGGGAGCGGCCAGACCAAGGTGTGGGTGACGTGCATCTGCCGGATGAAAGCGCCATGAGTTCATTTTGGCGCGGCATCTGGTCGGTGCCCGTCAGTCACACCGAGGGTGATTGGATGCGGGATATCGAGCGAGCATGTGAACTCATACCAGACATGGGCACTATTAACATCAGCCCCCAGGATGTGGCCAGTGCAGTCCGTCCGATGCCTAACTGGAAGTCTCCAGGGCCGGATGGGCTGCACAATTTTTGGTTAAAATGGCTGCATAGTTCGCATGCTCGCTTGGCGTCTCAGTTCCAGTCATCTTTGGAAACTGGTACGCTACCACAGTTCCTAACGACAGGAGTCACCCACCTGCTCCATAAATCAGGTAGTACCGTGGAACCAAAGAATTATAGGCCGATCACTTGCTTACCGACGGTCTATAAGGTTCTTACATCCATTCTGAGAGCAAAAATTAACTATCACATAGATAGTAATTCAATCATGTCTGCCTCTCAGAATGGATGTAGGAATGGGTCTCGCGGTACTAAGGAGCTGCTCCTCATAGACATGGCCATTAGCCAACAGGTTCGTCGCTCCAAAAAGGATCTGTCGACATGTTGGATAGACTATAAGAAGGCGTACGACTCTGTGCCACATACATGGCTTATGAGGGTGCTGGAATTGTATAAGGTTAATGCAACTCTGCGCACCTTCCTTGAGTCATGTATGGGGCAATGGAGGACGGTCCTTCACTATCCAGGATGTCAACAGACTCGGGGGAGTGGAGAACCAATCAGGATTGAGCGCGGTATATTCCAGGGCGATAGTCTGAGCCCACTGTGGTTTTGCTTAGCCTTGAACCCCTTGAGCACATTGTTAGAGGGCTCAGGGCGGGGCTATAGGTTGAGAAGAGGTGGTCAGGTGATATCCCACCTTCTTTATATGGATGATTTGAAACTGTTTGCCCCCAGTAATTCTCATCTGGTGGAGTTACTGAAAGTAACTGAAAATTTCAGTAATTCCATTAGGATGAAATTTGGTGTGGACAAATGTGCAGTCATGCATGTAAAGCGGGGGGGGATTATGGAATCTATTGGGACCCAACTTTCAGATTCCATAAACCTCAGATCCCTCTCTTCAACCGAAACCTACAAATATTTGGGTATGGCGGAGGCGTTAGGCATCAATGAGACTGACATGAAGCAATCGCTGGGGGAGCGCTTCTATGGCCGCCTGAAAAAAGTACTGAAAAGTCTTTTGTCGGGCGGAAATAAGGTGCGTGCCTTCAACGGTTGGGTCATGCCAGTCTTGATGTACTCTTTCGGCATACTCAAATGGACTCAGACCGAACTTGACGCCCTGGATAGGAGAGTTCGTACACTGCTGACTGCTTATCGAATGCATCACCCACGTTCTTCGGTGATGAGGCTGTACATCCCGCGGAAGTGTGGGGGCCGAGGCTTTCTTAATGCCAAAACCCTTCACAACCGTGAGGTGTGCAATCTCAGGGAGTATTTCGCCCAAGCCGACGGGGGGATGCATCGAGATGTAGTTGCAGTGGACAAAGGACTGACCCCGCTCTCTTTGGCTAAAGAGAACTGGCGCAAACCGGTAGTACTTGATACTACTGACCGCAAGGAGGTATGGCAGAGCAAGGAGCTTCATGGACGCTTTTTCCGGGCCCTTCATGGGCCCGATGTAGACTTTTTAGCGTCCGTATCCTGGCTGCGCTTCGGCGATCTCTTCGGAGAGACCGAAGGTTTTGTCTGTGCAATTATGGACGAAGTTATCATGACGAACAACTACCGGAAATATATTGTAAAGGACGGCACAGTTGACATATGTCGGGCATGCCACTGTACCGGGGAATCCATCCGTCATATTATTTCTGGTTGTTCTCGTCTTGCTAACGGCGAGTATTTGCATAGGCACAACCTAGTAGCCAGGATTATTCACCAGCAACTTGCCCTGAGATACAGCCTTGTGGGCGCGGAAGTACCATACTACAAGTATGTGCCCGACCCAGTTCTTGAGAATGACCATGTCACGTTGTACTGGGACCGATCTATCATCACCGACAGGACTATCGCTCACAACAAGCCTGATATAGTGGTGATAGATCGTTCAGAGCGCCGCACAATGATTGTTGATGTTATTGTCCCGCATGACGAGAATCTCGTGAAGGCCGAGAAGGATAAAGAAATCAGATACCTTGACTTGGCACACGAGGTTGTCGACATGTGGGATGTTGACTCAGCAGTCATTGTGCCGATTGTTGTTACGGCCAATGGCTTAATAGCCAAGAGCCTCGATCTACATCTTAGGAGGCTCGCGTTGGGCAGCTGGGTCAAGGGCTTGATACAGAAAGCGGTACTCCTGGATACGGCGCGTATCGTCAGGAAGTTCCTCTCTCTGAGGCCCTGACCACCGGTAGTCTGGACCCTGTTCCCGATGCCGGCGGGCTACTATTTTTTATATTTTTAAATGTTTTTTTATATTTTTTTATAGAAATATTTAAAAATGTAGATAATATGTATATAAATAAATAAAGGAATAATAATAATATATATATATATATATTATATATATATATATATATATATATTATATATATATTATATATATATATATATATATATATATATATATATATATATAATATTATAAAGAGGAAAGATTTGATTGTTTGTTTGTTTGTTTGTTTGCATTGAATAGGCTCCGAAACTAATAGACCGATTTGAAAAATTCTTTCACCGTTGGAAAGCTACACTATCTCCGAGTGACATAGGCTATATTATATTTTCAAAAAAATTAGGGATCCTTACTAAAACTCCAATAATGTAACCCAGGTGTAAAAAAAATACCTATAAAATTCCTTTCATCGCGTGCGCTGCTAAAACTATTGATGATAGAATAAGATAATGTACTAAAACTTTGCAAAACCCGTCATTATCTACAAAAAATGTCGCGACAGCATATGTCTAACTGTTATAGTTATGTCACAATAAGTGTTCTTTTATTTAAAAAAAAAAAAAAGAAATGCCGCCGCTAGAAAAGGCTCTTTATTTGTACCTTGGTATTAATCCTTATCAAAATAAATTACTTTATACTGAAGACTGCTTCAATACCTTTATATAACTTTTTGAATTATTCAATTCGGACATTCCATTCGAAAGATATCACGAGTTCAAAAATGTAAGTATTAGAAAAAAGTCGCGTGGTGGCTGCTCACTCCGCTCGGCTAACTACCGGCAGACTACCCTGAGTCTACTGCTCGCAGGCCCCATCCTCCCGTAATTTTTATAGAATTAGTTTTCTTCCTCGCGGTCCGGGTGGTGAAGCCAAGACCTTCGGTCCCAAGAGGCGCGGGAACACTTCTCAGCGGGCACTCCTGGGGTTACGAGATCGACGGGGGCAGGGAAGGACAGTCCCCCCACTGCCTGCCCAGTGGCAGGGTGAGTGCATACTGGGCCCACCCCTGCTCCTCCACTGTGCCCTCTGCTGACATCAGAGGGACATGTGGAGCAACTCCCCATTGGCCCCCATGAGGCCCCTCCCGTACCAGAACATTCGCAGGCAATAAGATCCCCCGAAAGTTAATCCTTCGAAAGGATTCCATTGCCAGTACCGAGGATGCACTGGCCTAACAACTGCCGTTCCCTCCAGACGCGTCCAGAGGGCCAAGGAGTTGTCAGACACACGTGTAGGTTTTCTGGCCAGCCCCTACAGGGAAGCTCTGACTTAATTTTAATGGCTTTTGTTTGTAGTTATGATCTTTTTACAAACAGTAGAAATAAAAATGAAATAATCGAATATTAAAAAATAATGACAAAAAAAATTAAAATCTAAACTTTCTATATAATGTACTCTTTCTTATTAACCCGACGCAAAAAGAAGGGTGTCTGTGTGTGAGTGTATATTATGTGTTAAAATTTATAATTTTTGAATTTTTTCCTAAATACCCGTGCGAAGCCGGAACGGGCTGCTAGTGTATTATAAGTATGTATTTACAAAAAAAAGTATATATATATTATATCCATTGTCTAGTACCCATAGCACAAGCTCTGCTTAGTTTGGGACTAGATGGTGCTGTGTAAAAAATGTCCCAAAGATATTTATTATTATTATTTATTATTATTACTTATATTTTAGTACTTTACCATCAATAACAGATCAAAAAGCATAATCTGCCTTATCCCTCCTAGTTTGTTTCCAGCGGTGTCTAAGATAGGATCAGGCAATCGCTAACATTACTTATCAGTATAATCCTTCTGTCAGCGCGGCTTACCGCTTACCATATCGACAGAATCATCGGTTTTACTACAGGCTGACTTTTGAAACCAAACCAATCAAGCGGGGAGGCATTCGGAAAATCCATGGAATTGCAATAGTTATGTCATTGTAATTCCATGGATTTTAGATTAATAAAACATTAATGCATGTATTGCAAGTTATTTCAATTATTAGGTAACATAAAAAATCAAAAGAAGATCTTATTAAAGCATATTGGTCATGAACATGTTCTGAAAAAAAAAACTAAGTATTAAATTTTTTCATCATTTACGTTCTAAAGAAAATCCTATCGATAAAAATCGTGTTATTGTGATTGTGTGTAATTGGACCATAAAATATTAAAAATAAACGCGATCAGGCGTCTACCACGTGGGGTGCTGGCCAGAAAACCTCCACGTGTGTCTGACGGCTGCTTGTCCTTCTGGACACGTCTGGAGGGAACGGCAGTTGTTGGGCCGGTGCACCCTGGGCACGGGCAATAAGTCTCCTTTGGACCGGGGGACCTTATTGCCTGTGGCGAATATTCTGGCACGGGAGGGGCCCGATGTGGGCCAATGGGAAGTTGCTCCGCGTGTCACTCTGAGAAAGCAGAGGGCACTGTGGAGGAGCAGGGGCGGGCCCGGTGTGCACTCACCCTGCCACTGAGCAGGCAGAGGGAGGACTGTCCTTCCCTGCCCCCGTCGGTCTCGTAATCCCAGGAGTGCCTGCTGACTTGCTGAGTAATGTTCTCGCGCCTCTTGGGACCGAGGGTCTTGGCTTTACCGCCCGGACCGCGAGGAAGAAAACCTCTATAAAAAATTACAGGAGGATGGGCCTGCGAGCAGCAGACTCGGGGTAGTCTGCTGCCCGACCAGCAGCTGGCGTAGCTGACGAGGCTGGTGCAGCTGGCATGCTGGCCTGGTGGCATGCTGGCGTAGCTGGCACAGTTGGCGTAGCTGGCGTAGTTGGCGCAGCTGGTAAAGGCCCGTGAGGTGAGGTGGCGTGCAGTGTTCCGTTTACGCCACAAAGGAGGGTGTGGCCGTCGTATTAGGCCGCACGGGGAGAAGGGGCTCGCCTGCTTGTGGCGGGCCGGGACCTGTCGGGGGTGGTTGTGTGAATACTCACGGGTTCCCACGCCCCCGGCTAAGGTAGTTGAAGGAACACCGTGGTGGTTTTAGTCGGTAAGAGTCCGACACTGGCTCCACCTACCCCGGGCGGAGTGCGTCCATGAGGATTTCCCCACGGCAAAAAAAAAACAAAAAAAAGGCGTCTACCACGTTTTGTGTCTTTATTGCCGAAATATAGCTTATTTTAGCTTCTGCATTTATTAAAACGAAGTTCACTCGGTGTTATTTTTATTCAGCTTTAGAACTGAATAAGCGACGCTCGAATAATTTCAAAGGGCTGTATTATTATATGAATAAGGGAATGCCGTCAAACTCGGTGTCAAACGGTTAATTCTGCAGCTCTTATGAATTTTGTCACCTTTTAGGCGACATGAATTTTCAATTAGTTTTTCTTTGATAAACTTTAGTAGAATTGTAAATATTAGAACTTTAATATGTGTTATGAACTTAAGAGTTTTACCTATATGAATAGAAATTAAACTTTACATGTTAGTTAATAGTTGCCGCGTAACGGTACATTATTATTTTCGAAATTCAAAACATTTTATAATGCTACTGTTTTTAAACAAACAAAACAATGCTCCTTCGATTTCTGAATTTCTGAGTAAATAAAATAAAGTATCTATCGTGATAGCGCTTGGTCTGATCGTGGTGGCCCGACTGACACCTGTCACCCGCCTATTGTGAGGAAGTTTTCTTCGGAAAAACAACCAAAAGAAAATATATCCTTTGTAGTACCTAATGTTTACGTGGTTTGTATAACTCTTATCCTGTTTACATCTGTTGAGTGTACACAATAATGTTGTTTGATAATGTTTTTTTTGTATTTATTTGGTGTTTCTACTCTATATATTTCAAGTGGGTGAATTACAAAATAATAATATTGTTTAGGTGTTAAACGCTCATTTACACGGCGATATTTTTTTCAAAACTAGACTCATGCTATCTTTTTTTACCTTGCCAAAAATTAAGTCGGATATTTGTTTTATTGTGCCCAATCACAAGCGCCCGCAACGTTGGTCCCTGGAACTAACATTTCAAATGGCCGTCGTATTGTTTTGAGTAAAATTTCATTATACATTAGTTCCGTGGACCAACACCACTGCAGCTCATTGCAGCCACTGCACTGCTAACAGCGCCAAAATGGCGGAAATCAAATGTCTTCATTACGAAGTTGTCAATAGCCAGTCCAGCGTAATAGTATAATAGAGGGCAGTGATTGATAGGCACGTAGAGTCTGGCCCACAGTGCTTTTTAGAGTTCCGTACCCAAAGGGTGTTAACGGGACCCTATTACCCTCGCTACGCTGTCCGTCCGTCCGTCCGTCTGTCTGTCACAGGGTTGTATCTTTGTAACGGTAATAGATAACCAGTAGAAATTTTCACAGAATATGTGTTACTATGTGGGGTATCACGACAAATACTAAAAACAAAAACAAAAGTCTAAAACCAAAGGGGGTCCCCATTGGTTTTACAAGAAACCTCGAAATACGTGTATTTCTTTCATCGTTTTTGTTCCTGCTCTTATCTCCAAAACGGTAATACATTACCATAGACCAGTAAGCCTCTAGACGCCGGTTAGCTGGACACCCCCGGTCACAACGCATATGCTCTACCACTGCATATCATACGTCCCTCCGCCAATCGGAACGTCACTCAGTCAGCGAGCGGCACCAATCATAAGGAATCATACCGCCGAACTTTTGAGCCGAAACGCGCTGTCCGCCCCCCTGATACCACCAACGTTTTACGACTGCGTTCGAATACAAAACTTTGTTTATTCGGAGTCTTGTAGCTTACTGGTCTGTGTACATTACATACCAACGTCAAACTTGGTGTGATTATAGTGCATACTATGTAGTTTAGCAACAAATACTAAAAATAGGGCAAACATAGACATATGTGGTGGTACCTACGTAAGAAAGAGATGCAAAAATTCACATTTCGCGTGCGATTGTTGATGTCTTTTGATAAACTCACTAAATTAAATCAGTTTATATGGGGTATCATCATCATCATCATCATTTCAGCCGAAAGACGTCCACTGCTGGACATAGGCCTCCCCCAAGCATCGCCACAACGACCGGTCCTGTGCCTTCCGCATCCAGCGGATTCCCGCGACCTTCACCAGGTCGTCGGTCCACCTTGTGGGGGGCCTACCCACGCTGCGCCTTCCAGTACGCGGTCGCCACTCCAGAACTTTACTGCCCCATCGGCCATAGGGAAATCATGTCAATGTAATATTAATTACATAATATATATAATACAATGTTAAGCTGTAAACAGTACGATCACAGTAAGATAATTTTTACACGGCACCATCTAGTCCCAAACTAAGCAGAGCTTGTGCTATGGGTACTAGATAATGGATATAATACTTATATACTTTTTTTTTTTTGTAAATACATACCTACATAAGAAACACCCAGCCCAACACAAACACTTATGTTCATCACAAAAATATTTGTGTCCTGTGGGAATCGAACCCACGACTTCATGATCAGCAGTCCGACACTCGAACCACCAGACCACAGACGTCGTCAAATCAAAAATCAAATAAAAAAAATTAAAAAATTATTTAATTAATTATTTAATCTTCAAGTTCAACTTTCGTTAGCCAGGTCTGGGTAGTAAATGCTTGTACCTAATGTAAGATCATGCTTTTTGTTCCCTAACTAATAAGAGTATTCTATAAAAGTAATCACGGACTGTTAACATGTTTACAAAGTCTTTAATATTCCATTTTCGTTCCGTCAACTGTTGCGTAACATAAGATTGCTCGCGTATTCAGATACTTTGTCCTTCTTTTCAATCTTAAATTAGGTGGTTTTGCCAAGAATATTCCTTTACAATATATTTTACGAATATTTTGGTTTGGCTTCGATCTTTTGTTACGAGGCAGGTTAACTTGTTTAGATTCATAGAATAACATCACGCCTGTATTTCCGAAGGGGTAGGCAGAGGTGTATAGTAGACCCACATTTCGCCAGTTATGTTATAGTCCCATGTAATAGGGGGCGAGCCTATTGCCATTGACCGGGCACAAATCCAGACTCCGGGCTGCTACTGAGAATTTTCTAATGAAAAAACCCAATAACACCTTGCCCGACCCGGGAATCGAACCCAGGACCCCACGCTCAGCAGTCGCGCTTGCAACCACTAGACCAACGAGGCAGTTTAGATTTATACCTACATTTATTTAGTTACTAGCCTATGCAAGTATGCACGCGGCTTCGCCGGCATGGATGTCGTTTATCGCGCACAGGGGTGCGGGATTTGTTTGTCTTCCCGGGATAAAAAGTAACCTATATGTTAATCCGGGTTAAGTTCTATCTGTTTGCTAAATTTAATCCAAATACGTTTAGCCCTTACAGCGTCATTGAGTAACAAACATCTAAACATCTTTACAAACTTTCACATTTGTATTGGTTTATCTGAAAATAATATGCATTTAGAATGAATGCTTAAAATACTAAAATACTTGATTTAAATAAATAAATAAATAAAATTAATATTTTTGGGACATTTTTACACAGCACCATCTAGTCCCAAACTAAGCAGAGCTTGTGCTATGGGTATAATAACAATGGATATAATAGGGTGGAATTTTGTAATGTCACCTGAAGGGAAAGTACTCTTAATACTGTAGATAGAAAATTTTACTCAAAGAAAACATTCCTCTATTTTTGAATAGAAAGAAAACTGCATTCAAAGATTTTCAAAAATTCGCTTGCCACACCCGGGAATCGAACTGACTAAAATCTGTAAAAATGACACCCTGTACTTTTATTGCATTGGTCGTTAGGAACAATTTTATGGATGAAATCCCTCTAAGAAACTTGATAAATAAAAATAAATAAAAGGAAAACCATTTAAATCCGTCTTGTATAAACTGAGATATCATTAAAAAGTTTTTTTTATTAAATACCGGCCAGTGGCTCTAGGTTCAAAAGCCAATGCCAAAATTGTTCCCGTTTTGTTTTTTAAGCGTCCGTTAATGAATTTTTCAAGTACAAATGTGACATCATTTTAATAGTAATGTTTTTAACGTTTGTCATAGCGGCTTAGAGAAGAGTACAAAACGCCTACCTATTTCAAACGCAGTTGATATTGTTTGAATGTACGCTGAATACTTGTTTATGTCATTATTATTATTAGCCGTACAATACTGTAATACACATATTCTGTAATTTTTTATATGTATCGCTGTTGGTTTTCTAAATATAATAAAATATAATAAAATTAAATAAAATTTCCAATTTTTACCTAAAATCTAATAAACACAACAGTATTTGGCAGCTGCCCTCCCCCTGGGTATACCCATGTCAACAGTGCATAGTAACTTACCTTGTACAGCGAGCTTATATGTATTGCAAATAGTAATTTTTTCTACCACGTTTTTAATTCGAATAGTTTTTTTTACTCGCTTTCTTGTCTGTCTGTTTGTTTGTTCGTCTGCCTGTTAGAAATTTAGCAATCGATTTTAAACTATCTTCCCGATGAGCTAGAGAATTCAAACTTTAAACCTAGATCAGGACTGGATGATATATGCAATATTAACTCGTTTTCTATGTGGTACCTATGTTAAAAAAACAATTTTCATCAAATTATTATTATAAATAATAATATTTTCCCATCATCATCAACTCAGCCTATCGCAATTTACTGCTGGACATAGGCCTCTCCCAAATTGCGCCACAACACTCAGTCCTCTGCCTTCCGCATCCAGTCCCCCACAGCAACCTTCTTCAGGTCGTCTGTCCACTGACGGGGGGCCCGCTACGCTGCGTTTGCCGATTCGCGGCCTTCACTCAAGGACTCGTCTGCTCTAGTCAGACATGGCCAGCCCACTGCCACTTCAGCTTACTGATCCTACAAGCTATGTCGGTCACTCCGGTTCTTATCCGGATAATCTCGATACGGATTTTATCCTTCAAAGAAACTCCAAGCATAGCTCGCGCCACAAAATATGCACATATTTTTCTAGCACAAAACACATTTCCTACAAGCTCATTACAAATTCAACTCATTAACAACCTGCTATAGTTAAGGTACGTGCGACATTTCTATTATAATTCCAGCCTTTGATTATATTCCAGCATCGGGAACAAATATGCGCAACTGTCTACCGTCTATAGCCCCGGGCGCATACGAAATTAAACCACAGGACTGCACTGCAATTTATCTACGATACACGGACGATACAATTTGATATTTTATAGGTAGGTAGGTACCACAGACCAGAAATGTTAACCAATTTTCATAACGTTCTTGTTTCATTTAGAAAAGGACTAATCTGAATTTGTGAATGTTGAAACAGTATGAAAGTACTTAATTTTTTAAAATTTGTTTGAATTTATATGTAACCAAATGAACGCAAACACCCGATTTAGAATATTATGAGTACTACCAGATAGTACTCAGATTATTATTATATATTTTTTTTTTATATATTATAGTATGGCGAAACGAGCTAAAGGCCCACCTGATGTTAAGCGGTTACCTTTGCCCATGACAACTTCAATACCACCTAGGCTGTTGCCTAAATGGTACCGCAAGTCGGTTCGCCAAACTGAGACATGAAGTTGGAAAGTCTCATGTGATTGTAATTTCACCGGCACCCGTACCCTTCTGACCGAAACACAGCAATGCAAGCATCACTGTTTGGGAAGTGTCTAGGGATCAAGTACATTTTTAACTATAAAAAATTATCCAATTAATATTGACCAAATCTAGTCTTCTGTTCTTGACGTTCAGAGGTCCTGCAAACTCGAGTACGTTTTGTATCCGGCCTCATACATAAACGAGATTCATCGGAAAAGCAAACACAACGCCAGTCTTCTTCCTCCCAATTTCTATGTTCGCGAGCCCATTGTAAACGGGCCCTACGATTACGAGGTGCTATATGTGGAACTCTCAGCGGCCTTCGGGAACGCAGACCCACTTCACGTAAATGATTTCGGATAGTTTGGTTGCTTATCAGCAAGCCTGAAGAGCTGTGGAGCCTCGTAGCCAACATCATGACGGTCATGGTACGATTCCGTCGAGCAGTATTTTGGAAGTACCGGTCCTGTCTGCGAGTGGTGATGCGAGATCGTCCTCCATGTCGCTCGGCCACGCTGCCCGTGATACGATAGCGTGTCCAGAGGCGGCTTATGATGACGCTCTGTGTAGTGCCAAGAGCAACAGCCACAGTACGTAGCCGGGAACCAGCTTGCAGCTTGCAAATTGCTGTGATTTTGTGATTCGTCTCAATGGTGGTGTACGAGCAGACCCGTACAATATGAATAGTATTAATTTTATGCAGACGCTAGCACCGAATGCAGTGCGGTGCGACGCGTTTACTTGTTCAACCATTCAGTACCAATAAATTCGCCAAACAGAAACATCGTTTTAATCACCTCTCCCAGTTCGCGGTACTCACCTACCATAATCAGATAATCACATCAAATATCAAGTTTAAAGGTGAATCGGTCTCTAACCGTACAGGTGGAAACACAGATTATAATTTTTTTTAAATTTACTATAAAATATTCAAAAATCTTTCATCATTTTTGCCTTTTTTGCCATTTAATTGACGACATTAACTTAGGTTCATTTTCCACAATTTGCAAAAATTACAACTTTTCTTAATTTTTACAAAATATAGGGATACGTTGTTAACTTAACATGGAAATTAAAGTAAGAAGTCAGTCTGGAAGACTAGATTTGGTAAATCTTAATTGGATAATTTTTTATGGTTAAAAATATTCTTGATCTCTAGACACTTTTGATGTGTGTAATATTTTCTTTTCAAAATCTCAGAATTAATTTTAATGGTTTTTAGGCATCAGTAAGTTCCCGATTTGGTTGCTCGATAGCTAGGGTTAACTGACACATGGATATTTCATTTTTTTTGACAATTTCACTGGTTTTCCTGAATCTCAAGAACCTACTCAGTATCCGCCGATGTATATACTTATTTAACCTTAGATAGTATTATATTATCTGTGACCTTAGTACCCAAAATGAGTTTTGAAAAAAGAAATGCTAAATGTAACATGGTATAAAAATCATACGTTTCAGGACTTGAGTTTATCCTGGTACAGGCTACGCGTTGTATTCTCGGATTTCTTGGAATTCTAAAGCGAGTGACACGTGTAAATGTGAATTCACCGGCTTCAGGCTTCAAGGAAATCTCAACTGTCAATGTTCTTTGGCAGTCCTCATTTAAAAAATATTCGTTTCGTGTTCCGTTGGTACCTACCTATTATTATACCAATGTGTTTCCAATTTTACAAGCGACTGTTTTTTTTTTCCGTGCATGAGGCATAGCAATATGCTGAGCGGTGGCCGTTTTGCGCGAATGTGACGCATATCTTACCACACTTTTTGGCTCTGTACCTGTATTTGTTCTGTGTTCTTGAATTTTTTTGGTAATTTTGTGCGTCACTTTTGAAGCAAATATTTTCTTTTGTGTATTTCTGAAAATAAGATTTTTTCATTTTTAGCTTTATAATAGATTCGTATTCATTCCCGGGTTTGGTGAATTTCGCCATGCATATGTCGTAGGACAATCGAAAATATCGGATCTTTGCGAAAATCCTAGGACGATTGCAAAGGAATTGAAAGTTTTTCGTTATCATCCGAGTTATTTTTAGGATCATTCCAAAAATCCGGCTTGTCTTAGGTTAGACGTGAATAACCACTCACGTATTGAGCGCTAACTGGCTGATATGAACGTTATGCACTGCCGCATGCGCTGATTGGCTTACGGCTACATTCCTTTGTCTTTCGAGCCATGTTCCGACTAACCAGAATGAAGATGTTGATGATGTTGTTGTTGATGTTTATTGTATTGTATCTTATATTTATGTTGTTGTGTTATTGATATATGTATAGTATTTATGTTATGTAGTATATGTATTCTATTATGTTGTTACACTGCGTACTACCCCTCTCTTTACTTGCCCATATTGTCCATCCTAAGGTTGTCTGGAAGAAATCGCCTTGAGCGATATTAAGACCGCCCATTGTACATGTGTTCTATGTAAGTCATATGTCGCTATTTTCTTTTGTGTACAATAAAGAGTATTTGTATTGTATTGTATAACTCTTAGATTAGCCAATCAGCGTTCAAGTTTCTAATCGTCCTAAACAAATTGGGATTTTTGCAATGATCCTGATAATAGCTCGTACGATAGCGAAAATCTTTCTGAGATTCCAATTATCCGGCCTTTTGCAATCATCCTAGGATTTTCCCAAAGATTCGACTTGTCCGATTATTCTACGACACATACAAGATGCGGTTCATAATAAAATTTTATAAATTACCTAATATTCATGTACCTATCTAATGATTAAGCAGGAGTACATTATTAATTGTTTGGGCTTTGCACACACACCGGCACACACTTGGGAGGGTAAAATATATTCTAACTATTATAAAACCGTAAATGCCTGTTTGTTTGGTTGTTTATTAATTTGTTTTTTTTTCGAGCATCACGCAAAAACTACTAGATAATAAAGGTAATGTAATCGTTAGCTTAAGTTTGAAAAGAAAGCATTTTATGAAAAAAAAAAATACGGTTCCTGTGAGATGAACTGAAGAACCTCGGGAGCGAAGCCGCGAGTAAAATCTAGCATAATATGTTTATCATACTGCTCTTTCCCTTTGGTGTGTCAGACTTAGAACTTTTGGTAATACAAGAACGAGATAATGTGTAGGCAGAATATAATTAAAGCAAAAGACGGTGCCTGTACACTTTTTTTTAGGCAACTTGGACGTTCTAACAGCTCTGCCATAGAAGTATTGTTTTCTTACCATAGAAATCTAAATAAATGTAGCAAAGGCGCGTGAACTTGTCGCCGCGTACAGGTGTCTTTTAGGACATCAGTGCGCGAACCACAGTTTTACTATCTATACAGTTGCGCGACGAATGTACTTGCGCAGGGCAACGGCGGGGGCCTTGCGAGGCGTCGGGAGACGCGGGCCGCGAGCCTACAACTCACTTAGATATAGGGATCGCTCAACGCGGTTTCACGCGAGGAGTGTTTTTAAATTATTGTGATTTTAAATACAGTTTAGTAAGTTTTATTGAGTACAATGGTGAACACAAACTGTTCTGTATATGAATGTAGTTCGACTTTTTAAAAGAACAACAATCTAAAATTTCATACATTTCCCCGTGATGCGACCCAGGTAGGTAATAAGAATAAATCCGCATGAAGTTTCGAAAACATATAATAGGTATTAACTAATACCTGTTTTTAGGGTACTGATAATATATTATTCAAGTCATCGATCTATAATAAAACAAGTTTAACCGGATTATATCGCGTTGCGTTGCCGTTGTAGTGAACGCGTCATCATCATCATCATCATCATCATCATTTCAGCCGAAAGACGTCCACTGCTGGACATAGGCCTCCCACAAGTATCGGCACAAAGACCGGTCCTGCGCCTTCCATCCTTCGGGCTATGCTCGGAGTGTCCCTGCGTGATCGAATCAGAAATGAGGAGATTCGCAGGAGAACGAAAGTGACCGACATAGCCCGAAGAATTGCCAAGCTTAAGTGGCAGTGGGCGGGGCACATTGCTCGCAGAAATTATGGCCGATGGGGCAGTAAAGTTGTGGAGTGAACGCGTAAACTTAAGAAATTATTATTCTTATTCTTTATTGTACACACATATATACATTTATATTACATAACATTTTTATTATGATTATGTATTCAAGTCAATTTTTTCGCACTATGCGTCATAGATCGCGGGTCAGAGAACTCTTCATCATCATCATCATTCCAGCCGAAAAACGTCCACTTCTGGACAAAGGCCTCCCCCAAATGGGGGGATATGCCATAATCGCCACGCTTGGCAGGCGGGCTGGCGATCGCAGTTGGTTGTTTAAATACTCAGAGAACGCTGCTGCCCGTCCTCTGGTGAATCCCTTAGTCGCCTTTTACGACACCCATGAGAAGAGGGAGGGTGGTGCAATTCTTTACGTCCAGCACCACACGGAGTGAACTCTTATCAGATCTATTTTAGTTTCAAGCATTTAAATCTTTATGAACAGCAACCGCAATAGAAAAAAATATATTTATGAGAATAATGTGATTTTAAATAATTATTTAATTTTATATACAACGTGTTATTGAAATTACTGAAAACCTCTTGAGGGGTCAATGTACTCATCAGTACGAACAACTTTTACTATAGGACCAACCCGAATTCGCGAAATTAAAACCAGCTTATCCCTACATTTTGTCGATTCATGTGAACAAAATAGTAGGGGACAACAGATTTTTTTTTCGCGATTTGGTGATTGGTCCCATCGTAGAAGTTGTTCATACTGATGAGTACAGTGACCCCTTAAGAGGTTTTCAGTTATTTCAATAACACGTAAATTTATGAAAAATCGTTAGTAGCAAAACGTCAAACCTTCGATTTCGGGAGAAAAAATAGGTTATAGAGAGAGAACCATGGCATACAAGAAGGACCCAGGGCACTCCGACTCGGATAGATTAAGTTTAAATACCTACCTCGTATCAATTTTGACGTTTTAATATTTAATATTGTTGAGATTCGTAATTTTATTTTTACTAATTTGCATGCCGCCATGCCGTAAGGCTGAACATGGAGATATCAATATACTATGTATAACATAATACATCAATAATCATATTATGTCTCAAATTTAATAAATTAATTGAATTAAATGATCATTGTTATATTCCCAATTTTGTGACAACCCTTGCATATTTTCGAAGGAAAGCGTTAGTACCTACACGAGTTGCAGCATCGCCCGACATCAAAGGCGTCCGACAACTGTTATATTGTTAAACTGTGGCGCGAACCGTTTGCTTGATCAAGGCAATTTTGGACGCAGAGTTACTAAAGTTGTATTTTGCAGCCACAGACATAGTAAAACAGCATATCTAACAGTGGAATTTGTTATAGGCTTAATTTATTTTGCACTGAATGATAGAAACATGGTGGGCGTGATTGCGTATTTATGTGTTGGTGGCGGAAAACCGGTGACATGCGTTCCCGTAGTAAAAGACGGTAGATAACATTTCTGTTACCTTATTATTTAGATTTATATAACATAATGTAAGATTACCCGTGATAACAAGTCGTGTGTATGTAGGATAATCCTATATATCAGGATATGTAGAGAATGGAGTTGATGAAATTAAAATTGGAACAGTAGAAAATAAATCACTTTAATTACCTTTGGCAGTATTACAGATTTGCAGTCCGTTCAGGCCCGCCGCTCGTAACCGAATGTGTCACTGACCAAGTTCTGTCCACTACGTTACCGTTATTCTCATTTAAAAAATCCAGAGTTGCCAACTTATGAAAGTAAATCATATAAAACTAACGAATGATTTTGTCGATTTTGTATCGATTTACAACTATAATTTACGAACCCTAACAATCGACCATCCTGACAACGTGTGCGTCCCCGCACACGGCACCAGGTGGAACCCTAACAATCGAAGTCTTGGTCAGTAACACAGTCTTAACAATAAATAATGATACATTTACCGCTACAGTTCTTAAATAAATCGCTAGTAAACTACTATTAAACTAAACGATAAAATTACCTAAATTTACAAAGTCTGAAACAAGCGTTTACTAAAATTTACAAAACATTTTGAGAATGTGATACCGCTTTATTCTACCTATTTCTCTTATATATTTTTTTTTAACTGGGGTTAAACTTTAATGAAGTGTATATAATAATAATTCACATTAAAGACGATCTTAAAATACAAACAAAATAGTGTTAATTTTGGAATACCTTATTGGACAAATAATATAATTACAACTATTGCTTTATGCTGTAAATTTTAAAATTTATTATTTACATAGGTACCGAATTAATAAGCATAAAAATTTACTTTTTACAGAATTCTAATATAAATATTCTCATTAACAACAACCTTAATCACAAAAATAACTTTTCTCAACTAGTCAAATACTATACCGATCGATTCGGTTAACTGCAAGTCATAGTCAATATAGGGCCCAAACGATCGATTCGTTTGAGTTACCTATTACAAAGCTGATGACTCGAAAGGACTCGATGTCCTATCGAGTCACTGATCAACTGGCGCGCACGAGTCAATCGATTACCTGTGACAGCGCAGCATCTTATTCTGGCATTTGGCATATCAAGACGAAGACTGATCGATTCAGTTTCGTGCCTGATCATTAAACTACCAACTTGAATGAAAATCAACATGAATTTTAATCAATATAGGGCCCAAACGATCGATTCGTTTGGGTTACCTACTACAAAGCTGATGACTCGAAAGGACTCGATGTCCTATCGAGTCACTGATCAATTGGCGCGCACAAGACGATCGATTACCCGTGACAACGCAGCATATTATTCTGGCATTTGGCATATCAAGACGAAGACTGATCGATTCAGTTTCGTGCCTGATCACCAAACTACCAACTTGAATGACGATGAACTCCAATTTTATCAATATAGGGCCCAAATGATCGATTCTTTCGGGTTACCTACTACAAAGCTGATGACTCGAAAGGACTCGATGTCCTAACGAGTCACTGGTCAACTGGTGCGCACAAGACAATCGATTACTTGTGACAACGTAGCATCTTATTGTGGCATTTGGCATATCAAGACGAAGACTGATCGATTCAGTTTCGTGCCTGATCACCAAACTACCAACTTGATCAACACCAATTTACGCGCACAGGACGATCGATTACCCATGACAGCGTATTGGGAGATCTTGTTCTGGCATTGAAAGACACGGACTGATCGATTCAGTTTCGTGTTTGATCTGAAACAATACAGAAAATTGATCTGTAGTTAACAGGCTCTCCTAAACAATAACAAGGTTAGAAAAACAATATCGTTAATCGCTTTCATCAGTAGTATTGGTAACAGAATCATTTTCGTGAACTTCTAACGCAGCTATGTGGATCCAAGGCCTCATACGATCTGCCGCGACAACAGTTGGGCGTTTATTTTGTGTGCATTCTAAACCCGGAACGGAGCTACCTTATAACGGTCCTTGCCTAAAACTTCAACGACACGAAATGATCCTACATATGAGGGCATAAGTTTTTTACATTGCCCATCGTTGTTAAAACACTTTTTCGTTATTTTGACCAGATCATCAATTTTATACACTCGCGCTGGCTTCCTACCTGCATCATGTTTCCGTTTTTGCTTTTCTTGTTCTCTATCTATCCTATCTTTAACTTCATTGCGTACGATAGAAACGTCACTATTTTCCCGTGTTTCCTCAGCGACTCTATTCATAATGGGTTTAATTTCTGCATTCATGTGGGTACCAAACAACACCTCCGAAGGAGTTCTACCTGTGG
Source organism: Asteroscopus sphinx (assembly GCA_949699075.1). NCBI lineage: Eukaryota > Metazoa > Arthropoda > Insecta > Lepidoptera > Noctuidae > Asteroscopus > Asteroscopus sphinx. The sequence continues at coordinate 13,687,490 of OX453022.1, read as the reverse complement.
TCTTCTGGGTGGTATTATTGAGTCCCCACTGAATCCTACCCAAGTGACTGTCCCAATCTTTCTCGTCATGATTCACAATTAATGTTTAGCTAGTATGGTACGATTGTACCGCTCTACTTGTCCATTAGATCTGGGACTTGCCACAGCATTTAATATGTGCTTAAATCCTTTATCAAGAGCAATCTTCTTGAACGAATGAGAAATGAAACAACTACCCCGGTCACTCACTAGTCGATCAGGGATTCTAAAAGTGTAGAATATGTCCTCCAAGACCTTGACAACATTTTGAGTGTTTGTTTTTTGGACTGGCTTGACAAAACAAAATTTCGTAAAAGCGTCTACAATTACAAGAAGATTAGTTTGTCCCCTTTTGATTTGAGGAAGGTTCGTCCAAGGTGGTCAACGTGGAGGGTATGAAACGGCACTTCTATCTTTGGAATAGGGTGGAAGTGACCCTCTTGTGTACTTTGATTATTTTTCGCGTAAGCACATTCGATGCAGGCGTTTACATATTTCTTGACGAACTTGGACATTTTGGCGAACCAATAGTTTTTCTTAATTCTTTTTAAGGTTTTTTCGACGCCAAAGTGTCCAATGTCGTCATGATTCATACGACATAATTGCCACCATGCACCCTTCGGCACTACCCACCGGACATTGGTATTGGGTATGCTATTTATATTTGATATTGGTAATGGACATTGATATTTTTTATCCTTATCACCACTGAGACAACGAAACAATTTATCATCCTTTAGAACATAGTTATCGTTAATGTAACTGAGCCCCTTTTCATCAAGGTCGCTGCTCAAAATATTTTTGATTCTACACAACTCTGCATCTCCAAATGCTTCAACGAAGAGGCAAAACAATGCTTGTATCTTTTTAGCAAATCTAAAAGACACTGTTTATCATGATCCGATACCTTATTACTAACATAAACTTGACCCTCATCAAAATCATCGCTACCCTTTGTTGATGTTTCTGGTGAGGGCGCCTCAATAACCCTATTAACAAAATCTACTCGATCTGCACGACAAAAGACAGAACGTTCTAAGATCTGATAGAAACTTGAGTATGGCGCCACTTCTATATTACTTCGATCGGACTCTACATGATAAAGACCCCAAATATGAAATATTCCCTATTAGGTTCTCCAGCGAAACTATTTTTTATCAAAACACTACCAGTAAATGAAGATTCAATGTAAGCTCTTACAATTGCAGCACCATAGAGTTCTTGGAAGCTAACCGATCGAACCTTAAATGATCGTTCATCACTGTCTAGATCGGGCTTTGGCAACTCATTGCCAACATCGAGGAATTGTAACTTACTCACATTTTTAAAAGCAATAATGTGAGCCTGCTCTGTGTAAGACTGCCCTATCAACAGTGATTTGTCTAACAATTCGTCGTTGACAACCTTGCACAAAACGTTTGCATTAAATTCGTCGACAATTATATCAAGAGATAGGTCTCCTAACGATTGCACGACACTATTACCAAAACCTTTCATTCCTGATAGGACACCATTATGAGGAACTCCTAAAGGGCAACCGATTCCTTTATTAAGGTAACATCACTACCAAAGTCAACAAAAGCTGTGAAGGGAACGCCATTCACTTTCACCTCTGATAAATTTTCCACTTGGGTTTGAGCTATGTTGTTTAATAATAGAGTCAATACACATTGTTTTTGGTACGTTAATTGCCTTAACTGTTTTGTCATCTAGTCTAACCCGACAATTATCAGATGTATGCCCAACCATGCTACACTTTGAACATTTTATAATCGGTTTAATGCAATGCATGAAACGAAACAATCAACTAATAGATTAGGTTTGGCGCCTAACTTCTGTTTTGAGCTGTGTGTTAATAACATCACTACGCCCGGGCGATCGCGGCCTGAGGTCTGCGGGCGCGGGGGCGCGGCGGCAGGCAGAGCTCGACCGGCCAGCACAGCACTGCGTCATCGTCCGTCACTGGCATTCGTGTTTTCAGAACCTTTGTTTTTGAAGGGATTACGGTCACTCATAGGTTGATTAGAGTCCCTATTACTTATTAGATATTGCAAAAGTTGATCGGGATGAAAACATCTCAATTCGAGTTTAAAGACTCACTGTCAGAGACTTTAAAGTACGATCGCTTAGGCCATGAATTATGCAGTCTACCGCGCGATTTCCTTCAATATCACACCGGTTAAGAAGTGTTAATTTTTCGTAATAATAAACCTCTATGGGCTCATAATATCTACTCTTTCTCTTAAGCATCTCTTCCAAAGTATATAGAATCGAATTTAGACCCTCGTACCAGGTCTTTGCCAGACCTTGGAGTTTTTGCATAGCAAAGTGAGTGGTGATTCTATCGTCCCAGCTATACACAGAGGCACACTCGTTAACTTTTTTTATCCAAAGGTCAACTCGTTGAGTTTTTGTAGAAGGATCAAAATTAGGTAGTATATTTTTATAGTAGAGTTTCTGAGAGTGTGGACTCCGGATAGGGGACTGTGCCGATAGACCATTCCTCATACACTTCAAAATATCAACAAAATCTTTCTTAGATAATGAAGGGCTACGTGACCTGTTAGACTGTCCCGCGTCGGCACGTGGTTCTGGGTGGCACTCTCGATCTCGCTGTACACCAGGTTGATCTTCCCTCCGGCGTGGCGAGTAGCGGCGAGCGCGACTCCCATCACGAGGCTCGCTGACTAGACGCGATGATGTACCGCGACGTGTTTCTGCTCCATGAAGTAGATCGCGTTCTCGCTGCAGCTCACGTTCCAGCAATTCGATTCGCTCCCGGCCCCGTTCCTGGTCCCGGTCCCGTTCCTGCTCCCGGTCCCGTTCCTGCTCCCGGTCCCGTTCCTGCTCCCGGTCCCGTTCCTGCTCCCGGTCCCGTTCCTGCTCCGTTCCTGCTCTCGTTCCCGCTCGGAATTCCTAGGGCTGCGACGTCTGGACTGCGTCCGGACTCTGCTCCGACTCCGAGAAACAGTGCGATGAACAGGAGTCTCACATCTTCGACTGACCCAGTCTAGGCCCCGACTTCGGCGACCAGTGTCAGCCATTGTCTGAAAATATTGCGTTGCATGGCAAACGCACAGAAAAAAAAAAAAGTAAAATAACTGCTACAACCACAAACAGAAATGGTACCTACCACAACAATTCACATTATCTCAGAAACGGTACATCCAAAATAAAAAAAATATGCAAACTTTTACCCCCCTTTAAGAAACCTCGCAAAAGATTAGGTTATTTATCAACCACATAGACCAAAAATTGTGTTAAATAACGGTTATACTAATGAACAGAAATAAATTGAGGGTACCTAGCACAAACTTTTAATATCTAGGAAAAACAAGCAGTATCCTGACATGCTCCCGGAAAATAAAGGTTACATAATATGTCTGGGCAGAATGTTACAAACTTTTTTTTTACGACTTTACGCTTATAATAATTAAGTACATCATGACAAAATAGGATTCTAATATCATAAAATTCGGGTTAGGTTTGTTTAATCTGGGTAGGTAAGAAAAAAAAAAACCACCACCAGTCAACTTTGAAATTGAGTCTTATGGTCATAGAAATAAGGTTACATTTCAATCGTACTATTGAAAGCATAAGTTTGGTTTACGAAAAAGTCTAAACGAAATCTGCTTTAATCACAAAGCGTGCTTATACGCTTTTTTTTAAATTAGACTTTTTAAAGCGCTTTTTGTTTAAACGCCCACTTCTAGTTCTCACTACATTGATTACAATTAAATTGTATCCAAACATTTACTATTCAACTATTCAACTCAACAGTCACTGTTGTTTTTGACAATGGTTACATTGGTTATGTTTTATTCAACTGTAGCAATGAGAATATTATTGTCATTATTTGATGTGTTTAATCTGTTTCTTTGGGTCTACCGTTCAAAGCAGCCTTTAAAAACTTTGCTTGATCTTTAATAGGTACCTTAAAAGCTCGCTCACAATAACTCACTACTCACTACAATTTCTAGCACGTATATGAATTATAAATATAACTCGTTTTAAATTCGCAATAGAATATCGGCATCAATATGTTGTTAAGACGCGAACTATGTTACGTGTGGAAATAGGTCTTATTATCGTATCGTATCGTATCGCGTTTTATTCGCCGCGCGCCACGTATGCCACGCTCCGCGTATTAACTTTAAAGATCGTATTGTGCACGTGTGACAACTTGCCTGTCTCATACATTAAGAGAAACTTATTCAACTCGTCTACGAACGACTTTTGTTTATAGTGTTGCAATTGCAATACGACAAGCGATAAAACTATGAGGGAAGTTAGGTGTAGGTCTTAGGTACGAACTACACTGACGAGGTTAATGGACGTAGATGAAGCGAAAGAGGTGTGTCAGGATCGTAGCAGGTGGAAATCTATGGATTTCCACCTACTACGATCCTCTCTACATCTCTGCCTACCCCAATGGGAAACAGGCGTGATAATATGTATGTATGTATGTACATTTACAGAGTATCATTTTGTATGTAAGCACGACGTCTGCGATGGTTCGGTCACGTCGAACGCATGGGGAAGGATCGAGGAGCCAATAGAGCGTATCTGGGTCAACCAACCGGACGTAGACCGGTGGGTCGCCCAAGATATCGCAGGGGAGATGCTGTGGAGGCTGATGATCTGCGTGAGCTTAAAGCTACCAACTGGCGAGATATCGCGCAAGATCGAGCAAAGTGGAGAGTTCTCGTTTCGGAGGCCATGACTCACTTTGGGTCGCTGAACCAGAGAAGTGAGTAATTTTGTATGTAACATAAATCATGTTTATTTCAAACAGCAGTGTCAAGTGTATTAATATCCTTGTTTACTAGAAAAAAATGTGCAATTGTCTACAGGGTGAGATTTTTCAGGTTTCATTGAAATATTAATCAATAATTTGCTATGTAAAACTGTTTCGAGTTTCGACCGTTAAAAGTTCTTATGGTTAGTACCACATAATTTCATCCTATTATTATTAATGACCGCGGTTGGCTGCCCCTCCCTATGTAATCCCTCAGTCAGTGAATACCATAAGAGATTACGATGCCCTCGGGAAACCAGTCCCATACATACGGAAGTCGAGACCACACGGCACAAAGTTACAATTTACTCTCATGAGAATTAAACCTATAAATGAAAATTATTCCTTGTGTTGGGAGGGTATCTAAACTTATTACGAGGGGGATTAAACGCACGATCAAATTAACCGTATAATCCGAGGTGAAGTTCAGTTAAAACTTTGTGCTATCATTCGTTCCGCTCCTGTTGTCGGCTCGTGGCTGCTGCCCTATTTATCTTGGGATTCAACGTTGTTTTGATTTGTATTTTAATTTAACTTAAAAAACGATTTTCATTTAGTTAGGTATGATGACAGACTAACTGAAAGCAGGGAAAGGTGGCGAGGCATCGTGAGGCGAGCTAGAGCAGCCCTCGGCAATAGTACATGATGGCCACGACCGCTCTGTCAAGAGCGAAACGACGAAGAAGAAGAGGTATGATGAAATGTTTTTACAATAAATTTAAAATAAAAAACCAGTCAAGCGCGAGTCGGTCTCAGAGCGGAGCCATAGTAACACGTATTCTGTGAAAATGACAACTGGCTACTCATTACCGTTAAAAAGAAACAGCCCTGTGACACACAGACGGACGGACGGACGAACCAGCCAAGCGCGAGTCGGTCTCGAAGCGGAGCCTTAGTAACACATATTCTGTGAAAATGAAAACTGTCTAGTAGCCAGTTGTCATTTTATTTTGGTAGCCAGTGGCTACCTCGTCATCCTCCTCGCCTATTCCCGATTATATTGGGGTCGGCTTCCAGTCTAACCAGATGCGGCTGAACATCAGTATTTTACACGGAACGACCGCCATCAGACCCCGGCCCCACCCAGCAATATTCGGAGGTAAGACTAGTTGTCAGACTTTCAGACTATAATATAATAATAATAAATTTATTTAATTCAAAAACACTGGTACAAATGTTACAGTTTAACAGCGGTTTTCAAACTAGGCAAGCCTGTATCTTGAAAACCTGGGTTGAGTATCACTTACATGAAAAAAAACATCATTAGAAATAAAATAGGACAAACATAAAAGCCTTGAGATAATTAATTAAACTTAAACTTCGAAACTAAAATCGTATCTATTAAACACAAAAAAAGGAAATTAACATAGCTATCCACTAAATAATTAAAGAAAATGAAATCAAATGGAAATCAATCAAATCAAACATTCAAAGTAAAAACAAAACAATAAAATTAAAAGGAATCAGCATTATTATAGGTAATCCAATAAAAGAATACAGAAAAAAAAAAAAAAAAAAAAAAAAAAAAAAAAAAAAAAAAAAAAAATTATAAGATCAACTCAATAATTCTAAACAAAATCAATTTTAGAGTACCTCTCAATAAAATTAATGGGAAACTAACATTCTTAAACTAGGTAAGTAATTAGTTCAATAAAGTCAAAGTACAAACAAACAAAAGAAAAAAAATTATAACAAAATTATAATAAAAAAATATTTGAACTTTGCACTTAATTTTGCACTATGATTACACTCGTATGTTCGTTTGTGTGTCTGGAATATGTATGCGTGGAAGGTGCGTGTTTGTGTGGAGTGTGCGTGTATGGTATTTTGTATGTGTTCGTGTGTGAATATTTTGAAGTTGTGATGGTTATGCTTTATATTGTGAGTATTTTTTCCGATTCGTCGTACGAGAGACTGAGCAACCACTTTTTGACAACCGTTTTGCATGATGAAAAATTGAGATCTTTTATATTAAAAGATATGATGCTGCTGACCTTGTTATAGACAAATATGTGAAGGAAGGATGGGCAACGTCTGGCTAGGAGAGAGGTCGTTCGGGATTGAGGAATTTTGAACACACGTTTTGATCTTATTGTATTGTAGTCAGATCTTTTTTTTAAACTATTGTGAGTATGTAGACAGGCATTAAGGATGAATAACTGTCGGACACGGAGAACAGCAAATTCTTTGTATAATAGATCTGTAGGGTAGAAAAATGGTTTTTTTAGAAGAACTTTAATGACAGCCCTCTGAGCTCGTTCGAGCTCAATCAGGGTCGTTTTGCCAGCTCCACCCCAAATTGATATGCCGTATTGGGTTATGGATTGGCATATTGCGAAATACACCGTGCGCAATGTGTCCTTTGGAGTACAGTCTCTCAGCTTCTTCATAACGTAAATAAGCTTTCTCACTCGGCCAGAAAGAAGTTTAATGTGTTCTTTAAACGATAAATTTTCATCTATAAGTAAGCCTAGATATCTAATAGATTTTGTACGGCATATACTTTCGCATGGACAGTCTCCGAGTAAGGTATTGAAATGGTTCTGGCAGGTGTGAAATCTTAATCTAAGGTCATTAGGAGGACGAGATGTGCGTGTTTTGGAAAATGTTATGAGTTTGGTTTTCTTGATGTTAAGTGTCAGTAAGTTCCTGTCGAGTGTCTGTGCTACAGTTGCTAGGCCGTCTTCCGCAAGGCAGTAGACCTGCTCCCAGGTTTTGGCATGAAAAGTGATAACAGTATCGTCTGCATAAGAGATAAGTTCCGCATTAGGAAGGGTGAGGTTTAGGATGTCATTCATATATACAGTAAATAAGGTTGGACCGAGTAAACTACCTTGCGGGATTCCAAAATTAATAGTAAGAAGTCCACTTGAATGGTCACCTGATTTGACATATTGCTTACGATTGGTGAGATAACTGTGAAGCCACTCAAGTGGTTTGCCTCTTATTCCTACGGCTTCTAATTTCTTTAATAGGAGGTCGGTTGAAATTGTGACTTCTGACTACACGTAACGATTGCCACATATATGACAACCGGGACCGATAGCTTAGCGTGCTCTCCGAGGTACAGACAACTGGCTACCTTAGTTAATTAACAAAACCAAAAAACCTGACTGCCGAATACCAACGCGACGAGCGTCCGGGTTTCAATGGACTCTTTTTGAGAACCCCCCCCAAACTCCCCAAAAACTCCCCCGGACACCTTCCAAACTAGGACTAATCCGGGAAAAACCGGACGGATGGCAGCCCTACCAATAGTCATATGTTAATATTTATTATCTTGATGTTATATATTTATAGTTATATATGTAGGTATGTATAATATATATATTTTATTATATGTATAATGTACATATGTATTTATCTATTTTTTTTATTTTTTATTATATGTAATTATAAGTCCGTAGTACGAAACATATTTTACTACTTTACTGGTGCATCTACCCTATTCTTTGTCTCTGCATTACCCTAAGGTTGTCTGGTAGAGAACGCCTATGGCGTTAAGACCGCCTTTGTACCCTGTTGTGCATAAAGAATTAAATAAATAAATAAATAAATAATATTTATTCTCGTTGGATCAGATAGATGAGGGGCTCGTAGCGAAGCAACGACTGCGCGGATTGTACGATCTGCAAGGTTAAGCTGCACTTGCCGCGGTCAGTCTGTAGATGGGTGACCGTTTCTTTACACATCGTGACCCCTCCGTGCCTCGGAGAGCACGTTAAGCTGTCGGTCCCGGTTGTCATACGAATATCTATGGCAGTCGTTACGGGTAGTCAGAAGCCTGAAAGTCTGACAACTGGTCTAACCTCCGAATGTCAGTATTACCCAGTAACTGGGTTGCGGGGGTCTGATGGCAGTCGCTCCGTGTAAAATACTGATGTTCAGCCGCATCTGGCTAGACTGGAAGCCGACCCCAATATAATTGGGAAAAGGCTCGGAGGATGATGTTGGATCAGATAGATAATATTGGTGGTTTTAAATCCGTTGATAGGAAAATGTTATTGCTTCTGACTGTACATACATAGTTATTTTGTAGGACAACTTTACTACATAGTGTGTTTGTAACAAATTATAATGTGAATATAGAAACTGGCAAAGTATAATTACCATGTTGACGTCACCACTCACCACTCTTGTAGATTTAATTGCTTTTACAGACTTTGTTTGCGTGTCGTATAGTGGTCAAAATATAATTTATTACGGCCTGTTTTGTCAGAGATAGTAAATTGATGTCCTATATAGGTTCAAATACTAGATCTACAAGTGAGTAGTCTGCATTTTATTTTTATCCCGCAGCAAAGAGCGAATAAGGTTCTTTGGAATAAAATAAATATAAAAACAATTTGAATTGAACTGAATTTAATTTGGTGCGATTCTGTAAGAAATTCACCATTCAACACCAATAATGTGACAGTATAAATAAGGCGTTGACCAGCAGGGCAATTGTGTAACTGCAACGTAATCAACAAGTAATCAACAAAATGTAAATTTTGACGTTTGAATACTTTGAATCCGGAAAAATAATACAATTCGAGTTGCGTAACTACAAAACTATTGATTACGATGTCGGGGGAATTCATTATAAAATAAAATGAATGAGGAATGATATCGTTTAAAGAGGAATGAAGGAGGCAAAAATAATAAGTTGATGTCTGTCGCATAAATGTTTGCAGAGCGTATATTATGTCATTTACTTCATAATAAAATGAAGTCCCTCTATCTCGTTACACAATTCCAATGTTAGATTGCGATGTTATCAACATCGTCTTCAATTTTACATCAACATTAAACTGTCAAATGAGTTACGCAATTGCCCTGCCGACTTCGTTATTTTTGAGTGATCGAGAACTTCGTTTACTTGAAATTCTTTTAAATAACTTTTTAATATTTTGAGATGTGCAATTCCATAAGGAGCCGGATCAATTCACGTAAAAACCCTCTCCCCTTCCCCTTATTACAAAAGCTTAGACCAAGTTTAGACCCTTATTTAAACCGAGTTAAACGTCAAACTCCATACATAAAAAGGTGTTTAAGCCTGGCTTAAGCAAAACCTATTATTAAACCTGATTTTATAATAAGGTGACATATGTTTTCTCTTTCCAAATTGGTAATATTGGGTTTGTGTCCACGGATCCCGGGATCAGACTGAATTAGCCACGGATCCCGGAGCGTTGTATCCACTGATACCGTGATCCGTTTCCAACTAATAAATTGGGTTATTACATAACGTAATAATAATAACATAGTAATAGTGATAAGGGAGCGTTGTGGAGTGAAAGAAGATGTAGTGACAAAGATTGAGAAAGGTATGTTAAGATGGTTTGGACATATAGAGAGGACGGACGAGAGGAGATTGACGAAACAAGTAGGTATACGAAGCGAGTGTGGACGGAAGAGTTGGAAGGGGACGACCTCGGCGAACGTATCACGTCACGATCAAATCGCGGACGGTCTCAAAAAATGCCAGGTTAAGAGTACTCCAAACTGACGAGCATGCATGACGACGTTAATGAACGTAGATGAAGCGAAAGAAGTGTGTCAGGATCGAAGCAGGTAGAAATCATAGTCTCTGCCTACCCCAATAGGAAACAGGCGTTATTATATGTATGTATGTAATAATAGGTTTTTATTTATAAATGCAAACACATGAACGTTCAACCGCAATTCCGTTTTACCCGAAAAGATTCTGGATGAGAAATGCCCAGATAATATCTATGACTTATACATTATTCTAGGCAAAATCCTTTGGCACAGAAACCAAGTAGTTACGGCCAGTCGATCACTGCACTGCCAAGAGAGCCAAATGGACCACATCATTATAAATAATGCAATTATGATAAACATGCATCATATAAGAGTTTAAAGGCTGGGTCAAACCAACTGCAGCGCATCACAGCGTAGCGCGTCGCCGCGCCGGTGCGCTGCGCTTGGCGATCGGATGGAGAATCGATAAAATCAAAACTAAGTTCAAAATCTAGTATATCAGCAATTAAACTTAGAATCCATGATATCCATGATTTAATTGCTTACATATTTTACTGTAAAACTCAAGTAAACTTTTTTACCATTTAATTAGTATTCTATAAGAATATTTGGAGGATATAATTAATTTAAGAAGAGACGCGGCCTTCGGTATGGATGAAAAGCTTGTGTGTAATTAATTATAATTGTCGTTAGACGACTTTTGTACTAATTGAGACGAGAAGCTGAGCTTCGAATAAGGATTTCAATTTATTAATTAGGTAACTAATGACTTTCCGTAATTTGAGATATTTTGAGTAAGTACTACTTGAAATAAGAATACTATACTTGCTACTATTTCGCAATTTATCTTGGTCCTGGTTGGGTGTCAATATGCAACGTTACTTTTTGTTGACGCAATTTGAGAGAGAGAACTAGTTTGTTCAGGATCACGACGAAAATCGATTGGGATAGTTTTCATACCATGTTATATTTTAACAAAAAAAATAATTGTAACTCTAATTTTTTTCAAAAAGTCAAAAACTATCTAATTTGTTTATTATGGTTAAATTTAGTGTTTTATGTATCATAGTAAAAGTTGTTTTATGCTAAGCCCTGAATGAGCTCTTAAGATATGACCACGCATTTCTGATACACGTTGTATTGGGTGTCCCATCGCAATGCCACATGGAGGAAAATACCTAATTTCAATATTGGAAATATTAAATGTTACTAACGTAAACGTTAAGGATTCTGGAAATAAACGTAGGAAAATTGGCTCCAAAACTGGCAAACTCATTAACACCTAATAGTTAACATAAAATCTTCAACAACTTACGCATAGTGTAATGCATAATTCCAACCTGTGTTTGTCATAGTCATATTATACAAGTTTTAGTAAAGCTAGTCTTATAAGGAAACGATAAACAGAAACAATAATAAAACATTCAGTCCACCTTCAATGACTCCCCGAGGCCCACTCAGCGATGGGCCATAAACTGTTTACTGGTTTGGCAAGTCTTCACGTAGGTATGAATTAACATCTTTATTTACTCCACTTTATCGAAGGAAAATGAAAAGTTTACATACACTATCGAATGATCCTTCTTGGCCATACCTTCACGCTTATTTGGAAGTAAAATAATAATGATATAAAAGGTATGGGGATGGAAAGATAAAAATTTTGGTTGTAGATACCAAAATGGATAAATATATAGATATAATGGACAGATTGTTGGGTAATGTTGGTTTTGTTTAAATCCTACTTGGTCATATTATAAATGGTAAAGTATGAATGTTTGTTTGTCCTTTTATCACGCTAAAATGGCTGTACGGATTTGGATGAAATTTGGTGCACAGGTAGACTATGTCCTGGATTAACATATTGGATGCTTTTTATTGACGTACCACGGGAGTGAAGCTGCGTCAGCTAGTTTAAATTATGTGATTGTTTTTGTATAAAAGTGTTATTAATCTTATGTTATTGTGTAATTTAATTTTGTATTTATTTCATCAACAGTAAATGTTTTATTATTATTAGAGACTGACCACGCTAACTGTAGTGGAATTATGGCAACACTGTAAACAATAACTACCAAAATCTCTGTAATGATCTTATTATTCCAATGCAGAGTTAGTTTTGTCAGACTGAAACAAAGAAAAAAACAAAAAAACTGAGTTTACTAGTCTATACTTAGACTAGTAAATTTTACTCTAGAGAGTTTTTTTATGGCATAAGATTTCGAAACGAGCTAAAGGTGATTCTAAGCTGATTTTAAGCTGTTACCGTTGCTCATAATAACTGCAATACAACCTAGGTTGTTGCCTAAATGGTATTGCGAATTGCGTTCAATAAACTGAGACCTTCCACCTTTAGGTGGAAGGTCTCATGTGATTGTAATTTCACCGGCACCTGTACCATTTGCACTGGAACACAGCAATGTATCACTGATAGGCGGCAGAAATAGGTTTAAAAAAAATCTATGCATATTATATACATACTCCTGTTAGCCCGCGATAATAAGTATTTCGCATAAACATCATCCAAGGCTGAGCTTGTCAGCTGCTGACTGAACTGAGCTCTATTTCTGAAACGCTATCGTGATGTAGCGTGATATGACGTATTTAGAGGGATCAATTTCTCCGCTCTCCGCTCTACGTTTCAGTTATTTATAACACAACATCGAACCTGTAGTCTTTAGTCAGAATTGTTCGTAGTTTACAAACAAAAAAACAAAATCTCATTAGACTTATGACAATCAGCAAGTTAGCTTAGGGTCGCCCCACACTAACCACATGCTACAGCCACAAAACGCTGCCACCGAGCTGCGGACTACAGTTCTCGTATATTTTATATAAACTCGCTGCAATCGGATGACGCCGGTGCAGGTTGCCACGAGCGAGAGGCGGCTTCTCGCTTCGTGTAGCCATCACTGACCACTAATGATACTGCTAGAAATGGGTTAATAAAAGTAGCGCGTGTGTGGCGAGACTTACCGCACGCGGGTCACGCGCTACATCCACAAAACGCCGCCACCTGTAGCTGGAAGCGTCGACACAAGCGGTCGGTGGCAGCTACTTTTACTAACCCATTGCTATTACGTTTTGTGTCGGCGTTTAGTGGTCGGTGGAGGCCACACGAAGAGAGAAGCCGCCTCTCGTGCTGTGTAGCGACCACAGGCGTCATCCGTGTGCGGCGAGTTCGTAAAAAAAATGAAAATCGCAAATGTCTTCAGACAAGATCGCATGGATTGACGATATCGCTCACAAATCGGCTCGATATTGAATCGTACGTTCTAATGACCTGCGATCCTATTTCAAATAAATGTACGGAGCGTGCGAGCGCTGGCACTTGTTTCGACTTGCATTGATGAGCGACTACTGTTGCGCAACTAGTAATCTGTTGGAAATATTTTTGGTATCAATTAGAACGTACGTACAACTCCGACAGCCCCGTACAACTCGAGTCGACAATCGATGCGATATCGCTCGCATCGCGTCGCGTCATGAGTAAAGGTGCACTGAAAACTTTTGTTCCGGTAACTGTCCCATTTATACTTCGAAAGTAGTTTTGTGTTCTACTTAATTTCAATAGTCACATTTAAATGTTGTTGTCACTTTGTTTTCAGAATATTAACCGGACAGTTCCCGGAAACATTTCAAGAACATCTGTAGATTCTGTAGTCACGTAACATTCTAATGATAACGAGCTCTGTCTCAAACGTGTCTCTAATTACGTAAGCACATTGCATGTTGAACAGACAGCTGCAATAATGTAAGAAACACATAAGTGCATACATGAACGATGACCATTTGTCATCCCGTTGTCACAGACTGTAGCCACCTAATTAATTGGTCGGCCTGTGTTGTGTGCACTCGATGGAAACATTGATTGGTTTAATCCCAAATGCATTGGTATATTCTTTTTGCAGCAAAATTGTGATTAGTGTTTTACACGTCATATTTGTTTGTTTTAAATTATTGTGTTGCCGTATTATTGCCTGTCGTACACAAGAATGATGCTAGTTTGGTAGTTTTGTTTTCATTAAAGTAAAAGTTGGTTTTACAGAAGATGTTTTTAGTTTACAAGAAACTGCACTCATGTTATTTATTCATCAAGTTTTTTGCGCTATACACCAATCTTTAATATCTTTAAAAAATCCGAAATACGTTGAAGAATATGGTACAAAATAACTTAGATGTACTGATGTTGAAATTGGATTACTGGTCGATCTTCTACGGTAAAGCTATATCTAGTGTTATGAACATATGACGCTTGTTATAGTCATTGTATGTTGCTAGAGTAGTGTTATGACGAGAGTTATTGATTACACATGCTACCAGACCGACTTCGAGTACTGTTGTTTGAAAAAAAATTGTATTAAAGATTTCTAAACGGAACATTATCAGAGAAAAAAATTAGTAGCGTAGCGTTGCTTTTAGGTGCCTGTTACATGGTTTGGATAAAAAATTATTGAAATACGTATATATATCTTCAAATCAAAGTAACAATCCAAGTTGGAAGTATCTACTGCCCGTAATCGAAGGTTTTTTAAATAAAATAAAATGTGACTGCGTTGCATGTCGACTTCATACTGATAGTCAGAAACACAAATAAGGACTGATTTCCGAGAATATCCTGAGCAGAAGCCTGCAAAATAATATGAAGTATTTATTGAAATAGCTAAATTAAAATTAAGTTGCATTCCAGGATAAGCAACTGCTCGAATAGCACTTGAGAGTATTTTTGGGAGTTGCTTTTTGTGGAACAATAAATATAGGACCTTCAGGGTAAAACATTCACTGCTGATTGCATTGATCAACCCACCGTATCTCGTTATCAGTCCCTTGGCACCACAACACCCGTTCCTCGCCTTCCGCCTCCAATCTACCCCAGTCACATTTCAGGATGTCCGCCCATTGGCCTGGGAGCGTCTCACTGTTTGTCGGTTCCGGTTACCATTTCAATATTTCTTGGGGTTCGCTTGCATTACACTGTAATTTTAATAATGGTAGGAGTGTTTTGCGACATTGTCAGTTAATCACAAACAAAACGTCATCATTATTATAAACAAGATTTATCTGCGACTTCTCTCAAGTGTAATTTTGATTTTCTGAATTGAAATATTGAACATTCTTCTTTATCTATGCCAAATTACTTCTTTGCCAAAAATCAATGTCTATTTGATACTTTGACCGTGAAAGTACACAGATAGATATTTTATTATTATTATTATTATTCATTTATTACAGACAACAGAGGGTCCAGTGTGTTAGTAACAAATTAACTTAACCTATGTTAGTATCTAATAACTAGAAGAGATTTGGTCCGATCGACCAGTGCCCACACGAGCCGGCTATCGGTCCGTGCTGCAATCGCACGCAGGATGGTGTTGGTGCTGCCGCGCACCCTGCGCAGTAGTGAGGCGGACTTTTTGCGCCAGACGGCGTTAAACCCGTCGGTATGCGCTTCGGCGAACATCGCCGACGCACTACAAAAGCGCGGCAGCCTCAACAGCGCCCTGAACGCATTATTATATTGGATACGCAGAGCATTGTAAGCCCTTTGGGTATATCCAAACCACAGGGCCCCCGAGTACAGCGATGTGCAGTATGCCTTAAAAAGGGCTATTTTGACTGCGACTGTACATCGAGAGAACCTGCGGGCCAGCATGTTCGCCCGAACTGACAATGCCCTGCGCTCCCTTTCCAAATCTATATTGTCTTTCAGGTCATCCGTTACCAGGTGGCCCAAGTATTTAAATTTATAAACCCTGTTTATCGGGAGACCTTTTAAGAAGAGAGGAGGGACCGTAGTAGGACACCTGGCACCAGACCTGAAGACAATATACTCGGTCTTCTTGCTGTTGTAAATTAAGCCGTGTGTCACAGCATACGACTCGCACACCTCCAGTAACTTACGAACAGCACCCACCGAGGGAGCCAGCAGCACCATGTCGTCTGCGTAGGTTAGGTTGTTAAAACAAACTCCATCTACATAGCAGCCAACATGCATGCTGCTGAGTCGCTCGATCAGTGCATTCATATATAGACCGAAAAGCAAGGGCGAGGACAATCCCCCCTGTCTTACCCCGCATTCCGGCCTACACGGTTCTGAAAGCTCTCCTGCCCATCGTACTCGAGATTCTTGGTGTAAGTACCAGTGCTTGAGAAGTGATGTGAACTCTGGTGGCAGCGCTGTATCTTCTAGCTTTTGCCAAAGTACATCGTATGAGACAAGGTCAAAAGCCTTGGATAAGTCCAGGAAAACCGCGTATACGGGTGTTTTTCTATCCGTGTAATACTTGACAGCGTGCTTTAAACTGATAATGGCCGTCTCCGTTGACAGCCCAGGTCGAAATCCGAACTGGGAATCGCGGAGCTCAACATGCTTATTTAGATGAAAGTTAAGCACGCTATCAAGCATCTTGGCTATGACGGTAGCGAGTGAGATTGGCCTGTAGTTTGACCTGTCTGACACGTCTCCGGTTTTACTTTTAACTACTGGCACCACCAGGGTCCGCATCAGGTCTGGGGGCAAGTATGAATGACACAGACACAAGTTGAATATTAGTGCGAGTACTCGGGGCAGGTGCGAACCAGCATACAGTAGGTGCTCGATGCTGAGCCCATCGTGTCCAGGGGATTTCCCTCTTTTCATATTATTAATTTTTGTCCTGACATCTCTTGCAAGTATAACAGTAGGTACGTCCGCATCTTTGAGTACAGCATCGAGCTCCCTGCATGGTAGTCCCAGAGGTGACTGTGTGGCAAACTGGGTTTTAAACATTTCGGCAATATCTTTTGGGTTGGCAACCCCGTCGATACTCACAGGTATGCCAGGCCTAGGATTCAGCTTATTCGTACTCTTCCAGAAACTTTTAAAGTCCGAATTAGCATAGTGTTTTGCAATTGAATCCATTTTTATTTGTTCTTGGTGATTTTGACACCATTTAACTTTTCCTTTAAAAATTTTACGACTTTTGACCATTGCGTCAAAAACAGGACCAGTTGAGGGCTTTCCACATTGAAACCATGCACTAAAATCCAGCTTGGCATTCCTGTGAGCCTCGCTCACATGTCTATTCCACCCTGATAGGGGTTTTTTGTGCTTATGAGCATTTTGCTCATGAGTGATAATAGCATTCGACACCAAAATATTAACTATGTCTTTATACATATTTTGTATGATCTCTCTATGAGCACTATCATTACAATATTTACCACAGCACTGTTCTAGCTCAGTATGCAAGTCAATTAACCTCAGTTTTGAATTACATAAGTTTTGATATGTTTTACACTGACTTGCATTCCGTTCTCCCCAGAGTACCTTATTACAACTTGGATATCCTTTAAACGTTTTCTGTCTAAGAACATCCCAATTGCAGGTAAGGACCAAAGGCAAATGGTCAGACCAATAGACGTCGTATTTCACATATACATTTGTGACCGACTTTAAGGCTGCGCTTGTAACCATGCAATGGTCCAGCCAGCGTCTACATCCATGGACTTCACTCACAAAAGTAAAAGTCTCAGATGTTAACTGCAACCTACAAGTATCTACACATGTCCAGTCTTGTTCCAGGGAGAAGTCTAAAAGTTTACGATAAAAGCGCTCACCTGGATGAGAGTTAAAATCTCCTAAGACGAACACAGACTCAATACCAGAATCCTCAATAATTGCACATACAGCACTTAAACAGTCCGTAAATTCAGGTACATTATCTGCACAGTCAGTGGGCATATAAATACAGCACACTAACACTGGTCGATTATTTGTCGTGATGCGTATCGCTGCAATACGCGGGTTAGCACACGGAATTACGCTGACACACGGAAACATCGCTTTACGCCACAGAAGTGCAACTCCGCCGTGCGGTCTGCCCTTAAGAATGCCGGTGCCCGTTTCAACAGCCGACGTCCCTGTACTCCCAAAATCGCTGTGCACGCCCGCCAGGTACGGCAACTCGTCCGGTAGCAGCCACGTCTCTTGCAACGCAATGATGTCCGCAAAACTGCACAGCTGTTGAATACCTTCCACGGAACGCTTGATATTCTTACAGTTATATGTAACTAAGGTTGTGCTACTCATTGTTGTTTGGGAAGCGTTCTATTTACCTCTTCGCTGTCAGACTTAGGTCTTATATAAGGTCTGAAACGTCTACATGTTATTCCCGCTGGCCAGAGTTCCTCGTTTAAGAACTTGTCTAAATTGACATTAAATACCATCATTTTATACGCATTGTATTCCTTTTCAGTTTTCATTTTTATTCTTTGTAGGATAACTTTTTCATTCGTCTTAGAAAACACATACTCCACAATATCGTCTTCTAAAGTATCCTTGTGTACATTGGATAGAAACAAGGGTATTTTTGAGCTGGCGGACCTAAACTTATCATCAGGCATGTATGCAGCTTTTCCTCGGACGACATAGTCGGAGTGTCTGTTTCTGTGCGCCTTCCTTTGCACATTAATCCATTCTTCTTTAGGACTCTCATTTTTCCAAACGCCATCGCGTGCAATCTCTGCTAACGACTTATTTTTGTTTACATCGGTCGTAATCATACGGCTGTCCCGAGCGTCGGCGCTAGCGGTGTTATTATTCTCGATCGCTTGCAAACCGGGCAACGTTACATTTTGCGGCACAATATGTGAGTCATTCGCTCCGCTCCCTCCTGTCGATCGTGGTTGCATGACATCGTTGCTGTCATCGGCGCGCGCAGTGGTATTATCGGCCGGGCTCGGGCTGCGTGCGAGAGAGATGGCGCTACGGTGACTTCCAGCCCTATTAATTTGTGGAATTGCGGGTGATCGCCAATGTAACTTTTCTGTTTTATTTTTTGGTGTACCTCCTACATTGCTGTTATTATTTGATATATTAATGATGCCGTACGGCCCACTATCACAATCTCTTTCCACTAAATATCCACCTCGCTTTTTGTTTACATACTCAGGCCGTTCTGTATGCACCAGCGATGCAAACTGCATATGGTTGATATCTGCTTTTAAACTGTTTATTTGGTCTATCGTGGCACAAGACTGTTTTAAATTTTGAACCTCTGATTTTAACACAAGGATGTCTTTTAACAGAGCCGTAGCATCGATGTGGTCAAAGGTTATCGGTGGTAGTTTCTCCAGCGCTCTGGCCACAAAGATTGGGGTTTTGTCTGGGACTGTAGTCTTTAACAAGCATATTATGTCTTCAATATCCTTTTGCTCTTTGTTCTTTCGCCTCGATATTTTGCGGTTATTTGCAGAAACAGATTCGAACAATAAACTTTTTGCTGCTGTGATTTCTGCTGTGTTAAACGTGCCTACACATAATCGAAACAAACTTTCCTCGTCCATTATATCTATTTTATTTTGCACAAAACATAACAACTCGTTGATCACAATGTTGCACTGTGTACACTTTACTTTCAAGGAGGACATTTTTTCTACACCCGAACACATCCGAGTTCGCGCGGGGACTCGCATTACGTACAAATAAAAAATTCAACTTTTCTCGACACATAACAGTCGATCCTTCCCAGTGATACATTTTGTCGACAGTCTCTTGAACGAATCCTGCTTCATTACACGTACCTACAGCTGCCGTCGAACACTGAACGCAAGCGATTTTAGCCTTAGTGGTAGTTCACCGGAAAGTTAGCTGATAGAATAAATTGGTACTTTTTCAGCGCACAATCCGTCTTGATGAAATATATTTTTCATACAATATTTTATTGACGACGAAGTGGTAAAGCTTTAATCAAAATTGATCTGTTAACTGATAAGTGCGTGAATAACAATGCAATTTGTTGACTCTACCTGATAATGAATTAAGTATAATTTTTTTTAAATACTTTAGCCGTACAAATGGTAAAAAGCAATTCAAAAATCCCCCCCCTTAATTGGGGGAGGCCTATGTCCAGTAGTGGACGTCTTTGGGCTGTAATGATGATGATGAATTCAAAAATGTCGAACAAGACCGAACTTTTAAACAAATAGGTAACCTGTCTTGAACAAATATTGGTTTCTTGCAATAAATTTGAAAGAATTATTATTATTATTTTAACGTAACATAACAACATAACATAACATCACGCCTGTGTTTCCCCGAAGGGGTAGGCAGAGGTGTATAGTACTCCCACATTTCGCCAGTTATGTTATAGTCCCATGTAATAGGGGCGAGCCTTATTATTGACCGGGCACAAATCCAGACTTCGGGCTGTTACTGAGAATTTATTTACTGAATAAGTAAAATACATAATATCCCTTATGTTACGTAGAGCCCAACCTACTGAGAATTTCCTAATGAAAAAACCCAATAACACTTTACCCGACCCGGGAATCGAACCCAGGACCCCACGCTCAGCAGTCGCGCTTGCAACCACTAGACCAACGAGGCAGTCGGCAGGCAGTATTATTATTTTATTATTATTATTTTATTTTGTGGTGGAGTGGCAACTCAGAAACTCAGCAATTAGTGCAAGTTTGGGCTGGTATCGTTAACATTACAGATCCGCTGCCTTTGGCGCTGCGCCAGCACGTGGCGCGGCCTCGGAAATACAATAGAGGCCAACTTTTATATTTCAAATATGGAGTTAGAATAAATCCTCTGCGATCAGATTGTAGGTTACCGTTTTTATAGCGACCTGGCCAGCACTCGTATCATTTGTGAATAATTAGCATGAAAGTGGTGTGCCTATGCATCTTTACATCACACTGATACTTAGCCAACTGAGCCTGGTATTTTCAAAGCTTTTTATAAAACGTTGAAAATACCAGGATTTTCGTGTTATGATTATTGCTTAGGTCACGAGAAATACTGTAATAATTCTATTATGATGAATATATTTTGACAACTTAATTAATCACGAATAATCAGTAGATACAACGTGTTATTGAAATAACTGAAAACCTTTTAACGGGTCATTGTACTCATCATTATGAACAACTTGTACGATGAGACCAAACGTGACACAGTGAAAATAAAATAAGTTTGACCCTACATTTTGTTGATATATGTGAACAAATAAGTAGGGATCGCGATTTCTGTGGGGCAATTGTGTAATGCATTCACTCATTCATTTTGAATTTACAGCAATATTCATTGCTTGGTACGTAGTTGCTCATAACACGGATTGTTAAAACACACGGAGCAATGAACATTGAAATCCAGATGATTTCGATCGCGAGTGAGTTACGCAATTCGGCAGCTGGTTTGGTCCTATAGTAAAAGTTGTTCATACTGATGAGTACAATGACCCCTTATGAGGTTTTCAGTTACTTAACTGAGTAGTTATAGTACAGAAACATATATAAGTAGCGCGGAAATTACAAGAACAAATATAAATATAAAAAAATAATATAAATATTTGTCTACTATAATATAATTTTACATGCCTTAATTGTTAGAACATAGTGAACTGCACATTCACTCAACATCTTGCAATGTATATTTATGTACCTACTTTGTTCAGCAATAAAGTTTTGAATTGAATTGAATTGAATATATGTAAGAGCCCAGCTGCAAAGGAAACAATGCCCTTATTTTCTTCTATTACCTATACATTTTTATTCATTAGTTATCTTTGTCAACGACATCTTTTTCTATTATTAGCATCCAGGTTAGATCCACAGTAGGTAAGAAAGAAAATAAGGTTTACCTGACTATCATTCATACTTTTAGAGATATTTTTCTTCCACAACTCAGAATCCAGCTCATAACAAATTCTAACGTGTGCAATGGTCCGGAACGGCGATAGAGCGCCATCTGTCACGCGTCTGGAGAACTACCGAAGTTGAATACATAAAGTGCTAAGTTAATATCAAATTATTAATGACACCGTCAGGCTTGTTTTATGAAAGAGTGTTCACTAATATTAGTGTTGTCGTAGTTATAATTAGTAAATACAGCATTGCAACATTGTTCCAGACAAGGAATGGTCACAATATTTATCTGTTTACATGTTTTTTTCCAAATGTGTCAAAGGTTGGCTAAGAAATGATCTACGATGGTGTTGATTCTCTTGTTCACGAACTAAACTTATTTCAAACTATCGCTCTCTTTTACTAATAGCAGATACAAGAAAGGGATGGCAACTATTTTAGTGCTGTCAAATTAGGAAATTTACGTGTTACATTTCTTTGTATTTTAGTCGGCACGTTCCGAGATCACGACTAAACTTGTATGGAAATTATAATTCCGGCTAATTTGATAGCACTAAAATGATTGCCATCCCTTTCTTGTATTTAATATTAGTAAAAGAGAGCTATAGATTAAAATAAGTTTAGTTTGTGAACAAGATTGGCAGTAGTATTACATGTGAGTGTCAACATCTCAATTAAGTAAGGCAATAATTATTTCTCGAGCACAGGCTTTAAAAGGTCACAATTTTCTCAATTTTCACAGTGTTGTTGTCACAGTGGTGTTTTTCATCATCATTCATCATCATTTCAGCCGTAAGACGTCCACTGCTGGACACAGGCCTCCCCCAAGCATATATTGGGGGGATATGCCATAATCGCCACGCTTGGAAGGCGGGTTGGCGATCGCAGTTGAGAACGCTGCTGCCCATCCTCTGGTGAATCCCTTAGTCGCCTTTTACGACACCCATGAGAATATATAGAGTGGTGCCATTCTTTACGTCCGGTACCACACGGAATCACAGTGTTCATCTTTAGGCTAATAAGACGTTTATTCCT
The DNA here is from genome assembly GCA_949699075.1 of Asteroscopus sphinx. Taxonomy (NCBI): domain Eukaryota; kingdom Metazoa; phylum Arthropoda; class Insecta; order Lepidoptera; family Noctuidae; genus Asteroscopus; species Asteroscopus sphinx. The sequence continues at coordinate 13,664,521 of OX453022.1, read as the reverse complement.
GAATTTGTTGCTACCCGCAAAAAATATTTTTACATAATAGGCTTGCGTTTGACCGCCACCTCTCCTGATGTTAAGCGATGATGGTGCGGTTGACGATGGTATGGTACACGCTTACCTAGTAAAACCTATCCTCTCGAGCCTTGAACACCAGATTATACTTATCGGGTTAGATTGGTTTTCTCGAGCTGATTTGCCAGGATACATGGCATGATAATGTTTGATTAATAAAATGTACTGTATACTTACCAGATTAATAGCAAGCAAGTGTTAGGTAGGTATAGCTATTTGTATGCGATACAACGCTTTGTTGGAACTATCACTAAAGGCGTGCACACAATAGCTACTGCTGGACAAACTTCAACTTCGTTTGATGGATTACTCCTTCAAAAGACCTTCTATGTACGAGAGCATGGAAGCTTAAGAGTCTTGTGGTTGAATAGATGCCTTAAGAAACTATTTTAGTAGTGAATATACAACATAATTTTTAGTTTATACTTATCCTGAACAGGGGTCAACAACTTTTACAAACATTTGTGTTCACATAAATCGACAAAATGTATCGAACATCTGTTTTTTTTGCGATTTCAGGGTTGGTCCCATCGTAAAAGGTGTTCATAATGATGAGTACAATGACCTCTTTTTAGGGTTAGTTTAAACTAAGACTAATGTTGTAATCAGGATTTGTACAAGTGATGAAAATTCGTTAATCCAATATTTGCATTCAATTTGGTAATTATTCATATTTCGAACACTGTCTTTCCTGTTCTCCTGAATCATAAAGATGCGTTTACATACAAAAAGCCCAGAAATACAAATAAAGTACAATGTTAGTTTTCGTATAACCTATACCTGAAAAGGGGTCATTGTACTCACCATTATGAACAACTTTTACCATGGGACCAAGCCTGGAAACTTCATTATGAAGTTTGTATTGGATTCGAAACTAAACCACACAGTAACAGTAAGTGGAAGTTAGGCGACAAAACAAAGGCCACTTAACTTTGTCTGCGCTTTTAAATATTATATATAGATTAAGTATGATCCATCACCTAGTAAGGACCAGTCTAATTCTTAGAGGTATATTTAAATCATATAGGGCTAACTAAAGAAACAACTTGGTACAGGTTTGGCTCCGAGACAGGTGAACCCGCTATAACAATAAGACAAATATAAAAAACCGGCCAAGTGCGAGTCGGACTCACGCAGTAAGGGTTCCGTACCTCTCAACGACCTGATGCCCCATAAAAACCAATTTAATTTACGAGAGTTTATCAAAAGACATCAACGCACAGTGCGCGAAATATGAATTTTGCATGTCTTTCTTACGCAGCTACCACCACATATATCTATGTTTGTCTTATTTTTAGTATTTGTTGCTAAACTAGATAATATGTACTATAATCTGACCAAGTTTGACGCTGGTATATATTACCGTTTTGAAGATAGAGCAGGAACAAAAACGTTGCAAAAAATGCATGTTTTTTGAGGTTTCTTGTATGGGGTCCCCTTTGAATTTAAACTTTTTTTTGTTTTTAGTATTTGTCGTGATACACCTCATAGCAACACATATTCTGATAAAATTTCAACCAGTTATCTATTACCGTTCAAAAGATACAGCCCTGTGACAGACAGACGGACGGACGGACGGACGGAAAGCGTAGCGAGAGTAATAGGGTCCCGTTTGGCACCCTTCGGGTACGGAACCCTAAAAAGTAATTACTATATGTGACACTAACATACAAACAAATAATATTTGCATGTCAATGGAACTGCTTACATTTAAATACCCTACATTTTAAGATATTTGCATGTCAATAATTTGATTAAAGTTGTAAGAGCTAATCCTAATTACATGTAAGACCAACTATGTTATCTACCAACATTGATGCAAATACATGAATTAAATTTTTTTTTTTTTTTTTTAATTTGAAATGTTATAAGGTTTAGCCTCCGTTTATTCTTCGGTTCTTATCGACAGAGATAGTGCTCCTCTAAATAGTAGATCACGTATGTCTAAAATTGCAATCTAAAAGGACATATTTGGGAATGGTCATCTATTACGGTGCTGCACTGAATTTGCAACCGTCCCTTTCTAACATACGGCAAATTGTGCGTGTGAGTACAGAGCGGAATCGTGCTGTTTTGATGGTTTTTTTTATATTTTTGCAAATATCTCAGCGAATAAACATGTAAATAAAAATCTGTTATACCAGAATCTAGATGTACAAGATGTATCTTATTCGCAAAAATTTTTTAAAAACTATTGGATTTTCCAAATGCACTGTGAAATAGTGCAGAAACAAACCTTACTTTGGAAAATAAACCTAACGAGCTAATTTGTCGTATCTTACGTATACCAGAATACTAAATATAGTGAAAAATCACATATTATTATATAAAAATTAGATCTACAATTATTAATATAAACGGTTTCTCTCACGTTATTAAGGGCTCCGTTCGAGCTCGAAACTGGTCGGGCACACCCGATGAAATAACGTGAGTGAAACCGTTTATATTAATAATTATGAATTTAACTCACGATAGTTATTATACAAAAATTAGATCTACGTCGTATCCACAAATGAAAATATTTTGATTCTAAAATCCCTATTTTTCCCAATGCCACCCCTTAACATGTTGTCTACATTAATAACATAACATCACGCCTGTATTTCCCCGAAGGGGTAGGCAGAGGTGTAATAGTACACCCACATTTCGCCAGTTATATTATAGTCCCATAATAGGGGGCCAGCCTATTGCCATTAACCGGGCACAAAACATCAACATTAATATAGTGCAAAAAGCACTATTCAATCCGACTAACATCCGTTTTTAGAGAGCTTTTAAAAAGCAAAATAATGTAGGTAAAGTATCCGTTGGGATCACTTAAAAATTTGGTGTAATCAAGTGTCCTCATTGATAAATGTTCCGAACTCCGCCGATAAGTTCGGCCTGCGTCAAACGGGCAGAGATTAAGAGTAGGCTCCCAAAATGAGGTGACTTTTTGAAAACATATGCTGAATCGAACACATACTTTATGAATGTGTAATTTAGATATATGTTTTTTTGTACCTTTATCTATCGTTTGACTAGACAGATACATAATAAGTTGATTTTTGTTCGATACTTTTATTTTTACGAAACCATGCGTTTTTAGAGATTTATAGAATATTTCTACATTACTATTCAAGTTAGCTATATAAAATTTATGCAGATAGGAAGATAATAAAGTTGATTAAATACTGGTTAGATGAAATTTGTATAGATTATTTATTATTCTTGTAATAAAACGAAAACTGTTTTGCGAGTTACGTCATTTACTTCCGTGGTAAAACGCGCGAGTACGATTTTCTCGAAAATGAGTTCTATTGCAACTCGCATAAAAATTAGGAGAGCGGCCCGCAGTTGCGGAGTGTAAAGGGAGTGCGAGGGTGGGAATTACGTTTTGGGAGCGTCCTCTTAATAGGCATCTGCCTAAAGGTGAGATAAAAACGATCCTTTTCTTTCTTTTGTTTCGTTTGATTCTAGATTGACCTAACAATAATCTGTCTAGTCCATTACCCTAAAAATAAATTACCTTTCTCAATCAGAAAGCCGATCTTAATGACCCAACCTCTATTATCGCATAATTGCTTCTAAAGGAAAAATACGCAAGTTTTATCAGAGTTTTCTATCTTTATACTGAGAATTATCTTGGTCTTACGGTGACCGCTCTCTAATACAAGGCCGTGCAAGGGTGTGCACTTTACCCCATCGATCGAATTATATACGTTAGAATAATTTAGTCAGTGGTTCAGAAGGGAAATAAAATTTAAATATTCTCTGGGTAGATAAACTGTAATATTTATAATAATATTTACAGTGTAAAGGCTAGTTAAGTGGATTAGTGGAGCGGGTTCTCGGCTGAGCCTCTCCGCCGTGCCGCATCAAATCAATGTCGCTGATTACGCCGCCTGCCGCCTGCCGCCCAGCTGCCCCAGATACAACCTCTGAAATCAACTTACATTCAAAACGTGATATAATTTTGTGTGAAACTATGAAGACGAATTGAAACGAAAACACAAACCGTTTTTATACAGCTTTTAAAACTCCTCATCGTTACCGTTACATACTCGAGGTACTACCGATTTGTACTGATGTTTTATGGCATTTGTACTTTTCAGTCATTGCGTTGGTTATAATGATGCACCACTGAAACTTTAATAACATAAAATAAACCATATACTAAGTTAACCACTATTTCGTATATGACAATTAGTGTTCCTGTTACACGATAGGTATCTGTCACTGTTAAGTATTCTTTTTTGGATTATAACTATGATTGGATTATTTGAATACTACTGGATTATTTGAATACTACTGGATTATTTGTATTATTTGTAATGCTGTATTATTTATATGGGTGTGCCTGTCTGAAATAAATAATTTGATTTGATAAATCCTCTAAAGTCTAAACGAAACAACCCTACAATCTAAAACAACAAACGTTAAATATTGTACGGGTAACGGTATGTTAAATATTTTACGAATAACATAACGTTAAATATTGTACAAGTAACGTAACGTTAATTATTGTACGAGTAACGTAACGTTAAATATTGTACAAGTTACGTAATGTTAAATATTGGTTCAAGGTTTTGAGACACGAAAAAATATTCTTGAACGAGGATTCAAGCACGCGCAATCATAATAAATTAATCCAGAATTATATATTAGATGAGAATTTTGTAATACATATCTTGTGTTCGCTATCAGAACACATTTTGTCAAAGATGAAGCGTCCTGTATAAGATTGTGTAGTCAATATTTGATAAATCAGGTGGCGTGTTAGGTCGGCTAAACTTACATCAAAAATTCAAGGGGCTGTCACTGTCAGTCACAGATTGCTGGCTCTGAATTATTAATAATCACCACTTCAATATTGTTGTTTACTCCATCTTACTTGATACGTAAATGTTGTACTAAGATTTTGTTAGGATTAGGAATAGTGTGCCCTTTATAGATTAGCAATTTTAAACGACTATCTTTAATTAGGACAACCACATGTTAAACTATAAATGTGTTCAAGCCATAACTTGAATAATACTTAGAATTAAAAGTCTCTTTGCCATTAAAAATATTAAATGTCTAACGTTATTACTTCTAACGTTTCTAAAACTTCCTGTGGAACGTGCTTGAATTCAACTCCGCTGTTAAATTAAATTTTGCTAAATTGTCGGTAAGCTTCCTGGGCACTTATTCAAAGTAGGCGTTTTATTAATTTGATACACATGACTCCCATTTTGAACACCTCTTGTTTCTGTGTTTTGAACTTTATATCTTAGGGAGGATTTTAGAGGACACGAAATAGAAACGTGGATTTTTATTATAATGAGCCTGTTTTGTCACACTCCTGGGCAAAGGCCTCCCTCCACTTCTTCCAGTTTTCCCGATCCCGTGCCTCGTCCTTCCAGTTTTTAAGGAATGCATCCATTTCGTCCCGCCATCTCCTACGCGGCCTGCCGCGACCTCGTTACTCGTGTAACTGCCTCGGGACACCAGTTCTGAGCAATTTGGGCCCACAGTACTTCGGGCATGCGGCAGATATGTCCTGCCCAGTCCCATTTCAGCTTGCCAGCCTTTTGAGCCAGGTCTGCTATTTGTGTTTTAAAGCGCAGTACAGTGTTATGAACACGATCTGTTAATTTAACACCTAATATACTGCGCTCCATAGCTGGCAGACCTTGAGTTTGGACTTCTGGATACAAGTCTGTGCTCCGTAAGCTAAGACGGGAAGAATACACAAATTCAAATTCAAAATTATTTATTTGTCAAACAAAGGTATGATGTACAAGACATGGTGTTAATTTTTGAATAATCCAGTATCACTATGTTTTGCCTTGATAGGCGTACAAATTTGATAACATAAAGATAATACTTATACAGATTTGTGGAAATTAGTTGTTTAATGATAATAACAGTTTTTATTAATATATATTAATGAATAGTTTAACAAAGAATGCCCATGAGAGGTACTTACGCTTCAGAGGCAATGATAAGTCCCCTTTGAACAACTCCTTCATGGACCAGTAAGTCTTACAGGCGTTTTCTATGCGACTAGCAACTTCTTTGTCTCGTCTCGCCTGGACGGAGACTACTTGACCTAAGTAAAGATATACCTGGACATGTTATTTGACTCCCCATCTAGTTATATTTTTCTTGGTGTACTGTTAGTCATGAATTCATGATCTTGATCTTCGACATGTTCATCTTCAGTCCAACCTCAAGGCTTGCATTGCTAAGATCTGTACATATTTTTAAACCCATAGGTATCTTAAGATAACCGCCATAAAAAAGCAATACACAAAAAAATCTTAAAATGCCAGAATTAGAACTGAGTGCAGGTTTACAAGATCATATCTAGACTCGGAAGTGAAGGCATTTAAATGTCAAATCTCGAGATTTGACTTACCTACCTAGGTATGTGCTTTTTACTTTCTGTTTATTGCAAATGAACGAATGTTCTCCGAATTGCTAGTCAAAAAATGTGTCTCCTCATCTCATCTTTATCTGTCCACAGTAAAATACATCAAACTTGTATTCCCCTAAATAAATGCAAAGTATAATCAATAAATACACCAACAATTATTTGCTCTTCAGTTTAATGTATTCCGAAGACTACACAACTAAACGCTTGTACGCGGAAGGATATGACGTAGAAACATTGTTACACGAAGCAAGAACTTCTTGAATAACTTTATCGTCAGCGAATACATATAAAGTGATTTTGATGGGAGTTCTGATTAGATTTGTTTACAGATACCGCGCTCATTGAATTATTCAGGCGGGCTAAGGTGCGGGCTCGCGCGCAATTTAAAATTGTTACGCTAAGTTTAAACCGAGTTAAAGTGAGTATGATGAATGCTAAGATATTTATGAAGCCGTCGGCGTCGCCTTCCGCCACATACTTGTAATTAAGGAGCTTACTACTAAAACTTAGGGGAATAGCTTTACTGTTATGTTGGCAAGTTTTGGACTAGCTAACTGCCATTTTGTTAAGGTACTATAGATATCTTGGACGTTATTTCGATATATGGTTTATTTATTCGTTAACATCAAACCTCAGATATAAAACTTATAAAAATCGACTTAGTTGCGTGGCCCAAGGACATAAAATAAAAAACGAGCGAGCTTTACAGTAGTCGCATATGATGTGTAACATCTGACATCCTACTCCCATCTCTACAACTCACGAAATCATTGGAATTAAATTAAAATAATTATAAATATTTAAGAAATTATTATTGCCAAAGAAATTATCCGTGTAATTTTTTTATGCAAAATTCAAAATATTAATTGAGTAGCGACAGAAATTAACCTCAAATTTAAAAAAGCTAAATACTGAATTATGTTTTCGAATACTTATTCATTGTTACTCACTTGCATTCTTTACCAATGATCTGCACTTTTTTCAGACACTTATTATCAACAGTAAATACATTTATTGATATAGTTTACACATACCAATATTAATAATATAGTTTACCATTTGACGGCCAACTCTAGCTCCACGCGCGCTCAATGGTCAAATCAAATAGCGCGTGCTTCCTGTTACACACTTCCGTCTCTTTTCACGAAATCACTCCCACAGATTAAAGTGAGAGGAAAGATGTTACACATCAAAAAGTTTTACATAATGTAGGTATTAATGTACTCATTCCGTTTCTCCAATTTTAATAACCATTGTTTTTTTTTTAAACGGATACATTGTAAAGAGGCCTTTGTGTCTCTATTTTCAGGGATTGATATTGAACAGAATCAGTTACAAATAAAACCGGTTCGCTCAAATGAAAATAGTTTATATATTATATGAGGTATGTCAACTCAGCCTATCGCAGTCCACTGCTGTCATATGAGGTATGTACAGTACCCTAAAAACATGTATGGTAGTCAGAAACCTCGTTAGTCGTCTAATGGTCGCGAGCGCAACTACTAAGTGTAACTAACTGGGTTCGATTCCCGAATCGGGCAAAGTGTTATTGAGTTTTTTCATTACGAAATTCTCAGTAGCAGCCCGTAGTCTGGATTTGTGCTCGGCATAGCCCGGTTAATGGCAATAGATTCGCTCCCTATTATATTTGGTGAAATGTGGGTGCACAATACATCTCTGCCTACCCCTTCGGAATACAAGCGTTATGTATTTTTGAATATCAGCAATTAGTAGCCACGTTCGCATTTCCGTGGTGCTGCAGGAAGCCAGTTCCCGGAACATTGGTTCCATAACACAGTTTAAACTTGAACACCTAATGAAGACGGAAGTTCTGACTAGTTTGATTGAAATACAGCCACCGAGAGCGCTTACTCAAATTTATTGCGGTTATCGACTATAATGGCTCGGCTTCATGTTAAAACATAACACATCGATAGCCAAGTAATAACCTAAGTTTGTTAATTACTAACTTGTATCCGTTGGACGTACTCTATATGTTGAGTCGTAACTTATGAATATTCTAATGATTTTAGGGAGTGTCTACAGTTGCAAATATTAAGTACTGTCTTCAGTGAAAGGGTAAGCAGATCCCCTTGTGACGTAGTGACTTGCAAACGAACATTAAAAATGTTTGATTGGGACACAAAAGCGTAAAAATGCTTATTTAACCTTTTGTTTTTGATCTTTTACAGTTTTTAGATAGATATGAGTACCACTTAGGAATCTTACAATATAAAAGATAAAATTAGTTCGTCGTTAAATAGAACGCTTTCTACTTTAGCTTCCCTATTTTTACACGTAGAACCAATGATATTTAAAAAGTATAGATATGTTATACCCTAACAAAACAAAACGAAAAAAATAATGTTCCGTACGCAGCGGCAGCACAATACACAAACTAGTACAAAGTAAGAAAGTTGGTGACTTCAAGTTACTTTCGCGTCATAATTGGAACACTTTCTGTATACAAATGACGGCATTTTAGTTATTTTCTGGTCACCGGTCACGATCGGCGTCTTACTTGACGTGGATTCATAGAAAAACGTAGACGTTTTCGAGTCTTCAGATTGCGAGCGCAAGAACATATCTGTACCTTTAAATATCATTGCGTAGAACTAAATTTTCTATCTTTTAAAAGTAAGTGATTTAATTCGATTAATCAAAAACGTACGGACGTTAAGAATTGCACCACCCTCCCTCTTCTCATGGGTGTCGTAAAAGGCGACTAAGGGATTCACCAGAGGATGCCCATCCCACGCTGCCCAGCAGCGTTCTCTGACTATTTAAACAACCAACTGCGATCCCCAACCCGCCTGTCAAGCGTGGCGATTATGGCATATCCCCCCATTAGCGGGAGGCCTTTGTCCAGCAGTGGGCGTTTTTCGGCTAAAATGATGATGATGATGAATCAAAAACGTTAGTTAGCACCTCCAGAGGAGTAGAAGTCACTAAATAATTGACCGAATAGATTAAGTACGTATTCTTCTCGCTTTAAGAAAAGGCTCTCTCTACAAAAACTTACCTGCCTGTATTTCAAGCATTGAAATGTTTTATTAAGAAGATATTCTTGTAAAAGTTTGGCAGTGGTTACCTAAGCTACCGTGGTTACCTATGGGCAATCAGCGTGGCTATTCTGTAAGAACTCACTTCTGAATCCATAATGAGATCTAATTTCGTATTGTTCTTACTACTTATCACTGCGGGTTCAGAAGTGAGCTTGTTAGTAAGTTCTTACAGAGTAACGCTACAGATCTTCATATCTGACTATCTTTATACAACGTGTTATTGAAATAAATAAAAATTTGATCCCTACATTTTGTCGATTCCTGTGAACACAAATGTAGAGAACAATTGACTTTTTATTCGCGATTTCAGGGTTAGTCCCATTCCCATAGTAAAAGTTTTCCATACTGGTGAGTACAATGACCCCTTAAGAGGTTTTCAGTTATTACAATAACACGTATCTTTGACATGCTTGGTCATGGTTGGCCCGTCGCGCGCGTATTATAGATAGATAGATAGACAGATAAAACGTTTATTTAGTACAAAACAATACACAAGACTTACAAGTAAAAAGACAATAGAACGACATACCTTCTTGAAAACTTGAAAAACTCGAAAGAAAACACAGTGACTTTTTAATTTTTATATTATCTTGCATGCAGTCTTTGCATGAATAAGTGTGATAATATGTGTCTTAGGATTGTACCAAATGAGTGTCAACATGTGCCAGGTATGTATTATACCAGACGCTGGTATCTGCTGGATCCCTGCACAGTGATTTACGGACGTCGAGCAGACCAGATACAGGTCTTAATTATATGGAAACGGAAGACCTTATCACTTTTTCCATAGACAAATAAACCAATTATTCATCCATGCTATTTCTTAACAGTAATACGGACATACACGCGCGCTCATCATCCCCACTACACCCACATATACTCCATACACACCCCCACCACACACACCATACACACACACTCCACACACACCCCCACCCCACACACATACAGTTACCTCAAAATTAATGTTTTTTTTCTTTATTAGTATTGTATTTTAACCAATGTCATTTACGTGTCGAAAGAGACTGGATCCTGCAACACAGGGTATCCTAGTGTGGGATCCAGTGTCACATTTATAACGTGTAACCATGTTTTATTGAAAAATAAAAAGATATATGTATTGAGAAAAATTTAGATTGATTGCTTTATGTTTGTGTCTGGGCGGAGAGCGGGTTGAGCACTCTCTGCTTCACCTCACAACTGTCGTTCATTGCTATGTTAAGCAAGCGGGGCGTGTAAATGTACTATTTTGTGGTGCGGATATAAAAAGTGGATATAAGGGAGTCCGGACCCACCACCCCTTTTATACGCCCGTGGTTTAGTCGGGTTCTAAATCAGTACGTGGACATACGGGAGTGCGAACACCGGCAGACTCGATTTCCCATACAAAAAGTATATCACCCAACTATCGGCTGACAGTTTAGTCTGAAGTCTGTTGAGGCTCAACGGCTGTGTTGTGTTAATGATGTTAAATCAATTGTATTTTTATAAAAAACCCTGCAAATGAACTTTTAATAAAGAACATCAAGTGGTTTTTATTAGCTTTGTTCAGACGATTCCATCTCACTTAACATTACTTTGAGAAATTATCGTTGAGATAGTTAGACGGAGCATTACGGACAAGAGATTTCAACAACATTTTTTCATATCTTATTTACTTTATTTATTTATTACTTAAGGTTCACCTACACCCACACATACCTATTAACTATACCTAGTATTATATTATCTATGCTATTAACACTGTTACTAAACAATGCAATACGTTTAGTAAGTAGTAGAGCTCCTTTGTGAAAGAGTCTCGTCCGGGGAAGTACTACCACCGTACCTACTTCTCTGACAAATAGTGATGCTTGCATTGCTGTTTCGGTCTGAAGGGTACAGGTGCCGGCGAAATTACAATCACATGAGACTTTACATCTTCATGTCTCAGTTTGGCGAACCGACTTGGAATACCATGTAGGCAACAGCCTAGGTGGTATTGCAGTTGTTATCGGCAAAGGTAAAAAAGGTATAAGGTGGGCCTATAGCTCGTTTCGCCGTCCTATACTAAAAAAAAACAGTTTTCTATTTCTATGTACACACGGGTACTCATCAAGCTTTACATTTCCAGTATAAGCTGATCTCGCATTGTATAGGTTTTCCGAACAATGCGAGATCAGCTTATACTGAAAATGTACAGCTTGATGTGTAGCCGTGCGTACTATCAGCGAACTTTCCGGTGAACCACCACTATGGCTAAAATCTCTTGCGCTCAGTGTTCGACGGCAGCCGTAGGTACGTGTAATGTAGCATTCGTTCAAGGGACTTTGTCGACAAAATGTATCACCGGGAAGGGTCGTGACTGTACGCCAATTACGGGTAAACACAACATTGGCTAATGAAGGTGACTCTCAAGGACTAATTTATCTAAAGTTTCTTCTTTTTGTTTTCTTTTCTTCATCTTTATGGTACTTCATTATAGCATTTTTTAGAAAATATGTTGTAGTAATGTATCTATGTAAAATACTGATGTTCAGCCGCATCTGGCTAGACTGGAAGCCGACCCCAATATAATTGGGAAAAGGCTCGGAGGATGATGATGTAATTATGTATCTATATCTGGCAGCAGCAACCTACAACCTGTCAGTCATTGAAGAATTTGCAAAAAGTGATCCAAGGTTTATTGCTATGCAGTCATCAACTCAGCCTATCGTAGTCCACTGCTGGTAACAGGCCTCTCCCAAGTTGCTTTGCAGAACATGTGCGAAAATAAAAATTAGAGTGTTTTTTATAGTGTTTACCTTGATAAAGCCTGCCTACCCTCAGCTTCTCTATATCTTCTCATGGGTGTCGTAAAAGGCGACTAATGGATTCACCAGAGGATGGGCAGCAGCGTTCTCAGTATTTAACCAACCAACTGCGATCGCCAACCCGCCTGCCAAACGTGGTGATTATGGCATATCCCCCCAAACTGCTTGGGGCCTATGTCTTTTGGCTGAAATTATGATAATGATGACCCTCAGCTTGGTCAAGCACCTCTCAAACCAAAATCCTGGATCCAGCACTGTTACTGTACGTATCAGTTTTAACAAGTAAAGTGAGTTTTGTTGGAAATTGTTAACTCGCCTCAGCTTTTACCGAACCGTCGTCAGTGCAACGGAACGGCAAAGCAGCCGATACAGAAACAATGTAAGAGAATATCGCTTTCCCATCTACATATTACAAGGGCGGAAACCTCCCTGTTTTTGCTTTTCCTTTATGATACACCTTGCGTGAGATTGGATTATCTCCAACAACAGCACCAGGTATGTCCGTGTCAAGATGTATCTGTGTGATTTCTTGCATTTATACAAGTTATATTATCACACTGAGGTAATATGTACTACGTACTAGAGAAGACACCTCGAACAAAATGTTTGTAGCACGTTTTAGAGCTCCTGCACTCTCACTTCCTTAACCCCGATCGCCGCGCGCGTGCTCCGCGGCCAGCAAGTTGCGCGATATTTTTTGTTCGTAATGTCTACTCTAGTACGTAGTACATATTACCACAGTGTATTATCATCATCATTTCAGCCGAAAGACGTCCACTGCTGGACAGGCCTCCCCCAAGCATCGCCACAACGACCGGTCCTGCGCTTTCCGTATCCAGCGGATTCCCGTGACCTGCTGGGGATTCTTAGCACCCCCTGCCTCGCCGTTACCTAGGCTGCTACCGTAACCAGGGCTAGCGGGGCCGCAGTGGACTAGGGGCTGATTTATTGTTGTACTGGTCATTTTAGGGGGATATGTCATAATCGCAGGCAGGCAGGTTGGCGATCTCAGTTGGTTGATTAAATACTCAGAGAACGCTGCTGCTCATCCTGTGGTGAATCCCTTAGACGCCTTTTACGAAATCCATGAAAATATATAGGGTGGTGCAATTCTTTACGTCCGGCACCACACGGAACAAGTTATATACGCCTACCTTATTAATGTAACCATCTGCAAGAACTCATTCCCTACGAATATAAATAACTCATTTTGTCCCAAGGCTGAATTAATTCCCTCAAAAGTTGTTCGAAAAAACGAGATTTTTTCCCACAGCGACCTCAAGATTTTTATGTACGGTAGGTGTGCTGATAGACAACATACAATATGCATATTTAAACAGGCACTCACTTTGTTCCGGGCCGAACATGTTTACTGAGCTATCTCATTATGAGCTAACGTATTCCGTCGTCGCGTCCTTGATGTCAGGTAAAATTAATTCGTAGCACCTTTTAACGGAGAGTCACCGGAGCCTACGGTCCTCGAGGGGCGAGGGAAATTTATACGCCACATTGCCTATTCAAAAAGGTCTCCTGGCAACAAAATAAATTGAGAAGACCGAGTAAAATAAATGTAGCTGAAGAGAAGCATAAATAAACGAGGCAGTGTTCCGGCTCTCGTCACACTCGTTACGCGATGCGCTACGTATCGATTCCCATCCAAACGGAATTTTGAACATTTATCAGATTCGAAATTATTCAACGTGCTCTCGGCATATTGAAACCGCACCATGGTTCGGAGCGACACGACAGCGCCGCAGTGCCGACTGAGACGTGCTGAAACACAAAACGCGTCATGTAGCCGCTGCACAGGCTACATTCATTATCTCGACATGAGAGGCCGGTTAATAAATCTGGCAAATGTTTCAACTACTATGTTATGCAGGATTAGTGTGCCACCTCGGGCGGCGCGCGAGTCTTTAAATTAAGGGTGTTTGCGCGGCCTCGCCACTGTGGTTTATGTATTACACGGGTCAAACTTAATAAGAGCGAGACACGGTGGCGGCGCCGCAAACAGAGCAGCTGCCAACATCCCTGCGCTTGTACAATTGACCCATAAATAGCCGACATCTTCAACTAATGCCTAATAACAATATAGCTGCTCGTAGCGGTCGGAGACATGTGCTTTTCACTGTTCCGGTCTGCTCTCTGCTATTTTTGTGAACACTTTAATTGAAACTTTGTGTTGGGAAAGAGCAATGACATCCACTAGATGGTTTGGGTCTGTATGGGTCTGACTTTAAAAGCATTTCATAAATGTGTTAAAGAACTTTTCCAGTAGCTATATTAGGTAAGTACCTATTCTATGCTATGAGTGAACTCTGGTTAAATGCGTATAGCTGCTTCTACCTGTTATTCAAATTATCGCAGTAAATGTATGACTACAAATATTACCATACCTACAAGCCTACAATATACAAAGTTACAGGTGGACTGCTGTCTAAAATAATCTTTTTTGTTATTTATACCACACCGCATGAACATGGATTGAATTAGCAGAATCCGCAAATTGATTTTTTTTAAATAAATTCATTGTCTGTTGGACTGAACCAGAGCTTTATTCCAATTTAATTATCATCCGGAACGTATACTATAAAGCTTTTTCTGTCTATTCATTTCATTCATCATAACATATGATAATTCTTCACCATTTTTATCTAAATCGAACAGTGTTCCGTTTCCTAGGTCATCATTGGGACAGATAATAATTTATTATGTAACTGCTTATTTATAGGTACTAATTTATTATGTTACTATTTAGGATTGTTAACAATATTATGAATGTGATTTTTTATTAACAACTACTTACCTACTTTAAAACAACTCCTCTGTAGAAATTGATATATCATTTATTTATTTTTTCATCATTTCAGCCGTAAGACGTCCACTGCTGGACACAGGCCTCCCCCAAGTAGGTATATATTGGGGGGATATGCCATAATCGCCACGCTTGGCAGGCGGGTTGGCGATCGCAGTTGGTTGGTTAAATACTCAGAGAACGCTGCTGCCCATCCTCTGGAGAATCCCTTAGTTGCCTTTTACGACACCCATGAGAAGATATAGGGTGGTGCAATTCTTTACGTCCGGCACCACACGGAACAATTGATATATAATAAGGTATATTTTAAGATGCTCTAACAGACATTACCTAACTTGAAAAGATAATAGTCTTCGTTTTTCTTCACTTCTTTTTACAAATAACGAGCGCACTTCGTACAGTTGATATTCTTCGAAGTTTCTTCAATAAAAAGTACTTGTACAAGCAAAAAACGATTTACACGAAACTATTTTGTTTTACAGACACCTACGTAAATCGTCATCCTTCTATAAGACCAGATAAATTTATCACAGACCAACAAAAATCCTTTATAGTAACTGTAACATCCTTCAAACCGATTTTCAATTGAAAATGCGATTATCTTTGAATGAATAGCGACGACAGCGACGGCTAAGGTTGCCAGACCGTTATTGGCGGAGGTTATTGTTTGTCGACAGATTAATCTGTGTGCAGGACACCTGCTCTCAGCAGCCGCAGCTGAAACACACCACACTCGCCAAAATGCAGAGCTATATTTCACGAGTCAGCGACTGCACCCAACTCCCCTGCCTTCACTTATTCAGTCAGGCTTTTTGCGGAATTGCTCTCCGGTATAACTCCGCCGCGGAATACTCTGTGTATTACTCGAACAATTCCCAGTAAAGATATCAGAGAGGATTAATATTAATGAATTCGTAGAAACAGAAACAGATTTTATTCATTCAGTGTATGAATAATTATGTACCTACAAATAATACTTGTTCCATAAAAATAAAACGAATGTTGAGAGACAGCCGATATACCTACATTCTACATAGGTATACGAGTCTACGTTCGTTGAATATATTTTTATCTGAGCCATCGATATATACTCGTATTTTTGTTGATGAAATCTGAAACTTCCATATTTTTCAGGACTGAGTATAGGTACAGTCGACTGCATGATAGTGGTAACACTTGAATTGGAAAACCACTCTTACTGCTTACAAAATGAAGGCGCTGTCAATGTCGAACTGTTACCACTGACGTGCGGTCGACCGTACACTCATAACATAACCAGCCCAAAGAGAATATAACCACTACGTTTAAACCAGCCCATTACTGTCCCACTGCTGGGCACGGGCCTCTTCTCAGTACGAGAAGGCTAAGGCCTTAGTCCACCACGCTGGCCTAGTGCGGGTTGGTGGACTACACACACCATCGAGAACTGTATGGAGCACTCTCAGGTGTGCAGGTTTCCTCTCGATGTTTTCCTTCACCTTTAAAGCAAGTGATAATCGAATATAAATCCGGTCGATCATACAATGATTTAAAAAAAATGCGATCCAACAAAATTTACCACAAGCGCATGATAAATGAATATATACGAGTAATAAATCTGAAGGCTTGCTGCAACGCGGCTAGTTTTATCTGAAATACATAAATGCGAGCAGTTTTATGTTTGCGATCGTGCGCTCGCAACGCGCGCATGACTTATTTCGCAATCAACAGAGCCTGCCTGTGGATTACCGCCGCCGCGCCGACGCTGTGCCGCGCGACTCGTTGTTTGTTCACAATAATAGCGATGGTTGCAATGGCCAGTTGTGACATAGCTGTTTGTTTTCACCATGAAATGCTTGTGACCTAGTTTCATCGGAACTTAGAAAAAATACAACGGGTTTTTCATAAAAGTTGTTCGCAAAGATAAATGCCACCATCTATCTAAGAGTTGGTTCTGGGTTATTTTCATTGACGTCTTTTTTCAGAACGATGTGTTCCGAACAAATGTGGGTTTGGCATAACTATGTAGATAACGCATATAAAACGTAACTCATTAACTTATACGGTTCGAGTTTAAATGCTAACAACATATAACGATAAAAATACAACTTCCTGAAAATTTCAATAAAAAATCTCTTCCATTTACCTAATAATGTTTCACCCTAATTTTAAATGGATTCATCAATAACAAACAACCACAGGCTGAAATTGAAGCAACGAGAAGCAGACGGCAAGAAAACAATGTCAGTATAATGTTCTTACCCGTTATTATGTCTCACGCCAAAACAATTCCGTAATAAAAGATGCTGAAACAATTTACAGTAATTTCATAAGCCTACTTTGTGTTAATATTACCGAGGTTATCTAAATAAAGAAAAGTTTTAAAATGATTATTTTTCCCAGCAAATTGCGTTCGTTCGGAATGGCGATGACTTGAATTTCGAAGATACAGCCGGAAAGTTCCGCTCGACGGCTAAACAAAAAATATTACAAGAATTTTTCTTAGACGTTCGTCGGGATATTGAAATATCTTCTGTCTTTAACTTGCTAAACGTTTGGAACGATGATAGGTATAATGTTGTTGGTGTGTTTGATGCATTTATTTTTCTTGAAGATGGACTGTTTGTTTTATTTTGAACTCATATTGAACTATATTTGTGGGACTTTTCGCGCACAATTAAATCAAAACAAAACGAACATTTTGACTAACCTCGACGTTTCGGCCAAGTTATTTTGGCCGTGGTCACGAGCAGACAAAGTATAGTAGTTAATATTAGTGAAGTATAGTTCAATATGAGTGAAATTAGCGAAAGTTTAAAAACCTCTAAAACTTTTATTTTGAACTGTTTTTGCCACGGAATAAAAATAACTGTTTTTGCAATGTTCATTTTATATGATGGAAAACACTTTTCTTTTCATCAAACGAAACCTTTTTGGAACGAAGTTCTTTATGGGGGCTTGCGGTAGGTGTGATACGGGAGAAAATGTAGCGTCACGTCACGCTAAGATTTGCGTTTTACCCATAGAGTACATTGAAAACTGACAGAGTTGTTAGCTGACCTCATATTTAAGCGCCTATCTGGTGGATAGCGTCAAAGTTACAGCTAACTATGAAATAAAACATACAAAAAGACATGCTTTACCGGGAACCGAACTTGGGCTGTGGTATCTCAGTCGGATGCAAGATGTTTCCTGCCATCTATGCTTGTATTGTAGTTGCGAAATTTAGCATTATTATGAACCGGTCAAAAAATATGAATTTTAAGGATAGCTTCGTTCCTGACGGGAGTCCCCTGACTGCACACATTTTATTTTTATTTTTTGACTCGCCATAACGTACGTTAAACAACATAATCAGCCCCCTCTTCTCAATCAGAGAAGGACGAGGCCTTAGTCGGCCCTGCTGGCGTCACACCTCGGACACTCAATACAATATAAACGCTAGCACCACCTACATACACAAGATTACGGCTGTATACGAACGCGGCTGTATACACACATACACACGTGTAGGTTAGGGATGCTCGCCACTCGTAGGTAATGCCAAGCGCTTGTCAGTAATTCTCAGAGATGGTGTGCTTGTATAGCGACTGGCAATTGACATATATATCCATTGCAATCTTGCAGTCCAATTGCTGGCAAACTGTGGGCTAGGCCCGGTCGGTGAGTGGCCATTTTGTACGTTAGTACATTAGATATTCTGAGCTGGCATAGTGCGATTTGGCGGACTACATACACCAGTGAAAACAGTATGGAGCACTCTCTGGTGTGCAGGTTTGCTTAGGATTTCCTTCACAGTTAAAGCACACGTTATAATAGTTACTAAATTATAATAGTTAATTCAATTACCGTGTCGATATTGATCTGCTACCAAAACTATTACGTTACCCAAAGGTATCTCCTACATAATGGTGTAATTGAGTCGATGGCTTCAAACGGAATTTCCTTAATAATGTTATGGCACAATAGACGGCTCTATTAATATAACGTGTAGAATACAGCATCGCAGTCACCGGATTAATGAATCTTCTACCTTTGTTTATTATCCATGAATGCTTCGCGAGAGGATTCCATAAATTATGTTGTGTTTGAGCGAGTTGTATGTACGGTCGACCGCACGTCGGTGGTAACACTTTGACATTAGCTGCATCGTTATTTCGTAAGCAGTAAGGGCGGTTTTCGAATTGACGTGTTACCACTGTCATGCTGTCGACTGTACTAATATGATACCTACACGGGAAATAAATGAATTAATATTTTTAAGAAGTGCAGATAATTTGCATAGTAGTTCAGTATCTGTTCCTTATTGCGGTTTAGGCGCAGAAAGTCCGATTCGCAAAACATACGATGAGAAAAAACCGGCCAAGTGCGAGTCGGACTCACGCAGTAAGGGTTCCGTACCACCCATCGACCTTGCACCCCATAGAAACTGATTTAGTTTACGAGTTCATTAAAAGACATCAACGCACAGCACAGTGCGCGAAAAATTAATTTTTGCATCTCTTTCTTACGCAGGTACCACCACATATGCCCATGTTTGTCCTATGTTTAGTATTTGTTGCTAAACTACATAATATGCATTATAATCAGACCAAGATTGACGCTGGTACCTATTGTATTACCGTTTTGAAGATAGAGCAGGAACAAAAACGTTGAAAAAAATGCATGTTTTTTGAGGTTTCCTTTGGTTTTAGACTTTTTTTGTATTAGTATTTGTCGTGATACCCCTTATATCAACACATATTCTGAGAAAATTTCAACTGGCTACCTATTACCGTTCAAAAGAAACAGCCCTGTGACAGACAGACGGAAAGACGGACGGACAGCGTAGCGAGAGTAATAGGGTCCTGTTTGGCACCCTTCGGGTACGGAACCCTAAAAATGGTCCGATTCGCAAAATGTCCGATTCACAGATTGTCCTATTCTCAAATTGTTCGATTCTCTAAATGTTTCTCACAATGTTGAATGATGATTTAAGAAAAATTGGCACCGACTTCTTAAACTGTTTCACACAAATTATTTTCTTCTTTTTGAAGACAGGTTTTACTTTTTTTAAATTTTAAATCATTTTTATGTTTTGAGTGGCATTAACAATAGAAAGACAAGCGATTGCTGCATTCCCGGATGATTTGCTGTCATCCATTGAAGAGTTCCCTTCTTTTTCTTCGAAGATCTTCATCAGATCTGCACCAAATGATACTTTCAGAATGCAAATGCTTGACTTGTTGATGAAAATATCAAAATCGCTAATATTTATGCCTAAATTACGTACGGCTGCAGCCGAGGGTACAAAATGAAACCGATTTAATTAACTTAAAAATTTAATCGATATAATTATTACAATATATCGGTCTAAAACTAAGATGCGTGACAAATGTTCGATATGAGAAACAAGAGTGACGAGTAGGTATGCTAATTTAATATTGAATTATTAGTATTGCGCAACTTCCGTCACACGCTATCGAATTGCTGATCAGGCGATCTCACGGTGCAGTTCGCTGTAGAGTGTGTCATCGCTTCAATAATTTAGCGTTCCGCAGGCAAGGGTCATCATTATATAACATCTCCCTCCGCAAGATCGGCAACTATTTAAAAACTCTAGTTGAAAATAGTGTCGATGGTGTAGCTTGATTTTTTTCCATAATTTCTGTGTTGCAGGCCTTCTTATCCTTTGCATTAACTTAAATTTCAGCAGTAATTTTCTTTTGTTGGTTGAATTTTATGGATTTTCCTTCATGATTGGCAAGTCTATAATTTTCAATATCTTTCCCTTGATTTGATCATGAAGATTGCTTGCAGTAAATGATGTCTTTAGCACACATCATTTGGATATAATAGATAAATAGCTTCCCTTCAGTATTCTGTACTGGTCTTCAGAACAAGTTAAACGAACTTTCGTTGGTTTGGGAAAGCTCACGATGAAATGTTGGTCGTCCAACTGCTCCATGGTTTCAGAAGACAGGATAACTGATGTGAATTCACAGGAATCGTGAATTTGCTGGTGCAGTATAAGGTGCTGGATACAGTTCGACTGCTTGCCGTGGTGGTGACTTTAGTTGTCCTCGCAAAAATGACCGTGATGGTACTTCGGACATTCTGTCTCTATATACAATAGATCTTTTTCGTGAACTGCTATGATAGGGTAAGTTGGAATTAGGACCTTATTATCACTATTAGGAGCTAGGGATGATTAAAAAAGGATAAAGTTAGTAGGATAAACTACTGGTGATAACTAACAACTATACTATTCCCATTATAGTAGTAACGTAGTCTAATTATATTAAAATATTCCCTGAATCTAATATCTATGATTTTATTCTTATCGTGTAACATACCTAGCCTATTTATCATATCCTTAAATATAGCATGGTTCTATATAGAATGATGAGTAGAAAACTTTATTAAGGCTTGTACAACGCTTTAGCTGTAGCATCTCTCAAGAAGTATGCTTGACCATACTTAGAGAATGCATCTACTATAGTAAGGTACTTATTTGTTTCAACACTTAGCAAATCTAAATGTACAACCTCAAAAGGTTTTGTTGGTAGATGTTCAATTTGAACCGTGGTCTTATTCGATCACGATAGTATTTCACTTGCCCACATATTGTAAAGTCATTGATATACTTGGCTATATGCTCTTTAATATTTGGCCAATAGCATCTACGAATTCCATTCCAATCACTTGCTATACCGTTTGAATTGATTAAGTGAGCAGCACACCCTACAACTTTATTTAATATACCATTACTGACTGCCTTATTAATTAATTCAGAATCACCTTGAACATTATAATATTCCTTAACTAATTGATCACACAATTGAATAAACCTTGTCAGCACATTCGGGTTTCCGTCGAACTCGGGTACTAACCGGAATGCTCTATAAATACTATCTATATTCAAAGACATTTTCTCGAAATGCGATTCTGTTTCCTCAAATAATGTATCTAAACTAATATTCTTCTCGAATCTAAAATTGATTCTCTACTATTTCTAACTAACCTAGGGTTCCTGGATTTTCGTTGAAAGAAAATTTTGGAAAATTATATTAATTAGTACAGGCTAGGAGTAAGCGTTCACTAGAAAGAATCTAATGTACTTACATTAACATTAAATCGGCTTCTTTGCGCTATCAATGTTTGGATACCTCGATGCAGCACGACGTGTAGATTCGGGATACTCTGGAGTGGCTGGATAGCCACACGGGCGGCTTTACGACACGGAAATCTTCGTTTTTACGCGAAACCGACCGCGAGTATCCTACCGACTGCGCCAATTACGTACGGCTGCAGCCGAGGGTACAAAATGAAACCGATTTAATTAACTTAAAAATGTAATCGATATAATTATTACAATATATCGGTCTAAAACTAAGATGCGTGACAAATGTTCGATATGAGAAACAAGAGTGACGAGTAGGTATGCTAATTTAATATTGAATTATTAGTATTGCGCAACTTCGGTCACACGCTATCGAATTGCTGATCAGGCGATCTCACGGTGCAGTTCGCTGTAGAGTGTGTCATCGCTTCAATAATTTAGCGTTCCGCAGGCAAGGGTCATCATTATATAACACCTATAATATTTGAGATCCCATCATCAGAACTGGATTTTGATAAAAATGGGACCAATCTGTAAGTATATCCTTTCAAATAAAAAGTTAATTTTCCAAATCGGTTTATAAATGACGGAGGTCTGAGGTAACAAACAAAAAAAATTCAATCGTATTGAGAACATCCTCCTTTTTTTGAAATCGTTTAAAAAGTAGCTTTTAATGTGGACTTCACGCTACATTGGAAAAATAAATGATAATCTACTACTCCTTCATGTAATGTGGCAATCCTGTACAATGACAGATGACAGTTGTTATCACATCGGCGTCAAGCTCCGTGGAAAGTCTTATCCCTCATTTAACTTTGAAAACTTTCGCGCCGTGATAACTTCGCTGTTCTGGACACTTTATATTTTACTTTGGTTTTAAGATGAAAAACAAGAATGTTAAGTTGATTGAATATTTTGTGTAATAAAAAAAAACTAGTTAAGACTTAACTTTACTGGTGCTCAACAATTTAGACATAACTGTACGAAGTGTATTGTGTTTTGTATTGTATAAAAGATAGGAATATCGATGGCTTAATTATCAGACCTCGAAACTCCATTTTGAACAATTTCACAGGAGGAAGAAAAAATGGTCTAATTAAGGCACTATTTCTAAGTCTTTCATTGAATATCATTTATTCAATTATGTTATATTCAATTATTATGAAATATTCAATCAAAACATAAGAAGCTACCTTAAATTTGCAAACTTTTCTTCTTCCTGTAAAATAGGTGTAAATGGAGTTAAGAAGTCTGATAACTAAGCCATCGATGTGTGACTGATGATGATTAGGTACCTACGACATGTATTTTAGGGTTCCGAAGTCCTACAAGGAACCCTTATAGTTTCGTCATGTCCGTCCGTCTGTCCGTCTGTCCGTCTGTCCGTCTGTCCTAATCCTTTACAGCTTAATAACTTCTACAATTATAAACATAAGTAAATGAAATTTTGTTAAAAAATAGTCTACATATAGATCTCAATTTTAAAAGCATAAAAAAATCGTTTTTACGTATTTTTCGTTTTTACGAATACTCTCTTTTAAAATTATTTCGAGTATAATGTGATTATAATTTTTTGAGTTATAGAAAGAAAGCTGAAAAATACTTAAAACGTCCTAGTTCAAAGGTCATTGACCTTAGAGAAAAATGGTCATAGCAAATAATGCTCTTTTAGGTACTTTCTATTTGAAAAAATCACAAAAAGAAACTTTGCATGAAACACTTCTTAAATTTGGCTTCTTGAATTTATCGCTAGATGGCGCTACTAACAACACGCTCTGAGTCGCGAATGCTGCCGATTATTGCAAAAACTAAAATAGCCATGATTAATATTCGATTTGATTCGTTTGTAATTACACCTACTTAAGGAACCCTATAATACTGAGCATGGCCCGACATGCTCTTGGCCGGTTTTTTTCTGTGAAACTTCTTAACCTATTTGAGTCATATTTTTATACACCCCGGAAAATACAAATAGCAAGGGAAAAAACATCTTTTTGATAGCCTAGATTTGAGTAAGTGTCACTCAGTACATTAGCATTATTACGAGTATCAACCAGTTTATTTAATCTAACACCCTTACATAAATCTCTTTACATAAAGCATAAAAAAACAACAAAACGTTTGTTTTCATCTGTTAAAGTACAATAAATCGAACGATACGACGCAGACTTATCACACTTGATCGTAATGAGCGAGTTCTCGGCCGAATTGTTTCGGATCCCTGTCACACGCCTGATGAGGGAGAGCTATCACAAAAAAGGGTAACCTCCTCGGAAATGTTCACAATATATCTGCGCGAAGTGACAATCAGTTTGCGAGTGGAATCCCAAATATTTGGGATGTTAGTACCGTATAGTTGCGATTGAAACGGTACTTGAAGAGGTCATGTTAGGGTTATAGTATTTTATCAGAACATTGTCATGGCTTTGTTCATCTGTTATGTTACATTTGATTTCTGAATATATCTATATAACTATGTGTATATAAGTATATCCCTTTTACATATTTAGTAAGGTCGCGTAGATATTAGAAAAGTTAGCTAGTTTTGGGAAACCCAAAAAGTTATCATAGTTTTGGTGAATTGGATTTTCTGTAAGCTTCTTTAAGAATTAGTTTTTTCTATGTAAATGTAGAATGAATGTTGCCTTAATTAATTAGTTGGTTAGGTAGGTCTTAGGTATCTTCCACGACGAAAATTAGGGATTCATAGGAAAGCAAAAGCTATTAAAAATATTTATGGTTTACAAGAATTAGGAATACATAGAAAGGAGAAGGTTCAATTAGGTAATGTTTCGATTCGTATTCTCGTCTTACTTCTTGTTTTATTGATAACTAGCTGTGCCCGCGACTCCGTCCGCGTGGATGTCGGAAAATAACATCGTGTCATAATTATGAACACAATATCTTCAAATATATACATATAAGCACCTACACAGACGATTACACTATTTACCGACCATACTAAATATTTTTTTTACAACCAACCGGCTAAGGTGATGGAATTTCATGGAATTAGCCCTAAACTCCCTCATTCTGAGAAGACACTCGTGCCCAGCAGTGGGAAGTAATTGGGGTGATTATGTTATTCTATAACACTAACCACATGTCTTCTTATGCTGAGAAGAGGCCCGTGTCCAGCAGTGGGACTGTAATGGGCTGGTAATGTTATGTTATTCTAGAATACTAATAATATCCAGTTCATTAACTCTTCTCATTTGGAGAAGAGGGCCATACCCAGTAGTGGGACAGTAATGGGTTGACTACGTTATGTTATTCTATATTTTCTAGTTTCTTAACTCTTCTCGTTCCGAGAAGAGGTCCGTGCCCAGCAGTGGGGCAGTAGGTAATGAGCTGATTATGTTATGATAATCTATTACACTAACAATATCCAGTTCCTTAACTCTTCTCAATCCAAGAAGAGGGCCATGCCCAGGAGCGGGACAGTGATGGGCTATGTTAAGTTATTCTATATTTTCTATAATACTAATAGAATCCAGTTGTATTTTTAGGAACCTGCAACCTGCATCCAACCAACAATCATGACCTCTACTTTGTATGCAACTTGATACAATAGAGGGGTCAAGCTGTATCGCTGGATCTACTCAACCGATTCAGATAAAACATACCCTATATTTTAAGTTAGACTAATACCAATACAAATGCTAAGTTTCATTACGATCCGTTCAGCCGTTTTCACGTGATGAGGTAACAAACAGACAGACAGACAGACATAAATTTTTTAAACGATTGATTCGTGTTCTATATCTTATTTCTAGTCCCCCTAGCCGGTTTTCGCGAAAAAAAACTCAATGTACAGACTTTTCGACCTTTACAGTTTTATTATAGTATATAGATAGAAGATATAATGACATTAAAGGTTCCATGTCTATGTATCCGTGATCCTCCGAAGGAAAAAGAGATAATTACGCAAATCTACTCAAATTCAAAAGTTATTTTAAATACACACGCTCTTAATGAAAGGTCGAGAATGTAGTTACTTTTTAGGTTTTGCAGTGCATTACTGTTTCTTAATTACGTCCCGATCTGAGCAAGACCTCTCAGTTGTCACAAAGCTGAAAATTCACCCACTGAAGGTCGTAAATGGAATCGAAATATTGGAAAAAATACAAATAAATAAAGGAATTAAAGTAATTCCGTGTCATTACAGTTCATATTGGTAGCACAAGTAATTAATTCCGCTCTGCCGTGCAGTCCGGCACCGCACTCAACGTTGCGATTTATTTACGCATTCACCTGTACATTATTAATGGCCATATTTTTTGTTAACTCTGTTGAATATGCTGAATTAAATTAAAATAAAAGAGTGCTTTCTTTTTTCAAAAAATTACCGATATATGAGTTTTTAAACTAACAGAGACACTAACACACATCACATGGTTTACTTTTATATAGTAAATATCCCGTGACATAATTATAATAATACAACGTGTTATTGAAATAACTGAAAACCTTGAAGTGCTCTGCAGAAGGAGTAGTGTATTGTTGCACACCCACGTAACGTACCTACTGTATTTTTATCCGTGTCTCGTCACAATGGATTTGCAGGTTACAGTTACCACGAACAGCGTTGTAGTGCTACGATACGAACGATCTACGGTCCTTAAAGGACAAAAAACTAACAGAATAACGCTATATTACGATCGGTCACGCTTGAGGAACAAAATACAATCGAATGGAGAACCTCCTCCTTTTTTCCTTTCGGTCGCGATGGCAACTGAGTTGTGCAACCAGTTGCGAAAGAGGATTTTTTCTTCTTCTTCTTCAACTAGTTGCGATTTAAGGAGTTTTTTCTTAATACACAACGGTTGCCAACAAACACCACCTACCGTTGGTTTGTCTATACCACATGTCTTGTTAAGGCAATAAATAATTTTTCTTTCAAAGAATTTCTCAAAAAGTCTAGTTGCGATAGAAGAGTGTTTGTTCCATGGAGGACAGAAATAATCCTTTCTTTCTTTTCTTCGTGGTTTGTTCTTAATACGCAACCAGTTGTCAACTTGAAATAAGTTGGTTAAAAGACAAACCAATGTTTATTTTGTCAGTATATTTCCAAATTCCTTTGTTTTATGTTCGGTTCGCGTAAATAACTCGAGTTTATATAGAACCTGTGTGTTAGAGACAGAGTCGCTGACATGAGTGGTTTAATTTAATTTAATATCTGGAGTGAGCTTGGTTCGCGGCACTGTCGGCACTCGCGGTCTCCTGATTGATGTGATGAGATGACGTTTCGTTAACGCATTTACTTATTAAATTCCCTTGGCTTGTAGGTTAGATTTATGACCTTGTTAAAGTGTATTTCTTTTTGAAGTTGTAGTAATTGTCGTGAGGTATTTTGGTTTATAGAAACACCGTCACGTTATGGGAAACAAGAAGCTTTCGCAAATGCTGATGATGCTATGCGATTTCTGCAGGCCGTTTTTTATCTGAAATAATTCATCAAGATGTGTGGTGCTTTTTGCAATTTCAATTTTGTCACTGCTACAAAGTTTCTCTTTCATACAATGGGACATAAATCACAAATATCAAAGTCAAATATTATATATAAATATTTGCCGTGTGGTATCCGGCAAATAAAAAGAATAGACCACCCCCCCCTCTACCCATGGGTGTCGTAAAAGGCGACTAAGGGTTAAATCAGGAGGATGGGCAGCAGCGTCCTTCTGTGCACAAACATCGTGCAACATCACCCACTGCGGTCACCAACCCGCCTGCCCAGCGTGGTGACTATGGGCATACATCTCAATGCACGCACAACGAAAAAAACGGCCCCCAGTTCCCGGTGGTCCCTCTATTCCCGACTACGGTAGCGGTCGTGGTAACGGTGGGACGGGGGGTGCGAAGAATCCCCGGGTTACGGCAGGCTACCAAAACCGACGACTCTATCTGGCAGCGTATAATGGACAAACGTTGAGACTGGACCATCACCTCGCCGAGCTTGAAGTAGAGTTAAGTCATATAAAATGGCATATACTGGGGTTATCCGAAGTCCGTAGAGAGGGGGAGGACACGATAACCCTGGAGTCAGGACACTTACTCTACTTCCGCGAAGGTGATCAGCTCTCCCAAGGTGGTGTTGGTTTTCTTGTCAATAAGGCCCTCGTGAACAGCGTTGTGGAAATCGGTAGTGTGTCGACACGGGTAGCGTACCTTGTAGTAAAGCTAAATGATAGGTACAAGCTGAAAATAGTGCAGGTATATGCGCCGACCTCGACACACTCTGACGATATAGCCGAAGCGATGTACGAAGACATAGCTAAGGCTATGAATAGTACCGCTAAGGCTCACTACAACGTTGTTATGGGGGACTTCAACGCTAAAGTGGGAGTACAAGAACGCGGCGAATCGAAAATCGGACCTTACGGTTTGGGGCGCAGAAACCACAGGGGCCAAATGTTGGTCAACTTCTTGGAGTCCCAGGGGCTCTTCTTAATGAACTCCTTCTTTAAGAAGAAGCCCCAAAGAAGATGGACCTGGAAAAGCCCCGATAAGGTGACAAGGAACGAGATAGACTTTATCATGACGGATAAGAAGCACATATTTAGAGATGTCTCTGTGATCAATAGGTTCAACACCGGAAGCGATCACCGACTTATCCGAGGCACTCTAAATATCAATATTAGAGCTGAAAGAACGCGCATGATTAAGTCTACTCTCCGACCTTCGCCGCTCCAAACCAGTTTGGGCTCCGAAAGGTTCCAAGCGGAACTTCAAAACCGATTCGACTCGCTGGAAACCACCGGCAATATTGAGGAGAAAACCAACACCATAGTCAAAACATTGCAGGAACTGTCTCGAAAATTCTTTCCGCCGCAGCGTGGAAGCAAGATGCCCAAGCTTTCGACTGAGACTCTCGATCTGATGAGGAAAAGACGGGAAATGTCAGCCGCGCATTTGTTTTCATCAGATAATAGGTCCTTAAACCTACAGATTAGGAAGCTGATGCGAAGTGACCTCCGCCGCTCCAACACCCGCGCCATTGAGGCTGCGATTGAGCAAAATAGGGGGTCGAAAGTTTTCGCTCAGCAGCTAGGGAGGACCCATCTGATGAAACTGAAAGCCGCGGATGGCAAAATTGTCACCTCTAAGATCGAGATGCTTGATGAGGTCGAAAACTTCTATGGGCATTTGTATTCCACGAAAACGGCGAGACCAGCGGTTCCTAGCAATGACGACAAAAGAGCCCAGCTCACGCGCCATTACACCGAGGATCTTCCGGACGTTGACCAGGGCGAGATTAGGGCGGCCCTCGAGCAGCTTAAGAACAACAAAGCTCCGGGCGATGACGGCATTACTACTGAACTCCTAAAAGCAGGCGGGGCTCCGGTCCTGAAGGAGCTACAGAGTCTGTTTAATTCCGTCATCCAACAAGGCTCTACACCGGAGGCATGGAGCGGGAGTGCGGTGGTACTGTTCTTCAAAAAAGGGGATAAAACCCTTTTGAAGAACTACAGACCCATCTCACTCCTGAGTCATGTGTACAAGCTGTTCTCGAGGGTCATCACGAATCGTCTCGCCGGAAGACTCGACGAATTCCAGCCACCAGAGCAAGCTGGGTTTCGAAAAGGCTACAGCACCATAGACCACATCCATACTGTTCGGCAGATCATACAGAAGACTGAAGAGTACAATCAGCCGCTGTGTATGGCATTCGTGGACTACGAGAAGGCCTTCGACTCTATCGAAACTTGGGCAGTTCTGGATGCTCTTCAGCGATGTCACATTGATGAGCGGTATATAGAGATGCTGAGATGCCTGTACAACGCTGCTACCATGACTGTTCAGCTCCAGGACCAAAAGACGAAGCCAATCCAACTGCGCAGAGGGGTGAGACAAGGGGATGTAATATCCCCGAAATTGTTCACTAACGCGTTGGAGGACGTCTTCAAGACGCTGGACTGGACTGGACAGGGTATCAACGTTAACGGCGAGAACATCTCACATCTCCGTTTTGCCGATGACATCGTTGTAATGGCTGAGTCGCTGGAACAACTGGGCGAAATGCTGCACAGCTTAAACGGAGCCTCTCGACGTGTCGGCCTCGGCATGAATCTGGACAAGACTAAAGTGATGTTCAATATGCATGTCATGCCGAGGCCATTATTCGTCGAAGGGTCGGCACTCGAAGTTGTAACGGAATACGTCTACCTAGGGCAGGCAATTCAGCTTGGTAGACACAACTTCGAGAAAGAAGCCAACAGAAGGATCCGTCTGGGCTGGGCAGCATTTGGCAAACTTCGCCGAGTCTTCTCGTCGCCTATACCGCAAAGTTTGAAGACAAAGGTCTTCAACCAGTGCGTCCTGCCAGTCATGACTTACGGTGCCGAGACGTGGACATTGACAGTTGGGCTAGTCCACAAATTTAAAGTCGCCCAGCGAGCTATGGAGCGAGCTATGCTTGGAGTTTCTTTGAAGGATAAAATCCGCAACGAGATTATCCGGAGAAGAACCGGAGTGACCGACATAGCTTGTAGGATCAGTAAGCTGAAGTGGCAGTGGGCTGGCCATGTCTGTCGAAGGACCGATGGCCGTTGGAGCAGACGAGTCCTTGAGTGGAGACCGCGTATCGGCAAACGCAGCGTAGGGCGCCCCCCTGCCAGGTGGACCGACGACCTAAAGAACGTGGCTGGGGGGGACTGGATGCGGAAGGCAGAGGACCGAGCGTTGTGGCGCAACTTGGGAGAGGCCTATGTCCAGCAGTGGACTGCGATAGGCTGAGTTGATTGAAAGTCAAATGTTTCCTAACAAGAGTCGGTTACAGATAGCTTTCCACTAGAATTACGTACGCCGACCGAAAGCAATCAAATGAAAACTTAATGAGATTGAAAATTTGCCCGATTTGTCTTTGTTAGCGGCTCATTGTGCGGCCACAGACTGAATGTTTGATAGATAGCGTAATTAAACACATTGCCACAAAGAATGCTTTTGCCCTGTCTGCGAAAAGGAATCGTTTTGGTTATCAACAGCAGTTTTGGTTGTCGAACTGAAATTATAAATAGAAGTCCGGCCACGCTAACTCTGCAGTGGAATAAATGGGCAACAGCGTAAACAATTATCAAAATCTGTCATGATCGTATTATTCCAATGCAAAGTTAAATTTACTGGTTTGTACTTACTTACTTACTTTAGTCTGACAAAACTAACGCTGCATTGGAATATACGATCATTACAGATACTTTGATAATTATAGTTTACGGTGTTGCTATAATTGCACTGCAGAGTTAGCGTGGTCAGACTCTAGACTTGTAAGCTAATTTTACCTGTGAAAGCTACTAACGCATGAGAAGGTTAAGGTATGCTTACAATAAACACGTAGCCTTAATTTTTTTTATTTTATTTTATGGTATTGGATGGCGAAACGAGCTAAAGGCCCACCTGATGTTAAGTGGTTACCTTTGCCCATAACACAGTACAGTAGTAGTAAATATAATATTATATGTTTTGTGTATGTTAAGAGTAAAATGTTTGTGTTATGTGTGAGTGTATGGTATATATATATATTTTTCTAGTGTATTTTTAAATATGTGTATGGTAGTTTTTGTGTAATTTGTATTATGATCTGTTGTGTTTTCTATGTTAGTGTGTTTTATGTAATAATTCTATGGGCTATTTATTGTCTGAAAATAAAGATTATATTATTATTCCATTTATTAATTAAAGTACACATTTTTTTACATTTTTAAACATTTTTACAAAAAAAAGAAATAAAAGCATTTAAAAATATATAAAAACAGTAGCCCACCGGCATCAGGAACAGGGTCCAAGCTACCGGTGGTCAGGGCCTCAGAGAGAGGAACTTCCTAACAATACGTGCCGTGTCCAGAAGTACCGCTTTCTGTATCAAGCCCTTGACCCAGCTGCCTAATGAGAGCCTCTGCAGGTGTTGGTCGAGACTCTTTGCGATTATCCCATTGGCCGTAACGACAATCGGCACGATGACTGCTGAGTCAACATCCCACATGTCGACAACCTCGTGTGCCAAGTCAAGATATTTTATTTCTTTATCTTTTTCGGCCTTCACGAGATTCCCGTCATGCGGGACGATGACATCAACAATCATCGTGCGGCGTTCCAATCGATCTATCATCACTATATCAGGCTTATTGTGTACAATAGTCCTATCAGTGATGATAGACCGATCCCAGTATAACGTGACATGACAATTTTCGAGAACTGGGTCGGGCACATACCTGTAGTATGGTACTTCAGTATCCACAAGGCTGTATTTCAAGGCAAGTTGCTGGTGGATAATCCTGGCCACCAGGTTATGTCTGTGCAAATACTCGCCGTTAGCAAGACGAGAACAACCAGAAATAATATGTCGGATGGATTCCCCGGGACAGTGGCATGCCCGACATATGTCAACTGTGCCGTCCTTTACAATATATTTCCGGTAGTTGTTCGTCATGATAACTTCGTCCATAATCGCACAGACAAAGCCTTCGGTCTCCCCGAAGAGGTCACCAAAACGCAGCCAGGATACGGACGCTTTAAAATCTACATCGGGGCCATGAAGAGCCCGGTAGAAGCGTCCGTGAAGCTCCTTACCCTGCCATACCTCCTTGCGGTCATTGGTATCCAGTACCACAGGTTTGCGCCAGTTCTCTTTAGCCAAAGAGAGCGGGGTGAGTCCCTTGTCCACTGCAACAACATCTCGGTGCATACCCACGTCCAAGTGAAGGAAATATTCCCTTAGACTGCACACCTCACGGTTGTGGAGGGTCTTTGCATTTAAAAAGCCACGACCCCCACACTTCCGCGGGATGTACAGCCTCATCACCGATGACCGTGGGTGATGCATACGATATGCCGTCAGTAGTGTGCGGACTTTCCGATCAAGGGCGTCAAGACCCGTCTGAGTCCACTTGAGTATACCGAAGGAGTACATCAAGACCGGCATGACCCAACCGTTAAAGGCGCGCACCTTGTTTCCGCCTGATAAAAGACTATTGAAAACCTTTTTCAGGCGGCCAAAGAAGCGCTCCTGCAACGATTGCATCATGTCGGCCTGGTTGATGCCTAACGCCTCCGCCATACCCAAGTATTTGTAGGTGTCGGTTGGGGAGAGGGACCCAAGATGTGTAGAATCCGAGAGTTGAACAGCCTCGGATTCCACAATCTCACCATGCTTTACATGCATGACTGCACATTTGTCCACACCGAATTCCATCCTGATAGAATTACTAAAGTTTTCAGTTACCCTTAGTAGCTCCATCAGTTGCAAGTCGGTGGGGGCAAACAATTTAAGGTCATCCATATAGAGCAGGTGAGATATTACTTGACCTCCTCTTCTCAACCGGTAGCCAAGCCCCGACTCCTCCAGCAAAGTACTAAGAGGATTCAGGGCCAAGCAAAACCACAAGGGACTCAGACTGTCACCCTGGAATATTCCCCGCTCGATCTTTATTGGTTCTCCGTTACCTTGAGGCTGCCGACACGCTGGATAGCGAAGGACTGTTCTCCATTGCCCCATACACGACCTCAGGAAGGCGCGTAGAGTTGTATTAACTTTGTACAACTCCAGCACCCTCATGAGCCATGTATGTGGCACTGAGTCGTAGGCCTTCTTGTAATCTATCCAACATGTCGACAGATCCCTTCGGGATCGACGAACCTGTTGGCTAATGGCCATGTCAATGAGAAGTAGCTCTTTGGTACCACGAGACCCGTTCTTACATCCATTTTGAGTAGCAGACATGATGGAATTACTATCAATGTGATGACTAAGTTTTTCCCTCAAAATGGACGTAAGAAGTTTATAGACCGTTGGCAAACACGTGATCGGTCTATAATTTTTGGGTTCCGTGGTACTACCCGATTTATAGAGCAGGTGGGTTATTCCTGTAGTTAAGAATTGTGGTAACGACCCAGACTCTAAAGATGACTGGAATTGTGAGGCCAAGCAGGCATGTGAGCTGCGCAACCATTTCAACCAGAAGTTGTGCAGTCCGTCCGGGCCCGGGGATTTCCAATTGGGCATTGGTCGGACTGCACTGGCTACGTCTTGGGGAGTGATGACAATCTCCTCCATATCACTTATTGGCTCACATGCCTGCTGGATCTCCTGCATCCAGCCACCCTCGGTATGAGCAACAGGCACCGACCAGATATTGCGCCAGAATGCCCTCATGGCATCATTATCCGGTAGATGCACGTCACCCACACCTTGGTCAGGTCGTTCCCAGGTTCTATAAACCCACCTTTGGTCGCTTTGGAACATGCAGTTCTGAGTATAACGATCCACACGTCGTCTGTATCTACGGATACGACTAGCCCATGCACAAACTTTCTGCTTCAGGAAGTCGATGCGCTCTGTGACACGAGATAAGTATTCTCCAGGACTGACATCAGTCCCAGAGAACGCTCGTCTCACAAAGCGCATCACTCTTGGTCGTCTATTGCCCTCCCTGAAGCAGATGAGCTTACCGATAAGCACCCTGGCTTCGCTAATACGCTGCTCAATCCTGCACTGCCAAGCTGGTACAGCTGATTTAGGTCGTGCAGCTCTGTCAGTATTTGGGAATTTGACATGAGCTACACGACATGCCGCGGCAGCCGCACAGTACAGAATTGAGTGCGTATCTTGAAGATCTTCACTATTTTCAAATAAATTTGATAATTGCGAATCCAGGGCACATACCAGCGCTCTATTACGGTTGTGCATAGGCAAACGCGGCAACCGTGGCCTATCGGTAGGTGGTATCGATCGATATTCCTGAAGTGCATCCTCCAAAGCACTTCTCAATATTTCATTATACTGGGTATCTGCAGATATAGCTGTGTCCCCCTCCTCTTCGTCAACTTGATTAGACCCCAACGCATTTATAGGGGTTACACGTGGCCGCGTCGATGGCTGCGGCGTGGGAGGGATGACAAGGCTACTCTGCATTTCAGAGCGTAGCCGATCAAGTGCAGTGTCATCCAACCTATGATCCCGTTGAATGACACGCACCTGATCCGACAATCGTTGCGCCGAGACATTAACAGCTGGTTCAAGAGCCTGAAACAAAGCGAGCATTCGGCCACGGTACGCGGTCAGATTAGTTCCTCCCTCTGTAGCCCCAAAGTATGCGCGCATGACGTTTTCGTTCATTGCATACGTCCATCGCATGCGCTGCACACTTCCACCGGGAGCGGGGACCCCGCCAGAGGCTGGTGGGCCTCGAGGTCCTAGGCTGGCCGGCGGTCGGCGCCCTCCTCGCCGTCGTGCAGGTGTTGGTGACGACGGTGGGGAGAAATACTCGTCGCTCGAGCTCGACGCAACTGCAGCGGCCAGCGTCACAGCACTCACTGTAGGGCTGGATTCCGGCGACTGCGGGGCGGAGCTGAGCGACGAGGCCGAGGGTGGTGGACGTGTGGATAGTATTCTGGCCTTACTTCTCGTAATCATGTTCCATTCGTTGTTTATTTTCTTAGTATGAGGCTCTTGATTTGTATGTCAGCTGTCATGTTTCTAGTCGATGAATTTTCGTTATAATTTTATTGTTTTTAATGAGGTTTTTATATTTTCTTCAATCGATCTAGTCACCATTGTTGTTTATTTTATAACGTGGATGTAGTAATATATAAAAACTGTTGGAAAAATGATTTATTTGAGATCAAGAGAAAATCTGTGTTGACACTTTCGAGTGTTGCCAGTTATATTATTATTATTATTATAACAACTGCAATACCACCTAGGCTGTTACCTAAATGGTATCGCAAGTCGGTTCGCCAAACTGAGACATGAAGGTGGTTTTTAATGATGAAAATATTACGGAGTTTCCTAAAATTATAGTAGTACGTAAATAGTAAGCCCGTAAAACATGCCAGTTGGTGTAGTACGCCAGCGTGCCAGTAATACGCCTGTTTGTTTTTGTACATTTTGGCGAGGAAGGCTCTGGAGTAATCACGTATGTAGTAGTGAAAATAACATTAGCTCGGCATCTGTTTCTTTTTTATACAAGCTTGTGCCGGTGACTGTACACGTTTCGTGGCGGATATTTTCAGGAGAGTACTTTGGGATAGGTATACTTTATCACCGCTGGATCTTTATTTTTGTGGAACTAAGTAATGCGTTATAATGCAAGCATAAAATAAAAAGTAAATGTATGTCTGCATTATTTAAAGGTCACGACTGAACGGAGCATTTTATTGTATTTTTTGCATCTAAAGAATCAGAATCATTATTGAAAAATCAGACGTGGAGCGGTGGGCTCGCCGGCCGCAGCTCGCCTCGCTGAACTGAACATGTTACGTTACGTGAGGCTATTGAAATTAAAAAATATCCTAATTTTAATAGAGAAGATGGTTTTGGCAGATGACATCACCATGGTGTTTGGAATCCAGTTTTAAAAATAATCAAGTCTTTGGGACTTGATTATTTTTAAAACTGGGTAGTACGCAACACTGCAAAATATAATGACATTGAGAGTGATTACTGCGTGCATCGATTTTTTTTTTAATTCTTATTTAATTAATTAATTTAATTTAATTTCTAATTAATAAAAATTGTACGGTAGAATAAAATAGTACAATAATAATACGTATCTTTTGATCGAAAAGATATTCAGTGATACATTTATCGCATGTCTACATAACATAGAAGTACATTAATATTATTCATTGTAGTATAGATACAGTGACACACTTACGACCTATCGTCGGTATGACGGAATGTGTGGTCCAATGTTGGGTGTCATTTGTGTGAATACTGATCACCAACACCTCATATTACTATGAAATTTAAAAGGCTTCTTCTTTAGTGGTACATAAAAATGGGTAATTATCATATTCTATTAAATATCTCGCATACGGAAACCAAATGAATTATAATTATACTGGATGCCCTTTTTAGGGTTCCGTAGTCCTACAAGGAACCCCTATAGTTTCGTCATGTCCGTCCGTCTGTCCGTCTGTCCTAATCCTTTACAGCTTAATAACTTCTACAGTTATAAACAGTTATAAACATAAGTAAATGATATTTTGTTAAAAAAATAGTCTAGATATAGATCTCAATTTTAAAAGAATAAATAAATCTTGATTACACGTTTTAGGGGTGGCGCCCATACATGTGAAATGGGGATGAAATTATTTTTTTCACTGCACCCCTTCCTGTGGGGTATCATTGAATAGGTCTACTAAAATGAAGGTAATGTTTCATACATAACTTTTTTATCAGGTATACCATCTGCGAAATACAGTTCGCCAAAGTGGCTTGCAATGTGTCCCCCCCCTGCCATTTCTAAACTATGCAATGAAGAAACCTATAGTCTTCCATTGATAGACCATTATAAAAACTCTCTTTTAAAATTATTTCGAGTATAATGTGATTATAATTTTTGAGTTTGTTGTTTTTGAGTTGTTGTTTTTGTTAGTTTTTGAAAAAACTGAAAAATACTTAAGACGTCCTAGTTCATAGGTCTTTGACCTAAGAGAAAAATTATCTTAGCAAATAATGCTCCTTTAGTTACTCTCTATTTAAAAAAATCACAAAAAGAAACTTTGTGTTATATTGATATGTCACACGTCTTAAATTTAGCTTCTTAAATTTAGCGCTAGGTGGCGCTGTTTGCAAAAACTAAAATAGCAATGATTAATATTCGATTTGATTCGTTTGTAATTAGAGTAGGTCTTTATTTATTAAGGAACCCTATAATACTGAGCATGGCCCGACATGCTCTTGGCCGGTTTTTTTTATCAGTTACTGTAGTAGAATACAGATAAAACTTCGATCAAATTACAAAATCAAACCCAAAAAACGTCGCCGCGATAAAGTGCACTTAATTATGTTTACGACAACGACAAGTACAACACTCCATCCTTTGTTTGCACATTTGGAATATAGTTTTTATTTATTTTTTCTACACATTTTAGAACCTGAAGTGCCTGAGATCGAAACTGTGCACGCGACTGATGATGTGCCAGTTTTTCTGGCGCCGTTTTTCGAGCGGCGATCGTGCATCTATAACATATTTGATCGGAGATCGGAGGATAAAAAAAAACTAAAAATAAATGAAAAAAATAATCAGCAGTTCCATACATATCATGAAATTTTACTTCAATGTATAGAACAACAGATTTTTTTCACTAGATCCAATCTATTATAGTACTTAACTGATAACACCCTGTTATTTTACCAGACAGTAAAAAAATTATCGGTATAATACTCCGTCCGATTTGTGCCATTTCTCTGAAATAAAAGAATAGCGATTCAAAGAGTTACTATAAGTTCATTTTTATTTCTGTGCCATAAGTTTTCCTAGTAGGAAAGCGGTCATTCAAATTGTCGTTAGCTCTTAAAAAGATCGTTCATAATGCAATTTGGATTCTCGTTTTCGAAAGTGGCGAACCTTGCCTCGGTCACAGTTGTTCTCGGCGAAAAAGTACTTTTTTTAAGAACAATGGAGGTCTACTAAGATTTCAGGAACATGGTGCTGGTGTTATTAAAAGCTTTTATTTAACTTGCTACGTAGTCTGTGTAATCTGTACGCTACAAATCTTCAAGTAAATTTTGTGCCAGTCCTCGTTATCTATACAGGCTGAAATTTTTCGTACAAAGCACCTAGTTTGGTAGTTTTAATGACAATACGAATAATGGAATACGTCTACCTAGGGCAGGTAATTCAGCTTGGAAGACACAACTTCGAGAATGAAGCCAACAGAAGGATCCGTCTGGGCTGGGCAGCATTTGGCAAACTTCGCCGAGTCTTCTCGTCGCCTATACCGCAAAGTTTGAAGACAAAGGTCTTCAACCAGTGCGTCCTGCCAGTCATGACTTACGGTGCCGAGACGTGGACACTGACAGTTGGGCTAGTCCACAAATTCAAAGTCGCTCAGCGAGCTATGGAGCGAGCTATGCTTGGAGTTTCTTTGAAGGATAAAATCCGTAACGAGATTATCCGGAGAAGAACCGGAGTGACCGACATAGCTTGTAGGATCAGTAAGCTGAAGTAAGTAAGCAGTGGACTGCGATAGGCTGAGTTGATTGATTGATTGAATGACAATACAATAAAAATAATAAGAATAAGTCATCACGGCCAATGGCTTAATAGCCAAGAGCCTCGATCAACACCTAAGGAGGCTCTCCTTAGGCGGCTGGATCAAGGTCCAGATGCAGAAGGTGCACTCCTTGAAACGGCACGCATTATGAGGAGGTTCCTTTCTCTGAGGCCCTGACCACCACCGGTAGCTTGGACGCTGTTCCCGATGCTGGTGGGCTATTATTTTTTATATTTTTAAATGTTTTTTTAAATAAATTTTATATTTAATAATGTTAATTTTAGGATTGTTAAGTGAATAAAGGGAATAATAATAATTCGTTTTAAAAGAAAAAGTAAAAACTCTTTTTTTCAATTCTTTTTTAAATAACTTTATTTGACTTCGTCCGCGGCTTCGCCCGCTTACTGAAATAAAATATAGCCTATGTTACTTCTGGATAAAGTCAATTCTAATGGAAAATTATTAAAATCAGTTTAGTTGTTTCAGAGTTTAACGATTACAAACAAACAAACAAACTAATCTTTCTTCTTTATAATATTAGAATTGATTTGCTAGTTTCATATTGCACGTTCCTATTTTAGTGCTTTGTTGGGAACATGGAAAAATATGGCCCTGTAAAATTCTTATAGCGGTCTCAAAACAGTATATTTCCTGAATCATATCTATAAATTTGTGGCGGTGAGTCCACCACAAATATTGTAACAGTTCAAAAGTTCACAGGTTTGATGTATATTTGAATGGCTTGCAGATTTGTTTTGAGGCTGACAGCTTGTAAAAAATACAGGAGAGTTTTTTGTTTACGTCACGAACATGCAGAAAAAATCGTTACGGGGTTATTTTCATTCATAAAAAACCCTTTAATTATGATTGTACTCATTTAAACCAACTCATTACTAATTCAAAGTTTATTTTAAAATAAAACTTGTACAAATTGATAACTACAGTCATCCCTTAAAGGGTTATTATTAAATTAAAATAACTCTCCTACAACAAATCGTAGCATGGGAGGTTATCGCTAATCTGTCTAATAGACATTTTGATGACGTTTGTGGACTAGTGGTTCGAGTGTTGGACTGCTGATCACGAGGTTGTGGGTTCGATTCCCACAGGACACAAATATTCATGTGATGAATGAACACAAGTGTTTGTCTTGGGCTGGGTGTTTATTATGTATTATAAGTATGTATTTATAAACTAGACTAGATGGTGCTGTGTAAAAATGTCCAAAAAATATTTATATATTTTAAATTTAAATAGACGGTTTGCAAATGATACACAATAGATAAAATTAATCGAATGTTTCGCCGTCACCAGAATTCTTGCGCCCGTTGACAAATAGTATACATTCATGTGAATTTAACACTCACCATTTTGTTCTACGTAAACTTAATACCTACCAAGTCAGGTGAAACATCGAACTACTGAACGGTCGATAATCAACTGGTAATGCTAGTTAGTAAAGTAAAATTACAAAGCACGGTAACCTGCACGGCACCTGTTCCAAGTTGTGGAACTGGTATTAATCATCGTTCCGTGGTGGCTTGGCGGAAATCTACCAACACTCTTCCTTATTTGTTTTCGTTCCCATTGGGAGCTTTCTTTCAATACCAGTCATTTGCAGATGAGAAAAATGATACATTAAAAACGATTAAGCGTTGAGATTCTGTTAAGGTTTATCTTTAAAGTCAAGCCATAAAGGCCGAAGGAATTAGGGATCTTCGGTAGGAGTGATTCGGGAGAAAATGTAACGTTACGTAAGATTTTTGCGTTATGAGCAGACATATACACACACCGCGCGCTCTTGCTTTCTCTTTCTAGTGTGTCTGTGTTGTGTGCACGTAAGGAACTTCGTTCCTGACGACGACGACGTCCCCTAACCGCTCTTTTTTTTTTGAGCTGTGTAGTACAGTCAAGCTCATATGGATGGTGAACAATCCAGCATAAACAGAGCCTATCTTATATGAAACTAAGTAAACCAATATACTAAGCCAGTTTCACGTTACAATTGATATGGTTTACTATTCATAGGGTTTTTTTTCCAAGGAGCCAACAAACAAAAAAAACATAACATCACGCCTGTATTTCCCCGAAGGGGTAGGCAGAGGTGTAATAGTACACCCACATTTCGCCAGTTATGTTATCAGTCCCATGTAATAGGGGGCGAGCCTATTGCCATTTTACCGGGCACAAATCCAGACTCCGGGCTACTACTGAGAATTTCCTAATGAAAAAACCCAATAACACTTTGCCCGACCCGGGAATCGAACCCAAGACCCCATGCTCAGCAGTCGCGCTTGCAACCACTAGACCAACGAGGCAGTCAAAGAGCCAAATCTTAGCTATATCGTTATACCTAAATATAATTACGAAAAGAGCTTTAGATAAGTAAGCAGATAATTGTGCAGGTGTATACCTCACGGTTGTACAAGAAATATTGCGTCTATTTAAATGAAGCACGTTCTGAAGGCTGTCTGGGGATTTTAAGATTAAGGCTCTAGCTAGGGTTTGTTTCGCAATATTATGTCTGCCAAATATGATTGCCATCAAAATAGGGTTTGTTGGATACTAAATGGATTCGTGATCGGATTAAATACACTCTTGAATTGAAATGAAGCAACTTATAAACATTACAGCTTTTCCATACTTTTTCTAAGACGTTGAAACATAAATAAGCTACCTTCACATACTCAAAACCGAAAAGAAGCAAACAGAACCATAATCAATAATATCAATTCGAGAAACATAACAGAACTCTAATTACAAGAAAAAAGGTTAAGATGAAATACGGTATGAAAGCGAAGCAATAAAAAAGGCAATCAGAGGGTGCGCGAATAAGAGGGTGCCCCGAGCACCCCCGAAGAGCGTCGACGACCCACCGAAGGGCCCCGAGGTACCCTGAGGCAGATTTCTGCGGATGCGACACATCACAAGGTAATGTATTTACACAGACCCGCTAAGTTGTTGATTGGATGATGCCATGTTCGAAATCGAATATTTTCTCCTTCTGTAAATTTCGTTTTCGACATCCTGAACCAATGAGTTTCGGTAAAACGTTTAAGGTTCGTGATGTTGTTTGGAACAAATTATGTCTCAATTATACTTTGTGTCGTGTTTTTACTGTCTTCGGAGAGGTATTTTTATTTTCTAGGTATGGGAAAAGCAACTTCAGTATCACTAAAACGCTCACGAGATCTCGTTTTCCGAACATTTAAACTTACTTTAATAAAAACGAATACAAGCGATGGACTGTTTTAAATAAGACTGTATAGTTATTAAAAATAATTAATGACTGAATATAATAATATTTTAAAATAATGACTTATAAACTATGTGTGAATTTGCCTGAAATAAAATAATTTTATTTGTTTATTTATTTATTACAGTCGGAGAACATTTAGGTCTCGTACCTACCTACATATCTCTTGCGTTACTGGTACTAGCTGATGCCTGCATAAATATAGAATTTCTTAATAATATTACTACAGTTGGATCTTAGCATAGCTATGAACCATAGAGGAAATGAAAGTATTCCGTGCTATGAACCATTGTATTGACAAAAAAAAAGTGTGATTAAGACTTAAATTGGTCAAGTTGTTCAGAAGTTACACGATTACTAACAGACGCACCAACGATTAGACACAGAATGAGTTTTGAATATAGTGCTGGAGGGTACAGAGAAAAATCGTCAAAGGAGTGGTAAGATATAGGAAGGATGATAGCATTTTTAGATTTTTGAAAAAGCAGCTGGTTTGGCCAGGAATCGAAGCCAACCTTTTTTGCAAAAAATATCATAACATAACATCACGCCTGTATTTCCCCGAACGGGTGGGCAGAGGTGTATAGCACACCCACATTTCGCCAGTTATGTTATAGTCCCATGTAATAGGGGGCGAGCCTATTGCCATCAACCGGGCACAAATCCAGACTCCGGGCTGCTACTGAGAATTTCCTAATGAAAAAACCCAATAACACAAAAAATATCATCCTGTTTTATTACACCAATTGATAAGGTTGCTTTAACGAACTTTTAAATTTAAAAAAATGTATTTAATAATTAATTAATTTTAATTTAATTAATTTAATTTTTAATTGTTTTAAATTATTATGATTATTAAAGCCATTTATTTATCCTTGACAAGTCTTACATTACATCATATACAATTAACAATTTATCAGTTCTATTATTTCATGCACAAATTAAAGAATTCAATATTAATTTATATAAAATTTAGTAAGTTCGTTCAATTAATCAAATATATTTAATCAGTCATAATAAATTCATCAGTCAACATTTATGAAATTTTGTAAATTCATTCAGTTGTCAAATACTATTAATTCATGCCTTTTTGAAATAATTTTTTTTTTTTTTTTTTTTTTTTTTGTTTTTTTTTTTTTTTTTTTTATGTATTATAAGTATGTATTTACAAAAAAAAAGTATATAAGTATTATATCCATTGTCTAGTACCCATATCACAAGCTCTGCTTAGTTTGGGACTAGATGGTGCTGTGTAAAAATGTCCCGAAGATATTTATTTATTTATTTATTTGAAATAAATTATTAAAATAAAAAATAATAATTTTGTAAATTCGTTCTGTCGATTCGATAAAGTCTTATGCTTGGACCTCTCTTCGAGTAATGAAATATTATGTGGTTACAGTTTCAGATTTGGCCCTCCAGCACTATTTTCAAAACTCATTCTGTATTATAAAGAAGATAGGAAAATGTACTTTCTATTAAACTCACTCTTAAAAACATACATTGAGAACAAGATACGCAAGAACATAATTTAATGGAATAACTGTCATTCTATCCATCAGTTTGTCTGATAATAATTCAAGTCGCATGCGATGCTACTCGTATATGTATCGTTTTCAGAGCACTTGACATGTTTCAACTTTAATTATTAAAGTGCGGTTTCCTCGCTACATTTTTCATAAATGTAAGAATATTACGTCCTTACATATGAAATTGGCGTTTTGTACGGGAGGAATATAAAGTTTTTTTTTTTTGAAAATATATTTAATTAATCAAAGTACGCACCGTTGTTATCTATGCACTTTTGCCATCTCATAGGTAGTTCATTGATCCCTTTACTAAAAAAACCATGGGGCGAGAATCAATAAACTCTTTGAAGGCGGTTTGGACTGCCGCCTCAGAGTTGAATTTTTTTCCTTGAAAGAAGTTGTCCAAATTCCGAAAAAAATGGTAATGTACGGTGGATGGCGCAGACATTCCAATTGTAGCTCATCTAACTTAGTGGTTGTTTGTTGTGCAGTGTGTGGTCTTGCGTTGTCGTGAAGCAGCAGTGGCTTAGAACGATTGACCAATCTCGGTTGTTTAGCAGCTAGTTCTTCCTTCATGGTTTGCAGTTGCTGACAATAGATATCTGCCGTAATCGTTTGGCCAGATTTTAGAAAGCTGCAGTGAACGACACCGGCGGCGGCGCCAGTCCACCAAACACTCACAAGTAACTTTTTCTGAGTCAATTTTCGT
Source organism: Asteroscopus sphinx (assembly GCA_949699075.1). NCBI lineage: Eukaryota > Metazoa > Arthropoda > Insecta > Lepidoptera > Noctuidae > Asteroscopus > Asteroscopus sphinx. Next base: position 13,619,807 of record OX453022.1, on the reverse strand, counting down.
TTAGGGCAGGATTTGGCTGGGTCTCCAGAGTTCAGTTCATTTTCCACTTTGGTCTCCGGCCGTCCACGGGGATGGTTCTGAAGGACGAAATTTCCAGAACGAAAAGGTTGAAACCAAAAACGTACCGTGCTTTCTTTTGCGACACCAGCGCCATACACATCATTAATCCTTCGAGCTGTTTCTGCAGCACTGGTGCCACGGTAGAACTCGTACTCGTAAATATACCGATATTTTATGTTTTCCACTGTGCGGTAAAAAGCGACGCCAAAGAAAAAAAATATTGAGGAAAAAACAAATGAATAACTGTTTTCAAAACTCAAATGTACCAGCTAAATTAATTTATAAATTTGAATTTGGAATTCTTAACCAAAGAGGAGATATTTCAGATCCAAGTAGTCAGTACGACAAAACGCTAATTTCATATATAAGGACCTAATACTTTTATATTTGACGACGTCTGTGGTCTAGTGGTTCAAGTGTCGGACTGCTGAATACGAGGTCGTGGGTTCGATTCCCACATGACACAAATATTTATGTGATGAACAGAAGTGTTTGTGTTGGTCTGGGTGTTTGTATTTACAAAAAATAAAGTATTTTAATCAAATCAAATCAAATCAAAATGTTTATTTGTGTACACAGGTAATTTTGGTGTTAGTACATTATAGGTAGTCTCTCTGTGTGCTGCCACAGGTGGCATACAAATATTAATACTTAATTAAGCATATTACACAACATTATCAAACAATTAGTGTCTATGCACGGCATGCTCATGGCGGGCTGGAGGAGCGCGGTGGCTGAGGCGACGCGCGTCGGGTCTTCGTGGCGGCTGAGGGGGGCGCGGGCGGCGTGCCGGCATCGGTGCAGCGCCTGCGCCGCCCCGCACTTCATTTCTTACCACGACGGTGGTACTACGTTATTTTATTGTTATCTATTTTCCAAGTACAAATTGTTCGAGCTTGAGTGTTCGTATCAGGAACAGTGAAATAAAAGAGTGGACTGTAGGTTACAATTTAATTTAATAATTAGAATGAATTACATTAATTCACTTTATTTATATAATTATTATTTAAGATTTAAATTTACACATGTTTTTAAATAATAAATTTACAGGAATTAATAAAACAAGTTTAACCGGATTATATCACGTATATAATTTAAATTGGTTTTCCTGAGGTTTTGAAAGATTTGCAACGTTCGAGGTCGCAGGTAGACTAAGATGACAAGCGTCTTTACAGATATTTCTAAAAAAATATTTTAGTCTACCGTACAATTTTTTAATTATCAATTAAAATCGTTTCGATGCACGCAGTAGTCACTCACAGTATCATTGTTTTACAGTGTGGCGTGCTGTTTCGGAATTGATTCATTGAGCATTCTAGGTACATATCGGTTTTCCTTCGCCAGGACTTGTGGTTTATCAAATCGAAGAAAATGGTTGGTTTCGTCTAGGGCATGTTCACGCGACCACGAACGCTGCAAAGCTTTCGAAACGTCCGGAAAACAAATTTAAATAATACTTATACGCGATGTAATCCGGTTAAACTTGTTTTATTAAAATATGTAGTGATCGCGAAAACCAAATAAATTATTAAAAAAAGTGTATAAGTATTAAATCCATTGTCTGGTACCCATAGTAACAAGCTCTGCTTAGTTTGAGACTAGATGGTGCTGTGTAAAATGTCCCAAAATATTTATTTATTTATACGATATAGTTTAAATGAAATTAAATTTTAAATTTTGCTCACGATTGAATAGTGTTGTCACTCCTACGTTAATACGTTCGAATATAAAATGTGGATAAAGAATATAATTTTAACACAGTTTTATACGCAGTGTTTTGGACTAAATATCTCTCATCATTCATGTAATCGGTGGTACCGGTACCGGTAATTTATAAAACATTGTAAAGAAGACGCGGAGCTGACTTGAATTGAGTTGAGAACAGCTTCTACATAGTGAGGGTTGTCGCTGTGGAAAATGGTGGAAAATTCAGCCCGCCGCGCGCTGCATGATAGCGCCTGTCAACAACGTTTAGTACGAAAATCATGGGAGTCACTATATTCCGTGGCACTGAAGTTTACTCGCTTGCTGACATCCCTGACTTCGCTTGAAAACAATCAATCTGGTGAACACTAAACTGGAAAATACTTTCGACATTTATTCATATGTAGGCATATATTTCCGAACGTGTGGCGAGATTTTAGTGTGTATCATAGCGATGCAACGACTGCGCGGATTGTACGATCTGCAAGGTTAAGCTGCACTTGCCGCGGTCAGTCTGTGGATGGGTGACCGTTTCGTTACACATCGAGACCCCTCCGTGCCTCGGAGAGCACGTTAAGCTGTCGGTCCCGGTTGTCATACGAATATCTATGGCAGTCGTTACGGGTAGTCAGAAGCCTGAAAGTCTGACAACTGGTCTAACCTCCGAATGTCAGTATTACCCAGTAACTGGGTTGCGGGGGTCTGATGGCAGGCGCTCCGTGTAAAATACTTGTGTTCAGCCGCATCTGGCTAGACTGGAAGCCGACCCCAATATAATTGGGAAAAGGCTCGGAGGATGTATCCTCGCTTACATGACTAAACTATAAAAATACCTAATTATTAAAATTACACTGAAACAAATAGATATCTTCTTTTTCTCTCGTTACATGTTTAATTTCTTTTCATTCAGCATGTTCCTATAATGTTCACTATACTTAAAAGTTCATTAGACGTATGTTTTTCTATACATAGAGTAACAGTACTTTCAGTCATTTTATTTATATTTTTTATATATTTATGTTTCAGTTGTTTATCTTCAGAACTAAGCCATAGGGGTAATTAAGGCCACATTTGAGTCAGGCTAGATATTGCTGTATAACATAACATAGCATACAGTTTATCGGTTTATACATTTAGGCATTTCATTCTGTTGAAGGTACTTGATACCAACTCCTTATGTTACTTAGTGGCCTCTCAGAAACGAAATACTTATCGATACATATATAATTGTATTTACTTAATTAAATTTGTGCTTGTCATTTTATGTATGTTATTTAGGTGTAAATATGAGTGTTGGGGAAACATTGTTTTTTGTGTCAGTGTCAAAGGGGTAACTCGAGGGGCACCGGCGTGGTCTACTGGAGTTCCCGGAGCTCCTCTACCACCGTGTGCTTTTGGTCGGTAGGAGGCCAACATACCACCTCGCCTTTCCGAGACGGACAGTATAGCCAAGAGAATTTCCACCCAAAACAAAAACAAAAAAGGTGTAAATATGAGTTTAAGTGTGTGCAGTATTAAAGACATTTAATCAATGGATTAACTTAGGAGCCGGTATTTAGATAATAAGCTCTTGAATGGTATGATTTATCCTATTTCCTGAACCCTCCTTTTAAAACCCTTTTCTTTTCCATAGATATTTTTAATGAAAAAAGTATCATGTACAATAAAGTATATTCTATCTATCTATCATTGCGACATTGGGTGGGTCAATCCCCAGTTCGCGTTAATAATCTGGTTATATCCAACAGACACTCATTTAATTAGTTTCCACGAAGTTCATAAACGTTTCAAGTTACCTTCTTAACGCACTAGCTTGCGATCAACAATATGGACTCTTTAACTTAATTGTTTACCAACTATCATTAGGTTGACATGTTATTAATTTAGTTGTTTGCTGTATTAGTAACGCGCCCCTTACGTTTTTAGAACTATATTTTATTATAGACCTATAATTTGATAGTTCTGAGAATACCAGTCATATTAAATGACTTCTCAAACAGCATTAAGGAATTATGGGCTTGTCTCGTATCAATAGGCTCGCCTCTATAACATGAGACGTGTTATTATCAGCGTGTGGGCGTGGGACCTTTGCCTCGCTAGGGTAGGTAATTCTTTGGAAATGTTTATAAAGTCCCTGATATTCTAATTAAGTTACTTCACAATATTTAAGAAATCCAGACAAGTGCGAGTCCGACTAGCGCACTAACGGCCAAAATTAATTTACAATCTATCCACGATTTGCCTTACCAGAAATAGAAATTTGACATAAGCTCTATACAAAATATGTCAAGTTGGGTATGGCAGAAGAAACATGAAAGCAGAATAAATGCAGTAGAAATGAGAGCTTTGAGAAGTATGTGAGGTGTAACTTTGAGAGATAAAGTAAGGAATAACGTGATAAGGGAGCGTTGTGGAGTGAAAGAAGATGTAGTGACAAAGATTGAGAAAGGTATGTTAAGATGGTTTGGACATATAGAGAGGATGGACGAGAGGAGATTGACGAAACAAGTATACGAAGCGAGTGTGGATGGAAGAGTTGGAAGGGGACGACCTCGGCGAACGTATCGCGATCAAATCGCGGATGTTCTCAAAAAATGCCAGGTTAAGAGTTCTCTAAACCGACGAGCATGCATGACGAGGTTAATGGACGTAGATGAAGCGAAAGAGGTGTGTCAGGATCGTAGCAGGTGGAAATCCATAGTCTCTGCCTACCCCAATGGGAAACAGGCGTGATAATATGTATGTATGTATGTAAAATATGTCAAATTTCTATCTCTAGTAGGGCCAATCCTGGATAGATAGGATATTAATTTTGGCTGTAAGCCCCCCCGCAGACTGCAGACTTTAAATCAGCCGATAGTTTAGTCGGGTTCTTAATCAGTACGGGGATATACGCGAGTGCACACACTTGCAGACCAGATTAAAAAAAAAAAAAAAAACTATCTACCTATTACAGTTAAAAAGATACAGCGGACGGACAGACGGCGCGCTGTAGGATATAAAAGGATCCCGTTTGCACACTTTGGGTATGAACCCTAAAAATTACGCTTCTAGCCTTAGACGGCCTTTTTATTCTAAGCTTCTAGCTTTTACCCCAGTAAACTTGGAACCCCCATAACATCCTTCGGGTTGGATCTTGAATACCCTTCCAGCACTAAGGAATAACATAAGCCTAGTAAGCCTATATTGTTAAAGTTGTCTATGTGTTGCCTGTCATTCAATCAATCAATTTGAATCAGTCTGGGAACTTTTTCTGTAGCTATAAATAGTCTATAGGCCATTTATATAAAAGTGACCCTACCCTATAACTAGATTAAATAAGTACTTAAATTGCAAGCCTGTGCTAAAATCCTTCCATGTAATCTAGTCCAAGTTTAACAAATATATAACTATAATCGTCCGTGTGGTGCCGGACGCAAAGAATTTCACCACCCTATATCTTCTCATGGGTGTCGTAAAAGGCGACTAAGGGATTCACCAGAGGATGGGCAGCAGCGTCCTCCGAGTATTTAACCAACCAACTGCGATCGCTAACCCGCCTGCCAAGCGTGGCGATTATGGCATATCCCCTCATGCAAAGCACAATTAAAAATCGGCCCCTAGTCCCCGGCGGCCCCGCTAGCCCTGGTTACGGTAGCGGCCTAGGTAACGGCGGGGCAGGGGGTACTAAGAATCCCCGGCAGAGATCCGGCTACCATAACAAAAAAAGACTGGACCTGGCAGCATACAACACACGTACACTGCGGACCGACGAGAAGCTTGTCGAACTCGAGGAAGAATTGAGCAAGTTACGATGGGATATCGTAGGGTTATCTGAAGTCCGAAGAGAGGGGGAGGACACGATAATCCTCAAATCCGGTAACTTGCTCTATTTCCGGGAGGGCGATCAACTTTCCCAGGGCGGTGTCGGGTTTATCGTCCACAAGTCTCTTGAAAACAACATAGTGAAGATCGAGAGTGTTTCGACCAGGGTGGCGTACCTTATACTCAGAATAACCGAAAGGTATTTGTTGAAGGTTATACAGGTATACGCCCCGACCTCGAATCACCCCGACGATGAGGTGGAGACCATGTATGAGGATATCTCGAGAGCCATGCATGGCTCTAAAACTCACTTCACTGTTGTCATGGGAGACTTCAACGCGAAACTGGGCAATCGCTACGATGATGAGCTGCGAGTGGGGCAATTTGGATATGGATATCGGAACCACCGGGGTCATCTACTGGCCGGCTTTATGGAGAAGGAGGGACTCTATATGATGAACTCTTTCTTCAGAAAGCGTGAGCACAGGAAGTGTACCTGGTTGGGCCCTGATGGTGTAACAAAAAATGAGATTGACTTCATTATGTCGACGAAGAAGCAAATATTCAATGATGTCTCTGTGATCAACGCGGTCAAAACCGGAAGCGATCATCGTTTGGTAAGAGGCACATTGAATCTGAACATCAAGCTGGAAAGAATCTCGACTGATAAAGTCTACGCTCCGTCCAGCACCGATTGAAATCCAAAACCCCGAGAGCTTTCAGCTCGAACTTCAGAATCGTTTCGAATGCCTAGGGAGCTAAGTGGACGATTACAACGATGGGTGTGTGGAAACTGTCCATACGGTCGGGTCTAAGATCTTTAGGACCCGTCGTACAAATAGAAACAAAAAGCTCTCTGACCACACTCTCGAGCTTATGGCGGATAGACGCGAGATGACTCTGCAGTCCTCAGATGATGCGACTAAGTACCGGCAGCTCAATAGACAGATCTCAAAGTCCTTGAAAAGTGACCTACGCCAATTTAATACGGAACGTATTAAAGACGCGATAGAGAAGAACAAGGGCTCCAAAGTCTTCGCAAGAGACCTGTCTATTGGGCAGAGCCAGCTTACAAAACTGAGGACCGACGATGGCAGAGTCGTATCCTCAAAGCCAGAGCTATTGAAGGAGGTCGAGAAGTTCTATGGACAGTTATACACGTCCACCCGGACACCCGCTGTACATCGGGCTCACGACCCAAGAGCTCGATTGACCCGACACTATACCGAAGATATCCCGGACGTCAGCCTGTACGAGATTAGGATGGCTTTGAAGCAGCTCAAAAACAACAAGGCACCGGGTGATGACGGAATTACGGCCGAACTCCTGAAGGCGGGTGGAAAACTGATCCTTAAGGCCCTTCAGAAGCTGTTTGATTCCGTCATTCTCGAGGGAAGAACGCCACAGGCATGGAGCAGAGGTGTGGTGGTACTCTTCTTCAAAAAGGGCGATAATGCTCTACTGAAGAATTATAGGCCCATCTCACTTCTGAGCCATGTCTACAAGCTGTTTTCGAGAGTCATTACGAACCATCTTTCGCGCAGGTTTGACGACTTCCAGCCTCCCGAACAAGCCGGTTTCCGAAAAGGCTTTAGCACCGTAGACCACATACATACGCTGCGGCAGGTTATACAGAAGACCGAAGAGTATAACTTGCCTCTTTGTTTAGCGTTTGTGGACTACGAGAAAGCCTTCGATTCGATCGAGACTTGGGCGGTACTACAGTCTCTTCAACGGTGCCAGATTGACTATCGGTACATCGAAGTGTTAAAGTCTTTGTATGAAAACGCCACTTTGTCAGTCCGATTACAGGACCAAGCCTCGAAACCTATCCTTCTGCAGCGAGGTGTGAGACAGGGAGATGTGATCTCTCCGAAACTGTTCACTGCTGCATTGGAGGATGTCTTCAAGGTTCTGTACTGGAAGGGGCTAGGCATTAACATAAACGGCGAGTACATAACTCACCTTCGGTTTGCCGACGACATAGTAGTCATGGCTGAGACCATGGAGGACCTCGGTACAATGCTCGATGACCTCAGTAGAGCTTCTGATAGAGTGGGTCTTAAAATGAATATGGACAAGACAAAGGTTGTGTCGAATTCCCATATAGCACCCATTCCCGTAAACATCGGAGAATCTACACTCGAAGTTGTTGACGATTATGTATACCTAGGACAAACTGTCCAGCTAGGTAAGTCCAACTTCGAGAAAGAGGTCAATCGTCGAATCCGACTCGGTTGGGCCGCGTCCGGAAAGCTACGCAATATCTTCTTGTCCAAAATACCGCAGTGTCTCAAGACGAAAGTCTTTGACCAGTGTGTGTTGCCAGTAATTACTTACGGTACTGAAACGTGGTCGCTCACAATGGGCCTGATAAGAAGGCTCAAAGTCACTCAAAGAGCAATGGAGAGGGCTATATTCGGAGTGTCCCTGCGAGATCGAATCAGAAATGAGGAGATTCGCAGGAGAACGAAAGTAACCGACATAGCCCGAAGAATTGCCAAACTTAAGTGGCAGTGGGCGGGGCACATTGCTCGCAGAACGGATGGCCGATGGGGCAGTAAAGTTCTGGAGTGGCGACCGCGTACTGGAAGGCGCAGCATGGGTAGGCCCCCCACAAGGTGGACCGACGACCTTGTGAAGGTCGCGGGAATCCGCTGGATGCGGAAGGCACAGGACCGGTCGTTGTGGCGATGCTTGGGGGAGGCCTATGTCCAGCAGTGGACGTCTTTCGGCTGAAATGATGATGAAATGATGATGAACCGTTTGTGAGATTTTCACGAAAAACCACCATTATTTAGTAAATACAGTGTCATCAAAATCACCTGCCATTGCTAACAAAAACATAATTCAATACCTCCAATATTCAGAAGCTCATAATAAAAACTATTTTTATTTTCCACTTTCTTTTTGAAATGTAATTGTTTGTGCTGGCTTACACGTAACAGGTGAGCTGAGCTGCAATGCGGTGCTCACCTGACCCGGCTGAACCCACCGTACCCCGGCCGCCGGGACCGCACATGGTGCCTGCAGTATTGTCCTACGTCACGACCTTTTTATTGTGTACGCTGAAACAAAAACTAAGGAAAGGGTAAATTGAAAGCTGTTGTAGAACAACAAAACTTTGCAAATAAAATAATTATAATATCGTTTGTGGTGTTTTGTAGGTTTTGCTCCTATTATAAATATAATGAAATTATAAAACAGAGATTCTATGAAAAGAATCATTATCAAAAATATATTAGAGGAGACCACTTGACTAATATTTACCGGATGTTTTGATTTTACAACAAACGTTATAAATATAAACGTCACTCACCCAATTCGAATAAATATGCCTACTTCCGGGTTAATAACGTCATGGAGACTCACTTTTGCTCGAGATGTGGTGTAGTTCAGACGTAATATATGACCATAGTTCTGTCGATAGTGTTGTAACTTTTATTTTTCAGGTTTAAATTATTACTGTTGGTATAAATAAGGTTGGTGTTGGTTAAAAGCTATTTTTGTTGTCGTTATTTTTATTTCTTATCTGTTTCCTTTGGGGATAGCTAAAATATATAATTGTTTGTACGTCTCTAAGTAATCGTGTAACTTCTGAACGTAGGCCGATTGAGGTCATATTCACACAATAGGTATATTTGTTTTGTCGGCTCTATGCTTCATAGCTGTGCTAGGATTCGATAAGTGGCGTTGTAGTCAAATTAACAAATTCTATACTTATGGACCAAAATTCACCAAAATGATTCGATCATATTCACAATATAGATACCTAAAATCACAAAATCTGGACCTGATAGGTGGTGCTGGCGCTGTGAGAAAAGCCGCTGGCATCAGCTATCAGCCTGTATAGTATCTAGATATATAGGTAAACTAAGATTAGTTTCCTTATAATCCAAAATACCGTAAGGGTACAATGTTTTGTAATGTTTCAACGTATTTGTAGCTTGTCGCTGCAGTACGACGTGTGTTAAAATCTTGATAACCAATACGGTCTACATACAGACCCAGAATAAGACCATTATTTAGAAATTCGAAATCGAATTCGTTCCAGTGTCCTATTATGAAACTAAACGCGTAAACTTCTCAGTACAGTTAATATATTTTCCGAGGTAGGTATTAATTTTTTATCCGGTTTTTGCTCCACACAGCGGCGACGTTTTTACAAAGAAGTTCCGGGAAAAACAAGTGTCCCCAGGGTAGGTTATTGTCGGCAACACGATATTGTGTTATCAGAACAATGTTTCGTGTGGCACGTTATCAAGTTTATAACATATTGCGCACACTATGAATCGTGTGCGTTTCTTTTTATTCTCCCGCGGCACCCACCATAACACAATGCTGTTGTGGCTTGCGGGAAAAATGATTTCTCTCTCTGCAACATTTTTGCAGCAATATTTTGAAAAATTTAGATATTTCGTGCATTGCTATTAGCGCGGAGTTGCGGACTTAAGTTTTCCAAACAGTTTTTAACTGTGCAATAGAATAGAAATGAAAAATTCTGAAATGTTTTGTAACAATGAGTAAGAAACATACTTTAGACAGATTCGTAGGTTTACGTGGGTATAATATCGGGCTATACATATCTCAAGTTCAGGAACTATTCGGGTCGTTCAAGATTGTTAAGCCAAGGTGCTCGCATACCTAGTCTTAAAGTTCTCTGAATTTTGAAACAATAATCTCTGTAGTAAATCCGGCTAAGTAATGAATTAATAAATATTATTAAATATCCTGTTCTCGAGAATATATGCCGTTGTTATCTCAGAGATAATCTTACAGAATATTACGGCACGTTAATAACTGTCTTTATAAGTACGTTACCTTAATCCAACTTATTTTAAACTAGACATTTTATACGCTTCATAATTTTACTTCAACACATATTAAACTATGTTTACGGGATTTTTTGAAACTGAAACTGTCAGCATTGTGTGTCGTGATTCAGCATATCGTGTTACGGACAGTTTCGTTACTAAAAACCAGCCGCGGGTAGGTCGAGAAAATACTTGCCGCTTAAAACGATGACACCCGCATACTTCAGTCTACTCGTGACCACGACCAATGTAACTTGGCCGAAACGTCGAGGTAAGTCAAAATGTTTGTTTTGCTTTGATTTATATGTGCGCGAAAACTCTCGTAAACATAACTAGTTTAATATGAGTGAAATTCGGGCAAGTTTAAAACTTTTACTTCTACAGTGTAATAGTTGGACTAACGAATCTACTACTAGGAATTCTGATCCATCTGTATAGTTCAAAGAATAGGAAAAACTTTACAATTATACCGATTTATCAGATGTTTTCTGAATTATCACAAGCACCAGTGTTGTGGCTGAATGATTTTGTAAAGACGATTAGGGGGATCATCACCTTCCTGCCCTAGTCGCAAATTACTTGGGGTCAGCTCAATCACGTTTTCTTCTTCCATTTTCCTCTATCAGCCGTCCGCATCCATGTCATTCTTCGCGCGATCCATCCATCTTTTCTTTGGTCTTCCTCTCCCTCCGTCCTTAAGAGCAATATATTATATAATTATTTCCTTATTATCACTTATTGTAACGTCTGTAGGGAGGCGGGAAGGCCCATTTTAGGCCTTGCCTAATCTGTACCTATAAAGAGGAATGTAATGTTCAGACTAACAACAGTAACAACGAATAACAAAAACAAGCATAATAATTATTAATATGACAATGAAAAACCTAAACAGGGGAAGAAAGGATTATTTTAAATTGAGGCTCAATATCAATGATGTGATATTGTGTGAATTCTAGTTCTCCTTTCTTTTTTGACTGATTTCATAAGAATAGTTCTGGCTGATGATGAATGTGTGAATTAAAATGTTTAATGTATCTGTGCAGGTAAGTTATATCATTATCAATTCAACAGACAGACAAGGTGCCAGACTAATCAGTGGCTGCAAACTTTGCCGTGCACCACTGCTGCTACTTTTACTATATAAGCAGTGTTTACTCTATTTAAGTACTACATTCGTTTGGTTGTATGATCGGCTACATCCCATTCCGTCAACTTTACTTTGCAGATTTATAGAGGTATCCGAGTTTCTTAAGATGGTTTTGATTGCAATATCATCATGACATGTATATCAATAGTTAAACATTTAATTTTAACATTGAACTAGGCTTCAATAGATATATTATTGAGAAGCTTCTCATACAATTCAGTACAGTGTACACACAACAAACAACTCAGTATAATTGAACTGTAGTCGGCAGTTAATACTGTACGTATTAGTTACAGGTGAACTGCGGATCTACAGAACAGTACGACTGGAAACTAATTAGTTAGATATAACCAAGGCTCCTGTCTGCTCACTCAACAAGCAATTACAACGGCTAGAATAAACGTTTACGGCAGTTTGGTAATGGTATGTATTTGGAAGGTATTAAGTAACACTGTCGAAAATCTATCAACCCGCTGAAATAATAATTGTCAAAATTAGTTAATGATGCATTATTATTATTATTATTTTGAGGAAAGAGAAAGATCAGGTAGATGTCTTCGACGCCTTTAAGCCACAGTGAACTGTAAAGATCTATTGTGACGCCTCTTGCAATATAACAGCACCCAAGTCACAAGCCAATCATGAACTTGACAATGGCCTTGGGGGAGGAGGATTTGATCTTTGAATACCTTTGTATATGTCTGTGTTATGTCAGTTATGTGTATTGTTTTTTATTCACTCAATCAACTGTAGTCATGTTATTATGACTTGACATGACTTTCGTTCAAGAGACATATGTCAAGTCAGTCCGTAATTGATTCTTCCCGCAAAAAAAATCAAATTATATAGTTTAAAGTTTAGTTTGAACGCTGAATGTGTTTAATACCTATATAAGTAACTATTTTAGAGTCAGTGTGATAGTTTCAAGTGAAATCTTATCATAATAACAATACAAAACAACTTTTTATATTTTGTTCGTTAAAACAAGCAATGTTTGTGTTTATCGTGAACGGCTTTGGCGTGAACGCGTAAGTGACGGTTATTTCACGGCGCTTAGGACCTTTTCGCCGAGCAAGTACTGTGAAGCCATTGATTGAATGCCCTAAATACTAATGCAATCGCTTTCGTCTTTTGGACACCACTAAGCGAGTTGCGCTTTAGACATCACTTAAAGCACTTCATTTTACAAATAGCGAACTTCGAGACTTGCGCTTTAGACATCGCTCGAAGCACTTTATTTTACAAATAGCGAACTTTGAATATTGTTGTGTAATAATAACGATGTCGAAGAAGCAACCAAAAGTAGTTCACGCGCCTAATCGACCAACCCGGCTGCAGAGCCCTACCGACGACGTCATAAGAAATCCTTCTCCTGCCGAAAATAAAATTAATGTTACCCTTCGTAGCAAGCAACAAGAAACTGATTCGCCATCGACGGAAATTACCAGTGATTCTCTCAGAGAAATGATTAGACAAGAAATAAGCGGTGCTCTGCAGGATTCAGTAAGGGAAGTAATAAATGAACAATTCAGTAGAATAAATGACATAGTGGCTGAATTTAGACAAGCCCTCTCTTTTTTTAACATAAAATATGAGGAAATGAAGACTACATTGGAAGAAAAATCAACAAAAATACTGAAACTAGAAAGAGATAACTCAATGCTACAAAATTCACTTAGTGACGTCACAGATCGCATGAATTTATTGGAACAGCACGCTCGGTCCAATAACGTTGAATTACAATGTGTTCCTGAACACAGAACGGAAAATTTAGTAAGTACCGTACTCCAGCTCAGTCAACAGATCAAATGCGATATGAAGGATACTGACATACAACTGTGCACAAGGATTGCCAAAAAAGACACGCAGAACTCACGACCAAGATCGATCCTTGTTAAGTTTAATAGCCCACGATTACGAGACACCTTTCTTGCAGCAGCTATACAATTCAACAAAAACAACATAAAAAAAAACAAATTGAACACGAGTCATCTAGGCATAGCTACTGACAATCCAGCGCCGATATTCATTGTTGAACACCTGTCACCGCAAAATAAGGCACTTCATGCGGCAACCCGTATGCGTGCTCGAGAACTGGCATACAAATTTGTCTGGGTCCGCAACGGAAGAATTTTTATAAAAAAGGATGAAACATCAGAAAATATAGTTGTAAATAATCTAGAAAAACTAAAATTGTTAACTTGAAGCACCATCGTCAGTTTAATGTTAAGCAAGTTACATAGTTTTAATACATAAAATTCAATACCATTAAATGTTATTACCAAAACACCAGAGGTCTACGAACCAATCTAGCAGAGGTACGTCAACATATACAAAACAGTGAGTATGATGTTTATGTATTGACCGAAACTTGGTTTTGTGGCGGTATATTTGATTCTGAATTGTTCAATGACAGTTTTGCAGTTTATAGAAGGGATCGCGAGTCATCCATTTACAACAACCATAAAAAAACTGGAGGTGGAGTGTTAATCGCAGTATCAAATAAATTGAATTCATGTCGTAAGACGGAATGGGAGAGTAACTGTGAGGACTTATGGATTACGATTGAAACTCAGTCGAACAATAGTAGCAATTTCATTAAACTTTGTGCTGTATATCTCCCTCCTCCAGTATGTACAGAAGTATTCGAACATTTCCTAGAAAACTGTAATTCGGTGATCGATACTAATAGTCGTAGTTCTACATTAATTATCGGAGATTTCAATATTAGAAACATTGACTGGATACACAATGACACTAACGAATTTTGTATAGCATCAAGCTGCTGCACAGGTCACCTTAAAAATCTTCTGCTTGATTTCATGGCACTGAATAATTTACAGCAATTTAACTGGATTAAAAACTTTCAAAATAAGACCCTAGATTTAGTACTTTCTGATATGGAGCATATAGAAATAAGAAGTTGTCTTAACCCTATTAGACAGTTAGATAAATTCCACCCAGCCTTAGAAGTAATGCCTAATTTACCAGTAAAAATACAAAATAAGCCGAAACTAATAGGTAAGCTCAATTACTATAAGGCGGACTATGAGGGTATAAATAGATCACTCAACGTCATTAACTGGTCCAATGAATTTTCGTCATGCCCTGACGTTAACATTATGATGGATAAGTTTTACAGTATAATCAAGGACGTAATTAAAAAATATGTACCTGAAACCATGTACTGCCGAGGTAAATATCCACCTTGGTACTCAAATCAACTAAAAAAATTGCTTAAACATAAATTCAAACTTCATAACAAGATTAAAAATCATAACAATCCATTAGACAAAATTGAATTTAATTATTTAAGAAAAGAATGTCATATGCTTACTAAGCAATGTTATAATAAGTACATAGAAAACATAGAATGTGCAATAAAAAAACATCCAAAATTTTTTTGGACGCATATAAAAAACCTTCGGAAATGTGGTTCTTCTTATCCTTCTGTAATGATTCTTGGTGATAAAAATGCTAATAATTCTAAGGACATTTCTAACTTATTTGCCGAACAGTTCTCATCGGTATATGACCCCCCCAGTCACGATATTGACGAATTTACTAACAATATCCCTATCTCAATAAATCCGGACATCACTGATTTTTCAATATCATCAGAGGCTATATATAAAAAACTTTCTGGACTAGACCTGTCAAAAGGTGCTGGATCTGACAACATACCTCCGATTTTCTGGTCACGATGTGCTCGCTTTCTATCCTCTCCACTATCAAGTATTTATAACACCTCACTTAAAACGGGCATTTTTCCAAGTGTATGGAAACGGGCTAAGATTGTGCCAATCCACAAGAGTGGAAAACGTGATATGGTTTCTAATTACCGTCCCATTTCAATTCTCTCTACTGTGTCAAAAGTCTTCGAATCACTTATTTATCCGATATTTTACGACCACGTTAAAAACTATTTATCAAGTAATCAACATGGCTTTATGATTAAAAAGTCTACTAATACAAATCTTGTCTCATACGTCACCGATTTGATAGCTGCAGTCGATCAGGGTCAGCAAGTAGATGCAGTGTATACCGATTTTTCTAAAGCATTCGATAAAGTGAACCATATGATACTTATACGAAAACTTCAATCTCTGGGCATTACCAATACTATCCTGAGTTGGTGCATGTCGTATCTTGATGCCAGGCCATCATCAGTTGTTGTGGATGGCGATGAGTCGGAACTTTACATTGCCACCTCCGGGGTGCCACAGGGCTCAAATTTAGGACCACTCTTTTTTAATATTTTTATTAATGACATACCAGATTACTTTAATTATTCTACACCTTACCTTTTTGCCGATGACTTGAAGTTAATTCGTGTCATAGTAAATGCATCCGATATAAATTTGCTTCAATCTGATATAGATAACTTATGCCGTTGGTGTACTGTAAATAAAATGTATTTAAACAGTTCCAAGTGTTACCATATTAAGTTTACTAGAAAGCGTAGAAAAATGCAATCTACCTACAACATTCAAGGAAATACACTGGCTGAATTAACAGTTATCCGTGATTTGGGTATTCATTTGGACAGTCAACTACGATTTACTGAACATATAGACAAAATGATTTCTGCTGCTTACCGTGCCCTTGGGTTTATTTTACGATCCTCTAAGGAATTCAAAAAACCATCTACTACGCTCCTTTTATACAACAGTTATGTACGAAGTCGATTAGAATATTGCAGCAATGCTTGGAATCCTATGTACAAGGTGCACGTGGCTAGGATTGAGAGTACACAGAAAAGGCTGGTTCGCCACTTAGCCTATCGTTTTAAAGTAAGAAACCAAACAAGATCATACGAGGAAAGGCTTAAACTGTTTAAAATGAAATCTCTCAAATCCCGTCGTACTATATCTGAATTAATATTTCTCTATAAGCTGCTTAATAATGGTATTGACTGTCCTGAGTTATTAAGCAAAATATTTATTAACGTCCCGCACAGAATCCCGCGTTATCCCTGCTCATTACTTAAACCTCCTCGGTACCGAACAAATCTTGGTAAACATTCGCCGATTGTTAGGATGGCCCATCAATATAATGCCATATCTGGTGGCTCGGGAGACATAGATATCTTCGGAAACTCGTTTGGTAAATTCAGACGTCTCATTTCCACCCGATTAAATGTGTAAGTGTTGACGTACTCTCTATTTTAACAATGTTATTTTTAATTTCTAATTTTAATTTTAATTTTAATTTTAATTTTAGTCTTAGTTGATTTTAGTTTTATTTTTAGTTTTAGTTTAATTTTAGTTTGATTATTTATTTAATTATTTATTCAAGTACCTACTATTTCTGTTATTTAAGTACCTACTGATTTTTTTCGATTTGATTTGATTTGTACAATGTGTTTTACACATTTTTCTTTCTTTTTCTCCTCTAAATTCTGTTTTAGTTTTTCATGAAGAGTAATTTAATTTAATTTAATTGTTTTATTTAAAAAAGAAGTTTCTTTTGAGTTATGTTATTATTATTATAATTTTTTTGTTTGTGAAGATTATTATTTTTGAACGCTGTGTTCTCCTTTAATTAAAGAAACACAAGATCTTATCAATGTACCAATTATTAGCATGTAAGGTGTATTCTTTGTTGGAGTTCCTAATAAAATAAAATAAAATAAAATAAAATAAAATTATTGTTGTTTTCTCATTATTTAATCTATACCTACGTATACCATATTATATTTATTTTATATTTTAAAATTGAATGTATTTATTTATTTATTTTTAATACCTACCTGCAATTATATATTCATGGAACTGATTTGTATCCGTCTCAGTCACTACTCATATAGGTTCAGTTGAAACCCAGCGTCAGGTACTAGTGACCTGACATATGCTGAACTGGACCTATTTGGCACAGCCGTGGGGCACACAATGTTATGTAAATCTACACTTTTTATTTTATTATTTTGTGTCCCTAATTTGTGGCAAATAAATTATTTCTTTCTTTTTTCTTTTTCTTTTTTATCTCCTGCGACGAAAAGAAGCGGCTTCCAAGGTGCTGTCTTCTTTTGTCTTTCACTGCATCACGTTCACATATGATATAGATGGGCATCTTGCCCTTTTCACGACCCAACCTGCAAATTGTGGTTTCAATTAGGCCCATTCTGTGAAGTGTTTATTCAGTTTGTAGTACCCAGTACTGGCCAGATCCTGGTCAGTAGTCTTATGTATTTCCTGTTCAATGAAAGCGCTTCTTTCATAAATCTTTTTCTAAAACCAGTGTTAAGTGTTTTTTGTGTTAACTACAACTTTGGGTCAACTTCCAATTTTTTGGAATTCCACAGATTGGCTCCAGGCTTTCAGTAGGGCTTTCAGTACTGGCTCTAGCCAGTTCATCAACGGCTTCGTTGCCCCTTATGCCACATGCAGTGCCCAGGTAATAATAATCTTAGTGCCACCGAGTTTGCTACTCCTTGTACACATTCCAAGTTTGGAGTAAATTTCATCTGATTTTCAGTGTTTTAATGCTTGCTGGCTGTAAAAGAAGTTGTATATTTGCCTATTAGAATAGGCCCTCGCAAACTTACATCACGGACATACACAATAATGGCAATAGTTCCGTTTGAAACAGTGGTGTAATGGTCTAGGTTATAGAATTTTTTAACCTTTGGCCAACCTCCGTGGAATCCAGAAAGCTCCCAAAGTAATTTTTGATTTCTTTGTCACATGATCGGTGATGGTTGGTTGGCATTTGCCAACGGTAATGACTACCAGTTAATGATGCAACGTTTTTGTTGATCACTCGGTGTAGTTTTTGAGATAACTGACTTTTCTTTGTTTGTCCCTTTCAAAAATATGAATTTTTGCTATATGATTTTTTTTAAGTAGGTACTACTATATCCTTTATAAAAATATATTTAGTTAATTTAAAAATAAATAATAAATTTCATATAATCAGTAATATAATATATGGTAAATCAAAATTCAAAATTATTTATATGTCAAACATAGGTATGATGTACAAGACATGGTGTTAATTTTTAAATAATAATAATAATAATATAATGTTTTAATATTGTATTAATTAAACCGGTTTTATTTTTATTTTGTGTTTACGAATTATTTTCAAACGCCATTTTCTCCAAATAACGTTCCGTGGGTTGACACTGTTGCTTATTACCGTCCATTTGTGTAAATGTTCCTCCCGTGTTTGTTGTTTGTAATCTCACTAAACGAAGTAATCAGGTTAAGTACACATTATTCTATTATCGCTATGATTCAGCAAGCTAGATCAACGGTGTAGGTTTTTGTTTTTAGAAAGATACTTATACCGTGTAGGTACCTGCAGAGTATTCTGTTACCACTGGTCTAAAGAAAAACCCTGGTTAAAGAACATGTCTAGCTATCAGTCTGCAGCATTAGGCGTTGTCCTAATACTTGAAATTTTTGATACCGTTTGGAAATTATGATTATTCATTTTTTTACAACCTTTTACACATTTCTAGTTACCATGGCCAAACCACTTCGTAAATCTGGCTGAAAATTTGCTTACACATACGTACATAGCGTGGCTTGATTCAATAACAATTTTAGAAGAAAAAAAAAAAAGCAATTGTTAATTACTTACGAGTACCTATATAAAGATTAATAATTTTGAAAAATAAATAATTTCGTCCAACTTTCTGAGTCACGCTACGAATATAAAATGTATTACAGCGTGTGAGCACATAATATTAAAAAATGCTTGGAAAAACACCTAAATGTGTGATAACATTTTAGATTACTTAGAAGATACTATTTTCATTTATTTCAGACGAACACGAAAATCAGTGAAATTCAGAAGTCAACATTTCGCGTAATTGACACGTACCTCTACCTACGTAATCTACGTATGATAAACAAAGTGGCCAGTGCATAGTTTAATTACCTTTTAGTTTTGCCCTCTTGAATACGGTATAGTGGAACACACGTGGAAATAATTATTAAATTACTATTTACTCGATAAACAAGGAGCAATACAACTATTTACGATTACTTTGTATACAACGTGTATCAGAAATGCGTGGTCATATTATAAGAGCTCATTCAGGGCATAGCATAGAACAACTTTTACTATGAGACCAACCCTGAAATCGCGAAAAAAAATATCAGCTGATCCCTACTAAATCATCGATGGCGCTCGACAAAATGTAAGGATCAGCTGTTTTTTTTTTTCGCTATTTCAGGACTGGTCCCGTAGTAAAAGTTGTTCGATAGCATGGGGATGCTATGCTTTTTCAGGGGTGAAAAAGCTCTTAAAATATGACCATGCATTTCGAATACACGTTGTATAAGTTGTTTTTTGTAATACAATGAGTTTGCTTAGTTCTTGTATTTTTTTGATTTTTGCCATTGTACATGGTCGTAGCCAGGAATTCACTTATGGGGGGGGAATCGAGCTCTGGACCAGACACAACAACATGTAACAAATAAGTAATGCATTTCGAAAGAGTCGAAAATATTTTAGTAAGTATGTATACAACGATGGACTTGATAATGCATTTGGGGGGGGGGGGTTGCTACCCCCCCCCCCCCTGCCTACGGCCTGGTTATACAACGTGAACAAAGAAAAACATTCGGAGTATTTTAGTCGGTCTTATTCCAATAAGGTGATTATAAACTTTAATTCAACAACATAACACATGAATTTGAGCTGAAATAGAATATAAGTCTCTACTCAAGCGTAGTCTGGACCACACTAGAGTGATTACAGATCAAATCTCTTCTCAAATACCGAAACAGATGACAGTATAAAATAAAGCTAAACTCTACTAAACTCAGATGAACTGTGATCACTCTGCTTGAGGAACGTGCTAAAATCAAAGCTCAACTCAAAACTAGTTTTAAGCAGTGATCAACGCTTGAGGATCTTTCTGTAATACGGGCCTTAGTCTTAATGCCATTAGCACGAGCACGAAAATTGCTAGAGAAAAAATGTGGTCTGAAAAAAATGGAGGCGATAATAATGTGTTACCAACGTGTGGGCGGCAATAATCGTTTATTATCCAATGAACCGTGTCGTGTGCTCTCTTAACCGAACTTTTAATTTAATGTCTACAGTGTAGACTCTACACAGTCTTTCCAGCGCTCTCAACCAGAGCTTAGGAACCGCAAACTATATAAATTAAGTAAAAAGACTCCATGACATTTTATTCATTGCAATATCAACACCCTTTTTTGGGTTCCGTGCCTAAAGGAAAAAAACAGGACCAAAAACAAAGACAATAGACAGAAATAAAGAGTTATAGCTCTGTCTATGCTGGCGCCGCGCGCAACCGCTCTGTCCGTCCGTCCGTCCTTCTGTCTGTCACAAGGTTGTATCTTTTTAACCGTAATAGGTAGCCAGTTGTTCACAGAATATGTGTTACTATGGCATTTATCATGACGAACATTAAAAATAAAAAAGGCTAAACCAAAAGTCGGTCTTCATACAAGAAACCTGAAAAAAAAAACTTTTTAACAAAAAATTTCACCGACGAAAACAGAAACTGAAAAGCGAAAAATAAAATGAAGCTTTTAGTCTTTTCCTAACTAAACTAAAGTAAATAACTAATTATGAGTCGGCGCCAAACAAACACGGACGGAACCCTCTGTACGAGTTCGACTCGCACTTGGCCGGTTTTTATTTCTTGTTTGAATTACTTCCGACCATGAAATGTATTTTGTTCAGCATATGTTTCCAAACAGGTAATAGATATAAACAACGTTTTGATATGCCGAATACGAAAATATGGTGCAAACTAAGCCGTGCAATGCAAACCCGAACTGAAAATTCAAAAGTTCATCGAGGTAACTGAATTGCGGTGTGAATATTTTATTTGAAAATGTGTGAGCGAGGGCTAACAACTGTGAGTAAAGGTCTTTTCATATTGCAATATTAAATTATCCAGCGCCGCTTGTCGCAAAAACACCAAAAAATAATAAAAAAGATGCATTTTGCGGCGCTTTTTGCTCATATCAGCAAGCATTTGGCAACAGCCGTTACTAAAATGAGATTCCTGCGAGATTCAGAGAGAAGATGCAAAGTTTTATATAATAATATGTAACGAGGAAATCATCACTCTGCCGACAAGTTGCCAATATCTAAAGCAAACGAATTGATGAATAACTCACGGTTTTTGAATTCCCTTTACAAAATGGAGTTGTTTTTAAAAACACAGGCTCAAAATTCAATTCCCTCAGTTAATCTGTTGGAGTTGGAATTTTGTGAAAAACTATGCTGCTATGTAACAAAATGTTTGTATTTCGTACAGGCCAGACTAAATTAATATTGGTGTTGCTTTCATATATAAAATGTTGTACACATAGACATATATATTACTGGCGTAGAAATCATTGGTTAGAAATCATTCAAAATCCTTAGAAATCATTGGTTGTAGGTACATTAATCTTATATATTGGTGTCGCTTCTCTTGTTCACGAACTAAATTATTACTATTCTATTCTATTCTAAAATTATTTTAAACTATCGCTCGCTTTTAGTAATAATAGTAGATACAAGAAATGGATGGTAGTAATTTGTCAAATTAGTCCGAATTAAAATTTCCATACAAATTTAGTCGTGATCTCGGAACGTGTCTACTAAAATACAAAGAAATGTAACACGTAAACTAATTTGACAGTTCTAAAATTGTTGTCATCCCTTCCTTGTATCTACTAATAGTAAAAGAGAGCGATAGTTTAAAATAAGTTTAGTTCGTGAACAAGAGAATCGACACCATTGATTGGTGAGTTTTACTAACATTGCAGCAATATAAAACCATGTAACATTAATCTATGGGCCGCAGAGACATCTTAAAGCCAGTTCGTTTACGATAAAATTATTACATCAGTCAGTTCCATTCGCCGTCGGCCAGGGGGCACAAAATCTGTCTACAGCTTGTAACGGTTTTATTGCAAGCAGACTGGGGGCAAACACCCAACACCCTCTCACCCTCGCTTCGAATACCACTGCAAAATATTTTCCACTAATAATTGTGTTACTACGCAGTATTTTTCATAATTATTACTTTTCTTCGTTGTTTTTTCGTTTCGTTCAAATAGATGGTGTGATGGTCGATGTCTGGCTAGAATAAATAATTTCCACTAGTTTTTGTTTTCTTTCGAAGTAACAATTCTAATTAGCTTTCCCATCGTAAATTGATTAAAAATGTACTTAATCTTTTTTTACGATGCTGTATTTTTTTCTTTAATTAAAAAGATATGCTAGTGAACCTGTATTTAGTTACCTATGATCAAGCTTCGGGCTCGGAGAGTTCTAGAGTACTTCGGTCACATTGCCAGAAAGACAGATGACAATCTTGAAAAACTCGTTGTCACTGGCAAAGTGAAAGGGAAAAGAGCACGAGGCCGGGCCGCGGTCCTACACGTTGGTCTGACTAGATCCGCACCTCTCTTTCCATCTCGGTTCACGACGCCGCTGGTCGAAGGTGATCGCAAAAGATGGCGAAACATCATTCACAAGAAAGTGATCCCTGGGGGAGGTCACGACCCACAGCATTGAGGAACACGGCTGCAAAAGTAGGAGGATCGGGCTTAATTTTTGCTGTTCGTAGCCAACATGAAAATTCTGAGTACATTCGCATGGGATGATTTTTTTCGTTGTTTTGCTAGTGTAGCGAGTTTCTGACCTGATATAATACCTGTAGTGCCTTTTCAGATTCGGTCTATTCTATTAACTAATTCAGATGTCATAGAGCATGTTTGGTGTACCAACCTTTCATGAATACTATATTTTGAAGTATGATTTTGTTGAACATAGCACAAGTAAAAAAATATACTTATCAAACCTCGGACGAATAAAAAAGGTGGGCGGAATCTCGCTAAACAAAGACTGAAGCACTTCATTTTCTCCTAAACCCACTATAAAAATAATAATTAATATAACTACACTACACTACAATTTTATTGTAAATGTAACATCATTTTCGCATGCCTACAAAAAGGCAAGATATGACGGACTTTTAATTAATTGTAATATCTTTGTACACGATATCTTGTGGCGAATAAATTATTTGATTGATTGATTCATTGATATCATTTCGAAAGCATTTTAACACCAGATTGATACTGTTATTTTATTTGTGAAACTACAACAATGACTACCGTCACACTACATTTTTGCGTTATCGTGGCTTTTTGGCATACTATGGATATGAATGTGTCCGTACTTTTACCGTACCGTTGTACCGTAACGAGCCGAGTGAGCGAGCTTTTATACTATGGGTGCTTCACTTATTGTTTAGCGAGATTCCGTCCGCCTTTTTTATTCGTTCGAGTATCAAACCACATTTTTCTTACTTACTATTTCCTAGACGTTTGTTGCATTTTTCCAATATCAAAAAATGGCATAAAACATTAATCATACTCCAATTCAGATAAAAGTTGGTTGAATGGCGAATCTCAAGTGAAAATATTATAAAGTGGCGGTGCATGGCGAGATCAGCGCGAACAGAACATTTAAAGAGTTCAGCGATGCGATGAAACAAGTTTACGCCGCGGTGTCGTGGTACCACTGGTACCACTCCGGGAACCTAATGTCTCAAATCATAAGTCCGTACTCTTTCTATTTCTGTGGTCCATACTATCGGAACTTTATTCTACTGAACTAAGTACAAATTCTTTTGTTCTCCGCAGCGTGATTAATCCTGGCTGTTGTCTGAGTCCGCGCAGCTCTATTTATCTCTATCTATCTTCTTAGCCACAAATTCTATTACCGCTAATTCTTCGACGTCATTATTTTTATGCTGACGTAATAAGGCTAGCGTAAAAATGCTTAGACCGTACATAGCTGATAGCTGGGTGTCCTGCGATATTAATTTTTGCAGTAGATATAATAATTATAACACAATTATTTCTTAAGTTTTCGCTGGCACTACTATACATTTTGAATTGACCTCGGGTATATTATTAAAATTAGCTTTAATAATACAAGTGATACAATGAATTAGGTGGCGAATGATCCGAAAAAAACTTACCCGAACGGGTGAAAATCCACTTTTTTTTATTATAAATGTCAGGGGTCAGTTTAACTGAACCGAAATAAATTGAAATGATAAACTTATTTTATTATAATAATTATAATGTTTCGGATACGAGACAATAGTTTGCCGAACTTTTTAGTACAAAATGGCAATTTTTTTATCACAGTTATTATTATAGTAGGTACTGAGTAATTCTGCAATATCAGAAACAAAGTCAATTAGAATAAGGTCGGCTTCACACCGTGGTACTAAAAGTAACGAGTTTCAGTTGTGATTGTGACCGTAATCCCCGCATTGTCCCCATTTACCGATGACAGCACAACTCTGCTTAGAACAGTACCTTGGAACAGTGCTCCTTGATAATGTGCCAAAGAGCTTTGTACACACGTGTAGACAATAAAGGCTGGTTCGCACTGCTGGATGTATTATGCGTGACGACTTGTATTGTAGCACATTGCGAGTCATTTAACTGGAGCATACCTAATCCTAGTAGTGATGGAATGAATTGTATTTTTTTAAACTCGAATAGCTCGAGTTGAAGTGATCGTTGATTCGAGTCACGATTCGAGTTGGTTCTACTCGGTCGACAGTAACAATCGCGTGGTGCGACGAATGTGACGCGTATGTTCTAATTTATCGAGCCGATTCGAGCCACCGAGTTGGGCACGACAGCGAGTCATTAGTCATCGAGCGGCGTCGAATCGGACGAGTTATGTGATTGGTAAGGATCGATCGAGTTGATCCGTATACCTACACAAATCGTGGCGATTTCGCTGATTCCGATTCGCAGCTATTCGCTGCCTCACTCGCTCGCTTACCGCCACTTGCCCGGGACAGCGAGTCACCGGGGCGACCGCCCGAGAATAGCAACGTAAAACAAATCAACTCGGTTTTGCAGAAACACAATTCGAATCAACGATTTAAAGGACTCGAGTTATTCGAGTTAAATGATTCGAATCGCCCATCGCTAAATCCTAGTGTGGTGTTTTGTCGAGAAATCACTAGAATTCCTTCAGTTATGTGAGCCAGTAACTAATATCTGTTGGTAAATGGCAATAGTTACGGGATCAATTGCTTGAGGTCAGTGCTTTTCAACGTGTGTCCAACTAGCATATGCTCGCGGCTTTGCCCGCATATAATTCAGTTTATCACAGAAAGGTATCATCTTGCATCCCTCGGGAATCGTTTATCTTCCCGGTATAAAAAGTGTCCTGAGATATATTAATCTGGGTTATGTTATGGTCTATCTTTGTGACACGTTTTGCCGTTTCAGCGTGATTGTCGAAGGACATACATCCATACTTTCTTAAACCTGCATTTATAAAACATTTTTTTTCATGTTAAAAATTTGTTTTACATTAAATAACTCTTCTAGGAGACTAGAGAAAGAAGGAGAAAAGCAGCACTGTATTTACACACATACTGCTGTCAACAAAGAATACATTTTTTTTTTCCATGGGGAAAATCCTCATGGACGCACTCCGCCCGTGGAAGGCGGAGCCAGTATCGGACTCTTACCGACTAAAAAGCACCACGGTGTCTAATGACCCTTGGCCGGGGGCGTGGGAAAACTCCTGTAATCGCCCAACCATCCCCGGCAGGTCCCGGCTCGCCACTAGTAGGCGAGCTCCTTCCCCCCGTGCGGCAACTGCATCGGCCACACCCTCCTCTGGACTGGCGCGCGCGGAACACAACGCGCCATCGTCACGGGCCTTGACTGATCAGGCGGCGGGCCACCCCGAGTCCGCCACCCGCAGGCCCACACCTAGGGTGGCTGGATGTCAGCATACGCCCTCCTACGACGCCCAGGTCGCCTCCTGCGGATGGGAAGAGAGGTTATCGCCTCTCGAACCCTCTCCGCCGCCTCCTTAGCGAGCATCACCTCCTCGCAGAAGGAGACGACGCCTTCCCAAGCGCTCTCGCTTCCGACCATTGACAGAACCACGGCCGGAAGCGAGAGATCGCTGCCGCCTACTGCAGTGATGAGGTCACGGCGCTGTGTGGCCCAAGCTGGGCACTCCTCCAGTGTGTGCTGTGCCGTGTTCTCTGGGCAGCTCCCGCAGTGATGACACTCGGGCGTCGGCTCCCGGCCTATGCGAAACAGATACTTCCCGAAGCAACCGTGCCCCGAGAGTATCTGCGTCAGCCGGTAGGTGAGGGCACCATGGCTCCTCTCCAGCCACTCCTCCATGACGGGCGTTACTCACCAAAGAATACTATCTCGACTGATTTTGTTTGCAATTTATGTAATTATGTGTGTATTAATTTGTATAAATACGTGGGACACTCAGAAAGTTTTGCGAAACTAAAAAAAATTGGTCTATACGTACATATATTTTTATCAAATCTTTTCAAAGTACTTTCCACCAGCCTCTATACAAAGATTCATGCGCCTAAACCAGTTTTCAAAACACTTTTTCCAGTCCGCCGCAGACACCTCGTTTACAGCCTGCTCGAACGCAGCCAGCGCATCTTCCGGCGACGAAAATTGTATCCCTTTGAGCTGATTTTTTATTTTTGGGAATAAAAAGAAGTCACACGGTGCTAGATCAGGGCTGTAAGGAGGGTGACCCAGGAGTTTGACTGGCGTGCTGTCCAGGAAGTCCCTCGTTTTGAGTGCGGTGTGCGCAGGTGCATTGTCGTGGTGGAGCAGTAGCCCGCGGAGCCCTGTGTTTGTTCGCTTGTTGCTTATAACAGAGAAAACTTCTGGCAAACATTTGGTAGTATACCATTCGGCATTAATGCTTCTTTGATCCCGTAAGGGAATTGATACCAAGTGGCCAGTCAAATTAAAAAAGCTAGCGATCAAAATCTTACCCCCGCTTCTAGATCGCTTCACTTTGGTAGGCGTTGGCTCATTTTGAAACACCCAAACAGTCGACTGGCGCTTGGTTTCTGGGTCGTATTGATAAATCCAGGACTCAACACCTGTAACGATGTCGTAAACACGCCGAGACGAGCCTGCTTCAAATTTGTTAAGCATATCACGGCATCATTCCACCCGGGCCTGCTTCTGAGCATCGGTGAGGTTGTGCGGCACCCAGCGTGATACTATCCTCCTCACGCGAAGATGGCTGTGTAGAATCTCGTGAACGCTTCCCGATCCAATCTTCAATATGTGTTGAATCTCCTGATATGTAATTCGCCTATTGTCTTGGATTAAATTTTTCACTGCTAGCACGTTTTCTTCGGTAACAGCCGTCAAAGGGCGACCGCTTCTTTCGTCATCCCCCAAAGTTGGTCGACCGCGCTTGAATTCGTTATACCAACGATACACGGTTGCCTTGGAAGGGCCTTCATCCATGAATGCCATTTGAAGTCTATCGTACAATTCATCCGGTTTCAGGCGACACTTGAAATCGTATAAAATCATAGCTCTAAAATGTTCCCGGCGCAGATCCATATTTCAGTGAGACACAATACTTTGAATTAACTCGCAAAAAATGTGGAGGGAAATTTTGAAATTGGAACTTACTTATTTTTACTTATAAATAATCATATTTTCGAAAAACATTATAACTGGCCAGTCTCCCATATATAAAAACTTTTTTTCGCAATACTTTCTGAGGGGCCTGGTATGTAAGTTTATTGTTTCTTATGTAAGTTTATATTTTGTATTTATGTGTTTCGATTTTTGGTGTACCTATATATTTTTAGGGTTCTGTAACCAAAGGGGGCCAAACGGGACCCTATTACTCTCGCTACGCTGTCCGTCCGTCCGTCCATCCGTCTGTCTGTCACAGGGCTGTATCTTTTGAACAGTAATAGGTAGCTAGTTGAAATTTTCTCAGAATATCTGTTGCTAGGACGACAAATAAAATAAAAAAAGTCTAAAACCAAAGGGGATCCCCATACAAGAAACCTCGAAAAACATACATTCTGAAGTGATTTGACGAGGCCGTTAATTGCTATTTCGGCCAAGACTTGTATAGTACTTTACTCTCATTTGCGAGGAAACAATATACAAATTAATTCAACAGTATCAAATTTTCATTCGCACAAATTCAACCTCGCGCGGTTCTTGTTCTATTTTCAAAGTTTTGAAAAAAAAAATGCTCATTCAACCTCTATAATGAAAAATATTTTGTACCTAAAAACACATAATTTGTGTGTGTCCTTAAAACATCGGTAACTAAATAAAAAAAATAAAATCTGTCCAGCAATTTCTATTATTGTCGTGTTGGATATTACTGGCCTGATAATTCATTGCGTACGGAAAAGAGCCGATTGATGTAGGTATTCTTTTTTTATAATGAACCATATTCCGAGCAAGTGGGTGAAAAAATTAATAATTCTTATTGTTTTATTATGCTAGTAGGTACAAATCACACAGGAATGTTGCGATTTGTAATTTAGGGTTGTTTTTTTTGTTTGCCAATAAACTTCATTATTATTACTATAGTAAAACATATCATCACGTAATATCAGGTGGGCCTTTAGCTCGTTTCGCCGTCCTATATTATAAAAAAAACAACGATACAGAGCAATACAATACAGATTAAACTATGTAGTTATTTCTTTATTGCACGTATGTCAGTATGGAAACTAAGTTAGTAAATCAAGTGGGACTCGATAATGAGACGCCACTCCGCTGGCGACAGATTGAGTGATTGACGTAATTATTGATGTACTCGTAGGACTACAGAATCCGATTACTAACGAACATGTATCACACATAATTGGGCTACCCCTTTAACTTAATAACACTCATCGATTTTGGATTGCTGGCGACATTTGTTTACCCTTTAAGATTGGTTAAATATACCCTGTTAGCCGCAACCTTTAAATAGGTTGACCTCTGCCGTTTGCACGTCTGCACGTGGGTGTTTTTAAACGTCGACCGCACGTCGGTGGTAACACTTTGACATTAGCAGCATCTTTATTTCGTAAGCAGTAAGGCCGGTTTTCGAATAAAAAGTGTTACCACTGTCATGCAGTCGACTGTACCTTCAGTAGGCTTCAGTACACCAACACGGCGGGCGGTCACTGATAATGTAGCGGATGATTTTGCTATGCCAATCGTATAACGTAGAATTAGCGTTTTCCAAAGATTTTTAGAAATCTCGTGACATATAACAACGTCTGTGGTCTAGTGGTTCGAGTGTCGGACTGCTGATCACGAGGTCTTGGGTTCGATTCCCACAGGACACAAATATTTATGTGATGAACATAAGTGTTTGTGTTGGTCTGGGTATTTCTTATGTATTGTAAGTATGTATGTATTTACAAAAAAAAATAGGCTCGCCTCCTATTACATGGGACTATAACATAACTGGCGAAATGTGGGTGTACTATTATACCTCTGCCTACCCCTTCGGAGAAATACGAGTTTATTTATTTATTTGCCAACATGTACATCAACAATTGAACATAATAATATTATAACCAATATTATTACACATTACAATGATATTATATTGGCGTACATGAACCCTGTTAGGGCACTGCAAACATTGAATAGATGTTGAGTCACATTTTGTAAAAATATTTAAATTAAAGAAAAATAAAACACAATAATTACTATTAAAAATTACATTAAATTGATTGTTACAGTTGAGATTTCATTATAAATAGATTTTTACTGATTAATTTGCTAAAATAATTGATTACAAATTCACTAGAAATTCATTAAAAATAAATAATTTAACAACAATAATTAATTTAATAAGTATGCTAAAAATATGTCAATTTGTTAATATTTTATATACTCATTTCGAGTCAGTTATTAGTGTCAGGTTGATATGATACTGCCTGCCTCGTTGGTCTAGTGGTTGCAAGCGCGACTGCTGAGCGTGGGGTCCTGGGTTCGATTCCCGGGTCGGGCAAAGTGTTATTGGGTATTTTCATTAGGAAATTCTCAGTAGCAGCCCGGAGTCTGGATTTGTGCCCGATCAATGGCAATAGGCTCGCCTCAAATTAAAGAAAAATAAAACACAATAATTACTATTAAAAATTACATTAAATTGATTGTTACAGTTGAGATTTCATTATAAATAGATTTTTACTGATTAATTTGCTAAAATAATTGATTACAAATTCACTAGAAATTCATTAAAAATAAATAATTTAACAACAATAATTAATTTAATAAGTATGCTAAAAATATGTCAATTTGTTAATATTTTATATACTCATTTCGAGTCAGTTATTATCCATTGTTGATATGATACTGCCTGCCTCGTTGGTCTAGTGGTTGCAAGCGCGACTGCTGAGCGTGGGGTCCTGGGTTCGATTCCCGGGTCGGGCAAAGTGTTATTGGGTATTTTCATTAGGAAATTCTCAGTAGCAGCCCGGAGTCTGGATTTGTGCCCGATCAATGGCAATAGGCTCGCCTCCTATTACATGGGACTATAACATAACTGGCGAAATGTGGGTGTACTATTATACCTCTGCCTACCCCTTCGGAGAAATACGAGTTTATTTATTTATTTGCCAACATGTACATCAACAATTGAACATAATAATATTATAACCAATATTATTACACATTACAATGATATTATATTGGCGTACATGAACCCTGTTAGGGCACTGCAAACATTGAATAGATGTTGAGTCACATTTTGTAAAAATATTTAAATTAAAGAAAAATAAAACACAATAATTACTATTAAAAATTACATTAAATTGATTGTTACAGTTGAGATTTCATTATAAATAGATTTTTACTGATTAATTTGCTAAAATAATTGATTACAAATTCACTAGAAATTCATTAAAAATAAATAATTTAACAACAATAATTAATTTAATAAGTATGCTAAAAATATGTCAATTTGTTAATATTTTATATACTCATTTCGAGTCAGTTATTAGTGTCAGGTTTAGTTAAGGTTGGAGATTAAAAATTTTTGGTCTAGAAAAGGTGTCCGATTTAAATTGTTCCACAGTATAGTAGGCTTTTTTAATCAATAATTTTTTTAATTTGTTATTAAATATCGTATCTTTTTCCTCGTTCTTAATTAAATACAGGCGTGATGTTATGTTATGTTATATCCATTGTCTAGTACCCAGTACAAGTTCTGCTTAGTTTAGGACTAGATGGTGCTGTGTAAAAATGTCACAAAAATATTTAAAAAAAAAGTGCCCAGAAGACTGGCAGCATTACCGCGTTGTATGGCAATGCTTATTCTTTGACCAAAGTAAAGGCTAGCCTTCAGGTCACGTGAAGTGTCTACCAACCGCCTGGAAATATTTCTAAATAAAATGTGAAAACTCTCGGTCCCCACGACCCGAAAGTTTCAACCCCAAACGGCTCGAACATTTACCATTTGAGGTTCTTAGCGGCCGCAACGGTAGCGCCAGCACATCCCGCCGAGCTACTAGGAAGATGGGATGTCGCAAGGGTGTCGACGCATATTGCGTCCCACACCAGAGACTTACCAATCCTCCATGACAATAAATACATACGACCTGGTCTTGATGTAAATGTTGTCTTGTTTAATTGTCCTTCAAATATGCTGGAATGGCTGCACAAATCCGCATGGAATTTAACACACAGTTAGACCATAACCCAGATTAACATAATAGGCTACTTTTTATCCCGGGAAGATAAAAAGTTCCCGAGGGATGCGTGATAAGTCTTTCTGAGATAAACAAAATGATTAAGCGGGCGAAGCCGAGGGCTACAGGCTTATTATATGAAGATTGGATTTTCTAAAACGTTTATTAGAACTCCGCTTTAAACAACGAAACCATGTAAATATGTTATTTGATTACGAAGGCTCTCTCGATTGGAACAGTAAGTATACCATCACATTCCGCTCGTTACTTTTTACACGACACGTGTACAGTAGCTAAAGCCGGGCACTCACGATCACGCCATTTGGCGTGGAGCTAAACGATTGAACGAAATTTGATCGTTAGTGTCAAATCCTCAAGTAAAATTTTGGCACGATTACAACCCACGGATTTCCGGGCCCGTCATAAACCACTGCGTCACAAGCTCACCACCATGTCGCAACATTTGGCTGCGTCGCACGCCACACTGTCCGTGAATGTGAAAACTCCAAAGGAAAACTCCACATCCATTTCCATTCATTCCGGTCGGAGACGTTTTGTTTTTTTTTTTTTTTTAAATTTATTCATGACCATGGATACATGTCCTTCAGTCGTAATCATTGAACATATTAACATTGTACTATATCCTAGTAAAGTGATGGAAACTTTACTAGGTTTCTGAGGGGATGATGAGATAATACGAAAGTCATGTTTTTCAACTTTGTACCATTTATCCACACTTGTACACGTTAACGAGCACTTAACATTTAATAATCCACCATTATTACACATTAAAACTCGAAGAAACACAAATTTTGGAAAATAATAAAAAACCTACAACACGATCTTTACGAATTTTCCCGCCAACCCTCGGAAACGTTGGTTGTCTAGTGTTGCCAGATTGGGTTTTTTTTTCGCATTTCTGGATAATAATATGGCTCTTGGAGAAATTTTGGAGAAATCAAATCTTTGGAGAAAAGGTCGGACACCCTCGAACCACTAGACCACAGACGTCAAAAACTTGGAAAATATATAATAATACTTCGAAACTGGGTATTCTGGGTAAAGTTCGAAATTTTATCTGGCAGCCCTGTTGCGCCTAAATAATTTGGAATAATCGTGTGTGGGGTTCAAAATTGTCGTCCATGATCCATCCATTCTACATAAGTCGTTTGGCGCCATGACGAATTGCGTAATCATGAATGCCCAGCTTAAGTGTAATTAAAAATGGGTGGAATACCTTTCACCTGTGTACCTAATTGCAGGCGGAAATTAAAAAAGAAAATATTAATAATTATTCATATAAACGGTTTCACTCACGTTATTTCATCGGGTGTGCCCTACCAGTTTCGAGCTCGAACGGAGCCCTTAATCATGAGCTGGTCACGCGGCGGCGTCGCGCACCAAACTGTGGATTTAGAAGCCACAGCGCGCCGCGTACTCCGCGGTCTCCGTTCGAGCTCGAAACTGGTCGGGCACACCCGATGAAATAACGTGAGTGAAACCGTTTATATTAATAATTATGAATTTAACTCACGATAGTTATTATGTAAAAACAAAATCGTTATAAGGAAAATATAATGATGATATATTTTTGATAATTAACAAGAATTTGCTATTCGAAAATTGATACTCAAATAGTAACTAATATTATTACATGTCGTGTGTGTGTTGTATAGTTGTCGTATGAAGTGTGTTGTATTATTGTATGCTGTGCGTGTCTTGTGTTGCTTCATGTGTGGGAGTGTGTTTGTTTTTGTATATGTTGTATATTGATTGTGTTATGTGTGTTGTTGTGTATGTATAAGTAGTGTTAGTGACCATATTAGTTTTCAAAACTCGTATCAAAAATGTATGTTCTTTAGTATTTGGGTACCGTGCCTCTAGGGCAGGCACGGAACCCAACAGTGCACAGTGGGACAGTAATTAATTAATTTATTTATTTATATTATTGAGGACCTCCAACAAAAGATATACACAAAAAATCACAAGTCAATACAGGATTCTATCTGGTGTACTCCTTCACTTACAGGAGGCCACAGCACATGCACAAATTTAATGACTGAGCTAACTTAAAATTAAGGTGAAAGTATCTAACTCAACTAAAAACAAAACAATATGTATGTAATACATATATCTTCCCGCTTTCAATCGAGTCAGGCACTTTTTACATTATGTATATTATTTTTATATATATACGTGGGACACTCAGAAAGTTTTGCGAAACTAAAAAAAATTGTTCTATACGTACATATATTTTTATCAAATCTTTTCAAAGTACTTTCCACCAGCCTCTATACAAAGATTCATGCGCCTAAACCAGTTTTCAAAACACTTTTTCCAGTCCGCCGCAGACACCTCGTTTACAGCCTGCTCGAACGCAGCCAGCGCATCTTCCGGCGACGAAAATTGTATCCCTTTGAGCTGATTTTTTATTTTTGGGAATAAAAAGAAGTCACACGGTGCTAGATCAGGGCTGTAAGGAGGGTGACCCAGGAGTTTGACTGGCGTGCTGTCCAGGAAGTCCCTCGTTTTGAGTGCGGTGTGCGCAGGTGCATTGTCGTGGTGGAGCAGTAGCCCGCGGAGCCCTGTGTTTGGTCGCTTGTTGCTTATAACAGAGAAAACTTCTGGCAAACATTTGGTAGTATACCATTCGGCATTAATGCTTCTTTGATCCCGTAAGGGAATTGATACCAAGTGGCCAGTCAAATTAAAAAAGCTAGCGATCAAAATCTTACCCCCGCTTCTAGATCGCTTCACTTTGGTAGGCGTTGGCTCATTTTGAAACACCCAAACAGTCGACTGGCGCTTGGTTTCTGGGTCGTATTGATAAATCCAGGACTTATCACCTGTAACGATGTCGTAAACACGCCGAGACGAGCCTGCTTCAAATTTGTTAAGCATATCACGGCACCATTCCACCCGGGCCTGCTTCTGAGCATCGGTGAGGTTGTGCGGCACCCAGCGTGATACTATCCTCCTCACGCGAAGATGGCTGTGTAGAATCTCGTGAACGCTTCCCGATCCAATCTTCAATATGTGTTGAATCTCCTGATATGTAATTCGCCTATTGTCTTGGATTAAATTTTTCACTGCTAGCACGTTTTCTTCGGTAACAGCCGTCAAAGGGCGACCGCTTCTTTCGTCATCCCCCAAAGTTGGTCGACCGCGCTTGAATTCGTTATACCAACGATACACGGTTGCCTTGGAAGGGCCTTCATCCATGAATGCCATTTGAAGTCTATCGTACGATTCATCCGGTTTCAGGCGACACTTGAAATCGTATAAAATCATAGCTCTAAAATGTTCCCGGCGCAGATCCATATTTCAGTGAGACACAATACTTTGAATTAACTCGCAAAAAATGTGGAGGGAAATTTTGAAATTGGAACTTACTTATTTTTACTTATAAATAATCATATTTTCGAAAAACATTATAACTGGCCAGTCTCCCATATATAAAAACTTTTTTTCGCAATACTTTCTGAGGGGCCTGGTATAACAACAGTTAATTAATGGGGCTTGTTATGTAATATTCGAAATGTAATTTTACTAAATATACTACTATTTGCAATGTCAACCGCACACTATATGTAAGTTAAGCAATAAATTAATCTAATTCTGAATCATTGACAGTGTACCGCGATTAAAAGGAAAATTTGCATTTCCACAAAATCCTGGGATAGCACAAATCGTATTATGGGCACCCAAATGATTAAGAAAAATAAAAGAGGGTGAAGAGTCTATTGTTAGCGAATTGCTCACAGCTTCTCGTTTTTAAAGCCTTTCGTCCTGCGAACGTATCAAATGTCTCTTTATAGCCGGCTCTAAAAGGGCGCCATTTTAAATAACAATTTCGAGACAAGCACGTCGATCCGGACAAGTGGCTTTAAACAAAATGAACATCGTTTTTAATCATGGAGTTTAAAATTAGTTCTCTTTGAAGCTCTGCGTGTTTCACTCGAGCTCGTTCAAAGAGGAAAAACCGGCCAAGTATGAGTCGCACTCACGCAGTAAGGGTTCCGTACCACCCATCGACCTGATACCCATAGAAACTGATTTAATTTACGAGAGTTCATCAAAATACATCAACGCACCGTGCGCGAAATATAAATTTTTGCATCTCTTTCTTACCCAGGTACCACGACATATGTCTATGTTTGCCCTATTTTTAGTATTTGTTGATAAACTACATATATTCACTACATTCAAACCAAATTCAACGCTGGTATGTATTACCGTTTTGAAGATAGAGCAGGAACAAAAACGTTGAAAAAACCGGCCAAGAGCATGTCGGGCCATGCTCACTATTATAGGGTTCCTTAAGTAGGTCTAATTACAAATGAATCAAATCGAATAATTCATTGCTATTTTAGTTTTTGCAAACAGCGCCACCTAGCGCTAAATTTAAGAAGTGTGTTTCTTTTTGTGATTTTTTAAAATAGAAAGTAACTAAAGGAGCATTATTTGCTACGATAATTTTTCTCTAAGGTCAATGACCTATGAACTAGGACGTCTTAAGTATTTTTCAGTTTTCTCACTATAACTCAAAAATTTATAATCACATTATACTCGAAATAATTTTAAAAGAGAGTTTTTATAAAGGTCTATCAATGTTCAAGACTATAACTTTCTACGTTGCATAGTTTAGAAATGGCAGGGGGGGGACACATTGCAAGCCACTTTGGCGAACTGTATTTCGCAGATGGTATACCTGATAAAAAAGTTGTGTATGAAACATTACCTTCATTTTAGTAGACCTATTCAACGAAACCCCACATGAGGGGGTGCAGCGAAAAAAATTTTTTCATCCCCATTTCACATGTATGGGCGCCACCCCTAAAATACGTAATCAAGATTTTTTATTCTTTCAAGATTGAGATCTATATCTATTCCATTTTTTGTCAAAATTTCATTTACTTATATTTATAACTGTAGAAGTTATTAAGCGGTAAAGGATTAGGACAGACGGACAGACGAACAGACGGACAGACGGACAGACGGACGGACATGACGAAACTATAAGGGTTCCTTGTAGGACTACGGAACCCTAAAAATGCATGTTTTCGAGGATTCTTGTATGGGAGGACCCCCTTTGGTTTTTATTTTTTTATTTTTAGTATTTGTCGTGATAGAAGTCATAGCAATACATATTCTGAGAAAATTTCAATCGGCTATCTATTACCGTTCAAAAGATACAGCCTTGTGACAGACAGACGGATGGACGGAAGGACAGCGTAGCGAAAGTAACCTGGGGCCCTAGTCCCGGCACCCTTTGGGTACGAAACACTAAAAAGGGCACATGATATTATTCATAATAACAGCCTCAGTAATTTTTAAGTCTACGCAAGCAATCCTCGCGAATATTTTTGTGTCGTAATAAATTATCTTCTTTTTATTACTTTATATGACTTTTTATTAATGATTAAAAATTTATATTACTATGTATTTGAAACAAACAATACTAATTGAAAGAAAACCTTTCTGTTTTTCAAGGTAAATTAGGAAAACGTTGATTACCCTGGCGCAAATACCAGGATCGGATACTGGGGATCAAGTCCAAGGGAATCAAAAAAAGTATGTTTTTCGTCGATTTTGCTTAAATTAATATGATTATGATACAGTCAAACCTGGATGAGCGAGAGTTCAAGGGACCGGAATCTTTTTCTCGCTTATGGTGGTTTTTCACTCAACCAAGTTTCTCACTTATAGAGGTGCAGGAGCGGTTTATCTCACTTATAGAGGTAACTAAATAGTTAATTAATTAAACAACTGCCTCGTTGGTCTAGTGGTCGCAAGCGCGACTGCTGAGCATGGGGTCCTGGGTTCGATTCCCGGGTCGAGCATAGTTTTATTGGGTTTTTTCATTAGGAAATTCTCAGTAGCAGCCCGGAGTCTGGATTTGTGCCCGGTCAATGGCAATAGGCTCGCCCCCTATTACATGGGACTATAACATAACTGGCGAAATGTGGGTGTACTTCTTCTTCGGGGAAATACAGGCGTGGCGTGTTATGTAAATAGTTAATACTAATCTGTAGTACCTAGGTAGTTAATAATACCCGTATGCAACGCGTATTTTGCCAGTATGAAACGCGTATGATGCTCGTATGCAACGCGTATGATGCCCGTATACAACGCGAATTATGCCCGTATGCAACGCGAGTGATGCCAGTATGCAACGCGAGTTATGCCCGTATGCAACGCGAGGTGTGCCCGTATGCAACGCAAGTTATGCCCGTATGCAACGCGAGTTATGCCCGTATTCAACGCGTATTTTGCCAGTTTGAAACGCGTATAGTGCCCGTATGTAACGCGAATTATACCCGTATGCAACGCGTATTTTGCTAGTATGAAACGCGTATGATGCCCGTATGTAACGCGTATGATGCCCGTATACAACGCGAGTTATGCCCGTATGCAACGCGAGTTATGCCCGAATGCAACGCGAATTATACCCGTATGCAACTCGAATTTTGCCAGTATGAAACGCGTATGATGCCCGTATGCAACGCGTATGATGCCCGTATGCACCGTGTATTACACCCGTATGCAAAGCGTATTTTGCCAGTATGAAACACGTATTTTGCTAGTATGAAACGCGTATGATGCCCGTATGTAACGCGTATGATGCCCGTATACAACGCGAGATGTGCCCGTATGCAACGCGAGTTATGCTCGTATGCAACGCGTATTTTGGCAGTATGAAACGCGTATGATGCCCGTATGCAACGCGAGTTATGCCCGTATGCAACGCGAGTTATGCCCGTATGCAACGCGAGTTATGCCCGTATGCAACGCGAGTTATGCCCGTATGCAACGCGAGTTATGCCGGTATGCAACGCGATTTATGCCGGTATGCAACGCGAGTAATGCCCGTATGCAACGCGTATGATGCCCGTATGCAACGCGAGTTATGCCCGTATGCAACGTGAGCTATGCCCGTATGCAACGCGAATTATACCCATATGCAACGCGTATTTTGCCAGTATGAAACGCGTATGATGCCCGTATACAACGCGAGTTATGTCCGTATGCAACGCGCATGGTGCACGTATGCAACGCGTATGATGCACGTATGCTACGCGTATGATGCACGTATGTAACGCAAATTATGCCCGTATGCAACGCGTATTTTGCCAGTTTGAAACGCAAGTTATGCCCGTATGCAACGCGAATTATACCCGTATGTAACGCGTATTTTGCCAGTATGAAACGCGTATGATGCCCGTATGCAACGCGAATTATGCCCGTATGCAATGCGTATGATGCCCATACGCAACGCGCCATAGTGCACGTATGCAACGCGTATTATGATCGTATGCACCGTGTATTATGCCCGTATGCAACGCGAGTTGTGCCCGTATGCAACGCGAGTTATGCCCGTATGCAACGCGAATTATACCCGTATGCAACGCGTATTTTGCTAGTATGAAATGCGTATGATGCCCGTATGAAACGCGTATGATGCCCGTATACAACGCGAGTTATGCCCGTATGCAACGCGAGTTATGCCCGAATGCAACGCGAGTTATGCCCGTATGCAACGCGAGTTGTGCCCGTATGCAACGCGAGTTATGCTCGTATGCAACGCGTTTTTTGCCAGTATGAAACGCGTATGATGCCCGTATGCAACGCGAGTTATGCTCGTATGCAACGCGAGTTATGCCCGTATGCAACGCGAGTTATGCCCGTATGCAACGCGAGTTATGCCCGTATGCAACGCGAGTTATGCCCGTATGCAACGCGAGTTATGCCCGTATGCAACGCGAGTTATGCCCGTATGCAACGCGAGTTATGCCCGTATGCAACGCGAGTTATGCCCATATGCCACGCGAGTTATGCCCGTATGTTACGCGTAATTTGCCAGTTTGAAACGCGCATGATGCCCGTATGCAACGCGAGTTATGCTCGTATGCAACGCGTATTTTGCCAGTATGAATCGCGACTTATGCTCGTATACAACGCGAGTTATGCCCGTATGCAACGCGAGTTATGCCCGTATGCAACGCGAATTATGCCCGTATGCAATGCGTATGATGCCCATACGCAACGCGCCATAGTGCACGTATGCAACGCGTATTATGATCGTGTGCACCGTGTATTTTGCCCGTATGCAATGCGTATGATGCCCGTATACAACGCGAATTATGCCCGTATGCAACGCGTATTTTACCAGTTTGAAACGCGTATAATGGCCGTATGCAATGCGTATGATGCCCATATGCAACGCGTATGTTGCACGTATGCAACGCGTATTATGATCGTATGCAACGCGTATTTTGCCAGTATGAAACGCGTATGATGCCCGTATGCACCGCGTATTATGATCGTATGCAACGCGAGTTATGCCCGTATGCAACGCGTGTTATGCCCGTATGCAACGCGTATTTTGCCAGTATGAAACGCGTATGATGCCCGTATGCAACGCGTATGATGCCCGTATGCACCGCGTATTATGATCGTATGCAACGCGTGTTATGCCCGTATGCAACTCGTATTATACCCGTATGCAACGCGTATGATGCCGGAATGCAACGCGAATTATGCCCGTATGCAACGCGTATGATGCCCTTATGCAACGTGTATGATGCCTATATGCAACGCGTATGATGCCTATATGCAACGCGTTGTAACGAGGTTTAACTCGTTACGCCACCACCACCACCACCACCACCACCCTCCACCTTATTTGGATTTCCTGGCCACTTTATTATAACTTCACCTATCCAAATTCAAAATTTTAAAATTCTTCCATAATTTTCTATAACAATGGACTTATCAAAGACTAGCTGTGCCCGCGACTCCGTCCGCGTGGATGTCGGAAAATAACATCTCGTCATGTTTATGAACACAATGTCTTCTAATATATTTAAGCGCCTACACAGACGGTTCACCTACCATTCTACATTTTGTTTGTACAACCAACCGGCCATGGTAATGGAATTAGCCCTAAACTCTTCTTATTCTGAGAAGACACTCGTGCCCAGCAGTGGGACAGTAATTGGGTTGATTATGTTATGTTATTCCATAACACTAACAATATCCTGTTCTAATTTTGAGAAGAGGCCCATACCCAGCCGTGGGACAGCTATAATGAGCTGACTATACTATGTTATTCTATATTTTCTTCACTCTTCTCGTTCTAAGAAAAGGTCCATGCCCAGCAGTAAGACAGTAATTGGCTGATTATGTTATGATAATTTACATAGACCAAAAGAAAAAAGGATAATTTATTACACTAACAATATCCAGTTCCTTAACTCTTCTCATTCCGAGAAGTGGCCCATGCTCACCAGCAGTGGGACAGTAATGGGCTGACTATGCTATTTATAATACTAACGACATCTAGTTGTATTTTTAAGAACCTGCAAACAACCAACAATCATGACCTCTACTTTGTATGCAACAGGAGTCAAGCTGTATCGGTGGTTCTACTCAACCGATTAAGATGAAACATGGAAGATAGGGTTATCTTTTATGTTAGACTATACAAATGCAAAGTTTCATTACGATTCGTTCAGCTGTTTTCACGTGATGAGGTAACAAACAAACAGACAGACAGACAGACAGACAGACAGACATAAATTCTAAAACCGGCCAAGAGCATGTCGGGCCATGCTCAGTATTATAGGGTTCCTAATTACAAACGAATCAAATCGAATATTAATCATTGCCATTTTAGTTTTTGTAAACAGCGCCACCTAGCGCTGAATTTAAGAAGCTACATTTAAGAAGTGTGTCATATCAATATTAACACAAAGTTACTTATTGTGATTTTTTGAAATAGGAAGTAACTAAAGGAGCATTATTTGCTAAAACCATTTTTCTCTAAGGTCAATGACCTTTGAACTAGGACGTCTTAAGTATTTTGCAGTTTTCTCACTATAACTCAAAAATTTATAATCACATTATACTCGAAATAATTTTAAAAGAGAGTTTTTATAAAGGTCTATCAATGTGGAAGATTATAAGTTACTACGTTGCATAGTTTAGAAATGGCAGGGGCGGGGGACACATTGCAAGCCACTTTGGCGGGCTGTATTTCGCAGATGGTATACCTGATAAAAAAGTTATGTATGAAACATTACCTTCATTTTAGTAGACCTATTCAATGATACCCCACACGAAAGGGTGCAGCGAAAAAAAAATGTTCAGCCCCGTTTCACATGTCCCATACATAAAATACTTAATCAAGATTTTTTTATTATTTTAAAATTGAGAACTCAGATTTTTACAATGGTGGAATTAACATCATTCTACGCCAACCTTTATCTAAAAATGCAGTGGCTGTATATAAATTCATAAAAGAAGTTTTTTCAAGAAGGTCCGAGGATATAATGTTGATATTATTTATTGTACATAGTACGGTTTTGTAT
This sequence comes from Asteroscopus sphinx, assembly GCA_949699075.1. NCBI lineage: Eukaryota > Metazoa > Arthropoda > Insecta > Lepidoptera > Noctuidae > Asteroscopus > Asteroscopus sphinx. The sequence goes on along the minus strand of OX453022.1, from coordinate 13,577,420 downwards.
ATTTTTTATATAATGTATCAATAATATGAGGTACCTATGAGGCTGGCATAGTCACCGCGGTGTACTAAAGCCTCAAAAAAAAAAAAAAAATGAAAAAAAAAAATTAGATCTATAGATCTAATTAAAAACTTTGAATGAAAATAATGAAACTTTGTTAAAAAATGGTCTAGATCTATAGATCTAGACCATTTTTTAACAAAGTTTCATTTACTTATGTTTATAACTGTAGAAGTTATTAAGCTGTAAATTCTTAGGACAGACGGACAGACGGACGGACATGACGAAACTATAAGGGTTCCTTGTAGGACTACGGAACCCTAAAAAGAGGAAAAAATATTTAACAATTACCTAACCGTAACAAAAAAGAAGCGTTACAATATTAGTGAAGGCAAAATCATACCCTTGAAGGAACAAAACAACTCACAAGTCACAATGTACTATGAACAACGGAACACTTTATGGTTTCATGAATTTAATTTGTAGCTAATGCGGCTTTTGTTGTACGTGTTTATAAAGGGATTTTGGGCCCGAAAAAATAATTTGCCAACTCCACCGTCCCACATTAATAATGTTGATAATTTGCAAATACGAGTAGGCATTGCCATTGTTCTGACCACATTGCTTCGGGAACATTTTTTCACAAATTTAAATGAGTAGGTGTGACGCTGAATATTCAACATAACCTAACTAAGTAGGTACTAAAAACGTTTGTTATTCCACACAGGTATATGTAATGTACTCAGACAATCAGTCATTGACGTAAATTATTTCAACCTAGATAGTTATAATTTTCGTTCTAACTTTCAGTATAATTTCAAGAGTCACTAACGAATGTTTCACAATAACACAAAATATTTTTTCAATTCTATCTCAACAATAAAGTAGTAACTAGAACCGTGCCTCGCCTCTTAGTGGTTTCACATCAAAATGTTCTAAAAGTCTGTGAAAAGCCATAACACAACACTAATGAGTACTTTGAACGGGATTATGTTCCCTTACGATGAATAAAACAATTCCTTTCCTATACACATTCTTACATTGATGTGTGCTAAAAGTATACTTATCCATTCTTTGTTACAGAGAGCACAAAAGGCAGTTTTTTGAATGAGCCTGAATATTTCAGTAAATGTATGTGTAATGTACTGTAAACCTTTTTAGTGTTTTGCTGTCGTATTGTCTTTGCGGAATGAGTATATTCTCCTATTAAAATGCATACTTGAAAAATAAAAAGAGATTCCTTTTTTAAATCAGACCATTCGGCGCGGTTCTGTAGTTTGTTTCTACGTACGTAAAGGCCTACTGAAGACACTATCCAGGGGGTCTACTCGCGTTTTACGGTATTCAATTAATCGTACTATTCATCGCACAATTTGCTACTCCAGTCAACCATCGTTTCCACATCGCATGCGATGATCGTGTTTTGTTATTTGTTTCTCTGATCTCCGGTAAATTCCATACAACTATGAACCTTAGTGTATCTTAATTGTGCCATTTTTATGTGCCTGTCTTTATTGTTAAGTATCAGTCGAAACGTTCGTACTTCGTTTGTCGCTCGTCAAACGCGAGTAGAGACCCAGTTCCGTCCACTATGTAGCGGTGATGTAGCGTGAATATTATACTTTATATTATATTCTCGCTACAAGTCTGACGTTGATATGCACTGCATACGGCCCTCGCCTTACGAGTGCCCTCACCAAGTCTAAGGACCCTCTGATGCCTTAAAAAGATAATATGCCTCATCGACATATTTCAACGCCCAGTGTTATTTTTGCTGTAGTTACAACATTTCGTTGAATTGTGGTTAGTTGTTCCGTGTGGTGCTGGACGTAAAGAATTGCACCACCCTATCTCTTCTCATGGGTGTCGTAAAAGGTGACTAAGGGATTCACTAGAGGATGGGCAGCAGCGTTCTTTGAATATTTAATAAACCAACTGCGATCGCCAACCCGCCTGCCAAGCGTGGCGATTATGGCCTATCCCCCAAATTGCTTGGGGAGGCCTTTGTCCAGCAGTGGACGTCTTTCGGCTGAAATGATGATGATGATGTGGTTAGAACTTCATTATTATTAACATTATAGAAATCTAAATAATAAGGTAAGGAACGCGTGTCGCCGCGCGCGCCGCTTTGCCGCTACCACAAGACATAAATAGATTTTGGAAATAAAGGAGAATGCCCATCTTTGTATGGAGCTCGGTTGCGCTGCAAATATTTTTATATGATAGCCAAAATTACACACAATAGAGGAGTAATATAATACTTTCTAACGAAACAAAAATAATCTTTTTATTTTGTAGGGTTTCCTAGAAACTTACATGTTCAGTTTGGAGGTTAGTTTGCAAGAAAAAAGTACTAACAAATTAATACACATTAATATAGTATGGTTTAATCTCGAATGATTTGGTGAAAAACAATGTTTAAAATGAATTTTATTTTAATAGTACCTAATGAGATGACAGAAACAAGACTGTAGTGGGTCTAATGACAATTAAAAACGATTGATTGTTATTGTATGAAAATACTAAGATTTACACAGATCTAAAATGAAACAAGTGATTTTAATGTATTGAAAATATGAAAATAATAATATGTTGGAAAAAGCGATTATTATTTAAAAAAATCTAAACTTAACAGAAACGATTATTAATAAATCGATTTTTTTACCGCTAAGTCACACTCTTTACGTAGATCTAAGTCTTTTTTTTCTCTCTGCCGCCACGTTCAGTTATATCGCCCAACGTCGTCGGACGACGCTCGGAGCATTCCTTGGGCGTTCATTTGTATGATCGCTCACAACACTGTGTTTTTTAAGAAATGTATGTAATCTTGTTGTGCAATAAAGAGGATTATTATTATTATCGCTTTGAGTAACTAAACGACCAAAGCACGCTCCGGACGTCGTCGGACGAATAATCGTAAAAAAAAAAAACAGTAAAACAGTAAACAGTATAAACTGAACGCACCCCTTGTCTTATTTAGTAAACAATCTTGACACGTCTCTTTATTCATATAACTACTGATAAAATATAATTACTAGGTCTGCACGTGTATTTAGGTTAAAAAATGTTTTTTAGTGTGTTAAATTGTTGACATAATGTCTTTTATTAATTATTATTGACTAAATGAATTAAAAATGCCAAGATTGTTTACTAATTATGACAAGTGAAAAAAAAACAGAGATACGGATCCGGAATTTAATAAAAGTCGTTCGTTTTCTAAATAAAATGAAAATATGAATCCCACAAAAGATTTCTTTCAACTGATCTAAGAAGAATTATAAAAATATGTCATGAATTATGAATATTATATGATGCCCATACTCGTTAAAATAAAGGTGAAACCATCCATGGGCATTCTCCTTTGGAAATAAATACGCAGTTACGCCCACTATGTTTCTAGCATACAATGCAAAATAAATTAAGCCTAAAAAAAACAAGTACACGCGCCTCTCCCATTTCTATTACCTTTATTTAGATTTCTATGATCTCTATATACATGTCGTTGTTGCAGTTTAGTTCCAAGTATGAACTGCACATGACAGTCTCTGAACATCGAGTGTCCTTTGCGACGCTGAGGCCGCCTTTGTTTAAAGTTGAAAGGCGTCACAACTTCAGAAGCCTTTGACACGACTTTCACGGATATCCCTCATTGGAACACTTTTATATAGTGTCTTTTTTTTTAAATCTAACATTTTATACGACATACTTCATAAAGACGACAAAAACTAGGTACTCAGCCAAAAGCAAAACGATAAAGAATAACATAAACTAATTTTAATCTTTCAATTCTTGTTATATTTTTAATATCTGATTGACTAGTCTATGCCCGCAGCTTCGCTAGCGTTCAATTCGGCTTATCACAGAAAGATGTTTTCGTGCATCCCTCGGGAACTGTTTATTTTACTGGGATAAAAAGTAGCCTATATGTTAATCCCGGTTATGGTCTATCTGTGTGCCAAATTTCATCCAAAGCCGTGATTGAGTAAAAAAACATTGCAATCACATGAGACTTTCCAGCTTCATGTCTCAGTTTGGCGAACCGACTTGCGGTACGTGGGACACTCAGAAAGTTTTGCGAAACTAAAAAAAATTGTTCTATACGTACATATATTTTTATCAAATCTTTTCAAAGTACTTTCCACCAGCCTCTATACAAAGATTCATGCGCCTAAACCAGTTTTCAAAACACTTTTTCCAGTCCGCCGCAGACACCTCGTTTACAGCCTGCTCGAACGCAGCCAGCGCATCTTCCGGCGACGAAAATTGTATCCCTTTGAGCTGATTTTTTATTTTTGGGAATAAAAAGAAGTCACACGGTGCTAGATCAGGGCTGTAAGGAGGGTGACCCAGGAGTTTGACTGGCGTGCTGTCCAGGAAGTCCCTCGTTTTGAGTGCGGTGTGCGCAGGTGCATTGTCGTGGTGGAGCAGTAGCCCGCGGAGCCCTGTGTTTGGTCGCTTGTTGCTTATAACAGAGAAAACTTCTGGCAAACATTTGGTAGTATACCATTCGGCATTAATGCTTCTTTGATCCCGTAAGGGAATTGATACCAAGTGGCCAGTCAAATTAAAAAAGCTAGCGATCAAAATCTTACCCCCGCTTCTAGATCGCTTCACTTTGGTAGGCGTTGGCTCATTTTGAAACACCCAAACAGTCGACTGGCGCTTGGTTTCTGGGTCGTATTGATAAATCCAGGACTCATCACCTATAACGATGTCGTAAACACGCCGAGACGAGCCTGCTTCAAATTTGTTAAGCATATCACGGCACCATTCCACCCGGGCCTGCTTCTGAGCATCGGTGAGGTTGTGCGGCACCCAGCGTGATACTATCCTCCTCACGCGAAGATGGCTGTGTAGAATCTCGTGAACGCTTCCCGATCCAATCTTCAATATGTGTTGAATCTCCTGATATGTAATTCGCCTATTGTCTTGGATTAAATTTTTCACTGCTAGCACGTTTTCTTCGGTAACAGCCGTCAAAGGGCGACCGCTTCTTTCGTCATCCCCCAAAGTTGGTCGACCGCGCTTGAATTCGTTATACCAACGATACACGGTTGCCTTGGAAGGGCCTTCATCCATGAATGCCATTTGAAGTCTATCGTACGATTCATCCGGTTTCAGGCGACACTTGAAATCGTATAAAATCATAGCTCTAAAATGTTCCCGGCGCAGATCCATATTTCAGTGAGACACAATACTTTGAATTAACTCGCAAAAAATGTGGAGGGAAATTTTGAAATTGGAACTTACTTATTTTTACTTATAAATAATCATATTTTCGAAAAACATTATAACTGGCCAGTCTCCCATATATAAAAACTTTTTTTCGCAATACTTTCTGAGGGGCCTGGTACTATTTAGGCAACAGCCTAGGTTGTATTGCAGTTGTTATGGGCAAAGGTAACCGCTTAACATCAGGTGAGCCTTATAGCTCGTTTCGCCATTCTACAACGTGTATCAGAAATGCGTGGTCATATTTTAAGAGGTCATCAGGGCATAGCATAGAACAACCTTTACTATAGGAGCAACCCTGAAATCGCGAAAATAAAAACAGCTGATCCTTACATTTTGTCGAGCGACATCGATGATTTAGTAAGGAACATCTGATATTTTTTTCGCGATTCCAGGGTTGGTCCCATAATAAAAGTTGTTCTATGCCCTGAATGAGCTCTTAAAATATGACCACGCATTTCTGATACACGTATATTATACAAAATAAATCAAAAAACATCCAAACATCTTCACCAACATACACATTTATAATTTATAGGATAGGATAGTAGGATTTTAAGTACTTACCTGAATTTCAACGATGCCAAATCTTATTAAAGCTTCATAATATAATAATCATAGTATAAGTTAATTCATTGTTCTTAAGTAAATGACTTCCTGTTTTTATTTATACTGGCCGCGGGTTCAATTTCTGCACGGAAAAAATGTTGGAATTTCTCAGATATACAACAACGTATTATTGAAATAAGTGAAAACATGTTAAGGGGTCATTGTACTCATCTCTATGGACAACTTTTACTACGGGCAACCTGTAATCGTGAAAATAAATCAGCTGATCCCTACATTTTGTAGATTTATGTGAACACAAAATTAAATTGATTAAATTTAATTTAATTTAAATGAATTAAATTGAATCTATTTTAATTGTGAATTTTTTCCCATGTAAAAGTTGTTCATAAAGATGAGTACAATGACCCCTTAAGAGGTATTCAGTTATTTCAATAACACGTTGTATACTTATTTGTACACACGTGAATATTTATTATTCAATACAGAAGAAATCTTGTGTAAAAGAAGGATTTAAAAAAAAACTGGGTACCTATTGTTACGACGTTTGTATAGCACGTACGTTTCTGCTTACAGGGAAAATTATGTGATGCTTGCAAGACATCTACTTTGTTTACCTTTCATTTTACTTGTTTATCTACACTCGTATTGTAAAATTGTGTGATGCTTGTAAGCAAGACATCTACTTACTTCGTTTACCTTACATTTTACTTGTTTATCTACACTCGTATCGTAAAATTGTGTGATGCTTGTAAGCAAGACATCTACTTACTTTGTTTACCTTTCATTTTACTTGTTTATCTACACTCGTATCGTAAAATTGTGTGATGCTTGTAAGCAAGACATCTACTTACTTTGTTTACCTTTCATTTTACTTGTTTATGATACTGCTTGGCACGATTATCTAGGAATTTTGCCGGGGCTCCAGCACGGCTCGGTTTCGGCTCAATGTTTTCTTCTTTACTTTACAATATAATAATAAATAAATATTTTAGGGACATTTTTACACAGCATCATCTTAGTCCCAAACTAAGCACTATGCACTAGACAATTGTACTAGACAATGGACATAATACTTACATGCTTTTTTTTTGTAAATACATACTTATAATACATAAGAAACCACCAGACAAACACAAACACTTATATGTTCATCACACAAATATTTGTGTCTTGTGGGAATCGAACCTACGACCTCGTGATCAGCAGTCCGACACTCGAACCACAGACATCGTGGTCGATTTATTATTATTATTTATTATTATTAATAATAATAATAAATTGTTTATTTCAGGAAATCCCATAGAAAGTTTTACAAAGTTTAACTTAACCTAATGTTCGCACACGTAATCAAATATCACAATTAAAATAACATCTGTTATCACACCTTTAAAAATAAAATAAAATAGTATAAAATACAATAAAAATCAAATAAGATTATAAAATTAAAATTACAGTCAGCTGGAGGGACTCAACTCCAACCTGAACTGATCACCTATCCATGTGCAGGCTTATCCAGTGTGCCAACAGTGGAGAATCCCACCTGTCGGCACACACACTCAGATTGCTGTTGGGGCTGCCACGCACGTGACCCAGTACTGATGCACAACGCTTTCTAAGAATAGCATGGAAGCCAATATCCTCAATATCCGCAGTAGGCAGTGCGTTGGTGGCGCTAATATTATTTTTCACAACTTTGTATGCTTACAGAACAGAAGAATTGCATTCGTAATTTGTCCATGTGCAGATAAGAAAACAAATCATTATCATCATCATCATTTCAGTCAAAAGACGTCCACTACTGGACATAGGCATCCCCCAATTAAGGGGGGATATGCAATAATCGCCACGCTTAGCAGGGTTGGCGATCGCAGTTGGTTGGTTAAATACTCAGAGAATGCTGGCTGCTGCCCATCCTCTGGTGAATCCCTTGGTCGCCTTTTACGACACCCATGAGAAGAGATAAGGGTGGTGCAATTCTTTATGTCCGCCACCACACGGAACAAATATTTTGATAAGAAAACAAATACTTTGATTATATTTTAGAAAAGAGGAAACAATAATTCTTATTAATTATTTTTACGCATTTACGCATGCGAAGCGAAATCTAACGATTTAAATTGTGGAAATAAAAAATCACTCACGAGCAGGATTCGAACCTGCTACTCCTGGCTAATATCTAATTCTTATTATTGATATGAGTTATCCTCGAAGACATTATGAGATTATGCTGTGTATAGGTTGGTATTGGTACAGGGGGGTAATTCTCGCATTGTAGACATTATCTCGAACTCGACATAATGTCGAAACAAGATGGCGAATGTCGATTGAAAATAAATTTTCGTATCCTCAGAATGTCACGTTAGAGATATGTCTACGCCTAGCACTCTAAATACAAAGAGTTCATTGTAGTTGACATTACCGGCGACATTTTTTGTGGACATTTAAAATTAGAGATTATCGAATCATTCTCTTTCTCGAATTAGACATTTTTCTTTATAACGCGAGATTTGGAACCCTGCTGTTCTTCCATCATTCGTCAATGACGGTTTTAGATTGCTCTCTGACATCAGGAGGCATGACTTTACAATAAATCCGAACTTTGGGCTGCTACTAAGAATTTCCTATCCTAACGAAATAGCCCAAGAATGAATGTCATTTTGTCCAAAAACATCTTTCAAAGGCAAAGTCATAAGTTTTGATTTCGAATAAGCATTTACATGCATTCTTTCTAGGAAATCGTATCCATGGCTCTAATTTATATAGGTACTCAGTAGCCGAACTTGCGACTACTAAACCTGAGTCCTACAATATATTTTCTCTGCCATGTTGATTAGTGAAAGGACATTTATTGCATCAGCTGCGCCATGTTGTTCAGGACTGGACATGATCCAATTAAGCTGAACGGCAAATAGCGCCAGCGGTGTTAGTGGGTACCAGTGAAATAAGATAGGTAGGTATATTTCACTGGTGGGGCCAGACTGGAAAACTGTTATGTATATTCTTATGATAACATTCAATTAAACTGAGTAATCCAAAATGAATCTCTGGTAGAAAGCCACCATAAGGGTTTTGACCGTTAACTGTAAAAAGTTGAGAGTAAATCTCTCAACTCAGGTACCTAAAGGTTTTAGTTACATTCATTAATTTTGTTCAGATAAGTACTTTATTGTTAATTTATTGATATTTCAAAATACATAAAGAATTTTGACTAAAATACATGAAATCATAAACTAGGGTGCATAAAATTAGTGTGTAACGTATAGGAAAAACAAAAAATAAAGGGTACTATTTTTATTTATTTATTTAATAAATTACAACAACATTTTTTAAAACAAATCGATGATGATATTAATTGACACTATATCTATAGGTATGGTAAAAGATGAGTGTGGTGACAACCTTAATCGACAGTTGCCCTATTATTCTTTACAATACAGGCTGCTCAAATTCACTTTAAAGGCATGCGTGCACCTATCGGTTCCGTGTAGCGTAGTGCATCCACAGCGTACGGATTGCCGACGAACTTCTATGAGCAATCGGATTTTCAACATTGACATTCCGATGCCGATGACGTCACCCGTTTGTATACAATGCGTTTCGTCCGATGTGTACAATTACGATAGGTGAACACGTGCCTTTAGAAAGTACTCTTACTTGGAATCTATGTATTACATTGTAGGTATTAGTCTACAACTAAGTTCTCACAGGACGATTTCCGACATCAGCTAATACATTTTTCACGTATATAAAATTTTATTTTATTACGTTTTCTATACCAAAAATCGATCCGTGGGTACCAGACAGCGAAATTTTGGATAATGAATTACAAACTATTATCTAACGGCCAAAATTAATATCCAATCTATCCACGATTTGCCCTACTAGAGATAGGATTTTGACATAAGCTCCATACAAAATATGTCAAATTTCTATCTCTAATAGGATAAATCGTGGATAGATTGGATATTAATTTTGGCCGTAAGTCTGTTGAATCAAATCCTTAGTAGATACGTGTCTATGTTGAGAATTGTGGATTTTCTATAAAATTATGTAATTATTCTACTGAATATTTTTTTTGTGATTGTTCAAAAAGATAACTCGATTCTAATTTGTTGAACACGAAACTCTATATCAAATAACCTCATTAGTATTTACAATATTACGTTTGGCACAAGGGTTCTATAAAGTATCACATACTACATTTTACCCGAACATATGAAGGCGATAGGTAGATACCTATCTATAGGAAAAGGTGGGATTGCTTTGAAATACACCTAATGGATGAAATAAAAAATGCAAGATATTTTTGAAATGTGTGTCTACAACGAGGAAAAGGATTTCAGGTTTTTTTTTTTGTATTTTAATGGTGTTTTATTTTTGAGCTTCTATTATTTTATGCTAAGTTATTTTTTGTATAGTGCAAACCTCGAACAGCCCATATTTTCCATCAGAATAGTATCGGAGGTATTTTTTTCAAAACCACAAGATTACCTTCAAAATCACAAGATTATTACACGATTATTGACGGCGTCTGTGGTCTAGTGGTTCCAGAATCGGACTGCTGATCACGAGGTCGTGGGTTCGATTCCCACAGGACACAAATATTTGTGTGATGAACATAAGTGTTTGTGTTGGTCTGGGTGTTTCTTATGTATTATAAGTATGTATTTACAAAAAAAAGTATATAAGTATTATATCCATTGTCTAGTACCCATATCACAAGCTCTGCTTAGTTTGGGACTAGATGGTGCTGTGTAAAAAGGTCCCGAAGATATTTATTTATTTATTTATTTATTACACTACATGCTTTTATAGTAATTATAGTAAGTTGCCCAGTAGGAAGTCGAGAAAGTGAACGATTTCTTGCAGAGGCTACCTGATGCACGGAAACTCATCGAGCCGAAGTTCTTGGGCCTATATAATAATTACAATCCGCTGGTGCTGAATTTAAATATAATAACCAAAATACCTTCTTAGGTTTTCGCGATCACTACACATTGCACTTTGCATGCTGCAAAGCTTTCGAAACGTCAGGAAAACCAATTTAAATAATATACAAGATTTAATACAACCCATACCATACCATACCACACTACCATACATATACATTTTATACCCATTTGGTACAATAACGAGACACATATCACACTTTTATATTGTATTTTTACTTGTATGTCCTGTGTCTTGTTTTTTGTACTAAATAAACGTTTTATCTATCTATGTAATCCGGTTAAACTTTGTTTTATTATAATAACCAAGTTGTTATTTTGTTGTGGTTTAAAAACTCATAATCCATTCTCCTAGTGATTCTGAACACACTATATACTAACATTCAGGTTTGCACTATACAAAAACAAACGCTGTAGGTAGGATATGGAAACAAAATGATCCTAGATGGCAGATCTAAACAGTGTTATTACTAAAAAGTGTATATAAATCAAAGAGGCGGATTAAACATGTGAAATTACAAAAGGTACGTCGTATTTGTTCCCAAAAGGTCAACGCTAATATCAGTAAAATTCTCTGGATATACATAGTTCATAAATTATTACTCTCTTAGTATTATTGTACTTAATTGAGAAAATTTTGAATAAGTACAACTAGGGTTCGCGTCTAGACTACAAGGTATATGAATAATGTAGTGACGAGTAGGTCTGCGTACAGAGGGGGTGCGCTGTTCTCGTCGGCGGGGAGAAACGAGCTGGGCGCGGCCGGGGCTGACACGGCGTGGTTGTGGACGCGCGACTCCTCATAAGCCCCGCTGCCCTCCCCCTCGTCCTCGTCATCGTCAGATGGCACCGTCGGCTCCTGCTTCAAAGGCTCAGCCCTCGGCTTTTCTGAGTCTCTCAAAATAGACTGAGTGTTCATTGTCCCAGGAACCGCTATCACAGTAGTCAACTGAGACGTATTTCTCACAATCGCTTTAGCCGCTTCAGTTACTTCAATTGTTATCGCTTTGTAAAGATTCTCCTCTGTGACATTCGTGAATTTGGATGCTTGAAAGAATATTTGCGCCACATCGCTACTATTGTTCGTGAGGTTAAATGTGAAGTTGAGGAGCTCATATCTCAATTCGGGCGAAAACGGCGCATTGCAGAGACGACTGTTGCAGACACACGTCAATTCGATTGAGTTGTTCGACGGATTCCATAATGAACAAGGTGTATTCGTGGCCGCGGCGCAAGTCAGCGATGATACGAAATCTGTCGAGAGAATTAATAGCATTTTATTATTCTATCCGGTAACACCTTAAACGTTTTCAATCTAAAAACATTGTAAGTCTAAGCCGGGCGTCGCCGTCGGCGTCGTCGGCTTTAAAGAAATATGATAATTTTCATCCAATTTCCCTCACCGCTTATTCAACTCACAATAACATTACCATTCCTCGCTGAAAGAGCAATTTTTCTTTGACAGAGCAATAACATACTAGAGTGTAATGAAATTACGCCTTTAGGCACTCTCATGGGCTTTATTTTCATTTCATTTTACATGCATTCTCTGCAAGGTTCATTTTGAGTGTATTTAACTTTTTATAAACTTAGTTATAAGTGATGAAAACATACAAAATTAATGTTTGAGAATCTATTAGGTAACTATGACTTTGTGCCGTTTGGGGTCGAAACACTCGGGTCATAGGGTTAGAGTGCGCGCTCCCTTTTTAAGGAAATCTCCAAGAGGCTGGTGGACACTTCGCGTGACCAGAGGGCTGGCTTGTTCTTTGGTCAAAGAATAAGCGTTGCCATTCAACGTGGCAACGCTGCCAGTCTTCTGGGCACTATGCCGGATGACAGCGGTGTGGAGGAATATTTTGACGCCTAGGCGCGCCTTTTTGTATCATTTTATTTTGTACTTTGTAAATATTGTATAATTTTATTTTGTAGTTTGTAAATATTTTCTAAAGAGTAGTTTTTAGAGTGTACATAATTATTGTAAAACTGATCGTGTTAATTAAAATAAAAAATGTTTGAGATGAGTTTGTGTGAATGACCGAATTCGTTTGACCACTTTTTTTAATTTCTTACCTTTTCTGATTTCACAATACAATATCATCTCAAGGCATCATGCAGGTATTTGCAGTTTTAAATGCTTAGTTTTAGTACTAGATGCTTGCTTGTTTGCTTAGTAGTAATTTTGTGAAGTATGTTGTTTGTTAGGTACTTACCAGGGGCGATAGCGACGGTGGCACACATCGGTCGGTCGTCGGGACACGGGACGGACGGCCAGCCGACAGCGCCAGACTCGCACGCGGTGCCATTCACGCGGGCGCACGCGTGGCACCGGCTCGGACGAATGTCTGGAAACAAAGGGACATTCATAATATATGTCGCAGAGTTCACAACGTTCAACATCCCCAGATGTCACACCCGGAAATTTACCCTTTTAGAAACTGACGAAGCTCTGACAGCTGACAGAAAAGGTAACCATTGAACCTGCCAGGTCAAATGATATTCCTTTGCGTGAACTTACAGCTAGGAGGGTTACCGATGTGAGACGATTGACTCTGTGATTACCAACCTCGACCCACGTTCTAACGTGAGTGAGCCCAGAACCAGCTGAAGTCTAATTGAGTAACTAGATAGAACCCTTGTACTTAAGTGTCTTTTTAGGGTTCCTGCAAGGAACCCTTATAGTTTCGTAATGTCCATATGTCTGTCCGTCTGTCCTAATCCTTTACAGCTTAATAACTTCTACAGTTATAAACATAAGTCAGTATAATTTTGTTAAAAAATGGTTTAGTAGATCTCAATTTTAAAAGAATAAAAAAATTGAAATTATGTATTTAGGGGTTGGCGCCCATACATGTGTAATAGGGATGAAAATTTCCCACCTCCCACCATGGTCACCTTTGTGGGGAGGCTGGTTGCTCACCGTAAATACGCTTAAGTAAATACTCTTTTTTAAAATGATTTCGAGCATAATGTGAATATAAATTTTCGAGTAATAGAGAGAATACTGCAAAATACTTATAAACGTCCTAGTTCATAGGTCATTGACCTTAGAGAAAAATGATGTTAGCAAAAAATGCTCCTTTATTTACCTTCTATTTGGATAAATCACAAAAAGTACCCATGACATAACACACTTCTACAATTTGGCCCGCTAGAAGACGCTGTATAGCAACACGCTCGCGAATGCTGCCATCTATTTGCAATTACTATTCTCGCTTGTAATTTACACCTGCCTACGGAACCCTGTATTAAGCATGGCACGACATGCTCTTGGCCGGTTTTTGATTTATGTATCTTTTTTACGTGTTGTGTGTACTAATAGTAAATTATGATGCAAGTGAGCTAAGATGTTCATCATACATCATAAGCCGAGATTATAATGAACATTGCTCACGCGTTTCATATTTCATATGAAGGTTTTATAGTTTACGCACGCTCTACATACACTGTAAGCACTATTTAAACCAAGACTTCCATTCGATTGAGTCCCACAACGTGACAAGCAGCCTGTATCTTGTTCTAGTTATTCAAGATTTAAATATAAACAAAGCAAGATATAAATAATAAAATACAAAGAAAATGGACTCTAAGCTTGTAGTGCTCGGAATCCTTTTGTAATAATTAAATAATTAAAATTTGCTACAGTAAGTGTATACCTTTCCTATTTGACCGGGACTCTAGCCAGAGAACACAAATTTGAGAAAAAAAAACCAAGTAAAAACTTTCGTGTATTTCTCCAGTGCAAATGTAATTCCTAACGGCAAATATCTTATTACGGGGTGAAGTGCACATATCGAAAAAATTCGATTAGGCTTTGTCGGAGTCTTGGAGTCGAGCCAGGAACAGTAAAAAATAAACTGGCCAAGTGCGAGTCGGACTCGCGTAGTAAGGGTTCCGTACCTCTCAACGACCTGATACCCCATAAAAACTGATTTAATTTACTAGAGTTTATCAAAAGACATCAACGCTTAGTGCGCGAAATATGTATTTTTGCTTGTCTTTCTTACGCAGGTACTGCCACATATATCTATGTTTGTCTTATTTTTAGTATTTGTTGTTAAACTACATAATATGCACTATAATCTGACTAAGTTTGACGCTGGTATATATTACCGTTTTGAAGATAGAGCAGGAACAAAAACGTTGAAAAAAATGCATGTTTTTTGAGGTTTCTTGTATGTAACCAAAGGGTCCCCCTTTGGTTTTAGACTTTTTTTGTTTTTAGTATTTGTCGTGATACACCTCATAGCAACACATATTCTGAGAAAATTTCAACCGGTTACCTATTACCGTTCAAAAGATACAGCCCTGTGACAGACAGACGGACGGACGGACGGACGGACGGACAGCATAGCGAGAGTAATAGGGTCCCGTTTGTCACCCTTCGGGTACGGAACCCTAAAAATGAGCAAGCTTTTGTAAGCACAGGTGATGAAAGCAATAATATGATTAAAACATTAAAAAACCAAGTTAATGTGTAACTATTTGCTGCTTCTTTTAAATACTTTCACGAGTATACAGGGTTATTTGTAAAACATTAAAAAACCCTTGAAGAGATGCTTGTACTCATCAATTGAAACAACTTTTATTATGGGTCAAACCGCGAATACGCGAAAAAAAAGGCAGCTTTTCCCTACATTTGTGTTCACATAAATCATCAAAATGTAGGGAACAGCTGTATTTTCTTCGCTATCTCAAGGTTGGTCCCATAATAAAAGTTGTTCGAACTACTGGCTTAGCACTCTGCTTTTCTGCGGGTGAATATGCGTGCCCAGTGTGGCACCGTTCCGCCCATTCCAGAGAAGTAGATGTTGCACTAAAATAAACTTGCCGAACAATCACAGGCTGCCTCAAACCAACTCCACTTGTCGTACTTTATCCTACAGCTGGTATAGCGCCCCCACAAGTCCGTAGAGAGGTTGCGTGCGCAGTGGAGAAGCACAAACAAGAGTCTGATGCAAGACATCCACTATTTAGCGCTCAATTACCAACACAAAGGTTAAAAAGTCAGCACAGTTTTTTAAAATCGGCAGAGGCCCTATCGGGGTGCCCGGTTGAGGCCCGTCATAAACTATATAACCTTCCCTGGTCAACCTGGAAGTCACTAAACCGACTACGAACTCAAGTAGGAAGAAGCAAGTCCAATCTCGCCAAGTGGGGCTATATTGAAAAAACAGCGACAGGGTGTGGTTGTGGCACTGACCCCCAATCGATGAGTCACCTCTTACACTGCCCTTTGTGTCCCGAAACCTGTAGCCTGGGTGACCTTTGCGTTGCCACTGATAACGCCGTTGAAGTGGCAAAGTTTTGGGCTTGCCAAGTGTGACCCAAGAGATTACTTAAATAGAAATACCATCGACACGAAGAAGAAGAAGTTTGGCAAACCGACTTGCAGTACCATTTAGGCAACAGCCTAGGTTGTTATGGGCAAAGGTAACTGCTTAACATCAGGTGGGCCTTTAGCTCGTTTCGCCATCCTATACTATAAGAAAAAATGCCCATAACCTACCCATAATAGCAGGGATCGTTATACTTGAAACTGGAGTTGCAAGCAACCACAAATAATATGTATTAGTAAGTTGTAAGTAATTGCGCAGAGGCAGTCGTATCATAACTCAAGCGAAGTCGAAAGTTGCTTGACACGCAGCCATAACAACAAACAAGTGAGGGTCTGTGAGCTGCGGTGTGAACGCAACCCTTACAACTTTGATCACGACTTGCCAACTATGTATATACAGGCTGAATCCTACTATAAATATGAAAGTTTGTGAAGATGTTTGGACGTTTGTTACTCAATCACGCTGTAAGGGCTGAACGGATTGTGATGTTTGGAATACAGATGGAACATATCCCGGATTAACATATAGGCTACTTTTTATCCCGGGAAGATGAACAGTTCTAGAGGGATTCGCGGTAAAGGACATGCACGAGGGCGAAACTGGACATAGGCTAATGTATATATTTCAGCACAAGGTAAGTTTTTGATGAACTAAAATGTAAAAAATTACATTTTAACTAATAATGGTGACGAGTTGGTTTGTGAGCAGTGAATGATTATGTATTCCATTCCATTCAAAAACAGGTTGGTTATAATAACTTTATTGATACAAAAACTTTTGTTACGATAGGAAATTAACAATTCTAGGTTACAAGTACAGATTTAGTTAAAAAAGGTTGTTCAAATAATGGGAACCCTGTCTCTTAAACTAGAGGGTCTTGTGAATTAGAAGTTAGTACTCTACTTTGTATCCAAATATTATTAATTGTTCATCATTAACTTAACCTAATGTTAACTAATTATTAAAGAAAATGTAAAAAAAAAAAATGGTTTTGCTTGTACAATATGTGCTTCATATTCATATTTTGTTTAGTTAATAGGTACCTACTTATAGAGACATTTTCAATTTACTGAATCCTTAAATTAAAGCTTAATCGTTTAAAATAAATCACCCTCTATAATACACGCTGCGCTATAAATATACACGCCAGTCATGACCCTGCTTCTGTCTGGGGAAAGGCGTTATAAGTATTTTCCGAACTTTTCGGAAATTCTTTCAGCTTTAGATTACAGAAAGCAAGTGATATACGGGGTTTTTCAATACACAATGTGATTTTATCTTTTAACTCCCGCTCCGGCTCTGCACGGTTACGTATATAAATTAAATGATACACCTAAACCTTCCTCGAAGACAGACAATCGCGGCGGAGGACTTTATCTATACTATAAGTATGTATTATAAGCATGTATTTACAAAAAAAAAGTATATAAGTATTATATCCATTGTCTAGTACCCATATTACAAGCTCTGCTTAGTTTGGGACTAGATGGTGTTGTGTAAAATGTCCCAAAATATTTATTTATTATTATTTATTTATAAGTATTTTTTATACACGTAGATAGTTATAAATCTTGCGTGGCTGACATATTAGCTCTGTTTATATTTAGTTCTGTATATATTTAACAGCAGATAGACGACCTGAATAGTGTTGGACAGAAAGGTATTGAGTTTCACAGTCACTGCAAAAACAAATTGCGTTTAAAACCACAAAAAAGCCACAAAATAAAAGGTCAAACAGTTTGACGTGCGGACGACTGTACGTCGCTCGTTTCGACTACTATTATAAATGTAAAGCTTTTATTTAAATTGTTTCACTGTCAGTCTGCTACAAATCTTGCAAGTCAATTTTGTGTAGGGATACCATACGTCTGGAATTTTCCGGACATGTCAAGATATTTGGTCCTTTGTCCGAAATGCGAAGAATTTTAAGTTGTACGGAATTTCCTCACTTCAACTTTACCTACTCGTACCCGCATCGCAAATGCATCGCCTCACGCAAGAAATCGACATTAGAAATGTTATAGAAAATGTCAGAATTTTTCTGCAAATGTCCGGAATTTTCTCCGGATTTTGTTTTATTGTGGCAACCCTAATTTTAAGCCAGTTCTCTCTATCAAAACAAGCTGGGATTTTGCACACTTATGCATATTAAGCCGCGTTTTAACTACCCTGCCGAGCGAACATTTTGATCCTGAGTGCCGATTCCGAGTTTGACACTTACCGCATACTGTGTCGAATGCGTCGACTTCCTTTCATAAATCAGTAGTTTCTCAGGGGCGCTAATGATTTATGAATTTAAAAATGAAACTCAACGCATTCAACCCAGTATACGGTAAATGTTCTGCCAACATTCGGTCAAAACAAAAAGCATCTGTTTTTACTACAATGAGACAAAAGAGAGCGAACAATCGTTTGAGGAGTTCAACCTCACTTCCTCCTCCTCCTTTCATCACTGAATATACGTATTCACTTGGTCAAGTGTTTTCATTTACCGCAGAACGATTGATGCTTGCTGAAAAATTTGTAAATTTGTAGCACCCCTCGCGGATATTAGAAGGAACTGCTGATATATGAATGAAAGTTGACGGATTCGATGGATCGATGGAAGTATGTGATATGTGTCAAACTTGCACTAGGCACCCAGAAATGTTCAGAACACCCAGTGAAACGGTGAAAATACAATAATACCTAGTTTTAATGAGATTTTATTTTAATTGTTTAACAGAATCCACTCCTTAGATAGCCGTAATGTCGAATTAGTTCAGTGTGGTTTAGATAATTGTAACGAAGTTTGACAAACTGTCATGGTATTTGGTGTAAGCTTTCACCACCACTTAAAAGTTAACAGTCTTATGAAAATTGTATAAAGGACCTTTGAAGTGAAATTTTATACGGCCAGGGCAAGAATGAACAATCTACAGATATCAAATTAAGAACAGAATTTAACGAAACAAGATACACAATTTCTTAAAGAAATCATTGTTTTTAAAGTTAAAAAACTGTGGCTTCCTCACTAGTTGAGCCTGTTTCGTGGAGGCATTTGCTTTAGAACAGTGTAAAGTGGATAAACGAGCCTTATTCCAGCAGATTTTTAAGACTTATAGGACCACTGAGCAGTGGGACCACGAACCCACAATGGTTGGTCATATTAGTGGGACCACGAGTCAATCATCTAAAGTATCATGGCGAGATTCGTACATTGATTTGTACAAAAAAATAAAGATTTGTAGAGAAATTGGAATAGTTTTACTATTGATCTTTGGTCCATAAGGAATAATTTTCGGCATATATGATATTTTTTAAACGCCGCAATAAAAAAATAATTTAATTTATCATCCCATTGCATTGCTACCATCGACCTAATTTCCTAACATGACTAAAATTGACAGCTGGCTGTATGACGCGTTTAGAAATTAGCTCTATTTGTGCTATTTATTTCTTTTAGTTTATAAACATGCAGTAGTACGCCACGGATTGCCCCCATTATCTAGATCTTACGTTTTCTTTGTCCATCCAAAGGTCGTCTATAAGATATCGGTTTTAGCGGTAAGAGTAGTAGGGATTCGCCGATACTGGATCAAGTCTGGGGGCCGACGCTGCCGACTAGTCTCACATGGCACATATGACCGCGAAATGATTAAGTTAGTCTTATAAAACCGCGAATTAATTTGATTACACGTATCAAACCGCGAATTAATTTGATATCAAACCGCGAATTACTTTATCGATCCGCGAATAAATTTGATATCAAAACGCGAATTAATCAGACTACACGTATCAAACCGCGAATTATGTTGATTGATCGATCTGATCGCGGGTTTGGTCTTTGCTGGTAGTAGTAGGGATTCGCCGATACTGGATCAAGTCTGGGGGCCGACGCTGCCGACTAGTCTCACATGGCACATATGACCGCGAAATGATTAAGTTAGTCTTATAAAACCGCGAATTAATTTGATTACACGTATCAAACCGCGAATTAATTTGATATCAAACCGCGAATTACTTTATCGAACCGCGAATAAATTTGATATCAAAACGCGAATTAATCAGACTACACGTATCAAACCGCGAATTATGTTGATTGATCGATCTGATCGCGGGTTTGGTCTTTGCTGGTAGTAGTAGGGATTCGACGATACTGGATAAAGTTACTCTTGTCAAAGATTCACCGGCTAAGATAATGCCATAATCAGGTACTTCTTTTTTTGTTTTGGGGGCATTGTTAAGCGTTTATGAGTTGTATTTTTATTAATTCTATTGTAAGGATTTGCCTTATTCTTCTCAGAAACTGGCTATTGTGTTTTATTTTAATTACCTTTTGAAGCATTTTTTAATCCAATAGAGAGTTGTTCTAACGATCCGAGTAAATCATCAACTACTAATATTCAAAAACATGAAATGTATAGTTTTGGGTATTGTATAAAGCGTTCATATGACGACATATTATCAAAATGAGATATATAGTGCCCAAAAATTGTGTACAAGTATTCATGAAACATTTATGTAAAGACCTAAAAACAATATGTGAAAAAATTGCTTCAATCATGTCCTGTTTCATTAAAAAACGAAGATAAAAATATTATTTCAAACAAAAAAATCTGTCGTATTTGTGAAACTTAATTAACAGATGAACATTTTTATGATTTCGATTGGCATACTTGTATATTTAGAGGTGTTGCACATGAAATATGTAATTCTAAGTTTAGAACACCCCGTCATATTCCTGTTTTTGTTTTTACGTAACTTAAGTTATTACGACGCTCATTTTATTGTTCACGGATTAAATTTTGATAACGGTGAAGTTGAAATTATTCTTCAAAATAAATAAAAATACATATCATTTTATAAAAAGTTAAAAATAAATAATCAACAAGTTAGCTAAAGGTTCCTAGACTCTTTAAATTTTTTATCATGTAGTTTAGATCAGTTGGCTAAAATTCTATAAAAGTGTTTTTATTTTTATATTATCAGACTCTAAGAAAATGTAATGGACATTATTCTTAGTTAATAAACATACACGTAACATAGAAAAATAATATAAATTTTGATGACAGTGATGTTGAAATTATTCTTCAAACTAAAGAAAAATAAATTTCCTTTTCTAAAAAGTTAAAAATAAATAATCAACAAGTTAGCTTATGATTCGTAGATTCCTTAATTTTTTTTATCATTAAGTTTTTTTATCAATTTGTTAAAAATTAAAATTCTGTAAAAGTGTTTTTAATTTTATATTATCAGACTCTAAGAAAATGTAATGGATATTATTCTTAGTTAATAAACATACACGTAACATAGAAAAATTATTTAAATTTTGATGACAGTGATGTTGAAATTATTCTTCAAACTAAATAAAAATACATATCATTTTATAAAAAGTTAAAAATAAATAATCAACAAGTTAGCTAAAGGTTCGTAGACCCTTAAATTTTTTTATCATGTAGTTTAGATCAGTTGGCTAAAATTCTATAAAAGTGTTTTTATTTTTATATTATCAGACTCTAAGAAAATGTAATGGACATTATTCTTAGTTAATAAACATACACGTAACATAGAAAAATAATTTAAATTTTGATGACAGTGATGTTGAAATTATTCTTCAAACTAAAGAAAAATAAATTTCCTTTTCTAAAAAGTTAAAAATAAATAATCAACAAGTTAGCTTATGATTCGTAGATTCCTTAATTTTTTTTATCATTTAGTTTTTTTTATGAATTGGTTAAAAATTAAAATTCTGTAAAAGTGTTTTTAATTTTATATTATCAGACTCTAAGAAAATGTAATGGACATTATTCTTAGTTAATAAACATATTCCTTAATTATTTTTATCATTTAGTTTTTTTATGAATTGGTTAAAAATTCTGTAAAAGTGTTTTTAATTTTATATTATCAGACTCTAAGAAAATGTAATGGACATTATTCTTAGTTAATAAACATACAGGTAACATAGAAAAATAATATAAATTTTGATGACAGTGATTTTGAAATTATTCTTCAAACTAAAGAAAAATAAATTTCCTTTTATAAAAAGTTAAAAATAAATAATCAATAAGTTAGCTTATGATTCGTAGATTCCTTAATTTTTTTATCAGTTAGTTTTTTTATCAAATTGGTTAAAATTCTGTAAAAGTGTTTTTAATTTTATATTATCAGACTCTAAGAAAATGTAATGGACATTATTCTTAGTTAATAAACATACACGTAACGTAGAAAAATAAGTTAGATGAAAATTATTTTGTAGGCTAGATTGTAATGCATTATTAGAATAGTGTTTTTTTTATAATAAGGAAAAAAAATTGTTTAGATCAGTTTGCTAAAAATCTTCATGACGATCAATTTGGAGAATTAAAAAGAAACTTCCCTAATAATCAAGATGTAATTGCTTAAAACTAACGTCACTACGTAACCAAGTCCATTTTATAGCTCACTTACAGATTCTCATATTCATATTAATTTATTTGTAAAGTCAATTTACACGTCATTAGTTTTATAAATCGTTACATATTATCATAGAATAGAATCTTATTAAGTAGGTGTTAAGGTAAAAATATAAAATTGTACAAAAATAAAATAAAGTTACAATAGAAAATACATGTCTAAAGAGTCAAATTCAAATGTCACAAAATAATAAAAAGTCAAAAAACTAAGCATGTCACAACTTTAAATTTAAATGATATTAATTACATTCAAAAACAGATGTCATAATTAAAATAATTAAATAATATTAACAAACATATCCAAACGATGATTACAATCATGCAAATGATATTTGACAACACTTTCATTGTCGTTAGTATGTTTGATTATTCGGACTTATATTTGAAAACGGATGTTTTACTTTTACTCGTGTATTTTTTAGAAGTTTGTTTGGAGTACCCTGATGTCCATGATTTACATTCGAACTATCCTTTATGTCCAGACAATATTTGTTTACTAAAGAAACTAAGTTCGTTAGATAAATTCATTACAGAAATCTAAAACAATGTATTGAAATGAGGATAAAGTTAGTTAAAATTCATAGAGTTTTAAGATTTAAACAGAGCCCTTGGTTAAAAAGATATATAGATTCAAATTTAAATTTCAGAACATTAGCTAAATCAGATTTTGAAAAAGACTTTTACAAGTTAATGAACAATTCTGTCTTTGGTAAGACGATGGAAAATATTTTGATAAAATGGTAAATGTAAAATTGGTAACTCACTGGGAAAACCACGGTAAAATTTTCGGTGCTCAAGATTTAATTGCGAAACCGAGTTCCATAGTTTACCAATATTTTCAGAAAATTTAGTTGCGGTTCAAACGCGGAAAACCAAATTAAAACATAACAACCCAATTCTTTTAGGATTTTAGATATTTCAAAAACTTTTATGTATGATTTTTATACATTTTTATAACTACATGTGTAAAAAATTTAACAACAAAATTATGTTATTATATACAAATACTGATAGTTTGATATTATCAAATTTTTACAAATGATTTTTATGATGATATAAAACCAGACCTCGATGTCCCTACATACTTTGATACATCAGACTATGACTCAAATATTGTTTTCGGATACCCAAAAAGAAATAAAAAGAAATTAGGTTATTTTAAAGACGAAAATAATAGAAAAAAAAAATGTAGGGTATAAGATAAAAACTTTATGCTTTTGATGTTGAGGATAAATTCATAGCAAAAGCGAAAGGTGTAAGCAAAAGTATTACCAAAAACATAAATATGGTGAAGTCATGTCTATTTAATAAAAAATTTCAATATTGTAGTATGCTTACATTTACATTGCATTATATGATAAAGATATTTTGTTAAGTTTCTGAGTAAAAATTGTATGTTTTTAATTTTGATGACGGAAAGTTAAAAATAAATAATCAATAAGTTGAACTCGAGGAAGAATTGAGCAAGTTACGATAGGATATCATAGTCTGCTGCCCGACCAGTAGCTGGCGTAGCTTGGCGTGGCTGGCACAGCTGGCGTAGCTGACACAGTTGGCGTAGGTGGCGCGGCTGACGTAGCTGACACAGCTGGCGTAGCTGGCCCAGCTGGCGTAGTTGGCGCAGGTAGCGTAGCGTCGAGGGTGGTTGTGTGAATACTCACGGGTTCCTACGCCCCCGGCTAAGGTAGTTGAAGGAACACCGTGGTGGTTTTAGTCGGTAAGAGTCCGACACTGGCTCCACCTACCCCGGGCGGAGTGCGTTCATGAGGATTTCCCCACGGCAAAAAAAGGGTTATCTGAAGTCCGAAGACAGCGGGAGGGCGATCAACTTTCCCAGTGCGGTGTCGGGTTCATCGTCCACAAGTCTCTGGTGAACAACGTAGTGAAGATAGAGAGTGTGCGTCGACTAGGGTGGCGTACCTTATACTCAGATTAAGCAAAAGGTATTCGTTGAAGGTCGTACAGGTATACGCCCCGACCTTGACACATCCCTGAAGATATCCTCCAATGCAGCAGTGAACAGTTTCGGAGAAATCACATCTCTCTGTCTCACGCCTCGCTGCAGAAGGATAGGTTTCGAGGCTTGGTCCTATAATCGGACTGACATAGTGGCTTTTTCAAACAAACACTTTAACACTTCGATATATCGATAGTCAATCTGGCACCGTTGAAGAGACTGTTGTACAGCCCAAGTCTCGATCGAATGGAAGGCTTTCTCGTAGTCCACAAACGCTAAACAAAGAGGCAAGTTATACTTTTCGGTTTTCTGTATTACCTGCCGCACCGTATGTATGTAGTCTACGATGTTAAAGCCTTTTCGGAACCCAGCCTGTTCGGGGGGTTGGAATTCATCAAACCTGCGTGAAAGACGGTTCGTAATGATTCTTGAAAACAGCTTGTTATCTACAAGTGTTGGTGGTTCAGGAGTGAATGAGGCCTATAGTTCTTCAGTAGAGTATTATCGCCCTTTTTGAAGAAAAGCACCACCACACCTCTGCTCCATGCCTGTGGCGTTCTTCCCTCGAGAATGACAGAATCAAACAACTTCTGAAGTGCCTTAACGATCGGTTTTCCACTAACCTTCAGGAGCTCGGCAGTAATGGCGTTTCAAGGACTTTGAGATCTGTCTATTGAGCCGCCGGTACTTAGTCGCATCATCTGAGGGCTGAGAATCATCTCGCGTCTATCCGCATTTCTACAAACCCATGGTTGTAATCGTCCACTAAGCTCCCTAGACATTCGAAACGATTCTGAATTTCGAGCTAAAAGCTGCGAGTGGGGCAATTTGGATATGGATATCGGAATCACCGGGTAGAACTGGCGGCTCAATAGACAGATCTCAAAGTCCTTGAAAAGTGACCTACGCCGATTTAATACTGAACGTATTGAAGACGCGATAGAGAAGGACAAGGGTTCCAAAGTCTTCACAAGGGACCTGTCTATTGGACAGACCCAGGTTGCAAAACTGAGGAACGACGATGGCAGAGTCGTATCCTCCAAGCCAGAGCTCTTGAAAGAGGTCGAGAATGGACAGTTATAAACGTCCACGCGGAAACCCGCTGCAAATCGGGCGAACAACCAAAGAGCTCGAGTGACCCGACACTATACCAAATATATTCCAGACATCAGCCTGTACGAGATTAGGATAGCTCTGAAGCCGCTCAAAAACAAGGCGCCGGGTGATGACGGAATTACGGCCGAACTCCTGAAGGTTGGTGGAAAACCGATCCTTAAGGCCCTTCAGAAGTTTTTTGATATAACTTGCCTCTTTGTTTAGCGTTTGTGGACTACGAGAAAGCCTTCCATTCGATCGAGACTTGGGCTGTACAACAGTCTCTTCAACGGTGCCAGATTGACTATCGATATATCGAAGTGTTAAAGTGTTTGTTTGAAAAAGCCACTATGTCAGTCCGATTATAGGACCAAGCCTCGAAACCTATCCTTCTGCAGCGAGGCGTGAGACAGAGATATGTGATTTCTCCGAAACTGTTCACTGCTGCATTGGAGGATATCTTCAGGGATGTGTCAAGGTCGGGGCGTATACCTGTACGACCTTCAACGAATACCTTTTGCTTAATCTGAGTATAAGGTACGCCACCCTAGTCGACGCACACTCTCTATCTTCACTACGTTGTTCACCAGAGACTTGTGGACGATGAACCCGACACCGCACTGGGAAAGTTGATCGCCCTCCCGCTGTCTTCGGACTTCAGATAACCCTTTTTTTGCCGTGGGGAAATCCTCATGAACGCACTCCGCCCGGGGTAGGTGGAGCCAGTGTCGGACTCTTACCGACTAAAACCACCACGGTGTTCCTTCAACTACCTTAGCCGGGGGCGTAGGAACCCGTGAGTATTCACACAACCACCCTCGACGCTACGCTACCTGCGCCAACTACGCCAGCTGGGCCAGCTACGCCAGCTGTGTCAGCTACGTCAGCCGCGCCA
The DNA here is from genome assembly GCA_949699075.1 of Asteroscopus sphinx. NCBI lineage: Eukaryota > Metazoa > Arthropoda > Insecta > Lepidoptera > Noctuidae > Asteroscopus > Asteroscopus sphinx. The sequence goes on along the minus strand of OX453022.1, from coordinate 13,550,952 downwards.
CCTACGCCAACTGTGTCAGCTACGCCAGCTGTGCCAGCCACGCCAAGCTACGCCAGCTACTGGTCGGGCAGCAGACTATGATATCCTATCGTAACTTGCTCAATTCTTCCTCGAGTTCAACTTATTGATTATTTATTTTTAACTTTCCGTCATCAAAATTAAAAACATACAATTTTTACTCAGAAACTTAACAAAATATCTTTATCATATAATGCAATGTAAATGTAAGCATACTACAATATTGAAATTTTTTATTAAATAGACATGACTTCACCATATTTATCTTTTTGGTAATACTTTTGCTTACACCTTTCGCTTTTGCTATGAATTTATCCTCAACATCAAAAGCATAAAGTTTTTATCTTATACCCTACATTTTTTTTTTCTATTATTTTCGTCTTTAAAATAACCTAATTTCTTTTTATTTCTTTTTGGGTATCCGAAAACAATATTTGAGTCATAGTCTGATGTATCAAAGTATGTAGGGACATCGAGGTCTGGTTTTATATCATCATAAAAATCATTTGTAAAAATTTGATAATATCAAACTATCAGTATTTGTATATAATAACATAATTTTGTTGTTAAATTTTTTACACATGTAGTTATAAAAATGTATAAAAATCATACATAAAAGTTTTTGAAATATCTAAAATCCTAAAAGAATTGGGTTGTTATGTGTTAATTTGGTTTTCCGCGTTTGAACCGCAACTAAATTTTCTGAAAATATTGGTAAACTATGGAACTCGGTTTCGCAATTAAATCTTGAGCACCGAAAATTTTACCGTGGTTTTCCCAGTGAGTTACCAATTTTACATTTACCATTTTATCAAAATATTTTCCATCGTCTTACCAAAGACAGAATTGTTCATTAACTTGTAAAAGTCTTTTTCAAAATCTGATTTAGCTAATGTTCTGAAATTTAAATTTGAATCTATATATCTTTTTAACCAAGGGCTCTGTTTAAATCTTAAAACTCTATGAATTTTAACTAACTTTATCCTCATTTCAATACATTGTTTTAGATTTCTGTAATGAATTTATCTAACGAACTTAGTTTCTTTAGTAAACAAATATTGTCTGGACATAAAGGATAGTTCGAATGTAAATCATGGACATCAGGGTACTCCAAACAAACTTCTAAAAAATACACGAGTAAAAGTAAAACATCCGTTTTCAAATATAAGTCCGAATAATCAAACATACTAACGACAATGAAAGTGTTGTCAAATATCATTTGCATGATTGTAATCATCGTTTGGATATGTTTGTTAATATTATTTAATTATTTTAATTATGACATCTGTTTTTGAATGTAATTAATATCATTTAAATTTAAAGTTGTGACATGCTTAGTTTTTTGACTTTTTATTATTTTGTGACATTTGAATTTGACTCTTTAGACATGTATTTTCTATTGTAACTTTATTTTATTTTTGTACAATTTTATATTTTTACCTTAACACCTACTTAATAAGATTCTATTCTATGATAATATGTAACGATTTATAAAACTAATGACGTGTAAATTGACTTTACAAATAAATTAATATGAATATGAGAATCTGTAAGTGAGCTATAAAATGGACTTGGTTACGTAGTGACGTTAGTTTTAAGCAATTACATCTTGATTATTAGGGAAGTTTCTTTTTAATTCTCCAAATTGATCGTCATGAAGATTTTTAGCAAACTGATCTAAACAATTTTTTTTCCTTATTATAAAAAAAACACTATTCTAATAATGCATTACAATCTAGCCTACAAAATAATTTTCATCTAACTTATTTTTCTACGTTACGTGTATGTTTATTAACTAAGAATAATGTCCATTACATTTTCTTAGAGTCTGATAATATAAAATTAAAAACACTTTTACAGAATTTTAACCAATTTGATAAAAAAACTAACTGATAAAAAAATTAAGGAATCTACGAATCATAAGCTAACTTATTGATTATTTATTTTTAACTTTTTATAAAAGGAAATTTATTTTTCTTTAGTTTGAAGAATAATTTCAAAATCACTGTCATCAAAATTTATATTATTTTTCTATGTTACCTGTATGTTTATTAACTAAGAATAATGTCCATTACATTTTCTTAGAGTCTGATAATATAAAATTAAAAACACTTTTACAGAATTTTTAACCAATTCATAAAAAAACTAAATGATAAAAATAATTAAGGAATATGTTTATTAACTAAGAATAATGTCCATTACATTTTCTTAGAGTCTGATAATATAAAATTAAAAACACTTTTACAGAATTTTAATTTTTAACCAATTCATAAAAAAAACTAAATGATAAAAAAAATTAAGGAATCTACGAATCATAAGCTAACTTGTTGATTATTTATTTTTAACTTTTTAGAAAAGGAAATTTATTTTTCTTTAGTTTGAAGAATAATTTCAACATCACTGTCATCAAAATTTAAATTATTTTTCTATGTTACGTGTATGTTTATTAACTAAGAATAATGTCCATTACATTTTCTTAGAGTCTGATAATATAAAAATAAAAACACTTTTATAGAATTTTAGCCAACTGATCTAAACTACATGATAAAAAAATTTAAGGGTCTACGAACCTTTAGCTAACTTGTTGATTATTTATTTTTAACTTTTTATAAAATGATATGTATTTTTATTTAGTTTGAAGAATAATTTCAACATCACTGTCATCAAAATTTAAATAATTTTTCTATGTTACGTGTATGTTTATTAACTAAGAATAATATCCATTACATTTTCTTAGAGTCTGATAATATAAAATTAAAAACACTTTTACAGAATTTTAATTTTTAACCAATTGATAAAAAAACTTAATGATAAAAAAAATTAAGGAATCTACGAATCATAAGCTAACTTGTTGATTATTTATTTTTAACTTTTTAGAAAAGGAAATTTATTTTTCTTTAGTTTGAAGAATAATTTCAACATCACTGTCATCAAAATTTATATTATTTTTCTATGTTACGTGTATGTTTATTAACTAAGAATAATGTCCATTACATTTTCTTAGAGTCTGATAATATAAAAATAAAAACACTTTTATAGAATTTTAGCCAACTGATCTAAACTACATGATAAAAAATTTAAAGAGTCTAGGAACCTTTAGCTAACTTGTTGATTATTTATTTTTAACTTTTTATAAAATGATATGTATTTTTATTTATTTTGAAGAATAATTTCAACTTCACCGTTATCAAAATTTAATCCGTGAACAATAAAATGAGCGTCGTAATAACTTAAGTTACGTAAAAACAAAAACAGGAATATGACGGGGTGTTCTAAACTTAGAATTACATATTTCATGTGCAACACCTCTAAATATACAAGTATGCCAATCGAAATCATAAAAATGTTCATCTGTTAATTAAGTTTCACAAATACGACAGATTTTTTTGTTTGAAATAATATTTTTATCTTCGTTTTTTAATGAAACAGGACATGATTGAAGCAATTTTTTCACATATTGTTTTTAGGTCTTTACATAAATGTTTCATGAATACTTGTACACAATTTTTGGGCACTATATATCTCATTTTGATAATATGTCGTCATATGAACGCTTTATACAATACCCAAAACTATACATTTCATGTTTTTGAATATTAGTAGTTGATGATTTACTCGGATCGTTAGAACAACTCTCTATTGGATTAAAAAATGCTTCAAAAGGTAATTAAAATAAAACACAATAGCCAGTTTCTGAGAAGAATAAGGCAAATCCTTACAATAGAATTAATAAAAATACAACTCATAAACGCTTAACAATGCCCCCAAAACAAAAAAAGAAGTACCTGATTATGGCATTATCTTAGCCGGTGAATCTTTGACAAGAGTAACTTTATCCAGTATCGTCGAATCCCTACTACTACCAGCAAAGACCAAACCCGCGATCAGATCGATCAATCAACATAATTCGCGGTTTGATACGTGTAGTCTGATTAATTCGCGTTTTGATATCAAATTTATTCGCGGTTCGATAAAGTAATTCGCGGTTTGATATCAAATTAATTCGCGGTTTGATACGTGTAATCAAATTAATTCGCGGTTTTATAAGACTAACTTAATCATTTCGCGGTCATATGTGCCATGTGAGACTAGTCGGCAGCGTCGGCCCCCAGACTTGATCCAGTATCGGCGAATCCCTACTACTACCAGCAAAGACCAAACCCGCGATCAGATCGATCAATCAACATAATTCGCGGTTTGATACGTGTAGTCTGATTAATTCGCGTTTTGATATCAAATTTATTCGCGGATCGATAAAGTAATTCGCGGTTTGATATCAAATTAATTCGCGGTTTGATACGTGTAATCAAATTAATTCGCGGTTTTATAAGACTAACTTAATCATTTCGCGGTCATATGTGCCATGTGAGACTAGTCGGCAGCGTCGGCCCCCAGACTTGATCCAGTATCGGCGAATCCCTACTACTCTTACCGTCTAGCACCATCTAGTCCCAAACTAAGCAGAGCTTGTGCTATGGGTACTAGACAATGGATAAAATACTTATATACTTTTTTTTTTGTAAATACATACTTATAATACATAAGCAACACCCAGACCAACACAAACACTTATTGTTCATCACACAAATATTTGTGTCCTGTGGGAATCGAACCCACTACCCCGTGATCAGCAGTCCGACACTCGAACCACTAGACCACAGAGGTCGTCACACTTAGGTCATTATAGATATTAGATTATTATTGACGACCTCTGTGGTCTAGTGGGTCGAGTGTCGGACTGCTGATAACGAGGTCGTGGGTTCGATTCCCACAGGACACAAATATTTGTGTGATGAACATAAGTGTTTGTGTTGGTATGGGTGTTGCTTATGTATTATAAGTATGTATTTACAAAAAAAAAATGTATTTAAGTATTATATCCATTGTCTAGTACCCATAGCACAAGCTCTGCTTAGTTTGGGACTAGATGGTGCTGTGTAAAAATGTCCCAAAGATATTTATTTATATTTATTTTATTATTCCATTTATTTAACTAACTTACTTATTTTATACATTTTTATATATTTTATTATTCCATTTATTCTTTATTTGAACTTATCAATTACATTTTTAAATATTTTTAAAACAAATAAAAAACAAAAAAAACATTTAAAAATATAAAAAATATTTATTTATTATTATGATTATTGGTATTAGATTAGTTTGTAACTATATTTTGACGTTTTTAATTACGAGAAATTGAATTGAATTGAATTGAATTGCCTTCAGGTACCATATTAGTTTCGTTGCAGTACTCCGCAATACACAAAACGTGAATAATTATGTTTTTCCGTTCAATAGTTTGAAAAATATTCCGAACCATGAAAAAATTAGTGAACCGTTTCCCAATACGTACTCGCTGAATTTCAAACGTTATTCAACTGTAAAAACGGAATTTTGAGTCTGTTTTTTTTAGTCATAAGTATATTTTTATATATTTTAGCCTGAGCATTTTTATTTTTATATATTTTAGCCTGAGCATTTTTATTCTAACTTTGTTCCACAATACTATACTTTATAAAGAGTCCTATTTGCCGTGGGATTCGACTGCTAAAACATATAATTATTTATTGACTTTATGCACAAACTAAGAAATTATAATTAAAAATACATATTAAAGGAATTTATAGTATACATATAAACAAACATTACTAGCAAACAAACAGCTATTATATGTATATATTTTACAAACAGTTTGACATGTTATTGGAATATTTTTTCTGAAATAAATGAATTTATTATTATTATAACATAATTTAATTTATTTAATTTAATTAATAATCAGTCCATTACTGTCCCACTGGCCCACTGCTGGGTATGGGCCTCTTCTCAGAATGAGAAGGATGAGGCCTAGTCCACCACGCTGGCCTAGTGCGGGTTGGTGGACTACACACACCATCGAGAACTGTATGAAGCACTCTCAAATGCACATTACAGTAACAGCAATGGTTAGCAGTTGTCGTAAATCTTTCGAAACGTTAGGAAAACCAATTTAAATAATATACGCGATGTAATCCGGTTAAATTTGTTATACTATAATGATCTAAGTATCACTTTAGTCTTGCTAAATAACCTACTGACTGGCTTATCGAGCAAGTTATATCGATAAAGCGAGTTTATATTTCATTGTTATCCAGTCCAGCTATGTTTAAGGTTTCAAGTCTCTAGCTCATCGGAAAGTTAGTATAAAATCGATTGCAAAATTTGTACCGAACAGACAAACATGACTAAAAGCGAGTTAATAAAAACGTGGTAATAAATAGCAATGTGACGTAAAATGGGAGGGGGACGGCAGTATATTCTTTCTTTCCGCACACTTGACCAGCACGTTTGACCATTAAAGACCTTTCAGTTTTATCTAAAAAAAAATTGTTACCTAATACCCTCTGTTCATCCAGACAAAAGATATGCTGTTCTCGTATAATTCACATCGACACAAATGAAGTACTTGTATCTATCAGACATAGGATTATATCACCATAGCTACGTACCTATGTATAGTTTTTGCCCCCGGCGCCGTCTGCGAGAACTTTGAAATTGGACAGTATTTACCGCGCCGTCCCTTATTCAAACAGGGCATAAAACATCCCGCCGTCTGCCAAACAGACACCTCTGGCCCCTACCCTATTCAATAACTCATTTGATTCCCGGAAATTGTAACACAGAAACTATATAATTAAAATATGTTCAGTTATTTTTGACGAACGATTATGAACGTGTGTTCGTTTTGAGCACATATTTTGTTCATGCGAATCATCTAGGTAATTAAACATGAATCAAATTAGAATTTTGATGAAATGAAAAGAATTTTGCCTAAAGTGCAATCTTTGTTATAATCAAGGAAAATCTTTTAAAACAAAAAGTATTAAAACACGTGCTCAAATCGGGGATATTACAAAAGTCCACTTCCCTCTTTTACGAAGAGAAAAATGTAATCGATTAACGATCAACATTTCAAATAAAACGTTCCAATCAGGTTATTACCTGATTGGAACGTTTTATTTGAACGTTTTGTTTTGTTTTATTTGATGAGAGAAAGGGAAACTTTGTAAAACGTCGTAAAACGACATTTTGTTTTAATTCCTCTTCTGACTCAAACTCAGGTTGGATAAAATTTTGAACGAAGTGCGTCCTTTGAAGTGGGTTGGTCGGTTTGTTTCACCCCGCACCGCACCCCACCGCAGCGCAGGTAACGTTTCGGTACAATTTCCCTATGCGGTGTGGTACAAACATGAAAATTGTTTAAATAAACAAACAACAGAACTGAGTTTATTACGGAAACTCGATTTATAAGTCGACGGCGACGGACTGATGCATTAGAACATGGGTTCCCAACCACTGGGGTGCACCCCACTTGGGGGGCTAGGGTGCTTCAATAATAAACTGTATATTTATTTTATTATTTTTAACGCATTTACGCATGCGAAGCGAAATCTGACGATTTAAATTGTGGAAAAAACTTTCCACAGTTTAAATCGTTAACTGTACATTTATTAAAATTGATGTTCTTGGTATTAGAAAAACCAACTTGACATCAACAACCCTGAGGTAGCGGTGACCTATAGTATGTAACCACATCAAGTTACTTGACGTTATCATTGTGATGCCCAAATCAACGAACGCGGCACACATTATCGGCTCCTTGTAGGTACCCTAACAGGTAGTGATTTAAAGATAATGTTGTGAGAGGCGCGTATGATAAAAGGTTGGGAACCCCTGAATTTGATTTTAGTCATATAACCATCTCTATTAATAAATGAAGTGTTATCTTGTTAGAATTGGCTTTCTGATTATCGAAAGCTGTTCTACACTACGTCATTAGCAACGGTATTTCATACGGAGCGTGACGCCCGACCACGGAAATTACCTAAACAAGTAAAGCATCAAGAATAAACACGGGCACAAGCCATCAATAACGGGTGAAATAACGATCATAGACTTATTTATCTAAGTTTGAATAATATTGTATTTTGTATTTCCATGAACAGTAGCGAAAGTACCTATGACTGATGAAAAAAGGAAAAAAAAAAAAAAACCCGCCGAATACATAACCTCCTCCTTTTTTTGAAGTCGGTTAAAAAATAGAGCATCTCTTGGCTCTGATTCTGCCAAATACCTAAATTTCAACGAAAATAGAATTGTACAAGGAAAGAACGTCACCGTGAACAATCATTCTCAAAAATTGTGATACTTATTTGAGTATTATACAACCGACGTGATCCCTAGTTACAAGCTTTTATTATTATGATTACAAGCTTTTATTTATATTGCTTTTATTTTACTTCGGGGTGCATTAAAAGAGCCTCCACGAGTGACGATATTTAATTGATCGTCCGGCGCACCTTGGGCAGTCAGCCCCGCTACCAACCTGCTGACTGGCTAATCTTTTCCCTACAGCATGAGCTATATTATCATTATGTAGCTCATGTCGACACGATAGAAGAAGAAGATTTGACTTGTTAGTTAGTTTAGGTCAAATCTTGCAAGCCAAATTTAAACCAGTTCCCGTTATCAGAATTGGCTGAAGTATCTACACATATGTAAACCCGATGACAAAGCAATATCATGGTGCTGATCTGATGATGGAGCCGGAATGTGGTCATAGGATATCTGCTGCAGTTACCGTTGACACACCGAGTTTGGGTTACAGTTCCAAACCCGTGTCTTATAAAAGCTTGTCTTGAAAAATGTATTTTTAACAAAATATTACATTACTATCGAGGCCGAGTAATATTGGAACACAATAACACAAATTAATTCAACAGTATCTAATTCTCATTCGTGCCAATTGGTCCGCGCGTGGTTCTTGTTCTATTTTCGAAGTTTTGAAAAAAAAATGCCTTTATAATGATAAATATTTTGTACCTAAAAACACCTCATTTATGTGTGTATTTAAAAATCTCACTAGAATGATTTAAAAAATTAAAAACTGTCCAGCAATTTATATTATTGTCGTGTTGGATATTGTGCTGGCGTGTTATTCGTTGCGTTCGGAAAAAAGCCGATTGTTGTATTTTTTTTTTGAATAATGAACTAATTTCAGAGCAAGTGGGAGAAAAACTTATTTTCAGAGTAATATCTCGAAATAAATACAGCAAATCATTATTGCAGAGTTTCTTCCAATCTGATAGTTAACAGTCCAGTCAGAGAGATCTCTTAGCCAGCTGATCGAGAGCTCGTTAGTATGTATAGACCGGACAAGGAAACCCGAGGCGCGCCTGAGAGCCGGGATTATTGGCCCCCACTCCGCGCGACTATAGATAGAGCCCGAATACCTTCAGCGAGATGTGCAGTGAATTGCTTTAAAACTAAAAGTGGATCGAGTGAACAGGGTATTGCAGGTGAATGAGAGGAATTACTTGAAACGAGCGACGTTGCTTTTGCAGACCATGGCTTAAAGCCGAATAAAGGTATTTCTCTTGATTTAAAAATAGTAGAACGTGACATAGTTCTGTAACAAAAGAGATTAAAATGGATTATTTCATTGGCTGATTGGTATAAGCATTGCTTGTGAACTGCAAATGCTTTATCCCTGTATGGGGATTATTGTTAAACGAGACTAACCCCTAATAGTTGACCAAAATGGCAACATTTAATCACGTGAGATTTGACGGCAGATCAGTTAATATTTGCGTAGATTAATCAGCCTATCAAAAACCGGGGATGATATTAATTAATACAATCGGTGACCGTCTGGTGTTCAAGTGACAAAACTTAAGAAGATATGCTTCGGTACGGTATTCTCTTCCCGTGACAGCTAGGTCACGTGATTGGCCCAAGACTACGTCATCAGCTGTGGAGCCAATCGCGGGCTGGCAGCATGACATTTATCAGTTTGATGTGCTGCCACTATGTGTAAATAAATTACCCGAGCAAACTGATTTTTTTCACTTACTTGCTTCTACAAACGAACGCTGTGACAATGAGATCCACACTCAGCATGATGTTATGTTTGTGTTTTGTATTTTATCATGCTATGTTTTTATGCAGTTCTTACCTCGATCCTGTAGGGCTCCGGTCCTGACGTCCACAACCAGCAGAGCCACGATGCTAATGAACCACATCGACGAATACATTGTCTCTTTGTGTCTTCACACTACAAACTAACTGACAACTCAAGATTGTTTACTGACTTGCACTTTGTACGTCTTGTCCTATAATAACATCTGCATCATCTGTATGTTACTTATATTGTCATTCAATCGCTTTAACTCTCCTTAAAAATTACCTATTCATACTTCATTTATTATAGCAGTAGATAAAACATAACACAACATAACAAAACTGGCGAATGTGAGTGTACTATACACCTCTGCTTACCCCTTCCGAGAATACAGGCGTGCGTGATGTTATGTTATGTATATAAACAAAACATGACCTAAATAGCAAGAAAAAGTGTGAAATTGTATGAATTTAATATAACACATTACTAATTACGCATACGCTTGCGAAACGAAATCTAACGATTTAAATTGTGGAAAGAAAAAAATGCTCACGAGCAGGGTTCGAACCTGCGACTCCTGGCTCAGTACGCCAGTGCTTTCGCCACTAAGCTACCGTGAACACTGCTCGTGGTAATACGTTACTGCTTCTTCTAGCCGAGGTTGGAAACAATTCGATGAGTCTATGAACCTGGTAATTCAATTTTTATAAACAGAAACTCTGCATGGAGTAGTGGGTTAAAAGATATCCACGCCCTTGACAGCCATATTTGTCTAATGCTATAATAAATGAAATATAGATAGTATGGAAAAAAGTTCGTATTTATTTTAGTGGCGGAGCCGGCAGCAGGTTGAGATAAAAAGCTAAGAACGTGTAGAAGAATGTCTAGAAAATTACAAAACGTAAGACTAAGACAAGATGTAAGATAAGTTTATCCTTAAACGTTTACTCAGGAATACTTTTAATTATTTAATTGATTTTGAGAGAATGAAATGATAAAAGCCGGGTGGTCTGGTATAAATACTGGTCTTACAAATGAGAACAGTAGTAGTCTGCTGGTTTGAAAATATAAATAACATCATTATAATTATTGTGTTCAATATTAATTACATTATGTAAAATGCTGCTAAGAAGTTAATTCCTCATTTGACCAAGTTGACAACTCGGTGATTCACAGCGAATAAATTATTCCCGCATTTAATAAGGGTTTTTAAACGGTTTTATGTTCTACCACTATAGACGCTCTCAATACTAAGTGGGCTACCAAAATGTTAAACTTGGTGAATAAAGCAGCCTCGTCGCATTGTGTGATGACAACAATATTCACAACGACATCTACTACGTTATTAAAAAAATGTGCGAAACTACAATGACAGAACCTGAGCCTAAAATCTATTAATTTTTAATTAACCTTTTCACAAAACGACTCGTATAGATCGTACACTATACACACTAATGTATTAGTTTACGTGCAAGTAATATTTATGGAACTTTTCACTGAAATATGCAGCACACATAAATAAATTCACGAGTCCACGCACGTGTTTACCCGACCGCGAGTTCGTAGCAACCGCGTAGCAACAGCGTAGCGGCAGCGTAGCGCCGTCACTACGGCCCGTTGCCAACTGCCGTAACCCGTAGATCTGCAGATCCGCGCATCTCCCGGGGCGGTTGCAGCGAGCCACGTGAATTATTCCCTCCGATGTTCACAATGCCACGTATTGCTTCTATTGCTGCTTTGTCATGCAATGTTCAATTTTATTCTCTAACGTTACCAGAAATGTGTGTTATCCTGAATTACATATAGCCGTGCATATGTGTGGATAACAGAATGAAACAAGAGACTATCATGTTGAAAGCGGCTGTCGGCCGCCGGATTACCTGGCTATTGTGTGTAGATAATATTTCTATTTGCTTGTGTTTGGTAATACCCTATTTATATCAGTTATCTCTGTTGTTGTTCCGTCGGTAAATGATAGTCTTGTGTCTAAATATATTTGGGTCGTTATTATTATTACAACTAATGTGAGAGATTGTTCAGTTATCTATCTGCCTTTCAGCAAAGACACTGACAATTTGCAGAAAATAACGTTTACAGTGAAATTAACTTGTTGGGCGCTGATAGTATGTACTAATGTACTCAATTATTTTTAAATGTTAACAAAATACTCTTGGCATAGCATACTTTATTGATTATAGCATTAGACAAATATGACTAACAAGGGCATGAATATCTTTTAATTCATTTCTCCATGCAGAGTTTCAGCTAATTAAAATTAGTCTAACAGACCTGGGTTCATAGAATTATATTATACCTATATATATACACAGTGAATTTTCGTTGGTTTTGGAAACGAAAAGGGCTCATTGTACTCATCATTATGAACAACTTTTACTATAAACCAACCCTAAAAAATCAGCTGATCCCTACATTTGTGTTCACATAAATCAACAATGACTAAAAACTAGTGTAATGAAAGATTATAATATTGTAGAGCTACAACCAATGATATTAGATGTAATTGGCTAGAACGCAATGTTCTAAATAAAACTCTAAATCTCTAAATCTGTGCCCATTATAAACTCAACAACACATAAACATTATAAATACATGAGACATAATGACACAAGTAAAACAGTCACGACCTTAATCTCAGGAGGACGAACCGGCGAAAGAAGTAATTATTTACAAATAAGAATAATGTATTCAGAAAGAAAAAAGAATCATAAAATCTTGACTCCCCAACGAAAGGTATCTGAGGGCTTAAGCTTCGGACACACTACATCGCTGGGAAATTACCCCCATAAAGTGCGCCGTCGACTTGTTAAGTCATAAAAATAAGCACCTGACTAAAGTTTTCGTTAAGTAATACCGCTGAGAGTTTTGTAAACCTGCCCTATGGACTGATTTCGTTCCTAAAATAAATGGGTCAGAGAGAACAAAATCGGTTTATGTTTAAGTGCAATTGGTCAGTGTTAATTTAAATTTTCTAAGGGCCGGTTTTTCAATCGCCATCGTTAAGTTTTATCTGAGGCAAAAATTTGACATTTTGACAGTTGCATAGAAAATACGTCAAAGCGTCATATTATTCCTCAGTTACCTAACACTTTCAAGCGCTGAAGACGCGTATAGAAGTAATAACAATAAAACTTCTATTGTGTCTTATTAATAGCGCTCAAAAGTGTTAAAAGTTAATATCAGACGATCCAAAAACCATTTTAAGAATAACAATTGTGTCAAACTTTATATTTTTTTAAATTTAACGCTAAATTTATTCTACTCTGCTAGATTGACTGAATTTTTTCAAGAACTCTTAGAATAAATAGTTATAGTAGTTAACACTTGCTGTATCTCCATCTTAAAATAGCGATGGGGGGAGGGTATCGGGGCGCAGTCGGCGGACACATTAATTGGCAATTTCCTCGGCTCGCTGCCCTCGCCTGCCCCCCTCCCCCTTGCATTACTCATCGGCACAAATATCTGATAATGATATTCATTAGCCAGCCTTGATTATCCATGTGCCGACATTTGGCCACAAAGCGCCGCAAAGAGCGTGATGAGATGCGATGATGACGTATCATCCTTCTTACTAATATTATAAATGCGAAAGTATTCAACGGATATTTGTTTGTCCTTCAATCACGCTGAAACAGCTAAACGGATTTTAATGAAATTTCGCATACAGGTAGATCATGTCCGGGATTAACACATGGAGTACTATTTATACTAACTGCTGCTTTTTTTTGTACTAACACATAACACGAAGCTAAGCCGCGGGCATCAGCTACTTTATTTTACATAACATGAAAGGAAACGGAATAAAGAAAGAAAAATGTTTTTTTACTACAGACAGAGGCACACAATAAATAATAGTAGTATATAAGTAATAATAGTCTGCCCCTATTGCAAACATCTGACATTAGGTATCTTGGAGTGCAAATTGACGCTCATTTTCGCTGGGATAAGCACATAATGAAACTGGCTGCACGTACAAGAAAGCTTATATTTATAATAAAAAAACTAAGATCATCAGCTGACATCGATACCTTAAAACTTGTATATTGTTCACTGGTGCAGTCAGTTCTAACCTACTGCATTCCAGTTTGGGGAGGAGCTTGTGTCGCTTATATGCTAAGAGTGGAGAGGGCACAAAGAGCGGTCTTAAAAGTTCTATCACAAAAACCTCGCAGATACCCTACTACAGCACTTTACCAAGAACTCTCAGTGTTAACTGTAAGACAACTTTTTGTGCTACAAACCATCTTACGCAAACACACCTCAATCCCATATAAACCGAATGACAAGCGTAGAAAAGACCTTATATGTGACGTTGAGCAGCATAGACTTAGCCTAGCAAGTAGAAGTTTCTACGTTAAGAGTTCCCAATTATACAATCTCATAAACAAAATAACGTACCTTTATCCACTAAATGTAATAGAGTGCAAAAAATCTGTACAAAGCTGGTTGAAAAAAAACACCTATCAGGACACTGAAAACATACTAATAATTCCCAGCTAGCTGACGCTGCACTAAACACACACTACACACACACACATCCAGACTCACCCCCATTCATACTCACCCACACTCTATACCATACACACCCCCACCCATACTCACTCACACCCACCCCCATACATACCCTACATACAACCTCACATCCTCTTTCACCCTATCTCACATCCACTTCTTGCATGATAGTTAATATATTATTTTAATTTTGTATCCTAATATCAATTAGTGTTTTCTTAAAGTGCTTTACTTGTACTGTACCCCATAAGTGGAAGTTCGCTGATGCCTGTGATACAGTGTTTTACATTAGTACAGGCACCAACGGTTCAAAATTAGTGATAATGCCCTTTTAGTATGTACCTACCTAAATAAACTCATTTTGTTAAACCATTTTTAGTGCCAATAAAAAGAATTTATTTATTTATTTATTTATAATAATATACAATTTTAATCATCTATAATAGACTCCTAAAGAATCCTCCTAGATTCTGCCCATTATTGTCCCACTGTTGGGCACTGGTCTCTTCTCTGAATAAGATTAAGGCATTAGTCCATCACTCTGGTCTACTGTGTGTTGGCAGACTACATGCATACCATCAAGAACTGTATACAACACTCAGGTGTGCAGGTTTCGTCACGATGTTTTCTATTATCGCTAAAGCAAGTGATAATCAAATTCTGATCCACACATGAATTAGCACACAACATGAACATCAGGTTGTGTTAAAACTGTTTTGTTGTTTGAAACAAGATTTGATGGGTGAGATTACATTAATATATTGCAACCTTAACCAGTGAATGGGTTATTAATAATAATAATAGTCCTATCATCACTGATAGGACTATTGTACACAATAAGCCTGATATAGTGATGATAGATCGATTGGAGCGCCGCTCGATGATTGTTGATGTCATCGTCCCGCATGACGAGAATCTCGTGAAGGCCGAAAAAGATAAAGAAATAAAATATCTTGACTTGGCACACGAGGTTGTCGACATGTGGGATGTTGACTCAGCAGTCATCGTGTCGATTGTCGTTACGGCCAATGGAATAATCGTAAAGAGCCTCGACCAACACCTGCAGAGGCTCTCATTAGGCAGCTGGGTCAAGGGCTTGATACAGAAGGCGGTTCTTCTGGACACGGCACGTATTGTTAGGAAGTTCCTCTCTCTGAGGCCCTGACCACCGGTAGCTTGGACCCTGTTCCCGATGCCGGTGGGCTACTATTTTTGTATATTTTTAAAAATATTTTTTTTTTTTTTTTTGTAAAAATATTAAAAAATGTAAAAAATATGTTCTTGAATAAATAAATGCAATAATAATAATAAATCATTTATTTCAGATTTGTATACATTTTGTTAGTAAACATTGTCATTGTAGTTGTTTTGTTATTAGCGTGCTTCAAAACAAACGGGAGACATTTTCAAGCTCAAATATAAATTTTTAGGATTACATAACAACATAACATAACATCACACCTGTATTTCCCCGAAGGGGTAGGCAGAAGTGTAATAGTACACCCACATTTCGCCTCGCCAGTTATGTTATAGTCCCATGTAATAGGGGGCGAGCCTATTGCCATTAACCGGGCACAAATCCAGACTCCGGGCTGCTACTGAGAATTTCCTAATGAAAAAACCCAATAACACTTTACCCGACCCGGGAATCGAACCCAGGACCCCACGCTCAGCAGTCGCGCTTACAACCACTAGACCAATGAGGCAGTCATACATAAGGATTACATAAGAGACTATAATATAAATAAATGAAATGTTTAGGTAATTATCCAAAGGCAAACAATTCTGCCATAATATGTCTTTTTATCTAATACGCATTTAAAAAAAACTGAAAACTTACGAATGTGTTAACGTTTTGGGAATTTTATGTAATATTTGTACTTTATAATAAAACATTTATATTTTAAAGATATAAATTGTGGAAGGAAAGAAAAGATCGCTCACGAGCAGGATTCGAACCTGCGACTCCTGGCTCAGAACGCCAGTGCTTTAGCCACTAAGCTACCGTGAACAGTGAACACTGCTCGTGGTATCGAATTTAACTTCCACTTAGTACGTCTTTGGGTTACGTCAGCGACATCTTATTAAGAAACAGTGTTCCCTAACTCATGCGTAAATGCGTTAAAAATAATAAAATAATTTATATTTTATTCAAACATATTTAGATAGAGATTTGTCAAGATTGTTTACCAAAACATTTCGAGTATCTAGATTTCGATTGCAAGGGCGATTTCTAGAGCAGGAAGTTTCGGGCTACGTTGGCAAAGGTTCATCTTCAGGGTTAATTAAAAAACCCAATCATTCTCAGTTAAAACCCGGGTTGAAATTGCACCGATAAATGTGGATAAGCTCGGCTCCGCTTACATGACACCTAATTTTGGCACCACTACAGTTAACCTCGGCCTATCCCGCCGGGAACACAGTGACAGTTTTGAAATACGTTTCATAGCTGCCTCTCTTCTCTCCTCGCCAACCCGATGTCGTGACGTGTGCCGACGCCATACTGGTTTATTATCAACAACTGAGCTTAAATTTGAGCTTAAAAGTGTGTGAATAACTACAAAAACTGAACTATGAGGAGACTAAACTTTTACTGCATATAGTTCAGTGATTACGATGACAAAATGTAAATCATTCACAGATAGCATATCCACAAATTCATTCCAAATGTTAATCACAATTTTAATACAACTTACACTTACACACTCATACACCCTCTCACACTTTTTTCACATACGTTTTCATCGTACACAAAGAGAGGTCATGCATGCACCTGATAATATTAAAAATGAGATTTACGGTTAAATGAAACTAACAGGCTAATAGATAGATATAATATGCTTTATTGTACCTTTAGATGGACAAAGAAGACGTAAGATCTAAATCATGGGGGCAGGCTAATATTAATTTCAATGGCCACGAAAATGTTGTATAATTCGAGGGGATTGGCGCTGATACCTAAAATACAGGCTTTGCCTAGTTTGGCTACAGATACTTTTTGTCAATAAAGATTATTATATATAATTCCATTACGTCTTTTTGCAGCACAAGATGGTGACTCGTCGGCAACTTTGAAAATATTCGCCCCTTGAGACTAGAGTTTCGATTCAACGTATCCAGAGGCTACAATGTTGCGCGAAAATTGCATGGAAGTAAAATGTACGACGATCAACTTGACATGGGAAAGTTTATGCTGCAGGATAATGTTAGGATTTTCAATGCGGTTCAAAATATCAACCTGTCACTTCCTATTAAAAGTGGAAGACCAAAGAAAACATGGATGGATTGTGTGAAAGATGATAAGAATAGAAGAATGAACACTGAGATGACGGCTATAAAAGATGTATCGAAGATAAAAAGACATGCTGTGTCGATCACAAATATAAGTATAAGGGCTCAGTTTTATAGCCTAGCGGTTGATCGCTTGCCTCCCGTGCAGGAGGATCTGAGTTTGAATCCGTCCCGCACCTCTGCCTTTTCTGATTAATGTGCGAATGAGAATTTGAAGCCAGAATCAGCCAAACGTGGCCGTTCTTCGCCCTTTTTAGGGTTCCGTAGTCCTACAAGGAACCCTTATAGTTTCGTCATGTCCGTCCGTCTGTCCGTCTGTCCGTCTGTCCTAATCCTT
Organism: Asteroscopus sphinx; assembly: GCA_949699075.1. Classification (NCBI taxonomy): domain Eukaryota; kingdom Metazoa; phylum Arthropoda; class Insecta; order Lepidoptera; family Noctuidae; genus Asteroscopus; species Asteroscopus sphinx. Next base: position 13,532,833 of record OX453022.1, on the reverse strand, counting down.
TACAGCTTAATAACTTCTACAGTTATAAACATAAGTAAATGAAATTTTGTTAAAAAATAGAATAGATATAGATCTCAATTTTAAAAGAATAAAAATATCATGATTACGTATTTTAGGGGTGGCGCCCATACATGTGAAATGAGGATGAAATTTTTTTTTCGCTGCACCCCCTCGTGTGGGGTATCATTGAATAGGTCTACTAAAATGAACGTAATTTTTCATACATCACTTTTTTATCAGGTGTATCATCTGCGAAATATAGCCTGCCAAAGTGGCTTACAATGTGTCCCCCCCCTGCCAATTCTAAACTATGCAATGTAAAAACTTATAATCTTCCACATTGATAGACCTTAGTAAAAACTCTCTTTTAAAATTATTTCGAGCATATTGTGATTATAATTTTTTGAGTTATAGAGAGAAAACTGAAAAATACTTAAAACGTCCTAGTTCAAAGGTCATTGACCTAAGAGAAAAATGATCATAGCAAATAATGCTCCTTTAGCTACTTTCTATTTGAAAAAATCACAAAAAGTAACTTTGTGTTATGTTGACGACACACTTCTTAAATTTGGCGCCATCTAGCGGCGTCTAACAACACTCTCTGAGTCACCAATGCTGCCGTCAAGTGCCGTCTATTGCATTTGGCACTGTATAGCGCCATCTAGCGGCTACTGACAACACTCTCTGAGTCGCCAATGCTGCCGTCTATTGCAAAAACTAAAATAGCCATGGTTAATATTCGATTTGCTTTGTTTGTAACACCTACTTAAGGAACCCTATAATACTGAGCATGGCCCGACATGCTCTTGGCCGTTTTTTTTATCTAAGTACAACTACAGCGAACTATAATTTACAGAGTTAATAGTTTCTGATTTAACTACAGTACCTGTACTTTAATTGCTAAAAACGAATATTTTTGATAAATAATGTATTCAGCGAGTAATTTTTTTTACTGATGGGGGCGCCACTTGACTGCTACATCCCCCTTAAGTTGGCTCTGTATCGACTGTGACCAATTTTAAGCCCACGCTTGACCCCACGGGAATGAAAACGTGAACGATAGTAACATGTTTTGGCCAGAAACAATAATAATGCAAATATATTCAACCGACAGTTAACAGTAAACGCGAATAGAAATACCGAGTTGTATTTTTTGGTGAATGTGAATTTAAACGACTTGATTATACCGCAATTTTGTACAAATTGGATTGCAGAAATGTTCGCAGTTAAGAATGTGTTTTATGTCTTGACCCGAAAGGCCTTATTCAAATACATTTTATAAAAAGTTTAGGTGTAGGAGGCCCGTATCACAGAACGTTTCTCAAACTTTGATCATTGTTTAAAACTAGTTTTGAGTTGAAATTTAATTTTAGAACATTTATAAGCATAGATTCATTGATCACAGTTCAGCTGGGTTTAACTTTATTGTACACTGTCACCTGTTTAGGTGTTTGAGAAGAGATTTAATCTTTAATCAGTCAAGTGTGGTCGAGACCATGCATATGTAGAGATTTCTTTCCTAATTCAGGTTCAATTCGTGTGTTAAATTGTTGAATTGAAGTTTATAATTACCTTTTTTCAATAAGACCGATGCTCAAGTAACAATTCTATTCTTAAGTAGTGATCAGGTGATTGAAGATCAAACTGTACTTGAGGAACGTTCTGTAATATGGACCTGAATATCAACCCGAGCACGTCATTTAGAAATAATCCAAACCTTATCGATGTGAGTGAGCGATACTTTAGACTTTGAACCTTCAAAATAATTTATTTATTTCAGACCTTATAGTCAAAGTTTCAGACGTATTGCTTTGAATTTTCAAGTCTTGAATTATTACTTTTAAAATGAACTGTATCACTTTTTAGTTAGTTTATTCTATCATTAAGTGCAATAATTATTAATCCATAATACACATTTCTGAGAACTTCCTTATGAAGATTTATTATTCTTTACAGTAGCAGAGAATATTGTGTATATTTTTTTATTTTTTTTCGAATTGGCTCTCGCAGGTGGGACCGAAGTCCCATTTCTGCTTAACCGGACTATTGTGTATAGTTCAGTCTACCAAAATATACCCTTAAGGCTTAACCACAAAACATCTAAACAAAATTAAAATAAAACGTAAACGTTTTGACGAAATTTAACAATAGAGCACGGCGTACTTAGCGAAGGATAACTTATTCTGTGGGGAGAGCTGCGTCATCGCGTGGCTTCTGTCGAAACAACAAACAATTTACATATCTCTTCCACGGAAAAGGTCGCTCTGATTGAATTTTATGAAATTTTTACTTTTCTTTCGTCATAAATATTTATTTGATATTTTTCACCTACGTTTAACAGTTGTCGGAATAACTTCTGTCAAGGTGACGCGATGACGGAAAGAAATCTTTTGTAATTATGTATGAGATCTGTGTTTGTAATTTATTCACAGATTTGACATTTACTGAATTTAATCAATCGATTGAAGCTGTAAGGTATGTCAATATACATAATATGTTTTATAGAAAAAAGGGTTTTTATGTTCTCACCATACATAAAAATCTTTTATAATTTAAAGGAAATAAAAACAATATTTTCAAGTGCATCTATCTAAACGAATAATAATATTATAGAGGAAAGATTGTTTGTGTTTCATTAGTTTGTTTGTAATCGATAAACTCTGAAACTACTGAACCAATTTTAATAATTCTTTCACCATTGAAAGCTACTTTATCCAGAAGTAACATAGGTTGTATTTTATTTCACTAATAATAATAATCAGAAACTGAATTCGACGCGGGGAAGCCGCGGGCACAGCTTTAAAAATAATACAACGCTGGACCAAATTTTTAGCTTAAACATTTCTTTGTTACCCAAACGGTCCAAACATTACACTCATTAACAGAGCTAATGAAATAAAATGTAAAATTAATATTATAAAAAAAACCGCCAACAATTTCACAAAATAGAGGACCAAAAACTGTTTCATCAGTTCAATTAAAAGTTTGTCGTGAAGCCGGCGGCGTCAGGGGCGCATAATTACGGGTGTCAGTCACCGACAGGCGGTAGACTGCCACAGGCTCCAGCAGGCAGTCACAGGCAGCTGGCAGGCTAGGCTTTGACGGCGTCACTAGACTAGAACACAAATAAATTTCTGAGAAAATAAACACCGTTGTGACTGTTGTCTTCACAGCGTGAAATAGAGTTTTTCAGCGTATTAACTTTCCGATAGGTATGTTTTTAAATATTTCTTTCATTTAGGAATTTATTTAAGGTGCAGTTTGACACACTCTGCGTTATTGGTTATCAGTTAATATTACTTTACTAATAAAGAAAACAAATAAAAAATGTGTAGTAAAATTGGTCACAACAAATTAGCTAATCGATATTCACTGAAACTCGTAAGCAATTAGTAGCTATATAAAATAAAACGTTAGACAAACTAACATACCAATTCCGTGTAAATCAAACAAACATAGAACTAGCTTTCTCGGTTAATTGTATTTGGAGGATCGCAAGTAGCTGTTAATCTCCATTTCCAATGATGGGCCGACAAAGCCTGTGTGAATTGGGTACACGAGTAAACGTAAGCCTCATACTGTGGGGCCAATCCCTTCTCAAACATCCACATATCTGATCACGGTCTAGATTGTATTTCACGTACTGTTAGTGTTGGCTGAGTAGGTAATTGTGCTATTCTTATCGACAGACGTTTGTTTTATACAGCCCTATACAATAATGATACCAATCTGTAATTGTTCCATAGCAGGGCAAAGGCGTCTCATACGGAATACGAGGCTCCGTCAGTTTAGCCAAAAAAGCACCAATTATTTTATATTATTATTTTGTTATGTTATGTTATGTTATTTTTGTTCCAATTCCCGATCTCGCTTTACTTGTTCTTGTACCCTCATTTTCTTAGTTTTTATTTTCAATACTTTGGACACTACACCTACAGAATCAACATGTCCAACTTCATTGAACGATATGTTGGGTATTACATAGTTGGCCAATTCATGGAATGGCCCCGTTTCATAAAATGCCATAGCATATCATGGTCTGCTCAATTTTACGATTGGATTTTGATAGAGAGGGAATCAGACCACACAAAGGTTGTCTAAATGCCTAAATGAAATATTTACAGGCTTTATTTACATTTACTTTAAAATACTTATTTTCTAACCAGAAAATTAGTTTTTTAAAACTCAATTTTCTCCTAAAATAAATAATGTTTCAAACAAAAAATATACATAAAATTTCAGACTTTTGCCAACATAATTAAATTAAAACATGAAAATAATTTAAAAAAATATTATCATAAACTTAAAATCAAAAGACTATTATATTTCCATGAGCTCGCGACGTGGGCTCGGTACCACACGATTTTTGGCATTCTTATTCTATTGAATAGAAAAATCAACAATTCGTTGCTGTTTTCGTCAAAAAAGTTAAAGAGGGCTATTAAGTCCGTTATACTACATAAAATACAGTACCCACGTCACTGGTAAACGTGCCTACTACAAATGATAATGAATGGCGTATACGCACAGCACATAAACTGCTATCATATATCTTGGTAAATTCGCCAAATGTGCCAGTTAACTCGTTTTGTCTGAAGCTAAGTTTCTGTCTCAATATTTCGGCTGGCTGCCATTCATTTGGTACTTGAGAGGCGTCGTCTCCCGCTGTGCTACGAACTTGATGTATGAAAGGCTTCGTTTTGAACTTACTAAGTGGGTTACGTGTTAACTCACTCATTGTTACGTTATTAATATAACAGGTTCAATTTAGTTAGGTTTAATTTAGTTAGGCAGGACATTTATGTCGGGTGAGTTGTGGGCCCGTATAGCACAGGAATGGAACCCTGAGACTGACACAGTGAAGCGGGGTCGCGGCAGACCACGCAGGAGATGGTGAGACGAATTAGATGACTTTCTTGACAGCTGGCAAGTGCGGCAAAGAACCGTGATAGATGGAAGGAATAGAGGGAGGCAATTTCCCAGCAGTGGGACAGTATACAGGCTTAAAAATACTAGTTATCAAAAACGTTAATTATGAAAGTGTAAAAAGATGTTTGCAGACAGAATTTCTAATTCTATCCATTCGGCTTTCAGGCCAGTAATTTGACTTTAAATTGCTTTGAATCTATATAAATTACTTGTTTTAAGGCTATTATGAGATTATTTTCGGAGAAAATCCTCAGGTATTATTACGTCATGTGACAAATATTTAGTAAGATTATGATACTTGTGATACACTTCAAAGTTGTATACATCTTATTCAATACACAAACATTAGGCACCAAATAAAATCCTAATAATATTAGAAATACGAACGTTTGTTTGTTCCTCCATCATGTTAAAAAGGCTGAACTGGATTAAATTTAAAACACAGATAGACCATGTCCTGGATAAAAAATTGGATAATTTTTATCGACATACTGGGAGCAAAGCCGCGGGCGTCAGCTACTAATTAAACTAAATAAAATAATTCAACCTTGCCCACCGCAAGTGTTGACATTGTGCACTTGTGCAGACTTTGCCCAGAAGATATGTGTAATGTCGACAACAACAACGACAACTGCCCGGACAGTGCTGACTCTGCACACCTTGCGGACTTTACCCGGAACAGATACATTACATACTAACAGTGGAGAAACACAACATTACAAAATATCGTACGGCAATAACGTTATTAAACATTATTATCAAAATGTAAAGCCCACGTAATTTGTATTTATAATGAAAACCAAAATAACTCGCGACGGATCTTTCAGTATTTCAGCCGGTATTTCGGTGACGTATTTATTATGTTTACCGTACAAAAACTCGTTGGTTTAGGCTGTATCTGAATAAGTAATTAGCTAATGGTCTGCTTAGCTAATTGCTTCTGCTACGACAAGTACTTACGTACCATAAATACTAATATTCGGATGTATTTTTAATAGTTAAGCCAGATGTCTTTTTTCACACAACAACTCAAATTATCGATATTCCAATAATAGTTTAGTTTATAATATGGAAATATATTAAATTATTTTTGTGTCTTTGGGCTAGGACGTTAATAGCATTACTAATAGTTTCTATGGCTTGCTAATAATACCTATGCATTCACTTTTCTATTATAGCATAAAGCAGTGAGAAGTTGCTCACCAATTTCAGGAGAATATAAAATCCCGGTATTAGGAGTTCTGAAGCTCGAGGAGTGCTTTTTATTTTAAACGTTCCAAGAAAAGTAGGAAAGATATGAAATGGGTTGGTTAAAGATAACGGTTTTTTTCGACAGATAAGTTACAATAGAGATTAAAGTAAAAGAAAACGCTGGCATTTGAATAAAATATCGTTGCTTTTAGTTTTCTTTCAAAATATAAAGTAAAAACATTACACTCCTTTTTTTAGGCAATCGTGTAAAAAGCTTACATTTGACACAGTTTAGGTCTAAGTCCTAGGACCATAACTTAAAGATACAAACACATTACTATCGTAGGTACATATCGTTAGTATTGTCGACATAACTGTAACTAGAGCAATATAATATGTAAATTAAGCCTTAAAATTCAACACATAATCATAATAAATGTTGTGGTATCGAGCTATACCAGTTACTTGATGCCTAGATGACAAACAATTTGAAACTGCAAACAGTACCAGTACACACCTTGCCTATTTACAAATTACTCTCTCGGGAACACAGTGTCGCAACATGCCGATAATACCTGGGGTCTACGCGTGTTTGACGAATGACAAACGAAGTATAAACTTTAATTCCAACTGATACCTGTAGAATAAAGATAGGCGCATTAAAACGGCACAATAAAGGTACACTACGGTTCTTATACGTATAAAAATTATCGAAGATAAGAGAAACAAACGACAAAACACGATCATCAAATTTAAATGTTTTTTTATTTCAAATAAACCTAATTACAGGAGCTTTTGAAACGTCAGGCTCTAGTTGCACGGTTCCAAATTGTGGGTCCTATGGAGAAGAACCAACAAGAAACTGCATGGATATACTCTTTTTAAAATAGGTTACTGTTTATTAATCAAATTCATTCAAATAATGTGAGTATAATGTAGGTTAATGTCAGAAATAAACAAGAGTTTAAAAGTGAGAATATTGCCTTTAGAAATAAACCTAAAAATAATTGCCATAGTATGTAGAAGCTGACCTGTCCCGACAGACGGCACCCGTTCACGAGCATGACGCGAGCGTCAGCCATCGCTTAACTCAACCATATTGAAGAGAACTTAACAACCCGACACTAACACCACCATCAGCATGACATTTAAGTGAGCATGACAGACTCATACTGTAAGACAACAAATAGGCAGGAATATATAGAATTAATGTAAAAACATTAATGGCCACATGATACTTACATTAATATTGTACATTTTAATCACCTATTATGTTTTTTTAAGCCGTTCTGTTCTCCTATTCCCATGTCGCATGCGATATGGGAATGATGGTTTACCGGTGTAGCTAATTGTGCGATGAAAGGTATGATTAATTGAATATCGTCAAACGCGAGTAGACACCCAGGCACGTTACACTTTAAGCTGGATTGAACGTTCTATATCGTTTCGTAAAGAGTTAAAACAGATAGATAGGTTTATCGTTAGCACCGAAAATCCAGTGTGGTAATTGCGTAACGCACACAAAATGACAATAGTTTACGTGACATTACAGCAATATTCATTGCGTGGCGTATAGTTGCAGATGTAACGGATTGTCAAAAAACACGGAGCGATGAACATTAAAACCAAAATGATTGCTTTCACAATCCGGCAACTAGTCATCTAAGACAAAATTAATAAATGAAGTCGTAAAAGCGAAGAAAAGACATCGAATCTAACAATAATACAGTAGTAAGTAATAAGTATGTATAAATAAAAAGGTAGAAAAAAACTAAACTTATCTAAACATTTCAGGTACTTTTAGTGACCTTATTAGCGCTACCTAGTCAAAGTGATTATAAAGTAAATTAGTTATAAACAACATCCAACTTATAAAATTAGGTCATCATCATTATTACAGCGGAAAGACGTCCACTTCTGGACGTAGGCTTCTCCCGAAATATGCCATAATCGCCACGATTGGCAGGCGGGTTGGCGATCGCAATTGGTTGGTTAAATACTCAGAGAACGCAGCTGCCCATCCTCTGGTGAATTCCTTAGTCGCCTTTTACGACACCCATGAGAAGAGATAGCGTGGTGCCAGTGGCGTGCATTGACCTACTTCATTTGGATTTAATAGTGGTGTAAGTATTTTTTTTTTTAATGGCAATAGGCTCGCCGCCTTTTACATGGGACTTACAACATAACTGACGAAATGTGGGTGTACTATACACCTCTGCCTACCCCTTCGGGGAAATACAGGCGTGATGTTATGTTATGTTATGTAAGTATTTTTTTTATGTAGTTAGATTAATTTAGCATTAATAGGTTTATTAAAAGATTAATAATCATCGTACCCTGAAAAACATGGAATAACTTACACCACTATTGAATTTGAATCTTCTTCTTCTATCGTGTCGACACAAGCTACTTAAAGATGATAGCTCATGCCGTAGGAAAAAGATTAGCCACTCAGCAGGTTGGTAGTGGCACTGACTGCCCAGGGTACGCCGGACGATCAATTGAATATAGTCACCCGTGGAGGCTCTTTTAATGAATTTGAATGAGGATGGCACTGGGTACTGCCTAATTGCCTATATGCAATGCACGCCACTGGGTGGTGCAATTATTTATGTCCGGCACCACACGGAAAATTGGGTCAAACTATTACAACAGAGAATCTTCTTATTGTTATACTACTCTACAAAATATGAAGTTAAAATATTTAGTGTTAATTCCGCGAAATAAGTAGGTCATCAAGCTAGAATGCACATGCGAAGGTGCGATTATTGTATTGTGCAATATGCAAACCAAACCGATACTCGACACGTCTTTCGCCCCTCCACGGAGCATCCTCAGGAGATGCTGACTTGTTGTTGTTGTTGTTGGTGTTGTTGTTGGTGTTGTTTTTGTTGTTGGTGTTGTTGTTGTTGTTGTCGTTGTCGTCGCTCGGACCCGAATGAATTGGCTGTGTAGCGCACCCCTTTTATATATCGTCACTTGTGTGATGAACTACCCACAAAAATACGTAATAATGGAGATGAATGGGGATGAAACTAATTAGTTTGGTCATTCAACAGTGTAAATCTGTTATTATTATGTTTTAGAATTTCTAATTGTTCCAACACACACAACCGGAAACTTTCATTACATCCATGCAAAAAACTATAACTATTATTGTCGTTCAAGGAATGGCCTCTCAATTAAATCTTTCGCAAAATGAGATTTTTCTGGATGGTCATTCCTATACGCGGCAGTATGTTCTTTATATCTAACATGGAGACATTTATTTAAATTTTAATTTGTGACATTATTTATTTTAAAAGAATTGAATTTTTAAAGATGACTTATTTATTTTATTATAATTAGGACAGAATGAATTGCTATTTTCTTTAATGATTTATATTAATGTATGCTACTATTCAAATTGTATTAAATTGTTGTGCCCGGCCGTCCATGTGGACTTGTAATATTATTAAGACCTTGTAAAAACACATGGAAATGCAATAAAGAACTGAATTGAATTGAACATCGAAATTACGGCCTGTCTAATTACACTACTCTATCAAAAGCAACGTTTCTCCTCACCGCGTCTTTTCAGGAACTAATATAGTTTTACTTTGCGAAAGAAAAAGCACCTGGGGGTACTCGCGTTTAATATTTAATATAATAATCTTAACATTCAACGCACAATTAGCTACTCCGATTAAACACATGGTTCCAATATCGCATGCGATAATCGTGTTTTGACGTTTGCGGTTTGTCCTTTGTCCGGTCAATAGCACGACGATTATGAAACGTAGTCTCTCTTTATTGTGCCCTTTTAATATGCCTTTACTGTGTACGTACCGGTCAGAACGAAAGTTCGTACAGTACTGCAGAATAAATATTGTGCATCGGCAAACATCGGAAACACTCGTATTGTACTAATTACAAAAACGATTGACAAAAGTATTTTGTCCTAAAAAATACATACAATTTCACCTTTACCGGGCAAGTTGGTAAAAGCAGCTCTATATCAAACACACTCTCGATGCTTTCAGTCATGTTCGAAAATACGAAGTTAGCCGATGTCCAATATTTATCCCGTAAATTGTTTATCGTTCGTCAGACGCGAGTAGACACCAGTTTTTTTTTTTTTAAAGCATGGTAAAAGTTTTCGATAAATCTGTAGATATAATACCTACATACGCTATACAATATATGTAAGTAGGTATATATACATAAATGCAATTAGGTACGTATGAATGGTGTATGTAAATGTAATTGAGTCGTAATCAGAGCAAGCAGTTTAATCAGGCGACCTGGCTCACGAGCGCCACCGACTCCGGAAACTAATGCAATTACTGGCACAGCCACAGACTATACACAATATAATTCTATAGAATTATTTTTATTTATTCTGTAGAATTCCATTAATTGACAAGAAATGTTAAAACTAAAAGTACTGGTAATACAAAAACATCAGTAGGAAAGCTAACCCTGGTAATAGCCAGAATTAACAACGTCAGGAAAAAGAAGACTGGAGAAGAAGTGGTCTGTGGTTGTGGTGAAGGATATTTGCTTTTACGATGCTTACTGGACGATGCCACGACATGTATACTGAGAGGGGAGAGCACGGTTTGAGGTGCATGTGTGTGCGTGAGCGCTGGTTGTACACGAAGGAGCACGGTTTTTTTTGGTTTCACTATGATTGTTCGCAGCACTTCGTGTATAGTTTTCGGTAGACCTAGAGATTACCTATTCCTTGAGTACCCTACAGGTGCATAAAGGAGGGATGGATTTTTTGACATTCCATCTTAAAAGGGGTGAAAATGGGTGGTAAAGTTTGTATCTAGAAACATTTTTTTTCGACATACCACGGGAACGAAGCAATCAGCTAGTACATTAATAAATTCAATTCAATTCTTTATTTGCGTGAATACCGATATAGATAGCTATAAGATGGTACAAATTTTAATTTGATAAGTAGATAATATTCCGCCTAAAATAGGGCATGCAATTTTTTTTTAAATTTGTGTATAGTTTAAACACTAAACATACCTACTACTATACGAGCATAAGGCAATCGTAACTTATTCTTTTACATAAATTGTATAACAACCTAAAAGTGTAGATCTATATATATACTATAATAAAACTGTAAAGGTCGAAAAGTCTGTACATTGAGTTTTTTTTCGCGAAAACCGGCTAGGGGGACTAGAAATAAGCTATAGAACACGAATCAATCGTTTAAAAAAATTATGTCTGTCTGTCTGTCTGTCTGTCTGTCTGTCTGTTTGTTACCTCATCACGTGAAAACGGCTGAACGGATCGTAATGAAACTTAGCATTTCTATTGGTATTAGTCTAACTTAAAATATAGGGTATGTTTTATCTGAATCGGTTGAGTAGATCCAGCGATACAGCTTGACCCCTCTATTGTATTAAGTTGCATACAAAGTAGAGGTCATGATTGTTGGTTGGTTGCAGGTTGCAGGTTCCTAAAAATACAACTGGATTCTATTAGTATTATAGAAAATATAGAATAACATAACATAGCCCATCACTGTCCCGCTGCTGGGCATGGCCCTTACTTCCCACTGCTGGGCACGAGCGTCTTCTCAGGATGAGGGAGTTTAGGGCTAATTCCATGAAATTCCATCACCTTAGCCAGTTGGTTGTAAAAACAAAATATAGTATGGTCGGAAAATAGTGTAATCGTCTGTGTAGGCGCTTATATGTATATATGTATTTGAAGATATTGTGTTCATAATTATGACACGATGTTTTTTTCCGACATCCACGCGGACGGAGTCGCGGGCACAGCTAGTCGTTAATAAAAATCTGAAAATATACTCCCCATTTTCTTTTGTGTATTCTCATAACAACTTACTGAAAGGACCGTCTTAAAACGTATCCGGTCTTTTTAAGGCCATGATATATTGCTACCAAAATAAGACATAATTATAATGTAAAGTACCATTATCATATTATTCAATTAACTGACTTCGTCGCGATGCTTGCTCGTTAAGTCACATTTTACCCATTTTCACCCCATTATGGGTACCATTTCTAATAAGTCTCTCCTTAATGTGTCCTTAGTCTAATGGAAGTTATAGGTATGTATATATATGTATGTATAATGTATACGTATAGGAACATTACCTCTCTGTATACATTTTTATTTTATTGAGATGTTGCTACAATGGTATATATATATATATTTATTTTGTTATTTATTAAAGAGTATTATTTGTTGTTAGATTTGTATATATTGTATATATTAGGTATGTATTCATGGATATATATTATAATTTATTTTCTATATTTAAACGCGTAATATTTTCTATGGTAGGTAGATATTTATTTATTTATTATATTACATATTAGTTATCTTTATGAAAGTGCACCACATACTGCCCACAACTTTTTTTCACGTCTTCCTTGTCCATCCAAAGGTTGTCTGGAAGATATCGCTATTAGCGATAAGACCGCCAATGTACCCTTATTTTACATGTTAGTCCTAAGTTTTAATAATGTTAATGGTGTACAATAAAGAATATTCTATCTATTTATCTTTATTATTTGGTTAATGCGTATTATGTTTTCGTACTTCATACTGCTATCATGCCTATTATACTAAATAATGCCTTTATCACGGCAAAGATACATAGGTAGTGTTCTCTTACGGCCTAAATTAATATCCAATATATTCACAATTTGCCCTACTAACGATGGAAATTTGACATAAACTCCATACAAAATATGTAAAATTTCTGTCTCTAGTAGGGTAAATCGTGAAAAGATGGAATAGGTATTAATTTGGGCCGTTAGTAGTCTGTCGCAAAGATAGACTGGGAAATGCAGAAAAGTTTGTTTTTAAAATAAAACTTAATGCAATATCGTTGAGCATCTGATATACCTAGACTGTGTCCCTTCTTCCTGAGATGGTCGCAATTTTCGGGTGCGGTGCCAGTTCCACAGCAATCACAAAATTCATCCCGTTCCCACATCTCGCAGAACAAAATAAATGAATAATTAAAATATTCATCATCATTATTGTCACCTTGTGTGTGCTAAATTTTGACATAGCTACGTTGTCTATTGCTTATAATTGTAAATTGTGATATTTGTTACTAAATTGGTACTAATTTAAATATGTTGTAGCATTCGGAACTTATTAATCAGAATTCAATTAATAATCCTATACAACGTGTTGATCTGTATTCGTGCCATATTTAAGGAGGTGACTATACCACTGATACTGAACACGAATCAATAAAAAAATCAGAACCAATTTTTTAATACCTACCTATTTGTAAACTAACAAATTCCCTCCGTGTCCTCCACAAAAACGATGGGTGCGATACCACCAAAACAATTTGCAGGTATTCCACCCTTTGACAATGCCAACGATGACTTATTTTCAGAGTCGTTCTGGTTTTTTTCTAAAACCCTCGCTATGTTTCTAAGTGAAAACTTGGGTATTAAATAACTGTAGAATTTTATGAATTATTTTTAGATGACTAAGCACATTATTCATCATTTGCTCTAGAAATATGACACGGTTACAGATCGACAACTCGTATAGCTGACTAATTAGTACGCATCATGTAGGTATATGAAATGTATTTCTGGATTAAATTATATTATTATTATATATTATTATTATCTCCCTATTTATCTAAATACTCAACATATCAAGTCATCATTACCTATAAAATATTATTATTGCCTCATATGAATTTACTCATATTGTGGGTATTTCATACTGTACCAACCTGCTGACTGGCTAATATTTTTCCAACGGCCTGAGCTATTATCATTATGTAGATCACGTTTACACGATAGAAGATTGTAGGTCAGGACAGGACAATACACATAAAGTTGACATTCAATTATTTATAATTAACAAAAAAGTTGTCCTGTTTATCGATCCCCTGGATAATAAACTCTAATTAAAATCATTTTTTATTACGCTTACCTATACCCGTATCACAATAAGTCCAATGACGTCACTTCGATACAAATTACCTACATTGTTGTTTGAAAGTACTTTCTGTTATTGTTCCCGCAACAAAGGCCATATCGCACTCGCATAATAAAACTGTGAAGAGCTATAAGAGCTATTACCGACTTTTAACGCTTTTTCCCATTTTTATTGGCTGTAACTATTTTAAAAAGCTTTTGACTCTTTGAAAATGTGTAAAACGGTTTTATCTTTAGTGTAATAAGCAACAATATAACAGTCTCATTAGTTCATTAGTTTAGACTTCTAAATGTAACACCTATTTCGTACACATCAATGCAATAAAAAGTTTGAGTTTGAGATTTTTAGATGAATAAATAAATAAATAAATAATGGAAATTATTTACAATTGTTTTTAATACCTACATAATATGTATTGGCCCGAACAAAAAATAAACAATACTGAGTTACACCATTATGCTATACGGCCTAGTTTTAAATTGAATAACATTGTATATTGTTGTAATGAATGTCGACGGACCAAGCGGTGTACAGAAAAACCTAAACTGGTTTATGTTCTACACTGTATCTGCCAAATGTATGGTTTTTTTTTTGTGGAAATAAATAAATAATTATGCCATAAAGCAAAATGAAGTAACGCAGTATTGGACTATCACCGACGATATCTAGTTCTTAGATGTTCCAAGTTTAAAATTTTAAATTGAGGTTGATTTTACATCCAAGAGCACGCACGCTCGAATTCTATCCTCATGGTCTGCAGCGTTGTCGATATTCCACCACTGCGAATAGTTAAAACCGGTTTCACCAATCCCCACCCATCATTCATGCATTTAGCAATAGTCGAGGCTGTGGTCAATACAGCTGCTTATTGTGCAGTCAAAGACATAGAAAAAAGTACTACGAACAATCATAGTAAAGCTGTTGGATTACAGTAGAAATAAGAACGACCATGTTATCCCCAGTAGATTGAATGCGTATTTAGGTATATTTTAACACACATAAGAAATAACAGAATACAGTGAGAAATTTTTTTTACATTGACAACTAACAGCCGTTGTTTAGGTAGAAATAAAAACTAAACAGAACTATGAGCTGCCTGGACAGTTAAGATTAACCTTTATGGACAACAAAAGCCAACAAATCCATGCTCCTCAGTGTACAAACCAGCGCTCACGCACCCACATGCACATCAAACCGTGCTCACCGCTCTCAGTACACTACACATATCGCGGCATCGTCCAGTAACAACGACCGTACAGCCCATAGACGCCTCATAACAGGCGACCGATCTCTGCAATACATCTATGAAATTTCACTAATGCCACGTTGCCACTATTCGCCACTTGAAATATTCAAATCAGTTTCGACCACTTACATGAGCCGTCAAAACTGCTGCGTTTGTGTTGAGCCAATAGCCGCCTTGGTAGGGCCAATGACACAGCGGTGACACTCCGTGTACGTGTGAGCTCGGTCGCCGGTGACCTTGAGCGAGCGGGTGAATGCAATGGTCACCGCTGTGCCTTGGCTGGGCAGCCGAGAGACTGCCCGTTCCACACGCCGTGCACCGCGCACGGCCCCCGCGCTCGCCCCGACCCGCTCTCATAGCCGTGAGCAATTTTACGAGCACACATGCTTAAGTGTTGCTTCTTGTCGTTAGTATATATTCTATGCCAATGGGCCAATCGGATTGCAGTACCTAGTTGCCTCAGCTAGTGGCAGAATTTATTGTACGCATTCTTTTCAGAATTAGTCGTCTATTGGGGTGTCGCTGTCGAGCACGGTTTTGTTGGCTTCACTATGATTTTCGCCGCAATTCGTCTATATTTTTTACTATGTCTGTGTGCAGAGTGGTGAATATTATTTATAAGCTAAAAAGTTATAGGTAGGTACGACATGTATTTTTCTTAGGAAGCTGTCCTCAATCTAAAAGATTTTAACTCAGTCCTGTCCTGTCGGAGCCTCGTCGTAAAAAACTGGGTATTAAAGAGAGTAATAAAAGTAAACATTATGATAACTTTTACTGAGCTGGGTTATGCTCTTTTTAACTGTTATCGTATTGTACAAAGGATGTTTATTTTATGAATTGTGTTGTTTTATTTATATTTCATGACGATGAATATAGCGACGCATCGTTTCAATACGAAATGTAGCTGAATGCGTGACGTGACAACTGAGTTTGATGCTTATAAAGGGGTGCGGATGCGGGTCAGGCTTTTACGCCAATATATCGGGGGTGGAGTGGGGGTGTAAAAGTTAGCGCAGCAATATCGAGTAATTTCACGATAAATTGCCCAAATTTATCAGTCGGTTGAACGTGGTAAATTCACACGTTTTGGCCGCCTACTGCTGCTGGCCGCTTTAATGTCCCTCATCTTATCGTGTATTCGTCATCGATAACAGCTAAGTTTTATTGCAACTCTATTTTATACTAAAATAATTATACGCTTCATTCATCATCAGCCCATTGCTGTCTCACTGCTGGGCACGGGCCTCTTCTCTTCTCACCACGCTGGCCTAGTGCGGCGTAGCGGACTACACACACCATGAAGAACCGTATGGAGCACTCTCTGGTGTGCAGTTTTCCTCACGATGTTTTCATTCACCGTTAAAGCAAGTGATAATCAAATTCTGATCCGCACATGATTTCGGAAAATCAGAGGTGCGGGCAGTAATTTTATAAAAGTATCGTACTAAAGTAATGCCTGCCACATGCGATGTTTCTACCTTAATTATCTCTAGAGATCAAGTAAAGATTGCTCTTATTTTCTTTTGAACTTATTAAACCATAAGTAGTTACTAATGCTTTTCTAGGCTTTTGTCTCAGCTAATATCCACGGAAACCGCCTACTTAACGATCAAGAGATTCAAATTTCAACCACTTAATCAAAGTTCCAAACGACAAACAATCGGGAAGCATTATTTCTTGTCATCCTAATTATTGTAGAAAGAGACCACTTTATCTATATTCCTTTAGATGGCAAGAGATAAAATATGCTTTAAAATTTTAAATAAACCTATTAAGGAGTTTATTTTGGTACTTTTGAGAATAATACGGCCTGTTATGACGCGGTCGCGTGTTGCTTATCGCAATGAATATCTAATGTGGGTACGTAGTTAGATACATTCTGGTGAAAAGAGCACCGATATATAAAATGCATTGCACTATATTATAGCACGAATATGAGATCCCTTGAGGATATGATCATACGTAATAAATATTTCGTTCGTAACTCAGAGCAACAGAATACTAGAGGACAAGCCGCCGCGTAAAGGCTGACCTTTGTATGCACAGCGGGCATACACTGCCACTAGTTCACCGTCACTTGCACCCGAGTGAGTAGATAGCTATGTGCGCTTGTTTGAGAGAAAACTCTATTTTATTTCCAAAAGGCCGTAAAGATATAAGAGTGCGTGTTTTATGTGTGCGCGTGCTTTTTGTTGTAATTTATTGATGCGTTTCTTGCGTTCTGTGCGTAAGTTGAGCTTGCGACACTCGGACTCTATGCAAACTAGGCGGGTCGCCCGATCTCCTTATATTCCGTTATCTGTGGTTTGTAATATACTTTTAAATGCTTATACGTAGAGTACCAATCTCTAGTGTGGAATTCGTGTGAATTAAATGTAAAATGATCCTAACACAAAATTCATATGGTTTCCGAAGATAGCCCGTAACATAAATGGCATTGGAAAAGGCATCTGCCTGTTGAGGTAGACTGGATGTTAAAAGTCGAAACATGTAAGTAGTGGAGTCACTTTGGAAAGGAATATTTCTATCAGAGAACTATGATAGGTTGAATTGTTGATTTGAAATGATATTAAAAATTAAATTGTGTAAAAAGGTCCTAATGAAGAAGGTACATACATGTAAGTACCTATGTAATTTCAATTCTAAAAGTCAGTCATTAATTATTATTTTATTCTGATGCTTTTTCGCTGTTTGGAACTTTTTTATATATATTATGTAGAGGGGCTCGTAGCGGAGTAACGACTGCGCGGATTGTACGATCTGCAAGGTTAAGCTGCACTTGCTGCGGTCAGTCTGTGGATGGGTGGCCGTTTCGTTACACATCGAGACCCCTCCGTGCCTCGGAGAGCACGTTAAGCTGTCGGTCCCGGTTGTCATACGAATATCTATGGCAGTCGTTACGGGTAGTCAGAAGCCTGAAAGTCTGACAACTGGTCTAACCTCCGAATGTCAGTATTACCCAGTAACTGGGTTGCGGGGGTCTGATGGCAGTCGCTCCGTGTAAAATACTGATGTTCAGCCGCATCTGGCTAGACTGGAAGCCGACCCCAATATAATTGGGAAAAGGCTCGGAGGATGATGATGATGTAGATACGTAAGCTTCTTACTTTATCCGAAAGGGTGGTCTATTCTTGGCCGGGGGAGCTATGATTTAAAATGGGATCAGAGAAATGTTAAAATAAAACAAATAAAAGAGCTGCTTTTAATTTCTTAATAGATACTTGACATCAGTATTTCCAGGAAAATATGTTTTTATTTATTTTTAGATTATACATTCTCATTTCACATGTATGGGCACCACCCCTTAAATATATCACAATTACGATTTTTTATTCTTTTAAAATCGAGATCTGTACGTGGGACACTCAGAAAGTTTTGCGAAACTAAAAAAAATTGTTCTATACGTACATATATTTTTATCAAATCTTTTCAAAGTACTTTCCACCAGCCTCTATACAAAGATTCATGCGCCTAAACCAGTTTTCAAAACACTTTTTCCAGTCCGCCGCAGACACCTCGTTTACAGCCTGCTCGAACGCAGCCAGCGCATCTTCCGGCGACGAAAATTGTATCCCTTTGAGCTGATTTTTTATTTTTGGGAATAAAAAGAAGTCACACGGTGCTAGATCAGGGCTGTAAGGAGGGTGACCCAGGAGTTTGACTGGCGTGCTGTCCAGGAAGTCCCTCGTTTTGAGTGCGGTGTGCGCAGGTGCATTGTCGTGGTGGAGCAGTAGCCCGCGGAGCCCTGTGTTTGGTCGCTTGTTGCTTATAACAGAGAAAACTTCTGGCAAACATTTGGTAGTATACCATTCGGCATTAATGCTTCTTTGATCCCGTAAGGGAATTGATACCAAGTGGCCAGTCAAATTAAAAAAGCTATCGATCAAAATCTTACCCCCGCTTCTAGATCGCTTCACTTTGGTAGGCGTTGGCTCATTTTGAAACACCCAAACAGTCGACTGGCGCTTGGTTTCTGGGTCGTATTGATAAATCCAGGACTCATCACCTGTAACGATGTCGTAAACACGCCGAGACGAGCCTGCTTCAAATTTGTTAAGCATATCACGGCACCATTCCACCCGGGCCTGCTTCTGAGCATCGGTGAGGTTGTGCGGCACCCAGCGTGATACTATCCTCCTCACGCGAAGATGGCTGTGTAGAATCTCGTGAACGCTTCCCGATCCAATCTTCAATATGTGTTGAATCTCCTGATATGTAATTCGCCTATTGTCTTGGATTAAATTTTTCACTGCTAGCAGTGCTAGCACGTTTTCTTCGGTAACAGCCGTCAAAGGGCGACCGCTTCTTTCGTCATCCCCCAAAGTTGGTCGACCGCGCTTGAATTCGTTATACCAACGATACACGGTTGCCTTGGAAGGGCCTTCATCCATGAATGCCATTTGAAGTCTATCGTACGATTCATCCGGTTTCAGGCGACACTTGAAATCGTATAAAATCATAGCTCTAAAATGTTCCCGGCGCAGATCCATATTTCAGTGAGACACAATACTTTGAATTAACTCGCAAAAAATGTGGAGGGAAATTTTGAAATTGGAACTTACTTATTTTTACTTATAAATAATCATATTTTCGAAAAACATTATAACTGGCCAGTCTCCCATATATAAAAACTTTTTTTCGCAATACTTTCTGAGGGGCCTGGTATATAAGAAAGATAAATAAAAAATAAATTATTGGAGCAGAGGCGTTTTAGAAAAAAAATTGGTATATCAAACCTTCCAATTGATACCACATCATAGATAGATAGATAGATAAAACGTTTATTTAGAACAAAAACAAGACACAGGACATACAAGTAAAAATACAATAAAAAAGTATTATAATAATAATATAGTTAAATAATCATATCATCATCTTAACTATTATAAAATTGTAAACGTCTGTTTGTTTGTTTGTTTGTTTGTTCCAGCATCACGCTAAAACTACTGGACCGATTTTGATGATTTTTTTTTTGTTTGAAAGCTGATGATCTGACTTAAAAACTGGTATGGGTTTTGAGAAAGAAAGAAAGAAAGAAAAAAATAAAAAAATTAATTCGTGGGTTGCGTACTCACCCGACAGATCGAAGCTTCTATGCATTTGCACGAGCGGATAGTAATGTACGATGGAGTGGAGTAGAGTGGACAGGGGATGGGACTGGGGATGGTACTGGGGACGGGACTGGGGACGGGACAGTGGAAGGGACAGGGGACGGAACATGGGACAGGAAATGGGACGGGACTTGAGACGGGACATGGGACAGGACAGTGGTACGGCACATGGGACTGGACATAGGATGGGACATGGGACAGGACATGGGACATGGGACGGGACGATTGTGATATAGTGAGATAGTGGGACAGTGGGCCGTGGGAGAGTGTGATGGTGGGACAGTGGGACAGTAGGACAGTGGCAGTGGGACGGTGGGACAGTGGGGCAGTGGGGTAGCGGAGCAGCGGGGCAGTGGGATAGTGAGGCAGCGGGGCAGTGGGGCAGCAGGGCAGTGGGGCAGCGGGGCAGTGGGGTGCATCGGGTCAGGCTGTGGGGCAGTGGGGCAGTGGGGAAGCGGGGCAGCGGGGCAGAGGGGTAGCGGGTCAGCGGGGCAGTGGGGAAGTGGTGTAGTGGGGCAGCGGGGCAGAGGGGCAGGCTGTGGGGCAGTGGGATAGTGGGGCAGTGGGGTAGCGGAGCAGCGGGGCAGTGGGATAGTGAGGCAGCGGGGCAGTGGGGCAGCAGGGCAGTGGGGCAGCGGGGCAGTGGGGTGCATCGGGTCAGGCTGTGGGGCAGTGGGGAAGCGGGGCAGCGGGGCAGTGGGGTAGCGGGTCAGCGGGGCAGTGGGGAAGTGGTGTAGTGGGGCAGCGGGGCAGAGGGGCAGGCTGTGGGGCAGTGGGATAGTGGTGCAGCCGGGCAGTGGGGCAGCGGGGCAGCGGGGCAGTGGGATAGTGGAGTAGCGAGGCAGCGAGGCAGTGGGGCTGTGGGGCAGTGGGGTAGCGGGGTAGTGTGGCAGCTGGGCAGCGGGGCAGTGGGGTGGCGGGGCAGCTGGGCAGTGGGGCAGTGGGGTAGCGGGGCAGTTGTGCAGCGGGGCACAGGGGCAGCGGGGCAGTGGGGCAGTGGGGTAGCGGGGCAGTTGTGCAGCGGGGCACAGGGGCAGCGGGGCAGTGGCATAGTGGGGCAGTAGGGCAGCGGGGCAGTGGGGCAGCGGGGCTCTGGGACAGTGGGACAGAGGGGCAGTGGGGAAGCGGGGCTGTAGGCCGGAGGGGCAGGCTGATGGGCAGTGGGATAGTGGTGCAGCGGGGCAGTGGGGCAGCGGGGCAGTGGGACAGCGGGGCAGCGGGGCAGTGGGGTAGTGGGGCAGCGGGGCAGTGGGGTGGCGGGGCAGCTGGGCAGTGGGGCAGCGGGGCAGTTGTGCAGCGGGGCACAGGGGCAGCGGGGCAGTGGGGCAGTGGGGTAGCGGGGCAGTTGTGCAGCGGGGCACAGGGGCAGCGGGGCAGTGGCATAGTGGGGCAGTAGGGCAGCGGGGCAGTGGGGCAGCGGGGCACTGGGACAGTGGGACAGAGGGGCAGTGGGGAAGCGGGGCTGTAGGCCGGAGGGGCAGGCTGATGGGCAGTGGGATAGTGGTGCAGCGGGGCAGTGGGGCAGCGGGGCAGCGGGGCAGCGGGGCAGTGGGGTAGTGGGGCAGTGGGGTAGCGGGGCAGTGGGGTAGCGGGGCAGTGGGGCAGAGAGGTAGCGGGACGGTGGGGCAGTTGTGCAGAGGGGCAGTGGGGTAGCGGGGCTGTGGGGCAGTCGTGTAGTGGGGCAGCGGGGCAGAGTGGCAGGTTGTGGGGCAGTGGGATAGTGGTACAGCGGGGCAGTGGGGTAGCGGGGCAGCGGTGTAGTGGGACAGTGGGGTGGCGAGGCAGCGAGGCAGTGGGGCAGTGGGGCATTGGGGTAGCGGCGCAGCAGGGCAGCGGGGCAGTGGGGTACCGGGGCAGCGGGGCAGCCGGGCAGTGGGGCAGTGGTGTAGTGGGGCATCGGGGCAGAGGGGCAGGCTGTGGGGCAGTGGGATAGTGGAGCAGCGGGGCAGTGGGGCTTTGAGGTAGAGGGGCCGCGGGGCAGTGGGATAGTGGGGCAGCGGGGCAGAGCGGCAGGCTGTGGGGCAGTGGTGTAGCGGGGCCGCGGGGCAGTGGGATAGTGGGGCAGCTAGGCAGCGGGGCAGTGGGGTAGCGGGGCAGTGGGGTAGCGGGCAGCGGGGCAGTGGGGCAGCGGGGCAGTGGGGTAGTGGGGCAGCGGGGCTTTGGGGCAGTGGGGCCGTGGGGTAGCGGGGCAGTAGGGCAGTGGGGTAGCGGGGCATTGTGGCAGCGGGGCAGCTGGGCACAGGGGCAGTGGGGAAGCGGGGCAGTGGGGCAGCGGGGCAGTGGAGCAGCGGGGCAGTGGGATAGTGGGGCAGCGGGGCAGTGGGGCAGCGGGGCAGTGGGGTAGCGGGTCAGTGGGGCAGCGGAGCAGTGGGGCAGTGGGGCAGCGGAGCAGTGGGGCAGTGGGGCAGCGGGGCAGCGGGACAGCGGGACAGTGGACTGGACTGGAATGGACTGGACTGGACTGGACTGACGTGGGTTAGCAGAATTTAACGCGAGCGGAGCCGCGGGTAAAAGCTAGTATAGTAATATAATCATCGAGTCTGACTTAAAACTCTAAAAAAACAACCACATTTACGATATTTTTTTGATGTTCATTTTTCTTGGTGTGCAATAATGAATACCCTATATATCTACATTCCCTGTAGTTTCCCTTCCATTACATCCCTAGTCGTCTAGTGGCGCCCAACTGGGACCGCGAGGATACACGAACACGTTTAATTGATTCGACGAGATTGTCCCGCGAGATGAGCGCACGATCCACCGGACCAACCCCTTTGTTTAAAAAATGAAGACTTTACCCGCTTTACTGGGACTCCGTAAACAAGCGACCCTTTTTTTTGGCAATAAAGCTTTTAGGAATGTGAATATCTCGCTCCACCGGAAATTTTGTGAATTTAATAAACGGGTAAATATAATTTATTTGTTTCCCCTCGATATTACCTAAACATCGTTGTGTAAATGTTTTTCTTTTTTATATAGGTATTTTAAAAATAAAGCGACCTTTTTGAAATTTCCGATAAATTGCAGTGATGATAGATTTAACCCGTCAAGTGTTCTCCGGCCACGTTGGTCCATAACGTTCTCGTACAGAATGCAAGTTGGAACCACCGGGAGCCATAAGCGATGGCGCCCATCCATTCAATAAAAAAATCATTTTTTTGACCCAAACACTTAGGGTTGTGCAGGACGGTCTAATTTCGGAGCCCGGTCCGCACGAAGCGGATCAGAATTTGATTATTACTTGCTTTAACGGTGAAAGGAAACAAACCTGCACACCAGAGAGTGCTCCATACAGTTTTCGATGGTGTGTGTAATCCGTAGGGTTTGGGTCCCGGGACGTCTCGTGTCTCGAAGTTCCGGGACTATTTCCAAATTTAATTGTCTCGTGTTCCGGGAAAATTTAGGTCGAGACTCGAGACAGCTTGTCAAAATCGTATTTTTTTTTAAACAGGCTATTTTATTAAGATAGGGAAAAATACTTATTGACTTATTTTATTGTTATTGTGATGAACTTAAGTGTTTGTGTTGGTTTGGGTATTTCTTATGTATTATAAGTAAGTATTTACGAAAAAAAGAGTATATTAGTATTAAATCCATTGTCCAGTACCCATAGAACAAGCTCTGCTTAGTTTGGGACTAGATGGTGCTGTGTAAAAAAATGTCCCAAAATATTTAATATTTATTTATTTACTAGAATAATTGATAGTTAATTCTATGACTAGAGAATAGACGATGATTCTTGATGTTTATCATAATTATTATAACTCTAGTAAGTCTGATTTTATTAACAAAAGAAGTCCGTTAATAATGAATCTATGATAATGAGAATTGAGATTAATATTTGATTTGTGACTAGACACGAGATGATGATAATAGATGATTAGTATAAGATTCTGGTTCATAAATTGGTACAAGATTTGATTATCAAAGAAAAATAATGAATATGTGATTTTGAGAAATTAACATACGAACTTCTTAGGTTTTCGCGATCACTACACATTATAATAAAACAAAGTTTAACCGGATTAAATCGCGTATATTATTTAAATTGGTTTTCCTGATTGGTTTTCCTAAAAATAATCAAGTCCCACACAGCATGCAACACTGTAAAAGATAATGATATTGTGAGTGATTACTGCGTGCATCGAAACGGTTTTAATTAATAATATTGTACGGTAGATTAAAATATTTTTTTAGAAATATTTGTAAAGACGCTTGTCATCTTAGTCTACCTGCGACCACGAAATGCTGCAAAGCTTTCGAAACGTCAGGGAAACCAATTTAAATAATATACGCGATTTAATCCGGTTAAACTTTGTTTTATTTTAACATACGAATTTCTTAGACTTTAATTAATTAAGGTTTGAAATGTCAGAATTTAATTTTATGTTAAATACATTTTGGTTATTCCATAAATGGCAATTTTATAGATACATCTCACCAAAACCAAACTCTACATTATCAATTTACATAGAAGTCTCGAAGTCCCGGGACTTTGACCTTCAGCTGCCTCGTGTCCTGGGACTTTGAAAATGTCGAGATTTCCCAAACTCTAGTAGTCCGCCAACCTGCACTAGGCCAGCGTGGTGGACTAAGGTCTAACCCTTCACATACTGAGAAGCGGCACGTGCCCAGCAGTGGGACAGAAATTCGTTTTGTTATTATATTAAGACAGATTAGTAAAAGTATCTAATTAAATACCTATTTATACCCACGAAGACCTATCACATCGATTAAAGAGTATCATTATTATAGTATTAAATTATTACTACCATGTACCCTGTCGAGTATTTATCTTTGCCACCAAACACTACGTACCCATTCATCAACAAAATATACAACTTAGAAATTTATTGGGAACACGTCCACGTCACGCTACCGCGACGTGACCCATTTTATTTATTTGACAGTCATAGTTATACATAAACAATTTTCAATTCCAAAGGGCAAAATTCGATTATGGCGGGATAAAGCGACAAGCCGCTGTTCGAGGTAAATAGAATGGAGAATGGAACCCAACCTGATGACGTCATGGTAACTGTACAGTGATTAATTCAGTTGCTACGTACGTAGCTACGCGTGTTTGAATACTATACTTCGTAGCGTCGTAGCTCATACGCGTAGCTCATCATTCGTAGCACTGTATTTTTGTCAACCATGTCTTCATTTCGTAGCACGACTTTTTAGCTATTGCTATTATAAAATTAAAATTAACATAACTGGCGAAATGTGGGTGTACTATTACACCTCTGCCTACCCCTTCGGGGAAATACAGGCGTGATGTTATGTTATGTGTGTTATTATAAAATTAAAATAGTTCTAAATTTCGTAATTAATTTAAATAATATTGTAGATTCTCTTGTTCACAAAATAAAGAAAGGGATGGCAACAAATTTAGTGTTGTCAAATTAGTCGGAATTAAACTTTTCATACAAATTTAGTCGTGATCTCGGAACATGCGTACTAAAAATACGAAGAAGTAGAACATGTAAACTAATTTGACAGTTCTGAAATTCTTGCTATCCCTTTCTTATCATCATTATTAGACAAAGATGTGATAGTTTTAATTATGTTAAGTTGGCGAACAAGAGAATCAACACCAATATCTTAGATTGCTAGAAAATATGCGAAAAATTGCCATTTCTTCTATACATCACTTTACGTAGCGAAACTGTAACGTGATATTTACTAAATCCTAATAGGGAAGTTAAATAGTATCAAAATTCTTTAGCTTTTTTGTGGAAACTTTATTTTTTTCAGACGTCTAAGGAAAATCGCTGGACTTTTCTGTGATAGATAAGCTTGCGTTGTCTTTATAGCGCCATAAAGTAGTTATTGCTCGGAGGCGATAACAGGCGATTTATAACACTTTCGCGCGCGCTGGGTGGGCCGCAGAGGGTTCAGGCCCTTCTTATACTCTTTATTTTCACACATTTATAAATTGTTTGCCTTTTCCAAGTGTTTGTCTTCTGCGGTGCGTTAAATAAGTACGTACTCCGAGATAAGTCTTAATATGACTCTTCAGGAAAATATCCTTTTCAGTTTCCAGTATCTAGTCATGAATAATTTAAATAAATAAATATTCTTGGAACATTTTTACACAGCACCATCTAGTCCCAAACTAAGCAGAGCTTGTACTATGGGTACTAGACAATGGATATAATACTTATATACTTTTTTTTGTAAACTCATACTTATTGTTGGGGCTTCAGAGTACTTCAATGAAACTCCCGTATTGAGATTACTCGGTATAACCCAGTAAATATAAATTTTAACAATAAAAAAGGTCGGAGCAAAATGTTCGCGACTGATATAAAACAAAGGTACAATTAATAGTTAATGTAGGTACGCGTGGAAAAAATATTATAAATATTATCAATAGCGCCTTGACGATTTGAATAGCAAACACTAGACGATGAATGAAGTTCATATTTACGTAGGCGTAAACATCCTGCCCCGTTGAAACTTTTAGGTTTCAACCCTCTAATAACTCCTCTTCAGTTGGTAAGGGGCAAATGCGAACTAAAGGTCGTCGCACGGTGACTCTTGTAGTATTCACGTCAGCAACACGCGAGATTCCATCTGGTTCTGGGAACAATCTTGAAATTCGTCCAAGTCTCCAACATAAGGGTGGGACGCCATCCTCTTGCAGTAAAATTAAGTCTCCAATTTTGACAGATGAAGTATTGGTCTTCCATTTGCGGCGTTGTTGTAATTCGGCAATATATTCGCGCTGCCAGCGCCGCCAAAAATGCTGTTGTATCTGCTGCAGTCTAGCATACCGTTGCAAGTTGTTTTGATTGCAATCCTCCAAATTAGGTTCAGGCAGTGAGTTGAGCGCTCGACCAATGAGAAAATGCCCAGGAGTAAGGCACTGGAAATCGTCAGGGGAGGTGGATAAAGGACATAGAAGTCTACTATTTTGAATAGCTTCTACCTGTGCGAACAGCGTATGGAGCTCTTCGAAGGTTAAATGAGAATTACCCATTACTCGTCTAACGTGAAATTTTGCTGAGCGGATACCGGCCTCAAAAATTCCGCCAAAATGAGGAGCATAAGCTGGTGAAAAGTTAAATTTTATGCCTTCCGCACATGCAAAATCAGATAGATCGTTAATGTTAGTTTAAAAAAAGTCATTAATTTCTTTAGCTCCTGCGACAAAATTGCGTCCATTGTCGCAGAATACTTCCGTTGGCCTGCCTCTTCGTGACACAAATCTGCGGAATGTCATAATGAAAGCGTCTTTTGACAAATCACTCACCGCCTCTAGATGTGAGATTTTATATCTTAAACATATGAAAAAACAAAGGTAGCTTTTGACTAAAGAAGCACCACGTCCTTTTCTATTTAAAGTTAAGAATGGACCAGCGAAATCTATGCCCACTGTTTGAAATGGAAAATTTGGCGTGACACGTTGTGCAACTGTCCCATTATAGGAGCAATCGTATTTCCCTGCAGGCGTCTGCACCTACAGCAGTTATGAAAAGTGCGTCTCGCTAAACGCCTCCCGTTAATCGGCCAAACATATTCCCTAACAACGGCCAGCAATAACTGTGGGCCAGCATGTAATCCGCGTCTGTGTTCGTATTCGAATATCAATTTGGTAAAATGATGCGAAGCATGCAGTAGAACCGGGTGTTTTTTATTATAATTAAAATCAGAGGAGCCTAGTCGGCCTCCTACTCGGATGACTTTGTCATCACTTAAAAATGGAGTCAAGGATAAAATATTTGATTTAGGACTCAAAGATTTGTTGTTGAGTAATAAATTGTATTCATTGAATGATTCCTGCTGTGCTAATCGGCACAAACAAAGAAACGAATTGTTTAATTCATCAACAGATAAATTTCCAAGAATTTTATCATTATTATTTTTTACATTATTAATAAATCTTAGTACGTAGGCAAAAGATCGTTTTAATTTAGTTAAGCTAGAAAAGTTTTTAAATTGAATTATAGGCACATTTGGAGTAGCAACATTAGAAGTAATAGAATTAGGTTTAGTTTCTGGTAAGTTATTATTATTGGTTTTATTTTTTAAGATAGGCCATTTACTTTCAGGCTCCATGAGGAATGAAAGGCCTGACCACCACAGCTCACTACTGCCGAGCTGATCTGGGCTGATTCCTCTTGATATGAGGACTGCAGGATTGACAGATGTAGGCACGTAGCGCCACGATGAAGGTTCTGTTAGCTCACAGATCTCAGAAATCCGATTGGCTACAAAGGTTTTCAGATTTTTAAAACTGGTGTGGAGCCATCCTAGCACTACTGAAGAATCACACCAATGTACTTGATGCTGAACTTCATATGGTAGTGATTCTTTGACAGCCTTACATAACTTTGCTGCCAGCAAAGCTGCACACAATTCAAGTCAGGGAATGGTTGTACTTTTGATTGGAGCTACTTTGGACTTAGAGCATAGCAACTTAACTGTGACTTCGTTCGCAGAATTAACAGAACGCAAATAAATACAAGCTCCGTATGCGTGTTGAGATGAGTCACTAAACGAATGTAGTTCGACAGATGTGGGCTCATCGCAGAGGACACGCCGGGAAATTTCTAGCGTAAGAAGAGAAGGTAAAGACTGTGTAAAAGTATCCCAGTCTCTTTGAATTTCGTGTGGGACTGGATCGTCCCAAGTTAATTTTTGCAGCCACAATCGTTGTAATAAAATTTTCATTTTTATTACGCACGGGCTGATCAATCCCAAAGGATCAAAGATTTTAAACAGAGAAGAGAGAAAAGATCTTTTCGTTAAATGATTACTATTAGTGGAAAGTGGAACCTTAATAGGAAAATGTAACTGATCAGTCGATGGATTCCATCCCATGCCCAGAGTACTAGTTGATTCGCTTACTAAAAGATTGTCATCACTGTGATCAGATGAATTAAATAAGGTTGCTAAGTTCGTCTTGAACTTACGAAGATTGAAGCATCCTTTTTTCAGTGTTTCAGTTACAGCTTGGTGGATATATAGTAAGGTGTCCTCACTTTCAGAACCCGTGATAAGATCGTCCACGAAGAAATCATGTTGTATTATTTTCTTGATCATAGGATCACAGGATTCTTCACCAATCTGCCATAGACATCGAGTACTCAAGTAGCCGGAACTTGCCATTCCGTACGTCGCAGTACTTAACTGAAGTGTTTTGATGGGCATAGTCTCGTCTTCTCTCCATAAAATGAGTTGAAGATTACGATCCTCCTCATGGACACGGACTTGACGGTACATCTTCTCAACGTCACCAGTGAGGAGGTATTTATGCTGTAGAGATCTTATTAAAATGGAGAAAAGCGAGTCCTGCATATTAGGCCCGACCAAGAGGATGTCATTAACGGACTGACCCGATGAAGTAGGAGCCGAGCCGTCGAATACAACTCTAATCTTTGTGGACTCACTACTGTCCTTAAAGACAGCGTGATGGCAAAGAAAGTAAGATGTGCAAGGTATAGGTACAGCGGATTCAGAAAGATACCCTAGGTCTGCGTACTCACGCATAAATTCTATGTATTGTGACTTGACTTGGGGATGTTTGCGAAAACGTTTTTCTAAATTTAATAAACGTTTTTTAGCTAATGAATAAGATTCACCAAGGCAATCAGGTGTATCCTTTAAGGGTAGACCAACAGAGAATCTACCAGTTTCCAGGCGGAAAGTGTGAGATAAAAAATGTGTTTCACATGCTTTCTCGCTGTGGCTCATAAGTGGTTTCGTTTGGGGAACATTTTCTAAGTCCCAGAACTTGGTTAGTTCATGATGTATGTTGTCATCGGATGACGTGTAAGAAGCGATTGAATGACTACATTCTGTATTTGTATAATTTGACTTATTGTTTGTGGGATAATTAAAATAAATAGGACCTGAAATCAACCAACCAAAATGGGAACTTCTTAATATAGGAAGATTAAGACCAAGAGAAAGTTGCTCATGGCCCAGAATGTCCCAGAAAAGATCGGCACCGATGAGGACATCAACGGGTGCTGGTTGGTGGAAATTAGGGTCTGCCAGAAAGATATCACTCGATATGTTAAGTTTTTTAATATCAACAGGTATTCTAGGTATATTACCGGTTAACGTTGGCAACACTAGAAATGTAGAAGTGACGTTGAAATGTTTCATCAAAGACTTCAACTGCACCACGCAAGTTTCTGTAGCCTGACTGGTGGTCTTATTGCCTATGCCAATTATATTGACATGCAAAGTAGAATTAGATTGTAAACATAGTTTTGTTTTAAGAGATTGTGTAATAAATGATGACTGACTACCACAATCCATAAGAGCGCGAACCTTCTGTGTTTGGTTGGTGATCGGATTGGATACCTCAATACAGGCAGTAGACAGTAAAACTTGGTTAGCATTCTGATTAGAAAAATTTACAATAGTATCGTCAGTAGTGTCGGGTAAAGTGGTGACAATACTGGAAATATTATGGTTGATAAATTGTTTATGTAACAATCTATTGTGCCTCGCATTGCACATGCGACATGGATGCATACGACAGTTGCGTGCAGAATGGCCAGACCTTAAACAGTTATGACATAAATTCAATCTGCTTACTTCACTGATACGGTCATCTACACTCTTAGCCAAAAATGTGGGACAGTCGTAAAGGCGATGACTACCGTTACAAACGCCGCACGATATATCAGGAATAGTATTTCCTTCACTATTAGAAACGTATGACTGATGAGACCTAGTATTAGAAACCATAGGTTTTGGCGTTGCCTGAGTCTTAGTTTTAGGATATGAATGGCTACGATTTATTGACTCGAGTATCAGCACGGTCAATAAGAAACTTAAAAAAATGTTACAACTTGGGTGTATCAGTATTCAACGTGCCACGGCACTCTTCCCACTTCGCAATGGTGTGACCATCAAGTTTGGAACTCATTATGTGAATAATTAAAATATCCCACTCATTTGTAGCTAGTCCGAGATTAGTTAAAGCACGTAAGTTTTTTGTTATATGATCCACAAAAAATCTTAATGATTTGTCGCACTCACGTGTGATTTGCTGTATATTTAACAATGAGTTTATATGATGACTTATTAATTGTCGTTTATTGTCATATCTTTCACATAATAATTTCCAAGCACTCGTGTAGTTAACGCTGGATACCTCCAAGTTAGTTATAATACGCGCTGCAACGCCCGTCAGGTATGAAATAAGATAATGAAACTTATGAATCGGAGCGATGCGGTCGTTATTATGTACTATAGATAAGAATGTGTCACGAAACTCAAGCCAACGAAAGTAAGACCCGTCGAACTTAGCAATTTGAATACGAGGTAATTTAAAACCTATATCATGATGTTCATTATTACACTGACCTGTAGATGATTGACTTGAATTCAAATCTTTGTAGTTACTTTCATCATGCCGATTTGAATGGTGTCTTTGTATGATACTTTGAGCCATAGCAATGTTGGATATAAACAGGTGCTCAATAGTATCACGCTCATCTATCTCATTAGGTAAATTATCAGAGTTTAACACTTCTATTTGATTTTGCAAGTCATAAAAACGGCTATAAATAGATTCAAATTTGTTTAATTTTAATGTTAATTCAGCTAACTCAATTTGAGAAAGCACTTCCTTAACATTTGATAAAAAGTTTCTAAATTTTGTGATTTGTCCTTTTATGGAACTACGTTTCACTAAAAGATCCTGTAAATCTTGAGGATCCTTTGTGCCAGATTCACCTCCACAATCTTTACCCATTGTGAACCTAAGAAACTTGTAAAATATTGTAGATGTAATTTAATTAACTAATTGTATTTTATGTTTAAGTTATGTAAACAAAAGGATTGATCATGGAAATGAACAGGCACAAAGTAAGTAATATTTCGAAAATAAAATATAAATTTAGCTCACGCTCCTCGCCTAACGTCACCTGAGGCCGGCCCTGTGCTCCCAGCAGTGGGCCCGACTAGCGACTACTGCGTTCCGATTGTCACACTGTGACACGGCCCGAAGTTGCGCAGCCCGATGTAGCGTAACCCGGAGAGGTCAGCCTGGAATGTTCGGCAAAGTGGGTGAAATATATGCTTTTAATATAACTAATAAGCCTGTAATGTAATAGAAAATAGGCTAATATTACTGGGAGATAGCTTAATAGTTGTGTTGTTATAACATCCTAGTACGTTACAACTATATAGTAGCAACGGTTACCGTTGATCGAAAGAAAAAAAAATAACTTTTAACGAATTGCGTATGGTACCTATAAATTATTAATTATTTTAAAAACTATAGACACCAATGCACAAAAAAGCTATTTGAAATAGGTATTAGGCAGATGATTAAGTAGATTTAGAAAGGGTTTGGTAATAGGGTAATGGTAGGTAGGTAAAAGGGAATTCACAAGGAAAAAAGGGCACTTAGCTGCATTGACCGAGGCTGCGGTACGATGCTGAATGCTGATCGCTGACCGGCGGTGGCTGCAATGGCTGGTACACCTCCAAGGAACCCAGGAATGATGATAAATTGTGATGAAAACTGGCTGCGGCGCAATGGTTAGATGCCGGCCGGCACGTGTCGTCACAAAGATCGAACTTGTTTTTTCCGAATATTGCAGGTCATGTCACGGTCGTCAAAATGTTGGGGCTTCAGAGTACTTCAATGAAATTCCCGTATTGAGATTACTCGGTATAACCCAGTAAATATAAATATTAACAATAAAAAAGGTCGGAGCAAAATGTTCGCGACTGATATAAAACAAAGGTACAATTAAGAGTTAATGTAGGTACGCGTGGAAAAAATATTATAAATATTATCAATAGCGCCTTGACGATTTGAATAGCAAACACTAGACGATGAATGAAGTTCATATTTACGTAGGCGTAGGCGTAAACACTTATATTTCCCTTCTTACAACTTACTACTACAGTAGTAACTAAGGCAATTAAATTACCTGTGTTACTACTGGTAGTAACACGGGTAAGAAAGGATAAGAAACACCCAGACCAACACAAACACTTATGTTCATCACACAACTATTTGTGTCCTGTGGGAATCGAACCCACGACCTCGTGATTAGCAGTCCGATACTCGAACCACTAGACCACAGACGTCGATTTCTGTCCAGTCTTCTTCTATCGTGTCGATATGAGCTACATAACGATAATAGCTCATGCCGTGAGAAAAAGATTAGCCAGTCAGCAGGTTGAAAGCGGTTGGTGTCGAGATATAACAAAAGAGTATCCAATGAAACAAGCGTCACTTCTACTTATTAGGCATTGGAATTATTGGAAAGACCTTTAGAATAATAAGTTTATGGGAAAGACACAGTGCTGAACAGACATTTCAATTTGCAGACGAAATAAGATTTAGGAAATCACAAAGTTTAAGCACCGACGTTTAGTCAATTTGCTGTTTAGTCAATTGGCGTGGCAGGTATGATTGCAGTAGTGGCATCTTTCATTTTTGGTACTGTGCTTATAACCGGAAAATTCAGCAACCTGAGCCATCAAGACTTCTTGAGCCTAACATTATATCTTTATGCTAATTCTTTAATTAATAATGATTAATATAAACGGTTTCACTCACGTTATATCATCGGGAAAATTAAAATTCAAATTAAATGAAAATTCTTTAATTACCTAGTCTCTACAGCAACAAATCTTTTAAAACAAGTAGGAGCCTTCAAAATCTTCAAATAAGTTTAAAAACGTTACGGAATGAAATGTGCCTGCACAAGAAACTGGAAATGACTATTAGGTACCTACCTATTAAAAAAACAAAACAATTATATCATATTTTTCGTAAATTTCAGAAGGATTTTCATTTCATCAAAATATACTCATCCTAAATGAGCCCAAAAGTCGTTATTTTTCCATTTTGCCATAATTACGTAGGTTTTGTTGACGACGTCCCTTGCTTCTATTTCAATTAAGTCGTTTAGCTTTCCCTAATGTCAAAGTGGGTGAAAATACCAACAAACGGTAGGTAATAATAATAATTGTTGAAGCCGAGGCCGCAGTATCTATAGTTACATTTTATTGCTATGTGACGACCTACAGATAAATCGCCCTGTAATTATGAGGAATATCTAACTGGACAGTATTAATAATCGGCCTTAATTGGATGCTGATAAGCAATAATGTGTCAACCCACAAAAAATCGAAAATTGAGTTAATGATGCAGTACGCTTCTTTGGCTGACAAAGAACGTTTTTCAATAGGGTTTTAACCTGATTGAATGGTTTTTATACCAAAAATGAGTATAAAAAGGTTGACACGAAATCAGTTCGAAGGGTAAGACATTTTGCAATAAGATGTTTAGGCACTTGAAACATTGTTTGATGACCCTAGGCGCCATCTGTTTAAAGTCAAAAGAAGTTATGGGACATGATCGGTTATTGCGTAATTAGTATTATCCTTTTTCGGATGTGTAAACAACATTGGCCCATATTTAATTAAAATTATACGTATAAAGTGGGCCTCACAAGACTACTAGCCACGAATACTACATGGAAAACGCAGTAGAAGACTTGGGGAATATAAGATCATCAAAGGTAAGTCCAAATATTACATAAATATAAGGATTTTAGCTATACAAGTTTAGAGGTCATTTTACCGGTAAAATTATTAAAACAACGCTTTTTTATGACAGAATACTGTTTAAAATTACATTTAAATACGTTTTACATACTAACCATGGTAATATTACTTATCTTAACTACCTAATTTCAGCAAAATGTAATATTTTTGATTAACAGGTTATTGCTTAACAAACATTCTACTATTGACTAGCGCTTGTAAAAGTTTTATAAAGCTTGACACGTTATTGCTACAAAAAAATCTCGTTCACTTGTTCGTTCGTTTATTTCAATAGTATGTTAAATGACTTGAAAAGTTTTTGAAAAACGTGGAATGAGGGAATTAATAAAACAAACAGGTTCACGACTGTAAGTATCCGCAAACAGGGTAGACAGACATTGTCTCAAATCTTCAGGTTCTCGATATTATTACATTTTGGCACATACCCTCATTTTGCAAGTTGTGTCTTATTTTTATAATTTTTTTTATTTTTTATTTTTATTGATAACACCTTAACATTACAATTTTTATCTTAATAATACGTTTATCAATATAGGGTTAAGGTACTTGACATTAATCAAATTGAATTTAAATTAATTGTTTTCAGTTTATCAATAATGTGTTATAAGACTTGAAATGTTTATTCAGATAAAATGTTTGCTGGCGCATTTTATAATATCAAATTTAACGGTTTTTGTAATGAATATAACAGATTTTACAAGTTTAATGGGAGAAATTTGATCTAAACTTATATTATGATATAATGACTGCATATCATCAATATTTGCAGCAAATTCTTGAACAAACTAATTAAATTGGCGCCGTAATTTTGAAACACGATTTACTCGAAATGGCTTCCGTGTAGGTTGACATACTATTGCTTATCAGCATCCAATTGTCCTAGTAGGGTCGTTGTTTTTATTTGTTCTGAAATAAAGCGATGATCCACAAAGAGCTAGGTAGACTGTAGATATGCCATCGTGCCACATTTCGATGCTGACAATAAGTAGCGAATCTATTCGAGCATAATTCCAAAGCCTATGACTTAGAATTACCAACTAGGAAACCCTTGTCCGCAGTGACCATGTGGCCGTCTCAGACCAAAATTATAAGAATGGCGGAGCGCGTAGAACTAGCGAATGAAGCCCGAAAAAGTATTACAAAATGGCAAAGGATTACCTACTATTTCGCCCAGTGTTCGCGAGCCGCGGTCGGGAGCGTCAATAATATTATTTTTGTTTGAGAATTAGACGTAAGCTCTAGATTGCGGCTCGTGAACACTTTGGACGGAATAGTAGGTACTCCTTTGCCAGTTTGTAGGTACCTATTCCTTTTCCTGGCTTCATTCGCTAATTATACGCGCTCCGTCTATCTTATTCTTTTGGGCTGAGGTGGCCATGTTTATAACCACAAAATAATGAGTCAGTCTTGTTTTAAAGTAATAAATATAACAAAGGACCTCTATAATCACGTTAAAATAAAAAAAACACGAAAATGTCATGAAGGTACCTGAATAAGTAACATAACATAACATCACGCCTGTATTTCACCGAAGGGGTACGCAGAGGTGTAATAGTACACCCATATTTCGCCAGTTATGTTATAGTCCCATGTAATACGGGTCGAGCCTATTGCCATTGACCGGGCACAAAACCAGACTTCGGGCTGTTACTGAGAATTTATTTACTGAATAAGTAAAATACATAATATCCCTTATGTTACGTAGAGCCCAACCTAGGTAACCTAACCTAACCTAAATAGGTATAGGTACCTAATAATGATACCAAACCAACTAATAATGATACCAAACTTATACAGTAACAAGAACGAAAAACTAAAAAATCTGATTAGATGAGGATGATGCTGGATTTTTTTTTTATTCAAAATAAACTTGCGTTCGACCGCCACCTAACCTGATGTTAAGCGATGGTGCGGTCGACAACGGTACACGCTTGCCCAGCAAAACCTATTCACTCGAGCTTTGAAGACCACCAGATTATAGGTACCTCAATCAACTCAGCCTATCGCAGTCCACTGCTGGACATAGGCCTCTCCCAAGTTGCGCCACAACGCTCGGTCCTCTGCCTTCCGCATCCAGTCCCCCCCAGCCACGTTCTTTAGGTCGTCGGTCCACATGGCAGGGGGGCGCCCTACGCTGCGTTATAGGTACCTAATTATCGAGAAACATAGACGCTGACAAGGAATAATAAAACCGGCCATGTGCGAGTCGGACTCGCGCAGTAAGGGTTCCGTACCACCCATCGACCTGATACCCCATACAAACTGATTTAATTTACGAGAGTTTATCAAAAGACATCAACGACATATGTCTATGACGACATTTGTCCTGTTTCTAGTATTTGTTGCTAATCTACATACACTAAAATTAGACCAAGTTTAACGCTGGTATGTATGACCGTTTTGAAGATAGAACAGGAACAAAAACGTTGAAAAATATGCATGTTTCTCGAGGTTTCTTGTATGGGGACCCCCTTTGGTTTTAGACTTTTTTATTTTTAGTAATTTTCGTGATAAACACCATAGTAACACATATTTTGTGAATATTTCAACTGGTTATCCATTACCGTTACAAAGATACAGCCCTGTGACAGACAGACGGACGGACGGACGGACGGACAGCGTAGCGAGAGTAGTAGGGTCCCGTTTGCACCCTTTGGGTACGGAACCCTAAAAAAGAAAGGAAGGAATAAGGAATGATTCAAGTATATGTATGTAGGTACGCACTGCTACATATCCAGCTATGCATATCCAGTATAAGCAGACCTCTCATTGTACGAAAAGCCTCTACAATGCAAGCTCAACTTGTACTGGAAACTATAGCTTGTTATGTAGCCGGGTGTACAAAACGGTAGGTAATTTAATCTCCTTGCAATTATGCTGTGCCGACAACCCAAGTCCCAACATACCTATACCTACATACTCTACATAGCTTAATGGCCATGTGATATTCAACAGCAATTACTTTCATTATTATATGTGTAACAGTTATAAAGTTTAGAAGCCTGTGAATATGGGTTTATTGCTTTTATTAAGCTGTTTAGTTTTAAGAGCGGACCTTCCAGACCTATAGTTTAAGCAAACATAAACACATCTATGTATAAACCTACCTATAAACAATTGAAGGTGGATTTTCTCTCCCTACATTACCTATCAAGTTTTTACTGTGACGTTATTTTTATCGAAAATGATATAAGTAGATGAAAAAAAAAGTGTTATTATTTCGCTTGTAAAACAATTAAAAATATTTAAATTGAGAGTATTCTCTGGATATACCTATCTTAAGCAGGTTTAAGTAACTAACTTACTCGTGACTTTCTGTAATGGCCGGAATACACATGCCTGTAAAATGGAGCAGTAGCTTGCATGCCAGCTAACGGGATATGCAAGTAACTGGCAAACTGTGGATACATTTGCAAGTATAATTGCACAAAATTTGCTTACTTGCATGCCTGTAACTCTGTAGCTCATGCAAGAAGTATACACGAGCCAGTACGCCGCGCTCGCGATGTCTTGGTAGCACACTTTTTAGTTTTTGCGTCAACGGAAAGCATTCGAAGTGAATTAAATAGTAAACTACAATATTTTTAGTAGCAGTAGAATATGTAGCTCAATTAATGAGACAAAAAAGAAGAGAAGAAGAAGACGGATTTGGGTGACACTGGCATGCCTGTATCTGCCGCGTACGTTCACATTGAACGTGCCGGTTTTGCAGCCCGGGTGCCCCTCCTTCATATTGCATGCCAGTAAATCATATTCAATCTACTTGTTTCCCAGGTACAGGCAAGCCAGTTAACATACACACATAAAAGTAGCTGGAACGTGCATAGAACTGGTATGCAAGCGTGCAAGTTACAGGCATGTGTATCAGCACCTTAATGCTGCAATAACAACACAACTATAACTGTAAAGAAGGTCGGCATCGGCGACTCCCCTGGTGTTGCGGATGTCCATGGGCGGAGAAGATTGCTTATCATCAAGTGAACCGCTTGCTCGTTTGCCCCCTAATGTTATAAAAAAGTACAAACGTTTGTACCCCCTCTATTCTATTGTGAGTTGTGACAAACACGGAAGAAAAGATATTCCTTTTTTCTATGGAGACAAATATGCAGAATTACAAATTCATAGCAATATACCTACATAATATAAGTATATGGGTAACTTAAATACCTACTATCTAAATACTTTAATTTAATTAGTTAACCTGCCTATTTAAAAATAGTAACATAAACACAGAAACCAACTACATCCCTTTTTGAAATGAAACCAAACGATCAAGGGATGAAACCTTCAAAAGGCTGCCGGGGGACGGAGGCCAGAGTATGTATTAAATCACTCAATAAGTTCGTAGGCTGACATATAGATAGCGCCACTATTGACAAATCCTTATGATTTTTAAATGGTTCCAACTTTCAGACGATACGTGTCAGTATTTCATGACATTCCCGCCATTATTTTACAAATTACAGTAGTTTTAGTGACCCTACTTTTGTAATTTTCAAAACAATCGAAAAATATGAATTTCGTGGGTTAATAAAACATTGTTTTTTATGAGAAAAAATACTTTTCAAGCAAAGCAATGGCCTACAAAGTGTTACTCGGGTTCTGCTCTATCGAGACTCATAGTAGAGAAGTGGTTTGCTTATTTTAAACATGGCCGTACAGACACCGACGATGCTGAACGCTCTGGTCGCCCAAATTCGGCAGTTGTTCCAGAAAACATGAAAAAAGTGCACAAAATTGTTTTGGATGACCGTAAAGTGAAGTTTTGTAAGAAAGCTGACACCATAACGATATTAGGAGGTAGTGTATTTACTATTTTGCATGAACATTTGTCCATGAGGAAGCTCAATTCGAAGTGGGTACCGCGTTTGCACACTGTTGACCAAGAACAACAACGTGGTGATGATTCAGTGCACTGTTTGGAGCTGTTCAGGCAAAATAAAAAGTTTTTTTCATGCAATATATGACAATGAATAAAACATGGATCCATTACTACACTCCCGAGTCAAATCGGCAGTCAGCTGAGTGGACAGCAACCAACACAAGTCGTCGAAAGCGACCGAAAACCCAAAAGTCGGCTGGGACCGTTACTGCGTCCGTGATTTGGGATGCGCATGGTACAATATTCATCGACTATCTTGAAAAAGAAAAAAGGATCAATAGTGAATATAAAATAGCATTATTAGTGTGTTTGAAGAAATAAATCGCGAAAAATTGCCGCAAATCAAGAAGAAAAAAGTGCTCTTTCACCAACACAATGCATCGTGTCATAAGTCGATCGCAATGATGGCAAAATTGCACTTCGAATTGATTCTGCACCCACCGTATTCTCCAGATTTAGCCCCCAGCGACTATTACCTGTTCGCAAAATCTCTAAAATATGCTCGCCGGAAAGAGATATGGCTCCAATGATTAGGTCATCGCCAAAACTGGAGCGTATTTTGAAGGGTTGGACAAATCGTTCTATAAAAAGGCATAGAAATATTAGAGAAGCGTTGGAAAGAATATATCACTCTTGAAGGAGACTATGTTGATGAATAAAGTAAAATTTTGCCTAAAAGTTGTTGTTATATTAGTCATCCTACGAAATTATTGAGTGATGTGTTATGTGGGATTTTTACCATTCGTCAAAGGGCCTTCGGTGACCGTCTTCAGCACAATAAGTGGGCACTCCGCGAATGTAATATGCCTCCGGAGCTCTTCCTATACTACATAGAGCAACTGCAACCCGGAGAGTTCAATGTTGCTCTATACGCCTGTATGAGACTCACTCTCACTGTACACCTTCCCGGGTGTAAATAGCGGCACGTGACCGCAGCGTGCCGCTGCCATCCCAGAGGTCACTTACGGCCAAAATTAAGATCCAATCTATCCACGATTTGCCCTACTAGAGATAGGAATTTGACATAAGCTCCATACAAAATGTGTCAAATTTCTATCTCCATTAGGGTAAATCGTGGATAGATTGGATATTAATTTTGGCAGTTAGTGGACACTCAGAGACCCCACTCTGAACACCCGTTACCGTAAAGACGCGCGCTTCGGTCGTGTATCGATCGGGCGGGGCTGCAAACTGCATACCTACAGTCTTCGAATAAGATCTGCTTTGAATTTGTTATTAGTTAATACTACTTAATACCCAGCATGCGGTTATCGTGGTCAGGATCAAATTAATTAAAACACGCGCGACTTGCGGAATCTTAAACAGGATACAGTTCCCACTGGAGTAATGATTTCAAATCTACTGTCAATGAAAATTTTCAAAGATCGTAGTATTATTTCTTTTCAGAATAGTTAAGGGTCTTCACACTTCGTATTACCAACTAACGAAGTCCAGCACTTCGTTAGTTGGTAATATGTTGGTATGGCTGGGATATCCAGAAATATCTCGTGTCTTATGTGGTACATACCATAATATAATAAGATAGGTGAAACATCTTATTATACCATGGTACATACAAACCGTGCAGTTGCTAGCAAAGAATAGTCATCCCTGCTATTATACATACGTCTTATTGAAATAACTGAAAACCTCTTAAGGGGTCATTATACTCATCAGTGTGAACAACTTTTACCATGGAACCAACCCTGAAATCGCGACAAAAAATCAGCTGTTCCCTACATTTGTGTTCACATAAATCGACAAAATGTAGGGAACACCGAATAGTTTTTTGCGATTTTAGTGCTGGTCCCATAGTAAAAGTTGTTCATACTGATGAGTATAATGACCCCTTTCAGTAATTTCAATAACACGTTATATAGGTGTTGCAACTGCAAGGTGAAGTGAAGCCGACGGGGGGTATCAGAGACATTGTACCTCTGCAGAGCTACAACTGGGGCGCCTGAGCAGTTTGGGTGTGAATATCTAATAAAAATCCCAAGTACCTACCTACTTCATGGTCTCATGGTACAGGGGTACTAAATTCTTTTGTCAGTCTTTAGTCCAGGGTTGATAAAAATCATGATTTTTTTGTTTATGACAGATTTATTTTTATTAAAAAAAAAACTAAAAAATCGTAGTTTTTTTTTTTTTTCTCTTTATTTGACTTTGAAGGATTTAAACTTGATTTTTATTATTTGCATACTCATTACTGACAATATTCCAAATATTGATTACAAAATCCCAATGGTTCCGTAGAAAAAACTAAATAAGTAAAAAAACTTTATTTTTTTCTCCAAAACTAGTTTTCATTTGTTAAATGGTTTTCATAAATGTCCACTGCTGGACATAGGCCTCCCCCAAGCATCGCCACAACGACCGGTCCTGTGCCTTCCGAATCCAGCGGATTCCCGCGACCTTCACCAGGTCGTCGGTCCACCTTGTGGGGGGCCTCCCACGCTGCGCCTTCCTTAAATCATGATTTAAATCATTTGATTTGATCAATCAACCCTGCTTTAGTCAACCAAGAATATAAATTCTGGAAATCAAAAAATCACTCACTATCAGAATGCGAACCTGTGACTCCTGGTTTAGTATACCAGAGCCTTAGCCACTAAACTACCGTGAACTCTGCTTGTGGTAAAGGATTTAACTTCCACTATACGTCTTTGGGTACGTCAGCAATATCCCATTGAGAAACAGACGGTTT
Organism: Asteroscopus sphinx; assembly: GCA_949699075.1. Classification (NCBI taxonomy): domain Eukaryota; kingdom Metazoa; phylum Arthropoda; class Insecta; order Lepidoptera; family Noctuidae; genus Asteroscopus; species Asteroscopus sphinx. The sequence goes on along the minus strand of OX453022.1, from coordinate 13,490,255 downwards.
TTATTAACCAACCCGATTTTGCAGTACATTCTAAACCGAATCGAATTCTAATTCGAATTTGTATTTTATAGTGGGCATGTACTGAGATCACAACCCAACTTGTCTGGGAATTTTGAATCCGACTAATTTGACAGCTCTAAAATTGTTGATATCCCTTTGTTGTATCTACTATTAGTAAAAGAGAGTGATATTTTAAAATAAGTTTAGTTTGTGAACAAGAGAATTGAGTGTCTTTTGAGTAAGAACTAAAAATACAATTGGTTAAAAAACAATTTTATTCTTGGTTGTATTTTGGTCATGGTTGGTTCACAACACTGCACTGCTATGAAATTACTTACAGATATAAATATAATTATATTAATAAATTTGCAATATCATGCCATAATTCAAAAACAATCTATCATCATCATCATTTCAGCCGAAAGACGTCCACTGCTGGACATAGGCCTCCCCCAAGTATCGCCACAACGACCGGTCCAGCGCCTTCCGCATCCAGCGGATTCCCATGACCAAAAACAAAAACAATCTATAAATATGAATAAAGGTACTTGCTTATTGAAAATATAGTCCACTTCAAAAATCCAATTTTATTATTTTTTACAAAATAACTCAGAAAGCTGCTTTTTTATAGAATATAGGCTAACATTGTCCATAGCAGACCTGATTTGATGGAATATTTCAGTAGGTACCTACCTAAATAATTATACCTCACATGATTGTATAGTTTCTAAAAAAAATATTTCAGTATCCTGGACAAACATATTTTTATTATTTATAATAATAGGTAATAATATTTTTTTATACATTTAATAAATATTTCTTGGTGGTGGTCCACCAAACATGAGGTTCCATGACACTGGATGAATTAGTTGTGAATAAAAGTCTGGCTTATTGAACAGTGGAACAATAGTGTTCAAATACTGAACCATTTCATAAGCGTCTGGTATGTTGTCTCCCTCTGACGCAAACTTGTAAAGAACTAAGCATGGCACAGACTTCTCTTTGGTGATCTGATACAGCAGAGAAGCAAAACCTCCACCGAATATTTTTACAGACTCGCCTTTGGGCTCATGTTCCACCCAATCTAAGGTTTTCAGTTTACTTGTGTGAGGACATAACTCATTGACCAAATATCGGAATGGAGATGTCATAATATGCTTCTTCTCATGAGCAAAACTACTAGTTAAAATAATGATATCCTTTATATTATCAGCCTTGAATTTATCCACCACTTCAGTCAGAAATTGTTGTCCATACTTATAAACTAGTGGTGCCCTTAAAAGCAGAATAATTATGTTTTTCTCGGCACATTGATAAAGTTCACAGCAACCAGATATACTTGATGACGCCATCTTATAAGGATCGTATCCTGCTATAGGAATAAGTGCCGGGCTATAAACCACAGCAATTTTTCTCATATTTAAAGAAGAAATAACTAAATCACAAGCGAGTTGCCCGACATTTCCAACCGCTACACTTGGTATAACAAGAGTGTATCCATTCAAATCACAGTTTGTTAACATTTTCCAGCGATTTATTTGCGCCATAATTACACTTGAAAATTTCACTTCAATTGCACTGATAAAAAATTTAAAATAAATTCAAGAATTTCACAATTTCACGAGGTAATCAATCAATCAACTTATCTAGGCAGGGCGAAGCTAACGTAACAAAATGCTATCGATAATTTGATATTAGGTATAGTATGGGTATTAGATATCGACTATTGTATCGAAAGTCTTCCGACGATGGGTTCAACTGAAACTTTAATGTGTAAGTAAGTTTGGCAATATTAATCTTTTTAAAGGTGGTTGTTGTTAAAATAAATGAAATTGCTTTTACGTGAACCCGGCTGTGTGAAGTTTCATCCAAATCCATTATGCTGTTACAGCGTGAAAGTATCAAACATTCCATACACTTGAAAACTGTCGACTTTTATGAAACCCTGGTAGATAAAACGCGTCCCTCGGGAATTGTGATCTTCATGTTAGTTTGTTTAATTCAACACGTCTTTAACAAAAACGTTAGTTTAATGCCGAGAAACCCGCTAATTCAAACAGCGCTTAAAACCAATTAGTGAAATTCGATAGATAGTTTTGTTTCGTCAAACAAGAAATCAGCTACTACCCACCGTTAGTCCACGGTACCTACTGCTCCGAAAGGATTGGATAGTCAAGTGCATACTGATTGTGGCAAAATAAAACCAGTTGAGTGTAAGCAAAGCCTGTCTTGTATGAAACTTTCGTACTTAGCCATTTCCGTTTATAATGATTTAGTTACGATTGATAATACATGCGGTTGACCGTACTCATCATCATGAATAACATCATGAATTATGAGATCAACCCTGAAATCATGAAAAAAAACAGCTTTTATGTACCTACATTTTGATAAATGTTGTTATACTAGTCATCTGTTTTGGGCAGATACAGACTGAAGAAGAATGGAAGGGTCCTATCGATAAATTGTTAATTTAATTTATATTTTCCCAACCCTAAAATAACTGACAATGACACTCTTCCGTCACCATGACAAACAAAATTTGCAAACCCTAGGGTACGTTCAGTATTATCGTCGGACGACGCCCGGAGCGTTCTTTGGTCGTTCAGTTACTCGGTGTGATCGTCCGGACGTTCACACCAAAGCGTTCAGTATTGTGAGCGGGCGTCGTCGGGCGATCGCACCGGTCACCCCGTCAAATAGAAGGGTAAAGCAAAGATAATATAATCACTACGTTTGGTAATAGATGCTCTGCTGTTATATTGACAGATAATAGTATAAAATGAAAGATAATTTTAGGTTTCGATTTTCATATTTGTCATTGCTTCATTGTTCTAGTGTCAGTTTCATAAATTCACCCGAAGTCGTTCAATAACTCTGAGAAAACGTCAATGATCGAGCGATATTCGCACCGGGTGACTTTCACACTGAGTGCGCAAAATAAGTGAACGTAGCCCTAAGGTGCGTTCAGTATTATTGTCCGACGACGCCCGGAGTGGACTTTGGTCGTTCAGTTACTCAGGCCCGTATTATAGAACGTTCCTCAAGTACAGTTTAAACTTCAATTACCTGATCACTACTTATCGTTAATCGTTACTTGAGTATCGATTTTTTTTCCAATACTGTAATTATAAACTTTAATTCAACAACATAACACACGAATTTGACCTGAAATAGAATAGAAATCTGTACTCAAGCGTAGTCTGGACCACACTAGACTGATCACAGATCAAATCTCAGCTCAAATACCGAAAAAGGTGACAGTATAAAATAAAGCTAAACTCAGCTGAACTGTGATTAATTTATAAATTTCTGCTTGAGGTATGTTCTAAAATTAAATCCCAACTCAAAAGTAGTTTTAAACAGTGATCACCGCTTGTACGCTTGAGGAACTTTCTGTAATGCGGGCCTCAGAATGATCATACAAACGAACGCCCAAGGAACGCTCCGAGCGTTTTCCGACGACGTCGGGCGATATAAATGAGCGTAGCCCAAAACCTTCAACTTCATGCCCAAAACAATAGAAAATAGGGGTGCGTTCACTAATATCGCCGTACGACGGCAGACGACCCACGACGCACGCACGGAGCTTACTTTGGTCGTTACGATTACGGTAGTATGCCACTGGTTCACAGACCTCTTAAATTTCTTTGTACAATGTGACTTATCAAAGAAATTCGATGATTTTCATCAAATGTTGTATAGAATGTCCATTACTACGTACGGAGCGTACTTCGGTCGTTCAGTTACTAAGGCCAGTATTACAGAACGATACTCAAGCGTTGATCTCTGTTTAAAACTAGTTTAAAGTTGAGCTTTGATTTTAGAAGGTTCCTCAAGCAGAGATTTGTTGATCACAGTTCAGCTGAGTTTAGTTTTATTTTATACTGTCACCTGTTTCGGTATTTGAGCTGATATTTGATCTGTAATCTTTCTAGTGTGGTCCAGACTACGCTTGAGTAGAGATTTCTATTATATTTCAGGTCAAATTCATGTGTTATGTTGTTGAATTAAAGTTTATAATTACCGTTCTGGAATAAGCCCGATACTCAAGTATAGTATAGTATAGTATAACGGGCTGGTTTCCGCAACTCCACGTCCAAGCGTGTATTTTGCGTATTTTACTCAAATAACAATTCAATCCTTAACGGCCAAAATTAATATCCAATCTATCCACGATTTACCCTACTAGAGATAGAAATTTGACATATTTTGTATGGAGCTTATGTTAAATTCCTATCTCTAGTAGGGCAAATTATGGATAGATTGGATATTAATTTTGGCCGTAAGTAGTGATCAGGTGATTGGAGTTTAGAAGAAAAGAAAGAAAGAAAAATTATTTATTGCCACAACAAGACGACATGCGGTAGGTGCACATAAAAAATACTTAATTAGGTACATTATTAGGTTTAAACTGTACTTGAGGAAGCTTCTGTAATACGGGCCTTAGAACGATTATTTAATAGTAGTTTATGAAACTGTTGCATAATAGGGGTTATTAAAACACGAGTGTGAGTTTAAAAACCGAGCCGTAGGCGAGGTTTTTAATAGTATCACACGAGTGTTTTAATACCTAATTATGTCAGTTTCATACACTATTTTATCTACACTCATACAATTTTAAATAAAATACCAAAGTCAAAATCTTGGTAACATTGTCGTTGTTTTTCTTGATTTCTCTGGTAAAAGATTGTTCGTCATTTACGTTGCTGCATCCAGAAATTCAGGCGGGGTCATATTCTCCTCAGTTCAGTATCACTGCTGTAGTCAGATATTTTTGCCCAGAATAAAACTTTCGACATACAAAACCATAATAATAACGTAAACAATAACAATAAATTTACAAGTAACGATGACCAAATCCAGTAGGCCGTGGCGCGCGGCCGCGCACGCGCGCTGGTGCGCGCCTACACAGATAATAAAATATAGTCTGGCGAAAACATTATAATCGGAACTAATTTTCTATCCTCGTCAGGATTCCGTCAATCTCTGTTTTATCATACAAAAAATATGCCTGTAAACACTTAAATATAATTAAAAGCAATATGACAATCCAAAGTTCTGCCAAAAACGCGATTTTATACGATAAAAATTTTCAATGTATGACTAGTGGCGCCACCCTGAATTTTGTGTACTCATTGGTGCCAAACTGTACGACTGCTAAAAAAAAGGTTTGAAAACTCCTTGGTTTGGTCGAAGTGGCATTAAAAACTCCCTAGTTGGGCTGAAGTGTGCGGTTATGGAAAAAAAATTAAATTACCGCATTGTTTTGTTCAGCAAACTGTATCGTAATGAAACTTTTTAAATTCATTACAGGTGCATGTGCGTAAAGTATGTCATTATGACATTACTTTCGAGTTCATAATTCGAATTTTACGATACGAGTGTAGATAAACGATTTAAACGAACGCTCCGGGCGTCGTCCGTCGCCATCGGGAGATATAACAGAACGTAGCCCATGACAGACATATAAAATGATGCGTTTATTTTAACTGTCAAGACTGTCATTCAGTCAGTATTCAACATTGAATTAAGAAACCTATGGAAGCGGCATATTCTTCTATATCCACCTAGTAGATACAAATATGTATTAAATCGTTATTGAATTATGAAACTATTCTTTGTCTCTTGTTAACCAACGTGTTATGTCGTCTGGTGAAAGAGATCGCATGCTATTTGTATATTCTCTGCTTGGCAACATCTTTACGGGATGTCAAAATACCTACGCCGCGTGGCAACCCCGCTTACCCCGCAATGTGGCCCATGGTTAGCGGGAAAATTCGGAAAGATCATGTTGTGGATTTTGTATTATTTTCCTAAATTTGTGTTCCTTCGAGTGTTAATGTGTAATAATGGTGGATTATTAAATGTTAAGTGCTCGTTAACGTGTACAAGTGTGGGTAAATGGTACAAAGTTGAAAAACGTGACTTTCGTATTTTCTCATCATCCGCTCAAAAACCTGGTAAAGTTTCCATCACTTTACTAGGGTAGGGTGAGTAAACTAAAGACTTGGCTGGAGGGTCTAAGCAACCAGGCCATAAAACTACTCACATAACAAAAAATGACTTGGCTTAAAGGTCTTAGCAACCAGGCCATAATAATTATAAAAAAAAAAAAAAAAAAAAAATGTGGCCCATAGTACATGAGCTGTCAAGTAAACAAACTAGGGCTGTTGATATTTTTTAATTATCAGATTTTCGATATATCGATATTTTTAAATATCGATATATTGGCCAAATTTCATGATTCTAGGTCAATGCGAAGTACCCTATAGGTTTTTTATGTGAGTTTGCGAGTATCAAAATGTGACAACATAGCTGTATGATTGCCTTGACTTAGAAGCTTGATTTTTTATGTCCTAGGGACAGCCGAACTTAGTATTTGATATAATTGCATTATTTATTACTACTTGAAAATGATTTTAATCAGCACACATCTCTGGTACGAAACACGAGCATCGATATCAATACTTTTTAGTTTTGATTACTTACTTCCCTAGCTATGGCCACCATAACCAGGGCCCTGACAGACGTTAGTTCGTTTTCCTGCCACATGTCGCCACCTGTCGCGGTTTCGTTTTTTTTTATCTGTGGGGTGTTTGATGCCCAGTGGCGGTTCTAGGGGGGGGTCATAGGGGTCATGACCCCCCCCAAAATCGTATACGTCAAATTGACAAATCTCCTAAAAATAGACAATTTACAAAAATAAATTATTAACTTCTTGCTTAAACGTCCAAAAGTAAACAATGAAATCAAAACTAGGTAAGTTAAGTACTACCTACGTACTCAAACACGACATCACACGACATCTACTCGTACGTAAAAAAATACCTAACATTATTTTAGAGTTTTGTTTATGTCATCATCATCATCATTTCAGCCGAAAGACGTCCACTGCTGGACATAGGCCTCCCCCAAGCATCGCCACAACGACTGGTCCTGTGCCTTCCGCATCCAGCGGATTCCCGCGACCTTCACCAGGTCGTCGGTCCACCTTGTGGGGGGCCTACCCACGCTGCGCCTTCCAGTACGCGGTCGCCACTCCAGAACTTTACTGCCCCATCGGCCATCCGTTCTGCGAGCAATGTGCCCCGCCCACTGCCACTTAAGTTTGGCAATTCTTTGGGCTATGTCGGTTACTTTCATTCTCCTGCGAATCTCCTCATTTCTGATTCGATCACGCAGGGACACTCCGAGCATAGCCCTCTCCATTGCCCTTTGAGTGACTTTGAGCCTTCTTATCAGGCCCATTGTGAGCGACCACGTTTCAGTACCGTAAGTAATTACTGGCAACACACACTGGTCAAAGACTTTCGTCTTGAGACACTGCGGTATTTTGGACGAGAAGATATTGCGTAGCTTCCCGAACGCTGCCCAACCAAGTCGGATTCGACGATTGACCTCTTTCTCGAAGTTGGACTTACCTAGCTAGACAGTTTGTCCTAGGTATACATAATCGTCAACAACTTCGAGTGTAGATTCTCCGATGTTTACGGGAATGGTTGCTATATGGGAATTCGACATAACCTTTGTCTTGTCCATATTCATTTTAAGACCCACTCTATCAGAAGCTCTACTGAGGTCATCGAGCATTGTACCGAGGTCCTCCATGTACTGAAGTTCAATTTACAGCATAAGTATTATTTTGCTCAAAATAAAGTATGAATGATATTTCCAGTTTAATGACAAATAATATCACATACGACGGCCGTAGTTCATTTTGAACGGTTTGCGCTACTTTACATGAGCCTGCCGTTGCGATCGGACAGTATATCAAGGCGCAAGCGATTGAAGCTTTCGCGGTGAAAACAAAAAAATCACGCTCGCTTCGCTCGCGCTTCTTCATTAACGTACATCTTACATGTGATGTTTATTTATTTATTTATTTGACACTAAATAAGTTCATAATTTGTTGAAAGCTCTGATTTCTAAACCAAGCTATAATCTAGCCTGTGTGTCAGAAATCAGTAGCCATAACATAGCCTGCAACTCCAAAAATTACACTTAAATTGAAGTCAACTTTTCGCATAATTATTAAAAATTCGCGCTCACTTCGCTCGCGTTTGTACCCAGCGTTCGTTTCCTCTTTGTTGACGTTCATTTTGTAAGTAACTATTCTGTTACATAATAATCTAACTCCAAACTTTACCTTGACTTTGCATAAAAAAAAATGTTTTGGAAAATTTGGACCTTGAAACTGTACGTAAGCCAAGTTGACCCCCCCCAAAATCTTGGGCTGGAACCGCGCCTGTTGATGCCATGACGTTCTAGTTATTATTGTCTTTGAATATTGTGTTAACAGCTGATCGAGTGCCAGTATTATCGTATTATCTTGTAATATCTTCGCTGTTTTAGCTTGAGTCGAGTTCTTCGAGACTCCAAATTCGATACAGTTTAATGATAAGATAATTCGCGAGTTACCGCTTCTATTTTCAGTGCAGTATTGTGCGTGAACTTTTCGTCATAGGAAACAAGTGAAACTAATGCTATTTCTTATCCCCAAGAATGATAATTTAGAGCTTTGTTGTTGACATTCTTTGTGCCTACAAAATATAATATGAAAATGATGATGATCCTGTTTTATTTCCCTTAATCTAATCTTAAAAAGTACCTACCTATAACTACAGTATATAAGGAGCTACGTCGACCTAGAAATATAGCTATAGCTAGCTATCTACCTCCACGCGATGGTAGTGACAAAATGCAGGGCGGCAATTTAGTGAAACTAAGCTCCGGAGTCACAGTCGCATCTGTAGCTAGCTACTAATATAGTAATCTGTGACCATAACGGTGGTCCGGATATTGTAGGCATACCACGCTTATTTCGTAGGTATTACTACGTAGTACACTTCTTAGTCTGTGGGTATTACAGGTTCATAGGTACAAGTCAATGGTATTCAATAACCTAAAAAATAAAAAAGGTAGCTTAGCTTGGCAATACCAAACTAATTCCGTTTCTTTCCGTAAAAATAAGAAATTTATTATTTCTGGGCTCGGTTATACTTTATCCTTCATTTTTACTCTAATTTTAAGTAAGCTGCCTACGTATAAAAGTAAACAAGATAGTCTTTGTTATTGTTAGGAAGTGGTGGTAATTTATTGATCTAACCACTGATTATGACCGAAAAAGAAATTGAAGATCCACAGCTAGAAAACTTCATTCTCGTAGAAACGCAGAAACAACGTTTCCAGGTCAGTGTTATATGAAAACCTGTTGTATGACCAGTTTGTTGTCAAATGATGTGGTTCATGAGAAAATTCCTACAACATCGAACTTAACACATCTTGTGTTCTTACGCAGGTAGTAGGTATCGACCTTTGACCGAATGTATAGTTTTACCTAATTATGTCCCATTGTTCAAACTACTACCAAGTGTAGATAAGGGTGGTATGCTACTGGTCAAATTTCTTTGTCCAATCTCTGTCCAATCCAATTTATTTGATGATCAGTGTTTTATTACATACAACACTTGATGAAAATCGTCCAATGTCTTTGATCAAAGTCATATTGGACATAGATATTTGACCAATGGCATGCCACCCTTACACTTGGTAGTAATTTGAACAATGGCTCATAATTAAATGGCTAATGTTAAAGTGGACATACACGCAAGGGTTTGCCTGCACAGTTCAGCTAAACTGTGCAGGCAAACAGTTGCATGTATGTGATAAAACTGTACAGTAAGTCTTACATTTTATGCTCTGGTTTACTGTATGGTTAACCTGTCACCTGCCTTGCATGTATTCCTTTAGGCAGGCACTATACCTAAATAGAATGCAATTTGGGTCTTAAAATTATAGTAGTCTGATAAAACTAAACTTTTGTCTTAACTAGCATGTTTTCTGCCAGAAAAGAGATTAAGGATGATAAAGTAACAACAACAACACAACATCACCCCTGTATTTCCCCGAAGAGGTAGGCAGAGGTGTATAGATTTCGCCAGTTATTTTATAAGTCCCATGTAATAGGGGGCGAGCCTATTGCCACTAACCGGGCACAAATCCAGACTCCGGGCTGCTACTGAGAATTTTCTAGTAAAAAAACCCAATAACACCGCTCAACCCAGGACCCCACGCTCAGCAGTCGCACTTGGCGACCACTAGACCATCGAGGCAGTCAAGACAAGATAAAGTAAATAGTAATAATTAATTAATAATTGTATTTTTGTCTGCATTACAGGTTCTTGTTCACGGGCTGACAGACACATGCTGGGACACATGCATGGGACGACCATCAAACAGGCTCGACTCCAAGACTGAAGTGTGCATCATGAACTGTGTGGAAAGGTTTATTGATGCTACAACCTTCATCACCAGGCGTCTTATGAACACAACTAAGTACCGTTCCGACGCACCTCTAATATTCCAATAAATTAAGCATACATTTTAATAAGAAACATGTTAGACGGGATTAAGGACTTTTTGCGCCGTCACAAGAGAAAGTTTATTGTGACGGGTGCTGTTTTCGGTGGTTTATACTTATTGACAGGCTATGCTCAAAGGAAATTGAGAGAATGGCAAGAAAAAGAAGCGAAAAGATTCTTTGAGATGACTCGGAAAAAACAACACTTTGAAAGCACAGAACGCACATGTAATCAAACCATTCTTTCACTGTCAAAAATTGTAACTGAAAGCATTTTAAGTGTGTTGAACACAGAAGAAATTGTTCTGAAATTGCAAGAGAATCCAGAGAACAAATTAGCATTATGGGAACAGTTGAAAATTATGATATTCACAAGAATTTGTGTCCTTGTGTATGCACTGAGTATATTACAAGTGACACTACGAGTGCAACTGAATATAATTGGTGGTTATCTGTATAGAGATTCAGTGCATGAGGAAGATCCTCTCGTTGACGGTGACTTACAGGCCAAGTACTTGTCATTATGTCACCATTTTGTTGGCCGAGGTGTGGAAGACTTGATTAAGCAGATAGAGACTGTTGTGAGGAAGGTTGTTGAACCAGTATCACTAAAGAAAAAGATGACATTGCAAGAGGTAGAGCAAATGTTTTGGTCTATACAAACTATCCTGTGCACAAACACCACAGATGGGGACCCTGTGAAAAAAATGGTGCACTACTTGGTAGGCCATACAGAAATCAGTGGAGCAAAGTTAGACACCATTGTGAAAGAGACAATGGATGTATTAGAAAGTGATGAAGTCACATCTATTGCTATGTCCTCTGTTAGCCGCAGCTTCTCTTCTGTTACTGATGAGGTTGCCAACTTATTTGTATCTAAATCAGCACCAATGACTAAAAATCATTTGGAATTAAATGTTGATCATGTAATCACAAATGGAGCTTTAAAACTAGGAGCAATTCCTGACAGTTTTGTAGATGTTAATAAGGTAGAGTTACACTTTGTTAAACTGTTACCTGTTATAAATGAACTCATCACAAAGAACACATGTAAGGGTAACACAAACATTCCAGATTTATTGACACAACAACTCACTCTGAATGATAAATTAAAACTTCTTGGTGCAAATATTTATGAAGTATTTAGTAGTGCATAGACTCCATATTATATAAATATGAATGGCCAATGTAATGGTCTGTAAACAACTTTATAAAATAATGTCTAAGCCAGCCACTAAATACATCTTGTGAAGTTGAGACAGAAATAGTCATAATAATTCATTAATTTCAAGTCCAGGTATTGTGGTAGTTAAGTTTTTTGTATTTCATGCATTTTGGGGGACAGTAATAAACGTTAAAATATAAAAATATGTTTAATTAATCGATTTTAATTAACATAGTCCTAATTTGCAAAAGTTATTTGCATTCTGGATTCATCTTTACAGCCTCATGAAGCGCTGCGATAGCGCTTGTCAATACAAAGGTTAAATCAATGTCTAAATGATAATAAAACAAGAAAAAACATGATTTTCTAATCTCATTTTATTTAAGTCAGCTGATCACGGAATCCATGGTCACGGGATGCGTGACCTTGTAGTTTTACATAGTATTTTTTAAGAAATATTAGTTACCATAATTACAATTGTTTTTAATTACGTAAAACATAATGTCTGCGTGTCGCGCGGCTATTGACCCTGTGACTTGAATGAAATGATGAGTTTAGAAAATAATTTTTTTTTCTCATTGTATTTGTCATTAGACATTGATACCCATCAAGTCTATGAATTTCGCCAGCTAATTTGATTTAACCTTATATACAACGTGTTATTCAAATAACTGAAAACCTCTTAAGGGGTCATTGTACTCATCAGTATGAACAACTTTTACAATGGGACCGACACTGAAATCGCAAAAAAAAAAAATGAAAAAAAAATGTGTTCACATAAATCGACAAAATGTAATGAACATTGATATTTTTTCTCGATTTCAGGTTTGGTCCCATAGTTAAAGTTGTTTATACTGATAAGTATAATGACCCCTTAAGAGGTTTTCAGTTATTTTAATAACATGTTGTATTAGTGACCAGATTTATTTACCTACACCAATAGAAGCAATCTAAAGCATCCACGTTTGTGTTTACAAACAGTGTAGGAACTCAGTACAGCATACTAGCCATACCCCTGCTTTGCAGGAGACACAAGTTGTGTCACACAACTCGAGGGGCAGCGGAGTGTCGCTTCACTCGCTTCTGACTAGGCAAAACAAAGAATATAATATACGCGATGTAATCCGGTTAAACTTGTTTTATTATAAAACAAAGAAATTCTCATAGCACTTTTATTTCAAAATTATGGTAAAAATGCGAATGAAAATGAAGGAACGTAGTCATTAGCACAGAATAATTAATAGCATGTACAATTGTACAAGTAGCATTGGATAGCTTTATAAATAAATAGACTGCTTGCGGCTTCGCCCGCGTACTGAAATAAAATATAGCCTGTCTTACTTCTGGATAAAGTAACTTTCTAATGGTGAAAGAATTATTAAAATCGGTTCAGTAGTTTCAGAGTTTATCGATTACAAACAAACAAATCTTTTTTTTATTTAATTAGTATAGATATAACGTTACGTTATATTACGTTTATATTTGACGTCTGTGGTCTAGTGGTTCGAGTGTCGGACTGCTGAGCACGAGGTCGTGGGTTCGATTCCCACAGGACACAAATATTTGTGTGATGAACATAAGTGTTTGTGTTGGTCTGGTTCTTCCATAAATATTATGAGTATGTATTTACAAAAAAAAAGCATATAAGTATTATATCCATTGTTTAGTACCCATAGTACAAGCTCTGCTTAGTTTGGGTCTAGGTGGTGCTGTGTAAAAATGTCCCAAAAATATTTATTTATTTATTTATCCGTGCGTCCGTCTCAGGGCGGTAGGTATCTTGAATTGTAATATGTACCCAGCAGTTGAAATTTTCATATAATTTGTGTTTGGTCCTATCACTACGATAGTACTATTAGATATTCTGTGCTATCACGACAAATACTAAAAATAAAATAAAAGTCTAAAACCAATCGGGGTCCCCATACAAAAAACCTCGAAAACATGCATTTCTTTCACCACGTTTTTGTTCCTGCTCTATCATTAAAGCGGTAATACCTATATACAAGCGTGAAACTTGGTATGATTGTAATGAGTTCAAAGTTTAACAACAAATAATAAAAATAAGGCATACACATACTGTGTGATGTTACCTACGTAAGAAAGTGATTCAAATATTCATATTTTACCAAAGGTGCACGTTGACTGCGCACGGCGCGTTGATGTCTTTTCATAAACTTATAAATTAAGTTTCTATGGGGTATTAGGTCGATGGGTTGTACCCTTACTGCGCGAGTCCGACACGCACTTGACCGGTTATTAAGTTACTGCCTTGATTAAAGCATGTTTACGAGTTGCAGCTTAATTAAAAACAATACATACAGCGACGACACAGCCCTAGCACCTTTTCAAATATCGTTAGGTACAATTGTGGGTACAATCGACAACACATCATTGTAACAGTTTGACCTTGACGGCGTCTTTATTTCGTATCTTTATTTAGTAAGGGCGGTCTTCGTAGTTCAAGTTCTTCATGTGTTACCACTGACCTCTGGCTGACTGTACCTACTATTGTAAAATAATTGTGTTGACCTCCATGTAGGTAGTTTGTGCTTATCCTGAAAATGGGATGTCATACCCTCAAATTGTGGAGTGAAAGAAGATGTAGTGACAAAGATTGATAAAGGTATTTTAAGATGGTTTGGACATATAGAGAGGCCATCCTCTCTCGTCTCTTGTCTCTCGTCCATACGAGAGGAGATTGACGAAACAAGTACCTATACGAAGCGAGTGTGGATGGAAGAGTTGGAAGGGGACGACCTCGGCGAACGTATCGCGATCAAATTGCGGACGTTCTCAAAAAATGCCAGGTTAAGAGTTCTCTAAACCGACGAGCATGCATGATGAGGTTAATGGACGTAGATGAAGCGAAAGAGGTGTGTCAGAATCGTAGCAGGTGGAAATCCATAGTCTCTGCCTACCCCAATGGGAAACAGGCGTGATAATATGTATGTATGTATGTATGAATACCCTCAAATGTATACGTCATGGTAGGTAGTACATATAGGTATACATTCGTAAGCAAATTAATTAGATGATTGTAATAGAAAAGCGCTTTAACCAGCGACTACAAGTCGCTGGCTTTAACTAATCAGAATTAAGTTCATTACGATATAGTTAGAGAGTTAGCAGAGAGATGGCTAGGCCCCTATGTTGAGGGATGCTGGGCCAGGAATCCTCGGGTGTCTGTGGTCCTTCTTGATGCATCTGAAAGGAACAGCAGTTTCTTGGGCCGGTGAACCCTGGGTACGGGCAATAGCCCATTAGCTCTTCTTCGGGGGAACTTACTGCCGTTGATGGCGAATATTCTGGCACGGGGGCCGATCTCGGTCAATGGGGCGTTGCTCTGCGTGTCCCTCTGATGTTAGCAGAGAGCTACGAGCACAGTGAAGAAGCCCTGTCCCGTTGTGCACTCACCCTGCCACTGGGCAGGCAGCGGAGGGACTGTCCATCCCTGCCCCCGTCGATTTCGTAGCTCCAGCAGGAATGCTGTAGTTATTTTCACACCGCTCTTATTAGGACTGAGGATTTTGGCTCCCCCGCCTGGACTGCGAGGAAGAAAACCTCGGAAAATTACTGGAGTATAGGGCCTGCGGGCGGTGGCGGACTTGGGGTAGGACACCGCCCGACCAGTCAAGGCCCATGACACGCGCCAGTCAGGAGGGTGCGGGCGGTGCGGCCGAAGTTAGGCTGCACAAGGAGAAGGGACTCGCCTAACTAGCGAACGGGACGGGGAAAATGCAGAGCCTATCCCACACCCGCGGCCAAAGGTAGCTAAATGAGGGTTTAATACTTGATGTTAGAGGAACACTGGTGATTTTAGTCGTCAAGAGTCCGACACTGCTTCGCTTTCACCGGGCGCAGTTCGTCCATGAGGATTTCCCTACGGAAAAAAAACCCTCTATAAGATAACTATACCACAGATTATATATATAATAGTTACTACGTGAACTATACCGTAATTAATTGATAAACTAAGTTGTAAATACTCATTTAGGGAATATAGGAATATGGGATTTTAATGTCAGCCTTATCTGCGCACGCACACTTCCTCTGATTCACTGAAGTGATGACCAACTATAAATGGGCGTCGCCAGGTGGGCAGTCTCGAACCTAGAAGATTTTAATAATGAAGTAGTCGAAAAAATCACAAACTCATGAAAATTATGTTTTAATTTAAATATTATTTCCTTGTAGTAAACTAAGAGCTCCTTCACACTAGCCTTTCTCCAGAGTAGGTGTGATCAGTGTTACCAGACAGTCCAGACACACGGTAATTACCGTAGAAGTATGGTAATTTAACCAAAAGCACGGCCTACGGTAATGATTCATTACCGTGTTATTTTCTACGGTATCCATTATTACAAGCTACCGTGTAGTTTAATGAATACGTTTCAAGGGCTCCTATGATTTCAAAAATATCATCATCAACATCATCATTTAATTCTTTGCAGTTATCTCAAAGTCGTATAGATACTACTACTACTGCCTACTAATTACTAATTATTTTATTATTTTTAACGCATGTGAACCGAAATCTAACGATTTAAAGTGTGGAAAGTAAAAATCGTTTACGAGCAGGATTCGAACCTACAATTCATATCCTCTAACGATCATCTCAAATCTACTGGTACTACATCTCAGTACTATGGATATAATACTTATACCTATACTTTTTTGTAAATACATACTTATAATACATAAGAAACACCCAAACCAATACAAACACTTAAGTTCATCACATAAATATTTATGTCCTGCGGGAATCGAACCCACGACCTCGTGATCAGCAGTCCGACACTCGTACCACTGGACCACAGACGTCGACAAAGGTATATTCAAAGACAAAAGACAACTATAAATTATGGCCCAACAAGGGAGAGCGGAGCAGCGAGAGGTCTGGGGCCCTACTCCCCCGACTGGTTTGAGCTCTGAACCAAATCGAGCTAACGTCAATTCCTAAACAAATGCAGTACGAATTGACACAAACTCGAATTCAAATTCGATTGATACAGAACTCGATACAGTCGGGAGTAAAGCCCCTGGCCAATTCTGGCAGCCAATTTGTGGTTGGTCGAAGTAGTCGTAACCTCGTAAGCATAGCTGGCGAGCATGTGGTCCTGAGTTCGATTCCCAATTCGGTCAGTAGTGTTAAGTCTTTTTTTTAGGGAATTTGAGTAAGTCTGAAGCTGATGATGCAATCTATTACATGGGACTAGGTAGGTATTTGAAGGTGTTGTGGTGATGTAGATTGTACTCATTTAGATAGTAACTTTATGTAAGTAACGTATTAAATGGTGAAATATGTAGAACAAAATTTTTATTGTAACACCCTTACTTGTACCACATTTCATGCAAATTAATGATTTGATTTGATTTATAAACTTAATCAAAGTACAAATGCAAGTAATTTAGACTTAGGTAAACAGTATAATAATTCAATAGGTCGTCATAAAACCTAAAAGTCAAAATAAATTATTAAATAAACTGCATTTTTTTTAAAATAAATATTACTGAGCGAGTTAACATGTTTGTTGATATCTTTAGTAAACCTAATCATCCTGCGCGCCTATTCTAAACGGTCAGGTGCCAGGTTTTTTTTTATCAATTTGGATGGTTTTGAACACATTCAGACAGAAATAGTGTTGTATAGATACAAGGCGTCGGGGAATTATGATCAGCTCCCCAAACACTGGCTTACTGTGTAGATAAACCACCCAATTAGGTATAGGGTCAGCTTCCAGTGTAACCACATGTAAACCTATGAGATTTAGGTAAATACCTCATCATTTCAGTCTAAAGACGTCCATTGCTGGACATGGGCCTTCCCCAAGCATCGCCACAACGGCCGGTCCTGCGCTTTCCGCATCCAGTAGATTCCCGCGACCATCACCAGGTCGTCGGTCCATCTTGTGCGGGGCCTACCCACACTGCACCTTCCAGTACGCGGTCGCCACTCCAGATCTTTGAAATATCTATACCTTATAATAAAACAAAGTTTAACCGGATATATATATATATATCTATACCTATTTTAAATCATCAGCTTATAAAATCCGTTTGGATTGTTTTCTTAATGTCGCCGCCTGAATGAGTGACAGTAGGTAAGTAGAACGGCCCCCTGTATTTGTTAAAAATAAATGCAGCCGATACCATAATATTACGACATTTGTAGTTCATCCGCCGCACTCTTGTGCAACGTTAAGATATTTTGATGAATGCGGAATACATCCCCGCGCACATGCTGCAATAATTCACATTGAAGAATTTCACGAACTATCAAATATTGGAACCCGCACTCTCGAGAGCATATTTATTAATTAGGCGTCGTGACATTTATAAGCTTTCTACAAATATATTAGGTCTTTACATATGAAATTGGCGTTTTGTACGGGAGGATTTTTTTTTTTTTTTTTGTAAAATATATTTAATTAATCAAAGTATGCACCGTTGTTATCTATGCACTTTTGCCATCTCATAGGTAGTTCATTGATCCCTTTACTAAAAAAACCATGGGAGCGAGAATCAATAAATTCTTTGAAGGCTGTTTGGACTGCCGCCTCAGAGTTGAATTTTTTTCCTTGTAAGAAGTTGTCCAAATTCCGGAAAAAATGGTAATCTATTGGAGCAAGGTCCGGGGAGTACGGTGGATGTCGCAGACGTTCCAATTGTAGCTCATCTAACTTAGTGGTTGTTTGTTGTGCAGTGTGTGGTCTTGCGTTGCGTTGTCGTTAAGCAGCAGTGGCCTACAGCGATTGACCAATCTCGGTTGTTTAGCAGCTAGTTCTTCCTTCATGGTTTGCAGTTGCTGACAATAGATATCTGCCGTAATCGTTTGGCCAGATTTTAGAAAGCTGCAGTGAACGACACCGGCGGCGGCGCCAGTCCACCAAACACTCACAAGTAACTTTTTCCGAGTCAATTTTCGTTTAGGGCAGGATTTGGCTGGGTCTCCAGGGTTCAGCCATTGCGACGAGTGCTTCCGATTATCGTACAGTATCCACTTTTCATCACAAGTAATGATTCGATTTAAAATCCCTTCATTATTGTGTCGGTTGAGCAAAGTAACACAGCAGTCGACGCGTGTTTGCAAGTTCGATTCACTTAATTCATGAGGTACCCATCGTTCAAGTTTTTTTACTTTCCCGATTTGCTTCAAGTGGATTAATACAGTTTTATCACTTACCCCGAAGCCTGCAGCTATCTCTGAAGTGCTTTGTGATGGATCCGCTTCCACAATAGCCTTTAATTCTTCATTTTCCACTATGGTCTCCGGCCAACCACGGGGTTGGTTCTGTAGGTCGAAATTTCCAGAACGAAAACGTTGAAACCAAAAACGTACCGTGCTTTCTTTTGCGACACCAGCGCCGTACACATCATTAATCCATCGAGCTGTTTCTGCAGCACTGGTACCACGGTAGAACTCGTACTCGTAAATATACCGATATTTCATGTTTTCCATTGTGCGGTAATAAACGACGCCAAAGAAAAAAATTATGAGGAAAAAACAAATCAATGACTGTTTTCAAAACTCAAATGTACCAGCTAAATGAATTTATTTTGATTTTTAAATTTGAATTTGGATTTCTTAACCAAAGAAGAGATACTTCAGATCAAAGTGGTCAGTACGACAAAACGCTAATTTCATAATTATGTAAGGACCTAAGACCTAATACGTTACGAATATTGGTGTGCAGGAATTGAAATCGCTATACATGCTGAAGCACACTGCATCAACACAGTTCCATAAAGGTACAGAGAAGATACACTTTCACTTAAATGAAAAGTTTAATTTAATTTTTCGTTCACCGATTCCCTCACTCTCATAATCCGATGTGACGGCAATCCGACACGACCAGAGAGGGATCAGGCGCAGGAATGACGGCTTTACGTGCTCTCCGAGTCACGGAGGTGTAGTACGCCTACTTCCTGATTCCGGGCTACTACTGAGAAATTTTCTTGACAGAAAAATCCCAATAACACTTTTTGCCTGACCTGGGAATCGAAACCCAGGACCTCAGACTAAGCAATCGCGCTTACGACCACTAGACTAACGACGCAGTTGATTGAATAAGTAAGTAATGCAGTAAGTTAGTTAACAAACACTATTTCAGCTATTTAGTTTTCAGATGAGTCGGTAGGCATCTCAACTGCGGGAGGTCGGTAATGTCGCTTCTACAGACATCAAACCTACCTGTGGAAATTGCATCTAGGGGTTGACTTGAGTATACATGCTGAAAAATTAATCGCTTAATTCCCGAAAAGGGGTTATTGTACTCATCATTATGAACAACTTTTACTATGGGACCAAACCTGAAATCACGGAAAAAATATTAGGTGGACCCTACATTTTATCGATTAAATTTAAGAGAACACAAATGTAGGGACCAACAAATTTTTTCGGCGATTTCAGGGTTGGTCTCGTAGTAAAAATTGTTCATAATGATGAGTACAATGACCCGTTTTCGGGAATTAATTTAATTTTAATCGCTTATAATTGTCCACTCCAGGATCAGAATAATAGTAAAGTACAGCGTTGTGTTGTCCATTGAGAAGAGGCTGAGTAAATCTTCTGCAAACATATTTGAGATTTAAAAAGAATGCCGAAACATTATTATGAAAAGATAAAAATCGAAAGTTATCAAATTGATGGAACAATCAACCTTTTTATCGGATTTCTGTCAATCATATTGGAGTGACTTCAAATATTTATTAATGCTATCTTTGAACATTTTGACCTGGATTTAGGTTCCTTTCTTGCAGATCTCATTTAAAAATCAATAAAAAAAAATTGCCGTTTACCCTACGTTAAACTTATCTCCACCTGCGAGCAGTCTAACGGCCAAAATTAATATCCAATCTATCCACGATTTGCCCTGCTAGTGAATAGGAATTTGACATAAGCTCCATACAAAATATGTCAAATTTCTATCTCTAGTAGGGTAAACCGTAGATAGATTGGATATTAATTTTCGCCGTTAGGGTTTACACCAAGAAAATTGTGGTTAATGCTTTCTCCTGTCTACTAAGAACAGTATTATAGTTACTGCGCTAAACGATTAGAGTATGATGATGATGACTTAGGCCAGTGTTCATCCACCTTAATTATCTGATTAAACAGCTGATTATTCGAATTTACTGGAATTGTGAGTAAACAGTCGCTTAGCCAGAAAATTATCCTTGGTGAAATCAAGCCTTATTTGATTTGTAGGCCGAGACTTTTACTGCCTGATAGATTTGATCATGGCCAGCTTTTATACATTTTTCAGACAATATATTAATAACTTAAATGTATGGTTGTGAAAGTTGGGAATGGCAGAATAAATGAAAACAGAACAAATGCAGTAGAAATTAGAGCTTTGAGAGGTAGGTATGTGTGGTGTAAGTTTGAGAGATAGTGCCCAAGCACACACAAAAGTGGGCGCAGGTGCGGTCGCGGGTGCATCTTGTTTAATCATTTACCACCTTATTACAAAATCGGGTTTTGCTTGCTAGGGTTTAACACCTTTTTATGTATGGAGTTTGACGTTTAACCCGGTTTAACCAAGGGTCTAAACCTGATCTGGCTTTTGTAATAAGGGGGGAGTGAGTCGCGCTTCATGAACACACCATCATGAACCGCGACTTACTAGATTCACCAACGCCCCCTTTGTGTGTGTTTGGACACTATCTCTCAAAGTTACACCACACTTACGTGTTATTGAAATAACTGAAACAACATTATGAACAACTTTTACTATGGGACCAACCCTGAAATTGGGAAAAAAAACAGCTGATCCCTAGCCCTCCTTGTGTTCACATAAATCGACAAAATTTTGGGAACAGCTGTTTTTTTTCGCGATTTCAAGGTTGGGCCCATACTAAAGTTGTTCATAATGATGAGTACAATAACCCCTTAAGAGGTTTAGTATGAACCAAAGTAATCTAAATAATAAGGTAATATTATTCAGATTTATATGGTATAAACTAAGAAAAGGTTGTAGAAACGACACTTAGCACTACGCAAAAAGGTACGCATAGTGCATACCTACGGTTTTTAGCTGCATAGGGGTTTTCGCGTAGGCAATTTATTTCAGATTTTAAGATAATAGCGGACCATGGTGACCGTTTTGCCAAATAAAGAGCGATCAACGTAATACAGTACTATTAGATATTCTGTGGTAATACAGTTTCACTCACGAACCAAATCGAACCAATCCACTACGGTGATAACTTTATCACCACGCAGGTTAGGTAGGTTTTTTAACCACAGGTTAGGTGCTTACCTAACCCGGTTAGATTTTCAGTAAATACGTTTTTAATCTCCTGAAAACCAGCAGGCGTGCACGATTAAATGTAGTGACTACTGACGCTGATTAACTGATTATTCACTCTACCGTTTAAGTCTATTGTTACAACCTTCCAATTAATAACATTCGAGTGTCGTCAGAGAAGGCGTGAATTGATTGACGTTCACCTGGACCGATGGGTGTGTGCACCGAGTGCCTGTCAATGCGGAGTGGATATGCGGCAAGCGGCGTGACGCGACCTGCGCACGCAGCCTCGGCCCGTAACTGCCAATAACCCGCTAGAAGCCGTAGAGCGCGCGCCACTCGCTCCTGAACAAAATATCGACGCGTAAACGTACAACCACCCTGTTAACTCGCTCTGAAAACTGTGCCATAGTTTCATAGTGCCACCTCTTAAGATATATCACTGGATTTTTAAAATCAACGCTCTTAGGAAAGTCATCGATCAGCGCACCACGTTATCAGCTTATCAGTGAGCTGTACAACACGTTTTTTCATGTAAGTACAATGTATTATTATATCTGTATATTTATTTGACTTCAGATCTGTTTTTCGATACAATTAGTTATCTCGTTGTTTAAATTAAAACTGAGTCCGCTACTGAGGCTTTAGACACGAAATGAATTAAACCCTTCTCAAGGTTTAAATAAAATCACAATAAAATAAAATGAATTTTATGGTCCACCATAATTTTTGAAAAATATTTACAAAATGATGATACGATTAAAGCAAACCGCTTAACTACTATCGCACGGCCTACAGTAAGTATAAGTACCTAGCCAAGTTACTAGCGCGTATATTACATAAGTAATCGTTTTCTTTATACCTATGCACAGAGCTATTTCTTTTATTATTTTATAGGTAGGATAAATGGAAGTCTAAAAATAATATAAGAAACAATATTTTGAAAGTTATTGTAGTTATTACTTGTTAATATTTCAAGGCTGGTGTTTAACTGCTCACCAAATAGGTAAAATTGAAATTGACTGTAATTTTTTTTTCCAAAAATTCTCTACAATTATTGTACCTATCTCCAAATATGTAAGTTGTAGTTTCCATAAATAAGTACTAAATATTCGCCAAGAATTAAAGCTTATTTTATTTTGAATTTTTCCCAAAAATTGTACTTTTACACGAAATTTTATTTGGTGAGCATTTTATTTCGAAATTTGTAAGAATAAGAATAATTTATTTCGCAACAATAATAATAATATAATAGTGTAATTTACTAACATTAGCTTGTAAGGGAAATGTTTACTAACAAAATGGATGCAAATCTGAAAATAAATGATTTATTATTTAGGTACTAAAATTGGCAAACAGTTATTTTTTGACGGAAAGATATCACAAAAAATTATAGTTAGAACCTTTGAAATCCAAATTTATTATTTTAGGCTTGAGCTATTATATAGTATATTTTTTGATGTTCATAATTGTTTTAGGAAAAAGTGTTTTAGGGCTCAATATTTATTTTGGGTAGCATAACATTTGATCCTAAATTTTTAATGTCATGTCATATCTACGGCGCGTAGTTCTGTATTGTAAAACAACTTTAAGAAAAGCGATGGAAATCAATTTTATTGGAAAATAAAATTTTATCAGAAAATCCTTCTTAAGAAACCCACGTGGAGTACTTGAATGAATGAATGAATGAATGAATAATATATTTATTTGCAAGAACATAGGTAACATTGAGTTCGTCTAAAGTTAAAATTGGGTAGGTATCACTACATTCGACATTTCAGTCGTGCAAATATTTTTATTTTCAATTAATCGTACATAATTTTTATTTCATACATTTTTGTTGAGGGTTGATTCATAAAAATGTTTATATAACCAATTTGAGAATATATTTTTTATTAACCTTTGCTATCCCACTGCTGGACAAAGTCTCGCTCATGTTCTTCCAAACGTCCAATCACTATCGTGAAAAAAAAACACGCATATCGGCCAAGAATTCTCAGAAAAACGAACCAATGAGCAGATCATCTAGATAGGCGAAGCTAAAATAAACTGATTTATTGAAGCTAGTTAAAAACTACTCAACCTATGTCAATACAATTTATATGGTACCACCGCGCGGACTTTCTCTACCAAATAAAAAAACAACCACGTAAATCGGTCCACAAATCTCGGAGTAATCGGTGTACATACATGAGAAAAAAAAAAAAAAAAAAAAAAACCCGCGGAATACATAGCCTCCTCCTTTTTTTGAAGTCGGTTAAAAATACCTCAAACTTTACAACAAAGTCTTAATGATAACATATTCAAAAATAAATTACATAAATATCTATTACAATAAAAACTTTTAACAAAAAAAAAACCGACCTCAAAAACCTTAACTAAAAAGTTAAAAATAATCATTGTATTATGTATTTCAAAATCTTAACATAAACCAACATTTTGAAGGCGGCGCGTGATTGACCCTTTGCGTCATGTAAATATAATGTACAGTCGAGCTAATATATATAGTAAAACACTGTTTATGTGAACGTACATGAAAATCACGCGCCGCCTTCAAAATGTTGGTTTATGTTAAGATTTTAAAATACATACAATGATTATTTTTTACTTTTTAGTTAAGGTTTTTGAAGTCGGTTTTTTTTTTTGTTAAAAAGTTTTTATTTCATACTTTTTAGTTGATAATTGCAAGAGTTCATTCATAAATGTTTATATAACCAGTTTGAGAATATATTTTTTATTAAACTTTGCTATCCCACTGCTGGGCAAAGTCTCGCTCATGTTCTTCCAAACCTCCAATCATTATCGTGAAAAAAAAAACACGCATATCGGCCAAGAATTCTCAGAAAAACGTACCAATGAGCAGATCATCTAGATAGGCGAAGCTAAAATAAACCGATTTATTGAAGATGGTTAAAAAACTACTCAACCTAAGTCAATAAAATTATTTGGGACACCGCGCGGGCTTCTTCTACCAAATAAAAAAACAACCACGTAAATCGGCCCAATAATCTCGGAGTAATCGGTGTGCATACATGAAAAAAAAAAAAAAAAAAAAAAAAAAACCCGCGGAATACATAATGTAAATAATTTAGTTATTTAGTTAACATTTTCATTCTGACTGGAAAATTAAAGAAGCGTTGATACAAATCTGAAATCAATGATTTATTATTATATTATTATTATTATAAAGCTGATTGGTCGCCGACGTCAGTAGTAGGGATTCGCCGATACTGGATCAAGTCTGGGGGCCGACGCTGCCGACTAGTCTCACATGGCACATATGACCGCGAAATTATTAAGTTAGTCTTATAAAACCGCGAATTAATTTGATTACACGTATCAAACCGCGAATTAATTTGATAACAAACCGCGAATTACTTAATCGATCCGCGAATAAATTTGATATCAAAACGCGAATTAATCAGACTACACGTATCAAACCGCGAATTATGTTGATTGATCGATCTGATCGCGGGTTTGGTCTTTGCTGGTAGTAGTAGGGATTCGCCGATACTGGATCAAGTCTGGGGGCCGACGCTGCCGACTAGTCTCACATGGCACATATGACCGCGAAATGATTAAGTTAGTCTTATAAAACCGCGAATTAATTTGATTACACGTATCAAACCGCGAATTAATTTGATATCAAACCGCGAATTAATCAGACTACACGTATCAAACCGCGAATTATGTTGATTGATCGATCTGATCGCGGGTTTGGTCTTTGCTGGTAGTAGTAGGGATTCGCCGATACTGGATCAAGTCTGGGGGCCGACGCTGCCGACTAGTCTCACATGGCACATATGACCGCGAAATGATTAAGTTAGTCTTATAAAACCGCGAATTAATTTGATTACACGTATCAAACCGCGAATTACTTTATCGATCCGCGAATAAATTTGATATCAAAACGCGAATTAATCAGACTACACGTATCAAACCGCGAATTATGTTGATTGATCGATCTGATCGCGGGTTTGGTCTTTGCTGGTAGTAGTAGGGATTCGCCGATACTGGATCAAGTCTGGGGGCCGACGCTGCCGACTAGTCTCACATGGCACATATGACCGCGAAATGATTAAGTTAGTCTTATAAAACCGCGAATTAATTTGATTACACGTATCAAACCGCGAATTACTTTATCGATCCGCGAATAAATTTGATATCAAAACGCGAATTAATCAGACTACACGTATCAAACCGCGAATTATGTTGATTGATCGATCTGATCGCGGGTTTGGTCTTTGCTGGTAGTAGTAGGGATTCGCCGATACTGGATCAAGTCTGGGGGCCGACGCTGCCGACTAGTCTCACATGGCACATATGACCGCGAAATGATTAAGTTAGTCTTATAAAACCGCGAATAAATTTGATTACACGTATCAAACCGCGAATTAATTTGATATCAAACCGCGAATTACTTTATCGATCCGCGAATAAATTTGATATCAAAACGCGAATTAATCAGACTACACGTATCAAACCGCGAATTATGTTGATTGATCGATCTGATCGCGGGTTTGGTCTTTGCTGGTAGTAGTAGGGATTTGACGATACTGGATAAAGTTACTCTTATCAAAGATTCACCGGCTAAGAGAATGCCATAATCAGGTACTTCTTTTTTTGTTTTGTTTTGGGGGCATTGTTAAGCGTTTATGAGTTGTATTTTTATTAATTCTATTGTAAGGATTTGCCTTATTCTTTTCAGAAACTGGCTATTGTGTTTTATTTCAATTACCTTTACTGTTCATGTCGGTTCCTTTGATAATAACCTTTTTATTTTTTGAACCATTATAAAGTACTTATGTTTATGAGTACTATTGTGAGAATTTGGGTGCAAGATAAGGAACTGATATAATAAGACTTCAAATATTACTTAATAATTCCCATTTATTTCGTTTCTTAAAATTTCTTTGTTATACTCTTACATTCTAAAATATGAACGAAACATCTTATCCAATAACAAATCATTGAATAATGTGTTACTAGTAAATAATGTTATGAAATCCAGCATCGTACAGCCATGATATTTATGTAACAAATACATTAGACAGTATTCACCACAAACTGAAGTAAAATCATTCTGAATCCTACTTGTATTCCAGTTCCATCTTTTGCAATTCCTTCTTAAGAATTGAACATAATATCCTGTTGGTGCCCGACCATAGGAATCGAAATATTGACCAACACCATTTAGATCAATATTTATAGCTACCCAGTGTGAGCCTGGCTTATAATCTGGATCCAAGTTTCCTATCATATATGTTGGTGCTTGGGTGTATACCGGTAACCTGTTTGCAGCATACACATTACTTGCTAGACCTAGATGAACTTTTTTTAGGTGTTGCTGTATCTCTACTGTATCCATCTTATTATTCTTATAAAACAATCGGCAAGAGCTAAAACAGTACTAATCTATGTCGTGGGTGACGTGTGAGTGTTAAAATTTTAACTTGATTAGCAAATTGTGCATGATATCTTGTATTAAGAAGGGGGTAGGATATAAAGGAGTTGGGTGATTAAAACTGAAATAGTTTTTGCGTAACTATTTATTCATCATTTAAACTTAAATGTTTATACAATTCCTTCTTATATCTAGATACACTTATTCTTAACTGCTATAGTCCACAGTTACATTTCTGTTTTTATCAATTTCAATTATATTATCAAATTCGGCATAAACAATACAGTTTATTGTTTGTATAAGTGATGATTCAAAACGAACTTCTAATCTTACACTACCATGCTTAATGAGATTCCAATGAGCTGATGAATTAGCTGATAAATCAGGAGTTAAATCAAATGCTAGCAGACAGTAACCTTTAGCATATTGCTCTCGAGAAATAGCATTGCCTTCATTAAGAAAATGTATACCAGTTCCAGAGAAAAGGGTATGATAAGCAGTTGTAAAAATATTATTATCAAAAGATGGCTGTAACGCTTTTGAAGGTACTTGTTGACCATCGATATATAAGCTAAAAGTATTGATACCATAATTTTCAAAATTAAATGGATTCTTAGTAAGACCGCCATTAAAGGCAGCATTGCTTACAAACCCGACTATACATCTTTTGGGTACTTGTCCTAGAAAAATATTATCAAGGGTTTTTCCCTGAACACCAGATGGTATTGTTAAGACTTTGACTTCAGCTCGTGTGATAGGATATTTAGCTGTAGTTGAAGCTAAAACTTTCTGATGTGCAAGTAATACACTTGGATTAATTCGTGCCCTTCGAACGATAAGAGTTGCATCTGTAATGCAAACTTTAAATTTTGTATCGCTTGACGAAGCCATTAAATTAAAACTTTCTCTTGAACGAACTAATTTTACACACATTTCAACACCATTAATCATAAATTTTTCTTGATTAAATATATCTCCATGAAGATGTCCAATCATTTCAATTTCTTTACTTTCAATAGATAGTTCTTGTCTTTTCAGAAATCCTGTGTTTTTTTCATCTGTTGAATTCATTTTTCCTGCTGTATCTTCATACCAGAGACCACAAGTAAGATGAGATTGTTTAGCTGCAGGAGCATAATTTAAAAGAGTTTCCATGTACGCTCGATAGGCATATGTATTGTTTGGTGGTGATACAAGTTTTTGATTCAAATAAACATCAAGTTGACTAAAGAGTGAATGTAACCAATTATTAACTGGGGCTACCACCGTAGTTGATAACAATTTTGTTGAATCCTGATTTAATATCTTAGCCTTTATGTGAAGTAGTGTATGTGACAAATCTAAATAGTCATCACCTGTACCCGGAACTTGAAACTCAATAGGTCCATCATCACCAAGAGATGAAATTGGTTTATAATGAATCCACAATCCATTTTCAATACTCGTTTGTGTAGACGGTAAAGCAAACAAATCCAGCTCTGACTTAACGCACTCACAAGAATGATTATGAAGAAAAGACATAATTATTTTGAAAATATGTCTTTGATATTATTTAATTTTGGTTTAAGACCTGATTTTTTTAGAGCTTTCCCTTTAGCTGTTAATGGTGGAATGAAAGACGACAATCGTTTTCTTTTGGTTATATACCCTGAACCAGACATGTTGATTCTATCAATTTTATCATCGGCTTTTCTTTTTAAATTTGAACCGACGAGCTTGAGGCGATCTTTAATTGAGTCTTCCATAGGACGTGCTTGAACCATATCACTCAAAAGACCTACTCCGGCATTTAGAGCCTCTTTACCAATAACTCTAGCACCACTTGAAAGTAAAGGTAAAACTGATCTAAATAATCCACCTAAGAAGCTCCCGATACCGTGACCACGCTGGTATGCAGAACCTTTATAAATTACTCCAACACCTGATCCAGCTTGATGCGTGTAATAATTTTCATAAGGACATTTAGTTTGATTACGATGAGAATGCATTATATTATAATTTTCGGAAATGTAGTTTAATACACACGGTTCCAAACTGGAATGGTATTTTTTGCCCCGTGCTTGATCTTATATCTATTTCTAAAGTATCAAATTCCCTTCGCATAACAGGCAAGTAGTGAGGTGGTGAAAAAACATGCATTTTATTAGCACCATAAATATATTTTGAGGGATCTAAAGAAATTATTCTTAATAACGGAGTCATAACATCACCAACAATCTGAGGTTCAACAATGTCGCAATAAACAAATAATTGAGATGGTAACCCCAAGTGTAAATTAGCAGGACACTTTCCAAAATTTCTTTCTAAAAGATTTTTATTCGGTTCGAAGCCTAGTTGCAAACATAATTTCGTAGATAATGTTATCGATAGTATAGTTTTATCCATAACCGAAACAGATACAAATTTTGTTATCTCATCGTAACGAAATTTTACTTTCTCTTTAGTACTGTTTAATGCTGTTAAAATATGCTCAATGTTATCATAGTTGGTGGCTGGAATGTGTGTTTTATAAAACACTGTCGATGGTTTTTCTTCATTAGGCATAATCATCTTTTTCGTAAAGTAAACAACATTTTCGTGGTCTTGAACCGTAAACATGGTGCATGGAAATTGAAATTCAACCACTCCAACAGACCATTCACCTTCCAGTTTAATGGCTTTCGGTAATTTAGTTGAAAAGTTTGTTGTCTTGTTATCAGGGAAATATTCCATCGAACTATTGCTAAGCAAAGTTAAATAAAAACTTTCTTTATTCATATTTGTTTTAAACTGGTAGCTAAAATCCAACTATTAAATTTATCTGGATAACCTTTCCACTTCACTAACACTTCTTTTCTGTTACCTGAGTATCGAGAACGAATGATTTTATCTATTTTATAATTTGAAGTGGGGTTATAAGACACTTTTTGTAATTCTCTTTCATAAAAAGTGCCAACTATTGGTTCATTTTGTAAATCTTTTATTGTATAAACAATCCATGGAGATCTATCAATTATTGAAGATATAATAAATATTTCATCACTCCAGTTCGATTCGTAACCTTTTTGGAATATATGTTTATATTTTGTTATTCGAACGTAATCACCTACATTTAATTTTGGTTTTTGACTATCTAAAGATTTTTTTGTTTTTCTATCATAGAGGTTAGTCCAAACTGTCATAATATTGTCAGAATTTACATCGCATGGGCACATCTTAATACTGGAGTGGTTACTGTGGTTATAAGAATAAATTAAATCTTGTAGAACGTCTACATACTTATATGTGTTATTATGAGTGAAATAACGCCACATTTTCATTTTCAAGGTTCTTTGAAATCGTTCGACAATGCTGGCCTTAATGTCAGGATTGTTAGTAGTATAGTAATTAACCTGTTTATATTTGAAGTATCGTTGAACATCTTTCGAAACAAATTCAGTACCTTTGTCAGATTGTATGTGTGTAGGAGTTGTATTAGCTTCAGTAAATATACTTTCAAAACATTCTTTAGTGGTGTCTGAATTTTTCTTTTTCATTGGTCTAGCAAAAGCATATTTACTGAAGACATCAATAACACAAAGTATATAGTTAAAACCATCATTGTATTGAGAGTAAGATCGCATATCACTCAAATCAGCTTGCCATAGTTCATTAATATTTGATAAAATGTATTTATTTCGTGGAAATTTCTTCAGAACAGGTTTGTGTAGCGTGTACGTTTCTTGCGACTGTAACCATTTTCTTATATTTTCTTTGTTCATTTTACCCCTCATAGCTGTTGTTAGTTTATCTATACTACTATAACCAGCAGGATTTGATGGGTCATAGTAAATTCTATTAATTTCTTCTAGTACGGAGTCCATTTCTCCCAATCAATCTTTTTCTTTATTTTCTTTATGTGCTTCTTACCTCCACTATTTGGTGTAGACAATTCTTCAGCTTCAGATATTTGACCTAGATCCTTCGTTTGAAGTTGATTGATAAACTCGTACCTCTTGCGGTTACCAATGTAACTCAGTGGTACTTTAACATCTTTTAATGCTTTTGCAAATCTGTCCCATCCTATCGGATCACTTCTTTTCAATGGTCTTAGTGAATCATTCACTAAGTCAACAATATTGCTTCCAGGAATTATTTCATTATCAATTATTACCGTACCTTCATCATCCCAATGAATTTTACTTTTACTTGATTCAACTAAATTTAACAATAGCTCACCTTTTTTATTATATGTTTTTGGTATCAAACTAAGTATTTGGGTTGCTGTGTAGCTCGGTTTTATTTTTAAATTATCTTCTTCTTTTTTAACAGATTCACTCTCTCTCAACGAAGCTTCGGTAGTAACTACATTTTGGTGATCCATTTCCTTCTTTTTATAACAATTCTTAAATTCATTTGTATCATTGTTAGAAGTATCATCATAAATTGGCAGTTTGTAAGGTTGACGATTTTCTTCAGCGAAATGAAGAAATCTTTGCAGAGTTTGTGAATATAACATCCACTTTTTTCGATCCTCTATCTTACTATGCATAATATTTTGCATTTCAGTGTCTAATCGAGACAAATTATTGTTACCAGTGTTTTCTTGTTTGAATTTTTCTATAAACCCAGGTTCTATAAGTAACATCTTTTTTGCATTTTCCATGTTAACTTTGTACAAAACAATTTACAAATGCACTCAGAATTGATCCCAATATTATTGGTAAGAAAGCTCCTCCTTTTTGAATGATTATATTTTTTCTTAGTTTAGTTTTACACTTGCGCAACAATTTCCGAAGAATATTTTTACATTTATTTAATTTCTTCTTTTCTTGATCTTTAAGAGGTACCTTTCCTTGTAGAACGTTATGAATGCATTCACAAATAAAATTTATTTCTTCGTCATCACAAGCTTTTATTAATGCTTTTCGATACTTTGGTTTAAGCGTATGCAATGCATTTAACAAATTTCTATACGTTGTTAGCCTACGATGCATTGTTAACAAGTGATTGGAACTGTTTGATTCTTTGAGTATTTAAACCCTTTTGTGGGTATGTATACTATGCAATGCCCATTAAATGGGAATATTTTTGTCTTGATGCGACACAAGTCATTGGTGTTCTGTTTTAAATCGATTATTAAATATCCATGGGCTTCTGAAGTAGCATCTTTGTAAGCATCTTCAATAAATTTCGAATTATCCGGAGATACCTGTCGTGCTAAATATCTTATTTGAGTTTTATCACGAGGATTTTTAAAATAGATTATGTAATTTGAATTTAAAGAAATGTCTCTTTGTCCTTTACCCTGGTGAAATAAATTTTGTGTTATATAAAACACGCTTAAATTTCTGTGATGACTACCCTTAGTAAATATATCGACAACTCTGCCATCTGATTCTCTCATTAAGTCATCTATTATAACAAGATGCGGTGTCTCGCCATCAAACATGTTAAGGTTGGGAATACCTTGATGATAGTTAACGTTTTGTAAATTATACAAAGGTTGCATTTCGTCAAAGCACCATGTAATTTGATTGAAATCAATATTACATATTTCTTTCATGGATTTTATAAAATCTGTTACAAACTTTGATTTTCCACAACCACTCGGACCTGCGACTATGGCAGTAAAAGGATGAAAAAAATGGAACATTTTAAATGCACGTGTGAACTCTAAAAGTGTATTGGAATGAATAAAACATATTATTAAAATGAATGGTATTTATTATATTTGTTTTCAATTATTTGAATAAATCTACAAACTATATCATACATTTAAAATAAAATAAAATGCATTTATTTCAGGTACAATAACAAACAGAACAAGACAGACATCAAAGATACAGACACATGCAAAATATATAATTACTAAGAACATCATTGCTCTACAAAATAAAACAAAAACACATATTTACAGATACATATTTATATACACTTATAAATTACATACACATCGTTCAATAGTACAGAAAATAATGTTTGAATTACATGTTCTTTCAAAATATATAATTACTAAGAACATCATTGCTCTACAAAATAAAACAAAAACACATAATTACAGATACATATTTATATACACTTATAAATTACATACACATCTTTCAATAGTACAGAAAATAATGTTTGAATTACATGTTCTTTATCTTATAATGACCCCAAGCCAGAGTGTCAGTAGAATTTTTTAATAAATGGCGTTTTGTGTCACTATGCGAGAGCGATATTTTATTAATTTTTTGAGTATATATAGCGTGTTTAATTGATTTGAATCTTAACATTTCACTATATTGAATTTTCTTTTCAAATAAACATGTTTTAAAATCATTTAGATTAAATTTATTTGTGACACATTTATTTATACCTTTTGCTTTAGCTACAAATTTATTTTGCACATCCATTGCATACATTTTTGCACGAAGTCCGACAAACTCTTTGAGAATTTTACCATTATTTTCGTCTTTAAAAAAACCTAACCGCTTTTTGTTTATTAATGGTAAACCATATTCATTATTAGGGGGATAGTCAGACGTATCGAAATAATATTCTAAGTTATCTATAATGTCAACATAAAAATTATCGGTAAATATTTGATAAATTAAACTGTCAGTGTCCGTATAAAGAAGTTTAAGATTATTTTGATATTTTGATTTCATGAAATCGTAATGAAATTGATACATTAACGTTTTTGATAGTTCTAATATACAAAATCCGAGGTAAATTGGTTTGTTGTATAAAACTTTAGTTTTATTTAATTGTACTGCTACTAAATCTTCAGAAAATATTGAAAGACTATGAAATTCAGGTCTCGCTATCAAAGATTGAACTCCTTGGGTTTTCCCACGATTCAACCAGTGGGTAACTAATTTAACGTTTACCCGTTTTTTTACATTTTCCATTGTTTTACCAAAGACTGAATTGTTCATAAGCTTAAAAAAATCTTTTTCAAAATCTGAGGTTGCTAACGAACGCATGTGTGTGTTTAAATCTATGTAACTTTTTAACCAAGCTGATTGTTTAAATTTAAGAATTCTATAAATTTTAAGCAATCGTAGACCTTTTTTTAAACATTGTTTAAGATTCCTATAATGAATAACATAGTTCTTTTTATCATTTAAATTCGGGATCAGTTTTCGAACCTTGCTATCCCCTAAACATATGTTTTCAGGACAAAAAGGTAAATCTGAGTGAAAATCGTGTAAGTGGTTTGGGTATTCTAAATCTACTTCTAAAATAAGACCGTGTTCAGCATCGTCGGGGATGTTGAAATCAGTATTTACATCTACCCATTCGAATCTGCCGGTTGGCAGACATTGGGACATAGCCCAACCGTAAAGGTTATTTGCATCTAGGTACATCAGAAAGGAGGATGGTATACTGGCATCATATTCTGCCATAAATAAATTATTAGCTTTTGCATGTCTGTTACTACATTGAGATATACCACCCCTGATATTGTTCGCAATAAAAGCAATTTGGTTGATATCTGTTAGAAGCTCTAAATTTATTTTAGTAAAAATTAACATAGCATCCCAACTTAATCCAGGTGCTGTATAATAATGAGCAGGGTCCAATCCATATGTTTTGAGACAAACGTTCCTAAAATTTTCAAATATATCTGCTAATAACAAAACATCCGTTTTTAAATAAAGATCAGAATAGTGACCCATATTTTGACAATTGAAATGATTCCATACAGCATGAGCATGATTGTAATCATTTTCAGAAATGTGATTATCATTCAAAGAACTATAAAATTTATCACGAGTAGGAAGAGAAGTTTCTTTTAAATAATCAAATGAAGTCATGTATTCATATGGATAAACACCCTTTCGTGTTAATAGTTTAATGTCTTCTTCTAGTGGAAAATTTAATTTGAGTTCTTGAAATTGTTCGGGTGATAAATTGTTTGCTAATTTGTCAAGACTACTGGACATAAATTTAAGTGAATCAAGAAATCTTAATTTCATAACACGGTTATTTATATGCAAAACTTTGGAAAAAGATATATATTTCTCTTTATTCTCAGGAATTATTTCTATATCACCCTCTTCAAAATTGAGAGCGTGAACTATAAAATGAGCATCATAATTACTTAAATTGTGAAAAAATACTGGTAAAAAATTAGGTGCCCGGTATTTCTCAGAACAAAATGGATGAGCAACTCCTTCATACACACCAGTATACCAATTGTATGAAATTGTGGAATCACTATTTAAATCATTATTACAAATATAACACGTATTGCTTTGGGAAATATTCACTTTATTTTCGATTGTTAAAGGTAATGGACATTTAACAAAACAATTTTTTTTACAAATAATCTCTAAATCTTTTTTAATAAATTTCATAAATGTTAGTGCACAATCATTACCGGTATATGTTCTATATACTGAATAGCTGTCATTATACGAACATTTAAGGTAGTAACCAAAACTATACATTTCATGTTTTTGAATATTAGTAGTTGATGATTTACTCGGATCGTTAGAACAACTCTCTATTGGATTTAAAAATGCTTCAAAGTCAGCATATACAACGAATGGAACTCTTGACTTTCGTTCATAATTATTAAATGAGACTTGGTTAGAGGGAGTTAATTCATTAAACCAATTTCTCTTACTATCACTATCCGATGGTAAATCTGTGCATACGTTGAAACAATCTTTTTCTTGATGTCGCTGTAAATTATCGCGTGAAGTGAAATTTAATAAACAGCCATCGCAAATATGAACTGTGTGTTCTGATGTTGATAATTGTTTAGATACTAGTCTCGAAATGTTTTTTATATAACAATAATGACCGTTACTACCTTGAGATAAGTACAATAAGTTTAAATGAGTAGTTTTCCTATGTTTTGTTAAGTGTAATGGCCCTATAATTTTATTTGTCTTACTTGTTGAATCATAATCTAGACCAAAAACATTAATACTTATATTATTGAGCTTTTCAAATTTATGAATGTCTTTAATTTTAAACGGAAAAGAAAGATGATCAAATTTTAATTTATTTTTATGAGGTATATAGGATGTTACCCTATTTGAGTTATCTTTAACTGGATATAACCCTGACAATACTGCCCAACGAAAGCATTCGTGATCATTGTTTTGAATATTGATTACAGCTTTTTTATATTTAATATCTAATGGTAATTCTATATATGACGATCCACGTAATGGGTTAAACTTGTTTACATTCATGTCCAAGTGTTTTATTTTAACTAAACTCCATCCACTATCTTTTCGCTCAAAATTTGAAATTTTATTTGTTATTTCAGTTACAATAGATGAATAAATCATTTCCTTATCATCCCCGCGACAAAAAACATAATTGGAAATTTGAAAGTCAAAAGTATTAAAAAGGTTTTTAGTTTCTTGTATAAATTCTGCATTAAGAATGAAATTTACTTTCACTACAAAGTTTTCTGTAATAGATCGTTCTAGTAGTTTATAAATTAAGACTTTAATATTTTGTAAAAATAATTCAGGTGTTTCAAATGGTTGGTCAGAATTTATAACTGATTTTATTCTATAAGTAAGAATTCTATTACCGAATGCACTATCAATTATTTGAACGTTTGCTAATTCTTTATCGGATCTTAAAATATTGATTTTATGAGTATTACTCTTTAAATGGTTAGCAAAATATTTTCTTGACACAGCTAGGCGACAAACAGAACATTCAATTTTATCATTATTTCCTGTACTTACAATTGGAGACGTTGACGATGTTGATGTTGAAGGGGTTTCGGGGTGTTTTATCCTCTTCTTTGCTGGTTCCTCTTCGTTCAACTCCGTCGCCGCTGGTCTTTTCTTCATACCTCCTCCAAGTTGCATAGATCTGTTGGAAAAATAAAACATAAACCATTAACGAAACTGATTAAAAATATAATGAATGCTAGAATTCATCCATTTTTGCTCGTGAAATACTAACATGTTTCTTATTTACATCGTAAACAGTATGCTTGCATTGGTAAAACGCCATCAATTTCATCTATATCGGATTGAGTGCCGTCCACGATTTTATGTCCTTTACATGGAGTATAATATGGAGTAATGTCAGGATCTTGCGACATTGACTCAGGTAGTACATTTTCCATAAACCAAAATCGTATTAAGCGATGGAATTTTCGTAATACAAGACTTTTGTCTAAACTTGAAATTTCACTCTGAGATAAATTAATAAAATCGAGACTGCTATACATTTTGTGTCGCTGTTGTTATACTACAATACGATTAGATGGAACGAATGTTTTAAAAACATGACATTACCACTTTAAGTATCCAAAAACCCACCCCCTCTTTATGAACTACCGAAACATGTAGCAACAAGTTAATTTATACCGTAATAGACTATGTACTCACATTTTAAAATAGTTTTGCTCTTTTTCCTCACAGAGCTCGTAGAGTTCTTGATCGAAGTCTGATGACATCAGATCCAATGATTCGATGTCTTCAACTAGCATGATGAGTTCCGAGTTGTAGAAATCACAGCTTAATTTATCCATGGTGTGGAATGAGTAAGAAATGATGTTTTGAGCCTCGGGGTCTTCTCATCGCCCTGCAAGGGGCGCGAGGAATCAGGCTCGGGGGTGGGACCCCCTTTCCTGAGGTTTCAGGTTCGCGGTCCATATAACTATGGGCCGGTAATTGGGTTGGGTTTAAATATTAAACCCTTTTTGGCTGGCGGCCGGATTAAAAATTCGGTCCCTAGGCCGCGGGATTTCTCCGCGGCAACTTGTATTTTTGTTTTGTGTCTGTGGGGGCGCCTGAAGTGTTTCACGCTGCCCGAGCGACCAGTCCCCCGCTAGGTGAGACCCCCAGTTACCTGAGGGAGGCCCGGCGAGGGACGATCAGCTACAAGGGCAGCGGCTTTGTTTGGCGCCTGTCCACAGATAGTGATTGTTCCGTGACTCACAGCGTTCTCAGAGCTAGCCGATCGCGTTCCGAGTCACGGGACGAATATGTGTGTGTGAGCGACATTGAGGTGTGAGTACGTCGCTCTGTGAGTATACACTATCATACGCTCACCCGCCCGTGAGACGTAATCGGTGTACGTCAGTATTTACCTTAGCGTGTAAAGTGAATGCATGTGTGTGCTACGCATATTTGCGCCTAAGAGAACTTAGTAGCAGTATGCGTAGTGGATGCGAGTATCGTTGTGGAGTCATTTTGTGTGAGCAGACCACGTGTAACGTGATTTATGGTCTGCTCAGGCGTCAGTCCGGTGGTGGGGCGGTCACGTCCGCAATCAGGTCGCGCGGGTAGCGCTTGGCGTCAGGGGGGCGCGCGTGCCATGGCGCCAGGCCCTTAATATGGGCCCAGGCGGACGTGTCGGCACGCGCGAACATCCTCTCCGCCGCTGCCTCGGCGAAGTCGTCGATGCTCTCGACGCGCAGGTCCCTATGGAGAACGGCGTTCCTCACGTAGCGAGGGGCTTTTGTTATGGAGCGCAGCACTAAGTTTTGCTGCGCCCGGAGCTTCTTGCGGTGTGTCTCGCACGTGAGGGCGAGCCATGCTGGGGCGGCGTAGGTGAGCTGGGGGCGTATGTATGTTTTATACACCCCCAGCTTAACTCGTAGCGGGAGGCGCGACGAGAGCACGGGGCGAAGCAGATGGCGGGTGGATCGCACCCGCGCGACAGTACTACGGACGTGTGGGCCCATGGTGAGCCGGCTGTCGAGCGTGACCCCCAGGTATTTAGCCGTGCGGGTCCACTCGATGTCGGCGTCCTGGAACCTAAGGTTGGGTGGGTAAGAACGGCTTCTTGCCGTTACAATCATCGCCTGTGTCTTACCTACATTTACCGACAGTCTCCACTTGCTGAGCCAGTCGGGAAGGGTGTCCAGGGCGCGCTGCATTTTGATCGCCGCGTGGTCGGCGTTCAGTGACGTCGTGATGTACGCGGCGTCGTCAGCATACAGCGCGAGTGTCGATGTGTGCGTGGCGGGAATGTCGTCGGTATATACAGAGTATAACACAGGCGAGATGCAGCTCCCCTGCGGTACTCCGGCGGCAACGGGGCGAGCGCCGGAGAGCTGGTCCTCCACCGCAACCTTAAATGTTCGTCCTTGTAGAAAGGAGGAGACCACCTGTACAATGCGGCGGGGCGTTGTTGTGTGTGTCAGTTTGTAGAGCAGACCGGTGTGCCAGACTCTATCAAACGCCTTCTCCATGTCGAGGAATACTGCAGCTGCGTATTCCCTCTTATTTATGGCCGCTGTCAGATGGTGCAGTACCCTCGACAGCTGGAGCGTCGTACTGTGTTCGGACCGGAATCCGAATTGTTCCGGTCTCGGCGTCACGTGTGGTGTCATGTGCCGTAGCAGGAGCGTTTCGAACACCTTGGAGGTGGTCGGGAGGAGGGTGATCGGCCGATAGCCCTCCGGCTTCCTGGGGTTTTTCCTGGGGTTGATGTTTTGAAGTAAATGTTGGAGGTTTATATAGTGTTCACCCAGCACAATTAACAATGTCTTGCCATAACTTGTTTTATTTTTAAACAAATACCCAGAATATAAACAATAGTCCTCATAAAATACACTTTACAATGTTCTTTAAAAAATAAGTACCTGAATATTATTATTGAATTCGAAACACATTCACTATTGTTCATTAATCACTTATCAGTATCTACAAAATATTTTATACAATCTTCTTTCGTTGCTAACTCTTTAGTAACATTAAATATAACATCACGCACACTTTGCATTTTTTCATCTTCTTCTGTTACTGTATAATATTTTACACGGACATCCGCGTGTTTCCAGTGGTCCGTTGGTGCAATGTTCTTGATCTTGTCAAGTTCATAAATCTCAATTTTAATGAGATGAGATGCGTAGGCACCGTCATCTTTACCAGAAGTGATGTATGAAACACCACCGGTCGATGATCGACCAACACTCGATGACTTTTTGACCAGCTTTTTCTTCTTCTTTGGTTTTTCAAAAAAATCATCAATATTGTTTGACCTTTTTGATATTGCCTGTTTAACTTTGAAGGCTAGTGTACCTTCGTCATCGCTAGGTTCGTCGTGGTCTTCGGCATAGTAATAGCTCTTGAAAGTATTTTCAGAGAACTGAAACAATTTAAAATCAACATTTATAAATTGGTTAAGGAACGAGCGTGGGAACATGGTGAACACATAAATATACACAATATAATCGTTAGTAAATGAGGCATGAACATTATAAAAAGAAAATACTTACAGCCATTATTCAGCAGATTCACCACTTAACTATGCAAACAACTGGATGGTTTCACTATTTCACTTCACTAGACGAATAACTGGAGATCTTGTATGATGCAAAGCACAGGAGACAATAAGATGCAGTATGATTTTGTTCATCCCTTTTATACAGACCATAACGGATTTTTATTCGAACAGGAATCAACATGAAATTAAAACGTGGGCGGTCATGTCTAAGAAAACAATAGTCCTTTGAAAACAATACTAAGATAATATGGTACCCTAAGTCTCACAATAGTACTCATAAACATAAGTACTTTATAATGGTTCAAAAAATAAAAAGGTTATTATCAAAGGAACCGACATGAACAGTAAAGGTAATTGAAATAAAACACAATAGCCAGTTTCTGAAAAGAATAAGGCAAATCCTTACAATAGAATTAATAAAAATACAACTCATAAACGCTTAACAATGCCCCCAAAACAAAACAAAAAAAGAAGTACCTGATTATGGCATTCTCTTAGCCGGTGAATCTTTGATAAGAGTAACTTTATCCAGTATCGTCAAATCCCTACTACTACCAGCAAAGACCAAACCCGCGATCAGATCGATCAATCAACATAATTCGCGGTTTGATACGTGTAGTCTGATTAATTCGCGTTTTGATATCAAATTTATTCGCGGATCGATAAAGTAATTCGCGGTTTGATATCAAATTAATTCGCGGTTTGATACGTGTAATCAAATTTATTCGCGGTTTTATAAGACTAACTTAATCATTTCGCGGTCATATGTGCCATGTGAGACTAGTCGGCAGCGTCGGCCCCCAGACTTGATCCAGTATCGGCGAATCCCTACTACTACCAGCAAAGACCAAACCCGCGATCAGATCGATCAATCAACATAATTCGCGGTTTGATACGTGTAGTCTGATTAATTCGCGTTTTGATATCAAATTTATTCGCGGATCGATAAAGTAATTCGCGGTTTTATAAGACTAAC
The DNA here is from genome assembly GCA_949699075.1 of Asteroscopus sphinx. Lineage (NCBI taxonomy): Eukaryota > Metazoa > Arthropoda > Insecta > Lepidoptera > Noctuidae > Asteroscopus > Asteroscopus sphinx. The sequence continues at coordinate 13,448,927 of OX453022.1, read as the reverse complement.
TTAATCATTTCGCGGTCGTATGTGCCATGTGAGACTAGTCGGCAGCGTCGGCCCCCAGACTTGATCCAGTATCGGCGAATCCCTACTACTACCAGCAAAGACCAAACCCGCGATCAGATCGATCAATCAACATAATTCGCGGTTTGATACGTGTAGTCTGATTAATTCGCGTTTTGATATCAAATTTATTCGCGGTTCGATAAAGTAATTCGCGGTTTGATATCAAATTAATTCGCGGTTTGATACGTGTAATCAAATTAATTCGCGGTTTTATAAGACTAACTTAATCATTTCGCGGTCATATGTGCCATGTGAGACTAGTCGGCAGCGTCGGCCCCCAGACTTGATCCAGTATCGGCGAATCCCTACTACTGACGTCCACTTTTCGTCTAGCGCCGCCACTGTTGGGAAGTTCTCTAACGTTTTCGTTCAGGCAATGATCAAAAGAATTTGTTCCAGTTTGTATGACTAAAAATATTTTGAGTTTTAACAGACTATGACCAAAATTAAAAACAGAATCGTATGTGAATTTAAACGAGGTAGCCTGAAAATAAATAGAGTGCGCCCTCTGTACTAAAATATAATAAATTTGTACCTAATTCGTACAATATATTATTAAGTTACTAGTTAGTATTAAGTTTCGCGTCGATAGGGAGAAAGATGTACTAACTATTATCATATATTCAGTGAGTTAATCAAAACATTGTCGACAAGTAATTTTCAAACATCATGTACGGTAGAGTAAACAATTAATATAAACCTGCGACTACATTATTCCGTTTATACATCAAAGTTGGATTACATTACATAGAGCACCTGAAGGTCAATTCTCGTAATTAAAAACGTTCAAAATATAGTTCCAAACTAATCTCAATACTTTAAATCTCAATCCCCTGTCAGTAGATGTAATTAATAACGTTCAATATAGGTATAGGTAGTTCCAAACTCATCTCAATGCCTTAAATCTCAATTTCCTGACAGTAGATGTTTCTGTTTGCCGTTTATTTGTGACACTAACCCCCAGTTTCTGGAAGGCTGATCAATTTGATCTATTGTCAAATCTAATGTCAGCTTCTGTGATTGGCCGGCAAAAATGTTAACAACCAGTCACATCGCTTGACCTGAGATTTGACAGCTGATTAGTTAATTTTTGCGTTGATCAGCCTTTCGGAAACTAGGGATTAGGTCATTAATGTCACCAATAAACGGCAATCAGAAACATCTACTGCCAGGAGATTGAGATTTAAAGTATTGAGATTAGTTTGGAACTGTATTTTGAACGTTATTAATTACGAGAATTGGCCTTCTCTGGTTTATTGATGTCTAAATCAAACAAAATACAATATGTAACAAAAACCCTGTTGTTCCTGTGAGCTACGTTATCGGAATCAATATTCATGCGTATGAACACAACTGTAAAAGTGATTACAATAAATAATGATTTAATATTTAATTTGATTATTTTATTGATATAATCACTGATGAGTGAGTTTTTAGTGATATAATCACTTTCAATTTACAATTAATAATGATTTAATATTTAATTTGATTATTTTTACTGAAGAGTTTTTCCAAATGACTTGTGTCCTTACGTATGAATATCGATTCTGATAACGTAGCTCACAGGAACAACAGGGTTTTTGTTACATGTTGTAGAGCTCAGTAGGCCGATTCGGTAACTAAAAAGTCAGTTACAGCAACGATCTCTATTATAGTTCAATGAGTTACAGTTAAGTTTCGATCAAAACAAAAATACACTTATAATATACTTTTTGTATTTTCTTATCTACGGCGATTGCTGTCAGAAGCGAACTGCAGCATCACTGCAACAACAGTCGCAGATTTTGTCGCGAAAAGGACGAAACGCCCATTCATATCCTATGCGAATGTGATGCAGTGCACCACATTAGAAGTCAGCATCTTGGAGGCCACACAATCTCAGCTGATGAGATCAGATCCTCAAACCCCGAGGCTATAGTCGACTTTATGGTTGGCCTGCGCTGCGGCTTGGAGAGGTGCTGTAGTATATTATTAAAGGCGTTACAATAGATCTTTTAGGTCGCAGTGACATAAGGGACTTGCATAGACCTTACCTCTTTTTCCAAAAATAACTATACTTTATGGCTAGTCTCTGCCCATCATTCTGCACAACTTTTACCATGCTGGGATGGGACCAACACCGAAATCGTGAAAAAAAATCAGCTGTTCCATGCATAAGTGCAGACCTAACTCAATCAAATGTATTGAACAGCATTTTGTTTTTCACGAGAACGACGAACAGAGACTACCCTGAAAGTGATTTTAGTTTTTTTAAATTCCTAATACTTGGCCTCCTTGGCTTGCGATTGACCGCCATCTCACCTGATGTTATAGGCTGGACACCTGAACATCTTTAACTAGAGGACTAACCCTGAAATCTCGAAAAAAAATAGCTGTTCCCTACGCTCAGAAAAACCCGCTCACGAGTAGGACTGGAACCGAAACAATGACGATAACGTTTCGATTGACTTCTGTTTCAGTACACTGAAGTCGCAGTTCGTATCCTGCTCGTGAGCGAATGTTTCCATTCAAAATTTTATATTAGTTTAGGTTTGTTTTAGGTTCACATAAATCGACAAAATGTAGGGAACAGCAGTTTTTTATGCGATTTCAGGGTTGGTCCCATAGTAAACGTTGTTCATACTGATGAGTAGGTACAATGACCTCTTAAGAGGTTTTCAGTTCTTTCAATAAATAACACGTGGTAAAAATAATATGGTGTACCAATAATAAACGCATTTTTTTCCGTGGGTAAATCCTCATGGACGTACTCCGCCCGGGGAAGGCAGAGTCAGTGTCGGACTCTTACCGACTAAAACCACCACGATTTTCCTCTCAATACCTTTTGTCGGGGTCGTAGGATATACTCTGCATTCGCCAACCACCCCTGACAGGTCCCGGCTCGCCACTCGTAGGCGAGCCTCTTCTCTCCGTGCGACCTAACGTCGTCGGCTACACCACAAAATACTTAGCCACACCCTCCTAATGTGTACCGCAAGGAATGATGATTTAACTATACTTTATACACTATAACAGTCTCACTAATGATGCATATACTCGTATGTATATTTTTAACGATAAGATATAAGTATTTCATAATAATCACTTAGCAGAATGCAACAGAAAAAGGAAAAAAACAAATATAATAATAATAATAAATTAATTTATTTCAGGTAAATCTACCCATAGTTACAAGTTACAGTCATTGCATTTATAATAATACCAATAATATTAACAACAACATAATTTTATCATTATTACACAAAATTAAACGAATTTCAAAGACATGGAATTAGAATAGCTTAATAACTAACTTAATGTATATTTGCACACCATATAATGGTAGAATGTAAATGGGCCAGCTATGCTATTCTCTAAGGATACAGCCTTGCGTGCAACGCTGCCGCAGCGTCGAAACCTTGATTTGGTATTCACTAAAGTACGAAAAGCTACACTAGCGCTCAAGGCTGTGACGGCCGTGAGTTGGAACTACTCGACAACAGAGAAATTGACACTTCTTCATGCATTTTGGTATTCCGTAAACAAAAACCAGCGTCGAGATCGCTCACAGCCTCACGCACAGCCCAGTGTTACCAGATGGCAAGTTTGAAATTATCACAAATCTAGAAAAAAATATCTTATGTTTATCGCATACGTGAAGAATGACTCTCCTCCACAAAATTGTAATTATATTGATATTTAGAGGTCTCAAGTTTCTATTAATTAGTGTGTTTTATTTAACACTAGCTATGCCCGACCATACGTTCCTATCAACATTATTTTTTCACAAAATCCATCGCGTGCTCCGCACTCGCAGTGTTAAAAACAATTCGCCTAAGTTTTATCGCAATAGGATGAATGGTATAGGAACGCATACGAGACAAAAAGGAAAAATATATTTTTATGTGTAGATAAATAAAATCAGAAAATTATTAGAAAAAGAAAAGAAAAATTTCTTACTGTCCCAGTTAGCAGCGTGCAACAGTTAAAAAAAACGTAACAATGCAAAGCAAAAAAAAAAAACAGATACCTAACTAATCCAATAGCACTCAGTCTGATAGTCTGACTCTAGGTCTGACTGTCCTGACTGAACTGGTAACTGATGCAAACCGACCCACGAACTAAGACCGAACAAAATGAATAAGTGGAAAAGGACGCAGTATGCGGTTGGAAGGGAAGCATCGTTTTTTTATGTTCTTATGCGTGCATTTTATTCAGTATGTCGTGTGCATCACACTGCACATATAATGAGTGAGAGTGACGAGAATGTATGCTTAAATGCTTGTTGTTAATGCTGGTTGTTGTCTAAAAAATTACTAAGCCTCAAAAATATCACAGCGTTATTAAAATTATCGTATGAATTTATAAAACTATCGTTCGATACCCTGCTATTATTTTTTAACGCAAAGGACTTGCATTCATCGTAGATGTACGATAATTATCGCACGTCTGGCAACGCTGCCACAGCCACGCTTCTATCTGTCTAATCTAAAAGCTAAAAAGCTACACTAGCGCTCAAGGCTGTGACGGCAAAGAGTTGGAACTACTCTACAGCGGACAATTTGACACTTTTTGAACATTTTGGTATTCTCTAAGCAAAAAACAGCGTCGAGGTCGCTCACAGCCTGTCACAGCCTCGCCCTTAACCACGATTCTATCTGTCAAATCTAAAAGCTACAAATATCCCAAATATTGCGCTGAGTCTTATATAGTTTAGTAACAAAAATCATTATTACTCGTAATTGAAAGTGCAAAGAAATGCAATAAAAGAAATGGAAGCAGAGCACAGATGATTACAAGTCTCTATTTATTGGAAAAAGCTAAAAAAGTGAAGATTTGAAGAAGGCACGAAACGAAGGCAAAACAAGACAGTTCAACACTTTTCCCAGGAAGTAGAGTTTATCCACATTTACAGGCTTTTTAAGGATTTAATTAATGTATTAGAAAGTGATTTTACTCCATATATGCCTCCATATATAACATTATTGACTGTATTCTAATTTTACTAACAGTTTTTTAAGTATAGAATGTTTCTGAACTTATGAGTACTATTGTTACTTATAAAGAATTTATTATTAGGTATACATATTCATACTTTTGATATATAAATATGAGTTTGTGAAGATATTTGTTACACTCAATCAGACTGAAACGGCAGAACAGATTGGATGAAATTTGGCACGCAGGTAGACTATAACCCAAATTAACATATTGGCTACTTTTTATCCCAGAAAAATAAAAAGCTCCCGAGGGATGCGAGATAAGTCTTTCTGTGATAAACGGAATTATATGCGGGCGAAGCTGCAGGCTAAGTCTACATAACATCACGCCTGTATTTCCCCGAAGGGGTAGGCATAGGTACACCTCTACTATACATAGTAGGTACACCCATATTTCACCAGTTATGTTATAAGTCCCATGTAATAGGGGGCCTATTGCCATTAACCGGGCACAAATCCAGACTAAGTCTAGTTAGTAGGGCTGTCTTGTTTTTAATTTTTTGTGTGTTTATGTATGTACATATTAAAAGGCAATGATAAATTAAACATGTGTATTTTCCTTATCCATTTTTTATTTACATTGAAAGAAATAAGTAATATAATACATTATCATATTTTCCACCAAAATGCACACAAATCCTGCAGTGCTTGGGTCTGCCTTGCAAAATCCTTTTCTGGTTATCAATAAGGAGTCTTTGATTTTCCGACCAACAACAGAGACTCTTCAAAAAACCATTCATTTTTCAAACGCTTTTCTTCAATGGCGATAAATCTTTCAGTCCGGCTCGCCATTTGTGACTGCCTTTGTGAAGGTGGTGAGCGCTGGAGCAGACGTCGTTGTGCCGTTGTTAACAAACGACGCCTACGAGGTGCTAAAAAGAAAAGCAATTGGTTGTAAATTTAATAAAGGCAAGCCAAGCCGTCTAAAAGCTTCACATGCGCTTGGGATGGGATTACGCCATAGACTTATATATTACTAGCGTCTTGACAAGCTAAGATACACAGTAGATTTTAAAAGTGTTTTAAAACAATAACGTCCTTTGACTGTCGGCGTCCAAGAACTATTGATTAGTGTCTCGTTTTTACTTTGTTGATGGGTTAGTATCCCGTGGACCAAAACTTAAACAATAGCAAATAAAAGGTTAGATATCTTAAAGTTACCTGTAACAATACTTACATACACTTCAGCTTCTTTTTCAAGTCACAAAACCATGTTTAAAACAATACAATTATGTGATATTATCGCTAATACAATAACTTAACTAAATACGAATAGAAATCAACTTCTAAAAAATTTACAAGTCTCAAAAATGTCGTACTTAAATATCATTAGGAAATCTGTGAGAAAATGTCAAGTGCAGTCCAAGGAACTTATATATCAAGCTGGAAAGCGGACGGCTGACTAAAATTCGGTCCGATGATTGGGGAGCCTTTTGTCTCTTTCTATAGGGTGTCCATACATGTAGGAAAGGGACAGCGGGCTCTCGGTAATACTATCTCAGAAGACCGGCCTCGACCGGTATTTTCTCCCTGATTTTGATTGAAGATTTTGGACCTTATATGAACGGGATATTATTCATTTTTGAAGTTCTTAAATTTCTCCGTACGCATTCTATCTTGGGTAAAAATTCTTTGGTGCAGTCACAGAGTACTTTTATATATATGAAAAGTGCAGTGCAAGTGATTATATACTCTTTGGTGCAGTGTTGCTAACCCTTACCAAAAACTTTCTTAAAGAAAATGTTGACATCCCCCTAAACACCCCTCACTTTTCCTATTGCCAATGAATCATTCACACATAGCAAGCTAAAACTTTAAGAAATGATTTTTTAATGATTATTTTTGGTAATAAGTACTCATATTGATCAAATTAATATTATACCTTAGAGACATAAGTAGTTGACTTTGAGCCGTTTGGGATCGATACGCTCGGGCCATGGTGTCCGAGTGCGCACTCTCTTTTTAAAGAAATCTCTAAGAGGCTGGTCGACACTTCGCGTGACCAGAGGGCTGGCTTGTTCTTTGGTCAAAGAATAAGCGTTGCCATTCAACGTGGCAACGCTGCCAGTCTTCTGGGCACGATGCCAGATGACAGCGGTGTGGAGGAATATTTTGCCGCCTAGGCGCGCTTTTTTGTATCGTTTTGTTTTGTACTTTGTAAATATTGTATCATTTTATTTTTTACTTTGTAGATATTGTACCTATAAGTCAACACCATCAAATATTTAGGCCACATAATAACAGCTATAAAATTTGATGAGTAAAACACCTAATTTATCTATTAAAAAAAAGTTCGGCGTAAAAAACAATAATCGAATGCAGGAATAAAAGACTTTTTTAAATCGCTTTTCTGGCAGAATTTAGGATAGTCCCATTTATATAATTATATTATTTGCACACCCCGGATGAGACAATAATAATTAATTAATTATTCCTTGAAATGTTTCTTCTTACATAATATATTATGTTCATACAGTTTTTTTAAGAACATTGTAAAACATCGCAAGGTAAAAATTCAAAATTTATTATTTGTCAAACATAGGTATGATCAAGTATGATGTATAAGATATGGTGTTAATTTATAAATAAACCAGTATCACTATGTTTTGCCTTGATATTAGGCGTACAAATTTGATAACTTATAGATAATACTTATTATAGATTTGTGGAAATTAATTGTTTAATAATAATAATAATAACAGTTTTTATTAATATATATTAATGAATAGTTTAACAAAGAAATCGGACTCTTGTGTATTTACCTAAAGTTTGTTGTATCTGTCAGAAAATCATTTACTGAATAGTAAGCTTTCAGAACAAGAAAATCTTTGAGCTTCTTTTTAAATGTACGTATATCATCACTCATCAGTCAATTTAATGTTGTGCAAACCATCATAATGAGAGATTTGAAGAAATATCGCAATAAATTACACTTAAAAATGTCATACGATCCCAATAAAGTACGTTTTTTGCTATCGTGTATTTTGACATTTCTTTTCAATCCTACGAATCGAACCACGATTGTGCGATCCAGTGGGGAGTACGAATTTCTCGTTCACAATTAATGTTTCGTTCGTAGTTAGTTTTAAGTCGTGCCACCACACGATCGTGCGCTTGTGTACATTAGGCAATGTAGGCGTTGAAATTTTGATACAGAACTCGAACCAGTCGGGAGTAAAGCTCCGGATAGGAACCAAATCGAAATAGAGTTAGAATCAAATTTTCAGGAGTAAGCCCCCAGCTCAGTTAAAGAATGGGATTGAAAATGGCGGACACTGGTGTGGTGCGAGTAGGTATTCCCTACTAGCATTAGAAATTACGTCATTTTCAAAGCCAATCAATAACTGCGCAAGTTATGCGAGTTAAATTGTAATTAAATTGTTTACAATTAATTCTACTTACATGCCGCGTTCAAGAATTAACTCGATGTGGAGTTTTTATAATGCCATCTTTCTCACATTCACAGCAAAATGTTTTCTCTGTCCAGCTATCATTCCATATTTGCTGGTTTTGTTTGAAGCCCCTAAAACCCCAAGAAATTCCTGGCCCTAAAAATATCCCTTTTAATACTTCTACCCCCTAAATTTAGGGGTAAAACCCTCAAGCTGTCAACACACAACACTGCAAGTGGTTTAGTTTTTTATTTACAGTAGAAGGTTCATGCGTTTCGGCAAAGGAATCTTCATACAGCCTTAAAACTCAGCCCATAAAAATGTTACAAGCTCTTAGAATAATAACTTATTATTTGTAATTTTAATACGTTTCTTAAAAAACCTAAAACATTGACCTTATAAACCCATTAAACTATCAGTCGAGAATTATCGATTATATTGTACAGATATTTGTGTCAAGCCCTAACTCGTCTACGCAACAGCGACGAGTCGACACAGCCTTCAGTTCGTCGACGAGCATAAATGCGTTAGTGAATACCGTTTGAATCAGCGTTGCGCTCTCGGACGTTCGTAAAGCTGTCTAAATGTCAAGCCTGTCATGACATACAGCCACGAAATTGTAAAGCGCAAACCACACCGAGAGCGGGTGCGGGTCGGGCGCGGGTCGGGTCGGGAGTACGGCGGGTATATTGACCTGTTTTTATATGGACGACATCACACGAAACGTGGGCGCGGGTTGGGCCAAAGCCGGGTGGAGCGCGGGAGCCACGCGTTTCTCCTGCCACTACAGACAAAGCGCGGGCCGCGCGGGTCGGGTCGGTCGTCGAATATACGTAGGTATTCATAGAGTAACTTTTTGTACGTATTCACCGATATGTACTTACACAGAGAGCTTGCGTGGGTCGTCAGCAGCGCGTATCAAGTGTTTGTCAACAAGCTGTTGTAATTATTTACAAAAAAAAACTCTTTCTCGTCATTTATCTAAATGATAGTGTTCGTAAACATTGCCTACTTACACTTTACTTACTTACTTACTTTTTTTTGCCTTTTGAAGAGAAGCTTCTATGGCGTCGTTGCACACACCGCCGACCCGCGCTGTGTCAGCTGTGTGTGAAGTTCTCACTGTGAACACAACAAACAGTGCGGCTCACGCGAGCAACACGACCCGACTCGCGCCCGACCCGCACCTGCCTTGTGTGTGATTTGGGCTTTAGAGAATAGCATAGCTGTCATTTTACTAATTGAAAGTACTCGGATGATTACAAGGCTCTATTTATTGGAAGAAGCTAAAATAAGTGACGATTTATAGAAAGATTGAAAGGCAAAACAATAAGAAAGTTCAAAAATATTTCCCAGGATGTATAGTTTATCCTTATTTAAGACTTTCTGAGGATTTCATTTATGTAGGTATTGGAGAGTGATTTTTATCCATATACCTACTTATGCCTCTGCAAATTCGTGCCGGTGGTTTAACTACTAGGCTGAAGGTTTGTTTATAGCTTGGTTTCTTAATAAATTATGATTAATAAAGATACCATCAAAAGATTGTATTACATTCGTAATGTTTCAGGTATTATGCACTCTTTATCATTTTTGGCTAATGGAAGTTACCAAAAAATTTAGACACATATGTGTCCCAGGCTTCTGCTTCTAGAGCCATCCACCAGGTTGTTGATGATAGAAATAATATTAACATTATCAACAAATATATCAGATTTCTTCAAAATCATGATGGACAGCAAGTTCTCAAGGAAAGATAAATGTTATAATACATATAAGTATTATCAGCTTAGACATAATTCTTTGTTATTCTTATTGTTATACCACATTTAAGTAAAGAAAGATTGACTAATAATATGAATATTATTATGGAAAATAAGTTGAGTACCTACCTACATTACTATTCAGTTAATTGTTCGTGTCTGTAAGTTTATCTGGAACTCTGCAGCAGTGATAGTTTTGTTTTATAAATTGATTGACTGTATTATAGTTTTACAAAGTTATTTATGTAAATAATGTTACTTACCTTACGAGTCCTATTGTTTGTCGAAATAAATAATTTATTATCATACATATTCATAGTATTGACAGCTTTGACTAATTTTTAGTAGACAGCATGTCGGTGGTAACATTTGAATTACAAAAACCGTTCTTACTGCTTACAAAATAAACTGTCAAGGTCAAACTGTTACCACTGACATGCGGTCGAATGTACTACAAGGCAATGAGAAATTAGAAATATGTATTTTCATTATCCATTTTTTATTTACATTAAAAGAAATAATAATATAATTTTATTCTTATTTGTTTGACAAAATTACTAATTCCTATTAAATTATTCATATTTTCCACCAAGGCACTGGGGGATGCACACAAATCCTGCAGTGTTTGGGTCTGCCTTGATCATGACCTACTAATCTCTATAAAAAATATCAACATCCTTTTCTGGTTGTCAAAAAGGAGTTTTCTATTTTCCAACCGTCTTTCTGCAAATATCCTCTCATTATACAAACGCTTTTCTTCAATGGTGACAAATCTTTCAGTTAGGCTCGCCATTTGTGACTGCCTTTGTGAAGGTAGTGAGCGCTGAAGCAGACGTCGTCGTATCATTGTTAAAATAACTATGCCTACGAGGTGCTTAAAACAAAAAATCAAGGGGTTGTGAAATGAATAAAGGCTAAAATCTTCCAAGCCGTCTAAAAGCTTCTCCAATTGCGCTTGGGATGGGACCCCGTTTCTTGACATGCACACAGTTGTTAATACAATGACATCCTTTGACTGCCCGGAGCCCGAGAACAATTGATTTTCTATTGTGGCTCGTTTTTGCCATATTATTAATTATTAATAACCCATGTTATTAATTTACCATCCCGTGGACGACAACCATAACAAATGTAACAAAATTTGGTTAGGCATAATAATATTTACTACATATCTTCACTTCAGCTTCTTTTTCAAAAAACTATTTTTAAAACAATACAGTTCAGTTTAGTACAATCGCTAATATAATAATTTATCGAAACACGAATAGAAAGAAGCATTACTTATTACAAATACAACTCTCCAAAACAAAATCACAGAGAAAATAATCACTACGTTACAAACAAAATGTCAGTCAGTGATCAAAGATAATATAATCGCTACGTGTCAGTGATTATTTTACTCAAACTTCTTGGTCATTCATGGTGAATAATTACATTATTTTTGAAAAATGCAGTGCTGCCAGTGTACTTTTGTCAAAAGATACCTGAGAAGAGTTATCCAAAATTAACCATTAATATGAAAAGTAATTTTCGATTAACTTAAGATTCAATATAGTCTACGCAGACGAAGTCACGTGCAAAAGCTAGTTTTATTAAACATTTACAATTGTAGCACTGCCAGATATTTACGTAACACTTTACTTTTAGATATTTTCAGTTTTCTATCATTTTCAACTACTTATATACTAGCATATGTGTACTCGCATTCAGATGAAGTTTTTAATTAAATAGATAAAAAAGTTCTTGTAGAACACTACAATTTCCCATTAAATCAGCTGGAGGTACCTGTAGTCCATCAAAGGAATCACGCAAATTACTGTAGGCACGTTCGTGTAGGTAAATAATAATAAATTATTGTTGGTTCCTCGATTATAGCTTGATGCGTAGTTTATTAATGCTAAGGTACCGTGTGGTGCCGTACGTATTGCATGAACGAATTGCACCACCCTCTCTCTTCTCATGGGTGTAGTAAAAAGCGACTTAGGGATTCACCAGAGGATGGGCAGCAGCGTTCTCGAACGGCGATTCGCGAAACGCGTCACCCATCCGATATACCGAAAGTCCGCCACTTTCGAGAAAACTATTCCCGATGCAGCAACGGCTGCCAGGGGGACATAGCGGCGGTGTCCCCCCGCAATGCCCCAGTAAGCCGAGGTTCGAGCCCTCCCTTGGGGGACGCCCTTATGCGGTTTTGCAGTTAGGGTATCCATTCTGGGTACCAATTCTGCGAGAGTCCAATCGAAAAAAAAAAAATCGCCAACCCGCCTGCCAAGCGTGGTAATTATGACCCTTTGGGGGGTGGCCTTTGGCGTTTTTCGGCTGAAATGATGATGATGATGAAGTTTTAGTGTAAGAACAGAAGTATAATTGGGTCGGTATCTTTTGGTCTCGATCTCGATATGTCTAGGTTGCCCGTAAGACTAGATCGCGAAATGACTGGATCTCGATTGGACTAGACATCGTAACGTCTACATCTCAAAATATTTTACATCTGTAAACAGAACACACGGAATACTTGCATTTCCTCTATGACAGAACAGTATCAAGCGCTCGTTGTAACACGCCGCGCTACGCGTTTTCTCAGTACCAAGTAGTACGCACGGCTACACATCAAGCTGTACATTTCAAGTATAAGCTGATCTCGCATTGTACGGAAAGCCTGCAATGCGAGGTCAGCATAAACTGGAAAAGTACAGCTTGATGTGTAGCCGTGTGTACCAACTATTTAATTCTGTGCACACGCATTGTTGTGAATACGAGTTAGTTATCTACATGGTAATAATATATTTGAAATTAACACATCTATTACTACGATCCACGACGACAAAAAGTAGCTTAAAAAGTAGATTGCTTGTTATTTGTAATACGGTTTTAATTAGTGCGAGAAGAGATTACTTTGTGCATAAATTCATAATAAGTAACAATAATCTATACTATAATAAAACTGTAAAGGTCGAAAAGTCTGTACATTGAGTTTTTTTTCGCGAAAACCGGCTAGGGGGACTAGAAATAAGCTATAGAACACGAATCAATCGTTTAAAAAATTTATGTCTGTCTGTCTGTCTGTCTGTCTGTCTGTCTGTCTGTCTGTTTGTTACCTCATCACGTGAAAACGGCTGAACGGATCGTAATGAAACTTAGCATTTGTATTGGTATTAGTCTAACTTAAAATATAGGGTATGTTTTATCTGAATCGGTTGAGTAGGTCCAGCGATACAGCTTGACCCCTCTATTGTATTAAGTTGCATACAAAGTAGAGGTCATGATTGTTGGTTGATTGCAGGTTCCTAAAAATACAACTGGATTCTATTAGTATTATAGAAAATATAGAATAACATAACATAGCCCATCACTGTCCCGCTGCTGGGCATGGCCCTCTTCTTGGAATGAGAAGAGTTAAGGAACTGGATATTGTTAGTGTAATAGATTTTCATAACATAATCAGCTCATTACCTACTGCCCCACTGCTGGGCACGGACCTCTTCTCGGAACGAGAAGAGTTAAGAAACTAGAAAATATAGAATAACATAACGTAGTCAACCCATTACTGTCCCACTACTGGGTATGGCTCTCTTCTCAAAATGAGAAGAGTTAATGAACTGGATATTATTAGTATTCTAGAATAACATAACATTACCAGCCCATTACAGTCCCACTGCTGGACACGGGCCTCTTCTCAGCATAAGAAGAGATGTGGTTAGTGTTATAGAATAACATAATCAGCCCAAATACTTTCCACTGCTGGGCACGAGCGTCTTCTCAGAATGAGGGAGTTTAGGGCTAATTCCATGAAATTCCATCACCTTAGCCGGTTGGTTGTAAAAACAAAATATAGTATGGTCGGTAAATAGTTTAATCGTCTGTGTAGGCGCTTATATGTATATATTTGAAGACATTGTGTTCATAATTATGACGCGATGTTATTTTCCGACATCCACGCGGACGGAGTCGCGGGCACAGCTAGTTAATAATATATTACTGTTTTTAATTATCACTTCATCTTCATCATTATCATCATTTCAGCCGAAAGACGTCCACTGCTGGGCATAGGCCCAAGCATCGCCACAACGACCATAACGATTTTAACATAAAAAATGTAATTTGTGGAGATAAATAAAAAAAATTTATTGATTATTTATTTTATATAATATCAATAAAATTCCATTCCAACATTACAATAAAATATCTAATTCGATTTCGAAAAGATACCTAAAAGCTGCCTAAAAGTTACCTTTTAAGTCGTCTAACCTGGAACTTGAAATTTTTACAAAATATGTGTTACTATGGTGCATATCACGACAAATACTAAAAATAAAAAGTAGTCTAAAACCAAAGGGGGTACCCATACAAGAAACCTCGAAAAACATGCATTTTTTTCAACGTTTTTGTTTCTGCTCTATCATCAAAACGGTAATACATACCAGCGTCAAACTTGGTCTAATTATAGTGCATACTATGTAGTTTAGTAATTTTATATGTGGTGGTACCTGCGTAAGAAAGAGATGCAAAAAAAAAATTCGCTCACGGTGCGTTGATGTCTTTTGATGAACTCTCGTAAATTAAATCAGTTTCTATGGGGTATCAGGTCGAAGGGTGGTACGGAACCCTTACTGCGCGAGTCCGACTCGCACTTGGCCGGTTTTTTTGTTAACATTTAATTTAAAGTATCATGGGTCTCGCAAAGGAATCGTCATTCAGCCTTAAAACTCGGCCAGTAAGAATATTATAAGCTCTTAGAATAATTAGGTATTTACTATTTAAAATGTTACTACATTTCTTAAAATACTTAAAAATAGACCTTTATTATAACTTTTAAACCCATTAAACTCTCAGTCGACATTAATCGATTATGTTATAAAGATATTTGTGTCAAGCCCTAACTCGTCTATGCAACAGCGACGAGTCGACACAGCCTTCAGTTCGTCGACGAGAATAAACGAGTTAGTGAATACCGTTTTGCGCTCGCGGTCGTTCGCAAGGCTGTCTCGACGTCGAGCCCGTCTCGACGTACATCCACGAAATTGTTAGTTAGTGAATAGCACTGCAGATCATACATGTACTCCTACATTCTGGCAAATAAATGAATAGAATTGAAATGAATTAAATATTTTTGAAAGTACGTTATTGTTTAATTAAATTATTTGAAATTTTAAATTAAATTGTATATATTATTATATTGTTTTAAATTTTAATATGTAGTAATTCGCATACCAACGTCTAATTAATTAAAAATTAATACGTACATAATCAAATACTTTAACGAAAATAGGTATATAGATTAGAGCTAATAGGGATTTTTTTTAGGTATTTATTTATTTGTTCAGTGCAGGGTTGTTGCTGATCCAGAATTTTATCACATCAGAGGATGCTGATGCTGATTTTTGACATTGACATCAGCGGATGCTGATGATGATGCTGATTTTTTTGAATTGGAAGTGTGTACCTTTTGAATTTATATAAAAATTTAATTTGAATTTATTTATATAATATATCTTTTTATAAAAACTTTTACGGTGATTAATCAAATTTGTTAATTACCGGCAAAATAATATAACAATTTTTCATAGAGCCCTAGGAAAAAAAATCGCGACCCTACATTTTTATTTATGAATTATTAACTAAAATCTGGTAAATTATGAAAAACATAACATGAACATTGAAAATCTACATGAGACAAACCCGTAAAGAAACCTGAACACTAAGCCGAGCGAAGCGAGCCCATTATTTTTTTTTGGATTACCTAAGACATTAGTCCATTTTAGGCGCATTTTAAAAGGAGTTTTAAGGCTTTTCTTTTTAAATAAAAGCATTTGAGCTTTCTTTCACTATGCTTAAACAAACGAGAGATAAACTTATATACAAAGTTTCTGCATATAAAGAAAGAAACGATTTGTAAGTAAAACTATTTAAACTGGACCTACTTTATTCCGTGTGGTGCCGGACGTAAAGAATTGCACCACCTATATCTTCTTATGGGTGTCGTAAAAGGCGACTTACGGCCAAAATTAATATCCAATCTATCCACGATTTACCCTACTAGAGATAGAAATTTGACATATTTTGTATGGAGCTTATGTCAAATTCCTATCTCTAGTAGGGCAAATCGTGGATAGATTGGATATTAATTTTGGCCGTTAGGGATTCACCAGAGGATGGGCAGCAGCGTTCTCTGAGTATTTAACCAACCAACTCTGAGATTGCCAACCCGCCTGCCAAGCGTGGCGATTATGGTATATTCCCCCAAACTGCTTGGAGAAGCCTATGCCCAGCAGTGGACGACTTTCGGCTGACATGATGATGATGAATGATGGACCTACTTTGAGCGCACAAAAGAGCAGCGCGAACGCAAACGCCAATATTTCTTTGTTTTTAAAAATGTAGAGTTCCCCTTATTATCTTAATGCTTCTGTTACGATTGCATTCGTTAAATGAAGAGCAAAGGCAATCCAGCATAAATTATTTTCATCCTTGGCTTTTTATTAGCTGACTATAATAATTTAGCTCCACATTTCCCTTTTTGTTAGAACCCCTTTTTCAACTGTACTGTCTGCTGTTGACATTTGTCGTAATAGACAAGTTTGTTTTGGTTTTGCTAAAAATCACCGAAGTGCAATAATCTGTGCTATGATTGGTCAAAACCATAAACTTATTATACTAGCGGTCAAAACTCACGAGCGAAACAAAAAAATGTGCCATAAGCCCCTCCCCCTTCGGTCACGTTACAACATGAACAACAGCATAAATATCAGATGCTGATGATCAGCGGTTGCTGATGCTGATGCTGATGCTGATATTCGCAACAACTCTGGTTCAGTGGTAAACACATTCTAAAGATGTAAACATATTAGAGTTTTACCGTACATCAGTATCATCGTGTATATATTGTGATAATTAATAGCAAACGCACTGTGACCTTAGTTGTGTAATAGTAATAAATACTTATACAGGGTGGAAACGTTAAGTGTGTCTAGTTTGTCGTATACATACACACAATAGCCAACGAACATCAATGCACCTCAGAATGTCATATTAATATCATACTGTGTTAATTAACTCCACCAATGCATTGATGTAATCTAACCAGTACTAGCTCATTCATTTACAGTGTCACTTGAATGCAATATGGAAAAAATACCTTTAAGGCGAATGTAGCAGCCAAGTGGCGCCCCCATCAGTAAAAAAAATATTACTCGCTGAATACATCATTTATCGAAAATCTGTTTGTAACAATTGAAGTACAGGTACTGTAGTTGGATCAGAAACTGTTACCTCTGTTAATTATAGTTCGCTGTAGGTATTTGTAGATAGAAAAAGTGCCAAAAGTGCTGATGATTAGCGAGTAATATTTTTTTACCGAATAACGCCGGCAAGCACAGTCTTATATATTGTCCAAAAACAAGGCTATGCGGCGAGGAATTGCACTCTTTACCGGTACGCATGATAAAGAAAGAAAGAAAGATCATTTATTGGTACAACAAGACATGCAATAGGTAAGTACATAAAAAAATAACTATCTAGCTATTAGCCAATCGCTACCTTCTCCTGCAATATATACCACAAGCATGAAGACCGATTTCCGGGGTGGGGGAGTCTCGGTGGACCACCAGTATCATTTTATATTTAAAAGCAAGAAATTCTGATTATTAAAAATCTCTTGCCCGAGTCGGGTATCGAACTAACACTATCGCGAAGAAGTAACTATCCTGTATTTTATGACTTTTGTTGATAGCTCTTGATAATCACTCAGGAGTTTAATTTCACCACGATGCTCGTAGTGGGAAATCAGCGGGCTCAGGATGACTTGTATAACTCGTTGGAATTCCCTAGAGGCCAGAAAGAGCTCTATCGCATAACAAAGTCTAGAGAAAAGAGAGCAAGAGATATAATTCATATAAAATGTATAAAAGATGATGCAGGTATGGTCTTAGCAAAAGATGATGAAATAAAGGAGCGTTGGAAGGTATACTTTGAAAGGTTGAAGAATGAAGAGAATGTATGGTCTGGCCTACTTAAAGAGGTGCATGTAAATAGGGGTTTGGTAAATGAAATTAGTATGGATGAAGTCAGAAGGGCGGTTCGAGGTATGAAAAATGGGAAAGCAGTTGGACCAGATGGTATACCAGTAGAAGTATGGAAATTATTAGGAGAAGATGGATGTTACTGGCTGACTTTATTCTTCAATAAGTTGTTGCATGAAGAAACGATCCCACAAGAATGGTGTAATAGTACGCTAGTGCCCATCTTCAAAAATAAGGGTGATGTACAAGACTGCAACAACTATAGAGGAATAAAGCTCATGTCACACAGTATGAAAGTATGGGAGAAGGTGATAGAGAAAAGATTGCGAGAGGAGAGTGAGATCACCCAAAACCAGATGGGATTTATGCCAGGTCGTGGGACAACGGATGCCATATTTGCACTCCGCCAAATATGCGAAAAGTATAGACGTGCGCATAAGAACTTGCACATGGTGTTCGTTGACCTAGAGAAGGCGTACGACAGAGTACCCCGCGAGGTCTTGTGGTGGGCGCTGAAAGAGAAAGGTGTGCCTGCAAAGTATGTGGAGTTAATTCGTGCTATGTACAGCCAATCCAGTACCCACGTTCGGTCGGCCGCTGGCAACACCGACGAGTTCAGTGTGGCTTGCACCAAGGGTCGGCTCTAAGTCCTTACCTCTTCTTGCTGATAATGGATGCTTTGACATCAGAAATACAGGAAGAGGCACCCTGGTGCATGCTGTTTGCTGACGACATTGTCCTTGTTGGTGAAGATGGACTTGAGGTCCAGAGTAGATTGGCGAAGTGGCAACAAAATCTGGAGAACGTTGGCTTGAAAATCAGCAGAACTAAAACGGAATACATGTTCTGCGATTTCGGCGGTCTTTCCGGTTTTGTTGCTATTGCGCTAGATGGCGTGCCCTTGCCAGTCTGCTCCGACTTTCGGTACCTCGGTTCACTTGTGCAAAGCGATGGCGAAATAGACCGGACAGTCAAGCACCGAATTAACACAGGATGGTTGAAATGGCGGCAGGTCACGGGAACTACATCATCATCATCATCATTACAGCCGAAAGACGTCCACTACTGGACATAGGCCTCCCCCAATTAAGGGGGGGATATGCCATAATCGCCACGCTTGGCAGGCGGGTTGGCGATCGCAGTTGGTTGGTTAAATACTCAGAGAACGCTGCTGCCCATCCTCTGGTGAATCCCTTAGTCGCCTTTTACGACACCCATGAGAAGAGATAAGGGAAGGGATAAGATAACTACATGTGACTCTCGAATTCCTCTTAAACTGAAGGGGGGAAATCTATAAGACCATGATAAGACCTGCTGTCCTGTATGGATCGGAATGTTGGGCTACGAAAGGAATTAATGAAAGGCAAGTGCATGCAGCTGAGATTAGAATGTTAAGAGGAATGTGTGGTGTAACGAGAATGGATAGGATAAGGAATGAATATGTAAGAGGGAGTCTGAAAGTAGCGCCAGTGACAGAGAAGTTATGTAGCAATAGACTGTCATGGTATGGACATGTGATGAGGAGGAATGAGGAGCATGTTACGAGGAAAGTTTTAAGTATGAATGTTGATGGCTATAAGAAAACAGGGAGACCGAAGAAAATATGGATGGATTGTGTGAAAGATGATATGAATAGAAAGAAAGTGAACACGGAGATGACGGCTGATAGAGATGAATGGAAGAAAAAAACATGCTGCGCCGACCCCAAATTAATTGGGATGAGGGCAGGAGGATGATGATGCTCGTAGTGGGAAATCATATGGTAATGTAGATGCTCTATAAGGAGGCCGTGTATAGAAGAACGTAAACACTGTACAAGGTAAGAGGCCAAAGAAATAGTGTCAGTGAATATTTTAAGGACGGACACAATGCGTGCGGAATGGAGTTATGCATCCATGCAAAGAGCGCAACTGGAGGACAATGATTTACGACTTCTCGTAGAATGGATGCAAACTGGAGGTTCCAAACCCAAATGGAGTGATGTCGCCAGAATGATCACTAAAACTAAACTAAACTACAAACTATGACGAATGATCAACAAGCTATTGGGCTCAATGGGACAGCTTTCTTCTTCACAATGGTGTTGTGTCAAAAATTGGAGAATACACGGGGAAACGAAGCGCACCCACAACGTCCCCAAATCAAAAAATTCAGATGTCCTACGTGAGTACCATAACGGATTGACCAAAACAGGTGGTGACAAAGAACTCTGGTTAGATGAACTCTGTTAAAGATACGAACGCGGTTCTACTGGATTCACTGCAGAGACGATGTAGAGGATTGGTATCGCAAAAACACCAGCTGCGCAGGTGTAAAAAGGCCACATACTCGAACTAGAGGATCGTTAAAACTGTATAATGTCGGAGCTCCATGAAAGAATAGCGTTGGACGTAGCTGGACCATTCCCACTATCAGAAAACGGAAATCGTTACTTTCTCGTCGTTATGGATTATTTCACCAAATGGCCAGAAGTCTTCGCTATACCTAATTAGGGAGCCACAACGGTAGCAGAAAAATTGGTCAACGATTGTTCTGTCATTTCGGGGTGCCATTGGAAATCTATAGTGATCAGGGAAGAAACTTTGAACCTCAATATAATAAAACAAAGTTAAATAATATACGCGATTAAGAAATTAAGTCTAAGAAATTTGTATAATGGGCATCCACAAAACGTGTATTTTTACTAAGTTGCCGTCGTTTTCAGGCACCTGAAACATGTTTTTAGGCCGTTTCAGGAGCCATTTTATAGTTAAAATGGTCCAGAAAAAAAATCGATAACACGAGCAGTGTTCACGGTAGCTTAGTGGCTAAAGCACTTGCGTACTGAGCCAGGAGTCGCATGTTAAAATCATGCTCATGAGCGATTTTTTCTTCCACAATTTATATCTTAAGGTACACAGTCGGTTGGTCGGTTTTTTACCCGACTGCGCCAGAAGGAGGGTTATGTTTTTCGAGTGTATGTATGTATGTATGTAAGTATGAATGTATATTTCTTTGGCACGCTCTGTGGCCTAAACGGCTTGATGGATTTGAGATTGAGAGGTGTCGTTAGATTCGTCTTAATTCTGAGAGTGACACTGGGTACATCAAAATTTAAAAAATTAAAATGGCCGCTTTTTGGCGCCATATTACCTCTTCAAAAAAATTTTTTTTCTGTCAAAAACTATCGAGTGGGTTATCAAAATAAAGGGTTTTATAAATGCTTTACAAAAATATATACAACCTATATGTTTAAATGTAATTTGGAATGAAAAATGCTAAAAAATAACAAAATATTCAACGTTAAAAATGAATTTGACTTTTCAAAAAAAACATTAATAGTATGATAAATAAAACATGACAAAACTAAAAAAAAAAAAAACAGAACAGAAAAGATATAAACAAGACTTATCAACACGCAGGCGGAGGCTACCTATGAACTAGTATGTAATTCATGACCAAAAACATACGTAGCCTCCGACTGCGTGTTGATAAGTCTTGTTTATATCTTTTCTGTTATTTTTACACGCAGTCGGGTTTTTTGTTTTTGTTAATTAATTTTTTTATTTATTTATACATTACCACGACGCCTACAAAGTAATGAAAAAAAAACTCAAAAAAGTGTTTTTAATTTACTTCCCCTACATTTCGCGTATCCCTTTGTGTAGGGTATCGTTGTAGGTATTTCAAAAATTGAGTCCTCACACTCTCGGCCCCCTACAGTCTAAACACCTAATCCTGAACAATTGAAAACTATCCAACATAATTATGACTTTCAACACTTCGAGTTACAAGTCAGACTGATAAAAGTGTGATGACATTAAGTGAGATAGTGATCAAATTCAGGACTGTCAGGTATAAAAATAGTTTATTCATTTTAAGCTTAGAGAATACTGCGATCACGTTTGGTAAAAACGGGAATAACCGAAAAGAAATATCGACGGATTCCAGTGAACAATGCTAATGAATGATGGAAAGATTTAAGTCCTCGTGACCACTACCATGGACTTAAAAATTATGTACATATAAAAACACGACATTGATTTCGTACTCAAGTACTTTGTTTGCATATCTCTCAACGAATTCACGATGGGATGTTTTGAAAAACAGATGACACGTTTACGAACAAACTTCCAATCGAACAAGACTACTATTGTGTTAAGACGAATGGCGCATACGCACATGGCTGACAATTGTCTTGAGAGACACATATTCGGAGATACCTAAATCGTATTCTTAATTAAGATTAATCTGGATACCAGGATTACTTCAATGATATTGCAAGAACATAGTAACCTTAACCTGATGCTGCAGCATCACCTGGAGTTTGCAGGATACCCAACTCCTCATCAACTTACAGCAGAGGTATCATGTTTGGGATCATCATTGGAATGATTTCAATGAATAGATTATATGTAAATGGTTATCAGGATCTAATGGTGGAGCAGGAAACAGAAATGAGGACAAATTGGTGAGGGATTCTAAGCTACTTTCACTCGTTCAATCGATATGAAATGGTACCTTTACGATTTAGTACCTACCGTTTGGGGCGACTTAGAGTGTGAATGTGAAAACTGAATGAAGAATGAATGAGTGAATGGGTTGTATCGAGGGTTTTTAAGTTATTTAATTTACACTTGGTATAAAAAAGGCGCGGAGGATAGTAATACCACAGTTTAACAATATAAAAAGCATAAGTAAAAGTAAAGTATAAAAAGAATAAGTACAAGTAAAACATGTGGTAATACATAATACATGACTGCATCACTCTAAGATTAACCGTAACTACATGCGAATTGCAAAACGAATGATTTATTTAGATGTCGTCTTTCCTTTAAAACCATAATTACGACGCGCTTCGTTGAAAATAAATTGTGTCAATAATATTTTTTTTTTTTTTTTTTCGAGCCTGTTTTGTCCCACTGCAGGGCAAAGGCCTCCCTTCCTTTCTTCCACTTTTCGCGGTCTATGGCACTTTGTGGCCAATCCTTTAAGTAGGAGTCCAGCTCATCCCGCCATCTCCTTCTGGGTCTACCGCGTTTTCGTTTCCGGCTGTCTGGGATCCACTCTGTTGTGAGTTTCGCCCATAGCCCCTCCGGCATGCGGCAGATGTGGCCAGCCCAGTTCCATTTTAACTTGGCAGCCGTATGACCTACGTCTGCAATTTTAGTTTGGGAACGCAGTATCGAGTTTCTTACACGATCAGTAAGTTTGACCCCCAAAATACTGCGTTCCATTGCTCGCTGACAGACCTCGAGTGCGGACTTTTGACGAAGTGTTAACGACAACGTCTGCGCTCCATAGGTGAGGGTGGGAAGAATGCACATGTCCATGAGCTTCCTTTTTAGTGAAATCGGAAGAGTTCCTTTCATCATATCTTTCATCGACCAATAGCTTTTCCAGGCGTTTTCGGTGCGTCGTGCAATTTCTTTATCCTGTCTCGCCTGGAAAGAGACTATTTGGCCGAGGTATATGTATTCATGAACATATTCAATCCCCACACCCCCCATTTCTATGTAGCGTTCTGTGCTGTTCGTCATCAAACAAATAAAATAATTAATAAAATAAATCAAATAATTATTATTATTCATTTATTTCAGATTAATATCGATATTTTAGTTAGCAATCTTATAGCTATGTTAGAAAAAGAAAGTTTATACCAAATAATTTTCATTTGGTAGCACCTATAATTAGGGATAAGGGCCACCCAGTGCCTTAATAGAGGGCTGTCTGGGCGCTCAGCAATCGCTTTTAGAATAATATTCGTGACATTTTACAAACACATTTTATATCAGCTGCAGTTAAATAAATTAAAAATATTTTTTGGAATTTTTTACACAGCACCATCTAGTCCCAAACTAAGAGAGCTTGTATGTACTATGGGTACTAGATAATGAATATAATACTTGTATACTTTTTTTTGTAAATACATAGTTATAATACATAAGAAACACCCAGACCAACACAAACACAAATATTTGTGTCCTGTGGGAATCGAACCCACAACCTCGTGATTAGCAGTCCGACACTCGAACCATTAGACTACAGATACGTTAGTACTATTAGATATTCTGTGCTACAGACGTCGTCAAATGGTAAATGTAGAATTAAATAATTTGTTTGCTGAGTCACGCATAGTTTTGATTCTATTTGGCGTAAAAAGAGAGCCTCACTGCTAAGCAAAATCCGTGGGAACAGCTACAGCATCCTGAACATGATAGCTCATAGGTTTTGCAGCGCTCTGGTGAGGAATCTCTTCCAGAGGACTAAGGCTTATATTCAGAGACGAATATAAGCGTGAACTCATGCTTCAAACTGTAAAAATGCAATGCTATTTGACAGTTGGAAGTATAAAGTGCAATGCTATTTGACAGTTGACAGTTATAATTATTATAATATTAATATTTGATTATTATTTATTATTTGATTATTTTAGACTTTATTACAAAAAAAAACAGTCTGCCATTTAGTTTAGATAAACATAAGTAGGTACCTATTCTGTGTAGTCGGCGACAGTGATCATAAGTAGCGACTAATCATTTGCACAGTGCTCACCAGAGACAATGGCGAACTTGCACCGCTGACACGGATTTGCTCCAGTTTCCCAGCACTAGCTGTGTATCGGTACTAAAAAGCCAAACTGCACCTAGCGATCTTTCTGACGACCTATAGGCCTACTTTTCTGGCGATGTCAATGCCACTCCCGTATGGCGTTATACCTGCTTATTGAATTTCATCAATGTTTTGTACGTTTTGAGTGGTTTATTGATGTACAAACTTGCACCCTTGTAGAGTCACCATCTGACCGGATAAACCCGGTCTTGACCGGCTTTTAAGAACTTAGACCGGACTCCGCGTAGATTTTACTACAGACCCTCAGACCAACTAAATAAATGATTTTTTACTTGGTCTGAGTACAGACCAGTTTTTTTTTTAAAGTACAAAGAAATAACAAAGAAGTAGTAATCTTGCAATTATTTCATGTCTATAAGTCAGCGGTACTCTAAGTGTGTTCCGCGGAACCCTAGGGTTCCGCGATACCCCTGTAGGGGTTCCGCAAGAATTTAGAAAAAAAAAACAAAACACCTCTCTCTGGTCACTGGTCGAACGTTTTGAATCCGCCCGCCGCGCGTATACTTGTGAGCGCGCAGTCCCTTTGATAAAAGCCGCCTCTGAATTAGACGCTATAGTTGTGAACAAGCGACTTTCGGCTCTATCTTCAAGAGCATAAAGTCGAGATTGTTTACAACGCATTTTTTTGTATTTATATTTTTATTTCCGCTTTTTGTTTATCAAAGGCGCCGACTCGAGTATTTTTGAGAATGTTCGAGTTCGAGTCTAGGACTAAGTATAAAAGCGCTATTATATAAAAAAAGTCGCGCCTCGTCAGTCAGTTGACGATTAGCGTTCGGAGCGATAAGTTCGTACCTACCTACTTACAAGCTGGCTAGCCTGCTGCCTTCTTGTAAGTTCTACTGCCCGCTGTATTCTGATTGTATCAGTTTTGTACATTTCTTCTTTGGACTAAACTTTGTCTCATAAACGCAGTAACGATTGTGCATTATTTTGACCCTACCATCCTGACGTGTAACATTATTAATAACTAGCTTTTACCCGCGGCTCCGCTCGCGTTAATTTCTGCTAACCCACGTCAGTCCAGTCCAGTCCAGTCCATTCCAGTCCAGTCCACTGTCCCGCAGCCCCGCTGCCCCACTGCCCCACTGCCCCGCTGCCCCACTGCTCCGCTACCCCACTGCCCCGCTGCCCCGCTGCCCCACTATCCTACTGCCCCACTGCCCCGCTGCCCCACTGCCCCGCTGGCTCACTGCCCCGCTACCCCACTGCCCCACTACCCCACTGCCCCACAGCCCCGCTGCCCAGCTGCCCCGCTGCCCCACTGCCCCGCTACCCCAAAGCCCCGCTGCCCCACTTCCCCACTATCCCACTGCCCCGCTACCCCAAAGCCTCGCTGCCCCACTGCCCCGCTGCCCAGCTTCCCCACTGCCCTGCTACCCCACTGCCCCACTGCCCCGCTGCCCCACTATCCCACTGCCCCGCTGTCCCGCTGCCCAATGCCCGGCTGCCCCACTGCCCCGCAGCCCCAACCCGCTTCTCCACTGCCCCGCTGCCCCACCCCGCTGCTCCACTGCCCCGCTGCCCATCTGCCCTGCTGCCCCGCTACCCCACTGCCCCGCTGCCCCACTGCCCCGGTAACCAACTGCCCCGCTTCCCCGCTGCCCCTCTATCCCACTGCCCCACTGCCCCGGTAACCCACAGCACCGCTGCCCCACTGCCCCGCTGCCCAGCTGCCCCGCTGCCCCACTGCCCTGCTACCCCGCTACCCCACGGCCCCGCTGCCCCGCTGCCCCACTATCCTACTGCCCCACTGCCCCGCTGCCCCACTGCCCCGCTGGCTCACTGCCCCGCTACCCCACTGCCCCACTACCCCACTGCCCCGCTGCCCAGCTGCCCCGCTGCCCCACTGCCCCGCTACCCCAAAGCCCCGCTGCCCCACTTCCCCACCATCCCACTGCCCCGCTACCCCAAAGCCTCGCTGCCCCACTGCCCCGCTGCCCAGCTTCCCCACTGCCCTGCTACCCCACTGCCCCACTGCCCCGCTGCCCCACTATCCCACTGCCCCGCTGTCCCGCTGCCCAATGCCCGGCTGCCCCACTGCCCCGCAGCCCCAACCCGCTTCTCCACTGCCCCGCTGCCCCACCCCGCTGCTCCACTGCCCCGCTGCCCATCTGCCCTGCTGCCCCGCTACCCCACTGCCCCGCGGCCCCACTGCCCCGGTAACCAACTGCCCCGCTTCCCCGCTGCCCCTCTATCCCACTGCCCCACTGCCCCGGTAACCCACAGCACCGCTGCCCCACTGCCCCGCTGCCCAGCTGCCCCGCTGCCCCACTGCCCCGCTACCCCGCTACCCCACGGCCCCGCTGCCCCACTGCCCCGCTGGCCAACTATCCCACTGCCCCACTACCCATCTGCCCCGCTGCCCCACTATCCCGATGCCCCACAGCCCCGATGACCCACTGCCCCACTGCCCCGGAAACCAACTGCCCAGCTTCCCCGCTGCCCAGCTGCCCCGCTACCCCACTGCCCCACTGCCACGGTAACCAACAGCCCCGCTTCCCCGCTACCCCGCTACACCACTGCCCCACTGCCCCACTTCCCCACTGGCCCGCTACCCCACTACCCCACGGACCCGCTGTCCCACTGCCCCACTATCCCACTGCCCCGGTACCCCACTGCCCCGCTGCCCCGCTGGCACACTGCCCCGCTGCCTCGCTGCCCCGCTTTCCCGTCACTCTGCCCCGCTGCCCCACTGTCCCGCTGCCCCACAAACCCACTGCCCCACAGCCCCGCTACCCCACTGCCCCACTATCCCACTGCCCCACTGGCGAACTCTCCCGCTGCCCCGCTGCCCCACTACCCCACTGCCCCACTGTCCCACCGTCCCACCGTCCCACTGCCACTGTCCTACTGTCCCACTGTCCCACTATCCCACTGTCCCACTATCTCACTATATCACTATCGTCCCGTCCCACTATCTCACTATATCACTATCATCCCGTCCCATGTCCCATGTCCTGTCCTGTGTCCAGTCCCATGTGCCGTCCCACTGTCCTGTCCCATGTCCCGTCTCATGTCCCGTCCCATTTCCCGTCCCATGTTCCGTCCCCTGTCCCGTCCCTAGTCCCGTCCCCTGTCCCGTCCCCAGTCCCATCCCCAGTCCCATCCCCTGTCCACTCCACTTCACTCCACTCCATCGTACATTACTATCCGCTCGTGCAAATGCATAGAAGCTTCGATCTGTCGGGTGAGTACGCAACCCACGAATTAAGTTTTTTCTTTTTTTCTTTCTTTCTTAAAACCCATATCAGTTTTTAAGTCAGATCATCAGCTTTCAAACAAAAAAAAAATCATCAAAATCGGTCCAGTAGTTTTAGCGTGATGCTGGAACAAACAAACAAACAAACAGACTTTTACAATTTTATAATAGTTAAGAAGAAGAATGGAACGTTGGCTTAAAGGTGTTAAACGTGTTGCAACGACATCTTCTAATGACGCTGAATGTTCAAAAGCAGTACGCGCGGAGAATACAGCAATTACCGATCCAGACGATGATGCCACGACGTCAAGCTCCACGGTTTCAAAGACGAAAAAAAGGAAGTATGATGAATCATATATCAGTTTCGGATTTGTTGATTCCAACGGCTCACCTCTCTGCATGTTATGTAGTAAACTGCTTCCTAATAGTTCCATGGCACCTGCCAAATTACGCAGACATTTAGAAACTGTACACCCCGAGTCTAAAGACAAGAATAAAGAATTTTTTGTTCGTAAAAAAGAACAGTTATTGGAAAGTCAAAAAAATATGATGCATGTAACACAAACTATCAATGAAAAGGCCACGGAGGCATCATATTTAGTTAGCTATCGCATTGCACAAGCAGGTGAAGCGCACACTATCGCTGAGAATTTAATAAAGCCATGTGTGTTAGACATAACAAAATGTATGCTCGATGAAAAATCTGCAAAGCATCTTTCTACTGTACCGCTATCAAACGATACTGTTTCACGGCGAATCCATGATCTGGCAAGCTACGTCAAACAAGAACTAGTTGCACGTCTACAAAAAACACGATTCGCCTTGCAAATGGATGAGTCAACTGATGTCACTGGTCTGGCTATCTTGCTGGTTATCGTGAGATATCCATATGAACGTTCTTTTGAAGAAGACATGCTTATGTGTACACCGCTGCCCACAAACACTACCGGGGAAGAAATTTTTAATAAAATAAACATATTTTTTAAAGAAAATAATCTTAGTTGGAACGATTGCATTGACATTTGTACAGATGGGGCCAAGGCGATGACAGGTAAAACAGCAGGAGCAGTATCACGAATAAAAAGTAAAGCGCCTAATTGTAGTTCCAGCCATTGTATTCTGCATAGACAAGCACTTGCGATGAAGCAAATGCCGTCAAATCTAAAATTAGTTATGGATGAAGCGGTAAAAATAATTAATTTTATCAAATCACGACCACTACAATCCCGATTGTTCTCATTATTGTGTGAAGATTATGGCAGCAAACATAAAACACTGCTGCTCCATACAGAAGTGCGATGGCTGTCTCGGGGTAAAACTTTAACAAGGCTATTTGAACTTAGAGCCGAGTTACAAATGTTTCTTTCAGCAGATACAGTTTCTTTTAATTTGAAAGACCGTTTGTATGATAAAACTTGGTTGTTCCGATTGTCTTTTATGGCGGATATCTTTCAAAAACTGAACGAATTGAATTTATCATTGCAAGGTAAACAGACAACAGTGTTCCAGGCCTATAACAAAATAACTGCCTTCAAAAGAAAATTAGATTTTTGGATTATTTGCGTTGGTAAGAGAGAAATAGAAAGCTTTACGTCACTCAGTGAGTTTGTTAGCGATAACGACTCGGAAATGTTTCAAGATGATGTGTTTGAAGAATTGGTCCAATATCTCACTTCGATGCGCGCATCTTTTGTAAAGTATTTTCCCGAAGAACATAATACAAAAATGAAGCTGAATTCATGGATTCATAATCCTTTTTTACCCAACTTGCAAAAGCCCGAAAGTATGTCAAACGAGATATATGAATCTCTTTTAGAAATGTCATCAGACACAAGTATGGAGTCACTGTTCAAAACGACGCCTCTCAACGATTTTTGGTGCAGAATCCGTGATGAATATCCAATGCTTGGCAGAATGGCTCTGAATATTCTTCTCCCGTTCCCAACAACATATTTGTGCGAAACAGGATTCTCAACCTATGCAGCCACGAAAACAAAATATCGCAATAGACTGGACGCCGAACCTGATATGAGACTTCAAATGTCTTCTATCAAACCTGATATCAACCAATTGATGAAAAATAAAAAACAGTTTCATACCTCCCATTAGTTAAGATTTTTTCATTTTTAATATCTTCTATTATTGTACTTGGCATGTGGTTAAAGTAAGTAATAATTAGTAACTGTTACATTGTACTTTTATTATGCTTATATAATAAAGAATACACTTTTAAAAACTATTGTTTTATTGTAGGGTTCCGTCAAGTATTTTGCTTGTCAAAAGGGTTCCGTGACCAAAAAAGTTTGAGAACCGCTGCTATAAGTCTATGTAATCTTGTCAGACTTTTTTACATGTGGAGTGGTTTAATCAAACAGGAAAAACGTTTCAAAATTTGTTACGAGTGGCCAAAAATACATGTGTTAATTAGTAAGTAGAAATAATTATGTAGGTACTAATGATCCGTTTTGTTTCATTTCAGTCAAAGACCGGAGTTTTTTATTTTATTCCTAAAGGACTTGCGTTTGACCGCCACCTCACCTGATGTTAAGCGATGGTGTGGTCGACCATGGAACACGCTTGTCCAGCAAAAACCTATTCACTCCTTGAAGGCCACCAGATGACCAGATTATACTGATAGGGAAACACAAACTTTGGCAAGGAATTTCTCCATAACTGCATGATAAAGCTATTAGCAAATCGCTTTGTGCGTAGGGGTGGAATGTTGAAAAAATAACAGGATTTTTAACCACTTGCCACCGGCATTCCAAATATTCCCTGGTAACGCTACACCTGTGGCGCTGAGCCCAAAACACACAATAATTTAACTATCTAGCTAATTATAGGTACTTATACTATAAAATGCATTGTGAGTCAGAATTACGGTCAGATTAACTCAATTCCAAATTGCTCTGATAAAGTCATAATTTTATTATTTTATCTCTGTGAAAATAAAGGCAGAGTGGAAATCTGTTTATAGCTTAACCAATAACCATGCTGTGAATGTGAACAGCAAGCAAACAGACACAAATACACTGAAAAAAAAGTTTGTGATATGTAACTTGTATATAGCCATCGCTATATATGTACTACGAAGTCGTTGTATGTAGCCAAATAAGTCAAAAAGGTGACTACAAAACTTAGGCAACACGTAACCAAAATGGTTTTATTAAATCAAATTAACTTTAATAACGCCTTACCAAATTATTTCTTAAACTCCAGTTTGGTTAAATATTTTTTTCAGTGTTCTAACATATATACATATGTGTGTTTTGTTGTTTTTGTGTGGACAGCATTAGATCTCAAACAGATCTCAAGCATCAATCTCGGCAATGAACATTATTATTATTATTTGTACGTCTTTCTTTAATTACGGCTCATCCTCCGTCAGGAAGAAGTCCGGACCTTTGGGAGGCTTGCCAGAGGACACAGACCCAGCTAGCAGTCGCCTCTGTGACAACTTTAATCTATGATTTGATGGGGCACGAACCGAAGACAGTCCACAGCTGCACTATAGTAGTACAGTCATATTCCGTCTCGAGAAGGTGCAGGACTTTTGCGAAATATGGGAACTAGAATAATTTTGGCTATGGATATGGGTGTTTAATGGACTGGTTTTAACTTCTTTAGCCGGAAGAAAACGGCGTCTGCCTTTCAACTTAAACATTGAAATATTTATATGGCAGACGGTGACTCGCCAACTCACTGGCTGGGCCCCCTAAATAGCCGCCACTACAGGCGACAGAGAGCAAACAACGGCATGAGCGGCTAACAGCCAAAATTAATATCCAATCTATCCACGAATTACCCTACTGGATATAGAAATTTGACATATTTTGTATGGAGCTTATGTCAAATTCCTATCTCTAGTAGGGCAAATCGTGGATAGATTGGATATTAATTTTTACCGTAAGGGTGTAGAGAGGTGTGGCCCCGGTTTCGCCGTCGCGAGTCTAAAAGACCCAGAGTGGGTTTCCCCGCTATTACGCCATTAGACACTTCCACCCCCGAGCAAATAGCTCTGGCGGCCCCCCTCTGGCCGGCTGATCAAGAATCCTGCTGGCAATCTTGGGATTCCACTCCAGCTACCCAATACAGGCAAACTGGAGACGAGGCCCTTATTAT
This sequence comes from Asteroscopus sphinx, assembly GCA_949699075.1. Classification (NCBI taxonomy): domain Eukaryota; kingdom Metazoa; phylum Arthropoda; class Insecta; order Lepidoptera; family Noctuidae; genus Asteroscopus; species Asteroscopus sphinx. The sequence continues at coordinate 13,416,779 of OX453022.1, read as the reverse complement.
TATTATTATAAGCCTGAAGTGTCCCACTGCAGGGCAAAGACCTCCCTACTCTCCCTCCACCTGTCTATTGCAAGTGTCCAGTCCTTTTGGAAGGAATCCAGCTTAAAGAACATTAGTCATGAAAAAAACATTACCTTCCTGGGGCAATCAGGTAAAAAGCGGCATTGAACATTAGTTTACCTAAATCTGATAACACAAGTGTCACAGTGGCTGAACGCTTGGCCGCGGAGCAAAGTGTCGCGCGTTCAATTTCCGCACGGAACAAATTATATTTGTATGTACGGGTGTTTGTGTATAGTGACACATTTCTGTCGCACCCCCGATACATGACGATTAACCTATAGTGAGAGACAATGTTTTTATAATTAAAAAATAAACATGTTTTCTCTTATCAATTATCTTTTTATTATTATTATTCTAAAAGGGTATCAAAATAAAAGTTCTTGAACTTTCGCGAATTTCACTCATATTTAATTCTATGTATTGAACTATGTTTACGGGACTTGTCGGGCACAATTAAATCAAAATATAACAATAACAAACATTTTGACTATCCTCAACGATTCGGTCAAGTTGCATTGGCCGTGGTCACGAGCAGACTGAAGTATGTGGGTGTTTTCTCGAACTACCCGCGGTTGGTTTTTCGTAACGTCGCTGTCCGTTACAAGATATGCTGAATCACGACACACAATGCTGACAGTTTCGGCGGACATACATGTAGACATGCCACGACGAAAACACTTCTCAATTACCGGATTCCACGAGGAGGACAACCTATATGCATCTTCCCGATTGAAATTTTTATATTTCTTTATCTCAATCGCTTCTCGGACAATTCTGGGATAGTAATGACAATCAGTGGAGAGGATTTTCGGGTCGTGCAGCTCAATCCAATGGTTAGTCAAAATATGATTAGTCAGGTTATGTTATGGTGAGGTTAGTCAAAATGTTTGTTATATTTTGATTTAATTGTGCGCGAAAAGTCCCGTAAACATAGTTCAGTATCAAAATAAGTTAGGTCATAGTGTAATAAATATAGTTAAAGCCCCAGTTACCAACAGTGCCCCATTGTTCGACAAAAAAACCAACTTCAGAAAGTTAGAGCAAAATTATAATTTGGTATACGGTTAAATATTAACTAATAAACATTGAACTGTTACTTAGTGCACCACAAGTACCTACCTACGTAAAAAATCATCACGAAACCAAATATGTATTTAAAAAATTACTTGTGATCGTCCCTTACAGTGTCGATAATTTGGGATATTACTATACTAATTATTACATTATGGTTAGGTGTTCTAGTCTTTACATGAACCACTATTAAGTATGTATCGTTCATGTGAACGTTGTTTTATATTTCTATGGACCCATATTATCCTTTCCCATATTGTGTTCGGGTCCATACACAAATTCGACTGAGTATCAGGATTTTACTCAAATCAACTTGACTATAGTACCGTGTAGGTTACTGATATCCTAATTATAGACTCGTCATACTTTTGGCTGGCCATCAATAGACCAATCATCATCATCCTCCTGCCTTATCCCAATTTATTTAGGGTCAGCGCAGCATGTTTTTTCTTCCATACATCCAGTGTTGCCAGATCGATGAAACGAAAATACGGTGCATAGTGGGTCAAAATTACCAGAAATACGGTATTTCAGTTTAAAGAAATACGGCAGATTTAGGGTGACAAATGTTCATACTTTTCTGCCTTTATGTGAAGTTAATATTGATTGCGACGCAGTAGCCCCTGAAAACAAAAAATTATTGCACTTTTTGCAAGTTGTAGCTCTATCTAACGTTGTATACCGTTGTATACCTATTGATCTGAATATTTTTCACGACAATAATCACAATAATATATTAGGAAGTACTAGGTATTTAGTAGTAGTAGTAGTAGTAAAAACATCCTAGCTCTATAAGCTCCACAATATTCAGTTACTATCAAATTATCGATTATCGAGCTTATAGAGCTAAGGCATTAATTAGTAGATCATCATCATTATCATCATTTCAGCCGAAAGACGTCCACTGCTGGAAATAGGCCTCCTCCAAGATTCAGTAGATGTATTGTTATTATTACCGCGAATCATGTTCCGATCAATATACAACGTGAATTAGAGCTACAATTTTCAAAAATCGCAAGAAATTTTTAATTTCACATGCTACTAGGTGACCTTTGACATAAGTAAAACAGTAACAATGTCACTAGTTTTAAAATATTTTAGCTTACTACCAGTTCCAGCTTGGGTTCTCAAAATTACGGTAACTTTCATACACCGTAATTTATGATTACGGTAAGTGACAGAAATAAAAACAAAAGCCAAAATTACGGCAGATCTGCCGTAATTACGGTGCATATGGCAACACTGCATACATCTCTATCAGCCGTCATCTCCGTGTTCACTTTCTTTCTATTCATATCATCGTTCACACAATCCATCCATGTTTTCTTCGGTCTGCCTCTTTTCTTATAGCCATCAACATTCATAGTTCATACTTAAAAAAGATAAAAGTAAGCATAAAACAGAGCCTATCTTATATGAAACTAAAGTCAGTTTTAACTCGATTAAAGAATAAAAGTAGACCTTTGTTACCACTATCTATAACACTAGTTTACAGTGCATCTGTTGCCTGGATTTTTTTTTGCTGTTGCTGACTATACCTGCTGAAATTTTAATCGCTTACTTCCCGAAAAGGGGTCATTGTACTCATCATTATGAACAACTTTTACTATGGGACAAATGCTGAATCGCGAAAAAAAAATCTGTTGGTCCTTACACTTGTGTTCACTTAAATCAGTGGTTCCCAAACTTATTTTGTCTACTGCCCACTTTGAAAAAAAATATAGCGCCCCCATATTTTCACCTACTTAAAACCCACTACAACTTCAAGTTAAATTAATTAATTATTATGAGCTATATTCACTATGTGTGAGCTATACTTATAGCATTCTAAACGAGACTTTTACTATAACCCGCAGGAGTTAAGTTGAAACCTAAGCGCAGTAGGTAGTAACAACGGTGCTCGGGTCTCAAGATAACTCTTCCGGGCTTCACCTGCCAATGAGAATGATTATTGAATCGCAACTTTATAATAATTATTCAGACAGAGTATCTTTTTTTATTCAAAATAAAACAAACATAATCGATTCTTATATAAAAACTAATGTGAAGGATGAATCTGATGCTTTCATTTCGAAAAGGAGCAACCGATTGACATGATTTTTATTTTATTTATTCAATAAAACAGGACAGATATATGAACTACGCGGAGAGAAATATCGAACCAAGTTTGAGCAATCTCTTAATTAATATTAGTTGATGTTCACAAGTTGTAGTCGCAAGTCGAGAGTTCAGTCGGTGTCTACCTCCTAGCTAGATGAAATTACAAATCACCCCCCAAGCCTTTACACAACGCCCCCATTTTTTTCTGGGTCTCTTACCGCCCCCCTTTAGGCCTGAAGCGCTCACAAGGGGGCGTTAGCGCTCACAAGGGGGCGTTATCGCCCACTTTGGGAAAGGCTGACTTAAATCGGTAAAATGTAGGGACCACCTGATTTTTTTTCCGCGATTTCAGGTTTGGTCCCATAATAAAAGTTGTTCATAGTGATGAGTACAATGACCCCTTTTCGGGAACTAAGTGATTAAAATTTCAGCATGTATAGTCAGCAACAGCAAAAAGAATGCAACAGATGCACTGTAAACTAGTGTTATAGATAGTGGTAACAAAGGTCTACTTTTATTCTTTAATCGAGTTAAAACTGACTTTAGTTTCATATAAGACAGGCTCTGTTTTATGCTTACCTTACTTTTATCTTTTTTAAGTTTTTCAGCATGTATAAGGTATACTAAGTTCAAACACATAGGTAACTAAACTAAGGTAGGCATAGAATGTTTTGATCATAACTGGTTTTCGAGTTTTAGATACCTAAATTAAAATAATATATTTTCGTTAAAAAAAAAACCGTCTTTGGCACTAGCCTATTGCGAAAACTACATCACACAAAATTGGTGGCACATAAACTCGCCACAATCACAGTAATTGATCGTTATGTCGACATGTAAATCACTGAATTGCTGTATAAAATGCCGCGTGTAGAATTTAAATGTTATTATGCGGCATTTTGAACCGGACGTGAAAAACGCATTAGAAAATATCCTACTTAATAACTATTATCTGCACTGGTAACGCTTTTCATTGTGACGTTCCATAATAACCAGTGAATTTTTCACTGACTGCGTCGACATGAAACACATCTCCCTTAATTAAAATCCACAGGGAAAGCCAAAGTTTATACCCTAAGCAAACTTTAAATATAAGCACAAATACAAGATCTTCCGTGAAAAGCATAAAGGCTCTCCACCACACACCTGCGTTAATGTCGGCCGATATTATCGCATGTGTTATCGCATTATCGCAGCAGTTAAGATCGATGCAATACTGTTTTTAGGGTTCCGTATTTTTTATTTTATTACTCGCGCTACGCTATCCATCCATCCGTCCGTGACAGAGACAGACGTCACAAGGCTATATCTTTTGACTGGTAATAGGTAGCTAGTTGAAATTTTCTCAGAATATGTGTTGGTATGACCCCCACGACAAATACTAAAAATAAAAAAAGTCTAAAACCAAAGAGGGTCCCCATACAAGGAACCTCGAAAAACATGCATTTTTTTTCAACGTTTTTGTTCCTGCTCTATCTTAAAAACGGTAATACATACCAGCGTCAAACTTGGTCTGATTATAGTGCATACTATGCAGTTTAAAAATAGGACAAACATAGACATATGTGGTGGTATATGTGTAAGAAAGAGATGCAAAAATTCATATTTCGTGCACTGTGCGTTGATGTCATTTGATGAACTCTCGTAAATTAAATTAGTTTCTATGGGGTATCAAGTCGATGGGTGGTACGGAACCCTTGCTGCGTGAGTCCGACTCGCACTTGGCCGGTTTTTCACTGACCGCACAATCCACAGGGAAATTCAAAGTGTCTGCCCTAAGCAAACTTTAAATATAAGCACAGACCTATCTTATCTTTCCTGAAAAGAATAAAGGCTCTCCACCACACACCTGCGTTAATGTCGGCCGATGTAATCGGTGTAAGATAGATGCGTACCACGTCCCACCTAAAACTGTTTTTTTCTGTTGCAATGTGCAGCAATGGGAATTATTAAATCAGCTGTTCCCTACATTTTGTCAATTTATGTGAACACAAATGTAGGGAACAGCAGATTTTGTTTCGCGATTTCAGGATTGGTCCCATAGTAAAAATTGTTCATACTTATGAGTACAATGACCCCCTTAAGAGGTTTTCAGTTATTTCAATAACACGTTGTATACCTACCTACTCTTTGCTTCAACAAGGAAATAAGAAATAATAATAATAATAAAATGTTTATTTTCATAAAAATATCTTTACAGAAAAAAAAAGGTAACGTTGGTACCTGTACTAATGAAAAAACATTGTATCACAGGCACCAGCGCCTTCCATTTAGTTACACAGTAAAATTATTACAAAATAATAATATGAATTAAAACTAAAATAATTAAATTAAATTGGGAGAAAATTAAATTAAAAATTATAATAAAACAAAGTTTAACCGGATTAAATCGCGTATATTATTTAAATTGGTTTCCCTGACGTTTCGAAAGCTTTGCAGCATTTCGTGGTCACAGGTAGACTAAGATGACAAGCGTCTTTACAAATATTTCTAAAAAAATATATTTTAATCTACCGTACAATATTATTAATTAAAATCGTTTCGATGCACGCAGTAATCACTCACAATATCATTATCTTTTACAGTGTTGCGTGCTGTTTGGGACTTGATTATTTTTAGGACTGGGTTCCAAACAGGTGGTAGCTGCCAACCACCTTCTCTATTAAAATTAGGATGTTTTTTAATTTCAATAGCCTCACGGAGCATTCTAGGTACATATCTTTTTTTTGTTTGTAAAACTAAATCTACATTACACAGTTGCTAAAGTAGGATGCGTGTGTATGTGGACGGTGTGTAGTTGGATGTGTAGTGTAGTAGGTGTAAGTATGCGTTGTTTGTGTATGTTTGCGTAAGTCTTCTAATTGAGTAGGGGTTTGAGCAGATTTTCAGTTTCTTGGTAATTTAATGTTACAAAAAAGAAAAGAATTTGTTGAAGAAAAGGACACAGCACTATTATGTATTTTTTTAAGTTTATTCATAATTATGTAATAGTTAATGAACTTTTAACAACAGTAACAAAAACAAAAATCAGGTTACAACTCTATATTGAAAAAAGATTAATGTAATGACGAACTTGTTTAAGAAAATATCAAACTCTACACAACGCATTGAAAGAATCCAATTGAACTAGATGCATAGAATGGGTAATACTGTTCTCTTTTTTTAGGGTTCCGTACCCGAAGGGTGACAAACGGGACCCTATTATTCTCGCTACGCTGTCCGTCCGTCCGTCCGTCCGTCCGTCCGTCCGTCCGTCTGTCTGTCACAGGGCTGTATCTTTTGGACGGTAATAGGTAGCCAGTTGAAATTTTCTCAGAATATGTGTTGCTATAAGGGGTATCACGACAAATACTAATACAAAAAAAGTCTAAAACCAAAGGAAACCTCAAAAAACATGCATTTTTTTCAACGTTTTTGTTCCTGCTCTATCTTCAAAACGGTGATATATACCAGCGTCAAACTTGGTCAGATTATAGTGCATATTATGTGGTTTAGCAACAAATACTAAAAATAAGACAAACATAGACATATGTGGTGGTACCTGTGTAAGAAAGACATGCAAAAATGCATAGTTGATGTATTTTTGTAAACTCTCGTAAATTAAATCGGTTTTTATTGGGTATCAGGTCGTTGAGAGGTACGGAACCCTTACTGTGCGAGTCCGACTCGCACTTGGCTGGTTTTTTATACTAGATGTGGGATAGTATTATATTATCTGTGATGTGGGTAAGTTATTATCATAGACATATTTATTCAATTTGATCCATGTTTATTATTCAAGGCAATCCTTGCGCATTTCAAAACCGATCTGCAGCGCCAGTCAGCATAACTATCTTTGTAGTTCTCGGAGGCGCTACTTGCTTAGGCTAGTGTCAAAAATAAGTCAAATTCAGTACATTTTAGTTTAGTTCATAATTTCGCCGGCCGCCAAGATATAGTAGTGGCCATATTGTGCGGGCTACAATTGTGTATGTAATATGTAAATGTTTTGTCGGCTGGCTTTCACTCAGTTTATCGGAGCACCACACACCATAGTGTGTCGTTATCTTTACATCGCAGTATGTGGCTAATGTTAACCGTACATACCAGGCATACTATACCATATACCTACATATAAACTAATGCTATTCACGCTGGTATTTCAACTACTTACATAAAACTTTCGACACAATAAAATAAAACGCAAACAGCAATAATTTTAACGATTTAAATTGTGGAACGAAAAAATCGCTCACGAGCAGGATTCGAACCTGCGACTCCTGGCTCAGTACGCCAGTGCTTTAGCCAGTAAGTTACCGTGAATACTGCAAAAAAAAAATCGTTAGATTTCGTTTCGCATGCGTAAAATGCGTTAATAATAATAAATAACATAAACATAAAATAATAAATAATTAGCAATAATTTTAATATGAGTTTTCAAACTAACATGGTCACTTACATGTCACGGGTGTATTTACCATGTATTTCACATGTATTTTGGGAACTCGCGCCTGCCCATTACTGTCCCACTGCTGGGCACGGGCCTCTTCTCAGTACGAGAAGGCTAAGGCCTTAGTCCACCACGCTGGCCTAGTGCGGGTTGGGAACTCACAAAAAAGGAAATGATAAATATCCCGTGAAATTAAATAATATAAAAGCAAAGTTTTTCATGGAATTTCTTTAGAATTCTAAACAAATGGGTACGTTCTTATGCAGCCTATGCTATACCTAAATTCATGCTTTTTAGGTTTCCATACCCAACGGGTGCCAACGGGACCCTATTACTCTGCCTATTACGCCGTCTGTCCGTTTATCTGTGTGTCACAGGGCTGTATCTTTTTAACCGTAATAGATAGCAATTTTAAATCACAGAAGATGTGTTACTGTAGCTATATCATGGCGAATACTAAAAATAAAACAAGGGTTTTTTTTTTTAGTTTTGTTTCTGCTCTATCTTAAAATTGATAATACGCTGTACAGCGTCAAATCTCGAGTGATTCTTATGCATAATACTATACGGGTGAAGTCCAAAATATTGACGCAAATAACACAATAGTGACACAAAATGTTTTGCGATGGTGACACAAAAGTCGCACAGCAATTTACGCTACAGTGACACAACAGTGGCACAAAATTGTAGCATAGAACTATAAAGTTGAGGTTACACTAAGAGTTTATAAAGTAGTTAATTTACAAAAATGGAAAATTAAACAACAATATAGAAAATTATGGCAAATTAAGTCACGCTTATTCATAAAAACGAAATTAAAACAATATTGTAATCTTGAGGAAGTTTAATTAAGTCTCCAAAATGTAAATTAATGAGTTTTAATAGAAAAAAAAACAACAAAGGTACTTGATAGTTCAACGTTATGAACTTTTTAATTTTTAACCGACTTCAAAAAAAGGAGGAGGTTATGTATTCCGCGGCTTTTTTTTTTTCATGTATGTACACCGATTTCTCCGAGATTTATGGGCCGATTTACGTGGTTGTTTTTTTATTTGGTAGAGGAAGCCCGCGCAGTGGTCCCATATAAATTTTATTGACTTAGGTTGAGCAGTTTTTTAACCAGCTCAATAAATCAGTTTATTTTAGCTTCGCTTATCTAGATGATCTGCTCATTGGTACGTTTTTCTGAGAATTCTTGGTCGATATGCGTGTTTTTTTTCACGATAGTGATTGGAGGTTTGGAAGAACATGAGCGAGACTTTGCCCAGCAGTGGGATAGCAAAGGATAATAAAAAAAAAAATCTTAAACTGGTTATATAAACATTTATGAATCAACCCTCGCAATTATCAACTAAAAAGCATGAAATAAAAACTTTTTAACAAAAAATAAAAACCGACTTCAAAAACCTTAACTAAAAAGTAAAAAATAATCATTGTATGTATTTTAAAATCTTAACATAAACCAACATTTTGAAGGCGGCGCGTGATTTTCATGTACGTTCACATAAACTGTTTTTTACTATAGATATGCGCTCGACTGTATATTAAATTTACATGACCCTTTGGTAAATCACGCGCCGCCTTCAAAATGTTGGTTTATGTTAAGATTTTAAAATACATACAATGATTATTTTTTACTTTTTAGTTAAGGTTTTTGAAGTCGGTTTTTATTTTTTGTTAAAAAGTTTTTATTTATGACTAATATAACAAAAAATTAAATCAGTAACATTATTAAATAACAATTATAAACTTTTATGGCAAAATCAGTTACGCTTATTTATTAAAACGGAAGCGAAACAAAATTGTTATCTTATTAGAGCATATTTTACAAAGTGCTCCAAAATGCATCCATCATTATTATTACCACAAAGTTTTAACATTTTTCTTTCCGCGAATTCAACCAACGACTCATTTAAAACTATCCCGATAGCTACTCAATTATTAATTGCCTTCTCAAATGCGTTTAATCATAATAGTACTAAGTGTATCCCAACCTTATAATGGTAGCACAATTGTGGTGACACAGAAATTGTTTAACTGGTGATACAAAAGTAACACAAACGTATCACAATTGTGAGGTAGCACAGTGAGTAAATATTGATTACCCCGAAACTATGCTGTAAATCATATTGAAATGAACATTACACAAAAGCCCATGCCTTTTTATACTTAGAGCACTAAAAATCATGGTTAAAACACAAAACTTAGCATAGAAATCGTCGAAAAACCTGTCGAAAATTTTCTGACCACGCTTAATCACTTTGAGTTTGACATCACGACCGAATCAATATAGCCACTGAGCTCTAGCTGCTATAGACAATTATGCGCAATTTTGCCAGTTCTCGAAAACGAAATCCTACCTTGTTTAGTCTATAGATACTGCTAATGAAAACGGTTGCACAAAATAAGTAGCACAATTTTTTAAAAATCACTTGAAAATTTAAACAGTAAAAAAGCACATTATTGCGGCTATTTTCTTACACCATCTATTTGAAAAGCATTGCCAATTATACGCTTTTACTGTAGAATTCGATATTCAGTCTTTATGTGACACAGATTTTGTTCAGAAATATACTCAAAGTTCACCCTCCAAAATTATTACGCCGTTTTGTACATAATTTATTCCCGTTTGTGGAGATTTTTTTTAATTTGCTCTGCTATCGAGTATTATTTTATAACTTTGAGTCTTTGGCATGCTGGACAAATAATCATTTAATTTAATATCAATTGTCATAAAATTCTATCAGACACAGTTTTTAAGAAAAAATATTGGGAAATTTTGAATTGGGCAAATGCGTCAAAATTTTGGTCTTTACCCATACAATGTGTGATTGAAATAACTGAAAACCTCTTAAGGAGTCATTGTACTCATCAGTATGAACAACTTTTACTATGAGAACAACCCATAAATTGCGAAAAAGACACAGCTGTTCCCTTCATTTTGTCAATTTATGTGAACACAAATGTAGGGAACAGCAGATATTTTTTTGCTATTTCAGGATTGGTCCCATAGTAAATGTTGTTCATACTGATGAGTACAATGACCCCTTAAGAGGTTTTCAGATATTTCTATAACACGTTGTATAGATTAACAAAACAGTAAGAAAGAGATGCAAATATTCATATTTCAGCAACAATGCAGCACTATGCGTTGATGTCTTTCAAGACATCAGTGCTGCACCTTTGGTAAACTCTGATGAATGGGGTATCAGCAGTGCTATTCTCAAACGTTCGAAAAGTTTCCGTTTCCGAAGTGAAATTTGATCGGCAAACGAAACAAAACCACCACTTTCTGCGGCCACGAACGCTGCAAAGCATTCGAAATGCCAGGAAAATCAATTTTAATAATAATACGCGATGTAATGCGGATTACTTGTTTTATTTTGAAACAAAACGATTTGAGAACCGACCGGATTTGGAAACGCCCTTCATAGTTCTTTAATTTTCATATCGAGTGCTATCCGACAGCTTACAAATGGCTCTCGGAAGAGTTTCCGTAACTTGACGTCTTTGATCCGTCTAAAACTCTCAAAACTTTTTTATTTCGGATTTGCGAATAGCGTTGAGAACGCGTTCTTTAACTTTCCTCTCGGATTCGAAATACTTTCCGTCGGTTGTGAATAAGCACCCTCAGTGCAGGTCGATGATAAATAATCTACTTTTAATAAACATACATCTAACAGAACCCTAAGTATAAACGCAAGAGCGAAACTGCATGTAATGCAACAGTAGATAGGTACCTTGATGATAAAAGTTTATACTTTATGATAAAAGTTTAATAAACTCTATAATTATAAATACCCTTCCCATGTCATGTAAACAGGCACACGTCATTTTAGATTTAAACTTAAATGTATTACTCCTACACATACAAATGAAAACGTCCATTCGCCTGATCAAAGACTTACAGTCAACCAGTCAGTGGTAAATAGTTTGCCTTTGACAGAGTCTTAATTTCGTAAACAGCACAGCCCCCCTAGCCAAGTTGACAATCTACACAATCGTCAATCGTCAACGCTAAAATCATTCGTTCAGATATGTCATTCCTATACATTTTGATTGTTTTCTATTAGCGTTGACGATTGTAGATTGTGTAGATTGTCAACTTGGCTAGGGTGGCAGAACAATCATTCAAATGTTACCACTGAAATGCGGTTGACTGTACCTAGTCACATTTAGATTATCGACGAAGGTAATAGTGATATTTGATCAACGCTTAACGTCGGAAACACACAAGTTAAACTATTGTAAAAAAATATCTCGAGTCTGTTTACGTGAGCTGATAACACTTGATGTGACCATAAAATAAAACACGTATCTATGTAAGTTGTATATTATTCCTTTTATACGAGTTTTTTATTTATAAATCATGGTACTGACATTAAGTATTTAGTTATATTCCGTGACATGATAATTTGAATAATGACTTAAATAAAGGACGTTATTCTTTGTACGAGACCTGTCCCCCCTATCCAACAGACATTTTCTATGTGTCAGTTGTTTCTTAAGGGTCTATAAAAAGACAACCAGTTTTAACTTCAAAATCCACGGGGTTGAGAAATAATATAAAACTGAAGATTTGTCGAAAATCGGTTTGTGTATTCAACTACATTACAAAACTTTCAAGTATTAAACATAAATTAATTGCCCATAGTATTGCTTCAACCGTGCATTCAAACCAATAATAAAAACAATGATTTATTAGTGATTATAAATTATTAGGTAAGCACTTTATTTTATTTTATATTCGTTCATAAACTTGTAAAAATATTGTATTAGTACTAAAGATACGGGGAACAATACCAATACATACATAACATCTCACCTGTATTCCTAAAGGAAAGGTAGAGGTGTACTGTGTAGTAGGTACAATCACAATTTGCCAGCTTTGTTATAAGTTCCATGTAACCGGGCACAAATCTCCGGCCTACTACTGAGAATTTCCTAATGAAAAAACCCAATAACTTTTGACCAACCAGGGAATCGAACCCAAGACCTTAAGCTTAGCAGTCACGCTTACGACCACTAGATCCACGAGGCAATTGTAATAGTACGGTCGACCGCACGTCGGTGGTAACACTTTGACATTAGCAGCATCTTTATTTCGTAAGCAATAAGGGCGGTTTTCGATAGCAGTGATAGCCTAGCGGTTGAACGCTTACCTTCCATGCAGGAGGGTGTGAATTCGATCCCGGCCCGCAACTCTGACTTTTCGAATTCATGTGCGGATTTATATTCGATTATCACTTGCTTTACCGGTGAATGAAAACATCGTGAGGAAACCTGCACACCAGAGAGTGCTCCATACAGTTCTCAATGGTGTGTGTAGTCCGCCAACCCGCACTAGGCCAGCGTGGTGGACTAAGGCCTTAGCCTTCTCATATTGAGAAGAGGCCCGTGCCCAGCAGTGGGACAGTAATGGGCTGATTATGTAATTATGTATTATGTTTTCGAATCGAAAAAAAAGAAACAGTCGACTGTACAAGGTACATTAGTAATGGTGTGTGTAGTCTGCCAAACTGCAGAATGTTAGCGTGGTAGAACCAAACCTGAAATAGGCCATTTTTCTATAAATATAATAACAATATTTTTTACCATAATACTTATGAAAAATTTAATATTTTTACATAAAATATTAAAATACGACTTTTCCCGGAATATCCCGCACATTTGATGGATATCGCCATAGTAAAAAGTGATCACCGTATTAAGACACTATATCAGATCCTGTGATCAGATCTGTTGGTTGGTGCAAGTTTGGCATCCACGTCGCATTATAATCTTATTTTAATAACTCACATTTCAATAATCATTAATGTTTCATTAATATTGTAATTGTCAGTAGTTGGATTTATTATTGTATTTATAAAGACTGTGATTTAATTTAATTTAAATCTAATTTAATCTAATTTTATAAGTATTTTTATTGTGATATTTTATTGTATAGTATTTTATTGTGATATTTTATTGTATTGTATTTTATTGTAATGTATCATCATTTTTTTATAACTATGGTTCCTACAGAAATAAACTGCTAATAATAATAAATAATATCGTCACAAAGAGACTTGATCATACGGCGGCGGCTAGTCTCCTTGTGAGATCAATGAAATGTGAGCGCTAAGGTAGTCCTAAAAAGATTAAAAATATTTCAGTTTACAAATATCCTTAGCCATGCGTACTATATTCTGTGACATTGGTCTATGTTTGCACTATTTTCTGTATGTTGCTAAACTACATAGTACCTATGCACTACCAGACCAAGTTTAACGATGTATCAGACCAAGTTTAACGATGGTGTGTATTACCGTTTTGAAGATGGAAATAAATTAAATATAATTAAATAATCATTTATTTCGGACATGACATCCATATTACAACACAACACAGGAAGGTTAGTAACAAACAACATTAACTTAAAACTATGTTAGTAGGGTTTACAGTGAGTGGGGTGCTGGCCAGAAAACCTCCACGTGTGTCTGACGGCTGCTTGTCCCTTTGGACACGTCTGCAGGGAACGGCAGTTCTTAGGCCGGTGCATCCTGGGCACGGGCAATAGAATCCTTTCGAGGGATTAACCTTCGGGGGATCTTATTGCCTGTGGCGAATATTCTGGTATGGGAGGGGCCTCATGTGGGCCAACGGGGAGTTGCTCCACGTGTCCCTCTGATTTCAGCAGAGGGCACAGTGGAGGAGTAGGGGCGGGCCCGGTGTGCACTTACCCTGCCACTGGGCAGGCAATGGGGGATTGTCCTTCCCTGCCCCCGTCGATCTCGTAACCCCGGGAGTGCCATTTGAGTAGTGTTCTCGCGCCTCTTGGGACCGAGGGTCTTGGCTTCACCGCCCGGACCGCGAGGAAGAAAACCTCTATAAAAAATTACGGGAGGATGGGGCCTGGGAGCAGCAGACTCGGGGTAGTCTGCTGCCCGACCAGCAGCTGGCGTGGCTGGTAAAGGCCCATGAGGTGATGTGGCGTGCAGTGTTCCGTGTGCGCCGCCTAGGGTGCGGCCAACGTTAGGCTGCACGGGGAGAAGGGGCTCGCCTGCTTGTGGCGGGCCGGGACCTGTCGGGGGTGGTTGTGTGATTACTCACGGTTTCCCACGCCCCCGGCTAAGGTAGTTGAAGGAACACCGTGGTGGTTTTAAGTCGGTAAGAGTCCGACACTGGCTCCGCCTTCCCCGGGCGGAGTGCGTCTAAGAGGATTTTCCCCAAGGAAAAAAAAAGAGGGTTTACAGTGAGTGAAGTGAAGAAGTGAGTGAAGGTATGTAATAACTTTGCAGGAACAAAAACGTTGAAAAAAATGCATGTTTTTCGAGGTTACTAGTATGGGTCCCCCCTTTGGTTTAAGACTTTTATTTTTAGTATTATTTTGTCGTGATAAGCACCATAGTAACACATATTCTGTGAAAATTTCAACTGGTTATCTATTACCGTTACAAAGATACAGCCCTGTGACAGACAGACGGACGACCGGACGGACAGCGTAGCGAGAGTAATAGAGTCCCGTTAGCACCCTTTGGGTACAGCACCCTTGACAGATTTTAAACAAAATCCCGCGATTTTTACTTAGCAACAAGCTCTTCCACTGATGTCTGGGTATGACATTGAGCTAATAACTACGTATAATATTAGTTCAATGATGGAGTATATATGAGTGATTATTAAATAGTTGTAATATGTAGTAAAATTGTCATAAAAGCCACAATTACCTACTTCAATAAAAACTTAAGGCGGCGCGTGGTTGACCCTTTGCGTCATGTAATGTACAGTCGAGCGCAATATCTATAGTAAAAACAGTTTATGTGAACGTACATGAAAATCACGCGCCGCCTTCAAAATGTTGTTTATGTTAAGATTTTAAAATACATACAATGATTATTTTTTACTTTTTAGTTAAGGTTTTTGAAGTCGGTTTTATTTTTTGTTAAAAAGTTTTTATTTCTTACTTTTTAGTTGAGGGTTGATTCATAAATGTTTATATAACCAATTTGAGAATGTATATTTTTCTACTATATGACAAGTGTATATCTAACATTGTTACAAAATTAAACAAAGTTCCTGCTTACATATTAAATTAGGTATATGTAGTATTATATTATCTGTGCTTACTACCCTACACTAACTTACTACGCTAATCGATAACCATTAGTTAATAAAATATAATTGTATTGTCTCTATAAGTGATTATTGTAATCTTTTGAGAAAATAAATGTCTTTAACCGTAGAATATATTTTTTATTAACCTTTGCTATCCCACTGCTGGGCAAAGGTCTCGCTCATGTTCTTCCAAACGTCCAATCACTATCGTGAAAAAAAAACACGCATATCGGCCAAGAATTCTCAGAAAAACGAACCAATGAGCAGATCATCTAGATAGGCGAAGCTAAAATAAACTGTTTTATTGAAGCTAGTTAAAAAACTACTCAACCTAAGTCAATAAAATTTATATGGGACCACCGCGCGGACTTTCTCTACCAAACAACCACGTAAATCGGCCCACAAATCTCGGAGTAATCGGTGTACATACATGAAAAAAAAAAAAAAAAAAAAACTCATACATAACCTCCTCCTTTTTTTGAAGTCGGTTAAAAACGAGGTCTAATAACTGTCGCGCTCATAAAATTGTATCAAGTGACGTATAGTGGCCAGCTTTTGTCCCGTTCAGTAATGACCACAATGAACACAACTTGTTTCGCAAAACAATTTGGCACTTTTGTTGTATGAATGATTTATTTTTCGTTATTCGTTTATGCTAATCAGTCAACACTATTATTAAAGTTAAGGATATTCCCCAAACCTAATCAGGTTATCACACTAATATTTTTGTGAGTGTATATGTCATCAGCCCATTACTTTCAAACTGCTGGGCCACGCACGCATCGTTTTTGTGTCGCACACGACACACGGGGAGAATTTGTTTGTTTACAAATAGGTAGGTATTTAAATAATAAAAATCGGCCAAGTGCGAGTCGGACTCGTGCAGTAAGGGTTCCGTACCACCCATCGACCTGATACCCCATAGAAACTGATTTAATTTACGAGGTTCATCAAAAGACATCAACGTACAGTGCGCGTAATATGAATTTTTGCATCTCTTTCTTACGCATGTACCACCACATAGGTATGTCTATGTTTGTCTTATTTTTAACCGACTTCAAAAAAAGGAGGAGGTTATGTATTCCACGGGTTTTTTTTTTTTTTTTTTTTTTTTTTTTTTTTTTTTTTTTTTCATGTATGTACACCTATTACTCCGAGATTTGTGGGCCGATTTACGTGGTTGTTTTTTTATTTGGTAGAGAAAGTCCGCGCGGTGGTCCCATATAAATTTTATTGACTTAGGTTGAGTAGTTTTTTAACTAGCTTCAATAAATCAGTTTATTTTAGCTTCGCCTATCTAGATGATCTGCTGATTGGTTCGTTTTTCTGAGAATTCTTGCCCCGATATGCGTGTTTTTTTTTTCATGATAGTGATTGGACGTTTGGAAGAACATGAGCGAGACCTTTGCCCAGCAGTGGGATAGCAAATGTTAATAAAAAATATATTCTCAAATTGGTTATATAAACATAAATGAATCAACCGTCAACTAAAAAGTATGAAATAAAAACTTTTTAACAAAAAATAAAACCGACTTCAAAAACCTTAACTAAAAAGTAAAAAATAATCGTTATATGTATTTTAAAATCTTAACATAAACAACATTTTGAAGGCGGTGCGTGATTTTCATGTACGTTCACATAAACTGTTTTTACTATAGATATTGCGCTCGACTGTACATTACATGACGCAAAGGGTCAACCACGCGCCGCCTTAAAAATGTTGTTTATGTTAAGATTTTAAAATACATATAACGATTATTTTTTACTTTTTAGTTAAGGTTTTTGAAGTCGGTTTTATTTTTTGTTAAAAAGTTTTTTTAGTATTTGTTGCTAAACTACATAAATGCACTATAATCAGACCAAGTTTGACGCTGGCATGTATTACCGTTTTAAAGATAGAGCTGTAGGTCTACTCGCGTTTTACGAACGACAAACGAAGTACGAACTTTCGTTCCGACTGATACTTACATAATAAAGATAGGCACATAAAAAAGGCACAATTAAGACAGACTAAGGTTCATAGTCGTATACAATTTACCGGAGATGAGAAAAACAAACGTCAAAACACGATCATCGCATGCGATAAGGGAACGATGGTTGACCGGAGTAGCAAATTGTGCGATGAATCGTACGATTTATCGAATATCGTCGAACGGGAGTACACCCCCAGGAACATAAACGTTGTAAAAAATGCATGTTTTTCGAGGTTTCTTGTATGGGGACACCCTTTGGTTTTGTTTTTTTTTTTGTTTTTAGTATTTGTCGTGATATCCCTCATAGCAACACATATTCTGAGAAAATTTCAACCGGCTACTTATTTCCGATTATCCTACGACATATACATAGACTTTGGCCTCCCTCCCAAGCTACGCCTACACATTCAGTCCTCCGCCTTCCGCATCCAGTTTACAACAAGTAATACCATCGTAAGGTTGTCGGTCCGTCAGGGGGCGTCCTAACCATTGACCTATACCAGCTCACTGGTCCTAACGCATATGACTTTATCGATATATTAAGTACATACTTATAAATTAACCGAAGTAGGTAGGTACTGTTTGTTTACCACAAAGGGTCTAATCAAATTCTATATACACAGCTTTGACGATTTTTTTATTCGTCCGAGATACACAGTTATTATAATGTCGGCAAATATTTTCGGTATACAGATTGGTAGCGGCTAACCAAAGGTTTTCCGGGTAAAACGTTACTTTTTAACATGTATGCGGCAGAGGCGCAGGCGCTATGCGACAGAACGGTATCAAATTAGCATCGTCCTAACTTCTAGCAACCGCAATGTTATGTTATAATAAGTATAACAAATAGAGTCAAGTTCAACGAACCTTGTGCCGGTTTTTTTAAACTCTGTTTGATCAATAATAATTATAACCATAATAATGTCTTAGGTTCTCACGACCACTACACATTATAATAAAATAAAATGTATAACCGGATTACATCGCGTATAATATTGAAATTGGTATTCCTGCCGTTTAGAATACTTTTCAGCATTCAGTGTTCGTTTCGTGGTCGCAGGAAAACGATGACAAGCGTCTTTACAGATATTGGTTTAAAAAAAACTGTATTTTGGACTACAGCCGCCAGGGGTTTGTTTCATGAATTTCCATGGGACTCACATAACGATCACGAGGAAAGTCCGCTCTACTAAGATATAGAAAAACAACTGATGCCTACATTTTGTCGATTCATGTGAACAAAAATATAGGGATCACCTGTTTTTTTTTGCGATTTCAGGGTTGGTCCTATAGTAAAACTTGTTCATACTGATGAGTACAATGACTCCTTAAGAGGTTTTCAGTTATTTCAATAACACGTTGGTCTTCACACTGTCTTCAGCTGCTTACATCTTACCCTCAAGTTTACCTTAGTTCTGCCTGACAGTGACGCCGATATACTATTAGTCATATCTTGTTGGACTCCAACGGCCAAAATTTATATCCAATCTATCCACGATTTGCCCTACTAGAGATAGGATTTTGACATAAGCTCCATACAAAATATGTCAAATTTCTATCTCTAGTAGGGCCAATCGTGGATAGATTGGATATTAATTTTGGCCGTAATAAGATTGGCATCTTTTCTAAGCGTGGCTAGGACGATGTTGATGGATGTTATGTCAGCCGTGCCGCTAGCTTCAGCAAAGATTTTCCAGCGTGCATGTGCTGCATTTTACAACTCGTTTGACTAGTGTTCATAAGCAAAAGCGTAGCAATGGATGTTACAGTTTGCATGTAAATATTAGCACGCGGACGCGGGTCGTGTCGTGCTACAATATCGAGTAGCACAACACAGGAACACACGTTACCTCGCTTGCGTTTTATACGCCTTTTTAAAGTTTTTTTCTTAAAACATCTTATACGTGCTGAAATTTTAATCGCTTCTTTCAATCGAAATTTTAATCGATTTCAGGGTTGGTCCCATGTAAAAGTTGTTCATAATGATGAGTACAATGACCCCTTTTCGGGAAAGAAGCCATTAAAATTTCAGCATGTATTGTATTATATTTTCCAGGAGTTCTTGACATAGTCTCTATGTGATGTTAACAGATAGAATCTAAATATCACAAACGATTTAAGAAAAAAAATTAAATAGGTCATTTTGACTTGACAGTTCAGTTTCAGTGTAACTTTTTGTAACGTAGTGATCATTTTCTCTGTGATCAAATGTATATAATGTGTCGTCTAAATTAGTTATTTAGATACTAATTACATGTTATGATTTCGTAGTTCTGTATTAGAGTGATTTTATATAGAAAATCCGAATATGAATCGTCAACAGTAACATATACGGGTGCTAGATTTAAGTTAGAAATAATGTTTAAAAATCATTAGTTTCATGCCTTTTTGTAAACAAGAAATGAATAATTCTGCTAGTGATTTTAAAATTCTAAGCGTAACTAAGCATACAAGTATTGATGCTAGTCGACTCAACCCAAATGAATATAGTATGCAGATGATTTGTTAGGAAGTATTTTGTGTTTGACATCATCAGGCCTTATTTATAATAAGTCCAATAACCACTTTCATTGCGTGGTGAGTTCCAGAGTTTACAGCGTAGATTCATAATAATATTAAAACATGTGAGCACAGCAAACTATCCGAATACCTACCTAAATGAAGAAATTCATCATCATCATCATCATTTCAGCCGAAAGACGTCCACTGCTGGACATAGGCCTCCCCCAAGCATCGCCACAACGACCGGTCCTGTGCCTTCCGCATCTAGCGGATTCCCGCGACCTTCACCAGGTCGTCGGTCCACCTTGTGGGGGGCCTACCCACGCTGCGCCTTCCAGTACGCGGTCGCCACTCCAGAACTTTACTGCCCCATCGGCCATCCGTTCTGCGAGCAATGTGCCCCGCCCACTGCCACTTAAGTTTGGCAATTCTTCTGGCTATGTCGGTTACTTTCGTTCTCCTGCGAATCTCCTCATTTCTGATTCGATCACGCAGGGACACTCCGAGCATAGCCCTCTCCATTGCCCTTTGAGTGACTTTGAATGAAGAAATTAACTTAAAGTTTGGGCATCTCTTGCCATGAGAATTATTGTAAAAAGCGACATCAACCAGCATATTATTGTGTGCGGTTGTCAGACGCGTCGAAGTGAACTATCGTACCTACCAGACGAAAAATTATCGGATGAAATACACCACATCACTAGAAGCTACTTTAACGTGGTAGCCGTTCGTGGAATAAAATTTAGTAAATTTATTGTTCCACGAAGTGCAACCGTCAAAAATATTGAAAGTAGCTGTTCGTGGTACGATAATTATCTTACGTCTGGCATGGCTGAGTGCTAATAACAACAACATATAAATAATGTATTAATCGGTACCTATGTCTCGGAGCAGTATCTGCGGAGGTCAGAATATGTCAGTCATTGCGTGCAAAATAGTACTGAAAGTCAAGTCCTTATCGTCAAGTAATTTAGACTAGTGGTTCGAGATAATGTGATTGTTATCATATCCTTAGTGCAGTTCTTTATAACTGACTAGCGGCCCGTCCCAGCTTCGCACGGGTGGACATGAAAATAGCCTATGTTACTTAGGGTGAATTTAGCTTTCTAATGGTGTTTTTTTTTTTAAATCGGCACAGTAGTTTTTGTGTTTATTCATTACAAACATACACACAAAAATACAAATATTTCCTCTTTATAATATTAGTGTAGATTAGTGTAGATTAATTTATCCATTTTCAGATGTCAAGAGTAAGCATAGCGCGATAGTGTCGGGGGTAGCCATGCAGGCGCCGGCAGGGGAGCTCACTCGTCCGGCCCGGGAGGGATAGCCGCACGCCAGCCAGCCGGGATGTGGGTGCGGGCGGTGCGCGCGCTTCGGGCGCTGCGACGGGCAGCCCTGCTGCTGCCGCTGATACTAACGGCACTAGCACTGCTGCTGCTGCCACGCCCCCATCCCCTGGCACCTGCACCGCGGAGTCCCTCCCCGCCAGCAATGCCGCGTGAAGAGACACACGTAGCAGAAGTAAAAGTAAGTCTACTCTGCTTTAGCAGGTTTGCTGGAAGAAAGTTCTAGAAGAAATGAGCAGTACAGCCTAACTTTAAGCTCAAAATGTCTTGTAAATAGTTAAATACTAACTATTTTATTAAAACTTACAGTTAGT
The DNA here is from genome assembly GCA_949699075.1 of Asteroscopus sphinx. Classification (NCBI taxonomy): domain Eukaryota; kingdom Metazoa; phylum Arthropoda; class Insecta; order Lepidoptera; family Noctuidae; genus Asteroscopus; species Asteroscopus sphinx. The sequence goes on along the minus strand of OX453022.1, from coordinate 13,394,881 downwards.
AGTACCTAACGTGTAGAACCGAAGAAAAAAAAAACGTTTCTATCAAAAAAAAAAAAATTTTTTTGAACTACAACGTATTATTGAAATAACTGAAAACCTCTTAAATTGTCATTGTAAAAATCAGCGACAACACAGCCTGTCGCTGGTAAAAATATTAAGTGTTGCCTACATTTATGCTCACATATATCGACATAATGTAGTGAACACCCTGGAACACCAGATTTTTCTTTCGCGACTTTAGGGTTGGTTCCATATAGTAAGAGTTGTTCATACTGATGAGAACAATGACCTCTTAAGAGGTTTTCAGTTATTTCAATAACACATTGTGTAATACCTAGACAACAGAAAAGTGTATACAAGATGAAACAAGACAGGAATGAGGTTTTTGTGGCGATTTAGAGCTTCAAATATCTTAGTCACACCCATATTCTAAGTTGTTTCCTCAAGCGTTTCTAGTCTCAAATTCAGTCAAGGATGCCTTCAAGGTTTCCTACAAATAATAACAAAATCGGTATTCTTAGACATCTCCTCAACGTATATTGAGGAAATATATAACGCCGCGACCGATAATTGCAGGTATGGGTACATGTATTCCATAAATTCTCCAAAATCGGCCATTTTTCAGAACAGAAACAACAATAACCACGACCCAAATGACATTTTTCTAGTCTTGAGGAAGCCTTAAGGTTGGTCGCGATGTACCTTGAGTAAAAAAACTATCAAGTGACGGTGATTTCTTGCAACTGTGAATACCACAGAGAGGACATTGATATTGAGTGAGGTTGTGTGGAAATAGAAACGTTTGAGTAACCAACTTAAAATATGGGTGTCAGGGTCCTTTGAGCTCCTGGTTTACTCACTGAATAAAGTTATTCCTCAAACCAAAACAATTATCTCTTTCAAATGGCCGAGATCAACAAACGCACAAGAACACAAACTGATCATATTTAATAACACTGGTCCATAAAATGTAAATATGTAATAATGTAGGCGCGTCGTCTTTCGTTCGCTTCTCACAACACGGGAGCATCTGGCTGATTCTCACACTCGATGACTGCAGACTCAAAATAAACTAGCCGGAATGAAGTTGGTTACCTACTACGCAGGTTTCTCCGCCTCCCGCCTCCAACTGACACCCATAAAATAATTACTTTGCGACGGTTTTGTGACAACTTCACTCCGGCCAAGTTAAATTGCGCGTATCTGTACTGATACTTGTTTCTTCTTCATGTGCCATATCCTCATCGGATGTCAGCGACCACCGCACGGAACTCGTTTCTGTCTTGTGGCAGTCTGCATAGACTTCAGAAACGAGCAGCAGAGGCAGCATCATTGATGTTGGTCTAGCCCTTGATTTTGTCAATCCAGGCTAATTTCCTTCTTCGCCTGCTCCTTTTGCCCTTACTTTCCAGTATTTCCCTCAAAATGTTATATTTTTCGTTTCTGTATGTGTCCTAGATATGAGATTTCCTTCTATTAACTGTTTTTAACAACTCAAGGTTTTTCTTCATTCTTCTTAAAACTTCAATATTAGTTAACCTATCCCTCCATGAGATGTTTAACATTCTTCTATAAAGCCACATCTCAAATGCATAAATTTTTGCATCTATGTTTTTGGTGATTGTCCACCCTTCTTTGCTGTACAGGAATATCGATAACACGTAGCATCTCACCATTCGCCATCTAAGTTTTAGTTTTGTCTTTATCTAATAAAAAAATTAATTAACAAAAACAAAAAACCCGACTGCGTGTAAAAATAACAGAAAAGATATAAACAAGACTTATCAACACGCAGGCGGAGGCTACCTGTGAACTATTATGTAATTCATGACCAAAAACATACGTAGCCTCCGCCTGCGTGTTGATAAGTCTTGTTTATATCTTTTCTGTTATTTTTACACGCAGTCGGGTTTTTTGTTTTTGTTAATTAATTTTTTTATTTAATTTTTTTTAGTTTTGTCATGTTTTATTTATCATACTATTGTTACGACGGAGGGTTAAGCAGAGTGGACGGAAATACTTCAACCTCGATTTTCCTGGACTTAGAGACGTTTTCAGCAGGCTGAAATGCATTTTCAGTCCGTATCAGAGGAGGCTCTATCACATACCAAAGAATCGAAATTTTGAGTAAGTTGCCGTTGTTTTCAGGCGCCTGAAACATGTTTTCAGGCCGTTTCAGGAGCCAACAAATCCGATGCCGACATTTCCTGAAAACCCATTTTCAGGCGTTTTCAGGACCCCTTATGGCCATTTGACACCCACATGTAAAATTGTTGATGAGTGAGCGAGATAGAGCTAAATATCAGACAAGGATAGACGAAGAACCTTCTGGAAGAGAGTGAGCAGGATAGAGCTAATATAAGACAAGGATAGACGAGATTCGACAAGCTTCGAGAACATTCCATTCTAGAAGTGAGTGAGTGAGATAGAGGATAGATGAGGTTCGACGAGGTTCGAGAACTTTCTATTTCGAGAATGTGCAAGTGAGAAAGAGTTATCTTATGACAAGGATAGATGACGTTCGAGGACTTTCCAGTACCACGACTCGCGGCCTATATAAACGGCGCAGCTGAGTTCAGTTGGAGTTCAGTTGGGAACAAGCGATACAAGCGATAACATCGAAGCGATACTCGGAGCGATTTAACTAGTAACTTTGTGTGTTAATTAGTAGTTCAGTGTAATTGTGCTGTAATAAAGTGTTCTCTACGCATTTAATCGGCTTTCTATCCATATACGAACCCCCAGCTCGTAACATTTGGTGTCAGAAAGCGGGATAGAAAATGCCGATTACGCCAAGAGAGGAGGAACCAGCTGGTAACGAAACGCCGAGTCGGATGCAGACGAGACAGTTAACGGCGAGACAGACAGCTCAGGACGCATCAAGAACTATGAGTCAGGAGGAGGTCGTCCAGCAGGGACCTCAGCCTCAAGGTGGGAATAACGACATTGCCAGCTTATTCAATTTGATGCAGCAAATGGCAAGAAAGCAGGAAGAGCTAGCCGCAAGGCAGGAAGAGATAGCTGCAAGGCGGAAAGCGCATGCACGCGAACTAGCTGCAAGGTGGGAAGCGCATGCACGCGAACTAGCTGCAAGGTGGGAAGCGCATGCACGCGAACTAGCTGCAAGGCGGGATGAGCGGTTCCGTAGATTGGAGAAGGTACTTGATCAAGAAGGAGCATTATTGAAGAAACTTCATCCCTCTTATAAAAACAAACAAGATGAGGTAGAGATTAAGGTTGATCAAGGTATCGCTAGTGAAGCAGACACATCCGAACAAGATGAAGCCGAGAAGAGCCAAGAATTGGACGATGAAGCAAATGAAGGTGAAGATGAAGTTAATATGTGTCAAAAAACTGAAGATGACTCAGAAGATACAGATGGCACGTTCAACCCGAGCGGGTCGGAGGAGGACGATAGCAACTTCTACCCGGAGGTGGGCAAGGGAGTGGTGGGCGCCACACAGCGCCACAAGTCGCTGAGCCGCTGCCGCTCCGATGGCGAGCCCGCCAAGCGCGGCCGCAAGGTCAAGGGCAAGAAGGGATGGCCAAGTAACCTGAGTCACGGTCGAAAAGCAGAGTCAAACAGCGAAGAAGAAAGTAAAAAGTCGGAGAATGAGAGCGAGAACGAGTCCGGAAGCGATACAAAGGAGTCCGAGCAGGAGCTCAAGTCGAAGCGTGGGCGGACAGCGGCAGCAGCACCGGCACTCGTGGCAAGAGGCCGCAAGGGTGCGCTGGCTAAGAATGTCAACGCTAAGGCCACGCCCGTCAAGCGGAAAGCACTCACACCACCTGCACAGAAGAAGGCACCTACTGCCAAAGACGCGGGGCCACCAGCAAAGAAGAACAAGAAGGCTTCCTCAGACAAGAAGCACGGCGAGGGCAGCGTGAAGCTCAAGGAAGAAAGCAGCGCCGAGGAGTCCAACACGCCCGTCGACGAGAAGACCAAGAGCTCGCCCACTGACGAAGAGATCAAGACGTATGACCCTGGAGGGTGCAAACTTTATTTGGATGGGCCGTCACGAAGATCAAAGATGTCACCTACTGAATTCGAAAGGACGGACGCAATCAACCGAAGATTGTACACATTGATCGACTGGCCCGGTACTACGGAGATAATGATGCTCGGGACGAGCATGTCTTAGGAGGGGGTAGTGTTACGACGGAGGGTTAAGCAGAGTGGACGGAAATACTTCAACCTCGATTTTCCTGGACTTAGAGACGTTTTCAGCAGGCTGAAATGCATTTTCAGTCCGTATCAGAGGAGGCTCTATCACATACCAAAGAATCGAAATTTTGAGTAAGTTGCCGTTGTTTTCAGGCGCCTGAAACATGTTTTCAGGCCGTTTCAGGAGCCAACAAATCCGATGCCGACATTTCCTGAAAACCCATTTTCAGGCGTTTTCAGGACCCCTTATGGCCATTTGACACCCACATGTAAAATTGTTGATGAGTGAGCGAGATAGAGCTAAATATCAGACAAGGATAGACGAAGAACCTTCTGGAAGAGAGTGAGCAGGATAGAGCTAATATAAGACAAGGATAGACGAGATTCTACAAGCTTCGAGAACATTCCATTCTAGAAGTGAGTGAGTGAGATAGAGGATAGATGAGGTTCGACGAGGTTCGAGAACTTTCTATTTCGAGAATGTGCAAGTGAGAAAGAGTTATCTTATGACAAGGATAGATGACGTTCGAGGACTTTCCAGTACCACGACTCGCGGCCTATATAAACGGCGCAGCTGAGTTCAGTTGGAGTTCAGTTGGGAACAAGCGATACAAGCGATAACATCGAAGCGATACTCGGAGCGATTTAACTAGTAACTTTGTGTGTTAATTAGTAGTTCAGTGTAATTGTGCTGTAATAAAGTGTTCTCTACGCATTTAATCGGCTTTCTATCCATATACGAACCCCCAGCTCGTAACACTATTAATGTTTTTTTTGAATAGTCAAATTCATTTTTAACGTTGAATATTTTGTTATTTTTTAGCATTTTTCATTCCAAATTACATTTAAACATATAAGTTGTTTATATTTTTGTAAAGCATTTATAAAACCCTTTATTTTGATACCCCACTCGATAGTTTATGACGGAAAAAAATTTTTTTTGAAGAGGTAATATAGCGCCAAAAAGCGGCCATTTTAATTTTTTAAATTTTGATGTACCCAGTGTCACTCTCAGAATTAAGACGAATCTAACGACACCTCTCAATCTCAAATCCATCAAGCCGTTTAGGCCACAGAGCGTGCCAAAGAAATATACATACATACATACATACATACATACACTCGAAAAACATAACCCTCCTTCTGGCGCAGTCGGGTAAAAAGAACTTTTTCATCTTCATGAATGAACTTCTAGTGATCTCTATTCTGATACGTATTTCTTTATCTGTATTCCATTTTTCGTAAAGCTTATTCTAAGCCCGCACAGCGATTTTTATTCGCGCACTGAAATGTTTTTTCCACTGCGATTTTTAATCGCTTATGATTCCATGTGTTACAGACTTTGCGATAAATAATCGCGGGAGTAAAAATCGTTGTGCAGACTTGGCCTGAGATGTTGTTTCCAGTTATACTTAGTGGAGAACAGCTTGTACAGGTATCTAACATTCTCAGTGGCACAATCTTTGCTCAAGTTATTTGCCGGTACTGCCGGTAGATATAGATACCAACTTTACATAATTTATAAATATAACACTTGAACTTAGGTCAGGACTTAATTCTAACGACTCAGTAATTCTAAGGACTCCGATATAACTTTATTATCCACTGCAACTAGTGGAAAAAAAGAATGCCTACTAATAACCAGTATTGTAGCTATGACTAAAAGTCGTTTGTATTGTCCCTATATCCTGTAACTAAGCAATGATATTATAATTTCAGAATACGATCACAGAGACGGACTACGTGGTGTCACACGAAGACCAGTCAGCTCACCTTCCATGGTTCATGCGCGGCGGTGAGCAGCGACCCTGGCAGCACGATCCTCAGGCTAAGCTGTTCCCCGAAGATGCACCAGGAAACGACAGGTGAGCTGTGAGCTAGGCTATGGCTAAGCAAGCTGTTCTTCAGAAGATAATGATGACCTCATCATACGCCTCTAGAATAAGTGATGATTAGGAAATATTGCCATAATCACCACTTGAAAAACAGATTGATCTTGTTTGATTGATTGTCAGATGTTGTTGAAAACGGGTACACTACATAAAATACGAAAAAGTGAATTCCGACAGTATTACACGTTATAATCCAGATACTCATCTTCTTGCATGATTCCGTAACGCTGGCGCCTCTCACGGCAACCCGGGAAAAATATCAGTCCCTGCAGTCCACTTTTCTTTACCGGGAAACCGGAAACCACTCCAGCAAAACTTTTATCATTACAGAGTCGTAAACCAATTAATGTATACGCTACCAAAAGACGAAAATGTGCCTATAAAGAAAATCCTGCTCGCGAACGGGTTCGGCGCGTGGGGCGTGTCCGGAGGCCGGACAGAGTTCATCCGAAACAAGTGTCCGGTGGACCGCTGCTCGCTGTCCGCAGACGCACGGGACGCAGCTTCGGCTGACGCTATCCTCTACAAAGACCACCACACCCCCTTCAACGTTAAACGTTCACCCAAACAGGTTAGATAAAGTACAAAACATATTATTTAGAATCCTAGGGGAGTATCGACATAGCCCGAAGAATTGCCAAACAAGTGGTGGTGGTGGTGGTTTGCGGGGCACATTGCTCGCAGAACGGATGGCCGATGGGGCAGTAAAATTCTGGTGTGGCAACAGCATACGGGAAGGCGCAGCGTGGGTAGGCCCCCCACAAGGTGAACCGACGACCTGGTGAAGGTCGCAGGAAGCCGCTGGATGCGGAAAGCGCAGGACCGGTCGTTGTGGCGATGCTTGGGGAGGCAAATGTCCAGCAGTCTTTCAGCTGAAATTATGATGATGATGATCCTAGGGGAGTGGATGCGGAAGGCAGAGGATCTAATGTTGTGGCGCGACTTGGGAGAGGCTTATGTCCAGCAGTGGACTGCTATAGGCTGAGTTGATGATCCTTGGCAAAGTTTTATGTTGCCTTCCTCATCCCTTGTGAAGGCATCGAAGTATCTTTTTTGTGTGGAGCAATTCTCATAATATAGACACCATCGACCCAGGGAAGACAGAGGGCAGAGTCGGACTTTTACCAAATAAAACCACCACGGTATTTCTTACCGTTAGCCCGAGGTTACGGAATACGTTCCGCATTTTTTTCATTTTAGGATGACGAGACGAGCCCGAAGCCCCTAGCTTGACTTTCTGCGATATCGTGTAGTTAACTTTATCGTGTAGTTATCGACAATTTTGTATAGGATTGTTTAGTTCTAATTACGGCGCATACGATGGCGCTGGTAAAATTCATCATCATGATTTCAGCCGAAAGACTCCACTGCTGGACAAAGGCCTCCCCCAAAGGGAGGGTATATGCCATAATCGGCCACGATTGGCAAGCGGGTTGGTTATTACAATTGGTTGTTTAAATACTCAGAGAGCTCTGCTGCCCATCCTCTGGTGAATCACTTACGGCCAAAATTAATATCCAATCTATCCACGATTTACCCTACTTGAGATAGAAATTTGACATATTTTGTATGAAGCTTATGTCAAATTCCTACCTCAAGTAGGGTAAATCGTGGATAGATTGGATATTAATTTTGGCCGTTAGTCGCCTTTTACGACACCCATGAGAAGAGAGAGGGTGGTGCTATTCTTTACGTCCGGCACCACCACCACGGAACAATAAAAATTCACATGATAAAATTCACACATATTTGTCGACAACTAGGTATCTACATGACATTGCAAAAAATCATGCTAGGGGTCTGATAGTCTGATGTTAAGCGGTTACCTTTTCCCATAATAACTTCAACCTATACTATGTGTTATTCAAATAACTGAAAACCTCTTAAAGAGTCAATGTACTCATCAGTATGAACAACTTTTACTATGGGACCAACCCTGAAATCACGAAGATCCCTACATTTTGTCGATTCTTGTGAACAACAACGTAGGGGACAGCAGATTTTTTTTCTTCGCGATTTCAGGGTTGGTCCCATTCCCATAGCAAAAGTTGTTTATACTGATGAGTACAATGACCCCTTAAGAGGTTCTGAGTTATTTCAATAACACGTTGGCTCTTGCCTAAAAAATCCCTGTTTCTCCATACTCTAGATCTGGATTCTGTACTACCTTGAGTGTCCGTACCACACGGCGTCGCTACGGCCCGCGTCGGTGGACGTGTTCAACTGGACGTCCACGTACCGGCACGACTCCGACATCGTGGCGCCCTACGAACACTGGGTCTACTATGATCCTAAGGTCACCGGAAAAGATCTTGACAGGAATTTTGCGGCCAATAAAACTAAAAAGGTAGGTACTGATGCGTTGGTCAACGCTGAACTACAAAGCATTGAGCATCGGTGCGACAGTTGCTAGCATGACAACGCATTTCTGATAGTCGTTGTACGGCAGCGACATTGTCGCTGTTGTACGGTCAATCACACGTCAGTGAAAACCGTTTGACATTGAACAGCATCTTTATTTCGTAAGCGGTAAGTGTGATTTTCTAATTCAAGTGTTACCCACTGTCATGCAGTCGACTGTATATTAGTGATATTAGGTTAAATGTAATTTGCTGGCGAAACTTCACAGACATCGATTTTTTTATTTATTTAAGCAGCTATTAAAATTACTCTTAAATCTAGAGTGGCATACAATCAGAAACTTATCTTTATAAGAGCAAGGTCAGTATGACTGTAACCCCTGATTCCGAAACTAGGTGAACCTGTACTATCGGAATCAGTGGTTCCTCCAATTACAGCATAATTATGCTCTGCCAATATACATATATGAAAACATTATAATTATTAAGGACAACAAAATAAGAAAATATCTCATCATCATCATTTCAGCCGAAAGACGTCCACTACTGGACATAGGCCTCCCCCAATTAAGGGGGGGATATGCCATAATCGCCACGCTTGGCAGGCGGGTTGGCGATCGCAGTTGGTTGGTTAAATACTCAGAGAACGCTGCTGCCCATCCTCTGGTGAATTCCTTAGTCGCCTTTTACGACACCCATGAGAAGAGATAAGGGTGGTGCTATTCTTTAAGTCCGGTACCACACGGACTAAGAAAATATCTAATGATAATAAAACAAAACCAGAAAAAATAAGCATGATAAAAAACAGCTGATCCCTATGTTTTGTCGATTTATGTGAACACAAATGTAGGGAACAGCTGAAGAAAATCAGCTGATGATTAGTTTTCGCGATTTTTTCTTTCCACAATTTATATCTTTAGATTTCGCTTCGCATGCGTAAATGCGTTAAAAATAGTTGTTTTTTTTTCGAGATTTCAGGGTAAATGTAAAAGTTGTTCGATAGCACCCACTGAATGAGCTCTTTAAATATGACCACGCATTTCTGATACACGTTGTAATTGAAACAACTGGGCTCATTGTACCTACTCATCATTGTGAACAACTTTTAACTAAGCCTGAAATCGCGAAAAACAAGTCGGCTGCCCCATTCATTTATCATGTTGTCATAACTCTGTATTTGTCAGGTCGCGTGGTTCGTCTCGAACTGCCACGCTCGCAACCGCCGGCTGCAGTACGCGCGGCAGCTCAGCAAGTACGTCCAGGTGGACATTTACGGCGCTTGCGGCTCGCACCACTGCCCCCGCACCGACCCTAACTGCCTCGAGATGCTGGATAAAGACTACAAGTTTTATCTCGCCTTCGAGAACTCCAACTGCCGCGATTACGTCACCGAGAAATTCTTTGTTAATGGACTGCAGTAAGTCTTGGTTTATACCTACTTTGTATTATTTGTGTCTAAGACTAGCCGTGTGCCCGATAGCATTTTCCACCGGTAACATATCGGGAACCATCCGACTTTTCTCCTCCTATTTAAAATTTAACCCCCTTAGAGGATGAATTTTTAAATATCCATTTTTAGTGCTAACGTAGGTACGCTATCTAAGGAATTCCTGTGCAAAATGTCATCCTCCTAGAAAGAAAGAAAGAAAAAATATTTATTTGCTTTAAAAGTGATGCACAAAATTACCAAAAAATTCAAGAACACAGAACAAATACAGGTACAGAGACAAGAAGTGACCCTAGATCCACTTTAGGCTGTGCGTTGACTGTCAGTCTTTAAGAATTTAACCAAGTAGATGCCTTAGATAGCTGAGAGCCTGGGCAAGCGGTTACTGAGGTAACCGTAATAGGTATATAGCCAGTGAAATTTTCACAGAATATGTGTACCTACCTGTGGCCTCTATCATCGCAAACACCAAAAATAATAAAAAGTTTATGGTCAATACAAAAAACGAAGAAAAAATATTTTTTTGTAATACATACCTACATGCGTCAAACTTGGTCTGATTGTGGTGCATATTCTATAGTAAAACAAAATAACAAGAAAGTAAACACAAACATGTGTGGTGTCTTTTACAGGCACAACGTATTACCCATAGTGATGGGTGCCCGCGCGTCCGAGTACGCGGCCGTGGCGCCCCACAACTCTTACATCCACGTCGAAGAGTTCGCTAGCCCGGAAGAGCTCGCCTCGTACCTAAGGCGCCTCGACGAAGATGATAATTTGTATAACTCCTACTTCAAATGGAAGGTAAGAACCTACTGTGATCTGCAACAATTACTTAGACGTCACCTTGTTTTTTTTTCCACGGGTATCCTGCAACAAAAACCTAACAAAATAAGCTAGCAAAACATGTTGATATTTTGTTTAGGACAATCAAATGTGGCCAAACAACTAGGCCGTATAAATGTACTCTGTGAACTAGGCTACACCTACTTTTTGTTAGAAAAACGCGTTAGGTGTTAGGCTGAAGTTATAACAAGCGCCGGGGGCGCGCGTCGTCGTGGACGCGCCTCATATGCCGCGTTTCGGGCGCTCTTAGATATTGTATTTAACCAATTATATTGTTGCGACGGAGGATTAAGCAGAGTGGACGAGGAGTTCAATTTACGGCCAAAATTAATATCCTATCTATCTACGATTTACCCTACTAGAGATAGAAATTTGACATAATTTCTATGGAGCGAATGTCAAATTTCCATCTCCAGTAGGGCAAATCGCGGATAGATTGGATATTAATTTTGGCCGTTAGTCCAGCTATACAAGCGATAACATAGAAACGATGCTCGGAGCGACTTAAGCGAAAGCAGTGGTAACCTTTTCAGCGTTATTGTTCGCAATAGTGTTTTCTACGCAGTTAATTAGCTTTATATCTATCTACAAACTCCCAGTTCGTAATAACATCAAGCGCTGTCATCCACCAATTTGCACGCCCCGGGCGCTTGTTATAACTTCAGTCTTGGAAAAAGCAAAAACATGGTCGCAGGAGACCCGGCTTTATTCATAATTACAATGAAATCCAGCATAAAGGCAAAAAAACTTGGACATGTTTTCAATAGCTAATCCGTTACCCATTGCCTACAATTTCAAGCTTTGCCTCACGATTTTTCAGCTTCTAATAAGTTACGGTGATAAGCTGCTAATAAATATGTAGATAACTACCTGGGTACCTGCTTTGCTTTTCTATTGCCCTTTCATCATCATTATATTTTCAACCGAAAGACGTCCATTATTGGACATAGGCCTCCCCCAAGCATCGCCACAACGACCGGTCCTGCGCTTACCGCATCCATCAACGGATTCCCGCTACCTTCACCAGGTCTTCGGTTCACCTTTTGGGGGGTCTACCCATGCTGCGCCGTCCAGTACGCGGTCGCCACTTAACTTTACGGCCCCATCGGCCATCCGTTCTGCGAGCAATGGGCCCCACCCACTGCCACTTAAGGTGCTGCATTGAATTTGCAACCGTCTCTTTCTAACATACGGCAAATTGCGCGTGTGAGAACAGAGAGGAATCGCGCTGTTTTGATGTATTTTTACATTTTTGCAAATATCTCAGCGAATAAACATTTAAATTAAAATCTGTTACACCAAAATTTGGATATGTACAAGATATATCTTATTCACAAAAAACAATAGTAAAAACTATTGGAATTTCTAAATGCAATGCGAAATAGTGCAAAACAGACCTTATTTTGGAAAATAAACCTATCCAGCAAATTTCATTAAATCGTGTTTTCCCTATACCAAAATCTAGTAAATATAATGAAAAATCTTAAATATGAAAATTAGATCAACGTCGTATCCACAAATGAAAACATTTTGATTCAAAAATCCCTATTGTTCCCAATGCCGCCCCTTAAGTTTGGCAATTCTTTTCATCATTCATCATCATCATTTCAGCCGAAAGACGTCCACTTCTGGACATAGGCCAATGGGCAATTCTTTTACCCTTTGTTATTACTGAATTGATGTGAATTTACTAGTAACAAAGATAATGCTAAATATAACTTGCCAGGGTACGGGCGAGTTCATAAACACATACTTCTTCTGCCGCGTGTGCGCCATGGTGCACGCGAACGAGCGGCGCCAGCGCAGCGCGCACTACAGCGACGTGCAGGCGTGGTGGCGCGACAACACGTGCACGCGGGCCGAGTGGCGCGCCGCGCAGCAGGACACGCGCGACAACGGCTAGCCTGACGCAGCCCTTCGCGACCACACTACTTGTAGCCTCTAGGTGCATCGCTTCGAGCCCACCTCGTCCACGAAGTCCGAATCATTTTTACACAGCCGAACCCCGGCACTGTGCATTTTAGTGAATATTAATAGGGTATTTGACTATTACTAAAAATTAACCAATTTTCTATTTTATTTTGTAGAATAAATAAAAATAACACAATTTGTTTAAAAATTAATAAAATAACTAGCCAAATAATAGCCAGGAGTCGCAGGTTCGAATCCTGCTCGTGAGCAATTTTTTTCTTTCCACAATTTAATTTAAAATAAATTACAAAATGGAAGAGATAGGTACACACTTTTTAAGTTTTTGGAGGGGGCATTTTCTGTCCTTGTCGCGCGAAACTGACATTGTACTGAGTGGTGTAGACGGTAGACGGTAGTAGTGCTGTCTCTGTCTAGCAAACAATTTTAAAATACTTGGGCATTGTTAAAAATATCTCATTAGTTTTTCATTGTATTTTTTTTTCGAATAGATAAGTCTAAGTTAAGTCTTCTAATAAAAAATAATAGTCAAATATCCTGTTGCATCTTGTTACGAGTCGATTCGAAAGTAATCGCGTCCAATAATGCATAGCGTAGGTACCTACGGATGAGTTAGCAGTTCCGTTATATTGTTAGACTGCCGGTGTTCGGCGTTCGAGTTTCCCTTATAATATTTTTATATCATGAACTAGTGAGACGTGTAGAAAGTGCGCATTAGATAAAGAAATAAATTAAAGTTAGTGGCGCCCGACGTGGGTCTGGCGTCTGTTGAAAATCAAGTGAACGAGACCTGATCTCCCCTTCCTGGTACGTAAAGCCATAGAAGATTCGCTTCTGCATTTAATTAAACCAATTATTAAACAATAGTAGGCCAATAGAAATCATGAGTGTTAAAAGTAGAAAGAAACATTCCACTGTAGTTTTAATAATTTTATTTACCTACTGTTAAAATATTTTTATTGGCTTTTATAACGAATTTTATTAGATTTAAGACATGTTTGTTTTATATAATAGCTGTTTTATAATTATTTTTTGTAAATTATTTGAATTTTGTAAATATTTTTGACTTACTACATAAGTAATTAATTTATCTTTTGTGCTTGTAATCTGAATCTACACCAATATCTCTTCGTCTTTTATAAATCAAACCGTCATGATCTGCTTATCTTCGAAAGCAAATCTTAACATGAAGTTGGACGTTTCTTGATTGCGGTATCTAGGCTAGACTTGATACTTTTTTCTTCATTTATTGTGACACATAAGTCAAGGCCACAGCTAGAGCTTTTGGGACCCCAAGGCAGCAAGTGCTCGAGGAGCACCTTTATCTACTTGCTTGGAGGCCTCTACCCCTATCCTTCAGGGCTCGGGACACTGCCCCGGTGACGCCTACGGCCCTGACTAAACTATGTCTACTGCTTGAGGCGACATACATCTATTAATAGCTTGTACATATACTAACACAACTCGACTTAAAGTCTAGTCATGATGCCATTGTGAGAGCACAAAATACCAAATAGTAAATATTTTCGCACAAATTGCACAATGATGTTATATTTCATGAAAAGGAGTTTTTTATTGCATACTACATGGTGCAATAAATGGATTATTAATGTATTTCTTGTTCACAAATTAAATTTGCTAATAATTGTTTTGTACATTAATATTGTTGTGTTTATTTTAGATTGTTATTTCCTTTGATAGAATATTAATCAATCTTAGATAAGAAAAACCCTGTCGAAACATGATGCAATTGTATTTTTCTTTACATTTCAAGAAACATGTTTTGTAGTACTTTAATTTTTACGCGATAGTGGTTTGGAGACTTGAAATGTACCTAACAGGCTATTTAAATCAGAGACTGAAATAGGTTTTAAAATACTTTTCAGAAAATCACAGCCGATACTATAAGGGTCAATTTCAACCACACAGAAAAATCCTCGCATCCACGAGCACTTTTTAAGTAACTGTATCAGTATTTTTTTTTTATTCGTCAGAACAACAAACAATTGCGCAATAATGCATAATACAAACAAAAAAGAATATCATACAAAACTTAGGTAATCAATCGCGCAACCAGCACCGTTATCCACAAAATAATACTAACATAACAATTTAACAAATACAGCAACCTTAAGCCGTGTCTCCTGCGACCATATTTCTAACATCTAACACGTTTTTCTAACAAAATGGGGGCGTGGCCTAGCTGTTTGGCTACATGTGATTGGCCTAAGCAAAATTTTAGCATATTTTGTTAGAATGTTTTGTTAGATTTTGGTCACAGGAGACACGGCTTTATTCAGACAGAATTAATGTATAAATAATGAGCGAAAATTAATGTAGGTACCTATAGAACATACATTATTTGAAAAAGTAGGTTACAATTAGGAATTATCAACACATTTTTTTTGTGACTTTATTTTTATATTGGGCGAGTGACAAAAAATAAGTCAATATCGGCAAAATTATCACACGACTTCATAATTCGCCGCAATGGAGCTCTGCAGGGCTGAGGAGCAAATAATCTAGGAGTTATAACTATCACGAATTATTTGGGAACGACTAATCCGAATGTATATTTGGTTCATAAGGTGATTGCAATCTAATTTAACTATTATGAATACGATCTATGAATCAAGACAGTTGGTAGAGACAATTTGTCTAAAAGAGTATCATATGGTAACCAAGCTCAGGAACCGAAGATATTTTTGCTGTACTGTTTCCAGTTGGTCATTGTATTTTCCATAATAGATTTTGATTCCTAACAGAAGTTGCGTTTTCTATTTGCGATCTAATGAGCGACATGAGCGACTTGTACAGTAATAAATAGGTTGAGGGTCTTTTAAATAAATTGCAGGTCCGCCTTACAAAGCCGTAAAGCTGAAAGCCTTTTTCCATTTTTTTATTTATTACTAAACAGTAATATATTCTTTAGGTGTACCTAATATGATCAACCTGAGCATCAAAGTGTAGTTTTAAGTCGGAAAGTATACCCATTACCCAGGTAGTGTAACAGAGAGTATGTAAATGGGACAACATTGATATTTTTATTGCAAAATATTATACTTAAAGCAAATTAAATGTTTTCGATTATATTTTTCAAAGATGACGTTTCGCGGTCGATAGGGACAGCAAGATGACCCACCCATTACCTGGCCACCATGAGCTGGCGGCCGGGCCTGGCGCGGCCTAGCGGTTCGAGCGAGAGCCAGCGAAGGCCTTCGTTCGCGGTCCATACTCTTTAGCTGCCGTTTACTTTATACTTTATGTATTATGGACACAACAGCGAAGGCGAGCAAGCGTGCGGTGTCTATCGGCGAAAATCACTGTTCGCATTCGCATTCGCTTGCCTTCGTTCGCTTGGTCTGTATCTGGCATTCGATGAAACATTACCTACCTCTATGTAGGTACTAATCTTAGATTAATGATTAGTCACCGCTACGTGCAGCTTAGGCCAATCATTAAGGTACTAATAAAATAATGTAAAATAATTCGATGACTTAGAGTAATAGACATAGAGTGATAGTTTCCAACGACCATACAGCCCAATAGACGCCTAATGTTGAATATAATACGTACAGTCGACTGCATGACAGTGGTAACACTTCAATTCGAAAACCGCCCTTACTGCTTACGAAATAAAGATGCTGCTAATGTCAAAGTGTTTCCACCGACGTGTGGTCGATCGTACAATAAATTCTGCCACTATCTGAGGCGGTGTACTGCAATCCGATTGGCCCTACCAATTTGACTATTGGCTAATTACTAACGCGGCAGTTTTGACCGCTCATTTAAGTGGTCGAAATTGATTTGAAGATTTTAAGTGTTAAATAGTGACAACCTACCTACATAAGTGAAATTTAATAGACGTGTTGCAGACATCGGTCGCCTGTTATGAGGTGTCTATGGGCTGTATGGTCGTTGGATAGTTTCATTCAATTTTCCGCTCAAAGTTGAAGCATAAAAACAATCGATGTGTGCCCGCCCGCAAGCCGCACATAAAATGTTCGCCGACCCGACACACACAAGTGCCCGTAAGCTGGGGCCTTACTCCCGACTGGATCGAGTGCTGTATCAATCGAATTTGAATTCGAGTTAGTGTCAAATCGTACTGCATTTTTCTAGGAATTGACATTAGCTCGATTTGGTTCAGAGCTTGAACCAGTCGGGAGTAAGGCCCCTGTATCAACCTACTGAGCAGAGCCATTTCTGACTCCAATTTAGCAGCTTCAAATTGTGCACGCGGGCTTGGTTTCTATGTGTAGTTATTCTAAGCTCAATTAATTGTTTATCAAAGGAAACTGTTCAAGCCAATGTATGGGATGGGTGACATAATGTATTTTGGCGACATGTCATGCATTGAATAAAAAAAATCTGTAAATAGTGTTATGCTAAAAGAAAATCATGATTTGATATTCTAAAAAATTATGGATTACCTTTAAAATATCTCTAAAAATCAGCATTTTTATGTTATCTATAATTAAATAATTGTTTACCAGTGTAAGAAATTCACTAGAAAATTTTCTGTAAACATTTCAAGTAGATTCATTTTACTTGAAAAATGCCTTGCAGTATGTTGTGATTAAATTAGTAAACAAAAACCTTAGAGTAATAAGACATAGTGACAATTTCATTCTCTGCTCAAAGTTGAAGCACAACAACAATTGGTGTGCCAGCAAGCAGCATGTAAAATGTGCACACATAGGTGTGCGTAAGATGTACTGAAGAGAACCATTTCTGGCGGCTCCAATTTAATTGCTTCAAATTGTGCATGCGGACTTGGTTTCTATGTATAGTTATTCTAAGATAAAACATTGCTTATTTTAATACAATTTAAGCCACTGATTTTCATTTCATCAATGAAAATAAATAAATAACAATTGATACAATTTTGTTTTATTTACAGAATACCTACTTGTGTATAACAATTTTATTTTTGAATACCTACATTAATATTAATCAATAACATTACCTTGATAAACAATATTAACTTTATCTAATACAAACCAAAAAACCGGCCAAGAGCATGTCGGGCCATGCTCAGTATTATAGGGTTCCTTAAGTAGGTGTAATTACAAACGAATCAAATCGAATATTAATCATGGCTATTTTAGTTTTTGCAATAATCGGCAGCATTCGCGACTCAGAGCGTGTTGTTAGTAGCGCCATCTAGCGATAAATTCAAGAAGCCAAATTTAAGATTTGCGTCATTTCAAAGTTACTTTTTGTGATTTTTTCAAATAGAAAGTAGCTAAAGGAGCATTATTTGCTATGATAATTTTTCTCTAAGGTCAATTACCTTTGAACTAGGACGTTTTAAGTATTTTTCAGTTTTCTCTCTATAACTCAAAAAATTATAATCACATTATACTCGAAATAATTTTAAAAGAGAGTTTTTACAAAGGTCTATCAATGTGGAAGATTATAAGTTTCTACATTGCATAGTTTAGAAATGGCAGGGGGGGGGACACATTGCAAGCCACTTTGGCGGGCTATATTTCGCAGATGGTACACCTGATAAAAAAGTGGTGTATCAAACATTACCTTCATTTTAGTAGACCTATTCAATGATATCGCACACGAGGGGGTGCAGCGAAAAAAAATTTTTTTTTTCCATTTCACATGTATGGACGCCACCCCGAAAATACGGAAAAACGATTTTTTTATTCTTTTAAAATTGAGATCTATATGTAGACAGGCTTTGATCTTATCACTAAGGAGGTGCTAAAGCAACTACCGAAAAAAGCTATTGTGTTCCTTACAGCACTCTATAATGGTATACTTAGAACGAAATACTTTCCAGCTCTATGGAAAGTTTCACAAATTGTGATGATCCATAAAGAAGGTAAACCAGAGCATGAGGTAACCTCGTATAGACCCATCAGCTTACTGCCCGTAACATCTAAGATATTCGAAAAACTGCTGCTGAATAGAATGGTACCATTACTACTTCGTGAAGCTATCATACCTGACCATCAGTTTGGCTTCCGTCAGAAGCACGCTACAACAGAACAAGTTCACAGGATCTACAACAAAATAAGAAAGTCTCTGGAGGATAAGGAATATTGCTCGGCTGCATTCTTAGATATACAACAGGCCTTTGATAAGGTGTGGCACCGCGGGCTGCTCTGCAAGATCAAGACATCATTACCCCACACGTATTACGAACTACTTAAGTCTTACCTCTCTGACAGAATTTTTCAAGTGAAGGAAGGAGATATGACCTCCACTTTCCAAAAAATAATTGCAGGAGTGCCTCAAGGCTCAGTGCTGGGGCCGGTGTTGTACACTATATTCACAGCAGATCTGCCACATACTCCGGATATTACTTCAGCAACTTACGCAGATGACACTGCATTATTGGCAAGCCACAAATACCCCGAAATTGCATCCAAAATACTACAGCGTAGTCTGGACGACATAAACAAATGGCATAAGTGGCGAATAAAGGCAAGTGCCTCTAAGTCAGTCCAGATTACCTTTAGTCTAAGACATGGCGTATGTCCACCTGTAAAACTAGGCGAACAAGAACTTCCACATAACGACTCTGTGAAGTACCTAGGCATCCATCTTGACCGCAGGCTCACGTGGCGAACACATATACAAGCAAAGAGAATCCAGCTCAACTTAAAATACAGAAACCTATATTGGCTTTTTACAATAGACAATAAACTGCTGGTGTACAACACTATTTTGAAACCAATTTGGACCTATGGCATACAACTATGGGGAACTGCTTGTATCTCTAATATCAACATGCTCCAAAGAATGCAAAATGTCATCTTAAAAAACATCTCAAATGCACCATGGTTTATAAGAAACTGTGAGGTACATGAATATCTTAAACAAAACACAGTGCACCAGGAAGCAAAACTCTGGGCAGACCGATATAGAACTCGGCTAGAGAGCCATCCAAATCCCTTGGCAAAAGCGCTTACTAAGCCGGATCACAAAAGGCGGCTGAAAAGATTGGCTGTAATGGACCTGGGCAACTAGGACATACCTATGGCCTAAAATATATATATAGAGGGTGTTCTCGCTGGAGAAACCACTCTGAATCAAGAAGTTCTACATGAAAATATTTGCTTATAGTCCTAGGACTGATTGCAGATAAATTAGAAAAAAAAAAAAAAAAAAAAAAAAAAAATATGTAGACTATTTTCTAACAAAATTTCATTTACTTATGTTTATAACTGTAGAAGTTATTAAGCTGTAAAGGATTAGGACAGACGGACAGACGGACGGACATGACGAAACTATAAGGGTTCCTTGTAGGACTTCGGAACCCTAAAAAACAATGCAAAAAAATTGGTTACCTATTACCTATGTTGACTTTAAGGAGTTTAAATATTGTTTCAACATCTCAATAAGTTTTAGATTACTTTGCAATTGTAATTGAACATTCACACATTCAACCACAAAGTTAATAGTATTCTGGAATATACTTTGAGCTTTATGCATATTCTGTGGAACTAAAACACCGAACCAGCGAAGAGGGTTTACTGTATTCTCTGCATCATTTTCTGCAACATTCATCAGTTTAACTCCATCTTCCATGGTAGTTTCACATATTGTAGACGCTGAGAAATCGGAGCTGCTCTCAGTAGGGAGCCGCGCTGTACTCACAGAGCTCTGGCCCATGATATAACGAGACTTAGCTAAGTGTATACTTCCATTCTTGATACTCGACTCTATGTTTAATTCACAACGCATTTTTTCTTCCATCAAATGCAATTGCTTTAAAATAATCTTATCCAGCAATTCACAAGCTACTGACTCATTGGGAACACCTGCGGCTAAAAGAAAAGAACAGGAAAAGATAAAATAATGAAAAATTTATGGTCTAAAAATTGTGTTGGTTTTTTACCATTTTACCTTCAGTCTCTCCGTTCATGACTGATGATGTGTATAACTGCTGCAGTGCAATCTTTTACGTAGATAAATAAACTGAACAAGTTTTATTCGAATTAAAAAAATATGTAATGAATCTGGCTACCTATCTGATATTCTGAAATCTGAACAAAGATAATTTAATCACTCACTACGACTACGACTGACTGACATGTGTCTGACACAAGTACACTTCTTAGTCTGTGCTGACACATTGTGTCATGATTTGTCTTGTCATTCATGTGATTGTCAATGACAAGACCAAGGAACATAATAAGTTCCATAGTCAAAGACATAATACGACAAGACAAATGACTGAACGAACCTTAGAACGAACAAAGATAATATGTGATATAGGCTCAGATTAAAAACCTCGATATAGGATATAATCACTATGTGACTAGGTCTGTGATGTGACTGAAACCGTTTCAGTCACATCACAGACCTAGTCACACGTTTCAGTGAAACGTAGGACCAGAGACATGACCTACCAACGGTAAATGTCATGTCTCTGCGTAGGACAGAGAATAGAATCTGTCTACTGTCTACGGACCTGAAACTAATGACAATGATATCCACCTCAACAATGATTGTTAGGATTCGGTGGAATAAAATGGTAACACTGCGCTGCCACAGATTTTATATCTACCCGCGCTAGTGGTGTGAAACTGTGAACCGAAGGCAATTTCAGGCTCCGGAGATTTTGCAGAGATTTTATTGAATCACCGGATAATCTCCGGAGAGTCAAAATACTCTAAATCTATATAAACAGAGAAAAAAAACACACGCTTTATGAATCAACTATTATAAAAAATAACTTCCAGTTACAAACAGACATACTAATACTTGCTAATACTAATGAACACAAATATTTTACTTTAGTCAAGGGTGATCGACATTTTACATTAGTCATCAAACAAAATTATTTAATTATACCTAAATTATACAAGAAACTTTGGCACATTTGAGTGCGTTCTGTAACAAACAAATCAAATAACCGGTAGTTTAGTGAAATCACCGATTAGTCTCCGGTACTCACTCTAACCGGTGATTATTCGGTTTTTTGAGAACCGGTTCACACCACTAACCGACGCCATCTTGATCTTATCATTTTTGGCATTCACGTGTGGGTATTTCTTTTCATATATTACTGAAAATATAAAACTTGTTACAGAGTTTATTAATAGAAACGTTCTTAAAATAACACCGGGCGATGTCGGACAAAAAGCGTTTACTGAACGACCTCAGAGTTATAGACTTACGTGCAGAATTAGAGAAGCGCAACTTAGATAAAAGCGGCGTTCGTGGTGTGCTCATACAGCGTTTAGCCAAGGTAACTTATGTGACGTGTAGGAAAGTAAACCAATTACCATTGTTGATGAAAGCCAATACACTCTATCAATAATATCTTTTTAGCATTTGGAAGAGGAGGAGGGGCTTGATCCAGCTACTTTCAAGTTTGAGTTGACTGGTGTAGAGGGAAAAACGCCTTCAAAGAAAACCAGACGGTCGGAGAGCACTGTTGAACAAGAGTCGGAAGAAGCTCCGGCGATGGAGGACATGATCGTGCAAGACGACGCTGGAGAAGAAGAAGAAACCGAGCAGGCTGACAAGAAACAAAACAAAGCTAGTCCCAAGCCTGAAGACAACATGGAGGTGGAAGAAACTGAGAAATTGAATAGAAAAAGAGAGCTGAAAGAGGAACCTGAAGCAACACAGCCTAAAAAACCATGTCTTGATAAGGATTCCAGAAATGAAGATGAGCACAAAGTAGAAAACAACACTGATGCAGAGGACAGTATCAACTTGGATATTGGTGATGATGAACTTCTCAATGAAGAGGTACGTTTCTATTTCTTCAGTGTTACAGTTAAACTGCCTCCAGTTACCTCCAAAATATCCAACGGGTTCATGATGGAGACAGACTAGAATGTGTGAAGTAGTTATAACTCATGATTTAATAAATGTTATTACATATTTATGTTCATATTATTGTTATTATGTAGAAATATACTTATATATTATAAGTATCTTATTTTTTTAATCATCAAAGTTGTCTAACAATTCTTGAAACACATATTAACCCAAAATATGTCATCTGGATTCTATAATTATTAATAGTTACATACTGGAAAAATGCCAAGTATTCAACTAAAACAAATTTTATGTTTATAGTAACATTTGTTTTATCTCTTTCAGGCTGATAACAATACTAAAACTCCCAAAAAAGGTAAGCTTAGATTTAATTTAAGTTTTTCTCTGTATATATACAATGAAAATAATTGTCAGTGAATATTTGTAGTGATAATTAATACATTTTAGTACCAAATGTTTCTTGAATAACACAACATTAAATGAACTTAAGCGATAAAATGTGCTTAAGAAAGTACAAAATCTTTAATATGTGAATAATTCAATTATGATTTATTTATGTTGCAATGTTTGTCATGCAAAAATAAGAAATTGAAATTGTTGCGGTAAGCAAGAGTGGAAAATTATGTACAACAGAAGAAAGTTGATAATAAGACCTGCAAGCACCATCTAGAAACAGCTGCAACACAGAATACAACCAAAAACAAATGAGAGAGAGATGACATTGTTCATAATTTGGGAAGATTACCACTGAAATGAGCACTGACTGAGGTGGCTTTGTATTACACTGATAGTGGTGTTTTTATTATTTACATGACAGGGCATTTCCAGTTACTACAGCACTCCAGTGTCCTACAGTTATGTATGCTTTACTATGGACATAGTGGCTCATAGCTGCTATGCTGCTCCATATCCAGATGACGGTGCTAATGTCCAATCGAGTTTTCAGGTCAGGATTTTTGTTTAAACAACAAGCAAGTATGAAAAATGTTAAGAAACTGTCAACACTTCGTGGCAAGATTAAGAAGAGGCAGGGTGGGCCGCTCCCGAGTTTCGGCGAGCGACCTGCGCTGGCTCAGCTGATAAATGCGACTGACGTAGATGAGGCGGTGGAGGAGGAAGAAGAGGATGCAGCCGAGCCGTCACCCGACAAGTCTGCACCAGCTGACACTGCGGCGAACTGCGACGACGAGCCAGCTGACGACCAACACCAAGTAAACTCCGAAGTCCCTGCCACTAGGTTGGTGAACGACGAACGGCCGCCGTGTCGCCGCCCACGCGCATCTATAACTACTCCGATTATTTCGACATCCTATCATTTTCTTTCGTTATCACTACAAAGTTTTGCACCAAATGTTGGAGTCCTGGCTGTACTCTGGATTTGATGACAGCTGTGCGTCGACAAAACATCGATGATGTCATCATCCCCGGTCACCGGCGTCGAGCTACAGTATGCTGCCTACACCTGATGACCATTGGATCCATTGGACCATCTGCTCTTGATTGTGACATCAGTGGCTACTGTGCGTCGTGCAAGGCATCCAAGGCTGCTCAACATTGTGGAACTGCCCTTCCAGTCCTGACCTAATGCGGTGGAGTAATGGTGCAAAACTTTGTAGATGATTGAGTGTAACTACGGGAATTCTAAAAAAGATTTCTATGTCACCAAACTGCACATTTATGGAACTTGTGCTAGTTATATTATGTTCAAATTCCAATAGAAATGTATTGTGGTTATTAGTACAGTTGTTTTATCTCACAAAAGCGAGTGAGCCATACTTGTAGTTGTAATGCGTATAGATACGCGCTCTTGTGTGCGTAACTACAAAACTCGGCCAAAACTGAGCGCTCCCGAGCTTACGCACGCAAAGACAATGTGCATTTACACACCAAAGTATGGCTCACCCGCTTTCGTGAGATAAAACATCTGTAATATTATTCATTTTATTGTTAAATAATACTCTGCATATTTTTTCAGCAATGAGGATGAGAAGAATGATAAAGAGACAAAAGGTATTTATAATGATATTGCAATTATTGCATTGTCTTTAGTGGCATTCAAGTAATTAAGGTAGAAGTTAACATTATTATTTACTGCTATTTGTAGATGAGAAAGAGAAGGAAGGTGATAGTGACAAGAAAGAAAAGAAGGAAGACATTAAGGAAGGTGGCGCGAGGAACTTGTGGGTCAGTGGCCTGTCCGGCGATACGCGCGCCAAGGACCTGAAGCAACTGTGCAGCAAACATGGAAAGGTAAACAGCACACAGAGACAACATTCATACATTCTGCGTCTTTACATGTCTTTAGATCCGATGAGCTATTCATTAGGGGGAATTCGATAAACTCAAACTCAAATGTTTTTTATTTCAAATAAACCTAATTACAGGCTTTTCTGAAACGTCAGGCTCTAGTTGCACGGTTCCAAATTGTGGGTCCTATGGAGAAGAAACGGCTAGAAACTCCATGGATATACTCTTTTTAGAATAGGTTATTGTTTATTACATCAAATTTATTCAAATAATGTGATTATAATGTAGGTTTGTGTCAGAAATAAACAATATTTTAAAATAATAACTTCTTAGGTTTTCGCGATCACTACACATTATAATAAAACAAAGTTTAACCGGATTAAATCGCGTATATTATTTAAATTGGTTTCCCTGACGTTTCGAAAGCTTTGCAGCATTTGGTGGTCGCAGGTAGACTAAGATGACAAGCGTCTAAATCAACATAACATCCTAATTTTAACAGAGAAGATGGTTGGCAGCTACCACCTGTTTGGAACCCAGTCCTAAAAATAATCAAGTCCCATGCATCGAAACAATTTTAATTAATAATATTGTACGGTAGATTAAAATAATTTTTTAGAAATATTTGTAAAGCTAAGCTGTAAGCTTTCGAAACGTCAGGGAAACCAATTTAAATAATATACGCGATTTAATCCGGTTAAACTTTGTTTTATTATAATATTTTAAAAGTGAGAATAATGCTTTTAGAAATAAACGTAAAAACAGTTACCATAGTATGTAGAAGCTGACCTGTCGCGACAGACGGCACCCGTTCACGAGCATCAGCCATCGCTTAACTTAACCATATTGAAGGGAACTTAACGACCCGACACTAACGCCACCATCAGCATGACATTTAAGTGATGGTTAAGTGGTAATGGGCCTTATATTACATCATCATTACAGGTAATTGGAGCTAAAGTAGTAACCAATGCTAGAACACCTGGGTCTCGTTGCTATGGCTATGTAACAATGGCAAGCGCTCAAGATGCAGAGAACTGTATCAAGAACTTACATAGGACAGGTAATTAATAATATCATTTTTTTTTTCCCTTGGAATCTAATTTTACATTTAAACCTCATGTACTGACGATTTATTTTTATTTGCTACGGTTTCTTCTTCAGAATTGCATGGACGAATGATATCTGTGGAAAAGGCGAAATCGGAGTCAGAATCGTCATCACGCCGCCAGCCGTCAGCGCGTTCTGAACGACGCTCTAGCAAAGAACGCAAGGAAGAACCTAAAGACAATGAGGTAGCTACTATGTATTGATAAATAATTATTTATTTATTATTCAAGCTTCAATAAATAATTATAATACCTATATAAATCGAATCATTTGCTTGTCTGTATAGGACAATAAAGAAGCAGATGAAAAACCTGGTGAAGTAAAACCAAAGGATGGTGAAGTGTCAGGAGCAGAAAGTACCAGATCCACCTCACGCACACGTGAGAAATCAAATCGCTCTGATAAGGTGAGTCTACTAATAATTGTTCCCTTTATGGCGGATGTTTTTTAGCGTCTGGGAAAACAATAGTATAGAAGTTAAAAAAAAGGTTTTGGTTTCCTTCCATACCTCGAAAGGAAAAAACTCAAACTCAAATCTTTTTTTTATCAGGATCGGGTAAAGATGTCAAGTCTAAAGTCCCTTGAAAGTATAAAAAATTCAAGCTATTATAAGACTAAAATCTACGCAATCAAAGGATATGGCACAAATTCAAACTGCTTTTATTTCAAATAGAGCTAATTACAGGAACTTGTGAAACTTTAGGCTCTAGTTACACAGTTCCAAGTTATGGGTCCTATGGAGAAAAATCGGCAAGCAGTTATTTCCTGAATAGTCAATTTATTTAGTATTTATTTATTTTTCAACAATTTACAGTGTGGTTGAATGTCACATTCAACCACACTGTAAATTAAATTAAATTATCTACAAACAGTAGATAATTTCATCCAGAAATTGTATTATATTGTATTGGTTGTATTTTCTGTAAAAGTCCGTCAGTCTTATGAATACAGTCAGGAGGCAATCTTAAAAGAAAATAAAAACTTTTGCAATTATACTTATCTGCTATTAACCAGGACCGGGCCAAACGAAGCACGAGGAGCCGTGAACGTCGACGATCGCCCCGTGAAGTTTTGTCCTTTTCCAAAATCTGGGTGAGTAATACAGGCTGCGTCGTTACATGCTCTACGTCACTCACTCATGCGCAATTACAGGCACTTTTGAAAGGTCAGGCTCTAGTTGCACAGTTCCAAATTGTGGGTCCTATGGAGAAGAACCGGCAAGAAACTCCATGGATATACTCTTTTTAAAGTAGGTTATTGTTTATTACATCAAATTTATTCAAATAATGTGAGTATAATGTAGGTTAATGTCAGAAATGAACAAGAGTTAAAAAGTGAGAATATTGCCTTTAGAAATAAACGTAAAAAGAGAGAACTGTCCCGACAGACGACACCCGTTCACGAGCATGACGCGAGCATCAGCCATCGCTTAACCATATTGTAGGGAACTTAACGACCCGACACTAACGCCACCATCAGCATGACAGACTTATGAGTCTGTCTGCTAGACAGCAAATAGGCAGGAATATATAGAATTACTGTAAAGACCGAGACTGTTTCTTGGCAAGTCTTTTAAAACCGGTATTGTGTGGTGTTATGCAGAAAGAGCGTGACGTGGCCCGCGCTCGCGAACGTTCCCGCGCCGCGCGGGAGGAGGAACGTCGCCGCCGCGCCGCCGAGGACGCGCTGCGCGAGCGAGAGAGGCGACAGCGACAGGAGAAGCATCGCCTTGTGTTAGAGAGGGAGAAGCTACGCGCCGAGAGGTACGGTCACGATACTTCCCGGTGGTACATTTTGTCGACAAAGTCCCTTGGACGAATCCTGCTACATTACACGTAGCTACCGCTGCCATCGAACATTGAGTGCAAGCGATTTTAGCCTTAGTGGTGGTTCACCGGAAAGATTTCCGACTGTCCGTACGATACGAGTGCATAGGTTTTTTAAAGGGCTCCCCACAGCCGAGTGGCGCCCCCACCAGTAAAAAAAATATTACTCGTTGAGTACATCAACAGGTGGACCGACGCCAGCCACCTGAAGAAGGTGGCTAGAGGACTGGATGCGGAAAGCAGAGGACCGAGTGTTCTGGCGCAATTTGGAAGAGGCCCAATTTTTCTTTCTTTTTTTGCCTATGTCCAGCAGTAGACTGCAATAGGCTGAGTTGATAAGTACATCATTTATCGAAAATGTGGTTGCACAGAATTGAAGTAAATGTACTATATGACCGAACGTCGATGCTTGGGGGAGGCCTATAACCAGCAGTGGACGTCTTGCGGCTGAAATGATGATGATGGTGATGAAAACCTCGCTAGCACTCCAAGAAGATTTTTTTTTAAACTGTCCAGCTATTTATATTAATCGAGTTGGAAATTGCTGGCGTGTTGCTGATTGGCGTATTGTTTTTTTTTAAATAATGAAGCAAGTGGGAGAAAAAACACATATCACATATAAAAGGAATACAAATAATTTAAAATGTTTAAATAAAAATTATAGTTTATACTTTTATATTCTTTGTAGAGAGAAGATTGAGCGCGAAAAGAATGAGCTACTTCGTTTGGAACGCGAGCGCCACAGACTGGAGCGAGAAAAGTTGGAACTGGAGAGACTAGAACTGAAACGTGCTCAACTAAGGTATGTACTATCGGCCGTTTTCAATAATAATTCATTTATTTATTCGGAGAATCTCCATTTGTATTAGGAACAATTTCCTTAAAAATTAGGTATTTTAATAATAATATAATGCGAGTATGTAATGTACATTATTAAATTCATTCAAGCTCTGGTGAGACAGCTAAAACTAACTGATCATCACCTGAATGAAAGCCTTCATTATTGCAGAGTCCACTTTACCAGCAATAACTTGTAGGATGCTATTAGTGCTCTCTCTCTCACACTCTGTTTATAGCTATCAACCCGAGCCTCAATAACCTATCTATCTACAATTTGCCCCACTCCTAGCTCCATAAATTTCATGTCAAATATCTACATATCTCTAGTAGTGCAAACCGTGGATAGATAAGTTATTGAAAACGGCCATATATCAACTTATTTCTTGAAACTGTAAAACTAAATGCTTTGTATGATCTTATGCAGTTCTTTATTTTCTCTAAAATCCTTGAGATCTACATTTCTGGTTATATAAGTCTTTCAACAGGAGTTTTGTCGTCATCGATTACATCAGTGTTAGTTTCCATATAGCGCGATAGATGTCGCTACAGGTAGAATACGTGGCTTTCGTCTTCTTAATGGGTCTTTTTACACATTTATATTTATGCACAGACCAGTAAGCCTCAAGATGCCACAAAAACAAAGTTTTGCATGAGAACACAGACGTAAAATGTTGGCGGGGACCGGGGGGCGAACGGCGCTTTATGATTGGTCGGCTCAAATGTTCGGTGATATGATTGGTGCCGCTCGCTGACGAGTGACGTCCCGATTGGTGGTTGGGCGTAAGATATGCAGTGCTACTGCATATGCTTTGTGACATGGGGTATCCGGCTAATAGGCGTCTAGAGGCTTACTGGTCTGTGTATTTATGTGATAAACCGAATTATACGCGGGTTTAAGTAAAGTTCCAATGAAATTGATGTGCAGACTGGAAGAAGAGCGTCGCAAGCGAGGCTACGAGGGCGGCACGTACCGCAAGGCGGCCAGCCCGCCGCCCGAGCCCACCTACGAGCGCGACGCCCGCCACAAGCGACCCGCGCCACCCGCAATGGTATGTTCCACACACAGAAATAGAAAAGAAAAAAAAAAAAAATATGAAATAGAATGGAAAAGTGGGGGGGCGCACGTGCCAACACTTTGCACCATAGTGCAGGGCATTTCAAAGCCTTTCTCAAAAGAAAGAATCATTTATTTGCGTAGAATACAGGTGGTACCAGATATAAAATTGGTGGTTTAGGAACAGTGCTATATTCTGCTTTTATTAATCATGCAAAAATCCAGTATAGATGAAACCAATTGAACTATTAATTTATTTATTGTCAGTACGCCTTATGACTTGTTTCTCTAAATACTGTATGAAAAGGCATTTTTGCACGCAAAAATGCCTTATTGTGCTGTTTCTAAATTCGGAAACAAAAGCTGTAAAGTACATTTGATTAAAGTTATTTTTTTTAAATTAATGGCGTCAATATGTAAGGCGTAGTTTGTTCGAAAGTTGCCACGCATAAATCGCAAGTAAAATTGTGATTACAACCATTCTACTCTATTTCTGTGGTTCCACATATGTCGTCTCGTATGTCGACACAGATAACCGTCACAAGCGTGGCTAACATAAGCTCTATATAAAATACGTCAAATTTATATCTCTAGTAGGGCAAATCGTGGATAGATAGGATATTAATTTTGGCTGTTAGTAAATGGCACGTACCGCAAGGCGACCAGCCCGCATATAAGCTGGTCCGTGTTGTGCAGAAATGTCCCAACCCACAACACGGAAAGTTATTCACGTTTGAAAGAAAAATACATTTTTCTGGTGACAGTAACAATATTACTTACATAATGTTCTGCATAATATTTTAAATATAATTGAATATATTTTTTGATATCATTTATTATTTTTAAGAAGTCTATACATTGAATGTTGGTCAATTTGTGGGTTGGATCACTTCTGCACAACACGGCCCAGTTATTCTCGTAATGACAGACTTGCCAAAAACGAAGATTATTATTGTTTTTGGGAGATTTTTGTTTATCTTTTCTTAGCCATTTGGCTAGTTTTAACTACTATATTTACGAACTGGGAGCCAAGTAAATGTAGAGTGTTGTGTGTAAAATTTATGTTGAAGGTGTGTTGTGTTTTTCATTTTTGCCTATCTGCATGAAGTTTCTCACTATTCGACAGGTGTTGAAAGTAGCGACTTTTTGTAAGGTTGTATAGATATTATTTCAAATTTAATAAATTCAGTACGGAGAAGATGATTGGGGATAACACCAATTGTGGAGAGAACAATAGGAATTACATCAACTTTTTCAAGTCTCCAAATTCTTGTAACTTCTTCTTTGAGTTCAGTATATTTGCTTATTTTTTCAGCAATTTTTTTATTACCATTCAATTTGAATTACTTGTTTGGTGAAGTGGTCGCAAGCGCGACTGGCCGACTGCAGAGCGTGGGTTCCTGGGTTCGATTCCCGAGTCGGGTATAGTGTTATTAGGTTTTTTTATTAGGAAATTTTCAGTAGCAGCCCAGAGTCTAGATTCCTTTCCGGTTAATGGCAATGGACTCGCCCCTTATTACATGGTACTTATGAATATAACTGGTGAAATGTGGGTGTTGTATACACTTCTGCCTACTCCTACGGTGAATACAGGCGTGATTTTATGTTATGTTAAAAATCTTGTAAAGCTACCAGTAGACTAGACAACGTCAACACATAGACGCCACGTAACAGACGACCGATGTCTCCAACACATCTATGAAATTTCACTAATGTAGGTCGCCACTATTCGCCACTTAAAATCGTCAAATCAGTTTCGACCACTTACATGATCCGTCAAAACTGCCGCGTTAGTGATTAGCCAATAGCCGCCTTGGTAGGGCCAATCAGATTGCAGTAGCCTCAGTTAGTGGCAGAATTTATTGTACGCATTATATTCAACATTAGGCGTCTATTGGGCTGTATTGTCGTAGAGACTAGACCATCAAAGGTAATCTTATTTTCAATTGACGCAAGTCTAGCATTGTATGCTGTGGACGCGACCCTCAGCAGTCCAGGAAAGATAAAGAAAAATACTCAGCATTATATTTGGTGCCCCTCGAAACTATCGATATTATTCATTTTATACTAACATAATTATTTATTTGTCTCAGTCGTCAAGTCGCAGTCAGTTCGAGGCACCGCCGCCGCCTCGCTTCGAGATGGCGGCCAGTTATGAGCGAGGTGCTGACAAGCGAGACCGCGACCGTGACTATAAACGGGAGTATCCGCGACATGTCTCATGTGAGTATACAACCTTAAGACTTGTCTTCAAAAAGAGGTCCCAAAATATGTCATTAAGGTGAATGCTACTGGGTAGCCCGCAAAATTCTAAATTTCTTGCGTTTTTTGCCAATTGTAGCTCTATTTCGCGTTGTATATCAGTCGAAATATAATTCGCGGTAGTAATAACAATATGTCTATGTCCAGCAGTGGACGTCTTTCGACTGTAATGAATGAAAAAAAAAAAAAAAATAACAATATATCTACTGAATGATACTCATAAAAAATATAAACCTAGCTCTCTAAGCTCTACAAGCTCGAAAATTGATAATTTGATCGTAAATTAATATTATCGAGCTTTTAAAGCATATAGAGCTAGATTAATATTTTTTATGGGTATTATTCAGTACATATATTGTTACTACTGCCGCGAATCATATTTCGACTGATATACAACGCGAAATAGAGCTACGATTTGTGAAAAAAGGCAAAAAATAATGATTTCGCCGGCTACCCTGTAGCATTCACCTTAAACTATTATTTTATGGGCTAGAATTAGAAAATCCAATTACTAATTTGAATTGACGGTTTGTATTATAATAATAGAAAAGTTCCATGTGTTCCGTGTAGTGCCGGACATAAAGAATTGCCCCACCCCAATCTCTTCCCATGGGTGTCGTAAAAGGCGACTAAGGGATTCACCACAGGATGGGCAGCAGCGTTCTCCGAGTATTTAACCAACCAACTGCGATCGCCAACCCGCCTGCCAAGCGTGGTGATTATGGCATATCCCCCCCCTTTTGGTGAAGGCCTATGTCCAGTAGTGGACGTTTTTCGGCTGAAATGATGATGATGAATAGAAAAGTATGTATATTATTACTAGTATTCCTGTTATGGCATCAATCAAGTTAAATATGCTTATACTAGGATAGTAAAGTTCTGGTGCAGGTATTGTCGGGCCATGGTTGCTTCGGCAGATACCTGCACAAGGTGGCGAGACGGGAAGCTACTCCCGTGTGCCATCAGTGTGGCTGCAGTGAGGACACGGCTCTTCATACCCTGGCGCACTGTCCTGCATGGGAGGTGCAGCGCCGTGCTCTCACTGCAGTAATTGGGGGAGACCTCTCGCTGCCAACCGTGGTCAGGGCCATGGCTGACAGTGGGGGGGCCTGGGAGGCTGTCACGTCCTTCTGCGAGGATGTCATCTCGCAGAAGGAAGCGGCGGAGCAGGTTAGGGAGGAAGACTCCTTCGCTGATCCGATCCGCTGCAGGAGGACGGGACGGCGCAGGCGGCTTTATGGCGACCTGATGCCGCCCTAAGAGAGGCCAGTGGGTGATAGATTGGGGATTCTATCATCCATGCTGCAAGGCCCTCGAGCTGCAGTGATGTCCCACGTGTGCCCGGACATCGCTGAAGGAGAGTTTAGGTTGGAAGTGGAAGGCCCTGAAGTGGGCCGCGCTGGTTGGGTTGCGAATGCCATGCATTGCAGTTCTCGTAGCCCATCCACCCAAGGCGAGAGTAGGCACACGGCGGAGTTTTTAGTGGGTGCGAGTCCCACATACCCACACCGCCTCCCCGGGTGGTGTGACATGCGATAGGCATTTTCTCCGTCTCAAAAAAAAAAAAAAAAGATAGTAAAGTTGTAATCACCATTTTATCTTAAATTAAATAATATTATATTTGCAGCTGCCAACCTGAAATACTCCAGCAATGGTGGCGCTAGCGAAGACTCGCGACAACCGATGCCACCCGGTACCAGGCCCAAAGAGCCCAGGTATGTTTCGGGAACTACATCTATCCATTGCTGCCGTCAAACCCACCTAGCTTGCCTTCACTCATCATAGAGACATAGATAACAAGTTTCCATTAACAATCAACTAACTTAACTTTAAGCTTCATTTGTAAACTAAATTACCCATTTAAGAAAAAGTACTCCTGTTTGTCTATTGAGAAGAATCAGGGGCAGTCCCAACAATATCCTGAAGGCGATAGCAGCAGATACTTGCTCTGCTATGATTAAAAAATTTGTGCATAGAGTGATCACCTAGCTGTCGGGTGATCTATGCAAAAACAATATTATAATATATGTCACTTTATTGTGTTACTAACAATAGTATTTAAGTTCATGTCTGTTACTAACAAATTATGGATCTTTTAGCTGTCCGAAATAAAGTACTTGATTTGATTTGATTTGATAGTGTTTTTTTTTTATAGTTTGGCAAAACAAGCTAAAGGCCCACCTGGTGTTAAGCGGTCACCTTTGCCCATCTTCATCTTCTAGCGTGTTCAGTCCATGGCCCATTTGCTTACTTGTCCCTTGTGCCCTGTCAACTGTACAAGAGTCGACCTAAACGAAGCCACAAACCTTTGCCCATAAACACTGCAATACCACCTACGTTGTTGCCTTAATTGGTACCGCAAGTCGGTTCGCCAAACTGAGACATGAAGATGAAAAGTCTAATGTGATTGTAATTTCACCGGCTCCCGTACCCTTCACGCCGAAACAGCAATGCAAGCATCACTGTTTGGCGGCAGAATTAGATACGGTGGTAATACTTCACCGGACGAGCTCCTTCACAAAAACAAAACCACTAAGCACCCCATTTCCTTACCACGTTTAGTAGAGCTCCACTAAACGTGGTAAGGAAATGGGGTGCTTAGTGGTTTTTCGCATGCTTATAGGTGCGGCACGCTATGATTGCATTTTTGACGTTTGCCTGCTCATGAAGAACCGTAAATATTGACAGCTACGTATGAAGGAACAATTGCCGTACTTTATTGTCAATACTGATGCACTGCTACAGCAATATTATTTTTCGAAATTCTAATCTATAATTCAAATTCTATTGATTTCTACTGTTTTTTTATGTATGTCACAGAAAATTTGAGTAAATAGCGATTAAAACAAATGGCTAGACGTTATGTTTATTGAATAATTTGGCAAATTATTTACTTTATGTAGATATTATTCATAATAGCTAGTTGGAGTTGGTCAAAGTAATAAATCTGGTCCCAATCGCTAACGATTCTAGGGGGTCTACTCCCGTTCGACGATATTCGATAAATCGTACGATTCATCGCACAATTTGCTACTCCGGTCAACCATCGTTCCCTTATCGCATGCGATGATCGTGTTTTGACGTTTGTTTCTCTCATCTCAGGTAAATTGTATACGACTATGAACCGTAGTCTATCTTAATTGTGCCTTTTTTATGTGCCTATCTTTATTATTTAAGTATCAGTCGGAACGAAAGTTCGTACTTCGTTTGTCGTTCGTAAAACGCGAGTAGACCTACTGGTGATTACATTGAAACGAAACTACTACTTACTTACTACTTTACTTTCAATTCAATTTTTTTAAAGTTATGGCTCCATCGTTATTCGATGATTTTGCCAATGTCAAGGTAGGAAAAGACACAGTGATAAGTTCTTAGTTTAAAATGTTGCTTATCATAAATACTTTTGAATTTGAAATGTGTCACAACACTGTTG
The DNA here is from genome assembly GCA_949699075.1 of Asteroscopus sphinx. Classification (NCBI taxonomy): domain Eukaryota; kingdom Metazoa; phylum Arthropoda; class Insecta; order Lepidoptera; family Noctuidae; genus Asteroscopus; species Asteroscopus sphinx. The sequence continues at coordinate 13,359,708 of OX453022.1, read as the reverse complement.
GAAAATGTCAAAAACGCCATCATAGCGTGCCGCGGGTATAGTTTGTTTTTGTAATGGTAATGAATGCGTATTTCAGTCGTTCGTACGAGCCCCGCGACAGCCGCTCGTACCGCGCCTCCCCGCCCGGCAAGCCCGAGCCGCGCAGCTGGACCGCGTCCAGCCGCTACCCCGATGCCGCGCCGCCTTCTAAAGGTAGACACTTCTTCGCAGTTTTACATATGTTACAAAGCCATTCCCGCCACACTGTCACTGACCGATTGATGTTTATAGAACCTTTACATTTTGAGGTGTCGAAACGTTATTTATATTTTTAAATGTAATCATCATCAGCCCATTACTGTCCCACTGCTGGGCACGGGCCCCTTCTCAGATTGAGAAGGATTCAGGTGTTTCATTGTAATATTTTATTATATTAAAATGTCTTACGGCCAAAATTAATATCCAATCTATCCACGATTTACCCTACTAGAAATAGAAATTTGACATATTTTGTATGGACCTTATGTCAAATTCCTATCTCTAGTAGGGCAAATCGTGGATAGATTGGATATTAATTTTTGCCGTTAGGCTGCGGGCACAAAACGATCTGCGGCCGGCGATAACGGGGGCGGCGGGCAATGCTCTATGGGAACACCTATAGTACGCCGCCTGCCGCCCCGCCATTGCTGGCCGCCGCTTGTTTCTGCCCGCAGCCTAAAAGCTCGATTCACATCTGCAGACACTACGTGGTGGCAGCCACGTACCGGCTCAGACATTAAAAAATAAAACACCGTTACTGGAATCGAGCTTTATTCTTACTGAAATAAAGTGCTATTACTATTTTTAGTTTTATTCAAAATGATAAAAAGTACTAAGCTAAACAGGTTTTTTGCGTTATTAGGTAGCAACAGTGGTGGCGGAGGCAGCGAGGCGTGGTCGGGCGGCGAGGCGCGCTACGCCGGCTACGAGGCGCGCTACGCGCCGCAGTACCAGCCGCCCCCGCCCGGCGCCCCCTACCCCGACCGCTACGCGCCGCCGCCGCGCGACTACCCGCGCAAGTACTAGCACCAGTAAGTAGCAGTACAGCCGCCCCCGCCCGGCGCCCCCTACCCCGACCGCTACGCGCCGCCGCCGCGCGGCTACCCGCGCAAGTACTAGCACCAGTAAGTAGCAGTACAGCCGCCCCCGCCCGGCGCCCCCTACCCCGACCGCTACGCGCCGCCGCCGCGCGACTACCCGCGCAAGTACTAGCACCAGTAAGTAGCAGTACAGCCGCCCCCGCCCGGCGCCCCCTACCCCGACCGCTACGCGCCGCCGCCGCGCGACTACCCTTACTTATATACATATGTTATCATTGTTTTTCTTCTCAAAAGAGACGGTCAGAACGAGTCTCGCTTTCACGTTCTACCTATGGGATACTAACACAAGTATTTTTGTTCTATTTCAGGTTTCGATGACCCATGGCGTCTTAATTTTCAAGTTCACGTTTTTATTTCATGTGTTTGAGTGAATGTTATTATTTCAGAATGTGGTAAACTTTCTTATGTAGCTAAGAGGGATAGTATCTATCTCTGAATGTTTGCTCGTGGTATTAAAAATGTGTTAATTATATCACTATCACTAAAATGTAATATTCGTCACTATAAATGTGACTTTTGACTTGAATTATCGTCATCGGCCCTACTAAAAGCTAAGTGGCGCCCCCATTACTCGCTGAGTACATCCTTTAACGGTAATTAGTTTTTAACAATTGAAGTACAAGTACTGTAGTTTAATCAGAAACTATTAACTCTGTAAATTTTAGTTGAAGATTGAAAAAATGCGAAAATTTGCTTTTTCTATCTACAACTACAGCAAACCATAATTTACAGAGTTAATAGTTTTTGACTCGAGTACAGCACCTGTACTACATCTGTTAAAAACGTATTTTCGATAAATTATGTACTCAGCTAGTAATATTTCTTTTACTGATGGAGGCGCCACTTAGCACTTAGTAGCGCTTTAAATATGGAGTCTTGCAAGACTACCTTTCGCCCGTGGATTTCCCTCGTGGCTTCTAGGGAAGCGATAAAATATATTTCTCATTCCTTTCTAGATCAAATGTGACGGCTTACCCTTCTAAGCTAGGGAATATAATAATATAATTTTTATGTAACTAATATAATTTTATTTTGTGTTCTGTTACATCCATACTCCAATACTTCGATGAAATATACTATACAACATGTTGATCTGTATAGGTGCCATATTTAAGGAGGTGACTATACCACTGATACTGAACACGAATCAATAAAAAAATTAACAGCAAATTTTTGTTGTTGTTTAAATACCTATTTGTAAACAAACAAATTCCGTCCGTATGTCGCGTGCGAGTGCGACACAAAAACGATGCGTGCAAAACCACCACAACAATTTGCAGGTATTTCCCCTTTGAAAGATTCCCCTACCTTTGAAAATGCCGCCGACGACTTATTTTCAGAGGCATTCGGGATTTATTCTCAAACCCTCGTTTTTTCCAAGGGTATTAAATAATCGTAGAATGTGTTAAGTATTTTTAGATGAATAAGCACATTAGTTATCATTTGCTCTGGAAATATGGCATGGTTACAGATCAAAATGTCTCCGCCATAAAATTTACTAGTTAGTAATTTATGTTTATGACAACGACAAGTACGACACTCCAACCTTTGTTTGCACATTTGGAGTATACGTATAGTTTTAATTTATTTTTTTCTGCACATTTTAGCACCGTGAAAACGTCTAACCGCTAGAGCGGTCGTAAAGCAGCTGAGAGCGAAACTACACGTCTCATTATTGCACACTAGACGGTGCCGTTTTTCGAGCGGCGATCTATAGCATATTTGATCGAAACTAATATATTTCCATATAATATAAGGTACAAACATTATTAGTTGAGGCTCTTTTAAGGGGTGAATGTACGGTCACAATACTTCGCGGTGGTACATTTTGTCGACAAAATCCCTTGAACGAATCCTGCTACATTACATGTACCTACCGCTGCAATCGAACATTGAGTGCAAGTGATTTTAGCTTTAGTGGTGGTTCACGGAAACGATTTCTGGCTGTACTTATCATAACGAACAACTTTTACCATATATTTTAATAATAATAATAATTCATTTATTTCAGGCATCAAGGCCCATAAAAATACATAAAACAATATACAATGATATAAAACATACATATACATTTTGTCGAACGACATTGATGGATTGTATGGAATAGTATGTTTTTGTTATTACTGGGTTGTTGTAGTAAAAGTTGTTCGTTATGATAAGTCCATTCATCACTTAAAAGGACCTCGGCCTATAATATTACACCTTATTACATCAAGGTGATTGGCACAGTACGATAAATGTTAAGTGCTCGTTAAAGTTAAAAGTGTGGGTAAATGGGAGTTACAAAGTAGAAAAAGCCCTCTGAAACCTATAATAAAGTTTCCATTACTATAAGAGTGTTTTACTAAAGACATGGCTAAAAGGTCTTAGCAACCAGGCCATACACCTATTCAAATAAAAAATATAGTAGACAAATACAAATATTGTGCGCGCTACTTTTGACTTATTTCATCATGAAACTTGAACAAAATGAGTTAAAATATTAAAAAATGTACAGTCATCATCGTAAAAAAAACATTATTATTCTTAAATCTTTGTACAAAGAAACATTGAACACAATAGGCTAGTACGATTACTTTGTAATGTTTTATGTAAAGTATAGCTTATATCGTGATAAGTAATAAATAATATTATAAATGGGCATAATCATAGTTTTATTACTATCTTTAGGGCCGGTATTTCAATAGTCTGATAACTTTTAACTCAGGAATAAATGTGACATCTTGACAGATTTTCTATACTACAACTGTCAAAATGTCAAACTTACTCCTCAGTTAAAAGTTAACTGGCTATTGAAAGACCGACCCTTAAAAACATACATATTTTTACCCACAAATGTTTCTATCTGTTTCGATTGCCTCAAATTATTGGCGTTACCCTACAGAGCACGCTTCGTTTCCGTGCTGTGACTTAACGGCACAGACCAGTAAGCCTCAAGACGCCACATGAACAAAGTTTTGCATGAGAAAACAGTCGTAAAATGTTGGCGGGGACCGGGGGGCGGACGGCGCTTTATGATTGGTCGGTTCAAATGTTCGGTGATATGATTGGTGCCGCTCGCTGACGGAGTGACGACCCGATTGGTGACTGGGCGTAAGATATGCAGTGCTACTGCATATGCTTTGTGACCGGGGGTATCCGGCTAATAGGCATCTAGAGGCTTACTGGTCTGTGCTTAACGGGCACGATACTTTCCGGCCCATCAACTACCAGGCCCCTCAGAAAGTATTGCGAAAAAAAGTTTTTATATATGGGAGACTGGCCAGTTATAATGTTTTTCGAAAATATAATTATTTATAAGTAAAAATAAGTAAGTTCCAATTTCAAAATTTCCCTCCACATTTTTTGCGAGTTAATTCAAAGTATTGTGTCTCACTGAAATATGGATCTGCGCCGGGAACATTTTAGAGCTATGATTTTATACGATTTCAAGTGTCGCCTGAAACCGGATGAATCGTACGATAGACTTCAAATGGCATTCATGGATGAAGGCCCTTCCAAGGCAACCGTGTATCGTTGGTATAACGAATTCAAGCGCGGTCGACCAACTTTGGGGGATGACGAAAGAAGCGGTCGCCCTTTGACGGCTGTTACCGAAGAAAACGTGCTAGCAGTGAAAAATTTAATCCAAGACAATAGGCGAATTACATATCAGGAGATTCAACACATATTGAAGATTGGATCGGGAAGCGTTCACGAGATTCTACACAGCCATCTTCGCGTGAGGAGGATAGTATCACGCGGGGTGCCGCACAACCTCACCGATGCTCAGAAGCAGGCCCGGGTGGAATGGTGCCGTGATATGCTTAACAAATTTGAAGCAGGCTCGTCTCGGCGTGTTTACGACATCGTTACAGGTGATGAGTCCTGGATTTATCAATACGACCCAGAAACCAAGCGCCAGTCGACTGTTTGGGTGTTTCAAAATGAGCCAACGCCTACCAAAGTGAAGCGATCTAGAAGCCCGTAAGATTTTGATCGCTAGCTTTTTTAATTTGACTGGCCACTTGGTATCAATTCCCTTACGGGATCAAAGAAGCATTAATGCCGAATGGTATACTACCAAATGTTTGCCAGAAGTTTTCTCTGTTATAAGCAACAAGCGACCAAACACAGGGCTCCGCGGGCTACTGCTCCACCACGACAATGCACCTGCGCACACCGCACTCAAAACGAGGGACTTCCTGGACAGCACGCCAGTCAAACTCCTGGGTCACCCTCCTTACAGCCCTGATCTAGCACCGTGTGACTTCTTTTTATTCCCAAAAATAAAAAATCTGCTCAAAGGGATACAATTTTCGTCGCCGGAAGATGCGCTGGCTGCGTTCGAGCAGGCTGTAAACGAGGTGTCTGCGGCGGACTGGAAAAAGTGTTTTGAAAACTGGTTTAGGCGCATGAATCTTTGTATAGAGGCTGGTGGAAAGTACTTTGAAAAGATTTGATAAAAATATATGTACGTATAGAACAATTTTTTTTAGTTTCGCAAAACTTTCTGAGTGTCCCACGTATATGCCAAAAATCACGTCAATCGATTACTCTATTGCTGCGTTGAGTGGAACAAACCATCTCACAGTCTGTTATTTTGCCTTAGTTGCGGCCATCCTTATTTTTTGAGGCTTTTAGAAAGATAATAACCAAACAAAACTTCTATTAAAACCCCCGTGGTTTTATGTGTCATAGTTTTCAACATATTTCGAAAATCGAGAAAAATCCATAGAAACAATAGAAACGTGTTTTAGGCTCTCATAATGAACATTTTACAATAAATGTTTCATGGCACGCTAGCCATTAACTTAATGCATCATTACATCTATTTTATCTTAAAAAAATGCGTTCTACTAGGCGTCAATTTTATTTTTTCTATGATTTCATAATAATTTTTTTTATGGTCATTCTTAACATGGTCGCATTTTATTTTTGTGTGTCAATGTTTAGTACAATACTAAGTATTACCACAAAAAAAATAAGAAGCAACGAACACAAGAACTCGGAGATATTCAATTTTAAAGTTTTAATTTAGGGTTGTCAACTAATGTAGGCGCCTCTAACAAACGACCAATTTCGCTCGGAATAAATTTGCTTCTTCAATTATTATAATTTCCTATTACTATTTCTGAAGCATTATCCTTGGTCTAATCATGTCTTAACTAACACGCTTTTATTAGATTCACCTGTAACTAACAAATCATGAAACAAATCTTGTTTATTATTCTTTTTTGTTTTGTAAGTGCATGCACTTACATCAAAATGAATCTTCGATGAAGGATATTATGTGGAATTGGGAAGGGGTCCGCCCTCGTTAGATAGAATGTCAAAACCCAATTTCCATACATAATATCTGGAGAAGCGGGGGTGAGGTGTCATGGAGCCGTCAAAGACCCATGGCACTGCTTTGCCTCAGCAGGTACTGACCCGTCCTGCTGGGGGATGTCCTTCTGGGCCCCGACCAGAGGACTTAATGCAAGGGGGGCATGAGGGCGCCAACCCTCATGCTGGTCAGCGAGTGGCAACTCCAACGACTAACAACGAAAGCACGAACACGGATCTGAAGAAATCACTCACGAAATTGGAAATTTATAAAATTTTGGTAGATAAGGCACATTTGCACGGGGTTCATAAAAGACCTTTGGATCTCGATTCAGAGGAACGATGCCTAATCGTATTAAACACTTTATATCCAAATGGAATTCCGAACAATATCGATAGCCAAAACAATGAATTTAAATACAATCTTTCAAAATTTTTAAGTAAATGTGAAACTTTATATCGCAGTAGTAAACGGAATTTCAAACGATTTTGTAATAAAAACAAACACTGGCTTTCCACTATTTTTGACATTGAAATACCAAAAGTGAATATCGAGGAAAGTCCTTTACCACAACAAAGTATTATAGAATTGGATGAGGCACATTTTTTATTACCAAATAATCCTTCAACTTCGAGAAGTAGTAGCTATGCCTTACAAAAAACTTCAAGACACCAAGAACCTGAAGACCCGATACCTGAAACTTCTTTTGGCGCTCATTCCAGTTTCACATCAAATACACATTTATTACAAAATAATCCTTCGACTTCGGGAACTAGTAGCTTTGACTTACAAAAAACTTTAAGACCCCAAGAACTTGAACCTTCAATAGATCCGAAACCTGAAACTTCTTTTGATGCTTCATCCAGTTCCACATCTACATTTTATGAAAATTTAAGTGATCGCCAAAAGCGCCGTGCACGGAAAGATCTTGAGGAATCGCTTGACGGAGAACCTCATTCAAAACTAATTAAAGTTATGTCGAGAATAGTAACAGACGAAACCGGCGAAAAACTAAATAAAAGTTCTGCTCAGGAGTTTGAGTTTATAATAAAGGAATGCTTGAAAAGTCCAACTCGGCCTAAAAAAATCGCGGGAACCATAAAGTCAAAATCGGAACCCAAACCCTATTCTCCTGATGAAGCTCTTTGTTTAATGATTGATATAAAACTATCAGTGGAAGACTATATCTACATGCAACAAGGTGCCAAATCTCGAGGATTTAATATTTACCCTCCCTATTATAAGATACAAAAAGCTAAAAAACATTGTTATCCTGATGTTGAAATTGAAATATCAGAACGAGAAGCCAAAGTACCTTTAAATGATTTACTTATGCACACGTTTCGACGAATCATTGACTCTTGCGACCAAAGGGTTTCGGAATATTGCAATCAAAAACAGTTAGATACACTTCACTGCGTTTTTGAGGGTTCATGGGGTTTTGATGGTAGCACAGGACAGTCAACATATAAGCAAACGTTTTCTGATAAAATTGATGACGAACACTGCCTCTTTGCTACTACCTACATTCCGTTGCGCATAAAAAGTCTTGATGGTTTTGTCTTATGGTCAAACCCAAATCCACAATCTTTTAGATTTTGCCGACCAATAAAAATACAATACAGATCAGAATCAAAAGATCTGATTCTGGAAGAAAGGAACCGGGTAGAAGAAGAAATTAAAAATCTTTCACAAATTTATTCGGAAATTTCTGCTGGATATGTCGTTGTCGGAGATCCAAAATTATACCTCACCATAATTGACGGAAAAGTCTTTAATGTCATCACAAATACCAGCTCACAATTACGGTGTGCGTGTTGTGGAGCTACTTGCACCGAGTTTAATAAACTTGACGAAGTGGCAAAAAAACCATTAAATCAGGAAGCTTTACTTCACGGAATAAGTCCACTGCATGCCTGGATCAGAATATTCGAATTTTTGTTGCATTTAGGCTATAAAAATGATCCAGACGTGCAAAAATGGAGAGTTACAAAAAACTCTCCCGAAGGTCGTATTGTGGAAAGAAGAAAAAAACAAATTCAAACGGACATTAGAAACAAAATGGGTTTGCTGGTAGATGTAGTAAGGCCTAATGCAGGAACAACCAATGATGGCAACACTGCCCGTACTGCATTGTCAGATTCAAACCGGAAAACATTTGCAGATATTCTTGGAATTGAGGAATGGCTTGTTGAGGATTTACACACCATTCTTGTGACATTATCAAGCGAGTTGGAAATCGATTCTCAAAAGTTTCAATATTTTTGTGAAAATCTCGCTGTTAAATACGTGCAAAAGTACAACTGGTGTTATATGTCAGTTACTCTGCACAAGATACTGATGCATGGAGCAAAAATAATAGAATCTATTTCCTTACCCATTGGAATGCTGTCAGAACAAGCCGGTGAATCAAGGAACAAGTTTTGGCGTTACGACCGTGAGCATCATACCCGAAAATTAGATCGCAAAACAACAGTGTTCGACTTGTTTCACCGCGCGCTAGAGTCTTCCGACCCATTCCTATCGCTGATGTCCATTGGCAACCGACATAAAAAGAATAAACGTTCCGTTCTTCCCGGCAAGGTTCTGTCACTCTTAAAACCGACAATGGAGAATATTATTACCCATGATCCACTACCGCAAAGTTTTGCTGATATTCCTAATACTGAATTGGTAACAGACGCTTCTGATGATAATATACTCGTATTATCATCAGAAGAAGTTTTGACAAACTCCGATGATGACTGCTAGGTTAGCGTCACGTATCGTTGTAGTCTTAGAGCATTGAGAACATTATAGTAATTGTTTTCAGACAACAGAAACCCAGAAAGAGACACAGAAAGACACCAGAAAGAGTTTACTCAAAGTTAGTTAAATACTTGGTAAATATCTGGCACTTTTATTTAATTTTTTTATTTATTCAATTGCGACAACCCTATTTCCATAGAAATTTCAAAAATATTTAGAAACTCTCTATCTTCGTATTCCTGCTATTGACGCATGTCATATTTTAGTGTATTATTGACAATAACATTACGCATATATTTAAATGAAAATAAGATGCGACCGTGATAAGAAAACATGAAAAAAAAATGTTTTGTGTTAATCGGTAAAAGTAAAAAATCTCCTAATATATCAAAGGTACGATGCCCCATTTTTTTATCTAAATATATATTATGCTGTTACTTTATTTAAAGGACTAACTAGATATGTATTACAACAATTTTCGAAAATAAAAATTAATTTTGTTTTTCTCACTTTTCAATGAAACCTTAATAACTTTATAATTATACAAAAAAAATACCATAGGTCTTTCTGCCAAACCTTTATCGTTACTATAGCTATCGAATAAAAACATAAAATGGACATGGCCGCAACTAAGGCAAAATAACAGACTGTGCATCTATACTATAATAAAACTGTAAAGGTCGAAAAGTCTGTACATTGAGTTTTTTTTCGCGAAAACCGGCTAGGGGGACTAGAAATAAGCTATAGAACACGAATCAATCGTTTAAAAAATGTATGTCTGTCTGTCTGTTTGTTACCTCATCACGTGAAAACGGCTGAACGGATCGTAATGAAACTTAGCATTTGTATTGGTATTAGTCTAACTTAAAATATAGGGTATGTTTTATCTGAATCAGTTGAGTAGATCCAGCGATACAGCTTGACCCCTCTGTTGTATTAAGTTGCATACAAAGTAGAGGTCATGATTGTTGTTTGGTGCAGGTTGCAGGTTCCTAGAAATACAACTGGATTCTATTAGTATTATAGAAAATATAGAATAACATAACATAGCCCATCACTGTCCCGCTGCTGGGCATGGCCCTCTTCTTGGAATGAGAAGAGTTAAGGAACTGGATATTGTTAGTGTAATAGATTATCATAACATAATCAGCTCATTACCTACTGCCCCACTGCTGGACACGGACCTCTTCTCGGAACGAGAAGAGTTAAGAAACTAGAAAATATAGAATAACATAACGTAGTCAACCCATTACTGTCCCACTACTGGGTATGGCCCTCTTCTCAAAATGAGAATAGTTAATGAACTGGATATTATTAGTATTTTAGAATAACATAACATTACCAGCCCATTACAGCCCCACTGCTGGACACGGGCCTCTTCTCAGCATAAGAAGAGATGTGGTTAGTGTTATAGAATAACATAATCAGCCCAATTACTTCCCACTGCTGGGCACGAGCGTCATCTCAGAATGAGGGAGTTTAGGGCTAATTCCATGAAATTCCATCACCCTAGCCGGTTGGCTGTAAAAATAAAATATAGTATGGTCGGTAAATAGTGTAATCGTCTGTGTAGGCGCTTATATGTATATATTTGAAGATATTGTGTTCATAATTATGACACGATGTTATTTACCGACATCCACGCGGACGGAGTCGCGGGCACAGCTAGTGGTATAATAAGATGTTTCACCAGGTATTCTCTTCCCGCAATGACAGCGCGATGCCTCCAAGCTACGTCACGATCAGTGCTGCCATTGATTGATATCTTCAATATACTTATGGAGATTTTTGTTCATAATGAATATAAAATAAATTCCTAACTAGCCTATTTGTTATCTCGTGTTATTCATCTAATTAGTTAATAAAGGAAACTATATTAAATTACTAGTTAAAAAGTGATTCTTTATAGAAGAAAGTAAATGAAAAAATGCATTTTGCTCGGGTAATTTATTTTCACAAAGTGGCAGCACATCAAACTGACAAGTGTCGCGCTAACAGCCCGCTATTGGCTCCAACTCTTGACATTGGCAGAATTGTCGACAACGGCATTGCTTGCCATACGAAAAAATAGAATAGAATAGGCTCCACGGCCGATGACGTAGTACGGAGGCAATCACGTGACCTAGCTGTCACGGGAAGAGACTACCTGGTGTTATTATTAGAAGTGGGCGTTTAAACGAAAACCGCTTAAAAAGTCTAATAAAAAAAAAAAGCGTATAAGCACGCTTAGTGATTTAAGCAGATTTCGTTTAGACTTTTTCGTAAACCAAACTTATGCTTTCAATAGTACGATTGAAATGTAATCTTATTCTTATGACTATAAGACCCAATTTCAAAGTTGACGGGTGGTTTGATAAGCGGCAGAATTAAATTTTATTAGTTTACGTAAAATTTGTTTAGAGAAATCACTTTTTTATTTTGTTGATTATTTTCGTATCGTTTAAACGTTTTTGACCTTGATTGATTTGCTTTCGCTTTGGCGCTCAGTTTATTTTTTGTTGTCAACGAGTGAATGCGTTTTTGAATGTTCTCCTCGGTAATTACGCGACGATTGTAGTTTGTTTGTATAGTTTTTAGTGAAATTGTAAATAGAATAGTGTAATCACAGATTTTCAGTAATCTGAGAGTGAAGTAATGAAAAGTAAATTTTTTTAGAAGTGAAAAACGAAAAGCGACAAAAGCGTAAAAAAATTCATTGGCAGAAAAAAGCACAACGTTTACGATTTGAAGCCGTTTTTCCCAAGTTTAGTTATTATACCATGGTTCAGAGCTCGCACCAGTCGGGAGTAAGGCTTGCAATCTTAGGCCCGTATTTATATTTCGTTGCCCGTATTACAGAAGCTTCCTCAAGTACAGTTTAAAATCTAATCACCTGATCACTACTTAAGGATAGCGTTACTTGAGTATCGGTCTTATTTCAGAACGGTAATTATAAACTTTAATTCAACAACATAACACGAATTTGACCTGAAATTGAATAGAAATCTCTACTCAAGTGTAGTCTCATGGTATCAATCAAAGATTGTCGATAAAATTATCTATGGATTTAAAATAACGTCATCTTGCAAAATAAACGAAAAAAAAAGTTAACTAACAAAACTATCAAATCAACACGCAGGCGGAGGCTACATATGTTTTTGGTCATTAATTACATAAGTAGTTCATAGGTAGCCTCCGCCTGCGTGTTGATTTGATACTTTCAGATATACCTACACAAGTCTTGTTTACATCTTTTCAGTTATATTTACACGCAGTCGGGTTTTTTGGTTTTGTTAATTAACTTTTTTATTTCCAAATTTTTAGTTCTGTCATGTTTTATCGCGCTATTAATGTAATTTTTTAAAGTCACACAAACATTTAGGGTACCCAATTCATTTTTAACGTTGAATATTTTGTTGTTTTTTAGCATTTCTTATTCCAAATTACATTTAAACATAAGTTGTATATATTTTTCTGGGTGTTTCTTATGTATTATAAGTATGTATTTACAAAAAAAAAAGTATATAAGAATTTTATCCATTGTCTAGTACCCATAGTACAAGCTCTGCTTAGTTTGGGACTAGATGGTGTAGTGTAAAATGTCCCAAAAGTATGTATTTATTTTTATGTATGTATTTTGTAAAGCATTTATAAAACCCTTTATTTTGATACCCCACTCGATAGGTTTTGACGAAAAAAATGTTTTGATGGCATAATATGGCTCCAAAAAGGGGCCATTTTTATTTTTATAATTTTGATATACTCAGTGTCACTCTCACAATTAAGACGAATCTAACCGCTGTTTCCTTGTGGTCATACTAGTTTGTCATACCAGTATGACCACGAGGATATACATGTCCTCGTGGTCATACTCATATTTCGACACCTCCTATAAGAAAAACAAATAGGTAAATGACCAGTCCTTAAGAAAACAAAAATATAGAGCGATAAATAACTAGATAGAACTTGGGAAAAACTTTTAATTCAACAATAACGGACCTGGCGAATACCTCAAAATCTAGGATTACCGTAATTAAAAAAAAAACAATACTTATTTCTCTGTGTGTAAGCTCGATTAACCATTTCACATCTTCCTCTATCTATACATATAAATCTGTAGACGTGGAGTTTCTGTATATTGAAAACATAAAATAAAAAAATTTCGTGGAGTAATAGGTTATCCTTGATGTTGGTTATCCAATAGAACCCATTTCTATAATATTTTGGAAGTTTTGTCGGTTTGTTTGTGCACGCTTCACGTAAAAAGTGCAGAACCAATATGGTTAACATGTGTAGACAAATATTGTGCGTACAGTCGGAGTAGCATTTAATTTTTGTTTCATTACAATCGGTTCACTCAATCAAAAGAAATAATAATTTAAAGTGTTCAAGAAGAACTTATCATTGTATTCGTTTGTACTATTTTCGGTCAATAGATGGCTTTTCGTGTATACAACGTTTTATTGAAATAACTGAAACCTCTTAAGAGGTCATTTTACTTATCAGTATGAACAACTTTTACTATTGGACTAACACTGAAATCAGGAAAAAAAAAACAGTGGCCTGATTCACAAACGTTCGAAAAGTTTCCGTTTCCGAAGTAATATTTGACCGGCAAATAAAACAAAACGGCCACTTCCTGCGACCATGAACGCTGCAAAGCATTCGAAACGTCATATACACGATGTAATTCGGTTAAACTTGTTTTATTAAGAAACAAAACAATTTGAGAACCGAACGGATTCGGAAACGCAACGCGAAATTCATGGAAACACTCCCGTGAGCCATTTGCTGTCGGAAGGCACTCGATGTAAAATTAAAGAACTATGAATAGCGTTTCCGAATGCGTTCGATTCCCAAATCTTTTTTTTTTGTTATATAACAAGTTTGAGCGGATTACATCGCGTATTATTATTATTAACATTGCTTTTCCTGATGTTTCGAATGCTTTGCATTATTCGTAGTCGCAGGAAGTAGTCGTTTTGATTCGTTTGCCGGTCAAATTTCACTGCGGAAACGGAAACTTTTCGAACGGTTGTGAATCAGGCCCCAGCTGACCCTACATTTTGTCGATTTATGTGAACACAAATGTAGGGCGACAGCTGTTTTTTCCCCGCGATTTCAGGGTTGGTCCCACGGTAAAAATTGTTCATACTGATGTGTGCAATAACCTCTTAAGTGGTTTTCAGTTATTTCAATAACACATTGTATAAATCGCGTAGTGGTATACAGGGCGTCCCACGGATATGCCACATGGAGAGAAAGTACTTTGAATATTGTAGATGGAACATTTCACTGAAAGAAGACATTATTTGAATTTAAAAAACAATTTAAACTGCACACACACACGAAATGCTGTAAAGCTTTCGAAAAGTCAGGAAAACCAATTTAAATAATATACGCGATTAAATCCGGATAAACTTTGTTTTATTATAATTTAAACTGCATTCATAGAAAAAAAAATATATACATCATACCGATCGAAAGGCTTTATCATAAGGATTATTTTTTGCTAAATTAACTTTGAGTGTCACAAATAAAAGGAAGACCATGAATTTTAACATTTTTATCCATACAGATGCCGAGAGTCCGTCTCTCGAGAAACCCAACACGATGCAGCAGCGGCTGCCGGGGGGACCGGTGGCGGGGTCCCCCAGCTGCACCCTGAGCCGAGGCCCGAGCTCCCCCCTGGGGACGCCCTCACGGTGTCGCAACCGGAGATAATCTCGTCCTTCGAGACCAACCCTATGCTATAGGGTACCTATTTTGGGTACCAATATTGCGAGGGTAAATTTGAAAAAAAAAATTATACATTTTTAATACAAAATTAATCAATTTATCAAATGTCAAAATGAGTCCCTTCCTGTTGAATACAAAGTTGGTGGATATTTACAATAATACGTCGAAGTTCTGCTTGTAGCTCGTAGACACTTTCATACTGGTTCTTGTAAACTAATTTTTTTACATAACCCCATAAAAAAGTCTAACGGGGTTAGATCTGGGGATCTCGGCGGCCATCTTATTTGTCCATTTGTCCCGATCCAGGAATGAAAGTGTTCATTGAGATAGTCCCTTGTTCTGTGACTGTTATGAGCCGGAGACCCATCTTGCTGAAAAGTAAGGTTTGTCGTTCTGCAACCGGAAGATTATTTATCTCATTTATTTATTTATTTATAGAAGTACAGCCACATCACGTACATTAAAATAATCACTATACTCTTAACTAATCTGTAACTGGTCTGATGTACATGTCATTTCTCAAAATCTCAAGTATTTCTAAATACCTTTCCGTATTCAAATGCCTTTCGTAAAAATGTACTAAGAGGACCCAGTTTTTTACAATCCCACACCAACAGTTGAACAAAAAACGCACTTGATAAATTGATTAATTTTGTATTAAAAATGTTAAAAATCATGGTCTTCCTTTTATTTGTGACACTATGTTATTTAGCCAAAAATAATCCTTATGATGAAGCCTTTCGATCGGTAAGATAAAGCTACAGGGTTATTATTTTTCTCATGTAACGGGTTCGATTTCCGGTTCAACCATGTAATTATTTAAATATCTATAAATGCAGTTTAATTTTTTTTAATTCAAATAATGCCTTCTTTCAGTAAAATGTTCCATCTACAATATTCAACGTACTTTCCCTCCATGTGGCATATCCGTGGGACGCCCTGTATATGATATTAAATTTGTGAAGGTCGAAATGTCGTTTTTTTTCGCGAAAACCAGCTATTTATTTATTTATTTAATTTGTATGGAAGACTTACAGCTAAAGAAAACAGAATAAGAACAATGTGCTAGACTGACAGTCAATTACAAGTCTCCACGTATAAAAATAGAGTAAAACAAAAATGATCTGTGAACAAAGTATAGCTATAAATAAGAATAGCTTTTAGAATTTGTGTCTGTCTGTTTGTTACCTCATCAGGTGGAAACGGCCGAATGGATGTTAATGAGACTTTACAGAGCCGTGGGGAAATCCTCATACACGCACTCCGCCTGGGGACGGCGCGGCGGAGCCAATGTCAATGACTCTTATCGACTAAAAACACCACGGTGTTCCTTCAACTACCTTTGGCCGGGGGCGTGAGAACCCGTTGGTATTTGCACAACCACTCCCGACAGGTCCCGGCCTGCAGCTTCCCGCATCCAGCGGATTCCCGCGACAATTTATTTATATTTTTCTTAAATGCCAACTCTGTTACATTATTAAGTCAACACGCGGAAAAGTATTTATATATACAGGAGGAAGCAAAATCTTTTTTCTGAAAATATTATGTACAGTATGACCAACTAGTATGACCACAAGGAAACAGCGAATCTAACGACACCTCTCAAGCTAAAATCCATCAAGCCGTTTAGGCCACAGAGCGTGCCAAAGAAATATACATACATACATACAATCGAAAAACATAACCCTGGCGCAGTCGGGTAAAAAGTACGACAGGTTGCGGGATTTATTTTCATTTCAGTTTTAGCATTAGGGTCGAAAGGGCCGAGCAGGGAAGGATATAATAAAATAAAATACTGCCGAATATAAATATCATAGTTTATTAATTTCAATACATGTTTGAACACTACCAAATATTATAAATTTTAACTTCGTCAGTTTCGTAACTTGTGTCATAATATTTAGGGTTGCCTTAATAAATTCTTTTTAACAAGACATTTTTAAATGCATCAAATCTTAAAAGAATAAAGCAGCTGTAGCGGCATACCAATAATCACACACCACACACGTAAGTATATTGGCAAGCCGTATGTAATTTCAGTCAAGCGTTTTGCTAGTACCTACGCCAAAAGTTTAGTAGGCGATAGGCGGATAATAATATTGTTAGAAGAAAACAAAAAAGTGTAACGTAAGTACATACCTACAACAAACGAGTTGTGCTATGTCTTATTCCAGCAAAAAGAAAAGAAAGACAAATAAACGAAAAAAATATAACACTGAGGCCTGTGTAGCACGTAATGTATGCACGTTCAGTGCGTCATTCACATAAAAGGTTATAGTAAATGTACAAAACATAATTAAATCAATATGCAACGTTTTTAGTAAGTAATGTCCAAAAATATTCGCGCTATTTTGCCAATACACAATAATACACCCTATTTTTATTACTATAAAGTCTAATTTAAATTGGCGAAATAACGCGAACTGCACAAATACGCAAAATGCCAGTAATACAGGTATAATGAACTAATAAATACATATTATAGAAAAACAAGTGGGTTCATAAAAGACTTCCGAGTTTTTGTTTTACTCTTTATACTACCAGATCTGTGTAGTACACATACGTACACAGTATGTACCCATAAAATTAAATGTCCAATGCAAAGATTACAATGCGATAAGGTTCAATTCACACCGCCATGGCAGCGGCCGGCAGCGAAGCGACGAGCCAGTTCCAGATATACACCAACAAGGATATACCTACAGCATTTTAAACTTTATAGGCGCGAATTCACACGCCTGTAAAATGGAGCAGTAGCTTGCATGCTAGTTAACGGCACGTGTAAGAAACTCGCACACTGGATATATTTGCAAGTAAACTTGCATGCAATTTGCTTCCTTGCATGCCTATATCTTGCAAGAAGTATATACACGAGTCAGTACGCCACGCTACCGACGTCTTGACAGCACATTTTATAGTTTTTGCAACAACGGAAAGCATTTGAAGTGAATCAAACAGTGTCATATTTTTACTAGCAGTAGAATGTGTAGCTAAATTAATGAGACAAATAAGAAGAGAACAAGAAGACTGATTTGGGTGACACTGGCATGCCTGTAGATGCCACGTACGATTCAGAAGTGGCCGGTTTTGCAGCCCCCCGCAACTCCTCCCTCATATTGTATGCCAGTAAATCAAATGTTATGCAATCGACTTGTTTGCAGCCATACACAAGAAAGTAGCTGGCACGTGCAAGGAACACGCAAGCGTGCAATTTACAGGCATGTGTATTAGCAGTGCTGATTCAACACCTCTAATCTAGCGAGGGTCTCGAAAAAGTCGCGCGGCGCCACTGCCGTGGGCTGTCTAGCTTCATATACATCAACTCAGCCTATCGCAGTCCACTGCTGGACATAGGCCTCTCCCAAGTTGCGCCACAACGCTCGGTCCTCTGCCTTCCGCATTCAGTCCCCCCCAGCCACGTTCTTTAGGTCGTCGGTCCCCCTGGCAGGGGGGCGCCCTACGCTGCGTTTGCCGATACGCGGTCTCCACTCAAGGACTCGTCTGCTCCAACGGCCATCGGTCCTTCAACAGACATGGCCAGCCCACTGCCACTTCAGCTTACTGATTCTACAAGCTATGTCGGTCACTCCGGTTCTTCTCCGGATAATCTCGTTACGGATTTTATCCTTAAAAGAAACTCCAAGCATAGCTCGCTCCATAGCTCGCTGAGCGACTTTAAATTTGTGGACTAGCCCAACTGTCAGTGTCCACGTCTCGGCACCGTAAGTCATGACTGGCAGGACGCACTGGTTGAAGACCTTTGTCTTCAAACTTTGCGGAATAGGCGACATACACATGCGACATATACATACACATACATGCGACTGGTCAAAGGCGAGAGCGGCGCCTGCCGATCGATGCCATTTCGATGTGAATTGAACCCAAAATATTCGCGTTGGTAATGGTAGACATGCATGCATTTTAATCAATAATTTTATAAGTCGAGCTGTTTAGTCAGCAATTTTGTCAGGTACCTACTGAACTGAGGCGGCAGGAGCGACGACACGCGCTCGAGACGTGGCGCGAGCGGCTGGAAGGGCCGCAGTATGCGCACAAGCGAGTGGTCGAAGCTGTCCTGCCGTGCTTTGAGGCCTGGCTGGAGAGGAGTGAGCGCATCACCTACCGACTTACTCAGGTATTCACCGGGCACGGTTGCTTCGGTGAGTACCTGAATAGAATCGGACGCGAAGCCACGGCAATTTGCCACCATTGTGGGTGTGACCAAGACACCGCACAGCATACGCTGGAGGAGTGCCCTGCGTGGGGCTCCGAACGGCGGGACCTGGTCAGCTGGATCGGGCAGGATCTTTCTCTGCCAGCAGTAGTGTCGGCTATGCTGGCAGATCCGACGGCTTGGAGGGCCATGGCTTCCTTCTGCGAGAACGTTATGCTTCAGAAGGAGGCCGCAGAGTGAGATCGGGAGAGGGCCGATCCCACTCGGAGAAGGAGGCGCCGGGGAGGCAACCGCCCTGGTGCAAGGCCCAGATAGGGCGAAGGGCCGCATCCCCTGCTACCACATTTGGCAGGGGACCTTCGGGATCGTGGACGCTTAGAGTTGGGGGACTCGAGGCGTCTGTTAAGCGACCCTGGGGAGGACAGCAGTACGTGGTGGTCGCGTGCTACTGTGGGGGAAATTTTTTGTTTTTTTTCGGGATGTGCCAAAGGCATAGCACTAGAGGGGCACCGGCGCGGTCCAATGGAGTTCCCGGAGCTCCTCTATTTTGTGCAGAGGATGGCCACCGTGTGGTTTTAGTCGGTAAGAGTCCGACATACCCCTCCGCCATCCCCAGACGGAGGGTATCCATGAGGATTTCCACCCGAAAACAAAAAAAACAAAAAAAAAAACACCTACTGAAAAACACTCACTGTATGTGTTTCCAAATATAAGCATTGAACGACATATATAAAAATAAAAGAAATAAGTACCTACTAACACAAAACGAAAAGCAAACTTTAGAAATATAAACATTATATCATAAAAAATCAGAATCAATTTCGACACGAGACACCTTGGCCCATGTAATTATATTACATGGCATATTTACACGCTATGCATGTATTATTTTGTAGCTTAGTGACTAATCTTCAAGGACTATGCATTGATAAAGCATCATCCACCACCATATTATAATAAAATAATGCCATTTACAAGTAGCTTCACACTCTTGCTTGCAGAAAATTTAAATTATCGACGAATCTTGTCGGCGCTGGGACAATTTTCTCAGTTGATGAGAACGGTGGGCGTTGGTAACTCCATGAATTTATATCATTATGACGAGGCTCAGAGATGTTCACATCGAGAGACTTGAGTGCATCAATAGCATCCTGTTGTCCCTGTACTGCAGCGAGACGTAGCAATCGGGTGGCAGTCTCCTGGTCGGTCTTGAGACCACCCCGTCCCTGGCCATAGTAAATGCCGAGATTGTAGAGTGCTCCCGGATGATCTAATGCAGCAGCAGACTTGTAAAACTCCATTGCCTGTCAAACATGAATATAAAGGTATTATGTGAAAAAATTATTCCACACCAGCCAGACAGATTACGCTTGTATTACAATGGCTAAAACACAGTGATTATAAATATTATCTTTGACACTGGCAACATGTACTTGATTTTAAGAGATAGTTATAATCATAAAATAAAAGTATACACAGGGTGCAAATTTAGTCAATAGCACTAAATGGTAAGGTTGGCAAATATTTGTCTTGTAGCTACCACATCAAATGTCTTAAGCCGTGTCTCCTGCGACCAAAATCTAAGAAAACATGTTACCATTTTGCTTAGGCCAATCAAATGTAGCCAAATAACCAGGCCACAACCCCATTTTTGTTAGAAAAACATGTTAGATGTTAGAAATATGAATGCATGAATGAATGCTACGCGCGATATTCAATACTCGGGCCACATACACTTCTGCACTGCATTTACTTATCTAATCTACATGGAGATAATTGAGATTGGCAACCATTGATGTTGTTAGTTTATTTTTATAGATGTTTACATACCATATTTTCATTAATAGTCACTCCTAAGCCCAATTCATAACACAGCCCCAAATTGTACATGGCTGGAGCATGATTACGATTGGCTGCAGACCTGAAAGAAATATATTTTGTTGTTTAATATTTACATACAAAATTATCTAGGTAAACAATTAAGTACTCAATAACTTTCATCATTATTGTATTTACCTACACAAATACTTCCTGGTTTAAATAATAATGGTTTTTAGGTAATGGGATTATTCATTATGTTCTGTTAAAGGTAAAATTGGTGCTTAGTATTTCGGTTCCGTAATCAAACAAGGAATCCTAAAGATGCAAACCCACAGTGAGCGGAACTGAAGCGTATCGTCAGCGGGTCTCGTCGTGTTGTAATGTACTCAACTGTATTAGACAGTGCACACAGCGCCCGTCTTGCCGGGCGTTTTGACGGCGTGACCGATCCGCCGTCGCTCCGCCGGGCGGTGCGCGACCAATACGCTAGCATTGTATTATATGGGAATGCATAGTAGTAGTCACACAGACATCGGAACGTTTTCTTCTGGCGCCGTGCGCCGTTGGGCGTGCCTTGCTAGTTGCGACCAGTGAAGTACTGAACTGCTCTCCACCGGTGTGCGCTAACCCTAAATTCGTTATATTTGCTAATATGCTGGATAGTTTTAAAAGTGTTTAGGTTTAGTGGTTTAGCCTGTAGGGGGTGAGGACACATAACTAACAAAAAACCATGATTTCGGCGACATTTCGCCGCCGTTCAGTGACGCGCGCGGTCCGCCCGCAGTGTAACATGCACACCCCATCCACGTTCGGTCGGTGCTCCGCCTCAGTTCCGTCCCGCCCGCTGTGTATCAGTACCTTTATAGTTACGCCATGTCCGTCCGTCCGACTGTCTGTTACAGCCTTTTTACTCGAATTCTACAAGTGCCATGGAGTTGAAATTTGGCATGGTTATACATTCACATGACGCCTTTAGTTATAAAAAATGTGTTTAATGCGTTTTAATTTAAGGACACCTCCTCTAAATGTAAAATGGGGGTGATTTTATTTTCTTTCGCGTATCCCGTACTGGTAGACTAGGGTATCGTTGAATAGGTGTTTCAAAAATAATAGGGGTTGTCTTTTTGATACAGGGTTCCGTTTACGAAATATCAAGGTTTAAAGTAGTAATTTTTAAACTATCCAGCATATTAGCAAATATAACGAATTTAGGGTTAGCGCACACCGGTGGGGAGCAGTTCAGTACTTCACTGGTCGCAACTCGCGGTTTATTCCACTTTGTTCACCTGGGTGAAATCACCTGGGTGAACAAAGTGGAATTTATGGTGTCTTTATTTCACCTCGGAATCATTGCACCTAGGTGATTTCACCTAGGTGAAATGATTCGACATAATTGGTGTCATTTGTTCACCTTGGAACTAAATCACCCAGGTGAACAGGGGCAACTATTTTTATTATTATTGTGGACTTTAATCACCCACATAAAATATGCTAAAACAACTATCAAATCAAAGCGAACTTAAAATATCACTCGAATTTTGGTTTGTAAGGAGTGAATTCACCACAAGGGGGTCCAGATATAACCAATTCGCCGGGTTATTGGTCAAGTCGGCCAACATAATCTCGGCCAGGTGGCCGAGTTGAGACGATGTAATTTTGTATTGGACAACCCGGCCATGCATCTAAAGTACAGTCGGTTGCAGAATACTTAAGGTATTTTATGTCAATATTTTTTTGAAATAAAAACAATTACTATCTCGTTCCATAGGACTATCTATTAATGTTTCGTGCGTCTTCAATTTATTTAACAACAAGAATGGTCGCTTTTCGGATTTCATAACCGTAAACTACATTATTTTTGCATTTTCATTCGTTAGATACCGAATGTGTACCAGGACTGCATAACATAGTAAGGGATACGTTTACTATTTTTAGAACTCTCGGGAGATAGATACTGAATATGTACCAGGACTGTATAACAAAGTAAGGGGTATGTTTACTATTTCGAGAACCCTCGGGAGATAGATACTGAATATGTACCAGGACTGCATAACATAGTGAGGGATATGTTTTCTATTTTTAGAACTCTCAGGAGATAGATACTGAATATGTACCAGGACTGCATAACAAAGTAAGGGGTATGTTTTCTATTTCGAGAACCCTCGGAAGATAGACACTGAATATGTACCAGGACTGCATAACATAGTAAGGGATATGTTTTCTATTTTTAGAACTCTCGGGAGACAGATACTGAATATGTACCAGGACTGCATAACAAAGTAAGGGGTATGTTTTCTATTTTGAGAACCCTCGGGAGATAGACACTGAATATGTACCAGGACTGCATAACATAGTAAAGGATATGTTTTCTATTTTCAAGATAATTTATTTGTAAACCCTCGGGAGATACTAGAAATATCTCCTAAAACGTAATATAGTTGTGGTAGGTACATCTTGTTTTTACTTTTATTTTACTTTAATTAAAATGAATTTAGATTATGAAAGCAAGCGTGCTAATTTTGCGTTGTAGAAAATTTTGATTTTTGAAATACCTAATCTATTTTATTGAAGACATTTTTTTTAAAGTCGTTATTTGAATAAGAATATTTTCATTTTATTTTTGTTCCTGACTGTGCAGAAGTAGTTGAAATTTTTACTGTCGGCCGGGTTGACCAATATAAAATTAAATCGTCTCAACTTGGCTTGCCACTTGCGGCCACTTGGCCGAGATTCTGTTCGCCGAGTTGTCCAATAACTCAATTCGCCAAACATTGTTTCAATAAATTGATACTCTATGAAATGTAAGTTCGGTGTAGCTTTATTTTATGAACAGAGATAAAATCGAGTCGTTTTTTCGATGAAACGTTTTTCGATTAACAAAAAGTCATGAATTGAAAATTATCCTATTTTTAACCGACTTCATATACAATATTTTTGGAATAGTTTTCTGCCAAATGAAATTCGATATAAAAATGTGTAGTGAAATGATAGCTAACCGTCTAATTTACATTAAATTGAATTAAATAATAAATTGGCTTTGATTTGAATGTTGTTTTGCCATGTTTTATGTGGGTGATTAAAGTCCACAAGAATAATAAAAATAGTTGCCTCTGTTCACCTGGGTGATTTAGTTCCAAGGTGAACAAATGACACCAATTATGCAGGTGCAATGATTCCGAGGTAAAATAAAGACACCATAAATTCCACTTTGTTCACCTGGGTGAACAAAGTGGAATAAACCCAACTCGCAAGGCACACCAAACGGCGCACGGCCCGCGGCTAGGTTCGCACCCGCTCTTGTGGCCGCTCGTCCGCTATTTGTGGCGCTTTGAGCCTCCTAGTGTGAATTTATTTTGCTATTCGAATTCCAGTCGTATGTAGAAGCAAATGTTGTTGAATTGCAATTGTTACTAAATTAGTCGCTTCGCCGCCACTCCGTCGGTGTGCGCTAACCTTTAAAAGGAAAACTATCATGTTCACACTAAACTTTAATGCCGGGTACAGACCAAGCGAAGGCTATCGAGCAAACGCGTACGTTCAAAGTGGACGCTTCAACGAAAGCAAGCGATAGCCAGCGAAGGCCTTCGTTCGCGTTCAGCCGTGCTATTTAGCTGGCGTTCAGTGTCCATAGGCGAAAATTACTGTTCGCCTTCGCTTGCCTTCGTTCGCTTTGTCTGACTCTGTACCGTATACTATGTACAAGAGGAAAGTCTTGCCGTAAAGAACAGAGTAGGTACCTAGTACAAGTTTGAAACTTACGCATACGCGATCGAATGCGTCGACTTACATTCATAAATCAGTAGCACCCCTGGCGGAAACGAGGAGGAACTACTGATTTATGAAACTTGACGCATTCGACCGACTATTCGATAGCGTATGCGTAAGTTGCACACTCGGAACCAGCACTTGGGCCAGTTCTCGCCGCACCGCTCTCCGCTTCGCCGCTGTCGTCGAGAATGCGACCTCACGAGGAGTAGGTTTTTCTAATTTATGCGTAATAATCGACAAACTTGAACCAATTCAATTCATTTATTTCAGATAAATTACAATTAATTATAAATCATCTATATCCATCTATACTATAATAAAACTGTAAAGGTCGAAAAGTCTGTACATTGAGTTTTTTTTCGCGAAAACCGGCTAGGGGGACTAGAAATAAGCTATAGAACACGAATCAACCGTTTAAAAAAATTATGTCTGTCTGTCTGTATGTCTGTTTGTTACCTCATCACGTGAAAACGGCTGAACGGATCGTAATGAAACTTAGCATTTGTATTGGTCTTAGTCTAACTTAAAATATAGGGTATGTTTTATCTGAATCGGTTGAGTAGATCTAGCGATACAGCTTGACCCCTCTATTGTATTAAGTTGCATACAAAGTAGAGGTCATGATTGTTGGTTGGATGCAGGTTGCAGGTTCCTAAAAATACAACTGGATTCTATTAGTATTATAGAAAATATAGAATAACATAACATAGCCCATCACTGTCCCGCTGCTGGGCATGGTCCTCTTCTTGGAATGAGAAGAGTTAAGGAACTGGATATTGTTAGTGTAATAGATTATCATAACATAATCAGCTCATTACCTACAGCCCCACTGCTGGGCACGGACCTCTTCTCGGAACGAGAAGAGTTAAGAAACTAGAAAATATAGAATAACATAACGTAGTCAACCCATTACTGTCCCACTACTGGATATGGCCCTCTTCTCAAAATGAGAAGAGTTAATGAACTGGATATTATTAGTATTCTAGAATAACATAACATTACCAGCCCATTACAGTCCCACTGCTGGACACGGGCCTCTTCTCAGCATAAGAAGAGATGTGGTTAGTGTTATAGAATAACATTATCAGCCCAATTACTTCCCACTGCTGGGCACGAGCGTCTTCTCAGAATGAGGGAGTTTAGGGCTAATTCCATGAAATTCCATCACCTTAGCCGGTTGGTTGTAAAAACAAAATACGTGGGACACTCAGAAAGTTTTGCGAAACTAAAAAAAATTGTTCTATACGTACATATATTTTTATCAAATCTTTTCAAAGTACTTTCCACCAGCCTCTATACAAAGATTCATGCGCCTAAACCAGTTTTCAAAACACTTTTTCCAGTCCGCCGCAGACACCTCGTTTACAGCCTGCTCGAACGCAGCCAGCGCATCTTCCGGCGACGAAAATTGTATCCCTGTGAGCTGATTTTTTATTTTTGGGAATAAAAAGAAGTCACACGGTGCTAGATCAGGGCTGTAAGGAGGGTGACCCAGGAGTTTGACTGGCGTGCTGTCCAGGAAGTCCCTCGTTTTGAGTGCGGTGTGCGCAGGTGCATTGTCGTGGTGGAGCAGTAGCCCGCGGAGCCCTGTGTTTGGTCGCTTGTTGCTTATAACAGAGAAAACTTCTGGCAAACATTTGGTAGTATACCATTCGGCATTAATGCTTCTTTGATCCCGTAAGGGAATTGATACCAAGTGGCCAGTCAAATTAAAAAAGCTAGCGATCAAAATCTTACCCCCGCTTCGAGATCGCTTCACTTTGGTAGGCGTTGGCTCATTTTGAAACACCCAAACAGTCGACTGGCGCTTGGTTTCTGGGTCGTATTGATAAATCCAGGACTCATCACCTGTAACGATGTCGTAAACACGCCGAGACGAGCCTGCTTCAAATTTGTTAAGCATATCACGGCACCATTCCACCCGGGCCTGCTTCTGAGCATCGGTGAGGTTGTGCGGCACCCAGCGTGATACTATCCTCCTCACGCGAAGATGGCTGTGTAGAATCTCGTGAACGCTTCCCGATCCAATCTTCAATATGTGTTGAATCTCCTGATATGTAATTCGCCTATTGTCTTGGATTAAATTTTTCACTGCTAGCACGTTTTCTTCGGTAACAGCCGTCAAAGGGCGACCGCTTCTTTCGTCATCCCCCAAAGTTGGTCGACCGCGCTTGAATTCGTTATACCGACGATACACGGTTGCCTTGGAAGGGCCTTCATCCATGAATGCCATTTGAAGTCTATCGTACGATTCATCCGGTTTCAGGCGACACTTGAAATCGTATAAAATCATAGCTCTAAAATGTTCCCGGCGCAGATCCATATTTCAGTGAGACACAATACTTTGAATTAACTCGCAAAAAATGTGGAGGGAAATTTTGAAATTGGAACTTACTTATTTTTACTTATAAATAATCATATTTTCGAAAAACATTATAACTGGCCATACTCCCATATATAAAAAATTTTTTTCGCAATACTTTCTGAGGGGCCTGGTATAGTATGGTCGGTAAATAGTGTAATCGTCTGTGTAGGCGCTTATATGTATATATTTGAAGATATTGTGTTCATAATTATGACACGATGTTATTTTCCGACATCCACGCGGACGGAGTCGCGGGCACAGCTAGTATTATATCTTAACTATTATAAAATTGTAAACGTCTGTTTGTTTGTTTGTTTGTTCCAGCATCACGCTAAAACTACTGGACCGATTTTGATAAAAATTTTTTTGTTTGAAAGCTGATGATCTGACTTAAAAACTGGTATGGGTTTTGAGAAAGAAAGAAAGAAAGAAAAAAAGAAAAAAATTAATTCGTGGGTTGCGTACTCACCCGACTGATCGAAGCTTCTATGCATTTGCACGAGCGGATAGATTAGATTAGATTAGATTATTTTTATTGGTAACAATAATTAATTACACGTCATTACAAAACAAAACATAAATAGAATTATCAAAATTAATTAATTCATTCATAAAAATACAGTGTATAAAGTTGTATTATTCAAAAATAACAATAAAAATTTCATCTACTAGAAAATAATATATCATTGCAGCTTAGGAATGAATTCATCGACGCTGTAAGGGGCCATTGCAATAAAGAAGGACTTAACTTTATTTTTAAAAACCGGCAAGGTCTTAGAGCTGCGAATGGACTCTGGCAGGGCATTAAACACTTTTACACCGAAAATACGAGTGCATTTGCTTGTCTTAGTAAGTCGATGTCTAGGAATCACTAACCTGTGCGCGTTTCGTGTGGCTATTTTATGCACATCTTTGTTCTGATGAAACAAATTTATGTTTTTATACATGTATAGACACATGATAGTAATGTACGATGGAGTGGAGTGGAGTGGACAGGGGATGGGACTGGGGGTGGGACTGGGGACGGGACAGGGGACGGGACTGGGGACGGGACAGTGGACGGGACAGGGGACGGAACATGGGACGGGAAATGGGACGGGACATGAGACTGGACATGGGACAGGACAGTGGGACGGCACATGGGACTGGACATAGGATGGGACATGGGACAGGACATGGGACATGGGACGGGACGATGGTGAGTGATATAGTGAGATAGTGTGACAGTGGGACAGTGGGCCGTGGGACAGTGGGATAGTGGGACAGTGGGACAGTAGGACAGTGGCAGTGGGACGGTGGGACGGTGGGACAGTGGGGCAGTGGGGCATTGGGGCAGCGGGGCAGTGGGGTAGCGCGGCAGTGGGCCAGTGGGGTAGTGGGATAGTGGGGCAGTGGGGTAGAGGGGCAGTGGGGTAGTGGGGCAGCGGGGCATCTGTGCAACGGGGCATTGGGGCAGCGGGGCAGCGGGGTAGTGGGGCAGCGGGGCAGTAGGGGAGTGGGGCAGCGGGGCAGGCAGTGGGGCAGTGGGATAGTGGGGCAGCGGGGCAGTGGGCAGCGGTGCAGATGGGCAGCGGGGCAGTGGGGCAGCGGGGCAGTGGGGCAATGGGGAAGCGGGACAGTGGGGCAGCGGGGCAGGCTGTGGGGCAGTGGGATAGTGGGGCAGCGGGGCTGTGCGGTAGCGGGGCAGCGGGGCAGTGGGATAGTGGGGCAGCGCGGCAGTGGAGAAGCGGGGTAGTGGAGAAGCGGGGCAGTGGGGTAGCGGGGCAGCGGGGCAGTGGGTGGCAGCGGGGCAGGCAGTGGGATAGCGGTGCATTGGGGCAGCGGGGCAGCGGGGCAGCCGGGCAGTGGGGTAGCGTGGCAGTGGGGCAGTGGGGCAGCGGGGCAGTGGGGCAGCTGGGCAGCGGGACAGTGGGGCAGCGGGGAAGCGGGGCAGTGGGGCAGTGGGGTAGCGGGGCAGTGGTATAGTGGGGCATCGGGGCAGTGGGGAATCGGGGCAGTGGGGTAGCGGGGCAGTGGGGAAGTGGGGAAGCGGGGCAGTGGGTCAGTGGGGTAGCGGGGCAGTGGTATAGTGGGGCATCGGGGCAGTGGGGTAGCGGGGCAGCGGGGCAGTGGGTGGCAGCAGGGCAGGCAGTGGGATAGTGGGGCAGCGGGCAGTGGGGTAACGGGGCAGCCGGGCAGCGGGGCAGTGGGGCAGCGGGGCAGTGGGGTAGCGGGGCAGCGGGGCAGTGGGGTAGTGGGGCAGCTGGGCAGCGGGGCAGTGGGGCAGTGGGGCAGCGGAGCAGCTGGGCAGTGGTGTAGCGGGGCAGTGGGGCAGTGGTATAGTGTGGCAGTGGGGCAGTGGGGCAGTGGGGCAGTGGGGCAGCGGGGCAGTGGGGCAGCGGGACAGCGGGACAGTGGACTGGACTGGACTGGACTGACGTGGGTTAGCAGAATTTAACGCGAGCGGAGCCGCGGGTAAAAGCTAGTATAATTATAATGTCATGCAAATATATAATAATCCATACAATAAAAATTTTATAAACAATATGTCATGCAAAAAAAAATAAAAAAATTATCATATACGCGCCTCCCCCAACTTTCTCTTGAAATCACAACGCCCAGGGGGTGCTTGTTAGTGTAAAACTACAAGGAGACGATGACGTACCGCGTAGGTATACGCTGATTTCAACGTGTCCCAATATGGCAATGGTTACCCGATAATATTAAATCTACATTTTATTTTTTGAGCCACCGCACCCCCCTTGTGTGTCTCTTTGCCTCGCAAGTGGGGAGCACCCCACTGGCTGGAAAACCATGATGTAGTTGAATCTGTAAATAGTTCATGGAGTATTTCATAAAAACTAAAAAAACTAAACTAAAAATAAAAAAAATTTACTTTTTATTTTTAATTACATAGTTTGGTAAAATTACATAGTTTGGGCTCACGTGTTTTCAGGCCCGTAGCCAGGGATACGCCAGGAAATTTTTGAGCCTGTCCTAGCCACTAGCCTGTCTTAGCTATTAATGATTTCTAAATTTCTACGCGTAGTATCTGATTTGTACAGTAGTTCTACTGTACTAGTAAATAGTATAACAAAATTTAATATAAAACTGTGGCTTTACTTAACAGATATTCATTTTGTAAAAAAAGACGTGTGGAAAAACTAAAACTGGCCAAGAGCATGTCGGGCCATGCTCAGTATTATAGGGTTCCTTAAGTAGGTCTAATTACAAACTTTTATTCCGTGTTACAAACGAATCAAATCGAATATTAATCATTGCTATTTTAGTTTTTGCAAACAGCGCCACCTAGCGCTAACTTTATGAAGCTAAACTTAAGAAGTGTGTTTCTTTTTGTGATTTTTTTAAATAGAAAGTAACTAAAGGAGCATTACTTGCTACGATCATTTTTCTCTAAGGTCAATGACCTTTGAACTAGGACGTCTTAAGTATTTTTCAGTTTTCTCACTATAACTCAAAAATTTATAATCACATTATACTCAAAATAATTTTAAAAGACAGTTTTTATAAAGGTCTATCAATGTGGAAGATTATAAGTTTCTACATTGCATAGCTTAGAAATGGCAGGGGGGGAACACATTGCAAGCCACTTTGGCCGGCTGTATTTCGCAGATGGTATACCTGATAAAAAAGTTGTGTATGAAACATTACCTTCATTTTAGTAGACCTATTCAACGATACCCCACACGAGGGGGCGCAGCGAAAAAAATATTTTCATCCCCATTTCACATGTACGGGCGCCACCCCTAAAATACGTAATCAAGATTTTATTATGCTTTTAAAATTGAGATCTATATCTATTCCATTTTTTGTCAAAATTTTATTTACTTATGTTTATAACTGTAGAAGTTATTAAGCGGTAAAGGATTAGGACAGACGGACGGACATGACGAAACTATAAGGGTTCCAAGGGCTCCACGCTCAAGGCCCGCGATAGAAGCTATTCAATAGCTTAAAAATAACCATTTGGGGTATTGCAACCGAGTCGACATAACCAAACATTCATTGATCATGCTTTCTTTACAATTTTTTTGTTTTGATACACAGATGGTCAGCAGTTGTCAGAAACAAGAGATCGCCTTTTGTTTTTTGTTCATAGGGACTAGGTAGGTAATGGCAATGATATAATATAAAAATTAATAATTATTGGGTAATGGACTAATGGTACACACTGGTGTACACTGTACTCGCAGTCGGACCTTCCCCTCTCGTGAAAGTAATTCAGTAATTGGTAATACCTACTTATTTTTGTGTTTGTGACGGTGCGTGTGAACTTCGCTACAAGATAATACTGTCTTACGTGTTTTGATATTTTCCGAAATATTGGAAAGTAGGTATGTTCAGTGGATTTTTTTATTATTCTGGTGGATTATTTTGTACATACTTCAACACCACAATGTGTAAGCTAGTGTTGCAACTTGAAACGAATAGTATATTCGAATACCGAATATTGGGTCAGTTGCGTGGCTGAATAGCCAGGGCCGTAGCCAGGGGTACGCCACGTACGAAAATTTTGAGCTTGCCCTAGCCACTAGCCTAAGCTTGCTAAGGATTTCGAAATTTGTACGCGTAATTATTGAGTTGTACTGTACAGTAGTACAATACTACTCACGGATCCAGATGGGGGCATTTACCTCCTCCTCAACCTCGACCTAAGTACTTCCGAAATCGTTATAATCACATCACTACTACTAGTAGTAGCAGATTTAAGGGGCAGAGCACTGAGGAATTATAACTAGAGCGGCCCTCTAAAAGAAATCTTATCACGCACGCTCCGAGGTCCATGGGCCACAGTGATCCCAGTCGGTCTTTACGCTCAGTGCGATGCAAACATATCTTACTCCGTGCTTAATGACGACAAAACATAAAAAAAATGCCGTCTTGTGTTCTAAAAACATGTAATACAAATGCAAATACAAATACAAAGTTACAGAACGGACACGATGTCTGGTACTCCGATTACTGAATAAGGCAGGTATAGCGCACGGAACACGGGTGTGCGGCCACCAAAGCAAATACGAACTCAAAGCACAGATTAATGATATATGTACACTCAAAGCAAATTTTGTGGGGTGGACGAATTCGAGGTGGAAGGGAGGGGGACGTGGGTTTGGGGAGGGGAGGAACGGAGTGGGGGATTTTTTATGTATGGTGGCCTAGAGGGAGAAAGCTTAGGGCGTGGCAGGGGGGGCAAAAATGTAGTCAGAATTCGGTAATCTCTGCCCGTTCCCGAGATATCAGCTCTTTAAGGTTCTCCAGTGGCAGGTTCTATTCCCACCAGCAGTAAGACGGGTGATAGGGAGCGACAAGCGTTGTAGTTCAGGTAGATTTGGGAGGGGTTAAGGGATGACGAATTCGCGGTGGAAGGGGGGGGGGGGGAACGTGTTTCCCGCGGGTGTAACTAGATAGTGCTTTGGGTTTGGGGGGAGAAACGGAGTGGGGGTTTTTTATTAAGTCTGGGTGACCTAGAGGGAGTGGGCTTAGGGGTTGGCAGAGGGGGGCAACGATGTGGTCAGAATTAGGTTATCTCTGTCTGTTCCCGAGATATCACCTCTTTAAGGTTTTCCGGTGGCAGGTTCGATTACTACCAGCAGTAAGACGAGTGATAGGGAGCGACAAGGGTTGCAGTTCGGGTGGGTTTGGGAGGGGTTGCGGGTTGGACGAATTCCGGTGGAAGGGGGGGGGACGTGTTTCCCGCGGGTGTAGCTAGACTGTGCTTTGGGTTTGGGGGGGAGGAACGGAGTGGGGGATTGTTTTATGTATGGGTGACCTAGAGGGAGCAGGTTTAGGGGGTGGTAGTGGGGGGCAAACATGTAGTCAGAATTCAGTTATCTCTGCCCGTTCCCGAGATATCAGCTCTTTAAAGTTCTCGGGTGGCAGGTTCGCTTCCCGCCAGCAGTAAGAGGGGTGATAGGTATTTACCACGAGTTAAACTAGGTGGAGCTAGCTAATAAATTTTGCCTAAATAATATGCTTGATACTAATTTAATTTTGCATGCTTTCAATCAACCCCCCACATTAAATCATAGGATTCATCTGATTCGAGCCATTATTCATAAATATGCAAAAATTCGTTTAAACTACGAAGCAAAAGTAAACAATGATTATTTATCTGAGCGCCAGAAACTAAAAAACTTATATTGTTTAATGGAAAATAAAATGTTGTTATTCAAATTATATGAATGAACTTTTATTTTAATTCGTTCCTTTGAAAAATCTCAATATATCGAATAGGCAGAATAAACACGATTGTCGCATCTGTGCAGATTACGTCGCATCTATGACTTGCTAGCCACCCGCCGCGCACCCCGCACACTCCCCGCGCTCTGAGCCGGGCGCACTGTATATTGTAGGCGACAGCCGCTCCAGTTATAATTCCTCAGTGGGGCAGAGACGGTCATTGGAAAGTGTTCCACAAATTTTGTTTTTTTTTATCACAAACATCGGGGGTGCGCTCAGACTTTATGAATTTTCCCAGATAATGTGATTTTTTAACAGAACATTTTCAGCGATTAATTAAGTTAATAAATTAGTAAGCAAGTAAGCAACTAAAGTTGATTGATTTAATTAAAAATGGTTTAATTGTGCTTTTAATTTTTATCTTTGTAGCGGCGAAGCGCAGCGGGGCGCGATTTCCCAACAAATTGAGAGTGTGCAAACTATGCGCGGAGTGGACTGTAGATTTGAGCGCTGGATTTAAACTGACGCCTCAGTTGACGTATGAAAAATGCACGAGCGATCTAAAGAGGGCGAATGCACGTACCTTGAGAGCCGCCTGGATAGACGGCCACTGCCAGCGACGCGCACCGGCTACTCCGGAACTTCTCGTGCGCGGACGGTCTCACACACTAGTTTTGTGGGGCTTTTTAAGTAAATGCGGGTGATGTATGGAAGCGGGTGATATATGGAGCGGAGCGGATGAGTTTTCAATTAATTTATATAAAATATTATATAAATTAATTTAAAACTCATCCGCTCCCGATCCGCCGCAATAGCGGCGGATCGCACTGATCTTAGAGCGGAATTTTCTTAATCAATTCTTTTTTCACATTATATTTTTCTATGTGTCAGTAATCGCTGACAGCGGTGCGGCGGCCAGCAGGGAACAGATCGCTTATGAGGTTTTGCTAGCAAGGAGGATGTAATTTAGATTTAAATCACCTCAAGTGAGAGGGTGGCGCCACCATTTCCTCCCGGCCTTAAAGGGTTGCCTTTAAAAAGAGATGTAAAAATAAGGACTTTGGCTTATAATAGGCCATGCGAATGCGGGAATGCGAATTAAGAATGACGAGATAAGAGTTAATTTTGAGCGAAAAGTTATTATAATGCGAAGTTACTTAGCTAATTACCTAAAGCTAAGTAGCCCAACCATCAAGTCAGGCTTTACTGAGTCGGTAGCGGGCATAAGCGTACAACAGGGCGCACATAGCTACCCTTGGCGGTTTTGACGGTAACCACGCGGGTTATACCATCCTTCGAAGTATGCAACTTTTCAACGACGCCTAATGGCCATGACAGAGGCGGAGCATTATCTGACATAATAATGACCACAGTCCCCTCCTGAATAGGAGAGGAAGGCGTATTCCACTTGGACCTAATCTGAAGTTGGTGTAAGTAGTCAGCACGCCAACACTTCCAGAACGACTGCACCAGTTTGTCGAGCAAAGAATGTCGTTGAAGCAAGCGGACAGAGTCTGTTTCAGGAGCGGGGAGGGACGACAGTGGCATCGTGTGCAAGAAATGAGTGAGTGCGGAAGGTTCTGCGGGGTCAAAACTCATAGTTGTGAGCGGGCGCGAATTAACCAATGCTTCGACTTGAGCGAGGACAGTTACGAGCTCTTCATAAGAGAGGATTTGCTGCCCAATAACATTAAATAAGTGCGACTTCACTACTTTAATCATGCTTTCCCAGCACCCACCAAAGTGCGGGGAAGCAGGCGGTATAAATTTCCAACTTATGCGGTTTTCAGTAAGCTCGTCCTGAAGATGCGGACGATATTCTTTATCGAGAAACTTATAGAGATCGCGTAAATAAGAACTTGCACCAACATAACAAATTCCGTTGTCAGTGTATAAACACTTAATAGGGCAGCGTCGAGAAAGAAAGCGTTTAAGCGCAGCAAGAAAACTCACTGTGCTTAAATCTGGCGCTACTCCAATATGCGTGGCTCGAGTTGTTAAGCACGTGAAAATACAAAGCCAAGCCTTACTACTCCTTACACCTCGACCACGGATAGGCGTATACTGCAGCGGACCAGCATAGTCACATCCGGTGTGTATGAAAGCCTTATCAACTTGGTTGACGCGTTGGCTAGGGAGGACGGCCATTAGCGGGAACACCAGACGCGGGCGAAATTTGAAAAAAGTGTTACACTTGTGGATTCTGTGCCGAATTATTCTCCGAGCAGACAAAATCCAATACTTATGCCTGAGTAAGGACATAAGCAACTCCGGGCCAGCATGTAGATGTTTTCTATGGTAGAAATCTACAAGCTGGTCAACTACGCGATCATGACGTGTAAGAATACAAGGATGCTTATATTCGAAGTCCTCGTTAGAATTTGAGAGGCGACCACCAACGCGTATGAGGTCGTTCTCATCAAGAAGCGGTTTGTGTATATGAATCACAGAAGAGCAAGGTTCGCCATTTTTAAAATCGACAGGACTCACATAGCCCTTGTTTATGTTATCCAATATGACGTCATTACAGGCATCACGCGGTTTCAGCGATTTCTCAGACTTCCGTTCAAGGCAACGAAAACGCCTGAGTGACGCAGCATTTGAGTCGCCCAGCAAATAAGGATCGACGCAGAGCGGCAAAGCGATGGTATATTTACCACTGTCTTTACGGGCAGTGGTAGAGCGGAGATGTTTTTCACACTCAAGGTTGACGAGACCTTGAGTGGGCGGCGCGGTAACCTCCTCAAGCTCTAAGGATCGCTTGGGAAGCGAATCTAAATTATTTTCTTGAAGAATCGAACAACAAGACGTAGTATAATTTGAAGCGCATGATGCAGGTACAGTACCCATAATCACGTAGCCAAATAGCGTTTCAATAGCGGGAGGTATAGAAGAATGATTGCTACGCACTACATTAGGCAATAGCAAATGCGGAAAAATTGATGCACCTATCAAAACGTCAATATTGCCTGGCTGTGCAAATGCGGCGTCCGCCAATGGCAACGTTTTGATGTGTGTTAGCGCGGAGACGTCAACACAAGCGGTAGGCAGCGTCTCCGTTATACGTTCTACAATAAGCGCAGAAACGTCAAAGCTTATGTCATTGTTATGACGCGAATGTAATTTTAAATTAGCGGAACCCTTAACAGGTTTTTCAGAACCAGCGATCCCCTTCACAATCAAATTCGAATTCTTAAACGTGTTCCATAACTCGAGACGTTTGAAGCAATCTAAAGAAACGAAATTACTTTGCGAAGCGCTGTCTAGCAAGCAACGAACCACGTGTGGATTATGACTCGCGTCGTAGATGACTACTTGTGCAGTAGCGAGCAAGACCGTAGTAGCCACTGCACATTGCCGACTACTTTGAGGTACGGTCGCATCGGGCAGTGCGAGAGTCGATCGCGACGTGGCAATTGATGTTGTGCACAAAGATATTTCAGGCACAACGGTGCTGACAGCCTGAACTTGCGGCGGTGACGACACGGCTGGAGATTGGTTAACCACGTCAACAGAATTCGATGTCGGATGCGTTTTATCGAAGTGCAACAATGTGTGATGACGTTTATTACAAGTGCGGCATTTGGAATAGGAAGAGCAGGTGCTCGACCTATGTTTTAAACTTAAACAATTTACACACGCATTGTTATCTTTCACACATTGAAAGCGAGCGGAAGGGGAGAGGTTATTAAATGATGAACATTTATAAAAGTGATCATGTGTGATATTATCACACAGACACTTGCGAGCGTTTTGGGACTCCAAACACGCTACGTAAGTCTGCGGATTAGGCGCAGACTTGATCGTCTTAACCTTTTCGTAATTTTTGCTGGTGCTAGACGAACTAGAAGCACTAGGCTGCGTGTTGCGGAAGATTCGACACTGATGACTGATGAAAGAGATAAAACTGTCAAGAGTAGGAATTTTAGTTTCCCGCTCTGACATTTCAAAGGCGCGGACAGTATCAGTGTCGAACTTCTTTAATGCGAGTTGTAAGAGAATAAAATCAGTGAGGCTATCTAATTTTAAATTCTTTAGGGAATTGACTGCGGTCACGAATTTATCAATAAACAATTGAAAGTTCGAAGCGGATGCGGGACCGGACAACTTCAGATTTAACGCCTGATCAAAGTATGTCGTTGCGAGGATGCGCGTATCTTGATACCTATCCAGTAAATCCTGGAATATAATTTGATAATTTTCAGCGCTAGGTGTGACGCCTGCGAATACACTTTGCGCCTTTGTAGACAACTTTCCTATGAGATAGTACAACCTGTCTGCATCTGTCAGCGACTTATTTTCGTGCACTGTTGACTTGAAACTGGCATAAAACAACGGCCAGTTTCTAATGTCCCCATCGAAGGACATTAGCTCGATTGCCGGTAGCTTGGGCTTTCGAGCTGCGGAGCCAGTGCAACTGTGCGTGGCAGACGAGGAGCCTGCAAACTGTGACGTCACACGCTTGATGGAACAAAATAAGTCTTCGAACGAGGCATATGCTTGATAGTTGGGCTTAGCTAAAGGATTTACAGCCAGCAACTTAGCGTTATAATCATCCAGCAGTTTATGGAATTCCGTCCGAAAATTATCAATCGTCATAGTGATATTAAGGAAGTGTTCCTTATTGTACTCGGAAGTGTTAGCGATTTTGGAATGTTCATATATATTCTGAACGCGCTCAAACAAGGCGTTGCGTTTTGCTTCCAAAATCGCCAACGCTTGCTCTTCCGATGAAGGACGCTCTTCCCGCGGCATGTTTGTATAAATATATATTATCCAAACAAAAAAGTATATAAGTAAATTATTTACAATAAAGAGGTGGGTGAAAGTATTCAACTTTACACCTACCTTATCGCTTATAGGTACCTATGCGGGGCGATATGAGTAAAGGCAACTATAAGGGCGGCGGTGAAAATAATGCGCTTGAAGTAAGTATTTGCTAGACTTGGGGAGTTGTGTGGTGGAACCACGAACTATGCCAAGTCTGGAGGGCAGGTATGTACGAATACGAAGTACCTGTGCGGATATATATCCGGCTCGGAGGACCAAAAATATAGCGGCGAAGCGCAGCGGGGCGCGATTTCCCAACAAATTGAGAGTGTGCAAACTATGCGCGGAGTGGACTGTAGATTTGAGCGCTGGATTTAAACTGACGCCTCAGTTGACGTATGAAAAATGCACGAGCGATCTAAAGAGGGCGAATGCACGTACCTTGAGAGCCGCCTGGATAGACGGCCACTGCCAGCGACGCGCACCGGCTCCTCCGGAACTTCTCGTGCGCGGACGGTCTCACACACTAGTTTTGTGGGGCTTTTTAAGTAAATGCGGGTGATGTATGGAAGCGGGTGATATATGGAGCGGAGCGGATGAGTTTTCAATTAATTTATATAATATTGCGGCGGATCGCACTGATCTTAGAGCGGAATTTTCTTAATCAATTCTTTTTTCACATTATATTTTTCTATGTGTCAGTAATCGCTGACAGCGGTGCGGCGGCCAGCAGGGAACAGATCGCTCATGAGGTTTTGCTAGCAAGGAGGATGTAATTTAGATTTAAATCACCTCAAGTGAGAGGGTGGCGCCACCAATCTTAATAGAAAAACCTCGTCAAATCTCTTTATCATTCATTCTAGTTCTTCTATTTTTCTTGCCTTACAGTGCGTCCCAGATAATGTAATGTACTTATGAAGATTGTTTTAGTGTTTAATGTAATGATTTATCTCAGTTTTTCATACACTGTCCAAAAAATATCTATAATAATATATAAGGCAACATACGACAGCATGCATACATACATTCAACCCTCGTTTGGTCTATGTGCTTGGCGGACATTAAAAGCAACTACTATTTTGCATTAATTTATCTTAATATTATAAAGAGGAAAAACCGAATCCGCCAAATAGATAAAAAAATTTCGCGCTCGCTTCGCTCGCGCTGTTTACTAATCCTCGTTTGCTTTTTGCTAGCGTGTGTTCCGTGTAACAATTTTATATTTTGTAAAGACCTAACCTAACCTCAAGGCGCAAGCCTTAATAAGCTCATAATATGACGTCATGTTTCTGTGAAAAATTCGCGCTCGCTGCGCTGCGTTTAGGTTCTGAGGGACTTTTTGAAATAACACTGCTGTAGGGCAAAATCCAAAATAACTAGTAGGTAGTCAAAGGATTGGTGAGCTCGATTTTGGAAGGGGTGCGTTTTTTAAAAGCAAATGGCTTAGCCGGGTGTCCATGCAATTTGGAGAATTATATCAAAAACTAGTCAACTTTGCTCAGATTTTTCTTTACAATGTGTAAGTATAGTTTGCATAAGTTAAGTGGAAAAATGTGATTATTACAGTGGACTTAGCAACTCCGAATATAACGCCAATTTCTGGTAGATTTAGCGCAGTCGATAGTTACATTTGATAATAATGTTTTGTGTGTAATATGGACTGTATGGTTCGAAATAAAGGTTTTATTATTATTATTTACAAAAAACAACAGCTTTCAGCATGCCCTGAATTTTTATGAGCCTGCCCTGGTTACACAGTCTGGCTACGGCCCTGCGTGTTTTGTAAGAATCCTGTATAGCCTGTACAGACTGTGGAACCCCACTTGGCCGGTTTTTTATTTTTTTTATTTATCAAGAAAAGGGGGCACTACTTTGGTGCATAAATTTACTTTGAAAAAAAATGATTTTAAAGTTTTGCTTAGTTTTAGTTATTTTATACTCTTGTATCTAAATGATTATTTATTTTCGCATATTAATTTTTCAAATATTATATGCTATAAAAATATAATGGGCATAATATAATATATACGGTTGATAATATTAGATTCAAAAAATCTGTAGTTGTCACAGTCCCTTCTTGACCTCTTTAATCTATCAGGAATAGAGATGTCAAGAAGAGAATGATGTATTAACACAACATTACTTTTGTACTTGCTGTCTATTCTATGAGTGCTGTGTGTACCTGTTATGGGCATACATATAAGAAAATGTATTATTGTATTGTGTGTTTTCTGTATGCTATATATGTATTGCTATTGGTATACCACAAATAAATAAATAAAATAAATTAAGAAAAACAATAAAGTATGCAGTAAAATGCAGCAATGCAGCTTCCTGAAAATTACTTAACAAATTGCATGGATAACATTTGTTATTATTTACTGTTTGGGGAAAGATATTTCAAATAACTGCAATCAAAATAAGGAAAGTATGTATTGCCATGCTTTGTAAATGGATTAGTCATTATTATTAATTTATAATTATCTATTTACAGTATGGTAATGTATATTACATGCAAATAATCACCTTAATAAAGTAAGTCCCTCTTTGTACTGTCCATGCTCAATTGCTGCTAGGCCAAGTCTATTTTCGATTGAGTTCAATACCTCGCCCAAGTCACCATCAGATGCATCAGGGCTAGTGCTGCTGCCAGAAATATTGGCTTTGTCTTTATCACATTGATTTTGGTCATTCGACATCAAGTAAACAGTTGGAGCAAATTCGGAAACCACTTTTCCAATTTTTGAAATAGAATCAATATATAAATCATTCTTGTTGTTGGATACAACTGGATAGATAGATGATAACAAGTTGTTTACAGCAGCACCTCTTTTCTGTTGAAGTCTGCACTGACGTTTCAGCTTTAAATGAATGAGCTGACTAGTGTAAAATCCCAGAACCAAGGCACCACTCTGTAAAATATATTATTGTTATTGAATATCTCGCACTGATAAGATACTAAAAGTATCATAATTCATAGCAAACAAACATCAGGCAAGGTTTAAAAATGTTGTGAGATCTTGATCTCCATCTCCAGATCTTGTGATGAATCATTTATGGCCAAAATTAATATCCGATCTATCCACGATTTTCCCTACTAGAGATAGAAATTTGACATAAGCTCCATACATTTTATGTCAAATTTCTATCTCTAGTAGGGCGAATTGTGGATAGATCGGTTATTAATTTTGACTGTTAGGTGTAAATATGTGCTCAGCATCAGTGTTCATTTATTTAACTTCTGTGTTCTCAGGACTGACAGATGTCTTGTGAAAACCCATATTTTTCCTATATTCGTTTACCAGGCACATACCAGGCTCACCTGTGTACTTCAATAAAATATAGCCTATGTTACTCCTGGATACAGTAGTTTTCTTATGGTGGAAGAATTATTAAAATCTGTTCAGTCGTTTCAGAGTTTATCAATTACAAACAAATCTTTCCTCTTTATAATATTAATACAGATTTTGTAAGTATGTATTTATGTAACTGGTTAAAAAGTAGTTGTTATTCTGGTTTAAGACATATATCACAAGCACACATTTGACTGAGAGACACAAGATTAACTTGTTAAGAAGGGTATACATGAAAACAAGTGCTGAAGTAGACTGTTTTCAATATGAATGATTTATCCTATACTAAAAAATATATTATTTGGTGGAAGAAAGGAAGCTGGACTTGCATACTAGGGGTTCCATACCACCGACTAGGGGTCCCATACCACCGACCACCACACATATCACACATCATGTCTTTTTGCTTTAGTAGGCACTGGAATCAGAACCAAGTTTGTTGCTTATGTGTTGAAGATAGAGCAAGAACAAAAAAGGTTTAAATAACGCATTTTTTCCAATTTTCGAGTATGGGATCTTCCTTTGGTTTTAGACTTTATTTATTTATAGTATTTGTCATGATAATAATACATATTAGTGTTAGTGGGTTGATTTCAATTAAAATTGAGTAACACAAATTGACCATAGTAACACATATTCTGTGGAAAATTCCAACTGACTACCTATTACAGTTAAAAAGACACAGCCCTATGTCAGACAGACGGATGGACGGACGAGTTGATGTTAACACGCTGACAACAGCAAAATAACCCAAATAGGCATCTTTTAAAAAAAAATTTAGCTTTATCTATTTAGTTTGAGGCAGTGAAAAAAAATATATGCTAATCTTGATTGTATTTTCTAAAACTCTATTGTGCCCAAAACACGTTTTCTTGAAGTTTTCTCGATAGAAAATAATTGAAAACTAACCTCTTAAAACATGCTTTAAAGCAAACAATCTCTATTATTTACCAGATATTATAAATTAAATTAAGAAAGACAATCTAAAACATAGTTGTTTCCATTTTTCAAATAAGCTTTAAGTTTTTTGTTAAAATTTTTTTTTGTTAAATTTCATTCTAGTTGAGCAGCGCACCTGATGTCCCTCTGCTCGTTGCCTCTCTTTCAGTCCTGTACGAAACGACAGTGACCGCAGAGGTTTGTTTTTTAGATGTTGTCAGCTGCTGTTTCAGTCTGCTGATGGGGGGTAAGGGACGAACGGTTACCAACATCTTTACCGATCCAAATGCCAACCTCACCTGCACGCGCCCGATGGCGGCGATGGCCAATTGGCTATCGTGGTGCCCCCTGCCAGATAACTGACGAGGCTCTGGCGACCGAGCAATGGCGGGATAACCATACACCTAACCAGGTAACTGGTTAGAAGAGGCTACAGTGAGCCTTGGAATACAAATAGTTCCAAAAATATCTGGAGTAGGAGACAGGATACAAAAATGGATGCAAATTTGAAACAGATATTACCCCAGGAGGGTACCAGCGATGCTGGAGAATCCCTCCCTGAGTCTAACTCAGGCTGCCCCTCGTATTCTGGGGGGGGCACAATTTTGCAGCACATTGAAGATCTCGAAGTGGTGGGCACCCAGGCCATTCCGATGGAGAAACCGACTGGTCTAATAAAAAATAGCTCAAAAAAACTTGTGCAACAAGCATTCCATCCTAGCCTGTTTGTAACAAGACCTAGGAGCTCATCCGTAGGTAGTCAACTCAGCACTCCTACCCTAGAAATAAAAACACCACAAAACACCCAGATGGCAGAACCAGAAACAATGGAGACACATTCTGAAAATAACATACCATGGCAAAGAGTACCGGTAGTACGCAATCCAAAGAGGAAAAAATTATCTGATAGCCCAACGCAGGAGCTACACACAAGCAACAGATTCAGCAACTTACCAATTGACCTAACTGAGGAAAGCACAGAATCCATTGGGAAAAGACCATCTAAACCACCTCCTATAGTCTTGTATGGCATAGAAGATGTAAACAAGCTTACAGAACTATTAGAAACTGTAACCGAAAAAAACCAATTCGCGTACAAAATTATTAATAGAAATCAGTTGCGAATAATAAGTGCTAACATAGAAGTGTATAAAAACCTAATTTCACTTATAAGAAAAACAGGACTTATCGGTCATACCTTTAACAAAAAGGATGAAAGATGCTTCCGGGTTGTAATAAAAAACTTACATCATTCGACTCCAATCAGCGCAATAAAAGAAGAACTAGAAAGTACCGGAAATATCATCCAAGGCGAGATTATAAACGCTAAGCATGGACCTGATAAAGTACCAACATCAACTTTCTTCGCAAATTTCATACCAGGACCCAAAAATAAGCTCATAAAAGAAGTAAAATACATATACCACCAATCAGTAGTAATAGAAGATCCCAAAAAGAGAAGAACCATTGTACAGTGCCAGAGATGCCAGCAATATGGCCACTCAAAAAACTATTGTATGAGACCATACCGATGTGTCAAATGCGCACAACCCCACAAAACCTCAGACTGCCCTAAACAAGACCGAAATACACCAGCCCAATGCGCCCTATGTCATGGAGCTCATCCAGCTAATTATAAGGGATGTGAGGTCTATTTAGAAATCCTAACAAGAAGACAACCAGCCAATAAACCCAAGAGGAATCGCGCTATTAATGTAGAAACACACACAAATCACAATAATGTGCCAGAAACACAGAAACCGAGCCCACGATTTTTAGATAAAACTTACGCTGAGACTACGAAGACTTATAATACCAAACAGGACACAGATAGGCCAGACACAGAGGAATCCACTACTAAGATAGAAAGACTGTTCATCAAGCAATCAGAAAAAATTGAATCCATCCTACAACAAATGAGTATGCTGATAAGCCTCATAACAACCCTCATAGAAAGACTGCCTAAATGACCT
Source organism: Asteroscopus sphinx (assembly GCA_949699075.1). NCBI lineage: Eukaryota > Metazoa > Arthropoda > Insecta > Lepidoptera > Noctuidae > Asteroscopus > Asteroscopus sphinx. The sequence continues at coordinate 13,315,473 of OX453022.1, read as the reverse complement.
CTTTCAAATTAGGAACTCTCAACACAAATGGCCTGGCGCCGAATAAACACGACGTTGAACTAATGATCAAAGAACACAAACTTGACATAATTCTTGTATCGGAAGCCCACTGTACTGATGCCACATCGAACATAAAGTTTGAAGGTTACCATACCTACGTCACGCAACATCCTGATGGGACTGGACATGCGGGAACGGCTATAGTTATCCGTAGATCAATTAAGCACCACCTTATGCCTGAATATAGGAAAAACTACCTACAAGCCACTACGGTAGCGGTTGAAGATAAAAACGGCAGTTTCAATGTCTCAGCTATATATTGTCCACCAAAACATAAAATTGATGAGCCTATGTTTAGCAGCTATTTTCGATCTCTAGGTAATCGCTTTATTTCTGGTGGTGATTGGAATTCCAAACATACCTATTGGGGGTCCAGACTCACAACCACAAAGGGCAGACAACTCAAATCAAGTATAGATGTAAACAAACTCACTGCCATATCCACCTGTGAACCAACCCACTGGCCATCAGACCCTACGAAAATCCCAGATTTAATCGATTTTTTCATTGTCAAAGGATTCTCCAAACACTACCTTAAGCCAGAATCATGTCTGGATAGCTCTTCTGACCATACCCCGGTTTTCCTGACAATCAGCACTATGCTTATCGACAATGAAAAAATTGAGACTCTTTATAACAAAAGAACCGACTGGGCCTCATTCAGAGAGCATATCGAAAAGGGTATTGACCTAAAGGTAAAACTTAAGATTCCAGAAGACATTGAAGATATGACAAAGCATCTAACAACTCTTATACAAGAATCCTGTTGGAAAAATACACCTCTTATGGAACCGGCCTGTCACCCAAACAATTATCCAAAAGTTGTCAAGCAAAAAATATTAGAAAAACGGAGACTTCGTCGTATTTGGCACCAGAGCAGACATAGAACAGATAAGACTGCATTAAATAAATCGATTCTGGAGCTTAAAGAACTAATCCACAACTGGCATGATAGCACACTGCAATCTAAGCTAGAATTAGCGTCTGCTACTGCTTCAACAAACTACTCTCTATGGAAGATTACGAAAGCATATGACCAACCTCAGGTAGCAAAACCGTCCATAAGGAAGAATATCCGTGAAGAAACCACCTGGGCACGAACAGCTCCGGAAAAAGCTGACATATTTGCTGATCATCTGTCAAATGTATTTACTCCCAACGATACCGATGATTGCGATTCTGAAATCGATGTAGACGCAGGCCTAAATTATGCCTACCAGATGTCAATGCCCCCAAAGCCAACATCAGTACGAGAAGTTGCTAGGACCATCAAGGAACTTAAGGACAAAAAAGCGCCTGGCTTTGACCTGATCACCAAAGAAGTTCTAAAAGAACTACCTAAGAAGGCTTTAGTCTTTATAACTACATTGTTTAATGGAATTCTTAGGGTACAACACTATCCCCAAATTTGGAAAGTCTCACAGATAATGATGATCCACAAAATGGGGAAACCTGCGAATGAAGTAACGTCGTATCGACCAATTAGTCTTTTGCCCATACTCTCAAAACTTTTTGAGAAAGTGCTATTGCGTAGAATAGAACCAATATTGACAGAGAATAAAATCATACCAGACCATCAGTTCGGATATCGGCACCACCATTCTACAGTCGAGCAAGTTCACAGAGTCTATGAAACAATTAGAAAAGCCCTAGAACGAAAAGAGTACTGTTCATCAGTATTCCTGGATATCCAACAAGCTTTCGACAAGGTTTGGCACAGTGGCCTACTCTTCAAAATAAAGGAAAGCATCCCACATAGTTACCACCTCCTGATGAGATCGTATCTTTCTGACAGATTGTTCCAATTGAAAGAAGCTGGATCGACGTCTATTTTTCACTGCATAAAAGCAGGCGTACCGCAGGGATCCATACTAGGGCCAATCCTGTATATCCTATATACTGCAGATCTCCCAGCACTAACTGACTTGACCACGGCCACGTATGCTGACGACACTGCCATTCTCGCTTGTAACAAAGATCCAAGTGTTGCATCAGAGGTTTTACAGCAGGGACTCCATGAGATCAATAAATGGCTTCAAAGATGGAAAATCAAAGCCAGTCCCTCTAAGTCCGTGCAAGTAACCTTCGCACTAAGAAAAGGTGACTGTCCACCTGTACAACTTGGAAACGTCACCTTACCTCACGAAGAAAGCGTTAGATATCTTGGAATGCACCTGGACCGTCGCTTAACCTGGAAAAAGCACATAAAAACAAAAAGAGAAGAACTGAACATCCGGTACAGACTCTTATACTGGCTACTTGGCAGAAATAGTAAATTATCCACAGACAACAAGCTACTAATATATAAATCGGTTCTCAAGCCAATTTGGTTATATGGTATACAATTGTGGGGTAGTGCAAGCAACTCCAACATCTCCATACTACAACGCCTCCAAAACATGATATTGAGAACGATCACAAACGCTCATTGGTTTATCACAAACAATGAGATTCACCAACATCTACAAATAAGCACAGTTAAGGAAGAAATCCGACTGACTGCTGAGAAATATAAACGGCGATTAACACACCACCCAAACGAACTAGCAGTCCAACTAACGTCTCAAAGCTATACCAATCGTCTTAAGAGACATGACATAATGAAGCTACAGGCTAGACTGTAGCTGCTGCATAGAGGAGTAGCTCCCTCGCTGGAGGAAGCACTCCATATAACAATGTCCAGACAACTCATCTGATTATAGTTAAAGAAGACTGATTGCAGATAAAGAACACAAAAAAAAAAAAAAAAAAAAAAAAAAAAGATGTTGTCAGCCTCTTAACATGAGTTGATATGTTGAATCAATCAGGAGTATCATTAGTTTTGAACATGGATGTTCTTGACTGACTGACTAACTGATAAAGATCTCCAGATATTGAACATAATCCAGAACAGTCGGCTGCATGTCAGTGGTAACAGTTTGACCTTGACAGCATCTATATTTGCTAAGCAGTAAGCGTGATTTTCGTAACTGTTACCACTGACATTGTCTGACATGTGATCAACTGTACATTATGCATACATAATATTAGGCTTCCAGCTAGTTATCACACCCAAAGTATTATTTTGTTAAAATAAATAGTATTATGTCATTGATAAAAATAAACCTGCCAAATAAAAACATACCCATGTAATGGCATCTCTCCAACTTTTGTTCAGGTGTCCGAAGTTCCATCTCTTGTTATTTGTGCCGTTACCGTTGCGGTGAAATGCTTTACAGCCGTGCGTGCGCATTTCAAGGAGCCACTTACAAGGAGGACCCCAGTGTTCACCCATATCTGGGCCCATACCAGGACCCATGTGTTGACCCCTGGTAGGTCCCATGGGTGAACCCATAGGTGGCCCCATGGGTGGTCCCATAGAAGGCCCCATGTGTGGACCCATGGGGCATCCCATTTTTTTCTCATCGTTGACATTTGCAGCGCATTCGTTGACTACAGTAGTGGTGCATCTATCAAAATGATTCGCACTCCGTTCGACACTATCCCTGATACGTCGCGTGACATATTTCCACATGTTTCCGAAATATTATTACTTTATTCGACACTCACAATGTAAATGAACTATAGGAATTCCATGGTTGGAATAATTCTTTGAATATCTTGAAAACACACCACAATATTTTAAGCTTATTATCCTAAACTGCTTTTCTTATTTTGATTGTTTAGGGAATTTTAAAATGAAATACAGTAAATAACACACTTAACACGATTTTTTCGTGATATGACAGATATGCAGTGTTGCCGGCAATCAAACAAGAAAAAGTCCGAATCCGAATCAGAAATTACCCGAAATTACCCGTTTTGTAAAAGAGATCAATTCAATAAAAAAAAAACATGAAAAATAAAACCTTTTCATTACTATACATTATTCTTAAATCTTCAAAGTTTAAAAAATGTTTCTCTTAAATCAATAATAAACTAAAAAAAACGTCTCCGGTAAAATTCGGTCAATGGTCGGTTGGACATTCAAGCGACGATTTATAGTTTAAATTTAATTTTGTTTGTTTAAATCAAATATCTGTAAGGGGCGTCCCGCCACACTGACTTGATAGAAATATTAGGGAACATGAAACGGCGATTTTTTTTGTATATTTTTCAAAAAAGTCAACCTGTGCCGATTCAGAATTTTGCTTGCCCAAAGGTAAGGGTCAATTTTTGTTACGATTTTTCTCGGTGGTGGACTAACCCTTTTGTTAATCTAATCCTTTTGCTCGAAGTGGTGTCTAACGCAGGAAGCCTTTTTTTAAATACTGCTGAAAAATAATCATACACCAATAATTTTACAATATTACAATTAACCATAAGGAAAATGGCAGGGTGCGAGCGCAGCGAGCTCGTTTTATTTTTCGTATTTTTCAAAAACATGAACAGAGCGTGAATGAAAATTTAACGCAATAGTTACTTGCATTCTTGCATTATAGTTACGCCAAGGAAGAGGAAATCAGCAGAAGCATATGTAACACCGCGAGCGAAGCGAGCGCGAATTTTTTATCTGGTCTTTGGCGCTTTTAGCTTGATCTCTTTATTAATAATGTGTATAAACTACCAGGATATTTGTTTTCTACATATGCCCATATGACTGAAAAACAAGCGCGAGTGAAGCGAGCCCGATTTTTTTTTGGACTGTGCAAAAAAACAACAAAGTGATATAGCGCTTCTCAAAGATTTATGCATTTTAAAGATTAATATTTCTTCATTAAATTATGTCATTTTGTATTATCCAAGCCGCACTTTAAAGAAGCAGCATGATGTAGAATGATAAAGCAAAAATGATTAATAAAACAGGTGCGGTGGTAGTACTTCCCCCGAAAAGCTCGTTCACAAGGGAACTCTCCTGCTCCACTAACTTTTGTTGAGTATCTTCTTTGTCCCGCGTGCGTACAATGACCGTCATGATCTACATATTACAGTTAGTGACAATTGGCCAAGGACACAAGATAACATGATGGGAGGATTCAGAACTACCTAGATCATAACACTGAGGAGGACTCGACATTCTCTTTTTTGTGATTGTCGGAAAAATACCCAAAATTACCCGGCAGTCATCATTACCCGCCAAAAACCCGCTTAAGGCCTAAATTACCCGAAATCGGGTAAAAATACCCGTGCCGGCAAGGCTGGATATACGATGATATCAGTGTTGCTAGATCGATAAAACAAACAGTGAGTTGAGTGGGTCAAAATTAAATAAATAAATTACCAGAAATACGGTATTATTAAAGAAATTCGGCAGATTTACGGTGACAAATTTTCATACTTTTCTGCCATTAATGAGTGGCGGATTTACCACCAGGCTGAGTAGGCTGGAGCCTAGGGCGGCAGATTTTAGGGGTGGCAAATATGGGGCCAATTTTTTTTTATAACATAACATAACATCACGCCTGTATTCCCCGAAGGGGTAGGCAGAGGTGTATAGCACACCCACATTTTGCCAGTTATGTTATAGTCCCATGTAATAGGGGGCGAGCCTATTGCAATTAACCGGGCACAAATCCAGACTCCGGGCTGCTACTGAGAATTTCCTAATGAAAAAACCCAATAACACTTTGCTCGACCCGGGAATCGAACCCAGGACCTCACGCTCAGCAGTCGCGCTTGCAACCACTAGACCAACGAGGCAATCAATTTTTTTTTATATCTTACAGAAATTAAAACGATTCATATTTATTAAAAATAAATTGTACAACTTTCATAACTTTTTTAAATTGAATTTCATCGTCATTATCAGCCAGATAACTGAATATATTGTTTTTGAACTGTACCTATGTAAGCGCAATAAAAAAAATTAGTTACGTTTACCGAATGTACACACGGCTACACATCAAGCTGTACAAAACCAGTAAAGGCTGACCTCGCGTTGTAAAGAAAACAATGCGAATAAATGCGAGGTCAGCTTATACTGGAAACTACAGCTTGATGTGTAGCCGTGTGTACATTATTGTGAAGGCATACCTTACCCCGCCTTAGTACATGATTGATAGTTTATTAGCTCAGAAATGTACCCAAAAACTATTTCTTGTGCAATCAGTGGCGACCCTAGGGCGGTTCAAATGCACTGCACCGGGCGCCGCACAGACTAAGAAGTGTAGGGCGCCGTTTGGGGGGGGGGGGGGGCAAAATCGTCAGTAAAATTAGATAATGACCGACTACGATCGTTTTGCGTTCTTATTGCATTCAACCCTTTTTGCCTGTGCCACCCTGTGCGTTTGGCGTATATTTAAAACAACTATTCTGTTGCATTTATTTACTTATACATTATACAATACATGTATATTATATACACAGCTTATATAATTAAATAATTGAATAGCCTACTGGCGGCAAATATGTAAATCCGCCACTGCCTTTAATAGAAGACAATGTGGGTGATTGCGACGTGTAGCCCTCGTAACTCAAAATTTATTGTGTTTTTTGCAAGATGTAATTCTATCTCACGTTGTATACCTATTGATCGGAATATTCTTCGCGACAATAATCACAATATCGTAATAATAAAGTAAGAAATTATTAATAGTAGTAAAAACATCCTAGCTCTTTAAGCTCCACAATTATAAAATTACTATCAAATTATTGATTATCGAGCTTATAGAGCTAAGTTAATGTTTTATGAGCATTATTCAGTAGTTAGATCATCATCATCATCATTTCAACCAAAAGACGTCCATTGCTGGACATAGGCCTCCCCCAAGATTCAGAAGATATATTGTTATTATTGCCGCGAATCATATTCCGATCAATATACTACAACGTGAATTAGAGCTGCAATGTGCAAAAAACACAAGAAATTTTAATTTCAGATGCACATGTTACTAGGTGCCCACTGACTTGAGTAACACAGTAAAATAAAACTAATTTTCATCATTTTTTCTAAAAATTACGGTAACTTTCATGTATGAAAGTTAACACCGTAATTTATGACTACGGTAAGTGCCAGAAATAAAAACAAAAGCCAAAATTACGGCAAATCTGCCGTAATAACGGTGCATATGGCAACACTGGGTGATATTGATACTCTACAGCTAGGAACAAATTATAAGACGCGACTAAACGTAGTGGTTATCTCTTTGGACGCGACTTAGGCCCGTATTCCAGAAGGATACTCAAGCGTTGATCTCTGTTTAAAACTAGTTTTAAGTTGAGCTTTGATTTTAGAACGTCCCTCAAGCAGAGATTTGTTGATCACAGTTCAGCTGAGTTTAGTTTCGTTTTATATTGTCACCTGTTTCGGTATTTGGGCAGAGATTTGATCTGTAATCACTCAAGCGTGGTCCAGACTACGCTTGAGTAGAGATTTCTATTATATTTCAGGTCAAATTCGTGTGTTTTGTTGTTGAATTAAAGTTTATAATTACCGTTCTGGAATAAGACCGATACTCAAGTAACGATTCTATACTTAAGTAGTGATCAGGTGATTGGAGTTTAAACTGTACTTGAGGAAGCTACTGTAATACGGGCCTTCTGTCGCGACCGTCGTTCGCGTCTTATTAGTGTGCACAATCGCGTCAGTCGCCGAGTTCAGTCGTGTCTATATTGTCTTTGGTCGCGTCAATCGGACGTTTCACCGTCTTACACGGAACCACAGACTACATATAGATACTACGTATTGAATTGATAGCAGCTTCTAACATGTTATTATTATGCCAAAAGAAAATTATAAAGTACTGACTGGTTATTTAATAACTTTTTGTACGTTAGTCAGATGCATTAACAATAAAATAAAGCAAAATACTGAAAAAACATACAATATACGTCAAAGCTCCTGCGTCATTAGTGACAGCTGGCGACTGACAGCCGCTCGGACGCGACCGACTACTGTGCACATGCGGCTGAGGCGTCCGCGACTTATTGAAACATCCGGCGAGCCAGCTATTCGTAAGACGTCCGAGCGCTCAAGGTCATGTCAAGTTCACGTTCGCGACTTATAGCTGACAGTTTGCACAGGTAGGTGTAACTTCATTGACCAGATACAGCATCAGGCGCGACCGACGGTCGCGACCGTAAGTCGCGTCTTATAATTTGTTCCTAGCTTAAGAACTTACGGTCGCGACCGTCGGTCGTCGCGTCTTATTAGTGTGCACGATCGCATCAGACGGCGTGTTCAGTCGCATCTATATTGTCTTTGGTTGCCTCATTCGGACGTTTCACCGTCTTACACGGAACCACAGACTACATAGAGATACTACGTATTGAATTGATAGCAGTTTCTACATGTTATTATTATGCCAAAAGAAAATTATAATGTACTGACTGGTTATTTAATAACTTTTTGTACGCTAGTCAGATGCATTAAACTATAAAATAAAGCAAAATACTGTGAAAAACATACAATATACGTCAAATCTCCTGCGTCATTAGTGACAGTTGGTGACTGACAGCCGCTCGGATGCGACCGATCACTGTGCACATGCGGCTGAGGCGTCCGCGACTTATTGAAACATCCGGCGAGCCAGATTTTCGTCAGACGTCCGAGCACTCAAGGTCATGTCAAGTTCACGTCCGCGACTTATGGCTGACAGTTTGCACAGCTAAGTGCAACTTCATTGACCAGATACAGCATCAGCCGCGACCGACTGTCGCGACTTACAGTCACGTCTTATAATTTGTTCCTAGCTTTACAGTCGCGACCATCGGTCGCGTCTTATTAGTGTGCACAATGGCGTCAGACGCCGTGTTCAGTCGCGTCTATATTGTCTTTGGTCGCCTCACTCGGACGTTTCACCATCTTACACGGAACCACAGACTACATAGAGATACTACGTATTGAATTGATAGCAGCTTCTATATGTTATTAATATACCAAAAGAAAATTATAAAGTACTGACTGGTTATTTAATAACTTTTTGTACGCTAGTCAGATGCATTAAACAATAAAATAAAGCAAAATACTGTGAAAAACATACAACATACGTCAAATCTCCTGCGTCATTAGTGACAGCTGGCGACTGACAGCCACTCGGATGCGACCGATCCACGGGTGATAAACTTGGAACAAGGGCTTAACAAGTGCTTTTGTTTGTGTGAAGAATTTTTTCGATTTTAGTTAATTTTACAAGTGCAAACTTCAATCGAGACTATTCTTTGTGTTTGTGTTGTCCGTATAAGTAGTGATAATCAGTTTAAGGTCAGTTTTAACCACTAATATTAAGAATCAAGATGGATAAAACCAAACCCCCGGACCCACCTGACCCGCCAGATCCTAACTTTGAATTTACCCCCATACTAACTGTAACTATCCCAAATAATGAACCTCCTAATGATAATGTGACGGACACCGAGAGTAGTAACAGAAAAAGACCCGCGCTTTCCCCCCCAGCTTCTGTAAATAACCCTCCTAAGTTGGCCAAAAATGTTACCGGAAGACAATTGTACACGACTTTAGATAATCCTCCCTATATTGTCTATGTTTCACTCAAAGAGGAAATGTCTTCAGGTACTACATTACATCCCATAAAATTTGGTATGTTCCTGATGCGTAACAATATCAGGAATGTCCTCCAAGATGGAGTAAAACGCCTAGGTAGGAACCGGATTTCTGTCGAGTTTAAGTCTCACCAGGACGCAAACAGTTTCTTAGCTAGCCACCTCTTAATACAACACAATTATATTGCTACTATCCCACAATTTAATATAACCCGTATGGGAATTGTTCGAGATGTCCCAATAGAATGGTCGGATGAGGAGATAATTGAGAATATTAAGGTACCTCGAGGATGTGGACACGTCATAAAAGCCCGGAGATTAAATCGTAAGTTCACCTCACTTGGAGTGTCAGAGTGGAAACCCACACAGTCTGTAGTTCTAACTTTCGATGGACAGATCCTACCATCACGGGTGTACTGTTTCTACTCAGCTCTTGTAGTTGAAAGGTACATGTACCCCACAATACAGTGCTTCAACTGTTGCCGTTATGGACATACCCGCACACTATGCCGCGCAAAACCTCGTTGCTACCGATGTGGCCAAGACCACCCCGGCGATGGATGTGACATTACCCCAGACAGAGCATATTGTCTTTCATGCACTGGGAATCATTATGCCAATAACAATACCTGTCCAGAGTTGGGCCGCCAGAAGGGTATAAAGGCTCTGATGGCAGAAAAAGCTATCTCCTATGTTGAAGCAAGTAAGGTTTTCCCTCCTGTATCAAAATCGTACGCAGAAATTTCAAGACGTCCTCAATCTACCAACCCAGTCACTTTATCGCAATCCCAATACTCCAATCCAGCTCCCCAATCCCCTAAATCATACCGTAAAACGGTTTTTCTTAAGCCTAAAACCCATGCTCCCCTTTCTCCTGGCTATGACAAACAGGCCCATCAAGCTATGGTTCAGAACTTCTCCTTCACCCCCTCCAAAAATGGTTGTGCTTTTCCTATGGAAGAAGCCAACCAAGATCCTTCCAAAAATATCCTAAATCTTATTTCCAATATGTTGACAGCTGTTCTTGCTAACCCTACACAAATCATACCGGACCACGTTGCCCTTAAACTTTCAACAATCTTAAAATTAATTAACATTCCCCCATCACCTGAAATTTCTACAATGGAACGTGAGGAGTATTACTCCCAGGAAACCTGACCTACTCTTCCTTATTAACAAATTCAAACCATCGATCTGCGGCATCTCTGAGACATGGCTTCGTTCTGATAGTAATTTCAGAATCCCATGCTTCAGTGATCTTCGCTGTGATCGATCAGATGGATATGGAGGATGTGCTTTGTTCATTAATAACAATGTCCCATTCTCCCCGATTCCTCTACCCTTTGTTGGTGACAACATCAATGTTGTTGCTGTTAAGGCTGAGGATATAAATATTTTTAGTTTTTATATTGCACTCCCCCAATGTGAGGATCTTTCTACAATAAGAAGTTTGCTGAGTAATGTCCAAGGCCCATTACTTGTTATGGGCGATTTTAATGGCCATCACTATAGATGGGGATCAGACATCTGCGATAACTTTGGTATAGGCTTAGTAGATATATTGGATGAACTTAACCTATGTGTGATCAATAATGGCAGTGTCACGCGTAGATCTTCCCCAGGACAGAATAAAAGCTGTGTTGATTTAACATTCTGCTCATCTAATATAGCCAGCCTTTTTAATTGGAGTCGCTTGGATATGACTTATGGGAGTGATCACTATCCCATAATGGTTGAAATCCCTTCCAAAAAAGTCCCAGACCAAATTCCCCCTCCCTTGTTAAAATACCAATTGAACTCAGTGGATTGGGACCTCTACTCCAAAGTTTTAGACTTACGTGTCTCTTCCCTTCCACCCATCAATCCTGAGACTGCACACGAATGTTTTTTCTTATTTTCCAACACAATATCTTCTACAGCAGATGACTGTTTCCCTACAAAAAAACCGCCAACGGGTAAAATTCCATCCCCGCCATGGTGGGATAGAGATTGCTCTGCCGTGATCAGGGCCAGGAATGAGGCCGAAAAGAATTTCAACTCTGTCATGAGCCTGGATAACATTATTGCCTTTCAGCATATCTTGGCTAAGTCCAAGAAATTGCTCAAGAATAAGAAGAGAGATGGTTGGCGGAAATATTGTGGCTCGCTAAGTCCATCCACTCCAGCGTCGGCCGTGTGGCGTAAGCTGAAGTCGTTCAGGAGTAATTTGAAGCCCTCCTCCAGGAGCATACTATCTGAGGAACTGGGTAACCAGTTCCTTTCTAAATTGGCCCCAGTCTATGTTCCCAGTATGGATGAGTGTGTCACTACGGGCTCTGAGCTGACAACAGATGACCCTCTGGATAGGCCATTTACTATAGGGGAACTTAAATCGGTCCTCGCCCATGTAAAGGATTCCGCTCCTGGAGTGGATGGATTCCCTTACTCCTTCATTACTAAAGCGGGTGATAAAACCCACCAATATTATCTGGACTTAGTCAACTATTGCTTTTCTTCCGGTTATATTCCTCCTGATTGGAAGGTTCAAGTCATCATCCCTGTGTTAAAACCCGGCAAAGATCCTAGTGATCATTGTTCTTACAGACCAATTGCGCTATCGTCCATACTTACTAAGCTTTTAGAGCATTTGATTAAAAACCGTCTAGAATGGTTTGTAGAAAGCGGAAAGCTGCTCCCGACGACTCAATTCGGCTTCAGGAAAGGTCTGGGTACAGCTGATAGTGTGGGTACCCTCACATCAGTGATCCGACTGACCCTTAGCAGGAATGAGTCTGTGGTAGCCGTTTTCTTAGACATTTCGGCTGCCTATGATTCTGTTCTCCTCCCACTTCTCAGGCAGAAAATGCAAGAGCTGAGAATCCCGGCTAGGATTCGTCGAATCATATGCAGTATTTTTTTAGATCGCAGTGTTAAACTCAGGACTCCCGGGGAAAACTCCGAGCCGAGGTCGGTTTGGAGAGGTCTACCACAGGGATCCGTACTTAGTCCCCTTTTATATAATATTTATACTTATGATATTCCTTCTTGTTTAAATTTTAACTGTAATATACTTCAGTATGCTGACGATATTGCTTTATTGGTCTGTGGCTCTTCTATACAAGATGCCTCTCAGTCAATTAATATCTCTTTGTCCTCGTTAAACCAATGGCTCTTAGACCACGGGTTATCTTTAAGTGCTCCAAAAAGTTCAGCAGTTGTCTTCACTCGCAAACGCCTTATCCCCCAAGTCGACATTAATATTGACGGCCAATCTATCCCAGTCGAAGAGAAGGCCAGGTTTCTGGGGGTTACCTTGGATTCCAAATTATCGGGAGCGGACCACATTAGCAATACGGTTAAAAAATGTGAGCGCTCGGTCTCGGTCCTTAAGGCTTTGGCTGGCGTCTGGTGGGGGGCCCACCCTTACACATTAAAACTAGTCTACAATGCACTGGTCAGAAGCGTGCTGGATTACTGCAGTTACTTAATTGAGCCATGTAACAAAGAAGCGTTGCGTAGACTGGATTCTGTCCAGGCCAAATGTATGAGGACCATTATCGGTGCCATGAAATCCTCCCCCATAAACGCTCTCCAGGTAGAATGTGCAGAACCTCCTCTTAACCTTCGTAGACAATACTTAGCGGACCGTTTCTTGTCGAAAGTTTTCTCCCTTTCGTCCCATCCTTTACTCCCCATTTTGGAACAAATCTACCTGTCCCTCAACACGTCTTCCTACTGGAATAACAAATCTATTCCATTGATGAATAGGTACAGAGAGCTTAAAAACCTCTCCTCGCCTGTTTGTCAATACCCCTCTCTTCCGGTTTATTCTTCTGCTTATGACGTGGTCCATTTCAGGCCAAAGGTCGTTTTGGGACTTGGTATCTCCAAAAATTCCCAGGACGTAAAAGGCGACTTCGATCGGGCCATTAAAAGATACTGGGAGGGTTGGAATTTGTTCTATACGGACGCATCCAAATTGTCTTCAACAGGATGTACTGGGGGCCAATTCCACTAACGAAATTACGTTTAAAACGCAGCTGAACGACGGCTGTTAGCTATTTTCTTATTCTGCTAATGAACAACGATCCAGCTGCAGTTACGTTTCAGCTGAAGCTAACGATCGATCGAGTGTTCGTATTCCGCTAACTCGATCGAACATCAACGTTACGTTTCGTCCTATTCCACTAAAATTCTGACAGATGTTTGGGCTGACACGCAACTGAACTTTAGCCGTTCAGCTGTCAAAATTAACAGCTGAACATCAGTCGATAAACTTGTACTTTTACTGGATCGTTGAATGTTTTGACGAAGATTTAGACTTAATTTCGTTGATTTTGCAAAAGTTAAAGGGTGTATTTTGTTGTCCTTGCCACTAAGGTTAACATTGGAAGAGTTAAAAAAGAAATTAGTCGACAAGCCGACGAGTTCCAAACAATGCATTTAATTTTACTGACCGAGAGTATGTTAGTTAAAATATAATAAAGACTCACTGAAAACCTTGCAAAATCTCTGACTGAGGAGATTAGCCCTCGTATTATGCTGCATTCATACGGATACAAAGGTAAGATCGCCTGTAATATAAGTTAATATTGATGCAAGTAATTGCATATGTTGTACCTACCTAATAGGTAAAGTAAAATGTCTTTATTGTCTTTTTTAGATTTTGGTGACACTGGCATTTTATGCAAATAGCTCGTAGGTACCAAATGCTAGTCCCTAAGGCGAAACTCTGACCCTTGGCCAATAACCAAGTGAAAGATGAGCTGAATCTAATAAATACCTATGTGAAGCTCCGACTCCCTAGAAGATCATGATGAAGAAACGAAAAGGTATGTTATACTGAAAATTAATTAATTTCAGTTTGTGTGACTTATGACAAGCAAGTAATTTTAAAAAGTGTGATTATATTTTTTATTCGCCGAGTTGTATTGTGTAATTTTACGACTATATAGAAAGTTTTACATGCCTGTGGTATGGGGTTCATAGATGTCGCTATAGTTCTTCTAAATAATAATAAACTTGAAGAGAATATTGTTAATATAAAGGGATATCATTCCTTGAACATTCATATTTTGAGTAGGTACCTACCTACTTTATACCTACATGGGCGTTACAAGGGGGCAGCTGTCCCCCCCCATAGACCAGAACCTAGAATATTTGAATATTAATGTATACAAAAATTCACAAAAAACCCAAAAAGAGTGTTTTAATAAGATTTTTTTTCTTATAGTAAGGAATTACAACATTACAAATTGTATTTATTTTGCTTAGATTATGTCCTCTATCTATCATCTTGCCCCCCTCCTCCTGGCCCATTGGTTTGCGACACCCTAGTATAGGTACCTATTCTACTATTGCAAATTAAATTGCATCTCATCGTCATCCTCCTGCTCTTATCCCAATTTATTTGGGGTTGGCGCAGCATGTTTGAATTAAATTGCATCTACTAATTTTATTTGTTGATACTATAGCCATACCTGCAGTAATAAATTTAAATAAAACAAAATTGTTCCAGAATTGTGATTTAAATGCCCGTGATGACTATTGGTTGTAGTACCTACTTATCAACAAGGTTTGGAGCAAAATCTGTGGAAGACTTAATAAATAAATAAAACTTTAACAACATTTTTATGGTTTTTTTCCCCTAACATTACTCTCTTTTTTTTACATCAGTCACATGTCTCCTGCCATAACACATACTATTTTTTATTAATCATGGTATCTCAAATGAAATCTCTCTCTCAATCTTATTATTTACTAGCGGTTGCCTGCGGCTTCGCCAACCTGGATGTCGTTGATCGCACCTCCCTCGGGAATTGGTCATCTTCCCGGGACAACAAGCCTAGCCTATCCAATATGTTAATCCAGGTTATGTTCTATCTGTACCTATGCCAAATTTCATCCAAATCTGTTCAGACAAACGAACATCCAAATATCTTCACAAACTTTCACATTTATAATATTAATTATAGTAGGATATGGAAATTAGGATGAGGAAAGCGTAAGACCGGTTGTTTTGGCGATGCCTGGGGGAGGCCTATGTCCAGCAGTAGACACCTTTCGGCTGAAATGATGATGACATGAAAATTGTGATGAATAAGTCCCATTTCAACGAAAACAAACATTAATTCAGTTTTTATTAAATCAAAACAATATTATGTTATTTTACTAGTTACTACAGTAACATTTTCAGTTATACAGATATAGGCATTAATAGAATTTCCTACTACAGAAATTATGTAGTATACAACGTGTTATTGAAATAACTGAAAACGTCTTAAGGGGTCATTGTACTCATTAGTATGAACAACTTTTACTATGGGACCAACCCTAAAGTCACGAATAAAAAGATCTAATTTTTGCAATTTCAGTGTTGGTCCAATAGTAAAAATTGTTTATACTAATTAGTAATGACCCCCTTAAGAAGTTTTTAGTTATTTCAATAACGGGTTGTAGGTAAAGTCTGTTTTTACTCTCTTGTCTTATTTAGTAAACAATGTTGGCATTTCTCTTTATTAAAACAAACTACTAATAAAATATAACTACTCGTTCTGCACATGTAATTAGCATTAAAAATATATTTAGGGTGTGAAATTGTTAACACAATGTCATTTAATAATTATTATTGACGAATTGTTAAAGACATGCCAAGATTGTTTACTAAATAAGACAAGTAAGAAAAAACATAGTGTAGGTATACAAATTTTTATAAGGCATGCAATATTATTATCAATTTAATCTACAATTTGCATAACAAAAAAAGTTTCATACATGTCATAACATAATAGAAAGAAATTAATTTAATAATTTAAAAAAAATACAGAAATGTCATTGATTAATTGTCACCCAAAGTTATTTACTGAATATACACTTTGTCAATTAAGAATATTGTATTACTAGACAAAGTTCTACTTATAGTAACCTTACTATTGATTTGTTGTTATTTAATTACAGACAGGGAGAAATATTGCAGATATTTTTATATCAAACAATGTTGAAAGTTCAAAGTTCAATAAAATTATATTCAATAAAACTATTTAAACTTATTTAGTTTTACTAAAATGAGATAACCATAACCATAACGGTGGCCCGGATATTGTAGGCATACCACGCTTATTTCGTAGGTATTACTGGTCCATAGGTTCAAGTCAATGGTTAGAATATAAGCTAAAAAGTACCACGCAGGATTACAAACTTGGAGACTTTCTCCCCAAAAGAGGGAAAATTTGTGAATTCAGGCTTTTTAGGGACACATATTAGCATAAAAGGATAGAATTGAATGTCACATAGAATTTTTTTTCCCATTGTATGGATTTATGTACTTCTTATCCTCTTCTTATCGAAATTATAAATTTAATTTTATATTTCTATGAAAAATTTACCTTTCTGCTGAATCTACAACAGCTGCAACCACATAGTAGGCATCCATTATTTATTTTAAACTACCTAAAAACTATAAAAATGAATAAAATAAGCTTTGCAATTTTAGTTGTTGATAACTAATTATAGTCGACATGTATTTTGATGCCTTCTAAAAATAGTCAGATTTAGGTTGACATTTCTAATATTAGGTGAAAAACGTCAATTACAGAATAGCAAAATGTCAATTTTTACTAAGTTGGATAACTAAACTAATTTTGGTCCTGTCAAACCAAAAATTAGTTTTAAAGTGAATTTCAGAATAGAAAACGTCGTTTGACAGGACTAAACTAAATTTAGGTGATTTTTAGTTTAGTTTAGAGAATTTTGTGACAAGAGAATCGGCACCAATATTCGAAGTGAGTAGTCTAGACAGTAAATATAACAAGCTTTTTTGTATATTTGAATATAAAAATAAAATTACATCAATTTAAGCGATAATTTGATACTACTTTTATCAGGATACACCACATAAAATTAAAGTTTATTTTCAAAGTTTTTTTAATAAACTTTGAATTTTATTTTTTAAGTTATTACTAAAACGTATTAGTGTACGTCTTCCTATCTCACCAAACTAATAGTGTCACCATCCGTCAGCCAACTACCCACTCATTGAGATAAATCTAACGAGCCCAAACTCGATGTGTCTGCGTTAACCACAGCGGAGATCCTGTGACCATCTTCCGGCTCCATCATCAGACCAACTCCTAACTCCAAAGCATCATAATATTGTTTAGTCATTGGGTTTACATATCAGCCAATTGAAATGTCATGTTAAACAAAAGCTTGTAAAAAGATTCTTGTTTGTCCAACAACAACATCAACGAGTAATCTGAAACACAAATATTAATATTAAAATCCAAGCAACAAACTTTATACACACAAAAAAACACTTGTTTCAGGACAAAGTAGGGTAAATTTTACAATTGTAGTTGCTATACTAGATGCTTTCATGTGCCTCTACTTTCACAAACAAATCTTATTACCTACTTTTGAATATAAAAAACAATTATTCATGAAGTGTTATAGTACCTAAAACACAAGTGATCCATAACAAGAAAAAAATATGAATATTATAAGCATACCTCTAAATTTATAACCGGATCTCTGCGAACTCAAATTATAGGACCCATATGAGAGAAGCCACCTTGTCCTGCAGTTTGTTTAAAAATGGGGCCAAACTAGGTTCACCCCCCACTTTACTCCAATATTCTTTAAAAAGTTGGATCACTTTGGATTGTACCTGGCTTGTACTCATATTTAAAATAATTCCAAAACTGAAATGGAAATAAATTATAATATTATTTCTTTGTTAATGTAACATGAACTTCATACTACATGCATATTTTGTAAGTTTTATGTTGTAAACTGAGGTTGTAAAACTCATATTGTAACATTTACCTACTTGAACTCATATTATAAACTCTATTTACCATACATAACACAATATCTAATTCTGATGTAAACATAATGTTTGCATGTAATTTTTTTTATTAAAAGTACCTATATTGATTATTACTCTCAAATAAACAAATAGATGTACCTATGTTTCTATACTTGTATGAAAACTTACCTACCTTTAAACATTCCGAGGTACTATCGATTTCACTTTTCCCATAGGCACCTTTAAAGCACTCCATATATTGGTTGAAAAGCTTTGTTTGTCTCGCCGAAGTAGACTTTCTTCAGGGTAGGTACCATTTAGGTCTATAAAACATGAGACATAAAATAAGTTTCCTATTAAATTAAAAGTAAATACAAGCAGTTATGCATATAATACTCACAGTAATTTATTTCACAGATAGGAAATTTTGTATACTTTATTAGACTTTTTTTGTATTAAACTTATCGTCTGGGAAAGGGATGTCAACACTCAGTTTTACCACGAGAACACCTTTCACAAAAACTCAACACTGCTCCAGGGATGTGTCCAGTATAAATACGTAGTATTAAATCCACTTTAGTGTAAATAGATTATATTAAATGTAAGTCTTTGTTTGAGCAGAGGAGCTTGTTCTAATCTGCTTGATTTTACAATACAAGCAATGGCTTAATTGTTTATTTCACTCGCCTACATTTCTACTCGCTTGTATTTGCTTACATTGCATACCACATTACAATGGCATATTGTATTATTCAGACATAGATTTGATAATATTTAAATAATTTCGATTTCCTCCGCGGTTTGTTTACGTTATTTTGACAAGTAGAATGAACGAACATAGATTATAATTTATGTATTGAATGAACGATAGCCTAGATTTTCTATTAAAATCTATTCTTAACTATTTTAAATTATTTAAACGTATTGAAAAGGCGTATTTTATTAATGTAAGTATTTTAATATAGTCAAAAGTAGTTTTTAATCATTGAACTATAATAGCTCAATGTTATTTTCATGATTAGTAGAGTTAGTAGTAATGAATACTTTTTATATGGTAACATTTCAAGACAACGGCTATGATGCGGTTACGTTCCAGCTGCGATCCATGTTCGTTTCAGCTCATGTTTTTAGTGGAATAACTTTTTATGTTATCATCGAACGACGAACGCAGTCGAACCGTTGCTGAACCATTGCCGCTAATCAAACGTTGTAAATTAGTGGAATTGGGGCCCTGGTGTTTCAACATATCTTCAAAATTCAAAAATTGCTCTTTTATTCCAATGTCCACCAGAGACCTCAGTATTTACAGGGGAATGCATCGGTATCCTAGAAGCTATCAATTTCATTTTATCCCATAATATTAAAAATTCAGTAATTTTCTCAGATTCTCGCAGTAGCATTCAAGCTTTAACTCAAAACCAACTTAATTCTAAAATCCACAGCAAAATTATTTTCGATATTCTTAATTTATTATTCACTTGTTCTAACAACGATTTAAACATTGAAATAGCTTGGGTTCCCGGTCACTCTGGTATAAGTGGCAACGAGTGTGCCGACACACTGGCTAAATTTGCTACATCTAACCCGGTGGATCAGAAACACTACATGGTGCATAGTTACGACTTACGGTCTGACACAAAACACAAACTGTATAACTCGTGGTCCTCAGTGTGGAAGGTAAGTTCGAAACTCAAGGGGGCGTACTACGCCAGTATCCAACCCTGCATCCAGCGGAAACCTTGGTATTTTAAGTGTCCAAAATTATCCAGAAGAACTGTTGCAACCTTGTGTAGACTTAGACTTGGACATTGTTGCAGTCCAGTGTTTCTGAATAAAATTCGTGTTCGTGACAGTTCCTTGTGCGAATGCGGTCTTGATGATGGAACTCTGGACCATATATTTTTCTCCTGTACTTCAAATTCCCAATCCTTTGACTTGTATCATAAGCTTTCCAAAATTAAAGTCCCCCTTCCTACTAACTTCCATTCTCTCCTGACTAACTTTTCTCCTAAGCTAATCCAAATTTTATCAAAATTTATAAAAGAAAATGATATCAAATTGTAGTTCGGTGTGTAGTAAAAATAACTTTGTATTATATTATTTTCGGTGTTTTAAAAATGTATATATATCCATACAAAGGGAAAAAAAATCTGTGTTAACTAACAAAAAACTGTCTTGTCCCCCCAGCTACTAACATACCTACCACAAAGTGCATAGTTCGACGGCTCACCTCGCTCCGTTGCCGTCACCACACGACGCTGGCAGAATAGTCGACAACGGCTCAGTTGCCAAAGAAGGAAAAAAAAAAAAAAAAAAAACTTGGAACAAATAATTTCAACCGTATACAGATGTACTCTATGGTTAGAAATTTCATACATGACAGGAGACCCTCGCCCCCTTGTAACAGTCTTCACCCCGTTTAGGCCCTTTGCCAAGACCATAGATAATTTTCGACCGTCATACGTAGTATCTCTATGTAGTCTGAGGTCATTGTTAATTTTTTACGTTAATTTTGGTTGTTTTTGTAAGATTTCGATTTTTCCATATAATGTTGTTGATTAAAGTTTGCGTTGATTAATTTCTGTACTTATCCTCTTAATGATTTCTTAACTGTGATATTTTGCAGTGATAGTACAAGTAAGATGTACAACAAGTGTTGTATTGTTGTATCGAACATTGTGATAGCAAACGAAAGGACGCTAAGATGTATTCGCTTCCCGTTAGTGAGATAGGACTTAAAGTGGCTTATTTGCGCAGTTTAGCGTGCAAGATCTTCACAAACTATGTTTGTGTCAGAAGCATTGAAAAAAGGTTCATCAATGAGAAGTATCGGCTTAAAGTTGGTGCTTATCCTACATTGTTTTTGGCCGATGTAATAACTACAGGAATACAAAAGTTTATGAAGGTTCGTACGTAATCAGTAATCTACTTATAAAATTTTAGGTGTACAGCTAATGTAGTAAAAAAATGAGTATACTCATATCCACTCCAACCCGCTCAAGTTTAGTAGCGAGTACCTATTGCTTTTTATTGGAATTTCTAACAGGCCGTGTCACTAGACCAGGTATCATGTACTATTGGCAAACTTACTGTAGTGAAATATATGCTGTTGACGCAGTAGACTGACTGAGACCTGCAAAGTTAATGCCAAACGGTATTGATCACTGATCCATCATCCCATATTGATGTAAAATGAGTGTTACAAGATAGTTTAAAAATCTATCTCTATCACTCAAAGGTTTGCTGGTAGAAAACTAATTTTTGAGTTAGGCTCGCCCGCTCGTACATACATGTACCTAATTTCTATTTATAATTTAATAGGTACTGCATTTTTCTGGTGTACAATAAAGAATAGAATAGTTTATAGAATACTAAAGTATTTATTTTTTCAGATGTATGTCAGAATCGTGATAATAATTATTCTTGTAAAAGGAAACATGATGACCATATCTACCCATCTGCCATTAGTATAGTATAGTATAACGGGCTGGTTTCCGCAACTCCACGATCAAGCGTGTATTTTGCGTACGGGTGGGAACTTACTCGATCCACCCTAACTCCTCGAAAAAGGCCAGCAACGCCTTGGTGTTGCTGGTGATCTCTCTGAGGGTACCTGGGTTACCGAAGTACTTGGCCCTGTATGTGGCGACCTCAGGGCAGTCTAGAAGCACATGGGCTGCTGTCTCGTCTTCCACCATGCAGGCTCTGCACAGTGGGCTGTCCGTGACACCTATGACAAAAAGATGTTTGTTAAAGGACCCGTGGCCAGTAATAGCAGCTGTGACTGTACGCAGCTGTTGTTTTGACAATCGGAGGGCCTGTTTCGTAAACCGGCCGTCGATTGTGGGAAGTGCCTCCTTGGCCTGCCTGCACTCACCATGGTCTTTCCATAGTTTGTAGTGTTTGTCCTTGGTGCGTTTCCTTACCAAGTTGCGTAGGTATCCAAAGGGGAGTGGCACTATGGGTTCAGGTCCCACGACTACCATACTCGATCCCCTTCTGGCCAGTTCATCCGCTGCGTCATTGCCTCGGGAACTGCTGTGTCCTTTGATCCATTGAATGGTTATGTTATTGAGATTACCTACCTGGTTGAGGTTTTGCTGGCACTCGTGTATCAGCCCCGAGTTTACCGTATGGCTGCTTAGTGCTTGTAGTACGGACATGCTGTCCGAGAGTATACGAATTGAGTGGTCTTTAACCTTCCTGGCTAAAATCGCCGAAGCTGCCAGGGAAATGCCCATGCACTCGGCCTGGAACACCGTGTTATGGACCCCCAATGGTGTGGCTATGTGTATATTGAGGTCTTCCGAGAAGATCCCGGCACCCGTAACTGTGCCTGTTTTGGATCCATCCGTGAAGATTCGCACCTCTGCAGGGCACAGCCCTTCGCATCGGTGATCCTCATACAGCTGGATTTTGTACTTCTTGTCGAAAATAAATTGCTTGGGAATCCGGTCGTTAATGGATTTCAACAGAGGGAATTCATTGCTGAGTTCCTCTATCAACGCGGTGTGTTGTGTACTACTCTTACTCCATAGATTTAGTGTTTTTAGACGTACTGCCGCCATCGCTGCCTCCTGTTGTATAAAAAGGTGGAGCGGTGGAATTCCCAGCATGGCTTCAAGTGCTGCAGTCGGGGTAGTCCTCATGCAGCCTGTAATCGCCACACAGGCAAGTCTTTGCATACGCTGTAATTTGTTTGAAGCTGTAATCAGCTTGGTTCTAGGCCACCAAACAACGGCCCCATAGGCAATCATGGGGCGGATTACCGCGCTGTATAGCCATAGTATAATTTTAGGGGATAGGCCCCACTTCTTACCTATCATTTTCCTGCATTGCCAGAAGGTGATGCAGGCCCTGTTTAGTTTGTTTTCTAGGTGATTACTCCAACTTAGCTTACTGTCTAAAATGACACCGAGGTACTTAACTTCGTTGGCCAGCTGGAGTTCAGTACTGAACAGTTTGGGTAAGCAATAGGGTCCTAATGCTCGCTTTTGGGTGAACATGACTAACTCAGTTTTGGTGGGATTCACTGAAAGATCAAATTCTCTGCACCAGCGTTCTACAATACGAAGCGCTTGTTGGGTGAGGTTGCAGATTGTCCCAGTCACCTTACCCGATACGAGGATGGCGAGGTCATCTGCATATCCTATTGTGTAGTAGTGGTTGTCGTTGAGTTTGGTAATGAGATCATTAATTACCAGATTCCACAGAAGGGGAGACAGCACCCCTCCCTGGGGGCAGCCTCTAGCTATCATGGCCATCTGTTGCTCTCCTTCAAGACGAACCACCCGTTTACTTAACATGTTTGCAATCCAGTCAGTTAGTACCTGCTCCACTCCGTGCTTGGAGAGGGCTGTTCTTATGCTGGAGAAGTTTGTTTTGTCGAATGCTCCTTCGATGTCTATAAAAGTTCCCAGGCAAGTACCTTTGTTGTGTATCGCTCTCTCTATCTGACTAACCACCAGATGGAGAGCAGATTCTGTGGACTTACCTGAGCTGTATGCGTGTTGGTTGCCGTGCAGTGGTATAGTTTTAAGCGCGCCGTCCCTCAGCTCCCTTTCGCAGAGCCTCTCCAAGGTCTTTAGCAAAAAGGAGGTCAGACTGATTGGTCGGTGGGATTTGGCGTTTGTGTAATCGCCCTTACCTGGCTTTGGGATGAATATAACTTTCACTTCCCTCCATCCTTTGGGAACGTATCTATAGGCCAGGCACGCTCTCATTAGGGGCACCAGTCTTCTGGCAACGGACGTTCCACCCCACTGTAGTAGGGCAGGGAACACTCCGTCCGGGCCCGCTGCTTTGAAAGGATGGAAGCTCCGGATGGCCCATTGTAGTTTTTCCAAAGTTACCATCTTATGCGCGCAGAGCCAGTCGCCATCCGATGGTGTTTGAGGTACATCTTGCCAATCAATTGCATGAGTAAATACGCACCCTGGGAAGTGAGTTTCAATGAGGACGCGTCTTACTTCTTCTGGTGATGTTGTCAGCGTGTTGTCAGGCTTGCGGAGAGTGTCAGGCACAGATGAACTCTGTTGCGCCAGAACCTTCCTTACCCTGTTGGCTTGTTGGCAGGATTCAATGTTACCACAGAATTTACGCCATCCCATGGTACTCCTGAATCTGATGCATTTTTTGTAGCTGAGTTTGGCTGCGTAGTAGACATCCCAGTCTTCGTCCGCACAAGTATTCATGGCTCTGTTCAGAGCTCTTCTAACCTTTACACGTTTGCGCTCCAGCTCCGCGCCCCACCAGGGCTGTTTGCCCGGTGTTTTGGGCGGGATGGTCTCTAGGCAGGCAGTGTGGTAGCTGCTTATCATTGATTCCGTGAGGTGACTTACTTGCTCATCGATATGTGTCGTGTGCACGAAAGTCAGCGAATCGTTTAATGGTGCAAGTCTAGATTCAAGTGTGCACGAGTAAGTAGTTTTGTCCGTATTGCGTGGATTCCGACGAGGTTTTGTTGGTGTTATACAGACCTGGATGTCAAAGCGGATCCACCTATGATCGGAGCATGAGGCCTCCTTGGAGACCTGCCACCCCGTGGTGATTTCCGCTGCACCCTCTGATGCCAGAGTGAGGTCTATGATTGTGCGGCTACGCCTGGTTACAAAAGTTGGTTCAGAACCAGTGTTTAGTAAGAATAGGTTAGTAGTAAAAAGATAGTCAACTAAAGCTTTACCTCTATCGTTTTGCGTTTCCATGCCCCATAAAGGGTGATGAGCGTTGGCGTCGGCCCCAATTACAACCTCCATCCCGGTTCTCTCGCAATGGTTTACAAGGCGGATGAGGTCGTAAGGGGGTGGCTCCTCCCCCTCAGGCATGTAGACCGAGGCGAAGGTGATCCCCACCTCCCTGGCGTCACGCTGTATGAGCAACCTTATGGCAGACAGATCTCTGCAACAGAAATCCGTTAAAAGCTGTGCTTTGATATTACCTGTGACAAAGATGCACGACCTAGGGTGATCGTGATCTGTAGTGACTAAGATCTTACCTCCGAGATTGGATAGTCCCTGAATATGGCCAGCCCTGATCCACGGCTCTTGAATCAAGGCAATGGCCGTGTGTTGAACCTCCAACCACTTGCGCAACTGAGCCGTCGCGGCTTGGCTGTGGTGGAGGTTTGCCTGGACTACCCTACAGGCCGACAAAAGGGACGCCATCACTGGTCGTAGCCTCCTTGTCTCCCCCAAGGTGTAGCCCGGCTAACAAGTCGCCAGTCTCGAAGTCGTCCCCCTCCAGGTCCGAAGCCGAAGACAAATTGATGTCAGGCTCCTCCCCCGAAGATGGGACGGCGTCCGAGATGACGACAGATGGGCCGGCTGACTCTGCTGCAGCAGGTTCAGCCACGGCCATTGCCAGGGTGTTTGATGGGGGAGCAATCTCCCCTGCTGGTGCAGCTGGCAGCTGCAGCTCTTTGCGGATGGTTTCCGTGGCCGGGTCCCATCCCTGAGGGACGTCGGTAAATTTGCCTTTCGGACCCTGGTATTTAACGTAAACCGCCCCTAAACCCATTGAGAGACGGCGTCCGGTCTTCATCAGGGTCGGAATTTGGTCCTCAGGGACTCCGACCACCACGAACCACGCCGCGGTCTGTTTCACTGCCTGTAGAAGCACCCACTTCTCGATGCCAAGCGAGGGGTTCTGGTAGGCGAGGGTGCGACCAATATTGGCTGCCTCCTCGAAAACCCCCTGCTCATCTGGAATCAGGATGCCGCAGCGAACACGTTTGATGAGCTCTGACTGGCTCTTGACGACTAGCGAGACGTTAGCCGGGTGAGCCAAGCCAGAGACCGTGTTCTTCAGCCATGTTAGGGTGTGGTCATTCTCACACCATAGTTTTATTACACCCTCCGTATACACCGGCTTCGCGATGAAGTTGGGCCTGGGTCTGTCTTGCATAGGGGACAAGGCCTCGCCGATAATCTGCTTCTGGATAGCAGCGAGTACCTGGTCCGATGTGTCTTTGTCAAGCTGTCCCGTGCGGTCGCAGATCGCAACGCACAGGGGTGTGCTGGCAGCTTGAGCATAGCTTTTGTTAGCGGCCCGCTTGGATTGTTCAAGACGCGGCCGCTTGTGCTCCCCACGAGGCGACATCGTCTCGTTGAGAGCCCGCTTGGCCGCGGCCTGACCCCTCCAATCGTGTCGCTGTGTCTCGGCTACGTGTTGGACCGGTTTCTCTGCATTGCTAGTCGACGGTTCACTGGGCTGTGGTCGGCTTACGCCGGCTTGGTCCTGTGACCGCTTCCCCGCTGCAAAGCGGATTTGGTCGCCAGCCGGTTTGGTCAAACCAGCGGTAGCAGTTTGTGTAGAGGGATGACCTTTGCCTGCCTGCATGCGGGCTAGGCGACGCTCCCTCCTTGTCCGTCTGTTCTTCCTCTTACCCTTTACCGCAAGATTCGGTAGACCAGAAGGGTCAGCGCAAGGGCGTTGGGTTAATTGAGTACGTTTACCCTTGCCCTTGCGTTCCTGTACCTGCCAGGCGCTGGAAAAAACGTCTGCAGGGTGGTTGGCCGTCCCCGATTGGCCAGAGACGGCCGAGCGTGGGGAGCTAGCTTGAGGAGCCACAGGAGGGGGAGGGGGAAGACGTGTGGATATTGGATCGGTGCCGGTTTTACCCAGCACCGGGGTTTGTAAGGAAAGACCGGTACTGTTCCCACTCAGCGTCTTGGTCCTTTGTTTAGGTTGGGATTTATGTTTGGTCTTAGTTGCGGTTATCGCCACAGCCAGACCGACACCCGCGCTGGTGCCCACAACGCTAGCTGCTGGGCCTCCAGGGGCGACAGAAGTGCTAGGAGCACTCTGTGTAGGAGTTCCATCAGTTTTCACCGATTCCACTCCAGTTGTATGTGTAATACTTGGCCTTATTTTGTCCATAGTATATTTTTTTGTAATTTTCATCTCCCTGGCTCCCACCCGCCATGGAGCCCGCACCTGGGAACGTCTAGCTAAATGAAAAGTTCGAACGTTAGGACTACCAGGGAGATATAGGGGCGCAAGGCTGGCTTACAGTGCGACATCGGGCGCTCGATCGGGTTGGCGTACGGGGTCGAAAAGGCCTACCCCATACGAACTGATCAACCCTCACTTACACCGTCAGCATGACCTTTGCCTACCGCTTCGGCCGTCCGAGGACTACCTCTGCGGACCTCACGCGCCTCGCCTGTGTCCCTCTGACGGGACACTATGACCATTTCCCTACCCCTGGCTATTGGGTAGGGCTACCGTTTCGCTTGAAATCCAGACCAAAGGAGGCGTGTTGCCTCACGGACGCATTACCACCAGCGCCGATCGGCTCAACCCCCCAGGACTCCTTCATCCCCGCTTACGGCGCTCAACTGCGCAGGTCCTAGCGCAGGTGACTATTTACCCCTACTCGCCATCAGCCGATTTTGTGATGTACGAGCCTGCGACCACCCAGTCACAACAGGGTCGCAGTTAGGAGTAGGAATTGGGATTTTAGGGGGGGGAGGTAGAAGGGATGTTGGAAGGATGTAGGTCAGGGAAGGATGGTGAAATTTGACGTAGGAAAGGAGTGGTCGAGAAGAGGGCGTGATGTTGGGGAGTGGGAGGGTGAGGGGTAAGAAACTATCTTCCCCCAAAGTAGGATTGGGGAGGGGAAAGGTCACTCTTTTAGGGTGTATTTAGCACCCCGGGCTTGTGATGGCCCCTTCTAGGTCTGCTCTTCGCCTAGGTGTATTGAGTGGTTATACCGCCACTGATCGGACGCCATAGCCTCGTTCGTTATCTAGCAGAGGGCACCACGCCAGCCATATTGGCCGACGCCACCATACGGCGCGTGCAGGTGAGGTTGACAGTTGGGTCGGTTAAGATGTTATGTACCGTTCTCCCCTTACCCCCCAATCCATAACCCATCTGCCATTATAAATTGGTAAGATTAATTAACAATTTTAAATCTCTATTTATATGGTACCTGCTGATTCATCATCATGATTTCAGCCGAAAGACGTCCACTGCTGGACATAGGCCTCCCCTAAAAGGGGATATGCCATAATCGCCACGCTTGGCAGGCGGGTTGGCGATCGCAGTTGATTGCTTGGAAACTCAGAGAATGATGGGCATTCTCTGGTGAATCCCTTAGTCGCCTTTTACAACACCCATGAGAAGAGACAGTACCTGCTAATTACTATTACGAAATAAAAGTAAACATTAGTGTTTTAATTTATTTAAACCAGTCTCATCATCATGAATGTTAATATAAAAATATAATATAATTATATTTTTCTAAATCTCGAACTTTAATTTACCATTTGTACCAAGTTTAATTCAAGTGTCATTTGTTCTAGCTCAATATGCTGATGGAAAAGAAGATAGTTTCATCCTAAAAAATACTGCTGAAACAGTATCTTTTTTGACAATCTTTTCAACTTGGAGAATTGTGCTAGCTTGAATAGTAAGACATTAAGAGCGAAACTTTCACGTAGCTTGTACATCGGGTTCACCATACCAAGCCAAACGTTGTCTAAGTACCTACTCATTTGACTTCCTTTCTTGTGAAACACACGAAAAACATAACCCTCCTTCTGGCGCAGTCGGGTAAAAAACTGAAGTGCTCTTCCTTGGCATGGTAATTTTTTTAATTTTCAACTGGTGTTCATATAAAATATTGAAAGGCACAGATTTATCTAGGCTGATTAGAAAATCTCTTCCGAGAATGCAAAATAAGACATATTGTATTAAAAACTATAATTTAATAAATAAAATCTGAACAAAATATGTTGTTTCATTTACATATACTCAATACTCAATATATTTATTGCATTCACAATGTATTACTTAGGTGGTAGACTTAAAACTATGAGATCATTGTGAACCCTGTCGGGCACGGCAAAATAAATATGTAGGAGAGGAAGCTGACTGTTCAATGAAATATTGTCTATGATTTATATTAATACAATTTTAACTAGTATATTTTTGTAATGATTTATCATCGAAATATTCATTAATATTGTAATAGAATTTTTTTAATAATAGTTGTTTTAGTTTTTTATTAAATATATTTATTTTGCTAAACAAAAAATATATTATTATTTTGTATTCTCAGTTCAGGGCTACGTTCACTTATAACGCACTCAGTGTGAAAGTCACCCGGTGTGAATATCGCTCGATCATTGACGATTTTCTCAAAATTACTGAACGACTTCGGGCGACTTTATGAAACTGACACTAGAACAATGAAGCACTGACAATTATGACGATCGAAACCTCAAATTATCTGTCATTTCATACTATTATCTGTCAACATGACAGCAGGGCGTCTTTTACCCTACTATTTCACGGGGTGACCGGTGCGTACGCTCGACGACGCCCGCTCACAATACTGAACGGTTTGGTGTGAACGCCCGGACGATCACTCCGAGTAACTGAACGACCAAACAACGCTCCGGGCGTCGTCCGACGATAATACTGAACGTACCCCTTGTTTCGAAAATGTATAGTTGGTAAAATATAGCTTCAGTCCTGTGACAGAAGTCAAATACGTAAATTTTAAATGTATTTTTACGTATTTGACATCTGTTACAGGACTCTAGCTATATTTTACGAACTAAAGTTGAAATAACAATATACAACAGCTTAAATAAGGCATACAGTGTGAGCCTTTGCCCAAAATTCAACAAAAGAATTAAAAAAAAAACTAACTGTCATGTTCAATTTTTCCAACTACTACGGGCCATTTTTTTGTATGGGAGTGGGTCGTCTGTACGTAGTACACTTCTTAGTCTGTGGACCGATCACTGTGCACATGCGGCTGAGGCGTCCGCGACTTATTGAAACATCCGGCGAGCCAGATTTTCGTCAGACGTCCGAGCGCTCAAGGTCATGTCAAGTTCACGTCCGCGACTTATGGCTGACAGTTTGCACAGCTAAGTGCAACTGCATTGACCAGATACAGCATCAGCCGCGACCGACGGTCGCGACCGTAAGTCGCGTCTTATAATTGTAATTTGACCTGAAATAGAATAGAAATCTCTACTCAAGCGTAGTCTGGACCACACTAGAGTGATTACAGATCAAACCTCTGCTAAAATACCGAAACAGGTGACAGTATAAAATAAAGCTAAACTCAGCCGAACTATGATCAATAAATCTCTGCTTGAGGAACGTCCTAAAATCAAAGCTCAACTCAAAACTAGTTTTAAACAGAGATCAATGCTTGAGTATCGTCCTGTAATACGGGCCTTAGACCAGTGTTGCCAGGTTTTTTTTCCAAGTCGGAATTCTGATTTAAGTGAAAAATGTGGGATTCTTTCGTCGAAAGCGGGACACAGAAAAAAAAAACTTAAAGCCTTTACATATAATCAGAAGTTTTTAAATATTTATCTTTTTATTTGAGTTTTAAGTTACGTTTACGTGACAATATATATTATGTTCCTATGTCCCCCATCTGGGGCAGAGGGCAGATACAGTGGCTTTCCATTGCGCTCTGTCATTGGCAGTAAACTTGACTTCACTCCAGGTCAGCCCAATTTCCTTGGGCTCCGATAGGACTGTACGCCGCCAAGTTTGTTTTGGTCGTCCACGCTTGCGCCTTCCCTGTGGATTCCAATCCAGAGCTTGTTGATGTATATGATCTTGGCCTCTGCGCACAGTATGTCCGATCCAGTTCCACTTACGGCGACGTATCTGCAGTTGTATAGGATCTTCACGGCACAGTTTCGAAGAGGCTGGCAAAAAAGAAAGGAGGCCTATACCCAGCAGTGGGTGATACCGGGCTAGAATGATGATGATGATGAATCCGGGAAGTTATGTAAGTCTGTCCCTCCAGTTCCCGACACGATGCTCCCAAGGTATGTAAAGTCGGAGACTTTCTCCACTTCCTTTTCACCTATATTTCATTCGTTCCAGTTCTATATCTTTTGTTTTCCGTACATTAATTTTCAAGCCTACATTTGCTGCTTCTTTCTGTAATTCGTCCAACCTTGACTGCATGTCGATGCATCGGTGACTCAGAAGGCATAGGTCATCAGCGTAGTCTAAGTCCTTATATCAGAAGAGATTGCTGTTCATTGCGGTGTGCGACAAGGCTGCCTTCTCTCGCCTCTGCTATTTCTCATCGTGCTGGATGGTGTCATGTCTCGTGTTAACATGGGTGGCTCGCGAGGCATTGAGTGAAAAATAGCCTTTAAAATGTATTTTACTAAAAAAAAATATTTTAATTGTTTGTTTAATGTAATTGAACTAAATTACGCACGCAACGCAACTCACTACTTGCTCACTGCTTTCCAAGCACTAAAACAAATGCAATAGGTATTCGTTATTCCTTCGTATGTAATCGTACGTTTTCGTAAAATAGAAATTTATAAAAAAATGGAAACAAGACAAGAGTGAAAGAGATCATGTCGCGGCAGCACAACGCACTGATTGCGTGACGCACCCCTCTTTCTCCCGCGCGCTTATCTTCATTACGCACCGGGTGGGCGTAGACATGAGTAACTCAACAAAAATGCGTGAGCTGCAGCTCAGCTCACGGTTCAGGCCAGTGAGCCGGAGCTGTGAACCGGCTCACAGATCAGCTCAATTTGTGTATCTGCCTACTTCGAGTTATGATGTGATGCGAGTCGCGGAGCTTAAAGACCATTCGATCTGTTTGAGCTGCGCTCGCTCGCTGACTCTGCGACTCACCGCGGATCTGTCGCCGCTCCAGCTCACCGGTTCAAACAGGTTTTTATCTATATAGACATCTTTTATCTTCCGTGCAACAAAAGTTGTCGCACAGATAGATACTATTCTTTGAGCCGTGAGCTGCGTATTTTGTCATTGAGCTGCAGCTCAACAGCTCAAGCTTATTGATCTGTATATTTGAACCGGTTCTAAGCTGAGTTACACACCTCTAGGTGGGCGGCCCACAGAGTACATTGTAATATGGGCAGCCAGTCTACACTGGTCTATGCCATCCGACCGCGCTTCCTCAGCATACTGCACGCACGGTCGAGTTATTCCCGAAAGCGGGTCTGAGCCTGTCCATTTAATTTTGATTAAAAAATCGGGACGTCCTGCCAAAATCGGGCCGTCTGGCAACGCTGATTTAGACCCGGTTAAGCCAAACCGAGTTGACACATCGCTAGTTAAAAGGTCTTAGCAACCAGGCCATGAAATGAGTCTATATGTATTAAAGCTAGGAACAAATTAAGCTAGGAACAAATTATAAGACGCGACTTACGGTCGCGACCGTCGGTCGCGGCTGATGCTGTATCTGGTCAATGAAGTTGCACGTATATGTGCAAACTGTCAGCTATAAGTCGCGGACGTATCCTTCACATGACCTTGAGCGCTCGGACGTCTGACGAAAATCTGGCTCGCCGGATGTTTCAATATGTCACGGACGCCTTAGCCGCATGTACACAGTGATTGGTCGCGTCCGAGCGGCTGTCAGTCGCCAACTGTCACTGCTTTGACGAATATTATATGTTTTTCACAGTATTTTGCTTTATTTTGTTGTTTAATGCATCTTACCAACGTACAAAAAGTTATTAAATAAACAGTCAGTACTTTATTTATTTATTCGCAATTTTTGTAACACCATAACAGAACTCATTCCAAGGGGATGTTACCACAGACTACTTAGAAGATACTACGTATGATGTTACAAAACATAACACAAAAAGTTATAATTATAATACTTAACAGTTTACAGTACTATTCCTTTTTCTATACACCTCTGTACTACTCCCATGAACTTGGGCAAACTATCAAAAAATATGTCAACTATTGGGTCAGGAAATTACCAAGTAACGATTTCACAATTACTAACTTTTATTATTTTAATTCTGTACACTTGTCACTTCATACAGTGCTCCAGCGCGACTGCCCCCGCTCGAGGCATCTGGCATCCCCGCCATTAAATGTGGAAGATGTCATCACGTGTCAAACCATCCCACCATTTAAGAGGGGAGGCCTCAATCAAATCAGTAGCTAATAAAAAGTCAATTGATCTACTGAAATACATTGACAAACTAATTAATTACTAATAAAATCGGCTAGCAAGAGATAATTAAAATAATTAATTAATCAACCATAAAAAATATAACATACAAATTAATTAGTCAGTGCTTAACTTTCTAATGTAGATAGATTGATAGACTATTATAATACTTCACAAAACCAAAGTAGACAATACAACATCTTTAATGTACTAGGACCTTACAGCTCGGCCATCCTATTTCAAGCGAGTCCCATCGCATTGCTTTTTCAAGCGATTCCGATCGCATTGCTTTTTCAAGTGAGTACCATCGCATTGCTTTTTCAAGTGAGTCCCATCGCATTGCTTTTTCAAGAGAGTCCCATCGCATTGCTTTTTTTATAACAACAATTCTATCATCAAACATTACAATAACAACTACAACATACATACATTAATAACATTTAGAACTAGCACGCTTAGCTCACAATTAATCATCAATACTTACTTTATTACTACTACTGTTTTTACTTTATTACTATAAATTATTCAAAACATACATAATAAATTATTGCTTGTAATCATAATCAAATATTGTACATAACTTAATATTATGGAACCTTCTTTTATCGTGTCGACATGAGCTACATAAAGTTAATAGCTCATGCCGTGGGAAAAAGATTAGGCAGTCAGCAGGTTGGTAGCGGGGTTGACTGCCCAGGGTGCGTCGGACGATCAATTAAATATCGTCACTTATGGAGGCTCCTTTAGTGCATGCACTATGGGGTTAATCCATGTCTTGGACTTTCATCATTCTCAGATAAATCCGATTCTAAATCTCTATAGCAACAATACCTTCATATTCTCTGCAATGTTTACGAATCAGAGGTGTGTTCTCAACCAGGAATCTATATTGTCCAAGAGTGCTATGAATTATTTTGAGGCTATAAATTATTTATAGTATTGTGTGTCAGCTGCACGATTTTTGTCTAGCAAGTCGAATAAAAATCCCGCTTAGAATAGCATTATTTGCGTGTGCTGCCTAAACGTTTGTATAAATGTGAAAACAATGTTTAACAAACCGGCCACAGCCACAGCAGGTTATATAGGCCTCTAATACACTATAATAGTCCTACAAAAAAAGTAAGTCCGCGACACCGTATTTCTAACTTTTCTATTTTAACAGACAAAGCACACTCTAAGCCGGTGGGTCTACTCTAGAATCATGAAATTTTACACAGGAGTTCTTTATTGCCGAGGTGAGCACTAAGAAAGGGTTTTTGAAAATTCACACCCTATGGGGGTTAAATACGGGGCTCAAGACCCCTCTTAACTACTACACTTCCTAATCAAAGCGCAGGTCATTATTGCATGTTTTTTTATTTTTTTAACAGCATAATGTAGATTTCAGAATTTCACGCACGCGAAGCCGCGGGCAAAATCTAGTTAACTAATATTATAAAAAGGAAATATTTGTTTGTTTGTAATCGATAAAGTCTGAAACTACTGAACCGATTTGCTTTATTCATAAGTAACATAGGCTACATTTTATTTCAGTACTCGGGTGAAACTGCTGGCACAGCTAGTTATTAATGTATCAGGCCTCTGAATGAATGTCCCAACAAAATGGGATGTACTAACATAATCCTCTACTACGTATACATAACATAACCGTGTGTCCTCAGCAGTTACTCCCTATACTCGTTTTGGTGTCTGGTCATTACCTGGTGTTTTGTATCAGTATATTATCAGACCCACTTGTCGTGTTTCTAAAACAATTAGTGGTCTGATTACCAAGCCGGTCACAATTTTTGCATTTTGCAGGAGGCTTGTCACATTTAAAAACTTGGGTGTGCAACCTCGTTGCAATTGTAACATTTTAAATTAGATTTGGTATTCATACCTGGTTTTAAATGGGTCTGGTCGAATCAGATTGCTTCCAAATCGTTGATCGTATGGTTTTCGCGTAGTCTTGAAGGTACCTGCTCTGATCACTTTTAACAGTCCTAAAATACTTATGTACCTGTTCAGGTTCATCCAACTTAGCTGCCTGAGCGCCAACCTTCACAGCACGATCCTCTTTTCTATACCCAAGGCAGTCTACTGCCTGCTATCCGAGTCCTTACTCCTTGATACTCCATAATCTGATTCTGACCCATTTCCTCGAATTCTTCTTCCCCTTGATTGGTCATATTACCGATATTCCTCAACCTTTTACCACGGGTTTCTTTTATATTGGGTCCCTTACCTTGGGACCCCTTTCCAATCGACCCTTTACCTCGGGTTTCACTTCCATCGGGCCCTTTACCTCGGGTACCCTTTTCATTAGACCCTTTGCCTCAGGTTTCATTTTGGTCAGGTCCCTTACCTCGGGTTGCCTTTCCATTAGACCCTTTGCCTCGGGTTTCATTTTAGTCAGGTCCCTTACCTCGGGTTGCCTTTCCATTAGACCCTTTGCCTCGGGTTTCATTTTAGTCAGGTCCCTTACCTCGGGTTGCCTTTCTATTAGGCCCTTTACCTCGGGCAATTAAATCATGGTTATCCATCACTACGTGATCTGAATCTTCCATAATAAGCTTATTACCTGTCACATGCTACCACGAATAAAGTTCAAGTGAATCTCATTTTGTTACTGTAAATAATTTGTACAATAAATTTACGTCGCAAAACATAAAATAACAGATGCAATATACATTAATCTCAATCTCTTCTCTCAATAGATCCCGTTAATTTTGCTAAATAAATTATTGTTTTTTTTTTTTAGATCTTTTAATTTACATTTTAAAATTAACTTTCCTTAAAATCATAACTGTAGTTCGCAATACCTACAATCGGTGTACATAATCATCATAATAATCTTTCAAATTCAAATTCATTTATTGTGGACCACAGGTTCATAAGATGTATACAAAATAATATAATAGGATCAGCCATGTCCCGCCAATGAGGCATAAAATCATAATTAATTAAATAACATAACATAATATACATTAATAACTAAACAACAAATTTTTAATTTCATTCATAAGCATGTCCAATTTATTTACCATCAATAAATAAAATACCTATTGATCTATTTCAACAAGCTTTTCGTAAAGTTTATTTTTGAATCATTTTTATATCAGTAATATTTCGCAATGAAAGTGGAAGATTATTTACAATACGCAGACCCATACAAAAAAATGCTCTCACAATAGTTGTTTTTTACTGAATTTAATTTTATGAATATTGCTGTTTCGTATATGTATACACATGGAAGGGTTAAAACTTTTAGATTCATAAAATGTGGCTTACATGAATCCGTTTGTTGTAGATAGCAAATAGATCTAATTCAACGTTTTTGGGCTCTAAATGCACGTTCTTTTTCTACCGAGTTGCCCCAAAAAAATTACTCCATAACGTATCTTCCTAGTTGACGCGGCGTCACCGTGATAGGCAGTTAACAAAACAGACTTTTATTAATTTTTTTGTGCTTGCCTTGGCACTTGCTTATATATTGATATATTTTAATACAAAAACAGCACTATCTTAATCACTTTTTAGGTACATACTTTGTCAAGTTTCTATCCTTTTTATCAAATTTAGAAACAAAATTCCTTTATTTATCTGTAAAGGTAATTCAAATCAACTATCGATAGCCGAGTATTCAATATAAATATCGAATTTTACGAACTCTGGTAATTACACAAATAAAAACACGGCTGTAATCAGTACTACTCTACTTACTCTCTCTCTACTCTGAAGCGATCTCTGTAGAGTTTTGCTAAGCAAGAAATTGTCACTTGTGTTGCTGATTCTAAGGTTTTCCGAGCAGTGGACGTAGCAAGAAAATGTGGAATTTTCTTTGAGTTCACACTTCTGACTTATTGGGTCAGGAAATTACCAAGTAACGATTTCACAATTACTAACTTTTATTATTTTAATTCTGTACACTTGTCACTTCATACAGTGCTCCAGCGCGACCTCTTGAGTATAATGTTCTGTGAGCGCGACAATGTACTCTGTGAGCGCGACTGCCCCCGCTCGAGGCATCTGGCATCCCCGCCATTAAATGTGGAAGATGTCATCACGTGTCAAACCATCCCACCATTTAAGTGAGGAGGCCTCAATCAAATCAGTAGCTAATAAAAAGTCAATTGATCTACTGAAATACATTGACAAACTAATTAATTACTAATAAAATCGGCTAACAAGAGATAATTAAAATAATTAATTAATCAACCATAAAAAATATATATATAATACTTCACAAAACCAAAGTAGACAATACAACATCTTTAATGTACTAGGACCTTACACAACGTCACAGATCAGATAATAGTAGCTACACAACGTCTTCATCAACTATAATTTTATTAATCAAACGTGCGGCGCGGCGGCGCGGCGTGAAATTTTCTTTTGGCATAATAATAATATGTAGAAGCTGCTATCAATTAAATACGTAGTATCTCTATGTAGTCTGTGGTTCCGTGTAAGACGGTGAAACGTCCGAGTGAGGCGACCAAAGACAATATAGACGCGACTGAACACGCCGTCTGACTCACGGCTGTTATCTTCGAACAAAAAAATTGCGCTATACACGTAGACCGGGGTGCGTTCACTATTATCGTCCGACGACGGCGGACGACGCCCGGAGCGTTGTTTGGTCGTTCAGTTACTCGGAGTGATCGTCCGGGCGTTCACACCAAACCGTTCAGTATTGTGAGCGGGCGTCGTCGAGCGTACGCACCGGTCACCCCGTGAAATAGTAGGGTAAAAGACGCTCTGCTGTCATGTTGACAGATAAAAGTATGAAATGACAGATAATTTGAGGTTTCGATTGTCATAATTGTCAGTGCTTCATTGTTCTAGTGTCAGTTTCATAAAGTCACCCGAAGTCGTTCAGTAACTCTGAGGAAATCGTCAATGATCGAGCGATATTCGCACCGGGTGACTTTCACACTGAGTGCGTAATAAGTGAACGTAGCCCAGATAATAGAATAGACAAGTCCTCAGCGTATGCCGTATGAGATAGAGATAGTTCGATTTATTTTCAATAAGTTATGATTTTATCGTCTTTTTAGATGAAGTTATGAATAAATTTTGCTTATTATTGACAGAAAACAGTCTTGAGTACAATAATCCTTTGATTTACTTGCTGTAATAGATAAAAAACAACTTGTTTGCCATCAATGACTAGTGGTGGCAAACAACAAAAACCGATACGCAAATAGAGACAGAAAAAAAATGTTATATCCTGCTCACACACATACATTTTGACATACGTGTCATCTGACTTTCGCAATTAAGGGGTACGTTCAGTATTATCGTCGGACGACGGCGGACGACGCCCGGAGCGTTGTTTGGTCGTTCAGTTACTCGGAGTGATCGTCCGGGCGTTCACACCAAACCGTTCAGTATTGTGAGCGGGCGTCGTCGAGCGTACGCACCGGTCACCCCGTGAAATAGTAGGGTAAAAGACTGCTGTCATGTTGACAGATAATAGTATGAAATGACAGATAATTTGAGGTTTCGATCGTCATAATTGTCAGTGCTTCATTGTTCTAGGGTGCGTTCACTATTATCGTCCGACGACGGCGGACGACGCCCGGAGCGTTGTTTGGTCGTTCAGTTACTCGGAGTGATCGTCCGGGCGTTCACACCAAACCGTTCAGTATTGTGGGCGGGCGTCGTCGAGCGTACGCACCGGTCACCCCGTGAAATAGTAGGGTAAAAGACGCTCTGCTGTCATGTTGACAGATAAAAGTATGAAATGACAGATAATTTGAGGTTTCGATTGTCATAATTGTCAGGGCTTCATTGTTCTAGTGTCAGTTTCATAAGGTCGCCCGAAGTCGTTCAGTAACTCTGAGAAAATCGTCAATGATCGAGCGATATTCGCACCGGGTGACTTTCACACTGAGTGCGTAGTAAGTGAACGTAGCCCTAGTGTCAGTTTCATAAAGTCGCCCGAAGTCGTTCAGTAATTCTGAGAAAATCGTCAATGATCGAGCGATATTCACACCGGGTGACTTTCACACTGAGTGCGTTATAAGTGAACGTAGCCAAGAGCATGTCTACCTCTATTCTCTGTCTCCGGCTATACACAATAATCATAGACAAACATAGATGACCGCTCACCTAGATATTGACATTTACCGCCCGCCCCTTACTTCGGCTCTTACCCCCCGCTGGCCATTTAGGCCCGTATTACAGAAGCTTCCTCAAGTACAGTTTAAACTCCAATCACCTGATCACTACTTAAGGATAGAATCGTTACTTGAGTAGAGTCGTTGAGACCGATACGGTCTTATTCCAGAACAGTTATTATAAACTTTAATTCAACAACATAACACACGAATTTGACCTGAAATATAATAGAAATCTCTACTCAAGCGTAGTCTGGACCACACTTGAGTGATTACAGATCAAATCTCTGCCCAAATACCGAAACAGGTCACAGTATAAAACGAAACTAAACTCAGCTGAACTGTGATCAACAAATCTCTGCTTGAGGGACGTTCTAAAATCAAAGCTCAACTCAAAACTAGTTTTAAACAGTGATCAACGCTTGAGTATCGTTCTGGAATACGGACCTTAGAAAATAATAATCAGTCTTGCATGGTTAGGGGTGGGGGTTTTTTCGCAATTATGGCTAAAAAAATCATTCTTGGGGAAATTTTGGGGAATGAAATTCCTGGGCAAATTTTGGGGAAAGGAAAAGACAGATACAATACAGATATTGTACTAGTTTATATAATGTCTCTGGGAAAATAATTGAAGGTTTGAATACAGACGAAGTACCGAAAGTTTCAGAAATTATCCACGATACAATATAAAATGTTCTTTTAGCAATTTTTTGCATAAACACTGTCTTATATTTTTAACCGACGAAAAAAAGGAGGAGGTTCTCAATTCGACGCGTATATATTTTTTTTGTTTTTTTTTTTTTTTTTTTTTTTTTTTTATGTATGACCACGCATAACTTTTTACAGAGTGGTCCGATTTTGATGATTCTTTTTTTATTGGATAGGGTATATCTTGAAGTTGGTCCCATTTAAATTTCAGAATCAAAATCCACCCCTAAGGGTAGTAAAAAAATGAGTGTTTGTTCACCCACTGAATTCTTACCTGTTAACCGATTCTGTTGAAACTTGACATACATAAATATAGTTCTAGACACTACGACATAATGGAGACCTGGATTTAGAGTTTAACCACAAAAAAATGAAAAATAAAACTTTTTAACAAAAAATTGAACCGACGAAAACAGAAACTGAAAAGCGAAAAATAACTAATTATGAGTCGGCGCCAAACAACCAATCAACGAAGATCTTAAATTACTTTAAATAAATAGTAAAAACAACATCACATCAAATACAACGTGAGATTTTCAACGATAAACAATAACTTTCCAAAAATGCGTTCTCCGCTCGGCCACTTCCAACTTACACGCACTATGCTTGTTAAAAGTTCGTTTGGCGCCGACTCATAATTAGTTATTTTTCGCTTTTCAGTTTCTGTTTTCGTCGGTTCAATTTTTTGTTAAAAAGTTTTATTCAATTTGTAAAATTTCCTGCTTGAAAAAATGGGGTTTTTTTTTGCCAAATTTGTGAATATGGGGAAAATTCAGAAACTCGATCTGACAACCCTTCAGTCTTGTCTTTTTTTTAGCGATGGGTCAACCCGTGATTTTTCTTAACCGGGTAAACCGTATCAAAAATTTACGTAAACCGAATGGTTAACCGGTTAAACCAGACCGAATCGACCGTCTACTGAGAGTGAGACGGTAGGTAACTCGTAGTAGTAGATTGCGAGTTGCTAAAATTCGGGTAAGTTCCCCATTCGGTTTGGAAATTGAATGTGTGAATTGTGGGATTTTATCGGTTTGAAAGTTTATTGTTTTTATTTATTAAAGTATTTTAATATTTATACAGGATAACGAAACTTTTTTTTTGGGTTGTCAAAGATTCAATATCAATATGTTTACGTAAAATATAACTTTTTTGTTATTTATATCACTTTTATACATACGTGTTATTGAAATAACTGAAAACCTCTTAAGGGGTCATTGTACTCATCAGTATGAATATCTTTTACTATAGGACCAACACTAAAGTCGCGAAAAAAAATCAGCTTATCCCTACATTTTGTCGATTGATGTGAACAGGTATTTATTGTACACATTATATTCAACATTAGGCATCTATTGGGCTGTATGGTCGTGGGTATTTACAAAAAAAACATAAATATTATATCCATAGTACCCATAATACAAGCTCTGCTTAGTTTTGGACTAAATAATGCTGTGTAAAATGTCCAAAATATTATTATTATTATTATAATTACACAAGACATAATTTCAAGAACAACAACAAACACAAAATTTACAACAACTTATGTGCGAGTTTTTTTGGCCAATTATGTACAATTGTACACTGTGCACGAACCGCGGTGACTTCGGAACGTTTCGTTCATCATTCGGGTAAACTCGCACCGCGCGCGAACCGTTCGCGTGAACTCGACTCTCGACTTACGGCGTCGGTGGGCGTCGGATAGATAAGTTCGCGGTTAAAAAGCCAATCCGAGTTGACAGATCGTAGCCCGGTTTGATACGAGTTAGGCTTGACCCGGGTTGAACCGGTTAGCCAAACCGAGTTGACACATCGCTACTTTTTTTCATTTATTCATTTTTGAGGTTTATTGACTTATAATTACTACAAATTGTTGATTGATTCAAGTAACGACGACTATTTTTCTCCGTGTTTTATCTCCATTAAACCTGTAATACGTCTTTGTGTACGTAATGTTAAGCGTTGTTGTATTCTTGCTTGGTCCAACAAAAGGAATTTTACAGATATTCCCGAAGACACTAGTAGGACTAAAACAGTGTGTGAAGTGCGTCAATAGTGATTATGTTTGAAATATGACTCCAAAGGACCTCCAGAAACTGGGTGTGCCATAAGCATTTTGAAAAGACTTACTGCTGCATTCGGCTTACATATCCTTATTTATTTATGAAAGACGAGAACCAAGTACAGATGTGGTAACTACCACGTACAGATATAGACTTAAGTTGAATTGCACTTTAAATTATTAATAATTATTAAAAGACATCTGACTGACCAATCTTTACACCACAATATGAGCTATTATCATTATGTAGCTCATGTCGACCCAACAGAACAAGAATAACCTCTGCAGTACCTAACCATATTTATATTTTTAACAGAAAAACGCCTGCCTCACGTTGATCATGATTATACGAGAAAAAGGAAAAATGATGATCACACATACAACAAGCTGTTTCAGAATCCTTTAATGGATTTAATCGCTCAGCCCCAGCTAAGGTCAAATGTTTACAATAAACGGTGTATGTACATCATATTAAGCCCCGCTAGAACCAATTGGCTCCAACAACAACTTAAGACAAACTCCAAACCCGGTAAGTTTTAGTTCATTTTTATATATTCAACAACCTTCTTTTTTTGTGACTTAAAAGAAAGACTTGAGTGTGGGTTGCATATTACTTATATTTCTGTTGACTGCTTTAACTAAGAAATGCCTATTTCACACGAGGGCAGGACAGTGAGGCAAAACAGTGAGCATAACAGTACTGCTACTGTGTGAACACCTGAACAGTTACAGTGCTGCGACAGAACAGTTACTGTTCGGGCTTAAGCTAAATTAAAGATACTTTAGGAATGCAGTTCATATCTTTCTCTTATCAGTTTAATGCATTAGCTGTTGGGCTATTTAGTGGATAACTTAGTATCTGTATTATAAACTATTTAAATAGAGGAATGAAAAAAAAACCTGCGTAAATACGTTTAAAATAATATGTTTTTTTTTTTACAGCTTGCTATGTTGATGGAAGGGAAGCTCTGAAGAATACATCGGAGTTCATATCTCTTCTCGACGATTTGTTACACAGCTTACATTCATGTAATGGTTCTGCATTGGTCAGCAAAAAGAGAGAAACTACTAAGGGCTGCTGTAACATAATGTAAAGGACCTTAAGTCTGTTTTTTCTCTCTTGACTTATTTAGTAAACAATCTTGGCATGTCTCTTTATTCAAACAACTACTGATAAAATATAATTACAAGTTCTGCACATGTTATTAGGTAAAAAAAAAATTTAGTGTATGAAATTGTTAACATAATGTCTTTTAATGTTTTACATGGTAAATATCCCGTATTAAGTAACAATATTATTGAGTTATATTGTTGTAAGTTATTATGGCTTAAAAATAATTGTAATTAACGAATTGCAAAAGATGTGTCAAGATTATTTACTAAATAAGACAAGTCAGAAAAAATTTAGTGTATGTGTTCGGCATAACAGAATTGTTTAACTATTGTGTCTAAAAGTTAAAAAATAAAAAGATGGTTTAAAAGAAATGTTTTTTTATTGAATTATTCCTATAAATATTTATGTTAAATAGAAAGCCTAACCCCCGCCCCCCGCGCCGCGCTTGGACGTATGGATAATTCCTTCACCCACAATGTGCCTACGAAATCAAGCCGAATTTAAAAAAAAGT
This sequence comes from Asteroscopus sphinx, assembly GCA_949699075.1. Classification (NCBI taxonomy): domain Eukaryota; kingdom Metazoa; phylum Arthropoda; class Insecta; order Lepidoptera; family Noctuidae; genus Asteroscopus; species Asteroscopus sphinx. The sequence goes on along the minus strand of OX453022.1, from coordinate 13,271,767 downwards.
TAAATGTCAAACTCTAGGGAAGCACTCAGCTATTGGCGAAAAAAAATGTTCTATGTCGTCCGTCTGATACGTAGTATCCCCTAGTAGTCTGTGGTCTGACTGCTGCGATCGTGCACACCATTGAATTAAGAAACCTATGGAAGTGGCACATTCTTCTATATCCACCTAGTTTATACAAATATCTATTAAATCGTTATTGAATTATGAAACTATTCTTTGTCTCTTGTTAATCCAATTGTATATTCAAAAATATCGATATATCGAAAATCTGATATTTAAAAAAATTCAACAGCCCTAGTTTGTTTACTTGACAGCTCATGTACTATGGGCCACATTGCGGGGTAAGCGGGGTTGCCACGCGGAGTAGGTATTTTGATATCCCGTAAAGATGTTGCCAAGCAGAGAATATACAAATAGCATGCGATTTCTTTCACCAGACGACATAACACGTTGGTTAACAAGAGACAAAGAATAGATTCATAATTCAATAACGATTTAATAGATGTTTGTATAAACTAGGTGGATATATAAGAATCACCGCCTCCATAGATACAACTCACTGGTCGCGACCGTAAGTCGCGTCTTATAATTTGTTCCTAGCTTAATACATATTAGTACTCTGTGAAAATAGTCGAAAAAAAAAAAGATGACATTTGAAATTTTGAATTATTTATTTATTTTGAAATTGTTGCGGGTGCGGAACCTGCGGCTATTTTACAAAATAATTAAAATTACTAAAACTAAAGGCTTCTCAGCTATTTGTTTGTATCAAACTGATTTCAAAACGACTGATTAATTTATACAAATTATCGTGTGGCAGCATGTGTGGTCGTACCGGATTGTGCGTAAAAACTTTTCAAAAAACAGTCTAAGGCGACACTCTGACCCAGTTTGTTTAGTAATTGGCAGATAGAATCTGATGGGTATTCGACTGCGATGGAGTGATGGACTGATTTGGTGAAGTCTGCTGTGGGCTGGCCATTATATGAATGCACCAGACTAACCGAAAACAGAGATGTACGCGTAGCATCATTAGGCAAGCTACAGCAGCCCCTGGCAACAGTACATGATGACCACGACCCACGACCGCTTTGTCAAGAGAGTAACGAAGAAGAGATAGATTCTACACATTTGATTTATACATACTTAAGATTTAAATTGTGGAAAGAAAAAATCGCTCACGAGCAGGATTCGAACCTGCGACTCCTGGCTCAGTACGCCAGTGCTTTAGCCACTTAGCTACCGTGAACACTGCTTCATTTTGGAACAATGTTTCTTAATAAGATATCGCTGACCAGGCGCGTGCATTGCATATAGGCAATTAGGCAATACCTAGTGCCTTCCTCATTCAAATTCAATAGTGGTGTAAATTATTATCCTTTTTTCAGAGTACGATGATTATTTATCTTAAAATAGACCTATTAATGCTAAATTAATCTTCATACATAAAAAAATCAATAAATTATACCACAATTAAATTCAAGTGAAGTAGGCCAATGCACGCCACTGTCGCTGACGTCACCCAAAGACGTATAGTGGAGGATAATTTCGATACCACGAGCAGTGTTCACGGTAGCTTAGTGGCTAAAGCACTGGTGTACTGAGCCAGGAGTCGCAGGTTCGAATCCTGCTCGTGAGCGATTTTTTCATTCCACAATTTAAATCTTTAGAATTCGCTTCGCATGCGTAAAATGCGTTAAAATAATAAAATAATTATACATACTTTTTTTCCAGATCTTTAGGGAAAGAAAAAGTTCAATGCGCTTGTAGTTACAAATCAAAGAATACGAATTTATACACAAAACCTCCCTGGCTGCCAGAATACAATGCGGGCAAGGACTATGCACCTTCGTACAATATCGCCCCAACAGATGTGACTCCAGTGCTCATTTCTTCTAGTAGATTCCGAAATGTAGTAGAATGTGATAGAGTTCTTAAACCAATGATGTGGGGAATTATACCACCCTGGCATAAGGTAGTGTACCTATAGTTATAATGAATTTTTACATAGTATATATGTAAAAACATTTCAGTTTCACCATTTTCGTAATTTCTTTTTACAGGGCAGCTATAAAACACATAATTTAAGCACTAACAACTGCCGTTTAGAAAACATTAAAAGCTCTAAATTGTATAGTCCTATATTAAATAATGGAGGTAGATGCATAATAGTTGTAGAAGGATTTTATGAGTGGCAGACAACAGAAAAGTTTTCTAAATTTAAACAGCCTTATTATATTTATGCTCCACAAAAGGATGGTATTAAGGTAATATAAAATAAGTATAAGTAGAATAATAAATAATTTTCCCTAATAAGCATCCAGGAGTTAGTGATTAGCGCATGAATCTTAATGTTAATGTTCTCCATATTTCAGATTTTAATTAGTTACATTTGATTAATTAAATTAATTTATAATTATGTGAGAAATAAGATCTACTACCTACTATTATCATTCAATTCAATTTATTGTATATTGTGATACATAGGTAGTTACAGTTGTTATAACAAAAAAATCAACCATCATCATCATTTCAGCCGAAAGACGTCCACTGCTGGACATAGGCCTCCCCCAAGCATGGTGGGGGGATATGCCATAATCGCCATACTTGGCAGACTGGTTGGTGATCGCAGTTGGTTGGTTAAATACTCAGAGAATGCTGCTGCCCATCCTCTGGTGAATCCCTTACGGCCAAAATTAATATCCAATCCAGTGGCAGATTTACACGTTTGCCGCCAGTAGGCTATTCAAATTTTGCCACCCCTACCGACCTTTACATGTCAATTCCTAGATTATTTTTACAATCTTAATTAAGATTGCACACAAGCGCCCTAGCAAGTTTTTCTGGCGGTGCGAGATCTCATTGTGGCGCCCCAAATGTGGGAAGCCAAGTAGATATTATGTGTGCAATATAAAAAAAGATTGTAATTACTATCTTAAATTAACGTTATTAATTTGCTATTTTTATATAATAACTATCGTGAGTTAAATTCATAATGATTAATATAAACGGTTTCACTCACGTTATATCATCGGGTGTGCCCGACCGGTTTCGAGCTCGAGCGGAGCCCTTAATCATGAGCTGGTTACGCGGCGGCGTCGCGCACCAAACTGTGGATTTAGAGGCCACAGCGCGCCGCGTAGCGCTGCGCTCGCGAAGACGGTGACGGAACGCCTGGTTTCGGTGGTGGTCGTGCATCTTCGTCGCTCGTCGTGTCCGAGTCTTCTGGTGGATTATCACCGGTACACACACTGCTGACCGTGTCATACTCCAGGCTCAACGGGACATGGCTGTTTGATGAAGACCTGAGAGCTGGTTTCCAGGCAGGTGGCAGTTTCCAACCTCCGTCTCTATTGAAATTTGGGTGACGACTGATTTCAATAGCTTCACGTACTTTCCGCGGTATAAAGTACTTCTCCCTCGCTAGTACGAAAGCTTTGTCAAACCGTATGAAATGAGCCGTACCCGCATTGCACACGTGTTCTGCTACTGCTGACCTATTGCTGTCCATGCTTTTCATACAGCTTATGTGCTCGCTAAGTCTGGTTTTAATATTGCGCCGGGTTTCCCCTATATAATTAAGGCCACAGTCGCACGGTATCATGTATACGCCAGGGACCCCTAGAGGATCTTTATCTTTTGCTGAGCGTAACAGCTGCCGTAATTTCCCGGGTGGGTGGTAGATTGTCCTGATGCTATACCTTCGGCGTAACAGGTATCCAATCTTGTCCGTAATGCCCCTCACATACGGTAAAAATGCGGGGGTACGTTCCACACCAGCCGGTCGCCTCCGTACAGTGTTAGTATTACCCAGCATGCGGGTGCATTGCCGCCACTGATAACCATTACGCTCCAACACTTGTTGTAAATGCTGTAATTCAGCGTCCACGTACTTGGGGGTCGCATAAACTTAACGCCCGGTTGATCAGTGACCTAGGCACAGAAGACAGATGTGCTGGATGATGGTGTGAGTCTGCCCTAAGATATCGGTCCGTATGTGTCGGTTTCCGATAGACGGTGTGTGACACACGACCATCTGGTTCTCTTATAACTAGGACGTCCAAAAACGGCAGAGCTCCATCCTTTTCTTCTTCGAGTGTTACCTCTATCTTCCTGTGCATCCCATTCAGATGTCTTGTGAAGTCCACCAGTGAATCCCGGTCTATAATGGCGAACACGTCATCTACGTAACGCCACCAGTGTCGAGGCCCCTGAGAAGTGGATTCTAATGCCTGCTGTTCAAACCACTCCATGAAAATATTGGCAACCACTGGTGCCAGCGGTGACCCCATTGACACTCCATCTACCTGCAGGTAGAAATCGCCCTTCCATAGGAAATAGCCACTTTTTAAGCAAAATTTAATGCACTCAATGTATCCAGTAGGTAAACCAGTACCTTGCAATAGGGTAGAAATATCTTTTTGCGGCTGAATGTGCATAAACAACGAGGATCCAAAGATGTAATTCAGCACGAGCGAAGCAACCGCGATTTTAAAAAAATAATATTTTGGTTTTATTGTACTGAACTGTATATGTAGTATACTGAATAAGTAATACAAAATGTAACAGAATATGTGCTTTAAATATAAATCAAAAACGCACAGGCAAAGAGGGCTGAATGCAACAAGAACGCAAAACGATCGTCGTTGGTCAAGTAAGATTCGTTAATCTTACTAACGATTTTTGCGCCTTCCCCATGATGGCACCCAGTGCTGTGGCACCATTCACACCGCCCTAGAGCCACCACTGATTGCACAAGATATAGTTTTTATTATTATTATTATAAATAAACAGGCAGCAGTTGAAACAACTGATAAGCGCCTGTATCCTGCTTATCCCCACTCTTATTTCTTGTTAAGTTCGAGAAGATGCTTCAAGTCAAGTCTGTTTTTAAATTGAATCACATTTTGGGCTGAGACTACATCTTTTGGGAGCTTATTCCACGCTCCAACTATTCTGTTGGCTAGAATTTTTTTGTGAGGGTTATTATTTGAAAGGCTATTGCACAGCTTAAGGTGGTGACCTCTTAGGCCCGTATTACAGAAGCTTCCTCAAGTACAGTTTAAACTCCAATCACCTGATCACTACTTAAGGATAGAATCGTTACTTGAGTATCGGTCTTATTCCAGAACAGTTATTATAAACTTTAATTCAACAACATAACACAGAGTATGGCATGATGGCCTCCTTTATAAAGTAAAAACACAGTTACCGACCAACTATTATGCTTTAATAAAATCATATCTGACAGACAGGCATTTCTTAATAAAGCAAGGAAACGAAATTACCGATTTAAACCCCATAATGTCAGGCGTACCACAAGGTAGCGTCCTTGGTCCTATCTTGTACCTGTTATTTACAGCTGACCTCCCAGCGTCGAATACGACAACTACAATTACAGCAACCTATGCAGACGATACTGCAATTATGACATGTCACGAAGACCCGACACAAGCGTCTAAGCTCTTACAAGAAGATCTAGAATTGCTCGAGAAATGGACAAAACTATGGCGTATCAAAGTGAATGAATCAAAATCTGCTCATGTCACATTCACACTTCGAAGGGGTACCTGTCCCCCTGTTACTTTGAATGGCACCCAAATACCACAAACTGATGACACAAAATACCTGGGTATGCATATTGACAAAAGACTGACCTGGAGAAAACACATATTTACCAAAAGAAAACAGCTTGGCTTACTCTTAAGACAGTTATATCCATTGTTGGGTTACAAATCAAAACTAAACCTGGAGAACAAGATATTAATCTACAAATGTATACTCCAACCTGTGTGGACATATGGTATACAACTCTGGGGGACAGCCGCAAAATCAAACTTAGGTATATTGCAAAGATTTCAGTCCAAAGTCTTAAGACTGATCACAAAAGCTCCTTGGTATGTCACCAATAACCTACTGCATAGAGATCTTAAAGTGACAACAGTTGAAGAAGAAGCAATCAAGCAAACAAAAAGATACCAACAAAGGCTACTCAAACACCCTAACAATCTAGCAAAATCACTGATGTCAAGAAAACCTCCTATTAGGAGACTGAAGCAAAAAAAAATACCTCAGGACATAATAACGATGAGTGAAACCTAGTGAGGGGTGCATCAGTGGATGCATACCCAGCAAGCCTGAGAACTGTGAGAAGTGACCAAAGTACAGCTTATTGTCCTTTTGGGACAGATTGCAGTAAAAAAGGGGAATAAAAAAAAAAAAAAAAAAAAAAATAACAACATAACACACGAATTTGACCTGAAATATAATAGAAATCTCTACTCAAGCGTAGTCTGGACCACACTTGAGTGATTACAGATCAAATCTCTGCCCAAATACCGAAACAGGTGACAATATAAAACGAAACTAAACTCAGCTGAACTGTGATCAACAAATCTCTGCTTGAGGGACGTTCTAAAATCAAAGCTCAACTCAAAACTAGTTTTAAACAGTGATCAACGCTTGAGTATCGTTCTGGAATACGGACCTTAGATGGACGTTTTTGTTTCGTATGAATAGAGCATCAAAATCCTGAAGGTTGTAATGTCCATTTAAGATTTTATATGTCTCAATTAGATCTCCACGGTCCCTGCGATCCTTTAAAGTTGTGAGCTTTACAACTTCTAAGTGTTCCTCATTTTTTTGGTACATTTCTGAGCTGATAAAAGCTCAATCATGTACTATTAATAAGGCGGGATAAGGTATGCCTTAATACTCACATCATAATCATCATCATCATTTCAGCCGAAAGACGTCCACTGCTGGACATAGGCCTCCCCCAAGCATCGCCACAACGACCGGTCCTGTGCCTTCCGCATCCAGCGGATTCCCGCGACCTTCACCAGGTCGTCAGTCCACCTTGTGGGGGGCCTAGCCACGCTGCGCCTTCCAGTACTTACACAATAATGTAAATAATTTTTATTGTGCTTACTTACAGTTTAAAATCAATATATTATTCAATTATTTGGCTGATGGTGACGGTGGAATTCAATTAAGTTATGAAAGTTTTCAATTTACTTTTAATAAATATGAATCTTTTTAATTTCTGTAAATGTTTGCCTCAAATTTGCCGCCCCTAAAATCTGCCGCCCTAGGCTCCAGCCTGCTGGTAAATCCTCCACTGATCCAATCTATCCATGATTTACCCTACTACATGGTATAATAACATCAGGTAGTCTCTTCCCGTGACAGCTAGGTCACGTGATTGCCTCCGTACTACGTCATCGGCCGTGGAGCCAATAGCGGGCTGTTAGCGTGACACTTGTCAGTTTGATGTGCTGCCACTTTGTGAAAATAAATTACCCGAGCAAAATGCATTTTTTCATTTACTTTCTTCTATAAAGAATCACTTTTTAACTAGTAATTTAATATAGTTTCCTTTATTAACTAATTAGATGAATAACACGAGATAACAAATAGTTAGGCTTGTTAGGAATTTATTTTATATTCATTATGAACAAAAATCTCCTTAAGTATATTGAAGATATCAATCAATGGCAGCACTGATCGTGACGTAGCTTGGAGGCATCGCGCTGTCATCGCGGGAAGAGAATACCTGGTGAAACATCTTATTATACCATGCCCTACTAGAGATAGAAATTTGACATATTTAGTATGGAGCTTATGTCAAATTCCTATCTCTGGTAGTAGTAGTAGTTTTCGTAGTTCTATATAAGTCAAATGCAATTTTTTTTTGTGTACAATAAAGAGTATTTGTATTGTAGGCATAGACCAGTAAGCCTCAAGACACCGCATAAACAAAGTTTTGCATGAGAACACAGTTGTAAAATGTTGGCGGGGACCAGGGGGTGGACGGTGCATTTTTGGTTGGCTCAAAAGTTCGGTGGCATGATTCTGTATGTTTGGTGCCACTCGCTGACGGACTCACGTCCCGATTGGCGGCGGAGCGTACCTATTATATGTATACAGTACTACTGCATATGCTTTGTGACCGGGGGTGTCTGGCTAATCGGAGTCTAGAGGCTTACTGGTCTGTGATTGTAGGGCAAATCGTGGATAGATTGGATATTAATTTTGGCCGTTAGTCGCCTTTTACGACAGCCATGAAAAGAGATAGGTTGGTGCAATTCTTTATGTCCGGCACCACACGGAATACTACTATTATACAGTTTGGTATTTTTATTATTTTTGAGGAAAGAGGTCTTGAGCGCCCCTAAGCCACTGCAATCTGGTAAGATCTATTGTGACGCCTCTTGCAGCATTACAGCACTTCCCCAAGCTGCATGTCAATTATGAAGTCGACTATGGCCTTGAGAGATGAGAATTTGATCACCTGCATTGAGACAACATGGTTATAAAAGTGCTGGCTTCAGTGTGTGTGTGATACAGTATGGTAGGTGTTAAGACTGGGCAATGTTATGTTGCTATGGTATCAAATAAGTCGGCCCACAACAGTTGTTAATTTCATTATCTCTATTCAATAACGGCCAAAATTAATATCCAATCTATCCACGATTTACCCTACTAGAGATAGAAATTTGACATATTTTGTATGGAGCTTATGTCAAATTCCTATCTCTAGTAGGGCAAATCGTGGATAGATTGGATATTAATTTTGGCCGTAAGACAGTCATGTATTCAGCGCCGGATCTTGATTTATTTCCAGGCGGGGCAAAAACTGCTGTCTGCCGCCCCCCGCCCCGCCAATTCTTTAACTTTTGTTTCTCTAAGCCTTTTTTTAAAAATATACATAGACATTTCAGACGGGGCGGATGTCTCAGATGAGGCTCCAGAGTTAAGCGTGAAAAATTCATGCAATTATTTTCATTTAAGCTACTTAATAATTTTCCACTTAAACCAACGACACTGCATATAGCTCAAACATGAATTATTTAAAGTAATAAAACAAATGAGATGAAAAAATCTGCCAGAAATCCACGACTACCACGCTCGCGATAAAATTTTGCGAAATTTTCAATGTGCTATCGTACTCGATTGGATCTTTCGGTCAGCTTCATTCTCGAAGTTGTATCTACTAAGCAGAATTGAATAGAAATGGCAATCCATTTTGAATGGTTTTAAGGGTACAAATATTTCAATTATTTATTTATTTTGACTTCTGGCCTGAAATAATATTTTTAAGGCTATAGAATTTTTAGACCTAGATTTGAGCTGACGGTGAGGCCCGGAGCCTACCGCCCCTGCCGCCCCCCCCTATGTCCGCCACTGCCGCTGAAAGATAATACTTAATTAAGTACTGCGCGTCTCATTCATCGCAAAGTTGCGGCATGCTGGGTGGTGTACCCGTCTGCCACGGTTGAATTTGCCGCCCCCTGAAGCTGGCGTCCGGAGCACGGGCCCCGGCTAGCCCCCCGCTAGATCCGGCGCTGCATGTATTGTATGCAGATTTGCTGCAGAATAACCAGTAATCCCACATCTGATATCACTGTTAGATAACTTTTCTAACTTACAGGTTGATGAACCTGATACCTGGAACAACAGCTTTGATGAAAATAATGGTTGGAGAGGAATACACCTACTTCATATGGCTGGATTATATCACGTCTGGCAACATGAAGAAGCAATAATTTATTCATACTCTGTGATTACAATGGAATCAAATAACACACTAGACTGGCTTCATCATAAAATGCCCGCAATACTAGACAGTGAAGAACAAATAGAAGTTAGTACACATTTTTTTTTATAACCATTAGGGACATCATTTGGTGAATTAATTATCTTGTAACCCAGCCAGATCAGATCAGCAGTCAGGCCACCTTGAAAGAAAATATGCAGTAAATACCTAAACTTATGTATCTACCCGTAATTATTATTATAAAGATGCATAGGAAAAAAAATGGCTGAATTAATGGTCTTTAAGGCTGTCGGCAAAAAGTGTCCCAGTGTCCCGATTCGCCGGGTATACCAATTCAAATATCTTGGGCACTTTGTTGCTGACGACCTTAAAGACGATGCTGATGTTGAACGGGAACCCCACAGACACAGAGTACATACAAGGCCTTAGCGGTGTGGGCGAAAATGTTGGCCCGTAGCTTTGGTCGATGTACAGATGCGGTCAAAATCACTTTTTAAAGTGTACTGCACATCGCTGTACTCGAGTACCCTATGGATTAGCTGTACCAAACGTGCCGCCGATGCGTTGCGGGTCCAATATAACAATGCTTTCAGGGCGCTGTTGCGGCTGCCACGTTACTGTAGTGCAGCCTTTCCCAAAGTGGGCGATAACGCCCCCCCATTGTGGGCGCTGCAGGCCTAAAGGGGGGCGGTAAGAGACCCAGAAAAAAACTGCGGGCATTGTGTAAAGGCTTGGGGGGCGATTTATAATTTCATCTAGCAAGGAGGACTCTTAGACACCGACTGAACTCTCGACTTTCGACTACAACTTGTGAACATCAACTAATATTAATTAAGAGATTGCTCAAACTCTCCGCGTAGTTCATAACAGATATATCCTGTTTTATTGAATAAATAAAATAAAAATCATGTCAATCGGTCGCTCCGTTTCACAAACTTATTAAACAGCATCAGATTCATCCTTCACATTAGATTTTATATAAGAATCGATTGTTTGTTTTATTTTGAATAAAAGATACTCTGTCTGAATACAATAAAGTTGCGTTTCAATAATCATTCTCATTGGCAGGTGTAGCCCGTAAGAGTTAACTTGAGACCTGAGCGCCGTTGTGTACTACCTACTGCGCTTAGGTCTCAAGTTAACTCTTGCGGGTTATAGTAAGTCTCGTTTAGAATTAATGTTTAATCTCCGCTAATATAGCTCACAATAATTAATTAATTTAATTTGAAGTTATAGTGGTTTTTAAGTAGTTGAAAAAATGGGGGCGCTAAAAAATAATTTATTCTCAAAGTGGGCAGTAGACAAAATAAGTTGTGGAACCACTGCTGTAATGCATCAAATATGTTTGCGCAAGCCAGAACAGACAGTTTCTCAGCGGTCGTGCGCAAAAAGAATGCGTCTTTGCTCACTAGATTGCGGGGCAGCGGCAACAGCCTCTTGAAAATTATTGCCAACAGCCTTTTAGTGCGGCATCTTATAAAAACAACCTTGTCCGTAGTAGAATATAAGTACTAACATAGTTTATAAGGCTCATTGTTACTAACATCGTGTTGTATTGGATTATGTTTTCCGTAAATAAAGAATAAAATAAATAATTGTAATATAAGAATAGAAGTGCAATAAAAGAGAGGCCTCTTGCCATTTGTCTAAGAAGTTTGGCCACTTGTCCACTACACTGAATTTTAAGATTCATGAGTCTGATTTTTTCAGGCCCGATTTAGGCCAGCTATTTACGTATACCTTTGTGAACTATCCATAATTTTACTGTCCTTAATTTTCAGTTTCGCCATTCCGGGCCGTGTTTTTACGGACCGAGATGGTAGCAATGCAAAACGTGTATGTGCTAATGCACTACGTCAGTGATTCAGTATTCGTAAAGAGCAAGTACAGGTTGCTTGAAAGCTGTGATCTAGGTTAGATAAATTATAACAAATCAATTAATGAAAAAAACATTTAAATAAAAAATCAACCAAGAGCATGTCGGGCCATGCTTATTGACGACGTTTGTGGTCTAGTGGTTCGAATGTCGGACTGCTGACCACGAGGTCGTGGGTTCGATTCCCACAGGACACAAATAGGATCCGCCCTCGCACAAATATTTATGTGATGAACATGTTTGTGTTGTTCTAGGTGTTTCTTATGTATTATGAGATTTATAAGTTTGTATTTACAGCATAAAAGTATATAAGTATTATATCCATTGTCTAGTACCCATAGTACAGTCCACTGCATGACAGTGGCAACACTTCAATTCGAAAATCGCCCTTGCTGCTTACGAAATAAAGATGCTGCTAATGTCAAAGTGTTACCAACCGACGTGCGGTCGACCGCACAAGCTCTACTAAGTTTGAGACTTTAAAAAAAAGTACTGCTGCTGCTGTGTAAAAATATCCCAAAACATTATTTTTTATTTATTATATAGGGTTCCGTAGCTGTACCTAATTTTGGAATTACAACATTCATTCATTCATTTTTAGGGTTCCGTAGTCCTACAAGGAACCCTTATAGTTTCGTCATGTCCGTCCGTCTGTCCTAATCCTTTACAGCTTAATAACTTCTACAGTTAGAAACATAAGTAAATGAAATTTTGTTGAAAAATGGTTTAGATATAGATCTCAATTTTAAAAGAATAAAAAAATCTTGGTAACGTATTTTAGGGGTGGCGCTTTTTTTCGCTACACCCCCTCGTGTGGGGTATCATTGAATAGGTCTACTAAAATGAAGTTAATGTTTCATACACCACTTTTTTATCAGGTGTACCATCTGCGAAATATAGCCCACCAAAATGGCTTACAATGTGTCCCCCCCCCCCCCTGCCATTTCCAAACTATGCAACGTAGAAACTTGTAATCTTCCACGTTGATAGACTTTTATAAAAACTCTCTTTTAAAATTATTTCGAGTATAATGTGATTATAAATTTTTGAGTTATAGTGAGAAAACTGAAAAATACTTAAGACGTCCTAGTTAATAGGTCATTGACCTTAGAGAAAAATGCTCTTAGCAAATAATGTTCCTTTAGTTACTATTTAAAAAAATCACAAAAAGAAACTTTATATTATATCGATAACACAAAGTAACAGCGCCACCTAGCGCTGTGTAGGTAGCGCTGTTTGCAAAAATTAAAATAGCAATGATTAATATTCGATTTGATTCGTTTGTAATTAGACCTACTTAAGGAACCCTATAATACTGAGCATGGCCCGACATGCTCTTGGGCGGTTTTATAGTCAATAGTCAAAATCATTGATTGTATTAAAAGTAGGTTTAATACAATAAATGGTCAAAATGATAATTGATAATATTGGTATGGCGTAATAGAAGGCTACTAAAGGAGATTTGTTTGCTAAGATCATTTTTTTCTAAGGTCAATGAACTAAAACGACTACTGATTTTCAGTTATCTCTATTACCATGGATGAATAATTGTTTTTTGGTCTATGCTATTACTAAAAAAATTATGATCACTTTATGCTCGAAATAATTTTAGTATTATAAAAAAAACCTGCTACTGCGCCGGTCGGAGTTATTTTATGGACGACTGCACAAGCAGGTCATCCGTAATATTAATGACAAATGCAGGAGTAAAATTAAGAACTTACAGATCTTAAAATTCAGTGTAGTGTACAAGCGGCCTTAGGGTTTGAAATTGTTGTATGTACAGTGAGCTGCACAAAGATGTGTACACAAACAAAATTACAACACAAATTTTAGGAAAAACTTGTTGTTTATGTCTTTATATTTCACAAACCAGGTATTTGTATTTATTAGTAGATTTTATGTGTACAATATTTAAAGATTTCAACGACCTACTTTTTCTTAAATTAACGTTTTAATTTCGCCAAGTGTATGCATCTTTGTGCAGCTGACTGTACATACATAAGGGGGCTCCCTCACTGCGAGAATTCGTGCGTAATGTAACAAATTCTTCCGAACAAATTGATTTGTTTATCACCACCACCACCACCATAACAAAATAATGTAAGCTCTGCCAAAGATAAACTTTCACATCAATTAAACCAATTGAGTGATATTATACCATGTAATGTTTTGTTTCAGGCATGGCTGGATATTGATAATGTTAAATCGGATAAGGCCATTGCTTATCTTAAACCAACAAAATTATTATCATGGCATCCAGTTTCATCTGAAGTTAATAATTCTAGAAACAAAATTACTGATTGCCATAAAAGATTACCTGATAACAAGAAAAATAAGAAAAACACCCAAAAAACATTGAATTCTTGGTTTGTCAGAGTTGAAAAGAGAAAATTACCAGAAGAAAATAATCCTGATCCTAAGAAACAAAAAAGTGGTAAATAAATAATAAAACAGTACATTACATATTAATGATATATTTTTATTTTCTAACTCAATGAGTTATACCTACTGTAACAGTCATGAAGCCCTATTAATAGTGCTGATTCACATTCATTAAATACTATTTTACATAAACAGGCCACACAGAAACTCTGTTCTGCAGAATATCTAAAGTTACACAATTCACAATTAAATATTTTCAATTCTGAATTCTTTGAAGTCTGCTTCACATCTGATTGTTCTGTGATTTTTCAAGAAATCATTCACAAAACTTTCTACTTCATATACCTCTGAAATATAAACAATGTTTTATTAGCAATACGACATAAATTAAGTTATCTCTGTTTTTCTTACTTGTCTTATTTAGTAAACAAACAATAATAATAGTTATTAGACATAATGTTAACAATTTCACACACTAAATAACAGTTTTTAACCTAATTACATGTGCAAAACTAGTAATTATAGTTTATCAGTAGTTATTTGAATAAAGAGACATGCCAAGATTGTTTTTGTTCATAAACTAACCTGGATATCGACTACACTGGTATATAAGTCTGATCAAATGTTTAGCCAAGGCTTTGAAGACTCCTTTGTCTTTGATATGCTTTTTTATATAATATGGTGTCAGTAGCTTCACCACCCAGGGCGCAATTCGCTCTTTGCAACTGATAACAAAGTCTGGGGTCTCCTCCAAAGGTGACAAAATTTCCTCATCATCACTATCATTACCAAACAAATGTGCAAACTTTTCCTTAATCTGTAACAAAAAGTAATGAACTAGAGAATGATGAGTTGTAAACCTTTATTCAAAATTGTTGCATTAATTGTCAAACTTGGCTTGACATTTATCTGTGCAAATAAATAGAACAGTTTTATGAGGCTCACACTAGCATACTTACCATGGTATTACGCGATTTTTATAATGCCAAACTTTAGTAACCAAAGCACAGAATTTGTGACACCATACTTTGAAAGTTTTAACCCCATATTGGTGAGTATGCTGTAGGTCTACTCGCGTTTTACGAACGACAAACGAAGTACGAACTTTCGTTCCGACTGATACTTACATAATAAAGATAGGTACATAAAAGAGGCACAATTAAGATAGACAAAGTAGATAGTAGTTCATAGTCAGTTAGTAGTTAGTTTTTAGTTCATAGTCGTATACAATTTACCGGAGATGAGAAAAACAAACGTCAAAACACGATCATCGCATGCGATAAGGGAACGATGGTTGACCGGAGTAGCAAATTGTGCGATGAATCGTACGATTTATCGAATATCTTCGAACGGGAGTAGACCCCCTGGTGTTACTCTCACGATAGCATCCTTACCTCCGGTACGGAATTACCGTTAAAGCTATAAACAATATGGCTTAGGTGTCATGATTTTGTGACCAATTTGTGATGTATTAAATCTCAATAAGAGCCTCAAATAAACAAAAATGCAAGGGCTTGGTGAGTATGCTAGTGTAAGTATTTCACATGTTTTTATATTTGGGAATGGCTAATGCTATCATTTTGCAAACGGTTTTGAGATTTAGTGATCAATTTGTGACCAAGAACAGTCATAAACTCGATTTAATATACACGGTGAATTTTCGTTGGTTGGAAAAAGGGGTAATTGTACTCATCATTATGAACAAAAATAAATTAAAATTATTTCATTATTGTTTTATAGTAGTAGTATAGTATTTTATTTTATTATTAAATTATGTATCGAATTTGCACATCTGACAACCCCATTTTTGGTCAAGTTAATTCTTGTCCATCCTAAGGTTGCCTGGAAGAAATCGCTGCTCGCAATAAGGCCGCCATTTGTACAATAGTTTAAATGCATATTCAATGTAATGTTTTTTATGGTGTACAATAAAGCATATATAAATAATAATAAATAACAACTTTTACTACGAGCCCAATCCTGAATCGCGAAAAAAATCAGCTAAATCCCTACATTTCTGTTCACATAAATATACAAAATATAGGGAAAAGCAGATTTTTTTTCGCGTTTTCGGGTTTAGTCCCGTAGTAAAAAAAGTTCATAATGAAAAATGACTCTTTATCATTTCCAAAACCCACGAAAATTCACCGTGTATAGCATAGAAAGTCAATAAAATCGCATGTAAACTGCTACATACAATTTACCTTACTCAGTACAGTCGTACACAGCTAAGTTTATTGTCTAAGGCTTATTTATAGAGATGGGTTTAGACCCGGGAATTTTCCGAAAGGTGAGTTTTTTCCCAACAGACTGGGAAAAAACTCGGGTTTAAACCCATTGGTCGGGAAAATACTTAATTGACAATATTTGATTAAAGTTATCAAAATAGTACATAATTTCCATTGTATGTGTAACCATTTAGATGTATAATTCATGTAAAATATTTTTTTTTATAGCAAAATCAAATTACTTTTATCATTTATGATGTGATTTCGATGTTTAGATTATTTTAAATAATAGTTGCGAGCGGCACGTTTTGATTGTTGTTATTTAGCTGTACACATTCTGAACGTCTTATGCCATGATTATTTAAAGTGCGACTCTCTAAAAATCTTATAGTTATAGTTACTAAAATTTTAAAAAAATACATTAAAGGAAATCAAGTTTTGTTTGCTTTATATTAAAAAATGTGTACAAGAAAAAAGTAGCCAACAGTTTAAATTGCCTTGTAATACAAGATGGAGAAGCAATGCCACATCATTAGATGGCATGCAAAAGACAAAAGCATCATTGCAAGCTCAAGCAGTCCATAAAAAAACTACTTTTTCCAGAAATACCAAATTAATATTGCTTTATGACGATTAGGATAAGATTACACATAGGGAGGACCCATCTGAAGAAACTGAAAACCGTGGATGGCAAAATTGTCACCTCTAAGATCGAGATGCTCGAAGAGGTTGAAAGCTTTTATCGGCATTTGTATTCCACGAAAACGGCGAGACCAGCGGTTCCTAGAAATGACGACAAAAGAGCCCAGCTCACGCGCCATTACACTGAGGATATCCCGGACGTAGACCAGGGTGAGATTAGGGCGGCTCTCAAGCAGCTTAATAACATCAAAGCTCCGGGCGATGACGGAATTACCACTGAATGCCTAAAAGCAGGCGGGACTCCGGTCCTGAAGGAGCTACAGAGTCTGTATAGTTCCGTCATCCAACAAGGCTCTTTACACCGGTGGCATGGAGCGGGAGTGCGGTGGTACTGTTCTTAAAAAAAGGGAATAAAACCCTACTGCAGAACTACAGACCCATCTCACTCCTGAGTGATGTGTACAAGCTGTTCTCGAGGGTGATCACGAATCGTCTCGCCGAAAGACTCGACAAATTCCAGCCACCAGAGCAAGCTGGGTTTTGAAAAGGCTAAGCACCGTAGACCACATCCATGCTGTTCGGCAGATCGTACAGAAGACTGAAGAGCATAATCAGCGTCTATGTATGGCATTTGTAGACTACGAGAAGGCCTTTGACTCCATCTAAACTTGGGCAGTTCTGGATGCCCTTCAGCGATATCACATTGACGAACGATATATAGAGATGCTGTTGATGATGCTTATATAATGCTGCTACTATGACTGTTCAGCTCCAGGACCAAAAGACGAAGGTAATCCAACTGCGCAGAGGGGTGAGACAAGGGGATGTAATATCCCAGAAATTGTTCACAAACGCGTTGGAAGGAGTCTTCAAGACGCTGGACTGGACAGTGTATAAACGTTAACGGCGAGAACATCTCACGTCTCCGTTTTGCCAATGACATCGTTGTAATGGCTGAATCGCTGGAATAACTGGGCGAAATGCTACACTACACAGCCTAAACGGAGCCTCTTGGCGTGTCGGTCTCGGCATGAATCTGGACAAGACTAAAGTCATGTTCAATATGCATGTCATGCCGAGACCAATATTCGTCGAAGGGTCGGTACTCGAAGTTGTAACGAAATACGTCTACCTAGGGCAGGTAATTCAGCTTGGTAGACACAACTTCGAGAAAGAAGCTGACAGAAGGATCCGTTTGGGCTGGGCAGCATTTGGTAAACTTCGCCGAGTCTTCTCGTCACCTATACCGTAAGCGTACCTGTTGCGTAAGCTGCCCCCTGTCACGTTCGATCACGTCGACGTCACCAGGCTGCTGAAGGACATTACTAGTCTGAGAACAAGCCTGGCCGAGATGCAGTTGAAGTTGGAAGCATCGCAATCCACTATCAGTGATCTACGTACCGAAGTGGCAGATTTACGCAACACGGTATGTAGGTCGCTTATGCCTACTAACAACAACACACGTCACAGTGAGGTTAATACATCGCAGCCGAGTTTCGAGTCAGCAAAATTAGACTCGTCGCCGGCCGCTGTACCTGCAAGCGATGCACAACCGCACCCCGCCCTCCCCGCACCCCCCCTCGTTGGGGTGCCGATGAATGTGGGCACGTCAACACCAAGACGTGCTTACTCGGCTGCCGTAACTCAAGCTTCCACCAATCATCAACGGCAACCTAAATCCATGAAGGGAGCCCAGGGGCCCCTCGAACCAGTCCTGAGCACATTACCACCAGTAATCAGCCACGGACAGGCCGATGAAGAAGGCTTCATTAAAGTCATTAAGAAGAAGACGAAGAAGCCTACTTGCCGCAATCAGTGCGGAACTGCACTGACTGGACCAAACATGTTGCTGCGTCCCGCTATCCCTACGACGCAGCTGTACGTGTCGCGACTGCATCACACCACGAAGGTAGAGGAGATCGTGGAATACATCAGAGTGAAGACCAATTTCACCCTGAGGGTTGAGAAGTTGGAGTCGCGCCACAAAGTTAACTTTAAATCTTTTGTGGTGCGGGTGCCGAGTCACCATCTAGAAACCTTCTCGAAGGAGGAATTTTGGCCGAAGGGTGTCGTGTTTCGGCGTTTTCGCGGAAGGCTACATGACACCATGACGCAGCGCAATACGTCGCCGAATCAACGTACTTAAACTTGTTTTATTTTATTTTTATTATGTATTAGTGTATAGCATATTTTTATTATTTAAGTTTTATTGTGTACTAGCTGTGCCCGCGACTCCGTCCGCGTGGATGTCGGAAAATAAAATCGTGTCATATTTATGAACACTATGTCTTCTAATTAATATATCTACATGAGCGCCTACACAGACGATTACACTATTTACTTACCATACTTTATTTTGTTTTTACAACCAACCGGCTAAGGTGATGGAATTTCATGGAATTAGCCCTAAACTCTTCTCATTCTGAGAAGACTCTCGTGCCCAGCAGTGGGAAGTAATCGGGCTGATTATGTTAAGTTATTCTATAACACTAACCACATCTCTTCTTATTCTGAGAAGAGGTCCGTGCCCAGCAGTGGGACTGTAATGAGCTGATAATGTTATATTATTCTATAATACCAACAATATCCAGTTATAAACTCTTCTCATTTTGAGAAGAGGGCCATTCCCAGCAGTGGGACAGTAATGGGTTGACTACGTTATGTTATTCTATATTTTCTAGTTTCTTCACTCTTCTCGTTCCGAGAACCACTAACCACATCTCTTCTTATTCCGAGAAGAGGTCCGTGCCCAGCAGTGGGGCAGTAGGTAATTGGCTGATTATGTTATGGTAATCTATTCATGAGAATCAATATTGTTAAATATCCAGTTCCTTAACTCTTCTCATTCCAAGAAGAGGCCCATGCCCAGCAGCGGGACAGTGATGGGCTACCTATGTTATGTTATTCTATATTTTCTATAATACTAACACTATCTAGTTGTATTTTTAGGAACCTGCAACCAACCAACAATCATGACCTCTACTTTGTATGCAACTTAATACAATAGAGGGGTCAAGCTGTATCAATGGATCTACTCAACCGATTCAGATAAAACATACCCTATATTTTAAGTTAGACTAATACCAATACAAATGCTAAGTTTCATTACGATCCGTTCAGCCGTTTTCACGTGATGAGGTAACAAACAGACAGACAGACAGACAGACATAATTTTTTTTAACGATTGATTCGTGTTCTATAGCTTATTTCTAGTCCCCCTAGCCGGTTTTCGCGAAAAAATACTCAATGTACAGACTTTTCGACCTTTACAGTTTTATTATAGTATAGATTGTTTTAATGTATTTTTTATGGGCCTTGATGCCTGAATTAAATGAATTATTATTATTATTATTATACCGCAATGTTTGAACACAAAGGTCTTCAACCAGTGCGTTCTGCCTGTCATGACTTACGGTGCCGAGACTTGGACACTGACAGTTGGGCTAGTCCACAAATTCAAAGTCGCTCAGCGAGCTATGGAGCGAGCTATGCTTGGAGTTTCTTTGAAGGATAAAATCCGTAACGATAGTCATCCGAAGAAGAACCGGAGTGACCGACATAGCTTGTAGGATCAGTAAGCTGAAGTGGCAGTGGGTTGACCATGTCTGTCGAAGGACCGATGGCCGCTGGAGCAGGTGAGTCCTTGAGTGGAGACCGCGAATCGGCAAACGCAGTGTAGGGCGCCCCCCAGCCAGGTGGACCAACGACCTGATGAAAGTAGTTGGGGGGGGGGGGGATGCAGAAGGCAGAGGACCGGGTGTTGTGGCGCAATTAGGGAGAGGCCTATGTCCAGCAGTGGACTGCGATAGGCTGAGTTGATGATGAAGTATTAAGAATTTAACATAAGTGTGTGAATTTAATCAATTGTGTTAGATATACTGCTTAGAAAAAAAGTAATTAATTAGATTAGGATCATATTAGAGCACTAAACACACGTTTCGAAGGCAAATGTTAGCATCATATTACTTCACTTGTATAGAATAGTATTTTCCCACCATTTGGGAAAAAACCCGATATTTTCCATTTTTTCCCGTTTTTTCCCATATTTTTCTTTTCCACCCGTTTTTTTTTCTTTCCCTGCCCATCTCTACTTATTTACGAATCTAAACATGAGTTCCCGCTTAGATTCGTCTCTGAATATAGTGTGTTGTTAAGTTTACTCGATTTAATTTATGGGGTAGAAAAAAAATCGAGTTTATGACAAACGGTCACAAGTCGCAAATTTATTGCAATTTCTCCTTGGTCACAGCTGTTCTCTAAATATAAGGATGCCTATGCTAGCATACCAAAGCTCACGAAGCATCCCTTCTAATTTTGTTTTTTTTAAGCTCTTATCGAGATTTAGCGCTTCAATGTGCTACAACCACAGAAATAGGAGAATAGTTAGAACAACTATGTGGGCGCGCCTTAACTTTGAACATGAAGCTCATAGCCTAGGTAATATGATATGATCAAACGACGCATTTAGTTACTCGCGGAACGTATCGCTGTAAAAAGCTGGGGCTTTTATTAGTTTAAAATGCCGTCCTGTGCTGTTATAAGTTGTAAAGCAAGAATCCAAGTACTCAGTACATCAAAAAGGAGGATTTATTTTCACCAATGAGTATTAAATACCTTAATAATTAAGAAATATTGCAAAATTTTCAAAAAATATGTAATAGTCGTTGAAAACGATTCCATAGCAAAATACAATTTAAAAAATATTCATTACGTACGATGTTCCTTGCGGTCGAAGCTGCGATAATTTTAAGGAAGCAATGTATTGTTACGCGAATGACTGTCGTTGGCTCGCTGAATGACATTCCCGTAGTAGACTGGCTACTCAGCATGCATGCGAATATAACATCTATTTCTAATGTAATTG
Organism: Asteroscopus sphinx; assembly: GCA_949699075.1. NCBI lineage: Eukaryota > Metazoa > Arthropoda > Insecta > Lepidoptera > Noctuidae > Asteroscopus > Asteroscopus sphinx. The sequence goes on along the minus strand of OX453022.1, from coordinate 13,250,213 downwards.
AGTGCATATACCGTACTTTAATTTAAGCGCCCTCTAGCGTCGAGTAGTTGAACTCGTTGGTTATTGCCAGGAATAGTTATCTGCTATGGGTAGCATGCATGCGACTAAAATATCTATTTCTAATGCCGTTGAGGCCAAAATAGCGTCATTTAAATGAAGCGCCCCCTGGCTTCGAGTAGTTGAACTCACTAGTAGTTGCGTACGATTTGATTATAATGGAAAAACGTCGTAAGTGATTTTGACATGATCGTTAAAAATAAATTTTAAAAACTCGCATTAAGATTGAATTAAATAAACACTGTACGAGTTTAAGGCCCGATTTGAATTTAAAATTGGGACCCAATCACGTCGCGGTTTTTTGTGTATTGTAATGTACAATTTCAGTTGTAAACGTGTGAGTTTGGCGACACTGGTTCTCGTACTAAGTAATCGTTATGATCATTATAACTATTCTCCTATTTCTATGGCTACAACAATGTCTGTGGTCTAGTGGTTTGAGTGTCGGACTGCTGATCATGTGGTTGTGGGTTTGATTCCCACAGGAGACAAATATTTGTGTAATGAACAGTGTTTGTGTTGGTCTGAGTGTTTCTTATCCATTGACTAGTACCCATAGCACCCATAACTCTGCTTAGTTTAGGACTGTGTAAAAATGTCCCAAAAATATTAATATTACAAAATCATGACCCAAACCAAATTTGTAGCTTAAACGGTTTCTCTGTACGAGAGGTGAGGATGCTAGCATAAACGTTATGCATACTCATCAATATGGGGCTATTACTTACAAAGAATGTCACAAATTGTGGCATTATCAAAATCACTTTTTCCGCATGAGCCACACACAATTTTAAAATTAAACAGCCCATAATTCAGCTCAATGACTGTACTACATACCTTTTCAAATGCTTTTCTATCAATATCTCTTATTTGATCTAGATATTCATGTAACTTCTGTTTCAAGAAGTATTCCTCACACAGCCACTTACTAGTACCACTTCTTCTGATCCTTTTACTCTCAGTCTTCTGTACAGTATTATCATTACTACTCTCTACCAACCCTGCCAAGCTAGCCAGTCTTTCATCTAAAGATTTGATTTGAGCTGCATGATTTTCAATAACTGCTTCCTGGTTTGCATTTATTGTGTTGTTATCCAATATGTTGGTACTTATTCTCCTAGTACTGTCATCTAGAGCCACATCTAATTTATCATAAAAAGCTCCTTCAAATAAGTCATCGTCATTAGTGTCGCCTTGAAACAGTTTCTCTAATTGCATTGTTAATTCGTCTGAGTCTTGAGATTCAACAGACATCCTTGCATGAGGTATAGGTGAGATTTTTTTTACTAGATTAATTGTTTGAACCACCTCTGACTTCACTTGCAGTGGTGGTAACTGCTCGAAAATCATAGGAGTATCTTTGGTTATAGGTGGGTAAGGAGCATTATAGTGCATGTTAGGTACAGCTGGTGTATTATCATTGCATTTGATCAATTTATCATGAATAGAATTAGAAAGTTGGTTATTAGCATGTTTTGGGGATATAGAACCTCTGTGCCTCTTTCGTTTATTATGGATACATTGACAATTGTTATCTTTGAATGTATCTGGTGTTTGTGTTTTCTTGACATTTTCTGGTGGTTGGCTTAAACAGCTGTACAACTTTTTGTACAATTTTCCTTTTTTTGTATCGTTTTTCAATTCATTTACCTGAAATGAAATGAATTATTGAATATGCAGATGGGATGTTAAAATCTGCATCTGCATTTCCTGTGAAAACCTATTCGAAGAAATACCGAAAAAAAACTCTGGGATCTATCTCTTTTACAGTCCAGAAATTCTTTTTCTTTACTACACACACAAAATGTACATTAAATGTGCTCTCAACCTGTAAAAATAGTTTCTACAGTAGATGAGAAACAATAGAAGTTTTATTGTTATTATGTTGCCTACAAACATAGTGTATTGCAACATTTTGAGTATCCCTATAAATATATTTGTATTTTGTGTATCCCTGGGCAGTTTACAGGTTTTTTAGTTTTGTAATTATATCCTACTATTATTATAAATCAACGCCATAATCACCACGCTCGGCAGGCAATCCCCTCCCTTCTGGGAGAGGCCTATGTCCAGCAGTGGATGATTTCGACTTAAATGATGAATATTATAAATGTGAATGTATGTGAAGATGTTTGGATGTTTGTTACTCAATCACATGTTAACCGTTGAATGGATTCGGATGAAATTTGGGACACAGATAGACCATAACTGGGATTAACATATACTACTACTTTTTATCCTAGGAAGATGAACAGTTCTAGATAGTGGTGTGAACTGGAGGCAATTCCAGCCTCCAGAGATTATGCGGAGATTTTATTGAATCACTGGAGATTCACCGGATAATCTCTAATAGTCAAAATACTCTAAATCTATATATATGAGAAAAAAAAAGATTTATTAATTAAATATTATAAAAAAATTGCTTCCAGTTACAGACAGACATACTTATACTAATAAACACAAATATTTTACATTAGTCATCAAACAAAATGATTTGATTATACGAGAAATTTTGGCATATTTTAGTGAGTTCTGCAACAAATCAAATAACCGGTAGTTTAGTGAATTCACCTATTAGTCTGCGGTACTCACTCTAACCGGTGATTATCCAGTTTTTTGAGAACCGGTTCACACCACTAGTTCTAGACGGATGTGCGATATGTGCATGCTGGTATATGCTAATTCCATATAATACTATGTTGATTACATTTTAAAGAATAGATTATAATATTGGTGATAAGATTGTATGTTTATGTAAAATTACCGCAGAAATAATGTTTTTCCTGTAAAGCTGGACCACCATGCAAGCTCGAGCTGCTGACATCTCTATACTTTTAGCACATCTCCAAATGGCACTGGGAAGATATATGTTCTTATTGACAAGTTTCTGATGAGTTTCATAATTCATTGATAGAAGTTTAATCACATATTCCATATAATGTTTGCGAACCTTCAACAAAGAAACTGATGAGCCTTCTTATTAACTTGTGCAAGATAAATGTAAAAATGAGTTTTTTTTAAATTGTATTTTAGCTCTAACCTTTGATATAAGAAGATGAGGTTCTGACTCAAAATCAGGTAGAGGCATGTTATTTTCATCATCTTCGAATAATAATTGATCTATAAGATCACACTCCGATTTTTGCACAGCCATTGATGTTTTTGAAGTAATACTGCTTTAGTATCTACTAATTACCGGCATTTCTATATAAACAAAATTTTATTTAGTAATGTTATAGAACAATTTTTTTTATATTTTTTTTTTTTAATTTATTCATGACCATGGATACATGTCCTTCAGTCGTAATCATTGAACATATTATACTTGTATCCTAGTAAAGTGATGGAAACTTTACTAGGTTTCCGAGGGGATGATGAGATAATACGAAAGTCATGATTTTCAACTTTGTACCATTTATCCACACTTGTACACGTTAACGAGCACTTAACATTTAATAATCCACCATTATTACACATTAACACTCGAAGAAACACAAATTTTGGAAAATAATACAAAATCCACAACATGATCTTTACGAATTTTCCCGCCAACCGTTATAGAACAATGTTTTGCAGTGTTGCCCACTGAGAAAATAATAATTATAATAGTGCACAATTTGCATTGACTTATATCAAAGACATTTATATACTGCGTCAGTATAATACCTTTATGATTTATATCTAGGGACTTGCCATACCTACGAAATAAGCGTACATACCTACAATACCCGGGGTACGTTCAGTATTATTGTCGGACGACGCCCGGAGCGTTGTTTGGTCGTTCAGTTACTCGGAGTGATCGTACGGGCGTTCACACCAAACCGTTCAGTATTGTGAGCGGGCGTCGTCGAGCGTACGCACCGGTCACCCCGTGAAATAGTAGGGTAAAAGACGCCCTGCTGTCATGTTGAAAGATAATAGTATGAAATGACAGATAATTTGAGGTTTCGATCATCATAATTGTCAGTGCTTCATTGTTCTAGTGTCAGTTTCATAAAGTCGCCCGAAGTCGTTCAGTAACTCTGAGAAAATCGTCAATGATCGAGCGATATTCACACCGGGTGACTTTCACACTGAGTGCGTTATAAGTGAACGCACCCCCGGGCCAGTGTAATGGCGGCAATAGCCTAGGGAAGTATGTAATCAAAACTAAAAAGTATCGATATCGATACTCGTGTTTCTTACCAGAGATGTGTGCTGATTAAAATCATTTTCAAGTAGTAATAAATAATGCAATTATATCAAATACCAAGTTCGGCTGTCCCTAGGACATAAAAAATCAAGCTTCTAAGTCAAGGCAATCATACGGCTATGTCACATTTTGATACTCGCAAACTCAAATAAAAAACCTATAGGGTACTTCGCATTGGCCTAGAATCATGAAATTTGTCCAATAATATCAAAATATCTTTTATTTTTTCAATATATCGAATTCCGATTGTATATTTAAAAATATCGATATATCGAAAAATTGATATTTAAAAAATATCAACAGCCCTAGTTTATTTACTTGACAGCTCATGTACTATGGGCCACATTGCGGGGTAAGCGGGGTTGCCACGCGGCGTAGGTATTTTGAAATCCCATAAAGATGTTGCCAAACAGAGAATATACAAATAGCATGCGATCTCATTCACCAGACGACATAACACGTTGGTTAACAAGAGACAAAGAATAGTTTCAAAATTTAATAACGATTTAATAGATATCTGTATAAACTAGGTGGATATAGAAGAATGGGCCACTTCCATAGGTTTAATTCAATGACAATTTGCCGCAAGGCGATCTTTAGTGACGTCAGCAACAAAATGTTGCCATAGTAGCAACCATCTAACAACTATTAGTCACTTTTTAACACATGCTGCTGAAATGAGACAATCGATTTTTATTTAATTATCTTTCGAGATTCACAACATTTTAAACAGAAAGATTTGGAACGAATCAATATGTCCTTAGTAGAATCCATGCCACCTCCACAGGTTTACATTTTAATGTTTCGAAGTGAAAATGCGTTAATTTGAACTTTTGGAATTGGCAGCACCACTGCTGTTTTGTGGTGTTTGTTATATACTAGTGATGCGACTCGAGTCCGATTTAATCACTCAAGTCATTCGGGTAATTTTACAATTTTACTCGAGTGAACGAGACACTCGAACACTTGCCTCTATCGAGTCACCTGTGAACCGAGTGAACTCGAGTCAGTGACTTATATCTTGGACTTGTCATACCTACGAAATAAGCGTGGCACACCTACAATACCCGGGCCACTGTAATGGCGGCCATAGCTAGGGAAGTAAGTAATCAAAACTAAAAGTATCGATATCGGTACTCGTGTTTCTTACCAGAGATGTGTGCTGATTAAAATAATTTTAAAGTAGTAATAAATGATGCAATTATATCAAATACTAAGTTCGGCTGTCCCTAGAACATAAAAAAACGAGTGTGCAGTTTTACTTCAATCGTGTGGTCTAAAGACCACACGATTGAAGTAAAACTTCACTAACTGGTGCGGGCCACCTAAATAATATTTGACAGATAACAGCTGACATTATTTCACACCAAGTGGACCGCACCCGCGCCGGGCGTCCGCGGGTGGCGGCGGACGTGCGGGGTGTTTGAGCGGGACCGTTAAGCTAGTTTTGAAGACGGGACTAGGCTTTTTGAGTTTCCGATAGAAACAAAATCACTTTTGAATTTTACGTCCTTCTGACAACACCTCATCATCATCATCATTTCAGCCGAAAGACGTCCACTGCTGGACATAGGCCTCCCCGAAGCATCGCCACATCGACCGGTCCTGTGCCTTCCACATCCAGTGGATTCCCGCGACCTTCACCAGGTCGTCGATCCACCTTGTGGGATTTAATTTGATTTCCTGACAACACCTATTTTATTTTATTTATTCGCTACATACCGTTGTAGATTTGTCGGGCTGCAACCTTTGTAGAACTGATAGCAATATACCAGCATCTTAAATTACAGTCCACTAGTTTCATTACCACCTGAAGGAATCTAGATTTACACTAACTTATATCTCCCTCAATACTATTTCAATGAGAACAATCAACAATGTCTTGAGAACTAACGAAGATATTTTATTTTTATTATGTAATTTTAGGTGCGGTCGACCGTACGTCAGTGGTAACAGTTTGGCTCTGGCGGCATCATTATTTCGTAAGCAGTAAGGGCGGTTTTCAGACTCAGGTGTTGCCACTGTCATGCGGTCAACTATACTTTTCTTATATTTTATATCGACTGTTCTTTCTTAATTTTTTACCTATATGTTTTTAGGGTTCCGTAGTCCTACAAGGAACCCTTATAGTTTCGTCATGTCCGTCCGTCTGTCCGTCTGTCCTAATCCTTTACAGCTTAATAACTTCTACAGTTATAAACATAAGTAAATGAAATTTTGTTAAAAAATAGTCTAGATATAGATCTCAATTTTAAAGGAATAAAAAAATCGTGATTACGTATTTTAGGGGTGGCGCCCATACATGTGAAATGGGGATCAATTATTTTTTTCGCTGCTCCCCCTCGTGCGGGGTATCATTGAATAGGTCTACCAAAATGAAGGCAATGTTTCATACATAACTTTTTTATCAGGTGTACCATCTGCGAAATATAGCCCGCCATAGTGGCTTTTAATGTGTGTCCCCCCCCAGCCATTTCTAAACTATGCAACATAGAAACTTGTAATCTTCCACATTGATAGACCTTTGTAAAAACTCTCTTTTAAAATTATTTCGAGCATAATTTGATTATAAATTTTTGAGTTATAGAGAGAAAACTGAAAAATACTTAAAACGTCCTAGTTCAAAGGTCATTGACCTTAGAGAAAAATGATCATAGCAAATAATGCTCCTTTAGCTACTTTCTATTTAAAAAAATCACAAAAAGTAACTTTGTGTTATATTGAAATGACAAACTTCTTGAATTTGGCGCTGTACAGCGCCATCTAGCGGCTGCTAACAACACTATCTGAGTCGCCAATGCTGCCGTCTATTGCAAAAACTAAAATAGCCATGATTAATATTCGATTTGATTTGTTTGTAACACCTACTTAAGGACCCCTATAATACTGAGCATGGCTCTTGGCCGGTTTTTTTCGTTTTACTTTCTATGTAACCCCACCTATTAGTTACCTGCTTGTGTTTATCACTGTTGTTTAAATGTTGCGCGTCGTTAACTGTGACAATAAACTATTTTTCTTTCTTTTCTTTTATATTTTGACACTCACAAACTCACATAAAAAACCTATATACTTCGCGTTGACCTAGAATCATGAAATTTGGCCGATATATCGAAATATAGTTTTTTTTTCAATTTTTTTTCTCCAATTGTATATTCAAAAATATCGATATATCGAAAATCTGATATTTAAAAAAAATTCAACAGCCCTAGTTTGTTTACTTGACATCACATGTACTATGGGCGTAGACCATTGAATTAAGAGACCTATGGAAGTGGCACATTCTTCTATATCCACCTAGTTTATACAAATATCTATTAAATCGTTATTGAATTATGAAACTATTCTTTGTCTCTTGTTAACCAACGTGTTATGTCGTCTGGTGAAAGAGATCGCATGCTATTTGTATATTCTCTGTTTGGCAACATCTTTACGGGATGTCAAAATACCTACGCCGCGTGGCAACCCCGCTTACCCCGCAATGTGGCCCATAGTACATGAGCTGTCAAGTAAACAAACTAGGGCTGTTGATATTTTTTAAATATCAGATTTTCGATCTATCGATATATTTTTAAATATACAATCGGAGTTCGATATATTGAAAAAAAAAGATATTTCGATATATTGGCCAAATTTCATGATTCTAGGTCATTGCGAAGTACCCTATAGGTTTTTTATGTGAGTTTGCGAGTATCAAAATGTGACATAGCCGTATGATTGCCTTGACCTAGAAGCTTGATTTTTTATGTCCTTGGGACAGCCGAACTTAGTATTTGATATAATTGCATTATTTATTACTACTTGAAAATTATTTTAATCAGCACACATCTCTGGTACGAAACACGAGCATCGATATCGATGCTTTTTAGTTTTGATTACTTACTTCCCTAGCTATGGCCACCATAACGGTGGCCCTGATATTGTAGGTATACCACGCTTATTTCGAAGGTATTACTGGTCCATAGGTACAAGTCAATGGCGTAGACAGAGAATACAATAGACAAGTCCTCAGCGTATGCCGTATGAGATAGAGATAGTTCGATTTATTTTCAACAAGTTATGATTTTATCAAAGACATTTCTATACTAACGTAATAGACCACTACAGTGTGCGACTGAGATACCGATCTTTACGAAAAAACCTATATGCTAGAAAGAGACATAATAAAATGTCAGTAGAACCGATTTTGACAATTGTAATCTCCCATAGCGTCCCATCAAAATATAATCTCGTATTATTTTATGATTTATTTCACAATCGTTCTGTATTTTATCCAATTAATATCAATAATCGTATTGATGTAGTGTTCTGTGTTATACTGCTGTGTAATTTACATTATTAACCTAAAGAAAGAGATGTTTCACAGGTAAGTATCTGCAGGACAATACTACTTTCATAATGCTTATTTTCATAGAAGTTATTCTTAAAATTATTTAGTAATACATTAATAACATGCAGTAAATACCCTATTTTCTACATAATATGTTATTTTAAATAATTATGTGTAAGATAAAAAAATATTGTGTACGTGAAAATGAAACCGTTTCGTATATGGATTGCTCAAAATATATCGATATGTCGATAGTTTCAATTATATATTTTTTGTACTACCTAGCACCATACATGTCACAAGTTAGTGTCCGTTACTGCTTTAAAAAAAATACAATCGAATTGAGAACCTCCTCCTTTTTTTGAAATCGGTTGAAAATTTTGAAAGGTTGATTTAGTCCGGCCGCACATTGGAAGGAAATCACAATGATTCATTCATTGATCACAGAAAAAATCTGACGCGCCGGAACCTATACCATGGTTGTACTTTTACGATGTTATAATAGTATGTTGTACGTCTATGGCAAAGGGACGTTTCACAGGTAAGTATCTGCAGGACAATACTACTTTCATAATGCTTATTTTACATTTATACAGTTAATTTTAGTACCAGCCCCGCAGACTGACAGAATTTTCCGGATCGTATGTCTCAATCAATCAACTCAGCCTATCGCAGTCCACTGCTGGACATAGGCCTCTCCCAAGTTGCGCCACAACGCTCGGTCCTCTGCCTTCCGCATCCAGTCCCCCCCAGCCACGTTCTTTAGGTCGTCGGTCCACCTGGCAGGGGGGCGCCCTACGCTGCGTTTGCCGATACGCGGTCTCCACTCAAGGACTCGTCTGCTCCAACGGCCATCGGTCCTTCGACAGACATGGCCAGCCCACTGCCACTTCAGCTTACTGATCCTACAAGCTATGTCGGTCACTCCGGATCGTATGTCTGCTTTTGACATATTAAAATGTAAATACGGTGCTATTTTATGACAATGTGCGGCCGGGCTAAAAATGCTGTAAAATATTGACCGGCTAACTTCATAACTTCCAGATTTCCTGTAAATGCTGTTATTAAAGAAAAATGGATGGGCACAAATGTTAAAACGAATAAGCACCGTATCTACTATTCTCCGCCAAATAGTGATGCTTGCATTGCTGTGTGGTGCCGGTGTAATTACAATCACATGAGACTTTCCATCTTCATGTCACAGTTTGGCGAACCGACTTGCGGTACCATTTAGGTAACAGCCTAGATGGTATTGCAGTTGTTATTGGCAAAGGTAACCGCTTAACATATGGTGGGCTTTTAGTTCGTTTCGCCATCCTATACAATAAAAAAAAAGCTGAAAGCCTCGAAAAAACTACAGGGTTTGCAGTAGATATTTTAAGGATAACTGTATCTTTTAGTGAAATCACCAACGATCCATACCTACGGAATTTGTTCGGGTCGGTGTTTGTTTCTTATAAAGATCTTTACTTTATTAATGGTAAATATTCCAAGTGTAAGTCTACGAAGTGACGAGTATAAAGTAAAAGTTAAAAATAAATATAATACAAGAAGAGTTAGAGATAAAAAACTAGTTCAACCGAAGATGACAAATTATTATGGAGACAGAAAGTCAAAAATGTTAGTTCCAAAAATCCTATCCTATCCTACTTCCTACTAATATTATAAATGTGAAAGTTTGTAAGTATGGATGGATGGATGGATAGATGGATGAATGAAAGTGGAGTGGAAGTGGAGGTGGAGTGAAGTGGAGTGCAACCAACCAACTGCGATCGCCAACCCGCCTGCCAAGCGTGGTGATTATGGCATATATGGCCAATATATGCTTGGGGGAGGCCTGTGTCCAGCAGTGGACGTCTTACGGCTGAAATGATGATTAATTGATTTTTTAATTTTTTACTTATGTATTCCTTACCTTCGTGACATTAATAATGTAATTATAATATAGCCCTTAATTGCGTAACTCAATCTTTTAAAACAAATAAAATTATGTCTCAAATATCTGTAATTTTAAAACAAACTTTTACTTAATAGCTTAGCAGTTTTAAAATACTACCACTCCTTAAAAGTAAGGCCGGTTGAACTATATCGATAATGCGGAAACGTCCATGTCACATCACTAAAAATCACTCCTACACGTGTCAATTTCGCACATATACTCATTTTGCTTTCGGTGACGTGATAATGAGGTGACAGTGCCTCTATTACGTCAGTATAATACCTTTATGGATTTTATTGTCTTTTTAGATGAAGTTATGAATAAATTTTGCTTATTATTGACAGAAAACAGTCTTGAGTACAATAATCCTTTGATTTACTTGCTGTAATAGATAAAAAATGTTACTTACCGATGAAAGGTTATGTTTGGTAGATTTTGTTCACTACGGCTTTTACCGCCATATTAAACAACAATTCACCATCACTACACACTAAATATTACCTTTTGGAATATCAATAAAGTCACAAATCACACAAAATAGGCGTTTTATAGTATTTATCAACGAAAATCTTTTGACACCACAACTTGTTTGTCAAAAAACCGATACGCAAATAGAGACAGAAAAAAATGCTATATCCTGCTCACACACATACATTTTTAACCGACTTCAAAAAAAGGAGGAGGTTATGTAATCGGCGGGGTTTTTTTTTTTTTTTTTTCATGTATGCACCCCGATTACTCCGAGATTTGTAGGCCGATTTACGTGGTTGTTTTTTTATTTGGTAGAGAAAGTCCGCGCGGTGGTCCCATATAAATTGTATTGACTTGGGTTGAGTAGTTTTTTAACCAGCTTCAATAGATCAGTTTATTAACCAACTTCATTTTAGCTTCGCCTATCTAGATGATCTGCTCATTAGTTCGTTTTTCTGAGAATTCTTGGCCGATATGCGTGTTTTTTTTTCACGATAGTGATTGGACGTTTGGAAGAACATGAGCGAGACCTTTACCCAGCAGTGGGATGGCAAAGGTTAATAAAAAAAAAAATCTCAAATTGGTTTTATAAACATTTATGAATCAAACCACGCAATTTTCAACTAAAAAGTATGAAATGAAAACTTTTTAACAAAAAAAAAAAACCGACTTCAAAAACCTTTACTAAAAAGTAAAAAATAATCATTGTATGTATTTTAAAATCTTAACATAAACCAAAATTTTGAAGGCGGCGCGTGATTTTCATGTACGTTCACATAAACTGTATTTACTATAAATATTGCGTTCGCCTGTACATTACATGACGCAAAGGGTCAATCACGCGCTGCCTTCAAAATTTTGGTTTTATGTTAAGATTTTCAAATACATACAATGATTATTTTTTACTTTTTAGTTTTTTACTTTTTTGAAGTCGGTTTTTTTTTTTTGTTAAAAAGTTTTTATGACATATGTGTTATCTCACTTTCGCAATTAAGAGCATGTCTACCTTTATTCTCTGTCTACGACTATGGGTCACATTGCGAAGTAAGCCGGGTTGCCACGCGGAGTAGGTATTTTGATATCCCGTAAAGATGTTGCCAAGCAGAGAATATACAAATAGCATGCGATCTCTTTCACCAGACGACATAACACCTTGGTTAACAAGAGACAAAGAATAGATTCATAATTCAATAACTATTTAATAGATATTTGTATAAACTACGTGGATATAGAAGAATACACCGCCGTACAACTCACTGACTCGAGTAGATATTTTTTCAACACGAGTTCGTTTTTTAGGGTTCCGAAGTCCTACAAGGAACCCTTATAGTTTCGTCATGTCCGTCCGTCTGTCCGTCTGTCCGTCTGTCCATCTGTCCGTCTGTCCTAATCCTTTACAGCTTAATAACTTCTACAGTTATAAACATAAGTAAATGAAATTTTGTTAAAAAATAGTTTACTTATAGATCTCAATTTAAAAAGAATAAAAAAATCGTTTTTACGTATTTTAGGGGTGGCGTCCATACATGTGAAATGGAGATGAAAAAATTTTTTTCGCTGCACCCTCTCGTGTGGGGTATTAATGAATAGGTCTACTAAAATGAAGGTAATGTTTCATACACCACTTTTTTATCAGGTGTACCATCTGCGAAATATAGCGCGCCTAACTGGCTTGCAATGTGTCCCCCCCCCCTGCCATTTCTAAACTATGCAACGTAGAAAGTTATAATTTTCCACATTGATAGACCTTTGTGAAAACTCTATTTTAAAATTATTTCGAGTAATAATGTGATTATAGTTTTTTGAGTTATAGAGAGAAAACTGAAAAATACTTAAAACGTCCTAGTTCAAAGGTCATTGACCTTAGATAAAAATGATGTTAGCAAATAATGCTCCTTTAGTTACTTTCTATTTGAAAAAATCACAAAAAGTAACTTTGTGTTATGTTGAACACACTTCTTCAATTTGGCTTCTTGAATTTATCGCTAGATGGCGCTACTAACAACACGCTCTGAGTCGCGAATGCTGCCGATTATTGCAAAAACTAAAAAAGCATAGCCATGATTAATATTCGATTTGATTCGTTTGTAATTACCTCAGTAATTACACCTGCTTAAGGAACCCTATAATACTGAGCATGGCCCGACATGCTCTTGGCCGGTTTTTTTTTGAAGTCACTCGAGTCTAGTTCGTAGTGGTTATATTCTCTTTTCTAATATAGTAATCGGTGCTCTAGTCACTCGATCGAGTAAAACAGTGGCTGGACCATAAAGGTATTATACTGACGTAAAGTATATACAAAGTCTTTGGGCTGGACACTTAGAACAAAGAGATCTGTCCAATTTTTGTTAAGCCGTAGACATGAGCGATGTAGCGAATTAGACGGTCCAAATTATATTTGTGTTGCACGAGCTTTACGCCAACATCAAAAACTTAATCATCATAATGTTGGTACAACCTGGACATTGACAGTTTGATCGGAGTTTGACATAGATTTAAAATTGACAGTCTAATCGAGGTTGGCAGATTGGGGGATTTTCTCGCAATTAATGGGAAAAAAATCGTCATTGGGGAATGAATTTATTGGGAAAATTTTGGGGAAAGGAAAATACAGATATTGTACTAGTTTATATAATGTCTGTGGGAAAATAATTGAGGTTTTGAATATAGACGAAGGTATCGAAAGTTTTAAATATCATCCAAGATACACTAAAAAATGTTCTTATAGCAATTTTTTGCATAAATATAGTCTTGTATTTTACAATTTGTAAAATTTCCTGTTTTAAAATAAATGCGGAAAATTTTGAGAAACGCATTATTTTGCAGAAAAAAATATGAATATGGGGAAAATTCAGAAACTCGATCTAACAACCCCGAGCCTAATTAAACCACAGACCAGTAAGCTTCAATTAAACAAATTATAAACTCTGAGGAATTATAACTGGAGCGGCTGTCGCCTACATTATACAGTACGCCCGGCTCAGAGCGCGGGGAGTGTGCGGGGTGCGCGGCGGGTGGCTAGCGAGTCATAGATGCGACGTAATCTGCACAGATGCGACACTCGTGTTTATTCTGCCTATTCGATATATTGAGATTTTTCAAAGGAACGAATTAAAATGAAAGTTCGTTCATATAATTTTAATTACAAAATTTTATTTTCCATTAAACAGTATAAGTTTGTTTAGTTTCTGGCGCTCAGATAAATAATCATTGTTTACTTTTGCTTCGTAGTTTAAACGAATTTTTGCATATTTTTGAATAATAGCTCGAATCAGATGAATCGGTTGATTGAAAGCATGCAAAATTAAATTAGTATCAAGCATATTATTTAGGCAAAATTTATTAGCTAGCTCCACCTAGTTTTACTCGTGGTAAATACCTATCACCCCTCTTACTGCTGGCGGGAATCGAACCTGCCACCCGAGAATTTTAAAGAGCTGATATCTCGGGAACGGGCAGAGATAACCGAATTCTGACTACATGTTTGCCCCCCACTGCCACCCCCTAAGCCTTCTTCCTCTAAGTCACCCATACATAAAACAATCCCCCACTTCGTTCCTCCCCCCCAAACCCAAAGCACAATCTAGCTACACCCGTGGGAAACACGTTCCCCCCCTTCCACCGGAATTCGTCCAACCCACAACCCCTCCCAAACCCACCCGAACTGCAACACTTGTCGCTCCCTATCACTCGTCTTACTGCTGGTAGGAATCGAACCTGCCACCGGAAAACCTTAAAGAGCTGATATCTCGGGAACGGGCAGAGATAGCCTAATTCTGACTACATTTTTGCCCTCCTCTGCCACACGCTAAGCCCACTCCCTCTAGGCCACCCAGACTTAATAAAAACCCCCCACTCCGTTTCTCCCCCCCAAACCCAAAGCACTATCTAGTTACACCCGCGGGAAACACGTTCCCCCCACCTTCCACCGCGAATTCGTCATCCCTTAACCCCTCCCAAATACCTGAACTATAACGCTTGTCGCTCCCTATCACCCGTTTTACTGCTGGCGGGAATAGAACCTGCCACTCGAGAACCTTAAAGAGCTGATATCTCGGGAACGGGCAGAGATAACCGAATTCTGACTACATTTTTGCCCCCCCTGCCACGCCCTAAGCTTTCTCCCTCTAGGCCACCATACATAAAAAAATCCCCCACTCCGTTCCTCCCCTCCCCAAACCCACGTCCCCCTCCCTTCCACCTCGAATTCGTCCACCCCTCAAAATTTGCTTTGAGTTCGTATTTGCTTTGGTGGCCGTGGCCGCACACCCGTGTTCCGTGCGCTATATCTGCCTTATTCAGTAATCGGAGTACCAGACATCGTGTCCGTTCTGTAACTATTTTTTTTCTTAGTCTATGATATGCATAGAAAATGGCGGCACAAATGGCAGCGTGTACAAGTAAACTAGAAAATGTCAAAATGTATTGCATTTTGTTTACTTACCGGTGAAACGTTACGCCGTTATTATTGTGTTTCGATCTTGAATGGTTTTTACATGTTTTTAGAACACAAGACGGCATTTTTTTAATGTTTTGTCGTCATTAAGCACGGAGTAATATATGTTTGCATCGCACTGAGCGTAAAGACCGACTGGGATCACTGTGGCCCATGGACCTCAGAGCGTGTGTGATAAGATTTCTTTTAGAGGGCCGCTCTAGTTATAATTCCTCAGTGATTATAAATTATTTTTTCAAAATTTTGGATGTTTCCTCGTATTTCTCATGCAAATTTCCAAATTTAACAGCTCCCGTTAATATCGTGGAAGTTGAGTGAGCAGTCCTCCTCTTGTGGATTATCCTGTCTATAATGGGAGCCAGAAGTCTCAAAGAGGTAAAAAATATATAATTTATTGAATTTATCTCAATTAAAACACTATTACTAAGTTGCTACTAATAGACACCTGCAGTCGTCATCATCATCATCATCATCATTTCAGCCGAAAGACGTCCACTGCTGGACATAGGCCTCCCCCCTTCTGCCGTCAACAGTAATAAAAATTGTTGACTAATATCCCTATGCTTATAATAAGAATAATAACCATCATGTTCATGTGTAAACATCTTATATACATATAATTCAATGCATCATATTGATTTCATTTGATTTCATTTTCAGAATTCCTGAGTGATTGCACTATCCAAAGTAGGTACAGGGACAGAAAACAATCAATCAATAGCACACCATTAAAGATACACAGATCCACAACTGTAGTTGAAGGTACATATTATTATTAAATAAGAATAATGTTTTTATTTGCTTATTTAATATTACAAGCTACACTATAAGCTACCTTAGGGCTCGTTTACGAACACGCGGCGCGTTGCGCGGGGCGACACGCGGTTCTCCGTGGCGATACCAGCGACGGGGCCCGCGGCGTCACACGCGCATTTTCGTTTGTTTTTTTGTTTGTATTTACAAACATATTGCGATCGTAGACTCGTTTATGTAGACGCGGGGTGGGCAAGCTCTTAGGCCCGTATTCCAAAAGGATACTCAAGCGTTGATCTCTGTTTAAAACTAGTTTTAAGTTGAGCTTTGATTTTAGAACGACCCTCAAGCAGAGATTTGTTGATCACAGTTCAGCTGAGTTTAGTTTCGTTTTATATTGTCACCTGTTTCGGTATTTGGGCAGATATTTGATCTGTAATCACTCAAGCGTGGTCCAGACTACGCTTGAGTAGAGATTACTATTATATTTCAGGTCAAATTCGTGTGTTTTGTTGTTGAATTAAAGTTTATAATTACCGTTCTGGAATAAGACCGATACTCAAGTAACGATTCTATCCTTAAGTAGTGATCAGGTGATTGGAGTTTAAACTGTACTTGAGGAAGCTTCTGTAATACGAGCCTAAGTCAGAGGCGCAGAGTGAGGAGCATCTTGGCAATATTGGTTCTTAGAGACCAGGCTAATTTAATTTCACTGAGTTTTTGGTACTCTCACAATGAATGACTGGACGAATTACGAGTTAAATTTATTTCAGGTGGGCCAACAACTTCTACGGTGCTGTCAGCAATGTTTGTGGAACCAGAAGTTGTGTTGTGTACGAGAAATACGTGGAAACATCCGAAATTCTGAAAACTCCAAAGCTGTTAGTTTTAAGCTTGATTTGTCTTCAAAAAAAGACTTATAAAAAAGTATTTTGTGTGTTTTATTTATATACAAATTGTATTTAGGTAATATAATATAAAAATATAGGGCTCATCGTACCTACAGGTTTTCATCGATATCGATGAATCACATTTTATGATAGTCACATCACTATTTATCGATAACACGTAGGGCGTATGTAGTGCATCACTAAGCTGTCATACGAAATTATTCTTTCTGAATGTTGGTCACATTGTTGGTACTAGTAGTTTGTTTGTAAGGTTGTTCTAAACTTGTACAAAATTGAGCGAGCTACCCAGCCTTCTCTAAGGCCCGTATTACAGAAGCTTCCTCAAGTACAGTTTAAACACCAATCACCTGATCACTACTTAAGGATAGAATCGTTACTTGAGTATCGGTCTTAT
The DNA here is from genome assembly GCA_949699075.1 of Asteroscopus sphinx. NCBI lineage: Eukaryota > Metazoa > Arthropoda > Insecta > Lepidoptera > Noctuidae > Asteroscopus > Asteroscopus sphinx. Next base: position 13,232,713 of record OX453022.1, on the reverse strand, counting down.
TCCAGAACGGTAATTATAAACTTTAATTCAACAACATAACACACGAATTTGACCTGAAATATAATAGAAATCTCTACTCAAGCGTAGTCTGGACCACGCTTGAGTGATTACAGATCAAATCTCTGCCCAAATACCGAAACAGGTGACAGTATAAAATTAAACTAAACTCAGCTGAACTGTGATCAACAAATCTCTGCTTGAGGGACGTTCTAAAATCAAAGCTCAACTCAAAACTAGTTTTAAACCAAAGACATTTCTATACTGACGTAAGTATAATACCTTTATGTTTTAAACAGTGATCAACGTTGAGTATCGTTCTGGAATACGGGACTAAGGCCCGTATTACAGAAGCTTCCTCAAGTACAGTTTAAACACCAATCACCTGATCACTACTTAAGGATAGAATCGTTACTTGAGTATCGGTCTTATTCCAGAACGGTAATTATAAACTTTAATTCAACAACAAAACACACGAATTTGACCTGAAATATAATAGAAATCTCTACTCAAGCGTAGTCTGGACCACGCTTGAGTGATTACAGATCAAATATCTGCCCAAATACCGAAACAGGTGACAATATAAAACGAAACTAAACTCAGCTGAACTGTGATCAACAAATCTCTGCTTGAGGGACGTTCTAAAATCAAAGCTCAACATAAAACTAGTTTTAAACAGAGATCAACGCTTGAGTATCCTTCTGGAATACGGGCCTAAGTGCCGTCTCTTGTAACGTAGTGATTATTTTATCTGTGGAGTAAAAGTCGACTTGAGTCGCATCACTATTACGTACCTATACAGGCGTGCGTTTACAAAATAATATTTCAGTCAATTGCAAATAAATTATTACATTTATCGACGTAATGGCAGATTCCACCGTGTTGGATGTGACTAAAATGAAAGTAGTTGATTTACGCAAAGAACTTAAGTCGCGTGGACTCGCGTATGCAGGCGATAAAGCGGAATTGGTTACAAGACTACAGACCGCTCTGTCTCAAGATGAGCATGGCGACATCAACTTAGATTCCGATGAAATTGATTCGGACGGCGTTTTAGAAGATGAAGACGATAAAAGCCAAGCAGACATACTCGATTCCGCGGTTGATACATTGAACGAAGAATTGGCGCTTTCTGAGCAGCCATCACCGCCTAAACCCGTAGTCGAATCGAAGCCGCGTACTCTCAAAAGAAGGATAACGTCGACAGATTTAGCTAAAGATAAATCAGAAGATATGAAGTCGTCAGACAACAAGGAGACTGCTTCTAAGAAAATTGTATTGAACAGAGCCATATCTATAACTTCCGCACCTGCAAAAACTGTTGAAGATAAAGAAGATATAATACCAACAGAGGCAAATCCTCCATCCAGTAATAAAATTAAAATAACTGCAGACATAGATACTAAAACAAAGCTGGAGTTAAGAGCTAAAAGATTTGGTTTGCCAGTAAAAATTAGTGAAAATGAGAAAAAAGAAGCTAGGAAACAAAGATTTGGTCAGAATGCATCTGCAAAAAGTGTAACATCTACTGATACTGGTTCGCTATCTGAAAATATGGAGAAGCTGCGAAAAAGGGCTGAAAGATTTGGACAGTCAGTATCGAAAATCATGACTGACATTGAAAAAAAAGAAAAATTAGAAAAGCGAAAAGCCAAATATGGAGAGGTTGCATAAACATTATCTGTCATACTGTAAATAAATTACAGAACATGCAATTAAATTAGCCGGAGTGAAGTTGGACATAGCACATGTTTCCCCGCCTCCAACTGAGACCCATAAAATGATTACTGCAATGATTTTGTGACAATTTTACCCTGGCCAAGATAGATTGCACATACTGTACTCTGTATTTTTGCTATTAAATTAAAACCAACGGTTCTCATTCTTCTCCAGAGTAATAATAATATTGTGACATGTTTTAAACTTTCTGTTACTAACATGTTTGTGTTCACTTAGGGACCTATTACAAGTTTGGTGTTTTAAGTGAACCCATGTTTGTTTATAATAGAGAAGTTTTAGCATGGTAGAATTCATGGTATACTTTTTATGTGATGGTTGGACTTTATTGACAGTTTCATCAATGAGTTGCTAGGATTCTGTCAATATTAACTTAATTTTGCAGGGTGGATAGTTGTTTTTGGCAACATTCACATTGTTTGTCAACAATCTTGACCAACTGTTTTGCAATACCTAAGGCGACACTCTGACCAATTAAAGTTAACTGTGAATGTGGGGGCTTTAAAATCAGTTCTGTGACTGTAAAATAAGATGCATTTACTACTTCTGCAGATATGTGAGATGGGCTTGGAAATGGTGACACTTCTGTTTTTTTATGTGCCTCCCACTCACAAAATACCATGTGGGAGCAAAAAGCACAAAGAACAACCACCATTTCCAATCCCATTCTTTCTCTGCACGAGTAGTAAGTTCAACTATTAGTTATAATTGTGTATTTTAGGAATACTAAGTAAAACATTTTGAATATGTACTACTTTTAATGTATTATTAAAAATTATTGTAGCAGACAATCTTTGAAAACATGGCTTAAAACAACTGTGCTGTTTGATTGCCCTATGATGGATAATCTGTCCTAGCACAATCACTCTTGATAGGTGACCTTTCTTCACACAAGTGTAACAAGACCTCTCTTATCCTAAGAAAGCACTTCACACTGTCAAACATAAAGCAGTAGTTATGGGTAATTGGAGGCTGGAGTCTGATAACCTGTAGGATATAGGTATTGTCCAATCGGGTTGTGGGGATCGGATGACAAGTTGTTTCACAAACATACATCAATTCAGTCACAATCAGATTGGAGATACATTATACCATAGATTGGTGGTATGTTTGCAAGCAATACAAAATTGAAATGTGTTAACAGGACTAAATAAATCATGGCAGCTGTACTGAACCAGGAGTCTCAGGTTCAAAACCTGATCATGAGCAAATTTTTCTTCCCACAATTTATATCTTTAGGACTATATAAATTATGTTATCAACCTGCAGCAGCCTTATTTGAGAGTAAACTCAATAATTTGCAATTACATAGAGTAAATCTATGGTATGGGAGCTGATCCCAATATGGATGCTGATAAGCAATAATGTGTCAACCCACAAAAATTCGAAAATTGAGTTAATGATGCAGTACGCTTCTTTGGCTGACAAAGAACGTTTTTCAATAGGGTTTTAACCTGATTTAATGGTTTTTATACCAAAAATGAGTATAAAAAGGTTGACACGAAATCAGTTCGAAGGGTAAGACATTTTGCAATAAGATGTTTAAAGGCACTTGAAACATTGTTTGATGACCCTAGGCGCCATCTGTTTAAAGTCAAAAGAAGTTATGGGACATGATCGGTTATTGCGTAATTAGTATTATCCTTTTTCGGCTGTGTAAACAACATTGGCCCATATTTAATTTAAATTATACGTATAAAGTGGGCCTCACAAGACTTAGCCACGAATACTACATGGAAAACGCAGTAGAAGACTTGGGGAATATAAGATCATCAAAGGTAAGTCAAAATATTACATAAATATAAGGATTTTAGCTATACAAGTTTAGAGGTCATTTTACCGGTAAAATTATTAAAACAACGCTTTTTTATGACAGAATACTGTTTAAAATTACATTCAAATACGTTTTACATACTAACCGTGGTAATATTAGTTATCTTAACTACCTAATTTCAGCAAAATGTAATATTTTTGATTAACAGGTTATTGCTTAACAAACATTCTACTATTTACTAGCGCTTGTAAAAGTTTTATAAAGCTTGACACGTTATTGCTACAAAAAAATCTCGTTCACTTGTTCGTTCGTTTATTTCAATAGTATGTTAAATGACTTGAAACGTTTTTGAAAAACGTGGAATGAGGGAATTAATAAAACAAACAGGTTCACGACTGTAAGTATCCGCAAACAGGGTAGACAGACATTGTCTCAAATCTTCAGGTTCTCGAAATTATTACATTTTGGCACATACCCTCATTTTGCAAGTTGTGTCTTATTTTTATAATTATTTTCAGAATGCCACCGCCAAGATCAAGAAGCCACGACGAGGAGTTTCAGTGTGAGGTTATTAGCCACGATGTTGAAGAAAAGAGGCTTATGGTTCCGTCAAATAGCAGTCTCAATGAGGAGTTTCCAGAAGTTCGGCCAACAGAAACATACCTTCCGAATATTTATATTTCTGATCAAGATCTGGACTTTGAGAATACTCTGGATTTATTGGAGTTTCTAGCTGCTGTTGATTGCTGTTTGTGGCTGATAATACAAAACTAGCTCATTCGTCGATCATTGAGCTTATTCATCATACAGCAACTATTCAGTCCGAGCCCAATGAGTTGTATGATTCATCATAATCTCAGCCTATCGCAGTCCACTGCTGGACATAGGCCTCTCCCAAGTTGCGCCACAACACTCGGTTTTCTGCCTTCCGCATCCAGTCACGTTCAGCCACGTTCTTCAGGTCGTCGGTCCACCTGGTGGGGGTCGCCCTACGCTTCGTTGGCCGATTCGCGGTCTCCACTCAAGGGCTAGTCTGCTCCAGCGGCCATCAGCCCTTCGACAGACATGGCCAGCCCACTGCCACTTCAGCTTACTGATCCTAGAAGATATGTCGGTCAATCCGGTTCTCCTCCGGATAATCTCGTTACGGATTTTATCCTTCAAAGAAACTCCAAGCATTGCTCGCTCCATAGCTCACTGAGCGACTTTGAATTTGTGAATCAGCCCAACTGTCAGTGTCCACGTCTCGGCACCGAAAGTCATGACAGGCTGGACGTACTGGTTTAAGACCTTTGTCTTCAAACTTTGCGGTATGTATATGTGACGAGAAGACTCGGCGAAGTTTGCCAAATACTACCCAGCCTAACTAGAACCTTCTGTCGGCTTCTTTCTTCAAGTTTGTCTACCAAGCTGAATTATCTGCCCTAAGTAGACGTATTCCGTTACGACTTCGAGTGCAGACCCTTCAACGAATATTGGCCTCGGCATGACATGCATATTGAACATGACTTTAGTGTTGTCCAGATTCATGCCGAGACCGACACGCCGAGATGCTCAGTTTAAGCTGTGCAGCATTTCGCCCAGGTGTTTCAACGACTCAGCTATACAACGATGTCATCGGCAAAACGGAGATGTGAGATGTTCTCGTTAACGTTGATACCCTAACCAGTCGAACGAAACGAGATTATTTTGTTGTAGGTAGTTTGATTTTGATTTTTAAATACTGTTTTAATTTAGATAATGTTGATTATGATATAGGTAGGTAAGTATTCAAAGTAAATCTTGAAGATTGAATAGCCAATAACGCTCGATGGTCCCTAATTTTTTCCGTTTTTAAAAGATAAATAAATATTTTAATATTGTAAGAAATCATGGCTTTTATTGATAACACCTTAACATTACAATTTTTATCTTAATAATACGTTTATCAATATAGGGTTAAGGTACTTGACATTAATCAAATTGAATTTAAACTAATTGTTTTCAGTTTAGCAATAATGTGTTATAAGACTTGAAATGTATATTCAAACAAAATGTTTGCTGGCGCATTTTGTAATATCAAATTTAACGGTTTTTGGAATGAATATAACAGATTTTACAAGTTTAATTGGAGAAATTTGATCTAAACTTATATTATGATATAATGACTGCATATCATCAATATTTGCAGCAAATTCTTGAACAAACTAATTAAATTGGCGCCGTAATTTTGAAACACGATTTACTCGAAATGGCTTCCGTGTAGGTTGACATACTATTGCTTATCAGCATCCATTTAATAATATGTAATAAATAACTTTATAAGTGGCTTCTTCTATTGTGCCACCATGAGCTACATAATGATAATAGCTCATGTTGTGGGAAAAGATGTCAGTCAGCAGGTTGGTAGCAGAGCTAACTAAATAAGTGGTTAGGCAGATGTTTATCAATCATCTAGATCTTGATTACAAAACGGTAACACTTGAAAGTCATCAACCATAGATTCTTTGTTGACTGGTGCATAAAATATTTCATCTGAAATTTTGAAATCCTGTGGTATATGGACAGCAAATTTCATGTAAGGTTCTTTGTACAATAATGCCCAACGTTTTGATATTTCTTTGTTCAATGATTTCCTAAATGCCATACAATGCATATATTTACATTTTTCATACTTAATTCTATTAAAGCCTATTTGAGCCAAAGTGTATCTCCAACATTTGATTATCTTGCTATTTGCTCCAACATGTTTAGAATCAGGTGTGTTGATCATCAAGAGTCCACCAGGTTTCAGAATTCTGTAAGCTTTCTCACAGGCTACAATTCTTAACTCTGAAGAGGGTATATATTCTAAGAGGAAACAAAATGTAACAACATCAAATGAGTCTTCCTGCAGCTCAGTTGCCATAGATTTTTCTATAATGTTATGAGGTCCAATATTTACATTCAAAAAGTCACACTGTAAAACAGAATCATTAGCAGGGCATAAATCAATTGCTAATACATCGAAAATTTCGTATATTTTAAACGGATTATAACAACTACCAATATCTATAAGCTTTATTGGTTCAGAAAATGTTTCTTCAGTATCCATTTGAAGATCTATTTTATGGGAAATGTTCAACTCTTTTTCTCTGTACTTCACGCATGTTCTCTTAACAAAATAGTCGTAACAGAACTCTACCACCCATTTAATTCTAGAAGTGGCTTCACTTGTTTCACTGTTACAATTACTTTCCCAGTGTGTAGTCGCTAGTTTCTCCATACATTGTGCGTATTTTGATAATGTATCTCCATTGTCACAATGTTTTTGCCATGCAGCCTCGGGTCCTAACTTCAAGGTTAACTTTCTCAACGTTAAATGAACATCCTTTATATATTTAGAGAGTAACATGTGTTCTTCACTCGCCATAATTAATTTTTTTGTCAGACGCAAATAGGTTTCTTAATTCAATGGACGCAAACCACAGATTACTATATTAGTTAATTAGTAGCTAGCTACAGATGCGGCAGTGACTCCGGAGCTTAGTTTCACTAAATCGCCGCCCGCCCTGCATTTTGTCCACAGAGTACTGTAATATATATGAACATTTTGTCACTACCATCGCGTGTAGGTCTTTGAAAATGGAATCTATGGAAGCGACATTATTGTCTATGCAATTTTACAGATAAGATATTTATAGTCCTCTCTCTTTAACATACGTACAACCACATGTGAAAGAAAGATACGACACTACTTTCATGCGTCAGTTTTCCGTGACATTCTTAAATGAATTACTGAGCGTGGCGATTATTTGAAAATCCGCCATTTTTTGTCTCGAGTTGTTGTGGTTAATAAAACCACAAAATCTACGAATTAAAACGTTTATTATCCATTTTAACCCAGGAATCATCACAATTTTTCTGAAACAACTCTATCGATAAGTACTACAATTATATTTTTGTAAAGAACAAGACTACTAGGCGGCCATAATGTCTCGGAAATTTCAAAAATCGACACGGTTTTTTTCGTTTATGTCAAGTCCAATAGTTCCATAGTCAAAGGTGTAGGTAGATAGCTAGCTATATTTCTAGGTCCGTAGGTCGTCGTAGCTCCATATATACTGTAGTTATAGGTAGGTACTTTTTAAGATTAGATTAAGGGAAATAAAACAGGATCATCATCATTTTCATATTATATTTTGTAGGCACAAAGAATGTCAACAACAAAGCTCTAAATTATCATTCTTGGGGATAAGAAATAGCATTAGTTTTACTTGTTTCCTATGACGAAAAGTTCACGCACAATACTGCACTGAAAACAGAGGCGGTAACTCGCAAATTATCTTATCATTAAACTGTGTCAAATTTGGAGTCTCGAAGAACTCAACTCAAGCTAAAACAGCGATGATATTACAAGATAATACGATAATACTCATATAATACAAATGTACTCTGTGATAATACTGGCACTCGATCAGGGCCCCAAGTCTGCTAATTACACTAAAAAACCAACCATCGCCATTCCACCGACACCCTACTGACACTCATAACACAGACTACTTAGAAGATACTAGTGACTCATAAACAACTGTGACAAAATGGGTAGTCTGCTAAAACTTAAATCTCGACGGAATGGCAATAGAATGGCAATGTCAAATCGATGTTGCCAATTAAAATCTACCATTAGTTGTATTGTTTTTTATCAACCTTTTTTTTAATTTTTATCAATGAAATATTTAAATTAACGATTTTATTGATATTACCTACCTCTTAAGGGGTCATTATACTCATCCGTATGAACAACTTTTACATTTACGTTTTTAGCGTACTAAGCGGCAATACTATCGACATACGTGTTATTGAAAACCTCTTAAGGGGTCATTATACTCATCTGTATGAACAACTTTTACGTTTACGTTTTTAGCGTACTACGCGGTAATACTATCCGACATACGACGTGTTATTGAAAACCTCTTAAGGGGTCATTGTACTCATCCGTATGAACAACTGCTGTTAACACAATAATCAAAGATCCCACAGATAACAAATTTCATGTCATCAAACATCCCACAGATAACAAATTTCGAAACCGCAACAGGTGGCGACATGTGGCAGGAAAACGAACTAACGTCTGTCAGGGCCATAGATTTAGAACACTATAGATGGAAAATCGACGTGCCCCTTTTAGATAGCAATAGTTTTTACTTCAGTGATACCACACTAAGATTTTTACCCCCATTTTTTTGAGATTAAGTTAAGGGCTCTTAGCGTACGTAGAAAATAACTTGAAAATGCGCAGTGATCAGTTTAAACGATTTTAACCTCTATGTCAGTATTGAGTATAGTAACAAGCGCAATCGTACCATCTTTGTTCAAGTTATTTGCCGGATTAACATTTAATGGAAGCCAGTGGCTCCTACACTCTCGTCTATGAATCGCGTATGTATGTAAAGGTAATTTAGAAAAGGGAAATTAAATAAAGTATTTTGGAAAAATAGGATTTATTGTAATTTTTTTTGGATATATTTATACATAGATATATTTTGGATATTGATTGGATGTATAGGATTTATTGTAATTTTAAGTGTAATTTATTGGCCTTTAAACAGAATCAATTTCGTATGAAAGTTTCTCACTCTATCACCTTTCTGTGAAACAGTTTTTATAAGGTGATGTATTCGTACATCTAAATATTTTAATGCAACAGCTTTTATTAGGATTACGAGGTGGCTATCCAGCGGGTTTTGATCTCTAACATGGTCGTTCAACGTAGTAAATGTGGGTTTCTCAATGTTTTTTTTCAAAATGGTCATAACCATATGAGCCATTGCCTTGTTAGTGGCTAAAAAAATTTTATACTACACTGTGTGTACCCTACACATAATACTAAAACAACCATATAAACCAATCTACTTCATCAATAAATAAAGATGAAAATTAAAAACACCCTAAATAATGGGTACATAATTACGTAAATCACAGCAGCACTAATCACGGAATTATTTAAAACATACGTCTCCTTCAACAATTTAATAAAAAGCACCATATAACAGGTAGCACCCTAAATACTGTGAACGTAAACATGTCTATCATGGCAACACTAAACACGGAAATATTTTAGGTTATGTTATTTAGAAAACGCTGAAAACTGCTAATATTTCTATAAGAAATGGGTTCAAAATAATTAACACTTACGTACTTGTAGAAACACATTATATGTAGTTAAATAAACACAACAATTTAGATATAAAATGCCACTTACCCGTGGAAAGTTAATCCTTCAATGTGTTGCTCGCTGCGGCTCTTGCAGCCTAACACACTACACCCGACCATATCACGGAACTGTATGAGTGTTTTATCACGAAGTTTCACCATAAAATTATAGAAAACTACGAAGCACAATTAATAAAACTCTTTAGTTTGACAGACCGAATGCTTTGTTTGTCAAACTTTAAAAGTGTGACAACGAAAATATGGGTAACATGTAAGAGATGGAGATATAATATTTGTGTCTTGCTCTATCTTAGGAGCAGTGGCATAAGTCCATTTCTTTCCCACATACTCTAACGTAGTTAGGAATCCATCTGTAGTGTTCTTAATCTAAGGTCAGGGCCCTGACGCAAACACTATGGACCACAGATTACTAGTAAGTAGCTGAACAATTTTTTTTTTTTTAATTTTTGTGGCCTAATTGCTAAGACCTTTAAGCCAAGGTAGCTGAACAACTGTCAGTTCCAGTGTTGCCAGATCAATGCAACAAAATACGGTGCATAGTTGGTCAAAATCTAAAAATACGGCAGATTTACGGTGACTTTTCGGCCTTTACTTGAAGGCAATATTGGTGATTGCGACGCAGTAGCGTGGTCTCGGTCAAGGAACATAATGCTTGGTCTCGATACTCGACCACAGTTGAGTGACAGAATAAAATAAAGCTGAACTGTGTCCAATAAATCTATGCTTGAGGAATGTTCTAGAATTAAACCCCAATTCAAAACTAGTTTGAAACAGTGATCAACGCTTGAGGAATATTCTGTATTACGGGCCTTAGTTATGTGTCGATTCGATTATTTTGATAATCGATTATGCCTAAAAGGAATAATCGATTAATTGTATCATCATCCTCCTGCCCTTATCCCAATTTATTTGGGGTCGGTGCAGCATGTTTTTTTCTTCCATACATCTCTATCAGCCGTCATCTCCGTGTTCAGTTTCTTTCTATTCATATCATCTTTCACACAATCCATCCATATTTTCATCGGTCTCCCTCTTTTCTTAAAGCCATCAACATTCATACTTAAAACTTTCCTCGTAACATGCTCCTCATCACTTGTCCATACCATGATAGTCTGTTGCTACTTAACTTCTCTGTCACTGGCGCTACTTTCAGGCTTACTTAAGAGGGATCTTACATATTCATTCCTTATCTTATCCATTCTCGTTAAACCATTCCTCTTAACATTCTCATCTCAGCTGCATGCACTTGCCTTTCATTAATTCCTTTCGTAGCCCAAAATTCCGATCCATACAGGACAGCAGGTCTTATCATGGTCTTATAGATTTTACCCTTCAGTTTAAGAGGAATTCGGGAGTCACATGTAGTTCCCGTGACCTGCCGCCATTTCAACCATCCTGTGTTAATTCGGTGCTTGACTGTCCGGTCTATTTCGCCATCGCTTTGCACAAGTGAACCGAGGCGAGGTACCGAAAATCGGAGCAGACTGACAAGGCCACGCCATCTAGCTCAATAGCAACAAAACCGGAAAGACCGCCGAAATCGCAGAACATGTATTCCGTTTTAGTTCTGCTCATTTTCAAGCCAACGTTCTCCAGATTTTGTTGCCATTTTGCCAATCTACTCTGGACCTCAAGTCCATCTTCACCAACAAGGACAATGTCGTCAACAAACAGCATGCACCAGGGTGCCTCTTCCTGGATTTCTGATGTGAAAGCATCCATTATCAGCAAGAAGAGGTAAGGACTTAGAGCCGACCCTTGGTGCCAGCCAACAACCACACTAAACTCGTCGGTGTTGCCAGCGGTCGACCGAACGTGTGGCTTTTCCTGGCTGGGCCACCATGACCGATTCCAATTCTGATTGTACAGAAAAGTGGTCGCTAATTACTCGAAACTAGTCGTAAAATATGGGAATTAGTCGATCCGTGGTTTTAAAGTTATTTAGGTAGTCCAGTGGCCCAGCCAGAACGGGTCCGTTCTGGCTGGGCCACTGCTATATCTTGACAACAAAAGCACCTTGGGAAGAACTGTTTGCAGACAAAAAAAGTCGCTAATTACTCGAAAGTAATCGCAAAATTATAGAACTGGCTGGATCTTGGTTAAAAAGATATAAGGGTAATCTAGTGGCCCAGCCAGAACGGACTCCTTCTGGCTGGGCCATATATCTTGACAACTGTTTGCACACAGAGTTGCTCGTAAATTAGACGAAACTTGTCGCAAAATTACAGAATTAGTCGGCGAGTAATTAAAAAGATATAAGACATTCATTTTCATTAGGGATACTCTAAGAGCTAACCTTACCGAAGAAAACGTTCAGACGAAAATATGTATTATTATGTAGGTATACCTTAATTCGATAACTGCAGTTTTATAGGATTACTAGCTTTTACCCGCGGCTCCGCTCGCGTTAAATTCTACTAACCCACGTCAGTCCAGTCCAGTCCAGTCCATTCCAGTCCAGTCCACTGACCCGCTGCCCCGCTGCCCTACTGCCCCACTGCCCAGCTGCCCCACTGCCCCACTGCCTCGCAGCCCAGCTGCCCCGCTGCCCCGCTACCCACTGCCCCACTGCCCCACTGCCCCTCTGTCACACCGTCCCACTGCCCCGCTGCACAGCTGCCCCATTGCCCCGCTGCCCCGCTTCCCCACTGCCCCATTGCCCCGCTGCCTCACTATCGCTTTGCCCTACTGCCTGCCCCGCTGCCCCGCTACCCCACTGCCCCGCTACCCCACTGCCCCGCTACCCCAATGCCCCGCTGCCCCACTATTCCACTGCCCCGCTGTCCCGCTGCCCCACTGCCCCATAGCCCCGCTGCCCCGCTGCCCCACCCCGCTGCCCCACTATCCCACTGCCCTGCTGCCTCGGTACCCCACTGACCCGATGCCCCACTATCCCACTGCCCCACTGCCAGCCCCGCTACCCTACTGACCCGCACACCACTGCCCCGCTGCCCCACTATCCCACTGCACCTCTGCCCCGCTACCCCACTGCAGCACTATCCCACTGCCCCGAAGCCCCGGTAACCCACTGCCCTGCTGCCCCACTGCCCCGCTGCCGCCCAACCCCACTGCCCTGCTGCCCCGCTGCCCCACTAACCCGCTACACAACTGCCCCGCTGCCCAACTGCCCCGCAGCACCACTATCCCACTGTCCCGCTACCCCACTGCCCCACCTCCCCGCTGCCCAGCTGCCCCACTGCCCCTCTACCCCACTGCCCTACTGCCCCGCTATCGCCCTGCCCCAATGCCTACCCCGCTGCCCCGCTACCCCACTGCCCCGCTGCCCCACTGCCCCGCTGCCCCACTGCCCCGCTACCCCACTGCCTCGCTGCCCCGCTACCCCACTGCCCCGCTACCCCACTGCCCCGCTGCCCTACTATCGCACTGCCCCACTGTGGCCCCGCGAACCCACTGCCCCGCTACCCCACTATCCCACTGCCCCGCTGCCCCACCCCGTTGCACCACTGCCCCGCTGCCCAGCAGCCCCCCTGCCCCGCCACCCCAATGCCCCACTGCCCCTCTGCCCCACTATCACACTGCCCCACTGCCTGCCCCGCTGCCCCGCTATCCACTGCTCCGCTACCCCACTGCCCCGCTGCCCCACTATCCCTCTGCCCCGCTATCCCACTGCCCACTATCGCACTGCCCCACTGCCACGCTTCCCCACTGCCCCGATGCCCCTCCGCCCCGCTGCCCCACTGCCGCGCTTCCCGACTGCCCCGCTGCCCCGGTAACCCACTGCCCCGCTGCCCCACTGCCCCACTACCCCACTGCCCTGCTACCCCGCTACCCCACTGCCCCACGACCCAGCTACCCCACTGCCCCGCTGCCCCACTATCCCGCTGGCCCACTATCCCACTGCCCCGCTGCCCCACTATCCCACTGCCCCACTGCCTTGCTGCCCCGCTGCCCCGCTACCCCACTGCCCCACTTTCCCACTGCCCCACTCCCCAGCTGCCCCGCTGCCCCGCTACTCCACGGCCCCGCTGCCCCACTATCCCACTGCCCCGCTGCCCCGGTACCCCACTGCCCCGCTGGCACGCTGCCCCGCTGTCCCTCTGCCTCACAAACCCACTGCCCCCCTACCCCACTGCCCCACTGCCCCGATGCCTCACTACCCCACTGCCCCACTGTCACACCGTCCCACTGCCACTGTCCTACTGTCCCACTGTCCCACTATCCCACTGTCCCACTATCTCACTACATCACAATCGTCCCGTCCCACTATCTCACTATATCACTATCGTCCCGTCCCATGTCCCATGTCCTGTCCCATGTCCCATCCTATGTCCAGTCCCATGTGCCGTCCCACAGTCCTGTCCATGTCCCGTCTCATATCCCGTCCCATTTCCCGTCCCATGTTCCGTCCCCTGTCCCGTCCACTGTCCCGTCCCCAGTCCCGTCCCCTGTCCCGTCCCCAGTCCCATCCCCAGTCCCATCCCCTGTCCACTCCACTCCATCGTACATTACTATCCGCTCGTGCAAATGCATAGAAGCTTCGATCTGTCGGGTGAGTACGCAACCCACGAATTAATTTTTTTCTTTTTTTCTTTCTTTCTTTCTTTCTCAAAACCCATACCAGTTTTTAAGTCAGATCAACAGCTTTCAAACAAAAAAAAAATCATCAAAATCGGTCCAGTAGTTTTAGCGTGATGCTGGAACAAACAAACAAACAGACGTTTACAATTTTATAATAGTTAAGATTACTGAAAATGTAGGTATACATCAGCTATAAATAGACTGTTGATTGACATTTATTGTATTTAAAGTCTAGCAAAGTGATAAAATTTTTGTCGCAAATTAATTTCTGTTTCTCAGAGACTATTCGGTGCCATCTTGTTGATGCGTACAGTCGCGTGCAATTGTATATCAGAAATGAATAATTTGGGTGACCTCGTTTTGGATAAAAAATAATAAAACTCAGTAACTTGGTTTTGGTAAGTTTAATGTAATTCCTTAACCGAAATGAAATTATTTAAAATAAATAAATATCTTTGGGACATTTTTTTACACAGCACCATCTAGTCCCAAACTAAGCAGAGCTTGTATTATGGGTACTAGACAACGGAATAATACTTATATACCTACATTTTTTTTGTAAATACATACTTATAATACATAAGCAACACCCAGACCAACACAAACACTCATGTTCATCACACAAATATTTGTGTCCTGTGGGAATCGAACCCACGACCTCGTTATCAGCAGTCCGACGCTCGAACCATTAGACCACAGAGGTCGTCAAATAATAATATTTATTTTCTAATGGGATGCTAAAATCACTTTTACAACTCAATTATTTCCAAAACTAGGCGACGTCAGCAATTCTTATGTCACTACCTCTGAGAAGAAACGCCGTAACAAACTCAGCGTTCAAAGTCTCCTTTTAACCGACTTCAAAAAAAGGAGGAGGTTTTCAATTCGGTTTTTTTAATGTTTATAACTCAGATCTCCGTCGTTTATAAACCAATTTAGATTTTTTTTTATTTTATTTGAAAGGATATACTTCCAGATTACTCCAATTTTTTTTTATCAAAATTCAGTTTTGATGATGGGCTCCATGTGGAATTGAGGGAACTCCTCAAATTTTATAGGCATACATATAGCGATTTTGGAATATTCATCAACAAGTCAAGCATTTGCATTTAGAAAGTATTATTTGATGAAGATCTTCGGAGATAAAGAAGGGAACTCTTCAATGGATGACAGCAAATCATCCGGGATTGCAGCAATCACTTGTCTTTCTTTTGTTAATGCCACTCAAAATAGAAAATAAAATAAAATTTGAAATAAAGTAAAAACCGACATCAAAAAGAATAAAATAATAAAATTTGTGTGAAACAGTTTAGGAAGTCGGTGCCAGTATTTGCTTAAATCAAACCGAATCAAAGGCACCTACTTCCTAAACTGTTTCACACAAATATTATTATTTTATTCTTTTTGAAGTCGGTTTTTACTTTTTTTATAAAGTGCAGACATTTATCTTGCATTAAGAATTTGTGCGAGAAAAATGCAGGGCAACGGCTACCCCTTGACTTGCCTTTTGAAGAAAGTGCCAGGTCAATTTGAGTGATCCTGCCTCAACTGATGGTACATACATGCGTCAGCCATCGTGAAGCTCAGCCATATTTTAGCGAGCTCAACGACCCGACGCACAACATTACTGCCAACCAGGGCTATTCAAGTAGACCTTAAAAACCCAAACCGCCAGACAGTCATCTTACTACTAGTATGAAACCTGAATAATGCACACACTCTCACAATGTATGGATTTTTTTCTAAATGAACACCTATACAATACATGTTATCATAATTTTTTTTGAATAAAAAATTATATAAATTGATAATTTCAAGTTATCGTTATGTCATTATCCTTAATTTTCATAGATTCTACGTATTGTAGATCAAAACTATTTATAGAAGATTTGTAGCGTTTAATTAGC
Organism: Asteroscopus sphinx; assembly: GCA_949699075.1. NCBI lineage: Eukaryota > Metazoa > Arthropoda > Insecta > Lepidoptera > Noctuidae > Asteroscopus > Asteroscopus sphinx. The sequence goes on along the minus strand of OX453022.1, from coordinate 13,216,564 downwards.
CCTTTTAAACGACGCCGACTTATCGTTTATAAATGTTAACGGTGTTGCTGATTTTTCAAGATTATTTGAAAATTTTAGCTGGCCGCCATGTTGAATCTAACTGACCGATTTTGCTCATCTACGAAGTTAGGAAACATTTCGGCCTAAAGTATTTATGTACATACCAATTTTCATAATATTTTGTGAGATGAGCCACTAAAAAGTATCAAATAAGTAAAAGAAAAAAAAACTAAAACCAGAGTACAGATTTTTTACAAAAAACCTAAAACAAAACGTAGTTTTTCGTAAAGAGTTACCTAATGGTTACTGCACTATGAAGCCGTAGGCAGTGTTAACATTTAAGACATCAAAATCAAGATACATACACTTTTCTACTCAACTGTACCAATAAAAGGATACAAATGTATTCTCCAATATCTTTTTTAACCATGGTCCGACTAGTTCTGTAATTTTGCGACAAGTTTCGACTAATTTAAGAGCAACTCTGCGTGCAAACAGTTCTTCGCGAGAGGTTGGCGGGAAAATTCGTAAAGATCGTGTTGGGGATTTTTTATTATTTTCCAAAATTTGTGTTTCTTCGAGTGTTAATGTGTAATAATGGTGGATTATTAAATGTTAAGTGCTCGTTAACGTGTACAAGTGTGGATAAATGGTACAAAGTTGAAAAACATGACTTTCGTATTAAATACTCAATACTCAATCTTTGAGTAAATATGTACTACGTACGTAGTACATATTTACTCAAAGTACTCAATTCATTTATTGCACTCCACAAGTATTTAAAGGTGTTACATTATAGTTTAAGTACCATATGTGGGCCCTGTCGGGCACGGCAAAAAGTAGGAGAGGAGTCACTTTTATTATTATCAAGTAGGTATCTAGTTATTGTATTTTATGTAAAATTATCATCAAAAAATTCATTTATGTCATAATAACATTTATTTAATAGGAGTTGTTTTAGTTTTTTTATAAAAATATTGTCTTTTTCTTCGTTTTTTATCACTGGCGGAATTTTATTATATATTTTTATTGACATAACATAGGGACTGGTTGAATGCATATTTAAACGAGAGCTTGGTAAATTTAGTCGATTTTTAATGATTTTTATGCCTTAACATGTATTTCAGATTTTGGTCTTCTCGTTTTGTATAAAAGTTTTGATGGCTTCTAACAAATTTCCAGGTTTCTAAAAGGTACAGACATGGTAAAGTTAATATTTTTAGGTCTTTGAAGTGGGGTTTGCAGCTTTCTGTACCTTGGATATTTACTAATATTCTTATGAGTTTCTTTTGGAGGATAAAAAGTAATGGTGCGTTTGTACTGTTTCCCCATAAGGTTATGCCCATAAAGGTATTATACTGACGTAATAGAGACACTGTCACCTCATTATCACGTCACCGAAAGCGAAATGAGTTTATGTGCGAAATTGACACGTGTAGGAGTGATTTTTAGTGATGTGACATGGACGTTTCCGCATTATCGATATAGTTCAACCGGCCTTACTTTTATGGAGTGGTAGTATTTTAAAACTGCTAAGCTATTAAGTAACTATTGTTTTAAAATTACAGATATTTGAGACATAATTTTATTTGTTTTAAAAGATTGAGTTACGCAATTAAGGGTTATATTATAATTACATTATTAATGTCACGAAGGTAAGGAATACATAAGTAAGAAATAAAAAAAACAATTAATCATCATTTCAGCCGTAAGACGTTCACTGCTGGACACAGGCCTCCCCCAAGCATATATTGGGGGGATATGCCATAATCGCCACGCTTGGCAGGCGGGTTGGCGATCGCAGTTGGTTGGTTAAATACTCAGAGAACGCTGCTGCCCATCCTCTGGTGAATCCCTTAGTCACCTTTTACGACACCCATGAGAAGATATAGGCTGGTGTAATTCTTTACGTCCGGCACCACACGGAACATTTTACAATTAATCATATTAGTTTTAATTAGGTGTATAGAAAGGTTTTCAATCCCGGAACTAAGTTCCTATACACGATTCCGGAATTGGTCAAATTATTGATTTTTTATTACAATATCTATGAACTTAACAAGTTTTCTTGTCCAGTCAACTTAAGTTACACATCAGACTTATCCTACTAATTTATACTACTACATGTAATACTAATGTAAATTTATAGTATATTTATAATTTGTAGTATATTATTATAGTATATTAAATGTAGTATATTATTTTGCGAGTAAAGTCCACTTCCACCTCCACCTCCACCTCTGCTCCACTCCACTCCACTCCACTTAACTTCACCTCCACTTCCACCTCCTCCTCCACTTCTACTCCACTTTCATTCATCCATCTATCCATCCATCGTACATTACTATCCGCTCGTGCAAATGCATAGAAGCTTCGTATCTGTCGGGTGAGGGAGGACGCACCCCACGAATCAATTTTTTTCTTTTATTCTTTCTTTCTTAAAACCCTTACTAGTTTTTAAGTCATAAGCTTTCAAACACAAAAAGTTTCATCAAAATCGATCCAGTAGTGTTAGCGTGATGCTCGAACAAACAATTTTATATAATTTTGTAATAGTTAAGGTAAGATAAGATAAAAAGTAGCCTATATCTAATCTAATCCAGGTTAAGTTCTATCTGTATGCCAAATTTCATTAAAATCCATTTAGTAGTTTTTGCGTGAAAGAGGAACAAACATCCATCCATCCATCCATCCATACTAACAAACTTTCACATTTATAATATTAGTAGTAGGATAGGATAGGATAGGATTTTTGGAACTAAAAATTTTGACATTCTGTCTCCATAATAATTTGTCATCTTCGGTTGAACTAGTTTTTTATCTCTAACTCTTCTTGTATTATATTTATTTTTAACTTTTACTTTATACTCGTCACTTCGTAGATTTACCATTTTGAATATTTACCATTATTAAAGTAAAGACCTTTATAAGAAACAAACACCGACCCGAACAAATTCCGTAGGTATGGATCATTGGTAATTTCATTAAACGATACAGTTATCCTTAAAATATCTACTGCAAACCCTGTAATTTTTTCGAGGCTTTCAGCTTTTTTTATATTTTATTTTATTGTATAGGATGGCGAAACGAACTAAAGGCCAACCATATGTTAAGCGGTTACCTTTGCCAATAACAACTGCAATACCATCTAGGCTGTTACCTAAATGGCACCGATAGTCGGTTCGCCAAACTGAGACATGAAGATGGAATGTCTCATGTGATTGTAATTACACCGGCACCCGTACCATTCTGACCGAAACACAGCAATGCAAGCATCACTATTTGGCGGAGAATAGATACGGTGCTTATTCGTTTTAACATTTGTGCCCATCCATTTTTCTTTAATTAATAACAGCATTTACAGGAAATCTGGAAGTTATGAAGTTAGCCGGTCAATATTTTACAGCATTTTTAGCCCGGCCGCACGTTGTCATAAAATAGCACCGTATTTACATTTTAATATGTCAAAAGCAGACATACGATTCGGAAAATTCTGTCAGTCTGCGGGGCTGGTACTAAAATTAACTGTATAATTATATGTATATGCCATAGACGTACAACATACTATTATAACATCGTAAAAGTACAACCATGGTATAGGTATAGGTTCCGGCGCGTCAGATTTTTTCTATGATCAATGAATGAATCATTGTGATTTTCTTCCAATGTGCGGCCGGACTAAATCAACCTTTCAATACTATCAACCGACTCCAAAAAAAGGAGGAGGTTCTCAATTCGATGGTATTTTTTTAAAGCAGTAACGGACACTAACTTGTGACATGTATGGAGCTAGGTAGTACAAAAAATATATAATTGAAACTATCGACATATCGATATATTTTGAGCAATCCATATGCGAAACGGTTTCATTTTCACGTACACAATATTTTTTTATCTAACACATAATTATTTAAAATAACATATTATATAGAAAATAGGGTATTTACTGCATGTTATTAATGTATTACTAAATAATTTTAAGAATAACTTCTATGCAATTAAGCATTATGAAAGTACTATTGTCCTGCAGATACTTACCTGTGAAACGTCTATTTCTTTAGGTTAATAATGTAAATTACACAGCAGTATAACACAGAATACTACACCAATACGATTATTGATATTAATTGGATAAAATACAGAACGATTGTGAAATAAATCATAAAATAATACGAGATTATATTTTGATGGGACGCTATGGGAGATTACAATTTTCAAAATCGGTTCTACTGACATTTTATTATATCTCTTTCTAGCTTATAGGTTTTTTCGTAAAGATCGGTATCTCAGTCGCACACTGTAGTGGTCTATTACGTCAGTATAGAAATGTCTTTGGTTATGCCATAGCTGAGCCATGCATAAGCGTAGGCGTAATAAGTGGCGAGTGCGGTTTGTAAATTTTTGGACTTTTTTACCTCGCGGAGGGCATATGAGAACTTCGACATTTTAGATTTTATTTTATTAATATGGGATTTCCAATTTATATGGGTATCTATGTTTAAGCCGAGTAAAGTAAATTCATTGACTACTTCTATTTTTGTGTCTTGAAAAGTAAAGTTTAAATTAAGCGGTGTTTTTTGTGGTGGATGGAAAGTCATTAATTTCGTTTTTGGATAATTAATTTCTAAGTTGTGTTGTCTCATCCAGCTATTAATGTCGCTTAGTAGGGTTTCAAGTTTATAATTTAAGTTTGTGTTATTCTGACATGAGATAAGATAAGATAATCATTTATTTGCCAAAAATAACTGTATTTTTACATTTCCTTAAGAGGTACATTACAGGTATAAGTAGTAGGTATTACATAAGGAAACAATTAACTTGTGGATTCCACACTAGGACAAGCCTGTCTCGTGGAATCCTACGATACTATTCACAGTTTAACAAAGTGCATTCCCGGGGTCGGTACTGTATTTTATGATATCATTATTAACTGACCAAATAGCAAAACGTAATAATAATTAAAAAAAAAGGATAATAAATAAAAATGCTGAAGTTGTGCGAATGTGTCGAATTTGAATGTTTGGGTGCGTATGAAAGAGTGTACTGGGAGTGCGTGAAAGTGCTGAGAGTGTGAGTGTGAAAGTGTTTAGTGAGAGTGTGAAAGTGTTAGGGGTGTGTGTGAAAGTGTTGAATTAGAGCTTGTTAAGTGAGTATAGATATGATAAGATTATGAAATTATCCTAATAAAAAACTCTGATTCAAGGTATGACTGAGTTAAAAGCCATTTTTGAACAACACTTTTAACTTCCTTTACTTTACAAATTTTGATGTCACATATTAATAAGGAGATGTCATCCGCGGAACGCAGGGTCCGTGTATATTTTTGGGTAGGTCGTTTATATATACGAGAAACAGCAGGCATCCGATGACACTACCTTGTGGAATAGAGGCGTTGATAACTTCCTTTTCAGATCGGATACTTTGTATTTGTTTGTTATCGTGATTAAAGAATTCAATTTCGACTTGATGCTCTCTATTTTGCAAATAAGATTCAAACCATTCATACGCTTTCCCTCTGACACCTATCCCATATAGCTTGTTTAATAAAATGTTAAACTGGACCTTGTCGTACGCTTTGGTCATATCTAACAGTACACCTATTGCGTATTCCTTATTATTTATAATGTTAAGGGCTTCTTGTATATATTTATATACTGCTAGAGTGGTTGACCGATTTTTTCGAAAGCCATTTTGGGCTTCGTCCAATATTTTATACTTTTCGCTAAAAGAGTAAACTCCCGTATACATGGCTTTCTCAAATATTTTTGAAGCTGTTGGTAAGAGGGCTATGGGTCGATAGTTGTTAGGATCTGTCTTGGAGTTTTTTTTATGAATAGGTTTGATTATTGCTTGTTTTAACATGCCAGGGAAAGTTCCTTCTTCAAAAGATTGATTTATTAATAAATAGAATGGTAGGGTTAGTTCATCAGCGCATTGCTTGATCAGGAATGGTGGGAGTTCATCAATACCATAGCTTTTTTTATTCTTCAGATTCTTAATAAGATCGTATACTTCCCGAGGATCTACCGGTCGAAGAAACATGGTATTCTCTGTAGGTATGAGAACGTTTGCTCCGCTCGATGTGTTATCTCCTGATAGGCAGCTACCGTGTCCGATTGACACGAAAAAGCTATTGAAAGTGTTAGCAATTTGTTTTGGCTCAGATATCTTTGTGTTATTTATTTCTAATTCTATGGTGTATTTTTCTTTTTTTGGTTTTTTATTTGTGCGCTCATTAATTATACTCCACATTGTCTTTATTGTATTATTTGATTTTTTTATTTTATTTATATAATGTTTTTTTTTGGCCGTGGTTACTAATTTTTTCAATATTTTTTCTTATTCTTATTCTTTATTGCACACAAAAAATATCACAACAATACATAATAGTTTTGAAATTACATGTACAAAGGCGAGCTTAACTCATAATTGAGTTTTCTACCAGCAAACCTTTGAGTGATAGAGCAAATATAAAATGTAAAACTGAGGGTAACTTTTTCATACTTTTTATAGTAATTTGTAAGAATAGGACTGTTAAATTTAGATGAAAGTATTTTTAACAGTCTTTTGTTTTTACAGGAAAGTTTTATGCCTGTAGTTAACCAGTATTTTTTAAATTTATTTTTTAATTTAATTTTGCACATCGGTATACATCGGTTAAGCGTAGTTATTAATGTATTACTAAAAGCATTATAGTTTTCATTTATATTTTTATCTATTAAAATTAAATCTCTCCATTTCAGTGTTTTTAATTCGGTTTTAAATTGTTGAATATTTTTGTTATTATATAGTCTCTTCTTATAATTGGGGAAAAGGCTCGGAGGATGATGATAGTCTCTTCTTTACGTACCATGAATATTTGGTTTGTTGGGGTATTATCATGTGAAGAATAGTCCCCTTATGGTCTGAAAAACCAAATTCTTCTACTGTGGTGTATAGATTTTTACCATCAAAGTTTGTGAAAATTGAGTCAATAGATCTGGATGAGGTCTGAGTTATACGCGTTGGCCTTTTAATGTGTTGTGTGTACTTAAATTCGAGCATGGTATCTAAAAAAATATTTGTTGTTATGCTATTCTCTAAAGTATTTATATTAAAATCTCCTCCTATTATTACATTATATTCGAGATATTTATTATTTATATAGTTAAGTATTTTTTTCAGTTGGCAATAAAATAATTCTTCCTCTCTCCCATTCCAGTACATTGTAACGATTAATAAATTTTCTTTAAGTAAAACAATTGCACATACTTCTAAAACATATTCAATAGACATATTGGAAAATTCGCATTTCTCGACGTAGTCAGTGTGATCTCGCAGTAAAATACATACTCCGCCGCCTGATCGAACACTACGGGCAGAAAGATGCAACGATACTATATCCGCTAAAGCTTACAATTTCTAGCTTTCCCTGTGATAACCAGCTTTCGGTTATACATATGACATAAAAAATTGGATTTTCTTGAATAAATGCCTCTAGTATATGTTGTGTATTGTAGACGCTTTGCATATTTTGGAACAATATTTTAAATGATTGTTCGTCTGGGTGAACGAAAGGAACAATTTTTGGTTTCTGTGTTGTTGCTCAGCTGTTGGTCTCCTGGGCTGCCGGTTATTCTTTGATCGTCTTTTGTTTGATTTGGTTCTTGTAGTGTTGTTTCATCTAGTATATTCATTAATTTTCCGTTTATGAACAATTTGCTATTTTGGATAATTGCATAATGGCCGTTTCTTCGTGCTTTTATCATTTCTTCTCGCATTAAATGTCTTTTCTTTCGTTCGTTTGCATTAAAAAATTCGCACACAGTTAATCGGGTTCCTTTGAACAAATAGCTATTTTCTGTTATGTATTTTGCCATCCTTTTACTTAATAACTCGACCACTAATGGCCGATTTTTTGTATAATCTTTTCCTATTCTATGGACACTTTCTATGTAGCCAGATAGGTTTACATTTTGGATGTCTTGAAACAAGTCAATAAGTCTATTGTATAAGTCGCATTCGGGTTCCTTATAGTACTCAGCAAAGCCGTATAATACTACTTTCTTATAATTGCTTTCCGTGCAAATGGTTTCCTTATCATTTGTTTTGGTCATCAAATATGTAAGTTCTCTTTTTAGACTTTCGTTTTCTAATATTAATTGTTCTATTTTGGTGTTAATTTGTTCTATCTCTACTATTCTTTGTTCATTTTGTTTGGGTAAAGCGTTCGTTTCTAATTTAACATCTTCCTTTAATTTAACGACAGCCTTTGTTATTTCTGTTTGTAATGTATTTTTATTTCCGTAATAATAGATTTGTTATTTTCTTTTAAACGTAGCATTATGATCTCGCTTAAACTTTCTAAGGTTAACTCAGTATGTATGTTACTGTGTGCAAGTTTTTCTCCGTCATCTGTTCGTAGTGTGTCGCCTAATAAACTGAGGTCTTCCGAGTCAGTCGTGTTATTGTGTGGATAAGTGTTTATTTTTCTTAATGTAATATTATTATTTTCTGCTGATGGTGAAGAACACATTACATTTCGGTCACTCGGGCGTACAGCACGCGTAGCATGAACACTGTAGACAAGAGATATGTCTACGGAAGAATAGACTAAACGACATTGTATAGTACTTTAACTGTCATTTTGTTGACTCTTTCGTAGACATAGCCCTTGTCTACAGTGGTCATGCTACGCGTGCTGGAGTATCTATGTTGCTAGTTTTGGGTAATTTACATAGGCAAGTCGGGCAAGTCCATGTTTTTTTATGTTCAGGGGTCATGCTCTTATGATATTCTTTGGAAACGTTAGCGCACAGCAAGTCATATTTACATTTACATAATGCACAGGTGAGATTTTCTCTTAACGGTAATTTTTGTTTACATCCCGCACACTCAGGCGCCATGTCTTTGTTCTTGGAGAAAACTATTTGGTAACGCCCTCTAGTGGCTTTGGTAAACACCAGTTGTCGTGGTACGTTAACGCAGGTAGTATCAAAGAAGTAATCGAACAAGCTTGTTTTGATTTTTAGCAATCAATGTCGTTAGTTAGTTACATGTGAATAATCTAGATGTCGCTGTTTGTCTATTTCTGTAGCAGTTTGAGTTCGAGATATGTTTTGAATAAAAAAACGGCTCTTTTATTATAATTTACACAGTTTATAACAAGTAACTCAATGATTTCATTATGAAAGTTCGCAAAATGGTCATAAAGTCATCGTACGGGAATGCACTTCCACTAATAATACACAATCAGTACGTAGATTCAATTTCAGGTGTAATTTTTTGTTGTCATTCTCTGATTACTTTCACCTCACTGATACTATGTATGGTCTTAGCATATCTTCGTAATAACACTTCCACTAATCACTGGGGTAATTAAGTTCACTTTGAAACTATATTCAATGCATTATATTGCGAATTTATATTTTAATAAATTATTTGATACGGAGCTAGTTGTTTACGTGACGGCTAGCGCCCTCTCTCTATTATCTCATCATCCCCTCAGAAACCTAGTAAAGTTTCCATCACTTTACTAGGTAGGATACAAGTCAGTGGCGTGCATTGCATATAGGCAATTAGGCAATACCCAGTGCCTACCTCATTCAAACTCAACAGTGGTGTAAGTTATTATATTTTTTTCAAAGTATGATGATTCTTTATCCTTTATTAAACCTATTAATGCTGAATAAATCTTCCTACATAAAAAAATCAATAACTTACACCAAAAATAAATTCAAGTGAAGTAGGCCACTGCACGCCACTGATACAAGTATAATATGTTCAATGATTACGACTGAAGAACAAGTATCCATGGTCATGGCAATAGACAAAGTATAGGCTCGCCTTCTATTACTTGGGACTTATAACATAACCGGCAAAATGTGGGAGTACTATACACCTCTGCCTACCCCTTCGGGGAAATACAGGCGTGATGTTATGTTATTTAATTAAGACGTAGTGGAGCGTAGTAGTAAGTTAATTAATAGTATGGCAACACAAAAACAGACTTTTATAATTATGTGTTTATGTATATATACGTAATGTTTATTTTGGCAATTTAGTAATTAAATAGCATCACATTAGTTCAGTTATCATCAAAAGCCAGTTAGTCACTGGCAATGAAAAAGATAGCCAATAGCCCTGCAGATCACAGAGAAAATAATCACTTGGTCCAGATACAGCAGTGGCCCAGCCAGAAGGAGTCCGTTCTGGCTGGGCCACTAGATAACCCTTATACCAGGCCCCTCAGAAAGTATTGCGAAAAAAAGTTTTTATATATGGGAGACTGGCCAGTTATAATGTTTTTCGAAAATATGATTATTTATAAGTAAAAATAAGTAAGTTCCAATTTCAAAATTTCCCTCCACATTTTTTGCGAGTTAATTCAAAGTATTGTGTCTCACTGAAATATGGATCTGCGCCGGGAACATTTTAGAGCTATGATTTTATACGATTTCAAGTGTCGCCTGAAACCGGATGAATCGTACGATAGACTTCAAATGGCATTCATGGATGAAGGCCCTTCCAAGGCAACCGTGTATCGTTGGTATAACGAATTCAAGCGCGGTCGACCAACTTTGGGGGATGACGAAAGAAGCGGTCGCCCTTTGACGGCTGTTACCGAAGAAAACGTGCTAGCAGTGAAAAATTTAATCCAAGACAATAGGCGAATTACATATCAGGAGATTCAACACATATTGAAGATTGGATCGGGAAGCGTTCACGAGATTCTACACAGCCATCTTCGCGTGAGGAGGATAGTATCACGCTGGGTGCCGCACAACCTCACCGATGCTCAGAAGCAGGCCCGGGTGGAATGGTGCCGTGATATGCTTAACAAATTTGAAGCAGGCTCGTCTCGGCGTGTTTACGACATCGTTACAGGTGATGAGTCCTGGATTTATCAATACGACCCAGAAACCAAGCGCCAGTCGACTGTTTGGGTGTTTCAAAATGAGCCAACGCCTACCAAAGTGAAGCGATCTAGAAGCGGGGGTAAGATTTTGATCGCTAGCTTTTTTAATTTGACTGGCCACTTGGTATCAATTCCCTTACGGGATCAAAGAAGCATTAATGCCGAATGGTATACTACCAAATGTTTGCCAGAAGTTTTCTCTGTTATAAGCAACAAGCGACCAAACACAGGGCTCCGCGGGCTACTGCTCCACCACGACAATGCACCTGCGCACACCGCACTCAAAACGAGGGACTTCCTGGACAGCACGCCAGTCAAACTCCTGGGTCACCCTCCTTACAGCCCTGATCTAGCACCGTGTGACTTCTTTTTATTCCCAAAAATAAAAAATCAGCTCAAAGGGATACAATTTTCGTCGCCGGAAGATGCGCTGGCTGCGTTCGAGCAGGCTGTAAACGAGGTGTCTGCGGCGGACTGGAAAAAGTGTTTTGAAAACTGGTTTAGGCGCATGAATCTTTGTATAGAGGCTGGTGGAAAGTACTTTGAAAAGATTTGATAAAAATATATGTACGTATAGAACAATTTTTTTTAGTTTCGCAAAAGTGTCTCACGTATCTTTTTAACCAAGATCCAGCCAGTTCTATAATTTTGCGATTACTTTCGAGTAATTGGCGACTTTTTTTGTCTGCAAACAGTTCTTCCCGAGGTGCTTTGGTTGTCAAGATATAGCAGTGGCACAGCCAGAACGGACCCATTCTGGCTGGGCCACTGGACTACCTCAATAACTTTAAAACCACGGAACGACTAATTCCCATATTTTACGACTAGTTTCGAGTAATTAGCGACCATTTTTCTGTTCAATCAGAATTGGAATCGGTCATGGTGGCCCAGCCAGGAAAAGCCACACCGACCGAACGTGGGTACTAGATTGGCTGTACATAGCAAGAATTAACTCTACATACTTTGCAGGCACACCTTTCTCTTTCAGCGCCCACCACAAGACCTCGCTGGGTACTCTGTCGTACGCCTTCTCTAGGTCAACGAACACCATGTGCAAGCTCTTATGCGCACGTCTATACTTTTCGCATATTTGGCGGAGTGCAAATATGGCATCCGTTGTCCCACGACCTGGCATAAATCCCATCTGGTATTGGGTGATCTCACTTTCCTACCTCAAATATTTGATGTTCGTCCCGTTCGGTATGGTAAACTCGGGTCCCCTCTAATTTAAAGAACATATTAAATAAGATTTGGATGAAATTTTGTGTGTATGTTTCAATGGGTTCCTGGATGGTTTAAAAATAAAATTGGACCCGGTAGGTGGCGCTGCTGTCGGTGTGTCACTGATCTCCTAAACTGATAGATTTTAATGATATTTTTTGTGTAGGTACGTTCGAGTCCGGGTCCCTGCAAGGTTTGAATTAACAAATGGACCCGGTAGGTGGCACTGTAGTCGTTGTGTCACCAAATTTGATTTGCTGAACAATTGATAACATGGGACGGGACGGGACATGTGACATGGGGGACGGGACATGTGACATGGGGGACAGGACATGGGTCGGGACATGTGACATGGGGGACGGGACGTGGGACATGAGACGGGACATTTGACATGGGACGCGACAGGACATGGGACGCGACGGGACATGGGACGAGATAGTGGGATAGTGACTGGACTGGACGGTCCGAATGAAAGGATGGATGGAACTGGACTGGACTGAATTAACAGGATCCGTCACGTGGGTTAGCAGAATTTAACGCGAGCGAAGCCGCGGGTAAAAGCTAGTAATAAATAAAAATGCTGATGTTTGTATAATACATAACCAATAACTACTTTGTATATGGCATAACCTACATATTTAATAAAACTATCTGAGGGAATTGGCGCTGCTCGCCGAGATATAGGTTTCCCACCTAGTTCGGCAGCAGATGCTCCCAAGTATTGGTATTAATTACCTGTCTGTGGATGAATGTCTCTATTAATGTATATTGTAATTTATTTTATGGTGTACAATAAAAAAGCAATAAAGTAAATATTTCGTTTGTAATATTATTTTACACAAAAAAAAATCATCCATGGCCGCCACCAAAAAAAAAAGCAACAAATTTGGTCCTTGGCTCGAAGTTTTTCACTTTTTACGACGTAAGAAATAAAACAAGATTGGATGATAATTTCGCTATGGCCTATGTCCAGCAGTGGACGTCTTTCGGCTGAAATTATGGATGATAATTTAGAAAATGAAATACGTTTGTAATATTATAGAATTTAATTAGGGTAGGTACATACAAACATTTTGTAATGTTGGAGTATAATAATCAAACTAATAAGCACTTTGTTTGAGTAGCTAGTGAAAATTTGTGGGTAAGTATGGTTTCAACTGTTTCATAAAAATAACTTTAGAGAGGAGTCAGTGTTTACCGTGAAATATGTCTAGTTGCTGAATAAATTAAAACAATACCTATACTTTATAATTATAAGATAAATACAATAATTACTTTAATAACGATCCTAAAGTAACAATGTCAAACCTGAATGAATGACTGTTGTCAATATTATTATAAACTTTGAGAAACCTGCAGATTTGCGAATTATTTAAACTTATCTAATCTTAATGCAAATCGATAGGACTCCTCTCGAACGATAATAATTTAATAACGATGCCCTATGCATATAATTATCTTTTAAATTTAATCGTAGTTAAATCGATTAAAACATTCCATCACTATTAATTCTCTACGATAAAGGAAATCACACGGATTTTTCGAAAGCCAACAAAACAAACAAAAGCGTCCACTAATAAGTGTTAGCGTAAAACAAAAAAACCAGTCCAGGTAACGGTGCGTCACCGGTCGAATATGAACCGGGACCGCCGCGCGGCGCGCCCGCGACTCCATATGTACAACGGATAAACACTAACAACATCGACGCCACCGACTTTACCCTCTGCGAGCGCGACCGGCGCCGGACACGCAGTCGTGGACTACCGTAACATCTAACGAGCAAACATCGAATAGTTTCATCCACCGACGTGCATCCGCGGCGGGCGGGGGCGGCGCGGGGCGCGGGCGGCGCGCGCGCCGGTCGCGGGGCGGGCCGGGCCGCGCGCGCCGCTCCTACCTGCCCTCGGGCAGCTGGCGCGCCGCCGCGTGCGCGCGCGCCGCCGCCTCCTGCACAGACAGCGCGGGTCACTACACGGCCGCGCGCGCGCCCCGCTCGGGCTCGGCGGGCCGGCGCGGTACCTTGTTTATTTATTTATTGTACATTACACCAAACGAAAACAAAGACAATCGTTTACAGAAAGATTCAAATAAGTACAATGGGCGGTCTTATCGCACAAGGCAATCTCTCTTTGGATGGACTAGAAGAATGGGAACCGATCGTGGTACCTTGGTGCGCGGCTGCGGCTTCACGCGCAGCGTGGCGGCCGGCGGCGCGGGCGCGGGCGCGGCGCGCGGGGCGGGCACAGCGGGCGGCGCGGGCGCGGGCGGGGGCGCGCGGGACGCGGGCGCCGCGCGGCCCAGCGACGCCAGCACCAGCCCGCGCAGCAGCGCCGCGCGGCTGTCCGCCTCGGGGCCCGCCTGGCTGTCGCTGCCGCCTGCGGGAGAACGCGACGGTGCTTACAGAACGTGAGCTGCGGTTTTTTTTTTTAATTTGTTATGGCCTGGTTGCTAAGACTTTTAAGCAAAGTCATTTATTTGTTATGTGAGTAGTCTTATGGCCTGGTCGCTTAGAGCCTCCAGCCAAGTCTTTAGTTTACTCACCCTAGTAAAGTGATGGAAACTTTACCAGGTTTTTGACCAGATGATGAGAAAATACGAAAGTCACGTTTTTCAACTTTGTACCATTTACCCACACTTGTACACGTTAACGAGCACTTAACATTTAATAATCCACCATTATTACACATTAACACTCGAAGAAACACAAATTTAGGAAAATAATACAAAATCCACAACACGATCTTTCCGAATTTTCCCGCCAACCAGCCACCAAACTGAGTTGCGGTGCGGCAGAGCTAGGGTTGCCAACTGATTTTCGGTAAAATATAGTTAGACAAGTTTTGAAAAATATAGTACACTGAAAGAAAATATAGTATTTCCAGGAAAAAGTACAAGATAACCTTTAGAAAGCATGAGCGTAGCTAACTTTTTTTCAGGTTTATGTAGAAGAAAATGATGACCATTTTATGAGCATTTCAGATTTTTTTTTTCTTTTTTTTTTCCTTTTTTTTTGCTATAGAATGCAAATAACCAAGTGAAGCTATAAGTTGCGGTTATAATGTTTACTGAGTGGTGTTGCTATTTAATGTAATAGGTAGTAGGACTGGCTAATAAATGCACTTAAAGTTCTCACAGGCAATAAAAAGAGACCTATGGAAACCAGAAGATACCTGAAGTGACAATTACCTACATAAAGGCTTAAACCTATCTACCTGCCGGAAAATCAGAAGTACATCGTAACCGTCGTTCCGAAATATAGTATTTTTGCGTACCATATGTTTTTTCAACAGTATACAACGTGTTATTGAAATAACTGAAAACCTCTTAAGGAGTCAATGTACTAATCAGTATGAACAACTTTTACTGTGGGACCAAACCTGAATCCCGAAAAAAATATCAGTTGATCCCTAGATTTTTGTTCACATAAATCGCCGGGCCGAAATATAGTAAAATACTATATTATATAGTAGGGCTGGCAACCCCAGGCAGAGCGCGTGTCGGGGCACCAAGGAACTTATATATCAAGCTGGAAAGCGGACGGCTGACTAAAATTCGGTTCGATGATTGGGGAGCCCTTTGTCTCTTTCTATAGGGTGTCCATAGTCATACATGCAGGAAAGGGACAACGGGCTCTTGGTAATGCTATCTCAGAAAACCGGGCTCGCCCGGTATTTTCTCCCTGATTTTGATAAAAGATTTTGGACCTTATATGAACGGGATATCATTCATTTTGGAAGTTCTTAAGTTTCTCCGTCCGCATTCTATCTCGGGTAAAAATTCTTTGCGGGGCACTCACCGAGGAAGCCGGAGAGGAGGAACTGCGAGTCGGTGGGCTCGGGTTGCGGCTGCGGCTGCGCGACGGCGGGCTGCGGCGCGGGGGGCGGCACACTGCCGCTCGCGCCGCCCGCCGCGCCCCCCGCTCGCCGCGGCAGTCGCTCCAGTTGCTGTCGAGCCGCCTGTCGGTGATTAAACTATAATTTATGAAAATTGTTTTAACATTAATCGGTTGAATTTCCTGACGAAAGGGAAAGGCACAGTAGTTCATTGTCCATATATTTGGTCAAAGAACATAATAATAATTGACCAAGCAAAGCCCCACATGCATTAGTAGCAGATACTTCTATCTATCTGCTACTAATGCATGTGGGGTATCGTTGAAAAGAAATTTTTAAACAGAGTAAAAAAATAATTTTGAAATGTTCTAGATCATAAATTAACAATTTGGTGGGCATGCTATGTCGCTGTTTTTAGACCTATTTTGTCCCCAGGGTCTATCTGAAAAACGGCTCCACATCAAAAACTGTTACTTGATGATTTTAGTAATATCCTGTACTTAAACAACAAATACTAAAACTTATCAATTATCCTGGCCGGTCTGAAGTCTTCTGTACATTCAAGGGTCAATATTCAACAAAAATAAGATTTATGTTTAGAAGATACGCACGAGACCAATTTCACAGTCTTCCTAGTGTAAGATTTCTTTATTCGAGAGAAACGTGTCGATGTAGTTCTTGGAAAAACTTGGCACCGACTTTATAAACTGTTTCACAAATTTTTTATTATTTTTGAAGTCGGTTTTTAGGTTTTTTTTAAAGTTCATTTTATTTTTATATTTTGAGTGGCATTAACAATAGAAAGACAAGCGATTGCTACAATCCCGGATGATTTGGTGTCATCCATTGAAGAGTTCCCTTCTTTATCTCCGAAGATCGTCATCAGATGTTCACCAAATGATACTTTCTGAATGCAAATGCTTGATTTGTTGATGAAAATACCAAAATCACTATATGTATGCCTATAATATTTGAAGAGTTCCCTCAATTCCACATAGATCGCATCATCAAAACTGGATTTAGATTAAAATGGGACCAATCTGGAAGTATATCCTTTCAAATAAAAATAAAAAAGTTGAGAGGTGTTAAGGGACACCCGGATGGAACGAAGTTCCTTTCGATTCGGTATTGCAGTTGTTATGGGCAAAGGTAGCCACTTAACATCAGGTGGGCCTTTAGCGCGTTTCGCCATCCTATACTATAAAAAATAAAAAAAAGTGTCGTGACAACTTTTCGTGAGAATTTTTTCCGTCTAGCCCCCTTTCACAACGCGCGATAAGGAACTACGTTCCAGTAATTTTCGAAATCAGTTTATAAATGACGGAGTTCTGTAACAAATATATAAAAAAAAACAATCGAATTGAAAACCTCCTTTTTTTGAAGTCGGTTAAAAATCATAAGTAATTGTTATCAGGCTTCTATGATTCGAGTCGGCCTTGTCGTGGTGCATAGGTTGGTAAGCTAGCGAGGGTCTGACCGTGGCTTGCTGGCGCTCGAGCTGCAGCTGCATCTGCAGCTGCTGCAGCTGGCTGGGCGTGCCGGGCTGGCCGGCGCCGCGCCGCACGCCCGACAGCTGCGACAGCAGCTCCGCGATGGGGTCCACCACGGCGTCGCGCGACGACGGCGACAGCGACGAGATGCCGCCGCCCGTGCTGCAATACAAACACACCTTATGTTATTATCATCATTTTTTTAAGGTTCCGTACCCAAAGGGTGCAAACGGGACCCTATTACTCTCGCTACGCTGTCCGTCCGTCCGTCTCTCTGTCACAGGGCTATATTTTTGTAACGGTAATAGATAACAAGTATACGAAGCGAGTGTGGATGGAAGAGTTGGAAGGGGACGACCTCGGCGAACGTATCACGATCAAATCGCGGATGTTCTCAAAAATGCCAGGTTAAGAGTTCTCTAAACCGACAAGCATGCATGACGAGGTTAATGGACGTAGATGAAGCGAAAGAGGTGTGTCAGGATCGTAGCAGGTGGAAATCCATAGTCTCTGCCTACCCCAATGGGGAACAGGCGTGATAATATGTATGTATGTACGTATGGTAATAGATAGCCAGTTGAAATTTTCACAGAATATGTGTTACTATGGTGCCTATAACGACAAATACTAAAAATAAAGTCTAAAACCAAAGGGGGTCCCCATACAAGAAACCTCGAAAAACATGAATTTTTCCAATGTTTTTGTTCCAGTTATATCTTCAAAACGGTAATACATACCAGCGTTAAACTTGGTCTGAGTATATATAGTGCATACTATGTAGTTTAGTAGCAAATACTAAAAACAGGACAAACAGACATGGTGGTACCTACGTAAGAAAGAGATGCAAAAATTCACATTTCGCGTACGTTCGTTGATGTCTTTTGATAAACTCTCGTAAATTAAATCAGTTTCTATGGGGTATCAGGTCGATGGGTGGTACGGAACCCTTACTGCGTGAGTCCGACTCACACTTGGCCGTTTTTTTATTGTAATTCACAAAACTGATGTAGAATCTCACATACACTTGGGACAAGACAGGCGCGGTTCCAGCCCAAGATTTTGGGGGGGGTCAACTTGGCTTACTACTTACTTAGTTTTAAGGTCCAAAATTTTTTTTCGCTTTGACAAGGTAAAGTTTGGAGTTAGTTTATTATGTAACAGTAGGTATAGTAACTTACAAAATGAACGTCAACAAAGAGGAAACGAACGTTGGGAATGCGAATTTTTCATATTTATGCGAAAAGTTGACTTTAATTTAAGTGTATCTTTTCGAGTTGAAGGCTATATACGTTAATAAAGAAGCGAGCGCGAAAATTTTTTCACCACCAAAGCTTCAATCGCTTGCGGATTTGAGTGTCCAATCGCAACGGCAGGCTGCATGGGGTGCATTAAAAGAACCTCCACGAGTGACGATATTTAATTGTTCGTCCGGAGCACCCTGGGCAGTCAGCCCCGCTACCAACCTGCTGACTGACTAATCTTTTGCCCACGGCATGAGCTATTATCATTATGTAGCTCATGTCGATACCACAGAAGAAGAACGGCAGGCTCATGTAATGTAGCGCAAACCATTCAACAAAATGAAATACCGCCGTCGTATGTGATATTATTTGTCATTAAGTTTTTATTCTAGTTGGAATATCATTCATGCTTTATTTTGAGCAAAATAATACCTATGCTGTAAATTGAACTTCAGTACATAAACAAAACTCTAAAATAATAAAGATATAAATTGTGGAAAGAAAAAATCGCTCAAAAATAAGAATCGATCGATCTAAAATAATGTTAGGTATTTTTTGACGTACGAGTATTTTTAGGAGATTTGTCAATTTGACGTGTACGATTTTGGGGGGGGTCATGACCCCTACGACCCCCCCCCCTAGAACCGCCACTGGGACAAGATAAAATACAGTACATCTGATTGACATCTATTAGATGTGAATCTAACATGCTTATTAAAGTAAAGTAGGTAAACAGTAATTATTTGCTTATGCTAATTAAATTAGGTGAAAGTAAACAAAAAAAAAAAAAAACTGATGTTACGGTAAAGTATGTAAAAACTGAAAGTTATATTTAATTAATTATTTCTATGAGTTTAGACCTGACTGAGGCAACAGAACCAGCAAAGATATCTATTTCATCGCGAATGGAGTTGGCAAGAGAAAGCATACATACATCATTTCTTCTAAAGTTAAGTGTTGCCCTTAGCCCTTATCGATCAAATATACTAGATACGCCACAGAATATTCAGCTACGCTCTTGGCCGAAGCGACGAATGTTCGGCAAAATATTTCGCGACAGGTTACCTGTCTCATTTTCTCAGTTTCTAGAACTGTTTTGAGGAAGTCGTTACACAAAATATGAAAAATGATGAGGATGTGGAGAACAAGAGTGCTATTGTAAATGAAAACCGCTTTAAACAAATGCTGAAAAAAATGATTTCATTCATCACAATTGTGATTAAAATAAATACACTTTTGAGTAACATGTGCGTTTTCTTTTTCATGATTAGTACGCAACGTTCGGCCGAATACCGAATATTAAAAAAGTAGCCGAATAGGCCGAATACCGAATAGTAGCCGAATATTCGTGGCATCCCTACAAATATACTATAGATGCACGGTCTTGTACAAAATCAAAGCCAATAACGTCTCCGCGATGAAATATACTAGTAACTATGTTTACGACAACGACAAGTACGACACTCCATCCTTTGTTTGCACATTTGGAGTATAAAATATAAAATAAAATATTATTTCGATCGTGAAACGTCTCACCGCTAACGGGGTCGTGAAGTGGCTGAGAGCAAAACTGTGCACGCGACTGATTATTACACCGTTTTGAAGGCGCCGTTTTTGGAGCGGCGATCGTGCATCTATAGTATACTTGATCAATGGTTTGCCCTTTAGAATTTTTCCTGAATCGATTATCTTTCATTGCACAAAATGGTCCATGCGTCATAAGCCTCCTATTGTGTAGAGAGTATTCTTATAAGATAGGAGTTTGCTGCATCTTGGTGACGCATTCATCATCATCGTGTAAGTAAAGTTAATAATTAGTTAAAATAGTTACCTAAACTGCATGTTTGTACGTCGTGCGCGACTAACGCCGCGACCCGAGTGCGGCATGCGGCGGACTCCGCCGTGCCTGATGCCGCTTGGTTCATCGTGCAGCGTGGTTAAGGAATCAATTACTAATTTAAAATATACATTAATAGTGATAATGGAATTCACTCAATTTGTGAATAGAATAAGAATCGCGTCAATGATGTATGTAGCGATATGTGCAATAAACATCAATTGAAATCGATATTATGAGTTGTTTTGGACCACAGACAAGTAAAAAATATAAACGAAGTGCTGCGAACATCACAATCAATCAACAATGCACCTGAAGGATATTTGTTTTCAGGATGCTCACTGGACGATGCCGCGACATGTGTACTGAGAGCGGTGAGCACGGTTTGAGGTGCATGTGCGTGCGTGAGCACTGGTTTGTATTTGTACACGGAGGAACACAGTTTTGTTGGCTTCACTATGATTGTTTGCAGCACTTCATCTATATTTTTTACTGTCTGTGTTTTGGACAGACTATTAAGAGCGTTTACGCGGTCCATGCGCTGTTTGGCTAAAAAACGCAACTTTTCAAACCAGTAATTATGTTACAAAAATATCGATTACTAATAATTTTAGGAAATGTTGTTGTCCAAGACGTTAGTTAGGATTTGTTTTCGATGAAAAGAGTATTCGGAATTCTATCAAGATTACTGAACAGAGGTTCTCTTTATTTCACTTTCAGCGTCAATTTCGAAGCTTAAATTATTTGGAATAACTCAAAGACCTAACAAACAAAAAGTCTTTAACCAACTGCAAAGATCCTTAGGAAAATGGTAGAAAAGATTTTTTGTTTTTCATAATTTTCCCAATACAAATGACAAGATAAAACTGTATTTCGACTAATTTCATCGTCACTTTGAAGACCAAATGGATGACTAAATTACATATATTATAGTTTTTTTATTCCTTTGTTCAGCAGTGGACGTCTTTAGGCTGAAATGATGATGATGATAGTTTTTTTATGTAGCAACATGTTCGACGCCACAGGGCAAAGTATGCGCTGCGCGTACGATTATCCAACGCCTACGGCCCGCAAAAAATGACTTGTTTTAAAATGCACCCAAGGTCTTGATTTCAATAAATATGCTGGTATTCAATGTAGCCGAAAGTATAAATGAAAGTAGTTGTATGGGCTGCTATATGGATACAATTGTTTATATAAAATTAATGTATATGTTTGTCCGTACAGTAGTATTAAATTAAATATTAAAAAGGATATCAAAAATGAAATGAGATCTCTAGGACCAGTCCTATGCTCCAAGGTAAGATGTCCAGCAAAGTCATCAGTCACGAAATTTGGTTCCCCGCCGGGCATTGAGGCGCACACTGGGCACACCACCTGTACACAATACGTAAAAAATAGAGGATTTATAATAATGCTAAAATAAAAGAACCTGGAGATAAAAGACATTATTTTGCATAATTCACGTGTTTACACTTTAGTTAAAGGTTTTACTGAGGAAAACGCGGGGCGTGAGCAATACGTGTCTTCGTCAGACGCGCCTGCAATGGAATCTGAACCATAATGCACAAAGTTATGGTAAAACGTGCCATTCACGCCCCACCTTGATTGAGAGTGATATGACTACATATTAGAATTGAAAACCATGCATTATGGTTCGATTTACAAAGACGGGCCCTCAAAAGATACGCAACTCTCACGGCCCACGTCTGCTGCAGCGAAGCCTTTATAGTAGTAACTATGAGTATACCAGGCCCCTCAGAAAGTATTGCGAAAAAAAGTTTTTATATATGGGAGACTGGCCAGTTATAATGTTTTTCGAAAATATGATTATTTATAAGTAAAAATAAGTAAGTTCCAATTTCAAAATTTCCCTCCACATTTTTTGCGAGTTAATTCAAAGTATTGTGTCTCACTGAAATATGGATCTGCGCCGGGAACATTTTAGAGCTATGATTTTATACGATTTCAAGTGTCGCCTGAAACCGGATGAATCGTACGATAGACTTCAAATGGCATTCATGGATGAAGGCCCTTCCAAGGCAACCGTGTATCGTTGGTATAACGAATTCAAGCGCGGTCGACCAACTTTGGGGGATGACGAAAGAAGCGGTCGCCCTTTGACGGCTGTTACCGAAGAAAACGTGCTAGCAGTGAAAAATTTAATCCAAGACAATAGGCGAATTACATATCAGGAGATTCAACACATATTGAAGATTGGATCGGGAAGCGTTCACGAGATTCTACACAGCCATCTTCGCGTGAGGAGGATAGTATCACGCTGGGTGCCGCACAACCTCACCGATGCTCAGAAGCAGGCCCGGGTGGAATGGTGCCGTGATATGCTTAACAAATTTGAAGCAGGCTCGTCTCGGCGTGTTTACGACATCGTTACAGGTGATGAGTCCTGGATTTATCAATACGACCCAGAAACCAAGCGCCAGTCGACTGTTTGGGTGTTTCAAAATGAGCCAACGCCTACCAAAGTGAAGCGATCTAGAAGCGGGGGTAAGATTTTGATCGCTAGCTTTTTTAATTTGACTGGCCACTTGGTATCAATTCCCTTACGGGATCAAAGAAGCATTAATGCCGAATGGTATACTACCAAATGTTTGCCAGAAGTTTTCTCTGTTATAAGCAACAAGCGACCAAACACAGGGCTCCGCGGGCTACTGCTCCACCACGACAATGCACCTGCGCACACCGCACTCAAAACGAGGGACTTCCTGGACAGCACGCCAGTCAAACTCCTGGGTCACCCTCCTTACAGCCCTGATCTAGCACCGTGTGACTTCTTTTTATTCCCAAAAATAAAAAATCAGCTCAAAGGGATACAATTTTCGTCGCCGGAAGATGCGCTGGCTGCGTTCGAGCAGGCTGTAAACGAGGTGTCTGCGGCGGACTGGAAAAAGTGTTTTGAAAACTGGTTTAGGCGCATGAATCTTTGTATAGAGGCTGGTGGAAAGTACTTTGAAAAGATTTGATAAAAATATATGTACGTATAGAACAATTTTTTTTAGTTTCGCAAAACTTTCTGAGTGTCCCACGTACATACATATTTAAATAGACAAAGAAAAAACGGTTCAGTACCATTTTCTCCTCAGTTTGTCAACCGTTATTTTTTTGTTTTTGTTTAGTAGCGATTGACGAGTGTTCATTAAAAAAAAATGGAAATAGTTTTTTTTTCGGCATAGTTCAATCATAAAAAAAAAATATTGGCCATATAGTATGGTCGTATTATGAAAAGTGTCACCAAATATATGAGGATTAATGAGTGTATTGTGATAAATAAATAAAGAATCGTGGCGAGATCCATACATTGATTTGTACAAAAAAATCAAGATTTTTAGAAAAGTTGGAATAGTTTTACTATTGATACTTGGTCTCTAAAGAACAACTTTCGGGATTTAAAATATTTTTTAAACCCCGCAATAAAAATATAAAGAATTTATCACTACATTGTTACCATTGACACACCTCGCACACTCAATATAATATGAATGTTAGCGCCAACTACATACACAGAATTACGTCTGTATACGAACACACCCAAACGTATAGGTTAGGGATGCTCGCCGCTCGTAGTGCCGACCGGGTTCCATGCGCTTCTCAGTAGTTTTCAGAGATGGCGTGGTTGTATAGCGACTGGCGATTGACACCCATAGCACGATTGCAGTCCAATTGCCGTCAAAGAGCGGGCGCGTGCGAGGCGCGGGCGAAGTATCTTGAATTGGCGGGGGGCGGTGAGTGGCCGTTCTGTACGTTAGTACTACATATTAGATATTCTGTGCAATTGGGGTAATTTCTGAACGCGTCATATAGTTAGCTGTCAATTTAGTAATGATCAGAAATTAATTTCAAATGATTTACTTTGAAATACTAAAAAAAATCGGGGTTCTGAAAATATTTTAAACGCTGAAAGTTATTCTATAGAGACCAAGGATCAATATTAAAACTATTTCAACTTCTCTAACGGCCAAAATTAATATCCAATCTATCTACGATTTACCCTACAAGAGATAGAAATTTGACATATTTTGTATGGAGCTTATGTCAAATTCCTATCTCTAGTAGGGCAAATTGTGGAAAGATTGGATATTAATTTTGGCCGTAAAACTCTTTATGATTCTTTATCACCAACTGATAATACTTACAGCCAGCGTAGTGTCAGCATGCTCTGCCGTAACATGCTCCATGAGCGCTGTGTCAGTGAAGCCCATCCGGTTGCAGAATGGACATGTGTATGCCTGAGGCTGTTCCAAAGTTAGTGCCTCTCCCCCATAGTACAGATCTGAAGATGATATGAAATCATATGAAATTAATCCTACTATATTACTATAAATGTGAATGTTTGTGATGATGGTTGGATGTTTGTTACTCAATCATGCTGTAAGAGCTGAATGGATCTGGATGAAATTTGGCACACGGATAGAACATAACCTGGATTAACATACAGGATACTTTTTATCCCGGGGAGATAAACAGTTACCGAGGGATGCACGATAAGCGACATCCACGCGGGCGAAGTCGCGGGTATAAGTTATTATTTAAGTATTCGTTAAGTTCCCTTCAATATGGTTGAGTTAAGCGATGGCTGATGCTCGCGTCATGCTCGTGAACGGGTGCCGTCTGTTGGGACAGGTCAGCTTCTACATACTATGGCAACTATTTTTACGTTTATTTCTAAAGGCAATATATTCACTTTTAAACTCTTGTTTATTTCTGACATTAACCTACATTATACTCACATTATTTGAATAAATTTAATGTAATAAACAATAACCTATTTTAAAAAGAGTTTATCCATGGAGTTTCTTGCCGGTTCTTCTCCATAGGACCCACAATTTGGAACCGTGCAACTAGAGCCTGACCTTTCAAAAGTGCCTGTAATTAGATTTATTTGAAATAAAAAACATTGAAAACATTGATTCAATTTCAATGAAATTTTATAAAATAAATCTAACAAAAACAGACTTCGAAAATAATTTGTCAAGTTTAGGAAGTAGGTGCCTTGGATTTGGTTTGATTTAAGAAAAAAATTACAATTACTTCCTAAACTGTTTCACACAAATAATTGTATTATTTTTGAAGTCAGATTTGATAGGCCAAATTACTTTTAGGTCAATGACCTTTGAACTAGCACGTCTTAAGTATTTTGCAGTTTTCTCTCTTTTACTAGAAAATTTATAATCACATCATGCTCAAAATAATTTTAAAAGTGTTTTTACTAAGGTCTATCAATGTGAAGGATTATAAGTTTCTATGATGCATAGTTTAGAAATGGCAGGGGGGGAAATATTGCAAGCCACTTTGGCAGGCTATATTTCGCAAACGGTATACTTGAAAAAAAAGTGATGTATGAAACATTACCTTCATTTCATGGGTACATGAGGGGGTGCAGCGAAAAAATAATTTTCAACAAAAGTATAGAATTCTATTTTTTTTATTAAATACGATAATAGTAAGTTATGAAACAATATGCATGTTATTGTCATATATTTTTTATCTTTGTAACAGACCAAGGCTATTTATTCCTAGCAATCTTCTTTGTAAAGATGTTTGAATGTTTGTTACTTAAATCACCACTTCACCAGTGATTGGATTAGGAAGTGTAATTTAGGGTCAAACACCTCAAACATATCATTAGTGTGGATAAGCTCACGGGCATCTCGAATTTCGGGACTTTGTAATTTTTAAAGTTCTTTTTTTTAAGTACCTATAAATAAAGTGTTTTTACAAGTTTTTATTTAATATGCCTTGTTTATTTCTTTGTTGTCGTCGTGTCGTCCGTGTGGTGCCGGACGCAAAGAATTTCACCACCCTATATCTTCTCATGGGTGTCGTAAAAGGCGACTAAGGGATTCACCAGAGGATGTGCAGCAGTATCCTCTGAGTATTTAACCAACCAACTGCGATCGCCAACCCGCCTGCCAAGTGTGGCGATTATGGCAAATCCCCCCCAACGTGCTTGAGGGAGGCCTATGTCCAACAGTGGACGTCTTTCGGCTGAAATGATGAAATGAAAGATGATTTCTTTGTTTGTATGTTTCAAATCTTGACCAATTTTGACTCAGTTCCTGTTATTCGATCAAGTTGAAAATTTGCATGCATCTAATGAAGAACAACAGGGTGGCAAGGTATGAATGCCCCATGGACAGTCTCATTATGCATTATTGATAAAATGGAAACTTGAATTAAAATAATTGTCAGTTACTATAATATACACATTTGCCTATTTAATCAACTTTTTTATTTAATTTTTTTTTTGTTTTTTTTTTACAACTTAGTATAACCACCTACATGGCAAATTCGCTATTCCTGGTATACTGGAATAATATTGCTTATCCATATTCTGATAATGTCATTAAATCCAAGTAATTGTACCCCAAACTCTGATCACTGTTGATCACATATAAATAGCTGAAGCGACCTGGATGAAATTTTGCAAACACATATTGTTGGTGATACCCAAGATATGTCCAATACCGCGTAACTTCATTTTGTTATAGGGCCCAATTTTCAATGTTATGCTATTCAAAGTTAGGCCGTATCGCAACATGCAGTTACGCGGTATTGGACTATCAACGACGATATGCCACATTCTGGATTAAAACATAACATAGGATACCAAAGTCACTCAAAGGGCAATGGAGAGGGCTATGCTCGGAGTGTCCCTGCGTGATCGAATCAGAAATGAGGAGATTCGCAGGAGAACGAAAGTAACCGACATAGCCCGAAGAATTGCCAAACTTAAGTGGCAGTGGGCGGGGCACATTGCTCGCAGAACGGATGGCCGATGGGGCAGTAAAGTTCTGGAGTGGCGACCGCGTACTGGAAGGCGCAGCGTGGGTAGGCCCCCCACAAGGTGGACCGACGACCTGGTGAAGGTCGCGGGAATCCGCTGGATGCGGAAGGCACAGGACCGGTCGTTGTGGCGATGTTTGGGGGAGGCCTATGTCCAGCAGTGGACGTCTTTCGGCTGAAATGATGAATGATGATAGGATACCAGATATCAACATATCACCCGAGC
Source organism: Asteroscopus sphinx (assembly GCA_949699075.1). Lineage (NCBI taxonomy): Eukaryota > Metazoa > Arthropoda > Insecta > Lepidoptera > Noctuidae > Asteroscopus > Asteroscopus sphinx. The sequence goes on along the minus strand of OX453022.1, from coordinate 13,189,015 downwards.
AAAGCCATGGGAGTCAACTAGTACTTACTAGTAATAACTTGACAAACAATCATGCCGAAGTTATGACTTAGTATAGTATAGTATAACGGGCTGGTTTCCGCAACTCCACGATCAAGCGTGTATTTTGCGTACGGGTGGGAACTTACTCAATCCACCCTAACTCCTCGAAAAAGGCCAGCAACGCCTTGGTGTTGCTGGTGATCTCTCTGAGGGTACCTGGGTTACCGAAGTACTTGGCCCTTTATGTGGCGACCTCAGGGCAGTCTAGAAGCACATGGGCTGCTGTCTCGTCTTCCACCATGCAGGCTCTGCACAGTGGGCTGTCCGTGACACCTATGACAAAAATATGTTTGTTAAAGGACCCGTGGCCAGTAATAGCAGCTGTGACTGTACGCAGCTGTTGTTTTGACAATCGGAGGGCCTGTTTCGTAAGCCGGCCGTCGATTGTGGGAAGTGCCTCCTTAGCCTGCCTGCACTCACCATGGTCTTTTCATAGTTTGTAGTGTTTGTCCTTGGTGCGTTTCCTTACCAAGTTGCGTAGGTATCCAAAGGGGACTGGCACTATGGGTTTAGGTCCCACGACTACCATACTCGATCCCCTTCTGGCCAGTTCATTCGCTGCGTCATTGCCTCGGGAACTGCTGTGTCCTTTGATCCATTGAATGGTTATGTTATTGAGATTACCTACCTGGTTGAGGTTTTGCTGGCACTCGTGTATCTGCCCCGAGTTTACCGTGTGGTTGCTTAGTGCTTGTAGTATGGACATGCTGTCCGAGAGTATACGAATTGAGTGGTCTTTAACCTTCCTGGCTATAATCGCCGAAGCTGCCAGGGAAATGCCCATGCACTCGGCCTGGAACACCGTGTTATGGACCCCCAATGGTGTGGCTATGTGTATATTGAGGTCTTCCGAGAAGATCCCGGCACCCGTACCTGTGCCTGTTTTGGATCCATCCGTGAAGATTCGCACCTCTGCAGGGCACAGCCCTTCGCATCGGTGATCCTCATACAGCTGGATTTTGTACTTCTTGTCGAAAATAAATTGGGAATCCGGTCGTTAATGGATTTCAACAGAGGGAATTCATTGCTGAGTTCCTCTATTAACGCAGTGTGTTGTGTACTACTCTTACTCCATAGATTTAGTGTTTTTAGACGTACTGCCGCCATCACCGCCTCCTGTTGTATAAAAAGGTGGAGTGGTGGAATTCCCAGCATGGCTTCGAGTGCTGCAGTCGGGGTAGTCCTCATGCAGCCTGTAATCGCCACACAGGCAAGTCTTTGCATGCGCTGTAGTTTGTTTGAAGCTGTAATCAGCTTGGTTCTAGGCCACCAAACTACGGCACCATAGGCAATCATGGGGCGGATTACCGCGCTGTATAGCCATAGTATAATTTTAGGGGATAGGCCCCACTTCTTACCTATTATTTTCCTGCATTGCCAGAAGGTGATGCAGGCCCTGTTTAGTTTGTTTTCTAGGTGATTACTCCAACTTAGCTTACTGTCTAAGATGACACCGAGGTACTTGACTTTGTTGGCCAGCTGGAGTTCAGTACTGAACAGTTTGGGTAAGCAATAGGGTCCTAATGCTCGCTTTTGGGTGAACATGACTAATTCAGTTTTGGTGGGATTCACTTATGAAGGAAGTTATGACTTAAATGTATTGTAATACATTCACACAATAGTTCAGTAATATTTTATCAAATGGATATTGGCTTAGCACATTGTTGCAGATGATTGGTTGACAACATCTGTCTAATGGTTCGAGGGTCGGACTGCTGATCACGAGGTTGTGGGTTCAATGCCCAAGGACCGACAACCGACCAACCGATTTGGTCCTGCGATGCAACTAAACACTCTCTACTTTACATCAAAATCAAAAGTCATGAAGAATTGAATGTCATTTTTATCATGTTTCGTTTTTGATTCCGTGGCCTGGTGGCCTGAAGGTAGATAGTTTTGAGATGAAATACCGCTGCAGCCCAGCTAACTTTTTGAAATTTGAAATTTTTGTAGTTATTGTAACACAATAATTGAAAACGTTATGAGTAACACATAACATTCAACATAAAATATACTCTTAACCACTAACGAAACTTTGTTTTTGATAACTTTATTTATCAAATAAATGGCGTTATTGATGTTTTGTTTACTTATCTGCCTATGATCCAAAACATAAAAAAGCAAACAACATTAGCCAAAGCATGCATATGTTATTCATTAGGTATAACTAGCAGCGGTAAGAGATATTAAGCACCAGCGACAATAAAATCCAGATAATCCAGAAATCTACCAAAGTTCCCGAGGGATGCGCTAACGTCTTTCTGTGATAAACTGAATTACACGCGTGCGAAGCAGCGGGCAGAAGCTAGTGTACACATAAGACTCAAATAATTTCATTGTAGCTTTAGTGAACAAAGAAAAAAAAAATTGATCTCAAAAGTAATGTTTGACAATGATTTATTTTTCCCTATAATCTTCATTTGTTAGTTGACCCATGATGTGAAACCTTAATGCATCTCAGCATTATCTATTATACCTGACTGTAAGGTATACATATACATCTGATCAGCTTCTCACAGAAACAAGAGTGGAAAAAATATTTATTTCTTTAATTCTTTATGCACAACTGGGTACAAATGCGGTCTTAACGCCATAGGCATTCTCTACCAGACAACCTTCAATATCTGAATATGTTTCTTATAGGAATAGTTTAAAGAAGCTTTGTGATCTAAACTAGTTTCATAAATAATTAATGAGAACTGTTTAATTCTAGGATAGAAATCAATGATAATGTTTGATAAATATACTCTCACTCTCAACCCTTTGTTATCTTGTCAAAGTAAATTAAACACATTTTTCAAAATAATTGTCTTGCACATCTGTTATATTTATAGCTCATAAATCATGTGAATGTAGTATTTTAGAAACAGTTGCCTTTTAGTATATTTATCAACATTCACAACATACTGTCTTGTTTATAAGTACCAACTCGAACTTTTTTATATGGAATTTGCATAAACAGTGTATTCCTTAGTTTTCTAAAGATGTACCTATATTAAACAATAAGACAACTCTTTTTCTGATATTTATGTATGGTTAATAGTTGTAAAAATACACTAACTTTGTTATTATCCTTGAAGAGGTATTATGTATAAACATTTGACATATTTTAAGTGGTAGTCTAATATAGTACAGTAAATAGGTCTCACCAAAGTCACTTCTAGATAGAATGCATTGCATAGGATGCTCTGTAGTGTGTTGGTTTGTGGTAGCGCCGGACTCATAGCAGGCTGCGCACAAGTCATAGTCGATGCAAATCAAACATTTGTATCGTCGTCCTCTGAAGTTATTTTTCAAACAAGAATCACAGCTGACTCCTGAAAATATGTCAATACACACAATACAACAACAATTCGTAATTTTCTTTCTCTATATGACAATTATATGAAAATTAACAGCACAAAACATATTACTGCGTTCTGATGACCATATTTTCATATTTCTTTGCAATGAAATTCGCAGTGACAATAGCATCCAACAAATTTTGATTATCATTACCCACCTTCATGGCGATTCATTTTCGCCAGAAAATGTCGTCGAAACAGACACTTCTTGGCACCAGGATTACCGGTACTATATGAGGTATTTATATTACTAATCTAAAATAAGTAGCACAACATATAATATATTAAAATACAAGATTGTTAACAAAAATTTCCAAGCAAACCTAACCCAACCAGGCCATAATGACGTCACGTAAATGAATGAACCATCGATAATTCGATATAGCTTTTTACACAGAGAAAATAATCACTTGGCCTTTTATATAGATAGAATATATAGATCACAGACCTACATAGATAGTAGGCAACGGCATAGTCAACTCGGCTAAAAATGTCACACGCTAAAGAACGCAAACTATCTGTTGTAAACACAGAGGTTTATCATCTAAGGTTGTAAATTACAAAAAATTAATAAAATACAACATTATACCATTTGTTCTTGGTATAGAAGTTTTGGGAAATGCCACAAAATTATTTATTATTATATTATATTTATTTATTTCCACAAAAAAAAAAACACATATGGCAGATACAGTGTTGAACACTTTGAGTATATACCATACTCAAAGGTTGAACATAAACCAGTTTATTATATTTACTATTTTCTCCTTTCCTATCCTCCTATGAACTAGCGTAGCTACTTTATAGTGAACTTCTATCTCTAAAACTAAACTAAGCTAAAGGGCTCAGACAGCGTGGTGCCGATGCAGGCGCGCGGTGACGCGACTCGATTTTGGTCCCCGCGACTTTCAACGATGAAACAGAGTGCAGGCCAGGCGCGGTTCCAGCCCAAGATTTTGGGGGGGGTCAGCTTGGCTTACGTACAGTTTCAAGGTTTTTTTCATATTCATGCGAAAAGTTGACTTTAATTTAAGTGTATTTTTTGGAGTTTTAGGCTATTTACTACTCGTGCAGATAAAGAATGAGATTGAAAATGGCGCCATTTGTATTTTCCTCTCGCTCACAGTATTTTGTGAGCGTGAGACACATAGAATAAAAATCAATTCCATTTATTATCCGCGCCGAGTACTTAATATAAAAATGTAGCACAACAGAAGCCTAAAATACACATTAACGAGGAAGCGCGAGCGCAACGAGCGCGAAATCATCATTTTTATTTATTTTTTCACCTCCAAAGCTTTAATCGCTTGTGCCTTTATTTAACATAGTGTCCAATCGCAACGGCAGGCTCGTGCAAAGTAGCGCAAACCGTTGAATTGGAAATTTCATCAATACTTTATTTTGAGCAAAATAATACCCATTACCCATGCTGTAAAATGAACTTTAGTAGGTACTTACACAAAATTCCAAAATAATGTTAAGTATTTTTTCAAGTACGCACGGCTACACATCAAGCTGTACATTTCCAGTATAAGCTAGTCTCGCATTGAACGGAAAGCCTATACAATGCGAGGTCAACTTTTACTGGATATGTACAGCTTGATGTGTAGCCGTGTGTACGATTAGATGTCGTGACAACTCATTATTTGAAATAACACTTAATCTTTCTTGTTTAGTTGTTAGCATAATTTTGAGGTACAGCTTGGATGGTTTTTGGGGGGGGGGGGGGGGTCATGACCCCTGTGACCCTCCTAGAACCGCGCCTGGTGCATGCAGCGTGCTAGCGACTGGCGATGAGCAACCACCAGCGAGTAAACAAATAGAAATTACAGTTTTATCCTACACGATAAGAGGAAGGCTGTTATAATAACAACACAATGCGAAAATTACTTATTTGATATATGTATTAAATTCCATGACTACCTCAGTCCACAATTTTGAAACAAAATATCTGTCAGGGTACTTTTTTGTTTTTGTCTCAAACTGTTCGGTTGTTTACAACTTAAATTGAATATTTCTAAATCTATATCCATAGTAGGTACACAATTACTTAACAAAAACTCAAATCCGCTCTGTGGTAGTTACAACTACTAATTACTCAGTCGCTAGCGACTTGACGTCCTTGACGTGACTGGTAGCTGCAAATTGTGCGGGTCGTACGCTGCATCGAGCTATTTGGTTCAAGTTTCAATACGTTGGATTGGAATAACTGGAATAAGTCGCTGTGAGTCCAGGCGCGGATCTAGGGGGGGGGGGTCACAGGGGTCATGACCCCCCCCCCCCAAAACTATCCAAGCTGTACCTCAAAATTATCCTAACAACTAAACAAGAAAGATTAAGTGTAATTTCAAATAATGAGTTGTCACGACATCTACTCGTACGTAAAAAAATACTTGACATTATTTTAGAATTTTGTGTAAGTACCTACTAAAGTTCAATTTACAGCATGGGTAATGGGTATTATTTTGCTCAAAATAAAGTATTGATGAAATTTCCAATTCAACGGTTTGCGCTACTTTGCACGAGCCTGCCGTTGCGATTGGACACTATATTAAATAAAGGCACAAGCGATTAAAGCTTTGGAGGTGAAAAAATAAATAAAAATGATGATTTCGCGCTCGTTGCGCTCGCGCTTCCTCGTTAATGTGTATTTTAGGCTTCTGTTGTGCTACATTTTTATAATATTAAGTACTCGGCGCGGATAATAAATGGAATTGATTTTTATTCTATGTGTCTTATGCTCACAAAATACTGTGAGCGAGAGGAAAATACAAATGCCGCCATTTTCAATCTCATTCTTTATCTGCACGAGTAGTAAATAGCTTAAAACTCCAAAAAATACACTTAAATTGAAGTCAACTTTTCGCATGAACATGTAAAATTTCGCGCTCGCTCCGCTCGCGCTTACACGCGCCGATAGTTTTTTTTTTTGTCAACGCGCATTTTGGAAGTAACTATTCTGTTGAATATTATACTAATTCCAAAAAAATTTGTTGTCGTTTTTGCGTAAATTAAAAAAAAAAAACATTTTTTGCTGGTACATTTGGACCTTGAAACTGTACGTAAGCCAAGCTGACCCCCCCCAAAATCTTGGGCTGGAACCGCGCCTGTGTGAGTCGCGGCGACCGAAATCAGAAGGCAGAAAAGTATGATTTATCATCGTATATCTATCGTATTTCTTTAACTGGAATATAATATATCTACCCACAGTGCACCGTCATCATCATCATCATTTCAGCCGAAAGACGTGTCTTGGACATTGACTGTGCACCGTATTTTCGTTTAATTTCATCAATCTGGCAACACTATGCTTATCATTGACTTTTGTTTTTTTGTTTTTTTTGGCGGGAAAATTCGTAAAGATCATGTTGTTGATTTTTTATTATTTTCCAAAATTTGTGTTTCTTCGAGTGTTAATGTGTAATAATGGTGGATTATTAAATGTTAAGTGCTCGTTAACGTGTACAAGTGTGGATAAATGGTACAAAGTTGAAAAACATGACTTTCGTATTATCTCATCATCCCCTCAGAAACTTATATAGTAAAGTTTCCATCACTTTACTAGGAATACTAGGATAAAGTATAATATGTTCAATGATTACGACTGAAGGACATGTATCCATGGTCATGATTTCATGAATAAATTTAAAAAAAAATGACTTTTGACACTTTTGACAGCTATTTTAAAAAGTAACTTTCGTTTTCCTCGTTTTTGCATTTTTGTCTGTACCTGTAAATTTGTTTCCATCAAAATTAATTTTGGCAATACATTCGCAAGAAATACAATCGGCGCAATAAAGCAAATTAAATCAACATAGAATATTACACGTATTGTCCTTCCATAATTGTTTATCTAAATATTTTGCGCGGGAATCAGGGGGTCATTGAGTGCTCCAGTGTAATGAAATTGGATTTTTATTTTTAAAAATGACTGATGCGCTGTGCCATTTAGTTGTAGATGGAAACGAGGTTTTGGAATTTAAGCTGGGTAAAGATTTTTAGATTTTATTAGTTCATTTAGATAAATTGTACTGAATCAAAAAAACTCCGCATACTTACTACAAATATTTTCTTCTGTAACCATTTCGTGCTCGCACATTATCATAATATAATACAAGTACTCACAATATCTCCTTCGGGGAAACGGTTACATATTTAGGTTTTCAGATACAATTTGTTCATTCCTGTTATAATTACGTTTTCAGTCAGATCTGTAGATGATCTCGAAAATGACGACACGAGTTTTAGTCCCGAGATGTGTCACCAGGTTTTCGGGGAGAATGAAAACATATTCGGTTACACAGACCTGCACATAAGACTTTATTACAGTGCAGGAAGTCTTCAGACATATCTTGGAATTGAATACACAGAAAAGGTAACCAAAATGATCAATTTTTTTAATTCTTATTGCCCAGGGTTGCCTGGCCATATTTGCCTTGCACAGACTTAATGCACCTAATCTTGATTTACCTACCCTAAAACTAGCGAGAGAGATAAACAAGCCACTACACTGGTACTCAAGTATCTATTTGTAGTATTTGTTTTGCTGCTATGAGCTTGTTAACATAACAACATAACAACATCACGCCTGTATTTCCCCGAAGGGGTAGGCAGAGGTGTAATAGTACACCCACATTTCGCCAGTTATGTTATAGTCCCATGTAATAGGGGGCAAGCCTATTGCCACTGACCGGGCACAAATCCAGACTCCGGGCTGCTACTGAGAATTTCCTAATGAAAAAACCCAATAACACTTTGCCCGACCCGGGAATCAAACCCAGGACCCCATGCTCAGCAGTCACGCTTGCGACCACTAGACCAACGAGGCCGTTATGAGCTTGTTATATTTACAAAATTTTGAACTTTCATATTTGTACAGTGCACAAAATTTGCTTGCCTCAATTTGAAATTTAGATTTCAGTGTAAACAATATCTGTAATGCTCATATTTCGTATGTTTAGCAATAGCAGTATACTGGTATTATATTACTTGGGAGGTTATATTTTAGTGCAATTTACTGACAATGGAATTTATTCATTTACAGATTGAACCAAATAAATCTGAAGGTATGAAACCAGATGATGTTGAGGGGGCCTTGACCAAAGTATTAGCTCCTGGATATGTTACCAATTTTGACCACTTTGTGTCTATACTAAAGAAAGATGAGTCATTTATACCCCACGGGCAGTTGCTACATGCATTCTCAGTTGAACCTTGTAAGTACATCAAAGATTTGTACCTTATCCATTATTGCAAATGAATTTATGAGGCCTTAATTCAGGATAAAGTTAACTTCAATAAGACAATGTTTTTATTGATACTAATGCAAAGTGCTGCTAGCCATTTAAAGAATGTAAAATACAATATTAGTCTGGTATAATGGAAGTGTGATGAGTGTTGGCGGTTTATGTAGTTCAATCACAGAATAAAAAAACAAATGGAAGTGCCTTTATGATTACTTAGTACGGGAAAGTGTTGTAAAAACACACATTTACAACTGAAATAGTAGTCGACTGCATGGCAGTGGTAACACTTGAATTAGAAAACCACCCTTACTGCTTACAAAATAAAGACATTGTCAATGTCAAACTGTTACTACTGACATTCTGTGGACCGTGCTATCCTGTATTTTATGACTTTTTGTTGATATATCTTGATAGGGTCAATAATAAGGATTAAATCTGTTCAACAAACAGTGTCCAAAATTAGAGGAAGACCATGAAATATGGACAAACAACAAATAAAATGATGTGGTTTTGAGTAAAACTTGCTACATTATATCATTTTACTGAAATGTTAAGCTGTTAGATTTTTAATTTTTTTATTTACGTTCTGCTATAATTTTTACATATTAAATTGTACAATAAGGTATAATACAGTATTTCACGTAAGCATTCAAGACATAGACATGTCGCAAAGCAAAATTAAGCATGATTAAGTGAGTGTTGTGCCATGCGTTTGACAGCTGTTGGGCACTTCCACCTTGTTTTCTATTAAATGAGTGAACTTGTTTTAAGTTTGCTGTTAAATTATGTTGAACAAAAAATTTTTTGGATTTATGACATTTCTTTACAACAGGTAAGTAAGATTATACATTATACAATTTTCAGTAGTTCCAACTACAAACTTAGTACAAACTAACAAATAGATTAGTAGGTATATATAGACTTTCTTTTTATCAATAATAACAAAATTTACCTTTGTACTTTTGTGTTGCATTATAGCTTATTAATAAACTATGAAATGGGAATTAATATGCACATACTTATTTAACACTAGCTGTGCCCGCGACTCCGTCCGCGTGGATGTCGGAAAATAACATCGTGTCATAATTATGAACACAATATCTTCAAATATATACATATAAGCGCCTACACAGACGATTACACTATTTACGGACCATACTATATTTTGTTTTTACAACCAACCGGCTAAGGTGATGGAATTTCATGGAATTAGCCCTAGACTCCCTCATTCTGAGAAGACGCTTGTGCCCAGCAGTGGGAAGTAATTGGGCTGATTATGTTATTCTATAACACTAACCACATCTCTTCTTATGCTGAGAAGAGGCCCGTGTCCAGCAGTGGGACTGTAATGGGCTGGTTATGTTATGTTATTCTAGAATACTAATAATATCCAGTTCATTAACTCTTCTCATTTTGAGAAGAGGGCCATACCCAGTAGTGGGACTGTAATGGGTTGACTATGTTATGTTATTCTATATTTTCTAGTTTCTTAACTCTTCTCGTTCCGAGAAGAGGTCCGTGCCCAGCAGTGGGGCAGTAGGTAATGAGCTGATTATGTTATGATAATCTATTACACTAACAATATCCAGTTCCTTAACTCTTCTCATTCCAAGAAGAGGGCCATGCCCAGCAGCGGGACAGTGATGGGCTATGTTATGTTATTCTATATTTTCTATAATACTAATAGAATCCAGTTGTATTTTTAGGAACCTGCAACCTGCATCCAACCAACAATCATGACCTCTACTTTGTATGCAACTTAATACAATAGAGGGGTCAAGCTGTATCGCTGGATCTACTCAACCGATTCAGATAAAACATACTCTATATTTTAAGTTAGACTAATACCAATACAAATGCTAAGTTTCATTACGATCCGTTCAGCCGTTTTCACGTGATGACAAACAGACAGACAGAGAGACAGACAGACAGACAGACAGACATACATTTTTTAAACGATTGATTCGTGTTCTATAGCTTATTTCTAGTCCCCCTAGCCGGTTTTCGCGAAAAAAATCTCAATGTACAGACTTTTCGACCTTTACAGTTTTATTATAGTATAGATAGATGGGACATAGTATACTAATCTATACTATAATAAAACTGTAAAGGTCGAAAAGTCTGTACATTGAGATTTTTTTCGCGAAAACCGGCTAGGGGGAGTAGAAATAAGCAATAGAACACGAATCAATCGTTTTTAAAATTTATGTCTGTCTGTCTGTCTGTCTGTCTCTCTGTCTGTCTGTTTGTCATCACGTGAAAGCAGCTGAACAGATCGTAATGAAACTTTTTAATTGTATTGGTATTAGTTTAACTTAAAATATAGGGTATGTTTTATCTGAATAGGTTGAGTAGATCCAGCGATACAGCTTGACCCCTCTATTGTATTAAGTTGCATACAAAGTAGAGGTCATGATTGTTGGTTGTTGTCTAAAAATACAAATAGATGGTGTTAGTATTATAGAAAATGTAGAATAACATAACATAGTCAGCCCATCACTGTCCCGCTGCTGGGCATGGGCCTCTTCTTGGAATGAGAAGAGTTAAGGAACTGGATATTTAACAATATCGATTATCATAAATAGATTATATAACATAATCAGCCCATTACCTACTGCCCCAGTGCTGGGCACGGACCTCTTCTCGGAACGAGAAGAGTTAAGAAACTAGAAAATATGATAGAATTACATAACATAGTCAACCCATTACTGTCCCACTGCTGGGTATGGCTCTCTTCTCAAAATGAGAAGAGTTAATTAACTGGATATTGTTACTATTATAGAATAACATAACATTATCAGCCCATTACAGTCCCACTGCTGGGCACGGGCCTCTTCTCAGAATAAGAAGAGATGTGGTTAGTGTCATAGAATAACTTAACGTAATCAGCCCAACTACTTTCCACTGCTGGGCACGAGTGTCTTCTCAGAATGAGAAAAGTTTAGGGCTAATTCCATGAAATTCCATCACCTTAGCCGGTTGGTTGTAAAAACAAAATATAGTATGGTAGGTAAATAGTGTAGTCGTCTGTGTATACATTAGAAGACATTGTGTTCATAAATATGACACGATGTTATTTTCCGACATCCACGCGGACGGAGTCGCGGGCACAGCTAGTAAGTAATAATAATAAAAGTCAAGAGCAAAACTTTGTAGACTTCCAAACCCTTTAATACAAATACAATGTGTTATTGAAATAATTCAAAACCTCATAAGGGGTTGTTGTACTCATCAGTATGAACAACGATTACCATGGGACCAACCCTGAAATCGCGAAAAGAAAATCAGCTGTTCCTTACATGTTGTTGATTAATGTGAACACAAATGTGGGGAACATCATATATTTTTTTTACGATTTCAGGGTTGGTCCCATAGTAAAAGTTGTTCATACTGATGAGTACAATGACCCCTTAAGTGGTTTTGAGTTATTTCAATAACACGTGATTTTCATTAAATGGGATAAGATTGGCATGATGATGACTAATTTTTTGTTTTGTTTTTAGTTGATGGTGGTGATAAACGATCATTTGAAGTGTACTACAGTGAGACATCTACCCCTGGTTACCTGGCATTCCATGAAAGGTTACAGACTTTCTTACTGTGGTATGTGGATGCAGCTTCGTTTATTGATGTGGATGATGATCAGTGGACATTTTTCACAGTGTAAGTATTATTTGCTAGACAATTATTCTTCATTATAATATAAATACTCTAGTAAGCTAAGTGTAGTAGTAAACAAAATTAGTTAGATTTGTGAAAGGTCTCTTAAATATAAAATACCACAAGGTCTATTACAAAAAGCAAGATGATAGATACTATAATAAAACAAGTTCAACCGGACGTAGTGATAGTGTAAACCTAAGAAATGAGTAAGTTGCTAGATCTTACATGTTCATAGGAGGACACATAACAAGCAAGATAATTAACATACATACATATTATCACGCCTGTTTCCCATTGGGGTAGGCAGAGACCATGGATTTCCACCTGCTACGATCCTGACACACCTCTTTCGCTTCATCTACGTCCATTACCCTCGTCATGCATGCTCGTCGGCTTAGATAACTCTTAACCTGGCATTTTTTGAGAACATCCGCAATTTGAACGCGATACGTTCGCCGAGGTCGTCCCCTTCTAACTCTTCCATCCACACTCGCTTCGTATACTTGTTTCGTCAATCTCCTCTCGTCCATCCGCTCTATATGTCCAAACCATCTTAACATACCTTTCTCAATCTTTGTCACTACATCTTCTTTCACTCCACAACGCTCCCTCACGTTATTCCTTAATTTATCTCTCAAAGTTACACCACACATACTTCTCAAAGCTCTCATTTCTACTGCATTTATTTTGCTTTTATGTTTCTTCTGCCATACCCAATACCCAACTTTCACTACCATACATAAGTGTAGGCACTAACACTCCCCCATGAACAGCCAGCCGTGCCTTTTCCGACACTTTGCGGCTGTTCATGAAGGTGTGTAGTGCTCCATTCACCTGATTACCAGCACTCACTCTCCTTTCAATGTCCTTCACATGCTTGCCATCTCTCTTAAACATGGAACCCAGGTATACAAATTCTTTCACTTGTTCCACCTTTTTGTCACCTATCAAAATATTGCACTCTGTGATAACTTCTTCCTTTTCAAAAACCATAACTTTTGTCTTACTGACATTAACTTTCATTCCTATACTCTTCAAAGCACCATCCATAATTGTTACCATCTTCTGTAACTCCCCCTCCGACGATGCAAGGATAACTTGATCATTGGCATAGAGGAGACATTTGACAAGTACCCCATTAATTTCTAAACCATTTTCACTCTCTTTCAAATCTTTCAAACAACTGTCCATGAATAGATTGAACAGCCACGGCGACGCTACACATCCCTGTCTCACACCCTTATCGATGCTGAACCAGTCAGTGTAGGCGCCGTTAATCCTGACGCAAGCGCTAGAATCCGCATAGAGAGATTTCAACGCTTGAATCAGGCTGCTATTCACTCTATCCATAGATAGACAGTGCAGACCATAGTTCATTCCTCATCACTCTGTCGTAGGCCTTTTCCAAATTCACGAAAGCGCAATAGACTTTTTGACCTTTGGCCTTTATACAGATAATTAACCGGCCCAACAATTACCAAATATCCTGGAGAAAGATTGTAAGAAAAGAAGAGGCAAAAAAAAGATTTGTTAACTACTCAAGTAGCATTCTGTCAACACACCTCGGACACTAATATAACCACGTAGATTTAAGTTCAGTAGATACTTCGCGGTAGTACATTTTGTCGGCAAAATCCCTTGAACGAATCCTGCTACATTACACGTAGCTACCGCTGCCATTAAACATTGAGTGCAAGGATTTTAGTTTTAGTCGGTAGTTCACCAGAAAGATTTCTGACTGAAGCTACTAACATAACATAACGCCTGTATTTCCCCGAAGGGGTAGGCAGAGGTGTATATAGTACACGCACATTTCGCCAGTTATGTTATAAGTCCCATGTAATAGGGGGCGAGCCTATTGCCTTTAACCGGGCACAAATCCAGACTCCGGGCTGCTACTGAGAATTTCCTAATGAAAAAACCCAATAACACTTTGCCCGACCCGGGAATCGAACCCAGGACCCCATGCTCAGCAGTCGCGCTTGCGACCACTAGACCAACGAGGCAGTGAAGCTACTACTCTTACATAATTAAAAAAAAAGCTTCTGTTTTTGTTGTCTGAATTTGTCATCAACCAGACACGGCACAAGTAACTATCATCTCAATTAATATCATTCGTATTTATGTTTCACAACCTACATAAAACAAATTAAAATACAACACGCCACGTACAACGCGCGCCGCCTAGGGAAGCGTCTATTTGACGACGTCTGTGGTCTAGTGGTTCAAGTGTCGGACTGCTGATCACGAGGTCGTGGGTTCGATTCCCACAGGACACAAATATTTATGTGATGAACATAAGTGTCTGTGTTGGTCTGGGTGTTTCTTATGTATTACAAGTATGTATTTACAAAAAAAAAGTATATTAGTATTATATCCATTGTCTAGTACCCATAGTACAAGCTCTGCTTAGTTTGGGACTAGATGGTGCTGTGTAAAAACGTCCAGAATTATTTATTTATTTATTATTTATTTATTGAAATCTAAGTGAGTCGCGGTAAGTCGGATCGGTGGGAGGGGCTAAGTGGCCATTCTGTACGTAGTACTATTATTACCTATGTGTTCTGTGACGATGATTAAAACGTGTGCTGTAATGATTAAAAGGTGCATCTGTGGATGCTCGACAGAAGCGAAGATAACGGTGAAGTTTTTTCTCGTTTTACGGTGGTCGAGCGTGCAAGGACGCTTTAGCAGCTTCGCTTCTTTAAACATAGATAAGACATTTTAAGACTAGAGTATACCACCTTCTTGTCCATACAAAAAACTCCACCCATCACCCCTAAATGTTATCCGATTTAGTTTTTTTTTATATGTTATCGAAATTTGCTTGTGTTTTATTTTTTTGAAATTTTGCAATATCTTCATAATTACAGGCATCTAAATGATCGATTTTTTGTGCTGAAATTATGGCGAAGAACAATAGTTTTTATTAAGAAAAGGAAAACTATTCTTTGAAAAAACTAAACATATCAGAATCATCTGAATTATCAAATCTGATTGTATAAGCCAAGCGATTGACACCAAAAACAAAAGATTTTGTTAAGATTTAGGGAGTGAAAAAAGTTGTCACCTAAACGCTAATTTCATCAAAAAATTTAGGTAAAAAAAGCCAATGTATTGAAGATACGTTCTTCCATACATTGGCTTTTTTACCTAATTTTTTCCTAAAACCTCGCGGCAGGATGGTACTTGCCCTAACATTCTTACTTCTTTGGTAAATGTCGGTATGTGAATGGATATTATTTAATACCTTAACCATGCCTCATTCCAGGTTCGAGAAGTACCAGTCCAGTGAAGGTGGTACCAGGTACGCAACGGCGGCGTACGCGACAGTGTACCGCTATTACGCCTACCCGCGTCACTCACGACCGCGGATCTCTCAAGTGCTTACGTTGCCACCGTTCCGGAAACTCGGCATCTGCGCCCAACTATTACAGGTCTGTACTTGTCACTGATCATATTTTTACTTCGATCATGGAAAAAATATCGATACAGCACAGCACTTCATATTTTAAGAGGACGCTCCCAAAACGTAAATCCTACCCTCGCACTCCGCAACTGCGGGCTGCTCTCATCAATTTTATGCGAGTTGCAATAGAACTTATTTTCGAGAAAATCGTTCTCGCGCGTTTTACCACGGAAGTAAATGACGTAATCTCAAAAACAGTTTTTGTTTTATTACAAGAATACTAAACAATCTATTCAAATTGCCTCTAGCCAGTATTTAATAATCTTTATTATCTTCCTATCTGCATACATTTTATATAATAAAGGAGAAATGTTCGATAAATATCTAAAAACGCATGATTTTGAACAAATAAAAGTATCGAACAAAAATCAACCAATTGTGTAACTGTCTAGTCAAACGATAGATAATGGTTCAAAAACACATATATTAAAATTTGGCATTCATCAAGCATGTGTTCAACTCGGCATATTATTTCAAAAAGTCACCTTATTTTTAACCGACTTCAAAAAAAGGAGGAGGTTATGTATTCCGCGGGGTTTTTCACCGATTACTCCGAGATTTATGGGCCGATTTACGTGGTTGTTTTTTTATTTGGTAGAGGAAGCCCGCGCGGTGGTTCCATATAAATTTTATCGACTTATGTTTAGTAGTTTTTTAACCAGCTTCAATAAATCAGTTTATTTTAGCTTCGCCTATCTAGATGATCTGCTCATTGGTTCGTTTTTCTGAGAATTCTTGGCCGATTTGCGTGTTTTTTTACGACAATGATTGGAACAACAACAACCACAACAACAACTAAAAAGTATGAAATAAAAACTTTATAACAAAAAAAAAACCGACTTCAAAAAACTTAACTAAAAAGTAAAAAATAATCCTTGTATGTATTTCAAAATCTTTTCATTAACCAAAATTTTGAAGGCGGCCGTGATTTTCATGTACGTTCACTTATACTGTTTATTACTATAGATAATGCGCTCGACTGTACATTATCACGCAAAGGGTCAATCACGCGCCGCCTTCAAAATTTTGGTTTATGAAAAGATTTTGAAATACATACAAGGATTATTTTTAACTTTTTAGGGTTCCGTAGTCCTACAAGGAACCCTTATAGTTTCGTCATGTCCGTCCGTCTGTCCGTCTGTCCGTCTACCCGTCTGTCCGTCTGTCCGTCTGTCCTAATCCTTTACAGCTTAATACCTTTTACAGT
This sequence comes from Asteroscopus sphinx, assembly GCA_949699075.1. Classification (NCBI taxonomy): domain Eukaryota; kingdom Metazoa; phylum Arthropoda; class Insecta; order Lepidoptera; family Noctuidae; genus Asteroscopus; species Asteroscopus sphinx. The sequence continues at coordinate 13,172,026 of OX453022.1, read as the reverse complement.
TATAAACATAAGTAAATGAAATTTTGTTAAAAAATGGTTTAGATATAAATCTCAATTTTAAAAGAATAAAAAAATCTTGGTAACGTTTTTTAGGGGTGGCGCCCATACATGTGAAATGGGGATGAAATTTTTTTTTTCGCTGCACCCCCTCGTGTGGGGTATCATTGAATAGGTCTTCTAAAATGAAGGTAATGTTTCATACATCACTTTTTTATCAGGTGTACCATCTGCGAAATATAGCCCACCAAAGTGGCTTATAATGTGCCCCCCCCCCTGCCATTTCCAAACTATGCAACGTAGAAACTTGTAATCTTCCACGTTGATAGACTTTTATAAAAACTTTCTTTTAAAATTATTTCGAGTATAATGTGATTATATTTTTTTGAGTTATAGTGAGAAAACTGAAAAATACTTGAGACGTCCTAGTTCATAATAGGTCGATAAAAAGGTTAGATAAAAATGATCTTAGCAAATAATGCTCCTTTAGTTACTTTCTATTTTAAAAAATCACAAAAAGAAACTTTGTGTTATATTGATAACACAAAGTAACAGCGCCACCTAGCGCTAAATTTACGAAGTGTGTCATATGATACCGGTTCACGTGTACACTGCTGACTGGATTGGAGGAGAGTGGGTCCACAAGAAAACTCCCGAAGTTGTATTAGTTCCAAATTGTTCAGCTGGGTATGCTTGAGCGCTAGGGTTCTGCTGCTCGAATATATGACACACTTCTTAAATTCAGCGCTAGGTGGCGCTGTTTGCAAAAACTAAAATAGCAATGATTATTATTCGATTTGATTCGTTTGTAATTAAACCTACTTAAGGAACCCTATAATACTGAGCATGGCCCGACATGCTCTTGGGCGGTTTTAGTTAAGGTTTTTGAAGTCGGTTTTTTTTTTGTTATAAAGTTTTTATGGGAGCCTAGCCTTAACTATTCATAGAAAGCGTGGCCGCGAGTATAGTAGTGTGCATATGGCAACTTTACAATTATAGTGACCTAAATCACGCGTGTTACACGACCGTTTATCATCGAGAGATCGCTAGCTATATTGTGTCATCCTTTTTCCGCACGTACTCACTCCGCATCGCTTGCCCATTTGCACATATTCGTTACCTATGCCCCAGGCCAGCCATCGAACATTGAGTGCAAGCGATTTTAGCCTTAGTGGTGGTTCACTGGAAATATTTCTGACTGTATAAAGTCTCAAGCAACACAAAATAAGGGTTTTACACTTTTATCAATAAAACTTGTGCCACCACAAACTTCTCTGCCAACTATCATGTAGCTCACATAGCAACAAAAATCCAATACGCAAATAGAGACAAAAAACTTATACTTAATCCTGCTCACACATACACATTTTGACATATATGTTTTCTCACTTTGGTATTTTTATTTAATTTATAATTTGTCGATTTCCTATTCTATGTCTTCGTTTGGTTATGTTTACGTGCCGCATGCTGGCTGTAATTATAAATTTTACTTTAATAAAATATTGTATTTGAAGTGGTACTCACTCATGAAACATAATGCCAGTCAATTTGTATGCTGACTAGTCTCTCTTTTACACGTTTTAATGACACAAGACTGCATTGTTGCAATATCACACGTCGCTGAACCAACTACTCTCGCGGTATGGCCGATCTCAGACCAACGGACAAAATTAATATCCAATCTATCCATGATTTTTTTACCCTACTAGAGATAGAAATTTGACATATTTTGAATGGAGCTAATGTCAAATTCCTATCTCTAGTAGGGCAAATCGTGGATAGATTGGATATTAATTTTGGCCGTAAATGGGCGATGCGCGAAGTTTTAGTTATGTAAAATGTGCAATGTACACCCATAGAAATCTAAATAATAAGATAATAGAAGTGGTAAAGGCGCGAGAACTTGTCGCCGCGTACATGTGTCTCATACAGCGACAACACAGCCCCTAGACGCCACATAACAGGCGACCGATTTCTATCACACATAAGGGAAAAATCCTGTATGTAAGCCGCCACTCAAACAATTTGAATCAGTTACGACCACTTCTGTGAGCCGTTGACACTTCCGTGTTAGTGAACACAAAATTTACAAATAAATGTTATAATGACTTCTTGCACAGTACGATTGTGTTGTAAAAACAGCAAGTCTTTGAGTGTCCAGAAAGACGGCATAACATTTCATCGTTAAGTTAATAATGTCATTATCCAATTAGATTTTTCAACTGATTTAATTTTTAATGAGAGTTCATCTTATACTGGTTAATTCGTAACGGACACCAAAGGTGCAGACGGCACGTTGATGTCTTTCACAAAACATCTCTTTCTTACGCAAGCACTTAATACACTATCTCTTTCCCTCTATTTAATTGTCAATGTAACTAGTGATGTACTAAATCTGTTATCGATGAAGCAAAGTTCTCCATACTATCAACGAAATTGAAAAATATAGGTAGTAGAATATTTTGCAATCTACAAAAAAAAAAAAACTACGATTTCAAATATTATATAACAGCCAGGGAGTCTACTCCCGTTCAACGATAAACGAACTTTTGTTCCGACCGATACGTACACGATAAATGATATATGTACCTTTTTTAGGGTTCCGTAGTCCTACAAGGAACCCTTACAGTTTCGTCATGTCCGTCCGTCTGTGCGTCTATCCATCTGTCCGTCTGTCCTAATCCTTTACAGCTTAATAACTTCGACAGTTATAAATATAAGTACATGCAATTTTGTTAAAAGATAGTTTAAATATAGATCTCAATTTTAAAAGAATAAAAAATGCGTGATTATGTATTTTAGGGGTGGCGCCCATACATGTGAAATGGGGATGAAAATATTTTTTTCGCTCCACCCCCTCGTGTGTGGTATCATTGAATAGGTCTACTAAAATGAAGGTAATGTTTCATACAGCACTTTTTTATCAGGTGTACCATCTGCGAAATATAGCCAGCTAAAGTGGCTTGCAATGTGTCCCCCCCCCCTGCCATCTCTAAACTATGTAACGTAGATACTTATAATTCTCCACGTTGATAGACCTTTGCAAAAACTCTCTTTTAAAATTATTTTGAGTATAATGTGATTATAAATTTTTGAGTTATAGACAGAAAACTGAAAAATACTTAAGACGTCCTAGTTCAAAGGTCATTGACCTTAGAGAAAAATGATCTTAGCAAAGAATGCTCCTTTAGTTAGTTCCTTTAGTTAGTCCTTTAGTTAGTCCTTTAGTTAGTTAGTGTTCCTTCGTGACACACATTCGAGGCTCTTAAGGTCATCAGAAAACCTCACGTTGGCGATACCATCGCATTCCACAAATTTCTTTGGTAATTCTTTTACAGTTCAGGCTGCTCGCCTGTGGAATGCTTTGCCAGTACAAGTGAGGCGTGCTCAATCTTTGCCTATATTTAAAAAAAACTGGTAAATGATCGCTACCTATCATCACTGTAATTTCCGGCAGGTACATTATGTAATATTTAGACATATTGTATTGTATTTATTATGTTTATTGTATCTTATATTTATGTAGTTTTGTTATAGATATATGTATAGTATTTATGTTATGTAGTATATGTATTCTATTATGTTGTTACACTGCGTACTACCCCTCTCTTTACTTGCCCATATTGTCCATCCTAAGGTTGTCTGGAAGAAATCGCCTTGAGCGATAAGACCGCCCATTGTACATGTGTTCTATATAAGTCATATATGTTGCTATCTTCTTTTGTGTACAATAGTATTTGTATTGTATTGTTGAAAAAAAATGACTTTCCTTCGTACGTACGTATTTTTACATTTATTACGTATTACTAATTACTACATATTTAACTGTCGAAAACATTGAAAATTTAAAATTAACCAATAAAATTACAGTAAAAACTACAACAAAAGACCCTTCTTTTGTTGTACAAACAAAATTATAGATCTCAAACGATTTTAAACCTAATTGACTACTAAGTTATGTTAGAAATCGTAAAAATAAAGAAAGTCGCTAGCTAGCTACCAATAGCCAATAGCTATTTTACTTGGTCAGCTCACGGCAGCGCGGCGGCTGCCCGCTACACCTTAAACTTGTTGGTTATTCGAAGCAGTAGCCAATAGCTAGCTATCGTGTTGACAGATATCGTAGCCATTGATCGAAGTAGCCATGGCTATTTGTTGAATAGCCGCTATTTAGCTAGTTATTAGAGTAGCTACCCACTTCTAAGCCTTACTCCTGACCCCGCCTGGATCGAGTGCTGTATCAATCGAATTTGAATTCGAGTTAGTGTCAAATCGTACTGCTTTTTTCTAGGAATTGAAATTAGCTCGATTTGGTTCAGAGCTTGAACCAGTCGGGAGTAAGGCCCACGATGTTAATTTACAACTTCCACACGGACAGGGTCACAAGCACAGCTAGGAATGAATAATTTAGTAAAATAACAACTTTTGTGTCACATTCGATTTTATTTAAGATTTGCACGGATGTGTAATATTTCTCCATGAAGCTACTTGGTCTTTTACTTCTTTCGAAGGCCTCTTTGCGAAAAAATTCCTCAATTAAAATCAATCGCACTATTACATCCCTGAAAATGTTTGGTTTTGTTACATACATACATATTATCACGCCTGTTTCCCATTGGGGTAGGCAGAGACTATGGATTTCCACCTGCTACGATCCTGACACACCTCTTTCCCTTCATCTACGTCCATTAACCTCGTCATGCATGCTCGTCAATTTAGAGAACACTTAACCTGGCATTTTTTGAGAACATCCGCGATTTGATCGCGATACGTTCGCCGAGGTCGTCCCCTTCCAACTCTTCCATCCACACTCGCTTCGTATACTTGTTTCGTCAATCTTTTGGTTTTGTTAAAATCTATTAAATATCACAATAATACTGTCAAACGCGGTTTGACACGTAAACACTGAAAAAATTACTCAGTACTATCAGAATTTCGCTTTCAATTACTACTAAAATAATAAAAAAGATTTCAATACCCAAAAGAGACCTCTTGAGCAGTCGCATAATTTGAGGTTACATTGACGACAATTGTACAGTTTACTGTCTAATTCAACATTGTTTATATAAAAACAATCAGAAATATATCAAATAGGTTAGGTAAGGTTAGAACTGTGAGCGAGCGAAGTGAGTGGTGCCGCGGTAGCTGCCAGCGAGTACTAGAACCAAATTACAGTTATTATTTGTTATATTCATTAGTCACAAAATTTGTTTTATTTGATTATATCGAATGGTATTTATAATGGCTTTATTATAAAAGCTCAAAGTTACAAATGCACTATTCGAAGGCTATACATATATAAAATTAATTTATTTAAAAAATGATTAGTGGTGATTAGAATTTTTTTGTTTTTTTTTGTCCTTTAAATTTAAGTTATTTTTGAGTAGGTTCTTTTCTTTTGAATAACGTTTTATTTACGTGCTAATTAGCTGTTATAGTTTGCAATAATATTTGTTTTTGTTCCATGCTGTGTTCACTTTTAAATGTTAAGTAGGTACAATAATATTTATACCTAGACGTAGTACCTAGTATGTTAATGTAACATTTTGTGTAATATTGCTGGGTAAAATAAATAATATAATACTACTACTAAATTAATTACTTTATTATTTAATATTTATTTACTATATAAACGGACAATTACCTCTTTTAAAATATCCGCTTTACAAAATAATAACTCCATATTCAACACCAAATAAATACATAAAGATATTTTTAAAGATATAATTATCTTAATTCTGAAAGTACAGAGCACCCATCTTACTTTCAAAATTAAGATAATTTTGAAAGACTCCCTCCCTACATGTAATACTTACTATTATTATTAGTATATTAATTACTTTATTATTAAATAATATTAAAAGAAATAAGAAGCTAAAATCCTTATAATTAATACTACGTATTACATAAAAATAATATCGATAAAATAATATTTTATCGATATTATATCGTGTTGAATCTAAATCTGTCTCGTCTCTAACCCTACAAAGTTTGAAGTTTCTATGACATAATTACATTGTCAGGGCCAACCGGATCGCAGTACCCCGCTTCCTCATACCTCAGCTAGTGGCAGAATTGTTTGTACGCATTAAATTCAACAATATCCGTCTAGGGGCTGTGTTGTCGCTGGTCTCATAGGACACCAGTGCGCGAATCGTTTGCTTGATCATCGGTGCTGTTTTGGACGCAGAGTCACTAAAATTATATTTTGCAGCATAATATCTAACAGTGGATTTGTTTAAGGGGGCGTTTTCATATCAGGCAAAATTATGCTGTTTTTCGGTACATTTTAAGGAATAACCAAACAAAATCCAATATAACTAATAACTACCTCGTATAGATTGGTTCTTCATCTTCAAATGATAGGAACTTGATCATCGAAAATTTTAGTTTTTTATAATGTAAAATCGATCTGTCGTTGCCATTTTTCACAAATTGGGTTGAGTTTAGGTACATTTTTTGTGCTATTATTAACATATTTTACTATTTCTAAAAATACTATTTGTTGGCAAACATATTCAATTCTTAATGCTATTTTTTTTTATCTATATGCCATAAATAGTCGCAGAAAAAATTAAAACCGAAACTTATTTTTTCAAATTTTTTTCTCTTCTGGATGAATCTTAACCGATTGCATTAGGGGTTATTTTATTTTTGATACCCGTCTTGATTTATTGCACAAGCATTTTGAATGAAACTAGTCCGCGCGCGATCGCCGTCGAGAGTGGACACGTATCGCCTGTTTGGAGCGCCTCGAATTGAAAAAGATCGCTGTACAAACACAAAATATTCGATAAACAAAATTTGATACTTGACAAAGTAAGATTTTTATTCTATTTTATTTCGCTATAAAAAAAATTGTAAGTAGGGTTTCTAAAAGCCTATTCGTCCTGGACTTGGAGTGACCTGAAGGTGTACTTCGGTGACTGCTACTGGAACTCCTTGACGTGTTGTACTAGGTGAGCCGAGTTTGGGCTCGTTTTGTTAGTTATGATGACACCTTACCTCCGGACCTGATGGAGTGACCTGAAGGTGTACTTCGATGACTGCTACTGGAACTCCTTGACGTGTTGTACTAGGTGAGCCGAGTTTGGGCTCGTTTTATTAGTTATGTTGAGACTTTACCTCCGGACCTGATGAAGTGACCTGAAGGTGTACTTCGGTGACTGCTACTGGAACTCCTTGACGGGTTGTACTAGGTGAGCCGAGTTTGGGCTCGTTTTGTTAGTTATGTTGAGACTTTACCTCCGGACTTGATGGAGTGACCTGAAGGTGTACTTCGATGACTGCTACTGGAACTCCTTGACGTGTTGTACTAGGTGAGCCGAGTTTGGGCTCGGTTTATTAGTTATGATGAAACCTTACCTCCGGACTTGATGGAGTGACCTGAAGGTGTACTTCGGTGACTGCTACTGGAACTCCTTGACGTGTTGTACTAGGTGAGCCGAGTTTGGGCTCGTTTTGTTAGTTATGTTGAGACTTTACCTCCGGACCTGATGAAGTGACCTGAAGGTGTACTTCGGTGACTGCTACTGGAACTCCTTGACGGGTTGTACTAGGTGAGCCGAGTTTGGGCTCGGTTTATTAGTTATGATGAAACCTTACCTCCGGACTTGATGGAGTGACCTGAAGGTGTACTTCGGTGACTGCTACTGGAACTCCTTGACGGGTTGTACTAGGTGAGCAGAGTTTGGGCTCGTTTTGTTAGTTATGATGAGACCTTACCTCCGGACTTTAGGAGTGACCTGAAGGTGTACTTCGATGACTGCTACTGGAACTCCTTGACGTGTTGTACTAGGTGAGCCGAGTTTGGGCTGGTTTTGTTAGTTATGATGAAACCTTACCTCCGGACTTGATGGAGTGACCTGAAGGTGTACTTCGGTGACTGCTACTGGAACTCCTTGACGGGTTGTACTAGGTGAGCCGAGTTTGGGCTCGTTTTGTTAGTTATGTTGAGACTTTACCTCCGGACCTGATGGAGTGACCTGAAGGTGTACTTCGGTGACTGCTACTGGAACTCCTTGACGGGTTGTACTAGGTGAGCCGAGTTTGGGCTCGTTTTGTTAGTTATGATGAGACCTTACCTCCGGACCTGATGGAGTGACCTGAAGGTGTACTTCGGTGACTGCTACTGGAACTCCTCGACGGGTTGTACTAGGTGAGCCGAGTTTGGGCTCGTTTTCTTAGTTATGTTGAGACTTTACCTCCGGACTTGATGGAGTGACCTGAAGGTGTACTTCGATGACTGCTACGGGAACTCCTTGACGTATTGTACTAGGTGAGCCGAGTTTGGGCTCGTTTTATCAGTTATGATGAAACCTTACCTCCGGACTTGATGGAGTGACCTTAAGGTGTACTTCGGTGACTGCTACTGGAACTCCTTGACGGGTTGTACTAGGTGAACAGAGTTTGGGCTCGTTTTGTTAGTTATGATGAGACCTTACCTCCGGCCCAAACTCGGCTCACCTAGTACAACACGTGATGGAGTTCCAGTAGCAGTAACCAAAGTAACCTTCAGGTCACTCCATCAGGTCCGGAGGTAAGGTCTCATCATAACTAACAAAACTAGCCCAAACTCGGCTCACCTAGTACAACACGTCAAGGAGTTCCAGTAGCAGTGACCGAAGTACACCTTCAGGTCACACCATCAAGTCCGGAGGTAAGGTCTCATCATAACTAACAAAACGAGGCCAAACTCTCCTCTCCTAGTACAACACATCGAGAAGTTCCAGTAGCAGTCACCGAAGTACACCTTCAGGTCACTCCATCAAGTCCGGAGGTAATTCGTAAAAATATAAACAGCAAAAATATGTTTTTTGTAGGTAGTAGGTACCTACCAAAATTTTATTACAAAGAAATACGTAAAAAAAAATGAATCTTTCAAAGTATCAAAATGAGTTCACTTGACTACTATTATCGAAGTTAGCGAGCGTACACTTGTGTGTATGACCCGTGTCAATGTAGTAGTTCGATTCTGTACCTATCAATTTTGCGAACGCGTCCTTAAGGCTTAATTTATTTTGCATAGAATGCTAGAAATATGGTGGGCGTAATTGCGTATTTATGTGTTGGTAGCGGAAAACCGGCGACATGCGTTCCGATAGCAAAAGACACTAGATAACATTTCTATTCCTTTCCATTACCTTATTATTTAGATTTCTATGGTCGCACCACATGCGGCGGGCCTTTCTAATCTTTGCATGTTCATAGATTGTTCACATGGGCGTTACAGTTAGCGCTAATGCTGATATGGCAATGCTTATGCTGCGAAATGGCTAAATTTAGTTTTCATGTATTATTAAATGAGGTATCAGCATTGTTGTCCATATTTACACTTAATTAAATAAATACGTGTGCTTAAACTGTTGTTATTACTTTCAGGCTGTCTATTCCCACTTCATGATCCAACCAGAAGTAGTAGATATTACAGTGGAGGATCCATCACAGGACTTCCAGAGAATTAGAGATTATGTTGATGCTAAGAACTGCAGTGCTTTACCAGCTTTCCAGCTTGCGAAACTTTATCAAGGGTAATTATTACGAATCTCATTTATAACATTCTTTTAGGGGTTCCGTACCCAAAGAGTGCTAACGGGACCCTATTACTCTCGCTACGCTGTCCGTCCGTCTGTCTGTCACAGGGCTGTATCTTTGTAGCGGTAATAGATAATAAGTTGAAATTTTTACAAAATATGTGTTACTATGGTGGTATCACGACAAATACTAAAAATAAAAAAAGTAAAACCAAAGGGGACCCCCATACAAGAAGAAACCTCGAAAAACATGCATTTCTGTTCTATCTTCAAAACGGTAATACATACCACCGTCAAACTTGGTCTGATGATAGTGCATACTATGTAGTTTAGCAACAAATACTAAAAATACGACAAACAGAGATATATGTGATGGTGCCTGCGTAAGAAAGAGATACAAAAATTCATATTTTGCGCACTGTGCGTTGATGTCTTTTGATGAACCTCGTAAATTAAATCAGTTTCTATGGGGTATCAGGTCGATGGGTGGTATGGAACCCTTACTGCGCGAGTCCGACTCGCACTTGGCCGGTTTATTTAAATAAGTGCCAGAACATTATTCTTACGAGTTGCAAAAAATCTGTTGTTTAGATCTAATGGCTCGAAGTCTCCTGCGCGTGTTGTTACGTGCTACCCCTCTCTATACTTGTCCATTTTGTCCATCTTAAGGTTGTCTGGAAGAAATCGCCTTGAGCGATAAGACCGACCATTGTAATAAAGGGTATTTGTATTGGTTTATTTGGCGATTTAGATATCAAATTCAACTCAACTGGTAATAGACCTGCAAGGACTGATGGCAGTATATTTTTTTTTTCAAAGATATTGACCAATTTCTGTTTTTTTTTCATCTACATAAAGTTTACGAGTTCTATATTGACTTGTAATTTTATATTATTTTAGGTTCTCTGAAGAAATGGCGAACCAAGCCAGTAATAAATTCAAAATTAACAAGAAACAATCTCGACGCGTGTACGAGATCCTGCGCTTGAAGAACACCAATACTTCAGATAAGAATGCTTACTTGAACTACAGGCTTGACGTCAAAAACAGACTTAATGCACCTTTCCAGGTATGTTATCATTATTACACTCATCATCATTTCAAGCCGGCCGAAACTTGGCCGAAAGACGTCCACTGCTGGACATAGGCCTCCTCCGAAATCACTAAAACAATGAGTAAAGGCTAATGGTTATTGGTATTCGATTGTGTTTAGGTAGTATAATAATAGCCTTTCAGTTTCGGGAGCGTTTCCCTGACACCCAGTATGATGCCTATCATAGTCATACTCCATCGACCATATTGCCCAATCCTTATGTTGAATATAATAATGCGTACAATAAATTCTGTCAACTAGCCGAAGTGGGGTACTGCAATCCGATTGGCCCTACCAAGCCGGCTATTGGCTAATCACTAACGCGGAAGTTTTGATGGCTCACATAAGTGGTTGAAACTGACTTGAAGTTTTCAAGTGGCAAATAGTGGCAAACTATATCAGTGAATTTCACTGATGTGTTGACAACTTGACCGACATCGGTCGCCTGCTATGAGGCATCTATGGGGTGTATGGTCGATGTCGTACTCTTACATGCTTGCCATTCATGGAAACTCTTCATTCTTGGACTTTGTATTGCATAGCACAATAGCAATCAGTAGTGTAATAATGTTCCGTGTGGTGCCGGACATCAAGAATTGCATCACCCTATCTCTTCTCATGGGTGTCGTAAAAGGCGACCAAGGGATTCACCAGAGGATGGGCAGCAGCTTTCTCGGAGTATTTAACCAACCAACTGCGATCGCCAACCCGCCTGCCAAGCGTGGCGATTATAGTATTTGCCCCCTATTTATTTATTTTATTTTATTGGGGGTGGCCTATGTCCAGCAGTGGATGTCTTTCGGCTGAAATGATTACTTAAATTAATTTGGCTTGTTCGAGTTGGATAGACTTTTTATTTGATGTTTATCGTATGAATGTGATGTTGTTTACAGAAGAAGAAATTAGAAATGAAAAAATTGCAAAAGGTTCTCAAGCCTGAAGAGTATGCGGCAACACTGAGTGCGACAGGGCTGAGCGAGACGCACGGCCGCCTCGCCGGCCAGTACCTCGCGCTGGAGCAGGAGTACCGCCGCGTCATACACAGGATGGAACAGGACTAGTCGCTCACTCTGGACTCGAGTATCCACTGCTTAACGGAGCCTGAAGGTGGTTTCACACCGGCGAGGCGTGGCGTGGATGGGCCGAACCAGAATTGAAATTTGTGTAGCAAAATTTCAATTCACGTCACGCTCATCTTTGGTGTGAAAGGTCTGGATAGCCGATGATGTGCGAGGCGAGAATTGAAATATTTGTTGGTACAACATTAAACTTTATTGCTGCATGAATAGAGTACCTATTTATTACATTGCAAAACGGTACATCGCGGCGCTGGTCGGCGCGTGCTCGCGGTGTACATTTTTCGGCGTGAAAGGGTCAGCGAGATTTCAATTCACGCCTATCCCATCCAATCCTCGCCTTGCCGGTTTTAAACCACCTTGATACCATATCCTCAGACGGCGACGTTATGTTTAGTAGAACAATCGACATGGTCTATAAAAACTTGCCGCCTCAAAGCGCCCTTAACGAGTGGTGTATCAATTACTGCAGGTACACATACTATTTTTTTTTTGTTATTTTTTCATCCCACTACGAATTTTGTAAGAAGCGAGAGCTATTAAATTGTTGGTGATAAAGACGGTGTCTAGTTCAGTCTATGGTTCTAGTTTTTATCTATAGTAAAATAATACCCATATCTCAATAGTATTGATTGATGCATTTTTTTAATCAATAATTTCTTTGATCTCAGGTTGATTAATCAATTCTTTTTTTAATTTTATAAACCAATGAGATCATCTTATTGTTAGTGATTAAAATTGGAGTATGCATTAGTGTTTTAAGCAAACATTCACAAAAGATGGAAGCAAAGCTGTGGTAACATCTGGTATAAAAACAATGGAAGGGCACGGGGAAAACATGCGATGTCAGATGTCACATTTTTATGTTATTTGAACTAGCAATGTCATTGTATAGTTCAAATGTGGTGGAACGAAACGCTAAAACACTTTACAGTAGCATACACAGTCCCGGAGTAATCTTCATTCAAAGTTGTTGAAACAGTACAATAACAAGCAAAGATCAAAAGTTGATTCGCGATTTTCTCAGTTCATTGTCTTTGTGACATTGCATGTTTCCCCCTTATGCCCTTCAGTTATGATAAAGATGTTTTGTTCAAAATGTAAATGTTATGTTCAGGAACAATTTAATGTTTATTGTGTCCCTGCCTTTAATGTAATTTTTGTTGTTAAGGTGAATTATGTCTAATTACTTTTAGTTTTGAATACCAATGAATATGTCTGATTCAAGACCTAAATATCGCGAAATTGATTTTGTTATTAAAGTTGAAATGTAATTTTTCATAATAAAACACTCGATTTTAAATAAGATTTTATTTCTTTTAATAGTTGTCCACTAAAATAAAATGCAGTATTAATCATATGCAATTTACATTGTACATTGCATAATTTTTTGGTTGTTAAACATCTATTATGTGTAAAGACATAAATTGTGCAAAGAAACAATCGCTAACGAGCAGGATTCGAACCTGCGACTCCTGGCTCAATACGCCAGTTCAGTTTATATATTTAGATTTCGCTTCGCATGCGTAAATGCATTAAAAATAATAAAAGTGAACACAAATTTTGGGATCAGCTGATTTTTGTCCGCGTTTTCAGAGTTGTTCCTACAGTAAAAGTTGTTCATAAAAATGAGTACAATGACCCCTTTAGAGGTTTAGTATAAACTAAGAATAAGGTTGTATAATTAATAATTATGACTGCATTCTATGTGATCAAAAATAACCAGTGCCACTTTCAGAAGCCTCGGTTATTATGTACCTAGTAACTACTACCTGTCTGCTACGAGAATGCCGTTTTCCCTTCCCGCGCCCTCGTACCGCACCTCAAGCCAGGCCCGGCTAGTACCAATACTAACCAATGGCAACGCTGTAAAGTGCCTTAAGACAGTCTTTATAATGGTGGACCGCGGCATTCTCACAGCAGACGAGTAGTACAAGGAAACTGCTTGACATTGATTTAAACTATAATTTGCGTTTTACCGTCATCGAAGGAATTTGCACAATGCGTAAGACAAAATGCATTGTAAATAATTTATTCAACTGAAACACTAACATTCTTAAACTATTGCCAATGAGTCTACCTACTTCATACCTACCGTTATACAATGCTGTCGATTCTCTTGTTCGCGAACTAAACTTATTTTAATCTATCGCTCTCTTTTACTAAAAGAAGATATAAGAAAGGGATGGCAACAATTTTAGCGAAGTCAAATTTGTTGGAATCAAATTTTCCATACAAGTTTAGTCGTAATCTCGGAACGTGGCCACTAAAATACAAAGAAATGTAACACAAACTAATTTGACAGTTCTAAAATTGTTGCCATCCCTTTCTTTTAGCTACTATTAGTAAAAGAGAGCGATAATTTAAAATTTATTTGTATTCAAAAAGTAAACAGTATGATGAAGCGTGTATTTTTGTCCCGAGTCTTGTGGTAAGAGTTTGCTTACCGATTTTGTCCTACAACGCTTGCACTATAGATCGGCTAAAACGCTCGCGATGGCATTGCATTCACTGCATGGAGTTCCATAGACAATCTATTGCTAAAAGATGCTGCACAAAAATGAGACAACAATTTAAAAGCTAGTCCAACTATAACTTTTACTTATCCTTTGATTATTTACTTGCCTAGATAGACAAACGCGAGCGAAAATACGTAGAAAAAATAGACGCTAACAGTTAGCGGCTATTATTGTCCACTAAGGCAGACGGTGCGAGAAAGACACACACAGTAACACACACTGCGCGATTCTGGCTTGTTATTGCAAATGTAATCACAACGCGGCGCGGTATCTAGACAAGTATAATCAAAGCTTCTATTCTCTACCTATTAAGATTAATAGTACGGTTCCCTATTGTGCATTGATAGGCCAGTGCTAATAATAACAAGGTCCCAGATACAACCACTACGTAATACTGACAAACGTTTCCTACAAGAAAATAGTACCCTACATATTCTTGACTTGGGTACCACTCTCGAACCGCAAAACAGCAGTTCCTTTTTCAAGAATAACGCATCATACCATTCGTACGATCCCCATACTTCGACCTAAAACACGGATATTATAAAACTATTCTAACTGGGTTCCCTACTTGAAATCGAATGCCGTAGGATCGAATAACACTTGCTCGAAAACGTTAACTCGATTGTACTTAAGATCGGTAAATTATGAATGAGTGCGACAGTTCACTACCTCGATGCATGCAAATCTCGAATAGCCACAAGTTCGAATGATCGGCAGCGTGAAAGCTCATTATCTTGAAGCAGCATTTCTCGAACAACCATCAAATCTAATAGTTTTTATCCAAGTTAGTAAAAATATGCACGAGGGTAGTACATTCGACTGCATGACAGTGGTAACACTTGAATTAGAAAACCGCCCTTACTGCTTAAGTAATAAAGGCGCTGTCAATGTCAAATTGTTACCACTGACGTGCGGTCGACCGTACAAGACAGATGGAATTATTGGCAATATGTGGTAGTTTATCGTTGTTTATTTTTATTTCTTTCATAAGAATGCCCAGAATAACCAACAATAATAATATATTATTACTTGTTTGATAAGATAACTTCTTAATTGGTAATAAATCTCTTTGTTATTTTTTACTATTGCTGGCTAACATCATTATTTTTCATGATTATAGTTGATTAATATTTTCATTATTTTGATCTATTCGATTTGATGGTCGTTAGAGAAATGATGCTTCAAGCAAGATAGTGAGCTTTCGCGTTGCCGATCATTCGAACTTATAACTATTCGAGATTTTGATGCATCGAGGTAGTTAGTGAATTGTCGCGCTCATAATTGATCGATCTCAAGTACTATCGAGTTAACGTTTTCGAGAAAGTGTTATTTGAGGAACGGCATTCGATTTCAAGTAGGAGGGAACCCATTCTTATTAGGGTATACCCCTATTTTATTTTGTGTTCGGAAGTGGTGTCCTAGTAAGATTTAACGGCGTATTCAACACGAGAACTTTGAAACATATTATTTCAACATTATGTCTCCTAATGAAGGCTTTGCAATAAGTCACTCGTTTACAATATTTTTGATTATTTTTTTCTAGTAATTTCTACATTACTAGCAGATAGCATCAAATTCAGCTGTTGCTATGTTACCAAAATAGTTTAAAAAGAGATTCTAAATCAAAGCGCGTTCGAAGTTTTGGTAATACAATAGCTGTATAGAAACACCGCAGAATTTTTTTAATGGTTTTGTTCAATTTTGGACGGCGGCAATTTTTTTTTCTTTTGTTTCAATGTCTGTTCCTAAAAATATTCAACGATTAGTTTTAATTTTTTTTTTGGAATGTAAAGTATCTCGTTAGAGAGCAAATCGTAATTGTTCTGATGAGTATCCTTCGTGTAGCAGGCAGTAGCAGGTTTAATGTGATCGAGACATGTTGTCTGCCACGTAGTACACCTCGCCGAACCATTCACTGTGCTCGTCCAAGTACCTGTGAATGAAACAAGATATTTCATTAGAAATAGAACTTTCATTTAAAAAAAAGTAAAATTATTTTTTGTAAGTGCAGTCGATCGCACGTCAGTGGTAACAGTTAGACCTCAACAGCGTCTTTATTTCGTAAGCAGTAAGGGCAGTTTTCGTAATTCAAGTGTTATCACTGACGTGCGGTCGACAAATGTAATGTTTTTACATTTGGCTTAAAAATAAAGTAAAGTATATTGTACTTTATACTTACTGTACGAACATATCAATGTGCTTGACAATCAATTTCAGTTTAAAATCTGGCATCTGAGTAGCGTTCAAGAAGTCTGGCAATTTCACTGTAACATGAAAGTAAGTTTTTTTTTATAATCTAAGAATAGCATATTATTTATTATATTCTAGGTTCTTCGTATTGTATAATAAAGTTATTACAAGTGGATTACCAAAGAGTCTGGCAAGATGAATGGCGCCATACACACGGCAAGGTAAATGTTCTGTTCCTTCGCGGGGAATTATTTGCCACTTCGCCACCTGACAACAATAAAATTCTGGCACTTGAATGAAAAAAAAAAAACAAGTGATGTAGTGCCTTTAAATTTATGCTACGATAACAAGAACAATGCAATGTTTAGTAGTAACATTTTTCCGGGGGCTTAATATGAGCTTTAAAACAGTCTTCTGTGGCAAAACTTGTTTGCTTTGTTTAAGATTTTAGGCAAATCAGTTGTGACTGGCCAAACAGGCCAGGCCTCTTTATTTTGTTAGAAAAAAACATGTTAGAGCTATTTCCAATAAAAAATATTGTCTCAGTAGAACCAGGACAGCGACTACTCGCAAAATCAACAAGGACATAATCGAAACGACACGATAGTGCTCTGCGTTCGTACCCTACTCTTACAAACGTTCGGATTCTTTGTCGTTTATCGATATGTGAATTTTTACGACACACACATAATATTCAGAGTGAATGAGTCAAAAACAAAAGAAATATTGTCAATGACAACAAAGAGTAGGGTTACGCTTACGACCGAAAATTGTCGATTAGTATCGTTCGTTGCTTCGTATAAACGATAGTTAAATCCATGGTATAATAAAATGTTTCGCCAGGTACTCTCTTCCCGTGACAGCTAGGTCACGTGATTGCCTCCGTACTACGTCATCGGCTGTGGAGCCAATAGCGGGCTGTTATCGTGACACTTGTCAGTTTGATGTGCTGCCACTTTGTGTAAATAAATTACCCGAGCAAAATGCATTTTTTCATTTACTTGCTTCTATAAAGAATCACTTTTGAACTAGTCATTTTATACAGTTTCCTTTAATAACCAATTAGTTGAATAACACGAGATAACAAATAGGCTAGTTAGGAATTTATTTTATATTCATTATGAACAAAAATCTCCTTTAAATATATTGAAGATATCAATCAATGGCAACACTGATCGTGACGTAGCTTTGAGGCATCGCGCTGTCATCGTGGAAAGAGAATACCTGGCGAAACATCTTACTATACCATGGTTAAATCGACGTTACTGTAGGTTTCGACACAACAAATATCACGATATGTCGATTTTGCGAGTAGACGCCCTGGGGGTCTACTCCCGTTTGACGATATTCGATAAATCGTACGATTCATCGCACAATTTGCTACTCCGGTCAACCATCGTTCCCTTATCGCATGCGGTGATCGTGTTTTGACGTTTGTTTTTCTCATCTCCGGTAAATTGTATACGATTATGAATCGTAGTCTGTCTTAATTGTGCCTTTTTTGTGTGCCTTTCTTTATTATGTAAGTATCAGTCGGAACGAAAGTTCGTACTTCGTTTGTCGTTCGTAAAACGCGAGTAGACCCCCTGGTTTCGACACGATAAATGTCACGATGTATCGACTATCGTTTTTGCGAATAGACCCCTGCCATAGAATATATACTAAAGACAAGAAGCGACACTTAAGCATTGTGCTCGTAAAATTGCTCGCGGCTGTGTGCGGGTCGGGGCGAGCGCGGGGGCCGTGCGCGGTGCGCGGCGTGTGGAACGGGCAGTCTCTCGGCTGCCCAGCCAAGGCACAGCGGTGACAATTGCATTCACGCGCTCGCTCAAGGTCACCGGCGAGCGAGCTCACACGTACACGGAGTGTCACCGCTGTGCCCACAGAAATATATAGAATGGCCATGTGGGCAGGGCGCGCGTGGCAGCACCATGCACCATAGTGCAGGATATTTCAAAGCCTTTCTCAGCACGCCTTATGACTTGTTTCTATAAATACTGTAACAAAAACCCGCAAAAATGCCTTATTGTGCTGTTTCTAACTGCAGAAACACAAACTGTAAAGTACATTTGATTAAAATTATTATTTTAAAAATAATGACGTCAAAATATAAGGCGTAGTTTGTTCGGAAAGTTGTCACGCATGAATCGCAAGTAAAATTGTGACTACAACAATTCTATCTATTTCTGTGGCTGTGCCCCTGCTTAGTAGTGTCGGTTGAGGACTAGTGCTGTGTAAAGCGACCAGGGGGTTGATTCTCGCGTCGTAGACATTATATTTAACTCGACATAATGTCGAAACAAGATAGCGGATGTCGATTGAAAATAAAATTTCATATTCTCAGAATGTCACGTCAGAGATATGTCTACGCCTAGCGCTCTAAATACAAGGAGTGGTTCAAAGCAGTTGACATTACCGGCGACATTTTTCGTAGAGATTTAAAATTAGAGATTATCTCGAATTAGACATTTATCTCTATAACGCGAGAATTAGGGCCCAGGGACCCAATTCTCGGGGAGTAGATATGATATCACGTTCGATAAATATCGCAAGAACTGCCAAAATATCGAATTAATTCAAGTTTCCGTATTCTCGGAAAGTCACGGTAGATATATATCGATACAAAACCGTTAGATATGCAACTAGATACTGTATCACATTCGATAAATATTGCAACAAATGTCAAAATAACGAATTGATTCTTATTTCCGTATTCTCGAAAAGTCACGGTAGATAATTGTCGATAGAAACCGTTAGATATGCATCGATTGGTCCGGAGCACACGATGCTATGTCTACTGAATTATCGAGCGTAACGCAACTTTTTTTTTTGCCGTGGGGTAATCCTCATGGACGCACTCCACCCGGTGTAGGCGGAGCCAGTGTCGGACTCTAACCGACTAAAACCACCACGGTGTTACTTCAACTACCTTGGCCGGGGGCGTGGGAACCCGTGAGTATTCACACAACCACCCCCGACAGGTCCCGGCCAGCCACAAGCAGGTGACCCCTTCTACCCGTGCGGCCTAACGCCGTCCGCACCCTCCTCGGTGGCGCACACGGAACATTGCACGCTACCTCACCTCACGGGCCTTTATCAGCTACGCCAACTACGCCCGCTGTGCCAACTACGCCAGCTGTGTCAGCTACGCCAGCTGCTGGTCGGGCAGCAGACATCCCCAAGTCTACTGCTCGCAGGCCCTACCTCCCGTATTTTTTTATAGAGGTTTTCTTCCTCGCGGTCTGGGCGGTGAAGCCAAGAACCTCGGTCCCAAGAGGCGCGAGAACACTACTCAGCGGGCAGTCCTAGGATTACGAGATCGATGGAGGCAGGGTAGGACAGTCCCCCCGCTGCCTGCCCAGTGGCAGGGTGAGTGCACACCGGGTCCGCCCCTGCTCCTGCACTGTGGCCTCTGTTGGCTTCAGAGGGACACGTGGATCAACTCTCCACTGGCCCAGAACGGGCCCCTCCCGCGCCATAATATTCGCCACAGGCAATAAGATCCTCAATGATTAATCCCTCGAAAGGATTCCATTGCCCGTACCCAGAATGCACTGGCCAAACAACTGCCATTCCCTCCAGACGTGTCTAGAAGGACAAGCAGCCGTCAGGCATACGTGGAGGTTTTCTGGCCAGCACCCTTGCAGCAGCAGCCTCAGACGGCAGAAACAAGGGTACATTGTACAGAACTACTTCGTGTAATAGAAAATAGATCTGTTCATTCAATTTTAAATAGAAATAAAAAATCTATTTAAATTATAGTTTTATTTATTTACTCTTATAATATGTATAACATAAAAATCATTAATCAGTCATTACAATAAAATTAATGTAATCATTAGTCAACCAATTGAAATTATCACAGATTTACAGTGTTTTACAGTGGGACTCTTTACAGTCACTGTGTCCCTCAAGAGCAGATTCACTTATTGTGCTTAGTATATGCTCCTCCTCTTGACTGAGAAGAGGTGGAGGAGAACCACCACCTGTAAGGTTGGCAGACCTCCTAACCACCGCCTGCTTTCTTTTTACTTTGGCTTTCATGTCTCGCCACGTCTGAAAACAATGAGTATTGGGTAAATCTGATTATGTGGGGGACAATTCCAATGAATGAGTCGGATGAATTATTATGTTACTTTTGTACAAGCAAGCAATAGCGAGCGAATTAAAAAACTTACTTTACGCCATTCACTCCACGATTGTATAGACCCGGGAATGGAGTTTAATTCATCTTCTATGTTACGCCAACGCGCGGCAGCATTTTTTTTGTGAACGAGGCTGAGAACTTCCCTCTTCGGAGTTCTTCGTCAGCCGCCAAACACTCGACCAAGCGAACTTTTTGAGCTGCGCTCGGATATGTTTTTTTTTGTTTTGGCTGGCTCATTGTTGGTTTTATATACTATTTTATTATAAATAATATCTAAATAACTTTTATGACAAAACCAATTTAAAACTGTCTAAACAATGTCATATGTCACGCACGTCAAGTTATTCACGTACCGTTCCACAAAAAAACCGCATGTTATTGTTAACATTTATATTATCATTATTATTAATTAAATACTGTATAATTACACGGTTTTATAATGTAAACAACAATAAAAAACACATTAAAAATATAAATTAAACCATAGTTGCTTATTTAAAGGCATAACAAAGTTATCGTTTATATACTGTCATGAAAAGCGGAACGTACATATCGATTACTAATTTATCTATTGTCCTCGAGAATACGCATTTTGGCGCGCCATCGATATTTAGAATAGATATAGGAAGTGATATGATAATATCATATCACTGAAATATCGCATTAAACGAGAATCGGGCCCCTGCACAGACTAGTAATCCTCTAGACGCCTATTAGCCGGATACCGCCGGTCATAAAGCATATGCAGTAGCACTGCATATCTTACGCCCAGCCACCAATCGGGACGTTACTCCGTCAGCGAGCGGCACCAATCATATTACCGAACATTTGAGCCGACCAATCATAACGCGCCGTCCGCCCCCCGGTCCCCGCCAACATTTTACGACTGTGTTCTCATGCAAAGCTTTGTTTATGTGGCGTCTTGAGGCTTGCTGGTCTGTGGGGCCAGGAAGTATGGCTGTGTTGGTACCTTGTCGAGCAGCAGCGACAGCGGGGTGCGGGTGGAGGCGGGCGGCGGCGCGGCCTGCGCGGGGCGCGCCCAGCACTCGCTGATGGACGAGCCGCTGCTGCCCACGCTGGAAAATATACTGCACTCCTTGTCATCATACCCGCTCCTCACGATACCGGTCAACGTCAGCCGCCTTCTGTTAGCAGTTCTCATATCGTCGGTTAAAAGGTAAAATTCACTTAACCCCCAGTTTCTGGAAGGTTGATCAATTTGATCTGTTGTCAAATCTCATGTCAGCTCCTGTGATTGGCCGGCAAAAATGGTAACAACCAATCACAACGCATGACCTGAGATTTGACAGCTGATTAGTAAATTTTTGCGTTGACCAGCCTTTCAGAAACTGGGGGTAAGTGACATTATCAGAAAAATTACTTTTTTATATTTCAGATAATAATTTTAATTTATTAATGCCGAAATTGAAAAAAAAAGATTTTCGGTAAAAATTACACTAAATGTTTCTTATTGTATGTGTGTCATGTTTTTATTTTCGGCCATTATAAATGAAAATATTAATCTGAAAAATAAAAAAGTAATTTTTGCTGATAATGTCACTTAAGAGGACGCTCCCAAAACGTAATTCCCACCCTCGCACTCCCCTTACACATCGCAACTGCGGGCCGCTCTCGTCAATTTTATGCGAGTGGCAATAGAACTTATTTTCGAGAAAATCATTCTCGCGTGTTTTACCACGGAAGTAAATGTCGTAAATCTCAAAACAGTTTTCTTTTTATTACAAGAATACTAAACAATCTATACAAATTTCCGCTAGCTAGTATTTAATAAACTTTATTTTCTTCCTATTTGCATATATTTTATATAGCTATGTTAAATAATAAAGGAGAAATATTCGAAAAATCTCTAAAAACGCATGATTTTCAAAAAATAAAAGTATCGAACAAAAATCAACTAATTATGTAACTGTCTAGCCAAACGATGGATAAAAGTTCAAAAAAACATGAATTTAAATTTGACATTCATCAAGCATGTGTTCGACTCAGCATATGTTTTCAAAAAGTCACCTCATTTTGGGAGCCTAGCCTTAAGGCCAAAATTAATATTCTATCTATCCACGATTTACCCTACTAGAGATAGAAATTTGACATATTTTGTATGGAGCTTATGTCAAATTCCTAT
The DNA here is from genome assembly GCA_949699075.1 of Asteroscopus sphinx. Classification (NCBI taxonomy): domain Eukaryota; kingdom Metazoa; phylum Arthropoda; class Insecta; order Lepidoptera; family Noctuidae; genus Asteroscopus; species Asteroscopus sphinx. Next base: position 13,149,325 of record OX453022.1, on the reverse strand, counting down.
CTCTAGTGGGGCGAATCGTGGATAGATTGGATATTAATTTTGGCCGTTAGTGAATTTTACCTTTAAACCGACGATATTTGTCCAAATATCGTCGGTTCGAGAACATTTCGAAGTAACACTTTCAAGATAATTAGGATTGGCCCAGCGGCCATACACCCCATAGACGCCTCATAATAAGCGACCAACACATTTATGAAATTTCACTAATGTAGGTCGCCACTATTCGCCACTTGAAATCTTCAAATCAGTTTTGACCACTTACATGAGCCGTCAAAACTGTCGCGTTAGTAATTAAATTATTTATAATTTATTGCGTGAAATATGGTACAGAGGATATTATAAATTAAATGTATTTTCCACATATTAGCTAATAGCCGCCTTGGTAGGTCCAATCGGATTGCAGTACCACGCCTCTGCTAGTGGCAGAATTTATTGTACGCATTATATTCAACATTAGGCGTCTATTGGGCTGTTTTGTCGTTGGATTTTATAAATCATAAAATCGTGATGAAAACTAAATTGAAACCAACCGATTATTGAATTTTTGTTCGTTATAGACCCCTCGTTTTAGAATTATTTCCTTTTTTTAAATAAATGTTCCACTAATGACTGATAAAATATTTACCAAATGATAAAAATGTTGCTCAGGGCAATAGTGGTATACTTGACCATTTGACTCTGTATTAGGTTGTATTTGAGTTATTCTGATAGTGACTCACGGCTAAAATTAATATCCTATCTATCCGCGATTTACTCTACTAGAGATAGAAATTTGACATAATTATTCTCTAGTAGGGCAAATCGTGGATAGATTTGACATTAATTTTGGTCGTTAGAAAGCTTGTTTGACGATGAACTGAAAACCGGAATTGTTAGTCTAAAAACCAAAAAAAAATGAGATGTTCCAGTAATGTCTCGGACCGACGACATTCCGGTTATATTGGCCAATACAAAATGTACCCTATCAATATTAAAATAAAGTCTATTTTGTATTGGTAAAATAATGGAAATATTTGTGCAAATACGAACGCCGAATGGGCCTTAACACAACGTGACCGGATTCAGGATAGCGGTATGGTTTAGCTTTTTTTTCTGGATTTATTGCAGCGGTTGACAAACAAGACTTATTCAGCAATGGTCGGCTGTTAGGACATAAGCTTGTACTTTTTATATTTACCTAGATGACATAGTTTCAAACGTCCTTGGCTCTCCAGTTGAAGTGGATGGAGCCGGCTCTTCATTTTCAGATTGGGACACCACTGATTTGTGAGAGCGAAGTCTGTGAAGAAAAAACACTAAAATATTAGTAAATATACATTAACTTTGACGGAACATTAAGACCCACATTAATTAATTGGAATGCCGGTGGTAAGATTGACAGTTTTCCAATTCGCTTACCTAAGGCCCAGATACATTGAAAAAACTCTTTCAACATAGTGGCAGAGGGGAAGTAGTATCACGAGCAATGCTATCAAAATGTAATAGAAAATTAGATCATTTGAAGATACTATTTTTCATTTTCCAAGTAAGCAGTCAGCTCAGTAACACCAAAACGACATTAAAGGCGCTACTAAGAGTCTAAGAGCTAAGTGGCGCCCCCATCAGTAAATAAATAATTACTCGCTGAGTTCATCAAGAATCGAAAATTCGTTTTTAACCATTGAAGTACAGGTACCTTAGTTTAATCAGAAACTATTAACTCTATAAATTATAGTTCGCTGTGTGCCAAAAGTGGCCGTTTTTGTCATTTTTACTGTCTACAACTACAGCCAACTATAATTTACAGGGTTAATAGTTTCTGGTTAAACTACAGCACCTGTACTTCAATTGTTAAAAACGTATTTTCGATAAATGATGTACTCGGCGTTCGCAGGAGAACGAAAGTAACCGACATAGCCCGAAGAATTGCCAAACTTAAGTGGCAGTGGGCGGGGCACATTGCTCGCAGAACGGATGGCCGATGGGGCAGTAAAGTTCTGGAGTGGCGACCGCGTACTGGAAGGCGCAGCGTGGGTAGGCCCCCCACAAGGTGGACCGACGACCTGGTGAAGGTCGCGGGAATCCGCTGGATGCGGAAGGCACAGGACCGGTCGTTGTGGCGATGTTTGGGGGAGGCCTATGTCCAGCAGTGGACGTCTTTCGGCTGAAATGATGATGAATGATGATGTACTCGGCGAGTAATATTTTTTTTACTGATGGGGCTTGGCTCTTAGTAGGGCCTTAAGAGGTTTGACAGCTCCGTCTTCAATGTGAGAGCTGTTTATAAATACGGGAATACGGGCATTATTGTTTGAATTTCAACCTCCTTGCGACGTTCCCGCTGCGTGTGGCAGGGCGTTCCTCTCGCGCTTTGGATCCCCCGACATGATTTTCATCAGTCGTTGAGTCACTTGCAGCTGCAGTTTTATCGTTGGAATCACTCTTCGACGCTTGAATATCATCGTGGTTGTTTGAATCACCTGGAAAAAAGGACTTTTTATAAAATATCTGCTAATGACACGATAGAAAAATACATCATGTAATTGAAAATTACTCAAATATAAACTTTAAGAAAAACGTGCAAATAAACATTTCATGTCAAGAATGCGTCATTCCAGTTGATTTTCCGGTGGCAAAAACACGAAAGTCACAAAAATATTTTAGTTGCAATGGACATTGAACCATGTGTCATGAAATTAAGGATTTTAATTAAAACAAGTTTTTTAAAGTTTACCTTCGCTTTTCTCAGCATCCATAGGATCAGGTGGCAGATGCGAGTACTCCGGTATCTTTGGGCTCTTGAGATCTTCCTCCACTGCAGTTACAGTTTCATCCTCAGTCCCCATCTGCTCATCTTCATACTCAACATCTCCCTCCAACTCCTGCTTCTTACATTCTTCTTGTCTAAAATGTTTACTTCTTATTTTAGGTATAATCAATATTTTAAAGTATGAAGTATAGTTCTTTATGTGATGTTGTATTGTTGTGTAAGTTGTATGAAAATTACTTACTCATCAATAAACTGGCCGCAAATCTCGTGATACTGGTGTAGTTCTTGCTTATACAGCAAGTGTCCGCGTAATATAAAGTCGAAGTATACGCGAAGGCCGTCTGCTACCTCACGGACTAAGTTCAATCTGCAATTCACACACACACCCGATATACCGAAAGTCCGTCACTTTCGAGAAAACCATTCCCGATGCAGCAACGGCTGCCAAGGGGACATAGTGGCGCAATGCCCCAGTAAGCCGAGGTCCGAGCCCTCACTTGGGGGACGCCCTTATGCTGTTTTGCAACCGCGATTTTAGTTTATAAGTTAGGTTTAGGGTTATTTTTTTTTTTTTTTTGCGGGATTCGCCGCCACCAGTCCGGTTATGCAGTAATAGCACCTCGGTGCTGCATGCGAGAATCAATTGGAGGAAAATAACTTGCGGCTTCGCCCGCGTAAAAAGTTTTTGGGAAAAGAAAAACACGAATCTTCCTTATTATTATTTAATTTGAAGAGTATTTGTGTCAAGTGCGATCCCAGGAGGATTTTTCATAGAAACTTCAACACCCCCTTTTCTACACCCGTTCAGTTTATTTTTGAAAAATTCAAAAACACGTATTTTATTAATTGCTTTAAAGATTATTTATACCGAGTTTCGACTCATTCTAGTTACGCAATAATATTCTTGCATCACAGACCAGTAAGCCTCAAGACGTCGCATAAACAAAGTTGCATGGGAACACAGTCGTAACATGTTGGCGGGGACCGGGGGGCGCACGGCGCGTTGTGATTGGTCGGCTCTAAAGTTCCGTGCTATTATTCCGTATAATTGGTGCCGCTCGCTGACGGACTGACGACCTGATTGGCGGCGGGGCGTATGATATGCAGTGGTACAGCAAATGCGTGGTGACCGGGGGTGTCCGGCTAACCGGCGTCTAGAGGCTGACTGGTCTGTCTCCCATACAAAATTCATAACCCTATTGCATCCTCTTTTAGGAATATTTTGGAAATTAAAAGATTAGTGTATCACTACTTACTTTAAAGATTATGTTCCCCAAGTTTTGAATGAATCGATCCAGGAAAACCGGCCAAGAGCATGTCGGGCCATGCTCAGTATTATAGGGTTCCTTAAGTAGGTCTAATTACAAACGAATCAAATCGAATATTAATCATTGCTATTTTAGTTTTTGCAAACAGCGCCAACTAGTGCTAAATTTATGAAGCTAAATTTAAGAAGTGTGTTTCTTTTTGTGATTTTTTTAAATAGAAAGTAACTAAAGAAGCATTATTTGCTACGATCATTTTTCTCTAAGGTCAATGACCTATGAACTAGGACGTCTTAAGTATTTTTCAGTTTTCTCACTATAACTCAAAAATTTATAATCACATTATACTCGAAATAATTTTAAAAGAGAGTTTTTATAAAGGTCTATCAATGTTGAAGACTATAAGTTTCTACGTTGCATAGTTTAGAAATGGCAGGGGGGGGGGACACATTGCAAGCCACTTTGGCGAACTGTATTTCGCAGAGGGTATACCTGATAAAAAAGTTGTGTATGAAACATTACCTCCATTTTAGTAGACCTATTCAACGATACCCCACACGAGGGGGTGCAGCGAAAAAAATATTTTCATCGCCATTTCACATGTATGGGCGCCACCCCTAAAATACGTAATCAAGATTTTTTTATTCTTTTAAAATTGAGATCTATATCTATTCCATTTTTTGTCAAAATTTCATTTACTTATGTTTATAACTGTAGAAGTTATTAAGCGGTAAAGGATTAGGACAGACGGACAGACGGACAGACGGACGGACATGACGAAACTATAAGGGTTCCTTGTAGGACTTCGGAACCCTAAAAAAGATTTTTCTTACACCCTATTTCACCCCCATAGGGTTAAAATTTCCAAAAATCCTTTCTTAGTCGGTGCTTACATTACAAAAGGAACCTACTGTCCAAATTTCATGTGTCTTCTTGAGTAGTTTCGGCTCTGCGTTGATGAATCAGTCAGTCAAGACATCTATCTGTCTTTATATGTATAGGGATATAGATAAGAGGGTAATAAGATTCAAAATCATTTCAACTTGACAAAATCCTTTGGCATGGCTTGCCGTTGGTGAGCGGTTATTAGTCGTAGGAGCTTACCTACAAGACACGTCCAGCATGTCGGGTTTCTGCGGCGGGTCGTTCCTGGCACGCGTGGGGTGCCAGGCGCCGGCGCGCGCGAACCACTTCACGAACGACTCCAGGATCTGAGCGGCGCACGGAGTCGCCGGCAGGCGGGACAGGCGGCCCCGCTTCACTACCAAGTGGTAGTCGAACGTTAGACGATCGCTGCAAAGATATCAAAGTCGGTGGTTTTATACGTGCACCCTGTGGGTATCAGTCGCTACCGTCGGCGTCGGTCGAGTCGCGTCCAATAGTTTGTTTCAGGCCTTAATAATCAAAAATGACAGTATTTTTGTCTAAGCATAAGTTTCCAGGTCTTGCACTGAAGTTTTGGTTCTTGATTTGTGCGCTAAACTTCGATGTTGCAGTTGCTTAAAAATAAGGAAGTACCTACATAGGGTTAAAAATTAATTATTTGTTTGTAATAAAACAAAGTTTAACCGGATTAAATCGCGTATATTATTTAAATAATTTAAATAATATACGCGATTTAATCCGGTTAAACTTTGTTTTATTATAATGTGTAGTGATGTTATTTGTTTGTCTTGTTTGCTTGGAAATTAAACCAATAAAAACCCTTTAGGCGCGATTGGTCCAATTCGCGATTAGTCCGTATTACTAATTATTGGCTAGTGTACCGTAAAGCAGAAGGTAGTGCGATGTGTGCCCGCCCTACGTTTGCGTTGGGTGGCGGCGAGCGCGGCTGCGAGCCTGAGCCAGACGCCGAGGAAGAATCCGTGTCCACTGTCTCCGGCCCGTCTTCAATGTGATCTGAGTACAGAAATAAGTGTACGGTCAGGGGATCCCCGTCAGGAACAAAACAAGAAGTTATCCTTACATAACCAGCCCATTACTATCCCACTACTGGGCACGGGCCTCTTCTCAGAATGAGATAGATTCAGGCCTTAGTCTAGCACGCTGGCCTACTGCGTATAAGTCATCATTAAAATTGATATTTTTTTACCAGTTCATTATAATGCAAAATTTCGCAACTACAATACAAGCATAGATGACAGGAAACATCATGCGTCGAACTGAGATATCACAGGGCCTTGTCCGATCCCCAATGAAACTTGTCTTTTTGTTTGTTTTATTTAAAAGGTTAGCTGTAACTTTGACGTTACCCACCAGATGGCGCTTAATCGTGAGGTCAGCTGACAACTCTATGGGTATAACGCAAATCTTAGCGCGACGTGACACTACATTTTCTCCCAAATCACACCTACCGCAAGCCCTCATAAGGAACTTCGTTCCAAAAACGGGGTAAATAGATAAAAAATAGCAAAGATTTTTTTGCCAACGACATTCAACATGGTCGCCAATAAAATAAAATAAATACCCGACTACGGCAAAGCTTTAGCCTCCTTATAAGGAGGTTTATGATTTTAGCAGGATATGTATGTAGGTATGTATTTATGTTCATTTGTTCTCTCAGATCTTCTAAACCACTGGTAATATTTTGACAAAAGAGGCCTCGTTGGAAGCGTCGTTCTATTCTGCTGGTTATTAGGCCATATGACGTCACATAAAATCCAACATGGCGGCTTATTGCGGACATAAATACAAGGTATAAAAAAAATACCTTATAATATCATATTTGGTATCTAATGAAAGGTCTTATCGAGTACATTACGAAAATGTATAGATTACCTACCATAACTACACACATACTAATTTAAATAAAGAGACATTTAAAAACTCAACTACGACGAAAAACCCCACTAAAAAGGTAGAGTCGACCGCACGTCAGTGGTAACAGGGACCAACCCTGAAATCGCTAAAAAAAACAGCTGATCCGATCGGTATCCAAGATTTGTGTTCACATAAAATCGACAAAATATAGGGATCAGCTGATTTTTTTTCGCTGTTTATATTTGTACGACGACCGTATGGACAGTTTCCACAAACCCACCGCTATAGTCGTCCACTGAGCTCCCTAGACATTCGAAACGATTCTGAAGTTCGAGCTGAAAGCTCTCGGGGTTTTGGATTTGGATCGGTGCTGGACGGAGCGTACACTTCATCAGTCAGGCTTCGTGTACGCGGCTAATCCTAATAATTGATAAATAAGTATTATGTAACTTAAGATAAGTGAGTTAGATAGGTATTCTAAATGGAAGGTGTAACCTAACTTCATATCGTTCGTTTTTTTTTTTCGTAATTTATTGTGTGGATAAATGAAATATGAATGGTGTAACGGTCGGTCGGTCGCTACTTTACTTTTTTTGTAACTAGGTCTAGGTACTTAGACATGTCTATGTTCGAAAGTCTGAAATTCAGAAGAGAAGAGTATGAGTGATTTTGTAGGGCTTCCTAAAACTAAGTTCTAAAACAATTAGTACTCGCGCCAATTTTACGTCGATACGCAGATCGGCGGCGGCGGCGTCGAAAAAACGTCGGCGGCGGCAGCGCGCCGGCGCGGCGCACATGTCTAGTACCTACTATTCCGCCCAGTGTTCGCGGGCCGCGGCCGGGAGCATGAATCTTATTATTTTAGTTTGTGGATTGCACGTAGTCGACTGCATGACAGTGGTAACACTTCAATTCAAAAACCGCCCTTACTGCTTACGAAATAAAGATCATTCAAAGTTCCGCTCAAAGTTGAAGCACAAAAAAAAACGAAAGCGGCACGTAACATGTTCGCCGACACACACATAAACGAGCATAAATTGTACTTACTGAACTTAGAAGTTTTTAAACTATCGCGAATGTCACTCATATTGAACTATATAAATATAAAGTAAAATAAATATAAACTGTTTCTATGTCCCTGTTTTCGTTTTTGTTGATAAATTATTTCTAGAAAGCTCTCAAAAAATTTCAAAATTGCCTATTTAGACTGCTGTCTAGAGGCCTATTGTATTTTGACAACAATTAATGAAAAAGGAAAAACATAGCGACACAGTACACATTCATCTTATTCAGTTTATGAAATATCTTTTAAATTGGTCTAGTTTCGGAGGAGAAAATAGTTGAGAGTCAAACCTCGAATTATGACTTTTTTACTTAGGCTATTCAGTCGGAGCTGCAGTTGTCCTTATCCCACTTATTTGAGGCCGAGCGTCCGCAAAACGATAGCGATAGTTTCTTTAAATACCTAATTTTCATAAGTCTCTTTGCCAGCATTTTCTATTAGTTGATAGATTCAAGAGGTTTTTGATAAGTTGTAGCGCAATTAGGTACTTATGCAGATATATTTTCAGCTAAAAACCCATAAAAGTCATATCTTCTGTTTATACTGTAATAGCGTAAAAATTAAAGATCTTTACAGATTTCAGCATTCAATAAAAAGTATTTATAAACACGACACAAAGGAAACCGCCAATGCGAAGAGTTAGTGCGCATGTCTGGGCGTTACCGCGTTAAATCGGCCATCTTTGACGTGTTTGGGTGTGTCGAGTGGCGCGCTTTTCGAAGCTATGCAGACACGTGTAGTATATTTTCGGTAGCTACAGATGAATTCGAAATGGTCCACGTCATATTGATTGAAACTACACTAATTTACACGGAATAAAAAAACAAGGAGGAGTGCATACGGTTACCGCAAGTGTGACACAATTAAGGGCAGATGCGCAGCATTAACTTAATTGCGCTTAGTTTCCCGCTGCAAGTATGCTAGCTATGACGTCTCGAATGCTTACGTGAAATACTAGATTATATCTTATTTTGTAATTACAAGGTGTAAAAATGATAGCAGAACGAAAAACGATTCTCAGAGAGGTGTATTATATCACCGCTATGTGTATTTTTTTTATAAATTTCAATAAAATAATTTTAATTTTCACAACTTGTATTAAGATTCTAGTAATGAAAACATCATGTAATTGCTAGGCCCCATTTGAATTTTAAATAGACCCAATCAGATAATTGTTTCTTTGTGTATTTTAAATTTTAATGTACTATTTCAATTGCCAATGTGTGATTTTGGCGACACTTTTTCCCGTACTAAGTAACTGTAAGGGCACTTCTACTTTTAATTTACATACAATATTGTGAACTATTTGTGAATTGTTTTGCACATTTGATAATAGAAAATACTTACATATTGCATAGTATGTTATTTTATTTTTTAATATTACTAAGATGGATGGTTGCTTAGATGGATTGGTACCTGTTTTTTTTTTAGACCAGTATGTAAAAAGAATCTTATTTATGCTTTGTTTTACTATGTATCACTATAATTCCCAAAATGTGCCTAATGAAGTTGTTTTTTATGTTCACCTACCGCATGTCGCCTTGTTGTATCAATAAATCATTTATCTTCTTTAAAGGAATTCTAAAACTTACCATCTGGCTGGGTGCTGCTAGAGGAGCCGTCATCAGAGAAGCCATGTCGCGGGCGCTTGGCGGGGCCCACTCCGGTATTAGAGCTCCCGCCCTTCTTGCGCTCTCGACGATACAGATATGCACCCCTGTATTATACAATTATTAATAAAGACTACAAAACGAGCATCTTGTACACAGCTTGTACAGTGGTGTTGTATCATTGTGAATTATAAATTAATAATTAGATGTATAGATAGCCTATAAAGATGACATATTATGATTAAATAATAACAGAGTGTGAGTGTGTGTGTGTGTGATTTTTGTGAATTTAGTTTTTGATATATCATCAAAACTTTGCATGTTATGAATATTTTGTAGTAAATATAAATAAGTAAATAAATAGTATAACAAGCTGGTTAGTATAGTAGTATGGTTTCCGCAACTCCACGTCTAAGTGCGTTTTTTGCATATGGTGTAGTAAATCTAGCAAGCAAGCTTATTTTATTTAAACAATAATAATGTATGTAGTAGCAGTTAGTTAATTAACATCTTACAGTTGCAGCTGTGATTTCTCAGCAAGGTCTCTTTGAAGCTGCCGGTTTTCTTCTGTGTCTTTTAACACAAAATCTTCACTGACACAGCGGTCCCAAGAAGAATTCCATCCTTGGAAGTGTATCAAATACTCCACTGTACGACGCCCGCGCTTGTCTTTACTCTCAATCACTTCCAACACCTGTTTACAATTAATAAGATCAAGCGGACTGACCAACTTACTTGAGAAATTAATGGTAATTATTTCAAACTGAAAACAACATTATTTCTGTTTCTTGTGTGAAAGAATAATTGGGACCGTACAATGAAGACATGATTAAAAGGAGAAATTATGTACAAGGCTTTATAAAGACCCATCCACCCCATACATCGCAACCAGGTTACACCCATTTTTGTAGATTTTTGTTAAATGTCAAATGCCACACCCAAAAAATATTGTATTATCATCAGCAAGTCAGGAATCATGTGACAATAGGCAGATTAAATAATAATAATTCATGTATATAAAGACTTATGTGACATGTGCACATGCCCCGCCCCAAGTCTACCCTTGCCCAAAACTAGGCACAAACTTTATTTCAGTAAATCTGGAGTATTTTCAATCATATTGCAGCATAAAAACGCAAGATATAATAGCACAAACACAAATATTTCTTTAATTTATAACATTCCATAAAAAAAAATCAACAATAGAAGTAATAAAACTCTCTGAAATATTTATAAATTATTGTGATATAATATTTCGTAAACTGAGCTATTTGGGAAATCTGTTAGTTAGTAAGGAAGCTTTTTATGGAAAGTTTGAGGTCTCATTTGATTAATCTTTTATAAAAAAAAGTTGATAAATGTTGGCAAAAAAGTTTTACATAATTATAACCTAGCAGTTGTTTAGTAGTTCTTGCAGTTTTACTTGGGGTAATTAAAGCTGAGAAAAAATATGTTGGTATAGGGTGTGGTTAGACTTAGTACTTCGGTCCTTACCTTGGAGTCGTACAGCACTTTAGCCTTAGTTGGATCAGGTTCATAACACAAAACGCGCTCGCCTTCACTAAATTTATAACGGACACCTCTTGTAGACACCATTGCCGGTTATAATCCCACGGTGGGACGTAATAATCAATATTTTGTTAATATTAGTTATGTAATTTAACACGTATGATTAAAAATTATGTTAATATGCACAAAATACAAAATCACAAACTAATATTTTAGGCGCGAATTGCTGGATTATTTTAGGGACCGTTTGATATTATATTTAAAGTATTTCTTATAAACTATTCGCGGACACTGCAGCCGGGCGTCTGCGACACGCCTATTTCACAAAAATAATGTTTTGTTTGGGCGTCGGCCGATGTTTATTTTGATTTCAGCTGTCAAACATAAAAACACAATAGTACAATTCAGTGTTGCCAACTCCAAAAGTTAAAATTATCGCATTTACGCGTCGAAATTATCGTTTTTCGACAAAATTATCGTACAATCTGTAATATCTAGATACTGTCAGGAAAAAAATATATCTTGACTACTTTTGAAATGTCTTTTGATTTTTTGGCGGGATTTCGACGACTGTTGTAATTTTTAGAATAGTAGAATTTAAATTTTTCTGTGTTTTTAGATACGTATTGTATCTAGCTTTTGGCCTAGGGAAGGGGGAATAGAAATTCTCTATAGGTATTAAAGAGCTGTGCGAGCGAAGTGAGCGCGATTTTTTTTGGGATTTTCTGAAAACGTCAGAGCTTTTAAAATGAGTTTTAGGCTTTGTCTTTTCATATGCTTGCCATTTGGGGGTCTTTGGAATAAACCTAAATTAATTGCGTTTTTCACTAAGGTCAAATTGACAAAAGCACAGTAGCGAGAGCGAAGCGTCTGTACTGTGTCTCACAGGCCGGGAGCCGACGCCCGACTGTCATCACTGCGGGAGCTGCCCAGAGGACACGGCGCAGCAGGCCGCGGAGCGCCGTGACCTCATCACTGCAGTAGGCGGCAGCGATCTGTGGCTTCCGGCCGTGGTTCTGTCTATGGTCGGGAGCCAGAGCGCTTGGGAAGGCGTCGTCTCCTTCTGCGAGGATGTAATGCTCGCTAAGGAGCCGGCAAAGAGGGTCCGAGAGGCGTTGACCTCTCTCCCCATCCGCAGGAGACGACCTGGGCGTCGCAGGAGGGCGTTTGCCGACCTCCAGCCACCTTAGGTGTGGGCGTGCGGGTGGCGGACTCGGGGTGGCCCGCCGCCCGACCAGTCAAGACCTGTGATGGTGGCGCGTAGTGTTCCGCGCGTGCCAGTCAAGAGGAGGGTGTGGCCGATATGGCTGCCGCACGGGGAGAAGGGCCTCGCCTACTAATGGCGAACCGGGACCTACAGGGGATGGTTCGGAGAGTAAAAGTTTCCCACGCCCCCGGCCAAGGGTCGTTAGAGGAACACCGTAGTGGTTTTTAGTCGGTAAGAGTCCGACACTGGCCCCGCCTACCCCAGGCGGAGTGCGTCCATGAGGATTTTCCACACGGAAAAAAGTTGTTTTTTGGAGTTTGCAAAAACATCATACCATTTTAAAATTGTTTTGAAACTGGTTGGGCTGGACCTACGTACCTATAGCGCACGTGCGCTACAAGAGAGCAGCGCGAGAGCAAATATTTCTTAATACAATACGATGTATTTTAAGTGTATACTAAAGCAATTTTAGGCTTTATCTACAGTATGGCTGAATTCAGTTCTTACCACCCTTGGGTAGATTTAATTTACTGATTCACTCACTCAAGTGAGGTATAAGTCAGCTCTGTTTCTCATAAAACTCTTTTATTTTCCTTTACTTGGCTTTTCTTACTCTATTTACGCAACAAACTTAAATTATAAAATATTAACTTTAAAAATCACTTTTCTAGCAGAAAATTGGATAGTCATACGAGGCAACGATCAATCCCTCAGAAACATCTAGTTTACCATCATTTTAATTAGGGATGTTTTACTAAAGACGTAGTTAACGACACGTAGTTAACGACGTGTTTTAACAAACATAAACGCATAATATGAGTGAGGGAGAGAGAAATTTGCCTGTTTGTGTTGTTTGCGTTTAATTTTTCCTTACGAAAAATGCGTTTTGCTAGCGAATTTTGCGCATTCATGTTTTATTTATCCATTGCTCAAAATTATCGTACGTTTAACGTAATTTTGAGCTTCGCTATCGTACATCGTACCAATGACTAAATTATCGTACGGCCCCATAATTATCGTACGGTTTGGCAGCACTGGTACAATTTATTATATTTTTTTGACTGGCAAATCAGACATGACAATGGCGCTAGTGGTTGGCGGGAAAATTCGTAAAGATCGTGTTGTGGATTTTTTATTATTTTCCAAAATTTGTGTTTCTTCGAGTGTTAAAGTGTAATAATGGTGGATTATTAAATGTTAAGTGCTCGTTAACGTGTACAAGTGTGGATAAATGGTACAAAGTTGAAAAACATGACTTTCGTATTATCTCATCATCCCCTCAAAAACTAGTAAAGTTTCCATAACTTTACTAGGATACAAGTATAATATGTTCAATGATTACGACTGAAGGACAAGTATCCATGGTCATGAATAAATAATAAAATAAAAAAAATGGCGCTAGTAGTACGATTTGATTCCAAAACTATATTATTAAATTAAGCTTGAAATTACTGCATATAAGTATAATAAATTAAAATATTTACAAATACCTACAAGTTAAACATCATTGAATAAACTAACTTGTCGTTTTTAATCTTAAAAGTACTGAAAATCGACAAACAAATTCAACTGCGGAAACTCTCATTTAAACAAATGTACTCTGTGGAGGAAACAGCGAAAAGTTACAATTGTTGACAACATTACATTTGCTTATTTATTTAAATGTTGAAAGAACTTGTATATTAATTAAATCCATGTTTGTAAGAAAATATATCATACGTTTAAATACAGGGCCGGCTCTAGCTCATGTGGCGCCCGGGTGCAATCAATACCCTGGCGCCCTCTAGTAGGCGTGCGATCAAAATGGAATAATTACAGTATTATTTTCCGGTTTCCCCATCATCATCCTCCTGCCCTTATCCCAATTTATTTGGGGTCGGCGCAGCATGTTTTTTTCTTCCATACATCTCTATCAGCCGTCATCTCTGTGTTTACTTTCTTTCTATTCATATCATCTTTCACACAATCCATCCATATTTTCTTCGGTCTCCCTCTTTTCTTATAGCCATCAACATTCATACTTAAAGCTTTCCTCGTAACATGCTCCTCATTCCTCCTCATCACATGTCCATACCATGATAGTCTGTTGCTACTTAACTTCTCTGTCACTGGCGCTACTTTCAGACTCCCTCTTACATATTCATTCCTTATCCTATCCATTCTCGTTACACCACACATTCCTCTTAACATTCTCATCTCAGCTGCATGCACTTGCCTTTCATTAATTCCTTTCGTAGCCCAACATTCCGATCCATACAGGACAGCAGGTCTTATCATGGTCTTATATATTTTCCCCTTCAGTTTAAGAGGAATTTGGGAGTCACATGTAGTTCCCGTGACCTGCCGCCATTTCAACCATCCTGTGTTAATTCGGTGCTTGACTGTCCGGTCAATTTCACCATCGCTTTGCACAAGTGAACCGAGGTACCGAAAGTCGGAGCAGACTGGCAAGGGCACGCCATCTAGCGCAATAGCAACAAAACCGGAAAGACCGCCGAAATCGCAGAACATGTATTCCGTTTTAGTTCTGCTGATTTTCAAGCCAACGTTCTCCAGATTTTGTTGCCATTTTGTTTTCCGGTTTCCCCAGTGATCGGAAATTTGGGTGCAAATGATGCAATTATAAAAGATGTTGGGAATCGTGTTGCTAGATTAATTTATCCAAATATCGCGACTTGAATGAAAAAAGCGGGACTAGGGTGAAGAAATCGGGACGTAGAAAAAATGCATAATACGTGCGCGCAGGCGCGAATCCAGGTTTTTGCTGGGAGGTGCAATTTATATGACAATTTCCATAAACTGGCGGAAAACCCCCCTATTTTCTTTTTACTTTTAAAAGTCTAAAATCTTCTCCAAAATCTAGATCATTTCCGATTTGTCACTGTAGTCCCATAGCAAGACCATTGAACCGCAGGTGCACGAGCGAAGCGAGCACGATATTTTTTCGGTTTTTTTGCGAAAACATGACGACAAGTTAAGCGTATTTTAAAGCTAAGTTATCTCTTTATCCTACTAATATTACGCGTAAGCGCGAAAGTTCATACTTTAATCCATGAAAAACATCCATAAGTTTATTTCTTTGTCCTTCAATCACGCACGCGGACGGAATTTCATCCTTTTATCGATATACCTAACCTACCACGAGAGCGAAGCAGCGGGCGTCAACTAATATATTAGAAAAATGTTAGAGAAAAGTTATTGGTGCCAGCAAATACTCTAAGGAAGATGAAACAACTAAGTACGCGAGCGAAACGAACGTGAAAATTTTGATTTTATAGTTTTGGGGATTTCGGGTTTTCGTCTTTACATATGGATATTGTTGAAATAGGTAAACGCAAAAAGACTATATACATATAGATATATATATATATATATAGTATTCATTGTCGACATGGCATAAACAATTAACGTCAAAGAGTCATTGTCAATATTTGAATATATGTCACTCTCTCTCAACTGTTTGATGTAATGGCGTGTGATTTTCTGTTTAACGTATAAAGATCTGTATAAATCGATTACCATCGTTTAATTTATCACTATAATCCAACAGATATAATCTAAATAAATAAATGCATTACAATAATTGCTTACCTATACAGTTTAATAATATGCCAAGCACCTAAAGGAAACCAAAGTTGTATACCAGGCCAGGCGAGCATACTGTTTTCTCTAGATGAAAAAGCAAGATTTTGGGCGTCCCGCTCAGGGTGCTGGGGGACGCGTCTTGAGAGGGCTGAAAACGGGATGTCCCGGCAAAAGCGGGACATCTGGCAACACTTTTTGGGAACCAATAGCGCGTTTATTTCGCTGTCGATACGCCCCGCCCTCTTGGGCTCGCGGGGTAGACTCGAAAGTAAAATGTATTTTTTAGGAAGAGAGGGCTTTCAAGAATAAAAAAAGCACAACTTTGTCGTTAATTCAAAAATATTTCATTTTAAAAACTAAATGTAAATCACAGGACAAAGTAGGTAGTGCCCAGTAGTGCCGCGAGCAACGCAGGCTCTGTGGAGGCGGTCGCGAGCGGCTGGCGCTCGGCGTCCCCTAAAACCCTGCGCCCGTGTGCGCCGCACATCCTGCACTATAGGTAAAGCCGGGCCTGTTTAAATAAATGAGTGCCGCAGTGTAAATCTGGCAAGGGCGTTAACACAGATCTTCATCTGTGTAGGTACTTCATCTGTGTCTGTGGGCGTTAACGTGTTTCCAGACGTGTTATTTTTTTTTTATTTTTTTTTTCTTCTGGCATTGCACTGTTCGTGCTTTTAGCCACCGACAAATTATAAAAAACAGGAAACGAAACGCGAAAAAACAAATTGGATCGGAATTTGGAAAAGGAAAAGGAGATCAGTTATTATAGGAAACACAAAAAAATACATGAAAATATATAAATAAAAAATATCATTTTATACTGAATAAAACTAAATAATGGTGAATTAATGTATTATTATGTACACAAGAATTATATTTTAATATCGTTATTTACAATAAAATGAGAAATGGATTTGTATATATCTATATTACAATTACCTAATATACAAGAAATAGAGGTAGGAAAAGGAACTTGGAGGGACACAAGACTTTGGATAAGAGAGGTGTGGTCATACAGGGAGCAAGCAAAAATTAGGTGATTCAAATCACCCACATCAGCGCCACAGGCACACATAGGGCTCTGCACGATGCCAAGTCTAGCCAGATGAGCCGGAGTGCACACATGGCCCAAGCGCATACGTATAATGATAGAAGTAATTTTTTTGCTGAATTTAAATTTAGAAAACAATGGTTTTGTAGGGATATCAGGCTGAATTGAACGGTAAAATCGGCCCTTTTCCGAGTGCTTTGTCCAGAGCTCACCCCAGGATTCCTGTAAATGAATTCTGGGCAGCGCAGACAGGTCTTGAAAACTGTTTTTATAAGGGAATACATCTCCACAACTCACAGCCTCGTTAGCCAATTGATCTGCTCTTACATTACCCAAAATACCACAATGAGAAGGTATCCAAGCAAAATACACAGAAAACCCCTTCAAAGAACACTGTAAAAGTAGACACCGAGTTTCAAAAACTATATATGGATTTTGTGAATAAAAAGGAAATCTAGCTAAGGCTTGCAAGGCACTCATTGCATCAGTAATTAACAAAAAATAAAACCGACTTCAAAAACCTTAACTAAAAAGTAAAAAATAATCCTTGTATGTATTTCAAAATCTTAACATAAACCAAAATTTTGAAGGTGGCGCGTGACTGTCCCTTTGCGTCATGTAAATATAATGTACTGTCGAGCGCTTATCTATAGTAAAAAACAGTTTATGCGAACATACATGAAAAACACGCGCCGCCTTCAAAATTTTAGTTTATGTTAAGATTTTGAAATACATACAAGGATTATTTTTTACTTTTTAGCTAAGGTTTTTGAAGTCGGTTTTATTTTTTGTTAAAAAGTTTTTATTTCATACTTTTTAGTTGAGAATTCACAGAAAAACGAAACTATTAGTAGATCATCTAGGTAAGCGAAGCTAAATTAAACTGATTTATTGAAGCTGGTTCAAAAACTACTCGACCTAAGTCAATAAAATTTATATGGGACCACCGCGCGGACTTCCTCTACCAAATAAAAAAACAACCACGCAAATCGGCCCATAAATCTCGGAGTAATCGGTGTACATACATGAAAAAAAAAAAAAAAAAAAAAAAAAAAAAAAAAAAAAAAAAAAACCCTCCGAATACATAACCTCCTCCTTTTTTTGAAGTCGGTTAAAAATAATTGCGTTTTGTAACCCCATGACTAAAATATATTCAACTGCTTTAAATAAACCAAAGCATTCCCCCGTAAATACTGATGTTTCAGGAGGAAGTTTAATCTTCTGTACCACATTGTAACGTGGGTAGTATACACCAACCCCCACACAACTATTGTGCCCATGCTTGGATGAATCCGAAAAATGCGTAGCATCTCTACTTGGTCTGTGGAAAAAATATGATGGTATCCCCCCCAGTCCCTATCCATAATGTAATTGAAGTTTTGATTTTGACATGTGTCATTTTTGTAGATATTTAGGTTAAAGTGAATGTTTGGGGATAAAATTAAAGCATTGTATTTACAGTGAAATATTGGAAGAAGTTGAGAATTTATGACAGGGAGCTTCAACTGAATTAAATTTTGTTAAACTTTTTACCAAGCAAGGGGTAGCTTTATTTCTCCAATAAACTGAAGAAACAACTTCATAGGACAGCCGGGAAACTATAGATTTTAAAGGGTGGTTAGCTAATTGTAAGCATCGGAATAAGAATCGGTCTGCTAGAAACTGTCTTCGCAAATGTAGGGGAGGGTCTCCGCATTCCACTTGTAGACAGTTGATAGGGCTAGATCTCATTGCACCTGAAATTACTCTCAATGCCTTAGACTGTACACCATCCAATTTTTTCAACCCAGCAGCACTGCCAGGCTCCAGCAAAAAGGTCCCATAATCTAATACACTTCGAATTAGAGTATTGTACATTAATTTTAATGAAAAAGGATGAGCACCCCACCAAACACCAGATAGACATCTGATGATGTTTATACTGCGCTCACATTTAGCTGCTATGTACTCACAGTGTGGAAGTCCTGTAAGATGTGAATCCAAAATAACACCTACAAATTTTACTTGATTTTTAATAGGCATGGAGATGTTGTTGAACTGGACATTGACTGAAGGAGGTTTACGCATTCTAGTAAACAATACAATGCTGCTCTTATCAACTGAAAGTTCCAGACCATTATTTCCTAGCCAAGATTTCAACAAACACAAAGAGGAGGTTAAAGAAGTGCACATTTCCTGAACAGAATTTCCAGAAATATAAAAAAGTAAATCATCTGCATATTGAAGAATTTGTACTGATTCATTAAGGGAAGATTCTAAATCATAGGTGTAAATATTATAAAGAAGTGGACTAAGTACAGAACCTTGAGGAAGGCCTTTCCATACTAATCTGGTTAATTTGGACTCATCATCAAGGTACAGATTAATAGACCTTTCAGAGAGCATATTAATAATAAAATTTGTGATTATTGATGGAACTTTCAATGATTGAAGTTTTTGTTTCAGAACTGATACTAAAACATTATCTTATGATAATGTTTTAGTATCAGTTCTGAAACAGCTTATGCTGAGCTAATATCAAGGAATGCTGCGATTACAGATTTATTACAAGAGAAAGCTAAACGAATATTTGAAGTGAATACACTAAGGCTATCTAGTGTGCTCTTACCCTTCCTAAACCCAAACTGAGATGAAGCTAGTAAGTTTCTGCTTTCTACGAACCACTCCAAACGAATCTTAACAAGATGCTCAGTAATTTTGGCAAGAACTGATGAAAGTGCAATAGGACGATAAGAGGTGGCATTACAAGAAGGCTTGTTTGGTTTCAATATGGGGATAATGGTTTGAGATTTCCAGCTTGGAGGAATATTGCCAGATATCATCACAGTATTAATAAGATTTAAATAAACAGATAAGGCAGAGTCTGAAAGATTAGCTATAAAAGAATAGGGTATACCATCTTCACCAGGAGCTGAATCTTTGACATGTGAAAGAACACCCTTCAACTCGCCTAGTGAAAACAGGGAGTTAAGCTCAGAGTCACACATAGGTAAAGGAGGAGCATGAAGAAAAGAACTCTGTTCTGGAGCTGAAGGAGGGGCTAAGTTATCCATAAATTGATTAGCCAAGACTGGTGGCAATTTCGAAGTTGAAGATTCACTAAATGCAGACCTGAGGGTCTAGACAAGATCCACTTTCCGCAAACGCCTAACGCCTGCGGAAAGGAAAAAATGTATGGAAATGACATAAGCTTGAGAGATGTCACGTGACTGTTGCTAAATTGGTAGACAAAATCCCACATTAATCCGTGCGGAAAAGTTAGCGTTTAAACCCAACGCCAATCTTCATATAAACGGTTGACAATGGTAGACAAGCGCCATGTTTGACTACGGAAAACGCTATTTTTTCTGTTCCGCAACACGATAGTTTAGCGTGAGCTCGGACCCTGACGCTAAAGCGTAAACATACGTATTTGTACATTTTTTCTGTGTATTTTATAGTGATATTTCCTTAAATTAAACTTTAATTTTATTCTAAAATGCATTCGCTGAGACTATTGTGGGCTGCCAATATCGAGGAATCACTAATAAGACGTCGAACAAGAACATATCAACATAATATAATCCTCTGTGATATAATCGCAGAGAATTGGAAAAATCTGGATTTATTCATCGTTTTCAGCATAACAAACGGTGTTTTTGGCGTTTATGTACCGATTTAAGACGTTCTACAAGCTTAAAAGGAACCCAGGAGATAAATTTAGCGATAAAGGTAAGTTTTGACCGTTTCTATTTCTGCCTTGGACTTTTATTGCAATACCGTTTGTATGTTTGACAGTAATAATAAATGCATCTAAAATTGCATCTATAATTGTGAACTTTCTTTACTATTTAAACATTCAAACTCTGTTCGAGGTTCTATGTACTCTGAGCTTATTAGCAACTGGTTCATACCAACGTGTTATATGGCTAAATCAACACTTGGTACAGAGAACAGCGAGTAGGTGCATAAGACAAGTAGTTGAGGCCCTAAGCCATTCTACTATTGTAAATAAATGGATCCTATTTCTGAGGTCGCAACAAGAACGAGCCAGCATAAGACTTGAGTGAGTTAAATTTATAAAAAATATATAAGTAGATGCATTATGAAAAAATTCTACCAAATAAATTGAAAATTTAATAATATTAAAAATGAGCTGCATTTTTTTCTAAGGTAATGATCATCATCATCATTTCAGCCGAAAGACGTCCACTGCTGGACAAAGGCCTCCCCCAAGGGGGGGGGATACGCCATAATGGCCATGCTTGGCAGGCAGGTTGGTGATCGCAGTTGGTTATTTAAATACTCAAAGAACGCTGCTACCCATCCTCTGGTGAATCCATTAGTCGCCTTTTACGACACCCATGTTCTCATGAGAGAGAGTGGTGCAATTCTTTAAGTCCAGCACCACACGGAACTAAGCTAAGCTAATGGGTACTAAAAAGTAACCATTTTGAAGATTTGTTGGTACCTATGTATATTAAGCAAGCACACCATTTATCCCAGTGAAATGATAAAATTCTGTTTTGACAAACATCCCCGGTGAGACAGTAAGGGGCAGTAGTATAGCATATAAACTGGAGATAAAAATTCACTCAGGAACAGGATATGTAGGTACCTATATTTTTATTGTTAATAATTACTTAAGTACAATAAAAAACCAAAAAAAAGTGTAAATAAATTGTGTAATACCGAAATAATAAACAGTTAATAAATAATAACTGAAAACAATGTCAAAATAACATGAGTTGGTAGCAAAATTACCAACAGTTGATACAGATCGATACAAAATAAAATGAGTCATAAAATTAAACAATGTCAAAGGCAATAATAAAAATGAAGATCCAATGTCAAAAGTAAAAAATAGGAAAATAATTACACATGATCCATTTTCAGATTCAGATTACACTCCTCAAAGTGTTAGTAAAGTAGTTTATGTTAGTATCAATAATTCCATATATTTTATCAATAAAATAATATAGTTACATAATAATTAACCCTTATATTATTTTATAGGTACTTAAAAAAAAAAATACCCAACTTATAACAAAATAATAAAAATGTCAGTCACCCCTAGTTTCTAAAAGACTGATCAACACAAAAAATAACGAATCAGTAGGCTCGAATACTAGTCCACTTAGGAAGTGGAATCCGGGCGAAATACTAATGCTCCTACATAATCAATAAACTTTTGTGATATTTCGTGAAGCATTCTATCATTTTGTAAACGTGCTTCTTCCACCCGAACACGCTGTGCTTCCACTGGAACTCTCTCCGCCTCAAGTTCGACGCGTTGAGCATCTATTCTCAATCTCTCTTTCTAATTCCAGATGACGTGCATTGGACTCTCGTTGCAGCCGCAGACGACCTTGCTCGATAGCCACAAATTCACTCGTGGGTCGTGGCCCGATCGGATGGCCCTTGTCGATATCTGCGCTGCTGTCCAGTAAGGCGGGGGCGACGCGGACTTGAAAAACTGAACACTGGCGACCTTTCTGCAAACAAATTTAGATAATGTTATAAAATAAAATAATGATTTAAATTTGTACAATAGTTTAAATGCATATTCAATGTAATGTCTTTTATGGTGTACAATAAAGCATATATAAATAAATAAATAATAATGATTTAGGCTGCATGCAAAATGGTTATATTCGTATATACATAAGTAATTACCTTGTGCAGTTCTGCTGAATGATTGTCCTCTCAAGGGGTTGGTACGAGCCGGTCGAATCGGAGTAGATGCTCGTTCTGAAAATATAGAAATAATTTATTTGGTAGTATAAATTCTATGTTATCAGTAGGCGACGGTTCTGTCATCTCCTGTGATTGACTCTGACGGTACCAACGCCTCTTGAAGTTGTATCTGTGGAGGCATTTATTATTAATACAACACAAGCTACATTTCTCAATCGTTTTTATTAACTAGCTGGGTACTATCTTTGAATGCATTCTCTACAGATGGAAAATGGTGATAGTATTCGCACTATCATATACAATACAACATGTTATTGAAATAATAACATAATATCATCATATTCATTAATATATATTTAGTATTATATCCACGCATCTTACTATAGTCAGTCACTGTTCGTGAAGACCTATTATTGGCAGATTGTATCTTATCTAACATTGTTATACTATTTTAATTAGTGTTGGTCTTCCAAATAATAAATAAATAACTGAAAACCGCTTAAGGGGTCATTGTACTCATATAAGCAACTTTTATTATGGGACTAACCCGGAAATCGCGAAAAAAAATCTTCTGTTCCCTACATTTCGTCAATTTATGTGAACACAAATATAGGAATCAGCTGATTTTTTTTCGCAATTTCAGGGTTTGTCCCATAGTAAAAGTTGCTTATATGAGTATAATTACCCCTTAAGATGTTTTCAGTTATTTCAATAACACGTTGTATACAAATATCTCGAAAATATAATGGTACATACCTATGATGATAATATCCATCTGATATTCGACCATAACCTTCGACCTCAAAATGTCTTAAATGTGCCTCTACTTGTTTAACCCTATGTCCACAAGCAAGCCTTACAAAGGGTTGGCTTCTGTAAATATTAATTATCTTTTAATTTTATTGTAGAAATAATTAGTTAATAAGCATGCCAAATTTAACTGAAGTTAAAGAAATTTTATGTGTGTAATATCATTACATATTATGACAGTGTATTGTAAGACATTTTTTATGAAAACCTAACATTAATGTCACCTCAATGCCTGTTTCTTCTCCAGCTTGTTGGCAAGTAACAGAGGCCACACCCATTATCTTTAAAATTCTCTCCTCAAGAGGACTTAAAGGCTTTCCCTTACTGGCCTCCACCAGTGCCGTGTATGTCACGATTGTTGACAGATACCTTCTTTTTTGTTTTCCAATCGGAACATACCTGTGGCATATAAAGCATGATAGACTGTTATAATATAATATAATATGCACTTGTATGTAAGATACCACTGCACCAGCCAATATAAATTAATGTGCCCTAGTTTTATATACATATTTGTTTGATAAATAGAATAAATATATTGTTTGCACCACAACCAATTAAGTTTTGTTGAAACATTAAAAATATCTTATTACCCTTTTCCATTTATCAGCAGTTTTGTTTACACCACCTCCACCCACAGAGTTGAGCATATCGCTTAGCTCCTGCCAAAACCGGTCAGCCATTTGCCTCCCTTGAGGGCCAACAACTGGCCTTGAAAGATCTCCATTCCTACAAATAGAAAATAGTGTTAATTTCAATTTATATACTTTAACAAAGCCTATTGCACTGTTTACTGATGTACACAGGCCTCTCCCAAACTGTGCCACAAAGTCATTCAACACTTTTCATATATT
The DNA here is from genome assembly GCA_949699075.1 of Asteroscopus sphinx. Classification (NCBI taxonomy): domain Eukaryota; kingdom Metazoa; phylum Arthropoda; class Insecta; order Lepidoptera; family Noctuidae; genus Asteroscopus; species Asteroscopus sphinx. The sequence goes on along the minus strand of OX453022.1, from coordinate 13,125,186 downwards.
TATTTGTAAACACAAGTTAGTAGTACCTATTGAAGTTTAAATATTAATGTATCTTGTATTATTTAATATAAGTACCTACCTACAAATGCATGACCCCATTTTGGAACAACAACCCAATTGTTTAATAGTTCGTGCCGTTCGTGGGATCCAGCGACAACACAGCCCCTAGACTGATATTGTTGAATTTAATGCGTACAAACAATTCTGCCACTAGCTGAGGTATGAGGAAGCGGGGTACTGCGATCCGGTTGGCCCTAACAATGTCATTATGTCATAGAAACTTCAAACTTTGTAGGGTTAGAGACGAGACAGATTTAGATTCAACACGATATAATATCGATAAAATATTATTTTATCGATATTATTTTTATGTAATACGTAGTATTAATTATAAGGATTTTAGCTTCTTATTTCTTTTAATATTATTTAATAATAAAGTAATTAATATACTAATAATAATAGTAAGTATTACATGTAGGGAGGGAGTCTTTCAAAATTATCTTAATTTTGAAAGTAAGACGGGTGCTCTGTACTTTCAGAATTAAGATAATTATATCTTTAAAAATATCTTTATGTATTTATTTGGTGTAGAATATGGAGTTATTATTTTGTAAAGCGGATATTTTAAAAGAGGTAATTGTCCGTTTATATAGTAAATAAATATTAAATAATAAAATAATTAATTTAGTAGTAGTATTATATTATTTATTTTACCCAGCAATATTACACAAAATGTTACATTAACATACTAGGTACTACGTCTAGGTATAAATATTATTGTACCTACTTAACATTTAAAAGTGAACACAGCATGGAACAAAAACAAATATTATTGCAAACTATAACAGCTAATTAGCACGTAAATAAAACGTTATTCAAAAGAAAAGAACCTACTCAAAACTAACTTAAATTTAAAGGACAAAAAAGTAAATCTAATCACCACTAATCATTTTTTAAATAAATTAATTTTATATATGTATAGCCTTCGAATAGTGCATTTGTAACTTTGAGCTTTTATAATAAAGCCATTATAAATACCATTCGATATAATCAAATAAAACAAATTTTGTGACTAATGAATATAACAAATAATAACTGTAATTTGGTTCTAGTACTCGCTGGCAGCTACCGCGGCACCACTCACTTCGCTCGCTCACAGTTCTAACCTTACCTAACCTATTTGATATATTTCTGATAGTTTTTATATAAACAATGTTGAATTAGACAGTAAACTGTACAATTGTCGTCAATGTAACCTCAAATTATGCGACTGCTCAAGAGGTCTCTTTTGGGTATTGAAATCTTTTTTATTATTTTATTTTAGTAGTAATTGAAAGCGAAATTCTGATAGTACTGAGTAATTTTTTCAGTGTTTACGTGTCAAACCGCGTTTGACAGTATTATTGTGATATTTAATAGGTTTTAACAAAACCAAACATTTTCAGGGATGTAATAGTGCGATTGATTTTAATTGAGGAAGTTTTTCGCAAAGAGGCCTTCGAAAGAAGTAAAAGACCAAGTAGCTTCATGGAGAAATATTACACATCCGTGCAAATCTTAAATAAAATCGAATGTGACACAAAAGTTGTTATTTTACTAAATTGTTCATTCCTAGCTGTGCTTGTGACGCTGTCCGTGTGGAAGTTGTAAATTAACATCGTGGGCCTTACTCCCGACTGGTTCAAGCTCTGAACCAAATCGAGCTAATTTCAATTCCTAGAAAAAAGCAGTACGATTTGACACTAACTCGAATTCTAATTCGATTGATACAGCACTCGATCCAGGCGGGGTCAGGAGTAAGGCTTAGAAGTGGGTAGCTACTCTAATAACTAGCTAAATAGCGGCTATTCAACAAATAGCCATGGCTACTTCGATCAATGGCTACGATATCTGTCAACACGATAGCTAGCTATTGGCTACTGCTTCGAATAACCAACAAGTTTACGGTGTAGCGGGCAGCCACCGCGCTGCCGTGAGCTGACCAAGTAAAATAGCTATTGGCTATTGGTAGCTAGCTAGCGACTTTCTTTATTTTTACGATTTCTAACTTAACTTAGTAGTTAATTAGGTTTAAAATCGTTTGAGATCTATAGTTTTGTTTGTACAACAAAAGAAGGGTCTTTTGTTGTAGTTTTTACTGTAATTTTATTAGTTAATTTTAAATTTTCAATGTTTTCGACAGTTAAATATGTAGTAATTAGTAATACGTAATAAATGTAAAAATACGTACGTACGAAGGAAAGTCATTTTTTTTCAACAATACAATACAAATACTATTGTACACAAAAGAAGATAGCAACATATATGACTTATATAGAACACATGTACAATGGGCGGCCTTATCGCTCAAGGCGATTTCTTCCAGACAACCTTAGGATGGACAATATGGGCAAGTAAAGGGAGGGGTAGTACGCAGTGTAACAACATAATAGAATACATATACTACATAACATAAATACTATACATATATCTATAACAAAACTACATAAATATAAGATACAATAAACATAATAAATACAATACAATATGTCTAAATATTACATAATGTACCTGCCGGAAATTACAGTGATGATAGGTAGCGATCATTTACCAGTTTTTTAAATATAGGCAAAGATTGAGCACGCCTCACTTGTACTGGCAAAGCATTCCACAGGCGAGCAGCCTGAACTGTAAAAGAATTACCAAAGAAATTTGTGGAATGCTATGGTATCGCCAACCAACGTGAGGTTTTCTGATGACCTTAAGAGCCTCGAATGTGTGTCACGAAGGAACACTAACTAACTAAAGGACTAACTAAAGGAACTAACTAAAGGAGCATTCTTTGCTAAGATCATTTTTCTCTAAGGTCAATGACCTTTAAACTAGGACGTCTTAAGTATTTTTCAGTTTTCTCTCTATAACTCAAAAATTTATAATCACATTATACTCAAAATAATTTTAAAAGAGAGTTTTTACAAAGGTCTATCAATGTGAAGAATTATAAGTATCTACGTTACATAGTTTAGAGATGGCAGGGGGGGGGACACATTGCAAGCCACTTTAGCTGGCTATATTTCGCAGATGGTACACCTGATAAAAAAGTGCTGTATGAAACATTACCTTCATTTTAGTAGACCTATTCAATGATACCACACACGAGGGGGTGGAGCGAAAAAAATATTTTCATCCCCATTTCACATGTATGGGCGCCACCCCTAAAATACATAATCACGCATTTTTTATTCTTTTAAAATTGAGATCTATATTTAAACTATCTTTTAACAAAATAACATGTACTTATATTCATAACTGTAGAAGTTATTAAGCTGTAAAGGATTAGGACAGACGGACAGATGGATAGACGGACAGACGGACGGACATGACGAAACTGTAAGGGTTCCTTGTAGGACTACGGAACCCTAAAAAAGGTACATATATCATTTATCGTGTACGTATCGGTCGGAACAAAAGTTCGTTTATCGTTGAACGGGAGTAGACTCCTTGGCTGTTATAGGTATATAAAGATTGAATTTTTGAAATCGTAGTTTTTTTTTTTTTTTTTGTAGATTGCAAAATAATCTACTACCTATATTTTTCAATTTCGTTGATAGTATGGAGAACTTTGTTTCATCGATAACAGATTTAGTACATCACTAGTTACATTGACAATTAAATAGAGGGAAAGAGATAGTGTATTAAGTGCTTGCGTAAGAAAGAGATGTTTTGTGAAAGACATCAACGTGCCGTCTGCACCTTTGGTGTCCGTTACGAATTAACCAGTATAAGATGAACTCTCATTAAATATTAAATCAGTTGAAAAATCTAATTGGATAATGACATTATTAACTTAACGATGAAATGTTATACCGTCTTTCTGGACACTCAAAGTCTTGCTGTTTTTACAACACAATCGTACTGTGCAAGAAGTCATTATAACATTTATTTGTAAATTTTGTGTTCACTAACACGGAAGTGTCAACGGCTCACAGAAGTGGTCGTAACTGATTCAAATTGTTTGAGTGGCGGCTTACATACAGGATTTTTCCCTTATGTGTGATAGAAATCGGTCGCCTGTTATGTGGCGTCTAGGGGCTGTGTCGTCGCTGGTGGGATCACATCATTGTTTACATTAAACATTCCATGAACAAAGAGATTGATTCGGAAATGGAATTTTAGGAACTAAAAGCGTAATAAAATGAATAAAAGTTACCTTTCCATGAATTCCAACATGATAGTAAATTGCTCAAAACTAGCCCAAAGTCTATTTTCCATCTAGAATCAAAAAAGAAAGATTCTTTATTTCAACGATACAGAATTCAACTTGTGGTTATCGACTTCATGAACATTCACTTTATACGCCACTCACTATATATTGTCTGAATTAATTGCACTATGTACTTACTTTATTTGATTAAAATTATGAACACTGCTCAACTTGTCTCGAATAAATTTTAATCTTACGAAATTACCGCGCGATCAGCGTTTTGTTAGTGACAATGACACCAACTTTGACAGCTGTCACACGCTATTCCATAGACACTAGCGTGGGTCGAAACGAGTTCGTGCGGAATATGCGTTAGCAGCACAATGTGTAACTTGTCTACCGTTTTAGTCACGCTAACGCAAAGGCGTTAGCGTGTGCGGATAAAGAAGCGTGTGGATTTTGTCTAGGCCCCCTGAAGCGCCTAATATTACGCCACACAATAGAACAGTTAACATCTGGACAGATAGAGGCACAAAATTTCTGCCAGCCTTCGAATTTCTTTCGTCTAATCAGTTTACGAGAAGTACGAGCTACTTCTAGATATACCTCGAAATTTTCATAGTCATACCACAAGAATAATTTTCCTCTGCTGCTTTTCTGTTTTTAACAGCCTGAGTACATTCAGCATCCCACCAGGGAGGGGAAGGAATCTTGCCCAATGCTCCATTTTTAACAGGGAAAGTAACCTGCGACCTCTATTAAAATGCTTGTAAATTTTTCAGATAATAATTGGGGATCCTGTACTGGAAAAGAATCAGCAAGTTCAAGAATTTTTTGCTCTACAGAACTTCTATATGAATCCCAGTCTGCATAATCTATACTTTATACGTGGTTTTGGAATATTAGTTACAGATTTCTTATATGGAAATGAAATAACTAGCGGATAATGATCACTACTATGGACAGAAGATAAACGAGACCAAGATAAAATAGATGCTATATCAGGTGTGCAAATTGAAAGATCAGGAGCACTCAACCCCTCATCTGGACTTGTGAGGCGAGTTGGAAGGCCGGTGTTTAAGATACACAGATTATGAGAATCCAGGATGTCCAAAAGTTTCTCTCCATAAAAGTTAGAAATAGAGCTACCCCAAGACTGATGATGGGAGTTAAAGTCTCCCATAATTAGGAATGGCTTAGGTAAAACCGATAACAAATTACTAACTTCCGATAAAATATTTACAGTAGGACGAGAAAAATATGTACAGACTAAACAAATGTTATTTACAATAGCAGCGACAGCCGATATATCGTCGCTAAGAGGGGGAAGAGGAAAATTATTTACAGGAAAAGAATTCTTTATGAGTAAGACAACTCCGCCAAACCCATCGCTTCTGTCTGTTCTCAGACAAACATATCCAGGAATTCTAAATGTGAACAGTGGCTTAAGCCATGTCTCACAAATAGCAACCGCACATGGTTCGAATTTATTTAAAATATGTGACAATTCCGTTTTTTTATTAATAATGCTACGACTGTTCCACTGTATAATCTTGGACAGGTGTAGGTCCATTATAGGTGAACAAGTTAGATAAATTTTCAATCAAAGGGGCAACGTTGGACGGTGAAATATTATTATTTTGTGTAAGTGTATTAATTAAAGCAGCGGTACTCTAAGTGTGTTCCGCGGAACCCTAGGGTTCCGCGATACCCCTGTAGGGGTTCCGCAAGAATTTAGAAAAAAAAAACAAAACACCTCTCTCTGGTCACTGGTCGAACGTTTTGAATCGGCCCGCCGCGCGTATACTTGTGAGCGCGCAGTCCCTTTGATAAAAGCCGCCTCTGAATTAGACGCTATAGTTGTGAACAAGCGACTTTCGGCTCTATCTTCAAAAGCATAAAGTCGAGATTGTTTACAACGCATTTTTTTGTATTTATATTTTTATTTCCGCTTTTTGTTTATCAAAGGCGCCGACTCGAGTATTTTTGAGAATGTTCGAGTTCGAGTCTAGGACTAAGTATAAAAGCGCTATTATATAAAAAAAGTCGCGCCTCGTCAGTCAGTTGACGATTAGCGTTCGGAGCGATAAGTTCGTACCTACCTACTTACAAGCTGGCTAGCCTGCTGCCTTCTTGTAAGTTCTACTGCCCGCTGTATTCTGATTGTATCAGTTTTGTACATTTCTTCTTTGGACTAAACTTTGTCTCATAAACGCAGTAACGATTGTGCATTATTTTGACCCTACCATCCTGACGTGTAACATTATTAATAAAGAAGAATGGAACGTTGGCTTAAAGGTGTTAAACGTGTTGCAACGACATCTTCTAATGACGCTGAATGTTCAAAAGCAGTACGCGCGGAGAATACAGCAATTACCGATCCAGACGATGATGCCACGACGTCAAGCTCCACGGTTTCAAAGACGAAAAAAAGGAAGTATGATGAATCATATATCAGTTTCGGATTTGTTGATTCCAACGGCTCACCTCTCTGCATGTTATGTAGTAAACTGCTTCCTAATAGTTCCATGGCACCTGCCAAATTACGCAGACATTTAGAAACTGTACACCCCGAGTCTAAAGACAAGAATAAAGAATTTTTTGTTCGTAAAAAAGAACAGTTATTGGAAAGTCAAAAAAATATGATGCATGTAACACAAACTATCAATGAAAAGGCCACGGAGGCATCATATTTAGTTAGCTATCGCATTGCACAAGCAGGTGAAGCGCACACTATCGCTGAGAATTTAATAAAGCCATGTGTGTTAGACATAACAAAATGTATGCTCGATGAAAAATCTGCAAAGCATCTTTCTACTGTACCGCTATCAAACGATACTGTTTCACGGCGAATCCATGATCTGGCAAGCTACGTCAAACAAGAACTAGTTGCACGTCTACAAAAAACACGATTCGCCTTGCAAATGGATGAGTCAACTGATGTCACTGGTCTGGCTATCTTGCTGGTTATCGTGAGATATCCATATGAACGTTCTTTTGAAGAAGACATGCTTATGTGTTCACCGCTGCCCACAAACACTACCGGGGAAGAAATTTTTAATAAAATAAACATATTTTTTAAAGAAAATAATCTTAGTTGGAACGATTGCATTGACATTTGTACAGATGGGGCCAAGGCGATGACAGGTAAAACAGCAGGAGCAGTATCACGAATAAAAAGTAAAGCGCCTAATTGTAGTTCCAGCCATTGTATTCTGCATAGACAAGCACTTGCGATGAAGCAAATGCCGTCAAATCTAAAATTAGTTATGGATGAAGCGGTAAAAATAATTAATTTTATCAAATCACGACCACTACAATCCCGATTGTTCTCATTATTGTGTGAAGATTATGGCAGCAAACATAAAACACTGCTGCTCCATACAGAAGTGCGATGGCTGTCTCGGGGTAAAACTTTAACAAGGCTATTTGAACTTAGAGCCGAGTTACAAATGTTTCTTTCAGCAGATACAGTTTCTTTTAATTTGAAAGACCGTTTGTATGATAAAACTTGGTTGTTCCGATTGTCTTTTATGGCGGATATCTTTCAAAAACTGAACGAATTGAATTTATCATTGCAAGGTAAACAGACAACAGTGTTCCAGGCCTATAACAAAATAACTGCCTTCAAAAGAAAATTAGATTTTTGGATTATTTGCGTTGGTAAGAGAGAAATAGAAAGCTTTACGTCACTCAGTGAGTTTGTTAGCGATAACGACTCGGAAATGTTTCAAGATGATGTGTTTGAAGAATTGGTCCAATATCTCACTTCGATGCGCGCATCTTTTGTAAAGTATTTTCCCGAAGAACATAATACAAAAATGAAGCTGAATTCATGGATTCATAATCTTTTTTTACCCAACTTGCAAAAGCCCGAAAGTATGTCAAACGAGATATATGAATCTCTTTTAGAAATGTCATCAGACACAAGTATGGAGTCACTGTTCAAAACGACGCCTCTCAACGATTTTTGGTGCAGAATCCGTGATGAATATCCAATGCTTGGCAGAATGGCTCTGAATATTCTTCTCCCGTTCCCAACAACATATTTGTGCGAAACAGGATTCTCAACCTATGCAGCCACGAAAACAAAATATCGCAATAGACTGGACGCCGAACCTGATATGAGACTTCAAATGTCTTCTATCAAACCTGATATCAACCAATTGATGAAAAATAAAAAACAGTTTCATACCTCCCATTAGTTAAGATTTTTTCATTTTTAATATCTTCTATTATTGTACTTGGCATGTGGTTAAAGTAAGTAATAATTAGTAACTGTTACATTGTACTTTTATTATGCTTATATAATAAAGAATACACTTTTAAAAACTATAGTTTTATTGTAGGGTTCCGTCAAGTATTTTGCTTGTCAAAAGGGTTCCGTGACCAAAAAAGTTTGAGAACCGCTGAATTAAAGTAATGATTAAAGCTAAAATTTGATTTTCATTGTTTGTTATATTTTGTAATGCACACCCATTAGAAAGAGATGGAGCGTCATTTTTAATCAGAGCTTGATGAGCTGCCTTATCATAACCCTTTGATGTTTTTGGAGGAGTTCGAGGTTTCATGAATACTGTTTTTTTATATGATCTAGATGAGGATAAAGGGGAAACTACAGAAGAAGAAGGTTTATTATGAGCTGATGGGGCAGACAATAAAATATCTGCATATGATTTAGACACTGGGGGGTGTAACTTTGATGCCTCAGCATATGAGACACAATTTTGAGCCATATAAAGTTTAATTGATTTCTGTCTTTCAAACTCGGGACATTTTTATCAATTGCATAATGTAGGCCACCGCAAAGGCAGCATGCAGCGTCAACCTCATCCTCTATACCACAAGTGTCGGCAGAATGACCCTGTCCGCACTTGTAACACCGAGGGGTTGACCTACATTGCACTTTTGTGTGTCCAAAGTGACAACATGAAAAACATTGAATCGTTGGAAAAGTGTACAAAGTTACTGGTAAAGAATTGTAACATACAAAAAAATTCTCTTCGGTAGCACCTGCCCATCAAAAGTTATTACTACTGTCTGAGAAGGCTTCCAAACAGGGGTTGGCCCCTGAACTTTATAGTTCAACCGTCGCGCTTTTAAAATTTTACCACAGAAATGTTTTCAATGATCTCCTCAGGAGACCATTCAGTAGGTACACCCTTAACTATACCCATCCTACAAACATTAAAAGAAGGAATGAAGGCCCTTAAGTTCTCCTTAGTAAGACAAATATCATTCACAAAAGAATTTGCATCCTCATACTTGGAAAAAGAAATTGAAACTCTGTTCCTACCTATACGCTTTAAACTCCCATTTATAATATTTTGGAATGAATGTTTCTTGAGAAAATGTCCTAACGTAACTGGGTGAAGTGTGGTAGCTAGATTCCCCTCTTTTTGGATATGCACAACATAAGGTGCCAGATCTGTGGGCTCGTACGATGTCCTGGTTACCTGAGGCGCCTTTTGCGGATTATTTGAACTATTATCATCAATGTTTTGTTCAGGCCGTAAACCATTTACAGATTGTAAAGGTGAAGGACCCTCCTGGCATATTTCTTTTGAGGTGGTGGCAATTGATTCTGTAATTATTTGAGAATCACTGTCGCAATGACAGTGACTCCCTTTACTACTTTTCGCTGTACTATATACCTTCCTGACCATGCCGCCGTCTTTTGTTACAGTGTTTACACATTTTACGTGAAGCCCTCGTCCTTTTCCTCTCTCGAGTAACGGACCCATCCGTATCCATGCTGGATTCATTTTCCAAGGATACGGAGGAAACAATGGTGATATTTTCGCCTACCGAGGGGACTGGGTCCCCCCGGTCAGGCGGCTCCTTATCCATGGGTCGGAAACGAAAAAATTGTTAAAACTTACCTAAATATTCACAATACACTACAAACTAAATGAAATATAAACTAAATATATGATATTTACACAAATCTACTCAACTGGCCTCGTTTTACTAATAAAATATGAATTTTATCAAAAAGTTATATGAAAAACGCTCCCGCCTAATTCGAAGGTTTCCCGCCTTTTTTTTAACCCAGACGTGTTCTATACATACGTAGTGCACAGACTACACAGAGATACACGCAGTGCTATTACGTAATAAACCCTTTGACTATGGAACTATAATAAACCTCTAAGGACTTGGGCGTAGACAGGGTAGAGAGAATGGGGTAACAAGGGCAGGGGCACAGAGTACCTTTGTATATATGGGCAGGGGCAGTTTCCAAGGGCGTTGGCAAGGAATAGGAACAAACCAAATATGTTTCTGTGTATACCTTGTATAGGTATATTAGGTATAGATAATTCGTGATGATGTAAATCGTGATCGTGGTGTTTGAAATATGCATTGACTTGTGAAATAGGTCGTGAAAAATCCTTTTTACGTGGTTATTTACCAGAGACGTCGTTCAAATCGTGGTTTAGAATTTGAATTGAGTTTTTTTTGTAAAAATATTTCCATTTCTGGATGTTCATGTAATTTGTGAACATCTCCATCAAACCATGTTTAAAATTATATTGAAGTGATTATATTTTCAATCATAGTTTTTAATCAAATCACATCAATCCCTCAGAAACCTCTAGTATAGTATTATATTATCTGTGCCTCTAGTAAAGTTTCGTTCGTGGGTCTCTTTTACTAAAACTAAAGACGAAAGACGCAGTGTGGCTAAAAGGTCTAAGCAACCAGGCCATAAAACTACATAAGAAAATCAGGGTATCGGAACGGACTTTGTTAATGGAATACTAAGGCCCGTATTACGGAACGTTCCTCAAGTACAGTTTGATCTTCAATGACTTCAATCACTTACGGCCAAAATTAATATCCAATCTATCCGCGATTTACCTACTAGAGATAGGAATTTGACATAAGCTCCATACAAAATATGTCAAATTTCTATCTCTAGTAGGGCAAATCGTGGATATATTGGTTATTAATTTTGGCCGTTAGTGGTTATATTCTCTTTGCACTACATATGGATAGAATCGTTACTTGAGCATCGGTCATATTCCAATACCGTAATTATAAATTCAATTCAACAACATAGCACATGAATTAAACCTGAAATAATAAAGAAATCTCTACTCAAGCATGGTCTCGACCACACTTTAGCGATTACAGATCAAATCTCTGCTCAAATACGGAAACAGGTGGCAGTATAAAATAAAGCTAAATTCAGCTGAATTGTCATCAATGAATCTATGCTTGAGGAATTTTCTAAAATTAAATCCCAACTTTTTAAACAGAGATCAACGCTTGAGGAACGTTCTGTAATATGGGCCTAATTATCGTCATGAATCGGACTTATTATACCTACCTACATACCACAGAGTACTTTTTCATCATCATCATCAACATAATTTCAGCCGAAAGACGTCCACTGGTGGCACTGCTGGACATAGGGCATTCCCCCAAGCATCGCCACAACGACCGGTCCTGCGCTTTCCGCATCCAGCGGAGTACACTACTTTTTAATATACTGAAGATACCTACCATCACTCTACCATAAATCGGACAAAGATAATAATTATAATCACTACGTTTTAAAATCGGACAAGTCACAAGTCTAAAGAATATTATGAGTTTAAAGTCATGTTCAATTCATCTTTGTGTTCAATGTACATGTCATGACAAAGGCCAATATTCGCCGAAGGGTCGGCGCTCGAAGTTGTAACGGAATACGTCTACCTAGGGCAGGAAATTCAGCTTGGTAGACACAACTTCGAGAAAGAAGCTGACAGAAGGATCTAGTTGGGCTGGGCAGCATTTTACAAACTTCGCCGAGTCTTCTCATCGCCTGTACTGCAAAATTTGAAGACGAAGGTCAAGACTACCGACCGAGTCCGCCGCCCGTAGTTGCCTCCCTTAATTTGTTATAGTGGTTTTCTTCGGTATCCCTCATCCTCCACGGTGCCCAGGGACACGTGGAGTCACACCCCATAGGCCCCACGGTCAAAAGAAGAGTAAGTATAGCCCGTGCTCCGGGTGCACCGGCCAAAAACTATTCCCTCCAGACGTATCAAGAAGGACCAGCTGCCATCGGACACTCTAGGAGGTTTTGCGCCAGTTGCGGATCCAGGGGCTAATGGGGCTCAAGCCCCCCCCAAAAGCATCTGAAGCGCGCAGTGGAAGCGTGCTGGGCCCATAACCTGTTAGAGGTAGCAGAACGTGGTTAAAATGTTAAATAATAAATGCTTAGATAAAACTCGTATATTTTTCTCATTTTCAACATTTGGAAGATGACATGACAGATGACATAGAACAAAGTAAAAAGTAGAAAAAATAAATTTACTCTGAATAAAAAGATCGATATAAAACCATATACTCTTTTTATTCTAACAATCAATCTCTGACAAATCTCAAATTAAAAATGATTTTAACCTACTTTCTTATTACTACACTACCTACAATAAAATGTTCATCACCTATCCTTACTTAATCTAGTTTAGTTGTAGTTTACTGTTTATCTTGATGAAGCCTACCCCTCAGCTGGGTCAAGCCCCTCCCAAATAAAAACCCTGGATCCACCACTGTTATGCGCCCTGCCTGTCATGACTTACGGTGCCAAGATGTGGCACTGACAGCTGGGCTAGTCCACAAATTCAACGTCTCTCAGCGAGCTATGGAGCGAGCTATACTTGGAGTTTCTTTGAAGGATAAAATCCGTAACGAGATTATCCGGAGAAGAACCGGAGTGACCTACATAGCATGTAGGATCAGCCATGTCTGTCGAAGGACCGATCTCAACTCAGCCTATCGCAGTCCACTGCTGGACATAGGCCTCCCCCAAGTTGCACCACAACACCCGGTCCTCTGCCTTCCGCGTCCAGTCCCCCCAGCCACGTTCTTCACGTCATGCTTGCAAATTCGTAAAAGCTTCGCTTCTGTCGGGCATGCCCCGACGCAACCCGTTTCATTTTTTTCGTGAAATACATTACAGTTTTTAAGTTAAATTACCTAATAGTTTTTATACACAAAAACACGGTTTTAAATTTTTTTTTATACATTTTAAAGCTACAGCTTCAGGCCATATTTCAATCTAGTTACAGCTTCAGGCCATTTTTGAATCTATCTATGTTGTAATAATTACCAGCTTTTACCCGTGGCTTCGCTCCCGTGGTTTTTGATCCCGCAGGAACAAAAAAAAAATGTTTTATATTTCAAATAAACCTAATTACAGGCACTTTTGAAACGTCAGGCTCTAGTTGCACGGTTCCAAATTGTGGGTCCTATGGAGAAGAACCGGCAAGAAACCCCATGGATAAACTCTTTTTGCCGTGTATGTTTCCAGGATAAAAAGAATAATTATAGGTATGTATACCTGATTTCGTCTGTTGCTCCGGTACTACGTGAAAGTGGAACAAACCATCAAACACTTTCGCAATGGGACAGCCTGTATTATAAGTAGCCTGTGTTACTTTCCGGCCCATGTGCGAAAAATTACGTTATCCGTTGCTCCTGGCACAGATTAATGATATATGTACTGGCTCCTGGTTGCTCCGTTGCTGCGTGAAAGAGGACCAAACCAACAAACATACTTAATTAATAGGATAGGATTTATGGGATTTTGGTAAAATACCATAAAATTTTCTTCTTTACATAGAATTATTCTAATTTCTAATTTGGTAGCAATATAAATCTTACAAAAGTTAGGTATATTTTCTCATGCTGTCTTCCATTACCCAAATTAACTTAATCAAGGTCCAAAGCTGATGGGGTGCTGGCCAGAAAACCTTCACGTGTGCCTGACGGCTACTTGTCCTTCTGGACACGTCTGGAGGGAACGGCAGTTGTTTGGCCGGTGCATCCTGGGCACGGGCAATAAAATCCTTTCGAGGGATTAAACTTAGGGGGATTTTATTGCCTGTGGCGAATATTCTGGCGCGGGAGGGGCCCGTTCTGGGCCAGTGGGGAGTTACTCCACGTGTCCCTCTGTTGCCAACAGAGGGCACAGTGGAGGAGCAGGGGCGAGCCCGGTGTGCACTCACCCTGCCACTGGGCAGGCAGCGGGGGGACTGTCTTTCCCTGCCCCCGTCAATCTCGTAACCCCAGGAGTGCCCGATGAGTAGTGTTCTCGCGCCTCTTGGGAACGAGGGTCTTGGCTTCACCGCCCGGACCACGAGGAAGAAAACCTCTATAAAAATTACGGGTGGTAGGGCCTGAGAGCAACAGACTCGGGGTAGTCTGCTGCCCGACCAGCAGCTGACGTAGCTGGCACAGCCGGCGTAGTTGGCGCAGCTGGTAAAGGCCCATGACGTGTGGTGGCGTGCAGTGTTCCGGGTGCGCCACCGAAGAGGGTGCGGCCTAAGGGGCTCGCCTGCTTGTGGCGGGCCGGTACCTGTCGGGGGTGGTTGTGTGAATACTCACGGGTTCCCACGCCCCCGGCTAAGGTAGTTGAAGGAACACCGTGGTGGTTTTAGTCGGTAAGAGTCCGACACTGGATCCGCCTACCCCGGGCGGAGTGCGTCCAGGAGGATTTCCCCACGGCAAAAAAAAAAAAAGGTCCAAAGCTGATGTAGATATACCTATGTGTAATGAACGCTTTCACAGGTCCTACATTTAATGCTCGAAAATGTCAGTAGGATAATTTCAGTCGCAGGCTATTTGAGCATGAACTTTATAACCTTTTAATAGGTAGGTACTGCAGTTTTATAGCATTCAACGTTATGTTATACTAGCCTATGCCCGCGACTTCGCTCGCGTGGATGTCGTTTATCGCGTGTCCCTCGGGCACTGTTCATCTTCCCGAGATAAAAAAACCTATATGTTAATCCGGGTTATGTTCTATCTGTATGCCAAATTTTATTCAAATCCATACAGTAGTTTTTGCGTGAAAGAGTAACAAACATCCATACATACATCCTCACAAACTTTCACGTTTATAATGTTAGTAGGAGTAGGATGTAGCTAGATTCCTTATTAATCTTATTATTATAGTTATAACACTCAGTGGCGGATTTACACATTTGCCGCCTGTAGGCTATTCATATTTTGCCGCCCCTACCGACCTTTACAAGTGTCAGTTCAGGTTCCTAGATTATTTTTAAAGTCCAACGATGCGTAGCATCTCTACTTGGTCTGTGGATTTCACACAGGGGCGGCCCTAGCATGTTTTTCAGGCGATGCGAGATCTCATTACATAATCAACCCATTACTGCAAGTGCAATTTTTTGGGTGTTTTACGAAAACCTGACATGATGTTTTTGCACCTAAGTGTGCATGAACAACGATAACGCAAAGATGTAATAATACCGCGAGCGAAGCGAGCGCGAACTGTTTTAATAAATATTTTGGTTTTATTGTATTATATGTGTAAGTCATATAACTGTAATAGAATAGTTAGTTTAAATATAGGTACGCCAAAAACGCACAGGCAAAAAGGACTGAATGCAATAAGAACGCAAAACGATCGTCATCGGTCAATAACGAATCTTAGTGATGATTTTGGTGCCCCCCCATTACGGTGCCCGGTGCAATGACACCATTTGCACCGCTCTAGAGCCGCCACTGGTTGCACAAGAAATAGTTTTTGGTATATTCTGAGCTAATAAAAGCTCAATCATTCTTTTTAATAAATATGATTATTTTTAATTTCTGTAAGACATGAAAAAAATGTTGGCCCCAAATTTGCCGCCCCTAAAATCTGCCGCCCTAGGCTCCAGCCTACTCAGCCTGGTGGTAAATCCGCCACTGGTAACACTTGTAACTACCTATTAGAGCGAGATCCTTGTGGTCTTTAAGGGACTTTTTGGGAAAAAATAAGATAATAAAGTATCATTAAAATAATTAATTAAATTTATTTTTTGTCATACACACATACCTACTACTATAAACGTATTAAAAATAATACGTTAGTACCGTACAATTGGATTCCTAGGTTTTGGCATTAATTTAATGGTGGTAAACAGGCGCGGAGTAGGCGATGGGGGCGGAGAATTTAGCAACTGGGGCAGCGTGGATCACGGGGGTGGCGGCGTATGCGAGCTTAGCGATAGGGGCTGCGTGGTATGCGACGGGGGCAGCGTGGTACGCGACAGGGGCGGCCACCTTAGCGACGTGTGCGAGGGCTTCCTTGCGCACGACGGCGTTGAAACCGTTGTGGGGGTCGGCGGTGTAGTCCACGGTGCGCTTGGTGCCATCGGGATCCACTACGGAGTAGGAGCCCTGCACGACGTCACCGTCGCGGCTCTCGTGCTGGCTCTTGGAGTCACCGGTGAGACTGTCCTGCACGTCGTACGCGAAGCTGTACTGGGGGTGCGCGTCGTAATCCTCGACGTCGAGCTTGGCGACGGGGGCGACCACCTTAGCGACGGGCGCGGCGTACGATACGGGAGCAGCGTGCACGACGGGGGCCGCGGCGTATGCTTGATGCGCGACATAGGCAGGAGCGGCGGCGTATGTCTGATGTGCAGCATAGGCTGGAGCCGCAGCGTAGGCGGGAGCGGCGGCATATGCTACATGAGCAGCCGGGATTACTCCAGCGCTGACAGCAGCCACCAAACAGGCGAACACTAGGAACTGCAAAAAAAATCCGTTTGAGAACAAAGTTGTTTATTTTTTCACTTGGTTTTTCAATTATTGAGGCTATTAAGCAAAAATGCTTTGGAAACTTGTCTCTTGTGTAACTTCGTTGTATGTACCTTGAATGCCATTGTGTGGTGTGTGAGTTGATCGAGGATGTTGAATGATGTCTGATGAGGAGTGCTTGGAGCTTTTATATCGATAGCGGGGGCGCACCCTTTCACTTGGCGTTGTTGTGCGTAAGACGCACGGCCGTGAGTTAGAGCCCCGGGCGCTATTTATGCTCCCTAATTTTCGGAACTCACTAGATTTTATGGTGACAAATTGTTATTCTAATCAACAACGTTGACATTGCTGCATGTGTAGCTTTTTCCCTGTTAGCAATCCATACTTAATTAATCCAATCTTTACGTTTGTTGAAGGTTTGGGTCCTTATTTCCTGTCGCAGGTCTGCTGGAAGAAATTTCTTTTAGAAATTACGTATTAATTAGCACCAAAACGTAGCACCTTAATCAACTCAGCCTATCGCAGTCCACTGCTGGACATAGGTCTCTCCCAAGTTGCGCCACAACACTCGGTCTTTTGCGTTTCTCATCCAGTCCCTCCCAGCTACTTTAATCAAGTCGTGATTCTACCTGGCTTGAGGTCGCCCTACGCTGCGTTTGCTTAGCAACAATAAATTTAAAATTTCCTTTTTTTTATCTAGTGTCTATTTCACTTAGTTTCTATGTTTAATGTTTCTGCTGAGCGTGGGGTCCTGGGTTCGATTCCCGGGTCGGGCAAAGTGTTATTGGGTTTTTTCATTAGGAAATTCTCAGTAGCAGCCCGGAGTCTGAATTTGTACCCGTTTAATGGCAATAGGCTCGACCCCTATTACATGGGACTATAACATAACTGGCGAAATGTGGGTGTGCTATACACCTCTGCCTATTACCCCTTCGGGAAATACAGGCATGATGTTATGTTAATGTTATAATGTGTGTACGTAAACAAAAAATAAGGTTCTATTTTATCTTATCAGTCAAACCTTCACTATTACGTCAATAAAAACTTTTTTTTTTTCAATTTCATCTTTCAAGTTGTTAGGTGTTATGTTTTGAGGCCATTGTTTTATGTAAATTTTGAGTACGTGCGTAATATCTATGTGTTTTGGTCCAGCAATTCTCTTTTTTGGACCAGACCGTGACATTTGATTTTCAGGTCGCTAGAGAAGACAATTCAGAGAAGAGGCCCATTGGCAATGATTTTAAATGTAAGCTCACTGCCCATTGGCACTTTGGCAGCTGTAGGACTATACCCAATAGGCTTATATTTAGAGTAGATATTTGGATATAATTCATAAAATATCAGCTCGAATTTATCTAAACGTAGGCCTCTTTATAGACGACTACGACAATGGTCGCGAGGAATGAGGGAAAATTATATAGTAATTATAAGTAATCCGTATTCAAACACTATAATCATGTTTGCCAACCGAATTTTGTATCGATAATACTATACTTAGTAGCAGTAGTAATGTGTTAATGTAATCTTGTTGTGCAATAAAGAGGATTTGTATTGGTATTGTATTTGTAGTATCGCACTTACCTATGTTTGGCGCAGAAAGATGTATCTTGACAACAGCCACAGAAAAACGTTACTTAACGGTTACTTTTTGGTGGGAGCCTAACGATATTTCTTTAACCCTTTCAAAACGGTAACGTGCTACATCATATGCCTATTCATGTATTCAGAGCAGACTAGGGTTCGTCTTTAATTTTATCCACCCCTCAACCTTCAATCTTTAAACAAGTTCCTCGCCCTTTTCACATCGCAACCGTACAATATCCATTCAGACGTATTATTTCCTGTAACAAGAGACGCGGCCCTCTGTCGGTGCAAAATCAAGGTCGAAGTAATCGGAGCAGGCGGTCGCCGCCCGCGGCCTAACTTGCATTGCTTTCCAGTTTGGATGATGACCATATAAACTAACAACTTATTATAGATACAAATCTATAAGTCATTTGCAAGATTTCTATTGAAATGTTTGATTTACAGACATATTCTCGCTAAGGAAAAAGTGCGATCATGGCGTAGCTGGCGCAGTTGGCGTAGCTGGCGCAGCTGGCGTAGCTGACACAGCTGGCGTAGCTGGCACAGCTGGCGTAGTTGGCGCAGTTGGCATAGCTGGTAAATTCCCTTGAGGTGAGGTGGCGTGCAGTGTTCCGTGTGCGCCGCCTAGGAGGGTGCGGCCAACGTTAGGCCGCACGGGAAGAAGGGGCTCGCCTGCTTGTGGCGGGCCAGGACCTGTCGGGGGTGGTTGTGTGAATACTCACGGGTTCCCACGCCCCCGGCTAAGGTAGTTGAAGGAACACCGTGGTGGTTTTAGTCGGTAAAAGTTCTACACTGGCTCCGCCTACCCCGGGCGGAGTGCGTCCATGAGGATTTCCCCACGCCAAAATAAAAAGGGTGGCTGGTAGCAAGGAGTAGTCCGCTATAGGGTCCAGAAACCTTTCCAATAAAAGCTAAAAAGTTTATAACGCCTCGATATAAATGTAAGTCCGGGGCTGGTGGTTAGATGTATCGGTCGCTCAGATTCTGAGATCAGTCGTTATAAGGCTTGACGCAGAAATCCTAAATAAGTCGCTGTTCGGTTGTCGTGTTGTTTTTGTGTTTGAAATATAAGGCTAAGCTTAAGCTAAGATATCTTGAATCGTGTTCAACAATTTAAATATCTCGGACATATTGTAACCGCGGACATCACAGATGACTTAGATGTAGAAAGGGAGCGGAGGGCATTGGCGGTTCGATGCAACATGCTTGTCCGTAGATTTGTTCGTTGCACGTGTGAAGTGAAGCTGACGCTTTTTAAAGCATATTTTCAGACTATTTACACGTGCAGTCTGTGGACGAGCTGTACGCAGAAAGCCATCAATGCTCTCCGAGTCCAATATAACAATGCATTTAGGATGCTGCTGGGGCTGCCTCGCTTCTGCAGTGCGTCGGGAATGTTTGCAGATGCTCACACTGATGGCTTCGCCGCAGTCAGGTGGAAGCGTGCAGCTTCGTTACTGCAGAGGATCCGGGGTAGCTCGAGCAGCTACCTCAATGTCATTGCGGACAAATTTGACTGTCCTATAATAAATCAAATGTCTAATTTACATGTACCTACTAACATAGTTATTAAGATTACTACTAACAAATATTATGGATGACAATCTGAAATAAAATGATTATTATTTCCTTTATTCATAAAATAACATATAAATTTACATTTTTAAATATTTTTGTATAAAAAGGAAAAAACATTTAAAAATATAAAAAAATAGTAAGCCACCGGCATCGGGAACAAGGTCCAAGCTACCGGCGGTCAGGGCCCCAGAGAAAGGAACCTCCTCACAATACGTGCCGTGTCGAGGAGAACCGCCTTCTGAATCTGGCCCTTGACCCAGCCACCTAACGAAAGCCTCTGAAGATGATGGTCGAGGCTCTTGGCTATTAAGCCATTGGCTGAAACAACTATCGGCACAATGATTGCTGAATCCACGTCCCACATGTCGACAACCTCGTGTGCCAAGTCCAGATATCTCATTTGCTTATCTGTCTCAGCTTTCACGAGATTCCCGTCATGCGGGACGGCGATATCAATAATCATTGTGCGGCGCTCTAATCGATCTATCACCACTATATCAGGCTTATTGTGCATAATAGTCCTATCAGTGATGATAGATCGATCCCAGTACAACGTGATATGACCGTTTTCAAGAACTGGGTCGGGCGCATACTTGTAGTATGGTACCTCAGACTCGACAAGGTTATATTGCAAAGCAATTTGCTGATGGATAATCTTGGCCACTTGGTTATGTCTGTGCAAGTAGTCACCGTTGGCGAGACGTGGACAACCGGAAATAATGTGCCTGAGAGACTCTTCAGGAGAGTGACACGCCCGACATATGTCAACCGTCCCGTCCCTTACAATGTACTTCCGGTAGTTATTCGTCATGATGACTTCATCCATAATTGCACAAACAAAACCTTCGGTTTCTCCAAATAGGTCACCGAACCGTAGCCAAGACACGGACGCTAGAGAATCTACGTCAGACCCATGGAGGGCCCGGTAGAAGCGCCCGTGTAGCTCCTTACTTTGCCATACTTCTTCGCGGTCTTTAGTACTCAGTACTGCAGGTTTACGCCAGTTCTCTTTAGCCAAGGAGAGCGGGGTGAAACCGTTGTCCACTGCGACCACATCTCGGTGCATACCCACGTCAGCGTGGAGAAAATACTCCCTCAAACTGCACACCTCACGGTTGTGGAGGGTCTTAGCATTTAAAAAGCCTCGACCGCCACACTTCCGCGGGATGTACAGTCTCATCACTGATGATCGTGGGTGATGCATCCGATTTGTGGTAAGCAGAGTCCGGAATCTCCTGTCCAGGGCATCCAGTTCTGTTTGCGTCCACTTAAGTATGCCGAAGGAGTACATCAAGACCGGCATGACCCAACTGTTGAAGGCGTGCACCTTGTTTCCCCCCGAAAGAAGACTTTTCAGTACTTTCTTCAGGCGGCCGAAGAAGCGCTCCCGCAACAATTGTTTCATGTCAGCCTGGCTGATGCCTAACCCCTCCGACATACCCAGGTATTTGTAAGTATCGTTTGCGGAGAGTGACCTTAGGTGTATGGAATCCGAAAGTTGTAGTCCCTCGGATTCCATAATCCCCCCTCTCCTCACATGCATGACCGCACATTTGTCCACACCAAATTCTATCCTGATGGAATTACTGAAAGTTTCTGTTACCTTCAGCAAATCCATCAGTCGTAACTTGTTGGGGGCAAAGAGTTTCAGGTCATCCATGTAGAGGAGGTGAGATACTACCTGACCTCCTCTCCGCAACAGATAGCCCAGTCCCGATCCCTCTAGTAATGTGCTAAGAGGGTTCAGGGCTAAACAAAACCAAAGTGGACTCAAACTATCACCCTGAAATATCCCCCGCTCGATCCTAACCGGTTCACTGCTCCCCTGAATCTGTCGGCACCCTGGATATCGAAGGATCGTTCTCCATTGCCCCATACATGACAACAAGAAGGTGCGTAGCACTGTATTTATTTTGTACAGTTCCAGCACCCTCATGAGCCATGTATGTGGCACAGAGTCAAAGGCCTTCTTGTAGTCTATCCAGCATGTCGACAGACTCTTTCGCGAGCGACGTACCTGTTGGCTGACGGCCATATCAATAAGGAGTAGCTCCTTAGTGCCGCGGGACCCTCTCCTACATCCATTTTGAGAGGCAGACATTATCGAATTACTTTCAATATGAACAGTAATTTTAGCTCTCAAAATGGACGTAAGAAGTTTATAGACCGTCGGCAAACATGTGATCGGCCTATAATTCTTGGGTTCCGTGGTACTACCTGATTTATGGAGCAGGTGGGTAACTCCTGTCGTAAGGAACTGTGGGAGCGATCCAGACTCTAACGAAGACTGGAACTGGGACGCCAAGCGAGCATGTGAACTGCGCAACCATTTTATCCAGAAGTTGTGCAACCCACCCGGCCCTGGTGATTTCCAGTTAGGTAATGGATGGGCTGCACTGGTTACATCTTGGGGACTGATGGTAATTGTCCCCATTTCTGATATTTGTTCACACGCTTGCTCGATATCCCGCATCCAATCCCCTTCAGCGTGAGTGACAGGCACCGACCAGATGCTGCGCCAGAATGAATTCATAGCCTCATCATCGGGCAGGCTCCCATCACTCACACACTGGTTAGGACGCTCCCAAGCTCTATATACCCACCTTTCATTGCTTTGGAATTTGCGATTCAGGGTATACCGTTCTGCACGTAATTTGTACCGTCGAATACGATTCGCCCATGCATAGACTTTCTGCTTCATGATTATTATTATTATTATTATAAGCGTATGCTGAGACGCGCAGGCGTTACGTCAGTATAGAAATGTCTTTGGGCGATTCAGCACAGCGTAGTACCTATCACGTACCTATGGTACCTATACATAATTCGGGGCATGGCAGTTGACGCAGGCGTATGAGTTATGACACACATGACATGACATTTGACACATGTCTGCGTTTCACTCACGCATTTCTGTGGTTGTTCATGCGTTAAATCAGCTCTGCCCTGCCAAACGTAGTGATTAATTATATACTCTTTGTGCCCTGCGTTGCGAAGAACTGCAACGCCATCGCTTGCGTCTCAGCATACGCTTAGCCTAAGTATTGCTTATTTAGCAAGTCAGATGCTACTGGGGCTTCTGAAGCTCTACAAAATGGTCTTCTGGGGATAATTAATGACTAATTTGAAGGTTGAAGTAGTTGTCATCGTGCTGCGACGTTGGTGCTGATTATTATTTTTAATAGATCCAGAGATTTTTAACAGATTCATAGATCTATGGATCTGTTAAAAATTTACAAAACCTCTTGAAAATGGGTCTTTGACATAGAGTTATTATACTGACGTAGTATAGAAATGTCTTTGGTCTTTGATTAAATCATTTGACTAAGGAAAACTATTCCATATTCAAAGATTAATTCATGCATGTCTAAGACGTTCTTGGATTCATTAATCAATTTGAGTTACTACAAAAATACCGAATAATACCGAATACGTACTTGTAGCTAATGACCAAACAGCACTATAAATACTGTGAAAATAACGCATCACTTATACATTAACGCATCACTTATTATGTAAATAATTGACATTGTCTCAAGTCCATAGTTAACGTTGTGTCTTTACTTGTGAATTGTGAATCATTTAATCTTCATGCTGCATGGCAGACGTTCGTTACACGATTAAGTAACTACTCTATTCATTTGTTTGTTTAACTAAAGAGAGCTAATTTAGCTACTTTATAATAGTCAAGCTTAAAGCTACAATATAACTACTTGCACGAAATGTAGGCGTAGGTATTGAAAAACTAGGATGGAGATGGTGGAGACTCGTATTCATCATTTAACTCTTTCGACATTTTGGCTGACTTCTTAATCTATTTAAATTTATGTATGAGATATGTGTCTTACTAAATATATCATTGCAGATGCATATCAGTACTTAGTACGAAAAGGAAGAAATTAAGTAGCCATAAAAAGCAGGAGTGACATTTGGCGCTACGTGTGCTCTTGTTACAGTGTGTAATGTTTAGTTGCGCAAGCGCATGCTACTCCACCCGCGCGCTCAAGGATGGCACGCCCACCACCCGAGATTATTACATTTTAATAATCTAGTTTTAGATGTTTGACAAGGCTAATGGTTTGTTTTAATACACATTATATTTTGCACTTTAATGATATTAAATAAACTATTCTAAGTAATCGACAGCTTAAACGTGACAGACATAGCTCGAAGGATTGCCAAATTTGTGGCAGTGGGCGGGGCACATTGCTCGCAGAATGGATCGCCGATGGGGTAGTAAAGTTCTGGAGTGGCGATTGCGTACTGCAAGGCGCAGCGTGGTTAGGCCCCCCACAAGGTGGACCGACGACCTTGTGAAGGCCGCGGGAATCCGCTGGATGCGGAAAGCGCAGGACCGGCCGTTGTGGCGATGCTTGGGGGAGGCCTATGTACAGCAGTGGACGTCTTCTTCGTTCTTCGGTGTAACCTGCCGCAGCGATTCAATAATATGAGTTTTACCTAATGACCATGTTAGTTTAAAACTCAGATAAAGTATACTGTTTGCACAGCATAAAAATAAAACTAAAGTTATAACAAACATGAGCATGCACAGTAGTAACAATTGGCGGTCTACAGACAACCAATTGGGGATGGACTTGAAATGTGCAAGTAAATACAACGTGTTATTGAAATAACTGAAAATCTTTTAAGGGGTCATTGTACTCATCAGTATGAACAACTTTTGGCAACAAGCATGAAATCGAGAAAAAAATATTTGTACATTTGCTATTTCCTACATTTTATTTGCTATTTCCTACAATTCCTCTTAAACTGAAGGGGAAAATCTATAAGACCATGATAAGACCTGCTGTCCTGTATGGATCGGAATGTTGGGCTACGAAAGGAATTAATGAAAGGCAAGTGCACGCAGCTGAGATGCGAATGTTAAGAGGAATGTGTGGTGTAACGAGAATGGATAGGATAAGGAATGAATATGTAAGAGGGAGTCTGAAAGTAGCGCCAGTGACAGAGAAGTTAAGTAGCAACAGACTGTCATGGTATGGACATGTGATGAGGAGGAATGAGGAGCATGTTACGAGGAAAGTTTTAAGTATGAATTTTGATGGCTATAAGAAAAGAGGGAGACCGAAGAAAATATGGATGGATTGTGTGAAAGATGATATGAATAGAAAGAAAGTGAACACGGAGATGACGGCTGATAGAGATGTATGGAAGAAAAAAATAATGCTGCGCTGACCCCAAATAAATTGGGATAAGGGCAGGAGGATGATGCTATTTCCTACATTTGTGTTTACATATCGACAAAATTTAGGGAACAGATGATATTTTTTTCGCGATTTCAGGGTTAGTCCCATACTAAAAGTTGTTCATACAGATGATTGTTCATACTGACCGGGTACAATGACCGCTTAACCCTAGAGTGCTCATGCTATGAGCATTTTGCCGCACTTAGCAAATAAATGTCATTATTTTGTAAACTATGAACTCGTCAAGCTCAAGCGTCTCAGTAGCTGCCTCTCCGTGTCTTACCTACCAATATTGTAAGTTTGAAAACAATCAATGCGTGGACGACCGCGGAAAGAAAGGATTGCTATCTGCGGGACGTGTGTTGCGGCAAATTGCTCACAGCGCGACCACTCGCGTAAGTATATTTTTTTCGGTTAGTATTTACTGTATGCTCGTTTTAATGTAAATATAATTATTATTATTATTTCTTAGGTTTTAGTGATCATTACACATTATAATACAACAAGTTTAACGGCATTACATCGCGTATATTATTTAAATTAAATAATAAATAATTTTAAGTAATTATTAATTTATTATTTTAATATACGCGATTTAATCCGGTTGAACTTGTTTTTATTATAAACATAATAATTTCTGGTTTATATGGTCAAATTATTAAAAAAAAAATACTAAGCACACAGTATTACGAAGAATGTATTTGAAATAAAATTTAAATATCCTTAGACCTGACTAGATCACAAATTATATGGAAAGATCTTGTCTAAAGACGTTGCGCAAACCATTGAGAAGTCAAATCACTCGATTTGACCACAGAAAAACCAGAAATTACCTTCAGGAAGAGATGGAGAAGGATATGCGCAAAGTCTCCATCAATGAAAAAATCAAGGTCCAAAAAAGGGTGCAATGTATGCGCAAAGTTACTGTGCAACGAACATTGTATGTACATATATTAAGACTGTTTCGCTGGACATAGAGAAAACATATAATTTTGTTATAATTTTCAAGTTTCTTCTGATTTATGTAGGTTAAGATAAATCCATTCAAAAAAGTAAGCACTTTTCCCAAAGATGATTATAAGCCAATTTTTTCTGAAACTTATTATATTACTAGAATAAATATAACCTTTTCTAAACGTTTATGTGTGTTTTTGTCTATTATATAACCATTTATAAATGTTTGTAAACCACATGTACAAGAAAAATGCATTTTAATATGTGCGGCAAAATGCTCCCTACGCGACTACTCACGTTTCACGGAAAGGCGCGACTACTCTAGGGTTAAGAGGTTTTTAGTTATTATAATAACACGTTATTTAACGGGCAGTATAACAATATACCTAAACTTAAATCAAGTTACTATTGTATTTATATAAAATATTACCAATATTTTTTTTAAGTCAGTGTTATATGCACGTACTTATCGTTTTATTAATTTAGTTTTAATGTTATATTTTTTGTCTGAAATTCAAATCTGCTTCCGTAAAGACAATAGGCAAAATCTAAAAGACGACGTGCAATATCAGATGTCACTGAAATGCAGAACCCTATACGTTTACGTTTTTAGTTTCTGCAGACAAGAAACTCCAAGATTAATAGATAAACTTAATTGATACTTAATTCTAAGATTAATTAGCTAAGGTCAGTGGCCATGGTACCCACCAGGCCACCACGATTGTAGAGGCCTCGGAGCGATGAAAACAAAAGTAGTTGGAAGGGCGTGGCTAACGGATGACGGACGCCTTGCCAGTCGTCAGTCGCGGTTCACTATCATGCTAATATTATAAACGTGTAAGTTTGTGAGGATGTATGGATGTTTGTCATAACAGGCGACCGATGTCTACAACACATCTATGAAATTTCACAAATGTACCTAGGTAACCACAATTCGGCACTTGAAATCTTCAAATCAGTTTCGACCACTTACATGAGCCGTCAAAACTGCCGTGTAAGTGATTAGCCAATAGTCGGCTTGGTAGGGCCAATCGGATTGCAATAACCCGCTTCGGCTAGTGGCAGAATTAATTGTACGCATTATATTCAACATTAGGCGTCTATTGGGCTGTATGGTCGTTGACATGGTCCAATAAACTAATATACATAACGCATATTTGACCGCTTATAGTTACTAAAATACTGGTACACACTCGGACGAATAAAAAATGGCAGCCGGAATCTCGCTAAGATTGAAGCACTTAGTTTTTTCCTAAACCCACTATAATTTCGGCAGAATTTTAACACACCAGATATATGTTGTTATTTTATTTATGACACTACGACAATGACTACTGTCACACGCGATATGTTGCGTAATCGCGGCTTTTTGTCTTACTATGGGTGTGAATGTGTGCGTGCCAGCTCGTACTTTTAAGCCAGCCGTCTTACTATGGGTGCTTCTCTTTTTGTTTGGCGAGATTCCGTCCGCAATTTTTTATTCGTCCTTATTGCATATTGTCCTAGAGGGGCTCGTAGCGATGCAACGACTGCGCGGATTGTACGATCTGCAAGGTTAAGCTGCACTTACCGCGGTCAGTCTGTAGATGGGTGACCGTTTCGTTACACATCGAGACCCCTCCGTGCCTCGGAGAGCACGTTAAGCTGTCGGTCCCGGTTGTCATACGAATATCTATGGCAGTCGTTACGGGTAGTCAGAAGCCTGAAAGTCTGACAACTGGTCAAACCTCCGAATGTCAGTATTACCCAGTAACTGGGTTGCGGGGGTCTGATGGCAGTCGCTCCGTGTAAAATACTGATGTTCAGCCGCATCTGGCTAGACTGGAAGCCGACCCCAATATAATTGGGAAAAGGCTCGGAGGATGATGATTGCATATTGTCCTACACTTATTGTTGTCCTTGTTCTGAATTTATAAGCTACTGGTATTTTCATTTATATGACTGCAGACTACTCGGTTGAAGATAACGGACTTAAAGTTCATCGACGTAATTTATGAACATCTGTTATCATTTCTACGTTACTTGTTCGTAAAACTCGTAATTACCGGTATTTTGCACCACGTAACACTAAGTGACAACTTGTTCTCTTCATAATTCGGTCCAAGGTTATTATAATTCGATTTCTTTGACAGTTTTATTATATCATGTGACGAAATGGTAGCGTGTCGTCGCGTCGATGAGTTTTTATTTACATATTTATATTGTCAGCTTATTAGGTTCACTTCTTAATAAATAAGTTAAAGATGTACTATAAGAATTATATAAATAATAAAGAAAAAAATACTTTTGATAAACCAAATATAAATGCACGCACTGTGTGTAGTAAAATATTTTCTTGTAATAACTATACTTATAATGTCAAGATTTTCACAGTGGCAAAATAAGCAATAAACAAGCTATTGAACTACTATTTAAATTAGAGCAAGGATTACTCCCTCGTGGCTAAGTAACAACCACGCGGATTTTATGATCTGCGAGGGTTTTTGCCGCGGTCAGCCCGTCGATGGGTGACCGTTTTGTTAACCGACGAAAAAAAGGAGGAGGTTCTCAATTCGACGCGTATATATATATATATATTTTTTTTTTTTTTTTTTTTTAATGTATGACCACGCATAACTTTTTACAGAGTGGTCCGATTTTGATGATTCTTTTTTTAATGGATAGGGTATATCTTGAAATTGGTCCCATTTAAATTTCAAAATCAAAATCCACCCCTAAGGGTAGTAAAACAGGGGATGAGTTTTTGTTCACCCACTGAATTCTTACCTGTTAACCGATTCTGTTGAAACTTGACACACATAAATATAGTTCTAGACACTACGACATAATGGAGACCTGGAGTTAGATTTTAACCACAAAAAAATGAAAAATAAAACTTTTTAACAAAAAATTGAACCGACGAAAAGTGAAACTGAAAAGCGAAAAATAACTAATTATGAGTCGGCGCCAAACAACCAATCAACGAAGATCATTAAATTACTTTAAATAAATAATAAAAACAATGTCACATCAAATACAACGTGAAATTTTCAACGATAAACAATAACTTTCCAAAAATGCGTTCTCCGCTCGGCCACTTGCAACTTACACGCACTTTGCTTGTTAAAAGTTCGTTTGGCGCCGACTCATAATTAGTTATTTTTCGCTTTTCAGTTTCACTTTTCGTCGGTTCAATTTTTTGTTAAAAAGTTTTATTGTACATCGAGACACCTCCGTGAGCCCCGGTTGTCATACGAATATCTATGGCAGTCGTTACGGGTAGTCAGAATGACAACTAGTCTTATCTACATCGGAATGTCGGTATTACCCAGTAACTGGGTTGCGGGGTCTGATGGCAGTTGCTCCGTGTAAAATACTGATGTTCAGCCGCATTTGGTTTTGGACTGGAAGCCGACCCCAACATATTTGGGACAAGGCGAGGAGGATACAGATATTACTCCCTATCATCATCATCATTACAGCCGAAAGACGTCCACCGCTGGACATAGGCCTCCCCAAGCATGTTGGGGTGGTATGCCATAATCGCCCATCCTCTGGTGAATCCCTTAGTCGCCTTTTACGACACCCATGAGAAGAGATAGGGTGGTGTAATTCTTTACGTCCGGCACTACACGAAATTACTATCTATAAACTCCCTATACTAAAACAATGTTGAATGAACTTTTTTTTTTAAACTGCATGGCTTGTTTGTTATATACTATGCAATTAACCAAGTAACTATATGAATACAATAGGGACCCACAGTTAATAAAATGCACATATATTAAAACAGTCACGCCCTACTATAATCTTTCACTGCTATCGATAGCCGCGATGAATGGCTATTCATCACTTGTTACTTACGATTCGCGGTACGTATAGCCATTTGAAACAATAGTACGGTTTCACCTTGACATTATACCTACGTGTAACGCGATGGTTATCCGCCTCTGGGGGTCTACTCTCAAAATCAATAATCAATATATCGTGACATTTGTCGTGCCGAAACCTACTCTAAGTAACGTCAATTTAACTATCCTTTATACGAAGCAACGAACGATACTAATCGTCAATTTTTCGGTCTTAACCCTACTCTTAGTTGTAAATGTCACAGTATTGACCGTTAGTAGTTCTTTTGTTTTTGACTCATTCACTCCGAACATTGTCTATCAACTCAGCCTATCGCAGTCCACTGCTGGACATAGGCCTCTCCCAAGATGCACCACAACGCTCGGTCCTCTGCCTTCCGCATCCAGTCCCCCCCAGCCATGTTCTTTAGGTCGTCGGTTCACCTGGCAGGGGGGCGCCCTACGCTGCGTTTGCCGATTCGCGGAACATTGTCTATTGTTATGTAAAAAATCACGATATTTTGTCTGTGAATTCGATAAACGACATAGGATCCGAACATTTATTAGAGTAGGGTACGACCGGTGTATTCGGAGCACTATCGTGTCGTTTGGATGATGTCGTTGGCGATTTTGCGAGTAGACCCCCTGACTCTCTGACTGCTGTCCGAGCTTTAAGGCTTTGGTAATGATAGACGATTTTATCGTTACAGCATACAATTAATAGATGGTGATGGTAGCAAAGTAATTAATAGATGGCGATTAAGCATCATGGTTTGTGCAGACGTGTTTTCGAGTTTGTTTGATGGAGTAATTAATTTTATGTTTAAACGAAAAAAAACTGCGATCCAGCCACATACATAGTAAAAAATATAACTATGTATGTATGTGGATCCAGCATCTAGTTTAGAAATTGACGGCGACGTGCCAATAATTTTATTATAATCGTTACATTATTCCTCATCGTTACTTTTGGATAATGATGGTGTTGCGAATGAAAGAACCTGAGAGTCATATTTTTTGTTCATAGTAGATGAGATGGATGGCAGATACAATCTGAAATTGTCTGATTAATTAGATCGATTTCATAGAGTCAGCTACGTTTAAAGCTGCTGAGCTGAGCGAAGCTAAATCATTATCTGAAATTTCACATTTCACAACATTTTACAGATAAAGGAGTATGTATTGGAAAAGTTCAGATAACCTGGTCATGCTTAAGTTTCGCTTAGATCGCTTTAAATGTAACTGACTCCTAAATAGGTAGCCACAGAGAAGAAAAAAAATTATAGTTTCGTTATTATTCATTATGTTCAAGCCTTACGCCTGTGGAATGCACTGCCGGTGTCTGTGATACGTGCACAATCGTTGCCAGCTTTCAGGAGAATGGTAAAGGAATATTACTTTTGTTACTATTTTTATGTAGTAGTAACTTATATATTTATATTATATATAATTGTATAATAGAGTTATGTATCTTTATATATATCCAGTTATGTTATATTTCGGTAAGCATGTATTATCTTAGATATACTTATAATTTAGATATATATATTAATAAGCTTTTGTTTTTATTTTAGTTATTTATATAATATGTTCTCTATAGTACACCGCCAACTACCTGTTATATTTTCTTGTTCATTTCAAGTCCATCCAATGGTTGTCTGGAAGAAATTGCTTTAAGCGATAAGACCGCCAATTGTTAGTACTGTGCTCATGTTTGTTATAACTTTGTTTTTATTTTTATGGTGTGCAAACAATAAAGTATACTCTATCTATCTATCTATCTATCTATTATTCTGTGGTAAAAGTTATTGAGTTGTGGTAAAAGTTTCGAAATAGGCCACACAAGCATAGATCGCATCCGTTTCAAACTACAAAACACAAAGTAAAAGCTGCTTTCAAAATTAAACAGCTGCTATCCGGTGTAATATTACTTAACAAGGTACTTAGACATGCATATTTTGTAGCCTAGTTAATACGTGTAGAACTATTAGTCGGTATCATGTGCTGTCTGCAAGTTCGTGATCCACGTAGCTAGCTGCATGGTTGCGCTGGTACGGTCAACCACATATTAATTGTAACTAAACCAATAAGCGGAACAAGGGCCTCACTCCCGACTGGTTCGAGTTCTGAACCAAATCGAGCTAATGTCAATTCCTTAGAGGTTTTACCACAACCGTGGTTCAACGAAAATTGACATTGACAGTTTTTAAAGGCAACTCGGGACATTGTGTGACAGGTTTGAAGGCAGCTTGGGACACCGTTGGTCGACTGTTTGGAGTAGCTAGCCTGTGGTTTTACTGTTAGTTCCTCTAGGAATTGACACTAGCTCGATTTGATTCAGAACTCGAACCAGTTGGGAGTAAGGCCCCAGCTGCCCGATTCAGAACATTTTCGATAACCGATTCGGTTTGTTATGTCTTTTTCTCTCGTTACGGGAATCGTAGACGAAACGAGATAACAACCCGAATAGGTCCGACAACTGCTTATCGAAGATGTTCTGAATAGATAGACTCTGCTTATAAAGGTTGGTTCACCATCGATATGCTCGAGTGTACTCGGGACTTATGTCATTCCTCTGGCTTTGCCGACCATGTTACGAACGTGATGTGATGCAATGTCCGGAGCACGACCCTGCACACGAATAGTGAAGTGACTGTATTAAAGAGAACATAATGTAGCCATTGATGGGCATAGAGTATCGGATAGTTGGGTTCCCTCCTGTTATGGTCGAGCCTAAACTTAAAATCATTAATAATTAGTTTACTTCAGTGAATTTTTCTCAGTCATTAACCTACATTGTTCTCACACAATTCTTTCCAAATCATGTAACAAACCATTGATAATAAAACCATTGATTAAATTGTATTTAATCCATTTATTATTCGAAATGAGTATATCCATGAAGTTTCTTGCCGGCTCTTCTCTATAGGACCAACTTTTTGGCACCGTGCAACTAGATTCATAATTAACGTTTTGAAAGTGCATGTAAATGCTTATTCGAAATAAACACTTTTGACTTTGACTTTGAGAACTTTATGGTTTATAATAAAGTTTTGCGACTCACGGTTGGTAATGCCGAATTAAGTTATGACAAGCTTATAACTCAATTTGAATGTATAAAAGTTGTTCTACCTAACTATACTTTGTGACTATGAGTAAAAGGCAGTGGCGAAGGGTCAATATAGCACGATTCCTACCGGCTTCCCTTCAGGAATTGCTTAAATACAGATCAACGACATTCTATGCTAATTTATTGTTCTAAAGGACAAAAAAAGAATGTAAAATTAAATTAAAAGTTGTTAAATTGTTGTTTTTATTTTATTAAAGTGCGATCTTAGCTATTTTAGGATTTTTAGGTACCTAAGGCTTCCCTTCTAAAAATATTCACTCTTCGCCACTGATAAAAGGGTAAAGTTTAAACCTAGTATATATTTTTGTAGTGCCCTTACAGGATGCATGTTTGGAACTCTTGAATATTTGTAACTTTTTTTACAACATATCCTACTTCTACCTATAATACTATAAACGTGAACGTTTGTGAGGATGTATGGATGTTTGTTACTCTTTCCCGCAAAAACTATTGTATGGATTTGAATGAAAAATGCCACACATATAGAGCATAACCCGGGTAACCTTATAGTTTTTATCCTGGGAAGATGAATAGTTCCCGAGGGATGCACAATAAACGACCTCCACGCGGGTTCAGCCGCGGGCATAAGCAATAAAATGATTAAATTGTTTTTTTTTTTTTTTTTTTTTATGGTATAGGATGGCGAAACGAGCTAAAGGCCCACCTGATGTTAAGTGGTTACCTTTGCCCATAACAACTGCAATACCACCTAGGCTGTTACCTAAATGGTACCGCAAGTCGGTTCGCCAAACTGAGACATGAAGGTGGAAAGTCTCATGTGATTGTAATTGAATTGAATTGTATCCTTATTTATAAATACTAAACGAAGTTGAATAAACTATAACATCATTCATCATCAGACTAATGCTCCATTCGGTGCTTTCCCTAATACCTAGTTATGACAAAAGGGATACATTAGAAATGATTAGGTGTTCAGTACTAGTGACATGAAAAAGTTAAAGATTTAAGTAAAATTATTCGTTTTTAATCTAATGGTGTAATAGGGTTTTCCTTGCAGGTGTTAAACTCCATGTAGGATTTATGTTCAGTGCGTTGGCTATTTATTAAGCCACGTATCTGTAACAGTAGTGCTTTGCATTAAAATAGACAGGAGGTGCGTAAGTAGTGAAAGCTCATTTGCTATTCTCCGACGAGCATGACAGATAAACACTTAAGAAGAGTGATTAAGCAGAAGATTAAATAAACTTTACGTAGGATTGTTTATCTAAATTAGTAAAAAATTGCAACAGTCATAAGATTTTATCGCTACTGTATACAATTCAAATTATTTTTTTATTATTCCAAATAAACCTAAATACAGGCACTTGTGAAACGTTAGGCTCTAGTTGCACAGTTCCAAATGGTGGGTCCTATGGAGAAATTGGAGAAGGACCAGCAGGAAACTCCATGGACACACTCTTTTAAAATAATTGTTTAATGCAACAAATTCATCCAAATAAAATTCAATTATTGAACTAGTTTTTTGTCAAAGCAATTTGTGCGTAGATAGGTACTTAATTAATCTTATCTTAACTATTATAAAATTGTAAACGTCTAGCGTCTGTTTGTTTGTTTGTTTGTTCCAGCATGACGCTAAAACTACTGGACCGATTTTGACGTTTTTTTTTTGTTTGAAAGCTGATGACCTGACTTAAAAACTGGTATGGGTTTTGAGAAAGAAAGAAAGAAGGAAAAAAAGAAAAAAATTAATTCGTGGGTTGCGTACTCACCCGACAGATCGAAGTTTCTGTGCAAATGCCCGAGCGGATAGTAATGTACGATGGAGTGGAGTGGAGTGGACAGGGGATGGGACTGGGGTTGGGACTGGGGATGGGACGGGGACGGGCAGGGGACGGGACAGGGGACGGAACATGGGACGGGAAATGGGACGGGACATGAGACGGGACATGAGGCAAGACAGTGGGACGGCACATGGGACTAGACATAGGATGGGACATGGGACGGGACGATAGTGATATAGTGAGACAGTGGGACAGGACATGGGACATGGGACATGGGACGACAGTGATATAGAGATATAGTGAAATAGTGAGACAGTGGGAAAGTGGGACAGTGGGAAAGTGGGACAGTGGGACAGTGGGACAGTGGCAGTGGGACGGTGGGACAGTGGGACAGCGGGGAAGTGGGGCAGTGGAATACTGGGGCAGCGGGGCAGCGGGGCAGCGGGGCAGTGGGGCAGCGGGGCAGTGATGTAACGATGCAGTGGGGTAGCGGGGCAGCGGGGCAGTTGGGGGCAGCGGTTCAGGCAGTGGGGCAGTGGAATAGTGGGGCAGTGGGGCAGCGGAGGAGCGGGGCAGTGGGACAGCGGGGCAGCTGGGCAGCGGGGCAGTGGGGCAGCGGGGCAGTGGGGCAGAGGGGTAGCGGAGCAGCTGGGCAGCGGGGCATTGGGTCAGTGGGTTAGCGGGGCAGTGGGGCAGTGGGGCAGCGGGGCCGCTGGGCAGCGGGGCAGTGGGGTAGCGGGGCAGTGGGGTAGCAGGAAGCGGGGCAGTGGGGCAGCGGGGCAGTGGGGCAGCGGGGCAGTGGGATAGGGGCAGCGGGGCAGAGGGGCAGCGGTGAAGCGGGGCAGTGGGGTAGCGGGGCATTGGGGCAGTGGGGCAGCGGGGCAGCTGGGCATTGGGGCAGCGGGGCAGCGGGGCCGTGGGGCAGTGGGATAGCGGGGCAGAGGGGCAGAGGGGCAGAGGGGCAGCGGGACAGCGGGGCAGCGGAGCAGTGGGGCAGCTGGGCAGGCTGTGGGGCAGTGGGATAGTGGAGTAGCGGGGCAGTGGGGCAGAGGGGTAGCGGAGCAGCTGGGCAGCGGGGCATTGGGTCAGTGGGTTAGCGGGGCAGTGGGGCAGTGGGGCAGCGGGGCCGCTGGGCAGCGGGGCAGTGGGGTAGCGGGGCAGTGGTGTAGCAGGAAGCGGGGCAGTGGGGCAGCGGGGCAGTGGGGCAGCGGGGCTGTGGGATAGGGGCAGCGGGGCAGAGGGGCAGCGGTGAAGCGGGGCAGTGGGGTAGCGGGGCATTGGGGCAGTGGGGCAGCGGGGCAGCGGGGCATTGGGGCAGCGGGGCAGTGGGGCAGTGGGATAGCGGGGCAGAGGGGCAGAGGGGCAGCGGGACAGCGGGGCAGCGGGGCAGTGGGGCAACTGGGCAGGCTGTGGGGCAGTGGGATAGTGGAGTAGCGGGGCAGCGGGGCAGTGGGATAGTGGGGCAGCGGGGCAGCGGGACAGTGGCGTAGCGGGGCATTGGGGCAGTGGGGTAGCGGGGCAGCGGGGCTATGGGGGACAGCGGGGCAGGCAGTGGGGCAGTGGGATAGTGGGGCAGCGGGGCAGTGGGGCAGCGAGGCAGTCGGGCAGCGGGGCAGCGGGGCAGTAGGGCAGTGGGGCAGCGGGGCCGCTGGGCAGCGGGGCAGTGGGGTAGCAGGAAGCGGTGCAGTGGGGCAGCGGGGCAGTGGGGCAGCGGGGCAGCGGGGCATTGGGGTAGCGGGGCATTGGGGCAGTGGGGCAGCGGGGCAGCGGTGCAGTGGGGCAGTGGGGCAGCGGGACAGCGGGACAGTGGGACAGTGGACTGGACTAGAATGGACTGGACTGGACTGACGTGGGTTAGCAGAATTTAACGCGAGCGGAGCCGCGGGTAAAAGCTAGTGTATTATAAATGTATTATCTTATCGTCTGTACTGAATCCGACGAAATGAGAATCCGACCTTTTGCGAATCCGACCAAGTGCGAACACATGCAATTAACGTATTTACGATCTATATATTATGCATAATTATTTCAAAGTGCTGAAGACATGTAGTATTTATTACCTATAAATCAAGCTTGGGGAGTTTTTTTATTAAAACACTAGTCTATGCCCGCGGCTGGATGGGATGGACAGCAGCGTTCTCTGAGTATTTAACCAACCAACTGCGATCGCCAACCCACCTGCCAACCGTGGCGATTATGGCATATCCCCCCAAACTGCTTGGGGAGGCTTATGTCCAGCAGTGGACGTCTTTAGGCTGAAATGATGATGATGATGATGCCCGCGGCTTCACGTAAAATTCGGTTTATCACAGAAATTTTTTATCGCACATCCATCGGGAACTGTTTATCTTTCCGGGATAAATAGTAGCCTATTACGTTAATCCGGATTATGGTCTATCTGTGTACCAAATATCGTCCTAATCCGTTTAGCCGTTTCAACGCGGTGAAGGACAAAGAAATAAACAAACAAACATCCATACTTTTATATTTATAACATTAGTAGGATAGTGAGATTAAAATTTTCAACAGACTTCAAAAAAGAGGAGGTTCTCAATTGGTATGGGTATTTTTTTATAAATTGCTTACAAGTAAAATGATCTTTGATGTCTTTTCAATGCACAAACAGCAGGAAAATTATAAATTACACAAATTAATCCAAATTAATCATCTTTGATCGATGAATAAATTTGTGATGATAACTTCTAA
This sequence comes from Asteroscopus sphinx, assembly GCA_949699075.1. Classification (NCBI taxonomy): domain Eukaryota; kingdom Metazoa; phylum Arthropoda; class Insecta; order Lepidoptera; family Noctuidae; genus Asteroscopus; species Asteroscopus sphinx. Next base: position 13,087,729 of record OX453022.1, on the reverse strand, counting down.
TTGCATTTCCATTATAATACTGATACAATTATATTATGCTTCATATGATAAAAGACACACAGATATTAAGGCTATTCAGCCTTATGGTCTATCCAACTTGTATCCAAATCCGTTCAGCGCAATTGAAATACAAACAAACAAACATTCATACAATAACTTCTTAGGTTTTCGCGATCACTACACATTATAATAAAACAAAGTTTAAAAGGATTAAATCGCGTATATATTTTTTAAATAAATAATATACACCAACCAACCAACCAATAACCAACCAACCAACCAATAACTAACCAATTTAAATACGTTAATTGCATGTGTTCGCACTTGGTCGGATTCGCAAAAGGTCGGATTCTCATTTCGTCGGATTCAGTACAGACGATAAGATAATACATTTATAATACCAGGCCCCTCAGAAAGTATTGCGAAAAAAAGTTTTTATATATGGGAGACTGGCCAGTTATAATGTTTTTCGAAAATATGATTATTTATAAGTAAAAATAAGTAAGTTCCAATTTCAAAATTTCCCTCCACATTTTTTGCGAGTTAATTCAAAGTATTGTGTCTCACTGAAATATGGATCTGCGCCGGGAACATTTTAGAGCTATGATTTTATACGATTTCAAGTGTCGCCTGAAACCGGATGAATCGTACGATAGACTTCAAATGGCATTCATGGATGAAGGCCCTTCCAAGGCAACCGTGTATCGTTGGTATAACGAATTCAAGCGCGGTCGACCAACTTTGGGGGATGACGAAAGAAGCGGTCGCCCTTTGACGGCTGTTACCGAAGAAAACGTGCTAGCAGTGAAAAATTTAATCCAAGACAATAGGCGAATTACATATCAGGAGATTCAACACATATTGAAGATTGGATCGGGAAGCGTTCACGAGATTCTACACAGCCATCTTCGCGTGAGGAGGATAGTATCACGCTGGGTGCCGCACAACCTCACCGATGCTCAGAAGCAGGCCCGGGTGGAATGGTGCCGTGATATGCTTAACAAATTTGAAGCAGGCTCGTCTCGGCGTGTTTACGACATCGTTACAGGTGATGAGTCCTGGATTTATCAATACGACCCAGAAACCAAGCGCCAGTCGACTGTTTGGGTGTTTCAAAATGAGCCAACGCCTACCAAAGTGAAGCGATCTAGAAGCGGGGGTAAGATTTTGATCGCTAGCTTTTTTAATTTGACTGGCCACTTGGTATCAATTCCCTTACGGGATCAAAGAAGCATTAATGCCGAATGGTATACTACCAAATGTTTGCCAGAAGTTTTCTCTGTTATAAGCAACAAGCGACCAAACACAGGGCTCCGCGGGCTACTGCTCCACCACGACAATGCACCTGCGCACACCGCACTCAAAACGAGGGACTTCCTGGACAGCACGCCAGTCAAACTCCTGGGTCACCCTCCTTACAGCCCTGATCTAACACCGTGTGACTTCTTTTTATTCCCAAAAATAAAAAATCAGCTCAAAGGGATACAATTTTCGTCGCCGGAAGATGCGCTGGCTGCGTTCGAGCAGGCTGTAAACGAGGTGTCTGCGGCGGACTGGAAAAAGTGTTTTGAAAACTGGTTTAGGCGCATGAATCTTTGTATAGAGGCTGGTGGAAAGTACTTTTAAAAGATTTGATAAAAATATATGTACGTATAGAACAATTTTTTTTAGTTTCGCAAAACTTTCTGAGTGTCCCACGTACACTAGCTTTTACCCGCGGCTCCGCTCGCGTTAAATTCTGCTAACCCACGTCAGTCCAGTCCAGTCCAGTCCATTCTAGTCCAGTCCACTGTCCCACTGTCCCGCTGTCCCGCTGCCCCACTGCCCCACTGCACCGCTGCCCCGCTGCCCCACTGCCCCAATGCCCCGCTACCCCAATGCCCCGCTGCCCCGCTGCCCCACTGCCCCGCTGCCCCACTGCACCGCTTCCTGCTACCCCACTGCCCCGCTGCCCAGCGGCCCCGCTGCCCCACTGCCCTACTGCCCCGCTGCCCCGCTTCCCGACTGCCTCGCTGCCCCACTGCCCCGCTGCCCCACTATCCCACTGCCCCACTGCCTGCCCCGCTGTCCCCCATAGCCCCGCTGCCCCGCTACCCCACTGCCCCAATGCCCCGCTACACCACTGTCCCGCTGCCCCGCTGTCCCACTATCCCACTGCCCCGCTGCCCCGCTACTCCACTATCCCACTGCCCCACAGCCTGCCCAGCTGCCCCACTGCCCCGCTGCCCCGCTGTCCCGCTGCCCCTCTGCCCCTCTGCCCCGCTATCCCACTGCCCCACTGCCCCGCTGCCCCAATGCCCCGCTGCCCCGCTGCCCCACTGCCCCAATGCCCCGCTACCCCACTGCCCCGCTTCACCGCTGCCCCTCTGCCCCGCTGCCCCTATCCCACAGCCCCGCTGCCCCACTGCCCCGCTTCCTGCTACACCACTGCCCCGCTAACCCACTGCCCCGCTGCCCAGCGGCCCCGCTGCCCCACTGCCCCACTGCCCCGCTAACCCACTGACCCAATGCCCCGCTGCCCAGCTGCTCCGCTACCCCTCTGCCCCACTGCCCCGCTACTCCACTATCCCACTGCCCCACAGCCTGCCCAGCTGCCCCACTGCTCCGCTGCCCCGCTGTCCCGCTGCCTCTGTGCCCCTCTGCCCCGCTATCCCACTGCCCCACTGCCCCGCTGCCCCAATGCCTAGCTGCCCCGCTGCCCCACTGCCCCAATGCACCGCTACCCCACTGCCCCGCTGCCCCTCTGCCCCGCTGCCCCTCTGCCCCGCTGCCCCTATCCCACTGCCCCGCTGCCCCACTGCCCCGCTTCCTGCTACCCCACTGCCCCGCTACCCCACTGCCCCGCTGCCCAGCGGCCCCGCTGCCCCACTGCCCCACTGCCCCGCTAACCCACTGACCCAATGCCCCGCTGCCCAGCTGCTCCGCTACCCCTCTGCCCCACTGCCCCGCTGCCCAGCTGCCCCGCTGTCCCACTGCCCCGCTGCTCCGCTGCCCCACTGCCCCACTATTCCACTGCCCCACTGCCTGAACCGCTGCCCCCAACTGCCCCGCTGCCCCGCTACCCCACTGCATCGTTACATCACTGCCCCACTGCCCCACTGCCCCGCTGCCCCGCTGCCCCGCTGCCCCAGTACCCCACTGCCCCACTGCCCCGCTGTCCCACTGTCCCACCGGCCCACTGCCACTGTTCCACTGTCCCACTGTCCCACTGTCCCACTTTCCCACTGTCTCACTATTTCACTATATCTCTATATCACTGTCGTCCCATGTCCTGTCCCACTGTCTCACTATATCACTATCGTCCCGTCCCATGTCCCATCCTATGTCTAGTCCCATGTGCCGTCCCACTGTCTTGCCTCATGTCCCGTCTCATGTCCCGTCCCATTTCCCGTCCCATGTTCCGTCCCCTGTCCCGTCCCCTGCCCGTCCCCGTCCCATCCCCAGTCCCAACCCCAGTCCCATCCCCTGTCCACTCCACTCCACTCCATCGTACATTACTATCCGCTCGGGCATTTGCACAGAAACTTCGATCTGTCGGGTGAGTACGCAACCCACGAATTAATTTTTTTCTTTTTTTCTTTCTTTCTTTCTTTCTCAAAACCCATACCAGTTTTTAAGTCAGGTCATCAGCTTTCAAACAAAAAAAAAACGTCAAAATCGGTCCAGTAGTTTTAGCGTCATGCTGGAACAAACAAACAAACAAACAGACGCTAGACGTTTACAATTTTATAATAGTTAAGATAAGATTAATTAAGTACCTATCTACGCACAAATTGCTTTGACAAAAAACTAGTTCAATAATTGAATTTTATTTGGATGAATTTGTTGCATTAAACAATTATTTTAAAAGAGTGTGTCCATGGAGTTTCCTGCTGGTCCTTCTCCAATTTCTCCATAGGACCCACCATTTGGAACTGTGCAACTAGAGCCTAACGTTTCACAAGTGCCTGTATTTAGGTTTATTTGGAATAATAAAAAAATAATTTGAATTGTATACAGTAGCGATAAAATCTTATGACTGTTGCAATTTTTTACTAATTTAGATAAACAATCCTACGTAAAGTTTATTTAATCTTCTGCTTAATCACTCTTCTTAAGTGTTTATCTGTCATGCTCGTCGGAGAATAGCAAATGAGCTTTCACTACTTACGCACCTCCTGTCTATTTTAATGCAAAGCACTACTGTTACAGATACGTGGCTTAATAAATAGCCAACGCACTGAACATAAATCCTACATGGAGTTTAACACCTGCAAGGAAAACCCTATTACACCATTAGATTAAAAACGAATAATTTTACTTAAATCTTTAACTTTTTCATGTCACTAGTACTTAACACCTAATCATTTCTAATGTATCCCTTTTGTCATAACTAGGTATTAGGGAAAGCACCGAATGGAGCATTAGTCTGATATATATTTTTTAAATAAATAATATACACCAACCAACCAACCAATAACCAACCAACCAACCAATAACCAACCAACCAACCAATAACTAACCAATTTAAATAATATACGCGATTTAATCCGGTTAAACTTTGTTTTATTAATACATTCATACTTTCACATTTATAATACTAGTAGGATTTTAGTTGTATCCCCTAGAAGTAGTATTTCGCCACTTTATTTTTACTTTCAAATATGGATATAGGGTAGGTACACTTTGTACAATTAATATACTTATTTTTTAATGCGCATGCGTTCATCTAGTAATAAAATTGATAGCATCAAGTGAGTAACAGCAGAGTGACACAACTCTGCAGTATTGTCGGCGATGCCGGAATATCTTTAGGCATTGTTTTCACGTACTTAATGGTGCAATTGTCGCTACATCGCTTACATACTCGAAGCCGTACATACGTTGTCGCGTGGCTGCTCACTAATACATGTGCATATTTTGCTCTATTTGTAATTGGTATCAGTCTGTGATGGCAGCGACGGTGATCTCACCAGTCCTGTAGTGTAAGACTTCTCTGATTCCTTCTCAGTTAAAACTATTGTTATTCAATAAGCAGGCAAAGTTATAATAGTAGTCATCAAAATGACGCAAATCTTACGAATACACTGTATCTATTTTATATCTTGGTGAATCCGAAACGAGGTGATCCGACAGAGAACCAAAGTTACGACTAACGGCCAAATTTATATCCAATCTATCCACGATTTACTCTACTAGATATAGGAATTTGACACAAAATGTATGAAGCTTATGTCAAATTTCTATCTCTAGTAGAGCAAATCCTAGATAGATTGGATATTAATTTTCGCCGATAGCCTATAGCAGCAGCTGTGGCAGCGGGCCGGCCACATTAGCCGAAGAACCGATGGCCGTTGAGGTAGACGTGTTCTTGAGTGGAGACCGCGAATCGGTAAAAAACGTAGGGTAGGACGCCCTCAGACTCGGTGGAGCGATGATATTGGCAAGGTGGCTGGTAGCAACTGGATGCGAGTGGCCGAGGATCGATGTCAGTGGCGTGTTATTGGAGAGGCCTAAGTCTAGCAGTGGACTAATATATGATGACGATGATGATGATAATGATGAAATACTTTTACCTATCCGTCTAGCGTCTAAGGCAGTTTAGTGATGAATCAAATTCACTCTGGTTTTTTCGCAAAGCCCGTCTTGCTGTCTCTAACGGGGTTTTCGTAACTTTAAAACGGCACTCTAAAGCAGGTTGTATTAAATAGTACTTGCATACTGGACATGGAACCTATAAAGTCAAGATCTTAATAAGAGATCAAAGATAGCAGAATTAAATTAATTTTGTTTATTGATACCAGGCCCCTCAGAAAGTATTGCGAAAAAAAGTTTTTATATATGGGAGACTGGCCAGTTTGTTGAAATGTTTTTCGAAAATATGATTATTTATAAGTAAAAATAAGTAAGTTCCAATTTCAAAATTTCCCTCCACATTTTTTGCGAGTTAATTCAAAGTATTGTGTCTCACTGAAATATGGATCTGCGCCGGGAACATTTTAGAGCTATGATTTTATACGATTTCAAGTGTCGCCTGAAACCGGATGAATCGTACGATAGACTTCAAATGGCATTCATGGATGAAGGCCCTTCCAAGGCAACCGTGTATCGTTGGTATAACGAATTCAAGCGCGGTCGACCAACTTTGGGGGATGACGAAAGAAGCGGTCGCCCTTTGACGGCTGTTACCGAAGAAAACGTGCTAGCAGTGAAAAATTTAATCCAAGACAATAGGCGAATTACATATCAGGAGATTCAACACATATTGAAGATTGGATCGGGAAGCATTCACGAGATTCTACACAGCCATCTTCGCGTGAGGAGGATAGTATCACGCTGGGTGCCGCACAACCTCACCGATGCTCAGAAGCAGGCCCGGGTGGAATGGTGCCGTGATATGCTTAACAAATTTGAAGCAGGCTCGTCTCGGCGTGTTTACGACATCGTTACAGGTGATGAGTCCTGGATTTATCAATACGACCCAGAAACCAAGCGCCAGTCGACTGTTTGGGTGTTTCAAAATGAGCCAACGCCTACCAAAGTGAAGCGATCTAGAAGCGGGGGTAAGATTTTGATCGCTAGCTTTTTTAATTTGACTGGCCACTTGGTATCAATTCCCTTACGGGATCAAAGAAGCATTAATGCCGAATGGTATACTACCAAATGTTTGCCAGAAGTTTTCTCTGTTATAAGCAACAAGCGACCAAACACAGGGCTCCGCGGGCTACTGCTCCACCACGACAATGCACCTGCGCACACCGCACTCAAAACGAGGGACTTCCTGGACAGCACGCCAGTCAAACTCCTGGGTCACCCTCCTTACAGCCCTGATCTAGCACCGTGTGACTTCTTTTTATTCCCAAAAATAAAAAATCAGCTCAAAGGGATACAATTTTCGTCGCCGGAAGATGCGCTGGCTGCGTTCGAGCAGGCTGTAAACGAGGTGTCTGCGGCGGACTGGAAAAAGTGTTTTGAAAACTGGTTTAGGCGCATGAATCTTTGTATAGAGGCTGGTGGAAAGTACTTTGAAAAGATTTGATAAAAATATATGTACGTATAGAACAATTTTTTTTAGTTTCGCAAAACTTTCTGAGTGTCCCACGTATACAATCTTAAAACTAGTTTAGTAGGTAATGAAGTAATAAAAGCAGGTTATAGATTTGTTAAATTCTTGAATGCAACATAAAATATTTATACAATTGCATAAACTTTTTTCCTCTCACAGGTCTGCTGGAAGAAATTTCTTAAAGAAATAATCTTTTTTTTTGGAACGTAGTTCCTTATCGCGCGTTGTGAAAGGGGGCTAGACGGAAAAAATTCTCACGAAAAGTTGTAACGACACTTTTTTTTTTTTTATAGTATAGGATGGCGAAACGACCTAAAGGCCCACCTGATGTTAAGTGGCTACCTTTGCCCATAACAACTGCAATACCGAATCGAAAGGAACTTCGTTCCATCTGGGTGTCCCTTGACACCTCTCAACTTTTTTTTTAATAATAATTTCTCTCTCTGTATATAAATTCAATAAAAAAAAACTTAGAATTACATAAGTAAAATTATACAATTTCACTAGGGCCTACACAAGGATACCTACTTTGCTGTGTTCGTATCAGAGAGACCTATAAATAAATTGTTAAGGAGTAATGCATATAGAATAGAACTAAATATTATCTGGTATCTACCCTCATTGTACTTATTTAATATCCTACCTTGTTAACTATATTTTTGTTTATATGCTATTCTCTAAGGATACAGCCTTGCGTGCAACGCTGCCGCAGCGTCGAAACCTTGATTTGGTATTCACTAAAGTACGAAAAGCTACACTAGCGCTCAAGGCTGTGACGGCCGTGAGTTGGAACTACTCGACGACAGAGAAATTGACACTTCTTCATACATTTTGGTATTCCGTAAACAAAAACCAGCGTCGAGATCGCTCACAGCCTCACGCACAGCCCAGTGTTACCAGATGGCAAGTTTGAAATTATCACAAATCTAGAAAAAAAATATCTTATTTTTATCGCATACGTGAAGAATGACTCTCCTCCACAAAATTGTAATTATATTGATATTTAGAGGTCTCAAGTTTCTATTAATTAATGTGTTTTATTTAACACTAGCTATGCCCGACCATACGTTCCTATCAACATTTTTTTTTCACAAAATCCATCGCGTGCTCCGCACTCGCAATGTTAAAAACAATTCGCCTAAGTTTTATCGCAATAGGATGAATGGTATAGGAACGCATACGGGACAAAAAAGAAAAATATATTTTTATTTGTAGATAAATAAAATCAGAAAATTATTAGAAAAAGAAAAGAAAAATTTCTTATTGTCCCAGTTCGCAGCGTGCAACAGTTAAAAAAAACGTAACAATGCAAAGCAAAAAAAAACAGATACCTAACTAATCCAATAGCACTCAGTCTGATAGTCTGACTCTAGGTCTGACTGTCCTGACTGAACTGGTAACTGACGCAAACCGACCCACGAACTAAGACCGAACAAAATGAATAAGTGGAAAAGGACGCAGTATGCGGTTGGAAGGGAAGCATCGTTTTTTTATGGTCTTATGCGTGCATTTTATTCATTATGTCGTGTGCATCACACTGCACACATAATGAGTGAGAGTGACGAGAATGTATGCTCAAATGCTTGTTGTTAATGCTGGTTGTTGTCTAAAAATTACTAAGCCTCAAAATATCACAGCGTTATTAAAATTATCGTATGAATTTACAAAACTATCGTTCGATACCCTGCTATTATTTTTTACCGCAAAGGACTTGCAATCATCGTAGATGTACGATAATTATCGCACGTCTGGCAACGCTGCCACAGCCACGCTTCTATCTGTCTAATCTAAAAGCTAAAAAGCTACACTAGCGCTCAAGGCTGTGACGGCCAAGAGTTGGAACTACTCTACAGCGGACAATTTGACACTTCTTGAACATTTTGGTATTCTCTAAGCAAAAAACAGCGTCGAGGTCGCTCACAGCCTGTCACAGCCTCGCCCTTAACCACGATTCTATCTGTCAAATCTAAAAGCTACAAATATTGCGCTGAGTCCTATATAGTTTAGTAACAAAAATCATTATTACTCGTAATTGAAGGTGCAAAGAAATGCAATAAAAGAAATGGAAGCAGAGCACAGATGATTACAAGTCTCTATTTATTGGAAAAAGCTAAAAAAGTGAAGATTTCAAGAAGGCACGAAACGAAGGCAAAACAAGACAGTTCAACACTTTTCCCAGGATGTACAGTTTATCCATATTTACAGGCTTTTTAAGGATTTAATTAATGTATTAGAAAGTGATTTTACTCCATATATGCCTCCATATATAACATCATTGACTGTATTCTAATTATACTAACAGTTTTTTTAAGTATAGAATGTTTCTGAACTTATGAGTACTATTGTTACTTATAAAGAATTTATTATTAGGTATACATATTCATACTTTTGATATATAAATATGAGTTTGTGAAGATATTCGTTACACTCAATCACACTGAAACGGCGAAACAGATTTGGATGAAATTTGGCACGCAGGTAGACTATAACCCAAATTAACATATAGGCTACTTTTTATCCCATAAAAATAAAAAGCTCCCGAGGGATGCGAGATAAGTCTTTCTGTGATAAACGAAATTATATGCGGGCGAAGCTGCAGGCTAAGTCTACATAACATCACGCCTGTATTTCCCCGAAGGGGTAGGCAGAGGTACACCTCTACTATACATAGTAGGTACACCCATATTTCACCAGTTATGTTATAAGTCCCATGTAATAGGGGGCCTATTGCCATTAACCGGGCACAAATCCAGACTAAGTCTAGTTAGTAGGGCTGTCTTGTTTTTAATTTTTTGTGTGTTTATGTATGTACATACTAAAAGGCAATGATAAATTAAACATGTGTATTTTCCTTATCCATTTTTTATTTACATTGAAAGAAATAAGTAATATAATACATTATCATATTTTCCACCAAAATGCACACAAATCCTGCAGTGCTTGGGTCTGCCTTGATTATAACCCACTGATCACCATAAAAATCTCAGAATCCTTTTCTGGTTATCAATAAGGAGTCTTTGATTTTCCAACCAACAACAGAGACTCTTCAAAAAACCATTCATTTTTCAAACGCTTTTCTTCAATGGCGATAAATCTTTCAGTCCGGCTCGCCATTTGTGACTGCCTTTGTGAAGGTGGTGAGCGCTGGAGCAGACGTCGTTGTGCCGTTGTTAACAAACGACGCCTACGAGGTGCTAAAAAGAAAAATAACTTTAAGCAATTGGTTGTAAATTTAATAAAGGCAAGCCAAGCCGTCTAAAAGCTTCACATGCGCTTGGGATGGGATTACGCCATAGACTTATATATTACTAGGGTCTTGACAAGCTAAGATACACAGTAGATTTTAAAAGTGTTTTAAAACAATAACGTCCTTTGACTGTCGGCGTCCAAGAACTATTGATTAGTGTCTCGTTTTTACTTTGTTGATGGGTTAGTATCCCGTGGACCAAAACTTAAACAATAGCAAATAAAAGGTTAGATACCTTAAGGTTACCTATAACAATACTTACATACACTTAAGCTTCTTTTTCAAGTCACAAAACTATGTTTAAAACAATACAATTAAATGTGATATTATCGCTAATACAATAACTTAACTAAATACGAATAGAAATCAACTTCTAAAAAATTTACAAGTCTCAAAAATGTCGTACTTAAATATCATTAGGTAATCTGTGAGAAAATGTCAAGTGCAGTCCAAGGAACTTATATATCAAGCTGGAAAGCGGACGGCTGACTAAAATTCGGTCTGATGATTGGGGAGCCTTTTGTCTCTTTCTATAGGGTGTCCATACATGCAGGAAAGGGACAGCGGGCTCTCGGTAATACTATCTCAGAAGACCGGCGTCGACCGGTATTTTCTCCCTGATTTTGATTGAAGATTTTGGACCTTATATGAACGGGATATTATTAATTTTTGTAGTTCTTAAATTTCTCCGTACGCATTCTATCTTGGGTAAAAATTCTTTGGTGCAATCACAGAGTACTTTTATATATATGAAAAGTGCAGTGCAAGTGATTATATACTCTTTGGTGCAGTGTTGCCAACCCTTACCAAAAACTTTCTTAAAGAAAATGTTGACATCCCCCTAAACACCCCTAACTTTCCTATTGCCAATGAATCATTCACACATAGCAAGCTAAAACTTTAAGAAATGATTTTTTAATGATTATTTTTGGTAATAAGTACTCATATTGATCAAATTAATATTATACCTTAGAGACATAAGTAGTTGACTTTGAGCCGTTTGGGGTCGAAACGCTCGGGCCATGGTGTCCGAGTGCGCGCTCCTTTTTTAAGGAAATCTCTAAGAGGCTGGTCGACACTTCGCGTGACCAGAGGGCTGGCTTGTTCTTTGGTCAAAGAATAAGCGTTGCCATTCAACATGGCAACGCTGCCAGTCTTCTGGGCACGATGCCAGATGACAGCGGTGTGGAGGAATATTTTGCCGCCTAGGCGCGCTTTTTTGTATCGTTTTGTTTTGTACTTTGTAAATATTGTATCATTTTATTTTTTACTTTGTAGATATTGTACCTATAAGTCAACACCATCAAATATTTAGGCCACATAATAACAGCTATAAAATTTGATGAGTAAAACACCTAATTAATCTATTAAAAAAAAGTTCGGCGTAAAAAACAATAATCGAATGCAGGAATAAAAGACTTTTTTAAATCGCTTTTCTGGCAGAATTTAGGATAGTCCCATTTATATAATTATATTATTTGCACACCCCGGATGAGACAATAATAATTAATTAATTATTCCTTGACATGTTTCTTCTTACATAATATATTATGTTCATACAGTTTTTTTAAGAACATTGTAAAACATCGCAAGGTAAAAATTCTAAATTCTAAATTTATTATTTGTCAAACATAGGTATGATGTATAAGATATGGTGTTAATTTATAAATAATCCAGTATCACTATGTTTTGCCTTGATATTAGGCGTACAAATTTGATAACTTATAGATAATACTTATTATAGATTTGTGGAAATTAATTGTTTAATAATAATAATAAGAGTTTTTATTAATATATATTAATGAATAATTTAACAAAGAAATCGGACTCTTGTGTATTTACCTAAAGTTTGTTGTATCTGTCAGAAAATCATTTACTGAATAGTAAGCTTTCAGAACAAGAAAATCTTTGAGCTTCTTTTTAAATGTACGTATATCATCACTCATCAGTCAATTTAATGTTGTGCAAACCATCATAATGAGAGATTTGAAGAAATATCGCAATAAATTACACTTAAAAATGTCATACGATCCCAATAAAGTACGTTTTTTGCTATCGTGTATTTTGACATTTCTTTTCAATCCTACGAATCGAACCACGATTGTGCGATCCAGTGGGGAGTACGAATTTCTCGTTCACAATAATGTTTCTTTCGTAGTTAGTTTTAAGTCGTGCCACCACACGATCGTACGCTTGTGTACATTAGGCAATTTAGGCGTTGAAATTTTGATACAGAACTCGAACCAGTCGGGAGTAAAGCTCCGGATAGGAACCAAATCGAAATAGAGTTAGAATCAAATTTTCAGGAGTAAGCCCCCAGCTCAGTTAAAGAATGGGATTGAAAATGGCGGACACTGGTGTGGTGCGAGTAGGTATTCCCTACTAGCATTAGAAATTACGTCATTTTCAAAGCCAATCAATAACTGCGCAAGTTATGCGAGTTAAATTGTAATTAAATTGTTTACAATTAATTCTACTTACATGCCGCGTTCAAGAATTAACTCGATGTGGAGTTTTTATAATGCCATCTTTCTCACATTCACAGCAAAATGTTTTCTCTGTCCAGCTATCATTCCATATTTGCTGTTGTTGAGATTAATGCTGGTTTTGTTTGAAGCCCATAAAACCCCAAGAAATTCCTGGCCCTAAAAATATTCCTTTTAATACTTCTACCCCCTAAATTTAGGGGTAAAACCCTCAAGCTGTCAACACACAACACTGCAAGTGGTTTAGTTTTTTATTTACAGTAGAAGGTTCATGCGTTTTGGCAAAGGAATCTTCATACAGCCTTAAAACTCGGCCCATAAAAATGTTACAAGCTCTTAGAATAATAATTGTATTATTTTTATAATTACCTATTATTTGTAATTTTAATACGTTTCTTAAAAAACCTAAAACATTGACCTTATAAACCCATTAAACTCTCAGTCGAGAATTATCGATTATATTGTACAGATATTTGTGTCAAGCCCTAACTCGTCTACGCAACAGCGACGAGTCGACACAGCCTTCAGTTCGTCGACGAGCATAAATGCGTTAGTGAATACCGTTTGAATCAGCGTTGCGCTCTCGGACGTTCGTAAAGCTGTCTAAATGTCAAGCCTGTCATGACATACAGCCACGAAATTGTAAAGCGCAAACCACACCGAGAGCGGGTGCGGGTCGGGCGCGGGTCGGGTCGGGAGTACGGCGGGTATATTGACCTGTTTTTATATGGATGACATCACACGAAACGTGGGCGCGGGTTGGGCCAGAGCCGGGTGGAGCGCGGGAGCCACGCATTTCTCCTGCCACTACAGACAGAGCGCGTGCCGCGCGGGCCGCGCGGTTCGGGCCGGTCGTCGAATATACGTACCTATTCATAGAGTAACTTTTTGTACGTATTCACCGATATGTACTTACACAGAGAGCTTGCGTGGGTCATCAGCAGCGCGTATCAAGTGTTTGTCAACAAGCTGTTGTAATTATTTACAAAAAAAAACTCTTTCTCGTCATTTATCTAAATGATAGTGTTCGTAAACATTGCCTACTTACACTTTACTTACTTACTTACTTTTTTTTGCCTTTTGAAGAGAAGCTTCTATGGCGTCGTTGCACACGCCGCCGACCCGCGCTGTGTCAGCTGTGTGTGAAGTTCTCACTGTGAACACAACAAACAGTGCGGCTCACGCGAGCAACACGACCCGACTCGCGCCCGACCCGCACCTGCCTTGTGTGTGATTTGCGCTTTAGAGAATAGCATAGCTGTTATTTTACTCTAATTGAAAGTGCTCGGATGATTACAAGGCTCTATTTATTGGAAGAAGCTAAAATAAGTGACGATTTATAGAAAGATTGAAAGGCAAAACAATAAGAAAGTTCAAAAATATTTCCCAGGATGTAGAGTTTATCCTTATTTACAGACTTTCTGAGGATTTCATTTATGTAGGTATTGGAGAGTGATTTTAATCCATATACCTACATATGCCTCTGCAAATTCGTGCCGGTGGTTTAACTAGTAGGCTGAAGGTTTGTTTATAGCTTGGTTTCTTAATAAATTATGATTAATAAAGATACCATCAAAAGATTGTATTACATTCGTAATGTTTCAGGTATTATGCACTCTTTATCATTTTTGGCTAATGGAAGTTACCAAAAAATGTAGACACATATGTGTCCCAGGCTTCTGCTTCTAGAGCCATCCACCAGGTTGTTGATGATAGAAATAATATTAACATTATCAACAAATATATCAGATTTCTTCAAAATCATGATGGACAGCAAGTTCTCAAGGAAAGATAAATGTTATAATACATATAAGTATTATCAGCTTAGACATAATTCTTTGTTATTCTTATTGTTATACCACATTTAAGTAAAGAAAGATTGACTAATAATATGAATATTATTATGGAAAATAAGTTGAGTACCTACCTACATTACTATTCATTTGATTGTTCGTGTCTGTAAGTTTATCTGGAACTCTGCAGCAGTGATAGTTTTGTTTTATAAATAGATTGACTGTATTATAGTTTTACAAACAGTTATTTAAGTAAATAATGTTACTTACCCTACGAGTCCTATTGTTTGTCGAAATAAATAATTTATTATCATACATATTCATAGTTTTGACAGCTTTGACTAATTTTTAGTAGACAGCATGTCGGTGGTAACATTTGAATTACAAAAACCGTTCTTACTGCTTACAAAATAAACTGTCAAGGTCAAACTGTTACCACTGACATGCGGTCGAATGTACTACAAGGCAATGAGAAATTAGAAATATGTATTTTCATTATCCATTTTTTATTTACATTAAAAGAAATAATTTTATTCTTATTTGTTTAACAAAATTACTAATTCCTATTAAATTATTCATATTTTCCACCAAGGCACTGGGGGATGCACACAAATCCTGCAGTGTTTGGGTCTGCCTTGATCATGACCTACTAATCTCTATAAAAAATATCAACATCCTTTTCTGGTTGTCAAAAAGGAGTTTTCTATTTTCCAACCGTCTTTCTGCAAATATCCTCTCATTATACAAACACTTTTCTTCAATGGTGACAAATCTTTCAGTTAGGCTCGCCATTTGTGACTGCCTTTGTGAAGGTGGTGAGCGCTGAAGCAGACGTCGTCGTATCATTGTTAAAATAACTATGCCTACGAGGTGCTTAAAACAAAAAATCAAGGTTGTGAAATGAATAAAGGCTAAAATCTTCCAAGCCGTCTAAAAGCTTCTCCAATTGCGCTTGGGATGGGACCCCGTTTCTTGACATGCACACAGTTGTTAATACAATGACATCCTTTGACTGCCCGGAGCCCGAGAACAATTGATTTTCTATTGTGGCTCGTTTTTGTTCGTTGTAAACCCATTAAATTAATAACCCAACCCAACCATAACAAATGTAACAAAATTTGGTTAGGCATAATAATATTTACTACATATCTACACTTCAGCTTCTTTTTCAAAAAACTATTTTTAAAACAATACAGTTCAGTTTAGTACAATCGCTAATATAATAATTTATCGAAACACGAATAGAAAGAAGCATTACCTACTACAAATACAACTCTCCAAAACAAAATCACAGAGAAAATAATCACTACGTTACAAACAAAATGTCAGTCAGTGATCAAAGATAATATAATCGCTACGTGTCAGTGATTATTTTACTCAAACTTCTTGGTCATTCATGGTGAATAATTACATTATTTTTGAAAAATGCAGTGCTGCCAGTGTACTTTTGTCAAAAGAAACCTGAGAAGAGTTATCCAAAATTAACCATTAATATGAAAAGTAATTTTCGATTAACTTAAGATTCAATATAGTCTACGCAGACGAAGTCACGTGCAAAAGCTAGTTTTATTAAACATTTACAATTGTAGCACTGCCAGATATTTACGTAACACTTTACTTTTAGATATTTTCAGTTTTCTATCGTTTTCAACTACTTATACAACGTGTATCAGAAATGCGTGGTCATATGTTAAGAGCTCATTCAGGGCATAGCATAGAACAACTTTTACTATGGGACCAAACCTGAAATCACGAAAAAAATATCAGCTGTTCCCTACTAAATCATCGATGTCGCTCGACAAAATGTAATGATCAGCTGATATTTTTTTCGCGATTTCAAGGTTAGTCCCATAGTAAAAGTTGTTCGATAGCATTCCCTGGATAAGCTCTTCAAATATGACCACACATTTCTGGTACACGTTGTATACTAGCATATGTGTACTCGCATTCAGATGAAGTTTTTAATTAAATAGATAAAAAAGTTCTTGTAGAACACTACAATTTCCCATTAAATCAGCTGGAGGTACCTGTAGTCCATCAAAGGAATCACGCAAAGTACTGTAGGCACGTTCGTGTAGGTAAATAATAATAAATTGTTGTTGGTTCCTCGATTATAGCTTGATGCGTAGTTTATTATTGCTAAGGTACCGTGTGGTGCCGGACGTATTGCATGAACGAATTGCACCACCCTCTCTCTTCTCATGGGTGTCGTAAAAAGCGACTAAGGGATTCACCAGAGGATGGGCAGCAGCGTTCTCTGAGTATTTAAACAACCAACTGCGAGCGCCAACCCGCCACCGGAGATAATCTCGTCACGCGTGACCGGCCCTATGCTCTAGAGTAGTTCCTAGGAGTAGGCTTAACCGCCACTGTGTTAGGATTAGGTAGGTCTTCGCCTCGCCGGCGAGGCTTGCCGCTTAACGGCGATTCGCGAAACGCGTCTCCCATCCGATATACCGAAAGTCCGCCACTTTCGAGAAAACTATTCCCGATGCAGCAACGGCTGCCAGGGGGACATAGCGGCGGGTCCCCCCGCAATGCCCCAGTAAGCCGAGGTTCGAGCCCTCCCTTGGGGGACGCCCTTATGCGGTTTTGCAGTTAGGGTATCCATTCTGGGTACCAATTCTGCGAGAGTCCAATCAAAAAAATAAAATTCGCCAACCCGCCTGCCAAGCGTGGCGATTATGGCATATCCCCCCCCCCTTGGGGGGGTGGCCTTTGGCGTTTTTCGGCTGAAATGATGATGATGATGAAGTTTTAGTGTAAGAACAGAAGTATAATTGGGTCGGTATCTTTTGGTCTCGATCTCGATATGTCTAGGTTGCCCGTAAGACTAGATCGCGAAATGACTGGATCTCGATTGGACTAGACATCGTAACGTCTACATCTCAAAATATTTTACATCTGTAAACAGAACAGTATCAAGCGCTCGTTGTAACACGCCGCGCTACGCGTTTTCTCAGTACCAAGTAGTACGCACGGCTACACATCAAGCTGTACATTTCCAGTATAAGCTGATCTCGCATTGTACGTAAAGGAAAGCCTATGCAATGCAAAGGTCAGCATAAACTGGAAAAGTACAGCTTGATGTGTAGCCGTGTGTACCAACTATTTAATTCTGTGCACACGCATTGTTGTGAATACGAGTTAGTTATCTACATGGTAATAATATATTTGAAATTAACACATCTATTACTACGATCCACGACGACAAAAAATAGCTTAAAAAGTAGATTGCTTGTTATTTGTAATACGGCTTTAATTAGTGCGAGAAGAGATTACTTTGTGCATAAATTCATAATAAGTAACAATAATTAATAATATATTACTGTTTTTAATTATCACATCATCTTCATCATTATCATCATTTCAGCCGAAAGACGTCCACTGCTGGACATAGGCCCAAGCATCGCCACAACGACCATAACTATTTTAACATAAAAAATGTAATTTGTGGAGATAAATAAAACATTTTTTTTGATTATTTATTTTATATAATATCAATAAAATTCCATTCCAACATTACAATAAAATATCTAATTCGATTTCGAAAAGATACCTAAAAGCTGCCTAAAAGTTACCTTTTAAGTCGTCTAACCTGGAACTTGACCGAGATAAAAATTACCTAAAGGTTACGAAAGTAACCTTCTGGCAACACTGGAAAAAGTCAAAGGTCAAACTTGGTTTGTTTTTAGGGTTCCTTACCCAAAGGCTGCCAAACGGTACCCTATTACTCTCGCTACGCTGCCCGTCCGTCCGTGCGTCAGTCTGTCTGTCCGTCCGTCTGTCTGTGATAGGGCTTTATCTTTGTAACGGTCATAGATAACCAGTTGAAATTTTTACAAAATATGTGTTACTATGGTGCATATCACGACAAATACTAAAAATAAAAAGTAGTCTAAAACCAAAGGGGGTCCCCATACAAGAAACCTCGAAAAACATGCATTTTTTTCAACGTTTTTGTTTCTGCTCTATCATCAAAACGGTAATACATACCAGCGTCAAACTTGGTCTAATTATAGTGCATACTATGTAGTTTAGTAATTTTATATGTGGTGGTACCTGCGTAAGAAAGAGATGCAAAAAAAATATTCGCTCACGGTGCTTTGATGTCTTTTGATGAACTCTCGTAAATTAAATCAGTTTCTATGGGGTATCAGGTCGAAGGGTGGTACGGAACCCTTACTGCGCGAGTCCGACTCGCACTTGGCCGGTTTTTTTTTTAACATTTAATTTAAAGTATCATGGGTCTCGCAAAGGAATCGTCATTCAGCCTTAAAACTCGGCCAGTAAGAATATTATAAGCTCTTAGAATAATTAGGTATTTACTATTTAAAATTTTACTACATTTCTTAAAATACTTAAAAATAGACCTTTATTATAACTTTTAAACTCATTAAACTCTCAGTCGACATTAATCGATTATGATATAAAGATATTTGTGTCAAGCCCTAACTCGTCTACGCAACAGCGACGAGTCGACACAGCCTTCAGTTCGTCGACGAGAATAAACGAGTTAGTGAATACCGTTTTGCGCTCGCGGTCGTTCGCAAGGCTGTCTCGACGTCGAGCCCGTCTCGACGTACATCCACGAAATTGTTAGTTAGTGAATAGCACTGCTGTTTACATAGTCGATGATACTGATGTACGGTAAAACTCTAATGAGTTTATGTTTACATCTTTAGAATGTTTTTGTTATGTATACCACTGAACAAATAAATAAATAACTGGTTTATGTTCTACACTCTGCCAAATGTATGTATTTTTTTTTTGTGGAAATAAATAAACAAATAATTATTTCTATGATCTTTTATGAATAAATACATTGCATTTGTAATCGTTCGATTGCACTTGCACTATAAAAATGTAATAAAAATCTGTAAGCCACAATTCAATACGCATACGGCCAAAATTAATATCCTATCTATCCACGATTTGTCCTACTAGAGATCGAAATTTGACATAAGCTACATACATTTCATGTCAAATTTCCATCTCTAGTAGGGCAAATCTGAAATAGATAGGTTATTAATTTTGGCCTTTAGTGACGACCTTTTCAACAGTAGCAAGTTGCAATCGGCTTATCACACTGCTATTTTTTCATCAAGTACTTACACAATTTGGCATGCGTGATAACTGTAGCCCTAGCACGAACAATTTTGACGTATCGTAACGTAAGCATTTTTAAATTAAAATAACCACTGTTCTTTTACATTTTGATTTAATTTTATGCATAATGCGCACTCTGTGTCATACAGAGATAAAGCTAAAATATTCAAGTTATTAGAATACTATGTCTCAAACGAGTATTTCAGATCCAAAATTAGTTACGTTTCGATACGTTAAAATGGTTCATGCTAGGGCTCTAGGGCTACTGATCACTTAAAATGCCAAATATTTCAATCCCTATACAGCATTAGAAACATTAACACGTACTTTCTTATTCACTTTGCCGTCGTAAGCTAGTGTCAACTGTCAGCCTTAGAAATATGGTAATATAACACGTAACATATATCCTTCTGATAGTATTCTGTACTTAGTACAGTGTTCTAGTCCAGTACTCGGACTAGTTTCTCAGAAATATTGTCAAGGAGAGCGTTTGGGTTCGTGTTGAGTTTGGCAGCGGAATATAAAGCAGAGTGTACATGACGCAAGCCGCTCAGTGTGACGCATTCCTTACAGCAATGAGGTCAATAATTTGAGTCAAGGTGTATGCACTACTTTTTAGGTAAGAGAGTATTTTTTGTGCATTTGAATTTCAGATTTAGATGTGAAATGATATGTAATCCTGCTTCGTAACAGACATTAAAATCATGACTCCAAACAAAAGTATGGGTAACCAAGACCAAATGATGGCTTGACCAAGTGTTCAACCCTTCAGAGTTCACAGCCTAACCCACTAATGAAGGGGTTATAGTGAAAAGGGTTTAACTGCAAATTCACCATAAATGCAATTTTTATACCGTTGAATTTGTCATTCAATTATCTATCGAATGGCGCAAATATTTATCGAAATCACTTTTTTGTCAGTAACTCTAAGCCCTACAATTGTGAAATTATGTTTTAGTAAGTAATAAGTTGAATGAAATCCTTAGTGATATTCATGTATTGTTTTTTTCACCTCATCCTCACCTGATGTTAAAAAAACGATTGTGAAGTCGACGATCATCATCATTTCAGTCGAAAGACAAAAAAGACATTACATAGGCCTCCCCCAAAAGGGAGGATAAGCCATAATCGGGAGGATCGGTCGACGATGCTCGTTATCAATTTCTCAATTGCTTAATATTTGCTGAGGTAACCAATATGTCACGAGAACATTTTGAGCTGTACACTTAGGATGGCTTGATAAGTAAATTGTACGGCTTGTCTCGCATGGGTATTATCGGTATGTTTCGCTTAACGACTGTGTTTCCCGATAATTATGATCTGGTGTCCTACAAGACACGAGTGAATAGGCAAAACAAAAACCTATTCATTGTACCTAAAAGTTACAGCTCAAAATGTTCTCGTGGGATAAGCAAGCTGTGATATTTAATTGATTACCTCAGCAAATACTAAGTAATTGGCAAATTGCAGTGTTTTAACGAGCATAATTTTGCATAACCTTAACCCGTGTTCAACTTTTTTTTTAATTAACTGCCGTAATTGTAGGGGAGCGGTCATTTCCTGTCCGACACAGAGGGTCAAATAATACTGACCTTTTTTTTTGTTTCATTCGCGAAATTTTGTGTTTTGCGAAACTCGAGCTTAAGGCCAAGGGCCCGTGCCATATGTGATGCCATATTTAACCAAGGACTTTTAATGCTTCTAAGAATATATCGAACTTCATCAGAAAACAATAAAAATACTCGTACTTAGCTCTATTACCATTCTTGCAGAACGAACGCTCCCTACATTTTAAACAGTTAATCGAGGTCGATATTTTAATAAAACCTCGTGGAAAGAGTTTAAAATTCGGAAATGATTAATGTAATTTCTAGGTTAAAATTCAATTACGATTTTGGTTTACCTAAGGCCGATATGAAGTGCGAAAATAACAGAATCGTATGAAGGTATAAGATAATTGTATCAGTATTATAATGACATAATGAATAAATGATAATGGGAATGCAATCGAGAAGTTATCATCACAAATTTATTCATCGATCAAATATTATTAGATTAAATAAATACCTATCTTATTTCGCTGATCAAAGATGTATAATATGCAAATATATAAGGATGATGATGATGATGATGATGCAATAGTTTAAATGCATATTCAATGTAATATATTTTAAGGTGTAAAATAGAGCATAAATAAATAAATAATTAGTTTGTGTAATTAAATTTTTTCCTCTTGTTCGTGCATTGAAAAGACATCAACGACATTGTCTCTTGTGCGAGATAAAATAACGTATCGAATTGAACACCACCTCTTTTTTAAAGTCAGTTATATAAAATACTAGCTTTTACCCGCGGCTCCGCTCGCGTTAGAGACTGGTATCCCCCCGAGACGGATCCTGTTAATAATTAGATGTTTTCCGGTAACTATTACAAAACTGTAAATGTCTGTTTGTTTGATTTATTCAAGCATCACGCAAAAACTACGGGACCTATTTTGTTTTTTTTTGTGTTTAGACTTGTAAACAGTTATGCATTTTATGAAAAAAGAAAACGATTCCTGTAGGATGAATTGAAGAACCACGGAGTGAAGCCACGGGCAAAGTCCTGTCCAGTCCGATCCAGTCCGATCTAGCCCGATCCAGTCCGATTCAGTCCGATCCAGTCCGATCCAGCCCGATCCAGTCCGATCCAGTCCACTCCAGTCCCAGTCCCAGTCTTAGTCTTAGTCTTAGTCTTAGTCCCCAGTCCCAGTCCCAGTCCCAGTCCCAGACCCAGTCCCAGTCCCAGTCCCAGTCCCAGTCCCAGTCCCAGTCCCAGTCCCAGTCCCAGTCCCAGTCCCAGTCCCAGTCCACTCACTCACTCACTCGCCCACACGCCCACTCGCCCACTTGCCCACTCTCTCGCCCACTCGCCCACTCGCCCGCTCTCTCGCGCACTCGCCATCTGGCCTGTCACCCGCTTGCCCACTTGCCCACTCGCCCACTCACCCACACGACCACTCGCCCACCACACGCCCACTTCTCGCCCACTCGCCCAGTCGCCTACTCGCCCAATCGCCCACCACTCGCCCACTCGCCCACTCTCCCACGCGACCTCTGGCCCTCTTGCCCATATGCCCATATGCACTCGCCCACCCGCCCCCTTCGCCCACACGCTCACCTCTCGCCGACTCGCTCACTCGCCTACTCACCCACTGGCCCACTCGCCCACTGGCCTGTTACCCACTTGCCCACTCGCCCACCTCACGCCCACTTGCCCACTCTCCCACTCGCCCACTCGCCGACCTCGCGCCCACCTCTCGCCTACCTCTCGCCCACTCGCCCTCTCACCCACTCGCCCACTCCCCAATCGCCCGCTCGCCCACTCGCCCACTCACTCACACACTCACTCATCCAGTCATCCAGCCATCCATCCATCCATCATCGTACATTACTACCCGCTCGCTCGTGCAAATAAATGCGTAGAAGCTTCGATTCTGTCTGACGCACCCCACGATTTTTTATTACTTTTTATTTCTTTCTTTCTTTCTCAAAACCCATACCAGTTTTGAGTCAGATCATCAGCTTTCAAACAAAAAAAGTTTCATCAAAATCGGTCCAGTAGTTTTAGCATGATGCTGGAACAAACAAACAAACAGACATTTACAATTTTATAATAGTTAAGATTAAGATGGATACAATATAACAACTAAACGTTGGTAATTCTAACATAATTTTATTGCTTTTCATACAAAAAATTAGAGAAATCGCAATTTAGAGGTGGCTTCCGGTCCTTGTCTGTAAGTCGAAAGATTCTGATTTTCGGTTGGCTCAAAAGAGCGCATTTCCAAGCTGGCGCCACCTACATACGACAGGATTCTTTTTTTTCTACACAGTACAATTCGGCCAGACCAAAAAGTTTTTAATGCAATTTCTTTAGCAGCCGTATTTTGTCTATGGTGGCGCGCGCAAGAGCGCATGCGTGCGAATGACAGCTGGATATGAGCGCCTTATTGTATGCAAAATGTTGTAGAAAAATATAATTAATAATCACCGGTTCCCGTCATCGTAGCGAGGTAAAATACATACCAGTTTTTAAGTCAAATCGTAAGTTTTTAGTTACAAACAGTTCCAACAAAATCGGTCCAGTAGTTTTATCGTGATGCTGGAACAAACAAACAAACAAACAAACAGACAACTGACATTTAACAATTTTATAATCTTATAGTAGATAGTAGATAAGATTTACTAAGTACGTAATTTATTTTCATCATCATCATTTCAGCCGAAAGACGTCTACTGCTGGACATAGACCTCCTCCAAGCATCGCCACAACGACCGGTCGTCAGGTCGTCGGTCCACCTTGTGGAGGGCCTACCCACGCTGCGCCTTCCAGTACGCGGTCGCCACTCCAGAACTTTACTGCCCCATCGGCCATCCGTTCTGCAAACAATGTGCCCCGTCCACTGCCACTTAAGTTTGGCAATTCTTCGGGCTATGTCGGTTACTTTTGTTATCCTGCGAATCTCCTCATTTTTCTCTTATTTTTATGACATAGGGTGACAAACAAGCAAGCGGGTCACCTGATGGTAAGCAATCTCCGCCGCCCATGGACATCCGCAACACCAGGGGAGTCACCGATGCGTTGCCGACCTTTTAAAAAGACGTATGCTCGTTTCTTGAAGGCTCCCATGTCGAATTGTTTCGGGAAAACCGCTGACGGGAGTTGGTTCCACAGTTTTGCTGTTCGAGGCAAAAAATTACGTGTGAAACGTACAGTAGTAGATCGCCAATCATCACGATGGTGAGGATTTCTGATTCGATCACGCAGGGACACTCCGAGCATAGCCACCTTTGAGTGACTTTGAGCCTTCTTATCAGGCCCATTGTGAGCGACCACGTTTCAGTGCCGTAAGTTATTACTGGAAACACACTGGTCAAAGAATTTCGTCTTGAGACTGCGGTATTTTGGTCGAGAAGATATTGCGTAGCTTCCCGAACGCTGCCCAACCGAGTCGGATTCGACGATTGACCTCTTTTTCGAAGTTGGACACACCTAGCTGGACAATTTGCCCTAGGTATACATAATCTTCAACAACTTCGAGTGTAGATTCTCCGATGTTTACGGGAATGGGTGCTATATGGGAATTCGACATAACCTTTGGTCTTGTTCATATTAATTTTAAGCACCCACTCTATCGGAAGCTCTACTGAGGTTTTTAATTAACAAAAATGTAATTCATTTTAATTACAAAAACAATATAATGTACATTGTTTTTAAAAGGTACGTTTTTTTTCCTATAACGAAATGGATTTTCCGCGTTAAACGTAAGACTATTCAAACATTAACTGTTACAAAAAGAGTAATCTATCTCACTTCTAGCAAATTTCTTAGAAGCATCAGAACTCGCACTTTCATTATTTCGCATAGTTACCTACTTATTAACCAATTTTTTTCATTGCCATATTGTGGGTGTTATAAGAGTCAACTAGGGAAGTGCATTCAATTAATTATGGGATGGACAGAAGATTTCCACGAACACTACGAACTACCTACAAGAGAAAAATTACTGTGAGGTATCCAAAAAGACTATCATGTATCATCATCATCATCGATAAGATGCAGTTATAAAATATGTCACAATATTTGTACGAGTACACTACATGTATGGCAGTAGTAAAAGGTCACGTATTCAACACACGCGCTGAAAAGGTCACACGCAGCAGCGCCGCCGCCGCCGCCGCCCGTCGAGAACAAATCGAATTAATTGTAATAAATGAACGCAGCGTCGAACCTTATTGCTTCAGACGACTTGCTTTTAATGTGCGTTGTGTTTATTAAATAACTGTTATGTCATACTTTATTACGCTCCGAGACAATTCTCGCTTATACACGTGTAACGAGAAAAAATCGATTACATCTAGGAAGAGTTATACAAAAATATTATTAGATATCACGGGATATTTACCAAGTAAATCATAATCTTTGAGTTCCCATAATAATTTCTTTGGTTTTCGCGATCACACACATTATAATAAAACAAGTTTAACCGGATTATATCGTGTATAGTATTTAGATTGGTCTCCTGACGTTTCGAAAGCTTTGCAGCGTTCGTGGTCGCAGGAAGACCAACGGCCAAAATTAATATGCAATCTATCCACGATTTACCCTACTGGAGATGGAAATTTGACATATTTTGTATGGAGCTTATGTCAAATTCCTATCTCTAGTAGGGCAAATCGTGGATAGATTGGATATTAATTTTAGCCGATAAGATAAGATGACAAGCGTCTTTACAGATATTTCAAAAAATATATTTTAAGATCCCGATATTTCTGTACCAAATAGATTGATACATAGATAAAACGTTTATTAAGTACAAAAACAAGACACAGGACATACAAGTAAATATACAATAAAAACCGGCTAAGTGCGAGTCGGACTCGCGCAGTAAGGGTTCCGTACCATCCATCGACCTGATACCCCATAGAAACTGATTTAATTTACGAGAGTTCATCAGAAGACATCAACGTATAGTAAGCTAAATGTAAATTTTTGCATCTCTTTCTTACGCAGGTACCACCACATATGTATGTGTGTATGTTTGTCCTATTTTAAGTATTTGTTGCTAAACTACATAATATGCACTATAATATGACAAAGTTTGACGCTGATATGTATTACCGTTTTGCAGATAGAGCAGGAACAAAAAAGTTGAAAAAAATGCATGTTTTTTGAGGTTTCTTGTATGGGGACCCACTTTAGTTTTAGACTTTTTTTGTTGTTTTTAGTATTTGTCGTGATACACCTCATAGCAACACATATTCTGAAAAATATTCAACCAACTACCTATTACCATTCAAAAGATGCAGCCCTGTTACAGACAGACAGACGGACGGACGGACGGACGGACGGATGGACAGACGGACGGACGGATGGACGGATGGACGGACGGACAGCGTAGCGAGAGTAATAGGGTCCCGTTTGGCATCCTTCGGGTACGGAACCCTAAAAAGTGTGATATGTGTCTCAGTTTATTTGACTGCCTCGTTGGTCTAGTGGTTGCAAGCGCGACTGCTGAGCATGGGTCCTGGGTTCGATTCCCGGGTCGGGCAAAGTGTTATCGGGTTTCATTAGGAAATTCTCAGTAGCAGCCTGGAGTCTGGATTTGTGCCCGGTCAATGGCAATAGGCTCGCCCTCTATTACATGGGACTATAACATAACTGGCGAAATGTGGGTGTACTATTACACCTCTGCCTACCCCTTCGAGAAAATACAGGCGTGATGTTATGTTATGTTATGTCAGTTTACCCGTAACCATAATTATGGCGCTTTGAACAGTGCCAGTGCCATAAGTACATATTATACTAGCGGCCAGTGCCATGTTAGTTTAAAAACAAACAAAACATTCTAAATTGTAATGCTAGACGTTTGAAATTTGTATGGATCAAATTACTTTAATTTGATGGGCATGATGATACCCATCAACTACGTGACTACTAGTGACTACTTTCAGACAGCCATAGCTCAGAAAACCAACCGTCTTCGAAGTGTAATGTTATCATTGTACAGATGAAAAGTAGCTACATTGTCGGACAGAGAATAACTATACTCTATCATCCAAAGGTTTGCTGAGAAAACTCAAAGAGGGCTTAAAAGTACCGCGAGTTGCTTTGAGAAAAGGATGGTATGGCCGTGCCCGTCTTTGCTCGACTTGGCGGGGGCACTACCGTGCCCTCAGATTATAGAAAGAAGAAAGAAAAAACAAAGAAAAACGATTTATTGCCACAACAAGATGACATGCGGTATGTGCACATAAAAAATAACTTCATTAGGTAATACCTACATAGTTGTAATATCATAACAAGACTAACTTAAGCTCGCCTTTGTATGTACGCGACATTTCTAAATTCTTTTGTATTGCTGTGATTTTCTTGTGTGCAATAAAGAATAAGAATAAAAAATATAACCCCGGTGACCGGTAAAATCTGACTATAAATTAGCATAAGCATGCAATGATCCATCCCATTAGTGTTCCAGTGATGGGCACGCTCATCAGAATGGGAAAGGCGAAGTAGGCTTTAGCCCACCAAGCTTTCGAGAGGCAACGACCTCAAGTCACCCTAGGAGTAGGCCTGCAGGCGGCGGACTCAGGGTAGTCCACCGCCCGACCAGTCAAGGCCCGTACCGATGCACAGTCTGTTATTTTGCCTTAGTTGCGGCCATCCTTATTTTTTGAGGCTTTTAGAAAGATAATAACCAAACAAAACTTCTATTAAAACCCCCGTGGTTTTATGTGTCATAGTTTTCAACATATTTCGAAAATCGAGAAAAATCCATAGAAACAATAGAAACGTGTTTTAGGCTCTCATAATGAACATTTTACAATAAATGTTTCATGGCACGCTAGCCATTAACTTAATGCATCATTACATCTATTTTATCTTAAAAAAATGCGTTCTACTAGGCGTCAATTTTATTTTTTCTATGATTTCATAATAATTTTTTTTATGGTCATTCTTAACATGGTCGCATTTTATTTTTGTGTGTCAATGTTTAGTACAATACTAAGTATTACCACAAAAAAAATAAGAAGCAACGAACACAAGAACTCGGAGATATTCAATTTTAAAGTTTTAATTTAGGGTTGTCAACTAATGTAGGCGCCTCTAACAAACGACCAATTTCGCTCGGAATAAATTTGCTTCTTCAATTATTATAATTTCCTATTACTATTTCTGAAGCATTATCCTTGGTCTAATCATGTCTTAACTAACACGCTTTTATTAGATTCACCTGTAACTAACAAATCATGAAACAAATCTTGTTTATTATTCTTTTTTGTTTTGTAAGTGCATGCACTTACATCAGAATGAATCTTCGATGAAGGATATTATGTGGAATTGGGAAGGGGTCCGCCCTCGTTAGATAGAATGTCAAAACCCAATTTCCATACATAATATCTGGAGAAGCGGGGGTGAGGTGTCATGGAGCCGTCAAAGACCCATGGCACTGCTTTGCCTCAGCAGGTACTGACCCGTCCTGCTGGGGGATGTCCTTCTGGGCCCCGACCAGAGGACTTAATGCAAGGGGGGCATGAGGGCGCCAACCCTCATGCTGGTCAGCGAGTGGCAACTCCAACGACTAACAACGAAAGCACGAACACGGATCTGAAGAAATCACTCACGAAATTGGAAATTTATAAAATTTTGGTAGATAAGGCACATTTGCACGGGGTTCATAAAAGACCTTTGGATCTCGATTCAGAGGAACGATGCCTAATCGTATTAAACACTTTATATCCAAATGGAATTCCGAACAATATCGATAGCCAAAACAATGAATTTAAATACAATCTTTCAAAATTTTTAAGTAAATGTGAAACTTTATATCGCAGTAGTAAACGGAATTTCAAACGATTTTGTAATAAAAACAAACACTGGCTTTCCACTATTTTTGATATTGAAATACCAAAAGTGAATATCGAGGAAAGTCCTTTACCACAACAAAGTATTATAGAATTGGATGAGGCACATTTTTTATTACCAAATAATCCTTCAACTTCGAGAAGTAGTAGCTATGCCTTACAAAAAACTTCAAGACACCAAGAACCTGAAGACCCGATACCTGAAACTTCTTTTGGCGCTCATTCCAGTTTCACATCAAATACACATTTATTACAAAATAATCCTTCGACTTCGGGAACTAGTAGCTTTGACTTACAAAAAACTTTAAGACCCCAAGAACTTGAACCTTCAATAGATCCGAAACCTGAAACTTCTTTTGATGCTTCATCCAGTTCCACATCTACATTTTATGAAAATTTAAGTGATCGCCAAAAGCGCCGTGCACGGAAAGATCTTGAGGAATCGCTTGACGGAGAACCTCATTCAAAACTAATTAAAGTTATGTCGAGAATAGTAACAGACGAAACCGGCGAAAAACTAAATAAAAGTTCTGCTCAGGAGTTTGAGTTTATAATAAAGGAATGCTTGAAAAGTCCAACTCGGCCTAAAAAAATCGCGGGAACCATAAAGTCAAAATCGGAACCCAAACCCTATTCTCCTGATGAAGCTCTTTGTTTAATGATTGATATAAAACTATCAGTGGAAGACTATATCTACATGCAACAAGGTGCCAAATCTCGAGGATTTAATATTTACCCTCCCTATTATAAGATACAAAAAGCTAAAAAACATTGTTATCCTGATGTTGAAATTGAAATATCAGAACGAGAAGCCAAAGTACCTTTAAATGATTTACTTATGCACACGTTTCGACGAATCATTGACTCTTGCGACCAAAGGGTTTCGGAATATTGCAATCAAAAACAGTTAGATACACTTCACTGCGTTTTTGAGGGTTCATGGGGTTTTGATGGTAGCACAGGACAGTCAACATATAAGCAAACGTTTTCTGATAAAATTGATGACGAACACTGCCTCTTTGCTACTACCTACATTCCGTTGCGCATAAAAAGTCTTGATGGTTTTGTCTTATGGTCAAACCCAAATCCACAATCTTTTAGATTTTGCCGACCAATAAAAATACAATACAGATCAGAATCAAAAGATCTGATTCTGGAAGAAAGGAACCGGGTAGAAGAAGAAATTAAAAATCTTTCACAAATTTATTCGGAAATTTCTGCTGGATATGTCGTTGTCGGAGATCCAAAATTATACCTCACCATAATTGACGGAAAAGTCTTTAATGTCATCACAAATACCAGCTCACAATTACGGTGTGCGTGTTGTGGAGCTACTTGCACCGAGTTTAATAAACTTGACGAAGTGGCAAAAAAACCATTAAATCAGGAAGCTTTACTTCACGGAATAAGTCCACTGCATGCCTGGATCAGAATATTCGAATTTTTGTTGCATTTAGGCTATAAAAATGATCCAGACGTGCAAAAATGGAGAGTTACAAAAAACTCTCCCGAAGGTCGTATTGTGGAAAGAAGAAAAAAACAAATTCAAACGGACATTAGAAACAAAATGGGTTTGCTGGTAGATGTAGTAAGGCCTAATGCAGGAACAACCAATGATGGCAACACTGCCCGTACTGCATTGTCAGATTCAAACCGGAAAACATTTGCAGATATTCTTGGAATTGAGGAATGGCTTGTTGAGGATTTACACACCATTCTTGTGACATTATCAAGCGAGTTGGAAATCGATTCTCAAAAGTTTCAATATTTTTGTGAAAATCTCGCTGTTAAATACGTGCAAAAGTACAACTGGTGTTATATGTCAGTTACTCTGCACAAGATACTGATGCATGGAGCAAAAATAATAGAATCTATTTCCTTACCCATTGGAATGCTGTCAGAACAAGCCGGTGAATCAAGGAACAAGTTTTGGCGTTACGACCGTGAGCATCATACCCGAAAATTAGATCGCAAAACAACAGTGTTCGACTTGTTTCACCGCGCGCTAGAGTCTTCCGACCCATTCCTATCGCTGATGTCCATTGGCAACCGACATAAAAAGAATAAACGTTCCGTTCTTCCCGGCAAGGTTCTGTCACTCTTAAAACCGACAATGGAGAATATTATTACCCATGATCCACTACCGCAAAGTTTTGCTGATATTCCTAATACTGAATTGGTAACAGACGCTTCTGATGATAATATACTCGTATTATCATCAGAAGAAGTTTTGACAAACTCCGATGATGACTGCTAGGTTAGCGTCACGTATCGTTGTAGTCTTAGAGCATTGAGAACATTATAGTAATTGTTTTCAGACAACAGAAACCCAGAAAGAGACACAGAAAGACACCAGAAAGAGTTTACTCAAAGTTAGTTAAATACTTGGTAAATATCTGGCACTTTTATTTAATTTTTTTATTTATTCAATTGCGACAACCCTATTTCCATAGAAATTTCAAAAATATTTAGAAACTCTCTATCTTCGTATTCCTGCTATTGACGCATGTCATATTTTAGTGTATTATTGACAATAACATTACGCATATATTTAAATGAAAATAAGATGCGACCGTGATAAGAAAACATGAAAAAAAAATGTTTTGTGTTAATCGGTAAAAGTAAAAAATCTCCTAATATATCAAAGGTACGATGCCCCATTTTTTTATCTAAATATATATTATGCTGTTACTTTATTTAAAGGACTAACTAGATATGTATTACAACAATTTTCGAAAATAAAAATTAATTTTGTTTTTCTCACTTTTCAATGAAACCTTAATAACTTTATAATTATACAAAAAAAATACCATAGGTCTTTCTGCCAAACCTTTATCGTTACTATAGCTATCGAATAAAAACATAAAATGGACATGGCCGCAACTAAGGCAAAATAACAGACTGTGCGATGGTTCGCAGCGTTCCGCGCGCGTCTTGAAGATAAATTTATCTTTATATAAATATGTATAAAAAATAAATTTACAATCTGTCAGGCAGAGGATGCGGCCGACGAGGCTCACTTACTAGTGGCGGCTAGGGACCTATTGTGGTGGTAGGAAAAAGCAGAGCCTATCCCAAGTCCCTGGTCAAAGGAATTCGTAGGAACACCGTGGTGGTTTTAGTTAGTAAGAGTCCGATACTCATTCCACCTCCCTCGGGTGAAGTGCGTCCATGAGGATTTTCATTTTCCCCATGAAAAAAAAAGGTTCACTACACAAAGGTTCAGGTTTTTTCACGATGTTTTCCTTTACCGTTAACGCAAGTGATATCAAAGTTTTTTTTTTCCTTATATGAATTCAAAATTCTGACATAAGTAGAACGCATGTGTGTGTATCTTCCAAAAATTATGTATCATCTTCCCATATTTTTAGTTTTTTTGTATTCTTCCTTTATTACTTCTGTTATTTTTGGTGGTCATAGGTCTTTCCCAAGTTGCTTCAGAGCAGAGTATTTAAAGGGTTACATTATTTATTCACCACTGTGATCTTGAAACGTAACACTTCGCACGTGTAGTACTTATAGAGACGTGCCCGGAGTTGATAGCTTAGAATTCGAAAAGAAAACACAGAAAAGAGCCCGCGGCTTCGCTCCCATATATTCTTCATACAAACGATACCACCCCTTTAGAGATGGAATTTCAAAAATCTCTCCTCAGTGCACCTCTAAGGTACCCAAGGAATATTTCCTTAAAATTTCAAATCATTAGGTCCGTTTTAGGCTGTTCTTTGTCTGTCAGTCAGTCAGTCACGGTACTGTTTTATAGATATGGATAAGTATACAGTAAGATAATATATTAATTAGAGTTCAGTAAAATAAGCAAGTCTATATAAGACAAAAAGTAAAATATGTAGGATACTAAATAAAAAAACCGGCCAAGAGCATGTCGGGCCATGCTCAGTATTATAGGGTTCCTTAAGTAGGTGTAATTACAAACGAATCAAATCGAATATTAATCATGGCTATTTTAGTTTTTGCAATAATCGGCAGCATTCGCGACTCAGAGCGTGTTGTTAGTAGCGCCATCTAGCGATAAATTCAAGAAGCCAAATTTAAGACGTTTGTCATTTCAAAGTTACTTTTTGTGATTTTTTCAAATAGAAAGTAGCTAAAGGAGCATTATTTGCTATGATCATTTTTCTCTAAGGTCAATGACCTTTGAACTAGGACGTTTTAAGTATTTTTCAGTTTTCTCTCTATAACTCAAAAAATTATTATCACATTATACTCGAAATAATTTTAAAAGAGAGTTTTCACAAAGGTCTATCAATGTGGAAGATTATAAGTTTCTACACTGCATAGTTTAGAAATGGCAGGGGGGGGGACACATTGCAAGCCACTTTGGCGGGCTATATTTCGCAGATGGTACACCTGATAAAAAAGTGGTGTATCAAACATTACCTTCATTTTAGTAGACCTATTCAATGATATCCCACACGAGGGGGTGCAGCGAAAAAAATATTTTTTTCCCCATTTCACATGTATGGACGCCACCCCTAAAATACGAAAAAACTATTTTTTTATTCTTTTAAAATTGAGATCTATATGTAGAATATTTTTTAACAAAATTTCATTTACTTATGTTTATAACTGTAGAAGTTATTAAGCTGTAAAGGATTAGGACAGACGGACAGACGGACAGACGGACAGACGGACAGACGGACGGACATGACGAAACTATAAGGGTTCCTTGTAGGACTTCGGAACCCTAAAAAATGGATAAATATCATGAATATAAAACTTTTTAACAAAAAATGTAACCGACAAAAACAGAAACTGAAAAGCGAAAAATAAAATGAAGCTTTTAGTCTTTTCCTAACTAAACTAATGTAAATAACTAATTATGAGTCGCAGGGGAGGGGGTGCAGCGAAAAAAAAATTTTCATCCCCATTTCACATCTATGGGCGCCACCCCTAAAATACGTTATCAAGATTTTTTTATTCTTATAAAATTGAGATCTATATCTAGACTATTTTTTAACAAAATTTCATTTACTTATGTTTATAACTGTAGAAGTTATTAAGCTGTAAAGGATTATGACAGACGGACAGACGGACGGACATGACGAAACTATAGGGTTCCTTGTAGGACTACGGAACCTTAAAAAGTTATCACGTGCGTGGTCACACATAAAAAATAAAAAAATACGCGTCGAATTGAGAACTTCCTCCCTTTTTTTCATCGGTTAAAAATTAATATTACACAAGTCAAACATTTATTTTTGTCACTATGTTTTATAATTGGTCATTATTCACTCACTATGTTTAAATCAATATAAAAATTAACGTGCCTGGCAAGGGTAAATACGAGTTTATTTTATAATTAACTCTTCATTAAAATTGATGACTTGTACCATTATATATGATGATTTCCATTAAAATATTTAGTTACCCAGTGAAAGAACCAGTATTTTCATACATATGGCTGAGTCAACCACTTTACAATAATTTGAAATCAATTTTTGTTATGCCATTCATTATACTATACCTGAATGATAGATTAACACTCTACCTAATAATATGAAACTACAGCCCATTACTGTCCCACTGCTGGGCACGGGCCTCTTCTACAAATGAGAATATTAAGTCCTTAGTCAACCGCGCTGGCCTAGTGCGGGTTGGCACGACTACACACACCATCGAGAACTATATGCAGCACTCTCAGGTGTGCAGGTTTCCTCACGATGTTTTCCTTCACCGTTAAAGCAAGTGATAATCAAATTCTGATTCGCACATGAACTCGAAAAGTCAGAGTTGCGGGCTGGGTTCAAACTTGGGCATAGAAGGCAGGCGTGTTGAACGTTACACTTTATAACACACGCAATATAAAATTGCTGAAAAAAAAGTACTTAGCAATTTACCGCAAAAAAAACTATATCGCTAAAAGTTGATTGACCCATATTATAATTATATCAATACGTTTAGGCTTCTCAATCTTGGCCACTCATCTGATATTCGTCTGTCATCTCTCTCACTATTAAGTTATGAGTGTCGGAACGCGCGCACAAATGACGGCAGGCGCGCGACCGCGTGCATGCGCGTGGTTGCGCAACAATTGGCAACCTTGTGAAGGACGCGCGTGCGCACGCCGGGAAAATAGACGCCATCGATTGTTGTGCGCATTTTCATGAGCTGTCAGCGGGCCGAGGGTAGTTCAAGGGTGCACTGATTCAGTTTGCCTTCGAATACTTTGTGTAGCAGTGAAAGAAGGAGAAAATATTGCATCACATAAAAATATAACACACTAGCTGGTCCCACGGCTTTGCCCGCGTACTATAATAAAATATAGCCTATGTTACTTCTGGATAAAGTAGCTTTCTCATTGTCTATAGTATTATATTATCTGTGTCATGGTGAAATAAATAAATAATAAACAAATAAATAGAGAAAGCGCGGGAAACTTCTAACATGGCGGGCGCGTTTTTTTTTGTTTTCAAATAATTTATTTATTAATTTATGTTACAGATCAGTTTGGTAGTAGTATAATTGTATATTTGTGTATTGTAGTTTTTAAATTTAGCTTTAGTGTTCATTCTTTTGCTGTAGTGGTAAGTTTTTAGTTTTATTTCTGGTCGTTCAATGAATGATCCGCCTGATCCGGGGGGCTTTGTCCCCCCGGCAGGTAATTATGTGACAATCCAGTCGAATGAGTCTGGAATGGATACCGATACATCCACTTCGGCCCGGTCCTTAAAGAGAAGTCGAATACACATGTGCAAGCACTGCAACAAACGCCGTAGGAAGCACCACGGTTCGGAGTCGTCGGGCTGTAGCTGTACTATTGAAAACATTTCGCAGTTACAATCATCACCTGAAGTAACTAAATTAGATAATGCACCAACCACCCAAGATCCTATTGCGTCATCCACTCAATCTCCAATTCCCTCCCCTGTGGGACGACAGCTTTATGAAAAAAGCGATGCTGCTCCTTTCATAATACATATACAAAAAATTCAATCGACACCTAATGATGGCACTACACTGCACCCAGTTACTTTTGGCAAATTCTTAAAGCAGAACACTTTTCAGAACATTATTAATGGCAGTGTGAAAAAGATAGGCCGTAATAAAATTTCTATTGCATTTTCTCCTTTCTCTGATGCGAATTCTTTTATTCAACACAACAGCTTGGAGGCTCAGAAGTTAAAAGCTTTTATACCTACATTTAATGTAACAAGAATGGGATTGATTCGTGGGATTCCTTCAGAATGGTCTCCGGAGGAAGTTATGGATAACATTTCAGTTCCTATAGGGTGTGGTCCAATAATTAAAGTAAGACGTCTTAATTTTAAAACATTTATTGACGGATCTGCTGTTTGGAAACCTTCTCAAACAATTGTTGCAACATTTGATGGGCAGATTTTACCAAAGCGTATTTTCATGTGCTACAATGCACTTCCGGTTGATCTTTACATTTTTCCTACAATTCAATGTTTTAATTGTTGCCGGTTTGGTCATACAAAAATGCAGTGTAGATCCAAACCCCGGTGTTTTAAATGTGGACACAACCACACAGCAGATAGCTGTAATTTAGAGCCTGAAAATGCATCTTGTTGCTTATGTTCTGGGTATCATTTTGCAACTGATAAGTCATGCCCTGAATTTCTAAGACAGAAAAATATAAAAACCTATATGGCCCAAAATTCTATATCTTATGCTGAATCTTCTAAATTACATCCACCGGTTTCAAAATCATTTGCTGATACACTACTATCTCCCCCATCAAGAGATTCTTCCGATAAGCCCTTTATTTCTTTTCAAAATAAAACATCCCCTTCTGGTCCTTCTGGTTATAAAAAAACTGTCTTTCTTAAACCTCGTTCTCCTCATAAACCTATCCATGGTTACAACAAAGATGCCCACAATGCAATCATTAATGATTATGCCATTCCAGAACCTTCAAATGGTTGTGCTCTAAATAATCAAAGCAAAGATGAATCTGATAATCAATTTTCACTGAATGATTTTATTACAGCCCTTTTAAGTCTTTTTGCACAGTTCAACTTTTCACCGTCCAACGTTGCCCCATTTTTTTTTTTTTTTTTTTTGCCGTGGGGAAATCCTCATGGACGCACTCCGCCCGGGGTAGGCGGAGCCAGTGTCGGACTCTTACCGACTAAAACCACCACGGTGTTCCTTCAACTACCTTAGCCGGGGGCGTGGGAACCCGTGAGTATTCACACAACCACCCCCGACAGGTCCTGGCCCGCCACAAGCAGGCGAGCCCCTTCTCCCCGTGCGGCCTAACGTCGGCCGCACCCTCCTAGATGGCGCACACGGAACACTGCACGCCACCTCACCTCATGGGCCTTTACCAGCTGCGCCAACTACGCCGGCTGTGCCAGCTACGCCAGCTGCTGGTCGGGCAGCAGACTACCCCGAGTCTGCTGCTCGCAGGCCCTACCTCCCGTAATTTTTTATAGAGGTTTTCTTCCACGCGGTCCGGGCGGTGAAGCCAAGACCCTCGGTCCCAAGAGGCGCGAGAATACTACTCAGCGGGCACTCCTGGGGTTACGAGATCGACGGGGGCAGGGAAAGACAGTCCCCCCGCTGCCTGCCCAGTGGCAGGGTGAGTGCACACCGGGCCCGCCCCTGCTCCTCCACTGTGCCCTCTGCTGATATCAGAGGGACACGTGGAGCAACTCCCTACTGGCCCAAAACGGGCCCCTCCCGCGCCAGAATATTCGCCACAGGCAATAAAATCCCCCGAAGGGTAATCCCTCGGCAGGATTTTATTGCCCGTGCCCAGGATGCACCGGCCAAACAACTGCCGATCCCTCCAGACGTGTCCAGAAGGACAAGCAGCCGTCAGGCACACGTGGAGGTTTTCTGGCCAGCACCCCGTCCAACGTTGCCCCAGTCCTCAATAAACTCTCCCAGTCTGTCCATAATGGACCAACAAGCCAAACTCATTCAATGGAACTGCCGCAGTCTAAATAATAAAAAAAGTGATTTAATTTATCTAATAAATAAATACAAGCCTTTCGCCTTTGCCTTGGCAGAGACATGGCTTAAACCAAATCAAGTTTTTAATATTCATAGCTATGTAATTATTAGAGATGATAGACCTGATGGGTATGCTGGTGCAGCTATACTTATTAAGGATTCTATTCCCTTCT
Source organism: Asteroscopus sphinx (assembly GCA_949699075.1). Taxonomy (NCBI): domain Eukaryota; kingdom Metazoa; phylum Arthropoda; class Insecta; order Lepidoptera; family Noctuidae; genus Asteroscopus; species Asteroscopus sphinx. The sequence continues at coordinate 13,049,526 of OX453022.1, read as the reverse complement.
CAGTAATTTCATTACCTCCTCATAGTGATGGAATATCAATGGTAGCAATTGTATTTAATAATATTTGTCTTGTTTCTATTTACATTCCCTACCCTTCTTCTTCTATACTTCAAGAGATTGATAATCTCTTTTCTTTTCTTCCTAAACCTTTCCTAGTACTGGGGGATTTCAACTGCCATCACCAATCTTGGGGTAGTTCAATTTCTAATAATTATGGTGAAGAGTTATTAGATCTAGTAGATCTGCACAATCTATGCATTTTAAATTCGGGTTCTCCTACTAGGCGTACTGGTCCCAATGAGATTCTAAGTGCAGTTGACCTGTCTATCTGCTCTCCTAACTTAGCTTCTTCAGTAATATGGCAGACTTTAACCTCTACTTTTGGTAGTGATCATTTTTCTATTCTCATTTCTTTCCCTTTCTTAAAACAAACTTCTAAGATAAAAAGATCAAATTTAAAATACAAAATCCCTAACAGAAGTAGTTATGACTGGGATAAATATAAAAATAAAGTTGACAGCAACATATCTTCTCTTCCCGTTATCTCCAATGGTAATGAAAATCAGTGTGCAGAACGTTTAGCGCATATTTTGATTAATGCAGCAGACGAGGTTTTTCCTGTTAAAAAGAACAATATTAGTACAATTCCCAAGCCCCCTTGGTGGGATTCTGAGTGTTCTGAGGCTGTCAATAAACGAAAACAAGCTGAAGAAACATATAACCTCAACATGTCCTTTTCTAATTTTGATTCCCTCTGTATCATTATCACAGAAACTCGTAAGCTTTTTAAAAAGAAAAAATATGAAGGTTGGCAAAAATTCTGTTCTTCAATTTCTCCTAATACACATCCCACAATAGTCTGGCGTAATATTCGCAGATTTCGATCAGTTTTCAATAGACCTTTTTCTTCTCCTATTTCTGATTCACTTGCACATGACTTCTTAGATAAACTAGCTCCTCCATGGGTTCCTCAGGCTTTTAACTTAATTCAGCACAATGATCCCAGTAGCCTAAGTACCCATAATGACTTAGACTGCCCGTTTACATTAAATGAACTGAAGGGTGTTATCATTAATACTGTAGATTCTGCTCCAGGCATTGACGGCATACCTTACTCCTTTTTTGCCAAATTAAGTGATAATGCTCTCAGTTACTATTTGAATCTTATTAATTCTATAATGAAAACAGGAAACATCCCAGTTGAATGGAAACGTCAAATGGTATTGCCATTTCTTAAGCCTCATAAACTACCATCCGATGTTTCTTCCTACCGCCCCATAGTTTTATCTTCCATTCTAATTAAGTTAGCAGAACATTTAATAAAAAACCGCCTTGAGTGGTATGTAGAAAGCAAAGGTTTATTGGCAGCTTCACAATACGGTTTTAGAAAGGGTAAAAGTACCATGGACTGCCTAAGTATTTTTACTACTGATGTCCGGTTATCCTTTTCTAATAATGAATCCACCATAGCTGTTTTTTTAGATATCAATGCAGCATATGATAATGTTTTGCTATCTGTTCTACAGGACAAAATGCATGCCTTACAAATTCCGATCAATCTGTCCAATTTCATTATGAATATACTATCCGAACGCTCAGTAATTATGTCAGTTGCTGATCATCAATTAACTCGTCTTGTATGGAAAGGTCTTCCACAGGGTTCAGTGCTGAGTCCATTGTTGTATAATATTTACACTTTTGATTTAGATTCGTCTTTTACCAACCAAGTTAAAGTTCTCCAATATGCTGATGACTTATTGTTGTATTTTTCAAGTAATTCTGTTGAACAAGCCTGTTCCGTGCTTACTTCTGCCTTAAGTACTTTAGCATCATGGTTACATTTAAACGGCTTAGATTTATCCGCTTCCAAAAGTGCAGCTGTTTTATTCACCCGTAAAAGAATTGTTCCTCAAGTGAATGTGTTATATAATGACAACCCTATCCCAGTAAAAGATAATTTTACATCCATTCTCTGTGAAACTTATTTACAATGCTATTATTAGAAGCATTTTGGATTATGGACTATACAATTTAGAACCTGGTAGTGTTATGGCTTTAAAAAAATTAGATCGTATCCAATCTAAAGCTCTTCGCATTATATCAGGTGCGATGAAGTCCAGTCCCATTAACGCACTTCAAGTTGAGTGTGGCGAACCCCCTTTGCATTTAAGAAGGCAGTTCCTATCTGATAATTTTCTCTTTAGAATCATTCAGTTTACGGATCACCCTCTCATTCCAAAACTGGAATCTTTAGTATCGTATATTCAGTCTTCTAATTACTGGACTCATAAATCTGTGCCATGTTTAGTCGTAAGTTACCAAAAATTCCTCTCTTTATCATCTCCTACTCACCGTTCCAATAAACTTCCTTTATTCACCTGCACTTATGACTCTCTTCAGTTTTCTCCTGATATAAAATTTAACTGTTTTGATTAATCGGACCCTACTGTTAGCTATAATTTTAAAACTTTTCTTGCTGAGAATTTTGAAGGTTTCCATCATATTTTTACAGACGCTTCCAAGCCATCTCCGTCTGAATGTGTTGGAATTGGTGTCTATCATTCTCAGTATAATATTGTCCAAAAAATTAAGCTTCCTCCGGAGACATCTGTTTTTACGGGTGAATGTTTTGGCCTCCTCAAAGCAGTTGAATATGTTAACTTATTAAAAATTAAAAAATCCGTTATATTCTCTGACTCTTTAAGTGCTCTACAAGCCATTGGTAAATTTCCATTTAAATTAAAATCCCAATTACCTGTAATTTTTGAAATAAGAGAATTCGCATTTAGAGCCATGTCTAAGGATTTGGTCATAAAATTTGTCTGGATTCCTGCTCATGCTGGAATCCGTGGCAATGAAATTGCTGATGGTCTTGCCAGTGACGCGGTGCAGTGTGGGGATTTGTTTCCTTACACAAATTTCTGTTCTGACCTTATAGCTTTACCAAAATCTTTTCTACGTAACTCCTGGAAGGAAGCTTGGGATACGAGTAAAACATTAAAAGGTCGTTACTTTTCAAAGATTCAGCCTGACATTCCTGTAAAGCCGTGGTTCTTTCGGGCAAAGTTTGGCAAGGTGGAGACCTCTATATTAATACGAATCAGGCTTGGTCATGTTTGTTCTCCAGCCCACCTTGCCAAAATACATATTGTTGACAGCCCCGTTTGCACATGTGGTATTGATGTAGGAGATTTAAATCACATTTTCTTTGCTTTTTTTTTTTTTTTTTTTTTTTATGATAAATAGATCTGCTCTTGACCGCAATCTAGACAGCTTTGTCAGGATGTGGTCGACGATGGAGCGAGCAAACCTATTAGGTGCCGATTCACTCCAGCTTTAAAGGCGTTAGGGTTATAAGTGCCCGGAAATACAGATGCCGGCAGTGAATTCCACAACTTGGCTGTGCGCATTATGAAAGAGTTCTCAAAGCGCTTGGTCCTGATAGGAGGGATTTCTACCAAATGTGGATGATATCCTGCAGTTCGTCGTGTAGTCCGATGAAAGAAAGGAGATGGCGGAATAAGCTCATGGAGCTCGTGCGCACACTCTCCAAAGTACAGCCTGTAGAACACCGACAAACAAGCAACTGTGCGTCTATAGGGTAAGCTTTGTAGCTTAGATTTTGCTAGCAGTTCATCACCAATTAGCCTCTCAGCTCTGCGTTGAATCGAGTCAAGAGCCGCAAGCTGGTATTTGGCGGAGCCATCCCATAAGTGACTGCAATACTCCATACACGATCGGACTTGAGCTTTATATAAAGTGAAAAGCTGTCCAGGAGTGAAGTATCGCTTCACCTTGTTGCTTGTCCTCTGTATGACCGTGGTTCCTTCTTAAATAATCTTGTTTCCCTCTGTACTCCTTTCCCTACTTCTATTCTCTCATTACTTTGTACAAACAATCTTCAAATTTATAAATGTATAGCCTCTTTTATTTCTGTAAATAAAATTAGAATTTAATCCACCTAATGTAAATTGCTCATCTTCATACATCCTTTCTCCTTTTACAACCCATCTCATCTTTGAACAACCATCCTGATCCTATCCACGTTAAATCCGTTCTGTTTCCTTAAAATTTTTGTTTCCCTACCTTTTATTATCGTCGTTCTTCCTAAAATCTACCAAAACCGTCATTGGCGAAATGCACAAACCGTGCAAAGCCATTAAAAAAAAAAAAAAAAAAAAAACAAATAAATATTTACACATCACCATCTAGTCCCAAACTAAGCAGAGCTTGTACTATGGGTACTAGGCAATGTATATAATACTTATACTTTTTATTTTTGTAAATATAAAAATAAAAAAAAAGAATTATTAAAATCGATTCAGTAGTTTCAGAGTTTATCGATTGCAAACAAACAAACAAATCTTTCCTCTTTATAATATTATATTAGTATCTTAGTATTAATAGATAAAATTAGCACATTAATTCATACCATAATTTTATCGTCTTGGTTAGCTATATTTTTTCATGCTTTTTTCATGTTTCAGGAATGATTTTGCGTAAAGTATTAATAAACAAATTAAAAGAATATAATTATTAATACCTAAGACTTTTTTCTCAAATCGTAATAAAATTATAAATGATGTAAAAAAAATTAAAGGCGCCGTAAATATAAAGGTTATCACCAAATTAGAGGTGATCTAGGTTTATAACTTGAAGGTGACAAAATTAATAACAAGTCAAAGGAATTAACAACTGCAACAGCCACGCCTTTATTTATGTGTTTATTATCATAACCTTTATTACTTGCCATCAAGTAAGTTATACAAGCTTTTTGAACTGGGTATGTACTAAGTCCTTTTTTTTCCTCCCGGGGTAGGCGGAGCCTGTGTCGGACTCTTACCGACTAAAACCACCACGGTGTTCCTTCAACTACCTTAGCCGGGGGCGTGGGAACCCGTGAGTATTCACACAACCACACCCGACAGGTCCCGGCCCGCCACAAGCAGGCGAGCCCCTTCCCCCCGTGCGGCCTAACGTTGGCTGCACCCGCCTAGGCGGTGCACACGGAACACTGCACGCCACCTCACCTCAAGGGCCTTTACCAGTCACGCCAGCTGCGCCAACTACACTAGTTACGCCAGCTGCTGGTCGGGCAGCAGATTACCCCGAGTCTGCCGCTCGCAGGCCCCATCCTCCCATAATTTTTATAGAGGTTTTCTTCCTCGCGGTCCGGGCGGTGAAGCCAAGACCCCCGGTCGCAAGAGGCGCGAGAACACTACTCAGCGGGCACTCCTGGGGTTACAATATGTGTGTCTAACACCCTAAAACTTACTCATCTCCCCTAATTCGCCCTTATCCTACCTAAACTATGTATAAACTCACATGATTGAAACGCACTGAATTTAATAAGGATACGTATTATCTAAAACCCTAATGACTGCGAGGGTCATTTAATAACAGACTGATTCCCGACAATTATTCCGTAGAAATCGGCTTTTGAGACAGACACCACGGTAAGTCCATAGAATATGTTCATCATTCATCGTCATCATTATCAGCCCATTACTGTCCCACTGCTGGGCACGGGCCTCTTCTCAGAATGAGAAGTTTAAGGCCTTACTTCCACCACCCTGGCCTAATGCGGGTTGGCGGACTACACACACTATCGAGAACTGGTTGAAGCACTCTCAGGTGCAGGTTTACTTACGATGGTTTCCTTCACCGTTAAAGCAAGTGATGATATATTATGTTACACATATTATGTTGTATGCATGTTGTGTTCTCATTAATTTGTCCTGTTACGTTTGCATGTAATATGTATATTTTGTGTATGTGTGGCAAAATAAATGGTTTAAATGGTTTTTTTTAAATGATCAAATTCTGATCCAGGTATGAATTCGAAAAGTCAGTAGTGCGTATCGGGTTCAAACTCAGACCCTCCTACATGGAAGGCAAGCGCTCAACCGCTATATTATAGCCTATTACAGCAGACAGCCTCGTTGGTCAAGTTGGGCAGAGTGTTATTGGGTTTTTCATTAGAAATCCTCAGTAACAGCCCGGAGTTTGGATTTGTACCCGGTTAATCATCTAGGCTCGCCCTCTATCACATGGGACTGATAACATAACTGGCAAAATGTGGGTGTACTAGACACCGAAAGAAAGAAAAACGATTTATTGACTTCAGTCGGAGGCACACAATAACAATAATATACAATTTTATTATCTATAATACAACTTACTCCTAAAAGTATAATTGTGTGCCCCACGGCTGCGCCAAATAGGCTCAGTTCAGCAAAAATGCCAGACAACTAGTGTCTGGCGCTGGTTTTCAACTGGACCTACCCCACCGCCGCCTTCCTCTTCACGGAAATACAGGCGTGATGTTATGTGTGTAGCTTTGAATATAAAATATGTTCAGTTTGTACATAAACGCTACGGAACACAAAACGAAGATTAATATGGTGTGCCAAACTTTGTCGCCAGTAACGAGGTACCATTAGCCGACAGTCAAAATAGTCCGCGACCTCCGTCCTTGCCGATACATTCACCTGAGAGCTCCGCCCGTTGTTATGCTAAGCAGACAGACAGACTATAGTGACAGATTCTTACAAACCGTTCTAAAGCTGAAAGTGAACCATATTTGTCTCTGTATGTCTGTATTCGTTTTCTTACTAACCTGAAAATATGTAGTTTGTAAAACTTGCAATGCGATGGACTTTTGTTCTTCTCAGTTTGTTTGTAGATAGATCAGTATGTCAATTTGCCTAAATATACCGGTAATAAACCAATAATACACCGATAAACTAATATACCGATTTTACCGGCGTCTGGAAATAAAACAGGGTGTGATCAGTTACTGTAATAGAATATATATATGAAAATAAATCGTAAAATAAGTGTGAAAAGAATCTGCTATTCCATGAACTTAAGCAATTTCCGTAGGTAGATAAAATGCAGCAGCAGTACAGCAGTAGTAACAGCAGTTTTTTTCACTTCTTTTTCGTTTTTTTTTAATAGATCTATTCTGTTGCAGTAACTGATCACATCCTGTTTTTTCCAGACCTTAAAAAAGTCATCCGGTGTATATCGTCATCTTTAAATATGTACTTCGTAGAATGTTGGTCAGAAAGTTATGTTACACCCGAATTTATAAACGTTATACAATAATTAGGGACATTAAAAAAAAAAAAAAATTGTCGTTTTTCACATAGCACCAGTCCAAAACTAATAATCACAGCTTGTACTATGGTTACTCCTACTTTTTTTTCGTAAATACATACTTATAATACATAAGGAACACCCAGATCAACAGAAACACTTAGTTTTATCACACAAATATTTGTATCCTGTGGGAATCGAACCCATGACCTCGTGATCAGCAGACTGACATTCGATCCACTGGACCACAGACGTCGTCAAACTACACAAAACTATATACTTACACAAAACTATTTCATACCAATTTTTTTTACTTAATATTCTTTGCGTAACTCCCGAAATACAGTGTAAATAGCCCTTGGTCTGGTCCTTATGGCTTACGTTAAAGAAGTAACCTTCTAAACAATTTCTAGATCATAGAAATGGAGACATTAGAACAAACTTGTTTTAGACTAGTTTTTTTGGATAATGGCAAAGGATGCAATTTGTGTTTATATCGTATTTCGTAATTGTAACAAGTTTTATGTCCGACGAGCCTGTTTGAAATGTCGGCGACTATCCACAAATGTGCACACCCGCGCCGCCGCGCCGCCGCGCCACCGCCGCGCCGCACAGTGGATCCAAAATCAAGTTTCATAGACAGGCCAAAACAGTCTAAGAAATCACAAAAGTTCGTTTTTATACCTATGTGGTACATCTACTATTCATAGTACCTACTATCTAGTACTTGTAATTGAATTGGATTGTATGATTAAAAAACAGTTGTTCATTTAATTTGTATTTTATAAAAAAAATCATCATCAACAATAAAATCAGTAACTAAGTTAAACTAAATAACAAATTATTAAAAACAATTAAATTGTAACTGTATTCTTAGACTGTTTTGGCCTATGGTAAAAAAAATCTTGTAAATTAGACTTGGCATACTTATATGTATTTAAAGTATTTAAGCATTTAATTGAATCATTAACCCAAAATATTTTGTTTTAATGTTGAGGATTTAAGAAAAAAGCACAAATGGTGCCGCAATACGAAGTATGTCAAAAAATTACAAATAAATAGTACTATATCTGTGTGTAAGGATATAACGGCCAACCTTGTGATTCCAGAGATAGCCTCATTTTTAAAGTGTTTCATGAAAAAATTATAACTTCTTCATTTGTACACGCAATTCCCTCATACGAAATTTTATAGTATAGTAATGATCAGCAGAATCCATTTCCAGCCGAAAAAAGGACCCTACAAAATTCAAGTCTCTATGTCATAGACATCTCTATTTTCGATCCACTGTGCGCCGGCCGAACTAAACTGGACCACTATTGCCACTTAGCGTGATTTGTAACGAGTAACGCAATAACAAATAGTTTATTTATTCGCGAAAGAATCTCTTAGTAAATATTGTAAAGCTTGCACTAGAAAAGGATGATCAGCTTAATTTTTCGATATGAAAATAAAATAACAATTTTTCTTTGAATTTCGTAACTAATCTGCTGGTAAGTGCAGTCGAGTCGACCACACGTCAGTGGTAACAGTTTGACCTTGAAAGCGTCTTTATTTCGTGAGCAGTAAGGGCGGTTTATAATTTAAGTATTATCAGTATCACTGACGTGGGGTCGACTGTACAATGCATGAGATGATGAGAGTTGTCGGCGGCAATTTTACACGGTGGTCCACTCTACGGAAATCTTGTGAGTGCTTGGAAAATAATTCTGCGTGCATGGTCGCTATCCTCAGCAGTGAGGGAATGAAGAAGAAGAAATCATCATCATCATCGTTTCAGTCGAAAGACGTCCACTGCTGGACATAGGCCTTCCCCAAAAGCATGGGGATATGCCATAATTGCCAGGCGGGTTGGCGATCGCAGTTGGTTGAATAAATTCTCAGAGAACGCTGCTGCCCATCTTCTGGTGAACCCCTTAGTCGCCTTTTACGACACCCACGAAAAGAGATGGGGTGGTGCTATTTTTTGTTAAAAAGAAATACTGTTTGTTAATTTCAGGATACAGGATACTGTAATCGGTTCATATTTGTATTTTGTCCTGTGGTTTTACCTCTGTATCACACTATTATTGTTCCTAACTATTATAAGCGAAGAAGTAAGAGGAAAGTGAAGCATGGTCTAAGATGACATTAAGAAGTAGTCATTAAGAAGATCCGAGACCTCTATAAAACTGTATGTCTATAATGTACCTTGTACTTTTTATGTATAACATAACTGGCGAAATGTGGGTGTACTATTACACCTCTCCCTACCCCTACGGGGAAATACAGGCGTGATGTTATGTTATGTTACTTTTTATGTATAAACATTTCTGCACCATAAAGTATTTTTCACTCACTATTTGCTAATCTTGGTGTTAATCACAAGGACTGAAAATAAGGATTAAATGCTAAAAACTTTAATCCCCGTTACTATCCCCACAGTTACACATCGAGACTAATAGTACAATGAGGTAGTGTCAATACATGATAAATATACATAAGTCGCCTTGTGAAGTTAAGACTCCTGGGATCACTTCATTCCAACGAAAATATTTAAATCAGCCATTGTTATGCAATCCTTGTTTCCACTTCACCAATATGATTTCTTTTAGCGGCATAACCGTGAAGATCGGCAAATACAAATCCTGAAAAACACGTTATTTCGTGAATTGAGCGAAGAATCGGTGTGACCGCGATGTTTCATAGGCCAAGTGTGTTGCAAGTAGCCGCATTGTTTACGTGGCATTGTCCAGTTGTCCCCTCGGCCCGCTCGTACGTGCGTACTTGAATATATTTAAATTTGGAGATGCCACCAGGATGAGGCAAGCGTACCAACAACTACTATAAATGCCGTTAGTGTCAAACTAAGGGTACAGTTCACAGCTCTAAGCATCCCTGAACACATCTCGGCAACAAGCAGCAGACATGGCATTCAAGGTACGGAGCGCGGTTGGATTTGTGAAGTGATATAATAATAGTGACTGTGAAAAAGTGAAAATACCAATAAAAAGTGATAAAAACATAAAATCAATTTAAAAAAATGTTCAAGTTGTCACAGTGTAAAAAATAAAAGAAATAAACAATTTTTACTTGAGATTACAAAAGTGGATTTACTCAAAATATATATTTTTTTATTACAGTTGGTGGTTCTCTCTTGCCTCCTGGCCATCGCTCACGGTAGCGTGGTACCCGCCGCCGCCGTTGCGTACGCGGCGCCCGCCAGGCTCGAGGAATTCGACCCCCTGCCGCAGTACAACTTCGGGTACAACGTGGCGGACTCTCTCACCGGTGACTACAAGAGCCAAACGGAGCAGCGCAACGGTGACCTGGTGCAGGGACAGTACACTTTTGTGGAATCTGACGGCACTCGCCGCGTCGTTGACTACACTGCTGACTCAGTGAACGGATTCAACGCCGTCGTTCGCAATGAGCCACTGGTTGCCGCCGCACCCACCTTAGTCGCCGAGCCCGCTGTGGTGCCAGCCCGATACGCTGCCGCACCCGTGCCTGCTGCTCCCGTAGTAGCTCAGGCCGCTCCAGTCATCTCCGCTGCGAGGTATGCGGCTGCACCCACATTTGCACGCTACGCCGCCGCTCCCGCTGCCCCTCTTGCTGCTGCGCCCGCCCCAGTGTACGCCCGCTACGCTACCGCTCCCGTAGCAGCCGCACCTGCTCCATATTTCGCCCGCTACGCGGCCGCTCCCGTCGTAGCACCCCGCTACGCCGCCCCTGTAGCGGCTGATTACAGAGCTGCGTACAGTGCTCCGTTTGCCGCATACACCACTCCATATGCCGCGTACAGTGCCCCGTTGGCCGCTGCCTACTCTGCCCCCTATGCCACCCAATTCGCTGGGTACTCTGCGCCAGTCGCCGCTGCATACAGAGCCCCAGTAGCGGCCGCATACAGAGCCCCAGTAGCGCCAGCGTACACTGCTCCCGTAGCTGCAGCCTACGCAGCGCCCGTACCCACGGGGGCAGCCCCCGCCGCTGTCACCACCTTCCGTGCCGCCCCTGCCAAAATTGTAGAACAAGCGGCCGCTGGATACCGCTACCCTTGAATGCCATACTCTGACCAAAAGATGCCTGTATACCTCTAAAGACTTGTTTTGTATATACGACTAGTTATAACTATATTTGTTTTTTTTACGGAATGAAATAAATAAATGAGATTTTAAATGTTGTTTTATGATTTATGATATGATTCATCGCTATTTGATAATGCCAAAATGTTGTAAAAGTAATGCTTCGATGACAATTATAAAAACCGGCCAAGAGCATGTCGGGCCATGCTCAGTATTATAGGGTTCCTTAAGTAGGTGTAATTACAAACGAATCAAATCGAATATTAATCATGGCTATTTTAGTTTTTGCAATAATCGGCAGCATTCGCGACTCAGAGCGTGTTGTTAGTAGCGCCATCTAGGGTTAAATTCAAGAAGCCAAATTTAAGACGTTTGTCATTTCAAAGTTACTTTTTGTGATTTTTTCAAATAGAAAGTAGCTAAAGGAGCATTATTTGCTACGATAATTTTTCTCTAAGGTCAATGACCTTTGAACTAGGACGTTTTAAGTATTTTTCAGTTTTCTCTCTATAACTCAAAAAATTATAATCACATTATACTCGAAATAATTTTAAAAGAGAGTTTTCACAAAGGTCTATCAATGTGGCAGATTATAAGTTTCTACATTGCATAGTTTAGAAATGGCAGGGGGGGGGGACACATTGCAAGCCACTTTGGCGGGCTATATTTCGCAGATGGTACACCTGATAAAAAAGTGGTGTATCAAACATTACCTTCATTTTAGTAGACCTATTCAATGATATCCCACACGAGGGGGTGCAGCGAAAAAAATTTTTTTTTCTCCATTTCACATGTATGGACGCCTCCCCTAAAATACGGAAAAACGATTCTTTTATTCTTTTAAAATTGAGATCTATATGTAGACTATTTTTTAACAAAATTTCATTTACTTATGTTTATAACTGTAGAAGTTATTAAGCTGTAAAGGATTAGGACAGACGGACAGACGGACAGACGGACAGACGGACAGACGGACGGACATGACGAAACTATAAGGGTTCCTTGTAGGACTTCGGAACCCTAAAAAATTGCACCTAAATAGCAGTTAGCGAACGATTTCATCCTTGGTTAACAATTAAAATCATAAATGATATGTGGTAATATTGATTCTCCTTATTTATAACTGCTGTTTTCATTTCATAAAAGGTTTACTAATGAGACACAATAGATAATTCTTGTGTTCGTTGCGGGATTAACTAGTTTAGTTTCGGAAGTAATCATATATATAATCATAATAAATCAGTATGATTTATTGTTGTTAAATCAGCCCGAATTACACCTATTGAATGATTTTAATAAAGGGCCACCCCCTTAACACTTAAGACGCTGACAACAGCCAAATACCCCAAATAGGCTTCTTTTAAAAACATTTTTAGCTGTATCTATTCAGTATGTGGCAGTGAAAAAAAAATATGTTAATCTTGATCGTATTTTCTGAAACTGTATTGTGCCCAAAACACGTTTTCTTGAAGTTTTCTCAATAGAAAAGAATTCTAAAATAACCTCTTAAAATATGCTTTAAAGCAAACAATCTCTATTATTTACTAAATATTATAAATAAAATTAAGAAAACATTTGAGAAAGACAATAATCTAAACATTTGTTGTTTCTGTTTTTCAAATAAGCTTTTAGTTTTTTATAAAAAAAAAAATTGTTAATTTTCATACAAGTTGAGCGGCGTATCCGACGTCCCTCGGCTCGTTGCCTCTCTTTCATTTCTGTACGAAACGACAGTGACCGCAGAGGTCTGATTTATTAGGTGTTGTCAGCCTCTTAAATAACAGCTACCAGATGGATCGTTGGTACTCGTAATTATCGCAGTACTTGTTAATAAGCGTATGGTTGCTTTTTGCTGTGCTGTTCAGTAACAAAATCGTTTCTTAGATAGCATGTGATACAACGTGTTATTAAAATAACTGAAAAACTCTAAAGGGGTCATTGTACTCATCAGTATGAACAACTTTTACTATAGGGCCAACCCTGAAATCGCGAAAAAAGGGAGATTCATATATTTGTGTTCACATAAATCGAGTAGACAGTGGAGACACGCACGCCCGCCCGCCGCGCCGCACCGTCTCATTTGAAAACATTGATTTACCACAAAAATTAATAATACAAAATATATATGTGTTTCAAGATTTGTGCCAGCGTCAGCTAATTCATCATCATTTCAGCTGAAAGACGGCTACTACTGGACATAGTTCTCCCCCAAGCATCGCCACAACGACCGGTCCTGCGCTTTATTTGGATTGATAATTACGAGTACCAAACGATACATACATATTGTAGCGTTAATTTAGAGTGATTACCATGATTAACTCAGGTGTCTTAGAGAGTAACTACACTTATTCTGCTCGATAAAAAGATTTCTATAGGCAAAAGGTGAATCGAGTTGAATAAATGTACACACTGTTTTTTCTCACTTGTTTTATTTAGTCAACAATCTTGGCAAGTTTTTTTAATGCAATTCGTCAATAGAAATTATTGTAAATCATGCTTGTGCACTTTGTCTTTGTGTGCGTAAGCTCGGGAGCGCTCAGTCATGGCCAAGTTTTGTAGTTACGCACACAAAAGCGCGTTTCTATATGCATTACAACTAAGACAAGTAAAGTCAGTTCAAATTTCTCATTTAGATTTTAAATACACATTTGTACGCCTGCTGGCATAACATACTGGACTCTTTATTGTATTTAAGAACTTTATATTATTTTTTGTACCTATGTTACACAAATGAATAAATGACTTATTACTTAAGTATGGCTCATCCGCTTTCGTGAGATAAAACAACTGTAACAATTTCACACACAATTTTTTTTTTTTAACCTTATTACTTGTGCAGAACTAGTAATTATATTTTATTTTATTTTAATGAAGAGACAGGCCAAGCTTGTTTACTAAATAAGACAAGAGAGAAAAAACGACTTTAGTTAGAAGCTTATCCCAACATAATTGGTGTTTCCCAATTTTGTTGGGCTCGGAGAAAGATGGCAAATTCCCGATATTACTGGGGCCGACCTCAGAACAATTACTAAAGCAGGCCCGACACAGAATAGTTTGACGTGTTCTAAACCTTGGAAATGGCACATAAATATTGCAGTCGTAATGTATCGGTGAAAGACAAACGAAAACGTTGTCTATGTAACCAAAATGGTGTTGCCTAGGGAGCAAATAAATTAAATTTAATTTAATTGATTCAATTTCTTTGCTATACAAATTGGGAGCGTTATTTGACAACGTAACTTCAAAAATCTGCATGGCATATCTTCGTCATATTATGGGCGCCAGATACGGCACTGCTTTCTTGGAAACTCAAGCCCCCTGCCGCCCTCCCCCCGCAGACTGCAGAATTTTAATTAGTTGGATACTTACGGCCAAAATTATTGACCACGTACGATTTACCCTACTAGAGATAGAAATTTGACATGAGCTCCGTACAAATTATTATTTTAATCTCTAGTGGGTAAAATCTTGTATAGATAGGATATTCTTCTTCTATCGTGTCGACATGAGCTACATAATGATAATAGCTCATGCCGTGGGGAAAAGATTAGCCAGTCAGCAGGTTGGTATCGAAGCTGACTGCTCAAGGTGCGCTGGAAGATCAATTAAATATCGTCACTCGTGGAGGCTCTTAATCTCTTAATCTTTCTCTCTTGAAGGATATTAATTTTAGCCGTTAATCAGTACGAGAGGACGGTAGTGCGCACACCAGCAAACGATTGAACCCAACTATCGGCCGGCAGTTTAGTCAGTAATCTGCGAAGCTCTAAACCTATAAGTATTTTAATTTAAAAAACTAGCAGTGACATATAAATGTCGTTGTACTAACAGGTACTTTGTCAGTCTGTTTGTTAAACAACAAAATAACTTAATAGTAATAAATAAATAAAACAAATATTATTTGGCACTAAGACAGTTTAAATAAAGTACGTGTAGAAATGTTACATGGTAGTATCGCTATTACTAAGTATGGATAAATAAAGTATTACCTAAAGTTGCAATTGCTCTGGTTTGCAACCAGTGACACTTGGCTAAAGAGACCCTTTGGACGAATTCATGGCAAAAGTGCCGTGCAAAATTAATTTGTTCTGAGGTTAACAACACGGTACGCACGGCTACACATCAAGCTGTACTTTTCCAGTATAAGCTGACCTCTCATTTTACCGAAAGCCTATGCAATGCATGCTTACAATGCATAGCTTGATGTGTAGTCGTGTGTACGGTCGTGGCATCACACAACACATTCCATCATACAATTACTTCATATTTGCGCCTGCTACAAAGATTAATCTGATGTAAATATTTAGCTGATCTTCAGTGATCATCTTCGCGTGAAGGTAAGTATTAATTGGATTTTTTATTTAGAAATTTTAACTAGTTTTCCAACATATGGTTGGAATTTGAACTAGTCAATGGAAATCACAAAGCAAATCTATCCAGCGGCGGTTATATGAGTGACTAAAAAAAACCGGCCAAGTGTTAGTCGTACTCGCGTAGTAACACCACAAATGTCTGCTGTTTGCCTTATTTTTACTATTATTTTTGTTAAATTATAGAGTACTTATGCACTACAATCATAAAAACCTAAATAAGAAGGTGATAGAAATGTTATTTACTGCCTTTTAATACCGGAACGCGTGTCACCGGTTCGCCGCTACCAACACCTAAATACGCAATTACGCCACCAATGTTTCTAGCAATCGATGCGAAATAAATTAAGCCGAAAAAAAAAACCCTGTTAGATATGCTGCAAAATACAATTTTAGTCTGCGTCCAAAACGGTACTGATACTCAAGCAAACGGTTCGCGTACTGGTGTCCTACGAGACAACTGTACGCGGCGAAAAGGCCACGCGCCTTTACCATTTCTATTATCTTATTATTTAGATTTCCTATAATCATGCACATCAAGTTTAATACTTGTATCAGGGGTGTTACGGATATTCGCATCCCATCCGCAAATGCGGAATATTCGCATTAATTCCGACATCTTCAGCCGCATCCGCATCTGCATCAATTAATGATAATGATGCGTATTCATAACAACAAACTTGAACAAACAAGTCATGACATGAAAAGAAAGTAGGCGGTGCCGGAGTGGCACGTGCCTCGCGCGTTTTTACTCATTGCTATCTTCGTTCGCTAATTTACCAATATAGGAAGACGCTTTGGGATTGGGTCCAAGATCCTACACGTCATGTTTGTTTCGTTTTAGTTATTGACGAACTTTTCTTTGTGGATCACTTACAGTGTTTGTTACTTTTTTTACTGTGTTATATTAAGTGAAATGTCGAAAAAAACGATTTTCATTTATTTGTGAACTTAAAATTGAAAGAACTTAATAAAATCTTGAAATCCGCATCCGCGTCTGCGGATGCGGATGTGAACCTCTAATAATCCGCATCCGCCTCCGCGGATTTCAAAATTTTGGCATCCGCTACAACCCTGACTTGTATGTATTACAATTTTTAAGAAAAAGCAGGAACAAAAAACATAAAAAAGCTTTTTTTTTGAGGTTTTTGTAATATGTAATTTTGGTTTACTTAGACTTTTATATTTTTTTCAACACACTTGCTCGTAAAGTAGCTCTTATTGCATCGCTTTTAGGTTCATAATGTGGCTTATAACGCACGCGTGCTTTTTTCATTATATTATTGCACTAGTGCTTTTTACTTTACAGTTTATTTTTAAATCGCAGGAAAGAGTTTTTATGCCTGAGCTAAATTAAACATTTTTGGGAATAAATCAACTGTATTAATTAAAATATGCTATATAAACATTTCATTTCATCAAATTATTCATTTTTGTCAACAAATTAATATTAATTTGTGTTATAAATAAAAAAATCTATTTATAATATTTTTATGTTAGGCTGTATGGCGGTTTCCTTCGACCACCTGCGCGCGCATAGCTGTATGTCACCGCGCGGTCCGCGCGCCATTTTTATCATTTTTCACAAATTCAGTATTTGTCTAAAATGTGTAATTTATGTTTTTTTCCTCGCAAGTGTGTTGAAAAACGTCGTATGACACGCGTGAGCATTGACTATTAAATATTGTATGATAGTCAACTTAGCTCACTTGAATCATAATGTACTATTGTATTTTCCATGATAGAGATATTAACACATATTCTGTGACAATTTACACTTGGCTACCAATTACGGTTAAAAAGATATAGTGCTGTGACAGACAGACGGATGGACAGACGGCGTAGGCATAGTAATGGGTCTCTTTGGCTTTTGGCACGGAATTCTCAAAAAGAATTAACAACCAGTTTAGATAACTGGCTCAAAAATCTCTAAAATTAACTCGTACCTAGGCTGACTAATCTTGTAAAAACTCGACCTATTTTACACAATGATACATAGCATAGCTGTAACTCGTATAGAATGGGCTACCTCTACCTACTTATGCAGTGTTCTTATGGAAACTATCTTTAATTCAACACTTGCTGTTGCCACATGGCTTTGGCTGGTGCCAACTCGATTAGAGCGGTATTGGTCAGGAGAAGGATAAATCGTAGGGTAAGTAGCCATGTGGTTTGTGGTAAATTCCTAAAATGTAATGAAGTTATTTTTTATTATATTCACCTACCGCATGTCGTCTTGTTGTGGCAATAAATAATTTAATTTTAATTTTATATATATATATATAAATGAATGTTTGTTTGTTTGTTTGTCCTCTATGCGCTCCTAAACCATGCATCTGATTGTGATGAAACTTTGAAGTTGTTCTACGAACGCCCGTGAAGGTTCCTTGCCCAAAAAAAAGATGGCATGGCAACGCCGGGCACAGCTATAATGTGCTATAATTAACAAAATATTGCGATTTCTATGTATAATGATTATGAAAATTATTAATTAAATTACTGTAACATTGTTTTCAATTATCACATTAAATATTAAAACTAGAAAGATGGTACGATTTTTTTTTGGAACCGTGCAACTAAATTCATAGTTTCAAATGTCTATGACTATTATTATTATTTATTTGTTCCGACTAATGAGAACTCAAGGACTAGTAACATTCTTTACTTAAAAAGTATGTAATATTAACATACAATTCAATAACAAAAAAAATATACAATTAAATTAATATAACAAAGCGATAATATACACATGTCTGTCTCTTTGTCATAAGTAGCTACAAGAAACTATGATGTACTGTTTGTTTCCTCGAGATGTGCCAAAGGCGTAGCATTAGAAGTACACAGGCGCTGTCCACTGGAGTTCCCAAAGCTTCTCTATTTTATGCTGAGGATGGCCATCGTGTGGTGTAAGTCAGTCGGAATCCGTCAAATCATTTCGCCTTCCCCTAACCAGAGAGATCTCCACTCGAAAAAAAAGGTTCCTTTGGTGGGCGCGGGAATAAAATTCACGATCAGTGGTGCAAACTTCCAAACTGATGAATATGCCTGAAAAAAATGACAGACCCAGAACTTGTATATTACAACGATCGAATAGAGATAAATTTTAGGGAAATTCTAGAAATTCTATTTTAGGAATTCTATATGAGAGCAATAATTGAACTCTATATAGATTTTCCGATTGTCCTTCCTTTTCCTTGTACTATTTATTTCATTTAGTATTCTTCAGGACAACATACAATTGCGCAAATATTGATAATGCTTAATTACTATAATACTATTAGGGCAATTAACAGCGAAGGTAATAGAATAAATTCAGTAATCGTGTGCCTGCGCGTTTTAAATTTAGGGACTGGTTACCGTATGAATATTAATTGATAAAAAGTTGTACATACAACGAAACGATGACGACGTAAATGTAATATTCAAAAAGCTGCCAAGCTGAAATGGGACTGGGCAGGACATGTCTGCCGCATGCTCGACGTACTGCGGGCCCAAATTGCTCAGAACTGATGTCCCGAGGCAGCTACACGAGGTCGCGGCATGCCGCGAAGGAGATGACGGGACGAAATGCACATGGATGCATTCCTTAAAAACTGGCAGGAAGAGGCACGGGATCGGGAAAAGCGTAAGAAATGGAGGGCGGCCTCTGCCCAGGAGTGGGACAGCACAGGCTCATAATAATAATAATAAATAGAAAATTATCATTTTGAACAAACGTTCGTTAAACCCAGGCAATAATATTATATTTAATTGGCTTATTACACTAAGCTCTGTAGACAGTTTAAACTGAAACATAGCATCTGAGTAATTATATTATCCATTACTCAGTGGCATTGTTCCATCATCGACCCTGCGTTGCGCGCACTACGCAGTGACGGCTCGCGGCCCGTTCGTACGTGCGTACTTGAATATATTTAAATTTGGAGATGCCACCAGGATGAAGCAAGCATACCAGCAACTACTATAAATGCCGTTAGTGTCAAACTAAGGGTACAGTTCACAGCTCTAAGCATCCCTGAACACACCTCAGCAACAAGCAGCAGACATGGCATTCAAGGTACGGAGCGCAATTGGATTTGTGAAGTGCATAAAATAGTGAAGTGAAAAATACCCAAAGTGATAAAAATACTTGTTCGTGAAAATGTCCTGCGAAATAAGCTATTATTTCGACATACGTGGGACACTCAGAAAGTTTTGCGAAACTAAAAAAAATTGTTCTATACGTACATATATTTTTATCAAATCTTTTCAAAGTACTTTCCACCAGCCTCTATACAAAGATTCATGCGCCTAAACCAGTTTTCAAAACACTTTTTCCAGTCCGCCGCAGACACCTCGTTTACAGCCTGCTCGAACGCAGCCAGCGCATCTTCCGGCGACGAAAATTGTATCCCTTTGAGCTGATTTTTTATTTTTGGGAATAAAAAGAAGTCACACGGTGCTAGATCAGGGCTGTAAGGAGGGTGACCCAGGAGTTTGACTGGCGTGCTGTCCAGGAAGTCCCTCGTTTTGAGTGCGGTGTGCGCAGGTGCATTGTCGTGGTGGAGCAGTAGCCCGCGGA
This sequence comes from Asteroscopus sphinx, assembly GCA_949699075.1. NCBI lineage: Eukaryota > Metazoa > Arthropoda > Insecta > Lepidoptera > Noctuidae > Asteroscopus > Asteroscopus sphinx. The sequence continues at coordinate 13,029,430 of OX453022.1, read as the reverse complement.
GCCCTGTGTTTGGTCGCTTGTTGCTTATAACAGAGAAAACTTCTGGCAAACATTTGGTAGTATACCATTCGGCATTAATGCTTCTTTGATCCCGTAAGGGAATTGATACCAAGTGGCCAGTCAAATTAAAAAAGCTAGCGATCAAAATCTTACCCCCGCTTCTAGATCGCTTCACTTTGGTAGGCGTTGGCTCATTTTGAAACACCCAAACAGTCGACTGGCGCTTGGTTTCTGGGTCGTATTGATAAATCCAGGACTCATCACCTGTAACGATGTCGTAAACACGCCGAGACGAGCCTGCTTCAAATTTGTTAAGCATATCACGGCACCATTCCACCCGGGCCTGCTTCTGAGCATCGGTGAGGTTGTGCGGCACCCAGCGTGATACTATCCTCCTCACGCGAAGATGGCTGTGTAGAATCTCGTGAACGCTTCCCGATCCAATCTTCAATATGTGTTGAATCTCCTGATATGTAATTCGCCTATTGTCTTGGATTAAATTTTTCACTGCTAGCACGTTTTCTTCGGTAACAGCCGTCAAAGGGCGACCGCTTCTTTCGTCATCCCCCAAAGTTGGTCGACCGCGCTTGAATTCGTTATACCAACGATACACGGTTGCCTTGGAAGGGCCTTCATCCATGAATGCCATTTGAAGTCTATCGTACGATTCATCCGGTTTCAGGCGACACTTGAAATCGTATAAAATTATAGCTCTAAAATATTCCCGGCGCAGATCCATATTTCAGTGAGACACAATACTTTGAATTAACTCGCAAAAAATGTGGAGGGAAATTTTGAAATTGGAACTTACTTATTTTTACTTATAAATAATCATATTTTCGAAAAACATTATAACTGGCCAGTCTCCCATATATAAAAACTTTTTTTCGCAATACTTTCTGAGGGGCCTGGTATGTATACGGAACTAACACACGTAACATTTTTGTGTTTAAAAGCATTTATCAAACACAACAACTGTAATAATGATTTTTACACAACCAAAAGAAGTGCCAATTTCGTCATCTATTCTAGGAATTAGATCTTGTTGTAACTTACTACGACTAATGCTATTATTTCTTTCCTTTTCAGTTGGTAGTTCTCTCTTGCCTCCTGGCCTTCGCTCACGGTAGCGTGGCGCCCGCTGCCTTTGCCGCCGCCCCCGTGGCCTACACGGCTCATGCCGTCGCCGCCAGGCTTGAAGAATTCGACCCTCTGCCACAGTACAACTTCGGATACGATGTGGCGGACTCCCTCACCGGCGACTACAAGAGTCAGACAGAGCAGCGCAATGGTGACCTGGTGCAGGGTCAGTACTCCCTGGTGGAATCTGACGGTACTCGCCGAATTGTCGACTACACTGCTGACTCAGTGAACGGTTTCAACGCGATAGTGCGTAAGGAGCCTCTTGTGGCAGCCGCACCTGCCGTTTTCGCCGAGCCTGCTGTGGTGCCAGCTCGCTACGCCGCCGCGCCCGCTCCAGTCGTCACCGCTGCGAGGTACGCGACTGCACCTGCCTTCGCTCGCTACGCCGCCGCCCCCGTCACCGCTGCGGTTGCAGCCCCTGCCCCACTTTACGCGCGCTATGCTGCTGGTCCCGCAGCCGCCCCCGTCGTAGCTGCTCGTTACGCCGCGGCTGCCCCTGCTCCCGTCGTAGCTGCCCGATATGCCACCGCCCCAGTAGCGGCTGCTTATAGAGCTGCCTATAACGCTCCAGTGGCAGCTGCATACACTGCCTACCCCTACTCCGCCGCATACTCTGCACCAGTCGCTGCCGCGTACAGTGCCCCAGTAGCGGCCTGGTAGATCACTAGTAAATACCTACCTCTGACAAAATGATGCTAGCAAACTACAAAAGACTTGATTTGTACATACTACTAGTTTTAGTTAGTTTTTGGTTACTTTTTACAAAATGAAATATATGTTTGAGATTTTAAATATTCAGTTTTATTGAACTATCTACTTATGCATCTCTAATGCCCTTTATTACGCGGTTTATCTATTGAGATGATATGATTGGTCGGTCAAAATATTGACGACCCTGAAAAACCTGTTTTGGAGTGTGAAAATGAAGTCCTTACAATGACATAATATGATACCCCACTTGAACTAGTAGCTTGGCTTTGAAATATCGATCCCCCATTTCGGCCCTTTTTGCAAAGAAAAGAAACATATCTTTCCAATTTTTTTTTTCATTTGCAGTAAGGTTGGGTTGTCAATATATAAAACTATTCCAAATTTTAAGTCGATAGCATTAGAAGTTGCTGAAATATGCCACTATGACAGACGGACGGACGAAGTCGCACCATGGTTTCTTTTTTTACCCTATTGGTAGGACAAATTTATTAAGGGAGACTAAACTACAGTTTATCAACTCAGCCTATCGCAGTCCACTGCTGGAGATAGGCCTCTCCCAAGTTGCGCCACAACACTCGGTCCTCTGCCTTCCGCATCCAGTCCCACCCAGCCATCCATTCCTGTTTGTCGAAGTAAACCTCGACAAAAACGAATGAACCATGTCAAGTCATAAGCAGGTCAGCCTTTTTCTTACTAAGTCCCTATTCTAGAGTAGGTTATCAAGTTTCCAGCGCGCAGTGTAACTAAATGTAGCTAAATAAAAGTGCCATAGACGAACTGCTTTTTGACATTTGCAAACTGTTTTTTTATGTGACTTGAAAAATTAATACTTATCAGAAGGTTAGATCGACCGTTCTAAACTCTGTACTACTCATGAGCGGCTGTCTTAGGTATTCGAAAACAAAGTTTAACGGTCTAACAAGGTCTTGAACTTGAAGAGCCAGTGTCAAATGAACATTGCATTTTTTGGTAGGACTACCTTCAAAATATTTTGTTTCTAATGTTTATTTTTTGCAATATGCCAAACAATTTTTTTAATTTATGTATTAGTTAATTCTCATGTAAGTGAATGATTGTATTCTTGTGAAAAATAAAGATATCTTAAACCTCAAGAGTAAGAGTTTTGAATGGTGAATCAGTTTATGATAACATAATATTGCAATAGCGAACATTGACCCGACTTTTTCCCGAAGTTGCAATTTACGAACGATATTGCTACCCATACTTATCTCTATTTATAGTGTATCCATGGATGTATGACCTAAATATAAGACATTCTTGAATGTATCTTAATACACGGGTCGCTATGCAATTTCTTTGCCGTTCAGTGGTCACTATCACGATAGATATGCCATTGATAATGATTTCAAACATTTCGTGGAACTGCGGAACAATTGTATTCATGTGACAGAATACATAAGTAAAAAGGGGTCAACGTCCTCGATTACCTTGTTATCCCGCACGAATTACAGTGGTGTTAAAACTATAAAAAATATTTTACGACGATTTTTTAGCCCTATCAAGTTTTAATTTTTGGATTTAGAAAATCTGAATTCCTTCTACGAAACTAGTTACATATAAGCGAAAAAAAAGCTTTCATCGAAACTAGTTACGTATAAGCGAAAAAAAAGCTTCCATCGAAACTAGTTACGAAACTACGGTTACGTAGGAGGCCGAAGCGGATTTTTTTTTAAATCCTATAACAATGATGTTCCCGTCCCGTGGAATTGAGCTTTGAGTCGACGTTGACACGCACATAATCTGTTTTCAGTGTTTTATTGCATAGCTCTTGATTATTCGTGCACCTAAATTATCTTATACGGAACTTGGACCTACCAAGTTCATACATTAATTAGTGAAAATAGGGTTCAAATAATTTGACATCTAAAGGCCAATTCTCGTAATATAAAACGTTCAAAATATAGTGCCAAACTAAGCTCAATGCTTTAAATCTCAATCTACTGACAGTTGATGTTTCTGTTTGCCATTTATTTGTGACACTTGGGTCATTAATGTCACCAATAAACGGCAATCATAAACATCTACTGTCAGGAGATTGAGATTTAAAGCATTGAGATTCGTTTGGAACTATATTTTGAAAGTTTATAATTACGAGAATTTGTCTTCTGGCAGCAATGATATGCAAGTTACTTTGTGAGTGACACTTTTTCTGGCTAGTCAGGAATCTGTCTCGAAAATGCTTGGGTAACTTGGGCATCGACTAGGTTGACAACTCTTTGATATGACAACCGACAAGGATGAGTACCCTTTTATTTGTTGTTGAGAAAAACGGAGGACTAAACGTCCACTAGGATTTCTCCTATATCGTGTGTTTGTGTACATGCACTTTTTGCACAAACGCCCAGAACCAGAACAACTATCTTTAGTAACATAACATAAGATCACGCCTGTATCAGACGTATAATAGTACACCCACATTTCGCCAGTTATGTTATAGTCCCATGTAATAGGGGGCAAACCTGTTGCCATTGACCGGGCACAAATCCAGACTCGGGCTGCTACTGAGAGTTTCCTAGTGAAAAAACCCAATAACACTTTGCTCGACCCGAGAATCGAACCCAGGACCCCACGCCCACGCTCAGCAATCGCGCTTGCAACCACTGGACCAACGAGGCAGTTCTATCTGTAGTACGTCATACAAATATTAGTTACGCGCTGGTATCGAACCCGTGACACGTAATTTCTCAGCCATTTCACCAAACGTGCCGTCTTTGAAAGCATATCATCGTATAAAATCATATATTAATGCATGCGAAGCGAAATATGGAAAGAAAAATTCGCTCACGAGCAGAGGGTGTAAGTCTCGCGTTTTACGAACGACAAACGAAGTACGAACTTTCGTTCCGAATGATGCCTGCACAATAAAGATAGCTTACGGTTCATAGTTGTATAAACTGATCGGAGATCAGAGAAACAAACGTCAGAACACGATCATCGCATGCAATAAGGGAACGATGGTTGACCGAACTTAGGCTTTATGCTATTAAAATATTAGTCAAGTAATGATTTATGCATGTACCTACTGAATATGATATTAGGTTTGTATTGTATGAAGACGGTAGATGTAAATTCTCTATGGAAAATGTGAAGTATCTTGTTGGGGCTGACAGAATACAAGGCGGGTAAATAGTTGAGACGGGAGAGTTGTGGTTAGTGAAATATACTCGTGTGAACTAGAGTTACATTATTTTTATTCACGTCATAGGAGTAGCTAATTGTGCGATGAATGGTACGATTAAACGAATATCGTCAAACGCGAGTAGACCCCTTGGGCAGGAAGATGATGACATGAATCCGAAAAGGCAACGCTGTGGGCCGGGTTCTAACTCAGACCCTACTGGAGGGCAAGCGTTCAACGCCTGGCTATCTCTGCTTTAAAAATGCACAATTATTAGAATATAGATCACAACTTGAAGTCTGTGTTCTAGCGGTTCGAGTGTCGGACTGCTTATCTCGAGGTCGTGGGTTCGATTCCCACAGGACACAAATTTTTATGTGATGAACATAAGTGTTTATGTTGGTCTGGGTGTTTCTTATGTATTATTTACAAAAAAAGTATACAGAACACTTCGTTCCATAATATCGGATATAATACTTTATAATACATTTTATGATCTAAAAAAGCTGTGATGGACATTTAGTGATAAATTGATTATTCATTCATACATATTTAAATTCATGTTTATATTTAAATTCACTTAATTTACGTTTTTTATTGTGTGTAAAGTCATTTGTTTTATTTTCTTACAGACCATAAACGATCCACTATATTTGCATCGCTGTAAGTTTGTTGTGGTTTTATGTAAATAATTTTTGTACTCATATTAATTGCGCTTAATGTATGGCACATGTTCCGTGTGGTGCCGGACGTAAATAATTGCTCCACCCTATATCTTCTCATGGGTGTCGTAAAAGGCGACTAAGGGATTCACCAGAGGATGGGCAACCCGCCTGCCAAGCGTGGCGATTATGGCATATCCCCCCAACTTATGCTTGGGGGAGGCCTATTTATATCCATTGTCTAGTACCCATAGCACAAGCTCTGCTTAGTTTGGGGCTAGATGGTGCTGTGTGAAAATGACCCAAAAGACTTATTTATTTAATTTTTAGCGATGAATCAGACCCGGAAGCCTGCCACCAGAGACAGACAATGACCAGTCAATGTAAGTAGACAGTTCGTGAAACGTAACATGTATCGCAAGAGTCATCGATGTAATTCGAAGCACTTTCTTCAATAAGCCGTGCGGTATGGGGCTCACGTCCCGCGTTACGAAGTGCTCGATATAAAACGCGAGGACGACCAGCAAGGATCACATTCCACTTCGAGGACTGTGACCATCCTATCCCACACAAACAGACATGGACTCCAAGGTGAGACAACAATATTTTGTTAATTATTTTTAGGAAAATATTAGATTAAGGTAATTTTTTCAAGGCCCTTTTTTAATGTTAGTGGATCTTCTAATTTTTTTTTTTGATAATTTTAAATTTTGAATTATAACTGCTTTATTTATCGCAACGAACATACATCCCATAGACGCCTCATAATAGGGGACCGATGTCTGCAACACATCTATGAAATTTCACTAATGTAAGATTAGCGCTACTATTCGCCACTTGAAATCTTCAAATCAGTTTTGACCATTTAAATGAGAGGTCAAAACTGCCGCGTTAGTGATTAGCCAATAGCCGCCTTAGTAGGGCCAATCGGAGTGCAGTACCCTAAACCCTAAGCCTAAGCTAGTGGCAGAATTTATTTTACGTATAATATTCAACATTAGGCATTGGGCTGTATGGTCGTTGATTTAACGAAACAACTTTTGAGTATGTTAATTTGTCCTAATTCCTGTTTTTCGGTTCGTTGTTTTATAATAACAATCCATGTAATACTTAAATATGATTAATCAATATGATATCCATTATTATTATTTGATGTCCATTATTATTTTTATTAGTATCTAAACCAGTGGTTCCCAAACTTATTTTGTACACTCGAAAGTCGAGAGTTCAGTCGATCTCTAAGAGCCCTCCTAGCTAGATGAAATTACAAATCGCCCCCCAAGCCTTTACACAACGCCCCCATTTTTTTTCTGGGTCTCTTACCGCCCCCTTTTAGGCCTGCAGCGGCCACAGGGGAGTGTTAACACCCACTTTGGGAATGGCTGATCTAAACCCTGGTAAGCAAGTTACCTACTAATCTTTTGTATTATTGCCAAAACTGTAAAGGGCTTACTTAGAATAAAAATCATTCAGTCAGGTATCTGGTACAAGTGATATCTATTGTATCAATGTGTTGGTGATCACGATACGTTAACGTTACCATCTAACCCGAGCGCAATACCGCCGCTCGGTCGTGCAGATTCGTGCGCACGCGCATATTGACCAACACGATCCAAATCGGGACGCTTTGCGACACTGCCTTCATTCTGGCGCTTTCGATTCGACTCGCCCCTGCACATAACAATGAATATGGTTCAGTCGAACTATCTTTATTGAATCTTTTTTATGCTTCATGTAAATTTAATTCATGCTCAAGTACGAAATAAAAATATCCTTTTGAACTTTGAACAAAAATTATTGAGATAATTTTTGTAGCATTGAGGATTTCAAAATTATTTATCCTACTATAATATTATAAATAAGAAAGTATGAATGTTTGTTTGTCCTTCAATCACACTGAAATGGCTGAACGGATTTGGATGTAATTTGGAACACAGATAGACCATAACTCTGATTAACATATAAGCTACTTTTTATCCCGGAAAGTTACGGACAGTTCCCGAAGGATGTAGTATAACGTGTTTTTGCGATACGTAGAATTATATGCAGACGAAACCGCGGGCATAGGCTAGTCAATAATAATGACCAATGAAATATATTACAATTTGCAACGACCTTTATTTCCATTAGGAATCCAATACATCATTGTATGTTAATGCAAAGCTCTCGTACTTAGCATTATCAGACAATTAGAAATTGTAGCAAATTATTATGAAAGACGTAGTAACATTTGAACAATAAGGATCCCTTGGGACCTTATCAGCTTTAGGTTGAGACATAAACACACCCATTCGGGCCTTGTGTTTTAATGTCGATTTGAAAAAGTTTGAAAAGCAGTCAAAAAGACATCCTATAATAATTTGAACTTGAATGTAGGCCGGGAGGCGTTACCTTCGGGATCGTGGACGCTTAGAGTTGGGGGACTCGAGGCGTCTGTTAAGCGACCCTGGGGAGGACAGCAGTACGTGGTGGTCGCGTGCTACTGTGGGGGAAAATTTTTGTTTTTCCCGGGATGTGCCAAAGGCATAGCACTAGAGGGGCACCGGCGCGGTCCAATGGAGTTCCCGGAGCTCCTCTATTTTGTGCAGAGGATGGCCACCGTGTGGTTTTAGTCGGTAAGAGTCCGACATACCCCTCCGCCATCCCCAGACGGAGGGTATCCATGAGGATTTCCACCCGAAAACAAAAAAAAAAAGGCCGGGAGGCGTTAATACAATTCTTTCATTGAAAAGAGTTCAACGTGCACTATTATTGAAAGGTGCTAATAGAAAAGTTACAGTCCGTAGATTTGTTTTATATTCTTGAGCATACATTTAACATAACATAACATAACATCACACCTGTATTTCCCCGAAGGGGTAGGCAGAGGTGTATAGTACACCCACATTTCGCCAGTTATGTTATAGTCCCATGTAATAGGGGGCGAGCCTATTGCCATTGACCGGGCACAAATCCAGACTCCATACAAAATAAAAAACAAACATACACATACATAGCATACATTTAAAAGTGAATTATTTCAATGACTATGATTAATCGTTGTTAAATAAATATTAGAAATAGAAAAAGGGATTTAAAGCAATTTGTATATACAAGTTCCATTCGGCCGCGGCCGCCGGGGAGTAATCGGAGAAAAACGTCACCGTTGCTTACGCGCGCGTTCTACCCGCGCTGGTTAATGCGTGGAAGCCTCGCTTCTGTCAGGCGTCACATAACGTCACCCATTTTTTTCAAGAGAAGCTTCTATAGTGTCGTTGTGCGCTCGGCCGCAGTGGAATAAACCAAGAAAATACGGTACGTCACCGTTAACTCGCAAGCGCGTTCTATCCACGCTTGCAAATTCTTAGAAGCTTTGCTTCTGTCGGGCGTCCCCCAAGGCCGTCCGTTTTTTAGCAGTATTCTTCTATATAAATAGTACAATTAAATCTCAAATACTGATACATAAACTTGTAAAACCGATACTCTTAATTAAAATTCAGTCAAATGCAAGCGTACGACGCATATATTCATACTAATATTGTTATTCCCTCCACGTGTGATTACGAAGAAAGGGTTTGAAGCGTGTCGCAAGGCTAGTGGACGCCGCACTTATAAACAATGCGACACTATTATATTGTTGCTCAACTTTATTATTATTATGTAATGGATTTATTGCGTTAATAAATAGGATATATTATTTATACTAAGAACGTTGTCTAGGAGAAATTGTTTTGATACTGACAGTTGATAATATTTAAGTGTATATACGACGTATGTTATTGAAATAACTGAAAACCTCGTACTCATCAGTATTAGCAACTTTTACTATTGGACCAACCCTGAAATCGCGAAAAAAAATCTGCTGGCCCCTACATTTTTGTTCACATGAATCGCCAAAATTTAGGTATCAGCTGTTTTTTTTTTCGCGATTTCAGGGTTGGTTCTGTAGTAAAAGTTGTTAATACTGATGAGTACATACAATGACCCCTTAAAAGGTTTTCAGTTATTATTAATACGACGTTTTATCACAATAATAAGCTCTGATAGCCTAGCGGTTGAGCGCTTGCCTTCCATGCAGGAGGGTCTGAGTTCAAACTCGGCCCACACCACCAACTTTTGGAATTCTGGTGTGGATCAGGATTTGATTATCACTTGCTTTAACGGTGAAGGAAAACATTGTGAGGAAACCTACACACCTGAGAGTGCTTCGTACACACGGCTACACATCAAGCTGTACCAAACCAGTATAGGCTGACCTCGCGTTGTAAGGAAAACCTATACTATGCGAAGTCAGCTTATACTGGTAATGTACAGCTTGATGTGTAGCCGTGTGTACATGGTGTGTGTAGTCCGCTAACCCGCACTAGGCCAGCGTGGCGGACTAAGGCCTTAACCTTCTCATTCTAAGAAGAGGCCCGTGCCCAGCAGTGGGGCAGTAATGGACTGATGATGGATAATGGATATGACAATTGAAGGCTTGTTATCCGTTTATGACATTTTAGTAACCAAAGCCCATAATAGCGCATATTAGTCATGGACATGTGCATTTTGCAAATGTATTTTTATTACTAATGGGTTTGCGTATGACCAATACATGGTACGCACGGCTACACATCAAGCTGTACATTTCCAGTATAAGCTGACCTCGCATTGTACAGGTTTTCCTTACAACGCGAGGTCAGCCTTTACTGGTTTTGTACAGCTTGATGTGTAGCCGTGTGTACATTGTCCTGAAATTGTGATGTTGGTAGTTGGGGTGTCATAGAAATACAGAACTTGTTGTTGAGTACTGTTATGCCTACATTAATAATTAATTAATCAGAGATGCGAGTTCTTGACTTGAATAACTCCTGGCTTAAAATGTTACGCCATCCAGCTGAATCCGACTAGCAGTATTACGCCGTCCAGCTAAATCCGACTGGCAGGGTCGCCATTAGTTGGTAGGTACTAGGTACTCGTTGACATAACGGTACTCAACAACAATTTCTGTGTTTCTTTGACACCCCAACTACCAACATCACAAAATAAAGTTACATATTATATTTCACACAATTTTTTTTCATTCCAGATTGTAGTATTCATCTGCATGGTAGGCGTCGCCAGCGCGAGCGTCCTCGGCCCGGCGCTACCCCTCGCACGAGTGGACCCCCTACCTCAGTACTCCTACGGGTACGACGTGCAGGATGCCCTCACCGGCGACTACAAGGGACACCAGGAACACAGGAACGGCGACCTAGTTACAGGCTCCTACTCGGTCGTTGACCCCGACGGCACGAGAAGGATCGTCGACTACACTGCTGACTCCCTGAATGGCTTTAACGCGGTCGTGCGCCGCGAGCCGCTGGTGGTCGCTGCCCCCGCTCGGGTCGTGGCCCCAGCCCCAGTAGTTGCTCCTGCTCCCATCTTTGCGCGAGGCCCCGCTCCCGTCTTCGCTCCTGCGCCCGCGCCATACTTCGCGCCTAGGTTACCAAGCCCATACTACTTTTAGATGAATTATTACAATTTTGTTGTTGATATCTTTACTGTTAGGACTTTTTATAGATTGTTATTTATGTAAATAAACGCTTTTTGTACATTTATTTCATGTTATTTTACTCCCTAATTCAGACTACATTTTAGGTTTATTATTATAAGAGTAGATTTCTAAACAAAATTGAAAGTAAACAAGTAACAAATCCTACTCTTACCATATTATTTGTTATATGATCTTACTAGAAACGAAATTTGTTTATCGTGAGCTCTTACTTAGCTTATACGAGACCTAAAGAAAAACGTAGCTAAGTAGCTAAGCATTTAGTTTCTACATAAATTATATTCAACCCATACAAACCGTAGGAGTCAACTGAGGATAGTGTAATCTTTCCATATTCTTGTCTTTTATTTTAAAATATGTGGGACATTTGCTACTATAATACACTGTAAGTCTTCATAAAGTGTACTTAATTATGTAATAGGTGAAACTAGACATAATTTACGGCTAAAATTAATATCCAATCTATCCACGATTTGCCCTACTAGAGATAGGAATTTGACATAAGCTCCATACAAAATATGTCACGTTTTTCTTGGATTTACGAGTATAAACGTAAACTTTTTTTATTAGCAACTATCGACGCTTTGTAAAGAAAAACGTTATCATTTTTTAACCAAGTGGTTTATGATGATAAAACAAAAACAGTAAAGTTTTTTTTTTCCTTTCAATAAAATTATGTCTAGTTTCACCCATATCGTATGTGCACTTTATGAAGACTCACACTGTATTAGCTATACCCAGACGTTTCGATGCAATAATTCACTTCAGAACATACATACATACATATCACGCCTGTATTCCCTGAAGGGGTAGGCAGAGGTGTAGTATGTTCACCCACATTTCGCCAGTTATATTGTTATAAGTTCCATGTAATAGGGAGCGAGTTTATGGGCACTAACCGGGTGCAAATCCAGACTCCGGGCTGATACAGAGAATTTCCTAATGAAAAAACCCACTAACACTGCCCGCCCCGGGGTTCTATTAGCAATCGCGCTTGCGACCAACGAGGCAGGTCACTCCAAAAATATATTGTAAGCTTTAAAAAGGCTTCTTCAGAGCATTCAGAGCTCTTTCTTGGAAGTAAATTACGGAAGTTAAATAAAATAACGTATTTCCATTTAAGTTCAAATCGACAGTGAAACAGGCATCGTAATGACTGTGATCGGCTAAAGGTCAATTCGCTTCACGATTTGATTGTAGTTTATTTTTGAATTTATGATTACCTGGAAGCTCTCCACGGCCTCCCTGCTAATACGATAATGAGTGAACAACGAACGAGTTCGTCGAGTGATGGCGACGGCTCGCTGCGCCGGCGCAGGACGCAGGCGCTCGCATTCCGGTGAAGATCGCGACCTTGCCTTGGTTAACCGCCTCAATTAAAAGCGAAAGTTTCAATAAACTGTCATATGGTACGAGGCTCCATTACCGGATCGGGCTTGTGACGTCACATAAATCTGAGCAACGGGTGGACGCGTGGTGAATATAAAACGAGACCGTACACTGTAAGCGGCAGTTCTATCCCACTGTTGAACATTACCACTACCGAAAATGGCATTCAAGGTACATTGATAAATGGATATTAAAATTATGCAAGAAATGCAGTGTGTATTTTAAGGGTTTTAAATAATACTATTTTCATTTGTTTTACAGCTCGTCGTCCTTAGCTGCCTGGTGGCCGCAGCAAGCGCTGGTCTCCTGCCAGCTGCTCAGGTGTCCTACTCTGCTCCTATTGCATACACCAGCCACGCTGCTCCTGCCTACTACGCCGCTGCACCCGTAGCCAAGATCGCCACCCCCGTGGCATACGCTGCTCCCGTCGCCAAAGTAGAGGCCTACGAAACCAACCCCCAGTACAGCTTCTCCTACGACGTGCAGGATGAACACACCGGTGACTCTAAATCCCAGCACGAGACCCGCGACGGAGACGTTGTTCACGGTTCTTACTCCGTGGTTGACCCCGACGGCACCAAGCGCACCGTGGACTACACCGCCGACCCACACAACGGTTTCAACGCCGTCGTGCGTAAGGAAGCCCTCGGACACGTCGCTAAGGTTGTCGCTCCCGTTGCCAAGGTAGCCACCCCAGTCTACCACGCCTCCCCAGTGGCGTATACTGCCCCCATCGCCAAGTACGCCACCCCTGTCGCGTACCACTCAGCCCCTCTTGCCTACCACTCCGCCCCTGTGGTACACAGCGCTCCTTTGGTGCACTCCGCCCCTGTAGCTTACTCTACTCCTTACTACCATCATTAAGTTAAATCATTGTTTAATCACAATCTTGAATGCCATATTGTAAATAAATAACATATTTATTATACCTACTCGTTTGATTACATTCTTTCTGTTGACTTAGCGACTATATTGAAAAGATTATAATTATATTATTTGAAATTACCCACATGTACACACAACACTACTAAATAATTGAAAAAAGTATATAAGTACGAGTATATTTTAACAATTTATCAATCGGAATATAATATATGATTATTGCGTATTTGTCTAAGTGGTCATATAGTGAACCATAAATAGATTAAAAAAACTGGCCAAGTGTGAGTCGGACTCACGCAGTGAGGGTTCCGTACCACCCATCGACCTGATACCCCATAGAAACTGATTTAATTTACGAGGGTTAATCAAAATACATCAACGATCGTTCGCGAAATGTGAATTTTTTCATCTCTTTCTTAAGTATTTACCACCAGATATGTCCATGTTTGTCCTATTTTTTGTATTTGTTGCTAAATTACATAGTATGCACTATAATCAAACCAAGTTTGAAGCTGGTATGTATTACCGTTTTGAAGATAGAACAGGAACAATAACGTTGAAAAAAATGCATGTTTTTGAAGTTTCTTGTATGGGGACGGACCCCCTTTGGTTTTAGACTTTTTTATTTTTAGTATTTGTCATGATAGGAACAATAGTAACACATATTCTGTGTATTTTCAACTAGTTATCTATTACCGTTACAAAGATACAGCCCTGTGACAGACAGACGGCCGGACGGACAGCGTAGCGAGAGTAATAGGTTCCCGTTTGCACCCTTTGGGTACGGAACCCTTAAAATGATCGATTTGCATCAAATGTCGAATATCTGGTATCCTGCAACCCCGGAGTGCAGTGGCCGCGGCAGCACTTGCTCGGGGCCGGGGATGACGGAGAGGCCGCGCTGGCGGCGCTTCTTGCGCTCGTAGTGCACGTCACCAGCGCCCTCGGTCTTGCGCGGCAGGACAGAGAAGCGCCGCCCAACTGGTACCGTCGACATACGCTTGAACAGCACCTGCGTCTCGACGCGCTGCTCCGGATCCATCACTGACGCGATCTGTCGCTCGCGAACCGTGATTGCCTTACGATCGTCTCCAGATACCGTCTCCGTTGCCATTTCTGCACATTTTGACAGGAAGGCCTGCACTCGCTCTGGATCCTGCAATTTTTTCGACCACTCGTATGCTTCTTCCACTTGTATGCGCACTTCGTTCGCGTTACCTTGTTGCATATCGCCACTCATTAGAACGAAGCAGCCATTTAACCACCATGTGATATTTCCTAATTCTTGAGCCTCTCTTTGACAGCGTTTGGCATAAAACTTAGCAAGAGCAAAATTCTTTTGCACGGAAAGCAAGCGTGCCAATTCGTACATTAGCCAGCACTTCATAGTTGCATTTTCACACATATCGAGAGTCGTTATCACTTTCTCCGTGGCATGTTTGATATCGATGAACTTGTAAGGATAATTTGCCATAACAGAATCGAAAGAAGTAGGACGGCCAACGGAAAGTCCCATGAGGAAAGCGATACGACGACGATTGCCACGTTCGCTGAGCGTATAGGATAGGCGGTGCTGTGATAGGTATCCTTCTCCGACTGCTCTGTATAAGCGATCTGTGTAAATCTCTTTATCTGGCAATGTCCTCGGAGTTTTCACATCAAGGAACATCTGCATACGTTCAGCCTGTGCAATCAGATCCATTACACGGTGCTCGCGCATGCTCTTCTCAATCTGTTTCAATAAGCGCTCTGCGGTCTTAGCGCCAATTTCACGCTCCTGGATCAACACAGCCTCCTTATACTTAGTCTGGTGTTTAGATTCTGCTCTTTCAGCTAACTTAATAGTGTAGTATGGTCTCTGTGCCCGAAGCATCTCCTGTCTTTCACTAAGAGAACGCAGAGCTTCATTTACTAATTCTTTTAATTCCTGGCTGCCCTTCGAGTTTGCAGATTTAATTCGGGGATCTTCGGTGAGCTCTTGTAGGAAAAATTTATCGTATGCCATAGGTCCGAGGTATTTCATGGCAAGTACTCGAGCTAAGGTGCTATGTTTGCGGGCCTCCATTTGTGTCAGTTTTCGTCTAGTTTCTGGCAAGGGAATCCGAGATACATGCAGTGCCTTTTGAGGCTCATCTTCGTCAGTTCGTACAGCTTCTAATTGTTTAATGAGTGGTAGAAAATCTAGCATAACGTTCCCGGCATTTGAGCCTATGCAGTCCTGAATAGTTTCTAGGCCTTGGTTTATGCCTTCCATGAAGTAAGGCGGTTGGCGACGAAGTCGTAGTCCGCGGAAGTTCATGACAACAGAGCGCTCGAAGTCCGACATGGTGTACATGGCGCGCGCCTGCATGTTGCGCGCGTTCATGTTGCCGGGCTCCAGCTTCAGCGCCAGCTCCGCGTCGGCGTAGGCCTGCACCGGCCGCACGGCGTCGGCGCACACCTGGCTGCGGCCCGTCAGTGTGCGCACATCTTCAGGATTACTTTTGAACGCTTCGTCATATGAAGCTCTCGCCTTCTCAAATTGTTCGAGTCGACGTAAGTAAGCTCCCCTTTCACGGTACACGGTGAGTGCACCAAATAGTTGTTTTTCCTCCATCTTAGTGTGTTATGAATAAACCTCTACAAACTAAATACTTTTAAACTAAAGTCAAAACAATAAAAACATCTCTTTCTGACAGAGCTGACATAGGTATTATAAGGTATTATATCACTAATCTAATCTGTGCTGTTCATCTGACAGCACGCGACACTATAACTTTCACAGAACTTTATTAACTCTACATAATTTGTGGCCAACTTTATATTAACCTTGTTTATAAAATCCCAACCATTCCTAACCTTGGAAAAATAATATTTACTTGATCTGTTATCAAATTAAGAAGAAATAAAAACAAAAACAACCAGGGCCCCGTACCGGTTTTTATTATTTGCCATAACCTAGATGATTTTCGCAGCCTAGGGTCCGCGGACCCCCGGGGTTCCGTGAGCATGTCCCAATGGGTCCGCAGACCACCGAAAAAAAAAAAAAAACAATGGTCCCCCTTAAAATAAATTGTAATTCTTGTGTGATAATTTTTGTTTTGTATATAGAGTCCGCGATTAAAATGGTTGGGAAACACTGATCTAGACCGTTATAACACATATTCTGTTTCCAAAATCATCCGTTCCATAGAAAATGTTCTGTGTACTTAACAAAAAATTTATGGAACAGTGGTTTTTTTGCTAATTAAAATTTGGTTTCACAACATTTTGAATTTCGCGGGCTACTGCGTCGTAGTCACCTTAACTTTACCGCAAACCACTAAAAAAGTTTAAAACTTTGACAGTGACCTCAGAAAAATACACTACAATTCTTAATCTGTGACTACAACACTGTTTGATAATTATTATTGTGAAGTTTAGATGTCGTTATCGTTTGTGTTACGTCGTTATTCCTTTTTTTTTTCTTACTCGCATTTTTTTGCTAAATAATAGAAAAACGTGTTGTTTTTTGTTACAATTTCCATTATTTCCATATGTAAACACATGTGAGTTTTTAAATCGACATCGTATAGCGTATTAACGTTACCGTGTAGTTATAGACAAATTTTATATGGGACTTGTTGTATCCAACTATGCACACGTGGCGCTGATAAAATTCTCATATATTTGTCGATAACTACACGATTTCGCAAAACTCATGCTATGAGCTTAGTCATTTGAGGATTTATTTATGTTATAACGATGAATGTAGAAAACTAAGTTCACATTGTGAGTAGGTATTCGTTCATTGACTTCATCATCCTCCGAGCCTTTTTTCCCAATCATATTGGGGTCGGCTTCCAGTCTAGCCAGATGCGGCTGAACATCAGTATTTTACACGGAGCGACTGCCATCAGACCCCCGCAACCCAGTTACTGGGTAATACCGACATTCGGAGGTTAGACCAGTTGTCAGACTTTCAGGCTTCTGACTACCCGTAACGACTGCCATAGATATTCGTATGACAACCGGGACCGACAGCTTAACGTGCTCTCCGAGGCACGGAGGGGTCTCGGTGTATAACGAAACGGTCACCCATCCACAGACTGACCGCGGCAAGTGCAGCTTAACCTTGCAGATCGTACAATCCGCGCAGTCGTTGCTTCGCTACGAGCCCCCCTAATTGACTTAATTCTTTAAATTGCTTTATTTGATATTAAGGAAAAGGCGCGGTATCGGGAAAAAATGATGAAATGGAGGGAGGTCTTTGCCTAGGTATGGGACAGCATAGGCTCAAAATAAATTGCGTAGGAAAATATAAGCAATAAAATGTTTAGCTTTGTAAAAACTTTAATTGGCCATAGTTGTCAGTCATAGGAGCAGGGTAACAGATGTTTAGACGGCTACAACGGGTGCGGCAGCGGGGTAGGCGAACGGCGCGGCTGCGTACTGGGCGAACGGCGAGGAGTAGGCGGCCGCCACCGCCGGCGCGGAGTACGCGGCGAACCTAGGTCCGGTGTATGCCGCCGTATATGCTACTGGAGCACTGTATCTAGCAGCGACGACTGGAGCTGCCGCGACTGGAGCAGCTGCGAGACGGGCGGGCACGACCGCGGGCTCAGCGACCACAGCGGGAGCGGCGGCTACGAGCGGCTCCTTACGCACAAAAGCGTTGAAACCGTTCACCGAATCAGCAGTGTAGTCGACAACGCGGCGAGTGCCGTCAGGTTCTACCAAAGAGTACTGTCCCTGTACAAGGTCACCGCTGCGTTGTTCTGTCTGACTTTTATAGTCGCCGGTGAGTGAGTCCGCCACGTTGTATCCGAAGTTGTACTGAGGAAGAGGGTCGAATTCTTCTAGCCTGGCGGCGACGGGTGCGGCTGCTATGACTCGTTCCGCGACGAGAGGGGCAGCCACCGCCACAGGGGCCACGCTAGCGCGCACCACAGCCACCAAGCATGCGAGGATGATGAACTGAAACAAATCCATTAGTTACAACTCCGTTAATGGTCATCACTGTAGGCACTAGTCTCATTTAACGTGCGACACATAAGTTGTACTTGAAACAGTGACACGGTTTTGCGAGGGCGAGACTAGTGTAGTTGCGTAAGCGCATGCGCGGAGAAATTACTAACAAGCCGAGGATACCTCGCTCGTCAAGGACACACAAGGTGTCGCCTGCCGCATTTCAATGAGTTTAGAGTAGCGGTGAGGCACTTCGTCTTCACTGAGTACTTACTTTGTGTAGGTAATTGAATGCTGCTTAATAGATGTAATTATTATAATGAATACTATGGGATGGAAACAAGTAACAAGTAAGTAATATATTAAGTATTTGTTACTCTGCACTTGGATATTTAATCATCATGCTGAAATGAAATAATAAATCATAACAAAAAATATTATAAGAATTGAATTCAAATTTAAAGCAGATGGATCTAAGAAGATTGGAAAGAGAGATAAAAAAGTATCATAAGTATTTGTAATTTTGGAAGATTCCGCTTCTGCTGAGAAAGATTTTTTATTAAATATTATCTATTAAGAAAGTTTTAGAAGCAAGATTACCTTGTAGGCCATTTTTGTTGGTTTGAAGGAGTTGTAGAGTGAAGTCTTGTTCGACTATGCTACTGTTGTCTCCGGCGAGGTATATATAGTAGCAGCAAGTTGTGACACCGGCTCAAGTTCGCGCTTTGTATTATGTGTGCGCATCACTATGGATGTGCACGCAATTGGAAATGAGCTACAATTTGTCAATGGCGGAAAATTCGGACGCGTTCTTGACTTTTAGCCAACTATTATGAAATTGAAAATTATGTGTGAATATATTTATAACAACCTTAGAGTAATTAGGAAATAATAAAATAAAATAATTTCAATAATTTAGTTGTTTATTTTCAGTTCATGATACTAATCACAGTCTCAATTTAATGGTGGTAGACGGGAGCGGAGTAGGCAGCGTGCACCACGGGGGCGGCGTGGTAGACAGGGGCGGCAGCGTGCACCACAGGAGCGGCGTGGTACGCGACAGGGGCGGCGTGGTACACAGGGGCGGCCACCTTGGCGACGGGGGCAATGACCTTAGCGACGTGTCCGAGGGCTTCCTTGCGCACGACGGCGTTGAAACCGTTGTGGGGGTCGGCGGTGTAGTCCACGGTGCGCTTGGTGCCGTCGGGGTCTACCACGGAGTAGGAGCCCTGCACGACGTCACCGTCGCGGCTCTCGTGCTGGCTCTTGGAGTCACCGGTGAGACCGTCCTGCACGTCGTACGCGAAGCTGTACTGGGGGTGCGCGTCGTACTCCTCGACGGCGACGGGGGCGACTACCTTAGCGACGGGCGCGGCGTACGCTACGGGAGCAGCGTGATGCGCGAAATAGGCCGGAGCCGCGGCATATGCTACGTGAGCTGCTGGGAGCAGTCCAGCGCTGGCGGCAGCCACCAAGCAGGCGAACACTACAAACTGAAAGAAGAAAAGAGCTTATTAGTTGCATGAACGAAATATTGTTGCAGGCTTGGTTTATGCTCATCTTTTAATGAATGAATCAAAATGGTATCAATATTACACTTACCTTATTCTTAGCTTATACTAAACCTTTGAAGGAGTCATTGTACTCATCATTATGAACGACTTTTACTATGGGACCAACGCTGAAATCGCGAAAAAAAAATCAGCTGATCCCTAAATTTTTTCGATTGATGTGAACCCCTGACTGAAAGTCTGGTGTTCATAACGATATTTCTCGGTTTAAGTGGGCGATTACTTGAAAATTTTACAGTAATAGTGGGTAATCGGTTGTTTAAGCAGACGAGAATTATCGATGGTGAAATCAAGCCTTAATACGTTTAGTATAAACTATAAGAATAAGGTTGTATACCATTTACAACATCAAGACTTTATTAACGGCCAAAATTAATATCCAATCCATCCACGATTTACCCTACTGGAGATAGAAATTTGACATATTTTGTATGGAGCTTACCTCAAATACCTATCTCTAGTAGGGCAAATCGTGGATAGATTGGATATTAATTTTGGCCGTTAGTTAATCTACGTTATCCCCTTTCTTAGATTAGTGTGGCTTTATTACCGGAACTCGCATCTGTACAAGTGTTAATTAGTTACCTTAAATGCCATTGTAGAAGTGTATCAATTGAGTTCTAAAGAACGTATGATATGAATTAGAGTCATACAGTGCTATTATATATGGTTAAGACAGTGCCCGAGGCGAAAGCAGCAAAGCACACACCCACCGTACCGGTCGATGACTCGCTACGATCAATTAATACAATATATCTTGTTTATAGTACAAGGACTTGCAAGTAAATAGATGTTGGTCTACTATTAGTATAGATACAAGCTCTTTCGATGACATTGACATTTGAAAAGTCACCTTCTGAATGCTTAGGGGCCTTAGGGGTATGGAAGGCTTGAAGATAAATGCTGACCAAAAAAGTTGGCAACAAAACGGTAGGTGCTATCGTGGCCACAACACATTAATCAAATGAACAAATTGTTATTTCAGTATCGAGAAAATATATCGAAAATTTTCAGCGCAGTAGGCGGTGAGTGAGCGGATGGCCGATGGGGCCGTAAAGTTCTGGAGTGGCGACCGCGTACTCCAAGGCGCAGCGTGGGTAGGGCCCCACAAGGTGGACCGACGATCTGGTGAAGGTCGCGGGAATCCGCTGGATGCGGAAACCGCAGGACCGGTCGTTGTGTCGATGCTTGGGGGAGGCCTAAAAACTCAAATGAAGACTAAAATGTCTTGTCACTGGATCTGGGGAACCTTTTTTTACGAGTAGGAAACCTTCAAAACGCTACCGGCCTCGTCGAGGAGAGGCTGGGGTGTGTGGGATTTTTACCGCACTAAAACCTCCCCGGTGACCATCTTCAGTACAGTAAAGGGGGAACTCCGGGATGGGTATGCTACCGGTGCCCCCCCTGTACTAAGCCTGTAATACACATCCCAGGGGAGACTGTTGTCTCCCTGAATACCTTCCCGATAAGAAAGCATAAGGCGACACGAGACCACAGCGGTCCACCGTCATCCCTGAGGGAACGTTGTGAACCTATAACACCATCACTCGCTTCAATTCTCTAATTCAATGTTTTTTAATGTTTTCCATAGCGCGACTTTGGAAAAAAAATGCCCGCGCTTGCCTTCGCTAGACATAAAATTATGTAAGGCGCTTTACACGTTGTATTTTTAATTATAATAATGTCGTTCATGACAAGATATACTATAGTGCGCAAGTATGTGCGCAAACGGGAGAAAGAATGAAAGAAAAATTGTTTATTGTCACAGTTAGCAGCGTGCAACATTTAAATAACTACAATGCACTCGCATAGTGCGTAGGTGCACTCTCTATTCCCTTACTCTCATAATCCGATAGGACGGCAATCCGACACGAGCCAAGAGAGATCAGGCGCAGGACCGACGGCTTTACGTGCTCTCCGAGGCTCTGGGTGTAGCACTGCCAACTTCCTGACTCTGGGCTGCTACTGAGAAATTTTCTTGACAGAAAAATCCCAGTAAATTTTTTGCCCGACCCATGACCTCTTGCTTAGCAGTCGCGCTTGCAACCACCGGTAGTCAGTATTCTTAATAAACGTATAAAACTGTTTATTTATAATCGACCGCGAGCTCGTTGTAGGGTTTGGGGACTTTGGGGTCGTGACCCACACGTTGAAAAACACTGCTCTAATAAAATGGAAAAGCTTACTTATGTTTACTAAAATTTTATTGTGCCTTGAATATCTTGTGATGCGACGACAAGTTTGGTAATAACTCGACAACCCACTCTATGAATGGCTCATCATCACAAGTTCAAGGACGGCATTGTAGTAACCTCCCCGCGAGCGTTCAAGTTACTACTTATGATGTAATCTGTGGTGCTTCACTGACCCAGTTCCATTCGAAGGATTGTTTCACACATCTGTTGTTCTCGCTTGCTAATCAGCTCATGCGAAAATTCTAATTAGCCATTTACGCATAGTCAAAACCACAGAAATAACCAGTTAAAAATAATACAAAATTACTTATCTAAGGTGATTGCGATATAGGCCCGCAAAATTGGGGTTTCTTGTTTTTTTTTTACAGTTGAAGCTCTATTTTACGTTGTATATTAATTGCACTATGTTTCGCGACAATAATCACAATATAACGACTGAATAACACACATACAACGTGTTATTGAAATAACTAAAAACCTCTTAATGTCATTGTACTCATCAGTATGAACAACTTTTACTATGGAACTGTAGTGTGTAGGTTAATCATATTACCTAAACGTAAGCTAAATATAAGTGAGTTAGAATTATGTACTTTTAAGTTGTGAGCTGGCTTAGTCTTAAGTTTGATGTGGAGACAATATAATTTACTTTTACCCAACAATACGTCTTTCATTTGGACGCCACTACCTACAACATTTACATGTCGACCCTGCCAGGATAAACTAAGCCGAGCTTGTACTATGGGTACTAAACAATGGATATGATACTTGTATACTTTTTTTTTTGTAAATACCTACTTATAATACATAAGAAACACCCAGCCAACACAAACACTCATGTTCATCACACAAATATTTGTGTCCTGTGGGAATCGAACCCACGACCTCGTGATCAGCAGTCCGACACTCGAACCACTAGACCACAGAGGTTGTCTATAGGTTGGAGGTTGTGTTGTTGTTTGAATATAGCTGCAAATATGTTATCTCGAGTTATTATAACAAGTGAGGATTTGAAAGGCATGAATGAAAGTAAGGCAAGGCAAGGTAATGTGTGATCACGCGAAGTATGGCAAAAAAGATAAGATATAAGAAGAACAATTAACCAACTTCAAGGATATAAAGATCAAAACTAATTTCCCACGATACCCGGTCCGATCAACCGGCTGTCGTCAAGGTTCTCAAACGTACCTAGGACGATATTGAGTTAAAGATAATGAATGACTGACAAAGATGCGCGCGAGATACTGAAAAACAAAAACATTGTTTTTGTTTTTCAAAAACCCAAAAGTACAATTTTTATAAATCCAAACTCTTTATCATCTTTTGCGCGAGGCGCACTGTTGAAAGATTTGGTACAATTATGTGAAATAAATAAAGTTAAAAAAGCTAGTAGTAGTAGTAGTAGTTAGTTATACAAAACGATTTTATATCCCATTTATTAAAAAATATTAAAAGAGCGGTCCGGACCGCACATTATTAATATATTAAGCGGAGTACAGACTATCACTAGTGATGAGTCGAAAACTATAATATTAAGGTGAATGCTACAGGGTAGCCCGCGAAATTCAAATTTTTTGGCGTTTTTTGCAAATTGTAGCTTTATTTCGCGTTTTATATCAGTCAAAATGTGATTAGCGCAAATAATAACAATATATCTACTGAATAATACTCATAAAAAATATTAACCTAGCTCTATAAGCTGTACAGGCTCGAAAATCGATAATTTGATCGTAAATTAATATTAATCACCTTACAAAACAGCCCAAAATAATAAAGTCGTTCCTTATTGGGCATTTTCATACAATACCTACATCCGGTCACACTGAGACTTGTTACACTCCTTTCGAGTTAGTATTCGGGCGAAAGTGCATATTATTATGTAGTAATTTGACAAATAGTGTTCAACCACTATATATCGATGACTATAGTTTTGTTAGTTTGCTAAAATATGATAAGAATAGTAATGATATAAGTTATAATATAAATGATAGTTTTGTTAAGAAATTAAGTAGCACGTAAGTTAGACTCAGTATATACAGGCCCTCGTGTTAAGACTCGACACCAAAAGTAATTATAGAAATTAACAATAAACATGTAACATTACATAAAAATCTTACTAAGCGTTATCATTACTAATGATACCTAATGATTCATTAGGTACCAGGCATGGGAACGGAGCCCTGGGAATGGAAATGTTATATGATACCAACTCGATTACGAGAATTGTTTTGCATTACAGAATGTATCTACTTATTGTAATTCGCGTTGTAATGACTTGTTTATTTCTAGGTATGTACTTCCTTGTTTTATATGAAAATAAAATAATGATTTATTATTATTATTATTATTTTTAAATAAAGGGGTCGTGTAGTGTGTAGGTTAATCATATTACCTAAACGTAAGCTAATTATAAGTGAGTTAGAATGATGTACTTTTAAGTTGTGAGCGCGCTTAGTCTTAAGTTTGATGTGGAGACAATATAACATACTTTTACTTAACAATACGTCTTTCATTTGGACGCCACTACCTACAACCTTTACAGAACCAACAGAAAATCGCGACAGGTATACCTGTAGCAAAAAAAAATATGAAGGGTAAAAAAATAATAATGTAGGGTATACCCTACATTTTGTCGATTCATGTGAACAAAACAAGTATTTTTTACCTTTAAAATATGAATATAGTTATTTTACTCGATAATCCATCTATTTATCTAGTAGTCCTTGTAGTATAAGATTACCAGTGCGGCGGTGCTTTCGCCTCAGGCATACTTCAGTCATATATAATAGCGCGTATGATTCCAATTCATATCATACGTTCAATAGAACTCAATTGTAACACTACCGCTACAATGGCATTCAAGGTAAATAAGCGAAGTTTGAAACAGTGTTTCCTAGAGGAACAGCCTGCCAATCGCAAATCGCGTCTTAAGAGACCTCTTAGGCGGCCCATAGACCTACAATATAATTGTACAATTTTTGCTATTGCGCAATGATATTCACCGTTAAGGGGTGAGATTGAAATAGAAATGAAGATCGGAACGATTCAATAATAATTGTGCAACATTAATATTAAAGGTGTATGGACCGCTTTAGAGAAGAAATCATTCCACGAGACTACTATATGTATCTTTTCTCCCACTTGCTCAGAAATTGCTTCAATAATTTTAAAAAAAACAATACATCAGTCGGCTCTTATTGGTACACAACGAAATAACGCGCCAGCAATTTCCAATACGACAATAATCTTACAATAATAGAAATACACGATATTATGCTCATTTCTCGTGTTTGAATAGGCGCGAATGAAAATAATGTTTGTAAAATTAATTAATTTATTGTTTCCTCGCAAATTAGAGAAAAGGACGAAATAGCAATTAACGGCCTCGTTTAGTCAAAAAGAACTCGGCTAGCGACTCGTCCTTTTAAAATCCCTTCGGAAGTATACTCAGCCTTTCAAAATCACTTCGGAAGTATATTCGCCCGTCAATTACTTTATTTCAGTCGGACAGTAATGTAGTTTTAAATGTTCATCGCTATGAGTCATTATTTAACTTATCCGTGGTCTTAGCAGTCTATTTCGCAATAACAAATGTGTTTTTATTTTATGTCATCATAATAGCAAATTAATAAGCTCTTTTCTTCTGTCAGTTTGTAGTATTCGCCTGCTTGGTGGCTGCCGCCAGCGCTGGACTGCTCCCAGCAGCTCACGTAGCATATGCCGCAGCTCCGACCTATTTCGCGCATCACGCTGCTCCCGTAGCGTACGCCGCGCCTGTCGCCAAGGTGGTCGCCCCCGTCGCCGTCGAGGAGTACGACGCGCACCCCCAGTACAGCTTCGCGTACGACGTGCAGGACGGTCTCACCGGTGACTCCAAGAGCCAGCACGAGAGCCGCGACGGTGACGTCGTGCAGGGCTCCTACTCCGTGGTAGACCCCGACGGCACCAAGCGCACCGTGGACTACACCGCCGACCCCCACAACGGTTTCAACGCCGTCGTGCGCAAGGAAGCCCTCGGACACGTCGCTAAGGTCATTGCCCCCGTCGCCAAGGTGGCCGCCCCTGTGTACCACGCCGCCCCTGTCGCGTACCACGCCGCCCCTGTGGTGCACGCTGCCACCCCTGTCTACCACGCCGCCCCCGTGGTGCACGCTGCCTACTCTGCTCCCGTCTACCACCATTAAATTGAGACTGTGATAAGTATCATGAACTGAAAATAAACAACTAAATTATTGAAAAAGAGCAGTCTAATTTCCAACAAACATTTAAAACCTATCATACTTTAGTCGATGTAGTGATAAGCACAGACCCTCTATTGTGGTAGCGAATTATATTTTATACATTTATCTTTGGGAAACAAACAGCTTTAAAGCTTATATACTTTATATCAATATCTCTTAATAATATAGCAGGATAGTTCTCTACAGGTGAGCTTTTGAGATAAGACTGTATTAACATCCTTACTCTGTGACTGTAGGTTAAATCTGAAACTATTGAGAACAGAGAAAAACTGTCAAGGAGTCATACTGAAGCACAGACATAGTAAAAATACAAAAAATAGTTTATACAAAATACAAAATAGTTTATTGTGCTTTAAACAAATAATTATTACAAATTAGTGCTTGGAGTCTCCTTTTAAATAGACTAAGTGCTGCGAACAACCTTAGTGAAGCCAACAAAAACCGTGCTCCTTCATGTACAACCAGTGCTCACCGTACACACCATGCACCTGAAGGATATTTGTTTTCGCGATGCTTACTGGTAGATGCCGCGACATGTGAACTGAGAGGGGTGAGCACGGTTTAAGTTGCATGTGTGTGCGTGAGCTCTGGTTTGTACACGGAGGAGCACGGTTTTATTGGCTTCACTATGATTGTTCGCAGCACTTTGTCTATGTACAGAAGCCCGATTTTGGAGAAAAGACAAACTCTGCATCATTTTTTTTTTTTCAAACTTTATTTTATGCATTTTATGGTATTTTAAGATTTTTTTAAAGAGATTCCCTATAGAACAAGAAAAAAAAGTGTAGAAGGAAAGCCAGTGCTGCAGTGTGATAAAAACCAAATCCATAACAATTGGAATTTGGCTTTGCAGTTGTCATTGCTTAATTAGTTTTACGGACAAAAAAACGCCAATGTATAGTGTCATAGTTTCAATGAAATCTTCATTAAAACTATCTGATGTTATTAATAAAAATAATCTCCAACTCTGAGAAAAAAAACTTCCTGAAAGGTGGAAACATCAAACAAATATAAATGGCATAGATCAATTAAAGCGCATTAATTTTGCTGTTTTTTTAGAAATACCTACCAAAATAACTTGTAACTAAATAGTAATTTAATCGTATTGATTTTAACTGGAAGCTAAACTGAGAAGAGCATAAATAATGTACAATCAATCTGAAACTTTATGAATTCGCATAATACACTATTTTGCTCATCGACACGCAGAATTCACAAACGCAATTCAATTTTAAGTCAATTCAATTCAATTTTAAGTTTGATTTCGAGTTTGAAAATGAGTTCCTCCAACTACCCTTAACCGTGTGTGTGGAGACCCTCTGTATTCGCACAACCTACCCCGACAGGTCCCGGTCCGCCACAAGCAGGCAAGCTCCTTCTACCCGGCGGCCTTATTTCAGCCGCACCAACCTGACTGGTGCGCGCGGAATACGACACGCCACCGTCACGGGCCTTGGCCAGCTACGCTTGCTACACCAGCTATGCCTGCTGTGCTATCTACACCATCTACGCCAGCTACGCTAGCACCGAGAGCTACGCCTGCTGCACCACAACAGAATGATAAAAAGCTATTTATTTTACGTAGTTGTATCCACTTGTTATTACACGCAGCGATGCTTGTTTGGCATTTTCGGGTGCATGGATCATAAATGCAAAAACTGTTATAATTATTTTTTTATTAATAGTTGTATGTATGTTGCATAGTAAGAGATCCACACACAGTCGTATTTCGCTTTCGCTTAAAGGCAGGTAAGTGTCCTTCTGCAATTTGATCGGTATAATAGTCTGATACCGGGATGATAGTTACAGTGGTATTGGCTCGTTTATGCGGAATTGGTATTATTTTATAAGATGATAATTATCTCGTGTGATAAGAGCTCATCCTAATTTCAAAAATTATATAGGTATAACGGTTAGTCAATCCAGCTTTAACTTGAAGTAACTGGGGCCTTACTCTTACTGACTCGATCGAGTTCTATATCAATCGAATTTGAATTCGAGTTAGTTTCAATTCGTACTGCATTCCTCTAGGAATTGACATTAGCTCGATTTGGTTCAGAGCTCGAACCAGTCGGGAGTAAGGCCCCTGTTAAGTAAGTTCTTTCATCGTAGGGCCCCTGCGAATGAATGACTTTTTCGTTGAGATATGTCATTCCCACACATTTTGATTGTTTTCTATTAAGTTGAAGATTGTAGATTGTCAACTTGGCTAGGGGGGCTGATATATTTTTACAAGCTCTTGATTAATGTTTTCGGTTGGCAGCGACGGATCCTTTGT
This sequence comes from Asteroscopus sphinx, assembly GCA_949699075.1. Classification (NCBI taxonomy): domain Eukaryota; kingdom Metazoa; phylum Arthropoda; class Insecta; order Lepidoptera; family Noctuidae; genus Asteroscopus; species Asteroscopus sphinx. The sequence goes on along the minus strand of OX453022.1, from coordinate 13,000,781 downwards.
CAACTGAACGGAGATAATGTTCAATTGGTCTAGTAGAAAGAATATGGGTATTAAATTTCTGATGATGAATATCGGTGAGCGAGCATGTCAACCAACTGATCTTGAATGGTTTTTTAGGTTCACGAATTTCACGATTAATTTGTTAGCTATCATAGCCAATAATGTAAACTCATTTACAATTTCTATGCTTCGAATTTCTTCCTTCAATGTGTTCGCTGCTTTACATAATTCATTCAAACGTAGGTTTATTACTTTATGCTGCTTATTTATTGTTTCTTCAATTCATTGAAGAACATTATATTCCCCTTCAACTATCGATTTTTGGTTTCTCCATAATTTCGCTAAATGTGTTTGATGTTCTTTTATGTGAGTATAATGTCTTTTTAATATTGTTGGGCGAATTGCTCGTCTAATACCCCGAACAATGCATTCGTAAGGTATCCGATTCCGTTGATAAGGCCACACCTCTTACGAGTATGCGTGCCGTTTTGCAGGGCCAAGTAAAACTCGGTTAGTAAACTCTAGTTCTGATGAACTGTGATATAGCTGCAAGATAATTAAGTTACAGTGTGATACCGTGTTAATTGATGTACACATGGTTTCAAGGTATTTTTGATATTTCTCTAGTGCTGTCATTCCTTGCCAGTAAAGATCCGTATTATAATAGGCGACAAGTTTCCACTGATCCCGTGTCAGTCTCATATAACCGATCTTGTCAAAATAAAGACATTGACATTTATTGAATTTAGTTATCTTATATGTTAATACGTCATAATAATAATAAAAAATAGAAAGAAATAAAAAGAATATTTCAGTCTCGTTATAGGCGAGAGAAAAAAAAAATACATTAACAATAAAGTTTAAAATAAACATACACCTGTAAAAAACTAAAAAAGGTCTCCATCTCAGCATGTTAACACCGAAATGTTGCAGCCCTGGTTTTCTGATGGTACCCGATAGTGAAGCCATGGGTAGATACGAGCAAAGAAATATAATAATAATAAACCTAAATACATCGCCAAAGATAAAAAACTGTCTACAGGCAAAACTGGAAAGAGTTTTATGATCCACATCATTTTTTGTCTTTAGTGACACTATAACCCTGACCAAACCATCTTGACCATGATGGAGCTCTATAACTCGTCCCATCATCCATTTACCAGGTGGTAGATTTTCATCTTGGATGGTCACCAAGTCTCCAACTTTCATATTGGCTTGCTGTTTCAGCAATTTGCTTCGAACCGATAATTGCGTAAGATCGTTTCGAATCGTTTCCAGATGTCCATGAGTTAGTTTATTGGCTAAATTCCACCTGCTTCTAGTGTCTTGCTCTGTCTCGATAACGGTCGTGCCAGCTCTACCAGTTAAATAGTGTGCAGGAGTTAGAATATACAAGTCCTTCACATCTTCATATAACGAACATAAGGGTTAGGAATTTAGACATGTTTCAAGCTGAGCTTTCAGCAGCAGCTTGAGCAGACATTCTGCGAAGAGCCGCCAAAAATGCTGTGCTGCTAAGGTCTGAGACGAAGGTAGTTCAGAAAATTATGTTTTCTGGGGCTACCTACAATATAATTCCAAATAAGTAAGCACTATTGATTATACATACCTGGAAACACGAAATATAAATGAATTGAATTGAATTGGATATCTTTTTCCCACTGCGAAAATTGCTAGGATAATACTTTAATATGATTTTTGCAAAGAAAGAAACCAACCAACTATACTAACCAACCAACTATACTAACCAACCAGTCGTCATTTGAACGACTTACAAATAGTTTATCAAGACGCATCGTGATTGAAATTGCAGTATATTGTGCACTAGGTCCTCTGGTATAACCTCGTGACTTTTTAAAGATTTTTATCATTTTCTACTATTAGCTAACTTTTTGGCTCAAATACCCGTCTGTGCAGCGACTAAACGTTTGCTCCAAAACCGATAGATAATAGTGCAAGTCTCTAACAAAGCGAACATGAGAAAACATTGCTAACATTATTATCGCCCTCGCTATCATACAAGGATTGACAATTTGATTTGCTGGGCAGGCGTGGACCATCGTCGACCGCACGATCGCTTAAAACTTCAAGTGAGGTAGGTCAAACGCAAACCCATTCAGGACAAAAATAAAGATTCTAGATTATTCCAAGGAGAGAATTCTATTCGTTATTAAAATTAAAATGCTTGAGATTATCTGAGTGAGTCATTCACTCTACACTGGACCACTGGTAAATGATAACATCATATTAAAATAATTAAAAATCTTTTATTTGCTCATCGTAAATCTAATACAATAAATAATTAACATCCTCTGTTTAAGGCATGACTAGATTTGACTTTCAGTGGTGGTAGACAGGGGCAGAGTAGGCAACAGGGGTGCCGTGAACCACGGGGGCGGCGGCGTGATACGCAACAGGGGAAGCATGGTAGGCGACGGGGGAAGTGTGGTAGGCCACTGGGGAAGCGTGGTAGGCCACGGGGGCAGCCACCTTGGCGACGGGGGCGACGACCTTGGCGACGTGTCCGAGGGCTTCCTTGCGCACGACGGCGTTGAAACCGTTGTGGGGGTCAGCGGTGTAGTCCACAGTGCGCTTGGTGCCGTCGGGGTCTACCACGGAGTAGGAGCCCTGCACGACGTCACCGTCACGGCTCTCGTGCTGGCTCTTGGAGTCACCGGTGAGACTGTCCTGCACGTCGTACGAGAAGCTGTACTGGGGGTGCGCGTTGTACTCCTCGACGGCGAGCTTGGCGACGGGGGCGACCACCTTAGCGACGGGCGCGGCGTACGCTACGGGAGCAGCGTGCACGACATGCGCAGTAGGCGCGGCCGCGTATGCGACGGGAGCAGGGTGGGCTGTGTAAGCCACCGGGTGGGCGGCGTATGCTGCGGGGCCGATGATACCCGCATTGGCAGCAGCGAATGCGCAGACCAGAACTACCAGCTGAAAATGAAATAAGGTTTTTGTTATAACATTCCTATTAACGATATCGATTCGTAAACTTTTGGAATATGATAGAACGTTGAGCTCAATATAGGTCTTTTAGCAGTACGTGGTGGTCGCGTGCTGCTGTGAGGGAAACGGTATTGTTTCCCACCGGCACGGTCTATTGGAGTTCCCGGAGCTCCTCTGTTTTGTGTTGAGGATGACATTGTGTGGTTTTAGTCGGGAAGAGACCAATATATCCCTCCGCCTTTCCCAGACGGAGGATATCCATGAGGATTTCCACCCGAAAACAAAAAAAGGTCTCTGTAGGTTCACACGATAGCTTCCAGACTGTTCCTTGGACCACGATATTGGTCGAAGCACTGTCCTCCATCAAATGAAAATTATACTTTACTTGCTGTCTTACACTTGTTTCCTAAAGCTCTTTTGAAAAGTTTACTGCTGTACAGACTTAAATCATGTTTAAAAACAATTATAAATATTTTAACTAATATAAAAACATTGGTTTCGTACCTTGAAAGCCATTTTTGAGTGATATCAGTGACTTCACTATGAGAAGACCTCAAGTTGAATGTGCCGCAATTGTATCTCTCCGACTTTTTATATACCTCCCAGCTGTCTCAGCATTGCATTACTATTGCTCTGGCAATGCGTAAGATCGTATGAACCGGTCGCTTTCGGGTGTTTCACAATTCATTCATATATCAAAGAGCTAGGTTCCTATTGAATTGTGTCGTATAATATGGTAATAAGATCAAGTGGGCTATATGATTGATCTCTCGTACAAAGATCACTTGCACTGTAAAGCTTGTCGACTTTTGGGCGGTGCGTCCTCGACGACGCATATTTGTTGATGTAACTTAATTTTATTTTAGTGAACTGGGTCATACGAGTGCAGTTTTAGAGTTCCAAGTCGTGTATTCAGATCGGAATAACAAATGACATACATACACATGTTAGAAATTACTAAGCTAAAACTGCCAAAAGGCACACAATGGTTTATAACATAACATAACATCACGCCTGTATTTCCCCGAAGGGGTAGGTAGATGTGTATACCACACCCACATTTCGCCAGTTATGTTATAGTCCCATGTAATAGGGGGCGAGCCTATTGCCACTAACCGGGCACAAATCCAGACTCCGGGCTGCTACTGAGAATTTCCTAATGAAAAAACCCAATAACACTTTTCCCGACCCGGGAATCGAACCCAGGACCCCACGCTCAGAAGTCGCGCTTGCAACCACTAGACCAACCAGGCAATCTATATCTATCTTATCAATGGTTTATAAATATTTAAATATGTACGATTGTAGGCTCACCGATGGACAAAAACTTTCCCACTGTAATTTAAATGTATACAAGTGTGTACAATAAAGAATAAGGATAAGAATTGTAGGAACATTTTATTTCTTATTTTGTCTACTGTGTGCTTGCTGTTTGTGGAAAAAGTCTTTTTCTTTCTCGCTTTTATGTTGAAGGTAAGTTATAGCCACTTCTAAGCAACATGAAAATCTTAATGTTATTTTTGGTTTATTCGAAAATGCTAATGTTTCAATGCAATCTGCTCCCCGATTCAGAACATCTTCAATAAGCAGATGTCGACCAATTCGGTTTGTTATCTCGTTTCGTCTACGGTTCACGTAACGAGAGAAAAAGAGATAACAAACCGAATTGGTCGACAACTGCTTATCGAAGAGGTTCTGAATCGGGGAGCTGTTCAACTCTCCTGTACGATAAAGTCAGCCAGGCTAGAGCTGCCGTAGACTACGGATTAAACCGTCAGCTGATTAAAAGTTTGCAGTCTGCGGGGTTGGCATAGCAAGACTGTTCAGGGAGCGCCGGACAAACTCTACTGTTAAGCGCAAATCACCCACAAGCCGGGTGCGGGTCGGTTCTGGCACGCGGCGGGTATATTAACCTGCGGGTGCGGGTCAAGATCAAGACCGCGCAAGCCCGCGTTGAGTGGAGCGCGGGAGCCGCGCGTGTCTCCTGTCACTACAGACAGAGCGCGGACCACTGTACTAAAAATCTCCTGGTCTCCCGATTTTCGACAAAAATCTCCCGATTTTTTACAATCCCTGTATAAAGCCTAATAATAGGAATAAGACCAAAACCTGGCAAAAAAAACTACACAAAATGAAACGACGGATAAGTTGCTGCCCTGAATATTTCCGTCACTCCCAGTGTATCGTATGTTCACTAAACACATTTAATATTTTTCATTACACAGGGCAGTAAACTGTAAAAAATTGCTTTGATTTTAATATTACGGCGGTCAAACGCAAGCCCGTTAAGAATAAAAAAAAAAAAAAAAAAAAATAATATTACAGCTGGAATGGTGACAAAATATAATACCGTGATTACTTCAAAAACTTAATTTTTTTTTTAAAAACACCATCTCCCGATTTTTTTCCATTTTTCCTCAATACATCTCCCGCTTTTTTCATAATAAGCCTCCCGGATTTTGAAAATCGGACCTGGCAACACTGACGCGGACACCGCGCTCCACACGTCGCGGGCCCGACTCGCGCTGTGTAGTTTGCGCTTTAATTAGACCTCTACAGCTTTAGGAAGATATATTTTGTACTTTTTAACAATATCGAAGGTGTAGGTCAAAGAGAATATAATCACTACATTAAACGTTTAGTGTAGTTTCAATTCTTATTTCAAAAGCAAGCTTTGACGTTGTCAAATCATTGACAAAGTGGACGAAAGCTTAGTTACGAGTTTGGCAAAATAATAAATGTGTTTTAGGTTTTTCTTGAGTATTCAACTGCTTTTGTCATAAAATTTAATTTGTTAGTTTCTTGAAGGATTTGATAGTAGGTATGTATAATTGGTGCATGTTTTTATTTAGAAACTCGTTGATCTGTGGGGTTACTCTTGAAAATAATTCCAATTTCAATCCAATAACAATGTCAAAAAGTTACAAGAATGAATGAGTATTCTTGATTAAAAATATACACAATACACAGTTTTAGTACTAATAAGGTTTAATATATTCTTAAAACACTCAATTTCAAATCGATTTAATGCAAATTTTGCATTTAAAAGTAGGTACGAATTGACACTAGCCCAATGCCGATCGGTCGGAATTATTTTCAAGAGTAAGGCCGCAGGGCTTGCAATCTCGACATAGCAAACTGATCGTAAACCACCGATCATCGAAATATATCCACTAATCGATAATTAATAATATCAAAAAGATTCGCCTGCCTTATCGCTGTTTACAACGACTGGTCATGATGACATTCAATTAGCCTTAATGAGCCTTAGGGTCTCTAGCCACTGACGAATTACAATCCACTGATTTCTTATATTATGGCTCAAATCTGCGTCAATTGCACGGCCGACTTTGCATACAGCCCTGGAAGTCCGCAGTTGCTGCTTAATAATTACCATGGGTTGGGTTTAGTTGTGCTACCTCGCTAGGGGTTTTCTGAGGGTTGTAGAGAGTGAGTCGCATAGTCGCAAGTCTTAACTCTTGAAATGTAGGAGTTGAGTCGAAGCCCCCACAAGGGGGTTTTGGGGGTTAACACACTCGCAAGGGGTCTTTTTAAAAAGTCGGCAAAAAAGCGGTGACTCCCCTGGTATTGCGTATGTCCATGGGCGGCGGAGATTGCTTACCATCAGGTGACCCGCTTACTCGTTTGCTCTCCTATGCTATAAAAAAGCGGGGTTGAGTGACGATACCCCACAAGGGTACGGAAGCCACCCTTGAAGTCCCCATGGGGAGCATGGCGTGAAGTCCCCACAAGGGTTCCCGGGGGTGACCAGCAGAGAGAGAGTTCGGCGGGTGGAGCCCCCCGCAATAAGAAATAAAACTGACGGCAGATATCTGCTAGTAAGGTTAGATTAGTTATGTTAGAACTATGACCACACCATGGCCATAAACGATTTGCCAATCACTTTACATAATTTTCTTAAACTCCTATACGTTTCCTCTCCCCCCCACCCCTTCACAGGGGGGTCACCTAACCCTCGCCCTCCCACCTCCCTACACCACAACCCCCCAAATCAAGGTATCACGTAACTAAACTTTAACCATTACCACTCCCGGAATCAGGGATTTTAACTCTAGATATCGAGCACCTTGTACTGCCGAAGATTTTATTTTTGTATGATTATATTGTCACCGTGTAACATATTTATTCTTCTTTGTTGTTCATAATGCGCATTTTGCCGCAAAAGTCAATTCTGTCTACGCCGCCTAAATGGTTAATTGGTCTCCATAGCTTGGTAAAGAATGTGGTGGTTACGTCCAGTACATCAGCTGCGTCGCGTGGGGTCACGATTGTACGCAGGCATGCATGACCCCCTGGACCACGTTACTGGCCTGGAGAAGCGGGAGTTGCTTGCTCACTTGGCTGGCGACTGCGACCCCTTCCGCATCATGGCCATCAAAAAAGGTGAGTCTGTAATAGTGCACCAACAAGACCGTAGCTTTGATTAAAGCTGTTTAAACACTGCCTTTCAACTGCACTCTACGTATCTGCAACTGTTTAAATGGGGTAATATGTGCGTATCTACCTATCGACTAACGGTGAAATTGAAGCGGGCTATAATCCATCCGCAGATTGAGATAGCAATATTTTCCATCAATTCATGCATTCCTTCTTATCAAATCTCGCCTTAATCAAAAACTGTTGAGATTTTCAAGTTTTCACGACATTTATTAGTTTTAACTACAAAAACACTGTTTTGTTTAACGTTATTTTTAGTTTTATTTATTTAAACTTTCAGGTAATTGTTAACCATTACTTAGAAAGTTGAACTAATTGGAATATTTTTGTCCATTTAGTTCAACTGATTGAATGTATAGGTAGTTGAACAAAGTGGAATAGATCATAATTTCGGCCATAAAATTTGCAATCACAACACCTAGCACTTTTCTAACAACGCTTGCAGTTACAGTTGCACGCATGAAAATGCGCGAAGTACACTTCGTGAAACTTTGGCCTTAATTTTTCCCGACAAAGCATGTTACTGTAAGAATATACCAAGCAAAACTCTCCTAGCAGCATTGCTCCTAAATTATCCGTTCGATTGACAATCGTGGTAGTATTAGGATTATTACAATTTATTTCGAATTGTTTGTTGTAGTCAGTGTGTAGCGGTCTTTCAGGATGCTTTTAACTGGTACTTAGGTAATGACGTGCTTGATTATCATTTATTTATTTGGAATGTATCTATTACTATGGACAAGGTGAGCACCAAAGTTCGCTACTAGTTTTGTCACTATTTATAAAACCACGCAAGGGCAAATATCATGAGGGAACTTGCTCACCTCAAAATCCTACTTATCCTACTAATATTATAAACGTGAAAGTTTTTGAGGATGTATGGATGTGTGGTTGTTTGTTACTCTTTCACACAAAAACTACTGTATGGATTTTAATGAAATTTGGCAGGCTACTTTTTATCTCGGGAAGATGAACAGTTCTCGAGGGATGCGCGATAAACGACATTCACGCGGGCGAAGACGCAGGCGTAGGCTATGCTCCATAAAGTTCTCGATAGTGTGTGTAGTTTGTCAATCCAAACTACTGGTGGCTCTAAAAAAAACCGGCTAGGTGCGAGTCGGACTCGTGGACCGAGGGTTACGTTCCTACAATAGTTATTCATCTTCCACCTCAAAAATAAAACTTGTTTGTTTGTGAAGGAATATTAATGATGAAAAAAACTGTGCTAGTTGTATTTTTCCTGTTCTATTTTTCCCGTTATATTTACAGAAACTTCTATCACCTGTAATTATTTCAGATGTTTCCCTTTACAAACTTTGGAGATCAGGGGAATAGTATTCTTTCTGTCATTTTTTATTACAAGTAGAAGAGTGCGCAGCATTAAACTTGAACTATTAGCTCCACTTTGAAATTACGACTTCCCGTTTGTTTGTCATTTGCAATAAAGTTGGGTAAGCAATATTTAAAACTGTTCCAAATTGGAGTGCGATAACATTAGTGGTTGCTGAAATCTTCTTCTTCTATCGTGTCGACATGAGCTACATAATGATAATAGCTCATGCTGTGGGGAGAAGATTAGCCAGTCAGCAGGTTGGTAGCGGAGCTGACTGCCCAAGGTGAGCCGGACGATCAATTAAATATCGTCACTCGTGGAGGCTCTTTTAATGCAGGAAATATACCGCTGTGACAGACGAACGGACGGACGGAGTCGCACCATAAGGGTTCCTTTTTTACCTTTTTGGTACGGAACCCTAAAAACCACACAAATTGTAAACAGGCCTATGCGAAGGCTCGCCTGATAGAACAAGGTAATCTACCATCATCCAATAACACGCAAGAGAATTGCTGATACGGTGCATACATCAACCGACGACGACGACGACTGTGGTCTAGTGGTTCGAGGGTCGGACTGCTGATCACGAGGTCAGGTCGCGGGTTCGATTCCCACAGGACACAAATATTTGTGTGATTGAACATAAGTGTTTGTGTTGGTCTGGGTGTTTCTTATATATTATAAGTATGTATTTACAAAAAAAAGTATATAAGTATTATATCTATTGTCTAGTACCCATAGCAGAAGCTTTGTTTATTTTGGGGCTAGATGGTGCTGTGTAAACATTTCCCAAAAATATTTATTTATTTTATATCTTTACTTTAGATATATAATATGGATGCCAGTAAAACCGGAATACAATAGTTATTATGGAAATAAATGTTATTATTATATTTATTCCAGGTCCAGGTACCCGGGAGCGGCCCAACCTGATCCCGAGCTCAAACACTTCGCGGCTGATGGCGTGCAGCTGCAGCATTCACGACAACCACCTGGAGTACATGTGGCTGCACATGGGCACCCCCAAGCGGTGTGGATGCGGCTACTGGTTCGAGCTGTGTCCCGTGGCGCCCCTCTAGCCTTTACACTATATTATTATAATAATAAAGTAATGCTACTGTCAAATCTGGGTTTCTTTTTTAGAATTATTTCTTATAGTCATCAAATCAATCCAAGACTCTTCTTACCTCTATAGTAGGTACCTATGAGGAAACCCACAGCCTGAGCATCATTCTCGTTAGATCCATAGTCCAGATCCATGATGGATCTATGGAGATTTTTTCTCTCATTAAAACTAATTTTTAAAGAAGTGGATCTATTGAGAACTTTCTTTCTCGTTAGATCTATTGTGTAGATCCATGAGATGAGAGGGCACAAAATTTGTCTCGATGTTGTGTATAGTCCACACGACTAAAGTGGTTCAACTATGCCTTTATGATCATTATATTTTAACAATCTCTCCTTAAAACGTAATAATAATAATAATAATTTATTCATTTATTCCTCTCACAATGGATTATATACACATTTATTATAGGTACAAGACTACATAGTTCACATTGTGAGAGCTGGTGCCTGTTGTGGGTTCGTAAAAACCTGTGTTACAGGTCACCAAGCCCCACTCAGTGGCTGCATACAATCTTGGCTCCCTGTGTTGATATTTAATCTAATACATCAAGTTGAAATAAACAAATTTACTAAAGCGCTAAGATGACGCTAAGCAAAAGATGAAGACATTTTTTTGTTTTTTTTTTAATGATTATATTATCTTTGTCTCTCCTTGTGCGCAACAGAAATGTGATATGTAACACCAAATTAATATTGTACTGTATACATTGTTATAGCACACAGTACAATATTTTAATTGTCAGTCTTTTCGCTTAGCCATTTCTGACGGACAACCATAGTTAATTTAAGAAATGATGCACCCACTCAAATGTAAATACAAAGATATGCACCCAATTACTTCCACGTGCCACATAATGGCTTACAGATATTACGATTACATTGTCATAGTATCTTGATGAAGCCTTGAATGACTCCCACACTGGAAGATAAATAAAAGCAGCATATTTTACCAGTAATTACCACTGCAATTCAGCTTCATTTCATTTTAATTTCAAAAAATATGTGCGAAATTAATAAAATCCACAAATGAGCAGTAATTAGTGAAGCAACAATACAAATTAGTGTCCGAGCTGATAATACGGTCAATTAACCAACAGTCTATTAGAGTCAAGGGACATAAATTTGTCGACGATATTATCTTTACCATCAGGTTTAAAAAAAATGGTTTTTCACTTCATAACCTACTATCATCCTCAGAGCCTTTTTTCCCAATTATATTGGTGTCTGCTTCCAGTCTAACCAGGATGCGGCTGAATATTAGTATTATACACGGAGCGACTGCTATCAGACCCCCTCAACCCAGTTACTGGGTAATAGTGACATTCGGAGGTCAGACCAGTTGTCAGACTTTCAGGCTTCTGACTCCGTAACAACTAGCATAGATATTCGTATGAGAACCGGGAGTCCCGCTATGCGATTCAGAACCACACGATAACCAGTTGTCGACCGGTTCGGTTTGTTATCTCGTTTCGTCTTATGATTCACGCAACGAGAGAAAAAGAGATAACAAACTGAATCGGTCGACAACTGGTTATCGTGTGGTTCTGAATCGAGGTTCGGGACCGACAACTTAACGTGCCCTCCGAGGTGTAAGATGCGTAAATCCAGAGTGGTCCAATTAAACTAATTATTAAGATTTTTTATTAAATGAGCGTCGGGCTTTAAAACACCCGGTATAGTTACAAAATATTATAACAGAAGTACTACATTACATAGCGATACCAGCTCAGTAAAGCCGCGTTGACACGATCAAAGTCCACTTTGACAAAATGAACTTTGATGACTATTTGGACCATTTGGACGTTACTTTAATTGTGGCAACAGTAATCAAAGCGCATTTGGACGTCTGTGTCCAATCAAAGTGAATTTAAACTGCGCTCTACTTTTCAAAGTTAACTTGGATGTCAGTTGCCAAGTTAGATGTCAATTTCTACACCGGCAAGCGCTCCAGATGAATTACTACCCGGCAAGCAACAATCTGTCTCGTCAGACATCTTCCTTACTTTTATCTGTGCTTTTATCAAAGCTACTTCGTCAAGTTTTGCAAAGCGAACTCCGATCGTGTCAACGCGGCTTAAATAAATGTACAGTTCATGTAAAATTAAGCCAATCTTCTAAATTCAAACAAAGGTCTAGAGCCAATTCAATTTAATGTGCGATTTTTCTATCAATTGGAGATTAAGATAGGGTACTATACCACTGGCTATATCTTATGGATGATACCTGAAAGTAGATGTTAGGACATAATTTACTTATAACATTGTGCGAGTATGTATTTTATTTATTTACCTAAATAAAGTAGCAGATGTTAATTATTTACGGTTTTTTGCTGTCGCGACTTCCCCCTGTCCTGCGCCCTTTTCTATATTTGGCTCCATGTTAGTCCAGCCACCTTTAGCTCACTCTCGGTAATGCACCGTAGGTATCTATGTAAGTACAGGGCGAAGGCAGCAGCAGTAGTAGTGTAGTGTAGTTGTTGAGTATATGCCCTATCCACCGCAGTTTTCGCTGAGCAATTCCTTATTTTCTTACCGCATCTTAATCATCTTATGTAATTATTTTGTAATACATTATTTAACACTGTCAATTAATAGTTCGTATTGCCATGTATTATCCAACTACGAGTAGGTACTACAGAGATTTAAGTGGGGATTAGCAAATAAATAAAAAGGACCAGACTATCTGTAACGAGTGGGCCATTACCCGAAGTGTGTGGAACGCATCAGGCACGCGTCTTCATAGTAATGCATTAGTGACGGTTGCGTCGCATCGCCTCGCCTCGCTCCGATCGTATAATCGCTGGTTTCAAAGCCCGAGCGTGTAAGGCCGCACCGCTGGCCGCTCGCTCGCCGACCCACTTCCCGCGCCACGGCCTTGAACCAGCTGATCTGGTGTACAGATTTACCCCGGAACTTTACCGGTTTTTCAGTGACATTATATAATCTTAAATGCATATCTACTTCAATGTTTTTAAATTGCATTTTCACGTCTAATGAAAGAAGGAAGCTATGGCTATGAGATAAATAAAACTCGGGCTTTTTGCTAAGGCTACTAAGCGATGGAAGAAAAAAATAAGAGTCAAAGTACGCGTTCGGCCTTGCTTTGAGTTTTATTTCTTATTTCTATTAATCTCAAGCAGCTGTTGATGTTTTTTTTTTGTTTTCTTATCGAACAATTGCACAAAACATTCACAAGTTTGAACCAATAACTACTTATAGGTACAGTCAAGTGCATTTCGATGGTAACAAAACCAGTATAAGCAGCGCAGGTCTTGTATGAAAGTTACATACCTACTGTCAGTTCCGCTTATAATGGTTTTGTTACCATGGGTGACTGTACATTCAATCCACATCCTTCTAGATATATCTCTAATTAGGTACATTATTCACAGCATACATTTTTCACATCTCATTTTACTTACTTATCTTAATATCACATGTTCAGGATAAGGATTACATAATTTAGATATCAGTCTTATCTAATACTTGTTATTCGCCGTCGCCGGTATAAAATAATGACCATCAAACGGTGGCCTGGGCTCCACTTCGTTTTGAGGGGTGAAGTATATCGTAGGTTGTTCTTCAACATAGTTTGAATGTGGTTCAGCTGGCAACACTTGCGCGTACACAGGTCTGGTGGTGGGTTGGTACTGGATGGTATTAATTGTATTATAGTTGTGGTGAGGAAGAGGAGGAGGCTGCTTAACCACGGGTGGGCTCACAGGGTCTTCTAGTACTACAGCTTTGAAGCCGTGCTTCGCGTCAGCGGTGTACTCGACAGTCCGCTTGGTGCCGTCAGGTCCCAGCACGGTATAAGCTCCAGTGACGACATCACCTAGCCTCTCCTCGTGTTGGCTCTTGCTGTCTCCAGTAGATGGGTCTTCAACATTGTATGAGTACCGGTAGTCATTGGGTGACGGCGGTGGATCCCTCACTATGATACCGAAGACTGCCGGGGCGACACACAGGAACAATGGCAACTGAAATTAAAAAAGTTGTTGCAATCAATCTTTACAAGTTTCGAAATCTCTTTGCGCAAGTCCTAAAAGCACACAAGGTCTATGCACTATAAATAAACAAGTTTGAAACTAAACAATATTTCACTAAAGTATACCGACAAAGATTGCACTAAACTTCATGCACTTATACCAAAAGACTATTATTAATTTATTACCACAAGATAAATGTATTAGATAGAACAATAAAAATCAATAAAAAGACATTTACCCTTAACATAACGCAGACTTGTTCAACAATAGGGTTCGAAGTTAATAGTACGGACGCGCGGCGAGGCTGCTCGTATTTATAATAGAAGCGGCGCGCATTCACTCGAATGTTCCTTATTGGAACAGGCGCCCAGGCCTCGCGTCGCGGCGCTCTCTAGCTAACATCGGCTAATAATTAGAGCTTTATTACCTAATTCAACTAATAGTTACGTTGTTAGCAGTATTATGTCCAATGTTGCCCGATGAAAAGTTTACTGCTTAGTGATCCTCGTCTAATATCATTATTCCGGTAGCACTCCTTACAATCTAATTTAGTCGTAATTTATATGCGTAAACATTTCTGAATACTTAGCAGTTATAAAGTTTAATTGTTCAGTAAGTTATGGCTGTAAGTATCATCATTACAGCTGAAAGACGTCCACTACTGGACATAGGCCTCCCCCAATTAAGGGGGGGATATGCCATAATCGCCACGCTTGGCAGGCGGGTTGGCGGGTTGGTTGGCTGGAAGTATAAAGATGTTAAATAAGTTGTTAAGTACTAAAACTTTCAATTCGGAAGTCGTACCTAATTAAATTACAATTGGTCGTATTTTAGATAATATTATAAATATGAAAGCTTGGATGTTTGTTTGTTCTTCAATCACGCTGAAATGGCTGAATGTATTTGGATCAGGCACCCAGACCGTGTCCTGGATTAATACATCGGATGCATTAAAATTGAGATAAGATGGGGCTCATTGATCGTGCGCCACCCTGGGAAGTCAGCCCCGCTACCAACCTGCTGACTGGCTGATATTTTCTCCACGACATGAGCTATTATCATTATGTAGCTCATGTTGACACGATAGAAGAAGTTACATCGGATACTTTTAATTGTTATAGTACCACGGGAGCGAAGCTACGGGTGTCAGCTATTTGCAAATAAAATCATCATCATTACTATTACTTTTTAAATGGTTATTTATTAATTATTTAACACATTAACGCATGCAGAGCAACATCCATCTTCTATACCTACTTATATTAAATACCTTATTATAAAGAGAAATTGGGGGAGTTCTATGTCTTTCGGCTGAAATGATGATGATGATGATGATGAAAGAGAGATTTCCTGACTGACTGATTCATTAACGCAGAGCCGAAACTACTCATTTTTTAAACATGAAATTTGGACAGAACCCTAAGGTGGTGAAATAGGGTGTTGGATTTGTTTTAGTATGAAAAATATTTTCTACTGGATCGATTCACTCAAACTTGTAAAAAATATTTTATACTTAAATATAAAACATATCTTTCCATTTTCCAAAATAACTCCTAACAGGGGGTGCAATAGGGTTATAAACACATAGGAGAATATTATTAATTATTATTTTAATTACGTGGTTTTGTTTTTTTTTTAAACTCAAAGGGTAAAAAGGAGTGTTAAAGTTTCTATGAAAACTCTTCCGGGTCACACAAATTAAATAACCTTCAAATGAAATATTGCATTATTTTCTGTCATAGAACTGCAACGTGTATGAGATGCTTAACAATCTTTAATAGGTGATTAAAATGTATGATGTGACCATTAATGTTTTTACAGTAATTCTATATATCCTGCCATGGGCGCCGGCAGAAATAATTTCCAGGTGGTGCAGATTTTAGTTTTCTTACAATCTTTACCGTATATGATTGTTAATAGCTGCAGTTGCTTTTTAAATGAGAATTGTGTAATTACTGCCTACTAATTATTGTGAATAAAAAAATGATTTCCAACAGACGGCTTTTTATTTCAATAATTCCTATTGATCCCGAGATTGCCAAGGGGTGCAAGTGCAGCCCCTGGCACCCCCCTGCCGGCGCCCATGTATCCTGCCTATTTGTTGTCTAGCAGTATGAGTCTGTCATGCTCACTTAAATGTCATACTAATGGTGGCGTTAGTTTTCTCTTCAATATGGTTGATTTAAGCGATGGCTGATGCTCGCGTCATGCTCGTGAACGGGTGCCGTCTGTCGGGCGGGACAGGTCAGCTCCTACATACTATGGCAACTCTTCTCACGTTTATTTCTAATGGCAATATTCTCACTTTTAAACTCTTGTTTATTTCTGACATTAATAATAAATTTGATGTAATAAACAATAACCTATTTTGAATAGAGTAATATCCATGGAGTTTCTTGCCGGTTCTATTCTCCATAGGACCCACAATTTGGAACCGTGCTACTAGAGCCTGACGTTTCAAAAGTGCCTGTAATTAGGTTTATTTGAAATAAAAAACATTTGAATTTTGAATTTGAATTTTTTGAAATTATAATAAAGAAATACGTATTTTTCTTTTCCCAAAACTACGACGGGAAAAATTATACGGAGCATGTTAAAACTTTTTACGCGGGCAAAGGCGCAAGAGCACTGCTAGTCTAAAGATATAAATCCTCCAATCCTAAACAAAATTCCTAATCCTGTGGGCCGCAAGTTCGAATCCTGCTCATGAGCGAATTTTTCTTTCCATAATTTATAACGTTTTGATTCAGTGTTATATATAGTTAATACGCCTCTACAACAAGCTTAAGAGCTTTAGTTCTATTTTCACTATTAGTGTAATCGTAAATACCTACATAGGTACATAAAATATATTTACGTGGGACACTCAGAAAGTTTTGCGAAACTAAAAAAAATTGTTCGATACGTACATATATTTTTATCAAATCTTTTCAAAGTACTTTCCACCAGCCTCTATACAAAGATTCATGCGCCTAAACCAGTTTTCAAAACACTTTTTCCAGTCCGCCGCAGACACCTCGTTTACAGCCTGCTCGAACGCAGCCAGCGCATCTTCCGGCGACGAAAATTGTATCCCTTTGAGCTGATTTTTTATTTTTGGGAATAAAAAGAAGTCACACGGTGCTAGATCAGGGCTGTAAGGAGGGTGACCCAGGAGTTTGACTGGCGTGCTGTCCAGGAAGTCCCTCGTTTTGAGTGCGGTGTGCGCAGGTGCATTGTCGTGGTGGAGCAGTAGCCCGCGGAGCCCTGTGTTTGGTCGCTTGTTGCTTATAACAGAGAAAACTTCTGGCAAACATTTGGTAGTATACCATTCGGCATTAATGCTTCTTTGATCCCGTAAGGGAATTGATACCAAGTGGCCAGTCAAATTAAAAAAGCTAGCGATCAAAATCTTACCCCCGCTTCTAGATCGCTTCACTTTGGTAGGCGTTGGCTCATTTTGAAACACCCAAACAGTCGACTGGCGCTTGGTTTCTGGGTCGTATTGATAAATCCAGGACTCATCACTTGTAACGATGTCGTAAACACGCCGAGACGAGCCTGCTTCAAATTTGTTAAGCATATCACGGCACCATTCCACCCGGGCCTGCTTCTGAGCATCGGTGAGGTTGTGCGGCACCCAGCGTGATACTATCCTCCTCACGCGAAGATGGCTGTGTAGAATCTCGTGAACGCTTCCCGATCCAATCTTCAATATGTGTTGAATCTCCTGATATGTAATTCGCCTATTGTCTTGGATTAAATTTTTCACTGCTAGCACGTTTTCTTCGGTAACAGCCGTCAAAGGGCGACCGCTTCTTTCGTCATCCCCCAAAGTTGGTCGACCGCGCTTGAATTCGTTATACCAACGATACACGGTTGCCTTGGAAGGGCCTTCATCCATGAATGCCATTTGAAGTCTATCGTACGATTCATCCGGTTTCAGGCGACACTTGAAATCGTATAAAATCATAGCTCTAAAATGTTCCCGGCGCAGATCCATATTTCAGTGAGACACAATACTTTGAATTAACTCG
Organism: Asteroscopus sphinx; assembly: GCA_949699075.1. Lineage (NCBI taxonomy): Eukaryota > Metazoa > Arthropoda > Insecta > Lepidoptera > Noctuidae > Asteroscopus > Asteroscopus sphinx. Next base: position 12,982,903 of record OX453022.1, on the reverse strand, counting down.
CAAAAAATGTGGAGGGAAATTTTGAAATTGGAACTTACTTATTTTTACTTATAAATAATCATATTTTCGAAAAACATTATAACTGGCCAGTCTCCCATATATAAAAACTTTTTTTCGCAATACTTTCTGAGGGGCCTGGTATTTATTAAGAATAGAATAGACTGGAACTTTTATTTTCTTCCAGCAAATTCCAGCAGTTGTGTTACAAGCAGGCGCGTATCCAGGGGGAGGGGGGGGGGGCAATTGAGGAATTTAGGAAATCCTCAACGATTGCCGTTATCATTCCACATGTGTTTCTTGCCTTAAGGTGCGTCCCAGATAATGTAATGAACAGAATGAAGATTTTTTTTAATGTAATAACTTTTGTGAAGATCTATCTTACTCAGTATGGTTATACAGTGATAAAAAATCTCGTTCACTCACGCCTGGTATTCAGCCTTCGTATTTGTTTCGCCTACTTGTTTGGTGTATATTGTAAGCAACTATTCTGTTACATTTATTTATTTGAATGAGAAAAGCCCGAAACCGCCAAAAACATAAACACTACATTTTCGCGCTCGCTTCGCTCGCGCTGATATTATCTTCCTTTCCTTTGTGCTGGCGTCTAGTTAACGTCATGATTTTGCAAAACATCCAAAAAAATATCGCGCTCGCTGCGCTCGCGCAATTTGTTTCAATTTTAGGTTGGGACTGGTCATCAAAGAATTCGTGAGCTGAGTTTTGGAGAAAATAAGATCTACCTACGATTTTTTATTTTTGAAAAGCAACTGGCTTATCCATGTAATTTGTAAAATTATATAAATAAGTAGTCTAGTTTGCTATGCTCGATTTTTCTTTACAATGTGTATTTGAAAAAAAAAGTAGTTTATAGTAGTAATCATCATGAAAATTGCCCCGCCCTGAGCGGAATCCTGGATCCGCGCCTGGTTACAAGGTCCTAAAATATTAAAGTGAAATGTTGATATTATGCCAGAATTGAAATCCACGAGTGGGATGTTCTATCGATAAAATTGAGTGTATTTACCACCCTTAAAGTTTTATTAAGCTACAAACCGGGACATATGTATATTATACAACGTGTATCAGAAATGCGTGGTCATATTTGAAGAGCTCATTCAGGGCATAGCATAGAACAACTTTTACTATGGGACCAATCCTGAAATCGCGAAAAAAATATCAGCTGATCCCTACTAAATCATCGATGTCGCTCAACAAAATATAAGCATCAGCTGAATTTTTTTTCGCGATTTCAGGGTTGGTCCCATAGTAAAAGTTGATCGATAGCATCCCCTGAATAAGGTCTTCAAATATGACCACGCATTTCTGATGCACGTTGTATATGCAATTTATGCACCTATCAGCTTTCAAGATAAATTTTACATATTCATGTAAACTGCCATAACCTTGACTACACTTAGGGACTTACATAAACCATTTGAATTAGTATCTTATTTCGATCTTAGTATTAGAACGATATTCATTTCACTGATATATTGCTATTCTTATGAGGTCATGGGCGGGAACTATGTACGTTTATTATTTGATTATTACAAGCGATTTGAGCGGGACAGTTGAAATAATTGTTATTTTTGAGGTGCTTGGTTCATTTATCATCTTCAGGTATTTGGTTGACAGGCACATTTATGACTATGCAATTATTATTTTCAAGGTAATATGTTGAATGTTGAATAAAATTACATAATTAAAAATTACAAATCGTGTCAATATTTTTTCGCAAATTCGACCGACGGTTTAGTCTGCAGGAGCTCATGGTAATTACAATCATATGAGACTTTTCATCATCATGTCTGTTTGGCGCGATTTAGCGCAAGTCAAAATCTGCACGATCTATCGAATGGCACACTCACTACGGCACGATACAAAAGTTCCTCTGTGTGCGTGAGTGCTGAACCGTTAGCACGAATAATTTTGATACTTTTATTTTTTTAGGATCTATTTTATGAATATTTTTTTATGAATGAAAATTTAAAAATTAAATATGTTTTTTTGTAAATATTATAACGGATTCGGATTCTACTTATCAATGCAAATATAAAATGCTGCCTCAGTGTTTTCATTTAACAAGTATTTTCAAAGATATAGATAGCGATTTGAAGTTTTTTTTGGATGGAGAGAAAATTAAAACCTTACAATACCTTAAAGTTTCGTGTATAGATACATATAGTGCTAGTGCCAAACTACACTAAATACATACTCTGTTGCTTCAAAAATCTTCGATTTGGTTATAAAAATAATTTTTATTAAAAAAAAAATCGTCAGTTAAAGATAAAATTAACATTGGAGTTTTACGCTAAAACCGCACAATACCTCAAAGATTTATTTATAGATTCATATATTAGAGATGCGAAATTATAATAAATACATACTGTAATGCTTCAAAAATGTTCAATATGGTTTTACAAGTATTTTTAGAGATACAGTCCTTTGAATTTTTTTATGTATGGAGTGAAAGACGTTTTACGCCAAAACCTTACGTTACATCAAAGTTATGTGTATATGTGCATATAGTGTTTGTGCCGAACTACAATAAATGTTTACTCTGTTGCTTCCAAAATCTTTGATTATGCTTTTAAAAATCATTTTTATGAAGAAAAATTTATCGACAGTAGGAGATAAAGTGTTAATTAACATTTTTACGCCAAAAACTCACAATACCTCAAAGAGTAATTTATAGATCCGTATAGTAGAGGGCCAAACTACAATAAATAATAACTTTAATGCTTCCAAACGTTACGTTTTACAAGTTTTTTCAGAGATTTAGTAATTTGAAGATTTTTTATGTATGTAGAGAAAAGCGTGTTATGCCAAAACCTTACGTTACCACAAAGTTTCGTGTGTATATTTGCATAGTATTTGTGCCGAATTTCAATAAATGTACTCTGCTGTTTCGAAAATCTTCGATTAGGCTTTTAAAAAACATTTTTATGAAAAAAAAAAAATATCGACACTAGGAGATAAAGTGATAATTGGCATTTTACGCTAAAACCTTACAATACCTCAAAGAGTCATTTATAGATTCGTATAGTAGAGGTGCCAACCTAAAATAATCCCACAGTGCGCCGCCGCCGCCGACGGTTTTTAGACGATGCCGCCGCTGATTTGCGTATCGGCGTAAAATCGGCGCGAGCTCTAAATGTTTTAGAACTTAGTTTTAGGAAACCCTACAACAGCACTCACACTCTTCTCTAATATATTTCTAACTTTCAAACATAGACACGTTTAAGTGCCTAGACCTAGTACATAAGAATAATAAAACCGGCCAAGTGCGAGTCGGACTCGTGCAGTAAGGGTTCCGTACCTCTCAACGACCTGATACCCCATAAAAACGGATTTAATTTATGAGGTTTTATCAAAAAACATCAACGCACAGTGGCGAAATATGAATTTTTGCATGTCTTTCTTACGCAGGTACCACCACATATTATTATGTCTATGTTTGTCTTATTTTTAGTATTTTTTGGTAAACTACATAATAATGCACTTTAATCTCACCAAGTGTGACGCTGGTATATATTACCGTTTTGAAGATAGAGCAGGAACAAAAACGTTGAAAAAAATGCATATTTTTTGAGGTTTCTTGTATGGGTAAAAAAGTCTAAAATCTTAGATTTTTTTTTGTTTTTAGTATTTGTCGTCCGTCCGTCAACCGGTTATCTATTCCCATTCAAAAGATACAGCCCTGACAAACAGACGGACGGATGGACGGACAGCGTAGCGAGAGTAATAGGGTCCCGTTTGGCACCCTTCGCTACGGAACCCTAAAAAGTAAAGTAGCGACCAACCAACCGTTGCACCATTCATGTTCCATATTTCCGTACCATAAATTACAAAATCTAGTCCGTGCCCAGCAGTGGGACTGTAATGGGCTGCTAATGCTTATGCAAGTCACGGGCATAGGGTTAAATAATAAAAAGTTTTAAAGGAAAAGTTAATTTTATTCATTTTAGCGCATTAAAAAAAAACCTTGTTTTAAAAAATAAAACTTTTAATTTATTTTTTACTTTTTAGCTATCGCTGGACAGATTTTTTAACTCGCATTCGTATTCGCAGCAAGTCCTTTCATTTGGAACCCATATTGTAGGAAACCATAAAAAACTTAGTCCGCCATATTGGATTTAGAGTGACGTCACTTTATTTTTCAAGTTACTCTCAGCAAGCAACGATTATTATTATTATTTGATACCCATATTGTAGGAGTGCATTAAAAATAACTAGTCCGCCATCTTGGGTGTTCCGCCATGTTGAATTTAGAATGACGTCACACAGCTAACCATGCATTGTCATCCAAACTAAACGTATATACAAAATTTCAGCTCAATCGGTTGAAGATATCTGCTTCAAAATTGAGTTTCAAGATCCGACCTTAACAAATTACATACATACATACATACATTGCAAGTTAATAAAAAGCTTGTAAAAAGAAGGCAATTTCATAGAGCAAACTTTGAACAGAAATTTAAACTTTTTTCGTTCAACAGATTCGGCTATGACAGACGGACAGACAGACAAGAGAGTGAACCTATAAGAGTTTAGTTTTTTCCTTCTAGGTACGGAACCTTAAAAATACATTATTTATAAATAAAAAGCCAACGATTTTGTTTTTTTTTCTACTAAACCCGAATAACTTACGTTTGTTTTTATTAAAACCCCTAATTTTTTAATCCAAAACCCTAAAACATTAAGTTCCAAAGTTGAATCGATTGCACACTCTAGAACACTTGTAACATACCGAATTGCACACGGGCGAAGCTGCGGGTGGAAGCTAGTGTAACATAAATATACCTTTTAGCTCTTGCCTTAGCCAAAATTTTCAGAATTTTTGCGTTTTCTCTTTCCAAAAAACACCTTTGTTTTATTTCTCATACAGTCTAAAACATAATTTTTTGTCACTATAAAACAATGTCAGTCATAAAAAAATACTTACCAAGTACTTATGATAATACTTATTTTGTCGGTCATCAAAAATAAAATATTTTATTTACTAAAGTACTAAGATTTGACGATCGCCCTAAAAACTTGCAGTATCCGTGTATAAACGCACGGCAAAGGTCGTCAACCCCCGACAGAGCGCCGAGCGACGTGACCACTCTCTGGAAGGCCTCACGGCGAAGTGATTTAAATCGATTTTTTTTTTTTTTTTTTTCGAATGGGCTCTCGCAGGTGGGACCGAAGTCCCATTTCTGCTTAACCGGACTTAGTTGGCGGAGAGTCCCATGTGGGACTCCATTCGCCGAAGGTTTTTTCCCTACATACTTACAAACTAGATGCGCGCGGCATCAATACCGCGCGTAAACGGGCGGGATTTGAATCGATTCGAACGCGAAGTTTTATAGTAGTTTTAAAATATTTATAAAAAAATTATAGAGCTAATTTAGTTGAAATTTTCAAGTGTAAGTTTTTAAAGAATATGTTCTTCTATTATAGTAATTTATTGTTATATTAAATTATGTAAGATATAGTGGTGAAAATAATAATTTTATCGACTATAATTTCTGAATAATTTCACATTGTTTGGATTTTTATTTCTTATGTATTCAGCCTAAAATGAAAAATCCTTTCTAGTCACTATTTTTACAAGGATCTTCCCAGTTGGTTAAAAAAATTCGTTTCTTAGGTCTGTCAGTGGTTTCAGATATTTGAAGCTTCGAAATTGACTCTGAAAGTGAAATTAAGAAAACCTCTGTTCAGTTATCTTGATAAATTTCACAAATACTCTAATAATCGAATAAAATAAACTATCTACTATTTAGACAATAACATTTCCTAAAATTATTAGTAATTGATATGTTCGTAGGATAAGTGGTTGATGAGTAATCAGATTTGAAAAAATTACGTTTTTGAGCAAAACAGCCCACGGACCGAGCATACGCTCTTAAGGCAAGAGCCTAGGTGGAATAGCCGTTGTTATAGGCAAAAGTAACTGCTTAACAACAGGTGATTTGCTTGCTTGAAAACTATAATTGTCTGTTTGTTTGTTAACTCTCCATCTACCCCTGGTGCCCCATTTTCAATATCTTTGCTCTACCTATTCTAGTGAAATCTGCTTTCTTCAAAAAAAATCTTCACCTCTTCATCTGTCCTGCTAACAGTTCTGATTTTGCTCACTCTTCCTTTAGAATAAGCTACCTCTTGATTTGAGAATGGTTACCACTCATTACTAAAGGGAAAGTTCGTAAAGCTTATTTTTTTTTGCAGAATATCCTCAATAATACTTTAACATAACATAACATCACGCCTGTATTTCCCCGAAGGGGTAGGCAGAGGTTTATAGTACACCCACATTTCGCCAGTTATGTTATAAGTCCCATGTAATAGGGGGCGAGCCTATTGCCATTAACCGGGCACAAATCCAGACTCCGGGCTGCTACTGAGAATTTCCTAATGAAAAAACCCAATAACACTTTGCCCGACCCGGGAATCGGACCCAGGACCCCATACTCAGCAGTTGCGCTTGCGACCACTATATAGACCAACGAGGCAGACAACAACAACACTTTACTTATAATTAATATAGTTATATTATAAATATCATGTATAATCATATCATTTTATTAATATTTATTTTATTTTATTATTTTATTTTATGATGATATTTTATTTTATTTATATACTTTGTGTATGTTCGTTTCTTTATTCGTTATTGCATTGCCATATCATCTTTAGACTACCGTATGGCTGACTGGTAGAGAATGCCTAAGGCATGGTATAATAAGATGTTTCACCAGGTATTCTCTTCCCGCAATGACAGCGCGATGCCTCCAAGCTACGTCACGATTAGTGTTTCCATTGATTGATATCTTCAATATACTTTGTTCATAATGCATATAAAATAAACTCCTAACTAGCCTAACTATTTGTTATCTCGTGTTATTCATCTAATTAGTTAATAAAGGAAACTATATTAAATTACTAGTTAAAAAGTGATTCTTTATAGAAGAAAGTAAATGAAAAAATGCATTTTGCTCGGGTAATTTATTTTCACAAAGTGGCAGCTCATCAAACTGACAAGTGTCACGCTAACAGCCCGCTATTGGCTCAACGGCCCATGACGTTACGGAGGCAATCACGTGACCTAGCTGTCACGGGAAGAGACTACCTATTATACCATGGCCTAAGGCATTAAGTCCGCCATTGTACATGTTTTGTTAGGTACCTACATAATGTTTCAATAAATAATCTTTCGTATCCATATTATAACAGTAGGGATGTAAGCAATACAGACACCTACGTCTCGTAGACCTAACTCCTATGAGACACCTATATCCTTTGACTATAGAGGTATATAATCAAAGCCTATATCTAAGTAGTATACAACCTAAACTCGAGACCTTACTTTCACAAAGCATAACTCTGTCAACTATCTATATTATTTATTGGATTATATTCATTGCTACATTATTACAGTATATTGTCACTAGCCAGAAGCGTGGAGGAGTATAATCGCAAAATCCAAAATAGCAGATGAATCCACCGTCCGTCACTCTCAAATTAAAAACTCAATTTAAAACCATCGATATATATGTACTACGTATTAGATGCGCTGTTTAGAAGACCAACATGGTTACACGAGTTATGGTTCCGGAACCACACTGTCATCTGTCATTAGTTCACTTGACAGCTGTCTCGCGAACACACGTACATTTTATCAACGGTTGCGTCAACTGAATTTGGAACATGCTGCTTAAATGAGATCACGTGTCTACTTATTGACGTCGTTGTTTAAAACTCAACCAGAAATCAAATGCTGGCCCTCCTATGATTCAGTTAAAAGTCGCAACCGATTCCCTTTAAGAAGTTTTTCGGAGCAGATAATTTTTTGGAGCTGTTAATTCGTTTCGTAATATCATCTTAAAACAGCAGAGAAATAGCCCTTACCGTAAAGTCATTACCGTATAGTAGCATGACGCAATTCAATGTCTTACTTAGTTACAAATATGTATATTCACTATAAATATCTATAGGTACTTAGTGTGTAAGCATTTACAGGTTATTCACGACAGCACTAGGCATTGAATTGTAGTTCCGGGCATATTTTTATATTGTCATTTTTTTTTTTTTGCATTAACCATGGCCAAACGATCGGTAGACACTGTTTTAACTTGTGATTTTGATACTTGCTTTTACTGCAGCTTTTCTTGTTCATTTTGGTTTATTTTTCAGTAACAACAAAAAATATAATCACTTCATATGTTAATTCAAAATGAGAATTCATATCCTACTCATTATTTGCTTTAAGTGACATAAATCTTGAAGAATTGCTCATCTTTCTCGAATATTGTGTTGTACCTAAACGATATTAAAGGAGGATACCCAAAACCAGGCTAAAGTTGCTTCATCATATTTAAAAAAACCTTTAAGAATTCTTGACAACCGGACAAACAGACAGACGGACAACAAAGTGATCCTATAAGGGTTACGTTTTTAGGGTTCCGAAGTCCTACAAGGAACCCTTATAGTTTCGTCATGTCCGTCCGTCTGTCCGTCTGTCCGTCTGTCCTAATCCTTTACAGCTTAATAACTTCTACAGTTATAAACATAAGTAAATTAAATTTTGTTAAAAAATAGTCTACATATAGATCTCAATTTTAAAAGAATAAAAGAATCGTTTTTCCGTATTTTAGGGGTGGAGTCCATACATGTGAAATGGAGAAAAAAAAATTTTTTTCACTGCACCCCCTCGTGTGGGATATCATTGAATAGGTCTACTAAAATGAAGGTAATGTTTCATACACCACTTTTTTATCAGGTGTACCATCTGCGAAATATAGCCCGCCAAAGTGGCTTGCAATGTGTCCCCCCCCCTGCCATTTCTAAACTATGCAATGTAGAAACTTATAATCTCCCACATTGATAGACCTTTGTGAAAACTCTCTTTTAAAATTATTTCGAGTATAATGTGATTATAATTTTTGAGTTATAGAGAGAAAACTGAAAAATACTTAAAACGTCCTAGTTCAAAGGTCATTGACCTTAGAGAAAAATTATCATAGCAAATAATGCTCCTTTAGCTACTTTCTATTTGAAAAAATCACAAAAAGTAACTTTGAAATGACAAACGTCTTAAATTTGGCTTCTTGAATTTATCGCTAGATGGCGCTACTAACAACACGCTCTGAGTCGCGAATGCTGCCGATTATTGCAAAAACTAAAATAGCCATGATTAATATTCGATTTGATTCGTTTGTAATTACACCTACTTAAGGAACCCTATAATAATGAGCATGGCCCGACATGCTCTTGGCCGGTTTTTCCTTTTGAGGTAGTTTTCTTTTGAGGTACGGAGCCCTGCGGTGCTTTTTGCTAATTGGGTATTCACCAAAAGTTTTTCTAAAGCTTGGGTTTCCTAATAAAGCGGTAGATAACGTTATAATATGGCGATGGCAACGAAAATGTTATTGACATCATTCGCCACTACATTACGACCCCATGGTACCTAGTACCTACTGTTTTATCAAGGTTAAATTTTGCTATACTGCGACCCTCAAGAATATTAGTTGACTTACATAAAATGTTCATAGATATTATTATGTGTATAAGAGTCGTAGACTCGGTCTAGGTACAGTCAACTGCATGACAGTGGTAAGTAGTAATGGCGATTTTCTAATTCAAGTAATTAGAAAACCGCCCTTACTACTTACGGAATAAAGACGATCTCAATGTCAAACTGTTACCACTGACGTGTCGATCTGGTCGATCGTACTATACACCCCTGTCTCTGCTCATCATTATGAACAACTTTTATTATGGGACCAACATTGAAATCGCGAAAAAAATATCAGCTGATACTCTTTCAACATCCAAGAAATGGGTCGGAAATTCGGAATAGATCACAGATATGCTACGGCCATCCTTACTCTGTGCTACGGCGTAGACGTAGAGTCTACGAAGCGCCCGGAGACTGTCATAAGTCAGGGTTCCAAGCATTATTATTAAGATTTCTGTGGTTCCATGATATACATAATTAACAGACTTTAAAAACCGGCCAAGAGCATGTCGGGCCATGCTCAGTATTATAGGGTTCCTTAAGTAGGTGTACAAACGAATCAAATCGAATATTAATCATGGCTATTTTAGTTTTTGCAATAATCGGCAGCATTCGCGACTCAGAGCGTGTTGTTAGTAGCGCCATCTAGCGATAAATTCAAGAAGCCAAATTTAAGAAGTCTGATTGATGTCAAAGTTACTTTTTGTGATTTTTTCAAATAGAAAGTAGCTAAAGGAGCATTATTTGCCATGATAATTTTTCTCTAAGGTCAAAGACCTTTGAACTAGGACGTTTTAAGTATTTTTCGGTTTTCTGTCTATAACTCAAAAAATTATAATCACATTATACTCGAAATAATTTTAAAAGAGAGTTTTCACAAAGGTCTATCAATGTGGAAGATTATAAGTTTCTACGTTGCATAGTTTAGAAATGGCAGGGGGGGGGACACATTGCAAGCCACTTTGGCGGGCTATATTTCGCAGATGGTACACCTGATAAAAAAGTGGTGTATGAAACATTACCTTCATTTTAGTAGACCTATTCAATGATACCCCACACGATGGGGTGCAGTGAAAAAAAATATTTTTTCCCCATTTCACATGTATGGGCGCCACCCCTAAAGAACGTAAAAACTATTTTTTTATTCTTTTAAAATTGAGATCTATATGCAGACTATTTTTTAACAAAATTTCATTTACTTATGTTTATAACTGTAGAAGTTATTAAGCTGTAAAGGATTAGGACAGACGGACAGACGGACAGACGGACAGACGGACGGACATGACGAAACTATAAGGGTTCCTTGTAGGACTTCGGAACCCTAAAAAGGAGGAGTTTTTCAATACGACTGCTTTTTAGGGTTCCGTACCCGAAGGGTGACAACCCTATTACTCTTGCTACGCTGTCCGTCCGTCCGTCCGTCCGTCCGTCCGTCCGTCCGTCCGTCCGTCCGTCCGTCCGTCCGTCCAACCGTCTGTCTGTCACAGGGCTGTATCTTTTGAACGGTAATAGGTAACCGGTTGAAATTTTCTCAGAAATTGTGTTGCTATGAGGTGTATCACGACAAATACTAAAAACAAAAAAAAGTCTAAAACCAAAGGGGGTCCACATACAAGAAACCTCAAAAAACGTGCATTTTTTTCAACGTTTTTGTTCCTGCTCTATCTCCAAAACTGTAATATATACCAGCGTCAAACTTGGTCACATTGTAGTGCATATTATGTAGTTTAGCAACAAATACTAAAAATAAGACAAACATAGACTTATATGGTGGTACCTGCGTAAGAAAGACATGCAAAAAATCATATTTCGCGCACTGTGCATTGATATATTTTGATAAACTCTCGTAAATAAATTAGTTTTTATGGGGTATCAGGTCGTTGAGAGGTACGGAACCCTTACTGCGCGAGTCCGACTCGCACTTGGCCGGTTTTTTTTTGTTTGTTTCCTCAAAACTCCGTCATTTATAAACCGATTTGCAAAATTATATTTTATTTGAAAGGATTGGTCCCATTTTTATCAAAATCCATTTCTGATTATGAGATCTATGTGGAATTGAGGGAACTCCTCAAATATTGTAGCCATTTAAGCCATATTGTACGTAATATTGTCTCCTGTTTACGCAATAAAGATTATTGTATTGTATTGTATACATATAGCGATTTTGGCATTTTCATCAACAAGTCAAGCATTTGCATTCAGAAAGTATCATTTGGTAAAGATCTGTTGAAGATTATTGGAGATAAAGAAAGGAACTCTTTAATGGATGACGGCAAATCATTCGGGATTGCAGCAATCGCTTGTCTTTCTATTGTTAATGCCACACAAAATAAAAAAATAAAATAAACTTTAAAAAAGTAACAGTTTAGGAAGTCGGTGCCAATTTTTAGGGTTCCGAAGTCCTACAAGGAACCCTTATAGTTTCGTCATGTCCATCCGTCTGTCCGTCTGTCCGTCTGTCCGTCTGTCCGTCTGTCCGTCTGTCCGTCTGTCCTAATCCTTTACAGCTTAATAACTTCTACAGTTATAAACATAAGTAAATGAAATTTTGTTAAAATATAGTTTACATATAGATCTCAATTTTAAAAGAATAAAAGATTCGTTTTTACGTATTTTAGGGGTGGCGTCCATACATGTGAAATGGAGAAAAAAAAATTTTTTTCGCTGCACCCCCTCGTGTGGGATATCATTGAATAGGTCTACTAAAATGAAGGTAATGTTTGATACACCACTTTTTTATCAGGTATACCATCTGCGAAATATAGCCCGCCAAAGTGGCTTGCAATGTGTCCCCCCCCCTGCCATTTCTAAACTATGCAATGTAGAAACTTATAATCTTCCACATTGATAGACCTTTGTAAAAACTCTCTTTTAAAATTATTTCGAGTATAATGTGATTATAATTTTTTGAGTTATAGAGAGAAAACTGAAAAATACTTAAAACGTCCTAGTTCAAAGGTCATTGACCTTAGAGAAAAATGATCATAGCAAATAATGCTCCTTTAGCTACTTTCTATTTGAAAAAATCACAAAAAGTAACTTTGAAATGACAAACGTTTTAAATTTGGCTTCTTGAATTTATCGCTAGATGGCGCTACTAACAACACGCTCTGAGTCGCGAATGCTGCCGATTATTGCAAAAACTAAAATAGCCATGATTAATATTCGATTTGATTCGTTTGTAATTACACCTACTTAAACCCTATAATACTGAGCATGGCCCGACATGCTCTTGGCCGGTTTTTCTTAAATCTAACTGAATCAAATGCACCTAATTCCTAAACTGTTTCACACAAATTATTTCATCCTTTTTGAAGTCAGTTTTTTTTCCGTAATTTTAATTTTTTATTTCTACTTTTTACAACTGCCTATGGACACCCATAGATAAACTACTACTAAGACCTTTTACTGTATAGTAATATTGCTTTTAGTCATTTTGCGTTTTAGACGAATTAACAACTTAGACTTTTTACTGTTTAGATATGCTACTTTTGCGTTTTAGGCGGTTTACATTCATAGACGGTCTGGAAGTTAGACTTTCTGATCAAAAAGGGGGCCGTTGACCATATTGCACCTGCAGCAAATAACAATTTGACGCTCTGTATGATGCTCTTCCGTATAACGTCTTTGAATGTGTGCCGTATTCATTTTCAGAAAAGTTTTTAGTTTTTTAGTGTTCCATACCCAAAGGGTGCCAGACGGGACACTATTACTCTCGCTACGCTGTCCGTCCGTCCGTCTGTCTGTCACAGGGCTGTATCATTTGAACGATAACTGGTAGCCGGTTGAAATTTTTTCAGAATATGTGTTGCTAAGACCCATATCACGACAAATACTAAAATTAAAAAGTCTAAGACTTCAGAAACCATGCATTTTTTCAACGTTTTTGTGCCTGCTCTATCTTCAAAACGGTAATACATATCAGCGTCAAACTTGGTGTGATTATAGTGCATACTCTGTAATTTAGCACAAAATACTAAAAATAGGGCAAACATAGACATATCTGTTGGTACTTGCGTAAGAAAGAGATGCACATGGATGAACTCTCGTAAATTCAATTTAAATCAGTTTCTATGGGGTATCAGGTCGATGGGTGGTACGCAACCCTTTTTAACCGACGAAAAAAAGGAGGAGGTTTTCAATTCGACGCGTATATATATTTTTTTTTTTATTTTTTTTATGTATGACCACGCATAACTTTTTACAGATTGGTCCGATTTTGATGATTCTTTTTTTAGTGGATAGGGTATGTCTCGAAGTTGGTCCCATTTAAATTTCAAAATCAAAGTCCACCCCTAAGGGTAGTAAAACAGGGGATGAGTGTTTGTTCACCCACTGATTCTTACCTGTTAACCGATTCTGTTGAAACTTGACACACATAAATATAGTTCTAGACACTACGTCATAATGGAGACCTGGAGTTAGATTTTAACCACAAAAAAAATGAAAAATTAAACTTTTTAACAAAAAATTGAACCGACGAAAACAGAAACTGAAAAGCGAAAAATAACTAATTATGAGTCGGCGCCAAACAACCAATCAACGAAGATCATTAAATTACTTTAAATAAATAATAAAAACAACGTCACATCAAATACAACGTGAAATTTTCAACGATAAACAATAACTTTCCAAAAATGCGTTCTCCGCTCGGCCACTTGCAACTTACACGCACTTTGCTTGTTAAAAGTTCGTTTGGCGCCGACTCATAATTAGTTATTTTTCGCTTTTCAGTTTCTGTTTTCGTCGGTTCAAATTTTTGTTAATTAATTTTTATTATTGTGAAGTAACTAATTATTTAACTTTTTCTTAATATGGTTCCATTACTGATGAATACAGACCACAATAACCGACGCTGCCTCACGTTTACTTACAGGCGTTAGTCACGGCGCGCGCGAGGAAATTACACAACGCACTGAAGTTACAAGGGCATTCACGTGGAAGTTACTTTGAAAACACACTGCGAATATTATTATTGTAAGAAGTCTAATATTTCAAGTTTTACGTAATATAACAATATAATATAACATTATAATTTTTTTTATTTTTATTTATTTATTGTAATTTGACATTATTTTGCTATTGTGACTTTTATTTTATTTTTGTACAAGTTTATATTGTGAACATTATTATTTATGAAACTACTGACGTGTAAATTAACTTTACAAATAAATGAATATGAATATAATAATTTTACTTTTCACAATGATATTTAAAAAGCAGTGATAGCCGCTTGCCTTCCATGCGGGAGGGTGTGAGTTCAATCCCGGCCCGCACCTCTGACTTTTCGAATTCATGTGCGGATTTATATTCTATTATCACTTGCTTTAACGGTGAAGGAAAACATCCTGAGGAAACCTACACACCTGAGAGTGCTCCATACAGTTCTCGATGGTGTGTGTAGTCCGCCAACCCGCACTAGGCCAGCGTGGTGGACTAAGGCCTTAGCCTTCTCGTACTGAGAAGAGGCCCGTGCCCAGCAGTGGGACAGTAATGGGCTAGTAATGTAATGTAAAATGATATTTAAAAGTACAGATATGTTACTTGCGCTCTAAATCTGAAGACTCGAAAACGTCCTAATTAGGACGTTTTTTTCTATTAATGCGCGTCAAGTAAGATGCCGAGGGTGACCGGTGACAAAAAAAAACTAAAATGCCGTCGTGTGTGTACAGAAAGTGATCCAATTATGACGCGAAAGTAAGTTAAAGTAACTAACTTATTTACTTCGTACTAGTTTATGTGTATTATGCTGCCGCTGCGTACTAGTTTATGTGTATTATGCTGCCGCTGCGTACTAGTTTATGTGTATTATGCTGCCGCTGCGTACTAGTTTATGTGTATTATGCTGCCGCTGCGTACTAGTTTATGTGTATTATGCTGCCGCTGCGTACTAGTTTATGTGTATTATGCTGCCGCTGCGTACTAGTTTATGTGTATTATGCTGCCGCTGCGTACTAGTTTATGTGTATTATGCTGCCGCTGCGTACTAGTTTATGTGTATTATGCTGCCGCTGCGTACTAGTTTATGTGTATTATGCTGCCGCTGCGTACTAGTTTATGTGTATTATGCTGCCGCTGCGTACTAGTTTATGTGTATTATGCTGCCGCTGCGTACTAGTTTATGTGTATTATGCTGCCGCTGCGTACTAGTTTATGTGTATTATGCTGCCGCTGCGTACTAGTTTATGTGTATTATGCTGCCGCTGCGTACTAGTTTATGTGTATTATGCTGCCGCTGCGTACGGAACATTTTTTTCGTTTAGGGAATACAAATAATTACACACTTTACATGACTAATCAAAGTAATTACATGAGAATGTGTCAGTGTGTAACTAACAACGTTATCCACATCTTATAAATAGGGTATGACATATCTACATTGACTTTTCATTCATAAGTAGTTAGTGCATTTTTTTTTTTGATGATCCACTAAACTGGATAAAACACTTTTTCGGAACAATATAGTAATGGTTTGAAGAACATGACCAAGTGCTTAACCTTCAAGAGCGTACCTGAAATTAAATTACAATAATGTGTTCAAGTCAAACCTCAGCGATGACAGATTTCTTTATAAAAATGCCCGATGCGTTAATAATATCAAAATTACGATTGCTATTATAACAACACATAAGGTACACACGGCTACACATCAAGCTGTAACTATCCAGTAAAGGCTGACCTCGCGTTGTAAGGAAAACCTATACAATGCGAGGTCAGCTTATACTGGAAATGTACAGCTTGATGTGTAGCCGTGTGTACATGGGTGAATGTTGGCCGTAGTTAGTGCGGAATAAAAGAAGATGAAATGATTTTTCTATTTTTGACACGACCTCCTCAGCCTTAGGTTTTTTCGTCATAGGATTATTTTGTTTGGTCCCTGCTTACCTAGCTACTAGTTATTTGTATGCTTTTAAAGCATTTTCATATCATTAGTTGCCTATCATAGAATTAAATTAATAAAGAAATTTTGATAAACATCTACAAAGAAAATAAAAATTAGCCATCTTGAAGCAACTACTGTTTACGTAAAAATGACACCAACGCGCGCGATTTGTATATATATGTTCTGTTGGACATCGTTTTTTTTTTCCTGATTAAAAAGAACACAGTTCTTAATAATGCATTATAATCTAGCCTACAAGACTAATAAGTAATTTTAATCTAACTTAGCTTTCTACGTGACATCGTTACATTGGACACGTTAACTTAAATAAATAAATTGTGGAAAGAAAAAAATCGCTCACGAGCAGGATTAGAAACATGTGACTCATATTTCAGTACGACAGTGCTTAGCCACTAAGCTATCGTGGGCACCCGAACTCAACCGTGAATCCTGCTTGTGAGCGACTTTTTTTCACAATTTTTATTTTTAGATTTCGCTTCGCTTGCATAAATGCGTTAAAAATAATAAAATTACCGTTAACTTAGTTAAAATTCAGTCAGACGAATGCTACAACTAATACCCATAATTATTATTTCCTTTAATTTATTTAATTGTACGTTACTTATCTTTGCTTAGATATCTAAGTTTAGGCATCCGCAATGAACCAATTTACTTATTGCTTCTGACATTGTGCTAGATTGCAAAAAGTGCAATATAAGATGTGTATAGCTACGTACATACATGTTTATTTGTGCAATAAATAATATATTAAGTGCGAATGTAAGTAATAAATGAAAGGTCGCAAGTCAATGCGAACCTTGATAATTAATACTTAGACAGGTACCTGTTTTGAGTGACATTTATTAGAAACCTGTCTATAAATAGAGCAGGCAATTTTTTTTGTCATGCCCCGGTCTAGATTAAGAAACAGCTTAGTGTCGCACTCGCATGTCGCCTCGCGCATAGTCTGTACACTCTGCGACAACAACGCGGCGCCCGCGCACATAATAGCCGGGCGCGGCTGCTGACACACATTCACGCATGCCATTATTTCACGCACATAATATAACTGGTTCGCTCACAAATAACCACAGCCATAAAGAACCATAATGTAGCTACATTATCACGTAAATACATGATATTTCATTCATCTTACGATCATACCAAAAGTAAAATTGAAACAAGTTTTTGATTCCTCTTATTTATTACTTCAGCTTTAACACTTCAATTAACAATACTCTACAATAAGCATAAATAAAACACTAACGTAATACGGTTCAGGTCACTTTGACGGGCACATGCTCGTTTAGACGGATCTAGTTTAATCATTAAATACTAAGATCCTGCTGTCGTACGGTCGACCGCACGTCAGTGGTAACAGTTTGACATTGACAGCGCCTTTATTTCGTAAGCGGTAAGGGCGATTTTCTAATTCAAGTGTTACCACTATCATGCAGTCGACTGTACATTATTGATACAGATGTTTATCAGGAGGGACATGAGTATGTAATACAATGAGCAAAAGTTAGATACAATTAAGAACATGCCAAATATAGTAAGTAGGTCTTAAATACATGGCTAACTTGTCTTTATCTATCTGATTTTAAATATGTATAATGTGGTATATAATTCATTGTAATCAAATGAACAGGGATACAATAAGAGCTCCTGTTGAAATAGTCAATCTCAGAAGCAATAAGTAAATTGGTTGAAACAGTCAATCTGGCAACTAATGCAACCGCTCCTCTGCAACGGCAACAACTCAACAGTGTTGATCATCTAACTACATTTCAATCAATCAAGTTATCCACGAGATAGATTTTATATACAAAAAGAAAAGACAAAATTGTGAAAAATATTCAATTACCTACATATTATTATGATGTTATTGGCCATTGCATGTAGCATTTTTTGCTCTAAATCTGTCGATGGTCTGGTGTCTAACATAAGCTAGATTTTTTTTTCGCAGGCTTGCGTTTGTCCGCCACCTCACCTGATGTTAAGCGATGGTGCGATCGACGATGGTTCACGCTTGCCCAGCAAAAACCTATTCACTCGAGCCTTGAAGACCCCAGATTATACTTCTCGGGAAACACTTCCGGCAAGGAATTCCACTCTTTGGATAGATAATTATTTACTCTTTGTGTAGATCCGTCTAAGCAAGGGTTGGTTTAGTTGGGACTAGTGGTAGTAGGGGTGTGGGGCTGCTACTGCCTTGACGACGTGGCCGCCGATGGGTTCCTTGTGCACAACGGCGTTGAAACCGTTTTGAGGGTCAGCGGTGTATTCCACGGTTCGCCGAGTGCCATCGGGGTCGTTCAGAGAGTATGAGCCCTGGACTACGTCACCGGAACGGGACTCCTGCTGGTTCTTTGAGTCACCTGTACAAAAGACATTCTTTACCGGCTATTAATAGAAAAGGGTAAACTCAGGGGAAATCATGTTTGAATGTATCTACAGGTAAATAATTAAATACATGCGACATATTTTAAAGGTGGATTCTACTCATGAAACTACCTATACCTACCTTCTATATGACGTTGACGACGTATATGGTCTAGTGGTTCGAGTGTCGGTTCGATTCCCACAGAACACAAATATTTGTGTGATCTGTCTGTCTGGGTCTGGGTGTTTCTTATGTATTATAAGTATGTATGTACAAAAAAAAAGTATATAAGTATTATACCCATTGTCTAGTATCCATATTACATCCCATATTACCATATTACTAAGCTATGCTTAGTTTGGGACTAGATGGTGCTGTGTAAAATGTCCCAAAAAATATTTATATTTATATGGGTCGTCATGGTGAAGAAATGTTACTGATTTCCCAAACAATGAAACAGGAGGTCAAATTTTTTGTGCGTCTGACGACCCATGTATTTTAGGAATGATTGTTCAGTTTCATCGATAGACCACCTTTTAAATTTGTCGCATGTGTTTGATATACAATTTCTTTGGTTTGATATCACCCTGTATTAGAATAATCTTAATATTTGTCAGATTTGCAGATTTGGTAATGCTAGACTGATCAAAAACTTCTTCTATTAAACATCTAAATGCCAAGAACATTCAGTATCGCAAGGTTGTGTAATGTTCTGGTTTCAGCCACTTTTTAGGCTAAACAATTTGATTAAAATTCAGACAATGATGTCATCCACATCAGTTTTGATGGTCGCGAACCAGTTGATTTAGTTAAAGAGGTTCCCACATAAAATAACTTTCCGGGATTACATTTATTCGTAG
This sequence comes from Asteroscopus sphinx, assembly GCA_949699075.1. NCBI lineage: Eukaryota > Metazoa > Arthropoda > Insecta > Lepidoptera > Noctuidae > Asteroscopus > Asteroscopus sphinx. Next base: position 12,963,269 of record OX453022.1, on the reverse strand, counting down.
TCTTCATTATTCCTTACTCACCGGTAATGGCATCCTGAATGTCATAAGCGTAAGAGTATTGTGGGTTGGGGTCGTAGTCTTCGACGGGGGCGACCTTGGCGACTGCGTGGCCCAACAGGGGCGCGGCCAGGGAGTGCGCGAACGCCGGCTGGGCCACCGCCAGCGGGCGGCCGTACGCGTAGGGCGACGGCGCGGCGTACCCCAGGCTGTGGCCGTACCCGTAGGGCGCCGGTGCGGGCAGCAGGCCCCCAGCCGCTCCTTTGCACACCGCCAGGATAGCTGCTACGATTATGACCTGGACGTTGAAAAAGAAAGAGTTTTAGTTTTTTTTAAACTTTGCTCGACACTATCGTGGATGCACACACGGGCGTAGCATTCACATGGAGGGGGCTTGGCTCCGTCACGCGCGTATTATGTGTGGGTGAATGGTGGGGGGCCACTGCTTCAACTCACAACTATAGTTCGTTACTACGTCAACTATATTATATATATTATTATTTTGTGGGACGGGTGCAGGGATTCGGCGAATATAGCGTTTTTGCGTAGACTAAAAGCTACCGGTCTGGTCCTGGTCCGGGTGCCCTAACCCTTCCCCCACCCTTTTTACATCCGTATGTGCATATAAACATAAATTTTAATACAGATACACCCAGACCAAGATAAACTATCTGTAGGCCATACAAATATTTCGTGCGGGAATCGAACCCTCGTATGACCCGTAACGCAGAAGCCGCTCGCTCAGCCACACTGCCCCACGCAATGGTGTCATCAGTCATTTTTTGAGTAATTTTATGTCTTCTATCATCACTAAAGCCCGATTTACATTGGTCAAGTGATTAGCGAAGTCAAAAAATACAGTGGGTAACGACAGTAGTGTAAACCGTTGACTCTCGCCACTGTCCGATCGGTGGTGTAGTGCATAGTGGTCGTAGAATTCATTGTAGCCCTTCCGAAGTCTATTGATATTGCACAAATGGAACAAAGGCCGACAAATACAACAGATATACCTACCGTGTTACCGTCTTGAAAACAAAACAGGGTGTGATCAATTACTGTATATGAAAAAAATAGGCTATTCCATACATTGGTCGATTCTCTTGTTCACAAACTAAACTTATTTTAAATTATCGCTCTCTTTTACTAATAGTACATACAAGAAAGGGATGTTAACCATTTTAGAATCGTCAAATTAGTTTACGTGTTACATTTCTTTGTATTTTAGTGGGCACGTTCCGAGATCACGACTAAACTTGTATGGAAATTTTAATTCCAACTAATTTGACAGCATTAAAATTGTTACCATCCCTTTCTTGTAAATATTATTAGTAAAAGTGAGCGATAGTTTAAAATAAGTTTAGTTCGTGAACCAGAGAATCGACATTACTATCTACGGAAATTTACTTCAATGTATGAAACAACTGATTTATTTTTCACTTATTTTTCTTTCTTCTTTTCATAGATCTAGGTATATTACAGTAACTGATCACTACACTGATTTTTTTCCAGACGGTAAAACGGTCATCCGGTACAAGGCCCGCCGATGTACCCAACTGAACCCAGCCGAGTGCCAGACGGCGCTTTTATGTCTTTTGTTCGCAAATGCTTCCCTCGGTGACGTGCGATCAATAATATTATTGAGTACGTGGTGTGGCATTACTTTACACGTGTTACAAAACGATCCATTCCGTGTGCTGTGCGTGGGCTGGGTTTAATATGCGGCAGGTCTAATAGCTGTTCGTCGATAACCATCCTATTTAAATCTGATGTCATCCTGGGCAGACTGTATTTTTGACTGTTTCGATTTACTCAAACGCTTTCACAATATAGTCAATATACACATACTTTGTCTTGGTACAAAAAAAAACGAAAATTTTCTTTTCTATTTTATGGAAACAAAATAACCTAAAAATATTTTCTAAATTAGATGTTTTAACGTATTAGAAAATGTTCCCATACCTTCATGTTGCGTGAGTACCTTCGGTGGGCGCTCTGACTCGCTGTGACGCTGAGGGGTGCGCACGCGTCGCTTTTATACGCATGCGTACTTACTCTGCTTAATGTACCCGTCTAGAAAAATGTTAGATCTGTCACGGCCGGCCCTATACCCTTTACCAAACCGGTTGTATTTATACCTATTATTTGAAGCTGATAAAATGGCTCAGATGCCTGAAAATATATTTGGGAGTTCCGATTTACACTTATGTGTTTATTGTAATAGTGGTATAATTACATATTTTTAACTACCTATATTTTGCTTATGGCATTAGGTGTCACGATTCACAATAATGAGGCAATGTAGAACCCATGGAGTAATGCAGAGAGCTGGGGCAGGCTGGATGCGTAATTCATCCGTAGCAGCCTAGTCCTCGCGGCCCATTCACCCCAAGGTGAAAGTATCACACGTTAGAGTTTTTAGTGGGTGCGAACCTCACATAACCACATCGTCTTCCCGGTGCTGTGCTCCGCTTACAAAAAAGCTGGATAAGGAAAAAACGGAGGCTCTGGTATTTCATTTGCCCATGTGGGCTGGTGCCCACATCTCTGCAAGGGATGCCAGTATATCGGTTCAGACGCATATAAAGTATCTGGGCTTGGTTTTGGTGCCACTTGCCCCGAAGCCGATCGACACAGCGTCAACCGGCTATTGCCGAACCAAGACGGACCGCGAACATGACCTGGGTTTTGTACGGGGGTGGTGCGATCGATGCTCGATGGCACTCTATGAGTTGCTGGTGTGGGTGGAGTCCCAGAATGGCCACCCCCCCCCCCCACCTTGGAGATCTAGGTGCTCGCCGAGGTTTAGTGGCCATTGGACTGTGGGGGCTATCAAGTTGATTCATGAGAAATGTGTGCAAAGGCAATACGGGATGATTTTCTTCCGCCTGGTGTAGCTATTGTCGGGGCATGTTGCTTCGTAAAATACCTGCAAAAAACGGCGAGACGGGTGGTTACTCCCGTGTGTCATCAGTGTGGCTGAAGTGAGGACACACCCATTCATGCTCTGGCGCAGTGTCCTACCTGGGTCTTGCAGTGCCATGCTCTTATTGCAGCAATCAGGGGAGACCTCTCACTGCCGACTGTGTTCTATCGCTGACATTAGGGAGGCTTGGGAGGCAGTCGCATCCTTCTGCGAGGATGTCATGTCGCAGAAAGAATCGGCGGAGCTACACTATTAACTCGAACACACACAGAGCTCTGCGTGCACAACGTTATATCCACGCTTGCAAATGCGAAGAAGCTTCGCTTCTGTCAGCGTTCCCCGACGCCACCTGTTTGTTAGGGTTCCGTAGTACTACAAGGAACCCTTATAAGATCGTTCTGTCCGTCCATCTGTCTTGTCTGTATATCCGTCTGTCCTAATCTTTTACAGCTTAATAACTTCTACAGTTTTATACATGTATAGGCAACGTTGATAAAGCTTAGTAATAACTCTTTTAAATTATTTTGAACGGAATGTAATTATAACTTTTCGAGTGATAGAGACAAAACTGCAAAATACTTATGGCGTCCTCCTAGTTCAGAAGTCATTGACCTTAGAGAAAAAGAATCTTAGCAAGCAATGCTCTTTTAGTAGCCTTCTTTTTTATTACACCATACCATTACTATTTTGATTATTCTATTTGATTCGTTTGTGAAATCAGCTACGGATCCCTATACTGAGCATGGCCCGACATGCTCCTAGGCCGATTTTTTTATTTGTAAAATCTGCGTTCCCATAAGCTTGTACTTTATAAAAAGTACAAAGATTTAATAATTGGAATACTTTTTAATAAGTATGCCTATCGACTTTAATTACACCTGAAATATCATAAAATGATTTTTTATTAAGGTAAAAACGTAAGTAAGGCATTCAAAACACAAAAATCTTCAATAATTGGATTTGATTAACGACATGTCGTGTTTGAGATGCCTTCTCCTTTATGGAGGCTTTAATTTCGTAAGTTCAGAGCATAATATGCAGCAGGGAGGCGGTATAACAAGACGCTGCGTTTTTGGGTCACAGCTGCACGTTATCAAAGTGCATACATGTGTGATAGTGGTCATACAAGTGAGCCGTGAGATAATTCATAATGGCCACGCCTTGTACGGACAATCGATCTACGCCTAAACTATAACATTCATTAACGAACTAGTTTTGTTGTAATCGTATGTGCTTAAATATATGGAAAATTATACTTTGCTCAGTAACCTGAAAAAAGTAGGTAGGTCTACCTATTTTTTTAATATTAACATATTAAAAAAATAGGTAGACCTACCTACTTTTTTGATATTAACAACCTATGCAATATATTCTAAAATTGGTGCAGATCCATCAACAACATCTAACATTCTACTGTTCCTATTAATAGATATTATAAGTGTGAAAGTATGTGTTTTTGTTTGATTGCTCGTCCTACTGAAACGGATTATGGATTTAAATGGAATTTGGCACACAGATAGACCATGTCCATGATGAACACACTGGATTATTTTTGTCGACACACCACGGGAGCAATGCCGCGGGTGTCAGCTAGTGTGCTTGACAAAAGGCTAGATTTTAAGTGTAGGTAATATGGTTACTAAATACCTACAAACGATCGATGTTTACGGTGATCATCAGCCTTACAGAAACCAGGCTAGTCTTCCGTTCGATTCCCAGATTGAGTATAGAAATTTGTGAAGAATAATAATTCCAAGGTATCTACCTAACCTAGTTTCCCAGAGATATACCTATTTAGAATTTCCGTAACCCCGAGTAATCTGTGCCCCGAGTGAATACGATTGGGCCGCGCCTAAGCCGACCAAATCGTATTCACTCATTATTCACTCTTCCATTGTCAAATAAAAATAAAAGGGAAATCCAAATAAACAAAAAAGTATGGTTATAGTATGACAGTAAAATTTTCTAAAAGGGAAAAAGGGACTTTTTTTTTATTGGATAAGCGTCCAGGGAATTGTTGAAAATTATCCTCGCCCTCGCTATTCAAGGATTGATAATTTGATACACATGCTCTACAATTCCTAAAAGAAATAGCTTATAGCTGGGCAACCGTGAGAACTACCTAATAGTAAGATTTTGACACATACGAATACTTTCATAGTTTTCGTCTACTTTCTCATTCATCAATCAGTAGTTCCTCCTCGTATCCGCCAGGGGCGGGCGTTTTATGAATGAAAGTTGACGCAAACTATAAAAGTATTCGTAAATGTCAAACTCGTACTAGGCCCCCAGAACTCTCGATCACTTGTTACCCCATGGGGAATAGGTATCTACCTCTACGAAATAGGGTCTTTGTTGGTACACTCAGCGTCAAGAATATCGGGACGAACCGACTAGACTGTTCAAAAATTAATAAACTGTAACTCAATGATACAACGGCTGTTTCCTTCGACTATCGAGCTACCATAATTTGTTTGTTTGTTTCAGACTTTCAGAACGAAAACAGTCACAGTACACCAGTACACGCCAAGTCTTTGGACGCCAACTGTCATTCTTATAATAATTAATATACGGCTCAGTGACGGCATCAGTAAAAAATTGTTATTATTCGCATAAAATTTATGGAAGGTTATACAGAATTGTAGTAAATTGAATTGACGACCTCTGTGGTCTAGTGGTTCGAGTGTCGGACTGCTGATCTCGAGGTTGTGGGTTCGATTCCCACAGGACACAAATATTTGTGCGATGAACATATGAGTGTTTGTGTTGGTCTGGTTGTTTCTTATGTATTATAATTTATAAGTAAATATTTACAAAAAAAAAAAAAACAAGTATATAAGTATTATATTCATTGTCTAGTACCCACAGCACAAGCTCTGCTTAGTTTGGGACTAGATGGTGATGTGTAAAATGTCCCAAAAATATATTTATATTAAATATTTATTTATTTTAAAGGTATTGTAGTTTAATCAGAAACTATTAACTCTGTTAAATATAGTTCACTGTAGTTGTTTTTCATGCTGACTGTACCTATTTTATTTAATGACTAGCTTTTACCCGCGGCTCCGCTCGCGATAAATTCTGCTAACCCACGTCAGTCCAGTCCAGTCCAGTCCAGTCCACTGTCCCGCGGTCCCGCTGTCCCGCTGCCCCGCTGCCTCGCTGCCCCACTGCCCCACAGCCCCGCTGCCCCGCTGCCCCACTACCCCACTACCCCACTGCCCAACTGCCCCGCTGCCCCGCTTCCCCACTGCCCCGCAACCCCACTGCCCCGCTGCCCCAATGCCCCACTGCCCCACTACCCCACTGCCCCACAGCCCCGCTATCCCACTGCCCCGCTACCCCACTGCCCCGCTATCCCACTGCCCCGCTACCCCGGTACCCCACTGCCCCACTGACCAACTGTCCCGCTACCCCACTGCCCCACTGCCCCGTTGCCCCACTATCGCACTGCCCCCCGCTCCGCTGCCCCACTGCCCCGCTACCCCACTGCCCCACTGCCCCGCTGCCCCACAGCCAGGCTGCCCCGCTGCCCCACTGCCTCGATGCCCCGCTGCACCACTGCCCCGCTGCCCCACTTCCACGCTGCCCCGCTGCCCCGCTGCCCCACTGCCTCGCTGCCCCGCTGCCCCACTGCCCCACTGCCCCACTGTCCCATTGCCCCACTGTCCCACCGTCCCACTGTCCTACTGTCCCACTATCCCACTGTCCCACTGCCCACTGTCCCACTTTCCCACTGTCTCACTATCTCACTATATCACTATCGTCCCATGTCCCATGTCCCATATCCTGTCCCACTGTCTCACTATATCACTATCGTCCCGTCCCATGTCCCATGTCCTGTCCCATGTCCCATCCTATGTCCAGTCCCATGTGCCGTCCCACTGTCCTGTCCCATGTCCCGTCCCATTTCCCGTCCCATGTTCCGTCCCCTGTCCCGTCCCCTGTCCCGTCCCCAGTCCCGTCCTCTGTCCCGTCCCCAGTCCCATCCCCAGTCCCATCCCCTGTCCACTCCACTCCACTCCATCGTACATTACTATCCGCTCGTGCAAATGCATAGAAGCTTCGATCTGTCGGGTGAGTACGCAACCCACGAATTAATTTTTTTCTTTTTTTCTTTCTTTCTCAAAACCCATACCAGTTTTTAAGTCAGATCATCAGCTTTCAAACAAAAAAAAAAACATCAAAATCGGTCCAGTAGTTTTAGCGTGATGCTAGAACAAACAAACAGACAACTGACATTTAACAATTTTATAAATAACTAGCTTTTACCCGCGGCTCCGCTCGCGTTAAATTCTGCTAACCCACGTCAATCCAGTCCAGTCCAGTCCATTCTAGTCCAGTCCACTGTCCCACTGTCCCGCTGTCCCGCTGTCCCGCTGCCCCACTGCCCCACTGCCCCGCTGCCCCGCTGCCCCACTGCCCCAATGCCCCAATGCCCCGCTACCCCACTGCCTCGCTGCCCTGCTGCCCCACTGCCCTAATGCCCTGCTACCCCACTGCCCCGCTTCACCACTGCCCCTCTGCCCCGCTGCCCCGCTATCCCACTGCCCCACTGCCCCGCTGCCCCGGTAACACAGTGCCCCTCTGCCCCGCTGGCCCTTTCCCACTGCCCCGCTGCCCCACTGCCCCGCTTCCTGCTACCCCACTGCCCCGCTGCCCCGCTGTCACGCTGCCCAGCTGCCCCACTGCCCAGCTGCCCCGCTATCCCACTGCCCCAATGCCCCGCTGCCCCAGTAACCCACTGCCCGCTGCCCCACAGCCCCACCGCCCCACTGTCCAACCGTCCCACCGTCCCACTATCACTGTCCTACTGTCTCACTGTCTGCCCCGCTGCCCCCCACTGCCTCGCTGCCCCGCTAACCCACTGCCCCACTGCACAACAGACTGCCCAGCTGCCCCACTGCCCCGCTTCCCCACAGCCCCGCTGCCCCTCTGTCCCGCTGCCCCGCAGCCCCAATGCCGCGCTGCCCCTATCCCACTGCCCCGCTGCCCCTCTGCCCCGCTGCCCGACTGCCCCGCTGCCCCGCTATCCCACTGCCCCACTGCCCCGCTGCCCCGGTAACACAGTGCGCCTCTGCCCCGCTGCCCCTTTCCCACTGCCCCGCTGCCCCACTGCCCCGCTTCCTGCTACCCCACTGCCACGCTAACCCACTGCCCCGCGGCTGAGCGGCCCCGCTGCCCCACTGCCCCACAGCCCCGCTACCCCGCTGCCCCACTGCCCCGCTGCCCCACTGCCCCGCTGCACAGCTGCCCCGCTGCCCCACTGCCCCGCTACCCCACTGCCCCGCTGCCCCACTGCCCCGCTGCCCCACTGCCACGATGCCCAGCTGCCCCGATGCCCCACTGCCCCGCTACCACACTGCCCCGCTACCCCACTGCCCCACTGCCCCGCTTACCCACTGCCCTGCTGCCCCACTACCTCACTACCCAGATGTCACGCTGCCCCGCTGCCCCACTGCCCCGCTACCCCACTGCCCACTATCCCGCTGCCCCACTGCCCCGCTTCCCCACTGCCCCGATTCCCACTGCCCCGCTGCCCCACTCTCCCACTGCCCCACTGCCCCGCTGACCCGGTAAACCACTGCCCCGCTGCCCCGCTGCCCAGCTGCCCCGCTGCTCCACTGCCCGCTGCCCCGCTACCCCACTGCCCCGCTACCCCGCTTCCCCACGGCCCCGCTGCCCCACTGCCCTGCTGCCCCACTCCCCCACTGCCCCGCTGCCCCACTCCCCCACTGCCCCGTTGCCCCAGTGCCCCGCTGCCCAGCTGCCCCGCTACCCCACGGCCCCGCTGCCCAACTGCCCCGCTGCCCCACTATCCCACTGCACCACTGCCCCGCTGCCCAACTATCCCGCTGCCCCACAGCCACTATGACCCACTGCCCCGATGACCCACTATCCCACTGCCCCACTGCCCCGGTAACCAACTGCCCAGCTTCCCCGCTGCACAGATGCCCCGCTACCCCACTGCCCCACTGCCCCACTATCCCACTGCCCCACTCCCCCACTATCCCACTGCCCCACTCCCATACTGCCCCGCTACCCCATTGCTCCGCTGCCCATCTGCACCGCTGCCCCGCTACTCCACTGCCCCACTGCCCCGCTGCCCCACTATCCCACAGCCCCGCTGCCCCGGTACCCCACTGCCCCGCTGACCCGCTGGCACATTGCCCCGCTGCCTCGCTGCCCCGCTTCCCCGCCCCGCTGCCCCACTGTCCCACTGCCTCGCAGCCCCGCTGCCCCACAACCCCACTGCCCCACAGCCCCGCTACCCCACTGCCCCACTATCCCACTGCCCCACTGGCGCACTGCCCCACTGCCCCGCTGCCCCACTACCCCACTGCCCCACTGTCCCACCGTCCCACCGTCCCTCTGCCACTGTCCTACTGTTCCACTGTCCCACTATCTCACTATATCACTATCGTCCCGTCCCACTATCTCACTATATCACTATCGTCCCGTCCCATGTCCCATGTCCCATGTCCTGTCCCATGTCCCATCCTATGTCCAGTCCCATGTGCCGTCCCACTGTCCTGTCCCATATCCCGTCTCATGTGCCGTCCCATTTCCCGTCCCATGTTCCGTCCCCTGTCCCGTCCACTGTCCCGTCCCCAGTCCCGTCCCCTGTCCCGTCCCCAGTCCCGTCCCCAGTCCCATCCCCTGTCCACTACACTCCACTCCACTCCATCGTACATTACTATCCGCTCGTGCAAATGCATAGAAGCTTCGATCTGTCGGGTGAGTACGCTACCCACGAATATTTTTTTTTCTTTTTTTATTTCTATCTTTCTTTCTCAAAACCCATACCAGTTTTTAAGTCAGATCATCAGCTTTCAAACAAAAAAAAAAACATCAAAATCGTTCCAGTAGTTTTAGCGTGATGCTGGAACAAACAAACAAACAGACGTTTACAATTTTATAATAGGTAAGATAGTAGTAGATGAACGTGATCTAAGCAAAAACAAGGTAGTATAACGCCATCTAGTTTTTTGTACTAAAACTAATCCATTCGCTTTCAAAATAATGTTGCAAAAACAAAAAATAAAGCAAAAGTAAAAATCTAAAATAATAGAATAGCTCTGTGAAATGTAAGCTTCATCGTCATTCGATGATTTTGCCAGTGTCAAGGTAGGAAAAGACAGTGATCATCAGTTTCAAATACTAATAATGATGAGTTTCAAATACTGCTAATCTCGAAAAAAAACTAGTTTATACACGGAAGTTTTTAGTTAATTACCTAAAACTGCTAGGTAATTATAATTTATTATCAAATTGACCGATGTTTGCAGAAATGACGTGCATAAGCACTAGCTGTAGCTACTGATATATAATCTGTGTTAAGCAACACACTTGTGCTTGCAACACTGAGAATTTCATATCATACGGGTTGGCGGGAAAATTCGTAAAGATCATGTTGTGAATTTTTTATTATTTTCCAAAATTTGTGTTTCTTCGAGTGTTAATGTGTAATAATGGTGGATTATTAAATGTTAAGTGCTCGTTAACGTGTGCAAGTGTGGATAAATAGTACAAAGTTGAAAAACATGACTTTCGTATTATCTCATCATCCCCTCAGAAACCTAGTAAAGTTTCCATCACACTAGGATATAAATGTAATATGTTCAATGATTACGACTGAAGGACGTGTATCCATGGTCATGAATAAATTAAAATAAAAAAATAAAATTATTACATATCATACGTAGAGTATCTCTTTTTAGTCTGTGTTCATATCTGTTTATGAAAGGAAACGTCACATTTGACTTTCTGTGTTCCTTTTTTCGTGAATGTGTAAAATCCAACAAACACTGTGCTTTGTTATGTGTTTATAATATTTAGAATTGATTTTTTAGTTAGTGTTAAGTGCAATGGCAGACTTTGATGCAATATACCCCGATGAGACGGAAATCGAGGAGAATATAGAAGAGACACATGTGACGCTAGTGCCTGATCCGATCGTGGTTCGAGGGGCTGGAAACATGACAGTGTAAGCTTTTATTTTGTGCTATCTGTTTAATAACATCAGCTGTTAGGTCTCTATTACATTCCTAGTCTAATAGCTGGAGGGTGTCAGTGCAGAGGGCCGCTTAGTGGAAAGTTATTCTCGACTCTGTCATTCAACCAGTGGCATTGAAGGACTATTTCTTTATGCATAATATTGACCAGGCGCCAATTTTCAATATGTTATACGTTAAATTTATTTAGAAACTATTATAACACTCTTTCTTTAATGCTGTGCCAGGGCTGTATCTGCATTGCAGAGTTTAATATAATTAATGATCATATTTTTATCATAATGCCATGCCTTGCCTTGCCTAGCCTTAGGGACTGACATCTTAAGGAATTATTATTTAAATTATCGAAATCGTGTGTTAATTGTTGTGAATGAGACATTGATTGGACAAAAATATTCTAATGAGTATTCAAGTTGTCAAAGATGAATACTATTTTATTAAAATACTATTGTAAAACCATGACCTGGTTTTTTATAGTATGTAATGACTTGTCTTACTAATTAGATTCTCTTTATTACCAATTGCACAGATCTGCTGTGATACTAACTTATGCAGTACTTGGACAATAACGAAGTTAACTATTTAAATTGGACTTTCACCAGGTACATTAGATACACTTAATATTCAGAAAAAAAAAAAAAAATAGAATAATTGTTCTTACATAACTTATAACAAATCAGTCATCATAATATGATTTCTTAAATCATGACACTAAACACAGGCACAGATGAGTCAGTCACACAAACAGGACAAAGAGCTTTATGCACACAGATAAAGAAAACCATTACATGTTTAAGCACTTGGTAAACATTGTTTGTGATTGTTTTTGTTAGCTTAAGGGTGTGTTCACACTTGGTGAAGACATTACAAAGACATTGTTTCATATTTTGGGTTTTTTTCAGCATGTTACATTCATCATTTATTTGTATATCAAAAAGTATTTACAAGTTTGATTAGACTGGTATTGGTGTTGATTCTCTTGTTCACAAACTAAACATATTTTAAATAATCACTCTCTTTTACTAATAGTAGATGTAAGAAAGGGATAGCAACAATTTTAGTGCTGTCAAATTAGTCGAAAATTAAATTTCCATAAAAGTTTAGTTGTGATCTCGTAACATGCAGACAAAAACTAGCAACAAATATAACACATAAACTAATTTGACAGTTCTAAAATTGTTGCCATCCCTTTCTTGTATCTACTATAAGTAAAAGAGAATGATAGTTTAAAATGAGTTTAGTTTGTGAACAAAAGAATCAACAGCAGTGTCATGCATGTGTTCCTATATGTTCTGATTATAATCTTTTCCTAAAACAGAGTGAGCCAAACTGATTTTTAGGGTTCCGTACCCGAAGGGTGCCAAACGGGACCCTATTACTCTCGCTACGCTGTCTGTACGTCCGTCCGTCTGTCTGTCACAGGGCTGTATCTTTGGAACGGTAATAGGTAACCGGTTGAAATTTTCTCAGAATATGTGTTGCTATGAGGTGTATCGCGACAAATACTAATAACAAAAAAAAGTCTAAAACCAAAGGGGGTCCCCATACAAGATTCCTCTAAAAACATGCATTTTTTTCAACGTTTTTATTCCTGCTCTATGTTTAAAATGGTAATATATACCAGTGTCAAACTTGGTCAGATTATAGTGCATATTATGTATTATTATTATTTAGCAACAAATACTAAAATAAGACAAACATAGACATATGTGGTGGTACCTGCGTAAGAAAGACATGCAAAAATTACATATTTCACGCACTGTACATTGATGTCTTTTGATAAACACTCGTAAATTAAATCAGTTTCTATGGGGTATCAGGTCGATGGGTGGTACGGAATCCTTACTGCGCGAGTCCGACTCGCACTTGGCCGGTTTTAATTCAAGCCTTATTTAAGTAACACAAAATATTAATATTATTATGATCTTAAAACACTTTGTGCAATGCTAAGAATAACGCAAATGTCTAGATTTTACATAAAACTATTTGTTTCTATGTAAGGTATATTTTAATTACCTGTAAGATATAAATAAAATTATAGGTATGGTGTGGCTTGTGGTTTTAGTAATCATTTTATAATAATTAATATTACATTGTGTGTAAAACAGAATTGTACATAATGTTATTGTTACCTCAATATACATAATATGTATAATATTACTATGACTTGACTATCTTTACTTGTCAAGATAATAATATAATGTAGATAATTATTAGTCTCTTTTCAGGTCAAGGCTACTTTTGACTGATCAAATTAATGAAAGTTGTAGTTTTGACTGAGTTTCAATGAAACTGATTTCTTTATCAGACTCTCTCCTCGTGACTCCCTATTATAAGATAGAAATTATTACTGATACTACGACACTAGCAAAACCATAACAAAATAAAAACAATTATTATTAACATAAACATGAAAAAAAAAACTGTTTGACTTTGAATGCAGATTCCTGGCAAGCAACTAAGTAATTCTACTAATTTCTAATATTATAAATGAGATGGTGTGGATATTTTTTGTCCTTCAATCATGCTTTTTCTTCTTCTTCATGTCATTGTTTCTAAAATTTACTGACAGTGGTGCAGTAATCAGACGCTGCTGGCCCAGAAATATGCCACATCTTGTGCATTGTCTGTGACATTGTTAAGGTCACTCAATGTGCAAGTGCTTGGAAGTAAACAGCAGCATAGCAAGTGATTGAGGATCAATGCCACATGTGCAGGCTGTAGCCGTTTGGTTTATATAGCCCCACTTGCCCCTTGTCACCACTCTGTAAGTCTGCAAGGCTAAACGGATTTCGATGAAATTTTGCCACACCATCATGTCCTGGGTTAACACATGATACTTTTCATCAACATAGCATGTGATCGAAGCCGTGGGCATCAGCTTGTTTAAAATAATCTGGAAATACCTTCATGATAATAGAAATTAGGGTTTATGACAGATTTTTTTGATTCTTTTTAAAAAATCAAAAAAATAATTGATTTTTGATTTTTTTGATTTTTTTTCACTTTTTATTGGACTTTGAAGGATTTTAACTTGATTTTTATTATTTACACACTCATAACTGACAATATTCCAAATGTTGTCTAAAAAATCCCAGTGGTTCCAAAAGAAATAATTAATCTGAGGCTTGGTGTCAATCTGCATTAATATCATTCTTATTTTATCATCACTACTTTAAATCAATGAACGGTATCACATTCTCCATGTAAACATTTAATATTGAGTCATATTTAGAAATAACTCACACATACACTTTTATACTGAATGGGTAGGCCATTCAATAAAAAAGTGTTTCATAATATGTAAAACTGGTCAAGCATGTTTAATTTAAAACTATTAGCACTTTGAAATAATAATGGATTTGTGCATTATTGCGCATGTTATGTGCATATTTTTTGGCTAAAATGCAAATTGAAAAATTGTTCTTAATATGAAGAGGCGATGGATAGCAGGTGTTTTAATCATTAGACTTATTTGCTTGCACTTTTATAGAGGGCAAATCAAAAACCGTATGTTTCTGCTGTCCATAATTGGTTCAATACCTCCAATATCTTTGTCTCTTCCCAACACCATGGGCTTTAGTAGTAGTAGAGCTCCTTGTAAAAAAGCTTGTCCGGGAAGTACCATACCTATTTCTGCCACCAAACAGTGATGCTTACCTTGCTGTGTTCCGGAGCCAAAGGTGTGGGTGCTGCTTAAATTACAATAACATGAGACTTTCTATCTTTAGGTCTCAGGTTGACAAACGCGATTTGCGATACCATTTAGGGAACCACCTGGATGGTAGTGCAGTTGTAATAAGCAAATAAGATAGCTGTTTAACATCAAGTGAGTCTTTCGGTCGTTTTGCCATCCGATGCTATAAAAAAATTGGCTCAAGTGCTTGTGGAAACTATGTCCCCTCTCCCCACCCTGAAATATTTAGAACACACGGAAAAAACTTATTTTTACATTAGCTCTCTAGATCTAGAGACTTCTCCGATACATGGGATATACTTAACAAAACATCAACTATTTTCTTTACCATTTCAGTTTTGGTCTGAGCAACCGATTTCATGGGGACTTTCCTTCTGGGCTGCAGTCTCGAGTAGCACCTGAAGAGTACCAGGCGACAGTGGCTCGTATCAACAGCGTGCTAAAGAAGACGCTGCCCGTCAACGTCAAGTGGCTGTTCTGTGGCTGTGTGTGCTGCTGCTGCACCTTAGGATGCTCTCTCTGGCCTGTTATATGTCTAAGTAAAAGGGTATGTATCAACTTGAATGTATTTAGTATTATGTATTGACGATCTAAGCTAGGATGGGCTGCATACACTAGGCTGGGTTTTTTGAAGCAACATATGATAAGTGAGCTTCTGCCTAGACTAAACCATGATAAAGATCATGAATCCTCGAATGGGTGTGCAGGAGTAGGAAACTTTTTTGAAAACCCTAATTCTTCTTTATTAGGAAAGTGCGAAATGGCGAGCATGTGTGTCATATTCATCATTTCAGCAGAAAGACATCCACTGCTGGACATAGGCCTCTGCCTACATAGGCCTGGCCATTCTCGAGGCAAGTGTAACTAGTCAGTTAGTCGAATATTACTGTTAGATCTTCGCAAATGCTTACCTTAATACTGCTACAAATGTGCAGATCAACGCAGTCTATACTTTAAAGTGCAAAAAAAAGAGCTTAGATCGGAATAAAACGGAATTTTTATATATTTGGGGTAAGTGTAGCAGTTTCTGTATTACTATAGGGCTGTTGTTATAACAGTAAGCATTCTTAAAAAAGTTTTATTGGTGTTGAAGAGCATAATAGTTCCTCTATCAGACAATAGATGTCACTTATCTCAAAAGTGTACCAAAAAAATGATATTCAATATAGATACACTTGCCCCTTATCAATGACAGCTTAGCTACACTTGCCTCTGGACACTATATTTATTTTTATCCTTGCTGCTGTTAAAGTAACACCTAAATATTTATTTCTGATCATGCCACCCCCAAATAAACAAAAGTGCTATTAGGATTTAGGAAAAGAAATCAGGATATAAGGAAAGTGTTAATTCGGTGTAATAAGGAGGTTCCTTTCCTAAATCCTAATTAGGCTTTAGGGAAGGAAGCAAATTTCGCCGTCCTGATTACACTACACTGAATCAGAATCCTAACTCAGTTCGAGAGCGAACGTCTAAGCGGGTACACTATGGCGTCAACTTTAAAGTGTTAGGTTGGTGTAATAAAGAGGTTCCTTTCCTAAATCCTAATTAGAATTTCTGAATTCAGTGTAGTGTAATAAGCGCTTTATTACACTACTCTGAATTCAGCAATCCTAATTAGGAAAGGAAGCTAATTTCGGCCTCCTGATTACACTACACTGAATCAGAATCCTAACTCAGTTCGAGAGCGAACATCTAAACGGGTACACGACTATTACAAAGGCGTCAACTTTATCCAAGCACCAAAAAACATTTTTAATGCTTTAATGGAAGCATTCTCATAAAAAAATCCAATTCTAGTATCCTATCCTACTAATTAAACACAGAGAGATCATAAGTCGGATTAACATATAGGCAAGCTACTTTTTATCTAGGTAAGATGAACAGTTCCTGAGGGATGCGCGATAACATATGTCTATCTGTGATCAACCAAATTATACGTGCGTGGAGCCGCGGGCGTTGTCTAGTTTTCAATAATACCGTTTTTCAGATATTTATTTGAATAATTGTAACTGCTTTTTTTTTTCAAAAAGTACGGCCTTTCTTTCAGAATCTCCAAGACATTTATTACTTTCACAACTTTTTTAAATATGTCAGTATTGTTTCAGTCTGTGTTTTATCATGCAAACAATGTGCCTGTACTTATAAAATGAATAAAACTATCCAAAGATCTTACTCCCGACTGGTTCGGGCTCAAACCAAATTGAGCTAACGTCAATTCCTAGAGAAATGCAGTACGAATTGACACCAACACGAATTCAAATTCGATTGATACAGAACTCGATCCAGTCGGGAGTAAGGCCATGCTAAAAAGAGATTTTAAAAGTTAAACATTTTCAATTTATGTCTAGTTGCATATGTCGTTGATGTATTTTATACCAAACTATCACTTCTTTTTCTATAATTACCACCATTTTGATGCAAAGAAACACTTTAAAAACATTTAATACATCCACTCCTTTCGCTCGTCGCGAGCCAACTGAGCGTCCTGAATGCTTTTACACTTTCTTACTTCTTTCCTAATTAGGAAGCTAGGTGAGTGAGGAAGGTAGGAACCTTTCCTGACTGGATAATTAGGAGCCTAACCAACCTAACTCCTATTCCTATCACACTTTCCTTATTACCTGATTTCCTTTCCTAAATCCTAATTAGAATTTCTAAATTCAGTGTAGATTAACAAGAGCTTAAGTTGTACTATACACTATGAACATCATGATATTACCTATGTTCTATTGCAGTGTTTTTCAAACTGTGGGTCGCGACCCCCTGGGGGGTCGCTGACACTGTACAGGGGGGTCGCAGTCGATTAGAATTAAAAAGTTTTATAGTTCTTAATATTATATTTATTAAAAAGCCTTACCGCCACCGCCGCCGCCGCTTAGGGTGAGGGGGTCGCGGTCATTAATTTTTACGAAAGGGGCCCGCGTAGTGGAAAAGATTGAAAAACACTATTCTATTGCAACTTCATTCACAAAGCAGCCCCATTCTCATTCACTACAGGCTATTACCTCTTAAAGTTTTTGATTGTGTGTGTATCCGGGATAAACTCGATTTGTAGGACTATTTTGAACTTTGTTTCCTCTTGAAAAAAAATTGGTAGATAATTTTTATTGATATCAATTAAAGTTATACGCGTGTGAAGCTGTTGGTTAGTTTATTAATAAATAGATAGCTATCAAGTATGACTGATATATTCCAGATAAAATGTGGTTCCTTGTATTGTCTACGACAACCCGCCTATACAACGATGGATTTATCTTTTCTAGGTACGCAGTTAGGGCACCTATTTTGGGTGCCGATCTGCGAGAGAACATTCGACAAAAAATTGTCGACGACGCCAAAAAATAGTTTCTTCCAGTTTCAAAACAAAGGCTTGGTTAAATACATAATAATACATTAAAAACATTCATATATTTTGATTTCAATTCAAATATTCGGTTTATGGCAGACAGGAAAACTTGAAGTAGGTACTTGAATTATACAAATACAAATACTTGAATTATTCCATTGTAATTTATGTTCCGGCAACGACAAAACACGGTGTCGATAGCGGTATTTGTTGCAATAATTAATTATGCCGTTATGTGTTGTTTACTAACTACGTCTTTAATTACCGACTGTCGTGTACTCCAATAAGTATAATAAGTTGGCTTTTACATATTCTGATTTAATACAAAAACAAACTTATCATTACAAGAACAACGCAATAACATATAACATGAGACATTTTAAAACACCTATTAATTTAATGAAGATGCAATTTTAATAAAGAAATAATATTTCTTTATAAAAGTTAACAATATTAAACACATTCAAAGTACAGTCGACCGCAAATTAGTCATTAGTCGTAACCATAGAAATCTTAATAATAAAGTAATAGAAATGTTATCTAATCTATTTTACTACAGGAACGCATGTCGCCGGTTTTCCGCCACCAACACATAAATACTCAATCACGCCCATCATGTTTCTAACATTCAATGCAAAATAAACTAAGCTTAAAAATAAATCCGCAGCTAGATATGGTGCAAAATGGTATGGTGCAATATGTCTTCTCATTGTTGAAGAGCCAAATAAATACTTACTTACTTACTCCTCTGGCTCAGCGACCCAAAGTGAGTCATGGCCTCCGAAACAAGAACTCTCCACTTTCCTCGATCTTGCGCGATATCTCGCCAGTTGGTAGCTTGAAACTCACATAGATCAGCCTCCACAGCATCTCCCCAGCGATATCTGGGGCGACCTAGCCAAATAAATAAATGAATAAAATACTATTTTAGTGACTCTGCGTCCAGAACAGCACTGATGATCAAGCAAACAGTTCGCGCACTGGTGTCCATAAATACACCTGTACGCGGCGACAAGTTCACGCTCCTTTGCCACTATTATCTTTATTTAGATTTCTATGGTCGTAACGCTTGAATTACGAAAACCACCCTTACTGCTTACGAAATAAAGACGCTTACAAGGTCAAACTGTTACCAATGTCGTGAGGTCAACTGTAATGTACATAGACGATATAAGGTAAGGCACGTTCCAAGGTCACGACTAAACTTGTATGGAAATTTAAATTCCGACTAATTTGATTATTTGACAGTTCTAAAATTGTTGCCATCACTTTTATGTATCTACTATTAGTAAAAGAGAGCAATAGTTTAAAATAAGTATAGTTCATGAACAAGAGAACATAACATAACATCACGCCTGTATTGCCCCGAAGGGGTAGGCAGCGGTGTATAGTACACCCACATTTCGCCAGTTATGTTGTGAGTCCCATGTAATAGGGGGCGAGCCTATTGCCATTAACCGGGCACAAATCCAGACTCCGGGCTGCTACTGAGAATTTCCTAATGAAAAAACCCAATAACACTGCCCGACCCGGGAATTGAACCCAGGACCTCACGCTCAGCAGTCGCGCTTGCAACCACTAGACCAACGAGGCAGTCAAGTGTTGGATGAACAAGAGAATCGACACCAATATGAGTCGAGATTTTAACAATACGAATGAGTATCTACTTAATTAGAAACACAGTGATAAGGTTGTATTTTTCTTTACAGACGCAACACTCTCTCAACAAACTCTTGGAATGGGAAAACAGTCGACTTTACAATAAGTTGGGACTTCGCTGGCGACTCACCAAGCAACACTGCGACTCCTCCTCCATGATGGAATACGTACTTCTCATAGAGTTTATTCCTAAAATACCCATATACAGGCCCGACTAAGAGTCACGACCCCAGTGGCATAGACTAACTCTATTGTAAATATAACACATAAATCATTAATAAAACTACGTCATTGCATCTCGAAGATAACAACTAATTTGCATGGCCAAGCCAATGAATCTATAAGCTAGGATCGAATGTAATTGAGGAACAGCATAGGTGGATACTGAATCACTATCATAATCAGTATTACTGATTATGTCAAAATCTTTTAAAATTTACACATTGTTACCGTCGCTGAGCGAGCACGATTGCGGTATAATTAAGAATTAAAGTGTTGGAGACATAATAGTGTCGTTCCTGACATTGTGCTGTTTATTGTAAATATAAGAAAATGGTACATATTATAGATATATGTACATATACACACAGACAAATAAGTGCTACTGTTCAATGCTTTTTGTGTATAGATGTCGCATTATGAGAATCGCAAGCTTAGACTGCAAATGTTATCGCAATGTGTATATATTTTTAATGAATTTTACAATAAAATGTATCTATAGCTTTTGAAAGCTGCAAAATGTAATGTTAATGAACTTCTGATGTACCTAGTAAGTACTATAACTTGTATTTTATGTGATCGGCTAAGTGCTAGCAGCATGTATGGAACATACTAGTTTTTTGTTTAATGTGCAATTTGTACTGCATCAATACTCGAATTTACAGAATTTTATCCGTATTCGAACTCGCTGTTTTCGTCTAAAACATTGCTTCAGATACGTTTATATCTGAAAGTTTATGTTATCGGCGCCCTTTTATACTTATACGGCCAAAATTAATATCCTATCTATCCACGATTTGCTGTACTAGAGATAGGAATTTGACATAAGCTTCATACTAAATATGTCAAATTTCTATCTTTAGTAGGGTAAATCGTGGATAGATTGGATTTAATTTTGGCCGTTAATGATCGAAAATGTAGATTACCGTTGAGTACCAGTTTGTGGCACAGCGCTTTTCAACGTGTGAGTCGCGACCGCCTGAGGGTCTCTGTAAAGAGAGGTAGAAGTCTCTAAAAAAAAATTGTAGTACTAGTACCTATGTCTAGCGTATGGCGAGGGGGTCGGACATTTTAACAAAGGGGTCGCTCTATGGAAAACGTTGAAAAGCACTGGTGTAGTAAGTACTACGTAAAGTTGACAACACGAGAATGGTAACAGTTCGACCTTGACAGTGTATTTCGTAGGCAATAAGGGCGGTTTTCGTAGTTCAAGTGCTCCCACTGACGTGTGGGCCGACTGTACGATTCTGCATGTGTTACATTGTTGTGTTTACTACTTCCTGAACTTAATCAATGGAACACCTGTCAATTATGTATGCTCAAAACATGCCTCTATTTTTTGTGATGTCATTGTTTTTAATTTTATACCTATACAATTCATTGTGCGTTTACATTTCAGGCTGACCTATTTCGATAAGATTAAAGCTATAATGTAAAGGAAATATCAATATCGTACTACGCATTTGGAATACTATAATATGTACCAATTAATAGTGCATTGTCATAACATCATTCATTTGCATATTTCGTAAAAAATGGTCTATTGCTGGTTTGAATACAGTAATTTTTACTTCCAAGTCATGTTTACTTTTCTTTTTGTTTACTACAAGATATTCAAAATGTTTATGTTTGGAAGAACAAATCGTAGTATCACTACTGTTATGAACAAATCTATGTTTCTATAGAACAAGTAATATAACTGTAGTGAAAAATCTACATCGAGTATAAATGTACCGCCGCAGTAAAGTCTCTTTTTTTCTCACTTGTCTTATTTAGTAAACAATCTTAGCATGTCTCTTTATTCAAATAACGACTGAAAAAATATAATTACTAGTTCTGCACATGTAATTAGGTTAAAAAATGTTATTTAGTGCCTGAAATTGTTAACATAATGTCTTTTAATAATTATTATTGACGAATTGGATTAAAAAGACATGCCAAGATTGTTTATTAAATAAAACATGTAATAAAAACAGACTAGTTATTCTCATAACAATCGCGCAGCACATCCTCGTCAGCGCTATTTTTATTCACATTTATAGAACGAACTCTATTGATATAGGTCAGTGGTTATTATTCCTTCAATTCATTCTCATCATCGCAAATGTTTTGTCATACGTTCTTTTTATAATTTTAAGCGTATACTTATATTGCTATATGTATGTTATGTACCTGAATGACAAAATTAGTTTCTGTAGGAACTATTGGAATCTGATACCGTAGCGAAAGTTATATATCGTGAAACCGATTCTAAAATATGTGCTAGGGTAATGTTTGGGACTGTGTTATTAGAAGATTAGCTAATTCAACGTGTTATTGAAATAATTGAAAACCTCTTAAGGAGTCATTACTTTTTTTTTTATTTTTTTTTAAATTTATTCATGACCATGGATACATGTCCTTCAGTCGTAATCATTGAACATATTATACTTGTATCCTAGTAAAGTGATGGAAACTTTACTAGGTTGCCGAGAGGGGATGATGAGATAATACGAAAGTCATGATTTTCAACTTTGTACCATTTATCCACACTTGTACACGTTAACGAGCACTTAACATTTAATAATCCACCATTATTACACATTAACACTCGAAGAAACACAAATTTTGGAAAATAATACAAAATCCACAACATGATCTTTACGAATTTTCCCGCCAACCAAAGGAGTCATTATACTCATCAGTGTGAACAACTTTTACTATGGGACAAACCCTGAAATCGCGAAACAGACAAAATGTAGGGATCAGTTGATTTTTTTTCCGCGCGTTGATTTTTTTTAACCTTGAAAGGTTGGGTTTCAGTACAATGACCCCTTAAGGGGTTTCCAGTTATTTCAATAACACGTTGTATCATCGACCATACAGCACAATAGACGCCTATTGTTGAATATATTACTTACATTTAATTCTGTCAACTAGCCGAGGTACGAGGCAGCGGGTTACTGCAATCCGATTGGCCCTACAAAGGCGGCTATTTTCTACGGCTCACAGAAGTGGTCGAAAATAATTCAAAATTTTCGAGTAGCGAATAGGGGCGACCTATATAAGATCTATTACATTACGCGTAATATAACTGTGCCGCTCTGATACCAGGCTTTGTGAAGGGCCGTGCAGGTACAGTAGCGTAATAAGTGTGAGCAAGACATAGGGGTCCACCGCCATCTTGCCACTCGGATGAACAATGGCGCAATGTCTTGCCGCCATTGCGGCGCATGCGCGCTACTGGTTTGGTTGCAAAATTGACTACTGCGCAACCACCTGTTGCTCACTTAACAGCGGCACAGTTATATACACACCGGCACAATTAGCGGAACAGAAAAAAAAGTGAGACTATGAGATAATAACGCATATATTTGACGAAAATTTAATCTACTACTATTATAAAATTGTTAAATGTCAGTTGTCTGTTTGTTTGTTTGTTCTAGCATCACTATAAAACTACTAGACCGATTTTGTTGAAAGGGTTTGTGACTAAAAGCTTATGATTTGACTTAAAAACTGGTATGTATTTTACCTCGCTACGATGACGGCAACCGGTGATTTTTAAATATATTTTTCTACAACATTTTGCATACATCAAGGTTAATAAGGCGCTCATCACAGATTAATGATATGCGCTCATATCCAGCTGTCATTCACACGCATGCGCTCTGGCGCGCGCCTCCATAGAGAAAATACGGCTGCTAAATAAATTGCATTAAAAACTTTTTGGTCGGGCCGAATTTTATAGAGTAGAAAAAAAAATCCTGTCGTAATGTGGGTGGTGCCATCTTGGAAATGCAGTCTTTTGAGCCAACCGAAAATCAGAATCTTTCGACTTACAGACAAGGACCGGAAGCTACCTCTAAATTGCGATTTCTCTAATTTTTTGTATGAAAAGCAATAAAATTTAGAAGTACCTAAACGATGTTATATTGTATCCATCTTAATATACGAATAAGCATAAAGTTATCTTGGTGTAACTAAAAAAATACTATTTTCAGTCTACAATTTTTAATTACCTTCTTCAAGTATATTATCTTATCTTCTTAATCTTAATCTTAACTATTATAAAATTGTAAACGTCTGTTTGTTTGTTTGTTCCAGCATCACGCTAAAACTACTGGACCGATTTTGATGTTTTTTTTTTGTTTGAAAGCTGATGATCTGACTTAAAAACTGGTATGGGTTTTGAGAAAGAAAGAAAAAAGGAATAAAAATTCGTGGATTGCGTACTCACCCGACAGATCGAAGCTTCTATGCATTTGCACGAGCGGATAGTAATGTACGATGGAGTGGAGTGGAGTGGAGTGGACAGGGGTTGGGACTGGGGATGGGACTGGGGACGGGACTGGGGACGGGACAGGGGACGGAACATGGGACGGGAAATGGGACGGGACATGGGATAGGACAGTGGGACGGCACATGGGACTGGACATAGGATGGGACATGGGACACAGTGGGCCGTGGGACAGAGGGACTGTAGGACAGTGGCACGGTGGGACGGTTGGACAGTGGGGCAGTGGGGTAGTGGGGCAGCGGGGCAGCGGAGCATTGGGGTAGCGGGGTAGTGGGGCAGTGGGGTTGCGGGGCAGCGAGGCAGCGGGACAGTGGGGCAGCGGGGCGAGGCAGTGGGGCAGCGGGGCAGCGTGCCAGCGGGGCAGTGGTGTACCGGGGCAGTGGGACTGTGGGATAGTGGGGCAGTGGGGTAGCGGGGCAGCTGTGCAGCGGTGCTGCGGGGCAGCGGGGCAGTAGGGGAGTGGGGCAGCGGGGCAGTGGGATAGTGGGGCAGTGGTTTACCGGGGCAGCGGGGCATTGGGATAGGGGGCAGCGGGGCAGCGGGGCAGTGTGGCAGCGGGACAGTGGGGCAGCGGGGCAGTGGGGAAGCGGGGCAGGCTGTGGGGCAGTGGGATAGTGGTGCAGCGGGGCAGTAGGGCAGTGGGGTAGTGGGGCAGTGGGATAGCGGGGCAGCGGGGCGGCGGAGTAGTGGGGTAGCAGGGCAGCGGGGCAGTGGTGGGCAGTGAGGCAGGCAGTGGGGCATTGGGGCAGCGGTGCATCGGGGCAGTGGGGTAGCGAGGCAGCAGGGCAGCGGGGCAGTGGGGCAGCGGGGTAGCGGGGCAGTGGTGTAGCGGGGCAGTGGGGCAGCGGGGCATTGGGGTAGCTGGGCAGTGGGGCAGCTGGGCACCTGGGCAGTGGGGCAGAGGGGTATCGGGGCAGCGGTGCAACGGGGCAGCGGGGCAGCGGGACAGTGGACTGGACTGGAATGGACTGGACTGGACTGGACTGACGTGGGTTAGCAGAATTTAACGCGAGCGGAGCCGCGGGTAAAAGCTAGTTAGACATAAAATAACAAATTGATTAACATCTTTTAACAACGACTTTGAAAAGTCTTCGTTATTTTTTATTGAAAAATAAAGAAATTTGAAATAAGTGAAATTTTTAGATGATTATGAACCATCACAGAAAATAAAAAAAAGTAAGCATTAAATGATTTAACAATAAAATTAAAGCATAATTAATAACGAGTGTTTCCCCCTCTTGCTCTGATTACGGTTTCCATTCGTCTGGGCATGCTACAGATTATGTTATCGATGATTTCTTGAGGCAACCGCTCCCACTCAAGTAATGCGTTTCCAAGTTCATTCAGATTGTTGGGGGGTGGCATTCTGGATTTAACCCTTCTTTTTAGCAAGTCCCAGACATGCTCTATCGGATTCATATCGGGGGAATTTGCTGGCCACTGCATCACCGGTATACCTACGTGGCTCAGATATGCCTGTACCGATTGTGCACTATGAGCACGAGCATTATCTTGCATTAGAATAAAGTCGTCACCAATAAATGGGGCAAATGGTACAACATGTTCTTCTAAAATGTCTCTGATGTATCGATCTGCTGTCATGGTCCCTCCTGTGACTATCACTAACTCCGTGCGAGCTCCCAAACATATCCCTCCCCAAACCATAATCGAGCCGCCACCATAAGCCACTGTGTGTTCAAAATTAGACTGTATGTGGCGTTCTCCTTTGCGTCTCCATATTCGCTGTCTCCCATCGATCTGTTTTAAAAGAACTCTGCACTCATCAGTAAAGAGAACCTGCTGCCATTCGTTCAAATCCCAATGACGATGTTCTCGCGCATAGCTTAATCGGTTTACGCGGTGACGTCTCTCAAGTTTTGGGCCTTTGGCAGGTATATACGACCCTAAACCAACTTCTTCAAATCTCCTGCGAACTGTACGCTCACTTACTCGTACTCCTCGAACGTCTTCCAGTTCATTTCGAGCTTGTACAGCCGTTAGTCGCGTATTCCTACGAACTCCAAGTTGTAAAAAACTGTCATCTCGCCTCGATGTACATCTTTTTCTACCTTGACCCCTCCTCCTCACAAGAGAATTAGACGACCTGTACCGCTGGATGCTGCGATGAATCGTTGATACTGGTCGACGAAGCCTTGAGGCAATCGATCTGTAGGTATGGCCATTTCTTCTCATTTCATCAGCCCTAATGATTTCCAGTGATGTTAAGTCAGGCATAATAAAGAGCTTTTAATAAACAAAATTGCCTATAGAATAACAAATTTATAAAAAACCATTAAGTGCAATTTTTCAAAAAAATTACAATTACGAAGTTATTACTCGAACAAGTTGACAAAACGTATTGTTCGGGAAAATAAAACAAATGAATGAAAAAAGTGTATGTCATCTAATTTTCTATTTTCAAATTTGACAATAAATTAAAAAAATATCATAACTGGCCAGTTCCTCAAGTAAAAGATTTTAAAATCCTGCTTTTTTTGTGTTCCGCTAATTGTGCCGGTGTGTATATTACGCGTACTGTAGTCAGATGTCTTGACAGAAATCGGTCGTCTGTTATGAGGCGTATATGGGCTGTATGGTCAATGGCTTATATATATAATGTTACGTAACGTTAGGTGAAATCCGCCCTCTTTTCTCTTTTCAACATGTTGTGAATGAGATTAATGTGACGGGCCGGTATGACTTATCATCGCTAATAAACTTATCCGTAATCATAAGATATTGAAACGTAGATCGCTCGGAATGTTCTCTTGCCACCTACACGTTTTAGTTATTGTAAACTGTTTGAACGCAACGGTTGAAAAGCGAACAGGGTATGTTGACAGTAAGTTGTAATTTAAGGAAGTGTAAATATTTTAAGAACTTATAATAGATTATTTTTGTTCAAATAATAAACTTCACTACATGTGATGAAGTTATACATCTTTTATTGCAAAAACTCACCACCATTCTTTCGTATTTAGTGTTCCCGCAAATCAGTAGGTACTGCTCCCCGATTTAGAACCACACGATAACCTGTTGTAACGATTCGGTTTGTTATCTCATTTTCTCTCGCTGCTCGAATCCTAAGACGAAACGAGATAACAAACCAAATTGGTCGACAGCTGGTCATCGTGTGGTAGTTCTGAATCGGGGAGCTAATAATCCTCTTCACAGGAGACGAGTGATCTTATCAATGGTTATAACGATAAGCTACAGATCGGTGACGCTGCTTTTTTTATTTTATTTTTTATTGTATAGGATGGCGAAACGTGCTAAAGGCCCACCTGATCTTAAGTGGTTACCTTTGCCCATGACAACAACCTTTGTCAATACCACCTGAGCTGTTGCCAAATGGTACCGCAAGTTGGTTCGCCAAACTGAGACATGAAGATGGAAAGTCTCATGTGATTGTAATTTCACCGGCACCCGTACCCTTCAGACCGAAACACAGCAATGCAAGCATCACTATTTGGTGGAGAAGTAGGCACGGTGGTAGTACTTCCCCGGACGAGCTCTTTCACAAAGTAGCTCTACTACTGCTTACCATCACTCGACTCTAATAGGCGTTTGACGGTCTTGTCAATTTATCCCACGTTCTGTCGGTAGTAACAGCGTGTCGTCCGTCAACCGCTGGGTGCTATTCACAGCGTGTCCCCCTTCAACCGCCGGGTGCTATTCACAGCGTGTCGCCCGTCAACCGCTGGGTTCTATTCACAGCGTGTCGCCCTTCAACCGCTGGGTGCTATTCACAACGTGTCGTCTGTCAACCGCTGAGTGCTATTCGAAGCGTATCGTCTGACAACCGCTGTCTGTGTGCTATTCATTAGTTTTAACTATATTCATTAGAAAACAACTCATTACTACTGTATTAAAGATCTCAAATCGTGGGCCCCGGCTGTCTTGAAGAGTACAGATGGCAGTAGCTCCGTGTAGACAACATTTACCTCATAAGTACAATAGGTTTAAACAGGATGAAATTTAAAGGCGGTCACTGGAGGGAAAGGGAGGGTGGGTATGTTGAGCATTTTTTCCCTGCAACTGATCGTGTGATAGTTATTGTTTACCTAGCCTTAATCAACAATATTTTAAAGTTTCATACAAGTGTTGTAGCTTAAGAAAACATCACAAACCATTATGCATACTTACTGGACTGTTTCTGGTTTTTGTATCAACTTATGTAAAAATTATAATAATAAAGAACTTTTAAAAACAAACAAACAAACTGGAGGGAAAATACCTTAAAATATGGTTATGGTGGGCCTGCGTTAATTGCGTCCTGATGACATGACCGTGCCGAGACGTGGACACTGACAGTTGGGCTAGTCCACAAATTCAAAGTCGCTCAGCTAGCTATGCTTGGAGTTTCTTTGAAGGATGAAATCCGTAACGAGATTATAACAGGAGAAGAACCGGAGTGACCGACATAGCTTGTAGGATCAGTAAGCTGAAGTGGCAGTGGGCTGGCCATGTCTGTCAAAGGACCGTTGGCCGCTAGAGCAGCCGAGGCCTTGAGTGAAGATCGCAAATCGGCAAACGTAGTGTAGGGCGCCCCCCAGCCCCGTGGACCGACGACCTGATGAAAGTAGCTGCGGGGAATTGGATGCGGAAGGCAGAGGACCGAGAGTTGTGGCGCAATTCTGGAGAGGCCTATGTCCAGCAGTGGACTGCGATAGGCTGAGTTGATGAATAAAATTAGCCTGCAAGTTACTCAGATATACACTGGTATAGTCAGCAACGAAATTAGGTCAACACTGTCTCTAAAGTTTTAAAACTGATTTATGAAAGAAAACTTGCTACTTTTTTAAACAAATTCTTACATGTATTTAAAACAATAACAGTTTTCATGATATTATTAAATAAACATTTCGAAATAATCATCGGCTTTCGTTGCTGTCTGTACTACACGTCAAAAAAAAATCAGCATGTATTGTGCTGATGGAACCCTACGAGTAAAGGTGTAGTAGCTTCTTAAATCGTTGATGGAACCCCACTTGGTCGCTGAACTACCTGAGTCGTCATTTTATTATAAAATGCTGACTAAGAATTTCTAAAAGAAATTAGCACCCATAAACCGCAACCGTGCTTGTAATTTTATTGAACTAAACAAACGAAGCAACTGTTTTTAGTGTGCTACTACATCATAAGTCAGCATTAGTCATCTATACATATAAAAGGCTTTGTCCTGAATGAATGACTGACGGATCAACGCACAGCCTAAGCCGCTGATCGTAGAGACCTGAAACTTGGAGGGTGTGTTCGTTGTATGACGTAGGCATCCGATAAGAAAGGATTTTCCGAAATTATATCCCAAAGGGGGGCAAAGTTTGTATGGGACAACGTGATTCCTTGGTCCAATCTACTTCAAATTTTGCATAAACCTTTTTTAACAGAATTGATGGAAGACGTGTTTCGTATTTTATTGAAATTCATCCCCTAACGGGGTTAAAAAGGGGTAAAAAGTTATTTTGGCGGTGATTTGCTTCGAAGTTGATATCAATACTTTTACAATTACACCGTACTATAGTACTATATTAGTACCTCATTTGAAGGTTTCTAAGCATAAAGGTTACGACACGGCCTCATAGGGACGTAGATTTCGAAATCTGAAATGGTAAGGAAATGTCTGTTTTTTTGTTCGAGCATCACGCTAAAACTACTGGACCGATTTTGATGAAACTTTTTGTGTTTGAAAGTTGATGACTAGACTTTGGATGGAAGTGGGTGTAAGTGGATGGCGGTGGAAGGAGGTGGAATGGGGTGGAAGGAGGGGGAAGTGGTGGATGGAAGTGGACGGAGGTGGAAGGAGGAGAAAGGACGTGGAAAGTGGTGGATGGAGGTGGAATGTGGTGAAAGGAAGTAGAAGGAGGTCGATAGAGGTGGATGGAAGTGGAAGGAAGTGGAATGAGATGGAAGGAGGAAGTTTGGACAGGTTTAGACATAATGCGGGGCAACAATAGGGCAAGCTTCATTTTATGTTAATTATTAATGATGGCACCCGGTCCATACGTGAAGTGTTTGCGAACAAAAGACAATAGCGCGAGGCCTGGCAACATGCGGCAGGCCTATGGGTTTTGTCACTCGGAGATACAGCTTGGCTACCTGCACGTTCCTAACCAAAAAGCAGGTCATTAATTGCATTATTTCAATTAGATTAGATTTCCGCATCCACGCGTGCGAAGCCGCGAGCAAAAGCTAGTTACTGTATATTTAACCCAGTTTTATTTCAACGCTGAATGCATCGAACTTATGATTTACTGAGACGTATTAGAGTTTAGGCATAGTATCAAGATTTTTTTAATTTTCAGTGACGCAATACTAATATAGTCAGAAATCTTTCCGGTGAACCACCACTAAGGCTAAAATCGCTTACACTCAATGTTTGATGGCAGCCGTAGCTACGTGTAATGTAGCAGGATTCGTTCAAGGGATTTTGTCGACAAAATGTTGCACCGGGAAGTATCGTGACCGCACCTACAATTCTGTAAGAGTTTCATTATAAAAGTATAAAAATGTTATAAGGTCCACAAACACTGACACTGATAGCCTAGCGGTTGAACGCTTGCCTTCCATGCAGGAGGGTGTGAGTTCGATCCCGGCCCGCACCTTTGACTTTTCGAATTCATATGCGGATTTATATTCGATTATCACTTGCTTTAACGGTGAAGGAAAACATCGTGAGGAAACCTGCACACCTGAGAGTGCTCCATACAGTTCTCAATGGTGTGTAGTCCGCCAACCCGCACTAGGCCAGCGTGGTAGACTAAAGCCTTAGCCTTCTCATACTGAGAAGAGGCCCGTGCCCAGCAGTGGGACAGTAATGGGCTGGTTATGTTATGTTAAGGTCCACAACAAAAAGAGGATTTTAATTGGAATTATTAGATTTACTTTGTTATAAATTACTTCATCATATACACATAAGTAAATACTCAAGGCACTTAACATTATGGTCCCTTCAAATAATACACTTAAAGTTATGACACAAACAGAACAATAAAAAAATATACAAAACTGACACCTAAAAGAATTTTCTAGATATAAATAAACTATAATTTCAGACCCGCTGGCTACATAATTTTTAAATACTACGTTTTACGATAATGCTTGTAATTTAAAATAATACACCGATAATCCAAAAATACAATATGAACGCTGCATTCTTAAAAAGCAAGAATGACGATGGATTGCATAATATAAACTCGACTAGTGTTAGTAAAATCTCTGATAAAAATACGAAAATTATTGCAGTAAACCACACTTTGCGTCACAAAGTATATGGATACCATCACAGCTGTCTAGATTTACAATAAACATAAGAAATCATAATTAAATCAATTAAAACAAAGAATCAGATCGAAAAGAGTCTACACAACCATTACAAATAATATCTACAATATCTAATTTAGGGACGTTATTTCATACAAGCTCTTATTATTTACATTCAGTCGTTGGAACGTTACTATTCAATATATTAATTTCATATAAGCCCGAAATGGTAATACAGCAAATAGCGGGCACTTACGTTATTATGGCAACATTAGTGCGAAAACGCAAATAAAACATTATGATTGTACAAATTCATGGCTCCACGGCATTTTGTGATGTGTGATGAAACTTCCGTTTATAATAATTTCATCGCCAGAAATATTCCAAATTATTGGACGGAAATGGTTCTCCTTTTACATAAAAATCGTATTGCACCATGGGAAAACCAATCTCCATCGAAAAAGACTTAATTGTCTGCCATATCCATCGACCATACAACCTATAGACACCTCATAACAGGCGACCGATGTCTGCAACACATCTAAGAAATTTTACTAATGTAGGTCGTCACTAATCGCCACTTGAAATCTTCAAATCAGTTTCGACCACTTACATGAGCCGTCAAAACTGCCGCGTTAGTAATTAGCCAATAGCCGCCTTGGTAGGGCCAATGGAATTGCAGTACCGCCTCAGCTAGTGGCAGAAGTTAAGTACGCATTATATTTAACATTAGGCGTCTATTGGGCTGTATGGACGACGGCCATATCTCAAGGAAGTTGTAAAGTACCTTTTACAAAATAGTGACATCGTAATAATATGGTGGACGTCAGTCTTGGTGTAACAGTATCACATTTAACACACAATTTATCTAAACCAGCGGGGACGAAGCGCGAGGCATAACCGAAGAACTCTTTGTTTAACTCATCTGTACGTAGTTAATAGGGAATTGTCCTTTCAACCCGTTGCATTCACCGAAGTACCACTCTTCGTTGATTTTGTATCTGACTTGTATAGTATCGCCTGTGACGAAGCGTAGGTCACCGGGCTGCACGGGCTCGAAGTCGTACAGTGTAACAGCGATGCCGATGAGTGGGGGAGGCGGCGCTGACTCGTTCGGCAGAGGAACCTTGATCTCCACGTAGTTCGACGGGAACAGACCCTGAGCGCCGTTCCTCAAACTGCCACACAGCCATTCTTGGTCCACTCGCCTTATCAACTTTATCCTCGAGTTGGCCTGGAAATAACAACAAAAAAACTTGAGCCATCGAACTGTGGGTGTGTTTGCTTATCTATTGTAGCCTCATTTCGCAGTCGACATAATTATCGTGCCTAGTCGCCGCTATACATACAGTATTTAGAGTTCTCACGATATTTGTATACCTAACTGTTTTTATTAATAAATATGAGTTTAAAAACCCCTGACTGAGTAAAAGCTAGAAAAACATACATTGCCAACGAAAGACGTCATACAATTATTATTGTCGAGAGCTTGTTGATAGTTGTATTGTTACGAACAAAAGTGAATGAAAATGAAGTTGAGTATATAATACTAGCCGACATTGGTGCCAGTACTAGATTTATTAATAACCGTCTAGTGCCTAATGAATGGTCAATCGGTATCTAAGGACGCGGATTCAATTGATCGGGCGTAATTAGTGACCTAATAAAAAGATGCTCACGCGATAAGTACATCCTCATATTAAGGATTCCGACCTTCTGTGAGAAGTGAAGCGTAATGACCCGTATTGTTCATCTACTTTGCGATTGTTACAAGATTTATAACTGGAACAATGATATTTAAAAGTATAGATATGTCATACCCTAAAAAAACAAAAGAAAAAAATGATCCGTAGGTACTCAGCGGCAGCACAATACACATAAACTAGTACCTACCAAAGTAAGTAAGTTGGTTACTTCAAGTTACTTTCGCGTCATAATTGGAACACTGTACACACATGACGGCATTTTAGTTTTTTTTTGTCACCCGTCACGCTCGGCGCCTTACCTAACTCGGATTAATAGAAAAACGTCCCAATTAGGACGTTTTCGAGTATTCAGACTGCGAGCGCTAGTAACATATCTGTACTTTTAAATATCATTGAACGGAACCCATGACCCGTTCTGATTCACTAATAGGTGATCATCATAATTACGAAACATTGCGTGTTTGTCTTTTAGTGAATTGTAAACCAAGTAGGTATCGCACGGGTTAAAGACTTGGCTAGATAATTATAATTAACTTTCTCTTTATAATCAGACCCCGCTCTTACTACAATAACACAGACGATTGTAATAAGCGAAACCAAGAATAGTAGTACTTCAAGATAAAGACGGTTTATATTTACCGCAGAGTTTTTCGATAGTTGTTTACGTTGTCACGTCGATTACAGTATTTACAGTAGCCCCACTTCTAAAAACTGTCCTAGGATCCTACGCAGTGGCGTAGCTATCGTAGGGCTGGGCGGGGCAGTGCCCGGGGCCCCCAAGCTCAAGGGGCCCCTCGGCCCATTGAACGACGTTCGAAAAAGTTATATATTATCCTAGTTGAATAAAGAATGTTCGACTTTAAACTTTTTGCCCCGGGGCCCTTGGTTACATAGCTACGCCACTGATCCTACGTGAAAAATCATAGGTACCTACATATCAAACAAAAATTTAATCAATCTCTCAATCATCGCAGAATAAGTTAGAACTAATGTTGCCAATATCCCGCTGTCAGTAGTCAGCAGGACGTCTCGTTTTACAGCTCTCTGAGGACGCGTCCCGCCAGCACCCTGAGCGACATAACATAACATCACGCCTGTATTTCCCCGAAGGGGTAGGCAGAGGTGTATATTACACCCACTTTTCGCCAGATATGTTATAGTCCCATGTAATAGGGGGCGAGCCTATTGCCATTGACCGGGCACAAATTCAGACTCCCGGCTGCTACTGAGAATTTCCTAATGAAAAAACCCAATAAACACTTTGCCCGACCCGGGAATCGAACCCAGGACCCCACGCTCAGCAGTCGCGCTTGCAACCACTAGACGCCTAAAATCCCACTTTTTCATCCTAAGTTGCCAATTTGGATCGGCCAGCGAAGAAGCCAGGAAGAACCCGAAGAAGCGCACGACGCGACGTAAGCGGGCGACTGCAGATTGTAACAGCCTCGGTAACAGCTGTTATGCATTTTTTCTACGTCCAGTTTTTTTTTGCCCCGTCCCGATTTTTAGGGCTCCGTACCCAAAGGGTGCCAAAGGGTCCCGTTTGGCACACATTGGCACACTCTCACTACGCAGTTTGTCTGTCCGTCCGTCCGTCTGTCTGTCACAGCGCTGTATCTTTTGAACTTTTGTCTTTAGATGAACTCTCAGTTTCTATGGGGTATCAGATCGATGGGTGGTACGAAGCCCTTACTGCGTGAGTCCGACTCGCGGTTGGCCGGTTTTTATTATTATTATTTAAATCCCGATATTTGTAAAAACGCCAGATGGCAACGCAAGAATTGACACACTTTCCATAACTTCCTGTTCGATATACAAATAGCCAACACTACTAATCTAACCAATTTTAAGACTATAGTTAAGATTACGACGGTAAATAAATATGAACTTATGAGTCATAAAAATGTATACTCAAGTTATCTAATTTATATCTTATCACAAGTACACAACAACACCAACACAATCCCCGCCGCGTGTCGTCTTAATTTGCTACAAAAAATTCAGAAGTGTATCAAAATAAATGATAATTATAATTTTATTATCTCTAATGCGTACGAAAATGTGCGCACTTTTAAAATGTTATCAGGAACAACAGGGTTTTTGGTACATATTGTATAGATATGGCTGGCATTCTCTCCCGATCAACCTTTAGTTCAATAAAATGGACAAGCATCGCAGACAAAACATCAAGGAAGCATCGCAGTTTATTTTATTACAGCCATAGACTTATATATAGACTGCCTCGTTGGTCTAGTGGTCGCAAGCGCGACTGCTGAGCGTGGGGTCCTGGGTTCGATTCCCGGGTCGGGCAAAGTGTTATTGGGTTTTTTCATTAGGAAATTCTCAGTAGCAGCCCGGATTATGGATTTGTGCCCGGTTAGTGGCAATAGGCTCGCCCCCTATTACATGGGACTATAACATAACTGGCGAAATGTGGGTGTACTATACACCTCTGCCTACCCCTTCAGGGAAATACAGGCGTGATGTTATGTTATGTTATTGACTTATATTACAGCGAATTCTATTTGTAAACATCGAAAAACTTTATTGGGCAAAATTAATATCCAATCTTTCCACGATTTGCCGTACTAGAGATAGGAATTTGTCATAAGCTCCATACAAAATGTCAAATTTCTATCTCTAGAAATAAGTAAATCGTAGATAGATTGGATATTAATTTTGGCCGTATATTGCTATTTTGTATTGAATGTTGTAAAGTATCCTGCATTTTGTTAGTGTTCATCGAACCGTTCAGTCCTTTCATCCATATTAAAAACTACAAACGTATGTATGTATGTAATGTAACAACCGCGTTGTACCTATTTAGGTATACCTACATCATCATAATGAGGGTACACCTTTGAGGAGACTGCCTAAGCCATTAAACCTAATTTGAAATGCATGTATGCATATATTGTCGTGGAAGATTTTTCGGAAACTACTGATTGCCATGAAACTTTTTATACGACTCGGCGTAGTTCAACTTTGGTCATGCAAAAAGACAATCACAAATCAGTACAGTACTTCAGAGAGAATAATCATCATCATCATCGCCATTTCAGCCAAAAGACACCCGTACCCGTCCATGCTGGGCATAGGCCTACCCCAAAGGGGAAGCGGGGATATGCCATAATCGCCACGCTTGGCAGGCGGGTTGGCTATCGTGGTTTCTTGCCGGCTCTTCACCATAGGAGATTTTGCATTTTGGAACTATGGAACTAGATTCATAATAATTAACGTTTTGAAAGTGCATGTAAATGCTTATTCGAATTAAAAACAATTGACTTGACTTAGTTAGTTGAATAAATAATCAGAGAACGCTGCTGCCCATCATCTGGTGAACCCCTTAGTCGCCTTTTACGACACCCATGAGAAGACATGGGATGGGGAGCTAGAGAATAATACCTAATTATAATTACTGTAACTTACAAGAGATTAAGAGTATACTGGTGTGGAGCGTTTCTTACATAAATGCAACGTAGTTGAGATTTAAACAAGATTGCCTCAAGACCGTTCGTTGGAATAAACTAATAAGGAGGCCCAGTAGTGGAGATTTACAGGCTGAAATTAATCGAATAACTGGGCTGAAATAATAAATAGAGAATCGTTGCAATTTTACTAAGCGACTTTAGACTTGGCTGATAATAATCGTTGATTCTAGTCATCAATAAAGAGTACATAAAAACATCTCTGAAACATACAAATAAATGAACGGAAATCCTTGTAGTGCATGACTCTTGATTGTTATCCGACTCAACAGAGGATTTATTAGTTCCAACGACTGCATAAACCTACATTTTGTTATAACTTCTAGATCAACGTGGAAGTTTACTAAATAAATTTGTCGGTACAGTTTAATATACTAAATTGGTTTAATTGGATCTTTCCATACTGCGTGTGGCTTCGCGCAATGCTGACGTACGTATCTACTGTACAGACTGGCGAAGCGATTGCGAACTCTACGAGCCGTAAGGGATAGAAAATTCGAGGAAATATTACAAGATTATAACTGAAACGAATCGTTTCAAACGATCCAATTAAGTCTAAATGTTATTTTTAAAACAATGCGTTTTATACATATACGTAAGAACGAACCGATAAAAGAATGATGTTAATAAAATCTTTTGAAACGTTTAACACATTATGGGAAGTGGAGATGATAACAAGTTCCTGTCCAAGTGATAATGCCGCGCTCAATGCAAAACATTTTATCAATAAAATTGCCAACACGAGCGCAACGTCAGAGTAAAATATAAACATTAGCAATCATGTACTGTAAACAGATACGCTATACGCCCCAAACAACAAATTCCCGGAAAGTCAGAAACGCGTTACACCTTCCAGCCACGATTTTAACGTAACGGATACCACGCGTTTCATTGTGTCTGCTTACGTCACTGTACATGTGTTCCAATGTAGAATGGCCATGCATATGGTAATGCGGAAAAACAACCAATAAATTATTATCAGTGCAAATTTGAACAATCGGTTAGCATTGTGCGCAAGCGCTCGTACAGGCTCGTACCATAGACTTCTGCTTTTGATTTTGAATTCTAAACATCGCTAAATCGCCTACAAAACAAATAGTTATAATCATAGCAACACATTCTGTTAAATGGGTTTTCCTGTAAAGCATCAATTCATTGAAAATCGGACCATTTCCATGAATGTCAATGAGGGGTATACGATTCTCAAATGTTGTGAATATGAGTAGGAGTCGCACGTTTTTGTTCGTGGTTTTTACCAATAGGGTGTATAACAGCCAAAATTAATGTCCTATCTATCCACGGTTTGCTCTACGAAAGATAGAAATTTGGGGCAAACCATGGATCTAGATCGGTTATTATTTTTAGCGGTAAGACAATTTCTGATATCCGTTTAAAGATATGGAACAGGATTATTTGTATAGTTCAACGCCCAAACAAACATCAGTAGTTCAGAACTATGTTTATTAGGACATTAACCCATTCCACATTCAAATTCATGTAGCAACAATGGATCGATAAAACTTCAAGTTATTGCTACACTTATCCACTTCTTAATAACCTTTATTTAAGTAACGAAATCTCATTGAATCTTTGTGTAATTATTCTAAGGATTATGGGATTATTAGGAAGATACATGTAATCTTCATGTAATAAAAACAAGTATCCTAAGATTTCCGTTGAATAAAGTAAATCCAGATGATTGGGGTCTTCTCTCTTCTTTCTCCGAGCCTTTTCCCATTTATTTTGGGGTCGGCTTCCAGTCTAACCAGATGCGGCTGAACATCAGTATTTTAGACGAAGCATCAGACTCCCGCAACTCAAGTCACTGGGTAATACCTATCTAATTATCTATTCTGTGAACTTCTGTAGTAATACCGAATACCGACATGCTAAGTTTAGACCTGTTGTCTGACTTTAGGGCTTCCGACTACCCGTAACGACTGCCATAGATGGGGCCTTCTGATGAGGTGACGGGTGAGGTCTAGGGCTTCAACCAATGTTATGTATATTTTTTGGCACAATAAAGAAATTTTTATTTATTTATTTATTTTATATAGTTGCTTAACCAATACAAACCATGTTCTAGCAATAAACCACTCCTACAGTGTTTCATACTATAAATACATAACTTGTATGAATTCGAAAGTAGTACACAGCTAAAACTAAACGCGTTTCGCACTCTCGCCTAAGATATAACTCTAATTAAGCTCGTCTTCTTATACGTATATTAATCTGAGGTATAACTGATCTAAGGCTAACATTCAGAGCCGAATCTAAGCGCGAACTCATGCTTCCAACTGTCAAATAGCACTGCATTCTTGCCATAGTTTCTGAGCCACAAGTTACAATTTTATAGTTATCCATTTATGATATATATCTGCGAACAAAGACTTCTAAATAGGTGTTTATGACACCTAGTTCTTCCATATCAGGCTAGGATGAATCAAGACTATTTACAATTTCGTTACACGCTATTCCTAGGTTTTATTATAGAAAATTTAAATCACATGAAATGATAGTGTAAGGTCCTAGTACATTAAAGGTGTTGTATTGTCTACTTTGGTTTTGTGAAGTATTATAATAGTCTATCAATCTATCTACATTAGAAAGTTAAGCACTGACTAATTAATTTGTATGTTATATTTTTTATGGTTGATTAATTAATTGTTTGAATTATCTCTTGTTAGCCGAATTTATTAGTGATTAATTAGTTTGTCAATGTATTTCAGTAGATCAATTGACTTTTTATTAGCTACTGATTTTATTGAGGCCTCCCCACTTAAATGGTGGGATGGTTTGACACGTGAGGACATCCACATTTAATGGCGGGGATGCGTAGAGCGGGGGCAGTCGCGATGGAGCACTGTATCAAGTAACAAGTGTATAGCATTAAAATAATAAAAGTTAGTAATTGTGAAAACGTTACTTGTTTAATTTCCTGACCCAATAATAGTTAGCAAATAGTTCCATTACCGGAAGTTTATCTCTGTGCTCAGACACATGACTCAATATACCTATTTGGTATGTAATGCCGTTCAAGCCTGTTTAGTTTTAAATACAAATAAAACATAATAACACAGTGTTAATTTTTGTTTTCGCAACTATTGCATTACGTGATCACTGACGGTAAAGAAAACAAACATTCTAGAATATGTCGTGGTTACGAAGTAAATCGGCAACTAAGAAAGTTATTGTTGTTTATTTATTTTATTGTATCTCATTATTGTAGTACACTTGCTACACCTAGTAAACAAGACAATACAAAGCGTATTTATGTCTGTGGTATTCAATAGTTATCTGTTGTGATAGTTCGAAGCTAAATCCTGAAACAACCAAAAACTTGGTCTTCCTGTCCGCCTCTATACCCACGGAAGGATTAGGATTTTAACACTTTTACCACAGTATTGCATAATAGGTTTTGCGTATGCCAGGCTTAAACACCTTTTCATGTATGGAGTTTGACGTTTAACCGGTTTAACAAGGGTCTAAACCTGGTCTAAGCTTTTGTAATAAGGGGTGAAAAGTCTATTATGTACACACGGCTACACATCAAGCTGTACGAAACCAGTATAGGCTGACCTCGCGTTGTAAGGAAAACCTATACAATGCGAGGTCAGCTTATACTGGAAATGTACAGCTTGATGTGTAGCCGTGTGTACTACCACAATTTGGCCTCTTACTTAATTTTTATAAGCGGGTTCTAAAAACGTCTATTAATCATAATTGTTATTTTTGTCACTTTAAATGTGATTGCTTCGCAACTTTGCTCGCGAAAATAATAGGTCACGTTGTATAGCTCAGATAGATTTCTCTGAGTTGTATAGTATTGATCGTAATATACATGGTGGAAACTTTCAACGGGGCAGTAAGGGGAAGTACCTTATACGTTGCAGCTACGCGAAAAAAAAATTACTGTTAGCAAGAAAATAGCCATTTTACACAAAAAATAATTTTGATGCCAATCGATCCTGTTTCTAATACTGATCAAAAACTTCTATGGGACCAACCATCGTCGGAGTACTCAAAAAGTCACAAATTGCAAAAAACTTTTCCCTTACATTTTGTAAAGAATTTGTTTAATTGAAATACAAAAAATAAAATAAAAGACAAATGATCACGTAGAATTTTACACATATCAAAACAAGGCGTATTAATTTTCTTTTTTTATTAACTAACATAACTTGATGATGTTATTCTTATTTAAAATATTGCTGTTTCTTGCCCTACGATATCAAGTGCTCGAAATGACCGCCATTTTGACGAATACATAAATTGATTTGTTTCTGTACCGACCTAGTGGCTGCTGACAATTTATTTGTATGAATTATTCCATACAAAATTGTGGTTAGTGAGTCTTTAAGTTCTCTTCGTCTTTTAGTAAATAAGTATTATCCGAAGAAATATATAGTAGATATTATTATACCTACATTATTAATCTGAAATATTTGAAGTGGTGGTGCTAAAATGGTGGTGGTGGAAAAAAAACAGTTGGTCCCTACATTTGTGTTCACTTAAATCGATAAAATGTAGGGACCACCTGTTTTTTTTTCGCGATTTCAGGGTTGGTCCTATAGTAAAAGTTGTTTGTTATGATGAGTAGATTCACCACTTCAAATATTTCGGATTAATAATGCAGGACCTTATATTGTGATTATTGTCGCCAAACATATTCCGATCAATATACACGACGTGAAATAGAGCTACAATTTTCAAAAAACATAAGTAATTGAGAATTTCGCGGGCTACTTCTTCTTCTGCGGGGTACTACTAAGTTCCCAATCCCCTTAGTATAGTATAGTATAGTATAACGGGCTGGTTTCCGCAACTCCACGACCAAGCATGTATTTTCCCAATCCCCTTGAGAACTTTGTGAATGCGCGTGTGAAGACGAGCCATGAATTGGACTAATTTCTTGTTTGCTTATTAATTACGGACTCTAAAATACATATATTTTAAATTGAAAAAATTAAATTTTGATTTTGAAAATTTGAGAACCGATTTGGCTAATTTTGCGAATTTGTAAGGTAATTCAAACCTACCGATTAGTAAATCAGCCCTATGAAATGCCTAGTAAATAACCATTTCTTACACTGATAAATATGTTATGAATAGGTTGACCTTAAACTTGCTTCGTAAATACAGAGACAACCATGGGATACCGACACTCACACCTACAAAATAATTTCTAAAAATAAGCAGGTGTTTTGGCCACAAGCCACGAGATGTAAACAAAACAAAATCATCTAATATTTGCAAATTATTCGGGAGTCTTCTCAAGATAAAGCAACTTGCGAATATAGCGAGATAAACAATATAATGCAAGAAACGGATTATCTAACACATTTGGCAATAAATCAAACCTAGAGCTACCGAAAGTACACTACTATTGCTTCAGATACACTTACCGAAAAGCATAAATCTTCCGGATGATCGGTGTAATAGTCGAAAAGAGCAATTGCGTAGGGCTCCTCATCTTCATCACCGTTGGCAAGTTGATCAGGCGCGAAGTCGGGGATATCACTGGTCCAGGAACTCGTAATTTCTTCGTCAGCAACTACTGGAGGTGGCGGAGGTGGAATTGTGGGCATAGGCGGCGAAGGTTCCCTCTCCGGTGAACATTCCTCATCATCCCAGCCAAAAGGCTTCGCTTCCTGTAATAAAACGTGAACATAAGTCCATAATTCTGCACGCGAGTAGCAATTATCAACACTAATTTTAACGCTTCTCGGTATGGACTTGTAATAGCGTTACATAAATTGGTTGAAGGTTATCGCTATTATAAATCTGCAAACATAGACATATAAGTTATAACACATATTTTCTATGTCTGCAAATACTAACGCAAAACTATTTTTATTCGTAATTACGAAATGCTTTTTAGGGTTCCGTATCCGAAGGGTGGCAAACGGGACCCTATTACTCTCGCTACGCTGTCCGTCCGTCCGTCTGTCTGTCACAGGGCTGTATCTTTGTAACGGTAATAGATAACCAGTTGAAATTTTCACAGATTATGTGTTGCTATTAGGTGTATCACGACAAAAAAAAAGTCTAAAACCAAAGGGGGTCCCCATACAAGAAACCTCAAAAAACATGCATTTTGTCAACGTTTTTGTTCCTGCTCTATCTTCAAAACCGTAATATACACCAGCGTGAAACTTGGTCAGATTATAGTGCATATTATGTAGTTTAGCAACAAATACTAAAAATAAGACAAACATAGACATATGTGGTGGTACCTGCGTAAGAAATACATGCAAAAATTCATATTTCGCGTACGTTCGTTGATGTCTTTTGATAAACTCTCGAAAATTAAATCAGTTTCTATGGGGTATCAGGTCGATGGTTGGTACGGAACCCTTACTGCGTGAGTCCGACTCACACTTGGCCGGTTTTTTAGTATCACAAGTCAGTAATTAACAATGACAGCAAACAATTGATCGTATACGCAAAAACACCTGCATGGCAATGGTATGTGCATTCAAAATATTTTCTTCTTACTTAAAATTCCGGCCGAATCATGAGCCGAGAGTATCCATGACAGTTGCTAATAACTTCGCTAATATATGATTTATAATTTGTTTTTAAGAAGTTAAACGTTTTGTTAAGTAATCTTAACAATGTCTAGAGTGATGCGTTCTATATCCTCATCATTACGTAATATTTATAGTACGCTGGAATCCTAGTATTAACATCAACTTTTCTTCCTGTCATTATCGAACTGATGTTTGTTTCTATT
This sequence comes from Asteroscopus sphinx, assembly GCA_949699075.1. Classification (NCBI taxonomy): domain Eukaryota; kingdom Metazoa; phylum Arthropoda; class Insecta; order Lepidoptera; family Noctuidae; genus Asteroscopus; species Asteroscopus sphinx. The sequence continues at coordinate 12,919,938 of OX453022.1, read as the reverse complement.
GACGCATGCGATTCATCAGCCAGCGTGACGGACAATTTCGATAAGAAACCAAGTTCCACAAATATGAATAATAAACAGTTCGAGAATAAATCGTGGTAATAAATAGCTCTTTGCCGCAGCTACGACATGCAAAGTTATTGTACTTTTCTTATGATGTTACAAGTGTTACAACTATGTATCACTATTATTTATTATATTTTATTTTATTTATATTTTATTTTCTTAGCTCCTCGAATCTATACTATATTGAATAAAAAATACAAAATGAGGAAATTTAGTCGTATACAGTTGAAAAGGATGCTAATTGATTGGCTGAGTAGTATAGACTATGATGCTACAGAAAATATTGTTAAAGTGACCCAGTGACACTCGCGATCCACACCCTTTCAAACCACTTACCTCGCATAAATTACATCTTACAAACACACCCCACGCACCCAACACACCACACACGAACACTACACACGCACACTCACACCCCACATACCTAAACACGCACAAACACCTTCACTTACCATAAACAGACAACACTTTTTCTTCAATTTGTCTTTGTTTTTAGCTTTATTTTATCACTGCATGATTTCCTTTTTATTTTTATTTTATTGTAATCATATTAATGGCATACCTAATCCTGTAACTTATTTTTAAGGGGAACAAACTGGCTCCTGTAATACAGTAATTATACTAGCGCAGGAGTCAGGGAATTCATAAAATGTACAAAGTAATATGTCAATGTCAATAAATAAAATAAAATAAATACCTAAAATGTAATGAAGTAATTTTTTATATTCACCTACCGCAATCGTCTTATTGTGGCAATAAATCATTTTTTATTTCTTTTTTTATAGTTCAAAATAAATGCATATTTAGATGAAATGTTATGTAATAGGGATAGGTAATATTACTGCGTCCGCGTCCTAAGCTGTATCCCGTAAAAAATACATAGGTAGGTATATTTTGTATCTCTATCTATAATATATCTTAAATCAATTTATCTTGGAATAATGAATCTTATCTCCTGAATGTCCTCAAAAGACCACTGCTAAATCCTCATAGGCTGTTAAGCGTTGCCAAATGTCCCGCTTCTTTGCGAGAAGTCCCGTTTTTCAGCCCTTACAGGACGCGTCCCGATAGCATGCAGCTGCCCCCCCCCCCTAGCTTTTATTTAGCAACTTTTTGAACTTAGAACCCAGAAGATTAGCAGAAAATAAATATTTTAGTATGTGCATGTATATTAATTATTACAGCCATCTCTTCTATGCACCCCCCTAAACAAAATCCTGGCTACACCCTTGACCACTGTAATGCATTTTTTGTATGTCCTGATTTTTTCACCCCTGTCCCGATTTTTTTTTTCATCAAGTCCCGATATTTGTAAAAATGGATGTGCCAACGCTGCATCTGTATGACTTTACGATTAATATTTTAGACCGAATAGGTATTGTCCTTATCAAATCAACACCCTTCGCAAAAGGGTTTGTATGCTGATTTTTGCGAAAAGGATGCTGCTGGCTGCTTCCAATCCTCCAATCTTCTAGACGGTTTAGTGGATCTCTGTGACACCAACTGAAAGCGTATTTGTTTGATACTTAAAGTAGGGTCTTGGGTACTTAGAGGTCTACTTGTACCTACACCCACATTTTGCAAGTGATGGTTTCAGTTTTAGGACTTTTAGGGACAACCCTCTAGTCATACATAATACCAGACACAATTCCAAATTCCGGACTCCTACAGAGATTTTCTAAACAGAAAAACCCAATACCTTACTCGATTGTGAAAACTACATGAGGATGACATGAGGACGATCGGCAACCGAACTTACGAAGTTGCGACTACTTAGACCAATGAATACTTTTTAAATCAATGCCAATGAAGTATATTATTTGCTAATACATACAAGATAACAATAATTGTTCACATTGTTGTGGGCTTTGTGGCTATAGATAAATAACTTGGGTGGTAAACGGGTCATCAGAAAACCTCACGTTGGCGATACCATCGCATTCCACAAATTTCTTTGGTAATTCTTTTACAGTCCAGGCTGCTCGCCTGTGGAATGCTTTGCCAGTACAAGTGAGGCGTGCTCAATCTTTGCCTATATTAAAAAAAAACTGGTAAAAGATCACTACCTATCATCACTGTAATTTCCGGCAGGTACATTATGTAATATTTAGACATATTGTATTGTATTTATTACTAGCTGCGCCCGCGACTCCGTCCGCGTGGATGTCGGAAAATAACGTCGTGTCATAATTATGAACACAATATTTTCAAATATATACATATAAGCGCCTACACAGACGATTACACTGTTTACCGACCATACTATATTTTGTTTTTACAACCAACCGGCTAAGGTGATGGAATTTCATGGAATTAGCCCTAAATATAATAACTATCGTGAGTTTGATTAATATAAACGGTTTCACTCACGTTATTAACAAAAAGGGATTAAAGGCTCCGTTCGAGCTCGAAACCGGTCGGGCACACCCGATGAAATAACGTGAGTGAAACCGTTTATATTAATCATTAGCCCTAAACTCCCTCATTCTGAGAAGACGCTCGTGCCCAGCAGTAGGAAGTAATTGGGCTGATAATGTTATTCTATAACACTAACCACATCTCTTCTTATGCTGAGAAGAGGCCCGTGTCCAGCAGTGGGATTGTAATGGGCTGGTAATGTTATGTTATTCTAGAATACTAATAATATCCAGTTCATTAACTCTTCTCAATTTGAGAAGAGGGCCATACCCAGTAGTGGGACAGTAATGGGTTAACTACGTTATGTTATTCTATATTTTCTAGTTTCTTAACTCTTCTCGTTCCGAGAAGAGGTCCGTGCTCAGCAGTGGGCCAGTAGGTAATGAGCTGATTATGTTATGATAATCTATTACACTAACAATATCCAGTTCCTTAACTCTTCTCATTCCAAGAGGGCCATGCCCAGCAGCGGGAAGAGGGCCATGCCCAGTAGTGGGACAGTAATGGGTTGACTACGTTATGTTATTCTATATTTTATAGTTTCTTAACTCTTCTCGTTCCGAGAAGAGGTCCGTGCACAGCAGTGGGGCAGTAGGTAATGAGCTGATTATGTTATGATAATCTATTACACTAACAATATCCAGTTCCTTAACTCTTCTCATTCCAAGAAGAGGGCCATGCCCAGCAGCGGGACAGTGATGGGCTATGTTATGTTATTCTATATTTTCTATAATACTAATAGAATCCAGTTGTATTATTATAGGAACCTGCAACCTGCATCCAACCAACAATCATGACCTCTACTTTGTATGCAACTTAATACAATAGAGGGGTCAAGCTGTATCGCTGGATCTTCTCAACCGATTCAGATAAAACATACCCTATATTTTAAGTTAGACTAATACCAATACAAATGCTAAGTTTCATTACGATCCGTTCAGCCGTTTTCACGTGATGAGGTAACAAACAGACAGACAGACAGACAGACAGACATAAATTTTTTAAACGATTGATTCGTGTTCTATAGCTTATTTCTAGTCCCCCTAGCCGGTTTTCGCGAAAAAAAACTCAATGTACAGACTTTTCGACCTTTACAGTTTTATTATAGTATAGATGTTTATTGTATCTTATATTTATGTAGTTTTGTTATAGATATATGTATAGTATTTATGTTATGTAGTATATGTATTCTATTATGTTGTTACACTGCGTACTACCCCTTTCTTTACTTGCCCATATTGTCCATCCTAAGGTTGTCTGGAAGAAATCGCCTTGAGCGATAAGACCGCCCATTGTACATGTGTTCTATATAAGTCATATATGTTGCTATCTTCTTTTGTGTACAATAAAGAGTATTTGTATTGTATTGTATTGTAAACATTGTTTAGTCACCTGGTTCTTTGACACTGATCAAAATCTAAGTTAATGACTTTTTAAATACAATTCGCACGACAAAGATAACAAAAGATATTACTTGATAACTACATAACGCTATATGCGATATGTGGTACTTATTTATATCGTTTTAATGAAAATTCACAATTAAAACAAAGAGCTCACAGACATTACTGATAATTAACATGCAAATTTTTAAAGCACCTTAATTAATTGTATGGTCATGAACACAAATAGCACGCATGGTATGCCTAGCGCGCAATGTGGACGGTGGTGCCGCGAACTGAACTGCTGGCATGGCGTTGATTTTTATACCTTCTGGAGACCAAATAACACTATCTGGTGACTTAACAGAGGGCATTAACTGTCTCCCCTGGTATGTGAACTGCGATAGACTGCGTCTATAGTGTACCTGTAGAATATAGACTTCAATTCGGTAATCTTTTTAAAGATTACACTTACTTCCCATTTTATATTAGAGCCGGGATGATTTAAGGTTTGAGCTGCTCCTAGGTTGGCGCCCTTTCTCGGTAACACTTGTTTTGGTGATTTTTTGTTTTTGTTGGCACATGAAGATTTTTTCTACTCCTACTTTGAAAGTTTGAATTCGCGAGATCGCACGCACTTCACCAGACTAACGCCAGTCAGAACCGAGCCAGCCAGCCCAGCTTCAGGCTATTTAGCTTCTAGGGTAAATCATATAATATGTATTATTCTGATTAGAACTAAACAAAATCACTTAAAATCAGATAACTTTATAGTTACATATATTAATCATTTCGTTTTTGGAGTGTGAATTTTAATCTATCATTAAAAGCTTTATGGACACATTCTTGATGACTAATGAATAATTACCATCATTTTAGAAACTGCATATTCATCATTTAAGTATTTTAAGTTGTTTCAGAGTATTAATTTAAAGACCAGCATTTTTTGGTATAGTAAATCAAACTGAAAATGTAATTAGTTCCTGTGTTTACGAAATCAAAGAGAAATCAAAAGTATACTTACGAAACTATCGCCAAAGCCATTGGAGACTTTTTGTATAGGTGTGGTGGTGTTCACAGTCATGGTTGTCACAGGGAAACTGTTTCCAAATGTATTCTTCAATAAAGCTGAGTTTTCCGGAGGCTTAGGCCTCGCTGGCTTTGCCCGGATTATTGTCGGCCCCTTTAGGGGCGGACCTGATATGTGGCTTGTAAAATTACTTGATACTTCATAAATATCCTTACTTAAAATAGGTTTCTTCATTAAAGGAGGTTTGTTGCTTGTTGGCTGAGGTGAAAATGGATCAATAGCAGTAAAATCATCCATAGTATCCTCTTTATTCACAGGTTTCCTTGAGTGAAGGAATAAATCAAAGTCATCTTCAAAGCCGCTCTCAGCTTGAGAGGCATTGCCACCATTGTGAGCATTGTGGTGATTGGTTGAAGTAGTGGCATCAGAACCAAAGCTGTCAACACTGAGGCCATCACTGCTTGACCTGGTGGTGAACGTAGGGGAACTTGGAGGAGATGAGAAATCTATCAAAGCACCTGTTTGCACATTCTTTGGTTCACATTTAGGAAACATTTTATGCGGGTCCACATCACTGTTTGTATCTGTTATTATACTTTGTTGGACTATGTTCACATTTTGATTAATCACTGTTGTTTTAGTTTTACGAGATAAAAGGGAAGAGAGTACTGTTGGCTTTCTTATAAAATGTGACGGTTTAGCTGGAATATCAGGTTGTTTGGAAACATTTGGTGGTGGCGGACGAGGTGGTGGTTTTTTCTTCTGTGTGAAATGTGGTGATGGTTCAAATACATCTGCACCAAATGGATCATTGTCCCAATTTGTAACAGGGGAGTATCTGTTCACCCCCATACCAGGAACACCTGGAGCAGGCCGCGTTGGACCTTTCATCTCTGTGGACAAATAATAGTAATTCAGCCAATTCAATTAAAATGTTTGCCTAATCTTGTATCATTATTGTATTAGAATGGATCTTTTAAAATGTTAAATATTATTAAAATACTGTAATCAAAAATATGACTATAAAATTTATAAATAATTCATAAAATACTCCATTAGCCTTGAATATAAACACACTGCTTAGCTATGCTATTTGATATTTCGAATTATAATCAATTAAAACTACTGAGAGAGACCTGATTGTAAAAGAATCCTTTTTTGCAAGTATATTTCAAAGTCAGATTATAAAATAAGTTCTGAGTTAAAATGTAGAAATACATAAAACTGTATGTGGGTATGTTCTGATTTTCTCTTGAGATAATACATGAGTCTCTCTGTTTAGTGATTATAATGACTGTACAGATTTTTTTATAATAAATTGTGGTATTTCCAGTCATATGAATACACAATAAGACAAAAAATAACTTCACACATAACTAGTTTTGATGATTCTAATAAGAAATGACTCATTAAAATTGACATGGCACTAATATACAATTTGAATAATAAACAAGGTCTTTAAAAGGGTGAACAAAAACTCACTCAATAAATCTTAATGAAAACACTTAAAACAGCACCAAAAACATCAGTATGTTCACTATAAATCTATGACTATGATACTGCTTTTTGCCTTACAAAATTGTAGTTTAAAACATGAACGCGGCGAGAGGAGGACAATGATCGCAATAAACTGCGTACCTACAGCTCGAGCTGTTGTGGTTGACAGAAGTATCACACAATCAGCCGCCGTTCAACCCGCGATAAAATATTATGATACCGAGATCCACCCACTGAACACTAATGCACACCACTCCGCAGTGGATTCAACTCTGAACTCAGTATCACTTGGTGCCAGGTACGGGACAGCACGGCCTTGATAAAGTGCGACGTAATCGCTTGGTAGGATTTAGGATTAATTACTGACATTACTTCTGTGCTACAGGAACGACACTTCTTTTAACAATTTTTAATTAAATAATAGCTAATACGCACCCTTAAATAAATCCATAACAGCCACAGCTGCAGTGCAGACAGAGAACAACAAAGGTTTGGTTTGACGTACTTTGAGACAATAACAAATAATTTATAGATTTATGAATCCATCGTATTTGTTAATTTTCATTGGTATAATGACGAACTAAACAAACTTAAACACAGAAGTCACAAACTAAACAGATTCTTTCACAACCACATTTAATTTTGTAATCGTTTCCGTTTCAATTATTTACTTGACCCTACGAAAGAAATTGAGAAAACGTTGGTAAAATTACGTTAGTTCTATAAAATTTTATTACATGGATTACATGCATCCTTTTCACACCCGATAGTCTTGTATAGTTTTATCCTGCTCATCCTACCGTCAAATTTCATGTGTCAACTTAACTGTCATCTTTATGGCAGTGATGCCATGCCATGTCTCTGGTCAAAGCAGTGATACAACTCGATAGTCGATTATTGATAGAATATCGATAGTCCAGAAATAGTGCGAATATCGATAGTATCGTTAGCGCAAAATGAGGTAATACCATAGAATAGGTAATAATACTAGTATAGAAACGTCAGTAATTAGTCAGGGAGTGGGTCCCCTATCTACTTGTCCGGTAGTGTGGGATGACACACGCACGGGAACGCGTCCCCGGCTCCCCAGCTACTACTTACTCTATCCCCCTATCGTCCGAGTCAGTAGTATCCCGTTACCTGTTTCCTATCTAAATTCCACCAATGTCCTTACCCAATCACCCAGTCCTTCCCTTGTCCCTAATCCTTTCCACTCCGCCAATCTTGGGTCTGCCGTGCCCAGAGATGCGTGGCTAGGGGCGAGCCTAGTCGTAAGCGTGCCAATTTGCCCTGGGGTTGGGCGCCCCCAGAACATGGCTAGCCTTACCTGGTATGCGGGGCTCTGCCAGGCTCGACAGTTTTTTTTCCCTTGCTACTCGTGGGAACACAATGGTTTCAAAAAAATTAAATAAACCGTATGGCGGCGACGCGGTTCGCCACTCGTCACGTCTTGTTTCTCATGGGGGCGGAAGGCGGTCTGTGGAGACCTGCTTTGCTACATTGAACGTTAGAGGGGGAATGGATAGTAAAATAAATGAGGTTTGTCAAATGATGAATGAAAGAAAGATTGATGTACTATGTGTGAATGAAACAAAGCGGAAAGGATGTGATACCACCAAATGTGGAAAACATACCGCATATTGGTCTGGGGTAGACAAAACGGCCAGAGGCTGTCACGGAGTCGGCCTAACCCTTTCCGAAAGAATAGCAGAGTGCGTGATTGAGTTTAAATTCTTGAACCCACGACTCCTCTGGGTTAGACTTAAAGTCGGACTAACTCGCCTTTTTGTGTTGGGGGTATATGCTCCTACAGATAAGGGTACGAGTGCTTCCCAGAGAGTCCAAAAAGAGAGGGAACAATTTTGGGACAGTGTGAGGGATGTCTTGCGCATTTGCAAAGACAATGAAAGGTTAGTTATGTTAGGGGATTTCAATAGTTGGGTGGGAGTGAAACGTGATGGCTATGAGAAGGTGCTTGGTTCGTATGGAGACAATAGAGTAAATGAGAATGGAAGTAGTGTGCTTGAGATATGTTTGGAATGGAATCTTTGTGTGACAAACACTATGTTTGCCCACAAAAAGATTCACATGTATACATGGGAAAACTCTAATGTAAAAAGTATGATTGATTTTGTGATAGTGGATGAGAGATTGAGGAAGAAAGTATTAGACACCAACCAGATCGTACCGAGGAATAGGAGTCGATACAGACCACTTCCTGGTAGTTTGCCGAATGAGGGGTCTTTTTAAGAAATGGCGACATCGTATTCCGGAACCTTCGACGGTACTAGAAAGAATAAAAGTTGAGAATTTACAAGATGATGAGGTAAAAGAAGAGTTTAAAAGGAAATTGCGTGAAAAGTTTGACGGATCAGATGATGTGTGTGATATAGAAGAGTTATGGGATGTTTTTAAGAAAGGCGTCGTGAATAGTGCTATCGAAGTATGTGGAGTGACTAAAAGGAGAAATGGCAAACAAGAAAAGAATGTATGGTGGAATACGGAAGTACAGAAGGTAGTGTGTGAGAAGAAGAAAGCATGGGTAGACTGGCTGGCAATAAGAGCTGACCAGAGAATGCAAAAGGCGACGGATGAAGATGTGGCTAAGGCCAAAAAGGAATATAAGAGAATAAAAGAAATTGTGAAGGAAATTGTGAAAAAGAAGAAGGATGAGCAAAAGGATGATTTTGATGAACGGTTATCTGAAGATTTCCGGAAAAACATTAAGTTTTTCTGGAAATCCATAAAAAGAGCCAGAGGAAAATCTGTAACCTCGGAGCTCAATAACATCAAAGACAAGGATGGAAATATAATGAATGAGGAAGGATGCGTGTTAAAGAGATGGAAAGAGTATTTTGAAGGACTGTTTGAAAAAGAGGTGATGCAAGTATCGACGGTGATGGACGAAAGGGCAGACATTGAGGATAGGTTTTGTATGGATGAAATTGTAAAAGCGTTGAACAGAATGAAATCAGGAAAGGCTCCAGGGTATGATAGGATATCAGTTGAAATGCTGAAGGCTGGACAGGGCGTGGTGGCTAGTCTGCTGTACCGTCTTTTCAACTTGTGCTGGAGTAATGGCCTGGTACCAAAAGACTGGTGTAAGGCCGTGATTGTGCCGCTCTACAAAGGAAAAGGGTCACAGCAAGACTGCAAGAATTACCGTGGCATTAGCCTTTTAAGTGTTGTCGGCAAATTGTATGCAAAAGTTTTGATTGAAAGAGTGATGAAAGTAACTGATGAAAAAATATGGGATGTGCAAGCGGGATTTAGAAAGGGCATGGGGTGTACGGATCAGGTCTTTTCCTTGCGGTGCATAGCTGAAAAATGTTTGGCCAAAGGTCAAAAAGTCTATTGCGCTTTCGTGGATTTGGAAAAGGCCTACGACAGAGTGATGAGGAATGAACTATGGTCTGCTTTGTCCATCTATGGGGTGAATAGCAACCTGATTCAAGCGTTGAAATCTCTCTATGCGGATTCTAGCGCTTGTGTTAGGAATAACGGCGCCTACTCTGACTGGTTCAGCATCGATAAGGGTGTGAGACAGGGATGTGTAGCGTCGCCGTGGCTGTTCAATCTATTCATGGACAGTTGTTTGAAAAATTTGAAAGAGAGTGAAAATGGTTTGGAAATGAATGGGTTACTTGTCAAATGTCTCCTCTATGCCGATGATCAAGTTATCCTTGCATCGTCGGAGGGGGAGTTACAGAAGATGGTAACAATTATGGATGGTGCTTTGAAGAGTAAAGGAATGAAAGTTAATGTTAGTAAGACAAAAGTTTTGGTTTTTGAAAAGGAAGAAGTTATGACAGAGTGCAATATTTTGATAGGTGACGAAAAGGTGGAACAAGTGAAAGATTTTGTATACCTGGGTTCCATGTTTACGAGAGATGGCAAGCATGTGAAGGACATTGAAAGGAGAGTGAGTGCTGGTAATCAGGTGAATGGGGCACTACACACCTTCATGAACAGCCGCAAAGTGTCGGAAAAGGCACGGCTGGCTGTTCATGGGGGAGTGTTAATGCCTACACTTATGTATGGTAGTGAAAGTTGGGTATGGCAGAAGAAACATGAAAGTAGAATAAATGCAGTAGAAATGAGAGCTTTGAGAAGTATGTGTGGTGTAACTTTGAGAGATAAAGTAAGGAATAACATGATAAGGGAGCGTTGTGGAGTGAAAGAAGATGTAGTGACAAAGATTGAGAAAGGTATGTTAAGATGGTTTGGACATATAGAGAGGATGGACGAGAGGAGATTGACGAAACAAGTATACGAAGCGAGTGTGGATGGAAGAGTTGGAAGGGGACGACCTCGGCGAACGTATCGCGATCAAATCGCGGATGTTCTCAAAAAATGCCAGGTTAAGAGTTCTCTAAACCGACGAGCATGCATGACGAGGTTAATGGACGTAGATGAAGCGAAAGAGGTGTGTCAGGATCGTAGCAGGTGGAAATCCATAGTCTCTGCCTACCCAAATGGGAAACAGGCGTGATAATAATATGTATGTAGAAACGAATCTCTTTTACATGGACCCCAAATGCCGCCTTATAAATACCTACTTCCCTCTTCAGCTCCTAACAGTCCTAACGTCCCTCTGTCGTCCGAGCGTGCTGCCAGGGCTGTAAGCTGCTGAATATTAAATGTATTATGTGTTGGTTTAGTTAGAAAAAATATTTTAGACCGTTCTTTACTATGAAATCATTATTTTATCCTAGTTTTACGTAATAAACAATTTATATTTACTTACTTATATTATTTAATTTAATATTTACCTACTTTACATATTTAGATAATTTGCACTAAATGAAATTATTTCAGTACCTATATATGACCCACGTACAGCGAGAAATAGAAAAAACAGTAGTTATCATTTATACTTTTGACTTACGAATAAGAAAAAATATTTATGAACAAGAGAATAAATGATAATTGTGAAAATATCACTTACTTTTCCTAATTTTTGGGCAAACTAAAGAAACTAAGGTCTGGCGTTGTTTTTTAAATTACTTTTACACCCAAATACATCGCAATGTTTTGGCACCATGACCGCATCAGTCTGACGGCACGCGCGTGCAAGCGACGCATTCCCCGACTGTCCGATCCCTTTAAAGGTTGTAACGAAACATTAAATGATCAGTTTTATTAGTAGAAGGCTGAATTTTTACTTAAAATAACATTTAAAAGTTACAATTAATATTTACAATAAACGAATGCTTCGTTCATTGTTTGTATGCATATCGGAACGCGCCGGGAAATTGTGGTGTTGTCGTGCGAAGGGAGGGTTGGGATAGAATGAAGGTATAGCGCCCGCGCACCTCCAGGAGTCGCTTCTAGGCTGATTTGAGAGTGCACGTATCGATTTGCGTCCGCGCGACCTCCTGTCAAGCGCCCTAGCAAACACGAGTATAAATTATTATAAATAAATATTACATAGTGATTAATAAAGGGATATTTGCTGTAATCCCGATTTAGGGTCCTACGGCAAGAATACTTCAACGAGCTACATGCCGGCCGATCCACTTTGTATCGCTGAGGAAGTCGGTCCGTCTCGCCGTACATTTTTACATCATTGGCCGACTACCATCTCCGGCCAGGGGTCTTCAAATGAACAAAGGGAAGTACCTATCCCTGCAGAGGTGACAACAGACAGCCGTCAATCCACGACCTACAAATTTGTGTGCCTCCGCATAAGCAGTTTTCTTTTTTTATAATAAATCATTTAAAAGGTGCACACTCGTTTTATTCAGTTGCCAACTACACTAGGTGGGAATAAAACGGGTGGAGGCTACAAGGTACGCTAGATGGTTGGCTATTATCGTGGATTTGAACGCGTCTGGGGCGCGAGTTTCGCTACTAGTCTTCTCTTTTCTTACGGTAATACTATTGAATTATTGATAAATTGCAATACTATCAATAGTATCGCACGTCAAAAGTGGAAACGCAATCTATTTTATCGATATTATCTAGGAGGAATAAAGACAGGAGTCGACTTAGCAGGCGTACCCCTTTCGCCAAGTTTAAGGCGTACAGATCGCAAAAGTTTATAAAAACCAGTTGAACGCCATCTTGACTCATAAATTATAGAAACGTCAGTGCGAATAGAGCTCCCAAAACTGCCTAAATTGTGCGGTATTTACCTGCAAAAATAAGTCCAAAACTTCAAATTTGATAAAAGATGGCATTACCTTTCATCTGTGAGTATAATTTTGCAAATATTTATTACGGTTTGTGCATAATCTAAGATTTTTAAAAAAAATTTGGCGCTCTAGTCTCGTGAGGAGTGCGGCATACGTCATAGAAATACCCGCCCTATTTCTATGACGTATCGGCACCCCCCACGAGACTACTCATTCATAAATTTACAATCATGAATGAACTAGTCTCGTGAGAAGTCCGTACGATTTACGTCATAAGATAGTTCGGAGAAAGCAATTTAATGCTACTTTGATATCGATAGTCGATAACCGTTTTAATACTAATATCGTCGAGTATACATTTTAGTATTTTAAATTGACGACAATAATTCTTACGATTAGAGATGGGTAATCACCCGGGTTATAACCCGCGAGTGGGTTAAAACCCAGTTATCACCCATTTCATTCCACCCACTGGGTGTTTTGAGCGGGTGAAAACTAATTCCTTTAGATTTCGATTTTTACCCGACTGCGCCAGAAGAAGGGTTATGTTTTTCGAGTGTATATATATCTGTATATATGTATGTATGTATGTATGGATGTTTGTATGTATGTATATTTCTTTGGCACGCTCTGTAGCTTAAACGGCTTGATGGATTTTAGCTTGAAAGGTGTCGTTAGATTCGTCTTAATTGTGAGAGTGACACTGGATATAACAAAATTATAAAAATTAAAATGGCCGCTTTTTGGCGCAATATTATGTCTACAATTTTTTTTTTTCCCTCAAAACCTATCGAGTGGGGTATCAAAATAAAGGGTTTTATAAATGCTTTACAAAAATATGTACAACTTACATGTTTAAATGTAAATTGGAATGAGAAATGCTAAAAAACACAAAATATTCAATGTAAAAAATGAATTATTTTTATGCGTGTAGTTAAAAAAATAACATTAATACCGCGATAAAACATGAAAAAACTAAAAATTTTGAAATAAAAAAGTTAATTAATAATTCTAAAAAACCCGACTGCGTGTAAATACAATTGAAAAGATGTAAACAAGACTTTTGTAGGTAAGTATATGGGAAAGTATCAAATCAACACGCAGGCGGAGGCTACCTATGAACTACTTGAATAATTCATGACCAAAATAATACGTAGCCTCGGACTTTTTTGGTTTTGTTAATTAACTTTTTTTTTACATGCAATAAGAGGCACGCATCGAGGCAAGGAGGCAACGCGCGATATGCCAGTGGGATGCGGCCGCAATAATTCCCCGCGTCCCTATTTACTCTCATCTCACTCTAGCTTGTTTGTCACGGTGAGGGTCCACGTGTTTTGTATTTTTATCTATCTACTACCCGATATTGTAACATTTGATCTTAACCTTTTTTTTTCCGTGGAGAAAATCCTCATGGACTCACTCCGCCCGGGGGAGGTGGAGCCAGGGTCGGACTCTTACCGACTAAAAACCACCACGGTGTTCCTCTAATGACCCTTGGCCGGGGGCGTGGGAAACTTTTATTCTTCCAAACATCCCCGGTAGGTTCCGGCTCGCCACTAATAGGCGAGCCCCTTCTCCCCGTGCGGTAACCACATCAGCCACACCCTCCTGTTGACTGGCGCGCGCGGAACACTACGCGCCACCTTCACGGGCCTTTACTGGCCGGGTGGCGGGCCACCCCGAGTCCACCGCCCGCAGGCCCACACCTAGGGTGGCTGGAGATCGGCATACGCCCTACTGCGACGCCTAGGTCGTCTCCTGCGGTTGGGGAGAGAGGTCAATGCTTCTCGAACCCTCTCCGCCACCTCCTTAGCGAACATCACCTCCTCGCAGAAGGAGACGACGCCTTCCCAAGCGCTCTCGCTCCCGACCATAGACAGAACCACGGCTGGAAGCGAGAGAGCGCTGCCGCCTACTGCAGTGATGCAGTCACGGCGCTGCGTGACCCAAGCTGGGCACTCCTCTAGTGTGTGCCGCGCCGTGTCCTCTAGGAAGCTCCCGCAGTGATGACACTCGGGTGTCGGCTCCCAGCCTATGCGACACAGATACGTCCCGAAGCAACCGTGCCCCGAGAGTATCTGGGTCAGCCGGTAGGGTAGGGCACCATGGCTCCTTTCCAGCCACTCCTCCATGACGGGCCTTACCGCCGCTATTGTGGCGTGCTCTGCGCTGGGTTGCGCAAGTCGCTTCTCCCATTTTTCGACCCCATCCTTCCCGACCCGAGTAGATGACGGCCCTGTCCGTCAGGTAGGCCTCGATGATATGGCGAAGGTAGGTCGGCACCCGATGGTATTCGAGTACCGCCCTAATGCAACTCCAGAGCAAGGTGTTGATAGTGTTAGTGATGTCGAGAGACACCGCCAAAACCGCCTCATCCCGGGCCACTGCTTCCTCCGCCAGAGCCATCACGCGCATAATGGTGTCCACAGTGGAGTGCCCCCGGCGGAAACCATACTGGTTTTCCGCGAGATCTGGCCCCATCCTAGTCAAGTGTTGGACAAGGCGGCCTGCAATTATTCTCTCAAAGAGCTTGCCCACCTCATCCAACAACACGATGGGGTGGTATGCAGATGGTGAGTCCGCAGGGCGCCCCTCCTTTTTCAGCAGGACCGGCTTGCTAGTCTATCACCTCCATGGAAACTGGCCCCGCTCGAAACATGCGCTTAAGAGCCCTCCCAATCGGGGCCCAAGGGCCTTCAGAGCTAGGACCCATGCTCGGCCAGGTATGCCGTCAGGTTCTGGGGCGATGTTTTTGGCCTGTTGCCGTTTCACCACCCTCTTCAATTCTTCCCGGGTCACTTCGGGCACTTCGTCGTTGTTATCCGCGTTAGACACCATGAGGAACCATCGGTGGAGGGGTGTGCTCCGCCCTTGAAGGGAACAGAGCGCTCACCACGCCCTCCAAAAGCTCAGGCCGGAGAGTCTGTGACAGTGGGGGGGCCACGGGCGAAGTTTGCCCCGTACCATAAGGTATGGACACGGACTGCCACGGACTGCCGTCCAGAGCCACCCGCATGGCATTATATCCCGCGACTTTAGCCTCCGATATGGCCACCTGAAGAGCCACCTTCGCTACTCTGTACCCTTCGTACAGCTCCTCCTCAACTGCAGGGGATGCTTCCCGAACCTGGTGTACCGGCGTCGCCCGGCAACACACGCAACTCGTAGTCGCGCTATGTCCGAGGACCACCAGTACATCTGGTGCCTTACAGTACCGAGAACAATTTAGAATTTCATCATATTTCAGAATCAAGTGACCAAATTGCCAACTACTACTTTGTAATTCTTTCAATAAATAATTAATGGCCCTGATTTTGAAAGCACACTTTTATTTTTTGCTAGCTGAATGTGAATACTAATAACTCAGTGTTAAAATACTTACTTTAATTGTCTTTTATTACAATACTCATTTTCACCCATGAAAATAGGTGATAATGGGTTATAATCGGGTTAAAACCCAAATCACCCGGTTTTAACCTAAATGGAAAGAATGGGTTATTACCCATTACCCATCTCTACTTACGATTAATATTACATAATTATTCAAATATGTTTTTATCGGTCTGTTTGTTTTAGAAACCTTTATTTAACATCGCTTATTAGTTAATATGTTTGGGTTTTTTTTTGCAACTGAATTTTAAACTACTTTTCGCCAACTTATTGAGCTGAATTTCGGCATACATATGCCAGTTCGGTGGGTTTATTCAAGTTATTTTTAAATTAAAGCTTGTCTAAGTGAATGGACGAAGTCAAGGGGCGAGAGGGGGACTTGAGGAGGGCACCGTTATTGAGGGGATGAGCGAGGATAAGGGTAAGAGTTGCAGGAGAGGGGGGAACGTGTTTCCCGCGGGTGGAACTAGACAGCGCTATGGATTTGAGGAGGGGAGGAATGAAGTGGGGGATTTTTTATATATGGGTGACCTAGAGGAGTAAGGATCAGGGAGTAGCAAAGGGGGCCAAAAATGTGGTCAGAATTAGATTATCTCTGCCTGTTCCCGTTATATCAGCTCTTTATGGTTCTCGGGTAGCAGGTTCGATTATAATAAATTGAACAACAAACATTTACGAGAAATACAAAAATACATTTACATTGTACATTGAACATTTACAATTGTACGAGAAGCGATTGAGATAAAGAAATATAAAAATTTCTATCGGGAAGATGGATATAGGTTGTCCTCCTCGTGGAATCCGGTAATCGAGAAGTGTTCGCGTCGTGGTATGTCTACATGTATGTCCGCTGAAACTGTCAGCATTGTGTGTCGTGATTCAGCATATCTTGTTACGGACAGCGACGTTACGAAAAACCAACCGCGGGTAGTTAAAAACACCCGCCACTCAAGACGATGACATCCACATACTTCAGCTGTCTGCTCGTGACCACAGCCAATGCAACTTGGCCGAAACGTCGAGGTTAGTCAAAATGTTTGTTATATTTTGATTTAATTGTGCGCAACAAGTCCCGTAAACATAGTTCAATATGAATAAACATTTAATTTTATGAACAACAAGGTTGTTCTTGTCGCACCAACACATTAACAAAATGCTCCAGTATCGGAGCATCTTGTTGCTCAGATAAGGCTAAACTAAAAAAGTGTAGTGTTGTAAAAGACATCAAAAATAATTCCGGTTGAATTGTCATTTATTTAGATTATCAAGAGTGAAACTATTCTTCTTACTTGAATTTTATCGATGTCGATATTTTTGAGAGTGTTTCTTTGTCCCTTTACTTCTCACACTAAGGTCCGTATTACAGAACGATACTCAAGCGTTGATCTCTCTTTAAAACTAGTTTTAAGTTGAGCTTTGATTTTAGAACTATCCTCAAGCAGAGATTTGTTGACCACAGTTCAGCTGAGTTTAGTGTTGTTTTATATTGTCACCTGTTTCGGTATTTGGGCAGAGATTTGATCTGTAATCACTCTAGTGTGGTCCAGACTACGCTTGAGTCACAGAATATCTAATAGTACTAACGTACAGAACGGCCACTCACCGCCTCCCGCCAATTTAAGTTCCTCGCCCGCGCCCCGCACGTGCCCGCAGTTTGGCGGCACATTGGACTGCAATATTCAATGGATGTCAATCGCCAGTCGAGTGTGTTACGCAATATATTTTTTGGTGTTTGTAGTTGTATTTTAATTGAAAATGGTAGTGTATTGTGCTTTACACGGACGTGTGTCTACATCTAGACAAGGAAACAGAAGATTTTTTCGATTTCCGAAGGATGAAATAAGGTAAGCCACAATAAAACCTTTATAGGTAGAACTACAGAACAGCGAGCATTTAATTTTACAATCAAACGATTTTTTTGTACTTTGCCAGTTATGACAAAAAGAAAAAATAAAATTGCTTGTAATGCTTGAAAGCAGATTCCTTTGAGTACCTATTTATTGTATTTTATTAAAGGTAGGTAGGTAAAAATTAAACTCTCGCGTTAAGTAGATACCTACTACTTAACGCGAGAGTTTAATTTTACAACTATAGTAAGAGATTGTTTACTGTGAAATTACGTAGGTACTTATGATAAAAGAGGAATGAATTATTATGAATTGTAATTTCAATGTCATACGGTTCAATAACCACCAATTTAAAGATAAATCGTTTAGGCGTAAATTTTTCAGTGTGTGTAATATATAATTTCTTTAATAATTTATTAGGTTTTCGCGATCACTACAAATGTGTAATGACAATAAAATAAATTTTACTGGATTACATCGTCAGATACAACCGATGCAATTTACGCGATGTAATCTGAAATAAAACTATCAATTTACTGCAGCTAATTAAAAATACTAAATTATTTTCTTCGCCGCCCGTACAAAGTCACTGCGCTCGTGCGCAAGAATAATTTTCGCTACACAAGCTAACGCCATCTCTGAGAACTGCTGAGAAGCGCAGTCGGCATTTCGAGCGGCAAGCAACCCTATTCATTCACGTGTGTGCGTGTTTGTATAAGACGTAAGCTTGCGTATGTAGGCGGTGCTAGCATTCATATTGTATTGAGTGGCCGGGGTGTGCTTGAGTAGAGATTTATATTCTATTTCAGGTCAAATTCGTGTTATGTTGTTGAACTAAAGTTTATAATTACCGTCCTGGAATAAGACCGATACTCAAGTAACGATTCTATCCTTAAGTAGTGATCAGTTGATTGGAGTTTAAACTGTACTTGAGGAACCTTCTGTAATACGGGCCTGTTGATGTTTTTGTGTATGGTTACAATGTTGTCACGCGATTTTGAGAGTGTGTAAATGAATTGGAATTCTGTGTGTAGTTTTATGTATTTGTGCTATTGTAGTGACGAAGACAATGTTTGCTTTAGTGTGATTATGTGCATCTGTGTGTAACCCTCTCCTCCCCCTAAAAGTGGCGAACAAATATGTTCGAGGTTTCTTCAGATACCAACTCCTGTCTTTATTCCTCCTAGGATATTATCGATAGTATTGTCATCCTAGAAAAGTTAAAAATCGATTATTTTAGACTATTGATAGATACCTAATTTAATATGCAATAGTTCCCTCGTATTATTAGGGTTCCGTACCCGACGGGTGCCAAACGGGACCCTATTACTCTCGCTACGCTGTCCGTCCGTCCGTCCGTCCGTCCGTCTGTCTGTCACAGGGCTGTATCTTTTGAACGGTAATAGTTAACTGGATTAAATTTTCTCAGAATATGTGTTGCTATGAGGTGTATCGCGACAAATACTAAAAACAAAAAAAAAGTCTAAAACCAAAGGGGGTACAAACCATACAAGAAACCTCAAAAAACATGCATTTTTTTCAACGTTTTTGTTCCTGCTCTATCTTCAAAACGGTAATATATACCAGCGTCAAACTTGGTCAGATTATAGTGCATATTATGTAGTTTAGCAACAAATACTAAAAATAAGACGCACATAGACATATGTGGTGGTACCTGCATAAGAAAGACATGCAAAAATTCATATTTCGCCCACTATGCGTTGTCTTTTGATAAACTCTCGTAAATTAAATCAGTTTTTATGAGGTATCAGGTCGTTGAAAGGTACGGAACCCTTACTGTGCGAGTCCGACTCGCACTTGGCCGGTTTTTTATTATCTGTGCCTCTACATTACCTATGTATTGAACGATTTCTTTCTTAAACTATAACTTTCAAACATTTTGTTACTATCAACAATGTCAAACTTTCAATAGTATCGATAATACCATTTGTAGAACACAAATAATATCTTTAGTATCGATATTAACAATTTTTTCGAATTGTCTCTCGCAGATTGGCACCCAAGATACTTAGGTGCCCTAACTGCTTAACCTGCTATCGTCAGAGACATGATTTACGTCCAATACTATCGATACTATTAGACATGATCAATAGTATTAACTCATTTTGCGCGATTGCAGGCGTAGCATGACCTCTGTTGACAAAGCTTATGTCGACGGGAGAATAGACAAAATGACGTATTGTAGAAAGATTTCTTCAGTCCGTAGCATGCCGATGTCAATAATGAAGAAAAGAAATGTTTCTATACTTCGATCGACACATGTCTACAACGTCGAGCATGACGAACATATTTTCTCTACTTCTGACAGTTAGGGGTAGACATGTTTCTCTTCAAATATAAGAAATTAGTCTACATCTCATGAGACCTAGACAAAATTATTCATTAGTTTTATTTGGACTAGATTCTTGTTTAATTGGTTTCATTGGAGTTTTTGAACAACAATAATAACATGTCGGGTTCCTATCGTCGCTATCTCCTTAGTTATTATCAAAAACTAGCCTTTGCCCGCGTGTAATTCGTAATAAGTATCGAGATAAGGCCGCCATTTGTACAATAGTTTAAATGCATATTCAATCTAATGTTTTTATGGTGTACAATAAAGCATATATAAATAAATAATAAATAAATGACTATCGTGCATCCTCCGGGAACTGTGTCTTTCCGGGATAAAAGGGTTTCCTTTAACATGCACACCCTATGGTCTACGTGCTAATCTTCATCCAAATCCGTTTGAACATGATTGAAGAACAAACAATCAAACATCCATACTTTAGCTAAATGCCCGCGGCTTCTTCGGCTTATCACAGAAAGCCTTATCGCGCATCCCTCGGGAACTGTTTATTTTCTCGGCACAAAAAGTAGATAGAGTATACTTTATTGTTTGCACGTCATAAAAATATTAATTTACTTTGTAATAGTGATGCGACTCGAGTCCACTTTTACTCGAGTGACATCGAAAAAAAACGTACTCGAGTGAAAAAAATATCGACTCGAGTTCACTCGGACTCGATTCACTCGCCAATCACTCACCAAATAACGTAATGTTATTTGGTTTTATGAACAGACCATATTTGCTAATTTTTATTAGCATATAATATTAATTTCGATATATGAATGTTGATTTTTGTAAGACTGGCGATGTATTGAAATAAAACTTCAAACTTGTCGTTTTATTTAGCCTCAATTTATTGACAAAATGAAAAAATAATGAATTCAAGTATTATGACAGGTGACTCGTTAGAGGCGAGTGATCGAGTGACTCGTGAACCACTCGAGTGACTCGATCACTCGAGTAGTACTCGAGTAAAATTGTAAAATGATTCGAATGACACGAGTGGTAAAATCGGACTCGAGTCGCATCACTACTTTGTAAAACGCATCCTTCGACCTTGACATTCTACAAAATGCGTATTGTTGTTGCTTTGAATTACGTACAAAATGTTTCAAAACTTATTCGATTCACCTTTTTTCTAGATAACGAAACGTAATAATATGGTAGGATTTGGTAGAATTTGTACGGCACTAGCTACGTTCTCGTTGCTATGGAAAAAGATCTGTCACTTTGTCTACGTAGAAACCTGAGTCGACGGGTCGCCTCATGCTCGAGAAGAAGAGATATCTTGACGTATAGAAAGAGCTTTGTCTACTCTTGGAAGAATAGACATAGAATTGGTCATGCTACGCCTATTGGTTGTATTGATACTATCGATATCCTAACTGATTTTCAAGGTCAACTGTCGATAGCAAGACTATCGATATTTCCGCAACACTACTTTATGGAATGACTTTGTTGTAAGCAGTGTTGCCAGATTAATGAAACAATAACACAGTGCACAGCCCTTTACCGGCGGTAAATGTCATGTCTCTGTGCACAGCACAGTGGATCAAATTACCAGTCTGACAGAAATGCACAGAGCCCCGTATTACAGAAGGTTCCTCAAGTACAGTTTAAACTTCAATCACCACTTAAGGATATAATCGTTACTTGAGTATCGGTCTTAATTCCAATACGGTACATAATTATAATTATAAACTTGACACACGAATTTGACCTGAAATAGAATAGAAATCTCTACTCAAGCGTAGTCTGGACCACACTAGAGTTACAACAGATCAACACTCTGCTCAATTACCGAAACAGGTGACAGTATAAAATAAACTAAAATCAGCTGAACTGTGACCAATAAATCTCTGCTTGAGAAACGTTCTAAAATCAAAGCTCAACTTAAAACTAGTTTTAGTAAACTCGATAACATAACCATTCAAGAGATCAACGACATATGAACAGTGACAGGGTGTGGTTGTGGCATTGACTCCCAATCGATGAGTCACCTCTTATACTGCCCGTTGTGTCCCGAAACCTGTAGCCTGGGCGACCTTTGCGTTGCCACTGATAACACCGTTGAAGTGGCAAAATTTTGGGCTTGCCAAATCTGACCCAAGAGATTACTTAAATACTATACCATCGACACGAAGAAGAAGAATAGATCAAAGGACACAGCGGTTCCCGAGGCAATGATGCAGCGGATGAACTCACCGGAAGTGGATTAAGTATGGTTGTGGTGGGACTGAACCCATAGTGCCACTAGTTCGGTTGCCTAAAAAACCTGGTAAGGAAACGCACCAGGGACAAACACCACAAGCTATGGAAAGACCATGGTCAGTGCAGGCAGGCCAAGGAGGAACTTCTTACAATTGACAGCCGCTACACGAAACAAGCCCTTCGACTGTCAAAACAACAGCTGCGTACAGTCACATCACAGCTCACAGCCGTTATAACTAGCCACGGGTCTTTTAGCAAACATCTCATTGTCATAGGTGTTACAGACAGCCCACTGTGCAGAGCCTGAATGGTGGAAGACGAGACAGCAGCTCATGTGCTTCTTAACTGCCCTGAGGTTGCCACATACAAGGCTAAATTCTTCGGTAAGCCAGGTACTCTCCGAGAGATCATCAGCAACACAAAGGTGCTGCTGGACTTTCTTGAGGAGTTGGGGTGGATCGAACAATTTCCCACCTAAACGCAAAATACACGCTTAGACGTAGAGTTGCGGATACCAGCCCGTTTACTATACTATTCTATGTAAATAACTGGCCTGCCACATCGGACCTGAAAATATCTGACTTCTGGAATGTAACATTTCGTGACAAACGCCTTATCTGTTCTTATCGTAACTGAGCGTTTTCACAAAAAAGTGTACCCCCAACTTTTCGGTTGTCCCTTGTGTTTGAAGTATTACTAACAAGTAATATGATATGATGGTAAATATTTTAATGACTGTAAGCATTAAACACATTTTAAACTACTAAATGAAATGCCACAAATATGAAAAAAATTGAGAGCAATTAAAATAATGACCAATTTAATAAGCAAGAAGTCAGTTTTTGACGTGTCCCCCACTCGAATTTCTCGATGTTAAAAGCTATTCTGAAAATTTTTTGTACGCGATACATTGACTTTTTGGTACTGTTTGAAAGCACTCTGACTCATCTATCGTCTCCGATACTTTTTAATTTAAACCTAAAACACACAGAAACACAATTCAATTTCCAACAAACATGTAAAAAGTGGTACCGACCGGACATGACAGGTTTGTCACGGCTAAAACTGCTATTTAAATAATAAATAAGGATTCTTTAAGTTCTGAACTGGCAACATTAACCGTACAGTCCACCGTTCGAAATAAAAAAAGACTAATTGTGATACGAAACCGAGTAAACAATACGTGTATTTTGTTGTGCCACGAACGTCAAGATTTCGTGTGTCGGATTTGAGACACAATAACTGCTGATTCCGGTAAGTTTACATCATTTCATGATATTTAAAAGATTAACAATTTTATAATGTAATCGTAATATAGTTAATAACAAATCTAGTGTAAATGTTTTCGTTAGAATACAGTTCAGAATATTATAAGGGAAGAGAGCGTCACGTCAGTTTTGCGACATTTTATCCCGTGACCTACCAGGCTGACCAGCTAAGTCGCAAAACCGACACCATAAAGCAAGGTTTACATTAGGATTTACAGTTCTTTTTTTATTTACTTTTTTGTATTGTCTTTCGGTCTGTTTGAATAGTGGGTTATTTTTTAAATCAAGTATAGTTTATTTGCTTAGGTTGATTATTTTGATACTTGAAATTTATGATACTTTATGGCTGATTTGTGAAATAAGTATAATATTTTTTTTATTAGCCTATACTTTCGCCTATAATATTAAACATTTAAAATATATTTCGGTTTTATTTTATTCTATCGCGATCCCTCTCAAAAATATATTCATGTAAGCCCAGCTTTATAAAAAATGGACTGTCGGTTTTGCGATTGTCCTGTGTTTTGCGACGAGGGAATTCTTAGTTTTTGTCATTTTTTGATATGAAAGGGTACAAATTATTTAATTTCAACATTGAAAATAGTAACATATGTTTCAAAAGCAATAATGTAGTTTCCCGGTGAAACTACTTAACCATTACATAATATCAAAAAGTAACGGTTACTAACATCAGTTGTGACAAAACCGAACTTAAAATTAGCATATAATTCACATGTTATTGATATTTTCCCTATAATGTCGTAGTTTTTTTTTTTAATATGATTATCTTCAAAATACAATTAAAATAATTTGTGTGTTTCTTCAAAGTTGTAAGATATTTAGCTTTTAAGATAATCGCAAAACTGACATTTTTTTCAGCAGAGCCAGTTTAATTTTATGATTTCTCGTAAAATAGCTTACTATTGAAGGAAATAAATATAATTTCATAAATTGCAATACATCTAACTTATATTGTAACCAAAAAACCATCGAAAATATCACATTTAAAATCTGACAATAAATTCGGACACGATACACTTTATTTTGAAAACGCTCAACTACACTATTAAAATTCAAAATCAAAAATTAAAAATTTACTTCTTGTGGAAACTCAGTTTCGTAGCGTACCCTGCGTACCATACAAAAGCTTTATTTTGAATCGGCAAGATGCATAAATGGCACGAATATTTTTAGCAAATACGAGAAGTGCAGCGCCGGCATTACAGATTGTCAAAATTCAAAATATGAAAATGTCAAATATGATATGTCAACCAGAGACTAAACGTAGGCCCGTATTACAGAAGCTTCCTCAAGTACAGTTTAAACTCCAATCACCTGATCACTACTTAAGGATAGAATCGTTACTTGAGTATCGGTCTTATTCCAGAACAGTAATTATAAACTTTAATTCAACAACAAAACACACGAATTTGACCTGAAATATAATAGAAATCTCTACTCAAGCGTAGTCTGGACCACGCTTGAGTGATTACAGATCAAATATCTGCCCAAATACCGAAACAGGTGACAATATAAAACGAAACTAAACTCAGCTGAACTGTGATCAACAAATCTCTGCTTGAGGGACGTTCTAAAATCAAAGCTCAACTTAAAACTAGTTTTAAACAGAGATCAACGCTTGAGTATCCTTCTGGAATACGGGCCGTAGTGATTATATACTCTTTGCCAGAGACGTCTCTGACCAAGGAACATAATACTATACTAGGGTGCGTTCACTAATATCGTCCGACGACGGCGGACGACGCCCGGAGCATTGTTTGGTCGTTCAGTTACTCGGAGTGATCGTCCGGGCGTTCACACCATACCGTTCAGTATTGTGGGCGGGCGTCGTCGAGCATACGCACCGATCACCCCGTGAAATAGTAGGGTAAAAGACGCTCTGCTGTCATGTTGACAGATAAAAGTATGAAATGACGGATAATTTGAGGTTTCGATTGTCATAATTGTCAGTGCTTCATTGTTCTAGGCTACGTTCACTTATTACGCACTCAGTGTGAAAGTCACCCGGTGCGAATATCGCTCGATCATTGACGATTTTCTCAGAGATACTGAACGACTTCGGGCGACCTCATGAAACTGACACTAGAACAATGAAGCACTGACAATTATGACAATCGAAACATCAAATTATCTGTCATTTCATACTTTTATCTGTCAACATGACAGCAGAGCGTCTTTTACCCTACTATTTCACGGGGTGACCGGTGCGTACGCTCGACGACACCCGCTCACAATACTGAACGGTTTGGTGTGAACGCCCGGACGATCACTCCGAGTAACTGAACGACCAAACAACGCTCCGGGCGTCGTCCGCCGTCGTCGGACGATAATAGTGAACGCACCCCTAGTGTCAGTTTCATAAGGTCGCCCGAAGTCGTTCAGTAACTCTGAGAAAATCGTCAATGATCGAGCGATATTCGCACCGGGTGACTTTCACACTGAGTGCGTAGTAAGTGAACGTAGCTCATGAGTCTCTGACAGTGTTGCCATGCACCGTAATTACGGCAGATCTGCCGTAATTTTGGCTTTTATTTTTATTTCTGCCACCTACCGTAGTGATAAATTACGGTGTATGAAAGTTACCGTAATTTTTAGAATCCTACCTGGAACTGGTAGTTTTCCAAAAAAAATTAAAATTTGTATCACTTTAGTGTGCTACTCAAGTCAGTTTTGGCACCCAGTAGCATGCGAAATTAAAAAAAAAAAAAAAAAAAATATTTATTGTGTCTTTTGCAAATTGTAGCTCTTATTCACGTTGTAGGTTGTTGTAACAATATATCTATTCAATCTTGGGGGAGGTGCGGGAGGCCTATGTCCAGCAGTGGACGTCTTTTGGTTGAAATGATGATAATGATCTACTGAATAATGCTCATAATACCATTCACCTAGCTAGCTCTATAAGCTCGATAATATAATCGATAATTTGATAACTTTATATTGTGGAGCTTATAAAGCTAGGATGTTATACGACTAGTACGTACTAATACCTAGTACTAAATACCTACTACTACTCACTATATTATTACGATAATGTGATTATTGTCGCGAAAAATATTCCGATCAATAGGTATATAACGTGAAATATAGCTACAGCTTGCAAAACACGCAAGAAATTTTTAGTTTTCAGGGTTACTATGTCGCAATCACCAGTATTGCCTTCAATTATAGGCAGAACATTCTGAAAATTTATCACCGTAAATCTGCCGTATTTCTTTAAACTGATTTACCGTATTTCTGGTAATTTTGACCCACTGTGCACCGTATTTTCGTTTCATCGATCTGGCAACACTGGTCTCTGACAGTCTCGTCCAAAGACATTTCTATACTGACGTAAGTATAATACCTTTATGGGGTACGTTCAGTATTATCGTCGGACGACGCCCGGAGCGTTGTTTGGTCGTTCAGTTACTCGGAGTGATCGTCCGGGCGTTCACACCAAAGCGTTCAGTATTATGAGCGGGCGTCGTCGAGCGTACGCACCGGTCACCCCGTGAAATAGTAGGGTAAAAGACGCCCTGCTGTCATGTTGACAGATAATAGTATGAAATGACAGATAATTTGAGGTTTCGATCGTCATAATTGTCAGTGCTTCATTGTTCTAGTGTCAGTTTCATAAAGTCGCCCGAAGTCGTTCAGTAATTCTGAGAAAATCGTCAATGATCGAGCGATATTCACACCGGGTGACTTTCACACTGAGTGCGTTATAAGTGAACGTAGCCCGGGTGACTTTCACACCGAGTGCGTTATAAGTGAACGTAGCCCTGGTCTCGTCAGTCTCTGACGTAGACGGAGAAAACTTTTAGTTTTCTCCGTCTACGGTCTCTGATGTCAACAAATCAATGTCATTTTTGATTTCGACATTTGTGTTGTTTTCCCAAAGACAAGGGCTACGTTCACTTACTACGCACTCAGTGTGAAAGTCACCCGGTGCGAATATCGCTCGATCATTGATCATTTTCTCAGAGTTACTGAACGACTTCGGGCGACCTTATGAAACTGACACTAGAACAATGAAGCACTGACAATTATGACAATCGAAACCTCAAATTATCTGTCATTTCATACTTTTATCTGTCAACATGACAGCAGAGCGTCTTTTACCCTACTATTTCACGGGGTGACCGGTGCGTACGCTCGACGACGCCCGCCCACAATACTGAACGGTTTGGTGTGAACGCCCGGACGATCACTCCGAGTAACTGAACGACCAAACAACGCTCCGGGCGTCGTCCGCCGTCGTCGGACGATAATAGTGAACGCACCCATGACAATATAATCAACACTAAAGTTGGGAAAAACGACTTAAAATCGTAAGCGTGTTTAAACGTAGTGCTTTTTTCTGCCAACGAATTTTTTTACGCTTTTGCCGCTTTTCGTTTTTCACTTCTAAAAAAATTGACTTTTATTTGTCTACATTACACTATTCTATTTACATTTAAACTATTTACAAAGTTCACTAAAAACTATACAAACAAACTACAATCGTCGCGTAATTACCAAGAAGAACATTCAAAAACGCATTCACTCGTTGACGACGAAAAATAAACTAAGCGCCAAAGCAAAAGCAAATCAATCAAGGTCAAAAACGTTTAAAATGTTTAAACGATACGAAAATAATCAACAAAATAAAAAAGTGCTTTCTCTAAACAAATTTTACGTAAACGAATAAAATTTAATTCTGCCGGTGTCAAACCACCACCAGTCAACTTTGAAATTGAGTCTTATATTCATAGAAATAAGGTTACATTTCAATCGTACTATTGAAAGCATAAGTTTGGTTTACGAAAAAGTCTAAACGAAATCTGCTTTAATCACAAAGCGTGCTTATACGCTTTTTTTTTAATTAGACTTTTTTAAGCGCTTTTTGTTTAAACGCCCACTTCTAATCAACACAGAGTACATTTATACATACGGAAACAAATTGCTCGTTGTTGGGTGAAGTTTTAGTAAATAATATTTTTAGATCGGCTAACAGAATAATATGATCACATCAAAAATATTATAATATAAAGGATATCGGATAGAACCGGTACAATGACGACTGATAATATTTTGTTATTACCTATCGATATCTTAGTAAATATTTTTATGAGATTAAAATTATCAGATCTTCATAGTGTTATGCTGACTTGTAAGACTTTAAAAAATCTAATTAAAAACGATAACACAATTTGGAGGCCCCTTGCCCGAAACAAGATGATGATTGACTATAGCAGGTAGCATAACCTCATATTGTGTTTATTTTGTTAACGCATTTCCACTGCCTTACTTAAAATAAAATTACTACTTGTATTACAGTCAAACAAATGAATTATGGTATAATCGATGTAGAACTTCATATAATTGGTGCCACGGGTATTATAAAAGCAAGGTAAATCTAAATTTTAGAAAACTATGATAGTTTTGACGATATATATATTGGATACATGATTTTTTTTTTCACTCCTCAGGTGTTAATTCATCACTATACCAACTACATGCCATGGTTGACATTTCACAACTCTGAAATCTTAATTGTATCAGTGGGGTCTGAACTCCATTGCTACCCAACAAATAAAAAAGGTTCACCAAATTGTAGAGAAGCACTATGGAAACTGGATGTGCCTCAAATAAAAAGGCATGATGTAAGGACTAATGATATCTCCAGATTTGTAATAAAAAACAATTTTCTGGTCTGTGGTAACAGGTTTGTATATTATTTACTTATGCATTATAACTTACTATCCTACAGCCTCACCCGCACAGATGTCGTTTATCGCGCATTTCTCAGAAATGTTCATCTTCCTGGGATAGAAAGTAGCCTAGTATGTTAATCCGGGTTATTTTCTACTTTCTTACCAAATTTCATTCAAATCTGTTCAGCCCTTACAGTGTGAAAGAGTAACAAACATCCATACATCCTCACAAACTTTCATGTTTATAATATTAGTAGAATAGTAGGATTAATCGGAGTGACACTGCTGTAGCAGTCAGCTTGTGACCACGATCGGTGGATCATAATCAAATTTTTGGGCTTAAAATAGGTATGTGTGCATTAATTTCCGTTTCATAGTAAAATAAAAGACTAGCCTGTGCCCGCAGTTTCCCCAGCGTGGATGTCGTTTATCGCGCCTCTCTCGGGAACTGTTCATCATGCCAGGATAAAAAGTAGCCTATATATTAATCCAGGTTATGTTCTAGCTGTATGCCAAATTTAATTAAAATCCTACAGTAGTTATTGCGTGAAAGAGTAACAAACATCCATAAATCCTCACAAACTTTCATGTTTATAATATTAGGAGGATCTTTTAAAACTAAAAGTATTACTATCTACAAATCACTCATAAATTCTTTATGATGAGATAGAAAGAAAAAAAAAAGAAATACATGGTAAATATCCCATGGCATTAAATAATACAAGAGATAAAAGATTCAGATTTCATTCACCAGTGGCTCTTTTTGGCTTAAAATTAATTTTATTTATTAGTCATATCTATAATAAATATCAATAGTTTAGGTAATTTTATTAATTGTTTAGGTACTAACTAATAAGTGTCTATTAATTTTTCAGAGATGGTTGTATAGCTTTATACAGAATAAACAATATAAAAAAGAGGCCATGGTTACAGTGCCACTTACAGGATTGTCATGAAAATGGTGAAGTAGAAGTCACAGCCGTTGAGGTAATAGATGGAAGAAGTCAACTGACAATAGTTTCAGGGTCCAATAACAGTGCTGATTTACAGTTTTGCAATTTAAGGAAAGAAGACAATGGAAATGTTATATTCACTGCACCCATGGACAGTGAAAAGAGTGAGTTTATATGATTAATATTTACAGTGTCACTATCATGGCGAAGCTGAGAAGTTTACTATAGGTAGTACATGCGGAGCATGCAGGTCATGATGTTAAGAGCCCCATGCAGTGGCGACTATACCTTAAGTGCACTCGTGCGCTGCACAACCAGTTCATAAATTCATAATACCTTTAAAAAGAATCACAAAATATCTAAAACATCAATATGACGCACCTACTTTATACTTACGAATAGTTATGAAGTCACGACAAATCAATTTAATCTCTAAACTGAAGACGTTAGGACTTATTTTCGCTCGAACAAAAAAGCCCCGTGCGCTTCGCGGAGCGCACGCATAGCGCTCATACAACTTCTATGAAATACGAGCTGCATCACCTGGCGCGTGAGACGGAAGATAATTAGTACATTTACTATGAAGTAACTAGGCAGATTCGTGCGCCGCACGGCCCGAATATTACCGAGATTGACCGATTGTTGACGAAATGCACTCGATGCGAGCCATTGCGAGCCGGCCGAAGGACGGTAGGGGCGTTGCCCTCTCCTTGTCATAGCTCCCGCGCTCGTTTAATTTCTCCTTGTTTTATTATTATTTAGTGTTTTAAGTTACTGTGACTTCTTAATGGTGTAAAAATTAGTATTGACTTCAAAGTTTATTTATTTATTTATTTATTTATTGCATAAGGTTCGCCCACAGCATACATATTAACACTATTACCAAATAATACAGTACAGTATTGTCCTTATACGTATGCCAATTATGGGTAAACACAACATTGGCTAAACAAGACGACTGCTATAGTAGTAGTATTTGATAAAAGCAACTTTTCAAAACAACTTTTCTTAATTTAAAAGTGAAAAAGCAATGGTTGTGTGGATTTTTGTTTTCTTAGTACATTTTTTAGAGTCTATTTGGACGGAAACTGGTATTAAAGATTTTTATTGAATTTTAAATCATATTGATTGTATCATTATTGTATTCTGTATTGTAAATAAAACAATACAGTGCACCACCGGTTCTCTGACCCAGCAGCCGCCACTGGCCCCATGTAGTATAGTATAATGGGCTGGTTTTCGCAACTCCATGTCTAAGCGCGTATTTTGTGTATGGTAAAGCCCCATAATTTATAGAACAGAACACAATGCAGTTTAATTGAATTATCTTTACCCAAGCCAGTTTGTCAGGGGCCAATAAAGTTTGTTACTAAGTCTTGCAGTGATCATAACTTAAAATCTTTATAATATTTCTGTACTAATCTCTTTTCGAGTTCATAATTTCAATTTAAAAAAATCCAAATTTAATTTATTTACTTATTCGCAATTTTTGTAACACCATAACAGAACTTATTTCAAGGGGATGTTACAAAACATAACATAAAACTTACATTATTATAATACATAACAGTTTACAGTACTATTCCTTTTTAGGGTTCCGTAGTCCTACAAGGAACCCTTATAGTTTCGTCATGTCAGTCCGTCTGTCCGTCTGTCCTAATCCTTTACCGCTTAATAACTTCTACAGTTATAAACACAAGTAAATGAAATTTTGTCAAAAAATGTAATAGATTTAGATCTCAATTTTAAAAGAATAAAAAAATCTTGATTACGTATTTTAGGGGTGGCGCCCATACATGTGAAATGAGGATGAAAATATTTTTTTCGCTGCACCCCCTCGTGTGGGGTATCGTTGAATAGGTCTACTAAAATGAAGGTAATGTTTCATACACAACTTTTTTATCAGGTATACCATCTGCGCAATACAGTTCGCCAAAGTGGCTTGCAATGTGTCCCCCCCCCCTGCCATTTCTAAACTATGCAACGGAGAAACTTATAGTCTTCAACATTGATAGACCTTTATAAAAACTCTCTTTTAAAATTATTTCGAGTATAATGTGAATATAAATTTTTGAGTTATAGTGAGAAAACTGAAAAATACTTAAGACATCCTAGATCATAGGTCATTGACCTTAGAGAAAAATGATCGTAGCAAATAATGCTCCTTTAGTTACTATCTATTTAAAAGAAACACACTTCTTAAATTTTGCTTCATAAATTTAGCGCTAGGTGGCGCTGTTTGCAAAAACTAAAATAGCAATGATTAATATTCGATTTGATTCGTTTGTAATTAGACCTACTTAAGGAACCCTATAATACTGAGGATGGCCCGACATGCTCTTGGCCGGTTTTCTATACACCTCTGTACTACTCCCATGAACTTGCGCAAACTAATAAAAATAATAGCAGCCAAGTGCGAGTCGGACTCGCCCATGAAGGGTTCCGTAGCAGCAAGTAACATAATATAAAAGTTCTTGTAGTTTGTTGTAACTTTGATTGATGTTTTAAAAATAGTGAATTTTTTTATTAAAAAAAACTACTTACTATATCTCGTTCAAACCAATTTTCTGTGGAAGTTTACATGGTAATGTACAGTCAACAAATCGAAATCATGACCAACTCAGCAGATAATTCGTTTGAAATCGTCAAAACAGTAAGGTTTTCTTCTATGCTGAACTTAGGACATTTTGAATATTACAGAAACTGCATTAAAACGGGTCAGAGGTCTGTGCCGTCTTGAGTTTTGTTATCAATGCAATAGATTTATAATTGGATTGGAAATTATGTTTTTGATAAAGCAGGAATTATGTTTTGAATTTCGAATAAGCTGTCGTTTCACTTGGTTTTCCTACAAACAACTATATTTTTTAAGAAACGTATACTAACTTCTTCGATTACAGAACATTAATAAAATAAAAATGACAAATAATAAAATGTCAAGTATGAAAAGGTGTCAAACAAAAAGGTGAAAAAAAAGGTGTCAAAGTGTGCTGGGTGTGTGCCCGCGCCTCCCGCAGCCGCCGCGAAGACCCGACGCGCGTCGCCTCAGCCACCGCTCTCCTCCAGCCCGTCATGGGCATGCCGTGCATAGACAATACTCTTAACGGCCAAATATGTGGAATATACATTTAATTTAAGATATCCTCTGTACCATATTTCACGCAATAAATGATAAATAAATAACAATATTTGGAGTTTTACATCAAGAATAAAATTTAGAAAAATAAATGTATTGGTAAACTAGCTGTCACTGTCAATAGCTAACAAAATTGATAACAAGTATGTTGCCAGGGAAATATCTGTTTAAGCGAAATTCAACGTAATGGGCATTGTCCAAAAATGTTGACCTATCGATTTTATTTTATTTTTCGAAAATATAGAGCAATTTAAAAAACTAATTTGAATATTTTGTTAATAGTCTCAGTAGTTATTTAAAAAAAAAACATTTTCGGATTTAAAATTAATTAATTTGTTTAATGGTAATGACGTCATCATTGGAATGAAAAATGTATACCTTTGCCACACTATTAAAGAATAATCGATACGTCATCTGTCACTGTCAATAAATGTCACAATCAATCTATTCCAAACAAATTTATAACCTCACTAACCTAAGTATTACTCAGTATAACCCAAATTATCACATCGATTTTAAACCTATTTTCGTCAATAATATATTATTATAAGAAGGAAAGTTATTTTTGAAGGTGTAAAACTACTTACGCCATCGACAACACACTTTAAGAGTCTGTTTGATTTCTGAACCATAATGAGTGATTCTTTTAATAAAGCTGACTCGCGCAACCTGCCTAAAGTCGAAAACGTTATGATATTAGAGTATATTGCAACTAGCAGTCATCATAGCGTGGCTGAAATACGGGGAGCTAAAATCTTAATGTAAGTAATTTGTATATACAACATGAAACAACTTCCGAGTAAAACGTGTTACTATAAGGTACCGATTCTTTTCAAATCTGTGTAATTGCAAAATAAGTTGATTGTTTTACTGAAATTGTTGTAACGAGTTTATAACGTTGTGTTTTTCGTGGTTTTTCTGTATCAAAATGACATATTGACATCTGTCAAGCTAAGCTTGATTTTTCTTTTTTTGTCTGAAGTAGGCAATGAGACCAAGCCTTTTTAGACGGGACAGTCTAGTGAAGGTCAAAAGAAGGTCAATTATGTTTTATCGAAAATATCAACAATCTAGGAATATTTTTCATTATTTTTTGGTCCATAATGATCAGTTACTCTATTCCTCCAAATGGTTTTTCAATTACAAAATTTTAAAAATATGAACAATGCCCATTGTATTAGAATGTCTGTAGGATATTAAGCTTATCGTGGGTCATGATTCCGATTTGTTGATTGTACATCATATTTTTTTTTTAGTTTTGTCATCCTCTTATTTAAGAAGTTACACACATTTTACCACTTTGGAAGTGTCTCTCGCGCAAACTATTCAGTTTAGAAAAAAATGATATTAGAAACCTCATTAATAATATCAAAAATATCATTTTTGAAGACCTATCCATAGATAGCGTTTGATGAAAAAAAAAAAATTGAGTTTCAGTTCTAAGTATAGGGAACCCCCAAAGTGTATGTTTTTTTTTCTATTTTTGTGTAAAAATCTTAATGCGGTTCACAGAATACATCTACTTACCAAGTTTCAACAGTATAGTTCTTATAGTTTCGGAAAAAAGTGGCTGTGACATACGGACGGACAGACAGACAGACATGACGAATCCATAAGGGTTCCGTTTTTTGCCATTTGGCTACAGAACCCTAAAAATGTCAATGTCTTCATCAACTATAATTTTATTAATCAAATGTTTCAAATTTTGAATTCTTCTGTTTCAGATGTATTTCAAATCTCAATGTATGAAACTGCTGGCACAAAATGTATGGCTCTTAACAAATCATCGGATCAATTGGCAATAGGTCTCAATGGAAACAGTAAGCCTCTTTTGCTTGATGTGAATAAGTAGGTAATTTTTCAATACAAAATATGAATTTGTTAAAAAAACACGTCAATAACATTTCACTGCCAGTGACACCCATTCTTTTGGAAAATGTTAAAAATTTGTCATGCAGTGAAATATCTTAGTTTATAGGAGTCAGTGGCGTGCATTGCATATAGGCAATTAGGCAGTACCAAGTGCCTTCCTCATTCAAATTCAATAGTGGTGTAAGGAGTTTTCTTTTTTCAAAGTATGATGATTATTTTTCTTTTTCATTTTTTTCTTTGAATGCTAAATTAATCATCCTACATAAAAATATCAATACCTTACACCACAATTCAATTCAAATGCACGCCACTAATAGGAGTAAACATGAAAAAATGAAATTTTTAAATGATATATGAACTGGATATCAACTAAAAATTAATCGTGATAATATCAGTTATAATATTTTTCCAGTCTGCGTTTCCTGATGACTGCTGATGGTACAAAGAATCGTAAACAAGCAGTGCGTGACATACAGTGGCATGATGAGAATACAATATTATTTGTCACTCATGCGGGATTCCTGGAACTAATTGATACAAGATCACATGAAGTGGTATAGTGTTATAAACCAGAATTATGGATAGACCAATTATAATATCATCATCATTTCAACCAAAAGACATCCACTGCTGGACATCATAATCATCATCATCATTTCAGCAGTAAGACATCCACTGCTGGACATAGGCCTCCCCCAAAAAGGGGGGATATGCCATAATCGCCACGCTTGGCAGGCGGGTTGGCGATCGCAGTTGGTTGGTAAAATACTTATGGCCAAAATTCATATCTGATCTATCCACGATTTGCCCTACTAGAGATAGAAATTTGACATAAGCTCCATACATTTTATGTCAAATTTCTATCTCTAGTAGGGCAAATCGTGGAGAGATCGGATATCTATTTTGGCCGTTAGAGAACGCTGCTGCCCATCCTCTGGTGAATCCCTTAGTCGCCTTTTACGACACCCATGAGAAGATATAGGTTGGTACAATTCTTTACGTCCGGCACCACACGGAACATGGACATAGGCAATTACAACATGCATCATAATAATTTTATTATTGTTTTCAGGTGTATAATACAAATGATCCATTTCAATCTACAT
Source organism: Asteroscopus sphinx (assembly GCA_949699075.1). NCBI lineage: Eukaryota > Metazoa > Arthropoda > Insecta > Lepidoptera > Noctuidae > Asteroscopus > Asteroscopus sphinx. Next base: position 12,883,579 of record OX453022.1, on the reverse strand, counting down.
TCTACTGTGTGAAATCAGATGGCCAATACGGCATTGTAGCGGGGTCTGCTGAATATTCACGTTGCGTGTTATTTGATTCACGTAATAAAAATAATCATGTTCAGGTCAGTAAACATTAGCTTGCTTTACTACTAATAATAGCCTATAGGCTACGTTCACTAATAACGCCCGACGACGCATGGAGCGTACTTTAGTCGTTCGTTACTCGGAGCGATCATACAAACGAACGCCCAAACAGCATTGACCTATAGATTCCATTATCAAAGCCAAACAGTACTATTATTAGATATTCTGTGCCCAAACAACGCTTCGACCGTCGTCGTCTCGTCAGACGTCGGCGACGTCGGACGATATAACTGAACGCAGCCCTAAGGTACCGCCCATTGTACTTTTTAATCTTTCTGTCAAACTATTGTCTTTGTTTTCGTTTGGTGTAATGTACATTATAGAATATAATTAATAAATATAAATAAGGTATAATAACCTTATTTATATTTATTTATAAATAAGTAACGTCATTGGTGTACATTTTTCAGATGTATTTTACACAAAGGAAAACTTCACCTGTGTACAGTTTAGATTTCGACCCATACCAGCTGATTACTGCAGTGGATCGGGGAGTAGGTGTATTGGACTTCAATGTGGTTGCTCCTTCAGAACTACAGAAAGATTACTCCCACATTTTTTATTAAAATATATATAGTACTGAGTATGCTATGTTGATTTTAGTGTTTCATTTTTTTTAGTAGCCGTAAGGCATTACGGGTGGATTTTGTGATTGAAGATATCGAAAAAAGTTAACATGGTTTCTGAACGAAATGAAGTCAAAGGCCGCGTTCAGTATTATTATCGTCCGACGACGCCCGGACCCTAATCAATGCATTCACCTATGAAACTATCACATTATCCAAGAATCAATGCGCCCGGAGCGTACTTTGATTCAGTTCAGTTACTCAGAGCGATCCACAGATATGACATCTACCTGCGCTTCTACCGGTGGTAAATTATGTCATGTCTGGAGCGATCATACAAACCAAAGAGAATATAATACTACGTAAGAGACGGAACTTAGGCTCGTAATATAGAAGCTTCCTCAAGTACAGTTTAAACTCCAATCACCTGATCACTACTTAAGGATAGAATCGTTACTTGAGTATCGGTCTTATTCCATAACGGTAATTATAAACTTTAATTCAACAACAAAACACACGAATTTGACCTGAAATATAATAGAAATCTCTACTCAAGCGTAGTCTGGAGCACGCTTGAGTGATTACAGATCAAATATCTGTCCAAATACCGAAACAGGTGACAATATAAAACGAAACTAAACTCAGCTGAATTGTGATCAACAAATCTCTGCTTGAGGGACGTTCTAAAATCAAAGCTCAACTTAAAACTAGTTTTAAACAGAGATCAACGCTTGAGTATCCTTCTGGAATACGGGCCTTAGAACATCGTTTTTAATCCTAACCGATGCAAAAGACTGCCAACCACAAAATAATAAGGGATACTTTTGCCAACCTAAGGATATAGAACTGTCAAAATGCAAAATGATGACATAGCGAATAGTGAGAAGCCCATGGTAGAAAAAAATAAATATCGATATCCAGATATTAGTGAGGGGAATAACTTAATATCGATATCGATAAAAGTTGCTGCAGTATCCTGGCCCCCAGATTAGTTTTAAATACTTTATATTTTTCTTGGGAAACTTTAAAATAAGGAAACAGTTTCGAAAAAATGTTTAATAGAATGTAATTTTCTTTTATTTGTTACATGACGATACATCGGCAGATAATTCGCAACTTTATTAAAAAACCGAATTAACTCAAACATCATGATGGTTGAGAAATCACCCTTATGGTTTAAACTGTATACGCCATTATCCTACAAACATGATTTTATTTTTTAATTCGGTTTTTTTTTAAAGGTGCGATACATAATTAAACTTAGTTTTAACACAGATAATATAATACTGGTTTAAATAAATACTAACTAATACTATAACTATACTAACTATACAAAACTGCTGCGTTAACCAATAGCCGCCTTGGTAGGGCCAATCGGATTGCAGAACCCCGCCTCAGCTAGTGGCAGAATTTATTGTACGCATTATATTCAACATTAGGCGTTTATCGGGCTATACTGTCGATGGTGACTATGGATTTCCAAGAAACAAACAATAAACAAACTTAGTTACATTACGATAACGATAAATAACGATACGTTTTTGGCGATCACTAAATGAGAGCGTGCCTGGCCTATAGATACGTTCCCAAAGGATGGAGGGAAGTGAAAGTTATATTCATCCCAAAGCCAGGTAAGGGCGATTGCACAAACGCCAAATCCCACCGACCAATCAGCCTGACCTCCTTTTTGCTAAAGACCTTGGAGAGGCTCTGCGAAAGGGAGCTGAGGGACGGCGCGCTTAAAACTATACCACTGCACGGCAACCAACACGCACACAGCTCAGGTAAGTCCACAGAATCTGCTCTCCATCTGGTGGTTAGTCAGATAGAGAGAGCGATACACAACAAAGGTACTTGCCTGGGAACTTTTATAGACATCGAAGGAGCATTCGACAAAACAAACTTCTCCAGCATAAGAACAGCCCTCTCCAAGCACGCAGTGGAGCAGGTACTAACTGACTGGATTGCAAACATGTTAAGTAAACGGGTGGTTCGTCTTGAAGGAGAGCAACAGATGGCCATGATAGCTAGAGGCTGCCCCCAGGGAGGGGTGCTGTCTCTCCTTCTGTGGAATCTGGTAATTAATGATCTCATTACCAAACTCAACGACAACCACTACTACACAATAGGATATGCAGATGACCTCGCCATCCTCGTATCGGGTAAGGTGACTGGGACCATCTGCAACCTCACCCAACAAGCGCTTCGTATTGTAGAACGCTGGTGCAGAGAATTTGATCTTTCAGTGAATCCCACCAAAACTGAGTTAATCATGTTCACCCAAAAGCGAGCATTAGGACCCTATTGCTTACCCAAACTGTTCAGTACTGAACTCCAGCTGGCCAACGAAGTCAAGTACCTCGGTGTCATCTTAGACAGTAAGCTAAGTTGGAGTAATCACCTAGAAAACAAACTAAACAGGGCCTGCATCACCTTCTGGCAATGCAGGAAAATGATAGGTAAGAAGTGGGGCCTATCCCCTAAAATTATACTATGGCTATACAGCGCGGTAATCCGCCCCATGATTGCCTATGGGGCCGTAGTTTGGTGGCCTAGAACCAAGCTGATTACAGCTTCAAACAAACTACAGCGCATGCAAAGACTTGCCTGTGTGGCGATTACAGGCTGCATGAGGACTACCCCGACTGCAGCACTCGAAGCCATGCTGGGAATTCCACCGCTCCACCTTTTTATACAACAGGAGGCGGCGATGGCGGCAGTACGTCTAAAAACACTAAATCTATGGAGTAAGAGTAGTACACAACACACCGCGTTGATAGAGGAACTCAGCAATGAATTCCCTCTGTTGAAATCCATTAACGACCGGATTCCCAAGCAATTTATTTTCGACAAGAAGTACAAAATCCAGCTGTATGAGGATCACCGATGCGAAGGGCTGTGCCCTGCAGAGTTGCGAATCTTCACTGATGGATCCAAAACAGGCACAGGTACGGGTGCCGGGATCTTCTCGGAAGACCTCAATATACACATAGCCACACCATTGGGGGTCCATAACACGGTGTTCCAGGCCGAGTGCATGGGCATTTCCCTGGCAGCTTCGGCGATTATAGCCAGGAAGGTTAAAGACCACTCAATTCGTATACTCTCGGACAGCATGTCCGTACTACAAGCACTAAGCAGCCATACGGTAAACTCGGGGCTGATACACGAGTGCCAGCAAAACCTCAACCAGGTAGGTAATCTCAATAACATAACCATTCAATGGATCAAAGGACACAGCAGTTCCCGAGGCAATGACGCAGCGGATGTACTGGCCAGAAGGGGATCGAGTATGGTAGTCGTGGGACCTGAACCCATAGTGCCACTCCCCTTTGGATACCTACGCAACTTGGTAAGGAAACGCACCAAGGACAAACACTACAAACTATGGAAAGACCATGGTGAGTGCAGGCAGGCCAAGGAGGCACTTCCCACAATCGACGGCCGGTTTACGAAACAGGCCCTCCGATTGTCAAAACAACAGCTGCGTACAGTCACAGCTGCTATTACTGGCCACGGGTCCTTTAACAAATATCTTTTTGTCATAGGTGTCACGGACAGCCCACTGTGCAGAGCCTGCATGGTGGAAGACGAGACAGCAGCCCATGTGCTTCTAGACTGCCCTGAGGTCGCCACATACAGGGCCAAGTACTTCGGTAACCCAGGTACCCTCAGAGAGATCACCAGCAACACCAAGGCGTTGCTGGCCTTTTTCGAGGAGTTAGGGTGGATCGAGTAAGTTCCCACCCGTACGCAAAATACACGCTTGATCGTGGAGTTGCGGAAACCAGCCCACTATACTATACTATACTTGGCGATCACTTTAAAATGGCCAAACATGATAACTTGTCACGAGTTCACTACAAGTTCCTTTAAAACTGGGGACTGTAATTTTTAATTAAAACTGCACTTTTTCTGAGGTACTTTATCTTGCATTTTTTTGTTCAAGTCTCTTCACTATATTCTTCTTGCGGGGTGTGAGTTCTGAAACACAATAGAAATTATTTATTAACTACAAAGTCCATAACAATACCTAATATAAAAACATAAGTGACGTCAGTCTCTTTGCTACGTTTTCATGCCTAAACTAGCAAACCGATTTGATATAGAGGTAGCTTGACACCCGATGATGGACATAGGAATCCCCATACACTAAGGGGGTAGAAAAACCCGTGGGTGAGAAGGGGAACATAAACATGTTTGTATGAAAAAATAATACTATTTACATAGGTGAAGCCGTGGGGCACAGCTTGTTTACCTATACTTAATATTGCTACTACTACTATCTATACTTATTATTACTTACTGCTTACTTTGATTTGAATGTATCGGATTTGTTATTGTATGAGCTCAGTCAGACACTTACCGGTTTTCTTCCAATGGAATGTTTGCAAAAAAACGGGCTCTCTAACGGCCAAAATTAATCTATCTACGATTTACCCAAAGACATTTCTATACTCACGTAGTAGACCACTACAGTGTGCGACTGAGATACCGATCTTTACGAAAAAACCTATATGCTAGAAAGAGACATAATAAAATGTCAGTAGAACCGATTTTGACAATTGTAATCTCCCATAGCGTCCCATCAAAATATAATCTCGTATTATTTTAAAATTTATTTCACAATCGTTCTGTATTTTATCCAATTAATATCAATAATCGTATTGGTGTAGTGTTCTGTGTTATACTGCTGTGTAATTTACATTATTAACCTAAAGAAAGAGATGTTTCACAGGTAAGTATCTGCAGGACAATACAACTTTCATAATGCTTATTTTCATAGAAGTTATTCTTAAAATTATTTAGTAATACATTAATAACATGCAGTAAATACCCTATTTTCTACATAATATGTTATTTTAAATAATTATGTGTTAGATAAAAAAATATTGTGTACGTGAAAATGAAACCGTTTCGCATATGGATTGCTCAAAATATATCGATATGTCGATAGTTTCAATTATATATTTTTTGTACTACCTAGCACCATACATGTCACAAGTTAGTGTCCGTTACTGCTTTAAAAAAAATACAATCGAATTGAGAACCTCCTCCTTTTTTTGAAGTCGGTTGAAAGTATTGAAAGGTTGATTTAGTCCGGCCGCACATTGGAAGGAAATCACAATGATTCATTCATTGATCACAGAAAAAATCTGACGCGCCGGAACCTATACCATGGTTGTACTTTTACGATGTTATAATAGTATGTTGTACGTCTATGGCAAAGAGACGTTTCACAGGTAAGTATCTGCAGGACAATACTACTTTCATAATGCTTATTTTACATTTATACAGTTAATTTTAGTACCAGCCCCGCAGACTGACAGAATTTTCCGGATCGTATGTCTGCTTTTGACATATTAAAATGTAAATACGGTGCTATTTTATGACAATGTGCGGCCGGGCTAAAAATGCTGTAAAATATTGACCGGCTAACTTCATAACTTCCAGATTTCCTGTAAATGCTGTTATTAAAGAAAAATGGATGGGCACAAATGTTAAAACGAATAAGCACCGTATTTACTATTCTCCGCCAAATAGTGATGCTTGCATTGCTGTGTGGTGCCAGTGTAATTACAATCACATGAGACTTGCGAACCGACTTGCGGTACCATTTAGGTAACAGCCTAGATGGTATTGCAGTTGTTATTGGCAAAGGTAACCGCTTAACATATGGTGGGCTTTTAGTTCGTTTCGCCATCCTATACAATAAAAAAAAAGTTGAAAGCCTCGAAAAAACTACAGGGTTTGCAGTAGATATTTTAAGGATAACTGTATCTTTTAGTGAAATCACCAACGATCCATACCTTCGGAATTTGTTCGGGTCGGTGTTTGTTTCTTATAAAGATCTTTACTTTAATAATGGTAAATATTCAAAGTGGTAAGTCTACGAAGTGACGAGTATAAAGTAAAAGTTAAAAATAAATATAATACAAGAAGAGTTAGAGATAAAAAAACTAGTTCAACCGAAGATGACAAATTATTATGGAGACAGAAAGTCAAAATTTTTAGTTCCAAAAATCCTATCCTATCCTACTTCCTACTAATATTATAAATGTGAAAGTTTGTAAGTATGGATGGATGGATGGATGGATGGATAGATGGATGAATGAAAGTGGAGTGGAAGTGGAAGTGGAGGTGGAGTGAAGTGGAGTGCAACCAAACAACTGCGATCGCCAACCCGCCTGCCAAGCGGGGTGATTATGGCATATATGGCCAATATATGCTTGGGGGAGGCCTGTGTCCAGTAGTGGACGTCTTACGGCTGAAATGATGATTAATTGTTTTTTTATTTTTTTACTTATGTATTCCTTACCTTCGTGACATTAATAATGTAATTATAATATAGCCCTTAATTGCGTAACTCAATCTTTTAAAACAAATAAAATTATGTCTCAAATATCTGTAATTTTAAAACAATAGTTACTTAATAGCTTAGCAGTTTTAAAATACTACCACTCCTTAAACGTAAGGCCGGTTGAACTATATCGATAATGCGGAAACGTCCATGTCACATCACTAAAAATCACTCCTACACGTGTCAATTTCGCACATATACTCATTTTGCTTTCGGTGACGTGATAATGAGGTGACAGTGCCTCTATTACGTCAGTATAATACCTTTATGGATTTACCCTACTAGACTACTGGAGCTTATGTCAAATTCCTATCTCTAGTAGGGCAAATCGTGGATAGATTGGATATTAATTTTGGCCGTAAATGCGCTTCTTTAACGCCACATATCTCGCAAGTTCGGCGAGAACTTCTCCTTGACATTTTAGAAGTCCAAAGTATTGTAAATGCACAAAATAAATAGGTAGTTTCTTTGCAATCACCACACATGCACTAGCGAGTCTTTATCTCGGGAATAAACAACGTAACTGTCTCACTAATGTTTCTAACAGATGAATAACCACTCAATCAACGCCTAGAACACAAAATTGGGACAAAATATGCTATTTAATTACTAAATTGCCAAAATAAACATTACGTATATATACAACCACATACATAAACACATAATTTTATAAAAGTCTGTTTTTGTGTTGCCATACTATTAATTAACTTACTACTACGCTCCACTTTGTCTTATTAAAATAAAATAACATAACATCACGCCTGTATTTCCCCGAAGGGGTAGGCAGAGGTGTATAGTACTCCCACATTTTGCCGGTTATGTTATAAGTCCCAAGTAATAGAAGGCGAGCCTATACTTTGTCTATTGCCTAATTTATTATTAAGATTAGTTGAAAACGATGATTTTTTATGATAAATATATAACTACATGTTTTTTTTTGACGCAAAAGGCTTTTAGATTAATTACTTACATCTATTTGGGATTTTTTATTTTCTTCCACTTTGCTGATCATTTTTAACCACTGGGACCATTACTAGTATTACTACGTTGGTAGATGTCAAATCTGTGTGTTTTCTTCATGTTGGGAACATATTGCATCAGTCGTCATACATTTTTTTTAGTATGGAAGTTTCCGACCACTATAAAGTAGCTACGCTACGATCTGTGTTTCCGACCACTGATACAAACCAAACGGACGCTCCGAGCCACAGACGTCGTACTAGAGATGCTACGCATCTCCGAGCGTCGTCCGACAATAATACTGAACGCGGCCAAAGAATCGGACTGAATCTGAAATGACACTAATGACAGTGACAAACGAATTACGAAATATCCAAAACAGAAATGAAATGACATGACAGAAAACTTAACCTCAAATTTGCTTTAGTCGGTTGTCAATTTGTCATCTATTTTGATTTCCTACAAAAACGAACAATGGAGTAAAATTATTTGTAAGCTTTTACCAGACTATCTTTTGCTCATCCCACATACACAATGTTCAGAAACAGACTATTTAATATTGTCAAAACTGCTTACCGAACTAATCGTGGGACAATTGTCACAAAAATTCGAAATTATGCTCCTCCGACTATGGGGCTGTTAACCACGGCCTATTGTGACGACAAACAGAAAGAGTTTGAAGTAATGTGGGATGCAGGTAGTCTGGAACATGACTTTTTGATCCGGCAAGCTACAACAATAAATGTAAATGCAGCTACGCAACTTCTGACGGTTACGTTAGTGGCTATACAAGATACTAGTGAAAGGTACATTTCACAACTAATTCTTTTTCATAAAAATGTAGATGAGAACCTGGCTGATGGCAATTTCCAGCTATGTTGGGGTTTCACTTACAAACAAATCTTGAACACTGCAAAGCTTTCGAAATGTCAGGAAACCAATTTTAATAATATACGCGATGTAATCCGGTTAAATCATGTTCCGAGTGGTGCCGGACGTAAAGAATTGTACCACCCTATATCTATATCTTCTCATGGGTGTCGTAAAAGGCGACTAAAGGATTCACCAGAGGATGGGCAGCAGCATTCTCTGAGTATTTATCCAACCAACTGCGATCGCCAACCCGCCTTCCAAGCGTGGCGATTATGGCATATCCCCCCTTAATTGGGGGAAGCCTATGTTTAGCAGTGGAAGTCTTTCGGCTGAAATGAATCCGGTAAAAGCTTCAATTCCTTTACTTTTTCAAAAGTATTTTCTTTAGCGACCATATACCACATAGACGCCGCATAACAGGAGACCGATGTCTGCAACACATATAAAATTTCACTAATGTAGATCCCCACTTGAAATCTTCAAATTAGTTTCGGTCACTTACATGAGCCATCAAAACTGCCACGTTAGTGATTAGTCAATAGCCGCCTTGTTATGGCCAACCGGATTGCAGTACCCTGCCTCAGCTAGTGGCAGAATTTATTGTACACATTATATTCAACATTAGGTGTCTATTGGGCTGTATGGTGGTTGGTTTTCTCTATTTGTTATAGTTTCGGATTTAACCCTCCAGTCCCATATTCATAAAACACCCTGTATTTAGTCTCGAACTGCTTACACAGAAGACTTGTTTCATATATTACACCAGGTACAAGAATGGCAGTGAGAAAAAAAGACACCAATGCCCATACCATTTTGGCCATGGCCCTTTAAATCATCAATTAATTGGTATCCTAACTTACTGATATCAAAGCCTCTGTGAACAGTCATCTGAACCAATTAGTACCTATTTTTATATAATAATATATTCTAAACTTAATTTGATCTTAATGTTGAGATTCATAGTTAAAGCTTCATGATGATAGGTTGCGAGAAGCAGTGACAAGGGAGATCTGCCTGGTGAAACAAGCTCTAGAGTGGGGTGAGGATGGAACACCCCCACATCACTGGGATCAGTTGGTTGCTGTGAGGGGATCATTGTGCGATTTAAGACACAACCTTCATACTTTATTTAGTGAGTATAATTCCTTAAAACTTTTAAAGGAGTTGACACAAAGGCTAATTTTATAGTCATGCTAGAACCTGTGTGCAGTAAAGACATGATAAAAAAAAAGTATGAGTAAAGCTCAGTGGCAGCCAATAGACTGCAACCGCATACAACACTAAATATATTTTGTATTTTTTGTAGGAGAATCTCCCTGCGCTCGTAATTTAATACTCAATTTTTTATTGCATTCCATAATTTAGGTAATATAAAATAGGTGGTACAATTTTGGACCCACCACACAGCACAGTTTGGTAGGAGAGAAGATGAAGAGCGTTTTTGTGTTTGATTACAATTTAATACTTCATTCATCATTAATTTACCTTCATACAATTTCATAAATCTTTTTGTTTATTAACAAATAATAATGATATTCTGGTGGTTGTCAAAAAATTTTTCAAAGACGATGTCCATTGTTTAACTATTGTGTTATTTTAATTGACAGTTCAGCTCTTAAGCACTCAATAATCTTAGAGTGCCCAGTGCAACATCTATTTTAGACGTCTTTACTAGAAAATGTATAGGAACTACTAGTGTCAGTTACAGTCGGCGACAGTAGCTGCAGCTGCGCGAATGCGATGCTTCATTTCTTCTTCATATAATTGAGTGTTGTCTATTTTCACGTGTAAAAAGAATGCCGTGAAATTGCGTGTTGTCTGTTAGAGGCCCTAATCAATGTGATTAAGTTTGTCATTGTGTCAAATCATTATTATGACCACATTTTTTAAGAATTATGCCAATTTTCAATGTAGTGCAATATTTCTCAGGTTATATGGATTATGCAGAAAAATTAGCAACAGTTGCTGCAGAGATATCATATCTATCTGGAAATATTGCAGCATCAGATGCCATATGCGAGAGAATTGATCATGCTTGCAGGTAAAAAAAAATATATATAAAAATGTGTTTATTAAAGCATAACTATGTTTTTATGACAAATATTTTACAGTTTTCTTTTTTTTTCTCTTTTATATTTTAGTTAGGAGTGCTCAAAATTAACAAATTGCCTTTTTTAAATTAAATTTAATACATATTTTTGATATTATTTTCATATGCACATTAAAAACAACAATAGTCACTTCTTTTGACTTCTAACATTGTAATAATGATAAAATATAACAAAATTTTATAAACAAAATACTCTTATCTTTAATTGATATTTTGTGTATATACATATAGTGGCAGTAGTGTGTGTTGCAGGACTTGCAACATACAGAAACAGCTGACACACGAGCTGCAGCAGGAGAGCCTGGAGCTGCAGCAGCAGGCCATCATCAGCTCCCCCCAGCTGCAAGACAAACTCAAACATGAAGCCCACAATGAGAAAAGCAAATTAAAGACTTAACATAATTAAATGCACACTCTAAATTACAGTGGCCTTATTGTAAATCGAACGAGACCGTCACAACTGTGAGTGAGCAAGACACTAAGACATGAGGCAATCAGTGTATAGTGACTTGTGCATCAACCATGCATTCTTTACAGTTCCCAACTTCTTAATTGGCTAAATATTATACAAAATTAAGTTAAGTATGATTTGCTAATAAGATACAAAAGAAACTTAATTTATTCAAGAGAAATACTGTAGTAATAAAATTATCACAGCAAATCTGCTAGCAAAATTTCCTGTATATAAATAATATTTATAGTTAGTATACTAGCCATTAAGATACATTAATGCTTAATCATCGTTTTATTTTATAAGCAAGCACTACTGAACTTGGGCATCCCTGGGTTATTACTTTAATTACTGCAATTAATAACTATAGATAATGCGACAATCACCACGCTTAAGCTTATTGAATCTACGCTAGCTTCAATAAATTGAATAGAAGTGACAAAAGACGAAGCCTATCCAACTGCGCAGAGGGGTGAGACAAGGGGATGTAATATCCCCAAAATTGTTCACTAACGCGTTGGAGGACGTCTTTAAGACGCTGGACTGGACTGGACAGGGTATTAACGTTAACGGCGAGAACGTCTCACATCTCCGTTTTGCCGATGACATCGTTGTAATGGCTGAGTCGCTGGAACAACTGGGCGAAATGCTGCACAGCTTAAACGGAGCCTCTCGGCGTGTCGGTCTCGGCATGAATCTGGACAAGACTAAAGTCATGTTCAATAGACATGTCATGCCGAGGCCAATATTCGTCGAAGGGTCGGCACTTGAAATTGTAACAGAATACGTCTACCTAGGGCAGGTAATTCAGCTTGGTAGACACAACTTCGAGAAAGAAGTCGACAGAATGATCAGTTTGTGCTGGGTAGCATTTGGCAAACTTCGCCGTGTCTTCTCGTCGCCTATACCGCAAAGTTTGAACACAAAGGTCTTCAACCAGTGCGTCCTGCCTGTCATGACTTACGGTGCCGAGACGTGGACACCGACAGTTGGGCTTGTCCACAAATTCAAAGTCGCTCAGCGAGCTATGCTTGGAGTTTCTTTGAAGGATAAAATCGTGTGCGTCATCCCAGCGAAAAAGTGTCGAATTTCTTAATTCGAGATAAGTAAATCGTTAGTGTATGACGTCGTGTAATTGTGTATGAACATTTCAGATTTGTGTGTCCAACCCTTTTTGGGATATTCATCAAAAACGTTTTCCGCTGGAACGACGTCTTCCCAGCGACACTTTTTTTTTCCAAAGGACGTAAGTAAAATAAAATAGTTACATGGATTAGAGTATAACGAAAGGTAAATGTGTATGCATAAATGAGATTTGTGTGTCTAAAGACTCCGAAGATATTCAAGTTTCCGCTGCGGTGACGTTTGGCTGATTGCTGGATATCATAAACGGTTAGGCGAATAGTTGTGACTTTTTTTACACATGTTGCGATTCTTTAGTGTGTAATGTTTGTGAAAACAGACTTCGAAAAAATATTACCGCTAGGAAGCTATAAATTTTAAAATGAAATCAGGTTATTAGGTCCTAGTACTGCGTATATGAGTTCCGAAGCCTAAATGTTAAAGTTTTTTTGTACCTTATAAATGCTCACAATGTCATGTTAAGTCTCATCGATGTACTGTAAGTAAATAATGAATTATGAACAAAATTGCTAGGTCTGGGTCACGATGTTGTTCGCCATTCGATTGGACGAGTTTACTATGGGTTGGCAAATTAAAAGGTATCCCATTCGTTAGTGTATTAGTTCAATTATCCATCTGTAAAATTGTAGCCCAATACACTTAATAATTAAAGAAATATAATCAAAAAACCAATGAGAAGCGCAATACAGAGATAAACCAACCAAGTTTAAATGTGTACTAAAAAGCGGCCGCGCGATACATGGTGCTTACCTTCCCAAATTGTTAGCATACTTATTGTTATTGATGTGGTACTTTGGTACAGGTGCGTACACAATAATTAGTAAAAATGAAAAACAACTGCAGTTTAATTAGTTTTATTTTCAAAAGTATCAATTTACTAATGATTATCAATTGTAGATATGTGTATGTATAGGTACTTAAAAACTCGTGCAAAAAAATCAACAACAACAAAATAATAAAAATCTACATACTAAAATCAACATAAAAGATATAGAAAAGGTATTTATACAAAAAATAAGTATATCTATTATTTTAATTAAATTACTTAATGTTTAAAATCACAGATCAGTTACAATAATTGACTCATTCATAAGCTTAGTAGGTATCTACACTAATGTAGGTTGTTATGTTTATTAAAATTAAAGATTATGTATATTATTCGTAACCAGCTCTACGTAGATAATAAATTAACTGCATGTGGGGATCGAACCGACAACATTTGGCGTGGTGTCAATAGAGAGGTGACCACCTTAACGACTATGCCACAAGTGCAGTGAAATTAATTGTAAATGTGAATAGACGAGAACATTAGCAGCTACAGTGAACCCTTGTTCATTGTTTACCTCTTTATTTTAGCCCACTGTCAACGTACGGGGTTCCATCGACTTTGGATGTATGTTGCCAAACATACGTTTATACTAGATCGACACAGATAGCATAAATAAAAACGCTAGGAAACACAACACGAGGTAGTTTTATGTTGAATCCGATATGAAGAACAAAGGAAGTAAGAAAAAAATTAAACTTAAGTTTTTAATAACTTTTTTTGCAATAAAACACAAAAATTCACTATGCTTGAGTGTCCGTTACAAAACAAAAACAAAATAATCATACAAATCACTAACTGTATGATTTTTTTGTTTTTACTTCTTCAAGTTAAACGGATGGACACACGGACGGAACCTGTAAAAAAAGAAATTCAAATCCATTTGTCTGTCAGAACTTTGTAACTTCTAAACCAAGAATGTTAATTACCTACATGGAAATCTCACATATTACGTAAAACTTTAGCACCACAGTCGTGGTCTCTTTACAATATTATAATTTGTTCTTAGTGACCCCATGTCAATAACTGAATAGTACCTACTTATTTTGAAATAATTGTACTGATGACTGTGTAAAGTAAAATGAGAAAATAAAAACTAAAGAATTGTGTACGCACATGTACCAAAATAAAAACGGTACTATACTAACAATTTTGGAAGGTAAGCACCATGTATCGCGCGGCCGCTTTTTAGTACACATTCAAACTTCGTTGGTTTATCTCTGTATTGCGCTTCTCATTGGTTTTTTGATTATATTTCTTTAATTATTAAGTGTATTGGGCTACAATTTTACAGATGGATAATTGAACTAATACACTAACGAATGGGATACCTTTTAATTTGCCAACCCATAGTAAACTCGTCCAATCGAATGGCGAACAACATCGTGGCCCAGACCTAGCAATTTTGTTCATAATTCATTATTTACTTACAGTACATCGATGAGACTTAACATGATATTGTGAGCATTTATAAGGTACAAATAAACTTTAACATTTAGGCTTCGGAGCTCATATTCGCAGTACTAGGACCTAATAACCTGATTTCATTTTAAAATTTATAGCTTCCTAGCGGTAATTTTTTTTCGAAGTCTGTTCTCACTAACATTACACACAAAAGAATCGCAACATGTGTAAAAAAAGTCACAACTATTCGC
The DNA here is from genome assembly GCA_949699075.1 of Asteroscopus sphinx. Taxonomy (NCBI): domain Eukaryota; kingdom Metazoa; phylum Arthropoda; class Insecta; order Lepidoptera; family Noctuidae; genus Asteroscopus; species Asteroscopus sphinx. Next base: position 12,868,508 of record OX453022.1, on the reverse strand, counting down.
CTAACCGTTTATGATATCCAGCAATCAGCCAAACGTCACCGCAGCGGAAACTTGAATATCTTCGGAGTCTTAAGACACACAAATCTCATTTATGCATACACATTTACCTTTCGTTATACTCTAATCCATGTAACTATTTTATTTTACTTACGTCCTTTGGAAAAAAAAAGTGTCGCTGGGAAGACGTCGTTCCAGCGGAAAACGTTTTTGATGAATATCCCAAAAAGGGTTGGACACACAAATCTGAAATGTTCATACACAATTACACGACGTCATACACTAACGATTTACTTATCTCGAATTAAGAAATTCGACACTTTTTCGCTGGGATGACGCACACGATAAAATCCGCAACGAGATTATCCGGAGAAGAACCGGAGTGACCGACATAGCTTGTAGGATTAGTAAGTTGAAGTGGAAGTGGGCTGGCCATGTCTGTCGAAGACCGATGGCCGCTGGAGCAGACGAGTCCTTGAGTGGAGACCGCGAATCGGCAAACGCAGCGTAGGGCGCCCCCCCCCGCCAGGTGGACCAACGACCTGAAGAACGTGGTTGTGGGACTGGATGCGGAATGCAGAGGACCGAGTGTTGTGGCGCAACTTGGGAGAGGCCTATGTCCAGCAGTGGACTGCGATAGGCTGAGTTGATGTTGATGACAAAAATTTACTTCACTTACCTGGATGTTTAAAAAGTTGCATCTTTGTTGAGATGGGTCTCGATATCCACGCGACAGATTGGACAGTGCTTGTTGGTGCTTAGCCACTGATCCACGCACTCCATATGAAACAGGTGCATGCATGGTAACCTCCTGAAATTATACAAAGCTGTGATCAGAATAATTCTGGGAAAAAAGAAATCACAAATATATCTTAGCTCACAAGTAGTAAGTCCAAGCAACATTTTGGGCATTATGTGCATTTTAGCTAAGTTTTTGTAGAACATCCCATCCTTCTAAGTCTTACAACTGCCTTGCATCCCAGTGACAACTTAATATCACACATATGAAACGAATTTTTAAGAATAACCAAAAACTCATACCATACCCCTACTAGTACAAATGCTTAGACCTGTTTATCAAAAGTTACAAGTCTACAAGCTACAAATTACAAGAACATTTTTACAAAACTAAACTTGTAAACTACAAGCTACAAGTGATTCCTCTCGTATTATCAAGTGGTTTTTCACACATGTATTATGGTTTTGTTTATCAAAAAATTTCATGTAGCTTGTTGTTTACAAGTCTAAGAGTGGCCGATGTCTCTCGATTCTACTTTACAAGTGAACAAGAAACGTTTTTTTTACTATTTCTAGCCAAAATGTGGTCAAATGGTTCCAGTAACGATGAAGAAATAAGAATTACTTAACCTAGCATACAAGCAAATAATTGTACCCAAATTAAAACGACCTGCGAATTAAATATAAAGGTTAAATACAATTGGGCTTACAATCCCGAATTTGGGCCTATCGGTAGGGAAAAAATGGCCTATTGCAATAGTAAATCGGCAACAACTTGCCGATTGGTGGGATAGGATTCAACCTACCGATCGTGAGTCAAATTGTGCCGTTCGTTTCAGTCTTAAGATTCAGAATTACAGGTAATGAAATGGAACATTTGATAAATAAATCATTCTGTACTACATGGCAGGCACCACTAATATGAGTGTTTCGCCATTAAACATTTACAAAAAAATATTAAGAGCTTCCCCGAAATTAGTAAGAGAATCATCGGACGACCTCTGTGGTCTAGTGGTTCTAGTGTTGGACTGCTGATCACGAGGTCGTGGGTTCGATTCCCACAGGACACAAATATTTGTGTGATGATCATGAGTGTTTGTGTTGGTCTGGTTGTTTCTTATGTATTATAAGTATGTATTTACAAAAAAAAAAGTATTTAAGTATTATATCCATTGTCTAGTACCCATAGTACAAGCTCTGCTTAGTTTGGGACTAGATGGTGATGTGTAAAATGTCCCAAAAATATTATATTATTATATTATCATCATTCATCGATGATCAGTCTGCCCTTATTTTTACCCGACTGCGCCAGAAGGAGGGTTATGTTTTTTATAAAATTTGCGTAGCGTACCTAATGATAACCTAGCGGCTGTACACTTGCTATTGTATTGCCGTGCAGGAGGGTCAAATTCGAACCCGGCTCGCACAGGACCTATACCTACTTTTCTAATTCGTGTGCTGATCATAATTTGATTATCACTTGCTTTAACAGTGAAAGAAAACATCGTGAAGAAACCTGCATACTTGAGAGTGCTCCATATACAGTTCTCGATGGTGTCCACCAACCCGCACTACGCCAGCGTGGTGGCCTTAATCTTCTCAATCTGAGAAGACCCCATGCTCAGCAGTGGAACAATAATGGGCTGATTATTTTAGTGGTGTATAAAACCAAAATTATGATTATATCTCGATTTGTTATTTTTTCTTTTAATTAAAATGTGACATACTCCAATCATTATAAACTAATAGTTATATCGAATAAGGTTTACAAGACTTGTAATTTCCTAATAAATCTACAAGCTTAGTGAAATTCTTTGATAAACGTAATTTACAAGGCCTTGTGAAAATGTTCTTGTAACTTGTAGCTTTCAGACTTGTCTTTTGACAAATAGGGTATAGGATTCACTGGCCACCAAAACAAAACCGCAACAACATGTATGAAAAAATACTTGAAGCTTGTAGTTTCTACGTCAAGTTTTGATAAACGCATCTTTGTAAAAATGTATTAATTTACATGGAAAATGCTTGTAATACAAGGCTTGTAACTTTTGATAAACAGGGCACTGACTAGGTTAAACGCCAAACTTCATACATAAAAAGGTGTTAAGTCTGGCTTAAGGCCCTGTCCCTGCACGAATTGTCTTGGGGTGGACTGCGGGGACTTCCATTTTTAGTCATCATTTCTTGAAGTAGGGAGAATGGAAAAAATATATGGTGGAGTTGAGTAGTTTATGTATCCATTTTGAATGATCGATACACGATTTAAATAACTTGGCTTGATAGAAAAAAAATCCAAACATAGCCAATTTTTGACACTTTGTATTCATTTTATGACGAAAATTTATATAGAACATGATTTTGAAACTTACACGAAAAATTTTATCGCAAGCCAAGTAATCCATTTCAGAAAAAAAATATGATAAAATTACATTAATTTAATGTTTTACATAACTAATTGTCATCACGGGCCGGCGCGCCTCGGTGCTCCAGCTCCCCACTGCGCCTCGCAGTCCACCCCGAGACACTGTCAAGGGAGGACGCTTGCCGAATTTTGCGCGAGTGCTGCGGTACCGTTTACGTCTATAGCACACGGTATAAACAATGAGAAAATTGCGTTAGAGCAACTGTCAGCACAAAATAATATTGTTATAGAACCCTGTGGACTATTTGTGGATAACAAGTATCCTTTTCTTGGAGCTAGTCCCGATGTACTTGTTGGGACCGATGCAATCAACGATCTCTATGTATAGATGACGCGATCCAAACACTCACTGTCCAACTGAACTGTACTGCAGGCCGTACACCATGTTTAGTGTGGTTTCGAGATTCGGAAAGCGCAGAGCGGAGCTTGACTTACTCAAAATAATTAAATTACTTTACTAAATAGTGATATTATGCTTGAATAATAAGTAGCATCAAGTATTAATAACAACGAATTATTATTACATTACAATATCGTCCGATTACAACAATTATATAAGTTTTTTCTGCACATTGTCAAGTCTAACAATTAGACTCGCCCAACCAGCGTGAACAAAGGAGTGACTATCTACCTCGTTTTTTAGGGTTCCGTAGTCCTACAAGGAACCCGTCCCCAGGAGTTTCGTCATGTCTGTCCGTCTGTCCTAATCCTTTACAGCTTAATAACTTCTACAGTTATAAACATAAGTAAATTAAATTTTGTTAAAAAATAGCCTAGATATATCTATGGATCTCAATTTTAAAAGAATAAAAAAGTCGTGATTATATATTTTAGGGGTGGTGCCCATACATGTAAAATGGGGATGACATTTTTTTTTTCGCTGCAACCCCTCTTGTGGGGTATCATTGAATAGGTCTACTAAAATGAAGGTAATGTTTGATACATAACTTTTTTATCAGGTGTACCATCTGCGAAATATAGCCCGCCAAAGTGGCTTGCAATGTGTCCCCCCCTGCCATTTCTAAAATATGCAACGTAGAAATTTATAATCTTCCACAAAGTTTATAATGTTTTAATAAATTATCATAGGAGGTAGTTTTTCAGAAGCATCGGTAATGTGTGGCTTTGAGAAATTTATATTGCACTGTTTCAAGACTTCCTATGTATTTCTTATAGAAAGGGTTCCATATTAGTACAGCATATTCCAACTGTGATCTTACCAGGGATTTAAATAGGTGAATTATTACTACGTTTAAAATCGGTCATACATCTCATTACGAATCCATACATTCGAAACGCGTTACTAATAATTTTATCAATGTGTAGGTCATAATATCACTATTTAGTAAAGTAATTTAATTATTTTGAGTAAGTCAAGCTCCGCTCTGCGCTTTCCGAATCCCGAAACCACACTAAACAAGGTGTACGGCATGTGTACGCAGTACAGTTCAGTTAAACAGAGTGAGTGTTTGGACCGCCTCATCTATACATAGAGATCGTTGTTGAATACAGAGTACAGACTTAGCAACAGTAACGCGTCGGCGGCAACGGACGGGTGCGTGCACCCCGCAGCGGGCGGGGCTACCCGTCCACCGCTTCCTCTGCTTCACCCCCTCAAATACCTACAATTCGTGCAGGGACAGGGCCTTAAGCAAAACCTATTATTAAACCCGATTTTATATGGTCGCGGCATTACCCTAAAACTGTCTGCGCGATAACTTGTATAGCCACATTGTTACCAACTCGGAGTTTTTAAAGCTAGATTTAGCTATAAATCAACATTGATTTAGATATTTTTTATCTACAATTTAGGGAAATAAGAGATGGGCAGATAATGGAAGATAATTTTGAATTAAGTGCATAAGGAACTCAAAGATTGCCTGATCTGATTCTGATAACTACGACTGATTAGGAGGTTTTGCTTAGAGTAGACCTGTACTATCCACTTGTTATTGGAATGTGTTAGGAGCTTTATAAGCAGAATTTGCAGTTTAAGTAGAAATCCAGAATAAATACGGAATTAATTTAGTGAAGACTAAATCGAGAAACAGATTCAGGGTACCAATAATAAATGCAATGTTATCAATCTAATTTAAAATGAGAAAATCCTGCTTTGGCTATGAGCTCCCCAAAGAAGTTAAAGACCCCGGACATGAACGCGTCTTTAATGTGTTTTACGCGCGTATTAACATGAAAACCGAGTTAACTTACACAAACTGCCTTAACCTAAAACTAGCAAAAACTACCTTTTTTAAAATGAAAATGTAGCTATTTTTTGTTGTTGATCTGGCTATCTTTAAAAATTGGCGAGTTGAACGAGTTCGCAACACTGTCAGTAGCGTGCATTGCCTATAGGCAACTAGGCAGTACCCAGTGCCTTCCTCATTCAAATTCAATAGTGGTGCAAGTTTATTATCTTTGTTTTCAAAGTACGATGATTATTATTATTTATCTTTTAATAGACCTATTCATGTTAAATTAATCATCCTACATGAAAAAATCAATAAACTACACCATAATTAAATTCAATTGAATAAATTAATAAATATTTTTGTGACATTTTACACAGCACCATCTAGTCCCAAACTAAGTAGAGCTTATACTATGGGTATTAGACAATGGATATAATACTTATATACTTTTTTTTTGTAAATACTTATATAATACATAAATGAAGTAGGTCAATGCACGCCACTGAACACTATACAACGTGTACCAGAAATGCGTGGTCATATTTTAAGAGCTCATTCAGGGCATAGCATAGAACAACTTTTACTATGGGACCAAACCTGAAATCGCGAAAAAAATATCAACTGTTCCATACTAAATCATCGATGTCGCTCGACCAAATGTTAGGATCAGCTGTTTTTTTTTTCGCGTTTTCAGGGTTGGTCCCATAGTAAAAGTTGGTCGATAGCATCCCCTGAATAAGCTCTTCAAATATGACCACGCATTTCTGATACACGTTGTATAGCTCATGGTATAATAGAAGCGTTTTACCTTACAATAAAACGCATATTAATTTACTTACCTTATTCGAAGCTTATTTAATTTGAGATAGGCACTACGTTTCCCGCCTTATATATCTTTCTCTTTCTTTCATATACCCTTCTCTTTCTAACCCCACCACCTGGCAGAGTGAGGGCGAACTGAGTGAGCCGCCATCTTTATTTCTCATTGAGTCGAAAATCACCAGGTAGACTTTAAAGTATAAGCTTCGAATAAGGTAAGTAAATTAATATGCGTTTTATTGTAAGGTAAAACGCTTCTATTAATTTGACTTGACCGTTATTCGAAGCTTATTTAATTTGAGACCTGTTTGTTATCGCCTGGTGGTGGTGAGTGTGAGTGGTGACACTGGTGACACAGACGCCAATGTGAATGATATTTGTATGTTTTAAGTAAACTTATAAATAAAATTACAAATTTAGTGTCATTTGAATGAAGCATCTTGATCTTTTCTTTTTATTTGTAAAAGCAAGAAAATTTTCAAGTGTATAATATGACTATTGGGGTTTATTATAATATTCGTTTTACCTTGTTTAATAATATAATATCAGAAACAAGAAATCAACAAAATTAATCGACATTATCAAATAACATGATAATAGTGGTATTTATAGATGAGGGTAGAACTGTTCTACTGAACTTGTGTTTTTAGAGGCCACTGCAGAGCGAAAACTGCCAGGCATTGCAGTTATCCCCGTATCTATAAGTAAAGTTTTAATCCACCCTGAAATTATTGTCTTTGAAACAGCTTTCACTTCCCCTCTTGTAGAAACAAACAAATTAGGGAAATTTACCGAATCTCTGCGATTTTTAAACAATTCGATTGTTATTTTATTCCAATACTGGATCCAAATTATTGCTATCTTTATTAGAAAACAATCTTCAGCCAGACTGCCGGTGAACCGAAGAATTGGTATTTGAACCAAAAACAGGCCACAAGATAATAGAGTATCAGTTTGAATACAATATCCGAATCAGTTCTTAATAAAGTCATGTATCCATCGGCCCCAGCATAAAAGTAGGTTGTAGTATCTACGTATTTGCACTGCAACGGAAAATATTGCCGTGTGCACAGTTATGACTATTTAGATATGCAGCTAGGCTATCTATGATCCAAATCGGTGGTTTAGATTTAATCGGTTTCTCTAATAATATAATTTAGCACTTGTTTGTTAACTAAAATATGAGAACTAGTTTGGCCGGCAATATCTGGATTACAAAGAGTGGAAATTGCCGATTTGTGCCACAAAATCGTATTATAAGATAGCTTGTGTACTAGATAAAGGTCAGATTGAAATCTAGCTACTTCTCTCCCGATAGGATTCTATAGAATAATTTAGTGTTGCTCAGACCAGGCTAGCCATCTTTTCTCAGCAACATCATAAGTTTTTACTGTAGAAGGCCCCATGACCTCTTCAGTAATTTTACTTGGCTATAATTTCAATCTTATAGGTCCTCGGACCAACCCAACATCTCCATGCTTCGAGGGTCAAGTTCTGTCTTCGGAGCTAGGAGTTCCGTCGACACGTATATCAGGACTTCATCGAAATTGCGAAACGTAAATGGGGCTGCTAACGCTCGGGCCTTCAAATCTGCCCGTCAATAGATTCGATCCCAGTGTGAAACTATCAACAGGTAGGTATATCCCGCCAGCACTGTTTAGATGGAAGAGTACTTTGGGAATCAAATACGGTGGGGAAAAATTCACGCCAGTTGGAAGTTCCACTATCGAGAGAACGCGTTGTGAAACAACGCTTGGTGATCGTTTAGATCTAGAGAAGCACTACTACAACTACGTGTGCTAGACAGGAGGCAAGAGGTATATGCGTGGGATCCCCCATTAGACAGTCTCTGTGCATCTGGTCAAGAGATGCCATTCCGGACTAACACGACGTCTTCTAAGTCACGATAAATAGTCAGCATGGCTGTTGTACATCCCGGGGATATGGAAAAAGTTCAGGTGAATTTGGTATTCCTCTAGAATTTAGAATAACTGGTCAATCATATCCCGCAATGGTGCAGATCTTATGCCTCCTTGTTGTTGGAGATATGCGAATACAGTTTTGTTAAGTAAGTAAGTAAATATTCGCATTGAACCAGTATTATACTCCGACACAGAAGCTGACATGACAATGATCTTGTAAAACTTTTGGAATGACAAGCATTTCTACCTGGAAATTGTAGTGTAAATGTGTCGTGATTTGCCCAAAGACCTGTCAATGATCAATTATCTAATCGAAATCCCCATGAAATATCGGAGGAATCCGTTATTAGGTAATGGGATAGCGGAGGTACATGAATGGCTGAAGGGCGCTTGCAGTTCTGAAGCCACCACGTTATGTTGTTTCTGGCTTCGATAAGAATTAAATGCAATTTCTGGTTTAATTTCAACCTTTAGTTCAGAAGGCCCGATATAAAGCCCGAAAATTGAGACGGCCTTCTGGAACGGAAAACTTGCAAAATTCAGAAGTCTTACTTACTCTGGATCTGCTTGATGTTTGTACGTTCTTGTTTTAACCTTTGGGACAGCTTGGCAAGCAGAGCAGGCAACTTCTCTTGGGACAGAAGATGCTTCTGATTCGTCCATTTTACTGGACGCCCATATACGCCAAAGCTTTTAACAGTGATAGTTCAGGCTTTTCGTAATTTAATCTACCCTAGTGACTAGAGTAAGAATGAGAACATTTCATGTTCCTTTAAGATTTCTTCGCCTTGAGGAACTATATAAGGAAATTGTCCAAGCTTGTATGCTTGTACACCAGAACTCGTATTCGTCGTTTTTTTAACAATTGGGCAATCCGATTTGTCGCTAATGCGAAGGCCTTGGGTGCAGTATATACTCAGGCTACAAGGTAAGCAAGTAGTGGTAGTTTCCAAGAGCTCTTTCTTGCCAATAAGGCGTAAGAATGTTCTGTGGTTGCGAGCCACGCAAATGTGAAATTAAGCTTGCGAAAAATCTTTTTTGCACAGCCAGTCTCTCTACTGCAGAGAGTCTGGCACACAAGAATCATTGATTAGTCTGAATTTTGTTGTTATTTCGAACTGATTGAAGGCCCTCAAATGAAAATGGGCCGGGGCACAGCAGTCGCTTTTGGAAACCAAAAACATTGATTATAGAGACAGTCATGCTTGTTTGGGGACGCCCTGATCTCCCATTTTATCGATGACGCTAGTTATTTCCAATGAGCAAGGAACCACCATGCCTTTTATTATGTTCCTGGCCATGCAACCACCATATCAGTCACCCACTGATCCATATCAGTATGTCTTTGACGAAAGGGTATGCGATACCCTGATATCATTTTTAGTATGACATTCATGCTCCAAATTGTTCCCACTGAACTCAAAAGATTGCCAGACGGCCTGCTTTAAAGTGCATCATGTCAATATTTTCGACGCTTACAGTCTCCATGTGTTATTGGACGACGACGATGTTCATCTCTGCTCGGACTTAGATTGATTTCCATGCTCAGGCTGGTTTCGCAATGATCCTCGTCCACGAAATGTCCCACGATAATTCGGTGCGACCGAGTGAGAGCCATGTTCATCATAACAGAGTGAATTGTAACCACCCTGCGAGGGTGCTTGACAGTAGCCCTGTACATAGCTTTGAATATAATATGATCCGTGTTAATAACCCTGCGAGGGTCTTTTACGGGTTCCGTGCTCCTGCGAGGAGACACTATCATTTGTTTGTCCCCACCTGCGAGGTGGTTGTGTCAGATCTCTTCAAAGGCCAAAAATATTTGCGTACTCTACCAGCCTTCTCCACCGCAGCTGTAAATCTTTTTGCATTGAACAAGTTTTTGGAAGTTGGCAGTACCTTTCTTAGCGTAGGCTTCATCAATGGATCCTTCACTTGTTTGGTTACGCAATGTCGACGCATTTGCAAAATCTCAGTGCGATGGCCACAATCTAGCTGTAACATATCTGTGGAAGTCTTGGAAATCGCCACAAGACATAAGCTTTACCAATTTATTGTTAATAGCCTCATAACCTGGTGTTACTTCTTTAGACACATTCCACTAATACTTTCTGAAGCGAATCTCTTTGTTTGAGAACGCACAAAGTTAAAGCAGAAAATGCTTAATCAGCATAGATCAAATGACGTGGTGACTGTAAGGCTGCAATCTCTTCATTAAACTCAATATCAGTAAAACCAGGTTTGTGATTTACCTACACCTTCTGACTTTCAGAATATCCGATTTCATTCTAATCGCTACTATCTAAATGTTGAAGGTCACATAATTTTAAGAAAGTTTCAGAGGTCTTGGGCATAGAGGGATCTTTTAATTTAGTTTGAATATAAAAAATAACTTCATTAGGTGGGTAAAAATTCGACGCGTGATCACCTAATTCTTCGTAAAGATTACGACTAATGCCCGAAAAAGCAGAAATGGAATCATTTTCGTTGATAAAGTAATCACTGGATTTTAATTTGACAGTCATTATCCAGAGTGGACAAAAATGTACGAAGATCACGTACCTGCTTTTGATAATTTACGAACTATGTTTGCCCCCCTTCGTTTTCTTATGATGACCATGTCGACGCTTTGGGGAGCATGATAAGGACGAAAAAGAATCACCATCGCTCTGACAACTGCTCCTGCTTGAACTCGAGCTACTAGATCGTGGCTTATGCTGCATTCCAGATGGCCCCATTAATGGTTCAGCCGCTGCATATCGTACACACTTATTCCTATCATCCATACTAAACAAGAAAGGCATTTAAATAAAGGGTATGTATGTTATTATAAACAAATTAAATACGGGCAAAAATCCCGTTAAAAAATTATTCGAACGGAAAAACCGTTAATACAAATTGTTTGACTACACATTTAGTACAGACTATTAATTTTAGTCCTTAATAAAATACGGTTCAAATTACCGATAATGAAAAATAATTATAACGGCAAACCGTAAATAAAAAATATTCGACTACACGTAGTAGTATAGACGACACTTCAATCATAATGTAGGTACATGCACAGTGCAGTATAAAAAGTAAATAAATTGCATACCTGAGACCTTAGGCAAGGTATCACTTGGTTAAAATTATAATTATATTACTTACGTGTGGTTTTGCTATAAGTAATTATTTTTACCTGTAGTTTCTTATTACTACACTTTAACATAATTGTTATATTTCGTGTTGTTCACGCGAAAATCACAAGAGTTACTTCTATTCTAATAAGAGAATTTAAAAAATTACAATATTATATTAAAATATTAAAATTGACAATAATGTCGTAGTGTTAGTGCTAGTGCACAACCGTACGTGGCGGGAAACAAGACGCCAATGAGAAATAAAGATGGCGGCTCACTCAGTTCGCCCTCACTCTGCCAGGTGGTGGGGTTAGAAAGAGAAGGGTATATGAAATAAAGAGAAAGATATATAAGGCGGGAAACGTAGTGCCTATCTCAAATTAAATAAGCTTCGAATAACGGTCAAGTCAAATTAATAAGATGTTTCACCAAGTATTCTCTTCCCGCGATGCCTCCAAGCTACGTCACAATCAGTGTTGCCATTGATTGATACCTTTCAATATATTTAAGGAGATTTTTGTTCATAATGAATATAAAATAAATTCCCATCTAGCTTAACTATTTGTTATCACGTGTTATTTATTCATCTAATCAGTTATTAAAGGAAACCATATAAAATTACTAATTCAAAAGTGTTTCTTTGTAGAAGCAAGTAAATGAAAAATTTATAGTAATTTAATTTAATTTGACTACCTCATTGGTCTAGTGGTTGCAAGCGCGTCCGCTGAGCGTGGGGTCCTGGGTTCGATTCTCGGGTCGGGCAAAGTGTTATTGGGCTTTTTCAGTAGGAAATTCTCAGTAGCAGCCCGGAGTCTGGATTTGTGCCCGGTCAATGGCAATAGGCTCGCCCCCTATTACATGGAACTATAACATAACTGGCGAAATGTGGGTGTACTATACACCTCTGCCTACCCCTTCGGGGAAATACAGGCGTGATGTTATGTTGTTAGTAATTTAATTACACAAAGTGGCAGCACATCAAACTGACAAGTGTCACGCTAACAGCCCGCTATTGGCTCCACAGCCAATGACGTAGTACGGATGCAATCACGTGACCTAGCTGTTACGGGAAGAGAGTACCTGGTGAAACATCTTATTATACGTGGGACACTCAGAAAGTTTTGCGAAACTAAAAAAAATTGTTCTATACGTACATATATTTTTATCAAATCTTTTCAAAGTACTTTCCACCAGCCTCTATACAAAGATTCATGCGCCTAAACCAGTTTTCAAAACACTTTTTCCAGTCCGCCGCAGACACCTCGTTTACAGCCTGCTCGAACGCAGCCAGCGCATCTTCCGGCGACGAAAATTGTATCCCTTTGAGCTGATTTTTTATTTTTGGGAATAAAAAGAAGTCACACGTGATAGATCAGGGCTGTAAGGAGGGTGACCCAGGAGTTTGACTGGCGTGCTGTCCAGGAAGTCCCTCGTTTTGAGTGCGGTGTGCGCAGGTGCATTGTCGTGGTGGAGCAGTAGCCCGCGGAGCCCTGTGTTTGGTCGCTTGTTGCTTATAACAGAGAAAACTTCTGGCAAACATTTGGTAGTATACCATTCGGCATTAATGCTTCTTTGATCCCGTAAGGGAATTGATACCAAGTGGCCAGTCAAATTAAAAAAGCTAGCGATCAAAATCTTACCCCCGCTTCTAGATCGCTTCACTTTGGTAGGCGTTGGCTCATTTTGAAACACCCAAACAGTCGACTGGCGCTTGGTTTCTGGGTCGTATTGATAAATCCAGGACTCATCACCTGTAACGATGTCGTAAACACGCCGAGACGAGCCTGCTTCAAATTTGTTAAGCATATCACGGCACCATTCCACCCGGGCCTGCTTCTGAGCATCGGTGAGGTTGTGCGGCACCCAGCGTGATACTATCCTCCTCACGCGAAGATGGCTGTGTAGAATCTCGTGAACGCTTCCCGATCCAATCTTCAATATGTGTTGAATCTCCTGATATGTAATTCGCCTATTGTCTTGGATTAAATTTTTCACTGCTAGCACGTTTTCTTCGGTAACAGCCGTCAAAGGGCGACCGCTTCTTTCGTCATCCCCCAAAGTTGGTCGACCGCGCTTGAATTCGTTATACCAACGATACACGGTTGCCTTGGAAGGGCCTTCATCCATGAATGCCATTTGAAGTCTATCGTACGATTCATCCGGTTTCAGGCGACACTTGAAATCGTATAAAATCATAGCTCTAAAATGTTCCCGGCGCAGATCCATATTTCAGTGAGACACAATACTTTGAATTAACTCGCAAAAAATGTGGAGGGAAATTTTGAAATTGGAACTTACTTATTTTTACTTATAAATAATCATATTTTCGAAAAACATTATAACTGGCCAGTCTCCCATATATAAAAACTTTTTTTCGCAATACTTTCTGAGGGGCCTGGTACCTTATTACTTACTTTACTTTTACCTTATTTCTTATCTTATTATGGTATAATGTCCTCCTGTCCGAATTTCGGTCACGGCGGCCAATCTCAATGGAGACTAGCCATCTGCGCGGGTCATATTATAGTGTACAAGTGTGTGCGCAAACACAGGTGCACTCTATTCCCTCACTCTCATAATCCGATGGGACGGCAATTCGACACGACCGGAGAGAGATGAAAGAGACTAGACTCCACGACACAGGGAATCCTAGTGTGGAGGCTAGTGTTCTAAGTATTGTAAATAAAGATTCTGCTTTTGATCAATAAAGATTTTATTATTATTATTAGATCAGGATGAGATATGTCCATGGTATAGCTATGATGCGAACGAACCTGCAATCTGAATCCACCTCGAATATAGAGAGGCAGATGGTGCACTTCTCGTCGTGGTGCGAGGGCGCGGCGCGGTAGGCGTGGCGGTAGGTGTTGCGCTCGATGACGGCGCCCGACGCGCCGCGCTCGCCCCAGGCGCGGCGCCGCGCCGCCGCCTCGGCCGCCACGTGCGCCAGCGCCAGCGCGCCCGAGCCCTGCGGACTTGCACTCTACACGCTGGCCCATCCAGGCGCGGTTCCAGCCCAACATTTTGGGGGGGTCAACTTGGCTTACGTACAATTTCAAGGTCCAAATTTACCTTTTTTATTAGGGTTCCGTAGTCCTACAAGGAACCCTTATAGTTTCGTCATGTCCGTCCGTCTGTCCTAATCCTTTACAGCTTAATAACTTCTACAGTTATAAACATAAGTAAATGAAATTTTGTAAAAAAATAGTCTACATATAGATCTCAATTTTAAAAGAATAAAAAAATCGTTTTTACGTATTTTAGGGGTGGCGTCCATACATGTGAAATGGGGATGAAAAATGTTTTTTCGCTGCACCCCCTCGTGTGGGGTATCATTGAATAGGTCTACTAAAATGAAGGTAATGTTTCATACACCACTTTTTTAACTGAGAAAACTGAAAAATACTTAAAACGTCCTAGTTCAAAGGTCATTGACCTTAGAGAAAAATGATCATAGGAAATAATGCTCCTTTAGCTACTTTCTATTTGAAAAAATCACAAAAAGTAACTTTGTGTTATACCTATGGATATACACGCTTTTAGCTTCTTAAATTCAGCGCTAGGTGGCGCTGTTTGCAAAAACTAAAATAGCAATGATTAATATTCGATTTGATTCGTTTGTAATTAGGAACCCTATAATACTGAGCATGGCCCGACATGCTCTTGGCCGGTTTTTTTTATTTTATACAACGAATTTTTCATATTTATGCGAAAAGTTGACTTCAATTTAAGTGTATTTTTTTGGAGTTGTTGACTATACGTTAATGAAGAAGCGCGAGCGAAACGAGCGTGAATTATTTTTTTTCACCGCCGAAGATTCAATCGCTTGCGCCTTTGTTATAGTGTCCGATCGCAACGGCAGGCTCATGTAAAGTAGCGCAAACCGTTCAACAAAATGAACTTCCGCCGACGTATATGATATTATCTGTCATTAAACTGGAAATATAATTCATACTTTATTTTGAGCAAAATAATATCTATGCTCTAAATTGAACTTCAGTACGTAAACAAAACTCTAAAATAATGTTAGGTATTTTTTGACGAAGGTACATACGAGTAGATGTCGTGCGATGTCGTCTTTGAGTAAGTAGGTAGTACTTACCTAGTTTTGATTTCATTGTTTACTTTTGGACGTTTAAGGCTAGGCTCCCAAAATAAGGTGACTTTTTGAAAACATATGCTGAGTCGAACACATGCTTGATGAATGTCAAATTTAGATACATATTTTTTTGAACCTTTGTCCATCGTTTGACTAGACATTTACATAATTAGTTGATTTTTATTCGATACTTTTATTTTTTGAAAATCATGCGTTTTTAGAGATTTTTCGAATATTTATCCTTTATTATTTCACTTAGCTATATAAAATATATGCAAATAGAAGATAATAAAGTTTATTAAATACTGGCTAGAGGAAATTTGTATAGATTGTTTAGTATTCTTGTAATAAAAAGAAAACTGTTTTGAGATTTACGACATTTACTTCCGTGGTAAAACACGCAAGAATGATTTTCTCGAAAATGAGTTCTATTGCAACTCACATAAAATTGACGAGAGCGGCCCGCAGTGGCGGTGTGTAAGGGGAGTGCGAGGGTGGGAATTACGTTTTGGGAGCGTCCTCTTAAGCAGGAAGTTAATAATTTATTTAATATATTTTTGTAAATTGTCTATTTTTAGGAGATTTGTCAATATGACGTGTACGATTTTGGCGGGGGGTCATGACCCCTACGACTTCCCCCCCTAGAACCGCCACTGGTCCCATCGCTCATCGTTTCAGCCGGAACCAAGCAACTTATATATCAAGCTGGAAAGCGGACGGCTGACTAAAATTCAGTCCGGTGATTGGGGAGCCATTTGTCTCTTTCTATAGGGTGTCCATACATACAGGAAAGGGACAGCGGGCTCTCGGTAATGCTATCTCAGAAAACCGGGCTCTCCCTGTATTTTCTCCCTGATTTTGATAAAAGACTGGACCTTATATGAACGGAATATTATTCATTTTTTTAGTTCTCCATCCGCATTCTATCTTGGGTAAAAATTATTTGGCCGGAACACGTCCACTGCTGGACATAAGCCTCTCCTATGCATCGCCACAACGACCGCTCCTGCGCTTTCCGCTTCTAGCGGGTTCCCGAGACCCTGGTCGTCGGTTCACCTTGTCGGAGCCTACCCACGCTGCGTATAACGAGCCGATCATGGATGAATAAAAAAAAACGAGTGTGCTTTAGACCACACGACTGAAGTAAAATTTCACTTAAAAAAAAAAGTGTGCTCGCACCTCTCTTGCCCCTACAGTAATATACGAAACGAAACTCTCTCTCTTTCTATCAATAATAAAAACCGGGCAAGAGCATGTCCGGCCATGCTCAGTATTATAGGGTTCCTTAAGTAGGTGTTACAAACAAATCAAATCCAATATTAATCATGGCTATTTTAGTTTTTGCAATAGACGGCAGCATTGGTGACTCAGAGAGTGTTGTTAGTAGCCGCTAGATGGCGCTGTACAGCGCCAAATTTAAGAAGTATGTCATGTCAACATAACACAAAGTTACTTTTTGTGATTTTTTTAAATAGAAAGTAGCTAAAGGAGCATTATTTGCTATGATCATTTTTATCTAAGGTCAATGACCTTTGAACTAGGACGTTTTAAATATTTTTCAGTTTTCTCTCTATAACTCAAAAATTAATCACATTATACTCGAAATAATTTTAAAAGAGAGTTTTTACAAAAGTCTATCAATGAGGAAGATTATAAGTTTCTACGTTGCATAGTTTAGAAATGGCAGGGGGGGCACACATTGCAAGCCACTTTGGCGGGCTATATTTCGCAGATGGTATACCTGATAAAAAAGTTATGTATGAAACATTACCTTCTTTTTAGTAGACCTATTCAAAGATACCCCATACGAGGGGGTGCAGCGAAAAAAAAATTTTTTATCCCCATTTCACATGTATGGGCGCCACCCCTAAAAAAAGTAATCACGATTTTTTTATTCCTTTAAAATTGAGATCTATATCTAGATTATTTTTTAACAAAAAGTCATTTACTTATGTTTATAACTGTAGAAGTTATTAAGCTGTAAAGGATTAGGACAGACGGACAGACGGCCAGACGGACGGACATGACGAAACTATAAGGGTTCCTTGTAGGACTACGGAACCCTAAAAAGGCGGACGGAATATCGCTTAAAACTCGCTCGCGTGAATATATAATATATACGCCTTCTTACCATGAAAGACGGCTGGATGGATATGTGCAGGTGCGGCGGAGAAGGATGCATCTGCATGTAGTGATGCATGTGGTGATGGATATGTTGTCTGTCACTGAAAAAGTAATAAGTGGTACATTGGAAACGTTCGTACTACACCAAAAATAAGTAAGAAGTTGTACAAAGTTGCAAAAAAATTGATGAAAACTTGCAAATTATTAATTCTTTTTTGTAACAAATTATGGTGGTGTAGAGAATTCTTCAAAGAATCAGTGTTTCTAAAGTCTGAATAAAGCTGTCGTGAAAATTATCTTCGAAAAACGAAATGTTATAAGTTGAAACACATGTAGCTGACTACAATCGTAGATGTTTTTAGACAAAGTAGTAGAAGCTGTATCATTTGAGTAGAGATGTAAATTGGTAAATATACACTTCGCCGATGACAAAGGTGTCGATTCTGTTGGGAACCGACTAAACTATAATTAAAATATTGTTGGCTTTTAGTAACAGGCAATTCAGGAAAAAGGCGAGAGTTTAGAAGTGTTAAATTATCTCCCAGAGAATCAGCAAAACTTGTACAAAAACTTTAGATTTTTTGAGAAGTTGGAATGGCGTTTGTATTGATTCCTAATACAAGCGAATACGTGAACATCGCAAGTTTAAGCGAATTTTTTCGTGCGAACCCGTGATGAAATTGAGCTACTTTCTAATTGCGTCAGCCAGCTGTCTATTCAGTCACGTTCAGAAAGCAGCCCAATGGTAACAATGGAATGATAAATTAAATTGTATGTTAATTGCGGGGCTTAAAACATTTTAAATGGCTAATGTGGATACTTAGACATCAACGATCAATTCAAACGGTATTCCGAATACTCTAAAACTCTTGATATTTTGTATACCTACATTAATATGAAGCTTGCCTTCATTCTTTAAACATTAGTCGGCGGTATATTCTAAGGAGCCGTGTAAACTGGTTCAGAAGTTTCAGTTTACCCTGATTTGACAACTCTTATAATTATGATAAAACAAGTTTAACCGGATTACACCGCGTTATTTAAATTAGTTTTCCTGACGTTTCGAAAGCTTTTACAGCGTTCGTGGTAGACAGGTAGACTAAGATGACAAGCGTCTTTACAAATATTTCTAAAAAAATATTTTTATCTACCGTATAATTTTAAGAACATATAGCTGACGTCAAGAACAGACGCTCCACAAAGTCTGCAATGTAACCCAACCATTTTCGGTGATTTGATAAACGACAAGTCCTTGCGAAGGAAACCCGATATTTACCTAGAATGCTCCATGAGGCTATTTAAATTAAAAAAACATCCTAATTTTAATAGAGAAGATGAAGAATGATACTGTGAGTGACTACTGCGTGCATCGAAACGATTTTAATTAATAAAAAATTGTATGGACATTAAAATAATATTTAGTAATATCTGTAAAGACGCTTGCTTACGAACGCAGCAAAGCTTTCTTTCGAAAACCAATTTAAACAACGCGATGTAATCCGGTTGAACTCATTTTATTATAATGTGTAGTGATCGCGAAAACCTAAGAAATAATCTCTCTTATAATCTTCCATCCCTTTCTTGTTTCACGTGCAAGTAAAAGACAGCAATACGTTTAGTTCATCGGTGCCTACAGAACCGGCATCAGTATAAGGGCTCATGTGATACCTCGTGGTCAGGGAACTATGTGCGCGATGCCCTGCGATGGCCCGGCTCGCCGCTCGTCGCCGCCTAGAAGCGTATACATTTGTCGTCGCGCGCATTTTTGATGTCAGCAAATTTGTCATAGCCAGTCAATCGAAATTTGTTGAGAAGACATTCATTCAATACCAGTATGTAAATTCAATTCAGTTCTTTAAGATAATATCGTTTTCCAAGTTCACCATTGTAATAGACAGGTAGATAATACCTTTCTTTCAAAAATAAATAGTATGGTAGGCTTATAAGATTTTGACATAGATTATTCATAACATCTCATAAACATGAAAAATGTACTTACAGCATCATAGGCGGCGGAGGTGCTCCTCCCAGATCTCGTTGTTCTAATTCATCAGGGAACTGAAACGTAAAAATATATATGTTTCACTATTTTTTCTACAAAATGTTAAAAACAAGCTTCTAGTAAACTTCAGTAACTAACAGTTATAAGGAAACATTGACATAATCACCTTTTTTGGCAAATTTTATTCAAATACCTAATCTACTCCTATTCTCTATTCGCATTTCGACGTAATTTTTTTTATTAAAAATTAAAATTCATTTATTTCAATCAACATTGGATCACAGTATGAGTAAAGGTAGATGAAAATTGCAAAAAATAAAATAAATTGTAATCAAAGATATAAACTGTCATATTATTATTATTTGATCATTTTCATAAATAAAATAATCACTTTTTATAAAAGTAAAATAAAATAAAATTATATAATTCATGTCAGAGTCAGACATGGAAATAAATTAAATTCAAAACAAAATAATCAAATATAAAATAACTACAATCAATATCTTTTATTAGTCAGTACATGAACCAATGCTGCATGGTAGCATGGTTAAGTAGCATGCGACAGTATATTTTACGCCAAGGCAGCATCGTGCTGCTGAATTGGAATATTCATGGTCTACTTGATCGATTAGGACACTGAAGGAAAATGCCTTATCAAGTTAGTTTAGCAGCAGCTTATTTGGTTCTAGTTTATGCAGCAAACAACAGAAGCGAAAAGAAAATTATTTCTTCTTAAGTTTTTATAATCTTTCTTCGATAAAATCTACACATTCGTGCGATTCGCGTACATAACGAAATGCGTTTGTAATTAATTATATGTGCGTTTGTGTTTGCGTATAATCCCACCAAAAATTTACATTTCAAAAGTTAAGTTTATTGAGCAACATTGTAACAAGTTTTTTCTTTGGTTTTAACCATGGTATAATAAGATGTTTCACCGGGTAGTCTCTTCCCGTGACAGCTAGGTCACGTGATTGCCTCCGTACTACGTCATCGGCCGTGGAGCCAATAGCGGGCTGTTAGCGTGACACTTGTCAGTTTGATGTGCTGCCACTTTGTGAAAATAAATTACCCGCGCAAAATGCATTTTTTCATTTACTTTCTTCTATAAAGAATCACTTTTTAACTAGTAATTTAATATAGTTTCCTTTATTAACTAATTAGATGAATAACACGAAATAACAAATAGTTGGGCTAGTTAGGAATTTATTTTATATTCATTATGAACATAAATCTCCTTAAGTATATTAAATATATCAATCAATGGCAACACTGATCGTGACGTAGCTTGGAGGCATCGCGTTGTCATCGCGGGAAGAGAATACCTGGTGAACCATCTTATTATACCATGATTTTAACAAAACAAATAGACATAAAGCACTGAAACTGCTTGCTTGAAATGTAGCATAGTATTCATTGGGTTCGGATACAAATTGCGACAGTCTGCCACATGACGCAAGATGTTTCCATACCCCATGAGTCTTGCTACCTGGGATATTTTTAATTATGTAGTATGCGGCCCTGTAGCACGCCGCAATGTCCCACATTGTTGCATAGACGTAAATAAACCATTGGATGTCTCTTAAGGTGAATGCTACCGGGTGAGTAGCCAGCGAAATTTTTTTTTTGCGTTTTTTGCAAATTGTAACTGTTTCGCGTTGTATATCAATCGAAATATAATTCGCGGTAGTAATAACAATATATCTACTGAATAATACATAACATAATATACATAATCAGCCCATTACTGTCTCACTGTTGGGCACGGGCCTCTTATCAGTATGAGAAGTTTAAGGCCTTAGTCCACCACGCTGGCCTAGTGCGGGTTGGTGGACTACACACACCATCGAGAACTGTATGGAGCACTCTCTGGTGTGCAGGTTTCCTCACGATGTTTTCCTTCACCGTTGAAGCAAGTGATAATAGTCTTAAAAATATAAAAATAGCTCTTTATGATCTACAAGCTCGATAATAAATAATTTGATCGTAAATCAATATTATCGGGCTTGTAAAGCTTATATCATTTCAGCCGAAAGACGTCCACTACTGGACATAGGCCTCCCCCAATTAAGGGGGGATACGCCATAATCGCCACGCTTGGCAGGAGGGTTGGCGATCGCAGTTGGTTGGTTAAATACTCAGAGAACGCTGCTGCCCATCCTCTGATGAATCCCTTAGTCGCCTTTTACGACACCCATGAGAAGAGATAAGGGTGGTGCTTATAGCTAGGTTTATATTTAATACAATGGCTAACATAACATAACATCATGCCTGTTTTTTCCCGAAGGGGTATTTAGTAGAGGTGTTTAGTACACCCACATTTCGCCAGTTATGTTATAGTCCCATGTAATAGGGGGCGAGCCTATTGCCAGTAACCGGGCACAAATCCATACTCCGAGCTGCTACTGAGAATTTCCTAATGAAAAACCCAATAACACTTTGCCCGTCCCTGGAATCGAACCCAGGACCCCACGCTTAGCAATCGCGCTTGCGAGCACTAGACCAACGAGGCAGTCAATGGCAAGTATTAATTAAACAAAAGTAAAATACTGCGAGCACTGTGGTGGGCGTGAGCGGCACGGGCGGGAACTGCGTGAAGCCGGGCCCGAAGCCGCCGCCCATGTCACCCATCATGCTGCGACGCTGAAGCTCCTGGAATTGCGATATCATTCACTACAAATGACAATTTATAAAGAAAGAAAAAAACATTTATTTGACACAACTAACAGAGACACTGTTAAAAAATTAATAAAAGATAGTTACACTTCGAAGAAAACAGCTGGCAGAGAGTTCACTGAGAAATAGTGCGTCGCGTGTGTCTCAGAGTTGTGGCAAATGGGTGTTCAGCTCAGCATAATGCCAGGTTTAAACTTAAGTTTAAGGTACTAAACCTGACGGTGGTATTGTGCTGGATCCCTGCTAATTCATCATGATTTTTTTTTCTGCCGATTTATCGACATTCCAGATATATTATGCGAAAGCACATCATTCATTTTAGACCAAAATGTACTTAACTAAAAAAAAAATCGCGATAACACATTCTACAAGCTTGATACATCATATTGTTACGACGGAGGGTTAAGCAGAGTGGACTGAAATACTTCAACCTCGATTTTCCTGGACTTAGAGACGTTTTCAGCAGGCTGAAATGCATTTTCAGTCGGTATCAGAGGAGGCTCTATCACATACCAAAGAATCGAAATTTTGAATAAGTTGCCGTCGTTTTCAGGCGCCTGAAACATGTTTTCAGGCCGTTTCAGGAGCCAACAAATCGGATGCCGACATTTCCTGAAAACCAGTTTTCAGGACCCCTTATGGCCATTTGACACCCACATGTAAAATTGTTGAAGAGTGAGCGAGATAGAGCTAAATATCAGACAAGGATAGACGAAGAACCTTCTGGAAGAGAATGAGCAGGATAGAGCTAATATAAGACAAGGATAGACGAGATTCGACAGGCTTCGAAACATTCCATTCCAGAAGTGAGTGAGTGAGATAGAGGATAGATGAGGTTCGACGAGGTTCGAGAACTTTCTATTTCGAGAATGTGCACGTGAGAAAGAGTTATCTTATGACAAGGATAGATGACGTTCGAGGACTTTCTTGTACCACGACTCGCGGCCTATATAAACGGCGCAGCTCAGCGCCAGTGGAGTTCAGTTGGAGTTCAGTTTGGATCAAGCGATACAAGCGATAACATCGAAGCGATACTTGGAGCGATTTAACTAGTAACTTTGTGTGTTAATTAGTGGTTCAGTGTAATTGTTCTGTAATAAAGTGTTCTCTACGCAGTTAATCGGCTTTCTATACATATACGAACTCCCAGCTCGTAACAATATTGTTAACAGTATTGAACCAGAAGTCTCAGGTTTATTTATAACTCTAAGAATTTAAAGTTTATGAACATATTTTGTCGTCGTTACCATCATATGCTGTTGTCGTTGCCACAGCCGCTCGTGAACGATGTACGCCGGAGAGGACGGCAGCCCATCCCGTCGACGTTCACCCACTGTTTGTGTAGAAAAAGAAACTTGATGAAGTGTATTCACATATGTAATATTAATTATAATTAAACATTTATATCACCTAGAAGTATCGAGCATTAAGACGGACGTAAGCGATATCACTTGATGATGCTCACTACTTGAGTGATACATCATTAAGTGATACAGTGTAAATACTGGCTAAGTAATGTTCACTGAACATCCATTCCTTGGGTACAGATAATTATGATCGAAGGAATCCTTCGAACTTTAACTTGAGTTTAACTTTGGATAACGGAATATAAGGAGATCAGGCAAGCCGCCTAGTTTACCGGCTGACGCATACTCTCGGGGCACGGTTGCTTCGGGAAGTATCTGTGCCGCAGGCCGGGCCGCCTACCAAGCGTGGCGATTATGGCATATCCCCCCCGGGGAGACCTTTATCCAGCAGTGGACGTTTTTCGGCTGAAATGATGATGATGATGATGATGATAGGCCGGGAGCCGACGCCCGTGCGTCATCACTGCGCGGCACACACTGAGTGCCCAGCTTGGGCCGCACAGTGCCATGACCTCATCATTGCAGTAGGCGGCAGCGATCTCTCGCTTCTGGCCGTGGTTCTTTATACGGTCGGGAGCGCTTGGGAAGGCGTCGTTGCCTTCTGTGAGGAGGTGATGCTTGCTAAGGCGATAGCAGAGAAGGTTCGAGAGGAGACGACCTCTCTTCCCATCCGCAGGAGGCGATCTGGTCGTCGCATGAGGGCGTATGCCCACCTCCAGCCACCTTAGGTAGGCGGACTCGGGGTGGCCCACCGCCCGACTAGTCAAGGCCCGTGACGGTGGTGCGTTGTGTTACGCGCGCGACAGTGAAGAGGAGGGTGCGTCCGATGTGGTTGCCGCACGGGGAAAAGGGGCTCGCCTACTAGTGGCGAGCCGGGACCTGCCGGGGGTGGTTGGGCGATTACAGGAGTTTTTGCCACGCCCCCGGCCAAGGGTAGTTAGAGGAACACACAGTGGAGGTTTTTAGTCGGTAAGAGTCCGACACTGGCTCCGCCTTCCCCGGGCGAAGTGCGTCCATGCCTCGAAACTTTTTATCTTCATCTTCTTCGAGTTCTTTGATCCGAGTCGCTGAGCTTATAGAGCGTTTGATCTATTTGAGCACACGTTCGCCGCTCACTGGCGGCTCACTTCGCGACCCGCAGACATCTATTGCTGCTCCAGCTTACTAGTTCAAATACCAGGCCCCTCAGAAAGTATTGCGAAAAAAAGTTTTTATATATGGGAGACTGGCCAGTTATAATGTTTTTCGAAAATATGATTATTTATAAGTAAAAATAAGTAAGTTCCAATTTCAAAATTTCCCTCCACATTTTTTGCGAGTTAATTCAAAGTATTGTGTCTCACTGAAATATGGATCTGCGCCGGGAACATTTTAGAGCTATGATTTTATACGATTTCAAGTGTCGCCTGAAACCGGATGAATCGTACGATAGACTTCAAATGGCATTCATGGATGAAGGCCCTTCCAAGGCAACCGTGTATCGTTGGTATAACGAATTCAAGCGCGGTCGACCAACTTTGGGGGATGACGAAAGAAGCGGTCGCCCTTTGACGGCTGTTACCGAAGAAAACGTGCTAGCAGTGAAAAATTTAATCCAAGACAATTGGCGAATTACATATCAGGAGATTCAACACATATTGAAGATTGGATCGGGAAGCGTTCACGAGATTCTACACAGCCATCTTCGCGTGAGGAGGATAGTATCACGCTGGGTGCCGCACAACCTCACCGATGCTCAGAAGCAGGCCCGGGTGGAATGGTGCCGTGATATGCTTAACAAATTTGAAGCAGGCTCGTCTCGGCGTGTTTACGACATCGTTACAGGTGATGAGTCCTGGATTTATCAATACGACCCAGAAACCAAGCGCCAGTCGACTGTTTGGGTGTTTCAAAATGAGCCAACGCCTACCAAAGTGAAGCGATCTAGAAGCGGGGGTAAGATTTTGATCGCTAGCTTTTTTAATTTGACTGGCCACTTGGTATCAATTCCCTTACGGGATCAAAGAAGCATTAATGCCGAATGGTATACTACCAAATGTTTGCCAGAAGTTTTCTCTGTTATAAGCAACAAGCGACCAAACACAGGGCTCCGCGGGCTACTGCTCCACCACGACAATGCACCTGCGCACACCGCACTCAAAACGAGGGACTTCCTGGACAGCACGCCAGTCAAACTCCTGGGTCACCCTCCTTACAGCCCTGATCTAGCACCGTGTGACTTCTTTTTATTCCCAAAAATAAAAAATCAGCTCAAAGGGATACAATTTTCGTCGCCGGAAGATGCGCTGGCTGCGTTCGAGCAGGCTGTAAACGAGGTGTCTGCGGCGGACTGGAAAAAGTGTTTTGAAAACTGGTTTAGGCGCATGAATCTTTGTATAGAGGCTGGTGGAAAGTACTTTGAAAAGATTTGATAAAAATATATGTACGTATAGAACAATTTTTTTTAGTTTCGCAAAACTTTCTGAGTGTCCCACGTAGGTTTAGTAGTAGTAGAGCTCCTTTGTGAAAGAGCTCGTCCAGGGAAGTACTACCACCGCGCCTAATTTACGCCAAATAGTGATGCTTGCATTTTGTGTTTCGTGCCGGTGAAATTACAATCACATGAGACTTTTCATCTTCATGTCTCAGTTTGGCGAACCGACTTGCGGTACCATTAAGGCAACAGCCTAGTTCAGGGGTGTCCAACATAATCTTGTGGAGGGCCATGTTTTATATTTTTGTAACGATAGCGGGCCAAAAGAAATGTTCAATGCCAAAGTGAGCTTTAAATAATAAATAAAACGGTATTTTTCATAAAGCTGATTTTTTTATTTTTTTGACGACCTCTGTGGTCTTGTGTTTCGAGTGTCGGACTGCTGATAACGAGGTCGTGGGTTCGATTCCCACAGGACACAAATATTTGTGTGATGAACATAAGTGTTTGTGTTGGTCTGGGTGTTGCTAATGTATGTACAAATAAGTATGTATTTACAAAAAAAAAAATGTATATAAGTATTATATCCATTGTCTAGTACCCATAGCACAAGATCTGCTTAGTTTGGGACTAGATGGTGCTGTGTAAAAATGTCCCAAAGATATTTATTTATTTATATAATTATTAAAAAAGATAGCCTCAGTTTTACCCACTAATTATTTTGCTTATAATGCATAACTTAAAACCTATTTTGTATTGTATTGTAAGTTGTAGGTACATTAGTTGTAATATATACAAACATGTACATTTTACTCAAAGTCGATAGATAGATCATCGAATAACTGACATTGGGAGAATTTAATACTGTTCGCGTTATAAATCTATTGATGTGTTATAAACTTTTAACTAGGTCGCGGGCCGGATGGACTTACGCGGGTCACATGGTGGCCCGGGGGCCGTATGTTGGACGGGCCTGCCGTAGGTTAGGTAGTATTGCAGTTGTTATGGGCAAAGCTTAACATCAGGTGGGCCTTTAGTTTGTTTCGCCATCCTATACTATAAAAAAAAGGTTTTTATTGAAAGTCATTTTTTACATTATTATTTTTAACGCATTTACGAATGCGAAGCGAAATCTAACGATTTAAATTGTGTAAATCGTTGATAATTTTTTATCTCTCATGCCACGAACGTCGACGCTCAGATAGATTAATTTTCTTTGAGCCGTGAGCTGCGTATTTTGTCATTGAGCTGCAGCTCAACAGCCCAAGCTTAATGATGTGAATAATTGAACGGGTTCTGACCACTGTATTTACTTACTGTGTGCGGGCGGCGCGTGGTGGTGGTGGTGGTGCGTGGGGTGCGCGTGCGGCGGCTGGTGCGCGCGGTGCGGGGCGTGCGGGGGCGCGCCGCAGCACGCGCAGCCCGCGTGCCCGCAGCAGCAGCGCCGGCAGCCGCCGCACGCGCCCACGCGGACCCTGCTCACACACAACAAACCACTATAGCATCATCATCAGCATCATTTCAGCCGAAAGACGTCCACTGCTGGACATAGGCCTTCCCCAAGCATCGCCACAACGACCGGTCCTGTGCTTTCCGCATCCAGCGGATTCCCGCGACCTTCACCAGGTCGTCGGTCCACCTTGTGGGGGGCCTACCCACGCTGCGCCTTCCAGTACGCGGTCGCCACTCCAGAACTTTACTGCCCCATCGGCCATCCGTTCTGCGAGCAATGTCCCAATGTCACTATAGCATAATGTAACTAATTCTAAGGCGGGCTCCACACGTTGGCCCCAACGTTGGGGCGAGCGTTGGCCCGTAATTATGCCTAGCGTCCACACGTTGGAGTTGGAGATAATGTTAGTTTAGTTCCGTCAGAGCCAATGTAAAGACGTTTGAAATAGATGTTGCACTGCGCACTTTAAGATTATTGAGTTTTTTGTTTTGAGCCCACCTTTGTGAAGAGAAATAATAGTACATTACTGTCGAGGCCTGAAATGAAGCAATTTACGGCCGAGTAATATTGGAAGTACGAGGCGAAGCCGAGTACTTTCCAAGTGATTTTAAAAGGACGAGGCGCATTGCTATTTTGGCCGAGACTTGTATAGTACTTTTCTCTCATTTGCGAGGAAACAATACACAAATTAATTCAACAGTATGTAATTTTCATTGACGCCAATTCGCCCGCGCGCGGTTCTTGTGCTATTTTCAAAGTTTTGAAAAAAAAAATGCTCATTCAGCCTTTTTAATGATAAATATTTTGTACCTAAAAACACCTAATTTATGTAAGTGTGTACTTAAAAACCTCGGTAGCATAATTTAAAACATAAAAAGTGTCCAGCAATTTCTATTATTGACCTGTTGGATATTACCGGCCTGTTATTTCGTTGCGTACGGAAAAAAGCCAATTGTTGTATTCTTTTTTTTTTAATAATGAACCATTTTCCGAGCAAGTGGGAGATTTTTTTTATTACTATTACTATTGAGTGCTTGAGAGCTGAACTGTCAATTAAAATAACATAAAAGTTAAACAATGGACGTCGTCTTTGAAAAATGTTTTGACAAACTGGAGAATAGCATTATTATTTGTTAATAAACATAAAGATTTTTAATAAATAGCAGATTTAATCACGAAAATTCGGCGAAGCCGCGTGGCATAAGCTAGTAAGTACAGTAGAATATAATATACTATGAGGAATACACATTTTAATATGGGTAATATAATATTATTTTGTAAAAGATATTTGCATATTTTTAGTGACTAGACGCCTGTCGGCATTTTGCACCGCAACAAAGGAGTTGACTCACTATTAGCATTTATTTATTACACATGACTATAGTTACGGCATCGGCATTACAAACGCTAAGTGGTGATCTTAAATAATTATGGTGATAGGAATTGCCAATGAGCACAAGTCGTTTGTTAATTTAATAATTAGCTAATTCGCACATTTTTGTAAATTAAGACAGTAGGGCCCAATATCCTACCCTGCAGAACTCCTTGTCTGTTGCTCCTAACATAGCTATTAAGGGATTTTTTTGCATACCGAGTTCGGTTTGACTGGTCTAGGTAGTCTGTGAACATGTTAAATAAGACACCGTGGATTTCGATACTTTCTATGTTTTGCAAGCATGTATCAGCAAGGGGACAGAAACAGAGTCCAATGTTTAAGACGAGTCGAGAATTTTAGAGCAAAATTACATGTACTTACGGTTATAAATGTAAAATTTATTAAGCTGTAAAGGATTAGGACAGACAGACAGATGGACAGACGGATGGACATGACGAAACTATAAGGGTTCCTTGTAAGAACTACAGAACCTTGCTTCAAAATGAGTACAAAATTAGATACAATTAAAAAAAAACAGAAAGAAAATTTTCAATTCAATTCAAAAAGGTGTAGTAATTATTAAATTATTATGTAAATACATATTAAATCGCTTTGTTCGCTAGCTCCTCCGATGACAAAAGTACCTCGATATAAAACATGAAACATAATATATAAAGAGCAAGCGAGTCATTTACCTGGTGCGCACTAGATGTGCGTGAGGTGGTAGTTCGGTCACGTGGTGAGGAACATGCGGCGGGTAGCTGCCTCTGCGGGGCATGCCGAGCAGTGTGCGCGCGCCGCCCACCCAGCCGACGCCCCCCGCCTCAGGCGGCGGCGGCTCGCTCGCCTGCGTCTCACCCGGGGCGAAGCCCGCGCGCCCCGGAGACCCCGTCAGGTCTATCACCTCTTGCTGCTAATAAATTACAAAACATTTGCAATGCTTGGTTTCGACTAACGGCCAAAATTAATATCCAATCTATCCACGATTTGCCCTACTAGATATAGGATTTTGTCATAAGCTCCATACAAAATATGTCAAATTTCTATCTCTAGTAGGGTAAATCGTAGATAGATTGGATATTAATTTTGGCCGTTAAGCAATACTGGCTTTTTAGGATTCCACTTGAAAATAGCAAAAAATCTAAATAATTTAATCAATTTCACAACTCAATGTGTGACTTGAAACGATTGAGTTACTGACAATGATATTTTAAACTATAGATATGCCATACCCTAACAAAACTAACGAAAAAATGTTCCGTACGCAGTGGCAGCACAATACACATAAACTAGTGCAAAGTAAGTAAGTTAGTTACTTTAAGTTAGTTTCGCGTCATAATAATTAGTACACTTTCTGTACACACATGACGGCATTTTTGTTTTTTTTTTGTCACATGTCTCGCTCGGCGCCTTGCTTGACCCAGACTAGTAGCAAAACGTCCCAATTAGGACGTTTTTGAATCTTCAGATTGCACGCGCAACAACATATCTGTACTTTTTTAAATATCATCGGTTACTGACAAAAATACTTACGGCATAAGAATCGTCTCCAACAAGCATAACGCCGTCGTCTGAACTCGAGTCGGAAACCCAATCCAGCTGCAAATCGGGTGCCAACAACACGTTACCAGGTGCCGATGGTTCACTTGCTTTTGTCTCCTGCAATACACAAAAAAAGGAGCACTTATGATAGACCAGTCACTACTCATATAGGTTCAGTTGAAAACCAGCGTCAGGTACTAGTGACCTGACATATGCTGAACTGGACCTATTTGGCACAGCCGCGGGGCACACAATGTTATGTAAATCTACACTTTTTATTTATTATTTTGTGTCCCTAGTTTGTGGCAAATAAATTATTTCTTTCTTTCTTAGACCATCCACTTGGTGGAATTTATAGGCGGTCACTGGAGGGGAAGTAACTTAAGTATTGATGATAGCGAATTTAGCTCAAGGGAAACAATCTTTTATATTCAAAAATAAGTAATATACAACGTTGATTTTTGTTTACGCAATTTGAGAAACTAGTTTGTTCAGAATCACGAAGGAGTGGGGTGGAGGGGTTCATCAGAATCGATTGGGATGTTTTTTTTCTAAATCACAAAATTACATGCTTTTATAGTAACTTATTTATATTTTTATCTTAGAGAAATGCACGGTTCCTCCGGGATAAAAAACCACGGGATCGAAGCTGCCGGTAAAAGCTAGTAAATTAAAAAATCTGCTACCATAACTTTATATATTGATATATTCTGCTAACCAATACTTTTCAGTATTATGTCATACATTAATTTAAAGGTACCTTAATTTTTGGGTTATTCAGTCCCTGGAAATATGTTTTTTTTTTTATAGAAGACTTATTTAAGGAAGTAAGTAATTATATCAGAAAAGAAGCATGGCGTGGCTTAGGTAGGTCGCGAACGTACCCGCCCTTAGCTGGCTGCCGAACCTGGGTGGACCGAGCGTGACCTGCCAACGGCTCTATACGGAGTTGGTGCAATTGCACTCTATGGGGCGCCAGTGTGGGCGGAGTCCCTGAATGCCCAAAATAAGGCTCTGTTGCGGTGGCCGCAGAGAGTCATGGAAGTCAGGGTCATACACAGGTTTGGAGGAGGACTCCTTTGCGGATTCGATCCGCCGCAGCACTGACGGGTCGTGCTAAAAGGGGCCAGAGGACGATAGACTGGGGGTCTATTGTCTGCATTGCATGGACCTCGAGTTGCGGTGATGTTCCAGGTGTTCCCGGACTTCACCAAAAGAGAGTAAAGTCAAGTAGGAAGAGAAAGCCTCGAAGTGGGCCGCGCTGGATGGGTTGCGAATGCCATGTATTGCAGTCTTTGTACCCAATCCACCCAAGGCACATCATCATCAACTCAACCTACCGCAGTCCACTGCTGGAAATAGGCGTCACCCAAGTTGCGCCACAACACTCGATCCTCTACCTTTCGCATCCAGTCCCCCCCAGCCTCAGCTTTGGGCAGTTAAATAAAACTGATTTGTAAAAAAACCCCAATTATTTACATAATTATTTAAAGTTCACAATGTAATTCAAATAAAATATCAGCTGGCGCTACGGGTGAATGACATCCGCTTGCATACGCAGTCCGTGTCGTAGCGAGCGTAGGTAGGTTCGCGCGGCATTGATCCCGAGTTTTGTGCGCTTTACATTGGGGTTTTCAAAACTTTCAGTTTTGGGAGCGTTTCCTTGACACCCAGTATAGTCGGTTCGCCAAACAACATGAAGATGTCATGTCATGTTCATGTCTCAACATGAAGATGGAAAGTCTTATGTGATTGTAATTTCACCGAGACCCTTCAGACCGAAACAAATACAAGCCTTGAGTTATTCGAGTATATTATATTGTATTTGGTTGGCTACCTATTATGGTTAAAAAGATACAGCCCTGTGACAGATGGGTAGACGGTGTAGGTAGGCATAGAATAGTATGTATAATAATAGGAAAAATATAGCTTTTTGGGTTGAAAAAAACCCTAAAAACAATGGTAAAGTCATAAGAATATTTTAGTTGCAATGGAAACTGAACCAGGTGTTATGGAATAAAGGTTTGAATTATGCATACCTGATTATTGGCAGGTCTGTTATCAGCTGCCTGTCTCCCAGAACTAGTTCCTGGCTGAGGAGACGTTTCCTTCGTTCTGCAGTCGCCGCCAGTATATTTTTTACAACATCTCCTTGCATTATCGAGTTCTGGCTTCACATCAATATCTTCAGAGATGTTTCCATTAGTTGTGCCAGGCTCTGTCTTAACTTGCAATGGTTCCACTGCTTCTGTTTTAATGGCACTCATTGCAGGCATGGTTTCCTCCTTTGATGGCTCCTGTTTAATAACAGCATGCAGAGTGCCGGGTTCTTCCTTTACTTTTCTCATAAAACCAGATGCTTCACCATTACTGGTTGTGTTATTACAACCCGGTTTAGGGGTCCTGTTTGTTTGAGATCCATTTTGTCGGTTGTGATTCGGACTGTTGCACTCTTCATTGTGATTATGACCAGACTGTGACAAATCACTGTGGAAGTTCACTTTACATCCACAATTACTGTGAGATGCACACCCTGTGTTTTCTTGCTTTATTTGTACTTTCACACTTGGAACATTTTGAGTTTGGCTGTTGTTGTTCTGGCCGCTTTGTATTCGTTGATCTACAGTTTGCAAAAGTAGATTGCTAACATTTGATACAGTGGCATTTGTGTTCCTTGCAGGTAGATTGTCAGGCTCACCTTTAATCTCAACTCTAGGCAAGTCATCAGAGTGACTGCAATTTCCATTACCTGCAGCACTTTCATTACCATGTGCAGGCTGGTTCCCAGCACCATTGTCACATTGTTTCTTTCGGGGTGTAGACACATTATCTTCTTCTTCTGAACTTACTTCTATTAAATTTGGTACTTCGTTTTCTTTTGATTGTCGTCGCCGAGGAGAGATATTAAGTTTACGACTAGGCCTTTCTAAGGCATTAGGCTGATTTGCATTATCTCCTGTGGTTCCTTGACTATGAGTGTTCGCCATTGGATGTAAATATTCATATTCCACATGATTACCCGATATTTGTGCTCTAGCAAAACTCAAGGGATGAGATAAAAAGTTCCTGTTGTCACTGAGGACAATAACATTATTGTATGGTACAGCATACTCCCTTGGAGGTTGGAGACCTGGATAGTGTGCATAGTTGGGATAGAAGTAACTGTTCTGGTTAAGTGAGTTTTGTTTTGGCTGATAACGGATGTTTATGTCTGGGATCCTTCTCTGGCCACTGCCATCAGTACTATCAGGATTATTTGCACCAAATGAGTAATCAAGTGAGCTGGAACTATCTGGTAAGGGTTGATACTCTTCAGGAACAGGGGTGTGTGAGTTAGCAGGATGTGAGAGTGAAGATATGTTTACTTCATAGGGTTGGTTTGGAGTTGTCGAGTTAACATAATTTGATGACACAGGTTTTGGAGTATGTTCATTTGTATTTGTTTCATTTCCAGCTGAGATGCTTTCAACTGGTTCAAATGTAGTGGGCATTACTTCTACTTCATCATCACTTTCTGCAAATAGAGCATCACACTCCATTTGTTCTGCAATAATATTGGTTATATTTAATTAAAACATAAATTATTAGCGAATTATTTCTAATCGAGGAATGAAAAGGTTTGTCACCTTAAGGTCTATATTTGCTTGTACTAGTGCAAGACACGTCAAATAAACTAACTTCATATTGCCAACAAGACAAGATAGGAATGAATTTAAAGATGACAAAACCATAAAGGTATTATACTGACGTAATAGAGACACTGTCACCTAATTATCACGTCACCGAAAGCGAAATGAATATATGTGCGAAATTGACACGTGTAGGAGTGATTTTTAGTGATGTGACATGGACGTTATTGCATTATCGATATATTTCAACCGGCCGGGCCTTACTTTTAAGGAGTGGTAGTATTTTAAAACTGCTAAGCTATTAAGTAACTATTGTTTTAAAATTACAGATATTTGAGACATAATTTTATTTGTTTTAAAAGATTGAGTTACGCAATTAAGGGTTATATTATAATTACAATATTAATGTCACGAAGGTAAGGAATACTTATGTAAGAAATTAAAAAAACCAATTAATCATCATTTCAGCCGTAAGACGTCCAGTGCTGGACACAGGCCTCCCCCAAGCATATATTGGGGGGATATGCCATAATTGCCACGCTTGGCAGGCGGGTTGGCGATCGCAGTTGGTTGGTTAAATACTCAGAGAATGCTGCTGCCCATCCTCTGGTGAATCCCTTAGTCACCTTTTACGACACCCATGAGAAGATATAGGGTGGTGCAATTCTTTACATCTGGCACCACACGGAACATTTTACAATTCATCATATTAGTTTTAATTAGGTGTATAGAAAGGTTTTCAATCCCGGAACAAGTTCCTATACACGATTCCGGAATTGGTCAAATTATTGAATTTTTATGAAAAATTACAATATCTATGAACTTGACAAGTTTTCTTGTCCAGTCAACTTAAGTTACACATCAGACTTATACATTATAATTTTATCGACTTAGATTTAGAAACATCAGTGTTTCGATAATTTCTAGTTATTAGTTAGTTTTTATTTCAAATAGGCAAAGAATTAAATGTCGAGAATTTAGTTGCACGATTACAAAAACAAAGATATAGGATCTTTGTTTTTGGAATCGTGCAACTAAATTCTGAGGATGAAATTGGAGGTGGAGCAAGAACCTGGCCATGATTTTCGATTCGATACAGACGACCGAATCATATAAAATCAAGTCCGCGTCAGCTCAAGAAAGAGTTTTCTCAGCGGCAGGCTAAATTTGCAACCGGCTAACAATCTATCTCTTAGCATTCGCATACTTGACAATCTTGCATTTGCAAGAACCCATTTTCAAAATATGGTATATTTTTACAAATTGAATGATCACATGAGACTTTCCGTCTTCATGTCTCAGTTTGGCGAACCGACTTGCAGTACCATTCAGGTAACAGACTAGTTGGTATTGCAGTCGTTATGGGCAAAGGTAACCGCTTAACATTAGGTGGGTCTTTAGCTCGTTTCGCCATCATATAACATGAAAAATAAGTGTATAAAACTTTTTTGTTGTATTTTTTGTATCTATGAGATTTGTTTTAGTAAAAAGGACCTATCTGATCAAACTTAAAGCCGCGGATAGCAACCTAGTCCCTTCCATGATTAAGATGCTCTATGAAGTTTCATGGGAATTTGTATTCCATGAGAACAGCAAGACCAGTGGTTTCTAGCAATGATGACCAAAGAGCCCAGTTCGCGCGCCGTTAATACTGATGATCTCCCGATGTGTGTGGTCGTATTTGAAGAGCTTATTTATTGAGTGCTATCGAACAACTTTTACTATGAGGTCAACCCTGAAATCTAATAAAAAACAGCTATTCCCTACATTTGTGTTCACACGAATCGACAAAATGTAGTAAACAGCAGATTTTTTTCGCGATTTCAGGGTTGCTCCAGTTATAATAATGTACTCTGTGGTTGCTCCCATAATAAATGTTGTTCGTTATGATGAGTTTTTATTTATTTTATTTATTCAATCACAGGTACAATTTCTTTAGCTTTAATTTACTAGAAAACTCACCAAACTATCAAGTTTAACGGCGAGATGCGCTCATACATATGTATATTATCTTACCCTTACGTAAACATGTAACATGAAAACAAACTTAATTAGCAACTAATCAAACCGTAGGTATGGATCGTTGGTGATTTCATTAAACGATACAGTTATCCTTAAAATATCTACTGCAAACCCTGTAATTTTTTCGAGGCTTTCAGCTTTTTTTTTATTGTATAGGATGGCAAAACGAACTAAAGGCCCACCATATGTTAAGCGGTTACCTTTGCCAATAACAACTGCAATACCATCTAGGCTGTTACCTAAATGGTACCGCAAGTCGGTTCGCCAAACAACATGAAGATGAAAAGTCTCATGTGATTGTAATTACACCGGCACCCATACCATTCTGACCGAAACACAGCAATGCAAGCATCACTATTTGGCGGAGAATAGTAGATACGGTGCTTATTCGTTTTAACATTTGTGCCCATCCATTTTTCTTTAATAACAGCATTTACAGGAAATCTGGAAGTTATGAAGTTAGCCGGTCAATATTTTACAGCATTTTTAGCCCGGCCGCACATTGTCATAAAATAGCACCGTATTTACATTTTAATATGTCAAAAGCAGACATACGATTCGGAAAATTCTGTCAGTCTGCGGGGCTGGTACTAAAATTAACTGTATAAATGTAAAATAAGCATTATGAAAGTAGTATTGTCCTGCAGATACTTACCTGTGAAACGTCTCTTTGCCATAGACGTACAACATACTATTATAACATCGTAAAAGTACAACCATGGTATAGGTTCCGGTGCGTCAGATTTTTTCTGTGATCAATGAATGAATCATTGTGATTTCCTTCCAATGTGCGGCCGGACTAAATCAACCTTTCAATACTTTCAACCGACTTCAAAAAAAGGAGGAGGTTCTCAATTCGATTGTATTTTTTTTAAAGCAGTAAGGGACACTAACTTGTGACATGTATGGTGCTAGGTAGTACAAAAAATATATAATTGAAACTATCGACATATCGATATATTTTGAGCAATCCATATGCGAAACGGTTTCATTTTCACGTACACAATATTTTTTTATCTAACACATAATTATTTAAAATAACATATTATATAGAAAATACGGTATTTACTGCATGTTATTAATGTATTACTAAATAATTTTAAGAATAACTTCTATGAAAATAAGCATTATGAAAGTTGTATTGTCCTGCAGATACTTACCTGTGAAACATCTCTTTCTTTAGGTTAATAATGTAAATTACACAGCAGTATAACACAGAACACTACACCAATACGATTATTGATATTAATTGGATAAAATATAGAACGATTGTGAAATAAATCATAAAATAATACGAGATTATATTTTGATGGGACACTATGGGAGATTACAATTTTCAAAATCGGTTCTACTGACATTTTATTATGTCTCTTTCTAGCATATAGGTTTTTTCGTAAAGATCGGTATCTCAGTCGCACACTGTAGTGGTCTATTACGTTAGTATAGAAATGTCTTTGGACAAAACTTTGATTGTTAGATGTCAGGCGAAATCGGTTATAATCAGTCATAATCATTTAATGGCGATGCAATTATATCTTTGTTATTTCGTGCATGACATAATTTTTCAGTTTACAATTAAATTAAATAAATTCAACCATACGCAAAATACACACTTGGATGTGGTGTTGCGGAAACCAGCCTGTTATACTATACTAAATAAATTCAACCCAATAAAAAGGTTTGAAGTCAAAATAATAACTTTGAATCTATAAAAATCTCATTACACTAGATAATAACTATTGTATGTACACCCTCCTAATTATTTCTCGTTCGCAGTTTCAACACATAACATGAGCTCCTAGCACGTTTAAAGGTATGAATTTAAAAACTGATAAACCTATTTCCATATTTTCATTTCTATTTCCTTGTTCCTCAACTGTACATTTCTAGATTCTGGTATAACATATTTGTATGTACAAAAATTTAAAAAAACCATCTAAACAGCATGATTTCTCTCTGTTCTCACATGTGCAATTTGATGTTTTTTAGAAAGAGACAGTTGCAAAACCAATGCAGCACCTTAATCCCCATTTTCGTTAACCTATTTATCCACAATTTGCCCTACTAAAGATAGAAATTTACATAAAATTTATGGAGCTTATGTCAAACTTCAATCTCTAGTAGGACAAACAGTTAATAGATAAGTTACTGAAAACGGCTGTTAGGATCATGTTATCACAATGGTAGGTACATAGTAGTGGTGTGAACCGGTTCTCAAAAAACCGGATAATCACCGGTTAGAATGAGTACCGGAGACGAATCGGTGATTTCACTAAACTACCGGTTATTTGATTTGTTGCAGAACACACCCAAATGTGCCAAAATTTCTTGTTAAATAATTTTGTTCAATGGCTAATGTAAAATGTTGATCACCCTTGACTAAAGTAAAATATTTGTGTTCATTAGTATTAGGGGCAAGTTCACCCAGAAGATAACAGATGTTTATGTAAAAACCAGATGTTTAACCCGAACTTTGGTGTTCACCAACGATAACCAACCGTTATATCACAGTAATCAATCGATTTTTCTAACCGAAGTCGGGGACGTCGTTTAAATACTAACCGGGTGTTTAAACATGACATTTTTGACGTTTGATGGTTGAAATTGTTGAGGTTATTCATTGATATTCTGTATTTCATTGTTTTTCGTAATTTTAGAAGAGTCTATGCTGCATAAAATATTTATATTAGGATTATTACTCTCCAATATAACAAAACAATTGCATTTTATCATATTCGTAAAATTTACAATAAAAACCGAATAAAATAAGGGCCGGAACACGTTGCCGTTTTTCGAGCGTGCATTTTTCTTTTACGAACATAAACAAAGAAACATATTGCTTATGCTTTGAGAAAACTTATGAAAAATGTGTAAACATAACTGTTTTTGTCGTATTGAGGTAGTACATAATTTTTTTATTTATAATTTTTTGTATAATTAGTCAAAATAAAAATGAATGCGGCTTATATACGATGCTCGCGCGAAACCTGCACAATGTGACCGCTACTTTTGGCTAAGGACAACTACCAGAATTTTATCATGTTTCAAGAAACGCGCCCGCCCGATACACTTCGAGTTTGTTGCGGCCTAATATTCAAACATCAAAATGGCGTATTTAATTGGTTGCTATGACAAGCAAGACCGCTTATCCTGCAAAATTAAAAAGATATGTCAAATGTATGGAGTAGCATTATACTAGGATTTTTAATTTTGGAAGAGTTACCTGATATGCAACTGTTTTATATTGTCGTTCTTTTCATAGTGTTGTTGCCATTTAGTTACCATTTTGATTAATCGTGTTACATCATTCGTTCTTTCATTCCCAGAACGCTCGGTTTCAGAATCAATGATCGGATAGGAGTCGTGAACACGAAAATTCCCGCGTCCCGGTTAAACATCTGTTGTTGAATAACAGGTTGATTTTGCAAACAGTGGTTATTTCATTGTCCGCGAACTCGGCCCTTAGTATGTCTGTCTTTAACTGGAAGTTATTTTTTTATAATAGTTGATTTAAGAAGCGTTTTTTTTTTGTTTATATAGATTTTGAGTATTTTGACTCTCCGAAGTCTCCGGAAAATCTCCGGCGATTCAATAAAATCTCCGCATAATTTCCGGAGGCTGAAATTGCCTCCGAGTCACACATAGTCTGTCATACAGTGTCTATAACTGTGCTAAATTCAGAATAAGGAAATAAACACAGGGCGTGAGTGAATTAATAAGATAAATTATAACAGACTTCTAGCTTTGATTTACGCTATAGTATACTTTGTACAGCTCACAAAACTACAGATATTTACCATTCCGCGGTTGGTTGTCAGAACTTGTAGATGTAAACACAGTATCCAGGATGGCTGCCAGAGATGATGGACCAGCAATATCCCAAGACGGCGACGCCCGCTCGCCCTCGTAGCCCTTCTCAGTCATTTTATTATTATTAATACCGTTCCATATCGTTCCAGCTAAGATTAAACTTACAACGTAACTCCGTAACTATTGCTATTGTCAACACTCAATGCTCAATATCCGACATTAGGAAAGTCCAATTCACTACGTATTCACTTGATTTTTACCATTTTCATGGTTTTAACAAAAATGAGTATAGGACTATACGAATTCTGCGAGTAAAATCGATTTTATATAAAAACAGAAATAAAACTTGTATTATCGAATTGTCTGTAACTCTGTATACATACCTAAATACTAGGGATGTGAAAATATAATCGATTATTTAAAAATTCGTTTTTTTTACTGGTCAATTATTATTTCTAGAAAAATCGATTATTCAGAAATTGTTATATTATTTTAAGCGTCGTGTGTTTTCGATTTTTTACTACTATGTATTCGTAAAGGTCAAGTCATAAGTAATTTTTTTATTGACACTCCACGAGTGACGATATTTAATTGATGTTCCGACGCATCAGCCCCGCTTCTAACCTGCTGACTGGCTAATCTTTTGCCCACGGCATGAGCTATTATCATTATGTAGCTCATGTCGACACGATAGAAGAAGCAGAATTGACACTGACTTTAAATAGTTCATTCATTTCGTCCCAATCTTCGGTATAATTCAAGTTCTCGTTCCGCGTTCGTTGGTTCGTTCATTTTGTTTTGTTTCTAAAATAATTTTGTGTTCGGCCGCTTTTTACTACGCTGTTCCTGTTTACTACTATTTTCATGGTGTACAATAATAGTACATTACTGTCGAGGTCTGTAATGAAGCAATCAACGGCCGAGTAATATTGGAAATACGAGGCGAAGCCGAGTACTACCCAAGTGACTTTAAAAGGACGAGGCGCAAGCCGAGTAGTAGTGAGTTTTTTTATACTTATTCTTTACTGCACACAAAAAAAAAAAATCTCAGCTATACATAATAGTTTTGAAATTACATGTACAAAGGTTATTTTTTGTTGAATAATGAACCAATTTCCGAGCAAGTGGGAGAAAAGTACATTATATCTATCTATATTCCATCTTCTTTTTGTGCACAGAATGTCTAGCACCAAACTAAATAATCTCTGTCTATTCTTACTTGTCTTATTTACTAAACAATCTTGGCATGTCTTCTTAATGTAATTCGTCAGTAATAATTATTAAAAGACATTGATTTGATTGATGAACAATTTAACACACTAAATAACATTCTTTAACCTAATTACATGTGCAGAACTAGTAATTATATTTTATCAGAAGTTATTTGAATAAAGAGACGTGCCAAGATTTATCACTAAATAAGACAAAAGAGAAAAAACTGAATATAGGTTGCCGATGCTTTTGTTTCTATTTCCTTACCAAGCAATAGTGGTAAAAACTTAAGAAAAGAGACGATAGCTTCAGCTTGGGTCCTGAAGTAATAATTACTGTTGTAAAGTTGATTTAATCTGTTGTAGATATTTTACATTTATTTAAACAAAAAAAAAAATGTTTTTGTTTGGAAAAATCAATTATTATTTTCAAATAAATCGTTTTTTTATTAATCAATTTAAGGAAACTTAAAAGAATCGATTACTAATAAATCGATTTTATTACAGCCAAGTTACATCCCTACTAAATACCACAGATGTGCAGTATAAAACGAGTGATTATATTATCTTTGGTCAGTGCTGCCAACTCCAAATGTTTAAAACAAGAACATTATATATGTATAAGACGTGATAAGACGTTTATCGTCTATTTTCTAAGGATTGGTAATTGAAATAAACTATAATGTGTTGCTCTGTAAACAAAGTTTTATTTTATTAGTTCTGTCTTGTAGATACAAAACTACAGTTATTACTAAAAACAGTGGTTAAAACTCCTACCTGTAAACAAAGAAACGACATTTAAAGTTTTACACTCCATACTGTTTTTACCGTAATAAAACCTACACTGCTTTATCTACAGTGTTACATTAAAATCGACTTTACCGATGACGCTAAGCGCGGCAAAATTTAAATTACAAAAGAAATATATTACTTTCTTTACATCTCCCCCCCCCCCCCCTAATATTTTACGGCAAAATTTTCATTCATCTTCTGACCCTTTTACTATTGTAGGGATTGGAATAAGTATTGTGATATGAAAGAGGTTCGGTTCTATTTTTTTGTGACCTGTATCAATTCTGTATATTGAGTTTGAAATTTTTTCCACAATCATATATGGTCCAATTTTTAGTTCATCTAATTTCTTCCTGTTTAGCTTGTTTCCATTTTCCACGTACACCATGTCTCCTATTTTAAATTCGCAGTGTTTTCGATTTTTGTCGAATAGTGTCTTGTTGTAGTTATGTGATTTTATTGTTTTTTCTAGTGCCGTTTTTCTGTCTCTAATCCAATCACTATTGGATTTTTCTTTCTTTAATTCATTCGGTAAGATAGTGCTATCTGTACCATATAGTAGATAACTTGGTGTAAAGCCAGTGACTGAGTGATTAGTATTATTATAATTTTTTACACATTCTTGGGCTATTGTAGCCCATGCTTTCCTTTTTCCTATTTCATTTATTTTACATCTGATTTTGTTTACTAATGTTTGATTTAGCCTTTCATTCAGACCATTTGAGAATGGCGCATTTACTGCTGTGAATACCATTGGTATCTGCTTTTCATTTAAGAAGTTTTTGAATTCTTTCGAATTGATTCCTGGGTATTGGTCGGTAAGTAGCATACCAATATCCTCCGTTTCCGTTATGTTCATTATTAATATCACCCAACTCTTCGTCGGTTCTTGATTTCAGATTCATGTTTTCTAATGGTTTGTGAACTGAATAAACTGTAAATGATTTACCTATCAACCAGTATTGCCAGTATCTCATTGCTTCCTTGATCGCTAAACATTCTAAGTATATTGCTTTTTTTTTCTTCTGGGCCCCATTTAGTTTTTTTGAAAAGTATGCTACTGGTTTTTCTCTTTCATCAGGCTGTATCTGTTTCAAAATAGCCCCTACGCCTTCTAAAGAAGCATCAGTATAAATGTTAATTGGTAAATTTTGATCAAATATCTCTAATACTGGTTGTGAGCATAGCAAGCTTTTTATCATCTCAAATGCTTTTTGGCATTTTTCCGACCAAATGAATTTTTGATTTTTTCTGAGTAAATTATGCAACGGATCTAGTATTATTGCACACCTTGGAATATACTCATGATAAAAGTTTATTGTTCCTAGAAATTGTCTTTTATTCTTCTGTGTTTTTGGTACTGGAAATCTTCTTATTGAAATCAAATTATCCTTTACTGGTTTGATAGAATTATTTTGAATTATATGACCCAGGTATTTTACTAAATCTGATGCAAATGTGCATTTTGTAAATTTTAACCTGAAACCTTCTGTTTTGATTGCTTCTAGCAACTGTGTTAGATGATTGATGTGCTCAGCAAAAGTTTTAGAGAATATAAGAATATCATCTATGAAATTTGCCAACCCGCCTGCCAAGCGTGGCGATTATGGCATATCCCCCCATAAACATACATATGCTTGGGGGAGGCCTATGTCCAGCAGTGGATATCTTTCGGCTGAAATGATGATCTATGAAATTTACAGTGAAATCAGTAAGTTTGTACTTTCTCAATATATTACTTAATATCCTCTGAAAAATTGCTGGTGAGATCTTAAGTCCAAATGGTAAGCAGGTCCATTGGAAATGGCCTTCTTGTGTTACAAATCCAGTCTTCTTTCTATCTTCAATTCGTAAGGGAATAGACCAAAATACAGAATTTATGTCTAGTGTTGAATAATAGTTGCAATTCCTGGTCTTTATCATTAAGTCTTCAATTAAAGGAAATGGTTGTGCTTGGGGTACTACTATTTTATTCAAGTCTCTGAAGTCTACACATAGCCTAGATTTTTTGTTCTCCTCTTTTTTAAATGCCAGCGTAACCGGTGCAGCAAATGGACTGTAGGATTCTTCTATAAGCTTGTTATCCAGTAATTTTGCTATTTGATTTTCTATCTCTTTTTTATCTTCTATAGTGCATCTGTATGGCTTCTTACTACAATATTTGTCTACTAATAAGTCTATCCTCGCTTCATAACCATTAACAGTACCAACATCGTATTTATCTTTTGAAAAAACTGATTTATATTCGGAAATCAGTTTATCTATTTTTGTTTTTTGATTCTGATTTAAATGATTTATATTTAATTCAAAATCTTCTTCTTTAACATGTTCATTAAAATTTATTTCGTATTTTTTTTTATTGTTATTTTATTTTTTTCTAAATCAGTGTCTGTTTTTATATGTGTAGAAATTTCTTCTTTTGTTTTGTTATTTTCATTATTCGAGTACTGTTTCTGTGTTATTTTTAGGTCTTCGTTTTGGATTAGCTTTAACTTTTTTATCAAGTCTAATCCAATCAAAAATTCATATTTAAAATGTTGTTGATCAATAATATATACATCAACTATTTTTTCTATTTCAAATAATTTTATTTTTAAAGTCGTCAAACCACTGGTCTTTTTAACACCATTAATCGTTATCAAATCTGCTTCATTTAAACTGTTTCCTTTTCCTTTTAGTTTAAATAACTTTGAATTAATCAAAGAAACATTTGAGCCTGAATCATAAACTCCATCTATTTGTAATTTATCATTCAATAGTAGTTTGACATTTATTAATGGTGCTACTATTCGTTTTTTTGATCAGTTTCATTTAACTCGGCTTCTATTACTGAATTGTTTACATGTGTGATACTATTTTTCTTTACCTTATCATCCTCTTTTATTCTAAACCAGCATGTACCTTCAGGGTGATATCGAGTACCTTTATTTAATTTTTCACAAATCTTACATGGATGTTTATCTTCACTTTTATTATTAATACCTATATTTCCATATCTTCTCTTCGCCAAAAATCTTTTTTTATTTACATTA
Source organism: Asteroscopus sphinx (assembly GCA_949699075.1). Taxonomy (NCBI): domain Eukaryota; kingdom Metazoa; phylum Arthropoda; class Insecta; order Lepidoptera; family Noctuidae; genus Asteroscopus; species Asteroscopus sphinx. The sequence continues at coordinate 12,823,749 of OX453022.1, read as the reverse complement.
TATATTACTTACTTCATTGAACAAATCCACTGTATATTTTAATACTTCTCTATCAATTTTATTAAGTATGAATTCTGGTAAACCAGCCGCAATAACATCCACCAAACTACCCGTGTCAATTGTTCTTCTCATATCTAATAAAAGTTTTTTTTTTCTCATAGCGTAATCCAACAATGAACCATCCTTGTATTTAAATAATAATAATAATAATAATAATAATTCATTTATTTCAGGCATCTAGGCCCATAAAAAAATACATAAAACCATATACAATAATATAAAGTAGGTAAAAATTAATCTATATCTAAACATTAGGTGATAGCGGCGTCGCCGTCGTGAGTCGCGCGGTGTCAGGTATCCGTCCTCGGAATCGCCGGAACACAACACCTCTCGGCCAAAATTCTTCCTTCGTGAAGGTCGACGACAGATGTTCAGTCGGAACCCTCACCACAAATGAATTAAAATACACATTGTGACGAGACTCCAACCGCTCGACCCTCAGAGTAAACTTGGTCTTGACCTGGATGTACTCTACAATCTCCTCGGCTTTTGTAGAGCAATGCAGCCGGGACACGTATAGCAGCGTCGTTGGCACAGCAGGACGCAACAGATGGTTTGGTCCGGTCGGTGCGGTACCGCACTGATTCTTACAAGTGGGCTTTCTTTTCTTCTTCTTCTCAACCTTGCTAAAACCCTCCTTGTCGCTCTGGTTCTTCTGTGGACTCCTCTGAGGCAGATCCCTATGATTAGAATCACGATGGATCTGCTTTCCTTCTTCCTGCTGCTTAGGTTGCATCGCAGCGGGCTTGTTGGCGGCAGCAATAGCAGCGTAATCACGTTTCGGGGTCGACGTACTGATGCAATTAGCCTCCACCGGAGTAGAAGGACGGTCGGCGGTAGAACGCAATGCATCGCATGCGATATTTACATTCAGTGACGAATTTAAATTCGCCGACTCAAAACTGCTGATGGACGCATTTGACGCCCCGCGACGAGTGTTCACCTTAGAGGCCTCAGGTGACCTACTTACGGAAACAGCGTTGCGTAATAACACTACTTCGGCACGTAGTTCACCTATGGTGTGATCCGAAATCTGTAATTTGGACTGCACCTCGGCCAGGCTTCTTTTCAGAGAAGTGATGTCCTTCAGCAGCCTGGTGACGTCAACATGGTCAAAAGTGACAGGAGGCAGCTTGTGCAGCTCCTTCGCCAAAAAAGCGGGCACGTCGTCTGGGTCGGTCACCTTTAACAAAGTGATGATGTCCTGGACACTCTTCTCGGTTCCATCTCTCCTACGGGACGGCATCTGGTCGATCTTCCCAAGCGTTTGGAATAATAAATGTCACATATGTAATGCATATGTGACTGGGTTCCACCCCTTGTTTGCAAACGATTCACAAAATTAGTTTTTCCATGTTGACCATTCTGAATTCATGGTTAATTTTATGATCATTGAACTAAACCAATCAATATCACTATCCTGCTCGTGAGCGAATTATTCTTTCCACAATTTAAATCTTTAGATTTCGCTTCGCATGCGTAAATGCGTTAAAAATAATAAAATAATTAAACCAATCAACACAACTCTTATCCATAAACAATCTAAGTATTTCAATTTTCTTTTCATCTGTTGTGATATCAAAGCGTGCGCATTCTTTTTCAAAAATATCCATCCACTGGCTCGCATTGGAATTTTTGCTTGTAAACTTTTCAATCACAAACTTCTCTGCAATGTGTTTTAAGTTCTGCTGTTTATTTGCCTGCGTATTTTCTACTAACTTCTCAAATAATTTTTCTATTGTTCCTGTGTCTACCTGATGAGCAGTAGCAAGTTTTTCCTGATTGATTTCTTCTAGATATTGATCCCCAAATTGTAGATTACCATCCGCGTCTATGTAACATTTTGCGAGTTCTTCTGTCATTGTTATCCAAATTCTTCTTATCTGGTATCTTTTTTTAATACTATTTTTAACTTTTATATAAGCAGCTGTTTTTATTATTTCTTTATGATGACCAGCTGATTGTAGCTCTGCAGGTATTGCTTACACTTTATGATCACTTCTGGCTATAGAGGTTATAGAAAAAACATTTGATTTTCCATCACTTCCAAGTAGCAGTGTAAATTCAAAACGAAGTTTCTCCATTTTCAATTGAATTTTATAAACAAAAATGTCGTTTTATAAGACGTTTATCGTCTATTTTCTAAGGATTGGTAATTGAAATAAACTATAATGTGTTGCTCTGTAAACAAAGTTTTATTTTATTAGTTCTGTCTTGTAGATACAAAACTACAGTTATTACTAAAAACAATGGTTAAAACTCCTACCTGTAAACAAAGAAACGACATTTAAAGTTTTACACTCCATTTACACTCCATACTGTTTTTACCTTAATAAAACCTACACTGCTTTATCTACAGTGTTACATTAAAATCGACTTTACCGATGACGCTAAGCACGGCAAAATTTAAATTACAAAAGAAATATATTACTTTCTTTACATATGTATGTATTACATACATTCCTGGCCAAAGTACTACATATTTTTATCAATACAAAACTATACCTTAAGCCTATGGTTTAAGGTTTATTTTCATGTAATAGTGATGTAAGCAGAAAACCAAAAGAAAGCGAGAGCCGAGAAGCGACTTGTGTGTCCTTGTCAAAAAAATTGCCAATGTAAAATAAAAATTTCTATAGTAGTTTTTAAATAGAAATTATAGTTTTCTAAAATTCGTTATTACCGCACTTCTATAACACGATAATGTGAAATTCGTAATAGTGATGTAAGCCATTAATAAAAGTAGATCGTACTATTTTGTTACGTATTTTTATTGAATTTATAAAATAATATTGGTGTAAACTTTAACCTTTAAATGTCAACACTGATTTGTCATATTGACAACAATTATGGCAGTTTATTGTAATTTTTCATGTTTTTGAATTTTCAGTATATTTTATTATAAAATGGTGAAGTTTTGTTGCGTACGTGATTGTAAAAAAGAATCATATCCTGGCTGTGGCTTATCTTTTCACAGGTAAAATGTTTTCATATGGTTTTCATATTTACAAAGCACTGACACACTAGGGTGACCATGCGTTGTATGCACGAATGTATTTGGTTTTTTTATTGGATCCCAAAGATGACTATGAATTACAGATCGGGAAAATATAATTCCCAGGAATCCCACAAAGTCGTCTATCGTTTTTAGCGTGTATTTTGAAAAAAAAAAACTCATTCATTCAAATCAAAGAAAAAGTAGATTATTTCTATTTACGTTGAATGATGACAAAATTCTGAATACGCCCATGGTTGTACTACAGTCTTAGGAACTCTGAAGCGCAAACCAAACCGAGCCGGTGCGTGTCGGGCACGCATTGGGTAGAGCATGACGAATACAACATCTACTTCGACATCAAAGATGGCGGACGCGACTATTTAAATAAAATTAATACAGATATCGTTCTCGAGGTTCTCGGGGTCCTGATTACGAATATAAGATTTATTTTGAGATCGAAAAAGGCGGACGCGACTTTTAAAATGAAATCAATATGGGTATCGTTTTCGAGGTTTCCGGGGTGCTGATAATGAATATAGCATCTATTTTGAGATCCAAGATGGCGGACGTCACTTTTTAAATAAAATCAATATGGGTGTCGTTTTCGAGGTTTCCCGGGATGCTAATTACGAATATAACATCTATTTCGAGATCCAAGATGGCGGACGTGACTTCTTAAATAAAATCAATATGGGTGTCGTTTTCGAGGTTTCCCGGGATGCTAATTACGAATATAACATCCATTTTGAAATCCAAGATGGCAGACGCAACTTTTTAAATAAAATCAATATGGGTATCGTTTTCGAGGCTTCCCGGGATGCTAATTACGAATATAACACCTATTCGAGATCCAAGATGGCGGACGTGACTTATTGAATAAAATCAATATGGGTATCGTTTTCGAGGCTTCCCGGGATGCTAATTACGAATATAACACCTATTCGAGATCCAAGATGGCGGACGTGACTTTTTAAATAAAATCAATATGTGTATCGTTTGGCTGAACGGATTTGATATACTGATAAGGAAAATAAATAAATAAGAAAGAAAAATATATAAATAAAGTCAAAGCATATAATCTACTTCATTATGAGTACAATGACCCCTCTTAGTTTTCGAAACGATAACATTAAGTTTGAGAAAATCCACGAATAAATATTATTTGGACACCCTAGTAGAAAGAAATGCAATAGTTTTATGGACTTCTCGCTTGGCTCGTTTTAAGTCACATAGTGTGTTATCCTACTATATAGATTCATGGGGTAGACTAAGGCCAGTATTACAGAACGATACTCAAGCGTTGATCTCTGTTTAAATCTAGTTTAAAGTTGAGCTTTGATTTTAGAACGTTCCTCAAGCAGAGATTTGTTGATCACAGTTCAGCTGAGTTTAGTTTTGTTTTATACTGTTACCTGTTTCGGTATTTGAGCTGAGATTTGATCTGTAATCACTCTAGTGTGGTCCAGACTACGCTTGAGTAGAGATTTCTATTATATTTCAGGTAAAATTCATGTGTTATGTTGTTGAATTAAAGTTTCTAATTACCGTTCTGGAATATGGCCGATACTCAAGTAACGATTCTATCCTTAAGTAGTGATCAGGTGATTGGAGTTTAAACTGTACTTGAGGAAGCTTCTGTAATACGGGCCTTAGTGCCATACATTAGAGGGCATTGTCCTTTAAAAATATTTTCAATAAAACTAAGTAGGTATATCCATTATCTAATAATTGCATGAGGTGAAATTTCGGTTCGTTAAAAAAAAACATGTTATTAACCGTAGTAACCCGAAAAAGTAACCGTTAGCTATCGTTAGGTTATAATCGTTATTAACCGGCTTTGCATCTATAGTCGCGTCGCGACCGACATGGCGACAGCACAACCGACTGTCGCGTCTTATTAGTGTGCACGATCCTGTTCACGGTCGCATCAGACGGCATATTCAGTCGCGTCTATATTGTCTTTGGTCGCCTCACTCGGACGTTTCACCGCATGAAGTTATAGTAAACTTCATGTTTCACCATAAGTTAGTATTATTCATTCTAACTTCATGGTCGCGTCTTATAATTTGTTCCTAGCTTTACCGCGGTTTTTTGAGAACCGGTTCACACTAGGCATGGAACATTTCATGAATAGCATGTGAAATAACATATGATATAAGATTTCACATATCGCACGCGCTACCTTCCTTCACCTTCCTTCATGTAGTCTGTGAAAATCACAAATCGCTCAAATATCATTGTGTAGCACATTGACATCGACGCAGGTAGAGAGTGAGCGAGTAGGGACGGAAATGCTCCAATGCAGTGTGTGTTAAAAAGGGCAAGTTATTTATGACTGCCGCATTGTTTTGTCGCTGTCCGAATATTACCATGACCTTGACCAGCTTATAAGAGTATTTCAAAAGTAAACTTTAAACTGAACAGCGTAAAGTATTTTATTTCCTTGCGGTAATTTGTAGCACATATCAAAATCACATAATTGTTTGCGAAATCGCGTTTGTTTAAGAAATAATTTTCGAAGAAGAAATGAAATTTTACATTTCACATGTGTTGTGTTGTGAATAAAATTGCTATAGTTTGCGACGTATGCTTATATTATTATTATAGTTTTGTTCTTGTAAATGGGCTGGATTAGTTTTTAGTGTATAAATAAAAAGGGAGTAAGTTGTTGTTTCGTGATTATAAATCACTTTAAAGGAGAACATTCAGCGTTCATACATTTTTGGGCCATTTCTCAAAGTGCCGGCCAGAAAAAAAAAATGTTATAAATTGTTAGAACTAGTCATTTTGAGCCGTGAAGTCCGTGTGGTGCCGGACTTAAAGAATAGCATCACCCTTATCTCTTCTCATGGGTGTCGTAAAAGGCGACTAAGGGATTCACCAGAGGATGGGCAGCAGCATTCTCTGAGTATTTAACCAACCAACTGCGATCGCCAACCCGCCTGCCAAGCGTGGCGATTATGGCATATCCCCCCCCTTAGTTGGGGGAGGCCTTTGTCCAGTAGTGGACGTCTTTCGGCTGTAATGATGAGTCATTTTGAGCAGTTGTTATTATGGCACCAAAGCTGTAGGGTCATTCTGTGACCTGCTATAAGGTTTCGAAAAATAGAGATTTTCATGCGAGATTTCGTCATTTTGACCTGTTAAAGTGACGAAAAACATAAAAAATGACTAAATGACTGTTGTTTGAATTGTTATTATGGCACAAAAGCTGTGGGTCATTCTGTAACATTTTCTACAAGAGCTTGTCATATAGAGCAATTGTTATTTAGACACAAATAACGCAAAAACGCAAGCTCAATTGCACAATAAGCTACCTGTGGACTATATATCGGTTTCTCTGATTGCTCCACCCCAGTCTGAGAGTAAGCGGTACAAAGACATTGAAAAATATCACTGGATGTGAGTTTAGATTTCTTTTATTGGTTATCGATGCGAGTTTAGTTTCATCGGACGGCTACCTGCTTGCGTTTCATTGACATCTATCAGGCGAAGTCTGGCAATGAATGTGGCATAACATGATGTGCCTGGGCATTTCATAAAACGGGGCTTTTTCATGAATTGACAAACTAATACCCACGATAACTTAAAATCGCGGAAGTTCTCAAAAAATGCCATGTTAAGAGTACTCTAAACCGATGAGCATGCATGACGAGGTTAATGAACGTAGATGAAGCGAAAGTTAGGATCGTAACAGGTGAAAATCCATATTCTCTGCCTACCCCAATAAGAAACAGGCGTAATAATGTGTATGTATGTATATAACTTAAAATGTAAAACTGAAGATTTGCCCAGCCATGTTTGGGTATCAGCCATATCGATCTCGTAGGGTAACCAAAATATTAATAAAGAAAAACCGAGGGAATCTAGAATGCTAGAGTGAGCGAAGAGACCTCGAAAATTGTGGCACCCTGACTCGGATAGGTTAGGTTTCGGTCGCTGCGCTCACTCTCTAGACCCTAGACTAGGCTGGAGTACTTTGAATACATTATTAAAATCACATTTTTACTTTCCATCTTCATGTCTTAGTTTGGCGAACGTGAGTTGCAATACGTTTAGGCAACAGTCGAGGTGGTATTGTTGTTATAATGGGCAAAGGTTGTTCATCAGGTGGACTTATAGCTCGTTTCACCTACGATAAATAATACCCTACCCTACAGGATTGATATGCCCAAACATGGCTGAGCAAATCGTCAAACGTTTTGAATAATAATAAGAAACACACGCACTACACTAACCAAACACAATAACCTTCACCCTAAATCTGCCATGGAAAGACTGACAATTAAAATACAAAACGGTGGTAGAGGCTTAATAGACATTCATCATCTCTGGCAGAAACAAATAATCAAACTAAAAACTTTCTTTCACACTAAATCTCACACTAGTAACCTACATAAAGCCATAGTTCAAAAATATCTTAATTTCACTCCACTTAAATTAAACGAACAGACATACACGCAAAATTCTACTGATGATAGTGACCCACAGAAGCAAAAATTAGAAAACTGGAAAAAGAAAGTACTTCATGGAAGATATCCTCATGACTTAGAACAATCTCATATAGACACAATAGCGTCAAACAAGTGGCTCAAAGTTGGTAATTTGTTCCCGGAAACAGAGGGATTTATAATAGCGATACAAGATCAGATTATTAATACAAAAAACTGCAGGAAATATATAATTAAATACCCTAATATCACAAACGATAAGTGCCGCAGATATCACATCCAATCAGAAACCATACAACACATAACAGGAGCATGCACAACACTAACACAGACAGACTACACTCACAGACATAACCAAGTTGCAAACGTCATCCATCAAAAACTAGCACTCAAATATACACTCATACAAAATACAAACACTCCATACTATAAATACACACCACAAACTATTCTAGAAAACACCACACACAAACTCTACTATGACCGCGCCATTCTAACTGATAGAACCATTCACTATAATAGGCCGGATATAATTCTACAAGACAAAATAAACAAAATTACTTACCTCATAGACATTGCAGTTCCCAATACACATAACCTTCAGAAGACAATAGCTGAAAAAATAAGTAAATATGCTGAACTCAAAGAAGAAGTCTTAAGAATTTGGAGACAAGAAAAAGTTCATGTAATTCCTATTGCTCTCTCCACAACTGGTGTTATCCCCAACCATCTTCTCCGTAGCCTGAATTTATTAGACCTAAAAGAATCCCTCTACATAACCTTACAAAAAGCCGCTATCCTAAACACTAGTCGAATCGTTAGGAAGTTCATGCAGATAGACGAAAACGAAATACACAACACACCTTCAACATAAATTTTACACACCACACGCTACATTTACTTGGCTCCCAGCTCGTAAATGTAGTTAAATCTAGCCAAATGGCTAAGAAAAGATAAAATCTCCCGAAAATAATAATAATAAATATTCATTGAATTTAACGTAATGGTGAATTAGCTGGTTAATTCATCAAATAGCTTCATTTCTTAAAGACAGAAATAGGCACATCACGATCTGCCCAATTCTACGATCGGACTTGGACAGATAGATGTCAATAATACGAAATAGGTAAACTTCCGTTTTTTAATGTCTCTGTCTCACCGACTCTCACAATCGCCACCCCATTGTGAGAGTGAGCGAGCGACCGAGCAGAGAAACCGGTAGATAGAGTCCACAGGTAGCTTAATTGTGCACTTGTGCTTGTGTTTATACGTTGTTTGTGCCTTAATAACAATTGGTCAAAATAAAAAACTCTTGTATGAAAATGTCACAGAATGACCCACAGCTTTCGTGCCATAATAAAAATTGCTCCAAATGACCAATAGTTGCTCAAAACGATGAGCTTTCCTATGAAAATCTCTATTTTTGAAATCCTTAAAACAGAACAGAGAATCATCACACAGCTTTTTGAATGTATTTGTCTCGCTCACTCTCACTCGGGGTGGAGTTAGCAGAGAAACTAGTATCGTCCACAGGTTCCCTGAGCCACCTGAGCTTGCGAATATGCGTTATTTGCGTCCTGCTCTAAATGAGGAGCTTTTATAAAAAATTGAAAAGCCTTATTAAAAGTCACAGAATGACCCCACAGCTTTTATGCCGTAATAAAAATCGCTCAAAATTACCTATTCTTGCTCAAAATGACAAGCTTTCATATGAAATTATCTGTTTTTCGAACCCTTGTAGCTGGTTACAGAATCAGCTCACAGCTTTGGTGCCATAATAACTATTGCTCCAAATGACCAGTTCTAACGGTTTATCGCATTATTTTTCTGGCACTTTCAGAAAAGGCCCAATTTGAATGATGTCCTTTATATAGATAGGTACTGGATAAAAACGTACAATGAGTGCATCTATACGGATTACTATTTAAATGACCCAGGCAAGATTGTGGCACAATTTACGTTATGTAAAAAAGTTTTTGTTTTTTAAATAATTACATGTGAAATTTCACATGTGAAATCATTGTGATTAAAGTAAATAATTTCATCTAACGAAAATGAAATATAAATAGCAATCATTTCCATGCCTAGTTCACACCACTAGTTTTAACGTCAGTTTGATAATTATGTTCCTTGGTCAATAAAGTCCAACAATCGACAATAATTTATTTCAGTCTTGATCAGACTTTGGGTTGAAGAGACCTACAAGTTTAGCGTACTACGGATTTCTATAAAGTGACTTGTGTTTCCACCACAGTACTATACGCACAGAACAATATTACTCTAGGAGCTTATACGAGACTAAACTCTGGCGGTGACTATTATATCAGAAGTTAGCAAACTTGAAGACTATTCATCTTTCTTAATGTTTAACGCTTACTATCGCGTAAATATTGCACAGCAAACCTGAGATCAATAAACTGTTTGTCTTTTGTATTTTTCACGACGATAAAGTGTAGAAGTATGTCTGCAAAACACTTGCCATTATTTCTTAAAGGAGAAGTAGTTAAAGGTTTTGGAAGAGGATCCAAGGATCTTGGATGCCCTACAGGTAATTTTCTCCAATTTAAAAAAATAACACTCAAGGTCCCGTAGTTTCGATTACCTTTATTTATTTCAATAGGTACTTTAAGCACAACTGGTTACAAGATGGTCGGTCAGTGTCGCCTTAGGAGAAGTAATTTTGATGATGACTGAAATGTTCCAAATTCATGAAAAAAAATACTTGTACTTGTACTTTATTACGAAGAGCTTATCTGCTCATCAAAGTGGTGACTTCAGAAGTTGGACATAACTTAACAGAAAACTTGAATTTTCCCAGTTAATCCCCATGATTTATATATCTCTTCTCTCCTAGTATCTAATTTAATAACCTTTGCGTAATTACCATTCAAATCTCAAATTATATGTTATGAATCTTTTGTTTTTAGAAAATAAGTCTTAATTAAACCAAAGTCATCACTGGATATTAAAAATGGATGCCTTTTTAATTTAGTTTCTCAGTATACTTACCTTAATAAACTTTTCACCAGCTTCAACTAATTTGAAATTTTATCATTATTCCACAGCAAACTACCCTTTGGAGGTAGTCCAGTCTCTGTCCAAAGATCTTGAACCAGGAGTGTACTATGGATGGGCACAAATAGACTCTAGTCCAGTCTACAAAATGGTTGCTAATATTGGTTGGTGCCCATTTTACCAAAACAAGCAAATGTCAGTGGTAAGAATAAAATGTATCAGAGTGATTTATTGCTTCACTGTTGTAACAGTGTGCAGTTGACATCGCAAATAGTAATATTTAGTAAATTAACAGTTTGCCCATATGGACATGCAATACTTAAAGCCTTACCAATAATGTTGCTATAAAATTATTAAAGGAACTAATTTAAAATATAATAATTTAATTAAATGAAAGGTCACCCAATGGTTGACTTGACCTTATTTCATAAAAATGTCAATGAACTATGCTGAAAAAAAAGTAATGTCCAATTTTTTATTGATAAGACTAATAAAGATCGTCAAAAGCTACTATACAAAAAAAATAAAAGAAAATCGGTTTACCAACAGAGGAGGAAATTATACTACCATTTTTTCTTTGCCTATTTAAAGATATATGTAATATTGTTCATACAATGTTATATCTGTTTTTGATAAGAAAACTTTTAATATTCAGGGTTGACAAAAATCATGTTTTTTTTGTTAATGACAATTTTTAGGGTTCCGTAGTCCTACAAGGAACCCTTATAGTTTCGTCATGTCCGTCCGTCTGTCCTAATCCTTTACAGCTTAATAACTTCTACAGTTATAAACATAAGTAAATGAAATTTTGTTAAAAAATAGTATAGATATACGTGGGACACTCAGAAAGTTTTGCGAAACTAAAAAAAATTGTTCTATACGTACATATATTTTTATCAAATCTTTTCAAAGTACTTTCCACCAGCCTCTATACAAAGATTCATGCGCCTAAACCAGTTTTCAAAACACTTTTTCCAGTCCGCCGCAGACACCTCGTTTACAGCCTGCTCGAACGCAGCCAGCGCATCTTCCAGCGACGAAAATTGTATCCCTTTGAGCTGATTTTTTATTTTTGGGAATAAAAAGAAGTCACACGGTGCTAGATCAGGGCTGTAAGGAGGGTGACCCAGGAGTTTGACTGGCGTGCTGTCCAGGAAGTCCCTCGTTTTGAGTGCGGTGTGCGCAGGTGCATTGTCGTGGTGGAGCAGTAGCCCGCGGAGCCCTGTGTTTGGTCGCTTTTTGCTTATAACAGAGAAAACTTCTGGCAAACATTTGGTAGTATACCATTCGGCATTAATGCTTCTTTGATCCCGTAAGGGAATTGATACCAAGTGGCCAGTCAAATTAAAAAAGCTAGCGATCAAAATCTTACCCCCGCTTCTAGATCGCTTCACTTTGGTAGGCGTTGGCTCATTTTGAAACACCCAAACAGTCGACTGGCGCTTGGTTTCTGGGTCGTATTGATAAATCCAGGACTCATCACCTGTAACGATGTCGTAAACACGCCGAGACGAGCCTGCTTCAAATTTGTTAAGCATATCACGGCACCATTCCACCCGGGCCTGCTTCTGAGCATCGGTGAGGTTGTGCGGCACCCAGCGTGATACTATCCTCCTCACGCGAAGATGGCTGTGTAGAATCTCGTGAACGCTTCCCGATCCAATCTTCAATATGTGTTGAATCTCCTGATATGTAATTCGCCTATTGTCTTGGATTAAATTTTTCACTGCTAGCACGTTTTCTTCGGTAACAGCCGTCAAAGGGCGACCGCTTCTTTCGTCATCCCCCAAAGTTGGTCGACCGCGCTTGAATTCGTTATACCAACGATACACGGTTGCCTTGGAAGGGCCTTCATCCATGAATGCCATTTGAAGTCTATCGTACGATTCATCCGGTTTCAGGCGACACTTGAAATCGTATAAAATCATAGCTCTAAAATGTTCCCGGCGCAGATCCATATTTCAGTGAGACACAATACTTTGAATTAACTCGCAAAAAATGTGGAGGGAAATTTTGAAATTGGAACTTACTTATTTTTACTTATAAATAATCATATTTTCGAAAAACATTATAACTGGCCAGTCTCCCATATATAAAAACTTTTTTTCGCAATACTTTCTGAGGGGCCTGGTAGATCTCAATTTTAAAAGAATAAAAAAATCATGATTACGTATTTTAGGGGTGGCGCCCATACATGTGAAATGGGGATGAAAATGTTTTTTTCGCTGCACCCCCTAGTGTGGGGTATCATTGAACAGGTCTACTAAAATGAATGTAATGTTTCATACATCACTTTTTTATCAGAAGTACCATCTGCGAAATATAGCCTGCCAAAGTGGCTTGCAATGTGTCCCCCCCCCTGCCATTTCTAAACTATGCAACGTAGAAACTTATAATCTTCCACATTGATAGACCTTTGTAAAAACTCTCTTTTAAAATTATTTCGAACATATTGTGATTATAAATTTTTGAGTTATAGAGAGAAAACTGAAAAATACTTAAAACGTCCTAGTTCAAAGGTCATTGACCTTAGAGAAAAATGATTTTAGCAAATAATGCTCCTTTAGCTACTTTCTATTTGAAAAAATCACAAAAAGTAACTTTGTTGTAGTAAGTAGTAATGTAAGTAAAAGTAATGTTGACGACACACTTCTTAAATTTGGCGCCATCTAGCGGCATCTAACAACACTCTCTGGGTCGCCAGTGCTGCCGTCAAGTGCCGTCTATTACATTTGGCACTGTATAGCGCTATCTAGCGGCTACTGACATCACTCTCTGAGTCGCCAATGCTGCCGTCTATTGCAAAAACTAAAATAGCCGTGATTAATATTCGATTTGATTTGTTTGTAACACCTACTTAAGGAACTCTATAATACTGAGCATGGCCCGACATGCTCTTGGCCGGTTTTTTATTGTTTTTTTTTTTTATAAAAAAGTCATGATTTTTTTTTACTTTTATTTGACTTTGAAGGATTTTTAATCGATTTTTATTATTTCCATACTCATAACTGATAATATTCCAAATATTGTCTAAAAAGATTTTCTTAAAAAAAAATTAGATAAGTAAAAAATCATTTTTTTTATCCAGAAATAGTTATAATTTTTAAATGATTTGCATTTTCATAAATGTTCAATCAACTCAGCCTATCGCAGTCCACTGCTGGATATAGGCCTCTCCCAAGTTGCGCCACAACGCTCGGTCCTCTGCCTTCCGCATCCAGTCCCCCCCAGCCACGTTCTTTAGGTCGTCGGTCCACCTGGCAGGGGGGCGCCCTACGCTGCGTTTGCCGATACGCGGTCTCCACTCAAGGACTCGCCTGCTCCAACGGCTATCGGTCCTTCGACTGACATGGCCAGCCCACTGCCACTTCAGCTTACTGATCCTACAAGCTATGTCGGTCACTCCGGTTCTTCTCCGGATAATCTCGTTACGGATTTTATCCTTCAAAGAAACTCCAAGCATAGCTCGCTGATCGACTTTAAATTTGTGGACTAGCCCAACTGTCAGTGTCCACGTCTCGGCACCGTAAGTCATGACTGGCAGGACGCACTGGTTGAAGACCTTTGTCTTCAAACTTTGCGGTATAGGCGACGAGAAGACTCGGCGAAGTTTGCCAAATGCTGCCCAGCCCAGACGGATCCTTCTGTTGGCTTCTTTCTCGAAGTTGTGTCTACCAAGCTGAATTGCCTGCCCTAGGTAGACGTATTCCGTTACAACTTCGAGTGCCGACCCTTCGACGAATATTGGCCTCGGCATGACGTGCATATTGAACATGACTTTAGTTTTGTCCAGATTCATGCCGAGACCGACACGTCGAGAGGCTCCGTTTAAGCTGTGCAGCATTTCGCCCAGTTGTTCCAGCGACTCAGCCATTACAACGATGTCATCGGCAAAACGGAGATGTAAGATGTTCTCGCCGTTAACGTTGATACCTTGTCCAGTCCAGTCCAGCGTCTTGAAGACGTCCTCCAACGCGTTTGTTCATAAATGTTAATCTATTGAAATAGAATCTTCCATATTTTATGACAAAAATTACTATGTCAAGAAAAAAACATCAAAACTTGAAGAAGACCTACCTACTACTCCTTATTTACTTAAAACTCTTACCTACTTATTCACTTATTATGAATATTTTTACGAAAATTTTTACTAGTATCACAGCGGTGACACTCCGTGTACGTGTGAGCTCGCTCGCCGGTGACCTTGAGCAAGCGCGTGAATGCAATTGTCACCGCTGTGCCTTGGTTGGGCAGCCGAGAGGCTATCCGTTCCGCGCACCGCGCACGGCCCCCGCGCTCGCCCCGACCTGCACACATAGCCGCGAGCAATTTTACGAGCACACATGCTTAAGTGTCGCTTCTTGTCGTTAGTATATATTCTATGCTAGTATGCAACTTTGTAAGAATTAAAAAAAACCATAAGTAAATCGAAGTATGACAGTAGGTAGAATTAAGTACAGAAATGTAGGAAACAGTTCATTCAAACTTCTAAGACTTTTTATTGGTCTATGTATAATCAGTTCCGACTTCCGAAAAGTAAATTCAACATCTAATTGAAGCATCTCCTAACTCGATTTTTTCGACTAGTTGTAGTTTGTTATTGCCATATTTTTATTCAATATTCAGTAAAAACATACCGGTGCAGTCGGGTAAAAAATAAAAACTGTATAAATAATATGAATTTTTCTTTTCTAGTCCCATAACATTATGATTTAAATAAATCAATGAAATATAGGGAAAAATCAAGTTTGAGTTAAATCACTGATTTTTATTAAAAAATCACTTGATTTAAAACAATCAACCCTGATATATTTATGAAGAAAAAAAACTAGATTTTGTTTCACATGCGTTATAAATAAAAAATCATTCATAATTACACTTCAGCAGAACTAAAACGGAATACATGTTCTGCGATTTCGGCGGTCTTTCCGGTTTTGTTGCTATTGCGCTAGATGGCGTGCCCTTGCCAGTCTGCTCCGACTTTCGGTACCTCGGTTCACTTGTGCAAAGCGATGGCGAAATTGACCCGACAGTCAAGCACCGAATTAACACAGGATGGTTGAAATGGCGGCAGGTCACGGGAACTACATGTGACTCCCGAATTCCTCTTAAACTGAAGGGGAAAATCTATAAGACCATGATAAGACCTGCTGTCCTGTATGGATCGGAATGTTGGGCTACGAAAGGAATTAATGAAAGGCAAGTGCATGCAGCTGAGATGAGAATGTTAAGAGGAATGTGTGGTGTAACGAGAATGGATAGGATAAGGAATGAATATGTAAGAGGGAGTCTGAAAGTAGCGCCAGTGACAGAGAAGTTAAGTAGCAACAGACTATCATGGTATGGACATGTGATGAGGAGGAATGAGGAGCATGTTACGAGGAAAGTTTTAAGTATGAATGTTGATGGCTATAAGAAAAGAGGGAGACCGAAGAAAATATGGATGGATTGTGTGAAAGATGATATGAATAGAAAGAAAGTAAACACAGAGATGACGGCTGATAGAGATTTATGGAAGAAAAAAACATTCTGCGCCGACCCCAAATAAATTGGGATAAGGGCAGGAGGATGATGATGATGAATTACACTTCACATATGGTGTGGGAAATTACCATTTCTAATTGATTCCTTGATATTAAAAGCAAACTACATATAATAATATTATTAGGTATTTTTAATAGGAACTAATTAAGACAGTAGTTTGGCATGAACTTTTGCTATCTCTGTATAATAATTTGCTTTTTGGAATTTTGATCATCTTTTATTTATTCAGCTTTTCAAGTGTAGGTGAATTAATTAAGAATATACATAATAAATGTAGTTTGATGTAACACCTATTGGTAAAGCCAAATTAAGCAATACAGTTTATTCCATTGACATTTCATATTTAATTTGTTACAGCTTATCTAAATCAAATTATGAAACTCGATGATAATATTGATAGATTTGCTTATAATGCAGTAATGTGTATGTATGTTAACTGATACTATTGGTATCTACATTTTTAATCCTCAATCCTCAAAAGAATTAAGAAACCATCTAGATCCCTTTGAAAAACCTTGCGTAACTATGACAGCAAGCGAATCTAGAATTGCTCTTTAATTTTAAAATATTTTCAATGATCGTAAATAGAGTCTATACAGCAGTGGCGAAGGGTGAATATTTTCAGAAAGGAAACCGTAGGTATCTAAAAATCCTAAAATAGCTAAGATCACACGTTGATCTGTATTTAAGCAATTCCTAAAGGGAAGCCGGTAAGAATCGTGTTATATGGACCCTCGCCACTGCTATACAGTACTTAAACAGTTTGAAATAAAATACGTAGTAAGTAGACATATTTTAAAGGTGGATTCTACCAATGAAACTTGAAAACTTTTCCTAAAAGACATGGGGTTCACAAAACGAGAAAAAAAAAGAATCTATCTTTAAATATGTTGACTGTGTTTGATTTCATCTTGTTGTATTCACCTGTTTGTATTTTAAAGCTAAGATTAGGTAAAAGTATCGTATTTTCTTTCAAGGGCGGATCCAGCCTTTGTGTCAGGGGGGGGGGGGTCGCGTACTTATATCCAGTCCCGGGTCAAAAAATCGCCCTCTTGGAAAAAAACTTTCAACCAATTAAATAAGGTATAGAATTTTCGTAATTTTTGCTAAAACATGAATTTAAGTGAATTTTAGAGCTTTAGATTTTCTCTTTGTAGAATATTAATGTAACGGATAATTAGTTACAAAACCTATAGGTACACCAAAAAAAATCGAATATATAATATACTGGGGCGAGAGAAGCGAGCGCAAATTTTTTCTCAGTTTTAGCTTTGTCTCTATTAACAACAAAATAGCTGTTTACAACATACGTCCAGTATACAGAAGAAAGAAGGGCAGAAAGACAAGCGCGAGTGAAGCGAGCGCGAAATTTTTTCAACTGTTCACGAACTAACTAAATAGCTATTCACAAAAGAATAAATATTCTGTGACAAAAGTGTGCGTATTTATTTGTGCGCAACCTGTTCTTGCGGTGCATAGAGCGGCTAATAGTAGATACTTTAGCGTAAATAACAAAATATTCATCCATGTCCTACACTTGGATGGCAATGAAATAGAGGTATAGCGCGAGCGTAGCGAGCTCGATTTTTTTTGGTATTTTTTTGCAAACCCAGTTTATATTTACTTTCTGAGTTTTAATAGCTTTTTTGAATGAAATTTTGTTTTTCCATTCCGATTTTCAAAAAACTACTTACTTATCAACTAATATCGATTAATTATTTTTATTGAGCGAGGTTTTATAAGGCTAACATGGTAGAAAAGTAGTTATTTCTGTTGATGGTTAGCTAAGTATTCAATCGACAGTGACGCGATAGCGAGATTGGAGAAGAATATCGCGGTGCGGGCGGTACGCCAAAATCAAACTTTAAATCGCGCGAATATTATTCACATTGAACAAACGGGTTCAGACTTCAGATGAGAGTTCAATTTAGTAATTTTGTTTGTATCTTGTAACAACATAGGTAGAAATATACATTCATTCATTCAATGAATATTCATTTAGTAGGTAAATTATGTACCTAAACAAGAAAAAAATCTGTGGTTGACCTAGGCCCAGGGGGATCCGCCCTTGTTTTCTTTGTTGTTGTAAACTATTCAGCTATGATCCCAATAAACCAAAAAAAATAACAAGTCAATCGGTTGGTGGAAAGGTGTCGCCAAAATTATATTCAGCAAAACATTTACCTATTTTTTTTTAGGTATAAGGTAACAGTATAGTCGCGGGCTTTTTTCTGCTATGAGTTTATATTTTATATGTCAAAAAAAACAGTAGTAAAAAAAAGCCAATCATAAATAGTGGTGGAAACATATTGAATAAAATTATTGAATATAACGAAATAGGATTTTTTTTTTTGGGTGTATTTCAAACACAGCTGAACAGTTTGCACCAAACAAGAAATACCTACCAGGGTTGTTGCGAATATCAGCATCAGCATCCGCTGATCATCAGCATCATTTTCAACATCAGCATCAGCATCCGCATTAAATGATGCTGATATTTATGCTGATGTTCATGTTGTAACGTGACCGAAGAGGGAGGGGCTTATGGCACATTTTTTTGTTTCGCTTGTGAGTTTTGACCGCTAGTATAGTTATTAATCTGAGGCTAGTATAATAAGTTTATGGTTTTGACCAATCATAGCACAGATTATTGCACTTCGGTGATTTTTAGCAAAACCAGAACAAACTTGTCTATTACGACAAATGTCAACAGCAGACAGTACAGTTGAAAGAGTCGTTCTAACAAAAAGGGCAATGTGGAACTATTATAGTCAGCTAATAAAAAGCCAAGGATGAAATTATTTATGTTGCCTTGCCTTTGCTGGATAAAAATAATCAAGCTCTTCATTAACGAATGCAAATCATAAAAGAAGCATTAAGATAATAAGGGGAACTCTACATTTTTAAAAACAAAGAAATATTGGCATTTGCGTTAGCGCTGCTCTTTTGTGCGCTCAAAGTAGGTCCATCATTCATCATCATCATGTCAGCCGAAAGTCGTCCATTGCTGGACATAGGCTTCTTCAAGCAGTTTGGGGAAATATGCCGTAATCGCCACTTTTGGCAGGCGGGTTGGCGATTGCAGTTGGTTGGTTAAATACTCAGAGAACGCTACTGCCCATCCTCTGGTGAATACCTTAGTCGCCTTTTACGACACCCATGAGAAGATATAGGGTGGTGCAATTCTTTACGTCCAGCACCACATGGAATAAAGTAGGTCCAGTTTAAACAATTTAAAAGTCGTATAGATATGCCTACCCTTACTAATTATTACTTTGATTTAACTGCAAAGTTAGTCGAGTCGGTTAAGAAACAATGTTTCTTAATAAGATATCGCTGACGTCACCCAAAGACGTATAGTGGAGGATAATTTCGATACCACGAGCAGTGTTCACGGTAGCTTAGTGGCTAAAGCACTGGCGTACTGAGCCAGGAGTCGCAGGTTCGAATCCTGCTCGTGAGCGATTTTTTCTTTCCACAATTTAAATCTTTATATTCATATTTGTTCAGTGCAATACAACCGAATAGCTCAGCACTTTTGCCTTTGCGCATTCTATAAATGCATTGATCGTGATTATTACCAATTAGTACGTTTTCAACCATTGATCGCGTAACTCGTATCAAATCAAATCATCTTTTAGTGTTGATTTAGTATTTATCATTTAATAGTTTAAATATAACCAATATAACTTTCTAAACCGTACTTCGTATCATTCAACCAGGAACCGTCAACCAATACTTATTTAGACTCTAACCATACGATATCAATAAAATCACCGAATATCAACCAACCCAGAAGTTAGTGTCTTGACACAACGGGCAGTAACTTCTTCAATATTCATTTATTTCGCTAAGCGTATTTACATGTCGAAAATAAAATAATAATTAAATCAATTCACATCCGATTAAATAATTAATCTTTCAAAATTAGGAGACTACCTATTAAAAGTTACGCAACTTTGGCGAGGGCATTTCCATGCCAGCAACATTTCCATGTGGTGCCGGACATGAAGAATTGCACCAACCTATCTTTTCTCATGGGTGTCGTAAAAGGCGACTAAGGGATCCACCAGAGGATGGGCAGCAGCGTTCTCTAAATATTTAACCAACCAAATGCGATCGCCAACCCGCCTGCCAAGCGTGGCGATTATATTCTCCTCTTTGGGTGAGGCCTATGTCCAGCAGTGGACGTCTTTCGGCTGTAATGATGAACATAAAAGAGAATATCGAATTCCTAAAAGACGATTCATGTGACGTTGATTCTTTACTCTTTCGCTATCGAACATAGAATTAGTACTACACACAAATTTGAAATCGAATTAAGAGAAAATTACCGGGCCGACAATTTTCTGCGTGCCTTTTCCTTATCATTGTAATTAAATGGGCGACAATCAAGCGACAATTCTCGCCATACCATTATTTTATCAGATTCGAAACACCGGCCGACGATTTGCAGAATGCCTCGCTCTTATCGACAGCCCAGTCTCGAAAATCACGAGCAGTCGCTTTTCAACGTACTTTTCTCTTATCTTTTTGTTTGTCAATAATCTTACTATCAGTCGTATAAGCTATTATTATTAGCTAATGGTAGGTTTAGCTAATAATATGTAGGTACAGTCAACAGCATGACAGTGGTAACACTTCAATTCGAAAACCACCCTTGTAAATAAACACATTGATCACGATTTCAAGCCTAATACAATGTTTAATCCTGATATTCATCACAATTACGTACTTTATACTGTGGCAACAAAATTAGACCAAGTTCCCAGGGTTACCGCCGTTGTTATCAAATAAACAAACTGAATAGATAACTCGAATTACGGTGAATTACAGTCAATTTTCAACATACTATCCACATAGTATTCAACATACTTACACACACACATCACGCGTTTTTTTACGCGGGTCGGCAGACGCAGGCTCTTAGATCATACATGGTATGATGCAGGGTTGATAAAAATCATGTTTGTTTGTTTATGACAGTTTTATTTTATTTTTTTCACTTTTTATTTGACTTTGAAGGATTTTAACTCGATTTTTATTATTTACATACTCGTAACTGATAATATTCCAAATATTATCTAAAAAACCCCAATGGTTCTGAAGAAAAAACTAACTAAATAAGTAAAAAAACATTTTTTTTTCCACAAAACTAGTTATCATTTTATAAATGGTTTTCATAAATGTTATTATACTGACATAGAATTTTCCATGTTTATGTCAAAAATTACTATGTCAAGACCATCGATATATATGTAAGTACTACGTTATTGACGTCGTTGGTCAAGACTCAAGACCCATAATATAATACGCGGTAAATGTCATGTCTCTGTATAATACTATGTTAAGATAAAAAAAAAAAAAAACTTCAGAGTTTTAAAAGTAAATAAGGAGAAGCAGCTCACTCTTACTTATTCACAGGTTTGATAAAAATCATGTTATTTTTGCTTATGACATAATTTTTTTTTTACAAAAAAATCATGTTTTTTAGGTTTCCGTAGTCCTTCAAGGAACCCTTATAGTTTCTTCATGTCCGTCCGTCTGTCCTAATCCTTTACAGCTTAATAACTTCTACAGTTATAAACATAAGTAAATGAAATTTTGTTGAAAAATAGTCTAGATATAGATCTCAATTTTAAAAGAATAAAAAAGTCGTGATTACGTATTTTAGGGGTAGGGCCCATACATGTGAAATGGAGATGAAATATTTTTTTTCGCTGCACCCCCTCGTGTAAGGTATGAAATATTTTTTTTCGCTGCACCCCCTCGTGTAAGGTATGATTGAATAACTTTACTACTAAAATTAAGGTAATGTTTCATACATAACTTTTTTATCAGGTGTACCATCTGCGAAATATAGCCCGCCAAAGTGGCTTGCAATGTGTCCCCCCCCTGCCATTTCTAAAATATGCAACGTAGAAACTTATAATCTTCCACAGTGATAGACCTTTGTAAAAACTCTTTTAAAATTATTTCGAGTATAATGTAATTATAAATTTTCGAGTGATAGAGAGAAAACTGAAAAATACTTAAGACGTCCTAGTTCACAGTTCCAAAAAGTAAATTCAAATTGAAGTACATACATGAAAAAAAAAAAACCTGCCGAATACATAACTTCCTCCTTTTTTTGAAGTCGGTTAAAAATGGATAGTAAATATAAAGCTCAGCCGTAGAGTAGAATATTAGAAATCATCAAAAAATACTTTTTGGGGAAAACCACTTTTTACTGGCAGCCCCATTTTATAGTGGTGTGCGTGTGTAAACGTGTCAGCGCTAGCACACATCATAATTTTTTTGCATCAGTTCCAAACTAACCTTCTATGTGTATTTATTCTAAGGCCACACTAATATTTGTTCTTTGCGGGAATCGAACCCTCGACACGTTACGCAGCAACAAATCCCTCAGTAACTGTACCAGTCGTGTCATAATGGAACTATAAGGTTTTTGAAGGGCATGAACGTCACTAATATTTCAAGGCACACACACATACTGAAAGCCAATATAAAGGATTCGTTCCCACTTTAAAAAAAATAAAAAAAAAATTTTGGGACACGTCCCAAACTAAGCAGAGCTTGTGCTATGGGTACTTGACAATGGATATAATAGTTATAAACTTTTTTTCGTAAATACATACTTATAACACACTAGCTGTGCCCGCGACTCCGTCCGCGTGGATGTCGATAAATAACATCATGTCATTTATGAACACATGTCTTCTAATATACCTACATAAGCGCCTTCTCTGACGATTACACTATTTACCTACCATCAATGATATTTAAAAGTATAGATATGTCATACCCTGACAAAACTAACGAATTTGGGTAAAAAAAATGCATTTTTTATTGAATGAATGGGCGCTATGCGCTCCACTGTACATTATATTTACATGACGCTCGCGATGATTTATCGTGAAATACATGAACATACGTAAAGAAACGGTCATCATGCGCCGCCTTCAAAATGTTGGTTTATAAAAATATTTTGAAATACATACAAGTATTATTTTTTACTTTTTAGTTAAGGCTATTGAAGTCGGTTTTTTTTTTGTTGAAAAGGTTTTTTAATTTAGACTAATACCTATACAATTGTAAAGTTTCATTACGATCCGTTCAGCTGTTTTCACGTGATGAGGTAACAAACAGACAGACATAAATTCTAAAAACGATTGATGCGTGTTTTATTGCTTATTTCTAGTACCTAGTCTGTACGTTGAGTTTTTTTCGCCGGTTTTCGCGAAAAAAAAACTCAATGGACAGACTTTTTGACCTTTACAATTTTATTATAGTATAGATAAGAAACACCCAGCCCAACACAAACACTTCGTTCATCACATAAGTATTTGTGTCTTGTGAGAATCGAACCCACAACCTCGTGATCAGTGGCCTGATTCACAAACGTTCGAAAAGTTTCCGTTTCCGAACACTGACTTAGTAAAAAGATATAGACCCAGTACTACGAACAATCATATGGAAGCTACAAAACCGTGCTCCTCCCTGTACAAACACGCACACACATACACCTAAACCGTGCTCCCTTTCTCACAGTACGTCTCGCGGCATTGTCCAGTAAGCACTGTGAATAAAAAACAGTAAAATAAAGAAAAAGTGTCACGGAATCACTTTTCACTTGTAACTACTTGAAATAACACCTTTTTGATTAAACTTTAACTTTTTTGGTTACTTTGAACACAAAACATCAACAACTTCGTGACTGACATAAGTGACATAAAGCACGAGGGTTGCCAGGATATGATTTGTCCATTCCCCATACATGCGTTGATCTACCACTCAATTTTTTTTTGCTGGTTTCTTCTGATTAATGGTGATGTGTTATTAGTACCATTCATGTTTACTACAAACACAAAACATGGAAAGTTGTTATAATAAAATATTTTTTTCATGTTAAGTATGAAAAAAGTGTAGGTAGGTAATGTCGGGGTTACACCTGCGCATGTTGTACGAATATTATGCTAAGGCCACACTTCCATATATCGTAACCAGGGACTGAATAACCCAAAAGTTAAGGTACCTTTAAATTAAGGTATGACGTCATACCGAAAAATAACGGTTACCGGAATATTTCAATACTTAAATTTATTTCAGTAGCGGGTTTTTTAGTTTAGTAATGCAAAACGGTACATTTCGGTACCGATACCGTAACCTTTATAAATAAGGGTTTTTTATGACGCACCGTCATCGCGCCAGGCCATCCACACAACCCTGTCCTTCAATGACAGGCCCTAGCTTGCGCCTATAATTCTTTATTATGACTGCGTTTTGGTTTTTACTTTAGATTGCAAGGATATACCTAGTGAAAGGCTTTCTTGGTCAGGTGTGGTAATAAAGTGATAAACTATTTTTTTCTCATAAACGTGTAGAGACACTTTAACATACACGAAGTACTTATTACATACTTTTACCTACTTATAAATAAATAAATAAATAAATTCAGTCACTTTGCATTAGCATAAGAATAATAAATAATACTAGCGTATAAAAAAAGAATCTCTGAAGTTGAGCAAAGCTGACAAAATACCACCCCGCAAGTTCCCCAGTTCGCCCGAGAAAAGGGTTGTCACAGTAGCAAAGATAAAATTAATATAAAAATTAGATTAGGCAATAAAGCACTTGTCGGCCGTTATCAAAAATCAGGTGGTAATCACAATTTTTGTCGGTAAAGTCAATGTAAATTGATTTGGATTAATTTTGTTTGATTGATTCTCCATTTTTGTGTCCTGTCATAAATTTTATTGACAGTCACTTGCAGCTTTTCTGTTGCTTCCATAAGGCTTGAACCAGTGGCCATAATAGCGGTGTCATCTGCAAAGGCTGTCACATGTATATAGCAGGTACAAGACTGGGCCTAGCATACTGCCTTGAGGTACACCAGCTGTTATAACTTTTGACTCTGAATAGGTATCCTCATGTATTATTCTAAACATTCTGTTTTCGAAATACGATTCCAGGATATCAGAAAAAAAATTAGGTAACATTGATCTCACCTTAAAAATCAGACCTTCATGCAGACTTTGTCAAAAGCTTGAGCCACGTCTAAAAATACGAGAGCTGACTTTTTTATCTTCGAGCGTTTTCTCAATGGTGTTGGTTATTCTATGTACCTGGTTTATGGTAGTTTTTCCCTGAAGCCAAATTGATGGTTTGGTATTAGGTTACTCTCGCTTTTAATTGGTTTTAACCGTTTTAAAAACAGTTTTTGCAATCATGATCACTTCAGCCACCTTCAAAGACGTGGCACGTGCTTTAAAACGAATGCAGCATTGATTATTTTCATCAACTCGACCAAAGCTTTACATGAAAGACGTTTTAGCATTTCTCCTGATATGAGGTCATATCCCGGAGATTTATTTGAGCTGATGTTATTTTGAATTTCTTCTTTTGGGTTTACAAATTTGAATATTTGATCTTATGATATGTTTGCACAGTCATGGTTCTCTATCGAGCCTTTGTTTGGCTTGAAAGTTTCTTGTAAGTGTTGTGCAAATCTTAATGCTTTCTGGTCATTGCTTATGGCCCATTTTTGGTTGATTTCTCTGATGACAGGAGTTTGTGTAATTGGTCTTTTTATATTCTTTGTATCTTTCCAAAGAGAGTAATCAGTTTTTTGGTCACTTGTTAACTGTCTAAAGTTAGTATTAAATGATTCGTTTTGAAAAGATCGAATATTCCTTTTTAATTTATTGGTTAGATAATTTAATAAGGTTTTATCTTGTGGAAACCTGTTTTGCTGTCATTTCTTTCTTTGCTTTATTTTGTCGGATAGTAGGTCTTCAATCTGCTTGGGGTAAATATTTCCATTATACTTACATTTTCTTTTAGTTTGTGGTGTGTTATTCCACGCGCAGTGTTGGATCTTAACAATTTTGTTCACTTCCGAGTCAAGTTAATCTCGATTTTTTAAAGGAGCTTTTAAGTCTATGATGTTATTTAGATCTAGGTTAAAACTTTCCCAGTCTGTTAACTTATTAACCAAAGTTTTTCCTTTTTATTTTTAATGCTCTTTTTTAGTTTTTAAATTTAAATGTAGTATTATTTAAGGTTTTTTATTTTTAAATAAGTTATATCATGTTTTCGTAATTCAGTTAAATAAATTCAAAGAAGTGTTTTATTTTATGGCTTAATTTTAACATGATCGAAGAGCGGTCCGAATTCATATTATAGCCTTCTAAGCACATATAGTTGGTAGATATATTTTTGCACACGAAAAAGTCTATGCGATGCGGTATTCTCTTTAGGTCAGTTGGTCAGTATGTTGTTTGTCCTCTGCTCATGACTTCACAATGTATGTCTTTCACTGCACTTAAAAGTTGTCTTCCTTTTAGAGTAATTAATCTCTTCCCCAATGGTTGGGCAAAATTTCTGCCCCCAAGAGTCCGAAGAGATGTAGTAATTGTTCTTTTCTTATCTTGTGCCTTGGAGGGCAGTATATGGCTGCTATTGTGACATGACAAAATGTACTTCGTATTTACTGTGATCATAATGGTAAATGTTTTATTTAATTTCAACCGCGCTTCCTCCTCTGGTTTTATTGTCAGGATGGAGCGAGTTATATACTTTGTATCCTCTAAATTTTACAAAATATTGTTTGGTGAAATGTGTTTCAGATATCAAGCACACATCAATACTTTTTGTTTCCAGGACAACCTGCAACCTGCAACTCTTGCTGGTGTTTGAGAAGCCCATTGGAGTTACACGCCATTATTTTTAGTTTGTTATTCATTTTTGAGTTTTCGTGACAGCAGTCTTGGTGCTCGATTCTAGTTTCTCTAATCTATAGTCGAATGAAGATATGCATTTTAAATCTGATTTACGGCCAAAATTAATATCCAATCTATCCACGATTTACCCTACTAGAGATGGAAATTTGACATATTTTGTATGGAGCTTATGTCAAATTCCTATCTCTAGTAGGGTAAATCGTGGATAGATTGGATATTAATTTTGGCCGTAAGTTTGTCATCAAGATTCGGTGCTAACTTTGTTTTGCCACTTGTGCATAAGATTCATTTCCGGTTGTTTGGCGACTTTTTGCTGTTGACTGAACACTTGATTTTGGTGCCTTATTTTCGGGTTTTGTCGTAGCAGAAGACTATTGCGAGTTTGGTTCAATAGTTTTAATTTTGATGAAAAGTGTTTGCATCTCCTTGGCTACTACACACCATCTAAAATTAGCTGGGTGAGGTACACCGCAATGGATACACTTAGGTTTTTCTTCTGCAGTTTTATTTCAGTTGGTGGTGTGTTAGGTGTTTTCCTGTGCATTTAACACACCTGGGCTCTTTTGAGCAGTGCTTTTGGGTATGGCCATATGCCTGGCACCTCTTGCACTGTAGAATAAGTTTCGAGTTTTATAATAGGTGTATTTCGATTTTACACTATAAAATATATTTGATGATTTGATATGATTAAATATATTTAATATATAAATTATTATCTTCATCATTTTTTAATGAGAGCACGAACATATTGATTGGATTTTTGTTCATCAAGCTCAGTTTGTTAGCTACATTTTCTATATGGAATCCTTGTGATGTTAAGTCATCTTTAATTCAATCAGGCTGGCAAGAGAAATGTGACTTTTTAACCACAACCTACTCGTATACTGGTTTTGACTGATCTTCGTAAGAATGCCTGAATGAAGTGATGGTTTTTTTCTGCTATGAGTCTGCGTTGACCTTGACACAGGCTCCACTCATCATTTTAGCTGTGAAAGGCGCTGCTGGTTGAGTTTTTTGTCAAAAAATCGTAGAAACTTTGATAGTGTCACTCCATCTACTATGATTAGGGGCAGAGGTGGAATTTTCTTAACGGTTGCGTTCTCTTTGTTGTTGTTCGAAGGCTGATATTTATCGGGTTGTTGTGGCGGAGTAAGGGAGATGTTTAACTCCTGATGTCCTACTTTTTGCTCTAATCCACTCCGATTATTTGCAAGATCATCAGCATTAATTTAAATAGCAAATTCAGGTGGGGGTGCAAGTGATTTATAAACAAAACACAACAGAACACGCGGTGTTACGAGCCCGCACTGGCGAACTGCTTAAAGCTGAGCGGTAGGTTGTTAATTTGATTAACGCGCAGTTTCATTACTAACATGGATGGCACAAATATTTTAGAAATACTGACCCTTTCATGAATAGTACAAATACGTGGGACACTCAGAAAGTTTTGCGAAACTAAAAAAAATTATTCTATACGTACATATATTTTTATCAAATCTTTTCAAAGTACTTTCCACCAGCCTCTATACAAAGATTCATGCGCCTAAACCAGTTTTCAAAACACTTTTTCCAGTCCGCCGCAGACACCTCGTTTACAGCCTGCTCGAACGCAGCCAGCGCATCTTCCGGCGACGAAAATTGTATCCCTTTGAGCAGATTTTTTATTTTTGGGAATAAAAAGAAGTCACACGGTGCTAGATCAGGGCTGTAAGGAGGGTGACCCAGGAGTTTGACTGGCGTGCTGTCCAGGAAGTCCCTCGTTTTGAGTGCGGTGTGCGCAGGTGCATTGTCGTGGTGGAGCAGTAGCCCGCGGAGCCCTGTGTTTGGTCGCTTGTTGCTTATAACAGAGAAAACTTCTGGCAAACATTTGGTAGTATACCATTCGGCATTAATGCTTCTTTGATCCCGTAAGGGAATTGATACCAAGTGGCCAGTCAAATTAAAAAAGCTAGCGATCAAAATCTTACCCCCGCTTCTAGATCGCTTCACTTTGGTAGGCGTTGGCTCATTTTGAAACACCCAAACAGTCGACTGGCGCTTGGTTTCTGGGTCGTATTGATAAATCCAGGACTCATCACCTGTAACGATGTCGTAAACACGCCGAGACGAGCCTGCTTCAAATTTGTTAAGCATATCACGGCACCATTCCACCCGGGCCTGCTTCTGAGCATCGGTGAGGTTGTGCGGCACCCAGCGTGATACTATCCTCCTCACGCGAAGATGGCTGTGTAGAATCTCGTGAACGCTTCCCGATCCAATCTTCAATATGTGTTGAATCTCCTGATATGTAATTCGCCTATTGTCTTGGATTAAATTTTTCACTGCTAGCACGTTTTCTTCGGTAACAGCCGTCAAAGGGCGACCGCTTCTTTCGTCATCCCCCAAAGTTGGTCGACCGCGCTTGAATTCGTTATACCAACGATACACGGTTGCCTTGGAAGGGCCTTCATCCATGAATGCCATTTGAAGTCTATCGTACGATTCATCCGGTTTCAGGCGACACTTGAAATCGTATAAAATCATAGCTCTAAAATGTTCCCGGCGCAGATCCATATTTCAGTGAGACACAATACTTTGAATTAACTCGCAAAAAATGTGGAGGGAAATTTTGAAATTGGAACTTACTTATTTTTACTTATAAATAATCATATTTTCGAAAAACATTATAACTGGCCAGTCTCCCATATATAAAAACTTTTTTTCGCAATACTTTCTGAGGGGCCTGGTAGTTATATTTATAATTTATCAATGACTATTGAGCAATGTTACACTTTGGGGCTAATTATTGGAAGAGCATTGAGTTATTTGACTATGATGTTAAGAGAAAGATTCGAAGATTTAATTTACCAATTTATCACATTGTTTTGAATAGTTTGAAATGAAAATATAGTTAGCAGCCTAAATAATTTTAATTTACCATACCTATAGACGATACACAGCATTTTCGTTTGCGTTTTCTTCCCATTTTTAATGATACGTTATGAGTAAGACATACACTGCAACGTTGCTGAATAAACGTGACATGGCGCGCAGCCGCTAGCAGTCTCGGGCCTCGGGGTACAAAAATCTTTCTTCTAAACTAAGTCCAACGCATTCGTTCGAACCGACCGCATCCGCGGGAGGCCTCATTTGTCTCGCAAGGCCATTCGATATCATTCATGTTTTTCGGTACCGAAATCGTGTAGTGGTTAAATACCGGTATAGCCCAACCTTAATTTTATAACGGTACACTTATGTTTTTGAGGTACCGTAACCTCATACCGTAACCTCTTTCAGTCTCTGGAGCCCAACCTTTATTTTATAATGGTACCCTTATGTTTTTGAGGTATCGTAACCCCATACCGTAACCTCTTTCAGTCCCTGATCGTAACGAACCTTCTTGAAGAAGTCATGACTCGACAATAGACAGTATAATAGGTACTTTATAGACGCAACTACAAGCAAGCGATGGAAGATTGTTTATATCTCTATCTAATACTGTTTCGTTTTGATAATTTATTGGGTGCATTCAGTTATGCACCCAATAAATTATCGCGGAGCGTACTTTGGACGTTCAATTACTCAGACGACCGCATAGAAATCTTCGATACTCATATCAGAAGTTGATATATTCAAATATTCGCCACAGGCAATAGATCCTCCAAAGGATATTTATTGCCCGTACCCAGGATGCACCGGCCTAATCGCCGTTCCCTCCAGACTTGTCCAGCGGGACAAGCAGCCGTCAGACACACGTGGAGGTTTTCTGGACAGCACCCCGCGTGGAAAACACCTACTCTCACGCTGTCTTACTGCTGGCGGGAATTGAACCTGCCACCCGAAAACCTTAAAGAGCTGATATCTCGGGAACGGGCAGAGATATACGAATTCTGACCACATTTTTGACCCCCTCTGCCATTCCTTAACCGATAGTCTTCTGAGTCACCCATACATAAAAAATACCCTACTCCGTTCCTCCCCTCCCCAAATCCGAAGCACTATCTAGTTTTACCCGCGGGAAACACATTTCCCCTCTTCTGCAACCCTTACCCTAACTCATCCCCTCTCAATTTCATCACCCCCCTCAAGTTCCCCCCTCACCCCTCGACTTCATCCATCCCTCAACCCCTCCCAAACCCCCACTGACGCCTCCGAACTCCAACCCTTGTCGCTCCTTCTCCTGTTCCCCTACCCCCCGCTCTCTCTCTCATCTACGTCAACCCCCTCACAAACAGGTGACAATATAAATACGGGCCTAACCCGTATTCCAGAAGGATACTCAAGCGTTGATCTCTGTTTAAAACTAGTTTTAAGTTGAGCTTTGATTTTAGAACGTCCCTCAAGCAGAGATTTGTTGATCACAGTTCAGCTGAGTTTAGTTTCGTTTTATATTGTCACCTGTTTCGGTATTTGGGCAGATATTTGATCTGTAATCACTCAAGCGTGGTCCAGACTACGCTTGAGTAGAGATTTCTATTATATTTCAGGTCAAATTCGTGTGTTTTGTTGTTGAATTAAAGTTTATAATTACCGTTCTGGAATAAGACCGATACTCAAGTAACGATTCTATCCTTAAGTAGTGATCAGGTGATTGGAGTTTAAACTGTACTTGAGTAAGCTTCTGTAATACGGGCCTAAGTCTAGGATCTATATGAATCAAGGGTTTATCTAACGCAAGTAATGCCGGTCCGCACCATATTTATTAACGTCACAACTAAAAAATCATAATTATTGGGAAATCACCTTTAAAGTTCAAGAGTTAAACGTGACTTTCTAATGGTCATGATTTTTGAGTTGTGACGGTGTTTTATTACAGATGCGTTCTATCATTTTACCCCCCAAGACGGACAAGTGCGCCGCGCGCGCCTCGTGGTTATAGAAGCTTCGCTTCAAAAATTTACTGACTGACAAAAACGACGTTTTGAATTTTTTTCTCTATGTCAGTATTGTGTTAGTGTGTTTTATCTGAAGTTTTATTCGCGGCCGTTGGTCAGGGGCAAGGTCGAGGCAGCCCACGCAAGGTTAAGGACACGTTAAAGAACGCAACTCCGAGTGCTACTTAAGGTGGCGTTAAGTAGATTTGTACTAGCGATGGGTCAACCCGTGATTTTTCTTAACCGGGTAAACCGTATCAAAATTTTACGTAAACCGAATGGTTAACCGGTTAAACCAAACCGAATCGACCGTCTACTAAGATTGAGACGGTAGGTAACTCGCAGTAGATTGCGAGTTGCTAAGTTCCCCATTCGGTTTGGAAATTGAATGTGTGAATTGTGGGATTTTATCGGTTTGAAAGTTTAGTGTTTTTAGTTATTAAAGTATTTTAATATTTATACAGGACAACAAAACTTTTTTTTGGGTTATCAAAGATTCAATAAAAATATGTTTACGTAAAATATAACCTTTTTGTTATTTAAATCGCTTTTTTATACATACGTGTTATTGATATAACTGAAAACCTCTTAAGGGGTCATTGTACTCATCAGTATGAAAATCTTTTACTATGGGACCAAAACTGAAATCGCGAAAAAAAAATCAGCTGATCCCTACATTTTGTCGATTGATGTGAACACAAATGTAGGGTTCAGCTGATTTTGTTTTCGCGATTTCAGGGTTGGTCCCATAGTAAAAAATGTGAAATTAAAAATGCTGAAATTTTAATCGCTTCTTTCCCGAAAAGAGTTCATTATGAACAACTTTTACTATGGGACCAATAGCCGCGTTGGTAGGGCCAATATTGCAGTACCCCGCCTCAGCAAGTGACAGAATTTATTGTACACATTATATTCAACATTAGGCGTCTATTGGGCTGTATGGTTGAGTATGGGTACAAAAAAAAAGTACATAAATATTAGATCCAAAGTCTAGTACCCATAATCAAGCTATGCTTACTTTTGGACTAGATGATGCTGTGTAAAATGTCCAAAATATTATGAATATTATAATTACACAAGACATAATTTCAAGAACAACAACAAACACAAAATTTACAACACCTTATGCGCGAGTTTTTTTGGCCGTATGTGTGCACAATTATGTAGGTACAATTGTACACTGTGCACGAACCGCAATGACTTCGGAACGTTTCGTTCATCATTCGGGTAAAGTCACGTCGCGCGCGAACCGTTCGGGTGAACTCGACTCTCGACTTACGGCGTCGGGTACCGGGTGAACTCGACTCTCGACTTACGGCGTCGGGTAGATGAGTTCGCGGTTAAAAAGCCAATCCGAGTTGACAGATCGTAGCCCGGTTTGATACGAGTTATGCTTGACCCGGATTGAACCGGTTAGCCAAACCGAGTTGACACATCGCTAATTTGTACTACTGGTACAATACAATACTTAAACAATATCAAATTCATACGATATTGTCAACCCATACAATATCATACTCATTTAGTACTGCATATTATAACTTTAGACAATTTATGTTTCAAGTTTTTCTTGATTCTTGACGAAACATGTGTCTAAACAAGATCAGGTAAAACATTTACAAAGGAAAATAGCGAGATTGCATGTGATTTGGGACCCACTGTTAGATATAGCGTTCAATAAGGAAACTCATTAATATTTTTTACCTTGTAAGTAGGCGTTATTAGCTATAAGTGATATGTTTTCGATAAATAATTGACAAGATTTTTACATTTACATCATAAGTACAGTCAACTGCATGACTGTGGTAACAAATCTATCTATCTATACTATAATAAAACTGTAAAGGTCGAAAAGTCTGTACATTGAGTTTTTTTTCGCGAAAACCGGCTAGGGGGACTAGAAATAAGCTATAGAACACGAATCAATCGTTTAAAAAATTTATGTCTGTCTGTCTGTTTGTGACCTCATCACGTGAAAACGGCTGAACGGATCGTAATGAAACTTAGCATTTGTATTGGTATTAGTCTAACTTAAAATATAGGGTATGTTTTATCTGAATCGGTTGAGTAGATCCAGCGATACAGCTTGACCCCTCTATTGTATTAAGTTGCATACAAAGTAGAGGTCATGATTGTTGGTTGGATGCAGGTTGCAGGTTCCTAAAAATACAACTGGATTCTATTAGTATTATAGAAAATATAGAATAACATAACATAGCCCATCACTGTCCCGCTGGTGGGCATAGCCCTCTTCTTGGAATGAGAAGAGTTAAGGAACTGGATATTGTTAGTGTAATAGATTATCATAACATAATCAGCTCATTACCTACTGCCCCATTGCTGGGCACGGACCTCTTCTCGGAACGAGAAGATTTAAGAAACTAGAAAATATAGAATAACATAACGTAGTCAACCCATTACTGTCCCACTACTGGGTATGGCCCTCTTCTCAAAATGAGAAGAGTTAATGAACTGGATATTATTAGTATTCTAGAATAACATAACATTACCAGCCCATTACAGTCCCACTGCTGGACAAGGGCCTCTTCTCAGCATAAGGAGAGATGTGGTTAGTGTTATAGAATAACATAATCAGCCCAATTACTTCCCACTGCTGGGCACGAGCGTCTTCTCAGAATGAGGGAGTTTAGGGCTAATTCCATGAAATTCCATCACCTTAGCCGGTTGGTTGTAAAAACAAAATATAGTATGGTCGGTAAATAGTGTAATTGTCTGTGTAGGCGCTTATATGTATATATTTGAAGATATTGTGTTCATAATTATGACACGATGTTATTTTCCGACATCCACGCGGACGGAGTCGCGGGCACAGCTAGTGAATTATAAAATCGCCCTTACCGCTTACGAAATAAAGGCGCTGTCAATTTCCAAACAGTTACCGTACACACGAACCACGAACACCCAATAAACGTCAGTGGAAGACGTGCAGTCGACCGTACATACTTAGCTATAAAAAGTATGATGTATGCACAGACATAGTAAAAATATAGACTAAGTGCTGCGAACAACCATAGTGAAGCCAACAAAAACCGTGCTCCTTCATGTAAAACCAGTGCTCACGTACACACCATGCACCTGAAGGATATTTGTTTCCGCGATGCTTACTGGATGATGCCGCGTCATGTGAACTGAAAGGGGTGAGCACGGTTTAAGGTGCATGTATGTGCGTGAGCACTGGTTGTACATGAAGGAGCACGATTTTTGTTGGCTTCACTATGGTTGTTTGACAGGGAGATGTGATCTCTCCGAAACTGTTCACTGCTGCATTGGAGGATGTCTTCAAGGTTCTGGACTGGAAGGGGCTAGGCATTAACATAAACGGCGAGTACATCACTCACCTTCGGTTTGCCGATGACATAGTAGTCATGGCTGAGACCATGGAGGACCTCGGTACAATGCTCGATTACCTCAGTAGAGCTTCTGATAGAGTGGGTCTTAAAATGAATATGGACAAGACAAAGGTTATGTTGAATTCCCATATACGTGGGACACTCAGAAAGTTTTGCGAAACTAAAAAAAATTGTTCTATACGTACATATATTTTTATCAAATCTTTTCAAAGTACTTTCCACCAGCCTCTATACAAAGATTCATGCGCCTAAACCAGTTTTCAAAACACTTTTTCCAGTCCGCCGCAGACACCTCGTTTACAGCCTGCTCGAACGCAGCCAGCGCATCTTCCGGCGACGAAAATTGTATCCCTTTGAGCTGATTTTTTATTTTTGGGAATAAAAAGAAGTCACACGGTGCTAGATCAGGGCTGTAAGGAGGGTGACCCAGGAGTTTGACTGGCGTGCTGTCCAGGAAGTCCCTCGTTTTGAGTGCGGTGTGCGCAGGTGCATTGTCGTGGTGGAGCAGTAGCCCGCGGAGCCCTGTGTTTGGTCGCTTGTTGCTTATAACAGAGAAAACTTCTGGCAAACATTTGGTAGTATACCATTCGGCATTAATGCTTCTTTGATCCCGTAAGGGAATTGATACCAAGTGGCCAGTCAAATTAAAAAAGCTAGCGATCAAAATCTTACCCCCGCTTCTAGATCGCTTCACTTTGGTAGGCGTTGGCTCATTTTGAAACACCCAAACAGTCGACTGGCGCTTGGTTTCTGGGTCGTATTGATAAATCCAGGACTCATCACCTGTAACGATGTCGTAAACACGCCGAGACGAGCCTGCTTCAAATTTGTTAAGCATATCACGGCACCATTCCACCCGGGCCTGCTTCTGAGCATCGGTGAGGTTGTGCGGCACCCAGCGTGATACTATCCTCCTCACGCGAAGATGGCTGTGTAGAATCTCGTGAACGCTTCCCGATCCAATCTTCAATATGTGTTGAATCTCCTGATATGTAATTCGCCTATTGTCTTGGATTAAATTTTTCACTGCTAGCAAGTTTTCTTCGGTAACAGCCGTCAAAGGGCGACCGCTTCTTTCGTCATCCCCCAAAGTTGGTCGACCGCGCTTGAATTCGTTATACCAACGATACACGGTTGCCTTGGAAGGGCCTTCATCCATGAATGCCATTTGAAGTCTATCGTACGATTCATCCGGTTTCAGGCGACACTTGAAATCGTATAAAATCATAGCTCTAAAATGTTCCCGGCGCAGATCCATATTTCAGTGAGACACAATACTTTGAATTAACTCGCAAAAAATGTGGAGGGAAATTTTGAAATTGGAACTTACTTATTTTTACTTATAAATAATCATATTTTCGAAAAACATTATAACTGGCCAGTCTCCCATATATAAAAACTTTTTTTCGCAATACTTTCTGAGGGGCCTGGTAGCACCCATTCCCGTAAACATCGGAGAATCTACACTCTAAGTTGTTGACGATGTATACCTAGGACAAACTGTCCAGCTAGGTAAGTCCAACTTCGAGAAAGAGGTCAATCGTCGAATCCGACTCGCTTGGGCAGCGTTCGGGAAGCTACGCAATATCTTCTCGTCCAAAATACCGCAGTGTCTCAAGACGAAAGTCTTTGACCAGTGTGTGTTGCCAGTAATTACTTACGGTACTGAAACGTGGTCGCTCACAATGGGCCTGATAAGAAGGCTCAAAGTCACTCAAAGGGCAATGGAGAGGGCTATGCTCGGAGTGTCCCTGCGTGATCGAATCAGAAATGAGGAGATTCGCAGGAGAACGAAAGTAACCGACATAGCCCGAAGAATTGCCAAACTTAAGTGGCAGTGGGCGGGGCACATTGCTCGCAGAATGGATGGCCGATGGGGCAGTAAAGTTCTGGAGTGGCGACCGCGTACTGGAAGGCGCAGCGTGGGTAGGCCCCCCACAAGGTGGACCGACGACCTGGTGAAGGTCGCGGGAATCCGCTGGATGCGGAAGGCACAGGACCGGTCGTTGTGGCGATGTTTGGGGGAGGCCTATGTCCAGCAGTGGACGTCTTTCGGCTGAAATGATGATGATGACTATGGTTGTTCGCAGTACTTAGTCTATATTTTTTACAATGTCTGTGGATGTATGTCAGTGGATCGGAATGTAATGCGAACCAGGGGGTGCGTTCAGTCAAATCATCCGACGACGTACGGAACGTACGTTGGTCGTAGTACAGTAGACTGCATGACAGTGATAACACGCGAATTAGAAAACCACCGTTATTGCTTACGAAAAAAAG
The DNA here is from genome assembly GCA_949699075.1 of Asteroscopus sphinx. NCBI lineage: Eukaryota > Metazoa > Arthropoda > Insecta > Lepidoptera > Noctuidae > Asteroscopus > Asteroscopus sphinx. The sequence goes on along the minus strand of OX453022.1, from coordinate 12,786,435 downwards.
ACGCTGTCAATGTCAAACTGTTACCGCGAACACCCAATAAACGCTCCGTGCCGTGCATTGTCCATAGTCGTCGGGCGATATAACTGAATGCACCCCAGGTTGCGTTGCGTTTTGATTAGCAATAACTTTCGATTCCCTTCTCTTATTAACTCAATATTTTTTATATAAATATGTTATAAACTTGTAGTTATAATTATTATATAATTGCACTAGAACGGTGCTTCGTTAATTTTTACATTCTTTGATCCAATTTCGCCACTCTCCTTTACCAAATAATAGGGAAATATTTATCAAATGGCAATACTTCGACACTCGCACATACATAAATTGTTGGCTTCCATATGATTGTTCGTAGTACTGGGTCTATATCTTTTTACTAAGTCAGTGTTTCCGAAGTGAAATTTGTCCGGCAAATAAAACAAAACGACCATTTCCTGCGACCACGAGCGCTGCAAAGCATTCGAAACGTCAGGAAAACCAATTTTAATGATAATGCACGATGTAATTCGGTTAAACTTGTTTTATTAAGAAACAAAACGATTTGAGAACCGAACGGATTCGGAAACGCAACGCGAAATTCGATGTTTCGAATGCTTTGCTTGCGAATTATTCGTGGTCGCAGGAAGTGGTCGTTTTGTTTTGTTTGCCAGTCAAATTTCACTTCGGAAACGGAAACTTTTCGAACGTTTGTGAATCAGGCCACAGACGTCGTCAAAGCAAAGCAAGGCAAAGCTGTTGTATTTTTTTGTGTTATTTGTGTAAGTTCCTGTAAACTGGTAAGTGGTGGAGTAACCACTTCGGAGGCTCGGGGCTAAACTTACTCTGAAATCGACGAGAATAGAGTCATCACCGATTGTGAATTTTATTATCTACAGCGCTTTTTTTTTTCTGGGTTTATTACGAAAACATGACGATGTTTATTTGCAGCTGCAAAAAGACGTACACACTTCGCGAAATCAACAAAAAAATATTAAATGTGTTTGATTAGATCTTCTCTTTTCACAAACCAAAAATGTGTTAGAAAATATTATGTGAAAGTGTAAAATAAAATACTATCTATAACTAACGTTATTAATTTGGCAAAGTGATGGAGATGTTCCTGCAGCTGAGTGTGCATGAACAACGGCACGAGAGAAGCGAGCTCGAAATTTTATAAATAATATTTTGGTTTTATTGTACTGTACTGTATAATGTAGTATTCTGTATATTTAAGTAAAATAAATGTAACAGAATAGTTGCTCCAAAAACGCACAGGGTAGCAGCACAGGCAAAAAAGGCTGAATGCAAAAGAACGCAAAACGATTGTAGTCGGTGCAGTGGCACCATTTGCATCGCCCTAGGGTCGCCACTGATTACACGAGAAATAGTTTTTGGGTACATTTCTATGCTAATAAAAAATCAATCATGTACTAATGCTAAGGCGGGGTAATATGCCTTAATACTACCCACTTACACAATAATGTATATTCGGTAAACGTAATTAATTTTTATTGCGCTTACTTAGATACAGTTAAAAAAAAAAACTGGTAGGTAAATAACCGGCTGATGATGACGTTGAAATTCAATTAAGTTCTGAAAGTTTTACAATTTATTTTTAATAAATATGAATCTTTTTAATTTCTGTAAGATATACAAAAAACTTTGAGAAAGAAGCCAACAGAAGGATCCGTCTGGGCTGGGCAGCATTTGGCAAACTTCGAAGACAAAGGTCTTCAACCAGTGCGTCCTGCCAGTCATGACTTACGGTGCCGAGACGTGGACACTGACAGTTGGGCTAGTCCACAAATTCAAAGTCGCTCAGCGAGCTATGCTTGGAGTTTCTTTGAAGGATAAAATCCGTAACGAGATTATCCGGAGAAGAACCGGAGTGACAGACATAGCTTGTAGGATCAGTAAGCTGAAGTGGCAGTGGGCTGGCCATGTCTGTCGAAGGACCAATGGCCGTTGGAGCAGACGAGTCCTTGAGTGGAGACCGCGAATCGGCAAACGCAGCGTAGGGCGCCCCCCTGCCAGGTGGACCGACAACCTAAAGAACGTGGCTGGGGGGGACTGGATGCGGAAGGCAGAGGACCGAGCGTTGTGGCGCAACTTGGGAGAGGCCTATGTCCAGCAGTGGACTGCGATAGGTTGAGTTGATGATTGATGATAAAAAAAAACCGGCCAAGGGTAATTACAAACGAATTAAATCTAATATTAATCATGGCTATTTTAGTTTTTGCAATAATCAGCAGCATTCGCGACTCAGAGCGTGTTGTTAGTAGCGCCATCTAGCGATAAATTCAAGAAGCCAAATTGAAGAAGTGTGTCATGTCAACATAACACAAAGTTACTTTTTGTGATTTTTAGGGTTCCGTAGTCCTACAAGGAACCCTTATAGTTTCGTCATGTCCGTCCGTCTGTCCTAATCCTTTACAGCTTAATAACTTCTACAGTTATAAGCATAAGGAAATGAAATTTTGCTAAAAAATAGTAAAGATATAGATCTCAATTTTAAAAGAATAAAAAAATCATGATTACGTATTTTAGGGGTGGCGCCCATACATGTGAAATGGGGATGAAATTTTTTTTTTCCCTGCACCCCCTCGTGTGAACCCGACCCCATCATTGAATAGGTCTACTAAAATGAAGGTAATGTTTCATACACCACTTTTTTATCAGGTGTACCATCTGCGAAATATAGCCTGCCAAAGTGGCTTGCAATGTGTCCCCCCCTGCCATTTCTAAACTATGCAACGTAGAAACTTATAATCTTCCACATTGATAGACCTTTATAAAAACTCTCTTTTAAAATTATTTCGAGCATAATGTGATTATAAATTTTTGAGTTATAGAGAGAAAACTGAAAAATACTTAAAACGTCCTAGTTCAAAGGTCATTGACTTTAGAGAAAAAAGATCATAGCAAATAATGCTCCTTTAGCTACTTTCTATTTGAAAAAATCACAAAAAGAAACTTTGTTATGTTGACACAACACAATTCTTAAATTTGGCGCCATCTAGCGGCGTCTATCAACACTCTCCGAGTCGCCAATGCTGCGGTCAAGTGCTGTCTATTGCATTTGGCACTGTATAGCGCCATCTAGCGGCTACAGACAACACTCTCTGAGTCGCCAATGCTGCCGTCTATTGCAAAAACTAAAATAGCCATGATTAATATTCGATTTGATTTGTTTGTAACACCTACTTAAGGAACCCTATAATACTGAGCATGGCCCGACATGCTCTTGGCCGGTTTTTTCAAATAGAAAGTAACTAAAGGAGCATTATTTGCTAACATCATTTTTCTCTAAGGTCAATGACCTGTGAACTAGGACGTCTTAAGTATTTTTCAGTTTTCTCTCTATAACTCGAAAATTTATAATTACATTATACTCGAAATAATTTTGAAAGAGAGTTTTACAAAGGTCTATTATTGTGGAAGATTATAAGTTTCTACGTTGCATATTTTAGAAATGGCAAGCGGGGGGACACATTGCAAGCCACTTTGGCGGGCTATATGTATTTCGCAGATGGTACACCTGATAAAAAAGTTATTTATGAAACATTACCTTCATTTTAGTAGACCTATTCAATGACACCCCAAAGGACCGGTGCAGAGAAAAAAAAAATCATCCCCATTTCACATGTATGGGCACCACCCCTAAAATACATAATTACAACTTTCTTATTCTTTTAAAATTGAGATCTATATCTAGACTATTTTTTAACAAAAGGACATTGCCCATTCTCTTAGGAGCTTGAGGCCCCTCAAAAAAAATTGCTATGTCACGGCGGTTTAAGTCTTATTTTGTAGACCAAAAATTATCTTTTATTATTCTGCAAACGATTTTAATTTTTTCACCCTGGTTTAAGATAAATCTATTTTTTTTCCATCTCCTTAACTGATTGATAAGTACGCTCCGTGCATCGTTGGGCGATATAACTCAACGCACCCATAAGGACATCCAGAGACACCATGTATGGTGTTGCAAGATATAATTATTTTGTTATTCGATTTTTGAAATCGATTTTGTAGTATTTTTTAAATAATAATTGCAAGCTTTTAAGTTTTTGGGTGTATTAATTAATATCGATTTTATAAGTAATATTTCAGTTAATTTAAAATGATTATAACAATATTTACAATAAATACATAGGTATTTTAAAGCAAAGAATCATCTTATTTTTCTGTACAAAAATATGTTTTGCGATTTCTTTTGATTTGACGTTATATAAGTGATTTTTTATAATTTTTAACGGATTTATGCATGCGAACCGAAATCTGAAGATATAAATAGGGTGTTTGACAATTTTTGAGAATGTACGTAAAACGATGGCGAAACATCCAATTAAAGCATTCATTACCAAATAATTACTAAAATATGCTTGTAAAATTAAATAATCAAGATTTTAAATTTCGCACTAAAACGCTAAGTCACGTGACATTATCGTCAACCTACGTCACTGTTCCGGTCAGTGTTGCCGGAATTCCCATAAAAGTACTACACGCTTACCAAAAAGGTACGAATTTGACAAAAAGTAAAAAATCGGAACGCGGTTTTTTTTTGTCACATGAGACATGACTAAAACGTTTTGTATTTTGTGTTTGAATCACGCACATACAAAACAAAAGCTTTTAAATTACGTTCAAATTACCTACAAATGCTGATTAGTTTAATTGTTAGGAAGTTATAAAGTACATAACCTGTATCAATAAAATAAAAATGAACCTAAATTAACAATTAACATGAATATAATTATTAATAATATACCTACTCGTTCAAAAACTAGTACATTTTATTTTTACGATCATGGCAACATTTAGCTCGCCCTACGTCGTACAGGACTATGACGTTACTGCCCGTTGTGTCAAGACACTAACTTCTGGGTTGGTTGATATTCGGTGATTTTATTGATATCGTATGGTTAGAGTCTAAGGCCCGTATTCCAGAAGGATACTCAAGCGTTGATCTCTGTTTAAAACTAGTTTTAAGTTGAGCTTTGATTTTAGAACGTCCCTCAAGCAGAGATTTGTTGATCACAGTTCAGCTGAGTTTAGTTTCGTTTTATATTGTCACCTGTTTCGGTATTTGGGCAGATATTTGATCTGTAATCACTCAAGCGTGGTCCAGACTACGCTTGAGTAGAGATTTCTATTATATTACAGGTCAAATTCGTGTGTTTTGTTGTTGAATTAAAGTTTATAATTACCGTTCTGGAATAAGACCGATACTCAAGTAACGATTCTATACTTAAGTAGTGATCAGGTGATTGGAGTTTAAACTGTACTTGAGGAAGCTACTGTAATACGGGCCTCAAAGTCTCAAGACGTTTTGTATCACGTAATCAACAGATTAAAAAATCAAAATTTCAAACAGAAAAATAAAATATTTAGAATATATTTAAATTAACCTAACTTAGTAAAAGTTAATCTTCAACCTAAAATCTACGTTGTGTACATTTTTCATAATTTTTGGCAATACCTGTCAAACACCCGAAAGAAAAAATCAAAAAAAGAAGAAAAAATCAATCAATCAAGATAAGTCTAGTATCAATCAATCAAGTATAGCATCTGAAACCATAAAGGTATTATACGTCAGTATGGAAATGTCTTTGTCTGAAACACAGTAAAAGTGAATTCATAGAAGTATCGCTATTTAGAATCGATTCCTATTATTTGTTGAAATAGACAGATATCTGGCAACATATTCGTTCGGTTTGAATGGAGGATATACTTACGATTCAGTTTATTACATATTTATGTTTTTTAATGCTAGGGTGAAAGAAATGTTGAAAAAAAACAAATAAACTAGAAAAAATAAGACATAATTTTTGAATAACATATAGTTTTGACATGGCCCCAAAAATGGGCCCATCCATGGGCATTGTCCTTTCATTTACATATGATTATTACTGTAGAAGTTATTAAGCTGTAAAGGATTTGGACAGACGGACAGATGGACGGACATGACGAAACTATAAGGGTTCCTTGTAGGACTACGGAACCCTAAAAAATTGGCCCCAAATTTGCCGCCCTAGGCTCCAGCATCCGCCACTGCGTACCATTTGTTTCTAATAGCCAAAACTATTTGTTTCAGGAAACTCACGTCATGCACAAATTCAGTGGAGACTTTTATGGATCACATTTAAAAATTAGTTTAGTTGGATACTTGAGAGGAGAAAAGAATTTTAATTCTTTAGATGACCTAATAGCAGCAATCAAGCAAGATATAGCAAATGCTGAAGAAAAATTGGAGCTACCCGAGGCACAAATTGTTAAAGCTCATACTTATTTTAAAAATCAAGATATATGATAATATTGTTTGCCATTTTATAGACCATTTTTTTGTAGTAATAAATACTACATGCTGTTATGAATTTATATGCTATTGACATTGTTTATTTATACTTTATATAGTGAAGATTGTTATTTTTGTACAATAAGGCGGGCTCCACACGTTGGCCCGTAATTATGCCTAGCGTCCATACGTTAGAGATGACGTTACTTTAGTTCCGACGGCTAACTGCCAATGCTCGCCCCAGCGTTCGGGCCAACCCAATTACAGTTTAACTTTCCTTTCCTCAGTGATGATTTAATTTTATTAGTTCACCATTATAAATATGTGTATACCTAATTATAACGATTCAATAACATGTCTCTATACTGAACAATAGACTTGAGCCATAAATTATATAATGGAATAAGAGAACAATAATAATTATTATTTATACTTTCAGACATCCAACATGATTTGCCTTGTTATTTGTGATGAAATGCTTTTATTGTAAACCTATTAAATATATGTAGTATCAATTTTAATAACCAAGATATTATAGCAAAATTATAAGGGTTATTCCTTGACCATGTGATATTTTTAAAAATGTGCAATGAAGTTAGATTTAAGAAAATAAAAATATTTACAATATATTATAATTACATTTATTTAAAAGAATCAAACCACAACATTCCCTTTGAAAAAGCCTTTTATTGGTAGAGCTTGACTGGATTCATTTTAACAAACTTTGTAAAATATCACTCCTTCTCACAATGGAAATAAAAGAATCTTAAATTAATAGGGCTCTCTCTCCAGGATAATGTTAATGTTGTTTTCTCCTAAATGAACATCCTGAAACAAAATAACATCTAATTAGAAAAAGTGAATATTAAAATTTTTTCAAATAATGAGTGCTTTGAAACCAGAGGTCCTTGAAAAACAAAATTTGAAGTGTGCACATGTGGTGGACTACAGCAATATATTGCTTTGATAGCTGTTTTCAGAGAGACCATATTAATAAATAATTGCTGCAAAGCTTTTGAAACATCAGGAAAACCAATTTTAATATATGCAATGTAGCATGTTGCAGTTAAACTTGTGATAATCACAGACATAGTAAAAAATATAGACTAAGTGCTACGAACAACCATAGTGAAGCCAACAAAAACCGTGCTCCTTCATGTACAACCAGTGCTCACGTACACACCATGCACCTGAAGGATATTTGTTTTCGCGATGCTTACTGAAAGATGCCGCGACATGTGAACTGAGAGGGGTGAGCACGGTTTAAGGTGCATGTTTGTGCGTGAGCACTGGTTGTACATGAAGGAGCATGGTTATTGTTGGCTTCACTATGGTTGTTTGCAGCACTTAGTCTATATTTTTACTATGTCTGTGGTGATAATAAATATTATGTGTAGTGATAGCAAAAACCTAAGAAATTATTAATAAATTAATTTTTGGTTATAATTGCTTGATTGATGCTTGATTAATTCTAATGTTTGTATGAGAATAGGTACAGTTTAACAGAGCAATTAGTATGCAGGGTCACCAGATATAGATGAAGATTTCTCAGGAAATTATTATAGAACAGTTTGATTATGGTTTTGTATAAATACTGTTTAACTTTGTCTGTTATTAAAAATATATTTCACTCAAAAACACCCATATTCTCCTGAGAAAACTTTATTTATATCAGAGTCCCTAGATACTAAACACTTTGTTAACTGTACTAAGAAATTAGGACTAGTCTTGTTTACACTTCTTATGAGATATCAATATCTACAAAGGTCAATGAACCTTATCACAAAAAAAAATTGTCACTACATTGGATTTGTTTGAATATTGCAAACAATTTCACTTTCTTTATTCAGATCATTACCTGTCTTCCATCACATTTAATCTTTCAACAGAAAACAAATCATTAAGATGTAGGTACAGTATCAAACAAAGGGAACAAAATAATTGCACAACAAGAGTGCAATTCAAACAAAACTGCAGTATTGCATAACTAATATACCAAATATTGAAATAATATCATTAATTCAATTAGAATAACCTGAAATAATGCCTTGGGCCTAATTAGGACAGCAATATTTATTTAACCATACTAGTCAAGTCAACCTTCCTCTGAGCTTAGTAAATATTTAAAGATCTTAATTTTACTAGTAATTGTTACATGTCATTTTCAATTGTGCCCATAGATGGGTGATTTTATATAAAATTCAAGCAAATAAACACCTTTGTGGTATACACAAACATCTTTTGTATTAAGACTGTTAGGATTATAGGAATATATAAATAATGAAGTGTCAATACCTCCGAACTGTAATATTCATTACAATCAACATTTTACTTATAACAATAAACTTAAAATGACAACTAAGTTGTTTTTTAACATATTTTACGCAGATCGCAAACAACATGAACAAAGAGGTTGCAGACAAAAATTATGCTGCTGTTTGCTGACCACACATTCTGGAGGAGGGCTAAAAGTATCTAGATGCAAGTAATAATTTAGAACGGCAATATTATGTATAAGATCCTTGTAATGATGCTACCAGTTGTTTGCCATTTCATAGATTGTGCAAGTAATCAATAAACAAAAGTTGTGCAAAAATAAGCAAAATAGTTATTGTTGACAGACATTCCGACAATCAGTAAGAATCACTCTTCTTCCTTATTATATTTAGGGTCAGTGTCATCTCAGGGGCGGGTTGGTTATGGGTATAAATATCATTAATTATTAGTAAAACCACATAATCCATATTTGAAGAGATCTTGTATCAAATTGATGATGTATGAGATGTTGAGTGGAAAAGATCCCATATTTATCAGTTTCTAAAATCAGCAGGTGGCGCTTTTATGAATTGAAATTCTTACCCTCCGTTAATCTTGCGCGACCACCGGTGGGCTGGCAAAGGATCGTAGAGCAACCTGCGCATACGACCACCCTTTGCGCGTGACTGAATACAGTTGTGATTTTGTAGCAGCCAGGGCATTTCACATCCATGAAGTATGAGTTCGGATGTGGCACCAACCTCTTCAACTTGTGTTTCCTTTTCTCCGACGCGGGAGAAGGATGCAGTAAATCAATTGCGAGCTGAAAACCAGAAGACGCACATTTAGGTTATTTGATCACTTCGCACTACTTACAATGTACAGATCTAGGAACTTTTGAAGCACTTGTTGAACTAGAATATACTACGAATCTCTCAAAATAGTGAAACTACTAGCGAAATCTTGATGCTTTTTGTAAGTTATTCATCTGACATGTCAGGTACTGCCATGTGTATCCGCTTGTTTAGATGAGACAGTTTCCATTTTGATATTGGAAGACACTTATAAAAATACCAGGAATATCAGAAAACAACAACGAGCACAGAAAGCTGGTGATATCATTGAACACAGTCGGATATTTTACTCTTATAAATAAAAATACACACCGGCATGGTTACAGCTTTGATGCAGAACCGGAAAAGGAAAGGCCGCCAATAACCCAACGACAAGGAAAAATATCGATAGACAAGTAAAGGCAGTGTTGCCAGATCGATGAAACGAAAATACGGTGCACAGTAGGTCAAAATTACCAGAAATACGGTATTCGTATTCCAGTTTATAGAAATACGGTAGAATTACGGTGATGAATTTTCATACTTTTCTTCCTTTAATTGAAGTGAATATTGCTGATTGTGACGCAGTAACCCACAAAATTCAAATTTTCTTTGCGTTTTTTGTAAGTTATAGCTCTATTTCACGTTGTAAATATTCATAATAATATAATAAGTAGTAGTAGTAGAAATAGTAATATAATAAGTAGTAGTGTACTTTAGTAAGCAATTTGCTATTGAGAAGATATATAAATTAGTTGAGGGATATGGGAATTTTTGCATGGGGTGAGCGAGCGCAATGCATCGTGTTCATAAACCGACATCTTGTTGTAATGAATGTCCAAGACCATGCGGACCAAGAATGGACCAAGCGGTGTACAGAAAAACCTAAACTGCCGAATGTATGTATTTATTTTTTGTGAAAAATAAATAAATAAATAACATAACTCTATAAGCTCCGTAATATTAATTTACTACCAAATTATCGATTTTAGAGCTTATAGAGCTAGTTTAATGTTTTTATGAGCATTATTCAGTAGATATATTATTGTTATTGAAGCGAATCATATTCGGATTAATATACAACGTCAATTAGAACTACAATTTGCAAAAAAAGCAAAAATAATTGAATTTCGTGAGCTACTAGGTGTCCACTGACTTGAGTAATACAGTAACAATTACTATATTATTTTATTTTATTTGGTTTATTATTTATTACAGGTTGGGTTCAAAAATTACGGTAACTTTCATGTACCGTAATTTACGACTACAGTAAGTGGCAGAAATAAAAACAAAAGCCAAAATTACGGCAAATCTGCCGTAATTACGGTGCATATGGCGACACTGATAGATTTTTTTTTTTCTTTCTCTGTCTTATTTAGTAAACAATCTTGGCACGTCTCTTTATTCAAATAACTAGTGATCTTCTTCTATCGTGTCGGCATGAGCTACATAATGAAAATAACTAATGCCGTAGGAAAAAGATTAGCCAGTCAGCAGGTTGATAGCGGGGCTGACTGCATAACTAGTGATAATATATAATTACTAGTTCTGCACATGTAATTAGGTTGATAAATGTAATTTAGTGTGTGAAATTGTTAACATAATGTATTTTGATAATTATTATTGACGAATAATATTGCATTAAAAAAATATGTCAAGATTGTTTACTAAATAAGACAAGTAAGAAAAGACAGAAATTAGATAGACTTCACAAAAAAAATAACAAGGGTAATTCGCACAGACCTAGGTAATTCGCCAAAATCATGTATTTTTCATGTCCGGCTAGGCGAACATTACTGTTTAGCTTAATGTGGTCTCCGCACCTATTTTTTATGATAGTTAACATAATTTCAGACTTGGTTTTGCTAATAATAATGATAAAAAATCATAAATAATAACAAACATGAAGTCATAGGAACGTTCAAATTCTAATTTCCTTGGTATGTCCACTTCACAAAATTTCTTGCATTTAATTTTTTTTATCTAAGATCTGGAAGTATTTTTAGATATATTGAAAAAAAAAACGATATTACGATATATCGGCCAAATTTCATGAGTATATAGGTTTTTTATGTGAGTTTGCGAGTGTTAAAATATGTGGCATAGTATGATTGCCTTGACTTAGAAGCTTGATTTTGTGAAGTAAAACTTCTTTAGGCACGCTTGACTTGGGGGTAAGCTGGTGAATGCGTTACGAAAAGTGAGGCGAATGGAGGGGGTAGTGCAGGACGCGGGGAACGAGGCGTGTGCGACGGCCGGCCACGACACAGCGCCACCACGCCGGCAGAGCACACGCACGCCTCTTCGCCATTCCTTTGTTCACATTGAAATAGTATTGAGTGAGATATAAGTTAGTGGAGTTTTCCTTAAGTCGTGTGGTCTAAAGCACACTCGTTTTTTTATGTCTTAGGGACAGCCGAACTTAGTAACTATTTGATATAATTGCATTATTTATTAGATTTTAATCAGCACACATCTCTGGTAAGAAACACGGGTATCGATATCGACACTTTTTAATTTTGGTTACTTACTTCCCTAGCTATGGCCGCCATTACAGTGGCCCGGGTATTGTAGGTATGCCACACTTATTTCGTAGGTAATACAAGTCCATAGATATAAGTCAATGATCCAAATACGTCTAGTGTGTACATTCATCTTAGCTTGTGAATTCAAATTCCAACCTTGTAATGTTTTCTATGAGGACGGGGATTTCCCGATTAGATTACACATTTAAAATTAAACGTTTTTTTTTCAAATCAAAACTACTAAATTGACGAACAATTTATTTTATATAAAACCCTACCTCTCAGGCCCTGCTGGTTTTTTCCCAGAAAATCGTTAATACCCAGCACCGCTATGACGTTTTCGTCCCAGTCAAACCAAGTATTTTTAGACTCTATTTTTGATATGTGATTTAAATTCTATTGAATTATTCATACGCAGCGATGCCTGAGGGAGATTTACCACGAAAAATCGCGGTGCTTGAAAAAACAGCGCCATTTGGCCGATGTTGAAACGTACTTCCTGTTTTTGGCAGAGCTAAGTACGGCCACAGACCACTGGTCCGACTGGCCGACCATTGCTCTTTCAATATAATATTAAACTACGTAGTACACTTCTTAGGCCCGTATTACAGGACGATACTCAAGCATTGATCTCTGTTTAAAACTAGTTTTGAGTTGAGCTTTGATTTTAGAATGTACCTCAAGCAGAGATTTATTGATCACAGTTCAGCTGAGTTTAGCTTTATTTTATACTGTCACCTGTTTCGGTATTTGAGAAAGGTTTTGATCTGTAATCACTCTAGTGTGGTCCAGACTACACTTGAGTAGAGATTTCTATTCAATTTCAGGTCAAATTCGTGTGTTATGTTGTTGAATTAAAGTTTATAATTACCGTTCTGGAATAAGACCGATACTCAAGTAACGATTCTATCCTTAAGTAGTGATCAGGTTCAGGTGATTGGAGTTTAAACTGTACTTGAGGAAGCTTCTGTAATACGGGCCTGTGATATAAACACGGCGTTACCAGAACGTATATGGGCGCGCTAGTGTTGCCATCAATTTGTTTACACTTTTTTGACAGGACTTAATATATTAATCGTTACTACTGGTCAGTATTGAATGTTTTTTTTTTTTTTTTTTTTTTTTTTCTTCTGGCTTTGCACTGTTCGTGCTTTTAGCCACCGACAAATTATAAAAAACAGGAAACGAAACGCGAAAATCAAATTGGATCGGAATTTGGAAAAGGAAAAGGAGATCAGTTATAATAGGAAACACAAAAAAATACATGAAAATATATAAATAAAAAATATCATTTTATACTGAATAAAACTAAATAATGGTGAATTAATGTATTATGATGTACACAAGAATTATATTTTAATATCGTTATTTACAATAAAATGGGCAATGGATTTGTATATATCTATATTACAATTACCTAATATACAAGAAATAGAGGTAGGAAAAGGAACTTGGAGGGACACAAGACTTTGGATAAGAGAGGTGTGGTCATACAGGGAGCAAGCAAAAATTAGGTGATTCAAATCACCCACATCAGCGCCACAGGCACACATAGGGCTCTGCACGATGCCAAGTCTAGCCAGATGAGCCGGAGTGCACACATGGCCCAAGCGCATACGTATAATGATAGAAGTAATTTTTTTGCTGAATTTAAATTTAGAAAACAATGGTTTTGTAGGGATATCAGGCTGAATTGAACGGTAAAATCGGCCCTTTTCCGAGTGCTTTGTCCAGAGCTCGCCCCAGGATTCCTGTAAATGAATTCTGGGCAGCGCAGACAGGTCTTGAAAACTGTTTTTATAAGGGAATACATCTCCACAACTCACAGCCTCGTTAGCCAATTGATCTGCTCTTACATTACCCAAAATACCACAATGAGAAGGTATCCAAGCAAAATACACAGAAAACCCCTTCAAAGAACACTGTAAAAGTAGACACCGAGTTTCAAAAACTATATATGGATTTTGTGAATAAAAAGGAAATCTAGCTAAGGCTTGCAAGGCACTCATTGCATCAGTAAAAATAATTGCGTTTTGTAACCCCATGACTAAAATATATTCAACTGCTTTAAATAAACCAAAGCATTCCCCCGTAAATACTGATGTTTCAGGAGGAAGTTTAATCTTCTGTACCACATTGTAACGTGGGTGGTATACACCAACCCCCACACAACTATTGTGCCCAAGCTTGGATGAATCCGAAAAAATATGATGGTATCCCCCCCAGTCCCTATCCATAATGTAATTGAAGTTTTGATTTTGACATGTGTCATTTTTGTAGATATTTAAGTTAAAGTGAATGTTTGGGGATAAAATTAAAGCATTGTATTTACAGTGAAATATTGGAAGAAGTTGAGAATTATGACAGGGAGCTTCAACTGAATTAAATTTTGTTAAACTTTTTACCAAGCAAGGGGTAGCTTTATTTCTCCAATAAACTGAAGAAACAACTTCATAGGACAGCCGGGAAACTATAGATTTTAAAGGGTGGTTAGCTAATTGTAAGCATCGGAATAAGAATCGGTCTGCTAGAAACTGTCTTCGCAAATGTAGGGGAGGGTCTCCGCATTCCACTTGTAGACAGTTGATAGGGCTAGATCTCATTGCACCTGAAATTACTCTCAATGCCTTAGACTGTACACCATCCAATTTTTTCAACCCAGCAGCACTGCCAGGCTCCAGCAAAAAGGTCCCATAATCTAATACACTTCGAATTAGAGTATTGTACATTAATTTTAATGAAAAAGGATGAGCACCCCACCAAACACCAGATAGACATCTGATGATGTTTATATTGCGCTCACATTTAGCTGCTATGTACTCACAGTGTGGAAGTCCTGTAAGATGTGAATCCAAAATAACACCTAAAAATTTTACTTGATTTTTAATAGGCATGGAGATGTTGTTGAACTGGACATTGACTGAAGGAGGTTTACGCATTCTAGTAAACAATACAATGCTGCTCTTATCAACTGAAAGTTCCAGACCATTAATTCCTAGCCAAGATTTCAACAAACACAAAGAGGAGGTTAAAGAAGTGCACATTTCCTGAACAGAATTTCCAGAAATATAAAAAAGTAAATCATCTGCATATTGAAGAATTTGTACTGATTCATTAAGGGAAGATTCTAAATCATAGGTGTAAATATTATAAAGAAGTGGACTAAGTACAGAACCTTGAGGAAGGCCTTTCCATACTAATCTGGTTAATTTGGACTCATCATCAAGGTACAGATTAATAGACCTTTCAGAGAGCATATTAATAATAAAATTTGTCATCATTGATGGAACTTTCAATGATTGAAGTTTTTGTTTCAGAACTGATACTAAAACATTATCATAAGCTGAGCTAATATCAAGGAATGCTGCGATTACAGATTTATTACAAGAGAAAGCTAAACGAATATTTGAAGTGAATACACTAAGGCTATCTAGTGTGCTCTTACCCTTCCTAAACCCAAACTGAGATGAAGCTAGTAAGTTTCTGCTTTCTACGAACCACTCCAAACGAATCTTAACAAGATGCTCAGTAATTTTGGCAAGAACTGATGAAAGTGCAATAGGACGATAAGAGGTGGCATTACAAGAAGGCTTGTTTGGTTTCAATATGGGGATAATGGTTTGAGATTTCCAGCTTGAAGGAATATTGCCAGATATCATCACAGTATTAATAAGATTTAAATAAACAGATAAGGCAGAGTCTGAAAGATTAGCTATAAAAGAATAGGGTATACCATCTTCACCAGGAGCTGAATCTTTGACATGTGAAAGAACACCCTTCAACTCGCCTAGTGAAAACAGGGAGTTAAGCTCAGAGTCACACATAGGTAAAGGAGGAGCATGAAGAAAAGAACTCTGTTCTGGAGCTGAAGGAGGGGCTAAGTTATCCATAAATTGATTAGCCAAGACTGGTGGCAATTTCGAAGTTGAAGATTCACTAAATGCAGACCTGAAGCGCCTAATATTACGCCACACAATAGAACAGTTAACATCTGGACAGATAGAGGCACAAAATTTCTGCCAGCCTTCGAATTTCTTTCGTCTAAGCAGTTTACGAGAAGTACGAGCTACTTCTAGATATACCTCGAAATTTTCTGTAGTCATACCACAAGAATAATTTTCCTCTGCTGCTTTTCTGTTTTTAACAGCCTGAGTACATTCAGCATCCCACCAGGGAGGGGAAGGAATCTTGCCCAATGCTCCATTTTTAACAGGGAAAGTAACCTCTGCGACCTCTATTAAAATGCTTGTAAATTTTTCAGATAATAATTGGGGATCCTGTACTGGAAAAGAATCAGCAAGTTCAAGAATTTTTTGCTCTACAGAACTTCTATATGAATCCCAGTCTGCATTATCTAATCTATACTTTATACGTGGTTTTGGAATATTAGTTACAGATTTCTTATATGGAAATGAAATAACTAGCGGATAATGATCACTACTATGGACAGAAGATAAACGAGACCAAGATAAAATAGATGCAATATCAGGTGTGCAAATTGAAAGATCAGGAGCACTCAACCCCTCATCTGGACTTGTGAGGCGAGTTGGAAGGCCGGTGTTTAAGATACACAGATTATGAGAATCCAGGATGTCCAAAAGTTTCTCTCCATAAAAGTTAGAAATAGAGCTACCCCAAGACTGATGATGGGAGTTAAAGTCTCCCATAATTAGGAATGGCTTAGGTAATATTGATAACAAATTACTAACTTCCGATAAAATATTTACAGTAGGACGAGAAAAATATATACAGACTAAACAAATGTTATTTACAATAGCAGCGACAGCCGATATATCGTCGCTAAGAGGGGGAAGAGGAAAATTATTTACAGGAAAAGAATTCTGTATGAGTAAGGCAACTCCGCCAAACCCATCGCTTCTGTCTGTTCTCAGACAAACATATCCAGGAATTCTAAATGTGAACAGTGGCTTAAGCCATGTCTCACAAATAGCAACCGCACATGGTTCGAATTTATTTAAAATATGTGATAATTCCATTTTTTTATTAATAATGCTACGACTGTTCCACTGTATAATCTTGGACAGGTGTAGGTCCATTATAGGTGAACAAGTTAGATAAATTTTCAATCAAAGGGGCAACGTTGGACGGTGAAATATTATTATTTTGTGTAAGTGTATTAATTAAAGTAATGATTAAAGCTAAAATTTGATTTTCATTGTTTGTTATATTTTGTAATGCACACCCATTAGAAAGAGATGGAGCGTCATTTTTAATCAGAGCTTGATGAGCTGCCTTATCATAACCCTTTGATGTTTTTGGAGGAGTTCGAGGTTTCATGAATACTGTTTTTTTATATGATCTAGATGAGGATAAAGGGGAAACTACAGAAGAAGAAGGTTTATTATGAGCTGATGGGGCAGACAATAAAATATCTGCATATGATTTCGACACTGGGGGGTGTAACTTTGATGCCTCAGCATATGAGACACAATTTTGAGCCATATAAAGTTTAATTGATTTCTGTCTTTCAAACTCGGGACATTTTTTATCAATTGCATAATGTAGGCCACCGCAAAGGCAGCATGCAGCATCAACCTCATCCTCTATACCACAAGTGTCGGCAGAATGACCCTGTCCGCACTTGTAACACCGAGGGGTTGACCTACATTGCACTTTTGTGTGTCCAAAGTGACAACATGAAAAGCATTGAATCGTTGGAAAAGTGTACAAAGTTACTGGTAAAGAATTGTAACATACAAAAATTCTCTTTGGTAGCACCTGCCCATCAAAAGTTATTACTACTGTCTGAGAAGGCTTCCAAACAGGGGTTGGCCCCTGAACTTTATAGTTCAACCGTCGCGCTTTTAAAATTTTACCACACCCTACGGGCACAGAAATGTTTTCAATGATCTCCTCAGGAGACCATTCAGTAGGTACACCCTTAACTATACCCATCCTACAAACATTAAAAGAAGGAATGAAGGCCCTTAAGTTCTCCTTAGTAAGACAAATATCATTCACAAAAGAATTTGCATCCTCATACTTGGAAAAAGAAATTGAAACTCGGTTCCTACCTATACGCTTTAAACTCCCATTTATAATATTTTGGAATGAACGTTTCTTGAGAAAATGTCCTAACGTAACTGGGTGAAGTGTGGTAGCTGGATTCCCCTCTTTTTGGATATGCACAACATAA
Organism: Asteroscopus sphinx; assembly: GCA_949699075.1. Lineage (NCBI taxonomy): Eukaryota > Metazoa > Arthropoda > Insecta > Lepidoptera > Noctuidae > Asteroscopus > Asteroscopus sphinx. The sequence goes on along the minus strand of OX453022.1, from coordinate 12,768,387 downwards.
GGTGCCAGATCTGTGGGCTCGTACGATGTCCTGGTTACCTGAGGCGCCTTTTGCGGATTATTTGAACTATTATCATCAATGTTTTGTTCAGGCCGTAAACCATTTACAGATTGTAAAGGTGAAGGACCCTCCTGGCATATTTCTTTTGAGGTGGTGGCAATTGATTCTGTAATTATTTGAGAATCACTGTCGCAATGACAGTGACTCCCTTTACTACTTTTCGCTGTACTATTACCTTCCTGACCATGCCGCCGTCTTTTGTTACAGTGTTTACACATTTTACGTGAAGCCCTCGTCCTTTTCCTCTCTCGAGTAACGGACCCATCCGTATCCATGCTGGATTCATTTTCCAAGGATACGGAGGAAACAATGGTGATATTTTCGCCTACCGAGGGGACTGGGTCCCCCCGGTCAGGCGGCTCCTTATCCATGCGTCAGAAACGAAATTTTTTTTAAAACTTACCTAAATATTCACAATACACTACAAACTATATGAAATATAAAATAAATATATGATATTTACACAAATCTACTCAACTGGCCTCGTTTTACTAATAAAATATGAATTTTATCAAAAAGTTATATGAAAAACGCTCCCGCCTAATTCGAAGGTTTCCCGCCTTTTTTTCTATTGAATGTTTCTTCCTGGCGTTGGTTGAACATTGTGCCCTCTAGTGTAATTTGAGAGTAAAATAGCTTTCTATAGCTTATAACATTAAAATATTAATTTATACTCGGACTCAGACCAATTAATGTCTATGCTATATCGAATATCGATGCTTACAACGCAATCTATTGCCATTTTGAGATAACTAGTTTATACAATGAATTACTTTTAATTAAATCTTTTGAAATAAATATCCTTTATTTCTATAATTTGCTATGTAATTTATTAATCATGAAATTCTGTTAATTATACCTTTTTGTTTAGTAAAGTTTAATATTTGATGATCTGTATTAATTAAATTAATGTTGTAAATAATGTTAATATTATAATAATTATAATTCGAATATTCTAATTAGATTAATGAAATTATTAATTTAAATGTTGTTAATTTAATTTTGTGGTTCTGTTAATTCCGCTTTATATTGTTTCATATTTTAATATCTGGCATGATTTGTTGGTTTATATAATGTTTAGAGATTATCTAAATTAATATTAATTTTATCACGACGACTGGTTAATTATTTTAGTGTTAATTATAAATTAAAATGTATTTAGTGACTCCGTTGGGTCTATTTGTGTTTTAGTAATATAAAGATGGAGACACTGTGCTTTGCGCGGGCTGTCATTCTTGTTGTAAAACTTCTTCTTCTGGTCAGTTCATGTAATAATCGGAAAATACATAATTTGGAGTAATGAGAAATTTATTTCGTGATGAATCCTGATGAAACCTTGAGCTACGCGCGGAGATCGGCCGCCTAAAAATGAAATGTTCATTTGGCAACACTGCTGATTAGTGGTGTGAACCGGAGGCATTTTCAGCCTCCGGAGATTATGCGGAGATTTTATTGAATCACCGGAGATTATCCGGATATTCTCCGGTTATTCAAAATACTCTAAATCTATATATATGAGCAGAAAAAACACGCTACGCATTTCACAGCACATTTGGGTGCGTTCTGCAACAAATGAAATAACCGGTAGTTTAGTGCAATCACCGATTAGTCTCCGGTACTCACTCTAACCGGTGATTATCCGGTTATTTGAGAACCGGTTCACACCACTACTGCTGATGACATTGACAATGACATAAAGCTAAGCTAACCTCAAAAAGTTGTTTTTCTCAGCGTAATTATTTCTAAAGGACCATTTTATCAACTTTAAATTCCTAAAGAACAGTTTTCTGAATACCTTGAACTCCAGTAAGAAAGTGTTTTGCAGTTGAGTGTTTTATTGGTATCTTCATGGCTGACGAAGAATACGAGGCTGAAGACGCGGGAGCAGATTACGACGATATCGCCGAAGATGATGACAACATTGAGGAGACGGAAGAGCAGGAGGAGGAAGGATATAATGCGCAGTGCCTCGCGCCCGGCCAGGCTGGCGGAGGCGTCGAGAAGTCGAAGCGTATCACTACACGCTACATGACTAAGTACGAACGAGCTAGAGTTTTAGGTAAGGTTATATCCCCATCTGTAATATCCTGCTCTAGTTGTTAATGTGATACTTCACTTGTCTTCATAGATGAAACAATTATTACAAACCAAAACAATGTCCTTCCTAGTCCCAGCCCCAAATCCGCCACCATTGGTGACCGTTGCAACAAATCATTTTATTTTTTTCCTTAATTTACCTATATACATTAAAACAAAATAATAATAATTACGGACTATATTCCCAACGAAGGTATTTGAAGTACCAGTGAAGATATATGAAACTATACTCATTATGTTATTCCCATCTACCACCACATGATGTTAGACAATTCAACATTTAAATGAATAAAAAACATGATTCTTATAATCAATATTTATTTGGGAGAATAAGGATTTTAAAAACAACTTCTTAACCCTAATCATCTCATCTTTGATTCACAGTTATTAATGTATACCATAATTATTTTGATTGTTTAGGATTGAACCAGGCCTGGTCTGGCTGTTGGGAATTATCCTATATAACTTGTAAGTCTTGTAACCATTGATTATATTTCTCACATTTCAGGTACCAGAGCATTACAGATAGCAATGTGTGCCCCTGTCATGGTAGAGTTGGAAGGGGAAACAGACCCTCTACAAATAGCTATGAAGGAGCTTAAACATGGCAAGATTCCCATCATCATCAGAAGATACCTTCCAGACCATTCCTACGAAGATTGGAGTATAGACGAGCTCATTATCATAGATCACTAAAGAGAACTTGGCATGCGAGAGGTCACAAAGGCCTGACCTCTGCTTACTCATCCCTATGATGCTTCATCAAGCTCATAATTTCAAGGTCCTAGCCAGTGGGTACTTTAGCATGGTTCACTAGGATGCATCTTTTCTCCCTCTAGTTTTTTATAAAGTTGTAATATAGAATGAATATAATAATACCATGAAATGTTCAAGCTAATTATATGACCCATACGTAGTTTCCTAGTTCAGCAAAAACATTTGTAGCTTTAAGTTATACTCTCACTTGTGCTGCATTGTTTGCCATAAGTCAGTTTCTCCAAATTGCCAGATGACCACTAACACTTTGTGGGGCACGGTCAGCCTATAGATGTGATAACAATAAAACTTCTGTTGTGTCTCATTGTGTGCCCCGCAAAGTGTTAATAAAAAATCTGTGATGCTAAAGGTATGTAGGAAGCTTTACATAGAAAGCCACACCAAACATACCAATGGGGCAATTGTGTAATGCGTTCACTTTGACATTAGCTTTCATTTTGAAATTAAAGCAACATTCATTGCGTGGTACATAGTTGCCGATAACATGTATTGTCAAAACACGAAACAATGAAAATTGAAATCCAGATGATTGCGATCGCAAGTGAGTTACGCAATTCGGCAGCAGGTCACTGTATCAATTAAAAAAACGGCCAAGTGTGAGTCGGAATCACGCAGTAAGGGTTCCGTACCACCAATCAACCTGATACCCCCTAGAAACCGATTTAATTTACGAGAGTTTATCAAAAGACATCAACGAGCGTACGCGAAAAGTGAATTTTTGCATCTCTTTCTTACGTAGGTACCACCACATATGTCTATTTTTGCCCTGTTTTTAATTTTTGTTGCTAAACTACATAGTATGCACTATAATCAGACCAAGTTTGACGCTGGTATGTATTACCGTTTTGAAGATAGAGCAGGAACAAAAACGAAGAAAAAAATGCATGTTTTTCGAGGTTTCTTGTATGAGGACCCCCTTTGGTTTTAGACTTTTTTTTGTTTTTAGTATTTGTCGTGATACACCTCATAGCAACACATTTTCTGAGAAAATTTCAACCGGTTATCTATTACCATTCAAAAGATACAGCCCTGTGACAGACAGACAGACGGACGGACGGACGGACAGCGTAGCGAGAGTAATAGGGTCCCGTTAGCACACTTTCGGTACGGAACCCTAAAAAAGAACATTGTGTATCAAACACTAGGATTTCAATACTTATACAGTTCCTTAGTAATCCATACAGTAACAATAAATAAATATTTTGAACATTTTACACAGCACCATTTAGACAGAGCTTGTACTATTGGTACTAGAACAATGGATATAATACTTATACAACGTGTTATTGAATTAACTCAAAACCTGAAACAAGTTTGTTCAGAATCGAGAGTAGAATCCATTACACTACTTTTTAACATAAGTTAATTTTTACCAAAAAAAAATTTTCGTACCATGTCGAGTCTAAAAGTTTCATACGACGACGCGACGCTGAGCGCAAAGGCAAGCGAGATCCAGTAAAAGTGTGATGGAAACTTGGGTAACATTTGTTTCCAAAAACTGTTAAAACTTACCTTGATTTTAAGAGGTTATTCACCTCCGACATTTCCATATCCATTTATTATAGTAAAAACTAGTTGGGGTGTCTGAGGTTTTCAGTTATTCCAATAACAAGTTGTATACAATTTTAAAACACCCAAAAACCAAAAGACATTTTAGACTATTGTTGATCAGTGAAAAATATCAACCAAAACTTTGCCAATGGCAATGTTTCATTTGTTGACGCAGTCTTACACAAAGCATAATTACGATTATGATATAAAGAAGTTGTCAAACTTGAGTAAACTTAATAAACATAAGTTTATTGTGTTTGCTCAAACAAAACTTGTACAGTGGACTGTACGTCAGTGGCAACACGTGAATTACGAAAACTGCCGTTACTGTAGGTCTACTCGCGTTTTACGAACGACAAACGAAGTACGAACTTTCGTTACGACTGATACTTACATAATAAAGATAGGCTAATAGGCACACAAAAAAGGCACAATTAAGATAGACTACGGTTCATAGTCGTATACAATTTACCGGAGATGAGAAAAACAAACGTCAAAACACGATCATCGCATGCGATAAGGGAACGATGGTTGACCGGAGTAGCAAATTGTGCGATGAATCGTACGATTTATCGAATATCGTCGAAGGGGAGTAGACCCCTACGAAATAAAGACGATTTCAAGGTCAAATTGTTACCACTGATGTGAACTAAGATGTGAACCCCTCCCGACCCTGATATTCTAGCTACGGCCTTGAGTGTTCATTCATAGTTTTCTTCATTAACTCATACATTAATTGATATAATGTTGTAAGTTTAAGAAATTATAGTTCTAAGAAATAAATTAAGATATTTTAGTATTCTTTTTTTTTCTTTTCCCGACAAGTACTTCAAATGTATAATTTGTGTTTCTTTGTCATGCATGACAATAGTAGATTGTTACACAAGGGTCGAAAGGAATCAATTCCCATACGACTTACGAGGTATTTAGACGCCCGAGCACAGCGAGGGCGGCTATAGCACAGGCTATAGTCCGAGTAGGAATTGATGAGTTTCACCCGCGTTAAACACTCCACTTTTCATTTCGAATATAAGGAAAGTAATAAATAGTAGTTTTTCTAAAATACATAGGTATTTTATTGGATATTCGCCACTTCATAAAATCATTGTATGTACGAGTTAATATATTATGTAGTCTTTTTTAAATTTAAAATATGGAACACACCACGTCACCACCGGCGGTGCCAGACCGTCCCACAAACTACTAAGAGAACACTACGGCCCGTATTCCAGAAGGATACTCAAGCGTTGATCTCTGTTTAAATCTAGTTTAAAGTTGAGCTTTGATTTTAGAACGTTCCTCAAGCGTTGATCTCTGTTTAAATCTAGTTTAAAGTTGAGCTTTGATTTTAGAACGTTCCTCAAGCAGAGATTTGTTGATCACAGTTCAGCTGAGTTTAGTTTCGTTTTATATTGTCACCTGTTTCGGTATTTGGGCAGATATTTGATCTGTAATCGCTCAAGCGTGGTCCAGACTACGCTTGAGTAGAGATTTCTATTATATTTCAGGTCAAATTCGTGTGTTTTGTTGTTGAATTAAAGTTTATAATTACCGTTCTGGAATAAGACCGATACTCAAGTAACGATTCTATACTTAAGTAGTGATCAGGTGATTGGAGTTTAAACTGTACTTGAGGAAGCTACTGTAATACGGGCCTACGTGTTGACCGTCCCGCTTAATAGCTGGTTTTTTTTTAAATCCACACTGGCTGTTTAAACACAAGACCGCAGCATTTTATTTTATCGATATTTTTCTTAATTATGTTATAAATTTCGTAGCCGACTATCTATAGTTCTGTTTTTAATAGTAGATTGTTATACAAGGGTCAAAAATCGTTATACAAGAATAAATTTCCATACGAGGTATTTAGACGCCCGAGCGCAGCGAGTCTCATATATACAAATGTACTCTGTGGCAGCGAGGGCGGCTATAGTCCGAGTAAAACACTCTACTTTTCATTTCGAATATAAGGATAACGCCGTAGAGGTTGCAAAATTTTGGGCTTGCCAAGTCTGACAAAAGATCAGTCGTACGTACACTGACACGAAGAAGGAAAGTAATAAATAGTAGTTTTTCTAAAATACGTATTTTCTTGTATGTTAGCTACTTCATAAAATCATTGTAGGTATGTATTTAAGTATCGTTGCAGATAGCGAGTGGTTGTGATTTTAAAACCGTCGATAGGTAGATATTGGTGTCGATTCTCTTGTTCACGAACTAAACTCATTTTAAACCAAAGACATTTCTATACTTATAATACCTTTATGTTTTAAACTATCGCTCTCTTTTACAAATAGTAGATACAAGAAAGGGATGGCAATCATTTTAGAGCTGTCAAATTAGACGGAATTAAAATTTCCATACAAGTTTAGTCGTGATCTCGGAACGTGCCCACTAAAATACAAAGAAATGTAACACGTAAACTAATTTGACAGTTCTAAAATGGTTGCTATCCCTTTCTTGTATCTAGTTTTAGTAAAAGAGAGCGATAGTTTAAAATAAGTTTAGTTCGTGAACAAGAGAATCGACACCATTATTGCTTCTGACGACTATTGTTGATCGAAGCAGATCGAAGCTTCTGACTGTACACTATTTGCAATTTACAGATAGTTTAGTTCCTTTTGAAGTGAAAACTTCCTTACTGCGTTGAGCGATTTTTGGTAGGGGCAAAACTTATGAGTTCGCGTCACTCTACGTCATCGCCAAGCTTAGAAGCTAATATGACAGTTTTTTTTAAGTTTTCACTTCTGTTGGCAGTCCCCATGACTGCCAATGTTTTTTTTTACATGGAGGAATCCTCATAGACGTACTTAGCCAGCCGAGGAAGCCGGAGCCAATGTCAGACTCTTATCGACTAAAACGCGGTGTTCCTTTAACCACTTTTGGCCGGGGACGTGGGATAGGCTCTCCACTCACCTACCACCCCGACGGGTCCAGGCTCGCACCTAGCAGGTGAGCATTTTCTTTTCTCCCTTTCTCCCCTGGCCTAACATCTGCCGCACCCTCCTAACTGCCGTGCACTGAACACTGCGTGCCACCGTCACGGGCCTTGGCACCAGACGGGCGGCAGACTAGTCCGGTGCCTCCAATGCCTTCACAGGCCCACTACTAGGGTGGCTAGAAGTCGGCGTACGCCCATTTGCGGCTGCCGATTCGTCTCCTGGGCTGCGTTCACTTATATCGGACGACGCTCGGAGCGTATTTTAGTTACTCAAAACGATCATACAAACGAACGCCCAAAGAACGCTCCGAGCGTTTTCCGACGTCAGGCGATATAAGTGAACGCAGCCCTGTGGGTGGGGAGAAAGGTCGTCGCCCTTTCAACCCTCTCTGCAGCCTCATTCGCAAGCATTACCTCGCAGCAGGATACGCCCTTTCACTCCCGACCATGGACAACCACGGCTGGAAGCGAGAGAGAGATAGCTGCCGCCTATTTTAGTGACAAGGTTACGGTGACGGCGCTGAAACCTGGGCACTCCACCAGTGTGTGGTGCGCCGTCGCCTCAGCTCCCGAAGTGATACCACTCGGGCGTCGGCTTCCAGTCTCTGCAACACAGATATTCAAAAACAACCGTGCCCCGAAAGTATTTGCGTCATTCAGTATGTGATGGCGCCATGGCCAACCACTCCTCCATTGCGGGCCTTAACGCCGCTATTGCGGCGTGAGTGACCTAATTTAGGGCCTCGTTGTGGCACTACAGTCCCATACCCCATAGTGGAATCAGTTTTGTTTTTTGGAATGTATTGCAAAAACATGACGTCAAGTTTACGCCAGCACAAAGGAAATGAAGATGTAAGATCAGCGTGAGCGAAGCGAGCGCGATAATTTGGTTTTTTTGTTTTTGGCGGTTTCGGGCTTTCCTCATTCAAATAATTTATGTATCAGAATACCAATTGCTCACAATATACACCAAACGAGTAAAGCATACGAAGGCTGAATACAAGGCGTGAGCGAAGCAATCGAGTTTTTTTTACTGTGCATAAACATACTGAGTATGATAGTTCGTTACAAAAGTTCTAACGTTTAAAAAAATGTTCATTACATTATCTGGGACGCACACTAAGGCAAGAAGCACATGTTGAATTATAAGATATATGATAACGGAAATCGTCGAGGTTTTTAGTCAGAAACCTTCCGTTTTTCTGTTAAACTAATCATCGCTATACGTCTAAATCAGCCATACTCAACCTTTATTTATAGGGGCCACAAAAACTTTTCAGTCATGGTGTCGCGGGCCGAAAGCAAAAATTATTTAGGTCAATTAAAACGTAATTCCAAGTTAACGATGTACTTACTTTATTAATGAAAAAAGAAGTTTAACCAAAGATGTTTTAATAAAGATGTTTATTTTTTATTTTTTATGTTGAACATATTCTATGTGCGGGACCTTTACTATATGATAGGGTTGCTTCATTCTTCAACACTTGTATTGATCACAATTATTTGCCACATAATTTTATGAAGACTACAGTGGTACCTATTGTAAAAAATAGAACTGGAGACTCTTCTAGTCTGTCAAATTATCGACCTATTTCCTTGGCAACAGTTTTTTCAAAAATTTTTGAACGTCTTATTTCTAAACACTTAAATGAAAATAATGTCCCGTTATGTGATGCCCAATTCGGCTTTCGAAAGTGTATGTCAACTGACTTAGCTATTTTTGCTCTTAAAAATACTGTTCATAAATATTTATCACGAAAGACTTCAGTATTCGCTTGCTTTTTAGACTTGAGTCGTGCTTTTGATTCTATTAATTATGATATGCTATGGAACAAAATGCGTAATACAAAAGTACCCCCTGACATTGTTAATGTATTGGAATTCTGGTATGATAATCAACTGAACCAAGTTAAGTGGGGTAATGCGTACTCTAGACCCTACAAACTAACCTGCGGCGTAAGACAGGGCGGGGTGACGTCTCCAATTCTATTTAACTTATACGTAAACGAGTTGATCGAGGAGCTGAGCCGCACCAGAGTCGGTTGCAATGTTGGTGGCGTAAGCGTGAACAACCTGAGTTATGCAGATGACATGGTGCTGCTCAGCCCCTCGGCCAATGGTCTTAGAATACTTTTGCAAATTTGTGAGCGGTATGCAGCTGCTCATCAGCTGACCTATAATGTTCAGAAGACCGAAGTTTTGGTGTTTAAATATGGTAAAGGCCCAGGGCCCCAATTCCACTAATTTACAACGTTTGATTAGCGGCAACGGTTCAGCAACGGTTCGACTGCGTTCGTCGTTCGATGATAACATAAAAAGTTATTCCACTAAAAACATGAGCTGAAACGAACATGGATCGCAGCTGGAACGTAACCGCATCATAGCCGTTGTCTTGAAATGTTACCATATAAAAAGTATTCATTACTACTAACTCTACTAATCATGAAAATAACATTGAGCTATTATAGTTCAATGATTAAAAACTACTTTTGACTATATTAAAATACTTACATTAATAAAATACGTCTTTTCAATACGTTTAAATAATTTAAAATAGTTAAAAATAGATTTTAATAGAAAATCTAGGCTATCGTTCATTCAATACATAAATTATAATCTATGTTCGTTCATTCTACTTGTCAAAATAACGTAAACAAACCGCGGAGGAAATCGAAATTATTTAAATATTATCAAATCTATGTCTGAATAATACAATGTGCCATTGTAATGTGGTATGCAATGTAAGCAAATACAAGCGAGTAGAAATGTAGGCGAGTGAAATAAACAATTACGCCATTGCTTGTATTGTAAAATCAAGCAGATTAGAACAAGCTCCTCTGCTCAAACAAAGACTTACTTTTAATATAATCTATTTACACTAAAGTGGATTTAATACTACGTATTTATACTGGACACATCCCTGGAGCAGTGTTGAGTTTTTGTGAAAGGTGTTCTCGTGGTAAAACTAAGTGTTGACATCCCTTTCCCAGACGATAAGTTTAATACAAAAAAGTCTAATAAAGTATAAAAAATTTCCTATCTGTGAAATAAATTACTGTGAGTATTATATGCATAACTGCTTGTTTTACATATATCATTAATCTGTGTGCTTGTATTTACTTTTAATTTAATAGGAAACTTATTTTATGTCTCATGTTTTATAGACCTAAATGGTACCTACCCTGAAGAAAGTCTACTTCGGCGAGACAAACAAAGCTTTTCAACCAATATATGGAGTGCTTTAAAGGTGCCTATGGGAAAAGTGAAATCGATAATACCTCGGAATGTTTTAAAGGTAGGTAAGTTTTCATACAAGTATAGAAACATAGGTACATCTATTTGTTTATTTGAGAGTAATAATCAATATAGGTACTTTTAATAAAAAAAATTACATGCAAACATTATGTTTACATCAAAATTAGATATTGTGTTATGTATGGTAAATAGAGTTTATAATATGAGTTCAAGTAGGTAAATGTTACAATTATGAGTTTTACAACATAAAACTTACAAAATATGCATGTAGTATGAAGTTCATGTTAACAAAGAAATAATATTATAATTTATTTCCATTTCAGTTTTGGAATTATTTTAAATATGAGTACAAGCCAGGTACAATCCAAAGTGATCCAACTTTTTAAAGAATATTGGAGTAAAGTGGGGGGTGAACCTAGTTTGGCCCCATTTTTAAACAAACTGCAGGACAAGGTGGCTTCTCTCATATGGGTCCTATAATTTGAGTTCGCAGAGATCCGGTTATAAATTTAGAGGTATGCTTATAATATTCATATTTTTTTCTTGTTATGGATCACTTGTGTTTTAGGTACTATAACACTTCATGAATAATTGTTTTTTATATTCATAAGTAGGTAATAAGATTTGTTTGTGAAAGTAGAGGCACATGAAAGCATCTAGTATAGCAACTACAATTGTAAAATTTACCCTACTTTGTCCTGAAACAAGTGTTTTTTTGTGTGTATAAAGTTTGTTGCTTGGATTTTAATATTAATATTTGTGTTTCAGATTACTCGTTGATGTTGTTGTTGGACAAACAAGAATCTTTTTACAAGCTTTTGTTTAACATGACATTTCAATTGGCTGATATGTAAACCCAATGACTAAACAATATTATGATGCTTTGGAGTTAGGAGTTGGTCTGATGATGGAGCCGGAAGATGGTCACAGGATCTCCGCTGTGGTTAACGCAGACACATCGAGTTTGGGCTCGTTAGATTAATCTCAATGAGTAGGTAGTTGGCTGACGGATGGTGACACTATTAGTTTGGTGAGATAGGAAGACGTACACTAATACGTTTTAGTAATAACTTAAAAAATAAAATTCAAAGTTTATTAAAAAAACTTTGAAAACAAACTTTAATTTTATGTGGTGGATCCTGATAAAAGTAGTATCAAATTATCGCTGAAATTGATGTTTTTTTTTTTATTATTCAAATATACAAAAAACCTTGTTATATTTACTGTCTAGTCTACTCACTTCGAATATTATTTCATTTTAGTAAAACTAAATAAGTTTAAATAGTTTTATTGAATATAATTTTATTGAACTTTGAACTTTCAACATTGTTTGATATAAAAATATCTGCAATATTTCTCCTTGTCTGTAATTAAATAACAACAAATCAATAGTAAGGTTACTATAAGTAGAACTTTGTCTAGTAATACAATATTCTTAATTGACAAAGTGTATATTCAGTAAATAACTTTGGGTGACAATTAATCAATGACATTTCTGTATTTTTTTTAAATTATTAAATTAATTTCTTTCTATTATGTTATGACATGTATGAAACTTTTTTTGTCAAAATTTGTATACCTACACTATGTTTTTTCTTACTTGTCTTATTTAGTAAACAATCTTGGCATGTCTTTAACAATTCGTCAATAATAATTATTAAATGACATTGTGTTAACAATTTCACACCCTAAATATATTTTTAATGCTAATTACATGTGCAGAACGAATAGTTATATTTTATTAGTAGTTTGTTTTAATAAAGAGACATGCCAACATTGTTTACTAAATAAGACAAGAGAGTAAAAACAGACTTTACCTACAACCCGTTATTGTAATAACTAAAAACCTCTTAAGGGGTCATTACTCATTAGTATAAACAATTTTTACTATTGGACCAACCCTGAAATTGCAAAAATTAAATCTTTTTATTCGTGACTTTAGGGTTGGTCCCATAGTAAAAGTTGTTCATACTAATGAGTACAATGACCCGTTAAGACGTTTTCAGTTATTTCAATAACACGTTGTATACTACATAATTTCTGTAGTAGGAAATTCTATTAATGCCTATATCTGTATAACTTAAAATGTTACTGTAGTAACTAGTAAAATAACATAATATTGTTTTGATTTAATAAAAACTGAATTAATGTTTGTTTTCGTTGAAATGGGACTTATTCATCACAATTTTCATATCATCATCATTTCAGCCGAAAGGTGTCTACTGCTGAACATATGCCTCCCCCAGGCATCGCCAAAACAACCGGTCTTACGCTTTCCTCATCCTAATTTCCATATCCTACTATAATTAATATTATAAATGTGAAAGTTTGTGAAGATATTTGGATGTTCGTTTGTCTGAACAGATTTGGATGAAATTTGACATAGGTACAGATTTGGATAGGCTAGGCTTGTTGTCCCGGGAAGATGACCAATTCCCGAGGGAGGTGCGATCAACGACATCCAGGTTGGCGAAGCCGCAGGCAACCACTAGTAAATAATAGGATTGAGAGAGAGATTTCATTTGAGATACCATGATTAATAAAAAATAGTATGTGTTATGGCAGGAGACATGTGACTGATGTAAAAAAAGAGAGTAATGTTAGGGGAAAAAAACCATAAAAATATTGTTAAAGTTTTATTTATTTATTAAGTCTTCCACAGATTTTGCTCCAAACCTTGTTGATAAGTAGGTACTACAACCAATAGTCATCACGGGCATTTAAATCACAAATCTGGAACAATTTTGTTTTATTAAAATTTATTACTGCAGGTATAAATAAAATAAATAAATAAATTTTAATACACAAAAAGTTTTACATCAAATATCTGTAAAGTCCCTGACTTCTGAGCTAGGTACAAACCTGTGTTACAGAAGTCAGTGTCTTCTCCCACTAGTTTAACACAAATAGTGAGTAATACTTAGGTACAGTTTACATAATTTATTTGTGATGTGGACTATGTGTTGTGTTTGTGTGAGTGTGTGAGCGGTGTTCGTGTAGGTGTGGTGTGAGTGAGTGTGAGTATGAATGTGGAGTATGTATGTATGTAGGTATGGCTATAGTATGAACAAATAAAATTAGTAGATGCAATTTAATTCAAACATGCTGCGCCAACCCCAAATAAATTGGGATAAGGGCAGGAGGATGACGATGAGATGCAATTTAATTTGCAATAGTAGAATAGGTACCTATACTAGGGTGTCGCAAACCAATGGGCCAGGAGGAGGGATAGATGACATAATTTAAGCAAAATAAATACAATTTGTAATGTTGTAATTCCTTACTATAAGAAAAAAAATCTTAATTAAAACAATCTTTTTGGGTTTTTTGTGAATTTTTGTCTACTTTAATATTCAAATATTCTAGGTTCTGGTCTATGGGGGGGACAGCTGCCCCCTTGCTCCCCCTTGTAACGCCCATGTAGGTATAAAGTAGGTAAGTACCTACTCAAAATATGAATGTTCAAGGAATGATATCCCTTTATATTAACAATATTCTCTTCACGTTTATTATTATTTAGAACTATAGCGACATCTATGCACCCCATAACACAGGCATGTAAAACTTTCTATATAATCGTAAAATTACACAATACAACTCTGCGAATAAAAAATATAATCACACTTTTTTAAATTACTTGCTTGTCATAAGTCACACAAACTGAAATTAATTAATTTTCAGCATAACATAACTTTTCGTTTCTTCATCAAGATCTTCTAGGGAGTCGGAGCTTCACATAGGTATTTATTAGATTCAGCTCATCTTTCACTTGGTTATTGGCCAAGGGTCAGAGTTTCGCCTTAGGGACTAGCATTTGGTACCTACGAGCTAGTTGCATAAAATGCCAGTGTCACCAAAATCTAAAAAAGACAATAAAGACATTTTACTTTACCTATTAGGTAGGTACAACATATGCAATTACTTGCATCAATATTAACTTATATTACAGGCGATCTTACCTTTGTATCTGTATGAATGCAGCATAATACGAGGGCTAATCTCCTCAGTCAGAGATTTTGCAAGGTTTTCAGTGAGTCTTTATTATATTTTAACTAACTAACTCTCGGTCAGTAAAATTAAATGCATTGTTTGGAACTCGTCGGCTTGTCGACTAATTTCTTTTTTAACTCTTCCAATGTTAACCTTAGTGGCAAGGACAACAAAATACACCCTTTAACTTTTGTAAAATCAACGAAATTAAGTCTAAATCTTCGTCGAAACATTCAACGATCCAGTAAAAGTACAAGTTTATCGACTGATGTTCAGCTGTTAATTTTGACAGCTGAACGGCTAAAGTTCAGTTGCGTGTCAGCCCAAACATCTGTCAGAATTTTAGTGGAATAGGACGAAACGTAACGTTGATGTTCGATCGAGTTAGCGGAATACGAACACTCGATCGATCGTTAGCTTCAGCTGAAACGTAACTGCAGCTGGATCGTTGTTCATTAGCAGAATAAGAAAATAGCTAACAGCCGTCGTTCAGCTGCGTTTTAAACGTAATTTCGTTAGTGGAATTGGCCCCCTGAAACTATTCTTCCCATCACCCTAAATAATTCAATTATAAATACTGTCAACACCTTTAAATATCTCGGACATGTTCTGAACGATCATTTGATGGATGATACCGATTTGGAACGACAAAGAAGGGGCATTGCATGCAGAAGCAACATGCTTGCAAGGCGATTTGCACACTGCTCAAAGCAAGTAAAAATAACTCTGTTTAATGCTTACTGTCAGGCGTTCTACACCAGCCAACTTTGGTATCAGTACACGAAGAAAGCCTACAACTCTCTTCGTGTACAGTACAACAATGCATTCAGGGCCATGTTCAACCTGCCTTGGCGGTGTAGCGCGTCTGGCATGTTTTTTGAGAACAGAGTGTGTGACTTCTTTGCCGTTCTAAGGAGGTCGAGGGCCTCATTTCGAAAAAGATTAAAAAGCAGTACTAATGGTATTATAGCAACTGTATTCAGCACAATTTATATGTTTAGATCCGAATTTAATCTTAATAATAAAAAATAAAATTGCAAAAATTATGTCCCTGTACTGTTTCTTATTTCTTATTTTTTAATTTTGACAACCAATATAAGTATTTGACTTAAAATTTAATATAAAAACTTAATTTAATTGAATAATAATGTATTTCTAAAATTATTTTTAAAATTATTTATACTATTCTAATTACGTATTTGATGTTCTTGTTAGTATTAATTTAGAATAAGAGACTGTACTTAACAACTAACTTATAACTATGGGTGAATTTGCCTGAAATAAAATGATTTTATTTTATTTTATTTTTATTTATTTATTTATTTTTAATGCGATTTTTGATACTATGAACACTTTTTTAAAACTTTCTTTTCTTTTTTTAAATTAAAACTTTCAAGATCTGGCTTGTCGCTATATGCTATCCTTATAACATCATTCAGATGAGAATATGTAAGTTTGTTTCTGTAAACGTTCTTTGTGTATTTCATTTTTGAAAAAGATGATTCGCACACATACGTAGGTAGACCCAAAGAATGTTAGTAGGATTTGGGCACATCTTTGGACGCTTTTATATTTTTGGGGAACGAAAAATCGCTCATAGCGCTCGGCTCACATTCCCTCTCTGATGGGCGCGAAATTTAAAATGGTTTACAATAAATTTGTAACTTTAGATGGGCCAATAAAAAAAGATCGGCGGGCCACACGTGGCCCGCGGGCCGCCGGTTGAGTATAGCTGGTCTAAATGCTCTAAGTGTGATTATGACGAGCTCGGAAGTACTTAGGTCGAAGCTCAGGGGGAGGCAATTGACCCCCATTGTCAACCCCTGGATCCGCGCCTGCCTAGAATAATGTTTAATTAAATCTAATTACTTTAAGGTCCTTTTGAAAAACATGCTTTGCTTGCAGTGGTTAACTATAATTGGTGTGGTAGTGGTAAGATCACTGTAATATTTTTTCCATGATTCACTGTAAAATAGCTGTTGGTATTTTGTAAAAATAAAAATTAGGAGGACCCTGGGGCAATAACCGGCGGGCTGACTACGTAAGATGAGTGACCAGTAACCGGTCCCTAAACCGTCGCGAAATCGTCGCGCGATCGAGTCGCAGATTTGGTATTACGTACGTGAAACTGCCTCGGTCGCGGTCCGGTTTCTAATTCGTCGCTCACAACGAAATCTTCATAGAAACTAGCGCCAATGGCGACCGACGCGGCGACGGCAGTAACCGTTCAAGGTTTATTTAGTTTCATGTTTCAGTCAGCTGGTATCAGTGAAGTGCTTTGTGAGAGTTATTTTTATAAATAATGATGATTATTTGAATACACACATGAGCCTATTAGTGTTATTTGGGGTCACAGTGTTCTCAATGTTTTGTTTATATTCAACTAATTGATAACAATACGATAATGGAGCCACGATGTTTCTATCATTTAGTTTTAGTACCTAGGTACTTGTAACTATTTTCTCTCGCTTCCTTTTCAGTCATCGCCTACAAAAGTAAAAATGCCCTAGCCTTAATCCAATAAACGTAAGTAAGTGCCTACATAAATGAAAACAAATATTATCACTAAACTGTTACAAAACAATTTCACTAAAACACCACTTTTTGACCTGGTGAAGGTCACGGGAATCCGCTGGATGCGGAAGGCACAGGACCGGTCGTTGTGGCGATGCTTGGGGGAGGCCTATGTCCAGCAGTGGACGTCTTTCGGCTGAAATGATGATGATGATGACCACTTTTTGTCTTCGAGCATTAGATTTTATGTAATAAACTTCTTTTAAAATAATATTGACGAACTTCTACTACTTTTACTTGATATATAGGTCAAATAACTGAATAGAAACTACTCAGAAACTGCCATTTGTCTGGTTTCTCTTTGACAGTTCAAATTCCTCTACAGTCCCCGTCGCGTCGCGGTCGCTGCGCTTACGTAGTACGAATTTTGGAGCATTCGTAGCGATTTTCAGTTACGGTTCAGTTTCTGGTTTTGTTTTTAGTGTCTCAGTTACTCGCTTGGGGCAGCACAGTCGGTAACTCGATCCGTGGTGCGAATTTGATTATGACAGTAACTATTTCGTAATTATCACCGGTCGCTAGGTGGTTTCAGCTTAGATAGTCAGGGTGCGGGTGTATTGATGCAAGATAAAAGCGACTTCTAGATTGGATAAACCACAATTTACTAAAAAAAAAAAATATTTATCATAATAAATAAATCCCATAGACCCTTCTATGAAAATCACAAAAAGAATACGGTATACGGTAGCAATATGCTGAGCGGTGGCCGTTTTGCGCGGATGTGACGCATATCTTACCACACTTCTTGGCTCTGTAGGTATTTGTTCTGTGTTCTTTAATTTTTTGGTAATTTTGTGCGTCACTTTTGACGCAAGTAAATATTTTTTCTTTCTTTCTGTATGTCTTCTTGTCTAACGGAATATTTTGTGACTATCATCATAACTATGTGATCAAAGCAATAGGTCAGAAATTTTATCATCACATATAACGCCCTGGTCAGAGATTTAAAAAAAAATTAAGAGGACCTTATCGCTACACTGCTGCCAACACTAAACCATAGCTGATGCAGTGGCGGTTCTAGGGGGGGGGGTCGTAGGGGTCATGACCCCCCCCAAAATCGTACACGTTATATTGACAAATCTCCTAAAAATAGACAATTTACAAAAATAAATTAAATAAATTATTAACTTCCTGCTTAAACGTCCAAAAGTAAACAATGAAATCAAAACTAAGTAAGTACTACCTACTCACTTAAACATAACATCTACTCGTATGTACGTCAAAATATACCTAACATTATTTTAGAGTTTTGTTTATGTACTGAAGTTCAATTTACAGCATAGGTATTATTTTGCTCAAAATAAAGTATGAATGATATTTCCAGTTTAATGACAAATAATATCACATACGACGGCGGTAGTTCATTTTGTTGAACGGTTTGCGCTACTTTACATGACCCTGTCGTTGCGATCGGACACTATATCAAAGGCGCAAGCGATTGAATCTATGGGGGTGAAAAAAAAAATTCACGCTCGCTTCGCTCGCGCTTCTTTATTAATAAAAAAAAAAAAAAAAAAACAAAAAAAAATATGTCTTTATTTCAGGCATAGCCCATAAGTTGTTAGTGATGAGTTAGTAACAGATTGTGCTTATATGCTAGATTAGTGTTATTAGTACTTAAATTACTGAACAAATTATTTATTTAAACCTATAGCGACCTCCACCCAATGTCTCTGGATGGGACAATCCGGTCTGTCAACAATCATTTTCAGGATGCTGTTCCGAGTGTTAATGTACATAGTCTGCAGCTCCAAACTCGTCAACTTTCGCATAAATATGAAAAATTCGCGCTCGCTGCGCTCGCGTTTGTACCCTACGTACCTTTCCTCTTTGTTGACGTTCATTTTGTAAGTAACTATTCTGTTACATAATAAACGAACTCCAAACTTAACTTGTCTTTGAATAAATCAACAAAAAATTGGTAAATTTGGACCTTGAAACTATACGTAAGCCAAGTTGACCCCCCCCAAAATCTTGGGCTGGAACCGCGCCTGAGCTGATGGTGTAGCGATGGATACCTATGGTGTAGTATTATATTATCTTTGGATATTGTGATAGAAGTCATCGTCGTCATCCGATACAGCGGCAGTATACAAATATCTTTGGATACCTACAGCTATGTTTTTCATTTGTTTGATGATATCACCAAGCTTTTGTAATTTCAAGTTGATTTTCAAGTACAGACAGAGCAGTAAGCCGCCTGTCTGTTTCCAAGTCAGCGGTTTCATTTCCATACGTATCCAAAGAAATATTGATAATATGATTAATTGGAGCGATCTACTATGATTAATTGGAGCGACTATAAATATCTGAATCGACGTGTATAGTCTTAGATAGTTGGTTACTAATGTTACTATGAGCGTATGCTGGAAATTGCTTATTTTTCACAATGCAGTCAGGGGCAAGGTTAATTATACAAGTACCATCCGTAGGTCGCTAGGTAAAACCCGGCTCCCGCCCTGGCGCAAGGCCCAGATAGGGCTATGGGCCGCAACCCTGCCGCTACATCTGGCAGGGGACCTTCGGGATCGTGGACGCTAAGAGTTGGGGGACTCGAGGCGTCTATTAAGCGACCCTGCTTCCCGGGACGCGCCAAAGGCGTAACACTAGAGGAGCACCGGCACGGTCCAATGGAGTTCCCGGAGCTCCTCTATTTTGTGCAGAGGATGGCCACCGTGTGGTTTTAGTCAGTAAGAGTCCGACATACCCCTCCGCCGTCCCCAGACGGAGGGTATCCTTGAGGATTTCCACCCGAAAACAAAAAACAAAAAAAAAGTAATATCCGGCTCGAAGGACCAATTAGTTGGGCCTATGATACGGCCCACAAATAAATGATCGATAGATGTAATAATAAAGATATATTTTGCACTGAATGTGACCATGGAGCAGGTTTGGCGGAGCCCGTGTCTGTAACCGGTACGGTTAGATCGCGAACTGAAGTAATGACGGATTGCTGATGTTGCTGTTTTGAACGGATACACCGTACACGCATAAAGATAACTAGGGCACAGATTACCTATTAGTTATGACTAGGGTTTCTTTTGTATGCTAATTAACGAAGTAACGTTCACTTTCCAAGTAAAGTATCAGTTTTGCTCACAAAATACGTAGGTATAGGTAGGTAGGTACACTTAAATGCGTTGTTATGACACCTATGGTGCAAGGACTATCTGTAAATAGCCACATTTGAGAACTCCATTTGCGTAGGCACTGGCTTAGAGGATGTCACTGCACCAAGTGCAGTAATTACGAAAGCGACATGCTGATAGATTATAGCGGACGCTCTCAGCACCAGCATTGCGTCTCCCGAGCCAACAGATCTTGTACGGAGACAAGTATTAATGCTACATGAACGAAACCAACATCACGCTTGTCTTATTACGTTCGTTCCTATTATATATTAACTAATCTTGGACGAAATTAAACCACAATTAAAATGGGAAGACGTCATAAGTGGACTGGATATTCAGTTTCCCAAAACAATTTCGACTACTCAATGCCGTTAGTGTGTAGTCAAAGAGATTTTGTGTAGTTTGTTACAAATTGAAACAGACAATTCTGGATTGGACTTTGGGACAGTTAAATCTTGAATTCAATGATTTTATAATTAGGATATTAAAGTAGGTATACCTACACTTTTCTCGCATTCACAGTATTTCACAGGTGATCACGTTGACTCATACTTTCGTAAATTAAAGCTGTTTTGATATCAAATTCGTTAATTGAATCCCAGTCTCATCTACTCCAGCGTTTATTTCTTTAAGTCTCGAAATGATAATCAAGAAGTATCGTACTTATTTGTGTTGGGATAATACATAAATAACTTAATTTAGATTATAAACAAAGTAAGCTTTATTGAGGCGTCCAGGTTGTGATGTGAAGCAGGTTGGTAGCGGAGTGAAGCGCGTCGGTGTCGTGGGCTGCGCTTGGCACGCGCATCGCGCTGAATATCGCTGAAAGCTCCGGCGCGGGGAGAGCCTCGCGCTCACGCCAGTACCCCTCCGACCAGCGATGCTGTGCTGTCTCCGGAAATAGAGTACGTCCGTCGTCTTTACGTGCAGTGTCGCGTACCGCTTACCGCTGCAGCCAACATTTCAGACATTGAATCGCGGTTAATAATAGAGTTGTCGTTCATTAATTTATGTCTTTCGTGAAACCTCTACTTCGTTGCATATTTTTTGGTTTGTTCAACTCCTAACCGCGATTCAATGTTAACGGCTTTAACCCGAGTTGCATTCCTGAGGGGATGTGAGTCGTGTTGAGCCGTCGTATTAAGTGGATTCGGTCATTCAGTGTAGATGTGTACAACGTCCTTAGATCGGCCGACTAGGTGCGCGAGTGTGTGTGCAAATGACTGATAGCCCAGCTTAGCGGGCTTAACTTGAACAACATGTGGAGCAAAGGATTGACGATATGGAGGTTAATGTTGTGCATGTTGTTCGCGGTATCAGCGTGCGCCGCGACGGTGCGAGGTGAGTCCACAGCGCTGCTAGCCGCTCGCCGCTCGTGGAGTGGGAGCCGCCGGCACATCTTCGCTCGCACTCTGCGTCACTACATCGTTGCTATTTTCGGCGTAACTTGCGCTGAAATTATGTAAAAAGCTCACGTATGTGCTCTATTTTTGGCGATAACCTTAGGTGAAGTTTTGTATGACAAAATGATCTAGTGACCGAATTATAAACAGGTTATGTCTATTCTCTGCTGTGTTTATCAGACTGAGATGAGTGAAGGTAGAGCGCCGCCGGCCACCTTGCTACATCTCAAAGCTAGATACGTAAATAGAAATACAGGGATTTGTCGTTGTGCGTCGCCATCTTGTGAAAAACGATAGGATCGTGACGACATTATAAAAGTATGACATGGATGTAGGTCACGTCATAATTGCATGTTACCCTTCTTCAGCGTAATACTAACAAAAATCAAGACCTAAGTTCCTTTTGAATTCCATTTTGTAGACAGTAGGTATCTAAACTAATATTTGGTCTGCGTCCAACTAGATCACCTAGAGTGCATCCGTTAAATTTGAATTGCGGCACAGCGGTAAAGGCAAACTCTGTTAGAGTCACTGTTATGCAGGTCCAAGATTTTTAGTAGAAAAATAATTCCTACTCTCATTACACTGTGTCCTGAAAACGTGCAAAAATGCTTCTTAAAAATCAAAGCTCCAAATTCCACATAACAAAGTCTTCTTGAATTAAAAATCATTTTCTAAATCTTGTTACCAGCAGACATGGCAAAGCATTCGAAATTGTCAGCTCCACATGTAAGTCAATGTCAGCTAGCATAGGACGCAACATAAAACACAAACAGCTACTTTGGACAGCGACGACGCTCCAAGGCCGGCAATAAACTGCTGGGTGAAAATACCATGTGAAAACCTAACGCGACTTGATTTTATTTCTTATCATCCATTTCTTCAATTCCTGCATCAACTCCCTTAGCAAAGATTCGAATTATAGGTAAAGTTATAATCTTATTTTCCGTTTTCTGCCACACTAAGAATACAGAAATAGAAATAGGTACCTTTTGCATCCTGAGTAGAAGTAAAGATATTCCAAAAAAAACATTATTTTAGTTTTTCCATTGAATTTAAAAAGTTGTAAGATTGTTCAAAGCAGGACTGAAGGTTCAATCTAAAGACATAAATTGTGGAAAAAAAATCTTTCACGAGCAGGATTAGAACCTGCGGCTTCCGATGGTTCAGTACCTACACAATAGTAGGTAGTAGTTAGAAAGTTTATATAAAAAGCCAAAGTTTAGATTGATTAAACAAATAAATGTAATAGATTAGAATATTAATCAAAAGATCCCTACATTGCGTAATAAATATCATAATAGATAGAAGGATCGTTCAAAATGAAGAATGAAGGTGATTCATATTTGACGTATCTACAGCTGGAGGTGACGCACTAGAGCATATTATACGGTTTGATGGTGATTTTAATAACCAAAGCAATATCAGTGAAGTATTTGAAAAGAATCAAGGTGATAATGACGATGATACATAAACTTTTGATTGAAAACGGGAAAATATGTTTGAATGAAGGCCCTTTTGTAAATCAAGGCCACAATCAATAGTTTTCTTTAATGTTATTGATAAACTGAACAGTAATCTAGCAAAAATGACATAATACCAACATTGAAAACAACATGAGAAAATGAATTAAGGGAAGGCCACCAAATCAAAAACGTAGTCTTTCCAAAATTCTAGTTGCTACTGGCTGAGTACGAGTGTTAACTCATACTGACCCACGTGTCTTTGACTGATTGCATGGAAAATGACTCAATGATTTGATTTATATGTATCTTCATAGGCTATTAATTTAAATTCAGTATAAAGAAGAAGTAAGAACTACAAATTGTACAAATTATTAAAATTCAACGATTCAGTAGGATATAATGAATTGCTTAATTTATATTGAGTTGAAGGTAAAAGTACAACTTGTTTAAAAACAAAGCCTTTCCAAAATTCTAGCGGCAACGTGGTTGAACAAGAGTGTGTTAACTCATGCTGACCCACGTCCACGTGCCTTTATAGAGTCTGACTGATTGCATGGCGAATGACTTCATGGTTTGATTTATATCTATCTTCATAGCCTGTTAATCTATTTTCAGTATAAAAAAGAAGGTAAAAGTACAATTTGTACAAATTATTTTAATTTAACGTTTCAGTAGGATATGACGAATTTCTTATATTATTACTGATCAGTGGTTTGCTAGGGATAAATGCTCATAACAATTTGGCTCCATCAAATTCCACTAGATAATGTTAGTGAAATTAGATTTGTATAAAAGGTGTACAGCGAGGAACTGCGCGTAGGTACTTAATATTATAATTTGTTTTCAGCTGACGACGACGTACCATCTGAGTCACAATGCCGGCCATACATCGAAAAAGCTCTTAAAGAGCTCGAATCAGGAGATGTGGAACCAGGTAAAAGCATTTTAATAGCTTTTCAGTATAAATAATTAACCACGCTATTTGTACCACATAATCGGCATTGTCACTACCTTTACACATTGACGTTGTAAAATTCCATTGTTTTAGAAATGTTTGGCACAAAAACCAATTATAAATTTATTTAGTTAATCGGAAGATTTTAAATAAAATTTAAAATAAGAGGTTCAGATCAATTGGTCTGAGATAAGAGGTAGTTTGTCTAGTATCTGGGCAGCAACCAACATCCACGTGATATCTATAATTATATTGTCAACCAAGTCTCTCAAAATATCTTCTAACCGTGAATAGAACGGTTGTTTCAAAATTAAATGTACTTAAGTATAGTAACCGGCAAATTACTTGAACAAAGATGGTGCCACTGCGCATATTACTTTACAGACAAAGGTTAGAATCGTTTAAATCCATCACTGAACATCAATCTGAGAATGCTGAAGTTATTTGCCGCGCACTATACCTAATTAACCAGCCAGGTGGACCGACGACCTGATGAAAGTAGCTGGGAGGGGACTGGATGCGGAAGGCAGAGGACCGTGTGTTGTGACGCAATTTGGGGGAGGCCTATGTCCAGCAGTGGACTACGATAGGCTGAGTTGATGATACCTAATTAGATTCTCAGAAATATCGCCAACTCCCAATTTTACTACAGGCTAACGTGTAAACCTAATTGTTTAGCGGTTATAAAATCAAGGGCATGGTTGAGAACGCATAAAATTTTAACTGTCTTTAAAATTCCGTTTCACCGCATCGCTGAACGGATTCTGGTACGATTGACGTTAGGAGTAAACGCTATTAAATGTGACCTCAGCGGAACCAGGAATAATCTCGGATTGACACAAGTTTGCTGGTGTTGAGATGTCGGATCTATTTTAATTGCGCAGATGTTTGAGCGTCATCGATATATATTAACGTCGCCTAAATAATAGACGCCGCTAGATCATACCAACTAAATTATTTTTCATTCTAATTATTTCTATGGAATTGGGTTATGAGCACAGTAAATCATAAGCTGGCAGTTATTGAATTATATGTTTCATTATACCTATTTCTTTCACATATCTTATAATACCTAAGTGTTTAACATTAGATATGGTGAATCTAATCATCCTAGAGAACTATCGGAGCAACCACGGAGCAACTCCAAAATCGCGAAAAAAAAACATTTATTTCAGGTTTACAAACCCATATTAACTTTTTACAATCATATTGAACTGCTGTTTTTTTTCGCGATTTAATTGTTGCTCCCATAGTAAAAGTAAGATGAGTAGATTCACCACTTTATGTACCTACACACGTGAAATAATATAAAAGTAAAATTTATGACAAATATAATGGAAATTGTTGAAACACATAACTCGATCGATACTGACTAAAAGCCAAAATTTAAATCCTATCTATCCACGATTTGCCCTAGAAATTTGACACAAAACGTAGGTATGGAGCTTATGTCAAAATTCTATCTCTAGTAGGGCAAATCGCGGATTGACAGGATATTAATTTTGGCCATAAGACGGTCTTTAAGATTGAGCATCCTACCTAATTTAAGTGTTCAATAAAAGATTTACACAACTTTGTGATATCAACGCTCCTGTGACAAAGTAATGATGTTCCAGACAAGCGCATAATTTATAGTTATTGTCCTCTAAAATGTATTGAGGCTGGGCCATCTAAAATTAAACTTTTATTTATAACCACGTAACGTATATATTCATTAGAGAGCGTGAAACCAGGGATGTGACGGACTGTTAATAAGAAATTATGACTTTGAAACGACGGCACTCATAGTCAGGACTCACAAAACGGATGAATCATTACGTAAACCTTTTAGCTCTAAGACGAACTTGTAACAGAGTCTCTGACGAAAATTACGACGAATTCCTAGAACTGATAGATGTACAGCAATATCTTTCGCGAACTAGGTTATTGTATC
This sequence comes from Asteroscopus sphinx, assembly GCA_949699075.1. Taxonomy (NCBI): domain Eukaryota; kingdom Metazoa; phylum Arthropoda; class Insecta; order Lepidoptera; family Noctuidae; genus Asteroscopus; species Asteroscopus sphinx. Next base: position 12,742,254 of record OX453022.1, on the reverse strand, counting down.
GAATCCGATGCGAGCTAAAACACAAACAAACGAGTAACGTAGCATAATGAAGCTATGTGGAATGATGACGCAGGCTTTGGAAATAATTACCTCCTGTAGGTACCTACTACCTACTATAACGTTGATAAATGTTACTTGGACAAATCGGACCCTTGTCATAGTTGAAAACAAATTAAAAGGTATAGCAGGTTTAGACACCTTCTCACCAGAGAGTTTACACACCAGGGCATGGTCATATTCCGCTGCGATGGATGATTAAGAGTCCTCGATGTTGTCATTCTCCGAAACAAATTAATTATGTAAACTCCAACTTCGACTTCATGTTTGGGCCAAAAAATATTTTTTGAATATAAAACAATGACAGAATGTCATTCAATTTAATGAGATTATAGATAAAACCATTAAATAATATGTACTACAGTTGTACGGTGGTATACAATATTATTTCTATGGATAACGCTGTGCTTAGGCTTTGACAAGATACCTATACTTGGTCTGAGTGGTTAGGTATATTATCTTTGATTTTAGACATGACATGAAACGTGAGTTAAAGATTACATAATCACTACGACCTGTACCTTTTAGTTCTCACTACGACCTGTACTATATCTTTGTATTTCAGCTCTTTATTATTGGACTCGGATATAGAGTATAATGTTCCTTGGTAATGTGTATTTGTAATGGCATCAAAGAGAAATAATCACTATTACGTTTTAAAAGGTTTTTCATAAAAGAACAATACATTATTTCCACAGATTCTTCCGAAAAAAACGACAGTAGTGAATTAAGTGTTGATGACGGAGACGATACAAAAGAAGTTGATTCTGCAGAAAGTGGGGGAGAAACAACTGAAGCAGGGGACAGTGCGGAAGACGATGCGCCATCAGTGGAAATAGCAGACGAACCGTACGTACCCCAAGCATCCGTCGAAGATTTACACGCTGGATCCGACACTGACGTTGACACTGACTCGGAAGAAGAATCCGCGGCAGAAAACACTGACGGGGACAGCAACGAAAAACAAGCTGATGATGAAAACAGCACAGAATCATCTGCTGAGAAAGAATCAGATAAACAAGGTGAGTTCTTGTAATAATTAATCATCATCCTCCCTGCCCTTATCCCAGTTTCTTTGGGGTCGGCGCAACATGTATTTTTCTTCCATACGTCTCTATCTGCCATCATCTCAGTGTTCACTTTCTTTCTATTAATATCATCTTTCACACAATAATAATAGTAATAATTAAACATCATCTCATCCTATTATAGTCATAAATCACATACACATTACCTCAATTCTGACTACGTTGAAAATAAGCAAAATGCTTAGATATTTTAGACACGTAACTATAAGTACTGTTTAATTAATTTCAGAAAGTGGAGAAGCAAACGACGAGACTAAGGGTGACAGTAACGAAATCTCTAAAGAAGGATCCGAAGACGACAGCAAAGAAGTGAAGGAAGAAGACAGTAAAGAATCTGATGATACTACTAGTCAAGAATCAGCAGATGAAGATACTACGGCTACAGACTCGTCCGACGAAAACAGTGACGATGATGATAAGACAAAAGATGACGATGGATCTCAAGAAAAGGCTGATGAATCTCAAGAAGAAACAGATAGTAAACAAGAAGACGACTCTAAAGAGACTAAAGATGACGAATCCAAAGAAAAAACAGGTAGCGCCGAGTCCGGTGAGAAAGCTACATCAGTAGAGGAAAAAGATGAATCGACAGAAAAAGATATGTCAGGAGAAGAAAAGGAAGAGTCTGGGGAAGTGCAAGCCGATTCTGGAGAAGACAAAGATGAATCAGTAGAAGAAAAAGATCAATCGGCAGAAGAAAAAGATGTATCGGGAGAAAGAGAAGAAGCATCAGTCGAGGAAGCTGAAGGAGGGGTAGAAGATAAGTCACAAGAAGAAGAGGAGTCTGGTAAGGAAAGCAAGGAGGAGGGAGATGGGGATAAGTCCGAGGAGGCCTCTGAGGCTGGCGAAGAGGAAACTGAAGCTGCTGAAGAAGGAGCTGAGGAGGAGGAAGGAGCGCCCGAGGAAGATTTATTATTTGTAAGTACAATATTATTATTGTCGTTTAAATTTTTTACTAAACTCTGAAACTACTGAACCAATTATAATCATTCTTTCACTATTATAAAGTTACTTTATAAATTAACCTATATTAAGTACCTGCAATATTTACAATACACATAAAAATAATGAAAAAACAAGTATGTACAAACTAAATGATACAAAAAGGCGCGCTTAGGCGTCAAAGTATTCCTATCCACACCGCTCTCATCTGGCATAGTGCCCAGAAGACTGGCAGCGTTGCCACCACAGAGTACCTTTGTATATAGGTACGTTGCATCGTTGAATGGCAAAAAAATAAAAATAAAATTTTACTTATGTATTTTTAGTTCTAATAAAAAGAAAACGACTGAAGCCCCTAAAAATATTTACTTATCAATAAAATCACAGAAAAATTATGATAAAACTAGAGACATAGTTATTACTTATTTTTTGTGTATTATTCTTATTTCGATGTTCTGTATATTGATGGCATTGACTTCATCGAAGTCAAATCAATGCCATAAAAATTGTTTTTTTATGGCGCCTGCGTTTCTGCATCTACTGTAGAAAATTTGGTCAAATACTTTGTGATTAATTTAATTTATCACAGCCTGCTAGCTATCATACACATTTAAATCTACCCTAAATAGAGAAACGGAAGGTCCGTAAGAGAAGGGGTGCTGGCCAGAAAACCTCCACGTGTTTCTGACGGCTGCTTGTCCTACTGGACACGTCTAGAGGGAACGGCAGTTGTTGGGCCGGTGCACCCTGGGCACGGGCAATAAGTCTCCTTTGGACCGGGGGACCTTTTTGCCTGTGGCTAATATTCTGGCACGGGAGGGGCCCAATGTGGGCCCAAAATGGGAAGTTGCTCCGCGTGTCCCTCTGAGAAAGCAGAGGGCACTGTGGAGGTGCAGGGGCGGGCCCGGTGTGCACTCACCCTGCCACTGGGCAGGCAGCGGAGGGACTGTCCTTCCCTGCCCCCGTCGGTCTCGTAATCCCAGGAGTGCCTGCTGAGTAGTGTTCTCGCCCCTCTTGGGACCGAGGGTCTTGGCTTTACCGCCCGGACCGCGAGGAAGAACACCTCTATAAAAAATTACAGGAGGATGGGCCTGCGAGCAGCAGACTCGGGGTAGTCTGCTGCCCGACCAGCAGCTGGCGTAGTTGGCGCAGCTGGTAAAGGCCCGTGAGGTGAGGTGGCGTGCAGTGTTCCGTGTGCGCCACAGAGGAGGGTGCGGCCGTCGTTAGGCCGCACGGGGAGAAGGGGCTCACCTCCTTGTGGCGAGCCGGGACCTGTCGGGGGTGGTTGTGTGAATCCTCACGGGTTCCCACGCCCCCGGCTAAGGTAGTTGAAGGAACACCGTGGTGGTTTAAGTCGGTAAGAGTCCGACACTGGCTCCGCCTACCCCGGGCGGAGAGCGTCCATGAGGATTACCCCACGGGAAAAAAAAAAAAAAAAAAAAAAAAAAGTTCCGTAAGAGAAACGGACCTTGCTTTCATATCGAGAGCTAATTATGAATTTAAAGCAAACTTTGTCATTACTTTGTCAATACACGTATTTCTTTAAGATCAGCCAGTGATCAGTGAATCTTATTTTAACAATGATGGTAATAAAAATGCAGTTTTCATTAACAAACTATTCATTTCAGACTATTGAAATTCCCGAAAACTTAAGATCTCGTGATCATATTACCAAAATTCTGAGGCTAAATGAGGAAGCAAGTGAAGATGAGTTGACCGTTGAAAAATCTGCCGAAATTGTGCTCAGAGACTTGAAGAGGCTATATGAAAACTCCATCAAACCATTGGAAGGTCTTTACAAGTACAGGGATTTAAGTAACAGACATTTTGGTGACCCTGAGATATTCTCTAAGCCTTTGGTGCTCTTCATGGGTCCGTGGAGCGGTGGAAAATCTAGTATCTTGAATTACCTAACGGGGCTTGAATTCACTGAATGGTCTCTTAGAACCGGTAATGTATTGAATTTTTGAATATTAGGTACATGAAAATATGGATACATTTTACAATAACCAAACATAATTAATATCATGTGGTATAACCTCCAATAACCTTATTTTCACTTTTAGGAGCGGAACCATCACCAGCTTATTTCAACATTCTTATGCACGGTAAAGAACCACAAGTGTTAGATGGCACTCAGATGGCAGCTGACTGGACTTTCTCGGGACTTCAGAAATTCGGACAAGGCCTAGAAGAGCGTCTAAGGGGCTTAAGATATCCGAGCAAGATTTTGGAAAAGGTATATACAAGTAATTAATTGTTAAGAAGTTTGTTGTAAATACATATTTGGACCAAATGGTTTAAACTTTTCGTTAGACATATTTTGGAGGATACCTGCCGAATGCACCGCGTTTTCGCGACTCGCGACACACTTTTTTGCAAGATGCTTGCATCGATGAATACGTGCAATTGCAGCAATTCTGGAGCACGCGTAGCTGAAGCCTGTGTAGCTCCGCTGTATGGAGACGTGGATTAGGGTCTTTGGGTATCACTCACGTCGTTACAATACAGCGTTAGCCTAGTAGTAGACACAAATAAGCTAAAATTATGGTGGTGCGTGGTGGTGAAGAAAAAAATATTCACACGTAATCAATTTGTTTACAGGTCAACATCGTAGAAATTCCTGGAATATTGGAAGTAAGGAAGCAGGTGTCTCGTGTCTTCCCCTTCAATGACGCTTGCCAGTGGTTCATCGACCGCGCCGACATCATCTTCCTAGTTTACGATCCCTCCAAACTAGACGTGGGTCCCGAGACTGAAGCTATACTCGACCAACTCAAAGGCAGGGAGTCTCAGGTAATTATAAAATCTAATAATATAAAGAGAAAGGTTAAATGACTGGCTAGAAAACTTCACAACAGGTACTACTGGGTTCGATTCCCACAGGACACAAATATTTGTGTGATGAACATAAGTGTTTGTGTTGGTCTGGGTGTTTCTTATGTATTATAAGTATGTATTTACTAAAAAAAAAAGTATATAAGTATTATATCCATTGCCTAGTACCCATAGCACAAGCTCTGCTTAGTTTGGGACTAGATGGTGCTGTGTAAAAATGTCCCGAAGATATTTATTTATTTATTACTTTATTTATTTATTTATGAGGAGATTCGCAGGAGAACGAAAGTAACCGACATAGCCCGAATAATTGCCAAACTTAAGTGGCAGTGGGCGGGGCACATTGCTCGCAGAACGGATGGCCGATGGGGCAGTAAAGTTCTGGAGTGGCGACCGCGTACTGGAAGGCGCAGCGTGGGTAGGCCCCCCACAAGGTGGACCGACGACCTGGTGAAGGTCGCGGGAATCCGCTGGATGCGGAAGGCACAGGACCGGTCGTTGTGGCGATGCTTGGGGGAGGCCTATGTCCAGCAGTGGACGTCTTTCGGCTGAAATGATGATGATGATGATGATTACTTGACAATTCAACTTTGTAAGTAGTGAGGAAAGAGGAAAGCAAAGCTCAAGTCTCTTTCAAATCAAGTGCCATGTTAATAAGCAGGGGAAATAAGAGTATGTTTATACCTATGCCAAAATTCGTCACATATGTATTCTTACTCTAAGGTCCCATAGTACTGAGTAATCCGAGCTCCCGACTGGATCGAGTGCTTTATCAATCGAATTTGAATTCGAGTTAGTGTCAAATCGTACTGCATTTTTCTAGGAATTGACATTAGCTCGATTTGGTTCAGAGCTCGAACCAGTCGGGAGTAAGGCCCTGGTATATTTCGATCGACAATATAATAGGAATTAATTGTTGGACTGCAAGTATGCAGCGTTTATAAATAGGTACCTACCTACCTACATTAATTTGGTCAGACTTATAAATAGCTTTGGAAATATTAAAAACAAGATGCCTAAATTGTTACTGGAAATAAAACTAGGAATCCTGAAATCCTAACTGACCTACCTATAACATTTAGAATTGGGTTTGATACCGTTTATGGTAATCATAGTTTGCTGTTTTTGGAATCAAAAAGTCGATTTTCACTTACAACTTACGGATTTCCATCGGTTGCCTACGGTCACTAAAATTTATGCGATGCAACTGCCACTATCCAAATAATCTAATAAATTTCATAGAATTTAGTATTCAATCGCTAACGTTTTGTTCTTATTGAATTTGCCAATCTCTCCTTAGACACGTATCGTGCTGAACAAGGCGGACACGGTGAAGCCAGAAGAGCTGATGCGAGTGCAGAGCGCGCTGATCTGGAACATCTCGCCGCTAATGAGCTCCGCGCAGCCGCCGATCATGTACACCGTGTCGCTGTGGTCCATGCCGTACGAGGCGGGCGCGCCCGTGCGCCTGCTGCAAGCGCAGGAGAGAGAGCTCCTGCGGGACTTGCGGCAAGCCGTTGACAAGCGCATTGAGAACAAGATTGCAAGCGCTAGGAGATTCGCTGTGAGTAATCACGTGCCTTACATTAAAATGATCCTTCGTTAGGCACGTATGCTGGCTGTGGCAGTTTTCTGAATTATTATTATTACTGTTCTTTATTGCGTGGGCCTAGTACGAGTTTGACACTTACCGATACTTCCATCGAATTCGACGACTTTCTGCATTCCAAATCAGTAGCGCTCCTGGCGGATACCAGGAGGAACTACTGATTTATGAATGAAGGTCGACGAAAACTATGAAAGTATTCTTAAATGAAAAACTTGTACTAGGCCCCCTGGTGTTAAGTGATGGTCCGGTTATTAACCTATTTAATCCTGAATTTTAATTTTTTGTACTATTTTTTGTGTCGTTTATGACACAATACGAGTTTATTGCTTCTTTAAATGTTTTTAACCGACTTCAAAAAAAGGAGGAGGTTAGGTATTCCGCGGGTTTTTTTTTTTTTTTATTTATGTAAACCGGTTACTCCGAGATTTGTGGGCTGATTTACGTGGTTGTTTTTTTATTTGGTAGAGAAAGTCCGCGCGGTGGTCCCATATAAATTTTATTGACTTAAGTTGATTAGTTTTTTAACTAGCTTCAATAAATCAGTTTATTTTAGCTTCGCCTATCTAGATGATCTGCTCATTGGTTCCTCATTCTGAGAATTCTTGGCCGATATGCCTGTTTTTTTTTCACGATAGTGATTGGACGTTTGGAAGAACATGAGCGAGACCTTTGCCCAGCAGTGGGATAGCAAAGGTTAATAAAAATATATTCTCAAATTGGTTATATAAACATTTATGAATCAACCCTCAACTAAAAAGTATGAAATAAAAACTTTTTAACAAAAAATAAAACCGACTTCAAAAACCTTAACTAAAAAGTAAAAAATAATCATTGTATGTATTTTAAAATCTTAACATAAACAACATTTTGAAGGCGGCGCGTGATTTTCATGTACGTTCACATAAACTGTTTTTACTATAGATATTGCGCTCGATTGTACATTACATGACGCAAAGGGTCAACCACGCGCCGCCTTAAAAATGTTGTTTATGTTAAGATTTTAAAATACATACAATGATTATTTTTTACTTTTTAGTTAAGGTTTTTGAAGTCGGTTTTATTTTTTTAATGTATGTTTTCTGGAATTTGAGAATTTTCACTGCGCTATAATGACAGTTACTAGTTACTGCCTACTCACAACTACAAGGAAATGTTTTAACGAATGCTCAATGTGTGAAAAAGGATGTAACTATGAAGGCTGTTGACCACAAATAAATTGGGTCTGGCAGTTCTACTTTTCTTTTATTTACCCTTTTTATTCCTGTAACAGGTTCGCGTAAGGAACCACGCGAAGATGGTCGACTGCTATTTGACGACGTTCTACAACCACAAGACGATATTCGGCAACAGGAAACTTATCGCTGACGCCATCATTGATAACCCTCAGAACTACCACATCTATGAGGGGCTCAGCACACTAACAAATATTTCCAGGTATGTCGTCCGTCAAACTCGAAACTCTTTAATGAAACTCGAAAATCTGATTGATCGAAATCTACAACAATGTTAGCCATACCTAATCGGCCGCAAGTGTGTAGGCCAATGATGTTTAAAAGTATAGATAAGTGTTTCCCTAAAAAAACTATTGGGGGGGGGGGGGTCACATTGCAAGCCACTTTGGCGAACTGTATTTCGCAGATGTTATACCTGATAAAAAAGTTATGTATGAAACATTACCTTCATTTTAGTAGACCTATTCAATAATACATCACACGATGGGGTGCAGCGAAAAAAAAAATTCATCTTCATTTCACATGTATGGGCGCCACCCCTAAAATACGTTATTAAGATTTTTTTATTCTTTTAAAATTGAGATCTATATCTAAACCATTTTTTAACAAAATTTCATTTACTTATGTTTATAACTGTAGAAGTTATTAAGCTGTAAAGGATTAGGACAGACGGACAGACGGACGGACATGACGAAACTATAAGGGTTCCTTGTAAGACTACGGAACCCTAAAAAAGCAGCACACATACACGTAAACTAGTACAAAGTAAGTTTTTTAAGTTACTTACGCGTCTTGCACTTTCTATACAAATACGAAGTCATTTTTGATTTTTTTTGTCACCTGTCATGCTGACTCATGCTCGGCGTCTTGCTTAACGCGAACTAATAGAAAAACGTAACAATTAGGATTTCTTCGAGTCTTCAGATTGCGCGCGCTATAAAACATATCTGTACTATTAAATATCATTGATGTGGGCTAAATAAGTTCTCAAATTGTTATTATTTATCATGGATGTACCTACGACCTGTTTTTACCCGACTGCGCCAGAAGGAGGGTTATGTTTTTCGAGTGTATGTATGTATGTATGTATATTTCTTTGGCACGCTCTGTGGCCTAAACGGCTTGATGGATTTTAGCTTGAGAGGTGTCGTTAGATTCGTCTTAATTTTGAGAGAGACACTGGGTATATCAAAATTATAAAAATCAAAATGGCCGCTTTTTGGAGCCATTACGTCATCAAAAATTTTTTTTTTCATCAATACCTATCGAGTGGGGTATCAAAATAAAGGGCTTTATAAATGCTTTACAAAAATATATACAACTTATATGTTTAAATGTAATTTGGAATGAGAAATGCTAAAAAATAACAAAATATTCAACGTTAAAAATGAATTGGGTACCCTATATATTTGTGTGACTTTAAAAAATTACATTAATAACGCGATAAAACATGACAGAACTAAAAATTTTGAAATAAAAAAGTTAATTAACAAAACCAAAAAACCCGACTGCGTGAAAGGTGTAAACAAGACTTGTGTAGGTATATCTGAAAGTCTGAAAGTATCAAATCAACACGCAGGCGGAGGCTACCTATGAACTACTTATGTAATTAATGACCAAAAACATACGAAGCCTCCGCCTGCGTGTTGATTTGATACTTTCAGACTTTCAGATATACCTACACAAGTCTTGTTTACACCTTTTCACGCAGTCGAGTTTTTTGGTTTTGTTAATTAACTTTTTTGAGGTTTTTATATTACCGGATAACTTGCAAAAGGAAGGTTCCTTTCCATGCCATGCCATTTTGCCATGTCACAGAATCACAGTGAATATAATAAGTACCTACCTACATAATAAGTGATTGGTGCAGCTCTACTCTGCCTACTTACCTATCTACGCGGATACCGAAGACGCATGAAGGTTTATTTATGCTATGGATTGGACTAATAAATGTTTGTTTACAGGTACGACCTGCCCGACCCCGAGACGTACCGGGATTTCTTCCGGTTGAATCCCCTGTTCGAGTTCCAGCAGCTGTCGGCGACGTGCACGTACTTCCGGGGCTGCCCCATCACGCGGCTCGACGTGGCCATCGCTTACGACCTGCCCGAGCTCGTCGGCAAATACAAGAAGATGGTGGAGACCGCCACGCCTCAGGGCATGCCCAAGAGTTGATGCCTCCGCGAACGAACGAACCCTGCACCACACTTCACACCCGCTTTATAATTTTAGCCAATTGGATTGGACATTTATTTTGGGCACATTTTGCATTTCTTCATCTAATCGGGCATCAAATCTTTATAGTTATTTTCGTTACATCGCATTTCTGTATTTATTTGTAATTATTTTGCTTAATACTCGCTTGTTCCTGTTTTTTGAGATGAATGATGTCGTTTTGTATGATTTTGTGATTTTCTTCGTGCGTTTATTAGTGGTGATGATAGAAAACGCAGGACAACTTCCAATCCTAATTTATCAAGGTGTTTTTTATACATGTCTCAAAAATGCAATAAATTACTAGTCATTATTGATGAAGTTTGTTAGTTATTCTTGTATCTTATTATAAGGTATGTAAATGTAGGTATTACTGCAACTAAGTCTAATTAAATCCCGTACTTGAGCGGTGTTTGCCGTTATAATTTCTTTGTTAGTTATTAATTAGACACAATGTGACTATGTATTTAAGTAAAAACAAAATAAAAATCATCGGTGTTTTATTTTATACACTTCAAGCCTACTTATATCATTATTTAAGTAATTGGTACTCTCTAAATATCACTGCTTATGTTCCAAATATCTTCAGGGATTTTGTTTGTGAAGAGAACACTAGCTCTTACGCCAGGGTGACCTATGGCGTTCCACAAGGCAGTATATTCGGCCCTAGTTTCTTTATTATTTATATCAAATGACTTGTGCCAGCAGTCTCTTGTGAACGATCAAATCTTTATTTATGCTGATGGCACAACTTTGGTATTTCATGGGGATGCTTGGGACGAGGTACGTCTAAACGCCGAATGAGGAATGCACAAAGTGAGTGACTGGCTCAGACATAACGTCCGTGGTTATTTAAGTATACAATAAATAAAATAAAATAATTGTTCTTAGAATAAATACACATTATGTGTGTTATTCACGGAATACTTGAATAAGAATTATTTTCATTTCCTCTATGGTGTTATTAATCTAAGCAATTGTGTTACTAAGACAGAACTATGAAAAACTGAAATACTGTTACAGTGTATGTAAAAGCATACAATCATATCTGGTATAACACCTCACAAACAATTAAATTTCACACGCACCCAACACCCCGCCTCACAAACACAGGGACACAACCACCCCACCAACGCGTAATTTTTTTCCGTAAAAGAAAAAACGGAATCCAGAGGTACTTTGTTATCCATCTGTGTGTCAAGGCCCTTTTTTTTCAAAGATGGGTAGAGAGAGACTTTTTTTGGTTTTATTCAAGCTTCAATCAACTCAACCTAAAACTGGCTGGACATAGGCTACTCCGAAGTTGCGCCACAACACTTGGTCCTCTGCCTTTCTAGTCCCCCCCTCCAGCTGCCTTCTTCAAATCGTCGTCGGACCACCTGGCTGGGGACTGCATTTGGCGACTCACGGCACAGAGTACTGTAATATATATATGAACCTCACGGTCTCCACTAAGACTCGTCTGCTCCAACGGCCATCGGTCTTTCGACCGATAGACGTGGCCAGAGCCCACTGCCACTTAAGGTTACTGATTACTGATTTTGTTTAGAAACTTCCGCGTGCGCCCCCCTTTGAAACCTCGCGCCCCTAGGCACGTGGCTAGCTTGCCCGGGGGATAATCCGCCTCTGAGAATAAGGTTGTATAAAAATCAATTGCCACATGTATGACGGGCATCACTTGAGACTTGAGAACGACCGATTTGGCAGTTTTTTGTATTCTTAATTGTCAGGACAAGGTTTTTATGAAAGAAAGTTGGAAAGAAAATTAGAAAATTCGGGAAAAACTGAAATTGATGCAAATATGAAAGACATCAACGGGCAGTGCTGCACACACGGCAGGTTATGCGTAGCCACAGACTAAGAAGTGTACTACGTACAGACGACCCACTCCCATACAAAAAAATGGCCCGTAGTAGTTGGAAAAATTGAACATGACAGTTAGTTTTTTTTTAAATTCTTTTGTTGAATTTTGGGCAAAGGCTCACACTGTATGCCTTATTTAAGCTGTTGTATATTGTTATTTCAACTTTAGTTCGTAAAATATAGCTAGAGTCCTGTAACAGATGTCAAATACATTTAAAATTTACGTATTTGACTTCTGTCACAGGACTGAAGCTATATTTTACCAACTATACATTTTCGAAACGAGAACTGAGAATATGTAAATGAAACAACATATTTTGTTCAGATTTTTATTGATTAAATTATAGTTTTTAATACAATATGTCTTATTTTGCATTCTCGGAAGAGATTTTCTAATCAGCCTAGATAAATCTGTGCCTTTCAATATTTTATATGAACACCAGTTGAAAATTAAAAAAATTACCATGCCAAGGAAGAGCACTTCAGTTTTTTACCCGACTGCGCCAGAAGGAGGGTTATGTTTTTCGTGTGTTTCACAAGAAAGGAAGTCAAATGAGTAGGTACTTAGACAAAGTTTGGCTTGGTATGGTGAACCCGATGTACAGGCTACGTGAAAGTTTCGCTCTTGATGTCTTACTATTCAAGCTAGCACAATTCTCCAAGTTGAAAAGATTGTCAAAAAAGATACTGTTTCAGCAGTATTTTTTAGGATGAAACTATCTTCTTTTCCATCAGCATATTGAGCTAGAACAAATGACACTTGAATCAAACTTGGTACAAATGGTAAATTAAAGTTCGAGATTTAGAAAAATATAATTATATTATATTTTTATATTAACATTCATGATGATGAGACTGGTTTAAATAAATTAAAACACTAATGTTTACTTTTATTTCGTAATAGTAATTAGCAGGTACTGTCTCTTCTCATGGGTGTTGTAAAAGGCGACTAAGGGATTCACCAGAGAATGCCCATCATTCTCTGAGTTTTCAAGCAATCAACGGCGATCGCCAACCCGCCTGCCAAGCGTGGCGATTATGGCATATCCCCTTTTTGGGGAGGCCTATGTCCAGCAGTGGACGTCTTTCGGCTGAAATCATGATGATGAATCAGCAGGTACCATATAAATAGAGATTTAAAATAGTTAATTAATCTTACCAATTTATAATGGCAGATGGGTAGATATGGTCATCATGTTTCCTTTTACAAGAATAATTATTATCACGATTCTGACATACATCTGAAAAAATAAATACTTTAGTATTCTATAAACTATTCTATTCTTTATTGTACACCAGAAAAATAGAAAAATGCAGTACCTATTAAATTATAAATAGAAATTAGGTACATGTATGTACGAGCGGGCGAGCTTAACTCAAAAATTAGTTTTCTACCAGCAAACCTTTGAGTGATAGAGATAGATTTTAAACTATCTTGTAACACTCATTTTACATCAATATGGGATGATGGATCAGTGATCAATACCGTTTGGCATTAAGGTGAATGCTACAGGGTAGCCCGCGAAATTCAAATTATTTTACGTTTTTTGCCAATTGTAGCTTTATTTCGCGTTGTATATCGGTCAAAATATGATTAGCGGAAATAATAACAATATTTCTACTGAATAATACTCATAAAAAATATTAACCTAGCTCCAAAAGCTGTTCAAGCTCGATAATATTAATTTACGATCAAATTATCAATTTTCGAGCTTTTACAGCTTATAGAGCTAGGTTAATATTTTTTATGAGTATTATTCAGTAGATATATTGTTATTATTTCCGCTGATCACATTTTGACCGATATAAAACGCGAAATAAAGCTACAATTTGCAAAAAACGCCAACAATTTTGAATTTCGCGGGCTACCCTGTAGCATTCACCTTAACTTTGCAGGTCTCAGTCAGTCTACTGCGTCAACAGCATATATTTCACTACAGTAAGTTTGCCAATAGTACATGATACCTGGTCTAGTGACACAGCCTGTTAGAAATTCCAATAAAAAGCAATAGGTACTCGCTACCAAACTTGAGCGGGTTGGAGTGGATATGAGTATACTCATTTTTTTACTACATTAGCTGTACACCTAACATTTTATAAGTAGATTACTGATTACGTACGAACCTTCATAAACTTTTGTATTCCTGTAGTTATTTCATCGGCCAAAAACAATGTAGGATAAGCACCAACTTTAAGCCGATACTTCTCATTGATGAACCTTTTTTCAATGCTTCTGACACAAACATAGTTTGTGAAGATCTTGCATGCTAAACTGCGCAAATAAGCCACTTTAAGTCCTATCTCACTAACGGGAAGCGAATACATCTTAGCGTCCTTTCGTTTGCTATCACAATGTTCGATACAACAATACAACACTTGTTGTACATCTTACTTGTACTATCACTGCAAAATATCACAGTTAAGAAATCATTAAGAGGATAAGTACAGAAATTATTCAACGCAAACTTTAATCAACAACATTATATGGAAAAATCGAAATCTTACAAAAACAACCAAAATTAACGTAAAAAATTAACAATGACCTCAGACTACATAGAGATACTACGTATGACGGTCGAAAATTATCTATGGTCTTGGCAAAGGGCCTAAACGGGGTGAAGACTGTCACAAGGGGGCGAGGGTCTCCTGTCATGTATGAAATTTCTAACCATAGAGTACATCTGTATACGGTTGAAATTATTTGTTCCAAGTTTATCACCCGTGTGCGTAGCTACTATATAGTGATCTGTGCCACAGACTACTTTGATCTGTGCAGGTTATCTTCGAACAAAAAAATTGCGCTATACAGAATAATCATAGACAAACATAGATGAGCGCTCACCTAGATATTGACATTTACTAGCTACTATTATCTGATCTGTGACATTTACCGCCCTCCCCTTACTTCGACTCATACCCCCCGCTGGCCATCTAGAAAATAATAATCAGTCTTGCATGGTTAGGGGTGGGGGTTTTTTCGCAATTTTGGGTAAAAAAATCATTCTTGGGGAAATTTTGGGGAATGAAATGCCTGGGCAAATTTTGGGGAAAGGAAAACACAGATACAATACAGATATTGTACTAGTTTATATAATGTCTCTGGGAAAATAATTGAAAGTTTGAATACAGACGAAGTACCGAAAGTTTCAAAAATTATCCACGATACACTGTAAAATGTTCTTTTAGCAATTTTTTGAATAAACACTGTCTTATATTATTCAATTTGTAAAATTTCCTAGTTGAAAAAAATGGGGATTTTTTTGCCAAATTAGTGAATATGGGGAAAATTCAGAAACTCGATCTGACAACCCTTCAGTCTTGTCTTTTTTTTCATTTATCATTTATTAATTTTTGAGGTTTATTTACTTATAATTACTATAAATTGTTGATTGATTCAAGTAACGACGACTATTTTTGTGTGTTTTATCTCCATTAAACCTGTAATACGTCATTGTGTACGCAATGTTAGGCGTTATTGTATTCTTGCTTGGTCCAACAAAAGGAATTTTACAGATATTCCCGAAGACACTAATAGGACTCAAACAGTGGGTGAAGTGCGTCAATAGTGATTATGTTTGAAATATGACTCCAAAGGACCTCCAGAAACTGGGTGTGCCATAAGCATTTTGCAAAGACTGACTGCTGCATTCGGCTTACATATCCTTCTTTATTTATGAAAGACGAGAACCAAATACAGATGTGGTAACTTCCACGTACAGATGTAGACTTAAGTAAGTTGAATTGCACTTTAAATTATTAATAATTATTAAAAGACATCTGACTGACCAATCTTTACACCACAATATGAGCTATTATCATTATGTAGCTCATGTCGACCCAACAGAACAAGAATAACCTCTGCAGTACCTAATCATATTTATATTTTTAACAGAAAAACGCCTGCCTCACGTTGACCATGATTATACGAGAATAAGGAAAAATGATGATCACACTTACAACAAGCTGTTTCAGAATCCTTTAATGGATTTAATCGCTCAGCCCCGGCTAGGGCCAAATGTTTCCAATAAACGGTGTATGTACATCATATTAAGCCCCGCTAGAACCAATTGGCTCCAACAACAACTTAAGACAAACTCCAAACCCGGTAAGTTTTAGTTCATTTTTATATATTCAACAACCTTCTTTTTTTGTGACTTAAAAGAAAGACTTGAGTGTGGGTTGCATATTATTTATATTTCTGTTGACTGCTTCAACTAAGAAATGCCTATTGCACACGAGGGCAGGACAGTGAGGCAAAACAGTGAGCATAACAGTACTGCTACTGTGTGAACACCTGAACAGTTACAGTGCTGCGACAGAACAGTCACTGTTCGGGCTTAAGCTAAATTAAAGATACTTTAGGAATGCAGTTCATATCTTTCTCTTATCAGATTAATGCATTAGCTGTTGGGCTATTTAGTGGATAACTTAGCATCTATATTATTAACTATTTAAATAGTGGAAAGAAAAAAAAACCTGCATAAATACATTTAAAATAATATATATTATTATTTTTTACAGCTTGCTATTTTGATGGAAGGGAAGCTCTGAAGAATACATCGGAGTTCATATCTCTTCTCGACGATTTGTTACACAGCTTACATTCATGTAATGGTTCTTCATTGGTCAGCAAAAAGAGAGAAACTACTAAGGGCTGCTGTAACATAATGTAAAGGATCTTAAGTCTGTTTTTCTCTCTTGACTTATTTAGTAAACAATCTTGGCATGTCTCTTTATTCAAACAACTACTGATAAAATATAATTACAAGTTCTGCACATGTTATTAGGTAAAAAAAAAATATTTAGTGTATGAAATTGTTAACATAATGTCTTTTAATATTGTACATGGTAAATATCCCGTATTAAGTAACAATATTATTGTGTTATATTGTTGTAAGTTATTATGGCTTAAAAATAATTGTAATTAACGAATTGCAAAAGATGTGTCAAGATTATTTACTAAAAAGACAAGTCAGAAAAAAATTTGTGTATGTGTTCGGCATAACAGAATTGTTTAACTATTGTGTCTAAAAGTTAAAAAATAAAAAGATGGTTTAAAAGAAATGTTTTTTATTGAATTATTCCTGTAAATATTCAAATAAATATTTATGTTCAATAGAAAGCCTAACCCCCGCCCCCCGCGCCGCGCTTGGACGTATGGATAATTCCTTCGCCCACAATGAGCCTACGAAATCAAGCCGAATTTAAAAAAAGTTAAATGTCAAACTCTAGGGAAGCACTCCGCTATTGACGAAAAAAAATGTTCTAAGTCGTCCGTCTGATACGTAGTATCCCCTAGTAGTCTGTGGCTGCACATTCGGTGAACTCTCATAAATTGGTTTCTAACTACGGGGTAAATATCAGGTCGATGGGTGGTACGTTGTACGAAATAGTGGTGTGAACCGGTTCTCAAAAAACCGGATAATCACCGGTTAGATCCAGTACCGGAGACTAATCGGTGATTGCACTAAACTACCGGTTATTTCATTTGTTGCAGAACGCACCCAAATGTGCCAATATATATATATAATATATATATACAACGTGTATCAGAAATGCGTGGTCATATTTGAAGAGCTTATTCAGGGGATGCTATTGAACAACTTTCACTATGGGACCAACCCTGAAATCGCGAAAAAAATATCAGCTGATCCTTACATTTTGTCGAGCGACATCGATGATTTAGTAGGGAACAGCTGATATATTTTTCGCGATTTCAGTGTTGGTCCCATAGTAAAAGTTGTTCTATGCTATGCCCTGAATGAGCTCTTAAAATATGACCACGCACTTCTGATACACGATGTAATTTTTTTTTTTTTTTTTTTTAGCGTGTTTTTTCTTCTCATATATATAGATTTAGAGTATTTTGAATAACCGGAGAATATCCGGATAATCTCCGGTGATTCAATAAAATCTCCGCATAATCTCCGGAGGCTGAAAATGCCTCCGGTTCACACCACTAGTACGAAACCTTAGTTCACGAGTCAGACTTGCACGGCCAGTTTTTTCACACTTCTTAGGCCCGTATTACAGAAGCTTCCTCAAGTACAGTTTAAACTCCAATCACCTGATCACTACTTAAGGATAGAATCGTTACTTGAGTATCGGTCTTATTCCAGAACGGTAATTATAAACTTTAATTCAACAACATAACACATGAATTTGACCTGAAATATAATAGAAATCTCTACTCAAGCGTAGTCTGGACCACACTAGAGTGATTACAGATCAAATCTCAGCTCAAATACCGAAATAGGTGACAGTATAAAACAAAACTAAACTCAGCTGAACTGTGATCAACAAATCTCTGCTTGAGGAACGTTCTAAAATCAAAGCTCAACTTTAAACTAGTTTTAAACAGAGATCAACGCTTGAGTATCCTTCTGTAATACGGGCCTTAGTCTGTGAGTTTTTTTCTAATGGCAGCCCTGACTGAAAGTAAACCGTCATTCACGTTTGACGCAGTGACGCAACTCGAGTCCGATTTAACCACTCGAGTCATTTTAAATTTTACTCGTTGTACAACTAGAGTGGTTCACGAGCTTTGAAAATGGAATCTATGGAAGCGACATTATTGTCTATGCAATTTTACAGTTAAGATATTTATTCAATTCAATTCAATTCAATTCAATTCATTTATTTCAGATAAATTACAATAAATTATAAATCATCCATATCTATATTACTAGCACAATAATAATTATAATATCATGCAAATATATAATAATCCATACAATAAAAATTTAATAAACAATATGTCATGCAACAAAAATAAAATGATAAAATGTCATACATATCTATATTACTAGTACAATAATAATTATAATATCATGCAAATATATAATAATCCATACATTTATAGTCTTCTCTCTTTAACATACGAACAACCACATGTGAAGGAAAGATACGACACTACTTTCATACGTCAGTTTTCCGTGACATGAATTACTGAGCGTGGCGATTATTTGAAAATCCGCCATTTTTTGTCTCGAGTTGTTGTGGTTAATAAAACCACAAAATCTACGAATTAAAACGTTTATTATCCATTTTAACCCAGGAATCATCACAATTTTTCTGAAACAACTCTATCGATAAGTACTACAATTATATTTTTGTAAACAACAAGACTACTAGGCGGCCATAATATGTCTCGGACATATCAAAAATCGACACGGTTTTTTTTCGTTTATGTCAAGTCCAATAGTTCCATAGTCAAAGTTCACGAGTCACTTGATCACATACGTAGTATCCCTATTAGTCTGTGTTGAACAATCACCTCATACGAGTTACTTATCACAATCCTTGAATTTAATATTTATTATTTTGTCAATAAGTTGAGACTTAAAGAACGACAAGCTTAATTATTCAGTGCATTGCCTCGTTGGTCTAGTGGTTGCAAGCGCGACTGCTGAGCGTGGGGTCCTGGGTTCGATTCCCGGGTCGGCCAAAGTGTTATTGGGTTTTTTCATTAGGAAATTCTCAGTAGCAGCCCGGAGTCTGGATTTATGCCCGGGCAATGGCAATAGGCTCGCCCCCTATTACATAGGACTATAACATAACTGGCGAAATGTGGGTGTACTATACACCTCTGCCTTCCTGGGGTACCTTCGAGGAAATACAGGCGTGATGTTATGTTATGTTAATTATTCAGAAGTTTTATTGCTGAACATCGTCAGTCTTTCAAAATCAACATTTATACCTATAAAAAAAACAAAATTTAAATAGGTATGATGATAAATGAGCAAATATGGTCTATTCATAAAACCAAATAACAGACATAAAATGGAAAAGCTTACTCAAGAATGAAAATATCTTCAAGGTTTTGAATAATTTAACCTAACTCTTTACTCGTTATCGTTACGCATACGCATGTTTCGGTGAGTGATGGGACTGATGGGCGAGTCGATATCGTTTTCACTCAAATACGTTTTTATTCAATGTCACTCGAGTCAACGTCAAACTAGTGATGCGACGCGACTAGAATCCACTTTTACACGATAAAAGTGGACTCTAGTCGCGTCGCATCACTAGTTTGACGATGACTGACGTAGTGACGTCAGAATTCAGATGTCAAAATCAGCGTTGCCAGAAGATTACTTTTGTTACCTTTTAGGTAACTTTTCCAATAAGAGTAGTTTTTTTTTTGCAATTTTGGAATTATAGCAAAAACAGAACTAGACTTTTCATTGTAATATCAGTAGCGTCACCTCTTTCTTTCTCGCATTAGGTATACAAAATTATGTATTCATAGAACAAAACTGAGATTATTTCAAAGTTTCTTCCGTGATCAATCTACAGCTAAGAAACGTCGGGGGCATCGTGATATACAAAAGTATTGAAAATAAAATACAGAATAAATATTAAAAAAAATTGGATTATTTCATTTCAACTTTGTTCAAGCACAGTTTAAGAATGCTTATAATGCTTGAATAGCAAATATATGTAAAGAAAAAGCTGGAAACTCCTTTCAAATGCGCTTAAAATGATGAGATGCTTATGCAAACACAAAAAACATTGCGCTCGCGCTATTGTATTAGGTACTTCATGCCTTTGTCTCATATTTCCAAAGTACCTAAATGTTATGTTCTTCTTAATTCACTCAACAATATTATTCAACACACATCTGTCTTATTAATATACCTCACTCACTACTACAAAAAATATAAAAGGTTACTTTTTTATCATTCTCAGGTAAGTTTTGACAATAGCGCGCTGGCAACACTGGTCAAAATCAGTCAAATGTGAGGGGTTGGCGGGAAAATTCGTAAAGATTATGTTGTGGATTTTTTATTATTTTCCAAAATTTGTGTTTCTTCGAGTGTTAATGTGTAATAATGGTGGATTATTAAATGTTAAGTGCTCGTTAACGTGTACAAGTGTGGATAAATGGTACAAAGTTGAAAAACATGACTTTCGTATTATCTCATCATCCCCTCAGAAACCTAGTAAAGTTTCTATCACTTTACTAGGATACAAGTATAATATGTTCAATGATTACGACTGAAGGACATGTATCCATGGTCATGAATAAATTAAAAAAAAAAAAAAAAAAACAGTCAAATGTAGGGCTGTTGATATTTTTTTAAATATCGAATTTTCGATATTTTTAAATATATCAATATCGGAGGTTGATATATCGAAAAAAAATATCGATATTTTTAACCGACGAAAAAAAGGAGGAGGTTCTCAATTCGACGCGTATATTTGTTTTTTTTTTTACAGATTTGTCCGATTTAGACGATTCCTTTTTTAATGGATATCTCGAAATTGGTCCCATTTAAATTTGAAAATCAAAATGCACCCTAAAGGATAGGAAAACAGGGGATGACTGCAGTTCAGTGGGTGAACAAGCGTTAACCCACTGAATTCATACCTGTTAACCGATTCTGTTGAAACTTGGCACACATAAATGTAGTTCTGGACACTACAACATCATGGAGACCTAGAGTTAAATTTTAGCCACAAAATAATGAATAATAAAACTTTTTGACAACAAAATTAACCGACGAAAACAGAAACTGAAAAGCGAAAAATAAAATGTACCTTTTTAGTCTTAATAACTATTCTCCTAACTAAACTAATGTAGATGACTAATTATGAGTCGGCGCCAAACAAACAATCATCGAAGATCATTAAATTACTTTAAAGAAATAATAAAAACAAAATAACATCAAATACAAGGTGACATTTTCAATGATAAACAATAAATTTCCAAAAATGCGTTTGGCGGCGTCTTATGTTTAGTTATTTACATTAGTTTAGTTAGGAGAATAGTTATTAAGACTAAAAAGATTCAATTTAATTTTCGCTTTTTTATTTCTGTTTTCTTCGGTTCAATTTTATGTAAAAAAGTTTTAAATATATCAATATCATCTCGAAAAAAATATATCAATATTTCGATATATGTATCGGCTTTATTAAAAAAATCGTTAGCTCAAAAATTATTACACAGTTTATAGTCCAGTATATTTATCAAACAAATTAAATTATAAATTTATAAAAGTGTTAGGTTATAGTTCTTAGTAATTATTGTTTAATTTAAATAAGACAATCATGTGTATCCATATTTTTCAGTAAGAGTTGTTAAAATGTTAATGAAAAATAATCTTTTTAACTTTGCTCAATGTTAACCACAGACTAAATAGAGGTAGAGATGCTAGGCTGTTAACGCCGACAGTGACAACAAACAACAACTGTTTCAACAAAGCATATCATAGATTATAGTAATTTTTATACCACAGAAGTATATCTATACAAAATTACATATCGTTTTAAGATAATAAGTAAATAAGTAAACTAGGAATAGAGAAAAAACATAATATAGTGTAAATGAAGTTTACGATGATTTTGTAGATTACATATCTTCCAAAAAAATAAATATAAGTAAAAATTTATTAAAAAAATATCGACCATCGATATCTACATTTCAGTATCGAACTATCGATATATCGTCCAAAAAAATATTAGTAATAAATATCGATATTTCTAAATAAAAATATCGATATATCGATATTTTATCAACAGTCCTGTTCAAATGTCTGACAAAATCTGTTGAATAAAACTTTGGTTATTTCTAAAATAATTAATTAATTTAAGAAATACCAATATAAATTCAACTGGAATTAATAAACACTCAATTCCTTTAAATAAATAGTTATGCACACAGACTTGGCTCCCCATTTACATACTGACGAATGCAATGTTTTCATAAAAAAGTTAATGGATTGTCACAGCGAGGTAGGTAAGAAAAACTAAATTGCATAACTATTGTAACAATAGACATATTTCCTACAATGATTATGTTGAATATGTTATATAACTCGTTATTTGTATTATCTTTAATATTGGTATAAGAGTTAAGATAATGAAAATAACCTCTTAAGTTTTTTGGAGCACACCAATTATTGTAAAATATGCCGATTTTTATCATTCACTGTCGAGTTTATTAATTGCATTTTATGAATAATCCAGCAAAAATAATTTAGGATGTGATTTTCTTTGCAGCATCCATTTAGAAAGTTTATGGGATATTGTAATGATTATGACCGGGATATGAGGAAATGTTTGAAAGCAGAGCGCATTGAACGACAGAAAGCTAATTTAGATGAATCAAGAAGACGCCACGCAGATATACGGGCCCGAATACTAGCGCAAGAGAAAGCTCAAGCTTAAAATAACACAACACAAACATAGCATTTAATAATATTACTACAATGGAGTTCAATATACTAGATTCAATACCAGACTTAAATAACCTTAAGTCGTTTACAGATAGATATTTTAGTAAGAGATATATTGTAGATGTTGATGGAATAAAGAATAATGATATCATGATAATGTTCCACTCAAACAGGATTGCTCTGTTGAGCCTGGCACCAAGTCACTTCTTTTTTAGTAAAGATGAAGAG
This sequence comes from Asteroscopus sphinx, assembly GCA_949699075.1. Classification (NCBI taxonomy): domain Eukaryota; kingdom Metazoa; phylum Arthropoda; class Insecta; order Lepidoptera; family Noctuidae; genus Asteroscopus; species Asteroscopus sphinx. The sequence goes on along the minus strand of OX453022.1, from coordinate 12,719,003 downwards.
TACAAAGTGAATTATTCTATAGGTAAAATAGACAGGTTGAGTAATGCTGTTAAGGGGAAGAGTAAGAAAGGAGGTCAGGCTTTAGTGCCCAAGTCCATAATTTGCAAAATAGAGTACAATGATGGCACTGAATTCAATGTCCCTTGTTGCATGAAGGGAACTTTAATAGAAGTAAATGAAGAGCTGGTAAATCATCCAGAACTCCTGAAGCAATTTCCTGATGAAGATGGTTATATAGCCATAATTTTATCAAGCATTGCCATTTCTGAAGCAACTAAAAATGAATTGTTGACTCATGAAGAGTATTTAAAAGTATTGAATAGTTGTGAAATAAATGATTAGAATAGATTTATTAATTTAATTTTGTTATTTTATTTAGCCATTTTTTCATTCTATGCTACCCATGTAATTTGACCCTTTACCTGTTGATGTCCCGTGAATAATATGATTCTTGGCAATTGATAAGTACTGTGTCTGCTTCGCAGAGAATGAACCTGTTAAGTTATACTCATTGGCTTTTGCTGGCCAATTCTCTGCAGGTAAAGAATAAGTTCTTCGGACACGGGCCAGTTCGCAAGTCTGTTCAGCCACTGGCCTTGTGTATGAATACATTTGAAGACAATTCAGTGAATACACGAGGCTAGACTGAACTAGCGATGGGCGATTATTACTACAATTAATCGAATCATTCGAATGTTAGGTTCATTCGAATGCATTCGAATGACAATCAGAATTAATCGAATTTTGGTCGATTCTTATCAAGCGCTTGGTGTGCGCGTGGACTCGTGGAGTGGATGAAGGAGGCGACCGTGATAGCGCAACGCGCGCGTATTACTAATATTAGTAATTCGGCCGCACCGCAATGAACGAATAAATCGAATCGATGCACCGTCGCGTCCTGCGTCAATTGTCGATTTTTTTTGTTTAGTATATTATTGTATTCCCAATTGAATGTAGATAATTAGAATACCATGCAGAAGATGATTTTGTAATTTTACATAATTATACGTGATGTTAGTAATTAGGAACTTCGAATACGTCATAACAATACTTTGAATTTTTTAGTAATAACAATGTTAGGATTTGTTTTTATTTATTTATAACATAATCGACTTCTTAAACTTTACTTAATATCTATAGGTATCTATCTAAAATAAATCAAATTGTACCTGGCCTTTTAGATACCTAGGTAACAACGACCTTGACCTTGAATCGACAGAGACGAACAAAAAAATTGTTCATCATTCATCAGTTACTATACTAATATTCGAACGAAACGGCCCCCGCCTCACCGCAGGCCGCAGCGCACCTAGCGGTCGACCACGCACCGCGGCTTTGCGGTTTGCGTCATTTGACGATTTAAATTAGACGTCGATTATCATTCGAATGTCGATTTTCATTCGAATGATGATTCGTTCAGATAAATTAATCGACATTCGAATGTGCGTAGTAACAATTGTCCATTCATTCGAATGTTATTTTTGCAACAATCGCCCATCGCTAGACTGAACTGACTCATGAACATCAATTAAATTAATGTACACATACACAAGACAAGTAGTCACTTGTGCTTGTGTATGAGTACATTAATTGCTAACTGAACAGTTCACTCACACAGGGTGTAAACAATTCTATTGAAAATTGTTATGTCCAATAAAACAACAATTAAGTAACATTGTTTTAATCCGTAATAAGCACTAGGTAGCACTCACAATGAGATCTAGGTAGCCGTAAATATCATATTTTATAATCAAAGCTTCCAAGTACCCACATAATTCATACATAACATACCTTTCCCCTAAGTATGCATAAACCTACTAGTGTAAACAAAACTATAATAAACATAAACATAATTATTCTTATATAAATCACATATTTGAGTTCATCATTTAATAAATGCAATGAAGTTATTATCACTAGGCCTAGCATAAGGTGACTTAGGATAACTACATAGTTTACTTTTAAGTTTACCGCCCGAATGACTGGCTTCTGCTTGAGTAGGTATTCCTAACATTTCTGCCCATTGTTCCGAACTAGGTATTTTAATTATTTCTTGAGCCTCCTGGCTAGAGGCAATATCTCCAGTGTCATCCTGTTGTCTTTCTGCATGTGGCGCATTATCAATACTAGTTTCTATATTACTCCTTCCTTCCTCTCCTATAACCAAAGGCGATGATCTCTTTTTGATTATCTGATCTATATGTCTGCTTACTATAAATCCATCATTTGTAGAAACTTGGTAGCTAGATGGACCCTCCCTACTTGTTACAGTACCAGGTAACCAACGTGGACCTCTTCCATAATTCCTGTACATTACACTTTGACCTACATCTGTGTCTCTATGTTTCTTTAGAGCGTTATTAATGATTGGCTGTTCTGCTTTCTTATACTCCATGTTGACTGGATGGATACAGTCAAGCAGTGTCCGTAAACGTCTGCTCATCAATAGCTCAGATGGACTTTTACCTGTTCCTGAACATGGTGTTACACGTAGCCCTAATAACATGTTGGGTAACTTAACATCCCACGGTGCTTCATCCATTTTGCGAAGCTTTTCCTTTACTGTTTGTACCATTCTTTCAGCCAAACTATTTGTTGCAGGATGATAAGGAGCTGTTGTGATATGCTTAATTTTATTAGAAGCTAGAAACTGTTTCATTTCAGATGAGACAAAAGGAGTGCCATTATCAGACACCAAGGTCTCACACAATCCGTGTGTAGCAAATAACATTCTCAGGTGCCGAATTACAGTTCCTGAAGTCATATTATTTACAACAAATACTTCAGGCCACCGAGAATATGCATCCACGATAATTAGAAATACTTTATTTTGAAATGGTCCTGCAAAATCAATATTTATCCGAGACCACTGTCTTGTAGGTACTACCCACTCGTAACTAGTCCTTGGAGGCATGTGCCGATTCTCAAGACACCTGGTGCAGTTGCTCACTAAAGCCTCGATGTCTTCGTTTAGTTGAGGCCACCACACATAGCTTCTGGCCAGAGCTTTAGTTTGTACAATGCCGTTGTGAGTCTTGTGTAAAGCTCGTAAAACGTCCTTACGTAGGGGCGGTGGTACCACCACTCGACAACCTAGTAAGATACAACCTTCATGTAAAGAAATTTCGGTTCGGTGTAACCAATAGGTGCGCAACTCTTCATCAGTAACTTTAGTAGGCCAACCACTTAAAACAAAATGCATAACCCTCGATAATATTTTATCCCTTTTAGTGAGTAGTTCAATCTGCTGGACTTCAATAGGAAAATCTTCGGGTGCTTCAGCCATCAATAAGATGTCACTAAGTTGTTGTTCGGGTTGTTCTGGCACCGGCTGTGGCCAACGACTAAGACCATCTGCGTTTCCTATTTGTTGCCCCGGCTTGTATACAATGTTGTAACTGTGTGAAGTTAACACAATGGCAATTCTTGTTAACCTAGGTGATAAAATATTGGGTATTGGCTTTTTAGGATCAAAAATACTGACCAGCGGTTTGTGATCCGTGACTATTGTAAAAGTCCTTCCCATCAGATAGTTATGGAACTTTTGAATCCCAAACATAATCGCTGTAGCTTCTTTATCAAGTTGAGAGTATTTTCGCTCGGTCTTTCTTGCCCGTCCTCCATCACGTGAGCTAATACGGCGCCTGCACCGTATTCCGAGCTATCGCATGTCAGTACTATATAACGGTTTTTCTAAATCATAATGCACTAGAGTTATATCTGACGATAATAATCGTTTCGCAGTGTCGAAACTTTTTTGTTCCATGTCCGTCCACTGCCATTTATGTGATTTATCAAGCAGCCTATGGAGGGGCTCGAGTATAGTCGCCTTGTGAGGTATGAACTTCTCGTAAAAATTATATAAGCCCAAAAAAGCCTGCAGTTGCTGGAAGTTTTTTGGTTCTGGCGTTTTCATAATAGACTCAACTTTGCTGGCAGCTGGATGGATACCATCGGCGTCAATGATAAATCCCAGAAACTCTACACATTCTTGAGCAAACTTACACTTACTTGCATTGAGTCGTAGTCCAGCTTTCTGTATGCGTTCCAACACCATATCCAGCCGTTGACTCATATCTGACAAAGTATGACCACTTATGATAATGTCATCAATTAGGACTGCAACTCCTGGAATACCTGCCAGTAAAGCTGTCATCATTCTCTGAAAAAATCCTGGACATGCTTTAACTCCAAACGCCAGTCTGTGAACAGTGTAAAGACCTTTGCAGGTATTTAACGTCAGTAATGCAGCCGTGGCGTCATCTACGATTACTTGTGTGTATGCACGCTCCAAGTCTAATGTGGTAAAATAATTGCCTCCAGCAATAATAGCGAAGACCTCGTTTGCAGTAGGCATAGGATAGGTATCCGACTCGGTAGCTTGATTCACCGTACTGCGGTAGTCTCCACAAAGACGAATCTCTCCCGTCTTTTTGAAGATGGGTACTACTGGTGTTGCCCAATGGGAAAAAGATACAGGGCGAAGTATCCCCTCCGCCACCAGACGATCAATTTCCTTCTCCACCCTGTCTTTAATAGCGAAAGGAACTGGGCGAGCTTTTAAAAATCTAGGAGTGGCATCCGGTTGTAAATGAATTCTAACAGGATCACCACGGTAAGTACCTAAACCCTCTTCAAAAACTTCAGCGAGTTTCCTCACCGTCTCGTTAGTCGACACGTCTTCATTTATTACAGAATTAATACATACCCTTATTTTGAGAGCTGAAAACCAATCTCGACCAATCAGATTCGGTCCAGAGCCTCTAGCTACTATAACAGGTAAAACACACTTAATGTCATTAAACTGTACGTGCACAGTCGTCTGGCCGAGCACGGTGACCGGTGTCGCCGTCCAGGTACGTAGATTGTTCGGTGCTGCGCGCAGGGCGGCGCACGAGCGTGCGGCGCGCAGTCTTCTCCACGTGCGTTCGTTAACGAGCGAAAAGCCGGCGCCGGAGTCCACCTGCATCGTCATTGGTACGCCATCCAAATAAAGTGTAATGTTATATGCTGGAACTCGTAGACTGGAACTTCCAAAGTTGTATACGCAATTCAACTGATTGTTGGACTCATCGTCGTAAGTATAGTTAACTTTTTTGTTAGAGTCTTTCTTCTTTGTAATGCAAACTTTTTCTAGATGACCAATTTTCTTACAGTACCGACAAGTGGCTTTAGAAAAACGACATTCCCCACTATGACGATCTCCGCAACGGTAACAAAGTCGAATGTTCGCTTGATGTTGCACCGCATTGATGTCCATGGGCTCAGGTGCAACCGTTGACGTCATTGATGTGGTCGCAGTTGTCACTTCTAATCCACTTGTGCTTTGTATCATGCGAACATCTCTACCCGCACTCTCTGAAGATAACATAGCTTCAACAACGTTGTCATAGCTTAGTGTGTCCTTTTTCAATAAATCATACTGCAGTTTATGATCGTTCATACCGCTCACAAGTCTATCACGTAACATACGTTCCAAATCCAAAAAATTACAATTTGAACTTATTTTCCTAAGTTGAGCGATATAGTCTGATGCTGATTCACCTTTGTTCTGATCACGTTTATAAAATTTATATGACATCGATATTTCGTTTGGTTTTGGACTATAATGTTTTGTCAAAATAGTCACAATTTCACTAAAAGACACATCACTCGATTTTTTCGGCGTTATTAACGCTAACAGCGTGTCAAACACTTGCGGCCCGCATATTGTGTAAAAGTTCGCTCTTTTAGCTGAGTCCAATACAATGCCATATGCCTCAAAACAGTATTTTAGTCTATCTATGTAATTGTCCCAATTGTCCGTTTTGGAATCGAATTCCTTAAACTTCACTGCTATACACTCCATTTTAAACACGTTTATTCCTCGTCGCCACTGTTATGTCCAATAAAACAACAATTAAGTAACATTGTTTTAATCCGTAATAAGCACTAGGTAGCACTCACAATGAGATATATTTGTAGTAATAATACAAAATGTAAGGTAGCCGTAAATATCATATTTTATAATCAAAGCATCCAAGTACCCACATAATTCATACATAACAAAAATAAATACAAAACTATGCATAGTAACTTAGGGTGCATGTATAAAGAAAGTTCTTGGTATACATAAATCGGTCCGTTTCGGGACCGAACGGTGTAGGTAAAACAGCTCCGTCTGCCCTGTGTTATCTTATGCGCTTACAGCCTTAAACAGAAACACGCTAAAACCTTCGGTACTGGACCATACGGGTTTCAGAATCGTCGAAAAAGAAAAGGACAGCTTTACCCGTTTCTTTAAGTAGTTTGATCGCACTGACCCATACTGATTTATCTGTAGCGGTAACCCGCTTCTATACAAGTTGTTGATCTGTAACAATGCCATATTTCTAGAGCAAATAATGTGCTCACTCATCTAAAAATACTTAAAAATTCTACGATTGTTTAATACCCAAATTAAAAAAAAAAGTATATAAGTACATTATATATCCATTGTACTAGAGTACCCATAGCACAAGCTCTGCTTAGTATGGGACTAGATGGTGTTGTGTAAAAATGTCCCAAAAATATTCATTTATTTTATTTATTTATTTAAATTTTGATTTAGGAACATAGCGAGTGTTTGAGAATAAATCCCCAACGACTCTGAAAATAAGTCATCAGTGGCATTGTCAAATGGTGGAAATACCTGAAAATCATCACACACGCATCGTATTTGTGTCGCACGCGACACACGGAGGGAATTATTTGGTTTACAAGTAAGTATTTAAAGTTTTTTCTTTGGCATTGATTTTTTTATTGATTCGTGTTCAGTGTCAGTGGTTTAGTCACCTCCTTAAATAGGTATGGCACGAATACAGATCAACACGTTGTATACGCGCACAACCACGGAATACTTGAATAAGAATGGAATTGGTATAGTACACAGTTTCTTCGGAAACCCGTGTCGCCTAACTCTCCCACTATCCGTCTCACTACTACATAAGCACTGTATCTAGATATCTAAACGCATACGCGTGCAAGAAATACTACACTGAACGCGGCTCTACTATTAGCTGTCACGTCTGTCACACATAAACGTCGACCATGTGCGAACGCACCACTACATTCGAACAGGTCGTTAGTGATGTCCATGTACAAAAAACTAATTTTATGAATGTTATCGATATTTTCAACGATTTTCGCACATGGTCTTGGAATAAAAATAATTTGTCCTACATAAGGAATTGGAAAGTTACTGTTTCATGATATACTTAATTATTGAAAATAACGTCTGACACGTTTTAAAACAAGCAGCGCGAGGTATGGCGAAAAATAAAAAGTAGTTTTTCGATTTTTAACCTACTTTAAATTTGTTATAAGACCTGGTTTGGTGTTTTGCGTAAATAAGATATACAATTCTGCATATTTACGGATTGGTTTTCTTTTTAAATCGTAACTTATAAAATAATTACTGCCCAACATACTAAAGTCGTCAAAATTTGTTAGTTTTTCGTAAACTTTTTGTTTTTTGTATTGTATTGAAAACTAAAAATAAAATAATATGCCCCTTATTACGAAAGTTTAGACCGTTTAAGGGGAATGTAGCAGCCAAGTGGCGCCCCCATCAGTAAACAAATTATTACTCGCTGAATACAAGTACAGGTACTGTAGTTTAATCAGAAACTATTAACTCTGTAAATTATACTTCGCTGTAATTGTACATATAAAAAATGCGAAAAACGGCCACTTTTGGCATTTTTTCTATCTACAACTACAGCGAAATATATTTTACAGAGTTAACAGTTTCTGATTGAACTACAGTACCTGTACTTCAACTTTTAAAAACTAATTTTCGATAAATTATGTATTCAGCGAGTGATATTTTTTTTTACTGACGGAGGCAACACTTGGCTGCTACATTCCCCTTAAGCACTTGTTAAAACCGGGTGTAATCCAAACTCCATACATAACAAAGGTATTTAAAACGAAGAGGAGAGGATATGTGTCGAACAACCAATAGGATTGCGTTATTTTCATATTTCACCACCTTCAGCATTATTTATTTATTTAAACTTCATACAATACATGTACATAGGTGGACTTAATGCCTTTGGCTTTCTTTCCCAGTCAACCAGCTATTCCATATCTAACGCAGTCTTAATGTACGCCTTCAAAATATTATTCGTGTGAAACCTCATAAGATAGCACTTTATTCAAATAGCTTTTTAGGTATGGCTCCAAAAATATTTAATAAATTGCCTAAAAACATTAAATCGACTGATGATATACGTACATTTAAAAAGAAGCTCAAAGATTTTCTTGTTCTGAAAGCTTACTATTCAGTAAATGATTTTCTGACAGATACAACAAACTTTAGGTAAAGACACAAGAGTCCGATTTCTTTGTTAAACTATTCATTAATATATATTAATAAAAACAGTTATTATTATTAAACAATTAATTTCCACAAATCTGTAATAAGTATTATCTTTATCTTTATGTTACCAAATTTGTACGCCTATCAAGGCAAAACATAGTGATACTGGATTATTTAAAAATTAACACCATGTTTTGTACATCATACCTATGTTTGACAAATAAATAATTTTGAATTTCTTATTGAGGCTTGCGACACATCTCGTCACATCTCGTCTCTGCGTTTTGGTGGAAACCGAGTCTAAAACCCGATTTTTAACCAACTTCAAAAAAAGAAGGAGGTTCTCAATTCAATTGTATGTTTTTTTTTGTATATTTGTTACCTCAGAACTTCGTCATTTATAAACCGATTTCGAAAATTATTTATTTATTTGAAAGGATATACTTCCAGATTTGTTCCATTTTCATCAAAATCCAGTTTTGATGATGGGATCCATGTGAAATTGAGGTAACTTCTCAAATATTATAGGCATACACATAGCGATTTTGGTATATTCATCAACAAGTCAAGCATTTGCATTCAGAAAAAATAATTTGGTGAAGATCTGATGAAGGTCATAGAAGATAAAGAGGGAACTTTTCAATGGATGACAGCAAATTATCCGGGATTACAGCAATCACTTGTCTTTCTATTGTTAATTCCACTCAAAATAATAAACTAAAAAAAACCGACTTAAAAAAAAAAAAAATTTTCCTTTTTTTTTCATTTTTTTCTTAAATCAATCCGAATCAAAGGCACCTACTCCCTAAACTGTTTCACACAAATTTTATTATTTTATTCTTTTTTAAGTCGTTTTTTTTTTTTTAATGTGGTTTATGTTTATGATAATTGATAAATATCAAAACTCGTAATTGCGAATAAATAATTTCGACAAAGAATCTACCTAACAATAAAATTATTATGCATTTAAAATAATAAAAATGAGGAATATTTATTTTAAAACAGAAAGTATACACCGAATTAATTATATCGATAATGCATTCAATATGTTACTACACTATCGATACGCGGGTTTTTGGTGACAGTCAGGCAAATAAGGTGAAGGCGACATCGAAAGAAACGCAATACATTACGCGGTTACTCACATAGTGAAAGAGAGATAAATAACATCGTTTTTGTCATGAATCACATAATACTAAGAAAATATTTGCAAATATCACAAGTAATTAAAGGTTTTTAGACTTACCGATGAAAAGAAATCCCTCCTTTAGTTAAACTACACACCTCGCTTCTTTTTCGGCATGATATAATGGAGCAAGACGGCATAATTATAATTTTTTCGCACAGCAACGTACTCTGTCACAGCCTGGCCGCAATGTTTAAGCTGTGACGCGGATTTTGGTTACATTAGCGCGTCTGCTCAAAAGCGCGGCGCGCCTATCCCGCCCACAATTCCCCTCTATTTATATTCATTTCCTCTATGCGCACAACGAACGTGCTACTTGGAGCACAGAGTAAGGAATTAATGGAGATCTCTACCGAGATTGTGAGTGACGGTTGTCCAACTACAATTTTTCCATTCTTTCTCTTCGAAAGTTCTGTGTTGAGTCTACGATTTGACGGCACTATTAGCACTGTGTCTGTTGACCAAATATTTTGTACCACCTGTTTGCTACGAGAATGCCGCGGCCGACCATTAAAAACGTCATAGGACACTTTACAACGTAGCTATTGGACAGTATTGGTACTAGCCGGACCTGGCTTGAGGTGCGGTACGAGGGAGCGGGAAGGGAAAACGGTATTCTCATAGCAGACTGGTAGTATGACATATAGATAATCCAGGTTAGGGTTTGCGCTTGACAGATTTGTGACTATAATCGCATCACCCGACGGAGAATTCTAAAGATCAAATATCTAAGTACTCCTGAGCAATATCTACCGTAACTCAAACCCCACACGAGGTGAAAGTCAAAACAATAGAGACTCAAGTATTGCAGCATAAATTACACTGATCTTGTTATCAATTACTCATTATTTATTTTTCGATGTAAAAGACTCCCAATAAACATTCTCCCCCACCACTGACGGAATGTAACATAATTACTTATCAGCACTTTACTGATTGACCACTGACCTTTTCTTTCGAGCCACTGATAATAAAGATATTGTTAGGCCAGATGTTGTAATCACATTATTGAAAGAGTTTGGCCAGTGACAATGTGTTCAATAGCACTTAGCAGAGTTCTTGCTCCAAGAGTCCCCAGGACGCTATCTTTGCGGTGGTACAGTGATGAGTCTAAAGCAACGAAGACACCGTTGTACAATTTACACACAAAGTATGGAGGTAAAGTGGTTGATTTCGCCGGATTCCTGCTTCCAGTACAATATTCGGATCTGAGTCTATCTGAATCACACTTGTTTACAAGAAAAAGTGCTTCGATTTTTGATGTCTCTCACATGCTACAAACGAACGTACGTGGCAAGGATTGCTTGTCCTGGTTCGAGTCCATATGTCCGGTTGATTTGAAAGGTATGCCGGATGGATCTAGCTCCCTCACAGTGTTCTTAAACGATAATGGTGGGATTATAGACGACTTGATTGTAACTAAAGTAAATGCAGAGACTCTGTACGTAGTCTCTAACGCCGGGCGTTTGGAAGTAGATAAGCAGCACATGAAAGAAACGTCGGAAGTTTTTAGAAAACAAGGCAATGATGTCAATGTCGAATTCTTGGAGACTAGCCAGAGAGCTTTAGTTGCATTACAAGGACCAAAAGCAGCATCAGTTTTACAAAATATCACAGAAATATCGATGAAGGATTTAACGTTCATGACATCCAGATTGGGAAAAGTCGCAGGTGTTAGTTGTCGCGTAACACGTTGCGGGTATACTGGCGAAGATGGTGTGGAAATATCGATACCCGCAGCCAGGGCGGAAGAAGTTACGGAGGCCTTATTACAGTCAAGTGATGTAAAACTAGCGGGTCTCGGGGCAAGAGACTCCCTGCGGCTGGAAGCAGGCTTGTGCCTCTACGGCAACGACATCGACGAGAGTGTCACTCCTGTTGAAGCGAACTTAACATGGTTGATAGCCAAGAGGAGGCGCACCGATAGCAACTTCCCTGGATCGACAATTATATTGCGACAAATCAAAGAAGGTGTCGCAAAAAGGCGAGTAGGTATTCGAATGGAAACCGGACCACCAGCAAGAAAAGGGGCTATCTTGAAAGACGCGAAAACTTCAGAAACCGTGGGTGCTGTAACTAGCGGTTGTCCAGCCCCGTCGATTGGCGGCAATGTGGCCATGGGTTACGTCAACGAAGGTCTGAAGAAGGCTGGAACTGAACTGTTAGTAAACATAAGAGGAAAGGATGTTCCGTTTGTTGTTGCTAAAATGCCTTTTGTTCCATCAAAATACTACATCAGAAAATAAAAAGCACTAGTTTATGAAATGATACTTTTATTTACAAAACTTTACATAACAGACATAATGCTCCATACTATAAAATATAATTCCGTCACTCATCCATCTTTCAGGAGCTTTAACGAAAACAATTAAAGGCTATTAATATTTAACACAATAATTGGAAAATTAACATTAATTTTAATAATTATAATAAGTCTTTTTAATAATAAAAGGCCTTTGCGATATTTACACCTCACCTGTTAGCTCACATAATCATACAGGTAAAACTGGATATGTCACAAGGAATGTGAGATATTTTTTGCACTTCATTGTGTAATACTGTTTCTCATTTCATTATTCTACAATGTACTTAACTATCACAGGAACAATTCACTAAATAGTTAATGGAATGATCTGGTTATCTAACTTTAATTCTATTTGAAAATAATATTCTATTTAATTATCCTATGTGGGGGCTTGAGCGATTGTCATAGTTAAAACACAGTCTTAAATGTTACATGTTTCAGTTCTATCTGAAAAATATGCCTTGCATTACCCTTCCAATAACTTTTTATAATATAATACTTTAACATTTGCTTAGATAAGGTCTAATTTAAGTACTAACACTGGGGCATTGAATGTTTAACTACATAAACAGTCGTATATTGTGACCATAACTTGCATTTTCCGCAGTCTGATCCGCCGTCACTTAAAATCTGGTGCATCCATAAAGTTGGACTGCGTCAGACGTGTAAAATCATCGTTGAGCTTGTTTATCCTATCTGTATACTGAAAATAAAAGGATAATTTATTTTGTATTTCGAATGGCCACAAGAATATTATTACATAGGTTTATGGTCTACTAGCTTTTACTCGCGGCCTCGCTCCCGTAGTTCTTTATTTTAGAATTAGATTAGTATATAAGACCGAGGCAAATTAAAAAAACTAATAAATTAAGTATCCTTTATCACTCTCCGGCCTATAAACTATTTCTATGCAAAAAATCACGTCAACCCATTGTTGCAAAAAAGAAGGACAAATCAACAAACATACTTTCGCACTTACATTATTACATTGTCTAGTACCCATAGCACAAGCTCTGCTTAGTTTGGGACTAGATAGTGATGTGTAAAAATGTCCCAAAAATATTCATTTATTTATTTATTAGTAGGATTCTAATAAAGTACTTATCTTTATAAACTTACTCTTTGCTTTCACTTATAAAATTTAGAGTTTAAATGATAATAAATGTTCAATAACACAGACATCAACATCACTAGTGTGAATGGAAAAGCTGCAGTAATCAACTTATCGTAATGTCTGATGACGTAATGTCGCTTTTAAGGAGAAGCCAATGTGCAATAGTGGATTTCAACATGCTCATTAAGACTAAAAAACTCAAAGCAGGGGGACAGTCATAAAATCAAAAATATCTGGACGAAAATACTTCAAAATGATCTGTACAACTAAGATTTACTTTATCTCAATGGGATAAAATTCTTGTTACCCCGGCCCCACACGTATGACAGTTGGCGTGTACTGTTATTTTTTCTAAAACATCCCTTGTGTTAGTGAGATATAGTTTAATTTCCTTTACTGTACATATTTTTAACGCTGGCTGTACAACTACAATATTATTTCATGTAACTTACATCAGTTTGTTGCGAATTCTGCGCCTGCGCTTGTTTTCCTTTCCTCTCCTCCTGCAGCCTGCAGTTGATGTGATAGTTCAACTGATTCTGCAACTTTATGAATATCTTCCTGTACTCGTCTTGTATCCTATTCATTTCGTTGTTTACATGGGCGTCTTTTTTCGACACGTAATCCTAAAAATAATCCACTTTATTGTATGGTAATAGTAGTTTATGAAACTGTTGCATAATAGGGGTTATTAAAACACGAGTGTGAGTTTAAAAACCGAGCCGTAGGCGAGGTTTTTAATAGTATCACACTAGTGTTTTAATACCTAATTATGTCAGTTTCATACACTATTTTATCTACACTCATACAATTTTAAATAAAATACCAAAGTCAAAATCTTAGTAACATTGTCGTTGTTTTTCTTGATTTCTCTGGTAAAAGATTGTTCGTCATTTACGTTGCTGCATCCAGAAATTCAGGCGGGGTCATATTCTCCTCAGTTCAGTATCACTGCTGTAGTCAGATATTTTTGCCCAGAATAAAACTTTCGACATACAAACCATAATAATAACGTAAACAATAACAATAAATTTACTAGTAACGATGTCCAAATCCAGTAGGCCAGGCGCGCGGCCGCGCACGCGCGCTGGTGCGCGCCTACACAGATAATAAAATATAGTCTGGCGACAACATTATAATCGGAACTAATTTTCTATCCTTGTCAGGATTCCGTCAATCTCTGTTTTATCATACAAAAAATATGCCTGTAAACACTTAAATATAATTAAAAGCAATATGACAATCAAAAGTTCTGCCAAAAACGCGATTTTAAACGATAAAAATTTTCAATGTATGACAAGTGGCGCCACCCTGAATTTTGTGTACTCATTGGTGCCAAACTGTACGACTGCTAAAAAAAAGGTTTGAAAACTCCTTGGTTAGGTCGAAGTGGCATTAAAAACTCCTTAGTTAGGCTGAAGTGTGCGGTTATGGAAAAAAAATTAAATTACCGCATTGTTTTGTTCAGCAAACTGTATCGTAATGAAACTTTTTAAATTCATAACAGTTGCATGTGCGTAAAGTATGTCATTATGACATTACTTTCGAAATCATAATTCGAATTTTACGATACGAGTGTAGATAAAAAATAAAATAACAGACTGAATTAAAAAAATAATTGTTTAACTTGTTGTACACCGGAATTCCTGATACAATTAAAATTCTTTTATGTCTGGCCTATATTCGTACCAGCGGTAATTAATTTCAGAATTCCGAAATACTAATTGACTTTTACTGTTGACTGCACACTATAGTCAAAAGTCCATCGTTGTTTATCGCAGTTCAAATAATTTCAATAACAAAATAAGATGGCATAATACCTTATAAGTAAAAACAGTTTTCTTGGCATTCTTGTACTTGTCTTGAATAATCTTTTGTTCTGACTGCAGCTTCTCGTATTTCTGTTCGAGATGTGCCAGTTTCGACTGTAATTCGGCTGCCTTTGCTTTCATCGCCATACATTCTTTATTCAAAGAACTATTTCTTTGTTTCCAATCTTCTTTTTCGTGCTTCAGAACGTCTTCTAAGGACCCAAGTCGTGATGCTCGCTCTTTGTACCTCTCGGCTTTCTGTTTCCAGTCTAAAACGCTGTCCTTAGCCTTCTGACATTCAACTTGTAACTCATTATGTTCTTTAATAAGTTCTGATATTTCGTTCTCTTTTGATTCGAGTATCTGAGTTACCTTCGCCCTCTCGGCTAGTATGAACTCTTTTAAAGCATCAACTTCCTTCGCTTTTCTTTCAAGTAGTTCTTTTATTTTAGTTACAGTTTCCATGTGCTCGTTTTCGATCTCTTTGATTCGTCTCGCACAGTTCATTTCAACGGTTTTCATTTCTAAAGTGAACTTTTCGGCTATTTGGTCCCTTATAGCTTTCTCTTTCATCATGAGAGCAGTCTGCAATTAACAAATAATAAATATTAAATTACGTTATTTTTAAAACACGATTTGGTTTCATTTTCGTACTTCTTCTTCTATCGTGTCGACATGAGCTACATAATAATAATAGCTCATGCCGTGGGGTAAAGATTAGCCAGACAGCAGGTTGGTGGCGTGGCTGACTGCCGGACGATCAATTAAATCTCGTCATTCGTGGAGGCTCTTTTAATGTACCTCTTTTTCAACAAAAATCATTTATAACAATTATAACATCATCGAAAAATATCCAGACCAGACTCAAGCTACAGGAAATTGGATAGTTACAAAGGCGGTTGCTTCAGGGGTTCTTTTTATAGATATTTACCGTTACTTAAGTTTTCCTTCAATCACACCAAATCAATTTGGTTATGCATTTAAGTGCTCGGCTACAGGCTACCTAGGCTTAGCTAAGCCTATAAACTGAGGTCTTAACTAGCTAGTTAAGACCTCAGTTTAGATGTCGGTGTAAAACGATTTACTGAGTTGTTTAACAGTGAACTGTTTCAAACCTTGGCAGCTATCGCGTCATCACAATTCTGTACGAGCTGCTCGATGCTGGAGTGTTCGGAGGTCGGCGAGTGCGGAGTGCTCGGCCGCTCCTCAGTATTAGTGCCAATGCTGCGTTGTTCTTGCAGTTTGTTGAACCTGTCTATAATGTATTGCTGGAAGAACTCCGCTTTGCCCTTTAGTTCATTCATTAAAGTCTCGTTACTCTCTTGCGATGCTGTTAGGTATAAAATATAACATTATAGAATAACACAGAACATTATAGCAATAGCGCATAGTTAGTAGGTCTTTCGTGTTCAAATTGTAACACCTGTCGAAACAGGTAACGCCAGTGTTTAGGAGCTGTAGGCATCACTTCCGTGAGAAAGAAACTGCAGTCTGAAAACTACAAGTTGAATATGGACACTGGGTATGATCATCAACCATACAGCCCAGTAGACGCCTATCTATCTATACTATAATAAAACTGTAAAGGTCGAAAAGTCTGTACATTGAGTTTTTTTTCGCGAAAACCGGCTAGGGGGACTAGAAATAAGCTATAGAACACGAATCAATCGTTTAAAAAATTTATGTCTGTCTGTCTGTCCGTCTGTTTGTTACCTCATCACGTGAAAACGGCTGAACGGATCGTAATGAAACTTAGCATTTATATTGGTATTAGTCTAACTTAAAATATAGGGTATGTTTTATCTGAATCGGTTGAGTAGATCCAGCGATACAGCTTGACCCCTCTATTGTATTAAGTTGCATACAAAGTAAAGGTCATGATTGTTGGTTGGATGCAGGTTGCAGGTTCCTAAAAATACAACTGGATTCTATTAGTATTATAGAAAGTATAGAATAACATAACATAGCCCATCACTGTCCCGCTGCTGGGCATGGCCCTCTTCTTGGAATGAGAAGAGTTAAGGAACTGGATATTGTTAGTGTGATAGAATATCATAACATAATCAGCTCATTAGCTACTGCCCCACTGCTGGGCACGGACCTCTTCTCGCAACGAGAAGAGTTAAGAAACTAGAAAATATAGAATAACATAACGTAGTCAACCCATGAGAAGAGTTAAGGAACTGGATATTGTTAGTGTAATAGATTATCATAACATAATCAGCTCATTACCTACTGACCCACTGCTGGGCACGGACCTCTTCTCGGAACGAGAAGAGTTAAGAAACTAGAAAATATAGAATAACATAACGTACTCAACCCATTACTGTCCCACTACTGGGTATGGCCCTCTTCTCAAAATGAGAAGAGTTAATGAACTGGATATTATTAGTATTCTAGAATAACATAACATTACCAGCCCATTACAGTCCCACTGCTGGACACGGGCCTCTTCTCAGCATAAGAAGAGATGTGGTTAGTGTTATAGAATAACATAATCAGCCCAATTACTTCCCACTGCTGGGCACGAGCGTCTTCTCAGAATGAGGGAGTTTAGGGCTAATTCCATGAAATTCCATCACCTTAGCCGGTTGGTTGTAAAAACAAAATATAGTATGGTCTGTAAATAGTGTAATCGTCTGTGTAGGCGCTTATATGTATATATTTGAAGATATTGTGTTCATAATTTTGACACGATGTTATTTTCCGACATCCACGCGGACGGAGTCGCGGGCACAGCTAGTTGTTAAATATAAATAAATTCTGTTAACTAACTGAGACGGTGTACTGAAATCCAATTGGCCCTACCAAGGCGGCTATTGGCTAATATCACTAACGCGGATGTTTTGACGGCTCACATAAGTGGTCGAAACTGATTTGAAGTTTTCAAGTGGCGAATATACATCAGATCTATTATTAGACTGATGTGTTGACACTTGACAGACATAGGTAGCCTGTTATGAGACGTCTATTGGTGGTTTGGACGATGAGTATGATAACGACATAAGGGTTTTTTTGGGTTCAATAAACTCAGCCTATCGCAGTCCACTGCTGGACATAGGCCTCTCCCAAGTTGCGCCACAACGCTCGGTCCTCTGCCTTCTGCATCCAGTCCCCCCCAGCCACGTTCTTTAGGTCGTCGGTCCACCTGGCAGGGGGGCGCCCTACGCTGCGTTTGCCGATTCGCGGTCTCCACTCAAGGACTCGTCTGCTCCAACGGCCATCGGTCCTTCGACAGACATGGCCAGCCCACTGCCACTTCAGCTTACTGATCCTACAAGCTATGTCGGTCACTCCGGTTCTTCTCCGGATAATCTCGTTACGGATTTTATCCTTCAAAGAAACTCCAAGCATAGCTCGCTCCATAGCTCGCTGAGCGACTTTGAATTTGTGGACTAGCCCAACTGTCAGTGTCCACGTCTCGGCACCGTAAGTCATGACTGGCAGGACGCACTGGTTGAAGAACTTTGTCTTCAAACTTTGCGGTATAGGCGACGAGAAGACTCGGCGAAGTTTGCCAAATGCTGCCCAGCCCAGACGGATCCTTCTGTTGGCTTCTGTCTCGAAGTTGTGTCTACCAAGCTGAATTACCTGCCCTAGGTAGACGTATTCCGTTACAACTTCGAGTGCCGACCCTTCGACGAATATTGGCCTCGGCATGACATGCATATTGAACATGACTTTAGTCTTGTCCAGATTCATGCCGAGACCGACACGTCGAGAGGCTCCGTTTAAGCTGTGCAGCATTTCGCCCAGTTGTTCCAGCGACTCAGCCATTACAAAGATGTCATCGGCAAAACGGAGATGTGAGATGTTCTCGCCGTTAACGTTGATACCCTGTCCAGTCCAGTCCAGCGTCTTGAAGACGTCCTCCAACGCGTTAGTGAACAATTTCGGGGATATTACATCCCCTTGTCTCACCCCTCTGCGCAGTTGGATTGGCTTCGTCTTTTGGTCCTGGAGCTGAACAGTCATGGTAGCAGCGTTGTATAGGCATCTCAGCATCTCTATATACCGCTCATCAATGTGACATCGCTGAAGAGCATCCAGAACTGCCCATGTTTCGATAGAGTCGAAGGCCTTCTCGTAGTCCACGAATGCCATACACAGCGGCTGATTGTACTCTTCAGTCTTCTGTATGATCTGCCGAACAGTATGGATGTGGTCTACGGTGCTGTAGCCTTTTCGAAACCCAGCTTGCTCTGGTGGCTGGAATTCGTCGAGTCTTCCGGCGAGACGATTCGTGATGACCCTCGAGAACAGCTTGTACACATGACTCAGGAGTGAGATGGGTCTGTAGTTCTTCAGAAGGGTTTTATCCCCTTTTTTGAAGAACAGTTCCACCGCACTCCCGCTCCATGCCTCCGGTTTTTGGGTTGAATGTTTGAAACTCCCAAAATAGCAACTAAAGTGTCGAAAAAAATTCGGACTATTCAAGTTTAAAGCTGAAATGAGCTGAAGTGAGAAATTCCTACAAACTCACCTAACTTAACAGAATATTTGCTGAGCTGATCGTCCAAGTATCGAATATGTTTCACATGTTTTTCGCACTGCGTACATGGCTCCCTATCTTTTCGCATTGCCGACTTCTCATCTGTTTGAATGACAATAATATCTTAGAAGCGCAAAACAAAACGGAAATTTTCTTTTAATGTGTAAAACGGTTAACTCACATACCTTGTAAGTACTTATCGAGTTTCTCAGTAAACTCTCTCTGCTTATTAGTAAACTCTCGCTGCAACTCTGATATTCGTCTGTTGGCTCTATCTAACTCTTCTTTAGAGTGACTCAGGTCTGACGTCAACTTTTCCATTTGCTGCTTCTGCTTCTCCAATCTTTCGACATAATCTCTTTCTTGCGATTTGTAGAGTTCCTCTTCTTTTTGTATTTTTGATTGTATGTCTTTTAGTTCCCTTGATACTGTATCGCGGGAGCTACAAACCTGTGAATAAAATATTATCACCTTTACATTGCACACAGTACAAATCCACGCTAATAATTATTATAAAGTGTAAGTGAGTTTTTCTGTTTGGTACATCTTAACTACTGAACCAATTTTGAAGAGACAACCAGGTAGCCTTCGAGAAGAGCTAATAATACATGCGGGCGAAGACGGCAGCATCTACTATTATTTGCAATAATTATAATTACGTCCAGAAAAGGAAATATCGTAGAAAAAAATACTGGAAAGAGGTAAAAAGGGGACGAAATCGCAAATCACGTGAAAGAAATTGTAAGAGTGCAAACTAGAGAAAAAACCGGCCACGAGCATGTCGGGCCATGCTCAGTATTATAGGGTTCCTTAAGTAGGTCTAATTACAAACGAATCAAATCGAATATTAATCATTACTATTTTAGTTTTTGCAAACAGCGCCACCTAGCGGTAAATTTAAGAAGTGTGTCATATCAATATAACACAAAGTTTCTTTTTGTGATTTTTAAAAATAGAAAGTAACTAAAGGAGCATTATTTGCTGAGATCATTTTTATCTAAGGTCAATGACCTATTAACTAGGACGTGTTAAGTATTTTTCAGTTTTCTCACTATTACTCAAAAATGTATAATCACATTATACTCGAAATAATTTTAAAAGAGAGTTTTTATAAAGATCTATCAATGTGGAAGACTATAAGTTTCGACGTTGCATAGTTTAGAAATGGCAGGGGGGGGGGACACATTGCAAGCCACTTTGGCGTAATGTATTTCCCAGATGGTATACTTACCTGATAAAAAAGTTATGTATGAAACATTACCTTCATTTTAGTAGACCTATTCAATGATACCCCAAAGGAGGGGGTGCAGCGAAAAAAATATTTCATCCCCATTTCACATGTATGGGCGCCACCCCTAAAATACGTTATCAAGATTTTTTTATTCTTTTAAAATTGAGATCTATATCTAAACCATTTTTTAACAAAATTTCATTTACTTATGTTTATAACTGTAGAAGTTATTAAGCTGTAAAGGATTAGGACAGTCGGACGGACATGACGAAACTATAAGGGTTCCTTGTAGGACTACGGAACCCTAAAAAAGAGAGAAACAATATATTACATTATAAAATACTCCTCATCATTTGCCTATTACTGTCCTACTGCTGGGCACGGGCCTCTTCTCTGAATAAGAAGGATTCGGCTTTAGTGCAACACGCTGGCCTATTCCGGGCCCCCTGCATGGATGGCAAGCGGTCAACCGGCTAGGCAATCACTGCTCCTCCAAGCATAAAATACTCCTACAAACCTGCAAATATAATGTCTTGAGCTCTCCATTCTCCTTGAGCGTATCTTTGAGCTGTCCACTGTACCGTTCTAATTCACGTAGCAAGTCCGCGTTCGCTTCTTGTACAATGGACGCACGGCTACCTTTCTCTGCCTTCAGTTTATCGTAATCTAATTCTAGTTGGGTGTGTTTGAGATCCAACTGTGGGGAAAGGAATAAAAATGAATTTAACCATATCTACTGCAGAGGCACAATTTTGTGGATTATAATCATGTACACCACTTCTACCACTATTTACTGTACCAACATTTTTAAGTTCACTCCTGACTTCCTCCAGCTCCGCCTGCAGTCCTTCGTTCTGGTGTTTGTAGCTCTCTAGCAGTTCACTGTCAGAGTTACTGCCCAGCAGCTCCAGTTTATTCTGCAGTACTGCCACGCGAGAGTTGAGCTGCATCTCTAAGCCTTTTTGCTCTTCTAATTTCGCTCGAAGATCTAATTCTTGTTTACGATGCTGTTCGATCTTTTTGTCCCTAAAAGTTTGTATTTTTATACGGTAAAACGTTGAGATAATAATACATTTTGTCATAAAAAAAGGCAATCAGTTTTTGTTACTAAAATGAGTTTTGTAAATATTTAGATCTGCTTTTTAATACCTACATAGCAATTTTACTGTATGTGACCGTGCAACTAGAGCCTGACGTTTCAAAAGTGCCTGTAATTAGGTTTATTTGAAATAAAAAAACATTTGAATTTTAATTTATGTGATTTTTTTCGTTACCTTTTGCTTATTTCTTCCTGCAATGTGGTCAATTTTTGCATTTGTATTTTATATCGACTTAAAACTTCTTTTAATGTTGATAGCTTTCCTGGCGAAGGTTGTTCACCTAAAAGGGCAAAAATATGAATTTATAATTTTAAGGCCATTTGTTTAAGTATTGAAAGCTCACAAAGAAACTATTCAAAGTATTGAACTTTGTATTGAAAGTTTACATTCATTGGTTGGCATGGAAGTGGATGGATGTTCGAAAAAGATTGAAATAAAATTACCAATATACGTATTTTCTGGAAGTGATTCCATTAATATTTGATGTAGTGTTGTTCTCCAATTTTCATATTCCTTTTGAGTAGCGGTCAGTTTGTTCCTGTATAGAACTAATTCATGTGCCGTCAATTCCAGTTTGGACTGAAACAAAAACAGATATTTTTATTATTATAAAATTAACTTTAAATATAACAAGGATAATGTGTATGGCGTGTTTTCAAAAGTCGCTGCACACTTAAGAAACAAATTTGAGTCACTGGTAAGTGGTAGCCAATCGCTAAAACCGTAAACATTCCAACATAAATGTGATTAAGCGTAACTTCGCACCTACCGGTTAAATTCACCCCCCATCGGGCCTTAGCCCGGGGCGTAGCTTTCACACGTAACCGATTTCTTATATTTTATAGGTTCTAAAAATATTTTAAATGCCGAAAATTATTCTTTAGGGACCAACTTCTCTACAAAACTTTATTTTTTTGTAGAAATCCTGCCATGATTCTTTAACCAATTATACTGAGATAACGATCGAAAATGTTGGCTGGCTTTTTTTTGGCTTCTGTGGTATATAAGCTCTTAGCAGAAAAAAGCCAGCGACGATAGTATTATTACCTTTTTTGTTAAGGAAGAAATCCTCAATTCCACCCAAAGATACCAAGAGAGACTAAAAAGGCATCCAAACAAACTTACGGCAAAGCTGATCACCAGAAGCTATGAAAAACGGCTCAAAAGAAAGGACATCTTAACGCCATGAATGGTGATACTTTATAAGAGTAGTTGCCCTCACTGGAGGACACGCTCACAATTTTACGGCTGGCGACACCGTTCCACCAACCGATTGATCTGAATTATGTTGGGTGTTTTGGGAACGAAAATTTTGCAACAAAAAAGAAATACGACACTTTTACCTGATTTTTAATTTTATTCCCACTGCATAACTCCTGAATCCACCAGGTTCGGTCTGCCAGATCGACGGTTTTCGGAAAAGTTCAGGCTAGTAGTTACCTAAGTTTCATCGACGACAAAGTTACCTGAGCTTTTTGGTAGTTATCTCATAGTCCAAATGTCAATCTACTTACTCCCAGCTCCTTCACTTGTTCCCTTGCTGCGTTTTTCTCAGTGCTCAGTTGAGACACTTTTTCCTTTAGTCGCGCGGTTTCTCCGTTGCCCAGCCTACTCTGTGCTGCCTCTAGTTCACTCGCTAATCTATTTATAGTGGCGCCTTTCTCTATCAATATATCTTCTTTTTCTCTATCTTTCTCCATACATCGTCTTTCTAGTGTCTTTACTTCGTTTTCCTACAGATCAAATGATTAAATAATGATATGTTGTATGATTATGAATAAATTAGTGGAGAGAGTACTAGAACTACTTACTTTTTCGTCAAGTCTGCTCTTGGCTTTAGTCAAATCGTTTTGTATTCTATCCATTTCTTCTCGATGTCTGGAAAATTATATTACACATTTTGTACTAAACACACCTCGAAACAACCATTGTAGAATTGCCATGGACGACGTCTTAGCCAGTAATCAGAATGACTGGAGTATAAATACCTAAAGTTAGCGAGAAAACAAGAGAAGATATAACGGGTTGTTACAAGCATCAAATTATTAATTTATTTTTCTCCCACTTGCTCGGAAATTGGTTCATTATTCAAAAAAAAGAATACAACAATCGGCTCTTTTCCGTACGCAACGAAATAACAGGCCGGTAATGTCCAACAGGACAATAATATAAATTGCTGGACACTTTTTATTTTTTAAATTATGCTACCGAGGTTTTTAAGTACACACTTACATAAATTAGATGTTTTTAGGTACAAAATATTTATCACTATACAGGCTGAATGCGCATTTTTTTTTTCAAAACTTTGAAAATAGAACAAGAAACGCGCGCGGGCGAATTGGTGTGAATGAAAATGAGATACTGTTGAATTAATTTGTGTTGTGTTTCCTCGCAAATGAGAGAAAAGTACTATAAAGTCTCGGCCGAAATAGCAATGAACGGCCTCGTTTAGTTAAAAAGGACTCGGCTTGCGCCTCGTTCTTTTTAAATCACTTGGGAAGTACTCGGCTTCCAATATTGCACGGGCGTAAATTGCTTCATTTCAGGCCTCGACAGTAATGTACTATTGATTGATTCCAGAATCCCGGGATTCATGTACAGTCGACCGCACGTCAGTGGTAACACTTGAATTACGAAAACGACCTTTACTGCTTAAGAAAGAAATAAAGACGCTGTCAAAGCTAGTCTTGTTTTATTGCTCCATGATAGCTTTGATAGGTCGTTAGTACACTACACTACGCTTCATGCTTTGCAAGTATGCTGACGTGCAGTGAACATTTTAAGTGGTAACGTAAGCAAGTACCTACTACGATGGCTAATTTACCTAGCATAACATCACGCCTGTATTTCCCCGAAGGGGTTCCAGAGGTGTAATAGTACACTCACATTTCGCCAGTTATGTTATAGTACCATGTAAGTTGTCTGCAGAATAACGGCTTTCCGGACAAACCCCCGTGGTTTTTGGTTTGCTTTTGTCATAATAATGTATGTTTAAATAAAAATAAAGGAAAAAAAAATATGTAGGAGGGGGCCAGCCTATTGCTATTGACCGGGCACAAATCCAGACTCCGGGCTGCTACTGAGAATTTCCTAATGAAAAAACCCAATAACACTTTGCCCGACCCGGGAATCGAACCCAGGACCCCACGCACAGCAGTCGCGCTTGCAACCACTACACCACCGAGGCAGTCACCTAAACAGTTTTATAATACTGGGAACCCGGAGGCATGCATATATTAACAAAAGGTTTGATATGATCAATCCCAAATCCCTTAACTTACTCCAATCAGTGGTGCCTACACATTAAGCAACACTACAATTCCCGGCAATCCTTTTTTTTATAAGTTCGATGGTTTTAACAACTCTTGTGGTGTCATCTCGCCAGCTTTAGGTATTGCTACTCCAGTCATTCCGATCACTGATCATAAACAATTGCATTTTATGAACATTTCGACGTTATAGACCTTACCTATTTTTAAACGTAGTTATTTATTTTCAAATAATACCACAGTAGATAAACATATTATGTACCTGTCTTGCTGTTCCCTAAATATGGCATCTGTATCATGCGTGTGAGCCACCTGAAAGAGAAAAAAATTAAGACAAATATTGTTACGACGGAGGGTTAAGCAGAGTGGACTGAAATACTTCAACCTCGATTTTCCTGGACTTAGAGACGTTTTCAGCAGGCTGAAAACGTCTTCAGCAGGCTGAGAAGGCTCTATCACATACCAAAGATTCAAAATTTTTAGTAAGTTACCGTCGTTTTCAGGCGCCTGAAACATGTTCTCAGGCCGTTTCAGGAGCCAACAAATCCGATGCCGACATTTCCTGAAAACCCATTTTCAGGCGTTTTCAGGACCCCTTATGGCCATTTGACACCCACATGTAAAATTGTTGAAGAGTGAGCGAGATAGAGCTACTGTAAGACAAGGATAGACGAGATTCGACAAGCTTCGAGAACCTTTTTATTCTAGAAGTGAGTGAGTGAGATAGAGGATAGATGAGGTTAGACGAGGTTCGAGAACTTTCTATTTCGAGAATGTGCAAGTGAGAAAGAGTTATCTTATGGCAAGGATAGATGACGTTCGAGGACTTTCTAGTACCACGACTCGCGGCCTATATAAACGGCGCAGCTCAGCGCCAGTGGAGTTCAGTTGGAGTTTAGTTTGGATCAAGCGATACAAGCGATAACATCGAAGCGATACTCGGAGCGATCTAACTAGTAACTTTGTGTGTTAATTAGCGATTCAGTGTAATTGTTCTGTAATAAAGTGTTCTCTACGCAGTTAATTGGCTTTCTATCCATATACGAACCCTCAGCTCGTAACAATATTTTAAAAGTTAGGCGCGGCTTACACTAAAGAGAGCTCGGTTTTGACACAAAACCATCACCACGAAAGAAGGAAAGATTTTTTTGGCAAAAGACACTGATACACAATTACAAACAATACACAATTTAGTAAGTCATAAGTCGTAAGTAAAAATAAATATCTTTTTGTTAATTTATAGGTGCAGTGTGCCCAGTGACTGTGCCAAATAGGTCCAGTTCAGCATAAATGCCAAGCAACTAGTGCCTGACGCTGGTTTTCAACTGAACCTATTATTAGTTACTACTCCAACTAAGTTACTACGTGGCGGATATAAACCAGTAAAAAATATATTTTTTTATAGTATTATAGAATGGCGAAACGAGCTAAAGGCCCACCTGATGTTAAGCGGTTACCTTTGTCCATAACAACTTCAATAGTCCACATCTCGGCCACTCAATACAATATAAATGCTAGCACCACCTACATACACAAGATTACATCTGTATACGAACGCACACACACGTGTAGGTTAGGGATGCTCGCCGCTCGTAACGCCCCGACTGGGTTCCAAGCGCTTCTCAGTTAAGTAGTTCTCAGAGATGGCGTGCTTGTATAGCGACAGGCGATTGACATCCATTGCAATATTGCAGTCCAATTGCCGTCAGACTGCGGGTGCGTGCAAGGCGCGGGTGAGGAATCTTAAAATGGCGGGGGGCGTTGATTGGCCGTTCTCTACGTTAGTACTATTAGATATTCTGTGCCTAGTCTTATGCCTAGATGGTACCGCAAGTCGGTTCGCCAAACTGAGACATGAAGATGGAAAGTCTCATTGTGTAGTGTTTTTTTTTACTATTTACCTGCAGAGTATGTAGTCTTTGCTGCACATCTTGCAGACTAATATTAGCAGAGCGCAGTTCCAGTTTGAGCTGTTCCTTCTCCTGGTCGCTTTCAACCAGCTTCTCAGTCAGATTGTTTACTTGCTGCTCTAGCTCTATTAACTTGTGCTTGCTCGACGCTGGAAAAAACATGCAATTATTAATTCATTTATAAATTTTGGAATCTACCCTAGAAACTGCTTGAAAAAGGCGGGGTATTTGTAAGTTGAATAATAATGTAAGTTTAATTATGAACTCTTTTATAATAATACTGTGTACAATAATAATAATTTACAATTATAATAAAATATTTCAATTAATTTTAATAAAAAAAAAAAATTTGTGGGTAGGCCCCCCACGAGGTGGGCCGACGACCTGGTGAAGGTCGCGGGAATCCGCTGGAAGAATCACTCAATTTACGTCAAATCAAAAGAAATTGCAAAACATATTTTTGAAACCTTTTTTGTAAAGGAAAATAAGATATGATTTTTTGCTTTAAAATACCTATGCATTTATTGTAAATATTGTTATAATCATTTTAAATTAACTGAAATATTACTTATAAAATCGATATTAATGAATACACCCAAAAACTTGAAAAGCTTATCCAACGTTATTTAAAAAATACGCACAAAATCGATTAACAAAATAATTATATCTTGCAACACCATACTTGATGTTTGGATGTCCTTATGGGTGATTGGGTGTTTTCAGTTATATCGCCCAACGATGCACGGAGCGTACTTATCAATCAGTTATGGAGTTGGAAAAAAATAGATTTCTCTTAAACCAGGGTGAAAAAATTAAAATCGTTTGCAGAATAATAAAAGATAATTCTTGGTCTACAAAATAAGACTAAAACCGCCGTGACATTTTTTTGAGGGGCCTAAAGCTCCTAAGAGAATGGGCAATGTCCTTTTATCCTTACATTAACAAAGCAGTAAATCTTTGCATACAATCTTTTAGTTTCTGCTTTTCATTATTATCTGTGTTGTGATAATTTAATATTACCTCTAAAACCGCAATTAAGGTTGAAATTTAAATACCAAGTAATGACCTTCCTCAGTTCTACTTTGTCTGTGACAACACAATATAATAAAGCTAAGCTGTGAGAATAAAGTTGATATTCTAATACCGAGCAATTGATGAGCTTCCTCGGTTCTGCTTGGCTCTGTCAACACAATATAACACCTAAGCTGAGAGAACAAAGTTAATATTCTAATACCAAGCAAGTGATGAGCTTCCTTAGCTCTGCTTAGTCTCTGTGAACACATTATAACACCTAAACTTTTGGAATATGGTTGATATTCTAATACCAAGCAAGTGATTAACTTCCTTAGCTTTCTTAGTCTGACAACACAATATAACACCTAAACCGTTAGGATAAGGTTGATATTCTAATACCAAGCAAGTGAATAACTTCCTTAGCTTTCTTAGTCTGACAACACAATATAACACCTAAGCTGTTAGCATAAGGTTGATATTCTAATACCAAGCAAGTGATGAGCTTCCTTAGCTCGGTTTTGTCTGTCAACATGAACCATATCAATAAGGTTTTTATTTTATTACCAAGCAAGTGATGAGCTTCCTGCAGCGACAGTTCTGCCTTGTCTCTGTCGTTGATGGCGGCTGCGAGGCGAGCTCGCAAGCTGTCGATCTCTGTGTCTAACTTCTGCATCTGACCGGCAAGCTGTTGACATTCTTTAACACGAATCTGCTCAAAAAATCCAGTTATTCGATAATTTTCTGTTTTCTTTAGCTATAAGTCTCCCATATAAATCAAATAATAAAATGGATTTCTTGAGAGAGTCAATGAAAATTTATAAACATAATAATAAATTATAATTCCCATAGAAATATCAAGCTAAGGGATTTGTTAACTGTTTTAAATTTGCTGTTGGACATAATATAGAATAAGTACTCACATCATACATAACTTTGAGTTGTTCATTGTTCATGAACTCTTGTCTATCACAGTTACTGATACCATTAATATGACCTGAAATAATAAATAATTTCATATTTATTTTAAATACATAGCTACCTATAAACCACATAGAGACCCCTCTGTGCTTCGGAGAGTATGTTAAGCTGTCGGTCCCAGTTGCCATATGAATATCTATGGCAGTTGTCACGGGTAGTCAGAAGCCCGAAAGTCTGACCTTAGGATACCCTGGTTAATGGGTTGTGGAGGTCTGATGGCAGTTGCTCCATGTAAAACACAGATTTTTTGCCATATCCGACCCCAACATAATTGGGAAAAGGCTCGGACATGGAAGAGCTACCTATAAACAATAGTCAGCCATAGGTCCAGCGCCACATGCAGGGCTAGTCCAGACTCCAAGCAGAAGATAACTCCAGAGTTGTCTACATGATATTAATATTTATTTATTTATTTATTTATTTATAGTTAATTAACACGGTACAAAAACCAATTACATTAATTAACATAGAGAAGATACACGATATAATGATGATAATACAATTTACATATATGACAATAATAAGTATATTGATGTGAATATTTTTACAGTGAGAGAGAAATTCATTGCACAATTTTTTTATGGTAAATGTTACTAAATAATCCCATAAAACTTCATGATACTTTTATTGCTTAGGTAAAGTCTAACAAAGCAATTAGTATACAGGATTGCCAGATAAAGACGAAGATTTCTCAAGAAATTATTATAGAACTGTTTGATTAGGGTTTTGTATAAATACAGTTTAATTTTTTCTTTTATTAAAATATTGTTTCACTCGAAAACATCTATAATCTTCTGAGAAAACTTCATTTATATCTGGTGAACCTGGATACTAATTGCTTTGTAAGACTGTACTTACACATGATTACAGATACATAATATAATAAATAAACATAATAAACATTGGTTGCAAGGAATTAAAAAAACAAGAGGGAATGGGTATTACAATTACTTAGTATGAGAACCAGTGTCACCAACAGTGGCGGCTATATCTTAAGTGCACTCGTGCGCTGCACTACCAGTTCATAAATTCATAATACCTTTAAAAAGAATCACAAAATATCTAAAACATCAATATTACGCACCTACTTTATACTTACGAATAGTTATGAAGTAAGGACAAATCAATTTAATCTTTATGATTCTGTTTTTTTTTATTATTATTATTAATATTTCGTATGCCTATCGGCGGGACGTGGAGATTCTGTATTTTTTAATAACTTCTTGATTTAACCTGTGTTCACAAAATAAATGAATATGAATATGAAACTTAAGAATAACTTCTTAAGTTTCACATTCAGACTTATGTTCGCTCGAACAAAAAAGCCCCGTGCGCTTCGCGGAGCGCACGCATAGCGCTCATACAACTTCAATGAAATACGAGCTACATCACCTGGCGCGTGATACGGAAGATAATTAGCACATTTACTATGAAGTAACTAGCCTAGATTCGTGCGCCGCACGGCCCGAATATTACCGAGATTGAATGATCGTTGACGAAATGCACTCGATGCGAGCTAATGCATGCCGGCCGAAGGACGGTAAGGGCGTTGCCCTCTCCTTGTCGTAGTTCCCGCGCTCTTTTAAATTTCTCCTTGTTTTATTATTATTTAGTGTTTTTAAGTTACTGTGACTTTTTAATGGTGTAAAAATTAGCATTGACTTCCATGTTGATTGCTATAGTAGTAGTATTTAATAAAATAAACTTTTGTATTCGGTATTGTAAATAAAACAATGCAGTACACCACCGCCACTGGTCACCAAACTCACACATTTACAACTGAAATAGTGCATTACAGTACACAAAAAACTTACCTCTATAATCTTGCTGATAGTAATGATTCTGTCCATCACCAGCTCCATATGGACTGAACTGTGCTTTCAAGGCTTCTTCCTGAAGCCTCATATGTCCCGCATGGTTCTTGGGAGTCTCACAGTAAAGCTTGGGTGACTCAGAGCCATGTTGAGTCTCTTTTAAGTGATTTAAGGACTCTACATAGGTTGGAGGCAAGCCTGTCCTTGTTTGTTGGACTGTGAAGTTAGAATGTTAGTTAAGAATGTCAGTAAAGGCAAGTATGCAATAATATAGGAAATTGTTTTCTTTTATTAATTTCTGAATGAACAGTCAAGATATTGATAGTAACAAAACCAGTATAAGCAGATCCTGTTTTGTATGAAACTTACTTAACCAGCCAGTTCCGTTTTTAAGCATTATCAGCCGGGTTTAATAGAGGTAATATGCAGTTGACTGTAAAATAAGTGGATAGTAATCATTTTCTAATTTTGTTTAGTGTTGAATATGTTATGTTAAATATTCACTCTTAAAATATCTGTTCATGTTTTATTTAAGAGTAGCCTAGCCTATGCCTGCGGCTTTGACTGTGTGGATGTTGTTTATCACACAACCCTCGGGAACTGTTTATCTTCCTGGGATAAAAAGTAGCAGATTATGTACTATCTGTATGCCAAATTACATCCAAATCCGTTCAGCCCTTATGATGTGATTGAGTAACAAACATCCAAACATCTTCACAAACTTTCACATTTATAACATTAGTAGGATTGTACCTATTTGCCAATGTGAGAATCCTTTGGTAACAAGCCTAGCTAAACGTTAGAATAGTAATTCTTTTTACAGTAAGGCATTAAATGTTAGGAATACTATAAAAAGCAATTTAAAGGGTCATAATATCATGATAATAGAATAAAACAAAATACCCACTCTTTTAGTACAAGTACTGCATTTGGTAGGTACATCTACAATGTATGATTGATTGAAATAAACATTAAGCAGAACTTACCGCCATTACTTTGAGCTGGGTCTAACGTATAGTTACCACTGCTGTTGACTGAACTAGCTTCATCGTCATCCAACAGATCATCAAAAGCATTAGCCAACTTGTGCTTCAACTAAAAACAATAAACATAAAATATGTAATAATTGCTATGTTATTGTCATGAAAACTTATATTGTTTACATTCTTGTAACAAACACTAATGGTAAAGTTTCAAGGGCATGTGATTACCTCCTCATTCCGTCGCTTCTGATCTTCAAGTTCTTCCTGCTCTTCAAGCCTATCTTGAGCACTATTGTTTATGTGGATACTCGCGGCGCCTTGAAACAAGCTCATACCGGGACCATCCATATCGGATATTTACCGTCCCACAATACGAGGCAGTATAAAAGTTTCGCTACAATACATAAAACTTCAGTTCACTGTTAAACAATCGTAACAATAAATTCCTTTACAGCGTGTGTAGTAGTTTTTTTGTAAAATGATTAAAATATGAACCAAATACCTAACCAAAACAAGTTTTTAACCACAGACCAAAGAGAATATAACCACTACATTTACCACAGTAGAGTTGTGTCCACAGACTAAGAAGTGTTGGTTGTGTCACTCATATGAGGCACCTCAAATGTCCCATACAAAACGACAGAATGTCGCAACACCTCAAAAATATTTTTTGTACCACTACACTGGGACAAACACCAAATGAACCGAGAGTGACGACTTGAAGCATGTACCATGAAAGAACGGCGTTGCTTCATAACTTCACTCACTCAGACCGACTGTGACACTGACGCGTGCATGAATAGGACAATATGAGGGACAATAGGACAAATGAAGTTCGTAACATTGAATATTTGGAATATTCGACAATTTTCGGTTGTTTGGTGTCGCTGGTCATAGCCAAAGTTTTGACATGGTTTTTTTCGTTTAGTTTGATTTAAATTTGATTTCCAATATGTGATTGCCACATCCTTTTATTAAAAATAATAAATTAATATTTAAAAATTATAATAATTAAAACAAAAATATTAAATATTATTTTTAAATACCCAAGACTCCAGTTTATTTTTCAATTAATAATATTATTAAATATTATTTTTAAATACCCAAGACTCCAGTTTATTTTTCAATTAATCGGCCGTTTAATCAGCAAAACACTATAATTCCCTGGTTAACGACAGTTTAGCCAAAATTCCAGTACATTTTTCGTGTAGTCGGCTGTTTAAGCAGATAATTAACGCTAATGAACACTTGTCTTAGGCCGGTCTTCATCAAAGATAATTCTCTGGTTAAACAACCGTTTACCCACGATTCCAGTTATTTTTCAATTAATCGGCTGTTTGCTGAAATTTTGGCTAAACTGTCGTTTAACCAGGGAATTATAGTGTGTTGCTGATTAAACGGCCGATTAAATAAAAAATAAATTGGAGTCTTTGGAATTAACAATGTTGATATTGTATTATATAACGCAACGCACGCAATACTTTTGCCAACCAATATAAGAATCGGATCTATATCGAAAACGACGTACCTATACTAACTACCTACGATATCACCACAACTATGCTCATCTGTCGATACTTATATAGTTTCAGAAAATATATAGTTTCAAAATCCGATATCAAATATCGGTACCTATATAGTTTCGATTTGATACTCGGCAAAAGCTATATTACCCACTCCTATCTTAGACAATATAAGCTCAACTCAATGTATTAATGTATTTCAGTGTATTATATGTCTCAGCAACATGACATTGTCCCACCTAATTTGAAGTGTGACAATGTCTTAATGTATTTCAGTGTATCAAATGTCTCAGCAACATGACATTGTCCCACCTCATTTGAAGTGTGACAATGTCCCACCTCATTATGCAGAATGAGTTACTCATACAAACTCATTGATTTTGCGTGTCCTACCCAACTCTCCACAGACCAAGTAGAGGTGTTTTTAACACAGGGGTTAAAAAGCGTTCACCAATGTTGCCAGTTAATCACTTATTTCAGTATATTAAAAATTAATCAACAATCGTACTGACCACAGACTGATTACTATTAGTGTCCGACCGAAACAGGATTTTCAGCCGAAACCGAAACCGTAACCGAACCTTCGGTCTTGGTCCCAGTTTCGGCCAAAACCGAAACCGAAACTTATTTGAATTTTTATAGCATGTTAAATCTATTGTATTTTTACGCATATATAAACAGTTAACACGTGCAAGTGTGAGTCGAACTCACGCAGTAGGTTCCGTACCACCCATTGATACCCTATAGAAACTGATTTAATTTACGAGAGTTTATCAAAAGACATCAACGACGTACGTGATATGTGAATTTTTGCATCTCTTTCTTACGTAGGTACCACCACATATGTCTACATTTGCCCTGTGTTTAGTATTTGTTGCTAAACTGCATAGTATGCACTATAATCAGACCAAGTTTGACGCTGGTATGTATTACCGTTTTGAAGATAGAGCAGGAACAAAAACGTTGAAAAAAATCCATGTTTCTCGAGGTTTCTTGTATGGGGAGTATGGGGACCCCCTTGGGTTTTAGACAATTTTTATTTTTAGTATTTGTCGTGATAGTAGTCATAGTAGTAGTAAATAATGAAATTTAACTAGAAAACTTTCCCGTACTACTGTACTACGCGTCCGAATTGACAAAGCACCTCGCGTACTAAAGGGAAAAAATGCAACATGACTAATAGTACTGAAGGTCATTCACGGTAATAGTTAAATCACCGGAGGAAGTTGTGTATCGGATTTACGGGGCAGTTCGAATACGGGTAAGAAATTTAATCCAACAACAATTACAATCAAACATCACAAGTATCTTCACACATCTTTTA
Organism: Asteroscopus sphinx; assembly: GCA_949699075.1. Taxonomy (NCBI): domain Eukaryota; kingdom Metazoa; phylum Arthropoda; class Insecta; order Lepidoptera; family Noctuidae; genus Asteroscopus; species Asteroscopus sphinx. The sequence goes on along the minus strand of OX453022.1, from coordinate 12,684,608 downwards.
AGTGTTACATTAATTTGTACATAAATTCATAGTGTATAAGTTCTAGGGAATAACTCAACAGAACCAAATAAAATATCTAATGAATTATATTCTATTACAACTTACAACCTATGACTAGCGACAAACTTCGTCCAATCATGTGACTTTGATCCAAGAAATTGGATGATTTTCATCAATGTATGTAAAAACCAGTATAAAAATGACTTTGGTAAAAAGATAAAGAAAGAAGAAAAGTAAAAGATAAAGCCGAAAGCACCAAAGACCACATACAAAATTCGCGCTCGCTTCGCTGGCACTGTTAGATTTACTTCTGCTGATTTCCTCTTCCTAGCCGTAACTACCTATAATGCAAGTAAATATTGCGTTATATTTTCATTCATGCTTTCTTCTTGTTTTTGCAAAAGTAAGAAAAACAAAACGAGCTCGCTGCGCTTGCACCCTATTATCTGTCTTATGACTAATTGCCATATTGCAAAACGTTTTGGTGTTTGATTATAAGAGAAGAATCGTCCCTTACTTTTGGGTAAGCAAAATCCTGAATCCACACAGGTTGACATTCTTGAAAAATAGGTATACAAAAAATAAATATTCGCCACCTCAGGCCCCCTAATATTTCTATCACGTTAGTGTGGCGTGACGCCCATTAGATACCTGATTTAGAACTATAAACGAAAAGGTAAAAACCATGGTATAATAAGAATGGTAAAAAAATAAAAAACTTTTTTTTGTAATCTTTTTTTTTATTCGGGTAATTTCTTGCGGTTTCGAACTTTTTCTTGTTTGATTGCCGGTGTAACCATAGAGTTCGTCAGTATAGAAATGTCTTTGGGTGTAACGTAGTGATTATACGATATACGTAGTGATTATTTTCTCTGTGGTGATTAACTGATTATTTTCTCTGTTATTGCCGGCAGCGTTGCCAGACGTGCGATAATTATCGTAAATTTACGATAATTTCAAGTCCTTTGCGATAAAAATAATAGCAAGGTATCGCACGATAGTTTTACTAATTCATACGATAATTTAAGTAGCACTGCGATAATTTTGAGGCAGAGTGACATCAACCAAAATTAACAATAAGCTAAGGCATTATTCTCGTTTCTTTCACTCACTCTCACTATGTGTGACGCATACGACAGACTGAACAAGATGCACAAAAAAGACCGAAAAAAGCTATGTCCTGTTCTGGCTGTTCTACTCGTTTATTTTATTCGGTCTGTGTGAGTTCATTCCTAGTTCAGTCAGATCTAGAGTCAGACATTCAGACTGAGTGCAATTGGATTAGTTATCTGTTTTGTATGCCTGCTTTGCATTGTTTCGTTTTAATTGTTACACGCTGCTAACTGGAACAAAAATAAATATTTATTTTATTTTTCTAATAATTTTCTGATTTTATTTATAACTTATCTATAAATAAAAATGAATGTTTCTTTGTTTGTCACTGTTTGTCCCGGACGTGTTCTTATAACATTCATCCGATTGGAATGACAATCTTGGTAAGTTGTTGTGCGAGAGCCCGCGAAGGTTTTTGTAAAACAAAAATAGCTTTGCAACGCATAAACACACAAAAATAGCTTTGCAGGGCACAGCTATGGTGTTAAAAAGAACACACTAATCGTTAGAACCTTTGAACATAAACCTTATAATATCAATTTTGTATAAGAAAGCGTATGCGATAATTATACGATAATTTTTTCCTCGATCTGCGATAGTTTCAATCTTGCCATCTGGCAACACTGATTGCCGGCAACACTGGTGCTTTTGGTTAAGTTTGGTTATAAAAATAATAAAATTTAATTTTATTTGAAATAGTATTAATTATTTTATGTGCTATTGCATTTAACTGATTTAGTTTAAAAATGGCATTCCGTCCTGTGACGCATGTTCTTTTTGACATGGATGGCTTAATTCTGAGTAAGTTTCAAGTGTTTTGTGTATTGTGCAAAGAGTAACTTATTTTTTGGATCTGAGATAATTGGACTAATTGCTTAACGGCCAAAATTAATATCCAATCTATCCACGATTTGCCCTACTAGAGATACATTAATCTAATTAGAGATCACAGACATAGTGAAAAATATATTAAATATATTTTTTACTAAAGCTGTGTTAGAGATAGGAATTTGACATAAGCTCCATACAAAATATGTTTAATTTCTATCTCTAGTAGGGTAAATCGTGGATAGATTGGATTTTAATTTTGGCCGTAAGTGGTAACCGGTAGCTAAACAATAGAATACATTATAATTTTCCTTTTTTTTTTGACGCAATTGAGTCTAATCAAGACATTATAATACTTATTTAATCTCTTTCTTCACAAATTAAATTTAAGAAAAATATTAAATTAAAGAAATATGAATAAATCATTAACTCAATTTCTACAAGTTAATTCTTTTATGAGGTAGACAAATACGTAATTATTATGACAATCTTTTATTATAGATACTGAAGAGTTATACACAGTGGCATTTCAAAATATTGTGTCACATTATGGAAAAAATTACACTTTTGATTTGAAACTGAAACTCATGGGGTTACAATCACATGAAACTGCCAAAATCATATTATCTGAACTTGAGTTACCCATGAGCATTGAAGAATTTATTGAGCAAAGTAAAAAACAATTTGAAATGTTATTTCCTGATACACAACTCATGCCAGGTAAATAATAAAATAAATAAAAATTTGTGGTAAGGGTCTCTGGTTGTAGCACCCATCACTTAACACAACATAAACAATTTATAGGTGCAAAGCGGCTGATAGAACATTTTCACAAAACTAATGTTCCGATTGGACTTGCCACAAGTTCTAGCAAAGACAGTTATGATTTGAAAGTGAACAAACATCACAAAGAGCTATTTACCCAATTTCCGATCAAGACATTTGGCTCATCAGATCCTGAAGTAAAGAATGGAAAGCCTCATCCAGACATATTTCTGGTTTCTGCTAGTAGATTTCCAGAAAAACCAAAACCGGAACAGGTATTACACTAACATTATTTCAGTAAAGTTTATAGTTTATGCTTTTAAAGATGCATTAAGTTACTAAGGAGTGTTGTAATATAAATAAACTGAATAAGCCATCAATTCCAAGTAGGTTGAAAAGAGAGATGGACAAAGCATTAAGAATTTAAACCATAAAACAACATTAAACCTTACCTTACATAAAAATTTGCAATTAATAAAACATTAAATAAAATTATATTGATAATGTTTTTAGTGTCTCGTCCTTGAGGATGCAGTAAATGGAGTGATAGCGGCCAGGGCTGCAGGCATGCAAGTAGTGATGGTACCAGACCCAAGAGTTAATAAGAGTTTAACAGCTGAAGCCACCCTCGTCCTAGACTCCTTACTAGACTTTAAACCTGAGCTCTTTGGCTTACCACCATTCACTTCATAGGGATATTCTGAAATAAAAATACTATAATTTTTTAAATCAAACATAAATACCTGTGATTTATTTCACAGATTATTCCTGAAAAAAAGTTCCATAGTGTTATTATTTGTCTACCTCATGAATACAAAACATTTTTTATAATTAGCATTTAGGATACACATACTAGACCAAATAATTGTATTACTTTTACACTTATTTATCAAATTATAAACTTTTTTATTAACACCTATATTAAGACACAATATAAACTGATACCTGCCTATAGTAATATGCATGTAAGCATGTATCTTCTCTAAGATAATATTATCGGTAGGTACATTCAACATCAAAATTCAGTGATGATTACTCAGATTGAAAAAAAGTTTTTATTTATTAATAACATCAATCAATCAACTCAGCCTATCGCAGTCCACTGCTGGACATAGGCCTCTCCTTAATAACATGACAAAAGTGAATTATTTACAGTATAGAATCATGATATTTTTAGACAAACATTATTATGCCCTGATATAATTAATTTATAAATTCCAAATTATTCATTGACTTTTGCTGTTGACTGTACTCTTATTATTTATTATTATTTTCAGCCTATATTGTCCCACTGCAGGGCAAAGGCCTCTCTTTCCTTATTCCACTCTTTCCGGTCAAGCGAAATTGTGAACCAGTCTTTTCTATACGAGTCCAGCTCGTCCCGCCATTTTCGCCTGGGTCTGCCGCGATGCCGTTGCTCGTATTTCGGGATCCACTCGGTACAAATTTTAGGCCATAAATTGACTGACATTCGGCAAACGTGTCCGGCCCAGTCCTACTTAAGCTTGGCAGCTTACTACTCTTAACTTATATATTATGTACATACAACTAGGTAGGCTAATAATCGAGAACAGTACAAAACAGTGATCTTTATTATGTGATAGTTACCTACATTAAGTCTTTTGAGATAAGATAAAGATTGACATAACAACATCTCCTAGTGACTAGGACCTAGTCATATGGCAATGCCAAACTAGCAATAAAGTGTAGATTGATATTACAAGATTTATACACTAATTAATTTGTGAAGTTAATTAATATACTTAAACAATAAAAATACTTAATTTATAAACAATAAAATGTTTAAACCAGTGACACATGTTTTGTTTGATATGGATGGTTTGTTACTAAGTAAGTTTTAAAACTGAATGTATAACATTTTTCTATCTCTTCTCTCTCTTCTCTTTTATTAACATAATGCTTATAATGTATATTTTCCAGATACAGAGGACTTGTATACAATAGGATTTCAACAAGTGGCGTCTCAATTCGGTAAAGAATTTACGTTTGAATTGAAGAGTAGAATCATGGGTCAGCAGAGTAAAGAGTTCGCGAAGTCTATCATAGATGACCTTGGGTTACCACTCACGGACGAAGAGTTCTTAACAGAGACGCGCGCAATATTCGATGAATTATTTCCTCAATGCAAGATTATGCCGGGTGAGAATGAAGTAACTCATTAAGTTTTCTTATGAAGATTATTTTCATGGACATTGTATCGTATGGCGTAGTAGCGTAACTATTCAACGCATAAATATTCAAAACCTACTATACAATTTATTCTCATTTACAGGAGTTGACAAACTCATTCGTCATCTCCATGAAAACAATGTTAGCATAGGATTAGCAACAAGCAGTAGCAAGGAGTCTTATGATTTGAAAACTGTCAACCATCAGGAGCTATTTGATCTGTTCCCATGCAAAACATGGGGTTCTTCAGATCCTGACGTGAAGAAAGGCAAACCATCGCCTGATATATTTTATGTTGCTGCCAACAAGTTTCCTGATAAACCAACTCCTGAGAAGGTATCTATTTATTTTATGCATCATACATTTTAGAAAAGTGTTTTATAGAAGCCGGTAGATTTTCACTTGTGTGCAAAACAATGTTACAATGTAACGGTGAAGGAAAACATTAAGAGGAAATCCGAAATCCATTTTGTTTCCCAAATAAAGTAAAATATAATTAATTAATGTTATGGCTTGTAGGATTAGTAAGCTGAAGTGGCAGTAGGCTGGCCATGTCTCTCGAAGGACCGATGGTCGCTGAAGCAGACGAGTCCTTGAGTGGAGACGAATCGGCAAACGCAGTGTAGGGCGCCCCCCAGCCAGTGGACCGACGACCTGATGAAAGTAGCTGGTGGGGACTGGATGCGGAAGGCAGAGGACCAAGTGTTGTGGAGCAATTTGGGAGAGGCCTATGTCCAGCAGTGGACTGCGATAGGCTGAGTTGATTGATTGATTGAATGTTATGGTAGATTTCAAGGCTAGGCAAAGGCTAGGAAGTAGGAAGATAACGAATAAATAATATAATTTTGATGCTGAAGTGTTGAATTTTTAGCATAATCTCGTTCCTTACTATTAAGAACATTAAAATTTGTATATAAATGTTAGCTGAATGCCATTAATATACCTACGCATTACAAGTTGTAATTTACAAGTCTACAGTTAATTATAATTTTATCAGCTATAGATCTTGATAAAGAAAATCAAAGAAAAGTGGTTCTGGTGCTCTGATAACTTTCAAGGACTGTTGAATATGTAATACAGTAGGTATTTAATTATTGCAAGGAAGTACAAGAAAACATTGAAAACACTCGGCAAAGTTTGCCAAATGCTGCCCAGCCCGACCGAATCCTTCTGTCGGCTTCTTTCTCAAAGTTGTGTCTACAAAGCTGAATTACCTGCCCTAGGTAGAAGTATTCCGCACCAGTGTGGCTGTAGTGAGGACACGGTTATTCATACCCTTGCATACTCTCCTGCTTGGGTGATGCAGCGCCGTGCTCTCACGCAGCAATTGGTGGAGACCTTTCGCTGCCAGCAGTGGTTAAGGCCATGATTGACAGTGTGGAGGCGTGGGAGGCGGTCGTATCCTTCTGTGAAGAGTTTATCTCGCAGAAGGAAGCGGCAGAGCGGGTCAGGGAGGAAAACTCGCTGATCCAATCCGCCGCAGGATCAGGGTCGGCGCAGGCGGCTTTACGCCGAGCTGATGCCAACCTAACAGGGGCCAGCGGGCGATAGACTGGGGAGTCTGTCTTCCGCATTGCACGGCCCTCGAGATGTGGTGATGGTGATATCCCAACCAATTTCTCCATTGGTTCTCCATGTACCCGGAAATCGCCAAAGAAGAGTCTGTACAGGAAGAAGGACTCGAAAACGGGTCGCGCTGGATTTGTCGTGAATGCCATGCATTGCAGTTCTCGCGGCTCTTCCGGCGAGAGTAGGTACACGGTGGAGTTTTTAGTGGGTGCGAGCCCCAATAACCACGTTGCCTCCCCGGGTGGTGTGGCATGCGGTAGGCATTTTCTCCGTCTCAAAAAAAAGAAAAAGGTAGATGTATACCATTACAACTTCCGAGTGCCGACACTTCGACAAATATTGGTCTCGGCATTACATGCATATTGAACATGACTTTAGTCTTGTCCAGATTCATGCCGAGACCGACACGCCGAGAAGCTCCGTTTAAGCTGTGCAGCATTTTGCCTAGTTTTTCCAGCTACTCGGCCATTACAACGATGTCATCGGCAAAACGGAGATGTGAGACGTTCTCGCTGTTAATGTTGATGATACCCCGTCCAGTCAGACGGCCTCTCCAACGCGTTAGTGAACATTTTCGGAATTTAGTGCTATCAAATTAGTATACGTGTTACATTACTTTGTATTTTAGTGGGCACATTCCGAGATCACGGCTAAACTTATATGGAAATTTTAATTCCGACTAGTGTGACAGCACTAAAATTGTTGCCATCCCTTTCTTGTATCTACTATTAGTGAAAGAGAGCGATAGCTTAAAATAATTTTAGTTTGTGAACAAGAGAATCAACACCATTACATCCCCTTGTCTCGACCCCTCTGCGCAGTTGGATTGGCTTCGTCTTTTGGTCCTGGAGCTGAACGGTCATGGTAACAGCTTTGTATAGGCATCCCAGCATCTCTATATACCGTTCATCAATGTGACATCGCTGAAGAGCATCCACAAATATCCAAGTTTTGATGGAGTCGAAGGCCTTCTCGTAGTCCACAAATGCCATACACAGCGGCTGATTGTACTCTTCAGTCTTCTATACGATCTGCCGAACAGTATGGATGTGGTCTACGATGCTGTAGCCTTTTCGAAACCCAGCTTGCTCTGGTAGCTGGAATTCATCGAGTTTTCCGGTGAGACGACCCTCGAGAACAGCTTGTACACATGACTCAGGAGTGAGATGGATCCGTAGTTCTTCATTAAGGTTTTATCTCCTTTTTTGAAGAACAGTACCACCACACTCCCGCTCCATGCCTCCGGTGTAGAGCCTTGTTGGATGATGGAATTAAACAGACTGTAGCTGCTTTAGGACCGGAGCCCTGCCTGCTTTTAGGAGTTCAGTGGTAATTCCGTCATCGCCCGGATCTTGGCTGTTCTTAAGCATTTCGAGGGCTGGCCTAATCTCGTTCTGGTCAACGTCCGAGAGATCCTCGGTGTGATGGCGCGTGAGCTCTTTTGCCGTCATTGCTAGGAACCGCTGCGCTGGTCTCGCCGTTTTCGTGGAATACTAATGCCCATAGAAGTTTTCAATCTCATCGAGCATCTCGATCTAAGAGGTGAGATTTAAACAATAATAAGACTTATTGACTTTTCTTTCAGTGTTTGGTGTTCGAGGATTCTATCAACGGAGTGAAGGCCGCGCGTGCGGCGGGTATGCAAGTCGTCATGGTACCCGACCCTCGCTTGGATCAATCACTTGCTACAGAAGCTACGCTCATTCTAGACTCCGTTGAGGATTTCAGGCCAGAACAGTTTGGATTACCACCTTATAAGAATTAGAAGGAAGATCAAAATGTAAATACATGTCAATGTTTTCTGTATTATAGTTTATTTATAGCAATGATCGTTTCTAATCTCAGCTTTATAAACAAGTGTGGCTTGTAATTGAAGTACTATCAGGATTTGATTAAAATTAAAGCAGTAATTTTTAAGAATAATAATCGTAGTATTTGTGACGTGCAAGTACAATAAAAGGTGAGGGGACGGGGTGACAAAGAAGCTTAAAGATAAAAATAATGATCAAACATATGTTTACATTCAAACCAGCCCGGCATGGAAACTCCACTTGACTTTTCATAACAGTGAGTTTTGGAGCAGATACATCAAGCAACCTTACAACAGAAGGCCATCCTAGATTACCAGATACTAGATTAGCAGCGAACTTGATTATTCCTGATTTGTGTGACTTTACATTTAAGATTTAGAAGTTATTTTTGTAACTCAATTTGAGAAATGTTTGCTCCCTCGATAAGAAGCAAGACTTCTTATTTCTGTTTCATGCTACTTTATTTACAACTTTGGAACTCTATTTAGAAGAAGAATACGACTCGACAATATTTAAAAAGGCTTAAAAATACATAAGACATAGGTTTGACAAAACTAAAAGCTCTGCAGTTATTCTTAATTGAAGAAAGAAACATAGTAGTTTTTTTTTTTTTTTTTTATGAAAGTGAAATACAGTAGTTGATAGAGCTACAAATTAAAGTGAAGAAATAGGTAGTGATGCAGAAAGACGACTACGTAACTACCTACTTTGGGCAAAGGTAACCGCTTAACACTACAAAACGACAGTGACCGCAGATGTCTGATTTTTTAGGTGTTGTCAGCCTCTTAAGCTCGCCGATGTACATAAACTTTCCTACTGTAATATAAATGAATATAATTATGTGTGTACAATAAACAATAAGAACATAATATGGTGAAAAATGATTGACAGATTGATTGATTAATCGAAGCGATTTCAGGGTTGGTTCTATAGTAAAAGTTGTTCATACTGATGAGTACAATGACACTTTGAGGTTTTCAGTTATTTCAATAACACGCTGTATATCGTTATTATCGTAAATACGTAGGTAGTACGGTCAACCGCACGTCGGTGGTAACACTTTGACATTAGCAGCAACTTTATTTCGTAAGCAGTAAGGGCGGTTTTTGTTACCACTGTCATGCAGTCGACTGTACCATAGAATAGGTAATAATACTAGTAGTACCTAGTCATTTTTACTTTAACTAGTTAAAAGGTTTAATAAAACATTAAAATGGTGCTGCAAATTTTTGTATTTATTTAAATATGACTAGACATAAGAGGTCAATGTTTAACACTTTCAGGTACTGTAGAGGTGGAATACTGCCAGTATATTATACTGTACTTATACCTTATTCAGATCACTCCAAAACATTAAATGTTTATGAAACATGTATATTTTTGCTTAACTCTTAACATATTAGTACTTCCACAGATAATATAATACTATAGTATTACTTAAGTAGTCGATACTAAAATAATAAGTACAGGATCATGTGATGATTCACAATTGACATTTTTTTTTAATACAAGCACCAACAGATACAATAACTTTACTGTTCTCTCAATTATTATAAGCTGGAAGACCAAATAATTCAGGCTTAAAGTCCTCCAAGGACTTAAGAACCAATGTAGCAGTCTGCAGCTGATCAGCCTCTATGCGAGGATCAGGCACCGCTACTACTTGCATGTTGGCTGCGTTAGCTGCTTTTATGCCATTTACAGCATCTTCAAAGACAAGGCACTGAAAAAAAAAATTACAATATTGTTTTTTTTTAATGTGCTGTTTTTTAAACAGTCTAGCTAGACAATAAGACATAATAACAATAGCCGGGTACCATACACTGTACCCTGGTCTGGGCAAGTGTTAAATTAAAAATAAATAAGCTTACTGTGAGAAAATTGCACTGTTTATACTTTGGTCTTCCTTACACAATTACAATTCAAAATCTTATTTTATTATTATTTAAGTTTCTTTTAACTTCCACATAGATAAGCTTTGTTTGTTACTTATAATAAATTGATCAATGGTGCCGATTCTCTTGTCACAAAATTCTCTAAACTAGACTAAAAATCACCTAAATTTAGTTTAGTCCTGTCAAACGACGTTTTCTATTCTGAAATTCACTTTAAAACTAATTTTTGGTTTGACAGGACCAAAATTAGTTTAGTTATTCAACTTAGTAAAAATTGACATTTTGCTATTCTGTAATTGACGTTTTTCACCTAATATTAGAAATGTCAACCTAAATCTGACTATTTTTAGAAGGCATCAAAATACATGTCGACTATAATTAGTTATCAACAACTAAAATTGCAAAGCTTATTTTATTCATTTTTATAGTTTTTAGGTAGTTTAAAATAAATAATGGATGCCTACTATGTGGTTGCAGATGTTGTAGAGATTCAGCAGAAAGGTAAATTGTTCATAGAAATATACAATGAAATTTATAATTTCGATAAGAAGAGGTACCTAACTACCTATATAATAAAGGATAAGAAGTACATAAATCCATACAATGGGAAAAAAATTCTATGTTTGACATTCAATTCTATCATTTTATGCTAATACTAGCTTTTACCCGCGGCCCCGCTCGCGTTAAATTCTGCTAACCCACGTCAGTCCAGTCCAGTCCACTGTCCCACTGTCCCGCTGTCCCGCTATCCCGCTGCCCCACTGCCCCGCTGCCCCGCTGCCCCACTGCCCCATTGACCCACAGCCCCGCTGCCCCACTGCCCCGGTACCCCACTGCCCCACTGCACCGCTACCCCACTGCCCCGCTATCCCACTGCCCCACAACCTGCCCCGCTGATGCACTGCCCCGCCACCTCGCTGCCCCACTGCCCCTCCGCCCCTCTGCCCCACTACCCCACTGTCCCACTGCCCCGCTGCTTGCTGCCCGCTGCCCCGCTGCCTCACTGCCCCGCAGCCCCACCATCCCACTGCCCCGCTGCCCCACTAACCCACTGCCCCACAGTGTGCCCCGCTTCCCCACTGCCCCGCTGTCCCACTGTCCCGCTGCCCCAGTAACCCACTGCACCGCTGCCCCACTGCCCCGCTTCCCCGCCCCGCTGCCCCACTGTCCCGCTGCCTCTCTGCACCACAACCCCACTGCCCCACGGCCCCGCTACGCCACTGCCCCGCTGCCCCGGTACCCCACTGACCCGCTGCTACACTGGAACGCTGCCCCACTGCCTCGCTGCCAAGGTACCCCACTGCCCCACTAAACCACTGCCCCGCTGCCCTACTATCCCAATGCCCCACAGCCTGCCCCACTACCCCGCTTCGCCACTGCCCCGCTGCCCCAATTTCCCGCTGCCCCACTATGCCACTGCCCTACTGCCCCGCTGCCCCACAATCCCACGGCCCCGCTACCCCGCTTGCCCACTGCCCCGCTGCCCCTCTGCCCCACTGCCCCGCTGCCCCGGTAACCCACTGCCCTGCTGCCTCGCTACCCCACTGCCCCGCAGCCCCACTGCCCAGCTGCCCCGCTACCCCGCGGCCCAACTTCCCCGCTGCCCCACTATCCCACTGCCCCGCTGCCCCGGTACCCAACTGCCCCGCTGCCCCGCTGGCACGCTGCCCCACTGCCTCGCTGCCCCTCTGTCCCGCTGCCTCTCTGCACCGCTGCCCCACAACCCCACTGCCCCACGGCACCGCTACCCCGCTGCCCCACTATCCCATCGCCCCACTGGCCCACTGCCCTGCTGCCCCGCTGTCCCACCGTCCCACTGCCACTGTCCTACTATCCCACTGTCCCACTATCTCACTATATCACTATCGTCCCGTCCCATTTCCCATGTCCCATCCTATGTCCAGTCCCATGTGCCGTCCCACTTTCCTGTCCCATGTCCCGTTTCATGTCCCATCCCATTTCCCGTACCATGTTCCGTCCCCTGTCCCGTCCACTGTCCCGTCCCCAGTCCCATCCCCTGTCCACTCCACTCCATCGTACATTACTATCCGCTCGTGCAAATGCATAGAAGCTTCGATCTGTCGGGTGAGTACGGAACCCACGAATTTTTTTTTTCTTTTTTTCTTTCCTTCTTTCTTTCTCAAAACCCATACCAGTTTTTAAGTCAGATCATCAGCTTTCAAACAAAAAAAAAAATCATCAAAATCGGTCCAGTAGTTTTAGCGTGATGCTGGAACAAACAAACAAACAAACAGACGTTTACAATTTTATAATAGTTAAGATGTGTGTGAGAGGGGGGGAGGGGCGGGAATTGGCTCTGCTGGCCTCCCCTGTTGAACCAGGGGTTGGGCCCAGTTGGGCCCACGTGTTTGGCTTTGGGTCCTAGAGGCCCGTGGCTATTTGGTATCGGGCCCAAACTTTGCCCAAGTGGGCCAAGGTGATTGGGGATGGGCCCAGGTGGGCCGAGTTGATTGGGGGAGGGCCCTAGTGGGCCTCTACGAATTGGGGGCTGATATAGGGTGTTGGGGTTTTGGGTTCCGTAGGAGGGGGCTTCCCTACCCACGCGACCGGAGGCACGTTTCGCTAATTTTACGTTTTTCTGTTTCGGAGCTTTCGGGCATCCGCGATAGCTCGCCGGGTGCCCGGATTGTCCGCAGAGAACACAACTAGGGGGCTCTGTGCCCTGGTCCCTCTCTTTGGGACGCTCGCACTCCCTTGTGCCGTGATCACCCAGGCTAGCGTAGCTACTATATAGTGATCTGTGACCCAGGCACTTGACGCACCTAGGCTTAGCGTAGCAATTACGCTTATAGTTGGAAACGGTGGCACTGACCAGGCTGGCTGGACTTGTGCGGGCGCTCTATCTTAATGCCTGATAGGTGGCATACCGTTTTAATGTTAAAAATGGCTTTTGCGTCCTCGCAGGGCTCGCAAATGACCAAGACCATTTCGTATGGGTCTCCGTGTTTACCACGGAACATACGGTGTACTTCGGCGGCTGGGATGCCTTGTGACTTGAGGTCACTCAGCACATCAGAACTAGGAATTTCGGTGGGGATACCTCTGATTACCACTCTAAGGAGGCGATCTTCTGGGAGTGCGTACGTGTGAAACGACACACCACGGTCACGCAGCAACTTGGTGAAGCTGCGGAAGTCTGTTGGGGTAGGCACTGAGACCTTGATACCCTGTTGGGTAGTGCGGGCACTGGTGTACATGATCTGACGATCAGTACACCATTTGGACACTTCGGTCCACTTCGCCTTATCCTGTATGAATAAGGGAGGCGGGGTGAGGGGGGGGGGGTATTTTCCTCTGAGAAGCGGAGGGGGGCGTGCCGCGGGGGGAAGCGGGCCTGCTGCCCTGCGGGGAGGAATCTGAGGCGTGGTGGGGGGGGGGCTGGGGCAGAGTTATCCTCTGAAGTTTTGGGGGCCTTATTTGGGACGTGAGCGTCGGACTTGGCCTTTCGCGCTCGCTTCTTCCCTTTACCCACTACTGTGGTAAAGGCATCGGGCTGGTTGGAGGGTGCCTCACTATCGGAGGACATTTCCTGACCTAACGGGTCCGTTGAAACTGAAATTTCAAGATTGGGGGAGGCGGCTGGTGTGGGGATGGGCGAGGGGGTGTGGTCCTTGTAGTCCGGGCTGACATAACGCCTATGCGGACTACGGGGGGACCCCAATGGTTCGCGGGACCGGGGCGGAGATGCCGAACGACTGCGCGCCGAAAGCAACTCATCGTCGTCACTGGTGGGGGGGGGCGTTTGCGCCTTAACTGGGGAGCAGCCGGGGGTGACTCCGGAGAGTCAGGTAAGTCAGAGCCGGCGGTATTGCCGGTCACCGCTTCGGGGAACAACTTCCCATATTTTCTAATAATATATGGGTCCTTGAAGAGGACCGTCTTAAGGAGGTTGAGGAACTCTGCATCAGTCATCATTGACGACTTTACCGAGAACCCACAAAAGAATTATGTGGAAGCGCTATTAGTACTTTTTGGCTTATATTCTAATTTATTCAACTTTTTTGAGAAATTTCGTGTCCTGGGTGCTAGAACTTTTTAACCACGTCTTTAAAAAAGGAAATTCCAGCTTTTTAAATTAAAGAAATATTTTATTATTGTGATTGCCCATGGAATTCAAAGGTCCTTGCGTTTTTTGCAAATAGCTCTGTTTCTCGTTGTTTAAGATATACAATATGATACGCTGCAATAATAACAATATATCTCCTTTGATAGGTACTCTTGGGCCCGTACTACAGAAGGTTCCTCAAGTACAGTTTAAACTCCCAATCACCTGATCAGTACTTAAGGATAGAATCGTTACATGAGTATCGGTCTTATTCCAGAATGGTAATTATTATAAACTTTAATTCAACAACATAACACACGAATTTGACCTGAATTAAAATAGAAATCTCTACTCAAGCGTAGTCTGGACCACACTAGAGTGATTGATTCCAGATCAAATCTCTGCTCAAATACCGAAACAGGTGACATTATAAAATAAAGCTAAACTCAGCTGAACTGTGATCAATAAATCTCTGCTTGAGGAACGTTCTAAGATCAAAGCTCAACTCAAAACTAGTTTTAAACAGTGATCAACGCTTGAGTATCGTTCTGTAATACGGGCCGTAGAAAATAATAACCTAGCTCTTTAATCTGATCACATTATTCCAATTTATATATTTTATTGAAAATATAAAACAAAAATGTACTTTGTTTCGTGACATGATTTTTTATTCTTAATTTTAATGATAAACTAATAATTCCAAATATTATTATTTTTTAATTTCCTTGTTTTTGTGAACTTTCGGTCATTCCATTCACTCTTTAATAATTTTTTTAAGATGTACTGGTAACACCGCCAATTCAACTTAGATGCGTCAAACTCAATTATTAGAGCTGTCAACAAGTTTTCTAAAATAAGAAAAAGATAAACACAGAATAAGTTTTATGATTTTCTAAACTAAAATTTGTAAATTTTAGTTATAGTTAGGTTTAGGTGGGTGTACAAGAGAATCGGCACCAATGAACAGCTTGACATATTAAATTACTGAGGTCATTTTTATCAAAATGAATACTGAATTCTTATCAAAGCATGTTATCTTTTACTCACATCTTCTGGTTTTGGCTTGTCGGGAAATCTGGAAGCACAGACAAGGAATATTGAGGGGTCAGGCTTGCCCTTAGTGACCTCTGGGTCAGTTGACCCCATAGTGAGGTGGTGGAATAGAACAAGGAACTCTTGGTGGTTCTGCATCTTCATATCCACACTGTCTTTGCTTGAACTAGTGGCCAGAGCTATCGGTACACCCTTCTTGTGCAAGTGCTCTACTAACTTTTGTGCACCTGTAAGTCAAAAATAACTTGTTGACAATTCATTTTAAGACACTTACATAGTCAACAGTCTTTGATCAATATATTTGATATTTCACAGTAATCATTACATTAAGATTGCATAACAAATCTGATAGGTTTTGGTAAAGTGTAACGGCCAAAATTAATATCCAATCTATCCACGATTTGCCCTACTAGAGGTAGGAATTTGACATAAGCTCCATACAAAATATGTCAAATTTCTATCTCTAGTAGGGTAAATCGTGGATAGATTGGATATTAATTTTGGCTGTAAATGTACATAGCAAAGTTATTATTATTTACTGTAATCTAGAAAATATTCTAAGTCTGAACCTCTTTGAATATAGTCTAATATAGACGAAAACCCAGAAATAGCAGAAACCAAACATCGTCATTTATAATCACCTTACAAGTGCAACATAATTAGATTTTTAAAGCTTCTATAGGGCCAAAGCCTTTTCGAGGTGTTAGTCTAACGGGGAAAAAGTTGAACCAGTACTACAGTACTACCAATATTTTAATACTATAACTAATATGAATATGTTGCTTCTGCTAGTTCTGTTTTTTTTCGCCTTCCATTAAATTCATGTTGCCATTATGGCATGATTGAATTTCAAAAATCTCAACATTCAAACATGTGTAGTAGTTAAACAAATCTTCATACTAAGCCATCATCAATGGTTCTCTTGTTCACAAACTAAACTTATTTTAAGCTATCACTCTCTTTTACTAATAATAGATACAAGAAAGGGATGACAACAATTTTAGTGCTGTTGTATTAGTCAGAATTAAAATTCCCATACAAGTTTAGTCATGATCACGGAACATGCCCACAAAAAATATGAAGAAGTTAAACAGTAAATTAATTTGCCAGCACTTAAATTGTTAATCTCTTTCCCGCATCTACTATTAGTAAAACAGAGTGATAGTTTAAAACAAGTTTTCTTTGTGAACAAGAAAATCAACACCATTGATAATTATCTGATTAAACAACCATGTACCTAAGATTCTACTAAAGTAAGTGATTGATTAATCATAGAACTAAAGTTTTGAACACCAGCCTTAATAGTTTACAGCATAGAATCTTATGGCCACAAGACCAAAATTTATTAAATGATGTTGTTTAAATGTTAATAACAACCATTTAATACACACTGATCATGCAGTTCATTAACAATTTGTTTTACAAATTTAATTTTACCTGGCATTAGCTGCACTTTTGGGAACAGTACCTCATATAATTCGAAACTCTCCTTCATAAATTGATCCCTGGTAATAGGCAATTCCAGCGACTGTATAATCTTATCTGCACATTCGTGACCTTGGAATCCCAGAAGGCTGGCCTTCAGCTCCCATGTAAATGTTTTCCCATATTTAGCACATACAGTAGTAAACGCTTCTGTGTATAATATTTCAGAATCTGGAAAATATATCATATTTCTGTTTACATTGAAGTTAAGTTCATTTCCCAGAACCAAAAATACCAAAATCTTATTCTTCATTCATGTAATATTAAGAAATACTTACCCAGAAGTAATCCATCTAAATCAAACAACACATGAGTGACGTTTTTGAATTGCATTTTGAAATTTTTCTCAAAAATAGGTATAGGTATTTGTGTATATGAAAACGCCTTTTTCACCAATTTTACGATTTCTTTGCTACAATCAAAGAAAAAAGAAACCCAGGCTTTTCTCTTCAGTGGCTCCAGTGGTTGAGTGATCTTGGTGATCAGTTGAGTGATAGCATAGCCTAAACTTCACAGATTACTATATAGACAGATAGCTTTAGCTTTCAGTTCAGATTGGTTGTCGCTCAGATTCAAGGAACATACAAAGTTAATATGTTAATATAATCACTGCGTTTTACATAATACTCTCCAGATTTTAATCGAGGGTTGTTGATTACACATTATTTTAAATAAATTCGAAAACTTATTGAATAACAGATTAGTGATATATGTATTGAATCCTTAGATTAACATTGTTGATTGAAGATTGATTGAATCTACTGAATTGAATTACACTAATTAATTATCCAGGGCTACGTTCACTTATTACACACTCAGTGTGAAAGTCGCCCGGTGCGAATATCGCTCGATCATTGACGATTTTCTCAGAGTTACTGAACGACTTCGGGCGACCTCATGAAACTGACACTAGAACAATGAAGCACTGACAATTATGACAATCGAAACCTCAAATTATCTGTCATTTCATACTATTATCTGTCAACATGAAGCAGGGCGTCTTTTACCCTACTATTTCACGGGGTGACCGGTGCGATCGCCCGACGACGCCCGCTCACAATACTGAACGGTTTGGTGTGAACGCCCGGACGATCACTCCGAGTAACTGAACGACCAAACAACGCTCCGGGCGTCGTCCGCCGTCGTCGGACGATAATAGTGAACGCACCCCTGAGGTGCACTCGTTCGTAATCGAAATGTCAAACAAAATTCAAAGAGCCCGTGACGTGACAGTTAAACTTTATAAAATATAGCTTGATCCCTGTGACAGATGTCAAATACGTACAAGTAATGTCAAATAGAGGTTTGCACCGGAGCACTGAGTACCGGAGAATCACCGGTGAAATTATTCGATTGAAAACACCGAAGAAAAACCGATTGATCTCCGGTTATCATCGATCATTCGGAATACATAAATAAAAGATTTATTGCTCAACACTGTATTATTTCTCATTTTGCTTATTTTTACGAGTTTAAATATTTCGGATTTCGGATACGAATATACTCGAAGCATTGTTAAAATGATTCATCTCGCTTGCTACATCAGCCAAAGAGTTCATTGCAATGTAATTGATTATCTTGTTAATTTTGTCTGGGTGCCGATTTCTTTTTAAACGACTTCAAAAAAAGGAGGAGGTTATGTATTCGGCGGGTTTTTTTTTAATACACGTGATAATCGTAATTTTTTTTAATGTCTTACTCCAAGTTTCCTGTTCTTCTGAAGACGAATCAATCTTTTGGACGTATTATTCGAATAAATAAAAAAATAAGCTATTTTATTATTTAATAACTCATTAGCCAACAATAAACATAAAAATAAATATCATAAATAAACTTATCTTCGCTCCCCATTTTTTTTTAAAGTTAAGACGAAACTGGCGAAATGTGAGGGTATTTAAAAACTTACCCTATCTTATTCTTCGGGCACTACAGTTGTGATGTCATGTTATAAGTTATTTTTTCTAAATCATAAATCTTTTACGGTTTTATGGCCGGAATACACATGCCTGTAAAATGGAGCAGTAGCTTTTGCATGTCAGCTAACGGCATAAGCAAGTAACTGGCAAACTGTGGATATATTTGCAAGTAAACAGGCATGCAATTTTCTTACTTGCATGTCAGTAACTTGCAAGAAGTATACACGAGCCAGTACGCCACGCTACCGACGCGACGTCTGAACAGCACATTTTCTTGTTTTTGCATCAACGGAAAGCATTCCAAGTGAATCAAATAGTGTCATATTGTTACTAGCAGTAGAAAGTGTAGCTAAATTAATGAGATAAGAAAAGAAAAGAAGAAGAAGACGGATTTGAGTGACACTGGCATGCCTAGCTGCCACGTACGTTCACAACAGTAACTGGCGGTTTTGCAGAACCCCGCGACCCCTCCCTCATATTGCATGCCAGTAAATCAAATTTCGTGCAATCTACTTATTTGCCAGGTACAGGCATGCCAGTTAACGTATACACATTAAAGTAGCTGGCACGTGCAAGCAGCTGTATGCAAGCATGCAAGTTACAGGCATGTGTATCAGAGGCTTTACGGCGAGAAGTCCCGAAAAATATCATGCAATCAATCATTCATTCGTTGTAGTGACTGATTGATTAACATAAGTTGTTTGAAAATCATTTTTTAAATAAAAAATACCTATATTTCATTTTACAATCATGTTTTTCATTTCCATAAAAAAGTAAAATAAAATTAATTTATTATACATAGTAAGAATCTGCCTACAGTGTACACACTATGGATAAAATTGTAGTACAAATTAATGAAGATTTGTTTTTCTTAATTCTCCGGAGATCACCGGTGAATTACCGGAGATCGCCCAATCACCGGTGAATATCACCGGTTCTCAAGATTCCGCTCCGGTGCAAACCTCTAATGTCAAAATACGTTGAAAATTTACGTATTTGACATGTGTCACAGAGATCAAGCTATATTTTACCTTTGACTAAGGAACTTATTTTACAAAGGTTACAAAGTATAGGTCACGTGATTGCCTCCGTACTACGTCATCGGCCGTGGAGCCAATAGCGGGCTGTTATCGTGTGACATTTGTCAGTTTGATGTTTGTCAGTTTGTTTGTTTGTTTGTGTGTGTGTGTTGTGTGCTGTGTTTGAAAATAAATTACCAGAGCAAAATGCATTTTATCATTTTCTTGCTTCTATAAATAATCACTTTTGAACTAGTAATTTTATACAGTTTCCTTTAATAACTTATTAGATGAATAACACGAGATAACAAATAGGCTAGTTAGGAATTTATTTTATATTCATTATGAACAAAAATCTCCTTAAATATATTGAAGATATCAATCAATGGCAACACTGATCGTGACGTAGCTTGGAGGCATAGCGCTGTCATCGCGGGAAGAGAATACAATAGGGTGTTTGACTGGTATCGCCAAAAATTATGAAAATTGCACACAAGGTAGATTTTTGGTTGAAGAATAACTTTTACTAAGTTTTTTAAATTGATTCTAAATATTTTATTTTCCTGTTTGAAATTTCGTTTTTTTTATCTGTTGATCACGTGATACAAAACGTCTTGAGCTTGAGACTTGGCCGCCATTTAGAGTGACGTCAGAATCTTGTACGACATAGGGCGAGCTAAATGTTGTCATGATCGTAAAAATAAAGAGTACGAGTTTTTATAGTAATAACATATTCATGTCAGCCTGTTTATTTTTTATTTTATCGAGCCAGGTTATAATACTTTATAGGTAACTTACTAACAATTAAACTTATGAGCATTTGTACGTAATTATGAACGTAATTTACAAGCTTTTGTTTTGTAGGTGCGTGATTCATACACAAAATACAAAACTTTTCGGTCATGTCTCATGCCAGAAATAAAACTACGTTTCGTTTTCAGTGCTCGCACCATCTCGAAGGATATATAAAAATTAAACGAAAAATAAAAGAGATATAAATAAAAATAACTCTCGACATCGCCTTCTAACTACATTGTTTCGTAAACTGCAATCTTAAGTTTTTTCTCTGATTTTTTACATTTCCTCTAATTCGTACCTTTTTGGTAATTTGGTAAGCATGACGTACTTTTAACGGAATTTACACCGGGGCAACACTGACCGGAACAAGAACAGTGACGTAGGTTGTCGATAATGTCACGTGACTTAGCTTTTTGGTGCGAAATTTAAAACGAGAAATAAAAATCTTGTTTATTTAATTTTAAAAGCATATTTTAGTAATTATTTATCAATGAATGCTTTATTTGTATGTTTCGCCATCGTTTTACATACATTTCAAAAAATTGTCAAACACCCTATACCACCATGATGACATCTACCTATTATCACTTATTTATTTATTTTATTTATTTATTTATTTGTTCAGTGGTATACATAACAAAAACATTCTAAAGATGTAAACATAAACTCATTAGAGTTTTACCGTACATCAGTATCATCGACTATACAAACAGGTAAACAAAAATATAGTTGACAAGGTAGGATATTAAATAAGTACAATGAGGGTAATTTGGTATTATTTATTTATTATTTTACTTTGGGGTGACTATCACTAGGTTACTATCAGGTGAATGGGGCGCTACACACCTTCATGAACAGCTGCAAAGTGTCGGAAAAGGCACGGCTGGCTGTTCATGGGGAAGTGTTAGTGCCTACACTTATCTATGGTAGTGAAAGTTGGGTATGGCAGAAGAAATATGAAAGCAGAATAAATGCAGTAGAAATGAGAGCTTTGAGAAGTAGGTGTGGTGTAACTTTGAGAGAAAAAGTAAGGAATAACGTGATAAGGGAGCGTTGTGTAGTGAAAGAAGATGTAGTGACAAAGATTGAGAAAGGTGTGTTAAGATGGTTTGGACATATAGAGATGATGGACGAGAGGAGATTGACGAAACAAGTATACGAAGCGAGTGTGGATGGAAGAGTTGGAAGGGGACGACCTCGGCGAACGTATCGCGATTAAATCGCGGCCGTTCTCAAAAAATGCCAGGTTAAGAGTATTCTAAACCGACGAGCATGCATGACGAGGTTAATGGACGTAGATGAAGCGAAAGAGGTGTGTCAGGATCATAGCAGGTGGAAATCCATAGTCTCTGCCTACCCCAATGGGAAACAGGCGTGATAATATGTATGTATGTTTACTTTGGGCAATGAAGCTTAATAATTAAATTTTCAATAGAACTTATAAGACAAAAAATATGTAATGCAATGTAAACAAACAAAAACAAATTCTTCTATGAATTTTTTTACTGTTTTATAGGTACTTAGGCCATTTATCGTTCGGCCATGCAAAAAATATCAAAAATTTCATGAGTGTGCGAAATCTCATGCAAATAGCCAGTGGCATCGTGAATCGGTTATACGTTCTAAAAAAAATCTGGAAATCATGCAACAAAGAAAAAAAACCCTAAAAAGACGTTTATGAACAGATTGATACTGAATATCACAGGGAAATTTCAGAAAACAGAAAAAAATTTCAACCCATTATATCTTCGGTCTTATTTTGTGCTACGCATGATTTACCCCTTCGAGGAAAAACAGAAGATGTGTCAGTTTTCAAAGACTACTACATTTACGAGTTGAGGCAGGAGATACGGTTTTAAAAGACTACTTTGCAACTGGTTCGAAAAATGCCCTCTATGTATCCCATCAAGTACAAAACTAAATTATTGAAACCTGTGCTGATGTACTTTGTGAAACCATTACTGATGAAGATTACCTTTGTACCCTGTTGTGCATAAAGAATTAAATAAATAAATAAATGAAGCAAAAGATGCGGCATACTTTTCAATCTTGGCTGACGAGACAGCGGATATAAGCGGGACTGAACAGCTTTCAATGGGCATAAGATACGTCAGTTAGACCAAACGAAACACAGTTACGTAATACTTGAAGAATTTTTGGAGTACAGACCACTTCAAAAATTAGATGCTGCATCGATTTCTGAAGTTATAATATCTTTTTTGACATCATGTGGTTTAGATCTCAACAAAATGGTTGGGCAAGGGTATGATGGTTGCTCCACGATGGCTGGACATGTTGGTGGAGTTCAGAAAATAATTAATGATAAATATCCCAAAGCAAAGTATTTCCACTGTGCTATTCACATATTAAATCTTGTTGTCAATGATTTAAATAATTTGAGTGAAATAAGAAATACTGCTGGAATGATTAAGGAAACTATAACTTTTATTAGACAGAGCATTTTACGGCGAAAAAAATTTCCAAATATTCCCTTGTTTTGCGAAACCAGATGGTCTGCAAAGTACAAAATTATTCGAATTTTCGCTCAAAATTTCACCAAAATTGTAGAAGCATTACAAGACCTCTCAGAAGATCAAGCCACTAATTCTAAGACAAAGGTTAGAGCTTACCAACTGCGCACTGCTTTGACCACCACACATTTTATTGTGGCATTGCATATTATTGCTACTTACTCGGCAAAGCTTGAGCCTGTCTGCAACCAGCTTCAACAAGTGGATTTTGACATTAATTCAGTGAATGACCACATTTGCAAACTTACTAAAATAATAGAGGGTCACAGACAAAACGCATCGCAGGAATTTACTGCTATATTTGGAGAAGCTAAACAAAGTTTAGCAAACGAGTTACGAAACGACAGGCTCATCGATCCAACCACCCATCCGAAAACGTTGAAGAATTTTACAGATGTGCTTTATACATCCCATACCTTGATTCGATCATTTCTTCTTTGAAAGACAGATTTTCTGAAACACATAAAAAATCATTTTCTCTGTTACAACTACACCCAAAAATAATAAAAGGCCTCAGTAAAGAAGATTTTCTTACAGCTGCAAAAGACATTGTAAATTTGTATGGCGTAAGTAATTTTATTTCAGAAATCACGACTTGGTTTGAAATGTGGAAATATCCACAGCCAGCGGCAAATGATATCAGTGGAGTTGATCGATATGAAAAACATCTTATAGACTACATCGACGAGGGAAAAGATTTCTTTCCTTCGGTAGCAGAAGCGATCAAGATTGGCCTTAGTCTACCCGTCACAACGTGCACAATAGAAAGATCTTTTAGCACACTGAGAAGAGTTAAAACTTGGAATAGGTCCACCGTAGTGATTATTTTCTCTGTGGGTTCACAACAGGTGACGAGCGACTGTCTGGATTATGCTTGTGTTGGAGGCAAGATAACCAAGGACAATAAAGATAAATTTATAGAAAACGTCATTAATAAGTTCGGTCAAAAACCCCGCCGGCTGCAGTTGATTTTTAAATGAATGTTTTTTTTTTTTTTAGTTTTTTTTTTTTTTTAGAATTGTGTAATTACTGCCTACAAATTTTTGTGAATAAAAAAATGATTTCCAACAGACGGCTTTTTATTTAAATAATTCCTGTTGATCCCGAGATTCCCAAGGGGTGCAAGTGCACCCCCTGGCACCCCCCTGCCAGCGCCCATGAATGAAGCCCTTACACAAAGTTTCATTTATGATACCTATGTTAAACTAGTAGGTAACATAGGTTGGGATGCATTAAAAGAGCCTCCACGAGTGACGACATTTAATTGATCGTCCGGCGCACCCTGGGCAGTCAGCCCCGCTACCAACCTGCTGACTGGCTAATCTTTTCCCCACGGCATGAGCTGTTATTATTATGTAGCTCATGTCGACACGATAGAAGAAGAAGACTAGTAGGTAGGACCTAGGTACCTACTAGTTGAAATTTCGACGCCCTTTTCGCCCCTTTCGCATTTTTTTTAAATTTTTTACATTGTGTAAGCAATACCTAGGTACTGAGAACTTGCTGAAATATTCCGCTGTGACAGACGGACAGGACTACAGCACAGAGTACAAACAGACGGACGGACGGAGTCGCATTATGGAGTAAGCCCGGGAGCGCGTGCGATTTGCGACCCTGCCTGACATGTGTCAAGGTCATGTCTGAGTGCCAGTGTGGCGAACGCACAATACCTATCACAGATACTTACCTATTTGATTATTTTGACGATAATAGACAGCCCCCAAAACGCCGAGGCAGAGAGGGGGCGAGAGGCAACCACCTCTATCCTATCCCGCAGGCGGGCGTTACCGGACTCAGCCACCCTAGGAAGGGCATGCGGGCGGCGGAATCGGGGTAGCCCACCGCCTGATCAGTCAAGGCTCGTGACGCTAGCGTGTCGTGTTCCGCACGCGCCTGTCTGGAAGAGGGTGCGGCCGACGTTAGGTTGCACGGAGAGAAGGGGTTCGCCTGCTAGTGGTGAGGCATGACCTGTCTGAGGCGGTAGGAGAATGCTGAGCCAACCCCACGCTCTCGGCCAAAGGTAGTTTGACATAAACCGTGGTGGTTTTAGTCGTCCGACACTGGCTGCGCCTTCCCCGGGCGGAGTGCGTCCATGAGAATTTCCCCACGGAAAAAAAGGGTTTTCTTGCGTTTATACATTTTTGGTCATCATTTACTTCCCGTCTGTGATTTGTTTTTGCTTTTTAAGGTGGGCACTGACGATGCATATGCATCCATTCGGACGCCGCGCGCTGTTTTAATGACTGCATCCAAAAAAGCACAACTTGTTCTAAAAATAACACAGTAATCTGAGAAAAATAACATTCGTTTTCAACCAAAGACTTATTTTATTGTCTTTGTTTTCAACATTCACGGATAGATTTTGGAATGACCCACTTCCTGGTTTCATAAGTATGTAAACCCGATGACAATGCAATATTATGGTGCTTAGGAGCTGATCTGATGATGGAAACCGGAAGGTGGTCACAGGCACACTAAGTTTGGGCTCGTTAGATTTGCCTCAATGAGTAGTTGGCTTGGAGATAGTGATCAAGGTCTGATGATGGAGTCAGAAGGTTGTCACAAGATCTCCGCTGTAGTTAACGTAGACACACCTAGTTTGGGCTCGTTCGACGCTCGTCATCGAGGAGCTCGGCGTCTACGCGTCGTAGGGACAAAGTAGTCGCGTTAACAACTCATTCCAATTTGCGGTCCGTTCGTAGACACAAGAATTTTCTATTACATTCGTGTACGTACAAACAACCCGCCGGCCAAGCGTGGCGATTATGGAATACCCCCTCCCCCTTTGGGGCAGGCCTTTGTCCAGCAGTGGACGTCTTTCGGCTGAAATGATGATGATGATGACTTGCAAAACGACTGCGACTGGGTAGATAAACCGTAGATTGGATAATTGTGCAGAGTCAAAAAAAATCGAGGGTATTAGGTAGGTACTATTCTATGGTAGGTAATACCTCCACTAGCGACAGGCACATGCGCCTGACATGACGTCTAACGGGTTTATGGTACTTACTAATTATTTTAGATTCCCAAACATAGGATTTTTTGTTAAATGTGTGCATAAACTTCATTCGTCCTATAGTTAAGTATTATTATTTTGCGGATTCTGTGGGTGTTTTGGCTTCGGTTTTGAGTATCAATGAACTCAGAATGCAGGAACACACGTTCTGCCTGGGCGTCACCAGGGAGGAGCAAGGGGGCAGCTGCCCCCCCTCTAGACTCGAACCTGGAGGATATTCATAATAAAGTAGTTGAAAATTCACAAGACACCCAAGAAGATTATGTTTTAATTAAGATAGGTACCTATTTTTCTACTGTAGTTATTTATTTATTAAATTTTCTATCTATAAGATACACAATCAAAGTTGGTAAAAAAGTACCACTTAAACATCCTCCACCTTATTACAAAATCGGGTTTAATAATAGGTTTTGCTTAAGCCAGGCTTAAACACCTTTTTATGACGTAAACCTGGTCTAATCAATGGTTAATGGTAATGGTTTTGTAATCAGGACAGCACTAAAATTGTTGCCATTCCTTTCTTGAATCTACTATTAGTAAAAAACATCGATAGTTTAAAATAAGTTTAGTTTGTGAACAAGAGAATCGACACCATTATCTAGCATAGGATAGGCATAGAAGTCGCATTCGCAATGCAGAACGTCAAAGGCATCGCAAGCCTTCTCCCCGTGTGGCCTAACGTCGGCCGCACCTCCCTGGCGGCGCGGAGTACACGGAACCTAACACGCCGATATCTTGGCTACGCCAGCCACGGCAGCCACGCCAGCCTCGCAAGCCATGATAGACTCGTCAGCCACGCCAGCTACGCCAGGCAGCAGACTACCCTGAGTCCGCCGCTCACAGGCCCTGTCATCCCGTATTTTTAGAGGTTTTCTTCCTCATCCCTCATCCTCCGCTTACTTCAGAGTCACGCCCCTTTGTTCCAGATCGAGCCCTCCCGGTTCAAGAAGAGTTGTTGCCCGTTCCCTCAAGACGTATCCCGAAGGACCAGCAGCCGTCAGTCATACCAGCCGTAAGTCAGGCACACGAGGAGGTTTTCTGACCCAGCACCACAATGCTTTCAATGATCTTGATTGAGTCCCTGCTTCGGCAATCTTACATGACATTTTTATGTATTTAGTAATCAGTTTCATTCGGATTTTTTCGAACAGGGGAAAGAATAATACAGGCGCATCTGATTGATCTAGAAGCCGAACCAGACATGATCGGGAAAATATTATATTTAGTCCCGTAAATATAGTTCAATATGAGTGAAATTCGCGAAAGTTTAAAAACTTCTATGGTCGGGAAAAGTATGACTTAAAGTTTTAGCATTAAAAGATAAGATATGATTCTCTAGGAATTCTTTCGCTTGACAAGAATCTAAAACAAAGTCTTCTTCTATCGTGCCGACATGAGCTACATAATGAAAATAGCTCATGCCGAGGGGAAAAGATTAGCCAGTCAGCAGGTTGGTAGCGGGGCTGACTGCCCAGGGTGCGCCGGGCGATCAATAAAATATCGTCACTAAACCAAAACCAAGTAAAAATCCTGAAGATATAAATTTGGAAAGAAAAATTCGCTCACGAGCAGGGGGTCTACTCGTGTTTAACGATATTCGATCAATCGTACTATTCATCGCATAATTTGCTACTCCGGTCAACTATCGTACTCATATCGCATGCGATGATCGTGTTTTAACATTTGTTTCCCTGATCTCAGCTCAATTTCATACGACTATAAACCGTAGTCTATCTTTATTTTGCCTTTTTTATGTGCCTATCTTTATTGCGTAGGTTTTAGACCAACAGAAAAAGGTTTTCTGTTGTTGTCCTTTTTCTGTTGGTCTGTGGCGTAGGCCAGTTAGCCTAACTAGGCTTACTTGTCTGTGGTCGTTCGTCAAACGCGAGTAGGCCCCCAGGATTCGAATAGCGACTCCTAATACTCCCCGATTTTTAACCTATTTTACAATCAGTTGTCGGTCGATTCGGGTTGTTATCTCTTTTTCTCTCGTTACGTGAATTGTAAACGAAATGTATAACAAGACGAATCGGTCGACAACTAATAATTTCTTAGGTTTTCGCGATCACTACGCGATCCGGTTAAACTTGTTTTATTATAATCGGCCAACTGCTTATCGGAAATATTCTAAATGGGCTACTGGTTCGGTATAGTGATTATATACTCTTTGGTTCGGTACACCAGTGCTTTATCTGCTAAGCTACCGTGAACTCTGCTCGTAGTATCGAATTTAACTTCCACTTTGTATTCTTCTTTGGGTGACATCAGCTACTTCTTATTTAAGAAACAGACCGTGTTCCTAGAAAGATAATCATAATTATTGTAATGTACGTAAAAGAAAATCATGCGTAAAATTGACGCGTGAGTTTTAATTAGCTGTAATATCGGTGTTATTCATTGATTTTAATAAACCAATATTTATTATATATTAACATACCTATGAAATAATAAATAGCATTTTTTGTTTATATTTATTTATTTATAAAGAATAATAGCAAAATTTTAAACCTCTTCTATAATTACCAAAACTTAGGAATATTTTTTCTGCGACAATTTTACGGAAATCTAAAGATACCTACTATAAGTATTTCGTGGAAAAAAAAAACTCTCACGAGCAGGATTCGAACTTGCGACTCCTGCCTCGGCACATCAGGGTCCTTACTCCCGACTGGTTCGGGCTCTGAACCAAATCGAGCTAGTGTCAATTCCTAAAGAAATACAGGACGAATGTCAATTCGACGTAATTCGAGTAAGTGTCAACGTAGTCGAATTCAAATTCGATTGATACAGAACTCGATCCAGTCGGGAGTAGAGCCCCAGTGCTTTTTGCTCCCAGATAGCAATAAGATATTTTGAGACGGTTGACAGCTAAATGTTGTTACTTAATTATTTGAAGGTAGAAAAACTGACCAGATATAAAAGAAGTTGGGGTATTTCATGTTGGCTGTAGCCTGTAAGTTATTGCTACAGGCTGCCTACCCGGGCGTCCTTCATACTTTGGCCGGGAGCTGGATACAAGGTGACCTCGGTAAATTTGGCGAGGTCTAATTTCGTTTCGTTTCTTTTGTCTTACCTTATCCTGAGTTGAGATTTAGTTCTTATTTTGTAATATGCCATGTAGACAAATACTTTGTATTTATCACGCAATATTATCTATAAATACTACGACACTGATTTATAAACAAGTGTAATAAAAATAACATAGATATCATTTTCAGGTTTTGATAATATTTTGCTTCTTTGAGCTAAAGTGACTAATGACCTTGCAGAGAACCTTAGGGACGTTCACCCTTGTACGAATTATCAAGGTGGTAAAGTATTGTTAAATATTAGCACTAAAATACCTAGTTTATTGTTTAAAACGCTTTGGGTGTATTAGATATCGGAATTAGACGAGTATGAGATTAGAAGAGAACTTGTTATAGAAGGGATGATCATTTTGATCATTGATTTCCTAAGCACACGCGATAAATACCTATTTTACGATTATGGCCTACTGGTGAAGTAACACTAGTAAGCCTTGAACTAATTTCCCTACTTTTTCACAATCGTGCCCTTCCCGATAGATAACTTTATTAGGTCAATATAATTAATATACTTAGTGGCCGCCCGGTAAGAAAGTCGGGCAAGATGATTGTTAGTCACGTGTGTACTGTTCTTGCAATGTACACTTGCTGTTCGATATCCACGATCCATAATTATTAATTCGTGGATATAGAGCGTGAAATAAAGCATTCAGGCAAAACAAGAAGTAAGTAGGTATATAGCGTATATAGGGGCGCAACGTGTTGGCGGATTCTCAGTCTTTAGTCGTTAGTGACGAGGCTCGCGGGCTGCCGGGCGACTCCCGTGAGCGACCTCGTGTATGAGCTACCTATCGACACAGATAAAGGAATTCCTATGTGATGTTAGTAAACAAAAAGTGTATAAATAAAAAGCGCGGCGTGTTCCCTCTGTCAGTCCACTTGCGAAGTTAAGCTGGCTACGATGTCTCTTCCGGGAGTTTTCCTTTTTTCTCACTACGTAGAAAGCTTTTGGGTAAGTTTATTACCTATCATTAAAAATTAAAAAATTATCGTATTTACTCATCGTTTCCTATTTTATTTATGGTTGTTATGGTTAAATCTATTTAATTTTTAATAAGGCGTACCCAGCGTGCAAGCACGTACAGGTAATTATTTTTTTGCACTTAATTCATAGACTGCATCTGAAATACTTAGGCAACATAAGTAC
This sequence comes from Asteroscopus sphinx, assembly GCA_949699075.1. NCBI lineage: Eukaryota > Metazoa > Arthropoda > Insecta > Lepidoptera > Noctuidae > Asteroscopus > Asteroscopus sphinx. Next base: position 12,654,320 of record OX453022.1, on the reverse strand, counting down.
AGGATCCAGACTAGATTGAAAATACAATGCATTGCTTACTTATAATATAACGTCATATCATTATAAATATTGTTGTTTATTTTATTTTATAAATGTGTAATTTTCTCCACGATATCCCGGACACAAAGATCGAGCTGTAGCATAAAATGTAAGAAGTTACGGCTGCAACTAGAAAATATACATTATTCAGACATTTTTCTTGCGAATTATGAAGCGCTACGCCTAGCTTGCGTGTTTTGGAGAAGTTATGTTGGAAGTTAATTTTTAATAGATGTTTTTTCTTCAGACCTATGACGCGAAAGAAGGTTTAAATTGTTGCATGTAAAATTTAACCTATACGTTGTGAAAAGAATAAGTAAACCAAACTGCTCGCTAAATGGGTGCTGTTTGGTTTATGAGGCGCAATTAATTTATTGAATTTTAGCTTGGCCAAGCATTTTGTATCTAGTCTGAGCTATAAATATTACAATATGCTTGATTCACGCAGACAGACCAACTGCTGACAATTAAGTAAAACTGTGTAATTCATCCATAACTGAAGTTACGGTTGGAATATTCTTCCTTCGTGTGTTGGTAACTAGTTGATAGTACCTTTATAGGTATAAACTATTCATTATAATGCAAATAGCGACCTTATATTTTATAGTTAGCCCACATTTAATTCATTAATAAGAACTACGTGTAGTAGATCTTTCTTAATAAAAAGGATTTTATAAAAGCTTTTGTATCGGATTGAAATTGATATAGAACCGGTTGAATTTTCATTTGACTTTTTATTATTACGAAAATGTGAACTTTTTATCATATAAAACCCCATGTTTGCAAGGGTTGCTTGTTGTATTACAATACAATGATATACTAGCTGTGCTCTTGCGGCTTTGCCCGCGTATAAAGTTTTAACATGTCCCGAAAAATGTTGCCCATCGTAGTTTTGGAAAAAGAAAAATATGTATTTCTTTATTATGAAGTATATAATTTATTGTGTATTTGTGTCAAGTGTTATCGCAGGAAGATTTTTCATAGAAACTTTGAACCCCCATTTTAAACACGTTTAATAGTTAAATTTTCAAAAAAATAAGAATATTTTAATTATGCCGAGTTTCGACTCAATCCAGCCACGCAATAATATTCTCCCATACAAAGTTTATAACCCTACTGCACCCTTTTTTAGGGTTCCGTACCCAAAGGGTGCTAACGGGACCCTATTACTCTCGCTACGCTGTCCGTCCGTCTGTCTGTCACAGGGCTGTATCTTTGTAACGGTAAAAGATAACTAATTGAAATATGTGTTACTATGATGTCCATCACGACAAATACTAAAAATAAAAAAGCCTAAAACCAAAGGGGGTCCCCATACAAGAAACCTCAAAAAACATGCATTTTTTTTAACGTTTTTGTGCCTGCTCTATCTTCAAAACGGTACCGGTTTTACCGTTTTGAAGACCAAAATGTTACCAGCGTCAAACTTGGTCTGATTATAGTGCATACAATGTAGTTTAGCAAAAAATACTAAAAACATGGCAAACTAGACATAATTATTGTGGTGGTACCTACGTAAGAAAGAGATGTAAAAATTCACATTTAGCGTACGTACGATCGTTGATGTCTTTCTAAACTCTCTTAAATCTTATCAGTTTCTATGGGGTATCAGGTCAATGGGTGGTACGGAACCCTTACTGCGTAAGTCCGACTTACAATTGGCCGGTTTATGGAGTAATTTTGAAAAAAGAAAAGATAATTGTTTCATTATTAAAGATTATTTTTCCCAAATTTTGAGTGAATCAATTCAGGAGAAACGATTTTCCACGCAAACTCTAACACCCCTTAGGGTTAACATTTCCAAAAATCCTAAGTGTGTGCTAACGTTACTACAAGAGGAACCTACTGTCCAAATTTTGTGTTTCTAACTTGAGTATAGTTAGCACCGTATCAATACACGGTGCCCCGTGCCAAAAAAATTACGGGTAAAACAAGATAGTGTAGGTACAAAAAAAAAAAATACTCGAGTCTATACTCTCTCTCTCTTTCGGCTCTGCGTTGATGAATCAGTCAGTCAGGACATCTCTCTTTATGAGTTAGATATTGCGACTATTTTTCTCAGAGTGAAGTCAGGTTCCAGTGTTCGAAAATATTGCCGTGTTGTGTGTGGTGCACACAACACGGCAAATTAATTCGGCAATTAGGAAATTCTCAGTAGCAGCCCGGAGTCTGGATTTGTGCCCGGTTAGTGGCAATAGGCTCGCCTCCTATTACATGGGTGGGAGTCATGGGACTATATCATAACTGGCGAAATGTGGGTGTGCTATACACCTCTGCCTACCACATCGGGGAAATACAAGCGTGATGTTATGTTATGTTATGTGTGTGGTGCAGTGCGCTGTCTGCCGCTTCCTCTTGCCAAACAAGCGCTCTCGGCAACTCCAGGAGTGCGTGAGACTGCTTGACCGCGACGTTGAATATTCAGCATTTGTTCACTCATCGCAATATATTAATATTCAATCGGTCGCTAACTCCTGCCTCTGATTCAAGGTTAATTTTTTATCCTGTACTAATTAAGAATAATTGCGAGCGATGTTTTAAGCGATATTAGTTCGTCGCACAAGATTGATTTAGAAAACAGCCATTGTATGTAATAATATTATAATAATGTCATCATTTATCCCCCCCTTAATTGGGGGAGGCCTATGTCCAGCAGTGGACGTCTTTCGGCTGAAATGATGATGATGATGAATGTCATCATTTCAGCCGAAAGACGTCCACTACTGGACATAGGCCTCCCCCAATTAAGGGGGGGATATGCCATAATCGCCATGCTTGGCAGGCGGGTTGGCGATCGCAGTTGGTTGGTTAAATACTCAGAGAACGCTGCTGCCCATCCTCTGGTGAATCCCTTAGTCGCCTTTTACGACACCCATGAGAAGAGATAAGGGTGGTGCTATTCTTTAAGTCCGGTACCACACGGACTATTATAATGTACTTGCGTAGAAATATATATCGCTATCAAACAATGAATCACTTTTGGTTTTAAATGTAAACAAGTATGTAGAAGTAGTTTTATTATATTTTTAGTACGGTTGATATTTGACGGTCTCACGTGTGCTCGTGTTTTAAAACATGACATGTGTTAAGAGCCAGTGACCGGATGTTCATCAGCGTTATTACCCTGTCTTGTCTCGAATATCTGGATACATTGATGGATTAAATAATTTATTCATTGTATTTAACATCACTGCGAATTTTTGAATACAAAATGATTAAGGATTTTTCTTTTATAATTTTTGTGTACCTAAATTTCGTACCTACTGGTAATTAGCGTTTAAACGCCTCACCTTAGGTTTTCTCTATTAATATATTCGTAATAAATCCACACTGGAAAACGTATGGATTAAACATACCTAAATGAAAAAAAACCGGCCAAGTGCGAGTCGGACTCACGCAGTAAGGGTTCCGTACCACCCATCGACCTGACCCATAGAAACTGATTTGATTTACGAGAGTTCATCAAAAAACATCAACGCACCGTGCGCGAAATATGAATTTATGCATCTCTTTCTTACGCAGGTACCACTACCACCACATATCTCTAAGTTTGCCCTATTTATAGTATTTGTTGCAAAACTACATAGTATGCACTATAATCAGACCAAGTTTGACGCTGGTATGTATTACCGTTTTTTTGAAGATAGAGCAGGAACAAAAACGTTGAAAATAATGAATTTTTATCGAGGTTTCTTGTATGGGGGTCCCCTTTAGTTTTAGACTTCATAGTAACACATGTTCTGTGAACTGAATTTCAACTGGTTATCTATTACTGTTACAAAGATACAGCCCTGTGACAGACAGACGGACGGACGGATGGACAGCGTAGCGAGAGTAATAGGGTCCCGTTTGGCACCCTTTGGGTACGGAACCCTAAAAAACAGCTAAAAACTTCGGTCAATAATTGTTAATCTAGGCTAAAAATAACCAAGCGTGTTTGTCAATATAGCACCTGCAAAGTTGACAGTTTAAAATAAATAAGTCAACTTTGCAATCACTACTTTTTAAATATTAACCATTAAAGTTGTAATGTATTTTATGGTGTTCAATAAAGCATACATAAATAAATAAAGTTGATTAAAAATATGAAACACCCTGTAAGCTTTATTAGTTACAATTGATAAAATATTGCTACCCTTAGCCTATTTTACTTTGTAACTTCATCCGAAATTTTCTGTAGTTACAGAAATGTTCCTCGGTATTCAAAACCAATTTATAGTGTAACCCCAGCCTGTTTACTCAGAATGTTAATCGGTATTCGAAACCAATTTTTACTTGCCTGTTTACTTGTTTACAACTTTAATCGGTAAGTATTTGAAACCAATTTATACTGTAACCACAGCCTGTTTCCTCAATAGTTTCAGCAACGTTTATCGGTATTCTTAACCAAAGTATGCGGTAACTACAGCATGTTTACTCGGTAGTTTAAGCAACGTGAATAGGTATTCGAAATCAATTTACACTGTAACTAGATCCTGTTTATTCAGTAGTTTCAGCAACATTAATGGTATTCAAAACCAATGTATACTTTAACCACAGCCTATTTACTTAGTAGTTACAGCAACATTAATGATATTCGAAACCAATTTATACTGTAACCACTGCCTATTTACTCAGTAGTTTCAGCAACGTTAATAATAATTGATATTCTTAACCAATTTATGCGGTAACCATAGCCTGTTTACTCGGTAGTTTCAGCAACGTTATTCGAAACCAATTGATACTGTAACTACTGTCTGTAGCTTCTTTTCGTTCACTAATAAAACTAGGTGCCTACCTACACATATTTTATGATCGCACTTTGAGATTGTTTTTATTTGCTTCACTTTTGCGGTATCGATGGCCTTCCACAACTGGTTTGTTGGCTAAACTACCCTATTAGTATATTTTATTCTGTGCTATTAGTATGATAATGGATTGCCGAGTCGGGTCGTAAACCATCGGCAGCACGAAATTTTGTATCGGTGATGACGCGCTTCCCACCGACCGACCTACTGTTCGCCTTGAACCTCACACAAGGACACGTTTTTAGGGTTCTGTACCTCAAGATAAAAATAGATAGAGCCCTTATAGGATCACTTTAATTAAATTCAATTTAATTATTTTAGTTTTAATTCATATTATTCTTTTGTAATAATTTTACTGTGTAACTAAATGGCAGGCGCTGGTGCCTGTGATACAACGTTACCTTTTTTTTATGTAAAGATATTTTATGAAAATAAACATTTTATTTATTTATTTACTTTATTGTCTGTCTTTCTTCCGTCCGACTATCAATTCCCGTTTTTTTAGAAAACCTCTAAAACTTAGGTATCGATCTGAAAATTAAAAACAAATACTATTGCTCTATTGCTCAATAATTTACCAAAAAAAAATTCTATCTTAAAGCTATAAAAACATACGAATACGATATTAGGTCACTGACTCATCAAAACCTATGAGGTAGGTACTTCCCGTTGACCTAAGAGAATATCAAAATTTGGCATGTAGGAAGGTCTTATAAGACAAATAAAGGGAAATGTCTGAAAATTTATAAGTCTTAATTAAATAGGTATTAAAACACCACCAATTTAAGTTGCACCAAGTTGGAAAAATTCAGATTGCAATGCATTTAATTCAGATTGTTATGCATTTAATTCTACATAATAAAATTAATTTCAAAGACTGAAAATAAAGCACTTCATGATGAAGATATACATATTTGTAATTCTATCGGTAGTTTCTTTGTTTACGAATTTAAGTTTGCCTTTATTTCTGTCAAGTTCCTACAATCATGTAAGCGCGGTAATAAAATGCTGGTGCGGAACACTGATAGCGCGAGCCGGACTCGCTTTTGGCCGTATTTTTTTTTGTTATTCAATTAAATGTATTGTAATGTTATAGTTTTTCGTGTTGATTAAAGTAGAAACGTTCTTTGTTAGTTATGTAAAAAACCATTGTTTCTAATTTTATTGCGTTTTATCATTGTATATATCGTTTCCTGGCTAAACCTACGCAGCTGAGGTGCCTACGCTTTTATGGAGTCAAAAATAAAAAACACGCTGGCTTTATATTAGTCTAAAAGTATTGCTCATTGATATTTTCAATCAATTAAAATAAAATAGCTAGTTTGTCTGCTGTGATTGACTTCTGGGAGAGACACTTAAAGGTCTTGGGTCCTTTTTGAGTTGAGGCTATTGCTCTTTTGATTACTCTTACCTAATCAGGTTTTTCAGCGCATTCAATATGATACGTGTTTGTAGTTTTGCACAATAATTCAATTTTAATAATAGTGACAACTCTTACTGATATCATTAATACGAAGTTATTCACAAAAATAGTTTTAATGTACGTTTGACCTTACAGATTGTGCCAAATATACCAACGTGACAAGATTACATATTATTTGTTATAATAATGCATTCATAATTTATGTTCAATTGTTGATGTTTTGTGCTACGAGTACATTTTGCTGAAATGAGTAATCAGCGAGCATATCACCAAATCAGCCTACGTATCATGAGGTTTGCTCAAAACATGCAATAGCTTAGGTACATGTGTTACGTGTTGGTCTAAAACACTTGATAGTACACCAGACTACCGAAATGTGATAGGTGAGTTGAGGGTTGAGGGTCACAGTCCGCGGAATCTTTTTGTTTTAATCTCAAGTCTCAGTGTGGAAGTCACAAGAAGGGAAGCAGACGTATGCATAGTGTTATAGTGACACATATCCGATGCGGCGAGACGACTGGGACCGGTCGGCCTTCGGGGAGCAAAACGAATCGCGCGCCGCCCTCGGCCGCCCGCGCCAGTCTGCAGGGAAGCAACTGTCTATACCAGTCTACCTACAATCTCCAGTTATACTTGAACTGAAAAGTTCTTAACCTCACAGATGTCTTGATATTTCATTAAACCCATCAATGAATGTCAAACTAGTTAACTGTCATTTAATGAGAACTGCTTCCATGGTCTCATCACATTACAGTGACGAACCTACGTTCGTCACTGTTGTCTGCCGTAACTACTTACGGCAGACAATTAACTTGTAGACACCACATTTTTCATACCGAATGTACAGTCGCTTGCATGACAGTGGTAACACGTCAATTCGAAAACCGCCCTTACTGCTCACGAAATAAAGATGCAGCTAATGTCAAAGTGTTACCACCGACGTGCGGTCGACCGTACATTAATATTTTCGTTATATGTTGCTTACATGAGTGCTAAATTTAGCTCCAAGAGTTGTTGTAAACACCTAAGTCACTTTATGCGTTCGATGACTTTCATTTGGTAAAATCCTTGAATTAAGTCTTAAAACGTAAATTAATTGTAAAACTGGCATTTTTGACACTGTTGAAGAGTTCATACAGTTTGCGAATTTTGGTCGCATATTATGCGAATACCTACCAGTGATTAACATATTTGTCTACATTCTGAAAACGATAGTCCCAGAGAAAGTTTAACAAACACACACACACACACACACACACCTCACGCATCCCTCTCTCACACAACTCACCCCCAATACACCCCAAACACATAATGCTTGTTTTGTAAATGTAGGGAATTGTAATTAAACGAGTGTTACCAAACTTAACTGTTGTACAGTCTAACAAAGCAATTAGTGTACCTACACATACAGGGTCACCAGATATAGATGAAGATTTCTCAGGAAAATAATATAGAATGGTTTGATTAGGGTTTTGTATAATATAGTTTAACTTTGTCCGTTATTAAAATGATATTTCACTCGAAAACATCCATAATCTTCTGAGAAAACTTTGTTTATATCTCTCTACCCTGTATACCAATTGCTTTGTTAGACTGTATAAAGGTTGTGCTTTGAAATAGCAAAACACTGTCTCTCAAGATACATGTTTTTTACTTAGGTCCGTATTACAGAAGGTTCCTCAAGTACAGTTTAAACTCCAATCACCTGATCACTACTTACTTAAGGATAGAATCGTTACTTGAGTATCGTTCTTATTCCAGGACGGTAATTATAAACTTTAATTCAACAACATAACACACGAATTTGACCTGGAATAAAATATAAATCTCTATTCAAGCGTAGTCTGGACCAAACTAGAGTGATTACATATCAAATCTCTGCTCAAATACCGAAACAGGTGACAGTATAAAACAAAACTAAACTCAGTTGAACTGTGATCAACAAATCTCTGCTTAAGGGACGTTCTAAAATCAAAGCTCAACTCAAAACTAGTTCTAAACAGTTAATCACTGTTGCTCGCTTGAGTATCGTTCTGGAATACGGGCCATAGATTGAGATACAGCAGACAATGATGACTGTTTCTTAATGCCTTATTAATTATTAAGATTTCTTATGTAACTTGTATGGCTATGTTATTAATGAATTATTTACTATTAAATGTACTGCTATTGTAAAAGACCGAATATATTACATTAGGACGTAGAAGTCGGCTGGAGGAGAAGAAAGCTATTCATCATCCACCGGCCCTTATCCCAGTTTATTTGAGGTCAGCGTAGATAGAGTATACTTAATTGTTTGCACACCATTTTTGTTAAGCATGTTGTTACCATGCATTTTGCTTTCATACAGCCCTCGTCTTTGGGTTCACTTTATTTATATTCATCTCATCTTTCACACAATCCATCCATGATTTCTTCGGTCTGCCTCTTTTCTTATAGCTATCCACATTCATACTTAAAACTTTCCCCGTAACATGCTCCTCATCACATGTCTATACCATGATAGTCTGTTGCTACTTAACTTTTCCGTCACTGGTGCTACTTTAGACTCCCTCTTACATACTTATTCCTTATCCTATCCATTCTCGTTACGCTATTGTTACCTTTATTATATCCTCAGATAAATAGATTGTAATTGAACCAACCCTAACAACTAATACGTTCTGCACTTTTGTAGTCTCTACACTTTCGTAGACTCTACGGTACAGTCGGTGACGTTCGATAAGTACTTAATTTTCTTTTTTCTTTCATTCAGAATTGTTATTTGCTTATAAATATAGCACAGGCTAATTGACACATTGATCTTTTAAATAAAAATAATAGGTATAAGATCATTTAAATTACTCATCCATAAATAATGAAATTTGAAATTTGCTTTATTGTACACCATAAAATACATTACATTATACAGTAATAGAGACATTCATTCACAGATAGGTAATTAATACTAATAATTGGGAGCATCTGCTGCCGAACTAGGTGGGACACCTGTATCTCGGCGAACAGCGCCAATTCTAATACTGAGGAGAAGATATGTAAGTACCTACACAAGATTCGTCTGAGATTCGCATCAATCTATCAATGATAAACAACAGCGAAGTTTTTGGCAAAGCTTATAATGTATGTAGCATTGTTATTTGTATGAATTGGATCGAGTAACTTAGCCAAATATTGATTTGGTTACTAGGTAGTTAGGTACACACCCACTTTTGTTGTATTTATTTTCATGTTATTAATACAAGATGTAGAGCTTTTAATGCACCCATTTAACATGTTCTCCAAACATTTCATGAATCTGTTTTGTCCTTATTTTATGTTTTCATTCCATATTTTGAAAATAATAATTGAAACACTAGAGCAAATATTCAATTTGTGTATCGCGAATATCGTGATAGCTTTATGTTGATTACTCATGTCAAACTGTTAGAGAATTACTACCCGCGGGCCGCCTGTGGCCCTCGGACCATAATGATGCGGCCCGCGACCAGAATCCAGATCTCAAGATTTTTATGAACATCATCATCATCATCATTTCAGCCGAAAGACGTCCACTGCTGGACATAGGCCTCCCCCAGGCATCGCCACAACGACCGGTCGTTTCCTTATATTGATAGAGATATTACCAATTCAGTATAGTTCTTAGTTATTTTGAGTCTGGCCCGCTGACATACGCTTTTGTAAATGGTTCTTTACATAATCCAGTCTTCTCCCCTAATGTTGATGGTACCTATATTCATGTTTCGAAGTGGTGAAAATTGATCGATATTGTTTGAAAAACAATCTCATCATAATTTAGTTTTACGACTAATTTCAGGCACATGTTTCATGTTTTAGATAGAGTTGGATAATAATTTGATAAGTGTTTAGTTAAATCTACAATAATTATTGGGTTGTGTGTGATAGAGTCATTGACTCTAATTTTTTTTATTATTATTACCTACGAATCCTAGGTAAATCAAATCAATCAATTTCAATCCTACGATTGAAAACTTGATGAAACCAAATAACAGACTCTGAAGCTAGTTTATGATACAAAAATATTTTAATATAAATCGCCACTAAATCCAACCACGGAATGTTAGAAGAAGGGTGCAAAGTACTTCGCTCTGATATTGATAAGTGAGAATCATTTAAGGATGCAACCGTCGCAAGTTAGTCTCGCAATAACAAGGAGTAAGGAGCGATGGAGTGCAATCAATTAAGCGACGATGAACCGCGTGAACCGGCCTCAATAAACGCGGAAGAGCATGTGGATGACAAGATGCCATCCTCCCGGTTTTATGTAAATAACGTGCTAGTTGCAAGTGCACGCAAATACTATGACGTCAATGCTGAAATAACACAAAGGAAATACGCACATTGCACAAAGAAAATTATGCAACAAAACGTATCTTATTTGTAGCATCTTGCTTGTGTAATCTTCAATTATGTTTTTTGGTAAAAAAGTACGACGTTATTTTTTGCCTAGTGCAAATTTAAAATACCCCAAAAATTATATTACATACATAATAGGTTGGAAGTAGGGAGTGGAGGAAGTAGAGAAAGCCGTTCAGGGGCTACCTGATGCACGGAAACTCATCAAGCTAAACTTCTTGGACCTTTTCAGGATCCGCTAATGTACTTACCTACTAAAAAAACCAATTCGATTTTCTTATGTTGTATAAATGTTACTTTATAAAAAATATCCCAATCGATTCTCCTAGTGATTTTGGAAAAAACTGCTTTCAGTTTTGCACTATACTAAAAATAACGTTGTATAGAAGCGTTCTATGTCCAATATTCATTTGATTGTGAACAAAAAGGGTTTGTAAATAAGTCTGCCCAAGCTGTACCTACAGTCTAATTTGTTCTAATTTTCCATCTTTGTCAGTACCTATGAATTATGCACAGACCAGTAAGGAATTATGTCAATCTGCGTTTTTATTATACAAAAAGTGTGCCTGTCATCATCATCATCATCATTTCAGCCGAAAGACGTCCACTGCTGGACATAGGCCTCCCCCGAGTGTGCCTGTAAATACTTATAATTATTTTGTAAATGCAATTGTAGTAATTTTATAATAATTATAATAATTCATAATTATTATGAATAGGACTATCCAAAGTTCTGCCAAAAACGCAATTTTAAAAGTTAAAAAATGTCGATGTATGACTAGTGGCTTCCCATTTTGTGTAGTTTTTTATGCTAAACTGTACATTTAGGGATAATGTACAGTCAGAAATCTTTCCGGTGAACCACCACTAAGGCTAAAATCGCTTGCACGCAATGTTTGATGGCAGCGGTAGGTACGTGTAATGTAGCAGGATCTGCAGGATTCGTTCAAGGAATTTTGTCGACAAAATGTAGGTAGGTACCACCGCGAAGTATCGTATCGTGACCGTACCTATCTTACAGTCTCATTAGATAAATGAAGAATTACCTAACAACATAAGACCTTAAAATAAATACACACAAACAAGTTGATAAGATTCCATAATACTAACGTAAACCATCACTTATAGTTTACCTACTTACGTTATGTCTACACAGCTTACATAAGATTTTTTTTATTTACTCTCATAATATTATCGTTTGCTGACAAGTGTATATCATTCTCAATTCATTGTCCTTTTTAGGATTCCGTATCCAAAGGGTGCCAACGGGACCCTCTTACTCTGCCTACGCCGTTTGTCCGTCCGTCTATCTTTCATAGCGCTGTACGTAATAGGTAGTTGTTTTCCAACATATATTTCGTTGTTGTTTTCACTGAATATATGCTATGGTCTCTATCATGGCAAATAATAAAAATAAGTATTTTATTATTTTTAACGCATTTACGCATGCGAAGCGAAATCTAAAGATTTAAATTGTGGAAAGAAAAAATCGCTCACGAGCAGGATTCGAACCTGCGACTCCTGGCTCAGTACGCCAGTGCTTTAGCCACTAACATAACATACAACATAATCAAATTCTGATCCGCACATGAATCCGAAAAGTCGGAGGTGCGGGCAGGGATCGAACTCGCTCCCTCCTGCATGGAAGGCAAGCGTTCAACCACTAGGCTATCACTGCTTTAGCCACTAAGCTACAGTGAAAACTGCTCATGGTATCGAAAATATCCTCCACTATGGTACGTCTTTGGGTGACGTCAGCGACATCTTATTAAGAAACAGTGTTTCTTAACCGACTCGACTAACTTTGCAGTTAATTCAAAGTCGTATAGATATGCCTACCCTTACTAATTATTTTTACGACTTTGAATTAAGTGCAAAGTTAGTCGAGTCGGTTAAGAATCACTGTTTCTTAATAAGATATCGCTGACGTCACCCAAAGACGTACCATAGTGCGTACTGAGCCAGGAGTTGCAGGTTCGAATCCTGCTCGTGAGAGATTTTTCTTTCCACAATTTAAATCTTTTAATAAAAAATAAATTAAACCAAAAGTCCCCATGCAAAAAAAGTCGACAAAAAATATTTTTTTTTAACGTTTTTGTTCCTGCTCTGGATAATACATACAAACGTCAAACTTTGTGTGGTTGTAGTGAACATTATTATTAACTACTTTTAACAAAAAATTATAAAAATAAAACCAACAGTAATGGGTGGTACTTGCGTAAGAAAGAGATGCAAATATGAAAGACGTCAACGCGCAGTGCTGCACCTGTGGTGGAAATTAAATTATTTTCTACGGGGTATCAGATCGATGGGTGGTACGGAACCCTTAGTGTGCGAGTCCAACTCACACTTGGCCTTTTTTCCGTGGGGAAATCCTCATGGAAGTACTCCGCCCACGGAAGGTGAAGCCAGTGTCGGACTCCTACCGACTTAAACGAGCACGAGTTCCTCTAACAACCTTTGGCTGGCGGTGTAGGATAGGCTCTGTATTCACCAACCACTCCTGACAGGTCCCGGGTCCCGGCTCGCCACGGGCATCAACATCGGCTGCACCCTCCTGAATGCCGCGTGGATCTTTACACGCCACCGTCACGGGCTTGTACTGGTCGGGACTACCCCAAGTCCGCCACCCATAGTCAATCCGTATTTTTTTCAAAGGTTTTCTTCCCAGAAATAGATAGAATGGTTGTAATCACAATTTTACTTGCGATTCATGTGTGGCAACTTTCCGAACAAACTACGCCTTACATTATGCCGTCATTATTTTTTAAAAATTAATTTAAATCAAATGTTTACAGCTTTTGTTTCTGCAGTTAGAAACAGCACAATAAGGCATTTTTGCGTTTTTTTTTACAGTATTTATAGAAACAAGTCGTAAGGCGTGCTGAGAAAGGCTTTAAAATATCCTGTGGGAAGGGCGCGCCCTTCCCACATGGCCATTCTATCTATTTCTGTGGTTTTCTTTCTTGCGGTCATGGTTGTGAAGTCAAGACCCTCGGTCCCGTATAAGAGTGATAAGAGCCGTGAGAACAGTCACAGCATTCCTACTGGGGCTACGAGATCGACGGGGGCAGGGAAGGACACAGTCCCTTCGTAAGGTAAGGTAACTTATTCTTAAGGTCCTCCAAAAAAGAGTAATTGCCCGTGCCCAGGGTACACAACAAACCACACATACAGACGTATAGAGAAGGACCAACAGCCACCAGAAACATGAGAAGGTTTTCTGGCCCAGCACATTTCATTGACAACCCAATTCATTGACCTTAAACGGTTAATTCTTCTGAATAAAGTCAAATTCAGTTGTCTAAAAAATTTATTTGCATGCTATTAATAATGAAGATAATAACTATGTGTTATAATAAATAATCTTGCTATTACACAATTAGCTGCTCAACAACAGCGGCGCGCGGCAGAGTGTAATGCGAATAGCACCGTCTACTGTTTGGGATATACACATTATACATAGAGGACCCTTACTTCTCCGCCAAATAGTGATGCTTGCATTGCAGTGTTCCGGTGTGAACGGTACGGGTGCCGGTGAAATTACAATCACATGAGACTTTCCATGGTGGACCGACGACTTGGTGAAGGTCGCGGGAATCCGCTGGATGCGGAAAGCGCAGGACCAGTCGTTGTGGCGATGCTTGGGGTAGGCCTCTATGTCCAGCAGTAGACGTCTTTCGGCTGAAATGATGAGACTTCCATTGTCATGTTTCAGTTTGGCGAACCGACTTGCGGCAACATTTAGGCAACAATCTAGGTGGTATTGGGGCAAAGGTATTAACCAATAAACATCAGGTGTGCCTTTAGCTCGTTTCGCCATCCTATAATATATAAACAAACTTAATTATTACTTACTAAATAGGTACCTGTTTTTTATTCAAACTTATCAAGAAAAGTCATCTTTGCGTATAATACTTGCTTTGATGCTTGCTGCTAATTGATGTAGAGCAGTTTGCAGTTCGTAGATCGTCGGTGATCGATGTCGGAAGCCTATCTCATGTGATTCTTATGAACTGTGAATAAAAATTGCTTTATTGTGTGTTAAGACTTGTGTTCTTTTTCGAATAATGCCTGCAAATTCAATCTTGCACCTGAATCCTCTACAATATTCAGCAGGTTTTTTTCCGAAAATTGTTTGTTGTTTTGCGTTATGAAACGTGCTTTATTTTATGGAAAAAAAATATTGCCAAGAGTTTTATGGGTACCAGTATCCATAATCTCTTGTGCGTCATCGAATTAACCATAAATTTAAACTAGATTTCGTAACAATAAAATTAATTTATGCACGTATAATTTTTGATCGTATGATGTGGCTCTGTTAAATTAGAAGCAAATTGACTGAACGGTTTACCATACATCAAACTTACGTACATACTTAATTGTGTTTAGATATAAATCGTATTATCTTAAATTATATCACCCGACTTACAACATAAGCAGCCCATATTATCCCATTGCAGGGCACGGGCCTCTTCTCAGAATGAGAAGGTTAAGGCACGCTTTTCTTCTGCGGGTTGGCAGACTATACACACACTATCCTGCAGCACCAGGCTCCTGCAACACAGTTATTACTAGTGCAGGGGTCAGAGAATTCTACATTAAGCATTTATGTCAATAAACGATTATTTATTTTTATCGTGAACTGTATAGAACCCTCATTTCCTCACAATTTTTAGAAAAAAAATCTGATCCGCAAGTGAATTCAAAAAGTGCGGGCCGGGTTCGAACCCACTTGTAATATGATAAAATGACATACCTAATTTTATCACAAAAGTTGAGGCACGCAATTTCAGAAGGCCAATTCTCGTAGTTAAAAAATATAGTTTCAAACTCATCTCAATGCTTTAAATCTCAATCTCCTGACAGTAGGTGTTCCTCTTTGCCGTTTATTTGTGACACTTACGTCATTAATGTCACCAATAAACGGCAATCAGACACATCTACTGCAGAGGCGGTTCTAGGGGGGGGGGGGGGGTCATAGGGGTCATGACTGTGAATTTGGATCTTGAAACTGTACGTAAGCCGTAAGAATTAAGGAACATTTCCTCTCTAAATAACTCATGATAATATATATTTATTTAGTATTTGTGTACGTATATTATATAAAATATATATGTAGGTATATTATGCTAA
Source organism: Asteroscopus sphinx (assembly GCA_949699075.1). Taxonomy (NCBI): domain Eukaryota; kingdom Metazoa; phylum Arthropoda; class Insecta; order Lepidoptera; family Noctuidae; genus Asteroscopus; species Asteroscopus sphinx. Next base: position 12,638,561 of record OX453022.1, on the reverse strand, counting down.
TTACATATGTATTTGTAGTTTATTCAAGTAGGTTTTATGTAAGTTTGATTATTTAGTAATTTATATAGACCTAGACCTAAACAGTTGTGCACTAAGTTTACCCTCAGCCTCTTTTCTACACTCACTCTATCGCTCAAAGGTTTGCTGGGAGAAAACTCATTTTTGAGTTAAGCTCGCCTTTGTACACACGGCTACACATCAAGCTGTACATTTCCAGTAAAAGCTGATCTCGCATTGTACGGAAAGCCTACACAATGCGAGGTCCGCTTATACTGGTAATGTACAGCTTGATATGTAGCCGTGTGTACATGTAATTTCTATTTATAAGTTTTACTGTATTTTTTTTTTCTGGTGTACAATAAAGAATAAGAATAAGCCAAGTTGACCCCCCCCCCCAAAATCTTGGGCTGAAACCGCGCCTGATCTACTGTCAGGAGATTGATATTAGTTATGAAATATATTTTGAACGTATTAAATAACGAGAATTAGCTTTCAGATTAGATAATTTTCACAAGATAAAATGCAGTTTGGCCATTACGTAGTTGCTTCAGGACTGGTGATGGCAAACTCTATCAAAGATGTTCAAATGTTTACAACCATAATGACTACACAATTATTAGAACATCCAATTCATTAAATCAACTAATAAAACTCTTTTTGTGATGTGGGTTGTTTGTACTTATCTTTTATTTTCTTCAAATTATGGACTTAGAGGCCATTAATCTTTCGTCTTTCTTTCAACAATACGAGATAACCTTTTGACTGCAATTAAACTTGTCTAAAATATTTAAGAGATTTTAATACCTAACAGAAGATAGATCTATCTTAATTATTATTGAGTATATGTGTAGTTTAATACTAATAACTTGCGCACATTTATTACTAGCTGACGCCCGTGGCTTCACCCGCATGTTTTCTTCACACAAATTTTACCAACCCTTTTCACCTCTTCATTTTCTTCTATCGTGTCGACATGAGCTACATAATGAATATAGCTCAAACTGTGGGGAAAAGATTAGGCAGTCAGCAGGTTGGTAGCGGGGCTGAGTGCCCAGGGTGCGCCGGACGATCAATTAAATATCGTCACTCGTGGAGGCTCTTTTAATGCACCTCTAAGAGTACCTTCCCAAGAAATATTTCCTCCAAATTTCACATCTCTAGGTTCACCAGCTTAGGCCGCGTGTTGTCTGTTAGTCAGACAGTCACGGTTCTGTTTTATAGGTATAGAAGATAAATTGTTTTAATAAGGTAGGTACCTATAATTATCAATTTCATCACCTTGGCAAGTAGGTATGTAAGTACACTGCGAGGATATCAGCTAGACATACTTAGTTTGTTTCTTATCCAATGTCAAGTGTTTACTTGTAAGTATTTGTCGACGTTTCAATAAATATTGAAAAAATGCAAGCTATGATGAAATTATGAAACGGCAGCATTACACATTGATAGAATACACTGCGGTATTCAGTGATAAAATAACGATCAAAGCAAATTACATTCACTTACTATATAAGTCTATGCATTCACTGCTATATCAATGACAGTAAAAATGGTAATTAATTAAGAAGTGAATTGTAGTACGTATTGAGTTATAGTTTGCTTGTTGTTTTCGGAACGATAAAAATTTCAGCACGTACAGTAAACAACCGGTCAAGTGTGAGTGGGGCTCGCGCACTAAGGGTTCCGTTTGCACCCATTGCATCGACCTGATCAGTGGCGGTTCTAGGGGGGGGGGGGGGTCGTAGGGGTCATGACCCCCCCCAAAATCGTACACCTCAAATTGATAAATCTCCTAAAAATAGACAATTTACTAAAATAAATAAAATAAATTATTGACTTCCTGCTTAAACGTCCAAAAGTAAACAATGAAATAAAAACTACTGAACTCAAACACGACATCACACGACATCTACTCGTATGTACGTCAAAAAATACGTAACATTATTTTAGAGTTTTGTTTATGTACTGAAGTTCAATTTACAGCATAGGTATTATTAATTATTTTATTATTTTAAATCGCTCACTAGCAGGATTCGAACGTGCGACTCCTGGCTCGTTACGCCAGTGCGACTCCTGGCTCGGTACGCCAGTGCTTTAGCCACTATGCTACCGTGAACACTGCTCGTGGTAACGACATTCTCATCCACTTGGTACATCTTTGGGTGACGTCAGCGATATCTTATTAAGAAACAGTGTTTCTTAACCGACTCGCAGTTATTTCAAAATCGTATAGATATGCCTATACTGCTTCGTTGGTCTAGTGGTCGCAAGCGCGACTGCAGAGCACGGGGTCCTGGGTTCGATTCCCGGGTCGGGCAAAGTGTTATTGGGTTTTTTCATTAGGAAATTCTCAGTAGCAGCCCGGAGTCTGGATTTGTGCCCGGTTAATGGAAATAGGCTTGCCCCCTATTACATGGGACTTATAACATAACTGGCGAAATGTGGGTGTACTATACACCTCTGCCTACCCCTTCGGGGAAATACAGGCGTGATGTTATGTTATAGATATGCCTACCCTTACTAATTATTTTATTATTTTAACGCATTTACGCATGCGAAGCGAAATCTAACGATTGAAATTGTGGAAAGAAAAAATCGCTCACGAGCAGGATTCGAACCTGCGACTCCTGGCTCAGTACGCCAGTGCTTTAGCCACTAAGCAGGAGCCAGGAGTCGCAGGTTCGAATCCTGCTCGTGAGCGATTTTTTAATTTCCACAATTTCAATCGTTAGGTATTATTCAGCTCAAAATAAAGTATGAATGATATTACTAGTTTAATAACAAATAATATCACATACGACGGTGGTAGTTCATTTTGTTGAAAGATTTGCGCCGTACTTTACATGAGCCTGCCGTTGCGATTGGACACTCAAAGGCGCAAGCGATTGAAGCATTGGCGGTGAAAAAAAAAAATCCGCGCTCGCTTCGCTCGCGCTTCTTCATTAACGTGCCTGCATAGCCTGCTACTCCAAAAATACACTTAAATTTAAGTCAGCTTTTCGCATAAATATGAAAACTTCGCGCTCGCTTCGCTCGCGTTTATTCCCAACATTCGTTTCCTCTTTGTTGACGTTCATTTTGTAAGTAACTAGGTATTCTGTTACATTATAAACTAACTCCAAACTTTACCGAGTCATCGCGAAAAAAAAAAGGTAAATTTGGACCTTGACACTGTACGTAAGCCAAGTTGACCCCCCCCAAAATCTTGGGCTGGAACCGCGCCTGGACCTGATACCCTGTAGAAACTGATTTAATTTATGACAGTTCACCAATCCATCACTGCGCGTTGATGTCTATCATTTGCATGCCTTCTTTACGTAGGTGGGCACCACCACACATGTTTCTGTTTGCCTTATTTTTATTATTATTTATAGTTAATCTATATAGTATGCACTATACAATCACACAAAGTTTGACGCTTGTATGTAGTTAAGATAAGAGTAGGAACAAAAAAAAATGTTTTTTTTTAGGTTTCTTCTCGTTTAGATCTTTTTTGATTATGTCATATGATGAGTATTTGCCAAAATAGTGTGCATAGTGACACATGTTTTGTGAAAATTTCAACTGGCTTCCCATTACGGTTAAAAAGATACTGCCTTTTCAATTTCAATTTCTTTATTTGCTTAAATGTGGTAAATACAGATGTCAGGTACAATTTTATTGAGTACGGCACATTTACCATAAATAGCATGCAAATGATAGATAAATCTGAATTTAAAGTCACAAAACACTAAAACATTCATAATTACTAACAAGAGTTACATTAAACATTATTAAACTCATTTTTCTATGAAAGTCATCATCATCATCACTCATTATTATATAAAATTAATTAACTATTTTAAAATAACAATTAATAAATTATTTTAACATTCAATTTCATTAATCATATTATTATAATCATTTTTACAATATTAATATTTGATCAGTAGTAACATAATATTATAATTATTTATGTCTAAATTTCAATGCCATATCGTAGCTATAGAATTTGCAAGGATTTTTTTATGAAGTACTCCTCTATTGAATAGAAACTTTCTTGTAACAACCACTTTTTTAACATAATGCAGAATTTTTTGTAGGGTAGATCAGTAATCGATTTAGGTAATGAGTTGTAAATAAGGGGAGCCATGTAAACACAACTCCGCCTAAACAGTTCCAGTCTAGGTACAGGTAGGTATTTCAAAAGCCATGTGCGTTGCTTTTCTCTTATTTGTATTATCTCTAAGTACAAATAAATCAAGATTAGACCTTAAAAACTTGGCAACTTCATAAATATATATGCAGGGAACATTTAAAAAATTATGTGACTTAAACACAGGTTTGCAAGAATCCGACCATTCCATGTTAAAAATTTTGTGACAGACAGACTGACGGGCGGATGGACAGACGGCGTAGGCAGTAGATACTGTCACGAACCTTCGCAGTGGTACATTTTGTTGACAAAATCCCTTTACTGAATCCTGTAATGTAGCACACGTACATACCTACCGCTGCTATCGAACATTGAGTGCAAGAGATTCACCGGAAAGATTTCCGACTGCACGGAACCCTAAGATTTTTACGAAAGACTCGAAAACGTTAGGCACGAAATTGACATTGAAATTGTTGAAAAATCAAGCATGCACAGCAGCGAATTTTACGAGTTTTTTGACCCAGGTAACGTCTTTGTTGGAACACACACAACATAGATAAAATGAGCATAAAGATACAGTATCAATTCGCTCTTTTAAGATAACCTTGGATAAAGAAACATTTGGGGGAGGACATTAGAAAAAAACCGGAATATTTAATTTTTTCGTTTGTTTTGTGGACATCTTAATATTTGCCTCCTTTATTAATTGTAAGTTAAGTCGCAGTTTACAAGCCAATGGTTATTTAAAGGCAAGGGTTCATGTTAATGTTATCTTTTTACAAAATAATCTAATTTCCGCCACACCCGTACACATATTTAGGCAGTCAGCCCGACTCTGCAAGATATTTTGCAAAAATTAGAAGGAAGTTTGCACTGTGGGCGCATTTTTTGTAATGTTTACACATCGATAGGTTTACAGAGATATCGTTAAGGAATAAACACTTTTAGATAAAAGCGTAGGGAGAGGAAAACTTTTTAAGTTTAGAGGTAATTTTTTTTCAATTATCATTATTTTATATAAATGTTCACAGAGTACTACATTGTTAGTTCACCTTACCCTGTTTTGTTTTTGCTAAGATCGACTGGTAGAAAATGCATAAGGCATTAAGTCCGCTTCTGTATAATATTTTGTGCATAAAGTATTAATAACTAAAATTTAAATTTTCTTGAAATAAGTTTCCAATTTGTAATAGCTGGTTTGTTACGTAGGTATATCAAATTACAAGGTACTTACAGAGTAATATTGCGCTGGAATTTATCTAGCTTTATTTTCTCGAACTCAATACTGGGTGTCACTTGATTAGAGACTAGACTCATTAAGCTCACGGTGGTTCAGTCTCAGTCAGCATTAAAATTTTAATGAATATTGCTTTATTGATAATAGTATATTACTGTCGAGGCCTGAAATTATGCAATTGACGGCCGAGTAATATTGACATTAAAAGTCATTTTAAAAGGACGAGGCGCAAGCCGAGTCCTTTTGAACTAAACGAGGCCGATAATTGCTATTTCGGCCGGGACTTGTAGGTACCTATAGTACTTTTCTCTCATTTGCGAGGAAACAATACACAAGTTAATTCAACATCTAATAATCTATTTTCATCAGTGCCAACTCGCGCGCGCGCTTTCTTGTTCTTTTTTTTAAAGTTTGAAAAAAAAATGCGTATTAATAATGAAATTCTTTATTCGGACAACTAGATCCATTACATAATTTTATTGTTAGTAGGAACTTAAAACTATATTAGTATTTAATAACTACAAGTGACTTAGTCCTCTGGATGAGATTCCACAACAGAGGGCTCTCAAACCTATTACTTATCATGTTCAGGATGCTGTTACTGCTCCCACGGATTCTGCTTAGCAGTGAAGCTGCCTTTTTACGCCAGATAGCATCAAAACTATCTGTGCGTGCCTCAGCAAACATATTTGATGCACTGCAGAAGCGTGGAAGACGTAACAGCACCCTAAAGGCATTGTTAAATTGGACGCGCAGAGAATTGTAGGCCTTTTGGGTATATCTGAACCACAGACTCGCTGAGTACAGAGATGTACAGTACGCTTTGAATAAGGTAATTTTCACTGCGTCCGTACACCGAGCGAATCTGCGGGCCAGCATGTTCGCCCGGACCGACAATGCTCTGCGCTCCCTCTCCATGTCAGCATCATCTCCAAGGTTATCGGTTACGACATGCCCAAGATATTTAAACTGGTAGACTCGCTTAAGTGGATTACCATTAAGTAATACCGATGGAACGTAAATTGGGCACTTCGCACCCGCCTTGAAGATCATGTACTCAGTTTTCTTCACATTATACGTCAAACCGTGAGCGGTTGCATATTTTTCACACGCAGCCAGCAGCTTCCGTAATGCGCAAATCGAGGGAGCCAGCAGCACCATATCATCGGCATAGCTTAGGTTATTGACACAAATGCCATCTACGTAACATCCTACGGGCATCTGACTGAGTTCCTCGATTAGCGCATTAACATAAAGGCTAAAAAGTAATGGTGAACTCAACCCCCCCTGCCTCACTCCACATTCAAGTCTATATTGACTCGACAATTCACCCGCCCACTTCACATTATTTTCCTGATTGAGGTACCAATACCTAAAAAGTGACACCAACTCTGGTGGCAGGCCCGTTTCATTTAGCTTCTGCCATAATTTATCATACGACACTAGGTCAAATGCTTTTGAAAGGTCCAGAAAGCAAGCATAAACCGGGGTCTTCCTGTCAGTGTAGTATTTGACAGTGTGCTTGAAGCTTAGAATAGCTGTCTCAGTCGACAAGCCAGGACGAAAACCGAACTGAGCGTCATGTAACTTAACATGCATGTTCAAATATGAGTTAAGCACACTGTCAAACACAAACACCGTATTAAGCCTTATTCATTTCATTTCTATTACTGTTGTTGGGATCTTGAATTAAAACCCGATTACTTGTTATTTATTTATTAGTACTAGGGACCTTGAAGTGACAACTTCCATACAGATCGTGGTTACTATTGTACTACTAAACTTTACCGTAACGTGAGCCATACATTTTTAGCAGTTTCTAAGTTACATTTTTATTTACAATTACGGCATGTTTATATGTTTTTACAACTTATTAAAACTTAAATATTTCAAACAAAGGTTGGTTCTTATACAGAATTACATGATCTTTCTATTTACATCAAATAATGTTAGGAAAACTACAGCAAAAGGAAAATATATCTAAGTATGTTACAAAAGGCTTACAAATTGGATTGAACTTTGTACATAATATCAAAATTACACACATGTTATTGACATATGGTCTAAAAATACAGTTTCATTGAATCCCTAGGACTTTAGTCCGTATGTACAAACACTATTTATCTAATTATATTAATAAATCAAAAAGTTATAAAGCAAGAAAGTAAATACCAAAATAAAACCTAACTAATGAACTAAACAACTTGATTCAAGAGTTAAAGTTACGTAATCAACCTTATGTCTAGCTTACAAATATCACAATTAGAGTCATTTACATGCACAATCACAATTTAACTTCACTTAGTGTCTTTTTTCACTCCACTTATGTTTCGTCGCCAACAGTCTCCCCCTCGGTGCGCTGCACCCTCGTAGGTTGGGGCGACGAAGCAGGCACGATGATGACCAGCCGTGAGGCTGGACGCCGCAGAACGCCCGCTGTTGTCCGCACCTCGACGATTCTGGTCCTGCCATCAGGACCGGGATGCGTGGCGACTATCTCGCCGCGTGGCCAGGAGTATCGTGGTAAGGTATGATCCACGATCAGGACGATGTCGCCAATCGTCGGATCCCTATAGTGGGGACCCTGATGATAGCGAGGCGAGAGAATTGGAAGGTACTCTCGCATCCACCTCGACCAAAAATGGTCGGCCAGCCGCTGTGATGTCTTCCAGGAAGGGTTGCCGATGAGTTCGGTGTCATCGAAGGAGCCAAAGAGGGTAGCTCCACATGACCTCCCGATTAGGAAATGGTTTGGGGTTAGGGATTCTTCTTCTTCTGGGTCGGTGCTGACCGAGAAAAGAGGTCTCGAGTTCACAATATGTTCTGCCTCTAGCAGTAAGGTGTGCAGAACTTCTTCTTTGGGATGACGTTCATGTAGAGTGGCTGAGAGTGCGACTTTCACTGAACGCACTAATCTTTCCCAAGAACCTCCCATGTGTGGGGCTCCTGGTGGGATGAACTTCCAGTAGATGCCAAGTTTAGCAGCTGCTTCCCCCATGTTCTGTGTTGCTTCGGTGATTTCTCGGTAGGCGCCGACGAACTTGGTCCCATTGTCGCTGAGCACGATTTTGGGTGTGCCTCTTCTGGCGATCATTCTTCGAAGAGCGAGGATCATGGAGTCAGTGCTTAATGAGGAAGCCAGTTCTAAATGGATGGCTCTTGTGGTAAGGCAAGTGAACAAGGACCCCATCGCTTTTCTACGCGACGTCCGATTGTGACAAACATGGGTCCAAAATAATCCACTCCCACACAGGTGAACGGTGGGCTGGTTTTGGACAGCCTCTCTGGTGGTAAGTCGCCTTGAGGCGTGACTTGTGGTGTCCTCTTGCGGATTTTGCACCAACCGCAGCTTCTAGCCACTGTCTTCACGAGGTTTCTCAGAGATGGTATCCAGTATTTCTGACGTAGCTCGTTCATTACTGTGTTGTGGTTCCCATGGTTGAAAATGACGTGGACGTGTTCCACAAGCAACTTGGTGATTCTATGTTGCCCGTCCAGAACGATTGGAGTTTTGTACGAGGCCGTGAGGTACTTTGCTGCCCCGATTCGGGTTGATAGCCTGATGAGGCCTTCTTCGAGATTGACCGTGAAGTTCTTCAACTTAGAGACTTGTTTGAAGTCTTTCTTGTTCTTCAGAGCCGTCATCTCTTCTGGAAAGCTGTCTTCTTGTATCTTGAGAATCAGTAGCCGCTCGGCTCTCTCAATGTAAGTAGTCGACTTGGGTAGGGAGACTACTTCTTTCCTTATTTGTTCTCTCGTTCTGGTTTGTATCTTTGTTTTCGACTGGGTCTTCTTCCAGGCTGGATTCAAATCTTTTCGAACTATCTTCTTGGTGACATTGACCTTTTTCTTGATGCCTTTCTTGAACATATCTACCGCTTGTAGAAATCTTGCCGTTGCATGTAGCAGGCGCGTCCACCTGGAGAATCTTCCTGGATCGGGTATTTCTGCAGGGGCGGTCTTTCTGACGTGCAAGATGGCGGCGTTTGTTTTTTCTTCGCCCGTCTTTGGAATGGGGGCCTCTTTCGCATCAGTTGGCCAGTCTCTTGGGTCCTCGTATAAGAACAGTGGACCCGTGTACCAACGATGAGTCGCGTTGAAGCTCGCTGGGGCTTCTCTTGTGGCATCGTCTGCCACGTTGTGTTTCGTAGGGACCCAGCGCCATTCTTTGGATCTCGTAAGCTCCTCAATTTCGGCGAAGCGGTGTGCGACGAAAGGCTTGAATCTTCGAGGGTCGGATTGTATCCAGGCTAGGGCCGTTTTCGAGTCGGTCCAGAAGTATCTTCGGCTCATGCTGAGATCTAATTCTTGTCCTATATTCGTTGCCAGTCGACTTCCCAGCAGGCACGCTTGCAGTTCTAAGCTTGGTATTGATGTTGGCTTAAGCGGCGATACTCTGGCTTTTGCCGCTAGCAGCTTCACTTCGATGTGACCGTCTGGATGATAAGAGCGCCAGTAGACTGCGCAGGCATACGCCTTTTCGCTGGCGTCGCAGAAAGTGTGTAGCTCCCCCTCTGTGACGTCTCGAGTTAGGCATCGAGGTATGCGGAGATCTTCGAGCTTCCCTTGGATCGTTATAGGTGCTGCGAGTCCGAGCGGATCAAAGACGGACATGACTGCGCTAGTTGCTTCTCGTTTCGTCGGTGCTCGTCTTCCAATTATAGTCTCTTCCGGAGTATTTCGCAGATTTAGAGTGAAGTATAGGCTATCTTCGTTGATGTTCCAGTTGAGACCTAGCGTCTTTTCTATTTGGTCTTTTTGCTCTTCAAGGCGGATTGACTTCGCATTGTCTTCTTCGCTCTTCAGCTTTTCGATCGCAGCAGGCTTATTGCTCGCCCACCCTCGCAGGAAGAATCCTCCGCTCTTGTGAATTTCATCAACTTCTCTCGATACTTTGGCCGCTGTTAAGGTGTCAGGAAAGCTTGCCAAATAATCGTCCATATAGTGATCGCGTTGAACCGCTCTTGCTGCTTCTGGATATTTGTTCGCAAATTCATCCGCGTTCTTGTTCTTCACATAGATTGCAGCGCACGGCGAGCAGGCGGCTCCAAATATAAGCGATGTCATCCTGAATTCTTTGTTTTCCCACAGAAATCGCAGACTGTCTCTGTCTTCTTCATTCATTTTGACGCGGAGAAACATTTCTTTTATGTCTGCGACCACCGCGACAGCTCCTTGGCGAAAACGAAGAAGGACGCCGAACAGAGGCTGAAGCAGATCGGGGCCAGCCAGCAAAACGTCGTTCAATGATTTTCCATTCGACTTCGCAGCAGCGTCAAAGACCAGTCTCATTTTCTTCTTCTGCGGGTGTACAACAGCGAAGTGTGGTAAATACCAAGCTCTAGGGGAGGTAGGTTCTTCCCATACTTCTTCGGCGTATCCGCTGTTGATCAGGTTCAATACCTGTTCTCGGTAAGTCTTCTCAAATACTTCATCTTTCAGGAACTTCTTTTCTATTCTCTTGAGGCGTCGTGCAGCTGCTGTTCTGCTTTCAGGTAAGCTCTCTTCGTTGGTCTTCCAGATCAATCCCGTACTGAACCTTCCATCGGGAAGTCTATTAGTTACGGAACCCAGTACGTCCAGAGCTCGCTGATCGATGTCACTTGATGGCTTCTTCGCGGCAATTCCCAATGCTTCAATGCCGAAATGATCTCTGATCATCTTCTCTAGATGATCGTCTTTGGCATAGGGTTGCGTCACGATGTGATTCACCATTCTCACTGGAGTGCTGTTGCTTGTCTTCAGCCCATGCAGTACCCAGCCTAGTTGAGTTCTGGATGCGACAGGCTTGCCACGATCGCCTTTCTTGATTTCCTGAGACACGATGAGATTCCAATTATCTTGCCCAATCAATACTGTTGGACGGGCGTTGGGATACTTCAACTGGTCTGATATCTCTTCCAAGTGCTTACAATCTTCTAAGTCTTTTTCGTTCACCTCTTGTGGTGTCAAGTGCAGATTCTTCACAGTGTAGCCGGATAGCTTCTCGATGCTTTGCGCAAACATGCCTTTGATATTGATGTTGATTCGTCTTGACTTTTCACTCATCCGGTGGCCACCGACGCCTTCTATTCTTAACTCTTCTTCAGGTCCTTTGGCTCCAATTCTGTTCACTATTTCTTCCTCTATCAAGGTCACAGTGGAGCCTTCATCTAGGAGAGCGTAGACGTAAGTGTTGGCCTCCGGCCCCATCAGCTCTACAGGGATTATCTTCAAGTATGCTCTTGACGTAGTTTGCGCCGCGTTGACTGCTGAAGCTATTGTTTGTGCATCTTCTTGGGTCTTCGGCTTCGCTGCCTCCTCAGAGTGCAGCAGCATATGGTGACCCCTCCTGCACTTTGCACATGGCTTAGCCTTGCAGTTGAATCCTCTGTGTCGCCTTGTTAAGCACTTGAAGCATGTTCCAGTCTTCTTGGCTTGTTCCCATCTCTCTTGTATTGAGGCTTCATTGAACTTCTTACACTTCAATAGTGTATGTTCTCCCTCGCACAGAGGGCATATAATCTTTTCGTATTCTTTTTTCTTGTCTTCTTTGCAGGAGCAGACGGTTGCTACGTTCATCTTTCCTTCTTGTTCTCCATCTGACTCTTCTTCTTGCGATGTGTATTCTCCGTATTCTTCTTCATTGTGCGGCGTGGCCCGAGTAGTGTGCACGCCACGAGAACCCACAGGTCGCATACGGCTTCTAAATGGTTCTCTCTTGACCCGCGTTCCCACAGACTCGTGCATTTCGAATTGATCCACCATTCGATTGAAGAAGTTCATGAGGCTTAGCAGAATTGGTTCGTCTTCTTCTTCTTTGGTCCCTCTGTACTCGTACCACTTGAACCGCACGAGCGTACACATCTTCTCTATTATTCTGTTCGAGATGTCACTGGAGTGTAAGTAGCTTTGCTTCTTCATCTGCTTCACGACGCTGACAGTGTTCGATATAGCACCGGCATAGCGCACAAGTTCTCTTGCATCTTCAGACATAGGAGGAAGCTTTTCTATGTTCTCTATTTCGCTTCTTATTAAGTAGGTAGGTCTTCCAAATCGACGCTCTAATGCTGTCACGACCTCCTCTGGATCCACTTGCGTAAATAGTAACGACTTCACGGCTTCCTTGACTTTTCCTTTGATGGATTTTCTTAACCTTCCCATATTTTCAATTGTGCTGAATAAGGATTGTGTATTCTTATATGTTGCTTTGAAGGCCATCCAGTCTCTTGCGTCGCCATCGAATTGATGCAACTCACTGACGTACTTCGGTGCGCGTTGCATTGACGCACCCATCTTTTGGTCTGCTGACGCAGTCTTCATTGCTTGTAGGATTGCTTCGGCCAGCTGGTTGGTGTTGGTGTCGGTTGCTGCGGGCGGCGCAGCTGTTGGCAGAGAGGCTTGTGGCGTTTCTTTGCTCGTTTCCCCTTCCTTGCCTTCCAAACTCTTCGACTTGGACACCCATGCCGCGGTGGCGCGTGCCGCGGCTGCTTCGGCTTCAGCATCCACTTCTTCATCTCTAAGGTCAGTATCTTCGTTCATGCGTGCTAGCTCCAACTTAGTGTTAGCCACTTGAGTATTGATCTTGGCTTCTTCCAATTTCAATTTTTCAAATTCCAGCTTGGCTTCTAATAATTTCTTCTTGTTGGCTGCTTTGCTTGAACTGGGTTTCTTCGATTTTCCCTTTTTGACCAAAGTCGCATCTGATTCTTCTGTTACGGTCACTTCGTCGGTGCGCGCGCTACTATCAGTCAACTCTTCTGATGTGTTGCCCGATGTCGTAGTAGTAGCAGTGCTTGTTTCTGTACTTGTTTCCTCTTCAGTAGTAGAGCGCGTGCTGTCCCCTTTCTTGCTGCGTGTATTCATCGTGGTTCGGTGCGGCTTCGAGAAAGACGACGCTTTTCTTCAAATCTTCAATGCAAATACACACGGCGGTGGTGTATAAGCGTAGTCTTCTCAGCGATGTGTTCGAACAGGCACAAGCGATGACCCCGCAGGCCCCGAACAGCTTCTCTTCAATGCTTGGTGTTGAATCTTCAATCTTCTTAACTGTTATCCAGTCCGACGAAGGCGCGAGGTTGCTTAGGTACAACACGACAAAGCACAAGTAGTGGTAGGTTGTGCCATACGTCGATTCTTGAAGCAACTTCGTTCTTCTATGTTGAAGTTCAATGTTCAATGTTCGAGGCGGGCGGCGGCGGTCATCGGCTTGAGTCTTCCAATATCCCACGATGACCCGGTACTAGACGTGCTTGATCTTCAAAATAATTCTTCAGTTGAATGTTTCTTTTAGTCTTCAAAGGGCGCCGGACCTTAAGTAGTATTTCGGTGGGGCACAAATGTTGCGTAGTGTACCCATCCAACGCGAACTTCACTAGTAGCTTCTTTTTTCTATCTTCATAGAACGCCGGACCTTAGGTAGTATTTTGGTGGGGCACAAATGTTGCGTAGTGCGCCCGACCGACGCAATCTTCAGACGTGGCTTCAAACTGTAGAATTTCTTCGTAGCGCGTCGAGTTTTCTTCAGCTTCAGGCTTCAGTTCTTGATCCGGCTCGAAGGACCAACTTCTGTTGGGATCTTGAATTAAAACCCGATTACTTGTTATTTATTTATTAGTACTAGGGACCTTGAAGTGACAATTTCCATACAGATCGTGGTTACTATTGTACTACTAAACTTTACCGTAACGTGAGCCATACGTTTTTAGCAGTTTCTAAGTTACATTTTTATTTACAATTACGGCATGTTTATATGTTTTTACAACTTATTAAAACTTAAATATTTCAAACAATGGTTGGTTCTTATACAGAATTACATGATCTTTCTATTTACATCAAATAATGTTAGGAAAACTACAGCAAAAGGAAAATATATCTAAGTATGTTACAAAAGTCTTACAAATTGGATTGAACTTTGTACATAATATCAAAATTACACACATGTTATTGACATATGGTCTAAAAATACAGTTTCATTGAATCCCTAGGACTTTAGTCCGTATGTACAAACACTATTTATCTAATTATATTAGTAAATCAAAAAGTTATAAAGCAAGAAAGTAAATAGCAAAATAAAACCTAACTAATGAACTAAACAACTTGATTCAAGAGTTAAAGTTACGTAATCAACCTTATGTCTAGCTTACAAATATCACAATTAGAGTCATTTACATGCACAATCACAATTTAACTTCACTTAGTGTCTTTTTTCACTCCACTTATGTTTCGTCGCCAACAACTGTCGTGTTGGATATTACTGGCCTGTTATTTCGTTGCGTACGGAAAAGAGCCGATTGAACCTTTTTTTTTTTTAATAATGAACCAATTTCCGAGCAAGTGGGAGAAAAGAAACTTAACTATGCTTTTGTGATCTTCTATATAAATAGGAATCCGACTCGGTTGGGCAGCGTTCGGGAAGCTACGCAATATCTTCTCGTCCAAAATACCGCAGTGTCTCAAGACGAAAGTCTTTGACCAGTGTGTGTTGCCAGTAATTACTTACGGTACTGAAACGTGGTCGCTCACAATGGGCCTCATAAGAAGGCTCAAAGTCACTCAAAGGGCAATGGAGAGGGCTATGCTCGGAGTGTCCCTGCGTGATCGAATCAGAAATGAGGAGATTCGCAGGAGAACGAAAGTAACCGACATAGCCAGAAGAATTGCCAAACTTAAGTGGCAGTGGGCGGGGCACATTGCTCGCAGAACGGATGGCCGATGGGGCAGTAAAGTTCTGGAGTGGCGACCGCGTACTGGAAGGCGCAGCGTGGGTAGGCCCCCCACAAGGTGGACCGACGACCTGGTGAAGGTCGCGGGAATCCGCTGGATGCGGAAGGCACAGGACCGGTCGTTGTGGCGATGCTTGGGGGAGGCCTATGTCCAGCAGTGGACGTCTTTCGGCTGAAATGATGATGATGATGATGATATAAATAGGTCATCACCATTATTTCAGCCGAAAGACGTCCACTGCTGGACATGGCCTCCTCAAGCAGTTTGGGGGATATGCCCTAATCGCCACGCTTGGCAGGCGGGTTGGCGATCGCAGTTGGTTGGTTAATACTCAGAGAACGCTGCTGCCCATCCTCTGGTGAATCCCTTAGTCGCCTTTTACGACACCCATGAGATGATTAGGGTGGTGCAATTCTTTACGTCCGGCACCACACGGAACAAAATATAAATAGGTACCTATTGGATAGTTTTTAGTGACCATGTTTTAGTCCAGTCAATAAGTAGGTATCCATTTATGTGACCAATGCCCTTTTTGGCCAGTTCAATCAACTCCGCCTATCGCAGTCCACTGCTGGACATAGGCCTCTCCCAAATTGCACCACAACACTCGGTCAGTTACTAGCGAATAATTCGCAATATCACAATTATTTTGACTACTTTGTATTATTTTCCGACTCGTTAATTGCCAGAGATTTTCCCGCAGCTTGATTCGTAAACTACAAGACTTTATCAGTAATCACTATGTAAGCAATATTCAATTGATAGCGATATTATTGAGAATGATGAGGTCGGGCGCCCTTGAGGGGATCATTTACTAAAAGTGGAGCACTCCGAGATGATACAGAGATAGGAGAAACAGGGGCTACACTGTTAATTTGTTTGATTACTAACCGTTTTATCTTATCTTGTTCCCCTACTACGCGTAACCAATAGATGTTGACGCTTCTTTGTTGAAACTGAACTGTCCTTCAACTTGCGTTAAGTTCATCAACATCACTTCACACCTGAACGAACTGATATATATTGCTCACATAAACAACTTATTTGTAATTCAAATGCTATTTAGTGTATGCTCCAGTAAATCGATTAAAAATCACCAGGTAATCCGATTAAGACAGTCACTGTCTGGGGCTGCGTCTGTTTATTAATTATTATAATGACTTGTAATTCATTTTAGAGAGTGCATTTTGTAGAGAAAGTGACATAACGGACGCAATAAAAGCAGATAAAACTTTTTTTTTTTTTACATCTTTTCAAGTAAAGTACAAATCTCGTTGAACTTGATACACGATATATAACTACCGTAGTGCCATAAGTTACAGAAGTATGCAATAGCTACGCGGTGGTTCTGCGGCTCAGATATTTCTAAAACAATCGCTTTTTACTGTAAGTTATTTAACGAGTAATTCATATTTTGATACGTTAATTTCTGTGACTAATTATATTTTAATAAACAATCGTAGTTTGCGGTTGTTGTAATATTAGAAACGTCTGGCTAGACTGCCAGAGCCAAGTCCGCATACTTCGTCAAGGCAATTGAAGACTATGAAGCAACCATGCGAGGAACTGGCGAATCGATACAAAAATTCCGAGTATTTTCATGTAGTTATGTGGGATAATGTGGGCCACATTAGCAGGCGTATTTCTTGTATGACGCAAGATACCTCGGTAGATGTCGAGCTTGCAAAAAATCTACCCACGATGTCCAATTACAGCTGATTCCCAAACTTTTTAGGTGGCTTCCGAACACTCCTTGACTTTAAAGTGGATACCACGAATCGGCAAACGGGCCGTACCGTGCGACGCTCTGTAGATGGTAGTTGGTAGATGGTAGATCAGTATGTTGAACTGGACGTGGAAGTCAGAAGACTCAACATGGTAGCACGACTTAGGGATGGTTTATATTGGCTGTTACAAGCTGAGTTGAGACACTTTCTAGTGTCATTGTTCGTTATTTTTTTGAACTATCGCTATCGGCCTTTGATTCAGAAGCTGTCAACAACGACGTAGCTATCTCGTTTGTTGAGTCTCGTCGCTCAGTTCAAATTAGTACATAATTATCTTAATTTATCTTATTTAACCATGAACTGGACAAACCTTTCATTAATTACTGCAGTTAATACCTACGAAGGATAAGAAATCTATCAATAATTTAAACAACAGCATGTACTGGATAGGTACTATTATACCTAAGTAGTTATTTATGATCGTGTCTTCACTTCACTGGACTATAAATGCAGGCGCATACAGCAGCCATGTATGTGCCTCATGCACCAGAACGGTAATAAATATTACTTTGCAGTGAAAGGAAATTATTAAAGAAGTTGTTTATTTATTAACTTTTGTTTTATGCTCTTATTTTATGAGTGTTAAAATTATGGAATTTACAGTACGCGCAATTAAACTTGGCCATTGTGAAGTAGTCACAAAACCGTCGCAGTAATCATTTTATGGGTGTGATTTGAAGGCGGGAGGCAGGGAAACATGCGCAGAAACCAACTTCACTTCGGCCAAGCTATTTTGCGCGTAGGTACTGTACAGCTCTATTACTTTTTGCTACTGGTATTATTTGATGCACCTTCATTGCATGACGGGTGGCAGTCTCCACATTGAAGAAAATTAGATTGCGCATCATACTTTTTGATTGATTTACTTACTCGGATACCAATGAAATCGTAACAACTAATACCTTTTCTTCTGCATTGCCATTCAATATTACAGCAAAGTCATTGACAATCCGCAACTGGTTTGCGAAAGTCGAAATCCCGTTAAATTCCTACCTGTTACGTAGGTACACTTGTGAAATGCGGGATCCGTTAAAATGCCAATAAAAACTCGTACCACCGCTCGATGGCAATACTTGGTGAGATAATTTCTCACATATTAAGCTGTCACTAAGTGCAGTTAGGTAGTGAGCTGGTCGGCCGTTGACGCCTCGTGCGTGTCCGCTGCTTGCGCTTGCGCACGCGTCACGTTACGTAACGAGAGACAGTTACGCAAAGCCAATGTCAAGAGCGTCGCGTCAATGTTGTGCCATCGGCGTCCAGGCCGCCACACCGGCGCGGACGCACGCGCCGCGAGGTCAACGGCCGCGATACCAAACAAAATCTTAAAGCCAAAACTTGAACTTGAACAAAGATTTGAGAGGCCGATATTGGCAATAAGATTTAAAAATAATCGCCATACAGTCATACGTAAACATACGAGTTCGGTCAATAAACTCAAGTCGTCATTATTTGAACTTAACGAAAGTATTGAGTAGGTAACCTTGTGGTTTTCGGTAAAGAATATGCCGCGGACTTTCTTATCGTATAGGAGTTGAAAAAGGCAACTATAGAATAAACTAGCAGCATCCAACATAAGTAGCCATTGGCACCACGGGCAAAATTGCCTTACGGTCTTTGATTAGCTCCAATCTAATGGGCAGTAAAAATTAATGTGGTGGACACTTACAGGCTAGTAGGTACACTGTTGATGATGTTGTTTTAAATGTATTCTTCATGTGTGTACAGAGCACGCCGCCGCCGCTGGTGGACTGGTCGTGTGTGCCAACGCTGGTGCTGGCAGTGATCCTGGTGGTGGTTGCGGCGACGGCACTGGCTGCGCGCACGGCGCCGGATGGCAAGCAGTCCACGCGCCTGCCCGGCCCACAGGCGCTGCCGTTCCTTGGTACCAGATGGCTGTTCTGGAGTCGATACAAGATGAACAAGCTGCATGAAGCTTATGAGGGTGAGAATTAATTTTATAGACAAGCAAGAAATAGCTGTTTGTATAGCGATATATTTCAGAAAAAAGCAAGCTATGAAATAAGATGTTTGGGTTCTATTTTGCAACTCAAACAAAGCTTAAATTTCAAACAGTAGAGAGAGACCCACCTTACCGTAGCCGTTGGTACTAAATTTCAAAGAAAATGTTTATAATGCATTTGTTAATTAGGGTCACTTTAATACCTACATTTCTTGGAATCTCTCGAAAAGTAGAGTAACTTATCGAGTAAGATATTTCGAAGTAACAAGACAGAACCTAAGATCATGAAGCTAATTGTTATTGTGTCGTCACTCATCATAGCTATAAACTATTAGTTACAATATTATCGTCTACTCTGCCCTATTAGTAATTTTATTAGACCATCATTTCTTATTTGGAGTGACAAATACTTATCAAAGTTATGAGCTATAAATAATATTTAGTTAACTGATATTGAATTGCCTAATTTGGACCATCGCGCATCACGAAGACGCGAATTATAAATTTAATTTATTTATTATTAGATTTGGAGTGCGTTAATTAAAACGTATCGCGTAAGAATTATTTACGTATTTTTATGACATTCCAAAAATTATTTTATATGAGTGTCATTGCCTTCTTAAAAACCACAATATCCATGCTGAAAGCCAATCCTGCCCATTTTTGCCCTATCAGTATACCACATTTTGATTCTGTTTTTAATTTACGTCGTCATTCGGTTTGGCAATAGGCTCGTCCCCTATTACATGGGACTATAACATAACTGGCAAAATGTGGGTGTACTATTACACCTCTGCCTACCCCTTCGGGGAAATACAGGCGTGATGATAACATCATACATAAGTATGTATGTATGTATGTCATTCGGTAGAATCCCAAAAAAACATTCATTGCCATTGCCATTTCGTAACAATTTGACTGTCAATTTTCAACTGTAGTGTATTGCGAACGCCTCAAAGTCAACAGTTTTTATTTCGAATAAACATTTACATGCACTTTCAAAACATTAATTATGAATCTAGTTGCACGGTTCCAAAAAGTTAGTCCTATAGATCTATGGAGAAGAGCCGGTAAGAAACTCCATCTCTTACCTCTATTACTAAGTTGAGGAAGTTTTTTTATAATATATTAGCTGTGACTTGACAGCCTAGTGCTTGCCTTTCATGCAGGAAGGTGTGAGTTCGAACCAGGCCCGCACCTCTGACTTTTCAGATTCATGTGCAGAATTTGATTATCACTTGCTTTAACGGTGAAGGAAAACATTTTGAGGAAACCTGTACACCGGAGAGTGCTCCATACAGTTTTCAATGGTGTGTGTAGTCCGCCAACCTACTCTAGGCCAGCGTGGTGGACTAAGGCCTTAACCTTCTCGTGCTGAGAAGAGGCTCGTTATAATATATTATAGGATGTAGAAATGAGCTAAAGCCCATCTAATGTCAAGCGATTACTTTTAACCATAACAACTACGACTACTAATGCTATTGCAAGTCGTGTTCGCTAAACTGAGACGTGAAGATGGAAAGTCTTATGTAAAATCCCTTTAACTTCACCATGTACCTACGCTTTCTTACTATAATGAATCTGGCCTTTATACTTGTTTTTGGACCCAGAATGTCTGCAATGCCACGACTGGATATTGTACCTAATCTATATGAGCATCAAACAAATATAAGTAATTGGGTTCGAAATTGATAGTAATGAGTAATAAATATCATGTTCTAGTTTTAGAAGATTTATTTTTAGTTCACTGTTCGTGCTATTTCGATAACATTACTATTAACACGAGTAGGACTTAGCAACAGAACTTTATAGAACACAAGTCTTTGCGAAGTTACTGTTTTACTGGCTTTCACTTTGTAAACGAATCTCAGTAATTTTATTTGTGGAGGAACAAACGGCTTCCTTTGTTAGATCTTGTGCGTCCTCATGTTTCTTGCGGCTTTGGCGATATCATAAGCTCAAAACACTTTCGAACGGTCCGGGTTTCTTCGACTTGACCTTGACTAGCCTATGCCTACGACTTCACCCGCGCGAATGTCGTTTATCGCGCATCCCTCGGGAACTGTTCATCTTCCCGGGATAAAAAGTAGCCTACTTATATGATAACCCGGATTATGTTCTATCTGTATGCCAAAGAGTAAAAAATATCCATATATCCTCACAAACTTTCACGTTTATAACATTAGTAGGTCCTCCTGGAGTAGGAAGTAGGAAGTAGGAAGGATAGTAGTATTTTATTTTATTATTAAATTAAGTAAATTTGCACCTCTGACAACCCCATTTTCTGTCCAGTTCATTCTTGTCCATCCTAAGGTTGCCAGGAAGAAATCGCTGATCGCGATAAGGCCGCCATTTGTACAATAGTTTAAATGCATATTCAATGTATTTTATGGTATAGGTACCCTGGGGTTGCAGTTGCCCTATGTGTATGATAAAGCATATATAAATAAATAGGATATAAGAAGATATTTACTCTGCCAAACCTTCAAAAACCAGTACAAGTCTGAATGCCAAAGGCTGGTGACTAACTTTTTATAGGTATGGTTTACCGAGTTCCCGGAGCTCCTCTTTTTTGTGCTGAGGATGGCCACCGTGTGGTTTTAATCGGCAAGAAACCGAAATAGCCCTCCGCCGTCCCCAGACGGAGGGTATCCATGAGGATTTCCACAAGAAAACAAAACAAGGTATACCGATTAAAAGCAGTAGAATTTTTTGTTGATGCATGGACCATCATATGAGACTTTCCATCTTCATGTCTCAGTTTGGCGAAGCGACTGACGGTACCATTAAGGCAACAGCGTAGGTGGTATTAAAGTTGTTATGGGCAAAGGTAACCGCTTAACATCAGGTGGGCCTTTGGCTCGTTTCGACATCCTATATTACCTACTTATTTCTAATTAAGTATGCTTTAAATCAGTTTACGTTTACAATGAGAGATTTGCACACAGACATGTTCAATCGTTACGGGCCGGTGTTCGTGGAGACGACGCCTGGGGGCGCGTTGGTGGTGTCCATTGCGGAGCGGGCGGCTCTGGAGGCTGTGCTGCGGACGCCAGCTAAGCGTCCCTACCGGCCACCTACCGAAATCGTGCAAGTCTACCGGAGAAGCAGGCCTGATAGATACGCCTCCACAGGACTTGTCAATGAGTAAGTATGACTTAAGGGCACACGTCCAAGTATACCATCATAGTTTAGGCTGTATCAAGTAAATTTGAAGTAATGATAGCCTAGCGGGGAAGTGCTGTAATGTTGCAAGAGGCGTCACAATAGATCTTACCAGGTCGCAGTGGCTTAGGGGGCTTTCAAGACCCCCTACCTCTTTCCTCAAAATAATAATACCATCATTAGTTTAGGCTGTATCAAGTAAATTGGAAGTAATGATAGTCTAGCGGTTGAACTGACTTCCATGCAGGAAGCTCCGAGTTCGAACCCAACCCGCACTTTTGAATTTTCGAATTCATTCATGTGCGGGTCAGAATTTGATTACTTAATCATTTGCGTGAGGAAACATGCACACCTGAGTGTTCCATACAGTTCTCGATGGTGTGTGTAGTTCGCCAACCCGCACTAGGCCAGCGTGGCGGACTAAGACCTTAACCTTCTCATTCTGAGAAGAGGACAGTGACTAGCAGTGGAGCAATAACATGCTGACTATGTAAGTAAATTGAACAGTGTGTATGTGTGGAATGGTGGATTTGTAAGACACAAACTATTTTCGATTCTACCGAAACGTCATAATTGTTTAAAATAAGTTTAGTTTGTGAACAAGTGAATCGACACCAATATCTATTCCACAAGTTGACCAAGTATAAAGTTAGCCTTATTTGGAATCATTGCGATAAGTCTACATAAAATAGTTGACGGTCCGATTATAGATAACGCCAATCATCTTATATTCAAGTCGAGAGTAATTGACATAGATACCTAGTTAGACTAGGTTATCTTTCAAGTAAGCATTCATTCATAGCGGGTGGTTTGACCTCGAGTCTTGAAGTCTCGGGGCTAAAGTAACTAGTACCATTGTGTCCATAGCTCGTGATATTTTGGCAAGTTTTTGTACTTCAAGTCACGTAGACTTCAAATATAACTGCGCAGTTACATTGGCACTATCACGGCACTATAGTTTTATGACGTTGCAGTGTTGCTATTTCCTGTCTTAATTTTTTAAACTTAATCGTCCATGTTGATTGACCAGCAGTTTAATCACTACGATGTTCAACCATGCCTTATCAGAGTGACTATTCTGCAATGATATTTAAAAGTATAGATATGTTACTTTTTAACAAAACAAACGAAAAATAGTTTCGTACGCAGCGGCAGGCCCAGCACACATACACTTAACAGTACAAAGTAAGTAAGTTAGTTACTTTACAAGTTACTTTCGCGTCATAATTGGTACGCTTTCTGTGCATAGGTACACGACGTCATTTTTGTTTTTTTTTGTTACGGGTCACGCTCGTCGCCTTGCTTGATGCGGACTTATAGCCAAATGTCACAATTAGGACGTTTACGTGTCTTCAGACTACGCGCGTTTGTAACATATCTCTACTTTTAAATATCACTGCTACTCTGTAAGATTTCACTAGCAAACTCTCTTCTGAACCCGCAGTGAAATATATTTTTCGTACTTATCGTTTTCATTACTTTTCACTGCGGATTCAGAAGTGAGTTTGTTAGTGAAATCTTACAGAATAGCACTACTGTATTGGTACAATCTAATTTGTTGTTGCTATTCGTACTGTAGGTAAAGATAGAATCTACGATGTAGTTTACATCATATATAAAATAAAACAGATGTTAGAATATAAACCACATTTAAAATAATGGAACGAATGATAACATCAGGCATAAAAGCTTGTAGTTACTAAGCAAGGCAGTCCTGTCTATACTCTGTAGGTATAAAAATTCGAGGTAAATGTCTGAACGAGGTTACGGCTTGATAAAAAGGAAATAGCCAAGTGCCTAACTATTATTGCTTTAATAGTGAGATAGGTATACAATTTATAAAACGATCACGTTTATTCGGCAGGTAGAGCTTTCAAGGCTCAAGTCACAATTGCAATACATCATATACATACATAGGTACTATTTACTTAGTAGGTTAACTATAATAGGTAATAATAGTCCAAAGATGTTGCACGGTCAAGTTTGGGATTCCGTAAGAGGCGTGTAAGGTTTGATTCTTCTTCTTCTTCGTGTCGACGGTACAAAAATTTACTGATAGTGGCACAGTAATCACACGCTGCTGGCCCAGAAATTTGCCACGTCTTGTGCGTTGTCTGTGGCATCGATAAGATCACTCAATGTGCAAGTGCTTGGACACAAAGAGCAGCATAGCAAGTGTGACATTGATTGAGGATCAATGCCACACATGCAGGCTGTAGCTGTTTGGTCTATATAGCCCCACTTGCTCATGTTAAGCCTGCATCTGCCTACCTGGGTCCGCAATCTGTTTAGGGACTTCCATATAGGCCAGGGGAGTTTATACCCTACAGGAAGTCTCTCACTGGGTTGGATGTAGTGTGCAGGTGGAGGTAATTTTTCCAGCCACAGTTTTCGACGAGCTTCAGCTGGAGAACCTTGTAGAGCCTCTGTTGATTTAAGGAAACTGTGAAACTGTGTGTGTGTGTGTGTGTGTGTGTGAAAGGTTTGATTGATATGAGGAAAGGATAGTCTGGATAGAAACTATCGCTCTTTAACCGACTTCTTTTATACAAGAAAGGGATGGCAACAATAGTGCTGCCAAGCAGTGGCGGTTCTAGGGGGGGGGTCGTAGGGGTCATGACCCCCCCCAAAATTGTACACGTCAAATTGACAAATCTCCTAAAAATAGACAGATAAATTATTGACTTCCTGCTTAAACGTCCAAAAGTAAATAATGAAATCAAAACTAGGTAAGTACTACCTACTTACTGAAACACGACATCTACTCGTATGTACGTCAAAAAATACCTAACATTATTTTGAGTTTTGTTTATGTACTGAAGTTCAATTTACAGCATAGGTATTATTTTGCTCAAAATAAACTATGAATGATATTTCCAGTTTAATGACAAATAATATCACATACGACGACTTACGACGGCGGTAGTTCATTTTATTGAATGGTTTGCGCTACTTTACATGAGCCTGCCGTAGCGATTGGACACTCAAAGGCGCAAGCGATTGAAGCTTTGGCGGTGAAAAAAAAATTTCGCGCTCGCTTCACTCGCGCTTCTTCATTAACGTACATAAAGTAAAGAAAGAAAGAGCATTTTTATTTCAGTCTCGGTACAGGCGAGAGAAAAAAAAACGAAACATAACATATTAACAATAAACTTAAAATTGACATGCATAGCCATACACTACAACTCCAAAAAATACACTTAAATTGAAGTCAACTTTTCGCATAAATATAAAAAAAATCGTTCCCAACGTTATTTTCCTCTTTGTTGACGTTCATTTTGTAAGTAACTATTCTGTTACATAATAAACTAACTCCAAACTTTACCTTGTCATTGCGAAAAAAATAAATGTGAATTTGGACCTTGAAACTGACGTAAGTACCAAGTTGACCCCCCCCAAAATCTTGGGCTGGAACCGCGCCTGCTGCCAAGTAAGTCGAGTCGAGAGTAGTCGAGATCTCGGAACGAGCTGACTAAAAATACGAAGAATGATAAATAATAATAAATAAATAAAACGTAAACTAATTTGGCAGAACTAAAATTGTTGCCATTCCTTTCTTGTATCTACTATTAGTAAATTAATTTAAAAAAAACAAAAAACCCGACTAAGTCTAAAAATAACGGAAAAGATATAAACAAGACTTATCAACACGCAGTCGGAGGCTACGTATGTTTTTGGTCATGAATTACATAATAGTTCATAGGTAGCCTCCGCCTGCGTGTTGATAAGTCTTGTTTATATCTTTTCTGTTATTTTTAGACGCAGTCGGGTTTTTTGTTTTTGTTAATTAAATTTTTTTTTTGAATTTTTTTAATTTTGTCATGTTTTATTAATCATATACTATTAAATTTTGAAGTCACATAAAATGGCTCCAAAAAGCGGCCATTTTGATTTTTTTAATTTTGATATACCTACCCAGTGTCACTCTTACAATTAAGACGAATCCAACGACACCTCTCAAGCTAAGATATATCAAGCCGTTTAGGCTACAGAGCGTGTCAAAGAAATATACATACATACATAAATACATACATACACTCGAAAAACATAACCCTGCTTCTGGCGCAGTCGGGTAAATAGAGAAATAGTTTAAAATAAATTCAGTTTGTGAAAAAGAGAATCAATATTCAAGACACCACTGATAAAATTTCCATGACCTTATAGTAAAGCCGCGTTGACACGATCAAAGTTCGCTTTGACAAAGTGAACTTTGATGACTACTTGGATGTTACTTTGTTCGTGGCAACAGTAAAAGTGCACTTTGATTACTGTTTCCACGATCAAAGTAACGTCCTAGTTCACTTTGTCAAAGCGGACTTTTATCGTGTCAAACGAATGTTAGAGTCCGAAATTTATTCTGACGTCTGTGCCTGTGGTCTAGTGGTTTGAGTGTCGTGTCGGACTGCTGATCACGAGGTCATGGGTTCGATTCCCACAGGACACAAATATTTATGTGATGAACACAAGTGTTTGTGTTGGTCTGGGTGTTCTTATGTAGATATATACAAAAAAAGTACATAAGTATTAATATCCATTGTCTAGTACCCGTAGTACAACAAGCTCTTCTTAGTTTTGGGACTAGATGGTTCTGTGTAAATGTCCCAAATATTCATTTATTATTTATTGGAGGATTATTCCACGGAGTTGATTTATGATTGACTAGCTGAAGCTCGCGGTTTCGCTCCCGCGTGGTATGTCATTAAGTATCCTATTTGTTAATCCACATGCTCTAACTGTTTGCCAAATTTCTTCTGAATCCGTATAATTAAACATCTTTAATTTTCGCATTTATAATATTAGTAATCAGTACGATATTGTAGTTGGATGACAATGATGATTCATTATCATTAACTAAGCCTATCGTGTTTAGGACTGTGCCTACTTATAGTTTTCTTCCAAGACATACAAGCACTGCCTTTGTCAGTTTTCGAATCCAAAAACGCCAAATAGTTTAGATAATTTATTTCATCATTTCCAGACAAGGTGAGAAATGGTATCATCTTCGTCGTCATTTGACTGCGGAGCTGACGAGTCCTAATACGATGCAGGGCTTCCTGCCCGAGCTGAACAATATTTGTGATGACTTCCTAGAACTTCTGGACTCGTGTCGTCGGGGCGACGGTACCGTTACTGGCTTCGATCAACTTACCAACAGAATGGGACTTGAGTGTAAGTAAAAAAACCGGCCAAGAGCATGTCGGGCCATGCTCAGTATTATAGGGTTCCTAATTACAAACGAATCAAATCGAATATTAATCATTGCTATTTTAGTTTTTGCAAACAGCTCCACCTAGCACTGAATTTAAGAAGCTAAATTTAAGAAGTGTGTCATATCAATGTCCCGATGAAGATCGATGTTTCTGAACCTCAATGTGGACGTTGTAGACACAATCATAAAAAAATACGCAGAAGCTCATGAATTTAGACTTCACCACCACGTGAATGTCGAGGCAATCCAGCTCCTCGATAACACGGAAACAGTTCGAAGACTAAAGCGGACAAAACCATATGAATTAGTGTAGTGATTAGTGAATATTGACAGATAAAATGTAGTGATAAGTGCTGCTTATAAAGAACACACGAACAAAGTGTCTTGCCCTTAATAGAACCTAAGAAAAGTTATTGGACACATTCTTAGATTATAGTTTACATAGCAATTTAGGATAGAATTAAATTACTCATTAGCCTCAAGGCTAGATTGTAATACAAATAAAGTATCACTCGTGTACCTATACTTTATAGAAAAAAAAAAAAAAAAAATATATATCAATGTAACACAAATTTACTTTTTGTGATTTTTTTAAATAGGTAGTAACTAAAGGAGCATTATTTGCTATGATAATTTTTCTCTAAGGTCAATGACCAATGACCTATGAACTAGGACGTCTTAAGTATTTTGCAGTTTTCTCACTAACTCAAAAATTTATAATCACATTATACTCGAAATAATTTTAAAAGAGAGTTTTTATAAAGGTCTATCAATGTGGAAGATTATAAGTTTCTAAGTTGCATAGCTTAGAAATGGCAGGGGGGGGGACATTTCAAGCCACTTTGGCGGGCTGTATTTTGCAGATGGTATACCTGATAAAAAAGTTGTGTATGAAACATTACCTTCATTTTAGTAGACCTATTCAATGATACCCCACACGAGGGGGTGCAGCGAAAAAAAATTTTTCATCCCCATTTCACATGTATGGGCACCAACCCTAAAATACGCAATCAAGATTTTTTTATTTTTTTAGAATTGAGATCTATATCCAGACCATTTTTTTTACGAAATATCATTTACTTATGTTTGTAACTGTAGAAGTTATTAAGCTGTAAAGGATTAGGACAGACGGACAGACGGCCATGACGAAACTAAAGGGTTCCTTGTAGGACTACGGAACCCTAAAAACATTGAGGACATGGGGACAGCCGACAGAAGGTCACATTATCATGTTGCATGTATTTTCTTACCACGAACCCATAAGTTTTGCCCCTACCAAAAATCGCTCAACGCGGCTAAAGATTTCCCTTCAAAAATGTTTTGATCTTTTTTTTACAGTTGTTCTATTCTACCACCCATTCTTTTTCGGGTTCCGTACACAAAGGGTGCCTTAGGTACCCTATTACTCCGCCTACGCCATTTGTCTGACCGTTCGTCTGTCAGTCACAGGGCTGTTTTTAATCGTAACGGGTAACCAGTTGAAATTTTCAGAGAATATGTGTTTACGTCTTCTATCATGACAAATTCTAAACATTCAAATTGTTTCACCAAAAGCGCACTCATGAATTAAATCAGTTTCTACAGGTATCTAAGTGGTATCAGAACGATGGGTGGTACGGAACCCTTACTGCGCGAGTCCGACTCGGTTTTTCAAATACAAATCTAGATAGTCTTAGTTAAAGTTTTCAGTCTAAGGCTCAGGATACCTATTTCAATAAAAAATCACGCAAGGCAAGGCAAAAAATCTATCGTTGCACTCATACCACTACGATATAATTTGATAGATGGTAGACGGTACCTCCCTAATGTGTTATCAGTTGTTTGTCTTATTTAGGGATATCGTGTAAGCATTAGTCATCGTCAATGTGTTAAGATAAAAGCTCCGTTAGTGGCTGACAACAACCACAATCGTATCTGATAAATACTACGAGCTAAGAATCATTCACGATAAACGAAATCACTAAAGTCTTCGTAAATTTAATTTAGATTGCAGCCTTGTACTTTGCAGTGTTTTTCAAACAAATATCACTCAATATTGATAACATGGTGCATTGTAGCGACAGGACGCAGGAGTTCAAATGCTAAAGTCAGTAGGTCTCAATAGATTCATAGATTTGTGATAACAGTGACGAGAAAATGACATTCGTTGAGATAAGAATGTGGGTCATATGTTGTAGAAAATAGCGTTAGACGGCCAATGTACTCGCGTGCGTGTGTCTCTAGGAATGCAACAAATGTAACAATCAACATCAGAAATGCATTATGAAATTGTAGGTACATTACACCTGATTAGAGAGCCATTCTGTGCTACGCTCAACGTTATCAGCTAATGACCGGAAGTTATGTCGCGTATCTCACTCCTAATGGCCTTTGAGCTTACCATTTTTCTTAGCATCGAGTCTTCATGATTGTTTGGAGTACCTAAATTCCTATGTTTTTAACGTATTGTTGTCTAGTCTCTCTTTCAGACTTGTTTGCAAGTTTTTCTAGTAGATACTAGGTGAGTTGCGTTCAATGCCAACTTCAGAAGTTCAACGAACAAACAAAGCAAGTATTATTTTTTGCTGTCTGAAACCGCGAAGAGTGCTATTGTACAAATATGGTCCGGAATAATATTTAATCCTTAAATTACCAATTATTAAGCATTCGAAAGGTCAGGAAAACCAATTTCAAAATAATACACGATGTAATCCGGTTAAACTTGTTTTATTAAGAAACAAAACGACTTAATTTTATAGTTCTACTAGCGGGCCCGGCAGACGTCGTCCTGCCCGGAAAAGCAGCGCCACATATAATTAAAATCGTCCCTGCCATTTAGGAGAAGATCAGTGACATACAGACAGAAGGGCCACCTACCGGATCCAATTGTGTTTTCACACCATCCAGGAAACCATAGAAATATTCACAAAAAAATTCATCCAAATCGGTTCAGCTGTTTAGGAGGAGTTAGGCGACAATCAGATGTACAGAAGAAATAAATATTCGCGGCTTCACTCGCGTTAAATTCTGCTAACCCACGTGACGGATCCTGTTAATTCAGTCCAGTCCAGTCCAGTTCCATCCATCCATTCTTTTATTCGGACCGTCCAGTCCAGTCCAGTCCAGTCACTATCCCACTATCTCACCCCATGTCCAGTCCCGTCCCATGTCCCGTCCCATGTTAAATGTCCCATCCCGTCCCATGTCCAATGTCCCGTCTCATGTACCATGTCCCGTCCCGGCCCATGTCCCTTCTCAAGTCCCGTCTCGTCCCATGTCCCGTCCCCCATGTCACATGTCCCGTCCCGTCCCGTCTCATGTCCCATGTCCCGTCCCGGCCCATGTCCCTTCCCATGTCCCGTCCCGTCCCATGTCCCGTCCCACATGTCACATGTCCCGTCCCGTCCCGTCCCCCATGTCACATGTCCTGTCCCGTCCGTCCCATGTCCCGTCCCATGTTATCAATTGTTCAGCAAATCAAATTTGGTGACACAACGACTGCAGCGCCACCTACCGGGTAAATAAATAAATGTAGCTTATATGACACGTTCGTAGATTTACCATAGCAGCGCCATCTATTCATTACTTACTCAACCCAGTCGAAAGGTATCGACATCTGTTAGAATCATTTGGAGTTAACAGATAATTGTGACTGTCAAATAATAACAGACAAATAATTAGCAATAAATTAAAATTGCGACTATAATTTGAGATTTAAACTATCCTATCTCTCAAGTTGGATCGAACTCCACATGGTGTGCGAATTTTATTATAATCGGTTAAGTGGTTTAGGAGTCCATTGAGGACAAACATTGTGACACGAGATTTATATATATTAAGATAATTTTACATCGAGTGCTTTCCGACAAAAAATGGGTTTCGGAAGTTTCCGTAAATTTCGCGTTGCGTTTCCGAATCCGTTCGGTGCTCAAATCTTTTTGTTTCTTAATAAAAACAAGTTTAACCGGATTACATCGTGTATTATTATTAAAATTAGTTTTCTTTGCCTTCTTTTACCTTTTGAATGCTTTGCAGCGTTCGTGGTCGCAGGAAGTAGTCGTTTTGTTTCATTTGTCGGTTCGGGTGTCGGACTAAGTGACCTTTTACTTGGGCGAGTGAAGACTCTTACTTGGGTAGACTTGTACCTTTACCTGGCTTTGATCGAGAATCTTGACCGATGACGAGGCTTAATCATTATGTATTTCATTACAGCGGTATGCGGCCTCATGCTGGGCTCAAGACTGGGCTTCCTGGAACGTTGGATGTCTGGTCGAGCGGCCACTCTTGCCGCCGCCGTCAAGGCTCACTTCAGAGCTCAAAGAGACTCCTACTACGGCGCACCTCTCTGGAAGTTTGCACCCACCACACTCTACAGAACATTCGTCAAAAGCGAGGAAACCATTCATACGTGAGTTAGTTTCGCCATCTTCATATGTACCTATATGAAGCAATGCGTAAATATAGTAACCACATCTACCAGAGAACCATATCTCGTTATTGATTTCTATATTCTCTGTAATTAATGAGTGGACAGTGCTTTTTATAAGATACCTACAGTGAGACAGTAATACATAGTGACATTGAACGCTGTGTACAGAAGACTACCTATGCTGTGTACAGGACTATATTGTTTATCAACCGTTCAAGTTCAAATTGAATAGGTATAATTAGTAAGCGAGTTACATAAAGATGCTGATTGCGAAGTTCCCAATGCGTTGTTTTCTAGACTAATCCACCCTATAAATAATTTTAAACATGATGCATTTGTTTGCATCCTTGAACTCAACCGAGCTTAATCTAAGTGATACGTAATTAACAAAAAGCTAGCTTAGGTTCTTCCTCAATCGAGCCTTGACCGATTTTTTGTCTAGCATCAAGATCAAGGTTATGAATCTTTTTGTGATGTTGCGCTGGATAGTGCCGGTGCGGTGTGCATAAGATGAAATGGTAACAAAGCGCAATAACTAACTAGGTACTCAAAAAACTTTAACCTTGAAGTCTAGCAACTGGCTAGACATCAAGGTTAAAGTTTTTGAGTATTATTATTTTGGGTTCAGGCTAGGTTACGTACATACAGGCCATCGCTATGCTTCATGGAAGGAAAGGTCAGTACGTGCAACAAAGTTATGTTGAAGCCGGTGTGAAGTTGCGCATGTTTCCCAGCCTCCCGCCTCCAACTGACACCTATAAAATGATTACTGCGACGGTTTTCGACGTCTAAACCGACGAGCATGCATGACGAGGTTTAATGGACGTAGATGAAGCGAAAGAGGTGTGACAGGATCGTAGCAGGTGGAAATCCAGTCTCTGCCTACTCCAATGGGAAACAGGCGTGATAATATGTATGTATGCGACGGTTTTTTGACAACTTCACTCCGGCCAAGATAGATTGCGCGTCCTGTATCTGTGGAATACATTATAATTATTATTTTCACACATGCGGGATTGCACACGGTCTTTATTGCAACATTTACTCATTCAGTCAAACAATGATGAAACCAAATTGTTGGCAGGATAGTATCGGAGCTGATGGAGGAAGCCAAGACCAAGAAACAAGGCACTGCCTACGATGATGGCATGCGGGAGATCTTCCTAAGGATTCTGGAGAACCAAGCCCTTGACATGAGGGACAAGAAAGCTGCAGTAATCGATTTCATCACAGCTGGCATCGAGACGGTAAGACAACTTATATTTTGATTTGCCCAAAGAACCAAAACACAGATAGGTAGAACCAAACTAAAAACACTGAAAACTGTAAAATCCACAACTCAACGTAACTGTTGCATTCCGAGCAGAGAAGACTTATTTTAAGGAAGCTGGACCTTGTATTTTTCTCTTTTACACATTTATCTTTTTTTTTGTATTCATCCTACATTCTTCTTTTTATTATCTATATGGCATGTTCAATGGCTTTTACTCAGATGGATTTTGACCACTTTTTTCCCCTGTTTGTAGCCTGTATCAAGTCCTCCCATTACTACACATCCTTACGTTGAATCATTTTGATGGTTAATTTTGTTATTTTACGTGAATTGTTGACAGCTAGCAAACAGCCTCGTTTTCCTGTTGTACCTGCTGAGTGGGCGTCCGGACTGGCAGCGCACCATTCGTTCAGAACTGCCCTCCTGCAGCACGCTGAGTGCGGAGGACATTGCAGCTGCACCCTCAGTGCATGCGGCGATCTACGAAGCCTTCAGGCTGTTACCCACGGCACCATTCTTAGCCAGGCTTCTGGATGCGCCTATGACTATTGGTGGACATAAATTGCCGGCTGGGGTGAGTTGATTGATTCATGGTTCTGATATATGTCAAATAGGTTTGCACCATCTTAGATTGCAGCAAAAATTCAAATCTCTCTTATCTATTGACTCTTTGTTTCTCGTCGTGCCAGATGCTTGTATTGCTTGCAAACCTCATTTGGGCTATCCTCAGTTTTTTGACTGCCCCGGTGGTCTAGCGGTAAATTGTTCAGCCACAGATCGTGAGGTAACGGGTCTGTATAGCGATTCAGAACCATACGATAACTAGTTGTCGATCGATTCGGTTTGTTATCTCTTTTTCTCTCGTTGCGTGAATCATAAGACGAAACGAGATAAAAAACCGAACCGGTCGACAACTGGTTATCGTGTGGTTCTGAATCGCATAGCTGATTCGGGAAAAAGTGTTATTGGGATTATTCTGTCAAGAAAATTTCTCAGTAGCAGCCCGGAGTCAGGAAGTTGGCGGTGCTACATTCCCGTGCCTCGGAGAGCACGTAAAACCATCGATCCGTCTCTGATTGCCGTCCCATCGGATTATGGGGGTGCATTGAAAAAGCCTCCACGAGTGACGATATTTAATTGATCACCCAGAACACCCTGGGCAGTCAGCCCGGCTACCAACCTGCTGACTGGGTAATCTTTTCCAACGACATGAGCTATTCATGTCGTCACGATAGAAGATGAGAGTGAGGGAATGGAGACTGCACCTGTGTTTGCGCACACACTTGTGCACTATAATATGTTCCGCGCAGATGGCTAGTTTCCGTTGATATTGTTGGCCGCCGTGACTGAAATTCGGCCAGAAGCACATTTTTATTATTAACAGTTTATGTAAAATTTCCTGTTTTGCAGACGTTTGTTCTGGCCCACACGGGTGCCGCGTGTAGACGCGAGGAGAACTTCTGGCGAGCGCGGGAGTTCGTACCGGAGCGCTGGCTGAACCCAACTGCGCCTCATGCCGCTTCTTTGGTGGCCCCCTTCGGAAGAGGACGTCGCATGTGTCCAGGGAAACGTTTCGTGGACCTCGAGTTACATCTGCTGCTTGCTAAGGTATTCTATCAATCGAACGTATATCCCATTGCAGTCTTCTGCCAGCCAAAGGTGCTTCCAAAAAAGGAGTTAAATGACCTCTTAATAATGCATTCTGTCAACCATAACAACGCAAAAAATCGTTTCGAGATACCTACGTGTGCTATAATCACTGACGTCTGGAGTATCGGAATAGTGGCAACGTTAACGCATATTTGGATACCTTTACCCAACGCACGTGACGTCAGAGGTTGCGTTGCGTCGCGTATTCTTTCAAATGCAGGACTTCGCGCACACTCACTTTAATTTGTAGGTACAGTCAAAAATATTTCCGGTGAACCACCACTAAGACTAAAATCGTTTGCACTCAATGTTCGATGGCAGCGATAGCTACGTGTAATGTAGCAGGATTCGTTCAAGGGATTTTGTCGACAAAATGTACCACCGCAAAGTATCGTGACCCGACATTTGTGACATCCCTGACCGCGCTGGGGTGGGGTATACTTTCAGTGCAGGATTTTGTGTAGGTACACGCACTTTAAAATATACTCGAGGACAACAAAGAATGTTCGTTATTAGACGCAAAGCCAGAGATAAGCTTGAATCCAAGCCGGGAGGGAAAAAACACTCTTGTGAGGAAGAAAAGCTGAATGCTTTTTCCCTTTTTTTTCCTGTAGAGACAAAATCATAGAGGTCGCTCTACAAAATTTACCTATATGCAATATGTATCATTGCGAATTACATTTACTATGGTAGTCCCGTAGTACTTTGACGTTGTGGCGATGCTTGGGGGAGGCCTATGTACAGCAGTGGACGTCTTTCGGTTGAAATGATGATGATGATAGTATATTAACTGGGCCATCGATGTAAGACTATAAAAATATCAGTGTGTTTTGGATATATTATAGATTACCTATCTCTTGTTTCTTTCACGGTTTCCCTTTTCTTTGGTCAAAATAGCCTTTATGGGGCAGGTCAGATGAGAATTAAATAAATCGTCTTTTCTATAATTCCAGATAATACAAAGATGGCGCGTGGAGTTTGACGGCGAGTTGGACATCCAGTTCGACTTCTTGTTGGCGCCAAAGTCACCGGTGTCGCTGCGATTAGTCGAGTGGTAGTCACACACTAATCTTATTATCTTAGTAACGAGATATATTCCATGTGCATCTTAGGAGTTTTAATTGGAAAGATTATACAAATATTTTGAAAACGTTACATCAGAATTTGCGCCATTATTCAGGGATTTGAAACCAGGATCCATTTATTAAAAAATGTACTTACATTAATTTTCTTGATTTAAAGTTTTCTCTGAATGCTGCCATATTTTGAAATTGTATAATCAAAGCTTTATTAAGACTAAAGATCGTCGTTTTATATTCACTGTTTAGTTTTACTGACTGTTATAATGTCCGTCTTATATCTTAATAATTAATTTAACACGAGTGTTCAAAATGTCTTCCACTTGCTCAGTCAAGATTATTGACATTCGATTAATTGTATGCTTTTATTTAAGTAAAAAAGTTAGCCTGGTTTGTTGATCCAGATTATATCTTTATACTAATGTAACTCAGTTGCCGCAAGAGACCTGTCTATTGGGCAGAGCCAGCTTGCAAAACTGAGGACCGACGATGGCAGAGTCGTATCCTCCAAGCCAGAGCTATTGAAGGAGGTCGAGAAGTTCTATGGACAGTTATACACGTCCACCCGGACACCCGCTGTAAATCGGGCTCACGACCCAAGAGCTAGATTGACCCGACACTATACCGAAGATATCCCGGACGTCAGCCTGTACGAGATTAGGATGGCTCTGAAGCAGCTCAAAAACAACAAGGCACCGGGTGATGACGGAATTACGGCCGAACTCCTGAAGGCGGGTGGAAAACCGATCCTTAAGGCCCTTCAGAAGCTGTTTGATTCCGTCATTCTCGAGGGAAGAACGCCACAGGCATGGAGCAGAGGTGTGGTGGTACTCTTCTTCAAAAAGGGCGATAATGCTCTACTGAAGAATTATAGGCCCATCTCACTTCTGAGCCATGTCTACAAGCTGTTTTCGAGAGTCATTACGAACCGTCTTTCGCGCAGGTTTGACGACTTCCAGCCTCCCGAACAAGCCGGTTTCCGAAAAGGCTTTAGCACCGTAGACCACATACATACACTGCGGCAGGTTATACAGAAGACCGAAGAGTATAACTTGCCTCTTTGTTTAGCGTTTGTGGACTACGAGAAAGCCTTCGATTCGATCGAGACTTGGGCGGTACTACAGTCTCTTCAACGGTGCCAGATTGACTATCGGTACATCGAAGTGTTAAAGTCTTTGTATGAAAACGCCACTATGTCAGTCCGATTACAGGACCAAGCCTCGAAACCTATCCTTCTGCAGCGAGGTGTGAGACAGGGAGATGTGATCTCTCCGAAACTGTTCACTGCTGCATTGGAGGATGTCTTCAAGGTTCTGGACTGGAAGGGGCTAGGCATTAACATAAACGGCGAGTACAACACTCACCTTCGGTTTGCCGACGACATAGTAGTCATGGCTGAGACCATGGAGGACCTCGGTACAATGCTCGATGACCTCAGTAGAGCTTCTGATAGAGTGGGTCTTAAAATGAATATGGACAAGACAAAGGTTATGTAACAGAAGGATCCGTCTGGGCTGGGCAGCATTTGGCAAACTTCGCCGAGTCTTCTCGTCGCCTATACCGCAAAGTTTGAAGACAAAGGTCTTCAACCAGTGCGTCCTGCCAGTCATGACTTACGGTGCCGAGACGTGGACACTGACAGTTGGGCTAGTCCACAAATTTAAAGTCGCTCAGCGAGCTATGGAGCGAGCTATGCTTGGAGTTTCTTTGAAGGATAAAATCCGTAACGAGATTATCCGGAGAAGAACCGGAGTGACCGACATAGCTTGTAGGATCAGTAAGCTGAAGTGGCAGTGGGCTGGCCATGTCTGTCGAAGGACCGATGGCCGTTGGAGCAGACGAGTCCTTGAGTGGAGACCGCGTATCAGCAAACGCAGCGTAGGGCGCCCCCCTGCCAGGTGGACCGACGACCTAAAGAACGTGGCTGGGGGGGACTGGATGCGGAAGGCAGAGGACCGAGCGTTGTGGCGCAATTTGGGAGAGGCCTATGTCCAGCAGTGGACTGCGATAGGCTGAGTTGATTGATTGAAAGGTTATGTCGAATTCCCATATAGCACCCATTCCCGTAAACATCGGAGAATCTACACTCGAAGTTGTTGACGATTATGTATACCTAGGACAAACTGTCAAGCTAGGTAAGTCCAACTTCGAGAAAGAGGTCAATCGTCGAATCCGACTCGGTTGGGCAGCGTTCGGGAAGCTACGCAATATCTTCTCGTCCAAAATACCGCAGTGTCTCAAGACGAAAGTCTTTGACCAGTGTGTGTTGCCAGTAATTACTTACGGTACTGAAACGTGGTCGCTCACAATGGGCCTGATAAGAAGGCTCAAAATCACTCAAAGGGCAATGGAGAGGGCTATGCTCGGAGTGTCCCTGCGTGATCGAATCAGAAATGAGGAGATTCGCAGGAGAACGAAAGTAACCGACATAGCCCGAAGAATTGCCAAACTTAAGTGGCAGTGGGCGGGGCACATTGCTCGCAGAACGGATGGCCGATGGGGCAGTAAAGTTCTGGAGTGGCGACCGCGTACTGGAAGGCGCAGCGTGGGTAGGCCCCCCACAAGGTGGACCGACGACCTGGTGAAGGTCGCGGGAATCCGCTGGATGCGGAAGGCACAGGACCGGTCGTTGTGGCGATGTTTGGGGGAGGCCTATGTCCAGCAGTGGACGTCTTTCGGCTGAAATGATGATGATGATGATGATGAACTCAGTTGCCATGACAGCTCATTGTAGGATGTGTTACAGGGTATTGGCAAAATCTGCTCAAATTGCACACTTCTTTCTAATGTTGAAAGAACTGTTCACAAATTATTGTATAAGAAAGTAATGTCGTGTTAATATTTACGTAGAATTCTAGTTTGTAGCTACACAATATTATAAAAATATGGCTGTGTTAATATCAAAAACATATTTATTATATAAAATGTTATAACCGCAAATACCTCTTGTTATAAGACTGTGTACTGCCAGCACAAGCATTTGTCAGGATTTTAATGCAATTTTTAATCCTAAGTGTAAACGTTTAAGTTAAGCATTTACAATCATTCCATTTTAAAATAAGTTTTTGGTGAGGGCAGCTTCGATATTTATATTAAAATGAGAAGTGGCCATTTCCTATGATTATTTTACGATGTAATAGTTTTTTATGTTGACGTTAGTTGTATAGCAAAGATGGTTCCATCGTTGTTAGCTTTTATTAAAAATTGTTTATCATTATATAGGAAACACATACACAAGGATATTGTTATCAAATATATTATTTTGAAATAATAAACTAAAGGTAACATTTCTACAGATTGAACATTAGTAAAGAGATTAAAAGATGACTGTGTTTTATTTGTCTTTCTTTGGGATTGAGGTCAGTGCAATGGCTTAGTATTGGAGGGGTCTATGTCGTCTGTCAGACTATAGGACCTGGTGAATGTCGCGGGAATCCGCTGGATGCAAGAAGCGCAGTACCGGTCGTTGTGGCGATGCTTGGGGGAGCCCTATGTCCAGCAGTGGACGTCTTTCGGCTGAAATGACGTTGATGATGATCACTTGTTGTATGACGGTAGTCAAAGAAAAAAAAACAATGAGTGGTTGTAGGTGGTCGTGTGTGTAGTCTTGGTAGTCAGTAAGCAGTAACCCCTACTACGTTGAGTGAGCACTCCTAAGCCTTCAGATCCATTTGATTGTCTTTTTAGGCACACAGGTAGATAGCTATCGCAAGGACTTGAGCGTTTAATTCCAAATATTGCAGTGAGTGTAGGTACCTACTACGATTTTGGGACGATAAATGACACTAAAATATATATTTATATAAACAAAAGATAACAAACTGAGGTTTCGAAGCCACTTGCGGTGAGATAGGTTATCAGTATACCTACAATACCTATTTGAATAAAATTATACATAAAAGCGAAACAATAACTAAACGCACACAATTACATTAGCTGTGGAGTGTAGACCGAACAACATCTTTATAACCTCTGTGGAGTGTAGACTGAACAACATCTTCATAACCTCTAACTTTATTGTTTTGAATATAAAACATGAAGTTCTGTGCAAACTTATCCTTTATGTTTACGGAGGCAACGTCGATGCTAGAAAGGTATGCTTTGGCTAAAGAAGCTGGATTCAAGGCTGTAGAAAGCGGATTCCCATTCGGTTTGACAGTAGAGCAAGTCAAAGAGGCTAAGGAAAAAGCCGGCGTACAACAAGTGTTGATCAATTTGAAAACTGGTATGTACCTACCTAAACATTACTAAACACTTTTTTAGAAGGTTATTAACATCCTGATAAAATGATTAATTTGGTTTAGTTTACTTAAAATAGTGGTGTACCTACCTATTACCTAGAGATGAAACGGATAGTTAGCTGTTTGGCCGGATGTCGAATATTTGGCCATCTTATAAGCAGGATATTCGGGTGAATATTGTCATATATTATTCTCTCTTTTAGGAGTTATTTTGGAAAAAGACGTGTTAGTTCATTATTTACTTTAAAAAATATTTTTCCCAAGTTTTATTCACTCAAAACGTTTAGGAGAAAAGTTTTTTTATATCCTAAACTATAACACCCTACTTTACCCCTTAGGATTAAAATTTCCAAAAATCCTTTCATAGTGGGTGCTAACGTTATAAAAGGAAACTACTACCCAAATTTCATGTTTGTAACTTGATTAGTTTCAGCTATGCATTGATGAATCAGTCAGTCCGGAGATCTTTATAAGTATAGAAGATGTGTGTGTGTAAGCAAATCTGGATCACTAAGACCGGTGTCCATCAACGTTAATTCTCTGATTAAACAACCAATTACTCGAAAAATGTACTGGAGTTACGGGTAAACAGTCGTTTAACCAAAGAATTATCGAATTATTGTTGGTGGAATCAAGCATATTGACTTTCAATCGGCCGTTTAGTTTAGTTGGATGTCTTATCAGTACGACGACATACGGGAAGTGCGCACACCAGCAGACCCGATTTCCATACAAAAATTGTATCACCAAACTATCGGCCGATATTTAGAGATGAAACTGTTTGTCCGGATACAGAATATTCGGCTATACTATAAGTCGTATATTCGGCTAAACATTGCCATCGACCGTGTCATACCGACTGTATACATAGATCTGAGCGAGCCCACGAAGGTGAGGTACGGACGATCGGGTGGATTCTTAGGCTTATTGAGTCTTAATGTAGGTAGATAAATCGGTGTTCATTCACCATAATTTACCAGTTTACCACCAGTTCAATCATCATCATCTCAGCCGAAAGACGTCCACTGCTGGACATAGGCCTCCCCCAAGCAACGCCACAACGACCGGTCCTGCGCCTTCCGCATCCAGCAGCGGTTTTTATTGTATTTAAATGTTTTTATTTTAAGATTTGTTTTTAAAGTAAATATCTATTTGGTGAATTAAATAATTAGTCGCTTTTATTAAAAATTCGGTATCTGTTGACTTACTATTCAGAATCCGGCCGGATAGTTAA
This sequence comes from Asteroscopus sphinx, assembly GCA_949699075.1. Taxonomy (NCBI): domain Eukaryota; kingdom Metazoa; phylum Arthropoda; class Insecta; order Lepidoptera; family Noctuidae; genus Asteroscopus; species Asteroscopus sphinx. The sequence continues at coordinate 12,597,478 of OX453022.1, read as the reverse complement.
ATGAGGTCGAATAGCGGATAGTTGTCGGATATCCTTTTCATCTCTGGTTAGTCTGTAGTCTATGGGGGGCTCTTAATCCCTACCTTAGATTAAAAATCCCTACAATACATTTGAGGAGTAAAATATCAAAATGTATTAACTCCATCCATCGTTTTTTTTTTACCCACGACGGATAAGAGAAGGTGTATGCGTATAGGGCTTTAGGGCGAGAGGATTTGTTTGTTTTTAAAAATCTTTTTTATACCATCTAACTTGTGCCAAAATATGTTACAGACCTTGTATCTTCCTATTTTAGAAAAGGATAAAAGGGTTCTAACGTTTAACATTTAAAAAAAATTTAAATCTTATATTGTGTCCCCTCTTAAAAATATTCAAGATTAGGTATTCCCATAGAAATCTCAATAATAAGGTCTTGTCTTCGCGTACAGGTGTCTCATAGGACACCAGTGCGTGAATCATTTGCTTGATCATCAGTGCTGTTTTGGACGCAGTCACAAAAATGTATTTTGCAGCATATCTAACAGCGGTTTTTTTTGCCTTAATTTATTTTACATTGAATGTTAGAAACATGGTGGGCGTATTTATGTGTCGGTAGCGGAAAACCGGCGACATGCGTTCGGTAGTAAAATACAGACAGTAGATATCATTTATATTACCTTATTATTTAGATTTCTATGGGTATGCCTTAAAATTTATATTGATGGAGTAAATACGCTTTGATCAACTGATCAAAGCGTACTACTCCTCGTAAAGGAGTAACTACTCCTCATATGTGTTACGCCATCTAACTGCGTGCGACATGCCATCGGAGGGTTGGGAACAGCTCGCGCAACAGAGAGGTAAATGGCGCAACTCCGTGAACAAGGCTGTTGAGGCTTTCGAAGGACGCCGTTTGCAAGACTTTGATGAAAAACGCCTTAGTTAAATGAACCGACCAAAGCCTTCCTATACCTACACATATAATTCTTCAGGTCAGTTGCACTGTGCGCCTTGCAACAGGACCTTTAAAACCAAATTTGGTTTCGCTAGCCACCTCCGCTCTCATGTCCGGAGCTAACAAGGTTCGCCGTTGACGGACACGTCAAGGAGGACATCATCATCATATGTGATAACTGTGATGAATACTTACCTAATTATTTTCTGCTACAATTTCAGGAGATGTCACGAAGGGTGAGCTAGGAGTGACAGCAGTACCCGGAAAAGAAAATGAATTTAAGGACAATTTCACAACCACAATCAACTATGCCAAGGCTCTGAATGCCAAAAAAATTCACATCATGGCAGGCAAACTAGAAAATGTCACATCACAAAATTGGGAAACATATGAGAACAATTTGAAATATGCAGCTGGCATACTGAAGAATGAGAATCTCCTTGGAGTGATCGAGCCGATTAACCAGTACTCTGTACCTAATTACTTTTTGAGTGATTTTAACAAAGGTAAGTCTTGCATACACAACTTTTTTTGTCGACATACTAGTGATGCAACGAATACGATATTCGTATTCGCCGAATACCATCAAATGACTGAATATTCGTAATCACCGAATACTTTCATGACATTCGTAAAAAAAGAAATTCCTAGAAATCTTATGCAGATTACATTACGACTTGCGAGTGTTCCGACCGAGTCAACAAAAACACAAACATTCGTTCATAAAATCATTAAACTTTCTTATCTTTTGTCATCCACAGATGGTCAGCAATTGTGTCAACCTTTGTGGAACCATTGTGGAAATTTTCTGTGTGTTAACTGAGTTTCATCAACTTGTGTACTAAAATTGAGTAGAGTCGTTTTGAATTGTTGATCTTTGACTAATAATTACGTGCAGCTATTTTAAAATCAGGTATTCGTATTAGCCGAATAGTAAAATCGGTATTCGTATGTATTCGTAAAAGTAGTATTCGTTGCATCACTACCACATACATTATAATAATGTATGAGTATAGCAAAACTATATTTTTCAATGGAGTTCACCCTTGACTGATAATAATTATAAATATTATAAAATCAATATTTACCGCCAGTATCTAGAATAAGGCTGATCAACGCAAAAATTAACTAATCGACTGTCAAATCTCAGGTCAAGCAATGTGATTGGTTATCAACATTTTCGCCGGCCAATCACAGAAGCTGACAGTAGATTTGACAATAGATCAAACTGATCAGCCTTCCAGAAACTGGGAGCTAGTCTTCTTAAGGCTGCCCGACAATATAATTGTGCAATTTAATATTATTGTATCGTCCCGATCTTCATTTGTATTTCAATCTCACCCCTAAACGGTCAATATCATTGCGCAATTGCAAATATTGCAGAATGATATTGTAGGTGTACCTATGGGCCGCCTTAAACAAGTAGTTACAGGTATATTATCTACGTGTTATTGAAATAACTTAAAACTTCTAAGGGGTCATTGTACTCATCAGTATGAACAACTTTTGCTATGGTACCAACCATAGAGGAAATGAATATAAATAGAGGGGAATTGTGGGCGGGATAGGCGCGCCGCGCTTTTGAGCAGACGCGCTAATTTAACCAAAATCCGCGACATTGCGGCCAGGCTGTGACAGAGTACGTTGCTGTGCGAAAAAATAATAATTATGCCGTCTTGCGCCATTATATCATGCCGAAAAAGAAGCGAGGTGTGTAGTTTAACTAAAGGAGGGATTTCTTTTCATCGGTAAGTCTAAAAACCTTTAATTAGTTGTGATATTTGCAAATATTTTCTTATTATTATGTGATTCATGACAAAAACGATATTATCGCAAACTGATAAAAAATTATACATTGCTTATAAAACATGGATATCGACTTTCACTACGTGAGTAACCGCGTAATGTATTGCGTTTCTTTCGATGTCGCCTTCACCTTATTTGCCTGACTGTCACCAAAATCCCCGCGTATCGATAGTGTAGTAACATATTGAATGCATTATCGATATAATTAATTCGGTGTATACTTTCTGTTTTAAAATAAATATTCCTCATTTTTAGGGTTCCGAAGTCCTGCAAGGAACCCTTATAGTTTCGTCATGTCCGTCCGTCTGTCCGTCTGTCCTAATCCTTTACCGCTTAATAACTTCTACAGTTATAAACATAAGTAAATGAAATTTTGACAAAAAATGGAATAGATATAGATCTCAATTTTAAAAGAATAAAAAAATCTTGATTACGTATTTTAGGGATGGCGCCCATACATGTGAAATGCGATGAAAAATATATTTTTCGCTGCACCCCCTCGTGTGGGGTATCGTTGAATAGGTCTACTAAAATGAAGGAAATGTTTCATACACAACTTTTTTATCAGGTATACCCTCTGCGAAATACAGTTCGCCAAAGTGGCTTGCAATGTGTCCCCCCTCCTGCCATTTCTAAACTATGCAACGTAGAAACTTATAGTCTTCAACATTGATAGACCTTTATAAAAACTCTCTTTTAAAATTATTTCGAGTATAATGTGATTATAAATTTTTGAGTTATAGTGAGAAAACTGAAAAATACTTAAGACGTCCTAGTTCATAGGTCATTGACCTTAGAGAAAAATGATCGTAGCAAATAATGCTCCTTTAGTTACTTTCTATTTAAAAAAATCACAAAAAGAAACACACTTCTTAAATTTAGCTTCATAAATTTAGCACTAGGTGGCGCTGTTTGCAAAAACTAAAATAGCAATGATTAATATTCGATTTGATTCGTTTGTAATTAGACCTACTTAAGGAACCCTATAATACTGAGCATGGCCCGACATACTCTTGGCCAGTTTTTTTTATTATTTTAAATGCATAATAATTTTATTTTTAGATAGATAGATTCTTTGTCGAAATTATTTATTCGCAATTTCGAGTTTTATAAACCATATTAAAAAAAGGTAAAAACCGACTTAAAAAAGAATAAAATAATAAAATTTGTGTGAAACAGTTTAGGGAGTAGGTGCCTTTGATTCGGATTGATTTAAGAAAAAACTGAAAAAATATAATTCTTTTCTTTCTTTCTTCTTTTTCTTTGGGACATTTTTTTACACAGCACCATCTAGTCCCAAACTAAGCAGAGCTTGTATTATGGGTACTAGACAATGGATATAATTATTAAAATATTTTATTTTTATTTTTTTGAAGTCGGTTTTTTTTTAGTTTATTATTTTGAGTGGAATTAACAATAGAAAGACAAGAGATTGCTGTAATCCCGGATAATTTGCTGTCATCCATTGAAGAGTTCCCTCTTTATCTCCTATGACCTTCATCAGATCTTCACCAAATGATTTTTTCTGAATGCAAATGCTTGACTTGTTGATCAATATACTAAAATCGCTATGTGTATGCCTATAATATTTGAGAAGTTACCTCAATTTCACATGAATCCCATCATCAAAACTGGATTTTGATGAAAATGGAACCAATCTGTAAGTATATCCTTTCAAATAAATAAATAATTTTCGTAATCGGTTTATAAATGACGGAGTTCTGAGGTAACAAACATACAAAAAAAAAACACAATTGAATTGCGAACCTCCTCCTTTTTTGAAGTCGGTTAAAAATCGGGTTTTAGTCTCGGTTTCCACCAAAACGCAGAGACGAGATGTGACGAGATGTGTCGCAAGCCACCAATAAGACTGCGTTAGATATAGAATAGCTGGTTGACTGGGAGAGAAAGCCAAAGGCATTAAGTCCACCTATGTACATGTAATGTATGAAGTTTAAATAAATAAATGTTGAAGCTAGGCGGTGAAATATGAAAATAATGCAATCCTATTGGTTGTTCGACACATATCCTCTCCTCTTCGTTTTGGTGGTTAAATACCTTTGTTATGTATGGAGTTTGGATTACACCCGGTTTTAACAAGTGCTTAAGGAGAATGTAGCAGCCAAGTGTTGCCTCCGTCAGTAAAAAAAAATATCACTCGCTGAATACATAATTTATCGAAAATTCGTTTTTAAAAGTTGAAGTACAGGTACTGTAGTTCAATCAGAAACTATTAACTCTGTAAAATATATTTCGCTGTAGTTGTAGATAGAAAAAATGCCAAAAGTGGCCGTTTTTCGCATTTTTTCTATGTACAATTACAGCGAAGTATAATTTACAGAGTTAATAGTTTCTGATTAAACTACAGTACCTGTACTTGTATTCAGCGAGTAATAATTTGTTTACTGATGGGGGCGCCACTTGGCTGCTATATTCCCCTTAAACGTTATCTAAACTTTCGTAATAAGGGGCATATTATTTTATTTTTAGTTTTCAATAAAATACAATACAAAAAACAAAAAGTTTACAAAAAACTAACAAATTTTGACGACTTTAGTATGTTGGGCAGTAATTATTTTATAAGTTACGATTTAAAAAGAAAACCAATCCGTAAATATGCAGAATTGTATATCTTATTTACGCAAAACACCAAACCAGGGCTTATAACAAATTTAAAGTAGGTTAAAAATCGAAAAACTACTAAACTACTTTTTATTTTTCGCCATACCTTGCGCTGCTTGTTTTAAAACGTGTCAGACGTTATTTTCAATAATTAAGTATATCATGAAACAGGAACTTTCCAATTCCTTATGTAGGACAAATTATTTTTATTCCAAGACCATGTGCGAAAATCGTTGAAAATATCGATAACATTCATAAAATTAGTTTTTTGTACATGGACATCACTAACGACCTTTTCGAATGTAGTGGTGCGTTCGCACATGGTCGACGTTTATGTGTGACAGACGTGACAGCTAATAGTAGGGCCGCGTTCAATGTAGTATTTCTTGCACGCGTATGCGTTTAGATATCTAGATACAAGCTAGATACAGTGCTTATGTAGTAGTGAGACGGATAGTGGGAGAGTTAGGCGACACGGGTTTCCGAAGAAACTGTGTACAAACGGCTACACATCAAGCTAGACACCCTATATACCCATAACTGCGCTACATGCAATACAGAGAATCGTCGGAAAGGGACTAAGTATCGTGGCGTCGGCCAATCACAGCGTTTGTTGCGTTGCGCCTACACAAACAGACGCACTTTTTTTGCAAAAAAATATTGCTCATCTCAGTGACGTCAGTTAGTTCCCAAATATCGCTCGACTGGGATTAACGCGGCTGGGGTTATTGTTCCTACAGAGCAAAAATTCTTACGTAGTTGTTCCGTTCTCAAATTGTTTTTTTACTGTGTATGTTTTTATGCTACTGAGAGTAGTGAGTGTTGTGCAAATATTATTGGCGCCACAATTAACCTTACAACAGCGGCAGCTGATAGTTGTGTTGCGGGAAGGTGGATATACTATTAAAGAGATTGAAAGAAAGACCGGAATAACGGTGAGTGTTACTTTTAATACATTAGTGACAACGTGCCGCACGGCAATAGATAACCCCGACGACACTGACTAGTGACGATGAGGTCAAGGATCAAAGGATGTATTTCGCTGGCTCAGCAATAGCCTAGCCTAGGTATTCACTCTTGCCTTAAGAACGCGTTTGCAAATCTGACAGAAATAATCTATTTTTCGGTAGATTTTGTGACAAAATAAAGCAAAATCATATGTAACTAATAATTACCACGGATAGATCATTTCTTTATCTTAAAATTGTGTTATATTTCTTGCTTGAAATTTTTGTTTTTGTTTGTTTTTAACATTGTAAAAACGATTTTCCGTTGGTTACCTCTTCTTACAAATTAACGATATCGGATTGAGTTTAGGAACATTTTTCTTCTAATAGTAACATATGTAGTTATAGTTGTTTAAAAATACAGCCGGCAAGCAGACATGTTCAACTCAAAAAGGTGATAAAACTATGAAAATGTTACAAATAGTCTCAGAAAAAATTATTAAATCACGTAAATTTTTTCACATATTTTATTTTTACGCGTGAATATTTTGCAGTAAGGGTTATCTTCCCTTAATTTCACTGTCATGATTTATAGCACAAAAAAATCCACGTAACACGAAAATATAAGAGAAATCAAATAGTTATATTTTTCAAAGTATAAAAAATACCTACTTATTATTCCTGAAGCTATCTATCTATGCGTGTGTGTGTTTGAGGCGTGTCAATAAAGAGGTGCAATTGATGCAATTCGATACCTATTTATTTAGCAAACGCGTCCTTAAGAGACCCAAGTTATATGAATGAGCTATCTATTTATTTATTATTTATATAACAAATTAGACAAACTTAGGTATACCTATGTTTTTTGCAACAGTATTTAAGTAGGTATCTGTTGATATAAAATTTAAGTTAAATATCATTTTGTTTTAGAGGACAACATTGCGACGCAATGAGGAGACTGGGGGTGACTTATCAGCTCACCACCGGCAGCTCTACCAACGCGCTACCAACGCTGAGCAAGGTGTTGCTATTGTAGCGGAACATAATAATCAGCCATTTTTGAACACGCAGTTTACTGCCACACAATATAGCGTAAGTTGACTACTTTTTCTAATTACCTACGTTTATTTTATTAAATCTGAAAAAAAAACAGACGCTCACAAGTCACAACAGTTTTCCAACAGTAAACTACTAACAAATCAATTAAGCGTATTTATTAGTTCGCGTGTAGGATGCAAAAATCAGACAAAAACTGAGTTTTTTTAAATCAAATTATTTTAAAGTATTATGCGTCATAAATATTAAAAACATTGTGTAACTTTAACCGTTTACGCAGCGCACGCAACGGAAGCTCTCAAAAGGAATATTTTTTTACCGTTTTTGCACCCTTTTTCAATTATGCTCTGCTTCTATTGGTCATAGCGTGATGTTATATAGCTTAAAGCCTTTCACGATAAATGGGCTATCCAACACAAAAATAATTTTTCAATTCCAACCAGCAGTTCCTGAGATTAGCGCGTTCAACCAAACAAACAAACTCTTCAGCTTCATAATATAATATAATATAATAATATATATATACATATATATAATTAATATATATTGTTTATAATAATATTTATAATAAAAAAATAAAATATATAAGTATAGCATATAGTATTTTTTCCCGTTTTTGCAACATTTTTCATTTATGCTCCGCTCCTATTGGTCATAGTGTGATGCTGCATAACCTAAAACCTTCCTCGATAAATGGACTATCTAACACAAAAATATTTTTTCTATTCCAACCAGTAGTTCCTGAGATTAGCGCGTTCATCAAACAAACAAACTCTTTAGCTATATAATATAAAATATATATAATGTATATAATAATATTATACATTATTAATAAACATTTTTTTTGCATGAATAAAATGTTGCAAAAACGGGAAAAAATACTATATATAAAATATATATTTTATATTATAAAGCTGAAGAGTTTGTTTGTTTGGTTGAACGCACTAATCTCAGGAACTACTGGTTGGAAATGAAAAATTATTTTTGTGTTGGATAGTCCATTTATTGAGAAAGGTTTTAAGCTACATAACATCACGCTACAACTAATAGGAGCGGAGCATAAAGGAAAAATGTTGCAAAAACGGGAAAAAATACTCCCTTTGAGAGCTTCGCAGTGGCGCGCAGTGTTCCGTTTGCGCCACCTACAAGGGTGCGGCCAACGTTAGGCCGCACGTGGAGAAGGGGCTCGCCTGCTTGTGGCGGGCTGGGACCTGTCGGGGGTGGTTGGATGAATACTCACGGGCTCCCACGCCCCCGGCTAAGGTAGTTGAAGGAACACCGTGGTGGTGTTAGTCGGTAAGAGTCCGACACTGGCTCCGCCTCAGCGGGCTGGCGAGCTCAGTATCGCGTTATCCAATTCAGTAATGGAAATTTCTATAGATCTTTCTATCTAATAGTATGAGAACGCCACAAATCCACTTTTAGTTATTTTTTTGTCAAAAAAATGTTAAAGGGCTCTTAACTATATTAGTTGTAATTCTTTTTTCAGAAAATATATTTTTTACTATTGTTTCAGGTATCAACTCAAACAATCCGACGAAGATTACATGCCGGTGGGCTAAAGACTAGGATCCCTGTCAAAAAAATTGAATTTTCTCCTGCCCGTGCTCAGACTAGAGTAAATTTTTGTTTGCAGTATTATGATTTCGATTGGTAAAATTATGTCGTCATATTTATTGTTGACGAAAAAAACGTTTAAATCCGAAAATATTCATGGTAAATTTTACCATCTTGCACACTTCTGATATTAGGTAAGGTAACTTCGTAGGCTACGGTAAACTTATTAGTTTACCCATTATAAAACTAACCAAATTAGGTAAAACGATTTTAATAGTGTATCTTTTTTGTATTTGTTTTTAATGCTTATATTTAAAACTGTGATAATTATCTTAATTTCGATAGTTGGTTTTGATTTTTTTAAGCATTTAAAGCTTCTGTAGAAACACATAATTTTATTTTTTTAATATCACTGAGGAGCACCAAATGCACCACATCCGATCTGATTGCATCGAACGCGATGCGGGGTGGCGCGGTGTGGTAAGTGACCACCCCGTGCAGCTTCAGAGTGCGGATTTGACCCTTACTGATACAGCTATCAAATTTAATGATTTTCATTTATAAATACGATAGAAGTATGTGGTAAGTGTTAAACTCGCACTAGGCCCTCTGGTGTGCATTGGCCACGTGACGCGTTTGGTGTGGATTGTCTCATGTTACATAAACATTTGGCAGCCGCGGTTGTGCAGCCCCACACCGCGTTCGATATGTGGAGAGCTCCTTACTTATGTTTGATTATTGTTCTGATTCAGTTGACTGTGTGTTAATTTCTAAATATCAATAACTTTGTTAATTCATGATCTCATTACCAATTTTTTGTCAAGTGTTGATTTATATTACTCCTATGTATTAAACTGTTGTAACTATTTTTATTGTCAATTTTTATATTGTTACTATTGTTCGGCTCCCGAGATAAATCATAGCTACCTATGTTAATATGGACAGTCTGTTCTATATTTGATTGTAAATATTAAAAAAAAATATAGTTGACTCTGCTACTGTCTGTTATTTTTCAAGTCGTAAATATAACACTATTTAACTGTTTACACAAAATTACTGTAGCTTGAGGATGTTTCTCATACCCATTAGTAGAGAGGATTGTAACTGGATGAATACGATTTATTTTTGTGTTGATTAAAATCTCTCATTTCAAATGTGTTGTATTAATATTTTTAACTATTGTTGGCTCCTAAGGCAACTTGAAGTTACATTTAGATTTTGAAATAATATGTTTTTTTGTTTAATTATTTTATATAATAAAAATAATGATACAAAAATATTCACCACATAAAGGCTGTGACATCTGATATTAAACTATACATTTGATTGTTAATTATTTTTAGACTTTTATACTGATTTTATTTCCTGTCGTGTAATTTCGGAGACACATTGATGACCCATGCAATGAGTGACTCTATTTAGGCCTATCTAGATAAACAAAAGCAAAATTCGCTACCGCTGTGGTTAGCGAAAAATACCGAGTCATATTCCGCCTGGTAGGTAGGTATTTGTATGAACTTCCGCGGCTATCGCGAAACTAGACTACAAATACCCGGCGGAATACCACTCGCAATTTTTCGCTAATACCCACAGCGGTATATCTGAGTAGGCCCTTAGCTAAACTTTTTAGTCATAAAGTTTTATTTGCCTTAAAAGAAAGAGGTAACTAATGTTGTTATTACATTGAAATAAAGAGTTGATTTTTAATAGTTCAACGTTGTTTTTGTATTTAACCTATGAAAAATAAAGCAAGTAATCAGTATTCCTCCACTTTACTGGACACGATCAAGTTCAAAGATCAAGTTTCAAGCTACCCCTAATCGGTTCAATAATTTTGTTGTAAAGTGTATCAAACAGATATATTTATCTACTTACAGGCAGACAAATCGTTTGTCCCTATGAAATGATATATTTTCCCTTAGACCAACAGAATCTGTTGGTCTAAGATTTTCCCAGGCTTCCAACTACGTTTGTGCAAAATCACGTTGAATGCTCTGTTGTGAAGTTGTGACGTAAAGAAAGGGCAAACGAACACAGTTTAGCATTTAGGATTAAAATAATTGCGCAATGCAGGTTTTACACTCACATAAACACAACACACAAAACTTCGTAAAAGTGTAGTCTTCCCGTATATGATGCCCATAACACTTTATCAAGTTATTTAGCTATTTATTTTGTTTAGCATTGGAAAACTAAAATGCCTTTACTGCATTTGTTAGTTAAACGACTAGGACCTGTTTTATCAAAAAACATACCTACTTAATATGATAAAACTTAGCAATGGACACTTCTGCCAGTGCGCACGGAAGAAAAGGTGGTTTATTTTTTCATTTTATTTTAGCTCTTTAGGGGTAAATTAAAAATAGTAACGATGCTTATGTTCTTCCCTAGGGTTCAACCTATTTCTATACAAAATGGCATCAAAATCAGTTCAGGGGTTTAGCCGTGAAAACGTAACAAACAGAAAGACAGAAACACTCGCATTTATAAATATATATATTATATACCTACCTTTTTTTTTGCCGTGGGGAAGTCCTCACGGACGCACTCCGCACGGGGTAGGTGGAGCCAGTGTCGGACTCTTACCGACTAAAACCATCACGGTGTTTCTTCAACTACCTTAGACGGGGGCGTGGGTCTGGGAACCCGTGAGTATTCACGCGACAGGTCCCGGCCTACCACAAGCAAACGAGCCCCTTCTCCCCGTGCGGCCTAGCATTGGCCGCACCCTCCTCGGTGGCGCACACGGAACACTGCACGCCACCTCACCTCACGGGACTTTACCAGCTAACCTAGTAAGGTTAAGGCTTCAAGTTTTTTGTTTACTTTTATGAGTAAAATTAAACAAAAAACCCTTATTACTTTTACACAAATAATAATAATAATAAAAGAGAAAAAGTAGATAATTGAGTGAGTTTGTGTTGAGTGAACTTAAGCGAGTAATTTTCTAAATAGTCATCGTTTTTGCTAACACTAATAAAATAATGATTGATGATAAATAATATATGTATTGGCACAGAACAAACAATAGTAGGTAATATGGTGCAAAGGCGCAGCGCAACCGCATAATATCGTAAAACAAACTTGTAAGTTTAGTGCAACCCATATTATTACGAGCTCAACTAGCTTAAAAATAATATTCATGCATAATACATATCTATAGGTAGGTATGGTATAGTATGAATAGAGCGCTGCATGAATGGCGCGCCGCTTGCGCATACCGCCGCCGCCGCCGCCACCGGTGCCGTGAGTGGGACGACATAACAAAAATATATCGTGCCCTCTCGCACGATTCGCAGCGTTCAACTTCTAATAGTTCAAAGTCCAAACAGTCTAGGTTGATGAGTAGCCGTGTGTACTACACCAATTCCATTCTTATTCAAGTATTCCGTGGTACAGTCGGCTACACATCAACCCAGACTGTTTGGACTTTGGACTATTAGAAGTTGAACGCTGCGAATCGTGCGAGAGGGCACGATATATTTTTGTTATGTCGTTCCACTCACGGCACCGGTGGCGGTGGCGGCGGCGGTATGCGCAAGCGGTGCGCCATTCATGCAGCGCTCTATTCATACTATGCCATACCTATAGATATGTATTATGCATGAATATTATTTTTAAGCAAGTTGAGCTCGTAATAATATGGGTTACGGTTGCACTAAACTTACAAGTTTGTTTTTCGATATTATGCGGTTGCGCTGCGCCTTTGCACCATATTACCTACTATTGTTTGTTTTGTGCCAATACATATATTATTTATCATCAATCATTATTTTATTAGTGTTAGCAAAAACGATGACTAATTAGAAAATTACTCCCTTAAGTTCACTCAACACAAACTCACTCAATTACCTACTTTTTCTCTTTAATTATTATTCTTATTAAGAGTGTAAAAGTAATAAGGGTTTTTTGTTTAATTTTATTCATAAAAGTAAACAAATAACTTGAAGCCTTACTAGGTTAGCTGGTAAAGTCCCGTGAGGTGAGGTGGCGTGCAGTGTGTTCGCTTGCTTGTGGTAGGCCGGGACCTGACGCGTGAATACTCACGGGTTCCCACGCCCCCGTCTAAGGTAGTTGAAGAAACACCGTGATGGTTTTAGTCGGTAAGAGTCCGACACTGGCTCCGCCTACCCCGGGCGGAGTGCGTCCGTGAGGACTTCCCCACGGCAAGAAAAGGTAGGTATATATATAATATTATAAATGCGAGTGTTTCTGTCTTTCTGTTTGTTACGTTTTCACGGCTAAACCCCCGAACTGATTTTGATGCCATTTGTATAGAAATAGGATGAACCCTAGGCAAGAACCTAAAATGAAAAAATAAACCACCTTCTCTTCCGTGCGCACTGGCAGAAGTGTCCATTGCTAAGTTTTATCATATTAAGTAGGTATGTTTTTTGATAAAACAGGTCCTAGTCGTTTAATTAACAAATGCAGTAAAGGCATTTTAGTTTTCCAATGCTAAACAAAATAAATAGCTAAATAACTTGATAAAGTGTTATGGGTATCATACACGGGAAGACTACACTTTTACGAAGTTTTGTGTGTTGTGTTTATGTGAGTGTAAGACCTGCATTGCGCAATTATTTTATTCCTAAATGCTAAACTGTGTTCGTTTGCACTTTCTTTACGTCACAACTTGACAACAGAGCATTCGACGTGATTTTGCACAAACGTAGTTGGAAGCCTGGGAAAATCTTAGACCAACAGATCCTGTTGGTCTAATGGAAAATATATCATTTCATAGGGACAAACGATTTGTCTGCCAGTAAGTAGATAAATATATCTGTTTGATACACTTTACAACAAAATTACTGAACCGATTAGGGGTAACTTGAAACTATAAGATCGTGTCCAGTAAAGTGGAGGAATATTGATTACTTGCTTTATTTTTCATAGGTGAAATACAAAAACAACGTTGAACTATTAAAAATCAACTCTTTATTTCAATGTAATAACAACATTAGTTACCTCTTTCTTTTAAGGCAAATAAAACTTTATTACTTAAAAGTTTAGCTAAGGGCCTACTCAGATATACCGCTGTGGGTATTAGCGAAAAATTGCGAGTGGTATTCCGCCGGGTATTTATATTCTAGTTTCGCGATAGCCGCGGAAGTTCATACAAATACCTACCTACCAGGCGGAATAATACGACTCGCTATTTTTCGCTAACCACAGCGGTAGCGATATTTGCTTTTGTTTATTTAAATCGGCCTAAATAGAGTCATTGCATGGGTCATCAATGTGTCTCCGAAATTACACGACAGTAAATAAAATCAGTCTAAAAGTCTAAAAATAATTAACAATCCAATGTATAGTTTAATATCAGATGTCACAGCCTTTATGTGGAGAATATTTTTGTATTCTTATTTTTATTATATAAAATAACTAATAAATTATGTCAAAATCTAAATGTAACTTCAAGTTGCCTTAGGAGCCAGCAATAGTTAAAAATATTAATACAACACAGTTGAAATGAGAGATTTTAATCAACACAAAAATAAATCAAAAATATTCATTCAGTTACAACCCTCTCTACTAATGGGTATGAGAAACATCCTCAAGCTACACTAATTTTGTGTAAACAGTTAAATAGTGTTATATTTACGACTTGAAAAATAACAGACAGTAGCAGAGTCAACTATTTTTTATATATATTTACAATCAAATATAGAACAGACTGTCCAAATTAACATAGCTATGACTTACCTCGGGAGCCGAATAATCGTAACAATATAAAAATTGACAATAAAAATAGTTACAACAGTTTATTACATAGGAGTAACATAAATCAAAACTTGAAAAAAAAAATGGTAATGAGATCACTATAATCATGAATTAACAAAGTTATTGATATTTAGAAATTAACACATAGTCAACTGAATCAGAACAATAATCAAACATAAGTAAGGAGCTCTCCACATATCGAACGCGGTGCGGGGCAGCACAACCGCTGCCAAATGTTTATGTAACATGAGACAATCCACACCAAACGCGTCACGTGGCCAATGCACACCAGAGGGCCTAGTGCGAGTTTAACACTTACCACATACTTCTATCGTGATTTATAAATGACAACCTGTCTTTCATTCCAGTAACCAATAGCACACGTCACGAGGATCCCCCTCATCATATCCCACGTTTGGATAGCCGCTTGCCGCAAGTTATCTACGTTGCGCACTTCTGATACATCCTAATTGAGAACCATCTGCTCTGGTCCTGGTTTGAGGTCGGGCTCTATGCACGCCATGGTATAACGTGAATATCCGGCTGAGCCTGGAGCCACGCCTGAATAATTCTGGCACTATGAACGGAACTGTTGTCCTGGCAAAGATGAATAGCTCTTGTCGGATGGTGCAGTCGCACAGTCGGCACCATCACATCTCGTAAAATGTCCACATACTGTTCAGAGTTCATGTGGCCTGATATTTCCACGAGTTCGCCAGGACCAACAGAGTTCATCCATCCCCAGAATCCCAAGCTCAGCCAACCACTCGACCTATTAGGTATTACGTTTTCAATAGCGTATCTCTCGTTAGCTCGCCGTTTCAATATTTTCGGATTTAAAAGTTTTTTCGTCAACAATAAATATGACGACATTATTTTACCAATCGAAATCATAATATTGCAAACAAAAATTTACTCTAGTCTGAGCACGGGCAGGAGAAAATACAATTTTTTTGGCCGGGATCCTAGTCTTTAGCCCAACGGCCTGTAATCTTCGTCGAATTGTTTGAGTTGATACCTGAAACAATAGTAAAAAATATATTTTCTGAAAAAAGAATTACAACTAATATAGTTAAGAGCCCATTAACATTTTTTTGACAATAAAAGTAACTAAAAGTGGATTTTTGGCGTTCTCTAATATTAGATAGAAAGATCTATAGGAATTTCCATTACTGAATTGGATAACGCGATACTGAGCTCACCAGCCCGCTGAGGCGGAGCCAGTGTCGGACTCTTACCGACTAAAACCACCACGGTGTTCCTTCAACTACCTTAGCCAAGGGCGTGGGAACCCGTGAGTATTCACACAACCACCCCCGACAGGTCCCGGCCCGCCACAAGCAGGCGAGCCCCTTCTCCACGTGTGGCCTAACGTTGGCCGCACCCTCCTAGGTGGCGCAAACGGAACACTGCACGCCACTGCGAAGCTCTCAAGGGAATATTTTTCCCGTTTTTGCACCATTTTTCATTTACGCTCTGCTCATATTGGTTCTAGCGTAATGTTATATAGCTTAAAGCATTTCTCGATAAATGGATTATCCAACACAAATAATTTTTCAATTCCAACCAGAAGTTCCTGAGATTAGTGCGTTCAACCAAACAAACAAACTCTTCAGTTTCATAATATAATATATAAAATATAAATATACATAAATATAATATATTTAATGTAGGTATATAATAATATGTTAAATTAATATAAAAATAAATAGTATATTTTCCCGTTTTTGCAACATTTTTCATTTATGCTCCGCTCCTATTGGTCATAGCGTGATGCTGTATAACCTAAAACCTTCCTCGATAAATGGACTGT
This sequence comes from Asteroscopus sphinx, assembly GCA_949699075.1. Lineage (NCBI taxonomy): Eukaryota > Metazoa > Arthropoda > Insecta > Lepidoptera > Noctuidae > Asteroscopus > Asteroscopus sphinx. The sequence continues at coordinate 12,581,019 of OX453022.1, read as the reverse complement.
CCAACACAAAAAGAATTTTTCTATTCCAACCAGTAGTTCCTGAGATTAGTGCGTTCAACCAAACAAACAAACTCTATATGCTATACATAATACATATACAACGTGTCCCAGAAATCAACGTCAAGCCGAAAACGGGCAATAGGCCAAGTCGTGACAGTCATTAGAAAAATATAAAAAAAAATTTTGGTCATGTACTTTTCAAATTTTATGGATTCAAAAAAAAAACTCGAAAAGTGACACCCTGTGATGATTTTTCAAGTCCTGTGGCTACAAATATTAACTTTCCGTCAGTTTTTTTTCTGTGACGTAACCATGAATAACCCTTCTGTAAATTACAGTTAAAAGTTAAAACATAACTACCTCATTTTTAAATAAAATGTTAGATTTTTGCCCAACATTGAATTCAAAATTATTACATCACCCAACTTTAACCGCGTGTAGTGTAAAAAAAAAGTACTACACTATTTTGGCAAGTAACTTTAAAAGATGGCGCGTTTAGTCTGGATTCCAAAATGGTATGCCACTTACTAATTGCTATTTCTTAATTGAGGAAAAAAAAATATTTGTTAGTTTTAGGTGCGTTTGAAATAAAATTCAGTTGTTGGATTTCTTTAGTTATAATTTTTATTAAATCAGATTTACCGAGTTTATATTAAATGTTCGAACTGTTTGCCTTCAGTTGCACATTAATAAATACTAGATGATCGGGATAACGCTCAGCATTTGGGTATCTCTTACGAGATAAATAGTGACGCTACTTTTATCTAAGAGCGAGACGGATTGACACATAATTTCGTCTGTGTGAGTGAAACAGATAGAGACGCCACTCTGGCGAAACAGGGATGCGTTAGGTAAATTGTGCAATACTGCAGCACGTTACGCTCTTTCGTTTTCTAAGCATCCTTTTGTATTTGTAGTGACTTCATACTTACAACTGTGGCTTTGTTTATTGGACTTCATTCGCATTGTGATTTTGATTTATCTGCACTGTTTCTGACGACCCCGGACTTGTTTTAATCGTAATCCCGTATTTTGTGTAGTTTGTTATCATGCCATCTCGATACACCGCACAGGAATACGCCAACATGCATCTTATTTATGGAGAATGCTTATGCAACGCCAATGCTGCAGCAAGAATGTATCGTAAGAGATATCCAAATGTGCAGCTGAAGACAAACAGTTCGAAAATTTAATATAAACTCGGTAAATCTGATTTAGTAAAAATTATGACTAAAGAAATCCAACAACTGAATTTTATTTCAAACTTACCTAAAATTACCATTTTTTTTTTTCCTCAATTAAGAAGTAGCAATTAGTAAGTGGCATACCATTTTGGAATCCAGACTAAACGCGCCATCTTTTAAAGTTACTTGCCAAAATAGTGTAGTACTTTTTTTTTACACTACACGCGGTTAAAGTTGGGTGATGTAATAATTTTGAATTCAATGTTGGGCAAAAATCTAACATTTTATTTAAAAATGAGGTAGGTATGTTTTAACTTTTAACTGTAATTTACAGAAGGATTATTCATGGATACGTCACAGAAAAAAAACTGACGGAAAGTTAATATTTGTAGCCACAGGACTTGAAAAATCATCACAGGGTGTCACTTTTTGAGATTTATTTTTAAATCCATAAAATTTGAAAAGTACATGACCAAGATTTTTTTTTATATTTTTCTAATGACTGTCACGACTTGGCCTATTGCCCGTTTTCGGCTTGACGTTGATTTCTGGGACACGTTGTATATTATGTAAAATATTTTTTTTATTTTTTTATTTTTTTATTATAAATATTATTATATAAAATATATATAATATATTAATTATATATATGTATATATATATTTTATTATATGTATTATATTATGAAGCTGAAGAGTTTGTTTGTTTGGTTTAACGCGCTAGTCTCAGGAACTGCTGGTTGGAATTGAAAAAATATTTTTGTGTTGTATAGTCCATTTATCGAGAAAGGCTTTAGGCTATATAACATCACGCTATGACCAATAGATGCAGAGCATAATTGATAAAGGGTGCAAAAACGGGAAAAAAATATTCCTTTTAGAGCTTCCGTTGCGTGCGCAGCGTAAACGGTTAAAGTTACACAATGTTTTTAATGTTTATGACGCATAATACTTTAAGATAATTTGATTTAAAAAAACTCAGTTTTTGTCTGATTTTTGCATCTTACACGCGAACTAATAAATACGCTTAATTGATTTGTTAGCAGTTTACTGTTGGAAAACTGTTGTGACTTGTGAACGTCTGTTTTTTTTTTTCAGATTTAATAAAATAAACGTAGGTAATTAGAAAAAGTAGTCAACTTACGCTATATTGTGTGGCAGTAACCTGCGTGTTCAAAAATGGCTGATTATTATGTTCCGCTACAATAGCAACACCTTGCTCAGCACTGGTGGCGCGTTGGTAGAGCTGCCGGTGGTGAGCTGATAGGTCACCCCCAGTCTCCTCATTGCGTCGCAACCAAAAGTTTATTGTTGTCCTCTAAAACAAAATTATATTTAACTTAAATTTTATATCAACAGATACCTACTTAAATACTGTTGCAAAAAACATAGGTATACCTAAAATTGTCTAATTTGTTATATAAATAATAAATAAATAGATAGCTCATTCATATAACTTGGGTCTCTTAAGGACGCGTTTGCAAAATAAATAGGTATCGAATCGCATCAATTGCACCTCTTTATTGACACGTCTCAAACACACACACACGCATAAATAGATAGCTTCAGGAATAATAAGTAGGTATTTTTGATACCTTGAAAAATATACATATTTGTTTTCTCTTATATTTTTGTGTTACGTAGATTTTTTGTGCTATAAATCAAGACAGTGAAATTAAGGGAAGATAACCCTTACTGCAAAATATTCACGCGTAAAAATAAAATATGTGAAAAAATTTACGTGATTTAATAATTTTTTCGGAAACTATTTGTAACATTTTCATAGTTTAATCACCTTTTTGAATTGAACATGTCTGCTTACCGGCTGTATTTTTAAACAACTATAACTACATATGCTACTATTAGAAGAAAATTTTTCCTAAACTCAACCCGATATCATTAATTTGTAAGAAGAGGTAACCAACGGAAAATCGTTTTTACAATGTTAAAAACAAACAAAAACAAAAATTTCAAGAAAAAAAAAAAACACATATTTAAGATAAAGAAATAATCTATCCGTGGTAATTATTAGTTACATATGATTTAGCTTTATTTTGTCACAAAATCTACCGAAAAATAGCTTATTTCTGTCAGATTTGCAAACGCGTCCTTAAGGCAAGAGTGATTACCTAGGCTAGGCTATTGCTGAGCCAGCGAAATACATCCTTGACCTCATCGTCACTAGTCAGTGTCGTCGGGGCTATCTATCGCCGTGTGGCACGTTGTCACTAATATATTAAAAGTAACACTCACCGTTATTCCGGTCCTTCTTTTAATCTCTTTAATAGTATATCCACCTTCCCGCAACACAACTATCAGCTGCCGCTGTTGTGGGGTTAATTGTGGCGCCATTAATATTTGCGCAACACTCACTAGCACAAAAATTTACACAGTAAAAAAACAATTTGAGAACACTACGTAAGAATTTTTGCTCTGTAGGAACAATAACCCCAGCCGCGTTAATCCCAGTCGAGCGATAGTTGGGAACTAACTGACGTCACTGAAATGAGCAATATTTTTTTTTACAAAAAAAGTGCGTCTGTGTGTGTAGGCGCAACGCTACAAACGCTGTGATTGGCCGACGCCACGATACTTAGTCCCTTTCCGACGATTCTCTGTATTGCATGTAGCGCAGTTATGGGTATATAGGGTGTCTAGCTTGATGTGTCGCCGAGTGTACCAACCCTGAAATCGCAAAAAAAAACAGCTGTCCAATACATTTTTGTTTACATGAATAGACAAAATGCGGGGATCACATGATTTTATTTTCGTGATTTTAGGGTTGGCCTCATAGTAAATGTTGTTCATACTGATGAGTACATTGACCCAGAGGTTTTCAGTTATTTCAATATTTTAACACGTTGTATACTTAGTCGGAAAATTGACGTTTTTCATGTTGTAGCCTTGGACATCATAAAACGCATCAATAGTCCCAACTTGAAGCTGATGTTGGATGTGTTTCATTTACAACAAATATGTGGAGATATATCTCACAGCATCACCAACTTTATGCCCTATGTTGGTCATGTGCAGGTAATACAATTATTAATTATAAACTTAACTACGTCAGTTAGACATACCTAACTACATAATGTAAATTATAGGACATTGGAGACGCCAATAAATGGTCAGCCAATATAATAAGTACAGTAGTACACATTTTATATGGCCCACCGATGTACCTGCGCAGATGACACAATTTAAATACGCGGGAAATTGGTTAACCGATCAGAAAGCACCATCGCTGCGCGCCAAAAGTCTCAGCCGCTGTATGGAAGCGTGTGAGCGAAATAGAAAAAGACGTCACGGCAATCAATTTTAACACCTTACGGGTATTGCATAAGGTTGATTATATATTTAATTAATGTTTCGGGTGTTTTCGTCGATCGTCTTTTCGTGTCTGCGCGAACGAAGATTGACAACGCGCCTTATTTTTTGTGTCGTACTGTAACAACTTTTCTGATATAGATGTAACATTCTTAGCTGAGGTGCTTTTGAGGGGTGAACGTACTCAAAGTCATCAATTTAATTTGACAAAATGTATGGAAAAGCTGTTTTTTTTTTTAAAACTTACAGCGTTGTTCCCATAGTAAAAGTTGTTCATCGTGATCGCATCGCTCCTCAAAACAACCTCAGCTATTATTGTTACATCTTATGTTCACGTGCAATTTTGACTAAAATATCAATACAAAATGCAGAACTGCTCTAATAAGTCATTAATACGACAGTGGTTTTTCAATTCAAATTTAAAAGTTTTATTTTGAACAAGCATCTGCATGCACTTTCAAAACGTTGAGAATCTAGTTGCACGGTTCCAAAAAGTAGGTCCTATGGAGAAGAGCCGGCAAGAAACTCCATGGATATACCTACTCTTTTCAAGAAACGAATTTTCCATGGATATGCTCTTTTCCCTTATCTCTTCTCATGGGTGTCGTAAAAGGCGACTAAGGGATTCACCAGAGGATGGGCAGCAGCGTTCTCTGAGTATTTAACCAACCAACTGCGATCGCCAACCCGCCTGCCAAGCGTGGCGATTATGGCATATCCCCCCCTTAATTGGGGGAGGCCTATGTCCAGTAGTGGACGTCTTTCGGCTGAAATGATACTCTTTTCAAGAAACGAATTTTCCATGGATATACTCTTTTCAAGAAACGAATTTTACAATGGTTTGTTACATGATTTGGAAAGTTTTGTGTGAGAACAATGTAGGTTAATGAGCGAGACAAATTCGCTGAAGTAAACTTATTAAGAGGCTGACAACACCTAAAAAATCAGACCTCTGCGGTCACTGTCCTTTCGTACAGAACTGAAAGAGAGGCAACGAGCCGAGGAACGTTGGATACGCCGCTCAACTTGAATGTAAATTAACAATATATTTTTTAATAAAAAACTAAAAGCTTATTTGAAAAACAGAAACAACAAATGTTTAGATTATTGTCTTTCTCAAATGTTTTCTTAATTTTATTTATAATATTTAGTAAATAATAGAGATTGTTTGCTTTAAAGCATGTTTTAAGAGGTTAGTTTACAATTCTTTTCTATCGAGAAAACTTCAAGAAAACGTGTTTTGGGTACAATACAGTTTCAGAAAATACGATCAAGATTAACATATATTTTTTTCACTGCCACAAACTGAATAGATACAGCTTAAAATGTTTTTAAAAGAAGCCTATTTGGGGTATTTGGCTGTTGTCAGCGTGTTAATAACTAGCGGCCCGTCCCGGCTTCGCACGGGTGGTCATGAAAATATAGCCTATGTTACTCAGGGTGAATGTAGCTTTCTAATGGTGTAAAAAATTTTGAAATCGGCGCAGTAGTTTTCGAGTTTATTCATTACAAACATACACACAAAAATACAAATCTTTCCTCTTTATAATATTAGTGTAGATATTATGTTTAGGCTCAACCATAACAGGAGGGAACCCATCGATCTGACACTATGCCATTAATGGCAACATGATGCTCACATTTTTAGTTCATATGTCTATTGTATGTCATAATATTGTGTGTAATATCCAAAACATAGGAATAACTATTTAATATTGATTGTAGATTGCACAAGTTCCTGACCGCAATGAGCCTGACACTTCCGGAGAGATAAACTACAAGTATATCTTCAACCAGTTGGAAATCAACGGCTATAATGATTGGATTGGTCTCGAATACAAACCATTGAAGGGCTCTAAAGAAGGACTGGTCTGGGTCAAGAATTTTGGTTATAGTCTGTGATATTTTGTTAAGAAGATATCAATAAATACATGAACTAAGTAAATAAGGAACTTTTTCTCAACAAAAACTAATACTGTTTAAAATAATATTCTTGAATGCCAAGATTATAAACTAATTTCAGTGATTTTAGTGAAGGTTCTTGCTAACAAATGTTTATGGAATCGAATGTTTTGAATTAAAATGTTATTGTTGGCATATAAAATGTTTATTACTATGAATAAAATAATAATTAATACTATACCTACGGCACGCTATGATGGCGTTTTTGACATCTTCCAATAGTGTTGTGACACATTTTAAATTATTATCGAAAAAAAATATAGTCAAGTGCGAGTCGTATAAGTCTTTGTGAGTAGGTTGGTAGGTAGTAGTAGCTACAAAAAAAACATGAAATATTTCATCTTCTTAATCAAATTCATCCATATTACTATATTCACTTTCCGTCGAAGTGTCGTCGCTGGTATCGTCTCCTATATTAATTAAATTATAATGTCTAAAATATTATCTATTCTCACATCTCTTTCATCATCATCATCAACATTTCAGTCGAAATACGTCCACTACTGGACATAAGCCTCCCCCAAGCATGGCCACATTGGTCATGTTGGGGGGTATGCAATAATCGCCACCCTTGGCAGGCGGGTTGGCGATCGCAGGTGTCAAACTGATTTTAATAAAATAAAAATTATGTACTTTACGGAAACTTTTTCCTTGCAAATCGGCAAAGAAAATGCGTAGAATTTATATGGGAGTGCATTCGAAAAAGCGTGAATTTCTCGAAAACTAGAAAAAATCGCGGAACGTACATGGGGTCATTTCGGATAGGGCACGACATAAGAAGTCTAGATTTTTCCTTTGAACGTGATTTTATCGGCCATCCGGTATTTTACGATCAATCATCGTAAGTATCATGTAAATATGTACAGTCAAGCGCATATTGATGGTACAGAAACCAGTATAAGCAGAGCCCGTCTTGTACGAAACTTTAATACTAAGCCAGTTCCGCTTATTATGATTTTATTACCATTGATATGCGGTTGACCGTAGTACATGACAATCAAGTGCCGCCTCAAAATGTTGGTTTATCAAAAGATTTTGAAGTACCTAAGGATTATTTTTTACCCGACTGCGCCAGAAGGAGGGTTATTACATTTTAGTTACAGTTTTTGAAGTCGGTTTTTTTTTGTAATTTTTTTTTTATTTCATACGTTTTAGTTGATTAATTGCGAGGGTTGATTCATGGGCATACCCAGCTTTTGGCTAGCGGAATTTATGGAAGGCATGAAGGGTCTAAGGCTGGCAGTGCTGGGTCCAGACGGGTGGTCCCTCTTACATATGGGCCGATTGCCTTATCAAATTCTATTGCAGCTGCTTACAAAACTATTAAACCACAAATTAATGAAATGTTTATAGAACTCTGCTGATTGCTTATAGACTTCTTAGAAATGTTGGCACTTTAAAGATATCGTTTGAACTTTTGTTTTAAACCAATAAGAAAGAACATAATACCGATATTAAATCTTTATTGACATCTAAATAGTAAATATTGACGTATTAATTTGTTATGGAGTATGGTTGCAGGCGATAAGTTAAATGTGTACGGTCGACCGCACGTCGGTGGTAACACTTTGACATTAGCAGCATCTTTAATTCGTAAGGGCGGTTTTTGAATTGAAGTGTTACCACTGTCATGCAGTCGACTGTACTATGTGTACTAAATTTCAAGTTTGGTAACAAAATATATTTAAGTCTGAATTAGTTTTTCCACATTTCCAAGAGTTTCCCGCAATTTTCCCAAATACAAAAAGTAACCTTATGTTATACATTATGAAGTCCTGTATCTGCCTGTTAAAATCCCGTTACAATCGGTTAGGTTACGTAAGTTTGAATCAGTTTTTCCATATTTTCAAAAGTTTTTCCACAATTTTCCTGGATAAAACGTTATAATAATACACGATTATGTGTTCAACCTTCACAAACAGCTCTCCTACATAAAGCTGTATTTTGCATGGCCCCAAAAATATTTGATAAACTACCCATGGCTATAAAAGAAACGAGAGACTCAAATTGCTTCAAAAAAAGGGTTCGTACATTTTTAATAGAAAAAGCATACTACACCATTACTGAATTTCTAGCTGACAATAGTTTATAATGTTCGATTTTGTTTTAAGGATGACGCTGGCCACCATATTATCTACTTAGATTAAGCTTAAACATGTTAATTATTTAAATGCATAGTGACATAAGACTAATTTGAATCGTATATTTAATTTAATTTATATTCTAGTTTGATCATGACTTGCAATGTGATTTTAAAGCTATTTTTCATTTTGTTTGTCTAATATTATTATAATTGTAATTTTGTACGCTACATTAGTGGCAGGATATAGAGGCGCTAATAATAAATACTTCTGAAATAACAACCATTGTACCTATATTCACGAAAAATAAATGAATTGAATTGAATTGAATTGAATTAAAAAGTAGCTTATATTATACCTTAGCACAGTGTGATAAGATCCCGGTTTTTGTCTCATCGTGTTTTTATTGAGTTAATCGATAGAGTTTACAATTCCGAAGATTAGACTAAAACTCCGGGTTCGCTAAGACTTGAGGTTTTTTTTTAAAAAAATGTCAAAGTTTCGCAATATCCGACTCTTGAAAAATGAAAAAAAAATCATTATAATTTAATGGAAGTACTTATTACAGAATTTATTTATTCTATCGAAAAATGGAATAATAGCCGACCGTTCTACCAATTCCTGTTGCATTAGTATGAATGGGTCGAGAGATATGATTTTTTTTCTCATTTTTCGTTTTCATTTTTTTATTCATCTAAACCGCCGTAGTAGGTGGTCATTCCTATATCAAAAAATTGCTGATACTTTCTATTATGTGTAGTATTAATTCCAAAACCTAACTCGTTGGTTTCCAGGAGTTATTGGAAATTTTAGTAATATCCGAAATATCCGTACTTAGGGCTGCCACTTCAACCAAAACATAATTTGTTTATTTTTATTAAGTTTTAGCTTCCTTATCACGACCATAACAAGATATCATTATTTTGTGGCTTAGATGGCAAAGATTGAGTAATTTTATAAAGGAAATTAAAAAACTAATGGAGAAATTGGTATCATGTTGACTGTTACACGTTTTTTGTAAACCGTCTATAAATTCTAACCCAAAAGACTCAACTAATAGTAAATAAAAGAAAATCCTTTCCGATGTCTCATAAGTATATAAATCAACATTAAACATGAGTAATATACCTATATCAACATTTTTGACAATTTATTAAATATTCTTAGTCAATTTAGTTCTTTGTTATTAATTTTACAATTCTTTTAAATCAATTTTGTTTTACTTTTTAACCGACGAAAAAAACGAGGAGGTTCTCAATTCGTCTTTTTACAGAGTAGTCCGATTTTGATTATTCTTCTTTTAATAGATAGGGTATATGTCGAAGTTGCTCCCATTTAAATTTGAAAATCAAAATCCACCCCTAAGGGTAGGAAAACAGGGGATGAGTGCTTGTTCACCCACTGAATTCTTACCTGTTAACCGATTCCGTTGAAACTTGGCATACATAAATGTTCTAGACACTACAACATAATAATAATAATAATAAATAGACCGATCACGTGTTTGCCGACGGTCTATAAACTTCTTACGTCCATTTTCAGGGCAAAACTTAGTCACCACATTGAAAGTAATTCCATCATGTCTGCTACTCAAAATGGATGTAAGAACGGGTCTCGTGGTACCAAAGAGCTACTTCTCATTGACATGGCCATTAGCCAACAGGTTCGTCGATCCCGAAGGGATCTGTCGACATGTTGGATAGATTACAAGAAGGCCTACGACTCAGTGCCACATACATGGCTCATGAGGGTGCTGGAGTTGTACAAAGTTAACACAACTCTACGCGCCTTCCTGAGGTCATGTATGGGGCAATGGAGAACGGTCCTTCGCTATCCAGCGTGTCGGCAGCCTCAAGGTAATGGAGAACCGATAAAGATCGAGCGGGGAATATTCCAGGGTGACAGTCTGAGTCCCCTGTGGTTTTGCTTGGCCCTGAATCCTCTTAGTACTTTGCTGGAGGAGTCGGGGCTTGGCTACCGGTTGAGAAGAGGAGGTCAAGTAATATCTCACCTGCTCTATATGGATGACCTTAAATTGTTTGCCCCCACCGACTTGCAACTGATGGAGCTACTAAGGGTAACTGAAAACTTTAGTAATTCTATTAGGATGGAATTCGGTGTGGACAAATGTGCAGTCATGCATGTAAAGCATGGTGAGATTGTGGAATCCGAGGGTGTTCAACTCTCGGATTCTACACATCTTGGGTCCCTCTCCCCAACCGAAACCTACAAATACTTGGGTATGGCGGAGGCGTTAGGCATCAACCAGGCCAACATGATGCAATCGTTGCAGGAGCGCTTCTTTGGCCGCCTGAAAAAGGTTCTCAATAGTCTTTTATCAGGCGGAAACAAGGTGCGCGCCTTTAACGGTTGGGTCATGCCGGTCTTGATGTACTCCTTCGGTATACTCAAGTGGACTCAGACGGGTCTTGACGCCCTGGATCGGAAAGTCCGCAAGCTACTGACGGCATATCGTATGCATCACCCACGGTCATCGGTGATGAGGCTGTACATCTCGCGGAAGTGTGGGGGTCGTGGCTTTTTAAATGCAAAGACCCTCCACAACCGTGAGGTGTGCAGTCTAAGGGAATATTTCCTTCACTTGGACGTGGGTATGCACCGAGATGTTGTTACAGTGGACAAGGGACTTACCCCGCTCTCTTTGGCTAAAGAGAACTGGCGCAAACCTGTGGTACTGGATACCAATGACCGCAGGGAGGTATGGCAGAGCAAGGAGCTTCACGGACGCTTCTACCGGGCTCTTCATGGGCCCGATGTAGATTTTAAAGCGTCCGTATCCTGGCTGCGTTTCGGTGACCTCTTCGGAGAGACCGAAGGCTTTGTTTGTGCGATTATGGACGAAGTTATCATGACGAACAACTACCGGAAATATATTGTAAAGGACGGCACAGTTGACATATGTCGGGCATGCCACTGTCCCGGGGAATCCATCCGACATATTATTTCTGGTTGTTCTCGTCTTGCTAACGGCGAGTATTTGCACAGACACAACCTGGTGGCCAGGATTATACACCAGCAACTTGCCTTGAAATACAGCCTTGTGGATACAGAAGTACCATACTACAGGTATGTGCCCGACCCAGTTCTCGAAAATGGTCATGTCACATTATACTGGGATCGGTCTATCATCACTGATAGGACTATTGTACACAATAAGCCTGATATAGTGATGATAGATCGATTGGAGCGCCGCACGATGATTGTTGATGTCATCGTCCCGCATGACGGGAATCTCGTGAAGGCCGAAAAAGATAAAGAAATAAAATATCTTGACTTGGCACACGAGGTTGTCGACATGTGGGATGTTGACTCAGCAGTCATCGTGCCGATTGTCGTTACGGCCAATGGCATAATGGCAAAGAGCCTCGACCAACACCTACAGAGGCTCTCATTAGGCAGCTGGGTCAAGGGCTTGATTCAGAAAGCAGTTCTTCTGGACACGGCACGTATCGTTAGGAAGTTCCTCTCTCTGAGGCCCTGACCACCGGTAGCTTGGACCCTGTTCCTGATGTCGGTGGGCTACTGTTTTTATATATTTTTAAATGTTTTTATTTCTTGTTTTTTGTAAAAATGTTTAAAAATGTAAAAAAATATGTAAAATAATGAATAAATGGAATAATAATAAAATATTTTATCTTCAGAAAACAACATTCCATAATCATTTTTGTTAGTAACAATGAAAAACTTAAACAACTATGTTAGTAAACACAGATAACAATCATTAATAAATATTAACAAATGTCGAGTCATTGATTTGCACCTCTCACATGTAAATCAATGAAACGACTGAGGACGGCGGTGTCCATCCTTCCCGCTAACATCTTCAGGATTCCATTGCTACTCCCCCGCATCCTCTGCACAACAGACGCAATTTTCTTGCGTATGATGGCATGAAAATCATCCACATGTGCATCCGCAAACATGCCTGAAGCACTACAATACCGAGGGAGGCGCAACAGAGCCCTGAAGATGTTATTATACTGAACTCTGAGGGCATTGTAGGATTTTTGCGTAAAGTTAACCCATAGACCACTCGTGTAAAAACTTTGACAGTAAGCCTTGAATAATGTAAGCTTGACTTCTACCGTACAACGAGTGAATCGATGAGCCAACATATTGCCACGCACCGACAATGCCCTCCTTTCCCTCTCTATATCCGGGTCATCGCGTAAAGTTTCAGTAATAATGTGCCCGAGATACTTAAACTGAGGAACACGGTTCAGCTGAACTCCATTCAGAGTCAAAGGTGGAACACTGTTAGGTCTCTTATTCTTTCCAACCAGAACCATAAACTCACTCTTTTTCTCATTATACTTTAAACCGTGTTCCTCAGCATAAACTTCACATACGCTGAGAAGTTTCCTCAAACCGCCGATTGACGGGCTCAGCAGCACCATATCGTCTGCGTAGCTAATGTTATTAACACTAACATTATCCATTCGGCAGCCGACATGCATGCTGCTCAGCCCCTCAATCAGCTGATTTACATACAAATTAAAAAGTCTAGGAGAGGTTAACCCTCCTTGTCGCACACCACAATTTAATGAGTATTCATCTGAATAAACATTTGCCCATTTTATAATATTTTTCTGATGACCGTACCAATAAGAGAACATTTCTATGACCTCCAGAGAAACACCCACCTGTTTCAACTTAGCCCAAAGTAAGTTATAGGACACGAGATCGAACGCCTTAGATAGATCTAGGAAACATGCATAAATTGGTGTTTTTCTTTCAACATAGTAGTTCACAGTATGCTTAAGTGACAAAATCGCCGTTTCCGTTGACAAACCTGATTGAAAACCAAACTGAGCGTCCTGAAGTTGTATGCATCCACTAAGGCGCTCGTCCATTATCCTATCTAGTACTTTTGCAATCACAGTTGCAAGTGAGATTGGTCTATAATTATTTTTGTCCGATATATCTCCCGTACGATTCTTAACAAGTGGTACAACAATAGTTTTCATTAAGTCTGGTGGCAAATATGAATGCCTTATACACAGAGTATACAACATAGACAGCAACCTATGTATGTGAACACCCGCATACTTAAGATGCTCCACACTGAGCCCGTCATGCCCCGGCGATTTTCCTCTTTTCATATTGCCAATAGCCTGACGTACCTCCCCACTAGTAATTCGAATTGGATGTGTAACGCAACAGACATCACTGGTAACAGTGCTAGGTAAGACACACGTTTTTAAAGGTGACTCCACTTTAAAATGATGTTTAAAAACGTCGGCAATATGTTTAGGGTCGGGTTTATAATGGAGACCTGGAGTTAGATTTTAGCCACAAAAAAATTAAAATTAAAAATAAAATTTTTTTCTTTCTTTCATTTTCTTTCTTTCAAATAGCCAACTCCATATTAATTATTAAAAAGTATTTAAAACACCTTCTTTTTTTTTCAGATAAAATATATTCTTATTGTTTTTTTTTCGGATACATGAAAGTGTCACCCCTAAGGAAAATTTTGAATCTCCAATAACTCCTGGAAACCAACGAATTAGGTTTTGGAATTAATACTACACATAATAGAAAGTATCAGCAATTTTTTGATGTAGGAATGACCACCTACTACGGTGGTTTAGATGAATAAAAAAATGAAAACGAAAAATGAGAAAAAAAATCATATCTCTCGACCCATTCATACTAATGCAACAGGAATTGGTAGAACGGTCGGCTATTATTCCATTTTTCGATAGAATAAATAAATTCTGTAATAAGTACTTCCATTAAATTATAATGATTTTTTTTTCATTTTTCAAGAGTCGGATATTGCGAAACTTTGACATTTTTTAAAAAAAAAACCTCAAGTCTGAGCGAACCCGGAGTTTTAGTCTAATCTTCGGAATTGTAAACTCTATCGATTAATTCAATAAAAACACGATGAGACAAAAACCGGGATCTTATCACACTGTGCTTAGGAAGCACGCAAAATACACGCTTGAACGCGGAGTTGCGGAAACCAGCCCGTTATACTATACTATACTACTATACCTTAGGAAGTCTTCTATCTACCTGTGAAAGTCCCGTCACAATCGGTTTAGCCGTTTCGAAGATTACCTCGGACAAACAGACAGACAGACAAAAATGTAAAAAACCGATAATTTGGGTTGGATCACTTGCAAACAGCCGTATGAGCTTAAAAAAAGTCAGTTATTTCAAAATCACAAACAGACACTTCAATTTTATTTTTATGTATGTATATATACATAATGTCTAGCCATTTTGTTTAGTCACTATTTAATCACATTGTCTGTGAGTGTGACACATGTAAAAAAGCGGCCAAGTGCGAGTCGGACTCGCCCATGAAGGGTTCCGTAGCAGCAAGTAACATAATATAAAAGTTCTTGTAATTCGTTGTAACTTTAATCGATGTTTTATATTTGAGTTGATTGAATGAAAGGTAAATTGCGGTTTAAGATTTATGACGTATAAAAAAAAACTACTTACTAGATCTCGTTCAAACCAATTTTCGGTGGAAGTTTACATGTAATGTATATATATATTTTTTTTAGTTTTATCATTCTCTTATTTTAGAAGTTATAGGGGAGGGGGGGGGGGACACATTTTACCACTTTGGTAGTGTCTCTCGCGCAAACTATTCAGTTTAGAAAAAAATGATATTACAAACCTCAATATCATTTTGAAGGGTGCGTTCTCCCCAGCCGCCTCCAAGTGTGTGTTGCCTGTTGGCTTCCATTGCGGTCCGGGGGAATGTTGTGGGACCAATTTGGGCCTCGCCGTAATCTGGGGACCGTTGGGGGAGCCAACTTGCAACAACGGCGTCTCACCCGGGACCTTAGACTAGTGACTTGGCTTCGGCCCTCTCCCTAGTCTATGCTAAGAGCTGTATCCAATTCCTTTCCCTATTCTCCTATCTAATTTCCTCTCACCGCCATTAGCACCACACCTCATCACACCACTCCCTCTCCCAGCGAATCCTTCTTTCCTAATTTCCTAACACCGGTGCTTTCCCCCACTAAAACCATTCCCCCCTTTTGTCATACTCCACGCCTATCTCCCGTTTTCCCCCCTCTTTACTCCCAAATCCACTCCTAACTCCACTCCGAACTGTAGCCCCTTGTGACTGGGTGGCTACGGGCCCGTAGTGAAAAGTCACGGGTAGGAGTAACAGGTCACCTGTGCTAGGACCTGCGCAGTGAGCGCCGTATGCGGGGATGACGGAGTCCTGGGGGGTTGAGCTAATCGGCGCTTGCGGTAATGCGTCCGTGAGGCAACACGCCCCCTTTGGTCCCGATTTCAAGCAACACGGCAGCCCTACCTGCTAGCCACAGGTAGGGAAATGGCCACGTGTCCCGTCAGAGGGCCACAGGCGAGAAGTGGGGGGTCCACAGAAGCTGTCTTAGATGGCTGATGTGGTGGGCAAAGGCCATGCTGACGGTGTAAGTGAGGGTTGATTAGTCGTTTGGAGCAGGCCTGATTTGCCCCAGACGCCAACCCGATCGAACGCCCGATGTCGCGCTGTAAGCCAGCCTCTTGCTTCTATATCTGTTCCGGTAGTCCTAACGTCCGAGAAACTGTTTGTATTTCTCGGACGTTCCCAATGTGTGCGGGCTCCGTGGAGGGTGGGAAGCCGGAAGGATGAATTTAATAACCACTAATAGAATGGATAACAGGCCAACTATTACCGTCACTGGGGCGAAGTCGGTGAAAACCGATGACGCCTCCAAACAACACTCGGTCCGAAATGGTGGCTCTGCAGCCTTGTCTGCTGGCGTAAAACCACTCACGGACGTTTGTGGTAAGGGTACAGCCGCGGTGAAAACCGATGGCAGTGCCAAACTTGGCGGGACGCAGGTGCTGGGTAAAACCGGTGCTCATCCTTCCACCCCGATGGCGTCGACCTCTTCGGAGGTCAGACGTATAAACGACGCTTTCTCCGCAGCCTGGCAGGTCATGAGCCACAAAAAGGGTAAGGGCAATCGCCCGAACCCCGCTACTAAACCACCTAGTGACGCTCCCCCTGCCGGCGGTGTTGAGAAAGCGAACAAAAAGCGCAGGAGGCGGCGCAAGCCAGCAGCTGCAGCTTGCACCTTGCAAGCAAGCGCGACCGTCTCCTCCTCGCCCATCCAGGTCAGTGTTGCAGTGCCGGATAAACCAGCCAGCAACCAGCCCTACTCCAGTGCAGGTGGGCGTGCGCAGTCGGACGGTGCAAACCGCCCGCAATCTGACGCACTGCCGGCTGGTGCTCAGGAGAAAGGCTTGACCAAACGCAACAAGTCTGCCAACCGACCCGGTCGAAATGCCCGAGCCAAAGCCAAGCGGGCTCTCGACGAGTCAACATCGCCTCGAGGGGAGCATAAGCGGCCGCGGCTCGGGGATTCCAATCGGACTGGAAACGTGTCATATGCCCAGGCCGTCAAGTCACCCCTAAGTGTCGCAGTCACCTGCGCGCGTACGGGGCATGTGACGAAGGACATAGCAGACAGGGTACTCGCGGAGATCCAGAAACGGATCATCAGCGAGTCCTGGTCCTCACCAGAGGATCAAAACGGACCTGACTTCAACGGGAAGCCGACGTATGCGGAAGGGGTCCTAAAACTTTGGTGTTCCAATGAACACACGCTCTCTTGGCTGAAGGGTGCAGTCGCCGATGTGGCTCTCCCCTCCAGCATCTCGCTAACGGTCAGGAGCCAGTCAGAGATCCCGCAACGTGCCCGCTGTGGCATCCTGATCCCCGATGAGCAGGGGGTTCTGGTGGACTCGCGTGACATAGGGCGCGCTTTAGCCTACCAGAATCGTTGGCTGGAGATCAAGAAGTGGACACTACAGAACGCAGAGAAACAACCTGGTGGGTGGTTTGTGGTGGTCGGAGTCCCTGAGGACCAAATTCCGACCCTGATGAAGAACGGACGCCGTCTCTCCTTTGGTTTGGGAAAGGTGTACGTGAAGTTTCGGGGTCGGAACGGTAAGTTTATCGACGTCCCTCAGGGCTGGGATCACACCACAACCACACTGTCACGTACAGGGGCAACTGCCCCTACCAACGCCCCAACGGTCAGCGACGCGGCAACTTCCGACAAAGGGATAGCCGCTCCTGCCGTCCCAGATTCTGACCCAGCCCTGTCGTCGGGTGAAGACCTGGACGACCTACTGTCACCGGGTTCAGAAGTGGCCGAATCTGGAGGCCTATTTGCGGGGCTCACACTTGAGAGTGGCGAGGAGGATACGCCCAGCGATGGCGTCCCCTTCGTTGCAGTTTAACCTCCTTCAAGCCAACCTCCACCACAGTCAAACAGCGACGGCTCAGCTGCGTAAGTGGTTGGAGGTCCAGCAAACTGCCATGGTACTGATCCAAGAGCCGTGGATCAGAGCCGGCCTCATCAGAGGACTTTCTAACTTAGGAGGTAAGCTCTTCCTTGCTGCAGATCATGACCACCCTAGGTCATGCATATACATATCAAAAAACATTAGAGCACAACCCTTAACAGAATTCTGTACCAGGGATATTTCTGCAATAAGGCTGCACATACAGCGAGATGCCATGGACATCGCGATAGTCCTCGCCTCGGTCTACATGCCAGAGTCAGAGGAGCCGCCCCCGTTTGATCTCACCCGACTGGTCAATTACTGCGAGAGGTCCGGGTATGAGATAATCGTTGGGACTGACTCCAATGCTCACCACCCATTATGGGGAATGGATACGCCAAATGACAGGGGTAAGAATTTGGTTGAATATCTTTTTACAACTAACCTATCTCTCCTAAACACAGGTTCTGAACCCACCTTCGTCACTAGACGAAGTCAAACAATTATAGACTTGACCCTCGCATCGGAAGGAGCAGCCAGTCTAATAACGGGATGGCACGTCTCGAAGGAGGCCTCATGCTCAGACCATAGGTGGATCCGCTTCAACCTCTTAGCCCACACTCGTGAAACACCACCGAGGCGGAACCCGCGCAAAACGGACAAAACCAAGTACTCCAGAGTTCTTGGCGCCAAGCTTGCGTCAATTGACGGTCCATTGACCTGTGTGGACACAATACAAATAGACAAGCAGGTAAGCGACCTCACACAATCAATGTTGGAGAGCTACCATAACGCGTGTCCGCAGACAATTCCACCTGCGACACCGGGGAAGCAACCTTGGTGGGGCCCGGAGCTCGAACGTAAGCGTAAGAAGGTGAGGAGGGCTCTTAACAGGGCAATGAACACCAGCTCAGATGAGGACTGGGATAACTACCGGGCTGCTAAATCCAGCTACAAAAAATGCATCAGGCTCTACAGTACCATGGGATGGCGAAAATTCTGTGGCAACATCGAGTCCTGCCAGCATGCAAATCGGGTAAGGAAGATACTGGCTCAGCAGAAAGATGTGGGGCCGGGAACTCTTCGCAAGCCGGACAACACGTTTACAACATCAGCGGAAGAAACCAGACGCGTCCTTCTTGAAACTCACTTCCCTGGATGCGTCTTTACTCAGGTAATATACTGGCGTGATGTCCCAAACAACCCATCTACACACGATTGGCAATACGTACACGAGCTGGTAACAATGGAAAAACTCCATTGGGCCATCAAAAGCTTCCATCCCTTTAAAGCGGCTGGTCCAGATGACATCTTTCCTGCATTATTGCAATGGGGTGGTGTAGTGGTCATCAAAAGACTAGCCGCCATCATGAGAGCGTGCCTGGCCTTTAGATACGTTCCGAAGGGATGGAGGGAAGTGAAAGTCATTTTCATTCCTAAACCAGGCAAGAGTGATTACTCAAACGCAAAATCCTTCAGACCCATTAGCCTAACCTCCTTTATGTTAAAGGCGCTGGAACGGCTATGCGAAAGGGAGCTGAGGGACGGCGCCCTAAAACACATACCACTACATGCGAATCAACATGCCTATAGTTCCGGCAAATCTACAGAATCGGCCCTTCATTTTGTTGTTAGCCAGATAGAAGAAGCCATTCAACATAAAAGCATTTGTATGGGTACCTTCATTGATATCGAAGGTGCTTTCGACAAAACAAATTTCTCCAGCATAAGTAATGCCCTCTCCAGACATGGAGTGGAACCATTGCTTTCAGACTGGATCACCAACATGCTCAGCAAAAGAGTAGTACGCTTAGAAGGTGAAGTCAAGGCAGCCATAATAGCTAAAGGCTGCCCACAGGGAGGAGTACTATCCCCCCTGTTATGGAACCTGGTCATCAACGACCTCATCACAAAACTAAACGCGAGAGACTTTTACACGGTGGGATATGCAGATGACCTTACAATCCTTGTTCCAGGAAAGGTCACGAGTACTGTCTGCAATCTTACCCAACAAGCACTACGTATCGTAGAACGATGGTGCAGAGAATATGAACTATCGGTAAACCCCACCAAAACCGAACTTATCATGTTCACGCACAAACGAGCACTAGGATCATATAGCCTCCCTAGTTTGTTCAATACAGAACTCCAGCTGTCCGCCGAGGTTAAATACCTTGGCGTCATACTTGATAGCAAGCTGACATGGAGTAGTCACATCGAAAACAAACTAAACAGGGCCAGTATCACGTTTTGGCAGTGTAGGAGAATGATAGGCAAACGGTGGGGACTGTCACCTAAAGTAATCTTATGGCTGTACAAAACAGTGATCCGACCCATGATAACATATGGTGCAGTGGTTTGGTGGCCGCGAACTAAATTAGTTACAGCCGCAAACAAACTGCAACGGCTCCAGAGACTCGCCTGTGGCCACCACGGGCTGCATGAAAACAACTCCAACGGCAGCGCTGGAAGCCTTACTAGGCCTTCCTCCACTGCACCTATTTGTCCAACAAGAGGCTGCAGTGGCGGCGGTGCGGCTTAAATCGCTGGGTCTCTGGAGAAACTGCAAAACACACCACACTCTTATACTCGATGAACTCTCTGAGGAATTACCATTTATGCGAGCAATTAACGACCGCATACCGAAGGAGTTCATTTTTGACAAAAAATACAAGATCCAACTGTATGAGGACCATCTGTGCGAGGGTTTGAATCCCAGAGAACTTAGGATCTTTACAGATGGATCCAAAACGGAATCAGGTACAGGATGTGGGGTCTTTTCAGAAGACCTAAACATAAATAAATAAATAAAATAAATATCTTTTGGGACATTTTTTTTTTTTTTTTTACACAGCACCATCTAGTCCCAAACTAAGCAGAGCTTGTTCTATGGGTACTAGACAATGGATATAATACTTATATACTTTTTTTGTTGTTGTAAATACATACTTATAATACATAAACAACACCCAGACCAACACAAACACTTATGTTCATCACACAAATATTTGTGTTCTGTGGGAATCGAACCCACGACCTCGTTATCAGCAGTCCGACACTCGAACCACTAGACCACAGAGGTCGTCAAACATATTCATCTCTACGCCACTGGGTGTCTACAACACGGTATTTCAAGCTGAGTGTATGGGCATCTTACTGGCAACTGCAGCAGTCATGGCACGGGAGGTAAAAGATCACTCTATTAGAATACTCTCCGACAGCATGGCGGTTCTACTGGCTCTCAACAGTTGTACTGTCAACTCTGGGCTCATCTACGAATGCCACCAGAAATTAAATCAGGTAGGCAGCTCCAACAATATAACCCTACAATGGATTAAAGGTCATAGTGGTTCTAGAGGCAATGACGCAGCGGATGAACTCGCTAGGAGGGGATCGAGTACAGACGTGGTAGGACCTGAACCCATAATACCTCTCCCTTTCGGTCATTTACGTACTCTGGTAAGGAAACGCACTAGAGACAAACACAACTACTCCTGGATAAACCACGAGGTATGCAGACAGGCTAAGGAAGCACTCCCCGTCATCGACGGTAAGATCACCAAACAGCTCCTCCGGCTGTCAAAACAACACCTACGTACGGTGACAGCCGCCTACACCGGACACGGTTCATTTAACAAACACCTCTTTGTCATAGGTGTGACTGACAGTCCTCTGTGCAGAGCCTGCATGGAGACAGAAGAAACAGCGGCCCACGTGCTTCTCAATTGCCCGGAGGTCGCCTCATACAGGGCTAAGTACTTCGGAGATCCGGGTACTCTCCGAGAGACAGTCAGCAACATCAAGCGTCTGCTGGCCTTCCTCGAGGAGCTGGGGTGGCTCGAGTAAACAAGTTATTCCCACCCACACGCAAAAAACACGCCGAGCGTGGAGTTGCGGAAAATGGCCCGTTATACCAATACCAATACCAATCATTTTTGAAGACCTATCCATAGATACCCCAAACGTATGGGTTTGATGTAAAAAAAAAATCGAGTTTCAGTTCTAAGTATGGGGAACCCCCAAAATTTACTGTTTTCTTTTTGTTTTTGTGTGAAAATCTTAATGCGGTTCACAGAATACATCTACTTATCTGGTTTCAACATTATAGTTATAGTTTCGGAAAAAAGTGGCTGTGACAAACGGACGGACGGACGGACGGACGGACGGACAGACAGACAGACAGACAGACAGACATGACGAATCCATAAGGGTTCCGTTTTTTGCATTTGGCTACGGAACCTTAAAAAACAATAGAATTAAATAGATACTAAATTAATTTTGTCGGTAATAATTATATTGCTACAACAGTACGTCACTACTGACAATAAAGTACGGAAATTGTCCCTTCATACGTAGCTGTCAATATTTACGGATCTTCCTGAGCAGGCAAACGTCAAAAACGTCACATAGCGTGCCGCGATAATAATTTAACTATGTGGTGAATACTCCATTCGTTCGAAACTGTTGCACCCAGTAGTGCTTTTTCGTGGCATCTAGTGATAGCCTTTCTTTGCTTGAATGTCTGAGAAGCTGAAAGAAAAGAAATATACTTTATCCTTCACACCTATCGATTTAGACAAAACTGACTATTGTTATTGTATAATTTGAAGTTTTACTTCAGGAAAATATTTGGGCCTGGTTTATGATGGTAGTATCCGGGTGCCATATGAATATCTATGGCAGTTTAGTAGTAGTAGAGCTCCTTTGTGAAAGAGCTCGTCCGGGGAAGTACTACCACCGTGCCTACTTCTCCGCCAAATAGTGATGCTTGCATTGCTGTGTTTCGGTCTGAAGGGTACGGGTGCCGGTGAAATTACAATCACATGAGACTTTCCATCTTCTTGTCTTAGTTTGGCGTACCGACTTGCGGTACCATTTAGGCAACAGCCTAGGTGGTATTGCAGTTGTTATGGGCAAAGGTAACCGCTTAACATCAGGTGGGCCTTTAGCTCGTTTCGCCATCATATACTATAAAAAATAAAAAGTCATTACGGATAGTCAGAAGCCCTATAGTCTGACAACTGTTCTAACCATGTCGGTATTAACCAGTAACTGTGTTAGGGGGGTTAGATTCAGTTGCCCCGTGTAAAATACTGATGTTCAGCCGCATCTGGTTAGACTGGAAACCGACCCCAACATCATTGGGAAAAGGCTCAGAGAAAGAGATAATGGTGGTATCACCATCATTCATTTAAGAACTAGCCTGTTGGTGGAGTATTTTCCATCTCTATCTGTATTCTTCCTCTCTTTTGGCTTCCAGACATTTGTAGTGTGGAGCTTATTGCCATAAACCGTAAATTATAACAATATCTTAGTCAAAACAGTCCTGCCGATACCAACTTTAGACCTACGTCTCTCCTTTGACGACTGCTTGAGTAGTGTAGACTTTTGAACAGTGATTGGAATAGGTAGTGCAATTTTAGCGGTATTTCATGACGTATCGTATCTTAATATGGATAATGCCATAAAAGTACTGATATTGCGGCATTACAAATACACTTAGAACTGGTAACATTTCAATTACAGAAGTAATTGTTTATGTATAAACTTGAAGTTCGATTTTATTAGTTTCAATCTAAAGGATATTGCCCACAGATGGGCCCATTTTTGGCACCATGACAAAACAATATGTTAATCAAAAATTATGTCATATTTTTTCATGTTTATTGTTCTTTATCAACATTTCTTTCACCCTAGCATTAAAAAACATAATAAATATGTCTTAAACTGAATCGTAAGTATATCCTCTATTCAAACCGAACGTAAATGTTGCCAGATATCAGACTATTTCAACAAATAATTAGAATGGATTCTAAATATTAATACTTCTATAAATTCACTTTTACTGTGTTTCAGATGCTATTATACTAGACTTGTCTTAAATGATTGATTTCTTATTTTTTCTTTCCACAATTTATATCTTTAGATTTCGGTTCGCATGCGTAAATCCGTTAAAAATTATAAAAAATCACATAAATCATCAAATCGAAAGAAATTGCAAAACATATTTTTGAAACCTTTTTTGTACAGAAAAATAAGATGATTCTTTGCTTTAAAATACTTATGCATTTATTATAAATAATGTTATAATAATTTTAAATTAACTGAAATATAACTTATAAATTCGATATTAATGAATTCACCCAAAATCTTGAAAAGCTTAACCAATGTTATTTAAAAAATACGTACGAAATCGATTTTGAATATCGATTAACAAACAATTATATCTTGCAACACCAATAACACCATACATGATGTCTGGATGTTCTTATGGGTGTGTTCAGTTATATCGCTCAACGATGCACGGAGCGTACTTATCATTCAGTTATGGAGTTGGAAAAAAATTTATTTATCTTAAACCAGGGTGAAAAAATTAAAATCGTTTGCAAAAAATAAAAGATAATTCTTGGTCAACAAAATAAGACTAAAACCGCCGTGACATAGCAATTTTTTTTGAGGGGCCTAACGCTCCTAAGAGAATGGGCTATGTCCTTTTCCACCACAATATGAATATTCTTCAATACTATAAAAATAGACATTTAAGTTACACATAAAGTACTTCCATTAAGAGAAAACTTTTTTTAATCCATAGGATCTAACCTAACTTCGCAGGTGTACACATACTAATACCAAATGTTTAAGTTGTTTACCCTAAATGGCACTACCTATTCCAATCACTGCTTATGAATGACAAGAGCTCAGGATATTCTATTAAACTTTAGCATTATCTTATTTTATTATTTTTAACGCATTTACGCATGTGAAGCGAAATCTAACGATTTAAATTGTGGAAATAAAAAATCGCTCACCAGCAGGATTCAAACCTGCGACTCCTGGCTCAGTACGCCAGTGCTTTAGCCACTAAGCTACCTATATCGAATCCTGCTCATAAGCGATTTTTTCTATCCACAATTTAAATCTTCTCCTTGTAATTATGGTCGGTGTGGTCAGGCAGGATAAATTGTGGGGCTTATTTTAGGGGAAATATTCAGTACTAGCTGACACCTGCAGCATCGCTCCTGTGGTATGTCGATCAAAACTAACATACCTACACACTTTCACACTCATAATTTAATAGGATAAAGAATACCAACCATTGTAATAAGGTCCTTAGCTCCTTCAGGTACGTAGCTCGGGAACTCCAAGTCCAAGGTAAGGATCCTGTCATATGTTTTGGCTTGGTCGTCACTCTCAAATGGTGGCTTGCCAACAAGGAACTCGTACAGCAGTACTCCAAGGCACCATTGGTCAACAGACACATCATACACTTCACGTTTTATCATCTCTGGAGGCAGGTAGTCTAGTGTGCCGCACATGGTCTTACGCCTGTAAAAAGGAGGAACAATGTAGTAAGTAAAGAAAGAAAGAAAAATGGTTTATTTATTACAGTCAGAGGCACACAACAACAATAATAGACAAGTACTAGCTGTTACCCGCGACTTTGTCCGCGTGGTATTCAAAATTAATTAGTAAACCACCCAAGTGCGAGACAGACTCGTGCAGCAAGGGTTCCGTACCACCCATCGACCTGATACCCCGATACTCTGCAGAAACTGATTTTAATTATGACTATGCACTACAATCACACAAAGTTTAACGCTTTCTTTTAAAAAAAAAAAAGTTTAAGTTTAGTTTTATTTTTATTTTTTTTATTACAAAGATTTAAATTGTGGAAAGAAAAATCGCTCACGAGCAGGATTCTTGCGACCCCTGGCTCAGTACGCCTGTGCTTAAACCTTATATCCTCTCGTGTTCCAAACCACCTTTTAAAGGTGGACGTCCATTGTTTAACTATTGTGTTTTTTTAACTGGCAGTTGAGTTCATAAAGGTATAAATTAAAGTAAAAAAAAAATTGCAATAGTCAATAGGCTCGCCCCCTATTACATGGGACTATAACATAACTGGCGAAATGTGGATGTTAGTACACACCTCTGCCTATCGCTTCGGGGAAATAAAGGCGTGATGTTATGTTATGTTAAAAAAAAATTGTAAAGATACTACCTAGTACACACGGCTACACATCAAGCTGTACCTTCCAGTATAAGCTGACCTCGCATTGTATAGGTTTTCCTTACAAAGCGAGGTCAGCCTTTACTGATTTTGTACAGCTTGATGTGTAGCCGTGTGTACCTACTCTCGCACCCTTTTGCTGTTACAAAGTTTTGGAGGTTTCAAATTACGAAGTAGCATAACGGGTACGCCAACCTTCAGATAATGGCAAACATGTACCACCTTAAAGTATTGTCAGAACTTTTGTTTTAAACCGATAAGAAAGAACATAATACCGATAATAACTATTTATTGACATTTAAATAGTAAACATTAACGTATTAATTTGTTCTAGAGTAAGGTCAGGCGATAAGTTATATATGTACCATGTGTACTAAATTTCAAGTTTGGTAACAAAATATATTTAAGTCTGAATCAGTTTTTCCACATTTCCAAGTTTTCCGCAATTTTCCCGGATAAAAAGTAACCTTTGTTATACCTTACAAAGTCCTCTATCTGCCTGTTAAAATTCCGTTACAATCGGTTAGGTTACGTAAGTTTGAATCAGTCTCCACATTCCCAAGAGTTTTCCGCAATTTTCCCGGATAAAAAGTAACCTTTGTTATACCTTACAAAGTCCTCTATCTGCCTGTTAAAATCCCGTTACAATCGGTTAGGTTACGTAAGTTTGAATCAATCTCCACATTTTCATGATTTTTTCGCCATTTTCCCGGATAAAAAGTAGGCTATATTATACCTTACAAAGTCTTCTATCTGGCTGTGAAAGTCCCGTCACAATCGGTTCAGCTTTTCCGAAGATTAGCCCGGACAAACAGACATACAGACAAAAATAAACCGATAATTTGGTTTAGGTTACTTGCAAACAGTTGTATGAGCTAAAACATTTCAGTTATTTCAAAATCACAAACAAGAAACTTCAATTTTATTTATATGTATAGATGTATAGATTAAAGAAGTAACTTAGTACGTAAGTAAGTAGAAGCAAGAAGTAACTTGAAGCTTCAGATGCCAATGCATTCTACAAAATTTTATGATAAATCTTTTACTGTTCTGGCTGTGCGTCTGTGGAATGAGTTACTTGTGTCTATACGGCAAGGTCAGTAACTATTTAAAAAAGTTAATAATTGAAAAATTACGTCGGTATTACCTACGTAAACGTAAAAGTTAAAACTGATCCAACACGAGCGACATAAAAAAATATTTTAAAATATATCCGCGTGACAATATCATAATAATATTGGTAGTTAGGTACTTTGTAAAATACTTCCCGCGACTGCCTTAGTCACTCGATCCCACTAACTAAGCGTGTTTCGTGGGATGTGGGCCGCGCCACCCTCCGGGCTCCCGCCATTGCTCTGTGCAATTACCAGTGGCGTAGCTACCGTATGGCTAGGCGGGGCAGTGCCCCGGGGTACCCAAGCTCAAAGGGCTTTTCGGCCCCATGAACGACGTTCGAAAAAGCTATATGTTTGACGACATCTGTGGTCCAGTGGTTCGAGTGTCGGACTGCTGATCACGAGGTCGTGGGTTCGATTCCCACAGAACACAGATATTTGTGTGATGATACAAGTGTTTGTGTTGATCTGGTGTTTCTTATGTATTATAAGTGTGTATTTACAAAAAAGAAAAAGTATATAAGTATTATATAAGTATCAATTGTCTAGTACCTACCCATATTACAAGCTCTGCTTAGTTTGGGACTAGATGGTGCTGTTTTTACACACATGTATGTGTAAAATGTTATATAATATCCTAGTTGAATAAAGAATGTTCGATTTTTAACTTTTTGCCTCCCCCGCCATACGCTATAGCTACGCCACTGGCAAGTACATTCTTTTGCCAACAGCATGGATGGTAAAACTGTGGTCTAGATCATGGGGGCAGTCCGTGGCTAGTACGCCATCTTACGAATACGATCTTACAAATTCTTTGTCTATCCACCAAAGGTTGTCTGGAAGATATTGCTTTTAGCGATAAGACCGCCAATAAACCCACAATTTATTTATATGTTGTTCTAAACCACAACTAGAGTAGACGATTCATAAGAGCCTGTAATTATGTCTATAGTGTTAAAACCCCTGCACTTCATGCCAAACTGTCAGCCTATGGTTGGATGATATAACTTTTGTATGGGTAATCGGGTCTGCCAGTGTGCATACTCCCATATGTTCCCATATTGACTAAGAATCTGACTAAAATCTATCTGATCGGCCGATTAAAAGTCTGCAGTCTGGTGGGGGGCTTCAGGTATTAGGCTATGGCTACACATTCTTCCCTAAACAAGAGTCCTATCCTAATGGACAACTGTAAAGTATGGTTGTATATATTAACATAATCAAGGCTAGATTTAAGTGGAGTGATGGGATGTCACATCACTAAAAATCAAATAAAAAAAACAAAGAGATTTAAAGATTAAAATTGTGAAAAAAATTTTTTTTACTATTTAAATCTTTAGATTTCGCTTCGCATGCGTAAATGCGTTAAAAATAATAAAATAATTACAAAGAGATTTATTTTACAATGCTGGACAAATTCTAATCCCAAACTCACCTCTCTGAAGGAGCGTGTACAGACCACCCAAAGTCAGCAAGTTTGAGGTCTCCGCTGAATGCTACTAAGATGTTCTCTGGCTTTATGTCTCTATGTATCACATGGTGTAGGTGGCAGTACTCCACAGCATCTGCAACCTGAAATAATTCATTGTTACCAAATACTATTAACCTTCCTATACCCGCGCCAAATGGATCTACTATTTATATAATATTATAAATGTGAAAGTATGGATGTTTGATCCATTCTGCCATTTGAAATACAAATGGCAGAATGGATTTGGATTAATTTGGCACACAGATAGACCATAACCTAGATTAAATAGGCTACACACTTTATCCCAGGAAAATAAACAGTTCAAATTCAAGTTTTTATTTTGAATAAGCATTTATATGCACTTTATGAATCTAAATGGAGAAGAGCCAACAAGAAACTCCATGGAAATACTCTTTTCATGATAAATAGTACAAAGGTATGTTACATGATTTGGTAATGGAGAAGAGCCAGCAAGAAACTCCATGGAAAAACTCTTTTCATGATAAATAGTACAAAGGCATGTTACATGATTTGGTAATGGAGAAGAGCCAGCAAGAAGCTCCATGGAAATACTCTTTTCATGATAAATAGTACAAAGGTATGTTACATGATTTGGTAATGGAGAAGAGCCAACAAGAAACTCCATGGTAATACTCTTTTCATGATAAATAGTACAAAGGTATGTTACATGATTTGGTAATGGAGAAGAGCCAGCAAGAAACTCCATGGAAATACTCTTTTCATGATAAACAGTACAAAGGTATGTTACATGATTTGGTAATGGAGAAGAGCCAGCAAGAAACTCCATGGAAATACTCTTTTCATGATAAATAGTACAAAGGCATGTTACATGATTTGGTAATAGAAGAGCCAACAAGAAACTCCATGGAAATACTCTATTCATGATAAATAGTACAAAGGCATGTTACATGATTTGGTAATGGAGAAGAGCCAGCAAGAAATTCCATGGAAATACTCTTTTCATGATAAATAGTACAAAGGCATGTTACATGATTTGGTAATTGAGAAGAGCCAGCAAGAAGCTCCATGGAAATACTCTTTTCTTGATAAATAGTACAAAGGTATGTTACATGATTTGGTAAGAATTGTGTGAGAACAATATAGGTTAATGAGTGAGACAAATTCACTGAAGGTAACTAATTAATAATGAGAATTATTATGGCTCAACCATAACAGAAGGGAACCCATCGATCTGACACTATGCCATTAATGGCTACATCCTGAGGGATGAGCAATAACATCTTTCTGTGATATACCAAATTACACGCAAGCGAAGCGGCGGACAAAGTCTGGTCTTTTGTAGTAAGGAACACATTGACTGCAGAAAAAATCTTTTATTATTTTTAATCAGTAAGCAAGAGTATGACTCAGGCTTACATTGAAAACGAATCTAAGCATTAACTCATGCTTTTAACTCTAACTATAAGTCTCTTAGGTTAATAATAATATATGGGATGTTGACTCGGCTGTCATCGTGCCGATTGTCGTTACGTCCAATGGAATCATCACAAAGAGCCTCGACTAACACCAGAAAAGGCTCTCATCAGGCAGCTGGGTAGATACAGAAAGCGGTACTTCTGGACAAGGCACATATCATTAGGAAGTTCCTCTCTCTGAGGCCCTGATCGCCAGTAGCTTGGAACCTGTTCCTGATGCCAGTGAGCTCCTGTTTTTATAGGTATATTTTTTTTGCGTAAAAATACTTAAAAATGTTAAAAAATATGTTTCTTTTGCTGAATAAACGGAATAATAATATAATATAATATTATATAATCTTTATTGCGACTTCAAAAGAACTAAACAGCAGTGTAGCCCTGAACTAGGACAACCTGTACGACAGGGGCCAGGCCTTTCAGTTAAATGGTACAGATTGAGAGACAATAGACTCAATTAAATTAACTAAATCTTGAAAAATTATGGTTAAGTTTTACAATATTCTATTGGCAGATATTAGGAGGGATCTTAGTGCACATGCAAGGTTCAAACTAGTGTTTAAAAGCTTGGTTAAGGTAGAAGCAGTTATTCAGTAGTGGAGTGCAACAAATCACTGAATTAATTATTACTAACATAATGTGTTAATTCATTAAGCGCCCAAGCAAGTTTTGAGACCTTATGTAATAGTTTTCTACTTTACACCTCTTAAAGGAGGCTCCATGAGTGCAGTGGCGGTTCTAGGGGGGGGGGGGGTCGTGGGGGTCATGACCCCCCCCCAAAATCTTACACGTCAAATTGACAAATCTCCAAAAAATAGACAATTTACAAAAATAAATTAAATAAATTATTGACTTCCTGCTTAAACGTCCAAAAGTAAACAATGAAATCAAAACTAACTACCTACTTACGCAAACACGACATCACACGAAACACACGACATCTACTCGTACATCAATTTTTTTTTTAATTTTTATGTACTGAAGTTCAATTTACAGCATAGGTATTATTTTGCTCAAAATAAAGTATGAATGTGACAAATAATATCACATACGACGGCGGTAGTTCATTTTGTTGAACGGTTTGCGCTACTTTACATGAGCCTGCCGTTGCGATTGGACACTCAAATGCGCAAGCGATTGAAGCATAGGAGGTGAAAAAAAAAATTTTCAAAGTTCGTTTCCTCTTTGTTGACGTCCATTTTGTAAGTAACTATTCTATTACATAATAAATTAACTCCAAACTTTACATTGACATTGCCTCCATGAGTGACGATATTTAATTGATCGTCCGGCGCAGCCTGGGCAGTCAGCCCCGCTACCAACCTGCTGACTGGCTAATCTTTTCCCCACGGCATGAGCTATTATCATTATGTAGCTCAGGTCGACACGATAGAAGAAGATAGTCATTGCGAAAAAAAAAAATGCTATATTTGGACCTTGAAACTGTACGTAAGCCAAGTTGACCCCCCCCAAAATCTTGGGCTGGAACCGCGCCTGCATGAGTGCCAATATACAAATGATCATCCAGTGCACCCTACGCAGTCAGAACCGCTACCATCCTGCTGACTGGCTGATCATTTCACTGCAGCATTTTTACTGTACAGCTGATATCTTATATCGACACAACAGAAGAACTTAAACTCAAAAAGTTAAGATATTATAAAATATTTTATTGTAAAGGATTAATAAATTATTAGACAGTAAATACAAATTGTTTCAACACTTTACCTGGTATATATATTTAGCAGCTCTGTCTTCTGGGAAGCGACCCTTGGGTGATTTAGTAAGATGTTTATAGAGTTCTCCGCCGGCTGCAAACTCTACTACCAGGTATATACGACGCTCATCGTGGAACCAAGTCAACAGACTCAGTATATTTGGGTGTCTAAAGAGAATATAACTTATTAATAATTAATTAATTATTATGGTTCAAGTAAAAGTTAGCCAAACATTAATTTTCATGTTAGTTTGGTGATAAATTCACAACTTATTTAGAGAAAACTGTGCACTTACTTCAAATGTGACTGAATTTCAATTTCTCGCATGACTTGTCTTTCACATTTGGACCGTACTATCTGAGATTTGAACAGTGTTTTGATAGCTACCAAAAACCCCGTTTTCTTCTCTCTGGCGAAGTTTACGTGTCCAAATTTGCCTTGACCAAGGTGAAAACCTAGCTCGAAGTCTCTTGGGGACCATTTATACCTGAAAAATATAATATGAAGGATAAAAATAATGTTTTACACTAATTTCTAACTTCAATGATTTCAATTTGATTGTAAGTTTCACTTACGAAGTTCTGTAGGCATCATGGTTCATTACTTTGGTCTCCAGTTCTAGTACGTCACTCTTCATTGTCATGATTGTCTTCTATACTACTACTATAATAAACTATTTTCAATAGGTACATACAATTATATTCAAGAAGAATGCAAACAACACGTAAATAAAACCACCTTTGCAGTTCGTTTCCGTTGAATTGAATTTTAAATATTATTTTATGTATGACAGTTGCAACCAGTGTTGCCAGAATAACCTTAGTACTAATAATAACTAGTAATAGCTTCTTAAATCGTTGGAATAACCACAGGGTGTTTGACTGGTATCGCCAAAATTATGTAAATTGCACACAACGTAGATTCTAGGTTGAAGGGGTTGGCGGGAAAATTCGTAAAGATCATGTTGTGGATTTTTTATTATTTTCTAATATTTGTGTTTCTTCGAGTGCTAATGTGTAATAATGGTGGATTATTAAATGTTAAGTGCTCGTTAACGTGTACAAGTGTGGATAAATGCTACAAAGTTGAAAAACATGACTTTCGTATTATCTCATCCCCTCGGAAACCTAGTAAAGTTTCCATCACTTTATTAGGATACAAGTATAATATGTTCAATGATTACGACTGAAGGACATGTATCCATGGTCATGAATAAATATTAAAAAAAAAAAAAAAACAAGTTCAGTGACGTAGTTTTACGATAATGTTAAACGTAGTGATTATATACTCTTTGGATAATGTTACGTGACTCTGCTGACTTGGCTTTTTGGTGCGAAATTTAAAACAAGAAATAAAAATCTTGATTATTTAATTTTAAAAGCATATTTTAGTAATTATTTGTTAATGAATGCTTTAATTGGATGTTTCGCTATCGTTTTACGTACATTTCAAAAAATTGTCAAACACCCCATTACAGCGGTTAAATTAAATAATTACAGTACAACACGAGCGAGGCGCGCGAGGTAGCCAAAATTATCGGAGAATGATTACCGTTTGTAAACAGTTGGGTTTTGATATTTTCCCAAAAAAGATATGTAGGGAGAGTACGGTGTTTCCGGACATAAATCTCTTTCTCAGGGGTGTCGTAAAAGGCGACTAAGGGATTCACCAGAGGATGGGCAGCAGCGTTCTCTGAGTATTTAATAACCAACCGACTGCGATCGCCAACCCACCTGCAAAGCGTGGTGATTATGGCATATCCCCCCAACATGCTTGGGGGAGGCCTATGTCCAGCAGTGGATGTCTTTCGGCTGAAATGATGATGATGATGTACGGTACCTACAGACTGATTTGTGATTAATTTTGTATTGCAATGTAAGGTAATCAGAGTTCTGTGTTTGGTTTTAAGGGTGTAATAAATAAAACAACAACTTGTGAAAATGTAACTTCACCATGAGAACAAATCTATTCAACTGTTTGTTTGTATAGTAGCCGGCACGAGTCGTGAGCACAGATGGACAGTAGTGGGGGCAAGTTCGCGCATGTAGGTAACTTTCGACCACAATTATTTAGTATCTTTGTACACAAAATTTCACCGTTAGCGTTTTATAAGGATTATGGGTACCTAGTTATAGAAAATACAAATTTTCTCGAATTTCACCCATATTATGATTTTGGGACTTTTTTTTACGCACAGATAAATAAAAAGAAAACATTTTGACTTTTAATATATTTTTTACTATTTAGTTATCGCTGGACAGGTTTTTTAACTCGCATTCGTATTCTCAGCAAGTCCTTTCATTTGATACCCATATTGTACTAGAGTTGGGTAGGACACGCAAAATCAATATGAGTTTGTATAAGTAACTCATTCTGCATAATGAGGTGGGACATTGTCACACTTCAAATGAGGTGGGTCAATGTCATGTTGCTGATACATTTGATATATTGAAATACATTAAGACATTGTCACACTTCAAATGATATGGGACAATGTCATGTTGATGAGACATACAATACACTGAAATACATTAATACATTGAGTTGAGTTTATATTGTCTAATATAGGAGTGGGTAATATAGCTTTTGCCGAGTATCAAATCGAAACTATATATCGATATTTGATATCGGATTTTGAAACTATATATTTTCTGAAACTATATAAGTATCGACAGATGAGCATAGTTTTGGTGATATCGTAGGTAGTTAGTATAGGTACGTCGTTTTCGATATAGATCCGATTCTAATATTGGTTGGCAAAAGTATTGCGTGCGTTGCGTTATAGAATATAATATCAACATTGTTAATTCCAAAGACTCCAATTTATTTTTTATTTAATCGGCCGTTTAATCAGCAACACACTATAATTCCCTGGTTAAACGACAGTTTAGCCAAAATTCCAGTACATTTTTCGTGTAATCGGCTGTTTAAGCAGATAATTAACGTTCACGAAAACTTGTATTAGGCCGGTCTTCATCAAAGTTAATTCTCTGGTCAAACAACCGTACACCCACTATTCCAGTATATTTTTCAAATAATCGGCCGTTTAATCAGTAACCAACGATGAGTTTCTGGTTAAACCTCTGTTTAGCACCGATTTCAATAGATTTTTAATGTAATCGGCTGTTTAATCAGAGAATTAACGTCGATGAATACTGCTCTTAGGCTGGCGTTTAATTAAACAGCCGATTAATTGAGAAATAATTGGAATCGTGGGTAAACGGTTGTTTAACCAGAGAAATAACTTTGATGAAGACCGGCCTAAGACAAGTGTTCGTTAACGTTAATTATCTGCTTAAACAGCCGATTACACGAAAAGTTTACTGGAATTTTGGCTAAACTGTCGTTTAACCAGGGAATTACAGTGTGTTGCTGATTAAACGGCCGATTAATTGAAAAATAAACTGGAGTCTTGGGTATTTAAAAATAATATTATTAATTTAAAAATTATAATAATTAAAACAAAAATAAAAGGATATGACAATCACATATTGGAAATGAAATTTAAATCAAACTGAACGAAAAAAACCACGTCAAAACTTTGGCTATGAAATTGTCGAATATTCCAAATATTCAATGTTACGAACTTCATTTGTCCTATTGTCCCTCATATTGTCCTATTCATGCACGCGTCAGTGTCACAGTCGGTCTGAGTGAGTGAAGTTATGAAGCAACGCCGTTCCTTCATGGTACATGCCTCAAGTCGTCACATCTCGGTTCATTTGGTGTTTGTCCCAGTGTAGTGGTACAAAAATTATTTTTGAGGTGTTGCGACATTCTGTCGTTTTTTATGGGACATTTGAGGTGCCTCATGTATGAGTGACACAACTCTATATTGTACAAAATTTCAGCTCACGCCTGGTTCCTATAATCTACCATTACCGACGGTCACTCGTTTTTTCCTTAAAAAACGTCAAATATTGACATCAATTTTGAAGTTTTATCAAGGAAAAACCTAATCTGGGTCAAGAATTTTGGTTACAGTCTGTGACTGAAGATAACAATCAACTTGAATTTATGTAAATATGATAAATATCTAATAAGGAACTTTTCTCAACAATCACTAATACCTACTGGTGTCGTTTATATTGTTTACTAACTATACTTATTTTAAACGATTGCTCTCTTTTACTAATAGCAGATTCAAGAAAGGGATGGCAACAATTTTAGAGCTGTCAAATTAGCCGTCGGAATAAAAAAATCCATACAAGTCGTGATCTCGGAACGTGCCCACTTAAATGCGAAGAAATGGAACACGTAAACTAATTTGACAGCACTGAAATTGTTGCCATCCCTTTCTTGTATCTACTATTAGTAAAAGAGAGAGATAGTTTAAAATAAATTCAGTTCGTTAAAAAGAGAATCAA
Organism: Asteroscopus sphinx; assembly: GCA_949699075.1. Taxonomy (NCBI): domain Eukaryota; kingdom Metazoa; phylum Arthropoda; class Insecta; order Lepidoptera; family Noctuidae; genus Asteroscopus; species Asteroscopus sphinx. Next base: position 12,545,033 of record OX453022.1, on the reverse strand, counting down.
CACCATTATTTAAAATTATATTCTTGAATGCCAAGATTATAAACCGATTTCAGTGGATTTTAAAGAACAAATAAGCGAACGCTCCTTGTTTACAAACTTAAATGGAACCGAATGTTTTGAAATTAAAATATTATTGTTGGCATATAAAACGTTTATTACTATGATTAAAATAGTAATGAATAATTAATATTCACAGAAGACATCTACCTGCGGTAGTACCTCTAACTTCATGGGTAGAACCGGTGGTAAATGTAATGTCTCTGTTAATAATATACCCACGGCACGCTATGATGACGTTTTTGACATCTTCCAATAGTGTTGTGACACATTTGAAATAATTATCGAATTTTTTTTTTGTAAAGTGCGAGTCGTGTAAGTCTTTGTGAGTAGGTAGGTAGGTAGTAGTAGCTACAAAAAAAAGACATGAAATATTTCATATTTCTTAATCAGATTCATCCATATTACTATACTCACTTTCCGTCGAAGTGTCGTCGCTGGTATCGTCTCCTACATTAATAAAATTATAATGTCTAAAATATTATCTATTCTCACATCTCTTTCAAAATCTTCCCTTATTCTTTGAACGGTTTTGTTCACAATCTTTTCCCAGTCTGCTTTAGTTACATGTTCGTAGGCTTCTTTCTACCCAATTTAGACAACGTGATTATTTGGGCAGAATTAATCATATAATCTAGCAATGGCAGTGACGTCACGGATGTCAAATTAGCCCTAAGCTCTGTATGGTACCTCTGAAGTTTAAAATAATATACAAGTTTGTTTCTTGAAACTTTACTGTAGACGTGTATATACAAGTACAAATTACAAGTGACATTATTATTCAGTGCATTTGTGTAGTGAAAAACACAGAAACAATAAAAACACAATCTCGTTTGCTGAACCAGTATTATATCTACCTGAAGTTTTATCAAAATAACTGGATTTCGGTGGCTGCCTGAATATCTCTAAGTGATCAAGACTATTGTGTGTGCGCGCCTTTACACCATAACACCTTGCAAAGTGCCATAAGCGCATTACTATGAATAGCGCCATCTAGTGATTTAGTATTGTACTATTTGGGAACTGAGTTTTAAAATAATACTGAGTGACCACTATCGTTGCTGCCACCTTATACCATGGCGAAATGTGCGGCCTGTGGTAAGTTTTTGTCAGCGAAGGGAGGCGCAAGTTGTGCCACCATCACCTGTAATAACAGGTACCACCTCGCTTGTCTGCTCTTGCCGGAGACTACACAGTTAAGCCACGACTGGCTATGCCCGGAATGCAAGAGGAAGATGCCTAGGGGTGATAATAGCACTACCCCTGTTAAAGAGCTGAGCAGCGGACCCGCTGAAGCCACTGTCCCAATACTACATGGCACTTTAACCAGGTCGCCTGTTGCAGCGCGGCCTATTGTACATGCTCCAGCTCAGGTTGTGGTTGAGCAATGCGTAGATGGGGAACCCTCGCCGAAATCACAGATGACCCTCTGCGAGGAAATCAGGCTTTTCAGGTCGGAACTCCGGGTGGTCAGAGATGAAATGAGGGAGTTTCGTAGAGAGATGGCCGAGTTTCACCTGTCTTTGGGAGCTTGCTCAGAACGAGTCGATGGCCTCGAAGCCAGGATAGTGGCCCTTGAAAACAAGGAAATCGGCGCTTTGCCTGATAAAAAGGTCACTCAGCTCGAGCTCACTGTAGAGCGGCTGCAACTCGAGCTCAACGAGCGTGATCAGGAGTCGCTTGGTTCTGATCTGGAAATTGCCAACCTCCCGGAAATACCTGGCGAAAACACAATGCACACAGTTGTGACGGTGGCAGCAAAACTCGGTTTGACTCTGGAGGAACGCGACATTGTGTTCGCGCAGCGGGTGGGGCTCAGAGTTGAGCATGACGTACAGAAGGGTACGGCTGGCAGTGTCAGCCCAGCCGGCGGTGCGAGCATAGCGGCGGTAACGAGCCCAGCAGGAGGAGCTAGCCCAGCAGGAGGAGCTAGCCCCGCCGCAGGAGCGCGCGCGCGCCGCATCGTAGTTCGCTTGACGCGGCGCGCACTGCGCGACCAGCTGCTGCAGAGTGCGCGCGTGCGGCGCGGGATCACCACAGCGGACCTAGGGTTTCCTACACCACCTCGTCGCTTTTTCCTGAACGAGAGGCTCACCAAAACAAATAAGTATTTGTTTTACCGGGTCCGTGAGGCTGGTAGTCATCTTGGGTGGAGATATACCTGGACAAAGTTCGGGCGCATTTTGGCTATGCAGGGTGATGGCAAGGCTACCCACTGCATCCGCTCGGAGGAAGATTTGGTTCGGGTTTTTGGCCGTGAGATATCCAGTGACAGGGAGGCCTAGCTTTCAAGTTTTTGGTACTCGGCAAATGAATCTCACTTTAATTAGTTTTAAGGTCTTCTGCACAGTGTTGTCTTTAAGTGGGAGGCAAATTCTTTTCCTGTATCAGTATTTCTTGGTTGCACGGTGTGCCCTAGCTGCGAGAGCAATAATAAAATATGTACATTACCTATTCACACTATTTTGGTTAACTGTATATACATTGGCTATATATAAAATACATTTTCTGCTACATTCTATACTAAGTATTATTTGCAACACAATTTTCACACAATTACATATTATGTTACACTTTACATTACAAACTATATCATACATAAAATATATAATTAAAACTTTATACACCGGCAATTTTAAAAATGAATAAGAAAAATAATTTAAAAGTTGGTTTGTTTAATGCGGGGTCATTAGGAACAAAACATGAGGAGTTTATAGTGGCTATGGAAAGTTCTGCAGTGGATATCATGGCGATAAATGAGACATGGCTTAGGGATGGCGAGGAAGGTCGGGCACCGACAGTGCCGGGCTACCGGCTGCGGCACGTGCCGCGCCCGGCCGGCACCACGGCGCGCGGCGGGCGCGGCGGCGGCGTGGGCTTCTACGTGCGCACCGGCGTCCGCGTGCGCGCCGTGCCGCACCCGCCCTCGCCGCTTGTAGAGCAGATGTGGCTGAGACTGAACATCAACTCCAGCTCAGTCATTATAGGTACTGCCTACAGACCGCCATGGCTTAATGTTAACGTTTTCCTGGATGCAGTGACTGCTTCCCTCACGTCTATCGCTAATGCAGATAAAATTCTTCTACTTGGTGACTTCAACATAGATATTTTTGATCAAATAGATAATAAAACTGTACTGCTTAACAATTTTTTAAATTACTCTAATCTTAAACAGGTAATTACCGAGCCAACCCACTTTACTGATCATAGTAAGACACTGATTGATATAGTGTGTACTGATGCCCGAGTATGTGGGGTTTCAGTATCACACATACCAGAATTGGGTCATCATGCAATTATATTTGTTGAACTTAATTTTAAATTGGAAAAACCCACACCACGTTGGATTACCTATAGACCACTGAAGGACGTCTTACTTGACAAATTTAACGACGACCTAAATATAATTGACTGGGAGTATGTTGAGAGCCTGCAGGATGTAAACTCCATGGTAGCTACATTTAATTTATATTTGTTAACTTTGTTTGATCTCCATGCACCCTTAAAGAAAATTCTGATAAAAGAAAAGTCTACTCCGTGGATTACAGATACTGTGAAGGACATGATCAAGTTGCGTGACAAGTACCACACAAAATTTAAATCTTCTAGATCCGAAAGTCATAATCAAACATATAAAGAGTTGAAATACCTAGTCAGAGCTGCATTTCATAGCGAGAAGTCTGTTTATTTCAGTACATGTGTTAATAGTAATATAAAGCAACCCAAAAAATTATGGAGCCATCTTAAGTCTGTCATTGAGGTTTCAAGAAAACAAGAACGTGGCCTACCCTTTTTTTTTAATGACCCTGAGAGTATAAACAAACACTTTTTAGAGGTACCCGGTAGCGGTAAAGTGACAATCTCAGACTTAACATATTTTGAATTTAACAAATTTGGTACAAATAGTTTTCATCTTGAGCCAGTCCAAGGGGATGTTATTCTGAATCTTCTCCGTGGCCTCAAATCCAATGCCCTTGGTTGTGACAGTATTTCGTTGGATATGCTGATGATGACACTCCCTCGTACACTTTCAGTTATCACATCAATTGTCAACAAATCCATTGTTACTTCTTCCTTTCCTGACCTGTGGAAAAATGCTATAGTCAGGCCAATACCTAAAGTTCCTAATCCAACTGTAGCAAAGGATCTCCGGCCAATCAGCTTATTGCCCTGCCTGTCCAAAGTATTGGAGAAGGTTGTATGTAATCAGCTCAGGGAGCATTTGGAGCAAAATAAAATGTTACCTGTGCTCCAGTCAGGATTTCGACAGAAACACAGCACTTCTACAGCCCTCATTGATGTTGTTGACAATGTCCTAGAAGCCAGAGACCAGGGTATGGGTACCTTGCTTGTCCTCCTAGATTTTTCGCGTGCTTTTGACTCCATAAATGTATCACTACTTCTTTCAAAGATGTCTTATTATGGGTGTCACATTGAAACAATAAATTGGTTTCATAGTTACCTGAGTAATAGGTCTCAGTTTGTCCAGCTGACTAATGACGTGAATGGAGATGTATTAGCATCTAGTCCTAAGCAGGTGAATAGAGGTGTCCCTCAAGGATCCATCCTTGGTCCATTGCTCTTCATTCAGTTGTATTTTAGGATTAAATCAAGGAGAAAGCAATCAGTAAAACACCAAGTCCGAGTGACAACTGATTTATTTACATCTACCGACATCTATATTAATTATCGTACCCTACACCTCCCCCTTTTAAATATGTAAACAACACAAATCTGGCTCTTAAGATGATTACAAGTTCCCAATAAAACAAGAAAAAACTTAATATTTCTACTAGGTACATGAATAGGTACCTCAAAAAGGCAAAGGTTATATTTAAAACAATTTTTTTTTAATTACCAAAGAAGAATCTTATATCATTAGCACAAGCAAATAAACTTTTATAAATGAAAACATTTTGTTCGAGACTGATTTATAACAGACATAGGTACACAAATCGGTTTGTTTAGCACCGCATCCCAGATCTCATACTAACAAAGAATACAATTAATTCTAAGAGATGAAGATAGTAAAATATACTCAACTATACTATTTGATCGAAGCCTTAAGCTACTTATACAAAAATAATCTTATGACAATAACAATTAATTTTAAAACAAGTCGTCCTCACTCTCTATAGTTTCCTTGGAAACGGCATTGACGTCGTAATATAATTGGACTCGGAACTTTAGCAACCGGGGCTGGTTCCGAATTCGCAATGTGTGTACTAACAGACAAACTTCTATCAGACTCCATAGGACTATGGTTTGACTCAACAACACATGAGGACGAAGGAAGCCGTGTTTGATTATCTGCATTAGACTCTGTAACGTCTGTATTCGCTACCGATTGATCCGCGTTATTAGACAAGGAATGTCTGGAAAAACGCGGCGTATTCAGTGGCAATAGCTGATCAATATGACGCTTCCACTCCTGACCACCAGCAACCCCTACTTTATAAGTGAGTGGAGCATCTCTCGTCAGCACTGTGCCCGGTGCCCACTTCTCAGCGCGAGCGCGATAGTCCCGCGCCAAGACATGGTCCCCGGGCTCGACGCTGCGCTCGGCGCCGCGCCCCGCCCGGCCCGCGCGCTCCGCAGCCGCTTCCACTGCGCGCTCGGTGGACGGCTTCAGAACGTCCAAGCGACCTCGTAATCGCCTACCGAACATGGCTACCGCTGGTGCCACTCCCGTAGTGGCGTGCTCACAGTTTCGATACTGAAATAAGAATGTAGAAATCGCGGTACTGACATCGGTGCCTTCGTGTAATGCTTTTTTCATAGCCCTTTTAACTAATTTTACAGCGTTTTCGGCGGCCCCATTACCGGCTGGTCGATATGGACTGGTAATTGTATGATTTATAAGATTTTTATTTAAGTAATTAGTAAATTCTGATGAACTAAATGGCGGACCACCGTCGCTGACGATGTGTGATGGAATTCCGAAACGTGCGAAAAGCTCCCTAAGTTTCATTATAGTTGAGTTAGCATTAGTACCAGACATTTTCTGTACTTCTATCCATTTACTATGTGCGTCGATCGTAATCAAATAATATTTACCTTGAAATATTGCAAAATCTATATTTAATCGTTGCCAAGGTCGCGAAGGAAAAGTCCATGGATGCAACTGAGCCCGTGGCGGTGCGTCCCGTTGCTGAAGGCACGCACTGCATTCGCGACACACTGTTTCTATTTGAACATCCAGTTGGGGCCAATAAACATAACTACGAGAAATATTTTTCATTTTAACAACGCCTAAGTGGCCTTCGTGTAATTCACTGAGAACCTGCTGTCTCAATGCTTCAGGAATAACCACCCTGTGATTATATAATATACACCCCCTATCAATAGTTAAGCAGCTTTTTCGATTAAAATAAGGCTTTTCTTCATCACGAGTTACTACCGATGGCCAACCGTCAATTATATAGGTATAAATGTTTTTAAGAACAACGTCCTCCTGTGTTTTAATTGCAACATCTCTTGCACTGATAGGAAAAGCTTCTTCCACATAGTTAATATACGACACCGCATCCAGCCCCGCTTCACATTTACGTTCGTCCGGCAGCGGCAAGCGTGATAATGCGTCAACGTTACCATTATCCTTTGATTTCACAAATTCGATTGCGAAGTCATAGGCAGCCAATTTCGTAGCATATCTCTGTAATCGACTTGCTGCAGTTTGTGGCAATCCAAATTTTGAACCAAAAATAAATGTCAAAGGTTTATGGTCGGTTTTAATAATAAAATGCCGACCATAAAGATATTGGTGATGTTTGACCACACCACTAATAATAGCGAGCGCTTCTTTATCTAATTGACTATAAGCACGCTCTGCCGAATTCAACGTTCGCGATGCGAAACATATGGGGCGTTCTTCACCGTTTGGATATCGGTGTGATAACACACTGCCAATGCCGTACGAACTGCTATCCACTGACAGCACCAAAGGAAGTTTCGGGTCGTAATGAACTAATATTTTGTTACCTGATATAGCCTTTTTTACTTCCCGAAAACTTTTATCACAGTCATGTGACCAGATCCACTCAGAATCTTTACGCAACAACTTATGTAAGGGATATAAAATTGTGCTTAAATTCGATATAAACTTTGCATAGTAGTTGACTAGGCCTAGAAATGATTTCAGCTGTGTAACATCGCTAGGCCTAGGTGCATCAACAATAGCCCTTATTTTGTTTGCATCAGGGTGTAAACCGTGCTTATCTATAATAAAACCAACATACGTAATACTATCTTGCATAAATGCACACTTATCTAGTTTTATTCTTAAACCAACCTCACGCAAGCGACCGAATAATGCTTTCAGGTTAGAAATATGCTCGGAACGGGATATCCCAGTACATGCAATATCATCAATAAACACAGCGACTCCTTGAAGACCTTTAACCGTTTCTTCCATAAATTTCTGGAACTTTTCAGGAATACAAGTTAGTCCAAATGGTGTACGACTGTAAACATATGTTCCTACGTGTGTTGTGATGGCAGTACACGCCTGGGATTCCTCTTGCAAATACAATTGTTGATATGCATGGGTGAGGTCAATTTTCGAGAACTGTTCACCCCCACTCAGTGCAGCAAACAGCTCCTCGATTCGCGGCAGAGGGTAAGGTTCGCGCATGAGTTTGGGGTTGACTGTGACCTTGTAGTCACCACAGATCCGTATTTCTCCGTTCTTTTTAATCACTGGGACGATCGGCGTACCATAATCCGAATAATCTACTTTTCGTATCGTACCCTCAGCCTCGAGTCGTTCTAACTCCTGCTGAACAGGCTTGCGTAACGCCAACGGCAAAGGCCTAGCTTTAATAAACACTGGATTTTTATCCATCAATTTTAATGTCATTTTTTTTGTACATGTTCCGAGGCCTGGGGCAAATACAGGCGGAAATTCACGTTGTAACATTGCAACGATATTATTCTCGTTCATATTTAATAAAAAGTCATCAACATTAATCTTACTTATGCTTAATTTCGTAAGCCATGATCTGCCTAAAAGTGGTGGCCCACCATTTTTAATCACAAATAATTTAAGATTTCCGGCTGTATGTTCCCCAATAACGACGTTAACATAAATAAAACCGACAGGTTCTATTGGTGTGCCCACATAAGAACATAAAGAAACATCATTATGAATCATGGGAACATCTGAAAATGATTTATTGTAATATTCGAAACTAATAACTGATAACTTACTTCCAGTGTCCAGTTCAAAAGTTACCTTTCTGCCGTTCACCTGCGCCGTAACCATGTATGGTTTGTCGTTTAGTCCATACACACTTAAATTGTAAAAGTCACAATCGGATTCATTATCACTATTACCAAGATAATTATTTACACGCCGTCGTGTTGAAATCTCTTGAGTTGCCTACCGCCCTGTGTTCTTTTTACACATTACTTTAATATGGCCCTTTTCGCTACATACATCACATGAGTAATTTTTAAAACGACAAATATCCGGCCGGTGATCTCTGCCACACCGCCAACAAGTACGCGCCGTGCGTGATGTTGACGCAGAAGCCTCGTTAGACGAGCTGACGCCGCTCGAAGCACTCGCAGATCCACGTTCGTGCGGTCGGACCGCCCGTGCCACCGTCGATACCCGATGCATCGGCTCAAGCGCACGCGTCCCGCCCGCTGTCGTCGAGCCCGAAGCAGTCATAGCGTTCGAACCGCTGGTCTGCGCGTGTCGTTCGGCCGCTTCTAGCGCTAGTGCCAGTTCTATAGCTTTTTTGTATGTAATTGTAGACTCCGCGAAAATACGAGATCTCATTTCATCACTAGTAAGGCCTGACACAAATTGATCACGTAAGTTCTCTTCAAGTGTAGTATTAAAGTTACACGTACTGGCTAGGTGTTTGAGTGCTTGTAAATATTCACTGAGAGATTCACCCGCATTCTGTCGCCTTTGCCGAAATACATGACGTTCAGCGATCTCGGAACGTTTCGGTTCGAGATGATCACCAACAATTTTTACTAATTCACGGAAAGTTTTTTTTCTGGATCAGTTGGTGCACACAAATCACACATTAAATCGTATGTCGGTCCTCCCACTAACGTCACTAACGTTGCAACTTGTAAGTCCGGTTTGATTTCGTTCAACGCCATGAATTGTTCCACACGCCTAATATACGCCAACCACTTTTTACTTGATAGGTCATATTGTTCGATTTTCCCGATAGGCATTTTTAGTCTACAAGAGTTTACGCACTGATATTACTCAAAAATCAAGATTATCCTCGTCGCCAGTTGTATTTTAGGATTAAATCAAGGAGAAAGCAATCAGTAAAACACCAAGTCCGAGTGACAACTGATTTATTTACATCTACCGACATCTATATTAATTATCGTACCCTACACATTCTATATAGTGCGGACATCACCAACTGTCTGGTCAACACCAAGTTCCACCTTTATGCTGATGATTTGCAGCTGTACCTCTCTTTCCACCCCCAAAATGCTGAAGAGGCTGTAAAAAAAATTAACGAAGATTTGGATAGGATTGCAGTATGGTCAAGAAGAAACTCCTTGGTGTTGAATCCAAATAAGTCCAAATTTATTGTAATGGGGTCTAGAGACTGCATCGCCAAAACTCTTTCTCAGAATTTAGACATCAAGATAGATGGTTGTCTTATAGAGCGTGTTGAAGAGGCCCATAATCTCGGAGTGATTTTTGATTCACAGTTACATTTTGAAAGCCATGTTTTGCAAGCTGTGCGGAACTGCTTTTACCGTTTAAAGCTTCTATATAGAATGCGTCCCTACATAAGTGTGGATATGCGTGTCATGCTCTGTGAGTCACTTGTTTTATCCAAGCTGAACTACGCTGACACTGTGTATGGGACCTGCATTCTTGGAAGAACAGAAAAATTGATACAACGGGTGCAAAATGCTTGTGCACGTTTCTGCTTTCATGTCCCTCCTCGATCGCATGTTACCCCTTTTTTAAATGATGGAAATCTAATGAAGATGCAAGCTCGCAGAAGACTACATCTGGCTACTCTCCTTTTTGATGTAATTTTGACAAAAAAGCCTACTTACTTGTATGAAAAGTTTTCATGGTCGCGCGATTACAACAAGTTTAACACCAGAGCATCCGCATACCTCTTGATCACCCAGAAGCATAGAACTGCTGCATTTCGTGGAAGTTTCAAGTTCGCTGCCACTCGGTGCTGGAATGATTTACCACCGCCTCTCCGTGCTTTAAAAACCGTAAATACGTTCAGGGTAAAATATAGGTACTTCCTGTTAAATAGGCAAAAGGAAAACATTTGAGGTTACCTGTGGTCTGCTCGCTATTTGTAACGGTGGCCAAAGTGGAGTATCGCAGCGATGCAGCGAATTATTATTTATCAACATCAATATTACTACGCCATTGATCTCTCCAGTTAGACGTATGAAGAAATCTATTAATGTTTATTTATTATATGATACACTCTAAAACACTCTGCACGTATGAACCACAGTTTACTATATTAGTAGCTAGCTAGTATGAACATTGTGCTGTATTTGTTATATAATGTTATTGTTGTTTTTTTATTATTTTGTTAAAACTTGTTTACTCATAGTTAAATCCGTGTATAGAAAATTAGAAATGTCTTTGGTTAAATCACCTATGTTTACTCTTTGCTCTGACATATTAAAAATGTAAGATGCCTGTCTTGGAACCCTGCCTTTTGCGCATTAGCGTGGCGTCCCTTCGTTTGTCATGTCATGGACAAATGATGTGGATCTAAAGGTGGAGGCACACCTGGCACACGTTAAATGATGTTTATTTAATTTTTCTAAAGCATTACCTAACTAATTGTCACATTTGTCTCTAATACAATAATACATAATTTAGGTTTACTGTATTTATATTTATTTGCTAGTTTTTACCCGTGGCCTCACTATCGGGACCCATCCGAAAACCAGCGCTGCAACATTTCGGTGTTGTAGCATATGCTGAGATGGGGGCCTTTTTTAGTCTCATACAGGCATGTAAATTTTAAGTTTATTGTTAATATACTATTTTTAGTTTTTTTTTTTTCTCTCGCCTGTACCGAGACTGAAATAAATATTTTCTTTCTTTCTTTCTTTCAATGTTACAAAAAATCTAGTAAGACTTTGACAAAGTAATAAAACATGAAAACTTTTTAACAAAAAAAAATATGCCGACTTACAGAGCCAGTTCCGCTTATAATAGTTTTGTTACCATTGATATGCGTTCGACCATAGTACATGACAATCACGCGCCACCTTCAAAATTTTGGTTTGTCAAAATATTTTGAAATACCTAAGGATTGTTTTTTACTTTTTAGTTGATTAATTGCGAGGGTTGATGAATCAATGACGTACCCAGCTTTTGGCCAGCGGAATGTATGGAAGGCATGAATGGTCCAAGGCTGGCAAGTGGCAGTGCTGGTCCGGACAGGGAGGGGTAGTCCCCCCTGGATACCCAAAACGATCGATCGAACGATCTGGGTCGATTGCCTTATCAAATTCTATAAAAGCTGCTAATAAAACTACTAAACTACAAATTAATTAAATGTTTATAGAACAAATTTATGTTTTTTTATTAACCTATGCTGTATAACTGCTGGGCAAAGGGCCTGCCCATGGTCTTCCAAACGTCCAATCATTATAGATAAAATAAATCATGCAAATCGGCCAAGAATTCTCAGAAAAACACACTATTAGTGGATCACCTAAATAGGCGAAGTTAAAATAAACTGATTTATTGAAGCTGGTTACAAGACTACTCAACCTAAGTCAATACAATTTATGTGGAACCACCACGCGGGCTTCCTCTACCAAATAAAAAAATAACCACGTAAACAGGCCCAGAAATCACGGAGAAATCGGTGTAGATACATGAAAAAAAAAACGCTTTGAATACATAACCTTCTATTTTTTTGAGGTTGGAAGTAAAAATAAATATTAGTTTATTTTATATTGCAGGGGTACATAAAGTTAGTAAGTTGTCCATACTAACGAAATATAACAATGTGCCATTGTTTTATTCTCATTGGCACAATTCGCGGAGATCAAGGCTTGAAAAATATACCTAACGTGAAGGCCTTCTAACCAAAATCTATCGAGTCAGCTCCGCCCAAGAAGAGTTTAATCAGCGAGTCCCCACTCGTCTCCCGAGTTTATTATTTTAACCAACTCCAACTAGCTATTATGAATATATTATCTAGATAAAGTTATTAATTTATCAATTATTCACAATGTACATAATGTCTAGCCATTTTGTTTAGTCGCTATTTAATCACATTGTCTGTGACATATATAAAAAAACAATAGAATTAAATAGATACTAAATTAATTTTGTTGATAAATTATATTGCTGTAGCAGTACGCAGTGGCGTGCATTCCATATAGGCAAATAAGCAATGCCTACCTCATTAGAATTTAATATTAACTATTACTAAATCAATTAATCAGCGTATTAAAAAAAAACAATTAACATATGTACTCAATAATAATGTATGAATTCAATGCAAAACGTACCTCAATGTGCAATGTGCGTTCGCACGATTGCCTGTCACGTTCACACACACAATCAAACCTTTTTGGTAACCATATACACTATTATACACACACACTACTTTAGGCTAATACCCGAAGTCATACGACAAAAAAATGAATCACGATATGGCTATGCGTAAATAACTAACATTTGACATTTCGCAATTTAGCCGTCTTATCATGCGTCACCTGCTTCTGAAAACGTCGCTGGTGACATAACTGAACGTAGCCCTAGTGGCAATAGTCGTGGGTTGTCCGTAACGTTTTTTACACGTAACTGTTATGCGTTAGTAGTTTTGAATCCTATTATTTTGTAACTAGATATTTCCATACAAAGTGATCGTTATAATAAAACTAAACCCAACATTTGAAAAATAGCGGCGAAATAAAGATAATTATTGTTTTATTGAAATTACTGCATTTAAGTGTTCACATTTATAATTTGTAAATGGTATTCGAAGGGTCGAATTAAAAGATTACAATATTTATTATTATTTTGATGATTGTTTGTGTTACACATTCATCGTAAAATAATGAAGCTCAATATACGCTCATAACAAAATAACGATAAATAGATTTATAACGTTATTTAACTAATGTAATAACGAATGGTGTATAATAATTGTAGAAAATCTATTGTTTTCGTGCTCCGAAAATCTATTGTGTAACTTTGTACGTAAAATAATCGTTACATTACTATGCCAACGTACTATGTATTCGATTATCACCCTCGTAAATATTTTCTCAAACCGACGTTAAATAACGCCCAACTCATAGATTTACTATGGCCCAACTCTAATTGGCTGTTGACACTTGACAGAACTTGACATATACGTGACGAATTGCATAAATCGTGTAATAATTAGTTCGTTTTATTGTGAATTGTGAAGTTTTTTGTAAAAATATTGATGTAAACATGGCTAAATTAGAGTGCTCGGTTTGTGGGGAAGACTATGCTTAGAGAAATTACGAGAAACCCATTCAATCAGTTTTCGTTTGTTGACAAAACAAAAAAGTGCATTTCAGTAGACAAACACATCAAAATCTGTATTTGACTCAAGAAAAGGTAAAATCTTATGACTATTACATAACACGTTAATACAACTGTAACTGGTGTCGTCATTCAAATTTAATAGTCTTTTGCTAGTGTCTCTTACTTTGAAACGTCGTTTTCGTGTCTGTTTTGTATGAAATGTGTGTAGGTAGGTAAGTATCAGATTTTTTAATAATTTTACACTATAGTAACTTGCTCCGTCTGCTTAGTAAAGTTGGGAAAAACGACTTAAAATCGTAAGCGTGTTTAAAGGTTGTGCTTTTTTCTGCCAACGAATATTTTTACGCTTTTGGCCATTTTTCGTTTTTCACTTCTAAAAAAATTGACTTTTATTTGTCTACATTACACTATTCTATTTACATTTAAACTATTTACAAAGTTCACTAAAAACTATACAAAAAAACTACAATCGTCGCGTAATTACCAAGGAGAACATTCAAAAACGCATTCACTCGTTGACGACGAAAAATAAACTAAGCGCCAAAGCAAAAGCAAATCAATCAAGTTCAAAAACGTTTAAAATGTTTAAACGATACAAAAATAATCAACAAAATAAAAAAGTGCTTTCTCTAAACAAATTTTACGTAAACGAATAAAATTTAATTCTGCCGATTTCTAACCACCACCAGTCAACTTTGAAATTGTGTCTTATGTTCATAGAAATAAGGTTACATTTCAATCGTTTACGAAAAAGTCTAAACGAAATCTGCTTTAATCACAAAGCGTGCTTATACGCTTTTTTTTTTATTAGACTTTTTTAAGCGCTTTTTGTTTAAACGCCCACTTCTACTGCTTAGTGTCTGCCTACCTAGGCCAAAAACCAATGCACGCCACTGGCAGTACGTCACTACTGACAATAAAGTAAGGCAATAATTGTTCCTTCATACGTAGCTGTCAATCTTTACGGATCTTCCTGAGCAGGCAAACGTCAAAAACGCCATCATAGCTATGTGGTGAATACTCCATTAGTTTGGAACTGTTGCACCCAGTAGTGCTTTTTCGTGGCATCTAGTGATAGCCGTTCTTTGCTTGAATGTCTGAGAAGCTGAAAGAAAAGAAATGTACTTTATCCTTTACACCTATCGATTTACGGCCAAAATTAATATCCAATCCTTCCACGATTTGCCCTACTAGAGATAGGGATTTGACATAAGCTCCATACAAAATATGTCAAATTTCTATCTCTAGTAGGGTAAATCGTGGATAGATTGGATATTAATTTTGGCCGTTAGACAAAACTGACTATTTTTATTGTATAATTTGAAGTTAAATTTGAGTTGTTACTTCAGGAAAATATTTGGACCTATATGATGGTAGCGTCAAGTTGCCATACGAATATCTATAGCAGACATCACGGTTTGTCAAAAGCCCTATAGTCTGACAACTGGTCTAACCTTAGGATGTTGGCATTACGCAGTAACTGGCTTGCAGGGGTCTGATTCAGTTGCTCTGTGTAAAATACTGATATTTAGCCGCATCTGTTTAGACTGGAAGCCAACTCCAACATATTTTGGAAAAGGCTCAGAGAAAGAGATGATGGTGGTATCATTATCACTCATTTAAGAACTAGCCTGTTGGTGAAGTATTTTCAATCTTTATCTGTATTCTTCCTCTCTTTTGGCTACCAGACATTTGTAGTGTGGAGCCTATTGCCATAAACCATAAATTATAACAATTTCTTAGACAAAACAGTCCTGCTGATACCAACTTTCTAAATGTACTTCTCTCCTTTGACGGCTGCTTGAGTAGTGTAGATTTTGAACAGTGATTGGAATAGGTAGTGCAATTTTTGCGGTATTTCATGACGTATCGTAACTTAATATGGATAATGCCGTAAAAGTACTGATATTGTGGCAATTACAAATATGCTTAGAACTGGTAACATTTCAATTTTACAGAAGTAATTGTTTCTGTATAAACTGGAGGTTAAATTTTATTAGTTTCAATCTAAATTTTCCACCAAAATATGAATATTCTTCAATACAATAAAAATAGACATTTATGTTACATATAAAGACTTTTTTTAATCCATAGAAATAATCTAACCTAACTCCGCAGGTGTATCCATACAAATACGAATGTTTAAGTTGTTTACCCTAAATTGCACTAACTATTCCGATTACTGCTTATGAATGACAAGAGCTCAGGATATTCTATTAAACTTTAGCATTCTCTTTGTAATTATGGTTGGTGTGGTCAGGCAGGATAAATTGTGGGGCTTATTTTAGGGGAAATATTCAGTACTAGCTGACACCTGCAGCATCGCTCCTGTGGTATGTCGATAAAAACTAACATACCTACACACTTTCACACTCATAATTTTAGTAGGATAAGGAATGCCAACCTTTGTAATAAGGTCCTTAGCTCCTTCAGGTACGTAGCTCGGGAACTCCAAGTCCAAGGTAAGGATCCTATCATATGTTTTGGCTTGTCCGTCACTCTCAAATGGTGGCTTGCCAACAAGGAACTCGTACAGCAGTACTCCAAGGCACCATTGGTCAATAGACACATCATACACTTCACGTTTTATCATCTCTGGAGGCAGGTAGTCTAGTGTGCCGCACATGGTCTTACGCCTGCAAAAAGGAGGAACAATGTAGTAAGTATTAAAAGTGCTACTGACGATGCATCCAAAAGTCCGAATGGCGTGGCCGCATTCCAAAATCTGTCGGTGAATGTTGAAAACGTATGTTATTTTTAAAATAAGTCAAGCTTTTTTGGAAGTAGTCACTAAAACGAGGTCCGAATGGATACATTGTCAGACCCACCTTTAAAGAAGTAACTTGAGGCTTCAGACGCCAATGCATTCTACAAAATCTATACATATAAAAGGCTTTGTCCTGAATGACTGACAGATCAACGCACAGCCTAAACCGCTGATCGTAGAGACCTGAAACTTGGAGGGTGTGTTCGTTGTATGACGTAGGCATCCGATAAGAAAGGATTTTCCGAAATTCTATCCCTAAGGGGGTGAAAAAGGGGGGCAAAGTTTGTATGGTACAACGTGATTCTTTGGTCCAATCTACTTCAAATTTCGCATAAACCTTTTTTAACAGAATTGATGGAAGACGTGTTTCGTATTTTATTGAAATTCATCCCCTAACGGGGTTAAAAAGGGGTAAAAAGTTATTTTGGCGGTGATTTGCTTCGAAGTTGATATCAATACTTCTTAGTGCTTTTGATTTAAATTATATTTTATTTTGACATATTTTTGAAAACTCAATCCGATTTTATTCAAAAAAGGTTGAACTCACTTAAAAACATAAGGCGAGCTCCACACGTTGGCCCCAACGTTGGGACGAGTGTTGGCCCGTAATCATGCCTATGGACACTTTAATATTATTGATTGCAGAAGAGCTGAACTGTCAATTAAAATAACACAATAGTTAAACAAACAAACACAATAGTTGTTTTGACTAACAAAATAATATCGTTGTTATTTGTTAATAAACAAAGATTTAATTATTTTATTATTTTAACGCATTTTACGCATGCGAAACGAATTCTAAAGATATAAATTGTGGAAAGAAAAAAAAAAAAATCAAGGAACAATGAAAATGAATGGAATCAATTAAGGAACAATGTTTCTTAATAAGATATCGCAGACGTCACCCAAAGACGTATAGTGGAGGATAATTTCGATACCACGAGCAGTGTTCACGGTAGCTTAGTGGCTAAAGCACTGGCGTACTGAGCCAGGAGTCGCAGGTTCGAATCCTGCTCGTGAGCGATTTTTTCTTTCCACAATTTATATCTTTAAACAAAGATTTTTTATAAAAATTCTATAACTATTGCGTTGATGACATTTTCAAGACGCGGTGACCGTAGGAACAGCTCATTCGATTCACGTTACTGCATGAGTGCTGCGTCAAGACTGAGCAAACCGCCAACGTGTGGGCGAATCGCCAACGTTGGCGCTTAATTCCTTTGATAAAACCGACACGCGACGGCTAACTGCCAATACTCGCCCCAAAGTTTGGGCCAACTCCATTTTCCCGATCCACACGTTGGCGAATAGTGTTGGCGCCAACGTTCAGGCCAACGTGTGGAGCCGGGGTAGCTGCCAATGCTCGCCCCAACGTTCGGGCCAACTACATTTTCCCGATGCACACGTTGGCGCCAACTTTCGGGCCAACGTGTGGAGCCGAGGTAAACAAATACTCTTTAAAATTGGAAGGTCTCTAAAAATATCTGTGTTTGATTTATCGTGTATAATAATACTTATAGTTTTCTTTTAGTTTGTCTTAGATGTTTAATTTAGTGTGTATTGTTTTTCACAATTTTATTCCTAGAGATTCCCCTAACACCATCGAATTACTCCTTCGAATTCAAGAGAGTGCAGTTTCTCATCAAAGTCTGCTTCTCAATAACTATAAACAAAGCTCAAGGTCAAACTCTTAAGGTAACGGGAATAGACTTGAGGGAAAGCTGCTTCACAGAGTAACCGCTTCTCTCACGGCCAGTTGTATGTTGCCCCAGAGTAAGCGCACAGAGTAGCCTGGTATTCTAGCTCCCGAAGGAAATACAAAAAATATTGTTTACAAAGAAATACTGCGGTAGGTGTAGTATTTCGATTTCGTTGTAAAAAGATAATATACCCCCGTGGTAACTTTCACCAAATCAAAGGCCGAGCTTCGTGCTCACAAAATATAACGAAAGGACAATGCCCACAGATGGGCCCATTTTTGGCGCCATGTCAAAACTGTATGTTATTCAAAAATTATGTCTTATTTTTTCATGTTTATGTGTTCTTTATCAAAATTTCTTTCACCCTAGCATTAAAAAACATAATAAATATGTATTAAACTGAATCGTAAGTATATCCTCCATTAAAACCGAACGAAAATGTTGCCAGATATCAGACTATTTCCACAAATAATCGGAATCGATTCTAAATAGCGATACTTCTATGAATTCACTTTTACTGTGTTTCAGATGCTATTATACTAGACTTATTTTGATTGATTGATTTCTTATTTTTTCTTTCCACAATTTATATCTTTAGATTTCGGTTCTCATGCGTAAATCCGTTAAAAATGATAAAAATCACTCATATGACGTCAAATCAAAAGAAATTGCAAAACATATTTTTTAAATCTTTTTGTACAAAAAAATAAGATGATTCTTTGCTTTAAAATACCTATGCATTTATTGTAAATATTGTTATAATCATTTTAAATTAACTGAAATATTACTTATAAAATCGATATTAATTAATACACCCAAAAACTTAAAAGCTTGCAATCTTATTATTTAAAAAATACTACAAAATCGATTTCAAAAATCGATTAACAAAATAATTATATCTTGCAACACCATACATGGTGTCTCTGGATGTCCTTATGGGGTGCGTTCAGTTATATCGCCCAACGATGCACGGAGCGTACTTCAATCGATCAATCAGTTAAGGAGTTGGAAAAAATTAGATTTCTCTTAAACCTGGGTGAAAAAATAAAATCGTTTGCAGAATAATAAAAGATAATTCTTGGTCTACAAAATAAGACTAAAACCGCCGTGACATAGCAATTTTTTTTGAGGGGCCTAAAGCTCCTAAGAGAATGGGCAATGTCCTTTCATTTTATTTTCATGTTTATTTAACCTTTAAATCCCTACACTATAATAAAGATTGTTATATTTTATAAGTATTTGAACATAATAATTGCAAAATTTAATAACGTAAAAAACCAACTAAAAATCCTATTAGAACCATTTTCGACTTCTACGCGGACGAAGTCGCGAGCAAAAGCTAGTTTTATGATAAATCTTTTATTGTTCAAGCTGGGTGTCTGTGGAATAAGTTATCTGTGTCTATAAGGCAAGCTCGGTTACTATTTAATTTTTTTTGTTATTAATTTAAAAATTAATCTCTGTTTTCTCTTATTTGTATTACTTAGTAAACAATCCTCTTACTTGTATTATTTAGTAAACAATCTTGGCATGTCTTCAATAATATTTATTAAAAGATAGATAGAAGATAATGTTAACAATTTCACACACTAAATAACATTTTTTTACCTAATTACATGTGCAGAACTAGTAATTATATTTCATCAGTAGTTATTTGAATAAAGAGACGTGCCAATATTTACTAAATAAGACAAGAGAAAAAACAATATAAGTAGCTATGTACCTACGTAAACGTTAAACTGATACGACACGAGCGACATTCAAAAATATTTTAAAACAGCTGCGTGGCAATATCTTAATAATATTGGTAGTTAGGTACTTGGTAAAATACTTCCCGCGACTGCCTTGGTCGCTCGACCCCACTAACTAAGCGTGTTTCGTGGGATGCGGGCGGCACGGCCCGCCTCCCTGCAAGGCCCCCGTCATTGCTCTGTGCAAGTACATTCTTTTCCAAACTGTATGGATAGTAGTAACAGTTAGATTCTCTTTGAGTAAAACTGTGGTCTAGATCATGGGGGCAGTCCGTGGCTAGTACGCCATCTTACGAATACGATCTTACGAATTCTTTGTCTATCCAAAGGTTGTCTAGAAGATATCGATATATTTTAGCGATAATACCGCCAATGTACCCATAATTTATACGTAGTGCCTGTAATTATGTCTATAGTGTTAAAAACCCTGCACTAAATGCCAAACTGTCTGCCTATGGTTGGATGTTGGATAATAATTATAACTTTTGTATGGGAAATCGCGTCTGCCAGTGTGCATACTCCCGTATGTTCCCATACTGATTAAGAACCTGACTAAACTATCGGCCGATTAAAAGTCTGCAGTCTGGTGGGGGCTTCAGGTATACTGTAGGCTATGGCTACACATTCTTCCCTAAACAAGAGTCCTATCCTAATGGACCACTGTAAAGAATGATTGTGATAGACTATTAACATAATCAAGGCTAGATTTAAGGGTAGTGATGGGATGTCACATCTTTAAAAATCAAATAAAAAAAACAAAGGAGTCTCAGAATCATCATTTTCATAATGGTCTCTACCCCCTCTGGAATAAATCTCTTATAACTTGTAACATAATTACAGTGCTGGACAGCAAATTTGTAAACCCAAACTCACCTTTCTGAAGGAGCGTGTACAGACCACCCAAAGTCAGCAAGTTTGAGGTCTCCGCTGAATGCTACTAAGATGTTCTCTGGCTTTATGTCTCTATGTATCACATGGTGTAGGTGGCAGTACTCCACAGCATCCGCAACCTGAAATTATTCATTGTTACCAAATACCCGTGCAAAATGGACCTACTAATATTATAAATGTGAAAGTATGGAAGTGTGATTATTTGTTTGTCCTTCAAATGGCTGAATAGATTTGGATGAAATTTGGCACACAGATAGACCATAACCCAGATTAACATAGGCTACATATTTTATCCCAGGAAAATAAACAGTTCCTGAGGGATGCACAGTAACATCTTTTTGTGATATACTGAATTACATGCAAGCGAAGCGGCCGGCAAAGTCTAGTCTATTGTAATAAAGAACTCATTGAATGCAGAAAAAATCTATTATTATTTTTAATCAGTAAGCCAAGAGTATGGACTCGGGCTTACATTGAAAACGAATCTAAGCATGAACTCATGCTTTTAACTGTAACTATAAGCCCTAGTCTCTTAGGTTAATAAGAATAATAATATAATATAATGTTTATTGCGACTTCAAAAGAACAAAACAGCAGTGTAGCCCTAGACTCTGAACTAGGACAACCTGTATGACAGGGGCCAGGCCTTTTTGTTACATGGTACAGATTTACATTTTACAATATTCTATTGGCAGATATTAGGAGGGTAAGTCTTACGGCCAAAATTATATCCAATCTATCTACGATTTGCCCTACTGGAGATAGGAATTTGACATAAACTCCATACAAAATATGTCAAATTTCTATTTCTAGTAGGGTAAATTGTGGATAGATTGGATATTAATTTTGGCTGTTAGTGCACACATAAAGGTTCAAACTAGTGTTTATAAGCTTGGTTAAGTTAGAAGCAGTTATGCAGTATTGGAGTGCAACAAATCACTGAATTAATTATTTCTAACATAATGTGTTAATTCATTAAGCACCCAAGCAAGTTTTGAGAGCTTATATAATAGTTTATCTACTTTACACCTCTTAAAGGCGGCTCCTTGAGTGCCAATATACAAATGATCATCCGGTGCACCCTAGGCAGTCAGCACCACTACCAACCTGCTGACCATTTCACTGCAGCATTTATAATGTACAGCTGATAGCTCATATTGTCACAACAGAAGAACTTAAACTCAACAAGTTACGATATTATAAAAGATTTTACTGTCAAGGATGATTAAATTATTAGACAGTAAATACAAATTGTTTCAACACATTACCTGGTATATATATTTAGCAGCTCTGTCTTCTAGGAAGCGACCCTTGGTCGAGTTAGTAAGATGTTTATAGAGTTCTCCGCCGGCTGCAAACTACCACCAGGTATATACGACGCTCATCGTGGAACCAGGTCAACAGACGCAGTATATTTGGGTGTCTAAAGAGAAGATAACTTATTAATTATTATGGTTCAAGTAATAGTTAGCCAAACATTAATTTTCATGTTGGTTAGGTGATAAATTTACAACTTATTTAGAGAAAACTGTGCACTTACTTCAAATGTGACTGAATTTCAATTTCTCGCATGACTTGTCTTTCACATTTGGACCGTACTATCTGAGATTTGAACAGTGTTTTGATAGCTACCAAAAACCCTGTTTTCTTCTCTCTGGCGACGTTTACGTGTCCAAATTTGCCTTGACCAAGGTGCGAACCTAGCTCGAAGTCTCTTGGGGACCATTTATACCTGTAAGATATAATATGAAGGATAACAATAATGTTTTACACTAATTTCTAACTTCAATGATTTCCATTTGATTGTAAGTTTCACTTACGAAGTTCCGTAGGCATCATGGTTCATTATTTTGGTCTCCAGTTCTAGTACGTCACTCTTCATTGTCATGATTGTCCACTTTACTACTTTAGTAAACTATTTTCAATAGGTACATACAATTATTTTGAAGAATGCAAATGAATGCAAACAACACGGTATGATTATTTTCTGCCTCTTTCAATGATAATATAATCACTACGTTATTTTATTATTTTAACGCATTTTACGCATGCGAAGCGAATTCTAAAGATTTTAAATTGTGGAAACAAAAAATCGCTCACGAGCAGGATTCGAGCTTGGTGGCTAAAGCACTGGCGTACTGAGCCAGGAGTCGCAGGTTCGAACATAGATTACTATGGTTCAAATCCTGCTAGTGAGCGATTTTTTCTTTCCACAATTTAAAATCTTTTTAATCACTACGTTTTAGCCTCTTTGCAAAGATAATATAATCACTAAGTTTTACCTCTTTGAACAACACACAAGTTCGTCAACCAAAGAGGATATTCGTCAACTCTGTCAAGTTGTATTTAAACCACCTAACTTTACACTTCGCAATTCGTTTCCGTTCTAGGAGGAATATATTATATTTCTCCTAGTTTCCGACTTTCTTTCCGTTGAATTACTTGAATTTAAATTTCATTTTGTTATTGTATTATGACAGTTGCAACCAGTCAGTGTTGCCAAAATGTGTTGCCACTGGCAACACATTTTGGCAACACTGACTTAATTCTGGCAACTTGCCAGAATTACCACAGAAGATGTTTGATCCTTTGGCGGGAAATCAAATTGCGCGGGTGTTTAAATTTTTCTCCTACGTATTAATTTGTATTTTTTGTATATATTTGCATAGATAGTCTATTATATTCCGAGTGTATATAGTAAAATGGGAACGGAAAGCGATGGGGGCGACGCCCCCATCGATAAAGAGCCGAAAAAGCGAAAATTGGCTCCCATGGATTCTGCACAGTCTTCAGCTTACAAAATATTCATGAAACCGAATTACAAGAGACAATTTCCCGAATGCCACAGTGGCGATTGTGTAGTCTTTGTGGAATCAATAGAAGATGAAAAATTAGGCAACAAAAACCCAATTGGACTTACGAAATTATTCACCGAAAATGTTAAAGGCATCACAGGTGTACATCGAGTCAATGCCTACAAAGTTGGGATAACTTTCAAAAAACCTGCACCAGCTAATAGTTTTCTTAAAATGGACCATTTCTTGGGAAAAAATAAATTAAAAGCCTTCGTTCCTACACACATGACAGAAACAACAGGTGTCATCCGCTATGTACCGAAAACTATGTCAAATGAGGAGGTTTATAAAAATATTCAAAGTGACGTAGAAGTAATTTCTATTAAAAGATTTATGAGGAAAGTTGAAGGAAAACTTACACCATTAGGTACAATAGCAGTTACTTTTGCTGCAACGGCATTGCCACAGTATGCATACATTCACATGTTCAGATACCCAGTACATATATATATACCACCATTGCTACAGTGCTACAAATGCCTTAAATATAACCACTCTGCAAGAGCTTGCCGTAATTCCTCGTTTTACATCATACAACTTTATATATAAAAATTCAGTAAATAAACACAATGGAGTAGGTATTTTGATAAAACACAATTTAGCTTATAATGTAATAGAAACAACTTTTTATGAGTCAGTCCAAAATATATGTATTTCCATAGAAACATCCATGGGTAGATTGCATATCCTATGTGTTTATTCTCCTCCCAATAGCAACAGATTTGATACTAACAAAATGAGAAAGGTGCTTCTTGAAATTCCCAAGCCATGTCTTATCATGGGCGATTTTAATGCACACCATATATTGTTTGGATGTCATACAAACAATAATAGGGGTAACAGTTTATATAACCTTATTGATGAATTTGACATATGTGTTTTAAATGATGGTAGAGCAACCACTGTCCAGTACCCAAACAGGAATGCATCAGCTATTGATCTAGCTCTGGTTAGTTCCGCGTTAGCTCCTCTTTGTGAATGGCAGGTTCATGACGATCCTATGGGCAGTTATCACTACCCAACCCAGGTAGTTTTAAATGTAAAGCCATCAACATATGAAGTTCGGCCTGTGGAAGAAAAATATATTTATAGCAAAGCAGATTGGTATAAATATTATGAATTATCAGAAACCAGTTTCTCTCATTTAGACATAGATAATATGGAACCTCTTCGTCTGTATGATAATTTTGTGAATATTTTATATGATATAAGAATAAATACAGTCCCAAAACGAAAATCTAACCAAATCATGCAAATTTTAAGAAAACCAGCTCCTTGGTGGAACCAAACATGTAATGAGGCAGTTCAAAAATCTAAGGAAGCTCTGTTAGAATATAGAACATCACCAAGCATCCCCAACTTCATACAATACAAAAAGCTCGATGCTCAAAAGAAAAGAATATTAAAAGAGGAGAGTATCAATTCATGGCATGAGTTATGTAGTAGTTTTAATAGGATGACACCTGTTACAAGAATATGGGGTTATATTAAAAAGTTTAAAAGGATAGGTTCTTCTTCTAACAAATATTTAAATGATGATTGGGTACCTGAATTCTTAGAAAATTTATCAGACTCATCAATATTGAACGAAAATAATATAAATGATATTTTAAAAGAATCTGTTGAATCTGAAACCAACTGTTTTCTTAATAGTCCATTAACAATGAACGAATTGCACATAGCTCTTAAGAGTAGAAAAGATACAACCCCAGGTCTGGATAACATACCATACATCTTAATTAAAAAGTTACACCCTAATGCCTTACAAATTTTATTAAATGTTTATAATAAACTTTGGGACACACTATTTATACCAGTATCATGGAAAACTCAATGTGTCATTCCAATCTTAAAGTATAATAAATCTGTAAATAGTCCCTCATCATATAGACCTATATCATTATCATCTTGCTTGGGTAAACTTTTCGAAAACATGCTTAAGTTACGTTTAGATTACTTTGCTGAAACTCAAGGCAAGTTACCAGATATACAGTATGGATTCAGAAAAGGCAGGAGTTGCTCTGAAAGCTTTGTTTCATTTATATCAGACCTAAAAAAGGCTAAACTTAGTCATTCTAATGCCGTATGTGTTTTTTTGGATGTCAAAGGTGCTTTTGATAATATTAATATTGAATGTCTAATTCGTGTTTTGAATGAATTGGGCTTACCAAGTAAAACATTAAATTGGATTTTTAATTTTTTGTACCAGCGAACTTTGTATGTTAGATTCAATAATAAGCTTCATGGCCCCAGATTAGTTAGTAAAGGCACAATGCAAGGAGCAACACTTTCACCCCTGTTGTATAACTTGTATACATCCCAGATTCTTAAATATGTAAATACTTCTCAAGTCAAAATATTACAATTTGCCGATGACTTGCTTTTATACACAGTAAATCAAAACTTGAATATGGCTGTTAGCAATATTAATACTGCATTGGCTCAATTACAACATTATTATAGTAATACTTTAAAACTAGATATAAGTTCTGAGAAAAGTTCAGTATTATTATTTAGTAAAGATTCATTAGCACAGTCCCCTGTAAATATTGTATATAACCACAATGTGATTCCTATTGTTAATCATCACAAATTTTTAGGTGTTTTAATAGATGATAAACTAAAATTTGATAAGCACATTAACCATATCTGTCAAAATGCCATGAAGAGCATTAATGTCCTTAGGAGCTTAGCAGGAACATTTTGGGGTTCTGACCCAAAAACACTTAGCATGTTATATAAAAGCATAGTCAGAAGTCATTTTGACTATAGTTGCTTAGCCTATATGAATGCAAGTACTACATTGTTGAGAAAACTGGATGTGATACAAAATATGGGCTTAAGAATAATTAGTGGAGCAATGCGTACCACCCCTATAAATTCTATGGAAATTGAAAATGTTATACCTCCCTTATCTTTGCGACGTTTACAGCTGGCTGAGAGATTCTGTCTCAAAGAGTTATCTTGCAATAATGGAACAGTTCTTGATAAAATTGAATATCCTCCAGAGGTCACACAGTCAGCTGTCACATCCTCCATCTCAGCAAATACTTTTATTTCTGGTACACTGCCTGAAATTTCAACCATTCTTGTTAAAGTAAAGAACCTAACAAGAGACATGTACATCAAAAAGAAGTGGCCAGTATATGAATTCCCATATAATACTTTATTAGCTTACTTTGATATCAAGTGTTTTTTAGATACTGTTAAAAATAAATATGATTTCTTGGAATTTTTGAATGACAAATCACATTTTTATATCATTTACACTGATGGATCTAAAACTGATGATTACGTTAAAGCAGCATATTATGACCCACAAAAGAGAATAACCAAATGCTTTAAAATGCCAAATAATTGTAGTATATTCACTGCAGAAGGTTGGGCTATACTAGCTGCCTTAACTTATGTAAATACTATTGTAAATATTGATGAACATAGTGTAAGCAAAAATGTAAATAGTGTAAATAATATATTAATTGTAAGTGATTCCAAAAGCGTTTTATCTAGTATAAGTAATTGTAACTTAAGTTATAAACAAAATTATATTGTACATAGAATTAAGTACACTCTACAAAAGTTGGGAAAACATGTAGAATTTTTGTGGGTTCCATCTCACAGTGGCATAGTTGGTAATGAGGTTGTAGATCTGGCAACTCGTCAGGATCACGACGAGGATATTACAGAATCTTTCAAGGTCCCTTTCACGGATTATTATCAACAATTTAAAACATTATTTAGGAAGATATGGAAGGATTATTGGGACGCAACAACAGAAACAAAAGGAAAATGGTATTCAGAATTACAGCAAGACTTACCAACAATGCCGTGGTACAATAAATTCAAATACTCCAGCAGAAAGTTCATAACCGTCATTAATCGCTTGCGATTTGGCCATTGTTTAGTCCCAGCTCATCTCTACAGGATGAGAATAATCAGTGAAAACAAATGTACCTATTGTTCTGAAGAAAATGCGGATATAAAACACGTTATATTTGACTGTGAATCGTTTGCCATGCAAAGATTGTTACTTGCATGGTGGTATAACTTAGAAGAAAAGGGGTGAATTATAAACCAACAAATTTACATACGTCAGTAGATTAGTGTCTTTACTTCTATCTGTCAAAATATTTCATTTAGTCGGATTATAATCCTAGAGTTGCATGTTCCGACCGCTAGTTGGTGCTTTGTTCAATTTTAAATATTTCACAAAATGTATAAACTATGTATTTTAAATATTTAATGATATTTAACAATGTTATTTTTTTTATTTAAGGGCATTTTTAACTTTTCTAATATAATTTAACTCTTGACAAAAAAATTACTTGAACACTAAAATAATATTTTCTTCGTAAAACGGAATAGATAGATGCACATTTTTTTTATTTTAATTATTATGGCCTGGTTGCTAAGACCTTTAAGCCAAGTCATTTATTTGTTATATTATATGTGAGTAGTTTTATGGCCTGGTTGCTTAGACCCTCCAGCCAAGTCTTTAGTTTACTCACCCTAGTAAAGTGATGGAAACTTTACCAGGTTTTTGAGCGGATGATGAGAAAATACGAGTCACGTTTTTCAACTTTGTACCATTTACCCACACTTGTACACGTTAACGAGCACTTAACATTTAATAATCCACCATTATTACACATTAACACTCGAAGAAACACAAATTTAGATAATACAAAATCCACAACACGATCTTTCCGAATTTTCCCGCCAACCCATAGATGCACATTTTTTTTTTTTTTTTTTTTTTTTTTAATTTATTCATGACCATGGATACATGTCCTTCAGTCGTAATCATTGAACATAATTATTATACTTGTATCCTAGTAAAGTGATGGAAACTTTACTAGGTTTCTGAGGGGATGATGAGATAATACGAAAGTCATGTTTTTCAACTTTGTACCATTTATCCACACTTGTACACGTTAACGAGCACTTAACATTTAATAATCCACCATTATTACACATTAACACTCGAAGAAACACAAATTTAGGAAAACAATACAAAATCCACAACATGATCTTTACGAATTTTCCCGCCAACCATATATAGATGCACATCAGTAAAGTACAGTGTTGCCAATGCTACAGAAATTATCGTGTTCTACGGTTTTCAGGCCAAAAAAAATACAAAATCCACGGCCTATGGCTATAACCCCATGGCCGTAGCAAAATCTACGGCTTTCAGCAAGTTTGACGGTAATCATGTTTTTGATCAATATATCATTGCATGTATCCAACCAAATACATTTTGTGTGTGTTCATCTTTCTTTGTGAATTCTAATTCTAACCTTGCAAAGTTATCTGTTATATGGACGGGGATTTCCCGATTAGAATTCCCGTTGAAAATTAAATGTTGTCATACCTACTGTTTTTCAAACCAAAAAAGAGTAATTGATGATCAATTAATTTTGCATAAAAAACATAAAAACAGCACCATTTGGCTGATTTTGAAATGTACTTCATTTTTGCCATAGAAATCAAAATAATATAAGGTAATAGAAATGGTAAAAGTGCGTGAACTTGTCGCCGC
Source organism: Asteroscopus sphinx (assembly GCA_949699075.1). Lineage (NCBI taxonomy): Eukaryota > Metazoa > Arthropoda > Insecta > Lepidoptera > Noctuidae > Asteroscopus > Asteroscopus sphinx. Next base: position 12,515,951 of record OX453022.1, on the reverse strand, counting down.
GTACAGGTGTCTCATAAGAGCCCAGTGCGTGAATCGTTTGCTTGATCACCAGTGCTGTTTTGAAAGAAAAGAAAGAAAGAAAGAAAAATATTTATTTGACACAACTGAGACACATACAAAAGAAATATACATGAACAAGAAATAGATATAGTGAAGAAGTAACAAAGCGAGGAAAAAAGTCATTGACAGTCATGCGCCATGTGTGTCTCAAAATTGTGACAAATGGGTGTCCAGCTCAGCATATTGCCAGGTTATTAAACCTGACGCTGGTATTCTGCTGGATCCCTGTTTTGGACGCAGAGTCACTAAAGTTATATTTTGTCGCATATCTAAGGGACTTTACTCATGGCGCGACTAGACGCAGAATTGCATCGATTACCGATATCGGTCAGATATCGCAACAACATGTGTTCGAAGAAAATGTATTGAAAATCGCAAATGTCTTCAGACAAGATCGCATGGATTGACGATATCGCTTACAGATCTGCTCGATATCGAATTGCATGAACGTTCTAATGATCTGCGATCCTATTTCAAATAAATGTACGTGGGCGTGCGAGCGATGGCACTTGTTTCGACTTGCATGCGATTCTCTGTACGGGATATCGATGAGCGACTTCTGTTTCGCAACAAGTAATCTGTTGGAAATATTTTTGGTATCAATTAGAACGTACGTACAACTCGAGTCGACAATCGATGCGATATCGCTCGCATCGCATTGCGTCATGAGTAAAGTCCCTAACAGTGAAATTGTTTTAGGCTTAATTTACTTTGTATATTGAATGCTGGAAATATGGTGGGCGTAATTGCGTATCTATGTGTTGGTGGCGGAAAACCGGCGACATGCGTTCCGGAAGAAAAAGACATTAGATATCATTTCTATTACCTTATGATTTAAATTTCTATGATTACGGCCAACCGTTAATTCTTTTTCCATACAAATACGGCTTTTCTACTGAACGTGCACGGCCGCCTAAAGACTTGCATTGGCAACACCGGTAAAGTATAACCTAGTGATGCGACTCGAGTCCGATTTTGCCAGTCGAGTCATTCGAGTCATATTACAGTTTTACTCGAGTACCACTCGAGTGGTCGAGTCACTCAAGTAGTTCACGAGTCACTCGGTCACTCACCTCACTCGATTCACTTGTCACAATCTTTGAATTTATTAAGTTTCTTTGTATTTAAGTGGATGTTTTCCTCGTATATGTGTAATCAGCTTTGTTGTATTACCAATTGTTTTTACACATTTTACAAATCACTTTTTTTTCTTTCGAAATAATTCCACACTAGTGACTTTGTTGGAGCTGCTGTATTATCGTCACTCATTTTGAAACAAAACAATCACTTTTATAAACAATTTCTATCTTATTTACGTTTATGAACGTCGATAATTCATTCAACACAACAGTTCACTTGAGTTCACTACACGCAAAAAGTGCAAACAAGTGTGACAACAACGGGTCTTCTTCTCAGCGCCCCGCAAGGGACGCGAGGAATCGGGCTCGGAGGTTGGGGGCCCCCTTTCCCGAACACGACAACAACGCACTTTAACGTATCTCTTTTAAAGAGCAGGTTTAAACCTGTTTGTCTCGGCGAATGGTGGGCGAGTGACTCGAGTCTACAGATGCAAAGCCGGTTAATAACGATTTTAACCTAACGGTAGCTTACGGTTCCTTTTGTTATTAACGGTTATTAACCACTTTTTCGGGTTACTACGGTTAGTAACATGTTTTCTTTTATCGAACCGAAATTTCACCTCGTGCAATTATTAGATAATGGATATACCTACTTTGTTTTATTGAAAATATTTTTAAAGGACAATACCCTCTAATGTATGGCACTTAGTCTACCCATCAACGACGACGTCTGTGGTCTGGTGGTTCGAGTGTCAGACTGCTGATCACGAGGTCGTGGGTTCGATTCCCACAGGACACAAATATTCATGTGATGATCATAAGTATTTGTGTTGGTCTGGGTGTTTCTTATGTATTATAAGTATGTATTTACAAAAAAAAAGTATATAAGTATTATATCCATTGTCTAGTACCCATAGCACAAGCTCTGCTTAGTTTGGGACTAGATGGTGCCGTGTAAAAATGTCCCAAAAATATTTATTTATTATATTTATATTTTATCAAAAGTTGATGTCGCACAACCAAACCCAGGGTATTTGAAGGACAATAAAATACTCTTTCCGTATAACTAATTGTTTAAAATAGGTACCAGTAATTCGCACTTTTTGGTACTTATTTAATATTTTGTAGTTAAGTTCGAAAAAAATTACTGATTCGAAGTGTGACAATAATAGGATATTCGCTATAAGTGCTTTATAGTGCTTGTCATTTATATAACATGTTGATAATTACATAATTGTATACGTGTTAGTTTTTACACAAAAATTGTAAAGCTGCTAGTGGTAGTAAAGTTCCTATTGGTTCGAGGAGCGGCCGTTCTGGTATGGAGTATAGAATATGGAGTATTCAATATTCACGCAAATAAAGAATTGAATTGGAGCATTGAAAGTAGCTGCTTTCATCATCATCATCATCGTCATCATCACCATCGTCATCATCGTTGTCATCTTCATCGTCACCATCATCATTGTCATCACCATCGTCATCATCGTCGTCATCTTCATTGTCATCATCATCATCATCGTCATCGTCATCGTCGTCATCATCATCACACATGACAACACTTCACACTTCCACTGCTCGCTACCAAACATACACAATCTACTTATATCTCTTATCTATTTATCAAATCAAATAAAATCAACCAAATTAAAAATAAAACAAAAATTAAATAAATTAAATATTAATTATTTAATAATAATAAATATTTTTTCTACATACTCTCTTTCTAGTTTAGTTTTTCGTATGATCAACTGTTTTCGATTATAATTTCTATAAATTAAAAAAAAAAAACAATAATATTTTTTATTAATTATTAATTTATTAGGTTTTCGCGATCACTGCACATTATTAATTAATTAATTAATTAAATCAAATCTTATCTATTTATTTGAGATATTTATTAATTTATTTATTGAATAAGTATTAATAATTAAAATAATAATAAAAATAGTAAAATTTACATTTGATTAACATTTATATTTGAGTAGCTACAATATTCGTAAACGAACGCATTAAAAATAAGTTAGAGGTGAAGCGTATTTACTGGAACAGGTTTTAAGACTAGGTTTCACTCAAGACGTCTCAAGACTAGGTATGTTATCGGCGTCCAAACGCGTATCGAGTATTTAGAAGTATTGACGACTATGGCGAGTCGTATACTCCAAAACGCACACAAACTTACTAATCCAACGGACTCGCTTGACTCGGACGTGCTGAGAGACGCGAACGGAGACGCGTTCGTTGGATGCATGTGTGAGTGAGGTGGAATCCGACCGATAATCAACCCTGCTACTCAATGATAAAGACTGTTTTTGATTACGTTATTTTTGATTGTTTATGTACCTATTTGTAAACCTAGTGTTTTTATGAATTAAAATAAATTGAATTAAATATTAGCTTTAAAAAGCTAACAATCATAAGCCTTATCATATTATGTACCTATTATGTAGGAAAAAAGTGTACAATTTCGAAATTATTTAATTTATTATGTCTTGTTTTTTACATTTCAATAAAATAAATAAATTCAATGGGTTATGTTATTATTGCCAGAACATTGTCTAGATACTAGAATGAAAGCCTAGACTATGAAAACTTCTTCACGGGAAGAAGTATGCGTCTAGTGGTATAGACGCATACTTCTAAATACTCGTGGAACTAGTTTTTGGAACACGTATTTCCACGTACTCGTACTCGTAAGACTCAGTACGTATTTTGCCTAGTACGACTCACCTCTAAAATAAGTCATGCTTGAAAAACTGTTCAACATAACCACCCTTTTCACGTCGCAGTCGGATAAATAACCGTAGCTAACCGGCTGTTTATTGGTAGCTAACGGAAATTTTTGTTTAATAACGGTAGTCTACCGTTATTTTACAACTATACTCGAGTCCGAGTGAAATCGAGTCGATATTTTTTTCACTCGAGTACGGTTTTTTACGATGTGACTCGAGTAAAATTGGACTCGAGTCCCATCACTAAGTATAACCTGTCTGTGTTAGTGTTAATTTTACAAAGTATTTTCAAATATGTACAATTTTCGACTATCCGGCTACTGTTAATGACTTCGACGATACCGCTTTTCGTAACTGCACTGGGAAACTATTGGATTTTGGCGGAATTGCTACCACAGAGTACTTTTGTATATTATGAAAAAAGCTACTCCTGAACGACTGTTTGGATCATTGCAGTGCTGCAGTGTTTTGATTCTGATATTTCTTAATATGTCGACCAGAAAGTGGTGCGTTCGAAGCTGCATAACTCGTAAGTCAAGCTATGTTTTCATTATTGCACTAGGTACATAAATATTTCCCTCAGCAATTTCCTACTTGTATATCAGATTCCTGAATTGCGTTCCACTAGTCTGTGACCAATCTTTTAAAAGGCAATAAAAATAAATAAGATTGCCTGTAATTTTTTTGTCTGTTTGTTATACCATCACTCTGTAATGTTTTGCTTAAGTGCGGAATAGGAACCAACCTTCGCAAAAATATATTTTAATGATTATAATAGTGATGCAATACAGAAACTAAAATGTGAGTCATTCATCACTGGGGCTACATGAATTATGGCCCACTCCCCCTTTCAGCAGTGATTTTATAAAAATATTACTTAAGTATTTATATTTTTATACTTGTTTCAGGTTATCAGTCATTAAGAAGGAAACCTTTACAAGAGTTAACAAACTGTACTGGCCCACATGGCTCTCACACCCAAGGACCTATAATTGATTCACTCTCAACATCGGTTAAAGAAATAAATAATTGTTTTTTAACGGTTTGTTTTATTTTCTACATACCTATAAAGGAAAATAATATAGTACATAGTTGGCAATCAAGGGTAACATGTTTATCCTTTATTTCCGATTATGTACTATAAAATTAAAACATAATAAGTACAGTAGACTGCAGAGACTATATATGCATGTATAGCTATATATAATAGCAAAAGTTGCCTGTTCCGACCACCAGGCGGTGCCACTGTGCTACATCTTTAGAGTGATCACTCTATCTCATATATACAAATGTACTCTGTGGTTACTTGTCAGTGAATCAGTGAAATTAGTGACTAGAAGTGGGCGTTTAAACAAAAAGCGCTTAAAAAAGTCTAATTAAAAAAAAAGCGTATAAGCACGCTTTGTGATTAAAGCAGATTTCGTTTAGACTTTTTCGTAAACCAAACTTATGCTTTTAATAGTTCGATTGAAATGTAACCTTATTTCTATGACCATAAGACTCAATTTCAAAGTTGACTGGTGGTGGTTTGAAACCGGCAGAATTAAATTTTATTCGTTTACGTAAAATTTGTTTAGAGAAAGCACTTTTTTATTTTGTTGATTATTTTCGTATCGTTTAAACATTTTAAACGTTTTTGACCTTGATTGATTTGCTTTTGCTTTGGCGCTTAGTTTATTTTTCGTCAACGAGTGAATGCGTTTTTGAATGTTCTCCTTGGTAATTACGCGACGATTGTAGTTTGTTTGTATAGTTTTTAGTGAACTTTGTAAATAGTTTAAATGTAAATAGAATAGTGTAATTTAGACAAATAAAAGTCAATTTTTTTAGAAGTGAAATACGAAAAGCGGCAAAAGCGTAAAAAAATTCGTTGGCAGAAAAAAGCACTACGTTTAAACACGCTTACGATTTTAAGTCGTTTTTCCCAACTTTATTAGTGACATAGCAGAACAAAACTCTTTATGTGTTCCCCGCCACGTTCAGGAATTACTATCAATAACGGTTTATTTTAATCCATTATTTAGATATACCAGGCCCCTCAGAAAGTATTGCGAAAAAAAGTTTTTATATATGGGAGACTGGCCAGTTATAATGTTTTTCGAAAATATGATTATTTATAAGTAAAAATAAGTAAGTTCCAATTTCAAAATTTCCCTCCACATTTTTTGCGAGTTAATTCAAAGTATTGTGTCTCACTGAAATATGGATCTGCGCCGGGAACATTTTAGAGCTATGATTTTATACGATTTCAAGTGTCGCCTGAAACCGGATGAATCGTACGATAGACTTCAAATGGCATTCATGGATGAAGGCCCTTCCAAGGCAACCGTGTATCGTTGGTATAACGAATTCAAGCGCGGTCGACCAACTTTGGGGGATGACGAAAGAAGCGGTCGCCCTTTGACGGCTGTTACCGAAGAAAACGTGCTAGCAGTGAAAAATTTAATCCAAGACAATAGGCGAATTACATATCAGGAGATTCAACACATATTGAAGATTGGATCGGGAAGCGTTCACGAGATTCTACATAGCCATCTTCGCGTGAGGAGGATAGTATCACGCTGGGTGCCGCACAACCTCACCGATGCTCAGAAGCAGGCCCGGGTGGAATGGTGCCGTGATATGCTTAACAAATTTGAAGAAGGCTCGTCTCGGCGTGTTTACGACATCGTTACAGGTGATGAGTCCTGGATTTATCAATACGACCCAGAAACCAAGCGCCAGTCGACTGTTTGGGTGTTTCAAAATGAGCCAACGCCTACCAAAGTGAAGCGATCTAGAAGCGGGGGTAAGATTTTGATCGCTAGCTTTTTTAATTTGACTGGCCACTTGGTATCAATTCCCTTACGGGATCAAAGAAGCATTAATGCCGAATGGTATACTACCAAATGTTTGCCAGAAGTTTTCTCTGTTATAAGCAACAAGCGACCAAACACAGGGCTCCGCGGGCTACTGCTCCACCACGACAATGCACCTGCGCACACCGCACTCAAAACGAGGGACTTCCTGGACAGCACGCCAGTCAAACTCCTGGGTCACCCTCCTTACAGCCCTGATCTAGCACCGTGTGACTTCTTTTTATTCCCAAAAATAAAAAATCAGCTCAAAGGGATACAATTTTCGTCGCCGGAAGATGCGCTGGCTGCGTTCGAGCAGGCTGTAAACGAGGTGTCTGCGGCGGACTGGAAAAAGTGTTTTGAAAACTGGTTTAGGCGCATGAATCTTTGTATAGAGGCTGGTGGAAAGTACTTTGAAAAGATTTGATAAAAATATATGTACGTATAGAACAATTTTTTTTAGTTTCGCAAAACTTTCTGAGTGTCCCACGTATATTGAATACAATAGAAAAAATTTAATAATTTCGGGGTTCATTAGATTGTTTTTATTTAAGTATATATAATTTTTTCGTTTTTTTTTTTTTGTTTAATTAATATTTTGTTGTTGTTAGTTATATAATTTCATCGCCTCTCAGATGTACTTAGCTCGTATGAGCGGTAAACACTATTGATGAACTTTTTATTGTTTTATGTACTTTTAATAAGATATAATGTATATGTTATGATAAAATATAATGTAATGATATATGTTATGTTATAATATGTTCAATGATTACGACTGAAGGACATGTATCCATGGTCATGAATAAATTTAAAAAAAAAAAAAAAAAAAAAAAACCACAGAAGACAGACATTACAGTACAACCTGTATAACACGAGCGAGGTAGTCAAAATTATTGGTGATGTGAATCACAGATTACTATATTAGTAGCTAGCTACAGATGCGACAGTGACTCGAGAGCTTAGTTTCACTAAATTGTCGCCCTGCATTTTGTCGCTACCATCGCGTGTAGGTAGGTAGCTAGCTAATATTTGTAGATTGTCGTAGCTCCATATACTGTAGTTAAAGATAGGTTCTTTTTAAGATTAGATTAAAGGGAAATAAAACGGAATCATCATCATTTTCATATTATATTTTGTAGGCACAAAGAATGTCAACAACAAAGCTCTAAATTATCATTCTTGGGGATAAGAAATAGCAGTTTCACTTGTTTCTTATGACGAAAAGTTCACGCACAATACTGCACTGAAAACAGAAGCAGTAACTCGCGAATTATCTTATCATTAAACTGTGTCGAATTCGGAGTCTCGAAGAACTCAACTCAAGCTAAAACAGCGAAGATATTACAAGATAATACGATAATACTGGCACTCGATCAGCTGTTAACACAATAATCAAAGACAATAATATCTAGAACGTCTTTGCATCAAACATCCCACAGATAACAAATTTCGAAACCGCGACAGGTGGTGACATATGGCAGGAAAACGAACTAACGACTGTCAGGGCCCTGATGTGAATGATTACCGTTTGTTATTTTCCCAAAAAATAGAAGTAGGGAGTGTACCGTACCTACCGACTGATCTGTGATTAATTTTGTATTGCAATTCTTTTTTCTGTTGGTCTAAGTTGCAATAATCCAAGTTCTGTGTTTGGTTTTAAGGGTGTATAAAATAAAACAACAACTGGTGAAAATGTAACTTCAGCATGAGAACAAAACTATTCAACTGTTTGTTTATACCTACACATGTTTTGCATTTAGTTTCAAGATTCCACCCTAACAAATTACATACATACATTGCAAGTTAAATAAAAGCTTGTAAAAAAAATACGGTTCGTCCCATCGCTAATCTGAGTAAGCCATTCCATGGCCGCATTTAGTATCATCGTCCGACGATGCCCGGAGCGTACTTTGGTCGTTCAGTTACTCAGAGCGATCATATAAACAAACGCCCCAGGAACGCTCCGAGCGTCGTCCGACGACGTCGAGCGATATAAGTGAACGCGGCCCTTAATGCCAATATGTGAATATGTTGTTGGCACTGCTGGCGTAGCTGACACGCTGGCCTGGCGGCATGCTGGCATAGCTGGCGTAGCTGACTCAGCTGGCGTAGCTGGCACTGCTGGCGTAGTTGCCTTTATTGGGTAGCTGGAGTGGAACCCCGTATTAGGACGCGTAGGACTTTGTACTCTGGCTTACCTTGGTCGGCTATATGCTCAGGGTTGGAAGTGTCTTGATAATGGCGTAATTGCGGGGACATCCACTCCAGGTCTCCGTGACGGCGAAACTGGGGCCACACCTATAATAAGAATAATAATTTATGCTTCAATTGACGACGACGTCTGGTCTGGTGGTTCGAGTGTCGGACTGCTGATCACGAGGTCGTGGGTTCGATTCCCGCAGGACACAAATATTTGTGTGATGAACAAAAGTGTTTTATTTTATTTTATTTTTTTATAGTATAGGATGGCGAAACGAGCTAAAGGCCCACCTGATGTTAAGCGGTTACTTTTGCCCATGACAACTTCAATACCACCTAGGCTGTTGCCTAAATGGTACCGCAAGTCGGTTCGCCAAACTGAGACATGAAGATGGAGAGTCTCATGTGATTGTAATTGCACCGGCACCCGTACCCTTCAGACCGAAACACAGCAATGCAAGCATCACTATTGCTTGTTTGTGCTGGGCTGAGTGTTTCTTATGTATTATAAGTACGTATTTACAATAAAATAAAATATATAAGTATTAGATCCATTGTTTATAGCACAAGTGTTACAACTTCCGGCTCCCGCCACCAACACTTCCTACAAATAGGTTACATTTTAAATGTCTACAATACTTTTTGATTAGAAGTAATATTGATAAAGGTTATTTATTCATCCATAGTTATTAATTATCGAGTTAAATATCAACATTCAATAAGGAGGTATTATAATAATTTCATAATTATGTTTCGAAAACGTTGTGACGTCACTACCGCTGATTATTTATAAAAATAGGTGTTAACGTTAAAACGGGCTCATTCTTCTGTTGTCGGTGGAACACAATACACCTTATTACTGGAAGTCTACAGATTTTTCATCAATTAGCTATCGTGCTACAATCTTGCTACCAACCGGCGTTACACAAGCCCTGCTTAGTTTGGGACTAGACGTTGCCGTGTAAAAAATGTCCCAAAAATATTCATTTATTATTATTTAAATCCTTTAAACACAAAACCCAGGGTAACATGCCCAGTACCCGGCCTCTTAAGAAGTCAGCTGACTTATTGCACTTATAACTAAGCTCTCCAGTGGAATCAGTGTATAAGTATATTTTCATTAAATCATAAATATACTTAAAAATACATTTAAAACTGATTTAAAATACTTAGGTTGCTAGTTTTCATATGAAAAATAAATTTTCGAAAAAGTACGTTTTCTCCAGTGTTCGGCCGCCCCAATCCAGTGCCTGACCACCTTAGGCCTAGTCTCCGGCCACCTAACAGAAATCTAGAGGCTGGACGCTAGGAATTATCTTTTCTAAATTGCTAGTGAATGGCCAGTGGGCTCTCAGAATATTTAAATAAGAGTTATTTTTGAATGTTGATACAATTTATTACTGATTAAGAATCACTAGTTATAATATTTAAATAAGAGTTATTTTTGAATGTTGATACAATTTATTACTGATTAAGAATCACTAGTTATACTAAGTTATATTATCCCTTTATACTGTGGTTATATCTTACGGGTTTACTCAAGTTTATACTCCGGGGACAGTAGCGTTCCCTAGAAACACACACATACATTCGTAATACCAAAACAAAACTAAAAGAAACATTTTAATTACATTTTTAAGTATGATTTGGAATAGGCTTAATTTTTCAAAAAAAAAAAACAAACTACAAACAAACTTTGTTATTTTTTGTTTCAAAAAATCTTAAATTTAATTCATATAAAAGAAACAGTGTATTGTTTTTCATAAATATGTTACAAGAGCAGAGAAAAACACTGTCCAATACCAAAACAGTTTTAAGTGCATGAATTGTGTTCTAATTTGGTTTTATTTTGATATATTTTATGTATAGACAGTGGCCGGAAACTGGAACTATAGCCAGTGCTTCGGCCGCTTAGTCTTTTCAAGGGCCGGTGCACTAGACAATACTACCAGTAGTCCGGCCTGCGTATTCTCATACAAGATCTTGTACCGATAATATTTGTAGAGCTTATTTTTGCGGCCGGAGACTGGATATGAGGTTAACTAGAAATTGAAAGAGATAATACTGTTACGAGCTGGGGGTTCGTATATAGATAGAAAGCCGATTAAATGCGTAGAGAACACTTTATTACTGAACAATTACACTGAATCGCTTATTAACACACAAAGTTACTAGTTAAATCGCTCCGAATATCGCTTCGATGTTATCGCTTGTATCGCTTGATCCAAACTGAACTCCACTGGCGCTTTTTTTTTTTTTTTCGAATGGGCTCTCGCAGGTGGGACCGAAGTCCCATTTCTGCTTAACCGGACTTAGTTGGCGGAGAGTCCCATGTGGGACTCCATTCCCACATGGGACTTCCACTGGCGCTCAGCTGCGCCGTTTATATAGGCCGCGAGTCGTGGTACTGGAAAGTCCTCGAACGTCATCTATCCTTGTCATAAGATAACTCTTTCTCACTTGCACATTCTCGAAATAGAAAGTTCTCGAACCTCGTCGAATCTCGTCTATCCTTGTCTTATATTAGCTCTATCCTGCTCACTCTCTTCCAGAAGGTTCTTCGTCTATCCTTGTCTGATATTTAGCTCTATCTCGCTCACTCATCAACAATTTTACATGTGGGTGTCAAATGGCCATAAGGGGTCCTGAAAACGCCTGAAAATGGGTTTTCAGGAAATGTCGGCATCGGATTTGTTGGCTCCTGAAACGGCCTGAAAACATGTTTCAGGCGCCTGAAAACAACGGCAACTTACTCAAAATTTCGATTCTTTGGTATGTGATAGAGCCTCCTCTGATACGGACTGAAAATGCATTTCAGCCTGCTGAAAACGTCTCTAAGTCCAGGAAAATCGAGGTTGAAGTATTTCAGTCCACTCTGCTTAACCCTCCGTCGTAACACTACCCCCTCCTAAGACATGCTCGTCCCGAGCATCATTATCTCCGTAGTACCGGGCCAGTCGATCAATGTGTACAATCTTCGGTTGATTGCGTCCGTCCTTTCGGATTCGGTAGGTGACATCGTTGATCTTCGTGATGATTATATACGGCCCATCCCAATCAGGTTGTAATTTTGGAGATTTTCCCTTCCGGCGTACCGGATTGTGCAACCAAACTTTGGAACCTTCCTGGAATACTTCATGGTTCAGCTTTCTGTCGTACCGCGTTTTCATTCTTGCACTTGCCTGGAACTCCGATATTCTCATGTGCTCTTGTATGTCATTCATCCGGTTTCGCAATTCATTTGCATACTCCGTTATGTTACTAGGTGTATTCGGTGGACATCCGGTAAGAAGGTCTGCCGGTAAACGGAGTTCTCTCCCATAATTTGCGTAGGCTGGAGTTACCGATGAACTTTCATGTACTGCAGTTCTGTAAGCTAAAAGAATCAGTGGAATATACTCGTCCCAGTCCTTTTGATGCTTGTCCACTACTTTTGCCAAATGCCTCTCTAAGGTCTGGTTGAATCGTTCCACCGTTCCATCAGATTGTGGATGGTAAGATGTTGTACGCGTTTTGTGAATGCCCATTATTCTACAAGTTTCTTGGAAAACTTGGGACTCAAAGTTTCTTCCCTGATCACTATGAATTTCCAATGGTACCCCGAAACGACAGAACACTTCGCTGACCAATTTTTTTGCTACCGTTGTGGCTTCCTGATTAGGTATAGCGAAGACTTCTGGCCATTTGGTGAAATAATCCATCACGACGAGGAAATAGCGATTTCCGCTTTCTGATATCGGGAATGGTCCAGCCACGTCCAATGCTATCCTTTCCCATGGAGCTCCAACATTATACAGTTTCAACGATCCTCTGGTACGAGTATGTGGCCCTTTTACACCTGCGCAACTGGTACATTTGCGACACCAATCCTCCACATCGTCTCTGCAGTGAACCCAGTAGAACCGTTCTCGTATCTTTAACAGAGTTCTTTTGACGCCTAGGTGACCACCCGAAGATCCATTATGGTACTCCCGTAAGACATCAGAAATTTTTGATTTGGGCACGACTAGCTGTAGGTGCGCTTCGTTTCCTCGTGCATTCTCCCATTTTCGACATAGAACACCATTGTGAAGAAGGAAGCTGTCCCATTGAGCCCAATAGCTTTTTGTTGTAGTGCTCATTCTGGCGACATCACTCCATTTGGGTTTGGGACTTCCAGCTTGCATCCATTCTACGAGAGGTCGTAAATCATTGTCCTCTAGTTGCGCTCTTTGCATGGATGCATCACTCCATTCCGCACTCACTGTGTCCGTCCTTAACATCTTAACTGACGCTATTTCTTTGGCCTCTCGCCTTGTACAGTGTTTACATTCGTCTGGACATGGTCTCCTTGATAGAGCATCTGCATTCCCATGTAATTTCCCACTACGATGCTCAATGGTGAAATTAAACTCCTGCAGTTGTTCTATCCAACGCGCCACTTGCCCTTCAGGATCCTTAAATTGAAGTAGCCACTTTAGTGCAGCGTGATCAGTTCTAAGTCGAAACTGGCGCCCTAACAAATATTTACTGAAGTGCTTCAAAGTCTTGACCACAGCGAGTAACTCTCTTCGAGTAACGCAGTAGTTCCTTTCTGGTTTGCACAGAGATTTGCTGAAGAAGGCTATAACTACTTCTTGATCTCCTCTGCGTTGTGACAACACTCCGCCTATACCGGTGTTGCTGGCATCAGTGTCTACGACAAATTCGCCTTCGATGTCCGGGTATCCAAGAATGGGTGTATTGCACAGATGGTTTTTCAGTTCCCTGAATGCAGCCTCACAGGCATCATCCCAAACAAATGTCCTCTTTTCTTCAGTGAGCTTATGTAAAGGTTTTGCTATATCTGAGAAATTTTTCACAAAGCGTCGGTAGTATGAGCAAAGTCCCAAAAACGCTCGAACTCCTGTCTTGTCCTTTGGTACTGGCCAATTCTTAACAGCCGCCACCTTTTCTGGATCCGTGCGAACACCTTCAGTGGAAACCACATGTCCCAGGTACTTGACTTCTCGCTTGAAAAAAGAACACTTTTTGGGACTTAGTTTCAAGTTTGCTGCACGAATCTTTTCCAAAACACACCTCAAGTTTCGAAGATGGCTGTTAAAGTCCTGCCCAACAATCACAATGTCATCCAGGTACACCAAACAGGCTTCGCCAATTGATCCAGCGAGCACTATTTCCATTAGTCTTTCGAAAGTTGCAGGGGCATTACATAGGCCAAAAGGCATGACTTTGAATTGCCAAAGGCCCTGACAAAGCCCTCCTGTCGAAAAGGCTGTCTTTTCCTTATCCTTAGGATCTATCTCCACTTGCCAATAGCCACTTTTTAGGTCTAGTGTTGAAAACCACTTCATCCCAGCCAGCGTGTCCAAAGTGTCATCTATCCTCGGCAAAGGGTAGCTGTCCTTCTTCGTAATGTCATTAAGTTGACGATAATCAACACAAAACCGCATGCTTCCGTCCTTTTTCTTGACCAAAACCACAGGAGAGCACCACGGACTTGATGATGGTTCAATGACGTCACTCTTCTTCATTTCCTCAATCATGTTCTGAACCTCTTTTTCACGTGCGACTGGCACCCTTCGTGCTCGCTGACGAATTGGAATTTTATCACCAGTGTCAATTTTGTGTTGAACAAGTCCAGTCCTTCCAAGATCAGCATCATTTGAAGAAAACAAGTCACTGAACTGTTGCAGCAATGTCTTAGCTTGGGAAAGCTCTTCCATTGACAGATCCCGTTGACAGCCCTGCAGCAGTGACATTATGTCAATGTTGGATTGCGTAATGTTTTCTCCTCCGCACGGTTGTTGACATTTGCGCAACCACGAGACTTGGCCGCAGGTTCCAACAACTGTGTTCCTTTTTATGGTTTGCTCGGTATCGCTAAAGTTCAGGATTGATACAACATCCATGCCTGTTCCTTTTATAAGCGTTCGTGCCGTTATCCAAGGACTATTGTTATCCACTTTTTCCACAATTACGCAGCGATGATTGTTTCCAATATTACCTCGAGCTAAACGAACTGGAACCGTTGTTTGTGACCATGGAGGCAAAATGGTCTCTTTCGCGCAGTAAACATTCCCAACAGATCCTCCTTTCAGGAATATTTCTTCTGATCCGCAATTTAAAACACCATGCTTTATGTCAATCTGGCAGTGGTGTGCTCTTAAGAAATCGAGTCCAATAATGCAGTCGTCGACGATATCAGCAATGATGGCCTTATGCGTAAACATCATCTCACCAAGCTTTACGTCCAACTCCCTCTCCCCCTGGACGGCTATGTGCTGGCCGGTGGCTGTCACAAGTTGAACGTTTCTGTTCCGACAAGGTTGGTTCCCGCCGAGACGTTTCACAAGCCCAAAGCTGATAATTGTATGTGACGCTCCTGTGTCTATTGTCATTTCACAGGGAATTCCATCAATCTCACCGTCGATTATCAGGCTATTTCCGTCTTGGGCTTGCCTAATCTTGATTTTCGGGGCTTTTTGAACACCAGCCAGCACCCGCCCCTCGGTCCTGGCGTTTACTCGTTTCCCTGTAGCGGCTCGGTGGTGGCTGTTCCCACCGCTCTGCTTGTGAACCGACGAGGTTCCTCGCGCCTGGCTTGCTTCGGACAGCTGTTTCTGATGTGACCCCGTTCTCCACACAGGTAACAAATTGGTCCCCAACTTGCTTTGTTGCGTTCGGCCACTTCGCGGATCCGACTTGTCTTAGGGTCCGTCCGAACAGCTTCTACTTCCAGTGCATGTGCCAGTGCGTCCTTCAATGTCTGGTGATGTCCGAGTCGCACAGTCGCTCTTACTTCCGAATCTCGTATTCCATCGATAAAGGCCTGTACTAGTAGGTTATCGATGAGCACAGGCGTGGACCTATAGGCCTTCCGTACAAGCTTTTCCACCTCCAGCGCCCATTGCTGTAAGCTTTCGTTATAGCGCTGAACACGCTCTTTCAGTTGGGCCCGGAAGACGTGTTCTAAATGGGCGTCACCAAATCGTGCTTCTAGGGCCTCCAAAAGCTGCTCGTAGGCGACGTTCTCACCGAGTGCTTCCAGCACCGTCAAAGCCTGATCCCGAAGTCCTAAAATAAGAGCAGTCTTCGTCTGGTCATTGGTCCATCCATTTGCTGTTGCCACCGATTGGAATTGCAGCTTATATGCGGTCCAAGAGGAGGTTCCGTCAAAGGGTGGAACCTTAAACCTTCCTAAAGACACCCCTGTATTACCAGCGGAAACGATGGGAACTGGTCCAAGGTGTGCACTGTTGACCTTCTTTTCTAACTGCGTAATCCGGTGGTCATGAGCCATAACCTTTTTCTCATGCTCATCTACTTTAATCTCCACCTCATCTACCTTGATCTCCACCTCATCTAGTTTGTTTTTAGCAGAGAGATAGAGTTCCTCCAATATTGCTCCTCGCTCAAATATCTTCTCCATTCTACAGAACCGCTCTTCTTGCCTTGCGGCTTGCTCTTCCTGCCTTGTGGCTAGTTCGCGTGTTTCGCGTACTTGCTCTTCCTGCCTTCTTGCCATTTGCTGCATCAAGTTGAATAAGCTGGCAATATCGTTATTTCCACCTTGAGGCTGAGGTCCCTGTTGGACGACCTCCTCCTGATTCATAGTTCTTGATGCGTCCTGAGCTGTCTGTCTCGCCGTTAACTGTCTCGTCTGCATCCGACTCGGCGTTTCATTACCAGTCGGTTCCTCCTCTCTTGGCGTAATCGGCATTTTCTATCCCGCTTTCTGACACCAAATGTTACGAGCTGGGGGTTCGTATATAGATAGAAAGCCGATTAAATGCGTAGAGAACACTTTATTACTGAACAATTACACTGAATCGCTTATTAACACACAAAGTTACTAGTTAAATCGCTCCGAATATCGCTTCGATGTTATCGCTTGTATCGCTTGATCCAAACTGAACTCCACTGGCGCTTTTTTTTTTTTTTTTTTTTTTCGAATGGGCTCTCGCAGGTGGGACCGAAGTCCCATTTCTGCTTAACCGGACTTAGTTGGCGGAGAGTCCCATGTGGGACTCCATTCGCCGAAGGTTTTTTCCCTACATACTTACAAACTAGATGCGCGCGGCATCAATACCGCGCGAAATCGGGCGGGCGCCCCCCAAGGGGGGGGCTCGAACCTCGCTAGGGCATTGCAGGGGGACCCCGCAGTTCCTATGTCCCCCTAGCAGCCGTTGCTGCATCGAATTGGTTACCTCGAAAGTAGCGGACTTTCGGTCCCTATCGGGTGACGTGCTAAACGCCGTGAAGCGGCAAGCCTCGCCGGCGAGGCTAAGACCTACCTAGAAAACCTAACCAGTGGCTACGCAATAGCCTGCTCCTAGGAACTACTCTAGAGCATAGGGCCGGTCTCGCGTGACGAGATTATCTCCGGTTGCTTACACCGTGAGGGCGTCCCCAGGGGGGAGCTCGGACCTCGACTCAGGGTGCAGCAGGGGGACCCCGCCACTGATCCCCCCAGCAGCCGGTGCTGCGTCGGCATGTGTTTCTGTTTCTCGAGAGTCGGACTCTCGGATTCTGTGTGAGTGTCGCGTCGGTCCTCGCCGGCGGGGACGATATTTTGGACGACGGCGTCGGAGTGTGGGGCCACTGGCGCTCAGCTGCGCCGTTTATATAGGCCGCGAGTCGTGGTACTGGAAAGTCCTCGAACGTCATCTATCCTTGTCATAAGATAACTCTTTCTCACTTGCACATTCTCGAAATAGAAAGTTCTCGAACCTCGTCGAATCTCGTCTATCCTTGTCTTATATTAGCTCTATCCTGCTCACTCTCTTCCAGAAGGTTCTTCGTCTATCCTTGTCTGATATTTAGCTCTATCTCGCTCACTCATCAACAATTTTACATGTGGGTGTCAAATGGCCATAAGGGGTCCTGAAAACGCCTGAAAATGGGTTTTCAGGAAATGTCGGCATCGGATTTGTTGGCTCCTGAAACGGCCTGAAAACATGTTTCAGGCGCCTGAAAACAACGGCAACTTGCTCAAAATTTCGATTCTTTGGTATGTGATAGAGCCTCCTCTGATACGGACTGAAAATGCATTTCAGCCTGCTGAAAACGTCTCTAAGTCCAGGAAAATCGAGGTTGAAGTATTTCAGTCCACTCTGCTTAACCCTCCGTCGTAACAATACTAATACAATTTTCCTTTTCAGCATGCTGATATATAATAAAATGTACTAAATAATCTGATGTTTCGAAGCTAGTGTCCAGCCGGGGTAGGCCAGACACTGGAAGTAGCTTATTTTTTGTTCCAGTCTACCGGCCCCCGATTTTTTAAATAACGGTACACAATAATGATTTTTGACACTTAAATCGAGTAAATAGACGTATATACAGTCATAAAACATAAACCTATTTTGATATAATGATTGTAAGAACATGCAACTCACCATTTAAAAACACCTCTCCACAATTTTTTTGTTATCTAACTTGTCTATTCTACACGCGTGCACATACCTCCGTTTTTAAATGCAAATTAAAACTCCACTGATTACTTACGACAGATGCTGCTACGTCTAGGTTGTAGGTAATAAAACATAGTTTTTTATAAAATTCGTTGTAGGCTCAAAATCAAATAAATATTCTTAATTTATTTAAAAATGATGTCGAGTGGACGGACATAGGTGGAGGCCGGTACACTGGACAGTTTACCCCATAGCACAAGCTCTGCATAGTTTGGGACTAGATGCTGCCGTGTTGTAGAAAATGTCCCAAAAATATTCATTTATTATTTATTTATTATTATTTAAATCCTTTAAACACATAATGTTTCTTTCAGAGATTTTATCATTATGTCGACCCTATCGATTTTTTTGGTATTCGTGTATTGAAACACGTTGACTCCGTTGAGTCGGCGCGCGGCGCGGTGACTTTAGCGATCATAGTTCATAGTTCATAGTTATTTATTGATAATAGCACAGACCTAAGATAATAGTAATCAGAGACATGACATTTACCGCTGGTAGTGCGGTAAATGCTACGAATAAAGACTACAGCTTCTTAAATCGTTGGGTAAATGTCATGTCTCTGATAGTAATTATTATAAGTCACATTTATCACAGAAATAGTAAAAATTACTATGTCTGTAATCGCGATAAAACAAAAATAATCCAAACGAATTCTTAGGCCCGTATTACAGAACGATACTCAAGCATTGATCACTGTTTAATTTTTGTTTAGTTTTGAGTTGAGCTTTGATTTTAGAACGTTCCTCAAGCTGAGATTTATTGATCACAGTTCAGCAGAGTTTACCTTTATTTTATACTGTCACCTGTTTCGGTATTTGAGCAGATATTTGATCTGTAATCACTCGAGTGTGGTCCAGTCCAGACTACGCTTGAGAAGAGATTTCTATTCTATTCCAGGTCAAATTCGTGTGTTATGTTGTTGAATTAAAGTTTATAATTACCGTTTTGGAATAAGACCGATACTCAAGTAACGATTCTATCCATAAGTAGTGATCACGTGATTGAAGTTTAAACTGTAGTTACTTGAGGAACCTTCTGTAATACGGGCCTTAGCGCTCATAATGGCGGTGAGGCAGTGGCGTGCATTGCATATAGGCAATTAGGCAATACCCAGTGCCTTCCTCATTCAAACTCAACAGTGGTGTAAGTTATTATATTTTTTTCAAAGTACGATGATTCTTTATCCTTTATTAAAACTATTAATGCTGAATAAATCTTCCTACATAAAGAAATCAATAACTTACACCAAAAATAAATTCAAGTGAAGTAGGCCACTGCACGCCACTGCGGTGAGGAGCAATATGCTCACCCGCAGGTTCGCTCACCGCACGGCAGACGTCAAAGTGAGTTTATTTAAGGCGTTCTGTCAGTCCTTCTACTCAAGCGGCCTGTGGGTGTCATATACGAGCCGAGCCTACAACGTCCTGCGTGTACAATACAACAACGCCTTCAGGATGCTGTTGCGGCTGCCGTGGCGTTGCAATGCATCGGGAATGTTTGCTGAAGCTCACACAGATGGCTCTCACGCCATCATGCGTAAGAAAGCGGCTTCCTTACTGCAACGCATGCGTAACACTCGGAACAGCATCCTGAAAATGAATGTTGACAGACCGGATTGTCCCATCCAGAGACACTGGGTGGAGGTCGCTATAGGTTTAAGTAAATATTTTTTTCAGTAATTTAAGTACTAATAACACTAATATAGCATTTTAAGCACAATCTGTTACTAACTCATCACTAACAACTTATGGGCTGATGCCTGAAATAAAGACATTTTTTTTTATAATAATTCTATTATTATTTGGCAATATTTATTATTATTAAAATAAACCTTATTAATTTTAACCGTTTTTTAAAATTTGTATTTTATCATTGTTTTGATTTTAGCCCTGTAATCGCAACGCAAAAATTCACCCTGCACTGTTTTTTTTAAATTTCTTGATTCTCATCTTTAAATTTTGTTTTCTTTATTTTCTTCCATTTTGGGACGCTGGGGCTTCTGCTAACTCACCCTGCACTGTTGTCATACTACCCGAAAATAGCATCAAGGTTTTTAGAACGAAGTTCCTTAACGCGGCTTGCGGTAGGTGTGATTCGGGATAAAATGTAACGTCACGTAAGATTTTTGCGTTATGAGCTGGCATAGTTTTTAATCTAAGTGGCATATACGCACACCGAACGCTCTCTCTTTCTTTCTCTTTCTAGTATTATTTCTCTCTCTATCATCATCATCATTACAGCCGAAAGACGTCCACTACTGGACATAGGCCTCCCCCAATTAAGGGGGGGATATGCCATAATCGCCACGCTTGGCAGGCGGGTTGGCGATCGCAGTTAGTTGGTTAAATACTCAGAGAACGCTGCTGCCCATCCTCTGGTGAATCCCTTAATCGCCTTTTACGACTTTTTTTTTCTGTCTCTATAGACTAATATAATATAATACCTTGGTTTCTGACGGCGGCGGCGGTCTGTTGACGCACACGTTTTATTTTATTGCCCATGCTTTACAAACAAACTTTTATGAATAAGATTATCAAATGTTCTGCCAGAATAGCGATTTGTGAGATATAAAATGTGATGAACTAGCAGTAGTGGCACGTAGTGCTCTCCCATTGTAAACTACCAGAAGATCTACACACCCTTTACAATAAACGTTCGAAAAGTTATAAGAAAAGATTTTTTGTAACGCATCAAAACGCGTTTGTCGCCTGAACCTTACTATCCTTAATATATTGTCATAACATCACCTAAATTTAGTATGTGTAGTATTATTATTTAGACTCATTGTCATAAATATAATGTAAAATCAACGGCTAGCCGTTACACAGATAAATCCTTAGCGGTTTTCGTGTACGGCAATATCATTGTATCGTGTAGAATAATGTATATTGGAATTAAATAAATAAATAATAAATAGGTACTTGTTTTTCGCAAACTTTATAACTGCCGTTCACATGCAACAAACATAACCAGTTGATTACTGTTGCCTTCATCTGAGGCCTTTTATTTACCGTTACCGAATATCAGATGCTTATAATGTTTAATCAACTCAGCCTATCCCAGTCCACTGCTGGATATAGGCCTCTTCCAAGTTGCGCCATAACATTCGGTGCTCCGTCTTTCCCGGTTTTGGCTCAAGCCGGCACGGTCTAGCATAAATCATCCTGATCGCATCCAGTCTAGCCCAGCAGAGTGCCAGGTCGCGCGTTTAAGTCTTTTGTTCGCAAACGCTTCCCGCAAGGCACTAGGGCAAGGGAGTCGTGGGACCAAAATACGGTGCGTGGGCTGGGTTCATTATGCGTTATTATGGGTCTAGGGTATGAATTGGAATCTTTGAAGGAATTTTCCGATATTTCAATTCCAATATTCTATGGCGGGACTTCTACGAGAAATTATATTTATTACATTGAGCTTATTAGACGTCATCAAATCAGCCTATCACAGTCACTACTGGACATAGGCCTCTCCCAAGTTGCGCCACAACACTCGGTCCTCTGCCTTCCGCATCCAGTCCCCCCAAGCCACCTTCTTCAGGTCGTCGGTCCACATGCCAGGTGGGCGTCCTACGCTGCGTTTGGCGATTGGCGGTCTCCACTCACGGACTTGTCTGCTCCAGCAACTATCGGTTTTTCGACAGACTTGGCCAGCCCACTGCAACTTCAGCTTACTAATCCTACAAGCTATGTTGGTCACTCCGGTTCTTCTCCGGATAATCTCGTTACGGATTTTGTCCTAATGATTTATAGCTATGAATTTAAAGCTATGATTTAAAGCTTGGATGGATATAAATAACAATTTTTTTTAACAAAAAATTGAACCGACGAAAACAGAAACTGAAAAGCGAAAAATAACTAATTATGAGTCGGCGCCAAACAAACTTTTAACAAGCAAAGTGCGAGCAAGTGGCCAAGCGGAGAACGCATTTTTGGAAAGTTATTGTTTGTCGTTGAAAATTTCACGTTGTATTTGATGTTACGTTGTTTTTATTATTTATTTAATCAAATCAAATCAAATCATTTATTCGCCACAAGATATCGTGTACAAAGATATTATAATGAATTACAAGTCCGTCATATCTTGCCTTTTTGTAGGCATGCGAAAATTATTTTACATTTACAATAAAATTATATTAATACACATTACCTACTATTGAATATTAAAAATATTAATGATCTTCGTTGATTGTTTGTTTGGCGCCGACTCATAATTAGTTATTTTTTGCTTTTCAGTTTGTTTTCGTCGGTTCAATTTTTTGTTAAAAAGTTTAATTTAAAAATAATTGTGGCTAAAATCTAACTCCAGGTCTCCATTATGTTGAAGTGTCTAGAACTACATTTATGTGTGCCAAGTTTCAACAGAATCGGTTAACAGGTAAGAATTCAGTGGGTGAACAAGCATTTTCCTACCCTTAGGGGTGGATTTTGATTTTGAAATTTAAATGGGACCAACTTCCATTAAAAAAAGAATCAACAAAATCGGACCACTCTGTAAAAAGTTATGCGTGGTCATACATAAAAAAAATAAAAGAAAATGGTTTGGTACTGAACCCTTATACGGTTTTCAGTAAACAGTGAACAGTGTTTATTAAACGTATTGTATAATTAATGATAAATAACTTCATACTTCACCAACATACTAACTTTACACGTTAGTTACTTAATCTGTCTTACGGCTACAAGATGCAGGTTCTCCTAGTTTTTCTTACCAGATTTTGAATAGCCATAATTACCTTACGATTAGATAAGTACCCATAGGTAATAAGATTCTGGTGTATAGGCAAAATTTTTGGTGGATAAATAATGTACTTACTTTGCTACGATCACAGACAAGTAATCCTAACTTATTGGTCTGTGGCTACGATACATGACACAAAAGTACGTAACTATTAATTTTTAATTTGAAACCACAAACAAATAATGATCGCTTTGAAAAAAAAAATTACATGGAAAAGCTCGACGGTGTAATTATGATGCTCAAGTGAAGTTAAAGGATGTACTTAGTTGTGAAGAGGAGGTTAGTGCAGCGTGGGTGCGTTGTTGTGAAAACACTCTGGCCTGGCCGAGGGAGAGCGTGGCGGGGGGGGGGCGGCGGCGCTCCCTAACCCACCCCAACCTTAACGAGCTCAACCCCCATCACTAGATCTGTTTATTTCTAAGGGCAACGATGCCTACACATAAACAGATTGCAAATGTAATGAATTTTAGTAGGTAGGTAGTATTCACGGACGATAAAATTATATGTAAAAGTACTGTTGTATTTTGTATATACGTTTCCCTAAATTGTTTGTTTTATTTTAGTAATCAACTAAATAAATAGTGGAATGACGTTGAAGTAGTTTTTTAGAGGAGCCGATTACATGTTTATATAATTAATTTTATAGTAAGAACTCTTTTTAAAAGTCGTTTCCTGTGTTAAAAGATAAAACAGTATTTTTTAGACCTGGTTGAAATTTCTTTGGGAGTAATGGCAGGTTTTAATGGATTCATAAAAATTGTATTACCTACGTTTTTAGTGTAGTGAATTTCGACTGGCGATTTTAGAGCTAACCTAAATATTCAGCATCTTGTTCAATTTGTTCATTAATCCACAATTTATAATATATACCTAATAATTGATTACCTATCTCCTCAATAAAGCCTGCATAAAGCCATATACAACACAATACCGATATAATAATGTAACAAGATCAGATGATGTTGTAGGTTAATATAAAACAAACAAAATGCGCAGTAGAGGCGAGAGTTTGCCACCACCGCCGGTACCGGCTCGCTTGTGCTGGCGGGAAAGCGTGGAAAACGCGCGCATGGGGTGGGCGCCGGGCTCATTCGGTGGTGAGGCGCCGCTCAATCGATACACTGCTTTTGTACAACTAAATCAACAATTCTACCATAAAATATCATAAATGTATCCAAACAGTTCCTTATGGTATCAGTGTGTAGTATAATTCTGTGTGCTTGTGATTCTGAAAGGTAAGTCGCCATGTGTTTGGAATTGAAACAAGTGCTTCGCAAAACCGCTTCAGTCTAGGTAAGTGTGATAATTATTGGCACGTCGAGATGACCTAGTTATCGCCATCGTGTAGAGCTTATGCCTGTGTCGTATTGTCATTTACGTACCTATTATATTGTATTTGATTTTGATAATACATAGTTGTTATGTATAGGTACCTAATGCTAGAGATGTTTCTGAAATTAAATATATACATAAACGTAAAAAAACCGTATTAAATATTACAGGCATTATGCAGTTTTGCAAGTGAATAATTTAACTAAGTCAAGTATACTTACATTTTTGTAGAGGTAAAAAACATTAGCGTGCTTTCGTGAAAACTATTCGAGGGCTTTTATATTTACGACTTGTTTTGGTGTCGCGCAATTTCCCATGTCATAATATATGTCAATGTTTGTGCATATTGTTACTATTTAATCCCAACCATTTTTTACTATAATACTTTGTGCATCCATAAAAATATTCCTTGATAAAGATATAAACTGTGGAAAGAAAAAAATCGTTCACGAGCATCAGGATTTCCTGCTCCTGTGTAACGCGCTCGTGAGCGATTTTTTCTTTCCACAAGGCAACATCTGCGGTCTAGTGGTTCGAGCATCGGACTGCTGATTACGAAGTCGTGGGTTCGATTCCCACAGGACACAAATATTTATGTGATGAACATAAGTTATTCTGTTGGTCTGGATGTTTCTTATGTATTATAAGTAGGTATGTATTTACTAACAAAGTTATGTTATGTTATGCATTATGTCCATTGTCTAGTTAGTAGTACCCATAGTACAAGCTTTGCTTAGCTTTGGACTAGATGGAGCTATGTAAAAATGTCCCAAAAGAAAAAAAAACCTCACATGCGTAAATGCGTTAAAATAATAAAATAATATTTCTTGATTTTAGGTCGATAAAAAAGCTTTACGTGAATCCTAAATCGTAATTCCGCATAGTACAGTTAGTTACCTGTGCCAGTATTGTCTACCTCTTATACCAGAGGTCATAGGTTCGAATCCGGCTGGTGAGTTAATTTTTCGTTCCACAATTTATGTCTTTACGGCGACAACATTACAATTTTAAATATTTTTTCCCTAATTATATCCAATAGTGAAGGTCGCGGGAATCCGCTGGATGCGGGAAGTGCAGAACCGGTCGTTGTGGCGATGCCTGGGGGAGGCCTATGCCTGGCAGTGGACATCTTTCGGCTGAAATGATGATGATGATGAATTACATTGATAAGGATCCTGAAAGCATTAAATTGACACTATAAAAAGACCGAAGTGTCATTGACCGTGACGTCTGTGGCACGGTGCCACAGCCACCCTTGTCGTCTCGATGCTCGCCAAATCTGTCAACTTCGGGTCTTGGGGCTGGGGCCGCGCTGCCAATACAAACAAGACAACACGTCTCAAATTTACAATCAACTTGTCTTGAAATATTCTTTACAGCTTATGCTCGCGGCTTCTTCCGCTCAGAAAGACATAATCGCGTATCTCTCGGGAACTGTTAATCTTCCCTGGATAAAACTGTAATATATAATAAGTCTATGATCTTTATACTATATGTTAATCTGGATGCCGAAAGCGCAGGATCGTTCGTTGTGGCAATGCTTGGGGGAGGCCTATGTCCAGCAGTGGACGTCTTTCACCTGAAATTATGATGATGATCATGATATGTTAATCCGAGTTATAAATAAAATAAAATAAATATTTTTGGGACATGTTTACACAGCATCATCTAGTCCTAAACTAAGCAGAGCTTGTAATATGGGTAATAGACAATGGATATGATACTTATATAATTTTTTTTTTTTTTTTTTGTAAATCCATACTTTTAATATATAAGAAACACCCAGACCAACACAAACACTCATGTCACATCACACAAATATTTGTGTCCTGTGGGAATCGAACCCACGACCTCGTGATCAGCAGTCCGACACTCGAACCACCAGACCACAGAGGTCGTCATGGTCTATCTGTGCGCCAAATTTAATCCAAATCCAGCCAATCCAAAGCCGTTTCAGTGTGACTGAAGGACAAACAAACATCCATACTTTCGCATTAATTATATTAGTAGGATATAGGTAAATTATCGTCAGTTTTCTTGAAAACCGGAATGAAGTTACACAGGATCGCGAAAGATGGAGAAAATGGATGCCTTGGAAAATTGGTCAGAATAAGAAAACCCCTAATATACTTATTATATACTTATATTTTTGGGCTATGCTCGGAGAGATCGAATCAGAAATGAGGAGATTCGTAGGAGAACGAAGATCACCGATGTAGCCCGAAGAATTGCCAAACTTAAGTGGTAGTGGGCGGGGCACATTGCTCGCAGAACGGATGGCCGATGGGGCCATAAAGTTCTGGAGTGGCGACCGCGTACTGGAAGGCACAGCGTGGGTAGGCCCCCCACAAAGGCCACCTGTCATTGGTCCACCGACGACTTAGTGAAGGTCGCGGGAATCCGCTGGATGCGGAAAGCGCAGGACCAGTCGTTGTGGCGATGCTTGGGGGAGGCCTATGTCCAGCATTGGACATCTTTCGGCCGAGTTGATTTAATTTTGTTCTGAGACCGCTCAGTGATTACGTTACTTATACATATTTTTGGTTTCACTCTTGTTAATTTGTTCATTTATTTCAACATATGGGAGTCGGGACTGGTTGTACTCATGAATGGTTGAAAGCACATAAATAGATAGATAGAATGGAAACGTGGGCGCGGCGCGCGTGCCTACACTGCACCATAGTGCAGGGCATTTCAAAACATTTCTCAGTACGCCTTGACGTTTTTCTGTAAATACTGTAACAAAAACCCGCAAAAATGCCTTATTGCGCTGTTTCTAACAGCAGAAACAAAAGCTGTAAAGTAAATTTGATTAAACATAATTTTTAAAAATTAAAAATTACTCGTGGTTTGTCCGAAAGTTGCCACGCATGAATCGTAAGTAAAATTGTGATTACAACCATTCTATCTATCTATTTCTGTGGTTGAAAGTCAGCGGCCCTTCGCGAGGAAAGCTGTTTACCGACGAACGACGGTAACCAGTCAAACATCGATAGACTCAAGTGTGACGACCACGAGAGAAAAGCTTTGGTAGGGTGACCACCAACTGCTAGTAATACCGGTTGGTGAAAGTTGAAAAACGTTTTCTGATGTGTTTGGTTAATGGGCAGTAAAATACAGTTTTAGTATAGACATTGTTGAGCTGAGTTTTTTATGGAGCTAGCTAAGATATTAAATGGCTTTCTAGTTTTGATTGGTACAATTCTTTACGTTTTTATTTAGCTGGTAGTGGATATGGTCTTTTCAGTTACATATAAAGTGGGTAAATATTAATTGGAATTAAATAATAAATAAATAAATTCTTTAATGGGCACTTCAAATGGTTTAACAAAATTGAGACTTTGAGTAGGTACATAGTAAAAGATTATTATCAGAAATTTTGTAACGTTGGTGTCTGTACAACACTGTGTAAAACACTGTATCACAGGCACCAGCTGGGGTACAAATGAAGCACTTTAAAAAAAAAAAAAAAAACTAAACTAATTGAGTCGATTTGATATTATTTATATATTATTATTATTTATTTATATTCGGATACAAATTTTAAATAATATATTAGCTATGCAAGAAGTGGATGTGAGATAGGGTGAAAGAGGATATGAGGTTATGTGTAGGGTGTGTAACGGGGCGGGTGTGGGAATTAATAGTAAATTTTCAGTATCTTGATAGGTGTTTATTTACAGCCAGCTTTGTACAATTTTTTTGCACT
This sequence comes from Asteroscopus sphinx, assembly GCA_949699075.1. NCBI lineage: Eukaryota > Metazoa > Arthropoda > Insecta > Lepidoptera > Noctuidae > Asteroscopus > Asteroscopus sphinx. Next base: position 12,487,808 of record OX453022.1, on the reverse strand, counting down.
CTTTTACAATGAGAGGAGTTACGCAATATTTTCTCGTTCAAAATACTGCAGTGTCTCAAGACGAAAGTCTTTGACCAGTGCGTGATGCCAGTAATTACTTACGGCATTGAAACGTGGTCGCTCACAATGGGCCTGATAAGAAGGCTCAAAGTGACTCAAAGGTCAATGGAGAGGGCTATGGTCAGAGTGTCATTACGTGATCGAATCAGAAACGAGGAGATTCGCAGGAGAACGAAGGTAACCGCCATAGCCCGAAGAATTTCCAAACTTAAGTGGCAGTGGGCGGAGCACATTGCTTGCAGAACGGATGGCCGATGAGGCCGTAAAGTTCTGAAATGGCGACCGCGTACTGGAAGGCGCAGCGTGGGTAGGCCCTCCACAACGTGGACCGACGACCTGGTGAAGGTCGTGGGAATCCGCAGGATGCGGAAAATGCAGGACTGGCCGTTGTGGCGATGCTTGAGGGAGGCCTGTATCCAGCAGTGGACGTCTTTCGGAATGAAAAAAATTATGATGATGATGAAAGGAGATTATTTATAAGGCCTAGAGCAGTGGACGACATATCAGGCTTACTTAGTCACCGAAAAAGTAATGCGACCGACTCCGTGCTACCGACTGTTAGTCATGGACGTGCGTCTCCGTAAAAACGCATAGGTAGTGCCTCTAGCCTGAAGGTACTTAACTAAAGTACCGCTAACCGATTGGTAGGGACACTTTCACTGTCTGGCCGTACGCCCCGATCATCTGATAAGTGTCAGTTTTGACACAAATACAATACGTAGGTGGGTACTTACGTTGAGCGTGTAATCGGCGGTACTTATCAGTCGTGTGTGTGATGATGATCCCGTAATGAACGATACACACAAATCTTGAATTTTTTTGTGAGTTTTTAGATTTTAAATCCCATTTTTAAACGCGAAAGTGTGTTTATTGTTTTTTTTTCTCTTTCACGCGGCAACGGAGCAACGAATCGACGTGATTTTTTTTCATAGAGATAGTTGATGGCCCGGAAAATAATATAGGCTACTTATATACAGAATGTCCCATTGTGAAAGTGTGTTTGTTCCTATTTCACGCAGGAATGGAGCAGCGAATTGATGTGATTTTTTGCGTAAAGATTGTTGGTAGACGCCGAAAAGTAACATTAGGTTAATTTTTATCTCGGAAAAATGCACGGTTCTTGTCGGATACGAAACCGCGGGTAAAAGCTAGTAATAAATAAACATAATTTAAAGTTAGGCATTTATAAAAGGTAGCTTTGAGAAGCAATGACGATTGATTTTCTAGAACAGGGATTCCCAAAGTTGTCGATATCGGTTTCCCATGGGTCGACATAAACGAAAACCGCAAAGTTTTTAAATTGGTAAGTATTAAGTATCAATAGGAAAAAAAACTAGAAATCGGATTTTTAAAGTAATTTGGCTTTATAGGTCTGAGGTATCAGTTCATTTTGAAAAAGGGGTCTCTTGCCCGAAATAGTTTGGGAATCTCTGGTCTAGAACTTAAAAAATCAACATTGAATTCAAAAGTTTTTATTTCGAATAAGCATTAACATTTCAAAACGTTAAGAATCTAGTTGTAAATTTCCAAAATGTTGTTTTTTTTTTATAGTATTGGATGGCGAAACGAGCTAAAGGCCCACCTGATGTTAAGTGGTTACCTTTGCCCATAACAACTGCATTACCACCTAGATTGTTGCCTAAATGGTACCGCAAGTCGGTTCGCCAAACTGAGACATGAAGTTGGAAAATCTCATGTGATTGTAATTTCATCGGCACCCGAACCCTTCAGACCGAAACACAGCAATGCAAACATCACTATTTGGCGGAGAAGTAGGCAAGGTGGTAGTACTTCCCCGGACGAGCTCTTTCAAAAAGGAGCTCTACTACTACTAGTCCTATGGAGAAGAACCGGCAAGAAACTCCATGGAAATACTCTTTTCATGTTAAATAGTACAAATGTATGTTTGACGATTTGCTAAGAATTGTGTGAGAACAATGTAGGTTAATGAGTGACACAAATTCATACATCCAAACATTAATTAATTAATTAATCATGAACTATCGCAATATTTGTTGACCAATAGTAGAGAAAGAAGGCATATTTGCTCAAAAGTCAGTGGGACGAAAAGGGCTGAATTTAATATAATTACATAAAAACAGATAACTATCTATTTTAACTATACATATAGGAACACATTTCATAAAACACTTGGCCGAAGAGATGCTCCCTATAGGTACCTATATAGTTACGTTTGCATCTGAATTCGCAAATTTTCCGAGGGGTGACCCCCTCTGTGTTAGATAAGGGTGCATTTTATTGGCAACGGTTTAGTAGTTACAGGGGAGATTTTCATTTATGACGTTCCATGGGGTATGAAATTTTCTTTTGGAATTGAAATTCCCTTAGGCGCTGCTCCGTTAATAACAGAACATTTGAAGCTTAAATTGTCGCATGTTTTTTTTACAGAAGTCCATAGTGCTATTAATACGAAATGATGCATAATGTGGAACATTATATATATAACATAACATCACGCCTGTATTTCCCCGAAGTGATAGGCAGAAGTGTAGTAGTACACCCACATTTCGCCAGTTATAAATAAATAAATAAATAAATATCTTTGGGACATTTTTACACAGCACCATCTAGTCCCAAACTAAGCAGAGCTTGTGGTATGGGTACTAGACAATGGATATAATACTGTTTTCTTTATTTTTTTCGTAAATACATACTTATAATACATAAGAAACACTCAGACCAACACAAACACTCAAATAAAATCACCTAGAAAAGTGTACTCAAAAATATGTATTTTACAGTCCCATGTACTAGGGAGCGGGGCATAGATCCAGACTCCGGTCTGCTACCATAAAATAGATAATTTATTGTCTATTCTTATGCTGCTACTGAGAATTTCCTAATGACAAAACCCAAAAACACTTTGCCCGACCCGGGAATCGAACCCAGGACCCCAGGCTCAGCAATCGCGCTTGCAACCACTAGACCAACGAGGCAGTCGAATAATAATGTGGAATACAGTTATAAATTCTTGGATTTGAAGATTAGAACTCGGAATACATGAGAACCTTTTTGTACCTATAATTATGTCATAGTAACCAGTTTTCATCAGTTTCCTGTTACTACCAGGCCACTCAGAAAGTATTGCGAAAAAAAGTTTTTATATATGGGAGACTGGCCAGTTATAATGTTTTTCGAAAATATGATTATTTATAAGTAAAAATAAGTAAGTTCCAATTTCAAAATTTCCCTCCACATTTTTTGCGAGTTAATTCAAAGTATTGTGTCTCACTGAAATATGGATCTGCGCCGGGAACATTTTAGAGCTATGATTTTATACGATTTCAAGTGTCGCCTGAAACCGGATGAATCGTTCGATAGACTTCAAATGGCATTCATGGATGAAGGCCCTTCCAAGGCAACCGTGTATCGTTGGTATAACGAATTCAAGCGCGGTCGACCAACTTTGGGGGATGACGAAAGAAGCGGTCGCCCTTTGACGGCTGTTACCGAAGAAAACGTGCTAGCAGTGAAAAATTTAATCCAAGACAATAGGCGAATTACATATCAGGAGATTCAACACATATTGAAGATTGGATCGGGAAGCGTTCACGAGATTCTACACAGCCATCTTCGCGTGAGGAGGATAGTATCACGCTGGGTGCCGCACAACCTCACCGATGCTCAGAAGCAGGCCCGGGTGGAATGGTGCCGTGATATGCTTAACAAATTTGAAGCAGGCTCGTCTCGGCGTGTTTACGACATCGTTACAGGTGATGAGTCCTGGATTTATCAATACGACCCAGAAACCAAGCGCCAGTCGACTGTTTGGGTGTTTCAAAATGAGCCAACGCCTACCAAAGTGAAGCGATCTAGAAGCGGGGGTAAGATTTTGATCGCTAGCTTTTTTAATTTGACTGGCCACTTGGTATCAATTCCCTTACGGGATCAAAGAAGCATTAATGCCGAATGGTATACTACCAAATGTTTGCCAGAAGTTTTCTCTGTTATAAGCAACAAGCGACCAAACACAGGGCTCCGCGGGCTACTGCTCCACCACGACAATGCACCTGCGCACACCGCACTCAAAACGAGGGACTTCCTGGACAGCACGCCAGTCAAACTCCTGGGTCACCCTCCTTACAGCCCTGATCTAGCACCGTGTGACTTCTTTTTATTCGCAAAAATAAAAAATCAGCTCAAAGGGATACAATTTTCGTCGCGGGAAGATGCGCTGGCTGCGTTCGAGCAGGCTGTAAACGAGGTGTCTGCGGCGGACTGGAAAAAGTGTTTTGAAAACTGGTTTAGGCGCATGAATCTTTGTATAGAGGCTGGTGGAAAGTACTTTGAAAAGATTTGATAAAAATATATGTACGTATAGAACAATTTTTTTTAGTTTCGCAAAACTTTCTGAGTGTCCCACGTACATACTTGGGAATTTGCCTAGCTTTATACAAAGTGGATATGACAATACAACATAACATAGCATCACGCCTGTATTTCCCCAAAGGAGTAGGCAGAGGTGTATAGTACACCCACATTTCGCCAGTTATGTTACTAGTCCCATGTAATAGGGGGCGATCCTATTGACAATACGACATTAAATAAAACCACGTAAACCATAACCCGGATTAACATATAAGCCAATTTTGTTTTTATCCCGGGAAAATAAGTATTTCTGTGATACGCCGAAATACGTGGGCAATTCCGCGGGCAATGCCGCGGGCAAAGTCTAGTACAGGATGTGTTACTTGAGGATTTTGACACAATTTTATAAGTACTTACTTAGACACTATACAGGGTAATGGAAACCTTGATGACGATCGCCCGTTCGAAATAGAGCAAAACGCGTTGCGTTGAACGGCGACCGCTACACGCACGTCCCATTGTATATTATTAGGTGTCCCACTACCTCTTGTGCTAGTCCATGGTACACACGGCTACACATCAAGCTGTAAAACACCAGTAAAGGCTGACCTCGCGTTGGAAGGAAAACCTATACAATGCGAGGTCAGCTTATACTGGAATTGTACAGCTTGATGTGTGGCCGTGTGTACATGTTGTACCGCGGCATAGATTACATAGAACGGAAGCTGTATTGGCATTAAATATTTTATAGACATGATTTCATGTATCATTGAGGTACTTACTAGAAAATGTAGCGACAAACCCCCCACAAAAGAAAGAGGCGCGATTATATTCCATTAATGTTTTTTCCATTTATTTCAGCCTTCATTGCACTAATTGACGTAAAAAACATTTTGAGTTTAGGGATGGGCAATTTTGGAAAATATTGCTGCAATATTTTCAATAAGTATTCTTTCTTTTTGGTGATTTCTTTGACTCGCAAGGTATATCATTTGTGTTTTAAATGCGATTTCAAGCTACATAAAATTTCTGCTTTATTATCTAATAGTTCAGTCTGAAAATAATACCTTAGTTTATATAAAATATTACCTAACTTGGAATATTATACCTACCAAGTTAGTGTTTATGATCGCTAATGAACATTTACGATTACTGTGAGGATTTAATTTCTTAAAAGCAAGCTTAGTTTAACGCAGCATAGGGCGCCCCCCTGCCAGGTGGACCGATGACCTAAAGAACGTGGCTGGGGGGGACTGGATGCGGAAGGCAGAGGACCGAGCGTTGTGGCGCAACTTGGGAGAGGCCTATGTCCAGCAGTGGACTGCGATAGGCTGAGTTGATGATGATGATGATGATGAAGTTTAGTTTTAGTGCTATTTAGTCTGACCCAATGGCGTAGTATTATAGACACAATATCATGATGTACCTACTTTAAAAGAAAATGTAGCGTCAAACCTTCCACAAAAGAAAAGAGGCGCGATTAGTATTCGAGAAACGTTTCTTCCATTTATTTCTGCCTTCATTGCACTTATTGACGTAAAAAGCATTTTGAATTTAGTTTCTTTTTGGTGATTTCATTGACATTGCGATTTCAAGCTACAATAAACTGCTTTTAGTTCAGTCTGAAAATAATACCTTAGTTTAAACATTATTAATTTTAATATTATCTAACTTGGAATATTAAAACCAAGCTAGTATTTATGTTATGATCGCTAATGAACATTTACGACTATTGCAGGGTTTAATTTCTTTGAACCAAGCTTAGTTTTCATCATCTCAGCCGAAAAACGTCCACTACTGGACAAAGGTCTCCCTCAAAGGGGGGGGGGATATACCATAATCGCCACGCTTGGCAGGCGGGTTGGCGATCGCAGTTGGTTGTTTAAATACTCAGAGAACGCTGTTGCCCATCCTCTGGTGAATCCCTTAGTCGCCTTTTACGACACCCATGAGAAGAAAGAGGGTGGTGCAATTCTTATCTTAGCTTAGTTTTGTCGGACTCAAATGCCTTCATTGCAGGGGGTCTACTCCCGTTCAACGATATTCGATAAATCGTACGATTCATCGCACAATTTGCCGGTCAACCATCGTTCCCTTATCATCCCTTATCGCATGCGATGATCGTGTTTTGACGTTTGTTTTTCTCATCTCCGGTAAATTGTATACGACTATGAACCGTAGTCTATCTTAATTGTGCCTTTTTATGTGCCTATCTTTATTATGTAACTATCAGTCGGAACGAAAGTTCGTACTTCGTTTGTCGTTCGTAAAACGCGAGTAAACCTACAGGTAGGTAATGCACTTTTCAACAATGTTTCAACTATCAGGTTTAGTACTTGTAGTAAATATGAATGAATTGATAAAATACCGTTATTTTGCCACAAATACCATTTCGTTTCTAAGCTATTTTTGCGGTTGATCAAAACGTTGGAGTTTCCCACTGGAATTCTAACAATTTAAAGATAACACTACTGCAGTATTAGGTAATACTTTATTTACTTCTAAAACGATGTAAATACGAGCAATACTATTGAATATTAACAATAATGAACCTTTTCGATTAGCGGTGTTTACTTTATGTCACAAGTTTTCTTTTAACAAGGCGTTTAAATTATTTCAGTAATTTTATTACGTTATCTATACAATACTAATACTAATCACTACATAGAATAAAACAAAGTCGCTTTCCGCTGTCTGTCGCTATGTATGCTTAGATCTTTAAAACTACCTGCGCAACAGATTTTGATGCGGCTTTTTTTTAATAGGTAGAGTGATCAAGAGGAAGGTTTATATGTATAATACATGCATAATATAGCAGCATTGCACCCGTGCGAAGCCGGGGCGGGTCGCTATTAATATTATATAGAGGAAAGATTTGTTTGTTGCAATACTACTCGGCCATCAATTGTTTTATTTCAGGGCTGGACAGTAATGTACTACCTATTTACCAACTTTTATTATCAAATTATTAACATTATTCCTAATTATCATATTTAATTTTTTATGACTATCTATAATTACCGTGTTTAATGTGAATAAATGAATTGAATTGAAAAATATGACACTCAAAAAGTAGGTAGGTATTGTTACTCTCACAAAACAACGCCACCTATAATTTCACTTTCATCTCATTTCATCACAATGTTCACGACCTTATCAAATCTAATTGGCACTTTTCTCTTTCCAGAGATTAATTCACAAAATTGCTAGGCATCGCCACCATCGGGTTGTGTACTGTATGCAAGTGAAATTATATCGGATGCACTACGGAGGGTAGTGGAAGATTAGTGCCGGAAGATTCCAGATGGCGACCGCGGCCCCTGCTGCATCGTGCATGAGCACAGAACATGGCTGCGTCATGTTCGACTGCCTCGTGCACCTCTGGGAATGGTGAGTGTTTATTGCATAACCGTTAGATAACTTTAATAGTTTTTATCCTTTCTAGTTATCCATTAGTACACATAATAGAAAATCCATGGTTTGCGCGACTGATCGGCTGTTTTACGAGTCGACGAGTCAACTAGTGAGGAAACCTGAACACTTGACAGTGCTCCATACAGTTCTCGATGGTGTGTGGTCTGCCAACCCACACTAGGTCAGCGTGGTGGACTAAAGCCTTAATCTTCTCATCTTGAGAAGAGGCCCGTGCCCAGCAGTGGGACAATAATAAGCTGACGATGAGAAGCAAGAACAGACTGGAAAATAGAGAACAAAAAAAAAGGTCAACAAAGTTTATTACGTTACGTTTATTCTATCACTTAAAAGAGCAATAAATCCAATTCTCAATAAAACAAATCATAAGAAAATTCTATCGAGGCAAATATCATTGATCGAGGCAAATATCATTGATCGAGGCTTTATTATAATAATTTTTAATGTTGATGGAAGGGAATGCTGTCCACGTGATTATAATATTTAATGTTCTGCTTAACACTTTTATAAGCAAAGGTGAAATTATCATAATACCCATTGTTGCCACATAGTTATAAGTAAAATTATGTAGGTAATACATTGTATTTAAGTACTATACAATGGCATTGTATCAAATCAAAGTAAAAACGTTACGTGAAGATCTTGTAGTTTGTGCTTAACTTCAATTAAAATGCATGCATTAAAAGTTGAGTGGACACCGCGAATCAGCAAACTCAGCGTAGGGCTGGTAGGGCGCCCCCACCAGCCAGAGGACCGACACCTCAACAAGGTACCTGGGGTGGACTGGACGCGGAAGGCGGATTACTGAGTATTTTGGTTTTGGACGCAGCTTGGGAGAGGCCCATATCCAGCAGTAGACTGCGATTGGCTCAGTTGATGTTGACGAAGAAAAGTTTTTATTTATGTCCGGCTCACCCTGGGCAATTAGCTTCGCAACATATAATCTTAATATATAATGATAATCTTTTCATCACCCCATGAGCACCCATACATGCAATAAATTCATAAAAGTAAAATCAGGAATAATATATGATAATTATAATATATACAATGAATAGTTTGTAAATGAGACGAGGAGAGGTTCTTTGAGTTTTTTTCTTAAACACAGATTGTTTTGTGTCCGTGGAAAATCTAAATAGCACTAAGCCCTATATGTAATGGTTTAATTTGGGCTATTTGCACGAAACATGTTACATATTGGTGTTATAGAAGGTATAGTTCTGCATGATTCGCCAGCCAGCTTTTGTCATAAGGGATATTGATCGAGTCACCTAATTGATATTTAATAGACCCGGGTCGTTTGATGATTGCCCGCTTTTAAGCCACAACAAAATTCTCAACTCTGCCGCAGTAATATCGAGGCGTCAAATTATAACTTCACGATAAACCAAGTTTATAAAACATGCTACAAAAAAGGCGATGAAATGAGTTTTCCAAGTTTATACGTAAAGGTTTATCATTAAAGAGTCGTATCCGGTCGGTAAATGGTAGAAACAGCTGCTATAGACGATCGAGATTGCTTATAAATGTTGTGGTTTTATGAAAAAACTTTATTAAAGTTTCCTATTTGATATCTGAATTACGTTTCGTGGTACATCGTTAACATGATATGTCAAAAGCACATAAAGAAAGTTAAAGGTCTCGAACATGTAAATATTTCATAAGGTTTTCCGTTACTTTCTACCTACATATTTCATAAAGGTGCCGATGTTCCCATTTACATACCCACTTTATCTCAACGAAGATATGTCGTAGATCTGCTGGTAAAATAAGAATAAGTGCCATTCGTAAATACTACATCACTTTAAGGCGCATGTAGCCGCCAAGTGGTGCCCCATCAGTAAAAAAATATTACTCGCTGAATATATCATTTATTCGCTGAATATATCATTTCGGCTGAAATGATGAATATATCATTTATCGAAAATTCGTTTAAAAAAATTGAAGTATAGGTACTGTAGTTTAATCAGAAACTATCAACTCTGTAAATTATAGTTCGCTGTAGTTGTAGATAGAAAAAGTGCGAAAAACGGCCACTTTTGGCACTTTTTTCGATAAATTATGTGTTCAGCGAGTAATAATCTTTTTAATGATGGGGGTGCCATTTGGCTGCTACATGTGCCTTAACATTTCTCGCTTCAAAACTTAGTTTTAGAAAGCTTAAAACACTCAGACGTAAATATCGATCGTGGTTTCTGAAAGTTATTTTCCTGCAGGTAGAACAAAATGACCGTCAACGTTGTCTCTTCGCCGAATGAAATATTAAAGCTTCGCTGTGGTTTCGTTCTGTGGCTGTAAATAGTGTGGACTGCAGACTGTGCAGTCTGTGACAGCCACAGAAATAGAAAAATAGAATGGATGTAATCACAATTTTACTTGCGATTCATGCGTGGCAACTTTCGTGAAAACCACGCCTCCCATGTTAACGTCATTAATGTTTGAAAATTAACTTTAATCAAATTTACGTTACAGCTTTTGTTTCTGCAGTTAGAAACAGCGTAATAAAGCATTTTTGCGGGTTTTTTTTACAGTATTTACGGAAACAAGTCATAAGGCGTACTGAGAAAGGTTTTGAAATGCCCTGCACTTTGGGCAGTGTTGGCACGCGCGCCCCGCCCACTTTTCCATTCTATCTATCTATTTCTGTGGTGACAGCTGTCTAGCTTGTGTACTTACTACTTGTGCCACGGAAACTGTCGCCTGTCGGAGTCCTCATCCACCACAAAGCCATAGCTCTCGTAACTGCGCAGTAGATATAACATCACACAATACCTAAATATGTTAGTTTGTATTGTTTCGGTCCATGTCTTCGGTTTTGCTGTTTAATTTCTGTTTGTTGTTGTAGTATCAACATAATTTCACGGTTGTTTTTATAAAAATCTATATATACATGTATAGGTAACAGAATAAAATCTTCTCAACTCAGCCTATCGCAGTCCACTGCTGGACATAGGCCTCTCCCAAGTTGCGCCACAACGCTCGGTCCTCTGCCTTCCGCATCCAGTCCCCCCCAGCCACGTTCTTGACAGAAAGCTATTCCAATGTCTAATTTAATAAAATCAATCGATTTTTCCAAAAGTCTGTGTGTCAACATCCAACTCAACTCTGTGTTACACAATAATAACGCAACATTCTACGAATACTATTCACTTGTTTTAGTAAAATGTAAGATAATGTTTTCGTGCGATTTCAGTTTCGAAAATAAAACGTCTATTTCCGGTGTAACATTTCAACATTTCCATTGTGAGACGTTAGCTTTTCTGTGCCATCGTTCCATGGTGTTGCTCTGTCTAACATTAGAGTGTGTATACCGGTAATGAAAAGTCTAGACGTATTATGAAAATGCCAGACTTTGTTTAGGCTGTGTGTAGGTATGGGTGTGCTGCTACGTTTGACTGACATAGACCTATGTTAGGTTTGAAGTTTTTTGTTGTTACCACAGATTACATATTAGTTTGTTGTTACGATATTCGTTGTTTCGTGCTTTCGTCATTAGATTATTCGTTATTGCAAACATTCGGCGCCGTGTCATTTATATAGCGTATCTTATTTCGAAGTTACGTAGCACACTCGTGTTTGTTTGAGATAGCAATAATTTGTTCAGATTTATTTAGACTTTTAATTATTTTTATTTATTGAGATGAAACGCTTTGGGCGCTTCTTGTTTTATTGCTGGAGTCAATAATCGAAATATACTTGTACACGATAAGCTAAAATTAAAAAAAAAATGACTTCTTATTATGTTCTCCCGAAATCCACAAATTTTCGAGATATTTCAAAGGAGAATGGGCGGATCTGCCCCACATTTGTAAAGCAGTAGTAAGATAGGTACCTATACAACATTATTTTTTTGTATAGTGCAAACATTAAAAACCCCAAAAAGATTTCCATCATAACTATCTGAGAATATGTTTACTTCGGTATTTTTTTCGAAATTACAAAATTAAATGCTTTTACACTTATATATAGTGACTGTAATTTCTCCGGCCGAAAGCGAAGAAAGTCGTGCACGGGCTGCCTGATACACGGAAACTTATCGTGCTAAACTTCCTGGGTCTTAAGGACCTATTCACCATCCGCCGACGTACTGATAAACAATAATAATGAAATCGTTTTTTTTTTTTTTTTAGGTTAAATGTAACTTTGTATAAAAACTATTCCAATCGATTTTTCTCATGATTCTGACCAAACTATTTTCAGGTTTGCACTATATTAAAACTAACTTTGTATATGATAACCAGGTAGGTCATTTGCCCTCGCCGCCGCCGGCGAGGCTTGCCACAAACCGCGATCCGTGAAACGCGTTGCCCACCCTATACATCGAAAGTCACTTGCGAGAAAACCCTTCCCAATGCAGCAACGGCTGCCAGGGGGGACCAGAGGCGGGGTCCCCCAGCAATGCTCCAAGCCGAGGTCCTAGCCCTTCCCTTTAGGAGGCCCTTATGCGGTTACTGCAACCGGTTTCCTGCCTTGCCTGCGATTGAGTCCATAAAAAAAAAAGTATGTGATAACCGCGAATTGGAAACTGACGTCTCAAAGAAGTGTATGTAGTGGCCATAGAAATCTAAATAATAAGGTAATAGAAATGGTTGACTGCCTCGTTTATCTAGTGGTCGCAAGCGCGACTGCTAAGCGTGGGGTCCTGGGTTCGATTCCTGGGTCGGGCAATGTGTTATTGGGTTTTTTTAAATTAGGAAATTCTCAGTAGCAGCCCGGAGTCTGGATTTGTGCCCGGTTAGTGGCAATAGGCTCGCCCCCTATTACATGGGACTTATAACATAACTGGCGAAAAGTGGGTGTACTATACACCTCTGCCTACCCCTTCAGGGAAATACAGGCGTGATGTTATGTTGTTATGTTGTAGAAGTGGTAAAGGCGCGTGAACTTGACGCCGCGTACAAATGTCTCGTAGGACACCAGCACAGACACCAGTGCGAGAACCGTTTGCTTGATCATCAGTGCAGTTTTGGACTTAAGTACTTTCATAATTTTATTTTTATAAACAGCCGTTATTCAGCCGTAATTAATTATTTCGTAGTAAGATTAGAACAACAAAACCATAAATACTTTCGGATATATTTTTACATCGCCTAGATATCGGTTTAAAAATCTTTTTATTTATGATACAAAAGAAAACTTCATAAACGCACCATGTAATCTCATGTAATGTAACCAATATCGATACCGTACCCGAAATCGAATCGAACGCTCATATCGGTTGTTCTGAATAGCCCCGAAAGTAACTTACGGTACGACTGGTACGAGTAAGATATCCAATCGAACGGATTCGGCAAGTTATCGAAATGTTCTGAATCGCACTGCCGGAGTCACAAAAATTGTATTTTTCAGCATATCTAACAGCGGATTTTTCAGGCTTAGTTTATTTTGCATTGAATACTAGAAACATGGTGGGCATAATTGCGTATTTATGTGTTGGTAACGGCAAACCTGCGACACGCATTCCGGTATTAAAATACAGTGGATAACATTTCTTTTACCTTATTATGCTATTATCGATGCTAGGCAGGGTCCGAGGCAGCACCAACAGTATCCTTAGCGTTGTGGCAGACCGAATAGATTGCCCAATTTTGTTGCGGGCTATTCGGCTGCATACGGAGAAATGAGTGTGATCAGCGATATTATTTTAATATCATATGTATCGCTGATTACATCCATCTCCACGATTTATTATTTTTATGTAAGTCGTTATATCTATGTGTATATGTCTCTCTTTTACTAACATAGTTCTTAAGTTGTACTAACAATTATGGACCACGGTCTGAAAATAAATGATTTAATAATAATTATTTAGATTTCTATGTGTGTAGTGCACTTATGGTTAAAATTTCAAATGGTATCTTGAAGTTTGTTGACTATAATATCATATCATTTATTTCTTTGCAAAATATAAAGAAGTTGGTAGTAGTTTTAGTAGTAGTAGAGCTGCTTGTGAAGGATCTCGTCCGGGAAATTACTATCACTATAACTATTTCTACCGCTAAACAGTAATAATTGGATTGCTGTATTCCGTTCGGTGCGAAGCGTTTGTGTACCACCGGTGAAATTACAATCACAAAGAGACTCCATTTTTAGGTCCAGTTTGGCAAACGCGATTTGTAGTACCATTTAGCCAACAACCTGGTTGGTGTTGCAGTTGTTATGGGCAAAAGCAACCGCATAATATAGGTGGGCCTTTAGCTCGTTACGCCATCAGCCCCCCTAGCCAAGTTGACAATCTACACAATCTACAATCGTCAACGCTAATAGAAAACGATCAAAATGTATGGGAATGACATATCTCAACGAAAAAATCATTCGTTTTCAATATTGATTGTATTTATTTATGCAGTCAAGCCATCATGATAAAAATTAAAGAAAGAAAGAAAAAAATGTTTATTTGCGTCTAGAGTGACGCACAAAATTTCCAAAAACAAAAGAAAAAACCGGCCAAGTGCGACTCGGACTCGCGCAGTAAGGGTTCCGTAGCTCTCAACGACCTGATACTCCATAAAAACTGATTTAATTTACGAGAGTTTATCAGAAGACAGCAACGCACAGTGCGCGAAATATGAATTTTTGCATGTCTTTCTTACGCAGGTACCACCACATATGTCTATGTTTGTCTTATTTTTAGTATTTGTTGCTAAACTACATAATATGCACTACATTATGACCAAGTTTGACGCTGGTATATATTACCGTTTTGAAGATAGAGCAGGAACAAAAACGTTGAAAAAAATGCATGTTTTTTGAGGTTTCTTGTATGGGGACCCCCTTTGCTTTTAGACTTTTTTTTTGTTTTTAGTATTTGTCGTGATACACCTCATAGCAACACATATTCTGAGAAAATTTCAACCAGTTACCTATTACCGTTAAAAAGATACAGCTCTGTGACAGACAGACGGACGGACGGACGGACAGACGGACGGACGGACGGACAGCGTAGCGAGAGTAATAGAGTCCCGTTTGGCACCCTTCAGGTACGGAACCCTAAAAACATGACAAATAAGGTGCACAGTCAAGAAGTGTGGTAAGATATCCGTCACATCCGCGCAAAACGGCCATCGCTAAGAAAATTGCTGTGCACGGAGCAGAGCCGTTGGTTTTCAGCGACGATAATATTATAAACTATTATAGCTGACGCCGTCGTCGCCACCACCGCCGTCGCCCGCCGCTTCGCTCCCGTGATGTAGATAAAAAGACGTATCCTATTTAGGGCTGCCATACGCCCGGGTTTCTCCGGATTTGTCCTTGAAAAGATTTAATTGAATTATTTCCAACCCGGGAGCATAACGAACAATTTTTACGGTCGCGAGTTCAAACAGAAATCCCATGGAAAAAAGCACTCAGTTTTTCCGGAATTTCCAATTTTCCTTGCGACTTTTCCAATTATTTTTTTCCATAAAAACCTTATTCAGACTATTACGAAGACAAAAAAGCCAAATCGGTCCAGCCGTTCTCAAGTGATGCACTTACCAACGAACAGCATTAAATAGACGTCTGTGGTCTGAGTAGTTTGAGTATCGGACTGCTGATCACGCGGTCGTGGGTTCGATTCCCACAGGACACAAATATTTATGTGATGAACATAAGTGTTTGTGTTGGTCTGGGTGTTTCTTATGTATTATAAGTATGTATTTACAAAAAAAATGTATAAATGTATTATATCCATTGTCTAGTACCCATAGTACCTACAAGCTCTGCTTAGTTTGGGACTAGATGGTGCTGTGTGAAAAAATATTTATTTATGTCCCAAAATATTAATAGATGCTAACTCTGTCTGTCTGTTTTTTATCTTTTTATGACTAAACCTCTGCACCCATCGTAATGAAATTTGGCAAAGAGGTAGCCTGGGACTTGGAGAAGGACATACGGTCAGTCACGACAGCCAATCTCAACGGAGACTAGCCATCTGCGCGGGACATATTATAGTGCAAAAGTGAGTGCGCAAACACAGGTGCACTTCCTATTCCTTCACACTCTTAATCCGATGGGACGGAAATCCGACACGACCGGAGAGGGATCCCGGGAACATAAACAGTACCCGAAGATTGAATTAGACGCGTGCGAAGCAGCGGGCAGAAGCTAGTGTTAATATTACCACTAAATGCGTATGTTAACGAAACGTAACGTAGAACGTTACGTTTGTAAATCTCGCCAGTGGATATTTTTTCCCAGTTTTTAAAATCTCATACAAAATGCATTTATAATCCATCAACGCATTATCTTAACTACGAACTGGATTCATTTCAAGTCCGGTCATAAAATAACAAGTTATTAAATATGTCGTTAAGGTACCTACATTGCGTAAACCAATTTAGCTTGATTCGTTTATTTCCGTCGTTAATTGTGCAAAACAGGTCTATTTCTGTGTTCATGGCGTTTCTTTAAATATCGTGGTTCTTTCAACAATCTTCGCCGTTCATCTAATCTTAGATCAAACGTTGTTTTTGGCAGGGAAAGTAAATTTTGGTTCCACATCAATTCGGTCTCACAACTCAGCCGGTCGGTAACAAGTCTCCGCTTCCTATCAAAATGAAGGTTTGCGAAATTGAAATTTTATGTTCAATTTAAGTTCTCATCTATTGGAGATGGTTGCTGTTGTAATGTTATGCTGCGCTGCTGTCAGATCTATATTTCCACGCATATTTTTCATCTTCTTATCGCGTCAATGGTTCATCTTAATATTCTTTGAGTAAAATGTGACGATTTCAATGGCGTTTTCAGTGATTCGGGCACAAGAGACACACCAGCAAGTGTGATATGATGAATTGCTCTGGTTCACCGCAGTCATAAGGAGCAAGATTTAGGGTCCCTAAAACCCCATTCACACATAATTATTAGTCTATAGCGACCAACCTGAGTGCGAAGTGCCCCGAGGGGCAGAATATGCTGAAACTAATCATAAGTCACCTACATCTGTAATAATACTATATTCTAGCAAATAAATAATTTGATTTTGATTAGAATTGAATACGATTTAGCGGATCACGGCGGATTGGATCAGTCCCTCACTTTTAACGGCCATAATTAATATCCTATCTATCCACGATTTGCCCAACAAGAGATAGAAATTTTACATAAGCTCAATACAAAATATGTCAAATTTCTATATCTAGTAGGGTAAATCGTGATTAGATTGGATATTAATTTCGGCCGTAAATCACGCAACTGAATATGGTTTACCCGATAGCGGGGAATTTTACCACCTGGGTTTCAATGAGATGTCGCCGGCTCCATTTTTCTGCTGCCAAAAAATACAAGCAGGAGTCTAACTGTCAACATCCCCTTGACAAACACCAAAACCCTCCAGGTTGTCTCAAGAGCCATTTTTTGCGCAGCTCACAATCTACCAAACACCATCCAGCTGCCGCCAGATGCAAACTATGGGTCGGAAAGCACTCAAGGTCAAGCAAGACCAAGCAGTTGCAGACTTTGTTATATTTTTATGAGATGTGAATAAAGCTGAAGCTGTGAACCATAAACATAAGCAAAAGCTTGTAAAAGTACCTCATATTATATTTCTCTGTAATTTCTTCCTTGCTTTTACTTCCATATTCCAAGTGCACGACCCGAGTGCTTCCATTCCCAAAGGTCAAATTTGATTTTACAAGACTGTCCTACTTCGATATCAAAGGTTTTCCATTTGGACGTTTCAAAGAAAAATATTTACATTTTTCAGCTACATTGCTGGCACGCGTACTATTAATATATCATTACATTTTATTGTGTCCATTTGACACAAAAACGTACTGCGGCCAATGTCTCTTACGATCAATACTATGTTTACTATTTTACAAGTATTTTAGGAAGGTTACTTTGTAGACTTATTTGTCCCTGCTTTACTGGAAATTGAAGCACGAGGACGCGGCGACTCTGTCCGCAAACGGCAGTAGATGAGTTTCAATTAGGCGATTGGATCATGGCAAGCAAGCTAGACCTTTCATTACACACATATCTTATCCTTTAGAAATAAATGTTTGGCTTTTATGTGACTCATTACGCGTTAAAAATCCCTAGCAAATGCGTACAGCAAAGACTGGCTGAGAATTCCGGTTTTGAGGTCAAAGGCTGTTGAAGACGGCAAATGAACTGAGAGCTGTTCAGCCTTCATGGAAGCCTTTTATGTAACGGACGCTTTTAATCAAATTCATTATGAATTAGTTATTTTAGTCTAATTAATTTTATGAGAAAATGAAATGAGCATCAAAAGATTAAAAACCAATGAGCTCTAGTTTAGGTTTAGGTTATAAACTTAGAAAAAAAGAAAATGAAAGGTTGACTGAAGTGTCAGAAAACAGATTATATGATTACGTTTATGATCCTATTTGTAGGTAAGTCGGTCGTAACATTAAGGTAGTAACTAAGCTATTTTACCATGTGAAATCAAAGACCATATGTCCTAGGTATTTGGTATCATCAACATCAAACTTGGCTACATCGATGACGAATCTGGTGGCGCGCCGCAACCCACAAAAGCTGGGTCTGATGAATATATAATCGATATGTTAGCATGAGTCGCACCGTGAACAATCCAAGTAGGGTCATTACTATTCATCACGGAAAGGGGTCAGTCGTCGGTTTGATTTCCATTGGCTCATAGCTCGTATGCCATGCAGATCACGCAGTGACATCTGGCCAAAATTGGTACCTTGAATCTGACGCACTATTTCACTTGGCTCATATCCGTTATTGTCGGTGTGGCCACGAATAATTCTCTGCATCTCATGATCAAGGGAGATAGGAATACAGAATAAATGATTAATTGTAGCCAAAGGGTCGGTCTCTTATGAAAAATGTATGTGCGCACTTTGTTAATTCCGGTAAGCCCCAAGCTCATTTTTGATGTAAAATATGAAGTCCGGAACATAATTTGGACACACTTTGGCGATAGTCTTTTCCCTTTTCATAATGTGTAATCTAGTAACATCAGCTTTATAATTTACAGTAGATGTGACATTAACATCAGCAGCCTTATTCACGGTTTCTTTAGTTTAAAATAAACCTTTTAACGAGGGATTTCATGCACGTCCAAATAATTTACGACCAGATTTTTCTTTCAAGGTAATGGTTTTGGCTTTATCCACGTAAATAGGTGTTCAAATCGGAAAGTGATTTGCTTTCTCTTCGTCATTTGTATCTTTTATATTTACAGACCAGTATTTCTTCTACTTTCGAGGTCTTTATAGAAACTTAGTTAATATAAAAGTAATTAGCAGATACTCTTCATGAGAAAATAACACCGATGGAAGTGAAAATTAGATAGTATTCCCAAAGAGGCAAGTTTTTCAATCAATCAACATTACCTTTGTAGGTACTTATTATAGCTCAGTTAGCAGACAGCTAATTAATGTTAAAGTGATAATAATAACAGAGTACAGGCGAGAAATAGGAGGTACCTACAAGAAACAATGAAAGCTTACGGATACTACGCATCAGATGGCACACTTTTTGCTTCTTACTTCTTATAGTTCGATGTTTTCATTTGATTTGCATTATGGAGTTCGAAATAGAATACATTAAGATGAAATTAAGATAAAAAAAACCATTAAGATATAGTTCATCTTAATCAAAGTCATATCGTATAGATTGACGTTCGAATTAAAATTTCTACAAATACGCGAAAATTGACGAACTAATGGAAACAAACTAATGAGAATATTATAAAGCTACAAAATATCTTTAGAAAAAAATTAGCTATTTTGGCAAACTAGGAAGACAATGTTGGTTTGGTTGTTTTTTCAATCAATCTTATTCGAACTAAGAGCGAAACTAAACTAAAGTAATTAAGACCATGTAACAATAAAAAAGTTCTGCCTATCTACGAAAAATTTCCATACATGTTTTTTGTCCCATTAATTTTCATATTTTGTGATTGTATGGATGTTTTTTGTGTTTTTCGCAATTAGTGCGTTTGAAAAGAATAATAGGAAGTCGATTTAAAAATAACGTAATACAATGGAGATTCGCAGCAGGTGTAACGAAACTGTGTCGATAACGAATAGATTTTCACTTGTTTTGGGAAACAAAGCCACGTTTGTCGGCCGCTCATGCACCGGCGAGTTAATTGGTAAAAGTGAAGCTTTTCTTTGTCCACTAGTAAGAAAGGCAAATAGAAGAGTAGGCGCGTTTTTGTATTTTGAATCATGCCAAGTACAGTCGACAGCATGCCACTGGTAACAGTTTGACATTGACAGCGTCTTTATTTAGTAGGCAGTAAGGGCGGATTTCTTATTCAACAACAACAATAACAGATGCGCTGTTGACCGCTTTTCTGCGGTTTGCACAACGTGTTGGTATTGACGTACCCGAAACGCAATTATTGAATTAACAGATTTAGCGCCTATTTTATTTATATTTATGTAAGGAATGTAGGTAGGTATCTTCTTGTGTTTAGAAAGTGCTCGCACTCCATTATAGAGGGGTTTAAAAACAAAAAAAACAACTGCTAATTTAAGAATCGATAATAAACAAGCCGGAACCGGTTTGTTATTATCAATACCAGACGGTAAAATCTCTCCTTTAACTCGTGTGACTCGATATGACCGTTAACGAACCCAGTATTCAAATTAAATTTATTAACATTTATTTCCAAACTGTAACCCTTTGCAACTCATACCTATAGAGCAAGCTATAGAGCCTTCGCCTTCGACACAAATCTCCGTCTTTTTCACTCTACAGGAATTCAAATCACCTTATTGGCACGCCGTCGTCGGACTCGTCGGACACAGGTAAAACCGGTATTATACGGTAAAAATGAAGACCTTCGACTTTGTGAGTTATTTAATTTGTTTGGAGGACAGTTTTCATTAGCTGCTTTATAGATGTGCCAGTGATGACGTCTGTGGTCGTCTCTCTCTGGCGCGTATGTTGTCCGTAGCACTGTCTCATGATCCTCCTCCCACTCAATGTGGTGGTTGCCGCGATGCTAGTACGTTACTACTCCACCAGTCGACGGCGGACGGCCGCGAGCGTTCTCCGATTCAATCACTAATCGAAATTAATTTTATTGTAAATGCGGTAAAATAAAACAATCAAAGTGATAATCATAAATGAAAAGTAGTCGACAAATATGAAAAACTTGTAACTGAAGTAAAGTAAAGTAAACTTGTAACAGTAGATGGGAACAATAAATTAGATTTAAAGTTTTTGTGTTTAGTGTAAAGTGTCCATAGTGTTTCTATAACTTGAGTGTTATTTACTTAAAATATTGCAGTAAATGAAGCAACATATCCTCCGAGGCAGAAGAGTGTTTGATGCCGCCAGCGAATAAGGTACGGCAAACCGGATATTGTACTAGATACTACAGTCGTTCGACTAGTTTAGTATAATTATAGTCGGTATATATTATTATATCCCCCCCTTAATTGGGGGAGGCCTATGTCCAGTAGTGGACGTCTTTCGGCTGTAATGATATATTATGAGACTTAAGAAAAAGGATTTTGAACTTTTTATCTTTGTTAAGTTGAAGAATTTTCCCCAAGGCGGCTCGAATGCATCAAAAGTTTAGTCACGCGATGTTTAAATATTTGTCGATGAGATAAACATTGGTGGTTGAGTGCACAGAGCACGCCACCCTCGAGTGTGCCGCGCCAGGTGTGGTGTCAACAGGTGGACTCGGTTCTCTTACACGTTTGTTTTTTAATTAGGTATACATCTCTTAGAAAAACCCTCTGAAAGATCCATCACAGATGCAAGATATGACTGCAGCTATACATATATCTACCTAAATGTTTTATCTGTTATCTGGTTGTTTCTTAATTTAACTTACAGCAGAGAAACACTTGAATTTAAATTAGTGCAACTGATACGTTTAAAGAATGACCTACTTAGGAGCCAACTGAATAT
The DNA here is from genome assembly GCA_949699075.1 of Asteroscopus sphinx. Classification (NCBI taxonomy): domain Eukaryota; kingdom Metazoa; phylum Arthropoda; class Insecta; order Lepidoptera; family Noctuidae; genus Asteroscopus; species Asteroscopus sphinx. The sequence goes on along the minus strand of OX453022.1, from coordinate 12,466,139 downwards.
CAAAGGTTATCACCACATTTAGGTTCCAAGAAAGTAGGTATTTTATTAAAAACTTAATAAACATGATCATAACAGTAGTACAAATCAGATACTAACAGCAAATAAAACGTTTCAAGTAACCGAGATGAATTCGTGGGACTTGCACCCTAAACTATGAAACTAGATGAGTATTCACAAGCACATGACCATTTGGCTATAGAATCAGTTTTTGCTACAGCTCAACTAATTTCACGGTTCATACTTTTTGCATTGGCGGATACACGCGAGGCTTCATTACCCGTATTCAAAAGAGATTCTTTATTTCGCTCATGAGTCACTCTATGTGACAATTCAGCTGCTATCATGTTGGTAAAACAAATTGCCAATATTTTGGCACAGACCAGTAATCCTCCGGAGGCTTACTGGTCTGTGTATTTTGGATACATCAAATATGGAGGGACGATGTGTCATCGTCTGTACAGTAAACATCAACTTCTAATATTCAACCTCACAGAAGTCTTTTCTTACGTTGATCGTCTTTGTGGCAGGTAGTTGAACGGACCTTTTGCAAGCAATTAATTTTTTTGAGACCTTTGTTCCGTCGTAGTGGGAAATATCTCATATAATATTGGATAGCGGCGAGACATTCAACGCTATAAGATTTGTTTGAGAAGCACTTGTTACTACAAAATCTTTTTTACTGTGTATATTTGTGACATTATGGCTATTACTGCGAAAAACATTGATGGTATTAAAATATTCATGGAATCTTGTACAGTTAACTGCATATCAATGGTAGCTAAACCATTATAACCGACTTCAAAAAAGGAGGTGGTTAAGTTACCATCGATACGCTTGAATCTGTATGTGGCTTGAATGTGGGTAGGTACTAGGTATTCCTTACTTATCGGATTTATGCTTTGAAAGTAAAAATAAAACTTGTTGCTCTATGTTCAATTTATTGTCTTGGAATTTACAATAGAATAAAAAGTCCTGGATTAATTGCCATGAATTGGGCAACTTTTTAATTAGAACTCCACTAGATCCACCAAACTTGCTTCAGAAGAATCTGACAATATAAACTGCAAATCCAAAAAAAAATACATTTGAAATCATGACAATAACAGTGGGATACAGGCGCAAAGATAAATAAATAATCGTGAGAAGGGCAGACGGTAACGGATAAATATAACTGGAACAAAGCTGAGAAGCGGTTTTGTTCCTTGAAAAATATTGATATAATCAAAAGAAAAGCCTACCTTTGATGCAATCGGGATAATGATCCAATTGAATCTATATATAGCAACAGCGTTCGTCTGTCTTCTAACTACGGAGTGACATATTCCGATAAAGGAATAAGCTCCTTAAATAAGATTTTTAAAAAAATCTAAAGAAGCCTAAAAAAACAAGTTAATAAGAACACTGTGGTGTGTCTGCAAGAACAATAACGGCATTGAGCAGGATTTCATTAAGTCCTTTCGCACGATTCCGATAAAGGATTTATCAAAGTGAGGCAATAGTAGGTACTTCCGTGGTTCACAGCTGAGGTAAGATATGGGTTGTAGTGGCATCCCCCTTGGCCCCGCGTTCCACCCCGCAGGGTGAGTGCCCGGCGCGCGCGCACATCGTCATCTACAAGTTCCACAACGATCAACGCTCAACAAAAAACTTTCTTTCCTTTTCCAGTTTTGTTGCGTTTGTTTCAATAGTCATTTGAATAACTCCAAGATACCAATTTGGTTAATGATTTTAAATTAGTTTTTGATCCAAATTGATTTGCCCTTGCCCGTTTTGAAATGTTCATCGTTTTTGTTACTTCAACATACCTATAATTCATTTTTTGGTGCGGTTGGTGTGGAGGTTGTATTATTTTCCTTGAAAAGAATAACGATACTTGTTTATGCACATTTTGAATATTATTAGTCACCTGAGAGCTGAGGATTATCAGAAATTTCATCATCATCATCATAATTTCAGCTGAAAAACGTCCACTGCTGCCACATAGGCCATAATCTATAATCACCACGCTTGGCGGGCGAGTTGGTGTTCAACATACAACAACAACATAGATCAACAAAGATCATCATTACAACATAGATTTATCATATAGACCAAAACCTAAATCAATTCAAGTATTCGTTATCATAGAGGATATTGGAAGAACTTGCAGCGGTTGCTCGACTCGGGAACACGCCTACTTACTTCCTTTTATCTAGAGTGGTTTTTTAATAAGCTTGGTTTGATATTTGCAGTCAAGGCAGGAATACTTTTCCATTCCACATTATAGCTTGTGAGGTCGCTGAGAGCTATCTGTTCTTCGACATTTAAACGATGGCACATTGCGCAGATTATTGCGAAGCAATTCGAAGCGTGAAAGGAACATTGGAATGCAGCGGACGTCTCCGTTCTATAGAACCTTTATATCTTTTAAACGAAATCTCTGCTGTTTGTGTTCTCAACCTTATATTACTTTAATAGTTTTCAAATGTTTGTTAGGTAGGTATGTGCTATGGTTTTAAGCTTAGCTAAGTTCTAATCTTTTTATGTAGCTGCCCATAATATTATACAAATTTAATTTTACTATAATTTAACCATTTTATTAGTAGCGCTTCTAATTCATTGCTTATTTAAAAGTCGTCCATTTTAGGCTTACCAAAGTAGTTTTAAGTCAGTCGTATTAAGTTAGTTAAACAAGCAAGATACAACGAAAGTCCATCAACCCGAGTATTATCATTTCCATGAGAAAGGTTATTGTCCAAAAGTATAAGGAAGTAGGTACTTATAGCAGCCATATGTTTATGTATTAGCGTAGTATCCCCTAGTAGTCTGTGGTATTAGCTGTTTTACAGAAAATCGTCACTTGACTCGCTTCCTAGTAAAAGCTAAATATTTGAGGTCAACTGGTATCAGATATTTCCTCTTTCTCAGACGCATAGCCGTAGGAAATAAGCTTCCTGCTTCGACGTTGGATTAAATTCTTGGAATGTAATTTCATCGCGACCCTTTTAATGCGTTGCAAAGCAATAAACAGATTTAAGATCTTCGTAGGTAGATACATACATACCTACAACACCTACACCTATTATCAGTAGTCAGGCTATTTAATTAACATCACTGTTATAACAGCCCTAACCGAGTTTATAACTATCTAAATTAAACTTCATCTACGATATTCTGCTGGGCAATCTATTAAATTAGCGACATTCTGCGTTACGGTCGTTTTAATGTTTTCACAGAATATCTGGGAAATAACTGGCAAATTGAATGATCTTTAAATAATACTTACCTGTGCACGAGTAAGGGCACAAAACAGATCTAAGTGCATATAACTTCCAAGAAACTTATAAGGCTTCGCGTTGATTAAAACTCTTATTGTCATTATAAAAATAAAGTGGGTACCTACCTAAAAATAAAGTGGGTACCTACCTACCTACCTACTTAATATTTACATCGCATCGCATCGTAAGGAATATGGGTATTTTATTGGCTCGCATGTCATATTCATGTTTATAAATACGATTTCATTAAACATGACCATGTTATTATTAATCCCTATAATTCACACTGACATGATGATGATGCATCTGACGGAAGCCTAATTCTAAACGATAGAGATCGGTTTGCATACAGCACCCATTAAATTACAGCCTTATAAAGTACCTACGTACCTACTGTGAGAAGAATCCTGTCGACCATTACCGTGGTATGCAGTTAGGTGACCGGTCGATAGGTACTGCAGGCTGCGGCGGTTACGCAACACCTGTGGCTGGCTCAGGGCACAGCCGCTTAGCCGTTTATCTTGAGAGTACAGTTACCACGTTTGCCTTACACCCACTCTGCAAGGCTGTTTACATTATAAACTAGGTCCCTAACATTAAGCCTTCTAAAACACACACGTGTGACGGATAGTGCGTGATAACGATTTTGTCATACCTAGGTACTTTGTAGTCGCTTACAACAAACTGTTCTGAATTTTAAACTTTGTTTCATTCTCGATAATTATTGTCATTTCGCAAATCGTGGTGATGAGGCTTGGGCTTTATGCAATGGATGCTCAAAAATTACTAAATTATTCATTAATTTGGAATTTGCTACTTTTTATTTCAAACATATCGTAAATATTGCTTAGGAGATATCGCTTATGAAAAATCGCAAATCTGGGGCTGGAGTGAATCTAGGTAATACTGGGTAAGCGTGTACCATCGTCGACCGCACTATCGCATTACATCAGGTGGCGTCCATTATGAATAAAAAAACATTTCAGCGTTTGTTCCTCAAAGATGGTATACTCGTGGTATGGTAAAGGTTCTATAAAAAACTCAGGCCACATTTTAGTATATGAAACAGTGTAGCTACACTAAAGTTTTTATGACAGTAGTGATTAAGGGTTTCTATACCTGCAGTGACCACGGCACGTAGGTATGACGTGTTGACATTATTTTTAAAAGAACACGGATGTTATTTTGTAAATTCTGCATCAAGACATAACGTCACATTTGTTTATAAGGTAAACCGCAACCCAACATGACAAAATATAATAAAATGAAAAGGAAGTGAGAATTTCATAAATAAAAGAGGAAAATTCACCTTGTGAGTGAATCCAATAAAATTAAATGGCTTAGTTATGAATTGTGATTTAGAACTTGGTGAATCCCAGTTTAATGCCAAAGTTCTTCTGCTTAAGCCTGTTAATCCTTGCTTAGCTAACTAAATTTATAAGCAAGATCTTAAAGGTCATTGTGTTAATATCGGTGGTTAAACATTATGACGGAGTACATTATAATCCTGACCTGCAATCGCTCGTTTAGCTAAAGCTACTTAAGAATTCAGTGGTGTAGTGTTTCGTGGAAGAGCGGTAGATAGGTACTTACCCAAGGGTCGCGTTACTTATAATAATAAAGAGCACGTTATGCAACCTTACACTTATGTTTGAGATGTTTTGTTATGATAACGCGACGAAATTCCGACGACAACGCTTAGCTAGACGATGTAGGTACCTAAACTTTATTGAGTTATTAAAATTAATTTGCATTCCGTACCTTGTTGGTGTGAATATCGCGCAGAGGTTAGAAATACATTGTTGGTTTTCGTCCAAGGTTGGTTTTTAGTTTTTATTGTGATTTATTAAATCGTATTGCTAACTCGGCCTACCCCTACGCCCCTACCCCTTCGCGGAAATACAGGCGTGATGTTATGTTATCGAAAGACATCCACCGCATGCATCCGATGCATGCGACGTCCATGTGACGTCTTTCGGCTGAAATGATGTCAATGATGAACTAACTAACTAACTAACTGGCTTAAGCTAGTGTTCACCAACGATATTAACTAGTTAAGCAATCGTTTACTTAAAATTCTCATACACTTTTAAAGTAAATCAATGTAAATAAAGAACCTTCAACAAGTAGGTAAATCAGTTTAAAAATGTAAACATAAATTGACGAATTCTTGTAAGATGACGTTCATCTTGGAGAATGAGTCAATTTATACTTACACCAAATAATTTTGATGACAAAGTTGTCTTCATTCTTACCTTTCCAAAGAAAAATACCTTATCTAAATGAAGATAGAACACGTTAACTGCAGTTATGGATTTTTTTTAATCAGTGCTACAGTCTATTCAACGGTTAGACCAGGCCAAAAGGTTCGTTTTGTTTTGTGACAAGTATTATGGCCTGTTTGCTTACACCTTTTAGCCAAGACTTTAGTTTACTCACCCTAGTAAAATGATTGAAACTTTACTAGGTTTCTGAGGGAATGATGAGAAAATATAGCTTAATAGCTTTTAGGATCAGTAAGCTGAAGTGGCAGTGGGCTGGCCATGTCTGTCGAAGGACCGATGGCCGTTGGAGCAGACGAGTCCTTGAGTGGAGACCACGAATCGGCAAACGCAGCGTAGGGCGCCCCCCTGCCAGGTGGACCGACGACCTAAAGAACGTGGCTGGGGGGGACCGGATGCGGAAGGCAGAGGACCGAGCGTTGTGGCGCAACTTGGGAGAGGTCTATGTCCAGCAGTGGACTGCGATAGGCTGAGTTGATTGATGAGAAAATACGAAAGTCACGTTTTCCAACTTTGTACTATTTACCCACACTTGTACGTTAACGAGCACTTTATTAATCCACCATTAACATTTGCAGAAACGCAAATTTAGGAATATGACACAAAATCCACAACACTATTTTTCCGAATTTTCTCGCCAACCCTCCGGTCAAAAAGCTTTTGCAACTACAATAGAGCTTAAAGAATGTAGATAGAGCACACATATTAATCTGCCATTACTATATTATTACTCGGAGTACTGTGTGTGACAATGACTTTCATCTCTCACGATTCTATGTCACTTCGCTTGGCTGACGTGACGATGTTATCTAGAGAGCACGTATAGGCTACCGGCTGTTAAATTTAATTCAAATATTTAATGCTGATTTCACTGTTTTGATATCTATGTAGATAACATTTGTGGCAGTAGAGTTATAGTAATTTCAAAGGTTATGATAGTGAACCTGTTCAAAAGTTGTTCTTGATTATGTAAGCTAAGCAGGTAGGAAAATTATAATATAAAACGTCGTAAATAAAATTTTCCTTTACCAAGAGAAACTTTAAGTTTTGGGTCAGTAAAAGTTCATATTTTTTTAGCTTAATTTTTACAGGTCTTACACAAGTTGATCAGTTATTACGAAACTTCTCATTGCGTAAGATTCCCGCTACATAATTACAAGAAATGTAATGGAGTCAGTCGGTCTTGGGGCTCGACACTATAACTTTCTTCTCTCACGACTTTTGTCTCAAGTTGCAGCATGCGTGTTGCTTAAATTAAATATACATGCTTGCATGTAATAAAAAATTTCTGCCTTACTTAAAAATATAGCGCTTAAGTTTTTGTTTTAGGCTGAGCTTAATAGTTTGAATAGCCCTGGAGATGAGGGTAAAACAGTTTTTTAATAAAATTATTTAAAGTGCGACTGAAATTCATATTTTATCGTTTTCATGGGTTCTATAATTTTTAAATATGACTGGGTAATGTCATTAAATACTTACGGGTTTCACGCAGTAAGGGTTCCGTACCACCCATCGACCTGATACCCATAGAAACTGATTTAATTTACGAGAGTTCATCAAAAGACATCAACGCACGTGAATTCGATACCACGAGCAGAGTTCACGGCAGCTTAGCGGCTCAAGCACTGGTCTACTGAACCAGGAGTCACAGGTTAGAAACTTGCTCATGACCGAATTTTTCTTTCCACAATATATATCACCCGTCAAAAATTGCACGTTTCTTGGTATTCAAGGCTATCGGGTATAAGCACTAATATTAGCCGGATGCCTACAAGTTACAAGTAGTTTGGGTCCTATACCATAGATGCTAGACAGAACACTGAGTGAGCTTTCCCAATACGATGGAGATATAATAATATCCGAGAAGCTCGATCTAACAGGTGCATATTAACCATAAAATCCGCGATATGTCTATAGTCCCCTAATGGGATTATAAGTAGCTTGATAGTAGTATTTCCTCGTTCTAATAAAAATGGCAGTTATGTACGATAATCTCCGGCACGTGAAGGTCGTCGCGTTGAGAAAGTAGAGTAAGCAGCACAAGTTAAGTGAAAATTGTGCGAAGTTTTTAAAATATTTTCAAAGTAGATTAGTAGAATACCTTAAAGTCATGGTGGTATTATGAAATACTAGCGGCCCGTCCCGGCTTCGCACGGGTGGACAAGAAAATATAGCCTATGTTACTCAGGGTGAATGTAGCTTTCTAAAGGTGAAAAAAAGTTGAAATCGGTACAGTAGTTTTTGAGTTTATTCATTACAAACATACACACAAAAATACAAATCTTTCCTCTTTATAATATTAGTGTAGATTAGTGTAGATATACAACGAAAATGAGATTTTTCATTATATTTTTTCTTAAAACCGGAATATTTATACACAATTCATAAATATTCATTGACTTATGCTGCTTACAGTACACCCGACTACATTAAATTGATGACAACGTTTTGTTCAAATTCACAGTTACAACAATAGTTGAGTTGTACTTGTAGAGGAAGATCGTGGTTAAACACTACCTCGTTGAGAACGTTAGTAATGTCATTTAAGATTAGGTAAGCCAGCAATGGTAGTTTTTTTCGACTGTTGAAATGATTTGAGAGGCCTCAAAGGCAGGCATCTTTAGCACTTCTCAAGTACTTATTGAATTATTACGAATCACTGCTCAGCCTCAACGTGCCCCGAATACGTAGGTATTACTTACTATTCTTATCTGTGTGTTTACGTCAGCAGTCAGAAGCCTTTGTTATTACTAACTCGGTTGTAGTAACCATTCATATAGGTACATTTTATTGTACCTGTAGCACATAATTAGGTATTATTAGTGTGTATAGACTCTACGTACTGTATACAGTCACGTTTTTGCAATTTATGACGGCTGTGTACGTTATTGAAGTCTATATTTAGGTACCGAAAATATTGTTTTATTGCTATGCCTCGAGTACTAATAAATGCCTGAATTTTATACCAACGAACACGTCTGGATATTTCAATGATAACGTAGTAACAAACATAGCACAATCTGCTAGTTTCTGTCCCACTGCTGATTACGGACCTCTTTTTAGAATGAGAAGGGTTAAGTCTAGTCCTAAGTCCATCACACTGGCCCAGGTGCATGTTTGCGGAGTATTCACATCGTCGGCGTTGAGACCTTTTTGAAACCCTCTTAGGCCCGTATTACAGAATGTTCCTCAAGCATTGATCACTGTTTAAAACTAATTTTGAGTTGGGATTTAATTTTAGAACATGCCTCAAGCATATATTCATTGATCACAGTTCAGCTGAGTTTAGCTTTATTCTAGACTGTTACCTGTTTACGTATTAGAGTGGATATTTCATATGTAATCACATCACTCAAGCAAGTGTGGCCGACACCACTCTTGAGTAGGGATTTCATTCCTATTTCAGGTTCACAGACCAGTAAGCCTCAAGACGCCGCATAAACAAAGTTTTGCATGAGAACACAGTCGTAAAATGTTGGCGGCGACCGGGGGGCGGACGGCGCGTTATGATTGGTCGGTTCAAATGTTCGGTGATATGATTGGTGCCGCTCGCTGACGGAGTGACGTCCCGATAGTCCCGATTGGTGACTGGGCGTAAGATATGCAGTGCTACTGCATATGCTTTGTGACCGGGGGTATCCGGCTAATAGGCGTCTAGAGGCTTACTGGTCTGTGTTCAGGTTATATTCGTGTGTAATGTTGATGAATTGAAGTTTATAATTACCGTATTGGAATAAGATCTATGCTCGAGTAACGATTCTATCCTTAAGTAGTGATCAGTTGATTGAAGAACAAACTGTACTTGAGGAACGTTATTTATTTATTTATAATTTATGTACCTACACACAATAACATATGAAAGGAGACAGCATTAAAATTATTGGTAATGTACTGCTTATTTCAAAGAAATTTTTACCAGCAGACCTGCGAGAGGAGAAATAAGTAAAAATGTAGACAACAGTGTGTAAATAAGATAAGAAACTTGAAATTAGTTATGTAATATGGGCCTTAGACTGCAGGCAGGATGGCCGTTTTCAGTAGATTAACTAATAATTTAGTAGATTCTGATGGGTAGACCCTGCTGAAACTAATAAGCTAGTGGATTTTGAAATAAAGATTTTCTTACTGTTTTCTGTTATACGACTGTTTAAACATTAATCATCTATTATGTTGTGTAAAATTCGCACTAAAATATGCATCTGGTAGTTTTTAGCAGATTTTGGTAGAAATTCTAGTAGTTCAGATAAAATGGCAACACTGAGTGCAGGGTTCCTCACCATGTTTCCTTCACTGGTAACAGTAGTAACAATATGTCTGTCTATTCGGTACAAAGCCTGTTTATAAATTTTGTATAGTCTAATAAGATTATGAGCCCTAAAATTGCTGGTATAGTCAAACAACTCGTTATAATCTTCATATGATATTATTAGTCTGACCTGGAACTGTCTTTCAGCCATGCTGCAAATCAAACCACGATTAGAACAGGCAGTCTTCCAACTGGGTCATTTTAACTGCATTTTGTCACAATGTAGGGTAAAACAGCAATTTATTAACCGCATGCTATTATATATATTAGTCCGTGTGGTGCCGGACTTAAAGAATAGCACCACCCTTATCTCTTCTCATGGGTGTCGTAAAAGGCGACTAAGGGATTCACCAGCGGATGGGCAGCAGCGTTCTCTGAGTATTTAACCAACCAACTGCGATCGCCAACCCGCCTGCCAAGCGTGGCGATTATGGCATATCCCCCCCTTAATTGGGGGAGGCCTATGTCCAGTAGTGGACGTCTTTTGGCTGAAATGATGCTATTTGGCGGCAGAATGTAAACACGAACTGCCCGTTATTTAACTCTATTATATATTGTTGCGGACTTTGGTAATGTGTGACTATTGTCGAGGATGAAATATAACATAACCTTTTGACTATAGACAATGATATATAAAAATATAGATATGTTATACCCTAACAAAACAAAAGAAAAAAATGTTCTATACGCAGCGGCAGCACAATACACATAAACTAGTACAAAGCAAGTAAGTTATAAGTTAGTTACTATAAGTAACATTTGCGTCATAATTGGTACACTTTCTGAACACACACGATGGCATTTTAGTTTTTTTTGTCACCCCACACGCTTGGCACCTTACTTGACGCGGTTCTATAGAAAAACGTCCTAATTAAGACGTTTTCGAGTCTTCAGATTGCGCGCGCTAGTAGCCTATCTGTACTTTTAAATGTCACTGACTGTCGATGAACTGATAACGGTATAGGACATTAACTCTTTACATGAATGATTCAAATTAAAGTTTCTAGGTACGGGAATGATTTCGTTCTGCAATATGGTGACTTGTCGAGGTTGTTTTCTGCATAGATCTGAACGTTGCAAATCATTTAGCAAATTATTCAAGTTTAAGTAGGTAGACGTTGCTGCTTCTGAAATAGAAACATCCGGCAACGCTCCTCCATAGCTACATTTCGTTGTTTTTGACGTTCAGACATTACATTTGTGAAATGTGCGTGTTTCGCTCCGTCTCCCGCTTCCGCCCTCCACTGTAAACGTAGCCTTAGGCACAGGATGGGGTGGGCTATACTTAGCTGGGACTGCGAGACTAATTCATTAGTAATTTAAGGCCTACGTCCAGCTGTGGACTGACAGGCCGAGTTGATTGATTGATTGAAACGTAATAGGTTAATAATAGCTTATTTCACTTATAATGACAAAACAAGCGATTGTTATCATTGGTGACTGGTAATACATATTACGTTTAGGCACGTAGGTACCTAAATCAATCATTGTTGTTATAAAGCACGCACAGTTGGGCGCGTGGACGCGTTACATTTTGTAATGAATTGTGTATTTATTACATTAAACATACCAAGGGCATTTTGTCCTTGCATACCAGTCACTATCAATTGCTTAGGTAGGCGAGAAATTACAACATTAATTTGTGCCCCAGACATACATATATCTCCAACGTATCAAATAAGAATGAGTTAAAGATTATTTTCTATGGATATCTTAACATACATCTTGTAAGCAGAACACTCTCATAACAATTTTTTTAATGTACTATGTAATTATAAATAATAAATAAATAAATATTTTTGGGACATTTTACACGTCACCATCTAGTCCCAAACTAAGCAGAGCTTGTACTATGGGTACTAGACAATGGATATAATACTTAGATACTTTTTTTTCGTTGTAAATACATACTTATAATACATAAGAAACACCCAGACCAACACAAACACTCATGTTCATCACACAAATATTTGTGTCCTGTGGGAATCGAACCCACGACCTCGTGATCAGCAGTCCGACACTCGAACCACTAGACCACAGACGTCGTCAAGTAGATTATTATCATTATTATAATTTGGTAGTTTTTGTTAAAGGGTGGCAAGAGACAGAAAACAATGGAAATTGTTAGAGGAGGCCTTTGCTGCCTGCGAGCACTGAACTCAGAAACATTTTGTAAAGGATGCCACTGACGATGCATCCAACAGTGCGAATGGCGTGGCCGTATTCCAAAATCTGTCCGTGAATGTTGAAAACGTAGGTTATTTTTAGAACAAGTCAAGCTTTTTTGGATGTCGTCATTAAAACGACGTCCGAATAGATACATCGTCAGTGCCCAGCTTAATAAGGAAACAACTGCATGAGAGTTCAGGATAAAGAGGTCTTATTATTATTATGTAATTATATGTCCGTTTAGTTACAGATGAATTATACATTTTCAACAACTTTGTGAAATCGAACAGCCTCCAGCGCGTCAAAATTTTCAACGTTTATGATCTTGAAACACCGTTCGATATTCCCCTATCCGCATTGTCGATCTGTTGAACTTCAGCTATTAGCATGATTGCCTATCCCTACGATAAACGTGACTGGCTCATTGCCACCTCGGCTGACTGATCCTTTGACTGGCCAGTACCTATTTGTTCGCAGTATAATACAAACCAGTCTATCTTGTAATCAGTTATTTTTAAACAGACACTGTGGCTTGTTTACTTCTGTATGCTAATGGATTATATTATGTACATATTTATGTAGATTTGTTTTTAGTCATTTTGTTCATATAGGGAATTAAGATGGAGATTGAATATAATGTATGTAGGTAGTTTATAATGGGGAAAAGTCGTCAAAGGGTTAATTATAGGTACTTAATAGCCTATAGGGCCTCGCAGTCTGTTCATCAACTCGGCCTATCGCAGTCCACTGCTAGACATAGGCCTCTCCCAAATTGCACCACAACACTCGGTCCTCTGCCTTCCGCATTCAGTCTCCCCCAGCTACTTTCATGTTTATCAGGTCGTCGGTCCACCTGGCGGGGGGGCGCCCTACATTACGTTTGCCGATTCACGGTCTCCACTCAAGGAATTGTCTGCTCCAGCAGCGGCCATTGGTCCTTCGCCAGACATGGCCAGCCCGCTGCCACTTCAGCTTAGTAGTCCTACAAGCTATGTCGGTCACTCCGGTTTTTCTCCGGATAACCTCGTTACGGATTTTATCCTTCAAAGAAACCCCAAGCATAGCTCGCTCCATAGCTCACCGAGCGACTTTGAATTTGTGGACTAGCCCAACTGTCAGTGTCCACGTCTCGGCGCCGTAAGTTATGACAGGCAGGACGCACTGGTTGAAGACCTTTGTCTTCAAACTTTGCGGTATAGGCGACAAGAAGACTGCGTGAAGTTTGCTAAATGCTAAGTCTTATTGGATCCTTCTGTCGGCTTCTTTCTCGAACTTGTGTCTACAAAGCTGAATTAGTTGCCTTGTGCTAAATTTCAAGATTATAAAAGTGTTGTAAGATACGTTTAGTCTTTTGACTATATGTTTAGGTACTTTGAAATACACAAGCATGATTCCTTGATTCATATATATTTGTGCAAAATTTAAAGATTATAAAAGTACTGTAAGATAGGTTTCTTTTGACTAGATTGCATAACTTAAGTCCCTCTAACAATAACTGCTATAAAAGTGGTGAGTCCGATCTAGTATATTCGTGACGCAAGGAGGTTCGTGTCTTTTATCATTAAATAACCTTTCGAAGTTCACAAATATGCTTTATATAATCGTAAATAGATTTTCGAATAAATTGCTTATTATAAAATTGTTGCTCTACCGACGCCGGGTCGCGTCGTAAGTTTAAAATTTATAACGTAATCAGTCTATTACTGTCCCACTGCTCAATGCTGGATACGGGCACAGGGGCCTCTTTTAAGTACGAGAAGGGTTAGGCTTCAGTCCACCACGCTGGCCTAGTGCGGGTTGGCGGACTACACACACCATCGAGAACTGTATGGAACACTCTCAGGTGTGCAGTTTTTCTCACGATGTTTTCCTTCACCGTTACAGCGATCATTCATCATCATTTCAGCCAAAAGACGTCCACTGCTGGACATAGGCCTAATTACAGCAATTGATTATCAAATTCTGATCCGCACATGAATTCGAAAAGTCGGGCTCGAAATGAGACCGTCCTGTATGTAAGGCAATTGTCCAACCAATAGGCTATCACTGCTGCTTAAAACCTAATTTTTATATATACCCAAAAAATTCAAGGGTAGTCATTGCTCATCATTCTGCACGGCTTTTTCTTATACATGAAATAAATGTACTCATCAGTATCAACTCAGCCTATCGCAGTCCACTGCTGGACATAGGCCTCTCCCAAATTGCGCCACAACGCTCGGTCCTCTGCCTTCCGCATCCAGTCCCCCCCAGCCACGTTCTTTAGGTCGTCGGTCCACCTGGCAGGGGGGCGCCCTACGCTGCCCTACTCATCAGTATGAACAACTTTTACTAAGGGACTAATCATGAAATCGCGAAAAACAAATCAGCACTTACCTACATTTGTGTTCACATTAATCAACAAAATGTAGGGAAAATCAGATGTGATTTTCGCGATTTCAGTGTTGGTTTCATAGTAAAAGTTGTTCATATTGATGAGCAAAATGACCCCTTAAGATGTTATCAGTTATTTCAATAACACGTTGTTTATGGGACCAACTCTAAAATCGTGAAAAAAAAACATCATCAGAATGGAACAGCGACATCAAAACATAGGGGTGTATAACTAGATTCTGTTGTTACACAACAATAACAACTTTCAAAATAATTCATATGCATTACAATATTGGATTAAGTATTCAATGTTCATAGATAAGTTAATCAATCTTGATCGTTGACACCATGGTGTGATGTCATAGAGGTGGGGTTGATATGCCTGCATCGTGAGCATAAAAGCGCGATCCCACGCAGATCTATTCAAATAAGATCCGTCAATAACTAACATGCCAATAATATTAACATATTTTGCGGATACGCCTAGATTGAATTCATCCACATTCGTAATTCAAAAGCTATAAGTATTTTGGGAGTCGATGCTCATAACATAAAGTACTGAATTGTTACCATACCTAATTTTGTGGCCAAGCGGCATTGCTAGTGGCAACTCTAATTTCAAAATAAAATAAAATCCTTTTTTTTTTCCTGATTAGGTGCTGGGCGAAACGACTATTTTCATTCTTATTGAACTAAGTTTACGGGACTTGTCGCGCACAATTAAACTTAGTTCAATATGATTGAAATTCGCGAAAGTTAAAAACTTCTATTTTCATTCTATAAAAGGGAAAAAAAACGGTGAAATTACAGGCACATTTTAAATTTTTTCTCTAAAATTGGCAACGCTACAGCAATCCTCCAGGCGTCGCGTCGTACGGCCCTGTTATGATGACAAAACACTGCAACCCCGGATGTATCCGGATGTATGTAACTGATACATAACCCGAAATATTCCAGTTGATTTAACTTCTTTAATACATAATTCCGTTACAAAATATTCGATATTACCTACATTTCGCTGTAACCTGAGGTAAGCTAAAGATTTAAACTTTTGAAACCGTTTTTCTCAAATTGACTTCGACCTCACAGATTGCAGAATTGTGTTGGGCCATGCAGGTGTTTATTGGCGATGGTAACCGCTTTAAAATAGATGGAACATCAGCCTATTTGCCAATCTATTACGTACCTGAAAAAGTACATTTTGATAAACTGATTTCTTCTTTCTTTCAACTTCGTGCGAATCTTTTAACCCACCATTTAACGTAACGAAGGATTATCGAATTCATCCTTTTTGCGTTTCCCATCTTGACATTAATCAGAGTTTAGCACCAATTTGGTTTGAGCTCAAATGGAAATGTATCACCGTTCAAACGATCAAGTAATATGGATCAAAGCGGATACTTGAGCCTTATCGGTCTCATAAACCCTTTTGAGATTGTTTTTCCCTTTTAGAGATTGATACCTTGCAAAATAACTTCCATTTATGGAATGACTGTAGCTGTGAGTTTACTTAACGCTACCGGTTTTTCCGGGTCCAAGAATTTTACAAGACCAAAAAATGCCTGATTTGTCGGATGTAAATTGATTTCACAGATGAAATGCCTGATTTCGCTTGCATGATAAAGAAGTAATGTAGTTTTACTCTTGTTATGTCTTATATGTCTAACCATTAAGTAGGTACAATCCACCGCACGTTAGTGGCAACAGATTGACTTTGACGGTGTCTTTATTTTGTAAGCAGTAAGGGTTGTTACCTCTGACGTGTGGTCGACTGTACCTGCGAATGTGAAATGTTGTCGTTAGATCAAATATCTAATTAATTTTATTAGAAAATATTTGATAAAGTAAATCTTCAAGTTTCGACGAGCCAACGATGTTCAGAATTCTACTCAAGAGAAAGCTAAAAAAAATGTCACCATATTATTTTATATCACGACATAAAGAGTTGAATAATGAAATACGGCTCCAATCTCGTGGACCAGTTTACCAAACGTAGCTAGCTCGGTATGTTAATGGGTATTGATAAAGCCCACATCAACGTCAGCGCATCAGTATCGAATGCTATGAAAGTTTGTAAGACTGAATACAAATGTCTTTTTGGTTTGGTAAATTGAGTGAG
Source organism: Asteroscopus sphinx (assembly GCA_949699075.1). Classification (NCBI taxonomy): domain Eukaryota; kingdom Metazoa; phylum Arthropoda; class Insecta; order Lepidoptera; family Noctuidae; genus Asteroscopus; species Asteroscopus sphinx. The sequence continues at coordinate 12,449,633 of OX453022.1, read as the reverse complement.
ACTTATACAGAAAATATAATAAATAAATTGCTAGCACATTGTGCTTTATAGTAGATGGTATATTTAGGGTCATATAAGGAGGCTAAGCCTAGACTACTACTACTACTAGGCTAGAGGCTCAGAGCTATGCTTGGAGTTTCTTTGAAGGATAAAATCCGTAACGAGATTATCCGGAGAAGAACCGGAGTGACCGACATAGCTTGTAGGATCAGTAAGCTGAAGTGGCAGTGGGCTGGCCATGTCTGTCGAAGGACCGATGGCCTTCGGAGCAGACGAGTCCTTGAGTGGAGACCGCGTATCGGCAAACGCAGCGTAGGGCGCCCCCCTGCCAGGTGGACCGACGACCTAAAGAACGTGGCTGGAGGGGACTGGATGCGGAAGGCAGAGGACCGAGCGTTGTGGCGCAACTTGGGAGAGGCCTATGTCCAGCAGTGGACTGCGATAGGCTGAGTTGATTGATTGAAGGAGGCTAAAGGATTACGTTAAAATGTGCGACGCAGCGCCCGCAGCATATTCTTTTGTACGGTCAACCAAAACCATTATAGTCTGTTGGTTTGTAGACCTTGCAGTGTAACAAAACAAACTAAGCTGAGTTCAGCTTAGTGCGTAAGTTTCATACAGGCTTTGCTTAAACTGGTTATATTACCAGCACTCCCGTTCAGGTTAATAGAAAGAAGCGCACCCTAACTCTGGCTATAGAGGGAAGAGACGATGGCTCTTGGTTTGCGAAAGACTTTTATAAGTCAAGTAGAGATGATGAAAGACGATTTGCTCATGTTTTAATTGAATCGGAATAAGTAAAAGTAATCATTACAAGTACACACTACACATCAAGCTGTAAATAACCAGTATAGGCTGACCTCGCGTTGTAAGGAAAACCTATACAATGCGAGGTCAGCTTATACTGGGAATGTACAGCTTGATGTGTGTACATGCAAAACATTTATGCAAATATACGCGATTTAATCCGGTTAAACTTTGTTTTTTTTTTTTTTTTTTTTTTTTTATTAAAAAAAATATAACATAGTATGAGTATTACACGCAAATAGATGAAATTATTTATATTGTGTCAGATCGATATTGTTGTTACAATAGTTTTGATATCAGCATAAATAGTTCATTATATTGCACATTATGTTAAATAACCATTATATTACTTTTCCTGTTTACCAATAATTGCCACTTTAAAAATATTAAATACTCACTGTAAAATACTGTCTTTGTTTTCGTTTGTAAATATTTAAATAAATATTAACTGCAAATAGACGAAAGAACAAAAATTTGCAGCGTTGTTGTTTCGTACATATATTTTTATTTCGGTGCAGAAGATTACTTGATAAACTCAGCAACAGTCAGTATTGAAAACGCATGATCGAGTAGGTATTCAAGTTTTTCAACTTTTCTAACATCAGTGAGCTCAAGGTGGACTTGCATCCAACTAAACTAAACTGATTGAATGCTTGATTAATAGCACAGAACTGCAATTTACCTACCTAACTTTTAATTAGTTACATATAGACATAGGATTATATGCATTTGCATATGCAAATATTATTCGATATTTATAGCGTTATTGCATATTTTAGTACTTTTTTGCCGATCGTGCTTATTTCGGTAGCGAGGCATGTAAAAACCAAAAAACTTCCTATTCAAGTCTATAGATATAAAATACTAGAAAATAAATTTCTAAAAGATTGACGCTCTTCCTAATTTACCATCGGAAAAGGTCTACGGCATCGACGGCATCGATATTTATGTAGTCGTTCGGTCTACGGTCAAATAAATACTGTTCTCTAGAAAAACCCTAGTCTTTATGCTATTGTGCCCTAGAATATCTAAAAACTTACTAATAAAAATAAAGAACTCACATTAAAAGCTACATGTAACTTAATTTGTGTAATTGATGTTAATTAGTAAAAATAAACAAAAATAAATTGAATATTGGCATTTTTATAGTGCACATTTTGTGCATATTTGACCCTTTTTTTAGAGCATATTTGCATGAAAATGTTGCTATTTTATTAGTGCATATAATCCGATGTCTAGTCATAAACTTATACCACCTTATTACAAAATCGGGTTTAATAATAGGTTTTGCCAGGCTTAAACACCTTTTTATGTATGAAGTTTGACGTTTAACCCGGTTTAAACAAGGGTCTAAACCAGGTCTAAGGTTTTGTAATAAAGGGGATAGCGAGAAGCTTATGGATTAGTTCCAAAGTTATTGGTGAGAAGCCCAAAAACTGGTGTTCACGTAATTGAAAAAGTATTTTAAGTATTGTAATGCTTTTACTTTTCCAACGTAATCTATGATAATGATACGGTATTATGAAAGCTTATAATTTAAATTACATAATTCAGTAATAGATAATTTTATATTTCATCTGAATCGTATCTTGACTTTGTAATAAACCATTAACCTGAAACACCGCTAACCTCATTAATTCAGTAATAAAGTTTCAATACCAAAAGGGGCAAACAATTATTAAGACGAAAGTCGACGATGATATTCTTTGATTACAAGACGTTACTTGCTCCTTTCTTTTGTTTTTCTTTAAACAAACATTTACCGTTAATTTCTGGTTTGTCCCATTGTTTTTGGTTTAGTGAACTCGGTCGAGATATCGCTTTTTTGTTTGAAGTTCTGACCTGTAACGCGGTAACTTTACACTGGCGGCTGGCGAGCGGCCGAGTACAATCGCGACAACAAAAACACAACTTATTGTAGGCACTCTCTTTGTCAAGTTTTCATGGTCTACTGCTAACTAACTACTGCTATACTGTTTAACCTTTGGAACAACGTTTAGTTTTAAAAGATGGATAATTAGTTAATTTATCATCATCATTTCAGCCGAAAGACGCCCACTGCTGAAACAAGGCCTATAGGGGCGATATGCTATAATCGGCATGCTTGGCAGGCAGGTTTGCGATCGCAGTCGGTTGGATAAATACGTGTGGTGCCGGACGTAAAGAATAGCACCACCCTTATCTCTTCTCATGGGTGTCGTAAAAGGCGACTAAGGTATTCATCAGAGGATGGGCAGCAGCGCTCTTGGCGGGTATTGGTTAATTACCGCTTAATTATACATAGTATTCTAATGAAAATTTAGCAACGCTCTCGCGCGAATTTCACCAGGTACCTACTTAATTGCCTACACGCTCGTGCATGACGGAGACCCACTTTGTTACATTATGTCGCTGAGAAAGCTATATTTGATATTATTTTTATCAAGTCATGAAAATTTATAACGTCATAAACCAGCCAGGTGTTAGAAAATAATTTGTAAAATGTTGTATTAATTTTGGAATATAGCGAATAGCACAGGTTTTACGGTGAGTTTTACGATGAATATTCAAAGAATGACAGACTTGTTCCAAACTGTCTGGATTCTTAGTAGAAAGTGGTGTGGTCAGTGTGCCGTGAATATTAGCATAAAATGATAATTGTTTAATTCGTTAAATTACGCGTTTCAATAGACTGATTTATGCTCTTGCAGTTTTAAGATAATTATTATTTAAATACAACATGATTTGTACGCATTGTAATATTGTATAAGGTGATTTATGATTTTTGTAGAAAGTGATGCTTACACGATACACGGTTCGGCATAAAACTTCAAATATCTTATATTTATTTTATATATATATTATTATACCTTTGTTCACTCGTTATGGAGAAATGTAGAATTCGAATTCATGTTAAATAAAAGTTCAAATCAAACCGATGTTGTTCTGTAGGTAGGTACTCGATTTTATTACTGGTATCAACCCTATATGGAGATGCACGAAAAAATAATGTTTGCGAACCAATTCCAAATGTGTAGACGAAAATTTGTCATGTTTCTGCGAAATTATATCCGATATTGTTTTGTAGATGTGAGAAAATCTCTCACAACACGGTTGTACGCACAAAGACATAATGTCCATAGTCACGGTACTCAGGTTACAGTTTACCACTGACATGTGAATTATCTAACCACGTTGGGTCCAGCGGCTGACGTAGGGTTGTCAGCTGTCACATGTGGTCATCAAATGTTTAGTTTGTTTCCTGTTGGGGACCATGTTTGACTTTTTTTGAGAATAGTTCACAGAATCCTGAATAGTTTTGTCAAAAAAACTATAATGACTTTTAAAAATAACATATTCAAAACAACTAATTAAGTAACACATCAATATGATGTCTCCATGAATAAAACAGTTTCCGTTCGTACTTATTAGTCGAGCGAGTTCACATACCTATAGTAATAACCTTCGTTAATTAGAGCCCAGAACCGGACCCAACCTATGTAGCATCCAGTTTGGACGGAAATGTGGCAACCCTCAGTACGGGTTGACGGAGGCTGTGTAGAAAGGAGCACGCGGCTCCAAGGACGACGACGTGCGCGCCGGTTGTTCACCTCGGCGGCAAGAATGCGCGGGAACGCCGCGGGAACCGAGCGCTTGCGGTGCGGGACCGGCTCGGCCAATCGACACTGCCTTAACATTCCACTCCGGTGAATCGTACACCTTAATACTTCACATACTCCAAGTGTCATTGGAATTTCGCTGGTTCGCCTCAACCGTCCGTCGTTGACGCCAACATTTGTCAATTAGAAACGGATGCGCAGGCGCAGACGCTCTTTGGTGATAGCTTTGATGTTCCCCACACCTTTCTTCTTGTTAATCTTTTTTTATTTCTGTGTGTTGTTTGTTTCAAATACTCTATTCATGGGATGAAGTCATTCATAGATTTTTATTTGTTGTTTTATTAGCTCTGAAAGGCAGCGCGACAGCCAAGCCAAGTGCAACTTGCGATTATGAATGAATAATAAGTAGGTACCTAGGTGGTACTAGTTTCGTAGAACTTGAACTAGTCATTCAGTTCGAAACTATTTTATGATTTATTGTTTTTGTAATATGTATTTACGACTTCAAAGGAAATCTGATATGTACAGTAGGTATATTACTTTTAAATTAGATACGGAAGCAAATATTTGCATGTCAGTCATAAAAATATGATATCAGTTTTCAATGCACATATTATATTATTTTAAGAAAACGAAATTCATGACTGTCAAGCAGGCATGTACTTTCTGCAGTCTGCTATAAGTACCTACATTTATCGTATCTCGCAGGGAGTCGCAGGTCTCGCTAGATGAGATAAGTAATTCAATCGGATTCTGTGATATTGATTTCATGAGAATGACAGGCGATTTGTAGCCTCGTGCAGACAGTCATTTATTTCAGGATGTATGAAAATTGAAAAACAAATAAGAATGTGGTATCCGGTGTAGGTATGTCTTTTCCAATGTCACTAGGTCATCGCACTGTACGATACAATGCAGAAATGTAAACAACGTATTTATTTCACTGGTATTAATTATCACGTAAATTGCAGTTGAGTAAAATAAATAATATTAATACTTTCATAAACCTTTTATGTGCCGAAAACGCACCAAAATATTCACATAATCTCTGCTACATTTTACCACAATTTAAATTTTCGAGAGTTTCCCTAAGCTGTAGTTGAGTTGCCCACAAAATGTTTGTTTACTGCTGTGTTTTGCGGTTTGGAAACGGTTTTAAAGTCAAATAGAAGAAACAATTGTAAATTACGGCATCCAACTACTATTCACTGAGATGAGACAAACCTTTTTATTAATTCGGTAAAAAATCTGTTTTATGATCTCTGTAAACTTAACCTTTTTTAACTGATGTTGTTTGTCAATGCATTACATAGAATAAACCAGTAGCACTTAATGTAGCTTGATAACTGTAAATCGCGTCTGTGACGAATTTAATTTATATGCGTATCTTGCCTATTTAATTGCACTTGGGCATAATTTCGCGACCGCAAGTCCAGGATGCGGTTAATTTCACTCCCTTGGTTCTAGCTGGCACATAGTATATTATCTGTGCCAGCGTACTGGAAACACCACATTATTTGTTCCAACGAGCCACGGTAATCATTGACGTGTTAATTCTTTCCTTGCAATCTACAACTACAGCATTCTTTCCATTTATAAAAGCTTAGGTGACGACTGCCTTAAAATATGGCTTCATCAATGATGTCATTCGATACTGTTTTAAATACAGAATCTATTTCATTTGCTGGCATTTAGCTACAAAGTTGGTCATTTACGGCCAAAATTAATATCCACGATTTACCCTATTATCGATAGAAATTTGACATATTTGTATGGAGCTTATGTCAAATTCCTATCTCTAGTAGGGCAAATCGTGGATAGATTGGATATTAATTTTGTCCGTTAGAGGTTTTGTACGACCAAAATTTATAACCTATGCTATCCATCCCTACTAGTGATAGAAAATTGGCTTATACATGTTATGTCAAATTTATATCTCTAGTAGGGCAAATCGTGGATAGTTAGGTTAATAATTGTGACCGTTAGTCTCCAATGTCTTTCATTATTTTATCTACTGATCTATGGACAGGTAAATTCTAAGTTTTATGTTGAAACCCGGATATAGGTGGGAAAATAAGTAAAGTCTGACTCAGAGATTTCTAAACTTTCAATTGGTAGTGCGTTGTGAATGAAAATGGCGGCAGTGTTAAACAAATAAACAAATGAGCATGTTATTTGAAAATCGTGTTTCGAATTTGTTATTCATCTTGCGGTACCGTGTGTACTTTCTGTGTTTGTGGTTTCATTTACATTACGTGCTCAATATCTTACTTAAGCATGGTATAGAATTCTAATAACGGAATAGTTCTTAGAAATTGTTATACCGGTCATAACCCTAATTCTTAGAAAGTTCTTATCAAGAAAGTGCATGTTATGTTTAGTCATAATGTAAGTTGGATACTATAAGGTGAGCCTTGATTACTTAAGCATTTTATAACAGCGATTAAAGTAGCATTAACATTCAAAGAATAGTGGTATCATTACGAGTTTTCGTCTACTTTTGTTGCGAAAGGGTGTAATGAAGCAAACGTCAAACAGTCGTACAAAGTCAATAGCACAGTAGCACTTCGCTGCTAAATAGCACAGTAGCACTTCGCTGCTAAATAGCACAGTAGCACTTCGCTGCTAAATAACCAATCAGCATCTACGTGTCAATTACTATTGGATGACTAATAATATTGAGAAATTAAGAGGAGGTTCTATTTTGTTATTTGTTAAGACAAATCATACTTTTACAGTTTTACTTAGGCTCTTTAAGATTTCAAGCTGTAGTGTAATTAGTATTTTAGTTATGGCAATGGTATTCGTACACAATTGAAATTTAATAATTACACATTAGTAATGTAAACATTAATTATTTTAATTACATCGAAATTTCACTTTGGCTTTCAGGTTTTATCTTTTGTGGCCACGTTGGGTAATCAAGGTTTTTAATTACATAAATAAATATTACGTCAGTAGACGTTAACATAACAGGTGTACTTATATTTAGTGCAAGTAGGTGACTGACAATCTGAACAGTCAGCTGTCTGTCAGCGAGGTGATGAGGCTTGGTCTCGACTTGATGCCGTAAAGTTAAACGTTCGTGTGTTTGAAGTACAAAACTTCAGTTTGATTGACAAGCTGATGTGCTTGATTTTGATTGTTCAAGTGAGTTATATGTAATTACTTACGGCACTGAACGGCTCATAATGGGCCTGACAAGAAGGCTCAAAGTCACTCAAAGGGCAATAGAGAGGGCTATGCTTGGAGTGTCTCTGCGTGATCGAATCAGAAATGAGGAGATTCGCAGGAGAACGAAAGTAACCGTCATAGCCCGAAGAATTGCCAAACTTAAGTGACAGTGGGTGGGGCACATTGCTCGCAGAACGGATGGCCGATGGGGCAGTAAAGTTCTGGACTGGCGAACGCGTACTGGAAGGCGCAGCGTGGGTAGGGCCCCACAAGGTGGACCGACGACCTGGTGAAGGTCGTGGGATACCGCAGGATGCGGAAGGGGCGGGACCGGTTGTTGTGGCGATGCTTGGGGGAGGCCTATGTCCAGCAGTGGACGTCTTTCGGCTAAAATGATGATGATGATGAATGTCCAAACTAAAAACATCCACGGAGCTAACAAAGCTATGCTTGGAGTTTCTTTGAAGGATAAGATCCGCAACGAGATTATCCGGAGAAGAACTGGAGTGACCAACATATCTTATAGGATCAGCAAGCTGAAGTGGTAGTGAGCTATGTCTGTCGAGGGACCATTGGCCGTTGGAGCAGACGAGACCTGGTGTGGAGAGCGTGAATCGGCAAACGCAGCGTAGGAAACCACCCAGCCAGGTGAACCGACGGCCTAAAGAAAGTAGCTGGGGTGACTGGATGCAGAAGGCGGAGGACCGAGTGTTGTGGTTGTGGCACAAGTTAGGAGAGGCCTATATCCAGCAGCGGATTGCGAAAGGCTGAGTTAAAAACAAAGCTATACATACGTACCTTACTTACCGTAAAGAACCAGAGAAGAACCGGAGTGACCGACATAGCTTGTAGGATCAGTAAGCTGAAGTGGCAGTGGGCTGGCCATGTCTGTCGAAGGACCGATGGCCGCTGGAGCAGACGAGTCCTTGAGTGGAGACCGCGAATCGGCAAACGCAGCGTAGGGCGCCCCCTGCCAGGTGGACCGACGGCCTAAAGAACGTGGCTGGGGGGGGACTGGATGCGGAAGGCAGAGGACCGAGTGTTGTGGCGCAACTTGGGAGAGGCCTATGTCCAGCAGTGGACTGCGATAGGCTGAGTTGATGTTGATGAAATACACAACAGCATATTGTGATGTTTATTGAGCCTTTTGTACGGCAATTGACAGCACACGATATCACAATCGCATCCCAAAATATCGCCTTTGATCCATTTGAGATTTAGAATATCGTACACTGAATGTAGGTCAACCTAAGGTAGATTGACATTGAACGGCAGATTATTCGCGTCGTCTCGAGGTGTAAACGGGGCCCACCGCATTGTTGGCGTCCTGCCAACTGGATCAACTCTACGACCGAACCGCAATGCTATCGCTAACAATGTTAGCCATAATTACACTATTTATGACCTAGACTAAGAACCGTGGCTCCTATAGGTACCAAGTCAGACATGAACGCATCGGAAACGATAAAATAATTTGCGGTTCACTTCAATTTAATATCTAGAACGTCTGGTTTATTTTAAGTGCGTGTGAATTTTGATGGTTTGCCAAAGTTGTAATGTTTGTCCCGGTCAGTTTCGGCATTTGGTTCATGTGCAATATTAGTTACACTAAGGACCGGGGTTTCAATCGTCTGATAATTTTTAACTCGGGAATAAATTATAGCTTTGACAGATTTCCTATACAACAACCTTTGATTCAACAACTATCAAAATGTCAAACTTATTCCTCAGATAAAAGATAACTGACTAATGTAACCGACCCTTAGTAGGTACTATCAGCAAACTTTCCGGTGAACCACCACTAAGGCTAAAATCGCTTGCGCTCAGTGTTTCGATGGCAGCCGTAGCTGCGTAGGTATTAGGGCTTCTCAATATCGCCTTTTTTCCAATATCGGAATTGGACCCGATATTGACCTAAAAATATCGGAATTCCGAGATTCCGATATTGAGACACAATATTTTTAAACACTACCAGAACTTGATTTAAAATGAAAACCTAATCTTGTTTGTAGAGTAAAAAGTGGAGATTATGCCAAAAGTGTTGATTTTGAAAACTAATGGGTCTTTATGATCTAATAAACCTGTACGGCCTGTCATCATCATCATCATTTCAGCCAAAAGACGTCTACTGCTGGACATAGGCCTCCCCCAAGCATCGCCACAACGACCGGAACTGCGCTTTCCGCATCCAACGGATTCCCGCGACCTTCACCAGTTCGTCGGTCCACCTTGTGGGGGCCTACTTACGCTGCGCCTTCCAGTACGCGGTCGCCACTTCAGAAGTTTACTGCCCCATCGGCCATTCGTTCTGCGAGCAATGTGCCCCACCCACTGCCACTTAAGTTTGGCAATTCATCGGGCTATGTCAGTTACTTTCGTTCTCCTGCGAATCTCCTCATTTCTGATTCGATCACGCAGAGACACTCCGATAGCCCTCCATAGCCCTTTGAGTGACTTTGAGCCTTCTTATCAGGCCCATTGTGAGCAACCACGTTTCAGTACCGTAAGTAATAACTGGCAACACACTGGTCAAAGACTTTCTTCTTGGGACACTGCAGTATTTTGGACCAGAAGATATGGCGTAGCTTTCCGAACGCTTCCCAACCGAGTCGAATTCAACGATTGACCTATTTCTCAAAGTTGGACCTACCTAACTGGACAGTTTGTCCTAGGTCTTTGATTAGTCAAAGTCCTAGGTACACATGATTGTCAACAATTTTGACTGTAGATTTCCGATATTTACGGAAATGGGTTCTATATGGGAATTCGACATAACCTTTGTCTTGTCCATATTTCCATTCTATCGGAAGCTCTACTAAGGTCATCGAGCTTTGTACTGAGGTCCTCTATGATCTCAGCTATGACTATATTGTTGTCGGCAAACCGAAGTTTAGTGATATACTTGCCGTTTATCTTAATGCCTAGCCCTTTCCAGTCCACAAACCTGAAGACACCCTCCAATGCAGCAGTGAACAGTTTCGGAAAGATCACATCTCCCTGTTTCACACTTCTCTGCAGAAGTATAGGTTTTGAGGCTTTGTCCTGTAATTGTTTTCATACAAACACTTTTACACTTTGATGTATCGATAGTCAATCTGGCACCATTGAAAAGACTGTAGTGCAGCCCAAGTCTCGGTCGAATCGAAGGCTTTCTCGTAGTCCACAAACGCTAAACAAAGAGGCACGTTATACGCTTCCGTCTTCTGTATAACCTGCCGCAGTGTACGTATGTGGTCTACGGTGCTTAAGCCTTTTCGGAATCTGGCTTGTTCGGGAGGCTGGAAGTCGTCAAACCTACGCGAAAGACGGTTCGTAATGACTCTCTAAAACAGCTTGTAGACATGGCTCAGAAGTGAGATGGGCCTGTAGTTCAAAAACAATAACAAACATTGCCATTAATAAGTGAAAAAACACTTTATAAGCAATAAAAGCAAAAGCATTTTCTCACTAGCACTTTCTGACCAGTCTTCTAACTCTGCCAAGGACCAATATTCAACAAAAATAAGATTAATGAATGGAAAATACATTACTTATTAAAAAGTTTGTTGTAACGTTCGAGGCACACCACTAGTCTTTGCTTAAACAATAACTAGCTCTCGGATTTTTTGATGTTCTCATACATTTTCTGGAAAATATCGAGATATCGGAATTCCGATATTTTACTTTCTAATACCGATATTATAAATACGTAGAAAATGTAGCGAGATTCCGATATTTCGAGATCTCGGAATCTCGGAATCGAAGCCCTAGTAGGTATAGGTACGTGCAGGACTCGTTCAAGGGACTTTGTCGACATAGTGTATCACCGGGAAGGATCAAGGACCTGGTATCCGATAACAGATAAACCGAACGCACTGACGATGCATTCAGACGCCGTTTTAATAACTACATCCAAAAAAACATGACTTGATCTAATAATAACATACGTTTTCAACATATACGGTTAGATTTTGGAATGCGGCCACGCCATTCGGACTGTTAGATGCATCGTCAGTGGTACTTCCTCTTCCTTCATAAATTAATATGACAGGATGACAGTATACATATTGTTTCTCTTGCTATAATTAGAAAACATTTTCCTTATATGTACATACATATATAAAGCAAATGCCCAAGATATGTAAGATTTTTGCCGTTCTAGTTCTTACAAAAAAAAAAAATATAGGCATAATACACTCCTTACGTAATTCTCTCCCATTTTATGGCATACAGCATTTAGGCCATAACAGGTTCAAAGCTGTTAATACCAGGCTTAATAAATCTTAATACTTTATAATATCCTGCTTCACGTTGGCACGATAACAACGTGCAATCGAGAAGTATATTTGGCCTACTTACGTCACAGCTTATTTCTGAGGAACTGACTAATTACCCACCCTGAAATTACAGAGCTTTCTAGAATGCTGCAGAATATTTGCATAGAATGTAATTAGTTACATCTGATGCATAATGCATGGGGTGTCGGTTGTTAGAATGTAGAGAGCGCAGAGTAGTAAATAAAACATAGTTTTAGCAGAGACATTAATCAACCGGAAATACATTGAATGTTTAGACGCTGACGGTCTTCTAGTGTCTATTAAAAAGACAAGTTCGCAGTTCAAGAACGGAAGATTCCCTGACAACAAATTTAACCTGTAAAACACCGTGATTAGGAGTTGTTGTGGAACCTTACAACCAAGCCGTAAATACTAATATGAATAAAACTGTAAAATTACAAAGCAACATAAAATAAAGCAGCATAAAAAATACAAAAAATAAAATATTATTACATAGTAGAAAAAACATTGCTTCATAAACTCTTTGGCTGATTTACATAATATCACGCAAACAAACCTAAATAAAAATCGTGAAATACCTGTCTTTTTAATAAAAATATTAGTACCTATGTAAACCTCTACTGCTCAAGATGGTCCTCTTCATAGGATGCTGTAAAAATCGCTTGTGAGGTAATATTACTATAATGTCTACGCACATGTGGTGATGATCGCAATTTGTTCTGGACATCAGCATAATATAGATTATAGGAAGATGTCTCTGATTTTCTCTTTCGATAATATATGTATGATGCGTAAGTATTTATTATCCTATTATAGTAAAAGCCCCAGTTACCGTCAGTGCCCCATTGTTCGACAAAAAAAAAAACAACCAACTTCAGAAAATAAGAGCAAAATTATAATTTGGTATACGGTTAAATATTATCTAATAAAAATTGAACTGTTACATAGTGCATCACAAGTACGTAAAAAATCATCACGAAACCAATGTATTTAAAAAAAATACTTGTGATCGTCCCTTAAAGTGTCGATAATTGGGGATGTTACGTTAACCTACTCCTACTAATATTATAAACGTGAAAGTTCGTGAGGATGTATGGGTGTATGTATGGATGTTTGTTACTCTTTCACGCAAAAACTACTGTATGGATTTTAATTAAATTTGGCATACAGATAGAACATAACCCACATTAACATATAGGCTACTTTTTATCGCAGGAAGATGAATAGTTCCCGAGGGATGCGCTATAAACGACATCTACGCGGGCGAAGCCGCGGGCATAGGCAAGTTTAAAATATGTTTCCGTGGTCGAGTTATTGAAGTTAATGATTGTCGTGACTCATTATCGTTACGTGAAGGAAGTGGTCGCAGACAAGAAGATGTACCACCGCCTTACATGTTCGCGCATCTTCCGGTCATTAGACAACACTATTGGAGCTTTCATGCCGGATGCGTCGATGAGAAGGATGATGGATCGAAGCTCATTATTGGTCCGGCGGATGAGAGCAATAACAATATCTGTAGCAAATTACTAAACTAACATAACAAACACGAAGATTGATTTGTTAGCGTTTCTTGATGGGTTGATTACATTGTTCTTAATAATGAATTGTGAGTTTACTACTTTAAAAAAAATGATTTCACCCAAGTGTATATGTATATGTGTGTATGTATGTGTGACTGCCTCGTTGGTCTAGTGGTTGCAAGCGCGACTGCTGAGCGTGAAGTCCTGGGTTCGATTCCCCGGTCGGGCAAAGTGTTATTGGGTTTTTTCATTAGGAAATTCTCAGTGGCAGCCCGGAGTCTGGAGTTGTGCCCGGTCAGTGGCAATAGGCTCGCCCCCTATTACATGGGACTATAACATAACTAGCGAAATGTGGGTGTACTATTACACCTCTGCCTACCCCTTCGGGGAAATACAGGCGTTATGTGATGTGTGTGTGTATATGTATAACTATTACAATACCTACATATAACTTACGATCCCGTGGATATCATACAATTAATCTTAGAGTATTGCCTACACATAGACATATGCCTACAATTATTATAGGCTGGCTGGCACCTAATTACACGTAATTTACATACCTAATGAAATTGTAAACCGCTGTTTGTTTTCCGAATAACTTATAAAAAAAACTAATCCAGCGATAGCCACTTGTTATCGTTTTATATCTAATAGATAAATTAGAGAATAGATTCTGATGAAAGCGGGTTAGAGTTACACAGTAATACACAGCAATCTATAATGTAGATCAGCGGTACTCTAAGTGTGTTCCGCGGAACCCTAGGGTTCCGCGATACCCCTGTAGGGGTTCCGCAAGAATTTAGAAAAAAAAAACAAAACACCTCTCTCTGGTCACTGGTCGAACGTTTTGAATCCGCCCGCCGCGCGTATACTTGTGAGCGCGCAGTCCCTTTGATAAAAGCCGCCTCTGAATTAGACGCTATAGTTGTGAACAAGCGACTTTCGGCTCTATCTTCAAAAGGATAAAGTCGAGATTGTTTACAACGCATTTTTTTGTATTTATATTTTTATTTCCGCTTTTTGTTTATCAAAGGCGCCGACTCGAGTATTTTTGAGAATGTTCGAGTTCGAGTCTAGGACTAAGTATAAAAGCGCTATTATATAAAAAAAGTCGCGCCTCGTCAGTCAGTTGACGATTAGCGTTCGGAGCGATAAGTTCGTACCTACCTACTTACAAGCTGGCTAGCCTGCTGCCTTCTTGTAAGTTCTACTGCCCGCTGTATTCTGATTGTATCAGTTTTGTACATTTCTTCTTTGGACTAAACTTTGTCTCATAAACGCAGTAACGATTGTGCATTATTTTGACCCTACCATCCTGACGTGTAACATTATTAATAAAGAAGAATGGAACGTTGGCTTAAAGGTGTTAAACGTGTTGCAACGACATCTTCTAATGACGCTGAATGTTCAAAAGCAGTACGCGCGGAGAATACAGCAATTACCGATCCAGACGATGATGCCACGACGTCAAGCTCCACGGTTTCAAAGACGAAAAAAAGGAAGTATGATGAATCATATATCAGTTTCGGATTTGTTGATTCCAACGGCTCACCTCTCTGCATGTTATGTAGTAAACTGCTTCCTAATAGTTCCATGGCACCTGCCAAATTACGCAGACATTTAGAAACTGTACACCCCGAGTCTAAAGACAAGAATAAATAATTTTTTGTTCGTAAAAAAGAACAGTTATTGGAAAGTCAAAAAAATATGATGCATGTAACACAAACTATCAATGAAAAGGCCACGGAGGCATCATATTTAGTTAGCTATCGCATTGCACAAGCAGGTGAAGCGCACACTATCGCTGAGAATTTAATAAAGCCATGTGTGTTAGACATAACAAAATGTATGCTCGATGAAAAATCTGCAAAGCATCTTTCTACTGTACCGCTATCAAACGATACTGTTTCACGGCGAATCCATGATCGGGCAAGCTACGTCAAACAAGAACTAGTTGCACGTCTACAAAAAACACGATTCGCCTTGCAAATGGATGAGTCAACTGATGTCACTGGTCTGGCTATCTTGCTGGTTATCGTGAGATATCCATATGAACGTTCTTTTGAAGAAGACATGCTTATGTGTTCACCGCTGCCCACAAACACTACCGGGGAAGAAATTTTTAATAAAATAAACATATTTTTTAAAGAAAATAATCTTAGTTGGAACGATTGCATTGACATTTGTACAGATGGGGCCAAGGCGATGACAGGTAAAACAGCAGGAGCAGTATCACGAATAAAAAGTAAAGCGCCTAATTGTAGTTCCAGCCATTGTATTCTGCATAGACAAGCACTTGCGATGAAGCAAATGCCGTCAAATCTAAAATTAGTTATGGATGAAGCGGTAAAAATAATTAATTTTATCAAATCACGACCACTACAATCCCGATTGTTCTCATTATTGTGTGAAGATTATGGCAGCAAACATAAAACACTGCTGCTCCATACAGAAGTGCGATGGCTGTCTCGGGGTAAAACTTTAACAAGGCTATTTGAACTTAGAGCCGAGTTACAAATGTTTCTTTCAGCAGATACAGTTTCTTTTAATTTGAAAGACCGTTTGTATGATAAAACTTGGTTGTTCCGATTGTCTTTTATGGCGGATATCTTTAAAAAACTGAACGAATTGAATTTATCATTGCAAGGTAAACAGACAACAGTGTTCCAGGCCTATAACAAAATAACTGCCTTCAAAAGAAAATTAGATTTTTGGATTATTTGCGTTGGTAAGAGAGAAATAGAAAGCTTTACGTCACTCAGTGAGTTTGTTAGCGATAACGACTCGGAAATGTTTCAAGATGATGTGTTTGAAGAATTGGTCCAATATCTCACTTCGATGCGCGCATCTTTTGTAAAGTATTTTCCCGAAGAACATAATACAAAAATGAAGCTGAATTCATGGATTCATAATCCTTTTTTACCCAACTTGCAAAAGCCCGAAAGTATGTCAAACGAGATATATGAATCTCTTTTAGAAATGTCATCAGACACAAGTATGGAGTCACTGTTCAAAACGACGCCTCTCAACGATTTTTGGTGCAGAATCCGTGATGAATATCAAATGCTTGGCAGAATGGCTCTGAATATTCTTCTCCCGTTCCCAACAACATATTTGTGCGAAACAGGATTCTCAACCTATGCAGCCACGAAAACAAAATATCGCAATAGACTGGACGCCGAACCTGATATGAGACTTCAAATGTCTTCTATCAAACCTGATATCAACCAATTGATGAAAAATAAAAAACAGTTTCATACCTCCCATTAGTTAAGATTTTTTCATTTTTAATATCTTCTATTATTGTACTTGGCATGTGGTTAAAGTAAGTAATAATTAGTAACTGTTACATTGTACTTTTATTATGCTTATATAATAAAGAATACACTTTTAAAAACTATTGTTTTATTGTAGGGTTCCGTCAAGTATTTTGCTTGTCAAAAGGGTTCCGTGACCAAAAAAGTTTGAGAACCGCTGATGTAGATAATCACCGACAAAGATATAATTTATTAGGTCGATGGCACTTCTAAACGATTTGTTTACCTTTTTATTATGTTTGCCAATATAAGATTACTCGCTCAATTCGTAAACTCAATCTATTTTCATGAAATTTATTTCAGTGTAATATTAGCAGCGTGTTTGACAAGCGGTGTGTCTCAAGGCTGTCTAGCACAAATAGTTATAAAACGATCTAGAGGGCGCCCGCGTCTTCGCCCGTGCATGAAGTTTGGAAGGAACTATTTATCTTCCGGGATAAAAAGTGTATGTTATATGTTAATCCAGGACATGGTCTATCTGTGTACCAAATTTCATCGAAATCCGTTCAACCGTTACAGCTTGAAGAAGTAACAAACATACATACACACGCACACACTTTCGCATTTATGATATTAGACATAACATACCATAACATCAATAGTGTCGTGTAATAGTACACCCACATTTCGCCAGTTATGTTATAGTCCCATGTAATAGGGGGCGAGCCAATTGACATTGACTGGGCATAAATCCTCCGGGCTGCTACTGAGAATTTCCTAATGAAAAAATCCAATAACATATCTATGATATTAGAGTGACGGGAAAAGTCAAACTAGGTACAAAAACTGTTTTAAAAATAATTTTGTCACTCTGTAATTACAAATTGGTTGACTAGTTGTTAGTTGGGAATTTAATTGTTGGGTACTATCAATGTATAGGTAGATGAAGTTAAATTAATTCTTAATTTTTTGCAAACATGAGAACTAGTGTTGTTTAAGAAACTAGAATATTAATCAATTCACACCGGGGCGAGTTTTTCAGCGTGTCTTATATTTGCGTGGGAAGTGACGATAAAATACATGCCTTTATTTTGCGTGCTAACACTCCCATGAAAATAGGGCTTTTATGTATAACACAATAAGGGTTGCTTGATAACACTGTAACACGCAGCCAGATACATTGATTAGAATCAGATTATTATTCGCTGTTGGCTCATCAGCAACAACTATGTATGTCTAATTAAAAATGTATCGGGAAATATTTATTTAGATCACATAGTTTTTTTTTTATATTTATTTGAGTATTTTAGCATCAAAAGGCATTATATATTTACTCAATGTAATCTTCATGTCCGTTGTTATTATTTGTACGATAGTCGGAGGAAACTTTTTCCAATTTCTGTGTCGTCCCATGGGCCGAACCATGAACCGAATTTCGGTACAAGCAGCCGTATTTTGATATTACCGAACGTGAACCGAATCCATCTCTAATCGGTCCATCTCAATAACGACATTTTATAAATTTCATTAGAACATTGCGAGTGTGACACATTCTATGATTACAAAATATTTTCACGTTTTGAAATTCCTATGTATTAGAAATGTATCATAATAGTATTGTAGACTGAATACTTGGCAGTTATTTGTCAGCGGGTGGCATGCGTGGCGCGACGCCCACAGTGTTACGTGATTGTACGCAATGTGCTTCTTTTTACATATACAATACGTCTTCAAACGCACGTTATCAAACCTACGATAATAACATTTCGATTAAGCGACTCCAATTGAATCGTTTCGGTTAACATATTATCGAGCACGCGAGCGCATTCTACATAACGTTTTATTATGCCATACGTGTCAACAACGGTGAATAACCCTTTCAGTATACTATTATACTGAAAGGAATTATATTATACTATTATACTGAAGCTATCTTCATTAACATTTATTTTTGTTTCAGGCTTGATCCACCAGCAGCACAGACTCAGTACCAAATGGAGAACAAAAAGATAGCGCCGGCGACGCAGCAGCCCCTCACCCAGCAACATCTCATGGCACATCATGTCCACCCTGACCAGATCTACTCCCAGCAGCACCCGCAACTAACCCACCTAAGTTCTTCACAATCAGGCCAAATACAACCAAATGGCGTCATGCACCAATTACTGCAGAGTCAGTATCACTCGAACATGAATGCTCGATCTCCGCTCCTTGAAAACAGGCACGATTTATATGGTACTGGCCACAATCACGATTACGCCAGGCATTACGGAGCAAATGATAACTATAATCATCCACAGTCCCCTCCGAGACACGATAAGACAGAAGTGCACACAGACCATAACGTTAATCATGAAATACTACACAATGTCCCAAAAGGATATAATGCGGAAGTCTATCAAGATTACCTAAAACGAAACCCACCGAAAGATACCAACCAAATATACCAAAATCATCAACCTATGTATAGGCCTAATGTTAACCCTAATCAGTACGGATCAAAGCCATATCTTCCGTATTCCAATAGAACAGGACCACAGAGTAATACCGAATTATTACGAAGACAGTACAGTGAAATTCAGCAAATGAAACTGCAACAGCAACTTCATTATCAAAATCAGGCACAAATGCATCAACAGCAAAAGTTTGCTGAACGGCAATTGTTATTGCAACAAATACATGGGGTTCAACCACCACCCAATTTACAAAACAGTATATACTCTGATGGTTCGTACCGAGATTTAGATCGGTACAGTAGTAAAAACGACTTCAAAGAATATAGTAGTCCTGATATACAAAAAGATATCGATAATTATGCAAAAAACAATGAGTATAAGGAATATGAAAAACAAACCAGACAATATCAGGAAGCTCAATGGAATCAGAATCAGCAAGCAGAATACAGAGAGCAAGAAAATCAATACAGAAGGCAATTAGAAACCGATAAAGGGAAAAGCCAGTCTCCACCTTCGGATTATACCAACCAAAGCCAAAAGAACATCATGAGTGTTGCTTCGCCCATGAAGTCCAGTGAATCTAGTTCTCCTAGCGTGAAATCTCCTTCTTCCGACGGTAGAAGAAGTAGTGGTGGTAATCAAGCGCTGCGATCACCTATAGCGCAACGGATACCTTCAGCTCCAGTCACCATGAATGGCATACTTTACAAACAGGGTTCAGATGGATTGAAAGTTTGGAGAAAACGATGGTTCGTGCTGTCAGAGTATTGCTTGTTCTACTATAAGAGTAAGTGAATTTTATGGTCTCCTCGAAAAATTAATAAGCGTTCATCAGTAGGTACACAATACTATACTGTAGTATTTAATATTACACATAATACAAAATATGAAGTTGAAATATTAAGTGTTAATTCCGCTAAATAAGTAGGTCGTCAAGCTGAATGCAACATGCAGCACAGCCCTCCCGCCCACAAATAAATGTACATGCAGAAGGTGCGGTTAATGTTTTGTGCAATATGCAAACTAAACCGATACTCGACACGTGTTTCGACGAGTCAACATCTCCTGAGGATGCTCCATGGAGTGGCGAAACACGTGTCGAGTATCCGTTTGGGTTGCATATTGCACAATACATTAATTGCACCTTCTGCACGTGCATTTGTTTGTGGGCTAGGGCGGTGCTGCATGTTGCATTCAAGCTTGACGATCTACTTATTTCCTGGAATTACCACTTAATATTTTAACTTCATATCTTGTATGACATGGATTTCCGCAAAGTAAGGCCTGATTCCATTTTTTTAATAATAATAAATAATGTATACTGATAGGATTTTTTTCCAGTTTGACGTACCTATCATAAGTGTGTTTTTATGTTATAGGTCAAGATGAGGAGAAACTTCTTGGTTCAGTACTCCTACCATCTTATAGGGTATCTGGCTGCACCGCGGAAGACAAAGTACTACGGAAGTTTGCTTTTAAACTGGAACATGCAAACATGAGGACTTATGTTCTTGCGGCACCTGATCAGGAGGCCATGATGAAATGGGTAAAGGCGCTGACCATGGCCGCGCTTATGCAAAGCCCCAAGTAAGATTAACGTCGAGATTTGATCTTTGTATAGATAGTTACGTCATATTGATATCGAGGGCCAATTCTCGTTGTTAAACTGTTCAAAATATAGTTAGTCTATAGTTAGTCAAAATATAGTCTATATAGCTAGTCTCGATGTCCTAAATGTCAAACAGGAGTATCTGCTGTAATAATTTTGACCTTTACAATTTACATTTACAGTGAGATTAGATTGGAACTATACTTTGAATATTTTTAATTACGAGAATTGGCTTTCTTATAATGATTAATAGTGATTTGATGATTGAGTTATATACATTTTACAACAGTGTTTTGAAAGCAGAATGTTTTCATAGTTTTTTCATTGTTCAAATCTGTTGATTCTAAAACCCATTAACTTCTATTTTCAGTGAACGGCCACAAAAACAGAGCGATCGGACAGCTGCGAAAACTGAGGTGGGTATTATTGTAAGCACGTATAATGTACCGGTGCAGGTGATCGGCAATTAGTTTGCCAGAGCGGAACAAAGGACAGCCATTACATCGTCGTTATAACTGCAGATAATAGTGTGGATGACGCTGCCGCAAATTGATTGTAACATTAACGACCAGTTCAGACAGCATTCGATGAATATGTATCACAATTGTTAGTTAGGTTTCAATAAACAAAAGTGTGTTATGTGATTTATTGATAAAAACCCGTTTTGCTGCAGGATAGCGATGAAATACCAACCTACGCTAATGCACCACCTAAGCCGCGACGTTCCAATGAAGGCTACAATTCACCAAGCCCTGACATGTAAGAATTATTTACAGACATTATATCTTTTTAGAGTAACAATTATACAAACTTATACTATTCAATTTCCATGCATTACAGGTACGATCCAAACTATGACTTACTCAAAAAGCCAGCATCACATTACAGTCAAGGCACTAGTCACGCACGATATCAAGATCACGCAAATTATCCAGTCAGTCCAAATCAAGAACCCACATACTCTCGCAGCCCACAATCTCCACCGTCAGTACAGCAGCAAACACAGTATCAAACAAAAAGACAACCCCCCTATGATACGCAACATCTCTCTCTGCCATTAACAAACACAATCAGCGACAAACTTGAGAACAATCAACCCGGTACATCTTCCATGTATAAGTCTAATCCACAGTCGCCTTACTTTGATAGGAATCGAAGTCAGCAGCAATTAACTCAAGAAAACCAAGAACAAATATACGACAGGCAGTCGCAACGCAATCCTTTCCTTCAAGATACGACTCCTCAAATGGAAGTTACATCTAAAGAAGGACGAAACGAAATGCACAATAAAAATTCTCGATCTAATATAAAGGAAGAAAGAGCTCAATCTATTCATAATGAATTAAATGCAGAAAATAGAAATAATTCTAAATCCAATATCGATTTGAACGCTTATAACAGAGATATGTATGGGGAATTAAGTTCAAGGCCCGGCAGAGCAGGAAGTGCTATCAATGAGCGACTGTTAGCCGAGAGACGAACACCAGATGCTTATGGTAGATCTACAACTATGGCTGCTTACAATAAGGAAAAGATTGGGGACTATGAGGATGTATACTCACAATATGCCACCGAAAATGAATACGGTAAAACGTATGCGAAATCGCCGAATCCGTCTCAAGATCGCGACGGTGTTAGCATTTCTAGTCATCAACAACAGCAAAAGTATACTGGAAATTATGTAAGTTGGATATTGATTTGTACAATTTTTTTTATTATACTTCCGACAGTTTCAACAATAAATAAATAAATAATAAAAATAAATATTTTTGGGACATTTTTACACAGCACCATCTAATCCCAAACGAAGCAGAGCTTGTACTATGGGTACTAGACAATGAATATAATACTTATATACTTTTGTTTTTGTAAATACATACTTATAATACATAATTATTCTAATACTGAACCTACTTTTCAGGCCACGGAGAAAACTTTCAGTGGACCGTCCGTACTTAGAAGGAAAAAGATGCAATCAAGTGGAATTCAACCTCCAATGCCAAGACCCCATAGTGCTGATTTTCTAGAATATGAATCCAAAGCCGAAATTTTAAACAAATCTGCTCCTACTCGAGCTGCTTATGATACATACAAAGAACCACAAAGACCAAAATCTAGTTTGGACATAAATTCATATTACGATCCTAGTTCTGATAGATATTATTCCGAAGAAAGCTATGCAGAAAAAATGCGGCAGTCTGCACAATATTTACAACAAGGTCTAGTTCCTCAAAAAGGCCTAGTTCCTAGTGTGGCTCCAAGAAATATGGAGATTCCTCTTGCAAACTATGCTAGCGGTCTAGCAAAGAAACAACTTAGTACTGCGTATTCTCAAATGACAAATAATAATTACGAAGCCGAATTTAGTAAAAACCGGGACAATGTTAGTTATAATTCAAAATATGGTGATTTAGAAGCACTGAATTCTAATTGGACATTAAAAGAGAAAGAGAGTCAGAAAGAGTATTTAAACAGAAGTGGCAGTGTGATGAGTGATGGGTCCAATGTTAGTGGATATGTCAAGGAAGCCACTAGGTATGATTCTAATGCTGATGGTTTTATAAGATCTGCAAGTGCAAGGTTGCCTTCAACAGCCCCGGAAAAAGAGGGCGAAAAGAAAGTACAGCAGGTAAATAAGTTCGCAATGATTAATTTGTACTAATTAGTTAATTGGCAGGGCTACAATACTAAAATACCAAACTAGTAAATTCACTCGATAGCCCTGATGGAAGGCAGATATTTTAATTATTTTATTATTTTTAACGCATTGACGCATGCGAAGCGAAATCTAAAGATTTAAATTGTGGAAATAAAAAAGCGCTCACGAGCAGGATTCGAACCTGCGGCTCCTGGCTCAGTACGCCAGTGCTTTGTGTCAACTTGTGCCACTAAGCTACCGTGAGCCAGAAGTCGCAGGTTCGAATCCTGCTCGTGAGCGATTGATTCTTTCCACAATTTAAATCTTCAGACATTTTAAGTTATCAGATGAATAAAACTCAATTTCTCCCATTATTGGACATACTTTTTTTATGTTTCAGCGTGAAGAATCTATGAAGCGACTGTTAGAATGGAAGCAAAGGATGTTGCAATCGCCTTTAACGAGAAAGAGCACTCCTGCAACTATATCTCTCGCCAGATCTCTCAATCATAGTCGCCAATCCCTCAGATCAGATCAATATAAGCCCAAGACATATACCAACGCGTCCTACAATAGCTATTCTTCCGATGATGAAGGTATGTGATAATCATCCTTTCTAAATTTTCTTATGTTTGTAGGTAGTGATTATTTTGTAGCATGGTTAAAATTTTGACGATTAGAATGGTTAAAAACTTGCATTCAAAGCAAATATGAAAAGGGCATGAATATATTTATTTGATTATTAAAAAATAATGCATGAACAAATACGACCGAAATTATTATATTGAGACGAATAATTCTTCATAATAAATAAAGTAAAGTTTTAAAAATATTGTGTTAATAGAATTGTATAGAATTAACATTCTAATGGAACATTATTTTACGCAAACAGTATATAATAATTATTATCAATATCATGCCTTAATTTTTTAGTTCAAACTTTAATTCCTAATTTCATACATTTTTAATAATTTCTTAATCATTAATTTGGGCGCGTACAGTACTGTTTTCACATCTAAATTCTATTATTATATAATGAAAATGCCATTTAATAAATAATATAATAAACATATCTTTATGTGTATTCTTTTATCATATACATGAAACACCTGCAGTAGCATTATGATGACTTCGCTTTGCGGAGAGGTACCTTCCTGCCTGCGGGGAAATTATGCCACTAACATAATTTTACTGGTCTACGTCTACTATTCGGTGGTGGGTTACAAGTACCTATTAGTTTTTGTTGGTTTTATTTTGAGTAGTTTGCATCACTCTAACAATCGAGGCCAAATATACTAACAATGTGGTGACCATAAGGAAATCTATCAATCATTATTATGTATAGCATAATTACTATTGATGTAGTAATTATCAGTTTCACTTTTGCACCTCAGAGGAAACATCGGGCACTGATCTGCAAAAACCCAGAGATATGCAGGCAGGAAGGTCTCATAACGTGAACCTAACAAGTCCTAACATTATGCGACCTATAACCCCGTACGCGCCTTCTATTTCTCAAACTGATACAGTAGAAAACTCTTCTAACGTAGAAAAAATAAATACGGAAATCGTCGAAAATACTTATCAAAATATTCTTTGTACAATATCAATCCCTAAAGTAAACTTGGAAGATAACTGCAATGATGATGAAAAAACAACATTTGAATCGGAACAAGAAGAAGTACAGGAAAACTACTTTCTACCAGCAATGTCAGAAGATGGATATGAAACACAAGATAGTGAAGCAGAGTCTGAAACACAAATAGAATACACCGATAATGACTTAGATGAAGTGTTGCTTGAGTCAGATAACGAAAATACAAATGACAATCAAAATTGTGAAGATAATGAAAACCATAATGAAAAAGAGAACGATGATCTGAAGCAAGAAGAATTTGAAGCTAAATCAGAGACACCCCCCGTTGTGTCTGGAGAGAACCACTATTTGCCAATGAGCCCTCGAAAAATATCCGCTGTTGAACCACCCCATAAAGCTATATTTGAAAGCTTAAGCGTATTTGATCAGTCTATGCCACTAAGCTATGAAGACAATCCATATGTTGAAATGAATTCAGGGAACGATGAGGAGGATACTCAAACATATGAAGTGGTTTGTGTAAACAACGGTATCGTAGAACCAGTTTATATGGAACTTAGTAACGTGACGTTTAGTGAAATTAAATCTCAAGATGAAACTGCAAGTAGTAAATTATCAGACACGGCCTCCAATTTCGCCAATTCCAAAAATCACACGTTAAAAAGAGCTGCAAAAACCGATAAAAGCCCAAAAGATAAGTCAGAAAGCTCCGATGTTGACAATGAAACAAGTAAAGATAAGAGGAGTTCTTTGGATTCGCCTTTCAGTAGATTTAGTATATCGGACACATTTCGGCCAGCTTCATATTATTTAGGTAGTAGCAAGAGTACTTTAGATATGCAAGATAATTCCGAAAGTGAAATGGTTTCACCTCCACCTGTGCCGAGTTCATCTCCTCCCTGTGATGATTTATCGGACGAAGCCCTTTCTAAATATATCTTGGAAAAATTAGACAAGTCGGATATGTCATACGATAATTCCATATTAAAAATGTTGACATGTGAAAATCAGAAGATGAATACTGTCAAAAGGAAAACTACATCGTTAATGATATATGGAAGTCGAACATCTATTCATGACACCCTTTCTAGGGGAGAGAAAATTCGAAACAGTAGAGCAAGCCTTACAAATACTGATAGAAATAAAATGAGTGAAAGTTCTTGTAATTTATTAAGTAGTACTTTACTTGATCATTACAATCATTCAAGCAGCATAGAATCCGATTCTTTGATAAGCTACAGTGCTGACAGGGGTTCATCTCGATTATCACTCGAATCAAACGTTAGCAGTAAGTTCGATATAGTGCCATCAAACATATCTTCTGAGGTAACTAGTTTGAATGAAAGCGAATCAGCTATAGACTACAGACATCCTAACCGATATCAAGATTTAGAAATGATGTTAAAAAGGAGACCACTTTCTGATGAATCACTATTAGAATTAGTTAAGGCCGAAATGCCGTTGCATAATGATGTGCCTACTTATGTAGATTTAGATAGGTATTTAGATAATTTACAAGCTGGTACAAGTGAAGTACACAATGTCGGAATTCAAGGTAGTTCTGGATTGAATAGTTCAGCATCAGAATCATCGAATTACAAAGATAACGTAATGCAAGCCACTCTTCAAATTGCAACACACACTCGTTGCTCAAGTTCACCTGTAAATCAAAATATTAGGTTAAATAGTTTTAGTAGCAGGAATTCAGTTGGACCACAATTTCGTCATCTTAGTGAACAAATGTCAAGCTATACGGGTTCTCAGAGTTCTTGCAGTTCTTCTGGAATTCCAAAGTCACCAATGTCATATTACTGTAAAAACTATGATGAAGAAAAGCTATTAAGTAAAAATTTAAACAATGACGCCTTCTCAGATAAAGTAAAGGAATTTGAAAACGAAAAGATAGCATTACGGACGGGGAATGAAACGAATGCCTCTTCTACATCTACAGGATTTCATAGCAGGGAAAGTTCTACGGAACACAGTGCCCCTTATTATTATTCTGATCTTTCTTCACAAGAGCATATTAATGTTTTGCCTACTTCTCATTACTTGAAAAATACTAACCTTCATCGCAAACTAAATAACCAACGACGCAGAGGTCCATTACACAAAAAAAATGATATCTCACATATTCATAACCCTATTCGTAATAATGAACTTATGTTGTCTGAACCATCTTTTGAATTGGCTGCAACAGCTAGAAGCGTGTCTGTTGAGTTCTTGAGCGCAGCTGATAAGGATCCAGAGATTGATATGAAAAATATATATGAATCTACTGGCGGCAGATATTCTAAAATTCCAGAATCGATGAATTTGTCAGGCCTTGGATGCAAAAAAAATTCAACTAGTAATAGTAATCACGAAAACTCTTCGCTAGATTCAAATGCTTTGAATTCAAGTTCTTTGATAAAACTCTCGAGCACAAGTATGTCCTCCCACTGCAGCGGAAATTCATCAAATACCGTATATTACGATGCCGAAGCAGATGTTAGTGCGTATGAAAACATCACATGCCAAGGGGACAGACATTGGGATGAGGATTCTCTATGGAGAGATAATTTAAGAAGAGTATCTCATAGACATGCTCGATCCATGGATGATTTAGATACAATGCCTGCTGGAACTTCGCTATCTGCTAAGATAAATGAATCTTGTGGCATGAATAGCATAAAAAGAGTAAAAAAAGATGTTATAAGCAAAATAAGTCGAAATGTTACGTATGTAAATTGTGACATACAGAATCGAGTTCTCAGAAATAGGGAAAGTAAATCTGGATTTCTTTGCCACTTTTTAGAAGAAGAGCAAAAATTGGACGATAATGATGTATATGTAAGTCTAGCAGAAAACGCGGATATGTCATTAAAACAATCAGACGAAGGTATGTATGAACAACTAGCAGTCGAAAAAAAAAAACCAACTATCTTTTCAAATAAAAAGAGAACTTGTGAGGAAGAAGAGAGGAATAAAAAAAAGTTTGAAATTGATAGAGAGAAGCTGAGACAATGGGATTTAATGTCCAGTGGTCTAATGAAAGGCAGAGTAGGTTGCGTGCGGGGTTCAGGTGCTGGTGCGGGCGGGGGAGACGCTGCCTGTAGTACGGACACTGGAACTGATAGTGCAAGCAATGAAGGTATCCTCTAACATTCTATGGTCCTGTAAGGTACACTATGTAAGTTATATTTCTGTTACAATATTAAAGCAAAGCAAAGTCATTGTTTAAATTTTTTTACATTTGGCATTTTTATGTTTCAAATTAGATTTGGTTTAAAGTAAGAGTTCAAACACGATAAAAGGTGTATAGCAAAATCAAGCATGCGATTTTAACGTGGATTGTGTTTTTTTTTGTACATATTAATCAACATTTCTACCAATACGCGTATTGATGCACATTTTATCATGTTTACCATTCAAGTTTCAAACTGGACAACAAAATAATACTATTGTGTAACTCATCAACGTATATTTAACATAATTCTAATCTTATCTTTCAGCTTCTATGACAATGTCAGGCGCGCATACGGAATCTGGTACAAATAATAACTCAACAAATCAGCAAGCATTGTCAAAGAAAGCTTTTCTCGGAAGTAATACGTCTATTGGAAGGAACAGCCGGGATGCTAACATACCGGTACGTGCAGTGAGCCCAAGGGTCAGATGGGTAGAAGATAAACAGTGTAATGATCATTACGGCTCACAACAAATGTCAACGTCTCAGCAAAATGTAAGACTCATTTAAGCATTGACTATTGTAAAAGCATTTATTAAGCACCTCATCTCATCATCAAAATCAGCGTGTAGTTTGATCACATTGTTGATGTAATCAATTTATTTTACAGTTACATGCATTGTCTACAACAGAGGACTCTTGGGCTTCAGCCAGATCCCCATCTAGAGCTTCTCAGCAACCTATTAGAGCTGTTAGTCCAAGAGTTCGAAGGAACACTGAAACCGATGATATGGTAAGTTGGTTTGTCGTCAATTGTTATTAAATTTTCTGTGTTATTTATTTTTTGTCTATTAGTTAGTAAGCTTTCATATATTTATTTATTTATTTTATTATTTGTGCATTTAGCTTTATCATTTGTGTTACGTTTTTTATTATCATAATAGCCAAGACGAGTGCAGCAGCCGAATCAAAATGATCAGTTAGGTGAGATTCCTACTGCTGGAGAACTTCTTGGTCGAACTCATGAGGAATTGGTGTTGCTCTTGATACAATTACGGAGACGCCATGCGGCGACACATCGTGCGATCGAGCAGTGCTGCGCCCAAATCAGTAGCATTGAGGTGTTTGTTAATGCTTTTTATATTTTTTCGTTTAGTTGCATAATTTTTTGTTTGATCATTTAAATTACATTTCTTGGTTGTTCTTATGAATTTTTTTCATTTTTTATTAAGTTTGTTTTAAAATATAAAACCAAAGCTACTTGGTAGCAAGGACTTTTGTAATGTTAACATTTTATTGCAGGACTGCCTAAGTTCTCTAAAAGCCATGGAACGTGAAGAGAGTCTTCAACGGCTAGAATTCCTCAAAAACCAATTAATGGAACTAGAACATCAATACGAAAAAAGTAAACCTCTAGTCCAACTGGTTGACAATATGGTCAAGTTAGGCTCTCTCTACAATAGACCCGGATCTACCATCGAACGACTGGAAAGAAATCAGAGGCTACGACAGAAAGTCCTAGCTGAACACGCTCTTGAGCAGCAAAGGTATAACTTTTTCTTTTATTTTTGTATTTTATGATGTTTTTAATTGATTCATTAGTAGTCCACTTAAAAAAATAAGAGTTATCATTATTAAGATTGCAGAGAGAACTAGATAGAACGTCCATTTAAATAAATTTATTAAAGATGTTTGGATTTTTCAGATGGTTAGAAAGTGTTGCTGCCGGAAAGTCCTTAGAAACAGAAGCAGCTAGAGCGAGAGTGGCTGAATTATGGGCATTGGAGCAAGAACTCTCCGATGAAGCTGCCATATTGCAAGGATTGAAGACTGATAAAGATGCTATTGAGAATTTACTTTCGGGTAAGTATGAATTAAAAACTGCCTTGTAGACTGCCTTGTTGGTCTAGTGGTCGCAAGCGCAACTACTGAGCGTGGGGTCCTGGGTTCGATTCCCGGGTCGGGCAAAGTGTTAAGTTACTGTGTTTTTTCATTAGGAAATTCTCAGTAGTAGCCCGGAGTCTGAATTTGAACCAGTTCAATGGCAATAGGCTCGCCCCCTATTATATGGGACTACATAACTGGCAAAATGTGGGTGTACTATAACACCTCTGCCTACTCCTTCGGGGAAATACAGGCGTGATGTTATGTTATGTTATGAATTTAAAAAAAAATAAGCTTGGTTTTGCTGTCTTTCAAAATTTCAAATATATTTCTTTTTGACGTGAGCGATTATTATTATAATACTTTTTTTGTATTTTCAGGTGTCCGTGGCAAGTTGGACAGCGTTCATAGAAGCGAGCTGAATGTTGATATGAACTCAGCTCCATCGCGAAGGCAGGCTCCCATTAATAACGCTGGAGGAGGCCTAGAGGAAGAACTGGTGCGCGTGCAACAGATGTTGGCGCACAATTCTAAGGTTTATAAGGTTTTCGTCTATATCATGCACTTTTATTTTTTGTTTATATAAAATATTGATGTTGAATTTATAATTATAGTACATGTGTATTATATAATTTTTATATAGCTCATAACGTTGCACTACAATATTTCTTAATGTCGTTGATGCATGTTTTATTTTTATTGAAGATCGCCATTTGGGTTTGAAAATGTTATTTCATTTTGAATATGGAAAATAATTTTGGAATTTTTTGTTCTAATTTCTTGCAACGTATTATGGATTATTTGTATTTCCTTCCGCTTACTGAATGTGAATATTATATTTAACAGAAGTTAGAGCAGACAGTGGCGGACAACGCTCGTCTGGAGCGTGAACTACAGCAGCTACGGCGCGCGCTGCAGGTGAGGCGCGCAGCCGGCCACCAGCACCATGCCGCCAACCCTACGGCTATGCTCGAGGATGGTCAGTATCACATTGTACACTAGGCTGAAATTAATAGACGCTACTTAACACGTAGTTTGGCGAACACATGTTTCCGTCTCTGTCTTGCACTTGTAGATAGATATTTCCGCGACAGTGACAGGAATAATTCCCAAGTAACGTCTATTTATTAACACGTGGTTTGGCTAACACATGTTTCTGCCTCTATTTTGTAGATTGATATTTGCGCAACAGTGACAGGAATAATTCCCAAGTAACGTCTATTTATTAACACGTGGTTTGGCTAACACATGTTCCTGCTTCTATCTTGTATATTGATATTTGCGCGACAGTGACAGGAATAATTCCCAAGTAACGTCTATTTATTAACACGTGGTTTGGCTAACACATGTTTCTGCCTCTATTTTGTAGATTGATATTTGCGCGACAGTGACAGGAATAATTCCCAAGTAACGTCTATTTATTAACACGTGGTGGTTAACATATGTTCCTGCCTCTGTCTTGTAGATTGATATTAGCGTGACAGTAACAGGTATACTGCTTGATTCCTTGTAGTGTGCGCTATTGCACACAACAAGGATTTTCATTCACTACACGACATTCTAAGTAACATCTATTTATCTCAGGCTTTCTGTCAGATCTGTGCGAGGGAGCTAAACTGTGAGCGAGGAAAAGGTTCACCAATAGAAAAGCTGCGCTGTGCGAAGCTAGCAAATATAGCAATCCGGCGAATGTTTTTTTCTCACTTACCGTTTAGAACACTCGAACAACGCACTTCTGTAAGCCCTAGTTAAAGTATCTTCTTTGTGAAATGTTTAACAAAAGATGGTGGAAAACCATAATCGATGAGTTAGTTCAACAAAATTCTTTACTTGAAAATTCATGTTCCATTACAGAAGTGTCGCGCGTCCAGCAGCTGGTAACAGCGTTGCAGCGTCAGCGTCAGGAGTTGAGCCGTGCTGTCAGACATCTGACTCAACAGTCACATGCGCTGCAGAACACGCATGATGCTATGCCCGGTTAGTAAAATAATCTTGGCCATTTTTTACATTTCATATTCTTCAATCTACACTAGGCCAGAGTTATACGAGTTAACTAACCTGCTTGCCCAGCACAACATTACCTTCATTTTTGAGATCACCCTTGTATACCTACTTGCTTGAAACACGCCAGAATTTTTGTCCAAGGGCAGATTGACTGAACTGAAACGATATACAACATTAGACTAGAGTCTCTTTCCAACTTAATCTTAGTTGCTGAACATAGAACTTGAACATCCCCCAAAAGGGGGGATATGCCATAATCGCCACGCTTGGCAGGCGGGTTGACGATCGCAGTTGGTTGAATAAATACTCAGAGAACGCTGCTGCCACAGAAATGGATGAGGTAGAATGACTATAAGGATTACTTAGTACGAGAACAAGTGTCACCAAACTCACACATTTACAACTGAAATAGTACATTACAATACACAAAAAAACGCGACGTGATTGGGTCCCAATTTTAAATTCAAATCGGGCCTTAAACTCGTACAGTGTTTATTTAATTCAATCTTAATGCGAGTTTTTAAAATTTGTTTTTAACGATCATGTCAAAATCACTTTTTCACAAAGACGTTTTTCCATTCTAATCAAATCGTACACAACTACTAGTGAGTTCAACTACTCGAAGCCAGGGGGCGCTTCATTTTAATGACGCTATTTTGGCCTCAATTGCATTAGAAATAGATAATTTATTCGCATGCATGCTGGGTAGCATAGCAGATAACTATTCCTGGCAATAACCATCGAGTTCAACTACTCGACGCTAGAGGGCGCTTAAATTATAGTACGGTATATGCACTCAATTACATTAGAAATAGATATTATATTCGCATACATGCTGAGTAGCCTGTCTACTACGGGAATGTCATTCAGCGAACCAACGACAGTCATTCGCGTAAAAATACATTGCTTCCTTAAAATTATCGCAGCTTCGACCGCAAGGAACATCGTACGTAATGAATATTTTTTAAATTGTATTTTGCTATGGAATCGTTTTCAACGACTATTACATATTTTTTCAAAATTTTGAAATATTTCTTAATTATTAAGGTATTTAATACTCATTGGTGAAAATAAATCCTCCTTTTTGATGTACTGAGTACTTGGATTCTTGCTTTGCAACTTATAACCGCACAGGAGCCGGCATTTTAAACTAATAATAGCCCCAGCTTTTTATTTATTTATTTATTTAGCAGCTGCCTACTGTACTTACAGTTGCCCATCACGTACAGTAGGCTAAGTTATAATTTAGGTACACATATAATTCTTACAAGTCTAATTATAATCAGTCAAAAATTTATGACAAAAGCTGACAAACTGGTTCATCTTGGTATAAAAAATATCGACTTCTGGTTGTTCAGCAATCAGAGCGTTGAGCAATGAAACAGCATTATTACTTGGAGCATACTGGGAAGTGCATGTGCGTGACAATGGCGCCGCCAGAAGATGGCGCGCGCGCAGCCGTGTGTACTGTGTGTTTTACAGCGATACGTTCCGCGAGTAACTAAATGCGTCGTTTGATCATATCATATTACCTAGGTTATGAGCTGTAGGCTATGAGCTTCATGTTCAAAGTTAAGGCGCGCCCACCCCGCCACATAGTTGTTCTAACTACTCTCCTATTTCTGTGGCTGCTGCCAACTCTCTGGTGAACCCCTTAGTCGCCTTTTACGACACCCACGAGAAGAGATGGGGTGGTGCTATTCTTTGTGCCCAGCACCACGTGGAAAAAAAGTTCATTAGCATTTAAAATATTAATAAATTTTTCTTTTAGGCAAACATCGCCCGATCTCTTCATGGCAAGAAACTAACCTTGATACAGGTCACACCATCGACCACGGTCACTCGGACTACGATTATGATGTAAGACCGCTGATGCCGCCGGGACATTACGAGCAGTCTAACGTTGAGACGCCCTTATACGTGGACACAAGGGGACCGGGTGCTGACGTCACTTCTCCGCTCAACAGTGAGGACCTGCAACATGCTGGATTCAGTAAGTAGATTTGGTTATTTTGCTCATGTGATCATCTAAATATCTACTAGAAAGTTTTAAAGGCAGTATCAGGGTAAGATTCCACAATCCTAAGTATATTATCCTTTGCAGGTAATCTCACGAATGTAGAAAAACAAGAGATAAAAACCGTCCGCATTGTAAAGCGGGAGAGTGAAAGACGCCAGAGGGATAGAGAGCGTTCCTTGCAGCCCATGTCAGATTGGCCCACTAACAACATCACTGCCAACTTAGACCAGTTCCTAGAGGAAGAGCTAGTACAATCCCTTAACTACTCTCGGTCATCATCACTTCCACGGAACGAGCAGTACGAACAATTATATGGCATGAAGCGTGATACTAATTACTTGCAGCCAAACATGGATCTCAGCCCCAAATACGTATCGAGTCCATCACTTTCAAATTACGACTACTCCCAAAACATGTCTTCTCTCAGTAGCAGCTATAACAAAAGCTACGATAGATCCGGATACGATCGTACGATGTCTTTGTCAACGCAGTACTTGAATAGCCCCACTGACAGTTCGAGGACCTTGACCAATGATCCTTTATCGAAGACTAGCAGTATTGTAAGTCTGACACGGTCACACATGGAGTTGTCCCCGATATTCAAGAGCGAGGCCGCTAAGCAGATTATAACGGAGATGTCTGGAGATGCTCCGAAGAACGGGTCCTTGCACAGGAGGCAAGTGCCGAAGGAGAAGAGGAGGCACAATACGGCACCGCATCATCTCAGTGCCAAAACGTTGAATGAAATGCCCAAGGACGCGTACAATCAAGATGTAAGTATAACGCTAAATACTAAAAATTAAAAAAAGTTTAAAACCAAAGGGAATCCCCATACAAGAAACCTCGAAAAACATGATTTTTTTTCAAAGTTTTTGTTCCTGTTCTTTATTTAAAACGATAAAACATACCAGCGTCAAACTTGGTCCGATTATAGTGCATACTATGTATTTTGGCAACAAATACTAAAAACAGGACAATCATAGACATGATCATGGTGGTACCTGCGTAAGAAAGAGAAGCAAAAATTCACATTTCACGTACGTTCGTCGATGTCTTTTGATAAACTCTCGTAAATTAAATCAGTTTCTATGGGGTATCAGGTTGATGGGTGGAACGGAATCCTTACTGCGTGAGTCCGACTCACACTTGGCCGGTTTTTACATAACTTTTATAGTTATGTAGAAAACAACTCATGTGAATTAAGTTTATTTATAAAATAGGATAGAATACAATGAAGACCGTTGGTAGAATTCATAGAATAATATAATATGTGTCCATTAAATTATGTTACGAAATTCTCAAATAGTTGCCCCTAAACAACGCCAATAATAATAATAATATATGCCAAGAAACTTGAAACTTTGAAAGTAACGTAACATGAATTCTCATTTTGGCTTGACATTCACGTTGACTACGTTAATGAACTTCAAATTCAGCGGTCTGTAAGGTATTCCATGCTAAATAAGCTCTTCCAGACAGTATTTTGACTTTAATAGACCCAACAACGTATTTAATTATAACATATGTTTAACAAGCACAACTCAAAATGCTAGTGAGCAACGTTACTACTATCGCAAGCATATTTTTAGATAGCTTCTGTAAAGTTAGTGACTCATGGTGCCGTTTTGAATGGTGACATGTGAAAAAACGTTAGTGACTATCGAATAGATTACGTTAGAATTGTTACCTATCGAAATCTATGGTGTTCATGGTATGCATTTTATTTCTTTTTGTGACCGCTAGAGGCGCTGTACAATCTTTCATATAAATCATTTACGGAGACGCTAGCGAGTTTTGGCCGCGAAAACTCATGGTAGAGCTATTGGTATAATAAAAATTACTGTTCGTCCAGAAGATGGGTCGTTCAGTGGACGACGCGGACATGGAGCGCGCATTGCGAGGCGCTGCGCCAGACGTCGTGCGCTCTGCGCTACCACCGCAAGCGTTACGACTGGCTGACAACACCATCGACCAGCTGCTCGCCGCGCCGCAAAAGATTCTTATCCCCGAGAGATATATTCCGGAGAAGGTAGGTCCAGCCGCAAATACTGTATTCATTAACTGGTTAATATAGCCGGAAACTATTTTGCTTCTGGTATTGAGTACCATAACTAGCACCAACTTATCAAGCTCACACAAAATAATCTAAATCAGAATTTTTTTCTTTCTACAATTCAAATAGTTAGATTTCGCTTCGCATGCGTAAAGGCGTTAAAAATAATTAGTAAGGGTAGGCATATATATCTATACGAGTTTGAATTAGCTGCAAAGATAGTCGAGTCGGTTAAGAAACACTGTTTCTTAATAAGATATCGCTGACGTCACCCAAAAACGTACCAAAGTGGAGGTTAATTTCGATACCACGAGCAGTGTTCAGAGTAGCTTAGTGGCTAAAGCACTGGCGTACTGAGCCAGGAGTCGCAGGTTCAAATCCTGCTTGTGAGCGATTTTTTCTTTTCATAATTTAAATTTTAAATCGTTAGATTTCGCTTCGCGTACGGAAATGCGTTAAAAATAATAAAATAATCAGTATTTATTAGTTTTGTTATAGTGATTCTCGACACTGTATGACATAGTTTAATAATGGAAACTATTTAAAGTGGTGAATCTACTCATCATAACGAACAACATTTACTATAGGAGCAACCCTCGCGAAAAAAAACAGTTTTCCCAAGATTTTGTCGATATATGTGAACACAAATGTAGGGACAGCAATTTTTTTTCCCGATTTCAGTGTTTTGAAATTTGCTTTATTACTTTATGTAGTAGTAGTAGTGTTACTCACATAGTAAATGTTTTTCTTTGTGATGGTTAAATTCACCAATTTAAATGTCTGCCATTATTAAAGTAAGACCTTATAATATCTATAGTATCGGTTAATACTGCATAATCTGTGATACTGCACCAACCACGTGTTTCTCTCTCTGCATCACCCTAAGAGGCCTAAGGTTGATTGATAAAGAATGCTTCAGGCATTAACTTTGAACAGTTTTGTGCATAAACTATTTTAAAAAAATTGTCTCTGTGTGGAAATCGAAGTCGTTGCCATCGTATACATAACACCCAGATAAGCAGCTCATTTAATTGTCCCACTGCTGACACGGGCCTCTTCTCCGAATGAGAAGATGATAATCACCATCGATTGCCATCGTATACAACCTTATTCTTAGTATATACTAAACCTCTTAAGGGGTCATTGTACTCATCATTATGAACAACTTTTACCATGGAACCGACCCTAAAAACGCTTCCTCGAAAAAAATATCTTTTGATCCCTATATTTGTGTTTACATATATTGACAAATTATTGGTAAGTATCAGTTAAAAATGATGAGTTCAATGACCCCTTAAGAGGTTTAGTATAAACTAAGAATAAGGTTGTATATCCAGTAGGCCTATGTCCAGTAGTGGACGTCTTTCGGCTGTAATGAAGGTTGTATATCGTAGACCATGATTAGCTAACGTTACCATGTTGCACCGTAATACGTAGTACTATTTTCTATTCTGTGCCGTAACGTCTTTAACATAGTCTCACGAATATTTTTTTTATGAAAACTTTCAATATTTGAAATAACATTCATATTTTGGAGTCTACTATCAACCCAAGTAAACGTAGTCTACACGAAAACATGCTTTTCTCCTGGGTCTGATCTTTCATGCATAGATTCCAGTTAATTGAGGCGTGATTGAGTAAACAGACAACAGACTTTCACGCACATAATATTTTATTTTGGATTAGAATGACTAACGATTTAAATAGTGGAAAGAAAAAAATCGCTCACGAGCATCAATCTCGTGGTATCGAAATTAACCTCCACTTTGGTACGTCTTTGGGTGACGTCAGCTTCGCATGCGTAAATGCATTAAAAATAAAATAATAATTAGAATGACTGTTTTGTTACGGAATTAAAGGTAACGGAACTAGTTGCATTGTGTAACCAAGTACAGAGTGAAATATTATACAAACTATACGTATACATACCTGTCATCGAACACAATTTAATAGATCAATGTACTAAATTAAATCCAAAAATATATCCACGAATATTGTTTACATTAAAAGTGACAAATATAGTAAGTAATAGTAAGTAGTAGTACTTAAATGTCGTGTAGTGTTGGGAAAAGACTACAATATTGTAAATGAAGAAGTGACTAAAACTAACGAACTCGTCGAATATGTTTTACCCACAGCCACCAGAACTGTCTCCAGAAGAACAACAGAAGAGACAAGAGAAAGTAGAGTCGATAAAGAAAATGTTGACAGGCACATCCGCTGACCCCAGCAAAAAGGTATGCATAAAACTTATATCACTACAATTCACTTCCGAAGTAGATTTACGAAGCGTTACTTCCTAAAGGTTTATAAATAACGAGGAATACATTCTATGAACGTATGAATTATGACTATTTCCGATTGCTACTTGAACCGTTTTAACTTTAAAGAGTTGTACTTATGCAATATCGCTATTTGGTATACACAACGTCTGTTCGAATACCTATCTTCAAAATTTTCGAGCATCGCTTATCCATAGTACCTATTTAATTTTCTTCATCTTTCACATTAGGAAATAGATCATCATCTATAGAATTATTAAATTCACATACTTGATACTGTAAAATCTGTACATCTGATGCATCCAGTCTTCATGTACTTTCACTATTTAAAACAATGCACTCTAAATTCGCTCGCTCTGCTTTCATTGTTGTTTGGAATGAACTTTTTTATACTTTTTGCATGTTCATTCTACTCTTTACTGATAACCTAGTCGTAAATATAATAATAATGTACCTACCTATAAATACCTAGTTCGGTGTTTGCAGACAGAATTTCGCGGGATTATACTTTGTGGTGTAAATTAATCGACCCTGAGGTTCTTTTTTTTTGTTCATTTACATTAATTTATCGTTTTTGTGATAAGTTTGTATTTTATTAAGAACGTATTTTAAGAAAATAATTGTATTATGTCTGAAAACACATTTGAAGCTTGTATAGCCGCTTCGAATGTTGGCTGTAAATATGTAAACCAGCACAGTCCTACATGTGTGTGCTTGTATGATGACCGTTAGAGTCCGGACGCTGGCGAGAAGCGGCAACGGGAGCACTTGCTACAAATGAACCAGATACTCGCCAAGCAGGTCACTGAGATGAGCAAAATCATCGCCGGTAAGGATGTTGCTTCATTTTAGTTTTGCCTTCCTCTATTTCACTTGTATGTTACTCTTAAAGTATGTTCTCTTGAAGTTTGTTTCAATGTTTGCTATCAGTTTTATAATTCTATGATTCTGTGGGTATACGTTTTCTTTTTCATTTAAATTATTCTACTAAAAATAATTGGCATTTTCATCATGTAAGAATTATGGAACAGATTTCCCGTACACTAAATTGACGAACTTTTCTATAAATAAATAAAAAAAAACCTTGAATTTCATCCTGTTTAATTTTATGATTACATTTTATCGATTATTTTAGTAAACGGATAAATAACTTATCAAAATTAACATTCAAACGATATTAATGACAATTTAGTGTACCTACCTACACACTAATATTTTTAATTATGTATCTGCAAATTCATGTTTTCTATCACCTTTTGCAATATGACACCTAAATGTAAGTACATAAAGTTGTCTCAAAACATTGTTTAAACGAATATGTCACGTTTTATTTTTGTATATATTATGTTCTCACAGAATTGCCATTTTGATGTATACTCTCTTATATTCAAACTAGCAATTACTGAGTGTTTGATGTGACTAACCCAAACACGTGTGTGTTCACGCCTGTAACAGTTTGCTTGATGTCGTTTGTCCCGTTTTGTGCAGGAACCAACATTGAGCAAGGACCGTCCGCATCCAACCACTGATAGCCATACACTTACTTTAGATCTGCACATTTCACTTCTCCAATATATCCATTCCCATTTATTTACCATGAGTACAAAAGCGTCTCTGCATAGAAAAGCACATTGATGAAAATACCTTCATGCTATGAAAATAGTTGTGTATTTGAAAATAGTTTTATTGCTAGTCGATGCGTTTGTACCCATTCCCATTAATCATTAAATTGCTTCTAATTCCTCAAAAATATACCCTGAAAGTAAATTGGCTGACTCGGACGGTTCTTAGAAGATACCCACTACCCAGTGTGTTGCGGCATGGTTTCGTTTTTTGCATTTTGTTGTGAGTAGCACTTATTTATTTTTAGTTGATATTCATTAAATAGTTGCATTGTTTTTTTGCATTTTGTTGTGTGAATGGTGACTTGTATTAACAACGTTTTTTTATATTATTAATCGAACCTAATATTATTGTTATTTTACCAGTTAAAGCGTTAGAAGAACTGCCTCAAAATGGTTATCCTGATGACTTCGATGAGCGTTCACCAGACGTAGAATTGCCCATCTACCAACAAAGAGACAATTTCTTTACATAGAAATATTAACACCTTTATATTTATTTATCTCGTAAACTACTAATTTTCAAAGAACTTCCACATAACCCGAATCGAGTTATGTACACTTGGCTTGGGCCGGTATCTTTTATACCTATTGAAAATAAAAACGAGATCAAATGTATGTGAAACCTGGTAGTTGGCTATGCTTGCCTTTGTAAACTACATATTTTATGACTAAATTAGCAGGCGTCACATATAAAACTACCATCAGAACTTTGTGAAACATAATCAAGGTGGGCTTTAAATAAAATATAAGCGATCAATGTAGAATGTTCAATTATAGACACTATAACATGTATTGATGTAATCATCTTGCGTATGTTTATAAGTGATTATGAATCAAATATTTAAATCCTTTGTAGAAATAGTGGATTATAATATGTAATTTACAAAATTATGTATCTACATTTTTATGATTCAAAAAATTACAACATTCTTATGTGTTGTTTACTCATATGATTTTTTTGTAATTTATTCGTGTGAAAATGAGAAAGGCTTGAGTCATATTTTGACTGCTAACAAAATTGTACCATATTATTATACATAAACGACACGATAAAAAGCGTTTAGTTAATGTACCAGAATAGTTTGATATTTTGTGGATCTCCATCTTTATATAGGAACTAGATATTGAAATGTAATTAGTTGGAATGAATTCTAATTGCAATATGCTTTCCACATATCTATCAGAATATCATAGTGTAGATATGTATTTAACTGTTTTGGAGGTATATAAGAATTGGTATCATTTTTTGTAGCGTTTGCTCAATTTTATGGACATTCCTGACCGATGTTATATTTTGTAGAAATACAAATGTCTCAGTAAGTTTGCCAGTTTTTATTGGTGTACCATTAAACTCAATACTTGAAATGGCAAATCCTTTAGAATATTATTTAGACACAACGACTGGTTATTATCATGTTTAGATGTACCTACAATCTCTTTCTAAAACATTCAGACTTTCTGAATTTAACAGTATGCTGTTACTTAAATATTGTTTTGGTATGAAATACAAGTCTTCTATGTAAAGGGCCTTGAATTGTTACTCTAGAGTTAAGATTAATAGAGAAATGTACCTAGATGACATTATAATGTATACAGTTGCCATGTTTATTGATTACAAAGTGCACATTTATATTATTAATTATTAATTTTGATGACGAATAAAAATGCGTTTTAGTATTATTTCGTTAATTTTGTCTGTACTTTAATGTAAATATTAAGTTCAAATTAATTTAATTTCCTTGTATTTACGACGACATTAATTATATTGTATGCACATAGCTCGTCAATTACTTTTGTACCTAGTGTTGTATGAATTTATGTGAAAACCTTATGTATCAAAAATATTTAACCTGCTTCGCATTATTAGTAGCTGAAGCAACGAATTTGTGATACAAATATACGCGTCATGTTATCACAACATTTTGTTGTATGCTTTTTCCAAATAACTCATAGAAAATAGATCTTACAATAAAAACTAGAGGAAAGATTGCGGCTTATGATCGTTATGTTAATTCTTTGACTGTATTTTGCTGATGATAATGAATAAATTGTCGAAGTTTTATCGTTAGCGGCAGTGGACTTAGGGCAATTATTGGCAGATTTTGGTCAGTGGTGTCGTAATTTTTTTTTTATTGATCGAAAATGAGGTGAGATAAGTTGAGAAAAACATTGATCTTTACTGCAAAATGAAGACTCTGTGTGAGTAGGTAACCTTAGGTAGTAAATGTATCAATGTTCATAATGTCTTTAAAAGCTTTAAATATTCCTGCCTATATTAATTTCACTAGACACTTAGTTAAATGTTTCGATTAATGTCTACACCTAAATTAGCTTTTACCAATTAGAATATTAACAAATTATTTTGTTGAATCTTGGAAAACAAAATTACCTTTGTACGAAATGAATTACGTTAAATAAATTCAGTGCCATGGATTGCATTTGTATATTTTGTGGTATTTTTGTTCTTTTGCAGGTAATCATTTGCCAATGATATTGTGTGTTAAAATATTTTTATAAACTAAGCGCTTATAGAGCCATCAGTAGAAGACCTGGCCATTTCGATGACTAAATATCACTTTCTTAAAACTCCAAAGACTGAGTTCATCTTAAATCACTTTAAATCACAATTTTATTTCTACTGTCAATTATACATTATACACTCCTTATAATATTATAACGTTACTCTTTAGAAAATATTACTAGTGGATTTCAAAACAAAAACATGTTCTTGAAATACTGTATATTCCCGAATTATTGTGTTGTAGGAGGTGTTTATTATAGTGAATAGAATTGATATCAGAAAAATATAGTGTAATTACTCACTCATCTAAATTCAAATGCCTCGAAAAATAATCTTTACTGTAATATCATAAAATCTTTGAAGAACAATTACTAAAATAATACTTTATGAAAATATATACAAATTGCTTAAGGCCACGTGTTATGACAAAACTAAACTTTAATGGAAAATTATAAAGGGAACATTTTCGTCTCCGGCAATTAGAGTAAGAAATAAGTTTTCACTTGTCCCTTAAACCAATTGCTGGTAACAGTTTATTAGTACTTGCTATTCCTTATTAAAAATATTTATCGCCTTAAAAGTAGACTGCCAGTACTTCAATATATATAATATATATTAGATTGATAGGTGTTAGAAGAATAGTCCCTAATGTTCAACGAATGATTCTGAGCTAAAAGTTAGTATTTAGCTAAATGCTAAAGCTTTTTAATTGACTGGTGTAATAATAGATGATATATACAACGTTACTTTTGTTAACGCAATTCGAGAAACTGGTTTGTTTAGAATCACAAAGTAAGTTCCCCACTTGGTGGCGTAGAAAGTGAAGAATGTCGTACAGGGACTACCTGATGCACCGAAATTAATCGAGCTGAACTTCCTGGAGCTTAAGGACCTATTCACAATCCGCTGATGTACTGAATTTAACCATAATAACCAAATCGACTACCAAATTTTTACGATTTAAATTGTGGAATGAAAAAATCGTAAGATTTCGCATCGCATGCGTACATGCGTTAAAAATAATAAAATTATTACCTAATTTTTTTTGGTTAAAATATAACGTGGTTTAAAAACTAGTCGATTCTCCTAGTCATTCTAAAGAAACTGGTTTCTCAAATCGCGTTAAAAAAAAGTAACGTTGTATATAATTATATTATACATCCTATATACATAATCACAATATATATAGTACGTAAACAAGTACGTACGTAGCGGCGGAATTTGTCGGCGCTTACGTTTTAGATAAACTATTTTTTGACGTCATGTTTCACTTTTCCTCTTTTCCCCAAATCAGAAAAGGTGGCATGGATTAAGTCCCAATTTTTCACTCGTACGATAACAATTTTATTGTTATTATTAAAATTAATATTGTTTTACTTGTTTCTTCGTTGTTTTTGTGAGTATTCGAAACGGATTAAAGTATCCCTGCTTGCTTCAGACGTAGCCTAACAGAATTGCCCCCATATTAGAATCAATATTTTAACCGCCTTTAAATAAGTTGTTGTGTAAATACCTACAGGGAATTGTGCATATTGTTTTATATTATCGACTCTAATTTTACAGCAACCCTTGTAACTATAGCGCGTGTGTTGTTCACATCTGGAAATAAATAATATGCTATACCTATTACGTGTTTGTTTTTTTTTTGATTATCTAAACACACTGACCAGTTCTAGTAGTAGAAGAGCATGTGAAGGAAGTGTGCCTTGTGAATCAGCTCGTTCTTGCAGTAATCTGTGGTTCGGGGAAGTACTACCACCATACCTATTTTTGCCGCCAAACAGTGATGCTTGCATTGCCGTGTTTCGCCGTGAAAGGTACGGGTGCCATCACAATCACATGAGACTTTCCATCTTCGTGTCTCAGTTTGGCAATCCGACTTGTGGTACCATTTAGGCAAAAGCCTAGGTGGTATTGCAGTTGTTATGGATAAAGCCGCGTTGGTAACCGCTTAACACCAGGTGGGCATTTAGCTCGTTTTGCCATCCTATACTATTAAAAAAAAAGTTTGCCTAAAGACGCCAAGTATCCAGATACCCTTGATCACTAAGCGTATGCAGTAGCACTGCATAACATTTTTACAATTTTTACTATGGGACCATCT
Source organism: Asteroscopus sphinx (assembly GCA_949699075.1). Classification (NCBI taxonomy): domain Eukaryota; kingdom Metazoa; phylum Arthropoda; class Insecta; order Lepidoptera; family Noctuidae; genus Asteroscopus; species Asteroscopus sphinx. Next base: position 12,405,031 of record OX453022.1, on the reverse strand, counting down.
ACAGAAATAGATAGAATGGTTGTAATCACAATTTTACTTGCGATTCATGCGTGGCAACTTTTCGAACAAACTACGCCTCCCATATTGGTCCCCCTCCCAAAAAAAACCGAGGGTAGTTGTAAAGTGTAGTTGTTAAATTTTAACACTCTATAATTAAATAAAAATAATAAACAAATTCAATTACTAAATTTTATGACACAAATTAAAAGCTAGTTCACACTACCTGCCAGACAAGTGTTATCTTCAATTTATCACAACACAATCACAAGAATGGAAGCAATGAAGGACACCCTCACTAATATGATGGATGCATTCAATAAAAGGATGTCTGAATTTGAAACCGAGCTTCAGAAATCCCCAAGCAGTCCATCCAGTTCAGTAAGTTTGGCTGCTGACTTTGCTGCATTCAAGGCGTTCACAATTGCAGCACTGGGAAGCCTCCAAAAGCAAGTAGGGTGGCTGGCCCAGAATGTTGACCGCCTTGAGATGAGAAGTCGCCGTAAAATGTTGCTTCTGCATGGAGTTCCTGAAGAGAAGGAAGAAGAAACAGCTAAAGTGGTGGCTAAAGCTATTTGTGAGCATCTCAAGATGAGGATTTCACGGAGTCGGACATCAGACGGTGTCATCGAATGGGTAGGTCCAGTGCTGCTCACAAAGCTAGGCCAGTGGTCTTAAAGCTCCAGAGTGTTAAGGTCCGAGATACAATATGGTTTGCCAAAACCAAATTTAAGGGCACCGGGGTCACTGTGTCAGAATTTCTCACAAAGTCCCGGCATGACGTTTTTATGGCTGCTCGAGAAAAGTTCGGCATTGATAAATGCTGGACCAGGGAGGGCAACGTCTTCATTTTAGGGGCAGACGGGACACGGCATCGTATAAGCTCGATCGGTGACTTCAACACAATTAAGCAGGACATCCCGAAGACAGAAGCTATTGTGACGGTGGCCACTGAGGCAGCTGTTGCTGAAAAGGTTGTGACAACCAGATCGAAGCGAGCTGGAAAGAAATAACATTTCTTCTTAAGCATTTAACTTTTTTCCATGTCCGGGTAGTAAGTTGTTTTGTTCTTACTAAGTAAGTATTATTATCAGATACCAACCTACTATTTAATACATTTTCGTGACAAACCCTCTTTCAAATTTTTTTATTTATTTATTCATAACTGTTTACTATTTTATAACAACTTGTAGTAGGTAATTTAAATTATTGTCAATGTCAACAATTAATTTGTCAAACAAACAGGGCCGCGCTCAGTATTATCGTCCGACGACGCCCGGAGCGTGCTTTGGTCGCTCAGTAAATCAGAGTGATCATACAAACTAACGCTCAGGGAGCGCTCCGAGCGTCGTCCGACGACGTCGGGCGATGTAACTAAACGCGGCCCAAAACATCATTTATTGCGTTCCACAGAAACCTTTTTAGAACGGTACGATGTATAGCGTAACTTGATCCGGAAAAATTCGTGCGGCGACGCTGCGGATTATATTGGACTCGGTGCACTTAAAATTGTTTACAAACTATGTATGACTCCATTGTTTTTAAATATATTTTTTTTTCTTAACTTTTTTGGGCTGTTCAAAAAACTGTTTTTGTTTTGTTTTTTGTTTGTTTTTGTTTGTACTTTATACCGACAACTATCAAACCCGGACTTTCTATTTAATTAAAGTTATATAGGTATTAATTAGTGATTTGTTTGTTAACTTAATTTAGAAAACACTCAACTGCCAGGTGGACTAGAATATAAGTTTACATTTTTTTTTTAGGTATATTAATTAACATAATTTTTATTATTATTTATTATTGTATTATATTTATTCATGTCTTGTTCAGATAATAGTGATGGTGAAAGTTTTTACTCAGCCGTTAGCGATAGTGATAGTTTTTTGAGTGTTCCTTCTCTGTCTGAAACACTTGATACTCAGTTTTCTGATGTACCTGGGAATTTCAATGTTGTTCATATAAATGCCCAGAGTATTCCGTTCCACTTCCCCGATATGCTGGTAACCTTTGACTGTAAGAATATCCATGCCATTCTGATTTCTGAGTCGTGGCTTAAGCCTTGCCGACGAATCCAGGCAGAGAGTAGGAAGTAGAAGGGATTCTACTTCCTACTCTCTGCCTGGATTCGTTCTTATACGTAATGATCGTACAAATGGTCGCGGTGGCGGTGTTGCCATGTATCTCCGTGCACAGATTCCCTTTTCTATTGTTAATGTGTCAGCACAACCCCCGCCATCGAATGCTGGTGAGCATCTTTTTGTTGAGATCGAACTCCACCACAAGAAACTTCTACTTGGTGTGTTTTACTGTTGCTCGTCAAGCATAAACTACTTTGCTTCTTTTGAAAATATTCTGGAAAACCTAACTCCAACTTACAGTCATACATACGTGACTTCAATACCTGCCTTTTAAAAAAAGATTCACGAACTTCTTCTCTAACTTCCTTAGTAGAATCTAAGAACATGCATTTACTCCCTCTCAGTGCCACCCATCATTTCCCAAACTGTGTCCCCTCACTAATTGATCATATCCTTGTTTCCTCTTCTCAACACGTCGCTAAGCACGGACAGTGCACAGCAGATGAGTTTTCATATCATGATTTACTTTTTCTATCATACAAAATCCGTCCTCCCAAAGCTAAGTCAAAATTTCTTCTCCAACGCAATTTTAGTGGTATGGATTTGGACAATCTTCGTGAGGATGCCAATAGCATTGACTGGGGTCCACTGTTCGATGCAGAGTCTATTGATGACCAAGTCAACATTTTTACGGCAAACCTGGTGCAGTTATACGACGTGTATGCTCCCATACGCAAAATTAAAGTAAAGCATCTTCCGGCACCTTGGCTTACTGATGACATCAAGGCTTAAATTTTTAAAAAAGCAGCTGCAAAAACCAAGTACAAATTTCGGTCTACCTCCTTAAATCGTGACAAATATGCATCTATACGGAATCACTGCACTAAGGTATGTAGAAACGCGCAACGCCAACATATTCATGCCTCGGTTGAAAATGGTGATCCAGCTAAAGTATGGATATTTCTGAAAACATTAGGGGTTGGAAAATCGCGGCAAGATTCCATTCTTAAAGATTTAAACATCGACTCACTTAACCAACATTTCTCTTCTTCGTCCAACTGTGATAGGACTGCGAAAGCAAATACTTTGAACTATCTTTCAACTCTTCCAACTCCTAACTACTCACCTTTCGTCTTTAATCAATTTGCTGCTTGTGATGTTAAGAAGAGCATATTATCAATTACGTCCAACGCTGTTGGTAGTGACTGTGTCAGCCGTAATATGATCCTTCCCGTCCTTGATGAAATCCTCCCAATAATTTGTCATATCCTTAATTCCTCCATATCCATTGGCTCTTTTCCGACAGCGTGGAAAGAAGCCCAAATCATTCCATTGCCTAAAAAATCTAATCCCAAATCCTTTTCCGAATATCGCCCTATCTCTATTTTACCATTCCTATCCAAAGTACTTGAACGCCTCTCCTCCAATCAACTTAGCTCCTTTCTTAATAAGAACAACCTCCTTAGTCCACTACAGTCCGGCTTCCGACCTGGACATAGTACTGTCACAGCTTTAGTCAATATTACGGATGACATTAGGTTAGCCATGCAAAATGGAAATCTAACTATATTATCACTTCTAGATTTCAGTAACGCCTTTAATAGCGTAGATTTTGACATTTTGCTTCGCATACTATGCTCCCTCAACGTATCTCCAACAGCAATTGATTGGTTTCGTAGTTACCTGTACGGCCGTCGGCAGCGTGTTCGTATTGAAGAAGCCTGCTCTTCATGGTGCAACACGTCTGCTGGTGTGCCTCAGGGTGGCGTTTTATCTCCTTTACTCTTCGCAGTATTTATAAATACGATTTCTAGTAAACTTTATGCACCTTTATGCAGATGATCTCCAAATATATACGCAAGTTTCACCAGATAAGTTGTCGGAGGCTGTTAATGCTATAAACCAAGATTTGGGACAAATTAGCGCATGGAGCAAATCATATGGACTTACGGTCAATCCTTTGAAGACCCAGGTTATTGTTGTTGGTAGCCCCCGAATGATCTCTAATATCGACTGGATCCAGCTCCCCCAGATTATTTTCTATGGTACTGCGATACCTATAAGTGATATTGTTAAAAATTTGGGGATACACATTGACAAAACGTTGTCCCAAGTAAAGGAAGTCAGCAGGATTTTTTTTGCATCAGCTGGATCTTTACGGAGGCTTCGTAACTTCCTGCCCATTTCCACTAAAACTGCGCTTGTTCAATCTCTTCTTCTTCCAATCCTTGACTATGCTAACACCAGCTATCTTGATCTTAATGAGGACCAACTTGAAAAGATTGAGCTACTTCAAAATTTTTGTATAAGATTCATATTTGGTCTTCGCAAATATGATCATGTTTCCGAATTTCGTACTAAACTCAAGTGGTTACCTATACGACTTCGTCGGAATGCTCACGTTCTTCATCTTCTTTACAGTATCCTATTCAATCCCTCAACTCCCCACTATCTTAAAGAACGTTTTAAGTTCCTTCGTGACACACATTCGAGGCTCTTAAGGTCATCAGAAAACCTCACATTGGCGATACCATCGCATTCCACAAATTTCTTTGGTAATTCTTTTACAGTTCAGGCTGCTCGCCTGTGGAATGCTTTGCCAGTACATGTGAGGCGTGCTCAATCTTTGCCTATATTTAAAAAACTGGTAAAAGATCATTACCTATCATCACTGTAATTTCCGGCAGGTACATTATGTAATATTTAGACGTATTGTATTTATTATGTTTATTGTATCTTATATTTATGTAGTTTTGTTATAGATATATGTATAGTATTTATGTTATGTAGTATATGTATTCTATTATGTTGTTACACTGCGTACTACCCCTCTCTTTACTTGCCCATATTGTCCATCCTAAGGTTGTCTGGAAGAAATCGCCTTGAGCGATAAGACCGCCCATTGTACATGTGTTCTATATAAGTCATATATGTTGCTATCTCCTTTTGTGTACAATAAAGAGTATTTGTATTGTATTGTATTGACATATAGGGGTGCAGGGGGGTGCACCCTGCCTTAGGAAAACAGAGGTTATTGTTATCCAAAATTATTCAACTTTTTGTCAGTGAATCTAATATCGTAAAATATACAGGATACAATTTATAAGGAGTGCAGATAATTTTCACAGGTCTTTTTTTTTTTTTGTCTTCAGTATCTGTTCCTTATCGCAGACACACTATTAAAATTCACATTAAAACAAAGTGAAAAATCAACTTTGTATGGGAGACTCGATATTTTTAGTTGAGAACGTCATACAAAGGTAAATTTTCATTTAGTTTTATTGTGAATTTTAATAATGTGGTTGTGATATAGAACATCCGTTCTTAACCACTATCAGTTCAGTATCGGTTCAGTATCGGTTCAGTATCTAGCAAATTATCCGCACTCCATAAAAAATATCCTGTGTACACAGATGCAATCCCTTGTATTTAATCCTGGCCGATGCTCATGAACAGCTGTTGACAGTTAGGCGTCTGCTACACGGTAACAAACCAGCCTCCCCACCAAGGTGACCTTGTTGGTTTCCAACCATGTAGACAGTGGTTTGTCACCAAATTTTGTTTGACGATGGCTGCCAGCGACCAACCTCCCACCAAGGTCACCTTGGTCGGGTGGCTGGTTGCTCACCGTGTAGCACACGCTTTACACCGCACATTATTATCATGTTTGGTAGACAAATCGGGTTCCCTAAATCATCGGGCTTGCCTGAAGACTGCTGAAGTCGTCAACTTAAAGTGGAGTATTTTATGAATGTAGAAAAATTAATCAAGTTGGCGACTGACAGGAGTATTTGCTCGATGTGAATATACCGCGTCGAGCATTTGTTCTTTTTGAGAAAATGCTCACGACACCTGAATCTTCGTCTTGAGTAAATGCTCGGATGTGCTCGGCCTATCCAGTTGTAGTCAAAAGACGGGGCGGTACACGCACTAGCGACTAAATTGAAACGAAGGGAGGAGAGTGCTTGAGTGCCCGGCGCTCGCCATCGAGCTGCTCGGCTCGCTGTACATAGTGTTGATTCCGAGTTTAAAATTTACATTATTGCCATCGAAAACGCTACCGAGTGCGTCGACTTTCATTCATAAATTTATTTATATTCACAAAAAAATACATCCTACATTTGGCAGATACAGAACATAAACCAGTTTAGGTTTTTGTACGCCGCTTCGCTGTATATTATCGGTAGTTTCTCCTCGTTTCCACTAGGGGTGCTATTAATTTATGGATGAAAGTCGACGCAATCGATCGCGTATACGTAAGTTTCAAACTCGCACTAGGTACTCTGACATGCCGTATATTCGACTTGTAACGTGGTTACATCGAGCGAATATTCATGTCAGTCGCCACCTTTAGATGCTCCTGTTGCTGCGTAAGTATGAATGGGAAATAAACGGTCTGTATGGTCCTATGAAGGTAACTCTTATTTCCAGTTATACCGGATGCCTTATTTTACCGTCTGGAAAACAATAGGGTGTGATGTAGTTATTCTGCTATCGTGTCGACAAGAGCTACATAATGATTATAGCTAATGCCGTTGCGAAAAGATCAGCCACTCAGCAGGTTGGTAGTGGGGCTGACTGCCCAGGGCGCGCCGGACGATCAATTAAATATCGTCGCTCGTGGAGGCTCTTTAATGCACCCCAATGTGATGTAGTTGCCGTAATAGAATACATCAATGAAAAATAAACTAAAAATTACTGAAAAAATCTGCTGTTCCGTGTCGTTTCGTTATCGCCCGCTGGCCTCAGAGTGGCATCAGGTTGTCCATCCTCCTGCGGCGAATGGGATCAGCGAGGAAGTTTCCTCCCTAGAAGTGCTAGAAGATAGATTGGGGAGTTTATCGTCTGCAATGCACGGCCCTCGAGCTGCGGTGATGTCCCAAGTATGTCCAGACATCGCCGAAGGAGAGTTTAGGCTGAAAGTGGACGGCCCTAAAAGGGGGCTGCGCTGGATGGGTTGCATTTCAGTCCTCGTGGCCCTTCTACCCAAGGCGAGAGTAGGTTCACGGCGGAGTTTTTCGTGGGTGCGAGTCCCACATAACAACACCGCCTCCCTGGTGGTGTGACATGCGATAGGCATTTTCTCCGCTTAAAAAAAAGAAAAGGTCGTACATATCGTGGGTGATGTTACCAATTAAACGGAAATTTCCTGAAATGTCAGGAATTTTGGCCCTCTGTCAGGAACACAGAAAAATAGAATTTGTCACGATTTTTTTAATAATAAACAGAAATAATTAAAATTAAAATATTTATTGCTACAAAAATTATAAAACTGAAAAGCGAGTGATTTTGTCAGGAAATCTCATTTCTGCATGTCGTACCTTACTCATGGACATGATCATTGGGCTGAATTGATTAAAGTATATTACCCTATACCAGGCCCCTCAGAAAGTATTGCGAAAAAAAGTTTTTATATATGGGAGACTGGCCAGTTATAATGTTTTTCGAAAATATGATTATTTATAAGTAAAAATAAGTAAGTTCCAATTTCAAAATTTCCCTCCACATTTTTTGCGAGTTAATTCAAAGTATTGTGTCTCACTGAAATATGGATCTGCGCCGGGAACATTTTAGAGCTATGATTTTATACGATTTCAAGTGTCGCCTGAAACCGGATGAATCGTACGATAGACTTCAAATGGCATTCATGGATGAAGGCCCTTCCAAGGCAACCGTGTATCGTTGGTATAACGAATTCAAGCGCGGTCGACCAACTTTGGGGGATGACGAAAGAAGCGGTCGCCCTTTGACGGCTGTTACCGAAGAAAACGTGCTAGCAGTAAAAAATTTAATCCAAGACAATAGGCGAATTACATATCAGGAGATTCAACACATATTGAAGATTGGATCGGGAAGCGTTCACGAGATTCTACACAGCCATCTTCGCGTGAGGAGGATAGTATCACGCTGGGTGCCGCACAACCTCACCGATGCTCAGAAGCAGGCCCGGGTGGAATGGTGCCGTGATATGCTTAACAAATTTGAAGCAGGCTCGTCTCGGCGTGTTTACGACATCGTTACAGGTGATGAGTCCTGGATTTATCAATACGACCCAGAAACCAAGCGCCAGTCGACTGTTTGGGTGTTTCAAAATGAGCCAACGCCTACCAAATTGAAGCGATCTAGAAGCGGGGGTAAGATTTTGATCGCTAGCTTTTTTAATTTGACTGGCCACTTGGTATCAATTCCCTTACGGGATCAAAGAATCATTAATGCCGAATGGTATACTACCAAATGTTTGCCAGAAGTTTTCTCTGTTATAAGCAACAAGCGACCAAACACAGGGCTCCGCGGGCTACTGCTCCACCACGACAATGCACCTGCGCACACCGCACTCAAAACGAGGGACTTCCTGGACAGCACGCCAGTCAAACTCCTGGGTCACCCTCCTTACAGCCCTGATCTAGCACCGTGTGACTTCTTTTTATTCCCAAAAATAAAAAATCAGCTCAAAGGGATACAATTTTCGTCGCCGGAAGATGCGCTGGCTGCGTTCGAGCAGGCTGTAAACGAGGTGTCTGCGGCGGACTGGAAAAAGTGTTTTGAAAACTGGTTTAGGCGCATGAATCTTTGTATAGAGGCTGGTGGAAAGTACTTTGAAAAGATTTGATAAAAATATATGTACGTATAGAACAATTTTTTTTAGTTTCGCAAAACTTTCTGAGTGTCCCACGTATAGTCCTGTTTACAGGGCAGTAGACTACCTCGTTGGTCTAGTGGTCACAAGCACGACCGCTAAGCGTGAGGTCCTAGGTTCAATTCCCGGGTCGGGTAAAAAGTGTTATCGGGATTTTTCTGTTATGAAAATTTCTAGTACCAGGCCGGAGTCAGAAAGTTGGCGGTGCTACACCCCGTGCCTCGGAGAGTACGAAAAGTCGTCGGTCCTGCGCCTGTTCTCTTTTCGGTCGTGTCAGATTGCCGTGCCATCGGATTATGAGAGTGAGGAAATAGAGAATGCACCTGTGTAATAATAATAAATAACTTAGTCAAGAAACTAAAAAAATGCACTCTCACTGACATCAAAATATTAGATAGCACGTTCGGTGCAGTTGCTGGGCAGTTAGCTGCTAGCTGCCGTGACCGAAGTTCGGCCGGGAGGACATTATAGGTCAGTAAATAAGTGCTGTAAGTAGGTAGTTTAAGTAGTATCATACCCACAAAAATAAAATTTTATTTTATGCAACTAAAAATAAATATTTAAGTTATCACGAGAACTGATCGAAAAAATTGAGAGGCTTTACGTATTAGCTCACTAATGATCGTTAAGACGCCGTTAACATCACTTATTGAATGGTTCGCGATTGTGATTGATTGCACATCTCAGAAAAACCGTTCATCGACCATCTCTATAATTTCACTTGCAGTTATTTGCGAGTTTCAGCAAGAATGATAAATCGATAACACAGTTAAAAACAGCTCAAAAAAGATAATATTTTAGCTTGATTTTAGCCGATAAATCACACACCGCTATGTTTTTATTTTAAATATTTATAATCTGTTTAAAGAAAGGCAGTTTCTTTAGCAAATGTATGAATATTTACGATTCTATAAAAATAAAGCAAGCAATATGATTCTGACAGATCATGAAAAATTGGCGGAGTTTGGAATGTTGTTTTTACGACCCGTGTCTACGATAATCCATCAATTATTTAGAGATACAAAAAATTGCAACTTGTGAATACGCAAGCCTGAAATCCCTGAACAGTAGGCATACATATATCGTAGGATGATTGGACAGATCGTATATTTGCTAATTTGCTACAGACCGGATAATTTCTCAGAAAGATTTTCGTTATCATACGAGCTATTATCAGGATCATTGCAAAAAACCCAGTTTGCTTAGGACGATTGGAAACTTGAACGCTGCTAGGCGTCGATTTATAACATCTTAATCCTGGTTGGTCAGAACATGGCTCGAAAGACGAAGGAATGTAGCCGTTAGCCAATCAGCGCATCCGTCAGTGCATAACGTTCATATCAGCCAATCAGAGCTCATTACGCGAGTGGTTATTCGAGACCAAACTAAGATAAGCCGGATGTTTGCAATGATCCTTAAAATAGGTGGGATGATAACAAAAAACCTTCATAGATTTTAATTATCCGGTTCTTTGCAATCGTCCTAGGATTTTCGGAATGATCCGATTTTTTCGATTATCCTACGACACATACTTATCATTAATAATATAGGTACAATACAATGATCAGCCCATTACTGTCCTAATGCTAAGCATGGGGACACGGGCTTCTTTTCTGTATGAGAAGGCTTTAGTCCACTATGCTGGCCTTTTTTAGTTTCCTTATCCTTATCCTTCTGGGGATGGCGAAAGAGTATGTCGGACTCTTACCGACTAAAACCACACAGTGGGCACCCTCTGCACAAAATAGAGAAGCTCCGGGAACTCCTATGGACCGCGCCGGTGCCCCTCTTGTGCTATGCTATTGGCACATCCCGGGAAAACAATATTGTTTCCCCCACAGTAGCACGCGACCACCACGTACTCCTGTCCTCCCCAGGGTTACCTAATAGACGCCTCGAATCGCCCCACTCTTAGCGTCTACGATCCCGAAGGACCCTTGCCAGATGTGGTGGCAGGGGGTGCGGTCCTTTGCCCTATCTGGGCTTTGCCCTAGGGCAGTTGCCTACCCGGCACTTTGACTGACTCGCTGCACTCTGTCTGACATCAAAATATTAGATAGCACGTTCGGTGCAGTTGCTGGGCAGTTGGCTGCTATGCTACGGGACGGGGTTCGATTTTCGCATGGAGCAGACATTTGTATGGCCTACAGATAGTTGTGCCTGAGTGTTTATACATGTGAAATATGTGTCTGTCGTCTATAATTATACAATCACGAACGAATCATCAACTCAGCCTAACGCAGTCCACTGCTGGACATAGGCTTCTCGAAAGTTGCACCACAACACTCGGTCCTCTGCCTTCCGCATCCAGCCCGCCCCAGCTACCTTCTTCAGGACGTCGGTCCACCTGGCTGGGGGTGCCCAACGCTGCGTTTGTTGATCCACACTCAAAGACTCGTCTCAGCCTATGGTCCTTCGACAGACAGACTTGGCCAGCTCACTGCTACTTCAGCTAACTGATCAAGCTAAAGCTATGTCGATCACTCCGGTTCTCCTCCGGATAATCTCGTTACGGATTTTACCCTTCAAAGAAACTCTAAGCATAGCTCGCTCCATAGCTCGCTGAGTTATACAACGATACATTTACTTATTTATTCTGCATACATATACCCTATCATAAATAAATAAATAATATTACCTACGTGTTCTTTTGTTTGACTTTCTTTGTAACCCCACATGTTAGTTACCTGTTTGTGTTCTGTATCACTGTTGTTTAAATGTTACGCGCCGTTAAGGGGCCGAAACCCGTAAGTTAACAAACTAATGCGAATCCCGCTCAAAAACTACTCACTCTATGGTACTGAAATTTAAATACATGATACTTAAGGATAGATTTGACAATATTATTGAGTTCAAAACATCATCATTTCAGCCGAAAGACATCCACTGCTGGACATAAGCCTCCCCCAAGTATCGCCACAACGACCGGTCCTGCGCCTTCCACATCCAGCGGATTCCCGCGATCTACACCAGGTCGTCGGTCCACCTTGTGGGGGGCCTACCCACGCTGCGCCTTTCAGTACGCGGTCGCCACTCCAGAACTTTACTGCCCCATCGGCCATCATTTCTGCGAGCAATGTGCCCCGCCCACTGCCACTTAAGCTTGGCAATTCTTCGGGCTATGTCGGTCACTTTCGTTCTCCTGCGAATCTCCTCATTTCTGATTCGATCATGCAAGGACACTTCGAGCATATCCCTCTCCATTGACCTTTGAGTGACTTTGAGCCTTCTTATCAGGCCCATTATGAGCGACCACGTTTCAGTGCCATAAGTAATTACTGGCAACACACACTGGTCAAAGACTTTCGTCTTGAGACACTGCGGTATTTTGGACGAGAAGATATTGCGTAGCTTCCCGAACGCTGCCCAACCGAGTCGGATTCGACGATTGATCTCTTTCTCGAAGTTGGACTCCCAACATGTTGGTGTTTTGTTCAAAACACGAATGCACTTATTTAGCTCGATCATAAAAAATCCAAACATACCTCTGAAACTGATTATTTTCAGACAGTTTCCTAAATATATTCTACATTTATTGGTATTTCGACACGATATTTTACATAAATATTGTTTTATTATTTAGAAATAATTTTACTGAGCCATTTTATCGAAAATACACATATTTTCTGAGTAATTTTTTTTTTTGTTACATACACTTTCATTCAGAGTGGCGTCAACTTCATGCCGCACTACTCCTTCCCGGCAAGCCTTGTATTTTGCTTCGCGCTCACTCTCATTCCGCGGCGTTCTGGGCCTTAACTGGGAGTTAAACCATTTTTCTTTCTTTCTAATAATAATAAAATCTTTATTGATCAAAGTATAGTTACAAAGAATACATAGGACACTAGCCTCCACTCTAGTATTCCCTGTGTCGTGGAGACTAGTCTCTTTCATCAGACTAACAATTAATTTAAAAGAATAACAATAAATAACAATATTGTTACTATAGTATGTATGTACCATAAAGGTATTATACTTTACGTCAGTGTGGAAATGTCTTTGGAATGTACATCCGTAGAACAAAATATTTTTTTACTATGTTATAGATTATGATTATTATAGATTATGTGTTCAATCAATACGAAGAATATAATTGCTTCTTCCGTTTGCCACCCTTCCTTCCATTCCCAGCATTTTACGACGCACGCTTGCGCAGTTGCTTAGATTTTTTCGTATAGTTCGAAAGTGTGCATTGTTATGTAGTGTAGTGTACCTACTTACCTTCTTCATATTAAAAAGAAAATATCGATCTCCTAATTTATTAATCAAACTTCGAATTTGCTTATGACTATTTTAAATAAAGTTGCAACCATATCTAAAATAAATAAAAAATGCGTAAATAAACCTAAGCTATAGTGACAAAGTTTTGTAAAATAAAATTATCAGCCAATTTCCTGATTATTCAAAGGTAAGTGTCGACCAACACTGGGACTTTAACTCTTTGTTTCCACCGAAGTGATTGGAATTCTGTGCGCGTACGCATACGACGCGGGCGCTACGTGGATGCAGTTCAATGCCGCGCTGTCTTCCTTCCGTTATTTCTGACTCCGCAGACAATCAGCGCATGCTCCGATTAATCTCAAATGTCAATAGTCCAATAGAATGCAAATTAAAAGTGTCGTATAAGTCGTTTGAGCCTTCGTCCTACTGCGAATCGTACGGTTCTGATGTATTGTTTGTCTAGGATTTAGGACAGAATTTATGTCATCGATATTAAATCTGAGTTTATTTAGATAACTGTAGTCATTGCTACATACACATGTTTTCAAACTATTATGAGCAGAGCTAGAGTTCCTTAGACTATGCTAGATGATGTTAGATATGTTGTGGTTTATTGTTTTTTATTTATAAATACAAAACAATGCTTCTGTTTCATCGAAAATCATTTCTTTGAGTCAGCTCTTTGTGTAAATTGGTATAAAGTTTATATCATAATTAGGTGTATCATATTTTTTTTATTATCATTATAAGCTGATTAAGAGCTGTTTGGGATCAATTTTTTGACTAGATGTACGACGAGTCCTATTTTTACAAAAATAGATTGGTGCTTTGAAAGGTAGAGAAAAATAATAAATATATCAGAAAATTGTGTGTAGAGCTGTAGATTACAATTAATTTCGTTATTGCTTGAAGATGTTTTAATAGGCAATGATAAAACAAATAAATAAAGATATGGATGTAAGTGTAGGTAGGTAAGTAAAGTAATTTGTTTACCCTTGAAAACTTATGGTGTCACATAATTTTAGTAGGTCAATAGCGTATTAAATGCCGTTTATACAACTGTTAATTTTGTACAAACATTTATCAATGTGATATACAAAGTACATACAACATGTAACAAAAACCCTGTTGTTCCTGTGAGGTACGTTATCAGAATCGATATTCATACGTAAGGACACAAGTCATTTGGAAAAACTCTTCAATAAAAATAATCAAATTAAATATTAAATCATTATTAAAAGTGATTATATCACTTTCAATTTACAATTAATAATGATTTAATATTTAATTTGATTATTTATATATAATCACTGAGTGAGTGAGTTTTGAGTGATATAATCACTTAAAATTTACAGTTAATAATGATTTAATATTTAATTTGACTATTTTTATTGAAGAGTTTTTCCAAATGACTTGTGTCCTTACGTATGAATATCGATTCTGATAACGTACCTCACAGGAACGTCAGGGTTTTTGTTACATACTGTATATATCGATGATGATACACAAAATAACGTGTAGGCTTATGAAGGTATATTTACTTGAATTATTAAATATATTTTCTACTTAAAACCAAACGTTCTCTATAGCTCCACACTACCGGCTCGTTTAAAACAAATTAGGTAAGTACACGCGCAAAATAAAGTCCAAACAACTGTCGTTATGAATTAAATTCTCCCTTCCTAAAATACACCTAGTTGGCTACTTGGGCCCTCCACCCGCTAAATAGGGTTTCATTAAGTCCAAATTAGGATAAGCTTACAAAAGTGATTATAATAATTCATATCCTAATTTTACGGCGGCGAGAGGCGTTGTTATGATCTGAGAGGAGGCAAAAACATAATAAATGGGTCTATTAGAATATCTCCAGCCACTAGGTCATTATGAGACTTGTTTTTCGCATAAATATTTTCACTTTGAGACTACTTTGTGGATGCAAGTAGGTAATGTTAACTGATATTTAGCTAAAAGGGAAAGCTTCGCAGAAGTTTAAGTGCTTGTGGAATTAAGCATGTCGCCCCGGCATCGGCAGAGTGGATGTTTTTCTATCTTAACCTAGCATCCCGCCCTTAAGTAGAATCAACGTGTTTCTTTATTAGTTTTCTAATGTGTTTTTGTACTAAAATATATACTACATATAGTATACACGGTGAATTTTCGTTGGTCTTGGAAACGATAAGGGGTCATTGTACTCATCATTGTGAACATACCAGTAGTACCATGGCTCATAATGCAGCCCCGTGGACCACCAGTAAGACGAATCGGTAGTACGGTCGACCGCACGTCGGTGGTAACACTTTGACATTAGCTGCATCTTTATTTCGTAAGCAGTAAGGGCGGTTTTCGAATTGAAGCGTTACCACTGTCATGCAGTCCATGGTACCACGGGTCTTTAACGCTTTTCCTTATATTTTGTCGATTTATGTGAACACAAATGTAGGGATCAGCAGATTTTTTTTTCGCGGTTTCAGGGTTAGTTCCGTAGTAAAAGTTTTTCATAATGATGAGTACAATGACCCCTTTTTGTTTCCAAAACCAACGAAAATTGACCGTGTATAACTAACTTCTCGTGTGCCAATGCACCTTATAAAGACGACGTCAATAATGTTTAACTATTGTGTTATTTTAACTGGTAGTTGAGCTCTTAAAGGGTAAGAAACTTATAAAACCAGGCTGTTAAACTTACAAAAAAACTAAAAATAAATTTTTGGTACCAGAAAGTAATAATCCGTACAAAATTTGGAAGCGAAAACTGTTTTATGTAATAATTACATTTCAACAACGATACAGTAATAATAATAATAATTAGTATCTACCATGTAAAGACGGTGGTATTAAGTTTGGTTCATTAGCGGGCCCACTCGCGTCAAGGGCCGATTAAATTCGGGAATTGAGAGCAAACGGGACATTTTTATCATTGGCATAAATTTAATGTAATAAGGTATTTAGAGCCTTTCCCCGTGGTACTGGTTTTGGGACCGTTGGTCGACCCAGGCACCCACCATTGATCTCATTGTTTGATACATTGCACTTTTGGGGAGCGTCGTTCGCGCAGCTTCATCGATCAACCACTATACAGGTTGTGGTAATAATAAAATTATTAATGCATAGAAAAAAAATATTGTCACACCTCTTGAGTACTAGATTCCAATCCAATTTATAATAGTAATCCATAAAAATCATAAAATTCCAATAAATAACATAAAATTACCTATTATAAATTAAAAACACACATATCAATTAAAATAGGTACAATATATTGTGTTAGTAAGATCTTATACATTATGTTAGTCAACCAACACCCATCACAATACGCATCCAATTATGTTAGATTGGGTAATCCGCACGAGATACAAGCATCTGATGCAGAATACCGTTGCTACTGCCGCGCACGAGCTGTAATAAGGAGGATACTTTCTTTTGGGTAATGAATAAATAAATCATTTTTGACGACGTCTGTGGTCTAGTGGTTCGAGTATCGGACTGCTGATCACAGGTCGTGGGTTCGATTCCCACAGGACACAAATGTTTGTGTGATGAACGTAAGTGTTTGTGTTTGTCTGGGTGTTTCTTATGTACTATAAGTATGTATTTACAAAAAAAAAGTATATAAGTATTATATCCATTGTCTAGTACCTATAGCACAAGGTCTGCTTAGTGTGGAACTAGATGGTGATGTGTAAGATGCCCCAAAAATATTTATTTATTTCAGGCAAGCACATCCATATAAGATAATAATACAGTAATACAAATAATAATAACTACAAATACAAATAGTACCTATACAAATAATCCAAATACCTAAGTCAATGGTTATAATCTAAAATAATAATTATATTATAACCTTCTATAGTCAAATATAATAACTAATACTGATAAATTTCATGTTGCTGGAACATTAATTGCCATTATAATTATTTATTATTTAATCACATTAACGCATGCGGAGCGAAATTTAAAGTGAAAACTCGTAAATTGTGGACAGAAAAATGAAACAAAAGTTAATAAAGGATAAATTTTTAAGGAGTGTGGATAATTTGCATAGTCGTTCAGTATCTGTTCCTTATTCACATTACTAAAATTCACTTTAAAAGTCGACTTTGTATGGGAGACTCAGTTATTTTTTTAAATATTTAAAAAAAATACTGAACCACAATCCAAATTATCTGCACTCCTTAAAAATATCCCGTATAACCTATACGTATTCCATTGTCAAATACTCGATTACTCTCTCGGTCGGTCGGTTCCAAGTCTTACTCGGTTACTTGATTGCCGATTTATACTGTAGAAATTATTACGCAGGTCTGATTGGTATAGTTAGCCGTCAATGATTGCAGTGATGATAATATATGTAGAAATAAGTAGTTTTTCTCATAGGAAGGTACTCAGATTCTAAAAAGATAATCGCTTTAGTGCACTTAAGTTGCGTTTTCTTTATGCTCCAGATATAATATGAAGCGGTACACGACTTTAAAACTTTTATCGAAGTTCATACCAAATTCATTACATGTACTACTCGTTTTATGATTTTGTCGCAAAAGTAAAAATAAAAAAAGAAGCAGGAAAAAAATTAGCATTTGTTTACACCCTGTGGAGTTGTGTGCGTGTGCGCATATAACGGCGGTGCAGCGGCGGTCCGCGACAATCACACGCCGGCAGCCCGCCGTGACACCGCAACTGTGAGTAGACGAACACATTTTGTAAATATACTAAAAACACGCTGAAATACTAAAAACAAATAAGATTTTCATGACATTTTACTAAAGTAACTTCGAGAAAACATTTCCTGTCGTTAAAATTTCAGTGGGCGTAACAGTAAAAATAATTTGAAATATTGATAATTAAATTTCTTATATTCCAAACCTTTATTTATCGATAAAACAACGATTTTTATTAATAAAATTTCTTAAAGTTTTATATAATTAAAAACAGTCGTTAGTAATTTTAATTCGGTAAAAAAGCTACGTAACCTTTGACACCCGCAAGTTATTACCATGCGGTTTCTGCCGGAACGCGACGCCTGCGCAGGCAACGGGCCAATTTTTATTATGTTTGTTTATACAATTAAGTATAATTTATTTGCAAATCACATAAATATTCAAAGAATCTGTTTCTTTTCAACTTGACTTTGTTTAGTGAAAGTGTTAGTCATTTTGGTTACTTTATGATAATTTTATTGACTTTCGATAGTTCTTAAAAGGTGTCGCTAAAACCTACTTACATATTAGATTAGAATTTCGCACATTTAGAAATGTTAAACCATACATGTGTCATTTCTTTTAATTCATTTTTTTATGAAGTTTCGTGTTGACCTTTGTTTATTAAAAATCGGTTAAACTTATAGCATAAACAAAATTTTTATGGCTGGACTATTATTGTTCTTATATTTTACACATTATTTTTAAATAACTGAAATATATTAACATACGTGTTTGAAAAGCCGATACAATATTATTGCGTGCAGCTATTACCTTAATAGTTCGGTAACAACTTTACTTGCTAATGTATATTTTATCCTTAATGTTGATTTGTTGTTGTTTGTTTTTTTTTACTTCCGAAAGGAAATTACATTAGTTTTAGATCCTTGTAAGTACTGAAAGATATGATAATAATATAATTTGAAGTTTAATATATTTATACATTGATGTTTATAATATTGTCACATTATAATATTGCTCGAGTGAAAAATATCTAATTTACGTTATTTAATTTAATCATCAAAAAAGCTCTCTGGCATGAAAAACTGTTAGGTATCATATTAACCGTCTAGCATTCTTAAATATATAACTTAATTTTAAACTTGTAATGTATTATTGTCAATAAAAACACAACACAGCGCATAGTATTAAAAAATGTTTTAGACACCTATCTAAACCTTTTGTTTTAAAAAGGAAATAAAGTAAAGTAGGTAAAAAATATAGCATTTTTTAGCATTAACCGGTTATTGAAAAGTTTTTAGCAGTAGATATTTACAGGTGATGATTATGAAAACGATGATAACGAAACCATTAAAATGGTTAAGTAATTCGATTGCGAAGAAATTATTTTTAAGAAATAAGAAAATAATGCTGAGTGTCAACTTCTTTGCTATTTTTGTTATGGTGTTACAACTAGTTTTTTATGTTCACCGGTACGTGCGGTAGCACGTTGTCATGTTATGGCAATAATATATATGCCGTACGCAAAATACACGCTTGATCGTGGAGTTGCGGAAACCAGCCCGTTATACTATACTATGGCAATAATAATTTTTCTTTCTTTCTTTTACCTAATGGATTAAAATTAATTTTTCAAAATTACTTGGCGATAAAACTCGACATAAGTTTCAGCCTCTGGCGTGAGATATCGCAGTCTGTCTTTTTTATTATCACTAATAACAGCTGAATATGATTTATTTAATCATTTAAAATTCAACAAAATTGTTTGGAATAAAAGGTGTTTTTAGATTAAATTTCGCTTATGTTTAAAATCTAGTCGTTACGAACGTCAGTTTTTCTATTGGTCAGTATTTACAATACAAATTATTTTAATACTAGACTTTGCGCGCGGCTTCGCCCGCCTACTGGGAAAAATATAGCCCATGTTACTTCTGGATAAAGTAGCTTAATAATGATGAAAGAATTATTAAAATTGGTTCAGTAGTTTCAGAGTTTATCGATTATAAACAAACAAACAAACATTTCCTCTTTATTTATAATATTGGTATAGATGTATAGATAGTATAGATTGTACCTATATTGTACCTATATTGCATTTTGTACATAATATTATATATTTTGAATGCGAAGCGAAATACCGAAGTCAGTTTAGGTCTAAAGTTTTTCTCCTCACGAAATATTAATCTACAATTTTATCTTTCTCATAAATTTTCAAATCGCGATATCTAAACTCATTCGCAGTCTGTATTCACATGTAATATGTATTATGAAACGTGCCATAATCGCACCTTAGGACACATGTCACGGGCACTCACGGGTCTTTTGTCTTTTATTGGTAGCGAATGGGCCATAGATGGACAAAGGGTTTTCACTTTCGGCCGGTGAGTTTAGTGGTAGTAACGACACCTGCGGGTGAACTCATCGGCTCCTTAGTATGCAGGAGGGTGCATGCGCGCACTCATTGCTCCGCGCTGTTCGGTTGACGTTCCGCACGCGGAATCGCGCTCGACATTACTTGATGCTATTGACTTTAGTGACGAATTGTTTGTGGTAGAACGACCGGGAAAAGGGTTTTGAGAACGTGCTTCAAATTTTTGATTTTAAGGTGCATGTAGCAGCCAAGTGGCGCCCCAATCAGTAAAAAAAAAATTACTCGCTGAATACATAATTTATCGAACATTCGTTTATTACCATTGAAGTACAGGTACTGTACTTTAATCAGAAACTATTAACTCTGTAAATTATAGTTCACTGTAGTTGTATATACAACAAATGCAATAAACGGACACTTCTGCCACTTTTTCTATCTACAACTACAGCGAACTATATTTTACTGATGGGGGCGCCACTCGACTGCTATATGCCCCTTGAAGGACATTTTAAATAGAACGAAAATATTGATAATTTAATTTTTGTGGCTGGACGTGGCTGATATTGAAGCACAGTTTTACTTATTGATATGAGAAAAAACATGCCTTGGCTTTAGCAGAGAACAACTATAAGAAACTAAAATGAATCTTAATAAAGACTACTTCAATTTTGAGAGGCATTTATAATTACACAAATAATTTCATATTTCTTAATTACCTAATTTGCTTTTACATTTACAGAATCCAAACATTAACCCTATAATTAGACATGCAATAAGAAACATGACTTTTGATATGCCAATTATCTCTTTTGGGCCATTGTCATGATTAAAATGTCTAAAAAGTTCAATCCCAATAAATTGTACAACAATGCAATAGGACAGTTCTATTGGAAGGGCGCTGGGACATTCTTGACATTTAGTACTCAAGCCTTTGGCAGTTTATTGCTTCTTAGTAATTGAGCGCGAAGCTTCGACTTGACTGCCAATGGGGAACATACTAACTTAATGATAATGGGGAAGTCGTGTGATGACTCCGTTATGGATCCTTTTATTAAGATTAAGACTATTGGCCTACCATTTGAAGGATATACGATAGTTTACGATATCATTTTTTTTTTTCAAAGTATCATTTGGTCGTAGCGCAAAACAATAAACAGTTGATCGTAGTAAAAAGTAAATAAATACAAAATACTTAGAGCACATAATATTCAATGTAAATTAGAACAATTAGAAGGCTCTTTTAATGATAAGTTACGACGTTTAAATAAATAAATAAATATAAATATCTTTTGGGACATTTTTTCACAAAGCACCATCGAGTCCCAAACTAAGCAGAGCTTGTGCTATGGGTACAATGGATATAATACTTATATACTTATTTTTTGTAAATACATACTTATACATAGGCAACACCCAGACCAACACAAAAACTTATGAACATCACACAAATATTTGTGTTCTGTGGGAATCGAACCCACGACCTCGCCATCAGCAGTCCGACACTCGAATCACTAGACCACAGAGGTCGTCAATAAAATAGTTTCTAAGCTGTTAAGTTAACATCACGATCAAAACTCTTGGGTCAAGTAGACAAACACAGGTGTAACGTGAGAATGTTTTGGCGAGCCTCTCCTTTTGGAACGCAAACCGCGGATTTTCCCTGTTTACATAAATACGAATAAATCATTAAATTTATCTGTTGGGAACTGAACTTTGTTTCACTTACAATTTATCTTTGCGTGCTATGTTTTAACATTGACAATTTATAATACATATACATATTATCACGCCTGTTTCCCATTGGGGTTGCAGAGACTATGGATTTCCACCTGCTACGATCCTGACACACCTCTTTCGCTTCATCTACGTCCATTAGACCTCGTCATGCATGCTTGTCGGTTAAGAGAAATCTTAGCCTGGCATTTTTTGAGAACGTCCGCGATTTGATCGCGATACGTTCCCTTCCAACTCTTCCATCCACACTCGCTTCGTATACTTGTTTCGTCAATCTCCTCTCATCCATCCTCTCTATATGTCCAAACCATCTTAACTTACCTTTCTCGATCTTTGTCACTAAATCTTCTTTCACTCCACAACGCTCCCTTATCACGTTATTCGTTACTTTATCTCTCAAAGATACAATATCTGTAATCATTTATAATATCTGACTTAAATGGTTGGTATGGTTTGTTTAAATATGGTCGGTTTTTGTACATAAACTTTCCTACTGCAACATAAATGTGTATATTACGAGTGTACAATAAAGTATAATGGTAATAATTTAATGACGATAACAAATGAAACCAAGCATTCATCACTTTACCTTAGATATGTCATAATCGCCACACTTGGCAGGCTGGTTGGCGATCGCAGTTGGATCATACCTAATAAATATTTTGGGACGTAATTTTTACACAGCACCATCTAGTCCCAAACTAAGCAGAGCTTGTAATATGGGTACTAGACAATAGATGTAATACTAAAATACTTTTTTTTTGTAAATATATACTTATAATACATAAGAAACACCCAGACCGACACAAACACTTATAAATTAATTAAAAAGCTAACTCCTTTTATGCCTTTTCTTACATTTTCAACTGGAATGGGTTTAGTTAGAGGACCAATTTTGTTGTCTCTCTGCATTATCCAATTTTGTAGGTAGGTATGCAAAAGTCACAAAATTATTTTATGCTTAAAGTTCTGAGCTACCCAAACATTAATTTTCACACTGACTCAGGCCCTGATCTTCGATTTGCATTGCTGATGGGCCCCTTGAGCTTAACAGATATTCAACCGGTTTTTTATTGTTCCGAGAATTAGAACCGGTGTCCGATGTCGCCAAATTTTAATAAACATAATGTATTTTGCATTTGATAAAATACTTTTAATCTTTCGAGAACGAGCTGTGAAAGTTAATATATTATCTTAATATTGTCATATATCAACTGTATGATTGAAACTAATAATCCTGTTTGGATCTATTCCAGTTTGGAAACTAGTGATCTTTTTACTACTAGAATGTTGTATCCTCATAAGCACATGAAGACAATAAAACGAAGTTGCTTACAAATTTTTGTTTACTATGTTTTATTATGTTTATCTTACTTTATAGCGGAACAACAGCGGTGCAACTTGGGAGAGGCCTATGTCCAGCAGTGGACTGCGATAGGCTGAGTTGATGATGATGATGATAGCGGAATAGTCGCTGAAAATGGAAGCACGATGGATCTTAATGACATTAAAACGAGATCATATTATATTGTTCAAGAACTTAAAGTGATGTATTGAATACTAATTGTATGGAGAATAATTTTAATATACATATTATAGTTATGAACAGTTTACATCGAAAGAATAATTCTACTCCCAATAACACATTTGATTTGCGTGGGAAATTAAAATGCTTTCTTTGCGACCGACGGCCTCGTTGGTCTAGTGGTCGCAAGCGCGACTATGCTGATAGACTGGGGTCCTGGGTTCGATTCCCGGATCGAGCAAAGTGTTATTGGGTTTTCTCGTTACGAAATTCTCAGTAGCAGCCCGATTTCTGGATTTGTGCCCGGTTAATGGCAATAGGCTCGCCCCCTATTACATGGGACTTCTAACATAACTGGCAAAATGTAGGTGTACTATACACAACTGCCTACCTCTACGGGGAAATACAGGCGTGATTTTATGTTATGCTTTTATGTTCTTTGCGACCGAAAATTGAAAACCAAGTTTGGCTTTGCAAGTCATACGCAAGCGCATCAATGCACTGATTGAATGTCACCGTCGACGGACACGTTGTGGAAGACATCATCGTCATCATCATTACCAACAGAATCATCAACTCAGCCTATCGCAGTCTACTGCTGGATATAGGCTTCTCCCAAGTTGCGGCAGAACACTTCGTCCTCCACCTTACGGATTCAGTCCCCCCCCCCCCAATTAGTTACCTTCTTCAGGTCATTTACATAGAGTCACAGATATAGGGAAATGTTTGTTACTATATTGTCATTATTAGTTTACTAATATTTAGCGTAAAGTAACATGATATTTACATCAAATACTAAGGGCGGGAATGTGAATGAAGATTCTCAAATAATATCAAGGCTGTACGCCTTTTAGTATATTGCGACATACAAACGATCGTACTAAGTACTATTGTAAAGGAATGTAATGCTGCAGCTATTACAAAAGCACCAGATACAATACACAATAAAACTAAATAATATTTGTTACGAAACGGGAAGTATCGTGAATTTTCCTAATTTCCGTTTAACATTATGATTATGCAACGCGAAAGTTTAAAAGCTATTATAGAAAATGGAATTGATGGTTTATGAATAGTAGATTACACAAAAAGTGAAAAAAAAAGGGAATTTCATTCGAGGGTACAAGGACCGAGATGTTTTTTTTTGTACGAGTTATGTACTCTACTTTTTACCATTGATGAGAGAAAATAAATAGTAGTATAGTATTTATATTTTCATATTATTGGAAAGCTCAGTGGAATAGCTTTATTCAGCCAGCCAGTATGTACGTTCAGCACGTTTATTTTTTGTACATTATTCGTGCTTGTTCCAAATTCAAAATGTTTTTATTCACTTGTAAGTAAAAGAGAGTTTTATTCACTGTTATCGATGAATAAAATGCCTTTTTTCGAGTGGCAATGGTAAAAACATTATTTATAATACTCGATGCGCCAGAGGTTAACAAGTTTTAATTTAATTTTAGATCAAAACTATTACTTAATCCCTATATCAAATAAGTGTAAACACAGCACGTTCTGTTTACCCAGGGTCTCGATTAAGCCCACTATAAAGGCATCGAGAGAATTAAATGGCGTTCTTTGGCTATTGTTACAAACGATCAAACAGATTTGAAGTTAAGCGGCTGGAAAAGCTATTTTCCGCTAAGCCATTAGGAGCTT
Organism: Asteroscopus sphinx; assembly: GCA_949699075.1. Classification (NCBI taxonomy): domain Eukaryota; kingdom Metazoa; phylum Arthropoda; class Insecta; order Lepidoptera; family Noctuidae; genus Asteroscopus; species Asteroscopus sphinx. The sequence goes on along the minus strand of OX453022.1, from coordinate 12,380,148 downwards.
TAGCTAGTCATTGTCTCATTTTGGTTTGGAACTGTTCTTGGGTAATACGTTTTCTTTGCGTTGATGTCAGGTTTCTGTAGCTTCTGCCTTTAGCATACAACAAATACTTTTAGCGGTTAGTTCTACAAGTGCACGCGTCTTTGTTTAGTTTTCGTTTAAATAAAAATGATGTAAATAAAATGCTGTTTCGTTTAAATAATTAGTAAGGGTAGGCATATCTATACGACTTTGAATTAACTGCAAAGTTAGTCGAGTCGGTTAAGAAACACTGTTTATTAATAAGATCGCTGACGTCACCCAAAGACGTACCAAAAGTTGAGGTTAATTTCGATACCACGAGCAGTGTTCACGGTAGCTTAGTGGCTAAAGCACTGGCGTACTGAGCCAGGAGTCGCAGGTTCGAATACTGCTCGTGAGCGATTTTTTCTTTCCACTGTTTGAATCGTTAAAAATGCTGTATTTACGGGTTTACGAATAAATCATGTCTATTCCTATAAATTATTTCGGAATACTAAAGTTGTTACCATTTCAAAGTTGAATAGGATTATTTTTGTTTAGATAGCTGAGAACTAAAACATTTTATACACTTTTTTTGCACAGATCCCTGCAGATTAGTAGTTTTATAGTAAGCATACTTTTTTTGCTGCGAGGAGGATACCCGCAAAAGGCTACCGGCCTCATGGGGGACGGAGGCCGAGGTGTGTGGGATTCTTACCCACTAAAACCCCCCCAGCCATCTACAGTATAATAAGGGGGGACTCTAGGAACGAAATATGCATCCGTAGCCCTCCCTATGCTACGCCTGTAAGGCACGTCTTAAAAGAGACGATTTGTCTCCTTGTGTCCTTCCCGGTGCACATGGCGGCACGTGACCACAGCGTGCCGCGCGCCGTCATCTCAGAAATCACTTACGACCAAAATTAATATCCTATCTATCCACGATTTGCCCTACTAGAGATAGAAATTTGACATATTTTGTATGGAGCTTATGTCAAATTCCTGTCTCTAGTAGGGCAAATCGCGGATAGATTGGATATTAACTTTGGCCGTTAGTGGACAATCAGAGCCCCCTCTATAGTTAGCATACCTACATGGTGCCCTTGCTCATTAAAATTACTACATATGAACATCTCATTATCTCAGTGATTAGTTCACCCTTGAAGCTTCTGTTATACTTGAATTTTTGCATGATGATGCTTGAAAAATATAGCACAATTTTATGCTCTAGAAAACATTACTTTTACTTTTTTTCAACAGACAGATTGTTCGCAGAAAAAGTAAGATACTTTCAGTTCGATTGTTGATGACAATCTATTGAATGGCTAAGTAGGTGTTTGTGTACAAGCCTAGTTTATCACAATGAGAGGTCAGTGGGTGAGCTGGTGACACATCTGGAGCGTCGGTCCCGTTACCGGCGGTGCTTCGACTCTGCGCACACGCAGATTGTTCAATAATGTTATTTACAAGCCTGATCATTATTCACTGAAAAAAATATACGAATTCAAAAATTTCCAAATATAAAAGAGTAGAAACCAAATTTTTGTTAAAACAGTTCAACTGATTTGCTGCACATCTCAAACTAGTTAGCTACTAGTAGCGTAAGATTATTAGTCGCCTTTTTATGTTACTAGCAGCAAAAATTTGTAGTACTCGACACAAATGATAATGATGAATGATGACCTGCCCACTTGAGAGGTCTCCAAATTGCTCTCGTTGGTGTGTGTAGTTTACCAAAAAGTAACGTGAGGCCTAGCTATCGTGGAGAACCTCTTCTCATTTTGAGAAGAGGCAGAAGGGAATTTTGAATGAGTGCATGCCCGTAATTTTAAGCGAGCCGGCATACTATGGATGCTTGACTTATTGTTTAGTGAGATTCCGTCCGCCTTTTTTATTCGTCCGAGCATGTTATGATGAAAATATATACCTATAGGTATAAAATGGAGGAGATACTTTTAATATAAAGATGAGCTCCAGCAACGTGTTAGTTTTTTTAAACCAGTTAACATCCCGTGAAGTTGGAAAGTCGCATTTAGGTACTAGAAGAACTTATCAACAGCCATCATTATCAAGTTGCTAGTATTTATCTTCACAACATTCCTAATAAGTGGACTGCTGGAATGTGGAATCGTCGTAGGACAGATACCCGTTAGCTGTTACTGTATACACCCTGACACCCGAGTATCATGGGAAATGGGTAACAGTACCGACTAGCTAGAGGCGCCTAGATAATTAATTTTAATACATAATGAGGAGTAGACTGGATATAAGAAACGGGTTTTCAGGTTCAGAATAGATGAGGCAACCTGTATCAGACGCCATTTTACGATTTCTGTAGACTATAATTTACATAATAACATAACATAACATCACGCCTGTATTCCTCCAAAGGGGCAGTCAGAGGTTTATAATACTATACCCAAATTTCGCCAGTTATGTAATAAATGCCATGTACACACAAATCCAGACTCCAGGCTTCTACTGAGAATTTCTTAATAAAAAACCCCATAACACATTACGCGACCTGGGAATCGAATCGCACTCAGGACTTCACGCTTGGCAGTCGCGGTTGCGATCACTAGACCAAGGAGACAATCTATCAGAATAGATTTTAAATCCATAGCGAATCAGAACGTTCGCTTTCACGTGGCATCGTAACATCATCATCATCATTATCATCATTTAGGCTCTTGTCGGTGGAGTATTTCCCATCTTTCTCTGCATTCCACGTCCCTTTTGACTTCCAGCTAGGACACCACATCTATTTTCCTTTACTTGGTGCATGTAAGTTCTTCTAGGAGTTCATTTCTTCCTGGTTTTATTACAGTAGTATTGTTTAGTGTTTAATAAGTCATAAGTCATTTATTCATTTGTGTAACATAGGTACAAAAGATAATATAAAGTTCTTAAATACAATAAAGAGTCCGTTATGTTATGCCAACAGGCGTACAAATGTGTATTTAAAATCTAAATGAGAAATTTGAATCAATATGCTAGTACAAAATTATTTAATTATACAACTCGAAATGTCACAAAATAATAAAATGTAATGATGATTTTATTAAATAAAAATGTCAAATAGTATACATGGTCACTAATTAGAATATTATTAATCTAATTGGGCATTTAAAAATTCTTCTATTGAATAATAACATTCCTTTTGTCTCGTAATATAATAAATTGTACATTTTACAAAAAAAAAACTTGATATGCCAATTTTGTTTTGGCTATATTTCTATTACTGGCTTTATTTTCTTATGATATAATTAACAGCTTCGTTTCTTTTGTTGACAGGTTCAATATGAGAGCTATACTAGCGACGTTGGCCGTCCTGGCGGTCGTAACGACTGCAATTGAAGGTAAGAATATACTATAATAAAAGTATGAACAGTTTGTAGTACACTCTTTATATGGCCCACCGTTGTACCTGCGCAGATGACACAATTTAAATACGTGGGAAATTGGTTAACCAATCAGAAAACACCATCGCAGCGCGCCAAAAGTCTCAGCCGCTGCCGCTAGAGTACGGAAACGTGTGAGCTAAATGGAAAAAGACGTCACGTTTTCACGTCAATTAATTTTAACGCCGTATGGGCATTACATAAGGTTCATTATATTTTTTATTGTTTCAAATGTTTTCGTCGAGCGTCTTTTCGTGTCTGCGTGAAAGAAGATTGACGACGCGCCTTATTTTTCGTGTCGTACTGTACGATTGTAGACGTTAAAACGATATTGAAAGAACAGTCGAATGAATGAATCTTTGAAAAAAAAATTTAGACGTAGGGCGGAAAATTATTACAATACTTGGGACTTTTGGGAGAGGTCAACGTCCTACAATACAACTTGTAACAGAGTTAACGCAAAACCACAGAATATCTAATAGTACTGCAAAACCACAGAAACCCTAAAATTTAAATTTGCATATTATGAATACTAAAAGGTATTTTAGGAACGAAGTTTTTTATAGTATGGTAGTTTGTGTGCTTGCGGTAGTTGTGATTCGGGAGAAAATGTAACGTCACGTCACGCAAAGATTTGCGTTATACTCACAGAGTACATTGAATATACGGACATAGAGTTGTCAGCTGACCTCACCTATATGCGCCATATGGTGGGTAATATCAAAGTTAGATAACCAATAAATAAAATATGTATACAAAAATACATGTTTTACTGGGGATCGAACCTAGGCCTTGTGGTATCTCAGTCCGATGCTTGATGTTTTCTACAATCTACATTCGCCCTAGCGTTGATAAGGGACAGATAATAATATAGGTACAATAAAGCTTCTACGAAAATAATTATTGTTAGATTGTTATTTTGATCTAAGAAAAGCAGGATCAACATAATAAAGTGTGAAGAACTAAAGATTTCAATCAACTCAGCCTATCGCAGTCCACTGCTGGACATAGGCCTCTCCCAAGTTGCGCCACAACGCTCGGTCGTCTGCCTAACGATTTAAATTGTGGAAAAAAAAACCAAGTTCAATTTTTTTTATTGGTTGATGTTTACTATTAAAAAACCGGCCAATTGCGAGTCGGACTCGCGCAGTAAGGGTTCCGTACCTCTCAACGGCCTGATACCCCATAAAAACTGATTTAATTTACGAGAGTTTATCAAAAGACATCAACGTACAGTGCGCAAAATATGAATATTTGCATGTCTTTCTTATGCAGTTACCACCACATATGTCCATGTTTGTCTTATTTTTAGTATTAGTTGCTAAACTACATAATATGCACTATAATCTGACCAAGTTTGACGCTGGTATATATTACCGTTTTGAAGATATAGCAGGAACAGAAACGTTGAAAATTGCATGTTTTTTGAGGTTTCTTGTATAGGGTTTGGTTTTAGACTTTTTTTTGTTTTTAGTATTTGTCGTGATACACCTCATAGCAACACATATTCTATGAAATGGTTATCTATTACCGTTACAAAGATACAGCCCTGTGACAGACAGACGGACGGACGGACGGACGGACGGAGAGCGTAGCGAGAGTAATAGGGTACCGTTTGGCACCCTTCGGGTACGGAACCCTAAAAAGATGATGCTTAGTGACTTTCGATACCGCACCGAATTCAGACTGCAAGTTTAGGAGTACATGCATCCGCTTAATACATTATCAACTCAGGTTATCGTATCTAACTACTGTATATGACCTCTACATCCACATAGGACATCATCAACTCTGCTTATCGTAGTTGAGTGCTGTACACAACCTCTCTTAAGTTGTGCCATAACACTCGGTCCTCCGCCTTTAACATACCTTAAACCTTTATGTCGTCTTTTATGTTAAAGGCGGAGGTATACCTTAGAGTCGAAACACCCACCACACCAAACTTTTGTAGTAGTTACGCTCCTTTGTGAAAGAGCTCGTCCGGGGAAGTACTACCACCGTACCTATATACTTCTCCGCCAAACAGTGATGCTTGCATTGCTGTGTTTCGGCCTGAAGGGTGACGGTGAAATTACAATCACATGAGACTTTCCATCTTCATGTCTCAGTTTGGCGAACCAACTTGCGGTACCATTAAGGCAACAGCCTAGGTGGTATTGAAGTTGTTATGGGCAAAGGTAACCGCTTAACATCAGGTGGGCCTTTGGCTCGTTTCGCCATCCTATAAACCTTAAAAGGCCTTATTGTTAACTCAGCAAACCCATAAACCAGAAAATATACACTGAATTAAAAAAATAAAAATTTGTTCAACAGCGGATGGCAAAGCGCGCATAGTATGCTACTTCAGCAACTGGGCGGTGTACCGACCTGGTGATGGCCGCTACGGCATCGAGGACATCCCGGTAGACCTGTGCACACACATCATCTACTCCTTCATCGGAGTCACCGAGAAGTCCAACGAAGTTCTCATTATTGATCCTGAGGTGAGAAGAATACAGCAGATTAATTTTTGTTGACTCATTTGAATATGTAAGGCGTGTTACAGGCCAAAGACATGCGTTTGCTGTAGGATATTTGTGTTGCATCACAACTTTGCCTAGTGGGATTAAAGGGATATGTGTTAACATGAGCATAACAGATGCAGGCTTAACATGAGCAAGTGGGGCTATATAGACCAAACAGCTACAGCCTGCATGTGTGGCATTGATTCTCAATCAATGTCACACTTGCTATGCTGCTCCTTGTGTCCGAGCACTTGCACATTGAGTGACCTTATCGATGCGACAGACAACGCACAAGACGTGGCAAATTTCTGGGCCAGCAGCGTGTGATTACTGTGCCACTATCAGTAAATTTTTTGTACCGTCGACACGAAGAAGGGATATGTGTTGAAAATAGGTCTACAAATATGTATATTGAGTGATGTACAAAATCTGAAGTTTTGGTCTGTGATTCGCTTAAAGAAAAGTTGTTTTCCTCGGTTTGACGATAAAAATAGGCGATTAGTTTGCTGGATTACCTGACAATAACATGGTTTCCAAAGCTTAAAATTTCCTCCTAGTCATAATCAAGTAAACTCAAAACCATGAGTAATTGGAAAAAGGTCTCATAACAATGGAACAATGACTCCTGTTTCCTATCAACCACAAAGAATTACAAATTTCTAGTGAGTAATTTCATTGACATAAGTATTAGGTATATTAAAATTGTACTGACAATGAGTCATTTTACTAAAATGAAATATTTATAACTTTTTACAGCTGGACGTAGATAAGAATGGTTTCAGCAACTTCACGGCTCTTCGTAAGACTCACCCCAGTGTCAAGTTCATGGTGGCAGTGGGAGGATGGGCCGAGGGTGGCTCCAAATACTCGCACATGGTTGCACAGAAACAAACTCGAATGTCTTTTGTCAAGAGTGTTGTTGGTAAGTAGTCGAACGATGGCGAATATTTTTTGCACTTTTTGACAATGCTCATATTATTATGAGCTCAACTGTCCAATTAATTAACACAATAGTAAGCCATTGGACGTCAACTTTAAAAGATGTTTGTACAGGCAAGAGGAGGAGGTTTACTACTAGGGGGACGTGATTTTTTAAATAATAGAGCCAGCATTTTCGCATTGCTGGTGTTTCTTGGGGCATAATGACATGAAATGTCATTATGATCCATGTAAATATCAGCGGGGTTAATGTTATAGAGAAGCTGGCTGGAAAAAACCATCATCAACTCAGCCTATCGGAATCCACTGCTGGACATAGGCCTCTCCCAAGTTGCGCCATAACACTCGGTCCTCTGCCTTCCACATCCAGTCCCCCCAGCTACTTTAATCAGGTCGTTAGTCCACTTGGCTGCGAGGCGCCCTACGCTGCGTTTGCCGATTCGCGGTCTTCACTCAAGGATTCGTCTGCTCCAATGGCCATCGGTCCTTCGAAAGACATGGTCAGCCCATTGCCACTTCAGCTTATGGATTCTACAAGCTATGTCGGTCACTCTGGTTCTTCTCCATATTGTTACGGATTGTATCCTTCAATGAAACTCCAAGCATAGCTCGCGAGCTATGGAGCTCGCTGAGCGCCTTTTAATTTCTGGACTAGCCCAACTGTCAGTGTCCGCGTCTCAGCACCTTAGGTCATGACAGGCAGGACGCACTGGTTGAAGACCTTCGTCGGTATAGGTGACGAGAAGACTGTGAAGTTTTCCAAATACTGTCCAGCCCAATTAAATTCTTCTGTCGGTTTCTTTCTCGAAAAACTATAGACTTCATAAAACGAGACTGGCAAATAAAATGTATCAAGTAACGTGAGTCACAACCCAGCCGTAAATTATGCTTTGGAATATATTTCCTCATACGCTACCAAGATTCCTTATTTTATCGTGAACATAGTTTTCTTAGTACCAAGTCCAAGAAAGGAAAATAAAAGAAATCACAAAAGGGTGGTATTTGTTTGCAGAGCGAATTTTCTCGTCTAGATTCTACAAGAACTGCAGAGAGCAAATATCTAAAGTATTAAGAAATATCTATTTACAAAATATGTTGCTCAAGAAACTCGGTTGTTTGCTTCAATTTGAGGTAACAATAAAAACGGAGGAAAGAAGTTAATGGAATGAAACAATCATTATAGAATACCGACTAGAGAAGTTCACAAAACGATTTCAACAATAATTTTGTTTATCTTGCTCACCTAATATTTACTGGGATTGTCTTATTAAATAGCGGAGAAGAAAATTGTATCAAGGGTCTTGGTATTCAATCTATTTTTCAATTTTCGCGTTACATCTCCGAAAGTAAACAAATATAATATCAATATTCTCGAATGTCGAATGTGTAAATAATATTTATTTTGTCAAAATATCAATATAAATATCTTGATGCGAGAAAAGGGTATTTCTAACTTTGAGTACAAATCATATTTCTTACTATTTTTACATACTTTTATTAGGTTACGCACTTTCGTCTAGACATCTTAGTTTCAATGCTCTGGCTTCTTAATTAGTTAAGTGAGTTTCCAACTGTTATCAAGGAACCGCAGAACGTATTAGAGGGATTAAAACTTTGAATGGAAGACCTTGACTTGTAAAACAGTAATAAAATCAAGAATTAAGATTCCGGCAATCGATTATCAAATGTAACTTAACTTCAGTTTTCTGAATATGAAAATCCAATCCTACTAATATTTTATACTAGCCTATGCCTGCGACTTCGCCCGCGTGAATGTCGTTTATCGTGCATCCCTCGGGAACTCTTCATCTTCCCGGGATAAAAAGTAGGTCCCGCCGTTCTTGAGTTATGAATGGTGTAACTAACCGTGGGGTAATTGTGTAATGCATTCACATTGACATCAGCTTTCATTTTGAAATTACAGCAATATTCATTGCGTGGTACGTAGTTGTCAATATGACGGATTGTCAAAACACACAGAGCAATGAACATTGAAATCCGAATGAATGCGATCGCGAGTGAGTTACGCAATTAGGCAGCCGGCTTTGTTTTAATTTAGATGGGAAAGTTTGTGAAGATGTTTCCATATTTGAATGTTTTGAGTAAATAAATAAATAATTCTTTATTATCGGATTCAAAGATCCATACAAACAAAAACTAATTTAAAACATTATAACATTATAATTTAAACGAATGAAAAAATTGTTGAAAGAGAAAAAATAAAGTGGAGTTTAATTTTGATACCACGAGCAGTGTTCACTGTAGCTCAGTGGTCAAGGCACCGGCGCACCTAGCCAGGAGTCACAGGTTCGAATCCTGCTCGTGTGAGCTTTTTTTTTCTTTCCACAATTCAAATCGTCAGATGTCGCATCACATGCGCAAATGTGTTAAAAATAACAAAATAATATTCCTCTTTACGCAGCTATATCCAACCATCTCTTGTACACACGAGTGGCATGCAACCTGTCAGCCAGTTCCCTAATAATACTGTTCCTACACGTACCAACCCTGCTCATGAATGATGCAATTCGACTTCTCTGTATGGCATTGAATGTGTTCAGCCGTGCCTCCGCAAACATTCCGGAGGCACTACAATGACGCTGAAAACCCATGAGGTGTCTGTAGATATTATTATACTGAACACGGATGCCATCCAGAGACTTCTGTGTATACTCAGTCCAGAGCTGACACGTGTAGAAGCCTTGACAGTATGTTCTGAAAAGGTGAACTTTAGTAACTATTTTGGCCTTAAAAAATCTCCTGGCTATCATATTTCCCACCACTGACAGTGCCCGACGCTGACGATCTATATCAGCATCGTCTTTCATATTCGATGTCAATATGGCGAAGGTACCTGAACCTCTCCACTACCTTCACAACTTGCCCTAAAAAACATGCTGAATCGACTAAAAGGATTTGGATGATATTTGGTACACAGATAGACTATTAACCCAGATTAAGATATAGGCTACTTTTTATCCCGGGAAAATAAACAGTTTCCGAGTGATACACGATGAGTCTTTCTTTCATAAGATAAGCCACATAATACGCAGGCAAAGCCGCGGGCAAAGTCTAGTATATAATATTTATTTGTATATTTGCACAAATTGGTCATCAGTTATACAACAATGCAATCAGCTTGAAGCCAATTTGTAAATTTTTGAACTCATACTTACAAAGCTTACTTACCGTGGTCACATTAGGCATGTCTGTACCGTGGGGTCCCAAGAATATGAGAATATTCAAAGTATATGGTATAGTATATGTGTACATAAAGGTTGTATAGGGAAAAATTAATTACGATCTGGCAACATGATTTTATATGGATTTAATATCTCCTTTGACAAAATATGTTAAGTAATATCTGTTTGTTGCTTCACAGATTTCATGAAGAAATACGACTTTGATGGTTTGGATCTGGACTGGGAGTACCCTGGCGCGGCGGACCGTGGCGGCTCCTTCTCAGACAAGGACCGGTTCCTCTTCTTTGTGCAGGAGCTCAAGAGAGCCTTCATCAGGGCTGGCAAGGGATGGGAACTGACAGCTGCTGTGCCACTCGCTAACTTTAGGCTGATGGAGGGATATCATGTACCAGATCTCTGCCAGTAAGTATTGTTATTGTTGTATTGTAGCATGTCGTCTTGTTGTGGCAATAAATAATATTTCTTTCTTTTTCTTTCTTTCTTTCTTTATTTGAAGGAAATATTCACTTGGGGAATTGGTTTATTAGGGTTCCGTACCCAAAGGGTGCTAACGAGACCCTATTACTCTCACTACGCTGTCCGTCCGTCTGTCTGTCACAGGGCTGTATCTTTGTAACGGTAACCGATAACCAGTTGAAATGGTCACAGAATATGTGTTACTATGGTGTCTATCACTAAAAATAAAAAAAGTCTAAAACTTAAGGGGTACGATCGTTGATGTCTTTTGATAAACTCTCGTAAATTAAATCAGTTTCTATGGGGTATCAGGTCGATGGATGGCGATGGTACGGAACCCTTACTGCGTGAGTCCGACTCACACTTTGGCTGGTTTATATAAGCAATTTTGATACTAAACTCAATATCATTATATTTCATAACGACATAACGACGAAAAACTTAAAACAGTTTAATAGTTCAAACAGTTTTATCGCTCGGAAGTTACTGGCGCTACATAAATAACGGTAGCAGGAAGTTTAAAAGGAAAACAAACATTGTTCTGAAGTACTTTAAAGTTGGGAGTGTTAAGATTTACGTGTGTTGCAGGGAGCTGGATGCTGTCCACGTGATGTCGTATGATCTGCGCGGTAACTGGGCTGGCTTCGCTGATGTGCATTCACCTTTATACAAACGTCCTCATGACCAGTGGGCCTATGAGAAACTCAATGTGGTGAGTACAGAAACCATTAAATCATAGAAATCTGAATAAGGTAATAGAAGTGGCAAGGCGCGTGAACTTGTCGCCGCGTTCATGTGTCTCGTAGGACACCAGACACCGCGAGCTGTTTGCTTGATCATCAGTGTTGTATTAGACGCAGAGCCACTAAAATTGTATTTTGCAGCATATCTAACAAAGAATATTTTTAAATTAATTTATTTTGCATTGAATGCTAGAAACATGGTGGGCGTAATTGCCTATTTATGTGTTGATAGCGGCAAACCGGCGACACACGTTCCGGCATTAAAAGACAGTAGATAACATTTCTATTAGCTTATTATTTAGATTTCTATGATTACAATATACAACACTATTTTTAATGATTAAAAAAACTTTAATGGTATAGTCTCTGCCATCGACCATACACCCCAATAGACGTCTATTGTTGAATATAATTTGAACAATAAATTCTGTCTACTAGCTGAGGCGGGTTACTGCAATCCGATTGGCCCTACTAAGGCGGCTATTGGCTAATCACTAACGCGGAAGTTTTGACGGCTCACATGAGTGGTCGTAACTGATTTTTAGTTTTCATGTGGTGAATATAATAAATAAATAAACAGTGGCGTCCAATATTAGTGAAATTTCATAGGTGTGTTGATAGCACATAAATAGATAGATAGAATAGTTGTAATCACAATTTTACTTGCGATTCATGCGTGGCAACTTTCGGACAAACCATGCCTCCCATGTAACGTCCTTATTAAAAAAAAAAACTAATTATTTACTTTACAGCTTTTGTTTCTACATTTAGAAACATCGCATTATGGCATTTTTGCGGGCTTTTGTTATAGTATTTACAGACACAAGTCAAGGCGTACTGAGAAAGGTTTTGAAATGACCTGCACTATGGTGCATTGTGTGGACACGCGCGCCCTGCCCCCTTTTCCATTCCATCTATCTATTTCTGTGGTTGATAGACATCGGTCGCCTGTTATGTGGTGTCTATAGGATGTATGGTCGATGGTCTCTGCTCATGATCCTGCACAACTTTTACTATAGGACCAACTCTGAAATCGTAAAAAAAACAGCTTGTTAGAAAAGTCATCTAGTACCTAAATAGCATAAGCTAAAATTTCTCCAAAATGCTTATCGACAGATTTCTACTCTTCTAGATTACCAACCAATATGAAATGGCCTCTGCTCGTAACAACGGATAGTCTTGAGAGATTGGAGTTATTACCACGCTTATAACCAGCCCATTACTGTCCCACTGCTGGGCACGGGCCTCTTCTCAGTACGAGAAGGATAAGGCCTTAGTCCACCACGCTGACCTAGTGCGGGTTGACGGACTACACACACCATCGAGAACTGTATGGAGCACTCTCAGGTGTGCAGGTTTCCTCACGATGTTTTCCTTCACCGTTAAAGCAAGTGATAATCGAATATAAATCCGCACATGAATTCGAAAAGTCAGAGTTGCGGGCCAGGATCGAACTCACACCCTCCTGCATGGAAGGCAAGCGCTCAACCACTAGGCTATCACTGCTTACAACCACGCTTAGCACGCAAGATACTATGTGTAATTACCTCCAGATATGGTCTCCATTGGTACCTTTTACAACACTATAGGAAAATGATCGGATTATTTCTCATAGTCGAGGCTAAACTTTGGATAGTTGAATTGGCTTTATGACTGCATTTATGGTGTTAAATATGTTCAAAGCTAATTTAAATAATGTGTGGCCATCGTCTGCCTCGTTGGTCTAGTGCTCGCAAGCACGACTGCTGAGCGTGGGGTCCTGGATTCGATTCCCGGGTCGGGTAAAGTGATATTGAGTTTTTTCATTAAGAAATTCTCCAATTTAAGATTTGTGCCCGGTTAATGGCAATAGGCTTGCCCCTATTACATGGAACTGACACCATAACTGGTGAAATGTGGGCGTTCTATACATCTCTGCTTCACCCTTCGAGTAATACAAGCGTGATGATATTAATGTGGTTGTCTTCTTCCAGAATGATGGCTTGGCTCTCTGGGAGGAGAAGGGTTGTCCCAGCAACAAGCTGGTAGTCGGCATTCCGTTCTACGGGCGGTCGTTCACTCTGTCAGCCGGTAACAATAACTATGGTCTCGGCACCTACATCAACAAGGAGGCTGGAGGTGGCGACCCTGCTCCCTTCACCAACGCTACTGGTTTCTGGGCTTATTATGAGGTAATATTTATAAAGACTGGTTAAAGGTCAACAATGTTTATACCGATTTTATACAATACAATCCTCTTTATTGCACAACATAAAAAAAACATGATAAATATAAAGATGCTGATGAATATATGATAAATTAAACTATTTTATCTTTAGCTCTTTCAATAAATTTTTAACACATTATTTTCGGGTTAAATGAGTTGGGTTGTTATAATTTTTTTTAAATATTAAGTTGTGCTTAATTGTTGTGTTGTGATATTGTTGTAGGTTTAGAAAAAGAATTAAGTATAAAATAATAAAGTTCCAAAAGTTCTTATCAAAGACATATTTTATACTGAGTCTTATAGAAGACTCTAGAAAATACCTATAACAATTGAATTGTTGTAACTCATAGGAGTTGCAAGTCTTTGCAAGTATATCTACATTATTTATTAATTTTAGATCTGCACTGAAGTCGATAAAGACGGCTCAGGTTGGACCAAGAAATGGGACGAGCACGGCAAATGCCCCTACGCTTACAAGGGAACCCAGTGGGTAGGCTATGAAGACCCTCGCAGTGTGGAGATCAAGATGGACTGGATTAAGGAGAAGGGCTACCTCGGTGCCATGACCTGGGCTATTGACATGGATGACTTTAAAGGACTTTGTGGAGACAAGAATCCATTGATCAAGCTTCTGCATAAACATATGAGCACTTACGATGTTCCATCAGCTCGTTCTGGAAATACCACGCCTACGGTAAGTTTAATGAAATCTTATGGTACCAGTAATAAAAGACAGATTCCTGAACAAGTTTGGAAGTCCGATTCACAGGTTTTAAGTAGTGAATTTAAACCAAATATTGAGAAGCGATTGATCATAATTATTGAAAACCTCGAAAGGTACTCAAAATTGTCAACAATTGAACTCGGGAATATTCCCAAAAAGGACACGGAAAGTAAACAAAACATCTTGTCTTATATCTCACATATTGGTAAAATACTGATATTGACCTACAAATATATTAATTCATTTATTTGCCAAGAAATAACATTACAAAATAAGAAATTATCCAGTGGCTCCACACTAGGCAATCCTGCCCTGTGGGTGCCAGATACATAAGTTTAACAAAACTCAAATGTTTGAAATGTTTACTGTATTCCCTAGAAAACCCAACACCAAGAAACCAAAAATAGTTCAGGGGGCCTAGTACTAGTTTGACACTTACGAATACTTTCATAGTTTTCGTCGACTTTCATTCATAAATCAGTAGTTCTTCCTTGTATCCGCCAGGGGCGCTACTGATTTATGAATGAAAGTCGACGAAAACTATTTAAGTATTCGTAAGTGTCAAACTCGTACTAGGCCCCCAGATGTCAGATTTAATCATCTATTTTTTACTTTGTCTGTGTCTGAGAAATACCTTAATTTGAACACTGCTCATCCAGCAAATAAACTTAATTTAAGTCATGCGGGTCTTGCGGATAGTGATCCTATCTATTTGGCTGAGAACTTGATTGCTAACAGAAGGAAGTTTTTTTCTCATGCTCGAGAACTACAAAAATGTAACCAAAACTGCTGGTTTTAATAACGAAAGCAGATGGTGAATCATCAATGGTGCCAAAGACAACATCCTAGCTGGAGCAATTAAATAGCAAAGATTGACTATCATTATTCATCATCAATTCAGCCGAAGACGTCCACTGCTGGACATAGGCTACCCCCAATCATCGCCACAACGACCGGTCCTGCGCTTTCCGCATCTCGCAGTGAGCCTTCTTATCAGGCCCATTGTGATTGACCACGTTTCAGTGCCGCAACACACACTGGTCAAAGACTTGTAACAACCCAACATGACCAGTACAAGATTGACTATACTGCTCATCAATTTATCTATTTATTACTGGTTTACTCTAATTGCATGCTCTTGTTTTCCATAACTGTGAACCTATTAGTATATTACCTATAGTTGCTGGTTTCGGTATGGAGTTTGTTGTATGGTGTCGGCACAGTTTAACCAGTAAAACTGTGGTGTCCGTGTAAAATTACTATCATCATGTTAGTCACATTCTTTTACATAAGTTATATATGCAATATCATATTCAGAAAACGAATCTATTTGCAAATACACACTTCGCTTTTCCTTTACATGACATACAACAATGTGAACATTTCACTCAAACATATTTTTTTTCAAACACAAAAATACGCAGCAACAATACTACTCAAGTATTTATTGTCTGATAAAAAAATTGTTATTGTTTTAAACGGCCAATCGATTCTATTTGTGATAACAGGGCTTTGTTTTTAGTTCCCACAGCGACAAAAATTTCAGCGATGTACCTATACGCTGAAATTTTTACAGCTTCAGAACATTTTCGATAAGCAGTTGTTGGTCGATTCGGTTTGTTATCTCTTTTTCTCTCGTTACGTGAATCGTAGACGAAACGAGATAAAAATTTGGTCGACAACTGCTTATCGAAAATGTTCTAAATCGGGGAGCTTTACAGACAAAGAGTGAGTGGGCCCGGTACGAGTTTGACACTTACAAATACTTTCGTCGTTTTCATCGAATTTCATTCATAAATCGTAGTTCTTCCTCATATTCGCCAGGGGCACTACTGATTTATGAAATACAGCTAAGTGTCAAACCCATACTAGGCCCCTAGAAAAGAAAGTGATTTCATAAAAAAGTGGTAAAATCACTGCCATAGATTGTTTTTTGTAATTGTATGGTTTTATGTTGTGTATTAATAAAGTACTTATACTGGATGACGCGAAAAACATTTAGGTATGTTAAGCCGGAAACCCTGTATTATTTAGTACAGTATTAAGTATTCTGGAAGGTCGACATAGTCGTATCTCAACTTAAAATTTTGTTTTTTTTTTCTAACAAAATACAAACAATAATTAAATTTTGCTATGTCGAAAGCATTGAAAAACTTTAATGAACATTGTTGGGGATTCCATATAATATGGGGTTGGCACAACAGAATATGGGGTTACCGGCTTAACATATGTTTTCTGGGTCATCCTGTATACTATAATGAATTACGATTTTCGTCCCTTCATTTCATTTCTTGACTGGAAACCATAAATACAATTGACTAACAAACTTTCCTAACGTTTCAAACGAAACAGACACGCGCGATAAATCGCAACAGAAACAAATGGATAGGCCATTACTCATATTGATATAAATCTTAGCCTGAATGGGCGCGTCCGCCGTCGACGCCGTCCGACCCGGCCGAGGGAGCCCCGATCGTCACCACTGCAAAGCCGGCCACTCCTGCCAAGACAACGACCAAGCCTGCGACTACAAAGAAACCGACCACGACAAAGGCACCACAAGTCGTTCAGATTGAAGACGATGAGAACGACATCGCTGTAAGACCAGAGCCTCCTAAGGTTCCTGTTGTGGTTCCTGTTGTGGTTCCAGTTGTAGTTCCTGATGTAGTAACTGAAGCCCCGGACATCCCGGACATTCCTGAACCACCAACTGTAAGATATTTCTTCATATAAAATTAAACTTTCATCATCATCATCATTTCAGCCGAAACACGTCCACTGCTGGACATAAGCCTTCCCGAAAATTGGGGGATATGCCATAATTGCCACGCCTGTCAGGCGGATTGGCGATCGCAGTTGGTTAAATAAATACTCAGAGAATGCTGCTGCCCATCCTCTGGTGAACCCCTTAGTCGTCTTTTACGACACCCACGAGAAGAGATGGGGTGGTGCTATTATTTTTGTTCGTCACCTCACGGAACATAACACGGAACGGAAATAGTATATTACATTACACAAAAAAAATTATGTGATTGAGTCTATTTAAAATTCAAATTGGGCCTGACAATTAATTACATAAAAAAAATGTACTCAATCTTATTACGAGTTCTTAAAAAAATTATTTTATTGAAATATATCAAAATTTTACACATAACAGTGAAATGATGCATCACTATGAGAATCACTTTTTGTTTTGCTATCATTTTATCACGTTAAAATTGCACAATAAGGTGTAATAGTATTTTATGTAAGCGTTTGAACATCGTCTAGTCGCATCGGGAAACTAAGCGCGATTAAGTGAGTGTTGCGGATCTCCGCTTAGTTGTACCACACCTCACTGTTCGGTAGCCGTTTGATACTTCAACCTTGTTTTCTATTCCGTAAATATGGGCTAGGCCGACGATAGATGGCACTCTTATATGATGCTTTGAGTTTTTTTGTTAGTAACACCACAGATAATATAATAGGTAACACAGTTTTTTCTTTGCAGGATAATGAAATCGATAATCAAGATGTTTGCAGCTCTGAAGATGATTACGTGCGTGACAAGAAGAAGTGCAATAAGGTAAAGTTAGACTCTTGGCTAGAGTTAAAAGTTCCATTAAATTTTGCAATTTATTTTTGTTGGATCAAAATAAAAATTAAAACCGAAATCGAAATCAAAATACTTATTCTGTCTATAAGTAGGTTGCTTTCAACACTCTTACATGCCACTCACTATGCAAGATTGTTCCGGCACTTTCTAGGTAGCTGACCACTTGAGAAGAAACGCCGAAACAAACTCAGAAGTTTTGTTACTTCAATATGTATTTTTAGCCGACGAAAAACAAGGAGGAGGTTCTCAAGTCAAGGCGTATTTTTGTTTAGTCCAGACTTTTTTTTTGCCTTTATGTGAGTAGGGTGTAGGTTTTCGACTGATGATCCATTAAATTATCATTAAGCATTAATCAGCAATCATGCAGCTCAACTCAGCTCATAGTTTCACTGTTTGGGGAGCCACAAAATACCAACCACAATTGCCCACAAGCCTCATTGCCCACCATCAGCAAAACATAATTATGCGTGAGCGTGCTTAAACCGCCAGACCAGAATTAAATCCAATATAGGTACTATTAATAAACGGAAGGCCTACATAGTACTCATACATCACAATTATTCACAAATCGTAAAAATAAAACATTTTAATTGAAAATAATAATTGTAATAAAATTAAAATATCAAAAAATGTGAAACAGTTCATCATTAATGATATGTAATGCAACATAAAATGCTAAACGTAATAAAGTGTTCAATTAATACATATAAATGAAATGTCAAACATAATAGAATGTCAAAAGATATTAAAAAGTGTAAATAATAAAATTAAAATAATTAAGTACCTAGGTAAAATAATAAAATATTAAATGATACATGGTATTTAAAGATATAGGTACATTGAAGTACATTGTGAAAAGACGAAATCGCTTACGAGCAGGAGTCGAACCTGCAAGTCCAGCAGGGCGATTAGTTATAAAGTTAAGTATAAAGTAGAAACTTTTTAAAAACGGTTTCTATGAAGTTAGACTTTTAGTACGATAGAAGTACTTGGGATTGAGTCGCTCACTTTTAATTATTAGTGATATAAAATGTGGATATAAAAATTCGCTCACGAGCAGGGGGGTGATTCTCGCGTCGTAGACATTATATTATTATATTTTTTATGGTGTACAATAAAGCATATATAAATAAATAAATAAATTATCTCGAACTCCACATAATGTCGAAACAAGATGGCGAATGTCGATTGAAAATAAATTTTCGTATTCCCAGAATGTCACGATAGAGATATGTCTAAGCCTAGCGTCTAAATACAAAGAGTGGTTCAAAGCAGTTGACATTACCGGCGACATTTTTCGTAGAGATTTAATATTAGAGATTATCTCGAATTAGACATTTATTTATCTCTGTTACGCGAGAATTAGGGCCCAGGATTCGAACCTGACACCTATCCTAATCTAAGGTTAGATTAGGATAGGTGTCAGGTTCAATAATACAAGTTTATGTTTAGAAATCAATATTATTTTTAACGTTAATAAGATTTTCATAAATGTATTGAGATGCGACAGTCATTACAAAATCTCTCACAGAATTCCAAAACTAAGGTTATAAATTGTTCAAATTGCTCCATTTTTGTCGAACAAAGATAGCTTGAATATCGGCAGCATTTCCCCACAGTAAAATTCCGTACGTTATTACACTATGAAAGTAGCTGAAATATACCTACCAATCAGGGGGGTGATTCTCGCGTTGTAGACATTATCTCGAAGTAGCTGAAATATACCTACCAATCAGGGGGGTGATTCTCGCGTTGTAGAGATTATCTCGAAATCGACATAATGTAAAAACAAGATGGCGAATGTCGATTGAAAATAAATTTTGTTACTCTCAGAATGTCACGTTAGAGATAATTATACAGTTAAGTGGCGTATCTTAAAGACCGCGAAAGCTGCAGAGCTGAGTCTATTCGACATTTTATTTTATTCGACCTATGCGTAGAACAAAGACGTATCTGCAGTAGTTATCGCTGAATTGCAGATACGTCATTGTTCTATGCAGGTGTCGCTTTATTTCATTTTTTTTTACTGCTGCTTCGAATCCAATTATAGCCCATTTAACTGACTACACTATTTTCCACGCGTGAACGTGTGATATAAGGTGGCAGGCATAGGTGGCGCGATGGCGGCGTAGCGGCGATACGTCATATCTTATTCTGAACTATTAGCTATACTGGATTGACGCTTTACCTTCTGTTTTTTTCTCAATGAAGTCGATTGTGTTATTCATCGCCTTCAGTTACCTATCTTCTTCAAAAAACAATAAATAATGAGTAACATTTTTTACAGTACTGGCGTTGCGTCAACGGCGAAGGAATGCAATTCACCTGTCAACCGGGAACAGTGTTCAACGTCAAACTGAACGTTTGCGATTGGCCTGACAACGCTAACCGGGACGACTGCGAGCCTTAGATTAGCTGTTATAGTGCACCCATCTTAGTTGTGCAGTTTACGGCGTCGCTAGTAGTAATACAAACGGACTACTTTCTAACTCATACTTACAAAATTTTTGAATGGTTGCTTTAATTCTAATTATGGCCGCCTGCACATTTAAGTTGGTGGCGGTGTAGTCAGTAGACGTGCATGAACAGGACGCTTTATTGGACATTGTAGAGATACCGTTAGATCAGAACCGCATGAGTCTTGCAAGACAGTTGATAAATTAGGCAGCTCTGTTTTGGGTTGCATCTTAGTTCAACTGGAGTGGTGTATTTGGATGCATGGAGTATAGACATCCACAGGTGAGTTCGGCTACATAATACCGAGATACAAATTAGAGTAATATTGTAGTATACGCCAGCACTAGATTTAGTTGGCAAAACTCGACCTGGAAGTGTTATCTGTGGGAATATTTGCTTCTATAAAATTAAACATCGCACCATGATGGTACATCGAAACACCTAAGAAGTGTCTTATAGAATGCATTTGTATAGTTCAGGGGTTTGGTGCCTTGATTTTGATAAAATGGTATCTTCAATTCTCTTCACAATAAATCATTATAATGCTCGAATTCACAGAGTTTTAGGTTACTGAATAATATTGTCGTATTTTGTTATATCGCAACATAATACGCCAATGTTTTTGTATGTCTCTATTTTATAAGTTAGTAGGCTTACTTGTGATTTTTAGAATAGAATATGTTCTTATTGTAAATAGGTTTTATTGCTCAAATACGAGTAAATGTGTACATTTGGGAATACGAAAGTATGAAATCAAATAACTGAACTGAAAATATTACAGATTTATCTATTATTATTCCCAAATAGAGCCTTATTTTGTAAGAAAACAACAAAAGGTTAAACATTGAGATTATTAGTGTATCACTGCCTATTAAAATCATGTACAAGACTGTATTGATATATATATTGATTATTAAAAACTGAAGTTTCCGTCGATAACTCTATTCATTAACTGTTATGAAGTTATGACAGAATTGTATTTATTTTATAAATTTGTTTCGACTCGGCAGCCAATTAGACTGCTCCCGGCTTTGGGGGATTTAAATGAATTTCCCCAGCACTTGTCGCGAGTGGTCGCTTGCTTAACCACTCTTAGTTTAATTTATTTATTTTAATAATTTAAGACAATAAATTATGGTAAAAATCTGGCTGAGTTTTTGTTGTTTACCCTTTACTTGAGAGTTTGGATTAAATTAAACAGTTTGTCTAAGCTTTCTGGCAAGGTTTTGGGTTGAAGAAAATTAAAGGACAACTTTTCTTACTCGTTCTCTAAATCGCTCTTATATATGAATTATAAACAGAGTAATCAGTAGGTAGGCAGTAAGCAAAACTATCAATATAATTCCTAGCTTTAATTCTGGCTAAAGCGTTTCGTGTCAATTGAAAAGAAATGTACTGAAATTCAAGCGCAATCCATCCACACACTTATTTTTTATAATAGACAAAGTAAACCATTGATAAAACGATCCTATTGAAAGACTTCCCCCTGATACAAAATAACTTTGTATTGTATCATATTGCTTGTTCCAAAGTATCAGGCGCTTTCCTCTTAGTGAAAACGTGTTTCGAATAAATCATGTTTAGTGGTTAAATCACGTAAAATTGTATTTTTGGTTTGCCTCTCTTAAATATCACGCGGACAAATCTGCGTTTAGGTGGTTCGGATATTTTATTTATTGAGATTATAATTGGGACGGTTAGATTTTTGTCATGCATGCATAAATGCGTGAAATGTGCGCGCTAAATGTAAATTTGGGCACGTATTTTACAAAAGTAATAAATTATGAAGTGGAATGTGTGTGGTTAATTGGAATCTGATGGTGCCACCCAAAATTTACGCTCAGCGTGATAAATGGCTGCCAAATATTTTTGTTTAATTTGCCGAAACTATTAATTACTTCATTCAAAGTTCTGACTTCGTCGGCAGAATCTGAGTCGAGCAGCCAATTATTACAAGCAAATGAATTAGTTTAATCAACGATATTTTCGTTCTAATTTGAATTTTACCGTTCCCTAATGATCTATATGGTATTTCTTTTTCAGTATAACATTTTAGTATAAACGTTAGGTAAAGGCATCTTTCACAACATTACGTTCACTCACTGATCACAGTTTGCTTCTCTAATAAAAGTAAAAAGGTCCTGCCACTAAGCCGAAAGCCGAAAATGTGATCTTTACCCTTGGCTTAGTATAACTGACAGATGGTAATCCTTAAAACGCCGTAACGTAAATCGAGGCCCTTCGGACCTTATAACTGACATCAACCTTAATTATTTATGTCGCACAGTTAAATATATTTGACCTGCATTCCTTGATGCATGTACGGGTATTTTTACCTGACCTTTGTATGTGAATGAATATTGCCTATAATATAAAATTAATTTATCGGAATATAATAAATGAACGTAGGCGGACGAGTCACGGTAACCTAGTTAAGCAGAAAAATAACGTGGATCTTTTTTTATTACAAATAATTATGTTAGCAACAAGCTCTCTTTTCTTAAATGACAAAATAATTACTAAATTGTCATATCCAAACAATCATTATCGAATTTAATAAACACTAAAGCTGGGTCCACACGACAACGACCTATGTTACACAGCATGTTTGCAAGTCGTACAAACGAGACGTGTAGACGACAGAATTCTTACAGACTTCAGTCTGCCCAAACCATAGACATATTATATTTCTATGGCCCAAACCATAAGTCAACGTTGTGTGAACACAGAACGGAATAGGGAACCGGAAAATAGCTCAATCGAAACACCTTGTACGCTAGTCCACAGATTATATTTACGTCTTACTCTACCCTAAAACTGATCAACAACAACTGAGCAACTCTACCTAAAATAAGACTTTAAAATTAGGACACCGGCATTACAATACAATACAAAATAAATACTTTTTATCATACACACAAAAATAACATCTTAGATGACTTATGAAGATATGTATAATGTACAATGGGCAGTCTTATCACCCCAGTTTCTACCAGATATCCTCAGGATGGACAATATATATTCTGTGTTTTCTCTCTTGTCTTGTTTAGTAAATCATATTGGCACGTCTCTTTATTCAAATAACTACTTATAAAATGTAATTACTAGTTCTACACATGTATTTAGGTAAAAAAATAAAATTACGTGTGTGAAATTGTTAACATAATATCTTTTAATAATATTTTTTTGTCATCTCTGTATCACGCTACGGTTGACTGGGAGAGAATGCCTAAGGCAGTGGCGGATCAAGACCCCCCCTAGGGGGCTCAAGCCCCCCAATAGCATCTAGATCCACCCCTGATAAATCTAAAATTAAACTTGATATTAACCTACTTTCTTATTACTACACTACCTAAAGTAAAATTGTCATCACTTATCCTTACTTAATCTAGTTCAGTTGTAGTTTATCTTGATAAAGCCTACCCTCAGCTGGGACAAGCCCCTCCCATATCAAAATCCTGGATCCACCACTGCGATAAGGCATTAAGTCCACCATGTACACATGTTGCATGAAGTTTAAATAAATAAATAAATTCATCATCATCATTTCAGCCATAAGACGTCCACTGTTGGACACAGGCCTCCCCCAAGCATATATTGGGGGGGATATGCCATAATCGCCACACTTGGCAGGCGGGTTGGCGATCGCAGTTGGTTGGTTAAATACTCAGAGAACGCTGCTGCCCATCCTCTGGTGAATCCCTTAGTCGCCTTTTACGACACCCATGAGAAGATATAGGGTGGTGCAATTCTTTACGTCCGGCACCACACGGAACAATAAATAAATTATTATTAACTAATTGCAAAAATACATGCCAAGATTGTTTTCTAATAAAGACAAGTAAGAAAAAACAGAGTATAGAATAGTATAGTATAGCATAGTACTTCGAATTCCACCATAAATTATATGAATGTGCCTTTGAACATGTATACGGTGTTAAAGACAGCGAAAAGATAGATATCTGCCATACGATTAACCATAAACACTCCGTTCAAAGTTTTCAGCAGCCCGTAAAACGAACAAAGTTAACCAGTTCGTTAAGCATTAATTATTTAATTACAAAGCCTCTTGCGTTCTGTTATCATAACCTTTGGCGAGCTAATTATAATGATATTATTATATTACATAACGTTAGTGTTATCAGGTCGATTAAACTTTGTATCCTTTGCACGTGGGCGGTGACTTCAATAATAGGTAATGTCTACTATTTATTATGGAGCTATTTTTGTTGAATGCCAATGGGAAATGTAATGATAAAGTATGTGCCTATGACATTTGTGGCAGGATAGTTCAGCCTGTGGTTGCGCCCACGTGAAAAACCCCGGGATGACAAGTAGCTTTTGTGCTATTGTATTACATTTCATTAAAATATATTTTGGTTATGGTGATTCTATGTAGGTCCACTACACTACAGCTATTATACAAGCTGAAATTTGAATCGCTTATTTCCAGAAAAGGGGTCATTTTACTCATCATTATGAACAACTTTTACTATGGGGCCAACACTGAAATTGCGAAAAAACAATCAGGTAGTCCCTACATTTTATAGATTTAAGTGAACACAAATGTAGGGACCAAATTTTTTATTTTCGCGATTTCAGGTTTGGTCCCATAGTAAAAGATTTTCATAATGATGAGTATAATGACCCCTTTTCGGGAAATAAGCGATTCAAATTTCAGCATGTATGTGCGATAATAATACTTAGAAAAAAACGAGATTTAGAATAACAAAGATCTTCGAGACCATCATTAATTAATAGATAGTTTTCGAACATTGTTTTTAAGTGAATAGCCTCGTTACTATAATTTTATTATGACGTTCATTTATCATCAAAATAGTATTAAGAAATTCAAACGATTACAAAAAGATTTGGGCTCGTCCGGGATTTGAACCCGGGACCTCTCGCACCCTAAGCGAAAATCATACCCCTAGACCAACGAGCCAGCTGACAAATTGGTCGAAATAGTGTTTCTATTTACACACAAGCACGATTAAAAAGAGAAAGGCTCGCCCACGTGTTACCACACCCACCGTCGAATAGCGGTATCGCAAAAAAATCACGCACGGTGAGTGTGGTACACGGATACAGCAGTTTTATAATAGTAATCGTACAGTCTGTATGACAGTGGTAACACCCTAATTAAAAAACCACTCTTATTGCTTACGAAAAAAAGACGCTGTCAATGTTAAACTGCTACCACTGACCTGCGGTCGACCGTACCGTACGTCGTAATGACTCTATCGTGTAGGTCTACTAGGTTCTAATGTAGTGCTCCCTGCCAAAATTGGCAAAAGTATTATTGCTTAATTTTATCTACTGGGTACAATTTTTAATGTTTATTTAAACATACACAAGTGATGATTTTGTTTATAAGTATTTACCTACAAGAAAAATACTCACTTATTTAATTGTTCCGGAATTAATTGGTTTGATTTACAATTCTCAATTTTTTTTCTCAACCTAAATAAAGACTAGATGTTTCATGATGTCACAATTTCAACCTTAAAAAAAACAGAAACCCTACACTTTTAAAAGGATACGTTTTGTTGTTTTATTTACTTATGCACACACAGAGAAATCTAATAGAAATACATAGAAATTAATGGTGCAAAGGCACAAGCAAGGCAAGGCAAGGTTTGTTTTCTCATTTTATTAATCATGACGTCACACCATGTGTGATTTACATAACGAACGCTATATCGATCATTAAAGCGTTTGTTATTCTAACTTTATGTTAATTAGCGATAAAGCGACTAATACTTCCCGATTAAATACAACGTGTTATTTAAATAACTGAAAACCTCTTAAGACGTCATTGTACTCATCAGTAATAATACTAAAAATAAAATAAAGTCTAAAACCAAAGGGGGTCCCCATACAAGAAACCTCGAAAAACATGCATTTTTTTCAACGTTTTTGTTCCTGCTCTATCTTCAAAACGGCCATACCAGGCTCAAAGTTGGTCTGACTATAGTACATAACATGTAGTTTAGCAACAAATACTATAAATAGGGCAAACCTAGACATATATGTGGTGGTACCTGCGTAAGAAATAGTTGCAAAAATTCATATTTCACGCACAGTGCGTTGATGTCTTTAGATGAACTCTCGTAAATTAAATCAATTTCCATGGGGTGTCAGGTCGATAGGTGGTACAGAACCCTTACTGCGTGAGTCTGACTTACACTTGGTCGTTTTTATTTCCTTGTATTGTCATCGTGACTAAAATATTATGGATTAAAATATTATGGATGAAAAAATGTTGTCTGGGAGGGTCACGGGAACTGGTTCAAAATTGTGTTGATTTGTAGAAGGCGCATACAGGTATCATAGCAACACATATTCTAAGAAAATTTCAACTGGCTACCTATTACCGTTCAAAAGATACAGCCCTGTGACAGACAGACGGAGGGACGAACGGACAGACAGCGTAGCGAGACTAATAGGGTCCAGTTTGGCACCTTTTGGGTACGGAACCCTAAAAACTACCGTACATAAAATATGCCGTTGGTACCTTAATTTATGATTTTTACCACAAATAGGGCGTAATAACTCGTAATTTTAATTGGAAAGGTCTATGA
Organism: Asteroscopus sphinx; assembly: GCA_949699075.1. Lineage (NCBI taxonomy): Eukaryota > Metazoa > Arthropoda > Insecta > Lepidoptera > Noctuidae > Asteroscopus > Asteroscopus sphinx. Next base: position 12,353,339 of record OX453022.1, on the reverse strand, counting down.
AGCTTCGTCTAGGTCTAGATATCAAAGGAATCTACCTATTTGCCGGGCTCATCGACCGAGCTCCATCAAGTACCAATTAATATTCATTGAATATTTGAAAAAGGAACCGGAATCTTGATCGAACATGTCTCAGTGTGTATTTTCTTTTTTATACTTTAACGGTTAAAAGTAGGTTATTAAAAAGAGGCATAATATTATGAGTTTGAGATTTAAAACGATAACTGTTCACCCGCTTTGGATATTCAAAATCCACCTTTATTTTTATATCGATAAGGCCCCAGTATCGGTTTTATTAATGTTCTTATCAGCTCTGCCAATGAGTTATAATCTTGTAGGCACAGGTATCAGATAGTAGGGCTAAATATTTTAGTAGGCACGAGATATATTTTTAGTGTTATCTTAATTATAATTGGACAAGGTTGATATCATATCTAAAATATAACTAAGGTTATTTTGGTTATAGATTACAAAAAGTTTATTTGCCTGGATACAGCTCAACAGCCTACCATACAAAGATAATTTCGCGCAAGACAGTAAAATTAATCAATTACTTATGAATAAAATTAAATCATATAAAACATTATTTTGTCACCGAAAAGTACACGAACAAAACCGCAGCTAATAACTAATAGCATCCATGACTATGTAGAATGGAACCACTAAAAGCCGTTGTAACCAACTAAAATATGGCGAATCACTGCCAAAGTTGGTGTTCATTACCGCCAACCCGTCAATGTAGACTATACTGAAGAATGAGGAGTGACGTAGGTACAATACAATGGCGGACGACAATCTGTCATCGCGTTAGTTCAGTCGAAGTTATTATACACTAGCCTATGCCCGCGACTTGCCCGCATGAATGTCGTTTTTTTTTTTTTTTTTTTTTTTTTATATTATAGGATGGCGAAACGAGCTAAAGGCCCACCTGATGTTAAGCGGTTACCTTTGCCCATGACAACTTCAATACCACCTACTAAATGGTACCGCAAGTCAGTTCGCCAAACTGAGACATGAAGATGGAAAGTCTCATGTGATTGTAATTTCACCGGCACCCGTACCCTTCAGACCGAAACACAGCAATGCAAGCATCACTATTTGGCGGAGAAATAGGCACGATGGTAGTACTTCCCCGGACGAGCTCTTTCACAAAGGAATCGCGTAAACGGGAACTGTTCATTTTCCCGGGAAAAAAGTAGCCCATATGTTAATCCGGGCTATGTTCTATCTGTATGCCAAATTTAATTAAAATGCATATAGTAGTTTTTGCTTGAAAGAGTAACAAACATCCACGCATCCATACATACATCCATACATCCTCACAAACTTTCATGTTTATAATATTATATAACTATCATTATTATTATTAGTAGGATAGTTATTATAAGCCTAGCAAAACAACTGAAAACGAGACTTTAGATATGCTAAATCCTACTAATATTATAAATACAAAAGTATGGATGTTTTTTTGTTTGTTTTTCAAACATACTGAAACGGCTGAACGGATTTAGCACATAGATAAGATAACAAGCCGAATTATACGCGGGTGAAGCGGCGGGCATTGGCTAGTAATATAATGGTATTCAGTTCGCCATACTTACTTGCAAACATCTTTATAAAGGTTGAACGAGGCGAGGGACATATTGAAAGACGATGTTCAGTACTTAGGTACTTTTTGATTATCAATCCAGATATAAAAAAATGGTACCTACTTACCTTAATTTATGAACTTTTTCCAATCGATCTTATCAATTACTGTGAACACTGTTCCTTTACAAATTAACGTAGTATGTGGTCAGGTGATGTACTATATTCTTTATTTTTGCCGTCGGGAAATCCTCATGGACGCACTCCGCCCGGAGCCAGAGTCAGACACTTACCGACTAAAACCACCACGGTGTTCCTTCAACTACCTTAGCCGGAGGCGTAGGAACCCGTGAGTATTCACACAACCACCCCCGACAGGTCCCGGCCCGCCACAAGCCCCTTCTACCCGTGCGGTCTAACGTCGGCCGCACCCAGCTGTGCCAGCTACGCCAGCTGCTGGTCGGGCAGCAGACTAATGATGGTTACGTGGTTGATGCGAATGGGTTGCGAAGGCGTAGGAACCCGTGAGTATTCACACAACCACCCCCGACAGGTCCCGGCCCGCCACAAGCCCCTTCTACCCGTGCGGTCTAACGTCGGCCGCACCCAGCTGTGCCAGCTACGCCAGCTGCTGGTCGGGCAGCAGACTAATGATGGTTACGTGGTTGATGCGAATGGGTTGCGAACCGATCCAGGAAAGGTTGAAGCCATCCTCAACTACGCAACTCCTATTAATCGCAAGGAGTTAAAGCGTTTTTTAGGCACAGCTACATGGTATCGTAGGTTCGTTCCCAATTTTAGCACAATTGCAGGGCCGCTTAACAAGTTGACTTCCAATAAAAAGAACACTCCACCTTTCAAGTGGACTGATGAGGCAGATGCTGCTTTTAAAAAGCTAAAGGAATGTCTAGTTTCCGCGCCTGTTCTTTCTTGCCCCGATTACAATTCATCATTCGAGGTGCATACGGATGCAAGCAACTATGGGATAGGAGGTATGCTCACTCAGTCCGTTAACGGAAAAGAGCACCCCATAGCTTACATGAGCAAATCATTAACGGCGGCAGAAAAGAACTACAGCATTACGGAGCGGGAGACGCTGGCAGTCCTTATGGCATTAGAACATTGGCGATGCTATTTAGAAAACGGGAAAATTTTCACTGTTTACACAGACCATAGTGCATTAAAATGGTTTCTTTCATTAGATAACCCTACGGGAAGGCTCGCACGTTGGGGTGTGCGTTTGTCCTCATTCGATTTTGACATTAAGCACCGTCGGGGAGTTGATAACATTATCCCTGATGCGTTGTCTAGAGCTGTTCCTATTTCCGCTATGATTACTGCCAATTCATTCGCGACTTCTAGTGATGATTGGTATAAAAACATTTATAATAACTGTGAAACAAAACCTGAAAATTTTCCCAACTACCAAATACAAACTGGCACTCTTTTCCGCCTTAGTAAAAATAAGTGTTTGCTAACGAATGAATTTTCATCCCAGGATGCACCAGCCAAACAACTGCCGTTCCCTCCAGACGTGTCTAGAAGGACAAGCAGCCGTCAGGCACACGTGGAGGTTTTCTGGCCCGCACCCCCAGGTGATGTACCTAGCACGGCAGTGTCCATCAAAGACAAAGACATTTATTGCTCAAACTGTGTACATAAATGTAGGTTTGATAAACACATCGGCCGCTATTTCCACCTCTCCGCCATTTGTTTTTCCTAGGTGATCCCTGGACAGTGCATTTTTGCTCGTTATCGTGAATTGTTTTTTTTAATCATTTTCTTTCATATAGTGCACATCGCACATTCTGTCATATTTTTGAATATGTACCTCGTTCATTCAGTTATGCTGTAGAGAAAGAACAAATATGGAACACCACATTTGTTCTCTGCGTGTTGCAAAATTCAGACCATAAGGCCCAGGTTTCCTCATGAGGATGTTCCTTGTTTCTTTGCCGTGTGTCTGAGCTTTAAATTTACTTCTATCGTATCAACATGATCTACATAATGATAATAGCTCATTCCGTGGGTAAAAGATTAGCCAGTCAGCAGGTTGGTGGCGGCGGGGCTGACTGCCCAGATTGCGCTGAACGATCACCTAAATATGACCGTGGAGGCTTTTTTAATGCACCCCAAATGCTCTTTTTAAATTAACTGAGAAATTGTACTAAAAAAGTCTCAATGGTACAAAATGTCAGGTTTTGTACCTCAACCTGGTGCTCAAGAAGTCGGTTACCATCATCATTCTTAGGTATTAGGAACGTATTGTATGGTTATTCTTTGTAGGTAGTGTTCCTTGCAGTTACTAAAAAGAACCAACAGAAAAATCACTGTGTGATAAAGGTTCGCATTTTTTCACGTTTTTTGTTTTTACTTTTTTTAAACCCTGTATATGGGAGGGTCAAGTTCACACTTGACATGCTACATTTGAGAGAATTAGTTGCATGCAATATACATTACATCGTCTCACGAAACTTCGCAAATACACAAAATAAAATGAAAGTGTCCCATGCGATGTAAAAACAACTTTTATTTTTCTTCTTGAGGTAAAATGAGAACAATCATCAGAAAAAAAAAAAACTAATTATTAAAGTCGACAACTTCTAAAAATGGGATTATGTTGAAGCTATTTTAAGAAAGCAATTACTGGCAAAGAGCAACTTCATACCATGAAACCTCGTTTTGAATACGCAACAGGTACCTAATATTCATTATTATTAGGTAGGGTTTTGTGTAGGTACCAGTAGACTCAAAAAGCACAAAGTAAATTGTTAGTAATATAATGCATTAGTTACGGTTTCCACAAGGTGGACCGACGACCTGGTGAAGGTCGCGGGAATCCACTGGATGCGGAAGGCGCAGGACCGGTCGTTGTGGCGATGCTTGGGGGAGGCCTATGTCCAGCAGTGGACGTCTTTCGGCTGAAATTATGATGATGATGATGATGATGATGTATTACGGTTTACCGTACATTTTATTTACCAACGGAACTGGCTTAACTAAATAGCACGTAAGTTCATTACAAGACGGCTCTGCTGCTACTGATTTTGTTACCACCGATATGCGGTTGAGTTTTAATGATAATGCATGATAAAATAAAGCGCTCTTCTGGGGCTTTGTTCTCAAGTAGGCATATCAAATTAAGTACTTATGAAAATTTGGTATTTCGGTTTCTTATTTCATGAAATCTCACTAAATAAACAAACTTTCCTCTTTTTATTTCTTGTGTAACTGCTAACGATAATCTTAAGATGTTTTTCAGAACTAGGTGCGTTGTAAAATGTAGTAAAAGTGCAAATCTTGTGTGTATCCGCGCATCGAGCCGCGCACAAGCGAAGCGGGCTGGCTCCCGCTCCAACCGCACTAGTAGCCTCGAGGAAAGCGCGGGTGCTGTCCCCACGCTACCGTTTGCCGCCATTACCGAGCTTTCCCGCGAAAAACTTATCATAGACTATAAAACGCATGAAAAATATGTGGTATTTGTGATAAAAACTCAACCGTAAAAATTCGTACTTGTTGAATGCAATTTTTTATTTCTATTAAAAATTTGTAAGCAAGAATGGGTTGAATGATTGAATTTATTTGTGAAAAACTTTATGAAAACTTGAAGGAAAATACAGTGAAAATTAAATAAGATGATTTGTGTTTTATCCGGTTTTGTGACACGGACTAGTGAATGTTATTATGGAAGAAAGGAAAATTATAACAAAATGCCGTAAAAGGTAAGTTTGTCTTAGTTTTTATGCTAATAAATCAAACAAAAATGTATTTCAAGGGATTAAATATCATCGATTTGTAGAAAAAAAAACCCCATTTTGTGACACACCCGCCCCTGATAATTTGTGATTGCGTAAAATTACAAAAAATGCCTTTTAGAAGGTCTGGCGATGCCCTTTGTGTAGCCTCGCAGCAAAGTGATCACAAAGAATCAATTAGTATAATAATAATTACACATCTCTATTCTACCTACATTATTCTGATGGCATGTATAAATAACTTAAGTGTGGAAAATTATCTGCACTAAAATAACGCATTTCAAACAAATTTCTTTGCGTTTAATTATACAAGAGTCGATTGGCGTCAGAGGAAATTTAATATTATTTAAATGATATTATCAAAATATGCACGTAACTTTGATTTTAATTAATGAATAAATTTCCTATTGATCAATTAATTAAATTGATAATGAAGCTAAGAATAACGAAATACATGTAACATAGTAACTACATGTCGCATAGTATAAAAATCAATGATTAAGCAAATTCAGTACCGACTTTTACACTTAAGAGTTCTAATTAGTTAGATCAATGGTTGTTGAAATTAAAACTAGAACAACCAAAACACTGCTGAGTTATGGCGTTCTAATGGTTAAAGTTAGAGAGTTTAGGAGCGAGTTAAACGGCCATTGTATTGCAGTTAGCTAACAATAATTTAGACCCGTCCATCCCGTCACTGAGTCAAATTATTTCGAAGTACGATTGCTTGACAAATTACTTTAGTTGGCCACCTGGGAGCAGTTGGAGGGTATTGATCTTTAACTATAATAATAATATAATACTGTTGTAGTTGAAATGACTGTATTTTTAATTGTAGGACCGTTAAAAATTGGTAAGAGTAACTATTTATTATTGCGTTTTATTTTAACTCTTTTGGTACAACTCTTATTTTACGTTTAAATGGTGCTGCACTCATGGTTTGTGCTCACTGAAAGTATTGTGAATAGGGTTCTGTCAAGGTCGTTTTTTTTTCGATTATCTATTTTAATCCACTGAAAATCTTTTTTTTTACCAAAAAATCAACAGATACCTACCTTTTTATTTATTTTCGATATTTGGATGATTTCTTGTAACTTAATCTATTTAATATATTATAGGAATAATTTGTTAAAGTAGTAAAAGTGATAAGTAAATAAACGGCTATTGCCTTGAAAGTTGAATTTCATCAAATATTCTCAACAGCTATACAATTTAACTGATTCTATTTCATTAAAGCCTTATACATCACTATTATCAACTTATTTTGTCTTTGTCTGGTTATTATTAATATTTATTATTTAAGGTGCTCAAATGTGTTTAACTGCCTCAAGTCTGGTTGTCAATAACCAACATTATGTGTCGCGGCATTAGATTTTAGGTTTACGCTCCATTAACTACAAACTCAACAATGCATTTAATTCCCATGGATCCTTCTCATGTTTATGTAATAGGATTTTTAAATAAAAACATGAAAAGGGTCTTATAAAGTCGGTAACGCATCGGTAATCCCAGTGTTGCAGGTGCCGTAAATGGTTAACATTTTCTCTCGGACCTTCGGGGCGCGTAAAGCTTTCCCTTTTTATAAGGAGCAGCAAATTTTTTCCCTCTCATTTTTCGCCGTCGGGACATTCTAGTTGATTATGTATTTGTTTTTGATCGTGATCCCTTCATTGACGCTGATAAAAAATGAATTTTCACTTAATCCGTAAGTTGATTGAAGCTCGGAGATATTTTCGTACAAAAGCAATTTCTGGGAGAAGTAAATTTTAAAATCAGGGCTTATTCCTGGGATCAGAATGTTACTCGGAGTTGGTCACGTAGCCGCGTAGTGATAAATCTGGCCGTAAATCTAATTTGACAATGCATTGAATAGTAAAGTGTCTTTATTTTGGAAAAGGTAAGTATCTATGTGGTGCCGGACATAAATAATTGCACCACCCTATCTCTTCTCATGGGCGTCGTAAAAGGCGCCTAAGGGATTCACGCAGCAGCGTTCTCTGAGCATTTAACCAAGCAACTGCGATCGCCAACCCGCCTGCCAAGCGTGGCGATTATGACATTTCCCCCCTTATTTGGGGGAGGCCTATGTCCAACAGTGGAAGACTTTCGGCTAAAATTATGATGATGATGAAGTATCTATATCACAAATTTTGACCATCTTGAGCTTTGTACGCGGGACTCGTGTGTTACACTGAAAATGTATCCTTGACACACAAAATGCACACTAAACAAATCTGGACATGAAAACTCATTGTTGTTATTCTTATCTATATCCACAATAGATACTGGAGAAGGTCGCGTATGTAACGTCACTGGAAGATTTAGTACTGGGCTTGATGTAGGCATGCGTGCGGTTCCATTGGCTATACGCCAAATTATTTTTTGCCAAATCTGCGAAGATCGTACTAACGAATAAATTCGATGGAGGCCAACGGTTTCCTTGTATAAAATTATAATGCTGTAATTTTACCCTGTGTATCTTATGAGGAGTATTGAAAACCTTTCTGGGTGAAGTGCGAAAAGTCAATCCTATCCGCACGTAGAACTGGTTCCCTTGTATAAAATATAATAGGTACCTACCTAATGTTATATCTAATATTACATACTGTAGCTTGAGAAGGGTAAAAATCGTGGTAAAAATGTGATTTTAGGAGTGTTAGATATACCTAAGTATTGCGAAGTTAATTTGTAAGAAGTGGTGCCGATGATTTTTAGCACAGATATTGTTGTGATGGACTCAGTAAACACAATCTAAAGTCAAGCGTGGTTACGAGATAATATTTCTGACCAAGGGGCCAATTCTAATAATTGACATTTAATTTTGTGTTTATTTTGGTCATTTGCTTTAAACTCTAAAAGATTAAAACAAATTGGATGGATCGATCGTTAAATGAACCAAAACCATGGATTATTGCTTATTGGTACAATATGAAAACTGCTAAAAGACGTTTTACAATTGCAAATTGTTAACAATTTTGTTAGTAGAATTAACCTTAAATGACAAGACAAGACAAGACTATACAAGATTGATGATGAACGTGATAATATGAACAATGTTTTACTAAAACCTATGTACGTAATATAATTTGATAATTGAATGAAAATATTGCCATCAAAGCCATCACCTAAATATTTGCATGCCGCATGGTAGATTAAAGAGGACTGTTTTCAATATGACTTGTAACGCCAATGTTTATACCTATTCAGTAGATAAAGAATTGTATTGTATCGGCAACTATGCACAATGCAATGAATAATGCTGTAATGTCAAAATGAAAGCTGTTGTCATTGTAAGTGCGTTACAGAATTACCCCACTGGTCTTATACTTCTTCATCGGGACCAATCATGGCAGATCTTATCGTCTTATTTTATGAAGCTTAATAAAAGAAAGAGGTTGATTATCAACTCATTAGTAAGCGTATGCCAGTTTTTTAAATGAAATAGGTATTTGCGGAATGCTAATGGTTTTATGAAACGACTGCCGCCTGACCCCATAACTCGTTTGGTTCATTTCCAAGTTTAAGATAAAGCGAAATAGTTAAATAGCTTTTTCCTTTCTCCTGCAAAACTTTTTATATTACATCAAGTGCAGTGTATTATACTTTGTTATGACATTAAAGTTATGATTCATAAAATGAAACTTTTCTTATATAGTTTTATGTACAGTCGACTGCATGACAGTGGTAACACTTCAATTCGAAAACCGCCCTTACTGCTTACGAAATAAAGATGCTGCTAATGTCAAAGTGTTACCACCTACGTGCGGTCGACCGTACGTATTCATAGGAATTGAAAGCGTTTTGCATTTTATATTTTTGTACAGAGAACTATGTATTACGGGCATTTTACTACATAACTTATGTATTGAACACATTAAACCATAATAAAACGTACCTGTTACGGAACCGTCGACATTTTCCTGTACGCAGTTTTCAAATAGCTTGTGTTTCGTTGTTCACATTGTTTCCGAAAACAAAGCGAATGTATCAAATATTTTGCTCGTTTGCATGTGAACGTTGATTTCCTGGTGGTATAGGTTGAATTCCAACCATGTATCGCTTTTCATAATTAGCTCGTAAGCGTTTGAACATTGACTTCCAAACGACCACAAGCGATAAAACGAGAAATTATTCCTGATTCTGTGTTATAACTATAACTAATTTGATTTCACTATCATACAGTTCCTAAAAAGATAATCAACGTGAAAAATTACTTACAAAAGCAGCCTGTAATTGTCCTATTGTTGGGGACGGGCCTCTTCTCAGAATGAGAAGGTTAAGGCCTTAGTCCACTACGCTGAACTAGTGTGGGTTGGCGCACTACACACCCCATCAAGAACTGTATGGAGCACTCACATGTGTGCAGGTTTCCTCGCGATGTTTTCCTTCACCGTTAAAGCAAGTGATAATCAAATTCTGATCGGCACATGAATTCGAAAAGTTAGAGGTGCGGGTCCGCTTTGAAGTTAGGCAAATATTTACTTATTATAGCTAAAAATCCCATGTCAATTAGTGCGATTAGCTCTTTGAGTGCGATTGGTTGTTATTACTTTTGCAGACCATACAAAAAGCGCTAACAGTTTCCCACCCCTAAACTTTATCCGATGTCGATGGTGTTTTCACATCGTGAAAAACTATGCTTATTTTTACCGTTTTTTTTTAATTCGCAATGTCTTCGTATTTATAGGCCACTAATTAATGATTTTTTTGCATTGAAATTATGACGAAGAAAAGTAGTTTTTATTAGAAAACTAAAGAAAAAATTTGAAAAAACAAAACGTCAGCATAGACTATAATCTAGCCAAGCGATTGACATCAAAAAATTATAATAGGTACCTACTCTTATATCTAATATTACCTTGTGTAGCTTGGGAAGGGTAAAAAACGTGTTAAAAATGTGATTTTCGGGAGTGTAGATAAACCCAAGTATTGCGAAGTTAATTTGTAAGAAGTGATGCCGATGATGCACAGACACACACAGAACAGATAAATAAATAAATAATAAACAAATAAAATTTATTGACACCAAAAAAATTATTCCGTTACAGACATTATGGTTATAACTTTAAGATAAAAATCTGTTGAAAAAAGATGTTGTTGTGAAGGACTCGAGCTACTAGTGCGACAATGTAAAGTAAAAACCGGCCAAGTGCGAGTCGAACTCGCGCAGTAAGGATTCCGTACCTCTCAATGACCTGATACCCCATAAAAACCGATTTAATTTACGAGAGTTTATCAAAAGACATCAACTCCCCGTGCGTGAAATATGAATTTTTGCACGTCTTTCTTACGCAGGTACCACCACATATATATATATATATATGTTTGTCTTATTTTTAGTATTTGTTGCTAAACTACATAATATGCACTATAATGTGACCAAGTTTGACGCTGGTATATATTACCGTTTTGAAGATAGAGCAGGAACAAAAACGTTGAAAAAACAGCATGTTTTTTGAGTTTTTTTGTATGGGGATCCCCTTTGGTTTAAGGCGTTTTTTTGTTTTTAGTATTTGTCGTGATACACCTCATAGCAACTCAATTTCTGAGAAAATTTCAACCGGTTACCTATTACCGTTCAAAAGATACAGCCCTGTGACAGACAGACGGACGGACGGACGGACGGACGGATGGACGGACAGCGTAGCGAGAGGTAGGGTAATATACCATATTATATATTATAATTATTGGGTTTTTTCATTAGGAAATTTCCAGTAGCAGCCCGGAGTCTGGATTTGTGTCCGGTTAATGGCAATAGGCTCGCCCCCTATTATATGGGACTATAACATAACTGGCGAAATGTGGGAGTGCTATACACCTCTGCCTACCCCTTCGGGGAAAAACAGGCGTGATGTTATGTTATGTGTTGTTATGTTGTGAATGAGTTCATCCACTAATATTAATGAGATCATTTGCCTAAATTTACACCTTTTTTCTAAAAATGGAAGAATCACGGCTTGCTTTTATCGTCTATCAGTGCCTACTTTTAGCTCACGCTGTTAACCACTTCTGGGATCGTATAATGTCAATAATAACATTAATCATTTTTCAACACACTTGCTCGTAAAGTGGCTCTTATTGCACCGCTTTTAGGTTCATAATGTAGCTTGTTACGCACGCGTGCTTTTTACACTATATTATCGCACTAGTGCTTTTTACTTTACAGTTTATTTTTAAATCGCAGCAAAGAGTTTTTATGCCTGAACGAAATTAAACATTTTTGGGAATAAATTAACTGTTTTAATTAAAATATGATAAATAAACATTTCATTTCACCAAATTATTTATTTTTGTCAACAAATTAACATTAATTTGAGATAAAAAAAAAAAAAAAAAAAAAAATAATAATAATAGGCTGTTTGGCGGTTTCCTTCGACCACCTGCGCGCGCATAGCTGTATGTCACCGCGCGATCCGCGCGCCATTTTTATCATTTTTCACAAATTCAATATTTGTCTAAAATGTGTAATTTATGTTTTTTTCCTCGCAAGTGTGTTGAAAAACGTCGTATGACACGCGTGAGCATTGACTATTATACTCTCGGCTCCATTACGCCCTCGCCTTCGGCTCGGGCTGCAATCCAGCCTCGAGTATATTACTCAACTTAGCTCACTTGTATCATAATGTACTATTATAGCTATACAGTGTGATTTCCTTTGTGAGAGACTGGAGTCCGTACTAGGGAAAACCTGTGTGACAGATCACCAGGCCCAAAACAACTGAGAAAAATAACTGAGAAAACTCACATTTTATGTCGTTGCGGTTGAATAATAATTAGAAAAAAAAAACTAGTGTAAGTATTAAAGTAGAACAATGAACTACGAAAATCTCTCGTCGAATTGACATCGTTTTGATAACATTTACTTAAGATTATCTGGCAAGCTTCGAATATTTCTGTTAATAAGACGAGCTTTGTTTTATCTTTTCCGATAAAATTCAATGCCCTTAATATTTTTTAGTACTTTTATAAAAGTATCATTATCATTATAATTATAAAGGGTTTAATCACACTGATTATGCCATCCTCATTGGTACACACAATAGCTTTGATCTAAGTCCTTTTTTCACCACTAATCTTGCATCCTTTGGGAACACAAGTATAGTATTACATTTTCCAACATCAAATGAATTGAACAATAATGTACTTCGTTCGGCCGCGTTCTAAACACATTCCATCAGTATATGATAAATGTCCTCCACTACGTCACACTCTGGACAATTAGGTGAAACTATTTTACCCATAAAGAAAGCAAAACTGTTTAATGGAATGTGTCCCGATCGAAGCCGAAGAGCCATAACGATTTCTGATCGACTAATGTTAGTCTGAACAACGAAAAAGGGCTGTTTGGATCCGAGACCATATTCCTTTACACAACGACCCCTGATCGAAATATTCGTTCCACATTTTTACGATGATATACAACCTTATTTTTAGTTTATACATTCTATGTATAAACATTCACGGTAACGATTCAAGGTACAATCTAACAAAGACATAAGTATCTAGGGTCTCCAGATATAAATGAAGTTTTCTCAGGAGATTATGGATGTTTTCGAGAGGAATATCATTTCAATAACGGACAAAGTTAAACTGTATTTATACAAAACCCGACTTAAACCGTTCTATCATAATTTACTGAGAAATCCTTACATTCAACAATGTCCAAGCTACACACAAACACATAAAATTGTTGTATAAGCCATACATCTCTTTGTACTGTACATATTGCTTTAAACTTCCAAAAAGCTGAATCAAGTATAGCATGGTGTCGGCATTGTCAATATTAGCACCCTGTAATCACATAGTTTAACTTTGTAAATCAATATCACTTATCAAATAAATGTGGTTTTACAACAGTTCTCTGTCGGGTCGTACGGGGAATAGAGGTATGACGTGTAATTACTTAATTATGTCATAATTTAGTGAGGTTGAGACCTTTTCCTTGTAAATGCATTTTAAGATAAAACCGAGTCAAACTATAAATCTATTTAGTTTTACTAGAAGGCCTTAATGTGTAAAATTCTGTTCTTGTACAACTTTTAAAATATTTCAAAGAAAGAAAGAAATAATTCATTTGCCACAAACTAGGGACACAAAAGAAAAACAAACAAATGAAATAAAAAATGTAGATTTATATAACATTGTGTGCCCACGACTGTGCCAAATAGGTCCAGTTCAGCATATGTCAGGTCACTAGTACCTGTTTTCAACTGAAAACTGAACTGTTTTCAGTCTTCGTCTTTTACAGAAATACTTCCGTGTTGTCCTAACATATGTTTACTCAACCGCTTGACAAAATGGTTCAGGATAAATAGTTGGTCCTTGAACAAATATTGTGAAGATCCTCGGATCTAAAGGTTCTCAGGGGACCTCGAGTGTGTATCTACATTTGCGAGGGTATATTGACAGGATCCCGCACAAACACTCTTAGCACCTATTTGTACATATTTGTAATACATGTGTATATCTATGTTCAAACATTTTCGATCCTATTTTCATTAAATTAAAAATAAAAGTAATAGGAACATTTTTCTTTTCAATTTAGTGACACTACAGACTTATTATGACTAGGTGCCAGTGGGCCACTCAGGCCGACCATGGGATAAAGGCTGGCCACCTCAACTAAATAAAAAAACCCTTAAAAGATTTAAAAAAAAACAGAGGTCTAAAGCTGATTCTTATTTTAAAATGTTGCAGTTATATTCATACAAACGCAAAAAAGGGGCCATAGTGGTACTATTTGTAGATATTTAAATTATAATAACCTAAAGTGGAGTTATTTTAATAGGTAACATTTGACGTCTGTCAGTTTTATCTTCATAGTGAGATGACCTGCTTAAAATCATCGATTAAAGTGAATGAATCGATACGGACATGAAACATAAGTGAATTTTAAAAATCATCAGGCGAATCCCTGTCCCATTATAATTTTTTCTTTCAAAAATTTAAGGAGCAAAATAAGATAATCACAATGTGGTTATTAATTTATGGTGATATTTCTTCACAAGTAATCATTGCATTCGATTCTACTTATCAGCTTTAGATTTTTAGAGTAACATCCCTAGTATTTAAAAAGAAAAAGGGTTAACTGACGCAACATTGTAACGACGTTCAGTTCTTTAGATCAGAAATTGTTTATTATGTTTAGAATGGTTTATTAGTGAAAGCAAATCGTAAAATTACTCGTATCGGTCATTATTACAATAAATATGTAATCGTAATTGAAAAAAGTTAAGCAATTGTGCAGTTCTAAAAAAACGAAAAAGTATATTGTTTTATGCCCGCCGTTACAAGGTTACGTTGTTGAATTTTGATGAATTGTCAAATGTTACCTATTAAAATTACTCCACTTTAGTGGCTATTTTGCCATGATCGACACACAGTTAATAGTTAACACTTCTAATATTAAGTACATAATAAAGTGTACACAATAACACTCACATAAATAAGTATTAGAAAGAACAATCTTTTGACTTTATAGGCCGAAATAAATTCTTATGACGTGTTTACGACTAATATTACCTTTTTACAGGCCTATTATATGAATAATTGTACTGTTGATCTAAGCACCTTCGGTAGGTAATATAAAAGATGAAAAGTTTACTCGTATATAAATCTTGTTATATTTAATCTAATGGACAATAGTCTGGCAGGAGTATAACTATGCTTTCTTTAAATACAAAGAAAAAGCATTTATAGAAATGCCTTTCAGGCTCACCGTTGTGTAATACATAGGTATACACACGAATAACGTTAAGCATGTATGAACGTCTTTCATTTCGAATATAAATTCATTGAATGTCGCCAAGTGTGAAATACGGACTATTAGCATATTATAAACAACTCAGTTTAAGGCTAGGCTCCCAAAATGAGGTGCCTTTTTGAAAACATATGCTGAGTTGAACACATGCTTGATGAATGTCAAATTTAGATATATGTTTTTTTAAACCTTTATCTATCGTTTGACTAGACAGTTACATAATTGGTTGATTTTTGTTCGATGCTTTTATTTTTTCAAAATCATGCGTTTTTAGAGATTATTCGAATATTTCTCCTTCATAATTTAAGTGAAGTATATACAATTTAAGCAGATAGGAAGATAATAAAGTTCATTAAATACTGGTTTGAGGAAATTTGTATAGATTGTTTAGTATCCTTGTAATAAAATGAAAACTGTTTTGAGACTTACGTCATTTACTTCCATGGTAAAAAGCGCGCGAATGATTTTCTCGAAAATGAGTTCTATTGCAACTCGCATAAAATTGACGAGAGCGGCTCGCAGTTGCGGGGTGTAAGGGGAGTGCGAGGGTGGGAATTACGTTTTGGGAGCGTCCTCTTAAACTGAGTTATGTAAGCAGTTCATTCATTTAATAAAAAAACTTAGTTCCAAAATTGAAACCAAACCAAACGGTTTGACTTTCACATTTCTTGACATTTTGACCGACCGTCGACAGAACATTTGTTTGGTGTATCTCAATTATGTTTAGTTTCTCACAAGAAATTGCTTGAATTTTAATCATACTTCGCCCTAAACAGTCACTTTAGGAAAATATTCGAGTGAAAGAGTATTATTCAATTTAACAAGATTAAGCGGGCTGTTGGAAATGATAAAATCGATGGGAGTCGCCGGGCGCCTGCAAGACTAATGGCGATTCTGAGAATGCTCGCCTTTTGCTACTTTTGCTATCGACGGCCGGTTGCGGCTTCCCATTGATTTTTTATTTTGAAGAAGATCTAACTTTCTAATGCGATTGAACATATTTGTTGCGAAATAAATTTTCAGCAGAACTTTTCTTTTACTTCTTACAATTTTTAAGCCTTGACAGAATTTGTAACTCACCTCGGTTTTGATAGCAAACTTATTGAGTTATCGGAGTTATCAATTCGTATTTATTAAATTGGAGTCAGATCACAAAGACCGGAAAAATATTGTGCTAAATTTTAATGAATTTTTGGCGTGAACAATCATAACTTTAAATTTTTCAATGTATCTGTGAATGTGAGCTCAATGTGGCATATTATCTGGGTTTGCTAAGAGTAGGGACTTGAAGCATCCACTAAGCGACTCTGGGGAAGACAACAGCACGTGCCGCCCACGTGCTGCTTGTGGGGAAACCTTGCTGTTTCCCCGAGACGTCCCAATGGCATGGACAACTGGAGTTCCCAGAGCTCCTCTATTTTGTGTTGAGAATGGCCATCATGTGGTTTTAGACGGTAAGAGTCCACACACCTCTCCGCCTTCCTCAGATGGAAGGTATCCATGACCATGACAAAACAGGGGTATGTAGATGAAGTCTGATGAATTATGGATTTCCACCCGAAAACAAAAAGAAAGGTTAAAGGATACGAACAAAGAATTCAGAAAGATTCTGTTCAACATGGATATAAATGTATGAAAAATGGAGAATGAGTAGGTACAGAATTTTACGTAACCTCATATTGCGCGAAAGGGATTTCCAATATGAAGGGACAATACATGCTTTATTTTTTATGCGGTAACACATTTTTATGACGGCGTTGAATGCGAATTTATTTAGAATATGTGGAATACGAGACACGGGCTGACTTCGGCGTCAATGATGTTGTCAACGTTCTTATAATACTTTTGGTTGTATTAATTAATATTTCATAAGAGAAATACTTTTATCGGTATTGTAGCGAACGTGGCGGGCGTTATTGAGAAACATCGATATTTATTCTCGGTTTTCTGTCAGGAAATACTACATGATGGTACGGAATAATATTGTGCCATATAGGTAGCTGTCTAAGGTCTGGTTTCTGAGGTATGTTAAATTCAGTTAATCCATTCGATTCGATAGCGTTATCAATTGATGTGAATTATCGTCAATATTTTGGTCGATCAATCACATCACTCGATAGTGCTAATGAATAGATAAACTGCGTTTAATAAACCTCAGAAACCGAGTATAATCAAGCTATAGCCAGCTCATTGGGATCCTATCTCAAAGAAATCAACAACGAACTGAAATAATCTCATTTTTTTAATAGTTTTATGGCCTGGTTGCTAAGACCTTTTAGTCAAGTCTTTAGTAAAACACACCCTTATAAAGTGATGGAAGCTGTACAAGGATTCTGAGGGATTGGTGAGAAAATATGATAAGTCACGTTTTCCAACTGTGTACCATTTACCCACACTTATACAAGTTAACGAGCACTTAACATTTAATAATCCACCATTATTACACATTAAAACTCGAAAAAACACAAATTTTGGAATATTATACATACTTGTTATTTATTTATTTGTTCAGTGGTCCGTGTGGTGCCGGACTTAAAGAATAGCACCACCCTTATATCTTCTCATGGGTGTCGTAAAAGGCGACTAAGGGATTCACCAGAGGATGGGCAGCAGCGTTCTCTGAGTATTTAACCAACCAACTGCGATCGCCAACCCGCCTGCCAAGCGTGGCGATTATGGCATATCCCCCCCTTAATTGGGGGAGGCCTATGTCCAGTAGTGGACGTCTTTCGACTGAAATGATACATAACAAAAACATTCTAAAGATGTAAACATAAACCCATTAGAGTTTTACCGTACATCAGTATCATCGACTATGCAAACAGGTAAACAAAAATGTAGTTAACAAGGTAGGATATTAAATAAGTACAATGTGGGTAGATACTAGATAATAAAACTTAATCCACAACATTCCCTTTCCGAATTTTCCCGCCAACTCCGACATAATCTAGACCTCTGCTTAACCCTGCTTATGAGGCGTTGTTACTATGTCGTACATTTAAAGAAAAACCGTTTCCTAATAAAATTACAGATAGATGACATTGATAACTCAAATAATGAAAAATTTCGTTATGTAACGGTTTGTCTTTAAAGGTGCGATGTATTTTATTTACTATAATATTTTAGAATAAAATTGGAGGCATATAGATTTCGGAATGATGAAGTTTTAAACAGTGTCACAGAATGTGTGTTGTGTGTGCGTTATTCTCACACATAGATGTCTATCTATATTAAAATATCACATATAAATAAATAGAAGTTCAGTGATGTTAGTTTCGGAGGTGACGCTGACGCGGCGCCTCTTTGCCTCAGATATTTATACGAAATACGTCATCGCTGCAGTTTCAAGGCTTTCTTAATTAACTTTACTGGATAAATATGGATTTGTAAAGGTTAAAACTCCAAGCAAAGCTATATTTTATGAAGTTTCTTTACAGATTCCAGACTTTTTGGAACACAATAATAATAGGTTAGAATATCATCACAGATTTGACATCTACCCCGTTCTACCCGGGCCCGGGGGTAGATGTCAAATCTGTGATATACAAAGAAAGAAAAAGAAAGTACCTACCTACCTATTTTATTGTGAGAATTTTAATTTTTTTTCAGTGTGATGTGATATTTAATCCATTAAATGTGCATCTGAATTTATCAGGACTTGTATGTGTAATGGCAGCTAAACGGACTCTTGCCAGTATGCCTTAGGGACAGCCGCGGGCTACATTTATAGCGACGTAGCAAAATGTTGGATGCTTTGCCAGAATGACTCTTGCTGATCTCACTCCTCAAACCCTCACATGACTGCTTCGTTAGTCTAGTGGTTGCAAGTGCGACTGCTAAGCTGCAGGAAGTTTTACGGGCAGGTTTTCAAATTGGATAAGTACATTAACAATCTGCCCGTAAAACTTCAAGTAAAAATTTTGTTGTGATTCGTTTTGCCACTTGTCCGTTGCGATTCGTTTTTTCACTTGTCCGTTGCCATTCGTTTTTCCACTTGTCCGTTGCGATTCGTTTTTCCACTTTGCCGTTGATGTTTCACTTCTACTATGTGTCCCAGCACCCATTCGTTTTTTTTTTTGTCATTTTTACACAGCACCATCTAGTCCCAAACTAAGCCAGAGCATGTGCTATGGGTACTAGACAATACTTATATACTTTTTTTTTGTAAATACATACTTATAATTCATAAGGAACACCCAGACCAACACAAAAACTTATGTTCATCAAACGATTTAAATTGTGGAAAGAAAAAATCGCTCACAAGCAGGATTCGAACCTGCGACTCCTGGCTCAGTACGCCAGTGCTTTGGCCACTAAGCTACCGTGAACCCTTAACAACAACAAAATTATTTTTATCGTGGCATATCCACAGGAGCGAAGTCGCTGGTGGCAAGTAGAGATTTCTGTTTTAGAAGAAGTTTCCAGCATTTCCAAAAGGATAAAGAAAAGTAGAAAATTCGATGTAAAGATAATTAGATAACGATAAAGGGGAATTCTTTTAATAGCAACGTAGGTATGCATAACTTCCGAAAACCACAGACAGTGAGCGCTTACTACAATTTCCCAAAATTAAAAAGCCGACACTCGCAGTCAGCATTCCGGTGCGATTTATAGCTCACAATAACTTCGCTCACAATATGCCCAAATGTTGATATAACAGTCACTTCGCGCCACTAAGAGGAATATCGCAGGTACTTCAGGGATATTAAGCTTCAGTCAGGAAAAGAGGTGCTTTTGTAAAGGAAACATTTTGAAAAGGTGTGTGGGGCTTGTACGAATTTAAGGCGATCAGCTGTAATTATATTTAAGGTGAATGCTACAGGGTAGCCCGAAAAATTCAAAATTTCTTGCGTTTTTTGCTGATTGTAGTTGTATTTCGCCTTGTGTATAATTCGAAATATGATTTGCGGTAGTAGCAACAATATATCTACTGAATAATACTCATAAAAAATATTAACCTAGCTCTATAAGCTGTACAAGCTCGATTATATTAATTTACGATCAAATTATCGGTTATCGAGCTTCTAGAGCTTATAAAGCTAAGTTTATATTTTTTTTAAGTATTATTCAGTAGATATATTGTTATTACTACCGCAAATCGTATTTTGATTGATATACATCTCAAAACAGAGCTACAATTAGCAAAAAATGCAAGAAATTTTGAATTTCGCGGGCTACCCTGTAGCATTCACCTTAAGCTTTACTGTTAGGTAAGAACATCTTTTTATTGACTTAAAAAAATACAACAAAAAGAAAAAAAAATTCGTTGAATTATATCGAATCAAAATGTGAAATCAATATATCTAGTGAACATTTATCAGTACCCTTTCAAGACGGTTTTCAATTTAAAATGGCCGTCTGACAGATAAATCTTGTTTGAAACACTAATCACGGTTTATAACTCGCCCTTAGCTGGATTTTTCCACGGGTGTGATTTATTATAAAAAGCGCAACCATTTTGTGAACTTCCGGACTGCCAAGATAACTTATTATCGCAATGGCAACACTGGCGGTCACCCTCGGTCCTTTTACCGGCTTTAACATATCCAATCGTGTTGAAAGATTATGGAAAGGTCTTATGTCTGCAATGCCCTCGAATGCCTGTCATTTTTTATATTTTTTTCTTTACGGAGTCAACTGAATTTCAATCTCTACCCAGTACCCAGGTTAGAACTGAGGTTTAGAGAATTATTATATTAACTCTTATATGAATCTTAATTCGCTACTAATCCTACTGTCAGCATAGTGCTCACGATGAATCGTTTTTCTCAGCGGTGGATACAGGATTTTGATTTGGGGGCATGCATGGGCTTGACCCAGAAACAAACTACAACTGAACTAGATTAAGTAAAGATAAGTGATGAAAATTTTACTGTAGGTAGTGTAGTAATAATAAGAAAGTAGTAGTTAATATAAAGTTTAATTTTAGATTTGTCAGGGGTGGATCCAGATGCTTTTGGAGGGTGCTTGAGCCCCTTATCCCCCTCCCTGGATCCACCACTGGGTCTTGTCGTGTGGTTGTGCACCTTGGCCTGCCATTTCCTGGTCTTCTTCTGATGTTCATGCCGGTCTCTTGAAATCGCGGGAGTACTCTGGACCGTAGATAAAGATCTTCCTACTTTACTAGGAGTACTCCGCTGACTTCTTCCTTCTTTTACCATGGTAATAATTCATGTACATTCTTCAGGTGATAGCGACGTGATGTTGTATTTAAATTCTCTCTGGCTCCATTGAATACTGTGAGCAATCCAAGAAATTGTCGCTTTGAAACTAAAAAGCGAAAAATATATTCTTATCCTAATTTTGAATTTTGTTACTTTTTTAAATTCAGAATTTCTTTAGAAAAAAAATGAAACCTCTTTAGAGATTTATAATAAGCATTAAGCGTTTGCTCCATGGTGACAAACCAGCCTCCACACCAAGGTGACCTTGCTGATTTCCAACCATGTAGACATGTCACCAAATTTTGTTTGACGACGACTTCCCACCAAGGTCACCTTGGTGGGGAGGCTAGTTTGTCACCGTGTAGTAGACGCTTCACTAATCTGCTTATAACATAATATATACGAGCGATCTATGTACATAACTTTGGGAGATATTGCAGTTTCTCTGTTACCCGTTATTTTTGCGGCCCAGTGTATTTAAATGTGAAAGTGTGTTCGTTGGTTTGTTTATCATTCATGCAGCAACGGAGCAACGGATCGAAGTGAATTTTTCCTTAGAGATAGTTTATGAGCCGGAGAGTGACTTGAGAATTTACAGTCATCACAAATCTGCTTACATGTTGGTGGACTTGGTGGACTATACACACAAACGAGAACACTGTATGAAGTACTAGCCTATGCCCGCGAATTAGCCCGCGTGGATCCCCCGGGAAATGTACATCTTTCCGGTATAGAAATATCATAATCCGGGCTATGTTCTATCTGTATGCCAAATTTCATCCAAAGCCTTTATAGCGTGATTGAGTAACAAACATCCAAACATCCATATATCCAAACATCTTCACAAACTTTCCCATTTATAATAATATTAATATACCTACAGCATAGTACGAGTAGGATAGGATGGATATTAATAATACCTATCATGTGGGCGAAACTGTAGGTGACAGTTTTATTGTTCACTTTAAATTCGTGTAGGCCGAATTGAAGGCTGTTTTTTTTCAGCACTGATATTAAATGCAAAATAAATTCGACAAGCAAGAGTGCATGTTTGCAAAGTAAGACGCAGTAGCCTGCGAAATTCAAAAATTCTTGGGTTTTTTGCAAATTATAACTCTATTTTACGTTGTACTATGATCGGAATATGATAAGCAATTAATTTACTAATTATTTTACTATTTAAGGTCAGGTAAAGGTTACTTGGCTTGTATGAAGACAAAGCATTTTTTAGGGTTCCGTAGTCCTACAAGGAACCCTTATAGTTTCGTCATGTCCGTCCGTCTGTCCGTCTGTCCTAATCCTTTACAGCTCAATAACTTCTACAGTTATAAACATAAGTAAATGAAATTTTGTTAAAAAATGGTTAAGACATAGATCTCAATTTTAAAAGATAACGTATTTTAGGGGTGGCGCCCATACATGTGAAATGGGGTTGAAAATTTTTTTTTCGCTGCACCCCCTCGTGTGGGGTATCATTCAATAGGTCTACTAAAATGAAGGTAATGTTTCATATACAACTTTTTATCAGGTATACCATCTGCGAAATACAGCCCTCCAAAGTGGCTTGCAATGTGTCCCCCCCCTGCCATTTCTAAGCTATGCAACGTAGAAACTTATAATCTTCCACATTGATAGACCTTCATAAAAAATCTCTTTTAAAATTATTTTGAGTATAATGTGATTATAAATTTTTGAGTTATAGTGAGACAACTGCAAAATACTTAAGACGTCCTAGTTCATAAGTCATTGATCTTAGAGAAAAATTATCATAGCAAATAATGCTCCTTTAGTTACTACCTATTTAAAAAAATCACAAAAAGTAACTTTGTGTTACATTGATTTGACATACTTTTAAAATTTAGCTTTTTAAATTCAGCGCTAGGTGGCGCTGTTTGCAAAAACTAAAATAGCAATGATTAATATTCGATTTGATTCGTTTGTAATTAGGAACCCTATAATACTGAGCATGGCCCGACATGCTCTTGGCCGGTTTTTTTCAATAGCCAAGACAAAAAATTTAATAAGTAAGTAAGTAGTGTTGCCAGTAATTACTTACGGTACTGAAACGTGGTCGCTCACAATGGGCCTGATAAGAAGGCTCAAAGTCACTCAAAGGGCAATGGAGAGGGCTATGCTCGGAGTGTCCCTGCGTGATCGAATCAGAAATGAGGAGATTCGCAGGAGAACGAAAGTAACCGACATAGCCCGAAGAATTGCCAAACTTAAGTGGCAGTGGGCGGGGCACATTGCTCGCAGAACGGATGGCCGATGGGGCAGTAAAGTTCTGGAGTGGCGACCGCGTACTGGAAGGCACAGCGTGGGTAGGCCCCCCACAAGGTGGACCGATGACCTGGTGAAGGTCGCGGGAATCCGTTGGATGCGGAAGGCACAGGACCGGTCGTTGTGGCGATGCTTGGGGGAGGCCTATGTCCAGCAGTGGACGTCTTTCGGCTGAAATTATGATGATGATGAAGTAAGTAAACTGTATTGTTTCTGATTGAGTGATTACAAAAAAAAAACCAAGTTATGTGATGGTACTCTAACACTTACACAATAAGACTAAAAATGCCATGTCTATTAATTAAAAAAAAATCCCTTTGTGTTTTATTAGACACTATAAATTCATTTTGTCCTCCGTCAAGGTATAAAATAATAATTCTTGAGTCTAAAATGCTTAAGCATAGTTTCGGAATAATACGGGCCGTACACTACTACTATACGAGCTTCGTATTTACCAAATATCATATGCCACCTCAAGTCTACTCGATCTTGATTCTGGTGTGCTCCACGATGTCCTTAGCCCCTTGGAGTTATGTATACGGGAAAAGTGAAGACGCTACCACGTGCATTCGTATTTCCGAAGATCAACGAAGATTTCCGAGACACATTACGAGTTTCTTGGAAGAAATTGATGCTAAGCAAAAATATCGCGTATAATTATAAGGGTGCTTACGTTTTCAACTAATATACGCCCATTAAAGTCGATCGATCATCTAAAAGCACACGTAACGAACCGTGAACACATCCTTGGGTATCCGATTATCAATATAATTATTCGCACACACGAGTTAACATAGTTGTATCTATCAAATTGCTTGATATTTTCCTTAACAACTTTTCATGAATATGAGGACAATCTTATAATTTCATTTAATGAAGAAGAGTCAAGGCAAGAATGTTTTAATTAATCAATTTTACATAAGTATTCAAGACAAGAATATTTAATTTTAATAAATCATAAAATACCACGTGTCTTTAAGTGTAGACAAACGCTTGTACAGTCAACAACAAAGACAACTATTTTAAAGTGTTGAAATTAATTAATTTGACAAGATTGGCGCAGTGGCAGAGCGATCAGCCTCTTTTTTAGGCTTGATTCGGACCAAGATGGCTGCGGCCGGCAGCGAAGTGGCGAACAGTTTTAGTTACGCAACATTTTTAACTTTATCTTCATGGCTAAAATACATAGTATCGTTAGAGAGGCTCGCAAAAGTTGCGCGGCGCTGCGAGCAGTCTAGCGACTGAGTTTTCTCAATGCACCTACGATCCTACAATATTATAAATGTGAAAGTTTGTGAAGATTTTTGGATGTTTGTTACTCAATCATGCTGTAAGGGCTGAACAGATTTGGATGAAATTTGGCACACAGATAGAACATAGCCCGGATTATTTTTATTCCAGGAAAATGATCAATTCCCGAGGGATGCGCGATAAAAGACATCCACGCGGGCGCAACCGCTAGTACAGAATAAATAAATAAAAAGTTTCCATTCATTAATCGAGAAGATTTGAGGAGGTATTAATCATTACTACAATACAATTACAATTACAATTTAGCAGATTCAGCTCGACTTTGATTTATCTTGATGTTATATATTTATAGTTATATATGTAGGTATGTATAATATGTATATTTTATTATATGTATAATGTACATAGGTATTTATCTATTTTTATTATATGTAATTATAAGTCCGTAGTACGAAACATATTTTACTACTTTACTGGTGCATCTACCTTATTCCTTGTCTCTGCATTACCCTAAGGTTGTCTGGTAGAGAACGCCTATGGACTTAAGAACGCCTTTGTACCCTGTTGTGCATAAAGATTTAAATAAATTACTTAAGGTGAATGCTTCAGGGTAGCCCGCGAAATTCAAAATTTCTTGCATTTTTTGCTAATTGTGGCTCTGTTTTGAGTTGTATATCAATCAAAATACGATTTGCGGTAGTAATAACAATATATCTACTGAATAATACTGATAAAAATATAAACCTAGCTTTATAAGCTCTAGAAGCTCGATAATTTGATCGTAAATTGATATAATCGAGCTTGTACAGCATATAGAGCTAGGTCAATATTTTTTATGAGTATTATTCAGTAGATACATTGTTGTTACTACCAGGCCCCTCAGAAAGTATTGCGAAAAAAAGTTTTTATATATGGGAGACTGGCCAGTTATAATGTTTTTCGAAAATATGATTATTTATAAGTAAAAGTAAGTAAGTTCCAATTTCAAAATTTCCCTCCACATTTTTTGCGAGTTAATTCAAAGTATTGTGTCTCACTGAAATATGGATCTGCGCCGGGAACATTTTAGAGCTATGATTTTATACGATTTCAAGTGTCGCCCGAAACCGGATGAATCGTACGATAGACTTCAAATGGCATTCATGGATGAAGGCCCTTCCAAGGCAACCGTGTATCGTTGGTATAACGAATTCAAGCGCGGTCGACCAACTTTGGGGGATGACGAAAGAAACGGTCGCCCTTTGACGGCTGTTACCGAAGAAAACGTGCTAGCAGTGAAAAATTTAATCCAAGACAATAGGCGAATTACATATCAGGAGATTCAACACATATTGAAGATTGGATCGGGAAGCGTTCACGAGATTCTACACAGCCATCTTCGCGTGAGGAGGATAGTATCACGCTGGGTGCCGCACAACCTCACCGATGCTCAGAAGCAGGCCCGGGTGGAATGGTGCCGTGATATGCTTAACAAATTTGAAGCAGGCTCGTCTCGGCGTGTTTACGACATCGTTACAGGTGATGAGTCCTGGATTTATCAATACGACCCAGAAACCAAGCGCCAGTCGACTGTTTGGGTGTTTCAAAATGAGCCAACGCCTACCAAAGTGAAGCGATCTAGAAGCGGGGGTAAGATTTTGATCGCTAGCTTTTTTAATTTGACTGGCCACTTGGTATCAATTCCCTTACGGGATCAAAGAAGCATTAATGCCGAATGGTATACTACCAAATGTTTGCCAGAAGTTTTCTCTGTTATAAGCAACAAGCGACCAAACACAGGGCTCCGCGGGCTACTGCTCCACCACGACAATGCACCTGCGCACACCGCACTCAAAACGAGGGACTTCCTGGACAGCACGCCAGTCAAACTCCTGGGTCACCCTCCTTACAGCCCTGATCTAGCACCGTGTGACTTCTTTTTATTCCCAAAAATAAAAAATCAGCTCAAAGGGATACAATTTTCGTCGCCGGAAGATGCGCTGGCTGCGTTCGAGCAGGCTGTAAACGAGGTGTCTGCGGCGGACTGGAAAAAGTGTTTTGAAAACTGGTTTAGGCTCATGAATCTTTGTATAGAGGCTGGTGGAAAGTACTTTGAAAAGATTTGATAAAAATATATGTACGTATAGAACAATTTTTTTTAGTTTCGCAAAACTTTCTGAGTGTCCCACGTACCGCAAATCATATTTCTAATTATACACAACGCGAAATACAACTACAATTTGCAAAAAACGCAAGAAATTTTGAATTTCGCGGGCTACCCTGTAGCATTCACCTTAAGTACTTACTTACTTTTGATGTTGACCGTACAACGCAAGTTTAGCTGACCGCCTTATATTATTAGATTTCAGACAGTTGGCATAACTTTACAGTAATGCCCCTATAAAATATTAATATTGTCGGCCTTACTTAAAATATGCTCAATTTGACCTTACCAGAGATGCGACTGTACTTATAAAACAAGGTTGTCTGTACACATAAGGCTTGTATGATTTACAATACAGTTTCTCTAGATAGCTCATTAAAATGTATAGTGGACCACGAAATTGCTTTACCATTTTTGAAACTTTACCGTCAAATAATAGAATTGTGTAAATACTTTAACAAAAAATGTCTCATACAATTATTAATTTCAAAATACCAAAATACAATTACTGTCACATTGGTTTAGTAAGTGAAAATATACCTACTTATACTTAGTTCTTTCATCATGTGCAAGTGACATTCAACTTTAGGGTGATAAAGTAATTTCATGGTCAACTGTACAAACAGCAGTGCAAGAAGACGAATACGAGTATTTCGGTATTTTGAAATTAATGATTCAATTGATTGTAGGAGACATTTTATGTTAAAGTAGGTTAAATTTCTAATATTATTCTATAAAGTTTTATTTACAAAATTATAGTTTTAGCAATAATTTGCTGGTTTCAATTTCTAAAACACTTTTTATACTACTACTTTTTATTCTTTATAAAACAACTTACATAATTTGATACCGACTGTACCTTAAAATGTTAAGTTAACGCAATCAAGTTTCTTGTTTTATTATTTATGAAAGGTTGTATGAAATATGATTATGGGGATGATGATTTAGCTAGACCCTCAAAAGCACTCATTAATTACCCTCTGTGAATTTTGTCCATCCACTGTTTTCTCCGCCCACGACACGTTAACTACTTTAGACCGCAGTTTTTTTTAACTCGTTTCATATACTAAGTGGAGATGACAATACGACATTAAATAAAACCACATACAGAGTATCACGTTCTCTGACTGTACACAAAAAATCAATCAAATCCAGTTAATAGTTTAGCCACAGGAAATTATTTTAATATTAATTTTGAATGTAGGACCATTTTTCTGTCATAGATCGTTAGGTCAAAGACCCGTGCGAATCCATATGATTTTAGACACTCTTTCTGAATTATTAAAGACAAATGGTGTAATTGATTATTTCGATATTTTAATATTTATTTTGTTAAATATTTCTTTTTTATAATTTTCGATAAACAACTTATTTATTTGTTTTAAATGCTTCTTTTAAGTAGTAATAACCGTGTTTTCATTTTATTGTCGTATTGTAATCTCCACATTGTATATGCGGTTTACTGAAATAGACGCAGTTTTTCCGATGTACATTTTTTTACTATTTTAGCTAACCCCAACTCGAAGGCAACTAAATATTTGTATTTTTTCATGTTCTTCATTCGATAGCTGGTACAATAAAACTGTTACAATATGACTGACATAATCTTTTAGATAAAGTTTAGAAGATTTTATTATAAAACGAAAAAAGTACACGTTTTTTGCTAAAGTCTGTCACGATAATACTATTCACAATTTTAATTTAATTATTGTAAGGGTTTAAAGTTACACAGAATAAAAATCACTTCTTTTAAAATTCAAGTTCAATTGTTTTAACTCTTATCTATTAAATACGACTTCGAAGAGACCTAAAAATATCTATTCACATTTCTAAAAGCTCTAAAATTAGAATTGGTGAAAATGAGAACAATAATTTTGATCGTAAAGTATAAAGTAACTACTAATAATAGTTCAGTTTAAAGTCATGTGATTTATGTTTACGGCTTGGTTCAGAGTTCAGAGAGGTATCATTTTCGGTCCTAATTTAGGAGCCCATATCAGCCCATTACTGTGCCATTGCTGGAAACGGGCCTCTTCTCGAGGCATTCCAGGAACAACAACTGCTCGAATATCATGAGGGAACCGCAACTGGAGTGTTCCACGAAGGGCAACTCAATATTTTTGGCAGTTGCTCTTCGTGGAATTTTCTAAATGTATAAAATTTACTAGAAACTACGTCGAAGTAGCTTCTAGTGATGTGGTGTATTTCGTTTCAAAACAATCTGAAGAACGAAACACACCACCTCACTCTAGTGACACACACTCGCTATTTTGATGAAGTTGCTATTCGTGGAATAAAATTTAATATATTTATTACTCCATAAAGAGCAACTGCCAAAAACATTGAAAGTTGCCTTTCGTGGAATACTCCAGTTGCCGTTCGCTCAAGTGCTATTCGAGCTGTTGCTGATCCTGGAATACC
This sequence comes from Asteroscopus sphinx, assembly GCA_949699075.1. NCBI lineage: Eukaryota > Metazoa > Arthropoda > Insecta > Lepidoptera > Noctuidae > Asteroscopus > Asteroscopus sphinx. The sequence goes on along the minus strand of OX453022.1, from coordinate 12,323,981 downwards.
TCAAGAAGAGGCCCGTTCCCAGTAATGGGACCAGTGTGCAAGTTTGTAAAAACAATCAGTTTGTAACAGACTTTTTAAATTGATTAAAAAGTTTTAGGACGTTGTAAAAAAGCTCATTTTAAATTCATTCTTTCACTAGATACCGAGGCTAATTTTTTATGTCTTACTATACCTAAGAACCTGAGTAAAGAAAATGACAAGGACTTCTTCTTTCGCAAATCGAAATCAAAAGTGGAAAAAATCGGACAAGTGTGAGTCGGACTCGCGCACTTCCATACCTAGCAGCACCAAACATGTAAGTGCCCTATTTTTATTATTTGTTGACAAGCTATGCACTACAATCCCACCAAGTTTGACGCTTGCATGTATTATCGTGTCCAAGATAGAGCTGGAACACATAACGTTAAAAAAATGACAAATCAAAGGGGTCTTAGTCCTTTGATTTTAGTCATTTTTAGGGTTCCGTACCCGAAGGGTGCCAAACGGGACCCTATTACTCTCGCTACGCTGTCCGTCCGTCCATCCGTCCGTCTGTCACAGGGCTGTATCTTTTGAACGGTAATAGATAACCGGTTGAAATTTTCTCAGAAATTGTGTTACTATGAGGTGTATCACGACAAATACTAAAAACAAAAAAAGTCTAAAACCACAGGGGGTCCCCATACAAGAAACCACAAAAAAGCATGCATTTTTTTCAACGTTTTTGTTCCTGCTCTATCTTCAAAACGGTAATATATACCAACGTCAAACTTGGTCAGATTATAGTGCATATTATGTAGTTTACAAACAAATACTAAAATAAGACAAACATAAACATATGTGGTGGTACCTGCGTAAGAAAGACATGAAAAAATTCATATTTCGCGCACTGTACGTTGATGTCTTTTGATAAACTCTCGTAAATTAAATCAGTTTTTATGAGGTATCAGGTCGTTGAGAGGTACGGAACCCTTACTGCGCGAGTCCGACTCGCACTTGGCTGGTTTTATTTATTTATTTTAGTATTTGTCACTATACAACATGTTATTCAAATAACTGAAAACCTCGTAAGGAGTCATTGTACTCATCAGTATGGAGAACTTTTACTATGGGACCAACTCAGAAATCGCGATAAAACTATCAGCTGTTCCCTCAAATGTAGGGTATTCACATAAAGCGAAAAAATTAAGGATTAGTAGAATTTTTTGTCGCGATTTCAGGGTTGATCCCATAGTAAATGTTGTTTATACTGACGCTTAAAATAACCGAAGAGGTTTTCAGTTATTTTAATAACACGTTGTTGAGGTCATAGGGACACATCTTCTGTGAAAATTTTATTGGCCACCTATTACGGTTAGAATATAAAGACCTGTGACAGACAGACGTATGTTCGGACGGACAGACAGATGGCGCTAGGCAGAGTAATAGGTCCAGTTAGTTAGTATGGTTAGTATGAATTTGTGTACATACAAATTCATACTAACCATACTCACACTGCAATTAAAATTATACCTTGTAAATAACTTACCGCACTATTGTCAATGTACGAGTAATAAAACTGAAAGAAAAATGTAATTCTTACCCAAGGGTAGGAGACCTGGTATCCTGAAATACAGGCTTACGCCTAGTTTAGGCACCAGTCTCCCGCAGTATTTTTAAGTGAAATATTGTGGCGAGAAATAAACATTTATCTTATCTTATCTTAGTTGGCGCCCTTTGGGTACGGTACCCTAAATGGCTTTCATAGTAATTTGACACACACTTTACAAAATGTGTTCAGGTATGTAATTAAACTAGACTACCGGACTGGACCGTGTGGTACCGGACTAGTCCGTGTGGTACCGGACTAGTCCGTGTGGTACCGGACTTAAAGAATAGCACCACCCTTATCTCTTCTCATGGGTGTCGTAAAAGGCGACTAAGGGATTCACCAGAGGATGGGCAGCAGCGTTCTCTTGAGTATTTAACCAACCAACTGCGATCGCCAACCCGCCTGCCAAGCGTGGCGATTATGGCATATCCCCCCCTTAATTGGGGGAGGCCTATGTCCAGTAGTGGACGTCTTTCGGCTGAAATGATGATGATGATGTAATTAAACACTCGTAAACCAAAACGGTTGTGCTCATTAATTACCACATATTATTATGAGAAATGAGGAGATTCGCAGGAGAACGAAAGTAACCGACATAGCCCGAAGAATTGCCAAACTTAAGTGGCAGTGGGCGGGGCACATTGCTCGCAGAACGGATGGCCGATGGGGAAGTAAAGTTCTGGAGTGGCGACCGCGTACTGGAAGGCGCAGCGTGGGTAGGCCCCCCACAAGGTGGACCGACGACCTGGTGAAGGTCGCGGGAATCCGCTGGATGCGGAAGGCACACGACCGGTCGTTGTGGCGATGTTTGGGGGAGGCCTATGTCCAGCAGTGGACGTCTTTCGGCTGAAATGATGATGATGATGATTATGTAACCATGAGTAACAGTCAATCTCGTTTACCTAATTCAAACTTAATTCAAACACACTTTTGTCATGTGTTTACAATAATAGGTAAATTAAGTTGGCTCACCCCCTATTACATGGGACTATAACACAACTGGCGAAATGTGGGTGTACTATTACACCTCTGCCTACCCCTTCGGGGAAATACAGGCGTGATGTTATGTTATGTTAAGTTGGCTTATTTCCCCGCTACAAATTACCGTTCTCAGCTGCAAAGGTGTTAACTTTGTCAAAGCAATGGTAAGGTTAAATTTCTTAATTCTGGGGTTGAATTTGCGCCCTTCAAGGAAATGTTTGGTTGTACAGCCGCGTTTCGCTCGCAAATCAAATAACCCAAGCATGGCAATGAGTCACGGTTGAAAGTTTAGTAAACGACTTTTATGTTGTAATTTTTGTGAGCACGTGTGGAGTTATTACGCTCAAGGAATGAAAAAGAATATGTATGAATAACGTGACTGTTAGCATGTTGTTAATTCAGGCTGGATTCAAGAAGTTTTAAATAATGTATATTGCATAATCTGGACACGAAAACTTTTGCGTTACGCGCTCGACCGTGGGTGAGTAAACTGTAGAGATGAGCTCACTCCTGTAAAAGATTGGATATGTAATAAATCATTCCAAGTAAAGATATATGTCCGATTAGCATATCCATATCCGCTTAATATATCCGGGACTGAAGTAACTTTACGTTGCATGCTATTTCCGAGATTGATAACTCCGGCTTCTAAATAAATTCACCAGAGTAAGGCTGGATATAATGAACCCGATTTGATAGATCCGCGGAACAAATAACATAATAAATTATTTCCTTTCATATTTTACAGGATTAGGAATGTATATAAAAAATAATGAAAGGCCTATTTAAAAATCAAGTATTACGTACAATTATTATTTATTTATTTATTTAATAAATTTATTTATTTATTTATTTTATTATCTAAACTTAGTTTTCCGATCCATATCGTTGCCGTCAGTATCGAATGTCGGGCGTTGGAGTTACTCGGATATAGGATATGTTTATTTATTTTTAAAATAAAGGGATGATACATATCCACTTTGGGATGTATATCCGAAGATATGTGTTTGGAGTTATCCATGCCTAGTACACCGAGAAAAAACGTGACCGTTAAACACGCGCGCGCGGTTCTTCCACGCTTGCAAATGCGTAGTGGTTTTGCTCGTGTCGGGCGTCCCCCGACGCTACCCTTTTTTCGTCCAGGATCCTTTTTAAGTATTTCAAAACGGATCTTTGTCTCATTAGTAACCATATAAATAAAGGAGTGCTTGAAGTGTGCTTTAGGGACAGGAAGATGGACGAGTGTTGTGGCGCAACTTGAGTGAGACCTGTGTCCAGCAGAAGACTGAGATAAAGCTAAGTACTTTATTCAACATATCTTGTGGAAAAATCGTGTGGGTGTTTGGATTTTCGCTGAAATACAAGATCTTAATCTATGACCGTGCCATGTTTCTAGAGCAAATGATAAATAATATGCTTAGTCATCAAGAAATACTTAACAAATTCTACGATTATTTAGTACCCAAATTTTCACATGGAAAAAAAGCGAGGTTTTGAGAATAAATCCCGAACGACTGAAAATAAGTCATCGGCGGTTGTCAAAGGCTGCAATTTTTTTTAGTGGTTTCGCACGCATCGTTTTTGTGTCGCACGCGACTCTCAGGGGGAATTTGTTTGCTTACAAATAGGTAATTAATAAAATAAAAAATTGGTATTGATTTTTTTATTGAATCGTGTTCAGTATTAGTGGTATAGTCACCTCCTTAAATATGGCACGAATACAGATCAACATGTTGCTTGGTAAAAGATAAATATAATATTTAGTTAATAATCTATAAGTGTTGCTTATGTGTTAGGGTTTGCTCTTATAATAAACAAAGTAATAGAAATTAATAAGAATTTTAGTTGTTATTTATTTATAGACCCCATTAATCAGTACGTCAGGTTTTCCCAGTGCTGCCAACCCTGAAATTTTATATTCCCCCAGTTTCAGAGAAAAATACCCTAAATTCAACCATATTTGCAAAGTTTTCCCCTAAAAAGTGTTAGGAACAAAACCGTAACAAAGATTTGCGTTTCATGTTCTTTTACGGCTAAAATTAATATCCTATCTATCCAAGATTTGCCCTACTAAAGATAGCAATATGATATTAGCTCCATACAAATTATGTCAAACTATCTGTAATACGGCAAACAGGCCCCCCTAGCCAAGTTGACAATCTTCAATCGTCAACGCTATTTAGAAAACAAACAAAATGTATGGGAATGACATATCTCAACGAATGATTTTTTCGTTGTGATTAGGCTATAGGATATTAATTTTGGTCGTTAGTCTCTGAATACGAAACTCGAAATTGCGTTTCGTGTTTACGATTTGCACTGCATTTCATTAGTTCATAACAAACAAACGTTACGTTTCCACCCTTCGATATTTTGATGGTTTCAACACAATTTCCCACTTCAATATTTTCCTCTAAATTATACCCTAAAAATACTTTACCCCAAAAATACCCAAGGGATCAAGAAATACCCTAAGTTTAGGGGAAAATACCTTAAGTCGTGGACACTGGGTTTTCCAGAAAACTTTATTTTGGCAATTGTTTGTGTACAACTTGTGAAGTCTACATATTTTTTTGGATAGGATCATTAAGGGCGGGGCGCCTAAATTCTGTTTTCACCACTGTAAGGATTTGTAAACATAACCTTGTTTGTGTGGCGAAAATAGTACGTGGCGTTCTAGATTCTTTACAAAAGTTCCTTCTTGAATGGTAAATTAATTTTATTTGCTTCAATAAAAATTTCGAGCTGAAAGAAGTCGTAGACATGATAACTTTATACTAATTTCTTAGATCTTGAATAAGATATGACAAATAGTATAGTAATAAATTAAGGAAAATAAAATCTAGTCACCTAGACGATTGGAAAACGATTGTACATTATACATACATTATCACGCCTGTTTCCCATTGGGGTAGGCAGACACTATGGATTTCCATCTGCTAGGATCCTGACACACCTCTTTCGCTACATCTCTTTCGTCCATTTTCAAATCAACTCAGCCTATCGCAGTCCACTGCTGGACATAGGCCTCTCCCAAGTTGCGCCACAACGCTCGGTCCTCTGCCTTCCGCATCCAGTCCCCCCAGCCACGTTCTTTAGGTCGTCGGTCCACCTGGCAGGGGGGCGCCCTACGCTGCGTTTGCCGATTCGCGGTCTCCACTCAAGGACTCGTCTGCTCCAACGGCCATCGGTCCTTCGACAGACATGGCCAGCCCACAGCCACTTCAGCTTACTGATTCTACAAGCTATGTCGGTCACTCCGGTTCTTCTCCGGATAATCTCGTTACGGATTTTATCCTTCAAAGAAACTCCAAGCATAGCTCGCTCCTTAGCTCGCTGAGCGACTTTGAATTTGTGGACTAGCCCAACTGTCAGTGTCCATGTCTCGGCACCGTAAGTCATGACTGGCAGGACGCACTGGTTGAAGAACTTTGTCTTCAAACTTTGCGGTATAGGCGACGAGAAGACTCGGCGAAGTTTGCCAAATGCTGCCCAGCCCAGACGAATCCTTCTGTTGGCTTCTTTCTCGAAGTTGTGTCTACCAAGCTGAATTGCCTGCCCTAGGTAGACGTATTCCATTACAACTTCGAGTGCCGACCCTTCGACGAATATTGGCCTCGGCATGACATGCATATTGAACATGACTTTAGTCTTGTCCAGATTCATGCCGAGACCGACACGTCGAGAGGCTCCGTTTAAGCTGTGCAGCATTTCGCCCAGTTGTTCCAGCGACTCAGCCATTACAACGATGTCATCGGCAAAACGGAGATGTGAGATGTTCTCGCCGTTAACGTTGATACCCTGTCCAGTCCAGTCCAGCGTCTTGAAGACGTCCTCCAACGCGAATCATCGTCGTCCATTTGAATAGTTATAATTCGATTTTTCTGATTTTTTGTGTTTATCCACGGATTAGTGTTTGATTTATCATTTGCTTTAACGGTGAAGGAAAACATCATGAGGAAATCTGTACACCTAAGAGAGTGCTCCATACAATTCTCAATGGTGTGTGTAGCCTGCCATTGCACTAGGCCAGCGTGGTGGACATGATGGCGGGAGACCTTCGGGATCGTGGGTGCTAAGAGTAGGGGGAATCGAGGCGTCCATTAAGAGACCCCTGGGAGTACAGAAGCACGTGATGGTCGCGTGCTACTCTAGGCGAAACAATGTTGTTTTGCCGGGATGTGCCAAAGGCGTAGCACTAGGGGGTTAGGGGGTACCGGCGCGGTCCATTGCGAGTTCCCGGAGCTAAAATCCTGGATAGATTGGATATTAATTTTGGCTGTTAGTGGGTAAGACTCCGACATATCCCTCCGCCTTCCCCATACGTAGGATATCCATGAGGATTTCCACAAAAAAAAAAGGCCAGCGTGGTGTAATAAGGCCTGACCTTTCTCACACTTAGAAGAGGCCCGTGCCCAGCAGTGGGACAGTGATAAGCTCACTCACAAACACACACAAACACAATTACCACACTACTTTATATATAAAGTTTACTAGTTTTAAGCGATCGAATTTTGGTATCATTAGGTACCTCCTTAATAATCTTTTATGATTTATTTTTCACAAAAAGATTTTTTTTTGTTATTTTGGTAACTGTATCTAAACATGTCTGCACTGTGTAATATTTTTGCATAAAGCATCACTTTGTCAATAGGGCCCACTTGCGTAGGCGAGGGCTATTTCGTGCCCCAGGGTCAAGCCTTGAACAATGTTAAATTTGTGTGAAAATCTAAAACAAATTTGACTCTGGGTTAGAGATAGCTCGCGTTGGTGTAGGTTTGCCTTAAGATTGCTGGTACTTATAGCTCAGGATTTCCTTTTTTAAGTACCAGCAGTACAATATTTGTTAATTTATGCATATAAATTTGTAATTATCATGCCTGTAACCTGTTTGTGCAACAATAAATAAATAAATAAAAAATAAAATAAAAAAAGCTGATTATGTTATTATTGAATTGAAATCTTCATAGTATAAAATTCTTAACAAACTTATCAGTCAATCTACTTTGCCTTACTCAGTCCACCACTCATAATTACTTTATGTATCTAGTCGAAAAAGAGGGCATTAGCCACTGAGGTAATATGTATTACGTACTAGAGAAGACACCTCGAACAAAATGTTTGTAGCACGTTTTAGAGCTCCTGCACTCTCACTCGCTTAGCTCGCTCGCGCCGGGCGTGCTCCGCGGCCAGCAAGTTGTGCAATATTTTTTGTTCGTATTGTCTACTCTAGTACGTAGTACATATTACCTCAGTGGCATAAGCCTGCCTTGCGACTCAGGGCAAGGTTTTCAAGTACACTATATATTAACACTAAAGTAGGTTCTAATATTTTAGTGTCCAAAATAAAGCCTAATTGAGTGATTTATGTTTCATCGAAGGTAAAGTGGTCTTCTACACAAAAGTAGGTGACGATAAGAGCTTTTCCATGTAATCACTAGATTATTGGCTTGTTTCTATACCATATTGGGTATTTTCTGGGTTGTGTCATGTCAGTTACAATAAATATTATTGTACATATATGAGAAAAAAACATTTACACACTATTCAGTAGATAACAGACTTATTTGGGCTTGGACGAATAAAAAAAGGGCGGATGGAATCTCGCAAAAAAAAGTGAGGCATCCATAGTAAGACGGCTCGCTTAAAAGTACGGACTGGCACACACACATACACGCCTATAGTAAGACAAAAAGCCGCGATTACGCAACAAATCTTGTGTGACGGTAGTCATCGTCGTAGTGTCATAAATAAAATAACAATATATAATTGGTGTGTTAAAATTATGTCGAAATTATAGTGGGTTTAGGAAAAAACGAAGAGCCAATCTTTTCTTAGCGAGATTGCGTCCGCCATTTTTATTCGTCCGAGTATTTGGGTTTATGAACTGAAGATATCACGGACTTACTGATAATAATTACTTAATAATAATTATTCATTACTGATAATAATGTTCCGTATGGTGCTGGACACAAATAATATCACCACCCAATCTCTTCTCGTGGGTGTCGCAGTAGGCGACTAAGGGGTACACCGAGGATGGGCAGTAGCGTTCTCTGATTATTTATTCAACCAACTGCGAAATTGTATGATTTACTCATATTTGCTCCGAATCTAGATGTTTTCGCGTGTGAGGTTTGTCTGTAAACTGTATGAGATTTGTAAAAAAAAAAAACTGGTTATCAAAAGGGAAAATCCTAGTCTCTAGGTCTTATAAATCAATTCATATCTGCCTGTCAAAATATCTAGGTAAGATTTATATGAAAGTTTCCTATATTATAATCATACAAGATGAAGTGCCACATGTGTGAAGGTAGTTCGAAATCAATTCCTGCCAGTGAATGAAAAGAAATGTACTTGTATTATCTGACCCTAAGGCATTCGGATTATATTAACATAAAATATACAACTTCATAGAGTCAAGGACATGAAAGATGTAGCCGTGGGTGGCCACATTTGTATCGAATATTATAAATAAGGTTTTATTTTATTAGATGTTATTGTAATGATAGCAGGTTTTATTTCTTCGTTTTTTTTACTAAAGTATGAATATCTTGATTTGATAGATAAAGGTTTTCCCTAAAGTTATTTGAGGTTAACCCTTCACAGCCCATAGTTAAAGAGAATTGGATTAGTACAGACTGCTATATACACGTCTAATAATTGTGTCGTATGGTATATTATATGTAAGATAACAATTATTTGAAAATACTTAAAACGACCTAGTTCATAGGTCATTGACCTTAGAGAAAAATTGTTGTAGCAAATAAATAAATAAATAATGCTCCTTTAGTTGCTTTCTATTTAAAAAAAATCACAAAAAGAAACCTTGTGTTATATTGATATGACACACTTCTTAAATTTAGCTTCTTAAATTTAGCGCTAGGTGGCGCTGTTTGCAAAAACTAAAATAGCAATGATTAATATTCGATGTGATTCGTTTGTAATTAGACCTACTTAAGGAACCCTATAATACTGAGCATGGCCCGACATGCTCTTGGCCGGTTTTGTATCTTATTTTGTACTTTGTAAATATTGTATCATTTTATTTTGTAGTTTGTAAATATTTTTTATTACTTAAATAAATTATCTTAAAGGTTATTGTCATTCATAACAAATAAATAAATATTAGAAGAGTAAGTCGTAAAAATCGTAAAAAAATCAGCTGATGCATACATTTTGTCGAGCGGCATCGATGATTTTGTAGGGAACAGCTGTTTTTGTTTGCGATCTCAGGGTTGATCGCATAGTAAAAGTTGTTTAGTAGCATTCCCTAAATGAGTTCTTCAAATATGACCATGCATTTCTGATAAACACACACCACTTGATAGCCTAGTGGTTGAACGCTTGCCTTCCATGCAGGAGGGTGTGAGTTCGATCCCAGCCCGCACCTCTGACTTTTCGAATTCATGTGCGGATTTATATTCGATTATCACTTGCTTTAACGGTGAAGGTGAAAACACCGTGAGGAAACCTGCACACCTGAGAGTGCTCTATAGATACAGTTCTCAATGGTGTGTGTAGTCCGCCAACCCGCACTAGGCCAGCGTGGTGGACTAAGGCCTTAGCCTTCTCGTACTGAGAAGAGGCCCGTGCCCAGCAGTAGGACAGTAATGGGCTGGTTATGTACACACCACTTGTGTACACCTATTACTCGCAATCCTGCCCACTCCATTAGAGGGTGAAAGATTGATAAATTATAACATATAATATTTATTTGCTTCGTGGAACTCAGAGCAGATGTGGAGTTCCTGTATAGTGTAATTATTATAGGTAGATTAATGGCTTTTCTGCAATTGTAACAGATATCTACGTATTTAATAAAAAAACAGGACAAGTGCAAGTCGGACCCACGCAGTTAGGGTTCCGTACCACCCATTGACCTTGATACCCCATAGAATCTGATTTAATTAACGAGAGTTCAGAAATGTGTACGGAATCCTTAGTGCACGAGTCCGACTCGCACCCTGCCGTTTTTTTTCATTTTGAAAGCTTTTTGTAGGTATATTATAGGATGGCAAAACGAGCTAAAGGCCCACCTGATGCTAAGCGGTTACATTTGTCCATAACAACGGCAATACCACCTTTTTTTTTTCCGTGGGGTAATCCTCATGGACGCACTCCGCCCGGGGTAGGCGGAGCCAGTGTCGGACTCTTACCGACTAAAACCACCACGGTGTTCCTTCAACTACCTTAGCCGGGGGCGTGGGAACCCGTGAGTATTCACACAACCACCCCTGACAGGTCCTGGCCCGCCACAAGCAGGCGAGCCCCTTCTCCCCGTGCGGCCTAAAGACGGCCGCACCCTCCTCTGTAGCGCACACGGAAAACTGCACGCCACCTCATCTCACGGGCCTTTACCAGCTACGCTAGCTGCGCCAACTACGCCAGCTACGCCAGCTGCTGGTCGGGCAGCAGACTACCCCAAGTCTGCTGCTCGCAGGCCCATTCTCCTGTAATTTTTATAGAGGTTTTCTTCCTCGCGGTCCGGGTGGTGAAGCCAAGACCCTCGGTCCCAAGAGGCGCGAGAACACTACTCAGCAGGTACTCCTGGGATTACGAGACCGACGGGGGCAGGGAAGGACAGTCCCCCCGCTGCCTGCCCAGTGGCAGGGTGAGTGAACACCGGGCCCGCCCCTGCTCCTCCCCTGTGCCCTCTGCTTTCTCAGAGGGACACGTGGAGCAACTTCTCATAGGCCCACATCGGGCCCCTCCCGTGCCAGAATATTCGCCACAGGCAATAAGGTCCCCCGGTCCAAAGTCCCAACAACTGCCGTTCCCTCTAGACGTGTCCAGAAGGACAAGCAGCCGTCAGACACACGTGGAGGTTTTCTGGCCAGCATCCCACGGCAATACCACCTAGGTTGTTGCCTAAATAGAACCGCAAGTCAGTTCGTCAATCTGAGACATGAAGATGGAAAGATTACTTTTATTTAATCACAATTTATTTACAGCTCTAAAGTGAAAGCACACTATATCGTCTCGTAAATTTTTCTCAAACCATGTTGCTGTTTTATAAATTGTTTGCGCACCGCTCTACAAATTTTCTACTTACTTCCTCAGCTACATTGCGATTATAAAATCGCGTGAAACAGTCATAAAGTCATACACTACGAAATACTACGAACACCAAGGTTTACTTTGAAACAGAAATAAAGTTGCATGCCATATTTCATATTTATTTACGAGCCCGAAAAGATGCAGAACTTTAAAACGACTTTGTAAATAAAGGAAATTAATTCACGAACGTGGCCAGAATAATACTGACAACTCTTTTCAATGAGTTTGTTGCGGTATGCTCTTAATGCAAAGCCATATAAAACTTAAGCAAAGGAAACACCATGTAAGTCTCGGTAGATATTAAGAAAAATTAAATACGAGAAAGTAGCTCAGTACCCGAATAAACGATGTTGACACAATTTTAGTTTCGAAAATTATTTTATTTTCTTTCTTGTAGCTACGGATACCGTGATCAGCGGGTAAAATATTAATTTGTTTCTTTGAGGGAAACGGATCACGGTATCAGTGGATGCAACGCTCGGGGATCCGTGGCTAATTCAGTCTGATCACGGGATCCGTCGAGAAAAACCGTGTCCCGTGTATACATGGTGGTGCAATTCTTTATGTCATGCACCACAGGGAACTTTATTCTTAGTTAATACTAAACCTCTTAAGGGGTCATTGTACTCATCATTATGAACAACTTTCATTATGGGACCAACCCTGAAATTGCGAAAAAATAATCAGCTCATACCTACATAATTTGTGTTCATATAAATCGGCAAAATGTTTCAGCTGTCTTTTTTTTGCGATTTTGGGGTTGGTTTCATATAAATTTGGTCTTAATAATGAATACAACGACCCCTTAAGACATTTAGTTTAAACTAAGAAAAAGGTTGTACCTATAACTAGCGGTGGGCGATTATGAGATATAAATGAAAGCATTCGATTATGAAGATGTCTCGAGATATCTCGATTATAGCAGTTAGTAGTTACTAATTTAGTTAGTAATCGTGATCCCGAGTCAACGCAGAGCAGAACGAGCGAAACACGATAGTCGGTCAGGTACCTACACTAAAAATTTAAATTTAGTTGTGGTTAATTGCCACTTGACTCGTTTTGTTGATTTAATAGAAATCTATCAGTAATAAAAATTAAATTATGTAAACTTACTGTTATAACTCCACCAAAAAAGCCACTTTTTACAACAAGATTAGTAGGTAATTCAAATTAGTAGTACAAAAACTCGAGTCTCCCTACTTTTAAGTACCTACTAATTTGTACTACTAATCGTGTTGTAAAAAGCTTTTACTACAGGATTAGTAGTTCAAATTAGTAACGTCATTCGATTATGAAAATAAATTAGTTACTAATTTCAAAAACGATTATCAACATTAGTACTACAAAATAATTCGATTATGGGAATCATTCATAATCGCCCACCGCTACCTATAACCTAATCGTTTTGTATTGTAGAGGAGAATTCGTTGTTTTGGGATGGAATGCAACACAAAACCCCATTACTGTGGAACGACCAGTTTTGCTCACGTACACGGATACTGAACGACTTTTGTCCTTTCTTTGATCAAGGTTAATGGCCTCAGCGAAAATACGTTTCTTTTCACCGACAACTATGTGCTGAATGAATCGATTCTGTTGACGTCAAAAACAGTTAAAAAGTTTTTCTAGCGCTTCGAATGTAGTGATTGAATGGGTATTTTTTTCTTTGTTTTTGACTCTCAACTCTATAAACAATTTAAATAGATGTAAAATTGCACGAAATCCTAAACAAAATGGATAAAACTGGGGTGTTTTCAGTGTGAATAGACGAATAAACGACTATCGCTAGCGTGGTTATTTATTTTGATTTGTGATGTTTTAATACGACTATTTCGTCGTTGTTTCGCTTTGAATTTGTTTTTAAATCGTTTTTAAAAGGTGTTTTTTAGAAACGTTGCTTTTTTTAGGGTTCCGTATCCGAAGGGTGCCAAACGGGACCCCATTACTCTCGCTACGCTGTCCGTCCGTCTGTCTGTCACAGGGCTGTATCTTTTGAACGGTAATAGGTAACCGGTTGAAATTTTCTCAGAATATGTGTTGCTATGAGGAGTATCACGACAAATACTAAAAACAAAAAAAAAGTCTCAAACCAATGGGGGTCTATGGGGACCCCCTTTGGTTTTAGACTTTTTTTTGTTTTGTATGGACAAGAAACTTAAAAAAACATGCATTTTTTCAACGTTTTTGTTGCTGCTCTATCTTCAAAACGGTCATACATACCAGCGTCAAACTTTGTTAGATTATGGTGCATACTATGTAGTTTAGCAACAAATACTAAAAACTGGACAAACCTACGGAAGAAAGAGATGCAAAAATTCACATTTCGCGAATGATCGTTGATGTCTTTTGATAAACTCTCGTAAATTAAGTCAGTTTCTATGGGGTATCAGGTCGATGGGTGGTACAGAACTCACACTTGGCTGGTTTTTTATAGTATAGGATGGCGAAACGAGCTAAAGGCCCACCTGATTTTAAGCGGTTACCATTGCCCATTACAACTTCAATACCACCTAGGCTGTTACCTAAATGGTACCGCAAGTCTGTTCACCAAACTGAGTCATGAAGATGGAAAGTCTCATGTGAGACTTTCCCTTCAGACCGAAACACAGTAATGCAATCATCACTGTTTGGCGGAGAAGTAGGTACGGTGGTAGTACTTCCCCGGACGAGCTCTTTCACAAAGGAGCTCCTCTACTACTAAAGCTACTACTGCTCTACACTAAGCCTAAAAGATAGCCTATTTGTATTGTGAGACCATTTAAAATCACATTTCTTATAATATGTCCCCGATTCTTATCCGTGCGGGACAGACCAAATTAATAAGATAGACGAAGCGCGTAATACTAGCGAATGAAGCCAGAAAAACGAATACAAAATGGCAAAGGAGTACCTACTATTCCGCCCACAGTGTTCGCGAGCCGCAATCTGGAGCGTCTAAACTTTAAACTAAAACAAAAAGATTGACGCTGCCGACCGCGACTCTTAGTGATCAATTCAGACACGTATCTAAGCGTGAACTCATGCTTTTGACTGTCAAAATGCAGTGTTATTTGACAGTTGGAAGCATGATTTCACGCTTAGATTCGTCTCTGAATGTATATGAATCTCTGAATGTATGCCTTATTCTTTTGGTCTGAGGGTGCGGTGAAATCAAGAAAGAAAGAAAAAATATTTATCGTCATAGTAAACAACGTGCAACATGTAACATTGCACATGAGACCTGTACTCAATTAAGTATATTAGAAATAAAAAAGAACTTTGAAAACATTAATTCATACACTTGTTTCTACAAAAAACTAAAAAGTACTTTCGTTAATTTGCTGAAGTCATTTAGCCATTGTCACAATGCTTTGTTGCAATGAATACAGCACTGGTTTTCAGTGGGAACCCCAAGTGACGAACAGATAAAATAACAAGAGATAAATGAAATAATACATCAAGAAAGTATTGTTGTTTGTCTGTCCTTCAATCACAATGAAACGGCTAAACGGATTTAGATAAAAATTTGTATACAGATAGATCATACTTAACATACCTTATATCCCGGAAAGATACACAGTTCCCGGGGGATGCACAATATAACGTCTTTCTGCGATAAATCGAATTACACGGGGGTGAAGCCGCGGGCAAAAGCTTGTAATTAATATCTATAGGTACTAATATTATAAAGAGGACAGATTTGTTTGTTTGTTTGTAATCTATAAACTCTGAAACTACAGAACCCATTTTAATAATTTCACTATCAGAAAATAACATAGGCTATATTTTATTTCAGTACTAATAATAGTTACAAACTGAATTCTACGCAGGCAAAGCAGCGCGCACAGCTAGTTTATAAATAAAAACACATTAATCATTACATGTGGCTTGTATTTTCACGAAGGACGATAACAATTCATTCATCATCATCACATCAGCCACTATAGTACATATGGTACAAGTGAGCTAAGTTGACTATTACACTTGAGGCTGGATTGCAGCCCGAGCCGAAGGGGAGGGCGTAATGGAGCCGAGAGTATAATAGTCAATGCTCACGCGTGTCATACGAGGTTTTTCAACACACTTGCTAGGAAAAAAACATACACACATTTTACATAAATATTGAATTTGTGAAAAATGGCACACGGATTATTATAATCGCACCACAGACTACTTAGAGATACTCGGTGACATACAGCCATATACAAATGTACTCTGTGCATACAGCTATGCGCGCGCAGGTGGTCGAAGGAAACCGCCAAACAGCCTATTATTAAAAATAAAATAAATAGATTTTTTATTTATAACACAAATAATGTTAATTTGTTGACAAAAATAAATAATTTGATGAAATGAAATGTTTATTTATCATATTTTAATTAAAACAGTTAATTTTTTCCAAAAATGTTTAATTTTGTTCAGGCATAAAACTCTTTGTTGCGATTTAAAAATAAACTGTAAAGTAAAAAGCACTAGTGCTTTAATATAATGTAAAAAGCACGCGTGCGTAATAAGCTACATTATGAACCTAAAAGCGGTGCAATAAGAGCCACTTTACGAGCAAGTGTGTTGAAATAGTAGTTTATGAAACTGTTGCATAATAGGGGTTATTAAAACACGAGTGTGAGTTTAAAAAGCGAGCCGTAGGCGAGGTTTTTAATAGTATCACACGAGTGTTTTAATACCTAATTATGTCAGTTTCATACACTATTTTATCTACACTCATACAATTTCAAATAAAATACCAAAGTCAAAATCTTGGTAACATTGTCGTTGTTTTTCTTGATTTCTCTGGTAAAAGATTGTTCGTCATTTACGTTGCTGCATCCAGAAATTCAGGCGGAGTCATATTCTCCTCAGTTCAGTATCACTGCTGTATTCAGATATTTTTGCCCAGATTAAAACTTTCGACATACAAAACCATAATAATAACGTAAACAATAACAATAAATTTACAAGTAACGATGACCAAATCCAGTAGGCCGCGGCCGTGGCGCGCGGCCGCGCACGCGCGCTGGTGCGCGCCTACACAGATAATAAAATATAGTCTGGCGAAAATATTATAATCGGAACTAATTTTCTATCCTTGTCAGGATTCCGTCAATCTCTGTTTTATCGTATCGTGCGTAAAGTATGTCATTATGACATTACTTTCGAGTTCATAATTCGAATTTTACGATACGAGTGTAGATAAAAACATTTACGATACGAGTGTGGATAAAAACATTTATCTACACTCGTATCGTAAAATTCGAATTATGACCTCGAAAGTAATGTCATAATGACATACTTTACGCACATGCACCTGTAATGAATTTAAAAAGTTTCATTACGATACAGTTTGCTGAACAAAACAATGCGGTAATTTTTTTTTTTTTCCATAACCGCACACTTCAGCCCAACTAAGGAGTTTTTAATGCCACTTCGACCTAACCAAGGAGTTTTTAAACCTTTTTTTTAGCAGTCGTACAGTTTGGCACCAATCAGTACACAAAATTCAGGGTGGCGCCACTTGTCATACATTGAAAATTTTTATCGTTTAAAATCGCATTTTTGGCAGAACTTTTGATTGTCATATTGCTTTTAATTATATTTAAATGTTTACAGGCATATTTTTTGTATGATAAAACAGAGATTGACGGAATCCTGACAAGGATAGAAAATTAGTTCCGATTATAATGTTTTCGCCAGACTATATTTTATTATCTGTGTAGGCGCGCACCAGCGCGCGTGCACGGCCGCGCGCCACGGCCTGGATTTGGTCATCGTTACTTGTAAATTTATTGTTATTGTTTACGTTATTATTATGGTTTTGTATGTCGAAAGTTTTATTCTGGGCAAAAATATCTGACTACAGCAGTGATACTGAACAGAGAAGAATATGACGCCGCCTGAATTTCTGGATGCAGCAGCGTAAATGACGAACAATCTTTTACCAGAGAAATCAAGAAAAACAACGACAATGTTACCAAGATTTTGACTTTGGTATTTTATTTAAAATTGTATGAGTGTAGATAAAATAGTGTATGAAACTGACATAATTAGGTATTAAAACACTCGTGTGATACTATTAAAAACCTCGCCTACGGCTCGGTTTTTAAACTCACACTCGTGTTTTAATAACCCCTATTATGCAACAGTTTCATAAACTACTATTACTGTTTAATATATGCTTCCGATAGGGACTAACTTTTATTGATATACTTACAGTATTTCATCAACTCCCCTAATGTGTTCGATATCAACATTAAACAGTAATAATGTAACCAATAACAAACAGCTTGGCAGCCTATAAAGTAAGGTCGCGTCTACACAATCTTATAAACAATATTTGGGACATTTTATTGCGAATAAATATTCTTTATGGTGTATTCATTACGTGTTATCTGATGATTTAGACAGGCCATTAGTTTGTGGTAGTTTAGGATGGAACTGAGGAAGGGGAAGAGTTGAGAATAAATAAAATAAAAATACAGAAATAAAATTAATTTATATTTTTTATTTATTACTTAATATGGTGTATTCATTATGCGATATCTGATGAATTTGACAGGCCATTTAGCTTGTGGTAGTTTCGAATGGAACTGAGGAAGGGGTAGAGGTGAGGGGGGTGTATTATTATTATTTTATTATCAGCCTGTAGTGTCCCACTGCAGGGCAAAGGCCTCCCTTCCATTTTTCCACTTGTCCCTGTCTTTTGCCTTCTGGGGCCAATCCTTCAGATAGGAGTCAAGTTCGTCAAGCCATCTCCTTCTGGGCCTGCCGCTTTGTCGTTTGCTGCTCTCTGGAACCCACTGTGTGGTTGTTTTCGCCCTTAGCTCCTCCCGCATGCGGCAGATGTGACCAGCCCAGTTCCACTTAAGCTTGGCAGCTGTTTGGCCTGTTTGATGTGGAGTATAATACTACGAAATATAATACTTCTTATATACTCAATATATGAAGTATTATATTTGGTCTTGACCGTTTTATTGTACTGGTTGATTAAAACTAATGTTAGCAGAAAACGTTTTGATGTATCAGTTTTTTATCCTTTTGATGAATTTGCTCTGCCCATGTTGATTTTATAACAATGTTTGTTTAAGAATCTCTTCTTTTCTTGTCTCTGCACGAGCTAAATGAGAACAGCTGGCTAGCTAGCGCAGTAAACTACTAGCCAGTCAGCAGGATTGGTATACTACTCATCAATCTTTATGCGCCATAAGATTGGTGTGTGTAAAGTTGACTACCGGGAGTTGGACATACGAGTGTCGTCACTATGTACCTCTACATACTGTTGAAAGTCAGCTGATGCGGGATAAGTGTCATTCCATGTTTACACAAAATTTTCTTAAGTTTAAGGGACGTTTCACACTAAATATATGAATTTTATTATTTTATTTATTTTAGAGATAAGCAGTACCTTTGTGCTCAAGTGTTTGTTCTGTATGTTTTCTATAATAAAATGTATTGTGTGTACATAAATAAATAAATAAATATAACGCTCGCCCACAGTTAGCCACTGACTGAGAGCTGTCTTTACGTATTTTGCAGATTTTTCGCAAGTTTAAAATTTATGTTACTTGACTACTAAACTTATGTTAAATATACGTTACTGCATATACATCGTGTTATTGAATTAACTGAAAACCTCTTAAGGGGTCACTATACTCAATCAGTATGAACAACTTTTACTATGGGACCAAACTTTAAATCGCGAAAAAAATATCAATGTTTCCTACATTTTGTCGATTTATGTGAACACAAATGTAGGGAACATATGATTTTTTTCGCGATTTAAAGTTTGGTCCCATAGTAAAAGTTGTTCATACTGATGAGTACAATGACCCCTTAAGAGGTCTAAGGGTAGGAAAACAGGGGATGAGTGCTTGTTCACCCACTGAATTCTTTACCTGTTTTTCGCTTTATGTGAACACAAATGTAGGGAACAGCTGATAGTTTTATGACGATTTCTGAGTTGGTCCCATAGTAAAAGCTGTCCATACTGATGAGTACAATGACCCCTTAAGAAGTTTTGAGTTATTCAATAACACGTTGTATATAGACAGCGGTTAACTTAACATTTGGTGGGAACAGTCCCTTAAGAAAATACCATAAAATTTTCAGTTAGGTACTTATCGTATACACATATTTTGCACCATCATCTTTTTTCTTATACGACACTTTCCGCCTAAAATTCTGCTGCAGAATCTCGTTAATGGTTTTTGCCACTAAAAGTGTTTCTAAGTTGCCACTTGCGTAACTTTCCTTGTCCCACGAGTTTTGCCATCATAATAAATTGAGGAAGTTTCCGCCTAGTAACATAGTAGATAAACAACCGAAAACCTAGATAATTAATAATAATATTTTTCATGATTTGTGATTTTAGTAATTAAGTTACTGCTATGAAGAACCTACTACTATGAAGTACTAGTATGAAGTTACTGCTATGTTACTGCTATACTGTGTTAAGTTGCTGTATGTTATCTGAAATAATCTGGACTTAAAAACAGCTAGAAATTTTATACAGAATTTGGAAGCGAAAAACTGAACTGGAGGACCGACTTGGGCGATTACGCACTGCGTCCGATACGAATCCAAGTAAATACTGTCAAATAATAATTCAGTGGGAAATCTATGTAATTTGGATCCGATGCAGTGCACAATCACTCCTACAAAAAGTACTACGACTATACTTCGGACTGTGTTTTATCGGATTCGGATCGGACACAGTGCGTAACCGTAACCAACCTTACTGTTAGCATTGTTAATTATTGTTCCTTTCTAGGGTTCCGTACCCGAAGGGTGACAAACGGGACCCTATTACTCTCGCTACGCTGTCCGTCCATCCGTCGGTCCGTCTGTCTGTCACAGGGCTGTATCTTTTGAACGGTAATAGGTAACCGGTTGAAATTTTCTCAGAATATGTGTTGCTAAGAGGTGTATCACGACAAATACTAAAAACAAAAAAAAGTCCAAGACCAAAGGGGGTCCCCATACAAGTAACCTCAAAAAACATGCATTTTTTTCAACGTTTTTGTTTTTGCTCTATCTTCAAAACTGTAATATATACCAGCGTCAAACTTGGTCAGATTATAGGGCATATTATGTAGTTTAGCAACAAATACTAAAAATAAGACAAACATAGACATATGTGGCAGTACCTGCGTAAGAAAAACATGCAAAAATTCATATTTCGCGCACTGTGCGTTGATGTCTTTTGATAAACTCTCGTAAATTAAATCAGTTTTTATGGGGTATCAGGTCGTTGAGAGGTACGGAACCCTTACTGTGCGAGTCCGATTCGCACTTTGCCGGTTTTTTTTGTATTATGACTTATAAGTATGTAAGTTAATAAATAAATAAATAAAATAGAAAAATAAAATAATATCACTCAACAGCGTAGTGAAGTTATAGTAGTTTATCTACACACGTATCGTAAAATTCGAATTATGAACTTGAAAGTAATGTCATAATGACATACTTTACGCACATGCACCTGTAATGAATTTAAAAAGTTTCATTACGATACAGTTTTCTGAACAAAACTATGCGGTATTTTTTTTTTTTTCATAACCGCACACTTCAGCCCAACTTAGGAGTTTTTAATGCCACTTCGACCCAACCAAGGAGTTTTTAAACCTTTTTTTTAGCAGTCGTACAGTTTGGCACCAATGAGTACACAAAATTCGGGGTGGCGCCATTAGTCATACATTGAAAAATTTTATCATATAAAATCGCGTTTTTGACAGAAGTTTGGATTGTCATATTGCTTTTAATTATATTTAAGTGTTTACAGGCACATTTTTTGTATGATAAAACAGAGATTGACGGAATCCTGACAAGGATAGAAAATTAGTTACGAATGTTTTCGCTAGACTATATTTTATTATCTGTGTAGGCGCGCGTTAGGGCGCGTGCGCGGCCGCGCGCCATGACCTACTGGATTTGGTCATCGTTACTTGTAAATTTATTGTAATTGTTTACGTTATTATTATGGTTTTGTATGTCTAAAGTTTTATTCTGGGCAAAAATATCTGACTACAGCAGTGATACTGAACTGAGGAGAATACGACCCCGCCTGAATTTCTGGTTGCAGCAACGTAAATGACGAACAATCTTTTACCAGAACAATCAAGAAAAACTACAACAATGTTACCAAGATTTTGACTTTGGTATTTTATTTAAAATTGTATGTGTTTAGATAAAATAGTGTATGAAACTGACATAACTAGGTATTAAAACACTCGTGTGATACTATTAAAAACCTCGCCTACGGCTCGCTTTTTAAACTCACACTCGTGTTTTAATAACCCCTGTTATGCAACAGTTTCATAAAAGCGTTTATGCAGCGAGTCCGATTTGAATCCGAGAAAATACTGTTTGATAAAGTTCGGTTGGACAGCTCGGATCAGATGCAGTGAGCAACCACTTACAAAGAAGAACCATGAAAGTACTTTGAAACGTGTTTTCTTTGATTCGATTCGGATGCAGGGTACCTTCAAACGCTTTAACCTACTGCCTACATTGTTCTACCTGTAGAACATAAAAATCAAATTTATTTATAGATTGTATTGAAATGGTATTTAAAATAGAATCTATGAATAAATTTGATTTATATTTAGAACAGATGTAGGCAGAAGGCTAAAGGTCATTTTCCGAAATGACAATAGTATTTTCGGTTTTAGCTTTTGACTAATCTGTCCATTCAATGTTCGAGTTACTAATAATAATAATCTAATCTATACATAAGTATTCATAGTACAGTAGACCGCACGTCAGTGGTAACAGTTTGACGTTGACAGTGTCTCTATTTCATAAGCAGTAAAGGTGGTTTTCATAATTCAAATGTTACCACTGACGCGAGGTCGACTGTACAAAGTATGTAGTACGTCTCGCTTGCTTTATAGCTTGAGGTAAACTCTAAAATGGAACTCTGCGACGACGTAGTTTCAAGATTTATGTAACTATTTGTTTGAAAGCTGTGACGACTATAAAGTTTCTTACTCAATATTACTTAAATAATTTAAGGTGATGTGCTTCGTATGTTTTCAACCACATACTCGATTGCCTCGTTGGTCTAGTGATTGCAAGTGCGACTGCTGAGCGTGGGTCCTGGGGTCGATTCCCGGGTCGGGTAAAGTGTTATTGGGTTTTTTCATTAGGAAATTCTCAGTAGCAGCACGGAGTCTGGATTTGTGCCCGGTCAATGGCAATAGGCTTGCCCCCTATTACATGGGACAATAACATAACTGGCGAAATGTGGGTGTACTATTACACCTCTGCCTACCTATTTGAAGAAATCTGACATATTTTGTATGGAGCTTATGTCAAATTCCTATCTCTAGTAGGGCAAATAGTGGATAGATTGGATATAAATTTTGGCCGTTAAAGAGTTTTTAACCTGAAGGCCAAGTCTCGTAAATAAAAACGTTCAAAATATATTTCCAAACTAATCTCAATGCTTTAAATCTCTATCTCCTGACAGTAGATGTTCCTGTTTGCCATTTATTTGTGACACTTAGGTCATTAATGTTTTTTTTTTTTTTTTTTTTTTTTTTTATTTTTTTATTCTTAACGGGCTTGCGTTTGACCGCCACCTCACCTGATGTTAAGCGATGGTGCGGTCGACGATGGTACACGCTTGCCCAGCAAAAACCTATTCACTCGAGTCTTGAAGACCACCAGATTATATTTCTCGGGAAACACTGACGCCGGCAAGGAATTCCACTCTTTGGCGGTACGGTATGTCACCAAAAAACGGCAATCGAAACATCTAAAAAAATTTAAAATTTTAAAATTTGCACCGGTCGTTCGAGCAATAGCAATACTTAATGCTATCTCGCAGCGGCTGGATATTTTTACTTGCTCTTTGGCGGAATTCGAGAGGATGACACTTAGTTATTTGTTTTCTGTGTAACTACATTGTCGAATTGGGTAAAAACCTGTAATGACTATATAGTCATACATACATATGTATGTTGTGAAATAAATAAATAAATCTTCTGTCAGGAGATTGAGATTTAAAGCATTGAGATTAGTTTGGAACTACATTTTGGACTGCCTCGTTGGTCTAGTGGTTGCAAGCGCGACTGCTGAGCGTGGGGTCCTGGGTTCGATTCCCGGGTCGGGCAAAGTGTTATTGGGTTTTTTCATTAGGAAATTCTCAGTAGCAGCCCGGAGTCTGGATTTGTGCCCGGTCAATGGCAATAGGCTCGCTCCCTATTACATGGGACTATAACATAACTGGCGAAATGTGGGTGTACTATTACACCTCTGCCTACCCCTTCGGGGAAATACAGGCGTGATGTTATGTTATGTTACATTTTGAACGTTCTTAATTACGAGAATTGGCCTTCTGGCCTATTTGAGAAATTCCGCAATTTGGTAGTGGTACAGTCACGATCCTACCCGATGATACATTTTGTCGAAAAGTCCCTTGAACGAATCCTGCTACATTACACGTACCTACTGCTGCCGTCGAACACTGAGCACAAGTGATTTTAGGCTAAGTGGTGGTTTACCGGAAAGTTTGCTGACAGTACGTACACCAAGATAGGTAGTCTTCCTTCAATTGTTCGATCCACTCTCGCCTCGTATAAGTACTTGTTTCGTCAATCTCCTTTCGTCTATCCTTTCTACATGCCCAAACCATACCTTTATTAAATCTGTCACATTTTTCTTCACTCCACGTTATCACGCTATACCTCACTCTATCTCAAAGTTACATTTCTATAGGAATACAAATTCTTTTAGGCTAATAAAATAAAATACTATTAGGTATACTAGAAACCCATAACATAAATCAGTAACGCTCGACTCAGCCACTGCGTATGCTTTGTGGGCTTGTAAACATTTTTGTTCGTCCGCCAAACTCTAATATTAGGTATAATAAAGAGAATACTGCGAATAAACATGAAATAATTTAACATTCCCTCTTACTCGTAACAAATGACTCTATAAAATAATGCGGGTCCCAGAGTAATGGCAATTTACCTTGTGACAAATACCCTAAGGATTTGGTACTCGTGTTTAAGCTTAAGATGTTTTGTGCCTTCGTCCTTATATGATGCGGATTTGTTTAATGAATGTTTTACTGTGTGCTGAATGTCTTGTAGCCACTCATGTTTTATGACGGCGTAAGGAGGCCCTTTTGCGTTGACCACAGGTTTTATATACCTAAACATCGACCATACATCTCAAAGACGCCTCATACCAGGCGACCGATGTCTTCTAAACATCTATGAAATTTCACCAAAGTAGGTCGCCACTTATCGCCACTTGAAATCTTCGAATCAGTTTCGACCACTTATCATCATCATCATTTCAGCCGAAAGACGTCCACTGCTGAACATAGGCCTCCCCCAAGCATCGCCACAACGACCGGTCGTGTGCCTTCCGCATCCAGCGGATTCCCGCGACCTTCACCAGGTCGTCGGTCCACCTTGTGGGGGGCCTACCCACGCTGCGCCTTCCAGTACGCGGTCGCCACTCCAGAACTTTACTGCCCCATCGGCCATCCGTTCTGCGAGCAATGTGCCCCGCCCACTGCCACTTAAGTTTGGCAATTCTTCGGGCTATGTCGGTTACTTTCGTTCTCCTGCGAATCTCCTCATTTCTGATTCGATCACGCAGGGACACTCCGAGCATAGCCCTCTCCATTGCCCTTTGAGTGACTTTGAGACTTCTTATCAGGCCCATTGTGAGCGACCACGTTTCAGTACCGTAAGTAATTACTGGCAACACACACTGGTCAAAGACTTTCGTCTTGAGACACTGCAGTTTTGCGACCACTTATATGAGCCGTCAAAACTGTCGCGTTAGTAATTAGTTAATAGCCGCCTTGGTAGGGACAATCGGATTGCAGTACCCCGCCTCAGCTAGTGGCAGAATTTATTGCACGCATTATATTAATCATTAGTCATCTGTTGGGTTGTATGGTTGATGTATATAAACTAAACTTTGCCCACGGCTTCGCCAGTGCATCTCTCTGAAACTTTTTATTTTCCCGGGATAAAAAGTAGCGTTGTGGTCTATCTGAGTGCCAATCCATCCGAATCCGTTCAGCTGTTTCGGCGTGATTGAGTAACCAACATCCAAACATCTTTACAAACTTTCACATTCATAATATTAGTAGGACATAATAATAGTGATTATTAGGATGTTGTCTACATAAAAGTAATGTTTTATTGTTGGATAATTCTCTATTTTCAGTAACTTTTTAGTGAACATGGTTTTCATTTTGTATTTTTTAACATGATTCAAATACAGTCCAGTAAGTCCAGTTGTTAAGACATTTCTGATCCTTTGAGTCAGATTTACCGCAAACCTTCAGTTAAGGCATCATTATTTATCCCGTCGACTCGTGTAACGGTCGATCGGCTACGCAAACTATAGGTTTTCTTATTTATCAAGTTAAACCGGGAATTCAACTCGCACAAACCTATTTCAATCACAACGTTTAATAGCAAATAGGTTTCCTGTTGTCATTACCAATTTGTAACTATGAGGGCTATAAATCATCGGAAATATAAAATAATATGCTGTTTAAAATGAAGCATATAAGGCAGTGGAGTGCATTGCATATAGGCAATCAGGCAGTATCCAGTGCCTTCCTCATTCAAATTCAATAGTGGTATAAGTTATTTTCTGTTTTTCAAAGTCCGATGACTATTTATCTTTTAATAGACCTATTAATGCTAAATTAATCTTCCTACATACAAAAATCAATAACTAACACTAACCACAATTAAATTCAAATGAAGTAGGCCAATGCACGCCACTGATGTAAGGTATATTAGACTCTTAATGTATACCACCAGTGACTCAGAATATACATTTAGAATATTGTTAAAGGTACAAACCCATAATCTCTTATACAGAAAAACAACGCATGTGATCATGACCTTTTATATAAAGCAAATTGCTCTAACGAATTGCGGATATAATTTAGGACAATAAATTACAATAAGTGGAATAGGTTCCCTCGCACAAAAATGAATTGTTTCCACGCCGCGCCGCCCTCAGGGAGATTT
This sequence comes from Asteroscopus sphinx, assembly GCA_949699075.1. Lineage (NCBI taxonomy): Eukaryota > Metazoa > Arthropoda > Insecta > Lepidoptera > Noctuidae > Asteroscopus > Asteroscopus sphinx. Next base: position 12,297,380 of record OX453022.1, on the reverse strand, counting down.
AGAGTGTGAATACGCCTAAACAATCCCTTTTCACGGCAGTTGAAAATCGTCAGTAATTTCCTGGGGGAAGACCATTATATACTTGGATGGTAATAAACAAAAAAGTATCAACCCACACAAGTTAACAAAATGAGTTAGTGAATAGTTATGCAGCGTTTGTTGGTCGCTCAAAGTGTGCTTTTCAAGATTATTAACCCTTTAAAAATGCATAAAAATTAATAATTTTAGTAAAAAAAAATGTTAAATATTGTTCAAAAAAAGAGGCTATGTACCTACTTATGTAGTTATTTAAATACATTTTGTAAAAAATATTTAAGTTAAATAATATACAATATGCCCGTGTCTTGTAGTAATAAAACTTTAAGGGTGGTAAATATACTCAATTTTATCGGTAAAACATCCCACTTGTGGGGTCCAAAACCAACACCCCCAAAGATAGAGCAATTTTAGTATTTGAGATACCTACTTAGACATCTGCTTATTCTAACAATCATAACTTATGACCTAAGGCACACATAGGTGTAAATTTAAGGTCATTTGAAACACATACACTAGCTTAAAAAATAGTCAACTATCATATAAAACTTACTTTTGTAATTAACCATGAAAGTGAAAATTTAAACATAATACTAAACGTTATTTTTACATTTTCTAAAATATTACAGAAACTTTAAGCGTAAAAAATTGTTTTTATGCATTGTTTTGTAAGTTTTTGAGTTGTTCTACACATCATTAAAAAAAACACAGCTCTAATTATCTTAAGAGTTATTGTCATTTAAAAAAGTCCGAAAACTGGCGATATGTTGGTGTACTATACACCTCTGCCTACCCCTTCGGGGAAATACAGGCGTGATGTTATGTTTTTTTTTAAGTCCTCACACATGCCCTTCCTTATAAAAATACGTAAATAAAAGACACATCTCTACAAAAAAAAATCCCGATAAAATCCCACAAATGGGACGTTTTTATCGATAAAATTAAATGTATTTACCACCCTTAAAGTTTCATTACTACAAACCGGGACATATTGTATAATAACACTTTTAAAATAATGCAATTTACAGGCTTTTTCTAACATTTATATATAAACTGTAGGTATGTACAAATTAAAATTAAATGTAGTTACAAGTTGCGTCATTTTCTTACAATGATAGCCGTGAGTAGATACCTCTTGCTTATTACCGTCCACTTATCTGAATATTCCTTTTTACTTGTTATCTTTTTCATACAAACGGAGAACGAACGATGATTTGGACTCGGAAACTAGATTTACTTGAAGCTAAAATTAAGATATGATTTCAGGAGCTGAGTTGGGTTTTATAGGTGTGCTCGTATTTATTTGGATTTTTAGTTTTATTCTTCACGTTAAAGTTGGATAAGAGAACTGTACATTTTTCATTATATATTATACATTATAACTTCGTAAAACTGTTTATTGCAATAGATTGGTTTATTTTGGGGAGTTAATCTGCAATAATATAGATAAGCTTCGCTCTGATTGCTCAACAACCAGAAGTAGATATTTTTTACACCAAAATAAACCAATTTGTCAGCTTTTGTCGTGATTATAATTAGACTCATAAGAATTATATGTACCGAAATTATAACTTGGCCTACTGTACGTGTTGGGCAACTGTAAGTACAGTCGGCAGCTGTTAAATAAATAAATAAATAATAAGCTTTATGCTCAAGTGTTTGTTCTGTGTGTTTTCTATAATAAAATGTGTTGTGTGTACATACATAAATAAATAAATAATCTATGAGATGGAGAAAATTTAAAATGCCTTGATAGTTGATACTTTTATGACCTGGTGAAGGTCGTGGGAATCCGCTGGATGCGGAAGGCGCAGGTTCGGTCGTTGTGGCGATACTTGGGGGAGGCCTATGTCCAGCAGTGGACGTCTTTTGGCTGAAATGATGATGATGATGATACTTTTCTACGTATCTACTTGGTACTTAAATGTATATTATGTTCTGCGTGCCTTGGCCAGTCAGCCTCACCACTAATTTGCCGATTGGCTTATATTTTTAAAACGGGTGTGAGAAATTTTTATATAGTGTGCGTTTAAAATTATTTTCAGGGTTTGAAGTATTTTTTTTATTTAAAAGTGACTGGTAGCGAATGCCTTAAGGCGTAAGATCTGCCTTGTGTTCCGCTGTTCAATGCACATTGATGTTTAAATAAATAAATAAGTTTTACATTAAAACTACCTTTGTCCTTATTGCACGGAAGGTTTAAATTTAAATAAAAATACTTATTGTTAAACCATAAATAGAGGGCGATGTGATATAAATATTTGCATAAAAAGCCTTATTCGTGGGTGTGATGTGGGCGACCATTGTAAAGGTCTCTAATACCCCCGGGCATTCGTCCCAAGTCCCAACCCTATTGATGCCTATCAAGTTTTACTGCGAGACTTTACCTAACAAACGACTTTTATTTGTGATAATACAAAGATTTGAAGTCAGTAATGAGAAATCTTAGAACGAATGGGGTTAAAAGTTATCGGTAAAAGTCAAAATATTTTAGGGGCGCTATACATATCATAACAATGGAAATATATTATAAAATAAATATCTTTTTCGTTCTTTGTGAAAAATAATTCTTTACTGTGAAAAGAAAAGAGTTTTTTTTGACATTTTAATGCATGTTACTGTAAAATAAAATGACAAAATTAAAAACATTTATTGCATATTAAAGGTAACTCAGACCGAATGGTCTGAGATAGATAAGTACAAGAAATGGAACTCATGACTTCTATTATGGAAATCAAGGCGCTCTCTATTTTAAATTTAAAAAAAAACTACTTACTTCTAAAATAATATCGTAAAAAATACCAGGAGCTCATATTTTTATTAAATTATCCACTTCAACGAAACCAAAAAATGATTACAAATCCAACATAACATATAGATGTTAGCTGGAGATGATAGCATCTTCCCCAAAATAACAGAGGGTGTGATCACTTGAGATATGTCCAATATTCCCTCAGCAATCCTCTCGATAAATTGGATAAGAGGGGTGAAGACGACACTACAATGGGTTGGCCTGACACGTCACGCGGGCTTAGTAAAGTTGGCTCCAGATTCACGGCGCGAACATCGCGAAAACTGTGTGAATTCGGTGTACTCTTTCATATGCGACGCAATAGTGGTCATTAACCTGACTGTTATACCGAAGTTGCAATCTATAAATTATATCGTTACTAATACTTATCGGTCTTTAATGTCATCAAAGTCAAAGTCAAATCATTGAATTCAATTAGACCATTAACAGGTACTTTTGAAAGTCGACAATGAATAGTAATAGTAGGAAACGTAAATTTAAAATTTCAAAATGTATTTTTACACAATGTTTTTTTTTTTTTTTTGTACTGTGTAATAATGGGCACAATAATAATAATTTACAATAATAATAAAATAGTTCAATTGGTTTCATCTATACTGGATTTTTGCATGCTTAATACAAGCAGAATATAGCACTGTTCCTAAACCACCAATTTTATATCTGGTACCACCTGTATTCTACGCAAATAAATGATTCTTTCTTTCCAGTTTTTACTCTAAAATGTAAATTCTAATTTCAAATTCAAACGTTTTTATTTCGAATAAGCATTTACATGCACTTTCAAAACGTTAAGAATCTAGTTGCACGGTTCCAAAAAGTTGCTCCTATGGAGAAAAGCCGGTAAGAAACGACATAATGTAATTTCCTATGGAGAATAATGGAACAAGAACATCACAGAGTACTTATTAAGAACAACTAGCTAGCTTATAGGTAATACACGGGTTGCTCTACAACGGCCTTGTTGTCAATGTGGCCACTACTACGAAACACTAATGATAGTAATATTACACGTTTTGTAGAACAATAAATTGTATGCGTGGTTAATTACATGACAGAATGCATTAGTAAGGAGGGGTCAACGTCCACTATTGCCTTGGTATCCCGCACAAACTAAAGTGTAAATTGTTTTCGCATCTATTTACGGTGTACGCGCTTGTTCGTGTCATGTTTCCCGTTTCGAGACAGTATTTTATTATTTTTGTTAATGTATGAGAATCACAACATGATAACAGTTAAAAAGGGATTTCTGAACATAAGAATAATATCAATATTTCCTTCTGTATCCTTATTCCCCTCCAATCATTCATTCCAATCCATTCAAATACTTAATACTACGTTCAATCACCACTACGAAATGGGCGGTTTTCTCACCGGCTCTTTATAAAAACACAACAAAACTGCAAGAAAGTGACTATTATCAAGTGTGTATTAACATTACGGGGCGCCCCGGACCATAGTACGAAAAGGTGTGAAGTTCCAGGACTAGACGGACATCAGTGAGTACCTACCTATTACTTGAAATTTCTCCTACATCCATTACTTCAAGTTGATCCTATGCAACAGCCATTTATCGAAGGAAACTATACCTATTTCGGTCATACAAACCGACACACTGACAATTTTATTTATTAAATTATCAATAAGATACACAATCAAAGCTCATAAAAAAGTACCACTTAAACCTCCTGGGATTGAGTGTGGCACTTACAATTCATCCTCGTATCAGCCTATTTATTTTAATAAGGATATCAACATGTTATCTGATATAGCTTAAATACCTAAATGAAGATACGACGGTGTTCTAACGCCACGCATGAATTATAATTCGATTCGATTCGATTTTGATTCCCTGTTCGTGACGACTTCACGTTCTAATCTGGAGGGACCTCAAAACATACTTATAGTCAGACGTATGTATAGTCAGGAATGTCGGGAAATCGTTCCAAACACGATCAAGTGTGAGACGATTAATAAATCGCTCCCACTTTTGATAGTAAAGGGTGATGTTTTGTAAAATTGCTGTAACATTTTTCTGGGAAGGGGCTTGATTTTTGTTGTGCCTTACATAAGTAAAGTAAATAATGGAATCAGGCGTTACTTTGCGGTAATACATGTCATACAAAATATGATGTTAAAATATTTAGTGTTAACTCCGCCAAAAAACCATGTCGTCATGAGTATCGGTTTGATTTGCATATTGCATAATACATTAATCGCACCTTCTGCATGTGTACATATTTGTGGGCGGGAGTGCGGTGCTGCATGTTGCATTCAAGCCTGACGACCTAGTTTTTTGGCGGAATTAATATTAAATATATTTTAACTTTACATTTCGTATAAGTAAAGTTTCAAAAGAAACAGAAAAAGGTTTAAAAATGTAGTTTACTGTGTAATAAAGGTAAGGTGACACTTTTAAAATTAAATTTACTCAATATGTTTTAGAGGCTGGAAAATGCACATGTACCATTCAGTTTGTTAGATTGGCTGAAATGTAGCTGTACAGTCAAATTATGTTGACTATCAGATTGTGAGAGAGCCCGGTACCCCATAACACAAGTTGAATCTTAAAATAGGTACCAGAGTTTATCCTTACCTATATACATACCTTAGATACATTGTTATAGACTACCCTAATAGATGGATTTCATCTGTACAAATTTTTGTAAAAAAAATTAAATTATTATTTATTTATTATTTTAATTTTTAGGCATCACAAAAAACAACAGATTTTCTTATCCACTAATAACAGCATGATTTGTTTTTGGGTTTTTTCTTTCTCATATTAAAGTCTTTGATTAGGAGTAGAGAAGGTTGGCGGGAAAATTCGGAAAGTGTGTTGTGGATTTTGTATTCTTTCCTAAATTTGTGTTTTTTCGGGTATTAATGTGTAATAATGGCGGATTATTAAATGTTAAGTGCTCTTTAACGTGTACAAGTGTGAGTAAATAGTACACAGTTGGAAAATGACTTTTCGTATTTTTTCATAAATCCTTCAGAAACTTCTAGTAAAGTTTCCATCACTTCATTAGGGTGTGTTTTGCTTAAAACGTGGCTAAAATTTCTTAGCAACCAGGCCACAAAACTACTCAAAAAATTTTGGAGTAGTCATTTACAATTGAAATTAAATTTTTTGGTTCATATGATAAAGATCTCTTTATGTTCCTTTCATATTTAGATGCCACAGCCACCAGTTTATCTCTTCCAAGCCACTATAAAAATTCGGTTAATTTAAAAAAAGAACATTCTGCAACCCATTGTGCGGAGTAAATGAGCGAGGAAAGAAAATATCTCTGACGCAATTGTTCATGGATCGTAGATAGCGCCTTAAAAGTTATAGGCACTCTTTACAAACTCCAAAGTGCTAATTAAAGTTTTAATTTCAACTGTCTTGATAATTTATACTAATAGAATGCCAGCAAAACCAATTATAAACTAAGAAGTCTAAAGTTCGATATTCATCTTGTCTTCAAGTTTTCGGAAACATTTTCTGTGACGAAAGGAATCAGATGCCAGGTTCCTATGGCTAGAAACAAACGTTTTGATTACCATGGTAAGTAGCAACTTTTATTAACAAATTAAAGATAAAGATAATTTATTTGAAATAAATAAATATTTTTGGGACATTATTACACAGCACCATCTAGTCCCAAACTAAGCAGAGCTTGTGCTATGGGTACTAGACAATGGATACTTATATACTTTTTTTGTTGTTGTAAATACGTACTTATAATTTATAATTGTGGGATGTAAACATATTAATTTGTAAGATAATACATTTTACCTATGTGAGGTAGCTATATTGCCGTATGAAAGTCTACTATGCAAAGCTTCTTGCATAAATATTATTTTAAAAGATACAAGTGTTTTAATTTTTACTAACCTAAATAAATCATTGTAATCGATCATAAGAGATGCCTATTAAATCGGTAACTCTTATAAATTCAAGTCATCAGGAATCGATTTAGGTAACACATCCGTATATTACTGAGTTGCCTCCGGCTGAGATACGCTTGCGTTTCGTACCTATAATAAAATTGTATAGTATGGATATAGAACAGCTATATACGGAATTATAGCACAGTTTTACCATTATAAGATGGAATCATGGTGAAATGTCTACATAGAAATGAAGATTTTTTAAGGAAGTTGGAATAATTTCTTAGGTTTTCGCGTTCACTTCAGGTTATTATAAAATTACATCACGTATGTTATTTAAATTGTTTATCCTGACGTTTCGAAAGCATTGCAGCGTTCGTGGTTGCAGGAAGATGACAAGCGTCTTTACAGATATTTCTAAAAAATATTTTAATCTACCGTACATTTTTTAATTATTTAAAATCGTTTCGATGCACGCAGTTGTCACTCACAGTATCATTAACTTTTATAGTGAGGCGTGCTGTTTGGGACTTGATTATTTTATTCAGCTTTCATCTGTTGAACCCAGTTCTAAAGATAATCAAGTCCCACGCCACACTGTAACATACACAACTCACAAAATACGGGCCCAATTCGCCAATATTCTTGTATCGAACGTGAAAAGCAGTTTCGAATGAATACGCCTAAGAGTCGATAGTCGACCCTCGTTACTTTGAGAATACAACTCTATCAGTATTTCACCGTTGGGAATAGTGTGTGATCGACGCGATAAAAATGATTGACGCCAGTGAGCGAGTAAGCTATGACCTTTTGTTGTAGTTACACAATTTTGCTAACCCATTCGCTGATACCATTCATCTCTTCACCCATCTCTTCTCGTGGATGTCGTAAAAGGCGACTAAGTGCTTCACCAGAGGATGGGCAGCAGCGTTCACTGAGTATTTATTCAACCAACTGCGATCGCTAACCAACCAGCCAAGCGTGGCGATTATGGCGTCCAGCAGTGGACAGTGAAAATGGAAATGATGATGATTCGCCGATACCAAAATTTTGAATTTACTGGCCATATTCCACCATTTTTTTGCTTGTCAGTAGATTGTAATATAACTAATAATTAACACATAACATAACAACATAACATAACATCACGCCTGTATTTTCCCGAAGGGGTAGGCAGAGGTGTAATAGTACACCCACATTTCGCCAGTTATGTTATAGTCCCATGTAATAGGGGGCGAGCCTATTGCAATTGACCGGGCACAAATCCAGACTCCGGGCTGCTACTGAGAATTTTCTAATGAAAAAACCCAATAACACTTTGCCCGACCCGGGAATCAAACTCAGGACCCCACCCTCAGCAGTCGCGCTTGCAACCACTAGACCAACGAGGCAGTCGTAGTCGTAACTAATAATTAGTTTTATATAATTTAATTCTTCTGGGCACGCTTCCAGATGACAGTGATGTGGAGGAATTCTTCGATGCCTAAGTTATGATATTATTTAATCTGTACTATGTTTATGTTGTATCAATCAATCAATCAACTCAGCCTATCGCAGTCCACTGCTGGACATAGGCCTCTCCCAAATTGCGCCACAACGCTCGGTCCTCTGCCTTCCGCATCCAGTCCCCCCCAGCCACGTTCTTATGTTGTATATGTACTAACAATTGTAAAATCGTTGTTGTATAGTTAGTTAGTTTTAATAAACAGATAAACATTTAAAAAGAACTTGTATTTTAGTTTAGAAACGTGAATAAAAGTGATATTTTGTAAAAAAAATAACAACATCTTTAGTACCATCGATATCAGAATAAATAAAGATTATTTTTACAAAAGTACATAACGCATCTGGTGAGTTGTCGGCTCACAGAAATAAACTAACAAATAATATTCAGAGCGCTGGTGACCGCGAATGGGTTAAGGGCTGGTTTATAAATCGTCTGATAACTAACTTTAACAGAGGAATAAAATAAATAAATAATAATAAATATTTGCGTCATTTTTTACACAGCACCATCTAGTCCCAAACTAAGCAAAGCTTGTACTATGGGTACTAGACAATGGATATAAAACTAATATACTTTTTTTTGTAAATACTTACTTATAATACATAAGGAACACCCAGACAAATACTTATGTTCATCACACAAATATTTGTGTCCTGTGGGAATCGAACCCACGACCTCGTGATCAGCAGTCCGCCACTCGAACAACTAGACCATAGACGTCATATATACAAATGTGACGCTTTGACAGATTTTCTGTACAACAACTATCAAAATGTCAATCTCATACCTCAAATTAAAATTCAACTGGTGATTGAAAAACCGGTCCTAAAAGATTTGAGGAATGGACATGTCTCGTCTATATTACCCATAGGCATAGATAATGTAGTTTACAGTACCTCTATTATCGGAAAAAAGTGGCTGTGACATACGGACGGACAGACAGACAGACATGACGAATCCATAAGGGTTCCGTTTTTTGCCATTTGGCTACGGAACCCTAAAATGCCTAAATAGTAAAATACAACTTCACATAAAAGTTCAGATTTGACGTTCGTTATTTTGTGAATACAATTGTATTAGTACCTCCTCCTACCTTGTTCCACCTCAGGCACAGAATAATAATGTATACTCTAACGCCTAGGGGAATAGTGTGTATTGCCCCAAGTGATCGACGTGATAAAATGGTTGACGCCATAGAAACAAAGAAAGTTTTTTTTTTATTGCCATCCTATTCTTTTGTCTACTATTAGTAAAAGAGAACGATAGTTTAAAATAAGTTTAGTCCGTGAACAAGAGAATCGAAAATTCGACACCAGTGTCGAGTAAGCATAAAGATGGTGCAACTGCGCATGTAACTGTAATGACTTATGGTTTAAAATCATTTAAATCGATCACTGCGCATGTTTAAGCTATTTGCCGATAACTATTCACAGTTTTAAAAATATGGAAATAAATGTAAAAACATAGTTGGCTTACTTACCGGTCTTGGCGGAGTGATGTGGTTTTGAAAACTCATAGTTCTCAAATAAGTGATGAAGGTAGGTATTACAAGGACGGTTTGATGTCAGGGGGCGATCCTAAAGCCATTTATCGGATATCAAAGTTCGAGAATACCAACGTCAGGTTAAATAACCTGGCAAAATGCTGAGCTGGAGACCCATTTGTCACAATTTTGAGATCCACATGGCGCATGCTCACAAAGCTCAAAAAAGATGTATTCGGGCTATGTTTAATTTAAAATCGACGGATAGCTGCATGCCTTTCTTTAAAAAATACAAAGTACTAACTTTACCATCACTCTATATTCTTGAAGTTGCTGCGTTTGTTAAAACAAATCCCAAACTGTTCCCACGGCTAGCGGACATTGTAACCCGTAACAGACGTGACAATAGTCAACTTTGTTTGCATGCTTCAAAAACTACTCTTATAAGAAAGAGCGTCTTCTGTATGGGCCCCATTATTTTTAATAAGATACCACAAGCTTACAAACAATTAAGTAACAATCTGTTTAAAAAGAAGATGCGAAATTTATTAACAGGCAAGTGTTATTATTGTATAAGTGACTTCCTAACTGACACTATCACATTATGACATACATATCTACTTCTAGAATATTATTTATTTAATTTTTATTCTGACATAAATTTCTATTTTATTATTATTTGTTTTTATTTTGAATTATTAAATTATTGATTATTTTGAAATTTATAGACATTTCATTATTTAATTTAAATTATTTTGTTAAAATACTTAAATTTGTACGCCTTGATAGGCAAAACATGTAGGTGCTTCAATTTATTTTATATCTTGCATGCTTTAATTTGTATGTAAACGCATGTTTGACAAATAAATGATCTTTATCTTTATCATGACTGTCAATGACTTTTTCCACGCTTTGTTACTTCTTCACTAAATCTATTTCTTGTTCATGTACATATCCTTTCTTTTGTTCGTGTCTCAGTTCTGTCAAATACACATTTTTCTTTCTTTATTTCTTTAGTTCCCACAGAAAAATTAACTACTATGGTATGATAAAATCTAAATTACATTCTGCAAGCGTAGCAACCAGCAGGAAGAAATATGTTGGATAGTTGGGTTTCTCAAATATTTATATTCCTAATACCTAGATAATATGGCCAGTATTCTCTTAGAGAAATGAGAACAAAAGATAATCAAGAATAATAGAATACGAGAAGAAAACCTTCGAATATCATCGGCATTTATCATGCTGCGGGGGAGATAATTATTATACGCATTTCTTCTTAATTCAGAGAAATGGTTTTCAGGTGAAGTCATCCATTTGTAATGGCCCAACGCTCCTAACCTTTAAACGTAAAATGCGTAGCAGTGTAACGACTCCTTAACCGTATGAAACTTTTTTTAAATCATGAAATATCCGAAGAATTTCCCTAGTTACATTTTTATTCAATTAGGCTGCAAATGAGAATGTTATGAGATATTACTTACTTACAGATATTATTACTTACTGAAGCAAGCGCGACAACTAAGCGTGGGGTCGATAGGTTCGATTTCCGGGTCGGGTAAGGTGTTATTGGGTTTTTAATTAGAAAATTCTCAGTAGCAGCTGAGAGTCTGGATTTGTGCCCGGTTAGTGGCAACAGGATTGCAATATTACATGGGACTTATAACATAACTGGCGACATGTGGATGAACTAATATATCTCTGCCTTCCCCTCCGGGGAACACAGGCATGTTGTTATGTGTGTATCTCACTTAAATTTTGATAAACTGCTAAATTCAATTTTGCTAACTGCTTTTTTGGAGCGATTTGACTTACAGAATTTAGTTTCATCTCTGAAAAGGTTTTAATTTTGATTAATTTTAATGAGGTACTGTCACACGTGTGTATCGTGCGGGAGATCTCGTGTGATAATTATAGTGAAGTATATGCTTTTTAATTCGTCTGTAGCGCATGCATGATTGTGCATTCTAACGCGGCATTATGAAAGAAAGAAAGAAAGAAAAACTTTTATTTGGCACAGGACACTGACAGCACAACAATAACATTAAATAAAATACTAAAATATATATAAGTAAAACATGAACATGTATGGGGCGTTAGACATCGGATTATATCTATCTGCACTATTATTATAAAGAGAAAAGATTTGTTTGTTTGTATGTAATCGATACATTCTAAAACTACAGAACCAATTATAATAATTCTTTCACCGTTAGAAAGCTACTTTATCTAGAAGTAACATCCTATTAATATTATAAATGTAAAAGTTTGTGAAGATGTTTGGATGTTTGTTACTCAATCACGCGGTAACCGTTGAACGGATTTGGATGAAATTTGGCACACAGATAGATAGATAGAATATACTTTTATTGTACACCATGAAAATAGTAGTAAACAGGAACAACGTATAAATTATGGGTACATAGGCGGTCTTATCGCTAAAAGCGATAGGTAGATCATAACTGGGATTAACATATATAGGCTCCTTTTGATCCCGAGAAAATAAACAATTCCCGAGGGATGTACGATAACATCTTTCTGTGATAAGCCGAATTAAACGCGGGCGAAGCCGCGGGCATAGGCTAGTAGGCTATATTTTACTACAGTACGCGGGCAAAGCCGTGGGAAAAGTCTAGTGCACTAATAAAATGGCAAAATATGCATGCAAATATTCTCTATGGACTAGAACAGAGGAAGGTTTTTGGTTTCCTACACGCCGAAATAAGCAGCACGATCGGCAAGAAAGTACATGCAATAATGCTATAAACATCGAGGTTTGCATCGCATTTACATATGCAAACATGCAAATGCATATAATCTGATGTTAGGCATTACTTTTAAATATTGGCGTTACAGGTAAAAAAATGCAAAGTGATTCGGTTAATAATAGGTACCTACTGCAGAGATCGATTATCCCAATTTATTTGGGGTCGGCGCAGCATGTATTTTTCTTCTATCTATTTTCTATTATCCATTATTATTATTATTTCTTTATTTATCTTTATAGGTACCTATCGTTTACATTTTAAAATATTTAAATAAAAAAAAATATAAATATAAAAATAGTAGTCCACCGGCATCGGGAACAGGGTCCAAACTACCTACCTACTATGGTCAAGGTCTCAGAGAGAGGAACTTCCTGACGATACGCGCCGTGTTCAGGAGTACCGCTTTCTGTATCAAGCGCTTGACCCAGCCGCCCAACGCGAGCCTCCTTAGATGTAGGTCGAGGCTCTTGGCTATTAAGCCATTGGCCGTAATGACAATCGGCACAATGACTGCTGAATTAACATCCCACATGTCGATAACCTCGTGTGCCAAGTCAAGGTATCTGATTTCTTTATCCTTCTCGGCCTTCACGAGATTCTCGTCATGCGGGACGATAACATCAACAATCATTGTGCGGCGCTCTGATCGATTTGTCACCACTATATCAGGTTTATTGTGAGCAATAGTCCTGTTAGTGATGATAGATCGGTCCCAGTACCTACAATGTGACATGTTCATTCTCGAGAACTGGTTCGGGCACATACCTGTAGTAAGGTACTTCCGCGTCCACAAGGCTGTATCTCAGGGCAAGTTGCTGGTGAATAATCCTGGCCACTAGGTTGTGCCTGTGCAAAAACTCGGTGTTAGCAAAGCGAGAACAACCAGAAATAATATGTCGGATGGATTCCCCGGTACAGTGGCATGCCCGACATATGTCAACTGTGCCATCCTTTACAATATATTTCCGGTAGTTGTTCGTCATGATAACCATTATTATTATAATTATTTATTATTATTATTAACTATATATTTTTTCATTCTTTTTTTTTCATTCATCTCCGTGTTCACTTTTTTTCTATTCATATCATCTTTCACACAATCCATCCATGTTTTCTTCGGTCTGCCTCTTTTCTTATAGCCATCCACATTCATACTTAAAAGTTTCCTCGTAACATGCTCCTTGCTGTACGTATCCTTGCAATATTATAATTTGTAACAGGAGTCACTTTGATTTTTTACCTGTAATGTTCACACAGCGCAGTTGTTCTCGTCACTACAGGATGTCGTGTTCACATTACACAGTCGTTATTACAAACATTTGGACGTCAAAAGCCGTACAAAAAGCATATAGGCTAAACCTACTGCTAAACCCGATTGTGTAATAAGGTGGATTATATCTGTTTCTTTTCACATAAATCAGGCCAAGCGAGGCCTTTACGCTAATACAAGATACAAATAAAAATTTGTAAATAACAACTGAAGTACATACGTTATACAATTATACAGAATACTATCTTCTATGTGAACGACACCACCGAAACAAAAAGCTGATCAGCTTAAGAGCCCTCCCACACTTTTTTGACGAAATCAGCAACGAGACGTGGATTTTTGGCATTATTATTCTAGCTGATAGAAAGATAATACAACTGAATTAGATATCGGGATACTGGGCCCAGATCACAGAAATAGATAGAATAGCCAAGTGGGCAGGGCGCGCGTGCCAACACTCTGCACCATAGTGCAGGGCATTTCAAACCCTTTCTCAGTACGCCTTATGACTTGTTTCTATGAATACTGTAACAGAAAACCCGCAAAAATGCCTTATTGTGCTGTTTCCAACTGCAGAAACAAAAGCTGTAAAGTACATTTGATTAAAGTTAATTTTTTAAAATTAATGACGTCAATATGGGAGGCGTAGTATGTTCGAAAGTTGCCACGCATGAATCCCAAATAAAATTGTGATTACAACCATTCTATCTATTTCTGTGGCCCAGATCGTGTGGTACAGATCCCACGTCGCGAGCGCAAGAAAATATAATAGTCTTTTGATTTTAAGTTTATGATAAGACTTTTTTCTTTTTTTTCTCATTTTAATTTTATTACGTTGGACCGGTCGTTGTGGTGATGCTTGGGGGAGGCCTATGTCCAGCAGTGGACGTCTTTCGGCTGAAATGATGATGATGATGATGACGTTGGCAAAAGTCTTAAGTTTTATGTGGTATATTTTTTGTTTAGAATCTTTATTTATTTTAGGAGAAAATTGTGGTATAAGAAACCTATTATATATCTGGTTAGGAGATAATTTGACAATTTTTTGAAATATACGTAAAACTATGACGAAACATCCAATTAAAGCATTCATTAACAAATAATTACTAAAATATGCTTTTAAAATTATATAATCAAGATTTTATTTAATACAGTTATTATAATATAGTAAAAAAAAAAAAAAGTTAGGAGATAGGTATTTTAAAGTCGTCATTTAGCTGAAAAGGAGATGTTTAAAAAAATTGTTGTAAATTTTGTATCAATGGGCACATATTCCAAATATTATGGTCTATTTTTAAACAGTTTATAGTGAAAGGTAATTGAGATCCAGGAACCCGTTGATCCCGTAGTAAAAGATATTCGATAGTATTCCAAGAATGAGCTCTTAAAATATGACCACGCATTTATGATACACGTTGTATAACTTTGAAAGACATCTTCATAATTACTGTAATCTATGTAATGACGTAGTATCACAAAGTTGTAAGTCTCAAGGTGTCAGGTCAGGTTTGGGGGAGGAACGTTACACCGCGCTCACAACTTTTAATCCCACGCATGAGGGTGACGGTATTACTTATCGATCAAATTATTATTAGTGATGCGACACCGATGAGTTTTATTAGGTTTTAAAATGCTTTCATTTAGTTGTATGTTCTTGTGTCTGCTGCAAATAAAAATAAAAAATTATTTCCAATAAATTTACAACTTGGTTACAGTAATACAACCGCGTACATACATGTTCACTGTTCTCATCAATAAAATTATAGTTCACAAACTTGGTTTATTCCTGTGACTTTGAATTCAGTTTTTTTGTGATTAAGTTTGAAACCAGTTCCTTTAAGCAAATTCAAAAAATTCTGATAACAGACAATTCATTCATATTAACTTCTAAAGATTCTTTGAATATACATATTTTGAATTATATAATAAGTTTTAATTTTTCGCTGATATTAGATTGATGTGCTGTGTTCGTAAAATTGTGTATATTCTTGAATAAAGTTTTTTAGAACAAGCGTGGAAGCTGTTAAACATTTGACTCTCAACCTAACCTAACCTAAGTCAATAAAATTTATATGGGACCACCGCGCGGGCTTCCTCTACAAAAAAAAAAAACCGGCCAAGTGTGAGTCGGACTCACGCAGTAAGGGTTCCGTACCACCCATTGACCTGATACCCCATAGAAACTGATTTAATTTACGTTTTAGTTGAGTTTGAGTTTATCAAAAGACATCAACGAACGTACGCGAAATGTGAATTTTTGCATCTTTTTCTTCCATAGGTACCACCATATATGTCTATGTTTGTCCTATTTTTAGTATTTGTTACAAAACTACATAGTATGCACTATAATAAGACAAAGTTTGACGCTGCTATGTATTACTGTTTTGAAGATATCAATCAACTCAGCCTATCGCAGTCCACTGCTGGACATAGGCCTCTCCCAAGTTGCGCCACAACGCTCGGTCCTCTGCCTTCCGCATCCAGTCCCCCCCAGCCACGTTCTTTAGGTCGTCGGTCCACCTGGCAGGGGGGCGCCCTACGCTGTGTTTGCCGATACGCGGTCTCCACTCAAGGACTCGTCTGCTCCAACGGCCATCGGTCCTTCGACAGACATGGCCAGCCCACTGCCACTTCAGCTTACTGATCCTACAAGCTATGTCGGTCACTCCGGTTCTTCTCCGGATAATCTCGTTACGGATTTTATCCTTCAAAGAAACTCCAAGCATAGCTCGCTCCATAGCTCGCTGAGCGACTTTAAATTTGTGGACTAGCCCAACTGTCAGTGTCCACGTCTCGGCACCGTAAGTCATGACTGGCAGGACGCACTGGTTGAAGACCTTTGTCTTCAAACTTTGCGGTATAGGCGACGAGAAGACTCGGCGAAGTTTGCCAAATGCTGCCCAGCCCAGACGGATCCTTCTGTTGGCTTCTTTCTCGAAGTTGTGTCTACCAAGCTGAATTGCCTGCCCTAGGTAGACGTATTCCGTTACAACTTCGAGTGCCGAACCTTCGACGAATATTGGCCTCGGCATGACATAAATATTGAACATGACTTTAGTCTTGTCCAGATTCATGCCGAGACCGACACGTCGAGAGGCTCCGTTTAAGCTGTGCAGCATTTCGCCCAGTTGTTCCAGCGACTCAGCCATTACAACGATGTCATCGGCAAAACGGAGATGTGAGATGTTCTCGCCGTTAACGTTGATACCCTGTCCAGTCCAGTCCAGCGTCTTGAAGACGTCCTCCAACGCGTTAGTGAACAATTTCGGTTATATTACATCCCCTTGTCTCACCCCTCTGCGCAGTTGGATTGGCTTCGTCTTTTGGTCCTGGAGCTGAACAGTCATGGTAGCAGCGTTGTATAGGCATCTCAGCATCTCTATATACCGCTCATCAATGTGACATCGCTGAAGAGCATCCAGAACTGCCCAAGTTTCGATAGAGTCGAAGGCCTTCTCGTAGTCCACGAATGCCATACACAGCGGCTGATTGTACTCTTCAGTCTTCTGTATGATCTGCCGAACAGTATGGATGTGTTCTACGGTGCTGTAGCCTTTTCGAAACCCAGCTTGCTCTGGTGGCTGGAATTCGTCGAGTCTTCCGGCGAGACGATTCGTGATGACCCTCGAGAACAGTTTGTACACATGACTCAGGAGTGAGATGGGTCTGTAGTTCTTCAGAAGGGTTTTATCCCCTTTTTTGAAGAACAGTACCACTGCACTCCCGCTCCATGCCTCCGGTGTAGAGCCTTGTTGGATGACGGAATTAAACTTTTGAAGATAGAACAGGAACAAAAACGTTAAAAAAAATGCATGTTTTTCGAGGTTTCTTGTATGGGGACTCCCTTTGGTTTTAGACTTTTACTATATTTTTAGTATTTGTCGTGATACACCTCATAGGAACACATATTCTGTGAAAATTTCAGATGGTTATCTATTACCGTTACAAAGATACAGCTCTGTGAGTTCTGTGACAGACAGACGGACGGACAGACGGACGGACCGACGGATGGACGGAAGGACAGCGTAGCGAGAGTAATAGGGTCCCGTTTGCACCCTTTGGGTACGGAACCCAAAAAACAACCACGTATCGCTGAGTAATCGGTGTACATACATAAAAAAATACTTAACCTCCTCCATTTTTTGAAGTCGGTTAAAAATAAACTAAAATTATTGTGTTTTATTACTTTATCCAATTCTCTTACTAGATATTTTGTAAAAAAGCTACATTATATGAGTAATTCTGGCCCAATATTCACGTTGTCTAAATTGGGTGGATACCATTGGATACAATTGGGTACAGAACCTCCATTTACCACAACAAAAATGTTAAAACGTTTAGAAGAAGCCTACGAACATGTAACTAAAGCAGACTGGGAAAAGATTGTGAACAAATCCGCTCAAAGATAAGGGAAGATTATGAAAGAGATGTGAGAATAGGTAATATTTTAGACAATGATATTATAATTTTCTTAATGTAGGAGACGATACCAGCGACGACACTTCGGCGGAAGGTGAATATAGTAATATGGATAAACCTGATTAAAAAATATGAAATATTTCATGTCTTTTTTTGTAGCCTTGACTGCCTCGTTGGTCTAGTGGTCGCAAGCGCGACTACTGAGCATGGGGTCCTGGGTTCGATTCCCGGGTCGGGCAAAGTGTTATTGGGTTTTTTAACCGACGAAAAAAGGAGGAGGTTCTCAATTCGACGCGTATATTATTTTTTTTTTTTTTTTTTTTTTTTTTTTTTTTTATGTATGACCACGCATAACTTTTTACAGAGTGGTCCGATTTTGATGATTCTTTTTTTATTGGATAGGGTATATCTCGAAGTTGGTCCCATTTAAATTTCAAAATCAAAATCCACCCCTAAGGGTAGTAAAACAGGGGATGAGTGTTTGTTCATCCACTGAATTCTTACCGGTTAACCGATTCTGTTGAAACTTGACACACATTAATATAGTTCTAGACATAATGGAGACCTGGAATTAGATTTTAACCACAAAAAAATGAAAAATAAAACTTTTTAACAAAAAATTGAACCGACGAAAACAGAAACTGAAAAGCGAAAAATAACTAATTATGAGTCGGCGCCAAACAACCAATCAACGAAGATCATTAAATTACTTTAAATAAATAATAAAAACAACGTCACATCAAATAAAACGTGAAATTTTCAACGATAAACAATAACTTTCCAAAAATACGTTCTCCGCTCGGCCACTTGCAACTTGCACGCACTTTGCTTGTTAAAAGTTCGTTTGGCGCCGACTCATAATTAGTTATTTTTCGCTTTTCAGTTTCTGTTTTCGTCGGTTCAATTTTTTGTTAAAAAGTTTTATTCATTAGGAAATTCTCAGTAGCAGCCCGGAGTCTGGATTTGTGCCCGGTTAATGGCAATAGGCTCGCCCCCTATTACATGGGACTTATAACATAACTGGCTGGGTGTACTATACACCTCTGCCTACCCCTACGGGGAAATACAGGCGTGATGTTATGTTATGTTATGTTATGTTTTTTTGTAGCTACTACTACCTTCTCACAAAGACTTACTCGACTCGCACTTGACTATATTTTTAAGATAATAATTTGAAATGTGTAACAACACTATTGAAAAATGCAAAAACGCCATCATAGCGTGCCGCGAGTATAGTGTAAATAGAGTTTAAAATAAAATAGCTTTTGTTTTGTTATTAATGTTGATGTCAAGCGATTTGTGGGAAATTCAAAGATTTTGTTTCGAAAAAAAAGTTATAATTATTTATTTTTCAAACAATGTAGTGTTAAAAATAATTGAATAGGTACTACTTTTTTGAAGAAACAATTTTAGGTCGTTGGAAAGATACAATTATCTTTAAAGGTATACCAAAAATGTTATAACATGAAGAATATTCCTTGAAAATTTCTCTACTGCATGAAATTTTCATGTTATGTACTGTTATTGCGACGATCTAAGTTTGAATAAAATATAAAAATCTATTACAAGAACCTCCATATAAAGTTGAGAATGAAGATTGCTGTGTAATCTCGAATAGACAGATTCGGGGTAGTTCAGGAATATATTTGCGATAAGTACGGTTTCGTAATAAATATTAGAAGTAAGGACTCTATTTTTGCAATATTATCATTTTTTTTTTGTGGATTTTTCGAAGTAAACAGGATAAAAGGGCCTGACTAATGGAAAGCGTTTATCGTCGCTTTTAAATACAAACAACTCTAACAGGATCGCTGGTGTATTGCCAAACTTCAAGACAAAGTTGTTAAGTTTCGTCGCCTGTTATTTCACAGGCACCCATACCCTACGCCTGCTCTATATTCACTCTGAGCTCTTAGTAAAATCATAAAAATATTTGGTTTGAAAACGCAATATACAGCATCTTCGTGGGTTCGCGGTCGCGAATGTGGAGCGGGCTTTACAAACCGGGAAACAGAAATGCTGTTTGACGTCAGAAATATGAAGACCTACCCTGGAAAAATTCCTTTTACAAGGATCTCTACTTACTATTATTATGTATTTTATGGTGATACCTCTTAGGTCCGGCTGGAACCAATTGGCACCAAGACGTCATCATCATCATTTCAGCCGAAAGACGTCCACTGTTGGACATAGGCCTTCCCCAAGCATCACCACAACAACCGGTCCTGCGCTTTCCGCATCCAGCAGATTCCCGCGACCTTCACCAGCTCGTCGGTCCACCTTATGACGTAATCAAATTCAATTGTGTCTAGTATTCCGGCACTCACCGCGCATGATAATGTGTATGCAGCTTTAAATATAAGGCTCTGTTCACGGCAGCGGTATTTATTCCAAGGTTTACGCCTACATAGTTTTTCATAGCCCCGCTTCGTCTTAAGACTCTAATGGGCTATTATGTACCATAATATGGCAGTAAATTGAAGGCACACGTGTAAAACGGCTCGACGAAGGCTTTACTTAAGTTTATCGCGAGCGTCTCCACTATTTCCTTGTCGAATAAACGCGGAGTCACCTGGCAGCTATTAAAATTTGCTTTCATGGTATTAAGAATGCCTTGTAAGCTATGTTTACGCGGCTATGGGAAACTTGACGAACTTTGGTAAGTTTTCTGAGGTTAAGTTACAAGTTACATACAATATGATATAGGTGTGTGGTGTAGTAAAAAGCTTGTAATGCGATCCGTACACGGGGCAAGTTCAGTATGTTAGCTCAGGCACAGTTACTCAAACAAATGTCATTTTTTTTGTTAAATTTTTTCGTACAGGAGGCCAGCCAGTGAAGTAGATTGACTCGTGAACTGGAACCGCGTCCGAGTGCATAAACGCTCACATGATTTATGGCATTTTTTCTGGGCAAGCTTGTACAATCGTCGACCGCACCATCGTTTAACGTCAAACGCAAGCCCATTATGAATAGTAAAAAAAATCTGAATCGTCTTTAAACTAAATAAATTCATCATTTCAAAGATTAAATATGGCCAAACTAATTTGGTGTTTGCAGTGTCTATTTGTCATTATTGGCAATAGCAAGTTGCATCTTTAAATCAATGGCGTATATTTCTACCAACCCATGATAATTTCTTCTTATAAAATACATAAATACATATTCAGCATCATAAAGTCAAAATCAAGTCAAAAGTTTTTATTTCGAATAAGCATTTACATGTAGGTACTTTCAAAACGTTATTTATGAATTTAGTTGCACGGTTTCAAAAAGTTGGTCTTATGGAGAAGAGCCGGCAAGAAACTCCATGGATATACTCTTTTCAAATAATAAATGGTACAATGGTTGTTACATGACTTGGAAAGAATTGTGTTTATTTATTTATGAAAAAAATTACAACTCTGGCGACTTATTCACTGACACATTAATCATCTATCGTTGTTCCAAAAAGTTGGTCCAAAAACTCTAGTCTTTTCATGTTAAATAGTACAAAGGTACGTGATTTGCTAAGAATTGTGTAAGAATAATTTAGATTAATGACTGATACAAATTCACTGAAGTAAACTAAGTAATGATTAATTTTCATTTTAAGTTTCGGCTCGATCATAACAGGAGAGAACCCAACGATCCTATACGCTATGCCATTAATGGTTACATTAAGTTCACTTTTACAGCGATCAATGTCAAAAGGTCGCGAATCCGCTGGATGCCGAAAGCGCAGGACCGGTCGTTGTGGCGATGCTTGGGGGAGACCTATGTGCGTGCAGTGGACGTCTTTTGGCTGAAATGATGATGATGTCAAAATAGTGTACAGTAAAAATATAAACATGTTAAAAAAAATATGTAAATCACAATGTCAAAAAAAGAAAATAAAAATCACAAATGTCAAATTGTAGAAAAAAGAAAAAAAAGGTACAAAAGTAATTGAACAAAAAAAGAAAGTAAGAAGAAAGTAGTAAGTGTAAGTGAAAAGGTATATAAAAACATCGTAGTCCGTTATAGCTTGAAAACGATATCATGATCACACATTCTGTGAAGTCACTTCAAATTGCATAAAGGCTCTTCATATAACTAACAAACGTGATTCAGAGTCCCCAAACAAAGCTGGAATCGCTAAAAAACACGGTGAAATGAAACGCATGCACGACGTTAGCCTTTTTGCCGATTCCAGTAGCCGGTCGAACGGGCCGAATGGCACATTTCACTTATCAGATTTCGGTTGTAGCCTGAGAGCGTGTGTTTTTCATCGGCCCCACGGCCGCCCATGAATTGCCAATAAAGAGACTGAGGCGACATAGCCCCGCCAAATGTCGCCTGCAGGCACTTCTCAAAATTACAGCCCCTATCTAATATCGGAAAACATCTAGAGTTATGATTGTTGTGTCTGACAGTTATTGTAATGGAAGTGTCTGAACCTTTTTAGATTATTTGGTTGTGATAATTTTTTATTTAGTTGTCGATTAAGATTGATGATCTATATTCGTTATTGAAGTAAAACTTCTTTACGCACGCTTGACTTGGGGAGTAAGATGGTGAATGCGTTACGAAAAGTGTGGCGAACGGAGGGGGTACTGCGGGACGCGGGGAACGAGGCGCACGCGACGGGCGGTCACGACACAGCGCCGGCAGATGTACGCGCGCCGCGTACCTACTAATTGAATTCCTTTGTTCTCATTGAAATAGTATTGAGGGAGATATAAGTTAGTGAAGTTTTACTTCAGCCGTGTGCTCTAAAGCACACTCGTTTTTTTGATGTTTATCAATAGCCTAGTTGTGAGTTATATTTTAATTTGAGTAGGTATAGACAAGTAATATGTATGTATATATAGTTTTATACTTATTTGTATATATATGTTGTTGGTATATTATTTTATAATTGTAAGTGAACATTAGTGAAGTACACTGAAAGTTTACCTTCAGTTTTACATTTTATATTTGCTCTATCATTCAAAGGTTTGATGGTAGAAAACTCAATTATGAGTTAAGCTCGCCTTTGTACATGTAATTATGTATTGTTGTGATTTTCTTGTGTGCAATAAAGAATAAGAATACATGGAATGCCAGTTGACCCACAAATCTACGCCTATGGTCTTCAACGAAAAAAAGTGTTTTCATTAATAGGGACCTACAGTGAAGTTCTTTTGTTTTTATGGTTCCATTATTGTCTTCCAGTCAACCTGATGTTTTGTCCTCGAAAGAATGCCACACAAAGGAGGAATTAAACGTGACGTATAATCAATATGACACTTCCTATTCAATGCCTTCCCTCCGTTGCCGAAACGAGGGTGTAAAATAAACAAGTGCCATGCTCATCCATGCCTGTAAAATATGACAAACAAACAGTGTTTTTATTGAAACAAAAGGAAAGATTAATGGTTTATTAGATCTGAATAAAGTATTAGAACACGCGTTCGCTGTTCATTAACCTGCTCAGCATTATGTTAGGTGGCAATATGCCTATAAATAAATTAGTAAAAATACTGTCAAACTCGGTTTTTTAATATTGTTATTTTTTCATACTTTAATTTTATCATTTTGCAGTTTGGCAACATTAACTGCAAAAATTGCTACGAATTAATAGTAAGCTTACGTTAACTCTCCATTACTCTTAATAAAAAAACAACCGCTGAACCAAGTTTAGCCTTGACTTAACTAGGTAACGGCCAAAATTGATATCATATCTATCCACGATTTTCCTGCAATTTGACATATTTTGGTTTTTTTTTTTTTTAATAATGAGCCAGTTTCCGAGAAAGTGGAAGAAAATACATTTTGTTTTGGTGATGGCATCACATCTTAGCTTCGACAGTAGAACGAAAATTAAGGGCAATACTTAAACCTCGTCTAAAATTGGCTGCCCATAAACTTCAGTTAATGTCTGTCGAAACGATTCTTCACAATAAGAGAGATATTATGGCCGCAGACGAGCTTTTCTTCGGTATAATGTTGGGAAAAGCGAAAAGTTTATGACTGGCTGAATGTTAACACCCCCTAAACTGTTAGTTCGGAGTGCCTTACAGCATCTAACGAGCTTCCTTAAGGCTCTATAGTTGTTGACAATGTCAACAAGTTTGTTAAGTAACTTTATCTTTTAGAAAACGTCGTAAATGTGATAAAATTACACGCTTTTCCAGAGGGGTTTTCAATTATAAACTCCTACATAACCATAACCAGCCCATTACTGTCCCACTGCTGGGCTCGGGCCTCTTCTCAGTACGAGAAGGCTAAGGCCTTAGTCCACCACGCTGGCCTAGTGTGGGTTGGCGGACTACACACATCATTGAGAGCTGTATGGGGCACTCTCAGGTGTGCAGGTTTCCTCACGATGTTTTCCTGCAATTGATAATCGAATATAAATCCGCACATGAATTCGAAAAGCCAGAGATGCGGGCCGGGATCGAACTCACACCCTCCTGCATGGAAGGCAAGCGTTCAACCACTAAAACTATAAACTCCTAGCTTTAGAGAATTTAATTTCAGAATACATTAGCTACACAAAAAAGTAATACCTATATTCTGTTTTTTCTCTCTTGTCTTATTTAGTAAACAATCTTGACACGTCTCTTTATTCAAATTACTACTGATAAAACATAATTACTAGTTCTGCATATATAATTAGGTTAAAAATATTATTTAGTGTGTGAAATTGGTAACAAATGTCTTTTAATAATAATTATTGACGAATTGCATAAAAATACATGCCAAGATTGTTTACTAAATAAGACAAGTTAAAAAAAACAGAGATTACATCACATCAGTTGAGAGTAACCTATTCTTATAATAAAACAAAGTTTAACCGGATTAAAAATTAATGATGACAAGCGTCAATATAAATATTTCTAAAAAAAAAAAATTTTTTTGATATATTTGTAAAGACGCTTGTCATCTTAGTCTACCTGCGACCCACGAAATGCTGCAAAGCTTTCGATTAAAACGATTTCGATTTAAACTTTGTTTTATTATAATGTGTAGTGATCGCGAAAACCTAAGAAGTTATTAACCTATTCTTTTTAAATATAACTGACAACAAAAATCTTTTACGTCTGGTAGTGAGTAATTTAGGTATTAATTTAGGTACAAATCCATCAATGGAATTAATGTGTGTAATGTTTCTAGTATTTTTTGTGTAACTTGACACTGATGATGTTATTTATTACCAGCTTTATCACATGATTTTCTTTTCGGTTTTAGTAAAGAAAATGTCATAGGTATTAACAAAGTAAATCAACGTAAGATCGAATTTCTTTTTGAAAACTTTACCTATTGTTCGTATAGAAAATGTAGTTTTTCGTATTACTTACAACATTTACAAAAGCAACTTACGCATCGTATATTGTAGTACAACCCTTAAAGAAAATTCCGTTTCTCTTGATCGTAGTATCGGAAACCAACAAAAGAAGATGAGTTTCCAAATCTGAATTACTCAACCAAATCCACTTCAATTTTAACCCTGATTAGCTATTGTAAGCCCAGTCGTTACTTTCCAATTTGAGCAAGAGGGAATTCTATAGAATCCAATCAAACAACTTGGAAAAAGTAAATGACAATAGTGGATGAAAGATTTCAATTAGAACACTGGAAAACGAACAATGGATTATGGCGGGATAATGGTGGAAAGAAAGGCTTGTCGAGTTGAAAATGCAGTTGTTTTTTTTTACATATTTATTTTTTAAAGAAAGTCTTTTAATGTTTAATGTTATTGTATTGTCATCAGAACCATGATATTTAAAAATATAGATATGTCATACCCTAACAAAATAAACGAAAAAAAATGTTCCGTACGCAGCGACAACACAGTAAATATTATAAACTAGTACAAAGTAAGTAAATTGGTTACTTCAAGTTACTTTCGCGTCATAATTGGAACACTTTCTGTACACACAACGGCTTTTTTTTTGTCGCCGGTCACGTTCAGCGCCTTACTTGACGCGGATTATTAGAAAAATGTCTTAATTAGGACGTTTTCGAGTCTGCAAATTGCGAGCGCAAGTAATGTATCCGTGCTTTTAAATATCACTGCATCAGAACTACGTGTGTATGCAATATTTTAGCCTGTTTAGATTACCAAAACTTGCTTAAAATTGACTTGCAAGATTTGTAGCAGATAGAAATACAACGAAGAAATTAATTTAAATAAAAGCTTCTGTAGAAAATGTGTCTTTATATTCTTCTTCAGTTGTAAGATAATGATATCAAAGTTTTGAATGTGTTTATTAAAATTGTTTCATCTCGTATTTCTTGTTGGACCATTGTTACTTTTGAGCTGGATTTTTTGTTAAAAAACCGCGTTAAAAACAAAAGGGTTCTAGGCTTTGTGTGACTGTTATACCCATATAAAAGTCTGAGCCCTTTTGTTTTTTATTAAAGCAGATCATACAATAGACTGGTTGAGAGCATCAGATAATCTAACGCGACTGGCGTAATTTTCAGATTAGACTACTTTTCAGACATTTTTTTTTGTATTTTCTAATCAAATTTCTTAGTTTTTATTTCAAACTAGCGGATTCTCCTGACTTCGCTTGCTTGGAATATCGATAAAAAGGTATCCTTTGTGTTAAGGAAGCTAAAGTTGAGCCTCAAAAAGGGTTTTTATATGAGAAGGTAATTTGAATGAAATATTTGTTAAGGTTATGAATGTAATTCAATCCAAGCGTTCTAATAATAAGGTATACATTTTTATGTCAAATAGTATTCAAGCCTTCAGTAAATAATCATCACGGATCAAGCGGCGTCAATGTTTAGTACCACTTTACAATACATATTTTTTTAATAGTTATAAATGTATCAATGGGAAGATATTATCAGAAAACAAAGAAAGAAAAATGGTTTATTGTCACAGTTAACGACGCGCAACATTTAAACAACAGTGATAAACACAAGCAGGTAACTAACAGATGGGGTTACAAAGAAAGTAGTAGTAGTATAGTATTTTATTTTATTATTAAATTATGTATCGAATTAGCAGTGTGGCTGTAGGCTTGCACCAAGGGTCGGCTCTAAGTCCTTACCTCTTCTTGCTGATAATGGATGCTTTGACATCAGAAATCCAGGAAAAGGCACCCTGGTGCATGCTGTTTGCTGACGACATTGTCCTTGTTGGTGAAGATGGACTTGAGGTCCAGAGTAGATTGGCAAAATGGCAACAAAATCTGGAGAACGTTGGCTTGAAAATCAGCAGAACTAAAACGGAATACATGTTCTGCGATTTCGGCGGTCTTTCCGGTTTTGTTGCTATTGCGCTAGATGGCGTGCCCTTGCCAGTCTGCTCCGACTTTCGGTACCTCGGTTCACTTGTGCAAAGCGATGGCGAAATTGACCGGACAGTCAAGCACCGAATTAACACAGGATGGTTGAAATGGCGGCAGGTCACGGGAACTACATGTGACTCCCGAATTCCTCTTAAACTGAAGGGGAAAATCTATAAGACCATGATAAGACCTGCTGTCCTGTATGGATCGGAATGTTGGGCTACGAAAGGAATTAATGAAAGGCAAGTGCATGCAGCTGAGATGAGAATGTTAAGAGGAATGTGTGGTGTAACGAGAATGGATAGGATAAGGAATGAATATGTAAGAGGGAGTCTGAAAGTAGCGCCAGTGACAGAGAAGTTAAGTAGCAACAGACTATCATGGTATGGACATGTGATGAGGAGGAATGGGGAGCATGTTACGAGGAAAGTTTTAAGTATGAATGTTGATGGCTATAAGAAAAGAGGGAGACCGAAGAAAATATGGATGGATTGTGTGAAAGATGATATGAATAGAATGAAAGTAAACACAGAGATGACGGCTGATAGAGATTTATGGAAGAAAAAAACATGCTGCGCCGACCCCAAATAAATTGGGATAAGGGCAGGAGGATGATGATGTATCGAATTAGCACATCTGACAACCCCATTTTCTGTCCAGTTTATTCTTGTCCATCCTAAGGTTGCCTGGAAGAAATCGCTGATCGCGATAAGGCCGCCATTTGTACAATAGTTTAAATGCATATTCAATGTAATGTTTTTTATGGTGTACAATAAAGCATATATAAATAAATAAAGTAAAAAAAAAAACACTAAGGTAAAGAAAGACAGTTGACATAAAATATAAGAAAAGTATAGTTGACATGACAGTGGCAACACCCGAGTCAGAAAACCGCCCTTACTGCTTACATCACGAATATTATAGTCTATTTTTAAACTGTTTGTAGCTAAAGGTAACTGAGATCCAGGACGTTGAAATACTTATTGCTTCTTAGCGGTTAACCAACGTGGCGGCGGGGAAAAAAGGTTATTGTTAGTCTTATACACAATAAATGAAAATTCTACAGTATTTTGTAACTACAACATGACTAAAACGATCATATTCCACCAACGAAATTTAAAATAAACACATCTATTACTGAGATCGACGCCAAAAAGTAGCTTAAAACGCAAATTCCTTGTGTTTTTTGTAATACGGGTATTGACTGTAATTTTTAATAAAATAAAAAATCTGTTTCTCTCATTATCAATTTTAGTTTTAAGGTTCATGTAAATTATGTTTTTATTTGAAAATCTGTTTATCTCGTACTTAGGCCGTGGTCTCTTACAAACGCCATAAGCTGTCTGGCGTGACGCTGTACGCGGCTGACGAATGCTTATTTATGGCAATATTTAAAGTTTTCTTGGTGTGCAATAAAGAATACTATACCTATCTATCTATCTATTCTAAAGTGATACTAAATATTGGCGCCACTTGATCAGTGTTGATTAACTGAAGGACTGAATACTATTTGGCATAAAAATTGTATGTATACCTAATTATTAGAATACTTGGATTAAATCGCATTTAGAACTTTACAAACATTTCATTTAAATTGCCCACTCACCATAAAAACCTTTTTCTACTACTTTTTTTGGCTCAACTAGCTAGCTCTTGAAAAACACGTGAAGTGCCTCCTGCATTTGAAGCGAAAGGCATTCATTTGCTAATTAAGGGAAAAATTAACGACTCTAGTGCATTCAGATTTATTCGCACCAAGGGTTGAGTTTAAATTTTATTCCCATTCGGAATAATAGTAGAAACTAAAGTTGTCGACATAACCCGCAGGATAAGCGAGCTGAAGTGGCAATGGGCTGGCCATCTAAGACGCAGAACTGACGACGACCGTTGGGGTAGACGTACCTATCATTAACTGGAGACCGCGAATCGGAAAACGTTGCATGGGACGCCATCAGGTTTTAGGTGGAGTGACGATCTACACAAGGTGGCTGGTAAAAGCTGGATGAGAGTGACCGAGGATCGAGGTCGCTGAGGCGTGCAATTGGAGAGTCCTATGACCAGAATTGGACTGCTATAGGCTGATGATGATGACTGGAATAATAGAAACATAATAATTTCTTAGGTTTTCGCGACCACTACACATCGCTTTGATGCGCAAATCAAGGCAAACTTTAATAATCAAGTCACAAACAGCACGCTACACTGTAAAACATATTGATACTGTTATTTAATAATCAAGTCACAAACAGCACGCTACACTGTAAAACATATTGATACTGTTATTTAATAATCAAGTCACAAACAGCACGCTACACTGTAAAACATATTGATACTGTTATTTAATAATCAAGTCACAAACAGCACGCTACACTGTAAAACATATTGATACTGTTATTTAATAATCAAGTCACAAACAGCACGCTACACTGTAAAACATATTGATACTGTTATTGACTACGACTGCATCGAAACGATTTTGATGACGACGTGTATGGTCTAATGGTTCGAGTGTCGGATTGCTGATCACGAGGTCGAGGTGGGTTCGATTCCCACAGGACACAAATATTTCTGTGATTGTGTCGGTCTGGGTGTTTATTATCTATTATAAGTATGTATTTACAAAAAAAAAGTATATAAGTATTGTACCCATGTACTGTGTAAAAATGACAAAAAAAAAAAGTTAAAGATTATACAGTAGATTAAAATATATTTTTGAAATATCTGTAAAGACGCTTGTCATCTCTTTCTGTGACCACGAACGCTGCAAAACTTTCGAAATGTCAGGAAAACCAATTTGAATAATATACGCTATGTAACATAATTTTCACATGCCTACAAAAAGGCAAGATATGATGGACTTGTAATTAATTGTAATATCTTTGTACACGATATCTTGTGGCGAATATATGATTTGATTGATTGATTGATTGTAATCCGGTTAGACTTGTTTTAACAGAAACATCTTAATTACATATCTACAAAGTACTTGGAAATGTAACACTGCTTCATCTATTTCTGTTTCACGCAGAAAGTTAACATAAATTGGGAGAATTGACACTGACAATTTAGATTTTAGAGACATAAAATGAAACAAAGAGAAAATCAACGCAACGAACTCTTTGATGTAACTTTACGAATAAAATATTATTCCATATAATTGTAATAAATACCTGAATCAGGCACAAAGGAAGGATTTTTCAACTTTCAATCGCTTCAAAGTATCGAGGCGAGGTACTTAATTATTTTTGAGATACGAAAAATAATAAGCTATTCAAATCGTTTATTGGAAATCTCGAAACTTTCGGTATTTTATGCTTTGACGTTAGCTGGTGACGACATGCACTGGGTCAGATAAGTAGCAGCCAGTAATTTTATTATAGGTATGTTTGTTGTATTTATTTATGAAAATTAAGATTTTTGTTGCTCTATGTCATACTTTTAAAGTTTACAATGTACACTGAAAATTCTTAAATAAATTAACAAAAAATCTAAAACAATTTTTTTTAATAAAAACGAAATTGACATGAACCATAAAATTTCAAAATATATAACGAGAATTTTTATTTTTTTTCATTAGCAGTTACAGTCATTAAGATCACACTTAAATAAATATTGTTTGGAGAAGAATGAAAAAACCTAATCCCTCAACGCAAAATCTAATTCATCTGAACATCTAATTCCAAAAAGGATGAATTAATTAATTTAAACCACTCTCTAAAATATGGACTAATGAAATTAAATAAAGCCTTCGTTCTACATGACCACGATCATGTAAAAGCTCCTTCACAACGCACACATGTCGCGTTGTTACGTCTAAGCTGCGCTTGTAAATTACACCTAAAGCTGCAAACCCACAGCGAACGGAACTGAAGCGTGGCGGAACTGAAGCGTATCGTCGGCGGATCACGTCGGCGTCGTGTTGTAATGTACTGAACTGTATTAGACAGCACACAGCACCGTCCTGGCGGGCGTTTTGATGGGATGACCGATCCGCTGCTGCTCCGCCGGGCGGAAAGACAACGGGCGGGGAGCGTGCGACCGATATGCTGACGTTGTATTATTTGGGAATGCATAGTAGTAGTCACACAGACAGCGGAACATTTTCTTCTGGTGCTATCATTCCGCCGCCGTTCAGTACCGCGTGCGATCCGCCCGCAGTACGACATGCACTCCCCGTCCACGTAGGGTCGACGCTCTGCCTCAGTTCCGTCCCGCCCACTGTGTGCCTGCACCTATTAAAACAATATCGCGATCATGCGGCGTCCGCACGAAGCTAGCACGGCAACGCGGAGTGTGCGTCGCGTTGTCGTGGCTTCTGCGCTGCGCTTACGTTTATTGAACGCCTACGCTGGAGAAACGTTAATATGTAGGGACTCTTAGCTTAGTACTCGCTTAAATTTCGTCAGAAAACCTACTGTAAAAATTGTGACATTCCATTATAGAGGTCGATAGTGATTTACGATGTGTCTTAAATAAGGACACGCTGAGAAACTAAACACAGTAACATCATATGAACATGTGGTCTGAAATGTTGTTTTCGGGGTTTCGTACCCAAAGGGTACCCTCTATTGCTCTGACTACGTCGTCTGTCCGTCTGTTCGTCCGTCCGTCCGTCTGTTTGCCACAGGGCTGTACCTTTTGAAATTTTCATAGAAAATGTGTTACTGTGGCCTCTATCATGACAAATACTAAAAAATGATTTAAATATGATTATTTATCTTTTAGCTTGTTTTCATGTGTTTGAGCACTGAAAAAATTTGAGGATTGAAATCTTAGATAGGTAATGTGGATAAGTGTGTTGTTTTTCCGAATTTATGTAAATGATTATGATTAGTGTTTCTGAAACAGATTTTTCTAAAGCAAATATATTTCATGATAAGATACAGATGACTTCGTAGCCAATTTCTATTTAAGCCGAATTACGGAAAAACTAATAAGTGATAATAATGTAATTGAAACCGAAAATTGGAACCATCAGAATTCTAATATTACATATTTTTATGAGATATTTTTGTCGTGGAAAATAATTATAATATTGGAGCTTATTGGAGCTTATTATTAGTGCAGATCATAATTATGTGATCCATAGATCTTGAATCATGGCTAATCCCGCACATTGATTTTTACTTTAGATTTTTAGAGAATTTAGAATAGTTTTACTATTGATCCTTGATACAAAGAACTTCGAATATTTTTGAAACCCCGCAATCAAAATATAATATAATTTATCAGTACGTTTTTATTCATTGAACTAATTTCTAAACGTGACGAAATTGACAGCTGGCTGTACGGCGCGTTCAGAAACTAACTCAATTTCAAACAATTTACTTATTAATATTTTTTTTACTCTGAGGTTCTAAAAATATTTTAAATGCAGAAAGTTATTCTTTCGGATCAATAGTAAAACTATTCCAACTTCTCAAAAACAAACAAACTGTTACCACTGACATGCGGTTGACCGTAAAGTAGCATTACCACTATTTTGTTCACTATTATTCACTACACTATAGCGCAAACCACACAAAGCACGGGCACGGATCGGGCTCGCGTCGGGTGGAGCGCGGTAGCCGTGCGTGTTTCCCGCCACTACAGGCAGACAGAGCGCAGGCAGCGCGTGTCGGGAGCCGCACGCGGCTCCCGCGCTCCATCCGACGCGGGTCCGACTCGCGCCCGACACACACCCACGCTGTTTGTGGTTTGCACTTTCATCATCATCATCATTTCAGCCGAAAGACGTCCACTGCTGGACATAAGCCTTCCCCAAGTATCGCCACAACGACCGGTCCTGCACCTTCCGCATCCAGCGGATTCCCGCGACCTTCACCAGGTCGTCGGTCCACCTTGTGGGGGGCCTACCCACGCTGCGCCTTCCAGTACGCGGTCGCCACTCCAGAACTTTACTGCCCCATCGGCCATCATTTCTGCGAGCAATGTGCCCCGCACACTGCCAATTAAGCTTGGCAATTCTTCGGGCTATGTCGGTCACTTTCGTTCTCCAGCGAATCTCCTCATTTCTGATTCGATCACGCAGGGACACTACGAGCATAGCCCTCTCCATTGACCTTTGAGTGACTTTGAGCCTTCTTATCAGGGCCATTGTGAGCGACCACGTTTCAGTGCCGTAAGTAATTACTGGCAACACACTCTGGTCAAAGACTTTCGTCTTGACACACTGCGGTATTTTGGACGAGAAGCTTTGCGCTTTAGCGTAGTGAATAATAGTAAACAAAATAGTGGTAATGCTACTGTACGGTCGACCGCAGGTCAGTGGTAACAGTTTGTTTTGTTTTTACTCAAAAGGTTTTTATCAGTCTTCGCACTATGTCCATGTTGTCGAGCAGCTGGATGGCTTCGACATTCACATGTTGATGAAGTCTACGTTCTTGAGCTTCAGCAAATTTTTAATTATGTTGGTGACGAAATCCATTTTAAGCCACGATGGAGGTCGTCGTTTCTTATTTACCAGAAAGCATTGACAATATCCCTGAGTACTTTATTCTGGAATGTCTGAATTATTTTAATATTGCATTATTTAGTACAGCCCCAAAGTTGGATTCCGTACGTCCAAATCGGCATGAGTATATGCTTGTATAATAATAATTTGTCATGTATTGATAGTATAGGCAGGATTCCCTTCCGAGTAACCAATACATATTTTTGTATCGCATATCGAGTTCCTTTCTTTTATTTTTGACGTGAGCTTTGTAGCGCAGCTTTACGTCAGGTGCCAAGGTTGTGAAAAAAGTTCTGGGCATAGAATTTTGTTACTTAATTCTTTGTTATTTTTCTGAAAGTCAAACAAGATATATGATAATATCAATAACACTGTCAAAGTTATGTCGCCAACTCAATATAAAATGTCATATTTTTTATATTGAACTGAAATCACAAAGTTACAAAGTTTGTCCGTAAGTATTTGATTTGATCTGAATTATGGAGGGTCAAATATTTTTACAGCGAGACAGGCATAATTTCTGAATCGAAATTTTAATCTTACAAGCTTTCAGAGTTTTTGTTATGAAATAAGAAATGGTATTTGATAATAATTTCTTAGGTTTTCGCGATCACTACACATTATAATAAAACAAAGTTTAACCAGATAAAATCGCGTATATTATTTAAATTGGTATTCCAGTTGGTTGGTTTGATTTTAGTACGTTTAATTTGATATTACAAATAATTTAACTTAAAACGATATTATTTTATCCATTTAAAAGTAATTGATAGTATATAGATAATGTTATCATAGTTCAAAGGTTTAAATTTCAAAGAAAAATAAATTCCTGTCATTGACATTTTGTAAGACTCAAGGAAATGAGCCGGAGCGTAGCAAAACGGTGATCTGCTACGACCGTATTTCAACCGTAGTCGTGACGTCACACTAGCTACGGCGTAGCACCTTGATAAGCTACTTTTATTAGATATCCGAACGTGGTACAATTTCCGTGATCGTTCGGTTCGGTACTAAAATGTTCAAGCTATGGCTATTATTGTAACCATAGAAATCTAAATAATAAGGTAATAGAAATGTTAACTATTGTCTTAATACAGGAACGCGTGTCGCCAGTTTGCCGCTACCGACACATAAATACGCAATTATGCCCAAAATATATCTACTTATCTAGCACTCAAAGCAAAATAAATTAAGCCTAAAAAAATCCGCTGTTAGATACGAGTATGCTGCAAAATACAATTTTAGTAACTCTGCGTCCAAAACAGCACTGATGATCAAGCAAACGGTTCGCGCACTGGTGTCCTACGAGACAAATGTACGCGGCGACAAGTTCACGCGTCTTTTTCACTTCTATTACTTTATTTTTTGATTTCTATGACTGTAACAGTTACGTTTGGCCGTGTTCAGGTAGAAAGATGGCAGCCGGCGCCGCCGGTCCACCGGTACTTATCGGCGCCGAGCCGCACCGGTAGTCGGCGTCTGCAGTTTCCATACTATGCGCCGAACAAGCGCCTATAAGCGACGACAAGTTCCGATCGGCTCCGATGATCTAAACAAAGAGATACCAATCAATTAAATACCCAGTATCCTATTAATTTATCATCATCATCATCATTTCAGCCGAACAACGTCCACTGCTGGACAAAGGTCTCCCCCAGAGCGGGGGATATGCCATAATCGCCACGCTTGGCAGGCGGGTTGGCGATCGCAGTAGGTTGTTTAAATAATCAATTAAATACCCAGTATCCTATTAATTTATCATCATCATCATCATTTCAGCCGAACAACGTCCACTGCTGGACAAAGGTCTCCCCCAGAGCGGGGGATATGCCATAATCGCCACGCTTGGCAGGCGGGTTGGCGATCGCAGTAGGTTGTTTAAATACTCAGAGAACGCTGCAGCCCATTCTCTGGTGAATCTCTTAGTCGCCTTTTACGACGCCCATGAGAAGAGAGAGGGTGGTGCAATTCTTTACGTCCGGCACCACACGGAACTATTAACTTATAAAGAAAAATAAATATTTCCAGCGATTGATGCATGCTACAGCTATCGGGTTCTTACATGAGTTTGCGAAACAGAAATAGAACCTGTACCTTCATTCTCGACAGTCATGCCGGTATCGTTTCAAGGTTTATGGCTTTTCAATCGTTTACTTGTATAATATCACCATTTTCTTTATAAGGCTCAGTACAGATTGTGGTTGAGATTTTATTGTCTTTATTTCCGTGAATTTTAAACCCTCGTTAGATTGAATTTGTTTACCCTTCAGGGTTGATTTTTGAAACCATTTTCATAACCTACATGATCAAACAAATCAAATGATTTTGGCTCATCATCTGTTAGTCAGTCAGCCAGTCAGTCTTGGAACGAAGTTCCTATGCGCGGCTTGCGGTAGGTGTGATTCGGGAGAAAATGTAACCTCACGTAAGATTAGTAGTTAAGTTCAACATTTCTGAAAATATGTTCAAAAATATAATAATGGAACTAATACCTTATTATCAGTACTGGCTGAAAATAACATTGTCAATATTATTCATGAAGTCATGATTTTAAAAATAAAAAATCCAAGGAGTTTTTTTGTTTCCATTTCTCTACGTCCCCTCTCAATAATTTTTAACAGCTTGACAAAAAGTTCAAGGATTTTAGACGATACAGGTCCACCAAACCACACTAGGCCATCGTAGGCAAGATATGACGGACTTGTAATTAATTGTAATATCTTTATACACGATATCTTGTGGCGAATAAATGATTGATTGATTGATAAGACCTGAATATTTCTTATATTGAGAAGAGGTCCTTGCCCAGCTGTGAGCCAGTAATGAGCTGGTTATGTTAGACGATACTTTAAGTATGTTGATTGATTCTCTGCTGTGACAAGTACCTATAAAATCGGCTTTATATCGATAAACCATTGAATGTCAAAGTCAATAAACCAATGAAAGACGTCTACATTTGATAACATAAAATTAACATGAATTCAAGTTCAACCAATGCCTAGTGATGTAATTTGGTAAATGATTTCTTAAAATTTGACGACATTCTGTAGGCTTACTAACGTTGATGTGGCTGGCGTAACCAGGTGTCAACGTTTTAAGGCGCTACTAGAGCTAAGTGGCGCCCCCATCAGTAAAAAATAATTACTCGCTGAGTACATCATCTTTCGAATATTCGGTTTTAGCAATTGAAGTATAGGTACTGTAGTTTAATTAGAAACTACTATCTCTGTAAAAATTATAGTTTGCTGTTGTTGTAGATAGCAAATGTGCCAAAAGTGGCAGTTTTTCACGGCTGTTCCATCTATCCCTACCAAGGTATCCCCACTGGTAGGGATATTTTGAAAATCATTCCATCTATCCCTACTAATGTATTTCCACTGGTAGTGATAGATGGAATTTCATTCCATTCATCCCTACCAGTAGGGATAGGTGGAACTGTTTTGTCCAACTATCTCCCCCAGCCACCGACTGGAATGTTTTTCCCCGGAATACATATTTTTTCTATCATGATGTATTTAACGAGTAATTATATTTTTACTGATGCGGGCACCACTTAGCTCTTTGTAGGGTGTTAAGATGAACGCACACTAGGCCTCGCCGAACGCGCCGGGTGAGCCAAAGTTAAGGTTTGTTGAACAAGCACACAAGAACAAGGAACATTTAGTCGACCGCATTATCGTTTATCATCGGTGTGAGGTGGTGGTCAAACGCAATCAACTCAGCCTATCACAGTCCACTACTGGACATAGGCCTCTCCCGAATTGCGCCACAACACTCGGCCCTCTGCCTTCCGCATCCAGTCTCCCCCAGCTACTTTCATCAGGTCGTCGGTCCACCTGGCTGGGGGGTGCCCTACACTGTGTTTGCCGATTCACAGTCTCCATTCAATGACTCGTCTGCTCCAGCGGCCATCGGTCCTTCGACAGACATGGCCAGCCCACTGCCACTTCAGCTTACTAATCCTACAAGCTTTGTCGGTCACTCCGGTTCTTCTCCGAATAATCTCGTTACGGATTTTATCCTTTAAAGAAACTCCAAGCATAGCTCGCTCCATAGCTCGCTGAGCGACTTTGAATTTGTGGACTAGCCCAACTGTCAGTGTTCACGTCTCGGCACCGTAAGTCATGACAGGCAGGACGCACTGGTTGAAGACCTTTGTCTTCTAACTTTGCGGTAAACGCAAACCCATTGGCTAATAATAAAAAAACGTGTGTGGTCAGGGTTCCTCACGCAAACACACTCAGACACACTAGAAAGAGCAAGAAAGAGAGACCGCGCGATGTGCGTCTATGCCTGCTCATAATACAAAAATCTTACGTGATGTTGCATTTTCTCCCGAATCACACCTACGTTCCAAAAGTTCGCGAGTAGACATACAACGTGTTATTGAAATAACTGAAAACTTCTTAAGAGGTCATTGTACTCATCAGTATTAACAACTTTTACTATGGGACGAACACTGAAATCACGAAAAAAATCACCTGTCCATTACATTTTTGTTTATATTTTATGATTCGACAAATTCGAATATCGGGAGCAAATTTCCATTTACCAATTTCATTGACGCAAAATTACCACTTCCCTGAAACCTTTAAAGCTCAAAATGTCCGCGAGAAAACTTCATATGTTCACATTCACATCTCACAACATACAATTCATAATCATCATCAGCATCATCGGGCTGTATGAGTCACTGCTGGACATAGGCCACTCCAATGGCACGCCACAAACATCGATCCTCGGCCACCCGCATCCAGTTGCTACCAGCCACCTTGCCAATATCATCGCTCCACTGAGCCTGAGGTCGTCCTACCCTACGTTTACCGATTCGCGGTCTCCACTCATGAACATGTCTATCCCCAACGGCCATTGGTTCTCCGGCTAATTTGGCCGGCCCACTGCCACTTCGCAGGGCAGGATCGGTCGTTGTGGCGATGCTTGGGGGAGGCCTATGTCCAGCAGTGGACGTCTTTCGGCTGAAATGGTGATGATGATATTGACTGCCACTTCAGCTTGCTAATTATGTAGGCTATGTCAACAATTTTGGTTCTCAACGTACAATTATAACAGCCTATTTAATTCTAGCGCAGACAGTAAGTTCATTATCTGAAAATGCCCGTTTATGACTAGGCATGTGTAATAGCATTGCAAAGGATTTTCAAAGTTCCACCAGAATTTCATGCACTGTTTAATGTGTGTGCCGTGTACGCGGAGTATTAAAAGTTTTTGTGTTAAATACTAAAAGTCGGGTTGCGGAGACGCGGATAAAGTTAGACGTACAATAGAACGTATTACGTTAGTTAATATGATGTAAGTACTTAGTTAAAGGGGTACCCGTATTTGTAAACAATATTGAGTACCTGCGTAAAGTTTTATTAATATGTGTAAAACATTCCACTTTAAAATAATAAGGTGATAACAGTTGCGCTAATTGGTTATGGTCATTACACTGCTTGATATTATACGTTCAGAACTAAGAATTATGTCGATTTTTCGCACATATCGCATTCCAGCCTGTATGGTAACAGAATAATAAAAAAACCATTGATTTGGAAATTACTAGCGTAAAAACTTGTTTCAACACAAATTTTGACGTAAATAAATAACTTATGGAAAATGAATATTGCAAAATCGCTACCGTACAGGCATAGTTTATTTATTCAAAAAATCAAATAATTTTATTTTGAATAGATACATTCTGCAGATTTTTCATAATAACTATAGGCCCAAAGGCTACTGACACTGGAATTTTACGCGCACGTTTTCGTAATAGTCTATCACAACCAAAAGGAGAGCCTTTGGGAGAGGCATTTCAGCAGTGGAACTTTTTCGGCTGAAATTATGATGATGATGATGAACCGGGAGGGGAGTCTGTATGACTGTGTTCACTAGCATGTTACTGTTCATCCTGGCTCATTGACTAGCGCAACCTTAACAGATATAAAAGAATAAGACTTGATAATGGCTACATAGAAATACCGAATCATCTAATGAAGCGCTCTACACAAAAATTATCATTGAGAGCATGGCGTGAACTCTTAGAATAAAACAACATTCTGCAATTATCCTAAATAAGTTAGGTGGTGTCACCTTACACCTTTACACACTGCCTTAAGAGGAAACATGGGTGGTGTTTTCTCCATGCAAACGCTCTCGACTGTTTTCTTTCTGGTTTACCCTAGACTAGTCTATAGAAACATCTAGAAAAAAAAATGCTTTGTAAAAATCATTGCTATAGGACCTAGAGCAATGATTTTGTTACAGTAAAATAAATATCAACTTTGTGGGTGTCTCTACGTTTTTGGATTTGTTGATAAATTACTTATAGAAGCCCTAAAAAATTCAACCTTATAGCTGTACACAGCGGTCTAAATCGGCAATTTTGAGAATTCTGTAGACAGAGGACTGGTGTATTAATTTGACAACTATTAATGAAAAAGAAAAAAACGTAGCCACACAGCACATATTCTTCTTATTCAGTTTATGAAATATCTTTTAAATTGACCCAGTTTCGGAGGACAAAATAGTCGAGAGCTAAACCTAGAATTATGAATTTTATCCTAAGGCTGTTTAGTCGGAACTGCAGTTGTCCTTATCGCACTTATTTGAGGCCGAGAGCTCGCAAAGCAACAGCGATAGTTTCTTCAAATACCTAATTTTCAAAAGTCTCTCTGGCCCGCATTTCCTCTTAAAAGAAGTACCCACTAGGAATAGAAGCATCGAACTGTGCGACAAAAATATTTCCTAAATAATCTTTTGATATCAAAATGGTTCCGTACTACTAAACATGTATTAAATTTAAAAAAATAGGTTGGCGGGAAAATTCGAAAATATCGTTTTGTGGATTTTGTATTATATGTGTTTGTTCGAGTTAATGTGTAATAATGGTGGATTATTCAATGTTAAGTGCTCGTTAACGTGTACAAGTGTGGGTAAATGGTACAAAGTTGGAAAACGTGACTTTCGTATTTTCTCATCATCCCCTCAGAAACCTAGTAAAGTTTCCATCACTTTACTAGGGTGGGTAAACTAAAGACTTGGCTAGAAGGTCTAAGCAACGAGGCCATAAAGCGACTCACAAGACATTAA
The DNA here is from genome assembly GCA_949699075.1 of Asteroscopus sphinx. Taxonomy (NCBI): domain Eukaryota; kingdom Metazoa; phylum Arthropoda; class Insecta; order Lepidoptera; family Noctuidae; genus Asteroscopus; species Asteroscopus sphinx. Next base: position 12,256,415 of record OX453022.1, on the reverse strand, counting down.
AACTTTTTAACAAAAAATTGAACCGACGAAAACAGAAACTGAAAAGCGAAAAATAACCAATTATGAGTCGGCGCCAAACGAACTTTTAACAAGCAAAGTGCGTGCAAGTTGCAAGTGGCCGAGCGGAGAACGCATTTTTGGAAAGTAATTGTTTATCGTAGATCACGTTGTATTTGATGTGACGTTGTTTTTATTATTTATTTAAAGTAATTTAATGATCTTCGTTGATTGGTTGTTTGGCGCCGACTCATAATTGGTTATTTTTCGCTTTTCAGTTTCTGTTTTCGTCGGTTCAATTTTTTGTTAAAAAGTTTTATTTTTCATTTTTTTGTGGTTAAAATCTAACTCCATGTCTCCATTATGTCGTAGTGTCTAGAACTATATTTATGTGTGTCAAGTTTCAACAGAATCAGTTAACAGGTAAGAATTCAGTGGGTGAACCCTTAGGGGTGGATTTTGATTTTGAAATTTAAATGGGACCAACTTCGAGTTATACCCTATCCATTAAAAAAAGAATCATCAAAATCGGACCACTCTGTAAAAAGTTATGCGTGGTCATAAAAAAAAAAAAAAAAAATATATACGCGTCGAATTGAGAACCTCCTCCTTTTTTTCGTCGGTTAACAAAAACAATAACCTTCTTTTTAATATTTTGTTGTTCAACTATTATGCACTACAATCAGTACGGAACCCTAAAAAGCAGGTCGTCAATCTCAACAGCCGGCGTACTAAGCAATAAGAATCGAGTGTCGAGTCCGAATGTATCGAGTCCTCTTGTACTCGGGTTCCGCCATTAGTTTGAGCCCACGCTACGGGGGGTGCGTTGGCTATTTATTTCCATGCCCAATTAGTTCAGAACCCCATGTCACTGGGTGAATTATCTGTCGGGTTTCTTTTACAGTTATACGACCTTGGAAAATTAAGTATCGAAAGACGTCCACTGCTGGACATAGTGTCACACACACACACACACCTCCTACAAGCATCGCATCGCCACAACGACCGGTCGTGCGCTTTCCGCATCCTTCACCGACTTTCACCAGGTCGTCGTTCTACCTTGTGGGGGGCCTACCCACGCTGCACCTTCCAGTACGTGGTCGCCACTCCAGAACTTTACTGCCACATCGGCCATCCTTTCTGCGAGCAATGAATCCCGCCCACTGTCACTTAAGTTTGGCAATTCTCGAGCTATGTCGGTTACTTTCGTTCTCCTGCGAATCTCCTCATTTCTGATTGCCATATAATTACATCATAATAACCGATAAGTCTATGTCCAGCAGTAGACGTCTTTCAGCTGAAATGATGAATAATGGTTATATATATATTACTGATGTGGTTATCAGAATACACGCTGACATTTTTGTTGTTTTAATACGAAAAACATACTTTACATCAAAAATAGAAACGATAAGTTGTGTAAATTAATAAAAATATACCCAAAATCAGAATGCTAGACCGTGCCGGGTGCGAGCCGTGCCCCGTACGAGACCTGGACGAGGCACTTCACAAACTAAACACAAAACTTCTTCATACATAATGTTCGTGAAGTGCCTCGGCCAGGCCTCGTTCGGGCTTGGAGGCTCAGGTGCTTGCCGAAGTCTATCGGAACGGAGCGGACCATCAGGCGGAAAGTGGCAGTCGCCCGCCGCCTGAAGTTGTGAAGACGTGGCGCAGGGAGGCGCAGGCTGCCGTACTGGTACAGTGGAAGGAGCGGCTGGAGACGCCCCAGTGCCGGTCTCTGGACCGTAGGGGCTATCCAGCCAATTCTTGAGGAGTGGGTGCGGAGGCGACACGGGACGTTGTCCTTCCGTCTGGTGCAGGTGTTGTCAGGGCATGGTTGCTTTGGCAGATACCTGCACAAAGTGGCGAGACGGGAGGCTACTCCCGTGTGCCACCAGTGCGGCTGTAGTGAGGACACGGCCCTTCATACTCTGGCGCAGTGTCCTGCCTGGGTGGTGCAGCGCCGTGCTCTCACGGCAGCAATCGGGGGAGACCTCTCGCTGCCAGCCGTGGTCAAGGCCATGGCTGACAGTGAAGAGGCGTGGGAGGCGGTCGCGTCCTTTTGCGAGGAGATTATCTCGCAGAAGGAAGCGGCGGAGCGGGTCAGGGAGGAAGACTCTCTCGCTGATCCGATCCGCCGCAGACGGACAGGGAGGCACAGGCGTCTATATGGCGATCTGATGCCACCCTAAATAAAGCCAGTGGGCGATAGATTGGGGAGTCTATCGTCCGCATTGCACGGCCCTTGAGTTGTGGTGATGTCCCAGGCGTGCCCGGACATCGCCAAAAGAGTGTGTAAAATTAAAAAATGAAGGCCCTGAAGTGGGCCGCGCTGGATGAATTGCGAAAGTCATGCGTAGCAGTTCTCGTGGCCCATCCACCCAAGGCGAAAGTAGGCACACGGCGGAGTTTTTAGTGGGTCCGAGCCCCACATAACCACACTGCTTCCCCGGCAGTGTGACATGCAACAGGCATTTTCTCCGCTTAAAAAAAAAAAAAAAAGCCTCGTTCGGGCCTCGTACGGGATATGGCTCGCACCAGGCAAGGTCTTGCATAAATTATCCTTAACTTGAATTTCCACTGTATTATATTAAAAAAGTACATGTATCATTCGAATTAGACATTTGAAACAGTACTATGAAAAATACGGGGATCCGATGTATTGACTTTCGTCGACGGGGCATAAAGTTAACCAAATATTTTTTAAGTTATCTAGTTTTTTAGCGTGCATCCACTAAAATTATCGCCATTTAACTAGAAGAAGTAAACATTTCTACGAGGTAAATGGTAATAATTCTGATTTTCTGGAAAAAAATGTATTATTAACACTACAAATTCAAAATTCAAATTAACTTTATTTGATTAAAATGTAGTACAGAGGATGGTACATTATAAATAGGTGCAAAGACACATTTTGCCATATAATACACAGCATGCCAATTATTACAAAATACCTAATTTAACCAAAGTAAGTAGTAATAGCTATCACTGGACCGATTGTTGTCTTTAATAAACAATTATTATTATTATAAAACTACTACTCGATAGTTTGTTATTCTTTCCAAAACAATTTGAAATTAAGCGTGTATGTATAATGTTGCTATGTGTGTGTGTTGTGTTTGATGTGTACTTAGAATAAGAGATGTCCGTAACGATAAAGATGAGTATAAACTAGAGTATATTCTTGAGCATTTCCATGTAATGTATTGTTCTTACGAATGGTACAATACAAGGAAAAGTTCGAAACTAGAGCATTTTTTCGATAATTTCCATGTAATGTACCTGTGGTTTCTGCTAATACTCGACGGTGTGTTTGAAATAATAATAATAATATATTTCATTTCATCATCATCATCATTTCAGCCGAAAGACGTCCACTGCTGGACATAGGCCTCCCCCAAACATCGCCAAAACGACCGGTCCTGTGCCTTCCGCATCCAGCGGATTCCCGCGACCTTCACCAGGTCGTCGGTCCACCTTGTGGGGGGCCTACCCACGCTGCGCCTTCCAGTACGCGGTCGCCACTCCAGAACTTTACTGCCCCATCGGCCATCCGTTCTGCGAGCAATGTGCCCCGCCCACTGCCACTTAAGTTTGGCAATTCTTCGGGCTATGTCGGTTACTTTCGTTCTCCTGCGAATCTCCTCATTTCTGATTCGATCACGCAGGGACACTCCGAGCATAGCCCTCTCCATTGCCCTTTGAGTGACTTTGAGCCTTCTTATCAGGCCCATTGTGAGCGACCACGTTTCAGTACCGTAAGTAATTACTAGCAACACACACTGGTCAAAGACTTTCGTCTTGAGACACTGCGGTATTTTGGACGAGAAGATATTGCGTAGCTTCCCGAACGCTGCCCAACCGAGTCGGATTCGATATTTCATTTATTTCAAACAAAAACAAACTTACAATATAATTGTTTACATTATATAAGCTTATTCTAAAATAAGTCGACAAAGACATCTGTGTCTGAACTAGATAACATAATATCTGCATTTCAGACATCAGCGCTCTTCCCTTAAATGAAAAAATACAGTTTAAATCAAAGCTTTGCACGCAATGTAGGTACTGACAATAAAGACAAAGTTACACCAAAAGAAATAAAATAAAATTAGAATAAGTGAAAGGAAGGAAGAAATGCTCATGGCGAGTAAGCATTTACCTATAAAATTCCTCTCTATTTTGTGTTTACTTTTTAAATGTCGGATCTGCAGCTCGTGTCTTTCTTCGATGAAATGTTACACAAATTCACTCTATGGTTTGTAAATGCAAGTTGTAACAAAGCGTCGAGCGTAGTGCTCTATGTTCAGTTCGTGAAGCAAAGATGAACGGCAGAACAGTAGTGCGGCTCGCACCTTTATGGCAGCATTTACATAAATCCTGTCTTGAAGGGTCATTATCATTCTTATTCACCATTCATTTTTGACAATCCCTTTTTCTAAGAAAACAGCAGCCGACCCCATCTAAGTTTTCTTTGTTCTTTTGAATAGAATTGATGCATATTTATTAATTAATTCAATTATACTACAGTTAATGATTTAGTTTTCTAATTAAGTGTATTAGGGCTGAATATAAAAGAGCTTCTCTTAACTGATTGTCTTTGATCTGTGATAATACTTATCATCTCATTGTGATTCTTTGTCTTCGTCTCCATTCGTAATTAGTAGATTAATACGATTAATTATCCATATTGTTTGCTTTAATATTTTATTTAGAAGATGCGCATCGCTAATCAAGCTAAAAAGTATTTATAGGTATGAAACCGAAAGTTATTTTTTAACACGCTTATATTAGTTTCACTTGTAACTAACTATGTAAACAGGCTCAAAAGCGGCACTGTATCAACAGATCAGCTCCATGGTACCAAATTATAGGATTATATATACTTGCAAAGTTTCAAATCGATACAACAATTAGAAGTAGGTTAAAATTGACTTCCAAGATTTGTTTACATAGTTAGTTACAAGTGAAACTAATATAAGCGTGTTAAAAAATAAATTTCGGTTTCATACCTATAAATACTTTAAAAAAAAAAAATATTAATGGTTAACGCCAGGCTCTGGTTTTTCGATTCCAAATTGTGAGTTGAATGGAGAAAAACTGGCAAGAAACTCCACTCTTATTAAAATAGGTTATTGCTTAATACATCAAATTCAATTCAGTAATGTGACAGGGACTGAAACGCACATTTTTTATGAAACAATCTTAATGATAGCTGCAATAAACCAAATATTTCTACTTCATTTGTTTTTATGAAGGGAAAACTGCGCTTACAAGTAAGTAATGACGGAGTTTTCTTTTTATCATAAAGCTAAAAGTAGGTAAAAGTAAAGTAGGTAGGTAGTACGTAAAGTAGGTGTATTACATACAAAAACAATTTCATAGTTAACGTATTTATAATTATCGATTACTTCAATCACCACCGATCGAATAAACTTTTTAATCTTGTTGAATTCAGAACACAATTAAACCTACATAATAGCGTCATAAACTCAGCAAACGTTAAAAATATTATCTGGTAAAAATATAATGTTCCAGGCTGCAAAAACCGATAATAAATTTTAATGAAAAAAAAATCCATTCGCATTTCCAATGCTGGCCTCATTCTTGGCTGGCCTTTATAAATTCTGAGGTAAGCTATAAAACGATATTTCAAAACTAGAGTCGAGGATTGCCAATCAAATCAATATCGAGTCATCGAATCTACTTTGTACAAAGTGGGGCCGGATACTTCGAAGCAGAATGAAATTTTAAGGGTCATAAATATACTACGGCCTTAAAGCTTAGATCGATTTCGTTATATTTATTTTTAGATAACGATCGGGTTAATTAAGTTTAAATATAGGTACTGTTTAGATTTGAAGCCTATAACCACAGAAATAGATGGAATGGAAAAGTGGGCAGGCCGCGCATGCCAACACTCTACACCATAGTGCAGGGCATTTCAAAGCCTTTCTCAGTACGCTAGAAAGGCTTTGAAATGCTCTGCACTATGGTGTAGAGTGTTGGCAGGTAGGCAGATGCAGGCTTAACATGAGCAAGTGGGGCTATATAGACCAAACAGCTACAGCCTGCATGTGTGGCATTGATCCTCAATCAATGTCACACTTGCTATGCTGCTCCTTGTGTCCAAGCACTTGCACATTGAGTGACCTGATCGATGCCACAGACAACGCACAAGATGTGGCAAATTTCTGGGCCAGTAGCGTGTGATTACTGTGCCACTATCAGTAAATTTTTTGTACCGTCGACACGAAGAAGAAGAAGAAGAAGAAGTACGCCTTATTGTGCTGTTTCTAACTGCAGAAACAAAAGCTGTAAAGTACATTTGATTAAAGTGAATTTAAAAAAATTAATGACTTTAATAGTTAAGGCGTAGTTTGTTCGAAAGTTGCCACGCATGAATCGCAAGTAAAATTGCGTTTACAACCATTCTATCTCTATCTATTTCTATGCCTATAACTTTGTTTTCAATAACGTCTATCGGAGTTTCCTGTTTATTATAGGTGATTGACAAAAGCATTATCGTTATTGTAATCGTTACACTGGGTGACATCGGTACTGAAGGGCTTTTTGATATTAATTTTGCCCTCTCGCAATACTGGTACTGAGGGGCTGTTTCGGGAAAAAAAGGATAACTTATTATTTAAACGCGTCATTGATTTAATAACGGGAAACGTGGCTACAGAGCGTGTAATTCGATTTCTTGCGAAACATTGTGTTTTAAATGATTTTATTTAAATGTCCCATAATCTAAATTGTCTGATAAATGGTGATAAACTTGACCTTTGTCACATGGGAAATACGATATCAGAGATCTACGGGGGTATCGAGAAGCACCTTTTTGCGGAAATTTCGGGCGTGATTTTTATGATCTTCATCGAGCTATTTTAACTCATAAAGCGCCTGAAATACTTTCGGGAGTCTAAGTAATAGATTTTCGAATACCAGCGTCTACTTTACATTGCTTGGATTGTTGAGAGATAAGATGTGACGTTGATGTTTCCCTTTTGCGACTCAATTTTTGAGTTTAGGCATTGCCTAGTTGGACTTGATCAATGATGTGGTTAAAACGACTACAAATCTATAACTTTGATGAAACAGCTACTGACGTTGCTGGCGATACCAAATTGATAATTTGATTGGGATAAAAATTGATTCAGATTCTCTCGTATCGTACTCGTTGGTTATTCTCGTAGTTTCAATCCCGTTGTACATATTAAGAATGAAAGAAAGAAAGAAAAAATATTTATTTGCATCAAAAGTGACGCATGAAATTACCAAAAAATGTAAAGTAAAATATAACAAATACAGGTACAGATTCAAGAAGTGTGGTAAGATATGCGTCACATTCACGCAAAACGGCCATCACTCAGCATATTGCTGTGCCAGATGCACAAAGCTGAACCGCAGCCAGCGCTGGTTATCAGTGACAGCCGACAGTATTTAAATTTTTTGGTTAATACCAAAGTCCACTCAGGTGGATATCGTCAAACTTGACCAACAATAGCTCCTTGGGGACATATAACACTATTTTTCAGTAACGTTCATAAGTTGTGCGGAACGACTGGTATGCGCCGTTAGTGTGTTATCACCCTCTAATATTAATGGTTACTTATATTGCAGAAACATCTGTGAATCTTTTTAAACCAGGATTTTATATTTCAAGGACTGTTTTGGAAACTCATTATTTTGTATAATAACTATCGTGAGTTAAATTCATAATTATTAATATAAACGGTTTCACTCATGTAATTCCATCGGGTGTGCCCGATTAGTTTTGAGCTCGACCGGAGCCCTTAATCATGAGCTGGTTGCGTGGTGGCCTCCACAGTTCGATCCGCGACACCGCCGCGAAACCAACACTGTCTTTGGATCACATATATATTTCTTCCATGCGGGAAACGAACCCGTGACCATCAGCGCTGAAGTCGAATAAATAAAAGAGCTTTATCTGCCATGGATCTTAGGCCTTCCTAACAGCATGCTTTATCAGCCTATTACTTCCCCACTGCTAGGCACCGGCCTCCTCTCAGAATGTGAAGGGCTTGGCTACACAGTGCCAGCTGCTAACCTGATAGTAGACAGCTACTATCATCGCACACCTTGTAACGAGGCTTATTGTAACGTGGTACGGGAATACGAGTGGCAAGTGAAAAAAATGTATTTACTCGGATGCGAGCTACTGACCGACTCGTTCATGACAGTAACTCGTATAATGCGGTCACACGGTGCGAGTAGCTGCACTGAAGTAACTCGTACGGTCAACTCGCACGCTGGCTCGCACTATACAACCAGGCCTTTAGTCGACCACACTGGCCCGGTATGGATTGATGGACTACACGTACTTTACAAGCTGTTTACTGCTTCTATACTTTAACTACTTAACAAAGTATTTCCTCCATACAAACGCTCTTGACTTTTTTCTTTCTGGTTTATAACCCTAGAGCAGCGGTACTCTAAGTGTGTTCCGCGGAACCCTAGGGTTCCGCGATACCCCTGTAGGGGTTCCGCAAGAATTTAGAAAAAAAAAAAAAAACACCTCTCTCTGGTCACTGGTCGAACGTTTTGAATCCGCCCGCCGCGCGTATACTTGTGAGCGCGCAGTCCCTTTGATAAAAGCCGCCTCTGAATTAGACGCTATAGTTGTGAACAAGCGACTTTCGGCTCTATCTTCAAAAGCATAAAGTCGAGATTGTTTACAACGCATTTTTTTGTATTTATATTTTTATTTCCGCTTTTTGTTTATCAAAGGCGCCGACTCGAGTATTTTTGAGAATGTTCGAGTTCGAGTCTAGGACTAAGTATAAAAGCGCTATTATATAAAAAAAGTCGCGCCTCGTCAGTCAGTTGACGATTAGCGTTCGGAGCGATAAGTTCGTACCTACCTACTTACAAGCTGGCTAGTCTGCTGCCTTCTTGTAAGTTCTACTGCCCGCTGTATTCTGATTGTATCAGTTTTGTACATTTCTTCTTTGGACTAAACTTTGTCTCATAAACGCAGTAACGATTGTGCATTATTTTGACCCTACCATCCTGACGTGTAACATTATTAATAAAGAAGAATGGAACGTTGGCTTAAAGGTGTTAAACGTGTTGCAACGACATCTTCTAATGACGCTGAATGTTCAAAAGCAGTACGCGCGGAGAATACAGCAATTACCGATCCAGACGATGATGCCACGACGTCAAGCTCCACGGTTTCAAAGACGAAAAAAAGGAAGTATGATGAATCATATATCAGTTTCGGATTTGTTGATTCCAACGGCTCACCTCTCTGCATGTTATGTAGTAAACTGCTTCCTAATAGTTCCATGGCACCTGCCAAATTACGCAGACATTTAGAAACTGTACACCCCGAGTCTAAAGACAAGAATAAAGAATTTTTTGTTCGTAAAAAAGAACAGTTATTGGAAAGTCAAAAAAATATGATGCATGTAACACAAACTATCAATGAAAAGGCCACGGAGGCATCATATTTAGTTAGCTATTGCATTGCACAAGCAGGTGAAGCGCACACTATCGCTGAGAATTTAATAAAGCCATGTGTGTTAGACATAACAAAATGTATGCTCGATGAAAAATCTGCAAAGCATCTTTCTACTGTACCGCTATCAAACGATACTGTTTCACGGCGAATCCATGATCTGGCAAGCTACGTCAAACAAGAACTAGTTGCACGTCTACAAAAAACACGATTCGCCTTGCAAATGGATGAGTCAACTGATGTCACTGGTCTGGCTATCTTGCTGGTTATCGTGAGATATCCATATGAACGTTCTTTTGAAGAAGACATGCTTATGTGTTCACCGCTGCCCACAAACACTACCGGGGAAGAAATTTTTAATAAAATAAACATATTTTTTAAAGAAAATAATCTTAGTTGTAACGATTGCATTGACATTTGTACAGATGGGGCCAAGGCGATGACAGGTAAAACAGCAGGAGCAGTATCACGAATAAAAAGTAAAGCGCCTAATTGTAGTTCCAGCCATTGTATTCTGCATAGACAAGCACTTGCGATGAAGCAAATGCCGTCAAATCTAAAATTAGTTATGGATGAAGCGGTAAAAATAATTAATTTTATCAAATCACGACCACTACAATCCCGATTGTTCTCATTATTGTGTGAAGATTATGGCAGCAAACATAAAACACTGCTGCTCCATACAGAAGTGCGATGGCTGTCTCGGGGTAAAACTTTAACAAGGCTATTTGAACTTAGAGCCGAGTTACAAATGTTTCTTTCAGCAGATACAGTTTCTTTTAATTTGAAAGACCGTTTGTATGATAAAACTTGGTTGTTCCGATTGTCTTTTATGGCGGATATCTTTCAAAAACTGAACGAATTGAATTTATCATTGCAAGGTAAACAGACAACAGTGTTCCAGGCCTATAACAAAATAACTGCCTTCAAAAGAAAATTAGATTTTTGGATTATTTGCGTTGGTAAGAGAGAAATAGAAAGCTTTACGTCACTCAGTGAGTTTGTTAGCGATAACGACTCGGAAATGTTTCAAGATGATGTGTTTGAAGAATTGGTCCAATATCTCACTTCGATGCGCGCATCTTTTGTAAAGTATTTTCCCGAAGAACATAATACAAAAATGAAGCTGAATTCATGGATTCATAATCCTTTTTTACCCAACTTGCAAAAGCCCGAAAGTATGTCAAACGAGATATATGAATCTCTTTTAGAAATGTCATCAGACACAAGTATGGAGTCACTGTTCAAAACGACGCCTCTCAACGATTTTTGGTGCAGAATCCGTGATGAATATCCAATGCTTGGCAGAATGGCTCTGAATATTCTTCTCCCGTTCCCAACAACATATTTGTGCGAAACAGGATTCTCAACCTATGCAGCCACGAAAACAAAATATCGCAATAGACTGGACGCCGAACCTGATATGAGACTTCAAATGTCTTCTATCAAACCTGATATCAACCAATTGATGAAAAATAAAAAACAGTTTCATACCTCCCATTAGTTAAGATTTTTTCATTTTTAATATCTTCTATTATTGTACTTGGCATGTGGTTAAAGTAAGTAATAATTAGTAACTGTTACATTGTACTTTTATTATGCTTATATAATAAAGAATACACTTTTAAAAACTATTGTTTTATTGTAGGGTTCCGTCAAGTATTTTGCTTGTCAAAAGGGTTCCGTGACCAAAAAAGTTTGAGAACCGCTGCCCTAGAGCAATGATTTCTTATATTAAAATAAATATCAACTTTTTTGATATCCCTATGACGGATTTGTCGATAAATTATTTCTATAAATATAAATATATTCTCAAAATTGCATATTTAGACCGCTATCTTCTGAGGCCTAGTGTATAAATTTGGCAACTATTAATGAAAAAGGAAAAACAGAGCCACACAGCACATATGCTTCTTATTCAATTTATGAAATAGCTTTTAAATTGGCCCAGTTTCGGAGAAGGAAGTAGTCGCGCCAAACCTTGAATTATGTTTTTTTTTTCTAAGGTTATACAGTTGGAGCTGCACTTGTCCTTATCGCACTTATTTGAGGCCAAGCGCTCGCAAAGTGACAAAGACAGTTTCTTCAAATACCTAATTTTCAAAAGTCTCTCTGAACCTCCATCTATTTCTGTGCTCTGATCTTTACAGAATGAATTTTCACGGTAGCTTAGTGCCTAAAGCACTGGCGCACTGAGCCAGGAGTTGCAGGTTCAAATCCTGCTCGTGAGCGATTTTTTCTTTCCACAATTTAAATCGTTTTACAGAATGATTTAATTAAAATGTAAAAGTTGTGGTAACTACCTATTATTACATTAACATCACGGGCCAAATAAGACAAATAACTTCCTCAGGCCCAATAAAAACTTCTTAAACCTAATATAAAATAAAGCGATATAATAACGAGTTTTTATGAATTAATTTAAACGCGCGCCCCTGAGATATTCGTGATTTATACAGGCTCAAATTAATCGTGGCGAACCTTTCCTGGCTATCTGTGTCGCTGCTTTGTTTCGTCCCCCTTTGTTGCGTAACATATTGTAATAAAATAATTACAAATGATATTGTTAGGCGTACCTAAGCCAGTTTATTAATTATGAATTGACTTAGGTACGCCTATTAGACGTACATATTTTTTAATATGTTGGTAGACATAATAACTTGTTAGGTTTTCGAGATCACTACCTACACTAAGATGACAAGCGTCTTTACAGATATTTAAAAAAACAAAGCAAAGCAAAGCTTTTGAAAGGTCAGGAAAACCAATTTTAATCAAATACGCCATATTATAATCCGGTGAAACTTGTTTTATTATAATGTTGGTAGACTTTGTGTCGACGTGACGTGTCACTGTGGACGTTGACGTGTCACTGTGGTCGGATCTAATGCAGTGCTATCTAGTAATCTTTTTATTTGTTCCGATTGAATTTTTAACCCAGTTTAGAGCTCGCCTAAAGTCTGGCAACCTCGTAACGGTGTTTAAGTTGTTAAACGGACGCAGTGGAATAAAATTCAGATTTAATTAAGGCAAGTCTGTAATTGCGGGTAGTTTTCGAATAAAACTGAGTGCCCAAATTTTTATAGTGTTGTTATCAAATCAATTCAAATGCAACTGCGACTATAAAAGCTACAAAACGAGTTAGGCACGCATGGAGTGCGCGTACAGAATCGCTTTGTGAACAAAAGAGCAGGTATAAATCTAGTGAACCAATGGTACCAACATAAAAGTTTTACGACGCGACGTATGACAAGGATTTAGCATTTTATTTACATGTTCGTCTGAGCTTGTACGTATTCTGACAACGCCCACTGTACTAGACAAATAATAAACAAAGAAATGTTCTCTCCGTGTTGTTATTGCGTCTCGACATTTTGCAATTTTGTGTTCTGTGAGTGGAATGCTTGAAAGTGAATTACTTAGGTAATGAATGCAGTGATATAAAAGCTTAATGCACTGTCATTGGGTAACAAAGCTGTATGTTTATGTTTCACATTTGATTGGCAGGTCCAATATGAAGATTAGTGTGATTAAATCAAGTTTTCAAGTGGTCCCACACTATTTTTTTTTCTGAATCGTGCCTTTGTAGATACAAATCTTCATAAGCACACGCATGTGGAACATATATCTTTAATTTACACAAAGGTCTTACGAAAATGCAAGACTGCAAAACTAGAAGACCAAGACTTTGTTAGTGTTGTCCACAGTCTTGGTGCGTTGTGGTCTTGTATATTCGCAAGACTAAGACCAAGACTTTGGGAATGCAAGATCGCAAGACTGCAAGACCATGAATTTATTAGTTTTTGCTAAAGTCTTGGAATTGAACCCGCGACACGTTGCGCAGCGCAAGCCACTACGCCAAACGTGTCGTGAAACACAATATCTTTGTATTGATGTTGTAAATAACCTCATCCTTTTTTTGAAGTCGGTTAAAAATACTATTCTTTTCGAAAATTATAATTGCAAGAAATAAAAGTAATCAATCAATCAATCAAATTATTTATTTACTAGAATATGGTATTATTACAGATGTAGGTGACTTATGATTAGTTTCAGCATATTCTGCCCCTCGGGGCGTGCAAATTGGACTTAAACATAACAAAATTATTAAAATTATGAGCATGCATATTAATTATATGTAACCTTTATTTTATAAACCTAGGTATCTCATCTTCTAAATATTCTGTAACACTATAATAGTTCTTGCTCATTAAGTTTTTTTTTTTTTCTAAATTGGGATAGTGGTAATTTTTTATTGGTTTGAGGGAGATGGTTGTGTAGGGATATTATAATATCCACAGATATAGCTCCCGTGAATACTGACCATTGTCGGGCAGTCACTCTGGAACGCTCTCCGCGGAAACACGAAAGTTGTACCTAACAGAGTTAATCTAATTAAACAAGTAATTAGTGCACGGCAGACTTTTATTCGTCCTATAAAACATTAGTAGGTGTACGAATACCTTAAAGTTGTATACCTTAATTGCTATACAATATGCATTTTTCGTAAATAGTTCTAATTTTATTGAGGGCAATTTAAAGTTGTCTATGTCTAGACGTAGCATCATATAAAAAAACAATGTAAAAACTTGATATTTTTTCAGAAAACCGTCACTTATCATAAACGATCGCCAGTAAAAATCTGTAAAAAGATCTTTAACTGAGACAGAAATCGTTTTCGTACTTCGTAGTACAAAATATGGAGTTACAATATTTTGTGTTAATTCCGCCAAACTACACTCGGGAGCAATGAATCCGAGTCACCAACAAAATCTTAATATCTCTGAAACTAAGAATGATAACTTATTCAAATAAAAAGTATTTTATAGACTATTCACTATCAAAAATAACATAACATAACATCACGCCTGTATTTCCCCGAAGGGTTAGGCAGAGATGTAACAGTACACCCACATTAGTCCCATGTAATAGGGGGCGAGCCTATTGCCATTGACCGGGCACAAATCCAGACTCCGGGCTGCTACTGAGAATTTCCTAATAAAAAAACCCAATAACACTTTGCCCGACCCGGGAATCGAACCCAGGACTCCACGCTCAGCAGTCGCGCTTGCAACCACTAGACCAACGAGGCAGTCTATCAAAAATAGACTATTTATTATTTTATAGACCTATATATTATCAACTTTTTTTTGAATTAGCTTTCATTCTTAGTTTCTCAGATACTAAGGTTTATGTTGGTGACCCGGATTCATTGCTCTCGAGTGTAATTCGTCAGTCGAGTCGACGAGTCAACATCTCCTGAGGATGCTCCAACGAGAAACACGTCGAGTATCGGTTTGGTATGCATGTTGCATAATACATTAATCGCACCTTCTGCATGTGCATATAAAATATTAGCGAGCGGGAGATCGGTGCTGCATACTGCTTCCAATCTTGACGACCTAGTAATGGCGAAATTAACACAAAATATTATACCTCCACATTTTCATTTTAATTTTTTTTTTTTTTTTTTTTTACATCGTTTTTATAGAATAAAGTATTGAGATGTGGCTAATAATACACCAACCTCCAGTTTCAAAAAATTGATCAACGCAAAATTAACAAATTAGCTATCAAATTCCATGTTAAGGCGTTGTGATTGGTTGTTATTATTTTTGACAATAAATTACAGGAGCTAACATTATATTTGAAAACAGAACAAATTGATCAGCCTTCTAAAAAAACGGGGGTGAACTGAGTATGTCAAAATAAAATAAATACTATTACTACTATATTCAACTAAGACTCATATATAAAATTTACAATTGCACAGAACAAACGTGTGTGTGTAAATTTAGAATATTTTGAAATATTCTAGTACAGTCGACTGCATGAAAGTGGTAACACTTGAATTAGAAAATCACCCCTCATCATTCATTCATCATTTCAGCCGTAAGACGTCCACTGCTGGACACAGGCCTCCCCCAAGCATATATTGGGGGGATATGCCATAATCGCCACGCTTGGCAGGCGGGTTGGCGATCGCAGTTGGTTGGTTAAATACTCAGAGAACGCTGCTGCCCATCCTCTGGTGAATCCCTTAGTCGCCTTTTACGACACCCATGAGAAGATATAGGGATAAATCACCCCTACTGCTTACGAAATAAAGGTGCTGTCAATGTCAAACTGTTACCATTGTCGTGCAGTTGACTGAACAAACTTCCTCACAGTTTCTGTAATAATTTTCCTAGTCAGACATCCTCAGATTGTTTATAAAGGCGTGTTGTAAAGCAGAAATATATTTCAACGTCAACACCAGTTAGTGAAATGCATAGTCGGCAAGCGTGAGCAATTTCCAGCGTCTTTCAATGGAAATCCTAGGTATAGTTCTTTAGTTCTTTGTGAGGCACGGATTTCGCTGTCGACAATTTCACGTTGGTAGAAGCACTTAGGTTAAAATTGTGAATATGTAATGTACTAGAGCGACGGTTTGCTACAACAGAACATTTGTTGTTATTCTCCAGAGAATTATTTAGTATTATGATTGAGAATAACTAGTGCATGAAGAAACTTACAATGTAGCTACCTAATAATCCACATAGTAAAAAAGGCGGAAGGAATCGCGCTAAACAAAAAGTGAAGCACCCATAGTAAGACGGCTCGTTTAAAATTACGGGCTGGCACGCACACATTCACACCCATCAATCAACTCAGCCTATCGCAGTCCACTGGTGGACATAGGCCTCTCCCAAGTTGCGCCACAACACTCGGTCCTCTGCCTTCCGCATCTAGTCCCCCCAGCCATGTTCTTTAGGTCGTCGGTCCACCTGGCAGGGGGGCGCCCTACGCTGCGTTTGCTGATTCGCGGTCTCCACTCAAGGACTCGTCTGCTCCAACGGCCATCACACCCATACTAAGACAAAAAGCCGCGATTACGCAAAAAATCTCGTGTGATGATTGTCATTGACGTAGTATCACAAATAAAATATATAGGTATATCTGATGTGTTAAAATTCTGTCGAAATTGAAAACCCACTATGGTTTAGGAAAAAACTAAGTGCTTCAATCTTTTCTTAGCGAGATTCCGTCCGCCATTTTTATTCGTTCGAGAGTATTCTACTATTATTTGCACTAGTATTTTTTTTATTTTAATCGTTTTGTTTGGGTTCAGTACCCAAAGGGTGCAAACGGGACCCTATTAATCTGTCTACGCCGTCTATTCGTCTATCTGTCTGTCACAGGGCTGTATCTTTTTAACTGTAATAGCTAGCCAGTGGACATGTTCACAGAATATGTGTTACTAAGCATCTATCATGGCATAGCAAATATCAAAAAATTCTAAGCAGTTCGTTCCACTTTGGGAAAAAATCAATTTCTCAACGGTTTTCGTTCCTACTCTATCTGAAAAACGGTAATATAATACATACAAGCGTCTTATTGTAGTACTTACTATTTTTAACCACAATTAGAAATAAGGCAATCACAGTATGTACGGTGGTACATGTGTGTGTGTTCTGACAGTTGGGCTAGTCCACAAATTCAAAGTCGCTCAGCGAGCTATGGAGCGAACTATGCTTGGAGTTTCTTTGAAGGATAAAATCCGTAACGAGATTATCCGGAGAAGAACCGGAGTGACCGACATAGCTTGTAGGATCAGTAAGCTGAAGTGGCAGTGGGCTGGCCATGTCTGTCGAAGGACCGATGGCCGTTGGAGCTGACGAGTCCTTGAGTGGAGACCGCGAATCGGCAAACGCAGCGTAGGGCGCCCCCCTGCCAGGTGGACCGACGACCTAAAGAACGTGGCTGGGGGGGACTGGATGCGGAAGGCAGAGGACCGAGCGTTGTGGCACAACTTGGGAGAGGCCTATGTCCAGCAGTGGACTGCGATAGGCTGAGTTGATTGTTGATTGACATGTGTAAGGTAGTGATGTAAATATGAAAGACAACAACGCGCAATGCTGCACCTTTGGTGAACTCTCATAAATTAAATTAGTTTCTACGAGGTATATCACTTTCTTAACTTCTCACTTTCAGTATCTATGTACAAATCACACTAAATATTTCCGCTCCACTAATAATCGTCTTCTCCAATGTCCTTCTCACCGCTCTGACTTCGTTCACTCTACATTCTTCGTGCAATCTATCCTATTATGGAATGCGCTTCTTCATGAAATCACAAAGGCACGCCTTTAAAATTAAGTTAAGGAAATATTTCGGTGAAAACAATTTAGCAGATTCAGCTCGACTTGATTTATCTTGATGTTATATATTTATAGTTAAATATGTAGGTATGTTTTTATTTATTTTTATTATATTTTAATTATAAGTCCGTAGTTTTAACCTTATTTTACTACTTTACTGGTGCATCTACCTTATTCTTTGTCTCTGCATTACCCTAAGGTTGTCTGGTAGAGAACGCCTACGGCGTTAAGACCGCCTTTGTACCCAGTTGTGCATAAATAATAAAATAAATAAATATCAGGATGATGGTGGTACGGAACCCTCAGATCACGAGTTCGACTCACACTTGGCCTGTTTTTTCATGCTTTTCATAGCTTCGACGTAGTAACCTAAACAAAGTGATGTAAATACCATAAGAGGGAAGAAAAATTAGCATTTAAATTCTGTTTTAAATTACATTTTGAGATAACTAATTTATTTAACCAGTAATTAAGTTCTGGTCGCGGTATTGTTTGGAGTTGTTTTAGTCTGGATAATAAATTCTAGGAAATGTTAATCTGGTACCGAATCAGTTGTTTATTTTATTGTCAGCAAAATGTATTCGTTGTATATTATGTTACAATCAAAACTCTTATCTGATTAACAGTACTTCTAACTGCAAAACCAGTCAAAAGTGATTATCAAGGTTGATCAAAAGCACTTTTGACTGATATTGAAATATCGGTAAAAACTATTTATGATCAAGACTGTTAGTTAAAACCACTTGTGAACACCGGAGTAATTGACCTTGACCCTAAGCATGCAAGACACTCTAGGGGTAGGACAGAGTCTGACCACATGCAGTCAGGGTGCGCTTATTCTGTTTAACACATTTCGACCTATATGTTACAAAGTAACTATACTTAGGGTCAAATTTTTTTTTTTAAGAGTTGACCGATGCAATTAGTCAGCACTACTTTTGATCTGAATTTCAGTCAAAAGTGTTTCTGACCAAAATAGTTAGTCAAAAGCGCTTTTGACTATTTTTTGCAGTTAAAAGTACTTTTGGGCGGGTAAGGGTTTTGACTGTGTCATATATTTTTCTTTGTCTTAAATAAGTCTTCAAATAATTACCCATTTTTTTTTACGAAGACATCATAAGAACTCAAAGTTATAAAAAAAGTGTTTATGTTAAATTGTACGGTAGATCTTTTTTTTTTTAATATCTGTAATGACGCTTGTCATCTTAGTCTTCACGCGACCACGAACGCTGCAAAGCTTTCGAAACGTCAGGAAAACCAATTTAAATAATAAACGCGATGTAATCCGGTTAAACTTGTTTTATTATAACTTAACGTTACTAAAGGTAAGAGATGTTTTGTTTACATGTGAGAAGTTCTCTACTTAAATATTAAATCAACTTTAGTCTTCATATACAAGCAGCCTTCAAAACGGGTAGGTAATCAAAAACATTATTCTGGGACAGTGACAGTCAGGTAAAAAGTATTTAGAGTCCGAAAAAACACCTTTAGTTAAGAGATCAAATAGTTTCACAAGAATATTGAAATATCCAGAAACTAAATATATATCATACCAATACACCAAGTAGTGTAAAAATAGTGTTAGGAGTATATGTACGCTCATACGTACGCGCTTGCCATTGCATTTCTTACAGCGCCCGCTCCTATTATACACATGTACGACTTTTGCTTATCTTCTGCATGTGGCCTTAAAAATAGCAACAAGATTCATAAAA
Organism: Asteroscopus sphinx; assembly: GCA_949699075.1. NCBI lineage: Eukaryota > Metazoa > Arthropoda > Insecta > Lepidoptera > Noctuidae > Asteroscopus > Asteroscopus sphinx. The sequence continues at coordinate 12,237,075 of OX453022.1, read as the reverse complement.
ATATTTATGTTGCCCTTCTTTTTCTATTATTTAAATAATTTTTGAAATAAGTAAAAAAACCGGCGGACCTGCGCATAATAGTTTCGTACCATCACACATCTATGAAACCCTTCTTTATTTTATTTTTTGTTTAAATGAAGTATATACCAAAATTAAACCATGTTTGACGTTTGTATGTATTACCGTTTTATGATAGATCAGCAACAAAAATCATTGAAAGAATGCCTTTTTTCAAGGTTTCTTATATGAGAACCGCCTTAAGCCATAGGTTTTTTACTAATTTTAGTATTTGCTGTGATAAGAGGCTATAGTATAGATACATAAAAAAAAAAAAAAAAAACTGTGAAAATTACAACATGCTCGGTTAAAAATATACAGATCTAATACAGATAGATGGATGAACGGCGGCGGCGTAGGCTTTTTAGGGTTCCGTTGGCACCCTTTGGGTACAAAACCCAAAAAAGAAGCTTTGTTCATTGCCCTCGATTGCAGCATATAGTATTTCTATTGCCTTCTAAAGGAAGGAAAATTTAATTTAAATAATAGATAAAATGAAGATATTTACTTTTATTTAAAAAAAAAAACTTTTTTTTATGCAGCCATTTAATTTTCTTCTGTTATTATAACATAACCTTCACAAAACTGGCCACTAACAAACCAGACGATAACATAAAGTTTATTCAAACTGAGATCAATTGAAATTGGCGCCACTTATTTGCCCTTCTCAAAACTTTGCAGTCACAAAAAGTTCATTTGTTTTTCTCATAAATGTTATTATTATGGTCTAACAATGTTAAAATGTCAGAAATTACTAAAACGGTGTAGGCGTGGGTTCTAATTAATATGCCAGTATCCAATCTGTTATGATAATGTAGCACGAAATTAAAAGGTAAATCTGTCGACATTATTCCGTAATATACTACCTACTCCATTTTCCATTTATGACTCGTAATAATAATAATTTTTACTCGTAGCTCTCAGTTATTATTTGAAGTTAATTTATTTTATTTATATATAAATAGGCGGTGTTTCATTTCATGTCTAATAGAAATGTTATATATATGTTGATCGAGTTTAATCGTTTAGATAATTGACCTTTTTTCAAAGAAACAGCACGTAGGTATGCAGTAAGAAACTTAAATTCGATTCTAAAATTTCAGTGCACGAGGAAAAGTAATTAAGGTAGGAAAGGTTTAGTCATATTAGGTATATTAGAGTAGGTGTGGTGTGGTGGTGTAGGTATGTGTGTGGTGTATGTGTGTGGTGTAGGTGTATTTGTGTGATGAACATGAGTGTTTGTGTTGGTCTGGGTGTTTCTTATGTATTATAAGTATGTATTTACAAAAAAAAAGTATCTATGTATTATATCCATTATCTAGTACCCATATTACAAGCTCTGCTTAGTTTGGGACTAGATGGTAATGTGTAAAATGTCTCAAAAATATTTATATTTATTTATTCATTTTATATCTTGAGAGCTCATTCAGGGCATAGCATAGAATATATATATATATAATAAATAGAACAACTTTTAATATGACGACAACCCTGAAATCGTGAAAAAAATCTGATAATTCATAGAAAAGTGCAATACATAACTACTGGACCAAACTGTACGGAAGGGCTGATTTATTTTTCGCGATTTAAGAGTTGACCTCGTAGTAAAAGTTGTTCGATAGCATTTCTTGAATGGGCTCTCCAAGTGTAACTAAACCTTTCTATTACACATTGTTTAAGTGCAATTGGGTTACTCGACTGACTCGACTAAACTGAAACCTATATTCAAGACCTTAGGTGTTAATTTCCTCTGCATTACACCGCTAACTGGCTTAAACATCGCACCTTTCACTTACATTGTAAAAAAAAATAACTTGCCGCTTTACTAGCCGCTCCTTTCGTGGCCATAAACTGAAGTAAGGGGAGTGTCTCTAGGGAGGCGCACTGCAACTACTCGCCACTAGTAGCTATTTAGTATTGCCGCAGACACTCCGTGGCTAGCCCAGAACTACTTACGTGCAATTGAATTTTATCAACTTATTGGCTTCGTTGCAGCTAATACCAGGTATCATCTTTATCTGACGTGACAGCCCTATCGAAGCTTACTGATTAAGTACTTAATCAGTACTGAAAGAATGGCTTTAGTTTTAAACTTTGAAATTATTGACAGCGCGCAACAAGAAGAATGATAGTATTTTTGAACGTTTTTTTAATATAAATATTACATAATTGTTCTAGCGTCTTTGCCCGAGTGTTAAGTATCCATGTGCCAATTTGCAGTTAGCCAAGTCATTAAAAATAGTTTAGAAATTACCACACATGGTTATTAGCTCGACAAAAAGACTAACTTTTGCATTAATAACATACCTATAAGTATTTCTGTTTATAGTATGGATACAGTACAGAAGAACAGCAGGAGGGGAAAAGGAGTCACGTTCGCGTTGGTTTGAAATAATAAGATCGTCTTTAGGATTAAAATGTTACCAACCAGTAAAAAATTCAACATGTCAGCCGAAATTTCAACCCTTTTTTACTAAATCCAAATACGGGCGCTAAGCTGTTAATCCTGTAATATAAATATCAGTGAAATAAAGTCCATTTTACGTTGAATGTAAAGAAAGCACACTACTGCAATTTCATGTTCATTTAGACATGTAAATTTACAATAATTATTTTATGATTTAGTGGCATGTGATGTTAATAATGTTGGTATTTAAATCAGTGACCTGATTATTTTTTGAGTATTACTATTATAGCATAATAATATATTTAAAAAAATTTTAACGACTTCTGCTTCTTCTGCCTGGCATTTTCCCAACTATGTTTGGGTTGGCTTCCAAATCAAATCCAATCAAATAATTTATTCGCCACAAGATATCGTTCCCGTCTAAATAGAAATGGCTGAACATCAGTATTCACACGGAACGACTGCCATCAAACCCCCGAAAAAAAATCCTGGGTTATACTAACATTTTATGTTTTTCGGGCTTCTGACTAATCATAACGAACATTTTTTGAACGACTTTATGACATTTTTTTTTCAATACGTGAAATGGTGAATAGACAAGAAAGACGTACCAGGCCCCTCAGAAAGTATTGCGAAAAGTTTTTATATATGGGAGACTGGCCAGTTATAATGTTTTTCGAAAATATGATTATTTATAAGTAAAAATAAGTAAGTTCCAATTTCAAAATTTCCCTCCACATTTTTTGCGAGTTAATTCAAAGTATTGTGTCTCACTGAAATATGGATCTGCGCCGGGAACATTTTAGAGCTATGATTTTATACGATTTCAAGTGTCGCCTGAAACCGGATGAATCGTACGATAGACTTCAAATGGCATTCATGGATGAAGGCCCTTCCAAGGCAACCGTGTATCGTTGGTATAACGAATTCAAGCGCGGTCGACCAACTTTGGGGGATGACGAAAGAAGCGGTCGCCCTTTGACGGCTGTTACCGAAGAAAACGTGCTAGCAGTGAAAAATTTAATCCAAGACAATAGGCGAATTACATATCAGGAGATTCAACACATATTGAAGATTGGATCGGGAAGCGTTCACGAGATTCTACACAGCCATCTTCGCGTGAGGAGGATAGTATCACGCTGGGTGCCGCACAACCTCACCGATGCTCAGAAGCAGGCCCGGGTGGAATGGTGCCGTGATATGCTTAACAAATTTGAAGCAGGCTCGTCTCGGCGTGTTTACGACATCGTTACAGGTGATGAGTCCTGGATTTATCAATACGACCCAGAAACCAAGCGCCAGTCGACTGTTTGGGTGTTTCAAAATGAGCCAACGCCTACCAAAGTGAAGCGATCTAGAAGCGGGGGTAAGATTTTGATCGCTAGCTTTTTTAATTTGACTGGCCACTTGGTATCAATTCCCTTACGGGATCAAAGAAGCATTAATGCCGAATGGTATACTACCAAATGTTTGCCAGAAGTTTTCTCTGTTATAAGCAACAAGCGACCAAACACAGGGCTCCGCGGGCTACTGCTCCACCACGACAATGCACCTGCGCACACCGCACTCAAAACGAGGGACTTCCTGGACAGCACGCCAGTCAAACTCCTGGGTCACCCTCCTTACAGCCCTGATCTAGCACCGTGTGACTTCTTTTTATTCCCAAAAATAAAAAATCAGCTCAAAGGGATACAATTTTCGTCGCCGGAAGATGCGCTGGCTGCGTTCGAGCAGGCTGTAAACGAGGTGTCTGCGGCGGACTGGAAAAAGTGTTTTGAAAACTGGTTTAGGCGCATGAATCTTTGTATAGAGGCTGGTGGAAAGTACTTTGAAAAGATTTGATAAAAATATATGTACGTATAGAACAATTTTTTTTAGTTTCGCAAAACTTTCTGAGTGTCCCACGTATTATTACAACAACTTATCCTTATGATGAACGGAATCGGGCGTTAGTTTACGAAAATCCATGACACACAAAATATGTCGTTACAATATTTAGTGTTAATTTCGCCAAACTCAAGTTTGTATGTTTGGCGGAATTAACACGTAAATATTGTAACTCCATATTTTAGATATATAATTTCTGAGCTTTGATAATACAATTTATTTACAATTTACAAAGAGCCTTACCATCTTACTGCCCGAGATTTGCTCAATATCTCATTTTTATTTGCAGATATATCAGAGTGACGTCTACACACGTTTTATATCTATCGAGATACCTGATTTATGGCCCAGACACACAATCAAATAGGTTAAAAATAAATGAGATAAGGGTAAAAATACGTTTACGTGAAAAATGTATACACGTTTCAGATTTATTCATCTTGGTGCAAAACATGTTTTTCAGGCAACTCTGCACAAAGTTTTACTTACACCCGTAATAGTTTTTCTTTTGAGATTCTTATTTTACACTGAAATATAAAACAACATATTTACGGTTGAAACATCTGATGTACAATTAACAGAATTCAACGTAGACATTAATTTTTAAAAACTAACGTTGCAGTGTAACTAAGATTTATTTAACCTAATCGAGGCTTAAATCTCAGCTTAACAATGCATTTTGGAACGCTAAATATTATATACGTCTCGCCTAATTATACTTAAAATATAATTATTGTATTTTTATAAAGAACCTTTGCGTGTCTAAACTCTGTGTACTTATGATATATTGTATGGTGGTCATGGCACACCCTGTTATTAACTCTGATTTCGTGTAAAATGAAATTATGTATGTAAATAATTAAATTATCGTATATGTCAAAATATTTGGAATTCATAAAATGTTAATTATACTATTAATTTACGCATAATTTGTAGTTTCAACGAACTTAATAAATTCTTATGTGCTTTTGAAATATTATAGTGTGAATAAAATTGAAGACTCCTAAAAAATTCATATCACGAAACTCTATTTTATTTTATTAAGCAACTAAGGTATAAACAATTTATTGAATAGTAACATGGCAGCGTATTATAATATTTATCCAGTTAGCGATCTATTAACTAATTGAATGTCCGCTCGCTGAGTGTGCATGATGAATGAACAGCGTGATGCATTGTGGTGGCAGTCCAGCACTACAACAATCAATATTGTTTGCTAATAGCCCACTCCCCGCATTCCGACTCAGTACAACTGTTACCAGTTGGATGGTATTAAGCCAATTCAAGTCCATAAAATAGGTTTTCTGTAATGCTCGCTCCACATTCGCGTAAATCCACGACAACAATGTATAGTCGAATATGAAATTGCTTTATCACCGTAAAGTTGACTGACACTTGCAACTCAGGAAACGGCAAAGTCTACTTTCACTTACTAAACCAATGTAACAGTTACAGTAGCGACCCTTAGTGAAATTTTAATTTACTGGGATTTGTTGTCAAAAATGGTAAAGCTATTTCGTGGACGACTTTATATTTCTTTGAGCTCTCATTACAGCGTCTTCGGGGTTTCGCGGCCGTAAATGTAGATTGGGCATAATAACCTAACAGACTGCACTGTAATAATTGTACATACTTATTTTTATTTTATTTGGTGTGCAAACAAAAAACTATACTCTATTTAAATAAAACAAAGTTTAACCGGATTAAATCGCGTATATTATTTAAATTGGTTTCCCTGACGTTTCGAAAGCTTTGCAGCATTTCGTGGTCGCAGGTAGACTAAGATGACAAGCGTCTTTACAAATATTTCTAAAAAATTATTTTAATCTACCGTACAATATTATTAATTTGATTTTAATTAATAATATTGTACGGTAGATTAAAATAATTTTTTGACGCTTGTCATCTTAGTCTACCTGCGACCACGAAATGCTGCAAAGCTTTCGAAACGTCAGGGAAACCAATTTAAATAATATACGCGATTTAATCCACTTAAACTTTGTTTTATTATACTCTATTTATCTATAAATGCAACACATAATCAACTCAATCATATCTCGGATGGAGTACCTAACGGGTCTCTCCGCCACCCACCCGGTTAAGCAGTTAGGGTATCCATTTTGGGTACGAATTCTGCGAGAGTCCAATAAAATAAAATAAAAAAAAACTCAATCATATTGAGACAAAACAGCGATTGGAAATTTGTAGCTACAATTTATTTGTTTTATGAGCGTGCAAGATTAATGAATGAATGAAAAGCGTGATGCATCGTGCTGGCCAGTTCATCAGCTTAACAATCAATATTGTTTGCTAATAGCCCGCTCCACGCATTTATGTATGACTGTTAGTAATTGGATGGTAATTACCAACACAGACAACTCAACTCACATGTTCAGGGAATGGGGCAGTGATATTTTAAAAGTACAGACATGTTACTTGCGCTCACACTCTGAAGACTTTAATTTTAATAATTAATTCACGTCAAGTAAGGCGCCGAACGTGACCGGTGACAAAAAAGAAACAAAATTGCCGTCGTTTGTGTACAGAACGTGTTCCAATTAATTGACGCGAAAGTAACTTGAAGTAACGTTAAGTTAAGTTAACGTTAAGTTACTAACTTTGTACTACTTTATGTGTATTGTGCTGCCGCTGCGTACGGAACATTTTTTCGATTGTTTTGTTGGGTATGACACATCTATACTTTAAAATATCATTGGAATGGTGTTTAAATTTTGCATTTTTAGAGTAAAGGGTGTGTACGGGGCCCCCTATTTCTAAGAATATACCACGCTGTCTGTCTGTCCGTTCGTCCATCTGTCTGTCACAGGGCTGTATATTTTTAAGCGTAATAGGTGGTTAGTTGAAATTATCACAAAATGCTTATTTTTTCAAATGTCTATGGCCTATATCATAGCAAATACAATTTTTTTTTTTTTTTTCTGTTAGTTATTTGATATCAAATCAATATCTCGATAAAAAAAAACACAAAAGTCATCATAATACTCAAAACACAATAGCAACAACCACACTATTATCACAGTATTTTTGTCCGATAACACGCTTTGAGCGATCAACAAATGCGTTGGGTCATTATCATATTTGTAAATTTTAGGTTGGCTCTGTGTTGATTACTACCGCCCATTTAACTGTCAGTAGTTGTGCCACAGAGGAACGTTATGCCATGTGCAATCGTTATTGCCACCTCGCATGCTTTCTACGATTGTCAAATACGTGGAATGGCTCTTTTATAGCTTATTCCATCATCATTCATCATCATTTCAGCCGAAAGACGTCCACTGCTGGACATAGGCCTCCCCCAAGCATCGCCACAACGACCGGTCCTGTGCCTTCCGCATTCAGCGAATTCCCGCGACCTTCACCAGGTCGTCGGTCCACCTTGTGGGGGGCCTACCCACGCTGCGCCTTCCAGTACGCGGCCGCCACTACAGAACTTTACTACACCATCGGCCATCCGTTCTGCGAGCAATGTGCCCCGCCCACACTCCATAGTTGCCATTTAATATTCTTAAACGCCAATTAGGGCTGCAGTATTTCTAGGGTTAGACATAAGTGTACTTTTTCTACATTATATTCTAAGTTCACTCATAATAGGTAGCACACATGGGGGGCCACATCCAATGTAAAATTATCAAAATTAAAAGGTCTTCGGATTTCTGTTTTTTTTTTTATAACCACATCACCATCTCAATGGAAACCAAACGAAACTCAACTGGTAGTTCTCAAGGCAAACTAGTTAATTAAATTGGCATTGCCAGAATACCGTGTGTGGAAAACGAGCGTATTGTACGCGCAAAATTTTGTACGTTCCGAAAACGAAAAGCTTTGCATGAGTAGAGAGGCGATCCTAGCAACTCATTGGTGGAAATCATAGAAGTTTAATAATAAGGTAATAGAAATGTTTACTACGGGAACGCATGTCGTCGGTTTTCCGCTCAACACATAAATATGCAATCACGCCCACCATGTTTCTAGAATTAAGTGCAAAATAAATTGAGCCTCCCTCTCGCTCCTCATGGGTGTCGTAAATGGCGACTAAAGGATTCACCAGAGGATGGGCAGCAGCGTTCTCTGAGTATTTAAACAACCAACTGCGATCGCCAACCCGCCTGCCAAGCGTGGCGATTATGGCATATCCCCCATTGGGGAGGCCTTTGTCCAGCAGTGGACGTCTTTTGGCTGAAATGATGACAATGATGAAATTACTGCAAACATACTGCAAAATACAATTTTAATAACTCTGCGTCCAGAACAGCACTATTGATCAAGCAAACGGTTCGCGCACTGGTGTTAGGACACCTGTACACTGTACACCCTACGCAGCGACAAGTTCACTCGCCTTTACCACTTCCATTATCTTTATTTAGATTTCTATGGTAGCATTCATGCCAGAATATACTGACGCAATTAGTGAGTTCGTCATCATAGATCTAATTATAAACAAATTGTTTTAATTTAGTAAGAAACATTTATAAATTAGCAAAATTGTGTTTGTCTTTAACCGAGCGATAGTGACAATGTCAAATGAGATAATTACATTTACTTATGAGGGCAAGTTCGATGTAAATTACTAGTATTATCCTCAGGCTTGTAAAATATTAATATTAAATTGTGTATTAGAGAGCTGAGACAGAATTTATCCTTGTAATGAGTTTGTTGATGAGTGGGTTAAATTATTACTTTATATAGATTATTAAGCTTTTAGTAAATACCGTGATATCGTTTATAAAATACTAGCTAATGCCCATGGCTTCACACCCCTGTTTTCTTTATACAACTCCCTGTTTTCTTTTCTTTATACATTTTACCACTATTTTCACCCCTTTAGAGATGGAATTTCAAAAAATCCTCTTAGTGCACATTCTATTTTATTTATTTATACTCAAACATGTCTCAACATCATGTCAGAAATATAGGTACCTGCACAAAAAATACATTACAATAGCAATTTAAGATATACCTACACCATAATAATTAATCAATACACTACAAAAAATATTTCAATCATAAAAATACTAGATGATTAGCAATATAGCACGAAAGTCAGTGGAGAGGATTTTCGGGTCGTATAGCTCAATCCAACAACACAACAACAACAAATAAGTCAACAACAAGCAACAACAACGAACAGCGACAAGTCCCGTAAATATAGTTCAATATAAGTGAAATTCGCGAAAGTCTAAAAACTTCTAATATAGCACATCTAGGGTACTAAAGAAATAATTCCACCTTTCAAATCTCTAATCTACCGGTTAACGGCCAAAATTAATATGCAATCTATCCACGATTTACCCTACTGGAGATAGAAATTTTACATATTTTGTATGGAGCTTATGTCAAATTCCCATCTCTAGTAGGGCAAATCGTGGATAGATTGGATATTAATTTTGGCCGTTAGGCTGTGCGTTGTCTGTATGATAGTGTTAATTTGTGTCTAAGAGAGAAGAGGCCCGTGCCCAGCAGTGGGATAGTAATGGGCTAATGATGAGGGTCTAAAAATATTCACATTTATAACAGTCGTGTGTGTGTCAACATAACAAGATATTGCATTATTTATTTTTCATTTCTTGGGCGTGCTCGCAGAGCGGACGGTCGATGGCCAAAAAGTTCTGAAGTGGCGACCGCATATTGGAAGGCGCAGCGTGGGTAGGCCCACAAAGTGGACCACAGAGTGGAAGGTCGCAGGAATTCGATAGATGCGGGAACCGCAAGACCGATCGTTGTGGCGATGCTTAGGGGAGGCCTATGTCCAGCAGTGGACGTCTTTCGGCTGAAATGATGATGATGATTTTGGTCTTGCTCAAATATAGTAGGTATAAATACAGCATCTTCTGCCCCTTAGGGCGTAAAAATTTAATCTTTAATAGCTTATACTGAAGACTCATTTAATAACATTTATAAATTTAAGTTCCAGGTATCTTATCTTATAAATATTCTTTAATATTGTAATAGTTCTTATTTATTAAAAAGTTCTACAATTTGTTAAACAACAAACAAGACAATTGAACAAGATTTGTATGAAATTATCTGAAATATGAAAAAATCATCAAAAAATTATTATCATCTAAATTATCTGAATTATCTGAATTATTTATTATTATTATTATTACATATTTAACCGGAATTTTTAAGGAGGTAGGTAGTGAAACAAGCTCTTTATCTATTTTTTATATTAATCCCTCACACAGTGAAACATAATATGCGTCCTGTCAATAAATTACATTATCGCTACGTAACGAGATTTTCTTTTCTATCCTCAGTTATCGCCACGATCGTACAGAATTTTGATAATACGCCCGATGGCAGCTGTCAAATCATACCGAGCACAAAAGAGGGCTCGATAAAGCAATATCGATTATTCAGTAATACGAATATTCGGTTTATTTTACTCAAATTTGCATTTGAATTGTGTTATTTATTCGTTTTTTAATGAAGTTACGAAGAATCTTTTGATCTACGTATTTATAAGTGTAGGATAATGAATGTAGGATTTGCATAAGTTTATTTCGGTTGTCAGTTATTCTTATAGCGTGTGCTCGTGTGCTGTATTAATGTAAATTAGTTTGTTTATTGTTAATGTTGTAACTTTTTCAATTTGGTCTGTTGAGGGTTGTAGCGCGAAGCGCTGATTGGCCACTGTAGCGCTACGCTACTTGAGCGTTCATATTACACACTCGTTTAATCTCAGTGTCTGATTTGACCTGAAGGATATATTTTTTGGCGATGCTCACTGGAATCATGGTTTCATGTGCACGTGTATGCGTGAGCGCTGGTTTGTACACGAAGGAGCACGATTTTGTTGGCTTCACTATAATTGTTCGCAGCACTTCATCTATATTTTTTATTATATCCTATGCTATGGCGGTGTAGTTGACATTTTTATTTTATAACATCATCATTACATTACACAAGACAGGTTTACCTTACCAGGTTTACTTTAGTAAAGTTATAGTATTGTCATAATGTGAGTTCGCTATGTTTTAATCTGCCGAGTGCTGGAGCGTACAAATATTATAATAATGACTCACTTTAAAAAGCAGGAATATTTTGATGCTAGTCTCTTGTTTTAGTCATGTGTTTGTCTTGCTATTAGTTTTAGTTTCTATTCGTTTATTTAAGGTATTTATAACTTTGTTTAAAAGTTTGTAAATATTATCTTTAATCAGTCTTTATGTACAGTTTTACTCACGTGATTCTATTGGGTGTGCCCGATTTGTTTCGGTCCACGACACCTCCGCGCAACCAGCTCATGATTTAGGGCTCCGGTTGAGCCTGAAATTAGTCGGGCATACCCGATAGAGACACGTGAGTGAAACCGTACATACTAGCTAATATTTTAAATTTAACTTACGAAAGTTTTTATCTAAAAATATCAAAAGAGTAAATGTTAAGTTCTAAAGCTTTGAAAAGGACGATGTTAATTTTCAGTTGTAGATATATAATTTCTTTTTGTGGCCGTCAGGAGACAATGTAATTAGACTGATGAATGGATGGATGACCCAAATTAGGGGTAAAAAGATAATAAGAAGGGTCACTAATTAACAAAAGGCTATAGTTACGTGAATAATAAACCTCTTATTAATTTTGTAGTAGTAAAAACAGAATATTAAAATTGTCTCTCTTGAATTTTTTAAGTTACCTAACCACAAATATTTTTCAAAATAAATATTTTCGGGACATTTTTACACAACACCATCTAGTCCCGAACTAAGCAAAGCTTGTGCTATGGGTACTAGACAATGGATATAATACTTATATACTTTTTTTTGTAAATACATACTTATAATACATAAGAAACACCCAGACCAACACAAACACAAACACTTATGTTCATCACATAAATATTTGTGTCCTGTGGCAATCGAACTCACGACCTCGTGATCAGCAGTCCGACCCTCGAACCACTAAGCCACAGACGAATTAAAACAATACTATTTTTTTATTGTAATATGTTTATTAACATTTAGATTTAATGAATTGTTCATCATCATCATCATCATTTGAAGATCTGAAATGATGATGATGATGATGACGCAATTGTTTATTGTCCTGGAGAATAAAAAATAAAAATAAAATAAATAACATTTATTTATTTATTTATTTTTATGGTATAGGATGGCGAAACGAGCTAAAGGCCCACCTGATGTTAAGTGGTTACCTTTGCCCATAACAACTGCAATACCACCTAGGCTGTTGCCTAAATGGTACTGCAAGTCGGTTCGCCAAACTGAGACATGAAGATGGAAAGTCTCATGTGATTGTAATACATTAGTAGGATAGTAGTAAGTCTAGTATATTACTACTACTATACCATGATCTGAACAAACCTTAGCCGGGTTAACAGTTTATATGTATAGTAGATTCAACTTTTATGGTTTAGTGGTCAATGAAACTGTTATGTAAGCTTTTTGTTAACAACTGGGTTTATGTTTGGTCCCTCTGGTAAATTTGTTTTTCATTTATGGTCACTACGTTTATATTATGACGAGCCTTTTGCTGCGGTTTCGCCCACGTATAGTTTGCTTTATTACAGAAAGACTATCACACATCCCTTGAGAATTGTGTATCTTTTCGGAATAAAAAGCATTCCATGGGTTACTCCAGGAAATATTCTATTTGTTAGCAAAATTTCATCTAAATCTGTTTATTGGTTTCAGCGTGATTGAAGGATAAACAAAGAAAGAAACAAACATCCATATTTTTGCATTTATTATATCACTAAGATGTTGTATTAAATTACTTTAGATCTTGCTCGAATATATTTTACACAAAATTTTTGTGATGACTTCTGCATATTTCATAAAGTTTACTGAATCACAATGACGACCTTTGTAGTACAGTATTTGATCGAACGTGTATGTATGTAGGTGAGTATAAAGAACTTCATACAGTTTTAGATGTATAGTTTTCATTTAAGTTCTTCAGAAACAACTTAGTACTTTCGTATTCTGAAGCTCTTCCTCTTTGCTAATTAGCTCAACTGAGAAAGTCATTAGCGTAGCGTTTTTTAAATCATATGAGATTATATTGCATTTTAAATGAAGGAGTCATGACGTCAAGCGTTCTTTCTACTGATCTTTAACCCTATAACTGGTTAAACTGCACCTACGCAAAACTATCCTCAATGCTATTTACAAGTCTGACGTAGCAATCTCGTAGCAATCTCGTAGCCCTGACGTAGTACGCCTACGCTATGAGTCTACGCAGAATATTTATAATACCAGCGGCGTCGAGTTCTACGGTTCTGTTTCTCATACAAATAGAATGATTTCAATACAAAGACTCAATTTAAATATATTATATTAATGGTATCTTTTGGCAAATTTTCCTTTTCATTTGACTAATGATATTCCGAGTTCAAAGTTGAATCTTTATTCTAGAATATTTGATGTAAGAATATTTGATGTAAATATTAAAGCAAAGGAGAAATATTTTTTTGTATGTATTTATTTATTTTGTTTAACAAGAATGGTATATTTTTTTTTTTTTTTATTCTTAACGGGCTTGCGTTTGACCGCCACCTCACCTGATGTTAAGCGATGGTGCGGGCGACGATGGTACACGCTTGCCCAGCAAAAACCTATTCACTCGAGTCTTGAAGACCACCAGATTATATTTCTCGGGAAACACTGACGCCGGCAAGGAATTCCACTCTTTGGCGGTACGCATGATAAAGCTATTAGCAAACCGCTATTAGTATATCTAATCAGTGACGGTTTAATATCGCTTGTTTGTATAATCGGGTATCAATAACTTTTGTAATGCAAATGGGAGGGTATTTCAATAGAATGCTAATGTCTTGCGATCTTATCACGACTCGTGATTGGCTGTTTTTTTCGTCGAGTTGATATTTTAACATAGTCTTTGGTCCGTTTCGTGGATGTAATTTGAAAAGGTATTTTGATTAACATTTCATTTAATGAAGCGGTTTTTTAATTTCATACGCTATTCATATTATGCTGAGGTCCACGCTCGAGGTTTGTCAGAGAGCAATGGAATGGAGTATTTTGGACATTAAACTTCTCGACCGGATCAAGAACACAATCATCCGTTCCAAGACGAAGATAACTGACGACACTCGGAAAGCTGCCCCGCTGAAGTGGAACTAGGCTGGACACATCTGCCGCATGCCAGACAATCAATGAGCCAAATTTACAACCCAATGGGTCCCTAAAAATGACAAACGCCAACGCGGTAGGCCCAGACGGAGATGGCGGGATGAACTGGACTCCTTCCAAAAAGACTGGTCTATAACAGCGACAGATAGAGAGAAGTGGAAAAATAGTAGAGAGGCCTTTTGCCCTGCAGTGGGACAGTATAGGCTCTTAATAATAATAATTGATATTATGACGTTTTGTAAGTAGAGCTTCTTGTGAAAGAGTTTGTCCGGTGAAGTACCGCACCTATTTCTGTCCCCAAATAGTGATGCTGTGTTCCGGTGCGAAGGGTACGGGTTCCAATGAAATTACAATCACATGAGACCTTCCATCCTAAGGCGACAATATACGACTATTAATGATTTTGAACTGAAGACCAAGTCAAAAATAGTAGTTTATACATATTATCACGCCTGTTTCCCATTGGGGTAGGCAGAGACTATGGATTTTCCTGTTACGATCCTGACACACCTCTTTCGCTCCATCTACGTCTATTAACCTCGTCATGCATGCTCGTCGGTTTAGAGAACTCTTAACCTAAAATCATCATCAACATCATTACTTCAGCCGAAAGACGGCCACTACTGGACAAAGGCCTCCCCCAAGCATCACCACAACGACCGGTCCTGCGCTTCCCGCATCCAGCGGATTCCGGCGACCTTAAAAAAAATAATAAACTTAAACATTTTCTTAATAATTTAGTATGTGAATATTTTAGATTATATTTACTAAAAATGTTTATTACATCGTGTAATTCATTTGTAAAATATCTAACGCGGACATAAAAACAATAATAGCACAAAAACTAGCAAGCGTATTCTGATGAATCTTTTACCATTTTAAAGGCAATTCAACCAACATAATATAAGATTTTTTAAGCTACAGAATAATATAAAAATTATTAAATTAAATTATTATTATTATATTATTTATTTAAATTATTTTATTTATTGTACGCGGGCTTGCGTTTGACCGCCACCTCACCTGATGTTAAGCTATGGTGCGGTCGACGATGATACACGCTTGCATAGCAAAAACCTATTCATTCGAGTCTTAAAGGCCACCAGATTATACTTATGATGACAGTACAGGACAGACGTGCGGACGGGAGATGGGAGAGATAGAGACGGAGATGCTCAAGGTCATTAAGGCTTATCTGCGCCATAATGTCTTCGTTTTTGCGGTGTCACTATGGCAACTACCAAAGTGGTATTGCAGTTGTTTTGGGCAAAGGTGATTCCTTGCAATCAGGTCAGCTTTTAGCTCGTTCACCATCTTGTACCATAAAAAAATAAAAAAACTGAGAACATTTTGTCTTTTTCTTTGATTAACTCATCGCAAAAGTATCTTTAACTAGGCTCACTGAAACTTTTTGTCCACTTATTTCTCTTCCTAGTCATTCACTCTGGCATTCGGGGCAACGAAACCGCTGATGAACTGGCTAGAGTTGGGGCCGGAAGCCCAACTGTGGGCCCGGAGCCAATCTGTGGCATTCCCAAATGCACCACTACAGCCCACCTTAAAAGCTGGGGAGCTGACCAAAGTGTTAGCCTTTGGGCAAAATCCCCAGG
Source organism: Asteroscopus sphinx (assembly GCA_949699075.1). NCBI lineage: Eukaryota > Metazoa > Arthropoda > Insecta > Lepidoptera > Noctuidae > Asteroscopus > Asteroscopus sphinx. The sequence goes on along the minus strand of OX453022.1, from coordinate 12,220,978 downwards.
CCAAGAGCACTCGAAAGCGCTACTACGAAAGTGGGTTTTAAGAAAAGGTTTACGAAAGAGGCGCTTTCTTTGAACAGGAACCAGATAAGAATCCTGACAAGAACCCTTACTGGGCACTGCAAGCTGAATAAAAACCTCCACAAAATGGGCCTCAGTGATACCACAGTTTGCAGGTTTTTTCGCGAAAGGGATGAGACGCCCATCCATATCCTATGCGAGTGTGATGCAGTGCACCACATGAGAAGCCAGCCTCTTGGAGGCCACGTCATCTCAACATTACATAACATTATCAGCCCATTACTGTCCCACTGATGGGCACGGGCCTCTTCTCAGTATGAGAAGGTTAAGGGCCTTAGTCACCACGCTGGCCTAGTACGGGTTGGTGGACATCATCTTAACACATGAGATCAAATCCCCCTCCCTCAAAGTCATAGTTGACTTCATGATTGACTTGCAGCTGGGGAAAGTGCTGTAATGCTGCAAGACGCGTCACAATAGATCTTACCAGGTCGCAGTGGCTTAGGGGGCGTTCAAGACCCTCTTTCCTCAAAATAATAGAGTGGTCGTGCTCTCGTCGGTATTTGTTCAATAAAAGAGTTAAAACAAACAAAAAGGCATGCAAATCCTTTATTCCACTAAATAAAAAACTTCCAACAAACGATAGTGAAAAGTCGTGTACCAAAAGTCAAAAAGCGGTACTTTAATTTTAAAGCTACATTCACCGGATGGGGATTTTTGACGGGTGAACGCGCGCACGTCGCCCTCACAAAACACCTATAAAATTGTTTATTGACGGGGACGAACATAACGAATGGTAAGAAGGAAAAAGGGAAAATTCCGACACTGGCAGAGGTGGTGCCACCTTTTCTTGTGAAAATAAGACAGTCATAAAAGTAAATTTATCACCCACAGTAAATAAAGCGTAACATATTGCGCTTTCGAGCTGTAAAAAAAGATATCGCAGTCCACAGATACAGTCGTTAAATGTTATCAATGCGTATCGCTTCGCTTTCCCCGCGAGTGTTGTGATAAACAAATTATTTGTATACAACTATACTAGCAGTGCCTTTAACTTTGTTCGTGTTATATCTGTTACAGTCAGAACTCTTTCCCGGTCAAAAGTAATTCTGATTGACGAAAACAGTTATGTCTACTTTTGACTTAGGAAGTTGGTCTGAAATTTCGGTCAAAAGTTGTTTTGATAAATTTTATCGGTCAAAACTAGTTTTGACTAATTGTATCGGTCAAAACTCATAAAAAATTGGATTTGACCATAAGTATAATGACCTTGTAACATAGGTTGAAATGTGTTAAACAGATTAACCGCACTACGATTGCATGTAGTCTGACTCTGTCCTACCCCTAGAGTGTTTAAGCTTTAACTTAAAAACACTTGCATGCTTAGGGTCAAGGTCAATTTTCCGAAATTTTTCAGTCAGAAGTAGTTTTGACTGTTTTTTTTTTCATTCACAATTACTTTTCACCAATCCTGTTCCTTTTCACCAGAGGATGGGCAGCAGCTTTCTCTGAGTATTTAACCAACCAACTGCGATCGCCAACCCGCCTGCCAAGCGTGGCGATTATGGCATATCCCCCCAACATACATATGCTTGGGGGAGGCCTATATCCAGCAGTGGATATCTTTCGGCTGAAATGATGAAAAATGATGAATCCTGTTAGTCAAAAGTACTCTTGACTGTTATTTGCGGTTAAAAGTACTTTTGACCAGTTAAGAGTTTTTTTTTTTTTTGTTTTGTTTTGTTTTTGTTTTGAGTTTTATTACATGGGACTATAACATAACTGGCGAAATGTGGGTGTACTATTACACCTCTGCCTACCCCTTCGGGGAAATACAGGCGAGATATTATGTTATGTTGTTAAGAGTTTTGATTATAACTTATCCATTTCAAATTATTTGTACGCCTCTACACTATATGGGGGATTCGTTTTCATGCTCGTAAAACGACACAGATTTTGTGTCAAAGTTTTGTAATATCTTTTAAATTAACGCAATAGTTAGCTAGATACACTTGATTGAGGTTTGCTGTTAGAAAACTCAGTTCTGAGTTAAGCTCGCCGATGTACATAAACGTCCGTGGTTATTATTTAGGCTCGTGGCTAAATAATAACCACGGACGTTAATTTCTCATTGATACCCCTCCGTGCCTCGGAGAGTATGTTAAGCTGTCGGTCCCGGTTGACATACGAATATCTATGCCAGTTGTTATGGGGAGTCAGAAGCGCAAAAATCCGACATGTAGTCCTCCTACCTAGTACCTTAGGATGTTGGTATTGTTCAAATTCAAATTCAAATCACTTATTTGTGAACATAGGCAAAATAAAATAGGTGGTAAGTATAATCTAATGCTTGTCTGTTAAATGCTTATTATTTAATGATTTTTATTTGATTATTTCTGATGTTTATTGTCATTATTTTTGATGTGATTGTACCTGCTTGACTTTATGTAAATATCTATATTATCATCATCATCATCATCATCATTTTAGCCAAAAGACGTTCACCGCGGGACGTAGGCCTCCCCCAAGCATCGCCACAACGACCGGTCCTGCGCTTTCCGCATCCAGCTAAATAATCTAATCTAATCCATTTCCCAGTAATGGTTGCGGGCGTCTGATGGCACTCACTCCGTCTAAAATACTGATGTACAGACGCATCTGGTTAGATCGGAAGCCGACCCCAACATAGAGAAAAACCTAGAAGAAAGGGTGAAGAACACTACTTAAAGTAAGAACTTATCGTAAATAGAGGTACAACAATAGTGAAGGTCGAACGGCAGCCCTACTTAAATTATACACTTGTACCTTGTACTATAAAAGGAAACTGGGTTCGGTATTGTAATAATAGGACCTAAAAAAACGTTTCTATAAGAACTATATATGCTTGTTTGTGCTTTTTTTAAATAAAAATGTGCCTACTTTGCAACGGGAAAATCTAAATAAAATAAAACGGGTGGCATCGCTGAATGCCACCCGTTTTATTCCGCAAGCGCGGATAGAACGTGCGTTCGTGCAACGGTGACGTTTTTTCTCGGTTATTCGCTACAGATGCTTCGCTTAAAAATGTATTTGCCATGGACAGCGGTGTAGATTGTATAGTAAATGCCATAATTTTCATTTTCTCTTAGCTTAGGATTACTGTAATACATTTTCGTGCATGTATGTCTTGCTCTAATAAAAAATGTATGTTAAAAGATAATTACTTATATTACAAAGAATACTTATACAAAATAATCTATTTATTCAAACAAGTTTTTTTCTTTTGAAAAGTCCCCTTTTAAGTAAACAATGTCTGTATTAGGAGATTTCACTTTTCGGTAACTAATAAATCAACATATGTATTATACAAAGGTAAAACTAAATTAAATTAAAAATGATAATACTTAGGGTATTTCTTTATTCTTAGAGGTACTTCTACTAATACATGCCATCGAATAAAACGTTGATGGTCACTAAGAAGTAACTTAGTTTAAATTGCGTCGCGAAGCAGAATTGCAAATCGCTAAAGGTAAGAGGATTGAGTAAATCGCCTTTGACCGAACACAGTAAAGTCCTTGCAAATGCTTACCTTCACACTAAAATAAAAGCCCTCATTGAGGATTTTGTAGTTAAACATCTTTTCTATGTTGGAGATTCTGTGGAGAAGATAATAGTTCTTTTGTTATTTTTCACGCATTTACAGAAGCGCTCGGAGCGAAATAAAGATGTAAATCGTGGAATGAAAAAATTTGCTCACGAGCAGAATTAGAAAAAAAAAAACATTCCACTATTATTATGTTATCATACTATTAATGATTACCTCTCTGACAAATTATAATTATCGAATCTAAATTCTAAAATCTATATCTGTGTTTTTAAAATCTATGTTTGTTTTTATACCTCACTGACAAATTATAATGATTGAATCTTTTAAAATCTATATCTGTGTTTTTATGTAAACTTAAATGTATTGTACGCCAATATGGCAGGTCATAGCAGGACTTTTTTTACCCGACTGCGCTAGAAGGAGGGTTATGTTTTTCGAGTGTATGTATGTATGTATGTATGTATGTATGTATGTATGTATATTTCTTTGGCACGCTCTGTGGCCTAAACGGGTTGATGGATTTGAGATTGAGAGGTGTCGTTAGATTCGTCTTAATTCTGAGAGTGATAGTGGGTATCAAAATAAAGGGTTTTATAAATGCTTTACAAAAATATATACAACTTATATGTTTAAATGTAATTTGGAATGAAAAATGCTAAAAAACATCAAAATATTCAACGATAAAAATGAATTTGACTTTTAAAAAAAAATATTAATAGTATGATAAATAAAACATGACAAAACTAAAAAAATTAAAATAAAAAAATTAATTAACAAAACAAAAAACCCGACTGCGTGTAAAAATTACAGAAAAGATATAAACAAGACTTATCCACACGCAGGCGGAGGCTACCTATGAACTAGGTATTATGTAATTCATGACCAAAAAAATACGTAGCCTCCGACTGCGTGTGGATAAGTCTTGTTTATATCTTTTCTGTAATTTTTACACGCAGTCGGGTTTTTTGTTTTGTTAATTAATTTGTTATAACAACTGTAACTACCTATGTATCACAATATACAATAAATTGAATTGAATTGAATATTATTTATTTATATAAGCTTTATTGTACACCACAAAAAACATTACATTGAATATGCATTTAAACTATTGTACAAATGGCGGCCTTATCGCGATATTGCCTATTCGCCTTATTGCGACTCGGCTCGCGCCTCGTCCTTTTAAAATCACTTGAGAGGTATTTCAATATTACTCAGACGTAAATTGCTTCATTTCAGGCCTCGACAGTAATGTACTATTATATAATTGATAAAAGCATTCAATTATTTTGTGACAACACTTTTTGCATGTTAATAATAAGCGCTTTCTTTGAACAGGAACCACATAAAAATCCTAACTAGAACCCTTACTGGGCAGTGCAAGCTGAATGAACACATTCACAGGATGGGCCTTAGTGATACCACAGTTTGCAGGTTTTGTCGCGAAAAGGACGCCCATCCATATCCTATGTGAGTGTGATGGAGTGCCCCACAAAAGAAGCCAGCACCTGGGAGGCTACGCCATCTCAACTCAGGAGATCAAATCCTACTCCCCCAAGGTCATAGTCGACTTCATGATTGACATGCAGCTTTTCAGGTCGCAGTGGCTTAGGGGCGTTCAGTTACCCTACCTCTTTCCTCAAAATTATAAATAAATCTTTTGGGACATTTTTACACAGCACCATCTAGTCTCAAACTAATCAGACGTTGTACTATGGATACTTGACAATGGACATAATACTTATATCCATTTTTGTAAATACATACATATACATACATACATACATATTTATATTTATACATAAAATACATGTTATGTATCTAGCTATAACTAGTGAGATGTGTGTACACCTCACCGTCTAATAATCCAGTGTGAATTATACAGTCTTTGAGTGAACACCTCTGTAGCTGCCTATACAAAAGAGGCGACGAGTAGTACATTATAAAATAAAAAATGTTTGGCGTAAATTCTACTTTGGGAGCTATTTCCAATTTTGATCATCACACTCAAGACTGGAAGCTTTCCAAGGGGCGACTTCTGCAATAGTTCATTGCCAACAGCATCGGCGTGGATAATTATAAAGCTGGAGTGAGGAGAAATGGAAAATGGGTGTCGTAAAAGGCGACTAAGGGATTCACCAGAGGATGGGCAGCAGCGTTCTCTGAGTATTTAACCAACCAACTGCGATCGCCAACCCGCCTGCCAAGCGTGGCAATTATGGCATATCCCCCCAATATATGCTTGGGGGAGGCCTGTGTCCAGCAGTGGACGTCTTACGGCTGAAATGATGATGATGAGTGAGGAGAAAAGCGGTTTTGTTAAGCGCACTCGCGGAGAACACGTACCAACTAGCGCGTAATCTTGCTTTGCTGGAAGATTTGGAAACCAAGAACTATGACGATGTCTTAAAAATCTTGGACGACCAGTTCCTGCCGAAGCGCTGTGGGTTTGCGGAGAGGCACAAGTTTTATACGGCAGTGCAGCAACCCGGTGAAACGCATTCGCAGTGGGCCGCAAGGCTACGTGGCTTAGCCACCTATTGTGGGTTCAAGAAGAAGTTCCTGTTTGTAAGAAGGGGGAAAAGTGTTATGTATCTAGCTATAACTAGTAAGATGTGAGTAAACCTCACCGTCTAATAAACCAGTGTGAATGATACCGTCTTTGAGTGAACACCTCTGTAGCTTCCTTTACAACAATACATAAGAAATGTTAATAATCTGCAAAGATGTGCTGTTCTCTAACTTCTATCATGTTACATTTAACAACCTATGCATCAACCACATTTTTACTGCAAATAAAGATTAACCTTTTCTTCTATTCTATCTATTAATCACAGAACATATAGCCTTATTCGAACGAATTGGACAGAGATACGTCAATCTGTGCGAGCGACTCGGACGCGCCGCCATTGTTGCATGCGCTTTTGTTAAACGTCGCACGACTCTACACTGTTCCACTGGTTTTGCGAAATCGCTGCGTTTTCGACAGAAATTGAAGTTAGAAATTTTAGAAATGTCTTTCCTGGGTCTGTAGGGAAGCACGGTGTTGGAGATAAAAATGATGGTGGTGTGTCGGTGTTCTAGTAAAACAATAAATTAAATGATCTATATAATAATAATAAAATAGCGCAACCCCGTAGAAGCGTATGTTTGGGCTGCTTTAGATGATTCTTGATATTTTGAAAGATACATAAATTAAATAACCCAACTGTCGGGCAACAATTTATTCTGTAGTCTGTGGGGGTTCTTAAGTTGACGGCACGACAACGACATTATTATCTGTCATTATTCTTAGTAAACAAATATAGCATGCAGAAAAATTTGTTAGATAAAAATTACTTATGTCTTGTAGGCTCTTGCCTATCAGACTAATAAGTATTTTTTATTACTTAAATAATTGTAATGCATTACTAAGACCCGTGTTCTTTATAATCAGGATTTTTTTTATTATCGTCACACTTACGATTGCCAGGCAGATGATCTTATCATTGGACTTATCTTATTCTTATATTATACTAATATTGATATAATATATCATGACAGGATCTCACTTCTTATAGCATAAGATAATACATAAAGTAATATCAAATATCCTCCGGCCTTATTATCCTAGACTCTTCCACATGTTGGGGTCGACGTCCAACCCGAATATGAATATCTCTATGAATAATAAATATTAATAGATATCAATCGCTCTATCTTGTCTCTGGATACAGATGAGCTCATTCCAGATTTAAAAGCTCAATTGACATTCTAATTATGGAAAAAGTGGCACCGGACTGCCGTCGACAAAATTAAATTTTCCAATTTCAAATTTGGAATATTTTTAATGATGGTATCTGGCTGGAAAAATCTTGTAACAGCCTAATATTTTATTATTAGTTTCTACTTACTTTTGCCCATGGCTTCACCTGCTTATAATTCGGTTTATTACAAAAATAAGTTATCGCACATTCCTCGGAAACTGTGTATCCTCCCGGGATAAAAATCATCCAGGACAAGGTCTATGGGTCTATGTACCTGTGTACCAAAGGTAAAACTAGTTTATAATATTATTAGTTATATAATTTTAGTATTATTGATTATGAATACTATATAACGTTCCGTGTGGTGATGGAAGTAAGTTAAATGTGGTTCCGGATGTAAAAAATTGCACCATTCAATATCTTCTCATGGGTGTCATAAAATGCGACTAAGGGATTCACCAGAGGATGGGCAGCAGCGTTCTCTGAGTATTTAATCAACCAATTGCAATCGCCAACCCGCCCACCAAGCGTGGCGATTATGGCAAATCCCACCAACATATGCTTGGGTGAGGCCTATGTCCAGCAGTGGACGTCGTTCGGCTGAAAGGATGAATGATGACTACATAACAGTTTTTTTTGCGAATACACTAATTTGTTTGATTTTGTGTTCTATACAACGAGTTATTAAAAAAACTGAAAAACACAAAATGGGTAACTGTATTCATCAGTATGAACAACTTTTACTATGGGACTAACCCTGAAATCACAGAGCGAAAAAAAATCAACTGTTCCCTACTTTTTGTCGATTTATGTTACTGTTGGTCTCATAGTAAAAGTTGTTCATACTGATGAGTACAATGACCCCTTAAGAGATTTTCAGTTATTTCAATGACTCTTTATTTATGGGAATATGTGTATTTACTTCTACACATGAGCCAAGTTTATAGATGCGAAGCCGGTGAATAACGATTTTAACCTAACGGTAGCTAACGGTTACTTTTGCTATTAACGGTTACTAACCACTTTTTCGGGTTACTACGGTTATTTCATCATCACCATCATCGTCATAATCTTCGTCATCTTCATCGTCATCATCATCATCATCATCATCATCATCGGTCGTCATCATCATCGTCACACAAACAAAAGACTTCACACTTCCACTGCTGGACATAGGCCTCCCCCAAACATACACAATCTACTTATATCTCTTATCTATTTATTTGAGATATTTATTAATTTATTTATTGTAAAGTATTAATAATTAAAAGAATAATAGAAAAAAGTAAAATCAATATTTGATTAACATTTATATTTAAATAGCTACAATATTTATAAACGAACGCATTAAAAATAATTCATGCTTGAAAAACTGTTCAACATAACCACCCTTTTCACGTTGCAGTCGGATAAATAACCGTAGCTAACCGGCTGCTTATTGGTAGTTAACGGTGAATTTTGGTTAATAACGGTAGTCTACCGTTATTTTACAACTATAGCCAAGTTAGAGGTGCAGGTCAGGTTTGAACTCAACTCTCTTGCATGGAAGGCAAGCATTCAAATGCTGGGCTGTTTTGGTCGTGATTGTTGATAAGCAAATCAATAGACTTATGCACTATTTTAGGTTCTACGCTACGCAAACACAACACTTTCCATAAATTGCAGTGTATCTACGTAGGTACTGTGCCGACAAATCTGGCCGCATTATGGCAGAGAGCCAAGAACTGTTCCTTCTGCTGATCTGGGAAGCTCGTATTGTGTAGTGGGTTTGTGACTTTAACTAGGACTTAATTATTTATGATGACTATAGCCTATGTATGCGGCTTTCCCCGCGTGGAAGTCGTTTATCGCGCATTTCTCAGGAACTGTTCATCTTCCCGAAGTAAAAAGTAGCCTACATGTTAATCCGGGCTATGTTTATTTATTTATGTACACACAACACATTTTCTTATACAAAACACAAAGAACAAAAACTTGAGCACAAAGGTACTGCTTATCTGTATACCAAATTTCATCAAAATCCGTTCAGCCCTTAGTCTAAATTCTTGAATAAACCATAAACATAGCTCTGATTTAAATGGAAATCATTATATCTACCCTCTCGATTAATTTTCCTTGAAAAATCCTGCTGCTGACAGATGCCAGTGGAGGGAGATTGATTGCAGAGATCTAAAAACAGTTCGTCTAGCCCTTGGACCTACAAGCCTAGCTTTGGTTCGGTCTAGCTTTAGCGTCTCAATATCAAAAATATTCAATATGTAGGATTTTGATATTCGACAAAACAGCTGCGTTGAAAACAGATTACTACAGTATATTTTTTTGTATTAATAGTCGATATTGCTTAAAAAACAACGAAGCCCAAAAGAAGCCCCTTTACAAAAACCCTTTAAATAAAGTAAAAAAAAAAAAAAAAAAAAATTGTGTAACAGTCAGCAACAAAAGTAGGTTAACATTGTCCAAGTTTCAAAAGTGATTTATGAATGAAAACTTACTACTTATAATTTTTATGTAACAAATTATCGTAGAGAAAAGAATATTTTACTGACATGATTTATTTGACTTGCTGACCATACTTTTAGACACATAGTTACAGCACTTATTTCAGGGAACTTATTTGGTAGCGGGCCGTAAAAGGTGGAGGGCATGGGAAATAAAATACCTAGTTCATAACATTGCTAGTATTGAACTATATTTACAGGACTAGTCGCGCACAATAAAATCAAAACATAACAAACATTTTGACTAACCTCAACATTTTGACTAACATTGCTAGAACATATCAGTAACTATTTAGTCATTTGAGTATTATTTAAATAAAATATTTCAACACAATAGATAGGTATATGTCGGCGCGTAGCCCAAGGTTTCATCAGGATGCATCACGAAATAAATTTCTTATTACTCCAAATTATGTGTTTTCTCAAATGTAGAAACTACAATTAGACAATAATTATAAATCAAATTAGTTCTAAATTGAACAATATTCTACTTATTTCCTTATTTATATTCTGTATTTTCCCGATTATTACATGAACTGACCAGAAGAAAAAGTTTTACAACAGGAATGACTAATGAGTGCCCGCGCAGAGCACAGTGTCTCCATCTTGATATTACTAGGTACAACACAAATACCACCCACTCTACGGAGTCACTAATACATTTTAATTTATATATGAACACTAAAATAATTAACCAGTCGTTGTGATAAAACTAATATTAATTTAGATAATCTCTAAAAAATATATAAACCAACAAATCATGCCAGATATTAAAATATGAAACAATATAAAGCGGATTTATCAGATCAACAAAATTAAATTAACAACATTTCAATTAATCATTTCATTAATCTAATTAGAATATTCGAATCATAATTATCATAATATTAACATTATTTACAACATGGATTTAATTAAACAAAATCTTGAACTTTTCCAAACAAAAAGGTATCTTTTTTGATGATCTTTGCAAAGTACAACAAATACAACAGAAATCAGTATGATTTACAGAATTTCATGATTAATAAATAACATAGCAAATTCTGAAAATAAAGGATATTTATTTCAAACGATTTCACAATATAAAAGTAATTCATTAAACTGCCGGGGGCAGTCACTCAAAATGGCAATAGATGGCGTAGTAAGCATCGATATAGCATAGACATTAATTATACTCAGTTTATAAAATTTATGTGATATAGTTAGAAATATAACAATAGTTAGAACTATAACAATTTATGAAACTTACAGGGAACAATAAATATCAAATTGCTATAATTAAACAATAATGTTACTCTAAAATTATTATAGATGTCGCAATGTTCAACCAACGCCAGGAAGAAATATACAATACTGACTAGTAATAAAGATTAATATAGAGAGATAAAGTAAGGAATAACGTGATAAGGGAGCGGGAGCGGTGTTGTGGAGTGAAAGAAGATGTAGTGACAAAGATTGAGAAAGGTATGTTAAGATGGTTTGGACATATAGAGAGGATGGACGAGAGGAGATTGACGAAACAAGTATACGAAGCGAGTGTTGATGGAAGAGTTGGAAGGGGACGACCTCGGCGAACGTATCGCGAACAAATCGCGGATGTTCTCAAAAAATACCAGGTTAAGAGTTCTCTAAACCGACGAGCATGCATGACGAGGTTAATGGACGTAGATGAAGCGAAAGAGGTGTGTCAGGATCGTAGCAGGTGGAAATCCATAGTCTCTGCCTACCCCAATGGGAAACAGGCGTGATAATATGTATGTATGTATGTAAAAAAGTGTAAAGAAATTGATGGAAACACAAGCGCGCCCATATACACTTAGTTGCAGATAAATGCTTTGAATTTGAATTCAGCAAATATTTTGAGTGGTACTCATTGACCCCTTTCATTTGAGTATGAACAAGAGGGAGCTATGACCAATAGCCTAGGATAGTGGTTCCCAAACTTATTTTATCTACTCGAAAGTCGAGCGTTCAGTCGTTGTCTAGAGTCCTCCTAGCTAGATGAAATTAAAAATCGCCCCCCAAGCCTTTACACAACGCCCCTTCTCTTACCTCTCTTACCGCCCCCCTTTAGGCCTGCTGTGGTCACAGGGGGGCGTTATCGCCCACTTTGGGAATGGCTGGCCTAGGAGATATTATGACTAAAAGAGATGTCGATCAACTAATGTTGACTATAAAATCAAAACCAAAAACGTCTCCGCGATAAAATGTGCTAGTAATTATGTTTACGACAACGGCACCCCATCCTTTGTTGGCACATTTAGAGGATAGTTTTTTTCTACCCATTTTAGCATCGTAATATGTTTACCACTAGCGGGGTCGTGAAGCGGATGAGAGCGTAACTGTGCACGCGACTGATTAGTGCACAGTTTTGATGGTACCGTTTTTCGAGCGGCGATCTTGCATCTATGATGTCTTTGATTGTTGGCCTCCTCTATCTTAAAACCAGCGTCCAATTTGGTCTGACTGTAGTGTATTCTCTATTTTAACAACAATAAAAATAAGGTAAACACAAACACGTGGTGGCTTGTATATAGATACAAGAAGCAATCAAACAAACAGTTTCCAACACTGATCACAAGTGCGCTTTCTGTTTTATAACACAAATGTGGGTCAGTCAACATCAGTTGAAAAAATTGAAACTGCACCGCACTACGCGTGTAGGTAGTTAAAAAGTAATCTAAACATATAAATACAGACTGAACATTCCTCTGTTCACGGCATCTCATCTGTTATTTTCATTTCTGTGATGAAACGTCACGTTTTTAAATGAGAAATTAACATATGGTAGTGGGAGCAATAGAAATACACTGTATTTAGTTTTGAGATTTCCCTTATCGTCAATCACTTACTGCATTTTTTGTTAACTGTAAAGTTATTACGTACTATCGACTGATCGCCGGCTATGCCACGTCTGTACACGCGCCTCGGTGAGCTTGTTAAGCTGTCGGTCCCGGTTGCCATACGAATATCTATGGCAGTCTTTACGGGTAGTCAGAAGCCCGAAAGTTTGACATCTGGTCTAACTTTATTATGTCAGTCATCATCATCATCATCATTTCAGCCGAAAGACGTCCACTGCTGGACATAGGCCTCCCTAATAGCAGGGTATATAACCCGCCACCGCCGCCGCCGCTATTACCTAATGCTTAAATAACTATAGATTATTTTGTTTTTATGTTTTATATTATTGTATATGGTTTAATGTATTTTTTATGGGCCTAGATGCCTGAATTAAATGAATTATTATTATTATAACATAATCACCACGCTTGGCAGGCGGTCGCAGTTGATTGAATAAATACTCAGAAGAAAACGCTGCTGCGCATCCTCTGGTGAACCCCTTTGTCGCCTTTTACGACACCCTCGAGAAGATAAATGAAATGACATGAATTTATTTGCATATAAAATGTGGGTCCAACTTGATCTTGCTAAAATATTTTACAAATACCAGCTTGCCGCTCTTGACTCGATTCAACGCAGAGCTGAGAGGCTAATTGGTGATGAACTGCTAGTAAAATCTAAGCTACGAAGCTTAGCCCATAGATGCACAGTTGCTTGTCTGTTTGTGTTCTACAGGCTGTACTTTCGGAGTGTGCGCAAGAGTTCCATGAGCTTATTCTGCCATCTCCTTTCTTTCATCGGACTACGCGACGCACTGTAGGATATCATCCACATTTGGTAGGAATCCCTACTATCAGGACTAAGCGCTTTGAGAACTCTTTCATAATGCGCACACCCAATTTGTGGAATTCACTGCCGGTATCTGTATTTCCGGGCACTTACAACCCTAACGCCTTTAAAGCTGGAGTGAATCAGCACCTAAAATATAGGTTTGCTCGCTCCATCGTCGAACACATCTTGACAAAGCTGTCTAGATTGCGGTCAAGAGCAGATTTTTATCTCATAAAAAAAACATATTAGTTCAGCACATTTACTATTCGCATAGCATGCAAAATATGTCATGAAATACACATTAACATTTTCATAATATGTAGGTACCAGAACTTTAAGGCACTCCCATTGAAAATCGTAATAGAGGTGGGGATGGGATGGGATTATGTCAGTATAACCCAGTAACTACATTGCGGAGGTTTGACGGCAGTCACTCCGTGTAAAATACTGACGTTCAGCCACATCCGGTAAGACTGGAAGCCGACACCATTATGATTGGGAAAAAGGCTGGGAATAAGAGACAGTAGGAAAATCGTACTAGTAAATAGAAAGCACCTAATGCTTAACTAACCGTTTCATCTAGTTAAGTATACAGAAACATCGGTATTTCACCGAGGCATGCAGACGCGTTCTAACGAATCAACTTAAAGTTACCGTCACAGTAAACATAACGTACAGTACGGAAACTGCGTCCTAACATTCCGAATTGAATCACTCACAAAAACGCACGCCTCAACAAGAACCTAAGTGGAAGTCGCAGTGCTGTCAGTGCAAACTCCCGCTTAGGCATAGAATATATACTAACGTAAAGAAGCGACACATAAGCATGAGTGCTCGTAAAATTGCTCGCGGCTATGTGTGCAGGTGGGGCCAGCGTGGGGGCCGTGCGCAGTGTACGGCGTGTGGAACGGGCAGTTAATCGGCTGCCCCAGCTAAGGACCGCCAAGCGAGCTAGTTTCATAGTTTAATACACAGAGTACCTACATTATGTTTAATGGTTTGACTCAGTGGACAACGCAAGACGCAACTACTTAGTACGTCACATGTTTTGAGTATTTTAACGTCACACGCGTAATTATGCTTTAAAAAAAACAGTATTTTAGGTGTTATCTTACACAAATTGTTGAGCTACTTGACGCTGATTGCAGCTACTTACTAATACAATATCGGGCCTACCTATTCCATCGAGTTTTTATATTAGAGAACATCATTTAATTAACATAAATATAACTTATCTTTCATGTATACCATTCATTGTACATAGGTGAACACAATGATATTAAAAAGTAATTTTAAATATCATTGTGTACACCTATGTTCACAAATAGATATTTATTCGATTATTTCCTTGTACCACAATCATATTTGGTATCGGACCTCAAGGTTACCGGCGACGGAGCTCTCACGAACAAGGAGTGTCATCGCTGTGGCTTAGGGGCCTTGTTGACGCGTGCGTCTGTGTGAGTGCGTCGTTTCGAGAGTTTGTACGTAGTTTCCGTACTGTAAGTTATGTTTACTGTGTTACCATCGTCACAATTACGAAGTTTTCGCGACTTGCGGAAACAAATATGTGATCTTGCATGAGGGGAAGGCTTACATTTATGTGATGGCGTATCGCTATGATGTATCGAATTCCAAACTGTTAGAACACCTGTCAAAGTTTATCTTACGGCCACGGTTTCTGGGTGTAACTGTTGACTTTCAAAAGTACCTATTTGTGTTATTGTTTGAAAATATCTTGTGTTTTCTTCTCTTAAACGTCGTGTACATAATTAAAAGTACCTACCTAAGTATCTTACTAATGAGTAATGGGTGTAGTAAAAGGCGACTAAGGGATTCACCAGAGGATGAGCAGCAGCGTTCTCTGAGTAATTAACCAACCAACTGCGTCCGCCAACCCGCCTGCCAAGCGTGGCGATCATGGTATATCCCCCCAACATGCTTGGGTGAGGCCTATGTCCAGCAGTAGACATCTTTCGGCTGAAACAATGATGATGATCTTACTAATATCCTACGATACCATATAATAAATTGTTTTTGTGTTTGTTTATTTTAAATATATTTTTAGTTATTTATCTTTTTGAGTCTAGTATCGTTCTTATATTGCTCCTGTCCTCATTGTTACTTTTTCTTTCTAAGATTTGCTAAAAGAGTTTATTTATTAATCAAATTCACTTGTGTAGTACATAAAGCACGTCTAAATTCTCCGAAGGGGTAGGCAGAGGTGTATAGTACACCCACATTTCACCAGTTATGTTATATTATAAGTCCCATGTAATAGGGGGTGAGCCTATTGCCAATAAAGATAGATAGATAGATGGAGTATACTTTATAGTTTGCACACCATAAAATATAACTAAAGTTATAACAAACATAAAAACAATTGGCGGTCTTATCGCTTAAAGAAAGCTATTTCTTACAGACAACCATTGAATGTAGTGGTGTGTAACTGAGTTCAGAACCGGTTTTTATTTAAAAATATTCAGATCAATAAGCTTGAGTTGTTGAGCTGCAGCTCAATAACAAAATACACGGCTCACGGTTCAAAAACAAAAGCATCTATCTGTGCGAAGTGGTTCGTTGCACGAGGGATAAATGATGTCCACATTAATAAAAACCAGTTTGAACCGGTGACCGGGAGCGGCGACAGATCAAGCGAGTCGAGGAGTGAGCAAGCTAGAACACGCTCAAATAGATCATTTTAATGTTCTATAAGCTCAGCGACTCGCATCACAGATCATTACATTAAGTACGCAAAGGCACAAATTGAGCTGATCTGTGAGCCGGTTCACAGCTCTGGTTCACACGCGTGACACGTGAGCTGAACTGCAGCTCACGCATTTTTGATGAGTTACCCATGTCTCAATGGTGTGTGTACTCCGCCAACCTGCACTAGGCTAGCGTGGAGCACTAAGAAGGCCTTCTCGTACTGAGAAGAGGCCCGTGTACCGTGGCCGTGTGTGTGGTTATGTTATGTTATGTACCCATGTCTAATTGAATGGACTTGAAATGTACAAGAAAACACAATAACGGGCAGTTGGCGGTTTACTGCAGAGAAAACTGTTATAATACGATAAAGAATGAAGAAAATTACATAAGACGTTACCTTTTGGCGACTCATAGAATATGTATTCTACATAACTGTTATCGCCATCAACACCCACGTGTAGATTTGACCTATTTTTGTCAGAAACCTATTTACAATTATCATAAAAAATAAACGAACAATAAAGTTCATTTCTAATTTAATTTGTTGTTCATGTCATGACATTCTTACTGTTATCGATCGGCTAACCAGCAGAATTCATAGAAACACCGTTAGAAATTATTTACTTCGAATTCCTATAATAACCTTTCATTTATGGTTTTTTTATAGAATAAGTTTAATGAAAAAGTTTCGTCACATTGAATGGTTAATCATTAACCATTAGGTTATGATGGGCGCAACTAGATTTTGAGTTTTTCTGTGATCAATTTTGATTATAATACATGGCCTATTGATAAGGTTTTGTAAGTTTTTGATAATCATTACACACATACATAGCATCACACCCGCACATTTCGCCAAAATATAAAGAGAAAAAAGATAGATAGATTTATTATAAAGAGAAAAGATTTGTTTGTTTGTAACGAAGACATAGTAAAAACATAGACGAAGTGTTGCGAACAATAATAGTGAAGTCAAAATAAACTATGCTCCTTTGTGTACAACCAGCGCTCACGCAAAAACCATCCATATGAATATTTACTTGCACGATGCTTACTGGACGATGTCGCGACATGTGTACTGAGAGGGGTGAGCAAGGTTTGAGGTGCATGAGTGTGCGTGAGCGCTGGTTGTACACGAAGGAGCACAGTTTTTTTTGGTTTCACTATGATTATTCGCAGCACTTCATCTACATTTTTTACTATGTCTGTAGTTTGGAATCGATAAAATATGAAACGACTGAACCGGTTTTGATAATTCTTTCACCATTAGAAAGCTACTTTATCCAGAAGTAACATAGGCTATATTTTATTTCAGTACGCGGGAGAAGCCGCGGGCAAAGTCTAGTTATGTTATAAAGTCCCATGTAATAGCGGACGAGCTTATTGCCAATAATCAGGCACAAATTCTGACTCCAGGCTGCTACTGAGAATGTCTTAATGATAAAACCCAATAACACTTTGCCCGACCTGACCCAGGACTCCACGTTTAGCAGGTGCGCTTGCGACCACACGATCAATATTAACAAACAAACAATATTAGGCAGTAATAATCAACTAATAGCATACGGTTAGAGACCTAATACCTTTAAACTTGATAATTATTTGATTACTTATGATTTGATTATGGTATGTGAGTACGGCGAACCGGGAGAAATAATAATAACAATGTTTTCTGTTTGGCAAATTTATTGGTACTAAATGAAAATGGTTGTAAAAGTAAACGCGTCGCATTGCATTCGGTGCTAGCGTCAGCATAAAAACTATACTATTGTTTTTGTACGGGTTTGCTCGTACAAATAGTATAGACGCGAAAGTGTGGATGTTTGTTCGTTTATCCTTCAATCACGCTGCAGCCGTTTGGCCGAAGGGTTTTGGATGAAATTTGGCACATAGATAGACCATCATCATCGTCATCATCATTTCAGCCGAAAGACGTCTACTGCTGCTGTCCCAGATTAATACATAGAATACATTTTATTGACATACCATGGGAGAGGAGCTGCGAGCATATACTAGTTTGGAAATAATTGTAATCCTACTAATATTAAATGTGAACGTTTGTGTAGATTGGCCACTAAATTTTAAGCACCAAAACAAAGTGTAACACCAATCTTGTACCTACACTTAGTATGCAATAAATCTTTGAATCTTAGTTGTTTGGATGTTTGTTACTCAATCATGCTGAAACGGCTGAACGGATTTGGATGAAATTTAGCACTCAAATAAACCATAGCTCGGATTAATGTATAGGCTACTTTTTATTATGCGCATATTAACAGAGGGATGCGCAATGCTTCTGTGATAAGCCGAATTATACACGTATGAAGACGCGGACAAAGTCTAGTTATTCCTAAAGTTAGTCCGTCTTGTATAATTTAGAAATTACATCAAAATTCATCAATAATTCCAAACATTTTCCAATTTTAACGACTCGAATCCCTAACAGGCCTTGCCTTCGGGAACGATCGTAAATCGGCTGAACTATTGAACCTTATAATTTCATGATTCTAACGACCTTTTCCATTAAGATTTACTTCTACAATATACATATAGATAACAATAACCATTCTTAATATAGATATGCAAATGTCGTTTCCTCTTAAATTCGACTCGACATCTACGAAGTAATTCCGACCGCCTTTCCTCATTCGTGGTCGTGACGTCTAAGCAACTCCGCAGAAATCTGTACCAAGTTTTTCCCTTTTAATTTATTTTTAGCGGCACTGAACCAGATTCAAGATATTTACCGCTGTAATAAAAACACGTGAATACTGTTCCCTCACTTAATAATGTTGACTATGAAACCTTTTGAAAGAGTTTTTTAATAAAACATATTGCTAGCTACTTCGATCAAATATACTACATATAGATGCACGATCACCGCTCGAAAAACGGTGCCATCAAAACTGTGCAATAAACAGTCGCATGCACAGTTTCAGCTTCACGACCGCGCTAGCGTTGAGACGTTTCACGATGCTAAAATGTGTAGAAAAAATTAATATCACTTGATTATGTTGACTATTAGACCTTTTGCAAGAGTTTTCTGATAAAACATATAGCCAGCTACTTCGAGCAAATATACTATGGATGCACGATCGCCGCTTGAAAAACGGCGCCATCAAAAGTGTGTAATAATCAGTCGCGTGCAGTTTCGCTGTTTCGGCTGACCGCTTCACGACCGCGCTAGCGGTGAGACGTTTTTGGGTTTGATTTTGTACAAGACCGTACATCTATAGTATATTAGATCGAAATCTAGCTAGCCGTACAGTTGTATTTTTACATGATAACGCCATTTTTGGTGCGGCTATACCTTATTTTCTTTAACTTATGATGAAGAAGCTGTTTGTACTAATCAAGCTTTACCTACTTCGTAATTCCGACCGCTTTTTCCTTATTCTACCGAGAATTAGGCAAAAGCATTCGGAATTACCACCACCACCAGGCGACATCTGAACAACTGTCTACAAACCAGTACCAACGTTTTCCCATTTTATGTATTGTCAGTAGGACCGGTCTATGGGTCACTGATGATGAATGATTCGACTTTGATCGATGCCTCGTTCACACGTTTCATAGGAACCGAAACAACTGTTATGACCTCACACGAGTCTGATGGATTGCTTCCGGAGTTTCGTGACCGCGCTTGCCTACATGCAAACGCATAGATAAATAAAACAACGGTGATGTGCAAAGTAGGATCAAAGCTTGATGCTTCGACATGCGCAAAATGATCACAACATCGATGGAATGCCTACAGATTGAAGCAGTTTTGCATGTGTACAATTAGAAAGTTTACTAGTGTTGCTGCGTGTTTCTTGGTGGGCGTGAGAAAAAATGACTGTGTGCGCCGTACTTACTGTTTTTGTTCCAGTGTTAGTAAAATAAGTGGGAGAAAAGCGGCGATATCTAAACACGCATAGTTATGAATTGAAGGCATATCTCCCTTGTTTATGAAATCTATGTGCAAACGCATTAACATAGAAGTACTGTCGGGCAAGTTGACGGTAGAACAGCAAAATGCTTTGAACGATTTTCGATACATTAGTCTCACTCGCACATTTAAATTGTTTTGGCATGGTATTTCTAAGATTTCGAGAAGTGTTTCGAGTGATTCCCAGCAGTAAAAAAAATCTAACTTGTGAGTGTTTCAAAAACAATTATTCACAAATCCATATTTTTGGCCCGTCCTCTACCGCATCATCGTACGTGTTCTTTTTTTGCAAGATTGTAACGTTTTTCATGGTGAGGACAAAAAAAATGAGGACTTTCATAATTCAAGCACGAGAGGTGAGACAAACAAAGTGCTTCATAGTCAAAGGTGGACCATTAAAATTTTGTCTAGAATTACATCGTGCGCAAGATTTTGCGGTTGTGTTAATGATGTTTAGCACTAGGCGAGCATAACGACGTGTGCAGTTTAAATAAATAGTTTCAGTATATATAAAGAACAAAATAAAAAACTAACCAAGTGCGAGGCGGATCGGCGCACTACCTATTAAAGTCTTTTCTAATTAAATTAAGACTTTTCTATTATTTGTTGTTTAACTTTAGAATATACACTACAATCACACCAAGTTTGATGCTTGTATGTTGTATGTATAGAGCAGGGATAAAAACGTCAAAAAATCTAAATCTTCCTCTCCCTAACCTTCTTCCAACTATATTGAGGTCGGCTTCCAGCCTAACTAGATACTGCTGAACAAAGACATTAGGTATGCATAGTAATCGGGTCCCGTTGGCACCCTTTGGGTAAAGAATCCCCAAAAGGGGAGAGTACAAAAGTATTTATTACTTTAAAAGACTTGCTTATTTTAGAAAAATAAAATAAAAAAATTACAAAAATTAAATTGTAGGAAAATAATCGATAAAACCATACAAGTTGGTAAACTTGTCTTTTGTAAAAATATCACAAATTAGTAAACGCAGTCTTCGACGACCTAGCTTACTTGTACTGCCAAAGGTAAGAACAAACTACGCAAAAAGAAGTATTACCTATGAAGGAGCACAGCTATATAATAAATTGCCATCCAATATAAAAAATGTGAGCTCATCATCATCATCATCATTTCAGCCGAAAGACGTCCACTGCTGGACATAGGCCTCCCCCAAGCATCGCCACAACGACCGGTCCTGTGCCTTCCGCATCCAGCGGATTCCCGCGACCTTCACCAGGTCGTCGGTCCACCTTGTGGGGGGCCTACCCACGCTGCACCTTCCAGTACGCGGTCGCCACTCCAGAACTTTACTGCCCCATCGGTCATCCGTTCTGCGAGCAATGTGCCCCGCCCACTGCCACTTAAGTTTGGCAATTCTTCGGGCTATGTCGGTTACTTTCGTTCTCCTGCGAATCTCCTCATTTCTGTGAGCTCATTTAGTGGTTTTAAGTCTCAATATATAATAGAACAATTTTCACCTTCCTATTGAGGCTATGACTTATTCTAATGGTCGCCGAACTTAATTCAATAACTTAAGTTCGGCGACCATTAGAATAAGTTTACTACAATGTTAAAACTAATTTCATGTAAGTGGCATATTTTGTCTTTTTGAAAATAAATTTCTTTTAGACCGAAATTAAATTTTACAAAAAGTATGTATGTACCTCTCAGAAAACAGTGTATTCAGAGCAATACTTACACTAAAAATATTGATAAAATATCGAACTAAGTAAGTACTAGGTAGGTGTCCTTCCTTAAGTAACACTAAATATAAAATAATTGATCCAAAGTTGAAAGTGTAAAAAACCTACCTAATTAACGTTTTTTCAGGAGTTCACTTGTAGGCTATTCAACAAAAACATTTTGGTCAGAAAAGGCTAAAGTGTACTCGGGACTTTTCCCGAGTACACTTTAGCCTTTTCTAAGCAAAGCTTTAGCAAACAATATTGAAACAAACCCACTGTTTCTTTTTGCCGCGTAACTTTGAAATATACCAACAACGCAATGGCGGCCGGTGAAAATATTAATTAATCCGATTTCTTGAAAGTTCCCTACGTTCTTTATTCGTGCTGATATTTATTTATTCTCGTTTTTCGCTTTTTAACAAGTAAATCAAGTAATAGAGGCACTGGAGGAGAATTTTATGGTATTATGTAAGCTTTATATTTTACAACGGTTTTAATTTTAATTTTAAACATAAAACATGTTGGGTTTTATCAATGGAACGGCGATGTTAATGGTATCATACTACAAAATACTTACAAAAAAAGTGGTCGTCACAGGACGCCCGGCAAATATCGAAATTAATCGCCGCGAAATTACTTAATTATTGGGGCCCTGGGTTCGACTCCCGGGTCGGGCAAAGTGTTATTGGGTTTTTTCATTAGGAAATTCTCAGTAGCAGCCCGGAGTCTGGATTTGTGCCCGGTCAATGGCAATAGGCTCGCCCCCTATTACATGGGACTATAACATAACTGGCGAAATGTGACTGTACCTACTATAAACCTCTGCCTAGAAAGAAAGAAAGAAAGAAAGAAAAACTTTTATTTAGCACAGAACACAGGACAGCACAACAATAACATTAATAAAAATACTAAAGTTAATAGGTAAATAAAATATGAAGTTGCTGCCGGGCATGCCCATGCCAAAAGGGTCACCAACTCAGCATGTGCTGGCGTGGAACATCCAGCGCTGATTTTCAGTTGGCACCCTGCAGTGACACACGGACGAAGGAACTGTGTTTATAGATAATAATAACTAAGTACATGTATCGGTCTAGGGTAAAAAAATGTGTTAAAATAAATAAAAGTTCTTTAAAAAAATATATATTAAAACAATATTGAAAATGTATATTAAAATAAGGCATAAGAATAAAAAGGAAAATGCGCTGGATGCGGAAAGCGCAGGACCGGTCGACGATGCTTGGGGGAGGCCTATGTCCAGCAGTGGAAGTCTTTTGGCTGAAATGATGATGATGATGATTATTATTATATAATTATTATTTTGGTAATCGTAATTGTATTATTTTGATATTTTATTTATAAATATTAAAATTAATTAGATAAAAGATTTGTCAACATTAATTGCATTGTATTCGATTTGAGAGGTAAGAATAAAAGTTTTTAGCCTAATTCTAAAAGTATTTTTACTTGTCAGGTCCCTAATTGGTGGAGGAATGTTGTTCCAACACTTTGACGCCGCATACCGGAAGCTTCCTCGAAAGGCAGCAGTTTTGTGTTGCGGTATAGCCAGTTGCTGAGCACATCGTCTAGGCTTGCGCTGCCGATAGCTATGAACCCATGCCAATTTAGAATGTAGGTATGACGGGCACTTGTACTTAATCACACCAAAAAGTAGACAAGCGAGGTGCAATTTTCGACGTGACTTCATTTTTAAAATATTGTGTCTGTTCAGGAACGGAGTAATGTGGCTCCTTGGTGGAACATCAAAGCAAAACCGTGCACAGGCATTCTGTACCCTTTGGATCAACCTTTCAGTGCGCGCTAAGAGCCTGGGTCCTAAAACAGTATCTGCGTAGTTTAGTTTTGATAGAACTAAAGTTTCAACAAGCTGTATACGCAATTCCTCGCTCAGGTATGGACGCATTTTATACAGAACTTTTAGGCGGTAAAAACAGTTTTTAACACAGTTCGCTATGTGATTCTCAAAATGAAGACTCTGATCCATAATCAAACCCAGATTCCGCGCCTCACTCACGCACTCAATATGTTCACCTTTAAGAGTAACGTTACCATTGTTCAGGTCTACTTTATCCAACTGACCCCTAGATCCGAAAAGCATGAATTTAGTTTTGGCTGGGTTAAGAAGAAGAGAGTTGCGCTCAGACCAATTCACAATCCTATCTAAATCCTCGTTGATGGCCCTCACTGCAGACTCATATTCTTCAGGTTTAAAAGAAAGATATATTTGCAGATCGTCAGCGTAAATATGATGTTTACAGTTTTTTAAAACTTGAACTATATCAGCACTATATAAGGTGAACAACGTAGGACCTAATATCGATCCTTGTGGAATGCCTTTAACCACAGGGGTCATGTCAGATAAAATAGTTGAGCCATTGATGTCACGAATTTCAACAAATTGGAAACGGTTGCTTAGATAGCTGTCGAACCATTTAACTGAGGATGCATCAAACCCATAGAACGCCATCTTTGAGAGCAAGAGAGATAAATTTATTGCATCAAATGCCCTAGAGAAATCTAACAACACCAACAGAGTACACAGACCCTCATCTTGGGCAGACAGTATGTTGTCCGTCACATCCAATAACGCCGTTGCAGTACTGCGGCCTTTCCTAAAACCCGATTGCGCCTCCGGAAGAATGTCATTTTGCTCAAGATATTTAGTCAATTGAGAGTTGACTACCTTTTCCAGTACTTTAGACATGAAGGGTAAAATGCTTATGGGTCTTAAGTCTTTTATGTCAGTTGGGTTGTTTTTCTTAGGAATCGGACGTACAATGGCTATTTTCCAGAGATCGGGGAAGGTCGATGTTAGGATCGACTTGTTTATAATGGCAGTCAGGATATCCAAAGTATGAGGGAGAGTAAGAACAAACATCTTTAGCGTAATTTGATCGAAACCCTCAGCATTTGACTTAATCTCGGACAAAATTTTCGCAATATCAGATGCGCTAACAGTCTTGACAGAAAACACACTGTCACCAAATCTATTGAACTCGTAGTAGGTCAGATGTGATAATGGTAAGCCTATATTTCCCGGAACATTTAAGAAATGGGTATTTATTATATTTGGGTCATTGAAATGTGAAGGCAATTCTGACTCATTTTTGGGAGGCAATAGAGTGGCCTTTAAATTTTTCCACAGTATGTTCGGGCATTTAATTTTATTATTTATATTGAATTTAAAATAAGCAACTTTTTCAAAATAGAGACTCTTATTTACTAGACTTTTCAGTTCCATGTAATATATCCTCTTGCTCTCAGATTTGGTACGCCTATAATGCACAAGTGCTTTGTTACGCAAACTCATCATAAATTTAATGTTATCAGTTATCCATGGATAAGATCTCTCTTTTACAGTGATAGTCCTACGTGGAGAATATTTATCAAACAGTGTAATAATATTACTGTGGAGATGGGCTACTACAATATTTACGTCACGATTTGAGCCAGTCGCGAGCCAGTCAACTGAGTTTACATCCTGTTTAAACTGCTCAACCGGTATAGTTGTGAGGTTTCTACAGGTTATGACCCTCGGCAAAATTTTCTCTCTCTTAATGCAAAAAACAGTCGAGATAACTGCATGTGCTCCAAGTGCTGCAATCGGGTCTACTACAAGATCACGAATCTTCGCATCCGTGCAAACTACGTCTATAAGAGTCTCACTGTGAGTAGTAAAATGAGTAGCAGATGTTACCATTTGGTTTAAGCTGAGACTCTTAAGAAACGTATTTAGTTTAACTGTTTTCGAATCTGATTGATTAAGACAGTTAATATTAAAATCTCCCAAAAGAACGGTATATCTGCATGATGGTAATGAATTCACTGAGCTGGTTAATGCGTCCAAAAATATGTCTACATTTGACCCACGACCCTGGGGTGGCCTATATGCTGTACCCACAGCAATTTTTGCACCATTCACAGTCAGAACTAGCCACATTTGCTCAACAGAATTATGTAGGGGATCAAGGGGGTGTGAATGGAATCGTACATTAATTCCGCGCCTTATATAAAACCCAACGCCTACCCCTTCGGGGAAATACAGGCGAGTTGTTATGTTATGTTATATGTTAATCGCCGCGGCGCCGGCCGGCGAAGGCGGCGGAGAGGGCATGACGGCATAAAAGAGCACAATGCCGTTTGCCGTCATGCCATGTGGAATAGGTACAAATCGGTCTTACTCCCAAGGCGTGTCAATGGACGTTTCACATCAAAAATGTCAAAATATGTCGTAACAACAATTAATACACCTACGGTCAAGTAAAACATTGAAAAAAAAAACAAAACTAAACAGTAATTTACGGCTAAATTATTTAATATTTAAGGATCGCTCTAGAACACAATGTACGATGTATTTAATAATTACAAAGGCTAATTACAGCGGTTAACAGCCGCATACTTGAATTAAAAGCTTATTTGTATCACATTAGGCGGTTGAGAACCTATCGATGCTAGGCTGGGTAATGCAAATTAGAATATTATAATCTTTAGATATAAATTATGGAAAGAAAAATTCGCTCACAAGCAAGATTTATTGTTAATTATTGAGTTAAACATCAACATTTAATAAGTATTATCACATTTTCACACTCTCCATCCATGAACATTCATAATCATCACTCCCTAGATAAGGTCTACAAGTCCATATATACAATATTTACAAAGTATTTAAGATTTATTTATTTGTTTAACAATTTATGAACACAAAAAATTAATTTACGAACACAAAGATACTGCTTATTTCTAAATAAATCTCTTCCAGCAGACCTGTGAGAGGATAATTGGAATGAAAATTCCACAATTTATATCTTTAGATTTCGCTCCGCGTGTGTCACTTGAATTGAAAGCTCATTTGTACCACATTAGAATAGAATCAGAATTTTATTTGTGATACATAGGTAAAATGGTTGGTAGTACGGTCGACCGCTCGTCGGTGGTAACACTTTGACATTAGTAGCATCTTTATTTCGTAAGCAGTAAGGGCAGTTATCGAACTGACGTGTTACCACTGTCATGCAGGTGACTGTACATAATAAAGTTTTAAGTGCTCTATGATCGGCCAATTAAAGGCATAGATTAAGCATAAAAATGTCATTGATCTATATTTAAGCAATATCTAAAGGCAAGCCGATGGGAATCGTGTTATATGGACCCTTCGCCACTGGTACTTTGTAATATTTTGTCTTTTGCTTCTCTGAACACAATATAGTGACAAAATGACAACTACATTACCTATGAATGAACTTGTAACAGGCTACAACATCGTTATCTCATATTTAATTAGAAAACAATGATTCAGCGAACAGCAATCGATACCTCCCTCTTCTTAATTAGTTCCTTGTCTAACGACCTGCGTCATCCACTGTCATAGATACAACGTCTATTATAGTGTAGCCACTGAGAAAATTAACTGCTTCCAACGTATTGCATAGGGACTGTGACGTAGTTGGTGTAGGAATATATAGGTATTACTATAATTACAGCTTCAATAAATTATTTACCCCTTAGGGTGTTATTATACACATACGATTGACATAGATAGGATATAGATTATAGACCGTTCAATGTCGAACATGTGCACAGAACCGATCGACTACCATTGATGACCATCGAGCGATGTTGACACATCGATCGATGCATTAATCAATGTCGATTTTAAACAGTTTAACGTCAATCGTGACTTATTATTCTCGAATAATCGATGAAAATTGCTAGCTGAAAATAGCTTTGGTTGATTGATCGATGAATATATTCGGCATTCGTTGATTGATCGATGAAAATATTCGGCTTTGGTTAATTGATCGATGCAAATATTCGGCCTTAGTTAATTAATTGATGAAAATACTCGGCTTTGTTGATTGATCAACAGACTAGCACGAAATTGATCGATTGTCGTTCGACAAGTGTTACAAGCCGCAATCATTGATCATCCTGAGCACCTACGCGGTCGACATCGATGCGAAATCGATCATATGGTTGTACCCTTCCTATAGATGAAAGTTACCAAATGAAATGTATAGTATCCCTATATGAAATACCAGTATTTAAAAGTTTTAAAACTGTTGAGAATTGGACCAGCAGGGCAATTGTGTAACTGTATTGCAATGAACAAAATGACAATTTTGACGTTTGAATCTGGAAAAATGATACAATTCGAATTGCGTAGCTACAAAACTGTTGATTACGATGTCGGAGGGATTCATCATGAAATTGAATGATTGATAAAGCCTAAACGCATATTTGCAGGAGCTTACATGCGTAAAGAAACGTGATCTAACATACATGACGTCATTTACATCACAATTTCCCTTCTGACGTCATTTTCTTCATAATAAAGTCCCTCTATGTCGTTACACAATTCCAATGTTTGATTGCGATGTTATCAACATCGTCTTCAATTATATATCATAATGAAACTGTCAAATAAGTTACGCAATTGCCATGCAGGTTCCAAAAAAAATTGCCCGTATTCCTTTTATGTGCGTTGGACGAAACTGAAGAAGTTAGGGTAGTTCCCGAACAGGGCAGCAGTTGGGCGCCCCAGTTTTGTGATGCAAGTAGTTATCAACAATATCACTCTAACTTTCTGTTTGTTTATCGGAACTTGTCCCTTCCTCGTGTTAGTCCTTTGTTTTCACCTCTTTTGACAACTTAAGAATAATTCGTTTATATGGGCCGACAGACGGCGCGATGAGTTTGAAGATTTATTCTTGACGACCTTAATCACCAATTACCATAATAAAACGACTTAAGATCCTTGCAAGGAAAATTACTGGGTTTGATACCCACGAGTTGTGTATCAGTTTTTTGAAAAAAAAAATAACGCAGTTTTTAAATTCTCTAAAATCGACGTCGTGGTTCCTTAGAACAAAATTCTCTAGCCCTCTTATAGTTTAAGATTTCTCCCCACTGACCCATTTTAATAAATGACCCTGTATAAAGATAGATAGAGAGAGAGATGGCCCATTAATTACATGCGTTGGTAGAAGATTATTATTTTTGGCTTATTGGCCGCAAAGTTTGAAGACAAAGGTATTCAACCAGTGCGTCCTGCCTGTTATGACTTACGGTACCAAGACGAGGACACTGACAGTTGGGCTAGTCCACAAATTCAAAGTCGCTCAGCGAGCTATGCTTGGAGTTTCATTGAATGATAAAACCCGTAACGAGATAATGCGGAGAAGAACCAGAGTGACCGACGTAGCTTGTAGGATCAGTAAGCTGAAGTGGCATTGGGCTGGCCGTCTGTCGAAGGACTAATGGTCGCTGGAGCAGACGTGTCCTTGAGTAGAGACCGCGATACGCAGCGTAGGGCGCCCATCCACCAGGTGGACCGATGATCTGAAGAAGGTGGCTGGGGGGACTGGATGTGGAAGGCAGAGGACCGAGCGTTGTGGCGCAACTTGGGAGAGGCCTATGTCCAGCATTGGACTATGATAGGCTGAGTTGATTTGAAGGCCAGGCTTGATTCATCAAGCTGAATCACGTACTACAGTCGACTGCACGTCAGTGGTAACACGTGAATTACGAAAAACGCCCTTATTGCTTACGAAATAAAGATGCTGTCAATGTCAAACTGTTACCACTAACGTGAGGCCGACTGTACATACGTACGTATTACACATACATTTTTTTTAAAACAAGCAAAACAAAAACTTATTCTTTTATTTTAATGTTAATCACTATTTATCTTCTAGCGAACAAAAAAGTTTTCATGTTATATTGGTTTTACGTGGGTAATTCTACTTGGTTCAAATAGGTATTTCATGAAATAGGTAGTTTACAAACTTCCCGACTGTGGTAACCAAACTTTTTAGGCTATAAATACTTTTGTTTTACGCTTTGTTACATACCGCCGGAAATTCAGGTCCGTATCTTTTTCATTGTTCGTAAAACTAACATTTATAAAAGTGTTTATTTTTATATAGCTTTGTAGAATCCGAAAGGGATTGGTAAAATATCTTTGCGAGTTATCTACATTCCAAATTGAATTATTGTATTCGAAAACATGACACCATTTTATATGCACTTTACAGGGAGGTATACAAAATTTTATTTAAAAGTTAAAGGTTAAAAAGAAAAAATTGTTGTGTTTTTATTATTATCTAAATATTTATTAAACTCCGAGCCCCGAATCTAATGAACTCGCGCGCAGAATCAATACTATTTTAACTTAATTATTATCGCACTAGGTAGGTATAGGCGTCTAAGCGCATTTTTTGCGTACGGATTTTTTTTTATACTACTAACTTTTTATACTAGGTAATAGGTACGTTGATGATGGATGGCTTCGCGGTACACTTGAGAAGCCCTCGCGGACCACCGGTTAAGAACCACTGGTGTAATATTACACAGTTAAGAAGCTGTATGAGCCAATGTAGATGAAGCGAAAGAGGTGTGTCAGGATCGTAGCAGGTGGAAATCCATAGTCTCTGCCTACCCCAATGGGAAACAGGCGTGATAATATGTATGTATGTATTTTTTTTTGTATTGATTTATTTATTGATTCGTGTTCAGTATCAGTGGTATAGTCACCTCCTTAAATATGGCACGAATACAGTACAACACGTTGTAGCTATCACGCTATCACTAAACAAACAATGTGACGTAATTGTAAGCACGGAAGACACATCTCAAGTGCAAAGCCGACCATAAAATAGCCTTAAAAAGTTCTAAAACCGATTGTAAAACGACAATGAAACATTCATACTATTGATTTGCGTAAAAACGTCCTCCGTTTATTTGTTCCCTATTGATTTGATCAGCGTTTGATGACGCCCATAAAGTCTCAAATAAACAAGATCATTAAAGGGAAGGTTGTCTTCGTTTATTGCGACATACCGCATATTCTTGCTGAGCGCTTACGCAGAGCTCATCAATATTCCTGTGTTTGATGAGAAAATAGTGATCAATCATGTCTTGAGCATTGGAACAGTTCATTAATGATTGAGTGCCGTTCTATCTCGTAATTACTCCATATGCATTGAACATAACCGTTTTTGCTTCCGTCAAAACAAAAAGTGAGCTGAAAACATAAGACATTATAATAAAACAAGTTTAACCAAATTACATCGCGTATATTATTTAAATTGGTTTTCCTGACGTTTTGAAAAATTTGCAGTGTTTGTGGTCGCAGGAGTACTAAGATGACAAGCGTCTTTGCAGATATTTCAAACATTATTCTAATCTACCGTACAATTTAATTAATTAAAATCTATGTCTATGTCATATTTCATTTTAATTAATTCCTCAACTACTTTCACATTCAATTTTATATGAATCCAGTAGATTTATTTGTATTTATTTTTAGAAGAATGAAACATACTTCATCATCATCCAGCTGACTCCCACCAGAACCCTGCAACCCAGTTACTAGATAATAGCGACATTCGGAGGTTAGGCCAGTTGTCAGACTCTCGGGCTTCTGACTACCCGTAACGACGGCCATAGATATTCGTACGGAAACCGGGACCGACAGCTTAACGTGCTCTCAGACGCACGGAGGGGTGTCGATGTGAAACGAAATGGTCACCCATCCACAAACTAACCGCGGCAAGTGTAGCTTGACCTCGCAGATCATACAATCAGCGCAGGTGCTTACTTAGCCACGAGCCCATCGAACAATGAATGAAACATACTTGTATATTATAAAACACAGTCCTGTAGTCAATTTATGCATGCTTGTCCCACAAAAAAGTCTGTATTTCATTAACAGGACTAATTCGTACTGCGTTGTAATTCCCCCGAAATTTACATCTTAATTGCTCTCATTCCCGAAACACTTTTTATTCCAGAAAAACTCGTCATTGCCTTCAAAATTTTAGTATTCTACGCGGTAAAACATTATTCAAATTCTTCTTCCAATTTTAAATATTTAAACTCGAAGCTAATTAATATGCAATTAACATTGAAAATGATAACTTTAGTAAAACAAACATTTTGTCGGCTACAAGTAATTTTAAGTAAATAAATGTTCTAATAGTCCGTAGTTTTAATGAGTTATTCCACATTAAAAGCATCAATATTACCAATTAAAAGTCGTAATTTATTCCTGCGTTGCTGCTGACACTTTATTGACAGTTTCATGAAAAATAAACTTGTTGGTGGAACTCGTTTAAGTTATGGATTAGTTTATTGGACCGAGGCGGCTGCATGGCGTAAGATCGTGCATGGCGTCTAATATGATCTTGATATGACTTAAAATTAGACCTACTTCATCTGATAGCCACACTTCGTCTGATGACTCTGATGAACTGGGACGATTTATTACATACCTATACTACCTATAACTTTCAATCAATCAATCAACTCAGCCTATCGCAGTCCACTACTGGACATAAGCCTCTCCCAAGTTGCGCCACAACACTCGGTCCTCTGCCTTCCGCATCCAGTCCCCCCCAGCCACGTTCTTCAGGTCGTCGGTCCACCTGGCCCTATGCTGCGTTTGCCGATTCGCGGTCTCCACTCAAGGACTCGTCTGCTCCAGCGGCCATCGGTCCTTCGACAGACATCGCCAGCCCACTGCCACTTCAGCTTACTGATCCTACAAGCTATGTCGGTCACTCCGGTTCTTCTCCGGATAATCTCGTTACGGATTTTATCCTTCAAAGAAACTCCAAGCATAGCTCGCTCCATAGCTCGCTGAGCGATTTTGAACTTGTGGACTAGCCCAACTGTCAGTGTCCACGTCTCGGCAACGTAAGTCATGACAGGCAGGACGCACTGGTTGAAGACCTTTGTCTTCAAACTTTGCGGTATAGGCGACGAGAAGACTCCTAACTTTAAGACCTATAACTTTACTACATTTTAATACCGTCTTTTCAACGAGTAATCACTTAGAATTTCTATCCGTGTAACCCATCATTCCTTGTTATACGAGGTCAAAATACGACATTCGTATTAAAAGAATACAAAAAACAACAACGCTCATGTTTTCTGCCTATACATGAAACTAAATTACAAAACTTTCACTCAAAGACGAATTGACGTATTTTTATGACGATCGAAACATTCAAAATGTTGAATGAACTCAATCGCATTTTTCTTTGAGTTAAACGTTCAAGGACGTAACACGGATCGAAAATTTCGATGACATTTTTTGAATAATTTGTAGTCAACATTCGCAAAGGAATGGTGACCCATTATTTTTAATAGACTCCTCTCAATTACTCAGAATAATCGGAATACAATTAAATTGAAAGGAAGACTTTAAGACAGAACTTGGTTAAAATTAGAACGACGCTACTTCAGCAACAATAAAAGTATTATCAGCGAGTAACTCTAAAATTAAATCAGAACGCTTTATAACTTAAAGGGTGGAGTTATACAGTAACTCAGTGCTTCCTTCGGCCTCGATAAACCAATGTTTTATGCGACAACTTTCGCAAACACTCAGCACAATTTGGCAAGAAACGATCACTAATCTTTTTATAGTGTTTCTTTGCTCCAAGCGTCTATTATTTTCACTTAAAAGAAAAGCAATAAAGTCCTCGCAGCCAGTATGTTACGCACGAACAAAAGTGAAATTTCGCTGAGATTTTTAGGAAAAAAATGGGAGGTGTAAGAGAAAATCATTGTATCGAAGGGGAGCGAATTCACTTTCCGTTTTATAAACAACTCTATTACGTTGTTTCAGACCTTTGGCGTGGTGCTACACGGAGGTACACGTGGTAAATGGGATTTTCTACTTTGCATAATGTTTGTTACCCTCTCGCAACACGGTAACTACCTTCCTACTTACGTAGCTGCGTGTTTATTGCGGTTTTATTTCATTCATGAGGAAACCAACATTTACGGTTGTTTTATGATTCAAATTCTATACAGAATAACACTGTTTGAGTTGAGTTTTTTCATTATAATGACGGCCATTAATTTCGTGGTCGCCTTTTACTGAGAAATGAGCGCGTCTAATTGATATAATTTATTATTAATTTTACTAATACCAACACGTCATTTATTATTTGTGACATGGAAAACTTAATTATTTTGGTAGTGATACTTTATTTCTTTAATTACTTGAAGAAAGACTCGTCTACGTGCCTTACGTACAGGTACAGGGTAGTTAAACTTCTTATTTACTATTTTGTTTCATTATAATACTTATTTACTAATTACATCTGCCCCCCTAGCGAAGTTGACAATTTACAATCGTCAACGCTATAGAAAACAATCGAAATGTATGGGAATGACATATCACAACGAAAAAGTCATTCGATTGTAGATTGTGAACTTGACTAGGGCGGCTGGTGTCTAATTAAAGTTCACATTAAGTCATTTGCCTCCTAAAATTACTTATCATGCACGTATGACTGTCTCACTATATATCTGAATTTCCGTTAATTACATTATGCAGAGTTCGATCAAAATTAGTTTGAGCCATGTGAAGCGTTAATTGGAGTCAAGAAACGTAGTATATTACGCATGGATACCTATCATTTTGTAGATATGAAATCGTATTACTGGTAGCAGCCAGCACTTTGTAATTCATACAGTGTAGGACTCATAGAAATCTAAACAATAAGGTGATAGAAGTGGTAAAGGCGAGGGAACTTGTCGCCGCGTGCAGGTGTCTCGTAGGACACCAGTGCGCGAACCGTTTGCTTGATCATCAGTGCTGTTTTAGACGCGGAGTCACTAAAATTGTATTTTGCAGCATATCTAGCAGCGGATTTTTTTTTGCTTAATTTATTTTGCATTGATTGCTAGAAACATGGTGGGTGTAATTGCGTTATTTACGAGGTGTGTTCAGAAAATAACGGGAATTTTAAAATTTCGCGGGTTTTTAGAGTCAAATTGTCATTTTATTTTATTATGTTGACATACATGCCCCTGAAGTACGATACAATATTCAGCTGTATTCATTGCTTACATTGTCTGTAGCAGCCACTAAGGTTAGACGTGTAGCTTGGGATTTTTGTTTGTTAAAAGAAATTGATCAAAGAATTTGTATCAAATTTTGCGTAAAAAATGTAATAAATTGTAACAAAGTGTGTAAAATGTGAATGAATCACAATCAGAGAAGTCAAAAATGTGTCATAAAAAAGTCAAAAGTGAAGCAATCCGAAAAAAACGCCCGGATTTGCGGAAACACAATTCATGGCTTTTGCACTACGATAATGCACCTGCTCACACTTCGTTTGTGTTGGTAGCGGCAAACCGGCGACACGCATTCCGATATTTAAATACAGTAGATAACATTTCTATTGCCTTATAATTTAGATTTCTATGGTAGAACCCAATATGGGTATTATTGGTAACTAGGATTTTATTTCTAAGACTATACGTGTATAAGGTATCTTTTTGAAAGAGTCCTCACATCAGAATATGAAAGTCTATTTTTCAATCTTCATACAATTTTTGATAGGGTTTATAGCAAAATAGCTTTTCTATAAAAACAACAAGGTTGTCACACAAGTACACCCGTCGTGTCACAGGTCAAACACGTAACTCGCTACATAACCAACCCATTACTGTCCCACTGCTGAGCACGGGCCTCTTGTCAGTATGAGAAGGCTAAGGCCTTAACTCGCTAACGAATATGCAATACGAACTCAAGTCAAAATTCTTATTCAAAACTTTAATAGTTACAATATAGGCAAATTTTCCTTACCTAATTGTTTCGTACTTCTAATATATAAGGAGCAATTAAGTAGGTACAAGTTGTGGAGACCCACAGGTTTATTTCAGGAGAATAGACTTCAAAGCAACATAATAAAGTCCTAAGAACCTAATATTAGATCGTCTAGTGTCTAGATTCTTATTACAATTAGCACCTATACGTATATTATAGAGACAATAGATTGGACTAATATCAGCTATTATACCAAACTAACGCTTGGTAATAATAGGGGCTGGTCTATTACGGTGCCATTATTCGCAAAAGCTACAGCATTTATTAGGCACTTCACGTAAATTGTGATATTGTGACTGAGACCTATTTGGAACTTATGAGTAATATTATAACTGTCACAGAATAAAGTGTACTTGATATCTGTAATAAAATACACGCTTTTGAGATAGATCAGATTTTGGTTATCACTTGCGATAACGGTAAAAGCGCATATCGTGAGAAAACTTAAAGATCTCAGAGGGCTCTAAAATGTTCTTGAAAAACTAACTCACACCGAGTTAGTTTTTCAAAACACAACAAAGAAAGTAAAAAAGTCAATCAGAAACAATAAAGTTTATTTTACATTAATTCACAAGGCGACAACACACACACACAACAACACAACACACACACAACAACAACACTCACAACTGCCACAACTGCCTCTGATTACATACATACATGTTTAATGGAAGCCCACGTGTAGAATAAATAATTGCCTTTTTAATGCATTCTAGATAAAGAGGCAAATAGGAAAAACTACTTAGTGTTACTTACTTAACTTTATTTTCCGGTTGACCAATAATTTCTTCGTGGTAAACGCTGAGGCAACTTTCATAATTATTATTATTATTTATTAGAGCTTGGAAAATGTATCACGCGATTTTAAATTTACTGTTTAAATTTAATTATCGTGACACATTAACATGGTAAATATTAATTTGTAGCGTGTAGGTTATTAAAATAAAATAGACTTTTATTGCCTAGAAGTCAAACCGAAACGTTATTTCAGTCCATAAATACATAATATATTTCTAAAAATATGTCTTTCAACATAACATAACATAACATAACATCACGCCTGTATTTCCCCGAAGGGGTAGGCAGAGGTGTATAGTACACCCACATTTCGCCAGTTATGTTGTAGTCCTATGTAATAGGGGGCGAGCCTATTGCCATTCACCGGGCACAAATCCAGACTCCGGGCTGCTACTGAGAAGTTCCTAATGAAAAAACCCAATAACACTTTGCCCGATCCGGGAATTGAACCCAGGACCCCACGCTCAGCAGTCGCGCTTGCGACCACTAGACCAACGAGGCAGTCTTTCAATAACCGCTTTAATAACGGCTATTGTAAATGTTGCCATATACAAGATGGATTGGTAACTGCACTGCAATCACCACACAATGCAATTATTGCAGTTATTATGTAAGTAGTACCTAGACAGAAGAATACTGTTCATCTGCTTGGCATGACTCATGCATCTATTATACCAACTTACAACCCCACAAAAAAACAGGTGTTCTTGTCCTTTACGGGGCAAGGTGTTAAGTTTTTGAGTAGTTTTTCATTATCCGTAATGTCTGGGACACACGGCACTTGTCAAACACTTTTCATTTGACGTTAAGATATGAAGGTCAAGACTGTATCACTTTGTAATGAAATATGTTATAAAGTGAACAGTTCAGTTCTTTTCAGTTTTCAGAACAGTGAGCCGAGCCAAACCTTTACCTACATATTGTTATAGTTTATGGTAACGTTATAATAGTGATAAACGAAATGTCATCTGTCAATGCGCTCCTCTGTCATGACCTGACACTTGCTCGTTCCTTTTGTCATCGCTCTCTCGAACACTGATGTCCGCTCTTGTCCGTTCGGTTATAAGTTAATTAATAATAATAATAATAATAATAAGGAACAGCTAGTAATAGATTCTACTATCCATAAACATGCCACCACAAAAAATAGAAACTTACATTGCACCTACATAGATTATAAAAAAGCTTTTGATAGTATCCCACACTCTTGGTTGTTAAAAATATTAGAAATTTATAAAATAAACTCAAAAGTAATCGATTTTTTGCGTAGTATAATGACACGATGGAAAACCACACTACAGTTAAATAATCAGGTCAGCACTATTATAACTCGGCAGTTATCTATTAAAAAAGGTATCTATCAAGGAGATTCCCTAAGTCCCCTGTGGTTCTGTCTCGCCCTGAACCCCTTGTCTCACCTACTGAATCGTTGCCGTGCCGGATATTGTCTTAAACACTCTACAGAAGAAACAATGATCTCACATCTTATATACATGGATGACATTAAGCTATATGCAAAGACAGAAAAAGATATGAAAAAGCTTATAGAAATCACGACAGAATTTAGTCAGGACATAAACATGCAATTTGGATTAGATAAGTGTAAAACATTACATATCATAAGAGGCAAAATAAGACCCGGCAACTATTCAGTTAACAACACCGACACAATTACAGCTATGGAACCAACGGATTTATACAAATATTTAGGATACAAGC
This sequence comes from Asteroscopus sphinx, assembly GCA_949699075.1. NCBI lineage: Eukaryota > Metazoa > Arthropoda > Insecta > Lepidoptera > Noctuidae > Asteroscopus > Asteroscopus sphinx. The sequence continues at coordinate 12,182,961 of OX453022.1, read as the reverse complement.
AACTAAAAGGACTCGATCACACAACAATCAAAAACACACTAAAAACAGAATACACTAGGAGAATGATCGCAGTATGTAAAACCCAACTTTCTGGAAAACATCTTATAAAAGCTTTGAATACTTATGCAATACCAATATTAACGTACTCATTTGGAGTCATAAAATGGTCAAAAACTGACATAGAACAAATTGAACGAAACACACGCACTACACTAACCAAACACAACAACCTTCACCCTAAATCTGCCATAGAAAGACTGACAATTAAAAGACAAAACGGTGGTAGAGGCTTAATAGACATTCATCATCTCTGGCAGAAGCAAATAATCAGACTAAAAACTTTCTTTCACACTAAATCTCACACAAGTAACCTACATAAAGCCATAGCTCAAAATGATATCAATTTCACTCCACTTAACTTAAACGAACAGACAAACACGCAAAATGCTACTGATGATAGCGACCCACAGAAACAAAAATTAGAAAACTGGAAAAAGAAAGTACTTCATGGCAGACATCCTCATGACTTAGAACAATCTCATATAGACACAATAGCGTCAAACAAGTGGCTCAAAGTTGGTAATTTGTTCCCGGAAACAGAGGGATTTATAATAGCGATATAAGATCAGATTATTAATACAAAAAACTACAGGAAATATATAATTAAAGACCCTAATATCACAAACGATAAGTGCCGCAGGTGTCACATCCAATCAGAAACCATACAACATATAACAGGAGCATGCACAACACTAACACAGACAGACTACACTCACAGACATAACCAAGTTGCAAACGTCATCCATGAAAAACTAGCACTCAAATATACACTCATACAAAATACAAACACTCCATACTATAAATACACACCACAAACTATTCTAGAAAACACCACACACAAACTCTACTATGACCGCGCCATTCTAACTGATAGAACCATTCACTATAATAGGCCGGATATAACTCTACAAGACAAAATAAACAAAATCACTTACCTCATAGACATTGCAGTTCCCAATACACATAACCTCCAAAAGACAATAGCTGAAAAAATAAGTAAATATGCTGAACTCAAAGAAGAAGTCACAAGAATTTGGAGACAAGAAAAAGTTTATGTAATTCCTATTGTTCTCTCCACAACTGGTGTTATCCCCAACCATCTTCTCCGTAGCCTGAATTTATTAGACCTAAAAGAATCCCTCTACATAACCTTACAAAAAGCCGCTATCTTCAACACCTGTCGAATAGTTAGAAAGTTCATGCAGATAGACGAAAACGAATTACACAACACACCTTCAACATAAATTTTACATACCACACGCTACATTTACTTGGCTCCCAGCTCGTAAATGTAGTTAAAACTAGCCAAATGGCTAAGAAAAGATAAAATCACCCGAAAATAATAATAATAATAATTCATTTAATTCAGGCATCAAGGCCCATAAATAAATACATTAAAACAATACACAATAAAACTTAAAAATATGCTATACACTAATACATAATAAAAATAAAACAAGTTTAAGTACGTTCATTCGGCGACGTATTGCGCTGCGTCATGGTGTCATGTAGCCTTCCGCGAAAACGCCGAAACACGATACCCTTCGGCCAAAATTCCTCCTTCGAGAAGGTTTCTAGATGGTGACTCGGAACCCGCACCACAAAAGATTTAAAGTTAACTTTGTGGCGCGACTCCAACTTCTCAACCCTCAGGGTGAAATTGGTCTTCACTCTGATGTATTCCACGATCTCCTCTACCTTCGTGGTGTGATGCAGTCTCGACACGTACAGCTGCGTCGTAGGGATAGCGGGACGCAGCAACATGTTTGGTCCAGTCAGTGCAGTTCCACACTGATTGCGGCAAGTAGGCTTCTTCGTCTTCTTCTTAATGACTTTAATGAAGCCTTCTTCATCGGCCTGTCCGTGGCTGATTACTGGTGGTAATGTGCTCCGGACTGGTTCGAGGGGCCCCTGGGCTCCCTTCATGGATTTAGGTTGCCGTTGATGATTGGTGGAAGCTTGAGTTACGGCAGCCGAGTAAGCACGTCTTGGTGTTGACGTGCCCACATTCGTCGGCACCCCAACGAAGAGGGGTGCGGGGAGGGCGGGGTGCGGTTGTGCATCGCTTGCAGGTACAGCGGCCGGCGACGAGTCGAATTTTGCTGACTCGAAACTCGGCTGCGATGTATTGACCTCACTGTGACGTGTGTTGTTGTTAGTAGGCATAAGCGACCTACATACCGTGTTGCGTAAATCTGCCACTTCGGTACGTAGATCACTGATAGTGGATTGCGATGCTTCCAACTTCAACTGCATCTCGGCCAGGCTTGTTCTCAGACTAGTAATGTCCTTCAGCAGCCTGGTGACGTCGACGTGATCGAACGTGACAGGGGGCAGCTTACGCAAGTCCTTCGCCACGAAACTCGGCACGTCGTCTGGGTCGGTCTCCTTTAGCACTTTAATGATGTCTTGGAGACTCCTCACTCCCTTCTCATCCCTCCTGCGGGACGGCATTCGGTCGGCTATTTGAAGCGACTCGTACAGCAAGGTTTTGGCCCTGCGTATCTCCTCTTCACTGAAGTTCGAGGTGCAGATTTGGGTCACGCTGACCTCGTCCATGACATCCAGCTGGTATTGCAGGAATGCCAGGACCTCGTTCGCCACGAGTTCCTCCGAACGCATGGTATTGTAGCAGCGACACGTGCCGCGCTCGGCACGAAATAATTTCTGCGGACTGTGCAGGCGCGTCCGAATGCAACGGTGGATCGCACTGCACGAAATAAAACCCAATGCCGTCAATATATAGATAAGCAAACTCATATAAGCAGCATGTTCCAAATTCAGTTGACGCAACCTTGATAAAATTGACATTGTGTTCGCGAGACAGCTGTCAAGTGAACTAATGACAGATGACACACACTGTCACTGTCACTGTTCCGGAACCACAACTTTGTCTAACCATGTTGTCCTTTTGTACAGCACTTCTAGTACGTAGTACATATACACGGTGTTGATCTGTAATCGTGCCATATTTCTAGATCTGATTATAAATAATGTGCTTAGTCACCTAAAAATACTTAAAAAATTCTACGATTATTTAATACCTACATTTTCACTTAGAAACATAGCGAGGGTTCGAGAATAAATCCCGAACGACTCGGAAAATAAGTCATCGGCGGCATTGTCAAAGGGTGGAAATACCTGCAAATTGTTTTGGTGGTGTCGCATGCATCGTTTTTGTGTCGCACGTGACACACGGGGGAATTTGTTTGTTTACAAATAGGTATTTAACAAAAAAAAATTTTTTTGTTATTGATTTTTTTACTGATTCGTGTTCAGTATCAGTGGTATAGTCACCACCTTAAATATGGCACGAATACAGAGCAACATGTTGTATATCGATGATTAAACCAGTTTGCATCTTACGGCCAAAATTAATATCCAATCTATCCACGATTTACCCTACTAGACATAGGGCAAATCGTGGATAGATTGGATATTAATTTCGGCCGTTAGCCAAGTATTTCCTTCTTTCCACATAATCCTTCACATATTACATATGAACAACATTACTCCGATCGCATTGTTACGACTGAATTGTTAAGTTTTTGTTTGATTGTAAGCTCTGGAGCATTTATAATTGAGTCCATCGATTCAAATCGAAAGGTGTCGAAAAAGCAACTAGAAAACTTAAGCAATTATCAGATTTCCACTGAAGCTTTACCCGGTGATCCCGCGGTAACCTATAGTGTGGTTACACTACACACCCAGACCACAGAAAGCTTACCACGGTGTCAAAAATTTACTAGAATAAGATATTTTGCGGAAAATCTTACTACTTTTATTTGCCCACTTCTCGGCTAAATTGCAACTTTGTGAAGCACTCTGCCAATAATTGGAAAATAATAATTTCTTAGGTTTTCGCGATCACTACACATTATAATAAAACAAAGTACGAACGCTGCAAAGCTTTCGAAACATCAGGAAAACCAATTTAAATAATATACGCGATTTAATCCGGTTAAACTTTGTTTTATTATAATTGGAAAATAGTCAAACTTTTTTAGTAATTTTTCTCTACTCAGTCACCTACCTATTTAAGGAATAAAAATATCTTGGTTTTTTGAGCAGGTCGCGCCCCTTTGCGCTTTGTTCATCGTCATCATCATCATCATTTCAGCAAAAAGACGTCACTGCTGGACATAGGCCTCCCCAACGACCATAAAGTCCAATAGACGCCAAATGTTGAATGTATGGTAATGCGTACAATAAATTCTGCCAATAGCTGAGGCGGGGTACTGCAATCCGATTAGCCCTACCAAGGCGGCTATTGGCTAATCACTAACGCGGCAGTTTTGACAGGTCATGTAACTGGTCGAAACTGATTTGAAGATTTCAAGTGGCGAATAGTGGCGACCTACATTAGTGAAATTTCATAGATGTGTTGCAGAAATCGGTCGCCTGTTATGCGGCGTCTATGGGGTGTATGGTCGCTGGGCCTCCCCCAAGCATCGCCACAACGATCGGTCCTGCGCTTCACGCATCCAGCGGATTTCCGTGATCTTCATCAGTTCGGCGGTTCACCTTGCCAGGGGCCTACCAACGCTGCACCTCCCAGTACGCGGTCGCCACTCCAAAACTTTTCGACCCCATCGGTTATCCGTTTTACGAGCGTTGCTTGCGCTTTGTTAACTGACCTTAATATACATTTTTGAACTACATTTAGCTTTATCAAATCAATAACACGACGTGCAATGCAATTTAATTCTTAATAATACGCAGTAGTTTTAGCTTTTTACTATTACTTTTCAGCTATTAACATTTTAACAGTCCGCAAAACAATCGCTGTGCACCATAAATGGTACACTCACAAAAATAGATAGAATGGAAAAGTGGGCAGGGCGCGCAAGCCAACACTCTGCACCATAGTGCAGGGCATTTCAAAGCCTTTCCCAGTACACCTTAAGACTTGTTACTTCTTCTTCTTCATGTCGACATGAGCTACATAATAATAATAGCTCATGTCGTGGGGAAAAGATTAGCCAGTCAGCAGGTTGATAGCGGGGCTGACTGCCCAGGGTGCGCCGGACGATCAATTAAATATCGTCACTCGTGGAGGCTTTTTTAATGCACCCCCGACTTGTTTCTATAAATACTGTAACAAAAACCCGCAAAAATGCCTTATTGTGCTGTTTCTAACTGCAACTAACTATTTGTAACTGTTGCTATCCGTGGAAACCTGTAATTGGCTTAATGTAACCTATACTAGCTGTTTATTAACTTTTATATAGCTGTTGGTTTTCCTAATTATAAATAAATAAATAAAAACAAAAGCTGTAAAGTACATTTCATTAAAGTTATTTCTTTCTTCTATCGTGTCGACATGAGCTATATAATGATAATAGCTCATGCCGTGGGGAAAAGATTAGCCAGTCAGCAGGTTGGTAGCGGAGCTGTAGGGCGTAGTTTGTTCGAAAGTTGCCACGCATGAATCGCAAGTAAAATAATAATTGTGATTACAACTATTCTACTCTATCTATTTCTGTGGGTACACTGGATGGGGAAAGTGTTAATTGAATAAATGGCCTTCAAATGTCAGCTCCATCACTGACACATCCAAATATTACTACATCTTTGGTCGCCTTACTCCTAATTAACCCCTCTCTGACGAATCCCGTTCATACATTTATTACAAAAAAGCCGTATTCAAAGAGAATGATTAGTTCCCCGTAATTAGGCCGGGGTATTCTGAGAAGTAGGCTACCCCGAACAGGTGGGGAGTGGATTGGCAGGAGTAAGGTCATCAATCATAATATTTGACGGTAGTTCGAACTACGCTTTGTCATAATAACCGAGTACTTTTGTGTACACAAGTGCATTCAATCGTAAACGATTTTGTTGGTAAACTATTTTATATTCATATTATGTTAGCAAGTTTATGGAAAAGTCGAGTTTGTTTATCAGGTATTTAAAATATTTACCTTGTTTTTGATGATTCAGGAACGAGGTAAATGTTTTGTCTACCTGAAACTTGAAAATTATGGGAATATTGTCTATTATAGGTTGGAATAATAAAGTTCATTGGGCAATCTTCAGTTTTATCTTCTAAATATTTTTACAAAAACTATCAAAGTCTTCTTCAGAAAGAAATAATAAAAATTAATTGTAAAAATATTTAGAAGGTTAAACCGAAGATTTGTTACTCGATCAGTTGTATTATTATTTTAACGCATTTACGCATGTGGAGCGAAATCTTAAGATATAAATAGATTTTGCGATTTCAGCGTTTGTCCCACAGTAGAAGTTATTGGTAATGATGAGTACAATGACCCCTCTTCGCTTTCAAAATGACAAAATTTTCAGTGTGCATAAAAATAGTGGAAGTTAAATTCGATATGATATTAATAAGCGATCGATATAATAATAATAATAATTAAATAAGCGGATAAAGCACTGGTGTACCGAACCAGGAGTCGCGGGTTCGAATCCTGATCGTGAGCGAATCTTTCTTTCCACAATGTATATCTTCAGTTGTATTATTCCAACCCCTAGTAGTAAATAATCCCACGTTTAAACTGAAGCACTACTATACTAGGCCACTCACTCAAGGTTGCTCCTGAGCATGTCTTAGTATATTAAGTGTACCTAATTAAAACAAATGAACATTGTCTTTCATTCCTATATATGGTGAAAAATATAGTTGCATACATTGAACACAGAAATAGTACAACCATAGTGAAGAGAAAAAAAAACTATGCTCCTTCGTGTACAACCAGCGCTCACGCACACACATGCACCTCAAACCGCGCTCACCCTTCTCAGTACACATGTCACGGCGTCGTCTAGTAAGCATCGCAAAAGCAAATATCCTTCAGGTGCATAGTTTGTGCGTGAGCGCTAGTTGTACACGAAGGAGCATAGTTTTTTTTTTTGGCTTCACTATTATTGTTCGCGGCACTTCGTCTATATTTTTAACACTATGTCTGCGACATTGAATGACTAAATACTGTTGAAAACATCCTAATTTTAATAGAGAAGATGGTTAGCAGCTACCACCTGTTTGGAACCCAGTCCTAAAAATAATCAAGTCCCAAACAGCACGCAACACTGTAAAAGATAATGAAATTGTGAGTGATTACTGCGTGCATCGAAACGATTTTAATTAATAATATTGTACGGTAGATTAAAATATTTTTTTAGAAATATTTGTAACGACGCTTGTCATCTTAGTCTACCTGCGACCACGAAATGCTGCAAAGCTTTCGAAACGTCAGGGAAACCAATTTAAATAATATACGCGATTTAATCCGGTTAAACTTTGTTTTATTAAATACTGTTGGTAAAAACGCCAAAACATTTTTAATTTTTTTAAATTTTCTAATTACAAAATGTCACCTCGTGACTTACATTTATCTTTACTGATTGACATAAAACACAAAGATTTTTATTAAAACTGTTATCCATGCAAAAAAGAACTATGATTTTAAATGACCAATTACTCGCCATAAAAATGTAATGAAACACCATGATAAACAACCATCTCAATTTAAGCGGAATGACAGCTTTTGATGTAGTCGCCTTGTTAGGCGTTATCCTACGGGTTCCTATATAAATCATAGCGGGCCTCCCCTTGCCAAAACTGACAGATTTGTTACTGTCGCAGAACTAAATGAAAGGACACGAATAAAAGACCGCTGACGGGAAAAAGGAATTGTTACAATAACTCATGACAAACTAGTTTCGACAATTTATTTTTAGATAGCTGAGATCTGCTGTGTTGTCGATAAAACAGGCGCGTGGGAGGGCTTTATGGTCACGGGTGTCTAGAGTTGGGGCTTTGACGTCCACTTTGTGACTTCAGGGATGACGGTGGTAAGCTGTGGTACCGTGTCGAGGTATGCTTTCGTATGACTACCGGGGAGGTTTAAGTGCGCTAAAATCCCATATTATACACCCTCTTCCCCACGAGGTAGCCTCATGAAGGTGTCCTCTTCGAGAAAAAAAAAAAAGTTATGTACGATAAAGTAAATAACACAGAATATTTTGCTGCTGATTCTATTGTGATTCGTTTATTGACTTAGGTGAACCCTCTAATTGGTGTGATGAGCATTGTTCGCCTAAGTTACCGACATCAAATTCGTATATGATTTCCAAAAGTTGTACAGTAATTTTTCGTGAAATACTTAAGGGGAATGTAGCAGCCAAGTGGCGCCCCACCTGTAAAAAAATATTACTCGCTGAATACATCATTTATCGAAAATTCGTTTTTAACAATTGAAGTACAGGTACTGTAGTTTAATCAGAAACTATTAACAGAGTACGGATTTTCGATAAATGATGAATTCAGCGAGTAATATTTTTTTACTGATGGGGGCACTACTTGGCTGCTACATTCCCCTTAAATAAGCTGCTGAACATTTTTTCGAGGAAGCTATACACAATACAATACCACAAGTAATACATACAGCGTACTAAATGATACTTAAATATTCAGAAAATTTTGGAGAAAAAATTTTTTTTTTTTTGGGCGAGGCCTATGTCCTGCAGTGGACGTCTATCGGCTGAAATGATGATGATGAATTTTTAATTATCCATAACTTCAGTTTCAAATTGCGGACGTTCTCAAAAAAAGGCCACTTTAATAACACTCTTGTTTAAGCCAACGTATCTTACATGAAGAGGTTGAAGCGAAAAAGGTGTGACTGGAATATAGTGGGTATATAGTCTGCCTTCCCCAATGGGAAACAGGCGTGATATTACGTATGTAATGTCTAATGTCTGTTAGTGATATAAAGAGGGCACTATAATGATTTCGCACAAATTAAAACTGCAGCCAATTTAATATATTTTTTTTCGACTAAATTGCCTATTACTTGCAGCCTTTTCATGCGTACGAGAACATAATTTAAATTCTTAGCGCTTTAAAATTGACCTTTAACGCTATGAAACCTAAATCTCCAACTATATTAGCAATTTGGGACCGGGATGGGTGACCGAAGATTTATTTTCTGTAAAGCCAGTATGCGTGACCCGTCGTCCCTATAATTGCTAGTTGGCCCTCAGTTGGAGTAAGGACACTCAAGATCGAGTGAAGTGCAGACGAATTAGCACATAATACGGCCGAGCTCCACCGGTGGGGTAGCTAGGGTTGAGACGATGCCAAGGAAATGTCGATACCAGTAGTTATAATTGAAAGTAGTTTATTCGATAGCCAGGGTTTATATAATATTTCTAAATTTTGATTCGAAAATATGGAACTATATATCACTCATGTGGATGACTTTTTTTCATTCACAATACTAAAAAAAAATACTTTGAGACATTTTTACACAGCACCATTTAGTCCCAAACTAAGCAGAGCTTGTACTATGGGTACTAGACAATGGATATAATACTTGTATACTTTTTTTTTTGTAAATACATACAATAGCTTTACAATTTTCTATGATACCAATCAGGATCCATTTCAGAAAAGTATATATTCGAAATGTTTAGGTATTAACTAAAGGTAAAAAATATTGACGTGTCTGTTTATATAAATACGCACTTTAAAAATCTGCAAACTTATAAATGTAGGTATTAAATGTAAACACTGTGAATTTGAAGTGATATATATAGTTTTTAATAAAACATTCGTAATTTATACAAAAATATTGAGATAGAAAGACATGTCAAGATTGTTTACCTTTAAGTAATTATATTTAAATATGTCTGGTACAGGTTTATGATATTTTTCTAAGAAAAAAATTGCTCCTTTCTAATTTTTTTCCTGTATCGTTAGCGCAAATATTTGAATCAAACGCTAATGCTCAGTCACTGCACAAAACGTGCCACCAATGTTGTGGACAGCATCATCAAAAAATAGTCATATGTGATCGATTCAATAAGTACTAAAATACAAATAATTTTATTCGTCAATTTATGTATGATATGAAATAAGTGTCCACATAATATCAGTATCACTATATTCTACCCGTAGCCATACTTTTATTAATTACTAGGTTAATGTCCAGTTTTAAATTATAAAACAAATCATTTAATAAAAAAAAGCACTACTAAGTTACTAGAATTTAAACAAAAAAACATCGATACCAATTTCTAAAGATTCAATAGTCATAACTGGGTGATTCTACGAAGTAGGAAAAAATAAAAATAAAAAGTAAAATCAACAATTCTTGCTATTTATCCATCTTAAATTATAATTTGTTACTATAGGAACATTGAAAAAATTAAGACAAAGTTTAATATTCATTCTTATAAAAAATAATTAACATTTTTAGTTTTTAGCTGTAGACAAGAGTGACAGCAAAGTCAACAGAAATTACCTTTTTCGCCATAAAAGGTACAATTTATAAGATGAACTAAACAATAAACATCTCAGAACATAAACGTAAAATAAGCGTTCTTATAATCATCTCAATTATTGTAAAATTTGTCGCAAACGTGCATAAAAAAATACTTTAAAAATGTCGACAGAAGTGACATCATTTCTGTCGCCATATTAAAAGATACATTCGTCACTCGTTGACGATAATAATCGTGATCGAATACTTTTCGACCGCGATACAAAGTATTGGACGGAATCTTCATCTGTTTTGTAGTAATTTTCTTCATTCCCAGGCCCTTGAGCCTCTCTGGCACATGAGTCAGAATTAGACGGATGATGGTTGCCAACGATCTCCGCAAAAGGTTACCGGATGTTCAAACCAATGTTTTCCTCATCACTTTCACTTACATATATTGTTTGCCAGAACATTCAATTTTATACTATTAAACAAAAAATGAAATTCATCACATTGAAATGGTGACAACCCACGCAAGCTAAGATCATCTTCATGGGACACCAGTGATGTGCCTGACGAGTTTATATTGGTGATAGGATATCTAACTGTTCTTATTGGCTGTCTTCGTTTTTGTGAGTCAGGTAAATTATTCCAATTTTATAATGGGAACATTATTTCATTAAAAGTATCGCAGGTTTAAAGCACAACCGGAAGTACAAACAGGGATCTCTATAGTATTCACACTCATACAGTAAAAATATCCAAAACGAACAAAACAGGAAGTATTGGTACGCGGACGTAGTCGCAGATAAAAACTAGTTGTAAATATGTATGTAAATGCATATTTAAATAAAGATATAACCGTTTCTGTCGACTATTACTACTTCTGTCGACAAAACTATAGACTGGTGTGACATAGACGGAAGTGACAAAATATGAAATAATATTTTTTATCCACAAAACTTTTAAGATTATAAAAAACCGGTATATATCAATTTAAGAAGAAACCTTCATTCGACCATGCCCTGTTATCAAAATTATTTTATTATGCTACTGACCTTTTTTGTTCCTCTTTTAGAAGTGACACTTCAACTTTTACAAACAGTAGAACACATTTTCAATAGAAAATAAATCACCAACAATTTAACTTAACTAAATTGTGTGGTCTGAGTAACGACAGATATGTAATTGTGTTGTCATTAAGGCTCATGAATTATTGCAACAGCAATAAAAATATTTTTTCGTGATTAAATGTGTATGTTGACAGATGTGACAAATTTTTTATAACGCTTGTAGAATCATCTGTAACTTTTTTATTTTTAGGCCTAATATTTGAAAATTGTAGTTTTGCTATGTTGAGTATATATGTCGTTGAAATATGAAACTCTAACTTAGTTAGTTTTTTTTATTTTGATCACTAAACTGGGCAGAATGACTCGCGAACAGTCGACAGGCCGTGACATGTCACGTATTGTCGGCATACAAAAATGCATAAGCAATGTAATATAAAACTGCTAAACTAGATGGTCAGGTAGTTTAGGGTGTCTCATTACATGACATATAAAAAAAACTGATCTAGAACTCATGTTTTTAAAGATAACTGACGCGAACACAAATTTCACGTCTTGGTAGAATCACCCAACTACTTCATAAACAACCCTAGGAATAACTAGGTACCTAATTACATCACGTTAGCGCTCGTGAATGCCAGTCGCTTCCCGACTTTTCAGTTTTAAATTCGCCTTTCATCCCGAGCTCTTTGCTGGAAGAGTCAAGAAATTTAATGAAGTGAGCGATATACCGTGCGATGATATTTATTTATTTATTTATTTAATTCTTTATGCACAACAGGGTACAAAGGCATTTCATGTAGTTCCAACTAAACTTTTTAGGGCCGTCTGTATTATAACTAGCTCTTGGTATTAGTAGTAGTAGAGCTCCTTTGTGAAAGACCTCGTCCGGGGAAGTACTACCACCGTACCTACATCTCTGCCAAATAGTGATGCTTGCATTGCTGTGTTTCGGTCTAAAGGGTACGGGTGCCGGTGAAATTACGATCACATGAGACTTTCCATCTTCATATCTCAGTTTGGCGAACCACTTGCGGTACCATTTAGGTAACAGCCTAGGTGGTATTGCAGTTGTTATGGGCAAAGGTAACCGCTTAACATCAGGTGGGCTTTTAGCTCGTTTCGCCATCCAATACTATAAAAAAAAATACGAATACTGTATGATATTACATTTTGCTGTAGTGAAAGCACATGCAGCTTTTTTCGCATGTTATATCGATAAAAAGTATTTTGCATGGTCTATCTATGTGTGAAATTTTTCTAAACCAAATTAGCAGTCTAAGTGAAATTGAGTAAATAAATCCGATATTCTTCTAAAACCTTCACATATATAATATTGAGCGCGATCATTAGAATTCGTATGCATGTCCCGAACTGAAAATAGTTGTACAGAAAAGACCCAAAAATAATTAAAAACGCCATAATTCAATCAGTTAGCTATGCATCCTATCCAATCTAGGTTGTCATTAATTAATGACGCACGTCCACCCGGCTTCCAAATTAGGACGTCCGTAGCGCCGGTATCGGTGTCCACCACATTGTCTTCCATCCACCACTAGAATGTTAGACTATTAATCATTTGGACACTACCATGGTAGAGAAACTCGACAGAAAAAGAATGTTTTTTTCTGACTTTTGTTTTGTTATTTTGAAAATGTGTGAAGGAAATCATGAAGGACTGAAAGTTTTTTAATGAAAATAAATGTTTTTTGATAAAGAATTACAGTACGATCGCAAGAATTTTATCATTTACATAAAACAAGAGAACCTGAAAAAATATATGAAAAAAATGTAAATAGTGCTTGTACACGTAACATGCGCATGTTGAGGCACTTGCACAGGTGACCTGCATCGTGTAAACGACCGCACTAATAAATGCGCAAGTCCAGTGCGTTATGAATATACCGCATTACCCCGCGCGTAGCCTGCGCATGTAGCCCGCACCAGATACATGCACCTGATTAACCATAAACTTATTATACTAGCGTGATTAACAGAATATGTACAGCTCAACCGCTACGCAAAGTCTAGAAACTTGATTTTTCCACAGCAGAGGTTATTTACATAGAGACTAGAATAAAAAAAGATATTTTCAAATTAATCAACCCCAAAAGAATGTAACAAAATTTCTAAGTTTGTTTAAGTTTTTTAGTTTATGATAGGTATACAGCGACTAGGTAAATATTTGGTAAAAGTATAATGTAGAGATAAGATGGGAGCACATAACAGTCCCAGAGTACTTTCTTCTCTACGGCATGCAAACTTTTCAATTATTTAATAGGCATTGGTGCAAAAAAAAAGTGTTCGAGACGTCCTGTGGAAAAGAGCAGCACGTGGTAGAAACATGCTGTTGGGGAAACATTGTTGTATCACTAGAGGGGTACCGGCACGGTCCACTTCAGTTCCCGGAGCTGTGCTGAGGATGGTTATCGTGTGGTTTTAGTCAGTAGGAGTCTGCCACATCAGTCCTCCTTCCCCAAACTGAAGGTATCCAAAAGGATTTCCAAACAAAAAAGAGGCTAGAACAAGTTAAAGTCTTTTCAATCCTCATTTTTCAAAGAGAAACATCAACAGTAAAATTAGATTGAACTCACGATTCAAACGTAAATTCCTAAATCACATTAACTGTCAAGAACAAAATAAGAAACCGTAGTAAGTTGGGTATTCCGTGATTGATAGCGAGTTCGCGTGTCGTCTTTAATCGCGCCTCACTCGGGTAAAGTCGGCTACTGTCGACCGAATTCGGGTGCATGAGACAGCATTCTATGTAGAATTAATGGTCCAGACGCTCCCTTGCAATGCGTGGTCAAAGTGAATTTTGATGTGTACACTTTTGTGTTGAATCTAATTTTGTTTTGATGTTATTATACTTGCAAAAGCTTGTATTGTAGTGACAGATGTGACTGCATAATATTGTGTAATTTGATTAACATTTGTTTTAACGGTGACGTATCGCAATCAAATCAAAAAATGCCAGGTTAAAAGTATTCTAAACCGAAGAGCATGCATGACGATGTCAATGAACGTAGATGAAGCGAAAGAGGTGTTAAGGATCGTGGCAGGTGGAAATCCATGGTCTCTGCCTACCCCAATGGAAAACAGGTGTGATTGCATGTATGTATGTATGTGAAATAGAAAACCCAGTTAGTTCTGACGGAAACATTTTTGGGGTGTTTGAGGTTTGTACTATACAAAAAATAACGTTATATAAACAAAACTAAAACTTCATACAGATATCATGTCCAGTTAGGCTTTGCCTGCCTTGAAAACGGAACACACAATCCCGTTTTCAGACCGAAGACTGCGTAGCTTGTTTAAGCAACATGATAAACAATTCATCATCAAACCTTATTACTACACAAAGTTCTCTGACAATGGACCGGCTGACTAGAAGCGGTTAAGCTACCCTAAGGGTTTATTTAGATGGACCACCCAAAAACAACACCACAGCGACAAAAATGTTGCCAGGCTGTGGTCGTAGGTATGTGAATGGTCTGCTGCAGCTGCCTAAAGTAGCATGGTTGCAGCCACAATTTAAATGTGGTTCCGATTAAGTTATGTTGTGGCCATTGACCATGCAGCCCAATAAACATCTATTGTTGAATATTTACACAAGTTTATATATTTTGGTATTACTTACTAATTTTGCAAAATAGTTACACGAATCTGAAGAGGAAAGAGGTCAGAGGGAGAGTACGAGGCGAAAAGACTTTCAGACCAAAATTATGCCTCATCTCAATATTTTCAAACATTGCGCATACTACAGTTCAACGAAATTATTTAACAAACTGCCAATAGAATTAAAGAACATATTGTATCATAGAGAATTTAAAATCAAGTTAAAGCATTCTCTGTTGAAGCAGTGTTATTACTCTGTCGACGATTTGTAGAAGAATGTGACTGATCGGTATCTGACATTTAAATCAATTGACATTAATTGACCGAGATTACTATTCTAATTATTAAGTGTATTAACGTAGCTACTAGACGTTGATTTTATTACTATGACATAATAAAATATTGTTATTAATTATGAATTGTGATGTTGATATTTGGTGGTTACATTATTGTGTATTTTTTTTAATTAATGTATTTACCTAATAATTTTGATTTATTGAATTGTAACTGAAGTGATTATGTTTCAAACACAATGTAAAAATTGTTTCTGAATAAATAAATTGAATTGAATTGAATATTACAACAATATAATATAAAAAATTCAATAAAAACAAACAACAATTAATTCTGTCAACTAGTCGAGGTACGAGGAAGCAGGGTACTGCAATCCGATTTGCCCTAATAAAGCGGCTATTGAAGTATTGACTATTCACTAACGTGGAAATATTTACGACTCACAGAAATGGTCGAAACTGATTTGAAATTTTCGTGTAGCGAATATTGTCCTCCCGGCCGAATTTCGGTCACGGCGGCCAATCTCAATGGAGACTAGCCATCTGCGCGGGACATATTATAGTGCACAAGTGTGTGCGCAAACACAGGTGCACTCTCTATTCCCTCACTCTCATAATACGATGGGACGGCAATTCGACACGACCGGAGAGAGATCAGGCGCAGGACCGACGGCTTTACGTGCTCTCCGAGGCACGAAGGGGTCTCGATGTGTAACGAAACGGTCACCCATCCACAGACTGACCGTGGCTAGTGCAGCTTAACCTTGCAGATCGTACAATCCACACGCTTGCTACTTAGCCACGAGCCCCTTAGTTATAGTGGTGACTTATATCAGATCTATTAGTCAGATTTGTTGACAAAAATCGGTTGCCTGTTACTAGGTGTCTATGGTTTGTATCGTCAATGATTCTGGCCAGTCAGTGCCTAACTAACACAAAAAGCGTTTAAAGGTAAAGGTAAAAGGCAATATACATCTTCAAGTCTTACAAAAGATGTTTAGTGGCATCAGCAAAGTATTTATTCTGTACTATAGATATTCTCAGTAGGTACCTACTTAAAGTTACAACTTTAATACTTTGTGTTACTTGGGTGGTCGGCCGCTTGCACGCGGTAGGTATGTTTGTAGCGGCGATGTCGTCGATATTGACCACACGTTCGTGACAGCCGCTGCCGTTGAACGCGACTGCAAATTGTCGTTTATTGTGAATGGAACATAAAATGCTGTGCCCATTATCATAAAATGTTGTGCCCGGCTACTTTTTTGTCGCTGTGGCGTGTTTGTGGTTGCGGCACGTCTGAATTGACCCTAATAACGATCACACTCAGTAATCGGATTAGCAAGTCATTGTTGGTGTTAGACTGCAATGCTATTACGATTATTAAGCCTCATCAATGTTGTATCGAGTCAACAACACGATTGCTTAGTTGATTTGATCGTGTGCATAATTGATGCTCAACTAACTTGTGCATTATCATCCTAGGTTTGGCAAACGTGTCTGGCTTTCAGTCTACCGTCCTTTATACACAATATAACAACGCGTTCCGGGTGTTAAAGGGGCTGTCCGGTTTCTGTAGCGCATCAGAGATGTTTGCTAATGCCCGCGTTGATCGTTTCTACGCTACAATGAAAAAAACCGGTCAAGAGCATGTCGGGCCATGCTCAGTATTATAGGGTTCCTAATTACAAACGAATCAAATCGAATATTAATCATTGCTATTTTAGTTTTTGCAAACAGCGCCACCTAGCGCTGAATTTAAAATGCTAAATTTTAAAAGTATGTCAAATCAATGTATCACAAAGTTACTTTTTGTTATTTTTTTAAATAGGTAGTAACTAAAGGAGCATTATTTGCTATGATAATTTTTCTCTAAGGTCAATGACCTATGAACTAGGACGTCTTAAGTATTTTGCAGTTTTCTCACTATAACTCAAAAATTTATAATCACATTATACTCGAAATAATTTTGAAAGAGAGTTTTGATAAAGGTCTATCAATGTGGAAGATTATAAGTTTCTACGTTGCATAGCTTAGAAATCGGGCTATGTCGGTTACTTTCGTTCTCCTGCCAATCTCCTCATTTCTGATTCGATCACGCAGGGACACAGGAACAGGACACAGGAAAGAAATACTAATATATTATAATAAATAAATAAATATCTTTGGGACAATTTTACACAGCACCATCTAGTACCAAACTAAGCAGAGCTTGTGCTATGGGTACTAGACAATATATATAATACTTATATACTTTTTTTTGTTTGTAAATACGTACTTATAATACATAAGAAACACCCAGACCAACACAAACACTTATGTTCATCACACAAATATTTGTGTCCTGTGGGAATCGAACCCACGACCTCGAGATCAGCAGTCCGACCCTCGAACCACTAGACCACAGGCGTCGTCAAAACAAAGTTTAACCGGATTAAATCGCGTATATTATTTAAATTGTTTTTCCTGACGTTTCGGAAGCTTTGCTTTGCAGCGTTCGTGGTCGCAAGAAGACTAAGATGACAAGCGTCTTTACAGATATTTCTAAAAAAATATTTTAATCTACCGTACAATTTTTATTGATTAAAATCGTTTCAATGCACGCAGTAATCACTCACAATGTCATTGTCTTTTTCAGTGTTGCGTGCTGTTTGGGACTTGATTATTTTTAGAACTAGGTTCCAAACAGGTGGTAGCTTTGTTTTATTATAATGTGTAGTGATCGCGAAAACCTAAGAAATAATTCGAATGGCGCAGTACGCCATAAATGTGCAAAAAAAACATGTAACATACACATGCCGCCGTTAAGGCAGGTAAAATGTACAACATACAAACATGATTTACATAATCAACTCAGCCTATCGCAGTCCACTGCTGGACATAGACCTCTCCCAAGTTGCGCCACAACACTAGGTCCTCTGCCTTCGGCATCCAATCCCCCCTAGCCACGTTTTTCAGGTCGTCGGTCCACCTGGCGGGGGGGCGCCCTACGCTGCGTTTGCCGATTCGCGGTCTCTACTCAAGGACTCGTCTGCTCCAGCGGCCATCGGTCCTTCGACAGACATGGCCAGCCCACTGCCACTTCAGCTTACTGATCCTACAAGCTATGTCGGTCACTCCGGTTCTTCTCCGAATAATCTCGTTTCGGATTTTATCCTTCAAAGATACTCCAAGCATAGCTCGCTCCATAGCTCGCTGAGCGACTTTAGGTTTGTGGACTAGCCCAACTGTCAGTGTCCACGTCTCGGCACCGTAAGTCATGACAGGCAGGACGCACTGGTTGAAGACCTTTGTCTTCAAACTTTGCGGTATAGGCGACGAGAAGACTCGGCGAAGTTTGCCAAATGCTGCCCATCCCGAACGGATCCTTCATTTACATAATGCTTCCTTACAAACAGAATTGGTCAAATTTGACTTCTGTGGTCTAGTGGTTGGTCTAGTGCTGTTGGTTGTCTAGGGTTGTGCAGGTTTCCTCACGATGTTTTCCTTCTCCGTTAAAGCAATCAAATTTTAATGCGCACAACAATTCAGAAGTGCGGACTGGGTCAAACGCAGACCCTTCTGCATGGGAGGCAATTACGTTATAATAATTTCATATTATAATATAACACATATGTTGTAAATGTAAAAATGAGGGGCTCGTAGCGATGCAACCACTGCGCGGATTGTACGATCTGCAAGGTTAAGCTGCACTTGCCGCGGTCAGTCTGTGGATGGGTGACCGTTTCGTTACACATCGAGACCCCTCCGTGCCTCGGAGAGCACGTTAAGCTGTCGGTCCCGGTTGTCATACGAATATCTATGGCAGTCGTTACGGGTAGTCAAAAGCCTGAAAGTCTGACAACTGGTCTAACCTCCGAATGTCAGTATTACCCAGTAATTGGGTTGCGGGGGTCTGATGGCAGTCGCTCCGTGTAAAATACTGATGTTCAGCCGCATCTGGCTAGACTGGAAGCCGACCCAAATATAATTGGGAAAAGGCGAGGTGGATGATGTTGTAAATGTGCATAAATTATGTCGGTGGCCATGTCCGTCGAAGGACCGATGGCCGTTGGAGCAGACGAGTCCTTGTGTGGAGACGCGAATCGGCAAACGCAGCGTAGCAGCCCCCCAGCCAGATGGACTTACTACCTGAAGGTAGCTGGGGGGGACTGGATGCGGATTTGCGGAAGGCAGAGGGCCGAGCGTTGTGGCGCAAATTGGGAGAGGCCTATGTCCAGCAGTATACTGTGATAGGCTGAGTTAATGATGTCCGAAATACTAATAATTTGTTATCAAGAAACTTTAGTTCATTAAGTGAAACCTCGTATAGCGAGTAATAATAATAAACAAGCTCCGGACCTGTCCGAAAATATTGAGTTTTAGATTTAATATTATTTTCTCAAGTCGTTCTAACTCGTAAATTGTCAATTAGAAGTTTATGATGATATTTGCGTTTTGGACAACTTTTTTTTTCGAAATCGAACAACTTTTATTAAAACTTATATCTCAGACCAAAAAAAATAAGATAGACGGAGCGCGTAGAATTAGCAACTGAAGCCAGAAAAAGGAATACCAAATGGCAAAGGAGTAGTTAGGTACTATTCCACCCACGGACTGGTCCGTGTGGTGCCGGACTTAAAGAATAGCACCACCCTTATCTCTTCTCATGGGTGTCGTAAAAGGCGACTAAGGGATTCACCAGAGGATGGGCAGCAGCGATCTCTGAGTATTTAACCAACCAACTGCGATCGCCAACCCGCCTGCCAAGCGTGGCGATTATGGCATATCCCCCCCTTAATTGGGGGAGGCCTATGTCCAGTAGTGGACGTCTTTCGGCTGAAATGATGATGATGATGATTATTCCAGCCACGGTGTTCGCGAGCCACGATCGGGATCGTTATTTTTATTATTTTAGTCTGGGCGGAATAGTAGAAGGTCCCTTGCCATTTGGTAATCCTTTTTCTGCCTTCAGTCGCTAGTTCTACGCACTCCATTTATCTTGTACTTTTAGTCTGAGACTTAAATATTCACGTGATTCTTATAGGCACGAACATCTGTCTTGACGAGAATAGTTATCTATGAGAATATTGAAGATTCAAGGATATTTAATTTTATTTTGCTTATTATGTGTAGGTACACACGGCAACACATCAAGCTGTACATTTCCAGTATAAGCTGACCTCGAATTGTATAGGTTTTCCTTCCAACGCGAGGTCAGCCTTTACTGGTTTTGAACAACTTGATGTGTAGCCGTGTGTACATATTGATGTTTGAAAATGGAAAGTTGCCTTTTTCAGGCGTTGCAAAAGTTTAGGACTCATAATTTTTTCTCCAATCATACATGTAGATTAGATAGATATTAAGTTATTTTCCGACTACACTTCATATTTGTTGTAGAAATATAACATTTAATTATCAACATATTATTAAACCCTAGATTACTTGAATATTCGTACAAGATTAAACTATTATATTATTATTCATGTTTGATAACCTTACGAGACTTACCCTCAGTCGCTAGCGTTTTCATTAATCACAGTGAAAATATGAAATCTACAAGTCTATGAATATTAAAAGGTCTACACGTTAACCCATCGAGATATAGCGAAACCGGTCAGGCAGTAATCAATCCAAGCTCTTTCGGCTGCCACAAATGTTTTCATGCCTTAATTGCGTAACTGAAACCCACCTGCTTATTTACATTACACGTGGGATGACTCAAGCTACGAGTTAACGTAAAGTTTGGGAGGGGCGAGGGAGAGGGAAGGTCGAGGGGCGCGCGGTTCGGCTCCCTCATGTGGACGGACCTGTCACGGCCCACGGCACACAATTCGTTTGATCTCGCCAGTTGCTCTGAGCGCTATTTATGTCCCGCAAGGCCACCTGTCGATGATGACGCTACACGAGTGACGATTACCCCTCTGACAATTACACACCGATAAGAAAAAAAAAACTTTTTATACCAATAAAGTTCAGAAATTTTTCTGATTCTGATTTCGTTTCGTAGAACACATTCTAATTTATACAAGGTTATCCCAATACTTTTATTAAAATTCTATGTAGACACTCAGTTTGCCTTTTTTTGTTTCAGAACGTGGCTAAGCATATCTGCAGGCTACAAAAATATGCCAACGAAACATGTGCCAGAAATTGGAATACTGGAATACAATGCCTGCCAAGAACGTAATCTCGAAATGGCTGCGGGCGAAACAAGGAAAACATAAACACGCACCATGACGCTAGCGAGCAAGTGACTATCGGAAAAATATGAACGTGACGGACCCGGATATACTAGTGGCACGAGGCCATCTGGACGTCCTGTACCGGGGGGCAGAGTATGCGCTGGACACCGGCAGCACCACCATCAACGGTGCAGTCGAGTTCAACGTCAGCTTCGACAACGCGACCAGTTTCAATGTCTCCGGTGACTCTGAGGAACCCTGGAACGACTACATAAAACTACTCCAGGACAGAGCACTACTCGTCTCGTTTCTCCTACTGTTTTCGCTAACAACTGTATTCGGCAACATGCTCGTCATCCTGGCCGTGATACGCGAGCGGTACCTTCATACATCAACCAACTACTTCGTGACGTCACTCGCGGTCGCAGACTGTCTGGTCGGCCTAGTGGTGATGCCTTTCTCTGCGTTATATGAAGTGTTAGAACATACGTGGTTCTTTGGTGTCGACTGGTGTGATGTGTGGCGGTCTCTAGACGTTTTATTCAGTACAGCCTCGATATTGAATCTGTGCGTGATCTCGTTAGACCGATACTGGGCCATTACGGACCCCATTACGTATCCGATGCGTATGAGTGGACGGAAGGCCGCGTTTTTGATCGCGGGTGTGTGGGTGTGTTCGGGCGCGATATCGTTTCCCGCGATCGCGTGGTGGCGTGCCGTGCGCGTTGAAGAAGTGCCAGATTACAAGTGTCCATTCACGGAAAACTTGGAGTATTTAATATTTTCGTCGACAATATCGTTTTATTTGCCGCTATTTGTAATGGTGTTCACTTATTATCGTATTTATCGTGCAGCGACTATTCAGACGCGGTCACTGAAAATTGGCACTAAGCAAGTGATGAGACCGAGTGGTGAATTAGAGTTGACGTTGCGAATACATAGGGGTGGGACAGTGCGGCAGCGTAGTGACGCGTGTCACGGTGTGTGTACACCGGAGGAGGCCGATCATGAGCCTCTGACGGCGCTACAAAACAATGGTTTGTCACGTTCGTCAACACGTCTGACGAATGTAACTCACGGCAAGCATCATCTGCCCAAAAACTTTTCTCTCTCTCGTAAGTTAGCGAAGTTCGCCAAAGAGAAGAAGGCGGCTAAGACGTTAGGTATAGTGATGGGTGTGTTCATAGTGTGTTGGTTGCCATTCTTCGTGGTGAACCTGCTGTCGGGCATCTGCTCGGCGTGCATCGCGCACGAGGAGATCGTGAACGTGGTGGTCACGTGGCTCGGCTGGGTCAACTCTTCCATGAACCCGGTCATATATGCTTGTTGGAGCAGAGATTTTAGAAGGTGCGTATTCGTATTAAGAATATATTAAGTACATAGGCTTCGTCCGCGGCTTCATCTGCTTATAATTCCGTTTATCACAGAAAGACATTATCGCGTATCCCTTGGGATCTTCCCGGAATAAAAAGTAGCTTATAGTTATCTTAATTTGGGTTATGGTCTATCGGTTGCAAAATTTCATCCAAATCCGTTTAGCCGTTTCAGCGTGATTGAAGGACAAATAAGTGTTTGTGTTGGTTTGGGTGTTTCTTGTGTATTATAAGTATGTATTTACAAAAAAGAAAGTGTATAAGTATTATATCCATTGTCTAGTACCCATAGTACAAGTTCTGCTTAGTTTGGAACTAGATGGTGCTGTGTAAAAATGTCCCAAAAATATTTATTTATTTATAAACGAACAAAAAAACACCCATAGTTAGGATTTCACTAAATTTAATGTTAGTTTTTGAATAGTTATCTATCTTCTACTGATTACAGTTACCAAATTATTAAAGTATGAAAAATTGGCCCTTATTATTTCTATTCAGCTAAATACATATTAGTTAAAACACGTTTCATTCTACATAGATAATAACGATTCAGCTGTCGTTTGTTATTGCATCATAATCCAGTTAGGCTACAAATAATGCCATTCAACTGTCATGTCTAAGCCGTGAATTAAATGATCGCTCATTTGATGCAGTAATTTCATAACGGCGGGTAATTTGAAAGGGTTATTGCTTAAACTAAAATAGTTTAGCATTCCCGGCCGCCACACGATGGCGGGGGATCTTCGGGTTCGTGAGCGCTAAGAGTAAGAGGACTTGGGGCGTCCATTAAGTGACCCCGGGGAGGACAGAAGCACGTGGCGGTCGCGTGCTGCTCTAGGCGAAACCATGTTGTTTCCCAGGGAGTGCCAAAGGCGTAGCACTAGGGGGTACCGGCGCGGTCCATTGTGAATTCCCGGAGCTCCTCTAATTTGTGCTGAGGGTGGCCACCGTATGGTTTTAGTCGGTAGGAGTCCGACATATCCCTCTGCCTTGTTCAGACCGAAAACAAAAAAAAACAAAAAAATTGTTACTTACATATTGTTTTTATCCTATCCTAATTACAAAGTTGGGTGTTTGTTTGTCCTTCAATAACGCTCAAATGGCTGAATTGATTTTGATGAAATTTGGGACACAGATAGACTATGTCCTGGATTAACACATGTGATACTCAAACTCTTTTATTGATATACTACGAGAGAGAAGCTGCGAGCGTCAGTAAAGGTAAAGTTTTAATATAGTTATGCTAAATTGAAAAGTTTTTTTATAAAGTTTCCTGCTAGCTCGTTTTATGTCAAAAGTTTTTATTGACCACTTTGTTTTACAGCCACTTCATCTGTTTGAAACATTTTAAGGGAATTTTTACGTTGCTCATATTTTTAATCTGGACTTAACTTCCTTTGCAAAATATAACAAAGGCTAAACATATTTTTTTGTAAATCAAAATAAGCCAAAACAAGGAAAAGAAAAAACACCACTTTCTCATTTATCATAAGTATACCTTTCTATAAAAGGTTATTTTTAATTAGTTGGCGAACTTGGAAACTTTGCTTTCGCATTTAGTATCTTATCAAAAATCTGCAACGCTCTTGCGTGTTACGATACCTCTCTTGCCCCGCTATCACAACTTACATAAAGTGTACGAGTTCAATTATTATTGTTTTACACTAATACCTTGAGTCCAAAAGCTGGAGAATAATGGGCCTGAAGTCCACAACCTTTCGGAATACACGACGCACTGCAGGATATCATCTACATTTGGTAGAAATCCCTACTATCAGGATCAAGCGCTTTGAGAACTCTTTCATAATGCGCACAGCTAAGTTGGGGAATTTACTGCCATCTGTATTTCCAGGCACTTACAACCCTAACAGTGAATCGGTTCGCTCCATCGTCGACCACATCTTAACAAAGCTGTCTAGATTCCGGTCAAGAGCAGATCTATATCTCATAAAAAAAACCTTTCCAGGGTAAAGAAAATAAGGGGCAAATAAATATACAACCTTACTCTGTGATCACGTTTTTTTGATTAACCTAAAATTGTTGAAAAAAGTCTTTTAAATTGAAAACACAGTTTGCACTTGAACGGTTTAATTTAGGCTATGGCAACATTTGAGGACACGACAAAGGTTAAGTGTACACAGAGGCTCAACAGTGTAGTTACAGAGAGTTTGGTACTCTTGATTAAACCTCTTCTGGGGTACTAAAGGATATCAAACCTGAAAATCATGTAAATGGAGAATGAAACGCAGAACGTGTTAAGACACTACATAAGTGTAATGGGGTGTTGGAATGTTGACACTAAAAGTATAAATCGTAACCATGAGAATCTTATCTGTTATTCGGGGTGAAATCTTATCGGGTGCTCTTTTCTCATACAAACGCTTTCGACTGTTTTTTTTCTGGTTGTTAACTTTAGGGTAGTGATTTTTTACAATAAAATAAATACCTACTTTTTGGATGTCTTTTTTTGGATTTTTGGTAAATTATTTATAGAAGCCCTAAAACATTCGCAAAATTTCCTATTTATACCGCTATCTACAGAGGTCTAGTGTATTTTGACACACTATTAATGATAAAAAGCGACACAGTACATATTCTTCTTATTCAGTTTATGAAATATCTTTTAAATTGGCCCAGTTTCGGAGAAGAAAATAGTCAAGAGCCAAACCTTGAATTATGAATTTTTTGACTAAGGCTATTCATTCGGAGCTGCAGCTGTCCTTATCGCACTTATATGAGGCCGAGCGCTCGCAAAGCGACAGCGATAGTTTCTTCAAATACGTAATTTTCAAAAGGAAAAAATAAAAAAATTTAAAAGTGCTCGCATTTCCTCTTAAGGTATAAATTATTGCGGAAAGCAAAACAAGCAGCATTCGAACCTATGACCTCTGGTTCAGGGTTCAGTATAGTAGTCACTTTAGCCACTTAGCGTTTTACACAGCAGTGAACAGTGTGTTTGTTTTAAGTACCTTATGGGAACGTGCGTATGTATACACAAGGCACATCCGAGGACGTTTTCAAAGGGGGGACTTTTTGGTACGTCCTCGGATCTACCTGACCACTGAATCGAATTCTACGCGCGATTTTGAGTCTTCCTGTATACTCAATAAGGAAAACTTAGTCAAACCGCGGTTTGTCGCGTTACAGTAGTCATTATTCATGCATACACTCCGACAGTGTGTGTCCGCTAGGCAGCGCCACTTAAAAATATTACACACTACTTTTTACACTTCAGTCATGTTTTTAGTACTTTGGGGGCACTTATGTGTTAATCTTCACACAAACGTCCCCAGATTGGTAGCTTTTCCAAACAGAGTGTATAAACGTCCCCAGATTGGCAGCTTTTCCGGACAAGAGTGTATTCAGGTCCTCGTTAGGATCGATTTTCCATGTGTTACGGTTTTCCTTATAATTACTTTATGTACCTAATAAAAGATATCAACGCAGTTTTGCCGTATAAAGGCTGCTGAGCAAGTGTATGTACTATGTGTGTTATGTATCCAGCAACGACGGTGTGTGATTCTTTACTTTATAGGTTGTCGAAAAGTTTTGAGAGCAATGATATTTTAGAATCATCATCAGTCTCAGTTCTTTGGTTTTGCTTAGTTCTGAACCCTCATAATACAATAACATGTTGATTTTCCCCATATCAGTTTATAACAGATGCAGTAACTAACGTAGAACTAGAGTGAACTGCCTCGTTGATCTAGTGGTTGCAAGCACGACTAATAAGCGAGAGTTAAATTCCAAGGTCTGACATATCGAGTTTTTTCTAAAAACTAAGATTTTTAGGTATTAGAGAAAGATAGTGACACAAAGCATTTATATCGCGACGCGCACTGCTTCTTTGACTAACACAAAAGAAGTGATGAATAGTCTTTTGTTACCTTTAACGCTTAGATCAAACTTGTTATGTAGATGTTATGTTATTATGTATTGTATTCTTTCAGCATACTCAAATGCAAAATTAACTGGGACGAAGCATTGTTAACAAGCTAATCTAAAAGAGACTTGCATTGAAATACAATCTTGTGGAATTTGAAGTACAGTACTTTATGTAAATCTACAAAAAAAGGGGTTTTCGATAAACAGTTATGCAAAGGGCTAAGTGCTGGGATGTTAGGGTTTCGTCGTTTATTTAACTTAGACATCAACCTCAGAACTGACAACTACCGACTGACTACCTAACTGACTGACTAACTGGTGGCTGGCTTGTCATCTTAGACTTCCTGCGACCATGAACGCTGCAAAGCATGAAATGTCAGAGGGAAACTATATTTAATAATATTCGTGATGTAATCCGGTTAAACTTGTTTTATTATAATGTGTAGTGATTGCGAAAACCTAAGACATTATTAAAGCATTTCTTTATTTTCAATCAAAAAGCCAAACATCATTTTTCATAGATCTAACTTCAAAACTGTCCATACCCCATTTTCTTAGGGTTGATATTTCAAAAAAGCTGAAATACGCTTTTCCTAATTTTTTACTGGGGATGTGAATACAATTTTTTATGGATTACACTTAAAAAATTACAGATTTCCCATATAAACTATCACCTCCTATTTTACTCACTTAAGGGTTGATTTACCAAAAAAAATTTTTTTACTCGCAGGCGGGTTTATTGGTTTTGTTATTCACGTAATTACATGACGCACCGATAACGTTGCAGTGACGCTGCAGTTCGTTTCTGACAGCGATTGCCGTATATAAGAGAATACGAAAAGCATTGTTTTGATCGAAACTTAACTGCAACTGCACTGCAACTGCACTGCAACTGCACTGCAGCACTCCTTTATATACATACACGGTCACGCGAACGTAGCTAATTATAATACGATGTTAATTTTATTATGATGCTTACTAAAAAACTAGCCAAGTGCGAGTCGGCCTCGCATGCCGAGGATTCTGTACCTTCCTCGGTTGTATAGAAAGTTATTTAGTTATTCATCTTCCACCTCAAAAATAAAACTTCTTTGTGAATATTGATGATTAAAAAAACCATGCTTGTTAGAAACAACGTTCTATTTTTCTCGTAATATTTACATAATTTTCTATCACCTGTAATTTATTTTATTTATTATTTATTGTTTATTTCAGACACAATGGATCCATGTTTTTGTTAGTAACCTAATACTTAATACGTTAGTAATCAGTACAAATATAAATATACCACAATCAAAGAAAAACAAAAATACCAAAATTAAATTAAATATTTCGAATTCCGTATAAATTAAAATTGTAATCACACTAAAATAATTATTAAGAATAAGAATAAGAATGTTTATTTGCTAGAAATGAGTTACATAAAGTTGTTATCATAAAATGAAAAACCGTCATTTCGCCTAGTTGGCATGCAAAAAAACATTAATATTACTAGATTTATTTTAGTTTTTTTATTTAATTTAACTAAACTGTCCTTATGACATGTTACCATGCACACAATGCCATATTATTGAACATTCTATTCATCCAGTGACAACGGCAAGAATGGTGTTTTTGTCACTGCCGCACACGACTTACTAATGACGCAGCTCTCTTTCTGAGGATGGCATGAAAGCCATCGATACAAGCACCAGCAAACATGCCCGATGCACTGCAGAGCCTCGGCAGCCCCATCAGCATCCTATAAGCTTTTCTGCCTTCGCGTGCAAATTTGCGAGCCATCATATTGCTTCTGACAGCCAACGCCCGGCGTTCTCTCTCAATATCCTCATGGTTTGAGAGGTCATCCGATACCACTGGGCCACTGGGCCCAGGTATTTGAATTGCGAAACTCTTTGCGGAGAAACACTTTCTTGGAGGACGGGTGGCACGTGTGTGACCTTTGGGCCTGGTGATCGAAACACCAAAAGCTCGCTTTTCTTTACATTAAACCTGAGCCCATGGGCCCCAGCATAATCCACACATATAGCCACGAGCTTTCTGATGGCGCTTATGGAGGGGCCCAGCGACACCATATCGTCAGCGTAACTGATATCGTTGATACATTTACCGTCTATAGAGCAGCTGTCTTTGGTATTGCTGAGTCTCTCAATGAGTCCGTTTATGTACAGATTGAAGAGACGAGGAGAGGTTAACCCTCCTTGCCTTACTCCATAACTCGATCTGTACGCTTCGGGGATCGCGCCTGCCCATCTAATAATCTGTCCTCATTTTGTACCATAGCACATCATAGGACACCAAATCGAAAGCCTTAGAAAAGTGCATAAAGCAGGCGTAGACCGGTGTCTTCTATCGGTGTAGTACCGGAAAGTTTGCTTGAGGCATGAAACTGCCGTTTCTGTCGACAGCCTATGCCTAAAACCAGACGGGACGTCGTTCAGCTTTATGTGGCTGTTCAAAATCATGCAGACTGTCCAGTACCTTTGTCACGCTAGTGGCTAGCGAGATGGGCCTATAGTTGCTGTTGTCTGATGCATTACTCGTTTTATTTTTGATTATTGGCACTACCAGGGTCTTTATACACTCATCTGATAGGGTATGAGTGCCTTATACAAAATTTATAAAACACAGCTAAAAGCCTCGGCAATGACACCCGGATACTGCACAATACTAATTCCATCGTGTCCTGGGGACTAACCACTCATCATATGTTTTATGACGGAAGATATTTCTTTTGCAGTACAAGATGGTAATACAGTGTTTTAGGGATATTTTCCTGACTTAATTATTATTGAGCATCCCCGGCACCCCGCCAGGTGGACCGACGACCTGAAGCAATGTCACCCTTCGTGCAGTGAAATAATGTTTAGTTTTGGTATTTTTTTTGTTTTTAGATGAAAAAGTGTAATACTATTTAAATGTTAGAAATAAGGGAGCTACATATGCCAACAAACTGCTTTACAGTTTGGTAGAAGTAATATTTTTTGTTAAATTGTTATTTTCGAGAACAAACACTTTTCTTTTTTTCTCAGCGGAAGCAACTCATGAAGTCACTATTCTTTGTATTTAGAGTCAAATAGTTAGATTATGATTGTTAAATTATTCTCGTCACTAGTGTTTCCTTTAAAATAACTAGACTTTCTCTAAGTTTATAATAACGATTTGACGAGTGGCGACCGCGTACTGGAAGGTGCAGCGTGGGTAGGCCCCCCACAGAGTGGACCGACAACCTGGTGAAGGTCGCGGGAATCCGCTGGATGTGGAAGGTGCAGGACCGTTCGTTGTGGCGATGCTTGGGGGAGACCTATGTCCAGCAGTGGATGTCTTTCGGCTGAAATGATGATGATGATGATTATAAAGATTTGAGCGGTAGGATCTGTACCTCAAAAGGAAATAAAAACTTTTTAACAAAAAATAAAACCGACTTCAAAAACCTTAACCTTAACCTTAACCACCGCTTTTAAAATGTTGGTTAATGAAAAAATTTAGAAATAGTTACATAAAAGGATTATTTTTTACTTTTGAGTTAAGGTTTTTGAAGCCGGATTTATTTTTTGTTGTAAAAAGTTTTTATTTCATACTTTTAAGTTGATAATTGTGATACTTTTTGGGTTGATTCATATATGTTTATAGAACTAATTTGGGAATATATTTTTATTAACCTATGCTGTCCCACTGCTGGACGAAAGTCTCGCTCATGTTTACCAAACGTCCAATCAAAAAACGCAAATCGGCCAAGAATTCTCGGAAAAACACAACTACATATTAGAAGATCGTCTAGATAGACGAAGGTAAAATAAAAAATAAAAAAAAATACTTTTGGGACATTTTTACACAACACCATCTAGTCCAAAACTAAGCGGAGCTTGTACTATGGGTACTAGACAATGGATATATACTTATATACTTTATTTTGTAAATACATACTTATAATACATAAGAAACACTATAAACTGATTTATTGAAGCTGGTTAAAAAACTACTCAACCGAAGCCAATAAAATTTATATGGGACCACCGCGCGGACTTCCTCTACCAAATAAAAAACAACTACGTAAATCGGCCCAGAAATCTCGGAGTAATCGGTAGACATAAATATTTTTTTTTTTTTCCGTGGGGAAATCCTCATGGACGCACTCCGCCCGGGGTAGGCAGAGCCAGTGTCGGACTCTTACCGACTAAAACCACCACGGTGTTCCTTCATACCTTAGCCTGGGGCGTGGGAACCCGTGAGTATTCACACAACCACCCCCGACAGGTCCCGGCCCGCCACAAGCAGGCGAGCCCCTTCTCCCCGTGCGGCCTAACAACGGCCGCACCCTCCTCTGTGGCGCACACGGAACACTGCACGCCACCTCACCTCACGGGCCTTTACCAGCTAGGCCAGCTGCGCCAACTACGCCAGCTGCTGGTCGGGCAGCAGACTACCCCAAGTCTGCTGCTCGCAGGCCCATCCTCCTGTAATTTTTTATAGAGGTGTTCTTCCTCGCGGTCCGGGCGGTAAAGCCAAGACCCTCGGTCCCAAGAGGCGCGAGAACACTTCTCAGCAGGCACTCCTGGGTTTACGAGACCGACGGGGGCAGGGAAGGACAGTCCCCCCGCTGCCTGCCCAGTGGCAGGGTGAGTGCACACCGGGCCCGCCCCTGCTCCTCCACAGTGCCCTCTGATTTTTCAGAGGGACACGCGGAGCAACTTCCCATTGGCCCACGTCAGGCCCTTCCCGTGCCAGAATATTCGCCACGGGCAATAAGGTCCCCCGGTCCAAAGGAGACTTATTGCCCGTGCCCAGGGTGCACCGGCCCAACAACTGCCGTTCCCTCTAGACGTGTCCAAAAGGACAAGCAGCCGTCAGACACACGTGGAGGTTTTCTGGCCAGCACCCCATCGGTGGACATACATGAAAAAAATAAACCGTCAATACATAACCTCCTCCTTTTTTTGAAGTCGGTTAAAAACGGAACGATTTTAAGATCACTTTGTTGTTTTGTTTGTCAAGATTTATTAGTAGTATTTTTATTAGTAACGGGTAGATGTACCTATCAAGTTAAAATTAATATCAACCTCTTTCTCGAAGTTGCACTTACCTAGCTGGACAGTTTTTCTTCTAGGTATACATAATCGTCAACTCACTAATCACCATTTATGTCACACTCATAGATATCTAAATAACCTTATTATTTAAATTTATATGGTCACACCGTGGGGAAATCCTCATGGACGCTCCTTCTCGGTGGTGCACACGGAACACTGCACGCCACCTTACCTCACGGGCTTTTACCAGCTACGCCAGGTGCACCAACAACGCCAGCTGTACCACCTACGCCATCTCTGTTATCTACGCCAGCTACGCCAGCTACGCCAGCATACCAGCTACGCCAACTATGCCAGCTACGCCAGCTGTGCCAGCTATGCCAGCTGTGCCAGCTACGCCAGCTGCTGGTCGGGCAGCAAACTACCCCGAGTCTGCTGCTCGCAGGCCCCATCCTCCCGTAATTTTTTATAGAGGTTTTCTTCTTCGTGGTTCGGGCGGTAAAGCCAAGACCCTCGGTCTCAAGAGGGACGAAAACACTATTCAGCAGGCATTCCTGGGGTTACGAGGTTGACGGGGGCAGGGAAGGACAGTCCCCCCGCTGCCTGCTCAGTGGCAGGGTGAGTGCACACCGGGTCCGCCCTGCACCTCCACAGTGCCCTCTGCTTGCATCAGAGGGGCACGTGAAGTAACTCCCCATTGGCCTACATTGGGTGCCAGAATATTCGCCACAGGCAATAAGGTCCCCCATACATTGGGTGCCAGAATATTCGCCACAGGCAATAAGGTCCCCCAGTCCGAAGGAAAGTTATTGCCCGTGCCCAGGGTGCATTGGCCCATCAACTGCTGTTCCGTCGAGACGTATCGAGAAGAACCAGCAGCCGTCAGGCACACGAGGAGGTTTTCTGGCCTAGCACCCCTTCTATGATCACACTAGTGTAGTGTGTGTCACACCTCCTCCTTATATAAGTTAGGATAGCACGTAATACTATCAATATATTACACATATTCAAGCAGTAAACATCTCTTTATTTGTATGTTGTACGCCCCACATTACATGGCGACCCTGCCAGTGCTGCCACGTCGGCAGCGCTGTGCATCTTATTATTGTAGTAAATAATAAGATGTGCCTGGACCCCTTGGGGCAGATGGTGCCTGGACCCCTTGGGGCAGAAAACAAATGAGTGAGAGTTTTTGAGAAAAATTATTGATGGAAAAATGCTGCTGGGAGAAGTTGGTGTCTGATGTGGTTGGTTGGAGCTGGGAGTTGTTGGCGTCCAGAGAGCTGCGTCGAGGAGTCTCCGCGCCCTGGAACTGCCACCTCCAAAAGCAAGACGTTGTGAAAATGTGTAAACATGAAGAATAGACAGACTTTTTCGTAGTTAGTGAAAACGTTATTATAGTTAAGTTACATCGATAAGTATGGGTTAGTAGTTTTTTTTTTTTCTGTCGTTTTATTTTAAATGTGTTTAGATAGTTATTCGGTTTAGTGGATAGAATTTACATATTAGTTTCCAGTGACGCCTGTTGACTGCAATGTGCAATTTAATTTAAATTCATTAGATTTATTTGAAAAAAATTAACACGAAGATTTGATGAATAAGTAGGAAACGTTAAAATTTTAATCACTTTTAGTAACTATTTTATCATATTTGGCAGAAGTTACATCATAACATAGGTTTTGTATTGCATATTAGTAAGTTCCCAGGCACTTGCAAGCATGATGTCATACTTGTTATTTGATGTCGATATGGTCAGTCATCCGACACCATACGACATATGGTCAGTCATCCGACACCATACGACATATTTAGCGAAGTGCATTGTTGAAGTTTAGTGATGAATGTGATGATGTCGGTAATTTTATGGATGGGTTTTAGTAACAGTTTTATATGATATGTTTTGGAAAAAGATTATTTATGGAAACGGAATGGATTCATTGGAATGATTGGACTGAACGGAAAGTTTGTATAATGCAGTAGGGAATAATTTGGTACACAAGGTTTGATGTGTAAGAGGGCTGATCACCCAAATACAATGCAAATTCTTGTAGACCAAAGGATTCAACCTGAATGTGGTTTTTATAAGTAGGAATTGGAATGAAATATGTTGTGATATTATATTAGGTACACATAATAAGGTACAGTTTTGGGTTCATATCCTTCAACTTCGATCATGGTGCAGACGAGATCTCTCTGTGAGAATTGTTGGAGACCAAAAAGTGTCTTAAATATGACCCAAAAATTAATGATGAATATGATGTTGAATAGTACAACATAAAATAAAATAAATAGTATAGAAACAGGTACCAAGAGTACTCTAAATAAATGAAATGTACCTTGTTTTATAAAAATGTGTACCTAAATATTAAAATGGAATATGTTGACCAGTTAAAGAAACTGGATTGGAAGATAGTATTGTTATGGATGATTGAGTAGTAGAAAAAAAGGTATAGTATTTTGTATAAGAAGGAAACTTTCAGGATGTAGAGATTTACATTGAAGACCTTTAGGTAATAAGAGGATTTTTCATTTTTAATAATCGTACCTGGATAATAATACTAATTGTCAACAGTGCGTTACGTTACGATTAATAATGTTATTTTTTAAGTGCTAAAATGCATACTTGTGTTTATTTCTAATTGGATTGTTTTTAGCTAAACTGTAGTTTTCATAGATAATAATTTAAATTTTGTGAATCAAAATGAGGTTTGGAATTATAAAATTTAAATAAGGTAATATAATTAATCTTATACGTGTAAAAGAAGTGATTTGTGTAATAATTAATCCTTAAATAAATCCTTTATAAATTGTATCAGGCTTATTATGTAATAGGTATCTTCTCGTTTTATTTTTATTTTGTATTTTCAAATTGGGATTTATAACAATTTATTTTTATTTTTATTATAGAACTTTATTTGTTTATTTTAATGAAAAAAAAAAGGATAATTAATAAAAAAAATTTTTCAACAAACAAAAAAACGGGGGAGGTGTAGTGTGTGTCACACCTCCTCCTTATATAAGTTAGGATAGCACGTAATACTATCAATATATTACACATATTCAAGCAGTAAACATCTCTTTATTTGTATGTTGTACGCCCCACATTACACTAGCTAGGCTTCGCACGTGTTAGATTATTCGTATTTTATGCAAAGTAAATTGATATTTTATAAGTAGAATGGTTTAAATAAAAAAATATCCAAAATATGTACTACTTTAATTGAAATTCTGTAGGCAAACATGTTTTATTTATTTATATGGCTAATGTTGTGTAACTACTAAATGATTCCGTTGCTTCGATCAAATATACTATAGATGCACGATTGCCGCTCGAAAAACGGCACCATCAAAACTGTACAATAATCAGTCACGTGCACAATTTTGCTCAGACGCTTTACGACTGCGCTAGCGGTGAGGCGATACACGATACTAAGTTGTGTAGAAAAAAAAAATTGGTTTACTCCAAATGTGCAAGCAAAGGATGGAGTGTCGTACCTAATTGTCACTGTTGTAAACATAATTACTATACTCTGTTCGCCGATAAAAACTAACGTAGGGCGCTCTCTCTTGCACAATTGTATGGACATGAAAAGGACGCACAATCACCGTGATTGTTCAGTGGGCGTGATCATTCTCTGAAAATGTTAGGATGCGTTTATATTGGTGACTACAGGCTAGCTACTTATTTACATTAATGACATATAAAAAAAAAGTATATAAGTATTATATCCATTGTCTAGTACCCATAGCACAAGCTCTGCTTAGCTGGTGGAAAGAAAAAATCCTACTAAGGAGCGATTTTTTCTTTCCACAATTTAAATCGTTATATTTATTTATTTAGTTATATCATCATAATTTACCTAATAATTATGTGAACCGATCCCTGTGGAACACCGTACGACATCTCTCGCCGACCCCGTTCTTCCCAACCCGGGTAGATGACGGCCCTGTCCGTCAGGTAGGCCCCGATAATACGGCGAAGGTAGGTCGGCACCCGATGGTATTCGAGTGCCGCCCTAATGCAACTCCAGGGCAAGGTGTTGAAAGCGTTGGCAATGTCGAGAGACACCGCCAAAACCACCTCCCCCAGGCCACTGCTTCCTCCGCCAGAGCCCTCACGCGCATGATGGCGTCCAAAGTGGAGCACCCCCGACGGAACCGATACTGGTTGTCCGCCTTATCCGGCCCCATCCTAGTCAAGTGTTGTACAAGGCGGTCTGCAATTATTCTCTCAAAGAGCTTGCCCACCTCATCCAACAACACGATGGGGCGGTATGCAGATGGTAAGTCCGCAGAGCGCCCCTCCTTCTTTAGCAGGTTCAGCTTGCCAGAGCGTGGGACGCCCTCAGGCTAGGCAAAGTGACGATATGGCAACGACGTCGTGCCCAAAGAGACCCAGAAATAATTGATGACGATGGCGAAACGTCTTCAAACCAAAACACCACCCCAGGGCCCGACGGCATACCTGGCCGAGCTTGGGTCCAGGCCCTGAAGGCTTTTGGGCCCCGATTGGGAGGGCAATAGCAGAACATGAAATCTCTTAGTTAGCTACCGTGGCCAAATCTTTGTTGCAGAGAGCACATCGCAACTGCGACGCCGATCACCTGGCATGTTTTCAAACATAACAACTTGAGAGCTCCACATCCCCATCGCAAACGCCACCCGAAACCCAGCACAGTTGA
This sequence comes from Asteroscopus sphinx, assembly GCA_949699075.1. Lineage (NCBI taxonomy): Eukaryota > Metazoa > Arthropoda > Insecta > Lepidoptera > Noctuidae > Asteroscopus > Asteroscopus sphinx. The sequence continues at coordinate 12,146,566 of OX453022.1, read as the reverse complement.
TCGTCTACCTGCTGTTCTACCATTCATCAAAGTGGACACCGACGGATGGATCATATCTTGAAGCGTGTTTCTATCAAAACCTATTTCAAGCCACAAACAAAAGATCAGCCAGCTCCTCAGACCGGTGAAGTGTCACATTCCCTTACAAGATGCAGGGGTCTACAAGATTGATTGTGATTGTGGGTTATCATACATAAGGCAAAAAAAGCGTAGTATAGCCACTAGAATTAAAGAACATATAGCTGACGTCAAGAACAGACGCTCCACAAAGTCTGCAGTGTGTGAACATGCCCTAGACAAACCCAACCATTTTCTTCGATTCGATAAACCATAAGTTCTGGCGAAGGAAAACCGATATATACCTAGAATGCTCCGCGAGGCTATTGAAATTAAAAAACATCCTAATTTTAATAGAGAAGATGGTTGGCAGCTACCACCTGTTTGGAACTCAGTCCTATAAATAATCAAGTCCCAAACAGCACGCAACACTGTAAAAGGTAATGATATTGTGAGTGATTACTGCGTGCATCGAAACGATTTTAATTAATAAAAATTGTACGGTAGATTAAAAAAAATTTTTTGTTTTTGACGCGCGATGTTTCGTCTGCCTGCGACCACGAAACGCTGCTGCTTTTGAAACGTCAGGAAAACCAATTTAAATAATATACGCGATATAATCCGGTTAAACTTTTTTTTATTATAATTTACCTACTTACAAATTTTACTTTTTAAATTCAGCACTCACTAAATAAAATAATGGGTTATTTAATTAGTCTTACTATTAAGTAGTGTTACATTACTACATGTTTAGTAAAAAAACGATAAATATGCAGGTATATTGTGGTACGATACGATAAATATGCAGTTTGTCATTGTGGTTTTATTACGAATTTTGTTCTTCATGAAATTAGGCAACAATATGATGGCCTAGCGGCTTACTTCACAAATAAAAAAATTGGTCATAATAAATAGGGTACCACGTATTAACTAAAGTGTAGGAACATAAAATTTGAATAAAAGAACATTAAAAATATAACAAAACTCATCAGATGGATTTTTTCAACCACACAGGTAGAGTCAGATCTGCCTGCAATTTAGTCCCAGCGTTCACGCGCCCTATGGCCGTTATCTGCGACCAATCACCGGCAGTCCCTGATTTCCCTATTAGCCTTTCTCCGCGAATCAAATCAGCGAATGAAGTATAGTTAATTTTATCGCGGAGATGTTTTTAGGGTTCCGTACCCGAAGGGTGCCAAACGGGACCCTATTACTCTCGCTACGCTGTCCGTCTGTCCGTCCGTCTGTCTGTCATAGAACTTTATCTGATGAACGGTAATAGATAGCCGGTTGAAATTTTAACAGAATATGTGTCGCTATGCCCCCGATCACGACAAATACTAAAAATAAAAAAGTCTACAACCAAAGGGGGTCCCCATACAGGACATAGACGCCGTCTGTGGTCTAGTGGTACGAGTGTCGGACTGCTGATCACGAGGTCGTGGGTTCGATTCCCACAGAACACAAATATTTGTGTGATGAACATAAGTGTTTGTGTTGGTCTGGGTGTTTCTTATGTATTATAAGTATGTATTTACAACAACAAAAAAGTATATAAGTATTATATCCATTGTCTAGCTCTGCTTAGTTTGGGACTAGATGGTGCTGTGTAAACTGTCCCAAAATATTTATTTATTATTTATTTATACAAGAAACCTCGAAAAACATGCATTTTTTCAACGTTTTTGTTCCTGCTCTATCTTCAAAACGATAATACATACCAGCGTCAAACTTGGTCTGGTTATAGTGCATATACTATGTAGTTTAGCAACAAATATTTAAAATTGGGTACACATTGATATGTGTATTGGTACCTGCGTAAGAAAGAGATGCAAAAATTCATATTTCGCTCACTGTGCGTTGATGTCTTTTGATGAACTCTCGTAAATTAAATCAGTTTCTATGGGGTATCAGGTCGATGGGTGGTACGGAACCCTTATGGTGCGAGTTTGACTCGCAGTTGGCCGATTTTTTTGGGTTTGTTTTTGTACAAGACCTTGTATCTATACTATGTTTGATCGAAGTTCCGTTGATACAAAATTAATTTTAAAATAATCTTAATATAAGTATGTTTATACCAAAAATCGCTGAACATTATAATCATAAGGAAATAATGTGACTGTAGGAGCGGCGGCGTTGAGAATTTGATTAATAGCAAGGTGATGGATGGCAAATATAAAGATGCGTTAGTTTTACGAGATTGTGATTGTACGAAGTTTCATATAATGGCTATTTTGGTTTTAGTACAAAATTCAAGGAGAGGGGGTGTAGGGAAAAATATAGAGAGATAGGTATGACGTTGCGTCCAAGCAGTGGCTTTCAATGGTCTTCAGTTACTATATCTCTGTCAACCACGTTATGGAGCAAAGGGCTAATATTTGCAAATGCGCGCCTCACCACCCTCAATGACGTCTGTATATCGGCCACCCGGGATATGCCATCCTTTCCTGGGATAGTGCGAAGGATACGTTCCAAATGCCAATTCAACTGTGGGAGGTTACTATCGCCAGGTAGACCGACGACTTGAAGAAGATGGCTGGGGGGGAAATGGATGCGAAAGGCAGAAGACCGAGTGTTGTGGCGCAATTTGGGAGAGGCCTATGTCCAGCAGTGGACTGTAATAGGCTGGGTTGATGATGTTGTTATCCTTAATAGCCACTAAGGAGTTTGGTTTGAGCTCGTCCTTATTTGCCGTCCATTTTGTCCGCACTTGCAGCTCGGAGACGTATTCCTTCGCCCACCAGTTCCAAATTAAAGTTTTGGTGAAATTGTTCCACCTTCTGGTGCCACTGGAGACAACTAGCAGGAACATCGTGTAGAGGCGCAGTCAGCAGTCGGCTAATTAGGAAGTGACCGGGAGTGAGCGGGGAAAAGTCCTGAGGATCGGAGGAAAGTGGAAACAGAGGTTGGGAATGTATAACGGCTTCTATTTGAGCCAATACTGTGCTGTACTCTTCGAAAGTGAGGTGCGCTGATAGGGATCACACGACGAAGATGGTTTTTGTTGGAATTGACTCCTGCTTCCCATAGACCACCAAAATGCGGAGAATAAGGGGTAATAAAATGAAATTTAATGTTTTGACTAGACGCGAATTCCAAAATATCAGAACCACAATATTTCTAGAATTTTGAGAAATCTCTACGAAATTACAACCGTTATCAGAAGATATCGGCAGGCTTACCACGGCGTGAAATAAATCTTTTTAATGTTAATAAATCACTAGAGATCACTGACTAAATCCAGGAGTATTGCGCGTGTCACGAAGCACACAAATAAACAAATGTAGCCTTTGATAAGTCTAGCACCCTACCTTTGCGGTTCAGAATGAGCACTGGTCCAGCGTCATCCACCCCATACCGAACGAACGGAAGAATAGGTGTAACTCGCTCCCTAGGTAAGTAACCCATCATCAGAGTAAGCGTTTTACCTCTAATGCGCGTACAGGTGACACAAGCGAGCTAAAGTCCTGCCTCCGACAGGCCACCATGATTCGCGAATGAATGAAAAAGTAATGCCTGTGGAGCAGTCTGGAGAGGCTGAATGTGCTCATGGCGAAATAATCATGTAAAGTAATAAAATAATGTTGAATATTAATAACAGTCGGATGTTTTTAGCCGTAAATTAATTCATCGGAATTTAGTAAATGTCCTATGCGCATTAATTTGTGGTCATATTCTATTAAATGTTCACAAAAAAAACCTGTATTTTAATAGTCCCACTGTTAGATAATGCGATAATATTCACACACCATTTTTTTTATTCACTTTTTTTTATACTTTTTTTTTACACCATTAGACATAATCGAGTCGAGCTAATGTTTTATCATCATTAACATCATTTCCACCGAAAGACGTCCACTGCTGGACATAGGCCTCCCCCAAGCATGTTGGGGAGATATGCCATAATCGCCACGCTTGGCAGGCGAGTTGGCGATCGCAGTTGGTTGTTTAAATACTCAGAGAACGCTGCTGCCGAACGTACTAGACAATGGATATAATACTTGTATACAATTTTTTTTGTAAATAGATACTTATATTACATAAGAAACATCCAGACCAACACAAACACTTATGTTCATCACACAAATATTTGTGTCCTGTGGGAATCGAACCCACGACACAGATTACCTATTAGTTACTATACGCCCACGACCTCGTGATCAGCAGTCCAACACTCGAACCACTAGACCACAGACGTCGTCAAAGAAATAATCAAAGACAATTCATAACAATCCTGCAGGCTTAGCCAAGTTGACAATCTACAATCGTCACCGCTATTAGAAAACAATCAAAATCGAAGTTCGTAGACAAGTTTACAAGTTAACTGAGCCTTCGGAGCAGAGGTCTGTGCTTCGGAGCGAAATACGAAATTCGAGTATTTCTACAATGTCATGGAAAAGGTCTGTGCTTCAGAGCGATGTACAAAATTCAAGCATTCCTACAAATTCATGTAAGAGGTCTCTGCTTCGGAGCGATAAACAAAATTCGAGCATTTCTACAATGTCAAGTAATAAATATTAGTATTATTTGTAAATGAACTACATATGTAGTCCACGCGACATATCACGTTACTTTTTAGAGCGCGACTACTGTAGGGTAAAAAGCCCAATATTGAAACTTAAGTACCAAGCCTTAAGTAAAGACCTGGCTGGACCAGACGGAAGATGTCGGTGTTACCCAGTAGCTACGTTGCGGGGGTCTGACGGCAGTCGCTCCGTGTAAAATGCTGATGTTCAGCCGCATCTGGTTAGACTCGAAGCCGACCCCAACATAGTTGGGAAAATAATAATTAAAGATCTGCCGATACGATAGTGATTTTGCTTTTTACTACATATTTCTAATGTAGGTACCTATTTAAATAGACAGGAAAATACACAACATAACATAACATAACATCATGCCTGTATTTCCCCGAACGGGTAGGCAGAGGTGTATTAGTAGACCCACATTTCACCAGTTATGTTATAGTACCATGTAATAGGTGGCGAGCCTATTGCCTTTGACCGGGCACAAATCCAGACTCCAGGCTGCTACTGAGAATTTCCTAATGAAAAAACCCAATAAGACTTTACCCGACCCGGGAATCGAACCCAGGACCCCACGCTCTGCAGTCGCGCTTGCAACCACTAGACCAACGAGGCAGGAAAATACACAAAACAAATTATTTTGAAAAATTGTTTTAATTTTAATTATGCTTATGTATTATAAGTATGTATTTACAAAAAAAAAGTATATACGTATTATATCCATTGTCTAGTACCCATACCACAAGCTCTGCTTAGTTTGGGACTAGATGGTGCTGTGTAAAAATGTCCCAAAGATATTTATTATTTATTATTATTATAATTTTATTTATTCAGGGACAATAAACAGCTACAATACATATATATAGAAAAACTTACTGTTAGTTGTTTTTACAATATTGTAGCCCACTACATTATTCACATATTAACAACAAATGTAAGGCAAATAGTGCCATTAAAAGTGCATTACATTAAGTTATAACAGTATAAATATAATAATTATTTAAATTACATGGTTTTTTTTTTTACAAAAAGTACTAAATTAAATATAAATTGGACAAAGATTTTCTTAATAATTATGGAAAAACATTCTATTATATTCCGTCTGAATTTTTATTTAGAGCATACAAAAATATCAATATCAATAAAATTGTGATTATAAGATTCTACCATTCGGCGAATAGGGCAGCGCAATCCAGAGTTTGTTCGACAGAAATTGACAGCAAACGGGGTACCTGCATGGACACTACGTTTATTAACAGTACGGGGGACAGCATAACATAACTTGCTCGTGAGGTCAATTGAATCAATGTTATTATGTACAATACCAAGTAGTACATTGGCATTTAATAACTTACGTCAGGATTCCAATGTTAGCAAATTATACTTGTGTAGCAATTGTGAGTACGACAAATACGCTCTGTAACACCTGTAGTGCATGGCACGAAGGAACTTACGCTGGACTTTATCGATCTCATCTATATATTTTCGATAAAATGGGTTCCATATTGGTACGACATATTCTAGCTGTGATTAAACTGAAGGGGAAAATCTATAAGACCATGATAAGACCTGCTGTCCTGTATGGATCGGAATGTTGGGCTACGAAAGGAATTAATGAAAGGCAAGTGAATGCAGCTGAGATGAGAATGTTAAGAGGAATGTGTGGTGTAACGAGAATGGATAGGATAAGGAATGAATATGTAAGAGGGAGTCTGAAAGTAGCGCCAGTGACAGAGAAGTTAAGTAGCAACAGACTGTCATGGTATGGACATGTGATGAGAAGGAATGAGGAGCATGTTACGAGGAAAGTTTTAAGTATGAATGTTGATGGCTATAAGAAAAGAGGGAGACCGAAGAAAATATGGATGGATTGTGTGAAAGATGATATGAATAGAAAGAAAGTGAACACGGAGATGACGGCTGATAGAGATGTATGGAAGAAAAAACCATGCTGCGCCATCCCCAAATAAATTGGGATAAGGGCAGGAGGATGATGATGATGATTCTAGCTGTGATCGTACAAGCGTCTTGAATAAGTAAAGGTAAGTAGATGACCGTTTGAACTCAGTAGACGACCTCATGACAAATCCGTACATCTTGAATGCGTTATTTACAATTTTTTCGACCTGTTCATTTAGGGATAACTTATCATCAAGCTTATCGCCTAGATCTCTTACTAGGGTGACATTACTCAACGAGGTATTACACAATCTATAATTCATCTTGATAATTGAGTACTTGGTATTTCTCGTCTTCTTGTTTCGGTTTTCAGTCACAGTAAAGTTATGTAATAAAACTATTCAATAAGTATCTGATCTACTGTTGTAGTTTTGATCACGTTGGCGGAAACAATAACTCAAGTTATTTATTTACACTTTTACTATTTCGGAATTATACAATTTATTAACACTTTTATTTTTCTAATATTGCATTCTTTTCTGTTATAGAACTGCGACGTGTATGAGATGCTTACAATTTTTTAATAGGTGATTAAAATGTAAAATGTAAGTATGATGTGGCCATTAATGTTTTTACAGTAATTCTATATATTCCTGCCTATCTGTTGTCTAGCAGTATGAGTCTATCATGCTCACTTTAATGTCATGCTGATGGTGGCGTTAGTGTCGGGTCGTTAAGTTCCCTTCAATATGGTTGAGTTAAGCGATAACGGGTGCCGTCGGTCGGGACAGATCAGCTCCTACATACGATGGCAACTCTTTTTACGTTTATTTCTAAAGGCAATATTCTCACTTTTAAACTCTTGTTTATTTTTGTAAATACGAGTCGGCAACTTGCGATTCATTAAATAATTTATAGACGTGTCGTCTGCAAACTTGTGTCCTTTATATATTACAAAAAATAGTGATCAATATCAGACAAAGTAGACGACGTCTGTGGTTTAGTAGTTCAAGTGTCGGACTGCTGATAACGAGGTCGTGGGTTCGATTCCTATTACAGGACACAAATATTATTTATGTGATAAACATAAGTATTTGTGTTAGTCTAGGTGTTTCTTTTGTATTATAAGTATGTATTTGTGGAAGAAAAGAATATAAGTATTTTACCCATTGTCTAGTACCCATAGCACAAGCATACCCGGCTTAAGAATCTTCCACAAAAAAGTTTCTTACAATAGCGGTTTATTGCAGGTTTTTTTTGTGGGAGTGTGATAAAGAAATATTTATAAAAGCACGAGGCTGCTGTTGCCCTTTCAGAGGCTTTCAGTTACAGTTTCAGAGGCCATTTTCCATTGACAACATTCAAAAGAAAAGAAAAGAGATAGTTTTGTGGTTTTATCGAACCTAGGAAGCATGCGACATTGCACGCACTAACGTGACAAGACATATATCGTCATAAAAGGAATAAGTCATAAAAAATTCGACAAAACTCGTGACACATGTCTTGTAGAGCGTGCAATGCCTGCGTGTCCCTAATCCATGTACCGTTAAAATTTCGACACACAGTGTCAATTATGGGAGATTTTCCAGGATCGTGTGGCGTGTGTCTGATCGTGTTTGGAATAACAATGTGGCGATAAATCATGTACCCCTGATTGCGATATGGATGAACCCCCATTAAATCATTTTCACTGAGGACTTTTTGTCGTATAATACCTCATAGGTAGAAATAAGCAAAATTAATTGGTTTTATCCTGAATTTTGGACAGGGAAAAAAAACAAGGGATGTGAATAATTGCTAAATTAATAGGAAAATACAGGATGTTACTTAAATTTTGAATAGTACCTACCATGAAACTATAACTACCCCCCCAATATATGCTTGGGGGAGGCCTGTGTCCAGCAGTGGACGTCTTACGGCTGAAATGATGATGATGATGATGAAACTATAAGTATGTGTTTTTGTAACTTATCAAACAATAAGAACATTACCCTCCTTTTGGGGCAGTCAGGTAAAAACATGGAACTTATTAAAATTTCACATTAATTTATATCTAAACAAATTACAACTTCCTCATAAAATATTTCTTAAGCACACACGCAACAAATCACTTTTAAAAGCAAACCACAATTATGAATATATTAGTGTAACTGATTAGACGAGGAATTAACCCATTAGTGAGTTGACAGTGTACCGGTGACCCAGTTAAAAGTGCCAGTCACTGGACGCCAGTATCTGGGAGACTATACTCAATATACCATACTATATTGTAGAGTACTAGCCTTCCATGGCTTAGCCTGCGTATAATTCAGTTTATCACAGAAAGACATTATCACACATCCTTCGAAAACTGTCTATCTTCCCGGGATAAAAAGCCTATGAGTTAATGCGGGCTATATTCTATTTGTGTGATAACTTTCATCCAAATCCGTTCAGCCGTTTCAGCGTGATTGATCGACAAATAAACAAAAAAACATCTACACTTTCACATTTATAATATTATTTACTTCTTAGGTTCTCGGGATCACTACACATTATTATAAAATAAGTTTAACCGGATTACATGCGTATATTATAAAAATTGTACGGTAGATAAAAATACTTTTTTGGAATATCTGTAAAGACGCTTGTCATCTTAGTCTTCCTGTGACCACGAACGCTGCAAAGTTTTCGAAACGTCAGGAAAACCAATTTAAATAATATACGCGATGTAATCCGGTTAAACTTGTTTTATTATAATGTGTAGTGATCGCGAAAACCTAAGAAATTAATAAGTGTCTATGTTTTTTTAGTAAGATTGGTTTTTTAGGTTTGGTTTTTAACCTTACTAATGATTTAAGTTTATAATAACGTAACTTTTGATCACAAACCTACATAGTTTACAGAAATTAACCTTTTTGTATCAACTGCACACCAGAAAAATATTTTGGGAGACTAAACCGAAACTTATATACAATCACACAAAATACAAATTTTATTATACTTAAACCATAAAATACGAGTAAACAAGTCTTACACAGCACAAAATTAGCCAAACAAATCCTTGGAAATATAACACAACAGAGCAGTTATAAAACGTCGTCAATTAATGCACCCCAGCTTCCCCCGCAACCCCCGCCTGGATTAACAAAGTTTACTTTGACCCCCGGTATTGAGTTTGCGTTGAAACACCCTGTTTCTGTACGATGGAATTTAAAAAGTTTTGTTATGTTGGAACATTTTATGGACACCGGAATGAGTGTACTGTGTATTATATAGAAGTAACTGTACATGTGACATGTTTATGAGAAAATAAATCATGGGAAACGAAAAATGTTTAGTGAATTTGGTATTGGTAAACATGATACTAAATATTATATAGTGGTGACTAAGGTTTTGGTGGATCCAAAACATTAAACTCTTTTCTGAAAATCATGTTTAACAATTCGCTGGTTTGTGAGAACACCGTCACAACTCAAAATTATTAAAAAATTTAGTAAGTAGGTACATCATCATCATCATCATCATCATTTCAGCCGTAAGACGTCCACTGCTGGACACAGGCCTCCCCCAAGCATATATTGGGGGGATATGCCATAATCGCCACGCTTGGCAAGCGGGTTGGCGATCGCAGTAGTTACATAACGAACAAAAATCACCTGATTCTGTTTAATAGGTAAGGTGTTTTTTTTAAATTAGTTTTTATTAGAAATCTCAAAAAAAATTCAAGAAATAAATAAATAAATTCTTTTTATTTTATTCTTTTTAAAGAAAAGCAACAGTGAAAAAACCAGTAAAATATACAATAAAACGAGTGTTATAACAGTGTTTCACTTACATGGTAAGGTATTTCATCGGAAACTTGACCTGGTGGGGTTTGGCAACTTTTTGAACGATATGGTATGATATTTATTAATTTATTACATAGGACATTCAATGTTACACACAAAAATGTGCTGGCCACGCTGCTGATATAGTTTGTGATAGATATAGGCGTATCGTTTTAAAATGTAGCACATCACATACATCACGCTATTAAGTGAATGTCAAATCCAATATCTAAAAACCACATCGCCATTGTCTAAATAAATGTTTTTTTTGTCTCCTCTATATTAAAGGATTTCAGAATGCGAACATAAAAAAGAGCTTTACTACGCAAACGCGACTTTTCTACGAGTTTTCATTAACGTGGCATCGTGAATACAGGCCTAATAAAAACTTTTTTCGTCTTCAAACATGGTGAAGTTAATATTAAAATCCGTTTTGAATTTGTAACAAAAGCAAGTTATCTAAAAGCCTGACATATTTTATTCCGTTTCGAGTATTAAAATATTTTTCATATATAAAATGAAACTTCATGCTGACAATAAATAGTATTCATGACAACTTATTCCGAAGCATGAAAATGCATAGTGTCGGGCGCAACAAGATTTTACAGGCGAAACCGATACCAAATTTCGGCTTCTGTTTTTGCTAAGGCTGAACTTTTTTTTTAAAGACCGGAATTCACCTGCGTGTAAAATGAAGCAGTAGCTGACATGCCAGCTAAAGGCATATGCAAGTTGCACACTGTGGATACATTTGTGAGAAAACTTCAATTCAATTTGCTTACTGGCATGCCTGTAACTTGCAAAAAGTATACACGAGCCACTACGCCATGCTACCGAAATCTTGACAGAACATTTTCTAGTTTTTGCATCAACGGAAAGCATTCGAAGTGAATTAAATATTGTCATATTGTTACTAGCAGTAGAATGTTTAACTAAATTAATGAGCAAAAAAAAGAGAAGAAGAAGATGGATTTGGGTGACACTGGCATGCCCGTAGCTGCCACGTACGTTCACACGTGCCACTTGTTCAATAAATCAAATGTTGTGCAATCTACTTGTAGGCTTGCCAGTCAACGTATATACATGAAAGCAGCAGGCACGTGCAAGGAACAGGTATGCCAGCGTGCAAGTTACAGTCATTTATATCAGAGGCTTTATGGAGAATTATCCTCAGAATAAATCAATATTTATGTAATATTTTTGTGTTTTTGTACATTTTTAAGAATAGTCATGGTTATTGGTAGCCATCAGCTAGCACTGCACCAATCGCTGCTAAACGCAAGAGATTTCCAATGTAGTTTTAGTTTCGGTCGTTCCAGCCAAATCTCTTATTTCAGACCGAAACCAAACCGTTGGTCACTACACTACACTATTAAAATATGTGTTCTTTAGTGAAATAGAATAACGCAAATTTCTTTTGTGTTTATAGTTATGAACTTAGGCAACGTTTGACATGTATTATTTCTGATCTAGTACTTAGGCAAAGTTAGCCAAAGTCAAAGTGTTCTTACATGTGGAACAGTACATACATGATTTTAATGACATAGCTAAAGTTTTTTTATTACGAAGAGATTAATAAAGACCAACAGAAATTTAGATCAATCGTAATAGTTTCTTTTTTGTCACAAATTAATATTTTATTTTAATACAAATCAATACCTTGGCTCAAATTAGCGTTTCGCTAATGTATGTTAGTTTTACTTAAAATATACATAATCTGTCTATATTTCTTTCCAATTCTCCTCTCGCAGATCTACTGAAGAGATTTCTTTAGAGGTAAGAGAGATAACCTTTATACTTGTATATTCCTAAAATGGTTTTTTTCCTGTAACTGTACCGTATGCATAAACTATTGAATCAATATTGAATGCATTATTGATCATACGACCAACGAGTAAACTAATTAGCCACGAGCCCCATTAATACACCTTACCTCCTCACTATCTTCACTAATCCTGCACCAGTATTCTGTCTCTTCAAACAAGGTATGAGATTGTTCACATGGTCATTATCACCCTTGCTGGCAGTGCTGCGTGAGCTTCTTTCGGATTAATAAGGATTTGTTGACTTTTCATATAACATCAACTCAGCCTATCGCAGTCCACTGCTGGACATAGGCCTTTCCCAAATTACACCACAACAGTCGGTCCTCTGCCTTCCGCATCCACCTGGCTGGGAGCGCCCTACGTTGCGTTTGCAGATTCGCAGTCTCTACTCATGGACTTATCTGCTTCAACGGCCATCAGTCCTTCGACAGACTTGGCCAGACCATTGCCGGTTCAGCTTACTAATCTTACAAGCTATGTCAGTCACTCCGGTTCTTCTCCAGATAATCTCGTTTCGGATTTTATCCTTCAAAGAAACTCCAATCGCTCCATAGCTCGATGAGCGACTTTGAATTTGTGGACTAGCCCAACAGTCAGTGTCCACACTGTCCACTCTCGGCACCGTAAGTCATGACACATTACATCAATCAACTCAGCCTATCGCAGTCCACTGCTGGACATAGGCCTCTTCCAAGTTGGGCCACAACACTTGGTCCTCTGCTTTCCGCACCCAGTCCCCCCAGCCACGTCCTTTAGGTCGTCAGTCCACCTGGCAGGGGGGCCGCCCTACGCTGCGTTTTCCGATTCGCGGTCTCCACTCAAGGACTCGTCTGCTCCAGCGGCCAGCCCACTGCCACTTCAGCTTACTGATCCTACAAGCTATGTCGGTCACTCCGGTTCTTCTCTCGTTACGGATTTTATCCTTCAAAGAAACTCCAAACATAGCTCGCTCCATAGCTCGCTGAGCGACTTTGAACTTGTGGACTAGCCCAACTGTCAGTGTCCACGTCTCGGCACATTACATACATAGGTACATAGATATTATCACGCCTGATTTCTACTGGGGTAGGCAGAGACAATGGATTTCCACCTGCTACGATCCTGACTCATTGCCTTCTCAAAATCTTCACTAATCCTGCATAAAGCATTCTAACTCCTCAAACAAGGTGTGAGATTATTGACACGGTCGTTATCGCCCCTGCCGATAGTGATTTGATGGAGACGGTTAACGATGGTTAAATGTAGGTATACTATACACCTCTGCCTAACCCTTCGAGAATACAGGAGTGATGTTATGCTACTAAAAGTAAGTGTATATTTGATCATATTAAGGTCTTTTAAAGGAACCTTTTTGTGTCTCAAGGAACCTTTTTGTGTCTCTCTTTTTGAAGCTCATCCTGGAAAAAAGGCTTTTCCTACAACGAAATATTATAATTTTCCAAGTTTCTGCGTCGACTAATAAGTACCAATTTTGTCTCAATGACTTTTGCTTGATTGCGCAAAAAGCATCAACTTTTCCATTCTACTTTTCTTTATTTTTCAACTCATCGTATATTAATACTTAAATTAAATGAATGTTCCAATACTGTTCAAATTACAATCAGCAGATTATACAGACTAGTTTACTTTGTCAGCTCAGACCAAAATAATAAGATAGACGGAGCGCGTAGAACTAGCGAATGAATCCAGAAAAAATAATACAAATTAGAAAAATATCACTGTAATTCCTAAAATGTACCTATGAAGTAATTTTTATGTGCGCCTACCGCATGTCGTCTTGTTGTGGCAATAAATCATTTTTTTTCTTTCTTTTTTTTCAAAGGAGTAACTACTATTCCACCCAGTGTTTGCGAGCCGCAATCTGGAGCGTACGTCTAATCCTCAAACTAAATGGATTGACGCTCCCGACCGCGGGACGCGTACACTATGGGTGGAATAGTAGGTACTCCTTTGCCATTTTGTGTTCCTTTTTCTGGCTTCAATCGCTTGTTTTACGCGCTCCGTCTTTCTTTTTACTTGGGCTGAGTTTGTCAGATAACAATAACGATACCATTTACATTCGTATTACTGTTTTATCGGACTCACTTCAGAGATTTCCTTTCAGAATTTTTATTAGTCAAACACTGACCGCTATAACTATTTTATGTTGGTACTTGGCAATATTTGGCAGAATGCCAGAATTTGTTCAATAAACAAACAGCACTACTTTGTGTTTACTATTTATTGAGCATTTTATATGAGAATGTCTTCAAAGGGAAAGGAACTCTATATTATAGGATAAAATATGTTTGGTAAAAACACGTCAAAGAAAGAATAAACAAATATTTTTAATAACTGTCACCGACCCATCCGTTTAGATTCCCGCCTATTGAATATTGGGGTTATAACATGTAAATTCTCTCTCTCTCTCTTTACCGCAGCTACGACACGCAAAGTTAGTCTTGGTATGATATTACAACTACCTATAGGTATCTGTACTGTAATTCCTAAAATGTACCATATCATCATCATCATTTCAGCCGAAAGACGTCCACTGCTGGACATAGTCCTCCTAAAATGTACCATATAATGAATTTATTTTTTATGTGTACCTACCGCATGTTATCCTGTTGTGGCAACAAATAATTTTTCTTTCTTCTTCTTTCTTTCTTTCTTCTTTCTAAATAAAAATGATAAAAGGCCATGAAAAGCGCGGACTGTAACTTTATTGTAACTATTTGTTTCCCATTGGGGTAGCAGAGACTGAATTTCCACCCGCTGCGATCCTGACACACCTCTTTTGCTTCATCTACGTTCATTAAGCTCCTTTAATGTGTCTACTTAAGGGTGGTAAGCCACTGTTCAAATTTCTTTGTCCAATCCAATTTATTTGATGATCATTGTTTTTTACATACAACATTTGATGAAAATCATCCAATTTCTTTGATCAAAGTCACATTGGACAAAGAAATTTGACGAGTGGCATACCACCCTAAAAAAAAACCAAAAACCAAAAAACCTTACCAACCAACCCATGTAAAACATGATTTATTTTTGACACAGTCTAGGCATTTGTGTTATGTGTTGTAGCATGTGTGATATTACACAACGTTCAATTTATAATACAATAAATGCTTGAAAGTAAGATCCATCCAATGGTTGTCCGACAAAATTGCTATTAGCGATGTTAGTGAATAAATATAAAAATTGTTAATAAATTATTAATTGTTTTCCTATTAGTGTACAATAAAGAATTCTCTTTCTATCTAAATGTCAGACACAAATTGTAGACCTAGTACATTAAATTACCATTCCAATTTCTACTTTATTATTCTGCGATAAAAACAAGGGCGCAGCTTTCACATGGGGGGGGGCTTGGCTCCGTTGCGCGCGTAGTACGTATATGTGGAGGGCGGGGGACGAGCACACTCTGCTTTACCTCACAACTATCGTTCGTTGCTATCTCAACCAAGCGCCGCGTGCAACTATACTATATTGTGGCACGGATACAAAATGTGGATATTCGCCGAAAATTAGCGTTTTTGCGTAAGCTAAGGGGTTGCCTAGACCCCTACCCTCCTTCTATAGACGCCCGTGGATAGAAAGCAATCAATCTCAAATCACTCTTTTAAACCCGCTTCTTTCGCAGCCCCATTTCACGAAGCATTACCTATATTCAAATTAATTTAAACTAAATTCCCTAACTGAATTTGTGGGGATCGTAAACCCGGATTCATTGCACGCTACGTTACATTTGTGAAGGTTTATTAATTCGCCAGATTTCACGTCACCCCGCGTGGAGTTTAGATGTGGCTTAGATAGATTAATTATTATATCTGTATTATGCGTGCTTTTAGACTCGAATAAATGATAAGTAGTCGTTTAATTAAAGCTAACTTATTTTAGTTTAGTATTTATTGATTAAAAGTTTTCTATATTCGTACACCGTCAACTGCCCGTCATATTTTCTTGTGCGTTTCAAGTTCATGCAATTGTTGTCTGAAAGAAATTGCTTTTAGCAATAAGACCGCCAATTGTTAGTACTGTGCTCATGTTTGTTACAACTTTAGTTTTATTTTTATGGTGTGCAAACAATAAAGTATACTCTATCTATTATCAAAATGACTTATTAAAATGTCAATGAGTTGTGATAGCCTAGCGATTGTGCGCTTGCCTTCCATGCAGGAGGGTCTGAGTTCGAACCCGGCCCCCACCCCTGTGACTTTTCGACTTCATGTGTGGATCAGAACTTGATTATCTCTTGCTTTAATGGTGACGGAAAACATCGTGAGGAATGGATATGGATGAAGCGAAAGAGGTGTGTCAGGATCGTAGGGACTGAAAATCCATAGTCGTTGCCTACTCCAAAGAGAAGCAGGCGTGAATTTTATGTATGTATTACCGTCTCATAGCTAGGCAGAGACCAGAAAAACTTGGTCTTGGAGTTAAGGCGCTACCAAGAGCTAAGTGGCGCCCCCATCAGTAAAAAAATATTTACTCGCTGAGTACATCATCTACCGAAATTTCGTTTTTAACAATTGAAGTACATGTACTGTAGTTTAATCAGAAACTATTAACTCTGTAAATTATAGTTCGCTGTAGTTGTAGATACAAAAAGTGGTCGTTTTTTGCATTTTTTCAATCTACAGCTACAGCGAACTATAATTTACAGGGTTAATAGTTTCTGATTAAACTACAGTACATGTAGGTTCTTCAATTGTCAAAAACTAAATTTCGGTAGATGATGTACTCAGCGAGTAAATAATATTTTACTGATGGGGGCGCCACTTAGCTCTTAGTAGGGCCTTAAGATGTACTTTTCTGTTTAGGGGTTATTTTTAACCGACTTCAAAAAAAGGAGGAGGTTATGTATTCGGCGGGTTTTTTTTTTATTGGGATGTGTTCTTTACGAGTACAGAGTGTCCTCGTATAGTTTTCACAGCACTTAAATTTTGTGTTCAGTACATCATCAACTGTTCTGTTCTTTTCTTTTTTTTTTATTTTTGTTACATATATCTGCTCTTGACCGCAATCTAGACAGCTTTGAACTCAAATGTTACAAAACGACTATACTTTACATTTCGCCCTAGTAAAATTCGGCTTATCACAGAAAGACTTATCGCGCATACCTCGGGAACTGTTTATTTTGCCGATATAATAGCCTATATTTTAATCCGGGTTATGGTCTATCTGTGTGCCAAATTTCATTCAAATCTATTTAGCCGTCTCAGAGAGATTGAGTAACAAACATCCAAACATCTACACAAACTTTCACATTAATTCACATTTATAATATTAGTTTGATAGAATAGGATAGTAGGCAGTAGGATTACGTTCTTAACGAGTACAGAGTGTCCTCGTATAGTTTTCAGAGTTCTTTGTGTTCGGTACGTCATCAACTGTTTTGTTCTCTTCTCTGAACTAAGTATTATAAAATGATTATCTATCAGAGACTGCAAGATCATAAACAACTCTTAATAATAGGTGCTACGGCGCGACGCCGGCGTAGCTGACGCGATGATGTCACTGCTACGCAAGCTACGCTGTCATGTCATTGTACAAAGCAAAGACATGACGTATCGTTTTAATTATCCCCTTGCTGTGCTACTTACTTAACAAAACTGTCTGCTTTATATTATGAGATTATGTTTACATTGTAGTTGTAAGTATGGTGTATGGTAACATATCCTAATATTTAAAAAAATCGGCCAAGTGCGAGTTGAACTCACGCAGTAAGGGTTCCGTACCACCCATCGACCTGCTGCCGAATTGCGTAACTCACTCGCGATCGCATTCATCTGGGTTTCAATGTTCATTGCTCCGTGTGTTTTGACAATCCGTCAAATTGACAACTACGTACCACGCAATGAATATTGCTGTAATTTCAAAATGAAAGCTGATGTCAGTTTGAATGCATTACACAATTACCCCACTGATACCTCATAGTAACAGATTTAATTTACGAGAGTTCATCAAAAGACATCAACGCACCCTGAGCAAAAATTCATGTTTTTCGAGTTTTCTTGTATGAGGACCCCTTTGGTTTTAGACTGCCCTGTGGCAAACACACGGTTGGAGGGACAGCGTAGCGAGAGTAATAGAGCCCCGGTTGGCACCCTTTGCATACGGAACCCTAAAAAGAAATGTTTAAACGACCTACCGAAGCCATGCGAGGTGAAAACTAAAAGTTGCACTGCTATATAAACAGCCTTTTAAACATTCTAATTTCAATAACATTCATCATCATCATCATTTCAGTCGAAAGGCGTCCACTAGTGGACATAGGCCTCTCCCAAAAAGGGGGGATATGTCATAACCGCCACGCTTGGCAGGCGGGTTGGCGATAGCAAAAACAACAACAGCAAAAGTTTGTTTTTTTGAATGACATTCATATTTTTACAATATATTTTCATATTAAATTTCTCTTGCAAACACTAAAGCGGCGAAAGCGACATTGTTTTCTTGATTAATTTAACACGCAAATTCTATTAATCATAATCTGTAAGGCCTCCAGCGATTCTTAACGCCTCAATAATCCACTTTAAGTTGTAGAAGCCGCTCGATCGGGACCCTCAAAGAACTATTTAAGTAAAATAAGTAATCGCTCAATACTTAGTGTACTTAACGGCTAAAGGAGTAAAGTAGTGAAGGCTAAGTAAACTTAGCCCTGTTTGTTTGCCTTGACTCGGGCTTGGGGCAAACATTTACTTTGCTGTTTAACGGTAGGTAATATTTTATAGGTATGATTGCTTCATTTTGCCGCTGGGTATAATTTGTAATTATTATATTTTATTATGTAAAAATAGATATTTAGTTAATTAAATAAGTATGTTATTATTAACGATTTAAATTGTGGAAAGAAAAAATCGCTCACGAGCAGGATTCGAACCTGCGACTCCTGGCTCAGTACGCCAGTGTTTTTAGCCACCAAGCTACCGTGGACACTGCTCGTGGTATCGAAATTCTCATCCACTTGTTACGTCATTGGGTGATGTCAGCGATATCTTATTAAGAAACAGTGTTCCTTAACCGACTCGACTAACTTTGCAGTTAATTCAAAGTCGTATAGATATGCACCCTTACTAATTATTTATATTATAATATTTTTAACGCATTTCGCTAGATACGCTTTTAGATTTCACTTCGCATGCGTAAATGCGTTAAAATTGTTTTTTTTTTTTCATTTACACATGCTAAGCGAAATCCAAAGATTTATATTGTGGAAAGAAAAATTCGCTCACGACAGGATTCGAACCTGCGACGCTCAGTACGCCAGTGGACGAATCCAAGTGGAGGTTAATTTCGATACAACGAGCAGTGGTCACGGTAGCTTAGTGGTTAAAGCACTGGCGTACTGAGCCAGGATTCGCAGGTTCGAATCCTGCTCGTGAGCGATATTTTCATTTTTTTCCACAAGTTAAATCGTTTTAATTAAATAAGGTTCGGAGAAAGAGCAGTACTTGCAACTTGTTTTTTTCAGTGCACCAGTCGCTCTAGCCTTCTAGCATCGGTCACAGGTACGATTCCTGTTCACGACCGAATTGTGTTTCCATAAAAATTATGACTAAATAGTTTGTAATTATTTAAACGCAAGCGGATCGAAATCTAAAGACAGAAATTGTTTAAGGAAAAATTGTAACGTAGAGACTACGTTTACAGTAGCTAAGTGATATTGAGATTTTTCCGTCAAGAAAGTTTCTCAGTAGCAGCCCGGAGTCAGGAAGTTGGTGGTGCTATAAATATATATATTATAATATTGGAAAAATCCCAATAACACCCCGTTCCTCGGAGAGCACGTAAAGCCGTCGGTCCTGCGCCGGATCTCTCTCCGGTCACGTCGGATTACTGTCCCATCGGATTATGATAGTGAGGGAATAGAGAGTGCACCTGTGTTTGCGCATACACTTGAGCACTATAATGTCCCGCGCAGATGGTTAGTCTCCGTTGAAATTGGCCGGACATTAAATCAACTCAGCCTATCGCAGTCCACCGCTGGACATAGGCCTCTCCCAAGTTGCGCCACAACACTCGGTCCTCTGCCTTCCGCATCCAGTCCCCCCCAGCTACGTTCTTCAGGTCATCGGTCCACCTGGTGAGGGGGCGCCCTACGCTGCGTTTGCCGATCCGCGGTCTCCACTTAAGGACTCGTCTGCTCCAGCGGCCATCGGTCCTTCGAAAGACATTAAATAATATACAATATTAGCTGTGCCCGGCTATGCGTTGCAATACCAACTTTTTTTTCGTCATCTTTGCGAACGTGCGTTCACAATATTTCATACAAACTGTCCCCCCCTATTCTACCCCCTTCAGGGTCGATTTTCCAAAAACACTGAAACATATTTCTTTATTTTCAACTAAAAAGCCAAACACCGTTTTTATAGATCTGATTTCAAAAATTATGGATTTTCATACAGGATTGGTAGTAACACGGCTAAGAAAGGAGATTTTCAACCCCTATTTTCCCCCATTAGGGGTGAAATATTTAAAAATCCTTCCTTAGCGGATGCCTACGTTATAAAAGGTATCTATAAAAGGTATATTAAGAATGGATGGAGTTCCTAACGGGATTCTCCGCCACCCGCCCGGTTAAGCAGTTAGGGTATCCATTTTGGGTACCTACCAATTCTACGAGAGTCCAGAGTCCATCTACTTTAAAAATTTCATGTGTCAAGCCCCAGCGGCTTAGGCTCTGCGTTGATGAATCTGTGAGTCAGTCAGGACAAGTAATTATATATGTACCTATAGATAGATTGGAACGAATATAGAATGTTCTCAAAGATGTTCTAGAGTTCTTTGTGTTTGGTATGCTATCAACCCTTTTGTTCTTTGATAAAAGCTACGTATTAAAATAGTGTTTATGCGAAAGCGTTTCTATTTCAGGGGTATCCTGTCGCATTTTTCTTTGTTTATACATAATGGATAACTGATTGTACTGAATCACACAGCCCTTTCTATTTACACCTTTGCAAGCAGTCTTAGTGCGTATTATAGAAATTGATGCATATAGCAGACTGATCACCATTGACCATACATAATGCGTACAATAAATTCTGCCACTAGCTGAGGCAGCTATTGGCTAATCACTAACGCGGCAATTTTGCCGTCTCATATAAGTGATCGAAACTGAATTGTAGATTTCAAGTGGCAAATAGTGGCACATTAGTGAAATTTCATAGATGTGTTGACAGACATCGCTTGCCTGATAAGAAACACCCAGACCAACACAAACACATAGGTTCATCACACAAATATTTGTGTCCTGTGGGAATCGAACCCACGACCTCGTGATCAGCAGTCCGACCCTCGAACCACTAGACGACATACGTCGTCAAGATAAATATTAATACTTTAATAAACATCTCTAAAAGTTCCCTGATCACCAATTTACCACGCTTGGAACACTAATTGTTCCAAGTGACCAGATTAAAAGACCCTTTCCTCAAGAAATACTACACACGAAAATAATGAGTAAATTAATAAATAATCAAAGAAATCGGCACTATTCTCAAATCATCATTTCAGCCGAAAAACATCCACTGCTGGACATAGGCCTCCCCCAAGCATCGCCACAATGACCGGTCCTGCGCCTTCCGCATCCCTGGATGGATTCCCGATATTCTCAAATATCAGCACACAATTCCTAAACACGTCAATCAAACACACACACAGAGACGTCGCACCCGCAGCTTCCCTGATGCACACACGTGTAGAAACATTATGTGATGTAAATCTGAATTACGGTGCATAAGCCGTGCTAATCCGACCATCGATCTCTTTCTGTCGTGAATGCCGCGCTTTAGACCACTAGTTACATCATCATCAGACATTGATGGTAGAGCTTTTGTATAATTTGAGGCCCTGGCTGTCACTGGTGTGAAATGGCACACTATTTTTGTTTTAGCATTATTATTATCAGCCTATAGTGTCCCACTGCAGGGCAAAGGCCGCCCTTCCCTTTTTCCACTTGGCCAATCCTTCAGATAGGAGTCAAGTTCGTACCGCCATCTCCTTCTGGGCCTACCCGCGTTGTCATTTGCTGCTGTCTGGAACCGACTGTGTGGTTGTTTTCGCCCATAGCTCCTCCGGCATGCGGCAGATGGCCCATTTCCACTTAAGCTAGGTAGCTGTGGCCTACATCAGCAATTTGTTTTGGAACGCAGTATAGAGTTTCTTACACGATCAGTAGGTCTAACTCCCAGGGTACTGCGTTCCATTGCTCGCTGACAAACTCCAAGTGCGGACTTTTGACGTTTTGTCAGTGACCATGTTTGCGCTCCATAGGTGAGGGTGGGGAGGATGCACATGTTTTAGCATTATAACCTACAAATAAATTTGGCATACTTACCAAATGGTTTTTATTTAAGTACTAAATAAATATAAGAGTCATTGTAGACCACATGTCAACTGCCATACTGTGCCCGAATCGGAGTTAATTACGAGTAAATATCGAAAAACCCAATCATACATTGCCGTAAATCATAAGAAACCAGGGATAAATACAGAAAATATATAGACCTGTGAACTCAAAGAGTGTTAAATAGCTATAATTAGTGGTATAATGCTACTTATTTGGCATATATCAATTTAATACGACTGGTTAAACGACAGTTCATTGCGATAAATTGCCTATGGCAGATCACCATCAACTCAGCCTATCACAGTCCACTGCTGGACATATAGGCCTCTCCCAAGCTACACTCGCCACTACACTCCTCCGGTCACGGTCCGTGGTGCTCCGCCTTCCACATCCAGTTCACCCCAAATACATTCTTCAGGTCGTTGGTCTACCTGACTAGGGGGCGCCCTTATACGCGCCGACTGACGGTCTCCACTCAAGGACTCGTTTGCTCTTTCGACAGACATGGCTAGCCACTTCCGTTTTTTTATCCTGCAAGCTATGTCGGTCATGCTGGTTCTTCACCGGTTAATCTCATTACAATTGTGACAGATAACCAGACCATATTCACATGTAAAGGACTTTTTACGTCAAGCACTTGAATTACTTTATGATTTAACTCTCAGATCAGCGTCTCTGCAAAAACCATTTAATCAATTCATCAATATATTGACGATATGAAATCAGTAACCGATCCACTCAATTATCGGATGGTCCTTAAACAATAAAGCCACATTCTAATGCCCGTTTTCGCTCTCATTGCATCAATTTGAATATTATCTGTGATGCGTATGCGATATCGAAATCACATCACTGACATCAAATAAAGGCCCAGACACATTAATTCAATGCGTAGTAATATGAAATCGGTGGAATTGACGATTCAGTTTTTTTTTTGAACAGAATTTAGTGCAAGTGTGTGTGGTTTTATTGACATAATTATGTTGGGGTTGTACGACTTATTTTAGACTCTAAGCAAGACAAGCCTGACAACTCCGAAATATGTATCATCCTATTAGTAATTATAATAAATGTGAAAGTGGATATTTGTTTGTTTGGGTGTGTATTTTTTGCGAAATAAATTATTCTTATTCTTATTTTTAAATCACGCTGAAACGGCTGAAAGGATTTTGATGAAATTTGACACACAGAGCGAAGTCGCGGGTGTCTGTTAATTACTATTATGTCGTGTGGATTAAAGCATATTAATCATCTATAAAATATAAATAAAACTTAATATGTAACAGGTACAACCTATACATATTTTCTATTTTCATAAGTAAATTCGTAAACAGAAACCATTCCGTGATGCTTCAAGAGATTTACAGGGATTTTCGCATTGCAAATTTGCGTTGCTTGGAATATGGCTGGGCCCTAAAAACTAGAAAATCGTAAACTTCTTTGTTCATTCGCGGATAAAACCGTTTCATAATATGCAGCTGTTCTTAGTAACGAAGTTTTAAACTATGAGCTATAACTCTTTATTGCTATGGACGGCTTTATACGACATAACTCGAATTTAGTAACCTCTGGGGCCATGTAATATATCGTACCTCCAGTTCCGTTCCAGTAACTAGGACAACCTGTGTTAATAACAATTACTACTGTATTAATAAAACTAGTATCTATTTCAAAAAGAGTAATTAAATGAGTATTGAAACTTATTTTAATCTAGCTTAATATGCCCTCCACTTCACCCGCATGTAATCCGGTTTATCACACAAAGACATTTTTGCACATCCCTCGAGAACTGATTATTTTCCCGGGCTAAAAATATTAGGTATATGTTATGGGTTATGGTCTATCAATTTGACAAATTTTATCCAAATCCTGTCAGCCGTGACAGCGTGATTGTAGGACAAATATTTATTTATTTAAATATTTAAAAAAAAAAATTATATACAACATGTTGATCTGTATTCGTGACATATTTAAGGAGGTGACTATACCACTAATACTGAACACGAATCAATAAAAAAATCAACACCAAAAAAACATTTTTTATTTAAATTGTAAATACTTTTTTGTAAATAAACAAATTCCCTCCGTGTGTCGCGTACGACACAAAAATAATGCGTGCGAAACCACCAACTCAATTTGCAGGTATTTTCACCCTTTGACAATGTCGCAGATGACTTTTTTTTAGAGTCGTTCGGGATTTATTCTCAAACCCTCGCTATGTTTCTAAGTGAAAATTTGGGTATTAAATAATCGTAGAATTTCCAAGTTTTTTAAGATGACTAAGCACATTATTTATCATTTTTAGAAATATGGCACGGTTACAGAACAACATCTTGTATATTATACATATACATTCAAATATTATAAGTGTGAAAGTTTGTGAAGATGTTTGGATGTTTATTACTCAATCACGCGTTAACCTTTGAACGGATTTAGTTGAAATTTGGTACACAGATAGACCGGGATTAACATATATAGGTTACTTTTTATCCCGAGAAAATTAAAAATTCCCGAGGGATGCACGATTACATCGTTCTGTGTTAAGCCGAATTACACGCGGGCGAAGCCACGAGCATAGACTAGTACATAAATAAAAATATCCACACTTTCGCATTTTTAGAATAGTAAAATTTCAAGAATTCTGAAGAAATAAATAATTGATAATGAAGTGACATTAAAAACCGTTAGTAAATGACATAAGAAAAAGGGAAATTAAGAAAGTTTCATTCCTAATGAATAAGGTACATCCAAAAGACAACTGGGTCTGTCACATTAGGCTAATGTACCGTTTTGAAAAACGACGGGTGGCAATTACTAAGCCAAGTCGTACGGAAAATTATCCCTATCCACAACATGGCTGCCAGGAAATTAAAAATTATACCGTCCGGCTAAAATATTACTGAATCTTTTAATCCTTCGCTTCTTAAAATTTATTTATTAATAATGTTACGAAATTTTGTTTTGGTAATAGCTAGGAGAAATGTTTTTGTCATTTATACCTGAGACTGATCAAAGGGGATAAATAGAGTATTTAAAACAAGTTATCTGTATAATTGAATGTTTATTAATTTTGAACTAATAAACATTAAATTATTATAATACAAGCCTATGCCCGCGATTTCGCCCTCGTGAATTTCGTTTATCACGTATCCCTCGAGAACTGTTCATCTTCCTGGGATAAAAAGTAAACTATATGTTAATTTGGGTTATGTTCTATCTGTATGCCAAGTTATATTAAAATCCATACAGTCGTTTTTGCATGAAAGAGTAACAAACATCCATACATCTTCACAAACTTTCACGTTTATGATATAAATAATAATAATAATAGGAATAGGATAGTAGGAAGTAGGATAGGATGTCTTGCACAATCTATAAGTACAATGGAAACATATCAGTGTGGGATTACAATTAACCTTTAAGACCATATTAATGTTTAAATTCAATCTAGTCAACAATTAATAAATAAATAATAAAGAAAGAAAGAAAGAAAGAAAAATGGTTTATTTACTACAGCCACACAACACACACAATAACAATAATATACAGTTTTAATCAATATAGACTCCTAAAAGTATAATTGTGTGCCCCGCGGCTGCACCAAATAGGCTCAGTTCAGCAAAAATGCCAGACAACTAGTGTCTGGCGCTGGTTTTCAACTGGACCTTGTTTGAAAGCGTCACGGACGAAAATCAGTTTTACAGTGAGTAAACTAAACATAGATAAAAATAATAAGAAAGTTTTTCGCAATAATAATATAATATAAAATATAAATATCGTGATATATATATATATATATATATATACGTGTTAAAATAGTAATATTAAATAAATGGGAAATAAGTGGAACGGACGTTATCAATTAATAAATACATATACATGTCACAGGTTCGTTTGCACGCATTTACCCACAAATCTAACAATGCGCTGCGGGCAGCCGAGCGCGACGGACATTAACATAACATAACATAACATCACGCCTGTATTTCCCCGAAGGGGTAGGCAGAGGTGTATAGTACACCCACATTTCGCCAGTTATGTTACAGTCCCATGTAATAGGGGGCGAGCCTATTGCCATTAACCGGGCACAAATCCATACTCCAGGCTGCTACTGAGAATTTCCTAATGAAAAATCCCAATAACACTTTGCCCGACCCGGAAATCGAACCCAGGACCCCACGCTCAGCAGTCAGTAATAAATAATAATAATAAATAAATATTTTTGGCCCATTTAACACAGCACCATATAGTCCCAAACTAAGCAGAGCTTGTGCAATGGGTACTAGACAATGGATATAATACTTATATACTTTTTTTTTGTAAATGCTTACTTGTAATACATAAGAAACAACCAGACCAACACGAACACTCATATGTTCATCACACAAATATTTGTGTCATGTGGGAATCGAACCCACGACCTCATAATCAGCAGTCCGACACTCGAACCACTAGACCACAGAGGTCGTCGTAATTTATTTATTTACGTAAAGGACTACCTTACAAAATAAATCTTGTTTCTTTTTTGTTTTATTTTTCTAAACATCTTAACAAGATAGTTCATTCGATTGATTACGTAACGTCATTGTTATCTTTGCGGTTAAATAATGGCGTAAACCAGCGGTTCTCAAACTTTTTTGGTCACGGAACCCTTTTGACAAGCAAAATACTTGACGGAACCCTACAATAAAACAATAGTTTTTAAAAGTGTATTCTTTATTATATAAGCATAATAAAAGTACAATGTAACAGTTACTAATTATTACTTACTTTAACCACATGCCAAGTACAATAATAGAAGATATTAAAAATGAAAAAATCTTAACTAATGGGAGGTATGAAACTGTTTTTTATTTTTCATCAATTGGTTGATATCAGGTTTGATAGAAGACATTTGAAGTTTCATATCAGGTTCGGCGTCCAGTCTATTGCGATATTTTGTTTTCGTGGCTGCATAGGTTGAGAATCCTGTTTCGCACAAATATGTTGTTGGGAACGGGAGAAGAATATTCAGAGCCATTCTGCCAAGCATTGGATATTCATCACGGATTCTGCACCAAAAATCGTTGAGAGGCGTCGTTTTGAACAGTGACTCCATACTTGTGTCTGATGACATTTCTAAAAGAGATTCATATATCTCGTTTGACATACTTTCGGGCTTTTGCAAGTTGGGTAAAAAAGGATTATGAATCCATGAATTCAGCTTAATTTTTGTATTATGTTCTTCGGGAAAATACTTTACAAAAGATGCGCGCATCGAAGTGAGATATTGGACCAATTCTTCAAACACATCATCTTGAAACATTTCCGAGTCGTTATCGCTAACAAACTCACTGAGTGACGTAAAGCTTTCTATTTCTCTCTTACCAACGCAAATAATCCAAAAATCTAATTTTCTTTTGAAGGCAGTTATTTTGTTATAGGCCTGGAACACTGTTGTCTGTTTACCTTGCAATGATAAATTCAATTCGTTCAGTTTTTGAAAGATATCCGCCATAAAAGACAATCGGAACAACCAAGTTTTATCATACAAACGGTCTTTCAAATTAAAAGAAACTGTATCTGCTGAAAGAAACATTTGTAACTCGGCTCTAAGTTCAAATAGCCTTGTTAAAGTTTTACCCCGAGACAGCCATCGCACTTCTGTATGGAGCAGCAGTGTTTTATGTTTGCTGCCATAATCTTCACACAATAATGAGAACAATCGGGATTGTAGTGGTCGTGATTTGATAAAATTAATTATTTTTACCGCTTCATCCATAACTAATTTTAGATTTGACGGCATTTGCTTCATCGCAAGTGCTTGTCTATGCAGAATACAATGGCTGGAACTACAATTAGCCGCGCTTTACTTTTTATTCGTGATACTGCTCCTGCTGTTTTACCTGTCATCGCCTTGGCCCCATCTGTACAAATGTCAATGCAATCGTTCCAACTAAGATTATTTTCTTTAAAAAATATGTTTATTTTATTAAAAATTTCTTCCCCGGTAGTGTTTGTGGGCAGCGGTGAACACATAAGCATGTCTTCTTCAAAAGAACGTTCATATGGATATCTCACGATAACCAGCAAGATAGCCAGACCAGTGACATCAGTTGACTCATCCATTTGCAAGGCGAATCGTGTTTTTTGTAGACGTGCAACTAGTTCTTGTTTGACGTAGCTTGCCAGATCATGGATTCGCCGTGAAAAGGTATCGTTTGATAGCGGTACAGTAGAAAGATGCTTTGCAGATTTTTCATCGAGCATACATTTTGTTATGTCTAACACACATGGCTTTATTAAATTCTCAGCGATAGTGTGCGCTTCACCTGCTTGTGCAATGCGATAGCTAACTAAATATGATGCCTCCGTGGCCTTTTCATTGATAGTTTGTGTTACATGCATCATATTTTTTTGACTTTCCAATAACTGTTCTTTTTTACGAACAAAAAATTCTTTATTCTTGTCTTTAGACTCGGGGTGTACAGTTTCTAAATGTCTGCGTAATTTGGCAGGTGCCATGGAACTATTAGGAAGCAGTTTACTACATAACATGCAGAGAGGTGAGCCGTTGGAATCAACAAATCCGAAACTGATATATGATTCATCATACTTCCTTTTTTTCGTCTTTGAAACCGTGGAGCTTGACGTCGTGGCATCATCGTCTGGATCGGTAATTGCTGTATTCTCCGCGCGTACTGCTTTTGAACATTCAGCGTCATTAGAAGATGTCGTTGCAACACGTTTAACACCTTTAAGCCAACGTTCCATTCTTCTTTATTAATAATGTTACACGTCAGGATGGTAGGGTCAAAATAATGCACAATCGTTACTGCGTTTATGAGACAAAGTTTAGTCCAAAGAAGAAATGTACAAAACTGATACAATCAGAATACAGCGGGCAGTAGAACTTACAAGAAGGCAGCAGGCTAGCCAGCTTGTAAGTAGGTAGGTACGAACTTATCGCTCCGAACGCTAATCGTCAACTGACTGACGAGGCACGACTTTTTTTATATAATAGCGCTTTTATACTTAGTCCTAGACTCGAACTCGAACATTCTCAAAAATACTCGAGTCGGCGCCTTTGATAAACAAAAAGCGGAAATAAAAATACAAATACAAAAAAATGCGTTGTAAACAATCTCGACTTTATGCTTTTGAAGATAGAGCCGAAAGTCGCTTGTTCACAACTATAGCGTCTAATTCAGAGGCGGCTTTTATCAAAGGGACTGCGCGCTCACAAGTATACGCGCGGCGGGCGGATTCAAAACGTTCGACCAGTGACCAGAGAGAGGTGTTTTGTTTTTTTTTTCTAAATTCTTGCGGAACCCCTACAGGGGTATCGCGGAACCCTAGGGTTCCGCGGAACACACTTAGAGTACCGCTGGCGTAAACAACTAAGTGGAATAGATATTCTTCGGTTGTTTGGTTATGTAGTGAGGATAAATGGGAGGCGATTAACAAAAGGGATTTATTGCGTAGATATAAGTAGAAATGCCTTATATTTAGAAGGACATACTGACCTTCAAAAATCCGGCGAAGTTCAAGTCGGACTCTAGCACTAAAGGTTCCGTACCACCCCAATGGATCAAAATCTGACACCACGTAGAAACTGATTTAATTTATATGAGAGTTCACCAAATGTCCAGCACTGGCACCTTGATGTCTTTCGCATTTGCATCTTTTTCTTACACACTGCAAATATCCGTGTTTACCTTTATTTTATTTTTACTGTTAAACTATGTATTATCAGTTTTAAGATAGAGCAGGAACGATTAACATTGAAAAAATGAATATTTTTCGAGGTTTCTTGTATGGGGACCTCCTTTGGATTTTAACTTTTTTTATTTTTTGTATTTGCCGTGATCTAGGCCATAGTAAGACATATTTTGTGAATGTGCTGAGCTAAACTGTACCTAACACCTATATTTTGTACCACATGCAAATAATACTACGGTTAAAAAGATACATCTCTGTGACGGACAGACGGACGAAAAAACGACATATACAGGGTTCCGTTGGACCCTTTGGGTTCGAAACCCTAGAAACTACCTATCCTATTAGTAATGTCATAGAATAGTAGTGTCCTTTTAAAAGGTCGACAGTGTAATGCTCGCAGTCGGCGCGATGGATGAGAAGATATAAAAAGGGTATTATGTAAAGATCGTTGCACGTGGCGTTCTAAAGTTTATTTGATAATAGAAAGACAAGATGTTGCTACGTGTGTATGTAGGAACGATTAAATACTATAAAGGAAGCAAGGAGGTATTATAATAATTTCTTAGGTTTTCGCGATCACTACACATTATAGTAAAATAAATTATTTAAATTGTGGAAAGAAAAAAAAGCTTTTTTTCTTCGTGGGTAGTTCAAGTAGACACAACAGTTATCAGATCTCCAATATTATTTTAATTTAAAAAATATAATTATTAATATTTACATGTTGCTTATGCACTAAAAGTATTCACAATCCTCTGGTGCACTCAATTCACTTTCTTTTTCACCTCTTTCTCCACTTCACCTGCACTGCACTACATTCACTGCACATCATGGACCTATATGCCAAGCTTTCTGATTGCATGGAAGAGCTCTCCACCACTTTCACCACAAGGATGGAAAAGTACGAGGATGACCTGAAGAGCGCCAGCAACAATGAGGTAACCCACAAAACAATAGCCAGTCTCTCCCGGGAGTTCACAGAGTTTAAGTGCCTCATTTGGAAGACAATGGGTGCGCTGAAAACCCAGATGGAGCTGTTGATTGTGGGCCTGGATCGTCATGAAATGGCATCCCGTAAAAAGGTACTACTTCTCCATGGCCTTCCAGAGCTGAAGGATGAAGACCATATCACCCTGGCTATCACAACATTGACAGAGAAGATGAAGATAGGCAGTGTTAGTATTTCTTCTTCAGACATCATAGCTTGCCACCGTCTAGGAGTTAGTTCAGGCAAACCACGACCTCTTCTGATTCGTTTCCAGAACTATAGCCTACGAAGCGAAGTGTGGCGAAATAAAACTCAGTTAAAGGGCTCCGGTCTAATTTTCTCAGAGTTTCTAACAAAGCCCAGGCACGACGCGTTCTTAGAAGCACGGAAGCACTTTGGGGTGAGTCAGTGCTGGACCTCTGAGGGCAAAATCATTATCATGCTCCCTGATAAGTCGCGCCGTAAAATTGAGTCTGCAGCGGAACTACGGCAGCTTATTACACAGTTCCCGATGGCGAAGTCGGAGACCGATGAATCCACCAAGGGAGGAGCGTCGCAGTTGATTGGCGGATCGGCGGTCGATAAAAAATCTCGGAAGTTGGCAAAGTGACGGTATTACATGTAGACTTGTATTTTATTTTCATTATTAACTCTCGTTTTCGTTTATACCTGGATTTTTATTTTAGTGAATGTCATTTGTCAACGTCATGTTTATTCTGATTTCGTAGTTTTGTTTTGACGTAAAAAACACTCGTTCAGAAATGTGTCTGATTAACATATAGTAGTCTTTTTTTTACTTAGATATAAGTCTTTTTAGCTCATGTGTGTAACAACTGGCGAGTGCATCGAGGATGGCGTAAAAAAGTACTAGTCGTTATCTTAGTTGTTATTAACTTAATTTATTTTGTATTATTTATATATTATATTTATTGTACATATTTATATTATTATAGTATGTTTGATGACAGTTTTGTTTCTTGCTCTTCTTCTTTAACATCTGACGAGAGCTATGCTAGCGCGTTTAGTGACGACGATTCTGTTCTTCTGCGTGACCAACTCTCTTCTACTTTCTGTGATCTGAGCAAATATTTCAATGCTGTTCATATAAATGCTCAAAGCATTCCCGCACACTATTCTGATTTACTGTCTTCTTTTGATTCTGATCTTATTCATGCTGTCCTTGTCTCTGAAACATTTCTAAAGCCTGCCCTTCCTTCTAAACAGTATGTGTTGCCTGGCTACAAACTGGTGCGTAATGACAGAACAGGCAAGAGATGTGGTGGGGTCGCTATTTATCTCCGTGGAGATATCGCCTACAAAATCGTTGATCAGTCTCCGAGTGTTTACTCAAAATCTGCTGAGCACCTATTTATAGAAATCATATTCAACCACACTAAATTCCTTCTTGGGGTTTACTATAGTCCGTCTTGCCATATAGATTATTTTTCTTCATTTGAATCGAAACTTGAGTATCTCTCCTCTTTATATGATCATACCATTATCCTCGGAGACTTCAACACGTGCTTGCTTAAGGATGATACGCGCAGCCGTAAACTCCAATCTCTTGTCTCTTCTGTCAACATGCATATCCTTCAACTTAATGCTACGCATCATGCTCCCGACTGTATTCCTTCACTCCTAGATTTAATTCTAATCTCTGACCCTAGTAAGGTAGCCACACATGGTCAACTACCCGCCCCTTTCTCTTACCATGACCTTTTATTTCTCTCTTATAAAATTCGCTCTCCTAAACGAAAATCTAAATTTCTTTATCTTCGCAGTTTCAAGAACATTGATCTGGATCGTTTGAGGGCGGATGCGGGTGATATTGACTGGTCTCTTGTTTATAGTTGCAATAACGTGGACGCAAAAGTGACTGCTTTTAATAAGTTACTTCTAGAGCTTTTTGATATGCACGCACCCATGAAAAAGGTGCGAGTAAAGCACCTACCCGCTCCCTGGCTATCTGACAGTATTAAAAAAGCGATGTCAATAAGGGATAAAGCTAAAAGGCGGTACAAAAAGACCCCAACGGATGAGAACTGGACTTTTTACAAAATTCTGCGTAATCGTTGTAGTCGTATGTGTAGAGATGCTAAAAGACGTCACATTCATCACTCTGTACAAAATGTCAACACAGCACAAGTATGGCAATTTCTCAAGTCTCTTGGTATCGGCAAGGAATGCAATGATGCAGCACCCGATATGGACCTTAACGCAATCAATTTGCATTTCTCGAAACCACCGGTTACCCTGGATGATATTACAAAATCTTCTACTTTAAAAAGTATATCTAATCATTCTATGCCAAAATGTACTTCTTTCTCTTTTCGCCGGGTTACAGAAGAAGATATCAAAAAATCAATCCTTTCCATCTCCACTAAAGCGGTGGGTGATGATGGGCTACATATCCAAATGATTGTTCCTATTTTAAATGTCCTTTTTCCCGTCATAGCCCACATTATAAATCATTCCCTTGACACGAGCTCCTTTCCCTCAGCGTGGAAGAAGGCTCATGTACTACCACTGCCCAAAGTTTCAAATCCCATCTCTGTATCCCAGTTCCGTCCAATCTCCATTCTACCAATCCTGTCCAAGGTCCTTGAGAGTGTTGTTCAGAATCAACTGTCATTTTATCTCTCCTCTAACAGCCTGTTAAGTCCGTACCAATCTGGATTCCGTCCTGGCCATAGCACAGTAACAGCTTTAGTTAAAATTACTGATGACATCCGGCTGGCCATGGAAAATAAGCAACTTACAGTTTTGGTATTACTGGACTTTAGCAGTGCTTTTAACTCAGTTGATTTTGACATCCTCCTGAGTATCTTGACCTCCTTAAATGTATCTTCTTCTGTGATTGACTGGTTTGATTCTTATCTTCGGGGTCGATCGCAGTCGGTTCGCTCCAATGAGGCTTTCTCGGAATGGTGTGATTTGGCTGCGGGCGTTCCCCAAGGTGGCGTCCTCTCTCCTCTTCTGTTTTCGGTTTTCATTAACGCCATCACTAAAATTGTATCTTCACACTATCATCTTTACGCAGACGACTTGCAACTTTACCGTCATTTTAAAATCGACGACCTTCCTGAAGCCGTGGATGCCATCAATAGTGATCTTCAAAACATCAATGAGTGGGCTAAATCTTTTGGCCTCATGGTCAATCCAACAAAATCACAAGCTCTCATTATTGGTGGCAAATACTACTTCAATCTCTTGGATCAGAAGTCTCTTCCGCCGGTTTTGTACGACTCCGTCCCTATAGCTTATTCCAAAAGTGCCAAGAATTTAGGTGTGTTTATTGATTGCAATCTCTCGTGGAATGTCCACATTGCAGAAGTAAGCAGGAGGGTGTATTACTCATTTCAGTCTCTCAAACGGCTCCAGAAGTTCCTGCCTTTTCCTACTAAAATCACTCTTGCCCAATCTCTTCTTCTTCCGCTTTTGGATTATGCTGATGTCTGTTTTCTTGATGCAACGGAGGAACTTTTCAATAAACTCGAACGACTGCAGAATCTGGCAATCCGCTTCATTTTTGGCCTCCGGAAATACGACCATGTGTCGGAATTTCGGATGCAGCTGAAGTGGCTGCCTATTCGGCGTCGTCGAGATACTCACATTCTTTCTCTTCTCTTCTCCGTTCTTCACAATCCTAGTTCTCCATCTTATCTTCAGGAACGCTTTGAGTACCTTGTCCCCAGGGGAAAACCTTGCCGCTCATCTTCTTCCCTTCTCCTCCGTATACCCCATCACACAACTAGCCGTTACGATGGTTCTTTCACCATACGTGCCGTGCGTCTGTGGAATTCTCTCCCACACTCTTTGCGCGATAGCCCGTCACTGAATGTCTTCAAGAGAAGAATTAAGGAACATTTCCTCTCAACATGAGTTATATTACATGTTATGTATTATATATCTATATATATATATATATGAATGTATATATTCTGATGTATCTATTATATATTCTTATGTATCTATTATATATATTTAAGTATCTATATATTATTTATATTATTATTAGCTAGTACTGTAAGTAAATAAAGTAGGTTTAATTTATGTTGTACACTTGTTTCTGTCCTCTACATTCAACATTTCTCTATCGCTCTAAGGTTTGCTGTTAGAAAACTCAGTTCTGAGTTAAGCTCGCCGATGTACATAAACTTTCCTACTGTTATATAAATGTATATCTGTGTGTACAATAAAGAATAAGAATAAGAAAAAATCACTTACGAGTAGGATGCGTAAATGCGTTAAAAATATTAAAATAATAATAAAACAAGTTTAACTGGATTATAACGCGTATATTATTTAAATTGGTTTTCCTGACGTTTCGTGTAAAAGACAATGACATTGTGAGTGATTACTGCGTGCATCGAAACGATTTTAATTAATAAAAAATTGTAAGGTAAGATTAAATATTTTTTTAGAAATATCTGTAAAGATGCTTGTCGTTTTAGTCTTCCTGCGACCACGAACGTTGCAAAGCTTTCGCCGCGAAACGCCAGGAAAACAAAATTAAATAATATACGCGATATAATCCGGTTAAACTTGTTTTATTATAAAGAGGTATTATGTTAGGGTCGTTGCACCCGATGCCCTGATGTTAGAGAGGCGTAGGTACGCATTTTTATAATTTTTTATACAACTCAACTAAATTGATAAATTTCAATGATATTTGAGAAAAAGTTATTTTTGCAATTCAAAATCAAAGTTTTTATTTAAAATAGGCACAATACATGCTCAATAAATGTCCAGAATTCAGTTGCCCGGTTCCAAAACAGGGATCCTAAGGAGAAGTGCCGGCAAAAACTCCATGTACCATCTGTTAAGCTGTGATAATGAGTATTCTATGTCCTTTTCAGGGTTTCAGGCTATAATTGATCCATGATAGATCTAAATTGCACTGTTGCCAGATAATATGTGGCGGATCCTACGAAAAAGACCCTGAAGAGGTACAATGAGCTCTAAAAAGCTACGACACCGCTTCGCACAGAACAAATTTTAATATGACCTGCCACTGCGTACATACCTACTTAAAAAAATCGCTTGTATAGTCTGGTTCCTCACATCTAGTTTCTATTGTTGCTAGCTCAATTCTTCACTTTCCTCGTATAAAAATAAATGTTCGTTCGGTAAATTATCGTCTAATATAGACTTTGAGGGGTGTAAAAGTATCATAAACGATAAAAAAAGTTCTAATAAGACTTTTTAAAAAAGGTACGAAAATAAGAACGAAAGTACGAAGGTACGATCGTGACCCAAAAAGTATGAACTTCGTACATTTGTACGAAGGTACGATCGTGACCCAAAAAGTATGAACTTCGTACATTTTGATACCCTTCTGGTAATGCTGCTAAATTGTTTCAATGATAGTTTAACGATAAATAAATAGCAAATAGACAGACAGACAAACTATACTTTCCCATTTATCATATTACCGTGAATACATAAATAAAGTTATTAAATGCAATTTATGGGCAAGATGCATGGCCAAGTGTAATATATTATGTCTGCGTGGTCAACTGGCATAGACAATAAATTGTTAAGTGGGCGTGTATATGTCACGCAATCAGAGTTGTCTGCATACAAGGAAAACAATAAGTTTGTTAAATTCCACTAATTGGACTTTTGTTAAGCATTTAATTTATCGCGTGCTTGATTTATTGTGCCCAGCAGTGGGACAGTAATGGGCTGGTTATGTTATGTATGTTATGTTGATTTATTGTACGCTGCTTTAATTGGATAATGGCCTATAACCAAATATGACCGTTTTCAAAATGACACAATTTGATGTGAAATTACCAATATTTTAAAGTGGTGAAAGATTTTTAAATTAAATTAAATAATCATTTATTTCGGACATGACATCCATATAACAACACAGGAAGGTTAGTAACAAACAACAATAACTTAAAACTATGTTAGTAGGTATTACAGTGAGTGAAGAAGAAGTGAGTGAAGGTAGGTAATCACTTTATCTTACCTATCACTCTGTCCACCCAGTGTTTCTGGATTGGACAGTCGTGACGGGCTGCGATCATTTCCAGAATACTGTTGGAGCTGCCGCGCAATCGTGTTATTAATGATGCAGCTTTTTTACGCATTATAGCGTGAAACCCGTCGATTTACCTGATTGGTGGAATTTTGACGAAATTTTCGATATACATTTGGTGCTTCACCAGTTGCTTGTTCAAAACATACTAGACTACTAATATGTCGATAGATTGATAGAGTATATTTTATTGTTTGCATAAAAAACTATAGTTATAACTATATAAAAATGAGCACAGTACTAACAATTGGCGGTCTTATCGGCAAATTATTACAGACAACCATTGGATTGACTTGAAATTTACAAGAAAATGTATTGGGCACTTGGCGGTGTACTGTCGAGAAAACAATGTCATAAATAAATATAAATCCAAATAAAAAAAATGTGAATATGTTGGTGTGTGTGGTTTTGTGGTCTAATTATGATAAATAAAACAGACATAGATAGACAGAGTTTTCTTCATTGTTTGCACACCATAAAAATTAAAATGAAGTTTTAGCAAACAATTTTCTTCCTAATTTTATTTAAATCACTCTCCCAAAAAGAAGGTTATTTTAGTGTTGTGTTACTGTTGAATTAAAGCAGCATGCTTGCAGCTTGGAGACGTAGCCTATTCACACGTATGTTATTTCAATTAAAGTCCTGTGTTAATTCAGAGTATGTTCTTCCTGTGTGCCAAATTTCAACCAAATCCGTTCAGCTGTGTATGCGTGATTGGTGATTGAGTAACAAATGACGTCTGTGGTCTAGTGGTTCGAGGGTCGGACCGCTGATCACGAGGTCGTGGGTTCGATTCCCACAGGACACAAATATTTGTGTGATGAACATAAGTGTTTGTGTTGGTCTGGTCTGTTTCTTAAGTATAATAAGTATGTATTTTCAAAAAAAAAGAAGTATATAGGTATTATATCCATTGTCTAGTACCCATAGTACAAGCTCTGCTTAGCTTGGGATTAGATTAGGTTCTGTATAAAAATGTCCCAAAGATATTTATTTATTTATTATTTATTAAATATTTAAACAACCGAACAAATTCATTTCAAATCATAACTTTAATATTAAAGGCTTTTAAAACAAAGATGCGTAAAATGACAACAGTCAATCAGCTCAACCTATCACAGTCCACTGCTGGACATAGGGCTCTGCCAAGTTGCGCCACAACACTTGGTCTTCTGCCTACCGAATCCAGACCAATTCAGTTACATTATATTTAAATACTACCTAAGGGTCACAGATAGGGGAGGGGTATGCCACTGCTCAAATTTCTTTGTCCAATGTGACTTTCTTAAATGGTTTTATAACAAAGATTCGTAAAATGCTAACAATCAATCAGCTCAGCCTATCACAGTCCACTGCTAGACATAGGCCTCTCCCAAGCTGCGCCACAACACTCGGTCCTCTGCCTTTCGCATCCAGACCAATTCAGTTACATTATACTATAACTACCTGAGGGCATAAAATAGATAATTGTCTATTCTTATGCTAAGGGTCACACAGGGGTATGCCGCTGGTCAAATTTATTTGTCCAACCCGCCTGCCAAGCGTGGCGATTAGGGCATATCCCCCCAATATATGCTTGGGGGAGGCCTGTGTCCAGCAGTGGACGTCTTACGGCTGAAATGATGAATGATGATGAATGTGATTTTGATAAAAGAAATTGAATGATTTTCATCAAATGTTGTTTGTGTCATAACACTGATCATCAAATAAATTGGATTGGACAAAGAAATTTGACGAGTGGCATACCACCCGAAACAATTACCTTTTAGTATAATGTCATAGTTCAATGTTATTAATAAAATACTGGCATGTAAAAATTCTAAAAGTTTTAATATCTCTGCCCGAAAAAAGGTATCAATCAAGCAATGTGTGTGATACATGACTCAACATGACACCGAATGAATGCTTTTTACAAGCTTTTATTTTTTAGAAATATTAATATATCACATTGAAAAACTTTATCCACTCAATATAGATTGAGTAAATACGAATACGTTACTACGTAGGTAGTAACTACAACTGTCGGTTTTATCTAATTATATTCGTTTCTTATCCCTCAAAAACAACGATGTTGTCGTTATTTATTAAGAGATTTCTGAGGTGTAGCTACTAGACATTTATTTTATTGCGACATAATAGATCAATGTTAATAATAATTATGTACGTAAAACGGGGTAAATAGGGACAAAAGTGAGTAAGGACTTTAACATTTAATTATGATATAATATAATATAATAATAAATTTATTAGCAACCAAATATGTTACAAAACAAATGAGCTCTGCCTCCTGGACTAGGTTAACCTGTATTCCAGGAGACAGTGCCTTCCCTATGTACATAGACTTAGCTACATATTCGGTAAGTACATACATACAAGCTTGCTTGAAGTAAAATTATTAAAGGTATAAAAATACCAAAAATATGGCCAGGCTGCTGGTGTCGTTTAGTGCTTGTGAATTTGTATAGTAATTTTATTTATGTTGTTTTTTTTTGATAAATGTGGGTCGGCCTCACGAAGTAAGGGTTCCGTAGCACCCATCGACCCCATATAAACTGATTTAATTTACGAGAGTTCATCAAAAGACCAATGCACCGTTTCCGAAATATGAACTTTGCATCTCTTTCTTACGCAGGTCACCACATATGTCTATGTCTGACCTATTTTTAGTATTTGTTGCCAAATTCATAGTATGCACTATAATCAAACCAAGTTTAACCCTGGTATGTATTACCGTTTTGAAGATAGAGCAGGAACAAAAACGTTGAAAAACATGCATGTTTTGCTAGGTTTCTTGTATGGGGGGGGTCCCCATTTTTTATTTTTAGTATTTGTTATGATAGGAGTCTGAGAAAGTTTCAATCGGCTACCTATTACCAGACAGACGGACGGACGGACGGACGGATGGACGGACGGACGGACAGCGTAGCGAGAGTAATAGGTTTGGCACCCTTTGGGTACGGAACCCGAAAAATTTTCTGCCGTAATTTGGTAAACATTCTAAAGTCTAAGTTCTAAAGTCTTTGTGGGCAACAAACTATCTTATTTCAAGGTTAAAATCCTAGCTCACTTTTGTCCCTATTCACCCCGTCTTACCAGGTAAAATGGAAAAAAAAAAATTGTTAATGAACATTCATTTGGTTTGTTATGTTATTGGGTATTTTTTAAATGAGGAGGAATGAAGAGCTTGTCACGAGGAAAGTTTTAAGTATAAATGCCATCCGGCTATAAGAAGAGAGGCAGACCAAATAAAATGGATCATCAACTCATCAACTCAGCCTATCGCAGTCCACTGCTGGACACAGGCCTCTCCCAAGTTGCGCCACAACACTCGGTCCAAAAAATACGATAAAAACGGTAGATCGGTCGATAAAATGGATGGATTGTGTAAAAGATGATATGAATACAATAAAAGTGAACAATGAGATGACAGCTTATAGAGATGCATTTGAAGAAAAATAGATGCTGCGCCGACCAAAAATAAACTGAGATAAGGGCAGGATGATGATGATGCCTTTAGTCGC
Source organism: Asteroscopus sphinx (assembly GCA_949699075.1). Lineage (NCBI taxonomy): Eukaryota > Metazoa > Arthropoda > Insecta > Lepidoptera > Noctuidae > Asteroscopus > Asteroscopus sphinx. The sequence goes on along the minus strand of OX453022.1, from coordinate 12,105,854 downwards.
GATTGGTCCAATTCGCGATTGGTCCAATAGTAAAAAATCTTTAATTTCGCGGTTGTATAAAGTGCAAAATTAGCCTACTACCACAACTCGGCCACTCAATACAATATAAATGCTAGCACCACCTACATACACAAGATTACGTATGTATACGACCGCACACACGACACACACGTGTATGTAGGTTAGGGATGCTCGCCGCTCGTAATGCCTACTGGGTTCTAAGCGCTTCTCGGCAGTTCTCAGAGATGGCGTTCTTGTATAGCGACAGGCGATTGACATCCATACATCCATTGCAATGTTGCAGTCCAATTGCCATCAGACTGCGGGTGCGTGCGGGGTGCGGGTGAGGAATCTTAAAATGGCGGGTGGTGGCCGTGGAGTGGCCGTTCTGTACGTTAGTTCTATTAGATTTTCTGTGCTAATACTGTCCCACGGTTGGCTACGAGTCTCTTCTCAGAAAGACTAAGGCCTAGTTTAAATTTTGTACTAAGCAGGAAGGAGCTGGTCATCCTCATTCATTAGTCACCTATTACAACCACGCAGTAAAGAGAGAGACAAACCACGCGGAGATTAAAGTACCAAGTTGTTGAATACTTCAGCTAGTTCCGAACTAATCTTGCTTACACGTGCCCTTTCATTAATAGTAATAAGGACTACGTCTAGTCTAGCTTAGTATTAAATACTTAACATAAGTTAATGCTAGACTTGAATTAATTTTGTCTCGGAAATAGGATCGCAAATTAGTATGTCAGCATTTCCCGTCATTAATTTATATTTAACTAGACTTTTTCCGTGGCTTCGCCTGCCTTTAATTCGGTTTATCACAGAAAGATGTTATTTTGCGGTAGAGACCTCATCAACTCAGCCTATCGCAGTCCACTGCTAGACATAGGCCTCTCCCAAGTTGCGCCACAACACTCGGTCCTCTGCCTTCCGCATTCAGTCCCCCCCAGCCACATTCTTCAGGTCGTCAGTCCACCTGGCAGGGGCGGGCCTACGCCATGTTTGCCAATTCTCGGTCTCCACTCAAGGACTCCTCTGCTCCAGCGGGCATCGGTCCTTCGACAAACCTGGCCAGCCCACTGCCACTTCAGCTTACTGATCTTACAAGCTATGGCGGTCACTCCGGTTTTTCTCCGGATAATCTCGTTATGGATTTTATCCTTCAAAGAAACTCCAAGCATAGCTCGCTCCATAGCTCGCTGAGCGATTATGAATTTGTAGACTAGCCCAAGTGTCAGTGTCCACGTCTCGGCACCGTAAGTCATGACAGGCAGGACGCACTGGTTGAAGACCTCCGTCTTCAAACTTTGCGGTATAAACAAAGAGAAGACTCGGCGAAGTTCGCCAAATGCTGCCCAGCCCAACTGGATCCTTCTGTCGGCTTCTTTCTTGAAGTTATGTCTACCAAGCTGAATTACCTGCCCTAGGTAGACGTATTTCGTTTCAACTTCGAGTGCCGACCCTTCGACGAATATTGGCCTCCGCATGTCATTCCTATTGAACATGACTTTAGTCTTGTCTAGCAGCTGCCCCGCTAGTAACTCAAACCTAGAAGATTTTAATCATAAAGTAGCCGAAACTTTTACAAAAACTACATGAAGATTGTTTATTAGTATGTTTTTTTTGTACTAAACGATTAAATTTATACGTATTTATTTTACCTAAAATTCATAGCCTCCCCCTCGCACATTAGCTGGCGACGTCCTTGATTAAAACATTTATTTTACCATAAACTTGGACCAGACCTTCACCAAGAAAAAATAGGTCTCAATTCAATTATTGGTTTTCTGGATCTGCCGCGTTTTAATTTAATGAAAAGGCTCGGCGGCCAACAAACTGGATGCGACAGTTTTATTTGTAGTCCCATTTAGAGCTTCAAGTATGCAGGTAGTGGTGTCGATTCTCTTCTTCTCGAACTAAACTTATTTTAAACTATCACTCTCTTTTACTAACAGTAGATACAAGAAAGGGGTGGCAACAATATTAGAACTGTCAAATTTGTTTACGTGTTTTTACATTTATTTACGTGTTTTTACATACATTTCTTTGTATTTTAGTGAGCACGTTCCGAGATCACGACTAAACTTGTATGGAAAATTTAATTCCAACTAATTTGACAGCACTAAAATTGCTTCCATCCCTTTCTTGTATCTACCATTAGTAAAAGAGAGCGATAGTATAAAGTAAGGTTAGTTCGTGAACAAGAAAATTGACACCAGTGTTTGTTGTCGCCTTACCAGTGCGGCCTCAGCCTAGGGCGTTAGCAGTGGGACAGTAATGATTTTGCTATTTTCCCTCGTATTGGCACAAGCTGTTTATGGGTAGCTCAAAGTGGAATATTAACTAGTCGGCAAGGTTTGTTGCGAGGTTGACTATCTCGTTGCCCCGAACGAAGGTATTAAAGTATCGTTACTCTTGGAGGCTCTTTTAATATTATAAAATTAGCTGACGCCCGCGTTTTACGTGCCATCGGCTGGAATAGGTCCACTCAAATTGACCAGGCACGTTCTTGAAAAGGCCAGTCCAGGCGTTGCCTTTGCCCCGCATTGTTCTCGCACAAATACTTAATACAATATAAATGTCTGGACTTTAAAAGAGACTTTGATCCTTTGATCCCTAGAGATGAAATTATCTAGAGAGATTATCTAGAGATGAAACGGATATCCAATAACCATCCGGTATATCCCTGAGTTTGTTTCGGCGTTTCTTTAGGCAACAACTACCTACCTATCTAGTTGGTGTTGCAGTTGCTGTCGGTAAAGGTAACCGCTTAACACCAGGTGGGTCTTTGGCTTGTTTCGCCATCCTATAATAACCTTTATACTGGCAAGGTCACGTAGTACGTGACTTTGACGTGACCTTGGGGGTTTGCCAGTTATAACAGATCGCGCAAGACGACCGCGCCAAATTAGAAGATATATAAAAACATGGGAAATACCGACATATCTAGTTTTTAAAAGTGATTTTAAAATCCAATTTACAAAATAAATAATTTGGTTTTTTCGCTATTATAATATGTGACGCAGTGCACTGTCGCGATAACCCCAAAAATATTTTGAAAGCATTCACACATAAGACATTGTAGGCTCGTTGCGTGTACTGAACCCACAGGCTGCTAGAGAAATCACATTATGCTATTTACAGCCTGACTTTCCACTAAACTATTAAGCAGCACTTTACCTACACAGACAAACAAAATTGTTTTAGTTAAAGCACTAGTTTTTAGCCGCCATGTTGGACGAACAAGACGGCTAAGTTGTCTTTTGTTTCTTGAGTGTTAGCCACGAAGTCTAAAGCCCGCTTCTACTATTGTCTTGGTAAAGGAGCTCCTAGTACCCTCGTCTTGACTTTAAATCCGTGGTAGGTAATTTTTTTATTTATATAAGGTATAGTTCAACAATATGTGTTTGCCCCACAAAACCGTGTTATCGATTCGACTGTAGGAACAAGTCTCCTTACAATAATCGAACTACAAACTAACAAAATTCATATCGCTAGAAAAAAAGAAAAAAGAAAAAAAAAGAAAAAAGAAATTAAGAAATGTTAAAAAGAATATTATTTAGATAAGTGCTAACTTATCTAAATAATATTCTTTTTAACATACGCTTAAAAATGCGTTTATTACTTTCGTGCCTTATGTCCTCCGGCAGACTGTTCAATAGATAAGGCAAGCGTTTTCTTAATGTTCTATCACCATAATAATTAGGTATTCTGGGCACAAAGAATTTGCCAGCAGCTATCAAGCGGGTGTTATATTTATTATTCAGATATAAAATGGATGAATAATGTGTTTATTGAAGATCCTCAAAATATATGAAGAAATACCTGAGTACCGTTATTTGAACAAGCAGCTCGGCCGATCGAAAATCAAACCATCTTGTTTTTTCTTTTCTTTTCAATATCTCCTATGGATTCACATCTCAACGCTTCTTTTCATTTTGTGAAGAGGCTCGTGCCCAGTAGTGGGAAAGCAGTGACCTGATTATGTTACGTAATACATGAATACATGAATTTTCACTCCCGTCAACAGAACCAGCACGCAATTTAATTAATTAGACTAACAACATCAACATAATAAAGTCCCAACTACAAAATTATCACCATAATCTTGTGAAATTTTTAACTATTTTCATAACACAATCTGCTTTTAAGCATTAGCTTTTATGAGCTTTGATACAATCTGCTTTAATCTCGGCCTGCTTTAATACAGCCTTTATAAAACTTAAGGATCAAATTACTGACGTTACTTTTAGCATCGGAGATCAGGGAGTTTGCAATTGCCTCGATGCAGTATCGCGTTTTGGCGGATTACTGCGTTTGATTACGGTATCAAAATCGATTTTTAGCGATTCTATCGATTCTGCATTGGCTGGTAGAGAGGTGCAGCAAGGGGTTGTCGCTGTATCTAGCTTCCGAAACTAATATAAATATCATTAATTTCATCTGCCTCATTTGTCTAGTGGTCGCAAGCGTGACTACTGAGCGTGGGGTCCTGGGTTCGATTCCCGGGTCGGGCAAAGGTTAAGAATTTCCTAATGACAGTAACACACTGGGTTTTTTCATACGAAAATTCTCAGTAGCAGCCCGGAGTCTGGATTTGTGCCCGGTTAATGGCAATAGGCTCGCTCCCTATTATATGCGACTATAACATAACTGGCGATATGTGGGTGTACTATACACCTCTGCACCCTTCGGGGAAATACAGGCGTGATGTTATGTTATGTTATGTTGCTATAAATATCAAATGTGGTGAGTTAAGAGTTAAATCGCAGCTTCGAGCTTCTGAAAACTCGTCATCATTCAAATTACTGATTGCCGATGTTAAAAGTATCACATGTACTTTGGCCTAATGCATTTCATAACAATGTAGCAACACTCTGGTATCTGGTTCAGAAAAACGGAATCACTTTACATTTTACTGGCGTCGTAATCTTGAGAATAAAAAGTGTTACGACCTCCCGTACCCTCCAAATGGAGGCCTCGGAGGGCAAACGACGGCTTTTTGTCATCTGACAATACCACAAATTGCGTACTTTTATGCGTACTACCAATATACTAGTTTTTTTGTGCGAAATATATTGTTAATAAATCATACGTTGTTGTATGTGGGTGAGGGTGATGATTTTTTATAGTGAAAGCTATACATTCTGACTGATATTAATTTAGACAGATGTTGCCAAATTTATTGCGGGATTGCATTTGACAATAAAATTGTGAACAATATCCTTGTGTAAATATTCTAAATCTTATTATAGACGTAAATACATATATTTATTGCTGTTGTTATCCTAAGGGTGTGTACATTTCTGATGAATGCGCTGCACGCGATCTACACGCGCGCTCATGGCCCTTATTCACTATATTTCATAACGCTTAAATCAAGTTGCAGTGACGCTGCAGTTAATTTCAAGTTTCAGTGCTAAATGATATTCTTGTAATCTTTCAACTGCGCGTAAGCAGTGCGTCAACTGAACGACAACCAAACTAACCTACGTTGTAGCCATATGAGAAAATAAAAATTTATCACAAAGTAATCGAATAGAATCGATTATGTTTCAATTAATATAACGTTATAGAATATTAAAATAATATTCCAATACTGATTTTAGTGCTTTTCCTTACCACTTTACTTACCGATCAAGTTGCGTTCGGAATCCTTAAAGATTTTTTTTTTTTTTAAATTAAATTATCAATAATATACATAATTAAAATTAGTACAAAAGTACCACTTAAACCTCCTGGGTTTGAGTGTGGCACTTACAATTCATCCTCGTATCAGCACATTTATTTATGTAAGTATAAACGTGTTACTTTTATTAACAATCTTAACAAACAATATGAATGTAATAATTAAGGTGTTTATTACAGCATAAAAACATAAATGACGATTCGACAGTGTTCTAACGCCACGCATGAATTATAATTCGGTGAGGAAATATGTTTTTAACTTATTTTTTATGTTTTTATTGTTTATGATTAATTTAATCCAATTTGATCCAATAAGAGATTACGAAATGCGTTGTTAACTGCACTTCTTTAGCTACGTGAATTGGTCTGCAGTTACTGCAACTATTTGGTGATTGGTGCACCTTTAATATGGCGGCTGGCGAATGCGTAGTGCGGTGCAGCACATTCGCCAGATCTGTACACACCCTAAATATTATAAAACTATACTGTACTTGTCTGTGTATCTGTGTTATACTGTAATTATCTGTTTGTTTGTTCGAGCATCACGCAAAAATTACTCGACCGATTTGGATAGAATTTGACAGAAAATGACCTGTATAAAAATTTAGAACACTATATCGACATACTACGGGAGCAAAGCCAGAGGCGTCAACTAGTAACTGAATAAAATTAAAGTCTGGGATACAACCAAAATTACATAGAATAGAAGAATAGAATATATTTATTTGCATAAAACATGGTATAAAAAGATGTTATAAACTTAAATATGAGATCATTCATGTTTTGCTTAAAGTTAAAGCAAAACAGTCATACCATGTCAATATTTGACTGAATTTTGTATAGAAACTTGATTTTATAGTTTAAATGCATATTCAATGTAATGTTTTTTATGGTGTACAATAAAGCTTATATAAATAAATAATAAATAATTTTTCACAGAATCTCTTTTTTTTTCTTTTGGTATAGTCCAAACCAGACGCCAGACGCCAGACATCGATTCATCTTAAGTTAATCCGTCAAATGTATAAAAACTGTAGACATTTTTCTTCACCATAAAAGCTTGAAAAAAACTGGCTTGTTTACCACGAAATACATTAAGAATTTAATTAACACGAATATTATATTTACAACTCTGAGTGTTACGTACATACATATTTAATTAAGGTGCCTATTTAAATAATTACACAAGCAGTAATAACGTAATTGTTCTTTCCCGGCTCAAAATAAGGCTATTTATAGTCTTTGTTGCCGAAAAGCTGTGAAAATATGTGCTACATTATTCATACTCCAACTGAACCTAAAAGATGATCTAATTTGGTACAGTCGCAGACAAATATGAATTGTGAATGTTCTCGGGTGCGCTTATATTATGGCGAATCGACTTGCGGTACAAGTTGACAACAGCCTTTTTAGGGTTCCGTAGCTCCTACAAGGAAGCCTTATAGTTTCGTGATGTCCGTCCGTCTATCCGTCAGTCTGTCTGTCCGTCTGTCCTAATCCTTTACAGCTTAATAACTTCTACATTTATAAACATAAGTACATGTAATTTTTCGCTGCACCCCCTCGTGTGGGGTATCATTGAATAACATAACATAACATCACGCCTGTATTTCCCCTAAGGGGTAGGCAGAGGTGTATAGTACACCCACATTTTGCCAGTTATGTTATAGTCCCATGTAATAGGGGGCGAGCCTATTGCCATTTACCGGGCACAAATCCAGACTCCGGGCTGCTACTGAGAATTTCCTAATGAAAAAATCCAATAACACTTTGACCGAACCGGGAATCGAACCCAGGACCCCACATCACATCAGGATCATTGAATAGGTCTAATAAAATCATCGTCGGGGGAAGGCGAAGGGGTATGTCATACTCCTACCGACTAAACCATACGGTGGCCAACCTCAGCACAAAATAGAGGAGCTTTGGGAACTCCTGTGGACCACGCCGGTGCTCCTCTGGTGCTATGTCATTTGTCACGTCTCGGGAAAGCAGTGCTTTCCACACCATAGCAGTACGCGACCACCACGTACTGCTGTCCTCCCCAGTCACATAATGGACGCCTTGAGCCCCCCATTCTTGGTGCCCACGATCCCCAAGGGTCCCCTACCTGTACATGATGTCAGGGGATGCGGCGTGTACCCCTATCTGGGCTATGCACCAGGACGGTTGCCGCCCCGGCGTATTCGTCTCCGAGCGGGATCGGGAGAGGGCCACTTAGGCAACAGCCTAGGTGGTATTGCAGTTATTATGGGCAAAGGGAACAGCTCATCATCAGGTGGGCCTTTAGCCCTAATCTGAAAAAAAAACTGACAAGCTGGCCAAGAGCGAGTCAGGCTCGCACTATCAATACCAGAATTTTATCATCGCGTATACATGATTGTATGGATTCGATAGAAATACAGGTAAGATTAACGAGAGATTACGTTCATGGATAGCCAGCTTCCTTACGGAGCGAAGTATTCAGATCGTGGCTGACGGTTCATGCTCTGAATTAATGCCTGTGAATGCTGGCGTCCCACAAGGCTGTATGCTATCCCCAACTTAGTTTATTCTGCATATCCATTATTCAAAATTATTCGAGTTCACGAGCTTGAAAGCAGCTTTCGTAAGAATAGACTCGACACTATAGAACAAATTGCAAATGCCAGGGCCCGTATTTTCAATGCTGGCACATATTGACATCGCTTTACAGAGTTTTTAACATATTATTAAATAACACTAACTGACGCTAAAACTAGTACTACATTTTTTTTAGAATTCACGCAAAGCCGGCTAGCCCAATATTGGCTAAATATGAAAACTTTGTAATAAAAGTATTATTAAAACTTTGTTTATGCGGCGTCTTGTGGCTTCAATGGTCTGTGGTTTGTTATTATATTACATAGTTCCTAGGTAGCCTTGAACTGCGTGTTATAATTTAGTTTTGATAGCATGATTTTGAATAAAAATATTTGATTACTAGCTGTGCCCGCGACTCCGTCCGCGTGGATGTCGGAAAATAACATCGTGTCATAATTATGAACACAATATCTTCAAATATATACATATAAGCGCCTACACAGACGATTACACTATTTACCGACCATACTATATTTTGTTTTTACAACCAACCGGCTAAGGTGATGGACTTTCATGGAATTAGCCCTAAATATAATAACTATCGTGAGTTTGATTAATATAAACGGTTTCACTCACGTTATTAACAAAAAGGGATTAAAGGCTCCGTTCGAGCTCGAAACCGGTCGGGCACACCCGATGAAATAACGTGAGTGAAACCGTTTATATTAATCATTAGCCCTAAACTCCCTCATTCTGAGAAGACGCTCGTGCCCAGCAGTGGGAAGTAATTGGGCTGATAATGTTATTCTATAACACTAACCACATCTCTTCTTATGCTGAGAAGAGGCCCGTGTCCAGCAGTGGGACTGTAATGGGCTGGTAATGTTATGTTATTCTAGAATACTAATAATATCCAGTTCATTAACTCTTCTCAATTTGAGAAGAGGGCCATACCCAGTAGTGGGACAGTAATGGGTTGACTACGTTATGTTATTCTATATTTTTTAGTTTCTTAACTCTTCTCGTTCCGAGAAGAGGTCCGTGCTCAGCAGTGGGCCAGTAGGTAATGAGCTGATTATGTTATGATAATCTATTACACTAACAATATCCAGTTCCTTAACTCTTCTCATTCCAAGAAGAGGGCCATGCCCAGCAGCGGGAAGAGGGCCATGCCCAGTAGTGGGACAGTAATGGGTTGACTACGTTATGTTATTCTATATTTTATAGTTTCTTAACTCTTCTCGTTCCGAGAAGAGGTCCGTGCCCAGCAGTGGGCCAGTAGGTAATGAGCTGATTATGTTATGATAATCTATTACACTAACAATATCCAGTTCCTTAACTCTTCTCATTCCAAGAAGAGGGCCATGCCCAGCAGCGGGACAGTGATGGGCTATGTTATGTTATTCCATATTTTCTATAATACTAATAGAATCCAGTTGTATTTTTAGGAACCTGCAACCTGCATCCAACCAACAATCATGACCTCTACTTTGTATGCAACTTAATACATTAGAGGGGTCAAGCTGTATCGCTGGATCTACTCAACCGATTCAGATAAAACATACCCTATATTTTAAGTTAGACTAATACCAATACAAATGCTAAGTTTCATTACGATCCGTTCAGCCGTTTTCACGTGATGAGGTAACAAACAGACAGACAGACAGACATAAATTTTTTAAACGATTGATTCGTGTTCTATAGCTTATTTCTAGTCCCCCTAGCCGGTTTTCGCGAAAAAAAACTCAATGTACAGACTTTTCGACCTTTACAGTTTTATTATAGTATAGATAGAAGATAGATAGAAGATAACCGTCTTGTTGACGGTGACGGTGAATCTTTTCAGTTATTTTTACACGCAGTTAGGTTTTTTGGTTTTACTTACTAACTTTTTTTGTATTATACTCACAGACATAGTAAAAAATATAGACGAAGTGCCGCCAACGATCTAGTGAAGCAAAAAAACTGTGCTTTTTCGTGTACAATCAGCGCTCACGCACACACATGCACCTCAAACCGTACTCACGTCAGTACACATGTCGCAACATCGTCCAGTAAGATCGCGAAAGCAAATACCCTTCAGGTGCATGGTGTGTGCGTGAAGGGGCATAGTTTTTTTGGCTTCACTATGGTTGTTCTCAGCATTACGTCTATATGTTTATTATGTCTGTGATTATACTTTATTCTACACTGTTACACTAATATAATTAAGTACCTACTAGTATGTTCATAAAAGAAAGCTTGACCTCAAAATTTCTTTCATAGTTTATTCTCAAATAAGATCAGATAGGTCAAACACCAACGTTATCTAGAACTCATAAATAATACTGAGGGCCTAGTACGAGTTTGACACTTACGAATACTTTCATAGTTTTCGTCGACTTTCATTCACAAACCAGTAGTTCTTCCTTATATCCGCCAGGGGCGCTACTGATTTATGAATGAAAGTCGACGAAAACTATTTAAGTATTCGTAAGTGTCAAACTCGTACTAGGCCCCCTGATGTGCAAAACTATCTTTGAAATATGTTAAATTAGTAACGAGAGTAGGTTAACATTTTACAATGTTTTAAAAGTGATTTACGAATGAAAACTTACTACTTATTTTAATTTTTTGTAACAAATTATAATTGAGTAGTGAATACTTTAATAACTAAAAAAAATATTATTTTATTATTATTAACGGATTTAAGCATGCGAAGCGAAATCTAACGATTTAAATTGTGGAAAGAAAAAATCGCTCTCGAGCAGGATTTGAACCTGCGACTCCTGGCTCAGTACGCCAGTGCTTTAGCCACAAAGCTACCGTGAACACTGCTCGTGGTATCAAATTAAATTCCACTTGGTAACGTCTTTGGGTGACGTCAGCGATATCTTATTAAGAAACACTGTTTTTTAATAAGATATCGATATATCTACCATCCGACTCAATCATCAGATCAGCTCGCTGTCACAATTTTAACATTGTATTGTCATCGGGATTGCATATTTATTATGTGTACCAAATTATCGTCCATTCTGATAATTGCAACTAGGTCAAGCTACATACAATATTTATCCCAAACAATGTTACTAACAAACTAACATACCTACTAATAAGTGAAGTTAAATAAAAGCTTGTAAAATATCTAAACATCATCGATGTTTGCTGACCGTACTTACAGGAGGCCTAGTACAAGTATGACACTTACCGATCAAAATCATCAACTCAGCCTATCGCAGTCCACTGCTGGACATAGGCCTCTCCCAAGTTGCGCCACAACGCTCGGTCCTCTGCCTTCCGCATCCAGTCCCCCCCAGCCACGTTCTTTAGGTCGTCGGTCCACCTGGCAGGGGGGCGCCCTACCCTACTTACCGATACTTCCATCGAATTCGACGACTTTCATGCATAAATCAGTAGCGCCCCTAGCGGATACGAGGAGGAACTACTGATTTCTGAATGAAAGTCGACGAAAACTATGAAAGTATTCTTATGTGTTGTGTGGCAGTGGGTGTGGCACATTTCTCGCTGAACGGATGGCCGAGGGGGCAATAAAGTTCTGGAGTGGCGACCGCGTACTGGAAGGCGCAGCGTGGGTAGGCCCCAACAAGGTGGTGAAGGTCGCGGGAATCCGCTGGATGCGGAAAGCGCAGGACCGGTCGTTGTGGCGATGCTTGGGGGAGGCCTATGTCCAGCAGTGAACGTCTTTCGGCTGAAATGATGATGATGATTCTTATGTGTTAAACCCGAACTAGGCCCCCAGAAGCAAAAATCATTTCTTTCGACAACCAATCTAACCCTTCTCTAACTAGTCGCTAAAATCAGTTTCTGCGCTTGACACTCGGTTACAGTACCGCATTCACCTCTTTGTTCAATGTATTTAAACACTGACATTACAGGCTGTTCTAAAGAGTTATACGCTTTTGTTTCCGACCAGTTAATAATGAATGCTTGCTTGTTGCTTGCTTGCTATCTTTAACTGTAGTCGGCCTATTGTTGCGACTCTTGTGCCACTGAAAGCCGGTAACCGTAGGTTGTAATAACGGTAAAATAGCTTACAGGTTAGCAGAGAGCTTTTAAAGTACTTTTTGAAGTAAGACGGATTCTTGATTTAGCAGCTTATGATGCAGTAAGATCTAACAGGTTAAATAGGTCTACCACAACTTATATACCTAATTTACTAGACGCTCGGGAATTCGTTCCCGTAGTATGACGATAAAAAGTATCTTACGTATTAATCGGATATGATCTGTCTATATGGTTTGCCGTTTCAGCGTGATTGCAGGACAAACAAACAAACATCCATGTGTGTCAAATAAATGTTTCTTTCTTTCTTTCCATACTAACTCGTCACACCGGATTAGGGCAGGGCGGTGCACCAGTGTGACGTCAAAGCGGTCGTGTCGTGTTTCAGATCATTCCTTAATGTGTTACAAATTCATACCGCTATTCTACTGGCTTGCTTTTGGTTTAAGGCTGAGAGGCCTTTAATGAAATTGTAACCACAGAACGACGATAACGTCAGACTAGTGTATGTCTGCTTTTAATTAAACTCAAACTTCTCGTTGAATCTAATAAGTCAGTACACCACACACACAACACACAGTAACTACATGGTACATAATCCCAACATTAAATTGACAGAGTTTTGGCGGAAAACCGAAAATGTACCGTTGCGTCAGTTGCTCATTTTGTATTACACACATCAAAAGTGTCTAGGGATCAAGTACGTAAGTCAAGTAAGTAAGTAGTAGGGGTCAAGTAGAAGGGGAGTAGTAAGTAAGTAGTAAGTACCTAAGTTTAACTATAAAAATTAACCAATTAATATTTACCAAATCTAGTCTTCCAGACTGGCTTCTTACTTCAATTTCCTATGTTTAAGTAAAGCGACAACCACAGTACGTTGCCTGAAACCAGCTTGCTGCGGCTTGCAGCTCGCAAATAGCTGTGATTGTGTGATTCGTATCAATGGTGGAAACACAGTATTTTTTTTTATCATTACAATAAAAATTTAAAAAATTATTCATAGTTTTTGCCGATCTTTCCATTTAATTGACGACATTGCCTTAGGTTATTTTCCCACAATTTGCAAAAATTAATTTTTTTCTGAATTTTATATTGGATATAATATAATATATAATAATATATGTAATTGTTCCGTGTGGTGCCGGACGTAAAGAATTGCACCACCCTATATCTTCTCATGGGTGTCGTAAAAGGCGACTAAGGGATTCACCAGAGGATGGGCAGCAGCGTTCTCTGAGTATAACCAACCAACTGCGATCGCCAACCCGCCTGCCAAGCGTGGCGATTATGGCATATCCCCCCAATATATGCTTGGGGGAGGCCTGTGTCCAGCAGTGGACGTCTTACGGCTGAAATGATGATGATGATGATATAATAATGTAATATTTTTACAAAATATAGGGATAAGAGGAAAAAAGTAAGAAAAAAAAAACAGGCTCGTGAGCGATTTTTTCTTTCCACAATTTAAATCGTAGGATTACGCTTCGCATGCGTAAATGCGTTAAAAATAATAAAATAATTACAGTAAGAAGCTAGTCTGGAAGACTTTGAAAGAAAGAGAAAGAAGATTTGGTAAATATTAAGTGTATATTTATTTTTGTTAAAAATGTACTTGATCCCTAGACACTTTTGTTGTGTGTATTTTTATTAAACATTTTGTTTCTTCGAGTGTTTATTAACCGTTAAAAGTTCGTAAACGTGCACGAGTGTATGGAAATAGTACTAAGTGGAAAAACGTGACTATCGTATTATTTCCAAAATTCCATAAAACAACATAACATCACGCCTGTATTTCCCCGAAGAGGTAGGCAGAGGTGAATAGTATACCCACATTTCTCCAGTTATGTTAGAAGACCCATGTAATAAGGCTGTAAAAAGGCTCAGCCTGAGCCTATTACCATTAACCGGGCACAAATCCAGACTACGGGCTCCTACTGAAAATTTCATACTGAGAAAAATGCCATTTGCCCGACCCGAGAATCAAACCCAGGACACCACGCTTAATGGTCGCGCTTTCGACAACTAGACCAACGAGGCAGTTCATAAAACCCTCCAGTAAAGTTTTCATTACTTTACCAAAAAAAAATAGGAATTAAAAAGGTTTCAACCAAAGACATAGCTAAAAGGTCTCAGAAACCAAGCCATACAACACTTACAAAAAAAACAACATGTCATTGTTTAATAATTTAAATTGTGACATTGTTCCAATTTTGCATAAACTCTCACTAACGTTTACTTAGCTTCCTGCATAACATAAGTACATGCACTACATTTGTGTGGCGACGAGCTTCCGGTTCCGGTTGGACTCCGAGTGTTGGCGGAACTGACAAGTTTGCTCAACGCAGTGTTGCCAACATTAACCCATTGTCATTAAAGTTGTGAGAGAGTTTTGTCGTATGAACTAAAGTTATACAATAAATTAAACCACATTTTATGTAACATATTATGTGAGTAAGGTACAAGTACTTTGGTAGTTCTGTCATTTCTTTAGCTTTCACGAATATTATTTATTTATTTATTTTCCACAAAAAAAATACATACATTTTGCTGATACAGTGTAGAACATAAACCAGTTTAGGTTTTACTGTACACCGCTTGGTCCGTCGACATTCATTATAACAAGATGTGGGTGGGTGAACACGATGCATCGCGCTCGCTCGCCCTATGCAAAAATTCCCAAATACCCTCAACTAATTTATATTACTTTTCAATAGCAAATTGCTTACAAAAGTACAGCATGTTTTTTTTTATGTTATAAAATTATAAGTCATTATTAGGTTTTAATTCCTCTAAAAGTTTACTACTAGGTTATTACTTTAATCCTTCATTCTTATCATCAGTTTGTTTGTCGTTGTCAGAATTAGAATAATTTTATATGTACCTAACAAACAAAGGTCTTAAATAACTGGTGAGCTACGTTTTGTAAAAAAGATCTACAAATTTAGAGAAAAAAATGTAATAATAACAAAATAGCATGAAATAAAACTCGTCTATTGTACTAAGTTATGGTCTTTTAAGCTTTTAATGTTTGCCTATACCGCATAGTTTGAAGACAAAGGTTTTCAACCAGTGCGTCCTGCCAGTCATGACTTACGGTGCCGAGACGTGGACACTGACAGTTGGGCTAGTCCACAAATTCAAAGTCGCTCAGCGAGCTATGGAGCGAGCTATGCTTGGAGTTTCTTTGAAGGATAAAATCCGTAACGAGATTATCCGGAAAAGAACCGGAGTGACCGACATAGCTTGTAGGATCAGTAAGCTGAAGTGGCAGTGGGCTGGCCATGTCTGTCGAAGGACCGATGGCCGTTGGAGCAGACGAGTCCTTGAGTGGAGACCGCGAATCAGCAAACGCAGCGTAGGGCGCCCCCCTGCCAGGTGGACCAACGACCGATAAAGAACGTGGCTGGGGGGGACTGGATGCGGAAGGCAGAGGACTGAGCGTTATGGCGCAACTTGGGAGAGGCCTATGTCCAGCATTTGACTGCGATAGGCTGAGTTGATTGATTGAAGCTTTTAATGTTTAAACTTAACTTTTTTGTTAATATCTGCTTTATTTAGTTATTTACCTCATTAAATACATTTTTAAATATTTTTATAAAAATAAATGAAAAAGAAACATTTAAAAATATAAAAAATAGTGTTCCACCGGCATCGGGAGCTGTGTCCAAGCTACCGGCAGCTAGGGCCCCAGATACAGCAACCTCCTCACAATACGTGCCGTGTCGAGGACAACCGCCTTCTGAATCTGGCCCTTGACCCAGCCACCTAACGAGAGCCTCTTAAGATGTTGGTCATTAGTTATATTATTATTAGTTATGTTTAAACTTAACTTTTTTGTCAAGATTATTATTTTCGTTTATCGCCATTTAAATTAAGTTTTACCATGCTCGTTTTTTCCGTACCTTAGATAAACCATGGCTATACAAAACAGTTTATATCTCACTTATCTCCACTACCCCTATTCACTAATCCATGGAGTCGTAAAGCTTCCTATCCAAACCCATTTGGTTAAGCTTCCGGAATCGAAGAGAGATCCGGGATTCCGGGATAGTTACATATTAAATTACACGCATCGAATCAACCCTTTCGAATGACTATTATACAACATTCTAACATATTTATTTCTAAATATAGTATATAATTTGAAAATACATACATTTCGCAGATACAGTGTAGAACATAAACCAGTTTAGGTTTTTCTGTACACCGCTTGGACCGTCGACATTCATTACAACAAGATGTGGGTGGGTGGACACGACGAATTGCGCTCGCTCGCCCTATGCAAAAATTCCCACATACCCTCAACTAATTCAAATTACTTCTCAATAGCAAATTACATACAAAAGTACAGCATGTTTTTATTAGTGTTATAAAATTATAAGTCATTATTAGGGGTTTAATTCCTGTCTCTGTTTTTTTAGTTTAGATTTTATGTTGATTCGTGTTATGTCATTTGATATCCTGTCACGTATGACGTGCAAATACATTTGGGGTACATATTAGAAATATTGATTAATCAATGTCAACATTAGGTACATGATTAATTACTCACGTTATTACATAGTATTAAATTATCTATATTGTAAACATTTGTCTTCTAAGAATTCATAAACACATTTTTTTATTATAACCTTAGATTAATAACAAATTGAATAATGTATTTTTAAATAATGCCGACATTAACTCTGAAGTTAGCAAGATTCTGGTGTAGGTGACGTCTGTGGTCTAGTGGTTCGAGTGTTAGACTGCTGGTAACGAGGTCGTGGGTTCGATTCCCACAGAACACATATTTGTGTGATGAACATAAGTGTTTGTGTTGGACTGGGTGTTTCTTATGTATTATAAAGAAAAGTAAGAAAAAAAAAAGTATATTATAAGTATTATATCCATCGTCTAGTACCCATAGTACAATCTCTGCTTAGTTTGGTGCTGTGTAATAATGTCCCAAAGATATTTAAATTTATTTTATTTATTTATTAAATATTTTAATAGTCATACTATAAACGTTTCTCTTAAATACTTCTAGTTTTATGCATGGTAAACGCAGACGATCTTTGTGCTAGGATTGGCTATTTGTACTATCGCAGAATTGTTAAAATAAGTGGGAATGTTTTTTTACAATTGTAGTACCTACAATAGGTCAATTTATGTTCTGAAAGAATAATTTTAATGACTAGACGATCTCATCTTCAACTTCTTCCTTTTTATTTTGCAATGGACTCTCGCAGAATTAGTACCCAGAATGGATACCCTAACTGCTTAACCGGACGGGTGGCGGAGAATCCCGTTAGGGACTCCATCCGCCGAAAAATTTCCCTAAACCTAACTTATAACTAAAAACGCGGTTGCTAAACCGCATAAGGGCGTCCCCTCGGCTTACTGGGGCATTGCGGGGGGACCCAGCCGTTATGTCCCCCTGGCAGCCGTTGCTGCATCGGGAATAGTTTTCTCGAAAGTGGCGGCCTTCGGTATATCAGGTGGGTCTTGAACTTCTTCCAATATCATCTTCACTTAAATGCTCTGATGACAACCGAGTGACCATTTTTCTCTTAGTAACCTCAGCATGTTGTCCTAAATAACATCAAATAATAATTCAACCGTTAGGCACGCCTATAACACCCTAAAGGGTTATCAGATAACTTTGATTTGGTTACAGGTATTGTGTATCTAACCTTTATAATTCAGTTAGATGTAATCCTAGAACATGTTTTTAGCTTGGTTTTATGGGTCAACGCTCAAATCGAATAAAGCGGTTAATTATTTTTCAACACACTTGCTCGTAAAGTGGCTCTTATTGCATCGCTTTTAGGTTCATAATGTGGCTTATAACGCACGCGTGCTTTTTAGAGTTCCGTACCCGAAGGGTGACAAACGGGACCCTATTACTCTCGCTACGCTGTCCGTCCGTCCGTCCGTCCGTCCGTCCGTCTGTCTGTCACAGGGCTTTATCTTTTGAACAGTAATAGGTAACCGGTTGAAATTTTCTCAGAATATGTGTTACTATGAGGTGTATCACGACAAATACTAAAAACAAAAAAAAGTCTAAAACCAAAGGGGTCCCCATACAAGAAACCTCAAAAAACATGCATTTTTTTCAACGTTTTTGTTCCTGCTCTATCTTCAAAACGGTAATATATACCAGCGTCAAACTTGGTCAGATTATAGTGCATATTATGTAGTTTAGCAACAAATACTAAAAATAAGACAAACATAGACATATGTGGTGGTACCTGCGTAAGAAAGACATGCAAAAGTGCATATTTCGCGCACTGGCGTTGATGTCTTTTTGTAAACTCTCGTAAATTAAATCAGTTTTTATTGGGTATCAGGTCGTTGAGAGGTACGGAACCCTTACTGCGCGAGTCCGACTCGCACTTGGCCGGTTTTTCATTATATTATCGCACTAGTGCTTTTTACTTTACAGTTTATTTTTAAATCGCAGCAAAGAATTTTTCAACAGATCATCAACAGTTGATTTATTCCCAATTTTTTTTAAATTTTGTTTTTTTTTATTTGTATTAATTAAAATATGCTATATAAACATTTCACTTCATAAAATTAAAAAATTTTGTCAACAAATTAATATTAATTTGTGTTATAAATAAAAACATCATTTATAATATTTTATGATAGGCTGTTTGGCAGTTTCTTTCACCACCTGCGCGCGCATAGCTGTATGTCACCGCGCGATCCGAGCGCCATTTCATATATTTGTCTAAAATGTGTAATTTATGTTTTTTTCCTCGCAAGTGTGTTGAAAAACGTCGTATGACACGCGTGAGCATTGACTATTATACTCCCGGCTCCATTACGCCCTCGCCTTCAGCTCGGGCTGCAATCCAGCCTCGAGTATAATAGTCAACTTAGCTCACTTGTATCATAATGTACTAATAACATCCTATGAAAAAACTCTTTTTTTCTTTTTATACATTTAAAACTGAAAATAATTAATAAAATTGTCACACAAAAATAAGGTGAGTAAATCACTTCAGTGCCATATTTTAAAACTCAACATCCCAGATGAATAAAAATGGCGGAAGGAATCTCGCTAAGAAAAAATTGAAGCAGTTATTTTTTTCCTAAACCCACTATAATTTTGACAGAATTTTAATAAACTAGATATATACTGTTATTTTATTTGTAACACTACGACAATGACTACCATCACACGAGATTTGTTGCGTAATCGCGGCTTTTTGTCTTACTATGGGTGGACGTGGAATGTGTGCGTGCCAGCATGTACTTTTAAGCAAGCCGTCTTACCATGGATGCTTCATTTTTTGTTTAGCGAGATTCCGTCCGCCTTTTTTATTTATCCAAGATCAACATAAGATAACTTAAGAGCCCCCGCAGACTACAGACTAAACCATCGGCCAAGAGCTGGGTAACTTGATGTAATATTATAATAATAATATATCAAATTTCGTATGGAGCTTATGTCAAATTCCTATCTCTAGTAGGGCAAATCGTGGATTGATTGGATATTAATTTTGGCCGTAAAACGGCACTAATCGTGATAAGGTTCCTCTCTCTGGAGCCCTGACCGCCGTAGCTGGGACCCTGGGTTCTTGTTCTTCACTGTATCTGCCAAATATATGTATGTTTTGTGGAAATAAATAAAATAACAAATTATCCGTGCATTATGCTTGTGAAATTTTGTGTCTGTTTGTGTTTGTGTGCATTTAGGATGCAGGAAAACTTCTCGTGGGCCAAAGTTTTTTTTAAGTTTTACGCATGAGTGCGGAATTAAATGTTTTTGGCTTTCCTGTAAAATCACTTTTTGTCGTATACCGCTTTATTCGTTTGGAACGTCGATATGTATGTAGGAATGTTTACTTGGGATATTTTGCTGTACACATCCCAACTAGATAACTGAGGAGAAAACTTTTAGGCCGTGAGCTACAACACACAGTACAAGTTTCGTGGTCCCACACTGTTTGAATTCACGAATACAAGATAGTTGCTCTATTTGGATATTGTTTATTAGTTATGTGATGTATGAGATATTGTACAGTCAACCGCATATCAATGGTAATAAAACCATTATAAGCGGAACTGGTTTAGTACGTATACAAGTTGTTGATCTGTAATCCGTGCAATATTTCTAGAGCACATGATAAATAATGTGCTTAGTCATCTAAAAATACTTAAAAAATTCTACGATTATTTAATACCCAAATATCTTTTCTTTTTTTTTTTTTTAAATACATTGCGAGGGTTTGAGAATAAATCCTGAACGACTCTGAAAATAAGTAATCGGTGGCATTGTCAAAGGGTGGAAATACCTGCAAATTGTTTTGGTGGTTTCGCACCCATCAATTTTGACACTAGGAGGGAATTTGTTTGTTTACAAATATGTATTAAAACAAAAACAAATTTTTTAGGTATTGTTTTTTTTATTGATTCGTGTTCAGTGTCAGTGATATATTCACCTCCTTAAATATGGCACGAATATAGATCAACACGTTGTATGTCGTAGAATAATCGAAAAAATCGGATATGTGTGAAAATCCTAGGACGATTGCAAAAGACCGGAAAAATCAAGAAATCGGATCTAAGAAAGTTTTTCGTTAACATTGATCATTGTGAAAATCCGGCTTATCTTAGGTTAGTCGCGAATAACCGTTCACGTAATTAGGGCCGATTGGCTGATATAAACTATATATGTATGTACTAACGGATGCGCTGATTGGCTACATAACATTCCTTCGTCTTTCGAATCATGTTCTGACATTCTAGAATCAAGATGTTATTATAAATCGACTCTTAGATTAGCCAATCAGCGTTCAAGTTTCTAATCGTCCTAAACAAACTGGGATTTTTACAATGATCCTTATAATAACTCGTATGATACCGAAAATCTTTCTGAGATTCTTTTGCAACCATCCTAGGATTTTCGCAAAGATTCGATCTGTCCGATTACCCTACGACAATAAGGTCCTACATTATTAATCCGAAATATTTGAAGTGGCGGATGTACTCATCATAACAAACAACGTTTACTACGGGACCAACCCTGAAATCGCGAAAAAAAATCAGTTGATCCCTACATTTGTGTTCACTTAAATCGATAAAATGTAGGGACCACCAGATTTTTTTTCGCGATTTCAGGGTTTGTCCCATAGTAAAAGTTGTTCATAATGATGAGTAGATTCACCACTTCACCAGTCGATTTATTTACATTTTTTTTTAAATATTGTTCAGACATAAAAACTCTTTGCTGAGTTTTAAAAATACACTGTGAAGTAAAAAGCACTAGTGCGATAATGTAAAGGTAAAAAAAAGCACGCGTGCTTTTCAAGCTGCATTATTAACCTAAAAGTGGTGCAAAAACTTTACGAGCAAGTGTGTTGAAAAGTTTATTTAAAGACATAAAGTATCTCTTATTGACTATTAAAGTGTGACTATAACCCGTTCTCAGAAAACAAAAATAGATTTTCAACTTTAACGAACTACTTAGTCATATATAAATTTCATGTAATTAATTCTTTTACTTTTAAACATTTCACAGTTTTTAAGCTTTTACCGTAACAAATACACGAGACGTCAAAGTTAAACCCTTCTTAATCCCACTAGACCGCAAGTCTACACGCAATAGGCTTATAAGCTTTTACAACTTTAATAGTTGAAGCTGTTCTTATTAATAGTACTTTTATATGAGAATTAACGTTGTAGTACCACTTTTCATATTATAATTAAAAGTATGTACACAAAAGGTTCTGACTTTCCTTTTCATATAATAATTAATTTATTATAAGTTGTATAACAAGACATTTAATAATAATTGCTTATACAGGGTTATTATTAGTATAGGGCAAACCTGAAAGTTGTTTGTTCAGAATCTCTACACTTCATTCTAACACCAGAAAAATTACGTGATAACTCTATTATTATTTCGATATAAGCCTATAAACTTCGTTACGCTTCGTTTTTTACGATAAATGTATAGCAAACATTTACTTAAAAATTTAAACACTAAACTGCACACATCATCATCATCATTTCAGCCGAAAGACGTCCACTGCTGGACATAGGCCTCCCCCAAGCATTGCCACAACGACCGGTCCTGCACCTTCCGCATCCAGCGGATTCCCGCGACCTTCACCAAAAACTAAACTGCACTCATTTCAATTCAATTTGCATTTCAAATTTTGTTCTTCATTTGCGGAATATGGGCAGGTATACATGGTGTTACAATAGTTAAAATTATTGTATCACTGTATGTATACTGTATACCTATAACATTTTAACAATGTAAAACAATAAGTATCGCTATTTTGCAGTAATTTTTTTAACCGACTTCAAAAAAAGGAAGTTATGTATTCGGCAGGTTTTTTTTTTTTTCATGTATGTACACTGATTACTCCGAGATTTCTAGGCCGATTTGCGTAGTTGTTTTTTTATTCGGTAGAAGAAGCCCGCGCGGTGGTCCCATATAAATTTTATTGACTTGAGTAGTTTTTTAACCAGCTTCAATAAATCAGTTTATTTTAGCTTCGCCTACCTAGATGATCTACTAATAGTTTCGTTTTTCTGTGAATTATCAACTAAAAAGTATGAAATAAAAACTTTTTAACAAAAAATAAAACCGACTTCAAAAACCTTAACTAAAAAGTAAAAAATAATCCTTGAATGTATTTCAAAATCTTAACATAAACCCAAATTTTGAAGGCGGGGCATGATTTTCATGTATGTTCGCATAAAATGTTTTTTATTTACTATAGATAAGCGCTCGACAGTACATTATATTTACATGACGCAAAGGGACAGTCACGCGCCGCCTTCAAAATTTTGTTTTATGTTAAGATTTTGAAATACATACAAGGATTATTTTTTACTTTTTAGTTATCTAAAGTATGAATGCAGTGTGGGAGAAGCGGTTGGGATTGTTTAAAATAACATGAAACCAAATACGTGGGACACTCAGAAAGTTTTGCGAAACTGAAAAAAATTGTTCTATACGTACATATATTTTTATCAAATCTTTTCAAAGTACTTTCCACCAGCCTCTATACAAAGATTCATGCGCCTAAACCAGTTTTCAAAACACTTTTTCCAGTCCGCCGCAGACACCTCGTTTACAGCCTGCTCGAACGCAGCCAGCGCATCTTCCGGCGACGAAAATTGTATCCCTTTGAGCTGATTTTTTATTTTTGGGAATAAAAAGAAGTCACACGGTGCTAGATCAGGGCTGTAAGGAGGGTGACCCAGGAGTTTGACTGGCGTGCTGTCCAGGAAGTCCCTCGTTTTGAGTGCGGTGTGCGCAGGTGCATTGTCGTGGTGGAGCAGTAGCCCGCGGAGCCCTGTGTTTGGTCGCTTGTTGCTTATAACAGAGAAAACTTCTGGCAAACATTTGGTAGTATACCATTCGGCATTAATGCTTCTTTGATCCCGTAAGGGAATTGATACCAAGTGGCCAGTCAAATTAAAAAAGCTAGCGATCAAAATCTTACCCCCGCTTCTAGATCGCTTCACTTTGGTAGGCGTTGGCTCATTTTGAAACACCCAAACAGTCGACTGGCGCTTGGTTTCTGGGTCGTATTGATAAATCCAGGACTCATCACCTGTAACGATGTCGTAAACACGCCGAGACGAGCCTGCTTCAAATTTGTTAAGCATATCACGGCACCATTCCACCCGGGCCTGCTTCTGAGCATCGGTGAGGTTGTGCGGCACCCAGCGTGATACTATCCTCCTCACGCGAAGATGGCTGTGTAGAATCTCGTGAACGCTTCCCGATCCAATCTTCAATATGTGTTGAATCTCCTGATATGTAATTCGCCTATTGTCTTGGATTAAATTTTTCACTGCTAGCACGTTTTCTTCGGTAACAGCCGTCAAAGGGCGACCGCTTCTTTCGTCATCCCCCAAAGTTGGTCGACCGCGCTTGAATTCGTTATACCAACAATACACGGTTGCTTTGGAAGGGCCTTCATCCATGAATGCCATTTGAAGTCTATCGTACGATTCATCCGGTTTCAGGCGACACTTGAAATCGTATAAAATCATAGCTCTAAAATGTTCCCGGCGCAGATCCATATTTCAGTGAGACACAATACTTTGAATTAACTCGCAAAAAATGTGGAGGGAAATTTTGAAATTGGAACTTACTTATTTTTACTTATAAATAATCATATTTTTGAAAAACATTATAACTGGCCAGTCTCCCATATATAAAAACTTTTTTTCGCAATACTTTCTGAGGGGCCTGGTAGGGTTATTATGGGTTAGCTACCATTTTACCGAAACTATTCATGTCGATTTTCATTTGGCAGAAAACTATTCCACAAATATTGTTTCACATAAAATATGATTTACATAATTTTCAATTCATGACTTTTTGGGTAATCGAAAAACATTTCGTGTAGGTAATCGAATAAAGTTTCACCGAACTTCCATTTCATAGAATTAAGTATCAATTTCTTGAAACAAGTATTTGTTTGTTTTGACTGCCTCGTTGGTCTAGTGGTCGCAAGCACGACTGCTGAGCGTGGGGTCCTGGGTTCGATTCCCGGGTCGGGCAAAGTGTTATTGGGTTTTTTCATTAGGAAATTCTCAGTAGCAGCCCGGAGTATGGATTTGTGCCCGGTTAATGGCAGTAGGCTCGCCCTCTATTAAATGGGACTATAACATAACTGGCGAAATGTGGGTGTACTATACACCTCTGCCTACCCCTTCGGGGAAATACAGGCGTGATGTTATGTTATGTTAAGTGTTTGGCGAATTTTTTATGGCACTCGCTGGCCGCTACCACGGCATCGCTCGCTTCACTCGCTTGGCTCTTGCATGGTGTGGTCACAGTTCTAACATAACCTAACTACCAGCTACCTGCCGTCAGTTTTGTTTATTATATCATGGTTAAATTCAGTGCATCAGCGGGTCGTGAATAGGTCTTTAAAGTATCTCTAAAGCTTTTTGATATAGAAAAAAAATCCCCGATAGTTCTGATGTAAATCTTTTTAGGATGTTTGAGGTGTTCACTAGACAAAAAAATGGCTGTCATAGGACACCCGGCAGATGTGAAACATCGAAATTAATGATTATACGCGCCAAGCACACACAAGGGTGTAGAGAATGGTAGCGGAGAGGGGGCATGAGGGTATAAGATAGCGACATGCCGCTTGCCGTCACGACATACGAGTCGGACTTACCCCCAAGGCGCGCCAGTAGATGTATCACATCAAAATAACCTTGTAAGCTCGTTAATATTGCTCAAAATAACCTTGTAAGCTCGTTAATATTGCAACACACAACAGATTAAATGGGCGCTTGTTATACTAATTAATGCTAATTTAAGTATACAATCACTACGCATATGGAATGAAAACTCGTTATACGGATTGCTATTACTGCGCAATCATTACATTTGAGAACATTTCATTGATGCAGCGACAGCCTAGCGGTTGAGCGCTTGCCTTCCATGTACGAAGATCTGAGTACCCGGCCCACACCTTTGATTTTTCGGATGCATGTGCGGACTATAATTTGATTATCACTTGCTTTAACGGTGAAGGAAAACATTGTAAGAAAACCTGCTCACCTGAGAGTTGTCTTGTCCAGATTTTTTTAGGTTTTTACGTAACGTGGTATAAAAACTACCTATCCAATCGATCCTCTTGATGATTCTAAACAAAAAAATTTCTCAAATTGCGTAAACAAAAAATAACCTTATTATGCAAGGTTACTTTTCATACTGAGAACCTAATAACATAATTATGTGCTGCCCAACTTCTTAGCATTATTCTATAGTCATAGCCTTTTACCACATATCCGTGTATGATATTTTGAATCATCAACTCAGCCTATCGCAGTCCACTGCTAGACATAAGTCTCTCCCAAGTTGCGCCACAACACTCGATCCTCTGCCTTCCACATACAGTCCCCCCCAGCCTCCTTCTTCAGGTGATCGGTCCACCTAGCTGGAGGTGCCCTGCGTCTCCGGATAATCTCGTTACGGATTTTATCCTTCAAAGAAACTCCAAGCATAGCTCGCTCCATAGCTCGCTGAGCGATATTTTGAATACAGGTTCTTAAATTATATCAACCATACAGAACATAATTTTAAGATTTTAATCTGTATGTATCAAGACACAAGTTCCTAAGTCCCTTTACCGCATTTTTCTTGCAAATATACTCAAAACGCTGTATAAATATTTTGCAAGTTGTGTAAGAAGTTTGCGCCGTGACTTTGCCAAGCCAGGAATATTTAATTGACACAAATACGCGGCATCTGAAGTATAAAGCAAGCTCACATTTTACTAAGTATACGAGTATATGAGATTCTAATGTGAGACTTTATTTTGTTACATGTAGTAGATAATTTAGTAGTCTGGTTTTACCGGGTTTTAGTGTAATTTTTTGTTTTCATTAAATCAAAAAAATCTTAAAATTATGTTCTGTATGGTTGATATAATTTAAGAACCTGTATTCAAAATATCGCTCAGTGAGCTATGGAGCGAGCTATGCTTGGAGTTTCTTTGAAGGATAAAATCCGTAACGAGTTTATCCGGAGACGAACCGGAGTGACCGACATAGCTTGTAGAATCAGTAAGCTGAAGTGGCAGTGGGCTGGCCATGTCTGCCGAAGGACCGATGGCCGCTGGAGCAGACGAGTCCTTGAGTGGAGACCGCGAATCGGCAAACGCAGCGTAGGGCGCCCCCCTGCCAGGTGGACCGACGACCTAAAGAACGTGGCTGGGGGGACTGGATGCGGAAGGCAGAGGACCGAGCGTTGTGGCGCAACTTGGGAGAGGCCTATGTCCAGCAGTGGACTGCGATAGGCTGAGTTGATAATGATGAATGAAAACAAAGCTGGTACACAGAAGTCCAAAAGAGCGATAACAGATTGAGCATATTTTCCGAAAAACGCACGTTAAACACATAACACTTTTC
Organism: Asteroscopus sphinx; assembly: GCA_949699075.1. Classification (NCBI taxonomy): domain Eukaryota; kingdom Metazoa; phylum Arthropoda; class Insecta; order Lepidoptera; family Noctuidae; genus Asteroscopus; species Asteroscopus sphinx. The sequence goes on along the minus strand of OX453022.1, from coordinate 12,078,704 downwards.
TGTTTGCTTCGGGGGTTAGTAAAAATAAAGTAAACACAGACATGTGTGGTAGTATTGTGTGCGCGAGTCCAATTCACACTTGCCCGGTTTTTTTTGTTACCAATCACTACAGTATTCTTCCTCCAGTTTGTGCTTCTATTATTCTGTAGTTTGTACGAATTGCGTTCTAGTTGCATTGTATAATTGTCTTGCTTTTATTATTTTGTTAACTCTCTCAGAGATTTACGCTATCTACCTTTTTCGACAGCATAAAAAAGTACCGATTATAAAGTTGTTTACCTCTTTGCATGTTAATAAACATTCATAATCTATTGAACTATATTTACGGGACTTTTCGCGCACAATGAAACCAAAAGAAAACAAATATTTTGACTAACCTCGACGTTTCGGCCAAGTTGCATTGCCGTGGTCACGAACAGACTCGTCTTAGAACGTCGAGGTTAGTCAAACTATTTGTTTTGTTTTGATTTCATTGTGCGCGAAAAGTCCCGTAAATATAACTAGTTCAATATGAGTGAAATTCGCGAATGTTTAAAAACTTCTATACATAATCTAACTTATGTTTTAACTTAGAAAAATTAGTTAAATTAAAATTACTTATTAGTCTTGTAGGTTAAATGGTAATGCATTATTAAGAACCGTGTTCTTTTTTATCAGGAAAAAAACCTCTTTGCATAATCAGCCCACTGCTGGGCACGAACCTCTTCTTAGAATGAAAAGAACATAGATTTTTGTATAGGATGCCTGGCGGATTAGCAGACTAATTAGGTTTAAAGAATTTTATTTCTCATAAGAACTTACAAAACAGTTCGCTTATGAGATACAAAAGTACTTACAACTAAATTATATAATTTTAGCCTCTAGAGCGTTGGAAATGTTACAGTATACACTGTACATACATAATTCTTTAGCTTAGTTTTGAACACACAAATTTTATCACATTCTTTTAGATCCTCTGGTAATCTATTGAATAGCTGTGCTCCTTCATACGATAACGTTTTCTTGCCGTAATTAGTCCGTGGTTTCATTAATTGGAGTTCATTTTTGTTCCTTAAGTTGTGTGTTATTGTTTTTTTAATTTAATTTCCTCTTACTTGCGACTTCAAAAAGTATTTTGAGTATGTAAAAAAAACTTGTGACGCATGACCCTTATTCATCTTATATCTACATTAAAAACACACATGTTTGAAAGGAATGTGTCAAAAGGTTTCCCTTATGCTTTTAAAATGCGAGGAAGTAATCATAAATCATATTTTATTTAACACTTTTACTGAAAAATACCCAAATTAATGTCCCCGTCCGTACATTATGTTCAGTAAAATGGGTTAAAAATCTAACAATGCGAGGCGTTGGAGTTTTGCATAGACACAACATTTTGTGTAAAACCCATAAAAATACCACGCCAAGTACCTCTTAAGATTCAATTTTTTTTTATTTCGTGCGAGTCGAAAATTATTATTTTAACTTACATTTGTGTGCTAGATCCTATTTTTTTTTAACATGCATATATTTTTTATAATATGATAGAGAAATCTATGTCTATTATGTTCAGTAAAATGGATTAAAAATCTAACAATGCTAGGCGTGTGTAAAACCCATAACAAATAACACGTTAAGTACAAAAAATTCTGTGTTAGTGATATAATTATGACCTTATTTCTTATATTCCATAAGTATGAGTCGAAAATAATTATTGAAACTTACATTTGTGTACATGGGATGCTAGATTTTATGTATCGTTTTTTAGGGTTCCGAAGTCCTACAAGGAACCCTTATAGTTTTGTCATGTCCGTCCGTCTGTCCGTCTGTCCGTCTGTCCGTCTGTCCGTCTGTCCGTCTGTCCGTCTGTCCTAATCCTTTACAGCTTAATAACTTCTACAGTTATAAACATAAGTAAATGAAATTTTGTTAAAAAATAGTCGACATATAGATCTCAATTTTAAAAGAATAAAAGAATCGTTTTTCCGTATTTTAGGGGTGGTGTCCATACATGTGAAATGGAGAAAAAAAAAATTTTTTCGCTGCACCCCCTCGTGTGGGATATCATTGAATAGGTCTACTAAAATGAAGGTAATGTTTGATACACCACTTTTTTATCAGGTGTACCATCTACGAAATATAGCCCGCCAAAGTGGCTTGCAATGTGTCCCCCCCCCCTGCCATTTCTAAACTATGCAATGTAGAAACTTATAATCTTCCACATTGATAGACCTTTGTGAAAACTCTCTTTTAAAATTATTTCGAGTATAATGTGATTATAATTTTTTGAGTTATAGACAGAAAACTGAAAAATACTTAAAACGTCCTAGTTCAAAGGTCATTGACCTTAGAGAAAAATGATCATAGCAAATAATGCTCCTTTAGCTACTTTCTATTTGAAAAAATCACAAAAAGTAACTTTGAAATGACAAACGTCTTAAATTTGGCTTCTTGAATTTATCGCTAGATGGCGCTACTAACAACACGCTCTGAGTCGCGAATGCTGCCGATTATTGCAAAAACTAAAATAGCCATGATTAATATTCGATTTGATTCGTTTGTAATTACACCTACTTAAGGAACCCTATAATACTGAGCATGGCCCGACATGCTCTTGGCCGGTTTTTTTTATTATGAATATATTTTTTATAATATGATAGAATGTATAGTGCTTGATCGATAGGTAAGCATTAAAATTTACTTCGTGAGTTTACTTTGCATAGGCCTCTCTCTAGAAAGGTTTTTACATGAAAATTCTAATCATACAATAGATTCGTAATCTTATAATAAAACAAGTTTAACCGGAAAACAGTACGGTAGATTAGTTTTTTTTTAAAATATATAATGTAAAAACGCTTGTCATCTTAGTCTTCCTACAACCACAAACGCTGCAAAGCTTTCGAAACGTCAGGAAAAATAATAATTCATCATCATCATTTCAGCCAAAAGATGTCCACTGCTGGACATAGGCCTCCCCCAAAAAGGGGGGATATGCCATAATCGCCACGCTTGGCGATCGCAGTTGGTTGGTTAAATACTCAGAAAACGCTGCTGCCCATACTCTGGTAAATCCCTTAGTCGCCTTTTACGACACCCATGAGAAGATATAGGGTGGTGTAATTCTTTACGTTCGGCACCACACGGAACGCGCAATAATACTACATGATACAAGAAAATACGCGATGTAATCCTGTTGAACTTGTTTTATTATAATGTGTAGTGATCGCGAAAACCTAAAAAGTTTATGTTCATAATCTTGTTTCTACGTTCCGTCTTATTTAACAGAGATTCATACAGCTCAAATTAGCAATTTAAATACTCTGTACGAATACTGCCAATTTATACAAACTCAACAACAAGCAATTAGCGTTTAGTATAAAACCCAGTTGAAAGCTTTTAGATGGGTAGGACATCAATTGCGGAGATTCTGATAAATGGAGTAAAAACAAATAAGCACGGAAAAAGTCGCAATTAATCACTCTGTGCAGGCACTGTGTAGTCGTTCGTGCTGGCGTCAATTTAACGGAGCAATTTAATTAATGGAGACACAAATTGATTAGTTGCATGCACTGGAAACACCATGTATGAATTTATTGAATAAGTTGAATGACATAATTTGAAAATTGTTGGTAGGGTTAAAAACCAGCCAAGTGCGTGTCGTATGTATGTGCAATTGTGCAATCACTTCGAGGTTATTCTTTATATTATTTTTAGTATTTGTCATAATAGAAGCCATTGTAACTTTGACTTTATCCACCAGATGGCGCTTAAAGGTGAGGTCAGCTGACAACTCTATGTCTGTAGTCCGTATTTAATAAACCAATAACCTCAGACTAATAATTATAATGAGCCAATAACCAATAAACTCTATGGGTATAACGCTAATCTTAGCGTGACGTGACGCTACATTTTCTCCCAAATCACACCTTCTGCAAGATCCATAAACAAAAAATGTGAGTTAATTCAGATTTAATAAAAGAAACGGCAGTGCTTCAATTTCTATGGACTCTTTTTCTTATGGACTTGCTTAATACCATTATAACACCCGTAAGCGATAAATTGGCTATCGGGAGCGGTGTTTTTACTTCGTTTCCTTTCGAATCTATTGCAATTTCCCCTATTAAGCAATCGGGTAATTAATATATTTTATTTGCCTAACTCATTCAAACTGTTAAATTAGCTTTAATATTGTAACTTTAATTAAAAAAACAACGTTAACTTTTGTGATTTTATAGTGCAACCACATAGTAATATAACTTGCATCCGAGACTTCACTCCCGTATGTCGGTATGTCAATAAAAAGTTTTATTTTTATTAATACAGAATATGGTCTACCTATGTGCCAAATTACATCCAAATCCGTTAAATCGTTTCAGCGAGATTGAAGGACAAACAAAACAAATAATCATACTTCGCATTGATTAAGCGCTTCTGTGCCGTTAGACCCCCAGGGCTGCAAATATCGAAATTTTGTTGGGCCTACTTTACGCCACTAAAAATATTCAGCTCATTACTGTCCCACTGCTGGGCACGGGCCTCTTCTTATTATCAGAAGGGTTAGAAACGCCCCCATTATTACCAGCCGCCGAGGCGAGCTTTGGCACCTGTTCATCACTCTGCCGACGGAGAAGGTTAAGTTCCTCCGTCAGTTTTTCCAGTCTTGTTGAGAGGCTGGTGAGCTGCGAACGCAAGTCCGCGTTCTGTCTCTCCAGTCTCTCAACATTGGCTGAGGTGGAAGTGCGCTGAGTGATCTCCTCGGCTGCTGCCTGAACCGTCCGTGCCGCCATCCGAAGGCTATGGGCAAAGCTGCCTTTAAGGTTGCGGGAACTATCCGCCACCTGCTCCACCACAAGAATATTTTCTTTAATGCAGGCGTCCAATTCAAGGGTTGGCTGCACCTGCATCTGCTTCGCCAGTTCCTTGGGCTCTGGCAATCCTGGCTTATCCCGAGAAATGGTAGGAGACCCTTTAGGCTCTAGGTCCTCGCCCAAACTCGTCTTTCTCTGGGCTGACTTCCGTTTCCGTCCAGGCTGTTCTCCACTCTCTGTCGGTCGCGTACGTTTACGAGCGTGACTCGCAACCGACACTGACGACGTTTGGGAGAAGAGTGACATTTGCGAGCAGTCAGATTCGCAACTATCGTCCACCATCTCGACTCTCACAGGAGTAGGCGGTCGCGTGAAGCGTTCACGCGAACGGGTCGACCTGACCACTGGCACCCCTGTTTCCTTAGATTGCTCCGCAACCTCCACCCTATTATTGATGACGGAGTCTCTAGACTCCGCACCAGACACCACGTCATTTTTGTTTTTATTAAATTTTTCCATATATATTCCCACGAGAATGGGGGAAATATTCGGTCCACCCGGGCAGTGCCCCCTGTACCCGGGTAAGCGAAAGGTGTAACCCAACCAGGGGGTCCGCTGGTACCCTGGAGGGAGCGCGCTAGCGACTGATGCACTACTGATTAGTGCAACCCTTCAGTCATTCGTACCCTCATCACGCGCCGAAAATTGGTATTAGGGGTAATTTTTTAAAGAGGTTTTCTTCCTCGCGGTCCGGGCGGTTAAGCCAAGACCCTCGGTCCTGAAACTGAGCTGCGAGACATAACCACAGCACTCAGCACGACAACAGGATTACGATTTAGCGACGGAGGCAATGATGCCTAGCTATCCCGTTATTCACACATGCGACTTAACGAAGTCGCACATGCGAGTTAACGAAGTCCGTCTCAAGAATTCGCCCGAAAGGCGTGGTCAAGGCCTTATATGGCCCAACCCTACTGGCAGTCCAAATTGGACTCCGCCATGTATCCCTCGGGTTGGCGGACTGCACATACCATCGAGAACTGTATGGGGCACTCTGGTGTGCAGGTTTCTCACGGTGTCATCCTTTATAATAATAATATAATTTTTATTTCAGACGTTTGTCCATAGGTACAATACAACACACAATAAAAACAAATTCAGTGACACACACAAAAGTAAACATAAGACACAAACAACATAACAAATTATTAATAAACAAATAGGTCAAGGAGGAACTACCCACTGACTGGTCACAGTGCAGTGTGTAAGTGAATCCAGTGACGCAACAGTAGAGAGTCCCACCTATCTATCTATACTATAATAAAACTGTAAAGGTCGAAAAGTCTGTACATAGAGTTTTTTTTCGCGAAAACTGGCTAGGGGGACTAGAAATAAGCTATAGAACACGAATCAATCGTTTAAAAAATTTATGTCTGTCTGTCTGTCTGTCTGTCTGTCTGTCTGTCTGTCTGTCTGTCTGTCTGTCTGTTTGTTACCTCATCACGTGAAAACGGCTGAACGGATCGTAATGAAACTTAGCATTTGTATTGGTATTAGTCTAACTTAAAATATAGGGTATGTTTTATCTGAATCGGTTGAGTAGATCCAGCGATACAGCTTGACCCCTCTGTTGTATTAAGTTGCATACAAAGTAGAGGTCATGATTGTTGGTTGTATGCAGGTTGCAGGTTCCTAAAAATACAACTGGATTCTATTAGTATTATAGAAAATATAGGATAACATAACTGTCCCACTGCTGGGCATGGCCCTCTTCTTGGAATGAGAAGAGTTAAGGAACTGGATATTGTTAGTGTAATAGATTATCATAACATAATCAGCTCATTACCTGCTGCCCCACTGCTGGGCACGGACCTCTTCTCGGAACGAGAAGAGTTAAGAAACTAGAAAATATAGAATAACATAACGTAGTCAACCCATTACTGTCCCACTACTGGGTATGGCCTTCTTCTCAAAATGAGAAGAGATAATGAACTGGATATTATTAGTATTCTAGAATAACATAACATTACCAGCCCATTACAGTCCCACTGCTGGACACGGGCCTCTTCTCAGCATAAGAAGAGATGTGGTTAGTGTTATAGAATAACATAATCAGCCCAATTACTTCCCACTGCTGGGCACGAGCGTCTTCTCAGAATGAGGGAGTTTAGGGCTAATTCCATGAAATTCCATCACGTTAGCCGGTTGGTTGTAAAAACAAAATATAGTATGGTCGGTAAATAGTGTAATCGTCTGTGTAGGCGCTTATATGTATATATTTGAAGATATTGTGTTCATAACACGATGTTATGACACGATGTTATTTTCCGACATCCACGCGGACGGAGTCGCGGGCACAGCTAGTCCGTGAATAAAAAGCAAACCTGATAATCAAGTTTGGATCCGCACATGAATTCGAGAAGGCGGCTGGGTTTGAACTCAGAACGTCCTTCATGGAAGGCAAGCATTCAACCACTAGGCTATCACGTCTTTTTCTTTACGCCACTTGAAAGGTTACACATGAATAAACATATATCAGAAGCCAAGCTGAGCCAGTGCAAGCCGGTTCTTACCACAGCGGAATGTACACTCAGAAATCTTTCCGGTGAACCACCAGTAAGGCTAAAATCGCTTGCACTCAATGTTCGATAGCAGCGGTAGCTACGTGTAATGAATGTAGCAGGATTCGTTCAAGGGATCTTGTCGACAAAATGTACCACCACGAAGAATTGTGACCGTACGTGAACCCGTCGGTGAATGCGCGCACATATCGCCGCGCTGTGTGAGTGTACCACAGTAGCTAGCTTTGCTTCTGTATGAATTTTTATTCATGTGGTTAAAAGCTCGCTAATTTTATTTAGATTTTTCCCCTAAGGCAGTAAAACGAGAGTTATGTTTAAAGTTTCATGTGCGCATTATTATGTTTTTTCATAATAAAAATAAATTATCTTATATAACCAACCTATTTATGCAAATAAATTCTTTGAACATTGATTAATTTCTAGCTACAATGACTTTTTTAAGCATGAGACAACCTGTATTATAAATTTGTATTCAATGTTTGAATGATAATAATTATTATGATTATTTTCCCCGTACTTAATACTTTTGGTAGTTGCTATTTGTTATTACATAAGGACAATAAAAACTTGTAAGTAAAAGTTTTATATTAACTTCAGAGTCGCGTCAGCTAATGTATGATGGTAATATCCAACAGTTGTAGTAACCAAGTTAATAATTGCGTAACGAAGATCTTCAAAATAGGTCCCCACACGATAATCAATAGCCCGGAGGCATGTTCATGTCCCTGATCATGGAATATACTCCAAATTTACATAACAGAACTGGAAAACGCATTTCCCATACTTGATGTGTTGTTAGTACCTACTGCTGAAAGCTACTTCATGTTTCAGAAGGATCAGACCAAAAGAATAAGATAGACGGAGCGCGTAGAACTAGCGAATGAAGCCAGAAAAATGAGTACAAAATGGCAAAGGAGTATGTACCTACTATTCCGCCCACAGTGTTCGCGATTCGCGGTCAATCTTATTCTTTCATAGTTTGAGTATTAGACGTACCGACGACCTGGAGTATATCCATGGAGTTTCTTCCCGGCTCTTCTCCATAGGACAAACTTTTTGGAACCGTGCTACTAGATTCATAATTAAAGTTTTGAATGAAAAAAAAAAACCTTGAAAAATTGTCTGATCTGTATATGAATGAAACATGCAAACACAGATAAATTATACTAGAAATACATAGAAATTAATAGTACAAAAGCACTGCTTATTTCTTTAAGAAATTTCTTCCAGCAGATCTGCGAGAGGAAAGTTTTAAGCTAAGATGTAGACACAATATGTAAAGTAATGGCGTTTTGATTTGATGCTACATACAATATGTAGGTATTACTACATATTATGTAGCATGAAATCAAAAAGGTTTGTTGTGAGCATAGGTCAAAGTACAGATGTTGCAATTAAAATTTCAGTTTCACTATACACTGCCTATTCGGCATACAATAATATTATTATAAATCATAAATAAAATTAATAAATTACACGTAATTTTTTATAAGCATTACTTTGAATTAATTGATTAAAATCATTTTATTACAATAAATTAAATCAATTAAAACTTTATTATTATTACCAAAATTTATGTTAGTATGAATTAAGGATCATGGATAGTGTAATACGTCTTTTCAGTGACGAAGTCTCGAAGCATATTTTTTTATGACTGAAGTTCCTAGAGTGCTTATCTAAAGTTTAAATAAATTTAGTAACTCAACTAACGCCGCATTTAACTATTTCCGTCAAAACTCAGTTAACTATCTCCGTAAACGAAATATTATATGAGTGGTGTATAAGTACGGCAGCGTCTAAAATAAAAGCCTTTAATATTTCATCGCTGCCGACAAAGAGGGAAACCTCCACAATTGAAATTTCATTACTTGTTTTCAGGGCTTCCCTTTGTATCCTGAAATTAGAGTATAGGCCGCGTTGGTGAATATAATATATACTCAGCTTCTTCTTAAATTTATATACATAAGTGAGCTTCCTGGGGCGCATCTTAGGCGTTGTCGGAGGATTTAATTATCAAAGATAGCATACAGAAGTAGCTGGGAGTTCTTTGATAACGATAACTTAAAAAGGCAATATTTTCAATATGACATGACTAAGTTTGGGATATGATTTACAGAACTCATCAATATTATTCATAACATCTTTAAAAAGTTGAATTATTACTGTATCAATTATAGGTAACTAAGTGTTTATTAAGAGTAAGTTAATAATGAATACTGAAATCATGTAAATAAATAATAACTTTTAGGACATTTTTACACAGCACAGTCCCAAACTAAGCAGAGCTTGTACTATGGGTCCAAGACAATGGGTATAATACATACATATTTTTTTTGTAAATACGTACTTGTAACACATACAAGAAACACCCAGCCATACACAAACACTTATGTTCATCACATATATGTATATTTGTGTCCTGTGGAAATCGAACCTACGACCTCGATCACGGGGTCGTGATCAGCAGTCCAATACTCAAACCACTAGACCACAAACGTCGTCAATGATTTATCATCAACTCACCCTATCGCAGTCCACTGCTGGACATAGGCCTCTACCACGTTGCGCCACAACACTCTGTCAAAAATATATAATTATAAGGTCCTACATTATTAATCCGAAATATTTGAAGTGGTGAATCTACTCATCATAACAAACAACATTTATTATGGGACCAAAACTGAAATCGCGAAAAAAAAATCTGTTGGTATGGTAAATAAATTTATATTATATTTTTTGGGACATTTTACACATCACCATCTAGTCCCAAACTAAGCAGAGCTTGTACTATGAAACGACAACAACAACGGATATAATACTGTTAGGAATCGACGGAATAAAATGGCAACACTTCGCTATGACAAATTGACAAGAGGTTGGCGGGAAAATTCGTAAAGATCGTGTTGTGGATTTTTTATTATTTTCCAAAATTTGTGTTTCTTCGAGTGTTAATGTGTAATAATGGTGGATTATTAAATGTTAAGTGCTCGTTAACGTGTACAAGTGTGGATAAATGGTACAAAGTTGAAAAACATGACTTTCGTATTATCTCATCATCCCCTCAGAAACCTAGTAAAGTTTCCATCACTTTACTAGGATACAAGTATAATATGTTCAATGATTACGACTGAAGGACAAGTATCCATGGTCATGAATAAATTGAAAAAAAAAAAAAAAAAAAAAACAAATTGACACCCCACCAAAGTCGGCATATTGATTGTCGGCGGTTGGAGCGGGGCACGCACTTCGCTACGAGTCGTTGAACAAGACGGACGTTCTATAGCCCGACACGACTTGTCCTTTTATTTCGTAATATTGAATATTGATGTAATTACTTACTAATACCTAACCTAAAAATACAGTGCTCTCTTGGTTGGTTTTGAGAGTCTTAATGTGACTATTATTGAACATACCCGCCTAGCCCCTGATAAGCAGACATTATTTTTAACTGTAAAAGTATGGTCACACCTATACATTTTTATCCTATAAACGTGCTTGTTGCTAATATCAGAAGTGGGATAAAAAATCCATACCCACAAGTGATTGTTTGTTCATCCTGTACATTCCTTTGTAGTTTGACATTTTTTGACCGAAAGATTACTTGACTGCTTAGAACGAGAGACTGATGTTATTTATCTGGTGAGTCGTAACGAGTTTATTATGCCTACCTACTAGGGTGTTCCTGTACTATGTGATTGTGTGTGCCGAATAAAGTTATGGTAATTTCACAGTTTCGTTGAGCAGAATTTATTTATTCGTCACAAAATTATTGCTTCAATATGGTGATAGATTTGACATAGTAGATCTGATGGAAAATAATGCTGCGTTTGAAAAAAAATTGTAAAAAAAAATAATAGTAAAAAAAAGAGAAGCTTGAACGAAACGAAGGTGTTCCTTATTCGTAACGTATTTCCATGAAGTTTTAATTATGAAAACGTAATCGTTTTTAAAATTTGTTCTCTTGTAATATTCCATTGCATTCAATTTCCAAATAATCGATACCGTTTGATGGTAATAGATTTGAGATAGTAGATGGATTATTTTCACTGCTGGTTAAGGATGCAGAGAATTGGTTAAGTGCTATTGTTACTCGAACGTTAAAGTGATAGTCACAATGCGGTAAGGTTACTTAGAAATTGTGATTATTGCCGATGTTATATTTGGAAATTTTGAATATTTCAATGACTAGTGGCGTCCTTTGGGTACTTCATTCTGTAGACTCTTTCATGCCAGCACGAACTCACGTAAATTATTAGACTCTTTTATACCAATGTCCAGGAGTGGACGTCTTTCGGCTGAGATGGTGATGCTGATGATGATGAGAATGGCGATGATGGCGATGATGTTGATGATGATGGCGATGATGGCGATGATTGCGATAATGATGGTGATGATGATAATGATGGTGATACCAGCACCACAGGCTTTGTTTTTTATTGGTTTTTTGAGGCTAAATTACACAACGGTGTAAGTCTATAGAGACGAGCGACGAAATGATTGATGATGTGTAGTCAGGTGTGGCCGAGTGGTATTGTGCTGTTTATTTTTTTGTTCAGGCCAAGGAGCTTGAAGCATCTCGTTGTCTTGGTTGGACCTGATAGAGGGCTGTGGTGTGGCCTTGATGCTAGACCTGATGGCTGCGCTGATCTGCACTGGTGCCTGTGCTGATGGCTGGAAACCGATGCCTTCGCTGATGGTTGGACTCCGATGCCTGCGCTGATGGTTGGACTCCGATGCCTGCGCTGATGGTTGTGGTGACGTATAAGCTTGACGTCTAACCTTGACGTCTGACCTTTATATCTGACTTTGACGTATATTGGACACGGGTCCTGCAGACGCGTTGTTAACGTGTTTTGGACATTAGTCCTGCAGACACATAGTTATGTGTATTGGATATTCATCCTGCAGACACGTTGTTTACGTGTATTGGGTTTTGGACATTCGTCCTGCAGACACGTGGTTTACGTGTATTGGGTTTTGGACATTCGTCCTGCAGACACGTTGTTTACGTGTATTGGGTATTGGACATTCGTCCTGCAGACACGTTGTTTTCGTGTATTGGGTATTGGACATTCGTCCTGCAGATACGCTGTTTACGTATATTGGTTGTTGGACTTTGGTCTTGCAGACACATAGTAATGTGTATTGGATATTAGTACTGCAGACACGTTGTCAACGTGTTGTATTATTCGATGTACATAACGACAGTATACGAGTAAAATAATGAGCGAGAAGAGAGTTGTCTGATGCAGTATGTCTTGATAGTGAATAATTAGACAAGTGCTAGTATGCCTCAAAGTTTTATTTGTTTTACAGATGAGTCTGATGATGATCTGAACACTGAAAATTTAGAGGTCGCGCTGTGTTGCCAATTCCTGGAGTCAGCAGAGCAAGTGCGGTCGAGGACGACGCAGTGTCAGGAGAGGCCGTGTTAGGAATCGACGGAATAAAATGGCAACACTTCGCTATGACAAATTGACACCCCACCAAAGTCGGCCATATTGATTGTCGGCGGTTGGAGCGGGGCACGCACTTCGCTACAAGTCGTTGAACAAGACGGACGTTCTATAGCCCGACACGACTTGTCCTTTTATTTCGTAATATTGAATATTGATGTATTTACTTACTAATACCTAACCTAAAAATACAGTGCTCTCTTGGTTGGTTTTGAGAGTCTTAATGTGACTATTATTGAACATACCCGCCTAGCCCCTGATAAGCAGACATTATTTTTAACTGTAAAAGTATGGTCACACCTATACATTTTTATCCTGTAAACGTCCTTGTTGCTAATAATACTTATATACTTTTTTTTTGTAAATATCTACTTACTTACTTATAATACGTAAGAAACACCCAGACCAATACAAACACTAATGTTCATCAGACAAATGTTTGTGTGTGTGTTTGTGTAAAATGTAGGGACCGCCTGATATTTTTTTCGCGATTTCAGCTTTGGTCCAATAGTAAAAGTTGTTCATTGATGAGTAGATTCACCACTTCAAATATTTCGGATTAATAATTTAGGACCTTATATATATAAATTTAATGATTTCCTCTTTTAACAACAGATCACTAAAACTAGTTCTAATCCATTACCTAAAAGGCTGAAGCCATCTGAAATCCACACTGATTTCAGTTAATTCACACCAAAAGTTAAAAATTATATCCATCCTTGATAGCTTTCACAGAGAAAGATTGTAAATCTAATTTTTTACCCTTTTTTACGGACTTGCACACATCGCACCGTTGGCTCAGAGCTGCTATGAGCATAGTGGGGTATTTACATAAAAACTGGCTTGATTAAAAAGCCGCTGTGAGCCGTGAGCCGTGAGCAGTAGCCATGTTGTTTCTGACGCCGAATCGCAATACGTAAATTACGCAACCTAACTTTTAATCATAATGCTACTAACTAGTAGCTAACTAGTTTGAAATGTGCAACAAATAACTTTAGCAATTTTAACAAAATTTTGGTTTTTACTAATTAAAATTCTGGCAATTTTTGAAGTAGCTAAACTAGTTCACCATTTTTTTTTTCATCCCATCTATTCGAAAATGACAACTTGGTTCGCCTTTAAGTGCACCCAAAGGTAGTGTTTTCTATAAGAAACTTTTAGCGGGCAGTAATGAGTTTTTAATCCTTTTTATAAGTGCACCGCAATTATCTTTGCCGCGCACTTTTTGAATTTGGAACATCTTAGTGTTCAGCGCCAAAGATATCGAACGCAAATATTGTGTGAATAAAGACTGGCTGGTACGAAGGCCCATAGTCGCGTCGCCGGCTGAATAAAAAAAAAGAAATAAAATTTCTAACATGCCACAAGAAATCGCAACATAATTTGAAGTTACCAGATATCAAACTGTATACAGGACATAGTTTTTGTCGTACTTCTGCTACCCTTTTGGCTGATTCTGGATCGGACTTAACTGTTCTCAAGCGACATGGAGGATGGAAGTCGAGTGCTGTAGCAGAGGGGTATTTAGAAGATTCCATTGAGAACAAGGCGAAAACATGTGAACGCATCGTGGAAAACATTAAATTGCAACCTTCAGTTAATCCATCCATGCCACTGTCGCCGCGCCCATCTACATCCAAACAAGGAGATTCATCGTCACATTTTCCTCAAAATGAGCCAGATTCGGACATTATTTCAAACACGCAGAATATAAAATCTACAACAATCTCTATTCCTAATAAAACTGTAACAATAAATTTTTATAATTGCGAAAATGTCTCAAACATGTAAATATAAGTTTTTAGTTGCTTTATTATTAGATACTATTTAATTTTAATAAGTAGGTACGGTCACGATACTTCGCTGTGGTACATTTTGTCGACAAAATCCCTTAAACGAATCCTGCTACATTACACGTACAGTAATGATCCTTCCCGGTGATACATTTTGTCGACAAAGTCCTACGGTTGCCGTCAAACACTGAGCGCAAGCGATTTTAGCCTTAGTGATGGTTCACCGGAATGTTTGCTGATAGTACCTACCGCTGCCATCGAACATTGAGTGCAAGCGATTTTAGCCTTAGTGATGGTTCACCGGAATGTTTGCTGATAGTACCTACCGCTGCCATCGAACATAGTGCAAGCGATTTTAGCCTTAGTGGTGGTTCACCAGAAAGATTATGCAAATCTTGGACGAATAAAAAAGGCGGACGGAATCTCGCTAAGCAAAAAGTAAAGCACCCATAGTAAGACTCTCGTGTGACGGTAGTCATTAACGTAGTTTCACAAATAAAATAACAATATATAGCTGGTGTGTTAAAATTATGTCGAAATTATAGTGGGTTTAGAAAAAAACGAAGTGCTTCAATCTTTTCTTAGCGAGATTCCGTCCGCCATTTTTTATTCGTTCGAGATGTAAATATCTTCCCTCGACAAAGTTGAGCCAAAAGAATTTGATAAGGTTACAGATATAATTTTATTGTCGCCTTTATCAACGTCATTTGGAAACATTCGACAGCAAAAGGAAATCAGAATGATCGTATCGATGATTAAATTAATATAAATGAATTTCGTGACTCGAGATACGATTTTATGGCACAAATAAAATGTAATTTTGGGCGAATACATGGCGCGACTACGAAATCCGATCGGTATTAAAAAAACCGGGTTAAGGGTTCCGTACCTCTCAACGACCTGATACCCCATAAAAACTGATTTAATTTACGAGAGTTTATTAAAAGACATCAACGCACAGTGCGCGAAATATGAATTTTTGCATGTCTTTCTTACGCAGGTACTGCCACATATGTCTATGTTTGTCTTATTTTTTGTATTTGTTGCTAAACTACATAATATGCACTATAATCTGACTAAGTTTGACGCTGGTATATATTACGGTTTTGAAGATAGAGCAAAAACAAAAACGTTGAAAAAAATGCATGTTTTTTGAGGTTTCTTGTATGGGGACCCCCTTTGGTTTTAGACTTTTTTTTGTTTTTAGTATTTGTCGTGATACATCTCATAGCAACACATATTCTGAGGAAATTTCAACCGGTTACCTATTACCGTTCAAAAGATACAGCACTGTGACAGACAGACGGACGGACGGACAGCGTAGCGAGAGTAATAGGGTCCCGTTTGTCACCCTTCGGGTACGGAACCCTAAAAAATAAGAATCTTGGACGTATTAAAAAATATAGACGGAGTGCTGCGAACAATCATAGTGAAGCCAAAACAACCGTGCTCCTCCGTGTACAAAACAGTGCTCACGCACACACATGCTCATCAAATCGTGCTCACCGCTCTCAGTACACATGTCGCGGCATCGTCCAGTAAGCATTTCCAAAAACAAATATCTTTCAAGCGCATGTGTGTGCGTGAGCGCTGGTTTGTACACCCTCCGTGTACAGTACAGTTTTGTTGGCTTCACCATAAGTTTTCACAGCACTTCGTCTATATTTTTTACTATGTCTGTGCTCGAAGTGTGATCTTTCAATGTTCCGTTGCAAGAGAAAGATGGCGCTAGTCATTCTGTATAGCTTTATCCCTCTCTCAGTTTGGGACAGTAATGATACTTAGCTTTCAGTGGGTTTTCAAAAACGACGGCTCTGATCTCGGGTGATACCAAATATTTGGACATTTTGTAAAACGATAGGCCATTACTGCAATACTGCAAAACAAAAAGGGATGCCTGAATTTTCCCAATTCGACCTTTATTTAGTAGTAGATGTCGTAGTAATATACCATGTCATAGAATGCTTATCTGGCTAAGCCGTTGGCTGTCGTTCCACTAGTTTTGTAATTTCACAATACTCTCTTATTCTTAAAGTACACGACTTATGACGATTTTCGTTGCGATAGTTTTTTTTTTATTATAGTTTAGAATAGAATAGAAAAACTTTAATTCGAGCAAAAGAACTCGTATAGGGTTAGTAACAATTTTATTATCTTAAACCTAGGTGTTAGTATACAGTTATAAATTTTGACACATGTAACTGACAGCAGTGGATTATATATGGACAATCCACTCTGTCAGCTATCATGTTCAGAACCCTGTTGGAGCTGACCATGACTCGTGCCACCAGTGATGCTGCACGCTTGCGCATTATAGTGTAGAAGCAGTCTACATGCGCCGCTGCAAACATCCCTGACGCACTGCAACGCCAAGGCAGCCCCATCAGTTTTCTGAACGCGTTATTATATTGGACTCGAAGGGCCCCACACGATGCTTGCGAATACTTCTCTCAAGAGCTACACGTGTAGAAGGATGCACAGAATGCTCTAAAGAGCGTCACCTTTACGTCTGAAGTACAACGTGCAAACCTGCGGGCCACCATAAAAAAGGAAAAAGGATTTAAAGGATGGCAAAACGAGCTAAAGGCCCACCTGATGTTACTTTTGGCTACAACAGCTATTGCATATGGTATTGCAGATTGCGTTCGCCAAACTGATACATGAAGACGGAGTCTCATGTGATTGTAATTTCACCGGCACCCGTACCCTTCACACCGGAACATACACACATCCCCGGACGAACTCTCTGGCTAATAAGAGCTCTACTACTACTAAATTATAAAAGTTAAGTCAATTATTTTATTCTTTTAACGCATTTACGCATGCGAAGCGAAATCTAACAATTTTAAATTGTGGAAAGAAAAAATCTCACACGAGGAGGATTCGAACCTGCGACTCCTGGCTCAGTACGCCAGTGCTTTAGCCACTAAGCTACCGTGAACACTGCTCGTGGTATCGAAATTCTCATCCACTTGGTACGCCTTTGGGTGACGTCAAGTCGTCTTTTTTTTTTCAGATAACACTGAAAAAAAAATAGCTGCCTAGTTTAGCTATTTCAAAAAATGCCTAATTTTAATTAGTACAAACCATACTTTTGATAAAATTCCTAAACTGCAACATCTTAAAATAGTTAGTTACTAGCAACATCAGTTTATTAATCATCTTTTCATGTTACTAGCAGCTAAAATTTGTGCTACTCGACACTAAACTTTATTTTTCAGCGAAGATGTGACAATGTTATACTAACCATGTTATGTTATTAAAACTTTTATAACTCGAAAACAAATGACTGGCGCCCCGTGGTTCACGGGATATTTTTTGTTGCAAATAAGCTCCAGTATAACCCTTTTCATGGAATAGGTCGAATTATAAATCACCCTTTATACTAGCTGGTTGCTTTGTACGCGAACTAACTTGTTATAAAATAATGTGACAATAATAAGAGGTACCTATGAGGCTGGCATAGTCACAACGGTGTACAAAAGCCTCAAAAAAAAATTGATTTAAAAAAAAATCTAATAATTGTGCTCCTCAGGATGCCAGGTTTTCCATGTCCCTTTTCATCTAAATCGTTTTAGCTTTTAAGGCGTTTTGGCATTAAAAGCGATACACATCCAAACATACAAACTTTCACAATTACATTAAGTATTAGTAAAGTATGCTTTAACACCTGTTTGATGTGATAAAATGACATGGCCAGTTTGTATAAGGCTCTCTGCCTAGCAAACTTTTAGAAAAGTTCATGTACTAATATGAGTTTTGCTTTTTTGGATTCAGGGATCCCTAAAATTATTATTTGTATGAGTTACATAGTCCAAAAACTTCATTTTTTATATATTTGTAAAAAATATGTCAGATAGTCATTATGTTTAAACTGTTCAATATTATGTTTTTAATTTCGATTTTGCTTTTTTGAATGGATAAGTAACATAATAATACTACCCGACTCGTACTTGGCCGGTTTTTTGATGATCTAGTTATGCTTAAAAAGCATAATCGATTATCAAAATAATCGAATCGATAAATCATTATATTAAACAAGCTAAACAAATGTCAAACTCAACTTGTTACAGATCACCTGTCAAATTGTTACGTTTTGCTATAGCTAAGAAAAATTAAAAACAAAAAAAGTGGAAAATATAATTAGTAATTATTACTCATGATTAAAAAAAAATTAATATTATGATCAATATCACTATGCATGATGAACTATTATTACATTCCCGTTAATCTTTGCGCATTTTCGCGGAACGTAAATATTTTGCATATTTGCTTGTGTAGGAACAAAACGTTTACCGAAAATGGCGAATATGACCGGAAACAAATGATTAAAAAACTATTAAGAATTATGAATATACTATGAAGTTATACATAAAAATAAATAGTACAGTAATTTATAAATTAATTTTTACTGCTTTACCATTAGGCTTTTGTTAGTGTACACCCTCTACCGAGTAACTAGGCTGGAATTGGCCATGTCCTTTAGCGCTGACGAAGCAAAAGCCAATTTCATAAGCAAAACGAACACCTATTACGTAGATCCGTATCTCGCTTATTACGAATCCTTAACCGCGAGTTTTAATCGAATTATTCTCAGCCTATTGGAACGGAATAGCAAATTACAATGTTAATGAACGGTTCCACCCTCGTTCCAATTTTTTCCGTGATAATAATCGCAAATGAACCCGACAAACTTAGCTGTTATTGGACTTCTTTCTTCTCCTCCAGTAAGGAGGTCCAATGATACTTTTTATTCGACCTTCGCGATGAAATATTGCACCCCCGACAATGGGAGGTCAATTTAGGAGACCGGATAAATCATATTCAATCGGGTGAACTGAAATAAAATTAGACTAGGTAGTTTATTTTATGCAATTTAGTTTTTTTGTAAGTTGGTGAGTTAGCTGAACGACGTGGTGACGTTTGCTTGAGATATGGTTACGAATATTTATGTTCCAATTATGATAAGATCAAATTTACGAAACCACAGATTCGGTAAGTTTATAAGAATTGTTTTTTTTTGTAAATATATTAGGAATTTCCGCTGCAGGTTTCAGGTTTAATTAAGGATTGACAAATTTATTATAAAAAAAATATATATATACACGCTCAAATTTGAGTCGCTTAATTCCCGAAAAGGGGTCATTGTACTCATCATTATAAACGACTTTTCTATGGGACCAACCCTGAATTCACTAAAAAAAAATCATGTGGTCCCTACATTTTATTGATTTAAGAGAACACAAATGTAGGGACCTACAGATTTTTTTTTCGCGATTTCAGGCTAGGTCCCATAGTAAAAGTTGTTCATAATGATGAGTATAATGACTCCTTAAGAGGTTTTGAGTTATTTCAATAACACGTTGTGTAAGGGCTAGCCCCTTAATAGATACAACAGGTTCGCTGTCCATAAAGCAGACATATGCCGTGAATCATATGTCAATAAACAGGGTCACCTGTTTCGGGAATTAAGCGACTCAAATTTCAGCATGTATATATTATTAATAGTAGCCTATGCTAGCAGCTTCGCCCACGTATGATTCAGTTTATCATAGAAATAAGTTATCACGCATCCCTCCATTGGGAACTGTTTATATTCCGGAGATGAAAAGTAGCCTATTATATTAATTAATGAACCCACAATAACCAAAAGAATGCCTAATGAAGTTAATTTTTATCTGCACCTACCACATGTTGTCTTGTTGTGGCAATAAATCATTTTTCTTTCTTTCTTTTAATTCAAGTTATGGTCTATCTGTGTGCCAGACTTCTTCCAAATCTGTTCAGCCTTTTCAGCACGATAGAAAGACAAACAGACATAATTCAAACAGACACTTGCGCATTAATAATATTAGTTGGATATTTTGTTTTTATGTAGAAGATTTTATATCATACATTTTTGTTTTAAATTAATTTCACGGCACAACAATAACTTCGTTTCTTCCTTGGTTGGTTGGTCTTTGATTGGTCTTAAATTGAAACTCATTAAGTCGATCTCTCAGTCCACAAGTCGTTTAACACGAACAGAGGCGGACGGCACGAATCTACTGACAAACACGATTTATATACAAAAAAGCATCAAAGTTAATATCTATTTGAAAAGACCAACAGAACTCAAATTACAATTAGGAAGTTAAGTAAGGCAAGAAATATTGAAGTAAAAAGTTCTATCATTCAACTAAGTAACACAATTATAGAAGAACTTAAAGATTTCAACAGAATTCGTTGGTCTTAGTAAAATAAACATTACAATATATTTGGAAAACAATCGATAATAATTGTCTTTGTAACTGTAGTAAGATTCAATTAACAACACATTACAGTTACAGTAGAGACCAAACGAAATGGCACATGTAAAATAAAATGTATCAATTTGATAATTATTATTTTATTTGATTTGTACATAAAATACAATACAGAGCACGAGGAAAAACAGCAGGTTGTGCAATCAAGTCATAAGATTTATGACAGATTTCCGGTCCCTAAACTAGGTACGCAGACCTGTATCTTAGGAGTATAACAAAATTGACATAGGTAATAATAAAATAAAATATTTCCAATAGTTCATTTATAAGAGAAGCAGCGATTACCGAAGTCCGGTTTAAGAACTAAAATCATAATTCAGTCTTACGTATTTGCTACGTATTTACTTTTAAGAAAATCGCTCGAACTATGTAATAATTCGAGATTCATTAAATGACACTGATACTGTTTTGATTCATTCATTATTGAAATTCAATATTATTTGAACCCTACTAGATCACTGATATCAAAATAATATGAATTAATTAACGTAGGTACTTTATAATTTTATACTTGAAATTAACCAAGATTTTATTCAGTTACAACTCGAGAATTTTCCGGGGCCCCAGGCCCCATACAAGTTGACCAATGTCCTTTATTAAACTTAATAACGTAACTCGATCTTTATACACGACTGCCCAAAAAAGGAGTGTTATGTTTTAAACATTTTCTTTAAGATTTACTTTTTGTTGTTTCAGGGCTTTCCTCAGAATTCTGTGCGTGTGCTGCCCAAGAAAGTTGCGTCGGAAATATCAGCCGCAACTTCGGTTTAAGCAATCCCAAGTGAGTATTCGTAGAGTTTACCTAAAAGTAATAGAAACTACAGTTTTTTTTCTTTGTATAAAAAGCCCTTGAACAAAAGGAATTTCCAATTCAGTTGCAACTTTAATTGCTTTTTCTTAGATTGTCATGAATTTGTTCTTTTACTTTCAGTTGCGCACCACTCGTCGTTATTACTCATCGAGTGAACTGATGGGCATACAACAGCTCAGACAAAACTCCTGCGAACAGACTTACATATAGCGAATCAGCTCCATTTTATACGCCGCTTCGATTCTCCTTCTTATTTCCAAGTGCCTTGACGAAAAGAATTAATTCGTATCTTCCAAAAGTTTCTAGAATTTATAATGCGAATTAGGTGCCATTCGGTGTTACGGAGGAGCGATTTAATCTCAACCGATGATATTATGTAGATGAGTTGACACAGTTCATTCGGTCCGATAGTAAGGGATAGGATACACACGTCTAGAGGTACGTGCAGACTTGTTATCATGTTGCACTCTGTCTCGTGTGTCCTCGTATGCCCTCATAATTATGTGCCCTCGTCCTTGTTTACTGTCCACGCTCTTACTACAGTTTGTCTGCACTCGTGTCATCGTAAACTGAGCTAATAATATACCTCGATTCTCTAACTACTCTTCAACGCTTCTCATCCCTGTTATTATCATATACAAGGTGTATCAGAAATGCGTGGTCATATTTGAAGAGCACATTCAGGGGATGCTATCGATCAACTTTTATTATGGGACCAACCCTGAAATCATGAAAAAGAAATCAGCTGATCCTTACATTTTATCGAGCGACATCGATGATTCAGTGCTGCCCCGACAGCTGATACTTTTTTCGCGATTTCAGGTTTAGTCCCATAGTGAAAGTTGTTATGTACTATTCCCTGAATAAGCTCTTAAAATATGACCACGCATTTCTGGTAGACGTTGTATAACAACATTGCTTGATATAAAAACTGCATGGTCCTGTAACCACAGACATGGGAAAAAATATAGCCGAAGTGCTGCGAACAATCATAGTGAAGCCAACAAAATCGTGCTCCTCCGTGTACAAAGCAGCGCTCACGCACACACATGCACATCAAACCGTGCTCACCGCTCTCAGTACACATGTCGCGGCATCGTCCAGTAAGCATCGCCAAAAACAAATATCTTTCGGGTTCATGTGTGTGCGTGAGCGCTGTTCGCAGCCCTTCGTCTATATTTTTTACTATATCTGTGCCTATAACATGATGTTAATTGCAATGTTTTTCTTTTACTAATAATCGCTGGTTTGCATGACTGGGATTCAATGGATACCCTATTGTGCCGTAATAATTATGCAACGTCAATTAGTTTATAATGTTTTATAGTTTTATACCTATAATAATATAATAAATCACGCAAACTGTGTGTTTCACGCTATCATTGTGGCAGTTCATTGAAGTTCAAAGCATAATGAAATTTTAGTTTATTGAGAATACTTTCGTTACTTCAAATGTTCCCAACTTTAAAAACGGTGCCCAAGAATTTAGACTTTCCAAATTCCTTGTCTTGACTTTACGTAAATTCTCTCTATTCCTTCGTGTTGTCAGTTGCATGATTCTGATCAAATACTCCTTCCGCTTCAAACGAATCCAATAAAAAGTCTATGTTGCGAAAGCAATAAAACCTACATTTTATGGTTTCAGACTTGATTACTGTCACTTTTGTTGTAAAAGCTCATGAATAATGCGAGCTTTGTATTGCAGTACCCGGTGTCGACGATGATGTACTCGTCGGTTTCGCAGCACGAGATGTGTCGGTTGTGACATCAGGCGCGTGCAGGTACGTTCCGCGGGCCTCGGACACGTTGTTCCTGATGCAGTCATCGCCGCTCACAGCGGTCCAATCGCCGGAGCGGCGACCGTCACCCGTGCACGGACCCTTACCGTATGAGGACTATAGAACACACCTCCTTCGATGAACCCATACAGTGCGTGGAGAGACACCTGTGCGCCGACGTTGTACCTTACTGTCAGGACTCGGAATCTGTCAGTGAAGTGAGTTTAGAGAGCGATAGTAGAAACCCGTCGATCAAACGCAATGTTAGCAAGAAGAAAGTGACCTACCAAACCAAAGCGGAAGTGATCTCAAACTAGTTAGAATTAGAATAGTGTTTAATGTATAATGGCAAGAATCTACCAACTCATCATAACAAACAACATTTACTATGGAAGCAACCCTGACACCGTGAAAAAAAAACTGTGGATCCTACATTTGTGTTCAGACAAATTGACAAAATGTCCTGAACATCTGATATTTTGTTCGCGATTTTAGGGTTGCTCACATAGTAACTGTTGTTCGGTATGATAAGTAGATTCACCACTAGAAATATTTGCCATTATTAAAAGTAAGACCTTATTTAAGTGTAGATTGTTGGTGTGTCTAGTGGCTGGTCATTTTAGATTGCCTCGGTTTGAGCATTATTGGGTAGTGTTAATTACATCCAACTTAGATGCCCTCAAGTGTTGGGAAAAATTGTACACCCTCAGCTTAATTCTTTTCTTAAGGGGAATGTAGCAGCCAATTGGCGCCCCATCAGTAACAAATATTATCCCTGAATACATCGTTTATCGAAAATTGGTTTTTACTGATTGAAGTACAGGTACTGTCATTTAATCAGAAACTATGAACTCTGTAAATTATACATCGCTGTAGTTGTAGATAGAAAAAGTTCGAAAAACTGCCACTTTTGGCATTTTTTCTATCTACAACTACAGCGAACTATATTTTACAGAGTTAATAGTTTCTGATTAAACTACAGTACCTGTACTTAAATTGTTAGAAATGAATTTTCGATTTTTTTACTGATGGGGCGCCACTTGGCTGCTACGTTCCCCTTAAGGGGTAATCCCTAACCATTTGCATTGTAATGTCTTGTCAAGGGATTCTGTCACAAAAGCCGGTCATTAATTTAAATAAGTTTTGATCTCCATCAAGGTAATTTCAAATGAAACAGCAACTATAAATATTCTAGTCATAACTTTCTACGTGGAAAAATTTCAATCAGGAGCTGTGATTTACTGATTAGTTGTGTATATAGTTTACGTACAATGTACTTGAATAATTGTGTGGTATGATGTAATGTTGTCACCCCATGTAACGCTTATGTAGGATCATGTAATTGTTTAAAGTGGGAATAAATGCGCTTCATGACATTATAAATAGTACATTCCAATACTCAGCAATAACAAATATGTTTAACTGTGTTAAATAATAGTGTTAGTATCTAGTCTAGTATTGTTTTTTGCCAGCAATTTTATCATTAGGGAAAATTCATCACTTCTCTCCGTATTATTTTATAAGTGCCAGAAAAAGTTTGCTTTTTTAAATAACTTGTAATCAGTTTTTTTTTTTTTTCTTTATAATGTCCTTCATTATTAATCCGAAATATTTTTAGACGTTCATCTTTGGTTATCTACGGAAAAGAAGTCTTATTAAGTTTTAAAATTTCGAGTTAACTAAATATTCATTATTTTAACGCATTAACGCATGCGGAGCTAAAACTAAAGATATATATTGTGGAAAGAATAATTCACTTACGAGCAGTATTCGAACCCGCGACTCCTGGTTCAGGACACGAGTGCTTTATCCGCTAAACTACCGTGAACTCTGCTCATGGTTTGGAATCTAAATTCCACTGTGAATCCGTCTTTGAGAGACGTCTGTTTCAAAAAAAATTATTTAATTAAAATAAATTATTTGACTAACAATAAATTCATTGGCTATGTATTTTTTTTTGTATTCTTAACGGGCTTGCGTTTGACCGCCACCTCACCTGATGTTAAGCGATGGTGCGGTCGACGATGGTACACGCTTGCCCAGCAAAAACGCGTCACATGGTTTTTAATATCCAGCGCATGACCCAGTCCATGTCATGCATAAAGGAATAAACGTATTATGCTAATGAAAAAAAAACATTACATTTATTTTAGTAAATATCCAATAAAAGGGTACACAATATGATAAAATCAATTAATTTTTTGCTACAAAACATATTTTAACATGTAACCATTAATCATTTCGGATTAATAACCATCATTATCATCAGTTTACCCGATGACGTCCACTGTTAGACATAGGTCTCCCCAAAGCATCGCCACAATGACCGGTCCTGCGCTTTCCGCATCCAGCAAATTCCCGCGACCTTTAACAGGTCGTCGGCCTTGTGGAGGGCCTACCCACGCTGCGCCTTCCTGTACGCGGTCGCCACTCTAGAACTTTACAGCAATCCGTTCTGCAAGCAATGTGTCCCGCGGTCCCACCCACTGCCACTTAAGTTTGGCAATTCTTCGGGCTATGTCGATTACCTTCGTTCTCCTACGAATCTGCTCATTTTTTATTCGATCACGCAGGGACACTCCGAGCATAGCCCGCTCCATTGCTTTTTGAGTGACTTTGAGCCTTCGGATTAATAATGTAGGATATTACAATAAACAGTTAACAGTGTGGATATTTATCAATCTTAGATATCAATCAACTACTATATATGGGCGTATCCGTAATTGCGACATAACACCGTCAATTAAAATTACAAAAATAAATGAAATTACGTTAATTATGTAAATTTTGAAACCATTACTTTTATCGAACGGTGGTATAGCCAGCTTTAAATAACATTTACTAATACTCATTCAATCAACCAGCGTTTAATAATATTAAGTACCGTTAATTGAATGTTATGAGTACATAACCGTCAATCATGTTTATGTTGAGTTTATACACATTAATTGAATTATCTATCAAAGTATAATTAACTGACAATATAGTAATTATGCTAACCAATTATCCACATCATCATCATCATTTCAGCCCAAAAACGTACACTGCTGGACACAGGCCTCCCGCAAAAAGGAGGGATATGCCAAAATCGCCACGCTAGGCAGGCGGGTTAGCGATCGCAGTTGGTTGAATAAATACTCAGAGAACGCTCCTACGTCACCCATGACAACTACAAGATTTAACTAGGATTTTTTTTAGGGTGGTCCTATTACGTGGGACACTCAGAAAGTTTTGCGAAACTAAAAACAATTGTTCTATACGTACATATATTTTTATCAAATCTTTTCAAAGTACTTTCCACCAGCCTCTATACAAAGATTCATGCGCCTAAACCAGTTTTCAAAACACTTTTTCCAGTCCGCCGCAGACACCTCGTTTACAGCCTGCTCGAACGCAGCCAGCGCATCTTCCGGCGACGAAAATTGTATCCCTTTGAGCTGATTTTTTATTTTTGGGAATAAAAAGAAGTCACACGGTGCTAGATCAGGGCTGTAAGGAGGGTGACCCAGGAGTTTGACTGGCGTGCTGTCCAGGAAGTCCCTCGTTTTGAGTGCGGTGTGCGCAGGTGCATTGTCGTGGTGGAGCAGTAGCCCGCGGAGCCCTGTGTTTGGTCGCTTGTTGCTTATAACAGAGAAAACTTCTGGCAAACATTTGGTAGTATACCATTCGGCATTAATGCTTCTTTGATCCCGTAAGGGAATTGATACCAAGTGGCCAGTCAAATTAAAAAAGCTAGCGATCAAAATCTTACCCCCGCTTCTAGATCGCTTCACTTTGGTAGGCGTTGGCTCATTTTGAAACACCCAAACAGTCGACTGGCGCTTGGTTTCTGGGTCGTATTGATAAATCCAGGACTCATCACCTGTAACGATGTCGTAAACACGCCGAGACGAGCCTGCTTCAAATTTGTTAAGCATATCACGGCACCATTCCACCCGGGCCTGCTTCTGAGCATCGGTGAGGTTGTGCGGCACCCAGCGTGATACTATCCTCCTCACGCGAAGATGGCTGTGTAGAATCTCGTGAACGCTTCCCGATCCAATCTTCAATATGTGTTGAATCTCCTGATATGTAATTCGCCTATTGTCTTGGATTAAATTTTTCACTGCTAGCACGTTTTCTTCGGTAACAGCCGTCAAAGGGCGACCGCTTCTTTCGTCATCCCCCAAAGTTGGTCGACCGCGCTTGAATTCGTTATACCAACGATACACGGTTGCCTTGGAAGGGCCTTCATCCATGAATGCCATTTGAAGTCTATCGTACGATTCATCCGGTTTCAGGCGACACTTGAAATCGTATAAAATCATAGCTCTAAAATGTTCCCGGCGCAGATCCATATTTCAGTGAGACACAATACTTTGAATTAACTCGCAAAAAATGTGGAGGGAAATTTTGAAATTGGAACTTACTTATTTTTACTTATAAATAATCATATTTTAAAATAATAAAATAATAATAATAATATAATAATAATATATTTTAATCATTTTTTATATTTTTTTTTTTTTTTTTTTATAAGGGCTCCAAAGTCTTCGCAAGAGACCTGTCTATTGGGCAGAGCCAGCTTGCAAAACTGAGGACCGACGATGGCAGAGTCGTTTCCTCCAAGCCAGAGCTATTGAAGGAGGTCGAGAAGTTCTATGGACAGTTATACACGTCCACCCGGAAACCCGCTGTAAATCGGGCTAATGACCCAAGAGCTCGATTGACCCGACACTATACCGAAGATATCCCGGACGTCAGCCTGTACGAGATTAGGATGGCTCTAAAGCAGCTCAAAAATAACAAGGCACCGGGTGATGACGGAATTACGGCCGAACTCCTGAAGGCGG
Organism: Asteroscopus sphinx; assembly: GCA_949699075.1. Taxonomy (NCBI): domain Eukaryota; kingdom Metazoa; phylum Arthropoda; class Insecta; order Lepidoptera; family Noctuidae; genus Asteroscopus; species Asteroscopus sphinx. The sequence goes on along the minus strand of OX453022.1, from coordinate 12,050,360 downwards.
GTGGAAAACCGATCCTTAAGGCCCTTCAGAAGTTATTTGATTCCGTCATTCTCGAGGGGAGAACGCCACAGGCATGGAGCAGAGGTGTGGTGGTACTCTTCTTCAAAAAGGGCGATAGTGCTCTACTGAAGAATTATAGGCCCATCTCACTTCTGAGCCATGTCTACAAGCGGTTTTCGAGAGTCATTACGAACCGTCTTTCGCGCAGGTTTGACGACTTCCAGCCTCCCGAACAAGCCGGGTTCCGAAAAGGCTTTAGCACCGTAGACCACATACATACGCTGCGTCAGGTTATACAGAAGACCGAAGAGTATAACTTGCCTCTTTGTTTAGCGTTTGTGGACTACGAGAAAGCCTTCGATTCGATCGAGACTTGGGCGGTACTACAGTCTCTTCAACGGTGCCAGATTGACTATCGGTACATCGAAGTGTTAAAGTCTTTGTATGAAAACGCCACTATGTCAGTCCGATTACAGGACCAAGCCTCGAAACCTATCCTTCTGCAGCGAGGTGTGAGACAGGGAGATGTGATCTCTCCGAAACTGTTCACTGCTGCATTGGAGGATGTCTTCAAGGTTCTGGACTGGAATGGGCTAGGCATTAACATAAACGGCGAGTACATCACTCACCTTCGGTTTGCCGACGACATAGTAGTCATGGCTGAGACCATGGAGGACCTCGGTACAATGCTCGATGACCTCAGTAGAGCTTCCGATAGAGTGGGTCTTAAAATGAATATGGACAAGACAAAGGTTATGTCGAATTCCCATATAGCACCCATTCCCGTAAGCATCGGAGAATCTACACTCGAAGTTGTTGACGATTATGTATACCTAGGACAAACTGTCCAGCTAGGTAAGTCCAACTTCGAGAAAGAGGTCAATCGTCGAATCCGACTCGGTTGGGCAGCGTTCGGGAAGCTACGCAATATCTTCTCGTCCAAAATACCGCAGTGTCTCAAGACGAAAGTCTTTGACCAGTGTGTGTTGCCAGTAATTACTTACGGTACTGAAACGTGGTCGCTCACAATGGGCCTGATAAAAAGGCTCAAAGTCACTCAAAGGGCAATGGAGAGGGCTATGCTCGGAGTGTCCCTGCGTGATCGAATCAGAAATGAGGAGATTCGCAGGAGAACGAAAGTAACCGACATAGCCCGAAGAATTGCCAAACTTAAGTGGCAGTGGGCGGGGCACATTGCTCGCAGAACGGATGGCCGATGGGGCAGTAAAGTTCTGGAGTGGCGACCGCGTACTGGAAGGCGCAGCGTGGGTAGGCCCCCCACAAGGTGGACCGACGACCTGGTGAAGGTCGCGGGAATCCGCTGGATGCGGAAGGCACAGGACCGGTCGTTGTGGCGATGCTTGGGGGAGGCATATGTCCAGCAGTGGACGTCTTTCGGCTGAAATGATGAATCATATTTTCGAAAAACATTATAACTGGCCAGTCTCCCATATATAAAAACTTTTTTTCGCAATACTTTCTGAGGGGCCTGGTATTTGTGTCGAGCACCACACGGAACGCCAAAATTTAATATTATAGTAGGATATTTAATATCCTACTATAATAATAATATAAATGCGAAAGTAAGTATGTTTATTTGTTCGTTTGTCCTTCAATGAAATGATGTACCTATGCAAATTCAGTTTAGATTGTTAATGTAAGAGTAGACCTTAACTCGCTTAAATTTTAACCAAATTATAATTATCACTTATTTCAAAACGTTACTGCGTAATCAATTAATTTGTAACTTGTTTTAAGTCTCCGTCAAGGTCATCAATTCTTCCCACCCCTAGATACGGTCGTGACCCCTCTCTCTGGAAAATGGATGAACTTTAAAGACTGATTGGAAATAAATGATAGGTACAATTATTCCATGGGAGTGAAATAATAGTTGCAGCTATCATTTATTTGTTTTTCATAACCTTTTAGATTACCAAACGCCGTAAACAAACATACACATTGTGTTTTTGTTTTTGACACCGTTGCATGAAAGTGTAAATTATAGGTGTCACAAAATAATAAGCCTGATTTGACACGTCATGAAATGTTCCGTGTAATAAGTAGGTTCTTTCATCGTAGGTGTAATCAGACTTGGCTCACTTGGTCACGTGAACCGTGAAACCACGCACCCCTACGCACCCGTACTCGGCACTCGCAGCAGTCTTCCAGTGAAATATTATAACCTCTTTGGTGTACGCAAGGTACGTTTTTGTATTAGTTCTGTGTGTGACCGATTTATAACTATTTCATATTCTCTGGCTGATTAGAACATTTTACAGTATTAGTTGGCATTATGTCAAACCTGCTGCCGAATTGCTTAGCTCACTCGCGATCGCAATCATCTGGATTTCAATGTTCATTGCTCCGTGTGTTTTGACAATCCATGTTATCGGCAACTACGTACCACGCAATGAATGTTGCTTTAATTTCAAAATGAAAGCTTTAATGTCAAAGTGAATGCATTACACAATTGCCCCACTGGCCTATTTCTTTGTGCCAGGTATAATGTCATTAAAGTTAGTTTCTACAGTATTTCTTAGTTCGTACTTTAAACAAACAGTACAAAATATTATCTAGTCCTTATTTTATTTAACATTATTTACATTTTTACATAACAGTTTCATTGTTTCGTATCAAACCACACCTACAAAGTTTTGTCTAATCATTTTATTATTTTCTCAATGTATTATCTAGTCACATTAGGCACATACATGTTTTATTTTGTACCTTTTTATATTCAAAACAACTAAATACGTAAAATAAATAACTGCTCATATATCTGAATACGAATTTAAGTTTTAGTTACCTACATTATGTATACACGATCTAACTAAATGTATTTAAAAAAAATACACTATTAATTATGTAACCAAATAAAATGCTATTACGTAAATAGAGGTTTCAAATGTCACATTTATATCAATTACAGACTTTTGTATAAGAATCTGTATGTTTTTTAATAACATGGCATGCTCTTTGCAAAAGTTTTAAACTTATTATTGTGAGGATCTATAATAAGTAAATTTCTTGTAATAATTGTTAATTTTGTAATTAAAAGCTGCCACTGAAAAGCACGCTATAATAATGTAACATTTAAAGTGGATGTATAAAGGCAAAGGTAATTAGATACTCTTATAAGTAGTACACGTATCTATTATTCCTGTAAGATGTGTCTTGGAATGCTTTTTAATTGAGCATCAAAACAACAATTAGATAAACGTGTAACATTTCTGCCATAATTTTTAAGATAAACTTGTGTAAGAGCTAACATTTCTGCCATTTATTTTTCGTGCATATTTATACTTATACCCGTGATTGCGATTGGCGTATAAAACCGTTACTTTTCAGGAGCGAAAAAAGCTTTTTTTGTTTAATCATTTCTTTTCTTTCATTTTAATCGATCATTTTGAGATAGAATAAATTAAATTAAATTATTTATTCTGCAAATTGGATTTATGAAATTTTACAAGTCAGTTCTTTTAAAAACTAGATGGCTTCGGTATTTCCTATGAGAGAAGAAACGCCGAAACAAACTCAGGGATCAAAGTCTCTTTTAGAGTCCAGATATTTCATCATCCTCATTATCATTCAGCAGGATTCGAACCTGCGACTCCTGGCTAAGTACTCAGTTATTAGATTTCGCTCCGCATGCATAAATGCGTTAAAAATAGTAAAATAACGTTACTTTTTGTTTACATAATTTGAGAACCTAGTTTGTTCAGAATTACTAGGAGAACGGTGGTCTTCAAGGCTCGAGTGAATAGGTTTTTGCTGGGCAAGCGTGAACCATCGTCGACCGCACCATCACTTAACATCAGGTGAGGTGGCGGTCAAACGCAAGGCCGGCTAAGAAAAAAAAAAAGAAAAAAACAGAAAAAAAGGGAATAAGAAGGAATAGAGAGTGCACCTGTGTTTGCGCACACACTTGTGCACTATAATATGTCCCGCGCAGATGGTTAGTCTCCATTGAGATTGGCCGCCGTGACCGAAATTCGGCCGGGAGGACATTATTATCTCCTTTATTCAGTTATCAACTTATTTAATACATATTTAAATATTTTTTATAAAAAAAAAATTGAAAAATATAAAAAATATTGTTCCACCGGCATCGGGAGCAGGGTCCTACATTATTGTTATTATTAGTAGAAGAAAAAGTGAAAAATGTCATGCAGGGACTACCTGATGCACGGAAACTAATCGAGATGAACTTCCTGGAGCTTAAGGTCCTATTCACGATCCACTGATGTACTGAATTTAACTGTAATAACCAAATTGACTTTCAAATTTTTTGAAGTAAAACTTATTTAGGCACGCTTGACTTGGGGAGTAAGCTGGTGAATGCGTTACGAAAAGTGTGCCGAACGGAGGGGGTAGTGCGGGACGCGGGGAACGAGGCGTGCGCGACGGCCGGCCACGACACAGCGCCGCGCCGCCGCGCCGCACCGGCAGAGCACACGCACGCCGCGCCGCCATTCCTTTGTTCTCATTGAAATAGTATTGAGGGAGATATAAGTTCATCAACTCAGCCTATCGCAGTCCACTGCTGGACATAGGCCTCTCCCAAGTCGCGCCACAACACTCGGTCCTCTGCCTTCCGCATCCAGTCCCCCCCAGCCACGTTTTTCAGGTCGTCGGTCCACCTGGCGGGGGGGCGCCCTACGCTGCGTTTGCCGATTCGCGGTCACCACTCAAGGACTCGTCTGCTCCAGCGGCCATCGGTCCTTCGACAGACATGGCCAGCCCACTGCCACTTCAGCTTACTGATCCTACAAGATATGTCGGTCACTCCGGTTCTCCCCGAATAATCTCGTTTCGGATTTTATCCTTCAAAGAAACTCCAAGCATAGCTCGCTCCATAGCTCGCTGAGCGACTTTAAATTTGTGGACTAGCCCAACTGTCAGTGTCCTCGTCTCCGCACCGTAAGTCATGACAGGCAGGATGCACTGGTTGAAGAGCTTTGTCTTCAAACTTTGCGGTATACTTTGCGACGAGAAGACTTGGTGAAGTTTGCCAAATGCTGCCCATCCCAAACGGATCCTTCTGTCGGCTTCTTTCTCGAAGTTGTGCCTACCAAGCTGAATTATCTGCCCTAGGTAGACGTACTCCGTTACAACTTCGAGTGCCGACCCTTCGACGAATATCGGCCTCGGCATGACATGCCTATTGAACATGACTTTAGTCTTGTCCAGATTCATGCCGAGGCCGACACGCCGAGAGGCTCCGTTTAAGCTGTGCAGCATTTCGCCCAGTTGTTCCAGCGACTCAGCCATTACAACGATGTCATCGGCAAAGCGGAGATGTGAGATGTTCTCGCCGTTGTCGTTGATACCCTGTCCAGTCCAGTCCAGTGTCTTGAAGACGTCTTCCAACGCGTTAGTAAACAATTTTGGGGATATGACATCCCCTTGTCTCACCCCTCTGCGCAGTTGGATAGGCTTCGTCTTTTGGTCCTGGAGCTGAACAGTCATGGTAGCAGCGTTGTATAAGTATCTCAGCATCTCTATATACCGTTCATCAATGTGACATCGATGCAGAGCATCCAGAACTGCCCAAGTTTTGATGGAGTCGAATATATATAAGTTAATATGAATAGATATAAGTTAGTGAAGATTTACTACAGTCGTGTGGTCTAAAGCACACTCGTTTTTTTCTTGGTTAAATGTTACATGGTATAAAAACTATCCCAATCGATTCTCCTGGTGATTCTGAACAATTTATTTTCTCAAATTGCGTAAACAAAAAGTAACGTTTTATAGTTCAATTTTGAAAACCCATGTCCCTTTACCCCTATTGAAATTACGGGGTATCGATTTTATTTTCTTCGTGGCTACATCCAACATGAATCTCTCCAAGACGTATCTTTCATGAATATTGTTAGCAGCTCGGACGAATAAAAAAAGGCGGACGGAATCTCGCTTAGAAAAGATTGAAGCACTTAATTTTTTCCTAAACCCACTATAATTTCGACAGCATTTTAACACACCAGAAGGTTTATTTTTATATTATTTGAGACATTACGACAACGAGATTAATTGTTGCGTAATCGCGGCTGTTTGTCTTACTATAGGTGTGAATGTGTGCGTGCCCGTACTTTTAAGCAAGCCTACATACTATGGGTGCTTCACTTATTGCTTAGCGAGATTCCGTTCGCCTTTTTTTATTTATCCGTGGTTAGGAGATGGTTAGCTCTGATAATGTATAGCTCTCAAGGTCTTACTAGTCTCAATGTTTCAAAACCTTTATTTCTCATGCCAGTGTGCCTGTCTTACTTAACGCAGTAGTACCTAATACTGTACATAACTACTCAGTTAATGTTTTAAACCTTATATAAATGTATACTTCTCGCTACAAATAGGTAATAATTATATTTCAATATTGTGAATAAATTATATGTGTAAAACTAATTTAAAATGGGTTGTCGTATAAATTTATATAAAGTATTTTTTCTATGTGATTGTTTCATTTGATAAACTTCCCCTATGAAGAGAGATTTACGAGTAAAAATTACTGTGTAAGTATAGCAACGTATAAAACTTATCCTATAGTAGTAACTGGATGTAAGAAAGAAAGTAAAACAGTTCAATAACCTGCTAATCATACTAATATTTTAAATGTGAAAATTTGTGAGTGTGTGGATGTATCTTTGTTACTTCTTCACGCTGAAACGACTGAACGGATTAGAATGAAATTTGTCACAAAAATAGACCATTTCCTGGATTAACATCTAGGCTACATTTTATCCCGGGAAGATAAACAGTTCCCGAGGGATGCGCGGTAAACGACAACGTTGTCAAAGCCACAGGTGCCCTCTATTAATATTATAAACATGAAAGTTTGTGAAGATGTTTGGATGTTTTTTACCAAATCACGCGTAAACCGTCGAACGGATTTGGATAAAACTTGGCACACAGATAGACCATTAGCCTACTTTTTATTCCGATAAGAATAACAGTTCCCGAGAAGGATGCACGATAACATATTTCTGTGATAAGCTGAATTACAAGCAGGCGAAGCCGCGAGCGTAGACTAATAGAGAAAAAGGATGCTTTTGTCTTCTTTATATCAAAATTTCCTACAACGAGAAACAGCTGACTAATAATATTATATTTAATAACACTGAACATAACATAACATCACGCCTGTATTTCCCCGAAGGGGTAGGCAGAGGTGTAATAATACACCCACATTTCGCCAGTTATGTCATAGTCCCATGTAATAGGGGGTGAGCCTATTGCCATTGACCGGGCTCAAATCCAGACTCCGGGGTGCTACTGAGAATTTCCTAGTGAAAAAACCCAATAACACTTTGCCCGACCCGGGAATCGAACCCAGGACCCCACGCTCAGCAGTCGCGCTTGCAACCACTAGACTAACGAGGCAGTCATAATTATTATATTTAATTCGCTTCACAAAACCTTAAAATATGCTACATTGAATAAAAAATAAATGAAATTGACAGCAGCATTCATTTGTTGGATACGATTTAGTTTGAAAAATTAACTTTTAAAATATATCATATTCATAATATTAAATATAAAAGACAAGAAAATGTGTAAATAAAATCCACATAATAAGACTCAAAATCAAAACCACTAGCCCGAGGGCTAAAACCATTCCCGAAGATATTGTTATCTATAACAATATTCGGCGAGCCCTTTCACAAGTACATACCATTGAATTTTGTACCAAAATTCTTTTACATTAACTTTGTATTAATACGATGTCATTATTACGGACACAAAGAGCTTTCAAAACATTAAATGATACCTATATAATTATAAAGCCTTCGGGGTTAAAGGGTGCTGGAGAAAGAGTTCCAAATGTTTACTTTTTAATACTTTAAAGCTTTAAAAAGCTTTAGATTTTTCATGTATTCTGAGAAAAATAACTTGATGTTCCCTTAAGTAATATAACATAATCACCCCATTACTGCCCCACTGCTGGGTATGGGCCTCATACAGTACGAGTAAATAGTATAACTTTGTATGTACAAGCTCCGTGTGGTGCCGGACATAAAGAATTGCCTACCCTATATCTTCTCATGGGTGTCGTAAAAGGCACTAAGGGATTCACCAGAGGATGGGCAAGAGCATTCTCCGAGTATTTAAACAACCAACTGCGATCGCCAACCCGCCTGCCAAGTGTGGCGATTATGGCATATCCCCCCTTTTTGGGGGAGGCCTATGTCCAGCAGTGGACGTCTTTCAGCTGAAATGATGATGGTAAAATAGTATAACTAAACTTCATGATATAGATAAATTGACTTTCATCTATTACTAAGGCGGTTCTCCTATGGTGACGAAAGTCGGAGCAACACGCCGCTTATCTGTACCTATATCAGCACTTCTCTGCGACAGCCGTGGGCGATGCGTGCCGTGTGCGACTCCATACAATTCAGTGCGAGCTAAAATCGTTCTGACGCGTGTCTTTTTGACATACTTCACCATGAGAAAACCGCCAAAAATTATACAAAAAATATACACATCACACTCGGCAAATGAGTTGAAAATCAAAACAAGTTCCTTGTAATTTTTTTACTTATTAATAAAAAATTGTAATGGAATTTGCTAATAAATTACACTAGAAAGCAAAAAAAATATTTACTTGCATACAAAGAGCAGAAGAGAAAAAATTGGTGTGGATTAATTTTGCTGATAGGGGTGCATCAAAAGAGCCGATTAGAAGTGATTGGGGTGCATGAATAGAGTGAGAGGGGGTGCATGGCAGGTAGCGTCACAGGTGGACCACTTGGTGACAACTCGTTGCTCGCATGCTTGCCAACATACGAGTCCCGAGTGGCCCGCGCGCTGCCCGCGAGTTGTCCAACCGAGGCAATGCGTCAGCGATGCGCCGCTCCCCCACCCACCTTTCATTCCCAGCCGTTCTTTCGAACGTATCGTTTTTGTTTTCAAAATGAATAAAGACTACTTGGAAATTCGTCGACCATGCGATGTCCACTCGTCAACCACGCGACGTTCACTCGTTGACAACGCGGCGTCCACCCGTAGACCACCTGTCGACAACGAGTGGACGCCGAACGATGAGGCGATGCTGGTCGAGTGCCGGGTGGCTTAATGAGCTGTGAGCCTGTGACCTTTACTCAAGTACTTTTGGCGTACCCTGATCAGTCAGTTTTGCTACTATCCTTGATATCCTTGGTTGGCAACACGACCGCAAGACGCTATCCATCTAATCTTTGCTCGTCGACATTACATTACAGAATTACTCTCGTAAAACTCGTTCCAACATGAGAGAAACGATTTTCTTGCAAATAAATCATTCAATAAAATTACACTACCCACAACATGTGGGCCACATCTGTGCTGCCCGTCTCGTATATATTCTCAACACAAACAAAACAAGCCAAAACACACGGACGGCCCATTTCACACCGTATACGGACCAAGACAAACAAACAAGAAAAACAATAACGACCCTATAGACAACAGTTTACACAGGACTTAATGAGGATTAAAGTGTTATCCTAATATTATAAATGTGAAATTTTTTGAAGATGTTTGGATGTTTGTTACTCAAACACGCTGTAAGAGCTGAACGGATTTGGATTAAATTTGGCATACAGATAGAACATAACCAAGATTAACATATAGGCTACTTTTTATCCCGGGAAGATAAATAGTTTCCGAGACATGCGCGATAAACAACTTTCAAGCCAGCGAAGCCGTGGGGCTTATGCTAGTGTGAAATAAAACAGCTATGAAGATTTAGAAACCATAACCATCTAAATAAAGTATCGTCATAAAGAAAATAGAGTTGTGCATGAAAATGGTACGAAATAATAATTGATTCTGGGGATTATGAAATAACTTCTCGATATTTTATAAACAACGATTAAAATAAAAACTTTCTTTATTCCACGGTCACCTGCCGCCGTATGCATCACATAATATTTCCCGGAGTACCCCGTATTGTGCAGAAGACGGTCATCGGGGGAGTTAGTTGGATAAAATCCCACACAACCCGGGCCTCCTTTTGAAGGTCTCCTCCTCAGAAACAAATAAAGTACTGAAGAAGGCCGCTAGGCTGAATGGAATGCGGATGGCTGAGAACCAGGGCTTGTGACGAAGAGAGATAGATACCAGAGGAAACAAGGGACTGTGAAGAGCCGAGTTAATAATTTATTAAATCAAAACCTTTCCTTTATGTATTCAACAATAAAACACCTCACTTTCGGGCTTCGCACTTCAAGGCTTAGTTCGAAAAAATATTAATTTACTTTATATGTAGGTACGGTCAACTGAACATCAATGTTGATAAACCAGTATAAGCAGAGCCTGTCATGTATGAAACTTACACACTAAGCCAGTTCCGCTTATGATGGTTTATTTACCACTGATATGCGGTGACTGTACAAGTTCTCCACGTTTACAATAAGTTCGGTGCAAAGTTAAAATGAGCAAACAAAGTGGCATAAACAATAAAGCTTGTTACTTTTTGACGTCAGAAACGTTCCTTTTTCGAATCGCAATACATTTTATATTTATTTTATTTCACGAACAAAGATAAATAAAAACAAATGCAAAATTCAATCGAACATGCTTATCGGGTTTGAAGTCATAAAAGTATGTTCTTTGATGTTTAATCTGAAAGAAATATGAAAAAACGCTAAGCAATACGAGAATACATTTTATAACCCTTTCCTCGTCGCAATAGTCCTGTATGAACGCCGTGGATCACATATGATTCACGGCATATGTCTGCTTTATGGACAGCGAACCTGTTGTATCTATTAAGGGGCTAGCCCTTACACAACGTGTTATTGAAATAACTCAAAACCTCTTAAGGAGTCATTATACTCATCAGTATGAACAACTTTTACTATGGGGCCAAATCTGAAATCGCGAAAAAAATATCAGTTTTTGCCTACATTTGTGTTCACATAAATCAACATCAGATCAGCAGATTTTTTTAGAATCTGAAAGGATTAAGGATTAGAATCTGTGACTTCTGGTTCAGTACACCAGTGCTTTAGCCACTAAGCTACTATGAACTCTGAGTAAATACGTCTTGTAATGTATTTCTTTACGTAAATGAAAGTCAAATTATAATCCACTAATAAATTCTAAAAAAAAAACTGACGACTGCAAAGTTAGTCGAGTCGGTTAAGAAACATGTTTCTTAATAAGATATCACTGACGTCACCCAAAGACGTATAGTGGAGGATAATTTCGATACCACGAGCAGTGTTCACGGTAACTTAGTGGCTAAAGCACTGGCGTACTGAGCCAGGAGTCGCAGGTTCGAATCCTGCTCGTGAGCGATTTTTTCTTTCCACAATTTAAAAATCTTAAATTCTAAAAACTTCTAGAAAAAAAAAATTCGCCTCTGAAGGTGTGAGCCAGCATCGAACTCTGACCCTCCTGCATAGAAGGCAAGCGTTCAACAACTATCACTGCTGCTGCATAATTACATGGCTTTTTTTCTACAAAACAAAACTCATACTTGACCTTTCAACCGTGTAAACAACACACATAGGTTTACATTTTTTCTCTAATAATTCAAATTATAAAAGAAAATTGGTAATTCTGAACAGAATTGCTCAGATGGAATCGTGCTATTCGCGTGCCAATCCGATATAATGTAATCATTGCTGTGGCGGTGCATATGAGAGTCGGTAAGCCAGCAAACGTGGATGCTATTGGAAAAACAATATGAAACAAAATGAGAAATAAATGAAAATGAATAAGGCCGCAGACAGTATAAGGCTGTCTTTCCAACTGGGATGTGCGCAATAGCAAAGTGGTGAATGAGGAAAAGAAACGAACGAACGAAGGAAGCGAACGAGTGAACGAGGACAATAAAATTGGTTCATTTTGCTAGCCTCGTAAAGCGCCTTAGCTCTCCTACAGGTGGTTTAATTTGTTCCACGCTCACCGCTTAGCTACCCCGCACATCCCTGGTGATTAGGTATACACACACACGCATAATGTAGGGTAGGCCCCCCACAAGGTGGACCGACGACCTGGTGAAGGTCGCGGGAATCCGCTGGATGCGAAAAGCGCAGGACCGGTCGTGGTGGCGATGCTTGGGGGAGGCCTATGTCCAGCAGTGGAAGTCTTTCTGCTGTAATGATGATGATGATGATGATGACACACACATAATTATCACGCCTGTTTTCCATTGGGGTAGGCAGAGACTATGAATTTCACCTGCTACGATCCTGACACACCTCTATCGCTTCATTAACGTTCATTAACCTCGTCATGCATACTCGCTTACTCACTCGCTTAGAGTGTTCTTCATCAACTCAGCCTATCGCAGTCCACTGCTGGACATAGGCCTCTCCTAAATTGCGCCACAACACTCGGTCTTCTGCCTTCCGCATCCAGTCCCACCCAGCTACTTTCATCAGGTTGTCGGTCCACCTGGCTGGTGGCGCCCTACACTGTGTTTGCCGATTCATGGTCTCCATTCAAGGACTCATCTGCTCCAGTGGCCATCGGTCCTTCGACAGACATGGCCAGCCCACTTCCACTTCAGCTTACTGATCCTGCAAGCTATGTCGGTCACACCGGTTCTTCTCCAAAAAAAGGCTAGGTTAGTGTTCTTAACCTAGACTTTTTTAAGAACGTCTATGATTTGGTTGCTGTACGTTTACCAAGATCGTCTACCTCCAACTCTTTCATCCACTCTCGCTTCTTTTACTTGTTTTGTCCATCCTCTCTACATGCTGAAATCATCATAACATATTACCTTTCACAATCTTTATCACTACATGTTCGTTGACTCCCTTATCACAATTGCTTATCGCGCGTGGAAAGGCATGTAGATGTGCTTATGTAGTACAAGAAAATATTAAAATAAAGTAGCATTAGTGTATCTTAAGATTTAAGAACTAACCGATAACTCTCTCTTCGTAAGATTAATAAGGAATGAGTCCATCCATATAATCTGTTGAGGCAAGAGCTAGACCATTTCAAATACTAAAGATACTCCCTCTTATTACAAAAGTTTAGATCATATTAAGACGCTTGTTTAAACCGGGATTAAGTAAGGTTCATACATAAAAAACTTGTTTAAGCCCAGCTTAGGCTAAATCCATTTTATAATAAAGTGGACTATTTTTACATCAAAGCTCAAATGTAAGCTACGAATCATTGGCCATGATTTGCCTATAAACAATGAAATAGGGCAGAAAGGGCAACTACAATATCAGCTGATATATTATATTAACCGTTGCAGCTACAGGTACAATAAAAGGCCAATTCTCACAAACATTTTCTCCAATCCACATGGATCCTATATGGTCCTAAAAAACTAAATAAAAGATCCTATAGCTAACATTGAATAATTTATGTTTTTGCATTACAGATAATTATGTACTTTTTAGGGTTCCGTAGTCCTACAAGGAACCCTTATAGTTTCGTCATGTCCGTCCGTCTGTCCGTCTGTCCGTCTGTCCTAATCCTTTACAGCTTAATAACTTCTACAGTTATAAACATAAGTAAATGAAATTTGGTTAAAAATTGGTTTAGATATAGATCTCAATTTTAAAATAATAATAAAATCTTGATAACGTATTTTAGGGGTGGCGCCCATACATGTGAAATGGGGATGACAATTTTTTTTTCGCTGCACCCCCTCTTGTCGGGTATCATTGGATAAGTCTACTAAAATGAAGGTAATGTTTCATACATCACTTTTTTATCAGGTGTACCATCTGCGAAATATAGCCCACCAAAGTGGCTTACAATGTGTCATGTGCCATTTCCAAACTATGCAACGTAGAAACTTGTAATCTTCCACGTTGATAGACTTTTATAAATCTCTCTTTTAAAATTATTTTGAGTATAATGTGATTATAAATTTTTGAGTTATAGTGAAAAAACAGAAAAATACTTAAGACGTCCTAGTTCATAGGTCATTAACCTTAGAGAAAAATTATCTTAGCAAATAATGCTCCTTTAGTTACTTTCTATTTAAAAAAATCATAAAGAGTAATTTTGTGTTATATTGATAACACAAAGTAACAACGCCACCTAGTGACATATCGCACACCCAGAACAACACTGTATTATGTCGAAAAATCTCAAAATTGAGTTATGTCTATGGAAGAATAGCCAAAAATTTGCCGCGCATACCACGAAGACAGGCGTATTTCTATTTACAAAAATGTCCTACAGATGGCACGCTAACTCTCTATTGGTGAAGACGCGCTGCCAGAATCATACCACGAACACAAAACTATTTCTAGATGCAACTTGTCCGCCTTAGAGAACAGCACCATACCCTTTACGCAACAGTGAATTATTTTGTGATAATGCACTGTTGTTGAATGTAGTACGAAAATTACTCCGAATTATTTAGTTTTAATTCAGTATTGGTGACTGTGCTTATACAACGTATTTGATATTATTTCGAAATAGTACTCTGTTGTTGACGAAGGTATGTCAGATTTTTTGGATTATTCCAAAATGGTTCAGTGTTGTTCGTAAAAGGTGAATATCTGTGAAATGATGCACTATTGATGGTAAATATAAATGATGTCCTAATTTTATTAAAAAAACATAATAAATATATTTTTTTTACGCAGAACTGTTACTTGAATTATATTTAAAAGAAATGTATTTACAATTTATGTTGTTCTTTATTTACAAGAAGATTAATCATCTTTTTTTGAGATAATGCACTATTGTTGAATTTGAAAAATTTGTAATTGTTATTTGGCAGATGATGAGGGGTTGTGGTCTCCTGTTAATTAAAAAGGCAATGCAAGCAACCACAGTAGAAACCTGACCTTCTGTTCAACAAAACAGCGTGGAAAAGGATAACTATTGTAGCATCAACCGATGAAAGATCAGCGTTGACAGCATCAGCCGATGAAGAACATTTTACTCTGATACACTTTTTCTGCCTTTTAAACAAATACCTTGGCCTCTTTTAATCCCTAGAAGATTATCTTCTTCTTCCTCTTCGAACTCCTCGTCAGACTCCAGCTCGCCATCGTCAAGCTCCAGCAGCTCAAGTAGTTCATCTGATAAAGAATCTAATAGAGCGGGTCATTCTACAGCGAATACTCAAGGAGATTCCAATTCTACTCCGACAAACGCACCATCAACTTCCTCTGCCATTGATACTGCTCCATGAAATCCTGCTGGCTAGAAGTGTAAGATTGCTAAGAAAATTATTTTATTATTTTAACGCATTTTACGCATGCGAAGCGAATTCTAAAGATATAAATTGTGGAAAGAAAAAATCGCTCACGAACAGGATTCGAACCTGCGACTCCTGGCTCAGTACGCCAGTGCTTTAGCCACTAAGCTACCGTGAACACTGCTCGTGGTATCGAAATTATCCTCCACTGTACGTCTTTGGGTGACGTCAGCGCTAAAAGCGTATGTTTCTTTAACAAACCTTACAAAACTGATCGCTGAGTGTCAAATCCGGATTACTATTTTGAAATAAATAACAACAGGATTAGGGCATGTAAAGAGTTTTTAAGGCTACTCTGAAAATCTGTGATAGATATGATATTAAGTAGGTCTTAAAAGAACATGGACAAGACAAAGGTTATGTCGAATTGCTTTCTTAAACATAAGAGAATCTACACTCGAAGTTGTTGACGATTACCGAAAAAACACATAGGACAAACTGTCCAGTTAGGTAGGTAGGTCCAACTTCGAGAAAGAGGTCAATTGTCGAATCCAACCCAGTTGGGCAGCGTTCGGGAAGCTACGCAATATCTTCTCGTTCAAAATACCGCAGTGTCTCAAGACGAAAGTCTTTGATCAGTGTGTATTGCCAGTATTTACTTACGGCACTGAAACGTGGTTGCTCACAATGGGCCTGATAAGAATGCTCAAAGTCACTCAAAGGGAGAGGGCTATGCTCGGAGTGTCTCTGCGTGATCGAATCAGAAGTGAGGAGATTGCAGGAGTACGAAGGTAACCGACATAGCCCGAAGAATTGCCAAACTTAAGTGGTAGTGGGCAGGGCACATTGCTCACAGAACCGATGACCGATGGGGCTATGAAGTTCTGGAGTGGCGACCGCGTACTGGAAAGCGCATCATGGGTAGGCCCCCACAAGGTGAACTGACGTCCTGGTGAAGGTCGCGGGAATTCGCTGGATGCATAAAGCGTAGGACCGGTCGTTGTGGCGATGCTTGGGGAGGCCTATGTTCAGCAGTGGACGTCTTCCGGCTGAAATTATGATATTAAGACGGCGGTTTCAAAGAAAACAGATAGTGGTTTTATGAAATCTGATGCACGCCAATCACCGCAAAATAGACTCTGAAATAAAAGATAGTGTGACTAATTTCATAAATTCTGTTCCTAGAATAGAGTATCATTACCTAAGAACTCAAACTACAAGAGAATACTTCTCAAGTGATAAATTAGGCCGTTATTGTATATTGAATCTCAGTAAAAAACAGTAGAATAATAGTGCATTATTTCAGAATCAATCAGTAAAAAGCACGTAACTCGAAATAATTGTTTTTTATTTTGTTCAGTCATTTCACAACAGTGAATTAAGTAAAAAAATGCATTATTTGGCTTTATTAACGCGTTTTGAATCGACTGAACTACATAATGTTGATACGCATTGGATTCTTCACATGCAATGTTCAAAACATTTGCAATAACTTTGACGTAACATGAGATAACGGTTTTTCGTCGATTCTGAAAAATGAGCTATTTTGACTTAGTGCAGTATTGTTCTGGGGGTGCGATATGAACATACAACGTGTCCCAGAAATCAACGTCAAGCCGAAAACGGGCAATAGGCCAAGTCGTGACAGTCATTAGAAAAATATAAAAAAAAATCTTGGTCATGTACTTTTCAAATTTTATGGATTCAAAAAAAAATCTCAAAAAGTGACACCCTGTGATGATTTTTCAAGTCCTGTGGCTACAAATATTAACTTTCCGTCAGTTTTTTTTCTGTGACGTATCCATGAATAACCCTTCTGTAAATTACAGTTAAAAGTTAAAACATAACTACCTCATTTTTAAATAAAATGTTAGATTTTTGCCCAACATTGAATTCAAAATTATTACATCACCCAACTTTAACCGCGTGTAGTGTAAAAAAAAAGTACTACACTATTTTGGCAAGTAACTTTAAAAGATGGCGCGTTTAGTCTGGATTCCAAAATGGTATGCCACTTACTAATTGCTACTTCTTAATTGAGGAAAAAAAAATATGTTACTTTTAGGTAAGTTTGAAATAAAATTCAGTTGTTGGATTTCTTTAGTTATAATTTTTATTAAATCAGATTTACCGAGTTTATATTAAATGTTCGAACTGTTTGCCTTCAGCTGCACATTTGGATATCTCTTACGATACATTCTTGCTGCAGCATTGGCGTTGCATAAGCATTCTCCATAAATAAGATGCATGTTGGCGTATTCCTGTGCGGTGTATCGAGATGGCATGATAACAAACTACACAAAATACGGGATTACGATTAAAACAAGTCCGGGGTCGTCAGAAACAGTGCAGATAAATCAAAATCACAATGCGAATGAAGTCCAATAAACAAAGCCACAGTTGTAAGTATGAAGTCACTACAAATACAAAAGGATGCTTAGAAAACGAAAGAGCGTAACGTGCTGCAGTATTGCACAATTTACCTAACGCATCCCTGTTTCGCCAGAGTGGCGTATCTATCTGTTTCACTCACACAGACGAAATTATGTGTCAATCCGTCTCGCTCTTAGATAAAAGTAGCGTCACTATCTATCTCGTAAGAGATACCCAAATGCTGAGCGTTATCCCGATCATCTAGTATTTATTAATGTGCAGCTGAAGGCAAACAGTTCGAACATTTAATATAAACTCGGTAAATCTGACTTAATAAAAATTATAACTAAAGAAATCCAACAACTGAATTTTATTTCAAACGCACCTAAAACTAACAAATATTTTTTTTTCCTCAATTAAGAAGTAGCAATTAGTAAGTGGCATACCATTTTGGAATCCAGACTAAACGCGCCATCTTTTAAAGTTACTTGCCAAAATAGTGTAGTACTTTTTTTTTACACTACACGCGGTTAAAGTTGGGTGATGTAATAATTTTGAATTCAATGTTGGGCAAAAATCTAACATTTTATTTAAAAATGAGGTAGTTATGTTTTAACTTTTAACTGTAATTTACAGAAGGGTTATTCATGGTTACGTCACAGAAAAAAAACTGACGGAAAGTTAATATTTGTAGCCACAGGACTTGAAAAATCATCACAGGGTGTCACTTTTCGAGTTTTTTTTTTGAATCCATAAAATTTGAAAAGTACAGGACCAACATTTTTTTTTATATTTTTCTAATGACTGTCACGACTTGGCCTACTGCCCGTTTTCGGCTTGACGTTGATTTCTGGGACACGTTGTATATGTCATATATATGACACACTTCTTAAATTTAGCGCTGGGTGGTGTTGTTTGCAAAAACTAAAATAGCAAAGATTAATATTCGATTTGATTCGTTTGTAATTAGACCTAGGTCCTAGGGTTATAGGGTTCCTTAAGTATAAGGAACCCTATAATACTGAGCATGGCCCGACATGCTCTTGGCCGGTTTTTTTAAAGTATAGGATGGCAAAACGTGCTAAAGGCCCACCTGGTGCTAAGCGGTAAGTACTGAATAAATCTTGAACACTTTTTCGTATACTTATTAATACAATAAACGCAATACAATGCATACTTTAAGGTAAGTACTCATTAGCATTCGCGTGTAATGTAACAATTTCAAATTCGATGTTGAGCATTACATTACAATAGTGCGCCAGCTCAACGTACTAAACGAGGAGCATTCGCTTTTGTTACCGCTCGACATTGAGCACGTATTAACCGAACAGTATTCGCTTTTGTAACCGCTCGATGTTGAGCATCGTTTCTTACAAACTGCGCACGTTACAAACTGGGAACATTTATGCATGTAACTATGATTGATAAAGTTCATATTACGTAGTACATGTGGTGCGCACTGTATTGCTTAACATAACATAACATAACATAACATCACGCCTGTATTTTCCCGAAGGGGTAGGCAGAGGTGTATAGTAACACCCACATTTCGCCAGTTATGATAAAGTCCCATGTAATAGGGGGCGAGCCTATTGCCATTGACCGGGCACAATATTGTATTGCTTGGCTTAACGTATTCACTACTGCAGTATTCGAAGTTGTAATAATAAAATTTTAAACCAAGACGCACACCAGTAACACATTTGTTGCGCCAAAATCACTCACTAATGTAATGTATGATTAATTTTATTATTTTTAACCCATTTACGCATGCGAAGCGAAATCTAAATATTTAAATTGTGGAAAGAAAAAAACTAAAAGAAAAAAAAGTTTTTTTTTCTTTCCAATATTAAAATGTAATGTATGATTGTTCAAACTTGTAACATTCTAAGTCAGCGCACTGTAATGCGACGTATTCACCGGTGTAATGCACAAACTCGAACTGTAACATCGTGAATGCTCGTGGTGAGTACGATTCTTTATGGAAACACACTTTAAACGTGTAGATCCAATGCCCGTCACGATTTATCGTATTTGGCTCGGAGAGAGCCCCATGAGGGCTAGTGAGGTAAATAAATTCAAATTTATCTGAAGTTGCACCGGTCTAACTTACTTTCTATGGGCTACAGTTACTAACTTGACAGAGATTACGAGTATGTTGTGAAATGAGTTGGAAGGATGGTAGGACTTTCTAAACGATTTCATCCTCAAGCCGATAAAATAAAATAATAAAAAATAAACAACATAAAATTAACTTTCAAAAAGTAAAAACCGACTTCAAAAAGAATAAAATAATTTGTGTGAAACAGTTTAGTAAGTATGTGTCTTTGATTCGGCTGGCACCGACTTCTGAAACTGTTTCACACAAATTTTATTATTTTATTCTTTTTGAAGACGGCTTTTGCTTTTTTAAAGTTTATTTTATTTTTCTATTTTGAGTGGCATTAACAATAGAAAGACAAGCGATTGCTGCAATCCTGGATGATTTGCTATCATCCATTGAAGAGTTCTCTTCTTTATCTCCTAAGATCTTCATCAGATCTTCAGTAAATTATACTTTCTGAATGCAAATGCTTGATTTGTTGATCAAAATATCAAAATCACTATATGTATGCCTATAATATTTGAGGAGTTCCTTTAATTCCACATGGATCCCATTATCAAAACTAGATTTTCATAAAAATGGGACCAATCTGGAAGTATATCCTTTCGAATAAAAAAAATCCAAATTGGTTGATAAATGACGGAGTTCTGACGTAACAAACATAAAGAAAAAACAAAATCGAATTGAGAACCTCCTCCTTTTTTTGACGTTGGTTAAAAAGAAGCATAAATCACTTGAAACGTTAAGCAACCATTACCTGAGGTACAGTCGACCGCACGTCAGTGGTAACACTTGAATTGTGAAAACTACCCTTACTGCATACAAAATAAAGACGCTGTCAAGGTCAAACTGTTACCACTGAAGTATCGTCGACTGTACTTTTGATTTTTACTGTAAATCCAAAGTTTTCGTAATAGCGTAACTAAACATGAACATAGTTAATTAGCAGGGATTATAATTAATGAGTTACACTATAATACAGTCACGACTGTAGCAATACATTATCGTTGCAATAGCCACCCAATAAATCGTGTAACGCCAATGTAATTGACTACTCCACATTAATACAGTATTCATGAATAATCGTTATTTAAAATATCATCATCATCATCATTTCAGCCGAAAAACGTCCACTGCTGAACATAGGCCTCCTCCAAAACGGGGGGATATACAATCGCCACGCTTGGCAGGTGGGTTGGCGATCGCAGTTGGTTGGTTAAATACTCAGAGAACGCTGCTGCCCATCCTCTGGTGAATCCCTTAGTCGTCTTTTACGACACCCATGAGAAGATATGGGGTGGTGCAATTTTTTACGTCCGGCACCACACGGAACATTAACACTTTATTTAAAATATGAACTAATAAATAAATAATAATAAATTATAAATAAATATTTTGGGACATTTTTACACACCACCATCTAGTCCCTAACTAAGCAGAAACTTGTAAATAGTTACTATACTAGACAATGGATATAATACTTATATACCTATAATACACATACATACATACTTATAATACATAAGAAACACACAGACCAACACAAACACTTATATGTTGATCACATAAATATTTACATTAATATTTTTGACATTAATATTTTTGACTGCCTCGTTGGTCTAGTGGTCGCAAGCGCGACTGCTGAGCGTGGGGTCCTGGGTTCGATTCCCGGGTCGGGCAAAGTGTTTGTTATTGGAAATTCTCAGTAGCAGCCCGGAGTATGGATTTGTGCCCGGTTAATGGCAATAGGCTCGCCCCCAATTACATGGGACTATAACATAACTGGCGAAATGTGGGTGTTACTATACACCTCTGCCTACCCCTTCGGGGAAAATACAGGCGTGATGTTATGTTATGGTATACATAAATATTTGTGTCCTGTGGGAATCGAACCCACGAGCTCGTGATCAGTAGTCCGACACTGGAAACACCAGACCACAGGCGTCGTCTAATACTATCGTAGATCTTGCTTGTACCTACATGAGTACTGTTCGTTCATGTTTCTCTTATGCTTGACGTAAGCCCTGAACAAATCCATTTGGACCGTTCGTAATCGCAAGACGTCGTTAGTCTTTAAAGTGGTAGGCAGGTAGTGGTAGGTGGTAGATAGTGGTAGTGGAGGTGGTAGTGGTAGTGGAGGTAGTAGTGGTAGATGGTAGTGGTAGCCTGGACTTCCTATCACACAAACCTGATCAGGTGACGAGGCTGTTGCAATCATATGAATCACAGTACCTTCATCTCTAAGCAGGGACTCCTGTCTCCCGATCCCACTTATTGGTTTTTTATGGACTACAATAATCACTGATCGACAATCAAAACATGCCGCAGAGCTTCATACAACCTAAATTACGTAACAGTATAACATGCCGCAGAGCTTCATACAACCTAAATTACGTAACAGTATAACCAAACTCGCCTCGAACAAGACAAATTTAGAAAATGACTTCAAGCAAAGTGCTTCCAATTCTGCTATTACAGCATTTTTTTCCAAGTATTTGCGAAACATGACCACCATTTACACCACTACCATTTTCGATAGCTTATAAAATGAGGATGTTATTTCTGTGATTTGTACGCCAAATGTCTTTAATTTTTTTCGAGTAATTCTCTGCAATGTAAACGGTACTTAGATGATTTTGTTCTATAACTTGTGATTTATGATTATTTATTTCAGAGGTTATGAAAAATTTGTATTATAGTAATTGTTCGTTAATCAGCGTTCAGTAAACAGTTAATTGAGTGCCCAGAGTAGGATAGATTTTTCACAATGAACATTTTATAATACAACAAGTTCAACCGGATTATATCGCGTACTTATATTATTTAAATTGCGAACGCTGCAAAACTTTCGAAACGTCAGGAAAACCAATTTAAATTATATAAATATAATTAAATAAATATTATTATTTATTTAAAATAATATTATTCCTCCTCATCACATGTCCATACCATGACAGTCTGTTGCTACTTAACTTTTCTGTCAAGTTTAACCAGATTACATCGCGTATATAATTTAAATTATAAATAAAATTATAATTATAATTATTATTTATTATTATTAATAAATATATTTTGGACATTTTTACACAGCACCATCTAGTCCCAAACCAATACTTACATACTTTTTTTTTATAAATACATACTTATAATACGGTTGCGATGCAACGACTGCGCGGATTGTACGATCTGCAAGGTTAAGCTGCACTTGCCGCGGTCAGTATGTGGATGGGTGACCGTTTCGTTACACATCGAGACCCCTCCGTGCCTCGGAGAGCACGTTTAGCTGTCGGTCCCGGTTGTCATACGAATATCTATGGCAGTCGTTACGGGTAGTCAGAAGTCTGACAACTGGTCTAACCTCCGAATGTCAGTATTACCCAGTAACTGGGTTGCGGGGGTCTGATGGCAGTCGCTCCGTGTAAAATACTGATGTTCAGCCGCATCTGGCTAGACTGGAAGCCGACCCCAATATAATTGGGAAAAGGCTCGGAGGATGATGACATACTTATAATACATAAGGAACACGGACGTCGTCTTGAACGTAGGAATGAGGAGCATGTTACCAGGAAAGTTTTAAGTATGAATATGGATGGCTATAAGAAAAGAAGCAGACCGAAGAAAACATGGATGGATTGTGTGAAAGATGATATGAATAGAAAGAAAGTGAACACGGAGATGACGGCTGATAGTGATGTATGGAAGAAAAATACATGCTGCGCCGGCCCCAAATAAATTGGGATAAGGTCAGGAGGATGATGATGAATCTGGTTAAACTTTTTTTATTAACTGACTTCAAAAAAAGGAGGAGGTTATGTATTCGGCCGGTTTTTATTTTTATTTTAGTTTTTTTTAGCATTTTTCTATCGGAAGACGGAAAATTTATATAACTCGAAATCTTAAAACTGCTGTAACTCGAAAAAATATAACTGGCGACCCCTGGTTCACGCGATAATTTTTGTTGCAATTGAGCTCTAGTAGTTACCTTTCATGGAATAGGTTGACTTACATATCACCCGCGGGAATCCGCTGTATGCGGAAGGCGCAGGACCGGTCGTTGTGGCGATGCTTGGGGGAAGCCTATGTCCAGCAGTGGACGTCTTTCGGCTGAAATGATGATGATGATGACATATCACCCTGTATAATACCTACACAGTTAGCTAAAAGCTTACAAATAAAATATCCTTACATGTAAAACATAACATAACATCACACCACCACCATCACGCCTGTATTTCCCCGAAGGGGTAGGCAGAGGTGTATACAACACCCACATTTCGCCAGTTATGTTATAAGTCCCATGTAATAGGGGGCGAGCCTATTGCCACTGACCGGGCACAAATCCAGACTCCGAGCTGCTACTGAGAATTTCCTAAAGAAAAAACCCAATAACACTTTGGCCGACCCGGGAATCGAACCCAGGACCCCACGATCATAAACCAAAATAAAACCAAGATTTAAACTAAAGAAAAAAAAAAAGTTTTTCAATAAATCCATCTATACGTAGAACAATACACAATGTAAATGTGAAATACATGTTGCCATTAATGGAACATACTTTTCATAAAAGCCCTTTAAACGGTTTGTGTGTAAGAAAACTTTAAACTTGAATCGCTTTACAATTTTCTGTTTAAAATGATTATATTTTAAATTTTTGTCCAATGCTAGCGTACCGTAGAAATTTCACCCATTTATTTAACTAGATAATAATATTATTTTGCACACTCGTTTGAAATTCAACACGATTTTATTCATTCAATAATGAATTCCTACGAAATACCTTTGTTTTACAATGAATTTTAACCTTTGGTCCACAAATAAAAGGTACGTGATAAAAACATTTGAGTATTTCATACAATTCAATATTCCTGGCAGGCACAAACAGTATTTGTGAATCAAATAAAATGGCACAAAGTGTAAACATTCTACTGTTTGTAATACTGAACTAAATCCTGAATAAAGCGATAAATATAAAAGTAATCTTAAATTTCTTCTTTTAATATGAAGTAGTATCACATAAACGTCAAAGAGTTTTTCGTTTTGAGCGAGAGTTTTTTTCTCTTTAAAAGAAGAGAAAAAAAGTACATTACTGCATCGGCCGGCAAAAAAGATATTGATGGACGAGCGTGAAAATGTGGGCTGAGGAGAAGCCGAGGCACACATACGTGAATCCATCAATGCCTGGTTGCGGCCAAGGCTTGTATAGTACTATAGTACCTACTTTTCTTAAATAATGCGCGGTTATTTGAACTAAGTAGTATCAACTCATTTTGTCAAATCCAATCAACAATCAATTATAAATTCCAGAATCAACGACGAAAAACAATAATATTTCATGCGTCAATATGTTCATTTGTTTCTTTTTTCACTTTAAACAGCTCCATTTGGAAGCTCTATATGCTGCCACAGCAAATCATGAAACTTCTAAAATGTGTGACTCGTCAATTTTATCATCGATTTTAATACTATTACCAACTATATTTACACCCCGGTTAAAATGGTACCTATTAAATTCTCATATATTTTTGATAGTACCATTCAAATGCAACCACAATTCCTATGTGCCAGTAAATAACGGTGTACAGTGTAGAGCATTTGAATAGCCGCCACAAATTGCCTTGAGTGCTTCCACAGCCACTGGAACGAATGGCGAGTATCTCCACGCTTTTACACGTGAAGTTCGGTAGACTGGCCCATTTTAATTGGCCAATTATTCAGAACCTTCAAATGAGTAAAAAGCCCTCAAGCATCTTTAAGTTACGTAATTCTCCAAATAATGAAAAGGATTGAAAATATATAGAAAAATACCGTGTAAGTACAAAGAATTTATTGAATTGGAGAAAGATATGAAAACATTCAGTCACAGACGACAAATGTTGAAAATCCGGCCAAGTGCGATTCAGACTTGCGTAGATACTAATGATTCCGTAATCAATGACGAACAACAATATATGGGCTTAGACTTTTTATACTTTTTAGGGTTCCGTACCCAAAGGGTGCTAACGGGACCCTATTACTCTCGGTACGCTGTCCGTCCGTCCGTCCGTCTGTCTGTCACAGGGCTGTATCTTTGTAACGGTAGTAGATAACCAGTTGAACTTTGCACAGAATATGTGTTACTATGGTGTCTATCACGACAAATACTAAAAATAAAAAAAGTCTAAAACTTAAGGGGGTCATCATACAAGAAACCTCGAAAAACATGTATTTTTTTCAATGTTTTTGTTCCTGCTCTATCTTCGAAACGGTAATATATACCAGCGTCAAACTTAGTCTGATTATAGAGCATACTATGTAGCTTAGCAGTAAATACTAAAAATAGGGCAAACAGAGACAGATGTGGTGGTACCTACGTAAGAAAGAGATGCAAAAATTTATATTTTGCGCACGATCGTTGATGTGTTTTGATGAACTCTCATAAATTAAATCAGATTCTAGGGGGTATCAGGTCGATGGGTGGTACGAAACACTTACTCCGTGAGTCCGACTCACACTTGGCCGGTTTTAGTATTTGCCATTATAGAGGCCATACAGAAATCGAATATGGAATAAGTATGTTTCATAGTAACATAATCTGTTAACATTTCAACTGGCTACCTTTTACGGTTAAAACGATACAGCCCTGTAACAGATAGACGGACGGACGGATGGACAGACTGCGTAGGCATAGTAATAGCATCCCGTTGGCAGTTGGCACCCTTTGAGCACGGAACCCAAAGAAATATGTTTCATACAACATCAACTGAACAAAAATGTTAAAGTGTAAACATATTCATACCATACCATTTCTTTAACCATATTCAATGGTTAAAGTAGAATAAAATGTTAGAGTAATGTTAATTACTGGAAGATTACTATTTATAGAGCCTTTTCTTTAGATTTTCACTTCACTTTGGCTGTAAAAAGTACCTATAAGCGATTATGGCATCAACATACAACATAGGTACACTTTGATTACCTTACGACTGTCCATTACAGCACGCTAACCCTAGGCCCACCCAGCCCATCCGAATGTCAAACGGCGCGTTTATGTATTTTTTTTGCAACTCCTTTTCATGTGGCACTGAGTGACGTAGAACCATAGAACCAATTTGCGCATGCAGTTCATATAAATTATCCGTGTTATGTGCTGTGCATGGACTGGGTTCAATAGGCGGCAGGACTTACAGTGAACTTATGTGAAATAATACTGAGTCGCAAGCCACATAGACATGACGTCAGCAGGCGTAGCATGCTGACTGTAGACAAAAATTTGTCTACGAAAGAATAGATAAAATTACGTTTTTAGTTTGTAATTTTGTTCACTTTTCCGTAGACAAATCTCTTGTCTACGGTGGTCATGCTACGCCTGCAGGTATGGAAATGGCGTGAGCATCTTTCCATTCCATTCAATTTTCATACAAAACTTATGGAAATAAGGCGCAATTTAAAACACCGAATGGCAAGCCGCAGGTGGCCTTATGGCGCGCCATTTCGGTATCCATTGCGCCTTACTTCTAGATGTCTTGTATGAAATTTGAATGGAAAGACAAGACGCCCGTATCATGTCCGCACCAGGGGGTCTACTCCCGTTCGACGATATTCGATAAATCATACGATTCATCGCACAATTGGCTACTCCGGTCCCATCATCATCATCATCGGGGTCATCGTTCCCTTATCGCATGCGATGATCATGTTTTGACGTTTGTTTTTCTCACCTCCGGTAAATTGTATACGACTATGAACCGTATTCTATCTTAATTGTGCCTTTTTTATGTGCCTATCTTTATTATGTAAGTATCAGTCGGAACGAAAGTTCGTACTTCGTTTTTCGTTCGTAAAACGCGAGTAGACCTACAGACGTCATGATATCTGTCATAATATTAGCCATACAGCTACGCGCCTTAAGGCAACGATATACGACTTTTAATTATTTTAAACTGAAAATCACGTCTAAACAAGTAGTGTTTACAATTTGAAAAAAATACGTTAAACGTCTCGTTGGTCTAGTGGTTGCAAGCGCGACTGCTGAGCGTGGGGTCCTGGGGGTCTACTCCCGTTCGACGATATTCGATAAATCGTACGATTCATCGCACAATTTGCTACTCCGGTCAACCATCGTTCCCTTATCGCATGCGATGATCGTGTTTTGACGTTTGTTTTTCTCATCTCCGGTAAATTGTATACGACTATGAACCGTAGTCTATCTTAATTGTGCCTTTTTTATGTGCCTATCTTTATTATGTAAGTATCAGTCGGAACGAAAGTTCGTACTTCGTTTGTCGTTCGTAAAACGCGAGTAGACCTACTGGGTTCGATTTCTGGGTCGGGCAAAGTGTTATTGGGTTTTTTTCATTAGGAAATTCTCAGTAGCAGCCCGGAGTCTAGATTTATGCCCGGTTAGTGGCAATAGGCTCGCCCCCTATTACATGGGACTTATAACATATCTGGCGAAATGTGGGTGTAATATACACCACTGCCTACCCCTTCGGGGAAATACAGTCGTGATGTTATGTTGTTATGTTATGTTAAACTGGATAATTTTCTTGATGATATAATATGTAAATGTTTTATATTATGTTTCATTTCACAGTGTAATTAATTTGTAAACTTATGTCTAACATATACCAACACATCAGAATCGCATATTTATGAGTCCTCCACCAATTTAAAGACAATATATTTGACTATCTTTTAACATTAGGTTTTAAAAAATATATAATTTTACTATTATCCTCGCGAGTGTCCACTCAGACGCTGGGCGGCCAGTACGGGTAAGTAAGTACAGGACAGACATTCGGACGGGAAACGGGAGAGAGAGAGAGACGGAGATGCTCAAGGTCATTGACGGCTGCGTGGCTACGCATTCAATATACACTATACCAGTGATTCCCAAAGTGGGTTCCGCGGAAACTTTCCGATGAAGGAAATAAACAGTTTTTAGATTGTAGTAGCAAAAAATTGTTTATTTCAACCAATTGAGTTCGTTTAGTTAGTGTTGGGGTTCCATAAAATAAAAAAATATTTTTCTTTTATTTTTAGGGTTCCGAAACCATAAAGGTTTGGGAACCTCTGCACTATACTCACCACCACTACTACACTACTACACTAGCCCCACATAGCCATACTACTACTATACTAGCTATACTTGTAATGTCTGCTTAAAGTTACTACACCGTAAATAAATTATGAATTTACAAGTTAGTTTAAACTGACAGATACATTAGAAATTCTGAAAAATGTGTTTAAAGAAAAGTTTATAGAAATACTTTGATAGTTTTAATCCATCCAGTGATTTATACCTTTTTGTTAAGTAAACTTTCATTGAATAGAAAGTATTAATCTGTTTAAATCTTTATAAAAATTTATTGCTATTTCGTATAAAAGTTTGAGCATTATTGAGCCACTGTGTAACAATTTCAACGTTAAAAAGTATTAAGACATTAAAAAAATTATTATTAAGATATTATTATTTAGATGTTTTTCTTTCTTGTCTTTTTATTTCTCGGAATCACACAGGTTGTACAACTTCCTATTTAAACTCTTGTTTAAAAAAATAACTTAATAATAAAAAAAATGAATTTTTAAACAGTGGAATAATGGCTCATTTGATTTTAAAGAGTCCAAAATAATTCATTTTTGTAACCGTTTTTTATCCTACTAATATTGTAAATGCGAAAGTATGGATGTTTGTTTGTCCTTCAATCATGCAGAAACGGCTGAACGGATTATGATAAAATTTGACACATAATAGACCATAATCCGGATTAACATATAGGGTTCCCGAGGGATGCGTGATAACGCGTTTCTGTGATAAACCAAATTATACGCGGGCTAAGCCATGGACTTAGGCTAGTATATATATATTATAATAAAATACATTATGAACACTTAAATACGAAAAATTATGTTGCCAATAAAAAAAATTATAAGTAACATTAAAGTTAATGTTTTAAATAATAAATTATTAGGTAAGCTAAAATTTAAATTACGTAATAAATACCAGGCCCCTCAGAAAGTATTGCGAAAAAAAGTTTTTATATATGGGAGACTGGCCAGTTATAATGTTTTTCGAAAATATGATTATTTATAAGTAAAAATAAGTAAGTTCCAATTTCAAAATTTCCCTCCACATTTTTTGCGAGTTAATTCAAAGTATTGTGTCTCACTGAAATATGGATCTGCGCCGGGAACATTTTAGAGCTATGATTTTATACGATTTCAAGTGTCGCCTGAAACCGGATGAATCGTACGATAGACTTCAAATGGCATTCATGGATGAAGGCCCTTCCAAGGCAACCGTGTATCGTTGGTATAACGAATTCAAGCGCGGTCGACCAACTTTGGGGGATGACGAAAGAAGCGGTCGCCCTTTGACGGCTGTTACCGAAGAAAACGTGCTAGCAGTGAAAATTTTAATCCAAGACAATAGGCGAATTACATATCAGGAGATTCAACACATATTGAAGATTGGATCGGGAAGCGTTCACGAGATTCTACACAGCCATCTTCGCGTGAGGAGGATAGTATCACGCTGGGTGCCGCACAACCTCACCGATGCTCAGAAGCAGGCCCGGGTGGAATGGTGCCGTGATATGCTTAACAAATTTGAAGCAGGCTCGTCTCGGCGTGTTTACGACATCGTTACAGGTGATGAGTCCTGGATTTATCAATACGACCCAGAAACCAAGCGCCAGTCGACTGTTTGGGTGTTTCAAAATGAGCCAACGCCTACCAAAGTGAAGCGATCTAGAAGCGGGGGTAAGATTTTGATCGCTAGCTTTTTTAATTTGACTGGCCACTTGGTATCAATTCCCTTACGGGATCAAAGAAGCATTAATGCCGAATGGTATACTACCAAATGTTTGCCAGAAGTTTTCTCTGTTATAAGCAACAAGCGACCAAACACAGGGCTCCGCGGGCTACTGCTCCACCACGACAATGCACCTGCGCACACCGCACTCAAAACGAGGGACTTCCTGGACAGCACGCCAGTCAAACTCCTGGGTCACCCTCCTTACAGCCCTAATCTAGCACCGTGTGACTTCTTTTTATTCCCAAAAATAAAAAATCAGCTCAAAGGGATACAATTTTCGTCGCCGGAAGATGCGCTGGCTGCGTTCGAGCAGGCTGTAAACGAGGTGTCTGCGGCGGACTGGAAAAAGTGTTTTGAAAACTGGTTTAGGCGCATGAATCTTTGTATAGAGGCTGGTGGAAAGTACTTTGAAAAGATTTGATAAAAATATATGTACGTATAGAACAATTTTTTTTAGTTTCGCAAAACTTTCTGAGTGTCCCACGTATATTACGCAATATCAGAAAAGAAACTAACCTTTAAGCCCGGGACAAAAGTACTCTGTGCCCGGGACGGTAACTTAAACTACTCATTTCCATTATAAGCCACTCTAAAATAATAAATATCAATAGATAAGCCACGCTCTTAGAAGTAGAATAATTCTGAGTTGCCATAAAGAAGTTTTTCATCAAAGTTTTATTACTAAGGCGTAGTCCTATCTTCACATTCTATTGGTTCAGGAGCCTTTATACTGTAAATGGATATTCATAAAAACCTCATTTTGTGGACACTGTGATCCTTTTTATCCATTCTGTGTACAGTGCACGCACGACTTACCATCAGATTTTTACTACACATACAACCTCTACCGGTCTATGTTTGATGATTCTTTTTTTGTATTTTTTTTGTATTTAGAATTTGGCTTTTGTACCTATTAAAATACCGTTTAAAATTAGAATATTTGTCATTGGTCTGATTTGATTTTGGATTAATTATTAATATTTTGTAGACTTAAAATTAAATTAAAATTCATTTATTTCAATCAACATTGGATCATAGTAAAGGTAGATGAACATTGCAAAAAATAAAATAAAATAAATTGTAAACGTAACACGTATATTCAAAAACCGCCCTTACTGCTTACGAAATAAAGATGCTGCTAATGTCAAAGTGTTACCACCGACTTGCGGTCGACCGTACTGACAGTCAAATCTGTCCGCAAATAACTTGAGGATACTGTTGGAGCTGGCGCGGACCAAGCGCACCAGGGATGTGCACCGTTTCCGCATGGTTGTGTAGAAACAGTCCACATGGTATTCGGCAAATATCCCTGATGCGCTGCAGAACCGAAGTTTATTTTAATTTTACATTTGGTCCTAGTTTAATTTATTGAAATCACTAAATTATCGAAAAAGTAATTAACGGTCAAAGTAATTTCATCATAGACACAAAACTTAATTTTTTAATAATTTAATTTAAATAATTTATTAACAAAATTACACTTCATAAACAAAAACAAGAATTAAGTATTAGCACCTGTCTGAATGCAATAAGAAATGGACGACACGACCCAAACATAACACAAAAAATTTGCATCTCAGATTATTCCAAGAAAAACTAAAAGTATTAACAAAGGCGAGAAAGTAATCAAGAAATTTTAAATTAAATTAGTGGCTGAAAGTCATTAAAGCACCAATACAGCGGGACCTCGCTGAAAGCCGAAGTTTAACGAAGTCACTTCGGTCACACAGTCTTAAGTGAAGGTAAACAAAAATAAAAACCGAAGAAGTGTGAGTTGGACTCACGTAGTAAGGGTTCCGTACCACCCATCGACCTGATACTCCATAGAAACTAATTCAATTTACGAGAGTTCATCAAAAGACATCAACGCACTGTGCAAATGCAAATAAATTTTTGCATCTCTTTCTTAAGCAGATACCACCATATATGTCTGTTTGTCTTATTTTTAGTATTTTTTGCTAATCTACATAGTATGCACTAATAATCAGATTAAGTTTGACGGTCGTATGTATTACCGTATTTCAACTGGTTATCTATTACTGTTACAAAGATACGTGGGACACTCAGAAAGTTTTGCGAAACTAAAAAAAATTGTTCTATACGTACATATATTTTTATCAAATCTTTTCAAAGTACTTTCCACCAGCCTCTATACAAAGATTCATGCGCCTAAACCAGTTTTCAAAACACTTTTTCCAGTCCGCCGCAGACACCTCGTTTACAGCCTGCTCGAACGCAGCCAGCGCATCTTCCGGCGACGAAAATTGTATCCCTTTGAGCTGATTTTTTATTTTTGGGAATAAAAAGAAGTCACACGGTGCTAGATCAGGGCTGTAAGGAGGGTGACCCAGGAGTTTGACTGGCGTGCTGTCCAGGAAGTCCCTCGTTTTGAGTGCGGTGTGCGCAGGTGCATTGTCGTGGTGGAGCAGTAGCCCGCGGAGCCCTGTGTTTGGTCGCTTGTTGCTTATAACAGAGAAAACTTCTGGCAAACATTTGGTAGTATACCATTCGGCATTAATGCTTCTTTGATCCCGTAAGGGAATTGATACCAAGTGGCCAGTCAAATTAAAAAAGCTAGCGATCAAAATCTTACCCCCGCTTCTAGATCGCTTCACTTTGGTAGGCGTTGGCTCATTTTGAAACACCCAAACAGTCGACTGGCGCTTGGTTTCTGGGTCGTATTGATAAATCCAGGACTCATCACCTGTAACGATGTCGTAAACACGCCGAGACGAGCCTGCTTCAAATTTGTTAAGCATATCACGGCACCATTCCACCCGGGCCTGCTTCTGAGCATCGGTGAGGTTGTGCGGCACCCAGCGTGATACTATCCTCCTCACGCGAAGATGGCTGTGTAGAATCTCGTGAACGCTTCCCGATCCAATCTTCAATATGTGTTGAATCTCCTGATATGTAATTCGCCTATTGTCTTGGATTAAATTTTTCACTGCTAGCACGTTTTCTTCGGTAACAGCCGTCAAAGGGCGACCGCTTCTTTCGTCATCCCCCAAAGTTGGTCGACCGCGCTTGAATTCGTTATACCAACGATACACGGTTGCCTTGGAAGGGCCTTCATCCATGAATGCCATTTGAAGTCTATCGTACGATTCATCCGGTTTCAGGCGACACTTGAAATCGTATAAAATCATAGCTCTAAAATGTTCCCGGCGCAGATCCATATTTCAGTGAGACACAATACTTTGAATTAACTCGCAAAAAATGTGGAGGGAAATTTTGAAATTGGAACTTACTTATTTTTACTTATAAATAATCATATTTTCGAAAAACATTATAACTGGCCAGTCTCCCATATATAAAAACTTTTTTTCGCAATACTTTCTGAGGGGCCTGGTACATCCATGTGACAGACAGACGGACGGACGGTCGGACGGACGGATGGACGGACGGACGGACAGCGTAGCGAGAGTAATAGGGTTCCGTTGGCACCCTTTGGGTACGAAACCCTAAAAACGAAAATAAAACGCTTCAAAGAACAAAGTTTGTACGACAAAACCTTTTATCGAAGAAAACTGAAAAAATGCTTACAAGCATTTTGTTTCGATCGTGATAAATTAGATAAAAAGTATTTTCAATAATTTGATGGCTGTTGACTTATTCCGAAGATTTGTTTGTTAAATCCTTAGACGATCAAAATAAATAAAATGGTAACCTAAACGAATCTGGAATGAAAAAGTTTGAAATAATGTTCAATATCTTTGTCTCAGAGATACTTCTTCTTTTTCTTCGTGTCGACATGAGCTACATAATATTAATAGCTCATGTCGTGGGGAAAAGATTAGCCAGTCAGCAGGTTGATAGCGGGGCTGACTGCCCAGAGTGCGCCGGACGATCAATTAAATATCGTCACTCGTGGAGGCTCTTTTAATGCACCCCAATGAGATCATGTCCATGATGATTGTCTCCATGTGAGATACTTAGTACTTAATAGTTATAAATCCTTCTTGTTTAAACTAGATCATATTCAAATATTCAATTCTAAAATATAAAAATAAATTATAATTGGTTAGGAACGTAATTGTAGGATTTTGTACAACACTTCGGAACAGACAGCCCTAAATTTGAGCTTCCTCGGATTTCTTTCTCCAACAGTTTCTTTCGTTTCAAACTTGGCTGGGTTTGATGAACCGCTCCGCAAGATATTTCGAGGAGCACTAATACTTTAAAACATTTACGGCCACAATTAATATCCAATCTATCCACGATTTGCCGTACTGGAGATAGAAATTTGACATAAGCTCCGTACAAAATACGTCAAATTTCTATCTCTAGTAGGGGAAATCGTGGATAGATAGGATATTAATTTTGGTCGTTAAACGTTAACCATGTAATCGTTGAAATTTTTAGCCAATCCACTCTTTTAGACTTTAAATTTTTTTCTAATGTTTCTGAGGTACTGTTAAACGTTGTTGAGCGCTATATATATATATTTTTTTTTTTTTATATAACAGGTGGGCAAACGAGCAAGCGGGTCACCTGATGGTAAGCAATCTCCGCCGCCCATGGACATCCGCAACACCAGGGGAGTCACCGATGCGTTGCCGACCTTTTAAAAAGACGTATGCTCGTTTCTTGAAGGCTCCCATGTCGAATTGTTTCGGGAAAACCGCTGACGGGAGTTGGTTCCACAGTTTTTCTGTACGAGGCAAAAAATGACGTGTGAAACGTACAGTAGTCGACCGCCAATCATCAAGATGGTGAGGACTGAGGATGGAATTTAGATTTATGGCGAGTGATCTGATTGATCGACCAAAATATTGACTACCAATGACATCACTTATGTTGAGATTTGACAACTGAATAGAAACTACAAAAACCAGGGGTAAGTGATTTTAAATGATTCTAAAGAAATGTTCTAGTTTTCATTAAGTCAAGTAAGAAAACAGTTTCTTGGAAATAATTTATTGTGTTTACTCGCCTATTTCCACGACAAGTACTCAAAAGGAATTCATCTTTATAATCTTAATGTATTCCTTTGTTTCAAAATATTAACTTGTTTGAAGATACTTATTTAAATTAACGTTTAAATTGTACTTGTACTATATCATCCTATCCTACGAATATTTATTCATCCTCAATGTTAAAACGGCTAAACGGATTTGGATGAAATTTGGCATACAGGCATTTGGCTTATGCCATATCCCGGATTAACATATAGACTTTTTAAAATCAACAGTTCCAGAGAAATACATTACAACTTCTTTCTTTGATAAACTGAATAACACGCGGGAGAAACCACGGGCACAGGCTAGTCGTATTATAACATCCAATTACTTATAATATTAAATATAATTAGGCATTACAAATAGCATGAAGCCCCATCTCAATTATTCTGCTCAGCATAAAACTGTCTCGAGATTTATTAATACATAGATATTAAGTACGAAGACTACGAAGATCAGATACTATATAAATTATGCTCAAGTAATTTTGTTCCATAATCCGTCGATATAGAGTTTAATATAGGTTTGGATTCAGTTTTGGGATAAGCGTGTGATTGCCGGAGACAGGCACTCCCATCTTCGTCGCATCTTCAAGTGTCTCGGCACGTAGGTATGTTTGCTCCCAGTGCATAAATCCCGGCTTAGCTGGGATACAAACTGTGCTTACAACTCTGTATAGTTGAAAATCAAGCGGGAAATCCTTGTAAGACTAGAGCAGCTATACTCAACCTGCGGCCCACGGGCCGCATGTGGCCCGCTGGGCCTTTGTTATTGGCCCATCTGAAGTAACAAATTTCTGAAGAAACAACGACTATCTCAGAGTTGGCTTCCGTTTTAAATTGCAATGACTCAGAGTTGTTTGATGAGTTCATCGATTTTAAAAACGATACCAATCTAGAAGTTCAGTTTAAAGAAAAAAGAGAAAACAGATAATATGAGGAATTTTGGAGTATTGTTCCCCAAAAATATAAAAGCGCTCAAAGATGTGCCCAAATCCTACTAACATTCTTTGGGTCTACATATGTGTGCGAATCGTCTTTTTCAAAAATGAAATACACAAAAAACGTTTACAGAAACAAACTTACAGATTCTCATCTGGATAATATTATACGGATAGCATGTAGCGACAAGCCATATCTTGATAAAGTTTTGAAAAAGTGTTCACAGTATAAAAAATCGCATTAAAACATGAAAACATCTTTGTTAAAACTTCTTTTAATAATAATTAATGAAGTAACTACATCGTTAACTTGGAATTACGTTTTAATTAAGACCTAAATAATTTTTGCTTGTGGCCCTCGACACCATGACTGAAACGTGTTTGTGGCCCCTATAAAAAAAGGTTGAGTATGGCTGCTTTAGAGGGACCACGGAGAATACATTAATGTGAAACTAATAAAATGTTGCCTTGTATCACTTTACAGTTTATTGTGTTTGAATGACAATATAAAGTGTAGCATTGTGTTCAATGTGTGTTGAGGGATAAATAGTTTATTTTAACAAAGAAGCCATGGAGGCAAACTTAAAATTACGTTTCGAATACCGTCGTCTATTTACCAAATAAACCAATACAGGGGGTAACTCTGCACCCCTGCCAGATGCGGCGGCAGGGGTGCAGAGTTTCCACCTGTATTGGTTTATTTGGTAAATAGACGACGGTATTCGAAACGTAACCTCCGGGATCGTGGACGTTAAGAGTTGGGGACTCGAGGCGTCTATTAAGCGATTCTGGGGAGGATAGCAGTACGTGGTGGTCGCGTGCTGCTGTGAGGGTAACAGTATCGTTTCCCAGGACGTGTCAAAGACGTAGCACTAGAGGGTCACCGGCGCGGTTGGAGTTCCCGGAGCTCCTCTATTTTGTGCTGAGCTCGTGCTCTATTATGACCACCGTGTGTTTTAGTCGGTAAGCGTCCGACATATCCCACCGAAAAAGCCAAAAAAAG
Organism: Asteroscopus sphinx; assembly: GCA_949699075.1. Lineage (NCBI taxonomy): Eukaryota > Metazoa > Arthropoda > Insecta > Lepidoptera > Noctuidae > Asteroscopus > Asteroscopus sphinx. Next base: position 12,013,069 of record OX453022.1, on the reverse strand, counting down.
GAAGGCCCCAGACGGAAGATATCCATGAGGATTTTTAAACGTGTAGTAGTCAGCTATGACACAATCATGTAAAACAAAAACGTTGCCAAATGTATTTCATTTATTTATTTTATTATTCTAACACATTAACAATAACAATAATAATTATCAAATAATAATAATATAACAATTTATGTCTAAAATTACAATTTATTTTATTTTACTTTAATTTTAATGTACCTTTCCTATGACTAAATGTTGGTTGAAGTAAATTAATTTATTATTATGTTAATTCCTAATCTAATCTAATCTAATCTTCCCATATAAGTTAACTACAGCAAATTTACGACGTATAACTAACATGTCCTCTAAATAAAACAATAGCATCTGCAATGCAAACGAATAAACTCTCTCTATTGTTCTACGAGACATTTAAAGATGGGTATAAAACTTTATCTTGGGTGCATCGGGAGCCAGCTGTAATGAAAGTGACCCCAGGGAAGGAAGGTGGATGGAAGGAGCCATCAGAGCCATCGAACACGAAATCCCTTTCTCCCAAAACGTGCTTACCAGAGTCATCATTTAGTTTTATTAGAATTTATGTATTTGTACTATTCTCTTTATATTGTTGATTGTTTAAGATACTTCTTTTTCTATCATGTCGACATGAACTATGTAAAGATAATAGCTCATGCCGTGGGAAAAATATTAGCCAGTCAGCAGGTTGGTAGCGGGGCTGACTGCCCAAGGTGCGCTGGATGATCAATTAAATATCGTCACTCATGGAGGCTCTTTTAATGCACTTAAGATACGAAGCATTATTAATAAAGGGATCTCCTTTATGCTACACTCTATCACATAAAAGTTTACTAGTAAAATAACTAATTTTTAAAAGCTTTTATTTAACTTTCTTGATGCGTATATTTGAAAGTTCTTCCAGCTTAAAGTTTGTAAACGATTCAAATTTTGTAAAATATTTCGACCACTTGCTGGCAACCGATATTACTGAAACTTGGCATACCTATGTAACAATGCAATAACAATCCATTATTATGGTACAGGCAGCACTAAAAGTCGATGACCACATTCAGATTTCCAAAATCCCTATACATAAAGTCACTCAACAAAACTTGTACCAGAATTGGATGAACATCGTAAAAGGTCGAAATTACTTGAACACCAGATTTTCAAAAGTAGCTGAACACTAGTTTGTCCATTCGTTTTGTTTAAAACACTAAACAGCTGAAACAAACATTTAATTTTGTTATGTGACATTTGTTGAAAATCAGCCGAAACATTGGTTCACAATACAATAAAATACAAATACTCTTTATTGCAAAAAAATAAGCAACATACATGACTTTTAAAGAAGATAATTATGTACAATGATTCAAATCTGTTCAGTGAAACAAATAAAAATGAAATTTGTAACATTTGATGTTATGATATTTTTGGATATAATAATGTTCAGATCATTTTGACAACCTTGTGTTCAGCTACTTTTGACAATTTGGTATTCAGCTACTATTGACAATCTGGTGTTCAGCTATATATGCTATGGTGTGTAGGAGTTTTGGAAATCTGAATATTTTATTTTCTAATAGAGAATCCCGTTAGGGACTCCATCCGCCGAAAAATTTCCCTAAAACTAACTAATAAACTAAAAACCCTGTTGCAAAACCGCTCGACTTTTGGTGCTGACTGTACCATAGAGCTGGTTTGATGATGGAGCCAGCCAAGGAAAAATATAGTTTAAAAAAAGGTTTTTTCATACCTATATTTCATTGGATTAAACCCGCCTTTGTTCATGTCTTTTCTATTTGCCATGAATTTTAGCATTTTTCTGGTATACAATGAAGAATAAGGTAGAATTATTAAGGCTCTTAAAGCATAAGCTAACTCTGCAATTTAATTCAACATCTAAAAAATTTGCATTTGTTGTTGTTATTATGGTACTTGGACTCTACATATGTTTTGTAAATGTTTCTTCATTCTAAATCACAGTTACAGTTATTGCAGTTTCCTAGTACTATGTAAAAGAATTATTGGCAAATTATTGACACAAAATTTTTTTACTTACAGAAAATTATTTAACATGAGTTTTTACATGTTAAATAATTTTCTGTGAGTAAAAAAAACTAAAACAAATCCACAGTCTGATGAATAGAGGAGTGATAGAATATTCTATCAGTCTTCTATTCATGAGACTGTGGATTTGTTTTTTTTTATTTAACATATCCTGATTTTTGCCCAAATTTTTCTTTTTTACCTATAATTATTTTATATAGTAGTAGAAAACTGTCAAAATAGTACAACCCCTAGAACAGAGGTTATAAAACTAGTTTAATTAATTTTGCATGTACCTATGCGATTAGTAATTAGGTAGTTGGCCATTAATTAGAATGTATTAGAATCAATATCAAGTAAATATAATTGGCATGCAATATGCTTTAACTAATCTAATAAAATGGCTTCAAAAATTCACATTAAACCACACAAAACGATAATAAAATAATAACTAAAAAAAACCGGCCAAGAGCATGTCGGGCCATGCTCAGTATTATAGGGTTCCTTAAGTAGGTGTACAAACGAATCAAATCGAATATTAATCATGGCTATTTTAGTTTTTGCAATAATCGGCAGCATTCGCGACTCAGAGCGTGTTGTTAGTAGCGCCATCTAGCGATAAATTCAAGAAGCCAAATTTAAGAAGTCTGATTGATGTCAAAGTTACTTTTTGTGATTTTTTCAAATAGAAAGTAGCTAAAGGAGCATTATTTAGCAGTATCATTTTTCTCTAAGGTCAATGACTCTTGAACTAGGACGTTTTAAGTATTTTTCAGTTTTCTGTCTATAACTCAAAAAATTATAATCACATTATACTCGAAATAATTTTGAAAGAGAGTTTTCATAAAGGTCTATCAATGTGGAAGATTATAAGTTTCTACGTTCCATAGTTTAGAAATGGCAGGGGGGGGGGACACATTGCAAGCCACTTTGGCGGGCTATATTTCGCAGATGGTACACCTGATAAAAAAGTGGTGTATGAAACATTACCTTCATTTTAGTAGACCTATTCAATGATACCCCACACGATGGGGTGCAGCGAAAAAAAATATTTTTTCCCCATTTCACATGTATGGGCGCCACCCCTAAAGAACGTAAAAACTATTTATTTATTCTTTTAAAATTGAGATCTATATGCAGACTATTTTTTAACAAAATTTCATTTACTTATGTTTATAACTGTAGAAGTTATTAAGCTGTAAAGGATTAGGACAGACGGACAGACGGACAGACGGACAGACGGACAGACGGACAGACGGACAGACGGACAGACGGACAGACGGACAGACGGACAGACGGACAGACGGACAGACGGACAGACGGACAGACGGACAGACGGACGGACATGACGAAACTATAAGGGTTCCTTGTAGGACTTCGGAACCCTAAAAAACGATGAAACCAATTTGTGAAAATGTAAGGAAGCAATTTTTAATACATTATTATTTTTCTTTGGCATTACAAGAAAAGAAAAACATTAATCATCCTCTTTCGACGTCTTTCATCCGAATCGGATCCCGAAACAGCTAATAATGAACGTTGAATAAATATTGAATCGTAGGAAATGAGTCATTTCACGACACGACACGTAATATTAAAGAGGACTAAACCAAAGATCACACACTAAATCAACTCCCTTAAAATGACGCCCATTTCAATCACACACACCCACACAACCTTCGTTTACACGTAGTATTCTTTCTAACTGACAGGACAGCACAACAATAACATTAATAAAAATACTAAAGTTAAGTATACAGGCATGCCCATGCCAAATGGGTCACCAACTCAGCATGTGCTGGCGTGGAACATCCAGCGCTGATTTTCAGTTGGCACCCTGCAGTGACACGCGGACGAAGGAACTGTGTTTATAGATAATAATAACTAAGTACATATATTGGTCTATAAAAATTACTATTATTATTATGTCCTTTATTTAATTACATTCACATATAAATTATATTTTTAAATATTTCAACAAAAGAAAAACTATAAAAAAATAAAAAAATAGGGTTCCACCGGCATCGGGAATAAGGTTATTATTATTATTGTTTTGAAAATCAGCGCTGGATGTTCCACGCCAGCTCATGAGTTGGCGACCCTTTTGGCATGGGCATGCCCGGCAGCAACTCATGTTTACTTATATCTAACTTTAGTCATTTTATTGATGTTATTGTTGTGCTGTCACTGTCCTGTGCCAAATAAAAGTTTATCTTTCTTTCTTTTCTTCCCCGCTTCTGCTTCTACTATCGTGTTGACAAGAGTAACAATAAAAATAGCCAGTCAGCAGGTTTTTTAGGTTTTTTTTTGTAGGTAGGCAGCCAGGACGCGAATTTACATAGTACAGCTTTTGTAAATTGGCGTGCCTGAAGTGGTGCCTTCAATAATATCACTAGCTCGTAGAGGCTCCCCACTGAATTTCGTATAAATGCGCACTTCATATATGTGGGTGCGTCAAGCAACGTCTATCGATAGTCTAATAGCTGTGTAGAACGTAATTTGTGGGCACATCACCCCGAGTGTGGGGTTCGCCGTACCCGCACACCCAAACCATTAATTGTTCAAGCTTACCTACTTGGGTTCAGATTAATACGGCCGAGATAACTAACGCAACCGACATACTTTACTGAGTGATATATTCGGATCGTTTATTATCTAATGATTACGCTAAATTAATTTAGAGTTTGGTGTTGATTATGATTCATATTGAAGGATTTACGTGCAGAAAAGGAGGCCCGGATGTTATGGTGCAGCTTAATAGGCCTGTCATTATCCTCTTTTTTGGTTTATGCTTGTCCTTTGCCTATTCTAACATTATAGGCTAAGTTGAGCAATTTGCAAAATAGAATCGTTTCTTTTATTGGCTGCCTTTTCTATTGTTGTCGAACAGTAGGTAAACAAAAACCGATAGTTCAAAGTAAAATAACACGGATTTGTACAAACAGATTTACATACGTCACCCCACGTAACCCCTCAGGATCATAAGCAAAGATTGTTTCTATGTAGATTTTACGTTTTATGTGATACAAGAATGACAAGTCATGTTACATCCCTTTGATCCCAAGGATAAGGGGAGCAGTTGACCTTACAGCGTCATAGTAAGGAAAATAGAGAAGAAACAGTAGCACAACTTTGGAGAAATTCAAGCTAGCGATGCACGCCCTGCTGCGCAACTTATCACTGCACTGGCCGCTTGGCCTTCTCATTTGCACGACTATCCTTGACTCTGTCATATTTAGGCACGTATGAGTAGTCACAACCATTGTTTACTATGGCGAGTAGCGAGTAGCCTTACTCTACTCACTATAGCTGCAAGTAAAAGTAGCCAAGCTTCAGGTTCCTACCGAATTATTCGTAATATTCTGCAGAAACGGGATGAGACCGATGTTAGTCTGGAGTACTCTGGGCTCAGACCAATTAAAACCTTTTTTATTGGTCTGAGACCCTGGTTATTGATGTCCGCCACAAACCTTGCTGACTGTCTTATATTTAAATTATTCTCGTTTAGCATGGTGTCGAAACAAGAATACCTCAGTGTCTAATCGCTAGCCGTGTGATTCAGACGTGTTTATCATATACCTGTTACCGGTTTGTAAAATACATCTGTTTACGTACCTTCGGTTACCGACGCTGGCGATTCGCACGCGTGCTTATCGCCAAGCTTACGCGTAGTTACGGATAATGCACTTTGTGTCAATATGAGCGAAGTCTCAATTGAAAGTGACGCGGCCCGACACAATCATAGTGATATGGACGGTAGAAGAAAAAGTTTAGAGGACTTATCAAGAAATGTTGAAAGCCAACAAATGAATGAAGAGATAGACATGAATGAGGATATTAATAGTGAAGAAGAACAAGAACAGAATGCAGAGACGGGGTGGACGGTAGTCGGAACTCAGAAAAAGGCAAAGATAAACAAAATTGATATTTGTATTTCTAGCAATGATAAATTACCAAAACAGTTCGCTTTGGCTAAAATGTTTAAAGCTGAACAGATCTCGGGAATTAATAGTGTGAAATATACTAATCCGTTCAAAGTCTTAGTTAGTTTTGCTGACGAAACAAACGCCGAAAAGTTATTAAAATGTCAAGAATTTCTGAAATTGGGTTGGAGAATAATAACGCCTTGGGAAGTTAATGTGTCTTATGGAATAATAAAAGATATTGACATCGGTTTGACCGATTCACAACTATTGGAAAGTATCACATGTAACAGAACCGAAATACTTTCAGCAAAAAGATTAAACCGCAGAGATTTTGAGTCAGGATGGCAAGAAAGTGAATCTGTGCGACTTTCTTTCAAAGGGAACTCCCTGCCCGCATTTGTATACATTCACAATCTAAGAATTAAAGTAGAACGGTATACATTTCCCGTTACTCAATGTTCAAGATGCTGGCGCTTTGGGCATACAGTAAAATTATGTCCTTCTAATAAGGTTATTTGTCCTAAATGCGGAAACCATCATGCTAATTGTGAGACGACTTCGTATAATTGCGTGAATTGTCATGGAAACCATATGGCATTAATAAGAACTTGCCCAATATATTTAAAAGAAAAGAAAATTCGGGAACTAATGTCCCATTTTAATTGTTCATATAGACGTGCACTCACAATTTATATTCCGCCGTTTTCTCAAAGTCGTAATAAACAAGATTCCTTAAACGACCGCCAGATAAACAGCTCCCGACACCCTGACAACTTGGCCAGTGGCTCACCAATACTTTCCACAACATATGCGTCAATTACAGTAACGAAGAATACACCTAAACCTAATGAAAATAATAAAAAAAAGGCAAAAAAAAGGAAGAAACGTCATGTATCGAATCAGGCAACCACTAATGAGTCATCGGAGTTCGAAGTACATTCTAATATTGAGGGCGGGGCTACGGAGCCGAGCGCTGCACCGGGCGTCATCGGCGGCGTCGGGGATTCTACTGCGAGGACAAACCGAGACAGCGGACAGTCCGGGGCTAGACGCGTCGATGCGAGGTCAAGCAATATTAACAACGACAACTACTCAGATAACTCCGATTTGTATGACGCGCCTCGTAGTAAGTTAAGAACTAAGAATATCCCGTTTGACCAACTACTCAATAAGTTAAGTCAGGTTATGTTTTCAAGCAATGATACTTGGAGTGTTAAAATCGAAAAATCGTTTAGAATGTTTACTCAGTGGTTTATATCGTATGTGGTCACGAGTTTTGGGGACTTATCTGTATTTAAAAAGATGTTAAATTTTATTTCTAATAATGTATAATAACAATAATGTCAGGGATACGAACGTTAAAATAAATATATTGCAATGGAACGCGCAAAGCTTAAGACCGAAATTAAAGACTTTTGAAAATTTGTTATGCCAAGAAAAAATTCATATAGCTGTGGTTAGCGAAACCTGGTTGGATTCGGACGAGGATTTAAGGATTAATAACTACAATGTATTCAGAGAAGATCGGGGCGACAATTACGGTGGGATTGCAATATTTACACACAGATCGATTCAAGCACAGTTGTGTCAAATCACTAATAGTAACACTAATATTCAAGCTATGCGTGTCAAGATTTTCAATTGTAATCATATAAATGATATCGTCGCGATTTACTGTCCGCAATGGGTTCGTACTACCCTCAGGGATTGGGAAGTAATTTTTTCTCAATTTTCTAATAAATGTTTGATCCTTGGAGATTTTAATGCTCACCATTCCAACTGGTCGCATAAGTCAGACACAAGAGGTTCTCAAGTTTATGATGCTTTAAACGAAAACAATATTATTACGCTAAATGATGGCAGATTCACCCGTATTAAGTTGGTAATGAATGTTTTGCAACAAAGCAGCCCGGATATTTCTATGGCCACCTCCGATATTGCACATATGTTAGATTGGCAAGTCACAAATGAGTCTTTAGGGAGCGATCATCTAGTAATAAAAATTTCTTTAGCGATGTCAGTGGTGTATACAATACATAAAAAAAAGAATTTTAAGTTAGCAAAATGAAATGATTATAGTAAATATTTAGAAGATGTGTTTTTAGATTTCCATTACTGCGATGATCCTCAAATATCTTACAACCAGTTTATTGACCATTTAAATACGGCAGCTGACAAGTACATTCCATCAGTTAAGTTTTGCTTAGATCCTACAAGCAAATTTAGGCCAAAACCGTACTGGAACTCTCAGCTATCTCGAGCAGTAGCTAAAAGAAGACTGGCATTGGTTAAATTCAGAAGAAATCCCATTCCCACAAACCTAGACATTTTAAATGATTGCAATAGGGAATCTCAAAGACTAATGAGGGAAGCTTCAAATAAAAACTGGCATGAATTTTGCAATTCAATGAACGAGGTTTCTTCTCCTGCGGAAATGTGGAGAAAGATGAGATGGTTAAAGGGTTACAGATCCCAGAAAACGCATGTAGATGAAAATAAAGCCCAATGCTTACTGAATTCCTTATGTCCTGCATTTGCTCTTCCTTCCCAACCCATTTTTACCTCCAAAAACCAGAAGTTGGAGCTACCAATTCTTATGCATGAACTTGAGGTATGTATTAAGTCGAAGGACACTGCCCCAGGTCACGATGATATTTCGTTTTCAATGATTAAACATCTCCCACCGGCAGGAAAGAGCGTCCTCCTTTATTTGTATAATTCCTTTTTATCCTCAGGCTTTATTCCATCACAGTGGAGGGAGATTAGTGTAATACCGATTCCTAAGCAAGGCCGCGACCCCTCTTCGATTTCTTCTCTTCGGCCAATTTCTCTTATCTCTTGTGTCTGTAAAATCTTACATTTGATTATTAACAAAAGGTTGGAATGGTTCTTCGAGAGCAAACATATTTTTTCAGAGGAAACTGTTGGTTTTAGAAAATCTAAGTCTTGTTTGGATGGTTTGACACGCCTGGTTTCCAGAATTCAATCAGGTTTTTCAAATGATCTTAATACCCTTGCGTGTTTTCTAGACATAGACAATGCTTATAACAATGTGGATATAAGAAAGCTTTTATTGATTTTAGATGAATTAGGCGTCGGCTCAAACATATGCATTTATTTGTGGAATTTTCTTAGCCTTAGATTTCTGAAAATCAAATTAGATAACATTGACATCACGAGAAGTACTGGACGTGGTTTGGCCCAAGGCGACCCTTTATCTCCCTTGTTATTTAATGTAGCTACATATGATATATGCTTTTCAATGAATAATGCATATGTATCGCAATATGCGGATGATTTCGTTATTTATGTTGTAGATAAAAATATTGAGTCTGCTAGTAATGTTCTTCAATCTTCCATTAATATAATGGTTAAATTATTGGAGGATTTGGGACTAAGCGTTTCACCTTCAAAAAGCAAGATTTGTCTTTTTAAGAAGAGTCCAAATAGATTCCAACTCAACATTATGATTAATGACGTACCGTTACAAGAAGTGGTAAATGTAAAATACTTGGGACTTTGGCTGGATCGGTCTTTAAGGTGGGGCAAGCATATCAATGAGATTTCTGAAAAAATACTAAAATTTTTGAATATTTTTAAAGTGTTGGTTGGTCCGGGTTGGGGAGTTCACCCTAAACATCTACGTCGGTTATATATATCAATTATAAGAAGTCGCTTAGACTACAGTTGTTTTTTATTTGATAATGGTTGTCATTCAAAATTATTTAAGTTAGATAAGATACAAAACCAAGCCATGCGCATTATAGGAGGATACGTAAAAAGCACCCCTATCCACGTGATGGAGAGCGATCTTTGTCTTCAACCACTGTATATACGCAGAATGCATTTAGCAGGTAAATTTTGGCTAAAATCTAAATCTCTGGCTAATAACCCCACTGTTTTGGTACTGGATGAACTAAGTTTATTGGTAGGTCAAAGATACTGGAGACGTAAAAAGATTCCTACACTTGTGGCCATTCAAAATAAGTTCCAGGATGTGGTAATTCATTCAAATGATCAAATAGAAATGTATACGTTGGACTTTTGGATGAGCTACTATAACATGACAGACATAGTGAAACACCAAATAGACACCATAACAAGCCCAAAGAGACTTTGTGACATTATCAGCTTACGAAATAATTGCTTGCACTACCTTGAAAGACAGTATACGGGGTATTTTAAAGTTTATACTGATGGATCCAAAGAAAACAATATTCACATGGGAGCAGCTTTCTATGACCCTCAATCCGAAATTTTTATGAGATTTAAGATTTTTAATAATATTTCAATTATGTATTTAGAACTTTTAGCAATTTACGAAGCACTGTCGTACATAGAATCGATCAGATTTAGTAATTTTATAATTTTAACAGACTCTAAAAGTTCACTTCAACATTTAGCTCGCTGCGCCTCTGGTATCAGAGGTACACCGATTGCTTATCATATAATAGACTCCATAAATAGATTGAGGGCCAACTCGAAAAAAGTCATCCTTCAGTGGATCCCCTCTCATATTGGTTTAGTAGGTAATGAAAGGGTAGACCATTTGGCAAGATTAGCTTCAAGTGACGGTGTGCCATTGAACATCGCCCCGTTCTACACAGATTGCATGCGTTATGTGAAGGAACATTGTTTTTTAAATTGGAAGGAGCATTTTGATCAAAGATCCGTGGAGAAAGGTGTGTGGTATAAGACTATGCAAGGAGAACCTTGGAAATCTCCATGGTTTGATTCATGTCGTGTTGGGAGATCAGAAATTGTAACGGCTCTCAGGCTTCGTTCGGGACATATTCCCCTTAACAAATTCGCCTACCTTATGAGAAAAGTCCCCTCTCCTAACTGCACAGAGTGTGGTAAAGTGGAGGACGTTTACCACATCATAGCGGAGTGTGTTCGGAACGAAGATCTGAGAGCTGAACTATTAATACGCAAGGGTATTGACATCAAACAAATTGGAAGTTACAATAGCATTTTGGCGTATCCTCTTTCTGAGACAGCAAGAGCATTATACAAGTTGGTGTCGGTCGGTATGCATAGACGATAGTTATAGTTGGATAGTACCTATATATAAGTAAATTACTATACTATGTTTTTTTATATAACTTAGTATAATATTATAATACAAAGATGATGTATGTTGTATAAGATAGCCTAACGGAGCGACATAGTCTTGTAGACCAAGCTCCTTAAATAAAGATTAAAAAAAAAAAAAAAAAAAAAACAAGAATACCTAAAAATAAATTATATGGTAGAAAAATATGGAGCTTGTGACCAGCCAATGTATGTCTAGACAAGTGGCCAGTATTTAAAAAGTTCACAGTTGATTAAAATTCAAGTGTGTGCCAAGGCCAAGTTGCACTACTCTTCAGATGATACTGTGGCTACAGTTTGATCCTTCGATCTCCGGGTTATTAAAAGGCTTTGTGTATTAATAGTCTAATGCGTGTCAATGCCATTGCAACCCTCATGTAAAGACACGCTGTGTGCATTGAACATTGCTCGCCCTTGTATGATAACGCCTTGTAACGCAAGGTTATTAATGGTAATTAGTTACGCTCGATTAGAGCTCTAAGGCCTTCCTAGTTTGATAAATAATCTATATGCTGTCTGAAAGAAACTATAATGTTGTTTAAGGTGTAATGTAGTGTACTTTCTGGAAAAGGAAGGGCTTGTGGCTAAGTAATAATCACGTGGATTGCAAGTTCTGTTAAGTTAAGCTGCGGTAGCCGCGGTCAATCCGTAGATTGGTGACCGTTTCGTTGCACAACGAAACTCTTTCTTGCCTTGGAGTGCACGTTAATTTGTCGATCCCGGTTGTCATACGAATATCTATGGCAGTCGTCTCGGGTAGTTAAAAGCCCGAATGTCTACTACTAGTCCATCTTTAGCATATTAGTATTGCCTAGTAACTGGATTGTGGAGTCTGATGACAGTCGCTCCGTGTAAAATAATGTTATTCAGCTGTATCTGTATCCCTATTCAGAACCACACGATAACCAGTTGTCGACCGATTCGGTTTGTTATCTCTTTTTATCTCATTGCGTGAATCATCAGACGAAACGAGATAACAAACCGAACCGATCGAAAACTAGTTATCGTGTGGTTCTGAATCGGGGAGCTGGTTAGACAGAAGGCCGATCCTAACATAGTTGGGTATTTAGTTCGCTCTATAAGTGTATGAATTGCTGTGCAACGGATCAATCAGTTTCTGTGAACGCTGTCGTCAGTCGGAAACACTGTCAACAGATTACAACAACATTACATTGACATTTACAACTAAGGCTTGGTTTCAACAACCATAATTATCTAGTTTAACGACCGTTTACCCACTATTCCAGTACATTTAAAAGTAATCGGCCGTTTAATCAGAGAATTAACGTTGATGAACACAGGCCTAAGAGTAGGGTTACGACCGAATATCATTCGTTGTTTCGTATAAACGATAGTTAAATCGACGTCACTTAGAGTAGGTTTCGACACGACAAATGTCACGATAAATCAATTATTATCGATTTTGCGAGTAGACCCCCAGTTTTCAAAGCAACGTAGCGCAGCGTATCGGGCGCGCGCCTTGCGCCTGTTAAATCCTTACACTAAAAGAATGGGACATTACGAGTATTTTTACTTACAGTAAACTTAATATAAAATACCACTTGCTGTCACCTCCAAAAACACGATAGTAAATAAACAACAAGATATACTTAGCCACGAATCCGCAAAGTTGGGACGCTAAGAATACATTGTCTTGTTTTTTTAGCCGACCGGACAAACATGGTGTTATGTTTTTAGGACCTTCAGTTGTTGATACAGCATCGGTAGCAGTTAAATAGCCGCCGAGAAGTCCTATAATGGATGAGAACCGACATAAATATTGCTTAATCTGATTCGAGGACCGTTTTCCTTAGAGTAAACATTGAGTACTTCAGCCACTTACATAACGTTGGAAAGTTTTGGATAGAATTGAGGCTAGTATTCATTTTCAAAAGTACGTGTAGCAGTGTGTAGTGTGTGTTATTGGGTTTTTTCATTAGGAAATTCTCAGTAGCAGCCCGGAGTCTGGATTTGTGCCCGGTTATTGGCAATAGGCTCGCCCCCTATTACATGGGACTTATAACATAACTGGCGAAATGTGGGTGTACTATACACCTCTTACTACTCCTTCGGGAATACAGGCGTGATGTTATGTTGTTATGTTATGTTGTGTAGCAGTCGTTGTTTATAATCTTAATTCTTTTTTTTCTAGTTTTGGACCTTCGTTTTCATTTATATGAGATTTTGAAAATAACAGGCGGTTGTGGGTACTATTTTCTTTTGTTTTTAGGGTTCCGTATCTCAAAAGGAATTATTATTCTGGCTAACAGCATTGGATTGCAGTGAAGGTATAACAAATACGTAAAAATAACCTGTACTTAGGCTTAGGCTCTGTTGGCTGAATTGGCGCAGTGGGTAAACAGCTGACTTCTTCCATCTCGTTTTGTTTATGTTTTCAGCGGAAATTTTAAAATTATTCCCATTGAGCACCTACTTTTTGGGCACCAATGCATAGAACACCAATGTTATTCCCATTTGAGCACCAATCTGTATTTTAGCTTGGTGCTCAATTGGGAAGAAAATAAAAAAATCGACTTTATTCCCCTTTGAGCACCTACGGTGCGGCAGCTTCTAGTGATGGGGTGTATAGTAAACATATCGATAAAAAGCAGCAGTTTTATTTTACAGAATATCAATAATTATGTAAAACTTAGGATTCAGATTGGTGCTCAAATGGGAATAACATTGGTGCTCTTTGCATTGGTGCCCTAAAAATATGTGCTCAAATACCTACTATACAAAACTACTACTACTATACTTCAAAATTGAAACCGTCGCGGGTCGCGCGTGGCAATTTTCTGCTGAAACAAATATTTTATGTCAAATCTAGTTATTTCAGATCGGTTACATTTTCGACTAGAAAAACACCCATGATCACGATAAACAGAAATTAAAGTATTGGCAATGTTTTAAAAACAAAAAAAGCTGATGGGCAGCTAAATCTCTTACATACAAAAGTGGTTACATAATTTTAAATCCCTCCTTTCTAAATTAATCACAGACCCAGTTCTATTTCCAACGATCCGCCCACACAAGGATGCTACCTGTTAAAGGTATCCAATTTTATATGTATTAAATAATATGTACGCGCTAACCCGTTCTCAGCCAGTGTCCGAAAACAATTAGGTACTCTAAGCCTGGCGATTTTTTTATTGTAACGCTTTCATCCTGGTCCATCCACACGCTACGTTTTCGTCTTGCCCACGCGCATACTTGCACAAACCCGTGAAGATGGCAAAACAGTCGAGCAAACTCTAAAGCGCGGCTTGAGGCATCATTGACTTTCTGAAAATTGGACTGTACAATTCCGGCTTGCATGGTTTTATTTGAGCGTAGGACGTGCAGTTATAATAATGTGCTCTGTGAGGACGTGCGTTCAAGCCACGCTTCAGTCCGCATTTTTAACTATGCAGGCAAGACTGTCTTAAAGAGAACTATACACATATTATTAATGCTTTCTTCTTGGAAGAATAAAAAAGGCGGATGGAATCTCGCTAGACAAAAAGTGAAGCACCCATAGTAAGACGGCTCGCTTAAAAGTACGGGCTGGCACGCACACATTCACATCCATAGTAAGACAAAAAGCCACGATTACACAACAAATCTCGTGTGACGGAAGTCATTATAGTAGTTTCACAAATAAAATAACAATATATAGCTGGTGTGTTAAAAGTATGTCAAAATTTTCTTAGTGAGATTCCGTCCGCCATTTTTTGTTCGTCTGAGGCTTTCTTCTATTAATACAAGAAAAAGAAGGACAACATTTTGCTGAGTGACCTCCAGTTTCTGAAAAGCTGATTAACGCAAAAGTTAACTAATCAGCTGTAAAATCCCATGACAAGTGTTGTGATTGGTTATTCACATACATAACATTCAAATACATTCAATTTGTCAACATCAGCTTTCAAGAATCCGGGGGTGATTTGTGCTTAAGGGCATGCAATTTTATACTTGTTTACATAACTTGTTTCTAATAACATTCATAAACTTCAATATGTCTTGATTTATGAGGTATCGCCTAAATCTGTTTGACAGAATCGAGGCCAATCAGCTACAAAGTTATCTGGTGCGGACGTGTATTTGAAGAATAAAATTTACATATGAATGAAGAAAATGGATTTCATAATTGATACTTTTCTACTGCGCTGGGAGTCTGATGTGATATTTTCAATTCATTCGCTTGTTCTACATGTTATTATTATAATCAGTGGTCTAATGTAACATAATTTACAAAGGGCAATGAATGACCACAAAAAAAAAATTCGCTAATTAGGTATTTTATTTTGGGTTTTCATAGTTTTTGTGAGTATCTGTGGTTATCTTTACATCAGCGTTGCCAGAAGATAACTTTTACCCCCGTCAGGTTACTTTCAGATTACACGACTCAAAAGGTAACTTTTAGGTAACATTTTTGTTGGTAACAGAATTGGATAATCTATTGCAATGTTGGCATTCTAACATGCAAAAGTAGAACAAAAGACTGCTATAAAATGAGTAACGTAACCTCTTTCTTTCGTGCACTAATGAATAATAACTAAAATCAAATCGACCTTTATTTGTGAACATAGATGTACGCACGGCTACACATCAAGCTGTACATGTCCAGTATAAGCTGATCTCGTATTGTACAGAAAGCCTATACAATGCGAGATCAGCTTATACTGGAAATGTACAGCTTGATGAGTAGCCGTATGTACATGGTGTTAAAATAAAAGTTCATCTCTAGGTTCTGTCAATAAAATTGGGGTACAAATAATTTAGTTATAACAACAAAATCATTTAAATATCAAAACTGAGATGGTTTTGGTGTTTCTTCTAAGTTTTCAACCTACAGGAAGAAAATTTCGAAGCTATCTTGTGACTTGTAAAAGAGTTAAAAATAACCTACTTTCAAAATAATTTATTGATTTTTGTGATATTTATCAAAGTTTAACGCGTTTAACGCTAAAAATTGTTTGCTGATGCTAACTGTTGCTGTACCAGGTACTTCGTAACGTGAGGGGGCGGTGCGTCACTTATCAGGGACGCGATGGCCATGTCGTGCGCAGGTCCATCACATGCGGCGTTCCACAGGGGTCGGTTTTGGGACCACTTCTGTGGAACGTGGGTTATGATTGGGCCTTACGTGGTGACCTCTCCCCCGGGCAGGGCGTCATATGTTACGCTGACGACACCCTCGTCACAGCCCGGGGGGAAAACTTTGAGGAAGCAGCACGCTTGGTCACTGAGGGCGCGTCCTTCGTAATTGGCCGTATTAGAGCCCTGGGTCTTAGGGTGGCTCTCGAGAAAACGGAGGCCCTGGTATTTCATGCGCCCCGACGCCGGCCACCGGCTGGCGCCCACATCACTATTGGGGATGCCAGCATATCGATTCGGACGCGTATGAAGTATCTGGGCCTGGTCTTGGACCGAAGATGGAATTTCGGCGAGCACTTTGTACAACTCGCCCCGAAGCTGATTGGTATAGCGTCCGCCCTTAGCCGGCTGTTGCCGAATCTAGGCGGACCAAGCGCAACCTGCCGACGGCTCTATAAGGGGGTGGTACGGTCAATGGCACTCTACGGGGCGCCGGTGTGGGCGGAGTCCCTGAATGCCCAAAACAAGGCTCTGCTGCGGAGACCGCAGAGAGTCATGGCAGTCAGGGTCATCCGTGGATACCGCACAATATCTGCGGAAGCGGCGTGCGTACTTGCGGGTACCCCCCCGTGGGACTTAGAGGCCCTAGTGCTTGCCGAAATTTACCAAAAAGGAGTGGACCACCAGGCCGAAAGTGGTGGACGCCCGTTGCCTGAAGTCGTTAAGATGTGGCGCAGAGAGGCACAAGCTGTCGTACTGGAGCAGTGGAGGTAGAGGCTGGAGATGCCCAGTGCCGGGCACTGGACCGTGGAGGCTATCCAGCCGATTCTCGAGGAGTGGGTGCGGAGGCGACACGGGACGTTGTCCTTCCGTCAGGTGCAGGTTTTGTCGGGGCATGGATGCTTTGGCAGATACCTGCATAAAGTGGCGAGACGGGAGGCTACTCCCGTGTGCCACCAGTCTGGCTGCAGTGAGGACACGGCCTTTCATACCCTGGCGCACTGTCCTGCTTGGGCGGTGCAGCGCCTTGTTCTCACTGCAGCAGTTGGAGGAGACCTCTCACTGCCGGCCGTGGTCAGGGCCATGGCTGACAGTGGGGGGGCCTGGGATGCAGTCGCGTCCTTCTGTGAGGATGTCATCTCGCAGAAGGAAGCGGCGGAGCGCGTCAGGGAGGAAGACTCCCTCGCTGATCCGATCGGCCGCAAGAGGACGGGACGGCGCAGGCGGCTTTACAACGACCTGATGCCGCCCTAAGAAAGGCCAGCGGGTGATAGATTGGTGAGTCTATCATCCGCATTGCACGGCCCTCGAGCTGCAGTGATGTCCCAAGTGTGCCGGACATCGCTAAGAGAGAGTTAAAGTTAAAGGTGGAAGGCCCTGAAATGGGCCGCGCTGGATGGGTCGCGAATGCCATGCAATGCAGTTCTCGTGGCCCATCCACTCAAGGCGAGAGTAGGCACACGGCGGAGTTTTTAGTGGGTGCGAGTTCCACATACCCACACCGCCTCCCCGGGTGGTGTGATATGCGATAGGCATTTTCTCCGAAATATCTAAATGTTCTGTGCTTTATAATTTACTAAAAAATACCTTCTGTCAACTAAAAATACCTCATTTATTTAAAAGGACATTAAATACCTCATATAACTGCGAAAAAATATAAAAGGTAACTTTTCTGAATGTAAAGCAGTGTTACCAACCTTTGAGGTTACTTTTTGAGCACTCTCAGGTAATTTTTGACACGAGTGCGCTGGTAACACTGCTTTACATAGGGTTGTCACTAAAACATAATTTTCTCTGACCGAACTGTGCAGACCTTTACTCCCACACTTCAAATTCACCCACAAAGCCAGCAAGATCAAGCTAATAAAATTATGCGGTTCAGCAAACTAAGCAACAAAGCTTTATAGACTACGATTTAAGCATTGGGGGCGTTTTTATGAATGGGACCGAATTTAAAATGGAATAAAAGATATAGATACTTTTACAGCGATGAGTAGCTTTTTGTACATTTTATATACAAAATACATTGTATATAATATATACAATACTGCCAACAACTTAAATGGTAAAACTTTTTAACAAAAAATTGAACCGACGAAAACAGAAACTGAAAAGCCAAAAATAAAATGAAGCTTTTTAGTCTTAATACTATTCTCCTAACTAAACTAATGTAAATAACTAATTAGATATGAGTCGGCGCCAAACAAACAAGCAAATTGCGTGCGAGTTGCAAGTGGTCGAGCGATGAACGCATTTTTGGAAAGTTATTGTTTATTGTGAAAAATTTTATGTTGTATTTGATGTTATTTTGTTTTTATTAGTAGTAAGTACTGCACGTATGAACCACAGATTACTATATTAGTAGCTAGCTAGTATGAACATTGTGCTGTATTTGTTATATGATGTTATTGTTGTTTTTTATTATTTTGTTAAAACTTGTTTACTCATATAGTTAAATCCGTGTATAGAAAGTTAGAAATGTCTTTGGTTAAATCACCTATGTTTACTCTTTGCTCTGACATATTAAAAATGTAAGATGCCTGTCTTGGAACCCTGCCTTTTGCGCATTAGCGTGGCGTCCCTTCGTTTGTCATGTCATGGACAAATGATGTGGATCTAAAGGTGGAGGCACACCTGGCACACGTTAAATGATGTTTATTTAATTTTTCTAAAGCATTACCTAACTAATTGTCACATTTGTCTCTAATACAATAATACATAATTTAGGTTTACTGTATTTATATTTATTTGCTAGTTTTTACCCGTGGCCTCACTATCGGGACCCATCCGAAAACCAGCGCTGCAACATTTCGGTGTTGTAGCATATGCTGAGATGGGGGCCTTTTTTAGTCTCATACAGGCATGTAAATTTTAAGTTTATTGTTAATATACTATTTTTAGTTTTTTTTTCTCTCGCCTGTACCGAGACTGAAATAAATATTTTCTTTCTTTCTTTCTTTCTTTCTTTCTTTAAGTAAGTTAATGATCTTCGTTGATTGTTTGTTTGGCGCCGACTCATACCTAATTAGTTATTTACATTAGTTTAGTTAGGAGAATAGTATTGTATTGTTGTTGTTGTTGTTGTGTTCATTGATGACCCAAGAATTGATTTAATAACTTTTATACAACTTTCTTGTGAACAATATCTAAGTTACGTAAAAACTAAAAACCTTGAACTTTAAATTCAATTCTTTGAAATATATACACAGCTGTTTATTTCTGGCAATATTTTATTTATGACTCATGGACGTGGTAAATAAACAGTGTAATAACAATACTATAATCATTATCTTTATCAAAGAATTGCCAAACTTAAGTGGCAGTGGGCGGAGCACATTGCTCGCAGAACGGATAGCCGATGGGGCAGTAAAGTTCTGGAGTGGCGACCGCGTACTGGAAGGCGCAGCGTGGGTAGGCCCCCCACAAGGTAGACCGACGACCTGGTGAAGGTCCCGGGAATCCGCTGGATGCGGAAAGCGCAGGACCAGTCGCTATGGCGATGCTTGGGGGAGACCTATGTCCAGCAGTGGACGTCTTTCGGCTGAAATGATGATGATGATGAATTATTATCTTCCTGCCCTGGTCCCAAATTACTTGAGGTCGGTGCAATACGTCTTTTTCTTCAATTTTCCTCTATCAGTCGACATCTCATCATTTACTCCTTTTTCATCCATACCAACAATGACGCATTCCATCCATCTTTCTTAGGTCTCCCTCTCCTTCTTCATCCATCAACATTCATATTCATCACTTTCTTAGTTACATGCGTTTCATCACATGCTCATACCAACCCAAACGATTTCCTTTCAACTTTTCTATCACTGGCACCACTTTCAAAGTCCCTCTAATATATTCATTTCTTTATCCATTTTTATCACTCCATACATCTATCTCAACATTCTCATCTCTGCAATAACAGTAAAATCATATCTGGTAAACATTTTTTACGGCAGGTTTATGCAGTATAGCCACAGTAAACATAACGTACAGTACGGAAACTACGTACAAACGCTCGAAACGACGCACTCACATAGACGCACGCCTCGGCAAGACCTAGGGGTCAAAGAATATCTAACGTAAAGAAGCGACACTGAAGCAAGTGTGCTCGTAAAATTTCTCGCGGCTAAGTGTGCGGATCGGGGCAAGCGCGGGGGCCGTGCGCGGTGCGCGGCGTGTGAGCCTTTAAGGTGAATGCTACAGGGTAGCCCGCGAAATTCAAAAATTTTGGCGTTTTTTGCAAGTTGTAGCTTTATTTCGCGTTGTATATCGGTCTAAATGTGATTAGCGGAAATCATAACAATAGATCCACTGAATAATACTCATAAAAAATATTAACCTAGCTCTATAAACTGTACAAGCTGGAAAATCGATAATTTGATCGTAAATTAATATTATCGAGCTTGAACAGCTTATGGAGCTAGGTTAATATTTTTATGAGTATTATTCAGTAGATATATTGTTATTATTTCCGCTAATCATATTTTGACCGATATACAACGCGAAATATAGCTACAATTTGCAAAAAACGCATAATAATTTGAATTTCGCGGGCTACCCTGTAGCATTCACCTTAAACCTATGATGGTCACAGACATAGTAAAGATTTTATTTGTTCATGATCATAATTATTTTCCATACTATTGCAAATATCTCCTAAAATTATTTTTTAACATCTTATTTGTACTAGTACATATATGGTACCTACTCATGTTATCTGATTTTAAGCAAGCACCGAAAAATTCTTATCGGATCATCGCATTGCGTACATAGTATCAATGAGATAATACAAGTATCGACAATGAATGACATTATCATGTTGAGAGGAGCGCCGCGTTGTCGCCAGCCCTCGTTAGCATGCAAGACGCAGCATGTAATATAACATGTTGCCGAAACCGGGAATACTGGATATATCTCTTGTGACATATGAAACTATTTGCCTATTAGGTATGCTGAGAGTACTAAATCTAGTTCTGGAAAAATATTGTTAAAGTTTACTTGTTTCACTGGGTTTTTAACTGGTTAATAACTACAAACTTTGGTTGCTTTTACACATTTCTATACAAAGTGGAGATGACAATACGACATGAAATAAAACCATGTACAGAGTATCGCGTTCTCTGACTGTACACAAAAAATCAATCAAATCAAGTTAATAGTTTAGCCACAGGAAATTATTTTAACTTTATTAATTGTGAATGTAGGACCATTTTTCTGGCATAGATCGTTAGGTCAAAGACCTGTGCGAATCCATATGATTTTAATCTCTCTTTTTCATTTATTATAGATGATAACTAATGGTTTTACTTATTATTTTGATGTTTTAATATTTATTGTATTTTTTAGTGGTTGCAAGCGCGACTGCTGAGCTTTGGGTCCTGGGTTCGATTTCTGGGTCGGGTAAAGTGTTATTGGGTTTTTTTCATTAGGAAATTCTCAGTAGCAGCCCGGAGTCTGGATTTGTGCCCGGTTAATGGCAATAGGCTCGCCCCCTATTACATGGGACTTATAACATAACTGGCGAAATGTGGGTGTAATATACACCTCTGCCTACCCCTTCGAGGAAATAAAGGCGTGATTTTATGTTATGTTATGTTAATATATATTTTGTGATTTTTTTTAGTTTTCGATAAACAAGTTATTTATGTGTTTGAAATGCTTCTATGGACTAGTAATAACCGTGTATTCATTTACTGTCGTATTGTCATATTGTATACTTTGCCACGTTGTTTACTTACTTACACTACCATATTTTCTAAATAGCACAACCATTTAAACTAGGACTTGAATGGCCTAATTTTTTCTACTTCTAGAAAAAACTGCAATAAACCTTTTATTGCTTTTTAATCTAAGGCCGCATTACAAGCAACTTGGAAGTTATGGCACTTGTGGAATAACACCTCCAAGAAACAATAAAGAGTTATTTAAGTTGTTTAATAGTGGTTTAAGCTGAAAAACACTCGTACTTCTATGGTATTTTATAGCCGAGTAATTTAGGTTACTTGTGCCATAAGTGTGTTTCAGCCCTAGAGGGTATTTGGAAAAAAAACTAGTTTACATAGTTTTAATTTTATATAATTATGACTAACTGTGCCCGCGGCTCACCTGCGTCCTGAAATAAAATAAAGCTTGTTACTTCTAAATAAAGCAGTTTTATAATGGTGAAATAATTATTAAAATCGGTTCAGTAGTTTCAGAGTTTTGTAATAAACAAACAAACAACTCTTCCCTCTTTATAATATTTAGTAAACTCCCTATTAGGCGCTAATTTTGCATTCAAAACTACGGAACGATTGACATTAGTAAAATAGATAGATAGATAGATAGAATATACTTTATTGTACACCATGAAAATAGTAGTAAACAGGAACAACGTATAAATTATGGGTAAATACTGATTGAAAGGTATTATTTTCAATAGTAACTCTGCACTATTTACTATTTGTACAAGAAACTTTTGTAGGTATAATCTACGAGTAAATAAACAATACTTCACGTTCCATTACTCACTTTCAGTAAATATTCTTATTATCTATTAGAAGTAGACGACGCCTACGCAACTCGTGTCGGAACATAATACGCGCCACGTCGATCAGGCGTACACTGGAATACTAATTGCTCCCTTTATTTATTAAAGATTTCTGCTAGGTACTACAAAAATAGTGTTCATTTCAAACGGCTTCTGTAATGAGAAACGTACCTCATAAATTACAGGATAACCTAGTTTGTAAGGCAGTCTTAATATAAAATAATAGTCTATAAAATATATATAGTTTGTAAATACAATAGCCCTACTTTTAAATATCATTGAATAGCCCCGTTTTCTCATAAATTCCTCTCTTAAGTTTTGCTACAGCATCCGATTCTCCACACCTCAGCATTCAGTAGACCCCAGTCGATCTGTCTCGAGAATATCTCACGCTGGGTGAATATTCATTAGACATTCATCATTTGACAAGATCACAAAAACGAAAATAAATATCTTCGACAAATTTTTACACAGCACCATCTAGTCCCAAACTAAGCAGAGCTTGTGATACGGATACTAAGACAATGGATATAATACTAATATACTTTTTTTTTGTAAATACATACTTATAATACATAAGAAACACCCAGACCAACACAAACACTTATATTCATCACACAAATATTTGTGTCCTGTGGGAATCGAACCCACGACCTCGTGATCAGCAGTGCGACACTCGAACCACTAGACCACAGAGGTCGTCAATTGAAACTATTATTGTGAACAACTCGAGAGATTAAGGACTTTCAAAAATTTTGTTAAGATTTTTTGAATGTTCACGCCGGCGCCGCCACGTTACGTTTGCCTATCCTGTAATTTCAATTAACTCAGTCTTGCTCATGAAGCGTTTGTAAATGAACTGGTATGAACCTAATAATTATTTTTCTGTAAAAATAGGACTTAATCGGAAAGAGTGGAAAAAGAAAAGGGAGGCATTTGCCCTGCAGGGGGACAACATAGACTGAAAAAGTAATTTGATGACAAGGTTTTTTTAAATACTATGTTTTATTGCATTTTCATCCAGTACTGAGCTATGTTTAAAGTTTCAAGTCATAGATAGATAGATACTGTATACTTTATTATTAGCACACCATAAAAATAAAAATAAAGTCATAACAAACATGAGCACAGTACTAACAATTAATCATCATTCATCGGGAAGTTAGTTTAAAATTGATTGGAAAATTTGTTCCGAACAGAGAGACAGGACTGAAAGAGAGTTAGTAAAAACGTGGTAATAAAAACTTTTTAACAAAAAAAATAAAACCGACTTCAAAAACCTTAACTAAAAAGTAAAAAATAATCCTTGTATGTATTTCAAAATCTTAACATAAACCAAAATTTTGAAGGTGGCACGTGACTGTCCCTTTGCGTCATGTAAATATAATGTACTGTCGAGCGCTTATCTATAGTAAAAAACAGTTTATGCGAACATACATGAAAAACACGCGCCGCCTTCAAAATTTTAGTTTATGTTAAGATTTTGAAATACATACAAGGATTATTTTTTACTTTTTAACCGACTTCAAAAAAAGGAGGAGGTTATGTATTCCGCGGGTTTTTTTAGTTAAGGTTTTTGAAGTCGGTTTTTTTTTTTTTGTTAAAAAGTTTTTATTTCATACTTTTTAGTTGAGAATTCACAGAAAAACGAAACTATTAGTAGATCATCTAGGTAAGCGAAGCTAAATTAAACTGATTTATTGAAGCTGGTTCAAAAACTACTCGACCTACGTCAATAAAATTTATATGGGACCACCGCGCGGACTTCCTCTACCAAATAAAAAAACAACCACGCAAATCGGCCCATAAATCTCGGAGTAATCGGTGTACATACATGAAAAAAAAAAAAAAAAAAAAAAAAAAAAAAAAACCCGCCGAATACATAACCTCCTCCTTTTTTTGAAGTCGGTTAAAAATTAAATAGAACCACCTCTTGTTTTTTTTGTTTTCGGGTGGAAATCCTCATGGATACCCTCCGTTTGGGGATGGCGGAAGGGTATGTTGGACTCTTATCGACTAAAACCACACACACACCCCCACACACACACACACACACACACGGTGGCCATCCTCTGCACAAAATAGAGGAGCTCTGGGAACTCCATTGGACCGCGCCGGTGACCCTCTTGTGCTATGCCTTTGTAACGTCCCGGGAAAACAATATTGTTTCCCCCACTATAGCACGCAACCACCAGGTACTGCTGTACTCCCCAGGGTCGCTTAATAGACGCCTCGAGTACTACCACTCTTAGCGTCCACGATCCCGAAGGTCCCCTGCAAACGACGGACCATCTAAGTAAGACGCACGCAACTCATACTGGAAGATATTACTCGGTACGTCGATCGGGCGTATAGTTGAATGCTAACTGCTCATAATTTATGGTGCATCCCTGCTATTTCAATAGTTTGCTCTGATGCAACTGTGATTCTAATTTATGACTACAATGTGTCACACATTCATTGCCATGTCAGACGCCAAGTTAACAATGTGTCTTAGCTATTCTGAAGGTCAGGTTTGTACTAGATTTCCTAACATATGGAATCAGAGATTTTCACCAAAATAATAACACACTTTTTAGGGTTCCGTACCCAAAGGGTGCCAAACGGGACCCTATTACTCTCGCTACGCTGTCCGTCCGTCCGTCTGTCTGTCACAGGGCTGTATCTTTTGAACGGTAATAGGTAGCCGGTTGAAATTCATCTCAGAATATGTGTTGCTATGACCTCTATCACGATAAGTACTAAAAACAAAAAAAAAGTTTAAAACCAAAGGGGGTCCCCATACAAGAAACCTCAAAAAACATGCAATTTTTTTCAACGTTTTTGTTCCTGCTCTGTCTTCAAAACGGTAATACACACCAGCGTCAAACTTGGTATGATTATAGTGCATATTATGTAGCTCAGCAGCAAATGCTAAAAATAGGACAAACAGACATAAATGTGGTAGTACCTGCGTAAGAAAAAGATGCAAAAATTAATATTTCTCGCACTGTGTGTTGGTGTTTTGATGAACTCTCGTAAATTAAATCAGTTTCTATGGGGTATCAGGTCGATGGGTGGTACACAACGACCATACAGCCCAATAAATGCCTAATGTTGAATATAATGCATACAATAAATTCTGCCACTAGGTGAGGCGGGGTACTGCAATCCGATTGGCCCTACCAAGTCAGCTATTTGCTAATCACTGACGCGGCAGTTTTGACGGCTCATGTAAGTGGCGGAAACTGATTTGAAGATTTCAAGTGGCGAATAGTGGCGACCTACATTAGTGAAATTTCATAGATGTGTTGTAGACATCGGTCGCCTCTTATGAGCTGTCTATGAGGTGTATGGTCGCTGGTGGTACATAACCCTTATTGCGCGAGTCCAACTTGTACTTGGCCGGTTTTTTTATTCATTCACCCTGTTTTACGGTACCTACCTAATTCCTTTTTAAAAATATAAGTCACCGGGACTAACGATGCTCTAAAAATATTTTTAAATGAAAAACTTTTAAACCTAGATCGCCTCTTCTTTCTTAACGTAAATCCTTTGCTTGTACTTTTTTAGTTCGGAAGGAGTTTCCATAATAATTTATCTTGCTAAATTTATAAAAGGCTAATATTTTGAGTGAGCGCCTCTAAAATTTGTTTTTGTTTGTTTAGCCACCGAGCTGTGGGTGTCTTTTCCATCTCTTGGTTGCCATGAATAAGTTACTACATGATAATCGACCTCTATTGAGGAAAACGGCAAAACGTTGCCTTCAGAAAAAAAACAACAAACAAAATAATTATACTGGGTGTCAGGGATACGCTTCCGAAACTGAAAGGCTATTATTATACTACCTAAACACAATCGAATACCAATACCCATTAGCCTTATACTCATTGTTTTAGTGATTTGGTATTTTGCAAACCCGCAATGTAAAGTACAAAACTTAGGATCAATGCACCGCGTACCTAACCTACCTACGCTCGATACGACACGCACCACGTATGCAAGCGGATGTCGTTCCCCCATAGCACCAGCAGATATTTTATTTGAATTACATTGCGAACTTCAAAAAATTATGTAAATAAATGGGTTTTTTTTTTGCAAATCAGTTTTATTGAAATGCCCAAAGCTGGTTATATATGAAAAATGCAAAAAATATATCAAAAAAATTAAAAAAGAATTGCATTTTTTTGTGGTTTCGTATCAGTAATCACCAGCACTATCACCTATCCTCGTTTTCGGAAGCGTTTCTCTGACACCCAGTATTTTCATAATTATTTATATTGATAAAAATGCAATTACAAGTAAAATTTTAATTACAGAATAATTAATTTTGATCTCTTTACGTTGGTGTCACGTAATGTTATCATTTATTCATTTGAAAAATATAATTATGATAACATACATACATACATACATATTATCACGCCTGTTTCCCATTGGGGTAGGCAGAGACTATGGATTTCCACCTGCTACGATCCTGACACACCTCTTTCGCTTCATCTACGTCCATTAACCTCGTCATGCATGCTCGTCGGTTTAGAGAACTCTTAACCTGGCATTTTTTGAGAACATCCGCGATTTGATCGCGATACGTGCGCCGAGGTCGTCCCCTTCCAACTCTTCCATCCACACTCGCTTCGTATACTTGTTTCGTCAATCTCCTCTCGTCCATCCTCTCTATATGTCCAAACCATCTTAACATACCTTTCTCAATCTTTGTCACTACATCTTCTTTCACTCCACAACGCTCCCTTATCATGTTATTCCTGACTTTATCTCTCAAAGTTACACCACACATACTTCTCAAAGCTCTCATTTCTACTGCATTTATTCTACTTTCATGTTTATTCTGCCATACCCAACTTTCACTACCATACATAAGTGTAGGCACTAACACTCCCCCATGAACAGCCAGCCGTGCCTTTTCCGACACTTTGCGGCTGTTCATGAAGGTGTGTAGTGCCCCATTCACCTGATTACCAGCACTCACTCTCCTTTCAATGTCCTTCACATGCTTGCCATCTCTCGTAAACATGGAACCCATGTATACAAAATCTTTCACTTGTTCCACCTTTTCGTCACCTATCAAAATATTGCACTCTGTCATAACTTCTTCCTTTTCAAAAACCAAAACTTTTGTCTTACTAACATTAACTTTCATTCCTTTACTCTTCAAAGCACCATCCATAATTGTTACCATCTTCTGTAACTCCCCCTCCGACGATGCAAGGATAACTTGATCATCGGCATAGAGGAGACATTTGACAAGTAGCCCATTCATTTCTAAACCATTTTCACTCTCTTTCAAATTTTTCAAACAACTGTCCATGAATAGATTGAACAGCCACGGTGACGCTACACATCCCTGTCTCACACCCTTATCGATGCTGAACCAGTCAGAGTAGGCGCCGTTAATCCTGACACAAGCGCTAGAATCCGCATAGAGAGATTTCAACGCTTGAATCAGGTTGCTATTCACCCCATATATGGACAAAGCAGACCATAGTTCATTCCTCATCACTCTGTCGTAGGCCTTTTCCAAATCCACGAAAGCGCAATAGACTTTTTGACCTTTGGCCAAACATTATGATAACAACATGAACTAATGTATTGCATCTCCGTCACAATGTCTGCATTTTGATATTGCCTTTGTTTCCATCGTGAAGTAAATGAAACAAATAAAGGACTGATATAAAAGTCGTAAAATAAGGATGGGTTATTTGTTATTTACGATGTACTTGGGAAGTCAGCACTTACATTTGCCAACAATGAGTGAACTTGTTCTACACTCACTAAACCATATGCCCAGCGTCGCGTTGTGAACTTGTGACTACTTGAGGATAAATATCAAATTTATCTGTATTGGGATTTCTGTATTGGTCCCAGAGTAAGTTGTTCCTACTGATAAGTACATTGACCCCTTAAGAGTTTTTCAGCTATTTACTATGGGACCAATCCTGAAATCGCGACAAAAAAATAGGCCGAGTAGATGATGATGATGAGTTGTTTTTTTTGCAATTTCAGTTTAGGTCCCATAACAAAAGTTGTACATAGTAATGAGTACGAGGTTTTCAGTTAATTCAATAACTCGTTTTAACCAATATTTATTCACGAAACCACCAGTTTGGTCGATACATTTTAACAAGGTTTGTCGTAAAGCTTTTGTTACTTGTTTCGCTCGTTTTATTGACTTGAACATGTTTGCGTTTTGGGAATACGCATTGATATGGTAATCCTCTCGGTAATATAGATTTTATTACATGTACTGGAGATTTTAGAGTCATGGTTTTATATAAATATTATAAATTCGAAAAATGGATGTTTATTTTTTTGATTTTCAGTCACGCGGAAACGGCTGAATGCATTTAGATGAAGTTTGGCGCACAGATAGACCCTGACCCGGATTAACATAGCCTTTTAATCCCCATAGAATACACTATCCCGAAGGATACGCCATAACGTATTTTTGTGGTTAACTGGATTATACACGAGTGAAGCCTACTAGCAAAGACTAGTCCTGTATAGGTATTATAAATGTGAATGTATAGATGTTCGTTTGTTTATTTGTTAAGTTAAGATAAGATAAGATAAAGTTTATTGGGCAACATTATTACAAGTATAACAAGGTACAAGAGTACGATAGCAGCTGCAGTAGTATGCACTGTGTCGCAGCTGCCATCGCCCACCTCCAGATTCTACAGGAATATAATGCAATAACTGTGCTTGAAAAACATAATCAAAAATAAAACCAGTGAAGTAAATATTCAGATAAAATACAAATAGTTACTATTTAACATCATCTAAGTATTTGAGTGTGTATGTGTAATGTATGGAGGTGTGAGTTACCTACTCACTGTTTGTGTGTTGATGTATTATTGTGTGAGAATTATTAATTTATGACCAGACCTTCTGTATCTTCATAAGAAAGTGTATATAGCCACTCATATACTTTGACATTTACTTTAGTTGTCCTTCAATCACGCTAAAACGGCTGAACGGATTTGAATGAAAATGTGTACACTGATAGAACATAACCTGGATTAACATATAGGCTACTTTTTATCTCGGTAACATACACAGTTTCCGAGGGGCGCATCCCTATAATAATGGATTTCTGCGAAGCCGCGAGCTAGTTTTAAAATAATGTTCCACAATAAATTATATACAATATTCCATCCAATGCCTATTACAAAACCAGGGAATTTAAAACAATGTTTTTTCGGCACAAAAAGCCACAATTCTGTTGTGGAGATTGGCAGAGCAAAAACAACAATAGAAAATAATATATGATGTATATTGGAAGGTAAAAGCTTTTGGTAACAATTAAATCATGGAAACTAGGTATGATATCTGTGATGGATACTATCTAAATATGAAACTTGACAACTGCAGTTCGACAGTTATCTATACGGCCAGCATAAAGTACATGGAGGTGATATATATATTATATATTCCAACAAATTCGATTCTATTGATTCTTCGGAAAATAGATTTGATTGTGTTTTTTTTTGTTTTTAAGTAGTATGTGCTAAGTGTATGGCTATCAAATGGAGTGGATAATTTCTAGTGTAAAATACTATCTCTGTTTCAATCATGAAGAAAACAGATACAAATTGTGTACCTCCACCTCCAATAAAATATTTATTTGTCATACTGGACAAAGACCTTACAATATTGCTTTGAAACCACTCTATTTTGTGCTATTTCTGATCACGTCTGTCACGCATCAACGTGCAATAAGATTTATTTATATTTATTAGACAGGTAAGCAATCATATTTTCTACTGTTAAAAATAGACATCATTTATAACGTCGACTACTTATTTATATTTTCTATTTTATATGAAATTTCTCTCACTCGGGACATTATTAAAAATATAATATTTCAGTCTGTCACACACTATTCTCAACTACCATGCTTCAAAAATACAATAAACTGGAAGATTCTTAAGTAGAAGGATTTATGAATTCTTCGTATAATATACTAATATATTATAATATTATTAAAACGCACCAAACGACCAGAATAATTTTACACATGCATCGAACTTAGCCGCCATGTTACAAAAACAAGCACACACAAAAACCTAAAGGAATCAATTTCATTAATGTTTAAAGATTTTCACCATAGTGCTTTAACCAGACATTAAAATTTAGCTTTGTAGATACTGTTCAATTAAATTAAATCTTATTATAAAATTACTGAATCAAACTTTAGTGTTTTGAGATAAGACTGAAATTAATAGCAAATTTGGGGAGGTCATGGGGCGTACAATCTAATCACCAAAACGTAATCTGGTGCGGATTTCTGAGCAGGAATCACATCATTGCAATCATGTTTTATAGTAAAGATATCACGTGTGTAAGGGAGGGGAAACACGGCCAGATTGCTAAGTTACACGACGTTTGTCACTCGCTACACCGGATATCTGTTGATACATAGTCGAGCTTAGGATATTACCTAGTACCTAAATATATATTAACCTTCCGAGTAATCTATATATATAAAAATGAATCCCTATTTCCTATGGTCACGGCATCACGCGTGAACGGCTGGACCGACTTCGCTAATTCTTTTTTTGTTGTGTTTGTTATTGTGAGGAGAAGGATCTTATGAAAGAAAAAAATAAAAAATGTCGCGGAAAATTAGAAATATTAAGAATACTTAACCACCATATTAAATTTTCTAATAATTTTCTAATTAGCGATTTATAGCGATTCACATAACATTGACAGAAGCATGCTGCAAAAAAAAGCGAAGCTTCTACGCATTTGCACGAGCGGATAGTAATGTACGATGGATGGATAGATGGATGAATGAAAGTGGAGTGGAGGTGGAGGTAGAGTGGAGTGGAATGGAGTGGTGGTGTAATAGTTACAGGAAAACACCTAATTGTTAACAGGATCCATCACGTGGGTTAACAGAATTTAACGCGAGTGATGCCGCGGGTAAAAGCTAGTATCAAATAGATTCAAATTAGGTAAGTACATTGAGTTACGTAAGTTGAATCTTTTTATGCATAAAGGCCTGAATTTTATTTACTTATTTATTAATTGGAAAATCTACAGCTAAAGAAACATTTATACATTACATTAGAATTAAGATCTTCTGTACCCAAAAACACACTAACAAAGATTCCATTATATTCTATTCAATTCTATAAAGATAGTATAGTAGGCGATTGCATAGAAAACTATTTACCTTACACTACAATTTATATTTTGTGCTGTATATCTAGTCATGTTTTACAAATAAATTAAGTTTTAACTTTTATCTTTTAGTATAGGACTATAGGACTTTTACTTTTACCTTTGCCCATATTTGACTTAGGTGTTTTTATATTCATATATATTCATATATTACAGAACCAATCGAAAAAGAAGACCTGACAGTAAAAACACTACGTATTTCTACAAAAAATCTAATATTATAACTTTATATCGCCTTTCAACAAATCGGATAACTTGAAAATAAATCAGTAGTGCACAACCATCCTTAAAGATCGTTTGAGCGTTAAATCGCAACTGAAATTTCATTATGGCGACCGAGTCGGGAAATGTAACATGTCGAGGAAAGCTTCGATTTATTTGACACAAACGATAGGCCACGCAACGGCTTTCGACTAACAACTTTAGTAGTGCCTAATAAATCTTTTTAATCGATTTACAAAAACGTTTCACCCTTCCTCCAGAATCATTTCTATTGTTTTTTCAAGTTTTCTTTCAGAATTTCTTGTCTCATCTACAAACAAAATTGCTTCAATAAACAATGATGTATATATGCAGATTTATGACTGCTTCGTTGGTCTAGTGGTCGCAAGTGCAACTGCTGAGCGTGGGGTCCTGGGATCGATTCCCGGGTCGGGCAAAGTGTTATTAGGTTTTTTCATTAGGAAATTTTCAGTAGCAGCCCGGAGTATGGATTTGTGCCCGGTTAATGGCAATAGGCTCGCCCCCTATTACATGGGACTATAACATGACTGGCGAAATGTGGGTGTACTATTACACCTCTGCCTACCCCTTCGGGGAAATACAGGCGTGATGTTATGTTATTTTATGTGTCTGAAAATAGTAGTCTAATACATAACACAATAAAACAGCAGAATAACACGTTATTTCTAAGAAAAAGCGGTGTCGTTTTTAAGAATATTATATTTTTTTATCCATTTCTTAATAAAGAAAACTGAAGATAAACCCACGTGTTAAATTATATTAGGAAGTTCAAAGCCACTTGAAATATAAGGTAACTTTTTTTCTGTCCGAAATAATTCTTTAAAATGATAACAATTTCGTTGTTCCGAATGAATTACAGCTTCTAGAAAGGGATCCATCTCTTTGTACATTTAACTGAATGAAAAAAAACCTACCGTTAAATTATTTTATTTGATATTTTTTGTAAAGATCTACTTTTAATTCTTATCCGTTTCCCGGATAGAACATGAATCTATTTGGGGCACATAGTGGTGGTGTGCCTGGTTGTGGCAATTATATATTTTTCTTTCTTTCTTAAAATTCTTAGTAGTATGCTTAGAATCCATCCCGAAAATTTGAAATAAGGTCACCTCTATTAGAAGACTACATTCGTTACCTGTGAAATGTAACTTCACAAAACATCTTTGCATGGGCAGGGTTAGTTCTCCGGAAATACATGTGTTAAAGATTAATTCTTATGCCTGCTCCACATTCTAGAGCGAGGACCCGAGACATCGTTGTATCAGGCGCAGTCCTAATACAACGCGACCACGCGACCATTGCAAGTTCGCGCGAATTTTGTTCGCACATTTTGTTTGTGAATTGACATAATCGCGCGATTGTCAATTGAACACCTATTCGACACTTGTACGTTTGATCGCGGTCTCGCTCGAGTATACCATTCGCGCGAACTTGCTATAGTTGCGTAGTTGCATTGTGTTAGGACAACGCCTAATATATTACGTTCTTAATCCAAATATATCCGGTCAACCGTCCCATTAATTACCACAATAATAAAACAATGGACGTCTTCTTTAAAAGTACTTTTGATAGAAAAAGGGATATGATTGTACTGAGAGTTCAGAGCAATGTACAACGTTGTCTTGGGTTCTCGCCCGTGAATGTAGAGCGAACATAACACATGAAAATGAAACAGAAAATAAAACTCCGGATCTACACTTCTGATTTTATAATTCTGAGCGCAAAATAAACGACTCTTTTTCCCGTGGGCCCAGCATCCACTGATTCACCTGTTTTCTGATAACATCATACTGAGAAACATCTGATTTCCCTAAAGATTTAGGAGGTCAGACGGCAATCACGGTAGAAAATATTTCGCTATGGATAAATATCATGGTTTATTTTATAACTTTAGAGGGCAAACGAGCATGCGGGTCACCTGATGGTAAGCAATCTCCGCCGCCCATGGACATCTGCAACACCAGGGGAGTCGCCCATGCGATGCCGACCTTTTAAAAAGACGTATGCTCTTTTCTTGGCTCCCATGTTGAATTTGTTCGGGAAAACCGCTGACGGAAGTTGGTTCCACAGTTTTGCTGTACGAGGCAAAAAATGGCGTCGGGAAACGTCCTGTGATTGTGAAAATTAGATTTATGGCGGATGATGCGATGGTGGAAGTCAGCGGCTGGTATAATGGATGACAAAAAGTTTTTGTTTGCTTATGTAACTGACTATTATCATAATCAGCCCATTACTGTCCCACTGCTGGGCACGGGCCTCTTCTCAGTGCGAGAAGGTTAAGGCCTTAGTCCACCACGCTGGCCTAGTACGGGTTGGAGGACTACACACACCATTATGAACTGTATGAAGTGCTCTCCAGGCTGCTGGTTTCCTCACGATGTTTTCCTTCACCGTTAAAGCGAGTGATCATCAAGTTATGATCGGCTCATATATCCAAAAATTTAGAGGTAGGGCTGGGTTTGAACACGCACCCTCCTGCATGAAAGGCAAGCGTTCAACCACTAGGCTATTAATGCTAATAACTGATTAATTTGACTATTATACCATATGTACTCAAAAAAAAAAGTACAGTCAAACACCTATCAATGGTCAGTGACGTAGCTATAGATCATGATGAGCACCCAGGGCAAGATTTGAATGTTATGGCCCCCGAAACGTATTTATATGAAGAGAAAAGCATAAACTCGTGTTCTACGTTTGGGTAAGTTCTTAATGTGCCTGTGCCTCAAAGCCTGCAAGCTGCGGCAATGCGAGTGCGCTCTTGAAGTTTGCACCCCCAGCAGCCGCCTCCGCGGCCAGCCCTGACGACGCTGCGACGTCAGGGTCGTGTCAATTGTACCTACCATTATAAGTGGAACTGGCTTAGACTCTAATTTTCATACACGTCAGGATCTATTTATACTAGTTTTTTTACCATCGACATGTAGTTGATTGTTTAGTGTGCGTCAAATTGAGCGCAGAAATAATAATAAAATCTTTCTTTCTTTACAATTATCGTGTTTTCGCGTTTTTGACAACTCCTGAGAGAAATTTCTCAACCAATTTTTTTTTTGTTCTTCAAAGAACGGCTACTGAACCACAGCAGACTTTCTATTGCTTCGCGGCCACCGGCTGCTTCGCATCCGTTGATGGAATAAATCTTAAATGTAATGCGATATAAAAAAAAATTACCACCTCAATATTCTCGAGTCCTGTGTCCTTCAGTATTTTTATAAAATACTTAGAACAAAAAAAATCGAATGAAATCTTTGATTGGGGCCCAATACAGATCTCAATAGGTATTCAGTTTTTACCTAATCATTGGCTTTCAGAAGAGAAAAAGAAATACATTTAATTACGTAGCTACAAATATTCCTAGAAAATAAATAAAGAACAATTTGGTTCGGTCTCCGCGGACGAGCGAGTATTATTCATCTGTCTTCATGATTAACGTTTTGCTGCGTTGTGTCTGCTGCACAGGTGCCATCGTCGCTAGGACAGAATAATAAGTATTATTTATTTACCTACAAACGGAAAAAAAACTAAAATCTACAAAACTAAGAAAATTTCATTATTATCCACCGCTAGAACAGAATAATAAGCTTTATTTATTTACCTTCATGCTGAAAAATACAAATATCTTTCACATTTTTAGGTTTCCGTACCCAAAGGGTGCTAACGGGACCCTATTACTCTCGGTACGCTGTCCGTCCGTCCGTCTGTCACAGGGCTGTATCTTTGTAACGGTAATAGATAACCAGTTGAAATTTTTACAGAATATGTGTTACTATGGTGTATATCACGACAAATACTAAAAATAAAAATAAAACTAAAACTTAAGGGGGTCCCCTTACAAGAAACATCGAAAAACATGCATTTTTTTCAACGTTTTTGTTCCTGCCCTATCTTCGAAACGGTAATACATATCAGCGTCAAACTTTGTCTGATTATAGTGCATACTATGTAGTTTAGCAACAAATACTAAACATAGACATATGTGGTGGTACCTACGTAAGAAAGAGATGCAAAAATTCACATTTACCGTGCGGTCGTTGATGTCTTTTGATAAACTCTCGTAAATTAAATCAGTTTCTATGGAGTATCAGGTCGATGGGTGGTACGGAACCCTTACTGCGTGAGTCCGACTCACACTTGGCCGGTTTTTTTATTAATATTAGTTGGATTAATAGGAAAAATTTAAAAGTTCCCAGACTAAATTGAAATAATGACGATAAACGATAGGAACGCTTTTTATCCAGCTGATGTATTTGGTTTAGTTATACTACTTTTTTATTTTGCATGGGTCAATTCTCATGGAAGCACTCCGCCCGGGGAAGACGGAGCCAGTGTCGGAGTCTTACCGACTAAAACCACCACGGAGTTCTTCTTACTACCTTTGACTGGGGGCGTGAGATATACTCTGCATTCTTCACCTAACCCCACCATGTCCCCGCTCGCCACTAGTAGGCTTCCCCTGCTCCCAGTACAGCCTCAAAATAGGTTACTACTTCATCATTTCAGCCGAAAGACGTCCACTGTTGGACATAGGCCTCCCTCAAGCACGTTGGGGGGGATTTGCCATAATCGCCACGCTTGGCAGGCGGTTACTACTTAATCTTTGCTAACTTATCTTATGCATTTTAATATCTTTAGCCAAGAATCAGAGTCAAGCCAATACAAAAGTCTTTCAACAAGCTTAACAAAAACTTTTACAAATATTATATTGTGTAAACTAAGTATTACGACCCGACTGGCCAGTTGTTTTGCCATTTCAAAACAAAAAGAACTATTTATAAGAATAACACGAATTTGACAGACCTACAACAAATTATTTTTATTTATATTAAAAGTCTTTGAAATTGAACTTATGATATTTTGTCCTTCGCACAGTCATTATTTATCTTTAAGTGATATCGAGACGCTTATATAAAGTATGATACGCCTTCAAATATATAGATTGTGGCGATATTGCTTAAACATACATTTTAAATTGTATTTTTTTTTCATTCTATCTTATCTAATGTTATACGATCTATAATATATTGATCTTAATAATAGATTTAATCTACACATAATTATTCTAATCAATTCTTCATTGAAGGTTCGTTTTAGGGTTTCGTACCCAAAGGGCAGCAGTTTCCGCTGGATGCGGAAGGAGCAGGACTGCTACCAATTTGTGTAACTTACTCGCGATCGCAATCATATGGATTTCAATGTTCATTGCTCCGTGTGTTTAGACAATCCGTTTATCGGCAACTACGTATCACGCAATAAATATTACTGTAATTTCAAAATGAAAGCTAATGTCAAAGTGAACGCATTCCACAATTGCCCCACTGGTCATTGTGGCGATGCTTGGGGGAGGCCTATGTCCAACAGTGGACGTCTTTCGGCTGAAATGATGATGATGATGACACAAAGGGTGCCACCAGGATTCTGTTATTATGCCTGCGCCGTCTACGCGTCTGTCCGTCAGTCCGTTTGTCTGCCACAGGCTTACAGTTCTGTATATTCTTCATCGTAATAGGTACTCAGTTGAGAGAATATACGTTACTTACCTTATACGTCACCCACATCTTTTCGTGTATACTATAAATGTTAATCCAGGACAAGATCTATCTTTATGCCTTTATTCTTTAAAGAACCAGCCCATTACATTTCGCTGGTGCCTGTCACACAGTTAATACTAGCACAGGCACCATCGTTTACTCTATCTTTTATACCATCAGCTATTAAAATTATTGTTTGTTTGTGAGCAAAGATAGAATGTACAAAATGTACCAAATTTATGGAAAATAAAGAATTTATTTATTTATTACTCTCACTGCTGGACACGGGCTTCTTCTCAGAGTGAGAAGGATTCAGGCCTTAGTCGTGCAAGCTGGCCTTTGGCCTTAGCTTGGCTTGTTGGCCTTTGCAGGGGACTACAAATATCATCAAGAACTTCATGGAGCTCTCTCATCAGGTATACAGGTTTCCTCACGACGTTTTCCTCTACTGTTAAGGAAATTGTAATTAAATTATTTTGTTGCGTATGTTTACGAGCCAATTGATATATTCTTTTTAGGGTTCCGTACCCAAAGGGTGCAGACGGGACCCTATTACTCTTGATACGCTGTCCGTCCGTCCATCCGTCCGTCCGTCTGTCTGTCACAGGGCTGTATCTTTGTAACGGTAATAGATAACCAGTTGAAATATTCACAGAATATGTGTTACTGTGGTGTCTATCACGACAAAAACTAAAAATAAAAAAGTCTAAAACCATAGGGGATCAAGAAACCACGAAAAACATGCATATATTTCAACGTTTTTGTTCCGGTTCTATCTTCAAACGGTAATACATACTAGCGTCAAACTTGGTCTGATTATAGTGCATACTATGTAGTTTAGTAAAAAATACAAAAAACGGGACAATCATAGACGTATGTGTTTGTTACCTACGTAAGAAAAGATGCAAAAATTCACATTTTGCGTACAATCATTGATGTCTTTTGATAAACTCTCGTAAATTAAATCAGTTTCTATGGAGTATCAGGTCGATGGGTGGTACGGAACCCTTACTACGTGAGTCCAACTCACACTTGGCTGGTTTTATTTTAAATTAATGAAGCAATTTCCGAACAAGTGGAAGGAAAAATATTTTTGTCATGTTGTTCCATTTTCTCACTCAACAAACTCGCTTAAATATGCATGAAATCACAAACAAACCTTAACATGATTGAGAAGAATATTAAAAAAATGCTCGCAAAATCAGCAGCTATCTGAAACAGACTCATCCGACACAGGTGTAAGCTAACTCAATTATTTTATCAACCAGTATCGCAGGAAGCCAAGTGCTTGCACTACCCGACGTTAGGCCCCGTCACACAAGAAGCGGTGGCAAGGCAAAGCGACACATGCCTACGACACTCCATACAAGCGAACAGATTTATTTACCTACACTACTACAGAACCGTTAGCCTATCTGGACACGTTTGGGTGAGTGCGTAGTTAGTATACCGTACTACCGTAGTTAAGTATAGTCTAGGTCTGCTTTGCGGAAGATGCTAAACTGAGAAGCTTGAAAATAAAAATAAAATAAGAAAATATCTTTGGACATTTTTACACAGCACCATCTAGTCCCAAACTAAGCAGAGCTTGTGCTATGGGTACTAGACAAATATAATACATATATACTTTTTTTTTTTGTAAATACATACTTATAATACATAAGAAACACCCAATTTATTTATGAGCTCGATTAAAAACAAATACTGCATTTTTTGGTTTTTTAATATACAGCTGGCTTAGCCTGTAAAAAACTAAACCGAATATGTATAACATTCTAATCATAAGTAGATGAAATCCTACAAAAATGTATGTGTAGATGGCATTTCTTTTTTCACTTAATTTTCAAACATCTTATGTGAATGCTAAAATTACCAATAATTGTACTCTTTGAAGCTAACAAAGCTTTTATCTCTTAACTTGCACGTGTCCTTATAAGTGAAGAGAATGTATAGCCCACATATTGTCTGGCCCGCGCAACGCTTCCAATGTGACCGTAGCTCATTCTCCCATACATATATCCGCTACCGACCTTCTTTCTCTATGTCAGTAGCTTTATTATGCCGGCTTTCCCTTACTCTTGTTTGCCCTACTAGTTATGTCTAATGAATTGTCTGTTCTTTGTACACAAGGCTTAAGTGAGTTATCTGCTTCGACCACATTTTGTTAGTAAAGTACTTTGTTAGTGTACACATGTTTCATTTGGGCAATGTTTTGTGGGACGAATGCTACAGGTTACAATGGTTTTTCATTTGGGTAGTAATAGACAATATTATGTGTGTTTATTAATATTAAATGAGAAGAATAAAGGAGAAATTAAAGTAGCAGTATACCAAAAGCGCAAAAGCCGGACTTTTACATAACATAACATCACGCCTGTATTTCCCCGAAGGGGAAGGCAGAGGTGTATAGTACACCCATATCTCGCCAGTTATGTAATCAGTCTCATGTAATAGGGGGCGACCCTATTGCCACCAACCGGGCACCAATCCAGACTCCGGGCTACTACTGAGAATTTCCTATTGAAAAAATCCAATAACACTATGCCCGACCCGGGAATCGAACCCAGGACCCCACACTCAGCAGTCGCGCTTGCGACCACTAGACCAACGAGGCGACTCTTCTGGTAGTTGTAATTGCGTGTCTTGACAATTACAATAAATTCTTCGAAGATTTATTGCTATCCTGTCATGTTTGTATGTATATATAGCCGTACATTTCACCGAACAAGTTATTAAGTTTCAGATAACAGCTGGTGGCGAGCCTATTGCATAATTTATAACGCTAGATTGCTAAATACTATGATTTTGTTATGTTTGTTATGATTTTTTTAAATGTGGGTGTACTATTACACCTCTGCCTACCCCTTCGGGGAAATACAGGCGTGATGTTATGTTATGTGTTATGATTTTTTCAGCAGAAAAACATACTGAGATTTTGACCAACGTGGGAATCGAAAGAATTATTTACATAATTACCCTCAAACGGATTCAAAGTGGAAATTAAATTCGAGCTCACAAGCATAATTTACTAAGCTTAGCGGTTGAAAGGATTGGTGTACTGAACCTGAAGTTGCATGTTTGAATCCTGCTCCTGAGCGATTTTTTCTTTCCAGTATTTAATATTTAATTTTGGGACATTGACTGCCTCGTTGGTCTAGTGGTTGCAAGCGCGACTGCTGAACGTGGGGTCCTGGGTTCGATTCCCGGGTCGGGCAAAGTGTTATTGGGTTTTTGCATTAGGAAATTCTCAGTAGCAGCCCGGAGTCTGGATTTGTGCCCGGTCAATGGCAAAAGGCTCGCCTCTTATTACATGGGACTATAACATAACTGGCGAAATGTGGGTGTACTATACACCTCAGCCTACCCCTTCGGGGAAATACAGGCGTGATGTTATGTTATGTTATGGGACATAACGGGATTCATAACGTTATGTTTCACGTTATAATTTATAATCCTACGAATATTATAAAAATATGAAAGTTTGTAATGATGTTTGTATGTTTGTTACTCAATCATGCTGAAACAGTGGCATACAGATAGAACATATCCCGGATTAACATATAGGCTACTTTTTATCCCGGGAAGATGAACAGTTCCCGAGGGATGCGCGATAACCGACATCCACGCGGGCGAAGCCACGGGATAGGCTAGTTTAGAATAATTACACTGTGGATCCAGGACGAGGTCGTATCGTTAACGACTCGTGATCTGCCGCGGTCCCTAAGGCTGCCATACTCGATGTCGACAATTATTTCAGACTCTATGGAGAGCTCACGTAAAATGTGTCATGCAAATGAGGCTATAAAAAACGTTTTGATGATGTTATCTGTTGTTTTTACTTTATTTTCTTGCGAAAAAGCTGATTTAGGTTGTACTCAAAAAATCACAGTGAAAGATCGATATATACCTATTTTTTTTCTACCAAATAAACTTAAAGACTGCTTATCATACTACACAACTTTTACTATTGGACCAACTCTGAAATCGTGAAAAAATACAGCTGATCCCTATATACATTTGTGTTCAAATAAATCGACTAAGGGCCGGTCTTTCAATTGCGACTTTACTGGACAGTTAGGTATTCAATGAGTAAATTTAACTGATCCTTTATCGGCTTGGTAGCTTTGCTCGGGTCTTTCAATTTGAAATTACTGGACAGGTAGCTAACTGAGGTTTGTTTCTTCAGAATGGCAACAATTTAATAATAACCTTCTTTCAATGTGGTTGCAGTGGTTCAGGGACTTTAAAAAATGTCTTTATTTTGCATTATATTGTTGTTGTCCTTGCCGCACTTGAAATAAATCAATATTGCCATCCTGTGATCAAACGATTGAGACTGGCCCGGATATTTATGCAATTAATATGCAAAACTTCATTTTGACATTACATATCTGTCACTTGGGTCGTCTTGTTGTTATTTTCAAATATTTTCAATTGAGCTGATTA
Source organism: Asteroscopus sphinx (assembly GCA_949699075.1). Lineage (NCBI taxonomy): Eukaryota > Metazoa > Arthropoda > Insecta > Lepidoptera > Noctuidae > Asteroscopus > Asteroscopus sphinx. The sequence goes on along the minus strand of OX453022.1, from coordinate 11,970,995 downwards.
ATTTCTATTGCTATTCAAAATGAGTGAAAAAAAGAGAAAGGACTGTAAATTCCAATAACAGAAGCTTAGTGCCTATACAAAAACATAGTTGAAAAACGTACGCAACAGTACAGATAAGGAAGCAGCTTGGAACTTATATTGTATTGTTTTTGTTGATATTGTAATGTTGTTTCTTGGCGAAATAAATACATTGAATTGAAGGGTATTATAATTTTCGATAAGTAGGTATATTGTGTAGGGTATCATCATTGTCAACTTCATTTATAACATGATGATGATGATCAGCAAGTTAGTTGCAGGGTAGTAAATGAATCTGGTGGCTCGTGTGTGTGCAATACATTTGGTAGGTAAATATCCTGATCAACAGGGATGGTTGAAATGTAGGGAAGGGTGTGCAAGGCGATATTCATCAAAATCAAACATTATTTTTTTCATACAACAAAGGTACAGTCAGCTGCAAAAAAATTAATATACTGCGAAATTAATACGTTAATTTAAGAAATAGAAACTGGATGGCGTCAGCAGACGCTCGAAAGTAGCGAAGTCTCTACGCGTTGTCATGCGTGGATAGAACACGCGTGTGAGTTAACGGTGACGTTTTTTATCGGTTTACTCCACGGTGGCCGAGCGCACAACGACGCTATAAAAGCTTCGCTTCAAAAGTAATGAAATCTGAAACATTAAAATACCTGTTTTGTGAATTGTGAATAATAATCAACAATTTTTTCAAAAATTCACGTTTTGGTTTCGTGGAGTGTATAAGTACATATTTTTGCAGCTGACTAAACACTCGAGTTTCTGTCAGCTAGTTTGACATTGACGTTTGTTAACAGGAGAGTAATAGCCCTAACTGGCTCTGAAACAGCCAGGTAAATTTACTCTTCAGTTAGGTGTTTTACTCATCGGTTATCTCTTACCTGTCTCTTGAAAGACTCGAATTTCTCGTAACTGTCGAGTAAATCTTACTTGACTGTTTAACCGTAGAGTAAGAAGCTTACTTGACGATTAAAAGACCGGCCCTAAATGTAGGGAACAGCATTTTTTTTGTGATTTCAGGTTTGGTTCCAAACTTTCAGTTGTTCATAATGATGAGTACATCGACCACTTAAGAGGTTTTTATATAAATAACTCGTTATACACAGGTTGACTGATTTAACAAGAGACTTGTTGAAGGAGGATGTTCAGTAATCGCTTCTAAAAAAACGTAAAGTAAAAAAACCGGCCAAGTGCGAGTATGACTGGCGCAGTAAGGGTTCCGTTCCACTCAACGACCTGATACCCCATAAAAACTGTTTTAATTTACCAGAGTTTATCAAAAGACATTAACACACAGTGCGTGAAATATGAACTTTTGCATGTCTTTCTTACGCAGGTACCACCGCATATGTCTATGTTTGTCTTATTTTTAGTATTTGTTGCTAATCTACATAATATGCACTATAATCTGACCAAGTTTGACGCTGGTATATATAACCGTTTTGAAAAAAATGCATGTTTTTCGAGGTTTCTTGTATGGGGACCCCCTTTGGTTTTAGACTTTTTTTTTTGTTTTTAGTATTTGTCGTGATACACCTCATAGCAACACAATTTCTGAGAAAATTTCAACCGTTACCTATTACCGTTCAAAAGATACAGCCCTGTGACAGACAGACGGACGGACGGACGGACGGACGGACGGACGGACGGACGGCCGGACGGACGGACAGCGTAGTGAGAGTAATAGGGTCCCGTTTGGCACCCTTCGGGTACGGAACCCTAAAAAAGATACCTTAATTTTAATAAATATTTTACAATCGATTTCATCAATAGGTGCTGTGGACACTTCCGCGCTTACAAATCAAACTAGCATGCGGTGAGGTGATGCACCTAGCATAGCAGTGTCCACTGGCCGCTATTTCCACCCTCTCCGCCTATTGTACGCACGGCTACATATCAAGCTGTAAAATTCCAGTATAAGCTGACCTCGCATTGTACGGAAAGCCTAAACAATGCGAGGTCAGCTTTTACTGGAGGTACAGCTTGATGTGTAGCCGTGTGTACTAGTCAGCAGACACCTAAACAGTCAGAGCGTGCGCGAGAATTTTTACTTCCGTACCCGTGATTTACCGTGGAATATTTTTTAAACTTTTATTATTATGTTCTTTTATTGTTATGTGTATGCACATACTACCGTATCCTTAAATATGTCCCTCGTTCATCTAGTTGTGCTTTATACTCATCAAAACCTATAGGGTACTTCCCGTTGATCTAAAATCATGAAATTTGGCAAAAAGCAAGTTCTCACAGCACAAGTAAAAAAAAATTTCCGAAAATCATGTTTTTTTTTTATTGCTAGTTTAATTCATAATTATTAATATAAACGGCTTTACTCACGTAATTCCATCGGGTGTTCCCGACTAGTTTCAAGCTCTAACGGAGCCCTTAATCATGAGCTGGTTGTGCGGCGGTGCTGCGCTTGCGATGATGAAGCGTTCGGTGTTCGGCGGTCGTGCATCTTCGTCGCTCGTCGTGTCCGAGTCTTACGACTAGCGACTACGCAATCATCGAAAGTTCGCGTAGCGTTGCGTTGTCACTTGGTATTAGAGCAACGCCTTCATCAGGTTTTCTGTCGCGTTGTTGGCCTGTTTGCCAACCTATCATAAAATGAAACAAATAATATAAGTGTAATGTTAGTGACCATGTTAGTTTAAAAACTCATAAAATAAAACATAAACTATAGTCTCACCCGAAGATCTCATACTGCGATGTTGAAAAAAAAAAAAACAAAATAAAAGCAAGCCTTATAATAATTACACTAAAACATGTTTTTTAGGGTATGAGAAGATAAAAAATACTCCCTCAAATATTTTTTCTTTTTCATAATTAACTAACACGGGAAATACGAGTACCCCATGTGTTTTACATATGAAAAGAAAGTCACCATTTGAACGTACAACAGTAGCGAGAGTGAACGACCTCAAACGAGATTGAACCGTGACCTCACTCGAATCCTCTAAAATATTTTCTTTTTAAGGTGATGACTGACTGGAGCTGTTTTTCGTAATGTTACATGTTACAAACTGAGCATTGGAATGATCAGTAATCAGTAACACAAGATGTGTCGTGAGCCCACTTTAGAATTTTCAAGACGTGCGCCGCTGCCATATAACATCACATACCCGCTCGATGCGAATATTAGGTTGTCTGGTAGAGAACGCCTATGGCGTTAACACCGCCTTTGTACCCTGTTGTGCATAAATAATTAAATAAATAAATAAATATTACGTTACTTACGACAAAATGCTCCGGTCAGTCACCACCTTTAATGAGAATATGAGTCAGAGGTGCGTACCTGTCTTGTCTTCAGACTTTTCGATCTCAACACTGTCATTTATGTATAACAACCATAACCACTCAATCAGAAACAATAAAGTTTACTTTACTTTACTTACTTCAGTCAGAGTGAAAGATCACGACGTGGTGAAAAACCCATCAGTAAGATTAGTAGCAGAACTATTTTGCAAGTAGTATTGCGCAAAGTCTAGGTCTTGGTCTTGCGAAAATGCAAGGCCGCAACGCAAGACTGCAAGACTACAAGATCGCAAGACTACAAGCCCGCAAGACTGCAAGACTAACTTACACTGACTGACTTTGGGCAGCACTGATTTCCAGTACCTAAACCAGAAACTACATGCTGACTACGGAACAATGCCCTGCAGTAGACCAAGCATGTCGTTCATCTAGTATTGCCCAAAGTCTTGATCTTGCAGTCTTGTGGTTGTGTGGTGGTTGTGTGGTTTTGTGTGGTGTGGTGTGGTAGTATTTTCGCCGGACAAAATCAAGTCTGCGGGCAACACTAGATGCCAAATTGAATGATATTGGAAATTGAATTGGATGCCATTTGCAAGGAAACAAAGACATTACCATTTTTTATATGTTGGACTAACGCGAATATAACAAAAACCAATCGAATCCTCGCATTCCGTCTCTGGTGTGATTCTCACAAAGCAAAAAAATATATTAGGTAGTTATATGGTCTCGTTTAATGGAATTAGGAAAACGTTCAGGTTGGTATGGGCATGCAATGAGGAGGGATGAAACGCATGGTACTAAGAGAGTGATGAATATGAATGTTCATGGATAGAGAGGGAGAGGGAGACCAAAGAAAAGATGAATGGATTGCGTGAAGAACGATATGGATGAAAATGATGGGATAACGACTGATAGACAAAAAAATGGAAGAAGAAGATGTATTGCGCCAAACTGAAGTAATTTGGGACGGCAGAAAGATGATGATGGTCTCGTTTATTAAACAAAACAAACCAAACAAACGATTACAAACACAAACCTCTAATAGAGGTTTGTGTTTGTAATCGCTAAAACTGCATAGTGTGGTGCAGCTTTTTTTTTATTAATAATAATAATACATCCTTATCTTTTCTGTTTATAATATATATTATTATAATATAGGCAGGCAGTAGGAATCAATGCTACACCGGATCCGGATGGTGAACCTGGTATTTTGGCACAAGGCTGCACAACTTTGGAACGCCTACGCCTATACAATACCAGGCCCCTCAGAAAGTATTGCGAAAAAAAGTTTTTATATATGGGAGACTGGCCAGTTATAATGTTTTTCGAAAATATGATTATTTATAAGTAAAAATAAGTAAGTTCCAATTTCAAAATTTCCCTCCACATTTTTTGCGAGTTAATTCAAAGTATTGTGTCTCACTGAAATATGGATCTGCGCCGGGAACATTTTAGAGCTATGATTTTATACGATTTCAAGTGTCGCCTGAAACCGGATGAATCGTACGATAGACTTCAAATGGCATTCATGGATGAAGGCCCTTCCAAGGCAACCGTGTATCGTTGGTATAACGAATTCAAGCGCGGTCGACCAACTTTGGGGGATGACGAAAGAAGCGGTCGCCCTTTGACGGCTGTTACCGAAGAAAACGTGCTAGCAGTGAAAAATTTAATCCAAGACAATAGGCGAATTACATATCAGGAGATTCAACACATATTGAAGATTGGATCGGGAAGCGTTCACGAGATTCTACACAGCCATCTTCGCGTGAGGAGGATAGTATCACGCTGGGTGCCGCACAACCTCACCGATGCTCAGAAGCAGGCCCGGGTGGAATGGTGCCGTGATATGCTTAACAAATTTGAAGCAGGCTCGTCTCGGCGTGTTTACGACATCGTTACAGGTGATGAGTCCTGGATTTATCAATACGACCCAGAAACCAAGCGCCAGTCGACTGTTTGGGTGTTTCAAAATGAGCCAACGCCTACCAAAGTGAAGCGATCTAGAAGCGGGGGTAAGATTTTGATCGCTAGCTTTTTTAATTTGTTTGGCCACTTGGTATCAATTCCCTTACGGGATCAAAGAAGCATTAATGCCGAATGGTATACTACCAAATGTTTGCCAGAAGTTTTCTCTGTTATAAGCAACAAGCGACCAAACACAGGGCTCCGCGGGCTACTGCTCCACCACGACAATGCACCTGCGCACACCGCACTCAAAACGAGGGACTTCCTGGACAGCACGCCAGTCAAACTCCTGGGTCACCCTCCTTACAGCCCTGATCTAGCACCGTGTGACTTCTTTTTATTCCCAAAAATAAAAAATCAGCTCAAAGGGATACAATTTTCGTGGCCGGAAGATGCGCTGGCTGCGTTCGAGCAGGCTGTAAACGAGGTGTCTGCGGCGGACTGGAAAAAGTGTTTTGAAAACTGGTTTAGGCGCATGAATCTTTGTATAGAGGCTGGTGGAAAGTACTTTGAAAAGATTTGATAAAAATATATGTACGTATAGAACAATTTTTTTTAGTTTCGCAAATCTTTCTGAGTGTCCCACGTATTTAGGCCAAGTTGACAGCAGAACTAACTTTACCGAAATATGTAAACTACAGTTACTATCTGAATAATATTTCATTTTATAAATACAATAAACATTTATGGTGTTTATGAAAATTACAAATACAGTTTTTATACTACTTACAAAAAATACAGACACACCTATTGTCACAAATTACTTAATAGTTACTATTGTTTCAAGAACTAGTTCCTTGCGACTATAATTCCAGCCACAATTATTATTATATTACCGGCTACATATCAGACACATTTTTTATCAGCTTACTTTTCTGTCTACTTTTTTTTTTGTTATTTTTTTATCATCTGGCAGTATGAACAAGTACTAATAATTATCATCATCATCCTCATTTCAGCCGAAAGACCTCCACTGCTGGACATAGGCCTCCCCCAATGAATAGGGGGATCTGCCATAATCGCCACGATTGGCAGGCGGGTTGGCGATCGCAGTTGGTTGGTTAAATACTCAGAGAACGCTGCTGCCCATCCTCTGGAGAATCCTTTATTCGCCTCTTACGACATCCATGAGAAGAGATAAGGGGACTTATAATTATGATGATGTTGATTTAGTATTCATCTATAGGTACACGTACTTTTATTTATATTTAAATATTTGTATTGTTATCCCGTTTATTCATTTTAAATCGCTTATCAATTATATTTTCAAACGTTTCGTATATTATGTAAATATAATAATAAAAAATATTAAGTTATATTCTAAGACCAAAAGAATAAGATAAACCGAGCGCGTAGTAATAGTGAACGAAGCCAGAAAAAGGAATACAAAATGGCAAAGGAAGGAGTACTATTCCTCCTACTGTCCGCGAGCCGCGGTCGGGAGCGTCAGTCTCATTCTTTTAGTTTGAGGATTAGACGTGCGCTCCACTCTTCCGTCTATCTTATTCTTTTCTGAGGTTGTATTTTGCAAAAACTGAAATTATTTTACAGTGTTTTACTATGCTATTGCTATTGCTATTTAATTCATTAATATTTCGTGTATTCATTAAAATACATATTTTTTACATTTTAAAATATTTCTATAAAAGTAATTAATATTACTCTACAGTAATATTAAATCGATTTAAGTTTGTTTCTATAACATAGTCATTTACAACTAAAGTTAACTAAATAAAAGGTTCTAAAAATTTTAAGCCACCAACAAAAAATATAAATAGGTATCTACAGTAAAATATTTCCCAGCCTTTAAATCAACATAATAATAAGAAAACAAATATTAGAAGAGTTGTGTTCCTCAATAAGTAGGGGGAAACAAATGAAAACCACAAAATCTTTTTACAAAATCAAAGTGTACAAAATAATGATGACAGATATCGAAAAGAATTGAACATCCAACAGAGAAGATAATTCACTTTATTATTTTGTTTTTCTCAATGCTTATTATATCTACTACAATAGAATCGTAAAGGTCAGAAAATCTGTACATTGAGATTTAATTTTGCAAAAATCTGCTATGTGAACTAGAAACAAGCAATAGAACACAAATTGTTTTCTTTTATGTATGTCTCTCTGTTGGTTACCTTATCACATAAGAACACCTTAACATATCGCGATGATTCGTTATAGTTATATACGTAAACTTAAAAACGATGTAGGATTTCATCTCAATCGGTCCAGAGATACAATTTGACCGCTCTTTTGTAATGGTTAATTCCATGGATCGTCAAATGGTTAGAAAAAAATACATAAGACAGTTTTAATACAATAATATCGAAATAACTGGCCAAGTGCGAGGCGGACTCGCATAGTAAGGGTTCCGCACCACTCATCGACCTGATACCCCATTGAAACTGATTTAATTTACGAGAGTTCATCAAAAGACATCAACGCACCGTGCGTGAAATATAATTTTTTGCATCTCTTTCTTACGCAAGAAAGAACACCACATTTGTCTATTTTTAGTATGTTTTGCTAGACTACATAGTATGCACTATATTCAGACCAAATTTAACACTGGTAAGTATTACCGTTATGAAGATAGAACAAAACAAAAACGTTAAAAAAATGCATGTTTATAGAGGTTTCTTGTATGGATCCCCTTTGGTTTTAGATATTGTTTTTGTTTTTAGTATTAATTTGTCGTGATAGGGGTCATAGCAACACTTATTCTGAGAACATTTCAACCAGCTACCTGTTACCGTTCAAAAGATACAGCCCCGTGACAGACAGACGAACGGACGGACAGTGTAGCGAGACTAATAAGGTCCTGTTTAGATACGGAACCCGTGTTAAGGAAGTCATTTTCATGAACACGATATGATGCTATTTTCCGACTTCCACGCCGTCAAAGTCGCGGGTATAACTTGTACATATGTGCCTCTGTTCCTGTAGCAATGAACCAGCTTTAAACATTTTGTATGCCCACGCTTTTCTTTTCTTTATAGGGCTACCAAAGGCTAATAATCTTGTCATTATACGCCTAAAAATAGATTTCATGTCGTACATTGTCTGTTTTACTTAATACAATAAACAGTGGGGCCATTGTGTAATGCATTCACTTTGACATTAGCTTTCATTTTGAAATTAAACCAACATTCATTGCGTGGTACGTAGTTGCCAATAAGACGGATTGTCAAAACACACGGAGTAATGGACATTGAAATCCAGATGATTGTGATTGCGAGTGAGTTACGCAATTCGGCAGCAGGTATTGGTATTCATTGATTTAGACCATGCAAAAGGTAATTGATTTATGGAAGGATTATTAGTCATTAATCAAAACATGTGTAATTAGTAAGATATTAGTAGAGATTTTTGTAATTTGATATTGATCTATTCCGTGTGGTGCCGGACGTAAAGAATTGCATCACCCTATTTCTTCTCATGGGTGTCGTAAAAGACGACAGGATGGGCAGCAGCGTTCTCTGAGTATTTAACCAACCAACTGCGATCGCCAACCCGCCTGCCAAGCGTGGCGATTATGGCATATTCCCCCATTTTGGGGGAGGCCTATGTCCAGCAGCGGACGTCTTTCGGCTTAAATGATGATGATGATGATGAATATTGTATTGACCTGGGAATTGAACCAAAGACCCCAGGATATATCCGCACTTATGGCCACTACACTAATGAAGCAATAATTGCTCTACTTGAATGCAAATTTTACTGCCGTGAATTAAACAAACCATAACTTCCTGGAACGCCCACCACCATAATGGTTTCTGGATGTTTTTTAAAGTTTCCATAATCATCATTAAAAAACTGTAACGTTTGCAAGCTTACAAGGTTATTTCCTTTTTAGGGTTCCTTACCCAAAGGGTGCCAACGGTACCCAATTACTGTCACGCCATCAATCCGTCCATCCGTCTGTCTGTCACAGGGCTATATCTTTTTTACCATAATAGGAATAGATAAATAGTTTAGTAGATTTTTTCACAGAATATGTGTTATGGCGTCTATCATTACAAATACTAAAAATAAAAAGTCTAAACCAAAAAGGGGTCTCCATTCAAGAAACCTCGTAAAAAGTGTTTTTTTTTCTCTACTGCTCGATCTTAAAAACGGTAATACATACAAATACCAAACTTGGTGTGATTGCAGTGCATACTTTTTAGTTTAACAACAAAAAAATATTATTTAACAAAAACAAAAAACCCGACTGCGTGTAAAAATAACAGAAAAGATATAAACAAGACTTATCAATTATAATTACTTATCTTTTCTGTTATTTTTACACGCAGTCGAGTTTTTTGTTTTAGTTAAATAATTTTTTATTTTAAATTTTTTAGTTTTGACATGTTTTATTTATAAAACAACAATTTTTTTTTTTTGTTTTTTTGTTTTTCTATTAATGTTTTTTTTGAAAAGTCAAATTCATTTTTAACGTTGAATATTTTGTTGTTTTTTAGCATTTCTCATTCCAAATTACATTTAAACATATAAGTTGTATATATTTTCGTAAACCATTTATAAAACCCTTTATTTTGATACCCCACTCGATAGGTTTTGAGCAAAAAAAAAATTTTGAAGTCACATAAAATGGCTCCAAAAAGCGGCCATTTTGATTTTTATAATTTTGATATACCCAGTGTCACTCTCACAATTAAGACGAATCCAACGACACCTCTCAAGCTAAGATCCATCAAGCCGTTTAGGCTACAGAGCGTGCCAAAGAAATATACATACATACATACATACATACATACATACATACATACATACATACATACATATATACATACATACATACATACAAACACTTGAAAAACATAACCCTCCTTCTGGCGCAGTCGGGTAAAAATAGGGCAAACATAGACTTGCGTAAGAAAGAGATGCAAATATTCATATTTCACCAAAAGTGTACGTTGATTGCGCACGGCACGCGGCGCACCTTTGGTAAACTCTCATGAATATTAGCTTCACTACGGGGTATCAAGTTGACAGGTGGTACGGAGCCCTTACTGTACTAGTCTGACTCACACTTATCCGGTTTTCTTCTTTTACGACTTATGCAACCGCAAAACATAAACCTCAATTTTCTTTACGTTCAGCTAACCCGGAAATGAAAACCATTGAAAAATATTTCTTTACACAACTGTTCGTTTCTTCCTTCCTTTTATTTTCATTCGTAACATTAGTTTAACCCCAATACGCCACTTTTCCCCTAATGTTACCAAATGGTCGTATTATCTAACAGTACGGGGAGTTTGAACTCAGAGTGCGGTTCCGGAATACCCCAGGGTTGGGTACTCGTCACGTGTAAAAGCTATAACAGTTTGTTAGAGAGATATCCCGTCCTGAGGGAACTTGGACAAAGCCGGTCCCTCTTACTTCTGATTGCATTTGATGACGACTCAAAGAAGCCTGAAACCATCATTAATAAAAAAAACTTGAAAAAAGTAAAAACCAACTTCAATAAAAATATAATAATTTATTTGAAACAGTTAGGGAAGTAGACCTTACTTACCTTACCGTAGTGCCTTTGATTCAGTTAAATTTAAGATTAAATTGGCACCGACTTCCTAAAATCTTTCACACAAATTATTTTGTTATTTTTGAGTCATGTTTACTTTTTTTGTCAAATTCTGATCCGCACATGAATCCGAAAAGTCAGAGGTGCGGGCCGGAGTCGAACTCGCACCCTCCTGCATGGAAGGCAAGCGTTCAACCACTAGGCTATCACTGCTATCTATGCTATCAGATTTGATTATCACTTGCTTTAACGGTGAAGGAAAACATCGTGAGGAAACCTGCACACCTGAGAGTGCTTCACAGTTCTCGATGGTGTGTGTAGTCCGCTAACACGCACTAGGCCAGCGTGGTAGACTAAGTAAGGCCTTAGCCTTCTCATACTGAGAAGAGGCCCGTGCCCAGCAGTGGGATAGTAATGGGCTGATTATGTTACTTATTTTATTTTTCTATTTGGACAAGCGATTGCTGCAATTGTGGGTGATTTGCTGTCATCCATTGGAAAGTTTTCTTTATCTCCGAAGATCTTTATCAAATGTTCACCAAAAATTTTTATGGGACCATCTCGGGAGAAAATTCTTTTAAACAATAAAGATTCTTTACTATGGAACCAACCATGAAATCGCGAAAAAAAATCAGTTGGTCCCTCCATTTGTGTTAACTTAAATCGATAAAATGTAGGGACCACCTGATTTTTTTTTCGCGATTTCAGTGTTGGTCCCATTGTAAAAGTTGTTCATAATGATCAGTACAATTGGGGTAATTCGGGAAATAAGCGATTCAAATTTCAACATGATTGTTTATATATGTCAGTTACTCCCGAACATACATACAAAAACCGGCCAAGAGCATGTCGGGCCATGCTCAGTATTATAGGGTTCCTTAAGTAGGTGTAATTACAAAAGAATCAAATCGAATATTAATCATGGCTATTTTAGTTTTTGCAATAATCGGCAGCATTCGCGACTCAGAGCGTGTTGTTAGTAGCGCCATCTAGCGATAAATTCAAGAAGCCAATTTTAAGAGGTGTGTCATGTCAAAGTTACTTTTTGTGATTTTTTCAAATAGAAAGAGGCTAACGGAGCATTATTTGCTACAATAATTTTTCTCTAAGATCAATGACCTTTGAACTAGGACGTTTTAAGTATTTTTCAGTTTTCTCTCTATAACTCTAAAAATTATAATCACATTATACTCGAAATAATTTTAAAAGAGAGTTTTCACAAAGTTCTATCAATGTAGAGGATAATAACTTTCTACGTTGCATAGTTTAGAAATGGCAGGGGGGGGGACACATTGCAAGCCACTTTGGCGGGCTATATTTCGCAGATGGTACACCTGATAAAAAAGTGGTGTATGAAACATTACCTTCATTTTAGTAGACCTATTCAATTATACCCCAAACGAGGGGGTGCAGCGAATAAAAAATTTTCATCCCCATTTCACATGTATGTACGCCACCCCTAAAATACGTAAAAACGATTTTTTTATTCTTTTAAAATTGAGATCTATATATAGACTATTTTTTAACAAAATTTCATTTACTTATGTTTATAACTGTAGAAGTTATTAAGCTGTAAAGCATTAGGACAGACGGACAGACGGACAGACGGACGGACATGACGAAACTATAAGGGTTCCTTGTAGGACTTCGGAACCCTAAAAACATATATACGGACGAATTGTAAACCTCCTCCTTTTTGAAGTCGTTTAAAAACAGCCTTATCTAATAATAAGAACGTCTGTACGTAATGGGATTCTAAAATAAAAATGATTCCAGATAAATGTGCTATCTATCTCCAAAAAAGGCTTGTTATCCGTCTGGTACACTTTTTGAAGGAGAGTAATCCATCTATGTTAAAGTTATCTACTGTGTGATATTAATCCTGCACCCACTTTTTCTGCGGAGATAAAATCTTAAGGCCCGTACAGACCAAAAGCAGGTCAGAAGCAGCGCAGGTTGAAGGCGGGCAAGTTGTAATACAAGGAACAATATAAACACGACAAACCAAATATCAGCGCGGGCCTGCTGGCGATCTATGCTGCTCGTGACATGCTCTGGACTCGCTGGCAACAAACCGGGCAGCGCGGTGCGTGAGATGCACAGGGCAGGAGTAGCGCGGTTGCGTTGTATCACTTATTTTATATTATAGGATAAGAAAGAAAGAGAAGAAAGAAAAAGATTTTATTCTTGCGCTCCATTTGACGCACACACTACAAAACTTATACATAATACTTTACAATTTCATGACAGATTAGTATAGTTACAGTTAAATTGACAACCGACAACACTGGACATAAACAATACATGATCTGTGGTTACAACGGTAATCATCGGTTTTTTGTTCTACATGATAGTCTGTGATTTACAGTCAGTCAAATCAAAACAAAAACAATAATAAAAAATGCTAGGTATTATAAATACTGCTGTGATCTTTGTGCGTCGCATGTGCGCAAAAATGTAGGTCATTGCTCAGCATAATGCTGTGGCTTAGGACGGACCTAGTGCCAGCAGCGCTGATTTTCCGCAAAAAGGATGGTGAAACGAGCTAAAGGCCCACCTGATGTTAAGCGGTTACCTTTGCCCATAACAACTGCAATACCACCTAGGCTGTTGCCTAAATGGTAATGGCAAGTCGGTTCGCCAAACTGAGACATGAAGATGGAAAGTCTCAAGTGATTGTAATTTTACCGGCACCCATACCCTTCAGACCGAAACACAGCAATGCATCACTATTTGGCGGAGAAGTAGGTACGGTGTAAGTATTTCCCCGAACGAGCTCTTTCAAAAAGGAGCTCTACTACTACACACAAAGGCAAATCACTACAGCCGCCATACTAACTGGCCACACCGAAGCAGGACTGGGCGGCGCGCGGCGTGTCAGTGTGACGTCAAAGCGGTTACGAGATAGTTGTATTGTTTGACAACCGACACAACAAGTCATACTAAAAGCAGTATGACATGACATCTTTGGCGGACCCACCATCAAAACGCTATAAAACTACCTGCTTTTTAGTATGACATCTGCCACGCTGCTCATGCCCCGCGCTGCAACTGACCTGCTTTTGGTTTGTACAAACCTTTAAAGTGACGCAAATACAAGGTGTTACATATCCTTCTGTCTGTCAAAACATCTCTTAAAGACGATTTGAATTGTTTAACTATTGTTATTTTATTTTGACATATCTACTTATTCTAATCGACATGCCCCACTGTTCACCCTGGTGGTTATTCCCAAAGGATAATAATGAGACGTGTTCTGTTCACCTGCGTAGGCATTGGTATCACCCTCAGCGTTGTGTCGTATCATCGTATGCAACTATTAGACACGGCATGATACAAAAACAGTATTGGTAGAAACTTAAATATAAAAGTGGTGTAAATCAATCTACTCCCGATTCTGAACAAAATGGTTTAAAGTGTAATTTTTTTTTTTACAGTTTATCATCATCATCATCCTCCGAGCCTTTTCCCAATTATATTGGGATCGGCTTCCAGTCTAGCCGGATGCGGCTGAACATCAGTATTTTACACGAAGCGACTGCCATCAGACCCCCGCAACCCAGTAAATGGGTAATACTGACATTCGGAGGTTAGACCAGTTGTCAGACTTTCAGGCTTCTGACTACCCGTAACGACTGCCATAGATATTCGTATGACAACCGGGACCGACAGCTTAACGTGCTCTCCGAGGCACGGAGGGGTCTCGATGTGTAACGAAACGGTCACCCATCTACAGACTGACTTTTACAGTTTCCTTTTCTTTCTTTCTTTCTTTTCTTTTTTTACAGTTTATACAATCATAAAATTAGTTTTGAGTTATTTCAATAACACTTTGTATATCGTGAAGGGTAATTCAAATTTCACATGTTAGTGGTATACAACGTGGATGTGACAATCAATTCAGCCTATCGCAGTCCACTGCTGGACATAGGCCTCTCCCAAGTTGCGCCACAACGCTCGGACCCTCTGCCTTCCGCATCCAGTCCCCCCCAGCCACGTTCACGTTGTGTTCGTTTGTTGGATGTGACAATACGACACTAAATGTAAACACGGTTATTATAGAAACATTTTCAACACATAAATAAGTTGTTTATCAAAAAAAAAAAAACTTGGACAAAGTAAACATTAAAATATCGAAATAATAAGTAACACCATTTGTAATAATCTGTAATAATTATTGAAAACGAGAGCTTAAAATCATATTAATCCGCACAGGTCTTTGATCTAACGATCTATGCCAGAAAAAATGGTCCTACATTCTAAATTAATGAAATTAAAATAATTTCCTGTGGCTAAACTATTAACTGGATTTGATTGTTTTTTTGAGTACCTACAGTCAGAGAACGTGATACTCTGTACGTGATTTTATTTAATGTCGTATTGTCGTATCTCCACTTTGTATAATATTATAGTGGCATGCTAAAACAACTAAAGTTGTCGACATAGCCTACCGGATTAGCAAACTGAAGAGGCAGTGGGCCGGCCACATTAGCCGAAGAACCGATGGCCGTCGGGGTAGACGTGTTATTGAGTGAAGACTGCGAATCAGTATAGTATGGTAGGACGCTCTTAGGTTCGGTGGAGCGATTATATTGGCAAGGTGGCTGGTAGCAACTGGATGCAAGCGGCCGAGGATTGATGCCAGTAGCGTGCCATTGGAGAGGTCTATGTCCAGCAGTGGACTAATATAGGTTGATGATGATGATGCTAAAACATCTTAAACTAGTATTTTATAGGTAAATAATCAGCCCATTACTGTATGACTGCTGAGTATAGGCCTCTTCTCAGTACGAAAAGTTTAAGGCCTAGGTCCACCGTGCTGGCCTAGTGCGGGTTGGCGGACTACACAAACCATTGAGAACTGTATGGAGCACTCTCTGTTGTGCAGGTGTCCTCACGATGTTTTCCATCACCGTTAAAGCAAGTGATAATCAAATTCTGACCCGCACATGAATTCCAAAAGTCAGAGGTGCGGGCCGTGTTTGAACCCACAACCTCCTGCATGGAAGGCAAGCGTTCAACTACTAGGGTATCACTGCTTTTTACAGTGATACCCTAGTAGTTGAACGCTTACTATAAAAAAGAGTATCCAAATAATTTCTTGCCTGTTCTTCTCCAAAGACCTACCTTTTGGAACCGTGCAACTAAATTCACAAGAAAGAAAGAAAAAATATTTATTTCCTTCAAAAGTGACGCATAAAATTACCAAAAAATTCAAGAATTCAGAACAAATACAGATATAGAGCCAAGAAGTGTGGTAAGATATGCGTCACATCCGCGCAAAACGGCCACCGCTCAGCATATTGCTATGCCTCATGCACGAAGCAAAGACACAGCGCTGGTTTTCAGTGACAGCCGGCGTCGACACGTTTCATAATTTTCATTCAACGTTTTCAAGGAGTAGTTTTAAACATTACCAGTCTATTCTGTCTTCTAATAGGAAATAATTTAGTTTTGATAGAGTTGTTATCTCATTTTTGGCCACAATAAAAGTTTTTAACTATAAGCAATTTGGTCGAATAAAAGTTTGTCAGCGAAACAGCAAAACTCGTCAGTTCGGCGGTAGACTGTGCCTTCTCTCACAATAGCCCAAAACAAAGTTGATATCTCGGGGAGTTTCATTAAAATTGACAATGGCGCTTTTAGCACTGATTGTCTGCCACCCTCGCCTTCCATATTCGCGAAAATCATTAAACGAAGACGACATAACTTGTTTAGGCTTTAACTGCAACGTAAAGAGTTAACGTTCATTACAGAGGGTAGATTTAACAGATTAATAATGTAATCAGCTTGGACATAAAAAAAGGCGGACGGAATCTCGCTAAACAATAAGTGAAGCATCCGTAGTAAGAAGGCTCGCTTAAAAGTACAGGCTGGCACGCACAAATTTACACCCATAGTAAGACAAACAGCAGCGATTTTGCAACAAATCTCGTGTGACGGTTTTCGTTGTTGTAGTGTCACAAATAAAATAACAATATGCCATCTGGTATGTTAAAATGCTGTCGAAGTAATAGTGTGTTTAGGAAAAAATTAAGTGCTTCAATCTTTTCTTAGCGAGATTCCGTCCGCCTTTTTTTATTCGTCCATGGTAATCAGCGCAACATTCTTGAATTTGTTACACTCGACTGGACTGGACTGGACTCGACTGGACTGGACTGGACTGGACTCGAACGGACTCGCGTGGACTGGACTGGACTGGACTGGACGGTCTGAATGAAAGGATGGATGGATGGAACTGAACTGGACTGGACTGGACTGAATTAACAGGATCCGTCACGTGGGTTAGCAGAATTTAACGCGAGCGGAGCCGCCGGTAAAAGCTAGTTATTTAATAAAACTGCTATTTCTACAGACAAAATATTAAGGCCCGTATTACAGAACGAAACTTAAGCTTAGATCACTGTTTAAAACTTGTCTTGAGTTGAGCTTTAGTTTTAGAATATTCCTTAAGCATAAATTCATTAATCACAGTTAAACTCAGTTAAACTTAATTCTAAAATATGACCCTCTCAAGCTCGAACGAATAAAAAAGGCGCGGAATCTCGCTAAACAATAAGTGAAGCATTCATAGTATGACGGCTCGCTTAAAAGTACGTGCCGGCACCCACACATTCACATCAATAGTATGCCAAAAAGCCGCGATTACGCAAAAAATCTAGTGTGACGGTGGTCATTGTTGTAGTGTCACAAATAAAATAACAGTATAAATAAATAAAAATAAAATAAATATCTTTGGGACATTTTTACACAGCACCATCTAGTCCCAAACTAAGCAGAGCTTGTGGTATGGGTACTAGACAATGGATATAATACGTATATACTTTTTTTTTTTGTAAATACATACTTATAATACATAAGCAACACACCCAGACAACACAAACACTTATGTAAAAAAAACACACACACACACACTTATATAAATCTGGTGTGTTAAAATGCTTTCGAAATTAAAGTGGGTTTAGGAAAAAGTCCGCCTTTTTTATTCGTCCGAGCTCTCAAGTATTTGAGCAGAGATTTGATCTGACGCAAGGGAGGTCGAGACAGCGCTTGGGTAAAAATTTCCTTGCTATTTCAAGTTATAATCATGTGTTATGTTGTTGAACTGAAGTTTATAACTACCGTATTCGAATAAAACCGATGCTCAAATAACGATTACATGCTTTAGTGATTAAATAAATTAAAAGAAAAAAACCTTTTTAAAAAACAAGCTTTTATTAAAATGCGCTAAAAAGAGTAAAATAAACTCTTCCTTTAAAACTTTTACTATCAACTTATAACGTCATTACACAATTTATATGATATAAAAGCTTGTCTTATGTTGTTTTAATTTATGTTTTACTTTTTAGTTATCGCCGGACAGGTTTTTTAACTCGCATTCGTATTCTCAACAAGTCCTTTCATGGTTTCACTTTCATTTGGTACCCATATTGTAGGAAACCATAAAAAACTTAGTCCGCCATATTTAGAAGTCCGCCATATTGTATTTAGAGCAACGTCACTTTATTTTTCGAGTTTTTCTCAGCAAGCCCTTTCATTTGATACCCATATTGTAGGAGTGCATTAAGAATAGCTAGTCCGCCACCTTGGGTGTTCCGCCATGTTGGATTTAGAATGACGTCACACAGCTAACCATGCATTGTCATCCAAACTAAACGTGTATACAAAATTTCAGCTCAATCGGTTGAAGATATCTGGTTCAAAATTGAGTTGCAAAATTCCACCCTAACAAATTACATACATACATTGCAAGTTAAATAAAAGCTTGTAAAATCAAACTGTACTACTGACAGAAAGTAATGTAAAACAGAAGGCAAATTCTCGTAATTAAAAACGTTCAAATATAGTTCCAAAGTAATCTCAATGCTTTAAATCTCGATCTCCTTACAGTTGATGTTTTTAATTTTCATTTATTGGTGACATTAATGACCTAAGTATCATAAATAAACGGCAAACAGGAACATCTACTGTCAGTAGTTTGAGATTTAAACCATTGAGATTACTTTTATCAACATCATCATTTCAACCGACAGACGTCCACTGCTGGACACAGGCCTCCCCCAAGCATATTGGGGGGATATGCCATAATCGTCACGCTTGGCAGGTGGGTTGGCGATCGCAGTTGGTTGGTTAAATACTCAGAGAACGCTGCTGCCCATCCTCTGGTGAATCCCTTAGTCGCATTTTTCGACACCAATGAGAAGAGATATTATTATTGATGTTATAGGGTTTTTTTCATTAGGAAATTCTCAGTAGCAGCCCGGAGTTTGGATTTGTGCCCGTTCAATGGCAATAGGCTCGCCCCCTATTGCATGGGACTATAACATAACTGGCGAAATGTGGGTGTAATAATACACCTCTGCCTACCCCTTCGGGGAAATACAGGCGTGATGTTATGTTATGAGAAGAGACAGGGATAGAGATTTCTTTGGAACTATATTTTGATTGGCTTACACACCCAAACGTTTTAGCACTTTAAACCACTTTATTTATTCAGAAACCCAAAAAAGAAATTCAAACATCGCAATCCATTTATAGTCCTTGAACATTTCGTGTTTCTGAATAATTTGATCGTATTCAAAGCAACAGCTGAACAAGGCATTCATATCACTTCATGAAAAGGGCCGGATAAATGGGATCATTTATACTCATATATCTCGCCTCTCCTTATTGTGAATAGTGTGTACGATATTATTGGATGGTAAAACGATTTTCTGTACGAAGCATAAGGATGCAATGGGGTTACAGTTCAACCACACAAGATGCAATACGTCAGCAGCGCGGCAGTGAACAACAGTACTATAACTACGTAAAGAAGCGACACTGACCTTTCTCCGCCTCCATTTATAAATTAACACAGACCAGTAAGCCTCTAGACGCCGATTAGCCGGACACCCCCGGTCGCCACGCATATGCAGTACCACTGCATATCATACACCCGCCGCCAATCAGGACGTCAGTCAGTCAGCAAGCGGCATCAATCATATGGAATCACATCACCGAACTTTTGAGCCGACCAATCATAACTCGCCCTCCGCCCCCCGATCCCCACCAACATTTTACATCTGTGTTCTCATGCAAAAAATAATTGATGCGGCTTACTGGTCTGTTTCAATGAAAGACGTTGAATTCAATTAAAGTATCCAGAAGTGTCACCACTACACTTCATTAATGTTCGCATATGTGAGTTCACGTGGTTCGATTTTAGTTGATCAACATTTATTTTTCAACAAAAAATTTAAAGCTTTTTACAGTTATTTTGGTTCCATTTGATTAAAAATCTGTTCAGACGGTTCAAATTGCTTTCGAATAAGTATTTGAACGACTGAAATCGACTCGTGTGAACGCGGTATTACGCTCTGAATGCAGCGTAGAATCTTGTGCATAACCTGTAAACAGGGTGGAATGTAAAGCCGGTCATTGAAGGGAAAGTACCTACCTTAAATATTGACGATAGTGAATTTTACTCAAAAGAAATTTTCTTTTATATTTGTTAAAATGAGTTAATCACAAACCATAAATGCTCCCATGCTCCATAAAGTCACTAGTGTTATGTTCCTTGTCACTATGTTGTAAAGAAAAAATTTACGTTCTTGTCTTTGGTACGTTTTACAAGTCCAGTGTTTTCTTTCAATATTATCCCAAGTAATCCAAGTAAATTTTATAACATTAATCCGATAATTATTAGCTGCATTCAAGAATATTAAAATTTAATTATAACTGCATTTAAATATTTTTGGAATCTTACTTGCCTGAACCGAGAATTGAACCTTCAAGAATGCCAAAAAATAGCATTCTGTATTTAGAATGACAGAATCTATAATAAGAATTAAATCACTCTAAGGCGCAATGCACACTGAGGTCACAGGACGCGGACAACGTACACGGACGAGGCACGGACGCTTGTCCTTTACTCGTCCATTGCATGTTATTAAATGGTGCAATGCACACAGAGGTGACAGGGCACGGACGGGGCGTGGTTGCGGGATGGAAACGTTACAGTCTACGTCAAGTCCATGCCATGCTCTTCTGTGTGCATTACGCCCCACAAACATTGTGTCCTAGATTGAAGGAAGACTATGAAATCTAATATAGCTTGTGTACATTTCAATAAAATGATACTCCAAAAACACCTTATTATATTTGTTGTTGGTTCATATTTCCTGGACTTGCTATAATTAAAACACAATTTTTTTGGCAGATTAGTTCTTCATTAATTGACCATATCAAAATCTATCAGCACAATAAGCATTAAAATAGTTATAGTTATTTATTTGTTAAACTTGGATACAAATTACATGGAAAGAATTTAGCACAGGCTTACAATTTAAGTACTTATTTAATCTAGTTAAAGGCTAGCGTACTGTTCTCCTAGATAGGCAACAAAGTAACCTGTGTCTAAGAGAGTAACCTGTGTTTAGCAGAAAATAATAATAAAATAAAAAAAATATAATATAAAAATAAAAATATAGGATAGTCTTTTATGTATGTGGTAGATCGATTTCCAGTTCAGGTAAGCAAGTTTTCAAAAATCTTGAAATGCTGTTACAATTTAATTTTAAATATAAAGAAATGTTTTATTTGCACAGAATTCGCTACACTCAATACTTGAGATTTTTTCTTATTTTAATCACTGGATCAAATACATTGGTGGCACTGTACAAATTATTACTGCATCTCACAGGTATAACACACACACACAGACACCACATTTAGTACGAGCCAGCCTTCACCCTCCGACCTACTCAGAACAATAGTCACGTAGTGTTTCCGTTCTTGTGGTTACTAACACAACCTTCAATGCATATTCTCGTGCAGACCACGCCTGCACAGTGCACAAAGGTCCTGAGGTAACGTGCAGGCTAATGTCATGCAAACTGTGCCGCCAACTGTGTCCTGTCCGGAATTCAAGAACAAATGGCGTCGAATAGTTTCGAAACGAGGGTTCTGTTCACACGGGGTTATTGTAAATGGATTTGATTGTAATTTTATCTTGCATTTACAATAATGTATTCACGAATTGATAGAAAGAGAATCGTAATTTTATGTCAGATAACTCTTGCCATTATACTTACAAAACCTTACTTATAAAACCTGATTTCACAAATTTTTATGGCAAGTTACGTCTAATTATATTATACCAGACCTAATAAACAAACTACCACCAAAAATAAATAAAAAACCGGCCAAGTGCGAGTCGGACTCGCGCAGTAAGGGTTCCGTACCTCTCAACGACCTGATACCCCATTAAAACTGATTTAATTTACGAGAGTTTATCAAAAGATATCAACGTATAGTGCGCGAAATATGAATTTTTGCATGTCTTCCCTACGCAGGTACCACCACATATGTCAATGTTTGTCCTATGTTTAGTATTTGTTGCTAAACTACATAATATGCTCTAAAATCTGACTAAGTTTGACGCTGGTATATATTACCGTTTTGAAGATAGAGCAGGAACAAAAACGTTGAAAAAAATGCATGTTTTTTGAGGTTTCTTGTATGGGGACCCCCTTTGGTTTTAGACTTTTTTTTGTTTTTAGTATTTGTTGTGATACACCTCATAGCAACACAATTTCTGGGAAATTTCAACCGGTTACCTATTACCGTTCAAAAGATACAGCCCTGTGACAGACAGACGGACGGACGGACAGACGGACGGACAGTGTAGCGAGAGCAATAGGGTCCCGTTTGGCACCCTTCGGGTACGGAAACCTAAAAACACCTTTTAGAGGAATTAAAACCTAATAATGACTTATAATTTTATAACTTTATAACTTTTATAACTTATAGTTTAACGAATGTATTTTATAGAATGTCAGAATAAATAAATATTTTTGAGACATTTTTACACAGCACCATAATTCATAATCTTTATTGACATATTACTTTGTACATTTAAAATAAGTTACAGAATTACGCCATTAATATGATTACAACAAAATAAAAATAAAAAGGAAATCATGCAGTGATAAAATAAACGTAAAAACAAAAACAAATTGGGGAAAAAAGTTTTGTCTGTTTACGGTAAAGTGAAGGTGTTTATGCGTGTTTAGGTATATGGGGTGTGTGTGCGTGTGTAGTGTTCGTGTGTGGTGTGTTGGGTGCGTGGGGTGTGTGTGTAAGGAGTACGTTATGCTAGGTAAGGAGTAGTAGGTAACCATCTACTCCCACACTAAGCAGAGCTTATACTATGAGTACTAGACAATGAATATAATACTTATATACTTTTTTGTAAATACATACTTATAATACATAAGAAACACCCAGACCAACACAAACACTTATGTTCTTCACACAAATATTTGTGTCCTATGAGAATCGAACCCACGACCTCGTGATTAGCAGTCCGACACTCGAACCACTAGACCACAGACGTCGTCACTCAATGCCAGTAACATAATGTTCATTCAAACTTCTTCTATCGTGTCGACATGAGCTACATAATGATAATAGCTCATACCGAGGGGAAAAGATTAGCCAGTCAGCAGTTTGGTTGCGGGGCTGACTGCCCAGGGTGCACCGGACGATCAATTAAATAGCGTCACTCGTGGAGGCTCTTTTAATGCACCCCAAATTTTTAATTCACAAACTGACGGTAGATTAGATTATAAACTCATCATCATCCTCCTGCCCTTATCCTAAATTATTTGGGGTCGGCGCAGCATGTATTTTTCTTCCATACATCTTTTTTCATTAGGTTATAAACTAGCGGAAATATTTGCGTTTTATTGTGAACTAGCTCATGCCCACGTCTTCGCCCGCGTATAATACGGCTTATCACAGAAAGATGTGGTCGCGCATCCCTCGGGAACCGCTTATTTTCCCGAGATAAAAAGTATATATAAAAAAAAAAAAAAAAAAAAATTATTAATTAATTTATAATTATTATACCTTAACCTTACCTTACCTTATTTATAAATTAATTGTATCTAATAAATAGTATTTTGCATGCCGATCATACGGTGAGACATGATGTACCTGCCAAAAACCACTAACAACTTTGTAAAAACCATGTTTCTTGCAAATAAAAATCTTTATCTTTATCTTTATATGTTGAGCCTATATGTTAATCCCGGTTATAGTCTATCTATCCACAAGGTGGACCGACGACCTGGTGAAGGTCGCGGGAATCCGCTGGATGCGGAAGGCACAGGACCGGTCGTTGTGGCGATGTTTGGGGGAGGCCTATGTCCAGCAGTGGACGTCTTTCGGCTGAAATGATGATGATGATGATGATAGTCTATCTGTGTGCCAAACTTTATCCACTCAACGGTTAACGCGTGATGGAGTAACAAACATCCAAACATCTTCACAAACTTTCAAATTTTATAATATTATATGTATACTGGGTGTAAGGGGAACGCTTCCGAAAACGAAGAAAGGTGCTGGTGATTACTGATACGAAACCAAGAAAAAAAATGCGATTCTTTTTTTAAATTTTTTCATATATATTTTTTTGCATTTTTCATACATAACCAGCTTTGGGCAGGTAAATAAAACTGATAAATAAAAAAAATTCAAAAAAAAATATGAAAAAATCTAAAAAAATAATCGCATTTTTTTTCGTGGTTTCGTATCAGTAATCACCAGCACTATCACCTATCTTCGTTTTCGGAAGCGATTCCCTGACACCCTGTATAGTAGGATTGTATCGTCCATTCACAATCTGTCGACAGATTACAATCTATCTAGATTTATTATAAACTAACGATGCTTACAATTTTCCGGTGACATATATTTACCTTTCTGGGTTTTTTTTTGCTATAAGTACGTAAGTGTGATGCCAGCCTTACGTCGTAAATACTGCTTCGCATAGCAACATCGTAGCGCTTGAACAAAGTTTGATTTATGCGCTGTCTACGACGCAGACGCCAACGCGAACTGAAAAACAACATAATTTGTGTTACATTCTTTGAACACGTTTAGTCGTTTACTACCTACAGCAATTTCCTAATTGGTTCGTATGTAGATTGAGTTGTAGGCTTGTTTACAAAGTGTTTCGCGTTTTTACAGTTTTCTATTTCAATCACATGCAGTAAACGTGTATTTACAATTTATGACACTACTATACTCGCCACTATCATGACTTACGGTGCCGAGACGTGGACACGGACAGTTCACAAATTCAAAGTCGCTCAACGAGCTATGCTTGGAGTTTCTTTGAAGGATAAAATTCGTAACGAGATTATCCGGAGAAGAACCGG
This sequence comes from Asteroscopus sphinx, assembly GCA_949699075.1. Classification (NCBI taxonomy): domain Eukaryota; kingdom Metazoa; phylum Arthropoda; class Insecta; order Lepidoptera; family Noctuidae; genus Asteroscopus; species Asteroscopus sphinx. The sequence continues at coordinate 11,945,996 of OX453022.1, read as the reverse complement.
AGTGACAGCTTGTAGGTTCAGTAAGCTGAAGTGGCAGTGAGCGGCCATGACTGTCAAAGGACCGACGGTTGCTGGAGCAGACGAGTCCTTGAGTGGAGACGCGAATCGGCAAACGCGACTAGGGCGCCCCCCCGCCAGGTGGACCAATGACGACCTGAAGAACGTGGCTGGGGGTGACTGAATGCAGAAGGCAGAGGACCGAGTGTTGTGGCGCAACTTGGGGGAGGCCTATGTCTAGCAGTGGATTGCGGTAGGCTGAGTTGATGATACTTGCTTAAACATTTAGGGTGCACATGAACAAATTAAAGATATAAAATGTGGAAATTTAATTCCCTCACGAGCATAATTAGAACCTGCAACTCCTGGTTCAGTACCCCAGACAACATTTACGCAATTTTTTATCCCGGAAAAGTAAAAAGTTCCCGAGGGATACGCGAAAACGACTTTCTGTGATAAATCAAATTATACACGGGCGAAGATAAACAATAAAATTACGTACAGACATCCTTTAACAAGATCAAATAGTCATAAACCCCTAAAATAGAAAGCTCAGACATTGAAAGGTAAATGACATCGCCTCCACAACTTTGCATCTCTGCCGTCAAATCGTGAACATCCACAAATCAAACGAGTTCAAAGGTTTTAGTTCGGTTCATTTCACAGCAGCTTTATGCAGAATTTTGCACTTTCTCTAAGTAGTTTTCCACCTGGAGTGTGCTCAAAGCGACCATCGATTGCCTTTGCGACACTCTTTACAAATATTCTCGTAGCGCTACGGTGCTACACAAGTGCTACAAGCGTAGCATGTAGCTCTTTCGTAGCAAATTCCATTCTACTTAAGTCTACGTAGATATTTTCCTGAATTATCATTAGGATTAATAAAGATAGATTCTGGTTTAAATTACAGTTCATTCCTTGAGCACGTTTATGCTTCATCATTCATCATTTCAGCCGAAAGACGTCCACTACTGGACAGAGGCCTCCCCCAATTAAGGGGGGATATGCCATAATCGCCACGCTTGGCAGGCGGGCAGGCGTTTATGCTTACCCGGGAATAATCAAGATACAATATTTCAACTTCTTGCTTTCGATAGAAAATGTAAAAAAATCATTAATACTGTAAAAGTTTTGAAGCGAAGCTTCTATACCGTTATTGTAGTTTCAACCGTCAGGGAATTATTATTATTCCATGTATTCAAATTTCAATAAAAACATAAAAAAAAAACATTTAAAAATATAAAAAATAGTAGCCCACCGGTATCAGGAGCAGGGTAATTATTATTATTATTATTTATTTATTTGTACTTAAAACACAATACAGAGCACGAGGAACAACAGCAGGTTGTACAATCAAGTCTTAAGATTTTTCCGGCCCCTAAACTAGGTACGCAGACCTGTATCTTAGGAGTCGGGAGTTTCTACGGCTTCAGTTTTATAATACAACCGTGACATTTCAGTTATTTAACGTTAACAACAACAAGCGAAGTATGTGTGTGAGATTGGGAGAGTGGATGGGTAGGGTGTTGTCGAGTGAAGGATGATGTTCGCCTAGCAGTAATATTTATTCAGATTCTATATTGTTACATTAACTATTTATGATAAAATTACTAGGAATAAACCGAGAAAAAACGTCACCGTTAACTTCCTCCTCCATTAGCGCGCGGCTACACTACTTTCTCGAACACACACACACAGCTCAGCACACGCAAGTTTTATCCACGCTTCCTTAGAAGCTTCGCTTCTGTCGGGCGTCCTCCGACGCCAATCGTTTTTCTATTAGTTAATACGATGGACTTACATACCCAAAGCTTATCAGTTAGCTTTTAAAACTTCATTAGCATTAACGTGAAAAGATTAAACAATTATATAACACATTATTACCGATCACAAGTAGGTTAATAACATGTTACCATAAATTACATTAATTGCCAGTAAATCAAGTATTTTCGTGCTCAATTTAATCCAATACGTTATTCAATTTCGAATAAAATTTGTTGTGATCGGTGATGTGTAAATCCCATTTGGCAATAAAATGTAGTAAACAAATGAGGGTAGTTATTGCAAACGTTAGTGAAGGAAATGAAAGCCGTCGACATCGGAACTCGTCTTGGTAACTATGTCGTCCAACCGAAATGGATTTTAGTCGTATTTAGTGATGGGTTTTTGCTGTATTTAGTGTTACTGTATTTTAACACGTTAACTGTCCAGTGGGCCAATTCTCGTTGTTAAAAAAGGTTCAGAATTGAAAATTATGGCGCAAGAAATATAAATCCCCTGGCCCGTAAACTATAGACCGTCAATTTCGTGCGGGGGGCTAGGATGCATGATCTCCGCGGGGTGGCTTGAGGCTAGCGGCGAGGAGGCGAGCACGCGAGCATGCAGCACAGCTGGGCCCCAATTCTCGCGTTACAGAGATAAATGTCTAATTCGAGATTATCTGTAATTTTAAATCTCTACGAAAAATGTCGCCGGTAATGTCAACCGCTATGAAGCACTCTTTGTATTTAGAGCGCTAAGCGTAGACATATCTCTAACGTGACATTCTGAGAATACGAACATTTATTTTCAATCGACATTCGCCATCTCGTTTCGACATTATGTCGAGTTCGAGAAAATGTCTACGATGCGAGAATCACCCCCCAGACCCATTGTGTTTCCTCGCCCCCCACCTACCGCCCGTACCACAGGCGTTTCGCGCACGAAGTTGATTATAATATACAAGGTGTAATTGAAAAAACTGAAAACCTATTAAGGGGTCATTGTACTCATCAGTATGAACAACTTTTACTAAGGACCGATCCAGAAATCGTGAAAAAAATTGCTGCGATAAAAAAAGTTATGCGAACTGTTTTTTTTTTCATGATTTTATTGTTGGTCCCATAGTAAAAGTGGTTCATACTGATGAGTACAATGAGCCCTTAAGAGGTCTTCGGTTATTTCAGTTACACCTTGTAGTTCCAATGCCCTAAATGTCATAAATAAACGTCAAACAGGACCATCAACTGTCATGATATTGACATTTGTAACGATAAGATTAAATCAGAACTATAGTTTGAACATTTTTTGTTTCGAGAATTAGCCTTCAGACAGCAGACACAATAGTTAAACAATCGACCATTTATGACTCATTGGACAGGGAATGGGTTAATAATCTGTGCTTACTTTCTTATTTTAAAGTGTCTACATTTATATAGTCGAAGGTGTTGAAATTTTACAGTAGAATATAATGTGATAACTTGTAACATCTGGTATACAAAACTCACCTTACTATTCCCAATAGACAGAAAACCACAAAACATTTTAGGAATAACCCAGTAACATTTGAGGTTTTTATTTAAAAAATTAATAACCTATCTATCCACGATTTGCCCTACTTGAGATAGAAATTTGACATAAGCTCCACATATTTTATGTCAAAATCTCTAGTAGGACAAATCGTGGATAGATAATTTATTGAAAACGACCGTTAATCAACCCTGATGGATAGATAATTAAGCTTATGTAATTAAATGTATTAGAGTATTATTTCGAGTGTGTCCCAGTCCCAGCGTGATCGAATCAGAAATGATTAATGAGGAGATTCGCAGGAGAACGAAAGTAACCGGCATAGCCCGTAAAATTGCCAAACTTAAGTGGCAGTGGGCGGGGCACATTGCTCGCAGAACCGATAGCCAATGGCGCATTAAAGTTCTGGAGTGGGGACCGCATACTGAAAGACGCAGCGTGTGTAGGGCCCCCACCAAGGTGGACCGACGACCTGGTGAAGGTCGTGGGAATCCGCTAGATGCGGAAAGCGCAGGACCGGTCGTTGTGGCGATGCTTGGGGGAGGCCTATGTCCAGTAGTGGACGTCTTTTGGCTGAAATGATGATGATGATGATGATTATTTCGAGACATTTCAGTCACGTGATCTTTTCGTGACTACGGTCGATGTTTAAAATACGTTTTGGCTAAGTTGGCCAAAAAGTATGCGTGAAAAGTTCCGAAATCTTAATATAATAGATAGATAGAATATTCTTTATAATATGAGTGAAATTCGCGAAACCTTAAAAACTTCTATGAATGTAGTAAAATTTACTTTGTTTTCATGAAGTCTTATGAATGTTAACCATTTTTGTTTGAAACTAAATAACCAATATGTTATTGCTCGGCGCTGGTTGATTAATTGCTTAATCAGACTGCGCAAAGCCTGATGGATGTGCAATGTCCCTAGAATAACGAATTCATTGCTTTATATAAACTTGTTTCGAACTTTTCACTGACCTTTGTCAACGCAATAAATGTTTAAAAATATGATTAATCACTAAATTAATATAATAATGAAATCGAAAGTTGATTTTAAAACAAAACAAATCGGGCTGTACAGCTGGTGTAAAATCGACTGCATGACAGTGGCAACACTTGAATGTCAATGTCAATGTCAAACTGTTACCACTGAATTGCGGTCGGTTGAATTGTTACGCCTACGTTTTGTGGATGACGCATTTTAATCTTAAGTAAAAAAAAGCTAATTGCCAAGCCTATACAATATGTATGTTAAAATACGGTGGCTACAACATATTTCTTGAGACTGCATAGGCGTAACAGTCAACTTTTAATTTACGACCTTACTCAACAAATTAAACATGAACTGTTTTTATCGTGTTTGTTCCCCTAAAACTGCCTCGTTGGTCTAGTGGTCGCAAGCGCGACTGCTGAGCGTGGGATCCTGGATTCGATTCACGGGTCGGGCAAAGTGTTATTGGGTTTTTTCATTAGGAAATTCTCAGTAGCAGCCCGGAGTATGGATTTGTGCCCGGTTAATGGCAATAGGCTCGCCCTCTATTACATGGGACTATAACATAACTGGCGAAATGTGGTTGTAGGTACTATACACCTCTGCCTACCCCTTCGGGGAAATACAGGCGTGATGTTATGTTATGTTATGTTGTTCCCCTAAAATATGAACAATTACTTACAAAAAAATAGAATACTAGACGATTTTTACTCTCAAATAAAGGGGCCAATGAAACAGCCTCAAGGCATTAGCATGCAACCCATGAACAATTAAACAACAAAACAAGAACATAAATGTTAAAGGGGTTCGTTACAAAATTTTAATAACACCAAAGAACCTCCAATTTGTATGGCGATTTTACAAAATGGAGCAGACGTTTAAGTATAAATAAGACAAGGTGTACAGAAATGTGATAGTTGTGATTTAATTTAGTCTAGATATTAGATTTAGATCATTCTATGATTCTACCTACTTCTTAGGGTAAATTTTGGTATTTTGTGAGTCCGTAGTGACAAAATGACTATAAAACAAAAACGTTATGAGTAATTAATATAAATTGCTAATTATTATTGATATTGTAATTTTAATTGATTTGTTTCTTTTGATTTTGTTGATGATATTATTGTACTTTTTATGTATCTGTGTGCCTGCAATAATGGATTATTATTATTTAAATACCCTGGTTTTGTCCTGCAGTAAGCAGGAATAATCATGGAAAATTAATATTACAATGAGGTAATGGAAAATTCCTTTCATGAAAGTTGCTTAATTACTTAGGATTGCGCTCGACAATATAACTATGTGCAATCCAATTGAATTTTTCCTTACGAGTAAGAAAAACATTGTACAATTCAGCTAAAAGAAAATAAGCATTAATGTGATTTTGTATCTTATAAATGTCTATAAAGGCATCTTATTATCGTTACGACGGCGTGCATTTATTTTCTGTACCTTGTCTAATTAATACTCTAACAGCAGACTCGTCTTCAAGTACCACCAAGATTTATCTCAGTTGGGTACTTAAAAACGGATTTCGCGGTTTACGGGGCATTTACTGTTTCATAAATAAAACAGTGGAAATAAAAACTTGACTATTGCCCATCAAGTCAGTTATGGAGTTGTATGTACAACCGTAACTTTGAATATAACGGGGATACAGTCATAATTTTGAAGTGAGTTTATGATTTATTATTTTATTTTATGGTGATACAGCTGATGCCCGTGGCTTCACTCACAGCGCCACCTATTGGGTCCAGATTTTCTTTTTTGGCTTTAAATCAACATAATATAGCACAATTTTTTTATAACCACAAAAAATTTAAGAGTAGTCTCTGCTCATCATTATCATCATTTCAACCGAAAGGTCATAGGCCTCCTCCAAAATGGGGGATATGGCATAATCGCCACGCTTGGCAGGCGGCTTGGCGATCGCAGTTGGTTTTATAAATACTCAGAGAACGCTGCTGCCCATACTCTGGTGAACCCCTTAGTCGCCTTTTACGACACCCACAAAAAGAGATGGGTTCATCATTATGAGCAACTTTTATTATGGGACCACACTGAAATCGCGAAAAAAATATCAGCTGATCCCTACATTTTGTCAATATATGTGAAAACAAATGTAGGGATCAGCTGATACTTTTTTCGCAGATTCTGGGTTGATCCCATAATAAAAGTTGTTCATAATGATGACCAGAGACTACCCTTGATTTTTTCTGGTGATTTAAAAGCAGTGGTAGCCTAGTGGTTGAACGTTTGCCTTCCATGCAGGAGGATGTGAGTTCGATCCCGGCCCGCACCTCTGACTTTTCGAATTCATTTGCGGATTTATATTCGATTATCACTTGCTTTAACGGTGAAGGTGAAAACATCGTGAGGAAACCTGCACACCAGAGAGTGCTCCATACAGTTCTCAGTAGTGTGTGTAGTCTGTCAACCCGCACTAGGCCAGCGTGCTGGACTAAGGTCTTTGCCTTCTCGTACTGAGAAGAGGCCCGTGCCCAGCAGTGGGACTGTAATGGGTTGGTTATGGATGTATGTGTGATTTAAAAGTAGGGGTGTATAAGGTCTTACTTTAATAGTGGCAAATATTTAAAGTTGTGAATCTACTCATCATAACGAACAACATTTATTTAATAAAAATATTTCCTATGCCACTAACTGATTGCAGAGTTTATAAGTATGCAAACATGTTCAGCGGATGGAAATTTTCGAGCTGCTATAATATGGATGCTGCTGTGGATCTGGATTGTCAAAGCAAAATGGGCTCCACATAAATGATTGACCAATTTTCTTGGCAATAATTAAACAAGTCATTCAAATTAGATTCTAGACTAAACTTTCACTTAATTCCCCTGATTGACGAGATAAATCGCGAATTAAGCAGAGTCCACAAATAATTATAATATCAAAACAATACGTCACTCTAATACGTATATTTGAACGTTGTTAGCAAATAAAGGTGAACTTTCCTATCCAAAAATCCAGGGGTCGTTGTCCAAAGCTATTTATTTTCATTACTAATGCTGCCGTTCGCTCGAAAAATACTGTAATAAGTGGGAATATAGACGGCTGAAAAAAATCGGACCGACTGAAATTGATGAAATAAGTATGTACTACTACTACCTATTAGGTATATACCTATCATAAACACAATAGTATGATAATCAATACACTTTGCAAACGGATTGTTTGTGTTTTTGTGAGTGGAAAAGTTTAAAATAAAATCACACAAGTGTCTCGACCGATTCTTACTTTCAGTGCAAAAATACAGAAAAAGATGAAAAATATGAATCAACATGAATGTGCAAATACTTCATATGCGTTGATATGTAGACATCAACTAAAGCCAGTTGCCCGACTCCCGACACAAGTTGGTGACCGACTTAAAGCGATCGTCTGCACTAGGCCTAATATAAATTCACAAACCCGGTGACTCGCCACGTTTAAATCAGTACCATTTAGAAAGTTAATGAAATGTTTAATGAAAACAAATGACAGTCACAATATGAGATCCGCCAGTCTGTTAGGCTGAAAAACAAAAATCCGTGCCTATTCGTTCCTACAATTAAAAATGTACAGACCTAAACTAATTGTGATTCCAAGTACTTACATAAGGCAAATTGCTTTTTTTTTCTTTTTTTTTTAATATCTTCTTTGAGTTTCTCAGAATGCTATTAGATTAGATATTTGTTATGTACACATAATTAAAGTAATACTTAAGCAAAAAAAAAAAAGAACTTCTTCTGCCTAGCCTTTTCCCAACTATTGAGGGGCCGGCTTCCAGTCTAACCAAATGTTCTATTTATTTATTTGACACCAAATAAGTTCATAATTTTATTCATAGTTGTTGTGTGGTGTCGGAAATAAAGAATAGCACCACCCTTCTCATGGGTGTCGTAAAAGACGACTAAGGGATTCACCAGAGGATGGGCAGCAGCGTTCTCTGAGCATTTAACCAACCAACTGCGATTGCCGACCCACCTGCCAAGCGTGGCGATTATGGCATATACCCTCATTTGGGGGAGGCCTATGACTAACAGTGGACGTCTTTCGGCTGAAATGATGAATGATGATGATGAAGTTCATAATTAGTAGAAAGCTCTGATTGATTGATTGTTTGTGCAACAATAAATAAATAAATTTCCAAACTAAGCTATAATCTAGCCTGTGTGACAGAAATCAGTTCCTTCCCCGTTTAAATGACAAAAAAAGATTGTACATGTTTAGTGATTTATACATTACTATTGTTAGGATAAATTGCCGAAGAATTGCCAAGCTTAAGTGGCAGTAGGCGGGGCACATTGCTCGCAGAAATGATGGCCGATGGGGCAGTAAAGTTCTGGAGTGGCGAGCGCGTACTGGAAGGCGCAGCGTGGGTAGGCCCCCCACAAGGTGAACCGACGACCTGGTGAAGGTCGCGGGAATCCGCTGGATGCGGAAGGCGAAGGACCGGTCGTTGTGGCGATACTTGGGGGAGGCCTATGTCCAGCAGTGGACGTCTTTCGGCTGAAATGATGATGATGATGATGATTGTTAGGATGCATGCAAGTATACAAGAAGAACAAAACGTTGACGTCTTTCGGCTGAAATGATGATGATGATGATGATTGTTAGGATGCATGCAAGTATACAAGAAGAACAATACAGGAAGTGGTTAACTAACGCATCTAGGTCTGTTTATGTTATGTTACGTAACTAATTAGTCGCCACTGAAGTGGTCGGGTAAACCTCAAACTAATTGCTAGTACTTAACTGTGCGTAACTTTGTATCAAATCAATATGTCTTACGCGCGAAGATAGAGAAGATAATATAATTAATCTATCAAGTATGAGACATTGTTTTTTAGGGTTCTGTTCCCAAAGAAAGCCAACAAGACCCTATTACTAAGCCTCCTGTCCATCAGTCTGGCTGATGCCACAGGACTGTATCTTTTTAACCGTAATATGGTAGCCAGTTGAAAGTTTCACAAAATATGTATTACTATGGCTTCTATTATACCAAACAATAACAAAAAAAAAGTCTAAAACAATTAAAAAATCCTTGAAAAAAATATTTCTTTTTCCATGTTTTATGGATCTGCTCTATTTAGAAATCGGTAATACAAGCATCAAACTTGGTCTGATTGTGGATTATTGTTTTAAAAAAAGTAGTAGGGAACCCTTATTGCGCGATTCCAACTCACCACTTGGCCAGTTTTCGTCCATTCCGCGCCTTGCTTGTCCTCAAGAAACAAAGTCCTTGTCCTTGAGAAGGGTTTGCAAAAAAACAACCTTCTTTTGAGTCTGTCCGGTGACAGAAACCAGAGAAGCGATTACCCAATTTCATCCAATGAGAAAAATCGATGGACGTGATAATGATAATGCCACAATTTCTTGGTCATCTGAACCAAGAAATCATACAGAAATCGTCCACGGACCTCTGCTCTGAATGAACAGGTTAAGGCCTTAGCATCACGCTAGCCTAGTGCGAGTTGGCAGACTACACACATCATCGAAAACACTTACACCAAGTGGGTGTGCGGAACTCACTCAACGTGAGGAAATCTGCACTCTCAGGTGTGCGGGTTTCTTCACGATTTTTTCTTTCACCCTTAAAGAAAGTAATCAAATTTGATGCAAAATTTCAGCCTGTTTGGAAACCAAGAACAAGCTCCAAATTTGTAGCAGATAGACAGATAACGTAGGAAGCTGAAAAAACCTTATTCGATTTTTATTTAAAACAAAGGCAGAATCAAATCAACTGTTCTTCTTTCCCCCACAAATTATTCCAAATCCACAGTACCAGTCTTTCCATGTTTAGAATTAAACAGTGGAATAAACTAAAAACGACCCAAATGATCTAAATCCGGGTTTGTATTAAATCAGGGCTTATCAGCTTAGTCCCTGGAGGTCCTTGTTAGACGCCAATTGGTTCCCAGCGGGCAAGCGCGACTTTTCCCGCGGAAATTGGCTACATGCGACCACCATCTTGCATATTTTTTATACAAAATTTCGTTTCTTGACTTGTCAAATATTTTATCTATTGTAATGTAGTTTTTTGTTAGTTTCAAAGAAATTACGTAGGTTAATTAAAAATAAGCTTGTAGGCTAGTTTGTATCTTATTATGGATTACCTATGTCCTTATTATCGGCGTTGCGCCACCCTAATATGGTATTCTATTATATACCCTGACGCACGAAGCGATTATATTACGGGAGGCAGCGTTGCATACCACTACCGTGTTTAGTTTAAGTTTAATTTTTGTTATTTTATAAGTAAAAAAGTGTTCTGAAAACATCTGCCAACAAACAGCTTTACAATTTGGCAGAAGTAATATTTTTTTGTAAAATTGTTATATCTAAGAATAAACAATTTTTATTTTTATTTTCAAATATTTTTCTTTAAAGAGTAAAATTACTTGCTGGTCGTGTTTTCCGCGATAAGTATAATCTGGTGGTCTTCAAGGTTCAGCTGAATAGGTTTTGCTGGGCAAACGTTTAGAATCCATCACTCACCACCACCACCACCATCGCTTAATATCAAATGAGGTGGCGGTCAAACTCAAGCCCATGCTCCATCCTCTTTTTGAAATCCCTGAAAACCTTTCTACAAAATGGCTGTTTCAAAAAGGGTAGACCAATTCCTTACTTAAAACACTAAGATTTAACTTTTATTAAACCCATATCAATTTAACTTGAACCTTTCTGAACACGAAATGTGTTAAAGGGTAAAGAGAGATATTTACTGTTGATAGAATATGACCTTTACAACGTCGCGTCGCCGAGCGAGGACGGGTAAGCGCTTAAAGCGCTCCGTCGAGCAAAAAATCTGTGGAAGCTGCTTGCTTCTTTTTACTACGTTTTTATTCGCATTCATTTTAAAAAGAATCAAAACCCTTTTGTTCAAAATTTTTACATATTACTAGACTATTAAGATGAAAAATTTAAAAGTACTTTTTATAGTTTCAATGTTGACTTTATTTTTGTCTCTAACTTGATACCTCAAGGTGTCAGTGGTTTTACTATGTGCTCGATATGCGGGTATCGTTTTACTCTGTACGCTATGTACCGATTCGGTACAGATTCTGTACCGAGCGCCTATATTTTAAGGAGTCCTCCCTGACTTGCACGCTATGTATAGGAGCGCAGCGAGAAAGGTTCGGTATATCGCGTCTCAGTACGACCAATCAGTAAAGGCGCGGGAATTTTCTTCTGTCAATGACATAATTTCGAGACGGCACAACCGTTTCTGCAAGATCAAGATCAAGATCCTCACCTTTATCCGCATCGTGCCTCGAGCTTCTGGCTCAGGGTGAGCAGCCCCAGTTTTCCTCAAGTAGAGGCTACTCGGCCTGAGGCTGCTCAAATGGATACAAAGCTTTAGATGAACGACATGTTTGGTTTACTGCAGGACATTATTCCGTAGCGCTGACTGCAGGGTTTCGCAAGACCAAGACTGGGCAACACTAATACAGATACTACCCTGAAAAGTCAGGGAGCGGCCTTAGAATCACAAAATAGTCTCGATATAAAACGAACGGTCATTCATCAGACGCTTCATCGTGGCAAACAAACTTAGATAACACGTTTGGTGCGGTGGCTAACCTAGGCTAAGCGATTAGCTGCCTACGTTATGGATCACGGATTCGATTCCTGCACGGACTAGCATATTACTGCCGCGGCCGGCAACAGAGGCATTGATGGACGAATGTGAAAATGTGGGCCGAGTTGAAGCCGAGGCACACATACGTGAGTCCACCAATGCCTGGTTGCGGCCAGAGCTAGTATATTACTTTTCTCAAATAATGCGCGGAAACTCAAACTAAGTACCTACAAAAGTAAATTCTAGAATCAATGACGAACAACAATCATTTTTAATGTTTCAATATGTTAATTTCTTTCTTTTTTTTCTTTAAACAGCTCTATTTGCAAGCCAGTTCGAAATTTAAATAAAATCTTTTCTCAACCTCCTTGGTTGCTATTTTGCAGAGTAAAAATTTCGTTCCATTTTAAAATTAGACGACAGCTATGAGTTTTCTTAGTAATTTATTTGGCCACTAAACAGGACATGATATGGATTTTCATACTAACTTTGCCGCGCCTCGCATGTATTTGCAGTACAACATTTTCTATTTATCTCGAAGAAGGTTGTCAAAATAATATACGAATTTCCAAGCATGTTTGAGAAATAAATATTTGTATGACCTAGAGATAGTTTTTCCAGGTTTGGACGTTTACAAATGCGTAAACGCACCCACGATACATGTAAAGGCCTAGTGTGTGGACCAACATCTAAAACGATATGATCAATCTGCCTGGTAGCCATTTAACATAAATTCATATACAGGTTGACTGGTTGAACGAGGGAATTATTGAAGGAGGTTGTTCAGTACTGATTCTCGTTCCAAATATGTAAATAAACGGTACCTTAATTTTTGACATATTTTTCCAATCGATTTCATCATTTACTGTGGGTGGACACTGTTCCGCGCTTACAAATCAAAGTTTCATGCGGTAAGGTGATACACCTAGCATGGCAGTGTCCATCAGTCGCTATTTCCACCCTCTACGCCTTTTATACTAGCCAACAGACCCGAAGACATTCAGAGCGTGCGCGAGCATTTTTAACCGACGAAAAAAAGGAGGAGGTTCTCAATTCGATGCGTATTTTGTTTTTGTTTTATGTATGTATGACCACGCATAATTACTTCTGTACGCGTGATTTGTCATGTACATTTTTTTGTTTTTTTTTACATAATTCCTATGTATGTGTTATTAGTATTACAAAAAATATCAAGCTGCTTTAAAAAAAAAGTGGAATTCTATGAACTACATTGATTATGGCATGGAACAAACTCGACTACCTAGCCCGTGGCATTCTCCTATAAATTATACGCAACTGCACTATACTATTTCATAGTTATATTCAACAACAAAGTTGTCTAACAATAAAACCAAATATTTAGAATCAGATGTCCTATCCAAATCCGTAAGTTAATTACTCATATCTCCCACATAAATGCAATATAGAGTAGTAATACCACTATTACAATAGCTTAAGGGCCTCAAGACCCTAATTCTCAGAAACTAATAAACTGTTATTTAACCTAGTCCTAAGATTATCCGAACAATTACAAACACACAAACAGATTACACGAAACCGCGGCATCCCGCGGCAATACTCGGCAACCGTTGGCAATCCTCGGCAACCCTCGGCAATCTGTTGGCAATAACAGTAAAATCGAATAGGTGAGGCAAGCTCCGCGAGTACGACGCTCGAGCGGACTTGAGCGACTCAATTATCGAATCAGAACCATTAACCCGCTTCCGAACGAAGACGTGCAGATACTGACAGAGCGACGATTACCGGTGAATCTAGGATTTCACTTATGCGGCTTAAGATAAATCGGGCGAAACGGGACTTTAAATAGAATATTAGTAGATTAACACACGTAATGATTCATGTGATTTGAAATCCCAGTTTTGATATTAGCACGTACCAATGATATTTAAAAGAATAGATATTTTATACCCTAAAAAAACAAACGAAAAAACGTACCATACGCAGCGGCAGCACATACCATGAAATAGTAAGTTAGTTACTTTAAGTTACTTTCGCGTCATAATTGATACACTTTCTGTACACACATGACGGCATTTTTGTTTTTTTTTTTGTCACCGGACACGCTCGGCGCGGACTAATAGCATTATCATCATCATCATTTCAGCCGAAAGACATCCACTGTTGCACATAGGCCTCCCTCAAGCCCGTTGGGGGGGATTTGCCATAATCGCCACGCTTGGCAGGCGGGTTGGCGATCGCAGTTGGTTGGTTAAATACGCAGAGGACGCTGCTGCCCATCCTCTGGTGAATCCCTTAGTCGCCTTTTACGACACCCATGAGAAGATATAGGGCGGTGAAATTCTTTGCGTCCGGCACCACACGGACGCAAAAGGACTAATAGCAAAACGACCTAATTAGGACGTTTAAGAGGCTTCAGATTGCGCGCGCTAGTGACATATCTGTACTTCTAAATATTATTGACACGTACACTGTCACACGTAGGTAACCTTCTAGATCTAAATTACACGCATTATCAGATTACAATCGAAAACAACGTCATTAGAGCTACGTCTCGTCTGCGAGATGACGTCCTCGCAAACGAATCTGTTCCAAGGTCAGCACATTACAATGCAAATTTGTGCACCCGCATCGAATCGATCGTCACCTTGACACTCAGTGAACAGCCACCTTGAAGGCTTCGAACTATCCGCGCGCTACAGATAAAACTCCACGAGATATTATAGTTGATGGAAGGTCCAGTCACGTGATGGAGGATATTGATTAGTGTGAGAAAAGCTTTGTGTGATTTTAAAGTATTTTTTATGGCATATAAAGATGGCGAAACGAGCTAAAGGCCTGATGTTAAGTGGTTACCACCTAGGTTGTTGCCTCAATTTTATTGCATATCGAATATAGCATTTATAGGGCTAAATATAAGGTGCTAAATTACCCAGAATTCGGGCGAGCTTTTTCACAAGGAGCTTTCCAATTGCTAAATTGTGGTCAACAATAATATCATCAACTCAGCTTATCGCAGTCTGCTGCTGAACATAGGCCTCTGCCTTCCGCATCCAGTCCCCCCCAGCCACCTTCTTCAGGTCGTCGGGCCACCTGGCGTGCGCCATACGCTGCGTTTGGCGATTCGCGGTCTCCATTCAAGGACTCGTCTGCTCCCGCGGCTGTCAGTCGTTCGACAGACATGGCCAGCCCAGTGCCACTTCAGCTTACTGATCCTACAAACTATGTCGGTCACTCCGGTTCTGCTCCGGATGATCTCGTTACGGATTTTATCCTGCAAAGAAACTCTAAGCATAGCTCGCTCCATAGCTCGCTGAGCGACTTTGAATTTGTGTAACAACTTTCAGTGTCCACGTCTCGGCACCGTAAGTCATGATAGGTAGGTAACAATAATATAAATAGTAATAAATCCTATACTTACAAAATAATCATCGACACAAAGACAAAGAAAAAGCTGAACGCTCACCACCAAACCACCAGCGAAATGAAAAGAGCACATGCAACTTTACACATTGCTGCAAAATGTCTTCGTAGTTCAGAATTACTCTTTGAAAGTCCCTAAGAGTCGTTTTGTGGGCACATTCGCATTATAATTCATTGCTATATAGTTGGGAACTGTGGTTCACCAAGACGCAAGGTATAAAGGCAATGCAATAATGTGAATGAACTGAGCTACGATTGCTACGAAAGGTCTACGTTTGATACCTACGACTGCTACGAGCCGTAGACGGTAGCGGGTTTTTGTTGTGTCTTATGACTAGGGCTACCATAAACCTGGATTTTTTTGGACACATCTGGATTTTTTGCCTTCTATCCGAATTTTGTCAGGCTTTTTAATCTGGCCAGATTTTTGACTATGATGCAAAAATTACCATAAAGTAATGTGAAATGAAATTTTATATCAGCTTCTATCTTTATTTTATTAAACTATGTACACACAAATAATTATTCAGTCTCATTACTCTCATCTCAACATAAAACAATCAATTTATAGTTAAAACATATTAATCTTCTTTTAGTAGGTAATTCAATTATTTTTATTTTTTTTACTTGTTGAATAAATAAATATTAAATAAAATTAAAAAAAAAATTATGATGAATAATCAACTTAAAATATGTAAGACGTAAGCTGCGCGAGGTATTTATTATTTCATTTTGTGACTAAAATGTCCGGACTTTTTTTGAAATGTCCGGGTTTTTTGTTAATTCTCTGTTTAATTTCCAGCTTATTGTCAGGATTTTTCAAATTTCGGAATGGGTAACCCTATGTGTGATGGACTACACAAAGGTACTACGGACTACACAAGCACAACCCACATCAAAGGCTTTTATCTCTTAAATCCTTTTATAAGAAACTGACTGTCTCTTCTAAACAAAAACTTTTTATCTTTATGTTGGTACATTTAAAACTTTACAATTAGGGAACATTCATTATCTTTATTACAAGCTTTTTGTTAGTACATTTAAATCAGATGGCTTTTTATTTTGACGATATTAAGAAAAAAACCAGCCCAGTGTGAGTCGGACTCACGCAGTAAGGGTTCCGTACCACGTATCGACCTGATACCCCATAGAAACTGATTTAATTTACGAGAGTTCATCAAAAGACATCAATGTACCGTGCACGAAATATTAATTTTGCATCTATTTCTTACGCAAGTACCACCACATACGTCTATGTTTGCCCTATTTTTGTGTATTTGTTGCTAAACTACATAGTATGCAATATAATTGAACCTAGTTTGACGCTGGTATGTATTACCGTTTGGAAGATAGAGTAGGAACAAAAGCGTTGAAACAATTGCATGTTTTTCGAGGTTTCTTGTCCCCATACATTTACCCCCTTTGATTTATTTTTATTTTTAGTTTTGTCATGATTTCAAATTTCAACTTGTTATCTATTACCGTTACAAAGATACAGCTCTGTGACAGACAGACGGACGGACGGACGGACAGCGTAGCGAGAGTAATAGGGTCCCGTTTTGCACCCTTTGAGTAGGTACGGAACCCTCATCATCATCATCACTTCAGCCGAAAGACGTCCACTGCTGGACATAGGCCTCCCCCAAGCATCGCCACAACGACCGGTCCTGTGCCTTCCGCATCCAGTGGATTCCCGCGACCTTCACCAGGTCGTCGGTCCACCTTGTGGAGGGCCTACCCACGCTGCGCCTTCCAGTACGCGGTCGCCACTCCAGAACTTTACTGCCCCATCGGCCATCCGTTCTGCAAGCAATGTGCCCCGCCCACGGAACCCTAAAAAGTAAGTAATCTAACGTCTCTCTATCGCTCTAGGGTTTGCTGTAAGAAAACTCATTTTTGAGTTATGGTCGGAATACACATGCCTGTAAAATGGAGCAGTAGCTTCCATGCCAGCTACAATATGCAAGTAACTGGCACACAGTGGATACATTTGCAAGTAAACCTGCATGCAATTTTCTTACTTCCATGCTTGTAACTGGCAAACAGTGCCAGTACGCCACGCTACCGACGTCTTGACAGCACATTTTCCAGTTTTTGCATTAACGGAAAGTTTTCGAAGTGAATTCATCATCATCATTTCACCCGAAAGACGTCTACTGCTGGACATAGGCCTCCTCCAAAGGGGATATGCCATAATCAACACGCTTGGCAGGCGGGTTGGCGATTGCAGTTGGTTGGTTATTTACCCAGAGAATGCTGCTGCCCATCCTTAGGTGAAACCCTTAGTCGCCTTTTACGACACCTGTGAGAAGAGATAAGGGTGGTACTATTCTTTATGTCCGGCACCACACGGAACAAGTGAATTAAATAGTGTCATATTATTACTAGTTATTTTATTTTATTTTTCTACAAGTTTATATTGTGAACATTATTATTTATGAAACTATTTACGTGTAAATTAACTTTACAAATAAATGAATATGAATATTGTAACATAAATGTGTATACGTGTGTACAATAAAGTAGGTGTAAAAATAATAACACTTCACATGCACTTCCCAGTATGCTCCCAATAATAATGCCGTTTCATTGCTCAACGCTCTGATTATCCAACAACCAGAAGTTGGTATTTTTTACACCAAAATAAACCAATTTGTCAGCTTTTGTCATGAATTTTTAAGTGATTAGACTTATAAGAATTATATATGTACCTAAATTATAACTTGGTCTACTCTGTACGTGTTGGACAACTATAAGTACAGTTAGTAGGCAGCTGTTAAAATAAATGAATAAATAACAAAGCTGAGAAAGATAAACAAATCAAATATATTGAATTAGCTCACGAGGTTGTCGACATGTGGGATGTGGACTCAGCAGTCATTGTGCAGATAGTCGTCACGGCCAATGGCTTAATAGCCAAGAGCCTCGACCAACACCTAAGGAGGATCTCGTTGGGTGGCTGGATCAAGGGCCAGATACAGAAGGTCAGTGCTTTGAAACGGCACGCATTGTGAGGAGGTTCCTTTCTCTGGGGCCCTGACTGCCGATAGCTTGGGCCCTGTTCCCGATGCCGGTGGGCTACTATTTTTTATATTTTAAAATGTTTTTTTAATATATTAAATATTTAAAAATGTAATTTATAGGTATTTAAAGTGAATAAAGGGAATAAAAATTGAAAGAATTCACGAAACACAAGATAGCAGATGGTAAGCCTAAAATAAAGGAGACAGTTTTACATCGAAATAAATAAAAGCTATTTCGAGATACTTATTCTATCTCGTACGATAACTTCCATTACTTAAACTACTTATACCGCATGAGAGACCCGACCCAATTTTATTCCCGGAAATTTATCCACACCCCACATAACATAGCTCAATATAATAAAACTAGGATAAACGTAACAAATTGAGGCAGGTAATAGCAATCAGTAGGAAACGTCTCCAGTTCAGTTGATGCAAGACACGTCGCGAGATGGTTGGCTGTGTGTGTGACGAGTCCTCCATAGGTACATAATAAAAGTCCCCAGGCCAAAAAGAGAATTCAGAGTATAAATAAACGTGCTACAGAGCGCGTTTTTTCGTGGCCCCGTTGTGTTGATTGTGAGCATTGTTTCCTTGATCATTTTACAGCCATAGCAACCTGAAAGTAAATACTGAGCTGCATCCCTTGCTACACATATTGTGTTGTATACATGTTGTGTTCTCAGTAATTTGTCCTGTTACCTTTGCATGTAATATGTATATTTTATGAATGTGTGGTAAAATAAATGGTTTAAAGTTGTATAGGATCTACATAACCGACTAGAACAAGTTATGGTAGATTAAATGGAGTGTCTATTGATTTGTTTGAATCATGTGATATTTTTTTAGGTATGTTTATTTATATATTTAATGTATATAAATCAAGAACTAAGCCAAACAAAAAAATTAAAAATGAAAAAGTTAATTAAAAAAAAACAACATCAACTAATCAATGTAATGTTTTCATGGTGTACAATAAAGCATATATAAATAAATAATAAATAACTAGACTGCGTGAAAAATAACTGAAAAAATGGTAAACAAGCCGTGTTTGTAATAAATTTTTTCGGAAGCAAATTATAACACCCAGTTGGTGGGCTCGTAGGCTACGTATGAACTATGTAATTCACAAAATGACCAAACAAAACCAATGGGTAAGTAGCCTAGCCTCCAACGACCATACAGCCCAATAGACGCCTAATGTTGAATATAATGCGTACAATAAATTCTGCCACTAGCTGAAGTGCCATGCAATCCGATTCGCCCTACCAAGGCGGCTATTGGCTAATCACTAACGTGGCAATTTCATCGGCTCATGTAAATGGTCGAAACAGATTAAAGATTTCAAGTGGCGAATAACATAAGTGAATTTTTTAGATGTGTTACAGACATCGGTCGTCTGGTATGAGGCGTCTATACGGTGTATGGTCGCTGGTATCCTCTCACTGCATGTTGTGATTGTCTACTGATTTTATTATTATAACGTTTACCATATCTTCAGTTATTTTTAAACGCGGTCTGGTTTCATGTTTTTTAATAATTAACTTTTGTATAGCTTGCTTATTCATACTTGAAGACCTCCACAAATAATAAAATAGTCCCTATATGTACACAAATAGAACGTCCATAGATCACCTATTGATAGCCCACGATCGCAGTCCACGGCTGGTCCTGAATAACAAAATCAACCCTGCTACATGTACCGTGCACACTCCTTTATGTGCTGACCTTCGTTTTGTTCAATTGAAACGTGAAACCGGGATCGAAATGACGTAAAAAGATTGTTATAGTCACAGTCATAGTAAAAAACATAGACGAAAAGCTGCAAACAATCTAGTGAATCCAGAAAAAAATGTGTATAACCAGCGCTAACGAACACACATACACCTCAAACCGTTTTCACCCCTCTCAGTACACATGTCGCGGCATCGTCCAGTAAGCAACGCGAAAGCAAAATATATCCTTCAGGTGCTGTGCGTGAGCGCTGGTTGTACACGAATGGGCATAATAGTTTTTTTTTTGCTTCACTATTATTGATCGCAGCACTTCGTCTATAATATATTATAGACGAAGTACATATTATATATTTGTTGTATACCAAAACAACAGCTTTTGCCTACATATGTGTTTACATAAATCGACAAAATGTAGGGAACAGCTGTTTTTTTTTGCAATTATAATATTGGTCCCATAGTAAAAGTTGTTCATACTGATGAGTACAATGACCCTTAAGAGGTTTTCAATAACACGTATGTCGAGGGATAATTGGACAAATCAATCTTTGCGAAAATTAGGATTTTGATGATTGCAAAAGACCGGATAGTTGGAATCTAAAAAAGATTTTCGTTACCATACGAGCTAATATCGAGATAATTGCAAAAATCCCAGTTTGTGTAGGATGATTGGAAACATGAACGCTGATTGGCTAATCTAACATTATTTATAACATCTTCATTCTGGTTGGTTAGAACATGGCTCGAAAGACGAAGGAAAGTAGCCTTAAGCCAATCAGCGCATCCGTCAATGCATAACGTTCATATCAGCCAATCTGATACGACATATAGAAACTAGCTGTAACTTGAACATGTAGAATCTTTATAGTAGCTTCTTTAAAAGTGGCACATTGTTGTTTTACGTTATCTACTATGAAATAATTTCGTCGAATAAGAAGAAAAAACTTTCATTTATGGGACAATAAACAGCTACAATATAAATGCATACATGTAAAAATCAAGAAAAATCAATGGCTTGTAAGAATATTATCTGCATGTAAACATGAAAAAGTGCCACTAGATAAGCATTACTTAAGTGTTTATGTTATTTTTTTGTTGAAGGTATTTCAATCTTATTACACCATGAAGATTTTACATAAATGAGTAATTCATACTATTGAGCACAATAATAATAATTTACCATAATAATAATGTAGGTAATATCATAATAATGTAGTTCAGTTGGGTTGATTCTTGCATTCTTATTACAAGCAGAATATAGCGCTGTTCTTAAACCACTCCAATTTTATATCTGGTGGTACCTGTATATTCTACGCAAATAAATTATTATTTCTTTCTTTCTTTCTAAATACATACGCACCGTGTTTTTCCTCTCTGTGTTTTCTAAAAATAAAACACATTTCCAATTCCAACCAATAGATACAATTTGAGATGAGAAATATTAAATTACCGTACCAAGCCATTGAGGGTAGAAAACAATCGCCTTTAGGTAGGTACCTACAATTTGACTGAAAACATCCCATCAAAGGACCCACAAAGTATTGGGACTATTTGATAGGGTATTTTCTGTTATCGTTACAGCCTAACAAATATCGTAAAACAATCCTTAACATAACAAGTGTATCAGTGCTATGTCTGAACATTATGTGATTCGGACGAAGAAGCGACAAACAAAGTAATATCGGAGACATTGACCCTGAAAGTGTTTCTGGCCTTACGCCAAGGGCAGAATAAGCGCTAAGATATTTAAGTAGACACTTCTTGTTGCTTTAATTCCAATTCGAAATTCAATTTATTAGGAAATATTCCATGTTTTAATGTAGCAGCACCTAATATGTTCGTAATGAATTGTACTATAAAGTCATAAGAACAAAAAAAAACGCGCTTTAAAAAAAGTATTTCAACTTTATGGAAATTACAATAGTACATTATGATACAAGTGAGCTAAGTTGACTATCATACTCGAGGCTGGATTGCAGCCCGAGCCGAAGGCGAGGGCGTAATGGAGCCGAGAGTATAATAGTCAATGCTCACGCGTGTCATACGACGTTTTTCAACACACTTGCGAGAAAAAAAACAAATTTTAGACACATATCGAATTTGTGAAAAATGGCGCGCAGATCACTGTAATGTAATCGCACGGTGACATACAGCTATGCGCGCGCAGGTGGTCGAAGGAAACCGCCATACAGCCTAATATGAAAAATATTGTAAATATTTTTATTATTTAAAACACAAATTAATATTAATTTGTTGACAAAAATTAATAATTTGATGATATTAAATGTTTATTTAGCATATTTTAATTAATACAGTTGATTTATTCCCAAAAATGTTTAATTTTGTTTAGGCATAAAAACTCTTTGCTGCGATTTAAAAATAAACTGTAAAGTAAAAAGCATGTATTATCTTAAATACACTTATAATTTTGATATATATATTAATAAGCTTTTGTTTTTATTTTAGTTATTTATATAGTTTTTTTATTTTCTCTATAGTACACCGCCAACTACCTGTTGTATTTTCTTGTACATTTCAAGTCCATCCAATGGTTGTCTGGAAGAAATTGCTTTAAGCGATAAGACCGCCAATTGTTAGTACTGTGCTCATGTTTGTTATAACTTTATTTTTATTTTTATGGTGTGCAAACAATAAAATATACTCTATCTATCTATCTATCTATCTAAAAAGCACTAGTGCAATAATATTGTGGCGACCAATAACGCTACCGCAACCGCTCCTACTTATAAGCGGTGAGACCTCGGCACAAGATCACGCCATCTGAGTCATCGTACGTCATATCGTATGATTTCTAGATAAGAGATCGCAAGTAACACCCATTCCAATATGGCCGGCGCATGCGACTGTCTTCGCCACCGCCCCAAGCAAGATGGCCGCCGGTTATCCTTTGTCTTACGGTCAGTCGGCGCCATATGGTGGGCGTCTGCATCATTAGCAGAAAAGTGCCAAGCGCAAACTTTATTAATGTTAATGCATGTTTACTATAAATACCGCGACTTGATATTGTTTTAACACACTTTGCTTTCGCTGTAGCTAGCTCGCGCTTAACGCTCTGTCTCTGTATTTGATTTAATTAGTCCGTATTGTTTATAAATTTATTCATTGTTATTATTTTTATAAGTTGTCATTAAAAAGTATATATATATAAAGTTGTCGTTGTAAAGTAAATAATAAATAAGTTTAAATTCCTGCCTTCAGCTTTAATTTAATTCCTACTTGCATAAGTACCTAGCTTAGCACACAACACTCAGGTTCAGTGCCTGTGTGGTAGGTACGCATAAGAAGCGGCCAAGGATAGTTGACCAGGTCGCTTCATTGGTGACCCCGAATAAAGAAGATGCCAAACAGGACGGAGTTAACGAAGGAGGGGACTGCAGAGACGTTCAGAGTTGGTGTACGAGTACCCCCGTTTAACCCAGATGACCCAACGTTATGGTTTGCCCAGATCGAAGGTCAGTTTATTTTATCTAATATCGTGAGAGATGAGACTAAATTTTATTATGTGCTGGCTCAGCTGGAATCGCAGTATTCCGCTGAAGTGAGGGATTTAATAGTTACCCCACCGGAAACTGGTAAATATGCCAAGCTGAAGGTGGAGCTTATCAAGCGGTTGTCAGCATCACAGGAGAAGAAAACTAAGCAGCTCCTGATGCATGAAGAGCTTGGTGACAGGAAACCATCACAGTTCCTGAGACACCTGCAACACCTAGCTGGTTAACGTTCCCACTGATTTTATTCGCATGATCTGGGTAAACAGGCTGCCAACTAACCTACAAACTATTCTAGCATCGCAGGTCAACATAAGCGTAGAGGATGCAGCAGAGTTGGCGGACCGCATCAATGATATCGTACCCACAACAACTCAAGTGGCGAGTACGTCGGCAACATCGGCTGCGGTCACAGGTACAGGCGATAGCGATTTAAAAATGCAGGTAGCGGAGTTAACTCGCAAGATCGAGGCGATGTCTACGGAATTATACAGGCGTTCCAGACGTGACTCAACTGGTCCGGATTTTCAGAGGAACCGCAATCGCTCCCGATCTCGCTCGCGCCCTTCAGATCACCCGCACTGCTGGTACCACTACCGTTTTAGGGAGAGAGCAAGCAAGTGCGTCAAGCCCTGCAGTTACAATGCGGTAAGCTCCCAAGGCAGCCGACAATAGCGGTAAACGACTGCCCTAACATTTCGAACCGCCTGTTCATCACTGACCGCATCACAAAGATCCAGTATTTGATCGACACGGGTTCAGACTTGTGTGTGTATCCTAGGTCAGCTGTTCGGGAATCGCGTCCGAAAACAAATTATAACCTGTTCGCTGCCAATGGAACACCTATAGCTACGTATGGCTATATACAGCTGGAGTTGAATTTAGGTCTACGACGTGCATTCATTTGGCGTTTCGTGGTTGCTGACGTATCGAAGCCGATTATCGGTGTTGACTTTTTAGGTTTTTACAACCTGCTCGTCGACTGCCGCAACCAACGCATAATAGATGGAGTTACGTCGCTTACCGTTCCTGCTCCTCAGCAACAGTCAGCGGATAGCATTTCATCTGTACGTACGACCTGTATAACTTTAGATGATGCTCCTTTCCATCGTCTATTGCGAGAGTTTCCGGAGATCACACGTCCTGCCGGTAAGCCTAATAGCATGCCCAAACATAGCACGGTGCATCAAATACGGATTACGCCCGGACCTCCAGTTTTCAGTCGACCTCGCCGCCTAGATCCCGAAAGGTTGAGTATAGCGAAGCAAGAATTTGATGTTATGTTGCAGAATGGAACAGCACGAAGATCAGAGAGCCCTTGGTCATCACCACTCCACCTTGTCCGTAAGAAAACAGATGGATGGCGACCTTGCGGCGACTATCGAGCTCTAAACGCTCGCACAATTCCTGATCGCTACCCAATCAGGCATGTCCAGGATTTTGCACAGCAGCTGTCAGGTAGTGTTATCTTCTCCACCATCGACCTGGTGAAGGCCTACCATCAAATACCAGTCCTGGAAGAAGATATTCCCAAAACGGCAATTACAACACCATTCGGCTTATATGAATTTCCATTCATGACGTTCGGACTGCGCAATGCAGCACAAACCTTCCAGCGTTTCATGGATGAGGTGCTGCGCGGGCTGGACTTTTGCTATTGTTACCTGGATGACGTACTAATATCAAGCAAGAGCAGCCAGGAGCATGACGAGCACTTGAAGCAACTTTTCAAGCGTCTGGTAGAATATGGCGTTCTTATAAATACTTCAAAGTGTCATCTGGGTAAATCCGAAGTAATCTTTTTAGGAAACACAGTGTCTGCAGCAGGTGTGCAGCCATTACAATCAAAGGTCCAGGCCGTTCAAGACTTTCCTGAGCCAAAGACCATAAAGGAGCTAAGGAGATTTTTAGGTATGATCAATTTTTACCGTCGATTCATACCGGGTGCAGCTAGTATCCAGGCACCTCTCAACTCCTTACTGGCTGGTCCTAAGACAAAAGGTGCCCAGCCCGTTACATGGACACCGCAATTGTTAGACGCATTTAATAAATGTAAAAATAGTCTTTCCCAGGCAACTCTGTTGGTACATCCAGATCCTGATGCGGAACTGACGATCCAGACCGACGCATCAGATACGGCAATTGGAGCAGTTCTACAGCAGCGAAAAGGAAGCGAATGGCAACCACTGGCATTCTTCTCCAGGAAACTATCTCCAGCTCAGAGGAAGTATAGTCCGTACGATCGCGAACTGTTGGCTATATATGAGGCTATTCGTTACTTCCGGTATATGGTGGAGGCAAGAACATTCGCTATCATGACGGACCACAAGCCACTAACATTCGCATTTGCCATCAACAGGGACAATTGCTCTCCACGCCAATTTCGATATCTGGATTTCATCAGTCAATTCACGACTGACATCCGATTCGTTCCCGGCAGTGAAAACATCGTAGCTGATGCTTTATCACGCATTGATGAACTTTCTTTGCCCATAGATTACCAGTCCTTAGCACTAGCCCAAGAAACCGATGAGGAACTGAAGAGTCTGCTGATTAACGGCTCTTCCTTGAGGCTGGAGAAAAGGAGGTTACCTGAGAACGACATACAGGTACACTGCGATGTCTCGACAGCAACTGCGAGGCCGTATATCAGTCCTGCACACCGCCGACAGGTATTTAATGCTTTGCATAATTTAAGCCATCCAGGAGCTAAAGCGACAGTGCGCTTGGTTACGGACAGGTTTGTGTGGCCAGGTATAAGAAAGGACTGTCGACAGTGGACTAGGGAGTGCCAGCAATGCCAACGTTGCAAAATATCAAGGCACACGTCGGCACCTCCAGTAGCATTTCGAGCACCTACAGCTCGTTTTCGGCATATCCATTTAGACATAGTAGGTCCTCTAACTTTATGTTCTGGTAACAGGTACTGTCTCACGATTGTCGACCGCTTCACCAGGTGGCCAGAGGCGTATCCACTACAGGACATCACCGCCGAGACCTGCGCAGCCGCCCTGATATCCGGGTGGATCGCTCGGTTCGGCTGCCCAGAACACATCACAACCGACCGCGGGCGACAGTTCGAGTCGCACACCTTCAGGGAGGTCGCCGAGCTGGTGGGTGCAACTCACCACACCACCACTTCTTACCATCCCGCAGCAAATGGTCTCGTTGAGAGGCTGCACCGCCAGATGAAAGCAGCCATCGCGTGT
Source organism: Asteroscopus sphinx (assembly GCA_949699075.1). Taxonomy (NCBI): domain Eukaryota; kingdom Metazoa; phylum Arthropoda; class Insecta; order Lepidoptera; family Noctuidae; genus Asteroscopus; species Asteroscopus sphinx. The sequence continues at coordinate 11,919,260 of OX453022.1, read as the reverse complement.
CACTCCAGTTCCAACTGGACTGAGGTTCTCCCCTGGGTGCTGCTGGGCATACGCAGCGCATGGCAGAGCGACCTACAAGCATCCACGGCAGAAATTGTCTACGGTGAGCCACTCCGGCTGCCTGGGCAATTCTTCTCGGCCAACTGTGAGGCAACTGTGGAGCCGAGCAACCTTGTCAGCAGACTTCGAGCCCACATGAGCAGATTGGCACCGCAACCAACTTCATGGCATACCAGCTCCAGCAAGCTATTTTACGTGCCTAGGGACCTGGGCACGGCGACACATGTCTTCATCCGCCTGGGCCCAGCCCGAAGACCCTTGCAAGCAGCCTACCTGGGACCATACAAGGTGTTACGTCATGGTCCTAAGACGTTCGACGTTGAAGTATCCGGCAAGACGCAGACAGTCACAATAGACCGCCTCAAACCTGCATATATCGCCAGGGAGGAGTCCATAATTCTAGATCGACAGCAGGAAGAGGAGCCAGCAGCAATCAAAAAGACTAGAAGCGGGCGAGTTGTTAAATTCCCTGATTACTATCGCCCGTAGTCACGGTCTCAGTGGGGGAGTAGTGTGGCGACCAATAACGCTACCGCAACCGCTCCTACTTATAAGCGGTGAGACCTCGGCACAAGATCACGCCATCTGAGTCATCGTACGTCATATCGTATGATTTCTAGATAAGAGATCGCAAGTAACACCCATTCCAATATGGCCGGCGCATGCGACTGTCTTCGCCACCGCCCCAAGCAAGATGGCCGCCGGTTATCCTTTGTCTTACGGTCAGTCGGCGCCATATGGTGGGCGTCTGCATCATTAGCAGAAAAGTGCCAAGCGCAAACTTTATTAATGTTAATGCATGTTTACTATAAATACCGCGACTTGATATTGTTTTAACACACTTTGCTTTCGCTGTAGCTAGCTCGCGCTTAACGCTCTGTCTCTGTATTTGATTTAATTAGTCCGTATTGTTTATAAATTTATTCATTGTTATTATTTTTATAAGTTGTCATTAAAAAGTATATATATATAAAGTTGTCGTTGTAAAGTAAATAATAAATAAGTTTAAATTCCTGCCTTCAGCTTTAATTTAATTCCTACTTGCATAAGTACCTAGCTTAGCACACAACACTCAGGTTCAGTGCCTGTGTGGTAGGTACGCATAAGAAGCGGCCAAGGATAGTTGACCAGGTCGCTTCAATATAATGAAAAAAAAGCACGCGTGCGTTATAAGCTACATTATGAACCTAAAATCGGTGCAATAAGAGCCACTTTACGAGCAAGTGTGTTGAAAAAGAAGTTAGCAGAAAAAGGTCACTATCGGGACCCATCCGAAAACCAGCGCTGCAACATTTCGGTGTTGTAGCATATGCTGAGATGGGAGCCTTTTTTAGCCTTATACATGCATGTTCATTTTAAGATTACCTATTGTTAAATTGTTAATGTGTTATTTTTAGGTTTTTTTTCTCTCGCCTGTACCAAGACTGAAATAAAAACTATTTTTCTTTCTTTCAAAAAGCACTTCCGTTTCAAAGGAAATTGTAGGATTGAACAGGCATACCAGGCCCCTCAGAAAGTATTGCGAAAAAAAGTTTTTATATATGGGAGACTGGCCAGTTATAATGTTTTTCGAAAATATGATTATTTATAAGTAAAAATAAGTAAGTTCCAATTTCAAAATTTCCCTCCACATTTTTTGCGAGTTAATTCAAAGTATTGTGTCTCACTGAAATATGGATCTGCGCCGGGAACATTTTAGAGCTATGATTTTATACGATTTCAAGTGTCGCCTGAAACCGGATGAATCGTACGATAGACTTCAAATGGCATTCATGGATGAAGGCCCTTCCAAGGCAACCGTGTATCGTTGGTATAACGAATTCAAGCGCGGTCGACCAACTTTGGGGGATGACAAAAGAAGCGGTCGCCCTTTGACGGCTGTTACCGAAGAAAACGTGCTAGCAGTGAAAAATTTTATCCAAGACAATAGGCGAATTACATATCAGGAGATTCAACACATATTGAAGATTGGATCGGGAAGCGTTCACGAGATTCTACACAGCCATCTTCGCGTGAGGAGGATAGTATCACGCTGGGTGCCGCACAACCTCACCGATGCTCAGAAGCAGGCCCGGGTGGAATGGTGCCGTGATATGCTTAACAAATTTGAAGCAGGCTCGTCTCGGCGTGTTTACGACATCGTTACAGGTGATGAGTCCTGGATTTATCAATACGACCCAGAAACCAAGCGCCAGTCGACTGTTTGGGTGTTTCAAAATGAGCCAACGCCTACCAAAGTGAAGCGATCTAGAAGCGGGGGTAAGATTTTGATCGCTAGCTTTTTTAATTTGACTGGCCACTTGGTATCAATTCCCTTACGGGATCAAAGAAGCATTAATGCCGAATGGTATACTACCAAATGTTTGCCAGAAGTTTTCTCTGTTATAAGCAACAAGCGACCAAACACAGGGCTCCGCGGGCTACTGCTCCACCACGACAATGCACCTGCGCACACCGCACTCAAAACGAGGGACTTCCTGGACAGCACGCCAGTCAAACTCCTGGGTCACCCTCCTTACAGCCCTGATCTAGCACCGTGTGACTTCTTTTTATTCCCATAAATAAAAAATCTGCTCAAAGGGATACAATTTTCGTCGCCGGAAGATGCGCTGGCTGCGTTCGAGCAGGCTGTAAACGAGGTGTCTGCGGCGGACTGGAAAAAGTGTTTTGAAAACTGGTTTAGGCGCATGAATCTTTGTATAGAGGCTGGTGGAAAGTACTTTGAAAAGATTTGATAAAAATATATGTACGTATAGAACAATTTTTTTTAGTTTCGCAAAACTTTCTGAGTGTCCCACGTATAATTAAATCGGCTCATGAATGAGCTATATTTCATTCACATAAATAAGCATCTAGGTAAACTCTGTTTTTCTTACTTGTCTTTTTAATGTTGATTTTTTTTAAACTACTAATAAAATATAATTACTAGATCTTCACAAGAAAATTGGTTAAAAAAAAAATGTGTGTAAAATTGTTAATAATAATGTCTTTTAATAATTATTAATGACGAATTGGATTAAAAAGACATGCCAAGATTGTTAACTATATAAGACAAGTAATAAAACAGTGTAATTTATATCACCATAATAACTGACGCCCGCTGTTTCGCTCTCGTGGTATGTCAATTAAAAGTATCCTGTGTTAATCCAGGACATGTTCTATCTGTGTGCCAAATTTCATCAAAATCCGTTCAGCCGTTTCAGGATGATTGAAGGACAGAAACGACGACGTCTGTGGTCTAGTGGTTCGAGGGTCGGACTGCTGATCACGAGGTCGTGGGTTCGATTCCCACAGAACACAAATATTTGTGTGATGAACATAAGTGTTTGTGTTGGTCTGGGTGTTTCTTATGTATTATAAGTATGTATTTACAAAACAAAAAAAGTATATAAGTATTATAGCAATAATTAGCAAATGGTTGGTAGATAAATGTTTCTACACGATTTAAGAGTTTATGCAAAATAATGTGTCGTAAGTTTGTAGTGATAATGTACAATTTTCAGAATTAATGTAATGTTTTAATAATAATGTTTACCAATAATAATAATGCAAAGTATTAATAACGAATAATAATTATAATGTACCTATAATAATAAAATAATAATGTTAGTTTAATTATGAACTCTAATAATACTGTGTAATAATGGGCACAATAATAATAATTTACAATAATAATAAAATAGTTCAATTGGTTTCATCTATACTGGATTTTTGCATGCTAATACAAGCAGAATATAGCAATGTTCCTAAACCACCAATTTTTATATCTGGTATCACCTGTATTCTACGCAAATAAATTATTCTTTCTTTCTTTCTTTCTATATCCATTGTCTAGTACCCATATCACAAGCTCTGCTTAGTTTGGGACTAGATGGTGCTGTGTAAAAATGTCCCGAAGATATTTATTATTTATTTATTATTAAACATGCTTTATATTAGAAGGATAAACAAGTGAAAATCAAACGTCTGCTTAACCCGCGTCTCCGACATTAGCGCTATCGGTTGGAACTTCTTAGTTTTTTTATGTCTCCTCACTTCCTCTGTCGATATAAAACGAAAAGATCATAAAAATCGAATCGTATCTAAAGAAAACTAAAATGTCACGAATAATAAAAAGCAAGTTCATGAAGACAGGAAAGTTATTTCAATTTATTTGTTTCCAAATGAAACTTTATTTTCATCAATTTACCAATGAAATGTTCTTGGAACTTTTATAAATACGAAATGGACTTGATTTTGCTACTTCCTTTAAGGAAGCAGCCAAATGTAATAATAAAAAAAAAGTATAATAATTTATTTTTTCTGTTGCTTAATAGCATACATAAAAGGTGTGTGAGCTCCAAAATATATATATAAAAAAAATGGAATTCGGGCGCCAGGAGCCACACTTAATAAAATAAATACCTGGATTGGCTGAGTAGAGTTGCAACTTTTAATCTTTCAGCGGGAGAACTTCAATAAAGACCAGATTTCAAGACACTAGTTTTATTTTCTGTAGGCTTTTAAAATGAGCAAATTAATCCCATCATAGAATTGTATTAAAAATGTACTATCATTATCATTATTATTGCATCCTTATAGTTAATTTTAATTTATTTATGATTACGATACTTCATGTAATTGAGGGAACCGCAACATACTCCAAAATTAACATACCGAAATAATACCAAAATAAATCCCGAATACCTTTAATAAAGAGCATACCTACGTCATTTTAAAAGGTCGGCAACGCATCGGCGAGTCCCATGGTGTTGCGGATGTCTATGGGCGGTGAAGATTGTTTACCATTAGGTAACCAGCTTGCTCGTTTCGTTAAAAAAAAATTACGAACCTGATTTGTCCCACTGCAGGGCGAAGGCCTCCCTTCCTTTGTTCGACTTTTCATTCCTAGGTTGTAAAAAAAAAAAGCCGTTATAGCCTAGCTTTATATTAGGTTCAACGCTTCTTCCTCCTCTTCCATGCAGGAGAGTCTGAGTTCAAACCCGGCCCGCACCTCTGACTTATCGAATTCATGCGTGGATCGGAATTTGATTATCACTTGCTTTAACGATGAAGGAAAAAATCGTCAGGAAACCTGCACACCAGAGTGTGCTCCATACAGTTCCATGGTTCTGTGGTGTGTGTAGTCTGCCAACCCACACTAGGCCTTAACTTCTCAATCGGAGAAGAGGCCCGTGCTCAGCAGTGGGACAATAATGGGATGCTTATGTCATCATCATCATCATTTCAGCCCAAAGACGTCCACTGCTGGACATAGGCCTCCCCCAAGTGAGGGATATGCCATAATCGTCACGCTTGGTAGGCGGTTTGGCGATCGCAGTTGGTTGGTTACATACTCAGAGAACGCTGCTGCCCATCCTCTGGTGAATCCCTTAGTCGCCTTTTACGACACCCATGAGAAGATATAGGGTGGTGCAATTATTTACGTCCGATGCTTCTGTACTGTCACGATACTTCCCGATGGTACATTTTGTTGACAAAGTTCCTTGAACGAATCCTACTACATTACACGTACCTACGGCTGCCGTCGAACACTGAGCGCAAGCGATTTTAACCTTAGTGGTGGTTCACCGGAAAGTTTGCTGATAGTACAAGACGTAATAACAACACACATCATGGTTTCTTACCAAAAATATAAAAGTTCAATATCTGATGTCAACATGAACATGTATAGTTCACACAATATGACGCTATCACTTTTTTTATGGCTAAACAAAACTAGGTACGTTTATATTTTTTCACATGTGATTTAGGCTTCTTACAAATGGAGTAAAAAGTGTCACCACTACCACTGTTCTTCAACTTAGTAACTTCATTTGATACAAAATAATACTCATAATCTTTGTATCATGATTCAGTTTTGCAAACCGGATATATAATATCAACGGAGAGTAGTTGCATGGTGAACCAGATAAAGACGCATTGACGCATGCAGGAAAAAATATTTGATTAAAAAGTATTTTTAGACCACATTTAAAGTGAGTTAAATTTGCATTGTCATCCAGTCTTGAGCTATGTTAAGTGAGCAGTGTAAAAAATATACAAAAAATATTTATTTATTTAAAATCGATTGCAAAATTTGTACTGAACAGACCATCAGTTATACAAAGTCTTTGGATCAGACTCAGTTATACAAAGTCTTTGGAACAGACAGACATGACTGAAAGCAAGTTAATAAAAACGTGGTAAGAAATAGATACTTGTGGCAAACGAACGGGTCGTTGTGGCGATGCTTGGGGAGGCGTATGTCCAGCAGTAGTCGTCTTTCAGCTGAAATGATGATGATGAAAAAAAGAGCTCATTAAAAGCAGTACCTAGCCTTCTTTCGCCTAGCTTTTCTCAGCTATGTTGGGTTGACTCTGTGTCACCAGGTCCCCGAATCAGAACATTTTCGATAAGCATTTGTCGACCGATTCGGTTTGATATCTCGTTACGTGAATCGTAGACCAACGACGACACGAAGAGCAGATGCGGTCAAATATCACTATTTTACAGTAACTTGGCAATATTGAGGTAGAACCATTTGTTATAATTTTGAAGCTTCTGACAACCCGTATCGACTACCATGGATATTCGTTGGATATTCGTATGGCAATTAGGACCGTGCTATCCGAGGCAAGAAGCAGGTTTTGTGTAACACAACCACGTAATAGTAACTATTCCGTGAACAAAAGGGTCACCCAACCATGAACTGACCGCTAATTTCATACGAAGCATTTAAAGTCAAGTTTTATGGACTAGTTTTTGTTGCCAAGTGTGCCCACAGCCTAACAACTCGTTGTTGCCCCTAAATACGACAAAACCCTTATCTTTCTGTTCGTATATCATGCGAAGGCTGCAAACGGTGCCGTTCTAAAGCGAGATCGCATAAATATGCGTGGCGCGTTGTTCGCCTGTAAACGATGTGATATCACGTCCCCTGAAGTGATATGGTGACAAGCGCTTGAATACTAACTTCATACGATTCGTCGTCTCAACCCTGCGGATACTTAAACGAATAATGAAGTGTTTGGAAAAGATAATAATTAAGTACAAATGTGAAATGAACGTTCTAGAGTGGCGACCGTGTACTGGAAGGCGCAGTGTGGGTAGGCCTACCGGTTCTTAGCGTATTATTGTTGTCTTAGACGAAATAAATGAATATTCTACAAAATTTTGTTACTACAACATGAATATGAGAGAGAGACCTTACGAGTCCTTGAGTGGAGACCGCGTATCGGCAAACGCAGCGTAGGGCGCCCCCCTGCCAGGTGGACCGACGACCTAAAGAACGTGGCTGGGGGGACTGGATGCGGAAGGCAGAGAACCGAGCGTTGTGGCGCAACTTGGGAGAGGCCTATGTCCAGCAGTGGACTGCGATAGGCTGAGTTGATTGATTGATTGATTGATTGATTGAACATGAATATAGAACAAAATTAAACACATCTGTTACTGAAATCTACGACGCCAAAAAGTAGCTTATAAAAAACAAAACAAAAACAACAACAACAAAAACAACTCAACAACAAAACGAACAACAACAAAAAACAACTAATAAAAAACAACTAGCAACTCTTAATAAAAAATGTGTCTCATTTTCAATGATAGTATCAATGAAGCTAAATAAATAAATAAGCAGCTGTTTCAGTTTTCCAAATAAAAACTTTTGTTTTATTTGTTTCCTTATATCTTTGGCATTAGGGACCTAGGCTTTGAGTTAGTTTGGAAGACAAAGAAACACTGATCAGGATTTTCATAATTTATGAGCCTCGGGGTCTTCTCATCGCCCTGCAAGGGGCGCGAGGAATCAGGCTCGGGGGTGGGACCCCCTTTCCTGAGGTTTCAGGTTCGCGGTCCATATAACTATGGGCCGGTAATTGGGTTGGGTTTATTTAAACCCTTTTTGGCTGGCGGCCGGATTAAAAATTCGGTCCCTAGGCCGCGGGATTTCTCCGCGGCAACTTGTATTTTTGTTTTGTGTCTGTGGGGGCGCCTGAAGTGTTTCACGCTGCCCGAGCGACCAGTCCCCCGCTAGGTGAGACCCCCAGTTACCTGAGGGAGGCCCGGCGAGGGACGATCAGCTACAAGGGCAGCGGCTTTGTTTGGCGCCTGTCCACAGATAGTGATTGTTCCGTGACTCACAGCGTTCTCAGAGCTAGCCGATCGCGTTCCGAGTCACGGGACGAATATGTGTGTGTGAGCGACATTGAGGTGTGAGTACGTCGCTCTGTGAGTATACACTATCATACGCTCACCCGCCCGTGAGACGTAATCGGTGTACGTCAGTATTTACCTTAGCGTGTAAAGTGAATGCATGTGTGTGCTACGCATATTTGCGCCTAAGAGAACTTAGTAGCAGTATGCGTAGTGGGTGCGAGTATCGTTGTGGAGTCATTTTGTGTGAGCAGACCACGTGTAACGTGATTTATGGTCTGCTCAGGCGTCAGTCCGGTGGTGGGGCGGTCACGTCCGCAATCAGGTCGCGCGGGTAGCGCTTGGCGTCAGGGGGGCGCGCGTGCCATGGCGCCAGGCCCTTAATATGGGCCCAGGCGGACGTGTCGGCACGCGCGAACATCCTCTCCGCCGCTGCCTCGGCGAAGTCGTCGATGCTCTCGACGCGCAGGTCCCTATGGAGAACGGCGTTCCTCACGTAGCGAGGGGCTTTTGTTATGGAGCGCAGCACTAAGTTTTGCTGCGCCCGGAGCTTCTTGCGGTGTGTCTCGCACGTGAGGGCGAGCCATGCTGGGGCGGCGTAGGTGAGCTGGGGGCGTATGTATGTTTTATACACCCCCAGCTTAACTCGTAGCGGGAGGCGCGACGAGAGCACGGGGCGAAGCAGATGGCGGGTGGATCGCACCCGCGCGACAGTACTACGGACGTGTGGGCCCATGGTGAGCCGGCTGTCGAGCGTGACCCCCAGGTATTTAGCCGTGCGGGTCCACTCGATGTCGGCGTCCTGGAACCTAAGGTTGGGTGGGTAAGAACGGCTTCTTGCCGTTACAATCATCGCCTGTGTCTTACCTACATTTACCGACAGTCTCCACTTGCTGAGCCAGTCGGGAAGGGTGTCCAGGGCGCGCTGCATTTTGATCGCCGCGTGGTCGGCGTTCAGTGACGTCGTGATGTACGCGGCGTCGTCAGCATACAGCGCGAGTGTCGATGTGTGCGTGGCGGGAATGTCGTCGGTATATACAGAGTATAACACAGGCGAGATGCAGCTCCCCTGCGGTACTCCGGCGGCAACGGGGCGAGCGCCGGAGAGCTGGTCCTCCACCGCAACCTTAAATGTTCGTCCTTGTAGAAAGGAGGAGACCACCTGTACAATGCGGCGGGGCGTTGTTGTGTGTGTCAGTTTGTAGAGCAGACCGGTGTGCCAGACTCTATCAAACGCCTTCTCCATGTCGAGGAATACTGCAGCTGCGTATTCCCTCTTATTTATGGCCGCTGTCAGATGGTGCAGTACCCTCGACAGCTGGAGCGTCGTGCTGTGTTCGGACCGGAATCCGAATTGTTCCGGTCTCGGCGTCACGTGTGGTGTCATGTGCCGTAGCAGGAGCGTTTCGAACACCTTGGAGGTGGTCGGGAGGAGGGTGATCGGCCGATAGCCCTCCGGCTTCCTGGGGTTTTTCCCGGGCTTTGGGATCATGACGACTCTCCCCACTTTCCACGACTGTGGAAAGTTCCCGGTGCGGAGTATTCCTGTGTAAAGCCGCGCTAGTGCGGCCACTGTGCGTTGTGGCAAGTGACGTAGCGCGGCGTTTGTAATTCCATCCACACCGGGGGCCTTCTTTGGCTTAGTGCGGAGAATCGCACGTCGCACTTGGCCCGGTGAAAAGAAGATGGGTTCTTCCTCGGTGGCTACCGGCGTGTTGAGGTACTCCCCAAGGTGTTGCTCGACCGCTACGACGTGCTCCGTGTCATCGGTCGGGTTTGGTGAAAATTGACGCTCCAGGTGAGAGGCGAAGATCTCTGCCCGGTCCGCTGCAGTGTAGCGTAACGCCCCGTCGCTGTTTAATAGCGGCCTCACCGGAGTTGGGGTGTTCTTAAGGCGTCGGCATACGCGATGCACCGACGCCCAGTCGCTCTCTGCGGATTCAATGTAGTTCTCCCAACTCTCGGTGGTGTGGTCTTGTAGCTCGGCCTTGAGCTTATCTGTGACTCGATTGAGCTGGGTTTTAAGTGTCGGGTCCCTCGTGGTTTGCCACCGCCTGCGCAGCTCCCTTTTTTCGGCGATCTTTCGCACGAAATAAGTGGGGAGTGTGGCGTAGCGTCCCTGGGGTGCTGTGGGTGTGGTTGTCGCCGATTTAAAGGCAAGCTGCATGCTGGCGGTGAGCTCGTTCGCCAGCTCATCGACGTCATCGGCGTTTGCGATGGGCCGAGTGGGCGTGGTGGTCTCCAGCTTCTCCGTGAAGGCAGTCCAGTCCGTGCGTTGACGTGGCGCGGCGTGAGCAAGTCGGGTGGGTTGTCCTGTGAGGGTGACGAGCACTGCCTGATGATCAGACTGTAGCTCGTCATCCAGCGTCTCTTGCGCGATCTGGCAGTTCAGCCCGCGATGTACGACAATGTCGATGACGTCTGGCAGGTGGTGCGCTGTTGGTGGGTAGTGTGTGGGCGTCTCGGGCCCGAACACCTCGTATCCGCGGGCCTCTGCGTCGTTGAAGAGCAGTCGTCCACTGATATTTGTGGTGTGAGAGTTCCACGCCGGGTGCTTGCAGTTGAAGTCGCCGGCGATAACCGTGGGATGGGGCGCTGCCAGCAGCACGTGCACGTCGGCTACGCTCAGTCTATTTAGTGGCGGCTTGTAGGCCGCGTACACGCACAGATGATCGCCAGCGACGTGAAGTTGCACACCCAGCGCGTACATGGAGCTGAGTGTAGGTAGTGGTAGTTCCTGGTGGACGACTCTCCTCTTTACTATAACCGCCAGACCGCGGTATATACCAATTCCCGAGTGCTCATCCTTTCTATAAACGAGATACCCCGGGAGCCGGACTTTGTCCGTGGGTCCCAGGAGTGTCTCGCTTATAAGCGCCACGTCAATGTTTTGTTGTTGTAAGAGTGGGCGGAGGAGGGCGACCTTTCCCTTGAGGCCGCTGGCGTTCCAGTGTATGATCCTCAACGGCTTGGTCATTGCAATGCCGACGATTGGCCAATCAAGGTGGCCATGCCGTTGAGGACCGCGCGTACAGGATCTTCTCCTCTCCGCAGGGCGTACAGTACGTCCTGCAGAACCTGTATGGCGACCTCTATGATATCCATGTTGGTGTTATTTGTGCCATGGATATTATTTTTGGCATCCCGAGTCTGGGTATAATTTACCTCTCGGGATGCCCCCGCCGACCCCAAAGCGTTTGGTGCCGGTCGTGGTTTTCTGGGTGCACCGGGGGCCGTGCTGTGCGTGTTTCCATCTTTGTTTACATCGCTTGCACTGCCCCCTGGTGTAGGTGCGGCGTACTGCTGTTGACCTACTTTTGTAGTACCGGCTTTTGCCGTTCGACCGTGCGCCACTTGCATGTTGCTTTGGCTCAACAGGTGGTTGTGATTGGTCGGCGGGCGGGATTGGTCGGCCTTGTTTTTGTTCGCTATTTTGTCTATAGCGTAGCGTGGCGTGTGCGTTTCGTCGCCGGTTTTATTCCGTTCACCGGTCTGGGTTTGGTTTCCAGCGACGTTTTTATTCTTTCGCTTTTTACCGCCACGCTTCCTCCGCCCCGAGGAGTTAGTGGCTGTGTTATGCGTTTGGTTTTGGGGCCCATTTGCGGCCGCCATCAGTGTGGTTGAGGGTGGTTCACCTTCCGGGGTGGGGTTTAGCCTCTCGGTGGCCTCCGTTGGAGGCCGGCGTGAGTCCCCGGAGATGGCGACCGTGCCCGCTCGCCTGTTTCTGGTTTCCCTCGCCAGAACAGGGCATCTAGAGTGGTTGGCCGAGTGTGGGCCCCCGCAGTTTATGCAGGTGGCGGGTTCCTCCTTTGTGCGAGTGCATTCTTTAGCACGATGCGGCCCGCCACACTTCACACATGCTAGGGGGCGGTGGCACTGAGCGGACGAGTGCCTGAACTGTTGGCATCGATGGCACTGAGCTGGGCCCTTTTTCCCACGCCAGGCCTCGATTTTCACGCCGGGCATACACATCATCTCGGTGACGTGGTATATGCCCGGTATGGTCTCGGGAGTGCGTTTGAGGACGGCGTGGAAGATGCAGCCGGGTCGTCCCTGTCTCGCCTTTATGTGGCGGACAAACTCCGGCTCAAAACCTAACGCATGTAGTTCCTCCTCGATTTCTTCCGGCGTAGTGTCCACGGGCAGCCCCCTGATGGCTACCTTTACACTTTTCTCCGCCGGTAGAGAGTACGAGAACCAACTTACGTTCTCTTGTTTCTCGAGTTCCGTCAAGTAGCTCTGTACTAGACGGAACTCGGTCTCGTGTTGGGGGGTGAATTTCACCCCCTTTCCGAATGGGCGCGCGTTTGGTGCCCGGCCCAGTCTATCTTTTAACGCCTTGAAATGGCGCGCCCACTGTGGCATCGTCTCTACTACCAGCGGTGGGAAGCGGAGCTTCTTCACCGGCTTTCCTTTTGCAACGTTACCTGTGGGTGTAACGTGCGTGGGGGCTGCCTGACTGCTGGTGGTTGAGGCCTTTGGTGACTGCTGTTGTGCAGCCGCTTGCGCGAAGGACTGTGTACTCACGCGAGTCGTGGTGTCACTGTCAGCGCGTGGGCGTGCAGGCCTCTGCGGCTGAGGTGCAGCAACACACGGGCGCTTTGCCTCCTCCACCGCGTCGTCGTCGGGGCTGCGCTGACGTCGTTGTGCTAGGCGAGGCAAATTAAAATCGTAGTCCAGGTCAAATGTCACTGCACTTACCTGGGCTTCCGGGAAGGCCTGCGTTTGCAGGTCCGGCATCGACGGTGCTCTTTGCTGGTCCTTTGGGCTGGGCCGGGTCTTTCTCAGCGCAGCCCTGGGTATATCCGAGACACTGCAATCCAGTACACTGCGATCCTTTGCACTGCGATCCAAGGTTACACTGCAATCCGAGGTGGCGGCACTGTGGTCACTCGCGACGGATTCACTTGATCCGAACGATGCATCCGAGCCTACGAGCGACGAATACATCGCTCGGGACGCCGGAGATGCCGGTGCGGAACCGCGGGGTGGGGCGGGTGACGCTATGTTCGCGACCGACTTAGGCACAAACGGTCGGTTTGGCGAACAGCGCGAAGTTGGTGTCTTTGCGGCACTCGCGGGCGCGCTCGACACCGGCGGGCGGGCCGATGGAGCAGCGCGAGGCGGGGCGCGGGCAGAGGAGCGTGTGGCGGCTGTAACGGTAGCTGCGTGACGCGAGGTGGATGGGATTGGGCCTGCAACCTCCTTAGGCACAGGAGTTGGGGCCGGTGTTTGGCGCACTGAGGTGGTAGCTGTGCGTGAGGCGAGGCGCGGATCGCGCTGTTGCCGATGTGTTGCTGGTTGTTTTGACGCGCCGCCGGGGTCGGGGGCTCGCTGCATGGCCGCTACGTCACTCGCCGTGTGATGAGCGAACGAGCCATCGGCACCGGCGACACGAAACTCCGGGTTCGACAGGGTCCTGTGAAGCTGCTGTTGAGGCGGCGGTGGATGTTGTTGTTGGCCCTTAGAAGGGCCTTTTGTGCTCGGCCCCGGGCCCTGTGAAGGGCCACGGGGACCGGGCGAAGGCGCCATAGGAGCGCGGCCTACCGCGACCGTGCGGCGTGTATTTGCATACACACCGGCGGCAACGGGTCGGCGGAAACGGTCCGAGCGGTGTACGACGTGTGAAGATTACCGATAGCAAAAATACGCGTGCGCACTGGTGGACCGCGCGACGGTCCTCATAATTTATTAATTTTTTTTTTTTTTTTTTTTTTTTTTTTTTTCGAATGGGCTCTCGCAGGTGGGACCGAAGTCCCATTTCTGCTTAACCGGACTTAGTTGGCGGAGAGTCCCATGTGGGACTCCATTCGCCGAAGGTTTTTTCCCTACATACTTACAAACTAGATGCGCGCGGCATCAATACCGCGCTTCATCGGGCGGGCGCCCCCCAAGGGGGGGGCTCGAACCTCGCTAGGGCATTGCAGGGGGACCCCGCAGTTCCTATGTCCCCCTAGCAGCCGTTGCTGCATCGAATTGGTTACCTCGAAAGTAGCGGACTTTCGGTCCCTATCGGGTGACGTGCTAAACGCCGTGAAGCGGCAAGCCTCGCCGGCGAGGCTAAGACCTACCTAGAAAACCTAACCAGTGGCTACGCAATAGCCTGCTCCTAGGAACTACTCTAGAGCATAGGGCCGGTCTCGCGTGACGAGATTATCTCCGGTTGCTTACACCGTGAGGGCGTCCCCAGGGGGGAGCTCGGACCTCGACTCAGGGTGCAGCAGGGGGACCCCGCCACTGATCCCCCCAGCAGCCGGTGCTGCGTCGGCATGTGTTACTGTTTCTCGAGAGTCGGACTCTCGGATTCTGTGTGTGTGTCGCGTCGGTCCTCGCCGGCGGGGACGATATTTTGGACGACGGCGTCGGAGTGTGCTTGTACTTTTATCTGACTCCTGGAGGAGTGTGATATCGTCATCGGGCTCAATGAGTGTGTGTCTGGGACGTCGGGTTTTGCTGATAGCGGATGGCTGGTAGACGGTGGCCGCCACGACCAAGGGGTTGGGGTGCTTGGGAGCGGAATCGAAATAGCGTTTTGAGGCACGCTTGAAAAACTGCTTGATGGTCGGCAGTTTGAAGTCTAGGTGGAGGTCGACGTTGCGTACGTACCAGGGGGCGTCTACAGCCCTACGCATGAAACGGTTTTGGATGGTTTGGAGCATGTGAATTCTCACCGGCTTAACGTGTGCGAACACAACGCTAGCATAGGCGAGTATGGGGCGGATACAGGTGGTGAATATCCTTACTTTGAGATGAGTGGGCAGCTTACTGTGCGCATTGAGAAGGGGGTGGAGACGTGCGAGGACAAGGGCGGCACGGTTTTTCACCCTGCGGATATGCGGACGGAAAGTCAGTCTACGGTCAAGGATCACTCCGAGATATTTGGCTTCTCGTTGCCATGGGATCTGTTTTCCGAACATTGAGACTGGTACGCTCAGTTCTTTACGGTACTGTGACAGGGGTCTCTTATCGAAGAGGACCGCTGCACTTTTTTCGGGATTTACTTCGATTCTCCATTTCCGGAACCATTCACCTAGGGTGTTGGCCGCGGATTGGAGGGTACGAGAAATAGCGACATGGGTCATGCCGGAGTAATAGATTGCCGTGTCGTCGGCGAAAAGGGCCATACGGGCTGCACCGCATTTTGGAATATCGCTGGTGTACAGCGTGAACAGTAGGGGGGAGAGCACGGAGCCTTGAGGCACACCGGCGTGAATGGGATGGGGGGAGGAGAGAGCCCCTTCTATGCGATAGCAAAAGGTACGATTCGACAAGTAGTCTCGGATGATGAGCACGAGACGATGTGGCACATTCATAGTGTACAGCTTATATAATAAGCCGTTGTGCCACACTTTATCGAAAGCCTTTGCTACGTCGAAAAAGAGAGTGCCGGTCATTTGACCGCGTACGAAGCCTGCACTGATGTGTTCTACAATGCGGTGCAGTTGATTAACGCAGCAGTGCTTTGTACGAAAGCCAAACTGCTCGTCGGGAAGGAGTTTATTTGAGTCGGCGAAATCTTTGAGTCGCTTATAAATAAGCTTCTCGTAGATTTTACCGAAGACATTGAGGAGACTAATCGGCCGGTAACTACTCGGCTCGGCTTTTGGTTTGCCCGGTTTGGAAATACCGATTACCGTAGCCTGTTTCCAAGCCTGGGGAAAGATGTTGTTTTTAAATGCCGCATTGAAGATGACGGTCATTAGAGCGATTAGGGTGGCAGGGAAACGTTTCAGCACCTTATTGGTGATGCCGTCTGCGCCGGGGGCTTTTTTGGGCTTAAGATCCTTGACTATAGAGAGAACTTCGTCAGGGGTGATCGGTGGGAGCGGGTCATCAGGGTCATCTATTGGGGGGGGGGGGAGGGCTGACCTACGCTCTACTTCTGAATTGACCTTATCAAGGTGGGTTTGGCTTACGGGAAGCGTACTGAGAGTGCATTGAGACTCCAAACTGTCGGCTAAGCATTCGGCTTTTTCGTCGTCGTCAAAGGCCGGCCTTTGATTGGGTCGATTTAGGGGGGGCATAGTTGCCGTGGTCTCGCATTTAAGTCTGCGTTGAAGGGCCCAGAAGGCTACATGAGACGGTTGGATTGCGCTGACTTCCTTGTCCCAATGCTCCTCCCGTACCTGAGCTACACGTCTCTTTACAGTATTCTGTAAGGAGCGCATATGGGCACGATTGGCTTCATTGGGAAAAGCGTCATAGGCACGGATGGCCGCGTTCCTCTCGGTCCTCAACTCATTCACATCGTCCGGCAGTTTCAGACGCTGGTCATCCAGCATCGGAACCTGCCGTGAGCATTCGCCCACTACGGACTGTACATGGTTGGTGAGCGAGGTGATCGCGGCCACCGTGTCCGCGACTGTCTCAATGGAGTCAGGGATTGAATCTAATTGGGGGGATGAGGTAGATTTGAGGCGGTCCTCTAATCTCCTCCAATCGGTTATCGTTTTTGTTATGGGTGGGATACCGGGATCCGAGGGACCACCTCGGGGACCCAGTTGAATGATCACAGGGCGATGATCTGAGTCTAATTCTTGGATTACCTCGATAGAGCGAATACCGAGGTTTACGCGCTTTAAGAGGGCTATATCTAGGATGTCGGGCCGGTGCCCTACTGTGTCAGGATAGTGAGTGGGACGCATCGGGGCGATGACGTCGAAGGAAAGTTTGTCGCTAAGTGCTCCTAATTGAGTGCCAGCGGCGTTATTGGAGACACAGCTCCATGAACGGTGTTTGGCGTTTAAGTCGCCTGCAATAATTACAGAGTTACTAAGATCGAGTAGGGATTTGAGGTCGTCCTCGAGCAGACTCGCGGGTTTGTTTGCGGATCTATAGGCCGAGACTATGGTGATGGGCTGGTGCCCTGTCATGCCTAGGCGACAGATTGAAGCCTCCAGGCATGCTAGCTCTGGGGGATCAATGGGGATGCAATACAATGAATTTCGGTAATAGATGAGCGTTCCGCCTAGTGCGGTGTGTGCTCTGTCGTTTCTTATCAGCCTATAGTTGGCTATATTGGGATTACGACTATGGGGTTTGAGGAAAGACTCTTGAATGAGTAAAATATCGATTTGGTGCTCACGCAAGAAGACGGCTACGTCGTCGCGTTGACCACTAATGCCTCGGGCATTAAAAAAGCCTAAAATTAGGGAACGGGGTTTGAATCTTTTGGGTGGGGCCGTATTATACATTATAATTGGAATTAAGTATTCTATAGATGTCTTGGTACTTGGTAAGTACCTGAAGGCGCTGCTCATGGATGCCTTGGGTAAAGGCCCAAAGTCTAGAGTAGGCGTCAATGCGGGATTCCCCTGACTGGGGTTCGAGGTATTCTCTCGGCAGAAGGCCGGGGGAGTTTACCGGAGGGGGGGTTCTCATGGGGGGGGGGGCTTTAGCTGCTGGTGCAGTTTTGGGCCTGAGAGAAGGTGCGGGGATGGGTATGTTCATCAGCGCAGGGGGCTCTGAGGCCGGGGGCGCGAGACGAGAGGGCGGAAGAGGTGGGAAATGGGGCTTTTGGTTACCCTTAAACCAGGGGTTGGGCCCGAGTGGGCCGCGGAAATTAGGGGAGGGCCCGAGTGGGCCTCTAGGGTTTGGTGGTTGGTACTGGTAGGGGGCTGCGTAGGAGGGGGCTTCCCTCGCAACGCGGTCGGAGGCGCGTTTCGCCGATTTGGCGTTGCGCATTTTGGGGGCTTTGGGGCATCCGCGATAATTCGCTGGATGCCCGGATTTGCCGCAAAGGACACAGCTAGGGGGCTCCGTGCACTGGTCCCTCTCCTTGGGACGCTCGCAATTGGAAGTCCCGTGATCGCCTAGGCACTTAACGCACCTGGGCTTTGCGTAGCAGTTACGCTGGGAGTGACCATACAGCTGGCAACGGTGACATTGACCAGGCTGGTTTGACTTGTGGGGGCGCTCGACCGTGATGCCTGATAAGTTGCATACGGTCTTTATGTTATATATGTTTTTGGCGCTTTCGCCAGGGTGACAGATGACAAGAACCATATTGTAGGGTTCACCGTGCTTACCACGGTACATTCGGTGGGTTATTGCAACCGGGATCCCTTGACGATCGAGGTCGGCGTGCACTTCCGTGCAGCTGACTTCGGTCGGAATCCCTCGGATCACAACTCTAAGGAGTCGGTCCTCTGGGAGTGCGTAGGTGTGAAAAGACACACCACGCTCGCGTAGCAACCTGGTAAGGTTGCGGTAATCGGTGGGGGTGGGGACAACTACTTTAATGCCCTGCTGCGTGGGGCGGGCACTAGTAAAATTGATTTTGTTTTGATTGCACCAGTCGGAAATTCTGGTCCAATATGCCTTATCCTGGATGAATAAGGGAGGCGGGATGGGTACCTTCTTCTGGGAAGATGAGGTATGTTCATGATCGTGAGGGGAGGCAGGCCTGTTATCCTGCGAGGAGGAGTAAGAGGCGGGACGGGGGGTAGGGGCCGGGGCAGAGTTTGACTCGGACAGTTTAAGTGCTTTTGAGGCGAGAGCCTCGGCCTTATTTGTCTTTCGGCTGCGTTTTTTACCTTTACCCACTACCGTGGTAAAGGCGTCGGCCTCGTCTGAGTTGACCTCACTGTCCGAAGACATCTCTTGGTCTGATGGGATCGGGGAGCGATCGGGGTATTGAGTGGGGGCTGGGGTGGGGAGAGGTGAGGGGGTGCGGTCCTTATGGTCCAGGCTGGCTGAACGCCTAGGCGGACCACGCGGAGACCTCGGCCTCTCCTCATCGCTGTCGGAACGGGCGGGGCGCCTATTCCTCTTTTGGGGTGGGGGGGTATCGGGCAACTCAGGAGAGTTGGGGGATTCGGACGTTTGAGGTTTGATCACCTCATCGTCGCAAAAGAGGTTGCCATAATTGGCTAGGAAGTTGGGGTCCTTGAGGAGGACGTTTTTCAGGATGCTCAGGAACTTGGCATCAGACACCATCGTACAGATGATGACTAAGCCAAGCCTAGCAAAATGAGAGGGAGAGAAATTAGTGGCGTACTAACATGGGGGTTTGCTCCTCGGGTGGGTGTTCCCGGGAGTGTGTTCAAACCCTCCCCGTCGGGTATAGACGGGGAGGTTGTGTGCCTACTGGTGAGCCCTAAGCTTGCACTCCTGATTGCCAGTCTTAATGTGCAACCAGGTCCCTAAGTCTCTAGTGTGCAATGGGTGTAAACCCCTAGAGAGTGCTAGATAGGACGAAACGGGGTTAAAGCTAGGGAAGACTAGGAGATCCCCCAAGGCCTTCTGGCCCTAGCTTCTTCCAATTTTGCTTTGCCCTTAAGGAGCGCAGCTGGCGTGTCGGGTCAACGCCCCTCAGTTCGTTAGCACCGTTAGGTATCCACTGAGGACCACAGTAAATAAGTGGGTTTTTCCTGAAGGGACACTACGTTTTTGACGAAACTCTGTCTAAAGAGACAAAAGCGCGCCCGCTGTCTTGAAAAAGACAGCGAATGTGCTTATCGGGCTGCAGTCGGCGGGGCGACTGCGGAGGGCGCTACGGTGAGCCGTAGCGAAAAATATTCGAGCACGTAATTCGGCACGACAGGACGGAGCAGGAGCAGCACGACCTCTCGGGGCGAGTGTCAGAGCGAGAATGAATTTATGAACCTCGGGGTCATCTCATCGCCCTGCAAGGGGCGCGAGGAATCAGGCTCGGGGGTGGGACCCCCTTTCCTGAGGTATCTATTCTCCGCCCGTAAAAACGGGCGTGTCTTTGGGGCGGAAACAGGTTCCAAAGACCAAGTAGCTGTGTGCCGCCTGCCAGCCGGCTGGCGGTCATCACAGCTATGTGAGTGGTTGCTATGCGTGTTCCTGTAGGAGCGCCGCGCTCACCGTTTTCACGGGAGCGCTTCTTCACGACGCCTAGGCGGTCAGACCCTACCGGGTGAGACCCCCGGTTGCCCAGGGGAGGCCCAGCAGAGGTCGACCAGCGACTTAGGCGTCGACTTAAGCGCCCTCTACAGGAGAATGCTGGCCTCCGCTATAGCGCAATTGGACTAGCCAATCACGTTACAGCTAAGAGGCCGTGGTGTGTGTTTGGACGGTTTGTATTGTGAGGACTGCTCGTGGTCGCCACGCACAGTCGTGTTTCGCGCGCGTTCCGACTTGCGTATTTTCCGCCCGGACCGACAGCGCTCGCGCGAGCGCCACCGTTGCTGCCCGGTGTGGCAACACACCGAAGCGGTCGCGGACGGTGTCCACGCACTTCAAGATGTCCAAGCAAGGGGCCCGGAGCCCCCCGCGGAGCCCGGACCCCCCCATCCATCCTACCAGGAGCATGCCGAGGATGGACCGGATGGCGACGGAACCGGAACTCCAGTACCACCGAACATCCGGCTCAGCCCCGGCACCACCGCTCGACGCCGCTCCACGAGTGCAAGCTGTCGCACCAGCGGCGCCTGCGCTGTTGGCAAAGACGTCGCGCCAGCGACAGCATGCAGTACCTCAACACCCGCCTACTTTCCGCCCGGTACCAACAGAATCACCGGTGCCTACCGCGTCCGCACGCCGCGCAGGAACAGCACGGCCGCCCGCGCCCGCATCCCGCGCCCCTTCCCGCAATACTCCACCGGCGACTCGTGCGCCGGTGTCGAGCACAGCAAAACCGGCACGACCTCCCGCAACCGACGCAGCACCGCAGGCAAGATTGCCTGCGTCGAGCAAACCGGCAGCGACAAAGACACCGATACGGACGACCCCTCCAAAGAGGACGACAACCCTGGACAAGACCACGCGGATGGAGCAGCAACCGGCTGGAGCAAGTATGCCCGCCGTGCACGCCTCACCCGCTCCACCTCGCAACTCGGCCCGCGACTCACCAGCGATGCGGTCGGCGTGTTCGTCCCGTGTGGGATCGGACGCGTCCCTGTCATCAACGGGGTCCTTTGGGCTATGTGCAGTGCCATACGTCACGCCCATGCGTCCCGTACAGGCCCCCACACGGGACGAATCCAATAAATCGGGTTCGCTGCCCGAACTGCCGCGGCTGGGCCAAGAACAGCCGCCATCATATACGCTGGGCTTCGACTTCGAGTTTAACTTGGAACAACGAGCCCAGCGTAGACCCAGAAGCCCAGAGGAAGATGCCGCAGAAGAGGCAAAGCGGCCCTGTACTGTTTCCTCGCAGTCGCAACGCGACCCGCGCAGGCAGCGACCCGTACCAGAAACGCCGACTCCATCTTACTCGGAAGTGACCACGCGACCGCCTCTTCCCGCTGCCGCAGCCCCCGTGCAGTCCACTACTGTGCCCAGTGGTAGCACAAAAGCCGCAGAGCAAGGGAAGACCACAAAGAAGTCCCGCTACCCACCGTTGGTAGTAGAATATCTACCAAACTGGGCGCAGCACTTCAAGGCCATCCGGGACAAGCTGGGCCATGCGCCTGCCGCACGGCCATACCAGAAAGGTATCCGCTTTGTCCCGGAATCAGAACAAGAGTTCCGTCTGGTGCAGCAGTACTTGACAGATCTAGAGAAGCGCGAGAACATCGCTTGGTTCTCGTACTCGCTCCCAGCGGAGCTGAGCCTGAAGGTGGCCATCACGGGGCTGCCTGCAGACACGGCGCCGCAAGATATAGAAGAGGAACTCCGCGCGCTTGGATTCGAGCCGGAGTACGTGCGCCACATAAAGGCGCGCCAGGGAAGACCCGGCTGCGTTTTCCACGCCATGATCCGGAAGACCCCGAACTTCCGGGCGATATATGACATCACGATGTTTATGTGCATGCGTGGTGTCAAGATCGAGGCATGGCGGGGAAAACGCGGGCCAGCACAGTGCCACAGATGTCAGCTGTTTAGACACAGCTCACATCTGTGTCACCGCCCGCTCGCTTGCGTGAGGTGCGGCGAGGAACATTCCGCCAAAGAATGCCCACGCCCTCTCTCTGAGCCACCTACCTGCGCAAACTGCGCGGGACCACACCCGGCCAACCACTACAAGTGCCCCGCTTACCAGAGAGAGGCACGGAATAAGCGAGCGGGCACCGTCGCCAAAACGGCAGAGTACCGACCTCGCACACAGGTCGCCGAAAGGTCTCTCGCCCAACCCTGCGTTGATGAGGCGCGGAACGCGTCGCTTATGGCGACGGCGAATGCCCCGACAGCGCGCGGAGCGACCCCAGAACCCCAGAAGCGGAGGAAAAGGAAGCGCGGAGGAAAGAAG
Organism: Asteroscopus sphinx; assembly: GCA_949699075.1. Lineage (NCBI taxonomy): Eukaryota > Metazoa > Arthropoda > Insecta > Lepidoptera > Noctuidae > Asteroscopus > Asteroscopus sphinx. The sequence goes on along the minus strand of OX453022.1, from coordinate 11,896,909 downwards.
CGTAATGCTCGCCCCGCAGCTTCCGAGGCTGAGAAGCAAGGAATGCACTCAGCCCAGGCCGACCTTGCCCCACCTCCCCCGCCGACCAAGAAATCCACCAACATCGCTGCCTTCACCGCTGCCACCACCGTGATAGGGGGCGCCGCGAGGACAGAACAGGCATCAAAAGCCGCCGCGAGCGCCCCTAAAGCGCCGCACACCAAGACCGCAACCAACATACCGCGCCCGCAGCAACACAGTGGTGGAGCAGCACCGGCGGGGCAGAGAGTACCAACAACACCCGGGGAGTACAGGAAGCACATCCTCGGGGCCGCTATCCGGGTCCTACAGGACGTCCTAAACGCCCTGATGGCAGAACAGGACCCGGTACCTGTCATTCTCGCCGGAATGGCCACGCTGTTCACAGCTGGCTAAACCGCCGAGAATGTACAGCATAGCAACCGCGGCACAGCAAGGTCGCCCCCCTCCGCTTCCAGCCACCGGACTGACGCCTGAGTAAGTCAAAACATGGCCTACACTTGACTTATTCAAACACAGAGCACTCCACACACATAACTTGCACCCCAGTGCGCGACGTGTGCTAAGTTAATATAGGCACGGAGCGCACTATATACAGACACACATAACTGTACATGCATCTTTACTCTCACGTAGAATGCGCGGGCACGCATTCGTACGTAAACATTGGGCGGTGTACTCACGAATTTATTAATATTTTGCCCTACTTATGTACTAAAAAATATTTACAGAAAACACACAGAACAAATAGGTAATATTTAATTGACCAATGGCGAAGAGGCATGCGCGCTCGCAGTTGATGACGTAGTTTTGATTGAAACCCGAGGTTATAAATATTGGTGACAAACTACGGAGTGCCATTGCGATGCTAGGCAGCGTGCGCGGAGGACGCGCTGCCACAGTGCTCCCCCTCAAGCGAAGCGTACCGGTCGTCTGATAACGCGGCCTGAGCGCGATGTTTTGATTACATCGGGTTCGGGTGCGAGGACTCGACTTTGTATATCCATTTATCGACGACTTGTTACTAGCTTCAGAAGATGAAGAAACACACAGAAAGCCCAGATGGTAATCGCCCAGCTTCAAAAAGAAGAGTGTGTATTCGGCCAACGTGAAGTGAAATTCCTTGGCTACACAGTATCACCAGAAGGTATCAAGCCACCTGAAGACAAGATCAAGGTTATCAGCGATAAACCTAGACTATGGTTTATAAGTTTTGAAGCAGCTACTCGCGATCTAAAGTGCTGCAATCAGAACCGACTCAGAAGTCAGCGCTGCCACACATCAAATGCTTAAAGACACGTTCTCTAAATCTATATTCTATTTCGATACGAAACTGTTAAGAAACAGCGGGCAGAGGTTATTTTTCTTCATGTAAAGATCTTGCAAAACTTTCCCATCTCCGCTGTAAAGATACATTCCTTGCGAAATTTTCATTTTAGTAGGTTCAGCTGTTTAGGAAGACATTGATAAATGAGTTAGTAAGTCACCCTGAAATGTGCTCTACATATTTTTCACGTGAAAAAGTTTACACAAGAAATTGTTTAAAACATTTCTTTTTGATATATTGCATATAAGTGAAATAAAAAATATAAAAACAAATAAAGTATCTTTATATAATAACTATCGTGAGTTAAATTCAGAATTATTGAACATAAGTGTTTGTGTTGGTCTGGGTGTTTCTTATGTATTATAAATATGTATTTACAAAAACAATAAAAGTATATAAGTATTATATCCATTGTCTAGTACCCATAGCACAAGCTCTGCTTCGTTTGGGACTAGATGGTGATGTGTAAAGAAAGTACCAATTAAATAAATAATAATATTTATGTAAACGGTTTCACTCACGTAATTCCATCGGGTGTGCCAGACTAGTTTCAAACCCTAAATCATAAGCTGGTTGCGCGGCGGTGTCGCGCACCAAACCATTACGTGAGTGAAACCGTTTATAATAATATTATAATTAAATTATCTTCGTGTGAATCAACTACAAAAAAAGTGTCAATTAGCATTTTAGCACGATTTTTATTAACTCGCTATTCTTTCTGTCTGTCTGTTCGGTACAAATTTTGCAATCGATTTTAAACTAACTTACCGATGAGCTAGAGACTTGAAATTTTGAACATAAATCAGAACTGAATGACAATGCAATATTAAATAGCTTTCGTTTAAAAAATGTGGTATATTATAAAAAACTTTTTCATTAAATTATTTTGTGTAAATTCAATTAGTGCGAATCAACCACTAAGCTAGTCGTATTTACAATTTACAGAATAAATAAAATTGATTCCTCATAATAATTGTCATACGTGTTATTGAAATAACTGAAAACCTCTTAAGGGGGGTTTACTTATCAGTAGTAACAACTTTTGCTATTGGACCAACAATGAAAACGCGAAAAAAAACAGCAATTTCCTACATTTGTGTTCCCAAGGCGCTGCTGGCCTTTTTCGAGGAGTTAGGGTGGATCGAGTAAGTTCCCACCCGTACGCAAAATACACGCTTGGACGTGGAGTTGCGGAAACCAGCCCGTTATACTATACTATACTATACATTTGTGTTCACATAACTCGACAAAATGTAGGGAACAGATGATTGTTTTTATCGCGGTTTCAGGGTTGGTCCCGTAGTAAAGTTGTGCATACTGATGAGTACAATGACCCCTTAAGAGGTTGTAAGTTATTTCAATAACACGTTGTATAATATAGCCTCTGTTTACGCTCGTGAAGATCTCATCTGTAGCCAAGTCTCTTGAGGATACCAATACCAGGCTATCGTGCAAGTCCAACGGATTCAATCTAAGGAGATGAAAGGCAAGTTTGAAAACAAGTCCATACTATTTTCAAACGTCATAGGATGAGAATTCGCAGATATGTCTATCATCATCATCATCATCATCATTTCAGCCGAAAAACGTCCACTGCTGGACATAGGCCTCCCCTAATTAAGGGGGGATATGTCATAATCACCACACTTGGCAGGTGGGTTGGCGATCGCAGTTAGTTGGTTAAATACTCAGAGAACGCTGCTGCCCATCCTCTGGTGAATCCCTTAGTCGCCTTTTACGACACCCATGAGAAGAGATAAATTATTATTCATAAAAGAGAGAAGAGAGAAATTCTTTATGTCCGGCAACATACCGGACCGTGTCCGTTCTTTGTGTCCGGTTTGATTTGCTATGCAAGGCATGGCTTCATGGCATGGTAGGGACTGAAGGATCTGATTGTGTCTAGTGAATAATCTCTGTGTAGAGCTGTAACCATATATTTCATAAAAGAGGGACCTCCAATGTATAATTTTACGTGTTAAGGTTATGTGTCGCCACTTTTCTCCCATTTATTTGACTAACACCAAAACAATATGTGCGGCCCGGAAATTCATAATTTCTTACACACACCAAGAAGCACATGGCATCACTGTGGCATCACTAGTAAAGCTATGGTACAATCTGTGGGCATTCCGTCGTCGGCAATGTGATCATTTTGCGCATGTCAAAGCATCAATCGTAGTTCCTACTTGGCACATCTCTCCTGTTTTATTTATATATGGCTGTAACCAATCCAAATCTATGATCCAAGGTTCGACCACAAACGAGCGTGACTTACCCCTCCGTGATACGTGATAGATATCAGTATTTAATCTTCACAGTCCCTAAAAACAAACATTCCCATTAAATTACATTGTACAAACTGAAAATGGTTCAATTCTTTGAAGTGATTCGCACGTATCTAAGCTGGTTATTTTCAATCAACTCTTGAATACCGTGCGTGCTCCTCGAAGGAGGCCGCAGATTACCACGGCTCAACACCGCAAATCGGTTTACTACGTCCCGAATCAAGGTTTTACAAATCCAATAAAACGACTTACCTATACCATTTAACTGAGGTGAGAAAATTCTTGTCACCGTAGTCAATAAACGTAAGAAAGCAGAAACTATACCTTAAGGTTTTATTTTTTTCAGAATGGAGAGGTTTCAAAAAGTTAGGGGCGAACAATTAAATGAACCAAAACAGCTTTTGCCTTTTATCTGAGCTCCGTTCGTTTAATCCGGCGTGTTCATTTATACCATTAGTAAGGATAATATTAATGAACGTGGCTCGCAGTAGTTGCAGTGCTAAAATCAACACTGAAAGCGCTCATTGGCATATCAAAACTGGCCATTTATAATTAAACAATCCCAAAATCCGTACTAAAAAGATGAATTAGGTATATCGTACGTAACAGACTCTTTTTTTATAATTCACAAAATTGATGTAAAATACAGTACCTCTGATTGACATCTACTAGATGTGAATCCAGCATGCTTATTTATGTAAACACAATTATTTGCTTAAGCTAATTAAAATTATATAAAATAAATGTTACGGTAAAGTAAGTAAAACCGAAAGTAATATTTAGGAGTTCATTTTTGACAAAAAATACAAGATCCAACTGTATGAGGACCATCTGTGCGAGGGTTTGAATCCCAGAGAACTTAGGATCTTTACAGATGGATCCAAAACGGAATCAGGTACAGGATGTGGGGTCTTTTCAGAAGACCTAAACATATTCATCTCTACGCCACTGGGTGTCTACAACACGGTATTTCAAGCTGAGTGTATGGGCATCTTACTGGCAACTGCAGCAGTCATGGCACGGGAGGTAAAAGATCACTCTATTAGAATACTCTCCGACAGCATGGCGGTTCTACTGGCTCTCAACAGTTGTACTGTCAACTCTGGGCTCATCTACGAATGCCACCAGAAATTAAATCAGGTAGGCAGCTCCAACAATATAACCCTACAATGGATTAAAGGTCATAGTGGTTCTAGAGGCAATGACGCAGCGGATGAACTCGCTAGGAGGGGATCGAGTACAGACGTGGTAGGACCTGAACCCATAATACCTCTCCCTTTCGGTCATTTACGTACTCTGGTAAGGAAACGCACTAGAGACAAACACAACTACTCCTGGATAAACCACGAGGTATGCAGACAGGCTAAGGAAGCACTCCCCGTCATCGACGGTAAGATCACCAAACAGCTCCTCCGGCTGTCAAAACAACACCTACGTACGGTGACAGCCGCCTACACCGGACACGGTTCATTTAACAAACACCTCTTTGTCATAGGTGTGACTGACAGTCCTCTGTGCAGAGCCTGCATGGAGACAGAAGAAACAGCGGCCCACGTGCTTCTCAACTGCCCGGAGGTCGCCTCATACAGGGCTAAGTACTTCGGAGATCCGGGTACTCTCCGAGAGACAGTCAGCAACATCAAGCGTCTGCTGGCCTTCCTCGAGGAGCTGGGGTGGCTCGAGTAAACAAGTTATTCCCACCCACACGCAAAAAACACGCCGAGCGTGGAGTTGCGGAAAATGGCCCGTTATACCAATACCAATACCAAGTAATATTTAATTAATTATTTATCTGAGTTTAGACCTGACTGAGGCAACAGAACCAGCAAAGATACTTATCTATTTCATCGCGAATGGAGTTGGCAAGAGAAAGCATACGGGATATGGGTGAAAACTGGCCTATATTAGTTAGATTACAAGGCAGAGCGAAAACTTTTCGTTTTTCTTTATATTAAAACACAACTGGATGCATTAAAAAGCATTTATTACAGTGTGTGTGGGTTTAACAAATGGCGAACTACAATGCATCAGTTAGCCGCACCGCAACTTAAAACTTTTTAAAACGCTTCGCTCGTGAAACTTATGTGAAATTTAACTCTTTTCTCATGCTTCATCGATAAATAGGTGCTTAAGTACCTACTTAGCAGTACCATCTATCTACATTCTAACACTAATGTCCGTTAAGATTCAAACAACGAAGACAAACGCTCTAAACGTGCACTACCATCAACTACCGGTTATACCGGTAACAACTCTACGTAAAATGTATGGTGGAAGTGTTATATTTCCTCAAATTGAAATTCCCAGTTTGTTCGTGTGCCGGCAAGGGGAAATATATCGCTGTATATCCTGGGTCGGGACTGAGCTTAAAAGATTTTAGTAATAAGTATCAGTCTGCGAGGTCGGAGCGCGGGGTTGGCGGGACTCTGGCCGCGTGCACCGCCCCGTGCTATCTCACGTCGCAGCTTTGTTTCACGATTTGTTGGGTTTCTCATGCTGTCTCATGTAATTACGGACTTCGTTTATTTTTCTATTTCAGATTTTACTTTAGCTTTGTTTCAAACTGGACAAAGATCGGTGGCCTTACTAGTTATTTATGTTATCTTGATCGTATTTAAATGCACACACAATACATAGAATTGAAAATCAAGAACATAATTTGATTTAGCAACTGTAATCTAAAATAAGTTTATGCTTAAGTGCTTTGATTCCTTCATCTTTAATTGAAACACGTACAATGTTAAAAGAATTAGCGCTGCAGAGAAAGAGAAACTATTAGGAAAATAATTGAAATAAAACAAAGTACAGTGCTAAGCTCTCCAGTAGCGCTGCAAGCACGGCAGCCAATCTAAAATGCAGATACAATCTGCGGAACTCAATACAAACTGCACACGACGACTCAACTCGTAATTACCTACTATTATTGCAGTTCTGTGAGGTACTCGTGGCTATAGAGATCTATAAATTAGGTAAAGTACACTAGATATCGCTTGTTCATTACGTAGTTTTAAAATCGAGAATGCCTTTTTTCCTTCCTACGCCTACGGTGACGCCACGCAACGTTTTTGGTGATGTGCTCAACGTAAATAGAATCGTTTCAAATAAGTTCAATTAGGGATGGCGATTCTTTCCAAAAAGATCGATTTTAAAGTTTTTCGATCGGCACGATTAAACGAAAATTAAATTAGGAGGAATTAAAAGTTGGAGCAATGCACCATCTTGCCGGGCACGCTTTGGCGGATGACTTACGATATCTAGCCTTCTCCAAATCTATATCGGTGACCTTCTGAAAACAGGCGTTCTCTGTCACCATATAAACAGGAAAGTTGCAATTGGAAATACAAGTCCATCGATCTTTCTAACCGGTTATCGGTATTCTAGAGATCAGCTGATGGCATTCGCTCTACTCAGTCACAGATCCCAACAAAGTATTGTTGAATGACAGTAATTTGCTATTGTTCCACTCACAAGTGTAGCTGAGCGTCCAATAAATTTTAGTAGGGTCAACCTTCACCTTCAACCTTACGATACTGCTATAGAAGTAATGTGTTTTCAACAATATACCGCTATCTCCTACAGCACACACTTGTGTAATGTTCTACAAAAACTAGTTTCCAGATTCCAGACAGAGGGAAGTGCTAAACGGTCACCCACCAAACTAATTCTAAGAAAGTTTTTTAATCTGAAACTTGTGGTATATTGAAAGAAGTGTGCTCAGTTTGAAGATAAAACGACCTTCTGGGTCGACTCGATAAGATTTAATGACTAACTTAATACTAATAGACAGTCAGAGAAATTATAATTATGTTGCTGCTATGCGGTTATGACGTACTGTATTTAAACTTCAACATTTAAACTGCAACAATTAAAGCTAATAAACATTGTGTAGGTAACTATTTGTGTCGTAGGATAATCGAAAAAATCGGATCTTCGCGTATATTTATAGGGGGATTACAAAGGACCGAATAATTGGATAATTAATGTTTTTCGCTATCTTCCGAGCTATTTTTAGGATCATTGCAAAAATCCGGCTTATCTTAGGTTAATCGCGAATAACCACTCACGTAATGAGTGCTGATTGGCTGATATGAACATTATACACTGACAGATGCGCTGATTGGCTTACGGCTACATTTCTTCGTCTTTTGAGCCATGTTCTGACCAACCAGAATGAAGATGTTATAAATCGACTCTTAGATTAGCCTATCAACGTTCAAATTTCCAATCGTCCTAAACATACTGGGATTTTTGCAATGATCCTAATAATAGCTCATATGATAACGAAAATCTTTCTGAAATTCCAAATATCCGGTATTTTGCAATCATCCTAGAATTTTCACAAAGATTCGATTTACCCGATTACCCCGGCTCCACACGTTGGCGCCAACGCTATTCGCCAACGTGTGGATCGGGAAATGGAGTTGACCCGAACGTTGGGGCGAGCATTGGCAGTTAGCCGTCGGAACTGAACTAACATTATCTCCAACGTGTGGACGCTACGCATATTTACGGGCCAACGCTCGCCCCAACGTTTGGGCCAACGTGTGGAGCCCGCCTTATCCTACGACATATTATGCCACTAATATACCTTATGGTGATCCTCTAAGGCAAAGAGCCAAAAGGCAAACTTGTACCTCTACTCACTAAAAATAAGCCCTGAATTTAAGTAAAATGAAGTTTGTAGTTGCCTGTATATTAAAAGGATATTTTCAGATTAGGAACATGAAAATCCGGCACACTTATTCGTAACACGTTTATACTTTAAGTGCCCAAAGACCCAATAAAGTACTTTTAGTGTAGTTACCGAAAAGTGAAAATGATTTTAGTGGATATAATACGAAATTTATTTAGCAGCACCATTGAATACTTCCTTCGCCTAACCCTTAACGTTATCAGAAAAGAATCAGAATTTTGTGCCCTGATATTCACATGGCGTAAGAGCGCTTGTGCACCACATACATAGTAAAAAATATATACGAAGTGCTGCGAACAATCTAGAGAAGCCAAAAATGTACAACCAGCGCTCACGCACACACATGCACCTCAAACCATCCTCAATACATATGTCGCGGCAACGTCCAGTAAGCCAGTAAGCATCGCAAAAGCAATAATCCTTCAGGTGCATGGTGTGTGCGTGAGCGCTGGTTGTACGTTCGTTCGTACGCAAAATACACGCTTGAACGTGGAGTTGCGGAAACAAGCCCGTTATACTATACGTGGGACACTCAGAAAGTTTTGCGAAACTAAAAAAAATTGTTCTATACGTACATATATTTTTATCAAATCTTTTCAAAGTACTTTCCACCAGCCTCTATACAAAGATTCATGCGCCTAAACCAGTTTTCAAAACACTTTTTCCAGTCCGCCGCAGACACCTCGTTTACAGCCTGCTCGAACGCAGCCAGCGCATCTTCCGGCGACGAAAATTGTATCCCTTTGAGCTGATTTTTTATTTTTGGGAATAAAAAGAAGTCACACGGTGCTAGATCAGGGCTGTAAGGAGGGTGACCCAGGAGTTTGACTGGCGTGCTGTCCAGGAAGTCCCTCGTTTTGAGTGCGGTGTGCGCAGGTGCATTGTCGTGGTGGAGCAGTAGCCCGCGGAGCCCTGTGTTTGGTCGCTTGTTGCTTATAACAGAGAAAACTTCTGGCAAACATTTGGTAGTATACCATTCGGCATTAATGCTTCTTTGATCCCGTAAGGGAATTGATACCAAGTGGCCAGTCAAATTAAAAAAGCTAGCGATCAAAATCTTACCCCCGCTTCTAGATCGCTTCACTTTGGAAGGCGTTGGCTCATTTTGAAACACCCAAACAGTCGACTGGCGCTTGGTTTCTGGGTCGTATTGATAAATCCAGGACTCATCACCTGTAACGATGTCGTAAACACGCCGAGACGAGCCTGCTTCAAATTTGTTAAGCATATCACGGCACCATTCCACCCGGGCCTGCTTCTGAGCATCGGTGAGGTTGTGCGGCACCCAGCGTGATACTATCCTCCTCACGCGAAGATGGCTGTGTAGAATCTCGTGAACGCTTCCCGATCCAATCTTCAATATGTGTTGAATCTCCTGATATGTAATTCGCCTATTGTCTTGGATTCAATTTTTCACTGCTAGCACGTTTTCTTCGGTAACAGCCGTCAAAGGGCGACCGCTTCTTTCGTCATCCCCCAAAGTTGGTCGACCGCGCTTGAATTCGTTATACCAACGATACACGGTTGCCTTGGAAGGGCCTTCATCCATGAATGCCATTTGAAGTCTATCGTACGATTCATCCGGTTTCAGGCGACACTTGAAATCGTATAAAATCATAGCTCTAAAATGTTCCCGGCGCAGATCCATATTTCAGTGAGACACAATACTTTGAATTAACTCGCAAAAAATGTGGAGGGAAATTTTGAAATTGGAACTTACTTATTTTTACTTATAAATAATCATATTTTCGAAAAACATTATAACTGGCCAGTCTCCCATATATAAAAACTTTTTTTCGCAATACTTTCTGAGGGGCCTGGTACTATACTACTACGTCTATATTTTTTACTAAGTCTGTGTTGTGAACTGAATCCAACCCGAATACGAGAAAACAAGACCAGATGTGCGATAGTCATAGTACCTACAATTTATAGGAGTGATTATGCACTGTAGCAGATCCGATTTGCAATTATTTCCCAACGTATTTTCTCGAATCACCTAATTCGCACCAGACAGTGTACTAGCGCTCTAATTTTAGAATTCCGAATATTTAGTTACAGCTAGATAAAGCGCGCCTATGAATTATAGTGATCAAAGCTTACTTGTCTTAGAAGTGGTATACCTCGTGTACCTGACCCTCACAATTGAGGCCGTGTGTGCAGGCCTTAACGCGCGAGTTACTCCGCCGTGCTGGCGCCCCGCCAACCAGCACTTTGTACACAGATTCCACGACAAATTTATGACTACACTACAAAAGCTTAAGAAGTTTAAAAAAAAATCTGTCTCATGGAAGCCGGAATTTTTAACTTTTTCCTATTCTGTTGCGTCTCAAACGATTCTGGGCTCTGTTGCATCCAACATGCACTCAAGACTTTTCCTTTTGGAAATGGAATATGATATTTCCTTGCTCTCTTGCATATTACAAGCAGTAAATATTTTTTGTTTTGTAAAAGGATTTAGTGACATTTGTAATTTTGCTTTGTAAAGTATCATAAAACTATGATATTCATAACGATATTCGTACTCATTAACAAAAATGTAGGTAGGTAGTTACACGTGTGTATCTACTAAGATATCCTTCTTTATGGTCTTATTCTTGATAGCTAACAGGATCCGCGTTCCGACTGCTTATGCCGAGTACAGACCAACTGAACGAAAGCATGCGAAGGCGAACAGTGATTTTCGCCGATGGACACCGTACGTTTGCTCGCTTTCGCTGTCGTGTCCACATAAAGTGAAAGCCAGCTAAAGAGCACAGCCGAATGTGAACGAAGGCCTTCGCTGGCTCTCGCTCGCTTGATCTGCACCCAGCATTAAGGGTGCCACTGACGTTGCATCCAACACTCCGGATGGCTTGGCCGCATTCCATAATCTATCAGTGAATGTTGAAAACGTACCAGGCCCCTCAGAAAGTATTGCGAAAAAAACTTTTTATATATGGGAGACTGGCCAGTTATAATGTTTTTCGAAAATATGATTATTTATAAGTAAAAATAAGTAAGTTCCAATTTCAAAATTTCCCTCCACATTTTTTGCGAGTTAATTCAAAGTATTGTGTCTCACTGAAATATGGATCTGCGCCGGGAACATTTTAGAGCTATGATTTTATACGATTTCAAGTGTCGCCTGAAACCGGATGAATCGTACGATAGACTTCAAATGGCATTCATGGATGAAGGCCCTTCCAAGGCAACCGTGTATCGTTGGTATAACGAATTCAAGCGCGGTCGACCAACTTTGGGGGATGACGAAAGAAGCGGTCGCCCTTTGACGGCTGTTACCGAAGAAAACGTGCTAGCAGTGAAAAATTTAATCCAAGACAATAGGCGAATTACATATCAGGAGATTCAACACATATTGAAGATTGGATCGGGAAGCGTTCACGAGATTCTACACAGCCATCTTCGCGTGAGGAGGATAGTATCACGCTGGATGCCGCACAACCTCACCGATGCTCAGAAGCAGGCCCGGGTGGAATGGTGCCGTGATATGCTTAACAAATTTGAAGCAGGCTCGTCTCGGCGTGTTTACGACATCGTTACAGGTGATGAGTCCTGGATTTATCAATACGACCCAGAAACCAAGCGCCAGTCGACTGTTTGGGTGTTTCAAAATGAGCCAACGCCTACCAAAGTGAAGCGATCTAGAAGCGGGGGTAAGATTTTGATCGCTAGCTTTTTTAATTTGACTGGCCACTTGGTATCAATTCCCTTACGGGATCAAAGAAGCATTAATGCCGAATGGTATACTACCAAATGTTTGCCAGAAGTTTTCTCTGTTATAAGCAACAAGCGACCAAACACAGGGCTCCGCGGGCTACTGCTCTACCACGACAATGCACCTGCGCACACCGCACTCAAAACGAGGGACTTCCTGGACAGCACGCCAGTCAAACTCCTGGGTCACCCTCCTTACAGCCCTGATCTAGCACCGTGTGACTTCTTTTTATTCCCAAAAATAAAAAATCTGCTCAAAGGGATACAATTTTCGTCGCCGGAAGATGCGCTGGCTGCGTTCGAGCAGGCTGTAAACGAGGTGTCTGCGGCGGACTGGAAAAAGTGTTTTGAAAACTGGTTTAGGCGCATGAATCTTTGTATAGAGGCTGGTGGAAAGTACTTTGAAAAGATTTGATAAAAATATATGTACGTATAGAACAATTTCTTTTAGTTTCGCAAAACTTTCTGAGTGTCCCACGTATGTTATTTTTAGAACAAGTCAAGCTTTTTTGGATGTAGTCATTAAAACGACGTCCGAATGGATACATCGTCAAATATTTTGTACCACTGGTGGGTCAAATTGGTGGGACCACGAGTCATACACCCGTCAGGGTCCACCTTTAGACGTTGCGGCGTCGTCTCCATTTCACTATAAGGCCAAGCCCGCACAGCAATTTTTATTTGCGCGATTTTTTATCGCAAAATCTGTAACAGGAGGCGGGAGCTTATCTGATTCCACGACTCATTAATTCTTTACCAACCGCCATACGTAGTAATATCACTGATAAAAACATAAAATGTAAGTTAAAAACATATTTCCTGACCGAATTATAATTCATGCGTGGCGTTCAAACACTGTCGAATCTGTATTACATTATTATTATATTTTCGGGTGATTTTATCTTTTCTTAGCCATTTGGCTAGTTTTAACTACATTTACGAGTTGGGAGCCAAGTAAGTGTAGCGTGTGGTGTGTAAAATTTATGTTGAAGGTGTGTTGTGTAATTCGTTATCGTCTATCTGCATGAACTTTCTAACGATTCGACAGGTGTTGAGGATAGCGGCTTTTTGTAAGGTTATGTAGAGGGATTCTTTTAGGTCTAATAAATTCAGGCTACGGAGAAGATGGTTAGGGATAACACCAGTTGTGGAGAGAACAATAGGAATTACATAAACTTTTTCTTGTCTCCAAATTCTTGTGACTTCTTCTTTGAGTTCAGCATATCTACTTATTTTTTCAGCTATTGTCTTTTGAAGGTTATGTGTATTGGGAACTGCAATGTCTATGAGGTAAGTGATTTTGTTTATTTTATCTTGTAGAGTTATATCCGGCCTATTATAGTGAATGGTTCTATCAGTTAGAATGGCGCGGTCATAGTAGAGTTTGTGTGTGGTGTTTTCTAGAATACTTTGTGGTGTGTATTTATAGTATGGAGTGTTTGTATTTTGTATGAGTGTATATTTGAGTGCTAGTTTTTGATGCATGACGTTTGCAACTTGGTTATGGCTGTGAGTGTAGTCTGTCTGTGTTAGTGTTGTGCATGCTTATGTGTTGTATGGTTTCTGATTGGATGTGACACCTGCGGCACTTATCGTTTGTGATATTAGGGTCTTTAATTATATATTTCCTGTAGTTTTTTGTATTAATAATCTTTATTATTATTATTATTTTTATTATTATTATTACCTTAAATATTACATTCATATTTTTTGTTAAAATTGTTAATATTGTTAAAAGTAACACGTTGATATTCTTACATAAATAAATGTGCTGATATGAGGATGAATTGTTAGTGCCACAATCAACCCAGGAGGTTTAAGTGGTACTTTTTTACTAACTTTGGGGTGCATTAAAAGAACTCCACGAGTGACGATATTTGATTGATCGTCCGGCGCACCCTGGGCAGTCAGCCCCGCTACCAACCTGCTGACTGGCTAATTTACACCACGGCATGAGCTATTATCATTATGTAGCTCATGTCGACACGATAGAAGAAGAACTAACTTTGATTGTGTATCTTGTTGATAATTTAATAAATAAAATAAAATAATAACATGGAATCATAATGCAGGTGCCCGCACTGACGATTACAAATCGCCGTGAAAAAAACGTCTCAGTGCGCGAATAAAAAGAGCGCAAATAAAAATCGCGCGATTAATAATCTCTGTGCGGGCTTGAACTTACTCCCTATTTAACACACCAATTTTGCTATTGCGCTATAGTTGCTTTATCAAATTACACAATAAAATAAGGCGTGCAAATTGTAGCTTCCCGGAATTAAGAGATACGAATCAACAGTATCATGAAAATTAATTAAAGACTAACTTTAAACAACATTAGCTCTGCAGCGGCACTTAACCGTTACATCAGTTATTCGCTTTTATTATTTTAATGGGCTTAGTTAGGAAGTTACCGGTTACAAAAGCAAGGTAAAGTTACCTTTGTCATTAACACACAATTTATTATAGGAACATAACTTTTGTCAGTAACAGGCGACACAAACAGTAAAGAAGATTATCTTGTGATACCGTAATTCTTTTCGCTCGTTATTAATTTAATTAACAAGAGGTGGTAAATTATTAAACCTAATACCAATTATTAAACTTATATATTATAAAATCAATCAAAATCAAAAATCTAATGTTTTTTATTTCATATACCAGGCCCCTCAGAAAGTATTGCGAAAAAAAGTTTTTATATATGGGAGACTGGCCAGTTATAATGTTTTTCGAAAATATGATTATTTATAAGTAAAAATAAGTAAGTTCCAATTTCAAAATTTCCCTCCACATTTTTTGCGAGTTAATTCAAAGTATTGTGTCTCACTGAAATATGGATCTGCGCCGGGAACATTTTAGAGCTATGATTTTATACGATTTCAAGTGTCGCCTGAAACCGGATGAATCGTACGATAGACTTCAAATGGCATTCATGGATGAAAGCCCTTCCAAGGCAACCGTGTATCGTTGGTATAACGAATTCAAGCGCGGTCGACCAACTTTGGGGGATGACGAAAGAAGCGGTCGCCCTTTGACGGCTGTTACCGAAGAAAACGTGCTAGCAGTGAAAAATTTTATCCAAGACAATAGGCGAATTACATATCAGGAGATTCAACACATATTGAAGATTGGATCGGGAAGCGTTCACGAGATTCTACACAGCCATCTTCGCGTGAGGAGGATAGTATCACGCTGGGTGCCGCACAACCTCACCGATGCTCAGAAGCAGGCCCGGGTGGAATGGTGCCGTGATATGCTTAACAAATTTGAAGCAGGCTCGTCTCGGCGTGTTTACGACATCGTTACAGGTGATGAGTCCTGGATTTATCAATACGACCCAGAAACCAAGCGCCAGTCGACTGTTTGGGTGTTTCAAAATGAGCCAACGCCTACCAAAGTGAAGCGATCTAGAAGCGGGGGTAAGATTTTGATCGCTAGCTTTTTTAATTTGACTGGCCACTTGGTATCAATTCCCTTACGGGATCAAAGAAGCATTAATGCCGAATGGTATACTACCAAATGTTTGCCAGAAGTTTTCTCTGTTATAAGCAACAAGCGACCAAACACAGGGCTCCGCGGGCTACTGCTCCACCACGACAATGCACCTGCGCACACCGCACTCAAAACGAGGGACTTCCTGGACAGCACGCCAGTCAAACTCCTGGGTCACCCTCCTTACAGCCCTGATCTAGCACCGTGTGACTTCTTTTTATTCCCAAAAATAAAAAATCAGCTCAAAGGGATACAATTTTCGTCGCCGGAAGATGCGCTGGCTGCGTTCGAGCAGGCTGTAAACGAGGTGTCTGCGGCGGACTGGAAAAAGTGTTTTGAAAACTGGTTTAGGCGCATGAATCTTTGTATAGAGGCTGGTGGAAAGTACTTTGAAAAGATTTGATAAAAATATATGTACGTATAGAACAATTTTTTTTAGTTTCGCAAAACTTTCTGAGTGTCCCACGTAGGTAAACCTAATTACAGGCACTTTTGAAACGTCAGGCTCTAGTTGCACGGTTCGAAATTGTGGGTCCTATGAAGAAGAACCGGCAAGAAACTCCATGGATAAACTCTTTTAAAAATAGGTTTTTGTTTATTACATCAAATTTATTCAAATAATGTGAGTATAATGTAGGTTAATGCCAGAAATAAACAAGAGTTTAAAAGTGAGAATATTGCCTTTAGAAATAAACGTAAAAAGAGTTGCCATTGTATGTAGGAGCTGACCTGTCCCGACAGACGGCACCCGTTCACGAGCATGACGCGAGCATCAGCCATCGCTTAACTCAACCATATTGAAGGGAACTTAACGACCCGACACTTAAGTGAGCATAATAAAGAATAACCATCCTAATATATATCTAACTTGACATTATATAAATATTTACACAATTCTAAATAACCGTCATAAAAACATACTAATACTAACCACATAGGTCGCTAGTCGCTACTTTGGTGCCAGAATCTATTGTCGTGTAGCCTTTGTTACCCTGGATTTTTCAGTGTTATGTTGTCGTGCTTGGTTGCTGTGTTGTTGTTATTGGTTATTTTGGTTGCTATTTAAAAGTTGATGTGAAAATTGAAAAAAATTCTTATGTATACTTTAAAAACAAATATCGAAATAAAATGCTATTTGATCAATGATATTTAAAAGTATAGTATAGATATATCATACCCTAACAAAACCAACGAAAAATATGTTCCGTACGCAGCACAATACACATAAACTAGTGAAAAGTATGTAAGTTGGTTACTTTAAGATAGTTTCACGTCATTACACTTTCTGTACAATCATGACGGATTTGTGTATTTTTTTTGTCACACGTCACGCTCGGCGCCTTGCTTGACGAAGACTAGTAGCAAACCGTCCCAATTAGGAAGTTTTCGAGTCTTCAGATTGCGCGCGCAACAACATATCTGTACTTTTTAAATATCATCGTATTTGGTAGATGATTCAATAACAAGCAAACATTTTGACAATCTTCTAACCGACGATATTACACTCCTACTTTTTTTTTCTATTCCCCGAATAAGTGTAGAAACCAAATAAAGTCCAATAAAAGTTTATTTAATAATATTTCGGGAAAGTCTACAAAACTAATAACGTTTTCCATCTGTCGCAGGCCGCGGTTCTTGATAAACTAAATAATCTTCTTGAATAGGCAAACAGTCATTCAAAACGGAAAGACGCGACGGCGACGAATGAATTTATTTCTATGTTCAATCTCTTCATCTAAATCACGGACGAATAAAAAAAGGCGGACGGAATCTTGCTAAGAAAAATTTTTTTCAGAAGCACTTATTTTTTCCTAAACCCACTATAATTTCGACAGCATTTTAACACACAAAAAGACATATTGTTATTTTATTTCTGACTAGCTGTGCCCGCGACTCCGTCCGCGTGGATTTCGGAAAATAACATCGTGTCATAATTATGAACACAATATCTTCAAATATATACATATAAGCGCCTACACAGACGATTACACTATTTACCGACCATACTATATTTTGTTTTTACAACCAACCGGCTAAGGTGATGGAATTTCATGGAATTAGCCCTAAATATAATAACTATCGTGAGTTTGATTAATATAAACGGTTTCACTCACGTTATTAACATAAAGGGATTAAAGGCTCCGTTCGAGCTCGAAACCGGTCGGGCACACCCGATGAAATAACGTGAGTGAAACCGTTTATATTATCATTAGCCCTAAACTCCCTCATTCTGAGAAGACGCTCGTGCCCAGCAGTGGGAAGTAATTGGGCTGATAATGTTATTCTATAACACTAACCACATCTCTTCTTATGCTGAGAAGAGGCCCGTGTCCAGCAGTGGGACTGTAATGGGCTGGTAATGTTATGTTATTCTAGAATACTAATAATATCCAGTTCATTAACTCTTCTCAATTTGAGAAGAGGGCCATACCCAGTAGTGGGACAGTAATGGGTTGACTACGTTATGTTATTCTATATTTTCTAGTTTCTTAACTCTTCTCGTTCCGAGAAGAGGTCCGTGCTCAGCAGTGGGCCAGTAGGTAATGAGCTGATTATGTTATGATAATCTATTACACTAACAATATCCAGTTCCTTAACTCATCTCATTCCAAGAAGAGGGCCATGCCCAGCAGTGGGAAGAGGGCCATGCCCAGTAGTGGGACAGTAATGGGTTGACTACGTTATGTTATTCTATATTTTCTAGTTTCTTAACTCTTCTCGTTCCGAGAAGAGGTCCGTGCCCAGCAGTGGGCCAGTAGGTAATGAGCTGATTATGTTATGATAATCTATTACACTAACAATATCCAGTTCCTTAACTCTTCTCATTCCAAGAAGAGGGCCATGCCCAGCAGTGGGAAAAGGGCCATGCCCAGTAGTGGGACAGTAATGGGTTGACTACGTTATGTTATTCTATATTTTCTAGTTTCTTAACTCTTCTCGTTCCGAGAAGAGGTCCGTGCCCAGCAGTGGGCCAGTAGGTAATGAGCTGATTATGTTATGATAATCTATTACACTAACAATATCCAGTTCCTTAACTCTTCTCATTCCAAGAAGAGGGCCATGCCCAGCAGCGGGACAGTGATGGGCTATGTTATGTTATTCTATATTTTCTATAATACTAATAGAATCCAGTTGTATTTTTAGGAACCTGCAACCTGCAACCAACCAACAATCATGACCTCTACTTTGTATGCAACTTAATACAATAGAGGGGTCAAGCTGTATCGCTGGATCTACTCAACCGATTCAGATAAAACATACCCTATATTTTAAGTTAGACTAATACCAATACAAATGCTAAGTTTCATTACGATCCGTTCAGCCGTTTTCACGTGATGAGGTAACAAACAGACAGACAGACAGACAGACATACATTTTTTAAACGATTGATTCGTGTTCTATAGCTTATTTCTAATCCCCCTAGCCGGTTTTCGCGAAAAAAAACTCAATGTACAGACTTTTCGACCTTTACAGTTTTATTATAGTATAGACACTACGATAACGACTACCGTCACACGAGATTTGCGTAATCGCGGTTGTTTGTCTTACTATCGGTGTGAATGTGTGCGTGCCAGCCCGAACATTTAAGCGAGCCGTCTTACTATGGATGCTTCACTTATTGTTTAGCGAGATTCCGTCCGCCTTTTTTTATTTTTTAGTCTGTGATCTAAATATGCACTGGTGCCGATTCTCTTGTCACAAAATTCTCTAAACTAAACTAAAAATCACCTAAATTTAGTTTAGTCCTGTCAAACGACGTTTTCTATTCTGAAATTCACTTTAAAACTAATTTTTGGTTTGACAGGACCAAAATTAGTTTAGTTATTCAACTTAGTAAAAATTTACATTTTGCTATTCTGTAATTGACGTTTTTCACCTAATATTAGAAATGTCAACCTAAATCCGACTATTTTTAGAAGGCATCAAAATACATGTCGACTATAATTAGTTATCAACAACTAAAATTGCAAAGCTTATTTTATTCATTTTTATAGTTTTTAGGTAGTTTATAATAAATAATGGATGCCTACTATGTGGTTGCAGCTGTTGTAGATTCAGCAGAAAGGTAAATTTTTCATAGAAAAATAAAATGAAATTTATAATTTCGATAAGAAGAGGATAAGAAGTACATAAATCCATACAATGGGAAAAAAAAATCTATGTGACATTCAATTATATCCTTTTATCCTAATATGTGTCCCTAAAAAGCCTGAATTCACAAATTTTCCCTCTTTTGGG
The DNA here is from genome assembly GCA_949699075.1 of Asteroscopus sphinx. NCBI lineage: Eukaryota > Metazoa > Arthropoda > Insecta > Lepidoptera > Noctuidae > Asteroscopus > Asteroscopus sphinx. The sequence continues at coordinate 11,877,135 of OX453022.1, read as the reverse complement.
GAGAAAGTCTCCAAGTTTGTAATCCTGCGTGGTACTTTTTAGCTTATATTCTAACCATTGACTTGTACCTATGGACCAGTAATACCTACGAAATAAGCGTGGTATACCTACAATATCCGGGCCACCGTTATGGTGGCCATAGCTAGGGAAGTAAGTAATCAAAACTAAAAAGTATCGATATCGATGCTCGTGTTTCGTACCAGAGATGTGTGCTGATGAAAATCATTTTCAAGTAGTAATAAATAATGCAATTATATCAAATACTAAGTTCGGCTGTCCCTAGGACATAAAAAATCAAGCTTCTAGGTCAAGGCAATCATACGGCTATGTCACATTTTGATACTCGCAAACTCACATAAAAAACCTATAGGGTACTTCGCATTGACCTAGAATCATGAAATTTGGCCAATATATCGAAATATCTTTTTCTTTTCAATATATCGAACTCCGAATGTATATTTAAAAATATCGATAGATCGTAAATCTGATATTTAAAAAATATCAACAGCCCTAGTTTGTTTACTTGACAGCTCATGTACTATGGGCCACATTGCGGGGTAAGCGGGGTTGCCACGCGGCGTAGGTATTTTGACATCCCGTAAAGATGTTGCCAAACAGAGAATATACAAATAGCATGCGATCTCTTTCACCAGACGACATAACACGTTGGTTAACAAGAGACAAAGAATAGTTTCATAATTCAATAACGATTTAATAGATATTTGTATAAACTAGGTGGATATAGAAGAATGTGCCACTTCCATAGGTTTCTTAATTCAATGATTCTAACTTATTCAACTTTTTTGAAAAATTTCGTGGCCTGGGTGCTAGAACTTTTTAACCACGTCTTTAAAAAGGGAAATTCCAGCTTTTTAAATTAAAGAAATAGTTTATTATTGTGATTGCCCATGGAATTCAAAGGACCTTGCATTTTTTGCAAATAGCTCTGTTTCTCGTTGTTTAAGATATACATATGATACGCTGCAATAATAACAATATATCTCCTTTGATAGGTACTCTTATTACAGAAGGTTCCTCAAGTACAGTTTAAACTCCAATCACCTGATCACTACTTAAGGATAGAATCGTTACATGAGTATCGGTCTTATTCCAGAACGGTGATTATTATAAACTTTAATTCAACAACATAACACACGAATTTGACCTGAATTAAAATATAAATCTCTACTCAAGCGTAGTCTGGACCACACCAGAGTGATTTATTGTTACAGATCAAATCTGTGATCAATAAATCTCTGCTTGAGGAACGTTCTAAAATCAAAGCTCAACTCAAAACTAGTTTTAAACAGTGATCAACGCTTGAGTATCGTTCTGTAATACGGGCCGTAGAAAATAATAACCTAGCTCTTTAATCTGATCACATTATTCCAATTTATATATTTTATTGAAAATATAAAACAAAATAACTTTATTTCGTGACTTGATTTTTTCTTCTTAATTTTAATGATAAACTAATAATTCCAAATATAATTATTATTTAATTTCCTTCTGTTTTTGTGAACTTTCGGTCATTCCATTCACTCTTTAATAATTTTTTCAAGATGTACTGGTAACACCGCCAATTCAACTTAGATGCGTCAAACTCAATTATTAGAGCTGTCAACAAGTTTTCTAAAATAAGAAAAAGATAAACACAGAATAAGTTTTATGATTTTCTAAACTAAAATTTGTAAATTTTAGTTATAGTTAGGTTTAGGTGGGTGTACAAGAGAATCGGCACCACTGTCTCATTTGGACACGGGGTTGCACTTACCCCAAAAATACCTCCCCGATTACGAAAATCCTAAATAGATTTAGAGATTTTTTTGCGTCAGTACATTACTGTCGAGGCCTGAAATGAAGCAATTATCCGCCGAATAATATAACTTCCGAAGTGATTTTAAGAAGTTTTTTTAAATAAACGAGGCCGTTAATTGGTATTTCGGCCAAGACTTGTATATTACTTTTCTCTCATCATCTCATATCTCTCATTCAGCCTTTATAATGATAAATATGTTGTACCTAAAAACACCAAATTTATGTAGATAAGTGTGTACCTATACTTAAAAACCTCGGTAGCATAATTAAAAAAAAAAAACTGTCCAGCAATTCATATTATTGTCGTGTTTGATATTACTGGCCTGTTATTTCACTGCGTACGAAAATTAACAGATTGCTGTATTCTTTTTTTTATAATGAATTAATTTCTGAGCAAGTGGGAGAAAAAGCATTCATCAGTTCTCAAGAACTTCCACAAACAATTAGAATAACTGCAGGACAACAAGTTTGCTCTCAAAATGCGAGAAGCCGCTATTGTGCTCGGTGGAACATCTGGAAGAACTTTAACTAAACTTAGACCACCAATGAGCTCCAAGTACGTAGTTATACTTAACTATGCTTTGTTATGTCGTATTCTTTGATAGGTAAATTCTTTGGTCTTACCATGTTGAAGATAATGTTTCACTCATATAGGTAGATAGGAAAGAGGTACTTAGGAAAGGAGGTACTTAGGAAAGAAGGTGCGTAAAGGTAGGAAACCCGCACAGGGTGCGCGTCCGAATTCTGATACGCCGCGTTTCGGTAGCTCTATGAAATTGTAAGTAACGAATTATATCAAGCGCTGTCGTATGAGTTTGCAGGTTGGATTGTTGGCATGTGGTAGGCGCACGTAAACTGTACTGAACGTAGCCTTTTAAGGCTAACTTGAACTTGCCTTGGTTCTAAGCCTAATTATTGAGTAATAAATATTTAAGATGAAGGATTAAAAGTGTTTGTTGGTTTATCTTTCTTTCACGCAGAAACGGATCGCCGTGATCGTTTGTAGGGAAATATACTACTTGACATAGGCTACTTTTTATCCAGGAAAATGCACAGTTCCTGTGGAATAAAGGACCACGGGAGCGAAGCCGCGGGTAAAAGCTCGTTTTAAGACTAGACTAGGTACTTATACCACCTTGTTCACACAAACAGCGCCAACGGTTTTCCACGTCTCAATGTAATCATCCGATTTCGATGATTTTTTATACAACGTGTTGATCTGTATTCGTGCCATATGTAAGGAGGTGACTATACTACTGATACTGAACACGAATCAATAAAAAAATCAATACTTACCAATTTTTTTTTTGCTGTTTATATGTACCTATTTGTAAACAAACAAATACCCTCCGTGTCGCGTGTGACACAAAAATGATTTATCAAATTTTTAGGTGAAATAACTTGACGTGCGTCAGGCTGGCCCGGCCCCGGTGGCTTTAGGTCGCGAGATATGTATTATCCGAATGTACTCCTCTTCAGAAGCATTTGTACTTACTACATTTTCAATGTACCGCTCTAATAAAAAAAATAGAAGCATTTGAAGGGGGCCGGGCCAGCCTGACGTTTTCAGCCCGGCCCCATCTGTACCACGACAACTACCAAACATGCTGAGAAAGTGGTGCCACAGAAGGGATGTACTCCGTAAAATACACGTACATAGTGCTTAATTTAATCTTAAAACCTAATATTTTCCGAGATATTAAGGTGTAAAAGGGGCCGGGCTGAAAAAAGGTATAGACAGCTTTAACTGGATAACCACGAAAGCTATAAATACCTATCCTAGGTACGAAATAATCTCCGGCGAATTTAGAACACTTGTACTGCTTTCGTTTCAAATTAAACCCTCTAAATATATAAATATAAGTAATTTAAATTCGGCTGGCCCGGCCCCTTTCAGTCGTTAATATCACTCTCAATATCATATCCATTTCTTTAAGAAGGCGATCTATGCATTCCTATACAGCAGTACATCAGTGCAGTTTGAGTCCTGTGTCTATCAGCCGTGTATTTGAGACGATAATTGAAATGTAAAATATGTTTGTATTTATTGATCGAGTGACCATCTTTCAAGTTCGAATTTTCAGGACATTATTAAATGTTATCATAATTATTGAGTTATTGGTGCTGTGTAAAAAAATGTCCCGAAGATATTTATTTATTTTTATTTATTTATTTATTATTATTTATTTATTCTTAATCCTTTATACCACCTCAACAAAAAAATTCAACCAGTCCTCAAATACAGTCTAAGAGTTTTCATTTACTAGCACACCTGGAGGTTGGCATTCAATCATTGCCTGAGTAGTCTAGAAATAAATACAACAAGATTTTTGACATTGGAAAAGCGAGAAAAATTCAATTAATAAAGATTTTGTTTCTTTCTCGATAGAACCATCATGGAACTCATAGATCTACACAATAGATCTAACGAGAAATAAAGTTCTCAATAGATACACTTCTTCAAAAATTGGTTCTAATGTGAAAAATAATTCTCAATAGATCCATCATGGAGAGTCCAGATCCAAACTGAGTTACTGGTTCGCCAAACTAAGACATGAAGATGGAAAGTCTCATGAGACTGTAATTTCACCGGATGTTGATATGTTGCTCCGTTACTGCGTGAAAGGGATACAAACCAACAAACACACTTTCGCAATGGGACTACCTGTATATAAGTAGCTTATGTTACTTTCCGGATCAACAACAACACGATATAAATGTAGAAAATTACTTAAATCAAAGTGCTCCCAATTCTGCTATTACTGCATTTTTTTCCAAGCTCTTACGAAACTTGACCACTGACCACATATGTACCATTTTGGATAGCTTATAAAACGAGGATGTTATTTCTGTAATTTATACGCCAAATATCATATACATTTTTTTTCTGTAATTCTCTGCAATGTAAAGGGTACTTAGATGATTTTGTTTTATAACTTGTGATTTATGACCATTTATTTCAGAGGTTATGAAAATGTTGGCCATGAATTTTGTGTGATAGTAATTGATCATTCATCAGCTTTCAGGAAAGTGTCAATTGAGTGCCTAGAGCAGCATAAATTTTTCACAATTAGCATTTTTCCATCCGAAGAAGGAGAATATCAAAAAAATCTTAAACTGCTATAACTCGAAAACAAATGACTGATGCCCCTTGTTTCACGAGATCATTTTTGTTGCAAATGAGCTCTAGTATAACCCCTATCATGGAATAGGTCGAATTACAAATCATCCTGTATATTAGTAGGATTATGTATTGTGTCGTGTTTCATTAGTGTCCCACGTCCAAGTTAAAGTTACATATCATCTCCTCGGTCATTTATCAATACTTATGATGATGATAAATAATGTCCTGAAAATTAGCATTTGACTGATGGCCACTCGACCAGTACATTTTTAAATATTGATTATCTTCTCAAATACACGGCTGATAGACGCAGGACTCAAACTGCATTAATGTACTGCTGTATAGGAATGCAAAGATCGCCTTCTTAAAAAAATTGATATGATATTGAGAGTGATATTAACGACTGAAAGGGGCCGGGCCAGCCGAATTTAAATTACTTATATTTATATATTTAGAGGGTTTAATTTGAAAAGAAAGAAGTACAAGTGTTCTAAATTCGCCGGAGATTATTTCGTACCTAGGATAGGTACTTATAGCTTGCGTGGTTATCCAGTTAAAGCTGTCGATACAGTTTTCAGCCCGGCCCCTTTTAAACCTTAATATCTCGGAAAATATTAGGTTTTAAGATTAAATTAAGCACTATGTACGTGTATTTTACGGAGTACATCCCTTCTGTGGCACCACTTTCTCAGCATGTTTGGTAGTTGTCGTGGTACAGATGGGGCCGGGCTGAAAACGTCAGGCTGGCCCGGCCCCCTTCAAATGCTTCTATTTTTTTTATTAGAGCGGTACATTGAAAATGTAGTAAGTACAAATGCTTCTGAAGAGGAGTACATTCGGATAATACATATCTCGCGACCTAAAGCCACGGGGCCGGGCCAGCCAGACGCACGTATAACTTGACCTATCAACATTCTAAGGGAGATCTGAAAGTAACCAAAACTAAATTGATGCGAATGAGTTTCATCTTAATTATAGTACGCGCAATTTAACTTGGCCGGAGTGAGGTTGTCTCAAAACCACCGCAGTAATCATTTAATGGGTGTCAATTTAAAAAAAAAAAGTTTATTTCACCAACAATTTATACAACCACTTATAGCAAAACTTAAGGGCTAAAATTTACGTATACAACATGGGAGCATCTGTATCAATTGGAGCCGGGAAACATGCGCAGAAACCAACTTCACTCCGGCCAAGTTATCTTCATACAAGATAATATTCCCCTAACCAGGGGGTCTACTCCCGTTTGACGATATTCAATAAATCGTACGAATCATCGCACAATTTGCTACTCCGGTCAACCATCGTTCCCATATCGCATGCGATGATCTTGTTTTGAGGTTTGTTTCTCTGATCTCCGATCAGTTGTATGCGACTATAAACCTTAGTTTATATTTATTGTGCCTTTTTTATGTGCGGTTCTTTATTGTGTAGGCGTCAGTCGGAACGAAAGTTCGTACTTCGTTTGTCGTTCGTAAAACGCGAGTAGACCCTCAGGGCGGTTTGCTGATGTGATTACAAGAACTGTAATTTAATTTAGAAATTATATGTAGATGTAATAAGTGCATAATAATGTGGATAGTTTGTAATAAAGTCCATCCGCTCAAATAGTGTAGTAATTATAATTTTATTATAAAGGTGGGTGGTGATTCCTAAGACACTTCTAGTGATGAACAATCGCATTTAAGAGGCCCTCTCCCGGTCCGCCTAAATACAACGGAGGAGTGGTCTAAAAGCTTGTGTTTCGTCCAACGCAATGCCCGTTGACTAGCGAGCAGGTGAGAACGCAATAACATCGAACAAAATTAGTGCGCGGAAATTTCATAAAACTTGTTCCAGGAAATACGTGTTTTTGAAAAAGCCTTACAATTATGTGTAAAAAATGTTTGTTATTTAGAATTTCCATTACATGCGCAAGATTTCTATTTAGATGTTTTCTTTACTTTTACAATTTATGAGTACATAAAAAAAAACAGAGTTCGGGAAAATTTGTGCAAAAAACCTGACTTTTAGCCATGTACAGAATTTGTTTCATAAAATTAAAAAAAAATGTTTCAATAAAAACTTAGATATAGTGCACAAGATACCTATTTGATCAAAACATCACAAGAATATTTTTTTTCAACACACTTGCTCATAAAGTGACTCTTATTGCACCGCTTTTAGGTTCACAATGTAGCTTATAACGCACGCGTACTTTTTAGGGTTCCGAAGTCCTACAAGGAACCCTTATAGTTTCGTCATGTCCGTCCGTCTGTCCGTCTGTCCGTCTGTCCTAATCCTTTACAGCTTAATAACTTCTACAGTTATAAACATAAGTAAATGAAATTTTGTTAAAAAATAGTCTACTTATAGATCTCAATTTTAAAAGAATAAAAAAATCGTTTTTACGTATTTTAGGGGTGGCGTCCATACATGTGAAATGGAGATGAAAAAATTTTTTTCGCTGCACCTCCTCGTGTGGGGTATCAATGAATAGGTCTACTAAAATGAAGGTAATGTTTCATACACCACTTTTTTATCAGGTGTACCATCTGCGAAATATAGCGCGCCAAAGTGGCTTGCAATGTGTCCCCCCCCCTGCCATTTCTAAACTATGCAACGTAGAAAGTTATAATCTTCCACATTGATAGACCTTTATAAAAACTCTCTTTTAAAATTATTTCGAGTATAATGTGATTATAATTTTTTGAGTTATAGAGAGAAAACTGAAAAATACTTAAAACGTCCTAGTTCAAAGGTCATTGACCTTAGAGAAAAACGATGTTAGCAAATAATGCTCCTTTAGTTACTTTCTATTTGAAAAAAATCACAAAAAGTAACTTTGTGTTATGTTGAACACACTTCTTCAATTTGGCTTCTTGAATTTATCGCTAGATGGCGCTACTAACAACACGCTCCGATTCGCGAATGCTGCCGATTATTGCAAAAACTAAAAAAGCATAGCCATGAGCCCATGATTAATATTCGATTTGATTCGTTTGTAATTACACCTACTTAAGGAACCCTATAATACTGAGCATGGCCCGACATGCTCTTGGCCAGTTTTACATTATATTATCGCACTAGTGCTTTTTACTTTACAGTTTATTTTTAAATTGCAGCAAAGAGTTTTTATGCCTAAACAAAATTAAACGTTTTTGGGAATAAATCAACTGTATTAATTAAAATATGATAAATAAACATTTCATTTCATCAAATTATTTATTTTTGTCAACAAATTAACATTAATTTGTGTTATAAATATCAATTTATTCGATTTTTAATATTAGGCTGTTTGGCGGTTTCCTTCGACCACTTGCGCGCGCATACCTATAAGCTCTGTTTTTTCTTACATAATTAGTAAAAAATCTTGGCATGTCTTTTTAATGCAATTAGTTAACAATATTTAATAAAAGACACAATGTTAACAATTTCACACACTAAAAAACATTTTTTTACCTAATTACATGTGCAGAACTAGTAATTATATTTTATCAGTAGTTATTAGAATAAAGAGACGTGCCAAGATTGTGCGATTGTGGCATTTTTCGCAAATTCGATATTTATCTAAACTATGTTTATGTTTTTTCCTCGCAAGTGTGTTGAAAAACGTCGTATGACACGCGTGAGTATTGACTATTATACTCTCGGCTCCATTACGCCCTCGCCTTCGGCTCGGGCTGCAATCCAGCCTCGAGTATAATAGCCAACTTAGCTCACTTGTATCATAATGTACTATTACAACACTATAATCACGTACAAGCATTTGTATGGAAAGAATTACAGGTAGGCCACTCTTAATTGAACACAGTTAGCCAAAATCTCATTAAATTAAAATAATCTGCCTCCACATTTTTTACCACCTTTTATATTACATAAAATTCCTCCATTCTGGTTCAGTTTACCACTACCATTTGAGTCGACGGACTATACACATTATTGTATTTCACATATCTTGAAGGGATAGATAACCATAATTAGAAAGATCATCTATTATTGCTTCTATAATTCCTTTGTACTTATCCACAGCCTTCTCCCTTTCCTCCGTTGTGTTCCATACTTGCTTGCTACTCACATGGCCCTCTTCTTGCAAACCGTTCAGCAGCCACAGTGCAGTGTTGGCTGTTATTAAACAAGCTGGAGAAACAACCTTCAAATCGTCATCTAAAATTTGCCTAGAATATAGTTGTTGAGACTCCAAGCCAACTTCTCTCAACACTTTCTCAAATGTTTGGTAATATATGTCCAATAATTGGTGGAAACATTTGTGTCTCAATTCTGTGTTGGTGCTGCTTATGATAAGGTACAATGTGTCAAATGCTGGATTACATATTCGGGTTGTTTGGTAGTCTATTATACAGGCAGACACTGGCTTTTCATCCTGTAAAAAAGAAAAAATATAAAAGGTCTGGAGAGGTACAGCATTCAGTGTGCAAACATTGTTTGGAATTGAGATCTAGGGATGTCCAGTGATTGTAAAATAAAAGATGTGTTTTTATTTAGAAAGAACCAATCCTCATGTACTAAATCCCAAAAGTGATCCTAAATAAACAATACCTACCTCATATTTGTAAAGTATGTTTTCTTTCCAAATATCTCCATGACAAATACATGTATTCTGTACCGAATTGACTGCGGCTTCGTAGAACTTGGCACAGTTTTGTTTTAACTTCTGCAAAATTGGTACATATTTAGTGTTCTGAAACGTTTTCATTGCTTTATCTAATCTATCTCTCATTATAACCATATACCTTGCATTTGAATGTTCTGTTAAAGGAACACAAGTTTGTGATATTTCCTCATACAGCTTAGGCTTCTTGTTTTTAAGAATAAATGACAAGGCATGTAGTTTCGCAAGAGATTTTAAAGAAATGAGTGTGTGATCCAAGTCAAGAAACATTTCATGAGTATACGGCTTGTAGCCGTCTCAACACATGTCTTGCAGTGCTATTAGCTCTTTGCAGTATTCTTTCTGAACGTAATAACACTGAGGTGTGACGTACTGCAACAGTAGCGGGAATTGTTTCTGTGTTTCTTGATAGTTTGTGAGCACAACAGAATACACATAAACTTCTCTGGCGAACATGTCAGTTACTGCACCACTAGCTCGATACTGCTCATCGGTCGGAGCCAATTTCAAAACTAGTTTAATTTTAACTTCCATCCCTTCATGTCTATCCAACAAAACCACTGGAATTATTATTCCGAAGTAGTTCTGCGCAATACTTTCAAACTTTCCTCGAGTATAACACCAATCTTGTAGATGATTCAAAGTCGCTATTTTTCGTAATATTGCAGTGATATATTCTTCAGAAATGCCTGCCATTTTAACTCACTGCTATTACTTATCAGATAATAGTAAAAGCTTTGGTTGAAAACTTGAAAAACGCTTTAGAAATGTACCTAATCAAAGCCTTTATTAAAAACTTAACAAACGTAAACTTTGTTTTGTAAGCAAAAATGTTGACAGATAACTCAATATTTAACGTCACTGTCAAGTCAAACAGTCAGTTTATTTGTTTATTTATTTTATTTGAGTAGTTTTATGGCCCGGTTGCTATGACTTTTTATCCACGTCTTTAGACGTGCTAAAACCATTATTAGAACTAGTACACATTCTTTTCAGTTTTCTATGTAGTAGTAGATATGCTTTGGACGTTCCACGGTTGCAATAAAATAATCTCAAAAATAATAAATAAATATATAAATATCTTTGGGACATTTTTACACAGCACCATCTAGTCCCAAACTAAGCAGAGCTCGTGCTATGGGTACTAGACAATGGATATAATACTTATATACTTTTTTTTTGTAAATACATACTTAAGTATAATACATAAGAAACACCCAGACCAACACAAACACTTATGTTCATCACACAAATATTTGTGTCCTGTGGGAATCGAACCCACGACCTCGTGATCAGCAGTCCGACTCTCGAACCACTAGACCACAGAGGTCGTCAGAGAATAAGGGGATTAAATACATAATTACGCGGAGGATATCTCCTCTCCATCCGTTGCTGTCATTATCATATTCATAACATAACATCGCGCTTGTATTTTCCCCGAAGCGGTAGGCAGAGGTACCTACACCTCTCATATACATAGCACACCCACATTTTGCCAGTTACGATAGTAGTCCCCATGTAATAGGGAGCGAGCATAATGCCGTTACTGACGTAATAGATAATTCATAAGAAATTACGTCAAGAGGATGAGCATGATGATGCAACGTCTTGTCCATAAAAAACGCGGACGACGCCGACGCTTTGTCAGACATCAGTGATTACAATTTTAACGAACAAAAGTATGAAAAAGAGTTTTTGTTATTATTGATATCGCTGTAAGAATACATACAGAATGAGTAAAAATGCCTCATGCTTGCCCAAGTGGCTTGACGTGTGCATCAAGCTGCTTGAGAAAGCAAACGAAACTGCGTGCTTGCCGTCAATCTGCTTGCCCGCCTCCAAGTCCCTGTAGCATCTCTACAATCTCTAGTTAAAAGTACGAAAACAACAAACTATTTCAAAATCCAAAACTTACCCCAAAAACTTTTACCTACATTGTCATTTGTCTGGCAAATTACTGTTCCTATTAAAATATGCTAAACTGTTGAAATATTAATTAATTCGTTGGGTTAAGTTAGTGAGAAGGGTGAACCGCTAAAAGATTTAGGTAAATGTATGCAAAGCGAAAATGAATACGAGAGCCTTCATTTTGTAGATTTTCCACCTGCTTTTATCATGTCACCATGTTCAGCTAAATAATAAAGTATACCCTTGTATATACTGTATATACTGGTCTTAACTGTTCTCGTTGCCCATATATATGCAGGAATTATGGGACACTAAGTTATTAGACTTCATATTCAGAGACAGAATCTAAGCGTGATCTTATGCTTCCAACTGTCAAATAGCACTGAATGTTGACAGTTAGAAGCATGAGTTCACGCTATTCGTCTCTGAATATAAACCAGTCATGTCGAAGTTCCATCCTGTCAAAACACTGAGGTACTATGTACTACTGTCAAAATAAAAGTTTGTTGCTGTCAATCCTATAATGTTTTTGAAGTAAAACTTATTTAGGCACGCCTGACTTGGGGAGTAAGCTGGTGAATGCGTTACGAAAAGTGAGGTGAATGGAGGGGGTAGTGCGGGACGCGGGGAACGCGGCGCGCGCGACGGCCGGCCACGACACAGCGCCGCCGCGCCGGCAGAGCACACGGGTGTCGCGCCGTCATTCCTTTGTTCTCATTGAAATAGTATTGAGGGAGATGATTATAAGTTAAGCACACTCGTTTTATTTTATTTAATCTAACATTACCCAACCAGCGTTGGGTAGAACTAGGTTTACCCGGGTGTAGGCAGAATTAAAATTGATTTTAAAGAGACTTTACCCAAAGGGCTTGGGTAATCTTAGGTTTACCCGGGTAAAACTAAGATTACCGTTGAACCCGTTGTACTAACGATAATGATAGGTTCAAATAATTACTAACTATAAATTTTACTCAAAAGGATTAAAAGCAGTATAACGTTAGAGCATCTGGTAAAAGTTATAGCAAAGAATTAAATTAAGCTTTACAGAAACACGTGAGACAGCAGTTTTATGGCAAGCGCAACTACACGCACGAGAAAATTGCTCCCGTATACCTAATGGAGTGAAACGATAACGACATCTTAAAGAGATCTTACGCCAGATAATCTCGCTAATATCGTGCTACACTTTCAAATTACCGTGTTGGCTTTAAAGTTTTATATAGTTAGTTTCGATATTTTAATATCGTCGTATATTTTATGAGATATTGACCAATTTCAGAGTGGGAAAAACGTGCAAAATAATAGACAGTTAAATATTTCAGCTGCAGTGCATTCCGAGTTTTACATCCTGTACTAAGTATTGTAGTACTTCAGGTTCAGGCATGTTTGCGGATGCACAAGTGGATGATTTCCACGCCATCATACGCAAGAAAATTGCTTCTGTTGTGCAGAGGATCCAGGGGAGTGGCATTAGAATTCTGGAAATGAGAACGGGTAGAATGGACACAGCCGTTCTCGGTCGTTTCATCGATTCGCATGCAAGAGGTGCCAATCGATGACTCGACATCATTAATGTTCGACATATCTGTTTCATCAACTCAACCTATCGCAGTCCACTGCTGGACATAGGCCTCTCCCAAGTTGCGCCACAACGCTCGGTCCTCTGCCTTCCGCATCCAGTCCGCCCCAGCCACGTTCTTTAGGTCGTCGGTCCACCTGGCAGGGGGGCGCCCTACGCTGCGTTTTCCGATTCGCGGTCTCCACTCAAGGACTCGTCTGCTCCAACGGCCATCGGTCCTTCAACAGACATGGCCAGCCCACTGCCAGTTCAGCTTACTGATCCTACAAGCTATGTCGGTCACTCCTATCATCCTATCATATCTGTTTACTAAATAAATAATAAATATTTTGGGACATGTTTACACGGCACCATCTAGTCCCAAACTAAGCAGAGTCCTATGAGTTGTCCTATGGGTACTAGACAATGGATATAATACTTATATACTTTATTTCCATAAATAAATACTTATAATATATAAGAAACACCCGAACCAATACAAACACTTATGTTCATCACACAAATATTTTTGATCTGTGGGAATCGAACCTACGACCTCTGGATCAGCAGTCCCACAATCGAACCACTAGACCACAGATCGTTAGTATATATTCTATGCCACAGATGTCGTCGTAACTAACATAGTCGTTTAAATTTTCATGATCATAATATACACACCGGCACAATTAGCGGAACAGAAAAAAAAGTGAGACTATGAGATAATAACGCATATATTTGACGAAAATGTAATTAGACACAAAATAACAAATTGATTAACATCTTTTAACAACGACTTTGAAAAGTCTTCGTTATTTTTTATTGAAAAATAAAGAAATTTGAAATAAGTGAAATTTTTAGATGATTATAAACCATCACAAAAAATAAAAAAGTAAGCATTAAATGATTTAACAATAAAATTAAAGCAAAATTAATAACGAGTGTTTCCCCCTCTTGCTCTGATTACGGTTTCCATTCGTCTGGGCATGCTACAGATTATGTTATCGATGATTTCTTAAGGCAACCGCTCCCACTCCTCAAGTAATGCGTTTCCAAGTTCATTCAGATTGTTGGGGGGTGGCATTCTGGATTTAACCCTTCTTTTTAGCAAGTCCCAGACATGCTCTACCGGATTCATATCGGGGGAATTTGCTGGCCACTGCATCACCGGTATACCTACGTGGCTCAGATATGCCAGTACCGATTGTGCACTATGAGCACGAGCATTATCTTGCATTAGAATAAAGTCGTCACCAATAAATGGGGCAAATGGTACAACATGTTCTTCTAAAATGTCTCTGATGTATCGATCTGCTGTCATGGTCCCTCCTGTGACTATCACTAACTGCGTGCGAGCTCCCAAACATATCCCTCCCCAAACCATAATCGAGCCGCCACCATAAGACTCAAAATTAGACTGTATGTGGCGTTCTCCTTTGCGTCTCCATATTCGCTGTCTCCCATCGATCTGTTTTAAAAGAACTCTGCACTCATCAGTAAAGAGAACCTGCTGCCATTCTTTCAAATCCCAATGACGATGTTCTCGCGCATAGCTTAATCGGTTTACGCGGTGACGTCTTGTCACGTCGTGGCCGGTGTTGGGAAGCTCAGGCAGGAGAACTCGCAGGGTCAAAGGTTCGGTGGCTTGGCACACGGTTACACACGGAAGTAGGAGGAGAACAGGAACTACAGGAACAGAACTCAGGAACAACAGGAACTAGTGGTACAGGAACTGCAGGAACTAGTGGTATGGAGGTATGGAACTCCTCTGAGGTATGAGGGCACAGAGGGCCAGTAGTACGGAGGGCCGGAGGAGTGGTAGGTCAACTCCGACTATAAAACAATTGAGCTGCTGCTATGTCCATGCAGCTAGCTCGGGCTGGATTCAGGTAGGTAGGTAGGTTGGTAGGTCGGCACAAACAATAAAAACACAACAGGAACGTTTTGGGTATACTGTATCTCACTAACTGGTAACTTGATACATTGACTATTTGTTAATAAAATAATATAATGATTATAAGACCAGACACACGAGTGTCTTTCAGCGTACAATATGGAAAACTGAGCTAAAACAGTGGAAAATTAGCCATTTTTGAAAATAATTTTGAATTTTGAATTTGGATTGATTGAAGTATAATAAAGTGGCCAGGAAAACCAAATAGGGTGAGCAGCATAACGAGTTGGACCTCGTTACACTACCCGGGTGGGCCGGTGTAAAAAAATCTCTTAAAAGATTTTTTTACAAAACTTACTTAGTGTCACGTCGTGGCCGGTGTTGGGAAGCTCAGGCAGGAGAACTCGCAGGGTCGAAGGTTCGGTGGCTTGGCACACGGTGACGACGTGACACTGGCGCCCCACGTTGGGCGCCAGTGTCACGTCGTGGCCAGTGTTGGGAAGCTCAGGCAGGAGAACTCGCAGGGTCAAAGGTTCGGTGGCTTGGCACACGGTTACACACGGAAGTAGGAGGAGAACAGGAACTACAGGAACAGAACTCAGGAACAACAGGAACTAGTGGTACAGGAACTGCAGGAACTAGTGGTATGGAGGTATGGAACTCCTCTGAGGTATGAGGGCACAGAGGGCCAGTAGTACGGAGGGCCGGAGGAGTGGTAGGTCAACTCCGACTATAAAACAATTGAGCTGCTGCTATGTCCATGCAGCTAGCTCGGGCTGGATTCAGGTAGGTAGGTAGGTTGGTAGGTCGGCACAAACAATAAAAACACAACAGGAACGTTTTGGGTATACTGTATCTCACTAACTGGTAACTTGATACATTGACTATTTGTTAATAAAATAATATAATGATTATAAGACCAGACACACGAGTGTCTTTCAGCGTACAATATGGAAAACTGAGCTAAAACAGTGGAAAATTAGCCATTTTTGAAAATAATTTTGAATTTTGAATTTGGATTGATTGAAGTATAATAAAGTGGCCAGGAAAACCAAATAGGGTGAGCAGCATAACGAGTTGGACCTCGTTACACTACCCGGGTGGGCCGGTGTAAAAAAATCTCTTAAAAGATTTTTTTACAAAACTTACTTAGTGTCACGTCGTGGCCGGTGTTGGGAAGCTCAGGCAGGAGAACTCGCAGGGTCGAAGGTTCGGTGGCTTGGCACACGGTGACGACGTGACACTGGCGCCCCACGTTGGGCGCCAGTGTCACGTCGTGGCCAGTGTTGGGAAGCTCAGGCAGGAGAACTCGCAGGGTCAAAGGTTCGGTGGCTTGGCACACGGTTACACACGGAAGTAGGAGGAGAACAGGAACTACAGGAACAGAACTCAGGAACAACAGGAACTAGTGGTACAGGAACTGCAGGAACTAGTGGTATGGAGGTATGGAACTCCTCTGAGGTATGAGGGCACAGAGGGCCAGTAGTACGGAGGGCCGGAGGAGTGGTAGGTCAACTCCGACTATAAAACAATTGAGCTGCTGCTATGTCCATGCAGCTAGCTCGGGCTGGATTCAGGTAGGTAGGTAGGTTGGTAGGTCGGCACAAACAATAAAAACACAACAGGAACGTTTTGGGTATACTGTATCTCACTAACTGGTAACTTGATACATTGACTATTTGTTAATAAAATAATATAATGATTATAAGACCAGACACACGAGTGTCTTTCAGCGTACAATATGGAAAACTGAGCTAAAACAGTGGAAAATTAGCCATTTCTGAAAATAATTTTGAATTTTGAATTTGGATTGATTGAAGTATAATAAAGTGGCCAGGAAAACCAAATAGGGTGAGCAGCATAACGAGTTGGACCTCGTTACAGTCTCTCAAGTTTTGGGCCTTTGGCAGGTATATACGACCCTAAACCAACTTCTTCAAATCTCCTGCGAACTGTACGCTTACTTACTCGTACTCCTCGAACGTCTTCCAGTTCATTTCGAGCTTGTACAGCCGTTAATCGCGTATTCCTACGAACTCCAAGTTGTAAAAAACTGTCATCTCGCCTCGATGTACATCTTTTTCTACCTTGACCCCTCCTCCTCACAAGAGAATTAGACGATCTGTACCGCTGGATGCTACGATGAAACGTTGATACTGGTCGACGAAGCCTTGAGGCAATCGATCTGTAGGTATGGCCATTTCTTCTCATTTCATCAGCCCTAATGATTTCCAGTGATGTTAAGTCAGGCATAATAAAGAGCTTTTAATAAACAAAATTGCCTATAGAATAACAAATTTATAAAAAACCATTAAGTGCAATTTTTCAAAAAAATTACAATTACGTAGTTATTACTCGAACAAGTTGACAAAACGTATTGTTCGGGAAAATAAAACAAATGAATGAAAAAATGTATGTCATCTAATTTTCTATTTTCAAATTTGACAATAAATTAAAAAAATATCATAACTGGCCAGTTCCTCAAGTAAAAGATTTTAAAATCCTGCTTTTTTTGTGTTCCGCTAATTATGCCGGTGTGTATATAAGCATCCCATTATCGTCCATCTGCTGGGCACGGGCCTCTTCTCAGAATGATAATATATATATAATAATATATATAATAATAGTGCGGATTGGCAGACTACACACACCATCGAGAGTGCGGGTTGGCAGACTACACACCATCGAGAGTGCGGGTTGGCAGACTACACACCATCGAGAAGTATGGAGCACTCTCTGTTGTGCAGGTTTCCTCACGATATTTTCCTTCACCGTTAAAGCAAGTGATAAACAAATTCTGATCCGCACTGGAATTTGAAAAGTCGCAGAGTTACGGGCCGGCTTCGAACTCAGACCCTCCTGCATGGCAAGCAAGCGTTCGACCGCTAGACTGTCACTGCTTTTTTGGTTTATGGCGAACTTTATAAGGAGGTACAAGATCTACAGCCAGCAAGTATATTCTACTCAAACATTTTTCCGTCACAAAGACTTTACAAGAAAAGTCTTTGTTCCGTCACATCTACTCACAGAAACTGATAATTTATTGGCTTGTTAATGTATCATGTTCTAGATTTATGGCCTGATTAGATAGAGCTAAATTATGGCATAATGAAGCAGATAGTGCCAGTATTAGGATACCAATGTACCCACATTGTACCCATATTGTAACACACAGGATGCATGCCAGTGTATTGTACTTGCAGCGATTGGAGCTACGTGGCAATCATGGGTTCAAATCTGTAGCGACAGGTCAGTGTCCATTTGATACCGAGATTAGTCGACCTCAATAACCAAAGCGAAAAGATAAGTTTCCAGACAAGGATAAAAGTATTAAAGAAAAGTATTATAGCGGTTGTATTCACTGCCTCGATTATAAGTGTTGTAGATAGTTCGTTTTGTGTCGTAGGAAGTCAGGTAATACTACAAATGAAAGTTTTTAAACTTTCGCGAATTTCACTCATATTGAACTATGTTTATGGGACTTGTCGCGCACAATTAAATCAAAATATAACGAACATTTTGACTAACCTCGACGTTTCGGTCAAGTTGCATTGGCCGTGGTCACGAGCAGACTGAAGTATGTGGGTGTCATCGTCTTGAGCGGCGGGTGTTTTTTCGAACTACCCGCGGTTGGTTTTTCGTAACGTCGCTGTCCGTAACAAGATATGCTGAATCACGACGAATCAGGGGCGTAGCCACGGCCGTATCAGCCGTATCAATGATACGGGTCTCCTGACCTACAGGGGCCCAGAGGTTTTCCACAATCTCAAATTCCTATTGATAAGAGGCCTGTAATGAATGAATAATGAAAATAATGGCAGTTTCTAGTCTGTAGCAACTAGAGCAAATTAATGATTTGCATAAAACATAAACCCCCCCCCCCCCTTCGGCATCGCCACAGTCGGGTAAAAAGGGGCCCCCAATAAATTTTTATGCAGGGCCCATTTAGGTCTAGCTACGCCACTGCTCTCAGGGCATATACAAGGAAAAGCATATGTATGTAGGTAATACCTACTTAAAAATGTACTTATGTGACGTTCAAAAAACGAAGAGTTCTCGTATATTTGAACTGAATCGAATAAAGTCATTCGTGTCTGTGAGCTTATAAAAGAATTGAGGTAATTTGTTAAATTCGTACATCACTTGGCGAACCTTAAGGATAAGCGTATGCTGGGACGCAGGCGACGCAGCACAGCGCAGTACGGAATTCGCAGGGCAGTTCACGCATTGCTGAGGGGCGTCCTTGCTGAGGAGCGTCCGACGACCTCCGAAACCCGGGAGGGTGGTTGGGAGACCGTCGGCGCCAAAAAGAAGAAGAAGAAGGCGAGGCGGTCCGCTAAAAATAACGCGGAAAAAGCGACAAAGGCCGCAAAAAAGGAGGCTAACAGGCTCCGAGCACCCAGATCCTCGGCTGTCGTGCTCATATTACAGCCTGGAGCGGTGGAGAGGGGTTTGACCTACGCCGGGATCATGGCAAAAGCCAAGGCTGAGGTTCAATTCGACGACCTCGGCATACCGGGCCTACGGTTGAAACACACCGTAACCGGGGCTCGCTTGCTAGAGATTCCCGGCGCCACCAGCGGTCAAAAAGCTGACGCACTTGCCGAGAGGTTGAGGGCGTCACTTTTGGCAGAGGAGGTCCGGCTGTCCAGGCCCATTAAGTGCGCAGATCTGCGCATTTCGGGCCTGGATGACTCGGTCACGACCGAGGAGGTCGTGACAGCCGTCGCGAGGGTAGGCGACTGTCCTCCAGAGCAGGTGAAGTCAGGCGAGATTCGCGCTGGCTTCACCGGCTTAGGGACAGCTCTCGTGAGCTGTCCTGTTGCGGCAGCCCAAAAACTTATGGAGGGCCGTCGGCTGCTGGTGGGGTGGGTATCGGCGCAGGTGAAACTTTTGCCAGCCAGGCCCCTGAGGTGTTACCGGTGCCTGGCGGGTGGTCACGCGGGGGCACTGTGTACCACGGAGGTCGACCGCAGTGGTGTTTGTTTCCGCTGCGGTCAGCACGGGCACTTTGCCAGCTCGTGTTAGGCCGCGCCACACTGTATTATCTGTGCGGCAGCAGGCAAGCCGGCGGAGCACCGAGCGGGCAGTCGTCCCTGCGCCGAGCCCATTAAGAAGGGTAAAGGGGAGCGCAAGAAGGCCGCTCCCAAAGGTGGCAAAAAGCCGCCACAAGGAGGCGAGGGGGAGGCGTCAATGGATACCCAGTAATGGCCCCAAATCTGAAGAAAAAGAAAGAAAGAAAAATATTTATTTGACACAACTGAGACTCATACATAAGAAAGGATATACATGAACAAGAAATAGAAATAGAAAATAGAAATAAAATAAATATATAATAAATATATAAAATAAAATAAATATATAATAAAATAAATATAATAAAATAAATGAAATAGAAATAGAAAGAAAGAAAAATATTTATTTGACACAACTGAGACTCATACATAAGAAAGGATATACATGAACAAGAAATAGAAATAGTGAAGAAGTAACAAAGCGAGGAAAAAGTCATTGTCATCTGCGCCTCCTTCAAGCCAACATCAACCACTCCGCCAGAGCTCAGGACCAAAAAAAAGTTTGTGAAAAGTGTGTGGAGCAAAAGCTCCAGAGCATGGCGGAGTGGTTGATCAACGTCGCCGTGTTCGCCGAGCCGTACTATATCCCGCCCAGGGACGACTGGGTTAGTGATAGTGACGGTTTGCGGGCCGCTGCTGGTTCCCCATCCTTCGAGAACATCACGAGGGGTCGGGGACACGTAGTGGCTCTTTTCGGGGAGGTTGTGGTCGTGGGTATATATTTTTCCCCCAACCGATCTCTCGCTGACTTCGAGGATTTCCTCGTGGGGTTGGGCATCGTCGTCAGCCGCAGCCAACCTCACCCAGTTCTCGTCCTCGGGGACTTCAATGCCAAATCCACGGCTTGGGGTTCCCCGGCCACGGATGGGCAGGGTGAGGTGCTGGAGGATTGGGCTGTGGAGTCTAGGTTACTGCTCCTTAACCGGGGTTCCGTCCAGACGTGCGTTCGGCGGTGGAGTGGGCCCATAGTGGATCTCCATAGTCCATCTCGTTCGCTAGTCCCGCTGTGGAGCGCCATGTCCAGGGCTGGCGTGTGGTGGAGGAGGTGGAGACGTTGACGGATCACCGTTACATCCGATTCGACGTCTCCACCCAGACCTCTGTCAGCCCAGTCCAGGCGGCCCCGGTCGGGGTCGGTCCGCGTTGGGCTCTTGCCAAATTGAACCGGGAGGCCCTCCTGGAGGCCTCGATTGTACAGACCTGGGTGATAGCACCGGACAGGCCTGTCGATGTCGATGTGGAGGCCGGGTGGTTCCAGGAGGCGATGACGCATATTTGCGATGTGGGGATGCCTAGGGCTAAGCCCAGTCCTGTAAGGCGCCAGATGTACTGGTGGTCCTCGGACATAGCGTGACTGCGTGTTGCGTGTGTGAAAAGTGTGCTGCGCCGTGTCCTCTGGGCAGCTCCCGCAGTGATGACACTCGAGAGTCGGCTCCCGGCCTACGCGACACAGATACTTACCGAAGCAACCATGCTCCAAGAGTATCTGCGTCAGCCGGTAGGTGAGGGCACCATGGCTCCCCATTGACCCCAATATAATTGGGAAAAGGCGACATGTCTGCGTTTCATGTGCCTGAATCGCAGCTTACGCAGCTCTGTGCTTGTTCCATACGTTACAAAATCTGCTCTGCCCTGCGCTGCGGGGAACTGCGCCGCCTGCGTCTCTGCACACGCTTAGCCTTAGCCTTCTTTATCGACCTCATTTGTATTGCGATTCTGGGCTCCTTTCCAATGAGGCGTAGGGAAGTGTATTATCTGGCTGCCTGCTGTATTGATTTGAATAATCTTGAATGAAGTAGGGAAAATTTAGTTTCTAGTATGTAGCTAAAAACTGTGAATAAAACATCCCTACTGTTTGGCATATCTTAAGAATTCATGGTTTAATAAGATGGTGATATAAGACAGTCAGTACTTACATTATATTGAAAGCGTTCTACGTGGTCAGCAATCTACCTAGTATACATTTCTATATCCAGTAAACAAACAGCCTTGCCTTGTTTATAGATTTTCCGAAGCAAGCAAAGTGCAATGTTCGCAAATGATGTAACTAACCAATAAAAGTTTGAATCGATGTTTCAGTGAGCTGAAGTTTGGATGGTCGGTCACGCGAAAAATTCAGATTTCCTCATAGTTCACCCTGAAAAATTGCAATTAAATTGAATGATTGCCATCAGAAAGTTTTGCCGCATTTCCTGGTTGCAGCTTTTGCATGGAGGAGGGCACAGACATAGTAAAAAATATAGACGAAGTGCTGCGAACAACTTAAAATATCGATAGGGGATCTGAACTGTCTGTCCTAAACACAGGATACTTTGTTGCCTGTCTAGGAGAACAGTACTAGAGTACTCATTTAATCTAGTTATAGGGTAGACCCTTAAACTACATTAAATTAGTACTTAAATTGTAAGCCTGTGCTAAATTATGTCCATGTAATCTGCTGCCAAATTACGTAACTCACTCGCGATCGCAATCATCTGGATTTCAATTTACCTACATTGCTCCGTGTGTTTTGACAATCCGTGTTATCGGCAACTACGTACCACGCAATAAATGTTGCTTTAATTTCAAAATGAAAGCTAATTTCAAAGTGAATAAATTACACATTGCCCCACTGGTCCAAGTTTAACAAATAAATAAATAACTAAAAATAACAACCATAGTGAACCCAACAAAAACCGTTCTCCTCCATGTACAAACTTACAAACCAGCGCTCACACATGGACCTGAAGGACATTTGCTTTCGCGATGCTTACTGGACGATGCCGCGGCATATGAACTGAGAGCGGTGAGCACGGTTTGAGGTGCATGTGCGTGCGTGAGCGCTGGTTTGTACACGGACGAGCACGATTTTGTTGGCTTCACTATGATTGTTTGCAGCACTTCATCTATATTTTTTACTGTCTGTGGCTGAGGGTTGGTTAGGTTTTAAATTATCTACAACGCATGGTATAATAACACCAGGTAGTCTCTTCCCGTGACAGCTAGGTCACGTGATTGCCTCCGTACTACGTCATCGGCCGTGGAGCCAATAGCGGGCTGTTAGCGTGACACTTGTCAGTTTGATGTGCTGCCACTTTGTGAAAATAAATTACCCGAGCAAAATGCATTTTTTCATTTACTTTCTTCTATAAAGAATCACTTTTTAACTAGTAATTTAATATAGTTTCCATTATTAACTAATTAGATGAATAACATGAGATAACAAATAGTTAGGCTAGTTAGGAATTTATTTTATATTCATTATGAACAAAAATCTCCTTGAAACTAAAACTTGGGGCTTCTGATGCCAATGCATTCTACAAAATTTTATGATAAATCTTTTACTGTACAGGCTGTGCGTCTGTGGAATGAGTTACCTGTGTCTATACGGCGAGCTCAGTCACTGTTTTCATTAAAAAAATTAGTTAAAGAATACTACCTTTCCAAATAAATTGTAATTTATTAAGACATTGCCTATGTATCCAATCTCTATTCTAAATTGTAAGATTATTTATATATATATTATATATATTTATGATACCTATATGTGTAATATATTTTGTGCTATTTATTTATTTTAGTTTAGTAGTACGCCACGGACTGCCCCCATTATCTAGATCTTACGTCTTCTTTGTCCATCCAAAGGTTGTCTGGAAGATATCGCTTTTAGCGATAAGACCGCCCATGTACCCATAATTTGTACGTTGTTCCTGTTTACTACTATTTTCATGGTGTACAATAAAGTATATTCTATCTATCTATCTATCTCCTTAAGTATATTGAAGATATCAATCAATGGCAGCACTGATCGTGACGTAGCTTGGAGGCATCGCGCTGTCATTGCGGGAAAAGAATACCTGGTGAAACATCTTATTATACCATGCTACAACGCATTAGGCTGAAATTATACCGTGTCACATTTCAGATGTAAATTGCAACTGAGTCTACTTCGTAATTTCGCTGTGGTGTATGTCAAAGGCGGATCGTAAAATTAAGTCCATCATAATTCACCTAGCCGTATAGTGTTCTACCGCCATTTCATGATTAGCCTAACTCACGCATAGGCATATCGTGAAAAAGCTTATTTACAATCAAGCATCAGAGACTGACGTTTGGCAATCCATCATGCTACTCACATGATATAGCTAGCCACATCATCATATAGCTAGGCAGGTCGATTTTTTTTTGTAAATAAAATACCGCACTAGAGGCACTGGCCGCGCGTATAGGTAATTCGATTTATCACAGAAAGACGTTATTGCGTATCCCTCAGGAACTGTGTAATAGCCTATAACTAATCCGGATTATGGTCTATCTGTGTGCTAATTGTCATCTAAATCCGTTCAGCCGTTTCAGCGTGATTAAAGGACAAACAAATTAACAAACGAACATCCATAGTTACGCATTTATAATATTTGTAGAGCTTTATATGAAGAAATTTTATGTTCGGTATTTCATTTAAAAATAACGAGCTAACGATCTAGAAAAATCTATCAACTCAGACTCGCAGTCCACTGCTAGACATAGGGCCTCAAACAATGTTTCTTAATAAGATATCGCTGACGTCACCCAAAGACGTATAGTGGAGGATAATTTCGATACCACGAGCAGTGTTTACGGTAGCTTAGTGGCTAAAGCACTGGCGTACTGAAGCCAGGAGTCGCAGGTTCGAATCCTGCTCGTGATCGATTTTTTCTTTCCACAATTTAAATCTTTAGAATTCGCTTCGCATGCGTAAAATGCGTTAAAATAATATACCTCAGTGTCAAAATATTAAGTTATCAAAACTTTTTCTTGATTGTAAATAAAACAAACTTTCTAACTTCAGACACATTTAAACTTTGAATCTAGATTCTTGTAAAGCTTGTCTTTTGTGTCGCAGATTTTGCAATATTCAGCGGAGAATCTCGAGACAAAATCTGGAAACACCCAGTATTTACCTTGGGCACCAGGGCCACCCGGCAACATGTACCCTGCAGATACCTATGTTGAATAACAGAACATGACCCAAGAAAACAATCACTTCGAGTTCTGTGTTTCGCTTCTGAATTGTTTTATACGAATTTTGTGTTTTCCAACTTCAATGCATTTATTAAATTAGATAGAACTCGGTTTTACCAATCTGAAAAACTTTATCTTTGTAACAGAATAATTGAAAACGTTACGAGCTACATTCAACATGTTGATATTCTTTTAAATAACCACTAATTAAACTTTGTTTATCAAATAAATGGCGTTATTGATGTTTTGTTTACTTAATTATCACTTATCTGCCTATGTTCCAAAACATAAAAAAGCAAACAACATTGGTCAAAGCATTCGTATGTTATTCATTAGGCATAACTAGCAGCGGTAAGAGATATTAAGAATAGAATAGAATAAAATAGAATATATTTATTTGCATAAAACATGGTATAAAAAGGTGTTATAAACTTAAATATGTGATAATTCATGTTTTGCTTAAAATTCAAAAGCATGCAAAATTGTAGACATTATAGTCTTTGATCGAAGAATAAAAGCAAAATTAAGCACCAGCGACAATAAAATCCAGAAAACCCAGAAGTCTACTAAAGTTCCCGAGGTATGCGCTAACGTCTTTCTGTGATAAACTGAATTATACACGTGCGAAGCAACGGGCAGAAGCTAGTATTCTATAAATTTGTGAGCATGAAGGTTGTGTAGGAAATTTTGGCGGTCTGGCTAAAATTGTTAACTGAAAAAAGTTTCTATACAATTAAGGAGTTTTTTGACATAACACATAACATAACATCACACCTGTATTTCCCCGAAGGGGTAGGCAGAGGTGTAATAATATCTACACCCACATTTCGCCAGTTATGTTATAGTCCCATGTAATAGGGGGCGAGCCTATTGCCATTAACCGGGCACAAATCCATACTCCGGGCTGCTACTGAAAATTTTCTAATGAAAAAACCCAATAACACTTTGCCCGACCCGGGAATCGAACCCAGGACCCCACGCTCAGCAGTCGCGCTTGCGACCACTAGACCAACGAGGCGGTTTTTTTAATGTAAAAATAATTTAATTTGATTGTTATTATAATGAATTCTTAGATTTAACATAACCAATAATATTACCTATAAAATTATTGTATGCCCAAAATGGGCCGATTGATGTATCTAACACTATCATGAATGTATAACAACTGTAACCACTCAATCAGAAACAATAAAGTTTACTTACATACTTACTTACTTGTACGTAATTATGTAATGTATTATGATTTCTATTTTGATATTGTGTAGGTATACCTAGACTATGTTTATTTTTTTATACCATATTTATTTTACGTTATATATTAGTTTATGTATGAGTATATATATATATATATATGTAGGTATGTATATTTATTAGTATTACTTGACACACTGTGTCTACATCTCTTTGCTTCAAATTTTCCTCTCGCAGGTCTGCTGGAAGAAATTTCTTATAGAAATAAGCAGTGCCTTTGTACTATTCATTTCTATGTATTTTAATTTTATTTATCTGTGTGTGCATAAATTTAATAAATAAAAAAAAAAAAAAAAAAATTACTTACTTTTTCTGATGACATGACCTTTCTTAACAATCTTCATGTACACACGTTTATCCGTCACACTATACGTATACTAATACACTAATAAAATATACCGTGTCCTTTCAGTAGCTATAAAAACTTTCAGGGATGATTACCATACACCTACTCATGACCTATAACATAGCTAACTCCACCCAATAAAAGGGCACGGTGTTTAACCCTTAGGCAGGGCACGGTGTTTAAATTTACCTAATTAACCTTAAGTAGGAACCCATGTAAATCAAAAGGTACTAAGTAAAGTTCAGTCGATTAGCCTATACGTAAAAATTATAAATAAATAATTTATTATATTAGGGACATGTTTTCACAGCACCATCTAGTCCCAAACTAAGCAGAGCTTGTATTATGGGTACTAGACAATGGATATAATACTTATATACTTATTATTTTGTAAATACAAACTTGTAATACGAAGAAAACACCCAGACCAACACAAACACTTATGTTCATCACACAAATATTTGTGTCCTGGGGGAATCGAACCAACGACCTCGTGATCAGCAGTCCGACACTCGAACCACCAGATCACAGACGTCGTCAATCTGACTATCCCTCTCGCCTTCTGCTTACCACGTACAGTACAACAAAAAAATCTAACGCCTACTCCACATTAGCGGCTGCGAACCCGTGAAAACTATGCATTGCTCTCGGAGTCACAGTATAATCATAAAATAAAATGTACATGTACGTTTTTGCGGGTTCCACCCGTGAATGTGAAGCGGGCTTATAAACTTTTTATCTTTGTCAACGCTGTGTCGGTCTGATTTTATAATGTAAAGACGCTTAAATGTATTCAAAATAAATTAGACAATCCAAAGTTCTGCCAGAGAAGCAGTTTTAAAAGTTTTAATTGTATTTATACCTTAAGCCGCACTAATGGCGCCACTCTTTTATTTACTCTCATAAAGATATAAAATATTTTTTTATTGCTACGCATGCGTAAATGATGCGTTAATTAAGATACAAGTGAGCTAAGATGTACAATATATTTGAGGCTGGATTGCAGCTCGAGCCGAAGGCGAGAGCGTAATAAAGCCAAAAGTATAATGAACATTGCTCAGGCGTTTCAAACGGCGTTTTTTAACACACTTGTGCGGAAAAAAATACATAAAGATAGTTTAGACAAATATAAAATTAATTTGTGAAAAATGGCGCGCGTATTTCTGTAATCGCACGACGTGCCTATTGTTGAGTGACTTATAACTATGCACGCGAAGGTGGTGGAAAGAATCTGCCAAACTAACTACTACTAATATTAATAATATAATTAGTAGTTTTTGTTATTTATAGCACAAATAAATAAAATAAAAATGTTAATTTATTGAGAAAGGTAAATAATTTGATTCAATGAATTTTTTATTTATCATATTTTAATTAATACAGTTGATTTATTCACCTAAAAATGTTTAACTTTGTTTAGGCATAAAAACTCTTTGCTGAGATTTAAAAATAAACAGTAAAGTAAAAAGCACTGACGCGATAAATTAAGGTGAATGCTTACAGGGTACCCCGCGAAATTCAAAATTTTTGGGGTTTTTTGCAAATTGTAGCTTTATTTCGCGTTGTATATCGGTCAAAATATGATTGGCGGAAATAATAACAATATATCTACTGAATAATACTCATAAAAAATATTAACCTAGCTCTATTAGCTGTACTAGCTCGATAATATTATTTTCGATCAAATTATCGATTTTCGAGCTTATACAGCTTATAGAGCTAAGTTAGTTGTGGATAATC
Organism: Asteroscopus sphinx; assembly: GCA_949699075.1. NCBI lineage: Eukaryota > Metazoa > Arthropoda > Insecta > Lepidoptera > Noctuidae > Asteroscopus > Asteroscopus sphinx. The sequence continues at coordinate 11,848,832 of OX453022.1, read as the reverse complement.
AAAAAAATCGGATCTTTGCGAAAATCCTAGGACGATTGCAAAGGACCGGATAATTGGAATCTATGAAAGTTTTTCGTTATCATCCGAGCTATTATTAGGATCATTGCAACATACTGCAACAATGATTACCATCACACTAGATGTTTTGAGTACTCGCGGCTTTTTGGCATACTGTCGATGTGAATGAAGTACGGGCTTGGATGCTTCACTTATTGTTTAGCGAGATGTGTCCGCCTTTTTTATTCGTACGAGGCTTAGACCGTCACGACGACATCCGGTCTAGGAATGGAAATGGTTCAATCCCTCTTTTAAAATAAAAAGTTCAGCACTGTTTATTTTTCACGGTTTTTCACTTTTACATTTCTGTTATAAGGTCCAGCTATCCAGTCATTCCGTGATCATAGCGTGGCATTTATCATCATCATCATTTCAGCCGAAAGACGTCCACTGCTGGACATAGGTCTCTCCCAAAAGGGGGGGATATGCCATAATCACCACGCTTGGCAGGTGGGTTGGCGATCGCAGTTGGTTGGTTACATACTCAGAGAACGCTGCTGCCCATCCTCTGGTGAATCCCTTAGTCGCCTTTTACGACACCCATGAGAAGATAAAGGGTGGTGCAATTCTTTACGTCTGGCAGCACACGGCACACAACACATGCGTGGCATTATCACAGTATCTATACATACTCTTAGATAGATTATCGTCTACTCAAACAAAACCACCAACTTCAGTTCATCGTGATATCTTTTTAAAACTAAATTTCTTTGATAACTCAAACTAACAGTGATTTTGTTCAACAGGGGTCCCGAAAGGTCGACTATAAAAAGTGAATTTATTTTCGCTACATATTACATAGACGCCATGGGACGGGAGTAGTTTCACGTCTGTTGGGAGACGGGTCATGACGTAGCTGCGTAGGCCGCGTAAGATCGTGCACACAACCACTGCGTGAATATTAACGAACACCTCCTTAGTATAGAATAGTATAGTATAACGGGCTGGTTTCCGCAACTCCACATCCAAGCATGTATTTTGCGTACGGGTGGGAACTTACTCGATCCACCCCAACTCTTCGAAAAAGACCAGTAACGCCTTGGTGTTGCTGGTGATCTCTCTGAGGGTACCTGGGTTGCTGAAGTACTTGGCCCTGTATGTGGCGACCTCAGGGCAGTCTAGAGGCAAATGGGCTGCTGTCTCGTCTTCCACCATGCAGGCTCTGTATAGTGAGCTGTCCGTAACACCTATGACAAAAAGATGCTTGTTAAAGGACCCGTGGCCAGTTATAGCAGCTGTGACTGATTCGTATAATAATAATTCCTTCTACTCATATAGATATATTTTAATGAGATAGCTTACTAATATACCTAGTATAGTATGTGGTGTCGCTATTAGCGATAAGACCGACAATGAATCCTTTTTTTGCCTTGTTTAAGGCCTTATCGTCGCATTCCACCCGGTGCTACAAACTCATATTCCTTCCAGATGTATCGAGAAGGACCAACAGCTGTCAGACACTGGAGGAGGTTTTCTGGCCCAACACCCCAGCCAATGTACCCTAAATTGACATGTTGATTGATCCTAAGTTGTTCTATCTATTTTTCTAGTAGTAGGCAATAATATATTTTGACCATTACAATTCGTTCAGCACCCATTTGAGATTATAATGAAAACACTTGAGGCCACTTTTTGTAGTCTCAAAAGCTAATGTAGTTTGGTTTTGGCATACTACCATTTATCAACTTACTTATGCCTGAAGATTGCCTTTGCCTCGACTCCAATGTAAAAGACAAGTAGTCACAATCAGATTGCCTTGAAAACAAACACTATATTCATAAAAACATACAATTTTAAAAAGCGTTGCATTCAGTGATTAAGTATAAGCCTTAGGGGATGTGCCTGTAGTTTTTAGTACCTATGGATTTCTACAATAGCCTACATTCCGAACAATACGTAACACTGAACAACGAAAATGAATGAAAACCATCTTTTGATAAAAATGTGCATCGCAGAATAATATATTTCTCCGAATCAGTGATATAAAGGCAGTGAATTTCTATGCATTCATGTTCCTCTTTTCTATTCATTTTTTTCCTAACTCACTTTTCCTCACTACATTTAAATTACGACAACTTCTCACGGCCAATGAAAGAGATGCCTTTATGCAAAAACTTTTATAATAAATTTTCGTTTTAAACTTTTTTATTAATTTTTACCCGAGATTAATGACATTCTGGCTTTGGAGAGACGCTTCGGTGCTAATATTTTTTACTAGCTCAACTCCGTGCTCAGGGTTGTACATACAAAAACAACCGATGAGAATATAAGACTGTGTTTAAAACTTCACTGTCTCCTTGCTTGGTCTGGTGGTCGCAAATGTGACTGCTAAATGTAGGGTCCTGGGGTTGATTCCCGGGTTGGGCTAAGTTTTATTGGGTATTTTCATTAGGAAATTCTCAGTAGCAGCCCGGAGTCTTGATTTGGGCACGGTTAATGGCAATAGGATCTCCCCTTATTACATGGGAGTTATAACATAACTGGCGAAATGTCGGTGTATTTTACACCTCTGCCAGTTGGCCTACCCCTTCGGGGAATAAGGGGGCGTGATGCATGGGCGCCGGCAGGGGGGTGCCAGGGGGTGCACTTGCACCCCTTGGGAATCTCGGGATCAACAGGAATTATTGAAATAAAAAGCCGTCTGTTGGTTTCTCTGTTAAGTTCATCCCATTTATGCTGGTGCTATCTGGTGTGGAGTAGAAGTACTTTAAAGGGTGCGTTCAGAGAAGTAATGGAAATCGATTAATATCGATCCCGGTACTCCTGGCCCACCAACTTAGAATTTTTAAATTTCGATCGTCGTGAACAAATAGGTGTGAGCCGTGACGACTGGGTACCTATAAAATAAATTCATAATGAATAGTCCGAAATTAGTAAATGTCACGAACATTCCGACTAAAATTTCATCTTTTTATTAACAATCATATACCTACGGCAAAGATTGTAAGAAAACTAAAATCTGCACCACCTGGAAATTATTTCTGCCGGCGCCCATGGCGTGATGTTATGTTTAAATTTCATAATAGAGTTGTCGTGGAACTTGGTTTATCAGTACATGTAGTCAAAAGTGCATATAGATCAGGTTTAGTGAATATTTTGAAGGCAGTAAGCGGACTAACGCAGGCTACTCTAGAGTGGGACCATCGCGTTGCCTTACTTATGAATATTAATAAGTCCTCGACTCCACAAATGAAATTTTCTGAGCATTTTTCTCTTACACTAGAACATCAAGATCGTCGGAGACACTTCTGCGGATGTGCCCTGACAATGGGAACGTACTCCCGCTTTGTTTACGTACGTACTAGACTGAAAATATCATTTTCATATTCTACTACCCACACGCAAGATACTTGTTTGTTGGAAACAATAGCCCACCACCCACACTTTTTATTAATACCTATATCTTGGTTTATAACAAAATAATTGCTCAAATACATTATTGCTCTATCAAGTTTTAGTCGCTACGAAGTAATGACATTTGGCAGTTATTTTATTATCAGTAGGTACTTATTAGAAAATTTACATTTTATAAAAAACCTACCCTTTCACGGCCCTTGTGTATATAAAAATCGTGTGTATGTATGCTTTAAATGTTATCCTTAGCAGACAATTTGCACAGGAGTGTAAATTGGTTACCCGCCGCGCCGGCGACCGACGCACGGCCTGGCCCGGGCGTCGTATTGCCAAACTATATTCTACTACAGACCCGAGTTGGTTTGAAATCGAGCGCAATTTGCTTTGAGAGTCGACGCCACCCTTGAAGCCCACACGAGGGGGCACGGGGGCGAAGCCCCTGATAAGGTGGTTCGGGAGGCGAAGCTCCGTAATAAGAAACAACTTACGGCAGATAGCTGCTAGTTAGGTTAGGTTATGTTAAAACAGTGACTACACCACGCACGAGCCGAGCGAGCGAAGCGAGCGGTAGCATGGCAGTAGCCGGCAAATGCCATAAACGATTTGCCAATCACTTTCCTACATCTATAAAATGTGTGCTTTAAGCTCAAAGCAATAGGTAAATTTATAGAAACAGCCACTAGTGGCTGTTTAGACACTTCCTACAGTTTATTGTATAGGTACTTTCAATTGTACCAAACTGATAATAAATATTTTATCAACTCATAAGTAGTACATTTAGTTCAATTTATTTTACAAAATATAAAATATATTTATAAAATATATTGAATACAATTAAGTATACCACAAGGTTGTGGTTTGCTTTACAAACATGCAAGCAAACTTATATGTAATTAGCTTCAGCATAGTGGTTATTTTAACGAGCACAAAGTGATCCAGTACAGACAATGGATGTCTGTAGTGATATACAGTTTAGCAATACGCGCCCGGGCGCAGATTGAAAAGTAAACCGATTGGGCCACGTCGGGCCTGTTTATTTGCCGTAAGTGGTCGACTATGGAGTGCTCCTCCATTTGTTTTTATTACAATACACCCGTGCTTAAACCCCTCTATACTTTCTCGTTACTTCGGACTGAAACTTTCCACGGCTACAATAAAATGTTCGCTTCTTGAATTCAAGCGATTTTAAAGCTAACAACAACTACGTAAATAAAACATTGATGTTTTAACCCTTTCCCTGTCTCGTGGCTCACATAATGTGATCCTCGCGGACAGCGAACCTGTTAACTTTGAGTTGTTATAGAGGAAGAAAGAATGAAAAATTATTTCTTTGGGTCTAGAGTGACGCGCAAAATTAACAAAAAAAAAAAAACAGGATAAAAGAATCGAAGAGTGTCGTAACGTAAGATAGGTTAATTTACGTACAGAGCTATTAGTACTACTGAGTACCTAATACTAACATTATAAATGTGAAAGTATGGATGTTTGTTTGTCCTTCAATCACGCTGAAACGGCTTAACAGATTTGGATGGAATTTGACAAACAGACAGACCATAATCCAGATCAGCATATACGCTACTTTTTATCCCGGGAAAAAAACTGTTCCAGAGGGATGCGTGATAAGTTTGTCTGTGATAAGCCGAGTTACATGCAGGCAAAGCCGCGGGCAAAATCTAGTTCATCATAAATATTAGTATGGTTACGACATGACGGTATCTTACTTTTCAAAACCCGAAGTGGTTCCCAATTTACACAGACAGTTGGTCATCATCGTAATCATTTCGCCGAAAAACGTCCACTGCTAGACATAGGCCTCCCCCAAGCATCGCCACAACGACCGGTCCAGCGTATTCCCGCGACCTTCACCAGGTAGTCTGTCCACCTTGTGGGGGGCCTACCCACGCTGCGCCTTCCAGTGCGCGCTCGCCACTCCAGAACTTTACTGCCCCATCGGCCATCCGTTCTGCGAGCAATGTGCCCCGCCCACTTCCACTTAAGTTTGACAATTCGTCGGGCTATGTCAGTTACTTTCGTTCTCCTGCGAATCTCCTCGTTTTTGATTCAATCACACAGGGACACTCCAAGCATAGCCCTCTCACACAGACAGTTGGTAATATATAACAATACATACATAACAGACAGCATCCCTAAGGATTCGGATAAGCACATGCAACGACCGAATGAGAATTAAACAAAGGCATCAGATAATGACTAATGTAAGCACAGTAAGCCACTCTGGTGACACTGAGACCAATTTTCCGTACGAATAAACTTACTGTCTTCAGACAAACGTCTAGTCTACGAGGCAACACAATACAATACATTTGATGCATTACACATGGAATTTAAATTTCCATACAAGTTTAGTCGTGATCTTGGAACGTGCCGATTAAAAACACGAAGAAGTGTTTTTTTATTTTATTATCGTATAGGATGGCGAAACGAGCTAAAGGCCCACCTGATGTTAAGCAGTTACCTTTGCCCATAACAACTGCAATACCACCTAGGCTGTTGCCTAAATGGTACCGCAAGTCGGTTCGCCAAACTGAGACATGAAGATGGAAAGTCTCAGTGATTGTAATTTCACCGGCACCCGTACCCTTCAGACCGAAACACAGCAATGCAAGCATCACTATTTGGCGGATAAGTAGGGTAGTAGTAGGTAGTAGTAGGTACGGTAGTAGGTACGGTAGTAGGTACGGTAGTAGGTACGGTAGTAGGTACGGTAGTAGGTACGGTAGTAGTACTTCCCCGGACGAGCTCTTCCACAAAGGAGCTCTACTACTACTAAAAACATACAAACTAATTTGACAACACTAAAATTGTTGCCATCCCTTTCTTGTATCTACTATTAGTAAAAGAGAGCGATAGTTTAAAATAAGTTTAGTTTGCGAACGAGAGAATCAACACCATTGTAGTAGAGACTGAACAACAATCAATTTTAATAAATACTACGAAATCATTGAAAGCTCAATCAATTTTTCAACCAATTCAAAAGTCAACAAAGAAGTTTGTCTGATTCTGCTAACGTATTCTCGTTTATAATGTCATTGAAAAGTTAAAGAAGTTTTGAAATCCCTGATGAAAAGTATTGACAAGAACTTTTCCCACATACAAACATTCACTTATTCACTCAATCACTCATATTAACATCTATGACGAAATTATAAAATTCGTAGAACGTCACGCGTTATTTAGCTGTAAATGATTCGTAGCACGCTCTACGCGGCTACGCATGTCTACGAATATGCTACGAAGATGTCAACGCTCTAACTTGCGGCGACACTTAAAATGTTCTAGTGATTTCCACTATAAGTAGATACCTAAAATAGCTATTATAACACTTGAACTGAAAATTTGAAGACAAGTCCCGCCAATTAGACGCCAAACTTTACCTACTATAGAAAGTTCTTAATAGCTTTGCTTGCGCTCTTAAACAGAATCAAATTCTATAGAATAGCTCAAATTCACTGTTAAATTTTAATTAAGGCAATTATACGTATTTATACTGTTATAGTATCAAACTGAATGAAATTTAAATATTTAAAGTACTTTATTTCAAAGTTTTCATCTTAATAGTAAACGTAAATGTTTTAGAATTAATGACAAAATAGTTTGATTCTTACAATTTTTGAATTAGAATTTAGCCATTACTTGATTACGTCCTACAATGAATTAATAACAAGAAACAATTTTTAACATAAACATGCATTATCATTCTTCTGTACGTGTGTTTGTCACATAACTCCTCCTAAACGGCTGGCTGGACCGATTTGAAAGAAATTTTGTGTGTATATTTTAATGGGTTCTTGAATCGTTTGACAATACAATTGGACCCGGTAGGTGGCGCTGCTGTCGGTATGTCACTGATCTTTTCCTAAATGGCAGGGGCGATTTTAATGATATGTGGCGCTGCTTTTCCGGTCAGAACGACGTCTGCACCTTATATACATTTTTTTATCAGGTTGAGTTTATTAAAATAAAAAATAATCTCTTTATCGCTAACATATCTATATGAAAAAATAAAATATCGATTCTGGAACGTGGAATCATTGTTCCGATAATTGTCACGACCAATGGCCTAATGGCCAAGAGCCTCAACCAACACCTTAAGAGGCTCTCATTAGGTGGCTGGGTCAAGGGCTTGATGCAGAAAGCAATTCTTCTCGACACGGCACGTATTGAGAGGAAGTTCTTGTCTCTGGAACCCTGACCACCTGTAGCTTAGACCTTGTTCCAAATGCCGGTAGCTTACAATTTTTTTTTTTTTTTTTTTTACAAAAATATTTAACACCGGGCGGAGTGCATAACAACATAACATAACATCGCGCCTGTATTTCCCCGAAGGGGTAGGCAGAGGTGTGATAGTACACCCACATTTCGCCAGTTATGTTATAGTCCCATGTAATAGGGGGCGAGCCTATCGCCATTGACCGGACACAAATCCAGACTCCGGGCAAAAAATCCAGAATCCAGATTAAAAATATTTAATAATATTAAATATGGTATATTAAAGGGAATAAAGGACATAATAAAAATCCTCTTTATTTCACACAACATAAAAGCACAGAATATTAAATATTGTTTGTTTTGTCTTTCATATTACATGGGACTTATAACATAACTGGCGAAATGTGGGTGTACTATAAACCTCTGCCTACCCTTTCGGGGAAATACAGGCGTGATGTTATGTTATATTGTTGCCTTTCATACCTACTTAACACTTACAAAACGTCGTCATTACACTTAAACCTGGAATGTAACATTTAAGTTTACACGACATAGATACACGACATCAATTGAACAGAGAAAACCAAACAATACAATTCCAATACAATACCCAATTTATTGTTGTATCTATACTAGAGCAAGGCAAATACGTCAATCCAGCCGTCCAGCGTCGAGTTAGGAAGCGCCCCTCTAGCCTTGAAGCAATTAGAGTTTCGCCCGTCTTACCGGCACACTGCCAGTAACGAACCGTTTCCTGGCAACTTGGACCTAAATAGTATTTAAGAAATAAAAAACCGGCCAAGTGCGACTCGGACTCGCGCAGTAAGGGTTCCGTACCAACCATCGACCTGATACCCCATAGAAGTTTTGATACCCCATTAGAGTTTCGCCCGTCTTACCGGCACACTGCCAGTAACGAACCGTTTCCTGGCAACTTGGACCTAAATAGTATTTAAGAAATAAAATACATAGTTTTTTTTTTTTTTAAGTTCCGAGGAAGACAAATAAATTGACATGTTGTTTTTTTTTTTGCTAGGATTTTGTATCGTGGGTGAATTTACAGACACATATCTCAAGTACAGAAACACTCAAACAACTTTATTCCGTGCGAGAATGGAACCCGTGCGAGTCATCTGTCAAATCGAAACAGTCACGTCCGAGATAGACAAACAGACATGTTTTTTCTTTTCTTTTTTTTCTTACTTTTCTTTCAGACATGTTTTTGCTTTGCTAAACTATTGAAACGTAGGAGCGTTTACAGACATATATCTCAAGTATAGAAATACTAAACAACTTTATTCCGTGCGGGAATGGAACCCGTGCGAGTCATTTGTCAAATCGAATCAGTCACATCCGAGATAGACAAATAGACATGTTTTTTCTTTGCTTTACTAAACTCTTGAATCGTAAGAGCGTTTACAGGCACAAATCTCAAATACAGAAATTCTCAAACAACTTTATTCCGTGCGGGAATCGAACCCGTTTGAGTCATTTGTGTACCATCGTCGACCGCACCAGTACACAGTTCCCGAGGCGTGCACGATAAATTCTATATAAGGTTTTTTTTTCTTACTAGTCTTTAAAAAAAACCGGCCAAGTGCGACTCGGACTCGCGCAGTAAGGGTTCCGTACCAACCATCGACCTGATACCCCATAGAAACTGATTTAATTTACGAGAGTTTATCAAAAGACATCAACGCACAGGCGCGAAATATTATATTTTGCATCTCTTTCTTACGCAGGTACCACCACATATGTCCATATTTATTTAATTTTTAGTATTTGTTGCTAAACTACATAATATGCACTATAATCTGACTAAGTTTGACGCTGGTATGTATTACCGTTTTGAAGATAGAGCAGGAACAAAAACTTTGAAAAAAATGCATGCTTTTTGAGGTTTCTTGTATGTTTTTAGTATTTGTCGTAATACCCCACATAGCAACACATATTCTGTGAAAATTTCAACTGGTTATCTATTACCGTTACAAAGATACAGCCCTGTGATAGACAGACGGACGGACGGACAGCTTAGCGAGAGTAATAGGGTCCCGTTTGGCCCCTAAAAACAACCTAATCTATATGTAACAACAACATAACATAACACAACATCACGCCTGTATGTACCCGAAGGGGTAGGCAGAAGTGTATACTATACACCCACATTGCGCCAGTTATGTTATAGTCCTATGTAATAGGGGGCGAGCCTATTGCCATTGACCGGGCACAAATCCAGACTCCGGGCTGCTACTGAGAATTTCCTAATGAAAAAACCCAATAACACTATGCCCGACCCTGGAATCGAACCCAGGACCCCACGCTCAGCAGTCGCGCTTGCAACCACTAGACCAACGAGGCAGTCAATCAATCTATATGTAAATATCTACATATAATAAAATAATCTTATCTAATCAGCTCCCCGATTCAGAACCACACGATAACCAGTTGTCGACCGATTCGGTTTGTTATCTCTTTTTCTCTCGTTGCGTGAATGATCAGACGAAGCGAGATAACAAACCGAACCGGTCGACAACTGTTATCATGGGCAAAGGTAACCGCTTAACATCAGGTGGGCCTTTAGCTCGTTTCGCCATCCTATACAATAAAAAATAAACACAAACCCCAGAACTAGACCCAGAACAACTGTCTGTAGGCCAAACAAAAATAATTTGTTCCGTGCGAGAATCGATCACACGACTCGTATAGCACAGAAGCTAATCGCTGTCACAGTATCATCATGACACAGATAAGCGAGCGGGACTTGTAGTAATACATAGGCAATAATAGATTAGGAGGTACTGCAGTTGTTATGGGCAAAGTGGGAAGCCCGCGAAATTCATAATTTCTGGCGTTTTTGCAAATTGTAGCTTTATTTTGCCTGTGGTCTGGTGGTTCGAGTATCGGACTGCTGATCACGAGGTCCCACGACCCACGTTCGATTCCCACAGAACACAAATATTTGTGTGATGAGCATAAGTGTTTGTGTTTGTCTGGGTGTTTCTTATGTATTATAAGTATGTAATTACAAAAAAAAAAAAGTATAATAAGTATTATATCCATTGTCTAGTACCCATATTACAAGCTCTGCTTAGATTGGGACTAGATGGTGCTGTGTAAAATGTCCCAAAAATAATTATTTTATTTATTTATTTTAATATTAATTTACGATCAAATTATCGATTTTCGAGCTTGTAAAGCTTATAGAACTAGGTTTATGTTTTTGATGAGTATTATTCAATAGATATATTGTTATTATTACTACCTCGAATCATATTTTGATTGATGTACAACTTGAAATAGAACTACAATTTGCAGAAAACGCATGAAATTTTGAATTTCGCGGGCTACCCTATAGCATTCACCATAATATCAAGTGGGCCTTTAGCTCGTTTACTCCGCCTACACCATGAAAAATTGAGCCGTCAAATAATTGATGTTTATTTTTCTTTCAATAAAACGTAGTACCCTTGACCATATCATTCAGTATGCTGAGCCTTGACATAGTCGATTCCCCCACATTGAGGTCACAGTAATGTGTTTGCTGACAATGACGTCCTTTACCGACAGAAAGGTGTTAAAATTATAAATTGTGGAACGAAAAATGAGCAGGATTCGAACCTGTGACTTCTAGTTTAATACATCAGTGCTTTAACCGCTAAGTTACCGTGAACTGCGTGCTCTGGGTATCTAATTTATGGTTTATACTACACCTCTTAAGGGGTCATTGCACTCATCATTATGAACAACTTTTACTATGGGACCAATACGAAAATCGCGAAAAAAAAAACTGCTGATCCCTACCAACATTTTGTCGATTTATGTAAACATAATGATGAGTACAATGGTAGGAGGTATAGTACAAACATCGAAATATATGTTTACATGAATATATTATGTTTGTACGAAGTACGTAGAGATCGTTGAGTATAAACTAAAAATAAGGGTAATTGTAGACGTACCTAGCACTTACTTACCTAGTTTATAATTATCATGTTTTTTGTGTAGTGCAATAAAGAGGATTTGTATTGTATTGTATAGGTACGTCTTTGGGTGACTTTGAGTCGTTCGTTTTTGGGTGGGATTTATATCTTTAGATTTCACTCTGCATGCGTTTAAGCGTTAAAATAATAGACTAATTAGTAAGGGTAGGCACATCTTTACTTAAGAACACGGTCTGTTTCTCAATAAGAAGTTGCTGACGTCACCCAAAGAGGTATTCATCAAAGTGGGATATAAATTAGATACCACAACCAGAATACGCTGGCATACGTGCCCTCCGCACCGGAACACAGCAATGCAAGCATTGCAAGCATCACTCATCACCGTTTGGCGGCTGAAATAGGTACGCTAACACGCGATTGCCCGTTCTCCTTCGAATATTTATTTAAGTGTAACCGGTTTCGGCTTAATCTTAGTAATTTATGCAACCTTATACAGCGATTCTAGCTACTCCTTGGTTATTTGAATGCTACAAAATAAAGTCAAGTTATCATCACCACTTTATCAGAACCTACAACGATTTTTGGAAATAATTCAAATCTCAATCCGATATCGATTTTTTAAATTGCCAAGAAAAAAGCACACTTTTTAATGAAAACATACCTCAATGCACAATTTTAATTATAATTTTGATTAAGACGCTGACAACAGCCAAATACCCCAAATAGGCTTCTTTTAAAAACATTTTTAGCTGTATCTATTCAGTTTGTGGCAGTGAAAAAAATATATGTTAATCTTGATCGTATTTTCTGAAACTGTTTTGTGCCCAAAACACGTTTTCTTGAAGTTTTCTCGATAGAAAAGAATTGTAAACTAACCTCTTAAAACATGCTTTAAAGCAAACAATCTCTATTATTGAATAAATATTATAAATAAAATTAAGAAAACATTTGAGAAAGACAATAATCTAACATTTGTTGTTTCTGTTTTTCAAATAAGCTTTTAGTTTTTTATTTATTTTTTTAAATGTTAATTTTCATTCAAGTTGAGCGGCGTATCTGAAGTCCCTCGGCTCGTTGCCTCATTGCCTCTCTTTAAGTTCTGTACGAAACGACAGTGACCGCAGAGGTCTGATTTTTTAGGTGGTGTCAGCCTCTTAATGAGAAATATTATGTCCAGTCCTAAAAGCATTGTAAAAAAACCGGCCAAGAGCATGTCGGGCCATGCTCATACTGAGCATGGCCCGACATGCTCTTGGCCGGGTATAGGGTTCCTTAAGTAGGTCTAATTACAAACGAATCAAATCGAATATTAATCATTGCTATTTTAGTTTTTCCAAACAGCGCCACCTAGCGCTAAATTTAAGAAGCTAAATTTAAGAAGTGTGTCATCAATATAACACAAAGTTTCTTTTTGTGATTTTTTAAATAGACAGTAACTAAAGGAGCATTATTTGTGAGGATCATTTTTCTCTAAGGTCAATGACCTATGAACTAGTATTTTTCAGTTTTCTCACTATAACTCAAAAAGTTATAATCACATTATACTCGAAATAATTTTAAAAGAGAGTTTTTATAGAGGTATATCAATGTGGAAGACTATAAGTTTCTACGTTGCATAGTTTAGAAATGGCAGGGGGGGGACACATTGCAAGCCACTTTGGCGAACTGTATTTCGCAGATGGTATACCTGATAAAAAAGTTATGTATGAAACATTACCTTCATTTTAGTAGACCTATTCAATGATAAAAAAAAGCAGCAGGGGGAGCAGCGAAAAAAAAATTTTCATCCCCATTTCACATGTATGGGCGCCACCCCTAAAATACGTTATCAAGATTTTTTTATTCTTTTAAAATTGAGATCTATATCTAAATCATTTTTTAACATAATTTCATTTACTTATGTTTATAACTGCAGAAGTTATTAAGCTGTAAAGGATTAGGACAGACGGACAGACGGACAGACGGACGGACATGACGAAAGTATAAGGGTTCCTTGTAGGACTACGGAACCCTAAAAAGACATATTTATTTGGTACAAGACACACAAAAAATATAAATAGATGCACTGTGTCTAGTGACTACGCGACAGTACCAAATAAGGCCAATTCAGCATGATGCAACTAGTGCCTAACGCCGATTTTCAACTTCGGCATTGAGTTGGCTATAGATAAGAATTGTAATCTCATCGAGCCAGTTTATCTTATCTACCCACTATATCTTCACATCTACCTATATCAATACCAGTTAATTCATGTCGCAGATACCGTTCCCGATAAACCTCGAGGGCCCATGATAATACGAACCGTCCCTCATTGGGCTACAGTGGCGAGCAAAAACTCCTCAGTGCCTTCCCCTACGAATGGGAAATTTATCCCATGAGACAGATACAATTTGTACCATTCACGGACGAATAAAAAAAGGTGGACGAAATCTCGCTAAGATAAGATAGAAGAGAGAGAGAAGAAGAAGCACTTAATTTTTTCCTAAACCCACTATAATTTCACATCATAATATATTGTGATTTTATTTGTGACAACGACTACCGTCACACGAGATTTGTTGCGTAATCGTGGCTGTTTGTCTTACTATGGGTGTGAATGTGTGCGTGGCTTAACGAGATTCCGTCCACCTTTTTTTATTCGTCCATAGTACCATTAATAGCCGTGTGAAAGATCAAGCCACAGCGTTATTATTCGACGAAAACATTATTTTAAGGATCTTTTCTGGTGGATTATTATTTGATGATTATTGTTTTCGTTTATATGTTGTTGTAACTCTTAAATATTATTAACTTTCTGTACTACAACATGTATGCAATAAAACGTTTGCGATTGTGACATCTACGTTTTTAACTGGTGTTTTTTAGGATTCCGTAGTCCTACAAGGAACCCTTATAGTTTCGTCATGTCCGTCCGTCTATCCGTCTATCCGTCTGTCCGTCTGTCCGTCTGTCCTAATCCTTTACAGCTTAATAACTTCTACAGTTATAAACATAAGTAAATTAAATTTTGTTAAAAAATAGACTTTATATAGATCTCAATTTTAAAAGAATAAAAAAATCGTTTTTACGTTCTTTAGGGGTGGCGCCCATACATGTGAAATGGGGAAAAAAAAAATTTTTCGCTGCACCCCCTCGTGTGGGGTATCATTGAATAGGTCTACTAAAATGAAGGTAATGTTTCATACATCACTTTTTTATCAGGTGTACCATCTGCGAAATATAGCCTGCCAAAGTGGCTTGCAATGTGTCCCCCCCCCCCCTGCCATTTCTAAACTATGCAACGTAGAAACTTATAATCTTACACATTGATAGACCTTTGTAAAAACTCTCTTTTAAAATTATTTTGAGCATATTATGATTATAAATTTTTGAGTTATAGAGAGAAAACTGAAAAATACTTAAAACGTCCTAGTTCAAAGGTCATTGACCTTAGAGAAAAATTATCATAGCAAATAATGCTCCTTTAGCTACTTTCTATTTGAAAAAATCACAAAAAGTAACTTTGTGTTATGTTGACGACACACTTCTTAAATTTGGCGCCATCTAGCGGCGTCAAACAACACTCTCTGGGTCGCCAATGCTGCCGTCAAGTGCCGTCTATTACATTTGGCACTGTATAGCGCCATCTAGCGGCTACTGACATCACTCTCTGAGTCGCCAATACTGCCGTCTATTGCAAAAACTAAAATAGCCGTGATTAATATTCGATTTGATTTGTTTGTAACACCTACTTAAGGAACCCTATAATACTGAGCATGGCCCGACATGCTTTTGGCCGGTTTTTTTTTCCTAATCTGAATACTGAAATGTTTGAAGTCTTTCAATTATTATTGACCACGATATTAGAGATAGGGAGATTGCCATTCTGAAGTAAATTATAATAAGTTTCGGGTTACTGGCATCTCTATAGATATTGTAAATAAATTTTCACATTATCTTTACTTGCTGGGCTCACCCAGTGTCTCGGATAGATAAGCATAATCTTTACAATGTTATGTGACAATTTTAATGTTGTGGATAAAAAAAATGGTGGGATTGCATTCTCAACAGTTTGTTACTTACGAAAAATCCTGAAATAAATGATACCAAGACTACTGATTGGCGTAGACGGGTTTATCGGTAAAATAACGTTTAACGCATTTTGAGGTGTCCTCCCAAGGACAAGGACATAAAAAGGTTCATCTTTATCCTTAATGAACCTTGACTGGCTTTTAGCTCCGATGAGTCCGATGACTGCTTTACCTCTACATATATCTTACTTGTATTATAGGTAACTCTTACTCCACTTTTGTAAAACTAGCTGAAGCTCGCGGCTTCGCTCCCATGGTATATACAACGTGTAACGCAAAGGGTATATACATATCAAGTGCACGGCTTGTTTGGATCATAAAAAGTTATACGGCAAGGGTTTTAAATCCTTTATCTACATATAAGGAACATAGGAGAAATTCCAACATAAGAAACCAAACACTTCAAACTGAAATTTATACATCACTAGAACCTATATCTTAATATTAGCAAGTTAGCAACTGACGTGAGAAGACGAGAACTGACGTGACTGCCTCGTTGGTCTAGTGGTCGCAGGCGCGACTGCTGATCGTGAGGTCCTGGGTTCGATTCCCGGGTCGGGCAAAGTGTTATTGGGTTTTTTATTTAGGAAATTCTCAGTAGCAGCCCGGAGTCTGGATTTGTGCCCGGTCGATGGCAATAGGCTCGCCCCCTATTACATGGGACTATAACATAACTGGCGAAATGTGGGTGTATTTTACACCTCTGCCTACCCCTTCGGGGAAATATAGGCGTTATGTTATGTTATGACGTAAAAGATAATGACCTTCGTAGTGCAGTTACACGTTTTTTATGATTTGAATACAATAAAATTATGAAATGAAAAATTTGGGTTTATTTTTGTAGCGCCACAACATCCATCATCATCCTCTGCCTTCCGCATCCATTACTCCTCTATACTGGCAAGGTCACGTATTCCGGCTGCGATGACGTAGTACGAAAATGCCGGCTTCCGGGATCGGCCGGAATATGGCTGATTACAATTTATTTGCCCATATGTTGTGATTCGCGCCATTTTTAGGCATTTTTAAATTATTTAATAATATTTGATATACAATTTGAAATACTAATTACCAATCTGCGGCACCAGTATTTTCTAAAAATATTAACGTTATTTTACAAGACAGAGAGGTAGGGTAAAGCAATAGACATGTTCCAATTTTGTTACATAATATGCACCTTTTGACTCTAGCAGCGATAATAAAACTTCTGTTGAATTCATAATAAAATTTGTAAACGAAAAACCAGACACAAAGTTTTCCTTGAGCTTTTTGTCAATTTTCCCAAGTGTATCTAGAACCGTGATTAGAGTTACCATTTCAAAACGGAAGGTTGCCTGTCGAGGGTACCTAAAATGTTTGATTTTTCAAAAAAGGCTTGTCTGTGATAAAATCTGGTAAAACGCAATATTTAAAAAAAAACTGTTACCTAAAAACGCGTGCGGAACTCAAAAATGTCTGTCTCAGATGAACGCCGGCCGCACGCCTGGCCTGTCAAATGCGGCAAATGCCTTTCATATGATAACCCTAACTGTGATACGTTACTCGTTTCTGCAGAGAGAACAATCTTTATTCAAGAATATCTTGGCAACGTACCTACCTAATCCAAACAAAACTTTTTTACTAAATGAGTAATTACTACCTGCATCGAAACAATTTTAATTAATAAAAAAATTGTATGGTAGATTAAAATATTTTTTTAGAAATATCTGTAAAGACGCTTGTCATCTTTGTCTTCCTGCGACCACGAACGCTGCAAAGCTTTCGAAACGTCAGGAAAACAATTTAAATAATATACGCGATATAATCCGGTTAAACTTGTTTTATTATAATAAAAACAGTATTTTAATCCACACAAACAACAAAACCTCAAAGGGTCAAAACAAAAACCGTCCAACTTTTTAAAAGAAAAAATAGTTTAGCGCGCACCCGCGCCCAAACAAAACAACTTTATGAATTTAGAACAAAGGGAAGGCTAGTCATTGTTTTCATATAACGGGACGCCAGCAAATATCTGAGATATAAATCATATAGAGGAGATATTATCAATGAACGAGGGACGGGGATCCAACCTGAGAGCGAGTGTGACTGACGGAGACCTCTCGAAGCTCCGAGACTTGCTGAGATTTCAATATGTCAACCTCCGTCGCATCTCTCTATAATATTACGAGCAAGGGAATTCACGGTACTTTTGCCTATGCAGTGCAAAAATTTCGTGATGTAGGTGAAAAACTTTCATTATAAGTAGGTACTAGGTAGATATCACCTTCACGTATAAGTGCTTAACAAGCTTGTGGGATATATTGTCTGACAAAAATATATTGAAAAGAATATTGTATTTTTTTTTCTTTGCAGTAAATAGATTCCAGTTAAGTAATTATTTTATTATTTTCAACGCATTTACACATATTAACTCAGCCTATCGCAGTCCACTGCTGGACATAGGCCTCTCTCAAGTTGCCACAACAGTCGGTCCTTTGCCTTCCGCATCCAGTCCCCCCCCCAGCCACGTTCTTCAGGTCGTCGGTCCACCTGACGGGGGGCGCCCTACGCTGCGTTGGCGATTCGCGGTCACTACTCAAGGACGTCTGCTCCAACGGCCATCGGTCCTTCGACAGACATGGCCAGCCCACTGCCACTTCACTGATCCTACAAGCTATGTCGGTCACTCCGGTTCTTCTCCGGATAATCTCGTTACGGATTACATTTACGCATGCGATGCGAAATCTAAATATACTAATTGTGGCAAGAAAAAATCGCCCACGAGCAGGATTCGAACCTGCGACTCCTGGCTCAGTACGCCAGTGCTTTAGCCACTAAGCTACCGTGAACACTGCTCGTGATATCGAATTAACTTCCACTTACGTCTTTCGGTGACGTCAAAGCATCCCGTTGAGAAACAGTCAGTGTTCCTCAACCAACCCGATTAACTTTGCAGCTTATTTTGCCTATCCTTACTGATAATTATTAATTAAGTTATTGCCTCGTTGGTCTAGTGGTTGCAAACGCGACTGCTGAGCGTGGGGTCCTGGGTTCGATTTCCGGGTCGGGCAAAGTGTTGTTGGGTTTTTTCATTAGGAAATTCTCAGTAGCAGCCCGGAATTTGGATTTGTGCCCGGTTAATGGCAATAGGCTCGCCACCTATTACATGGGACTATAACATAACTGGCGAAATGTGGGTGTACTATTACACCTCTGCCTACCTCTTCGGGGAAATACAGGCGTGATGTTATGTTATGTTATGTTAAGTTATTATTTTATTATTTGTAAAGCATTTATGCATGCGAAGCGAAATCTAAAGATATAAATACCGAAAGACGTAAGTGAGAGTTAAATTCGATACCACGAGCAGTGTTCACGGTAGCTTAGTGGCTAAAGCACTAAGCGTACTGAGCCAGGAGTCACAGGTTCGAATCCTGCTAGTGAGCGATTTTTTCTTTACACAATTTATATATTTAGATTCCAGTTCCCTCTCTCTCTTTCTAAAAGCGTTGCCTCACTCTAGGAATTTCTAAATATTTGTTCCGTTCGGGAATCAAACTTGCTACCCTGATAACAAAGGGCCAGCAATTAAGAAAATCGATACAAAAAAATACTACAAAGCAGCATTACCAGCTGAAACACATATCACATCAACGTTTGGATAAATCCCAATTACAATGATAGACGTTATTTCTCAGTCCCGCCTTATTTGATGTAATCCAAGATAAACCAACTCAATAAACGTAGAGGTCCGTTTGTGGGAGGCATGCTCAAGATATAGGTCTGCTCCTTAGAGAGCAATCACGAAGAAAGGTTGGCCGCAGGGGTCTTAAGCCGAGCACAATCAAATTTAGCTGCATCGCGGCCGGGTTAATCGAGGATTAGGTAAATTGGCCCGGATACACTGATGGGAAAATCTCCTTCATTTTCCTGGGTTAGCTGATAAATAATCTCATTAACATCTTTACGACATTGAAATCTGGTATTTTATTCACGACAGCTTACTATACTTGCTACGTGTTCCTTCTTCAATTGTTTTTCTTTAGTCATTAATTTATTCATTGTCTTTTTACAAGAAAATGTCTTAGCCAACGACCACCATAGACGCCTCATAATAGGCGACCGATGTCTGCACCACATCTATGAAATTTCACTAATGTCCACTTACACGATTGATTTATTTTATTTTATTTATTTATCACAATCACCACTACCATTACAGGACACTCCCAATGTGTTAGTGTGGTCCTTAATTATGCCAAACATAACACATAGAATGTATTTTTTGTGAATTCATTCATTGAGCAGGAAAATAAATCAATTCTCTCAGCTATCAAAACCGCCGCGATCCGTCAAAACTGCCGCGTTAGTGAATAGCCAATAGCCGCCTTGGTAGGGCCAATTGGATTGCAGTACCCCGCCTCAGCTAGTGGCAGAATTTATTGTACGCATTATATTCAACTTTAGGCGTCTATTGGGTTGAATGATCGTTGGTCTTAGTAAAGACGTACTTGTGCTTAAGGCCCATACAAAACAAAAGCAGGTCAATAGAAGAACTGGGTATGAGCAGCGCGGCAGACGTCACACTAAAACGTAGGCAGTCTTAAAGCGTTTTGACGACGGGCCCTTGCTTGCTCAGCATTGGTGAAAGGCGAATATTTGGACGGAAAACAGTAATTTCTTTCATGAAATTCCTTGCTCAGAAATCGCAGAAAAATTGTTCGGTTTCGGTATATCAATAGGTCAGTCTGAGGACTGTCCTACCGGTAGAAATACCGAAAAATCGGTAGGTTAGAGACCACTGCTGGGCACACCGGAGCAGGAGAGGGCGACGCGTCAGTGTGACATCATAGCGGTTATATTGTATGTATAACAACCGACACAACATGTAATATTGAAAGGAGTTCTTTGGCGGGCCCGTCGTCAAAACGCTTTAAGACTGCCTACGTTTTAGTGTGACGTCTGCCGCGCTGCTCTTACCCCGTTCTTCTACCGACCTGCTTTTGGTTTGTAAGGGCCTTTACTCCACAGGTCCTTTACAAATATCAATTCAATTGCACAATTTCATCGCGGACCTGCGACACAGATTAGTGATCTATGTACAATAAAAAAAAACAAAAAGAGAGAGAGAAAAAAAGACAAAAAGCAACATGAATATTGACTTATATTTCACTCATAAAAGTCGAATGTCAAGTTCAATTGTTTGTTGTTTACGTCTCATAGGAAACACCAAGTAAATATCCACACGCCTTACATATGCAGCGTGCAGGTCACCATAGATGACTTATTGTCAAATCAACCTATTGAAGGTCTCGCTCAAGGTGAAGCGGCAATGAAAATTTAACGCAAGGTCGACTCAATGCTTGCGTAGACACAATTAACTTGTCATCTTTGAAATATGATGATGTGCCGCCGCCCTTAGCTCGTTAGGCTTCCTTGTCGAGAAAAAACTTCTTTCAGCCAGTGTTGAACAACAACTTTTTGAGGCGGTCATAAACTGGAAAGATACGCCGCAGAAATGACGTACTACACCAGTAGCAGTAACAGTTTATTTCCTATGACGGTACCCGTACCGAATGGCTTCCCTGTTCAAATGGATGAAAAGCCAAGAAACAAGATTATTTTCTTGGATGTTACGCCGGTCCGGACGCCTGCGAAGCCGATTTCGCCGAATGCTGTAGTTCCGTTGAGAAACACGCTGATAGAACCACATATCTCTAATGATATTATCTATGAAAACATCAAGCCCGTGTTTTCGGTACTGAGAATAATGGGGGTGCTGCCTATATCGAGACCAACACCTGGTATCAACCAGTTCCAGGTAGCATCTTCATCGATGCTGTACGCTATTCTGGTGTTCTGTTCACTGGTCAGTTACGTGCTGTATTTATCTCTCCACAAAGTCCAGATCCTTCGTACAGCGGAAGGAAAATTCGAGGAAGCTGTTATTGAATATCTCTTTACCGTCTACCTGTTCCCGATGATTGCAATCCCGATTTTGTGGTACGAAACCAGAAAAATTGCTAACGTTCTCAACGGATGGGTGGATTTTGAGGTAAGAGTTTTTTTTTAACTTATATCCCTCCTTTTGGCTTTGCCGTAGTCGGGTAATAATAAATAAATCCCCATGAGTAAACCGTTTATACCAAACAATGACATCATCATCATTACAGCCGAAAGACATCCACTACTGGACATAGGCCTCCCCCAAGCATAATCGCTACGCTTGGCAGGCGGGTTGGCGATCGCAGTTGGTTGGTTAAATGCTCAGAGAACGCTGCTGTCCATCCTCTGGTGAATCCCTTAGTCGCCTTTTACAACACCCATGAGAAGAGATAAGGGTGGTGCAATTCTTTACGTCCGGCACCACACGGAATGACATAAAACTTCCTAATTTCTCTGGCCTTTCTCAAACCAGATTAAGCCACCGAAATTATAAGTGCTTAATATTATATTTGCCTCAATACAATCTACAATTCTTTATTTAAAAAAAACCGGCCAAGAGCATGTCGGGCCATGCTCAGTATTATAGGGTTCCTTAAGTAGGTGTTACAAACAAATCAAATCGAATATTAATCATGGCTATTTTAGTTTTTGCAATAGACGGCAGCATTGGCGACTCAGAGAGTGTTGTCAGTAGCCGCTAGATGGCGCTATACAGTGCCAAATGCAATAGACGGCACTTGACGGCAGCATTGGCGACTCAGAGAGTGTTGTTAGACGCCGCTAGATGGCGCCAAATTTAAGAAGTGTGTCGTCAACATAACACAAAGTTACTTTTTGTGATTTTTTCAAATAGAAAGTAGCTAAAGGAGCATTATTTGCTATGATCATTTTTCTCTTAGGTCAATGACCTTTGAACTAGGACATTTTAAGTATTTTTCAGTTTTCTCTCTATAACTCAAAAAATTATAATCACAATATGCTCGAAATAATTTTAAAAGAGAGTTTTTACAAAGGTCTATCAATGTGGAAGATTATAAGTACATTGCATAGTTTAGAAATGGCAGGGGGGGGGACACATTGCAAGCCACTTTGGCAAGCTATATTTCGCAGATGGTACACTTGACAAAAAAGTGGTGTATGAAATGTTACCTTCATTTTAGTAGACCTATTCAATGATACCCCACACGAGGGGGTGCAGCGAAAAAAATTGTTTTCATCCCTATTTCACATGTATGGGCGCCACCCCTAAAATTCGTAACCATGATATTTTTATTCTTTTAAAATTGAGATCTATATTTATTCTATTTTTCAACAAAATTTCATTTACTTATGTTTATAACTGTAGAAGTTATTAAGCTGTAAAGGATTAGGACAGACGGACAGACGGACAGACGAAACTATAAGGGTTCCTTGTAGAACTACGGAACCCTAAAAAGAACCAATGAGTAATGAAAAACTACGGTTTTTATATATCTAGAGGAAATTACTACTTTCTAGTTTTTACCTATCTCTCTATTTGTGGGCTTCCTTGATAAAAGCATCCAAAATACATACAGGTATTCAGTTGAGGCCAGATTCAGGAACAAGAAAAAAAACCCTTGACAAAGTGAAAATTTAGGTCAAAAACTACATCAATTTTTTGTGTAACACCGGAATACAGCGATGCAATCGTCACTGTCTGGCGGTAGAGATTTTCGGTGCTAGTACTTCCCCGGACGAGCACTTTCTTATGGAGCTCTACTACTAATAAGTTGCGAGTTTTAAGAAAATGCACTTTGGATCATAGATTAAACATCATTATAGAATAATAATTAATATATCAAAAACACAAAATAGATCTGTTTCTCCCAACTTCACAAAAACACACATACGCAATCTCGTAAACTAGATGCTGGCATAAGGACTTAGGCCCTTTTATCATAAAAGACCACATTTTATGCTCAATTAGAAAATCTGTTTTTTTTTTTGTATAATACATTTAAAATGGTATTTAATTATGTTTATACATACATTTAAATAGCCTCCAGTGTTTCCACGAGTGACCGCACTACCAACCTGCTGAGTGGCAAATCTTTACAACACGACATGAGCTATTATCATTATGTAGCTTATGTCGACAAGACAGAAGACCATGTTTATCAGGATCCATTTGGTGGTTCGAATTTACTCAATCAACAAAATATTTGATCTTTCATGCAATTACAGAGTGTCTACAAACAACTATCAGGTCGGACGCTCCCAGTAAAGCTATACAAGAAGGCACTGGCGATAGCCATCATAATACCAGTCCTATCCACAACTACGGTCATCGTGACCCACGTGACCATGGTCCACTTCAAGCCCATGCAGCTGGTGCCCTACGTGTTCCTCGAGATCCTGACCTACATGCTGGGCGGCTACTGGTACCTGCTCTGTGAGACGCTCAGCATCTGCGCTAATATTTTGTCTGAAGATTTCCAAAACGTAAGTTATAACAACATACTGACACAACACACTTGCACGGCCTCGGCTTACACTTGCTTTAACGGTGAAGGAAAAACATCGTGAGGAAACCTGCACACCTGAGAGTGCTTCATACAGTTCTCGATGGTGTGTGTAGGCCGCCAACCCGCACTAGGCCAGCGTGGTGGATTAATACCTTAACCTTCTCATCCTGAGAAGAGGCCCGTGCCCAGCAGTGGGTCAATAGGCCTACCTCAAAAAGAGGGGGAAATACCATAATCGCCACGCTTGGCAGGCGGGTTGGAGATACTCAGAGAACGCTGCGGCCCATCTTCTGGTGAATCCCTTAGTCGCCTTTTACGGCACCCATGAGAAGATATAGCGTACATATACATTATACTATAGGGAATATGAAATTTATACGGCAAGTAAAATAGACTAGCAGCCACAGAACTTATGGAACCATCTTTCAGGCTAATCAGCCGAACTTGTATCCATAAAACCAATCTTAATAATAAAGAAATGGGAAATAGACGAAAAAATCATAGATTTGGTTGCAGCATATGAGCCTGGAGGTCTTTGAGTCCGATCCTTAGGACTTACCCCACCATGTAATTGTTATCGATAGATAACTAGACATGATTCTAACAGTTAGAACTATGTCTAGTTATCCTAATAGAAACTATTGTCAAAGACACCGATAACAGAATATAAGGAGTTCGGGCAAGCCGCCTAGTTATCATGGAGTCCGAGTGTCGCAAGCTCAACTTACGCACACAACGCAAGAAACGCATCAATAAATTACAACAAAAAGCACGCACACTTGTATCCTTAAGGCATTTTGGAAATAAAATACTCTCAGGTCAGGTCTCAGGTCTGCTGGTAAAAACTTTGAAATAAGCAGTACCTTTGAACTAAATAATTTTAATGCTGTCTCCTTTCATATGTTATTGTGTGTACATAAATTATAAATAAATAAAATGAAGTTTTTTCTCAAACTAGCGCACATACTCACTCGGGTGCATGTGACGGTGAACTAGCGGCAGTGTATGCCCGCTGTGCATACAAAGATCAGCCTTTACGCGGCAGCTTGTCCTTTCTCTAGTATTCTGTTGTTCTGAGGTTAAAGACATCTCGAAATCCTCGGATATCTCTAGATTTCCTTGTTCTCTAGGAATTTTTTACGTCTTAATTAATTTACCAACATTTTCAGGCTCTTCGCCACATCGGGCCCGCAGGCAAAGTCGCAGAGTACCGTGCCCTATGGCTTCGTTTAAGCAAGCTTTCCCGCGACACCGGCATTGCTAACTGCTACACGTTTACCTTTGTCAACCTGTACCTCTTCCTCATCATAACCTTGTCTATCTATGGACTGCTGAGCCAGATCTCTGAGGGTTTCGGTATCAAGGATATTGGGCTAGCATTGACGGCGTTGTGCAGTATCTTTCTGCTGTTCTTTATTTGTGATGAAGCTCACTACGCCTCGCATAATGTAAGTACCTATATATATTAGAATAACTACAAGGTTAATTGAAAATCACAAAATACTTATAAACCTAATTACAAAACTCGTTTAGTATTTCCTAGTTGTACACACGGCTACACATCAAGCTGTACATTTCCAGTAAAAGCTGACCTCGCATTGTATAGGCTTTCCGTACAATACGAGATCAACGTATACTGGAAATGTACTGCTTGATGTGTAGCCGTGTGTACACCATACAGCTACATATATAGCTACGATATCCAGTATAAGCTGACCTCGCATTGTATAGGCTTTCTGTGCAATGAGAGGTCAGCTTAAACTGGAAATTTAGCTTGATGTGTAGTGTAGCCGTGAGTATTTAATTATTATTTTAAAGTCGTCAACGCTCCTTAATCTTTCAATCACGGGAGCAATCTTTCAATCCTTAATACTTTTAATAACTTCTAAGTATTTACGTACTTACTTAGTTTTTAATACTTTTTCAAACTAAGTGGACAAAGGTAAGAAAAATAAGGTACCTGCCTGCACACAGTAAATTAATTCACTTCCGAAAAAGACTCACCTTCGCCGACTAACGGATACATTTAATGTCAAATTTCTATCTCTAGTAGGGCAAATCGTGGATAGATAGGATATTAATTTTGGCCGCTAGACTAGTACAGTCGAACTCACATCAGAGGTAACACTTGAATAACGAAAAATAAAGACGCTGTCAAGGTCAAGCACCATTGACGTGAGGTCGACTGTACCTACTTTCACTTTTCCTTTCACTTACAGGTGCGAACAAACTTCCAAAAAAAGCTGCTGATGGTGGAACTGTCCTGGATGAACACTGACGCCCAGACAGAAGTGAACATGTTCCTGCGAGCCACCGAGATGAACCCCTCGCAAATCAGCCTCGGAGGATTCTTCAATGTCAATAGGACTTTGTTCAAATCAGTGCGTATTATTTTATCAATTTTAAAGATTCCTCACACGGTGACGCACCTATCATAAACACTATTGGCGCAGTAGCTAAGCGATTTGCATGCTGCGTTATATTTTTTTCCGCACCGAACAAAAATATTTGTATGAGCTATGAGGTCCGGTATGAGCTGTCCGGTCCGGATGTTATTGCAGATTAATATTTGTGTATATCGAGGTATTAAACGCACCATACATATGAAGGAAAATCTGCGACAACGCTTACAAAAATATATATAAATAAGTAGTGTTGTAGGTATGATTTAAGCGTGTGTTACGTGCTTACGCGATAGGTAACTAATTATATATATTTTTTCTTATGGGCATTGCGTTTTACCGCTACTTCATCTAATCTAAGGCAAGCCACACGCTTGCCCAGAAAAAATCTATTCAATCGAACCAAGCTAAGCGATGGTGCGGTCGACGATGGCATACGCCTGCCCAGCAAAAACCTATTCAATCGAACCATGTGGGTGGTGCAGTCGACGATGGCACACGCTTGCCCAGCAAAAACGTATTCAATCGAACCAAGCTAGGCGATGGTGCCGTCGACGATGTCACACGCTTGCCCAACAAAAACGTATTCAATCGAACTAAGTTAGGTTTTGGTGCGGTCGACGATGGCACACGCTTGCCCAGCAAAAACCTATTCACTCGAGCCATAAAAACCACCAGATTATACTTATCGGGAAACAGTAGCAGACGACGCAAGGAACTATTTAGCGGTACTTATGATATAGCTTATTAGAAAATCGCCTGGTTGTCCGATGATGGAAAGGGCTACGGGTAATTAGATCGTGCAATTTCAACGCACTCGCTGAAATCGCTCGAAATCGACTCCGCCTATAATATTTAACAACAAAACGATACGTTACGTAAAACACAATACAACACATTGTTCTACGAGTCAATACCAACACATGGTTTACGGTCACGGTCTCACATTCACAGCGTTCAAGGGCTCGTCAATACTCATCCATGGGGCTAACGAATAAGGGTTAGGGCGTACCTATGTCAACGTCACAAGACGCGTGTAGCTTGCACTTCTAAGTTACTTTCTTCCAAACAAAGGTCAGGTAATTACTTTACAAAACCTAAAAATATACCCTACTGTAGGGTTATTAGACTCAATAGTTTTTGTGAATGTGATTAGGTAGGTACGTGATAGCTCTTTCCGTTGCACACACGAGAACACGTGTTGTTGCACTTTTTGCACAGTTACGTATTGTGTCGTACTTCTACAAGATGTTGATCTGTAACCGTGCCATATTTCTAGAACAAACGATAAATAGTGTGCTTACCCAAATTTTCACTTGGAAACATAGCGAGGGTTTGAGAATAAATCCCGAACGACTTTGAAAATAAGTCATCGGCGGCATTGTCAAAGGGTGGAAATACCTGCAAATTGTTATGGAGGTTTCGCACGCAAATTTTTATGTCGCACGTGACACACGGAAGGAATTTGTTTCTTTACAAATAGGTATTTAAATAAATAAATGAAAAATTGGTATTGATTTTTGTATTGATTCGTGTTCAGTAACAGTAGTATAGTCACCTCCTTAAATATGGCACGGATATAGATCAAAATGTTGTATATATGTGTGATTTGGACGAGGGTCAAAACTTCAAGCAAGGAGCAGAAAAACCATTTATCACCACAGTGTAGGTATACAGTGTCATCGGAAAGCTTAGAGTAATAAGACATAGAGGGATAGTTTCATTCTTTCCGCTGAAAGTTGAAGCAAAGCAAGCGGCACATAATAATAAATATTTTGGGACATTTTTACACAGCACCATCTAGTCCCAAACTAAGCAGAGCTTGTACTATGGGTACTAGACAATGGATACAATACTTATATGTTTTTTTTTGTAAATTGTAATTGTACATAAAAGTAATATATATGTCTATGTCGCCGACATACACATAGCCACACGTAAGTTGTACTGAACGGAGCCATTTCTGGCTCCAATTTAGTTGCTTCAAATAGTGCGCGCGGACTTGTTTCTATGTGTAGGTACCCGTGTAAGTCGGAAAGCCTGTTAGTTGATTTGTTGGTTCGTTTCCTTGAACAAGTGTGATTAATTATGTTATTGAATATCACATATTGTGGAAACAGCTTCGAAATTCGCGTATTTAACATGATTTGATCATCCATCCTTCTTCATAGCCACTAAAATTATTAGTTTCAAACTCGATATTTCTATTACAGTTACTGGCGACTATGGTGACATACTTAGTAGTACTACTTCAGTTCCAAATCAGTATTCCTGATGAGTCCCAGAACCAGGACGGCGAGAACGATGAGTCATATAACGTTACCAGCGCTACCACCGAAGCTTTGACGACCACCACCACAATCATGACCACAGTCCTCACCACACTCGCTAAAAAGAAAAAGAAGCATTAAATTATTTAATATTGATTTACGTATACTTATAGAAAGCTTAGTGTTAGGCTGAGCCCGCACAGCGATTAATAATCGCGCGATTTTTCATCGCAAAATCTGTAACACATGGAATCATATTCAGGTGCCCGTGCTGGCGATTAAAACTCGCGGCGGAAAAAGTATCTCAGTACCTATGCGATGAAAACAGCGCTTATAAAAATCGCTGTGCGGTGTAGCCCTTAACTGTTTAGGTTTACGTGGTTTGATAATTTTGATGTGAAACATCTATTGGCGCGCCTTTGGGGTAAGACCACAAAACACTGAGTTATTATCGGTGTTTTGTGGTAAGACCGATTCGTAGTATGCCGTGACGGCAAACGGCATGGCGCTCTCTTATGCCGTCATGCCCCGTCACAGCCCGCCCGCCTCCACCGCCGCTATCAGCTATTTCGATGTTTCACATCTGCCGTCTTTATTGTATTCCTTCAAGTCTGCCGGACGTCTCGAGACGGCTACATTTTTTTGGTTTCCGTTTATTCCCACTTGTTCTACTAAACAGTTCCACAGTAGAATGTGATGTTGTAACTTACAGGAATGTTATTTAAATAATACAACTCTTTATTGTAGCAGCCATGTCTATTCATCATAGAGTAACAGATTCCATACCATAGATTATATCACATAAAGCCCTCACTACACAATAATACCATTAGATACTTAACATACAACATCCTTCCCTTCGACTTAAACTGAATTACATTTATTCATTTTATTTAACAATTATCTCTCAATTAAAATTAAAATATTACTTTCTTGTATTCTTTAATAGAAGGTTATGAAGTTTTACTTAAGACTTATTTAAATACATGAAAGTCTTTAAAATGTGATGGTGTTTTAGTTATTCTACCCGATCTTGTTACATAATTTTGCTCTACATTTTCTTCTGTTGACATTTGAACATTTTGTGGCACATTATTATCTGAAGTTACATTTTCATAAGTACTATCCTCTATCCTCTCTTCTTTTACATTATATTGTCCTCCTCTAATCAACATGTTTCTATTTCTTTTAATTACATCTCCATTCTCATTAATAATATTGTATGACCTAGGACCCTCAGCCCTACTTAACACTACTCCACTTTGATGTGGCTTTATATGAGATTCATTTTGAATCTTTACAATTTCTCCCTCTTTCAGCTCAGGTAAAGACCTAGTTTTTCTGTCAAAATAAGATTTTTGTGAAATCTGTCTTAACATTAAATTTTTCTTGTGACGATTTCCATTATCAATAATTTTATTAGTTTCAACATAAGGTAATAAATGCTTTACTTTTCGGTTATACAATAATTCACAAGGAGTTTTCTCACTATTTGCAATAGGTGTATTTCTATACATTAATAATCCTAACTGCACATCTTTGTTAGTATATATTAATTTTTTCAACATATTTTTTACGGTTTGAATGTACCGCTCTGCTAATCCGTTTCCTTGGTGATGCTTAGGACTTACAATTTTATGTTCAAAGTGCCATGTTTTATTAAATTTCTTAAACTCATAACTAGTGAACTGAGACCCTGAATCTGAATACAATATATCTGGTAAACCATGTCGTGCAAAATTTTCTTTTAAACAATTTATTATTGATGTAGCATACAAGTCATCCAATTTATTTATTTCTACATACTTGCTGTATGAGTCTACTAATAGAATATATGGTTTTCCATAGAGAAAAAATATATCTGTTGCTACTATTTGCCAAGGTCTAGTTGGGATCTCTTTATTTATCATGGGCTCTTTTCTATTACTATTTTGAAAGCTCTTACATGCATCACAATTCTGAATGATGTCTTCAATTTCTTTTGACATATTGGGCCAAAATACTGTTTTCCTAGCTAAAGCTTTGCATTTTTCAATACCTAAGTGTGCATAATGAATTTTTTCTAATATTTTAGGTCTATTGGTTTTTGGTACTATTATTTGTTCTCCTTTAAAGATTAATCCATTATATTCACTTAGCTCATCTCTGTAACTATAATAAATTTTAGCATCAGTATCAGTTTCATTTTTGCTTTCAGGCCAACCGTTCAATATGTATTTATAAACACACTGTAGTTCCTTATCCTTGCCAGTTTCTTTTATAAATTCTATTAATTTCTGATCTGTTATTTGTACACTACCTAGAACCATTGCTACATGAGCTTCTACATCTAAATCATAAGTTTGAGTTGTGTCATTTAAGTAAGAACGACTTAAATGATCCGCTACTAATAATTCCTTTCCGGGTTTATATGTTACTTTAAAGCTATAAGGTTGTAATGCCATTTTAATTTTCTGCAATCTTGCTGGACATTTATTAAGTGGTTTAGCAAAGATTGACACTAGAGGTTTATGGTCTGACTCTACAGTAAAATCCTGTCCATAAACATACTGATGAAATTTTGTAGTTCCATATAAAATAGCTAAACTTTCCTTTTCTATCTGACTATACATTTTTTCTGCATTTGTTAGTGCCCTAGAACCATATGCTATTGGCTTTCCTTCCTGTAAAATCACACATCCTAGACCATCTTTTGATGCATCAACACTCAATGTAATTGGTTTATCTATTTCAAAATATGATAGTACTGGAGGTTCACATATTAATCTTTTTAATTCCAAATAAGCTTTTTGCTGCGATTCTGCCCAAACAAATGGCACATCTTTTTTATTTAATTGACGCAATGGTGCTGTCACCTCTGAAACATTGGGTATAAACTTTGACACATAATTAATTAATCCTAAAAATCTCAATAATTCTTTATTATTTGTTGGCTCCTTCATATCCATTATGGCTTTTATTCTATCGCTATCTACTTTTATGCCTTCAGTTGTCAGTATGTGACCTAAATATTTTACTTCAGTCTTCTTAAAATTACATTTACTTTTATTAAATTTTACACCATATTCCCTGGCTTTATCTAACACTTTTCTCAATGTCTCATTATGTTCCTCTTCTGTTTTACTATGCACCAATATATCGTCAATGTAAATTTCTACATTTGGTATATCTTTAAATATACTACCGAAAACTCTCTGAAAGACCTCTGGACTTGAGCACAAACCAAATGGTAACCTATTAAAATGATATCGACCATAAGGTGTGTTGAATGTAGTAAGTTCCTTACTGTCATCTGATAAAATAATCTGAAAAAATCCTTTATTTGCATCGAGGGTACTAAAATATTTACTTCCTTTCAATTTAACTGTTATTTCTTCCAATGTGGGTATCTGCATATGCTCTCTTTGAATCTGACTATTAAGATATTGTGGATCTAGGCAAATACGTAGTGACCTATCTGGTTTTCTAGTAATAACCAAAGAACTTACAAAATCTGTGGGTGTTTCAATCTTAGAAATGACACCATAGTTTTCTAGGATATCTAACTCACTTTTTAAACTATCCCTTAGTTTAAACGGAACATGTCTACATGGTTCTATTTTACCTTTTGAGTCACTTTTCAATTTAATCTTGTATTTAAAGTTTTTTATCTTACCTAGTCCTGTGAACACATCCTCATATTCTTTGAATAACTGAATATCAGTGTCTGTTCTAATATTGGTCATATGGACACATCTTTGTAACAACTTAAAAGCCTCTATTGTTGGCAAACCTAAAATGGGAATAAAATTTTCCTTGCTCACCTGAAAATTTATTATTTGTTCTTTATCAGAAATTCTACATTTTATATTTATCTGACCAACTGTATTTATTTTATCACCATTATAATTTGTTAACTGTAGACTTGACATTTCTATTTTGTTCAAGCCTAAATTTTGACATGTTTTCCTCGATATAACATTGCACTGTGCACCTGTGTCTAATTTAAATTTTATGCTCTTATTTTTATCTACTATCTTAACATATTGGTACCAACTCTTATCAATATTAGCTACATTCATATGAGAGATATTTAACTCACCATCCCACGGTTCATTTGAAGACTGACTACTATAATCAGACACCTGTACTGCACTCACTTTGTTTGAACCACATTTCTTGAAAAAGTGTCCCATTTTACCACACTTATTACATTTTTTCCCATAGGCCGGACATTTGTTTCTTTCATGAGTAAAGCCGCACCTAAAACACTCCATATTATGTGCTCGTACTGATCCTCTGTCTGAAGTATTTGCTCCTCTGCCTCGACCTCTTCCTTGGCGTCTGCCTCGATTGTTTTGATGATAGGTATGTCCTCCATTTCCTGTACTTGGGCCAGCTTCATCATTTCCTGTGCTAGCTTGATATGTATTTTCTTTTGTCTTCTTAATATACTGAACTACTGTTTTCATGTCTCCATCAATTTTTTTCATTTGTTCAGTAGCTACCTCTGCTGCTTTGCATATTAATATTGTTTTTTGTAAGGTTAAATCAATTTCTCTTAGTAATCTGTCTTTCAGTCTTTTGTTAATTATTCCAGCTACAATCCTGTCTCTTATTAATCTGTCATTTAATTCTCCAAAATCGCAATCTTTAGCTAACTTTTTCAGCTCTGTTAAATAAGCATCAAAATTTTCATTTTCATGCTGGTTTCGCGTGAAAAATAAATGCGAGTTTACACTCTCATTCTTTATCGGCACAAAATGTTTTGTAAACAAGTCGATAACTTCTTCATATTTTTCAGATCCTTTTAGATTAAACGTGTTGTAGATATCAATGCAATCTTCACCCATGCAGTGTAACAACAATGACACCTGCACCTCATCGGACTTTTTGTTCGCCCCACTTGCTTTTCTATAAATGTCGAACCTCTGTTTCCACTTTTTGTATTCCTCCGCTGTATAATTTCTTAGTTTTTCTGGGGGTTTTAAGCCCAAAACACCATTTTCTGGAGTATCCGACATGTTGTATTATAGTTTTCCAACTACCACATAATACAGTCTAATTTCCGCGTACCTTATTTTCCACCAATAGATTTCGTTTTTCTCTGTTTTCCTCAGCGCCATGTGATGTTGTAACTTACAGGAATGTTATTTAAATAATACAACTCTTTATTGTAGCAGCCATGTCTATTCATCATAGAGTAACAGATTCCATACCATAGATTATATCACATAAAGCCCTCACTACACAATAATACCATTAGATACTTAACATACAACAGTAGAACTAATGGTTTTTTATCTTATTAGTCTTACAGAATAGTAGAACTAGTGGGACTCTTAATTCCACATTTTCTACACAGTCAACCACAAGTACGCTACAGCGTACCTATAGGCAACGGCTGACTATAATTATGTAAATTATGTTTATGTGAACCAATCCTCGTTGGGGCGTGGACGAGGGGCTCGTAGCGAAGCAACGACTGCGCGGATTGTACGATCTGCAAGGTTAAGCTACACTTGCCGCGGTCAGTCTGTAGATGGGTGACCGTTTCGTTACACATCGTGACCCCTCCGTGCCTCGGAGAGCACGTTAAGCTGTCGGTCCCGGTTGTCATACGAATATCTATGGCAGTCGTTACGGGTAGTCAGAAGCCTGAAAGTCTGACAACTGGTCTAAACTCCGAATGTCAGTATTACCCAGTTACTGGGTTGCGGGGGTCTGATGGCAGTCGCTCCGTGTAAAATACTGATGTTCAGCCGCATCTGGCTAGACTGGAAGCCGACCCCAATATAATTGGGAAAAGGCTCGGAGGATGATGATGATGTGAACCAATCCTCATACAGATTCATTGGACTCTACTCGACGTTGAAAGCTAGGTACTTATATTGAGAAAATAATGTTTAAGAATTGGCCTAACTCACCTCTAAATAAGTAACTATCGCTTAGATATTCTGTCTTTCTCCGAATGTATGCTTTACCGAAAAAAACCTTCAACGCTATGATCACTTCTACAAAAAATTCATTTGCCGATGGCCGTTTATTATATTTTATGTAAAAAAATCATCATCGATGGTCGTTTCTACAAAATAATCGTTCGACGGCTAGCAATTCACCGCCGAAGGATTATTTCCATCACTGTGAAGATTTTTTGTAAAGCATACATCCGGAGAAGTGTAATTCGGAAAACCGTAGTATGGACTACGGTTAATGTGCCATTGCGATGGAGCTAATTCCATACTTAGCTCAATCTTATCGCAATGGCACATTTTTCAATTTAAAAGTAAGAAATACCTACTTAAATATTTTTGCGATGTAACGCCCTGTATATTATCATGATGGATACTATGTAATTTTGTAGGTTTATTATAGGTATTTTTACTGTAATTACAATAAAGAATTATTCACATAAAGCATTATATAATAATTAAAATCATACCTACTCTGTGAAACCAAATAATTGCAGACGTTGGAGCTAAAAGTTCAAAAATGTATTTGGTAAAATATAAAAATACACAGACCTAATAAAAAATATAGACGTCAAACAACCAGCGTTCACGCACTCACATGCACCACAAACCGTGCTCCTGCTCACCCCTCTCAGTACACATGTCGCGGCATCGTCCAGTCAGCATCGCGAAAGCACATATCCTTGAGGTATATGGTTTGTGCGTGACCGCTGATTGTACACGAAGCACGGTTTTTTTTGGCTTCACTAAGATTGTTTGCAGCACTTTGTCTATATTTTTACTATATCTGTGGCAAAATATAGTACCTAATCAAGGGGGGCTGGGCGGGAAAATCTCCTCGTGTGCCTGATAGCTGCTGGTCCTGCTTGATACGTCTGGAAGGAACAGTAGTTTTTAGGCCGGTGCATCCTGCGCACGGACAATATATTGACCATTGGCCATAGCGAATATTCTGGCGCGGGATGGGCCCGATCGGGGCCAACGTGGCGTTGCTCCGCGTGTCGCTCTGTGGAGGAGCATGGACGGACCCGGTGTGCACTCACCGTGCCACTGGGCAGGCAGCGGGGAAACTGTGTCCTTCCCAAACCCTAGGAGAAGTGCTGCCGTTGTGTTCTCGCACCTCCTTTTGGGACCGAGGGTCTAGGCTTCACCGCCCGGACTACGAGGAAGAAAACCTCTATAAAAAATTACGGGAGGACAGCCCATGCGGGTTGCGTTGTTGTACTAGTAGCGAGCCGATATTTGTCGGGGGTGGTAAACCTCTGCTCCCCGATTCAGAACCACACAATAACCTGTTGTTGATCGATTCGATTTTTTATCTCTTTTCCTCTCGTCGCGTGGATTATAAGACTAAACGAGATAACAAACCGAACCGGTCGACAACAGGGGGGCCTCACTCCTGAGTCTCCCGACTGGATCGAGTTCATCAATTGAATTTGAATTCGAGTTAGTGTCAATTCGTACTGCATTCCTCTAGGATTTGACATTAACTCGATTTGGTTTAGAACTCGAACTTTTTTTTTTTTTTTTTTATTCTTAATGGGCTTGCGTTTGACCGCCACCTCACCTGATGTTAAGCGATGGTGCGGTCGACGATGGTACACGCTTGCCCAGCAAAAACCTATTCACTCGAGTCTTGAAGACCACCAGATTATATTTCTCGGGAAACACTGACGCCGGCAAGGAATTCCACTCTTTGGCGGTACGCATGATAAAGCTATTAGCAAACCGGTTCGTGCGTAAGGGTGGAATATCTTCCATATTACACATATAATACACCATACCATACCATACCATATAACTTGTCGGGATTAAGGGAGTAAGGTCCCTGGTTATCGTGTGGTTCCAGTGGTTCTAAATCGGGGAGCTGGGGTGAGTTCAGTTATTTCGTTCAACAATGCACGAAGCGTACTTTGGTCGTTCAGTTACTCAGAGCGGTCGCGCGATCGCATGATCATACAAACGAATTCCCAAAGAACTCACCGTGCGTCGCGTCGCGCGTCGTCCGCCGTGACGTCGTCGTCGGGCAACATAACTGAAGCTAACTGAACGCATATAATAATGTACTCTCTGACTGAACGCACCCACATGAATGGCATGCGTGACGTCAGTGACGTGACGTAAACGTAAAGCACGGTTGGTAGATTGAGGGTATTTTCGCAATTTTGGGAAAAAAATCGTTTTTAGGGATATTTTGGGGAATGAAATCCTTGGGCATTGGGAAATAAAATACAAATGTAATACATAAATTGTATTATTTTATATAATGTCTGTGGGAAAATAATTGAGAGTTTGAATGAAGATGAAGTATCAAAAGTTTTAAACATCATCCACGATACACTATAAATATTGTTATAGTTTTTTTTTAATAAACATAGTCCTATATTTTTAAATATTTAGCTTTATTTCTTGATCGAAAAAAAAAATATGGGGAAAATTGAGAATCTCGATCTAGCAACCCTCGTAAAGTGACGTTACTGACGTTTATTATCTGTAGTAGCGATGGGCGATTGTTACTGATTCCAATAATCGAATGGTTTGATACTACTGATATTAACATTCGAATACAAAAACAATCGATCGCTAGTTCGCAAATTCGAATAAAACCGCTAGTTCATTCATTTACTTTGCTTTACAAAATTGGTATGTTTTAGTACCTATAATAAAGTCTACTTTCAATTGATATTCTTGGTAATAAGTTAATAGTTACTGATTTGTGAACCGCTAGTTCATTCATCATTTAGTTTGCCATACAACTTTGAGCGTTTTTCTCGTAATATAAAGAGTACTTTTAGTTGATAGCAAACTAGTAGTTCGATGGTTTGATGATTCAATCAATTTGCCACACGAAATTGGGTATTTTTTCTCAGTACATAGAGTTTACTTTTAGATGAGGTTGCGGATATTCGAATATATAAACTAGTAGTAATGAAATTTGAATCGGAAGGAATTTGACGACGCAATACATTCTTATTTACTTCTCGCTTTTGTTCAAATTCGAATGAGTTGTAAGGTTATTCGAATAATTTGAATGACTTTTACAATCGAATCATTCGAATAATATTATTCACAATCGCCCATCTTTAATCTGTAGCGAGCGTTATGTGTTGAGAGTATTTTCCGGACTTTTTACCGTTTCTCCAAGTAAATCGTTTTCCTGCTGATACAATTGGAAGTCAAACCATTGAATCGTGAGTGAAATACTTGTTATTAACCAAAAATGGTCGACTACAGCAAATGGAAGGACATTGAAGTAAGTACTTAATGCATACTATTCAAAATTTGCTTCACCTTTGTTTATACTCGTTAACCGGAATTGACTGACTATTAATTCTAGATATCCGATGATGAAGACGAGACCCACCCTAATATCGACACACCTTCGCTATTTCGCTGGCGGCACCAAGCACGAGTCGAGCGCATGGAGGAGCGTCGCAAAGAGACAGATGAACACCTCCAGAAAAAGGCCGAGAACTTCAGATTGTTGAACGAAACTAGAAAGAAACTTACCGCAGTGTCTCCCGATAGTCCCGACCTTGATTCTTTGAAGAAAGCTATAGCTGAGCTTGAAAAAGAAGAAAAACTATTGAAACAAAAAGAAGATGACCTCAGGAAAAAGGACCGACAAACTCCGTGGAACGTGGACACAATCAGTGAGCCGGGCTTCACCAAAACAGTCATTAATACCAAACCCTTAAGACCCAGGGATGAGAACTTGACTGAGGAAGAGAAGGAAGCTAAGATGAAGCAATTTATCAAGGAAAATGAGAAGGTGCTGAAACAGTTTGGTATGCTGCGGCGTTACGAGGACTCTCGGCAGTTCCTACAGGAGCACAGTCAGCTGGTGTGTGAGGAAACGGCCAACT
This sequence comes from Asteroscopus sphinx, assembly GCA_949699075.1. Lineage (NCBI taxonomy): Eukaryota > Metazoa > Arthropoda > Insecta > Lepidoptera > Noctuidae > Asteroscopus > Asteroscopus sphinx. Next base: position 11,810,279 of record OX453022.1, on the reverse strand, counting down.
ATCTAGTCATCTGGTGCATCAACTTAGAAATGGAAGAGGTTGGTTGTATTGCTATCAGAGTAATGTTGTTTATTACCCTTGTGTAGGTAACATACTGTCAAAACACATGTATGTTCATATCACAGACCAGTAAGTAAGCCCCGAGACACTGCATAAACAATGTTTTGCATGAGAACACAGACGTAAAATGTTGAGGGGAATGGGCGGGTGACGCGTTACAATTGGTTCTCTCAAAAGTTTGGTGATACTATTGGTGCCACTCGCTGAAGGACTGACATCCTGATTGGCGGTGGGGAATATAATATGCATTGCTACTGCATATGCTTGGTGACCAGGGGTATCTGGCTAATCGGTGTCTACAGGTTTATTGGCTGGAGCCTTACTCCCAACTGGTTCAAGCTCTGAACCAAATCAAGCCAATGTCAATTCCTATAGAAATGCTGTATGAATTAACACTACTATTTGAATTCAAATTTGATTGATACAGAACTCGGTCTAGTTGGGAATAAGGCCCCAGGTCTGTGGTTCATATAAAGGTTGTAATTATTACAAGCTCATATTTAACTTCACTTGTTAGTGTGTTGGTTAGTATTCAGTTCCAATTCTCATTATCAGAATTGACTGAAATTCAGTACACATGTAAACCCGATGACAATACAATATTATAGTGACAGCAAGCTGTGGTGTTCCGTGTGGTGTTGAACACAAAGAATAGCACCACCCCATCTCTTTCTCATGCTTGTCGTAAAAAGCGACTAAGGGGTTCACCAGAGGATGGGCAGCAGCATTCTCTGAGTATTTAACCAACCAACTGTGATCGCCAACCCGCATGCTAAGCATGGCGATTATGGCAAATCCCCCGTTCCCGGGGAGGCCTATGTCCAGCAGTGGATGTGTTTCGGCTGAAATTATGATGATGGTAGAGACGGAAGCTAGACAATGGAACTCCTGAACGAATAACAGTAGATTGATGGTGCTTGGACTCATTTATTTAGTTTGTCAATTTGTGATGTGATTGTTTTCAGAAACATGATTTGATGGCTCATGTAGCTCACCAAACGATCTGCATGCAATACATACTGGAGTTGTCAAAACAACTGGATGTGGACCCCAGGGCTTGTGTCGCCTCATTCTTCTCAAAGTAAACAACTTGATTTATGTATATCGCAAACACTTCATGAGAATTTTTTTTCTATTTTTTTTTTTGTTATTCAGGATTCAAATAGCAGAGAAGACATACAAAGGCTCATTTGATGATGAATTGGAACAATTTAAGGCTAGGATCAAAAAGCGAGCTGCTGAAAAAATCAGTGAGGCAATCAGAGAACAAGAGGAGGAGGAACGGAAGGCTAGGCTGGGGCCTGGTGGACTGGACCCTGTGGAAGTGTATGAGGAATTACCTGATGTAAGTAGCTAGATATTTTACAGAAAGACCATTTATTACCTGTTAATTCAAAATACTAGGTAAGTAATTAGTAGTGGTCGGATACTATTGATAAATCGACAGTGAAATACTATTGATAGTTCAACATTACTATCAATAGTTTTGAATTATTACTTGAAAACTAGTTTCTGAAGATTCAAAGTATAAAACTAAAATCCTCAATATCAGCCTCCTTAAAGTAGCTAAGATCCTGCGCTTACATATCATTTAGATTTTACATACCAGCTACCTCTCTGCCTTCTGAATGAGTGTTTTCAGCGGCAGTGACTATTCTTCCACAAAAAAGAAATCAATATTCTTATTTTCAAACTATAACAAACCATTGTTCAATTAATTTACAAAATAAATCAAGCAACAATTAGTTTTAGTGAAAACAATGTGTATTTTTCTTCATTATTAGATTTGAAGATTAGGAAGAATTAGTTTGGTTTCTTGATATTAAGTATTTTTATTTCATTGTTTGTTATTTTTATTAAAAAATACTATATTAAATAACTCTATCTTGCTTTTTTACATGTTTTTATTTTTCGACAGTATCAATAGTTTTCATAAAATTAAAATTTCTTAAAATATTGACAGTCTTCAACCACTCGTAATAAGTATACATATTTTAGTTTACAAAAGTATTTAGGATAAAGTTATTGACAAATTGGGTATAATAATATGTATGTATTAAACACTTTTATTTTATTACTGTAATGTCATCATAACAGGAATTGAAGAAATGCTTTGATGCCCAAGATGTGCCATTGCTGCAAGCAACTATTGCTAAAATGCCTGAGCAAGAAGCCATATACTACATTAAGAGATGTGTAGACGCGGGACTGTGGGTTCCTGGCAAAAGTGGTGATGATGAACCAACAATGAAAGAGAATTCCACTGGATCCTCGCAGCCTGCTGGCGATGCCCCCACTCCCTCGGCCAGCACTGATGATCTGGACTGAGAGGCAATCAAAGTATGCTAGTATTTAGGCATAAATCTCCAGATCATTGGTTTGCTAGAACCAATATTTAATAATGACGTATGGACATAAGGTAGACTAAGGTTATGTTAGTATTATTTTTGTATCTTCAAATTAAAAGTGATTTCTATTGAATACATGCATAATATTTGTTTTAATATCTTATAGAATGGATTGTTTAGTTAAAAGTGCCACCATTTACAATTAATATTTGAACTCCTTAAATAATATTTTATCTTTTGATGTACAATATTTTCTAAAGGGGAAATTTACCCCACATGAGATTTTACAATATATGATACATATGGCCAGAATTGTTTTATTACTTACAGTGATTAAATTCTACCTAACTCTATGTAAAATAATAATTTCACATGAAAAATAATTATGCCTATTATACTATGCGCCTTCCAGGAAAGCGCAGGACCGTCGTTGTGGCGATACTTGGGGGAGGCCTATGTCCAGCAGTGGATGTCTTTCGGCTGAAATGATGACGATGATATACTATAAGGGTTAGCGCATATCAACGGAGTGGCGCCTCCAGCTCTAATGAGCACTTGCGGCCGCTCTTCGCGATGCTTTGAGCTTTCGTGTGATTTTATTGCGCTATTCGAATTTCAAACGCATGTAGAAGCAAATTAAGTTTAATTCCAATTGTTATTAAACTATTCGCTTCGCCAACAATCCGTCGGTGTGTCTCCTCAACTCTCCTCACAAAGATAATATAATCATCTTTTACTGTCTCATTTCTAGGCATCGACTATACAACCCAATAAACACCTATTGTTGAATAAATGAAACGCATTTCCGGCACTTACAACCTTAACGCCTTTAAAGCTGGAGTGAATCGACACCTAATAGGTTTACTCGCTCCATCATCGACCACATCTTGACAAAGCCGTCAAGAGCAGATCTATATCTCCAACTAGCAGAGGTACGAGTTTCTCCGTCTACGTGTACGAGGTAGCGGAATATTGCAATCCGATTGGCCCTACCAAGGCAGCTATTGGCTATCAAGTCACTAATGCGGAAGTATTTACGGCTCATATAAGTGGTCGAAACCGATATACGACCAAAATTAATATCCAATCTATCAACGATTTAGCAGACTAGAGATAGAAATTTGACATAAGCTGCATACATTTTATGTCAAATTTCTATCTTTAGTAGGGCAAATCGCACCCGTACTAACTCACCGGAAGTGTCGCAGATTGCGTGTTGCGAGGTGGTCCAATCCTATATTTACCTTGGAGCTTTAGTCTCGAGCAATGGCGGCTGCGTTGATGAAGTAAAACGACGCATGGCGATAACTAGGTCAGCAATGGATAAGCTGAAAAAATATGAAGGAATCGAAAGATCACCAAAGAAAGCCCCGGCTCGTACAAACACTTATATTCCCCATAAATCTATACGCGGCTGAGACGTGGACGCTGCGGGAAATTGAGACGAAGAAGATAGATGCTCTGGAGATGTGGTGCTGGAGGAAAATGCTTGGGATATCGTGGACTGAGCATCGAACAAATGTCTCCATACTCCAAGAACTCGGCATCAAGCAGCCTCTATCGAATTTCGTGCGATCCCGCATTCTCAATTTTTTCGCCCATGTATCGCGGCGTAGTCACGACTCTATAGAGCGACTTGTACAGGGCAGAATAGAGGGCTCAAGAGTGCGTGGAAGGCCTCCCATGCGATGGACTGATTTAATTAAGTCTGCCGTGGGCCGGCCATTACAGGAGTGCACCAGACTAACCGAAAGCAGGGAAGGGTGGCAAGGCATCGTGAGGCGAGCTACAGCAGCCCCTGGCAATAGTACATGATGGCCACGACCGCTCTGTCAAGAGCAAAACGACGAAGAAGAAGAGGGCAAATCGAGGATAGATTGGATATTAATTTTGGCCGTTAGAGTTTTATATTGTGGCGGCCTATACGAGATAGAGGTTTTAAGGGCGGAGCACACCAGATGCGTGACGTGTGCATGTGCGTGACCCACGCACGCAGAGCCGCATCAACTCACAAATCACAAACCGAATCTGTGCGCGTGTAGCGGAACGGCAACGTCGCACACGCGCCTGCAGTGATGACGTTGTATTATATGGCGCTCCCTGTTAGATGCCAGACCGGGCCCGCACGCACAGGCATCGGTCGTTGCTGCACTTGCGCACGCACGGCAGGTTTTATTTATTTACAAACAGAAATACAGTTTACGAGTGGTTTTTTTCGTAATGGAGACAATTTTAAACGAAAAACTCATAGAAGCCGGCATAGTTTATGATATTCACTGCATTCCTCTCTTCTATTATTAATATCATGGACCCAAAGTATCTTTGTAGCAGCAGAAGATTCTTGGCATAGTAACAACAATAACGCTTCTTCATCAGAAGAACTGACCACCTGAAAACCTCTAAAGATAGATGTAAGGAGGAATAATAAATAATAATAATAATAAATAACTGTTGTCTTCAAAACATTCATTTCATTCTTTTTTTTTTTTCATTTCATTTGGCGAAAAGATTCGCCAAATGCTCTCAACTCAATATGGCTGCTGACAAGGTGGCTAGCACGCGCGTTCAGAAGTTACTTGTTACTTGTGTGACGTGTTGCTTGCGCGCGTGACGTGATGCTTGCGCGCGTGACGTGAGCTGCACCGGTCTTGGGCGGTGTGACAGGACTCGCACGCGCGTGCGCACGTCACGTCACGCTACGCAACCGGTGTGGCCCGGCCTTTAAAGTTTCTCATTTAGTCTGAAATTTTGATTCTTATGATTGAAAGATATGATAGTAAATAAAGCTCTGTGCCATTCATGTCTTACTACTATTGAGCTTATCTCTTGTCTAGCTGTAAGATGCAACCAGGTATTAGACGATAGCCCTGAACTATAATCGTACCCAAATTCTGCAATGACGTGACAATTCTTGGAAATTCGTTCGCTTTATAAGTATTACGAAAGACTGATGAAAAGACTACCTACCTAGTTTTACCTGTAGTTTCTGTTTACCACTGTTAGGTGTTCTGTGGTTTACCCCTGAGGAAAAAGTGAGACGATAATATGTTTGGGTTGCGTTTGTAGTGACACACTTTACCTAAATAAAGTGATTACTGAATTATCTACTTTGTCTAATTACTGAATTGGACAAATATATAAAAATAATAATATAATATATATATTTTTTTACCTACTGCACCATGCTTGAATACGTGCAATCTGCACGTGATTCAAGGGTTGGACGTGTCGCGAGTCACGAGGTGTTTCCTAGTCGGCTTACGGCCAAAATTAATATCCAATCCATCCACGATTTGCCCTACCAGAGATAGGTATTTGACATAAGCTCCATACAAAATATGTCAAATTTCTATCTCTAGTAGTAATAGTAAATCGTGGATAGATTAGATATTAATTTTGGCCGGTAGCATACTCAGTTGCTTGATAGCAACAAAGAAATAGATAGAATGGTTGTAATCACAATTTTACTTGCGATTCATGCGTGGCAACTTTCTAGCAAACTACGCCTCTCCCATATTGAGGTCATTGATTTTTTTTTAAAAACTTTAATCAAATGTACTTTACATCTTTTGTTTCTGCAGTTAGAAACGGAACAATAAGGCATTTTTGCGGGTTTTTGTTAAAGTATTTACAGAAACAAGTCATAAGGCGTACTGAGAAAGGCTTTGAAATGCCCTGCACTATGGTGCAGTGTTGGCACGCGCGCCCTGCCCACTTGGCCATGATATCTACTTCTGTGGTTGCTATGATGAGAATGCCTGCAAACAATGGGGCTGTACCATAGAAATCTTATTATCAGTAATAGAAATGTTATCAGTCTTTTAATACTGAAACGAGTGTCGCTGGTTTACCGCTACCAACACAAATACGATCGGTGACACTCATAATGCCATTTATTTAAAATAGATCTTATTAATAAATTATAAGTGGTCAAGCATTAGTTGAGCAGATATATGATGTCCCACTGCTCAACTTGGTAGAGCAGTTCAGTAGTTGAGCCGGGGGTAACAAAAAACTTCTTACTTAAATATGACCCACTGCCCAACTGCTCAACTCAGTAGAGCAGTTTAGTTGAACCGCGGGGCAGTCGCGACGAAATTACGACCACCATATTTCTAGCATTCAATGCAAAATAAATTAAGCCTATAAAACCGCTGTTAGATATGCTGCAAAATACAATTTTAGTGACTCTGCGTCCAAAACCGCACTGATGATCAAGCAAACGTTTCGCGCACTGGTGTTTTACGAGATACCTGTACGCGGCGACAAGTTCACGGGCCTTTGCCACTTCTATTACCTTATTTGGATTTCTATGGGCTGTAAATAAAATGAAAGAGTAAATCTTTTTTTAAACTTGTACTTTTTATATAACAAAACTACAATAGGTGTATGAGAGAGGACGCGGCGGGGACGCTACGTGAGCACGTGCGGTGGCAGTTGCGGTCGCCCTTCCAGCTTGCTGTAGTCCAAGTGGAATTCCTTCGCCACCTGAGGACGAATAACATATTGATAAATAAAACAGTATAAATAAGCACAAGTAAATCGCTAGCAAGGCTTAAAAACAATTCGCAATGCTAGTGTACTAAAGGAGTAAAAAAAAGTATGGTAATTATGGGCGAGTGCTTTCTGACAGTCCACTCCCCAAAGAATGCCCCCTGTGTACTACACATAGCGCAGTTTCTGAAAGGCAGATCAATTTGATCAATTTTCAAATCTAATGTCAGCTTCTGTGATTGGCCGGCTAAAATATTAACAACCAATCACATCGCCTGACCTGAGATTTGAAGCTGATAAGTTAATTTTTGCGTTGATCAGCCTTTCGGAAACTGGGGGATAATCAATTTGAATGCTGAGTACTGGGTGTGGTTTAGTGCTGTAGTATTAGCCACCAAACTTTCAATAACTCCTTCGCCTTTGGAAGCTTATGTTGGCGTTGTGAGTGATTCTGATTACTGAATGAGTTGTGTTAACCCTTTGTAAGTCAATCGTAAACCGGTTTCGTCCTTTCCTTTACTTTGAGGAATACAAATATATTTGATAGATTTTTATTTTCAAATAAATTATAGATTGACTACTTTCTAAACGCCATTATAATAGCATACTAGTGATCGCTCAATATCTTCGAGTTATTCCTGTTCTCCCCCAGTTTTTTTTTTTTTTTCAGGATTTTTTTCCTGTTTTGCCCCAATACAATTAATTCATTTTGGTGAATGTAATATAACTTCCTGTTGATCCCCTCTAAAATATTAAGGTTTCATCATTCATCATCATTTCAGCCGTAAGACGTCCACTGCTGGACACAGGCATTAAGGTTTCATTTTTTACTAATTATAATAGAGTTGGTACGGTGTCGACATTTAACATTTAACACGAAAGACATGATATTATTATGTTGACACAGATTTAATTAGATTACACCATATTTACTATTTTTAGAGATCAACATAGCTTTTTGTTTACAAACCATTTATAACAAGTATGATCTTAATAAATATGTGATGTATTTATGTCAACATCGTATGTATTATAATTTTAATTAAAATTAAAACGTAATATTTTAGTGGGGGCCAACAGGACAAAAAATCCTGTTCACCCCCAGTGTGGGGCAAAGAACTGGGGGACGACAGGAATAACCCTCCTCTTTCTTCCATTTGCCATTAGTGAGCAAGAAGCTTTTTATTGTAGGTACGGTACATGCATGCATTAAATTGAATCTTTAAGATTATATATTCTAGTGCTACAATCAGCAACAAAAATACTCATTCTCATGCATAAATATTCAGTAAGTCTAAAAAAGTGAATAGTACCTTACGCCAGTTGTGCGCATCAAAGAAGTAATAGGTGCCGCGCTCGTACGTTGAAGTTTTCTCCACCATAGGCATGCCGGGCGCTTGAGAGATCCACACCTTTTCCTCCATGTGATACCGCCATTCGCGATTATAGCTGAAACAACATATTCTTCATTAATATACAGCGTTATAATAAACAACGTAAGAACTCTGGCATAATATTCGGTGATGAACGACAGCGGGACTCAAGCACACTGCTAGCTTAATTTTTAAGTACTTTTGAGAGTATTTTACTGCCCAGTGCCTTTAAACATCGCATAAAATCTCTCTCAGATCTCTGGATGGACACTTCGTTGGCGATCGCTTGTCATTGACGCGACGAGAACAATAAAACAGCCCAAAAAGAATTGAATCAAGGCTGAGTCAGTTATCAGGTATAAAAGGACAGTCATCAGCAAAGGGAAGAACCAGTGTACTCCAAGTAAAACCCTCAATTTGAGCAGTTTGAAGATCGATATGGTGAGAAGGCAGGTTGATGACTGCAGCCAGCCTTCTCGCGCCGGCGACGCTGCTACCCGTCACCGGCCAGGGCACTGGGCTGGCAAGTGACCATCCAGGCTTCCCGCCATCTGTCAATCGTGAGAGCTCAGTTAACTCAAAACGTTGACGGTTACAAAAGTTGGGGATAATACAGTATGGGGCGAAACTATTCTTATTCTTAAATATTTCCACTTTCTTGAGCTCAATATCATGAAATATATACTTTATACTTCTGCTGTTGCTTGTGATCATACAAAACGACAAATAATCAGCACAGATTTGAAATCAACTCTATACAATTTTTTTAATAAACATTGATCTCAATCAAAGAAACTTATACCTATATAATACATCAAGCAGGAAATTAAATATTCTATTTACTATAGAAGTAGGACTAGCCTAGAATCGTAGTAATGAAATGAAAATTTTTCATATAGCTGCTATCTTTTGTCTTATACAGGCAGCAATGTGACGGAAAGAGATAGATATCTACAATCGGTATGGCCTTCAACTGTCAATGTAACCGTTTTTTCGTCAAAATTTGTAATAGTAACCATGCTGGTGATCAAATCCATACAAAATGGACAGATTCAAGAAATTTTTATGGCTTCATTCCGATATTTTCCACTTTAAGACAGTACAGACAACATATGTTTGTCTCTATCTACCACATTGTGACATTTATGCAAAAGAGAAGTCCCGCTAATGCGGGAGCAATTCATATTATTACTACTACTCTAGGTTATACTTTCTCTAAGGGTGGTATGCCACTGGTCAAATTTCTTTGTCCAATGTGACTTTGATCGAAGAAATTGGATGATTTTCATCAATTGTTGTATGTAAAAAAACACTGATCATCAAATAAACTGGATTGGACAAAGAAATTTGACCAGTGGCATACCAACCTAAGCTATTTACATACTAAAGTACAGCCACAGATCACTGATCATGGTTTAGGATTCATATGATTGGAAGGGCAAGCTTATGGCCCAGCCTTTAAGGCTAGAGTATTAACTCTCAATGTGATCCTAGGAATCAAAGCCAAGATTTAATGCATAGCAGTTGCACTATTAACTACTAAACCTAGTTATATTACAGCTTCTAATAGTAATAATGACAACTCACAGTTCGGCTGCAGCTGCTATTTGCAGCACGTCACCCACGAAACAGTAGAACAAATAAAATAAGAGGTCTTCCTTATATCGATTCAGTCGTAGAGGTGCCAACTTTTCTCTAATTGAACCATTGATTAGATATTCGGGAGGCACATGGTAGTCCATATCCTGTGGTCTGGAAAGTAACAACATAAAATTAATAACCTGTTTGTTTGTCCATGTATATCTTCAAAAACGATTGAATGAATTTTGTTCTAGTTTGCCTCGTTGGTCTAGTGGTCGCAAGCGCGACTGCTGATTGTTGGGTCCTGGGTTCGATTCCCAGGTCGGGCAGTGTTATTGGGGTTTTTTCTTTAAGAAATTCTCAGTAGCAGCCCGGAGTTTGGATTCGTGCCCGGTTAATGGCAATAGGCTCGCCCCCTTTTACATGGGACTTTATAACATAACTGGCGAAATGTGGGTGTACTATACACCTCTCCTACCCCTTCGGGGAAATACAGGCGTGATGTTATGAATTTTGTTCTAGGTTCCACTACAGATAGATGCAATGCTCAATGTTTAAATTTTTACTTCTCATGAGCTAATTTTTAACTCTGGATAGAGTCAATTTCCAAGGAAAAAGTTTGAAAATGTATATTTCTTTATTATTACTTCTTTAAAAATGTATTCACATTCAGTATTCAGATGTTTGGTACTTAAAAGTACGCATAATTTTAAGTAAAGTATGTTTCTTCTCTCTTGTCTTATTTAGTAAACACTCTTGGCATGTCTCTTTATTCAAATAACTACTGATAAAATATAATTACTAGTTCTGCACATATAATTAGGTAAAAAAATAATATTTTGTGTGTGAAATTTTTAATAAATAATTATTATAAGACAAGTAAGAAATCCGATAAGGAAGGATGCTGAAGGCAGAGGACCGAGCGTTGTGGCACAACTTGGGAGAGGCCTATGTCCAGCAGTGGACTGCGATAGGCTGAGTTGATTAAAGTAAGTAAAAACATCTAAAGATAATATTTTTTAATAACTTCTTAGGTTTTCGCGATCACTACACATTATAATAAAACAAAGTTTAACCGGATTAAATCGCGTATATTATATAAATTGGTTTCCCTGACGTTTCGAAAGCTTTGCAGCATTTCGTGGTCGCAGGTAGACTAAGATGACAAGCGTCTTTACAAATATTTCTAAAAAAATATTTTAATCTACCGTACAATAATATTAATTAAAATCGTTTCGATGCACGCAGTAATCACTCACAATATCATTATCTTTTGGCAGCTGCCAACCATCTTCTCTATTAAAATTAGGATGTTTTAGGCTGTTTGGAACCTAGTCCTAAAAATAATCAAGTCCCAAACAGCACGCAACACTGTAAAAGATAATGATATTGTGAGTGATTACTGCGTGCATCGAAACGATTTTAATTAATAATATTGTACGGTAGATTAAAATATATTTTTGTTCAGAAATATTTGTAAAGACGCTTGTCATCTTAGTCTACCTGCGACCACGAAATGCTGCAAAGCTTTCGAAACGTCAGGGAAACCAATTTAAATAATATACGCGATTTAATCCGGTTAAACTTTGTTTTATTATAATAATATTTTTTTATAATAAATGAAAGAATAATACAATGTATCGACCGAACTGACCTGCATGGCGTATCCGCCCAAGGGCCAGCAAAAGTGAGATAAAGGTTGTCTGGTGAATTTAGATTCAGTCCGAGCGCAGTGAGATCCTGCCCTAACGCCAGCGATACTAGACTAGGATCCGATTCCGCCGCGCGAATAAATGTCAACAGTCCCACGATACCAAACTGGTTCGGTATCATCGTCTCTGGTATATTCGTTACTTTACCTAAAACATAACACGTTATTAATCAACTGTCAGTACAAAAACACTATTTCCAATGGAATATTGTCTGGACCATATATTAAAACTGCTTACAAAAACATTAATATGCAGTTTAATATACTTCCAGCGATTATTTAGTATACACACCGTAGAATTCCGTATGTGCTCCTTGACTGATAACTTTAAGGACAAAAAAATTATATGTCAGGTGCAAATTTAGTTATTTTACTATCTAAATTAATATTCCACATGTATAGAACGTTAAAATATGGCATGCATAAACAAAACACAAAATAGATAGGCACAGTTTGTGTTGAAAATTAGAAATGCAGCACAATATTTCGTTCACTTGCAAGGATCATAAGTACATACACAGCTCAAAACAACACATTTTTGTGTTTTTTATTTAAAAAAATGCATTAAAATATGGACCCAAAAAACTATCATTTTAGTGACCACTTAGTATGGAAAAGATTAATTAATAATTATATGTAGTCTATGTCAATCCAATTAAATAGAAAGGTAAACAAACCCAATTTCGGTAAAATGATCACACAAATACTCACTAAATGGAATTAGTAACACATTCATCTGTATTTGGAGCTTTCTACTTGATAGCTCACAACTTTTTCCAACAATATTTGTTTGATTATCATTTTTAAATTGTTTTTGGAAATACACTTGGTAGTCTGCTACAAGAAAAACAATGTATAAAGTTCAAAAAGGTCCCAAAAAAAGGATATATTTCTAACTCATTCAATGAATCAAATCGAATCATTCTATTAATTAATTGATTTGTAATTGGCAGTACACTAAACTCTATGATCGGGTTAATGACCCATTTGTTTACCTTTCTATTTGATTGGATTGACATGGACTTTAGCTTGTTAATTGAATGTAGTAGGTTGATATTTACCATCGGGTGAGGTCTGTATGCCCTTCCGGGGCTTGTCGCTGGTGTGGTTGGTGAAGTCGGGCGGCGGGGGCAGCGGGCCGGGGAGGGGCGCCGGCGCCGCTCCGCCCGCGCTCGACGTGCCGGGCAGTGCCGGGAAGTCCTCCGACGACATCGTGAACTCTGACTGTTCTGATGTAGGCTGCTTTACCATACCCACTGTAACAAAACATTTTCTTTTTTATCTCAAAGCTATAAATCATCACTGCCTCGTTGGTCTAGTGGTCGCAAGCGCGACTGCTGAGCATGGGGTCCTGGGTTCGATTCCCGGGTCGGGCAGTGTTATTGGGTTTTTTTCATTAGGAAATTCTCAGTATCTCTGGATCTTCTTCTTCTTCGTGTCGATGGTATAGTATTTATGTAATCTCTTGGGTCAGATTTGGCAAGCCCAAAACTTTGCCACTTCAACGGCGTTATCAGTGTTAATGCAAAGGTCACCCAGGCTACAGGTTTCGGGACACAAAGGGCAGTGTAAGAGGTGACTCATCGGTGGGGGTCAGTGCCACAACCACACCCTGTCGCTGTTTTTTGAATATAGCCCCACTTGGCGAGATTGGACTTGCTTCTTCCCACTTGAGTTCGTAGTCGGTTTAGTGACTTCCAGGTTGACCAGGGAAGGTTATATCCCGCAGGAAGGTGCTCACTCGGCTGGATATAGTGAGCGGGTGGAGAAAATGTCTTCAGCCACAGTTTACAACGGGCCTCAACCGGGCACCCCGATAGGGCCTCTGCCGATTTAAAAAAACTTTTTAACCTCTGGAGTCTGGATTAGTGCCCGGTTAATGGCAATATGCTCGCCCCCTATTACATGGGACTGATAACATAACTGGCGAAATGTGGGTGTACTATTACACCTCTGCCTATCCCTTCGGGGAAATACAGGCGTGATGTTATGTTATAAATTATAAATCATCAACAGCTTTAAAGGCTGAGCAGCCACCATAATGACTATGCTTCTTGCATTGGTGTTAATAGCAAAAAACCTGCTTATCATCCGGAATAAGCAGCAGAACTATATATCTCAATTCAATCAGATATTGAGCATTAAACCCTATAGAAACAAAATCACATCAGGTGCCGTATTATGAAGTGTTATAATCATCATTGTTTCGTTGCGAAAAAGAGACAGAGCTATACAGGAATATTAGCGCCATCCCTCTTAACACCGGTACAATTATGGCTTTAACACTTCATACGATGATGCTTTCACTTGATGTACGGTAAAACTCTAATGAGTTTATGTTTACATCTTTAGAATGTTTTTGTTATGTTTACCACTGAACAAATAAATAATAAATAAATAAATAATACGGCCCCTGATTGATTTGAAACTAGCTTCCGGCGGCTGTTTTGGACGAGTGTAATTCGGGTTATCACCAGAAAGACACAAATCGTTGAAAAAAAAAAAAATACATTTTTAAATTCGACGAACTAAATCATAATATTGTTCTCAAGTAAGTGACGTTTTTATCGAGAATAAATTTCTTTAAACCTAAACCTAAAGACGTTATCGCGCATCCCTCGGGAACTGGTTCTCTTCCCGGGATAAACAGAAGCCTTGTGTATGTCCTTTCCTAGATCCCAGGCTCCCCCGCTGTGCCAGTTTTCATTACAATCGTTTCAGATTTAGTTGTGAAAATGTAACAAACAAACAGACAGACAAGAGTTACTTTCACATTTATAATATTAGGGTGGATAAATTCCGCCTATTGGCACAGGCAATGCGACACGCGGTCTTGGCATTGCGCGAACCAATAGGAAGGCGCCAAAGCCTGCTCCTATTGGCCTATTTCATATTTATCTATGCAAATCAATAGAAGTTTAGTGATTGGACAGCTAGTAATTCATCTCTATAGGGTTTAATGCCCAATGGGATCAGTTAAATTATTCACATCTGTTCGAAATCACCTTTCAGAATCTGTGAGAAAAGTTACCGAAATGTGTCCTCTAAACGCTATTCATAAATCCGAAATGGAAATTTTACAGCAATTCTGTAAATTAATGACGTCAATTAGTGAGTCCATTTTCCCGATCCACAAGTTGGCGAATAGCGTTGGCGCCAATGTTCGGGCCAACGTGTGGAGCCGGGGTAAATGTCCTTAAGATGAATGCTACAGGGTAGCCCGCGAAATTCAAATTTTTTGGTGTTTTTTGCAAATTGTGGCTTTGTTTCGCGTTGTATATCGTTCAAAATATGATTGGCGGAAATAATAACAATCTATAATAATATCTACTGAATTATACTCGTAAAAAATATTAACCTAGCTGTATAAGCTCAAAAATCGATAATTTGATCGTAAATTAATATTATCGAGCTTGTACAGCATATAGAGCTAGATTAATATTTTTCATGAGTATTATTCAGTAGGTATATTGTTATCATTTCCGCCAATCATATTTTGACCGATATACAACGCGAAATAAAGCTACAATTTGCCAAAAACGCCAAAATTTTTGAATTTCGCGGGCTACTCTGTAGAATTCACCTTAAAGAGCCATAGCCATGAGCTTTGGTTTTGACGTTAGGAAAGTAAATTACCGTAAGGTTTAGAGCCGGGCGGCGGCGGCGCGGCGGCGGGCGCCTGGTCGCCGGCCCCCCGCGCCGTCAGCGACGGGAACTCGCTGAGGTCCAGCAGCGGCGGCGTCGACGTGTCGCCGCCCTCGCCGAACACCGAGTGGTAGTTGCTACTAGTGTTGAACCGAGACAGGTTGCCCATACTCGACTGAGGACAACAAAATTGTGAACCAATGTTAAAACTTACATTTGCAATGAAAATTCAACATTCTATGTTAGTTTTGATATCCTACTGATATTATACTTGTGTGAGTAAGGTTCGAGGATTTGTCTTCTACGGGGAGGCAACACAATTATAGTTTATCATCATCATCCTCCTGCCCTTATCCCAATTTATTTGGGGTTAGCGCAGCATGTATTTTTCTTCCATACATCACTATCAGCCGTCATCTCCATGTTCACTTTCTTTCTATTCATATATCATCTTTCACACAATCCATCCATGTTTTCTTCGGTCTGCCTCTTTTCTTATAGCCATCCACATTCATACTTAAAACTTTCCTCGTACAATAGTTTATGTCCTATTAAAAAGAGTACCATCTTGTGGACTGGCCTGACTGCTTAGTGTGTTTGACAATCATTTATATTATTGTACTAGCTGTTGCTTGTTCCATGTGGTGCCGGACATAAAGAATTGCACCACCCGATATCTTCTCATGGGTGTCGTAAAAGGCGACTAAGGAATTCACCAGAGGATGGCAGCAGCGTTCTCCCAACCAACTGCGATCGCCAACCCACCTGCCAAGCGTGGCGATTATGGCATATCCCCAAACTGCATGGGGGAGGCCTATGTCCAGCAGTGGACGTCTTTCGGCTGAAATGATGATGATGATATTATACTAGCTGACACCCCGCACCTGTGGTTTCGCTCCCGTGTTTTCTTACAAACTTTCAATCCCTATTATACCCCCTTAAGGGATGACTTTTCAAAAATCCTTTTTTACGTCATCTAAAGAACTGCTGTGCAAAATTTCATGTTGCTAGTTCCACCGGTTTAGGCTGTGCATTGTCTTTCAATTTTGATAAATTTATTAAGTAGATCACTTGTGGAAGCTTTTTTACTCACAGCTAAAAATATGGATGGATACGACCGAGTGGGGTAAAAGCAACGACCATACAGCCTATAGATGCCTCATAACAGGCGACCGATGTCTGCAACACACATCTATTAAATTTCACTAATGTAGGTTGCTACTATTCGCCACTTAAAATCTTGAAATCAGTTTCGACCACTTACATGAGCCGTCAAAACAGCCGCGTTAATGATTAGCCAATAGCCACCTTGGTAGGGCCAAACGGATTGCAGTACCCCGCCTCAGCTAGTGGCAGAATTTATTGTACGCATTCAACATTAGGCGTTTATTGGGCTGTATGGTCGATGGGTAGAAGTTTACACCAGAAGCATCAAAAACCAGTTCAACAGGGGAAGCATTAGACAAAGCCAAAAAAAAATATTCTGTTTTAGATTGTGCAATTTCTTACTTCTTTTTATTTCACATAACAATAAAATTACGAAATAAACAATTGAAAGCAGCTCTATTTGAAAACAAATATTAACACAAATACGTGGGACACTCAGAAAGTTTTGCGAAACTAAAAAAAATTGTTCTATACGTACATATATTTTTATCAAATCTTTTCAAAGTACTTTCCACCAGCCTCTATACAAAGATTCATGCGCCTAAACCAGTTTTCAAAACACTTTTTCCAGTCCGCCGCAGACACCTCGTTTACAGCCTGCTCGAACGCAGCCAGCGCATCTTCCGGCGACGAAAATTGTATCCCTTTGAGCTGATTTTTTATTTTTGGGAATAAAAAGAAGTCACACGGTGCTAGATCAGGGCTGTAAGGAGGGTGACCCAGGAGTTTGACTGGCGTGCTGTCCAGGAAGTCCCTCGTTTTGAGTGCGGTGTGCGCAGGTGCATTGTCGTGGTGGAGCAGTAGCCCGCGGAGCCCTGTGTTTGGTCGCTTGTTGCTTATAACAGAGAAAACTTCTGGCAAACATTTGGTAGTATACCATTCGGCATTAATGCTTCTTTGATCCCGTAAGGGAATTGATACCAAGTGGCCAGTCAAATTAAAAAAGCTAGCGATCAAAATCTTACCCCCGCTTCTAGATCGCTTCACTTTGGTAGGCGTTGGCTCATTTTGAAACACCCAAACAGTCGACTGGCGCTTGGTTTCTGGGTCGTATTGATAAATCCAGGACTCATCACCTGTAACGATGTCGTAAACACGCCGAGACGAGCCTGCTTCAAATTTTTTAAGCATATCACGGCACCATTCCACCCGGGCCTGCTTCTGAGCATCGGTGAGGTTGTGCGGCACCCAGCGTGATACTATCCTCCTCACGCGAAGATGGCTGTGTAGAATCTCGTGAACGCTTCCCGATCCAATCTTCAATATGTGTTGAATCTCCTGATATGTAATTCGCCTATTGTCTTGGATTAAATTTTTCACTGCTAGCACGTTTTCTTCGGTAACAGCCGTCAAAGGGCGACCGCTTCTTTCGTCATCCCCCAAAGTTGGTCGACCGCGCTTGAATTCGTTATACCAACGATACACGGTTGCCTTGGAAGGGCCTTCATCCATGAATGCCATTTGAAGTCTATCGTACGATTCATCCGGTTTCAGGCGACACTTGAAATCGTATAAAATCATAGCTCTAAAATGTTCCCGGCGCAGATCCATATTTCAGTGAGACACAATACTTTGAATTAACTCGCAAAAAATGTGGAGGGAAATTTTGAAATTGGAACTTACTTATTTTTACTTATAAATAATCATATTTTCGAAAAACATTATAACTGGCCAGTCTCCCATATATAAAAACTTTTTTTCGCAATACTTTCTGAGGGGCCTGGTATTTCTAGGCTTATTTGAAAACCACAGTAGTAGACTTTATTTAATTGATGTTTGAAAATGTTTTGTGCCCTATGTATGTTTCTTGTGCCCTATAGTAACTTAGTTAAAAACAGGCCAAGAACATGTCGGGCCATGCTTAGTATAAGGTTCCGTAGGTAGGAATAATTACACACGAATCAAATAGAATATGAATCGTTCATGGCTGTTTTAGTTTTGTTTTTTTTTTTTGACTCAGAGCGTGTAGTTATACAGCGCCATAGATGGCGCTAGAGCGGGCCAATTTAAGTGGTGTGTCATGTCAACATAACACAAAGGTACTTTTTGTGATTTATACAAATAGTAGGTAACTAAAGGAGGATTGTTTGCTAAGTTTTTTTTTCTGTGAGTTCAAGACCTTTGAACTAGGACATCTTAAGTATTTTGCAGTGGAGTGGCTGGTGAGGAGCCATGGTGCCCTCACCTACCGGCTGGCTCAGATACTCTCGGGGCATGGTTGCATCAGTAAGTATCTGTGTCACATAGGCCGGGAGCCGAAGCCCGAGTGTCATCACTGCGGGAGCTGCCCAGAGGACACGGCGCAGCACACATTGGCGGAGTGCCCAGCTTGGACCGCGCAGCGCCGTGACCTCATCACTGTAGTAAGCGGCAGCGATCTATCGCTTCCGGACGTGGTTCTGTCTATGGTCGGGACTAGTCGGGAGCGAGAGCGCTTGGCGTCGTCTCCATCTGCGAGGAGGTGATGCTCGCTAAGGAGGCGGCGGAGAGGGTTCGAGAGGCGATGACCTCTCTTCCCATCCGCAGGAGACGACCTGGGCGTCGCAGGAGGGCGACCTCCAGCCACCCTAGGTGTGGGCCTGCGGGTGGCGGACTCGGGGTGGCCCGCCGCCCGACCAGTCAAGGCCCGTGACGGTGGCGCGTAGTGTTCCGCGTGCGCCAGTCAAGAGGAGGGTGAGGCCGTTGTGGTTGCCGCACTGGGAGAAGGGGCTTACCTGCCAGTGGCAAGCTGGGACCTGCCGGGGATGGTTGGGCGAATACGGGAGTATTCCCACGCCCCCGGCCAAGGGTCGGTAGAGAACCACCATGGTGGATTTTAGTCGGTAAGAGTCCGAAACTGGCTCCGCCTTCCCTGGGCGGAGTGCATCCATGAGGATTTTCGCCGAAAAAAAAAAAGAACAGTATTTTGCAGTTTTCTCTCTATTACTCGAAATTGTTTAATCAAATTATGCTCTAAATAATTTTAAGAGAGTTTTTACTAAGGTCTATCAACATGGAAGATTATATAAGTTTCTATGGTGCATAGTTTAGAAATGGCACATTGCAAGCCACTTTGGTGGGCTATATTTTGCAGATAGTACACCTGATAAAAATATGATGTATGAAACATTACCTACATTTCAGTAGACCTATTCAATGATACCACACACGAGGGAGTGTAGAAAAAAAATTGACAACCCCATTTCACATGTATGGGTGCCACCCCTAAAACACATAATACACTAATATTTAAATCTAAATCAAGTATTCAGCCAATGAAAGGCTAAACAGACAATTGCACTGATTTTATTACTGACCAAAATCTTAACAAGAAAGCCAATCAATTAAGAAACACTGTTAATAATTTTTATATAAGTAAACACAAAATTATTTTAACTTCTATCTCACATGCTTGCTAAGATACTCATGAAAAATTATTTGTTGTAGGTAGACTTAAGTATTATTTTTTCGAGTGTACCCTCTGACAATAATTATTATAAGATTTTATGGAGTATATCTATCTAGCAGACCCCAACAAGATTTTTCGACAGGTTATCATAAAGGCCTTATTTTATACCTAAACAATATTATTTATAAATATTTTGTACCTCAACCGTTTTGGATAGAATGATGTTTTGTTTGATGCTGGCCAGATCATCATTTAATTTATGAATACATTCTAAAGTGTAGCACTTGAAAACTTGAAATTTTGGATTTCTAGATAACAAAATAGGTACACAATCTTAGCCTCGTTGGGCAAGCTAATTGTTGAATAAAAAAAAAATTGGTAAAGCAAAATATTTTGAAAATATCTTTTAAGGGCCACTAGCAAGATGCTGCATTAAAACATTCTATACAAAACGGTTGAGGTACAAAGTATTTATAAATTATATTGTTTAGGTACAAAAGGTAAGGCCTTTATGATAAAATGATAAATTATCACCACCTAAAAATCTTGTTGGGGCCTCCTAGATAGATAGACACGATTTTATGATTTTATGTAAAGCAAATTGTGTTCTCACCATGGAATTTGAATTAGGTTGCGATAACGCGTTTGGTATGGGTACCCTGCGGTCGGCAAACGCCCGTTGACCGAATAATGTTGATCGCGATGCCATAGAGGGCGGAGCGCCCCCGGGCATGGCGGTGGAGTTCCGGCCAGGCGACAGTGCGCCACCGAACGTGGGCGTCACATGGCCCGACACGCCGCCCACCAGGCCCGAGCTCACGCGACCGCCCACACCGCCGCTCGCTAGGCTTCTAGGTGCTTGTTGGAAATTCAAGTTTGCCATAACCTGAAAAAGTTTAATTACTATTGGTTTAAGAAATCAACACCATGTATTTTTTGTGGAATAAAAAACTATGCAAAGAAAAATTCGAACCTACATCATAAAAAAGTGTTTATTACAATTTTTTATATATATTTTACTGTTGAATTCGGATAGTCAAGGGACTGTTAATATTACATCATACTAACCAGATGATTCACAAAGAGAACTGATAACTTGCAAAGAAGTTTGTTTGAAAACCAAACTTGAAGTCACATCTACATCACTAAAAATGGCTGGTTGAGATTCTACTGTATTTTCATTAGAGTTCAAATGTTGTTTATAATTATTTTTTCATTTGACGAACATGGTATTGGGGTATCTTACACTACTAAAGTTTTATATGAACAATTCATTAGCTTTACTGAAATGTCTTAATCTATGCCACTTACATATTCTAGAATACAGAGAAGTGATCATGACTGGAGAATACTTGTAATAAAATGCTGATAACTTAAGCACTTTTTACATTACTCTGAATTCAGTCATCCTAATTAGGATTTAGGAAAGGAAATCAGGAAATAAGGAAAGTGTGATGAAAGTTAGGTTGGTATGACAAAGAGGTTCCTTTCCCAAATCCTAATTAGAATTTCTGAATTCAGTATAGTGTAGCGCTTTATACTGGATTATTCAGGGCTATTGTTTATATGTTTGAGAAGCAGGCTAATGGAGTAATTACTAATTACCTATGTGACTATTCATACTTCCTATAAAACAAAGCATAATCCTAAAGTAGCATAAAATCTCAGGAAAAACTAACTATTGTTTACAAAGTACTGCTTGATCCAATAAACTAGTTATAAATAAGCAAGTTATTCTTAAGACTGGCTGTCTCTTGGGTGTTATGAAGCTATAAAATCAATGTGTTATAAATAATTTCAATTCCTCCAAACTAAAATACTGTTATTGTAATGAAGTCTTATCTAAGCCAATCAGGTGATGATAAGACTCATAATTTAACAGTTTATTATGATACAAGAAACCACAAGTTTTACATACATTCACAGGAATACTAACATTTCATACAAAGAGCTAGAGAAAGTCTTTTTCAAAGGTCTTCCAACTTGATATTTCAAGACCAACTTTCCAATATCTTGGCTGGACATGAGTGTATTGCATTCGGCTATGTATGGCATTTACTCGGACTAAGTAAACCCTATGGGAAATATTTAATAATTTTAGCCATTATAACAACAAAGTCAAACAGTGATATGGTATAAAATGTTAAGTCAATAGACAATTCAAAATCTACTGATTTAGACAATAATTCAAGATAGGTACATATGAACAGAACCTTTATTTGTTACTTAAAAACTGTAAATCTGATGGAATCGGAGATTTTCAGTAAAATATACAGTACCTACCTACCTTACGGTAAAACTTTGTGTTGACTTGAACACTTAAACATACCTACGAGCTATTTATGAAACGAGACCAAACGAATTTCATAAATGCTCATTGAAGTATCAATGCAGAAATAGGAATACGAGATAACATTGGCTAATAACAACAAATGAAGTAAGTATAATAATTAAATCAGTATTTTTACTATGGTATGGTTATTCGTCCCCTGTCAAACAATGGCGACCCCTGTTTTTGGTACACTCGATTCTTCAAAAATATAATTTTTTTACCTAATGTGTCGACGTCAGTCCTTGTTCCACTATTTCAGTAACAGTATAAATGGTTCATAATCGAGTATTCTCAGCACGAACAAATATATCCACTCCAATGAAATAAACAAAAGTTTGTTGACTGTCCAATTTAGACGACGATTTATATGCATTCAAATTTTTTAAGACGAACTAAAAAGATGTCCAAGACCGTCTTTGCATGAAACACTGCTATAAAACGCTGAAAACTTTATACATCTTTACGTCACTTATAAATATTAGAACAATTTCACTCAGTTTTGTCGAACGCCACATTACCCTAAACAACTGGCGGCCATATTGTCGAAAGCGGACGGAAAACTGTAACAATTTTCGCTCTAGTAACTTATTAATATACTGCATAATAAGCCACGTGAACAAGGGGAAATTAAGACAACTTGTCAATGTTTATTTTTTATTTTATTATTATTTATAAATATCGACATCACTGTAATTTAAAAATCAAACTTATTTGAAATAAATAGTTTTTAGTTTGACTCTTGCAGCCAACACTCAATTAGATTGCCACATCAAAATAAATCTGGGTCGAGAACGAAGTTTGGTATTCTAGTCTATGATTCCCAGTGACTGATTTTTATATTTCTAATAAAAACTTTTTAACAAAAAATTTAACCGATGAAAACAGAAACTGAAAAATTAATAAAAATAATAAAATAAATATCTTTGGGACATTTTTACACAGCACCATCTAGTCCCAAACTAAGCAGAACTCGTGGTATGGGTACTAGACAATGGATATAATACGTATATACTTTTTTTTTTTTGTAAATACATACTTATAATACATAAGCAACACACCCAGACCAGCACAAACACTTATGTTCATCACACAAATATTTGTGTCCTGTGGGAATCGAACCCACGACCTCGTTATCAGCAGTCCGACACTCGAACCACTAGACCACAGAGGTGGTCTTAATTAAATGAAGCTTAGTCTTTTCCTAACTAAACTAATGTAAATGAGTCGGCGCCAAGCAACATGTATGTTCATGTATGTTTGTTGTAAATATGTTGTAAATAAAATTGTAAACGAGATGTATTTTTTTACGAGTTTGAAGTGAAAGCCTATGACTTCCACTTCCGATTCATATTATTGTGTCAGCGTGTCGTGTTGTGCCAGTTTTAAACATAATTTACACGACACAATGCTACACACATAAGTTTGAATCCAATTATTACCTACTACATGTATGAAACTGATAACGTTTTGGCGCCCCCGCGTGCCACAACACACCCTGTCCAAATCCTAGCATGAGTTTTTGCAATATCGCGTAGTTAACGTTATCGTGTAGTTATCGATAAAATGTATGTAGGACTTGTTTAGTTCCAACTACACATACGTGGTGCTGGTAAAATCCCATATAAAAATTGCCAATAACTACACGATAACGTTAACTACACAATATCACAGAAACTCGTGCTAAAGGCTCAGGACATGATCTATCTGTGTGTCAAATTTCATTCAAATCAGTCATCGTTTTTGCCTGATGTTGGCTTGCTTGCTTGAACAAACAAATGGACAACTATAGTTTTAGTATACTGGCTGAAGTCCGTGGCTTCGCTCCCATGATATGTCGATAAAAGAATAGGGTGTTTGACAAATTTTGAAAATGTACGTAAAACGATGGCGAAACATCCAATTAAAGCATTCATTAACAAATAATTACTAAAATATGCTTGTAAAATTAAATAATCAAGATTTTAAATTCTCATTTTTAATAGGGTGTTTGACAGGTATTGCCAAAAATTATGAAAATTGTACACAACGTAGATTTTAGGTTGAATTAACTTTTACTAAGTTTTGTTAATTTAAATATATTCTAAATATTTTATTTTTCTGTTTGAAATTTTGATTTTTTAATCTGTTGATCACGTGATACAAAACGTCTTGAGGCTTGGCCTCGTAGACAGAGAATAGTTTTCTCCGTCTACGCTTGGCCTCCATTTTGGGTGACGTCATAGTCCTGTACGACGTAGGGCGAGCTAAGTGTTTCCATGATCGTAAAAATTTAATTTACCAGTTTTGAACGAGTAGGTATATTATTAATAATTATATTCATGTTAATTGTTAATATAGGTTAATTTTTATTTTATTGAGCCAGGTTATGTACTTTATAACTTACTATCAATTAAACTAATCAGCATTTGAACGTAATTTAAAAGCTTTTGTTTTGTATGTGCGTGATTCAAACACAAACTACAAAACGTTTTAGTCATGTCTCATGTGACAAAAAAAAAACCGCGTTCCGATTTTTTACTTTTTGTCAAATTCGTCCCTTTTTGGGAAGTGTGTCGTACTTTTATGGGAATTCCGGTAACACTGACCACTGAGTCACTAAAAACATTTTAATTTATAAATGAACACTAAAATAATTAACCAGTCGTCGTGATAAATCTAATATTAATTTAGATAATCTCTAAACATTATATAAACCAACACATCATGCCAGATATTAAAATATGAAACAATATTAAGCGGAATTATCAGAACCACAGAATTAAATTAACAACATTTAAATTAATCATTTCATTAATCTAATTAGAATATTCGAATTATAATTATCATAATATTAACATTATTTACAACATTAATTTAATTAATACGGATCATCAAATATTAAACTTTGCTAAACAAAAAAGTATCTTCTTTGATCTTTGCAAAGTACAACAAATACAACAGCAAACTACATAGCAAATTCTAGAAATAAAGGATATTTATTTCAAAATACTTCATAATCATAAACTAGTTACCTCAAAATGGCAATAGATTGCGTTGTAAGCATCGATATTCGATATAGCATAGACATTAATTGGTCTGAGTCCGAGTATAAATTGATATTTTAATGTTATAAGCTATGGAAAGCTATATTACTCTCAAATTACATTAGAGGGCGCAATGTTCAACCAACGCCAGGAAGAAACATTCAATACTGACCAGTAATAAAGATTAATATTGTTTGATTAATTTAGTTCTGTCAAAAAAGTGTAAACAGAATTGATGGCAACACTAGCGCGCCCATATATACCTACTCGGTCAAAAACTGGTATATTTTATTTTTACGATCATGGCAACATTTAGCTCGTCCTACGTCGTACAGGACTATGACGTCACCCAAAATGGAGGCCAAGTCTCTAGCTCATTCATAATCTAAGCTCTAGCTAGACGTTTTGTATAACGTGATCAACAGATTAAAAAATCATAATTTCAAACAGAAAAATAAAATATTTAGAATATATTTAAATTAACAAAACTTAGTAAAAATTAATCTTCAACCTAAAATCTACGTTTAATTTTCATAATTTTTGGCAATACCTGTCAAACACCCTATTGTATATTTAAATCCAGGATATGGTCTATCTGTGTATCAAATTTTATTCAAATCGGTCCAGTAGTTTTTTGCGTATTGCTCGAACAAACAAATATTACAAACAGACATTACATACATTTTTATAATCGGATTAGGACTGACTAACTTGCCTGACTTGTCTATGGCTTGGAGTGAAAATTTTTATAATACTTGGCAACACCGGGATCATATGATTGTTCAATGAAGAAGCACGTCTGATAGGCGTCGACTCACTTCTTCGAGCCAGTTTTTAGTTTTCTGGCTCTTTATCGGTTGTTTTTCGTGTTAGTGGTGCTAAATAATAACCAACAGCCATGGCGCTCAGCGATGCAGATGTTCAAAAGCAGGTATGAATATGAAATTGGCTTTATGGCAAACGGCAGCGTAGATCTGTCGACATGGATTTGTCAGAATAATTGATCCAAAATGAGACACACCGATTCCGTTCCAATTTGCTTTTGAAGTCAAAATGGATATGAGAACTATTTTATTATTAGATAATGGTTCTTTGACTGAAATATGCCAATCTTTGTTAATAGATCAAGCACATGATGGCCTTCATCGAACAAGAGGCCAATGAAAAGGCTGAGGAAATCGATGCAAAGGCCGAGGAGGAGTTCAACATCGAGAAGGGCCGTCTTGTGCAGCAGCAGCGGCTCAAAATCATGGAATACTATGAGAAGAAAGAGAAGCAGGTTGAACTCCAGAAAAAGATGTAGGTTCCCCTATGCTCATATCTAACACTTTCTCCACAATCTCTTCGAGCTGATCTCTCGAACAGATAAAGGAGATTGATTATTATATTTCCCTGAATGAGTAACACATGGAAATGTACATCATTATACATAATAGACATAACCAGTAATATTCCATAGTCTATTGCATAAAACTCTTCATGTTTAAATTCCTATGCTGTAGTCTCGTACCACTGCATGATATATACAGCAATAGGTGTACATATGGTAATTGAGTCTAAGTTACATTGCTTGTCAGATGACATGGCCTTGAATGGCAGTGACATCTTAGATTATTGAGACTCATTTATAAAATATACTCCTAAGAATATAAAGCAGATTTTCTATATTGTACAAACAATATAAACATAAAATCAATGCTGTGTTGAAAATTACATTCAACCTTTTTCAGTTATTTGAACATAGTATTTTCCCTTTTTATTAGATCTTTCAAAAATCAATAAAATTCTATTCAAACCAATCTATTATAATCCCACAATTGAACTGGAATTAAGTTTAATACATCGCTACTGTCTGTAATAGACATAACCAATTTTTATTGAAGAGTCACATGATCCATCTCTTAAGTGTAACTTCATGAATGAAGTGATAATTTTTAAACATACAAACAGATGGATACCTTTAGAGTTTTATTACACAATTTTGCTACACACAAAATTGATCCAAGTTGTCCTTCTTGTTAACTTGTGTAGTAACATCATTTTGTCACATGACTGTACCATAAACAATACTACATAAATCAAGTTACAGTTTTAAAATGTGAATGAAACCAAACTCTTTATTCCAGAAATATTTGATCAAATACATACTATAGGCCTATTTTACTTATTTGGATTACTATTTATGTAATAACACATTTAAAAAAAAGTGTGGCATATAGTAAAGTGTAGGGTAAAGTGATAACAATGATTACATTGAGTTATCTTACTTGATAAGACTAAATCAGAGAGTTATGTATAAAATGTTTTACAGAATTCTGAGTCCTCTATTTTGTTCAAATATTCTATACTAACCTATGCCCGCGACTTCGCCCGCGTCACGTGTGGATGTCGTTTATCGCGCATCCTTCAAAAACTGTTCATCTTCCCGGGATTAAAAGTAGCCTATATGTTAAACTTAGTTATGTTTTATCTGTGTGCTAAATTTCATCCAAATCCGTTCAGCCTGTACAGCATGATTGAGTAACAAACATCCAAACATCTTCACAAACTTTCATTTATAATATTCGTAGGATTATTTTTACTAAAACATATAAAATTTTGTAAAAATATTCTTGAAACCTTGTTAGGATCCTAGTGTAATACGGGTGGATGCATGAATTTCTGTTATATCTTATGATAACTTAGAAGAATACTGCTATTCATCTTAAAATCTCTGTCTCCATCTGTAATGCCCACTGACAAAGAGGGGGAGAGAAGAGATCATAACCACAATATGATGCCATGGTTCTTATTGTACACAAGTTATAGATTTTCAGGAAATAGGTCACTTGCGATGTGACACGCTTATCCACAATGGCATTGAGTTTTGGCACTACTTAAGTTTTTATTTACATAGTCTTGTATCTGTGCTAAGACAGTTAGCGTAAATTAAATGCTTGTTGCCTTTAACATTGAATAATTATTAAATTAAACAACCTGAAACTTTGTTTTTAACCATACTTAATTATTTTAACACTCACAAGCCACATTGACTTGTTTTTTTAATTTTTATAAATACTAACCATTCCCAAAGGAATGGTAGTAAAAAAGACTGAATAAATGATACAATATAAAATGAATAATACATAGATGGATACTCCTGCCCATCTTGAAGCCATCTGAAACGGTTGTGATGACCATCCATCACTTAAGCTATTTTGTCGCTATCCTTTATAGGTCACATCCATAATACGTCACTTTGTGCAATTACTAAGTTTCCTTAACCCATTAATTGCCATGTAAGGCACATTTGCCTGATGCTAGTGAAGACTTCTAAGCGTTAACTCCTCTAGCAGAAATTAAATTCAAAAGTTTTGTCTCCCCGGCTGTTTCCTCTTTATATCCTTTACTATTTACAATAATGAACATCCTCCAATTTTGAAATCTTTAGAGTAAACCTGCAAACCTCATAAGTGCATTTCACTATGCACTTTTTAATTTTATACTTCATTGTAAGTGTCCATTGGACGACTTAGATACATGTCGAAGTACAGCACAAGACGAGTTAAGGAAACTGACTAATTGCACAAAGAAGTTCTATGACTGACCTATTAGGGTCAGCGAAGAAATAGGTAAAGCGACAAATGGTCATCCATCACAACCGTGCAACCTCCTGAATAATACACACATGATGCTCATACTGGTAATTGTCTTAAGACCCCTCATATACAACGTGTTATTGAATTAATTCAAAACCTGAAACTAGTTGGTTCAGAATCGAAAGTAGAATCCATTACACTACTTTTTAACATAGGTTATTATATATTATATATTTACCAAAAAATATTTTCGTACCACGCCGAGTCTAAAAGTTTCATACGACGACGCGGCGCTGAGGCGAAAGGCGAGCGAGACCCGGTATAAAAGTGTGATGGAAAATTTTAGATAACATTTTTTTCCTAAAACTATTAAAAATTAACTTAATTATAAGAGGTTATTCACCTCCCGACACAGCAGCGTCGAGAGCGTCGCACGTTCGTGAACGAATCTATCGCTGTGAATCGATTAGAGTAACCATGATACCAAAAATTACAAATATCTTCTACAATAATAAATGAAAATTTATAATTACTTTCCATATCAATTTATTATAATAAAAACTAGTTGGGGTGTCTGAGGTTTTAAGTTATTCCAATAACACGTCGTATAGTCTGACAATTGTTTGACAGCAATTCTTCGAACATGCTGAACCAGGCCCGTCTGAGGGTGCTCAAAGTACGTGAAGATCACGTACGCAACCTGTTAGACGAGGCCCGCAAGCGCCTGGCCGAGGTACCCAAAGACACCAAGATGTACGGTGAGCTGTTGACCACACTCATTGTGCAGGCCCTCTTCCAGGTTAGTACCACATTTCCATACGAACATTCAAAGTCTGTATCTTTTTACAATTGTTCAACGCCAGCCCTTGCTGCGGAAAAATTCATCGCCCTGTGAGAACCTCGTCATAATTTTAAAAGAGTAGAACAGGCCTAACTACTTATCTGATGAAAAAATTGATATACATGTTGCTCTGCATTCATGCCATATTTAAGGAGGTGACTATACTACTGATACTGAACACGAATCAGTAAAAAAATCAATATCAATTTTTTTTATTTTTTGTTAAATACCTATTTGTAAACAAACAAATTCCCCCCGTGTGTCACGTGCGACACAAAAACGATGCGTGCGACACCACCAAAACAATTTGCAGGTATTTCCACCCTTTGACAATGCCGCCGATGACTTATTTTCCGAGTCGTTCGGGATTTATTCTCGAACCCTCACTATGTTTCTGAGTGAAAATTTAGGTATTAAATAATCGTAGAATTTTTTAAGTATTTTTAGGTGACTAAGCACATTATTTATCATCAGATCTAGAAATATGGCACGATTACAGATCAACACCTTGTATAGATCGATCCCTAGCTTATACTATATTTTTGTAACAGACTGTACCATATTTTATGAAATAAATAAAATAAAGTAAGTTTCGATTAATGGATTAGTAGGATTGACTTTAAATTAAACTTCAGTGAATTTATTTACAATATCAAGTCAAAAGTATTTTGTCTTACATAGATCGAATTATGCAATGGACATAGATAACACATAGAATTGCGCTTTACGTTTTTACTGCAGGGCGACGATATGCAGGTCCGATCTAGGGTTGCCACCTCTTGGCTGTCTAACGGCCAAAATTAATATCCAATCTATCCGCCATTTGCCCTACTAGAGATAGAAATTTGACATAAGCTCCATACAAAATACGTCAAATTCCTATCTCTAGTAGGGCAAATCGTGGATAGATTGGATATTAATTTTGGCCGTAAATCCGGGAGAAAAAAAACATAGATTTTCATAACTTTTTATAAAAAGACTTCATTTTAATCAAATTTCCTTAATTCCGAGAGAGGTGGGAGTGGGAACCCTAGTCCGATCCCGACTAGCGACACGGCAACTCGGGTCCCATCCGTTGCTTTTGTTTTATGCTTCTAGCTGATATCTGATTTGTTTGAAATAAATTCTGCCAATTTTCGACTAGACATAACGCGCTCCTATTGGCGCGGGCATGGCATTGCACGCCCGTGTCCCGATATTTATCTGTGCGAATAATTAGAACAGTTTCGGAATTGGAAAGCACATATTCATCTCTAAAGGATTTAACGTCCGATGTTCGCATATTAGCTACCATTGCCATTACAGCCCATAGACGCCTCATAACAGGCGACCGATGTCTAATAGATCCCATTGGTCTAATAGAGCTAATGTATGTAGGTCGCCACTTGAAAACTTCAGATCAGTTTCGACCACCTACGTGAGCCGTCAAAACTTCTGCGTTTGTTATTAGTAGACATGTTATGGATATGATATTTCGGATCTGGATACGGATATGGATATAGGAATAAAATTATATCGGTTTCGGATACGGTTACGGATATGTAATTATTTCGGATTATCCGTTAGTTTCGGTTTCGGTTAGGGATATTAGATTGAAGTAAAATATAAACACAAATAGTATGTAATAATTTGGTTTTATTTATAGGTTATGAAAGAGGTTATGTTATGACTAGAAATAACAAACAAACTGCAAGATTCACGTGGCGCGCGAGCGGTGAAACAAAAACCTGTTGAAAAAAGTAGTTTTATTTAGACTCCGCCCTTATACGAAACTATCCGAAACTTTTGAAACGGATACGGTTACGGATATATTTGTCGGATATCCGATAGTTTCGGTTGCGGTTACGGAGCTCCATACCATCCCTGGTTATTAGCCAATTTGCATTCTGGGAATGCAGTACCCCGCTTCCTCGTACCTCAGCTAGTTGACAGAATTTATTGTACGCATTATAATCAATCGAATCGAATGCGAATAGGCAAACGGAGCGTAGGGCGCCCCCCCGCCATGTGGACCGACGACCTGAAGAACGTGGCTGGGGGTACTGGATGCCTAAGGCAGAGGACCGAGTGTTGTGGCGCAACTTGGGAGAGGCCTATGTCCAGCATTGGACTGCGATAGCAGTGGCTGAGTTGATGATGATGATGATTATAATCAACAATAGGCGTCTACTGGGCTGTATAGTCAATATTAGCTAGCTATACAACGTGTTATCGAAATAACTGAAAACCAGCTGTTCCCCTACATTTTGTTAATTTATGTGAATACAAATGTAGGGGAACAGCTGATTTTTTTTCGCGATTTCAAGGTTGGTCCTATAGTGAAAGTTGTTCATAATGATGAGTAGAATGAGCCCTTAAGGGGCCGAAACCCGTAAGTCAACAAACTAATGCGAAGCCCGCTCTTAAACTACTCACTCTATAGTACCGACATTAAAATACATGTTACTCAAGGATAGACGTGACATTATTATTGATTATTTTATTATTATTTTAATATTTATTATTGAGTCCAAAACATGAATGCACTTATTTAGCTCGATCATAAAAAAATCCAACCATACCTCTGAAACTGTTTATTTTCAAACAGTTTCCTAAATATATCCTACATTTAATGGTATTGTAATACGATATTTTATCTAAATATTGTTTTATTATTTTGAAATAATTTTACTGAGCCATTTTATCGAAATACACATTTTTTTCGCTTATATGCACTTTCATTCAGAGTGGCTTCAACTCCATGCCGCACTACTCCTTCCCGGCAAGCCTCGTGTTTTGCTTCGCGCTCACTCTCATTCCGCGGCGTTCTGGGCCTTAAGACGGACGCTGACAACAGCCAAATACCCCAAATAGGCTTCTTTTAAAAACATTTTTAGCTGTATCTATTCAGTTTGTGGCAGTGAAAAAAATATATGTTAATCTTGATCGTATTTTTAACCGACGAAAAAAAGGAGGAGGTTCTCAATTCGACGCGTATATTTTTTTTTTTTTTTTTTTTTTTTTTTTATGTATGACCACGCATAACTTTTTACAGAGTGGTCCGATTTTGATGATTCTTTTTTTTATAGATAGGGTATATCTCGAAGTTGGTCCCATTTAAATTTCAAAATCAAAATCCACCCCTAAGGGTAGTAAAACAGGGGATGAGTGTTTAATCACCCACTGAATTCTTACTTGTTGACCGATTCTGTTGAAACTTGACACACATAAATATAGTTCTAGACACTACGACATAATGGAGACCTGGAGTTAGAATTTAACCACAAAAAATTGAAAAATAAAACTTTTTAACAAAAAATTGAACCGACGAAAGCAGAAACTGAAAAGCGAAAAATAACTAATTATGAGTCGGCGCCAAACAACCAATCAACGAAGATCATTAAATTACTTTAAATAAATAATAAAAACAACGTCACATCAAATACAACGTGAAATTTTCAACGATAAACAATAACTTTCCAAAAATGCGTTCTCCGCTCGGCCACTTGCAACTTACACGCACTTTGCTTGTTAAAAGTTCGTTTGGCGCCGACTCATAATTAGTTATTTTTCGCTTTTCAGTTTCTGCTTTCGTCGGTTCAATTTTTTGTTAAAAAGTTTTATCTAAAACTCTATTGTGTCCAAAACACATTTTCTTTAAGTTTTCTCGATAGAAAATAATTTTTAACTAACCTCTTAAAACATGCTTTAAGCAAACAGTATCTATTATTTACCAAATATTATAAATAAAATTAAGAAAACATTTAAAAAAGACAATAATCTGAAACATAGTTGTTTCTGATTTTCAAATATGCTTTTAGATTTATATAAAAAAAAAAAATTGTAAATTTTCATTCAAGTTGAGCGGCGTACCCGACGTCCCTCCGCTCGTTGCCTCTCTTTCAGTTCTGTACAAAACGACAGTGACCGCAGAGGTCTGATTTTTTAGGTGTTGTCAGGGGCGGCATTGGGATGTATAGGGATTTTAGAATCAAAATATTTTCATTTGTGGATACGACGTTGGTCTAATTTTCATATTTAAGATTTTTCATTATATTTACTAGATTTTGGTATAGGGTAAACACGATTTAATTAAATTTGCTGGATAGGTTTATTTTCCAAAGTAAGGTCTGTTTTTGCACTATTTCGCATTGCATTTATAAATTCCAATAGTTTTTACTATTTTTTTTGTGAATAAAATATATCTTGTACATATCAAAAATCTGGTGGAACAGATTTTTATTTAAATGTTTATTCGCTGAGTAATATGCAAAAATGTAAAAAAACATCAAAACAGCGCGATTCCGCTCTGTTCTCACACGCGCAATTTGCAGTATGTTAGAAAGGGACGGTTGCAAATTCAATGCAGCACCTTAAGAGGTTTTCAGTTATTTCAATAAGACGTTGTATAGAAAACTCAATACGTCATTACGGTATTCACAAACCACGGAACCAATATAACTTGCATATTACAGCTGATGGAGTCCGCAGTAACGCTCCGCGTGCGACAAGTAGACAAGAGCTTGGTCGAGTCCGTGCTAGGCAAAGCCCAGGGTGACTACAAGGCTAAGATCAAGAAAGACACCACCCTGAAGATTGACACCGAGAACTACCTGTCGCCTGACACCTGCGGCGGGATCGAGCTCATCGCCGCCAGGGGACGCATCAAGGTATGATAACTTTTTTTTTTGAGACGGATAAAATGCCTATCGCATGTCACACCACCCGGGGAGGCGGCGTGGGTATGTGGGACTCGCACCCACTAAAAACTCCGCCGTGTGCCTACTCTAGTCTTGGGCGGATGGGCCATGAGGACTGCATTGCATGGCATTCGCAACCCATCCAGCGCGGCCCACTCCCGGGCCTTCCTCTTCCTCCTTGACTACTGTCTTTCTGCGATGTCCGGGCACACCTGATGATAGACCCCAAATCTATCATCCACTGGCCCCTTTTAAGGTGGTATTAGATCGCTAACTTTTTAACCGACTTCAATAAAAACTGACTGACTGTGTTTTTTTTGTGTTTGTTACGCGATTACTCCGTCAAACGTGGACCGATTTCAAATATTCTTTTTTTGTTTGAATGGGTATGCTTTCGAGGTGGTCCCATTCGGTGAAGATCTGATGATGACCTTCGGAGATAACGAAGGGAACTCTTCAATGGATAACAGCAAATTAGCCGCGATTGCAGAAATCGCCTGGCTATGTATTGTGTATGTCACTAGAAAAATAAAATTTACTTTGAAAAAGTAAAAACCGACCAATTTTTTCTTAAATCAAATCAAATCAAAGACACCTACTTCCTAAACTGTTTCACACAAATTATTTTATTAGTTTTGAAGCCGGTTTTTACTTTTTGCACCTAAAACAGCTATGTATGTATGTTCACGTTTATAGTGACATTAATATCAAAAGATAAGTTAAAATCAACTTGCCCTTGAACTCGAAATCGAAACTTGGGCAGTTCTGGATGCTCTTCAGCGATGTCACATTGATGAGCGGTATATAGAAATGCTGAGATGCCTATACAATGCTGCTACCATGACTGTTCAGCTCCAGGACCAAAAGACGAAGCCAATCCAACTGCGCAGAGGGGCGAGACAAGGGGATGTAATATCCCCGAAATTGTTCACTAACGCGTTGGAGGACGTCTTCTAGACGCTGGACTGGACTGGACAGGGTATGAACGTTAACGGCGAGAACATCTCACATCTCCGTTTTGCCGATGACATCGTTGTAATGGCTGAGTCGCTGGAACAACTGGGCGAAATGCTGCACAGCTTAAACGGAGCCTCTCGACATGTCGGTCTCGGCATGAATCTGGATAATACTAAAGTCATGTTCAATATGCATGTCATGCCGAAGCCAATATTCGTCGAAGGGTCAGCACTCGAAGTTGTAACGGAGTACGTCTACCTAGGGCAGGTAATTCAGCTTGGTAGACACAACTTCGAGAAAGAAGCCAACAGAAGGATCCGTCTGGGCTGGGCAGCATTTGGCAAACTTCGCCGAGTCTTCTCGTCGCCTATACCGCAAAGTTTGAAGACAAAGGTCTTCAACCAGTGCGTCCTGCCAGTCATGACTTACGGTGCCGAGACGTGGACACTGACAGTTGGGCTAGTCCACAAATTCAAAGTCGCTCAGCGAGCTATGGAGCGAGCTATGCTTGGAGTTTCTTTGAAGGATAAAATCCGTAACGAGATTATCCGGAGAAGAACCGGAGTGACCGACATAGCTTGTAGGATCAGTAAGCTGAAGTGGCAGTGGGCTGGCCATGTCTGTCGAAGGACCGATGGCCGTTGGAGCAGATGAATCCTTGAGTGGAGACCACGAATCGGCAAACGCAGCGTAGGGCGCCCCCCTGCCAGGTGGACCGACGACCTAAAGAACGTGGCTGGGGGGGACTGGATGCGGAAGGCAGAGGACCGAGCGTTGTGGCGCAACTTGGGAGAGGCCTATGTCCAGCAGTGGACTGCGATAGGCTGAGTTGATTGTTGATTGAACTTGCCCTGTTTTGATTTCTTGTGAAACCATGTTTTGCCATCAATTACTAGTATTTTTTTTTAGATATCTTAACAGGTTTTGTTAGTGAATCTTGCACTGATGAATATAAACTACTTGAGTCGTATTATAGTGTAGCGGTCACGCTTCATAAGCTTTTTTGTTTAGCTACACCTCTGCACTACGCAAATTGAGTCGTTTTTAATGTTTCTCGTAATAAGGTTCAACTATCGCTCTCTTTTACTTATAGTAGATACAAGAAAGGGATGGCAACAATTTAAGTTCTGTCAATTTTCTCCTATATAAGTTTAGTCGTAATCTCGGAACGTGCCGATAAAAAATACGAAGAGTGTAACATGTAAACTAATTTGACAATTCTTGCTATCTCTTTCTTGTCTTCACTATTAGAAAAAGATATGACTAGTTTAAATTAAGTTGGTATATCAACACCAATGTTAAGTAATGTGTGGTCTTGTCCAGATCTGCAACACCCTGGAGTCTCGCCTGGAGTTAATAGCCCAGCAGCTGTTGCCGGAGATCCGTACCGCCCTCTTCGGCCGCAACCCTAACCGTAAATTCACCGACTAGACCCATAGCGGTGACCCATTCACACTTGTTACTACTAACAACTTATTAAACGTTCTTAATTTTTAGAACTAAAATAATATTATAATAAGTGTTTTCCTTTGCCTAATTAATTAATTATATCGTAATAATGCGTACAATTTTATCGCTGTTTAGAATGTAACGTTGTTTGATGAGTGGTCTTGTTAAGTCGCCAGAAAATGTACAACTAACAATGTGTGACCATGTGAGTTTCTGATTTCTGGGAATGTACCGCACGACGGATAGCTTGTAATCTGTACTGTACATTAGTTTCGCCTGCTTCAATAATGTCGACACCTTACTGAGCATAAAATATTTTATTATAACAATTCATTCATACAGCACAGTGTTATAAGTATTTTAGAGGACGTAGTTTATAGGATTTGGAGACGGTTACCATTTTCTAGGACATGCAAATAGCCATTATCTAAAGTTGATACTGTTTATGTAGCGGACTTGACAGCAACTTGTCCTTGCAGTGTTATAGCACGGAGCACTTCACAATGGTAGATCGACGTTATTTCGATGTGAAATATATAAATGTATTTTATTAATCTTCCTTCTATGTATGTTGTTAATGAATGTTTTGGATAAATATTAATCGTCTATACCATGCATGTTATCACTGTGGAATAATTGAAGGCTGTAAGGTTGTCGTGTGACGGCAGCATCCCACGCTATGTTCACTCAAATCGACGCAAAGATTTGACTGTGCGCAGTGTGGAGTGACACTTGAACCTTGCAGCTGCGCAAGACATTCCTGTAATGATATTATGAACTCTTAAGCCATCATGGTTCCAGTGCGAGAGAGGGGTGGCGCTATTCACCCTGTATAGGTCTGTCTCTCTCTCACAACGGAACAATGACGATTCTAACACTTCATAATACGGCCCCTGCTCTGTGTTTATCCTGGCAATCTAACATCCTGGCTTGCTTTTGACAGTGGCTATTAAAGAGCACCATTGCTCTTGTTACGTACTATATTATTATAATTCCCACACAGCACTGTTAAAATCCTTATGTAAATATATAGATGTGTTGAAAATAGCGTTTCATTTTAGATATAATGTTGTAAGTACCCAAATTAAAGTAGAAAGTAAATGAAACCGCCTGAAGTTCAGCTCCGGATCTAGGACCGCACGATCCGGGGCATTCGTCTGGGTAGGGGGCTGGCCCCAGGGGCGTAAACTTCGAGGGGGTGCACTCGCAAGGGGCTGTATGGTCGATGTCTAAGACATAGAATACACTGAATAGAAAAATCCAACTAGAGCTAAATAAAACTCGGCAGTTAAAATCTCGCTTCAAAAAGACAAAGACCCGGGGTTGCTGATAAAAGATGATTCAATAAACAAAACGAAAAAATCTATACTTATTAATTTTATTAGTCAACATTATACATTGAAAAAATCATAATAACAGTAAATAAGTAATTTTTGACTAGCATACATAATAAGTATGTACACAATCATTGAGGAACATTTCACAAAAAATTCTATGTTCCATTACAAGAAAAAACAATTTTAATTTGTATAGTAATCATTCTATACCTTACGATTAGTCACAGCTATCTGGAGTTAACAAGTTATTCTAGGTAAATGGCTGTTGGCCATACCCTGTAGTTTACAGCACATCAAATAGTTTTGTCACAAAAATGCTACCACGGACGTATAGACCGGGGGTAGGGACAGGGCCGGATTAACCATGTCGGGGCCCTTAGACAATGCAATTCCCGTTGCCCCTTTTCAGCCGTATGAAGATCATCATCATCAGCTCTTTTCAAGTTGATGAGGGGGTCATGATCGCAAAACTCACAAATTGCAATTACAGATAAGTATTTCAAAAACTTTGTTCATCACACAATACGCTACGTAACGCATCCATATTATTAGTTCAACTACTCGATACTTGATGGTTTTGTTCTGTAAGTATGAAGTATTTCATCAACCGACAGCATGCGTCGAAAAAAAGTAATAATACTTATTGTCATTGAGGATACAAATTATCCAATTAAATTTTCGCTGTATGAAACATTTTCAATTACTTTAGTGCGCGCGCGGGGCCTCTTGCCTACTTTGCCTAATGGTTAATCCGGTCCTGGGTAGGGGTCTAGACCGCCCCCTTAGTCTAGCAGTGTGCCCGTCCCTCTCCTTCACCGTCCACCCACACGTACTACCCGCGCGACGGAGCCAAGCCCCCCCCCCCCCATGTAAAAGCTATAGTTACGCCCGTGGATGCTACTACATACAATAGATTAAGATACTAATAGGTGCCTAAGTTGAAGTTATTAGTCTTCACAGTATAATTAGCTAATTTCACAGCAACGATTCAAATTCTAACTACTGGAGGACGAACAACACGAAGTTATGCCTGGTTTACACAGTGCGAGTACAAATGGTTGTTCAGCTAAATGCATTCGGGGTCATAACTCGTATCATATGGGGTCGTTAAGGCCTTATTGTCAACACATTTTCTCATGCAAGTATAGTGTACCCGCAATTTAACATAGCCGGAGTGAAGTTGTCACAAAACCGTCGCAGTAATCATGTTATAGGTGTCAGTTGGAGGCGGGGGGCGGGGAAACATGTGCAGTAACCTATGGCAGTAACTAACTTCACTCCGGCCAAGTTATTTTGCGCGTACTGTAGCAGCTACTGTTGGGTCATTCGCTTGCACTATGTAATCAAGCTATTAAATAAATGTAGTGTTGTTTAAACCACAAGATGTGAGACGTCAGGCGTGTAGGCCGGCAGGTACCGCGGCACACGAGGTTCGTCACGCCGGCGCGCTCCCCGCTCCACCGCCAGGCTGATGCTACCCGCTTCCTTGACCCCGTTGGACTTGGCCCTGCGCTGGGACGGCAAAATCGACGCACGAAGTGTCTTCCGTTTCTGAAATAGTACGTCAACAGTCACTTAACACTCCTGTAAACCACGGAGAAGTAAACAATGGAGCTATAATGAGCGAGGCTTAGATTATATACCTCTAGATATCGTCACCACGTGGCCGCTCATGATGAGACAGCAATATATAAGTTTATAGCACAAAATATACACTATAAGCACTTATCTAATGGAGTATATTTCTCATAAATATACCGTAAAACTATCACAATAATTGTCAAAACTGTTTAAGAATACTGAAAAGCCAACGCAAGTAGGTAATGTAATAACAGCACTTTGTTTGGCTCACTAAGCCAGGCGAAATAAGTCGAAATAATGTTACGCCGTATGAGACAGAAGATACGATGCTTTATATCAATTTTCTTATTAATTTTGTATATTTGCTTCTCACTTGCACACATCCCACTGTTATCATGGTACTATCTAGAGGTATAAAATCTAATGTATGAGGTCAACATCTACACAAGGAATGTAACTACTAAAGTGGACAATCGGAACTACTGGCGTATGACGAGAGGCTGATCGTCCAATCACATACCTCATCTAGTGAGTTTGATTCTAGGGTGATGTTTATTAATTTATGTGTGTATTATCCCTCCATGTGTTTACTTTTCAGTGCTGTAGAGTCACGAATATAACATTAATAACAATAACATCTACTTACAACAGCAATAGTCTATTACCGTATCCAGCGAGTGATGAACAAGCTCCACAAAGCAGCGGGGACTTATCGTGATCAAAATTAACAATGTACATGAAAGTGAAACGAGTTTATTGAGAATAAGGTTAAATATTGGTCGTTAACAATATTTTAAAATCTAAATCGGGGATGGCGAACCTACAACGTGTAATTGAAATAACCGACAACCTCTTAAGGGGTCATTGTACTCACGAGACAAACCCTGAAATCGCTAAAAAAATATCAGCTACATTTTCTCGATTTATGTGAACACAAATGTAGGGAACAACTGGTTTTTTTTTGCGATTTTGGTGTTGATCCCATGGTAAAAGTAGTTTATACTGATGAGTATAATGACCCCTTAAGAGGTGTTCAGTTATTTCAATTAAACGTTGTATAAGCAGTGTCCTTAAAACAAAACAATATGTATTTCTACTTAAAATATATGTCGCTACTTGTAAAATGGGGATTCTCTAAAAATATTTCGGTTACAATGGTTCGCAATCCCTGAGCTACATCAAGTGTATGTCGTCGGTGGGGGCAGTGAGCACACAGCGCACTATATTTTACAGGATTTTACTCTCTAGCTGGTGTTCGGTGTTATCGCACTGTTCCAGTTCCAAGGCTTCCACCACCTTGACTCTGTTTACCTCGACAGCTCCGCGCCACCTGTCGGCCGCATGGCGCGCTATCTCCATCCTCTTCTGCTTCCGTATCTGGTGTC
Source organism: Asteroscopus sphinx (assembly GCA_949699075.1). NCBI lineage: Eukaryota > Metazoa > Arthropoda > Insecta > Lepidoptera > Noctuidae > Asteroscopus > Asteroscopus sphinx. Next base: position 11,769,350 of record OX453022.1, on the reverse strand, counting down.
GTTTGTACACCACCTCGATCACTATAAGCACTATGCCCCCTATGATGCCTGCTAACACCAGTATGAATACTCCAGCCATGTTCTTCAGGCCTAAAGTGTTGGGCGTTTTCTCGTTTTCCTCACAGTTTAACATGTTGTTTCTGAGGATCCATAGGTTATCCAGAGACTCCATTATACCACCTGTAAGAGACATCGACGTTTCATCTTCTGTTGGTCACTCAGTGGCGGCGTAGCATCGGTTGGCACTCGAGGCGGTTTTCTTTTGAGCACCCCCCAAAACAAAGAGAATATAATACTACATACACATATACAAAATAAAAACACAAGAACTAAACGTGCATACGTGACTTATTTTGCTAAAATATTCAATGACATTATCAAGGTTAGTCGTACGATTTCATTAACTTTAATTTTGAAAACCTTTCCTCACATGAAGCCACCGAAATGACGAATCTTAGATACATCACTAGACTCAGAACAGACTCCGAATATTTCCATTTTACAGAACAATCTCAGAAGCTCCAAGGTAGTCCACTGGACCGCCACTTGGGAAGAAATACTGACGGCTTCCAAGTAGCGCCGACGTCGCACCTACTTGTAACCCCTTGGTGCTTGGCACCCGGGGCGGACCGCCCCGCCCTTACGCCGCCACTGTGATCACTTTGCCTAACCTAGCTCTTCATTATATGTTGGTACATACTTTCATGAAAGTCCAATATTGCCAGTGTGACAAGGTCCGCCCAAGGCGAACCTTTCTGCAGACCAACGCCATAGCCAGAACGACCGAACAGTTCTCCAGCCGTTACAAGTTCACAATCTTGAGCTGCTTCGAATTCCAAGCGAGAGGAGTCCCAAATAAACGCCATTAGTTTACTGCAACCATGACACAGAATGAGAAAAGATATCTACCTACTCTACCTACTGGTCAGTGATATAAACCAACTTCATCTCCCTAAACTATTTGTGAATTCTGATTTGTGATTTGTGTTTCCATGGCCTAAAATGAAACTACAATAAAAAAAAAACCATGTAAATATTCTGCAACTACAGAAATGAAGTATTAGTTGATTCACCTACCCGTGCTTAACGTCTTCAATGGCTTGTTCAGCGTTATCATAATTATTAGCTTCCATCGTTCGATACATATTCGACAACTCAACTTGTCTTCTAAAATACATATCGACGGCTGACCCCTTTACCGTGGCGCACGTCAGATTCTCCATGGTATTGCGAAGCTAAAGATAATAAAAAAGAAAGCATTAGCTACTCTCTAAAACTAAACTATGCCTCTACGTTAGCCCGAAATATTAATCAGTGAAGTTGTACCTCCCCTTCTACCGGCACCATCGAACAGTCCTAGGGAAATATTGCCATTATGAATTATCTTGGTACATGGTCTAACATGGTCTGATTGATGGATTGGTACTTGTTTGTTAAATATGAGAATAATCGTAATGTGTTAGTCCCCTGGTAATATCTTTACTCCTTCACCCTTGACGACATCTACCAAAACCTCACTGCATCTGAACAAATATGGAGTTGATAAACCTATGACTGATAAATGAAATAAAAAATGCGTTTTCACGTACCCTTGCGTCGTTGATTCCGGTTAGCTTGGTCTTAGGGCGTTCAAGCACGAGGAAGGCAGCCAAGTTGGCAGTGTATGAGGCAACGATGATCATTGCGAAACCAGCCCAGACCATGCCCAGCACACGCGCTGAGAAACTACGCGGAGTGCCTGAAAGAATGTGAATGCAATTAAACTGAGCAACACATTTACTGTACATGGTCTCGCTTTTGTATTCACCTCTCACAAAGGAATTATTTCAAAGTTGGTAGCTGTAGTAGTTCGTCTTTTGTGTTTGTTTGGCCTTCAATCACGCTAAATCGGCTGAACGGATTAGGATGAAAGGCACACAGATCATGCATATCCTAGATACCTACATAGGATACTTTTTAACGTCATACCGTGGGAGCGAAGATGCGGACGTCTGCTAGTTATCTATGTCTGGTAATGGATCTCACCTTCGCCAATACCGCTGTTAAGAAGCACTCCCCAAGCAAACCAAATTGCGCTCGAAAGGTTCAGAGCATCTTCTTCGGTCCCATCAATATTCGCCAGTTTGAACCTTCCAAATGGTGAGAACCTGTCTAAAAGGTACAGCACTAGTGCCACCACGTGCACCGATACCATGACCAATATCCAGAGAGTGTTGGAAAACGGTTGCAAGAAAGATACCAGCGTTGATGAACGAGATGGCTGAAAATTAAGAAATAATTAAAACAATCACTCAACGATCAAGCAATCGGACAAAACATAAATCATATAATTAAGTTTTCTCCATAACGTGTTCGCGTCCCGGACGCATTCAAGAGTTAGAAGATACCTCGAAATACACCTAAGTACTGACACGTCATCGACATTTGCAGAGTCTTCTCGTCGCATACCGCAAAGTTTGAAGACGAGGGTCTTCAAACAGTGTGCGTCCTGGTCCTGCCTATCATGACCTGGGGTACCAAGACGTGGATACTGACAGTTGGGATAATTAATCCACAAATTCAGTCGCTCAGCAAACTATGCTGAGTTTCTTTGAAGGATAAGATCCGTAACGAGATTATCCGGAGAAGAACCAAAGTGACCGACATTAGCTTGTTGGATCGGCAAGCTAAAGTGAAAGTGGGCTGGCCATAGAGGAAAATTATTTTATTCCGTGGGGCTGGCCATATTCTTTCGAAGGATTGATGGCTGTTAGAGCAGATTAATCCTTGAGTGGATACCGCGAATCGGCAAACACAGCGTAGGGCCTTCCAGCCGTGTGGACCGACGAACTGAAGAAGGTAGCTGGGGCCACTGAGGGGGACTGGATCCGGAAAGTGGAGGAACGAGTGTTGTGGCGCAACTTGGGAGAGGCCCATGTCCAGCAGTGAAATATGATAAGCTGAATTGGTTTTTATTGAAATGCATTTGTTTGTAGGCACTTCAATTGTCAAAAAGCTACAGCCGCATTCCAAAGTGTAGATTCCTATGGAAAAGAAATCAACGTAATTTCAAGCAAAGGCATAGGTACACGTACCTTTTTCTCTAAAATCGTAATGCCTTGATATTTGAAAGGCTTACTGAATTCAATAAATTCTGCGCGTTCTGGGTTAATCGTCAAAGGAGCCACTATCATGTCTGCACGTTCGTAAACCAATTCCCCTGTAATTTCACATAATCTCATTAATTGATTGCCCTACATTAGCTTTATCATTTAGTTTTATTAATGCGTGGCCATTCATTGTGGAAAGAAAAATTTGCTCACGAGCAGGATTCGAACCTGCGACTCCTAAGCTGTTCCCCGACTCAGAACATTTTCGATAAGCAGTACTTTGTCGACCGATGCGGTTTGTTATCTCGTTTCGTTTACAATTTATGTAACGAGAGAAAAATAAATAACAAACCGAATCGTTCGACGACTGACTTATGGAATCCTTTTGAATCAGCCTACGGGTTCAGTACACCTGTAGTGCTTTAGCTGCTAAGCGGTAGCTTACGGTTGTAAACTTTGCTCGTGGTATCGAACTTAACTACCACATTGAATACCTACTTGAAGTACTACTTCTACTTGTACTTATGATGTAATGAACCAAAAGTCGCAGGCTTGAATCTTGACCGCGTGAGCGATTTTTTCTTTCTACAATCTTTAGATTTTCCACAAGGTGGACCGAACCGACCGACCGACTGGTCGCGGGTATCCGCTGGCTGCGGAAAGCACAGCACCGGTCGTGTGGCGATGCTTGGGGTAGGCCTATGCCCAGCAGTGGACGTCTTTCGGCTGAAATGATGCTGATGATGAGATTTCGCTCTGCATGCGTAAATGCGTTTAAATAATAATTGGCTATAACTTCTCACCTATAAGTCCCGTCCATTCTTTCTTAGCTCCTGGTTGGGTGAGATTGCGTATAATATAGTGTCCAAACTGACCATCAGGTGAGAGAGCTAGGGAATAGGTAAAATTGATCGCCTTTGAAAGATGACGTAAGAGATCCATACAGAAACCTTTACAGCAATACAGTTGATCTGAAAAACGAAAAAGCAATAATCACAGGTGATTATTGAAAACAGATGTGTATTTCACATACCGTCGCAGTGCAGTGAAATCTCGTGTTTGCACGGAACGTAATTTTACAGGACGAGAACATATTGCTACATAGTTAATAGTAGCAGGACACTAGCACAAATCCACTTCCAAACCACGCGAAAGGACGTCTGCGCGAAAGGACATATTCGCGAAAAGACACTTCCGCGAAAAAACACTTGTGCCTTCCACTTCCGCGAATAGTTATTATGTGCGACAAACGTTTTTTTTTTTTTTTTATAACATTGGCGGGCAAACGAGCATGCGGGTCACCTGATGGTAAGCAATCTCCGCCGCCCATGGACATCCGCAACACCAGGGGAGTCGCCGAAATTAATAAAAGAGTGAGATACGGGACACACTCACCACACGTGGTCCTACAAAACTGAGTCCAATGGACCTGGATGCGTTTAGTCACCGCGCAGGACAACGGTTCTGTTCATAGGTACTTCTTCCGCGCAAGATTTTTTTCGCACATATGTCCTTTCCCGCATATGACCATTTGTGGAAGTGGATTCGTGCAAGTGCCTTTCGTGCAAGTGACCTTTCGCGCATATGGCCGTTCGCGGAAGTGGAGTCGCGCAAGTGTCCTACGCGTATGTGGCTTTCGTGCAAGTTTACCAGATCCGTATATTCTAGTGGTTGAAAACGCGGCTGCTAAGACCTGAGTTACATTTAGAATCGGTCTACAAAGTTTTTTTGTTAGGGAAAATTTATATTATATACATAAAGAAGTATTTTTTCATTATTTGTACCTGAATCCTCACTAGCATTGTAATGAGGACAAGGAATCTCTTCTGGAGTACATTCACTGCCATCTTCAATTCGACGAGTGTACACAAAAGGTTTTTCTTCAATTGTCAATACCTGAAATGATTACAACCAATAATTTAACTTTTTGTCAAACAAGCGGCCTATAATACAATGTTACTGTGTAAGTTATTATCTTTTTTTCAAAGCATGATGATTATTTATCTTTTAATAGACCTATTATTGCTAAATAAATCTGCCTACAACAAAATCAATAACTTACACCACAATTAAATTCAAATGAAATAGGCCAGTGTACCTATTTGAATAAAACTTTTTAACAAAAAATTGAACCGATGAAAACAGAAACTGAAAAGCGAAAAATAACTAATTATGAGTCGGCGCCAAACGAACTTTTAACAAGCAAAGTGCGTGTAAGTTGCAAGTGGCCGAGCGGAGAACGCATTTTTGGAAAGTTATTGTTTATCGTTGAAAATTTCACGTTGTATTTTATGTGACGTTGTTTTTATTATTTATTTAAAGTAATTTAATGATCTTCGTTGATTGATTGTTTGGCGCCGACTCATAATTGGTTATTTTTCGCTTTTCAGTTTCTGTTTTCGTCGGTTCAATTTTTTGTTAAAAAGTTTTATATTTCATTTTTTTGTTGTTAAAATCTAACTCCAGGTCTCCATTATGTCGTAGTGTCTAGAACTATATTTATGTGTGTCAAGTTTCAACAGAATCGGTTAACAGGTAAGAATTCAGTGGGTGAACAAACACTCATCCCCTGTTTTACTACCCTTAGGGGTGGATTTTGATTTTGAAATTTAAATGGGACCAACTTCGAGATATACCCTATCCATTAAAAAAATAATCATCAAAATCGGACCACTCTGTAAAAATTATGCGTGGTCATACATAAAAAAAATATATATATATATATACGCGTCGAATTGAGAACCTCCTCCTTTTTTTCGTCGGTTAAAAAGAAGTTCTCCGAGGCTGACTAGTTTATAGAAATCATCAAGAAAATTTACCACGCCTGATTGTATAGCCGTCATTATTATTTCTTTCATTTTTATTCCGAAAACGACTGGTTATGAAAATGAAATCGTTTAATTCCAGATTATTACATCCAATAAATAATTATAAATATTATTATGAATTTATGATGACTAGATAAGAAATAGGTTAAAATTCTAAAAAAAAGGACACCTGCATAAGTACAACGTGTTCTTGAAATAACTGAAAACCTACTCATAAGTATAAACAACTTTTACTATGAGACCAACCCTGAAATCGCAACAAAGAACAGCTGTTCCCTACATTTTGTCGATTTATGTGAACACATTTGTAGAGAACAGCTGATTTTTTTTCGGGATTTCAGTCTTGGTCCCATAGTAAAAGTTGTTCATACCGATGAGTAGAATGACTCCTTAAGAGGTTTTCAGTTAAGTATTTCAAGAACACGTCGTATTCCTACTTAGTTACAAATAAAATGTCTTCTATCACCTTGAGATGTGTTGGTATCATGAATCCTTCTGGTTTAGAAGTACTTCGACCCATCCATATAATTTCTTGCTCTTTTAGTTCCAATCGCATCTTTTGAGTTTCCTGTAAAAAAATGTGTCATCGTGTAGCTATGCCATATAAAGGCTTGACCAATGACCACGGACAAGAAAAAAACGAAATACTCCGCGCCACATATGATAAAAGTGAAGCACCCTAAGTAAGCTGACCCGGCTTGTTTGTATACGTGCCTCACGCACACACGTCGTAGTGCGCTGATTCGTTTCTCAAATTACGCACACATAGTTCGGTAGACTGCTTCACTATCGTTACACGTGGCGCGGAGTCCTCCTTATTTCTCGTCCATGGGCTTGACTTATTCAGTCTTAGGAAAGCAAACGTCTCATGAATATAGACTTCATCATCATGTGAATGTTGAGGCTATCCAGCTCCTCGATAACACAGGCTTAGTGAGGAGACTGAAAAGGACAAAGCCTTTTGAGTTAGTGTAGTATTAAAATAAAAATAGTGAAGTAGTTAATATGAATTAATTAAAGACAGTGACTTCGCCTTAAAAGACGCTAAGATAATGCCAGTGGACACATTCGTTGAAATAATATTATTAGCTAGTTAACATATTACATATTAGTCTTGTAGACTAGATTGTAAAGGTACTAATACATTAATAAAAACCCTAAAAAACCGGCCAAGAGCATGTCGGGCCATGCTCAGTATTATAGGGTTCCTAATTACAAACGAATCAAATCGAATATTAATCATTTAGTTTTTGCAAACAGCGCCACCTAGCGCTGAATTTAAGAAGCTAAATTTAAGAAGTGTGTCATATCAATATAACACAAAGTTAATTTTTGTGATTTTTTTAAATAGGTACCTAGTAACTAAAGGAGCATTATTTACCTAAGATAATTTTTCTCTAAGTTCAATGACCTATGAACTAGGACGTCTTAAGTATTTTGCAGGTTTCACACTATAACTCGAAAATTTATTATCACTTTATATTCGAAATAATTTTAAAAGAGAGTTTTTATAAAGGTCTATCAATGTGGAAGATTATAAGTTTCTACGTTGCATAGCTTAGAAATGGCAGGGGGGGGACACATTGCAAGCCACTTTGGCGGGCTGCATTTCGCAGATGGTATACCTGATAAAAAAGTTGTGCATGAAACATTACCTTCATTTTAGTAGACCTATTCAATGATACTCTACAAGAGGGGGTGCAGTATGGGCACCACTCCTAAAATACGTAATCAAGATTTTTTTATTCTTTTAGAATTGAGATCTATATCCACACCATTTTTTAACAAAATTTCATTTACTTATGTTTATAACTGTAGAAGTTATTAAGGTGAATGCTACAGGGTAGCCCGCGAAATTCAATTTTTTTGGTGTTTTTTGCAAATTGTAGCTTTATTTCGCGTTGTAAAATCGATAATTTGATCGAAAATTAATATTCTCGAGCTTGTACAGCTTATAGAGCTTGGTTAATATTTTTTATAAGTATTATTCAGTACATATGTTGTTATTATTTCCGCCAATCATATTTTGACCGATATACAACGCGAAATAAAGGTACAATTTGCAAAAAAAGCCAAAAATTTTGGATTTCGCGGGCAACCCGTAGCATTCACCTTAAGCTGTAAAGGATTAGGACAGACGGACGGACATGACGAAACTATAAGGGTTCCTTGTAGAAACTACGGAACCCAAAAAAAGGAAAGCAAACAGCACATATTTACATATTAGTACATATTACCTCAGTGGCAAACAGTCAGAAATGTTTGATCATAGCACACCTTTGAATAAAAATATTTTCCCACAGCGACATGCTCCCCCTGAGCCCTCACATTGACCATGTCGTACTCCGCGTGTACTCTGTCTCCATGGTCATCGAAAGCCACGTGTCCAGTGGCACCGTTTTCTAAACGCTGTTTCCTGATATAGTCGAATAACAGACGGCCCGTGGTCCAGATAGACCCTGAGTTATCGCAGTCTGAGGGTGGAGCGTGTATCTCCTCTGACGTGTTCATATCACGAATTGCCGATGCCAGCACGTATCTATAAAAAATCGTTCATTATAAGAATAATTTTATGTTAAAAAATATTATATTACACCTCCTTTTTCGCCGGGAATTCAAAAAAGGCTCACAAAAGGGCAGTTACTGGCAACATCTCGTAAAAAAAATCGTGAAATGCCATTAATGTTTTCTTCTTAATTTATTATTCTTCATTAAAGAATGGCATCTATCATTATTTTTTCATCTAAGCCGGCCAATTACAATTAGTTAAATAATAACCTCCTTTTTCAACAAGGATTAAAAAATGGGCGTGTGTTGGCAACTTATCATCAAAATAATCTTGAAATGCCATTAAATTATCATTTTAATTTTAATTTTCAGCTCAGTTTTTCAGCTTCTGCGCAGGTAATATTATTTTGTTTGATACCTTCTTACTTAGTACTAGTATTTAATTATCCTACATGGAATCTTGGATGTGTGCATGTTCGTTGGTAGCATTAACAAGTCGCAGTCCGAGTAAACCTTCGGGTGCATTTGCAGCGTCCAGGGCCTGTTCCGTCACCATCCAGACGTAACCGACGGTCGTCATGTTCAGGAACGTCGCGTCACGGAAAATTATCTCTGCATCCGTTTTGCTAGAAAAAATAAATTAATCTATAACGTTTTTGACGCCTACATAATTTTTTTAGGCGGTTTGTTTCTGGCACTCTTACCTAGCGTACATAAGAAAGACTCTGGCCTGAGCACCTTTAACATCCATTAGTCTATCGCTGAAGGAATCTAGTCCTGGTTCAAATTCAATTACTTGCTCTACTACCACTTTACGGTCTACATCTTCATCCACACTTTGAGATGTCGTTTGGAACCTATAAACATCATATTCAAATTATTCTAAAACCATTTAATTACAATCACATGAGACTTTCCATCTTCATGTCTCAGTTTGGCGAACCTACTTGCGGTACCATTTAGGCAACAGCCTAGGTGGTATCGCAGTTGTTATGGGCAAAGGTAACCACTTAACATCAGGTGGGCCTTTAGCTCGTTTCGCCATCCTACACTATAAAAAAAAAAAAAATGCCTTTACCTTTTTTCTCAGATTTAGGTTGAATTAATATGACATAGAAATATAATATGTTTATGGGTAAATATCCCCCGAAGGAGTAGGTGGGGCCTTCTCCTTCAGGGGATATTAGGCGTGTCGTTATAGTATTTTTTTTCCGCAAAAGGAGCTAAATCTAAAGTTAATATTTACTGCTAATAGCTACCATGAAATAGTATAAATAATTTCTATTGTAACTCACCGTCCGAGAATAGCCCTACCATCGGTATCAGAACTATGAATGAATATAACCTTCATGTAATTGAAGTGCTTCAGAACATCGACCCACACATCAGCCTGGTGTGAATAAGGCGGGACTGTTCGCAGAAACGACACGTGAATGTTCTTATCGGAGAAAGCGGAGTCTCGAGATGATATACCAATGACCGGGATATGGTAGAACCCACTGGTGTACGATACAGCTGCTGGAGAAAGGTCACCAGTAAGTGGGTGGGATACCACTACAGCGTACACCTAGAAGAGTAATTTATCATTAGAATCGATGTTGTATCCATATTGGTGCTTCATTTCATTCATACTGGGTGTCAGGGAAACGCTTCCGAAAACGAAGATAGGTTAGTGCTGGTGATTACTGATACGAAACCACAAAAAAAATAGATTATTTTTTTAGATTTTTTCATTTTTTTTTGGCTTTTTCATATATAGCCAGCTTTGGGCAGTTAAATAAAGCTGATTTGCAAAAAAACCCCATTTATTTGCTTAACTTTTTAAAGTTCGCAATGTAATTCAAATAAAATATCAGCTGGCGCTAGGGGTGAACGACACCCGCTCGCATACGCAGTCCGTGTCGTAGCGAGCGTAGGTAGGTTAGGTACACGCGGCATTGATCCCGAGTTTTGTACGCTTTACATTGCGGGTTTGCAAAATACCAAATTACTAAAACAATGAGTATAAGGCTAATGGTTATTGGTATTCGATTGTGTTTAGGTAGTATAATAATAGCCTTTCAGTTTCGGGAGCGTTTCCCTGAAACCCAGTATATCGATTAAAGGCGCGGATATAGGATCTCGCTGATGGCGAACGGTTGTGAAGGTTCTTTAAAGCTGATAGTAATGTGTATGTGTAACATTTCTTTTTATTGATCGAAATTAAATTTTTCAGTCATGAACTCAGGAGGAAAAATGCATCCACTGCCCCCTGTATCCGCCCCTGATAAAGTTTGTGTTCTGTAAGCCTCTAGACGCCGATTATCCGGACACCCGGTCACCAAGCAGCATGATACACACTGCATATAATACGCCCCGCCGCGACTCCGTCAGCGAACGGCACCAATCATACCTACCACCGAACTTTTGAGCCGACCAATCATAACGCACGTCCGCCCTTGTCCCCCGCCGACATTTTACGACCATGTTCTCATGCAAAACTTTGTAAATGCGGCGTCTTGAGGCTTATCTGTGGTTACGTAATACTTAGCCACTAATCTGTGATACTTACGCGATGAGCAATGAGATCTCTACAGACATTCAAGGCCGTCTTTATGGGATTCGGATCCATAAGCATGGAATAATCGTGATACGTAACACCTCGAGGCACATATTGATCTTTGAAGTTCAGATTCTGAAAAACAAGTCATTAATACTATCGTGTTTCGGATAAAAACCGGTTCATTTTGGTTCATTGTTTCAATTCCATGTCACAGATAATATAATACTATTCCATGTCAAAGGAAATACAAATTGGCATTAAGTGCGTGCGATGAATTAAAACGTTTGTAATGGGCACATGTTTATTGTGCTTGGTACCTATTGTATTACTGTATGTTGGCAGCAGTATTAAACATTGTATGGCATGGCATCACCATCATCACTAACATCACTACACATTATAAACCCGACTTTCCCCGCGACTTCTCCCGCGTACTAAAATAAAATATAGCAATATGTTACTTCTGGATAAAGTAGCTTTCTAATGGTAAAATAATTATTAAAATCGGTTCAGTGGTTTCAGAGTTTATTGATAACAAACAAACAAATAAATATTTCCACTCTATAATATTAGTATACATCAGAGTAATTTAAAAAAATCCCGAAAGTATTATGACCCTGAACAGTATTTGTTCTACGACTTTTCATAATTCAAAACTTTTTTTCATACAAAAATATGAAAATACTCTGTACCTTGCATATTCTAGACGGCCGACGAGAGGCCGGGGACAATGTACAACAGGGGTCAATGTAGACTACCTTCTTGCTTATTTGTTAGCTAATAAATGACAACATGTTAGAACAACCCTAAACGCATACGCAGATTTTACACAACAAAAATAAACAAAAAACCTGTTTACTTTTGGCCAAAGTCGTAGAACAAACGTTGTTCAAAATCATGATACGAAGTTATTACTTGGAGGTTTCGGGTATTAATACAATTACCCTGCCGCGCTGAGTTCGTGTTTGTTCGGGCTAATTTCAGAAACTAATAATTTACGGATTTTCCTTAGACCAACAGAAAAAAGGGTATTTTCATACGGTTTTCATCAATAGAAAGCGGGATTATCTAAGAAGGATAGCACATCCCATAGGCTATAATAGTTAGTTGCTACACTTGCTACCCGTGTCGCTAATCTGTTATAAAAGTACATTTTCACATTGATTATGTGCTACGATTGGATCGCAATTTCGCAAAAAGTAAGAGGATGATGTAATGAATTAAGTGTTACTGGTTTTACCTACCTACAAGTTGGTGCTCAAGTGCTCACAGATAAGGAATAGTTCCCGGCTAATGAAATAGTACGAGTCATTAGCTATGAATCAATCTACCTAGTCAGCCTATCTCATTCGAAGGCTTATTTTCAGTTACGCCATAGTCTTGTTATTTCATCCCTTAAATTTATTTCATATGTGCTTAATGAGTACATTACATACAGTAGTATGTTGTATGTATGTATGCAGTGGCGTAGATACCGTAGGGCTAGGCGGGGCAGTGCCCCGGGGCCCCCAAGCTCAAGGGGCCCCTCGGCCTCCATGAACGACGTTCGAAAAAGTTTTATAATATCCTAGTTGAATAAAGAGTTTTCGACTTATAACTTTTGCCCCGGGGCCCTTGGTTACATAGCTACGCCACTGTATGTAAGAATGTACATTATTTTCTTATCCGCCTAGGCTTTTAGGTTTCAGGTAGGTACACACGGCTACACATCAAGCTGTACATATCCAGTAAAGGCTGACCTCGCGTTGTAAGGAAAACCTATACAATGCGAGGTCAGCTTATACTGGAAATGTACAGCTTGATGTGTAGCCGTGTGTACACTGTTATCTGCAGTCTCGTTTGTTATGTAATGTAAATGTTAACTAAATAGGTAGGTAAATCTCATACGCCCCGGGCTGCCAGGTGTCTTGGCTGGCTGGTGGCCTTTTGAAGGTGGGTATCCACATAGAAATTCGACAAAACTTTTACTATCTTTCACGCCACGTTTGGTGCGGTGTCTGGTCAATTGGCTGCTGCCTTACGGGTCGCGGGTTCGATATCCACACGAAACAAATAATATATGATCTATTACCGATATAGCTGTGCCGGGTCTGGACGTCTGTGCATGTATCTGTTAAAGCACTAACGAAACAGGACAAATCCTAGTTAGTACACTGAGGTGAGTGAACACTGCAAGCTGTGGTTACACTTTGACGTTGACAGCATCTTTATTACGTAAGCAGTATGAGCAGTAATTTATTGTGTCCTTGGTAATGTAGGGCAATAATTTCTATAAACAAAAAAAATACTTACCGAAATAGTATCCTTATAGAATGCAATAGACTCATTGCTGGATAGGACCCCTCCTACGTTGTAGTATGTGGGGTTGGAGAACCGTCGCCGGTCGATGTCCGCCGCCACCAGCCGTCCTCCGCAGCACAACACCGCGAGGAGGACGAGGTAGGGCTCCATTTATATAGCTAAAAGTAGAATAATAGAACAGAAACAGTACTTATCAAAACTGGCCAAGTGTGAGTCGGACTCACGCAGTATGGGTTTCGTACCACCCATCAACCAGATACCCCATAGAAACTGATTTAATTTACGAGAGTTCATCAATAGACATCAACGATCGTGCGCAAAATATAAATTTTTGCATCTCTTTCTTATTTCAATTTCAATGTTTTTTATTTCAAATAAACCTAATTACAGGCACTTTTGAAAGGTCAGGCTCTAGTTGCACGGTTCCAAATTGTGGGTCCTATGGAGAAGAACCGGCAAGAAACTCCTTACGTATTAGGTACCACCACATATGTCTAAGTTTGCCCTATTTTTAGTATTTCTATAATTAGATAAAGTTTGACGCTGGTATGTGTTACCGTTTTGAAGATAGAGCAAGAACAAAAACGTTGAAAAAATGCATATTTTTCGAGGTTTCTTGAATGATATTGTCCCGTTAGCACCCTTCGGGTACGGAACCCTAAAAATAAAACTACTAGGACATCACTACCACTACACTACTACCGCATCTATTATCCGTTTTGTATATTTGATTGTGTTCCTGTTAAATTGTGTCTGTGTATCTATGTATGTGCTTTGCTCAGAAATTCAGAATACAATTCTATGGTGCTTTGTGTCAAATAAATGTTTCTTTCTTTCTTTGACAATTATTTTGGAACCTTTATTCTTGAAGCGCCTGAGAGACGCCCGGGAGTCTAACGATATAATAAAATACATAGTTTATATCGTGTCTCCTTTATGCCTATTAAAAGGACAACGGAGGATAAATTATCACACTAATGTACACAGTGAGTATATTGTACTTACATAGTAGATAGATAGATAGATAGATAGAATATACTTTATTGTACACCATGAAAATGGTAGTAAACAGGAACAAATAAAAATATAAAAAAAATAATAATAATAATAATAATGAATTCATTCTGGCGCAGCATCTGGTCGGTGCCTGTCACTCACGCTGAAGGGGATTGGATGCGGGACATCGAGCGAGCGTGTGAACAAATATCAGAAATGGGGACAATTACCATCAGTCCCCAAGATGTAACCAGTGCAGCCCATCCATTACCTAACTGGAAATCACCAGGGCCGGATGGGTTGCACAACTTCTGGATAAAATGGTTGCGCAGTTCACATGCTCGCTTGGCGTCCCAGTTCCAGTCTTCGTTAGAGTCTGGATCGCTCCCACAGTTCCTTACGACAGGAGTTACCCACCTGCTCCATAAATCAGGTAGTACCACGGAACCCAAGAATTATAGGCCGATCACATGTTTGCCGACGGTCTATAAACTTCTTACGTCCATTTTGAGAGCTAAAATTACTGTTCATATTGAAAGTAATTCGATAATGTCTGCCTCTCAAAATGGATGTAGGAGAGGGTCCCGCGGCACTAAGGAGCTACTCCTTATTGATATGGCCGTCAGCCAACAGGTACGTCGCTCGCGAAAGAGTCTGTCGACATGCTGGATAGACTACAAGAAGGCCTTTGACTCTGTGCCACATACATGGCTCATGAGGGTGCTGGAACTGTACAA
This sequence comes from Asteroscopus sphinx, assembly GCA_949699075.1. Taxonomy (NCBI): domain Eukaryota; kingdom Metazoa; phylum Arthropoda; class Insecta; order Lepidoptera; family Noctuidae; genus Asteroscopus; species Asteroscopus sphinx. The sequence continues at coordinate 11,754,349 of OX453022.1, read as the reverse complement.
AATAAATACAGTGCTACGCACCTTCTTGTTGTCATGTATGGGGCAATGGAGAACGATCCTTCGATATCCAGGGTGCCGACAGATTCAGGGGAGCAGTGAACCGGTTAGGATCGAGCGGGGGATATTTCAGGGTGATAGTTTGAGTCCACTTTGGTTTTGTTTAGCCCTGAACCCTCTAAGCACATTACTAGAGGGATCGGGACTGGGCTATCTGTTGCGGAGAGGAGGTCAGGTAGTATCTCACCTCCTCTACATGGATGACCTGAAACTCTTTGCCCCCAACAAGTTACGACTGATGGATTTGCTGAAGGTAACAGAAACTTTCAGTAATTCCATCAGGATGGAATTTGGTGTGGACAAATGTGCGGTCATGCATGTGAGGAGAGGGGGGATTATGGAATCCGAGGGACTACAACTTTCGGATTCCATACACCTAAAGTCACTCTCCGCAAACGATACCTACAAATACCTGGGTATGTCGGAGGGGTTAGGCATCAGCCAGGCTGACATGAAACAATTGTTGCGGGAGCGCTTCTTCGGCCGCCTGAAGAAAGTACTGAAAAGTCTTCTTTCGGGGGGAAACAAGGTGCGCGCCTTCAACAGTTGGGTCATGCCGGTCTTGATGTACTCCTTCGGCATACTTAAGTGGACGCAAACAGAACTGGATGCCCTGGACAGGAGATTCCGGACTCTGCTTACCACAAATCGGATGCATCACCCACGATCATCAGTGATGAGACTGTACATCCCGCGGAAGTGTGGCGGTCGAGGCTTTTTAAATGCTAAGACCCTCCACAACCGTGAGGTGTGCAGTTTGAGGGAGTATTTTCTCCACGCTGACGTGGGTATGCACCGAGATGTGGTCGCAGTGGACAACGGTTTCACCCCGCTCTCCTTGGCTAAAGAGAACTGGCGTAAACCTGCAGTACTGAGTACTAAAGACCGCGAAGAAGTATGGCAAAGTAAGGAGCTACACGGGCGCTTCTACCGGGCCCTCCATGGGTCTGACGTAGATTCTCTAGCGTCCGTGTCTTGGCTACGGTTCGGTGACCTATTTGGAGAAACCGAAGGTTTTGTTTGTGCAATTATGGATGAAGTCATCATGACGAATAACTACCGGAAGTACATTGTAAGGGACGGGACGGTTGACATATGTCGGGCGTGTCACTCTCCTGGAGAGTCTCTCAGGCACATTATTTCCGGTTGTCCACGTCTCGCCAACGGTGACTACTTGCACAGACATAACCAAGTGGCCAAGATTATCCATCAGCAAATTGCTTTGCAATATAACCTTGTCGAGTCTGAGGTACCATACTACAAGTATGCGCCCGACCCAGTTCTTGAAAACGGTCATATCACGTTGTACTGGGATCGATCTATCATCACTGATAGGACTATTATGCACAATAAGCCTGATATAGTGGTGATAGATCGATTAGAGCGCCGCACAATGATTATTGATATCGCCGTCCCGCATGACGGGAATCTCGTGAAAGCTGAGACAGATAAGCAAATGAGATATCTGGACTTGGCACACGAGGTTGTCGACATGTGGGACGTGGATTCAGCAATCATTGTGCCGATAGTTGTTTCAGCCAATGGCTTAATAGCCAAGAGCCTCGACCATCACCTTCAGAGGCTTTCGTTAGGTGGCTGGGTCAAGGGCCAGATTCAGAAGGCGGTTCTCCTCGACACGGCACGTATTGTGAGGAGGTTCCTTTCTCTGGGGCCCTGACCGCCGGTAGCTTGGACCTTGTTCCCGATGCCGGTGGCTTACTATTTTTTTATATTTTTAAATGTTTTTTTCCTTTTTATACAAAAATATTTAAAAATGTAAATTTATATGTTATTTTATGAATAAAGGAGATAATAATAAAAGTATAAATTATGGGCAGGATGGGCGGTCTTATCGCTAAAAGCGATATCTTCCAGACAACCTTTGGATGGACAAAGAAGACGCAAGATCTAGATAATGGGGGCAGTCCGTGGCGTACTACTAAACTATAATAAAATAAATAGCACAAAATATATTACACATATAGGTATCATAAATATATAAATAATCTTACAATTTAGAAAAGAGATAGGATACATAGGCAATGTCTTAATAAATTACAATCTATTTGGAAAGGTGGTATTCTTTAACTTTTTTTTTTAATGAAAACAGTGACTGAGCTCGCCGTATAGACACAGGTACCTAACTCATTCCACAGACGCACAGCCTGAACCGTAAAAGATTATCATAAAATACAGTACATAGTACATACCTACTACATACCCTATTATTATTTGTTATTTATTTACTGCTGTTTGTAATAATACCTACTTTGAGCAATATAGCCACACTCATTTACGATATCACATAAATTAATAAACTTCTCCCTTCTATGAATAAATAAATAAATGACAGTAGAGTTAATCACTCTCTTGTCGTGTAAAGGCTCAACTTTAGATTGAGTATTAATATTTGAGTCACACCCATTTACCCTCACACATTTTGAATTAAACACCTTATAAGGACACCCACACACTATTTACACATCTTACCGTATTAATATCTTATATTATGTCAAAATTCTATTCATTTTTGATTTTTCACTCACTACGTACTCAAAATAAAAATACTTTTGTTTAAGAGAAACAGATGTAGGATGCTGTGAAAGAGCATATAATGGCGTTTCATCTCAAGTTTCTATGACAACCGCGCAGGCGTATTCCATAATTCAAGGAAAAATGGATCAATACAGGGATAACTGACCTATAGACATAAGTAGGTCAGTAACATTAATGCATTTAACAGTGCAGCGACATAAATATCTACACTAGAGGCACCCTAATAAATGGTATTTTTTGTGATGCTGCCATGTATGTATGCGGCAACACTCACGTCATCGTCATCATCAGCCTATATTAGTCCACTGCTGGACATAGGCCTCTCCAATGGCACGTCACTGACATCGATCCTCGGCCACTCGCATCCAGTTGCTACCAGCCACCTTGCCAATATCATCGCTCCACCGAGCCTGAGGGCGTCCTACCCTAAGTTTACCGATTCGCGGTCTCCACTCAAGAACATGTCGTCTGCCCCAACGGCCATCGGTTTTTCGGCTAATGTGGCCGGCCAATGGGCCATAATTATTATTGTCATATATACCAAAATTTTACGTGTATGAGAAATGCGTGCTGATATGAAGTGCTCATTCAAGGAGTGCTATCGAAAAAACTTTTACTATGGGATTACCAGAAATCGCGAAAAAAAACCAGCTGATCCATACTTAACATTTTGTCGAGCGACATTGATGATTTTGTGGGGATCAGCTGTTTATTTTTTGTGATTTCCGGGTTACGTTGTTCTTTGCTATGCCCTGGCCCTGAATAAGCTCTACAATTAATATGACCACGCATACACGTTTCTGATACACGTAGTCTGGGTGTAGAAGATAAGGAAGAAATAAATTGCTTTTATAAAGTCAAAACGTTTATTTGCACGTAATAGTTACTAGGTATTAAAATTATATCTAGGTAGTACATACTACGTAATCTAGAAAGCACAAAAAACTAAAACAAAAGTATGTTATGTTTCATTAAAAAAATCAGTAAAAACGCTTCTCAATTTCCCTGTTAGTCATGTTCCTTTAGTTAGGTGTTTACGCCCAACTCCAGGAAGCAGGGACCCAGGTGGCTGGGGCCCAGGGTTTGGCCTGCCACTCAGGAGCCTGGGGGCGCAGTGCGGCTGCGGCGGCCGTAGCAGCGTGCTGGGCAGCTCCTGCAGCCCCCGCAGCGCCGGAGCTCTGGATCACTGATAGCTTCAAAGCTTCCAAGTCTGAAACATAATTCGTGATGCAATTTTTCTCATATCTAGAAGACAGAGACAAAGAATCAAGTGAGAGACTCACATGCCTGTTTTTTCATCAGCACCTACCTATATCTTTCTAACGGAACACAGAAATGCTGCAAATAGGTAGGCATTGCAAACGGCAACTATTCTAGCTTTGAACAAGCTTTCTAGCCAAGTTGTGGAATTCACTGCCGGCGGCATCTGTATTTCCGGGCGCTTACAACCTTAACGCCTTTAAAGCTGGAGTGAATCGGCACCTAATAGGTTTGCTCGCTCCATCGTCGACCACATCCTTGACAAAGCGGATTGCGATCAAGAGCAGATCTATATCTCATTAAAAAAAAACTTACAGGAGCTCCTAAGTTTTTAGCAAACAAAGGGATACGAAAACAACTACAAAGACACAACTTCTGGCTAGTCCATTATGTCAAAGTCACCTACACACGCACAGGTGCGCTTCGCCGCAGACCCTAGGCTCAACGCTGAAAACCGACAAAAACCATCGTGATTCGATCAAGCTGATTTAAGCACAGTGCTTCGATGAAGACTATTCTTCATCGAAGGCACAGTGTCACCGATGCGTGATCATGATCACTCCCATTGTCACTGATAACTACAGTTCTGGCTATTTACTTCGAAAGCACTGTGATTTACAATAAGATGGCCCAAAGTTATAGGTAGGTAGATATGAAATATACAACGTGTCAGAAATGCGTGGTCATATTTCAAGAGCCCATTCAGGGAATGCTAAGGAACAACTTTTACTAAGGGGTCAACCCTGAAATCGCGAAAGAAAATAGAGCTGATGCATGCATTTTGTTGAGCGACATCGTTGCTTTTGTAGGTTTTTTTGCGGTTTCAGGGTTGTTCCCATAGTGAAAGTTGTTCTATGCTATGCCTTGAATGAGCTCTTTATATATGACCACGCATTTCTGATACCGGAACCGCATTTTTCGGACCGAGTGTTGTGGCGCATCATGGGAGAGGCCTATCACTGTTCAGCAGTGGACTGCGATAGGATGAGTTGATGATTTCTGATACACGTTGTATAACTTGTATATGAAGCTGAATGAGTATGGTTTGGCATCGAGGCCAGTGGCGTGTTATTAGAGAGCTCTATGTTCAACAGTGTACTGCTAGAAGCTGAAGAAGATGAAAAAGGACATGGGCTAACTAGCTCCGGTAAAATAATGGATATGTATACCATTCCAAGTAAAGATATGTGTCCGATTAGCATATCCATATCCGCTTAATATATCCGGGACTGAAGTAACTTTACGTTGCATGCTATGTCCGAGATAGATAACTCCGGCTTCTAAATAAATCCACCGGAGTGAGGCTGGATATACTGTAGCCGATTAACGGCCAAAATTAATATCCAATCTATCCACGATTTACCCTACTAGAGATAGAAATTTGACATATTTTGTATGGAGCATATGTCAAATTCCTATCTCTAGTAGGGTAAATCGTGGATAGATTGGATATTAATTTTGGCCGTTAATAGATCCGCGGAACGATTAAGTGACACAGTAACATAATAATTGATTTCCTTTCATACTTTACAGGCCTTTTTATTAGGACTGTATATCAGATAAAAAAAAATAAAGGTTTATTTAAAAATCAAGTATTATGTACAAAATAATTATCTAAAATTAGTTTTTGGTTCCATATCGTTGCCGTCAGTGTCGAATGTTAATTTTTTTTGAAAATGAAGGAGTGATACATATCCGCTCTGGGATATACCTACTTATATCCCAAGATATAGATGTGTCCGGAGTTACCCATGCCTAGATGAAATATCTCCAATGTTTACAGAGAAGCAGATAATAATGCCTAATACTCTGAAGATACGAAGCTATTTCATGTTACCAGCGCTCTGCAGCCTGGCGGCCTGGTTGTGCGCGGCGCGTTGTATGGCCTTAGCAGCGGCCGCCTCCCGGGCCGCAGCGATCTTCTGTGCGGCGGCGGCGCGGGCCTTCGCCCCCGCTAGCTGCGCCTGCGCCTGCACCGCTGCCTGCGCGGCCTCCAGCGCGTGCGCACGAGCGTTCCTTGCTGCCTCCTCACTGCAATAATAGAAGATAGTTATTGGTATTGAATAACTCGAAGATAAAAATCTTTCATCATTGAAATCATTCTCGATGTTTTGTGTTGTCGATTCAGCTTGCTACTTGATTTGATACTCTTCTAAATTGGACTACAACAAACATTTCGAGCTTCACCTTTGCTATACAGCAGTCTATACCGTAGCTAGCTTTACCCATCAGCAGGTAGGTACCTATATAAAAAGAATGGTTATTCACGCTACGCGGTTTTGGCCTGGAACGGATGTTAATGCTATTATACTGTTGTTATGAAAACACAATCTTAATTAGTGCTGGTACCTAATAATAATGTCCTCCCGGCCGAATTTCAGTCACGGTGGCAAATCTCAACGGAGACTAGCCATCTGCGCGGGATATATTATAGTGCATAAGTGTGTGCGCAAACACAGGTGCACTCTCTATTCCTTCACTCTCTTATTCCAATGGGACGGCAATCCGACACGACCGGAGTGAGATCAGACGCAGGACCGAAGGCTTTACGTTGCTCTCTGAGGCACGTAGGTGTAGCACCGCCAAGTTTCTGACTCCGGGCTGCTACTGAGAAATTTTCTTAACAGAAAAATCCCAATAACACTTTCTGCCCGACCCGGGATGTCACGCTTGTGACCACGAGACCAACGTGGTTGTACATATCTATTAGTACATCAGATACCAAGACTTGGTTCTTCAAGGGCATTATGCTTGATGGTCGTGTTGATCTTACGTTATGCTGTCAATCTACCGCAGCCCCCGCGAATGGACATGTAGACCTTTCCCACAGTGCGCCACAACACTCAGTCTTCGGCCTTCCACACCCAGTTCACACCAGCTACCTTCTTCAGGTCGTCGGTAGCGTCTATCTCTAACTAATAACCTAATAACCAACCTCTTATGAGCTGCGCGAGCTGCCGCAGCTTCCTTGGCGCTGGCAACACTCTGTTGTTCTAGGGCAGCATGCTTGGCCGCAGCGACCTCGTGCTGTGCTGCCATGACTGCTGTTGCAGCTGCTTTAGCCGCTGCTACTGCTCCCGCCACATCAGAGCTAGTGTCCGAAGACCAAGTTCCTGAAAAATGATAATAATGGATACATAGTTGAAAACAACCTTTTTCTGTCTTAAATCTTGAATTACGGGCTAAAAAAAATGGTTGCTGAATGTGGATTCCTGGTGACCTTCTCTTTGGAAAGTAAGAGCCAGATTACGGGTGGATTTAGATTCTTATGTTCCTTTCTTTTTGTCCTTTGTATCTTACCTCAACCCCGGATTTTGGATTTTGCCTTACCTCGGATTTTAGTTTTTTCCGAGGTAGACATTTTTTGCTTCTTTATTCAGCATCCAGCCCACAGAACTATATAGAATGGTTGTAATCACAATTTTATTTGCGATTCATGCGTGGGCGTGGCAAGTTGGCAACTGTCGAACAAACTATGCCTCCCATTTGACGTCATTATTTTTTTTAAATTAACTTTAATCAAATGTACTTTATACAGCTTTTGTTTCTGCAGTTAGAAACAGCACAGTAAGGCATTTTTGCGGATTTTTGTTACAGTATTTACAGAAACAAGTCATAAGACGTACTGCGAAAGGCTTTGAAATGCCCTGCACTATGGTGCAGATTGTTAGCACGCGCGCACTGCCCACTTCGCCATTCTATCTATTTCTGTGATCCAGCCTGCCGAGCTTAATTAGCTCCTCAAGTTCTAATTATTATAGCAGAATACTAGGATTTTCCACCTATTGTGGCTAATTTGCTTGCGCCTCGCACATTGGGCTATGACCCTCGCCATCATTTAAAATGAAAAGACAGAAATGTTATTACCATGCCCTCCTGACTGCACCCACGCTGCCGCAACCGGCCATGCAGCCGACTCTATGCTGACGCTCCTCTTGTCCAGCTGGCTGCTGGCTTCAATGGCCGCGAACAGGCCGACCGTCAGCACCTGATTTGTTACCGAACATTTTTACACCCTACTGTATAATGTATGTTACAAAACCGTTAGAAGGTCTCTATACAGGCGCGGATCCAGGGGCTATTGCCCCCCCCTGAGCCTCGACCTAAGTACTTTAGAACTCGTCATAATCACATCACTACCAGTATTAGTAGTGGATGAAGTGGCAAGGACGGGCAATGGACAGCATTCCAAAATTTTTCCTAAATAAGAACGGGGCACACACAAATTAGCATTTATCTGGGGAATGCCTGTGTATTGCTTTCTTAATTTTCTATATAATTTGATTTTTAACAGAAAATTTGCAATAATTATTTAATTACTTAGTAAATTAGATAAACGTACACTAAAGTACTGTTTTTATTATTCTCAATTATTGAATTATAGCGATGAATCGCTTTTAATGATTAGTTTAATAATAAAACCTCGACGATCTTCTTGCCTTACTGTGCGTCCTAGATAAATAGGTAATGTACCTAATGAACTTAATGAAGGTTTTTATTAATGTTACAACTTTTGCAAAGATCTATCTTACTCAGTATGTTTATGCACAGTGAAAGTTTGTTTCGTTCACGCCTGACATTCAGCCTTTATCAGCAGTGAAAAAAAATCTGGTTTGTTTCGTTCACACCTGATATTCAGCCTTCGTATGCTCTACTTGTTTGGTGTATATTGTAAGCAACTGTTCTGTTACATTTATTGATTTGAATGAGGAAAATTAGAAACCGCCAACAACATAAACACAAAATTTTTTACTATGTCTGTGCCACATTATTGAAAAATTTCTGTTTTAAGTCTTAATACCGTTATTTTGGCGGTCTCCAAAATGTTTGATAAGACGATAACAACCAGCAAAATAAAATTATATGGAAGGTTGTAGTCAATGTTAACTCCCAAAGGCTAAATTTTAATGTGAGTAGTTCGGCAGTCCAGAGGACTTGGCACCGATATCAAGAGAGCGGTTCCGTCAATAGAAGGTCTGGTTCTGGAAGAAAACCATGCACCTAACTAACCATGAGAGAAGCGCTTCCTAGTGATCACGCGATGACGCAAATTCTTCATGTGTGGACCTCAAGAAGAACCTTGAAGAAGTGAAGTGTGTCAATTGGCCTATGGACGGTCAGGAGGAGGCTTCTCGCTGCCAATATATTATTTACAGTCACCGCCCGGCCAGTGGCCCTAAAGCTCAGAGTTGCCAGACTTAATAGCTTCGCTCGACATTGTGCGACATGGAATCAAAAGGACTGGGGTAGAGTATTGTTCTCCGATGAAGTCAAGATATCTCTATGTGGTGAGGAGGACCGACTTCGACGAGTGCTGCAAAGGCCAGAAGAACGCTTTGCAGCCGTGTGTTTTGAATAAATCACCCCCTAGTTCCTCACACACAGCCCGCATTTACTGCTCCTGGAGATAATTCAATATTTATGGAAAATATCAGGAAGCTAAAGAAGGTAATCCTACTTCCTACTAATATTATAAACGTGAAAGTTTGTGAGGATGTATGGATGTATGGATGTGTGGATGTTTGTTACTCTTTCACGCAAAAACTACTGTATGGATTTTAATGAAATTTGCCATACAGATAGAACATAACCCCGATTAACATATAGGCTACTTTTTATCCCGGGAAGATGAACAGTTCCCGAGGGATACGCGATAAATGACATTCACGCGGGCGAAGTCGCGGGCATAGGCCAGTTGTAAATAACAAGATAAAGGTTGACAATGAACGTACGGTCGACCGCACGTCGGTGGTAACACTTTGACATTAGCAGCATCTTTATTTTGTAAGCAGTAAGGGTGGTTTTCGAACTGAAGTGTTACCACTGTCATGCAGTCGACTGTACCTAGGTAGGTGTTTGGTTTGGGTGTTGGGGGTATACTTTATCAAAAATTCATAAATTCTATGTGTCAAAATTTGACTTCGCCTGATGTGAATGAACTTACCAAAGTTTTGAAACCCATTTTACTTGTAGTTGTTAACTGCACGTCTTCACAAGATACTATGATACAAAAATGATAGACATAGATCATTTTATATTGTTGAATCCGGAAAAGACGGTATAGAAAGGGATAACAGACGATAGGTAATGTGCCTTCTAAATGCGAGCAATGTAGGTACCACTTAATCGATTTTCTTTCACTTTCATGAGGATCAACTTGGTACATATGTGACTACTATTGTGACGAACTTAATTACTTGTATGTCAAAATGTACTTATATAATAATGTTCGTTATTAATTACAAATTACAACTCGATCGGCACAGTGGCTGAGCGAAAGGCTTCTGCGCTGTAATATGTAGTAACGAGTTCGATTCCCGTAAGGATCAAATATTTGTACCTACCTATGGCAGTCTACTAGCACAGAGCAAATAAAAACCGGCCAAGAGCATGTCGGGCCATGCTCAGTATTATAGGGTTCCTTAAGTAGGTCTAATTACAAACGAATCAAATCGAATATTAATCATTGCTATTTTAGTTTTTGCAAACAGCGTCACCTAGCGCTAAATTTATGAAGCTAAATTTAAGAAGTGTGTTTCTTTTTGTGATTTTTTTAAATAGAAGTAACTAAAGGAGCATTATTTGCTAAGATCATTTTTCTCTAAGGTCAATGACCTATGAACTAGGACGTCTTAAGTATTTTTCAGTTTTCTCACATAACTCAAAAATTTATAATCACATTATACTCAAAATAATTTTAAAAGAGAGTTTTTATAAAGGTCTATCAATGTTGAAGACTATAAGTTTCTACGTTGCATAGTTTAGAAATGGCAGGGGGGGGACACATTGCAAGCCACTTTGGCGAACTGTGTTTCGCAGATGGTATACCTGATAAAAAAGTTGTGTATGAAACATTACCTTCATTTTAGTAGACCTATTCAACGATACCCCACACGAGGGGGTGCAGCGAAAAAAATATTTTCATCCCCATTTCACATGTATGGGCGCCACCCTTAAAATACGTAATCAAGATTTTTTTATTCTTTTAAAATTGAGATCTATATCTATTCCATTTTTTGTCAAAATTTCATTTTCTTATGTTAATAACTGTAGAAGTTATTAAGCGGTAAAGGATTAGGACAGACGGACAGACGGATAGACGGACAGACGGACAGACGGACGGACATGACGAAACTATAAGGGTTCCTTGTAGGACTACGGAACCCTAAAAACGGACCCCCACCCCGTTTGGAACGAAGCAATTTTTTTTTTACCGTTCCATCTATCTGTATACCAGGGGCGTAGCTACCGCCGTATCAGCCGTATCAATGATACGGGGCCCCCGAGCTATAACAGGGGCCCTGACGCGTGTAGGTAGTGTAAAGTAAACAAGCTCGTAAAATCTATCTAAATTCTTATTGATAAGAGGCCCGTGCCCGTGATGAATGAATAAAGGCAAAAATTATAGTTTCTAGTCTATAGCAACTAGAACAAATTAATCATTTTCGAGACGAGACTTTCCTGGTGGCAGACATCATTTGAAATTATGTCTATTCAGTTATGTTTCGGCTCGCTACGTGCCTACGCTTGGGCGCAACTTGTGTTGCTCCACACCGGTGCCATTGCGGTGAACTTGTCGACAGCCTAGGACACCATGGCCTGTCCTGTTGCAGGAGCGCGGGGCGCTTAGCACGACACGCTAGCATTAATGCCATTATTCGTCGTGCTCTTGCCACCGCTGGCGTACCAGCTGTTTTAGAACCCAACGGCTTGGTGCGAGACGATGGGAAGAGACCAGATGGCATGTCGTTATGGCCATGGAAGATGGGTAGGCCTCTGGTGTGGGACGCAACGTGCGTCGACACCCTTGCTCCTTCACATCTTTCTAGCTCGGCTGGTTGTGCTGGCGCTGCCGCTGCATCTGCGGAGGCCCTCAAGCGGCGTAAATATAGTAACCCACAGAAACAGGAGTAACCTATCAGGTAACTATGACTTTGTGCCGTTTGGGGTCGAAACTCTCGGGTCATGGGGTCCGAGTGCGCGATCCCTTTTTAAGGAAATCTCTAAGAGGCTGGTCGACACTTCGCGTGACCAGAGGGCTGGCTTGTTCTTTGGTCAAAGAATAAGCGTTGCCATTCAACGTGGCAACGCTGCCAGTCTTCTGACAGCGGTGTGGAGGAATATTTTGACGCCTAGGCGCGCCTTTTTGTATCATTTTATTTTGTACTTTGTAAATATTGTATCATTTTATTTTGTAGTTTGTAAATATTTTCTATTACTTAACTTAATTATATTTGTAAATAAATAAATAAATTATAAGTTATGGATGTTTTAATAAAAAACTTTGCAGAAATGAATCTCACCACCATCCTTGTCAGTTAGCTACCGTGGCCAAATCTTTGTTAGAGAGAGCACATCGCATCTGCGACGCCGACCACCTTGCAGGGAACTTTACCATGTGAAGCATGTTCTCAAGCATAATAACTTGCGAGCTCCACATCCCGATCGCAAACGCCGCCCGAAACCCAGCACAGTTGATCGTCGACCTGCTGTTCTACCATTAATCAAAGGGGTCACCGACATAATTGGTCATATCTAGAAGCGTGCTTCTATCAAAACCTATTTCAAGCCCCAAAAAAAGATCAGCCAACTCCTCAGACCGGTGAAGTGTCACATTCCCTTACAAGATGCCTACAAGGGGTCTACAAGATTGATTGTAATTGTGGGTTATCATACATACGACAAACAAAGCGTAGTATAGCCACTAGAATTAAAGAACCTAAAGCTGACGTCAAGAACAGACGCTCCACAAAGTCCGCAGTGTGTGAACAATTGAACATGCCCTAGACAAACCCAACCATTTTTTTCGATTTGATAAACCACAAGTTCTGGCGAAGGAAAACCGATATGTACCTAGAATGCTCCATGAGGCTATTGAAATTAAGAAACATCCTAATTTTAATAGAGAAGATGGTTCGCAGCTACCACCTGTTAGTCCTAAAAATTATGAAGTCCCAAACCAAGGTCCCAAACAGCACGCAACACTGTAAAAGATAATGATATTGTGAGTGATTACTGCGTGCATCTAAACGATTTTAATTAATATTGTACGGTAGATTAAAATATTTTTTTAGAAATATCTGTAAAGACGCTTGTCATTATACTTGTCATCTAGTCTACCTGCGACCACGAAATGCTGCAAAGCTTTCGAAACGTCAGGAAAGACAATTTAAATAATATATACGCGATTTAATCGGGTTAAACTTTGTTTTTGGTTTTATTATAGTTTCTTATAGTTAAATGGTACTTATTTTACAAAATAAGTTATTAAAATGCTAGTAAGTAGGTATTTTTGTTTATTTTGTAAAAAAAACATAATTTTCCTTTTGGGCTTTGCCGCAGTCGGGTAAAAAGGGGCCACCCAACAAATATTGATACAGGCCCATTTAGGACCATCAACATGAACAACTTTTATTAAAGGAATCGCGAAAAATATTCTGCTGTTCTGTTCCCTATATTGTTTACATTATTATTATGAGCGTATACTGTCCCACGCCTGGGCAAAGGCCTCCCTCAATTTCTTCCACTTTTATCGATCCGTGCCTCTTCCTTCCAGTTTTTAAGGAATGCATCCATTTGACGACGTCTGTGGTCTAGTGGTTCGAGTGTCGGACTGCTGATCACGAGGTCATGAGTTCGATTCCCACAGAACACAAATATTTGTGTGATGAACGCAAGTGTTTGTGTTGGTCAAAATATTTATTTATTTATTTCGTCCCGCCATCTCCTTCGCCTCGCCAACCTCGTGTAACTGCCTCGGGACACCAGATCTGAGCAATTTAGATCGTCTGTACGTCGGTTATGCGGCAGACATGTCGGGCCCAGTCCCATTTCAGCTTGACACCATGCACCTGAAGGATATTTGCTCTCACGATGCTTACTGGACGATGCTACGACATGTATGCTGAGAAGGGTGAGCACGGTTTGAGTTGCATGTGTGTATGTGCTATGTACGCATGTGTGTATGCGCTGGTTGTACCTACACGAAGTAGCATAGTTATTACTGGCTTCATTAGATTGTTCGCAGCACTTCGTCTATATTTTTTACTATGTCTGTGGCCACATGGCAAAAGATGGGACCCGATTTTTTTTACATCTGCTTTATCTATCTTCAGAAGATCACCTAGAATTTAGAGGAACTCACATGCCGCTACCAAGCAAGAAAACGTAAAACAGAATTCAGAGCTGTTAAATATGGAACGTGGAAACATCCGAAATTCTGAAAACTCGAAAGCGTCGACCGTTGAACAGAAGGCCAATTCTCGTAATTAAAAACGTTAAAAATATACCTAATTCCAAACTAATCTCAATCTCGTAACTCTCCTAAGTTCCTAACTACAGTCACAGCTACAGTAAATGTTCCTGTTTACCGTTTATTTGTGACACTTAGTTCATTAATAAACGTAGTGGTTATATTCTCTTTGTGTCACCAATAAAGGGCAATCAGAAACATCTTCCTACTAACTACTCAGGAGATTGAGATTTATAGCATTGATATTAGTTTGGAAGTTTGGAACTATATTTAGTGAACGATTTTCGGATTTGACATCTTAAAATAACGAGTTTTAAAAAGTTTTATTTTTATTTTTATTTACATACAGTAATATATATAATACCATAGATTTAGATAGTGTTCTAAATCTATGTATAATACTTATAAATATAGGGCCTCTTTACCTGCAGGTTTTTATCGATATCGATGAATCGCACATTTTATGATCACTATTTATCGATAACGCGTGGCGCGTATGTACGCATCACTGACAGTTTACAGAATTATTATTTCTAAATGTTGGTATTATAGTTTGTTCGTAATGTTGGTCCTAGATTTTTTTATTTTTTTTTTATTTATTCATGACCATGGATACATGTCCTTTAGTCGTAATCATTGAACATATTATACTTGTATCCTAGTAAAGTGATGGAAACTTTACTAGGTTTCTGAGGGGATGATGAGATAATACGAAAGTCATGTTTTTCAACTTTGTACCATTTATCCACACTTGTACACGTTAACGAGCACTTAACATTTAATAATCCACCATTATTACACTTTAACACTCGAAGAAACACAAATTTTGGAAAATGATAAAAAATCCACAACATGATCTTTACGAATTTTCCCGCCAACCGTTGGTCCTAGATCTTATACCAGGGATGCCAGACGTACGAGAATGATCGTACATACATGTATGATAATTTCGCCTCTGTTACGATGTACGGTCGAACGCACGTCGGTGGTAACACTTTGACATTACCAGCATCTTTATTTCGTAAGCAGTAAGGGCGGTTTTCGAATTGAAGTGTAACCACTGTCATGCAGTCGACTGTACGATACAAAATGTAGTATCGTAGGCAAAAGTACGATAACTTTGACGTCTGATAATCATTACTCGATTTCATAAAAATACTACAAATTACTATATAATTATTTCGATAGACACTAGAAATACTATAAATTATGGGTGAACCTTAAAAAATTAAGGGAAAATCCAGTTAAAGATAATCTTTCAGCTAGTACCATAATCCTACATTTATTCCTACTAACATAATAAATGCGAAAGTATTAATGTCTGTTTGTTTAACCTTTAATCATGCTGAAACCGGTAGATGGATTTTGATGAAATTTGGCAAACAGATAGACCATAACCCAGATTAGCAGATAGCCTACTTTTTATTCCGGGAAGATTCAGTTACCGAGGGTTGAGTTTTCTGTGATAAACCTAATGATACGCGGGCATATATTATTCCATAATTTTAAAACTTCAGTACGATATTAGACTTGTACAGTCAACCGCATGTCAGTTGTAACAGTTTCACACTGACAGCGTCTTTATTACGTAAGCAGAAAGGGCCGAAATTCAAGTGTTACCATTAACGTCCGTTCGACTGCACTCATAATATGACGGCCCTGAAAAAACGAAGGCCCATATTACAGATCGTTCCTCAAGTACAGTTTAAACTTCAATCACCTGATCACTTTTTAGTACTTAAGGATAGAATCGTTACTTATGTATCGGTCTTATTACAATACGGTACCTAATTATACACTTTAATTCAACACATGAATTTAACCTGAAATAGAATATAAATCTCTACTCAAGCGTAGTCTGGACCACACTCGAGTGATTACAGATCAAATCTCTGCTCAAATGCCGAAACAGGTGACAGTATAAAATAAAGCAAAACTCAGCTAGACTGTGATCAATAAATCTCTGCTTGAGGCATCTTCTAAAAGTAAATCCTAACTCAAAACACAAAACTAGTTTTAAACAGTGATCAACGCTTGAGGAACTTTCTGTAATACGGTATTTCATACTTGTACGATAATTTTTCGTCTGGTACGATAATTGGTTATCACCGCACACACGGCTACACATGAAGCTGTACATTTCCGGTAAAAGCTGACCTTGCATTGTATAGGCTTTCCGTACAATGCGAAATCAGCTTATACTGAAAATGTGCGGCTTGATGTGTAGCTATGCGTACGATAACTCACTTCGACTATAACGTAGTGATTATATACTCTTTGACTTCAACGCGTCTGGCAACCCTGCTTGACACTGTTTCTGTCAGGGTTGGCGGGAAAATTCGTAAAGATCATGTTGTGGATTTTTATTATTTTCCAAAATTTGTGTTTCTTCGAGTTTTAATGTGTAATAATGGTGGATTATTAAATGTTAAGTGCTCGTTAACGTGTACAAGTGTGGATAAATGATACAACGTTGAAAAACATGACTTTCGTATTATCTCATCATCCCCTCAGAAACCTAGTAAAGTTTCCATCACTTTACTAGGATACAAGTATAATATGTTCAATGATTACGACTGAAGGACATGTATCCATGGTCATGAATAAAAAAAAAATTAAAAAAAAAATTAAACTGTTTCTGTCACTTTCTGTCAGTTTCTGTTTTTAGCACTTTTGTCTGCTTTGCTTTTGTCATTTTTTAGCCAAAGAGAATATAATCAATTCCTACGTCTTCCAGTCAAAGAGTATACGTATTATGCTGCCAGTCTTGGCTGCCAAACTTTTTAGTCTGTCTTTGATAATGGAATTAGTCAAAGTTGAGAGTGCCGTCTCTTGTTTGTAAAATTGTGGGCAGTGAATATTATTTTTTTGTATAATTCAATTAGTTTCATATTAATTATTAGTTAATATATTTGGTTTAATGAGTCGCTAGCGGGTCAAATAATTTAACCTTTCGCGTTAAATCATAATAAATAGTACGTAAGTAACATTTAGTTTCGATTACGTAAATGCAGATGAATGCCGGTCCCACCAGTCGTGTGAAAGAATATTTTACTAGATTAATTGAACTTATGAATGAGTTTGAAGTGCTATCTCATATTTACAATACATCGTTAATAATAACTACCTTCATATCTATCGGCTGAGGAACCAGTATGTAATGCCTGACATTATTGATTTACATAGAGGCGTACAATTCACGACGGTTCTGCGGTGTATTTGAGATTAGTGGCTAACTTCAGAAAACCTTAACCTTCTTCATAATAATATAATATATGGTGCTAAATTTTATCATCATCATCATAATTTCAGCCGAAAGACGTCCACTGCTGGACATAGGCTCCTCCAAGTATTGCCACAACGACCGGTCCTGCGCCTTCCGCATCCAGCGGATTCCCGCGTTCTTCACCAGGTTGTTGGTCCAACTTGTGGGGGGCCTTCCGGTATGCGGTCTCCACTCCAAAACATGGCCCCATTGGCCATCCATTCTGCAAGCAATGTGCCCCGCCCACTGCCGCTCATGTTTGGCAATTCTTCGAGCTATGTCCATTATCTTCGTTCTCCTGTGAATCTCCTCATTTCAAAAATAAACTTAAAAACTGCTAAATTAAATACTATTTGAAATATTAACGAAATATTATTATTTATGATTAATATATTATTAGACAAAACAACATGATACTGACAAATTATGCCATTCAATATTATAAGTGTAAAGAGCATATAAGTTGTTTTTACTGAATATTTATGGCCTGTGATAGCTCTTATTGAGGAATACACTATACTTACACTATCATATTTTCAGTAAAGAATTGAAAAAAATTGCTGAGTCCATGTATCTCTTTACAATCCGAGATTTAAGATATTAACATTTTGCCTGACCGAATTATAATTCATGCATGGTGTTAGAACACTGTCGAATCTTCATTTAGGTATTGAAGCTGTATTAAATACCTTGATTACATTCATATTGTTTGTTTGTAATTTTTTTTAATAAAAGTAACATACTGATATCCTTATGAATAAATGTACTGATACATGGATGAATTTACCAACTTTGATTGTGTATCTTATTGATAATTTAATGAATAATAATAAAATAAGTGAGATCTTTACAGTTGAGTTCCCAACTTGAAGAGCCCTCCTTTAATAATGTAATCCATTAATAATTTATTTAGTTTTGAACAAATATGCATAGGCTTTATAATAATTATCATATTGTGATGGGGAGCCTTACCTCCTTCCACACATACCAACAATTTTCTAATTTTTGTGTAAATAGTATTTATTTATTTAATAACTTATTCCATGTCTTTTTTACAGTTTCAAATAATTAAGAATGTCTAAGTCGCCTTCGCCACCTGCACCAGCTCAAACATTTTCGTAAGTACTTTTAAATTATGATATAATAATTTACTATCAATTATTTAATGTAAACTTCCCATTCTGGCCTTAACCTTCTCATTCCGAGAAGAGGCCCATGCCCAGCAGTGGAACAGTAATGGGCTGATGATGATGATATAATGTAAACTACACAAAACGTTAACCTATTTAATTGACTTGAAATAATTCGTTTTCTATAAATATAATACCTATAAAATTTAGTAGCACTTCCATTGTTTTGAAAGATGACATTGCTTTTGATTTCTAAATCTAATATTTAAAAAGTGTCCACACGAAAAAATACATGGGAACGTATATACTACGTAGCACGTTCAGGGGGGGAGGGAGGTCTTCAAGATATCACACTTGGTCACAGGGACGGGAGGGGAGGCTTAGGTTTTCGTCATGTATGTACCAGGGTTCTAAACTTTATTCTGTTTAAACTTTGTTTGCAAAAAATGATTTAAAACCATATTTATGAATTACTACGTGAAAACTAGAGAGGGAGGGGGTGGGTCTTGGTATATACTATGGGTAGTCAAGGAGGAGGGGGAGGGGGTAATTAAAAAAAAACGTTACGTAGTATGTGCATGTTCCCTTACTAAGTATATGTAATGTGTGCCTAGTCTCAACATGCAGTCACGGACATTATTCTCATTTCTGCTAATCTGCTCATAATGAAGTGATTAAACATATGCAAATTGATTTTCTTGGCTGTAAAAAACACATAATTTTAATGTTTTCAAATTAGATCTTTTGTAACTAGATATAGTATTCATTTTCCAGTGGCACAACAGTTTTGTAAACCACGACATGGCCTTCAATACAATCATGTATAATAACTATGTTCTGGCTTTTATAGACTGACAATCTACTGTGTCCACTCTGTTATTTAAAAACATTCACTCCTAGAAAACGTTCCTAAATTAGATATAAATAACCTAGATACGAAAACCTGGTATGTAGGTTATTATTCGAAGCTGAGTTAGATGTTTAGACTATTTTAGAGTTTATCAAAGAATCATGCGAGATCCATACATTGATTTGTACAAAAAATTCTATATTTTTAGAGAAGTTTGAATAGTTTTACTATTGATCCTTGGTGCCTAAAAAATAATTTTCGGTATTTAAAATATTTTTAAACCCCGAAATAAAAATATAATACCATTTATCATTCCATTGATAACATTGTGATAATTTCTGAACATGACTAAATTAACAGCTGGTTGTATGACGTTCAGAAATTAGCTCAATTTAAAATGATTTACTTTGAACTATTCATCATCATCATCATTTCAGTCAAAAGACGTCCACTGCTGGACATAGGCCTCCCCCAAGCAGTTTGGGGGGATATGCCATAAACGCCACGCTTGGCAGGCGGGTTGGCGATCGCAGTTGGTTGGTTAAATACTCAGAGAATGCTGCTGCCCATCCTCCGGTGAATCCCTTAGTCGCCTTTTACGACACCCATGAGAAGAGATAGTGTGGTGCAATTCTTTATGTCCGGCACCACACGGAACACACACAAACAAACAGAACACATTGAAATATAAGTATTTTATTCTAAGTTTCTAAAATTATTTTAAATTTTTCATGTTATTCTTTAGGGACCAAGAATTAATATTAAAACTATTCCAACTTCTCTAAAAATCTTTTTTTTTTATTCGCCATGTTTCGTTGCAGACATGGAAAAATCCAATGCCTTGAATAGTCAGTTTTGTTTTTGGCTATAACTTTTCATTAGAAACATGTTTACATATCTGTCAAGTTATGTGACGTCATCCGAATGAATAAGTTGATAAGGTGGCAGCACACACATCCATCTAACAACAAAAAGCCCATACATTATCTACCTTGTCAATGACTATAAAAGTGGATGTTCATATACAAATGGCAGGAAGACTCATCTTATTTGTCAGCCTAACCCCCAGTTTCTGAAAGGCTGATCAACACAAAAATTGACTAATCGACTGTCAAATCTCAGGTCAAGTGATGTGATTGGTTGTTAGTATTTTTGCCAACCAATCACAGTAGCTGACATTAGATTTGACAATAGATCAAATTGATCAGCCTTTCAGAAACTGGGGGTAAGACTTGATTTCACCAACGATAATTCTCTGGCTAAGCGACCGTTTACCCACAATTCCAGTACAATTTTCGAGTAATCGGTTATTTAATCAGAGAATTAACATTGATGTACACCGGTCTAAATGCTTTAAGACTCAGATGAGCCAGTTATTATTGCAAGAGGCTTGGCTCGGCAACAACCAATACAGTGTGATTATCATAGATTTTCATATCTGTATTATCTGGTCTCAGTTTATATGATAGTAAACTATCAGGTAAACGATCTGATTCCAAGAGCTCAGATAAACTCAATGGTTCCTATTTATCTTTTAAGATCTTAAGGCTGGCATTGAATTTTTGATGGATCATATATTTTTCTTGCATCATAATTTTTTTGTTTGACATTAAGCTCCCCCGCAGACTTCAAATTTTTAATCATCAAGCCTAGTACGAGTTTGACACTTAAGAATACTTTCATAGTTTTCGTTGAGTTTCATTCGTAAATCAGTAGTTCCTCCTCGTATCCGCCAGGGGCGCTACTGACTTTCGAACAAAAATCGTCGAATTCGATGTAAGTATCGCTAAGTGTCAAACTCGTGCTAGGCCCCCAGATGGCCCAGATTAATCGGCTGATAGTAAGGTTCTTACTACTTCTACTTCTTTCTACTTCTTACGCCAGTGCGCACACCGGCAGATGAATTCCCATGTAAAAATTATATTATTATTGTATTCAACAAGGAACCCTTCTAGTTTCGCTATGTCCGTCCGTCTGTCTGTCTGTCCGGGGGTATACATAATACATATTAATCACGCCAATAGTGGTAAAATAAAGTTTTATTTTGCAATTTCAAGGTTGGTCCCATAGTAAAAGTTATTCATAATGATGAGTACAACGACCCCTTAAGAGGTTTAGTGTAAACTAAGAATAAGGTCGTATAAAGCTTACCAGGCCCCTCAGAAAGTATTGCGAAAAAAAGTTTTTATATATGGGAGACTGGCCAGTTATAATGTTTTTCGAAAATATGATTATTTATAAGTAAAAATAAGTAAGTTCCAATTTCAAAATTTCCCTCCACATTTTTTGCGAGTTAATTCAAAGTATTGTGTCTCACTGAAATATGGATCTGCGCCGGGAACATTTTAGAGCTATGATTTTATACGATTTCAAGTGTCGCCTGAAACCGGATGAATCGTACGATAGACTTCAAATGGCATTCATGGATGAAGGCCCTTCCAAGGCAACCGTGTATCGTTGGTATAACGAATTCAAGCGCGGTCGACCAACTTTGGGGGATGACGAAAGAAGCGGTCGCCCTTTGACGGCTGTTACCGAAGAAAACGTGCTAGCAGTGAAAAATTTAATCCAAGACAATAGGCGAATTACATATCAGGAGATTCAACACATATTGAAGATTGGATCGGGAAGCGTTCACGAGATTCTACACAGCCATCTTCGCGTGAGGAGGATAGTATCACGCTGGGTGCCGCACAACCTCACCGATGCTCAGAAGCAGGCTCGGGTGGAATGGTGCCGTGATATGCTTAACAAATTTGAAGCAGGCTCGTCTCGGCGTGTTTACGACATCGTTACAGGTGATGAGTCCTGGATTTATCAATACGACCCAGAAACCAAGCGCCAGTCGACTGTTTGGGTGTTTCAAAATGAGCCAACGCCTACCAAAGTGAAGCGATCTAGAAGCGGGGGTAAGATTTTGATCGCTAGCTTTTTTAATTTGACTGGCCACTTGGTATCAATTCCCTTACGGGATCAAAGAAGCATTAATGCCGAATGGTATACTACCAAATGTTTGCCAGAAGTTTTCTCTGTTATAAGCAACAAGCGACCAAACACAGGGCTCCGCGGGCTACTGCTCCACCACGACAATGCACCTGCGCACACCGCACTCAAAACGAGGGACTTCCTGGACAGCACGCCAGTCAAACTCCTGGGTCACCCTCCTTACAGCCCTGATCTAGCACCGTGTGACTTCTTTTTATTCCCAAAAATAAAAAATCAGCTCAAAGGGATACAATTTTCGTCGCCGGAAGATGCGCTGGCTGCGTTCGAGCAGGCTGTAAACGAGGTGTCTGCGGCGGACTGGAAAAAGTGTTTTGAAAACTGGTTTAGGCGCATGAATCTTTGTATAGAGGCTGGTGGAAAGTACTTTGAAAAGATTTGATAAAAATATATGTACGTATAGAACAATTTTTTTTAGTTTCGCAAAACTTTCTGAGTGTCCCACGTATATGCGTTGCATTAACACAAAAATCCAACATTTGTCGTCGACAGTCAGCATGGTTGACATGACAGTTGGTTATTGCAAATTGTAAACACTGGTTTTATAATGAGTACTTAATAATTTATAAAAAAAATATTATGTTTCAGGCTTATACCAAAGATAATCAATGGCGGAATAGCCGGTATTGTGGGTGTCTCCGTGGTGTTCCCATTAGATTTAGTGAAAACGCGACTACAGAACCAAACTATTGGTCCAAATGGCGAAAGACAGTATAAAAACATGTGAGTATTAAAATGTTGCTAGATCATCATCCTCCTTATCCCAATTATATTGGGTTCGGCTTCCGGTCTAGCCAGATGCGGCTGAACATCAGTATTTTACATGGAGCGACTGCCATCAGACCCCTGCAACCCAGTCACTGGGTAGTACTGACATTCGGAGGTTAGACCAGTTGTCAGATTTTCAGGCTTCTGACTACCCGTAACAACTGCCATAGACAGATATTCGTATGACAACCGGGACCGACAGCTTAAAGTGCTCTACGAGGCACGGAGGGGTCTCGATGTGTAACGAAACGGTCACCCATCCACAGACTGACCACGGCAAGTGCAGCTTTAACTTGCAGATCGTACAATCCGCACAGTCGTTGCTTCCGAGCCCCTCTAAAAGTTTACTAACATAACATCACACCTGTATTTCCCCGAAGGGGTAGGCAGAGGTGTAATAGTACACCCACATTTCGCCAGTTATGTTATAGTCCCATGTAATAGGGGGCGAGCCTATTGCCATTGACCGGGCACAAATCCAGACTCCGGGCTGCTAATGAGAATTTCCTAATGAAAAAACCCAATAACACTGCCCGACCCGGGAATCGAACCCAGGACCCCACGCTCAGCAGTCGCGCTTGCAACCACTAGACCAACGAGGCAGTCAGTAAAGTTTACTAGATATTCATTAATATAGAAGATTCGAAGGGGAGGGGTGAGGTCTTGCTTAAAAGACATCTTGATAGCCTGTGGGAAGCGCGGATCCAGGATTTCGCTCAGGGGGGGCAATTTTCAAGATTTTTATGTTTTGAAGACCTCTATCCATATACATATATTTAACTTATCCGGGTAAGAATTTTTGATTATTAAAAAACAGTTTCTGAACTTAGACCAACAGAAAAAAGGTGGACCGCGCATGTCTTAGCAAAAGCGTACAAAGATGTGATGCATGCTTTACAAACTTGTGTGCGTGACCTTGTGTCGCACGCAGTTGCCATGCATCTGTGTGCTTAGTAAAAAATGTTGCCACTGAAAAGAAATTTACCCCATTTTCGCATATTAAATATAACATTTTAAGGACAATATGGATAATGGAATAATGGAGACGCGCTATTAGAATTGAATTCTCACTATTTATTAAAAATAAAATAATACAATTCTGGGGAACGGGTTGAACTAAATATAGGTAAAAATGTATTTTTCAGGATTGACTGTTTTAAACAGACATACCGAGCTGAGGGCTATTTTGGCATGTACAGAGGTTCTGGTGTTAACATCTTGCTCATCACTCCGGAGAAAGCTATTAAGTTGGCTGCCAACGATATGTTCCGCTTTTACCTCAGTAAGCCTGATGGGTAAGTGTTATTATTAATAACTATAATAAGAGAAAGCGGTTCTTAATACGGCGCGTACTGGGCCCTAATTCACGTAATTTCATGACGAGCCGATCAAGTTGCAATGTCGCTGCAGTTCGTTTCTGACAGCCATCGCCGTAGATAAGGGAATACGAAAAGCATTGTTTTGATAGAAACTGAACTGCAACTGCACTTCCTTAGTTACGTGAATTGGCCTATTCTTAACCTCTCTGCTCGACAAGATTCTTAAATTTGTCATATCAGTTGACTCGGCAACTTACCTGTATATGTACTTGCGAGAGTTCAGATTTGTTCTCTGATAGACAGATTGTGATCTGTTATGATGCCCAGATATTTAGTGGATTATAGTCTTTTAATGGCGGTTAAGTAGCGAAGACTGGTGCTGCTGCTGTGGAATTGCAATTATTGTTATGTAGTTTTATTGCTTTTAATTTAATTCCCCTAAAACCTTCCATCAAATGTACTATAGATGCACGCATATTGAACTATATTTTACGGGACTTTTCGCGCACAATAAATCAAAACAAAACTCTGTCATTGACATTATCTGCTCGTGATCACGGCCAATGCAACTTGGCCGAAAAGTCGAGGTTAGTCAAAATGTTTGTTTTGTTTTGATTTTATTGTGCGCAAAAAGTCCCGTAAATATAGTTCAATATGAGTGAAATTCGCGAAAGTTTAAAAACTTCTATAGGTCACGTCGTGCACTGCACGATCGCCGCTCGAAAAACTGGACCATGAATGCAATAATCAGTGGCATGCACAGTTTCGATCTAAGCCGCTTCACGACCGCGCTAGCGGTGAGATGGTTCACGATGCATAAATGTGTAGAAAAAATAAATGAAAACTATACTCCAAATCTGCAAACAAAGGATGGAGTGTCGTACTTATCCCACGTGATTTTAAAAGGACGAGGCGCAAACCGAGTCCTTTTTAACTAAACGAGGCCGTTAATTGCTATTTCGGCCGAGACTTGTATTGTACTTTTCTCTCATTTGCGAGGAAACAATACACAAATTAATTTAACATCAGATACCCACATCTAATTTTCATTCGCGCTAATTCGTCCGCGCGTGGTTCTTGTTCTATTTTCAATGTTTTGAAAAAAAAATGTGCATTCAGCCTTTATAATGTTGAATATTGTGTACCTACTAACACCTAATTTATGTAAGTCTGTACTTAAAAACCTCGGTAACATAGAATACGGAATACTGAGCTGGATCCCTTGCCACACATATTATGTTGTATGCATGTTGTGTTCTCATTAATTTGTCCTGTTACCTTTGCATGTAATATGTATATTTTGTGTATGTGTGGCAAAATAAATGGTTTAATAATTTAAAAAATAAAAAGTGTCCAGCAATTTCTATTATTTTCGTGTTGGTTTATTTACTGGCCTGTTATTTCGTTGCTTACGGAAAAGAGCCGATTGTTGTATTCTCCTTTTTTGAATAATGAACCAATTTCCGAGCAAGTGGGAGAAAATATCATTATAGCCTAAGGCTTCAAAGTTAGGAGACCCTTGGCGTAGAGGAATATTGTACGAGTCATTTTAATTGTAGAAACTGCTGCTGGCAATCTTGATATAGAATCTGCTACTGGCAATCTTGATATAGAATTAGCTACTGGCAATCTTGATATGATGAATTAAATATGTTTTCCCCATAGATCTATACCAATTCCTCGTCAAATGGTTGCTGGTGGATGTGCAGGTGCATGTCAAATTATCATCACTACTCCTATGGAACTCTTAAAGATCCAGATGCAGGATGCCGGAAGGATAGCAGCACAGGTTAAAGCTTGTTAGTATCTTTAATTCCTCGTCACTTATTTTAACTGACTTCGATCCCTTCTGGGTTCTCAATTCGGTGCGTACTTTTATCGTATTAACAAAGTAGAATACAGAAAAATTGATTATTCAGGTACATTTGTTAGGTAGTTTACTGCACCGCCTTAAATGCCCGTACAAATAAAAAGCAGGTCAGTAGCAGCGCGGCAGACTTCACACTAAAAGACAGGCAGTTTTAAAGCGTTTTGATGGCGGGCCACCCTATATCTTCTCATGGGTGTCGTAAAAGGCGACTAAGGGATTCACCAGTCGATGGGCAGCAGCGTTCTCTGAGTATTTAATCAACCAACTGCGATCGCCAACCCGCTGCCAAGCGTGGTGATAGATAGATAGATAATTTATTTGTCAGAATATGGTACAGTACAGCTGTTATAAAAAAATTTTGGATCCAACATATTCTGCCGTTTCCGGCGTACGAATATTTAATTTTTTTAATGGTATTGGAATAATTTTAGAATATAGAAATTTCATTATACTACAATTATCAGAGAATTTATAATTGAATAATCGTAGAAAATTAAAATACTTACTTAAATTAATGACTTAATGAAAGAATGACTTGAATTAATGATTATGGCATATCCCCCCAATATATTCTTGGAGGAGGCCTATTTCCAATAGTGGACGTCTTTCGGCTGAAATGATGATGATGATGGCGGGCCCGCGATAGACTGCTTTCAGTGTGACGTGTTGTGTCAGTTGTAAAACAATACAACTGCCTCGTAGCCGCTTTGACGTCACTCTGACGCGCCGTCCTGTCCTGCTCCGGTGTGGCCAGTTTGTATAGCGGCCGTATACTCCGTTTTTAGGGTTCCGAAGTCCTACAAGGAACCCTTATAGTTTCGTCATGTCCGTCCGTCTGTCCGTCTGTCCTAATCCTTTACAGCTTAATAACTTCTACAGTTATAAACATAAGTAAATGAAATTTTGTTTAAAAATAGTCTACATATAGATCTCAATTTTAAAAGAATAAAAAAATCGTTTTTACGTACTTTAGGGGTGGCGTCCATACATGTGAAATGGGGATGAATAATTTTTTTCGCTGCACCCCCTCGTGTGGGGTATCATTGAATAGGTCTACTAAAATGAAGGTAATGTTTCAGACAACACTTTTTTATCAGGTGTACCATCTGCGAAATATAGCCCGCCAAAGTGGCTTGCAATGTGTCCCCCCCCCTGCCATTTCTAAACTATGCAATGTAGAAACTTGTAGTCTTCCACATTGATAGACCTTTATGAAAACTCTCTTTTAAAATTATTTTGAGTATAATGTGATTATAATTTTTTGAGTTATAGAGAGAAAACTGAAAAATACTTAAAACGTCCTAGTTCAAAGGTCATTGACCTTAGATAAAAATTATCATAGCAAATAATGCTCCTTTAGCTACTTTATATTTGAAAAAATCACAAAAAGTAACTTTTAAATGACATAACTTCTTAAATTTGGCTTCTTGAATTTATTGCTAGATGGCGCTACTAACACACTGAGTCGCTAATGCTGCCGAAAACTAAAATAGCCATGATTAATATTCGATTTGATTCGTTTGTAATTAGACCTACTTAAGGAACCCTATAATACTGAGCATGGCCCGACATGCTCTTGGCCGGTTTTATTTCTTATTTGTCTTATTTAGTAATTAATAAATGACATTATGTTAACAATGTCACACACATAATATTTTTTTAACCTAATTACATGTGCAGAACTAGTAATTATATTTTATCAGTAGTTATTTGAATAAAAAGACGTGCCATGATTGTTTACTAAATAAGACAAAAGAGAAAAAACAGAATATAGTTATAAAACGCAACCGCGCCCCTCCTGACCGCGCGCCTCTCGGCCTGGGGCCTTACTCCAGACTGGATCGAGTGCTGTATCAATCGAATTTCAATTCGAGTTAGTGTCAAATTGTACTGCATTTTCCTAGAAGTTGACATTAGCTCGATTTGGTTCAGAGCTCGAACCAGTCGGGAGTAAGGCCTCGCAGGAGCGCCGCAGTTCGCTAGCGAGCCAGCGTTAATATTTGGTGTGTCATGTTTCATATCTTTGCTTGTATTACAAGTTGCGCGGGCCGGCTTTCAAACTGCTACTGATCTGCTGTTGGTCTGTACGGGCCTTTACGTTATACATTTTTTTTTATAACTCATAGAATAAATAATAATAAATATTTTTGCGACATTTTTACACAGCACCATCTAGTCCCAAACTAAGCAGAGCTTGTAGAATGTGTCAAATCTAAGTCTATATACCATATTCGTTGGATCTTCCCTAAGGGCCAAAATTAATATCCAATCTATCAACGATTTGCCCTACTAGAGATATAAATTTGATATAAGCTCCATACATAATATGTCAAATTGCTATCTCTAGTAGGGTAAATCGTGGATAGATAGGATATTAATTTTGGCCGTAAATGTCTTTCTACTTATTAAACAGTAGACTCTATATTGCAATGTGGTTAGTGAACTGTTGCCGAATTTTCTTTCAGAAGGCTAATACTAGTGATTAAAACCGTTCAAAATATGGTTCCAAAGTAATCTCAATGTTCAAAATCTCAATCTCTTGACAGTAGTTGTTTCTGATTGCCGTAGATTGGTGATATCAATGACCTAAGCGTCACAAATAAACGGCAAACAGGAACAACTTAGTTTGGAACTATATTTATTACTGATCACCACCTCAGCGAGCGATTTAAACTGAGACATAACCAGACTTTTCTTTTTTTAGCGGGTGGAAAAGAAATTAAACGAGTAACAGCCCTGCAACTGACCAAAACGCTTATTAAAGAAAGGGGTATCTTTGGACTGTACAAGGGTATCACAGCAACGGCAGCACGAGACATCTCCTTCAGTGTCGTCTACTTCCCACTGTTCGCGATACTAAGCAAACTGGGACTACAAAAACCAACCGATTTTTCGCCACCTTTCTGGTAAATATTAAATACTGTGTTTATTGGCTATGTGCAAGGTGGGTCTAGGGACAGTCAAATCGATCGCAGCGCACGCTGTGGCAGAAATGTGGAACATATCAGGACTGTGTTTTGTACTTACAATGTTCCACATTTCTTCGCCAAATTCGCTGTCTTTTTGACGTTTGAACTACGCGTTACGTAACATTGTTTTAACCCTTCAGATTTAAATTTATTAGGACAACTAAAGAAAAAAAATATTTGAAATCTATTGCTTTAAAAAACAAGACATTTCAAATGTTAATAAATAATATTAACGCGATTAAAACAATAACATAGGTATATTAGTGACTTTCCGGTACTTTACGCCACATAATTGTGACTTTCAGGTAAAAATGGTCACTTGGTGGTGGTTTCGTAACGTTTTACTAGGGAGGTAAAGAAAAACGTTACGGTACGTTACATGGGGGGAGGTGGGGTCATAAATCACCAAAATTTGCGTTACGTAATACTTTAATGCTCCCTTTCTAGGAATCAACCTTTATGCTTTGTATGACTCCTGCTTAGTATGACCCAATGATAATTTCCCTTCGATTTCATTATGATATAATAATAATAATAAATATTTTTGGGACATTTTTACACAGCACCATCTAGTCCCAAACTAAGCAGAGCTTGTGCTAGACAATAATAATTTTTTGTTGTTGTAAATACATACTTATCTATACTATAATAAAACTGTAAAGGTTGAAAAGTCTGTACATTGATTTTTTTTTTCGCGAAAACTGGCTAGGGGGACTAGAAATAAGCAATAGAACACGAATCACCGGTGTTCGCTCCTTCATAATGTAGATAAATATTATCTGGTATCTACCCTCATTGTACTTATTTAATATCCTACCTTGTTAACTATATTTTTGTTTACCTGTTTGTATAGTCGATGATACTGATGTACGGTAAAACTCTAATGAGTTTATGTTTACATCTTTAGAATGTTTTTGTTATGTATACCACTGAACAAATAAATAAATAATAATAATAATCAATCGTTTTTAGAATTTGTCTGTCTGTCTGTCTGTTTGTTACCTCATCACGTGAAAACAGCTGAACGGATCGTAATGAAACTTTGCGTTTGTATAGGTATTAGTCTAACTTAAAAGATAGGGTATGTTTCATTTTAATCGGTTGAGTAGAACCACCGATACAGCTTGACCCCTCTATTGTATTAAGTTGCATACAAAGTAGAGGTCATGATTGTTGGATGTGCAGGTTCCTAAAAATACAACTAGATGTTGTTAGTAGGTATTATAGATAACATAGTCAGCCCATTACTGTCCCACTGCTGGTGAGC
The DNA here is from genome assembly GCA_949699075.1 of Asteroscopus sphinx. Lineage (NCBI taxonomy): Eukaryota > Metazoa > Arthropoda > Insecta > Lepidoptera > Noctuidae > Asteroscopus > Asteroscopus sphinx. The sequence continues at coordinate 11,723,783 of OX453022.1, read as the reverse complement.
ATGGACCTCTTCTCGGAATGAGAAGAGTTAAGAAAATAGAGAATAACATAGAATAGTCAGCTCATTACAGCTGTCCGACGGCTGGGTATGGGCGTCTTCTCAGAATAAGAAGAGTTTAGGGCTAATTCCATTACCATGGCCGGTTGGTTGTACAAACAAAATATAGAATGGTAGGTGAATAGTGTAATCGTCTGTGTAGGCGCTTATGTATATTAGAAGACATTGTGTTCATAAATATGACAGGATGTTATTTTCCGACATCCACGCGGACGGAGTCGCGGGAACAGCTAGTAATACATAAGAAACAATCAGACCAACACAAACACTTATGTTCATCACACAAATATTTGTGTCCTGTGGGAATCGAACCCACGACCTCGTGATCAGCAGTCCGACCTTCGAACCACTAGACCACAGACGTCGTCAAAAATCTGAATTTACTATATTTTGAAATAAATGTGAATAAATTAAAAGTGTTCCATGGTAATCAGGTGGTCATTCTTGTCGGGCTGCGCGGCGGGCTCCACGGCGGCGCTGGTGGTCAACCCGCTGGACGTGGTGAAGACTCGCCTGCAGACGCTCTCCAAAGGCAGCGGCGAGAGGCGGTACACCTCTCTTATGGATTGTATCACGTTAGTTATTTCATTTTGTATGGTTTGACATTTACAATCGGTTTTTTTTTTCAGTATTATTTAATTGGAATCGCTGTTAGTGCGCAACACATACGGAGACTACAAATATTGTGCATCTTAAACAGTACATTACTGTCCAGGCCTGAAATAAAGCAATTGCGGGCCGAGTAATATTGGAATTTAAAAAGAACCGGTTTTCTGCAGTGCGAACGTAACAATCAACAAAACAAGTTGTGAGATTAGTTTCATATGACAAGTTTCTAGACATTACAAGTTAAATGTTTTTTGGTACAAACTCACAGTTACTCCGGCTCCACACGTTGGCCCGAACGTTGGCGCCGACGCTATTCGCCAACGTGTGGATCGGGAAAATGGAGTTGGCCCGAACGTTGGGGCGAGCATTGGCAGTTAGCCGTTGCGTGTCGGCTTTATCACGATGCGCCCACAGGTTGCCAACGTGACGTTGGCGGTATACTCAGTCTTGCCGCAGCACTCGTGCAGTAAGGTGCATCGAATGAGCTTGTTCCTACGGTCACCGCGTCTTGAAAATGTCATCCGCGTGGACACAATAGTTATTGAATTTCTATAAAAAATGTTTATTAACAAATAATAATTATAACATAACATCACGCCTGTATTTCCCCGAAGGGGTAGGCAGAGGTGTGTAGTAACACCCACATTTCGCCAGTTATAATAAAAATAATATTCTCTTGTTTGTCAAAACTTTTTCAAAGACGACGTCCATTTTTTAACAATTGTGTTATTTTAATTGACAGTTCAGCTCTTAAGCACTCAATAACCTTAAAGTGAGCAGTGCAACATCTATTTCAAACGTCTTTACATTGGCTCTGACGGAACTAAACTAACATTATCTCCAACGTGTGGACGCTAGGCATAAATACGGACCAACGCTCTTTCCAACGTTGGGGTCAATGTGTGAAGCCCGCCTTAGGTATACGATATTTTATCATTATAAAGGCTGATTTTTTTAAACTTTCAAAATAGAACAAGTACCGCGCGCGGACGAATTGGCGCGAATGAGAATTAGATACTGTTGAAGTTTTTGTATTATTTCCTCGCAAATGAGAGAAAAGTACTTGCCGATATAGCAATTAACGACCACGTTTAGTTAAAAAGGACCCTGCTTCAATTGCTTCATTTCGTTTCTCGACAATAATGTACCATGTACCATTCATTCTACCAATTTAACTGTTACCTCCGGAGTACCTCAGGGCTCCATTCTATGACCTCTTTTATTCTTCGAGCCGTCGACTAGCGCAACCTTAATACATTAAAATGTTTTTGTTAACAGAAAAACGCTGAAGTACGAAGGCCCCACGGCGTTCTTCAAGGGTGGCATGTGCCGTATGATCGTGATCGCTCCGCTGTTCGGCATCGCACAAACAGTATACTACCTCGGCATCGCGGAATCGCTTCTCGGGTACTCCCGCGAAAAACCACGCTAAACCATTAGAAAACGTGATTGTTGATCAAACGAAACTTGCTTTTATGGTAATGGATTTATTTTATTACAATTTATTTATTATCAGTTTTACAGTGAAGTTTTATGTCGGAGTTAGTTTTTATTTTATTTTAGACTTTTAAATAAATTGGTCATACTGACTAAATTAATTAATAAAAACATTTTGACATTATATTAAAAACAGTCGTATATTATAAATATTGTCAGCACATATTTATTTAGTACAATGTTTCATTATAGATAATTTTTTAACTTTTTGTTCTGGTTATAATATTTTATTTTATTTATAAGTAGACCATTTGTTTCCTGTTGAAACACTTTCATTATAATCATGACATATGAATTTATATTTCGATGAAGTAGCTGATTCGAGTCGTACCGTGTCATTATATTTATGTAATACATAAATCAATTAGTAGTTAGTTCAAAATGAACAAACTTCATCATAAATACCTAGAATATAATCATGTATACGCGCCGCGCGGTATGCATTTAATATTGAACTTTATTATTTAGCAGCGTGTGTAGTTATTACTTTATGCGCCTTGATACATGCTGCGTAAACAAGGGCTGGCCTAGCAATACTAACTACATAAATAGTCCAAGCCCAGGAATGCGAATATTAAATACAACCACAAACTTACAAATTAGTGACAAACATAGTATTTTAAAACCCTTCCATTGCCATACAAGTGATACAATTTATTAGTTTTAAAAGTTTTAAAAGCAAGGTGTAGCTCAATTACGTTGGTTATTTTTATTTCACTATTAGTGGAATTATTACAAAGTGATATTACTGTATATTATAATTTTTGTTGTTGTGACTAAATTGTTTCAGTTTGTTATTACCACGGAATAGAAAACAAGGTGGAAGTGCCAAACGGCTACTGCATGCATGGCACAATTAAGTGGAGATCAGCAACACTCACTTAATCGCGCTTATTTTTCAGCTGCGAGACGACGATGTCTCGAACATTTACGTGAAATACTAGATTAAACCTCATTGTTCAATTTTAACGTGTAAAAATGATAGTAGAACTATAAGTGATTCTCATAGAGGTGTATCGTAATATAATCGTTATGTGTACAAGTTTGCTATATTCCAATTAAACTGTTTTAATTTTAACAACTTGTAATGGATTGATGCCATTGTAATGGTGATGAATACCTGAAAATGTCCAGGGACTTTGTGGTTCCCCTAATAAGCCAGCTAACTAACTTGTGTCTTACTAAAGGTATCTTCCCTAGAGATTTTAAGCGATCTGTGGTTACCCCTGTGCACAAGGGTGGGGACGTGAACGATGTCAATAACTATCGACCCATATCTGTGTTACCATCTATTTCAAAAATTTTAGAAAAAATTATAAACAAAAGACTAATTAGCTATTTAAATCAATACAATATTCTATCGAACTCACAATTTGGGTTTAGAAGAGGACTCTCAACACAAGACGCTATTACGGCACTGACATCTGAGATTGTTAATAGAGTGGATAATAAGGGTCATAAATGCCTAACGGTGTTCTTAGATCTCAAAAAGGCTTTTGACACCGTTTCCGTCCCGATCCTTCTGCACAGGCTTGAAAGCATAGGCATTAGAGGTACGGCTCTCTCCCTATTTGAAAGCTATCTTAAAGATAGGCAACAGATTGTTAGAATCAACAACTTAAGCAGTACTGAAAATGAAGTATATTATGGAGTTCCGCAGGGGAGTGTTTTGGGCCCGACACTCTTTTTAGTTTATATTAATGGCCTATGTAATCTGCAGAGCAATGGAGGGCGAATTTTTTCATACGCTGACGATACTGCGGTTGTCTATTGAGGAACGTCATGGGGAGAGGTGAAAACTGCTGCTGAGAAGGGTTTGACGGAGATAACTGGCTGGCTTAATGTAAATCTTTTAACCCTAAATACTACTAAGACTAACTTTATTTGTTTTTCCCCGAACTCAAGGTCTCAGCCTGGACCCAACTTCGGAGTTGGGATTCATGTCTGTGAGAGCGGTCTTCATAGTTGCGACTGTCAAGCCATTCAGCAAGTTAGCTCCACAAAATATTTGGGCATAATTGTTGACCAACGATTGTCATGGCACCCTCACATTGAGATTCTCATGAAGAGAGTCAGGAAATTCATCTGGATTTTTAAGACCTTACGTCATCTAATGTCCGCACAACTTCTTAACAAAATCTATATTGCCCTGGCACAATCCATAATTACGTACTGCATCTCGATCTGGGGTGGAGTCGCTAAAACTAGATTCCTCGATCTGGAAAGAGCTCAGCGATCCCTTATTAAGGTTATGTATTTCAAACCATTTAGGTACCCAACAACCGACCTTTATAAAGTTAGTAGACTGCTATCTGTAAGAAAACTTTACCTGCTAAATGTGACCTTAACCCTGCATAAGTCCCTTCCTTTTAACCCGGATACTCAAAACAGAAGGCGCAGAGATATAGTGGCTCACTCCCCGCGGATTCGAACAGTCTTTGCTAGACGGCAATATGTGACACAATCAGCCTACATCTATAATAAACTGAACCTCAAACTAAATATATATCCTCTTCTGTTGCACAAATGTAAAAAAGTTATAACTGAATGGCTAAAAACCCTAACATATGAAGAAACAGAAAACATTTTGGTCAGGATTAGCTAAACAACTCGTCAAATTCTACATGCACATGTACACACACAAACATACACACACCTCCCACATCCCCCACATATACTCTCAAACACAATAATCTCACAGAGCTGCTAAAACCAATGTTATTTTAAATATATATTTTTTTTTTTGTTTTCCTCATTTTATATAAAAAAAATTGTTAAAAATAGTCTCATCATTGTTATGATCAATGGGAAGTAGCGAGACAGCTCCAACACAAGTACTTTTGTAACTTACTGGAGCTGCCTCAATTTATGTTTGAACACTTATGTATGAGATATAATAAAAATATTTTGAAAAAATATTTGAACCTTATTGTTCAATTCTAACGTGTAAAAATGATAGTAGAACTATAAGTGATTCTCATAGAGGTGTATCATAATATAATCGTTATGTGTACAAGTTTGCTATATTCCAATTAAACTATTTTAATTTTAACAACTTGTAATGGATTGAATTAAAAATAATACATTATATTATTGTTAGGCCCAATTTGAATTTTAAATTGTTTTTTCTGTATTTTAATGCACTATTTCAGTTGAAAATGTCTAAATTTGGCGATATTGGTTCCCGTACTAAGTAATCGTAATGGCACTTCCACTTGTTTTCTGTATTCCGTGGTTATTATGTTTAGTTTTGGGTAGTATTTATTTATTTATTATGCTTTATAAATAAAACTAACAACTGATTTATTTTTTGCTGTACTATGAAAAGTGATCATTATTAATTACGGTACTGGTGTCGATTCTCTTGATCACGAACCAAATTTATTTTAAACTATCATTCTCTTTTACTAAAAGTAGATACAAGAAAGGGATGGCAACAATTTGTGCTGTCAAATTAGTTTTCGTGTTACATTTCTTTATATTTTAGTGGGCACGTTCCGAGATCACGATAAACTTTATGGAAATTTGAATTCCGACTAATTTGACAGTTCTAAAATTGTTGCCATCCCTTTCTTGTATCTACTATTAGTAAAAGAGAGCGATAGTTTAAAATAAGTTTAGTTCATGAACAAGAGAATCGACACCATTATATCTCGTTTTGGGTGTCTGGTACATGCCACACTTGTAAGTCTCTCCAAGACGATCAACTCTCTAATAAATACCTCGTCTAGTACCAAACTGTTGTTCACTTTAATTTGCAGTTTTTAGTGCTTGCTAGCATTGTGTTTTTAAAATAAGTTTACCTATTCGCTAGTTTTTTCCGATTTCTTGACATTTTGATATCCTGCGGCGTAGTCGTCTCTTATATTAGATTAAAGGTGAATGCTACAGGGTAGCCCGCGAAATTCAAAATGTCTTGTGTTTTTTGCAAATTGTAGTTGTATTTCGCGTTGTGTATAATTCAAAATTTGATTTGCGGTAGTAATAACAATATATCTATTGAATGATACTCATAAAAAATATAAATCTAGCTCTATAAGCTCTACAAGCTCGAAAATCGATAATTTGATAGTAAATTAATATTATCGAGCTCGTACAGCTTATAGAGCTTAGTTAATATTTTTTATGAGTATTATTCAGTAGATATATTGTTATTATTTCCGCCAATCATATTTCGATCGATATAGAACAAGAAATAAAGCTACAATTCGCAAAAAAACGCCAGAAATTTTGAATTTCGCGGGCTACCCTGTAGCATTCACCTTAACATGGTCCCGGCAGTGTTCTCACCTGCAGTCAGTGGCGTCGCTAGATCTACTAAATGGGCCCTGTATCAAAATTTGCTGGGGGCCCCTTTTTACCAGACTGTGGCGATACCCAAAGGGGGGGGGGGGGTATGTTTAATGCAAATGATTAATTTGTTCTAGTTGTTATAGACTAAAAACTACCATTATTTTCATTATTGATTAATAACAGGCCACTTATCACTATGAATTTGAGATTGTGGAAAACGTTTGGGCCCCTGTAGCTCAGGGGCCCCGTATCACTGATACGTCGGTAGCTACGCCCATGTCTGCAGTATTTGTTTTGTCAATCATCCGCATCTTAGTCGATATCCTATGAGTTTGTTAGTAGTTTCACTCTACCGCTCTACGATTAGCCAACTGCCAATCGCAAGTTGTAGGAAAACCAGGTTTTGTTAAGCTGTGTCTTCTGTGACAAAAATGTAACAAAACAAGCTAGCAAAACATGTTGATATTTTGTTTAAGCTATGCCACGTGGATAGATAAACGGATTGTAAAAGATATGTATAGAATGAAAGTGAACACTGAGATGGCTCCTGATAGAGATCTATGGAAGAAAAATAAATCGAACACAAATAAACTGAGATAAGGGCAGGAGGATGATGATTTTGTTTAAGCCAATCAAATGCTGTGAAACACTAGCCAACGCCCACTTTTTGCTAGAAAAACGTATTAGGTGTTATAAATAACAAATACATGGTCGCAGGAGACCCGGCTTTAGCCTGACAAAACCTAGCGTCTGGTCGTTAATCGTTGGTTCTTTATTAATTTGGCTTTAAGTAATTTTTAAATACATACATACATACTTTTGGGACATTTTACACTACACCATCTAGTCCCAAACTAAGCAGAGCTTGTACTATGGGTACTAGACAATGGATACAATACTTATATACATTTTTTTTTTGTAAATACATACTTATAATACATAACTTAATACTTTTAACTGAAGTATGCATTTAGTGTAGTATTGCGAAAATTATTAAAATGATAATAAAATTTATATGTTATCATCACTGTAATTTCCGGCAGGTACGTTATGTAATATTTAGACATATATTGTATTTATTATGTTTATTGAAAGAAAGAAAGAAAAATAGTTTATTGTCACAGTTAACGACGCGCAACATTTAAAACACAGTGATAAACACAAGCAGGCAACTTATATTATAGGTGGGGTTACATAGAAAGTAAAAACAAAAGACACATAGGTAAAAAATTAAGAAAGGACAGTCGATACAAAATATAAGAAAAGTATAGTATATTGTATCTTATATTTATGTAGTTGTGTTATATATATATGTATAGTATTTATATTATGTAGTATATGTATTCTATTATGTTGTTACATTGCGTGCTACCTTTACTTGCCCATATTGTTCATACTAAGGTAGTCTAGAAGAAATCGCCTTGAGCGATAAGACCGCTCATTGTACGTGTCTTCTATATAAGTCATATATGTTGCAATTTTCTTTTGTGTATAATGAAGAGTATTTGTATTGTATTGTATAATCATTTGATTGGATATACAGCTAATGAAATTATTTAACTAAGCTAATGAAATTATTCTATAAAGTGATAACAGATAGACGAGAGAAAAATGTTTTAAAGTTGCGTTTTATTCGGAATGTTTAAACGATTGTTACTAATTATGTATTTAATAAACACATGCAATAATAATGCCCAGTATTAAAACACCATTGAGTCGTAATCTCAGTTTTGTTTGAAATCAATTCCGCCAATTTTCCACCACACGTACGCAATCAATAGGATCAATCTCGCTCCTATTGGCAAGCGCGCTCGTGGCCGTATGTTAAAATTTAACAGTTTCGGAATGAGACAGCCCGTAATACATTTCTATGGGGTTTTATGCTCGGTAAATAATAAAGAAACAAAAGTTAAACTATGTAATAAGTTTGCTTCAAATTTTCATGTATCTGCACTGTACAATCACGATCCTTCCCGGTGATACATTTTGTCGACAAAGTCCCTTGAACGAATCCTGCTACATTACACGTACCTACGGCTGTCGTCGAACACTGAGCGCAAGCGATTTTAGCCTTAGTGGTGGTTCACCGGAAAGTTTGCTGATAGTACATCAGAGTTTTAACAGTCCAATGAGAAAAAAAACAATAGGTATAATTTACGTAATGTAGACCTAACTGCCATAGTCAAAAAATATTCAGTGTTACATAATTATAAAATTATGAGAAATAAATTAATCAATTACCCCAAGTTTCTGGAAGGCTGATCAATTTGATCTATGGTCAAATCTTATGTCAGCTTCTGTGATTGGCCGGCGAAAATGTTAATAACCAATCACATCGCTTGACCTGAGATTTGACAGTTGATTAGTTAATTTTTGCGTTGATCAGCCTTCCAGAAACTGGGGGTTAGTGTGTTATAATAAACATGTCCTGTGTGTGTAAATGACATTATACTGTAACATGTTCATTGTCCAACATGTAAAACTAAATAAATAGTATTTGATAATAGATAGAATTTTAGAAAATGAAAGACAACTCGCTAAATATGTTGAGTAGTATTTAGGTAGGTACTTATCTTTTTATTAAAAGCCAACGACCATACAGCCCATAGACGCCTCATAACTGCAACACATCTATGAAATTTCACTAATGTAGGTCGCCACTATTCGCCACTTAAAATCTGCAAATCAGATTTGACCACTTACACGAGCCGTCAAAACTGCCGCGTTTGTGATTAGCCAATAGCCGCTTTGGTAGGGCCAATCGCATTGCAGTATTGCCGCAGCTTGTGGCAGAATTTATTGTACGCATTATATTCAACATTAGGCGTCTATTGGGTTGTATAGTCGTTGTTAAAAGCATATTGCTGTGACGATCAAAATACTGAGTACCTCGCTGTTGGCTTCTTTGCTGTCACATAATCATTTAAGCTTGAACGTAATCGTAATATGTATGATTTTGGAGATGGAATCGTGAGGCGGCCCATACACCTACAATATAATTGCGCAATATTCGGCAATATTAATATTGCACAATTGTTATTGTACCGTCCTGATCTTCATTTGTCTTTCAATCTCACCCCTACATGGTCAATATCATTGCACAATCCGGGAGTAGACTACTGTTAAAATTTACCAAAAATGTTATGTTGTTTAAGGTACAGAAACGACATTTGTGAAAATAATAATAAAATCCATAAAAATCCATTTTTTGTCCTTGCCGTGCTAAACGAACATTGTACAGAGAGATGTCAAGTTTCTATGAAGGTTTTGAGCAATGACGTCATTCTTCAATAGTGCTGTCTCTGTCTATTGAACCAATTTAAATTGCTTATAATTTTTTACTTGAACATTTTATTGAATATTTTATTAGGTTTTTCACTGTTGCTTATTTTTCTTGAATTTTATTCGGGTTTTCTAAAAAAAAAAAAAAAAATTGTCACCTTCCCTATTGCAAATATTGCGCAATTATATTGTAGGTGTATGGGCCGCCTAAGACTCGTGATAAGGGATTGATTATGGTTACTGTCAAAGTTATTTGATTACGCTAACGACCTTAGGTCCATGTTACAAGACAATAATTAAGTGAGTGTAGTCGTATGTAGGTACTGAGTGTTATTAATCAATGTTGATGTATTGTCAATTAAATATAATATTTATCTTATAATATGAATATTTAATGTGTCTTTAAATAGTTGCAGTTTGTCAGCAATTCAGATGTTTCTGTCATGTTTAATCGTAATTCAGATAATAAATATGAGCTTTGGATCAAATTAAGTGCTAAATCATACTTGTGTATTATTTAACAGAAATTGAGATGTAACATGTTTCGTTGTTTAGTCATGCATATAAAATTACACATGTATTGTTAAATTAATTGTCGAAATAAAAAATAAACAAAACTAAATAAGTATTTATATCTTTTTATCCTAACGGAATCCTAAACTCTGAAATTAATATACCACCTTATTCTTAGTTTAAACTAATCCTCAAGGGGTTATTGTACTCGTCATTATGAACAACTTTTACTATGGACCAACCCTGAAATCGAAAATTAAAAATCAGCTGATCCCTATATTTGTTTTCACATAAATTGACAAAATATAGGGAACAGTTGTTTTTTTTTCGCGATTTCAGGGTTGTTCCCAAAGTTATTTAAAGGACTTTATCGATTTGACGAATGTCGCTCTAACCATCGGGCTTTTATTCGAAACTGCCACCCTTTCCGCATGCTCCTACTGGGTTCTACCACAGAGTACATTATATAACTGGGTTCTACTGGTAGGAGCACGAGGACTAAGGGTGGTATGCCACTGGTCAAATTTCTTTGACTTTGTTTTTATAAGGAAGGACATATAAGGTATATGTCCTTCCTTATGCTCCTATCGGTATGATCATAAGGATAAGTATATCCTCGTTCACAGCAGTTACTGTGAACCGAGATTATATTTTTATGAAAGTAACTACATAAAAAGGAGCCTTTGTATTTGTTTGGGTTTGTATACTGCACAGAGTACTGTAATATAATTATATGAACGTGTACTGTATTTTTTAAATAATTATAATTCAAATAATTCTAAAAATTAAATTGCAACCCACAGTAATTATTGATTCTTGCAACACTGTTCTATTGGATTTCATGGTATGGTATGGTAAGCCGCGTTTGGCCAGTTTTATCGCAAGGAACTTATATATCAAGCTGGAAAGCGGACGGCTGACTAAAATTCGGTCCGATGATTGGGGCTCCCTTTGTCTCTTCCTCAGTGGCGGTTCTAGGGGAGGGGTCATGACCCCCTCCAAAATCGTATATGTCAAATTGAAAAATCTCCTAAAAATAAACAATTTGCAAAAATACTTCCTGCTTAAACGAAAAAAGCCTGCCAAAAGTAAACAATGAAATCAAAACTACGTAAGTAGGTACTACCTACGTAGTTTTGATTTCATTGTAAGTAGGTACTACCTACTTACTCAAACACGACATCACACGACATCTAGTCGCACATAAAAAAATACCTAACATTACTTTAGAGCTTTGTTTTTTTACTAAAGTTCAATTTACAGCATAGGTATTATTTTGCTCTAAATAAAGTATGAATGATATTTCCAGTTAATATCACATACGACGGCGGTAGTTCATTTTGTTGAACGGTTTGCGCTACTTTACATGAGCCTGCCGTTGCGATCGGACACTAGGTAACTATAACAAAGGCGCAAGCGATTGAAACTTTGGCGGTGAAAATAAAATTCACTTTTCGCATAAATATTAAAAATTCGTACCCAACGTACGTTTCGTCTTTGTTGACAAAGAGTATATAACCACTACGTATATTTGTTAACGTTCATTTTGTAAGTCTTGTAACTATTCAGTTATATAATAAACTAACTCCAAACTTACCCTTGTCTTTGCATAAACAAAAAAAAATTTGGTAAATTTGGACCTTGAAACTATACTATGTAAGCCAAGTTGACCCCCCCAAAATCTTGGGCTGGAACCGCGCCTGCTCTTCCTATAGGGTGTCCATACATGCAGAAAAGGTACAGCGGGCTCTCGGTAATACTATCTCAGAAAACCGGGCTCGCCCGGTATTTTCTCCCTGATTTTGATAAAAGATTTTGGACCTTATATGAACGGGATATTATTCATTTTTGAAGTTCTTAAATTTCTCCGTACGCATTCTGTCTTGCTTGGGTAAAAATTCTTCGGTTCAGCGTACTTTCGTCGTTCACTTAGGTACTCAGAGCCACACACTACATAGAGACTTGGAGCGAATGAGCGATCAATAGTTGCTCTTATTAGGGTGGTATGCCAATATGCCACTCCAAGTAGAACTATATTTTATTATAATAAATACCATACAGGCTCAAGTCAGCGCACACCAACGTAGTGGCGGTGAAGAGCAGTTCACTGATTGTAACTTACAAGTCAAACTGTCTCTTATGGATTGCTTATTGATTATTAACGCTTGGTGGGGCAGTGGGGGCGATAGAATATATTTTTCCCATTTGTCGCCACTGGAGGCAACTGGGAGCAGAAAGAACGATCATTCCCAATTGAATTTCCCACTTGTGGCAAATAGGAAAAATATTTTTTGAAATTTCCATTTGCCACCAGTGGGGGCGTTCATAGTGGGGACAACTGGGAATGACTTACGGGCGGCGCTTAGAGCAGCGGTTCTCAAACTTTTTTGGTCACGGAACCCTTTTGACAAGCAAAATACTTGACGGAACCCTACAATAAAACAATAGTTTTTAAAAGTGTATTCTTTATTATATAAGCATAATAAAAGTACAATGTAACAGTTACTAATTATTACTTACTTTAACCACATGCCAAGTACAATAATAGAAGATATTAAAAATGAAAAAATCTTAACTAATGGGAGGTATGAAACTGTTTTTTATTTTTCATCAATTGGTTGATATCAGGTTTGATAGAAGACATTTGAAGTCTCATATCAGGTTCGGCGTCCAGTCTATTGCGATATTTTGTTTTCGTGGCTGCATAGGTTGAGAATCCTGTTTCGCACAAATATGTTGTTGGGAACGGGAGAAGAATATTCAGAGCCATTCTGCCAAGCATTGGATATTCATCACGGATTCTGCACCAAAAATCGTTGAGAGGCGTCGTTTTGAACAGTGACTCCATACTTGTGTCTGATGACATTTCTAAAAGAGATTCATATATCTCGTTTGACATACTTTCGGGCTTTTGCAAGTTGGGTAAAAAAGGATTATGAATCCATGAATTCAGCTTCATTTTTGTATTATGTTCTTCGGGAAAATACTTTACAAAAGATGCGCGCATCGAAGTGAGATATTGGACCAATTCTTCAAACACATCATCTTGAAACATTTCCGAGTCGTTATCGCTAACAAACTCACTGAGTGACGTAAAGCTTTCTATTTCTCTCTTACCAACGCAAATAATCCAAAAATCTAATTTTCTTTTGAAGGCAGTTATTTTGTTATAGGCCTGGAACACTGTTGTCTGTTTACCTTGCAATGATAAATTCAATTCGTTCAGTTTTTGAAAGATATCCGCCATAAAAGACAATCGGAACAACCAAGTTTTATCATACAAACGGTCTTTCAAATTAAAAGAAACTGTATCTGCTGAAAGAAACATTTGTAACTCGGCTCTAAGTTCAAATAGCCTTGTTAAAGTTTTACCCCGAGACAGCCATCGCACTTCTGTATGGAGCAGCAGTGTTTTATGTTTGCTGCCATAATCTTCACACAATAATGAGAACAATCGGGATTGTAGTGGTCGTGATTTGATAAAATTAATTATTTTTACCGCTTCATCCATAACTAATTTTAGATTTGACGGCATTTGCTTCATCGCAAGTGCTTGTCTATGCAGAATACAATGGCTGGAACTACAATTAGGCGCTTTACTTTTTATTCGTGATACTGCTCCTGCTGTTTTACCTGTCATCGCCTTGGCCCCATCTGTACAAATGTCAATGCAATCGTTCCAACTAAGATTATTTTCTTTAAAAAATATGTTTATTTTATTAAAAATTTCTTCCCCGGTAGTGTTTGTGGGCAGCGGTGAACACATAAGCATGTCTTCTTCAAAAGAACGTTCATATGGATATCTCACGATAACCAGCAAGATAGCCAGACCAGTGACATCAGTTGACTCATCCATTTGCAAGGCGAATCGTGTTTTTTGTAGACGTGCAACTAGTTCTTGTTTGACGTAGCTTGCCAGATCATGGATTCGCCGTGAAACAGTATCGTTTGATAGCGGTACAGTAGAAAGATGCTTTGCAGATTTTTCATCGAGCATACATTTTGTTATGTCTAACACACATGGCTTTATTAAATTCTTAGCGATAGTGTGCGCTTCACCTGCTTGTGCAATGCGATAGCTAACTAAATATGATGCCTCCGTGGCCTTTTCATTGATAGTTTGTGTTACATGCATCATATTTTTTTGACTTTCCAATAACTGTTCTTTTTTACGAACAAAAAATTATTTATTCTTGTCTTTAGACTCGGGGTGTACAGTTTCTAAATGTCTGCGTAATTTGGCAGGTGCCATGGAACTATTAGGAAGCAGTTTACTACATAACATGCAGACAGGTGAGCCGTTGGAATCAACAAATCCGAAACTGATATACCAGGCCCCTCAGAAAGTATTGCGAAAAAAAGTTTTTATATATGGGAGACTGGCCAGTTATAATGTTTTTCGAAAATATGATTATTTATAAGTAAAAATAAGTAAGTTCCAATTTCAAAATTTCCCTCCACATTTTTTGCGAGTTAATTCAAAGTATTGTGTCTCACTGAAATATGGATCTGCGCCGGGAACATTTTAGAGCTATGATTTTATACAATTTCAAGTGTCGCCTGAAACCGGATGAATCGTACGATAGACTTCAAATGGCATTCATGGATGAAGGACCTTCCAAGGCAACCGTGTATCGTTGGTATAACGAATACAAGCGCGGTCGACCAACTTTGGGGGATGACGAAAGAAGCGGTCGCCCTTTGACGGCTGTTACCGAAGAAAACGTGCTAGCAGTGAAAAATTTAATCCAAGACAATAGGCGAATTACATATCAGGAGATTCAACACATATTGAAGATTGGATCGGGAAGCGTTCACGAGATTCTACACAGCCATCTTCGCGTGAGGAGGATAGTATCACGCTGGGTGCCGCACAACCTCACCGATGCTCAGAAGCAGGCCCGGGTGGAATGGTGCCGTGATATGCTTAACAAATTTGAAGCAGGCTCGTCTCGGCGTGTTTATGACATCGTTACAGGTGATGAGTCCTGGATTTATCAATACGACCCAGAAACCAAGCGCCAGTCGACTGTTTGGGTGTTTCAAAATGAGCCAACGCTTACCAAAGTGAAGCGATCTAGAAGCGGGGGTAAGATTTTGATCGCTAGCTTTTTTAATTTGACTGGCCACTTGGTATCAATTCCCTTACGGGATCAAAGAAGCATTAATGCCGAATGGTATACTACCAAATGTTTGCCAGAAGTTTTCTCTGTTATAAGCAACAAGCGACCAAACACAGGGCTCCGCGGGCTACTGCTCCACCACGACAATGCACCTGCGCACACCGCACTCAAAACGAGGGACTTCCTGGACAGCACGCCAGTCAAACTCCTGGGTCACCCTCCTTACAGCCCTGATCTAGCACCGTGTGACTTCTTTTTATTCCCAAAAATAAAAAATCAGCTCAAAGGGATACAATTTTCGTCGCCGGAAGATGCGCTGGCTGCGTTCGAGCAGGCTGTAAACGAGGTGTCTGCGGCGGACTGGAAAAAGTGTTTTGAAAACTGGTTTAGGCGCATGAATCTTTGTATAGAGGCTGGTGGAAAGTACTTTGAAAAGATTTGATAAAAATACATGTACGTATAGAACAATTTTTTTTAGTTTCGCAAAACTTTCTGAGTGTCCCACGTATGATTCATCATACTTCCTTTTTTTCGTCTTTGAAACCGTGGAGCTTGACGTCGTGGCATCATCGTCTGGATCGGTAATTGCTGTATTCTCCGCGCGTACTGCTTTTGAACATTCAGCGTCATTAGAAGATGTCGTTGCAACACGTTTAACACCTTTAAGCCAACGTTCCATTCTTCTTTATTAATAATGTTACACGTCAGATGGTAGGGTCAAAATAATGCACAATCGTTACTGCGTTTATGAGACAAAGTTTAGTCCAAAGAAGAAATGTACAAAACTGATACAATCAGAATACAGCGGGCAGTAGAACTTACAAGAAGGCAGCAGGCTAGCCAGCTTGTAAGTAGGTAGGTACGAACTTATCGCTCCGAACGCTAATCATCAACTGACTGACGAGGCGCGACTTTTTTTATATAATAGCGCTTTTATACTTAGTCCTAGACTCGAACTCGAACATTCTCAAAAATACTCGAGTCGGCGCCTTTGATAAACAAAAAGCGGAAATAAAAATATAAATACAAAAAAATGCGTTGTAAACAATCTCGACTTTATGCTTTTGAAGATAGAGCCGAAAGTCGCTTGTTCACAACTATAGCGTCTAATTCAGAGGCGGCTTTTATCAAAGGGACTGCGCGCTCACAAGTATACGCGCGGCGGGCGGATTCAAAACGTTCGACCGGTGACCAGAGAGAGGTGTTTTGTTTTTTTTTTCTAAATTCTTGCGGAACCCCTACAGGGGTATCGCGGAACCCTAGGGTTCCGCGGAACACACTTAGAGTACCGCTGGCTTAGAGCATCCTGTGGTTTTATGTCGCTATTCAAACAGTCGTATTTTGAAGTAAATATGGTTGAATTTTAATTGATAAAATTCTTGTATATTATAGGAATGTATTTACAAAAAAAAGTAAGTTTATATAAAGTATCCATTGTCTACCTGTACATGCTCTGCTTAGATTGGGACTAGATGTCGCTGTGTAAAAAAATGACCCAAATATTTATTTATTTCAATCAACTCAGCCTATCGCAGTCCACTGCTGGACATAGGCCTCTCCCAAGTTGCGCCACAACGCTCGACATATTATTATATTTTATTTATTTATTTACCTAATTGTTAATTATTATAAATTAATTAAATTAGCCGCCACTCCATCGCGTCGGTTTGTGCTGACCCTCAGTTCGCGTTGTAGTTGCAGTGTCTAAAGGGAGTGTAGGATTTGAAAACCTTCAATAAGCACCTTCGAATACTTTCATAGTTTTCGTTGACTTTTATTCATAAAACAGTAGCGCCCCTGGCAGATACGAGGAGGAACTACTGATTTATAAGTAGCCACCAAGAACATTATATATGTATTTATTAGCCACCATAATACATACATATATAATGTTCTTGTTAGCCACAGAGTCACAGATATATAACATGTAAAGAAGCCGAAAACGGTTTTAGGCCAATCCCGCACAGTGATTTTTTATAGCAAAGTCTGTAATACATGGTCATCTATCATATGTAGGTGGCTCGCACTAGCGATTAAACATCGTGGTGGAAAAACTATCGCAGTGCTCGAATAAAAACAGCGCAAACTGCGCAAATAAAAATCGCTGCTGTGCGGGCATGGCCTTAGACATTTTTATTACTGGACCCACAGATCAGATAATAGTAGACTGGACCTCGTCAAGTACTGTCACTAATGGTGCTAGAGGCTAGAGGTTAGTATTATGTTATGGTATTATCACAGTCTAAGGAACTCTAGCTCTGCTCTTTCCTATTATGTTCCTTGCTAGAGGTGCTAAAAGTAGTAACAGTCTAAGGAACTCTAGCTCTGCTCTTTCATATTATGTTCCTTGCTAGAGGTGCTAAAAGTAGTAACAGTCTAAGGAAGTCTAGCTCTGCTCTTTCCTGTTATGTTCCTTGCTAGAGGTGCTAAAAGTAGTATCTTCTCTTCCGTAAGCTTCTGAACGTCATCGGCTGTGGAGCCAATAGCGGGCTACGAATAAAGACTAGCTTCTTAAATCGTTGATAGCGAGCTGTTATCGTGATACTTGTCAGTTTGATGTGCTGCCACTTTGTGTGAATAAATTACCCGTGCAAAATGCATTTTTCATTTAGATGCTTCTTTAAAGAATCACTTTTGAACTAGTTTTTTTAAATAACTAATTAGATGAATAAGACGAGATAACAATTAGTTAGGTTAGTTAGGAATTCATTTTATATTAATTATGAACAAAAATCTCAAATATATTGAAGATATCAATCAATGGCAACACTGATCGTGACGTAGCTTGGAGGCATCGCGGGCGTAGTATTATATTCTCTTTGATCGCGGAAAGAGAATACCTGGTGAAACATCTTATTATACCATGGCAACACTGAAACTGAAATGTCAATCAATTGTCAAATTTGTGAACAGCGAGCGACGCCGTGTCCAGGCCACAGAGTACATTTGTATATATGAGATAGAGTGATCACTCTAAAGATGTAGCACAGTGGCACCGCCTGGTGGTCGGAACAGGCAACTTTTGCTATTATATATAGCTATACATGCATATATAGTCTCTGCAGTCTACTGTACATATTATGTTTTAATTTTATAGTACATAATCGGAAATAAAGGATAAACATGTTACCCTTGATTGCCAACTATGTACTATATTATTTTCCTTTATAGGCATGTAGAAAATAAAACAAACCGTTAAAAAACAATTATTTATTTCTTTAACCGATGTTGAGAGTGAATCAATTATAGGTCCTTGGGTGTGAGAGCCATGTGGGCCAGTACAGTTTGTTAACTCTTGTAAAGGTTTCCTTCTTAATGACTGATAACCTGAAACAAGTATAAAAATATAAATACTTAGGTAATATTTTTATAAAATCACTGCTGAAAGGGGGAGTGGGCCATAATTCATGTAGCCCCAGTGATGAATGACTCAGATTTTAGTTTCTGTATTGCATCAGTATTATAATCATTAAAATATATTTTTGCGAAGGTTGGTTCCTATTCCGCACTTAAGCAAAACATTACAGAGTGATGGAATAACAAACAGACAAAAAAATTACAGGCAATCTTATTTTTTTTATTGCCTTTTAAAAGATTGGTCACAGACTAGTGGAACGCAATTCAGGAATCTGATATACAAGTAGGAAATTGCTGAGGGAAATATGTATGTACCTAGTGCAATAATGAAAACATAGCTTGACTTACGAGTTATGCAGCTTCGAACGCACCACTTTCTGGTCGACATATTAAGAAATATCAGAATCAAAACACTGCAGCACTGCAATGATCCAAACAGTCGTTCAGGAGTAGCTTTTTTCATAATATACAAAAGTACTCTGTGGTAGCAATTCCGCCAAAATCCAATAGTTTCCCAGTGCAGTTACAAAAAGCGGTATCGTCGAAGTCATTAACAGTAGCCGGATAGTCGAAAATTGTACATATTTGAAAATACTTTATAAAATTAACACTAACACAGACAGGTTATACTTAGTGATGCGACTCGAGTCCAATTTTACTCGAGTCACATCGTAAAAAACCGTACTCGAGTGAAAAAAATATCGACTCGATTTCACTCGGACTCGAGTATAGTTGTAAAATAACGGTAGACTACCGTTATTAAACAAAAATTTCCGTTAGCTACCAATAAACAGCCGGTTAGCTACGGTTATTTATCCGACTGCGACGTGAAAAGGGTGGTTATGTTGAACAGTTTTTCAAGCATGACTTATTTTTAATGCGTTCGTTTACGAATATTGTAGCTACTCAAATATAAATGTTAATCAAATGTAAATTTTACTATTTTTATTATTATTTTAATTATTAATACTTATTCAATAAATAAATTAATAAATATCTCAAATAAATAGATAAGATTTGATTTAATTAATTAATTAATAATGTGCAGTGATCGCGAAAACCTAAGAAATAAATAATTAATAAAAAATATTATTGTTTTTTTTTTTTAATTTATAGAAATTATAATCGAAAACAGTTGATCATACGAAAAACTAAACTAGAAAGAGAGTATGTAGAAAAAATATTTATTATTATTAAATAATTAATATTTAATTTATTTAATTTTTGTTTTATTTTTAATTTGGTTGATTTTATTTGATTTGATAAATAGATAAGAGATATAAGTAGATTGTGTATGTTTGGTAGCGAGCAGTGGAAGTGTGAAGTGTTGTCATGTGTGATGATGATGACGACGATGACGATGACGATGATGATGATGATGATGACAATGAAGATGACGACGATGATGACGATGGTGATGACAATGATGATGGTGACGATGAAGATGACAACGATGATGACGATGGTGATGATGACGATGATGATGATGATGAAAGCAGCTACTTTCAATGCTCCAATTCAATTCAATTCTTTATTTGCGTGAATATTGAATACTCCATATTCTATACTCCATACCAGAACGGCCGCTCCTCGAACCAATAGGAACTTTACTACCACTAGCAGCTTTACAATTTTTGTGTAAAAACTAACACATACAATTATGTAATTATCAACATGTCATATAAATGACAAGCACTATAAAGCACTTATAGCGAATATCCTATTATTGTCACACTTCGAATCAGTAATTTTTTTCGAACTTAACCACAAAATATTAAATAAGTACCAAAAAGTGCGAATTACTGGTACCTATTTTAAACAATTAGTTATACGGAAAGAGTATTTTATTGTCCTTCAAATACCCTGGGTTTGGTTGTGCGACATCAACTTTTGATGGGTAGACTAAGTGCCATACATTAGAGGGTATTGTCCTTTAAAAATATTTTCAATAAAACAAAGTAGGTATATCCATTATCTAATAATTGCACGAGGTGAAATTTCGGTTCGATAAAAGAAAACATGATACTAACCGTAGTAACCCGAAAAAGTGGTTAATAACCGTTAATAACAAAAGGAACCGTAAGCTACCGTTAGGTTAAAATCGTTATTAACCGGCTTTGCATCTGTAGACTCGAGTCACTCGCCCACCATTCGCCGAGACAAACAGGTTTAAACCTGCTCTTTAAAAGAGATACGTTAAAGTGCGTTGTTGTCGTGTTCGGGAAAGGGGGCCCCCAACCTCCGAGCCCGATTCCTCGCGCCCCTTGCGGGGCGCTGAGAAGAAGACCCGTTGTTGTCACACTTGTTTGCACTTTTTGCGTGTAGTGAACTCAAGTGAACTGTTGTGTTGAATGAATTATCGACGTTCATAAACGTAAATAAGATAGAAATTGTTTATAAAAGTGATTGTTTTGTTTCAAAATGAGTGACGATAATACAGCAGCTACAACAAAGTCACTAGTGTGGAATTATTTCGAAAGAAAAAAAAGTGATTTGTAAAATGTGTAAAAACAATTGGTAATACAACAAAGCTGATTACACATATACGAGGAAAACATCCACTTAAATACAAAGAAACTTAATAAATTCAAAGATTGTGACAAGTGAATCGAGTGAGGTGAGTGACCGAGTGACTCGTGAACTACTTGAGTGACTCGACCACTCGAGTGGTACTCGAGTAAAACTGTAATATGACTCGAATGACTCGACTGGCAAAATCGGACTCGAGTCGCATCACTAGGTTATACTTTACCGGTGTTGCCAATGCAAGTCTTTAGGCGGCCGTGCACGTTCAGTAGAAAAGCCGTATTTGTATGGAAAAAGAATTAACGGTTGGCCGTAATCATAGAAATTTAAATAATAAGGTAATAGAAATGATATCTAATGTCTTTTTCTTCCGGAACGCATGTCGCCGGTTTTCCGCCACCAACACATAGATACGCAATTACGCCCACCATATTTCCAGCATTCAATATACAAAGTAAATTAAGCCTAAAAACAATTTCACTGTTAGGGACTTTACTCATGACGCGATGCGATGCGAGCGATATCGCATCGATTGTCGACTCGAGTTGTACGTACGTTCTAATTGATACCAAAAATATTTCCAACAGATTACTTGTTGCGAAACAGAAGTCGCTCATCGATATCCCGTACAGAGAATCGCATGCAAGTCGAAACAAGTGCCATCGCTCGCACGCCCACGTACATTTATTTGAAATAGGATCGCAGATCATTAGAACGTTCATGCAATTCGATATCGAGCAGATCTGTAAGCGATATCGTCAATCCATGCGATCTTGTCTGAAGACATTTGCGATTTTCAATACATTTTCTTCGAACACATGTTGTTGCGATATCTGACCGATATCGGTAATCGATGCAATTCTGCGTCTAGTCGCGCCATGAGTAAAGTCCCTTAGATATGCGACAAAATATAACTTTAGTGACTCTGCGTCCAAAACAGCACTGGTGATCAAGCAAACGATTCACGCACTGGGCTCTTATGAGACACCTGTACGCGGCGACAAGTTCACGCACTTTTACCTTTTTTTTTCGAATAAAAAAAATTCGGAAAGATCGTGTTGTGGATTTTGTATTATCTAAATTTGTGTTTCTTCGAGTGTTAATGTGTAATAATGGTGGATTATTAAATGTTAAGTGCTCGTTAACGTATACAAGTGTGGGTAAATGGTACAAAGTTGAAAAACGTGACTTTCGTATTTTCTCATCATCCGCTCAAAAACCTGGTAAAGTTTCCATCACTTTACTAGGGTGAGTAAACTAAAGACTTGGCTGGAGGGTCTAAGCAACCAGGCCATAAAACTACTCACATATAATATAACAAATAAATGACTTGGCTTAAAGGTCTTAGCAACCAGGCCATAATAATTAAAATAAAAAAAATGTGCATCTATCTATTCCGTTTTACGAAGAAAACATTATTTTAGTGTTCAAGTAATTTTTTTGTCAAGAGTTAAATTATATTAGAAAAGTTAAAAATGCCCTTAAATAAAAAAATTTACATTGTTAAATATCATTAAATATTTAAAATACATAGTTTATACATTTTGTGAAATATTTAAAATTGAACAAAGCACCAACTAGCGGTCGGAACATGCAACTCTAGGATTATAACCCGACTAAATGAAATATTTTGACAGATAGAAGTAAAGACACTAATCTACTGACGTATGTAAATTTGTTGGTTTATAATTCACCCCTTTTCTTCTAAGTTATACCACCATGGTCCAGGCTTGTTGTTTTTAGATTGTGGTTTCTTTATTGAAATAAGTGTAATAACATTATTGTAATCCATATCATTTGTGACAAATAACATAATTCGGTGAATCACAATGGCAACTATAGGTCCGAAGAAGGATGGAGGGCCTAATATCGAGTTCTTTCAATCACCGGAATCACTGGCACAATTTGACCAAATTCGCGTTTGGTTACAAAAGAATTGCAAGAAGGTTAGTAAAATCAAAACAAAACCAGTAAAACAACTCATTTTTAACCGTGCATAATGTGTAAACGTTGTCGTGATGTATGTCAAAGATATCAAACACATTCCTAAACACAACTTGTAATCATGTTGCATTGTAGACATAAATGTTTAATGTATAATTTAATTTAACTATTATAGTAAGGAAGAATGTTAAGACAAGACAGTCACATATTTAATCATTAGCTGTGTTGTGGCTAATGTTACAACACAGCATCATGCTGAGTGTCAACCTCTTCGCCGCAGCTACGACATGCAAAGTTACTTTTCTTATGATGTTACAACTATGTATCACTATAATTCTTAAAATATAACATGTATTTTTTTATGTTAACCTACCACTAGACATGGGTAACTGAATAAAAATGCGTGGGCTGCAGCTCAGCTCACGATTCACGTCAGTGAGCCGGAGCTGTGAACCGGATCACAGATCAGCTCAATTTGTGTATCTGCCTCTAGATCTACTTAGAGTTATGATCTGTGATGCGAGTTGCTGAGCTTACAGAGCGTTCGATCTGTTTGAGCTGCGCTCGCTCGCTCACTCTGCGAATCACCGCCTATTTGTCGCCGCTCCCGCTCACCGGTTCAAACAGGTTTTTATTGATATGCACATCTTTTATCTCTTGTGTAACGAACATAGTCACACAGATAGATACTATTCTTTGGGCCATGAGCTGCGTATTTTGTCATTGAGCTGCAGCTCAACAGCTCAAGCTTATTGATCTGCATATTTGAACCGGCTCTGAGCTGAGTTCCACACCTCTACCTATCACATAACATACTCACACACCTGTATTTCCCCGAAGGGGTAGGCAGAGGTGTAATAGTACACCCACATTTTGCTAGTTATGTTATAGTCCCATGTAATAGGGGGCGAGTCTATTGCCATTGACCGGGCACAAAGCCAGACTCCAGGCTGCTACTGAGAACCACCACATGTCTTGTTGTATTAAATCATTTTTCTTTCTATTAGTTTGTATCTATAGTGTTGTCATCCAAGTTGTTATTACAGCATGTGCAGACGGATCCTCCAACAAAAGAGGGCTTGGCTCAACTAGTCATACAGCTCATTCAGTATCAAGAGAATAAACTGGGGAAAAATGCTTCAGACCCACCATTTTTAAGGCTTCCGGTAAGTTTTATATGTATTTGTATTGAAATGGTTTTTAAATTTTGTATTTATTTAGACTTCTGACCAATAACATAATATTTATGTAAATAATATACAATACTCACCATGGATCTTTGTGTCTTGGCACATTGTACAGTCACAACAAAAATGCATTTGTACTACTTATTGTATTATAATTTTTACATTATAATTATGTAGCTAAACTTTTAAATAGCTGAACTCGGATGCCTAATAATATAGACTTGTTTATGTAGAAAAACGTCACACTGAGAAATATTAAAGTTTGATAAAAATATGTAATAAAAGTACCCTTTTCATATATTGCCATTATGTTCATTGCCATTTCCATTTTTCTAAAAGTTAGTCAGTAGTTAGTTAGGGTGGTAGAGGTTAATGGACGTAGATGAAGCGAAAGAGGTGTGTCAGGATCGTAGCAGGTGGAAATCCATAGTCTCTGCCTACCCCAATGGGAAACAGGCGTGATAATATGTATGTATGTATGTAACTAGACACAACTGTAGTGAGCGTGACATGGCTATTGACAAAATCAAGAGCAGCAATCGCAGTTCATTCGGTTGCTTTTGTTGCAGTTGCTAAGCAACTATACCTCACCCGTTCCCCACTTACCATCTTTCATCTCTTGCATCTATTTTAGTGATTTGTTGCTAACTTCAGAAACATAATATTTTCTTGTACATTTCAAGTCCATCCAATGGTTGTCTGGAAGAAATTTCTTTAAGCGATAAGACCGCCAATTGTTAGTACTGTGCTCATGTTTGTTATAACTTTATTTTTATTTTTATGGTGTGCAAACAATAAAGTATACTCTATCTATCTATCTATCTATAAAGATCTGTGGCAAGATAAACTTGATTTTTTTCCATAAACTTTTATTGATTTATTTAAATCATAATTTTATGGGACTAGAAAAGAAAAATTCTTATTAAAAACTATACAGTTTTAATTTTTTACTGAATATTGAATAAAAATATGGCAATAACAAACTACAAATAGTCAAGAAAATTGAGTTAGGAGATGCTTCAATTAGATGTTGAATTTACTTTTTGGAACTGATTATAGACCAGTAAAAAGTCTTAGAAGTTTAAATGAACTGTTTCCTGCATTTCTGTACTTAATTACTAAGTACTGTCATACTAAGATTTACTTATGGTTTTTTAATTCTTACATAGTTGCATACTAGTAAAACTTTTCGTAAAAATATTTATAATAATTAAATAAGTAGGTAAGAGTTTTAAGTAAATAAGGAGTAGTAGGTAGGTCTTCTTCAAGTTTTGTTTGTTTTATCTTGACATAGCGATTTTTGCCATAAATATGGAAGATTCTATGTCAGTAGATTAACATTTATGAAAACCATTTAAAAAGTGATAACTAGTTTTGGAGAAAAAAAATGTTTTTGTTTACTTAAATCTAGTTTTTTCTTCAGAACCACTGGGATTTTTCTGTTCGCTATGTATCATTATCTAAATTTTGAAGAAAAAAATTTGTTGTCTTTTTATTTATTCATGCAAAGCAGCAAATATGACAACCGAGATAGACATTTTTACATGACTACTAGTGGGAATAGACTGACTGTGTGGTTGCATCAAAATGGCAATATTGCTATTTAGCCCTCAGCACTCAACCCCTGTAAAGGGGCTGATATAGGCTGGTGTTCATCAAGGTTAATTCTCTGATTAATCGGCTGATTACTCGAAAAATGTACTGGTATTCTGGGTAAATGGTCGTTTAACCAGAGAATTATTGTTGGTGAAATCAAGCCTAAGTTAACTATATTTATGAAATTCCTCATGGAAACATTATTTTTCTAATACTGCAGGTTTCCTATAATTTCAAACAAGCATGAATTTAACTTCTACTAAGGGTCGGTCTTTCAATAGCCAGTTAACTTTTAACTGAGGAATAAGTTTGACATTTTGACAGTTGTAGTATAGAAATTCTGTCAAGACATCACATTTATTCCTCAGTTAAAAGTTATCAGATTATTGAAATAACGGCCTTAAAATTACAATAGTATTAGAGTTAATAGATTTCAGAAATAGGTTTGATGATCAAGTAAGTTATAAAGGTTACATTACAGAGTCATTGTAGTAAGGTCATAGCTATAGTCAATCCTATCCTACTAATATTATAAACGTGAATATTTGTTAAGATGTGTGTGATGTTTGTTGCTCTTTCACGCAAAAACTGCTGTATGGATTTGAATGAAATTAGGCATACAATTCCTACTAATATTATAAATGCGAAAACATGTTTGGATGTTTTTTACTCAATCATGTTGAAACGGTTGAATGGATTTGAATGAAATGTTGCAAACAGATATACCTTATCCTGGACCATGTCCTGGATTAATGTATAGGCTTTTTATCCCGGAAAGATACATAGTTCGCGAGGGGAGCACGAAAACCGAATGAAAAGTGAATCTTACGCGAAAGAAGCCGCGGGCAAAGGCTAGAACATAACCTGGATTAACTATATCCAACGATCTTTACATATAGGCTACTTTTTATCCCGGGAAGATAAACAGTTCCTGAGGGATGCGCGATAAACGACATTCACGCGGGCGAATTCGCGGGCATAGGCCTAGTAGTTAATAAAAATATGATTACACATCAACAAAGCCGTGTACTAGTTTTTCAAACAATAACCCTCACAAACATTTTCTAGGCAACAGAATAGTTAGAGTTTGGAATAAGCTTCCAGAAAATGTAGCCTCTGTCCAATATTTGATTCAATTTAAAAACAGACTTGACAAACATCTTCTTAGAACTTAAAAATTAATAATAGTGGGGATAAGCAGGATACAGGGGATCAGTGATTTCAACTGCCTGTCATTTTATTTAAAATAATAATAATATGTATTTCAAACTCTGAAATAATAATAATGTATCTTAGGCAGACTCTGAAATTCAGAGTCCTTCTAAGCAAAAGATTCAAGAAAAATCTAGGTTTACCCATGATTAAAAAAAACATTAAACATATAGGTACAAAGTAATTGGGCCATTTCATTGTAAAGTAAATATTTTAATTTATTTAAATATTTTTTCTAGCTTATATCCAGAAGTTAAAAATAAATAAACTTAATAATTTGCAGCATCAGCAAATATGAACTGGTTTTCAGGGAGTCCTTTAGAGCCAGTGCCTTCTATAGCGAATAATGAGCCAGCTTCAGGTTGTGTGTTAAGATCGGCTTGCAACAGACCAACTCTGCTGGTTGTCACAAAAAGGGTGGACAAGTCGTGACCACCCCACATCACTGATGTTACTTTTGCAGCCGGTAACCTATGTTGCTCCAACAGTTTGCCAGCTCTGGAGTCAATCTTTATCACCTATAACAACAATTAGGCTTATTTAAATAAAGTGAATTATTATTATTCACGTTAAAAATCGATTTAGATATAGAAAGTAACATTTGTGAATTTATTTATTTATTTAAACTTCATGCAACATGTACATAGCCTTAGAATTAATTTACATAAAAGTGAAAGTGTGCTTGTTTTAAAAAAAATACGTTACCCTACTCTTTTAATGTGAGTGTATTTCCACATGCACAAACAAATCTATAAATAATGTTTGGTCATTATACTGTGGAAATTGAACCCGCGAGACCATTTGCGCAGAATCCTTTTATCTTTGTATAGTTATTTTACCTGATTAATTTAGCTAATTGATAAAATAGCTAATTTTATTATAAAATTGGCAGCATAATTTTATTCTTACCTTCCATCCATTGAAACAGGCAACCCATAGATTACCATCACTATCAATCGTCATTCCGTCCGGAAACCCAGTGACATTGTTGGCTTGGAAGCTAAATAGCGTCCTTCTGTTACCTGTAATTTGAAAAAAATGAGGTCATACAAAGTTGAGTTGGTTTTAATAAAGACGGCCGGTGTAGCCGGGAAGGTTCGAATTTGAACCCGGCCTGCAATTTGTGAAGTTGTGACTTTTTTTTACTAACGTGCGGATCAGAATTTGACTATTTAGTTTGGCATAAAAGAGTCCACAAAATGGGGGTCACAAGTCATACATTGTAAAATGTAAACTTTTAAAATCGTGTTCAGAACTTTGGGTAGTCTTATTCATTTTAATTCAATTTCACATTTTCTGCATGATAAAACACATTGACAAAGTACTGACAAAGATAATAAAAATCGATTATGGCTTTTGCCAGACTGTAGGACTTGGGAACTACTTGGGTTATCGGTTGGTAAAAAAAAACAAAAGTTTTGGATGGTGTGTGTAATCCGCCAACCCGCACCAGGCTAGTGTGGTTGACTTCTCATTCTGAGAAGAGGCCCGAGCCCAACAGTGGGACACTAACGGGCTGTTCAAGCTAGGTTATGCTTACGAACCTAATACCATGCAGAATTAATTTTTGAATCACAGTAAATTTTTCTCCCACTTGCTCGGAAATTGTTTTTTTTTTTTTTTTTAATTACACCAATCGGATCTTTTCCGTACGCAACGAAATAACGCGCCAGCAATATGATAATATCCAACACGACAATAATATAAATTGCTGGACAGTTATTATTTTTTAAATTATGCTAGCGAGGTTTTTAAGTACACACTTACATAAATTGGGTGTTTCTAGGTACAAAATATTTATAATTATAAAGGCTGAATGCGTATTTTTTTTCATAACTTTGAAAATAGAACATAAACCGCGCGCGGACGAATTGGCGCGAATGAAAATTAGATAATGTTGAACTAATTTGTGTATTGTTTCATCGCAAATGAGTGAAAAGTAAGTTAGTTAAATAGGTTTTAAATTCACTTGGGAAGTACTCGGCTTCACCTCGTACTTCTAATATTACTCGGCCGTCAATTGCTTCATTTCAGGCCTCGACAATAATGTACCTACTATTACTTACGAATGCATCCATCTTCGAGATCAAAGTCAAATACGTCAATATTCCTTGTTGGCGTGTCGATATAGAACATGAACTTGTTGTCCGAAGTCCATGCGATGCCGTTTGAGATGGACACGGGTCGGACCTTCTCCACAGGGTCCAGGTGGTTGTGCTCGTCCATCATGTACAACGTGGCTTGGTCTTTGTCGACATTATCTTGAACTTCTTTGCCCATTGTACCTGGGTTTAATATAAAATTAGGTACACGTTTAATTAATAAAGCCCGAATTCTATTGGCACCTGAGTTCGGGTTAACGACCAAGTGTAATTGCGGAGTGGGGAACTCATTGCCACAGCTGCGGCGTTCAATGACCATAATATGTTTACCTGCAGTAAATTAAATATATATACTATAATATACTATAATTTTTCCATTTAGGCATGTGTGTTTGAATTCTATTTGTTGTTTTTTAAATTCTTGAATAAAAATATTGTTGCACGCTGATTTTTGTGGCAATAAATGTTTTTTTTTCTTCACCATTACTTTGGGTTGAGAATAAAGACTTATTTAGATTTTTTCGAAGGTTTTCTGAAGAATGACCCCAACAAGTTCTGCGTTTTGTTTGTAAAGCCGTGGGGTTCAGCCTCAAGTTTAATGCTCTCAGATAAACCAGATCCGACGCTCAAAGCGGAACGATTTTTTGGCAATACCTACAAAAATTACCATTATCTCTAAAAAGATTATCCTTTTTGTTGCAATCCAACACAATAGTAATGATGATAATTTTGTATCGATAGAAACGTGCAGTAGGCTTGTTGCAGACTATTACACACTAAAGCATCATCATTTCAGCCGAAAGACGTCCACTGCTAGACATAGGCCTCCCCCAAGCATCGCCACAACGACCGGTCCTGCGCTTTCCGCATCCAGGGGATTTCCACGACCTTCACCAGGTCGTCGGTCCACCTTGTGGGGGGCCTACCCACGCTGCGACTTCTAATAAAGCATATTTGAAAAAAAAAAACTTACAGTATTGAAAAGGTCGTATAACACAATTCTAGTTGCATTTTAATCTGCATTATGCCTAATGGAAATAAGGTATCTAATGCCAGATAATTCTAAATGTGGTTCGACACAAATAAAAGACACAAGCACCCAAGTGATTTCAAACAAAAAACAAACAAAAAAACCTACCAAACCAAAGTCTTCCTTTTGCGTCGACCTTGCCGTCGTTGCACCGGTTGTCTGGGAACCCTAAGTCAACAGCACTCAATAGTCTTAGCGAAGCATCGCCTTCTGGTGCGTCCCATGGCAGAAAGTATAGTTCTGCCCTGACTGATACTAGGATCAGCTTGGGATAGTCCTTTACCGTCACTACCAATGACACCGGTCCATAACCTGGAAGAGACATGTTTTTTAGTCTTATACAGGCATGTCAATTTTAAGTTTATTGTTAATATATTATGTTATTTTTAGTTTTTTTTTTCTCTCGCCTGTACCGAGACTGAAATAAAAAAAATCTTTAAGTATCAATACTTCAAGTATTATTAGATAATAATTTCTTAGGTTTTCGCGATCACTACACATTATAATAATTTAAATTAAAAACCGGGCAAGTACCTGATATCGACCTGTAGGCCAATTCATGTAACTAAAGAAGTGCAGTTGCAGTTCAGTTGCAGTTAAGTTTCGATCAAAACAATGCTTTTCGTAT
Organism: Asteroscopus sphinx; assembly: GCA_949699075.1. NCBI lineage: Eukaryota > Metazoa > Arthropoda > Insecta > Lepidoptera > Noctuidae > Asteroscopus > Asteroscopus sphinx. The sequence continues at coordinate 11,692,827 of OX453022.1, read as the reverse complement.
TCTCTTATGTACGGCGATCGCTGTCAGAAACGAACTACAGCGTCACTGCAACTTGATCGACGCATCATGAAATTACGTGAATTAGGGCCCTGATACTCCGTATAAACTGAGATTTAATTTATGAGAGTTCACCAAAGGTGCATCAGTGCCCGTAGATGTCTTTCATATTTGCATCTCTTTCTGAATCAAAAATAAGGCAAATATGCAGACATGCGTGGTTACTACCACGCATGTCTGTATTTGCCTTATTTTTAATAATTAAGTTACTGAAATTCAAAAATTATAGATAGCACCGAACATTACTCTAACGAAAACGTAAGTCGTATTGAAAGACAAACTGTGTGTTGGACTCTTACCGACTAAAACCACCACGGTGTTCCTTCAACTACCTTAACCGGGGGCGTGGGAACCCATGAGTATTCACACAACCACCCCCGACAGGTCCTGGCCCGCCACAAGCAGGAGAGCCCTTTCTCCCCGTGCAGCCTAACGTTGGTCGCACCCTCCTAGGCGGCGCACACGGAACACTGCACGCCACCTCATCTCAAGGGCCTTATCTAGCTATGCCAGCTGCGCCAACTACGCCAGCTGTGTCAGCTACGCCAGCTGTGTCAGCTACGCCAGCTACGACAACTGCGCCAGCTACGCCAGCATGCTGCCAGGTCAGCATGCCAGCTGTGCCAGCTACGCCAACTGTGCCGGCTACGCCAGCTGTGCCAGCTAGGCTAGCTGCTGGTCGGGTAGCAGACTACCCCGAGTCTGCTGCTCGCAGGCCCCATCCTCCCAATTTTTATAGAGGTTTTCTTCCTCGCGGTCTGTGCGGTAAAGCCAAGACCCTCGGTGGGTAGAGGTAGAGGTAGTGGTATTAAAGTTGTTATGGGCTAAGGTAACCGCTTAACATCAGGTGGGTCTTTAGCTCGTTTCGCCATCCTATACTATAAAATTAAAAAAAGGCGCGAGAACACCACTCAGCGGGCACTCCTAGAGTTACGAGATCGACGGGGGCAGGGAAGGACAGTCCCCCCGCTGCCTGCCCGTTGGCAGGGTGAGTGCACACCGGGCCCGCCCCTGCTCCTCCACTGTGCCCTCTGTTGGCATCAGAGGGACACGTAGAGCAACTCCCCATCGGCCCACATGGGGCCCCTCCTGTACCAGAATATTCGCCACAGGCAATAAGATCCCCCGAAGGTTAATCCCTCGAAAGGATTCCATTGCCTGTACCCAGGATGCACCGGCCTAACAACTGCCGTTCCCTCCAGACGTGTCCAGAGGGTCAAGCAGTCGTCAGACACACGTGGAGGTTTTCTGGCCAGCACCCCACCAGGCCCTCACCCTAGTTTTAAGTATGTTGTCCATCATGATGTCCCATTATTGGCTATGAAATACAAAAAAAGTACTTAGCATAAAATATAACTTAATGGAAGAGAAAGAATATTAAATAAATAAATAAAATAAATATCTTTGGGACATTTTTACACAGCACCATCTAGTCCCAAACTAAGCAGAGCTTGTAGTATGGGTACTAGACAATGGATATAATACTTATATACTTTTTTGTTGTTGTAAATACATACTTATAATACATAAGAAACAACCAGACCAACACAAACACTCATGTTCATCACACAAATATATATATGCATTATATTATTATATGCATGCAGTTGGACAAACATGTGGACTGCGATTATGTATGCAGGTGTATTTGTATGAGAGGAATAGAGGTTAGGTTATCTAGTATGACACCTAGACACCTAATTGTATCGGTTTTTTGTAAGGTGGGACACGATCACATTGCAGTATAGAAAGGAGAACATTTGTTAGTGTGAGCAAATATCATTTCGTGACATGGCAAGGTGGGCTTTATAATATTATAATAGAGAACGTCATGTATTTTGTTTTTTCAGCATTTAGTGTCAGCTTGTTGAAAGTCAACCATGACAGAACCAAATCAAAGCCCTGCTGTGCAAAATTATACGCCTGTTGCCATGAATCACCCTCAAATAAAAGTAATGATTTTATATAAGTTAGGAATAAAGATGATGAAAGAATTTGGAATAGGTATTTGCGGGGCAAGCGTGTACCATCGTCGACTGCACCAACATCGGGTGAGGTGGCGGACAAAAGCAAGTCCGGCAAAAAAATAAAAAATATTATATTACCAATGGTTTTGGAGGTGATGTTGTTAGTTTCCGCGTCCAGTCTGTACACCTGCTGCTCATGTATGTCCACCCAGTAAAGAGCATTCTCTGAAGTTGACCAATGGGGACCCTCGAAGTGTGTTCCGCCTCTTTGCACCTAATTTTATTTAATAAAAAAAAATAGTAAGGGTAGGTATATCTATACGACTTTGAATTAACAGCAAAGTTAGTCGAATCGGGTGCCAAGTGGATGAGAATTTCGATACCAAGAGCAGTGTTCACGGTAGCTTAGTGGCTAAAGCACTGGCGTACTGAGCCAGGAGTCGCAGGTTCGAATCCTATTGATCCTAGCGATTTTTTCTTTCTACAATTTAAGTCGTAAGATTTCGCTTCGCATGCGTAAATGAGTTTTTTTTTTTTAATAATATATAATGTACCAAGTAGCAAGATACTTAAGATTTTATCATCTGGTTTCTAAATGTAGTGATAGTAATAGATGAATAAATTGAGACTCATACAATTAGGTGACAACCATTACTGTACATTATTAATGTTTTTATAGCCATGTGAAACCACTTTTGGGAAGATAGAATCTGACTAGCATATAGTAATCTGTGGATATAATACGATTAATTGCAATAACAAAGCAAAAATTAGAAATACCTAACAAGTAAAGTAAGTATTTATTATTTTACGCATGTGAAACGAAATCTAACGATTTAAATTGTGGAAAGAAAAAATAACAACCACTAACACTGAACTATCTTATTAAGAAACACTGTTTCTTAATAAGATATCGCTGACGTCACCCAAAGATGTACCAAGTGGATGAGAATTTCGTTACCACGAGCAGTGTTCACGGTAGCTTAGTGGCTAAAGCACTGGCGTACTGAGCCAGGAGTCGCAGGTTCGAATCCTGCTCGTGAGCGATTTTTTCTTTCCACAATTTAAATCGTTAAGTAAAGTAAGATTATATGCTAGCATGATTATGGTAGCATACGTTAGCTATAATTGTTAAAGATTTAAAAAAAAATCTATTACTTTTGTCTGGTTATATTCAGGCAAAGATTTTAAACAACTTAATTTTGGTTCTTGTCAGATAATATAAAAAACCTTATTTCAGGTAAGGCACAAGAGTGCATAATAAAGGCAAGATAATTATCTAAATACCTATATAATTCTTGTATTGCATTAGACCCAAATCTTTGAAAAACGGTCCGAAAAAACAGCTAGAAATTCATACAAATACTAAAACAAGTTCGGACAATGTTTTCAAACTCGGATGAAGTAGTTTAAAGTTTAATTTTATGTCTACGCAGCTACGGTAGGAAATTAATGCGTTCTAAGTTTCTTCAAATCTATGTCAATAATGGGGTCCCAAAACTTGCGTATTTTTAAATGCAGGTGTACCGAATTATCGGAATTAAATAAATAAAAACTACTCACATTTTTTATAAGCGGTGTTGTTGCTCTGTATGCTAAACAGTTCACTAGAACAAGAGTTAAAACGAACTCTCTCAAAAACACAATCATTTTCACGTTTACAAGTCTCAACGTTTGTGACGTTCGGCGCTCACCACGTCTTGTGCTACAGTCACCCGCTACTGAGTAACCGGTCACTGATGATCTTGAGCAAGTGAATGTATTCAACCATAACCTAACATATACAACATATAACGTGTGCGTATACTATCATAACTACACATGTGTTAAAAAATATGTCTCGCCTAAAGGCTCAAAGGGAGACTCTTGTCCTAAATACAATTTTAATTTGTTTTCAATCGATAACCTAATTAAGTTTTGACTTTTTATGAGACTGTTTCGTCCCACTGCAGGGCAAATGCCTCCATTTCTTTCTTCCATTTATCTAGTTTTTTTGCAGTTTGTGGGCAATCCCTTAAGGTGGAGTCCAGCTTGTCCCGCCATTTCCTAGGCCTACCGCGTTGTCGTTTTGTCTGTGTGGGATCCAATCTGTTGTGATTTTTGGCCATAGTCCCTCCATAGGGGGGCGACCAGCCTAGTTCCAGTCAATCGTATGATGTGACAATAATCATCATCCTCCTGCCCTTATCCCAATTAATTTGGGGTCGGCGCAACATGTGTTTTTCTTCCATATATACATCTCTATCAGCCGGGAGTGACAATAATATTGCGCGCAAATAAAATTTCAACAATAAGAGGATCGGATTTGTAAATAATTTTATTAATAAATTAATATTTTACAAAGAGATTAAATAGGTATTTTAATGTCTTTGATATTATAAAACGAAAAACTTCACGTTATTTTCAATAGTATTCACATCGCATAGTCATGCTATCTTGTTATTGTGATGTTCACTTCAATTCACATTGTTGCTAATATAATTAATTTAAGAAGGCCATGCACTCCAATTGTCTGTCACGGCTCAAGAAACACGATTCCGCGGAAGTGTGACCTCAAACAAGGCCTTTTAACGTCTTGTCTTGTCTTTTGGACATCTTAGGACATTTCTTTGGGCCTTTTTTCTAGATTTCCAGATTGTTAGAACATCTAAGATTTTTAGTTTGCATTGATATAAAAACTCTCTTTTAACGCGTTCTATTTGGCCAAGGTTTACCTTTACAAAGACTAATTTTGCCAGTCTTATGTTCACATACTATAATTACAGTGTTCGCTAGGGATAATAGGTATTAGGTTAATTGATCACAATTTGCATGTCATGAATATTATTATTAAGTTCCTGTAGCCTTTCCACGACCGAGAACTAATATCTTAACTATACATCTGACATTGACGCCACACATCCTGTCGTGAAAACTGTCACATCTAATCACAAATACTTCCTTCGTGCATATTTACCCTTATTACCTAGTTGAGTGAGTGAAAACATGATTTTTACTTTCGAGTATTACAAACCATAATAATGCTGCTATCGAAATACGTGCAATAGTTATTGCAAAAGCACACCATGAAAGTTGGTAAGATTATGCAATTTTGTTAGTTTTATTGTTTCTGAGATCTAAAAATTTAACACCTTATTCATTTGCCTTTAATATATTTTAATTGTGTACTACCTACTTAATTAAATAATCATATTTGATACAAAAAATATAATGTGGATCGAACCGAAATGGACTAACGGAAGTGCATGAAGAATTGAATGGCTTACCTTATAATATTATGTTTATACGATTATAATAATACATGATTTATTGATTGATATCTCCATCTATATGTAACTGTAATGTCATTTTGCAATGCCAAATGGCCTATTGTCTAACAATTGGCACTTGTTGCCTAACATAGTCTACAATAAAGTATTTTAAGTTACTTAATAGTGTCTTTGACCATGAACTTGTGTGAATTGAATCACATGATTGAGTTCTTATGAATGTCATATTCTCAAATAAACTGGTTTTTAGGGTTCCGTAGTCCTACGAGGAACCCTTATAGTTTCGTCATGTCCGTCCGTCTGTCCGTCTGTCCTAATCCTTTACAGCTTAATAACTTCTACAGTTATAAACATAAGTAAATGAAATTTTGACAAAAAATAGAATAGATATAGATCTCAATTTTAAAAGAATAAAAAAACCTTGATTACGTATTTTAGGGGTGGCGCCCATACATGTGAAATGGGGATGAAAATATTTTTTTCGCTGCACCCCCTCGTGTGGGGTATCGTTGAATAGGTCTACTAAAATGAAGGTAATGTTTCATACACAACTTTTTTATTAGATATACCATCTGCGAAATACAGTTCGCCAAAGTGGCTTGCAATGTGCCCCCCCCCCCTGCCATTTCTAAACTATGCAACGTAGAAACTTATAGTCTTCAACATTGATAGACCTTTATAAAAACTCTCTTTTAAAATTATTTCGAGTATAATGTGATTATAAATTTTTGAGTTATAGTGAGAAAACTGAAAAATACTCAAGACGTCCTAGTTCATAGGTCATTGACCTTAGAGAAAAATTATCGTAGCAAATAATGCTCCTTTAGTTACTTTCTATTTAAAAAAATCACAAAAAGAAACACACTTCTAAAATTTTGCTTCATAAATTTAGCGCTTGGTGGTGCTGTTTGCAAAAACTAAAATAGCAATGATTAATATTCGATTTGATTCGTTTGTAATTAGACCCACTTAAGGAACCCTATAATACTGAGCATGGCCCGACATGCTCTTGGCCGGTTTTTATTTTAGAATAAAACAGCAATGACCCGTTTCTTTCAGTACTATACAACGTTTTTCTGTCTGTCTATTCGGTATAAATTTTGCAATCGATTTTAAACTAACTTCCCGATGAGCAAGATATTTGAAACTTTAAACATAGCTCAGGACTGGATGACAATGGAATATTAACTTCTTTCATTTAAAAAACGTTATATATATATACTTTTTTATCAAATTATTACTAAATAAATAATTACTAGCAAACTATTGTTCATTTACTTTGAGTGGATGCGAGATGCATTTTGAGATTTCTTCCGTATCGATTGAACTCGAGCAGCACTTTACTTTAAACATACTATTTTACAGAATTGTATATCAGTGTTCCAGTAAATTATTTTATTTTACCACGTTTTTGTTAATTCGCTTTCAGTCCTGTCTGATCGGTACAAATCGATTTTAAACTAACTTCCCGACGAGCCAGAGATTCGATACTTTAAACATAGCTCAGGGGACTGTTTCGAGCTCGGAACCAAATCGAGCTAATGTCAATTCCTAGAAAAATGCAGTACGAATTGACACTAACTCGAATTCAAATTCGATTGATACAGAACTCGATCCAGTCGGGAGTAAGGCCCCAGGACTGGATGACAATACTATATTAAATCACTTTAGTTTTAAAAACGTGGTATAAAAAAACTTTTCCTCAAATTATTTATTTAAACTTCATGCAACATGTGTTCATAGACGGACTTACCCCCAGTTTCTGGAAGGCTGATCAATTTGATCTGTTGTCAAATCTCATGTCAGCTCCTGTGATTGGCCGGCAAAAATCTTAACAACCAATCACAACGCTTGACCTGAGATTTGACAGCTGATTAGTAAATTTTTGTGTTGACCAGCCTTTCGGAAACTGGGGGTTAATTAATACCTTAGGCATTCTCTCCCAGTCAACCTTAGGGTGATACAGAGATTATTTCATTACAGCAATTTTAGGAGTTTTGCAGTAGCTTGTACCTAACGAGCAAATTGTTTCATGCTTCCAGATGAAAGCGTTCATGGACATGAAGCCAGGCGGGTCTCTGTGCACGGTGCTCGCCACCATGTTCCGCTTCAAGTCGGAGCAGCGGTGGCGCAAGTTCGACTTCCAGGTCGGTAAGGTATGCACTGCCCCGCACGCCGCCTCGCTCACGCCGCCCCCGCCAGCCCGCCGCCCCACAGACCTTGCCCCGCACCACGCGGCTCTGTAACAATGCATCACTTGTACTGTGATAACATGCGTCTGACAACACATTACTGTAGTACAGTCGAACAAATTGATAAGTATACAACGTGTTATTGAAATAACTGAATACCTCTTAAGGGGTCAATGTACTCATCAGTATGAATAACTTTCAAATTGCGAAAAAAAATCTACATTTTGTCGATTCATGTGAACAAAAATGTATCAGCTGATTATTTTTTTGCGATTTCTGGGTTGGTCATAGGACCAACCCAGAAATCGCAAACTACAACTAAAAGTAAAACAGCTACAACAACAACTAAAAGTTGGTCATACTGATGAGTACAATGACCCCTTAAGAGGTTTTCAGTTATTTCAATAACACGTTGTAGAGGCTCGCCACATATCAATAACATTTTCGCAGGATATTTTGAATGTTTTCAAGTGAAATATTATATAATTTAAACTTTATTATCATAGATTACATTTACATTCTCCGTACAATGTTGGGCACCAATCTGGCATTGTCCTTTGAAACCGCTGCCTCCCAAACTAGGTTATAACCTGTATTTGGGAGTCAGTGTTCCTTCGTAGGCTAACGTACATACAATACAGTAGTTATAATGTACAATACAGAAACATTGAAATTCATCATTATCCTCCGAGCCTTTTCCCAATTATATTGGGGTCGGCTTCCAGTCTAGCCAGATGCGGCTGAACATCAGTATTTTACACGAAGCGACTGCCATCAGACCCCTGCAACCCAGTTACTGGGTAATACTGACATTCGGAGGTTAGACCAGTTGTCAGACATTCAGGCTTCTGACTACCCGTAACGACTGCCATAGATATTCGTATGACAACCGGGACCGACAGCTTAACGTGCTCTCCGAGGCACGGAGGGGTTTTGAGGTATAACGAAACGGTCACCCATCCACAGACTGACCGCGGCAAGTGCAGCTTAACCTTGCAGATCGTACAATCCGCGCAGTCGTTGCTTAGCTACGAGCCCCTCAAAACATTGAAATTCACAATATTTTGAGGTAGATTCAAATTTTCATTTTTTTTTTATTATTGATGGACAAAGTTGAATTACATTTATACAAAACCTTATTCAAAAATTTCTTTAATAAGTTTCCTTTGAAAACTTCATATATGTCCGAGGATCCTGCATACTTATCTCCATCCTCTGTACCACATTTTAAGCAAATAAATTAAATATTAGACTCATACAAAAAGAGAAGTAATGCTCTCACTGAGTCAATGTGTTGTATACCTACATAAAACAATATGTCTTAAAAATATATTTGCAGTTATATTGTTCCAAATGCGAATAGACGCGACGCGTAGTGCGTGACCGGTTTATAAAGGTGGTATTAACACAAATAATTAATTGATTGATAAGAGAATTGGTTGAGACCGTTTTATATCACATGTCAGATGCGTGTTGTCACTAGTTCAAATGCACGAAATGAAATGAGGGAATTATATTAACATAAAGATACAATTGATACATTTCTGCAAACAAACAATACAGACCTACTTTTAGATTTAAATTGGAAATATTGGTATCGATTCTTTTGTTCATGAACTAAATTCATTTTAAACTATCGCTCTCTTTTACTAATAGTAGATACAAGAAAGGGATGGCAACAATTTTAGAACTGTCAAATTATTCTGAATTTAAATTTCCATACAAGTTTACTTGTGATCTCGAAACGTGCCCACTAAAATACAAAAAAATGTAACACGCAAACTAATTTGACAGTTCTAAAATTGTTGCTATCCCTTTCTTGTATCTACTGTTAGTAAAAGAGAGCGATAGTTTAAAATAAGTTTAGTTCGTGGACAAGAGAATCGACACCATTGTTTCATTAATTTAACTTATTTTTGATAAATTATTTAGCTTTTACTATTAAAAATAAGCTCCTTTACCCTTTAAGTGAAGTAGTTTCTGTTAATTAAGAGCAAAGATTATTTTTTGTTCACACAATAAGCACAATTTTGACATACTTCTTTAGTGATGTGTTGTTATTGATCACTTTTTTCCTAGATCACACACAGGGGATCTAGTAACACTAGGTAAACTCTCTTGCTTGAAGGTAGCAGTTTCCGTTTTCCATACTTTGTACCATTTCATGCAAGGGTCATTATGTTGCCAAATACTTGTTCTGGGATTATCGAATTGTGGTTGAACTCATCTGTGTGTAAATAATGGGCATTTCTAATAACACGTTCTTTGTGTGTGTTTGTTTGATAATAACCTCTTAACTCTGTTTTGTCACTAATACAATGTGGGTTTTTGAATCACCTTTAGGGTCAGCTCAGCGCAGTGCAAGACGAGAGCAGAGCAAATAATTGTCTGATAACACTCAAAAACTTACTCTATTCCCAAATTCATAACGTGCATAATTGTTTATGCATCAATACATGCTGCCCGCGAGTGCTCGAGAGCGCCCGCGCGGTCTATTTTGCACTTTATGAATTTGGTAATAGAGTAGATTTTTAAGTGTTATCAGAAAATCCTCTGCTTTGAGCTCCTCTTGGTCTGCACTGGCCCTTACTGTCTATGATGCATGTTAATTATATTTTTATCTATAAATCTTGGAATTACCTACTTCCTGTGAAACTTATTTTTTTCAGGAAAATGTTTTTAATTTATTGTGTATACCTATTAGCACACAAAATTGTTATTATCAGTTCTCTTTGCAAATTTTGTGTAACAAGAATCATCAAACATCAATAATTTAATTTCGAATCGCTTAAAGAATCTGCTGAATATGAAAACAATTTAGATGCAGAGACTCTTTACAACATACATACACATCACGCCTGTATTTCCCCGAAGGGGTAGGCAGAGGTGTAATAGTACAATAGTATAGCCAGTTATATTATAGTCCCATGTAATAGGGGGCGAGCCTATTGCTATTGACCGGGCACAAATCCAGACTCCGGTCTGCTACTGAGAATCTCTTGAGAGACTCTTTATATTTAATTAATATGATTTGTAGTACTTCCATTCGTCTGAGATCATCATCTAATACTAAACACGTTTCTGGTCCCGTCCCCCCACTTCCCCCCTTTGCAGAACCCGTCCCGCAAGGACCTGAACGTACAGATGATGATGGAGATCGAGTCTTCACTGCTTGGCGCCGAGATCATCCGTTCACCGTGTGTTTTCATACGACCTGACGTCGATAAGGCGACTGCTAACAAAGTGAAGGATATCGTTGTTAATCATCAGGGGGAGATCTGCGGTAAATATCATTGGAATATTTTTATAATAAAGTTAACATATAATATACTTTTGGACTTGGGCCTCTCCCTCTAAAATGTCATGAACGACAACTACTAAAAATCGCTTATCGGGGAATCATTATCATCATTTCGGCCTCCCCAAAGCTGGTCATGTTGGGGGATATGCTATAATCGCCACGCACGGCAGGCGGGTTGGTGATCGCAGTTGGTTGGTTAAATACTCAGAGAATGCTGCTGCCCATCCTCTGGTGAATCCCTTAGTCGCCTTTTACGACACCCATGAGAAGATGTAGGGTGGTGCAATTATTTACGTCCGGCACCACACGGTACAATCGGAGAATACTTTATCAGAACTACATGCTATTTTACAGCTACAATTTAGGCTCATTTACTCGGGTAAAGTTTCTGCAAGCGAGTGACATGTTGTCTCTTTTTTCTCGCCTAGATCCACAAAGTTAGCACGAGTCTCAACTGGCGAAGCTCTCTCCGTGTAAATTAGGCCTTATTGATGGACCTCGCCGTTAGACTTTAATATGGTTGAAAGGAATTATTTCAAAGTTGTTTATGATAACCTTATGTTTTTTGCTTCGTGTTTCCTTGAGTTCCGTATTTATACTAACTTTTTATTTTTCAAGAAACTTATAATAAGTTTCTCTTCTAACTACACATTGAATATTTTCAGAAGACGAAGAGGAAGCGACTCACATCGTGTACCCAACGGTGGATCCTTTGGAGGAGGAATACGCGCGGCCGGTGTTCCGACGTAACAACCACGTGCTGGTGCACTGGTACTACCTGCCCGACAGCCACGACACGTGGGCGCAGACTGAACTGCCGGTACGTGTATCAATGATACGTCTTCTTCTTAGCGAGTCCATGGCAGTGTAATGCCCGGTTTCTAAGGTACTGTTAATCGCTATTTAACTGATCGACAGCGACCAATCATCAATAGGTTGATGTGATTGGTCGACCAAAATACTGATGACCAATCACATTGCTTAAATTTACATTTGACAACTGATTAAAACCTCCAGAAACCGGGTAACTCCTGTCAGCCCATAACTGAGGTACGGGTATTGCATTATCAGTAGCATCCATTACTTCATCCAACGTAAAGGTAATCAGGGCACGCAGGACACACATTTAAGTGTTTAATTCGACGACCTCTGTGGTCTAGTGGTTCGAGTGTCGGACTGCTGATAACGAGGTCGTGGGTTCGATTCCCACAGGACACAAATATTTGTGTGATGAACATAAGTGTTTGTGTTGGTCTGGGTGTGTTGCTTATGTATTATAAGTATGTATTTACAAAAAAAAAAAAGTATATAAGTATTATATCCATTGTCTAGTACTCATACCACAAGCTCTGCTTAGTTTGGGACTAGATGGTGCTATGTAAAAATGTCCCAAAGATATTTATTTATATTTATAATTCTTTGCGGAACAGTACCACATTTGCACTGCAAGATAGGTCTGTCTATGAAACACCACCTGAACACCTACCGAGTTCGGAGTTTGTACATGAGTTTTTTTTTTTTTTTTTTTTTTTTTTTATGATTTATAGATCTGCTCTTGACCACAATCTAGACAGCTTTGTCAGGATGTGGTCGACGATGGAGCGAGCAAACCTATTAGGTGCCGATTCACTCCAGCTTTAAAGGCGTTAGGGTTATAAGTGCCCGGAAATACAGATGCCGGCAGTGAATTCCACAACTTGGCTGTGCGCATTATGAAAGAGTTCTCAAAGCGCTTGGTCCTGATAGTAGGGATTTCCACCAAATGTGGATGATATCCTGCAGTGCGGCGTGTAGTCCGATGAAAGAAAGGAGATGGCGGAATAAGCTCATGGAGCTCTTGCGCACACTCTCCAAAGTACAGCCTGTAGAACACCGACAAACAAGCAACTGTGCGTCTATGGGCTAAGCTTTGTAGCTTAGATTTTGCTAACAGTTCATCACCAATTAACCTCTCAGCTCTGCGTTGAATCGAGTCAAGAGCCGCAAGCTGGTATTTGGCGGAGCCATCCCACAAGTGACTGCAATACTCCATACACGATCGGACTTGAGCTTTATATAAAGTGAAAAGCTTTCCAGGAGTGAAGTATCGCTTCACCTTGTTAAGAATGCCCAACTTTTTGGCCGCAGTTTGAGCCTTTGCCTCGATTGTGGTGCCGAAGTTGAGGTTAGGTGACAACTCCATGCCAAGAAGGTCTAGGTGGTCGGCGATGCTAATAGGTGTACTTTGGAAAGTAGGAGCCAGGTGGAATGGACTCCGTTTTGCGGTGAAAAGACACGCCTGAGTTTTAGAGGCGTTAAAATTGACCAGATTGTCATCTCCCCACTGGGAAACGAGATTTAAGGTCGAATTAGTCCGCTCTATCATGGCCTCTCGTAGAGAACAGATTTCCCGTTGGTTGGCTCTCACACTGGACAGGTATCTCTCTGTGATAGTACTGTCATCTGCGTAGCCAATAAGACCTAACTGATACAGTCATTTTTAGAAAGTGGTACGAAAAGAGCAGGACTTAGGGTAGCATTATCTCACCCCTGGAAATGTCTCGACTTCCCGAAAAGATATTTCCAGCAGAAATGCTGTAAATATTCACTGTAATATGGACTGTCTTTCATGTGAGTCACAGTCCTGCTAAAATCTTGATGCATGGTGTAAGGTTAGATGGTCGAACACCTTTAAACTTGATATTTGATGTGATTATCTGATTATGGTAGGTATGTGAGTACCGCGAACCGGGAGAGATGATAAAAACGATGTTTCTGTTTGGCGAATTTATTGGTACTGAATGGTTGAACAAGTAAACGCGTCGCACCGCACTGCATTCGGTGCTAGCGTCAGCATAAAACTAATACTATTGAAATTGTACGGGTCTGCTCGTACACATGGTAATAAAATATAGTGAATTGAATCAATAAAAATAGCCAATAATAAGTCGTATTTGCAGGTGGATGTGCCGGAGACAGTGAGCTGGGACTGCAACCGCTCGGAGCCGTGGCGCGTGTCGGCCTCGTGGGCGCTGGACCTGCCGCAGTACAACGAGTGGATGAACGAGGAGGACTACGAGGTGGATGCTAATGGCAAGAAGAAGGTACAGTAGCACACATTTTATATGGCCCACCAATGTACAGTCAGATATCTTTCCGGTGAACCACCATCATCATCATTGGAGACACACTTATCCAGTCTTGGATGTAGGCCTCTTCCCTCCTTTTCCACTCCTGCAGGCGTAGCATGACCACTGTAGACAAGCGTTTTGTCTACGAAAGAATAGACAAAATGACAGATAAAGCTCTATACAATGTAGTTTTGTCGATTCTTCCGTAGACAAATCTCTTGTCTACAGTGGTCATGCTACGCGTGCTGGTGGTCTTGTGCCCGACTCGTTCAGTCATGACCTCCGTGCCGTCTAATGTCGTCGACCCATCGCTGCGGTGGTCGGCCTCTTCCTCGAGTATTGGCTCTGGGTCTCCACTCTAAAAAATTTCTCGTCCAGTTGTTGGTATCCATTCTTGCAATGTGTCCTGCCCATGCCCACTTCTTCGCTGCTATAGAAGCCATCACGTCACTCAGTTATGTGTTTCTTCTGATCCATTCGTTCCGCTTCCGGTCGCGAACCACCACTAAGGCTAAAATCGCATGCACTCATTGTTCGATGGCAGCGGTAGCTACGTGTAATGTAGCAGGATTCGTTCAAGGGATTTTGTCGACATAATGTACCAATGCGGGAAATTGGTTAACCAATCAGAAAACACAATCGCTGCGCGCCGAAAGTCTCACCCGCTTCCGCGAGTGTACGGAAGGAAGCGTGTGGGTGAAATAGAAAAAGACGTCACGGCAGTCAATTTTAACACCTTATGGACGTTGCATAAGGTTGATTATATTTTTTTAATGTTTCGGGTGTTTTCGTCGATCGTCTTTTCGTGTCTGCGCGAACGAAGATTGACTGTTGAATACGGATAGCTCAGAATACTTTAATTTACTAAAAAAATGTTTTGCCTTTGTTGACTCACCATATACTGCGCCGCGTGTATGATTATCCAGATCCCGGGACGGATACGATGAGAACCAGCTCAACCAGCACTTTCACAGATGTTAACAATAAGTTGACACTCGTAGTAGAAAAGAATATATAGGTTTTCTGCTATTTTTGCTAATTTTCACTTAATAGGATGTGTTCCCGTGCGCAACTCAAGACGAAGGGGCGAATGTCGCTCGCTTCCGCGAGATGGCGGCACTTGCAGTCGGTGATAGGCAAAGGAAATTAACCCAAAATCCTACATTTCCCCCCACCGAAATCTGCAAAGATTTCTCAGTTACGATACCAAGAAATAGCAGTTTGAATAAAATTGAAAATGCATGTTAGTGTAAAATTGTTGAAGTTAATTGAAAACGAGAGTGGACTGTATGACTTATAATAGATGAATACTTAAAATTTAAATTACAGTTAATACATCTTAAATATACTAGTCAGAATCCTGATCCAACGGAAGAGGACTAAGTTTAGATACAGGTCTAGTGAACTCACTATTTGCAGTGCGAACACTGACGACGCGAACAACGCCGTCCGGACCAGGATGCAACCTGGTAATTCTACCTAGGCTCCATTTGAGTGGTGGAGCATCAGTATTAATAAGAACGAGATCTCCTAAATTTAGATTATGACATTTGTTTAACCACTTTTGACGCTGTTGTAAAGTATGTAAATAGTCTAGTCTCCAAAGTTTCCAAATATCCTGAGATCTAAATTTAGGTAATTCACCCATTATGGGTTGTCGATTTGTACGAGACACTTTGAAGCATGATATGCATTTAAGAGTACGCGATCTGATTGCGCTACGCGCTGAAATCATCCAATATTTTTGATTAATAATACTTTGCAGAGTTCGCGGTCCTACATGCAAATGCAATTTATATAAGTAATATATAAGAATATTGGTGAAATTCGATTTTTTAGGAAGCAGCAACGGATGCTTCGTTTGATAAGATAATCTTGATTGGGAAAGCCAACCCCCCACCCTGAGGAAATAGTTGGAATCAATGAAGGGGTTGAGCTTTCTTAAATATTGACTGCACTGACCGTTTTTTAACAAAACTAAAAAATCTGACGAAAAATTATGCTTCTGAATTGACTTTATTAAAATATCATGCGATTTTCTAATATCAGCAATTGAAAACGACCTACGATTACTAACAGCTGATCGACAGTTATGAATAAACTGGTAACATCGAGCTACTACATTTATTAATTTATTAAAACTGGAGTACTTTTCAGTCAATTTGTAAATTGGATCAGAATCGTCAGTTTTAGTTGTCACTAAAGCTGTTGCTGTATTTAAAGACTTCAACTCAGGAGGGTTGCAATCTTTGAATTCCTCTATCGTCCCAACTGGCCACTGTGACTGGTCTAAAGATAGCCAGGTTGGCCCATTGAACCACTCATGGATCGCTAATAACGTGGATGGCGACGCGCCGCGTGAACAAATATCAGCAGGATTGGACACGCCACTAACATGATACCAGCATTCACTAGGGACGCTATCTAGAATTTTAGACACCCTAGTAGATACAAACGTTTTTAGCGTATAGCTAGGAGTGTTGAGCCAGGCTAAAACGACAGACGAATCAGTGAACAACATTGTATCGTCTACTTCAAGTCGAGTATGCAATACAGATTTGACATATTTGATTAGTTTAGCCAGTAAATGTGCAGCCATGAGCTCCAAACGCGGAATGGTAACTGTCTTTAAGGGCGCTACCTTAGATTTTGAAACGACTAGACTAACTTTTGTCTCGCCATTCGCGTTCCGAGTTCGCAGATACACAACCGCTGCATAGCCAAGAGTTGAAGCGTCACAAAAACCTAATATTTGACAATAGGTATGGAGAGCTACCTTGACATGCCGATCGTGTTTAATATTCGATAATAACGGAAGCTCGTTGATGTATATTAGCCACTGTTTTTGAAGATCCGCAGGCAAACATTCGTCCCAGTCCAGACGCTGAGTCCAAAGTTTCTGCATAAAACACTTGGCATAAAATATACACGGAGCCACGAAACCAAGTGGATCGAAAAGACGACCTATTTGAGACAGGACCGTACGTTTGCTGACAACTGGATTTGCCGGAGTTGTAGCAAACGAAAACGTGTCAGAATTTGGCAACCATTGTAGTCCGAGTACTTTAATAGAGACGTTGTTGTCATCGTCGAATGCAATAGGCGTTTCGCGATGATCTTCAGTTAGATGTTCAAGAACTTGTGGAGAATTACTCGACCACTTTCTTAATAAGAAGCCACCGGTCTTTAATAACTCCATCAGTTCTTTTTGAATCTGGATAGCTTCATGTACAGTCGGTACTGACCAAAGCAAATCATCCATGAAAAAGGCTGTTTTTAGAACTTCAGCTGCTTTAGGAAATCTTTTTGCTTCATCGTCAGCCAACGTGTGCAAAACTTTAATAGCTAAGTACGGACTACTGGCAACGCCGTATGTCACGGTATTTAAAGAATAAACTTGAATAGGTTGATCTAATGAGTAACGCCATAGAATATGTTGATACGACCTTTGACTCTCATTGATCCATATCTGTCGATACATTTTGCAAATGTCTGCAGAAAGACATATTTGATGTAGGCGGAAATTAATCAAAAGTTGATTAATATCAGCTTGAAGTTTAGGGCCTGCGAGTAGTATTGAATTTAGGGACATATTATTTGACGTCTTGCATGACGCGTCAAATACCACGCGATGAGGAGTCGTGGTACTTGTCATTTTAGTAATGCAAAAATGCGGAATGATATAATTCGAATTCACGTTTTGGACATTACCAAGACAAGTCATATGCCCGAGATCCTCATACTCACGCATAAACTTATGATAGTGAGCCTTAAGTTCCGGCTCACGTTCTAATTTGGACTCTAAATTAAGCAGTCTACGAGTGGCCATTTGACTAGAATCGCCCAGTTCAATGGATGGTCGAAATGGATACTTGACCACATAGCTTCCGCTGTCGTCACGACTATGATCCTTAGAGAACTGTTCCTCGGCCAATATATCATCAGGATTACGAGGCACCTCTGACGGTATATTATCCGTTTCCCAGAAGGAATGCATTATCTGATCGAGATTTGTAGCAAATGCGCATAATGAACCACTATCCTGATAATGCGACTGACTAACGACTTCTGTCTGACCCACAATAACATAACCGAAAATGGACTTCATTGCAACAGGTATCTCTTTAATACAAGGAAGTATTTTTTCGCCATCGTAAATGTAAGGAAACAGGTCACCTGCTAACAATATGTCGACAGGAGCTGGCTTGTAAAATGCAGGATCAGCCAACATAAGATGCTGAAACTCACTAATAACTTTTTTAGAAATAACCACTGTAGGTAAATTACCTGCGATATTAGAGACGATGACCGCATCAGTTGATAAGATAGGACCAGAACAATCCTTTGGTTTGATTCTGCAGGTCAGTAAACCAAACTCTTGAACTGGATTGCCACCTAAACCAATGGGATCAAAATTGCATTTACGCCGTGACAACCCTAACCGCTTCGCACAGTCTTGAGTTATGTAGCTCGTCATAGCACCACTGTCGATTATAGCACGTACGGTGTGGTACTGGCCCCAACAATCTGCGACGTGTATAAGCGCGGTGCCGAGCAAGACTGTCAACTTGGCTGAGCACGTTAATGCGACTGCATTATTACTAGAATTTGCACTAGAACTCGAATTTGCAAAAGAATCTATGTGCAATGTATGATGATGCTTTTGTTTGCAGACCGTACAGCACATCTTAGACGGACAGTCGTCGACAGCATGAGCGCGTAAACAATTCACGCATAATTTCATTTGCTTGATTTTGTCGAGACGCTGTGCCGGCGTAAGATCGCTGTATTCGATACATCGATATATAGAATGCATCTTTTTACAATACAAACACTCCATGGATTTTGTATTACAAGGTTTGTTTGTATTGACAACAGCTGATGATAGTGACGCCCGCTGCGGGTTTGAATTATTTGAAAATTTTGATTTGTTTGACGAAGAAGGGTTATTGACCTTTCGTGCCCCCGAGTATAATTTACACTTTTCGTGGAATTTGTTTTACACTCGGACATCTCGAGAACGCGCACTTGTTTCTCTATAAAATTGATTAAATCGTCATAAGTAGGTATCTCACTCTGTTCTATCACCCGCTCCAACTCTCGCCTAGTAACAGGGTCTAGGTTATGCAACGCGATATAAAAAAGTATAAAACTGGATAAATCCTTAATTTGCAACAACTTTAATGCCTTAATGTTTTCTTGAAATGTCTGTAAAAAATCATTAAGTCCTGACACAGATTCATTTAACAAAGGTTTGAATTTAAAAACTTTATCAAGATAAACAGTTGCTAAAGCGCGTTTATTTTCATAGCGCTTAACCAACGCGTCCCATACTATGTTATAATTGTCCGCCGAAACGGGCAATGACTTGACAATAGTTAACGCAGACCCGCTGACCGCCGTTAATAAATAGTAAAACTTCTCAATATTGGCAATCTGTTTATTGTTATGGATCAAGCTTGTAAAAGTATCGCGAAATGTAGGCCAATTTTCAAGTTTGCCATCAAACGGATACAGTTCCAATTTAGGTAACCTAGGTTTTACGGTACTACTAGAATCATCAACTTTCGTCACAGATTGTTGTTGCTGCTCATTCAAATTCATCGAAACTCCGCAAATATGATAGTATATTTCGTCGAAACTTTCGACTTCTTTGTATGAAGGAACATAATCAGGACATTGTTTTTTCTTAATGAGTACAATGTTATGATAGCTCTGTTCAAACATTTCCCGCAATAACGAAAGATCTTTAATTCGAACATTGAACTCCACACACAATTCTGGCTTATTGCTTAAACTTTTAGATATATCATACAAGGCTTGTAATCGCATAAAACACATATCTTTTGTAGTAATATGTGGTTGTAACAACTTGTCATAATCATCTTGACTCTTAGGAGGCATTTTTTATAATTATTATTCGATATGCAAATGGCCGAACGGTGTCGGTCGGTCAATTTACGTATATAATTTTCGAAAAAGTGAGTCAGAAATATCGCGTTTGAAATTGAAATAAACGTTGGATTAGGTGTAAAACTATATATAAATAGGTTCTGTGTTAGTTGTAAGTGTGAACTATTAAACTTTGTTAACAATTCGAACGAACTAACTGATATTTTTGCACGAACTAGTGGGTAGGTAGCAAAAACTAATGAGTGGATTATTTTACGTTAATTATACGATAAATACACCAAATATAGGATAATTGATATCGTAACTGGTTAATCCTGGCACGAATGACCAAAATGTTGAATACGGATAGCTCAGAATACTTTAATTTACTAAAAAAATGTTTTGCCTTTGTTGACTCACCATATACTGCGCCGCGTGTATGATTATCCAGATCCCGGGACGGATACGATGAGAACCAGCTCAACCAGCACTTTCACAGATGTTAACAATAAGTTGACACTCGTAGTAGAAAAGAATATATAGGTTTTCTGCTATTTTTGCTAATTTTCACTTAATAGGATGTGTTCCCGTGCGCAACTCAAGACGAAGGGGCGAATGTCGCTCGCTTCCGCGAGATGGCGGCACTTGCAGTCGGTGATAGGCAAAGGAAATTAACCCAAAATCCTACATTGACGATGCGCCTTATCTTTTGTGTCGTACTGTAATGTACTATAGGTGTATTTGGGGAAGACAAAGGTATATGTCGGTAAACGGTAACCAAAACCTCCACAGCGTTCCGCTTTTTAACGATGGCCGGAGACGCGGGTTACGCCAGTTTTTTTAAATATCTAATGGGCTTGCGTTTGACCGCGACCTCACCTGATGTTTAGCGATGGTGCGGTCGACGATGATACACGCTTGCCCAGCAAAAACTTATTCACTCGAGTCTTGAAAAATACCAGATTATACTTATCGATTATATTTGAAGCACTTTGCCAGTGAAAAGCTAATTTTGGTCCAGGTTTTCCTATAGGTGTAAAATTGTATGTAGGTAGATATTTTATTTATACTCCTATTTTACTGACATTCAAATAATGTAGGTTAATGTCAGGAATAATCAAAAACATTAAAAGTGAGAATAGTGTCTTTAGAAATAAACCCATAGAATTGCCATAGTATCTAGGAGCTGACCTGTCCCAGCAGACGGCACCCGTTCACGAGCATGATGCGAGCATCAGCCATTGCTTAGCTCAACCATATTGAAGGGAATTTGACAACCCGATATTAACGCCACCATTAGCGTGACATTTAAGTGAGCATTAAATTAATATATTTGTCAAAAAAATATTTACTGATCATTTTGAACAGTCGGTTCATCCCGATATTTTTGACGCTGACTGACTTTTTGTACTTACTTCTTACAGACTCATAAATTGCGTCTATCAGTGGACGACTTGATTCCGGGCGGAGAGCCGTCTAGCAAGTCCAAGAAGAGTAAAAGGAAGCGGTCGCCTTCACCACCGCCGCAGAAACAAGGAAAGAGGAAGAGGTATGAAGCACTTGTTCAAAAACTTTTGTATACATTATTTTCTCTCTGCTATAATACAGACAGAGTAATTGAAAGCACTAACTTTGTAATAGGACCGTTAACAACGTTTGTTCTACGAATTTTCATAATTCGAACTTTTTTGGTTCTTAAAAAAATATTAAATTACTCTATAATTTGTATATTCTAAACGGCCAATGAGAGACCGGCCAGGGGTCGCTTGGGCTGGGCTGCGTATCTAGTACCAACGCGAACGGGCTTGCGGCATAATATGCTATCATCATTCATTTCAGCCGAAAGACGCCCACTGCTGGACATAGGCTTCCCCCAAAATGAGGGGATATGCCATAATCGCCACGCTTGGCAGGCGGGTGGGCGATCGCAGCTGTTTGGTTAAATACTCAGAGAACGCTGCTGCCCATTCTCTGGTGAATCCCTTAGTCACCTTTTACGACACCCATGAAAAGATATAGGGTGGTGCAATTCTTTACGTCCGGCACCACACGGAACACCATCTTGCACATAGACAATATTCGAAATTATTCATATTAATATAATGTCACACACAATAAACTAAACTCGTATAGCTCAAAAATTTAGTGATATTTTAAACGCATTTTCTCAGCGGCCACACTATAATTAATGTTTTTTTTATCAGTCGTAATACTACGAAGCGGCGGGAAAATGACGTTGACGAAGAAGAAGATAATGCATCCAGAGACAACACCGATGCTGCGCCCACGCCAGAGAATGAACGAGCGGTCGAGAGTTAGTATACGTCCAATGCACTTTACAAGTGGACACTTTACAGGATTTCATGATTATTATCTTTAAAAAAATTGAAGCATCCACAGGTTAATTGTTTAGGGATGGATATAATATTCCATCAGGTAAGGAGACAATGAAGATGATTAAAATGTGAAGCGGAATTTTAATTAAGTAAAATGATGGAACGACACGCGTTTTTCTTTGTGTCGAGCTCTTTGCTCGAAAGAAGAAAAAAGAAAGATTTTTTTTTATTTCACACAACTGAGACACATACAAAAGAAAAGATATACATGAACAAGAAATAGATTTAGTGAAGAACAAATTGAGGAAATTAAATATTAATTGCAAAGGACGTGTGGACTTGAGGTTGAGCAGTGTTCCATATACTATGCGGCTTAAAGTAACACCTCCAACCCTGCTTTAAGATCCGGTAATGGTAATATACCATGCTTTTGTCTCATAGTCATATAACAAAAATACAGAACATTATTTATTTATTTATAGCGTCTATAGTTAACCCTAAAAGTTATCTCACCCTCTAAAAAGCATAGTGTATAATCAGCCAAATTTAAGCGCTGTTCACACATATCCAGCTCGAGTCCTTCAGACCTTCTGGGCCGTGGTTCTTTTTATGGTGTTTTGTGACACTCACGTCAGGTGACCGGCCCAATTTTGTACGCACAGGACCACGTCCCAAATATGGCACGGATAGTTTTTTAGTTAGAAGCCGTCTCCAACTCAGTTGAGTGGCGGCTAGCAAGGTGTTGTCATAAATTGAGTGTTTGTGTGGTTAACCCCTTAGCGCCCGCAGGCCCCCCGGCGGCGGAGCCCCCCCCGCCCGAGGCGCCCGGCACGCCCGCCCCGCCGCTCGACCAGCACGACGACTCGCAGGGCAAGCACAGCGACTCCAACACGCAGGTAAACTGCACGATCCTCATGTGACTAGTTCGTGCGGGATGGTAAGGCAATAACGGACATTGACCCCTCATTGCTAACGCATTCTGTCATGTCAACGATAACTATGTATTCGTGTTCCAAATTCTCGAATTCATGTTCCAAGTGTTCGAATTCCATATATTCGAATTATTCCGAGAAACGTGTAAAATTATTATCACTGGCGTATCGTGGTAGTAGCCATGTTGACAGCAAGGCAGGTCACTGCATAGCAAGACGTGTGTAACTAATAAAATACCAGCTAGGACATTAACGATGGATTAGTATGGATTTTGATATCTATATAAATTTTAACTTCGGGATAAAAGTCGGGTCAATATCCGCTAGTGCCATGTTATCCTGTACGAAATTTAGGGTGTGTATGGTGTGTACAGCTGGCGAATACGCAGCTCGCGTGCAGCGCACGTGTAGTGCGTTCGACAGATCTGTACACACCCAAACACCGGTGCCGATACCAACATCCAAACATCATTGAAAAAGCACAGATTAAGTGAAGAAATGTTAAATTAGTCGTATGGCCTTTTATTTACGGAAAAATAGTCCGTGACCTGTAGCGATGGCGACTAAATTCACGTTGGAATCGAGCAAGTGTATATTAATATATTTTTTTAAATGTGTTTTGTTACACAGAATCAGTGCCAACGTATGTATGGCTAATATCAATATTAATCCAATAAAATAATCTGATCAAAGACTATATAGCAAACGGTCGACAACGCATGATCAAGATCAAGATATTATCACTAGCAATCGTTGGTTCCACGTTTTGTTTCTCCGAAGCATCTTGCAATAGTGAAACCTTTGAGAAAAAACTGTGAATAAGCACTTAATTTGTTTGCTACTCCGTGACACGAAAACTGTATTACAGTACGCGTAATATAACAGTGCCGCTGTTAAGTGAGAAACAGGTGGCTGCGCAGTAGTCAATTTAGCAACCAAATCAGTAGCGCGCATGCGCGGTAATGGCGGCAAGACTCTGATAGGTTGTTCATCTGAACAACAAGATGGTGGGAGATTGCATGTTCTTGCTGTCTCAGTCATTTTTAATGTTCAATGCATCTTTATGTCCTGCTCACACTTATTACGGCACTGTACCTGCGCGGCCATTCGCAAAGCCTGGTATCAGAGCGGTATAGTATATTACGCGTACTGTACATTGACATAGATTTACGGACGAATTCTCAAACGCAACTTTACCTTAAGTCAGGTTAAAGGCAGGTTTATACTGAGACAGTGACTGTCCACAGCGTCGCTGTTGCGACAACGTTGACGGGTTTGTGGCTCCATGTGAACATATGTTCGTGTCAGTTAAATGCTGGCAGACAGCGCTGGATCGAATAAAGCATTTTTAGGGTTCCGTACCCAATGGTTGCCAACGGGACCCTATTAGTCTCGCTACGCTGTCCGTCCGTCCGTCTGTCTGTCACAGGGCTGTATCTTTGTAACGATAATAGATAACCAGTTGAATTTTTTACAGAATATGTATTACTATGGTGCCTATCACGACAATACTAAAAACAAAAAAGTCTAAAATCAAAGGGCGTCCCCATACAAGAAACCTCGAAAAACGTGCATTTTTTCAATGTTTTTGTTCCATCTCTATCTTCATAAAGTTAATACATACCAGCCTCAAACTTGGTCTGATTATATTGCATACTATGTAGTTCAACACTAAAAATAGGGCAAACATGTAAGTGGTACCTACGTAAGAAAGAGGTGCAATAATTCATATTTCGCGCACAATGCGTTGATGTCTTTTGATGAACTCTCGTAAGTCGTAAATTAAATCAGTTTCTAAGGAGTATAAGGTCAATGGGTGGTAGGAACCCTTAATGTGCGAGTCGACTCGCACTTGGCCGATTTTTTTCCGCCAGCAGCGCTGTCGACAGTCACAGTCTCCAATATAATCCTACCTTTGGTCTCATGCTGTCACTGTCACTCTAAGGTGTATTGTAGCGACAGAACGACGTTTAAGAACGTCTTAAATTTAAGTGCTGTTTGAGAGTTTGGGTGATTTTCTGATAAAATTATACCCGTTTTTCAGGCTACTTATTGAACTAAAATAATATTTACAGACAACGTGGATATGAAAATACGACAATAAATTAAACCACGATTATTACTAGTCTACAGAAGCATTTTAAACACATAAATAAGTTTTTTATCGAAAATAAAAATAAACTTTTTTTTTTATCAAAATAAATATTAAAACATCGAAATAATAGGTAACACCATTTGTAATCATCTGTAATCATTGAGAAAGAGTGTTTAAAATTATATGGACTCGCACAGGTCTTTGACCTAACGATCTTTGCCTAAAAAAATGGTCCTACATTCAAAATTAATGAAATTAAAATAATTTCCTGTGGCTAAGCTATTAACTGGATTTGATTTTTTTTATACGATCAGAGGCACGTCCTCTGTACGTGGTTTTATTTAATGTCGTATTGTCATATCCACCCTGTATACATACCTAAATATGTTACACAGGAAATGCTAACTAAAGAGGAGTTAGAAGACAATGTGACGGACCAGACACATCACATCGTGGTGCCGTCGTACTCGGCGTGGTTCGACTACAACTCCATACATACCATCGAGAAGCGAGCTCTGCCTGAGTACTTCAACGGGAAGAACAAGTCTAAAACGCCCGAGATTTATTTGGCATATAGGTAAATATTGTGTGCATTAAAAGAAAAAAATCATCATATTCAGTCTCAACAATCCCACCACTGGGCGTAGATCTGCTGTTTTACATACCAACTACTCCGCCAATTATGCTACTTTGTAACTCCGATTGTTACCAGACCAAATTATGAAGATCTATAAATTATCAAATCCAGATTTTTTACTGCCAGGTCAATATTATGTAATCCCACGCTCATCGATACTGCTGAAATCTTATCCTATGCTCAAAAATGGGACGAGGGGAAAGAAAATGCAACTTTATGCATTATCTGCAGTGTCGGGTGTTGGTAACATTTCGGATTGTGGAAGTTTATCATCATCATCCTCCGAGCCTTCTCCCAATTATATGGGGGTCGGCTTCCAGTCTAGCCAGATGCGGCTGAACATCAGTATTTTACACGGAGCGACTGCCATCAGACCCCCGCAACCCAGTTACTGGGTAATACCGACATTCGGAGGTTAGACCAGTTGTCAGACTTTCAGGCTTCTGACTACCCGTAACGACTGTCATAGATATTCGTATGACAACTGGGACCGACAGCTTAACGTGCTCTCCGAGGCACGGAGGGGTTTCGAGGTATAACGAAACGGTCACCCATCCACAGACTGACCGCGGCAAGTGCAGCTTAACCTTGCAGATCGTACAATCCGCGCAGTCGTTGCTTCGCTACGAGCCCCTCTGGATTGTGGAAGTTTATATTCATTGAAAATCGCAACACGGGATCAGTTTGGGTCGGCAGTTCGGCCACACATTCTGAGAAGGTTAATGAAGATGGTTAGGAATCTGTGCGTATTTGATGACTGCAATATGACTGAAGGGCCGCTCAGGTACAGTCGGAGTGAGCAGGACGTCCCCGCCATTTTGCTGCCATTACCGCGCATGCATGCTATCGAATTGGTTGCAAAAATGACTATTGTGCAGCCACCTTTTGCGCACTTCACAGTGGCAAAGTTATTTTACACGTTTATTGCAAGTAATGTATTGTGTTCATTGATTTTTTTTCAGGAACTTCATGATCGACACGTACCGGCTGAACCCGACGGAGTACCTTACAAGCACAGCGAGTCGCCGCAACCTAGCGGGCGATGTGTGCGCTATCATGCGAGTGCACGGCTTCCTGGAGCAGTGGGGCCTCATCAATTATCAAGTACGGTTAAAGATCTTTACTTTCTCAAAAGAATTACAAATTAACTCGGAGAGAAAACATAAACTTAAAAGTAAAAAATATGCCACTAACCGTAGCTCAAAAAATAAAGTAGGTATACATTGCGTTGACTTTGCTTGAAAACATATAACATTGATACTTATCTAAATATCAAATACTTTTGGCCTACCTGTTTTAGAAAGAAGAAGAAAGAAAGAAAAAATATTCATTTGCTTCAAAAGTGACGCATAAGTTAGTACAACATTCTGTTTTCAAAGGCAGTGATAGCCTAGCAGTTGAACGTTGAAGTGGCCACATTTCATTTATTTATTTATTTCCAAGAATATTATTTTATATATGTATGTATTTATTCGAATACTAGCTGTTACCCGCGGCTTCGCCCTCGTGGATGTCGTTTATCGCGCATCCCTCGGGAACTGTTTATCTTCCCGAGATAAAAAGTAGCCTATATGTTATCCGGGTTATGTTCTATCTGTGTGCCAAATTTCATCTAAATCCATTCAGCTCTTACAGCGTGATTGAGTAAAAAAACATCCAAACATCTTCACACAGATTTTCACATTTATAATAATAGTAGGATTTAAATGTGAAATGTTTATAAAATTAATGATCAATTAAATATCGTCACTCGTGGAGGCTCTTTTAATGCACCCCAACAAAACAAAACTTCCCTAATTGGTGAAAATTAAATGCGGGCGGGCCAGCCTCGCCCATCGTACCGTAGAGTCGTTCAAAGCATTTTGTTTTGAAAATGTATCACCGGTTTTTTGGAAGCTGATACCGATTCTTTGTTTACACTTACAACTGGTGTAATCTGTTTCTCGTATGTAGTATGTAAATAAATCAATGAAACTGTGTTTATTTCCAGTTGGAAGCGGAATCCCGTCCCACGGCGATGGGTCCGCCGCCCACGTCGCACTTCCACGTGCTGTCCGACACGCCGTCCGGCCTGCAGCCGCTCGTCACGCGGCCCACACAGCCCAGACCCGGTATGTTTTTACATATCGTCCCACTGCTGGCAATGGGCCTCTTCTCAGAATTATAAGAATTAAGCTTTTCCACTGCAGTGGAGAGGAGCGGAGCGGCGAAATTGCATAGTAAAATTAACGTCTTTGCTCCTCCCGTTCCTATCCAGTAGGTCTACTCGCGTTTTACGAACGACAAACGAAGTACGAACTTTCGTTCCGACTGATACTTACATAATAAAGATAGACACATAAAAAAGGCACAATTAAGATAGACTACGGTTCATAGTCGTATACAATTTACCGGAGATGAGAAAAACAAACGTCAAAACACGATCATCGCATTCGATAAGGGAACGATGGTTGACCGGAGTAGCAAATTGTGCGATGAATCGTACGATTTATCGAATATCGTCGAACGGGAGTAGACCCCCTGTACATAATGTGAAAGAATTAAATCTCCGTATAATGATAGTGTGTTGTTGAATTTAATCTTTCATAGCGTCAATAACAGTGATACGTGTAATGTACTCGGCGCATTCATAAATCGGTCGTTAATATTTTTATTTAAAACCTGAGTTCATGTTGTCTACGGAATATTGACAAGACTACAGCTTTTCAAAGTTTCTGTTTCCAACACAGACACGGAGGAAAATGTCTCGGATGAGAACGTAAATCACGTATTGAAACAGGTTTGCTGAGAAATAATCTTGAGTAGAGATGAAACGGCTATCTATATATATATGAATATCCAGCCTCATTTAACTATCTGGCTGGATACCGGATAGTAGGTCAACCGATACCGGATTTACAATAAATTGCGAAAATGTCAAAACATTTACATAATGTACTCTAAACACAAATAAAACCACAATATCATCGAATTAAAACGACGTTTATTATTCATTTTAACAAAAACAAAAGTTGTCGTACCTAAAGACCTAAGGGCAAATTATCCCACCGATCGTCCGTGCCTCACCTTCGCGGGCTGGCTCAGATCTACTTATATATGGTACAACACGCTCTATGGCAATGTTCGGCCGAATATCTGGATTATAGGATAGCCGGATATTTGCTATCCGGCCAAACAGCTATCCGTTTCATCTCTAATCTTGAGTGACTGATGTAGAAAACAAAATATTAATAAATTATTGTTTGTTTAGCGGAGAATGTGCCGAAGGTGGAGCCAGGTCTTCCCAACGGTGCCGAAGCGGGCGCCGCTGCTGCTCCGCCCGCGCCCCCCATCAAACCCGAGCCGGCACTGGACATTGCCCCCGCGCCCGGACTCAAGCTTGATCAGGTACTTACACCCACATGTTATGTTATCGTTTAAGACTGAACTTATTTGAGATTTGAATTAGTAATACAATTTATAAGATCATTCAAAAAAATAATAAAGAAAATTGGACATAATATTGAGCCCTGTGGAACTCCACGTGTTATATTAATCAACTTAGATTTGGCCACAACTTCTTGTCCGTTTACAATATTATTAATTTCTACGAATTGCTTTCTGTTGCTTAAATATGACTTTATGAGGCTCAAGACATTACCCCTAATTCCATAAAACAAAGCAACACGGATGGTGTACTATTGTTCTGTGAGTAAGCAACGATATTGTGTTAGTACCGCGGAGGGCCGCGCGGGCGCGAGTGGACGGAGCAGGAGACGCTGCTGCTGCTGGAGGCGCTGGAGCTGCACCGCGACGACTGGAACCGCGTGGCGGCGCACGTGGGCACGCGCACGCAGGACGAGTGCATCCTGCACTTCCTGCGCCTGCCCATCGAGGAGCCCTACCTGCACGACGCGCACTCCGGTACGCACACTACTGCTCAGCGCCCTCATTTTAAAATTAAACATTTTTTCTCCCACTTGCTCGGAAATTGATTCATTATTCAAAAAAAACCGGCCAAGTGTGAGTCGGACTCACGCAGTAAGGGTTCCGTACCACCCATCGATAGGATACCCCATAGAAACTGATTTAATTTACGAGAGTTTATCAAAAGACATCAACGAACGTAAATGTGAATTTTTGCATCTCTTTCTTCCGTAGGTACCACCATAAATGTCTATGTTTATCCTGTTTTTAGTATTTGTTGCTAAACTACATAGTATGCACTATAATCAGACTAAGTTTGACGCTGTTATGTATTGCCGTTTTGAAGATAGAACAGGAACAAAAACGTTGAAAAAATGCATGTTTTTTCGAGGTTTCTTGTTTCGGGACCCCTTAGTTTTTTTTTGTTTTTAGTATTTGTCGTGATACACCTCATAGCAACACATATTCTGTGAAAATTTCAACTCGTTATCTATTACCGTTACAAAGATACAGCCCTGTGACAGACAGAGGGACGGACGGTCGGACGGACGGACAGCGTAGCGAGAGTAATAGGGTCCCGTTTGCACACTTTGGGTACGGAACCCTAAAAAAGAATACATCAATCTGCTCTCTTCCGTACGCAACGAAATAACAGGCCAGTAATATCCAACACGACAATAATAGAAATTGCTGGACAGTTTTTATTTTTTAAATTATGCTACCGAGGTTTTTAAGTATACACTTACATAAATTAGGTGTTTTTAGGTACAAAATATTTATCATTATAAAGGCTGAATGTGCATCTTTTTATAAAAACTTTGAAAATAGAACAAGAACCGCGCGCGGACGAATTGGCGCGAATGAAAAAGAGAAAAGTACTATACAAGTCTCGGCCGAAATAGCAATTAACGGCCTCGTTTATTTAAAAATGACTTGACTGGTGCCTCGTCCTTTTAAATTCACTTTGGAAGTACTCGGCTTCACCTCGTACTTCCAATATTACTCGGCTTCACCTCGTACTTCCAATATTACTCGGCTTCACCTCGTACTTCCAATATTACTCGGCCTTCAATTGCTTCATTTCAGGCCTCGACAGTAATGTACAATTTTTTTTTCTTTCTTCATGCATCCTTTCTTCGCGTTATTGTATTATTTACTTCTGATAGCGCCTTGACTTCCATAATACAAGTTCTACTTATTTT
Source organism: Asteroscopus sphinx (assembly GCA_949699075.1). Taxonomy (NCBI): domain Eukaryota; kingdom Metazoa; phylum Arthropoda; class Insecta; order Lepidoptera; family Noctuidae; genus Asteroscopus; species Asteroscopus sphinx. The sequence continues at coordinate 11,661,931 of OX453022.1, read as the reverse complement.
GGAAGTCAAGAGTTCAATTTCTTGTAACATAACACATAACATAACATCACGCCTGTATTTCCCCGAAGGGTTAGGCAGAGGTGTATATTAGTATACCCACATTTCGCCAGTTATGTTATCAGTCCCATGCAATAGGGGGCGAGCCTATTGCCATTAACCGGGCACAAATTCAGACTCCGGGCTGCTACTGATAATTTCCTATCGAACCAAGGACCGATCGCCGTAGATAAGAGAATACGAAAAGCATTGTTTTGATCGAAACTTAACTACTACTGCACTTCTTTAGTTACGTGAATGTCAGTACTGCCCTACAGTACTGCTGCAGTGTCGCATAGGCTGGGGGCCATTACTGCGGGAACTGCCTTGAGGATACGGTGTAGCATAAACTGGCGGAATGCCCTGCTTGGGTCACGCAGCGTAAAGGACGGATCCACAAGAGCACGTCCGAGACGGTTCAAATAAAACAAGGAGCTGGGAGATTAATACGATACCGCTTTAATACATTCGTTTCTTTTTGCGTACATAAGTAAGAGCTTACTACCGCAAGTTGGAAATCGCAAAATATCAAACAAAGTGCAATAACATCTGTCTGGCCCTTGTGCCCCTCATAAATAAATCCTTGATCCGCCCTTGCGCAGCGTTGTGATCTCATCAATGCAATAAGCAGCAGCGATCTCTCGCTTCCGTCTGTGGTTCTGCCCATGGTCAGGAGCGACGAGAGCACTTGCAAAGGAGTCGTCTCCTACTGCGAGGAGGTGATGCTTGCGTAGGAGGCGGCGGAGAGGGTTCGAGAGGCAAAGACCTCTCTTCCCACCCGCAGGAGACTGACCGGGAGCCACAGGAGGGCGTACGCCGACCCATAGCCACCGTAGGAGTGGGCCTGCGGGTTTTTATAGGAACACCGTGGTGATTTTAGTCGGTAAGAGTACGACACTGCCTCCAGATTCTCAGTACGGAGTGCATCCAAGAAGATTTTCCCACGTAAAAAAGGTTTCACAAATTGACAAACATTCCTGACATCACCTAGATTTTTTGTGGTAGTCGTAATTTTATTATTGTTTTTGTTTAGGTGGTGTGTTAGGCCCCCTTGCCTACCAGCCGATACCGTTCAGCAAGACTGGCAACCCTGTGATGAGCACCGTCGCGTTCCTCGCGTCTGTAGTGGATCCGCGCATCGCGTCCAAGGCGACCAGAGCTGCCATGGAAGAGTTTGCCGCTATAAAGGTCAGATTTTAAGCTATGAATGGTTTTGTCCTCACAGGAGAGCAAACTCCAAGTAATCCAATCTCTCAAGCAATCTGTAGTAGGAACTGATTGCGCATACAGAAACAAAACAAAAGCAAAAAAACCGGCCGTGTGTGTCGGACTCACGCAGTAAGGGTTCCGTACCACCCATCGACCTGATACCCTTTGATTTTAAGACTTTATTTTCAGTATTTGTCGTGATAGGGGTCAACAACATAACATAACAGTTTCGCCAGCCTATACTAAAAAAAGAAAGAAAAAAGACGTGTGGCACTCGGAGACTGCCGCGGTGAAGCTATTGCATAGCATTTTTTATGTAAATACAAAGAGGAGGTGCCCTAACGCCGAAACTCTAAGCAGGCATGAGTCACCAGATTGCGGGGCGAAGAGGGGGATTACGCATGCGCAGTAACGCCGATACAACCAATGCCACCTAGGGGCGATTTGCAGAACTAAAGAGACAAGCGCGATATTTCAAAAAGTCATTAAAAGTTCTGCTATTCATCGATAGATGGCAAAACTAAAAAGTATCACCGCTGTGCCGGTCGGAGTGGGGGGTGTTAGGTTATTTTCGTTACGGAATTTCTGGATTCGGTCTCCACGCTCAAGGCCCGCGATAGAAGCTATGCAATAGCTTAAAAAGCGAGAGTAATAGGGTCCCGTTTGGCACCTTTGGGGTACGTAACCCTAAAATACAATAACGTGATTTACTGTTAGTAACAAATATGATCATTGCACGCCGCAGCTGTGTCAATGAAGTCCCCTCTGAGCAATTACACTTGGTCGCTAACACGAATTCGGATGCCAATGGAATTCGAGCTAACGACCAGGTGTAACAACACAAAGCACTGTTCCTAAACCACCAAATTTATACATACATACATACATATTATCACGCCTGTTTCCCATTGGGGTAGGCAGAGACTATGGATTTCCACCGGCTACGATCCTGACACACCTCTTTCGCTTCATCTACGTCCATTAACCTCGTCATGCATGCTCGTCGGTTTAGAGAACTCTTAACCTGGCATTTTTTGAGAACATCCGCGATTTGATCGCGATACGTTCGCCGAGGTCGTCCCCTTCCAACTCTTCCATCCACACTCGCTTCGTATACTTGTTTCGTCAATCTCCTCTCTTCCATCCTCTCTATATGTCCAAACCATCTTAACATACCTTTCTCAATCTTTGTCACTACATCTTCTTTCACTCCACAACGCTCCCTTATCATGTTATTCCTTACTTTATCTCTCAAAGTTACACCACACATACTTCTCAAAGCTCTCATTTCTACTGCATTTATTCTGCTTTCATGTTTCTTCTGCCATACCCAACTTTCACTACCATACATAAGTGTAGGCACTAACACTCCCCCATGAACAGCCAGCCGTGCCTTTTCCGTCACTTTGCGGCTGTTCATGAAGGTGTGTAGTGCCCCATTCACCTGATTACCAGCACTCACTCTCCTTTCAATGTCCTTCACATGCTTGCCATCTCTCGTAAACATGGAACCCAGGTATACAAAATCTTTCACTTGTTCCACCTTTTCGTCACCTATCAAAATATTGCACTCTGTCATAACTTCTTCCTTTTCAAAAACCAAAACTTTTGTCTTACTAACATTAACTTTCATACCTTTACTCTTCAAAGCACCATCCATAATTGTTACCATCTTCTGTAACTCCCCCTCCGACGATGCAAGGATAACTTGATCATCGGCATAGAGGAGACATTTGACGAGTAACCCATTCATTTCTAAACCATTTTCACTCTCCAATTTACCAATTTTATATCTGGTACCATCAGTATTCTACGCAAATAAATGATTCTTTCTTTCTTTCTTTAAATGAAAGACGTAGATTACGCCCGTCTTCGAATAAATTCAACTAGCTTGGTCGTTTTGGGTACTGGAATAATACACTAAACTGCATATCAATAGTAATGGTAATTAAATTTAAAAAAGTCAAACAGTAATTAAAGTTTTTTTAGTATTTGTCGTGATAGGAGTCATAGTAACACATTTTCTGAGAAAATTTCAACCAGCTACCTGTTATCGTTTAAAACAGTGGTTCCCAAACTTATTTTGTCTACTCGAAAGTCGAGAGTTCAGTCGGTGTCTAAGAGTCCTCCTAGCTAGATGAAATTACAAATCGCCCCCCAAGCCTTTATACAACGCCCCCATTTTTTTTCTGGGTCTCTTACCGCCCCCCCTTTAGGCCTGCAGTGGCCACAAGGGGGCGTTATCGCCTACTTTGGGAATGTCTGGTTTAAAAGATACAGCCCTGTGACAGACAGACGGACGGGCGGACAACGTAGCGAGAGTAATAGGGTCGCGTTTGACACTCTTTGGGTACGGAACCCTAAAAAGGCTATAACAACATTTGACACTCTGCAAATGATAACTTATGGACCACAAGTCTGACACAAGAGGTTTTCTACTGCTTGCTAGTGCTCCAAAAAGGTCTCTTTGGCACAATAAATATATAGCTAAAGCAGTACCGAAACTACGTACAAACGATCGAAACGACACACTCACACAGACGCACGCGTCAGCAAGACTCCTATGCGGGTTTTTGTACTGACAGCACTGCGAGCTCCGCTTAAAACCTTGTTGAGGCGTGCGTCTGTGTGAGTGCGAAGAATCGAGCATTGGTACGTAAGTTTCTATACTGTTATATTTATATATTTACTGCTTTTGGTGTGTGTAGTCCGCCGACCCACAATAAGCCATTGACCGCACCATCACTTACATCAAGTGCGGTGGCGGTCAAACGCAAGCCTATTAGAAAAAAAATAAAGCCAACGTAGTGGAGTAGTTTAGTAGTAGTAGAGCTCCTTTGTGAAAGAGCTCGTCCGGGGAAGTACTACCACCGTACCTACTTCTCCGCCAAATAGTGATGCTTGCATTGCTGTGTTTCGGTCTGGAGGGTACGGGTGCCGTTGAAATTACAATCACATGAGACTTTCCATCTTCATGTCTCAGTTTGGCGAACCGACTTGCGGTACCATTTAGGCAACAGCCTAGGTGGTATTGCAGTTGTTATGGGCAAATGTAACCGGTTAACATCAGGTGGGCCTTTAGCTCGTTTCGCCATCCTATACTATAAAAAAAAAACTAAAACCTGAACTTTTCTCATTTTGAGAAGAGACCCGTGCATAGGAGTGGGCAGTAATAGGCTAAATATGTTTTAATTTATGTTGCTATTGTGGATTCATATTTTCTAAAGACATTCAGAGTTTTCTCTGGCCGCGACCTAAGTTTAGTTACAATTTTTCTCTTTACTTGTCTGTCAGTCCTTTAGTAATTATTAGCTGACGCCCGCGGCTTCGCCCCCGTGATATACATTTATAATATCAGTAGGATAAAAATAACCTTGTATACAGGACGAGGTACCGGCTGCCATGATGGAGGCACACGTGAAGGCGGCGGGTGCTCACGGGCCGGCCGCCGCTCTGGCCGCCACCGGCATCGCCGGCACCGCGCCTGAACTCTCACCCACCGGTAATGTTACTGCATTTCTACTTCTTCATTAGTTCATCATCATCATCATTTCAGCCGAAAGACGTCCACTGCTGGACAATGTCCTCCCCCAAAGGGGGGGGAAATGCCATAATCGCCGCGCTTGGCTGGCGGGTTAGCGATCGCAGTTGGTTGTTTAAATACTCAGAGAACGCTGCTGCCCATCCTCTGGTGAATCCCTTAGTCGCCTTTTTCGACACATATGAGAAGATTTTAGGTCGCAGTGACATAAGGGACTTGCAAAGACCTTACCTCTTTTTCCAAAAAAATAAAATAAAATAATAAATATGAGAAGAGAGACGGTGGTGCAATACGTACGGCACCATACGGAAAAAAAATAAAAAATCATATTAGTTAATTAAATTAGTTCATTTCCTTTGATATTGAAAGAAAGTTGTTTTCCACTAGGTCAACATACTGTACAGATTACAAGAGACAAACCGTATTTTTTTTTTTCAATTTCAAGCCCTATAAATTAAAGTTTTGTAATAGGTGATCAGATTCGCAGATTGTTCTCGTGGAACGATAGCTCTAGTCTTAACCCCTTGTCTGCCTAAACGTGGATCCACGCGAGACATAATGGAATTATAATTGTGTATGGAATTGCGGCGTACAAGAGCCCCGTCCATTTCCTTCCGCATGCCACGCAAAATTGTTCTGATTGTCTATTGCTGTACATACATATATTTTGGTGCAAGTAGATTAGTTTCTGCACAGCCAGTCCAAATTTGTATGACGTTTCTAACTGCCACCAGCTTAAGGCATTTGTCCCACAATCGATTCCTGACTGGCGATCGACTGTTTTCTCGCTCGAGAAACGTACAATTTATGTATGATTCCGTGGAAATAAAAGAGATACATTATATAATATATTAAGAGTTGATTGCTGACTGTTTTATTTGCCGGCGACAACTCTTTCTCCACTAGTTAATCAGCGACAAGAATTGTCAATGAATAACTCGCTCAGCGATGATCCCTTGGCGATCAGAACACTCGCTGAGACTTTCTAGCTCACCTTGCTCCTCGCAACGTCGGCGGTTGGACAAGTGCCTAAACTGTAAAAGAGTAAGAACTCGTTGATGAATGATCTCCCTGTTTCATCAACGCAGCCTATCGCAGTCCACTGCTGGGCATAGGCCTATCCCAAACTGCGCCACAGCACTAGGTCCTCCGCCTTCCGTGTCCTGTCCACCCCAGATACCTTCAGGTCGTCAGTCCATCTGGGTGGAGGGCGCCCTACGCTACGTTTTCCGTACCGCGGTCCGCACTCAAGGAGTCGTCTGCTCCAATGGCCATCGGTCCTTCCACAGACATGGCCAGCCCACTGCCACTTCAGCTTGCTGATCCTACAAGCTATGTCAGTCACTCTGGTTCTTTTCCAGATAATCTCATTACGGATCTTATGCTTTAAAGTAACTCCAAATGTAGCTCGCTCCACATTCCCTCCCACATGTCTTACCATATCACTTTGTTTGATTGTTCCAAAAATATTCCATGTTATCCTGAAATGTTCAGGTGAAGCAAAGAAGGAGGGCACATCAGACATCAAGGCCGAGCCCATGGAGGTAGAGGAGGGTGAGGTCAAGGTGAAGGAGGAGCCGGCGGAAGCGCCCGCCACAGCAGAGCCTGAGCAAAAGGAGCCCAAGGAAGAACCCGCGTCGCAGCCCGGTAATATGTGTAACCAACTGGCATTGTTTAAACTAAGCACTGTGTCTGATCAAAAAGAACCATCAAATCATAATGTAATCCGTCTCATACATTAGTGTATAACATTCAGAAGTAAGTTTCGCGGAAGTCTATTTATAGGAACTTTGGCAATATTTTTAGATAAAGGAAACTTATACAACATGTAACAGAATGAACGCAAGACCTGAAAGTGCTTTGTTTAGAATCACTAGGAGAATCGATTAGTATGGTTTTTATACCACGTTACATTAAAAATAAAAATAAACTGTTTGGATACTAAGGATAAATAGTTTATCATCGGATCCCGAGGAAGTCCTTGAGGTCCAGGAAGACCAGCGAAATGGGTTTCGGTGTGTCAAGTTACCCCTACACGGCACGACTCCAGGTTACAGCATCCTGCAGCTATTCAGCAAACAACTCGGGAACCATGTAGTTTTTATGTTTTTTTCCAGAAATGGGCCGTTTAATCAGTGAATTAACTTTGATGAACACCGGCCTAATTGGGGTGTCTGAGTGAGGTCTTGCGTTCATTCTGTTACATGTTGTATTAGACAGTGGAATGACTTAACATTTCAGAAATAACTTTCTATTCACTGGGTTTTATTGATTACTGGAAAACATACAATACATTTATACGAGAAGTCGTGAACTTGGCTCCCTTGCCTTCAGTACTTGGTATCTTAATGAAGCTGGTTTTTCGTCACGTATCTAAATAAAAATTATCGGTCAATATCTTTTTTATGAAACAGAAAAAACCGAAGCTCCAGCGGCTGTGGACGCTAAGCTACAATCTGCAGCAGCGGCAGCATTAGCCGCGGCCGCCGTCAAGGCCAAGCACTTAGCGGGCGTCGAGGAGCGGAAGATCAAGTCACTGGTCGCGTTACTGGTGGAGACGCAGATGAAGAAGCTGGAGATCAAACTGAGGCACTTCGAGGAACTGGAAGCGACCATGGAGAGAGAGCGGGAAGGTAATATCAGTAAACAAACGAAAAAATTGATATAATCTTATTACCCAACTTCCACTGTACAGTCATCGTCAAAAATACCGGGACGAACAGACTGTTCATAAAACTTTTTAACAAAAAATTGAACCGACGAAAACAGAAACTGAAAAGCGAAAAATAACCAATTATGAGTCGGCGCCAAACAAACTTTTAACAAGCAACGTGCATGCAAGTGGCCGAGCGGAGAATGAATTTTTGGAAAGTTATTGTTTATCGTTGAAAATTTCACGTTGTATTTGATGTTACGTTGTTTTTATTATTTATTTTAAGTAATTTAATGATCTTCGTTGATTGGTTGTTTGGCGCCGACTCATAATTGGTTATTTTTCATTTTTTTGTGGTTAAAATCTAACTCCAGGTCTCCATTATGTCGTAGTGTCTAGAACTATATTTATGTGTGTCAAGTTTCAACAGAATCAGTTAACAGGTAAGAATTCAGTGGGTGAACAAGCACTCATCCCCTGTTTTCCCACCCTTAGGGTTGGATTTTGATTTTGAAATTTAAATGGGACCAACTTCGAGATATACCCTATCCATTAAAAAAAAAGAATCCTCAAAATTGGGCCACTCCGTAAAAAGTTATGCGTGGTCATACATAAAAAAAAATATATATATATATATACACCGTGGCCCAAAATAACGTTGACAAAATTAAAATACTAATATTTCAGAAATGGAATACTTTGCCTCCTCTTTTGTTTTTCTTAATTGTTAACTCATTCTTTGGCGTCATTTTAACATTATTTGTTAGCTAAAAAAAATAAAAATAAAAAACATATTTCACTGTGTCAGTGCAACATGAAGCCATAATTTCATTGCATGAGCGTCGAAAGAGGCAGTGCGAAATCGCAAATCTTGGTGTTAGTCGTCAGTTACTTTCTTCGGCAATTAAACGCTATAATGAGCTCGGTAACATCGGAGACCATCCTAGGAGAGGACGCAAGATAACTGTAGAACTTCTAGGAACCGACACATTATCAAACAAAGATTAGTTCGTAATCCACAGACCAAGGTGAGGAAAATGTCGCGAGACTTGGGGATTAGTTGCTCCACCATACAGCGTATAGTAAAACGTGATCTACAATTGATACCATATAAACTCAGAAAATCACAATTGCTTACGGACAAAGACAAAAAAGTTTGTCTCGAGAGATGTCGTTTGCTTAAACAACGATCCGCAGCGTCAAATTGAAAAAATATCGTAATTTCAAATGAAAATTTATTTATGATAGAACAAACCCATAACCACCGAAATGTCAGGATCTGGTCTTCCACTCATCCTGGAGCTGCTGCAATTGTACCACATCACCAAAACGCAGAAACTGTTATGGTTTGAGGTGCGATTTGCGCCACTGCCAAAACTCCCCTAGTTTTTGTAGAAAAGAGGATCAAAATCAACCAAGAAAACGACCGACGAGTCATTCTTGAAAATGTGCTTCTTCCTTGGAGTCGACAGCACTTTGGTGACCGTCCATGGATATTTCATCAAAACTCTGCTCCAGCTCACAGTGCCTTAAGTGTTCAACAGTGGGGCAAAGACAATTTTCCTGGTTTTATCAGCTCGAAAGAATGACTGCCATACTCACCTGATCTAAATCCGATGGATTACAGTTTATGATCTATCTTAGAAGCAAGATCCTGTGCTACGCGTCATAGAAGCGTTGATGAGCTAAAGACTACTATTACACGAGAGTGGGACAAAATCTCTGTAGACGAAGTGCGGAAAATTGTTAATTTTTGTACCAAGCGTTTGTATCTGTATATTCGCGCTAAAGGAGGTTGTTTTGAAGATAAATAGAGATTCTTGTATAAAATTAGGTGTATTTTTATAATTAATTACCTTATTTAATTTACGCAAAAAACTTTATAAGATATTTGAAAAATCTATTGTCAACGTTATTTTGGGCCATCCTATATATATATATACGCGTCGAATTGAGAACCTCCTCCTTTTTTTCGTCGGTTAAAAATGATATAAATATCAAAGGAAATTCAACTATATCAATGGGATAAAATTATATGAATATCAAAGAAAATTCAACTTTATATCAATGGGATACAATTATACTGGGTGTCAGGGAATCGCTTCCGAAAACGAAGATAGGTGATAGTGCTGGTGATTACTAATACGAAACCACAAAAAAATGCGTTTTGTTTTTTTCCATTTTTTTTTCCATTTTTTATACATAACCAGCTTTAAGCAGTTAAATAAAACTGGTTTGCAAAATAACACCATTTATTTACTGAATTTTTTAAAGTTTGCAATGTAATTCAAATAATATCAGCTGGCGATAAGGGTGAACGACATCCGCTCATTGATCCCGAGTTTTGTACGCATTGCGGGTTTGCAAAATACCAAATCACTAAAACAATGAGTATAAGGCTAATGGTTATTGGTATTCGATTGTGTTTAGGTAGTATAATAATAGCCTTTCAGTTTCGGGAGCGTTTCCCTGACACCCAGTATGTATATCAATGGGATAAAATTATATGAATATCAAAAAAAATTCAACTCTATATCAATGGGATAAAATACTTGTCAAAATGACGGTTTGCGTCTACAGTGTTCATTCTGAAACACCCCCTATGTCATTGAGAAAAGTTTTAGTAATTTTTATTTTATTTTATCAATTCTTGATATTTTTGATGATGACTTTTGGTTGATGAATTCTTGATCTTTGGAAAAAAGATATTTAATTTTTCGTTTTTATATTAAGAGCAACAATTTGATATGATTTCGTGTCTGTCAGGTCTGGAGTACCAGCGTCAGCAGTTAATTCAGGAGCGACAACAATTCCACCTCGAGCAGTTGAAGGCCGCAGAGTTCCGAGCTAGGCATCAGGCACATCAAAGGTAATGCATACAATGGCACTCGTATCGGCTCTATACAAAAAGTACAGTAAAATCTAATGTGTTTGGGTCTAGTGTTTACAAATAAACGCGTTTGTGAAACTGCCTTAATGCTAAACGACTGGCAAGGTTGCCGAGTTAAGAATCTTAAGTTTGATTTCTAGGTAATTGTAGCTTTCTTAAAAAAAAAAGTATATTTGGGTTAACGGTGGCTGGCATAATTGGGATCTGAAGTTAAATGTACTATGTAGCGAATTAGATTGCTTTTTGTCTTTGCAAGCAGCACCATTATTAACTGCTAAGATTTATTGAGCACGAAGTATTGTCATCAACTACAGACCAGTAAGCCTCTAGACACCGATTAGCCGGGTACCCCCAAAATGGTCACAACAACACACGAAACGGGTGGTCACAAAGAATATACAGTAGCACTGCATATTATACGCCCCGGCGCCAATCGGGACGTCACTCCGTCAGCGAGCGGCACCAATAATACCATGGACTTTTGAGCCGACCAATCATAACACGCCGTCCGCACCCTGGCCTCACCTCGGACATTCCGTACAATATAAACGCTAGCACCACCTACATACACAAGATTACGTCTGTATACGAATGCACACACACGTGTAGGTTAGGGATGCTCGCCGCTCGTAGTGCCGACTGGGTTCCAAGCGTTTCTCAGTAGTTCTCAGAGATGGCGTGCTTATATAGCGACTCGAGATTGACGTCCATTGCAATTGTGCAGTCCAAGTGCCGTCAAACTGGGCGCGTGCGGGTTGTGGCGAGGAATCTTAAATTGGGGCAGTGAGTGGTCGTTCTGTACGTTAGTACAGTTTTACAAAGCAATTGGTATACAGGGTCGCTAGATATAGATGAAGATTTCTCAGGAACTTATTATAGAATGGTTTGATTAGGGTTTTGTATAAATACAGTTTAACTTTATCCGTTATTAAAATGATATTTCAATCGGAAACATCCACAATCTTCTGAGAAAACTTCATTTATATCTCTCTACCCTGTATACCAATTGCTTTGTTAGACTGTACTATTAGATATTCTGTGCCCTGGTCCCCGCCAATATTTTACGACGACTGTGTTCTCATGCAAAACTTTGTTTATGCGGCGTCTTGAGGCTTACTGGTCTGTGTCATCAACCCTGTCGATGTGGTGTAGGGCCTGTAGGACACTGCTGCTCTTTGAAGGTATACAGAGTTGACATTGGTGTGTTATGCGTAGGCTACAGGCGGAGAGTGGCGGTGTAGGCGCAGTGGCGGCGCCGGCGGCCGCGCCCGGCGTGGCGCCCGCCGCCGCGCCCGACGTGGCGCCCGAGCCCGCCGCGCCCGCGCACGTCTAGCCGCACACACTAACCGACTAACACCTTAAGGGGCGGCATTGGAAAAATTTGAATTATGAATTCAAAATATTTTCATTTGTTTAGACGGCGTAGATTTTATTTATACATGCTGAAATTTGAGTCGCTTAAATCCAAAAAAGGGGTCATTGTACTCATCATTATGAACAACTTTTACTATGCGACCAACCCTGAAATCGTGAAAAAAAAAAACGTTTGTGTTCACTTAAATCAATAAAATTTAGGGACTACCTGATTTTTTTTTCGCAATTTCAGAGTTGGTCCCATAGTAAAAGTTGTTCATAATGATGAGTACAATGACCCCTTTTCGGGAAATAAGCGATTCAAATTTCAGCGTGTATAATTTTTCGTGATGTTTACTAGATTCTGGTCTTCTTCTATCGTGTCGACATGAGCTACATAATGATAATAGCTCATGCCGTGGGCAAAAGTTTAGCCAGTCAGCAGTTTGGTAGCGGGGCTGACTGCCCAGGGTGCGCCGGACGATCAATTAAATATCGTCACTCGTGGAGGCTCTTTTAATGCACCCCATGCGTTCTGGTGTAGGGAAAACACGATTCAATAAAACATTCTTTATAGATTTATTTTCCAAAGTAAGCTCTGTTTTTGCACTATTTCTGTTTGCATTTGGAAAATCCCAATAGTTTTTCCTATATTTTGTTGCAAATAAGATACATCTTGTACATTTATAGGTTCTAATGTAACAGTGAGTAATGTGCAAAAATGTAAAAAAACATCAAAACAGCGCGATTCCGCTCTGTTCTCCCACGCGCTATTTGCCGTTTGTTAGAAAGTGACTGTTTCAAAAGCAATGCAGCCCCTTAAGGCGCCAAACACAACGTTCTTTATGAGAAATTGAGAATGTCAATTGTATGAAGCATCGCATACGGCGCGAAAGGAATTCAAGTAAACGGCGTTCTTGATCACTCGAAAAGAACTTCTTCTGTTCAGCGCGTAAAGTGCTTGTACACGGTGCAACACTAAATCATGCAAGGCACGGGCTACTCGCGCCACTATATTTATGGCGTTTGTTCACAATGCATGCAACTGGAGCATGCAGTGGTGGATCCAGGATTTTGGTTTGGGAGGGGCTTGACCCAGCTGAGGGTAGGCTTTATCAAGATAAACACTAAACTACAATTGAACTGGATTAAGTAAGGATAAGTGATGAAAATTGTACTGTATGTAGCAACGACCATACAACTCATAGACGCCTCATAACAGGCGACCGATGTCTGCAACACATCTATGAAATTTCACTAATGTAGGTCGCTTGAAATCTTCAAATCAGTTTCGACCACTTACGTGAGCCGTGAAAACTGCCGCGTTATTGATTAGCCAATAGCCGCCTTTACCTCGCCTCAGCTTGTGGCAGAATTTATTTTACGCATTATATTCAACATAAGGCTGTATTGTCGTTGGTATGTAGTGTAGTAATAAGAAAGTGGGATAATATCAAGTTTAATTTGAGTATTGTTAGGGGTGGACCTAGATGATTTTGGGGCGGGCTTAAGCCCCTTAGCTCCCCCCTGGATCCGCTACTGAGTACATGTAAAGGTGCGAGCTATATGTGTAGGGAACGCACGCACTTATTGACACGGTCGTTTAAACGATGCAAAAAACCCAAACAAGTGCCTGAACTTGCGCATGTTACTTGCGCCGTGTATAAGCACCTTTATGGCGCTAAACTCGCGCACTTGCACGGTCAGTATGAAATCAACTTGCACGAGTGCCAAGACTTGTGCGCCGTGTACAAGCACATTTAGCTGTATTCGCGTCAATACAGTTAATTTCCTGTGGTGATCGTATTTATCGGCCTGCGAGCCGACGTATAGGTTTATACTTAAATATAAGTTAATGGTGTCGATTCTCCTGTTCACGAACTAAACTTATTTTAAACTATCGCTCTCTTTTACTAATGGTAGATACATGAAAGGGATAGCAACAATTTTAGAACAGTCAAATTAGTCGGAATTAAAATTTCCATACAATGTTAGTCGTGATCTCGGAACGTGCCCACTAAAATACAAAGAAATGTAACACGTAAACTAATTTGACAGTTCGAAAATTGTTGCCATCCCATTCTTGTATCTACTATTAGTAAAAGAGAGTGAGAGTTTAAAATAAGTTTAGTTCATGAACGAGCCAATAGACACCAATATTAATATAAGTTTAGACTTCCAAGTTATTATTAATATGGAGTAAGATTCTTTGTGACCGAGAGATCTGTGCGAACGGTGAGTTTGGTATGAATTGGTATGACTTAGTAGTTATTTTAATTAGTAATATTGTAAGGCCCGTATTACAGAAGCTTCCTCAAGTACAGTTTAAACTCCAATCGCCTGATCACTACTTAAGGATAGAATCGTTACTTGAGTATCGGTCTTATTCCAGAACGGTAATTATAAACTTTAATTCAACAACATAACACACGAATTTGACCTGAAATAGAATAGAAATCTCTACTCAAGCGTAATCTGGACCACACTAGAGTGATTACAGATCAAATCTCAGCTGAAATTCCAAAACAGGTGACAGTATAAAATAAAACTAAACTCAGCTGAACTGTGATCAATAAATCTCTGCTTGAGGCTCTAAAATCAAAGCTCAACTCAAAACTAGTTTTAAACAGAGATCAACGCTTGAGTATCGTTCTGTAGTACGGGCCTAAGTTTATGATATTAGTGTCAGCACAATGAGTCGTTATGAAATAAAAGGTGTTGACTCGACTGGTGTTGTTTCACTCACCGCTGTTATTTTGTCCCGCGTTATCGACCACGCTAACTGTTTACGCTCTCTTTTATTTTGTCTGCAAAAAACCCTTTATCGCATCATTTTATTGCTTTGACATGTTTTGGAAACATTTGATTCACAGTTGTACAGAAAACAACCTTAGGTGCAGTACTGCACGGAAGTACCTCAATTAAATTCATTTTGATTAAAAAGAATTGAGAATTTAATAAACAATGTTTATAATAATTTATTTTGTTTTTGTAATATATTATTCTCTTGCGGCGGATACCCAAGAAACGCAGGAACAACAACAATATTATAGAATTTCTATGGTAAGTACTTGTTATGACTTCTTATTAGTATGTATAGAGCTAAGGTGTTGAGCAATATAATTATTAATAGTGAATTTCTGAGATTTTATTCTTCTTCTTCTATCGTGTCGACATGAGCTACATAATAATAACAGCTCATGCCGTGGGGAAAAGATTAGCCAGTCAGCAGGTTGGTAGTGGGGCTGACTGCCCAGGGTGCGCCGGACGATCAATTAAATATCGTCACTCGTGGAGGCTCTTTTAATGCATCCCAAAGATATTTTATTAACATAATAAATATAACATGGGGCTCTTCTCATTTCGCTAGTTCTGATATGAGGAAAAATCTAAACAATTTTAGAATTAACTCGACACATGTATGATCTCTGTCTGACTGTATTGATTTTTTGTCAAAAAGTCCTTCAAGTTATAAGTAACCGAACCGGTCCGGTCCGGTCGGGGTCTTTTGTTTGTTATATTCGACTAGATTAAATATAATTAACTCTATTAGCTATTGCAACAATGTGCAAATGAATAAGAATAGAAAAAAGAAGTGGTCATCTTATTTCCTCATGGTCACAGTTCCTATTCTAAAATGTATATCATATTTGTTCCATTCGTAAATAATGCACCATGAAGACATCCGGGGGTCTACTCGCGTTTGACGATATTCGATTAAACGTACCATTCATTCAGTGGCGTAGCTATGTAACTAAGGGCCCCGGGGCAAAAAGTTAAAATTCGAACATTTTTTATTCTACGAGGATAATGTATAACTATTTCGAACGTCGTTCATGGGGCCGAGGGGCCCCTTGAGCTTGGGGGCCCCCGGGTCACTGCCCCGCATAGCCCTACGGTAGCTACGCCAGTGCATTCATTGCACAATTTGCTACTCCGGTCAACAATCGTTCCCTTTAGCATGCCATGATTGTGTTTCGACGTTTGATTCTCTTATCTCCGGTCAATTCCACGTGACTATGAACCATTGGGGATGATACATGCCAACCATGATGCTTGGGGGAGTCGTATGTCCAGCAGTGGACGTCTTTCGGCAGAAATGATGATGATCTATAGTCAAATTTTATTGTGTAGGTATCAGTCTAAACGAATGTTCGTACTTCATTTGTAGTTCGTCTAACGCCAGTAGGCCCTCTGACTTGTTACCAAGAAGTTAGAACTCATCCACAATTCACACTTGTGCTAGTAATCTGTGCTTGTGCCTCCGCTCCTAGCACAAGGATATTTAGCTTTGTAAGAGGAGTTAAACCACCTAATGGCCAAAATTAATATCCAATCTATCCACGATTTACCCAACTAGAGATAGAAATTTAATATATTTTGTATGGAACTTATGTCAAATTCCTATCTCAAAAACATGGCCCCTTAGCCTCAGTTGACTCCTTATTTTGTTGGAGCAAAATAAGACTTCGTTCCTACAAAAAATGAAAATGTCCATGCCTTTGGAGAGGGCAGCATATCTATGAATAAATAGGTGATTCACTTCAGCTCAAAATGGTATAAATAATACGAACAAACGTGTTGTAATTCGCCAAAAAATGCATGAATAAAAATGCTTGAAAAACGCAAACAATAGAAGTTGCAAAAAAACTTCACGCAGGTGAAAATAGATGACAGAAACGGCTAAATTTTAATGTTAGGTTACCAAAACTGAAAACTTGTTCTAAAATTCGTTGACAAGACATCTACAGGATGATATTTTGAATTCATTAGCAATTCTATAAGGGATGATTGTACTCATCAATTTGAACAACTTTTACTGTGGGACCAATACTGACATCGCAAAAAAATCTGCTGTTCCCTTTATTTGTTACATAAATCGAAAAAATTTAGGGAACAACTGTTTATTTTTTTTCGCGATTTCAGGGTTGGTTCCATAGTAAAAGTAGTTCAAATTGATGAGTACAATCATGGCTTAAAATTGATAATGACTTCAAAATCATCCAGTTTACGTATAACTATACTCGTTAGATGGTCATCTAATTATTCTGCAAGTTAAAATCTTGATTATCAAATAAATAAATCGGCTCACATAGTCTGCTTACTGTAAGAACTTCCTATGAAAGTAAATTATTTCTTCTGTCGACGTAATTTCCAAGGATTATTTATTTATTTACATGACAAAAACAAGATAACACTCGGAAATTTTAAAGAATTAAATGTATGTCAAGGAATGAAATTAATTATTTAACAGTAACAATAAATGATACCTATTTACAGACTTATACAACTATATACACAACTTACACAAATACTTACATTCATACATACATATTATCACGCCTGTTTCCCATTGGGGTAGGCAGAGACTATAGATTTCCACCTGCTACGATCCTGACACACCTCTTTCGCTTCATCTACGTCCATTAACCTCGTCATGCATGCTCGTCGGTTTAGAGAACTCAACCTGGCATTTTTTGAGACCGTCCGCTATTTGATTGCGATACGTTCGCCGAGGTCGTCCCCTTCCAACTCTTCCATCCACACTTGCTTCGTATACTTGTTTCGTCAATTTCCTCTCGTCCATCCTCTCTATATGTCCAAACCATCTTAACATACCTTTCTCAATCTTTGTCACTACATCTTCTTTCACTCCACAACGCTCCCTTATCACGTTATTCCTTACTTTATCTCTCAAAGTTACACCACACATACGTCTCAAAGCTCTCAATTCTACTGCATTTATTCTGCTTTCATGTTTCTTCTGCTATACCCAACTTTCACTACCATACATAAGTGTAGGCACTAACACTCCCACAAATACTTAAGAATAAACAAAATAAATAAACTAAAGAAAGAAAGAAAGAATCATTTATTTGCGTAGAATACAGGTGGTACCAGATATAAAAATTAGTGGTTTAGGAACAGTGCTATATTCTGCTTGTATTAAGCATGCAAAAATCCAGTATAGATGAAACCAATTGAACTATTTTATTATTATTGTAAATTATTATTATTGTGCCCATTATTACACAGTATTATTAGAGTTCATAATTAAACTTACATTATTATTTTATTATTATACATTATAATTATTATTCGTTATTAATATTTTGCATTATTATTATTGGTAAACATTATTATTAAAACATTACATTAATTCTGAAAATTGTACATTATCACTACAAACTTACGACACATTATTTTGCATAAACTCTTGAATCGTGTAGAAACATTTATCTACCAACCATTTGCGTAACTTAATTCTGAAGTATTTGAATGGGAGCTCCCTTAAATTTCTTGGCAATTTATTAAAGACTGATATACACATGTGATAATTTTTTTTTTAATTTAAAGTTGTTCTACAAAATGGAATTACTATTTTTACCCGACTGCGCCAGAAGGAGGGTTATGTTTTTCGAGTGTATGTATGTATGTATGTTTGTATGTATATTTCTTTGGCACGCTCTGTAGCCTAAACGGCTTGATGGATTTGAGATTGAGAGGTGTCGTTAGATTCGTCTTAATTCTGAGAGTGACACTGGGTACTTCAAAATTTAAAAAATTAAAATGGCCGCTTTTTGGCGCCATATTACCTCTTCAAAAATTTTTTTTTTCCGTCTAAAACTATCGAGTGGGGTATCAAAATAAAGGGTTTTATAAATGCTTTACAAAAATATATACAACTTATACATATGTTTAAATGTAATTTGGAATGAAAAATGCTAAAAAACAACAAAATATTCAACGTTAAAAATGAATTTGACTTTTCAAAAAAAACATTAATAAAACATGACAAAACTAAAAAAAAAAAAAAAAAAAAATTTATTAACAAAAAACCCGACTGCGTGTAAAATTAACACGTTAATTAATTAATTTTTTTATTGTTGGATCTCTTGGTCTGTATTTTGTGTAAGTGTCACCCGTGAATTTAAACAAAACTAATAGCTATAAAAAATCAAAAAATCCTCCGCATCACTGTCTATGTCTACCGGATGCGTGCCCAGAATACTGGCAGCATTGCCATGTTGTATGGCAATGCTTATTCTTTGACTAAAGAAAAGGCCAGCATTCTGGTCACGTGAAGTGTCGACCAACTGCCTGGAGATGGCTTTGAACAAGAGAAGAGCACTCGGACTCCACGACCCGAGTGTTTCAACCCCAAAAGGCTCGAAAATATAATGACTGATTATGTTATTATACATGCTGAAATTTGATTCGCTTATTTCCCGAAAAGGGGTCATTGTACTCATCATTATGAACAACTTTTGGGACCAACCCTACATTTGTGTTCACTTAAATCGATAAAATGTAGGGACCACCTGTTTTTTTTTTCGCGTTTTCAGCGTTGTTCCCATAGTAAAAGTTGTTCATAATGATGAGTACAATGACCCCTTTTCGGGAAATAAGCGATTCAAATTTCAGCGTGTATTTTCGTCGCTTGAGGGTCTCGGCAGCGCCAGCACAGCCCGCCGACCTTGGAAGATGGGAGGGCGCAAGGGTATCGACGAACGTTGCGTCCCACCCCAGAGGCCTACCCACTTTCCATCGCAATAGAGTCATACCATCTGGTCTCTTGCTATCGTCACGTACCAAGCCTATTTAAGGTTCTAAAACTGCTGGAGCGCCGGCGGTGACAAGAGCATGACGGATTATGTCATTTATATTAGCGTGCCGTGCTGTACGTCCTGCACTCCTGCTGCAACACAAACCGAGGCTATCGACAGCTTCACTAGTGACAGCGATGCGGAGCACAGCAGGGAACCCCCAAACCAAGGCATGTCTGAACGTGGTATTATCCAAAATGGTGCCTATGTTGGGTGACAAAAGCGCCTGAAGCCATAAGCAAAGCGCCTGAAGCCATAAGCCCGACTCCCATTCTCCCACAGCCAGCAGGCGAGCGCGCTCAGCGGTTGTGATTTGAGTTCATTCCGTATCATATAAGGAATTAAATGTTACCGAACCTTTCCATAAAAGCATTTTAAATGATGACCCATTAGATTTATAATAGAGTCGTAGCCTTGAGGTTCTAGGATCAATGTGGCGTGGGCGTGTACCTTTACGTTTTGACGACTACGTTTTAGACGATACGTTTTAGACGATACGTTTTGACGACTCGTTTTGACGACTGGCAGGGAATAGCCCCACCGTACACCCACGCCTTTGGACAATAGTCCACTTGATGGCAGAACGTTCCTCGTTAAGATCAGGGCGGCCCGTGTCTCGTGCCTCGCGGCAGTCGATCCTAGGCACCGTCCCAATGTTCGCCGGTCAACGTTCTACCACGCGCACCCTGGTGTGCGAGTTACCCAAACCACGACAATACCTTACCTCCACAGGAACAACTCTTCGGGAAGGAAGGCTCCAGTAATACACAATCTTGAGATTCACTCTTGACGGGTTCTCACTACTGAAGCACTACGTTTTACTATTCATATTTCTCTTCCGTGGTATATTGCGACTGAATACCGGGCTTTTGTGTCATTTTCTTTTATACCCTGCGTATTGCGCAATACAAAGTACTGATCACGTCATCACGAGCCGCGCAATTAGATTTCAAAATGTTTCCTAAATCTACTAATTTTCTCTATGTGAGAACCCTTCATGAGCCTTTATTATGGTTATAACCCTATCACACATTTACATGTTATATGCCAAAAGACGCAGACGCGCCACGGCGTTACCTATCTACAGTGTCTAATTGCTAAATCCTAACTTTAATAGCAAAAAAGTTTCTAGAACAAAAACTGTTAAAAATTTACAAATTTCGATCGACCTAAAACTTCACATATGCCTAGCGTGCTTATTTCTTATCCGATTCATATGCAAATTGGACTGATAACCCTTAATCTATATGCACTATGCATATTAACAGCCAATTAGCCCCAATTCCCTAAGACAAAAAATCCCTTTACTAAAAACAGCTAAACAAATAGATCGATCGTAGTTTGAAAATGCACTTTCTCAATTTTCTACTAATTAACAATTTATTGGTTTCCACTAACTGGAAACCTACTAAAAACTATGGTTCCATAAGTTTTATTGACCTTTCTTAACTCTAACATGGTTTTTTATACAAAACAAGTTTCAATAAAATAACTTATAGAAAACAACTAAATTAGACAATGTGGCATATAAAACCTTTATAAAATAGGGAATAATAACAAATAAAACATAATAAAAGCCTATCCTAATCGAAAACATAAGAAACCTCATCTAAACAACCTAATCTCTGTATTTAAATATCGATTTATTACCAAATCCTTAATAACTTTCTTACTTCTCATTTAATTCTTACAGGATTTTAAACCTAGCTTAATCTAGCATGTTAAGTTCATTATTTAATGTCTAGAAGAGGATTATAACATGTTCATTTTAAAAGTATAAATACAACATCAAAAATATTCTACGCGCGACATTCGTAAAATCCGACGCGCTGATTGGTCGACGCGCGGCTGGCGGTCGTCGTATTGTGATGTTGCTCTGCTTGGGGCTCAGGAGTTACTCTGTCGCCGACAATCAATTTAGCAGTGGATCTAGCCAATAACAGCTAACGGGGTGGTCAAGGCTGGCCATCTAGACCACTTACCTAATGTTCACATTTTTCAATATGATGGGCTATGCTCGGAGTTTCTCTGAAGGATCGAATCCGAAACGAGGTGATCTGACAGAATACCAAAGTTGTTGACATAGCCTACAGGATTAGCTAGCTGAAGTGGCAGTGGGCCGGCTATACTAGCCGAAGAACCGATGGTCGTTGGGGTAGATGGGTTCTTGAGTTGAGACCCTGAATCGGTAAACGTAGGGTTGGTAGGACGCCCTCAGACTCTGTGGAGCGATGATATTGGAAAGGTGGCTGGTAGCAACTGGATGCAAGTCGCCGAGGATCGACGTCAGTGACGTGCCATTCGAGAGGCCTATGTCCAGCAGTGGACTAATATAGGCTGATGATGATGACTATGATTTTTAATTAACATACAACTACTAGGTATCGTCGCATGATAACCCTGGAAGTCCAGCCTTGTTCGTCCACGGAGAGAGTCCAGTGTGGAATCCGGAGCTACAGAGCTTGTTCTTCGTAGACGTCCGCGACTCCAACGTGCATCGTCTCGACTACGTGTCTGGCAAGATCTACACCAAGCACATTAGTAAGTTCTATCCAAAGACATTTCTATACCTTCTATCACATTAAAGCTAGAACTACATTAGGTCGACGTGGGCTACGTACGCTGATCTGGACGCATCGGCGCCCAAATATTTTATATGGAAACTAGTTGTGTAGAGCTACATCAGATCCACGCCACGCGACGCAACGATATAATGCCTAATTTTCAATGTTATTCAATACAAAGTAAGGCCTTATAAGGTCTCAGTCAATCAGTCGGTCTTCAATACAAAGTAAGGGCGCCCCCCTGCCAGGTGGACCGACGACCTAATGAACGTGGCTGGGGGGGACTGGATGCGGAAGGCAGAGGACCGAGCGTTGTGGCGCAATTTGGGAGAGGCCTATGTCCAGCAGTGGACTGCGATAGGCTGAGTTGATAAGGTCTCAGACGTGTGCGTCGTCTAATAAGCTGATTTCCAGAAAGTGCAGTATGCTGTTAGCTATTTATGGAAGGACAATCCATATCATCTTGCCTTTATGACACCCCTACTGTCTTTCCTTTTGTACCCTCCATTTGAAGAACCTTCTGTTAATATAATATCTTTATTCTATAAAACGTATATGAACAGTTTAACTTAAATACTAGATTGATTGTTCCGTGTGATGCCGGACGTAAAGAATTGCACCACCCTCTCTCTTCTCATGGGTGTCGTAAAAGGCGACTAAGGGATTCACTAGAGGATGGGCAGCAGCGTTCTCTGAGTATGTAAGCAATCAACTGCGATCGCCAACCCGCCTGCCAAGCGTGGCGATTATGGCATATCCCCCCTTTGGGGGAGGCCTTTGTCCAGCAGTGGACGTTTTTCGGCTGAAATGATGATGACTAGATTGAGCGATTTGAGCGACAGATCCAGAATGTTACGTGGGAGACAGAGGAAAACCCAGTCCCGAGCTAGGAATCAACCTCTGTTATGGGTACTAGGTGATTGCTTCATCGCTGCACTAAATAACATGGTTTCATCAATCGTTTTCAGTTACAACTGAGTTACTGATGTTTTCATAACTGTTACAGATTACGGCGAAGTGAACGTAGTATCTTTGGTGACGGGCTCCCACCGCCTGCTGGTCGCCGTGCGCTCTTCCCTGTTCCTACTGGACTGGGCCATCGCCGGGGATGCGTCCCTGCGTCTCCTGACTACGTTCGACGTCGGCCTGCCCGACAACGTCATCAATGAAGGAAAACCAGATGCTGAAGGACGATTTTGGGCAGGTAGAGCTTTTCTTTAAGTATTATTCTAATTATTTATGCTTTTGTCATTTTATTATCTGAACTACAATTTATCGGCTTCTTTCGTTGCTGATCAAAAGTAATAAAATCAAAGGCATTACTAAAACTGTTGAAGGACGTGCTAGTATAGTGGGTAGTCTTCAACAGTTCCAGGACACACGACGAGACACAATAGAAGTTTTATTGTTAACACGCCCTCTGGGCAAGTGCTCAGGGCCCCGCAATCCATGGGACCCTAGTTCCTGCCAGATCACCAACCGATAACCGATATTACCGATAAATATAATTATTTTCCGAAAATCAAACGATAATTACTGACTATAATGTACTCCTTTTGCATGTTGTTGATAAAATAGTCCTCTGTCATATCGGGCCCCATTATCTTAAAATGCCTAGGACCTCCAATAGGTTAAAGACGGCCCTGGCCGGGAAGTGTTCCGGAATGTATGTGGGATGAGAAGGCAAATAAAAATCAGGTTTCAACACCATGTAGTTTAATTTTCTTCAAGATACAATTTTTTTATAAGGATGCCGCACCCAACCTTAACGGCAGCCATTACCCAAGAGAGCGAGCGAGACAGAGAGAAACACCTATTTCCGTTCCACTCAGACTGTGGTTCGGATACTTGTCTCGAATGACTATAAGACGTTACTCACAGTTATTAATATGATCAGATACTACTATCTACGGTCCCTACACATATTGACGTTCCGAAAGCTCTAATCTTATTAATCTGTTAAGAATGGACGTATCTCCGTAGTAGTAACTGCATCGTCTTCCTATAAGATGCACTGATGAACTTTTACTTCAACATTTTACTTGTCAATAGGAACAAAAGGCCCTCAGACTGGCGACGACGTGGTTCCGGAGAAGGCTACGTTCTACAGCATCGAACAGGAGAGCTTCACACATCCACGCATACAGTTGCGACCCATCTCCATTTCCAACGGGATCGTGTGGTCGCTCAATAACACCGTCATGTACTACATAGACTCGCCCACGCAGAAGGTCGAAGCGTTTGACTTCGATCTACAAAGAGGAGACTTAAGTACGTATTCATGTTACTTATATAACATTGGTACCCCTGCATGTGCAACGAAAGCAGCAGGATTTAATAAATCTACATAAGATTCTACACTCCACACTTGATTCTTCCACTTTGCCTTACACTCGAAAGCCAAATACATTTTTACTCCAGGTATTAAAAAATATAACCTTTTATTACAATCCTATCATTAGAATGTGTCGAGTTTATAACGAAGTATCGCGTGACAATAATAAGATTGATATCTTCGATACCCGTGCCGCGATCTTCAGAAAAAATGTTGCTGCCCTATTTGTCTAACTGACAGCAACATCCCTGTCACTAACTAAGTTTTGCTGCGTGATTGCTCTCTGCTACATTTTCTGAATTGATGTAGGATGTGTATCGGAAAGTACCTAGTAATGCTCATTCTTGTTTTTATAAAGTTTGTTGTATAATACTCATCATTATTTGTAGTTCAATAACTAGAAATAATGATGAGTGATATACAACAAACTGCAATCATCAAAATTCTGTATAATTTTATATTGAACTCTGTAGTCTGTGTTGAACTTGTTACATTTAATTTTCTTCTTCCTTAATAATAACGAACGTTGTATATCATGCTGTGCAATTACGTTAGAGTTATATCAATCCGTACAATACCTATTGTTTTATAATCACCTATATCATGTGATTGTTACTTGTTGTGATTGCCTTATGACATAAATAAATATTATGAGGTTCGTGTCCATCTCCAACGGGATCGTGTGGTCACTCAATAACACTGTTATGTACTACATAGACTCGCCAACGCAAAAGGACGAAGCATTTGACTTCGACCTAAAAGGATATAGATCATAACCCGCATTAAAATATAGGCTACTTTTTATCCCAGGAAGATAAACAAAAGATTAACAAAAAAAAAAAAAAAAAAATGTGACATACCGAATTACACTTTAGGTGCCGCGGGCACAGGCTAGAAGTATAAAAATAAACATCGAAATCGATTCCTGGCTAAACCAGCTGCTATACAGCCCGATTCTGCCCGATAGATACCTAAAGTTGAATATAATTGCAATAAATTCTGTCGAAAAATCCAGCAGCCAGCCTCAGCTACTAGCTGAGGCTGGGGTACTGCAATCCGATTGACCCTACCGAGGATGCTATTGGCTAAACACTAACGCAGAAGTTTTGACGGCTCACACCGAAACTGATTTGAAGTGGCGACAGACATCAGTCGCCTGTGATGAGGCATCTATGGGGTGTAAGGTCGATGCCAGCTGTCTTTTATTTTATTTTTACAAACTTCTTTAGCGACTTCAGTTTTATCTCTAAAATTTACCCTATAACTATTTAAAATATTGTTATTTCACCAACTCATCCTATCGCAGTCCACTGCTGGACATAGGCCTCTCCTAATTTGCGCTACAACACTCGATCCTATTATGTTATGGTCATGTGTTATTTATGTTGACATTATTCACAGCTGGTCGAAGAACGGTGATAGACATATCGGCTTATGGATACGAGGACGCAATACCTGACGGCATGACCATCGACAGCCAAGGAAACCTGTGGATAGCGCTCATGTTTGGTGGCACTGTAAGTATATTAGATAACATCCATCTCATTATGGTATTTGAAACTATTAGAATAAACTGAACGGATTTAGATAAAATTTAACACTCAGACCATGCTCTAGCTAGATCAAACCATTTTATTCTTTTTATCGACATACCACGATAGCGAAGCCGCAGGCGTCAGTAAGACCTACACAGCAATGCGATTTTTACTCGCATTGGTTGGTGATTTTTTAACCGACGAAAAAAAGGAGGAGATTCTTAATTCGAAGTGTAACAAGACGTATCTAATTGTGGGTAGTTATATTAATTATTTGCTACTGAAGAGTCTATGGATAGGTCTTGTTAAGCGAGATACAATATTGGAATCAACTTTATGTCATAGTTAATATTAAAGTGTCACTGTCAGCTGTCAAGTCATTTTGACATTAAAGTATATTGTTATTAGAAGTCACCGCCAGATTCAGTCTAGATCGAGGCGCCTGAGTGACGAGTAAGGTTAGTGATATAATTTTATTGTATAGACTCTATTAAAATACTACAGACAGAAATGTGTTGCTGGGGAGTTTGTTGCGCCGTTTCTTCTCCCCAGCTCAAGCACTAGGAAGCGGTGACGGGCGGGCGATTTTGGGGCTGTCTTTATTGTCGACGATGCCATATTGATTTAGCAATAAATATTGTTATTGCGTTGATTGATTAGTTGTTTCAATTATATGATTCCCTTCTGAGGTATGTTACATCTCAGAAGTGGGATTCGCGATACAAATTGTGTTGTGTTGAACCACCCCACGAGCTCGACCTTTGATGTGATACTTTTTAATTCGTATAAATATGGAAAATCAACGCAATTACAAGTAGAAAGAAATACAAGAAATATGAATACTACATGCTACGTGACTATTGTATGAACCTCGATTCACTCGATTAAAACGGGTGAGGTAGCAATATATTATTTGACGTGGCCATTTTTAATATTATTGTTGTTGTTTTAATAGACATATTTTCACGACAATAGGTATTGAAATATTGGGTTATAATGGAAATATAGATGAATTAATTCCCAGAAATGGTAAAGTTGACATAAAATTATCTATAGTTCATAAGATGGACACAGATTTAAAAATTATATAAATGGCTTACGATTTCGATAAAATGTATGTTCTTAATAATTTACAAAAGGTAAATTAATTAAGCCTGGTGCAGCTGCTGCTGATAAAAATGGGTTGTAATATTAGTTAAAAGTGGTAACATACCATGTTAAAATAATTATAACAATGGTATTAGTGATCTAGCTACATTTTGTTTTTCTACCCACACCGATTGAAACTATATGTAAGAAATATTAATTTAAAATGGAGATATAATTTAATTTAATTCTTGAAAAGGTAAAATTATCATAAAATGATTTGCAGTATTTGTGATGCATACAGATTGAAAATATTAGTAGCTAATAAATAAATAAATAAATAAATTTATTTATTTGCAACCCACACAATACAGTATTTTGTACAAGTTATAATCAAAGAATAATTAGAAAATTGGGTATAAGACATTCAGGAAGGTAAGGACGCTGATACCTAAACTAGGCCGCAGCCTGTACTATAGGCATCAGTGTTCACCCCCATTACACAATATGTTCAGGAATAAAACGGTTAAACTACACATAAATATTGTTCAGTAAGACAAAAATAAATTGCGTTTATGGTAGATAGCTGCAAATATTTAAACAAGAAAAAAGGGAAATAAAAAAAGACGCGCGTGTATAGCGTGTATAGTTTACAAGGTGTATATTGCGAAGTGTGAAGTGTGTCGTATGTGTCAGAGGTATGTGAGATGGGGTGTGTGTGTGTGTGTGTGTTAATCAGTATAAAGATATAAGCAATATAATGGAATTTGATAGCTTCACCTCACAACGGTCAGAAGACTTTCAGTGTCGTCATAGTTGAGGCTATGTAGCCAATTAAAAAGAGTTTTTTTACATTTGTAGGAATTTTGTTTCGTCAATTTGCATTCTTTATTGATTTTATTATAGAGGTAACCGCCTAGAAAGCATGCGAACCGGTTCGTGAAGAAGGTTCTAAATTTCGGTGCATTAAACACCTGATAATGACGACGCTTGTTTTCACTAGCATGTATAGAAATAACATCGATACGTTTGTGATACCTAAGCATTAACTTATGAATAAAAAGCTGTCTCACTGTTAAGACGTTACTATCTTGGTATAATGTTACTGTAGGATACATGAATGGACGAAATTGACTTACCTTTAGTATGGCTCGTTGAGCTCTTTCAGCTGTGATTAAATGAGTGATTGCTGCACCTCCCCAGGAATCTATGCAGTAGGAAATAAGGGATTCGCAAAGAGCTAGATAAATGACCTGTATCAGCTTAGAGCTTGCAGCGTGACGAATATTCTTAAAAATGGCTATCAATTTGCGCAATCTAGCCGAAAGCAGACGAATATGAGGCTCGAAGGATAGGTTATTGTCTATCATTACGCCAAGGTATTTTATGCTAGGTACTCTGTGTATAACTGAACAGGAACAAGATAGGGTAGACAATACATTGCAACATAAGTAAGAGTGAGCTTGGATATTGAACCCGTCTAGTGGTTGGGTGTAGTTCCGGATCGAGAAAGTTAGATAGTTGGTTTTTGTGGTATTGAGACTAAGCAAATTTTCCTGAAGCCAGTAAGAGACCTGGTTAAATCCCTCCTGCGCAATTTTGAAAACATCGTCCCAACTCTCTCCCCAGAATACACAAGCAGTGTCATCGGCAAAAGTTATTATACGACCATTTTTGATCGACATGTTGCATAACTGATTGATGTACACTAGGAAGAGAGTCGGGCCAAGTATACTTCCCTGCGGAACACCGTAATTAATATTGCGAGGGTTACTGATAAAATCACCGAATCGTACGCGTTGAGTCCTACCCGTTAGGTAGTCCTCGAATAATTTTAACTGCATGCCTCTTATCCCAAGCAGTTCAAGTTTATGTACCAAGCGTGAAATTGATACCGTGTCGAAGGCTTTGGCCAAGTCAAGGAAGATTGATAGGCACTTTTGCCCTAAGTCCAATTTTCTGACTATGGTGTCTGTGAGTTCGAACACGGCATCGGCTGTCGATCTCGCTCTTCTAAAGCCAAATTGGTTAGGTGAGATAAAGTTATTACTTTCTAAATAATCCGTGAGTCTATTATTGAGAATTCGCTCTAGAACTTTAGAAAGCGTAGGAAGGATCGAGATTGGACGATAGTTGCTATAGACCGTTTTGTCACCATTCTTGTATATAGGTGTTATGATGGATTCCTTAAAGACGCTAGGGAATTTACCTTTAGATATAGCAAGGTTGCATATGTGAACAATAGGGTCAGCAAGAATATCCTGATTCTGTTTAAGAACTAGTGCAGGTATTTTGTCCCACCCAACAGAGCCAGTATTTTTAAGGGAGTTTATAATTGTGATAACTTCAGAACGATCAGTCTCCAACAGAACAAGGGATGACAAAGGACTTTCCGGTTTGTGCGTACATTGAGTTGGGACTTCTTTACTATTTTGTAGTATGGTGTTGGCTAAGTTTTCCCCAACGTGAGAAAAATAATCATTAATAGCGTCGACCGCAGATGCTGGTGATGGGGCGTGTGAAAAAAGTTCCTCTGTGGTTTTAGTTTTAGATTTTAAATTAGTTATAGAGTTGATCACCTCCCAGGTTTTTTTAACACTTGTTTTACCTGCCTTTTCAAGCTCAGTGCGTTCGTATTGCGATTTTAGTTTTCTAAGTAAGGCAGTACAAAAGTTTCTATATCTACGGTACGTCAGACTCAATACTTCATTGTCGATGGATTTTTTAACCTTTTCATGCATTTTGTCTCTAGTTCTCAAACAACGTAATAGACCAGAGGTGAGCCAAGGCTTAATGGGAGTTTTACGGCGTGGGACATTACGGGTGATAGTATTATTAATGATGATTTCACTCAGTGTATTAACTAACAATGTAGCAGCATTATTTGGATCACTTGAATTCAGCACTATTTGGAGGTCCGCTTGTTTCAGTTGAGAGGAAATTTCACCGTAGTTTAACTTTGTATAAGTTCGTTTATATTGGCCACTGTGTCTTCGATCTTTGAAATCCACAGCTAGTAATATGCTATAATGATCTGTTAAGCTATTTTTTATAACCAGAGTTGTACATGGAAATTTTGATTTTATTAACACGTGGTCTAGACAATTTTCAAGCCTTGTCGGAAATGAATGTGCCTGGAAAAGACCATGTGATGAAATCAAATTTAGGTATGTAACAGAGTTAGAATCTGTACTGTTTTGTTTAATGTCAATATTTATGTCACCGACTAGTATAATATGTTTATTACTACTGAGCGACTCAAGCAAATTATTTAAGGACTTAACGAAAATATCCGTATTTCGGAAAGCTGGTGGCCTATACACAGATATAAGTGTTATAGTATTTTGTATGTTAGATACAAGGCAATTTGCATCGGGGAAGATTCGATGAAATGTTGTTTTCAAATTTTTTGTAGTTAACTAAAACAAACTGATAATACGTTTAGAAATGTAAATATTAGTTGAATAGATTATTAAAGTGAATTTAATGACCAGAGACAATAAATAAATCTTGAAACGAATTGATTTTTTTGCGATTCATACAGATTAAAAACATGAGTATTCTATAATAAAACAAAGTTTAACCGGATTAAATCGCGTATATTATTTAATGAGTATTCTAGTCTACTAATAAAATTATAATATTGTAAAAGTTGCGACTAGTAAAATAACGAGCTTAAATTAGTTTCTCATTCGTTACATGTAGGTACAATTAAAAACTTTAGCGACTTCGCTATTATAGCATAGTACATGAAGAAAATGTTTTCGAGTTCCAGGGAAATGAGTGACAAAGAACCCGATGCGGATTGTCGGCGCTAGCAGCCTGTCTCGCCCGTATGAGAGGCAACGCTGACACCCTGAGGCGACCCGTAATCGAAATCGAGACCTACAAGGATGCGAGAGTCGTAACCGCAGTCGTAGCCATAGTCGCAGTCATCGTGGTGATGGTTGCTTACGAATGAAATGGTCTCGGGGATGTAGTCTAGTATGTGAAAATCGCCGCAGCAAAATTATTTGACCATCGCAGCAGTCTTCGTCAAGACCGAAGCGCAAGCAGCAGGCGGATGTTACACGAGCTGGAACGTAAGCTGTCGCAAGAGAGAGAAGTTGGGGACACTTGAGAAGGAGGTACGTAGGAAACGTGAGAGATTAACTGAACGGGGTGAATCGCGCAGACGTTTTGAGACATCTGATGCTGTTTCAAGAGACCATGGTCAAAGGAACGCGTATGATGTAAACTCGATTCCTAAAAACGACACTCGCCCAGTGATAATAAAAATGAAAACATTTATGAGAATAAGAAACCTAAACTTATGACTACGGAACATTTTGAGAATTTTATACAATTAATATAATTAAAAGGCAGGGGATCGTGAATCATTTTCCAGTTCAACTTAAATAATAAAATCCCCGAGTTCAACCTCATTTCGAAAGAGCAGACTATTAATATCAGGCACGATAAAATTGACAATTTTTCAGAAATTTATAATTGGAACAATAAACAAGTAGTTCACTTTGCCCTGCCCAAATTCACCGGACTGGCTAAAACGTGGTACCAGAGCCTACCCTCTATCAAGTATACTTGGCTGAATAGAAAACGATGCTAACAGAATAATTTCCTGCAACGGAAAATTACACGGAAATATTGACTTGACAGATATGCTTAATGGACGAGTACGCTCTGGACAATATTTTGAGCTTTACTTTATTTCAAAAATACAATTACTGAATAGATGTAAGATACATGGAAGGCAAGCAGTGGATTGTTACTGTATGGTATTAAATACAAGGGGTGGGGGGGTGTCGCGTAGGTGCTCGGACAGCTAAGTCTGAAAAACCTGATGATGCACTTGAATTTTTAAACCATTAGGTGACTTTGCTGAATGTAGACGTACAGGGAATTTCAGAAAAAAAATATGATGTGGTTATTGTAGATGACCACTTGATTACTTGATTAATTATGATGTATTACTTGGACATAGTTTTACCGAAGACCACACTTAAGATTATTAAGACCCCAATAGATTTGAAATTTGAATTATTCGATCAAATAGAATATAGTACCTCTACTTTTAGTTAAAGTTTAAACTAAAGGGGAAAATATACAAGACCATGATTAGACCTGCTGTCTTGTATGGATCGGAATATTGGGCTACGAAAGGGAGGAATGAAAGGCAATTACATGCAGCTGAGATGAGAATGTTAAGAGGAATATGTGGTGTAACGAGAATGGATATGATAAGAAATGAATATATGAGAGGGAGTTTGGAAGTAGGGCTAGTGACGGAAAAGTTGAGATGCAGTAGATTGTCATGGTATGGACATGTGATGCGACAAATGAGGAGCATGTTACGAAAAAAGTTTTGAGTATGAGTGTGGATGGCTATAAGAAAAGAGGTAGACCAAGGAAAGGATGGATGGATTGTGTGAAAGATGATATGGATAAAAAGAAAGTGAACTCGGATATGACGGCTGATAGAGAGGTATGGAAGAAATAGACATGATGTGCCGACCCCAAATAGATTGGGCTAAGGGCAGGAGGATGATGATGACCTCATAGTCAACGTAGGTTGTCTGTTCCTGTAAGTTGAAACGTTGCTTACAATGGAAATATTTATGTGAGTGGATCTGTAATGGGCCGTATGAGTTAGGAGTATAATTTTTTTACTAGGAGAATACTAGATTCGTGATTTTGAGTGTAATCTTTCAGTTCAAAATGTTGGGTCTAAGCTAGTGTGGTTCAAAGAGAACACTCATCGCATGAGTGTGCATTTTTGTATTCCTGCGATATATGATTCTTACGAATACTATGAAGGAATTAAGCAAAAAGGTCTTAAACGATTACATACCCGCCATGTTGGCACGGATATACATAAAGGAAAATCAATGATGACTATGACTACCAAATACTTCACTACATAGTATAAAACAAAGTCGCTTCCCGCTCTCTGTCCCTACGTATGCTTAGATCTTTAAAACTACGCAACGGATTTTGATGCGGTTTTTAATAGATAGTGATTCAGGAGGAAGGTTTTTATGTTAAATACATGCATAATATAGCAGCATTGCGCCCGTGCGAAGCCGGGGCGGGTTGCTAGTTAGTTATAATTTGAAAGCAACAAATACTCAATCCAGATTCAAAACAAACATTAAAAAAGACCATAAAGTGATGGTAGTGCAAGAAGATTGAGACCTACAAAATCCTTTTCGTCTTCACGTCAAGCTGTCGAATAGGTTCTAACTCTAGTTTTAACGTAGATTTATTTTTAAAGATCGTTCAAAGCCGTCAATTCAATTAATGATACCATACGTATACAAAATTCAAGCAGAAAAAAACAGGAAGCGATATAACAAGAACGGTGAATAGAGTAACAAGAAAGACAAAGGTACCAAAGACAAACGAGTGTTTACAAAGCATCAACTTTCATGAGCAAATAAAATTAAGAAAGAAGACAAGGCTTCTAATGTAGGGTTCTTACTCAAAAGGAGCTTTTAAGCACTTGGGCTTCAAAAAAATGTCCAAAGATAAATAAATCTAAAAGAAAACTTCTTGTGAATAAGCTCAATACAGGACCTAAAAGTTGTAAAAGTTAATTAAAATAAAAAGGCACGTTATTTTCTCAACCCGCATATTAGTAACAGAGAATATTATGAAATTTTAAATGGTCACAGTACAATAATCAACATGGAATGCTCATAACAAAATTTTGTATAAAGAAAAAAATCTTTAGAATTGAAGTTATCAAAAGCAAATCATCCTCGTAGAGAAATAATCTGTTGATATATTTCAAAATATTAGGGAAAAGTTATGTTCCCAACATTTGACCAATAGCTGTACTGTCACAAAAAGTATTAACTTTAGGTCTCGTATCCATTTTAATAATGACGAAGTCGGATATTTAATAGTTGAAAATGTACCTTATGCCCCCAGGGACCATGGAGGTGAATCTGATGATTATGAATGCGATTCAGTTCAATGTTTAAGGAAAATTAACAATCGCTTAAAATGTTACAAGTTATGGATATAATACTTTTATTTTTTTGTAAATACGTACTTATCATACACAAGTTAGGAGTGAACACGACAGACAATGACATAAAAACATTACCCTCCTTCAGGCACAGTCGAAAAAAAAAAAGAACTACCTGTAAAGAGACTAAACCAGCTGTTTTTAGGTAGAACAGTAATTACAAACCTGAGAAAGGAATATTATTAAATAACGTGATTGACTATATAGAACAGAAGAATAAATGAACATTAAAGAAGAAGTTAGGTTAAGTGAACGAATCTAGAAAAATCAGGCAATAAATAAATATCGTTATGACAAACATAGATAAAAGGGTACGGATTACAAAGAAGGTGATCTTATTAGAATAGCTAGTGCAATAATAACGACACCGGGTCAATCTGAAGGGTTAGAATCGAAGTGTCAGGGGTTCCTCGTACAAGACACCCCTTTATGTAGAAAAGAGGAAAATTACGAAACATTCCCACGGTTGAGTTTAACGCCCCTACTTGCT
Organism: Asteroscopus sphinx; assembly: GCA_949699075.1. NCBI lineage: Eukaryota > Metazoa > Arthropoda > Insecta > Lepidoptera > Noctuidae > Asteroscopus > Asteroscopus sphinx. The sequence goes on along the minus strand of OX453022.1, from coordinate 11,627,602 downwards.
CTTCCAGCGAAGAAAATTACGATGAAAGTGATAATGATAATCGACTAATGTTACTGTTAGGATCTCATTGTTAATGATTTATGATTATGTGAATGACTGAAACTAAATTTATGATTATACTACGTTGACTACCTATTTCAAATTGCGAACTGATTCAGAGCTGATCAGGATTAAACTAATGTTATTATAAGGATCTTCTTGTTAATGATTTATGATTATATGAATGACTGCGAAACTGAATTGACAAAATACGTTGATTACTTAAAATTAAAAATTAGAACATGAACTGATTCAGAACTGTTCAGGATTAAACTAATGTTACTGTCAGGATTTCATTGTTACTGATTTATGATTATACGAATGACTGTGAAACTGAATTGATATAATACATTGATTACTTAAAATTAGAACGTGAACTGATTGATAAAGCTATGAGTTTATAGAGTTGTATGTGTTAGGTTGATGATCAGGATAAGTGATAGTGAGTCAAAGTGATGTGTTGGATAATGACTGGCATATGAACTTGCCAGTTATATAATGAACTTCCCATGGAGAAAAGTGAGGACGTTGTGAGTCGGGCAGGATTGGCGTATGAACTCGCCGCCCATGAGTGTCTCATGACATCGCAGTCCTACGATGTGATGGTGAAGGAAGTAACCCTCACATCGCACGGCTATAGTAATAGACTGAGTGAGAGTGTTTTGGGTCGGGCAGGATTGGCGTATGAACTCGCCGCCCATGAGTGGCTCATGACATTGCAGTCCTACGATGTGATGGTGAAGGAAGTAACCCTCACACCGTACGGCTATAATAATAGATTGAGTGAGGATATTTGGGTCGGGCAGGATTGGCGTATGAACTCGCCGCCCATGAGTGGCTCATGACATTGTAGTCCTACGATGTGATGGTGAAGGAAGTAACCCTCACACCGTACGGCTATAATAATAGATTGAGTGAGGATATTTGGGTCGGGCAGAATTGGCGTATGAACTCGCCGCCCATGAGTGACATATAACATCGCAGTCTTGCGATGTGACGGTGAAGGAAGTAACCCTCACACCGCATGGCTATAATAATAAAATGACTGAGATATCTTTGAGAGTTTAGTAGGATTGGCATTGATTTGTGATCCCAGATTATATGATAACGTAACAATTATGTAATAAGAATTAAGATACTAAGATCTATAAGACACTATCATGAAATATTGTTGTATAGTTATTTAGAAGTTACGATTGTAAATAGACAAATAAGGGAACGAAGGGACTCGTTTTTGAAGGATGGCCGACTGTAACAAGACGTATCTAATTGTGGGTAGTTATATTAATTATTTGCTACTGAAGAGTCTATGGATAGGTCTTGTTAAGCGAGATACAATATTGGAATCAACTTTATGTCATAGTTAATATTAAAGTGTCACTGTCAGCTGTCAAGTCATTTTGACATTAAAGTATATTGTTATTAGAAGTCACCGCCAGATTCAGTCTAGATCGAGGCGCCTGAGTGACGAGTAAGGTTAGTGATATAATTTTATTGTATAGACTCTATTAAAATACTACAGACAGAAATGTGTTGCTGGGGAGTTTGTTGCGCCGTTTCTTCTCCCCAGCTCAAGCACTAGGAAGCGGTGACGGGCGGGCGATTTTGGGGCTGTCTTTATTGTCGACGATGCCATATTGATTTAGCAATAAATATTGTTATTGCGTTGATTGATTAGTTGTTTCAATTATATGATTCCCTTCTGAGGTATGTTACAGAAGCGTATATATATATATATATTTTATGTTTGACCACGCATAAATTATTACAGAGTAGTCTAAATACGATGTTTTTTTTTTTAATAGATAGGGTAGATCTTGACGTTGGTCCCATTTAAATTTGAAAATCAGAATCCACACCTAAGGGTAGGAAAACAGGGGAAACAGGAAAATGAGTGTTTGTTCACCCTCTGAATTCTTACCTGTTAACCGATTCTGTTGAAACTTGGCACACATAAATGTAGTTCTAGACACTACATCATAATGGAGACCTGGAGTTAGATTTTAGCCACAAAAAAATTGAAAAAAGATCTTTTTAACATAAAATTGAACCGACGGAAACAGAAACTGAAAAGTGAAATATAAAATGAAGCTTTTTAGTCTTAATAACTATTCTCCTAACTAAACTAATGTAAATATTGTAAATAACTAATTATGAGTCGGCGCCAAACAAACAATCAACGAAGATCATTAAATTACTTACTACTAATAAAAACAAAATAATATCAAATACAACATGAAATTTTCAACGTGAAACAATAACTTTCCAAAAATGCGTTCCCTGCTCGACCACTTGCAACTCGCACGCACTTTGCTTGTTTGTTTGGCACCGACTCATAATTAGATATTTACATTACTTTAGTTATGAGAATAGTTATTAAGACTAAAAAGCTTCATTTTATTTTTCGCTTTTCAGTTTCTGTTTTCGTCGGTTCAATTATTTGTTAAAAAGTTTATTTATCGCTAAATCTATAACACATCATATGTAGCTGCCCGAACTGGCGATTTATAATCGCGGCGGTAGGTGAGACTCAGAGCGCGAATAAAAATCGTAGTGCGGGCTTAGCCTTAGTTTATCATATCAAACGACAACTGCTGCTGCTCATAGTTCCCTTTAGTCAAGTTCCAGGAACTTGACGATAAATATAATAATTTACCATCGACTAGCTAAAAAGGAGATATTTGACAATACATATCCGCAGGTATTACACGTGGACCCCGACACGCGGCAGATCGTGTTCGGCTACAAGCTGCCAGTGTCCCGCGTGACGTCAGTGTGCTGGGGCGGGCCCAACCTCGACGAGCTGTTCGTGACGACGGCGCGGGACAACCTGGACGCGGCGCTCGAGCCGCTGGGGGGCGCCATCTTCACGATACGAGGCACCGGCAGCCGCGGCGTTGAACCACACATGTTCAGATTCGATAACGCAGATTTTTATTGATCAAACTTTTATTTAGATATTTTAATAAAGTATAGTATTGTTTTTTTTTTCTTTGATTTGGTGCGTAGGTACTTAATGATTGAAGTGATTGCTCGCGGTGAGTACGCTGTATTTATGCTCAAAGCGAAACGGAACAGATGTTTTCAAATGCCTTTTTGTACTAATTGCCTTAGCAAATACGATCTTGCGCGATATCTCCAGGTGGTTGGGAGCTTGAAGCTCACGCAAATCGGTCGCCACAGCATCTCCCCAGTGATGTCTGGAACGACCCACCAGTCTACGTCCGGCTGGTCAGCCCCAGATACGCTCTCTTGGCTACTCGATCCTCCCCCATGCGTTCGACGTGGCTTCGCCTTTGCAGACGTGGTGACTTGATCATGCCAATCGCCAATGTAGGATCACCCACTAGTTCTTCGATTTCGGCATTCTTCTGAACTCTCAGCGTAAGATTCTTTAGTTTTGTCGGCCCCAGGATTTTAGGGAGTACTTTTCTTTGTGTGGCCAAAATATTTTCCTCCGAATTCACATTACGAAGAACAAATCGTTGATCGTGCCTACTTTAAAATTTACTCTTAGAACTTTTGAAAGCTTTTATATTATTGCTAAAAGAGATTGCCCACAAAAGGGCCCACTTTTGTAGCTAGAATAGTAGACTTTTAGTTTTAGTAACATTGGTACTTCAATTGAATATTACAGTCCAGAGTTAATTGATTGTAAAAATATAATTATCAAGCAGGTGTAAAGTCAATTCAAATGTCTTAATTACCGCGGCGTCTACATCCGATCGATTAAATAAAGTACGAGTTTTTAACAGTTTCGCTTGAGTACAATTAGGTAGCATTAAAACGCTAATTGAAATCATAAATTACACAGTGCAATGATAACTTCTTTGCTTATCTATAAGTTGGTGTACTTGAAGACAAGTTAGTTTTCTTACATAGTTGTTAGAATAGAAAGGAAAAGGTTACACTTTACCTTTTTTCTTTGCCAGGGCTCGCGTTGTACGCCTGCCGGCTAGCGTACTCCAGAGAGTACAAATATCAGTGGGGCGTCCACAACTCTCAGTACGTGTACAGAAGGTATATTTCTGCTTGCAGCTAACGCCTGGGATTATTATCTAAATGTAGGTTATTATAGCGTAGGTATTTTCGCTTTTATATGGGAGTGATGTATCTGTTACGTAGTAACTATTATCTAATCTGTGCCTACGCGATAAAAGTAGGAGACTCGTTCTGTAGATTTACCTACCAAATTTCTTTAACGAACCACCACTGACTTACTGAATGTCGTCACAGAATCCTGAATCGCACTATCAAAATTTTCCTTTTTTTATGATAGACCATTTGTCCATGACCATCGCAGGCGGTACCTAGGTACCCTGGCTGTTTAACCGGACTAGTGTGGCGAAGACTTCCGTTAGGGTCTTCATCCGCCAGGAAAGTTTCCCTAACTTGCAAACTAAAATCGCGGTTGCAATACTACATACCTACATACTCGCGGACCTCGGCTTAGGGCACTGCTGGGGGACCCTGCCTCTGGTCCCCCTGGTAGCCGTTGCTGCATCGGGAAGGGTTATCTCGAAAGTGACGGACTTTCGGTGTATCAGGTGGGTCAGTTTGACGCACAGTTAGCATATTTATTCGAACGCCCGACATCAATCATTGCGCCGCGGTCTGCAAGGCAATAAGACCCACCCTGGTTGGAGGATGCTCTTTTTGTGTTGGAGGAATATACCTAATACCTTGTTTCTCCACGTGTCCCACATTAAAGTCTGGTGTGCAATTCGTGTTGTATTACGATAAAATCCCAATTCCATGAAGGCGATGTCTACTCAACCTCATCCATGTAGAATGCGTAGATGACTACCCCAGTCTTAAATTATCTACTAGGTTTTCAGTCTAAACTGAAAACCGCACGAAGACTTGTACATGCCTTTAAAATCGCTAATTAATACTAATGCCACCTTTCATGGTTTAACACACCATAATATGTGTAAATTAAAGTGGAACGTGTAGTTGAGTTGAAATAATTCAGTACCTATAGGAGTTGTAAGCAAAAAGTGCGCATCAACATGTTTTCATTGTGGTCTATAATTGTTGCAATTTGTAATTTATGTTATATCACGTCTGCACTGTCTAATGTAAGTGCTATACAAGATTTAGTTTACATCTGTCTTGATGAGCAACACGGGCGTAGCTATAGGTTTCACATGGCGGGGGCTTGGCTCCGTCGCGCGCGTATTATGTGTGGGCGGAGGGTGGGTGGACGAGAACAATCCACTTCACCTCACAACTATCGTTCGTTGTTATCAGGGTTGTTGTGAATATCAGCATCAGCATCCGCTGATCATCAGCATTATTTTATACATCAGCAACCGCATTAATTGATGGTGATATTTGAAGCGGCGTGTGTAACTATACTATTTTGTAGCACGGATACATAAGGTGGATTTTCGCCGAATATTTGCGTTTTTGCGAAGATTTGGGGAGGGGGTCTGGACCTCCTAACCCTCCCCCACCCTTATGAATCCGTGGTCTTGAATCTTTTTGGTCCGTGAATGGCAATATGTAATATGGATTGGCTTGGCTACAGCTAAACGGGATAAGGATTTATAAGATGAAGTATCCGAATGCACTTTATAATATGTAAAATAACCACTATTAGGACACATGTTACCTCAGAGTAGACCAAAGACAACGTAGCATATTTATATCAAGTTATTTCAAATGTAACCTCCATATAACACAGGTAAAATACTTATTATCCGATCAGTACAATATATTCGAGTACACGAACCTCACGTTCAGTCACGGCGAGAGCCCGGTGTGGGACCCCGCCAGCAGCACGCTGTACTGGGTGGACGTGCTGCACCAGGACGTGCACGCCTTGCACTACTACACCAAGAAGCACAGAGTTAAACACATCAGTGAGTATATTACTACAGTATATTGAACCTCACGTTCACTCAATATATACAACGTGTATCAGAAATGCGTGGTCATATTTTAAGAGCTCATTCAGGGCATAGCATAGAACAAATTTTACTATGGGACCAATACTGAAATCGAGAAAAAAATATTAGCTGTTCCCTACTAAATCATCGATGTCGCTCTACAAAATGTTAGGATCAGCTGATTTTTTTTCGCGATTTCAGGGTTGATCCTATAGTAAAAGTTCGTTCGATACCATCCCCCGAATAATAAAGACGTTGGACTGTCTAATTATACGTATTAACCAGTTAAGATCACTTCCAACTTAGGGTTAACTAAAACACACCAGTCAAAGGCCGGAACTCAAATTTGTACTCATGCAATTGCAAGCCCCACATTGCATGGTATCAATTCAAAGACGTGTTGTTGAGCGTAAATGTCCATCATTTAATGCATTACCTTACACTAAACTTAGGCTGCAGGAGTGCGGGCACGAAACGAATGGCCGGCGATGGCGGGCGGCGGGCGGTGCATTATGGGAATTTCCAGTGTGCCGCCCACCGCTCGTTTCGTGCCCGCAGCCTTATAATACCTAAATACACAATACGAGGTAAGGCAAGCCACACACCACACTCTGACCAAAGCTACCTTGGCCAAGGCATTTGTGAACTGAACCAACCTTAAACCTGAAGTGTAACCGACTTCATTCGAGAGGCACCAGAAATTATTACAATATATATTGTATAATTGCAAATCTCTTAACTAATTTTCCTTCTTGCAGATTATGGTGAAGTAAACATAGTTTTACCGATAGTGAACAGTAGTCGGCTGTTAGTTGGCGTCAGGAACGAGCTGTTCTTGATGGACTGGACGAAGCCAGGGGACACCGCTCTGAGATTCGTGGCAGCACTCGACACGGGCTTGCCTGACAACATACTCAACGAAGGGAACGTGGACGCGTTGGGCAGATTCTGGGGAGGTACTTGATTCAAAATTTGTTACACATATTTATCCTTTTATTTGACCGGTGAATTGCTAGGTGCCGTAAAAAAACTAATTTACTGTATGACCTTCACAATCCTCATGTTGCTTATTGTTAGCGTCTCCGTAAAGTAAGGCGTGACGTGTCTCGCATGAGTTTTCGCAAAACGTTTTAGCATTCGTCTGCGTTCGCTCAGACAGCTGGGCATATGTTAACATATTTTTACTTGGTAGACCCTGCCTAGGCAGTTTTGGCATCTTTACCAAAAAGTTTTTGCTGAATATAAAATAAATGTGGATTTTCAAGGCACAAAAGGTCGTCAATCTGGCGACGTTGTGGCCCCGGACGAAGGCGCCCTATACAGCCTGGAGGCGCCACACTTCGTGCCTTACGTGCAACTGAAACCGGTGTCCATCTCCAACGGGCTCGTGTGGTCACTCAACAACACCATCCTGTACTACATAGATTCACTCTCGAGGAAGATCGAAGCGTTCGATTTTAATCTAAAAAGACGACATATAAGTATGGTTTTTTGTTGAATAAAATATTTTTACTCCCATATTATACATGTTGAAATTTTAATGGCTTCTTTCCCGAAAAGGGGTCATTGTACTCATCATTATGAACAACTTTTACTATGGGACCAACCCTGATCGCGAAAAAAAATCAGTTGATCCCTACATCAAATGTAGGGTCCAACTGATTTATTTTTCGCGATTTCAGGGTTGGTCCCATTAAAATTTCAGCATGTATGTAACATTTTTTTATCTAGAACTGTTTCTAATCAACCTTTTATGACAGATGAAATTATCACCTTAATAACATGGTGTTTTTTTTCGCTGTTGTATTGTGTCGAATTATTTTAGGCAGACGACGTACAATCCTGGACATAGGCGACTACTGGGATGATGAAGTTATAGCTGACGGAATGACTATTGATAAAGATGGATTCATTTGGATTGCCCTCATGTTTCACGGATGTGTAAGTAATATTTACAGCAACATAAGTAAAGATCGTCTAATCTAAACATGCACGCCCCTCCACCTTATTTGTCATAATGTCATTGTTTGACAAGTTAGTTGGAGGGTGCATTCTCAAATTAGACGACCTCTACTAGAGTAACTAGACATGTTATAATAATAATGGATAATCAGGGCAGTGCCCCAGTGATCAAGTAGACAAAGGGCTTCTTAACGCCGTGTATACCGGAATTCCAGACAGTTAAAATTCTTTTATTTCTCGCATAATATCGCGTGCGTGGGAGTTAGTATAGTAGTATAGTATAACGGGCTGGTTTCCGCAACTCCACGATCAAGCGTGTTTTTTGCGTACGGTGCGTGGGAGTTAAAGGCAAGTCACTTGTTACCCTAGGCCTGCAGAACCTATATTTATGGTCTGTCCTTGAACTTTAAAAATTCAATAAGAATGTGACAAAAACACGTCAAAAGTAGCAAAAATAAAATCTGGTGGTCCCTACATTTTATCGATTTAAATGAACACAAATGTAGGGACAAACTGATCTTTTTTTCGCGGTTTCAGGGTTGGTGCCATAGTAACATTTGTTCATAATGATGAGTACAATGACCCCTTTTCGGGAAAGAAGCCATATTTCAGCATGTATACACAGTTTTTTTTAAACCCTCTAAGAATCGTTTCTATCTGCTATCTCAAGTTCGGCATACAATTCCTCTCCACAGATCGTCCGCATTGACCCCGACAAGGGGAATATTGTAGAGCGGTACAAGCTGCCCGTGACCCTCACCACATCCATGACATGGGGGGGCCCGGCGCATGACGATCTGATCATCACGACCTCCCGTCGAAACATGGACGCCGACAAATTAAAGACGGAGCCACTCGCCGGCGCTGTCTTCGTGTTACATAACATGGGCACGTCTGGGGTTCCTACTTATAAATTCGTTTTTCCTAACGCTGATGAATATTAAAGTTCTTTAACTTTGTTTGACTGATAATAATTAGTTATAAAACGCGGTTGAACGGTAAGATCTATGACAGTACAAACACTGTCGACCGTCTGACAATGGCAAACGATTTGAGCGGGTATCCCCGTTGGCCCCCATTAAAATATTCAGATTATATGTAGGTATTTAAATTGCAATTTCGCATCGCATTCTTAAGAAAAGGGTTAACCCTTTTGTGTCACCTTTGTGTAACATTAGGCTGCAGGTATTATTTTAGGCGCAGGTACATTGAAACAAAGCATTAGATACTTGCTTACATTAATTAAAATTTAATAAAACTGTGTTGATGTTGTCCTATCTCTAGTAAATATTGATAAAATAGCAAGCAGTGTGATCTTATTAAATGTGTGTCTTCATAATAATATCATGTCTTTCATGTTAAATGTCAACATCGAACCAAATCAAAACAACAACAACTTTAATAAAAAAGAAATCCTAATATTTAAGTGGGGGCCAACAGAAAATTTTAGTTACCGTTCACCCCCAAAAATTGTATTGGGGGACAACGGAAGTAACCCATTTGAGCCCACTTAATCTAGTCTTTACTACCTATGTCCTTTGACATGTGCAATGCCCTCTAATGAATGGCGCTTAGTCTACCCAACAAAAGTCAATGTGTCACGACCAAACTCAGTGTATTTGAAGGAGGATAAAATGCTTCTTCCGTACAAATAATCGTTTTTAGAAGGGTACCAGCAATTCGCACTTTTTAGTTCTACTAGATAGAACATAATCCGGATTAACATATAGGCTACTTTTTATCCCGGGAGATAAACAGTTCCTGAGGGATGCGCGATAATTATTTCTGTGACAAGCCGAATTATACGCAGGCGAAGCCGCGGGCATTCAGCTAGTATTGTATATTTTGAGGTTAAGTCCGATGAAATAACTGATCCGGATCCGAAGTGGGACAATGTTAGATTTTTGCGTTGAAGGCCTAAAAATGACTTATGTTGATATTACATAATTAATTAATACATACATACATACATATTATCACGCCTGTTTCCCATTGGGGTAGGCAGAGACTATGGATTTCCACCTGCTACGATCCTGACACTCCTCTTTCGCTTCATCTACGTCCATTAACCTCGTCATGCATGCTCGTCGGTTTAGAGAACTCTTAACTTGGCATTTTTTGAGAACATCCGCGATTTGATAATTAATTAATGAGTGTGTTAAAACAAAATAATATAAAGCGGCTTAAAAACTGTGCATTTCTATGAACTACATTTGGTTGTGGCACAAACTAGATTGCCCCGTGGCATTCTCCTTTAATTCTTCCGTGTAGTACGTAAAGACGTTCTCAAAAGAGTACCTACTCCATTCGCTTACGTCTTCGTTGGGTTAAACAACTTGTATGCGTTAAATATGTGTAACTATGTTTTCTATAAAAAAAAACTACCTTATGGCGCCGAACAGACGACGTTCGTAGTTTTTGAGTGATCGAGAACATCGTTTACATTCCTTTTGTGCCATATGCGATTCTACATTCAATTGACATTCTTGGTCGCTCAAAAAGAACGTCTCCGCGTCGTCTGTTTGGCACCTAATAGTATTAAAATGTAAAAATTAACATTTTCTTTCCATAGTTCTGACACCTGCTTGCTTATACATGCTGAAATTTTAATCGCTTGATTCCCGAAAAGGGGTCATTGTACCCATCATTATGAACAACTTTAGTTTAGTATGGGACCAACTCTGAAATCGCAAAAAAAAAATGAGGTGTCCCACATTTTATCGATTTAAGTGAACACAAATGTCGGGACCTACTGATTTTTTCCCCCGCGATTTCAGGGTTGGTCCCATAGTAAAAGTTGTTCATAATGACCCCTTTCCCCTTCACTTTTCGGGAATTAAGCGATTAAAGTTTCAGCATGTATATCAACCTGCGGTATGCAAGTTAAAGTTTTGTTAGTTTAAGTTTTTAAAGCTAGCAGTAAAACAAATATATAATTATCAATGAAATAATTTATTAGAGCACATGAATACAACCAGAGTAATGTAACAAGAGACTGTATAACATTTTAGACTCTATCAATAGATAACATCTAAACGACATAACATCACACGACAACAGCGAGGAGTGACAAGAATTTGTGATCCACACGGCAACAACGTCAGAACATTACTTCACTATCATTTAGATTTAAGCAACACCCGTACAGCCCATAGACGCTTCATAACATACGACCGATGTCTGCAACACATCACCAATTGAAATCTTCAAATCAGTTTCGACCACTTACATGAGCCGTCAAAACTGCCGCGTTAGTGATTAGCCAATAGCCGCCTTGGTAGAGCCAATCGGATTGCAGCCTCAGCTATTGGCAGAATTTATTGTACGCATTATATTCAACATTAGGCGTCTATTGGGCTGTATGGTCGTTGGATTTAAGATTCATTTTTAAAATAGTCGAATTTTTAAACGTTTTATGTTAGCGAAAAATTTAATTTGATTCATATTAAATAGTAAAATTTTAAATCATCAAAAGTTTTGGAAATTCTCAGCATTATTGTGAAGAGATGCGTAGGTATTGTATAACGCTACTTAGTATCTAACAAATTGATCAATTGCATGTGTTACAATATCTTTGTTTAGGCACATTTTTTTCTCATAATATACAAAGAATATTGTAATTAATAATATTAATGAATGATAAAAAGCTCTATTAATCTAACTTATATTTAACATTAACGAATGTATAACCCATACGCGCATACACACATAACATAAGTATGTACTGTTTGAAATTGATTAAAGTCCTCATCATCGAGGTATCAAAAGTTTTATAAATAGGAAGCTAGACAACAAATGTAGCAAAAAGAAAGTACCTGTTTGCAACTGTTTTCAATAAAAAATAAAACTCGTGTTTTACTCTCTTGTCATTTATACAGCATGACTGGACGAACTAGGGATATATTCAAGATTAAGGTATAATATCACACATCTACCTACTTAATAAAATTCTTAAAACTGACTGACAGACAACGCACAACCTAAACCAGTGGGTCTAGGTCAGTGGTTCTTAACCTTTTTGTGGTGTGTGGAGTGGTGGCACCATTTGCCCAAACATTTATGTTGTCACGGACCACTAATTGCTTGCCGGTGAAGTTAAGTTTTACTAAGAATTTATATTACTCGCCTGCCAAGCGTGGCGATTATGGCATATCCCCCCAAACTGCTTAAGGGAGGCCTATGTCCAGCAGTGGACGTCTTTCGGCTGAAATGATGATGATGAAGAATTTATATTTAATGACTCAAAACATGAAAATAGATAGGTAAAAGGCGACGTACGTAAGAGGACGGTAATAGGCGACGTATCATATTAGAATAACATAGTGCCTTAGAAAGAAAAAAAATACCGCGACCAGAACAACGGCTTGGTACTAGTTTTTGTTTCAAGAAATCCGGAAACCAGAGACCCAGAATAGGTGTAGGAGCGCGAGCGAAGCGAGCTCGAATTTTTTTTAGGGTGTTCGAAAACATGACCGCATTTTATACTTATGCACTTAGAGGAGTTGTATATTTAAATAAAACTTTTTAACAAAAAATTGAACCGACGAAAAGTGAAACTGAAAAGCGAAAAATAACTAATTATGAGTCGGCGCCAAACGAACTTTTAACAGCAAAGTGCGTGTAAGTTGCAAGTGGCCGAGCGGAGAACGCATTTTGGAAAGTTATTGTTTATCGTTGAAAATTTCACGTTGTATTTGATGTGACGTTGTTTTTATTATTTATTTAAAGTAATTTAATGATCTTCGTTGATTGGTTGTTTGGCGCCGACTCATAATTAGTTATTTTTCGCTTTTCAGTTTCACTTTTCGTCGGTTCAATTTTTTGTTAAAAAGTTTTATTTTTCATTTTTTTGTGGTTCAAATCTAACTCCAGGTCTCCATTATGTCGTAGTGTCTAGAACTATATTTATGTGTGTCAAGTTTCAACAGAATCGGTTAACAGGTAAGAATTCAGTGGGTGAACAAAAACTCATCCCCTGTTTTACTACCCTTAGGGGTGAATTTTGATTTTGAAATTTAAATGGGACCAACTTCGCGATATACCCTATCCATTAAAAAAAGAATCATCAAAATCGGACCACTCTGTAAAAAGTTATGCGTGGTCATACATAAAAAAAAAAAAAAAAAAAATATATATATATATATACGCGTCGAATTGAGAACCTCCTCCTTTTTTTCGTCGGTTAAAAATTAATTATAACGATAAAAAGAACAATTAGGTACACAACTAAAATTATCTAAATATTTTATTAAACTCTAGATCCGACTCGAATGAACTCGCGCGCATAGTCAATACTATTTTAAATAATTACTATTATAATAGGTAGATACGTTGATGATGAATGGCTTCGCGGACCACCGGTTAAGAACCACTGGTCTAGGTGGATGAAATTTTGCACAGGAGTTTTTTAGATGACGTAGGTGGGTTAAATAGGGGTTGAAAGTTTGTATGAAGAAAACAAGGAAACGAAGCTAAGGGCGCGGGCATCAGCTAGTAATGAAAACAATCTTGATAAAAATATTCCACGATAGACGCGTACATGAGCAAAAATGCTCGCGCACGCTCTGACTGGTCTGCTGGCTAGTACAAAAGGCGGAGGGTAGTAATAGTTTCTGATGGACACTGCCGTGCTAGGCGTATCACCTCACCTCATGCAGCATTGATTTGTAAGCGCGGAATAGTCCAAAGTATATTTCAAGAATTAAGGTACCATTTTTATTCATATTTGGAACGAGAATCAAGTACTGAACATCCTCCTTCAATAAGTCCCTCGTTCAACCAGTCAACCTGTATATATCCTCTAGTATAATACGCATCTATAAAACTACATTAGTGGAATAATATATAATTTCCGGACCCACGCTTTAGTTATAATTATAAGTAGTGAGTTATATTCCTCTTTTTAAAAAGAGTATCCCATAAATATATTGAAAACTTCTTAAAGTAATTGACACCAATCCAATCACCCTCTAGTACTCGACTACACAAGATATGGGTGTCGATTCTCTGGTTCACGAACAAAACTTATTTTAAACTATCGCTCTCTTTTACTAATAGTAGATACAAGAAAGGGATGGCAACAATTTTAGAACTGTCAAATTAGTTTACGTGTTACATTTCTTTGTATTTTAGTCGGCACGTTCCGAGATCACGTCTAAACTTGTATGGAAATTTTAATTTCGACTAATTTGACAGCACTAAAATTGTTCCCATCCCTTTCTTGTATCTACTATTAGAAAAAGAGAGCGATAGTTTAAAATAAGTTTAGTTCGTGAACAAGAGAATCGCCATTGATCATCTGTATTATGAACTATGAACGGATATCTCCCAGCACATTCATTCACAGCAGTTATACACAAACTATGATCTATTCGATATAAGAGCACTGGCAGTGGTGTGGCTCTCCGAATACTACGTGCTACAATTACATTCCCTTGTCCGCAAATACGAAGTTTAAAGGAGCTTGTACGTTCAAAGAATGAAATGAAAAACCCATAATGCACCATTTAGATACCTTCCGACCTATAAGCGCATTTTCAATCAAGTGACTTCATAGGTACAATACGCGTAATAAACCTGCCGTTCTGGGGCCTTACTCTCGACTGTTTCGAGCTCTGAACCAAATCGATATAATGTCAATTCCTAGAGAAATGCAGTACGAATTGACACTAACTCGAATTCAAATTCGATTGATTCAGAACTCGATCCAGTCGGGAGTAAAGCCTCTGAATCCAGGCTTTGCGAAGGATCGCGCAATAAGTGTGAGTAGGACAAAAGTATGCATCGATCGTTAACGCACGACTGAGACAGCGAGAACATGCAGTCCCCGCCATCTTACCATTCAAATGAATTATTAACGCCGCCAAAACCGCGCAAGCGCACTACTGATTCGGTTGCAAAATAGATTACTGCGCAGCCACGTGTTGCGCACTTGACAGTGGCGGAGTTATTTTACGCATATCGTACTTAAACGATGCATTAGGGTAAGCGCACAGCAACGGAGTAGTGGCGAAGCGACTACTTTAGTAACAATTGGAATTCAACCTTATTTACTTCCCCATACGACTGGAATTTCAATAGCGAATTTAAATCACACTGGGAGGTTCAAAGTGTTACGAATAGCGGTCGAGCGGCCACAAGCATCCATATGAGCCGTTAAAGAGCCTAGTCGCGGCGTCGGGCGCCGTTCGGTATGCCTTGCGACCAATGGACTACGCTTCGCCGCCACTCTTTCGGTGTGCACTAACTCATATTTTGACTTTCTATAAGTACCTAATTTCTTCAGTACAGAGCCCCATAATTGTATGAATATTATATTAATTTAAATATCCGCAACCCAGTGAACACACCGAAACTTTACGCGATACGTTTTAATAATACACCTACTTTATACCGATTATGACATTTCCGTATTCGTGGCTACATAACCCCTCTACAGTTATACACCGTGACATTTTAGCCGTCTTACATCGGTGGCCCAGTAAACTGACTCATCTTTGTGAACAACTTTTTACAATGGAACCAACCCTGAATTCGCAAAATAAAAATTGTTGGTCCCATAGTAAAAGTTGTTCGCAAGGTTGAGGTCTGTTTTTTCTTTCTTGTCTTATTTAGTAAACAATCTTGGCACGTCTCTTTATTCAAATAACTACTGATAAAATATAATTATTAGTTTTTTTTTTTTTTAACTTTATTTTATAAAAAGGCTTTAATCGCTTAGCGATTATGCCAGCCTCATAGGTGTACTATTTTTTTTATCTTAATTTGATTAATTTAACAATCAAGTAATATAACTTAATAGCTACTTTGGACGTAGGATTTGACAAAATAATATTGCAAATGCCAACGTCCCTTAACCTAACTCCAGTCTTTAATTCCCAAGCTCTGCGTTCTGCCCCGATCCGGGCACACTTCACTAAAGCGTGGTATGTGTCCTCCCTCACATTGCAAATCAGACGGTTTGGGGTATCAACAACCTTCATAAGATGTCCGAACGCATTTAATGGAATGTGCCCGGATCGCAATCGCATGCTTGTTACCAGCAGTTGTCTGTTCATCCGCACTTCTGTGAACCAAGGAATCTTTGGAGGTTTTTTTTGTTTTTGTTTTGGTGGTTTTAATTACTAGTTCTGCACAATAATAACATAATTACGAGTACATAGGTTAAACAATGTTATTTAGTGTGTGATATTGTCAACATGATGTCTTTTAACAATTAATATTGACGAATTGCATTAAAAAGACATGCCAAGATTGTTTACTAAATAAGTCAAGTAAGAAAAAACAGTGTACATAAAAATGTCATGTTGTATATTGCTAGGATATACCTACACCGGTATCCAGGTAATAATATATTATATTTGGCTAGCTACATTAAACATAATAATAGTGTCTAATGTTTAAATTCTAATATTGATAATATTCCGTCGCATAAATTCCTCATTATTATTTATTTAAGTAGATAATAATCGCGAGACAACAAATTAAATAAATTATTATAATTATCAAACATCATTATTATGAGCAAACTTTAGGACGTTATTACTATTTAAACATAACAAAACAATGTGTGTACGTAGTAATAAATTATAACATTGCATAACAACTCATTACATTAACAATTAAAAAATATATAACGATTAGTCTCACTCAAAACCCCATTGCTAAGCGAGTTTATTATTTAAACAATGCATATTTAAATAATTATTAGTTATCTCATGCGTAACTCAATTATTTTAATATGCACATTTTTGAAATAAAGACAGGAGTAGTCTATGTCAATCCAATTTATAATTTATATGATTATGGATTGGAAACCCTATAGAACAAGACACAAATATCAGTTTCCTTTGCAACGTAAATGTTTTATTTTAAGACCTTTTAAACTGTTCTTGTCATTCTGAATTCAATTTAGTTTTCATGTACGTAAAGTTGAAGTTATTATTTTCGGTTGACACAGACTCAAATATTTCTCGAGTCCGTATTCACTTGTAGACCTTCCTGAATATTCCCAATATACAACCGTCAACAATCTTAACCTAATCATGACATGAAAATATTTTAAACAGCAATTTATAGAATTTGAAAAAATATCACAATAATATATCTACTTCTAAAAAAACTATTCCACGTAAAGAGAGCTGTTAAGTCACTAATAATAATATCACCGTAAACTTAACTATTGAATGAAACTACTATTATAAAGATCTATTGTCTTAATGCCTACGGCACACCGAACGCGGGTCGCCAATGACACGCATCGATCACGTTCCGTGTGGTAAATACCTCAGCCTTAATCTAGGCGACTGGATGTTAAGGCGTGATGATAACATTATTTAGGTGGGCACAAAAAACCGAAGGTTTTGTGGTTCCGTACCCTAGTGGTGCCAACGGGACCCTATTACTGTACCTAAGACATCTGTCTGTCCGTCCGTCTGTCTGTCTCAGAGCTTTTTAACCGTAATATAGGTAGCCAGTTGAAATTTTCACAGCATTTGTGTTACTATGGCTTCTATCATATCATATATTAACAATAGTAATAAAAAGGCTAAAAAGAGTGAAGAGATACAATAATCCTTGAAAATAATGCATTTATTTTTGCGTTTTTTGTTGCGCGAGTCTGACTCGAACTAGGGATGCAAGAAGTGCCAAAAAGTATCGATATAACGATCGATATTTAAAAAAAATTGATCGAAAAAAATAATCATCGAAATATCGGTGAAATTTAAAACAAAGAAATGTACGTTATAAAATTCTGTTTTGTTTGATTTTATTAGATCTAGTTCAAAAATCTGTCAGTATTACCACAGTTTAACAATATAACAGTTGTCGGACGCCTTTGATGTCGGGCGATGCCGCGACTCCTGTACTAACGCTTTCCTTCGAAAATATGCAAGGGTTGTCACAAAATTGGGAATATAACAATGATCATTTAATTCCATTAATTTCTTAAATTTGAGATATAATATGATTATTGATGTATTATGTTATACATAGTATATTAGTATCTCCATGTTCAGCCTTACGGCATGGCGGCATGCAAATTAATAAAAATAAAATTACGAATCTCAACAATATTAAATATTAAAACGTCAACATTGATACGAGGTAGGTATTTAAACTTAATCTATCCGAGTCGGAGTGCCCTGGGTCCCTCTTGTATGCCATGGTTCTCTCTCTATAACCTATTTTTTCTTCCAAAATCGAAGGTTTGACGTTTTGCTACTGACGATTTTTCATAAATTTACGTGTTATTGAAATAACTGAAAACCTCTTAAGGGGTCACTGTACTCATCAGTATGAACAACTTCTACTATGGGACCAATCACCAAATCGCGAAAAAAATATCTGTTGTCCCCTACTATTTTGTTCACATGAATCGACAAAATGTAGGGATCAGCTGGTTTTTTTTCGCGAATTTGGGTTGGTCCTATAGTAAAAGTTGTTCGTACTGATGAGTACATTGACCCCTTAAGAGGTTTTCAGTTATTTCAATAACACGTTGTATATAAAATTAAATAATTATTTAAAATCACATTATTCTCATAATTTTTTTTTTTTTCTATTGCGGTTGCTGTTCATAAAGATTTAAATGCTTGAAACTAAAATAGATCCGATAAGAGTTCACTCCGTGTGGTGCTGGACGTAAAGAATTTCACCACCCTCCCTCTTCTCATGGGTGTCGTAAAAGGCGACAAAGGGATTCACCAGAGGACGGGCAGCAGCGTTCTCTGAATATTTAAACAACCAACTGCGATCGCCAGCCCGCCTGCCAAGCGTGGCGATTATGGCATATCCCCCCATTTGGGGGAGGCCTTTGTCCAGCAGTGGACGTCTTTCGGCTGGAATGATGATGGTGATGAAGAGTTCACTGACCCGCGATCACGCATAGACGCATAGTGCGAAAAAATTGACTTGAATACATAATCATAATAAAAATGTTATGTAATATAAATGTATATATGTGTGTACAATAAAGAATAAGAATAATAATTTCTTAAGTTTACGCGTTCACTCCAGAACTTTACTGCCCCATCGGCCATCATTTCTGCGAGCAATGTGCCCCGCTCACTGCCACTTAAGCTTGGCAATTCTTCGGGCTATGTCGGTCACTTTCGTTCTCCTGCGAATCTCCTCATTTCTGATTCGATCACGCAGGGAAACTCCGAGCATAGCCCGAAGGATGGAAGGCGCAGGACCGGTCTTTGTGGCGATACTTGGGGGAGGCCTATGTCCAGCAGTGGATGTCTTTCGGCTGAAATGATGATGATGATGACGCGTTCACTACACATTATAATAAAACAAGTTTAACGGCAACGCAACGCGATACAATCCGGTTAAACTTGTTTTATTATAGATCGATGACTTGAATACTATATTATTAGTACCCTAAAAACAGGTATTAGTTAATACCTATTATATGTTATCGAAACTTCATGCGGATTTATTCATATTACCTACCTGGGTACCTACGCATCACGGGGAAATGTATGAAATTTTTGATTCTTGTTCTTTTAAAAAGTCGAACTACATCCATAAACAGAACAGTTTGTGTTCACCATTGTACTCAATAAAACATACTAAACTGTATTTAAAATCACAATAATTTAAAAACACTCTCGCGTGAACCCGCGTCGAGCGATCCCTATGTCTAAGTGAGTTGTAGGGTCGCGGCCCGCGTCTCCCGACGCCTCGCAAGGCCCCCGCCGTTGCCCTGCGCAAGTACATTCGTCGCGCAACTGTATAGATAGTAAAACTGTGGTATTACTCTTCATATAAATACCAAACTAGGAACATCATTTATGTACCTATGTACAAACAGTTTGTAGTTTAATGCGCTGCGTTGCGTTAAGTTTAGCTTAGGGGTGAGGTTATTTATTTCCGAGCAAACAAATTCATAGACATTGAAAAAAATAAAAATGAACTTTTTACGGCTCTGAATTTCAGCGGTTTTAGTCAGTGGCGCCAACGGTGTTGCTATTGGAAATATATCGAACAAAACACTAAAAATCGCTGTTGTAGACCTTTATAAGATTAGTTTCATATCAATTTATAACATTAGTAAGTATAAGATACCTTTGCTTGAAGTCAAAAGTGCCAACTTCGGGCGTGCTTCCAAGTCTGCCTTGTCTTATAAATATATTTTTGATTCTGTGGTGTCACTATAGCTTTGGTGCCACGAGTCCGCTCATCATGTCGAAGGTGTTACCATCAGGCGCGACCGTGACCTCGCCCGTGGCAGTACTTACCACCAGCCAACCTGCTTCGTCCAAACCTTTTATGACGCCATCCACAGGAGTTGAAGTTGTCTCGCTTTTGACGCGTATCGCTTCACCGCTAGAATACAAAAAAGAGAATTTAGATTTTAGCCACATGCAAGACACAAAGACCTTTTAGGTAATTAGTGACCATGAAAAAGCACCTTATTATATCAAAATTAAACTGAAATTACTTCAAAAGTTGTTTTTACCGAACTGCAAAGTTTGCCCAAGCTAAACATATTCTTGAACAACTTCGACAGCGTCGCCGTTGACAACAACCGGCTCCGGAGTTACATGCTCATTGAACATAAGTTTGGTTTTATCCACGTTCATCCGGAGACCGATGAGTATGGGAAACTAGCAGAAGAATACAACTGGGCTGGGCTTCATTCGGGAAACTTCGTCGAATCTTCTCGTCGCCTATTCCACACAGGCTTAAGACTAAGGTCTTCAATGCGTGTCCTGCCTATCATGACTTACGGAGACGAGACGTGGACCTCATGGTACGGCTGGTCCACAAACTTAAAGTAGCTCAGCGTGCTATGGAAAGGGCTATGCTCTGAGTGTCTCTGAAGGATCGAATCCGAAACGAGCTTATCCGACAGAGAACCAAGGTTGTCGACATAGCCTACAGGATTAGCAAGCTGAAGTGGCAGTGGGCCGGCCACATTAGCGGAAGAACCGATGGCCGTTGTGGTAGACGTGTTCTAGAGTGGAGACCGCGAATGGTAAACGTAGGGTAGGACGCCCTCAGGCTCGGTGGAGCGATGATATTGGCAAGGTAGCAACTGGATGAGAGTGGCCGAGGATCGATGTCAGTGGCGTGCCATTGGAGGCCTATATCCAGCAGTGGACTAATATAGGCTGATGATGATGACTTCAAAAACAATAATTTATTGTGTTGACATAAAAGCAGCCGATTGGAAAAAAGGACCACCATTATAATAAAATAAGGTAAAGATAAGATAAAATAAAGATTTATTTTCTCATCACAATACATTAAGTTATACATGGAAAGTACAATGTAAAATTTACAGTATACTGCGGGAGACTGGTGCCTAAACTAGGCGTAAACCTGTATTTCAGGACACCAGGGGCCCAATTCTGCTAAAATGACTAACCATCGCCATTCCAGAAACACCCTACTGAGACTCCTATGCAATTGTGACAAAATGGGTGTTCTGCTAAAACTTAAATGAAAAAAATATCTTTGTGACATTTTTACACAGCACCATCTAGTCCCAAACTAAGCAGAGCTTGTGCTATGGGTACTAGACAATGGATATAATACTTTTTTGTTGTTGTTGTAAATACATACTTATAATAAGCAACACCCAGACCAACACAAACACTTTTGTGTCCTGTGGAAGTCGAATACATGACCTCGTTATCAGCAGTCCGACACTCGAACCACAGAGGCAGTCAAATGTCCTCTCAATAGAATCTCGTCGGATACTTACGAATGCAACCAATACTGATAATACTGTTCTATGAAGGCGTCGACCCCGCCCTCCGTGCGCATGTAGTCCAGGATGCGCTCCAGCTGCGAACAGTAGCGCGCCAGGAAGCGCTCGGTGGACATCGGCGCCAGGGAGCTGCCGTGCCGCTTGTTGTGCTCCGCTATGATATCGTTCAGGCACGTCGTCGGCACGCTGTTCGATATGTTTACTCCGGTACCTGAAAAAATTGTGGATCAGTACCTATTTGGAATTTATAATTATCCTTGCTTATTAGACATTGACTAATTAGCTCCGGTAAAAGATCGGATATGTAATATATCATTCCAAGTAAAGATACTGGGTGTCAGGGAAACGCTTCCGAAAACGAAGACAGATGATAGTGCTGGTGATTACTGATACGAAACCACATTTTTTTGCATTTTTCATACATAGCCAGCTTTGGGCAGTTAAATAAAACTGATTTGCAGAAATAAACCCATTGATTTACTTAATTTTTTAAAGTTTGCAATGTAATTCAAATAAAATATCAGCTGGCGCTAGGGGTGAACGACATCCGCTCGCATACGCAGTCCATGTCGTAGCGAGCGTAGGTAGGTTTGGTAGGCGCGGCATTGATCCCGAGTTTTAGTCGCGTCGCCGTAGCGTATTTTGTACGCTTTACATTGCGGGTTTGCAAAATACCAATATCCATATCCGCTTAATATATCTGGGACTGAAGTAACTTTACGTTGCATGCTATTTCCGAGATAGATAACTCCGGCTTCTAAATAAATCCACCGGAGTGAGGCTGGATATAATGTAGCTTATTTGATAAATCCGCGAAACAATTAAGTGACATAGTAACATAATAATTGATTTCCTTTCATACTTTACAGGCTTAGTTAGGACTGTCTATCAAATAAAAAAATCAAAGGTGTATAAATCAAGTATTATGTAAATGATTATCTAAACTTAGTTTTTCGTACCATATCCTTGTCATCAGTGTCGAATATCGGGCGTCGGAGTAACTTGGATATAGGATATGTAATTTTTTTTCAAAGTGAAGGAGTGATACATATCCGCTTTGGGATATATATCCGAAGATATATATGTGTTCGGAGTTACCCATGCCTAATGCTTATTCCATTACATCAGTATTGGTCTTATGACCATTTTATAGATTCGTGTTTTGGTCTTTCTAATGGTAAGCTTGATGGACACCAGCACCTTATGCAGAGCGACACTACATCGCAAGGTCAACTTCTTATTCTCTGATACTCGTGTCCTTAATGTTACAAACAACTTAAGTAGTAGTAGTAGAGCTCCTTGTGAAGGAGCTCGTCCGGAGAAGTAACAGTGATGCTTGCATTGCAGTGTTCCGGTGTGAAATGTATGGGTGCCGATGAAATTACAATCACATGAGACTTTCCGTCTGCATGTCTCAGTTTGGCAAACCGACTTGCGGTATCATTTAGGCAACAGCCTAGGTGGTATTGCAGTTGTTATGGGGAAAGGTAACTGCTTAACATCCGGTGGGCCCTTAGCTCGTTTCGCCATCGTATAATATAAAAAATATATTTGATTTTACTATATTGTATCTTATCTGTATTGTTGTAGCGCTTATTGCGACTATTTCTACAACGAACAGTCATAAGACCAATACTGATGTAAGGATGTAAAGCTTGGATCATCATCATCATCATCATCATTTCAGCCGAAAGACGTCCACTGCTGGACATAGGCCTCCCCCAAACATCGCCACAACGACCGGTCCTGTGCCTTCCGCATCCAGCGGATTCCCGCGACCTTCACCAGGTCGTCGGTCCACCTTGTGGGGGGCCTACCCACGCTGCGCCTTCCAGTACGCGGTCGCCACTCCAGAACTTTACTGCCCCATCGGCCATCCGTTCTGCGAGCAATGTGCCCCGCCCACTGCCACTTAAGTTTGGCAATTCTTCGGGCTATGTCGGTTACTTTCGTTCTCCTGCGAATCTCCTCATTTCTGATTCGATCACGCAGGGACACTCCGAGCATAGCCCTCTCCATTGCCCTTTGAGTGACTTTGAGCCTTCTTATCAGGCCCATTGTGAGCGACCACGTTTCAGTACCGTAAGTAATTACTGGCAACACACACTGGTCAAAGACTTTCGTCTTGAGACACTGCGGTATTTTGGACGAGAAGATATTGCGTAGCTTCCCGAACGCTGCCCAACCGAGTCGGATTCGACGATTGACCTCTTTCTCGAAATTGGACTTACCTAGCTGGACAGTTTGTCCTAGGTATACATAATCGTCAACAACTTCGAGTGTAGATTCTCCGATGTTTACGGGAATGGGTGCTATATGGGAATTCAACATAACCTTTGTCTTGTCCATATTCATTTTAAGACCCACTCTATCAGAAGCTCTACTGAGGTCATCGAGCATTGTACCGAGGTCCTCCATGGTCTCAGCCATGACTACTATGTCGTCGGAAAACCGAAGGTGAGTGATGTACTCGCCGTTTATGTTAATGCCTAGCCCCTTCCAGTCCAGAACCTTGAAGACATCCTCCAACGCAGCAGTGAACAGTTTCGGAGAGATCACATCTCCCTGTCTCACACCTCGCTGCAGAAGGATAGGTTTCGAGGCTTGGTCCTGTAATCGGACTGACATAGTGGCGTTTTCATACATTGACTTTAACACTTCGATGTACCGATAGTCAATCTGGCACCGTTGAAGAGACTGTAGTACCGCCCAAGTCTCGATCGAATCGAAGGCTTTCTCGTAGTCCACAAACGCTAAACAAAGAGGCAAGTTATACTCTTCGGTCTTCTGTATAACCTGCCGCAGCGTATGTATGTGGTCTACGGTGCTAAAGCCTTTTCGGAAACCGGCTTGTTCGGGAGGCTGGAAGTCGTCAAACCTGCGCGAAAGACGGTTCGTAATGACTCTCGAAAACAGCTTGTAGACATGGCTCAGAAGTGAGATGGGCCTATAATTCTTCAGTAGAGTAGAGGAGCTTGGATACTAACACGAAAAGCAGAGACTAAATAATTTCCAAATAACTTTGAGAACAGTCCTACGAAATATCTTCGGTCATGTGCAGACATCCGATAGAAGCTGGCGGATCAGAAAAAATGCCGAAATAGAAGAGCTCGTGGCTGACCCAACTTAGTAGAAGCAAAAGCTCACAGATTCCGCTGGCTCGGCCACATGGAGAAAATAGGAAAAAAGATCGGGATGTCAAGAAAAGCTATCTGGGACGCCCATTCGGTCGCCCCAGATATCACTGGAGCGATACAGTGGAAGCTCATCTTCGGGGGCTTTGAGCCCGCTTTTGGCGAGATACTGCCAAAGTTCATGGCAATTGGTTTTCTCTCGTGTCGGAGGCAAGACATATTTTAGGTCGCTGAGCCAACGGAGTAAGTAAGTATTCCCAAATATGTTCGGGGTCGGCTTTTATTTTACACAAAACTTTAAAACTACGGACTGACTGCGACAACTCTTGGGATTATACAAAACCTTTGGGTTCGAACTTCGAAAATAACTGGGTGAGATCATGTAGCCGACGCACTATGCTAGCCGATTTAAATACAATCTTACCAATATTAACATAGACCTCTTCCCCCATACAGTTTGCAGTAGTGATGGTGCCTCCAATCTTAACGTCGCGGCCGAAGTATATGTCGTTGGGCCACTTTATTCTGCAAAGTAAACATTGATATTATAAAATCTACAGTTTCGTTAAAAACATGAAATATAAACGCAGACAGCTCAGCCCAATTGACAAATTCAGGGGGTGCCAAGGAGCACAGCGAGTTGTGATTGGTTATTTTATGATATCCCGAGACGGAAACGAGTTGTGATTGGATTTTAATGTCAAATTAGTGAAACGTCACAGCTTGTTTATACTTCATACATTTTACAGGACCGTTTTGTTGGATTCACTTTTTTATAGCGGATCCAGTACAAAATACTAACATAAGTTCCGCTGCCTCTCAAGAAAATGGCAGATATTTTTGTTCCTATCTTTAAAGTGTTATTTCCATTTAGTCAAGAATACGGTGAGTTTCGCTTGGTCTGCCACATCCAGTAGTGAAGGATCTACATTAAATGGGGTGTCACTCGTCAATTTATTTATTTGAGGAAAGAGGTAGGGTCTTGAACGCCCCTAAGCCACTGCGACCTAAAAGATCTATTGTGACGCCTCTTGCAGCATTACAGCACTTCCCCAAGCTGCAAGTCAATCATAAAGTCGACTATGACCTTGGTGGAGGAGGATTTGATCTCCTGCAGTGAGATGACGTGGCCTCCAAGATGCTGGCTTCTGATGTGGTGCACTGCATCACATTCGCATAGGATATGGATGGGCGTCTCATCCTTTTCGCGACAAAACCTGCAAACTGTGGTATCACTAAGGCCCATCCTGTGAAGGTGTTTGTTCAGCTTGCAGTGCCCAGTAAGGGTTCTTGTCAGGATTCTTATCTGATTTTTGTTCAACGAAAGCGCTTCTTTCGTAAACCTTTTTTTGAAGCCCACAAGTAGCGCTTTCGAGTGTTCTTGGCCTGGGGATTTTTCCCAAAGGCTAATACTTTGGTCAGTTCCCCAGTTTTTAAGGTAGGCTGTAGTGGTGCATTTAGGAATTCCACAGATTGGCTCCGGGCCCACATTGGGGCTTTCAGCACCAGCTCTAGCCAGTTCATCAGCGGCTTCGTTGCCCCTAATGCCACAGTGTCCAGGTACCCATCCTAGTGCCACTGAGTTTGCCGCTCCTAGTGAGTTTAATAGCTGGACACACTCCTTTACAAGTTTGGAGTCAATTTCCTCTGAATTTAAGGCTTTTAAAGCAGCCTGGCTGTCAGAGAAGATGAAGATTCGCCTATTAATATAGGTCCTCTGCAGACTTAAACGGACACATCCAATAATGGCAAATAATTCCGCTTGAAACACAGTGGTGTGCTGGCCTAGGTTGGCGAATTTTTTTACCTTTGGCCGCCCACCGTGGAATCCGGCTCCTGCTAGACCCTCTTTTTTTGATCCGTCGGTGAACCAAACAACATCAGTGGACTGAGGCTCGTCAATACGTCTAATGAATGGGGCATGGCAATGTTATATTTGGCTGAGTTATCTGCGAAATGAGGATGGAACATGGTCTCGATTAGTTACCTAATGTCCAAATGTTCGTAAGCCGGTTGTGATCGTATTGCTCGCACTGCGGCTAGAGCAGCTGCGTGCTGCACCAGCGGTAAACATGGCGATACTTTTAGCCACACCTGGAAAATAATGATACCATCAAAATTATCAGCGAGAAGTGGCTGAAGTTTTTGTCGATCCAATTTATAATTTACATGATTTCGGATTAGAAACCCTATCGAACAAGACACAAACATCAGTTTCCTTTGCAACATAAATATTTTCAAGATATTTTTAACTGTTTTGGCCATTCTGAATTCAACTTAGTTTTTATCTACGCAAAGTTGAAATTTGTGTAAGTGGCAATTACATTAATTAATATTTTCGATTGACACAGACTTTAGCATAATTAAATGGTCCCAATGCTGTACACGGGTCTCTTCTATCAATGAGAAGGGTTTAGGTCTTAGTTCAACACATTAATCTTATGGAGTTTTGCGAACTAAACACGCGATTGAGAACATTTTTCAACATGTCTTGAATGGATTTGCAGCCATATATCGGCATGCCGAGACTGATGACTAAGAATGATATTTTGCCGTAGATCTGTCTCAGCACGGGAAGAGAATACTTTGTATTATTATGTCATGGGAGATTCATGTCGAACAGAAGCACGGGCGTAGCTATAGTTTCCACATAGGAGGGGGTTGGCTCCGTCACGCCCGTAGTATGTGTGGGCGGAGGGCAGGGGGACGGGTACATTGCTTTACCTCACAATTACCGTTCGTTGCTATGTCAACATAGACCAGTAAGCCTCTAGACGCCTATTAACCGGATACCCCCGGTCACAAAGCATATGCAGTAGCACTGCTTATCTTACGCCCAGCCACCAATCGGGACGTCACTCCGTCAGCGAGCGGCACCAATCATATCACCGAACATTTGAGCCGACCAATCATAACGCGCCGTCCGCCCCCCGGTCCCCGCCAACATTTTACGACTGTGTTCTCATACAAAACTTTGTTTATGTGGCGTCTTGAGGCTTACTGGTCTGTGTATGTCAACCAAGCGGCGCGTGCAACTATACTATATTGTGGCACGGATACATAAGGGTCGACTAAGATTATCGTTTTCGCGCAGACTAAAGCGGGTTCGCGCATCTCGTTCTTACACCTCCCCCCCCGCCCCTATACAACGTGAATCGGAAATATGTGGTCATATTTCAAGAGCTCATTCAGGGCATAGCATATAACAACTATTAGTACGGGACTATTTCTAATACACGTTATACAACGTGTATTTGCAATAACTCAAAACCTCAGATACCCCAATTAGTTTTTATTATAATAAATTGATATGGAAATTCTCAGTAGCATTGTAGCAGCCCGGAGTCTGGATTTGTGCCCGGTCAATGGCAATAGGCTCGCCCCCTATTACATGGGACTGTAACTGGCGAAATGTGGGTGTACTATTACATCTCTGCCTACCCCTTCGGGGAAATACAGGCGTGATGTTATGTTATGTTAAATTGATATGGAAAGTAATTATTAATTTTCATTTATTATTGTAGAAGATATTTGTAATTTTTGGTATCATGGTTACTCTAATCGATTAATAGCGCTAGATTCATTCGAGAACGTGTGACGCTCTCTTCGCTACTGTGTCGGGAGGTGAATATATAACCTTTTAAAATTAGGTTAAGTTTTAATAATATTAGAAAACAAATGTTACCTAAAAGTTTCCATCACACTTTTTTACTGGGTCTCGCTCTCCTTTGCGCTCAGCGCCGCGTCGCCGTAAGAAAATTTTAGACTCGGCATGGTATGAAAACATTTTTTTGGTAAAAATTAACCTATGTTCAAAAGTAGTATTTTTTTATAGTATAGGTTGGCGAAACGAGCTAAAGGCCCACCTGATGTTAGGCGGTTACCTTTGCCCATAACAACTTCAATACCACCCAGGCTATTGACTGAATGGTACCGCAAGTCGGTTCGCCAAACTGAGACATGAAGAAGGAAAGTCTCAGGTGATTGTAATTTCACTGGCACCCATACCCTTTAGACCGAAACACAACAATGCAAGCATCAGCAAGCAAGTCTAATGGATTCTACTCTTGATTCTGAACAAATTAGTTTCAGGCATTGAGTTAATTCAATTACACGTTGTATACGTCCGTGAGCATTTGACATCTGCTTGCTGATATAGTGGAGATCACTTGCCTGTAGCGACATAGCAGCCTGTCCGGGCGCGGTGATCCACGCGTTGCCCCCGCGGCCGCGCCCCGCCAGCTGCCGCCGCGCGACGGCCCCCACGCCGTGCGCCAGCAGACAGTTCGTTACGTGCTGGGTGGACGCCATCACATCCGCATACACCACTAGACGTCCCAGGTGAGTTGAGGTTAGGTTCTACGAACAAGGAATGACAATATCATCATCCTCTTGCCCTTATACTAATTTATTTGGGCTCGACGCAGCATGTCTTTTTTCGTCCATACATATCTATAAGAAGAGATGGGGTGGTGTGATGGTGTGATTCTTTGTGTCCGGAACCACACGGAACGGGCACAGGGTTTATACGGGTATCATAAAAGGCGACTAAGGGTTTCACCAGAGGATGGGCAGCAGCGTTCTCTGAGTATTTATAAAACCAACTGCGATCGCCAACCCGCCTGCCAAGCGTGGCGATCATGGCATATCCCCCCATTTTGGGGGAGGCCTAAGTCCAGCAGTGGATATCTTTTGGCTGAAATGATGATGATGATATCTATAAGCCGTCATCTCTATTCACTTTCCTTCTATCCATATCATCTTTCACATAATCAATCCATCTTTTTTCTTTTCTTATAGCCATCCACATTCATACTCAAATTTTTTTTTGTTACATGCTCCTCATTCCTCCGCATCATATGTCCATGCCACAACAATCTACTGCATCTCCACTTTTCCGTTCCTGACGCTACTTTCAAACTCCCTTTCACATACTCATTTCTAAATGAATGACAAAACAGTGCGATTAAATCTAGGAGTATGATTAAAAAGATTTCCGTAGAAAAACTAAAAAGAAAAGAAAAGTTTTCGTAGAAACAAAAATTCGACCTCAAGCAGGAGAATCGAACAGATTGCGACCTTCTAGTTCAGTACAAAAGTTGCTAAACAATATGAATCACTGCGATATGCTCAAGATTTCGACACTCCCTTCCAAATTGAATCAGCTAGCTCATGTGTTAAGCTAAAGATACAATTTAATTATGCAAATAAAACAGCATACTTACATCAAAATACTCGACGGTGGAGAAGTGGTCGGGGCACTCGTAGACGTGCACGGGCAGGTAGGCGGCGGAGGGGGGGTGCAGCGGCTCCTCCCCGCGCAGGCACCACTGCACGCTCAGCTCGCCCAGCGACAGAACGCGCGCTCCGCCCGACAGCGGGCACGCCTCCACCAGCCGGCGCTTTTGCTAGATTAGTATGCACGTGTGAAGGAAATGTAATGTAATATTGAAGACAACACGCTCGGAATCTTCAGTCGTAATTTTCATTTATAATATCCGAATGTGGTAGACGGTTGCCAATATGGCCGAAAGAGCTCTTGACAATGTAGAAGAATTTCAGAATAAAAACATGAAAGTAGCTGCTTGCCAAACTTTGACACGTGCGTTTGCTTTTGTGTGCAAAATCATTAAGGTCAATAGATTGTCCAAAACAATGAGTGGGAGGACGAGGTCGAACATTTGGGCATTTTCCCGTGATTCTGAAGCTCAGACCAAAAGAATAAGATACTGAAGATAAAA
The DNA here is from genome assembly GCA_949699075.1 of Asteroscopus sphinx. Lineage (NCBI taxonomy): Eukaryota > Metazoa > Arthropoda > Insecta > Lepidoptera > Noctuidae > Asteroscopus > Asteroscopus sphinx. The sequence goes on along the minus strand of OX453022.1, from coordinate 11,597,106 downwards.
CTAAATTGAAGTGCATGATTTGTGAAGGGATAATATTCGGCATTTGAGCCGAATGTTGTATGCCGAATACCGAACAACAAACTAATATTCGGCTTATCCGTAAATTATTATGTAGTTGTGATGGTCTGTAGTCTGGTTAGCCCAAATAAATGTTTAATTTATTCTTTTAATTATTAGCAGACAAATCTGTAACGTAAAAGGTCTGAAGAAAATGCCATTGCGTAAAGACAGAGTGAATGCAATTTTTTTCAACGACTTAAAATTCCGAGCAACACAACATGCAACACTGATAGATAAAATCAAAGATCGAATTCATATGGAAAATGACTTAGCGTAATTAAGATTGCAATTCTGTAATTCTCAAAGCACAATTGAAATGTATCTCGATGACTGAAGCAATAATTTGAGTCAAAATTCTACCTATTAATGATTTATTTACTTCCATCAAATGTTAGAAAATGAATAGCTGTGAAATAAGAGATAATTAATAACAAACCCTTGAAAAATGTGACAAAAATAATAACTTTTGAAGCTATTTGCGTGCACATATTATTATAATATCAGAAATATTGTTTTTATCGTACAAAAAATTAAAGCATTATTGGAATAAGTTTTAAGAGCGAGTTATATATTTATGATAGACCATTTTACAAAAAGTCAAGGAAATGTTACAAATATATGGTGAAATTGGCTTTAAGATGCTACATTTTAGCGCATTCCAAGCCCAAGACAAGCGTCGACGGGGTCAACTCCTGGTGCGTCTCACTCTTAAAACCTCGTGTAAACGGGCTAATCACATTATCAGCATCAATAAACAAAAAACCGGATGGAACAATTATTCAAGGACGTAATAGTCTTCAGTATACGTCTGCGCTCTTAATCTTATGAGAAGATTACGCATTTAAACTCCTCTTGATCTGAAAGCTGAGTTGATCTTCATATAAACTGCAAATTTACATTTAGACCAACTGAAACTCATGCTGATAAGTGTTTGGTCCTTTAAACTGCTTGTACACGGTGCAAGTAACTGTAGCATGGAAAAGTGCGGGCTGCACGCACGGTTTGTTTGTTTGTTTGAACGTGGTATAATCGGCCAAGAAATTGCTTTACCATTTTTCACCACAACTTCAAATCCATAAACGAATTAAAATTTTACTAAGGATGACAACAAGTAAGCAAGTAAGTTTGGTCTTGTAAGCGAAATAAACTGTCGTTTTGTGACGTGAAAGTGACATTCAAGATTAGGGTGGTAAAGTCCAAAAAAAAATAGTAATAAATAAATCCAAAGGTTGTCTGGAAGAGATTGCCTTGTGCGATAAGACCACCCATTGTACTTACTTAATCTTTCTGTAAACTATTGTCTTTGTTTTCGTTTGGTTTAATGTACAATAAAGAATATAATAAATAAATCAATCAATCTCATGTCCGATTATACATTCATAAGTCATGAAATAAAACCGCATAAGTGTTTGAACATGCACCGTGTACAGGCACCTTTATCAGTACTAGGAACAAGTGCATGTGAAGCGTGGTGCGTCTCACCGGGCATCACACGGTCACGTGGCCAGGGCCGGCCGCACGCTTCGGCCACGCCGCCTAGCGGGGAACACGCGTCACTATCGTATACACAGGGTGGACTGTGATGGACTCATGAACGGTGACCTTAAGCATTCTGTATTCTATGACCATCCCATGTGATTTCCGCGGTCGGTTATTTTGTTTCGCACTATTTGAAATGGAAGTTACTCCAAGGGTCAATTTTAATGTTAATTGATTGATAAAAATCTAATAAAAAATCAACAACTTTAAGTTTAGTTTTGTGGTGCTCTATATTAAATCGCTAATATCTTTTACGAATTTAACTTTTTACCATTTGGTGAATTCCTTTGATAAACGACAACAAGAGTTGCAAAAGTATTATTAAATTACAAGAGACAAATACTAGCACATATTATTATCTTATTGGTAGCATTATTGGGCATTATCATATAATACACAATGCGAAGTTATGATTGAATGAACTACCATATCCTTTGTAATGAACAAAATGACGGTGTCTCTACTAAGCTCAATGACTCGACACGTGAAAATTCAATAGTTAATCCATACCCAATCAATATTACATCTAATGTAAGCACATCACAAATTATGTTTATCTACTCTTACTTGTTAACAATAGGTTTAAGGAGTAATATTTATTTATATTTTGATAAGCAACAGTGATTTTGTCGCTAAAGTATGAGAAGGGGATGATTCATCGAACATTTTATTGTTTGACCAATCATGTGAGTTTAATCCCCAGTTTCCTAAAGGCTGATCAACGCAAAAATTTAGTAATCAGCTGTCGAATCTCAGGTCAAGCTATGTGATTGGTTGTAAAAAAAAATGCCGGCCAATCACAGGAGCTGACATTACATCTGAAAACCAATCAAATTGGTCCGCCTTCCAGAAACTGGGGGTAATTCTAATATTTAAACTGGGCTATCGGTATGGACGGCAGTTAACAATGGCCACGAATCTTCAAAAATCAAAGCTTTACTTCCAGTAATTTGTTTGTATCCCTAACAAAATTTCAGTGTATCAAAATATAAATATCTCTTCAGCAATTGCTACATTGATGGTGATGCGAAATAAACATATACAGGTGATTTTATGGAGCATAGAATATAAACTTACCACATGGTTTCCTAGGAAGAATCCCCTTGTGTAGTCAATTTGTGGCAGTTCCTTGGGTTCTTTGACATGAAAGCCTAGGATATCTCCTAGAATTTTGTGGATGATTCCTAGGCGAGCCTCGTTGCTCTTCATGCCTTCCTCGCTTAGGTATTCACTGGGATCGGCTTCTAAATGAATCTAAAATATGTTTACATAGTATTATTTTGGTATCAGTGTTTCCTATGACATAAAAATAAATTATGATACATTATTAAATAAAATAATTTCCAGATCATTAGAGTATGTTGGGATTATAAAAATCGAATGGAATTGAAGGTAGGTAAGATTCGCTGGTGCATAGATAGTACATATACCTAATCACTTTTTCACAATTTTTTACCGACTTAAAAAAAAGGAGGAGGTTATGTATTCGGCGGGTATTTTTTTTTTTAATGACATCAATATCCTCGTACACAGACCTGTGAGAAGATCGCAATCCCGCTGTTATTGAGGTCAGTAGCCTGCAGCAGCGAGGGCGTCCGCCACGTCTCCTCAGAAGCCAACACCTGAATGTCCAGCTCGTGGCCCGGATGCCCCGTGTACTTTGACGGCCTACATAATATACATGCTATGCCAATTTGAACTTTAGGATAAGAGGCACAGAGCTTTCCGTATGGAAAATTACAAGATTAATTTGTGTATGTGTTTGTTCAGTGGAAGCTGTCTGACACATCCGAGAAAACTGCTAAAAGTACAGTTGTACAAGAAAATTGCTGATTGACTTACACCTTACGTGATACATTGACGTAATTGCTATTATTAAATTATTGCAGAAATTAAAACAGCTGTCAGTCTGAACTTTTTTTTATTCGTTTTATTTTTATTTTCCATACGAATCACCCTCTGGCACCTACTCAATTTTCACAACTTGCGACGCAGCTAGTGTATTTATATTAATCTATGTTGCAGGTCTAAGTCACAGAATACATACTAAATGGATGCTTCACTTAATACATTCGTCGTCCAGAGGGTGAACTCACGTGTGCGTCGAATGAAGACTCACAGCATCTTAGATTTCCATTGAGTATTGTGTATGTGGACGAATGTAGATAATTGAGTATCTGGATAGTATGTAATCCGTGTCTACAAAGCAATAAAGCACACGACTATTATATTGCGTCGCGTGGTTAGCCCAAAGATAATATTCAGCATATTTCAATGTTTCAAAGTGCTGATGTTAAACTATCGCTTACACTTATTACTTCAACAATTTTGGGATTTCAATACTTACAATTAATTTTACTACGTCATAAGTTGCGTTTAATACAGTGGATATTCATAATTATGATAAAAATTCAACATTCCTTGCTTTGTGTTATGGTTACTGGTTACTACGCTACGATAAAAATATATAAAATATGGATTAGCCATCATCCTCGCCAGCCACTCTATATGTTACTATAGGTAGTTTAAATTGTATTATGATTATGCAGTCATGTAAGTCAAATTTTAGTATAAAAACATAAAGTTATGTATTAGTTGTAAAGTTCATGTTCATCATCTAACTACCATAAAAAAATCAAAGATCTACGCACACACACATGCATAATTATAATATGTACTTATGCCAAACGCAAATTAAATAATACATTGAGTTGTGTACAAAAAATCACATTGCTCAAAATGTAAATGGTAAAATAATTATGTAAATTAAAAATATTCTGTTGCATGTAGACGCAGTAAACGTCATCATTCGTGAAAATAGCTCTCACTTACAAATTAAACTCTAAAATTTAAGGCATAATAATATGTCATTACATGGGGCTGATAATTAAAGGACCTCTAAGTCAATAGTATATTTTGCGTACCGATACATATTATTTTCCTGACTTGCTCTGTAAATTGATTAAAATGTTATTTATGAGAAAAATATTTATTTTAAATCACAGAATAATTAGCAAATGGAAGCAAACATCCTCATAAATTGGTGAGTTTCAGTCTAGGAATATTAATAAACATTAAGCACTCCATTTGCTCACTACTCTGTGTTAGTAAAGTAACACACATGATAGAAACAATAAATTAGGATGTTCTTACTGTCTATCGCTTTCCGTAGAGAACTGTTTCTTTGCAGGGGAGGCTTGGTAGCAGAATATGTGATGCTTCATTTTCACTGACTTCCATTTGTCATAACTGAATTGTACTATTTCATTCTCACGAACCTGGAAAGGCAAAGCCCAATAGTTATCCTTAGAAATTTAGTAACCTTGGTTAAATCAAGTATAGTCTGGCGCATTCATATAAAGATACACTCATTTTGGTCTATATCAAAATAGTGGTGAGCAATTTTTTATGATCCAGCTGATGGGCATAAAAATTACCAGCCAGTGTCATGTGTAGGGTTTGTATAGTTTTGGTAACATTATTTGCATCAATTAGACTTATCACACGAAAAAATAGAACAAAAGAGTGAACACAATAGTTAAGCCGTTCATTCATCGGTGCAAATTATATTTCGTGATTTATTACATCAAAAATACCTCAGCAGTCTTATAATACGGCAGCACGGTATGAAGGAGGTCAGAGCACAGCGCCAGCAATCTCCCACCCGCCAGTAAGTGTGCCAGTAACAGTGGCGCGGCCCTGCCCACACAACCCGCCACTGCAACTAACGCGGCCCGCCCGCGCCACGCGCCTCCTTCCAGTGCCTCGCGAGACACCACGTATAACGTATACCTATGAATATGAATGGTTATATTCCACAAGAACGAAATCCATTTATCATCTACTCTGTGATTAATTATTTGCTATTCAGCAATGCAGTTCTATTAACTCCTAGCATAGTTATTATAAGAAAAAAATTATAAGCAATTAAACTTTCTAATTACGTGCAATGCTGCAGTGATTGACTAGTTCACTGCCAATGCTGTTCTCCACATGATACTCGCACAATGGGCACTTTTGCTCCGCATATGAGTAGGGTAGGCAGCGAATGGGTTAATGCTTTTATAAATAAATTGAAAAGTAAAATGACAGTGTACCATATTAAAATTAATTTATCAGAACAGGCAAATTAATGTTGATGATGAAATCACATTATTTATTTGACATTAGCCAAGCCATTATTATATTTTTGTAAGCTCAGCATACATCATAAGGAAATATAGGACACTCACACTCACCTATCGCAATCCAGTACTTTCCTAAGGGACGCTTCCAAATTATCTCTAGCTACTACACTATCAGAATAAATCAACACATTTGGTGACTTCGTATTCACTAATGGACGGGAACTTTTCACAGATTTTGGTGTGCTCTGTTGAGATGTTGAACACATTGCATTCTCTTCCTTAACAACTGGGTAACATTCTATCTGAGATTGCGGCCTCTTTGGCCCGGTAGTACTAACTACCCTTTTATGGGTAGTAACAGACTTTATTTGACTAGATATGTTTAGTAAAGACGTTGAGAGTTGACTTGTGCCTCTCTTTAAGTCGAGTTTTAAACTAGATTTCTTTGGTGTGATATTATGTTGTATTTCTACTGTTACATTTTCAAGTACAACTTCATTTTCTTCTGGCTCTGTGATGGGCTCAACTTTCTTTGTTGCAGGTTGTAATGGTTTATTGCTTTCTTCAGGGATATCTACGTCTTCCCCTGATAATGACTTGCCTGTGTTTACACTGACATCAGCTAACGTAACAGTTCTTTTAGGAGGTGGTGTTTCCAGTACTATGTCTCCACTACTACCATTCATCTTTATGGTATTTTTAGTATCAGATTTGATATCTACAACTTTGGACAGTTTTCTAAGCAGGGCTGCATGTACTGGCCACTGAAATTCAGCAACTGGCTGTTTGAGACTGAACTGAATGTCACTGCGGAGACTCCTCATGGAGGGGTCCGATGCCTTGTTTGGTTCTCCTGATAGTTGGACGGCTGGAACATGAGTTGAATGCATTTATAACACCGTGATTAGATAGAGATGATTTACTTACTTAAGGGATATTTAATGTTTACAGTATACATAAGACGTTTTTTAACTATAAAACTGTCTAATCCAGAACAGTTCTTATGTTACTTACTTTGTATCCTGACCACAGGTAAATTGTGATCCATAACAAACTCTCCACCAATGAAGTTGAAGCCAATAACACTAAGGTGTTCTATGTTGGTCTTCAACACTATTGCTAGGTGGGATCCCGCCTTCCAGGCTACAGGCTGCCCCATTGACTCCAACTGAAATTCAGATTAAAAAATATTACATCATTTTGTTATTGCACCTGCCATACCGTCTCTGCACCTTCCTATGGTTGCCTGGTAGAGAATGCCTAAGTTGTTAAGTCTGCCATTTTACATTTTATGTTACAAAAAGTTTAAATGAATATTAATAAATCAAGTGTTATTGGGTTTTTTCATTAGGAAATTCTCAGTAGCAGCCCGGAGTCTGGATTTGTGCCCGGTTAATGGCCATAGGCTCGCCCCCTATTACATGGGACTTACAACATAACTGGCGAAATGTGGGTGTACTATACACCTCTGCCTACCCCTTCGGGGAAATACAGGTGTGATGTTATGTTATTAATAAATCAAATTCAGAAATGTTAAGTTTTATCATAGAGGTCAAGTCAATAATTTTGGGCTGATAATCATCTTTGTAATGCATGCTAAAATAGTATGATCATTTAATCTTGACTTTGGATAACCTTTATAATGGAAACAAAAAAACTTGAATACTAATAAATCTTGAGAAGGTCTGTGCCCAGCAATGGGACATTTATGAGCTGATTATGCAAGAAACCTTACTGTCATAATATCTTGTCCTGTGTTTTCATGAGGATCCATCTCACATTCAAATAGCACATCCACATCTAAGTCCGTGATAGGAGATTGTTCACTGGAGCCCAGAGGCAGTCCACCAGAACATGACACCCAGTCAGTTATGTCAATCAGCTGGGTCGGCTTCATACTGCAGATCCGAGTGGCATTTGTGTAGTCCAACAAGTCACAAAGATATGCATTTTTTGGATTCGTACACAGCTTCGAACTAAGAGTAGGAGTTTCTGCAAATAAATTATTTTTACATTATAACTTGATAATTAATTCATAACAACAGTTAATTTATTTAAAGCAACGTTTTATTCATTGTCTTTGAAAATGTTAAATTACTTTGTAATTTTTTTTTTACAATAACTCAAAAAGCATTAAAAGTATAACATGCCCAAGTGTATTGACTAATTATTATTATAATTTATAACAGACAACTTACCAGCTGCATTTTCAGGAACTTTGCAAAATGCTACACTCGTGTTACCGCTCAAAAACTCGAGCAGACGAGCTCTGAACGAACGTATTCGCCAGGTCTTTATAAAGGTCATTGCTATATAGATCGGTGTGAAAAGCATGGTCACAGCGAGCACAACACCGACACAGAACCCTAGTACAGCAGCATTTTATAGCGACGCACTAACGGACAATATTGCAGTCATTTAATTTAAAAACTTGAAAGAAATTGGGTTATCGATTCTAAAGTCCATCGACGAATCAAAAAGTGTTAGTAAATAAATCCGTATAAAATACACAGTAAACTAATAATACCTAAAGCATTTAATGTTTTACACCTACGCAATACAATTACGGCCATACTTTGTTACATTTCTAATAAATTAATTCAGAAATTCGATAATTCATTTTCAGTCGCTAGGAGTCAAGTACGATCCATTTTACTAAACCGCGCAAAGATGTCAAGGGCTCAGTAAAAACATTAACGATTTATAAAGGCTTTCTGCACGATTAAAATATGCATTCTTAATAATTATTTAATATGCCTACCTTTTTCTAAAATTTTTGTAATTTAGAAATGTTTATAGGTATTTGAAATGTGTTTATTTATCAGTCATTGTTTTAAATAAAAATATTACATACGTGTAAAGGAACAACAAAGTTGTCTCATTGTCTGTCAAATCAAAATATCTGCGTTCAAGAATGATGCGTTCATTCCATCCATTCATATATTTTCAAGATATTTTATTTATAAACAAAAAAGGGATGTATATACCATGAAGTTAGATATTTACTCTAACTTCATGGTATATACCAACTAATCTATGCCAACAGCATACATTACATTAAAGAATAAACAGATACATTATATAATGATGAAGTTTAAAATTAGGTACAGGGGCTCTACTCGCGTTTGACGAACGACCAACGAAGTACGATCTTTCGTTCAGACTGTTATCTACACTACACAATAAAGATACATAAAAAGGTACAATAAAGATAGACTATGGTCCATACTCGTAATAAATTGACCGAAGATTAGAGAAACTGAGAAACAACGTCAAAACACGATCATCGCATGCGATATGGAAATATCGAAATTTAGTATGGAAACGATGGATGGCCCAAAGACATTTCTCACATCGAATAGGTGCCTATCGTCAAACGCAAGTAGAACCCCCGAGGTGCTCGTAGCGAAACAAAGACTGCGTGGATTGTACGATCTGCAAGGTAAGCTAAGCTGCACATGCCACGGTCAGTCTGTGGATGGGTGACCGTTTCGTTACACATCGAGAAGCCTCGGTGCCTCGGAAAGCACGTTAAGCTGTCGGTCCCGGTTTTCATACGAATAAGTATCTATGGTAGTCAGAAGCCTGAAAATTGGTCTATCCTCCGAATGTCAGTAGGTACCTATTACCCAGTAACTGGGTTGCGGGGGTCTGATGGCAGTCGCTCCGTGTAAAATACTGATGTTTAGCCGCATCTGGCTAGATTGGAAGCAGACCCTAATATAATTGGGAAAAGGCTCGGAGGATGATGAAAGTTGAAACGCGAGTAGACCCCCAGCAAAGATAATATCATCACTATACGTTTTAACCCCCAGGATCTGATCGATTGTTGAACATGGGGTTCCCAAAACTCACCAATGTTTACGAAAATTAATTTAAAGTCTAAATGTTATGCTCTTAGAAAGGTATTAGGTACTACTGGACTCCAGAATCTCGCGAACTACCTAGTTAAAATCTGATATACCTACTTACAAGCTTATGTTGGTAGATATGGTCAATCTAAACTCTTTCGGCCAAAATTAATATTCAATCTATCCACGATTTGCTCTACTAAAGATAGGAATGTGACATAAGCTCCATACAAAATATGTCAAATTTCTATCTCTAGTAGGGTAAATCGTGGATAGATTGGATATTAATTTTGGCCGTAAGTTAGCAGGGATCGATTTAACATAACATAACATCACGCCTTTATATGCCTGCCTGTACGCCTCTGCCTGCCCCCGAAGGGGTAGGCAGAGGTTTATAGCACACCCATATTTCGCCAGTTATGTTATAATCCCATGTAATAGGGGGCGAGCCTATTGCCATTAACCGGGCACAAATCCAGACTCCAGGCTGCTACTGAGAATTTCCTAATGAAAAAACCCAATAACACTTTGCCCGACCCGGGAATCGAACCCAGGACCCCACGCTCAGCAGTCGCGCTTGCAACCACTAGACCAACGAGGCAATCGTTTTGAAACTGTAAAATTAGTTAGGTAGGTAGTTTCCGAGATTCTCTGGTATCCAATCTAGTTATAGGATCTATTAGGTAACGGATGGTGATTGCAGTTTGTTGTTGTCACGGAAGAAAAAATTATATTCCTTTTCTCTATGGTTGTTATCCTGCTGCTGTTAGGCTGCTACTGCTCATAATCATCCCATTACTGTCCCACTGCTGGGCACGGGCCTCTTCTCAGAATGAGAAGGATTTAGGCTTTAATCCACCACGCTAGCCGGCAATAGCCGGCAGGCTGACTATACCATGTACCTACCTAATATACTTGCGATAGTAAGCTAGTAGCATAGCTTGTATGATAAGTACCTAAGCTGAAGTGGTAGTGGGCTGGCCATGTCAGTCGAAGGACCGATGGCCGTTGGAGCAGACGAGTCCTTGAGTGGAGACCGCGAATCAGCAAACGCAGCGTAGGGCGCCCCCCTACCAGGTGAACCGACGACCTGAAGAATGTGGCTGGGGGGTCTGGATGCGGAAGGCAGAGGATCGAGTGTTGTGGCGCAACTTGGGAGAGGCCTATGTCCAGCAGTGGACTGCGATAGGCTGAGTTGATAGTAAGCTAGTAGGTATATTATGTTTATATGGACTACACGCACCATCGAGAACTTTATGGAGCTCTATTAGGTGTGAAAGTTTCCTCACCATGTTTTCTGATAAGTAGGTAATCAAATTCTGACCAGCACATTAATCTGAAAGTCAGAGCAGCGGACAGGGTTCAAACTCAGACCCTCTTGCATGGAAAGCAAACATTCCACTAGGTTATCACTGGTCACTCTATGACAAACATAATTGGGGTGCTGGCCAGAAAACCTTCACGTGACGGCTACTTGTCCTTCTGGACACGTCTGGAGGGAACGGCAGTTGTTTGGCCGTTGCATCCTGGGCACGGGCAATAAAATCCTTTCGAGGGATTAACCTTCGGGGGATTTTATTGCCTGTGGCGAATATTCTGGCGCGGGAGGGGCCCGTTCTGGGCCAGTGGGGAGTTGCTTCACGTGTCGCTCTGTTGCCAAAAGAGGGCACAGTGGAGGAGCAGGAGCGGGCCCGGTGTGCACTCACCCTGCCACTGGGCAAGCAGCGGGGGGACTGTCTTTCCCTGCCCCCGTCGATCTCGTAACCCCAGGAGTGCCAGCTGAGTAGTGTTCTCGCGCCTCTTGGGACCGATGGTCTTGGCTTCACCGCCCGGACCGCGAGGAAGAATACCTCTATAAAAAATTACGGGAGGTAGGGCCTGCGAGCAGCAGACTCGGGGTAGTCTGCTGCCCAACCAGCAGCTGGCATAGCTGGCGGGCACAGTCAGCGTAGTTGGCGCAGTTGGTAAAGGCCCGTGAGGTGAGGTGGCGTGCAGTGTTCCGTGAGCGCCACTGAGGAGGGTGCGGCCGACGTTAGGCCGCACAGGGAGAAGGGGCTCGCCTGCTTGTGGCGGGCTGGTACCAGACCTGTCGGGGGTGGTTGTGTGAATACTCACGGGTTCCCACGCCCCCGGCTAAGGTAGTTGAAGGCACATCGTGGTGGTTTTAGTAGGTAAGAGTCCGACACTGGCTCCGCCTACCCCGGGCGGAGTGCGTCCATGAGGATTTACCCACTGAAAAAAAAAATTACAAACATAATTACGTCAAATACCGATTTATAAACGTATGTACCTACACTTAACTCCCATGATTCTTAGTAGGCCAAAAAGAGTATTATGTATTATGGTAGGCCAATATTCCATCAATTAACATGCAATCGGTGAGGTTATAGATCACTATAGCAGATAGGTGATCTTTAAACTCAGCAAACAGAGTTTAAAGATCACCTATCTGCTATATATCGACGATCTTTGGGCTGTAACGGCCAATATTATTGTTTTTATTATGATATTAATATCCAATCTATCCACGATTTGCCCTACTAGAGATGGGAATTTGACATAAGCTCCATACAAAATATGTCAAATTTCTATCTCTAGTAGGGTAAATCGTGGATAGATTGGATATTAATTTTGGCCGTAAGTAGATAATTGGGTCTTAGGTGCCTATTTTAATCGGGATTATGATCATGTGCAAGCTATAGGTTTCATGATTATTGGTTTGATCAACATAATAACGGGGGGCAATGAAGATTTAGTCTGACCCACTCATTTACGAATTTGTTATACAAACAATATGCCATCAGCCTAACCTAATAGTTTTCAGCATGGAGTAGACCTTCTCCTCACTACAGCATTCTCCCGTCAACATACATACCTGCTTACTCAGAATTCATTTCTGTATTCTGAGTTTATATAAATACACGATCATGAAACTTTTTGCCAGGCGTGGTAATGTTTCCTTTTGATCGTTAATTATTAGTCGTCTAAGGCATAGGACTAGAAATGGACGTTTGAAGGCTGATATGATTCAATCAACTCAGCCTATCGCAGTCCACTGCTGGACATAGGCCTCTCCCAAGTTGCGCCACAACGCTCGGTCCTCTGCCTTCCGCATCCAGTCCCCCACATGATATGATTAGGTAAGTATTATTACAAATTGTATATCTGTTCATTAGGGTTGTTTACATACCTAATTATAGGTATGTACCTATACCTGAAGCAATTAGTATTAGTTATTTATTATCTCAGAGGAAAACTAATTAGCCTCCCCTCATTTAAGACCACTACCACTAGATCTTGTAAACATCGAAATATTCCTTTATTTATACTTACCGTGCCGTTCCAAGATCGAAGCACCTTGCTAGTTGCTAGATTCCGAATTGTAAGTATTTTAGTAGAAATTGTTTTCTTTTAGATGTGTCTAATAATTAAAAAAAGCCTAATAAATATAACACCTATCTATTAGTTTAGTGCTATGTATTGACTGCCTCGTTGGTCTAGTGGTCGCAAGCGCGACTGCTGAGCGTGGGGTCCTGGGTTCGAGTCCCGGGTCGGACAGTGTTATTGGGTTTTTTCACTAGGAAATTCTCAATAGCAGCCCGGAGTATGGATTTGTGCCCGGTTAATGGCAATAGGCTCGCCCCCTATTACATGGGACTATAACATAACTGGCGAAATGTGGGTGTACACACCTCTGCCTACCCCTTCGGGGAAAATACAGGCGTGATGTTATGTTATGTATTGATTGACGTATGGATGGAAAAGTTGGATAGAGAGGGACGACCTCGGCGAACGTACTGAGACCAAATCGCGAACATTCTAAAAAAGCGACGAGCATGCGTGAGGAGGAGGGTAGATGTAGTGGTGTGTATAGGATCGTAGCAGGTGGAAATCCATAAGTCTCTCTGCCTACCCCAATGGGAAATAGCAGGCGTGTTAATATGTACTATGTATGTATTGACAGCTAATTTGCTATATACTTACCTGTTTAATATGACCTACCCATTATTCTCTATACTTCATCATCAACATCATCATCCTATATCAGTCTACAGTTGGACATAGGCCTTTTCATAGCACGTCAATGACCTCAATCCTCGGTCACTCTCATTCAGCTTCTACCAGCCACCTTGCGAAGATCGTCACTCCACCTAGACTGAGGTTCGGGTTCCACGCTACGTTTGCCGATCCCCGGTCTTCACTCAAGAACACGTCTACTTAAACAGTTATCGGTTCAGTTGCTTATCCTGTGGCAACTTTGGTTCTTTGTCAGATTACCTAATACAATCTTTCAGAGGTCAGGTACTATCATCATCATCATTTCAGCCTAAAGACGTCCACAGCTAGACATAGGCCTCCCCCAAGCATCGCCACAACGACCGGTACTGTGGTTTCCTAATTTTGCGGATCCCCGCGACCTTCACCAGGTCGTCGGTCCACCATGTGGGGGCCTACGCACGCTGCGCCTTCTAGTACGCGGTCACCACTCCAGAACTTAAGGGCCCCGCGAAAGTGTCCATTGTACCGGGGCGGGAATACGTACATCCATAGAAATACATGCTGAAATTTGAATCGCTTATTTCCCGAAAAGGGGTAATTGTACTCATCATTATGAACAACTTTTACTATTGGACCAACCCTGAAATCGCGAAAAAAAATTCAGTTGGTCCCTTTCCCTTTGTGTTCACTTACATCGATAAAATGTAGGGACCACCTGTTTTTTTTTTCGCGATTTCAGGGTTGGTCCAATAGTAAAAGTTGTTCATAATGATGAGTACAATTACCCCTTTTCGGGAAATAAGCGATTCAAATTTCAGCGTGTATAACACAGTCTATGCGTAGGTACATCTATTAGGTGAGTAGTTAGATCTCAGATTACTGAATATATCCGTGAGTTAGATATACTTGATTTTTATTCCTTTCAGCCCATGTTCAGCCCCTGCGGCCCTGCAATTATTTTTTATAGGATTTGCACTAAACAGATCAAATATAACTAACGGCCAAAATTAATATCCAATCTATCCACGATTTGCCCTACTAAAGATAGGAATTTGACATAAGCTCCATACAAAATATGTCAAATTTCTATCGCTAGTAGGGTTAATCGTGGATAGATTGGATATTAATTTTGGCCGTAAATGACGAACCATAAACGCCAGAAAAGCCACGCATGCTGCTGAGGTTGCTAAAAATAAAATATTGGCTGGATGTTGACAAATAACGGTACCTCCGCACAGTCTGTTATTTTGCCTTAGTTGCGGCCATCCTTATTTTTTGAGGCTTTTAGAAAGATAATAACCAAACAAAACTTCTATTAAAACCCCCGTGGTTTTATGTGTCATAGTTTTCAACATATTTCGAAAATCGAGAAAAATCCATAGAAACAATAGAAACGTGTTTTAGGCTCTCATAATGAACGTTTTACAATAAATGTTTCATGGCACGCTAGCCATTAACTTAATGCATCATTACATCTATTTTATCTTAAAAAAATGCGTTCTACTAGGCGTCAATTTTATTTTTTCTATGATTTCATAATAATTTTTTTTATGGTCATTCTTAACATGGTCGCATTTTATTTTTGTGTGTCAATGTTTAGTACAATACTAAGTATTACCACAAAAAAAATAAGAAGCAACGAACACAAGAACTCGGAGATATTCAATTTTAAAGTTTTAATTTAGGGTTGTCAACTAATGTAGGCGCCTCTAACAAACGACCAATTTCGCTCGGAATAAATTTGCTTCTTCAATTATTATAATTTCCTATTACTATTTCTGAAGCATTATCCTTGGTCTAATCATGTCTTAACTAACACGCTTTTATTAGATTCACCTGTAACTAACAAATCATGAAACAAATCTTGTTTATTATTCTTTTTTGTTTTGTAAGTGCATGCACTTACATCAAAATGAATCTTCGATGAAGGATATTATGTGGAATTGGGAAGGGGTCCGCCCTCGTTAGATAGAATGTCAAAACCCAATTTCCATACATAATATCTGGAGAAGCGGGGGTGAGGTGTCATGGAGCCGTCAAAGACCCATGGCACTGCTTTGCCTCAGCAGGTACTGACCCGTCCTGCTGGGGGATGTCCTTCTGGGCCCCGACCAGAGGACTTAATGCAAGGGGGGCATGAGGGCGCCAACCCTCATGCTGGTCAGCGAGTGGCAACTCCAACGACTAACAACGAAAGCACGAACACGGATCTGAAGAAATCACTCACGAAATTGGAAATTTATAAAATTTTGGTAGATAAGGCACATTTGCACGGGGTTCATAAAAGACCTTTGGATCTCGATTCAGAGGAACGATGCCTAATCGTATTAAACACTTTATATCCAAATGGAATTCCGAACAATATCGATAGCCAAAACAATGAATTTAAATACAATCTTTCAAAATTTTTAAGTAAATGTGAAACTTTATATCGCAGTAGTAAACGGAATTTCAAACGATTTTGTAATAAAAACAAACACTGGCTTTCCACTATTTTTGATATTGAAATACCAAAAGTGAATATCGAGGAAAGTCCTTTACCACAACAAAGTATTATAGAATTGGATGAGGCACATTTTTTATTACCAAATAATCCTTCAACTTCGAGAAGTAGTAGCTATGCCTTACAAAAAACTTCAAGACACCAAGAACCTGAAGACCCGATACCTGAAACTTCTTTTGGCGCTCATTCCAGTTTCACATCAAATACACATTTATTACAAAATAATCCTTCGACTTCGGGAACTAGTAGCTTTGACTTACAAAAAACTTTAAGACCCCAAGAACTTGAACCTTCAATAGATCCGAAACCTGAAACTTCTTTTGATGCTTCATCCAGTTCCACATCTACATTTTATGAAAATTTAAGTGATCGCCAAAAGCGCCGTGCACGGAAAGATCTTGAGGAATCGCTTGACGGAGAACCTCATTCAAAACTAATTAAAGTTATGTCGAGAATAGTAACAGACGAAACCGGCGAAAAACTAAATAAAAGTTCTGCTCAGGAGCCCTACCACAACCTCTTATTACGATTCAATTGAGGACCTAAATTGATACGCTTTGCTTTTTCGTACCCTGACATCGAATACGCGTGACACTTTTCACACTTTTGGATCAGCCAGAACAAAGTCTAAACTGAGTCGCAAATCTTGCTTTCGTTCATTCTATTCGTACCGGGACCTCGATTGCACGGTCTGAACTGGTTCGCTATCTGTCAAATAATACGACTCAATTAAAGTTGATATTTTCTTAGTAAGAAGTGAATAGTTTTCGTTATTGTATAAGAAAGTTAAGTAAAAGTTTAATAATTTAAAGGTAATTCGTGTCTTATGTTAATTATAAAATTAAAAAACCAAGTATGATATTAATTATTGTGATAATTACCTAAAAGTGACTTTTCCTAAAAATACTTTTGTATTATTTTAGATGTCTGACAATTCTATTTTATTTGAGTTTATGGAGTGTGATAATAATGAGGAAAGTAGGAACTTCATGCTGCAATCAAACATGGGAAATAAAGGAACAGCCGGATTTATTGTTCAAATGGAAGAACAAGACTTCATTATGGGAGCCGGCTTTCTAAACAATTATTTTTCTTAGATCTGTGTAATGAACTAAGACCATTATGGGACCTCTTAAAGGTAAGAATCATAAATATTTAACTTCTTTTAAGACTTCTCCTTCATAATACATATACCTATGTAAAAAAACGAAAAACTACCGAAAAGATGTAACTATCTAAGTAATAATATTAAATAGGTATGTATTGCATTGTCTAATAGGATTAAGTAATGAAAAAAACAGATTATCTACCTAATAATCATCATCATCATCATTTCAGCCAAAAGACGTCCACTGCTGGACATAGGCCACCCCCAAGTAGGGGAGATATGCCATAATATAACTATCTACCTAATAATATAATAGATATAATTTGTTACAACAAAGGTGTACACACCAGTAACAATAATAAAAACTTAGGAACAACATGATACTATAATACAATATTAACAACCTGCTACGTCAACCTATCTTAGTCTACTTCTAAATACCCATATGGATTATATATAGGTACAACCACGAATAACTTATGAAATACCAATAATAAACCAATTTATTTCAGATATTGACTGCTCTGTTGTTTTATGGAACAAGGGCACATCCAAGGCCAAAAGGAAACATGAGTGCACATCACAGAGTACATTGTAATCACATCAAGGGCGTTGCTAGCCAATGACCCAGGTTCGGGCAAGATGATGGATGCTATGATTTGTAGGTAAAATAAATACAATTAGTAAAATTTCAATTGTTTACTAAAAAACAAAATAGGTTTTTGGCATTAATAATATATTATTATTTTCTACAATAGAAAAAAAAATTAATGTGCCTATGTGCTTTATTCAATATGATACCTATTAGAATTCTCTGTGTGTACCTACATAATTTTATCAATGAATATATAAGTAGGTACCTACTTTCTTATGATGTAATATACAACGTGTTCTTGAAATAACTGAAAACCTCTTAAGGGGTCATTGTACTCATCAGTATAAACAACTTTTACTAAGGGACCAACCCTGAAATCAAGAAAAAAATATCAGGTGTCCCCTACATTTTTGTTCACATGAATCGATAAAATGTAGGGATCAGCTGTTTTTTTTCACGATTTCAGGTTTGGTCCCATAGTAAAAGTTGTTCATACTGATGAGTACATTAACCCCTTAAGAATGTAATATCATTGGTTAAGAGGTTTTCAGTTGTTTCAATAACACGTTGTATATTATAATGTGAACTAAAGGTGCTAAATAAAGACGCATATAAATATATAATTGTTTTTATAACAGATAAATGTAACATGTTGCAGGAAATTCTTATTACGATGACATCAATAATCAAATGCAGCTCCCGGCACACCCGAGAGCCACTACACAGACTTGAATATCCAGGGAATAAGTGTCATCAGAAGGACATTGGGTGTCTCTTAGCACATTTTCTTTGTCTTCGAGTGTATACTTAATCTGTAAAACAATAAATTTATCTTAAATATTATGCTAATCCATTTAATAAATTAATATTCTCAGAACCCTATTTTTACTAATAATGCAAATGTTACGATGTTTGTAACTCAATCACAACGAAACAGGTTAGGATGACTGATTGGGATGAGAAAATGTCCATGGAATACGACAGGATTAGTTTTATACCAGTCATCCCAAGGCAGAAATAGTAAAACTTCTAATTACAGTTAAGTAATTTAGTTTAAAAAATTAATAATAACATCTAAAGGGTTGCATGGTAAAATAAATTAAACTTACTTCTTGAAATGGCTATCCATACTCCAAGCAATCCAGAGCCATCAGACTGGTCTCCTGCAGTCTTTTGCGGAGAGAAGCTTTTATATTATTTGTAGTAATTCCAGTCTGTGCCTAAAATTAAATAATATATTTTTTAATTAATTATTCTAAGTACCAAATGAAACCAAATAATAATAAATCCTTGTTCAATTTTTGAAAAGATACAGTGAAGTTTTAGGTTTGAACCATATTTTCATGACAATATGTTTATCATATTAAAAAAAATTGTGATAGCCTTGCAGTTAAGGCCTTAACCTTCTCATTCAGAGAAGAAGAGTACCCAGCAGTGGGACAGTAATGGACTGCTTATGTTAAAGATAGATATAAGATAGAATATTCTTTATTGTACACCAATAACATTATTAAACTTAGGACTAACATGAAAAATAAGGGTACAACTAACTATGTTAACATACCTATTTCACCAAGCTAACAAACTCACTCGTATAAATATGGGTTTAACTCTACGTACCTTGCACCATACTTTTCAATCCTTTACTACCATCACTGTGGGGAATCTAGCTTAGGGCTACTCATTTCCAAAACTTGCGTAATCCTTGGCTTGGGTCGATTTATTGTAGCCCATAGTTGTATTTAACTCCCATAGGTACTCGAGTTGACCAAAAATAGCTGCGGCGGGTGGTTTCACTAATAACTGATACACTATTAAAATATTTCACCACTAATGTAAGCTTGGCGATTAAAAGTTAATACAAGATCTATATGTGTGTAGGTACCAGTTACACATGACAAATAACCCCATTGTAAGCCCCATTGTTAAAACTATAACATAAAGCAAACAATCAGTCAGTGAATAAACAACTTCTAAATCACTTCCACAGACATAGTAAAAAATATAGACGAAGTGCTGCGAACAATCTAGTGAAGCCAAAAAAACTATGCTCCTTCTTGTACAACCAGCGCTCACGCACACACATGTACCTCAAACCGTGCTCACTCTCTCTCACTACACATGTTGCGGCATATCGTCCAGTATACATCGCAAAAGCAAATATCCTTCAGGTGCATGGTGTGTGCGTGAGCGCTGGTTGTACACGAAGAATCAGTTTTTTTTGGCTTCATTATTTTTATTCGCAGCACTTTGTCTATATTTTTTACTATGTCTGTGATCACTTCAAAACAACTATTATAAACAAACGCGTTGATATGACAGGTACGTTCTAAAACTTATTTAAAATTGTACGTCTTCCTGTTTATAGTTAAATAGGAATATTTCATACTTCAAATCACCGAGTAGATTTAAAATAAAGACGCGTTCATTCAATATGTGACTATTTTATGCACTAATAATTATTAATTAAGTTTTTTTATACTTAAATATTAAATAATATAATAACCGTAACTTTCCGTAAGTTCGCAGAGTTTGATTTCAGAACGCTATCGAGAGAATGAAATCCAATATGCGATATTCGTATAGCGTTGTCTCTTTCTAACACTGAGAAGCAGAACAGGACCAGAGACAAATTTCATTCATTCATTTTATGAACGAAAGATTCAGTTCAGGTTTAGTATTAACAAGGTCATGGTACGAAAATTAGCGATCCAATACTTGACTCTAAATTGATCTGCATCGGAATTGGTTCGCTACGTAAAAGGTTGTGGTAAGGCTCCAGGAGTTTGAGTTTATAATAAAGGAATGCTTGAAAAGTCCAACTCGGCCTAAAAAAATCGCGGGAACCATAAAGTCAAAATCGGAACCCAAACCCTATTCTCCTGATGAAGCTCTTTGTTTAATGATTGATATAAAACTATCAGTGGAAGACTATATCTACATGCAACAAGGTGCCAAATCTCGAGGATTTAATATTTACCCTCCCTATTATAAGATACAAAAAGCTAAAAAACATTGTTATCCTGATGTTGAAATTGAAATATCAGAACGAGAAGCCAAAGTACCTTTAAATGATTTACTTATGCACACGTTTCGACGAATCATTGACTCTTGCGACCAAAGGGTTTCGGAATATTGCAATCAAAAACAGTTAGATACACTTCACTGCGTTTTTGAGGGTTCATGGGGTTTTGATGGTAGCACAGGACAGTCAACATATAAGCAAACGTTTTCTGATAAAATTGATGACGAACACTGCCTCTTTGCTACTACCTACATTCCGTTGCGCATAAAAAGTCTTGATGGTTTTGTCTTATGGTCAAACCCAAATCCACAATCTTTTAGATTTTGCCGACCAATAAAAATACAATACAGATCAGAATCAAAAGATCTGATTCTGGAAGAAAGGAACCGGGTAGAAGAAGAAATTAAAAATCTTTCACAAATTTATTCGGAAATTTCTGCTGGATATGTCGTTGTCGGAGATCCAAAATTATACCTCACCATAATTGACGGAAAAGTCTTTAATGTCATCACAAATACCAGCTCACAATTACGGTGTGCGTGTTGTGGAGCTACTTGCACCGAGTTTAATAAACTTGACGAAGTGGCAAAAAAACCATTAAATCAGGAAGCTTTACTTCACGGAATAAGTCCACTGCATGCCTGGATCAGAATATTCGAATTTTTGTTGCATTTAGGCTATAAAAATGATCCAGACGTGCAAAAATGGAGAGTTACAAAAAACTCTCCCGAAGGTCGTATTGTGGAAAGAAGAAAAAAACAAATTCAAACGGACATTAGAAACAAAATGGGTTTGCTGGTAGATGTAGTAAGGCCTAATGCAGGAACAACCAATGATGGCAACACTGCCCGTACTGCATTGTCAGATTCAAACCGGAAAACATTTGCAGATATTCTTGGAATTGAGGAATGGCTTGTTGAGGATTTACACACCATTCTTGTGACATTATCAAGCGAGTTGGAAATCGATTCTCAAAAGTTTCAATATTTTTGTGAAAATCTCGCTGTTAAATACGTGCAAAAGTACAACTGGTGTTATATGTCAGTTACTCTGCACAAGATACTGATGCATGGAGCAAAAATAATAGAATCTATTTCCTTACCCATTGGAATGCTGTCAGAACAAGCCGGTGAATCAAGGAACAAGTTTTGGCGTTACGACCGTGAGCATCATACCCGAAAATTAGATCGCAAAACAACAGTGTTCGACTTGTTTCACCGCGCGCTAGAGTCTTCCGACCCATTCCTATCGCTGATGTCCATTGGCAACCGACATAAAAAGAATAAACGTTCCGTTCTTCCCGGCAAGGTTCTGTCACTCTTAAAACCGACAATGGAGAATATTATTACCCATGATCCACTACCGCAAAGTTTTGCTGATATTCCTAATACTGAATTGGTAACAGACGCTTCTGATGATAATATACTCGTATTATCATCAGAAGAAGTTTTGACAAACTCCGATGATGACTGCTAGGTTAGCGTCACGTATCGTTGTAGTCTTAGAGCATTGAGAACATTATAGTAATTGTTTTCAGACAACAGAAACCCAGAAAGAGACACAGAAAGACACCAGAAAGAGTTTACTCAAAGTTAGTTAAATACTTGGTAAATATCTGGCACTTTTATTTAATTTTTTTATTTATTCAATTGCGACAACCCTATTTCCATAGAAATTTCAAAAATATTTAGAAACTCTATCTTCGTATTCCTGCTATTGACGCATGTCATATTTTAGTGTATTATTGACAATAACATTACGCATATATTTAAATGAAAATAAGATGCGACCGTGATAAGAAAACATGAAAAAAAAATGTTTTGTGTTAATCGGTAAAAGTAAAAAATCTCCTAATATATCAAAGGTACGATGCCCCATTTTTTTATCTAAATATATATTATGCTGTTACTTTATTTAAAGGACTAACTAGATATGTATTACAACAATTTTCGAAAATAAAAATTAATTTTGTTTTTCTCACTTTTCAATGAAACCTTAATAACTTTATAATTATACAAAAAAAATACCATAGGTCTTTCTGCCAAACCTTTATCGTTACTATAGCTATCGAATAAAAACATAAAATGGACATGGCCGCAACTAAGGCAAAATAACAGACTGTGCTCCGTTACTGCAGGGTCTGCAGGTCACAGTCGTCAGTAATGAGAAATACTCACTACGATCAAGGAGATGGAAGAGGACTTCCTAATTTTCCAGGTAGGTAGGTACTTAGTAAAAAAAAAAGATTTAGTACCTCAGTAACGGTTTTCTCCGAAAATTACAAAAATGACAAAAAGAATAACTTAACTTCTGACGACATCTGTGGTCTAGTGGTTCGAGGGTCGGACTGCTGACCACGAGGTCGTGGGTTCGATTTCCACAGAACACAAATATTTGTGTGATAAACATAAGTGTTTGTGTTGGTCTGGGTGTTTCTTATGTATTATAAGTATGAATTTACAAAAAAAAGTATAATTATTACCTATATCCATTGTCTAGTACCCATAGCACAAGCTCTGCTTAGTTTGGGATTAGATGGTGCTGTGTAAAAATGTCCCAAAGATATTTATTTATTAATTCTGCAAAATCCAATTCCCGAGCGAATCTATGGGGCCTGTGGGTGACAGGTAAAGTTATCGGCTGCTCCTTTGGGCTGCTCACATTTTTCAAAGTAGGGTAGGTACCTATTAAACAAATACGCGATACTCAAATACCTAAGTGACTGCCCGTCAGTAATCACTACCACATCTCAGTCTGAATAATGGAAAATAAAAGGGGACTAAGTCTCGCGTTGTTTACGAGTGTGCTCCATGTTTAATGATAAATATTCCGATGATATTTACATTGGCGTAGTCGGGGTTCAAACTGCGCCGAGAGTGCACGGATCCGCGAGACCGATATTTCGAACAATCGATACCTAGTGCGACCGGTTATTTCAAAATGGAGTTGAACTTTATATCAACGTTAATAAAACACGATGTGAACCATAATGTGAAACAGTGCTTCAAATCTAAAAAGCCTTTCAGTAAGTTATTTTGTTTATTTTTCTATGTACCTAACTATATTTTTAGTGCATTTTATACTAGGTAGGTACTTGGTGTGCTTGTGGCAGCATCTAATATAGCGTCGTAGCTAGGGGCTGGCCGCGAGGGCAGCCGCCAGGGGCGCAAACCTCAGGGGGTGCACTCGCAGACCTGCAGCTTGCAATCCGCTGGGTCACGAGCACGTTTAGAAATTACCCAAAATTAAAACACGAGCATAAGCTCGTGTTTTAATTTTGGAAAGAGAAAAGCTTATGCTTTTCTCTTTCCACAAATAAGTTTTGGTTTTGGCATCAATTCAAACTAGCCCTGGGCGCTGATCGCCTTAGCTACTACATTGGCAAAGGTATTACTAAAGATCGTATGTACCTAGTACAACCGATGTATCTTAGCAATATAACAATACTAAGCGATTTATGTAGTAAATCGATCGTAGGAATTATGTTACTATGTTGTGTGTTGTACAGTTTCATTTACAACTAGCCTATGACCGCGTGGATGTCGTTTATCACGCACCCCTCGGGAAATGTTTATCTTCCCGGGATAAAAGTAGCATATATGTTTACCGGCGGTAAATGTCATGTCTCTGCATATATGTTAATTAGGGTTATGTTCTATCTGTATGCCAAATGTCATCCAAATCCGTTCAGCCCTTACAGCGTGATTGAGTTACAAACATTCAAACATCTTCACAGGTGTTGTTTATCAACGTTCATTCTCTTATTAAACGGTACTCGAAAAATGTACTGGAATTTAGGGTAAACGGTCGTTTATCAGAGAATTATCGTTGATGAAATCAAGGCTTATAATACTACTAGCTTTTACCCGCGGCTCCGATCGCGTTTAATTCTGCTAACCCACATGACGGATCCTGTTAATTCAGTCGAGTCCAGTTCTTCCATCCATCTTTTCATTCAGTCTAGTCCAGTCCAGTCTTTTTTCTTGTTTTTTTTTCTTTCTTTCTTTCTCAAATCATTTTTTAAGTCAGATCATCAGCTTTCAAACAATAAAAGTTTCATCATTATTGGTCCAGTAGTTTTAGCGTGATGCTCGAACAAACAAACAAACAAACAGACATTTACAATTTTATAATAGTTAAGAAGATAAAGTAGGATAGGATTCCCCACTACATACGTGTTGTTATGTATTGCATCTTTTGTTCTAAATTCCCGGCCGCGAACTCGCGAAGTCGCTGTACCATTGCCTTTAACCAAATATTCTATAAAGCTCCGACCATGACACCCGTTTTCGTGGGTCGCAAATGTAGAACGGGCTTTACGTTTCCAAGTATTCAAAAGGCCTTAAAATTAGAGCTACATCTGCGGCTTACATTCAGAAACGAATACCCAAAGATATTACGAGCGTGAACTCATGCTTCCAAAAGTCAAATAGCACTGAATTTTGACAATTGGAAGCATAAGTTCATGCTTACATTCACAGTTTAACAATATAAAGTAAAACTGTGCTTACATTCGTCTCTGAATATATGCTCTACGATTTCTCTGATACCTACCTACAAATGCCTCTTTATAAATCATGTGGTTGACTTGTTTACTTACCCGTATCTATCGGAATCAATAAGTAACTAGTCCCATCTAATAATATCAATTAAATGTTGTAAACATAGACCAAGTAAAAACAAACAATCAATTGCCTAGCTCAAATAGATATTGTTTACCACGAGTGATGAATGTTCTCAATGTTGTTATCCAGATTTATGTCAATAGTCCATTTGAGATCGCGAAACAGATGTCTTGTAACCTTAGTTCATTAGTAACTTAGCTAATTATTGGCGAAGCATACTTTGCATAGATGAAGTTCATTGAACCGCCAGATTTTGTGTTGGTTGGTATCAGTGTTTGCTCTAGTTATCAGTTCGTTAAAATTGCGTAATTAAACTGAGCTAGTTTGGTAGGGACGAATACGTGACCACTGTCATATGTGCAGTCCACTGTA
The DNA here is from genome assembly GCA_949699075.1 of Asteroscopus sphinx. Lineage (NCBI taxonomy): Eukaryota > Metazoa > Arthropoda > Insecta > Lepidoptera > Noctuidae > Asteroscopus > Asteroscopus sphinx. Next base: position 11,571,302 of record OX453022.1, on the reverse strand, counting down.
AACACTAGCCCATTAATGTTTACATGCAGCACATGACCATAGAAATCCGCTAACATTATTGGCCGTGAAATGATTTTGTCATGATCATCACAACGCTTTGAGAAAGGATATGTATATAAAATATCAAATCAACGCATTTATTTAAGTATCAAATGTTTCGGGTAGGTAAATTGCAGTATCAAATAAGGACGCTGCAGTCAAGATACCTATACAGCTGCATCGTCTTAAAAATATGAGACTGTGTCAGCGCAAAAGTGGCAGCAGTTAGACAGTGTAGTATGGAGATTATTTGTATCATTGCGAAAACTTTAAAATCCAGATCTAAAAACATCTAGATTTAAAACTTTAAGTCTTGGAAGTAGGTAGCTTAATTATTGCGGAAACTATTATTTTAAGTGTGGAACTAAAACTAAGCCAGTTTTGTTTTGATTATCTAACATTCAGAAATGATTGCCTCAGGCAAAGATATAGCAATTCACACAAAACCTTCAGGTGTCTAATTAAAAGTACAAAAAAATTGTTACATATTTGTGTTGACGGCCTCAAATAATCCTATAATCGTCTTTTAACTCATGGAAAGAGGGAACGACATCTATACGAACGATAAAAGTGTAAACAATCTAATGATTACATGCAGTTGCCGGTTAGATAAGCGAGTGACACTTCTACTGTGTATCTCTATCGATATATAATTGATATTAATGTTGCTTTCGACTGCGTCCTACCGGTCCTACTTATTTGGAATCAAATTATGGGCAAAGGATGCAGATGTAATGCACTGTGTAGGAGGCATTCCACAAGCAACGAACATTATCACAAGGTTTGAGGGTACTTGTAAAATTATAGTATCTAGATAGTTATAATAGTCGACATAACCGCAGTTTGTCAACAGTGTTTTAGGCATGAAACAATTTTGCTTTAGCAATATCTGGAAATCTGCATGAAAGCAGATAAAAGAAAATTTTATATACTTATAGCTGACCCGCATTTAGTATCGTTTGTGGTCTTCAGAAAAGCTTGCAATTGCTTGCAATTCAACTATTTTATTCAACAAAGAGCGATGAAATTTTTGTTTACCCAGGCTGAGTTTGTTATTACAAAACGTACGGGCAATAGTTCATTATTTAGTAAAGGTAAAGGCAATTGAACTGATAACGGTGCAAAGAACCTTAGCAGCAAATGCTATTGACCGTCGAACTTTGATATAGAATGAAATCATGATGTTTGTTTTCTTTTTATTTGCAGTAAGCCGAAAAGAAGAAGTGATGGCGATAAAAAGCAAATTTCCCACCAAAATACCCGTAAGTATTTATATTTTTATATGTGCTTGCCTTTGATCGCCGCCAGTGCGGTCGACGATAGCACACGCTTACTCAGAGGCGGACTTTCAATAAGGCCGAGCAGGCCCGGGCCTTGGGCAGCCAACCTATACTCTCGGCACATTTTTACACTGCTCAATCAGAAGAAAGGGGCAGCTACTACTAAACGGCCTAGAGTGGCCGAGACTGTTAATCCGCTTCTGCGCTTGCCCATAAAAAAACCTATTCAGTCGAGCCGCGAAGATCACCAGATTATACTTATCGGTAAACACAAACGGCTGGCCAGGAATTCCACTCTTTCGCGGTCCTCATAATAGACACAGATTTACCATAAAGATATTAGCCAACCGCTTCGGGCGTAAGGGTGGAATGTCTACCATATAACGATGGCGCATCCCCTTTGCTTTTGAATCTAGTTGTCCGATGATGGTGTATCTTGAATATTTTAAATTTTCGGTATTGTTATACCTCAGAGTCAGATTTTCGAGGGTGTATTATAATATTGGAAGGAAAGCTATAAAGAAGGCTATAAATATTAGAATATTTTGAGGGCCTGGGGGCAGCAACTCTGAGAATTGCTTTTGAATCTAGGTGTCCGATGATGGAGTATCTTGAATATTTTACATTTTCGGTATCGTTATACCTCAGAGTCAGATTTTCAAGGGTGTATTATAATATTGGAAGGAAAGCTATAAAGAAGGCTATAAATATTAGAGGCTTTTGAGGGCCTAGGGCAGCAACTCTGAGAAACTTGTTCGGGAAGGGTCAACTGGGGCCTGGTTGCCCCATTTGTTCTACGGCTACTCCACGAAAAAATCGTTGATCATCTTTTGTAAAAAGTTTGTCAAGTAAGATTTTATTTAAATAAGGTTTTTGTGTTTCTTTGGGGATAGGTACTTACGTGCACAGCTTCCGATGCCACTTGAGAGAAGGCCTATGTCCAGCATTGGACTACAATAGGGTGTCGAGTGTAAGCAATTGTTCCACACTGGCAGATGAAATCCTTTTATTAGGTATATGATTTTATTAATAAAAACATTGTTATTTGCAGCTAATAGTCGAGAGATATCACAAAGAAAGAAATCTACCAACACTGGACAAATCCAAGTTTTTAGTTCCTGAAGATATCACTATGTCACAATTTCTAGTTATTATACGGAATAGGATAAGAATCAAACCAAACCAAGTAAGTCAATTCACATTGTAAAAGCTACTAACTGTTCATATTCTTAGGTTTTAATATCGCTTGTGAACTTATGGATCATTATGGTTATTCACGCATTCTAAGCTAGGGCCTTACTCCCGACTAGATTGAGTGCTGTATCAATCGAATTTGAATTCGAGTTACTGTCAAATCGTACTGCATTTTTCAAGGAATTGACATTAGCTCGATTTGTTTCAGAGCTCGAACCATTCGGGAGTAAGGCCCCTGCATTGTGAAAATAATGATGTTGTTTTGACTACATATTTGGACTAATTAATTTTACGGATTTAACTGATTTTTGTAGACTTTTATTGAAAAAGTACTTAAGTTGCGGGCGCTGTGTAAAATACTGGCATTCAGCCGAAATCTGGTTAGACTGGAAACCTAGATAGCATTGTGACGTACGGACAACCGCATAACCGGGTTAGAATGTAAGATTCATACAAGACAGGCTCTGCCTATACTGCTAACACCATCGATAAGCGGTTGACTGTACAAAACGACAGTTACATATCGACTAACGTAGATAAAGAATTAAAATAAATGATGAACACTTGAAAATATTGTATAAAACACTGTAAGGTACTGCATATATTTAAAAGAAAATCCTTCCAGCAGACACACAGGTCTGGTCACTAGTGGTCACACAGGTCAGGGACAGGCCTGTTGTCTCGTCTAGCTAACGTCTATTTCAGTCTGTATGAATCTATCTATCGTCGAGTAAAAGTAATACATAATTATGTATTCCCGTAATCAATCAATTAGCTCTGGAGTAATGCATTAATTAATAGAATATTTGTTACATAGTAGCTCTTAAGTACAGAAGCTTCTGAAGTGACCCAGAAAATGTGCTTAGCATACATAATACGAGATAATATATTGTTTCTCAAGGTTTCGTTAGCGTCCGTACGTCGTGCCTATGCAAATGCAAAAATTACACAGAATTACGACATCTCATATTACTAAGAGTACCTATATATCAGAACGTACAGCACAGCCATAAAGGTATGACAGGGTATGACAGTAATTCTGTGTATTACGTATTACACCCAAAATTCGCCAAATAATAGCGGGACGTTCATGTGGTACCCAAAGTAATTATCTGTTACCGAAGACAAATATATAAAATCAACCTTGTAGGCGTCATCCTTATCCGCAAGATATAAAGTTTGTTACCACTACACCAAAGACGCAATTTAGTTTTAACTTGGTAATGAAATGCTTAAAATTAATTCAACGTTTCATTGTTTTAGGCCTTATATTTAATAATAAACAACAAATCAATGTTGAGCATGAGCCTAACTATGGCCCAGGCTTACGAGAACTACGGCGACGAAGACGGATTCCTTTACATCACTTACGCATCACAAGAAGTATTCGGTTACAAAGATGGTAAGTTTATGTCTTAAAGTTGATTACATGTACTTTAAGATAGGTTATTATACAGTATCTACATCAAAGTCTAAGATTTCGGCAGTCAGCTTACGGCCAAAATTAATATCCAATCTATCCACGATTTTCCTTACTGGAGATAGAAATTTGACATAAGCTCCATACAATATAAGTCAAATCTCTTTCTCTAGGGCAAATCGTGGATATATAGGATATACATTTTGGCCAATATAGCAGTGAGCAACACGAAAAAAATTGCTGATGTAGGATGTAGGCCACACAGCTGTCAAACTTAAATAGAACTGGGCTGGTCACATCTGCCATATGCTGGAGATACTATGGGCGTAAACAACACACAGTGGGTCCCAAACAGCAGCAAACGACAACGCGGCAGGCAGAGGTGGATATAGCGAAGCGAAATTGACTCCTATCTGAAGGATTGGCCCCAGACAGCAAAAGTCAGGGACAAGTGGAAAGCGTCTCACTGCAGGGCACATAGCCATATGGGCAATAGCACAAATAAGCTGATAATGACACATGATGCAACATTCGGATTTGCGCCTTTCGCATCAAGGACCCATCCGATTTCAATCGTTTTCGGTTGAAATGTGAAATCTTCTGACATTTCGTCGAGATTTTTTTCCAGGTTTCAGAAAAAGTTTTTTTATTATACAAAAAATAAAAATTCCAAAGTTTTGGATGTCATGTAGCCTTGTCGAGCAATTGCTCAATGCTGCAAAATGTGGTTTCCGGTACGTAGTTACATGTCAGTGGGAGTGCCCTCAGTTTTATTTAGAAAACAACAACTTCTTATTTTAAGGAATTTCTTATCTTAAACTTACATCACACTCCCAATTAAACATCAAGAGTTCCATTATAAAGCCTTGGAGACAGAGTAAAGACGTTTGGCTGTATAGCATCATTAACATTCTTGGATCCTTATGCCATAATACAATGCACCATTTTGTTACAGATATGAACATTAAACAGTCAAATCAAGAGGTTCAAGCAATTAGACATAGGTTCCCAAACAAAGTACCGGTAAATATCGATAATTTTCACTAGTTTTTGTTAAAATTTTCTCGAATAAATAAAAATATATATTTTTCTCTGTCTAGCTATACGTAGAAAGATTTTCAAGAGAGCGAGAGGTGCCAGCATTGGACAGGAATAAGTTCCTAGTGCCACAAGAACTCACAATGTCCCAGTTCCTTTACATTATCCGGACGAAGATGAAACTAAGAGATTCACAGGTAAATTCACATTTTGTTACTCTAGTGAATTATTTTTACACTAGTTATAAGAGACCAACGATTTCTTAGTCTCTTATAACCAGTGATCGGAATAGGTAGAGCTAATGTGCCTAAAGTTGAAAGAACAGAGACAAAAAAAGTGGAGACTTCCTTAAGACAATTTTTCTTTCAGAATTTTTGTTCAGAGTATCGGAACATTACTTAAGTCCAACTAAAATTAATAAAGTAAAACAACTATCGAATTAATTCCCTGTTACTGTTTTAAAAAAAAGAGTATGCACGATTTTCATTGTTTATTTTCAAAAAATAAAGGTAATCTCCTTATCTTCGTCTGAACGACGTAAGTAAGCGAAGTTAATGCAATTTACATACCAGCTTTACTAATTTGAACTAACAAGGTAGAGGTAAAAAAACAAATATTATATTCATTTCTATTTTAATTTTATTTAACGAAAACAAATATTCCGAAAAAAAAAATTGTCGCATGTCTCCACTTTTTTGTCTCTGTTCTTTGAACTTTAGGCACATTAATTCTACCTATTCCGATAACTGCTTATAACACTCCCAAACGTTCATGTGTCTCGTAACAGCATCAGTTCCATAATCCAAGAGTAAAAGAAACCCTACCTGCCTGCTTTCGGCTGTTTCAGGCGAAAGAATTTCAAATAGCCGACATCTTACATGTCCCATTTATTATTTCTCAGGCTTTGTACTTGCTGGTGAACGACAAAGTGCTGGCCAGTCACAGTATGACGATGGCACAGGCGTACGAGCAGTTCCGCGCTCACGACGGCTACCTACACATCACATACGCCGCGCAGCAGGTGTTCGGATGAACGATGTAAGTACCTTTTTTGTCTGTGAGTAACCTACCTGCCTCCTGAGAGGGAAAATGGGGTGAGCCTGGGTAAGCCTACACTGACTCTGTTGTCGTTATCGGGCCAGGGACTTAATGGTGGGTGCTTGCATTTAATTTCCAAATACTGGATTGCGTTTTCATTACTTAAATTGTTCCAAAGCTAAATGCGTTTGAACTGAATGGCATCTATGATGGAAATCCCAGCATTTGTACGGTAAGAAATAGAACAGTGTTTTTTTCTATCAAGAATCTTGGTTTTTCATTGACATGGCCAAAAATTACCATATCTAATCTAGTCACACTCTTTGTTGAAATCCACCAATTTAATTATCAAGCATCGTGAAGATTCTGGAAACTCCCCAGGATCGTTGTTGATGAACAATATAAGCCTGTTTTTGTTATCAGCTATTTAATTGTTTTTGAACCGTAATACCTACTGTGCCTATAAATAAAACAAAGAAAAATAAAATCATATTGTATCATAATATTGTTTAACCCTGCTAGAATGAGATTATTTGTTGCGTTTGGGTTCAATGCATATATATGTTGAATTTTTGCAGTCAAGGGTACCTAGGTACGATGATATGAATAATATGATCAAGTCATCTTTCGTTCATGAAATTAATTGAAGTGGAGCCTATAAATAGAATAAACAAGGATAATATAATGATAACAATGACTTGGTTGTGGATCGCGACCCCGATAATTTATTGTTTTTATTCGGACCGTAATTTCGAGAAATATCCTTGCTACGCGGAATATTTCGAACAAAAATACAAACAATGGGGATGCAGTGGGTCTATGGTTAAAACTGCACGCCTCTCCGCAAAATGTGTGCCATAGAAAACTATCCTAATCGTAAAACAAATTGGGTAGAATCAAAGACATTAAAATATCATTAATCTCTTTGGGTAGAATGCGCAATTTTAGATTACAAGATCTTTATTTTTAATGCAAAATGTCCGAGTGGTTCTTGAAAAATAAAATAACATCGAACCACGTGGTGACCCAAAAGACAAATAGGGTCAGTCAGTCTTATCCATGGACATATATAGTACGGTCGACGGCACGTCGGTGGTAACAGCACATTAGCAGCATCTTTATTTCGTAAGCAGTAAGGGCGGTTTTTGAATTGAAGTGTTACCACTGTCATGCAGTCGACTGTACATAGATATCGTTGGTTACTGCGTCCTATCCTTCTGCAAACGCCCTTCTTTTGATCAAGAAGTGTACAAATTATAAAATATCAGTCTAGAAAGTCTGAAAGGGCTGATAAACATTGGCGAGATTGCTCTTTGCCATAATGCAGAGGTGACTTTTCGATAAATTATTTTTAAAGTTAATTAGGTAGAACCCGCAGAATATTACAGTCTGACTGTCTAGTAGCTCCAGTGCGTTATCAATTTTCAATTATATAAATCCTGACCAGGACCAAACAGATAAGGGGTTGGAATAATTTGTTCCAGATAGTACTATTAAACAACAACGTTGATTTACTAGGCACTTAAATAGCAACAATGTATTTAGCTTGTAGAAAAACAAGTTCTGATTTATTGGACATCGTCATAACAAAGCACCTATTGATAAAAAATTATCGGTAAATAAATGTAACTATTTATGACATTATTATTTCTTAACATGAAGTCATTTCACTGATTGTTTTACGTGTATTTAATTCTTGTAATAATTGTAAGACGGTCTGCAACCTATCTATCGGACCTCGTACCTCAACAGTTAATACCCTGGCGAATAAAAACAATATCGGGATCACTTAATGAGAGTGGAATAAACTAGACATAATAAATGAGAAAGAATATTGATCAAAGGGTTATTTGACATCACTAGGTTTGCCTTGAATTCTTTAAAGAAACATTATTACCTATGATACAAGTAAGTGTCTAACCCCGAAATACTCAAACGAGACTTAACTTTAAGACGTTCTTAAAAGTCGTTCTGTCGCTTTAATGCAACTTTAGAGTGACAGAGACAGCATGGCAGTTAAAGACACCTTAAAATTGAGTTGCGTTTGAGAATTTGGCCAAGTATCTTATTTTCGAGATCCTTGGGGGAATAATTTTAATATGATGATCACCGTTATGGTTAACAAGGGGGGATTGATAATGCACATTATAATGTAGTTTTTTATACATCTCTTTATGTCACAACTAGGTAATTTTTTTCCTGTTTATTTTGCTAGACGGAATCCTTACACCCGCTTTCTATTCTCAGTTGATTCTTGCATTTCCAAAACCAATAAAATTCAAATATATATAAAATTCCCTCTCTCACGTAACTCACGTGAGTTCACGGTACTTTAGGTATCTGCTCGTGAGCGTATTTTTCTTTCCACGATTAATATCTTAACAAGTCTTTTATTCAAAAATCTATTGATTTTGTGGATACGAGAATATTATGATAACCACTGAAACTCATAATGTGTTTGCACTTAAAGTACTACTGGGAGGACTGATAAACTTTGTTTTGTTGCTAGTTCAGCTTAATAATCTATATTGAGACTTAATTTCACATTGTGTAGGTAGTTGATAATTCAACGATGAATGGAAATCGGAATGGAAAATGGAATTAGCAGGTATGTCTATTAGAACTGTTGAGTAGGCACGTCAAATTATTTAAGGTGGTTGCACAGGAGTCAAATAGACAAATCATAATTTAATGCCAAGTCCTGCTAACTAACTTGCTAAATGTTCAGGTTTCCTCACGAGCTTAGTTTTCTTTACCGTTAACGCAAATATATATATGCATGCGTCTTAGGCTTACATTCTGAGATGAATCTAAGCAGGAACTCATGAGTTCACGCTTAGATTCATCGATTCATTCGTAGATCATAGATTGACAGTTGAAAGCATGCTTCCAACTGTCAAATAGCAAGAGTTCACGCTTAGATTCGTCTCTAAATATAAGCATAAGACGCATGCATATAATTTGCGTTAACGGTAAAGGAAAACCAAGCTCGTGAGGAAACCTGCACAACTGAGGGCAGGGTCTAAAACCTGTTAGCGTAGTCCTCAATCATGCTTCAGGCCAGTGTCATGAGAAAGGTTTAGGCATTAGTCGCATCAGGATAACATCATTCTGAAAAGGAGCTCGTACCCAGCAGTGGGATAGTTATGCTAACAATTAATCAATCCTGAAGTCAAAAGTTTTATGTAATAGTGGTACAGTCGACTGCATGACAGAGGTAACAGTTGAATTAGAAAACCGCCCATACTGCTTACGAAATAAAGGCGCTGTCAATGTCAAACTGTTACCAATGACGTGCGGTCGCCCGTACTAGGCGGCTCGCGGCCCTGAAATTGATACCACGACCTCTTAACCGATATTCGAACACAAAACAAAGCCTGAGTCACAACATCAAAATAACTTTTTTAAACAAAGCAATAAGATAATTGGGTCTGTCGTATAAAAATAAAATTTCTCTCCGTCTGGTCATTATCACTTCAGGCCAGCCGGGCCATGGATACTATGGCAATAAAAACAATACGAGTACATAAATAATACGGAGGCTGCCCGATACTACAATCACAGTGCAAAAAATTAATTATTGTTGTCACCTATATCGAGTTACTTTTAATATTATGGCACTTATGTAAGTTCATGTATCTGGCAGGGTGAATGGTCTGTTATCAACTGTTGCTAAGTGAACTGATAACTTTATCTTGACCATTAGTAAAATAGCTATTAATTGTTTTATTTATTTGCATACGAAGGGATATTATCTAATCCGCAATAGTTAATGTAAGTAACATTTTTGTACGTACGACTTACTATTATTTGGCTTAGCCCTTGAATGTATTATAATAAGGTGCTACAGTATTAATCCGATATATTTTATTCGGAAAATTAACCCTTTGAATTAAAATTTGACCGTTGGCATAACCAACCACCACTCTTGTATTATCGTTACCTCATATATGGTAGCCATGCCCATCTTATAGCTTCATATTATTATTTTGATGAATGAAAATACCTACTAGTCTAAAATTTATGTTTAATCTAGAAACATTTCTTCATGGTTGCCAGTTGGCTTGACGTTCTAAACATGTTAATAATTAACCTATAGAAAACAGTTTGACCTTATAGAAATATTTAGTGGGATACTAATTATGTTTTAACTTTAACTAGCTTTTATCCTTATGGTGTTGTTCAGAACTTTAGAAATTGAGAAAATATTAAACGGACATTAAATAATTTTTTTTTTTTTTTTTTATTTGTTCAGTGGTATACATAACAAAAACATTCTAAAGATGTAAACATAAACTCATTAGAGTTTTACCGTACATCAGTATCATCGACTATACAAACAGGTAAACAAAAATATAGTTAATAAGGTAGGATATTACATAAGTACAATGAGGGTAGATACCAGATAATATTTATCTACATTATGAAGGAGCGAACACCGGTGACTGCGCGATCCGTCTTTACAAACTGGTGGAGGGTAGTGTTTGTGTTGATACAGGTTGTTCCTACATATGCAGCAAACTTTTGAGAATTTATTATACTTACATTAATAATGTTATTAATTGTATTGACTAGTTATTTTTATTATTGTGTCTTTGTAACTTGCAAGAAATGTTGTTTTAATTTAAATTTTATGTTTTTTTTTGTTATTTTATCCCTTAGAGATGTTGGTAGTTGATTAATTAGGTAGGGTATAATGTATTTTAACGTTCTCCTACCATGTAAATTAAAATATTTTGGAAGTAACAATTTGGCATTAGTGACACTACGAGTTTTCATTTCATTTTTTTGTAATATTTTAGTTTTCTTAAGATTTTCATTAAAAAATTCTTCGGTTAATAATGTCATTTCAATTTTTTCGTGTATTGGTATAATTTTACAGTGCTCAAATAATTTATGGTAATCATTTTTGTACTTTTTCTTAATGTTATAGGGAACAATGGTTTTTAATATACGTAGTTGGGAGTGTATATATTATTAGTGTATAATTATAACGATTGTCTTTTCATAATGGACATTAATGAATACCTTAATGAGGAACTAAAAAATTGAAATAAAGAACAACTTATTTTCAAACGTTCTTTTGTCAACAGGTTCTTTTGTTTTATCGGACCTTTTCTACATAATAAACTAAATACCACTCTCAACTTTTATTCATTTAGTAAAAAATAATGCAAAAACAAAGTATCCAGTTTCTTGCTTACTTGTGACTACCACCAAGCTACTGAACATCTCTTGCAAATTTTAACATTCAAAAATTCTTTCAAAAAACATAATAAAGGATAATGAATAATTCAGATACTTAACTCGAATTTTCGCGTGACATATGTATACATTCATGTAATTGGAGATATCTACTCAACAAACCCACACTCACACATATACATACCTCACAACACACACGACATACAAACACACTTTCCTACATATACACACACACCCCCTACACATACACACATCCTCAAATCATTTGAATGTTAAAATAGCCCCACTTTTGTAATTTAATGCTCATTGATTAGGAAAGAGGACTGTGACCTGAAATACAGGTTTTTACCTAGCTCAGGCACAGCGACCCATACTTTTGTTACTGTCTAAAATATATAGAAACACATTCAATGTATACTGTAAAAAACTAAGGAAATAAAATTAAAAATTATTAAAATATAACAAACATTAAAATATAACAAGACCACGGCCAAATCGCATTGGCCGTGGTCACGAGCAGACCAGCAGTGGTCGAGGTTAGTCAAAATGTTTGTTTTATTTTGATTTAATTGTGCGCGACAAGTCCCATAAACATAGTTCAATATGAGTGAAATTCGTGAAAGTTTAAAAACTTATTTTCAACTTAGTTGAATAAGTTATCACCCGAAGTTATAGAGTGATATTATCACGCACAACCAACTCCTGCTAACTAATCAATTGGTATTTATATAGTCTTATGTGGTAGCCAAAAAATAAATGGACGCGCGGTACTTAAAATAATGCGGTTTCATAACACCTACGTATCTCATCATCTTCCTAACCTTATCCCAATTAATTTGGGGTCGATGCAGCATGTCTTTTTCTATCATACATCTCTACTCTATCAGCCGTCATCTCAGTGTTCACTTTCTTTCTATCCATAATCATCTTTCACAATATTTTCTTTGGTCCGCCTCTTTTCTTAAAGTCACACAAATTCATACTTACAATTTTCCTCGTAACATGCTCCTCATTCCTTAGCATCACGTGTCGATATCATGACCATCTACTGCATCTCAACTTTTCCGTCATTGGCGCTACTTTCAAACTTCCTCTCACATACTCATTTCTTATCCTATCCACTATCGTTAACCCACAAATTCCTCTTAACATTCTCATTTCATTCCTTTCATAGCCCAATATTCCAATTCATACGGGACAGCAGGTCTTATAAAATTTTCCCTTTGGTTTATCAGATTCGGGAGTCACAGGTGGTTCCCGTCACTTCCCGTGACGTCATTTATCCTGAATTAATTCCGTGCTTGACTGTCCGGTCTATTTCGTCATTGCATTGCACAAGCGAACCGACATACCGAAAATCGGAGCAGATAGGCAAGGGCACTCTATCTAGCGCAATAGCAACAAAACAGCAAAGACCGTCGCAATCGTCGAACATGTATTATTCTGTTTTGGTTGTCCTGATTTTCAAGCCAACGCTATACAGATATTTTTGCCAGTTTGCCAATCTGCTCTAGACCTCAAGTCCATCGTTATACCTATGTATCTACTTGTTATAAATCTTGGCAAAACGATAAATCCCTTTGTGCGAAAACAAACCTACAGTTTTATTATTAAATAACATTTGTAGGGACACTAAATGAACCTGTATTATTCCATAGCTCGACAGTGTGTGTGACAGAACATTATTAATGTCATCATAATAAGTTTATCTACGGGTCACGATGCACAAACATCCAGTGGAAAAGGCGAGGGCTGTATTTCTCTTTATTGTAGATAAGGATCGATTTATGTGTTCCTTCCATTATTGTAGCCCCCCAGGGCTTGTTGTCAGGGAAATGTACTGGCCGATACGTGCGATAGTTGGTCATAGTTGTTATTATTAGATATAATAGATAGCTATGCAACTATTGTTTTAATAACAGTACTGTTCATTGATTCTAGACTATAATATGAATGTTTGTGTTGTTGGTTAATTAAACTTTATGTTCAAGCACAGAATATCTAATAGTACTAACGTACAGAACGGCCACTCACCGCTCCCCACCGATTTAAGATACCTCACCCGCGCCCCGCACCCGCCGGCGGGTGCAAGATTGCAATGGATGTCAATCGCCAGTCGCTAAAAAAGCACGCCATCTCTGAGAACTACTGAGAAGCCTTTGGAACCCATTTGGCATTACGAGCGGCGAGCATCCCTAACCTACACGTGTGTGTGCGTTCGTATTCAGACGTAATCTTGCGTGTATGCATAGGTGGTGCTAGCATTTATATTGTATTAAGTGTCCGAGGTGTGGTTCAAGGAAAAGTATGCAGTCTTTTTACAAAGAGTCTACTTTTTGTAATGATGATTTTAACGAAAAGGTCGTTCACGTGTCCTAATTATTTGCTGAGCCTTGATAAGTAACCCAGGATGTACAGTACTGTGCATGTAATATAAATAATATGTAGGTATATCATCACGCATGTGTACCCCAAATTGGGGCATACCGAGCTGACAGACACCCAGTATGGTTGTATTAAATATCTAACCCCATTTTAATGAAGCAACTTTAAGGCCATTTATACTAAGAAAAAAATCTACGCCTACGTTTTGTGATTTGCTTAACAGAAAGTATTTAAAAGAAGTAGTAGAAATCAACTGCCCACTGGATCAAAGAGCTTCCAGAAAATCGAAACCATTATAAAAAAACCATTATAATAATACTGAGCATGTCGGGCTATGCTCAGTATTATAGGGTTCCTAAGTAGGTGTAATTACAAACGAATCAAATCGAATATTAATCATCGCTATTTTAGTTTTTGCAATAATCGGCAGCATTCGCGACTCAGTGTGTTAGTAGCGCCATCTAGCGATAAATTCAAGAAGCCAAATTTAAGAAGTGTGTCGTCAACATAACACAAAGTTACTTTTTGTGATTTTTTCAAATAGAAAGTAGCTAAAGGAGCATTATTTGCTATAATTTTTCTCTAAGGTCAATGACCTTTGAACTAGGACGTTTTAAGTATTTTTCAGTTTTCTCTCTATAACTCAAAAAATTATAATCACATTATACTCGAAATAATTTTAAAAGAGAGTTTTCACAAAGGTCTATCAATGTGGAAGATTATAAGTTTCTACATTGCATATTTTAGAAATGGCAGGGGGGGGGGACACATTGCAAGCCACTTTGGCGGGCTATATTTCGCAGATGGTATACCTGATAAAAAAGTGGTGTATGAAACATTACCTTCATTTTAGTAGACCTATTCAATGATACCCCACACGAGGGGGTGCAGCGAAAAAAAAATTTCCATCCCCATTTCACATGTATGGACGCCACCCCTAAAATACGTAAAAACTATTTTTTTATTCTTTTAAAATTGAGATCTATATGTAGACTATTTTTTAACAAAATTTCATTTACTTATGTTTATAACTGTAGAAGTTATCAAGCTGTAAAGGATTAGGACAGACGGACAGACGGACGGACATGACGAAACTATAAGGGTTCCTTGTAGGACTTCGGAACCCTAAAAAGATAAGCAACAAAGAAAGTATTTTTAATAATGCCAAAGTTATAAGCGTTTGAAAATTGCTTACTAGACTGACAGCACCACTCGCCACTAACTTCATAACATAATACATTAACGCTATTGCAACGACCATACAGCCCAATAGACGCCTAATGTTGAATATAATGCGTACAATAAATTCTGCCACTAGCTGAGGCGGGGTACTGCAATCCGATTGCTCTACCAAGGCGGCTATTGGCTAATCACTAATAATGTAAGTGGTCCAAACTGATTTGAAGATTTCAAATGGCGAATAGTGGCGACCTACATTTGTAAAATTTGATAGATGTGTTGCTGACATCGGTCGCCTGTTATGAGGCGTCTATGGGTTGTATGGTCGTTTGCCAATTTCGCACGACAAGAACAAAAAATGTCCCCTCCAAAAACTTAAAAAGCGTGTGTCAATTCCATTTTGTCTAGTACCCATAATACAAGCTCTGCTTAGTTTGGGACTAGACAGTGCTATGTAAAAATGTCCCAAAAATATTTATATTCATTTATTTTGTATTCGATTTTTTAACAAATCGTGCTACTTCTATTCTTTCTTCAAAATAAAAATTTGGAGTTTATATCAAATACATAAATTCTAATACCTAATTAACATATTTTTTATTTGTTTCAGGTACATTCTACCAATCGGAGTTTAACTGATGTTCCTGGTGTCTTATAATTTAAAGACTGATAGTATTCTACTCTTTTCCTAATGTGATAGTTATAATTACGTTTAATTTTAGTTATGTTAAATAGTCGCCACTCACCAACGACACGG
Source organism: Asteroscopus sphinx (assembly GCA_949699075.1). NCBI lineage: Eukaryota > Metazoa > Arthropoda > Insecta > Lepidoptera > Noctuidae > Asteroscopus > Asteroscopus sphinx. Next base: position 11,555,767 of record OX453022.1, on the reverse strand, counting down.
GCGGCTCGGCAAAAGATTTATGTATGTTGAAATGATTTTGAATCTTATTTTAATAACCTTAGCGCTCACACTTTGTTGATATTGTCACAAGGAAACTTTATCATACGGCGGTTGTCTTGTGAGAACATCAACTAAATGTGAGCACTAAGGTTATTAAAATAAGATTCAAAGTCTTCAGCTTACAAAAATCTTTTGCCACGCTGTTGGTGGGGGCTGGTCTTAAGTCTCATGTTCTTTGTATGGCGTCGAATGGCTGGATCCGCTGCGTAAGGGCTCGAGTGAAAGTTAAAAAATAAAACTAAGTTTATCTCTAAAATGCCGTTAAAATCATTTCAAAAATGAACCAAGTGCAATAAAAAGTGGTAACTATATCTTTATGATCTCGAAACTATATCCAACTGTAAATTATTATTATTTTAAGGCTTTTGTATTCTGTCTCTTTGTGTTTTGTAAATAGAAGACACATAAAATCTCGTATTATCTATGAAGTTACAGTTCCAAAGATCTGAATAAAACTTTGTTAGAATATTGTCTGTTGATGTATCCATATATTTTACAGTATAATATATTTCATTAATAATTTTATTTGTTTAATTTCCTTCGCTCTAAGATATTTTGTGGTAGTCGATCTTATCGCAACTCGTATTGTTAATGCTAGACAGAATAAAAAGTTATTTGATTTCAGAATGGCAAATCTTATTTACAATGAAAATGGAAGTTAGTGTAATAGGAGTTAAGGTTTAATTTCAAAGTATGTTCTTTATCACAACCACATTATTAAAATCTACTTTTAAACAAAATGAAAAAATCGACATTGTATGGGAGACAGAAAATATTGTAACGCACGCCATACAAATACAAATTGTTGTTTTGTTTTAAAGTGAATTTTAATATGGTTGCAATAAGGAACATATACTGAACCATATGCAATATATTCGTACTCCTTGACCAATTATCCTGTATGTTAGATATTTACCATGTGGGCTGGCCGCACACCGGAGACTGCAGGGCAGAGCATTTTATCTGTACCCAACGTAAATTCATACGTATCTAGTGGTAACAATAGATTCCAATGTTTAGAGATCGACCCCAACGCATCAAAGGATCCCCCTTTCGCGGCATTGAAGAGCGCATTAGAGGATGCCGCGGCGGGATGCCTCCCTCCCTTTTCTTTTTCCACTCATTCCGTTCAAGTGCAAGTGTGGACCAGTCTTTTCTATATGAGTCCAGCTCATGCGTCATCTTCGCCCGGGTCTGTAATTAACATACTAAAGCAATTTCGCTTACAATTGTTTGATACATACCATTGATATGCGGTTGATTGTACATACATATTTACTCTATTTTAATTTATCTATCTCCCTTTTGGACAACTATCTTCTTGTTCGACAATCTTTGAGTTTTTTCTTAACAAAACATAATATCACGCCTGTATTTCCCCGAAGGGGTAGGTAGAGGTGTAATAGTACACCCACATTTCGCCATTTATGTTATAGTCGCACGTAATAGGGGGCGAGCCTATTGCCATTGACCAGGCACAAATCCAGACTCCGGACTGCTACTGAGAATTTCCTAATGAAAAACCCAATAGTAGTATAGTTTTTTTCTTAATTCCCAGATATACTTGGTTATTAACTGATAATAAAACCATTATTTAGTGATAAGGGCTTTATTACAGCCATACTTAGGACATAAATCTAAATATTCTTACGTGCTATAGAAAGTTCTAATAATTCATTCAGTCGGTGAGATGTTCTGCGCAGCCGCCACCAGGGTATCGTGGATGTCCTTAGCGTAAGTGATCTGAAGACGCACCGTGTTCAGATACTGCGGGTAGCTGAGACTTGTGTCCTGAAATTATAACAAAGTAATATTGAGCCATTATATTATTCCTCTATGTCCAGCAGTGGACGTCTTTCGGCTGGAATGATGATGATATTCCCCAATAACTAGGTTGCGGGTAGAGTTTCCAGTAATATTGAGCCATTATATTCCTCTATGTCCAGCAGTGGACGTCTTTCGGCTGGAATGATGATGTTTTTTTTTTATATCTTATGGGCTTGCGTTTGACCACCACCTCACCTGATGTTAAGCAATGGTGCGGTCGACGATGCTACACGCTTGCCCAGCAAAAATCTATTCACTCGAGTCTTGAAGGCTACCAGATTATACTTTTCGGGAAACACTGGCTGGCAAAGAATTCCACTCTTTAGCGGTACGCATGATAAAGCTATTAGCGAAACGGTAAATAACATAACATCACGCCTGTATTTCCCCGAAGGGGTAGGCAGAGGTGTATAGTACACCCACATTTCGCCAGTTATGATGTTATATCGAAACGGTGATGATGATATTCCCCAATAACTGGGTTGCGGGCAGAGTTGCCAACGGTTTTTCGGGAAATAATAGTATTTTTCAGGCCAAGGCATGAAAAATATAGTATCTTGAAAGAAAATATAGAATTATAAAAATAAAATGATTTATTGAAAACCTTTTTTTACGTTTTTTGCGAAAACACGATGACCATTTTCAGACCGTTTTAAGTTTTTTCACTTTTTTCTCTTTACGTAATTACTATGGCTGTTTTTCAAAATGGTCAATCTTAGGGGGCTTATAAAGTTGCAAAAAAACTAATATAGGTAGTAGGACAGGGTAATAAATGCACTTAGGGTTCTCAAAGGCAATACAAAGAGGTCTATGGAAATATGAAGCTGCATGAAGTAAATTACCTATGAAATCTAGAAACTATCCAGGTACTTGCAGGAAAATCAAAAGCACATTGTGCGTTCGAGCGAAATATAGTACGGTCGGCAACCCTATTTGCGGGGGTCTGATGCCTGTTGCTCCGTGTAAAACACTGACGTTTAGACTACAACGCTGCAACGTAGTTCGGAAAAAGGCTAGAAAAAGAGTCATAAATCATATAAGCATGGTCTTTCTGATTTACCGCTAAAAGGAATGGTCTTGGAGAATATTGTATCGCTTGGTATTATCACGGATAATGGATTGGTGATCGTAGTAATGTTATTAAGAGTGGAAAGGAAAACCAACGAAGAAGAAGACTCCCGAGTCCTGCCCATCCGTGCAAATAGAGCCTGACCTTTCAAAAGTGCCTGTAATTAGGTTTATTTGAAATAAAAAAACATCCTTTGTTACAATCTTTTTCACACGGCATGGCCCCAGCATGGATATGGTGACAGGTGTCAAGTAAATGTTTTTTGGTGTAGTCTCTTTTACACTTAGTCATAAGGCATCGATCTAACCTGCTCTCACCGTACCCATGCTATGTGAAAAAGATTATAGTCGACTTTTACGACACCCAAAGGAGAGAGAGTTGCTTATTCTTTGTTGGTACTGCACGGTGGGCGGGGCACATTGCTCGCAGAACGGATGGCCGATGGGACCGTAAAGTTCTGGAGTGGCGATCGCGTACTGGAAGGCGCAGCGTGGGTGGGCCCTCCACAAGGTGGACCGACGACCTGGTGAAGGTCGCGGGAATCCGCTGGATTTCATTTAAATTTTTACCTTTCAAGCAGCGTAAAGTAGACGGTAGAAAATCTATTATTAAAATCCCCGGAAGTCTCTCGGGCAGTTAATGAATGATTGACATAAAAATAATGAAGATGTCTTACCGTTGTGGTTGGTCCAGTGTCTAGCCTTGACGGCATTATAGTCAATGGGAGGTAATGGGATGCAGACTGCGCCTGCTGGATGCACGTTATGGCCGTACGCTGTTGGAAAGAAAATATAATAACATCACTATGAATAAAAATATGTGTGGGAAGAGTGAATACAAAATAAAAATGGTATCTTTGCCTACACCTCAATCTTCAAAAAACTTGACTACCTGTATTGAATTATGATTGATATTTTTTATGATGCGACAGTCATGCAGATTTTTTTTTACAATGTGTATTTGAAAAAAATGCATCTATTCTATTACAGTAGGCAACAGATGACAGCCTGTTTTTTCCCAGACGTTAAATAAATTAATAGTTTAAAAAACACTAGAAAAACACGCTTTTTGTTCAAAGTCCATTACGTGGCCTTTCTCACAAGTGCAAACACGACTATGATACGATATTCCATCATGGAATGCCAGTGCCGATAGGAAGATATTCCGGCTTCATCATCAGACCTTGAAACCTAATCGTGGTCAAAGTTCATTACAAGACTTTTCTAAGAAATCCAAAACAGCTATGATACGATTTTCCATCATGAAGTTCCAGTTCATATCTTCCGGCTCCGTCATCAGATCAGTTCGACAGTACCATATTATTGTATTGTCATCAGAACTACATACAGCTGCCAATTTTCATTACGCTACGACCCTTGGAAGATGGTTAAATTAGTTACCTTAGATTCCATTACATAGTTAGTTACATACAGGTCGACCTAATAAAAGCGTGTTAAAAAAAGTCATCCAGTTTATATAACATGCCAGATAACGGGAAACGACACTGTAAAATCAGTTTTTTATTGTTATCATGTATATAAATAGGCGTGTATGTCGAATTGAATATGTTTAAAATTAGAAAATCACTTTTACCGCTTACGAAATAAAGGTGCTGTCAATGACAAACTGTTTTCACTGACGTGCGGTCGACCGTACGTACAGTACGCGTAATATAACTGTGCCGCTCTGAAACCAGGCTTTGCGAAGGGCCGCGCAGGTACAGTCGCGTAATAAGTGTGAGCAGGACATAAGGATTCATCGAACATAAACGAGCGACTGAGACCGCAAGAACATGCGGTCCTCCGCTATCTTGCCCCTCAATGAACAACCTATCAGAGTCTGCCGTCATTACCCGCGCATGCACGTTACTGATTTGGTTGCAAAATTCACTACTGCGCAGCAACCGGTACTGTACAGATTACTGATATAACTAGTACATATATCACTAATCTAATGTACTACCAAGCGAGCCGTCTTACTATTGGGTGCTTCACTTATTGTTTAGCGAGATTCCGTCCACCCTTTTGTATTCGTCCATGATTCCATACTGTTGTCACACCTCGGACACTCAATACAGTATAAACGCTAGCACCACCTACGTACACATGATTACGTCTGTGTACGAACGCACACACACGTGTCGGTTAGGGATGCTCGCAGCTCGTAATGCCGACTGCGTTCCAAGCGCTTCTCAGTAGATCTCAGAGATGACGTGCTTGTATAGAAACTTGTGATTGACATCCATTTCAATCTTCACAGTCCAATTGCCGGCAAACCGCTGGCGCGTGTGGGCAGGGCCCTGACAGTCGTTAGTTCGTTTTCCTGCCATATGTCGCCACTTGTCGCGTTTTCCAAATTTGTCATCTGTGGGATGTTTGATGCCATGACGTTCTAGTTATTATTGTCTTTGATTATTGTGTTAACAGCTGATCGAGTGCCAGTATTATCGTATTATCTTGTAATATCTTCGCTGTTTTAGCTTGACTTGAGTTCTTCGAGACTCCAAATTCGACACAGTTTAATGATAAGATAATTCGCGAGTTACCGCTTCTGTTTTCGGTGCAGTATTGTACGTGAACTTTTCGTCATAGGAAACAAGTGAAACTAATGCTATTTCTTATCCCCAAGAATGATAATTTAGAGCTTTGTTGTTGACATTTTTTGTGCCTACAAAATATAATATGAAAATGATGATGATCCTGTTTTATTTCCCTTAATTCTAATCTTAAAAAGTACCTACCTATAACTACAGTATATATGGAGCTACGACGACCTACAAATATAGCTATAGCTAGCTACCTACCTACACGCGATGGTAGCGACAAAATGCAGGGCGGCCATTTAGTGAAACTAAGCTCTGGAGTCAAAGTCGCATCTGTAGCTAGCTACTAATATAGTAATCTGTGCGTGCGGGGCGCGGGCGAGGAATCTTAAATAGGCGGGGGGCGGTGAGCGGCCGTTCTGTACGATAGTACTATTACGTATTCTGTGCTGTTGTTTAACATAATGAACTGACCTACGTTATGATAACACCTCTGAAACTAAGTAAGTAGGTCCAATAGATAAGTAATCTATCTATAGAAGATTTGAGAGTAGATAAGCTACCAATTACGTCTATAAACTAAATGGAGGGAGTGATAATAGGTTTGTTTACTTCACATCATCGCATGATCCATCACACTGAATTGTTTCGGACGTGTAAGAATATAAGACTCTCCATTATTTTAATGAAATAGATACATATCAGATAATGTACAGCAATAACACAGAAAAAAAAGAAAACGAAAAAATTGAATGAATGAATGAATTAAATGAATGAATTAATTATTTGAATGGTCACAGTGAAAATTTTATTGAGTTTTTTTATTTTTTTTATATGGCAAAATAGAGAAATAACACTGGTTTGAAATAAATAAATAAATTTTCTTGGGACATTTTTACACAGCACCATCTAGTCCCAAACTAAGCAGAGCACAAGCTAAGCAAGCAATAGTACAAACTATGGTTATACCATAGTTTAACAATTAGTAAAACTGCGGTTATACTATGGTTAATAGACAATTATTATTTTTCGGGTGGACATTTCTCATGCAGTACTGCAGTATCTACCTAGGTGTACTATTGCTGCTTAACCGGACTAATTCGGCGGAGAATCCCGTTAGGGTCGTTACTAGACAATGGATATAATACTTACATACTTTTTTTTTGTACACACATACTAATAATACACAAGAAACACCCAGACCAACACAATGAAATGAATTAATATTAGGTACTAATTGTAGAAACCCCATACAATATTTTTTTCGCGGAAGATCGGAACAAAAATCTCTTAATTTCCTCTTCAAATTATTTGTTGGAAATTGTTTGTTTTGAAGTGGTCTAGTACAGTGGTACTACCCCATTTATCCTGGTGTTGACAGGCGATAGGGAGTCACGCAAAGACATCAGTGATAAGCAAGTAATAATAATAGTGATTAGAGATGGTTGCCGGGTCAAGAAGTTAATTGTAGCTCATAGATAAATGATATTTATGTCAGCATGTAAATACAAACAATATTTACAATGTAACATGGTCCAGACTGGTCCTGTAAGATTAAATAATTTTCTAGATCTTAAATCCTACGTGTAAAGTTAAATAAGCCTTTAATTCTACTAATATTATAAATGCGAAAGTATGGATGTTTGTATGTTTGTCGTTTTTATCACGCTGAAACGGCTGAACGGATTTACATGAAATTTGGCACACAGATAGACCATGTCCTGGATTAACATTTAGTCATTTAGTATACTATACTATACTATTTGTGTGATGAACATGAGTGTTTGTGTTGGTCTGGGTGTTTCTTATGTATTATAAGTATATATTTACAAAAAAAAGTATATAAGTATTATATCCATTGCCTAGTACCCATAGTAGTACAAGCTCTGCTTAGTTTGGGACTAGATGGTGATGTGAAAACATGTCCCAAAATATTTATTATTATTATACTTTTTATCGTCATACCACGGGCCTGCACAAACCGCCTGCGCAAGCTACTAATAAATAATGTTTACCTATTCATTTATAATTATCAGCCCATATATAATGCTGAATAGAAGCCTTATTGTTACGTTGAGGCAAGCATTTTTTAGATTAATCAATTCAAATTGATCTAAAAGCGTGCACTGCGCGTTGTTGTGTTGAATCATAATAGTCTCGGTATAGGAACTACATTTAAGTGGCTGCAACAGATGGCAAGATAAAGTAGGCAGGGATGTAATGGGGTGCTAGCCAGAAAACCTCCACGTGTGCCTGACGGCTGCTTGTCCTTCTGGACACGTCTGGAGGGATCGGCAGTTGTTTGGCTGGTGCATCCTGGGCACGGGCAATAAAATCCTGCCGAGGGACTAACCTTCGGGGGATTTAATTGCCTGTGGCGAATATTCTGGCGCGGGATGGGCCCGTTCTGGGCCAGTAGGGGAGTTGCTCCACGTGTCCCTCTGATATAAGCAGAGGGCACAGTGGAGGAGCAGGGGCGGGCCCGGTGTGCACTCACCCTGCCACTGGGCAGGCAGCGGGGGGACTGTCTTTCCCTGCCCCCGTCGATCTCGTAACCCCAGGAGTGCCCGCTGAGTAGTGTTCTCGCGCCTCCTGGGACCGAGGGTCTTGGCTTCACCGCCCGGACCGTGAGGAAGAAAACCTCTATAAAAAATTACGAGAGGTAGGGCCTGCGAGCAGCAGACTCGGGGTAGTCTGCTGCCCGACCAGCAGCTGGCGTAGCTGGCACAGCCGGCGTAGTTGGCGCAGCTGGTAAAGGCCCATGAGGTGAGGTGGCGTGCAGTGTTCCGTGTGCGCCACAAAGGAAGGTGCGGCCAACGTAAGGCCGCACGGGGAGAAGGGGCTCGCCTGCTTGTGGCGGGCCAGGACCTGTCGGGGGTGGTTGTGTGAATACTCACGGGTTCCCACGCCCCCGGCTAAGGTAGTTGAAGGAACACCGTGGTGGTTTTAGTCGGTAAGAGTCCGACACTGGCTCCGCCTACCCCGGGCGCAGTGCGTCCAAGAGGATTTCCCCACGGCAAAAAAAAAAAAAAAAAAAAAAAAGTCAGGGATGTAATGTAGGTAGGAAGAGAAAGCATGCAGGCGTAAAGCACTGTATGTTACCATCAGACTGCATGTGCTGCTGCCCTACTTGTTACCTCAAATTGTATATTAAAATAATACATATAAAGTTCAATGTTCTTTGTAAAACTTTGTGCAGCAACTGTGCTCCACTGTGCTGTGTCTCTGCTTCCACAATCTGAATTGAACCTTATTAGAGGAGTGTTAAGTTTCATTTACCTACAAAGGGGGCTGCACATTATTACAACAAAGGTATTTCCCTTTTTTAATTTCAAAATTCAAAATTCAAAATTATTTATTTGTCAAACATAGGTATGATGTACAAGACATGGTGTTAATTTTTAAATAATCCAGTATCACTATGTTTTGCCTTGATAGGCGTACAAATTTGGTAACATAAAGATAAAGATAATACTTATTACAGATTTGTGGAAATTAATTGTTTAATAATAATAACTGTTTTTATTAATATATATTAATGAATAGATTAACAAAGAAATCGGACTCTTGTGTCTTTACCTAAAGTTTGTTGTATCTGTCAGAAAATCATTTACTGAATAGTAAGCTTTCAGAACAAGAAAATCTTTGAGCTTCTTTTTAAATGTACGTATATCATCAGTCGATTTAATGTTTTTAGGCAATTTATTAAATATTTTTGGAGCCATACCTAAAAAGCTATTTGAATAAAGTGCTGTCTTGTGAGGTTTCACACGAATAATATTTTGAAGGCGAACATTATTTAGAGTTTCGAAAAAGTTAAAATGTTGAATAACAAATAATGCTACCTCAAAAATATATAAGCATGGGAGGGTCAATATTCTAAGTGAAACAAAATACGGTTTACAGCTGTCAGTAGTCTGAATTCGGCAAACTGCTCTAAGACATTTTTTCTGTGCTTTAAAAGCTAATTCTCTATCTGGGGAATTTCCCCAAAATATTAAACCGTAGCGCAGTGTTGATGAAACATATGCATGAAATGCAACGAGAGCAGTGTCTTGATTTGATATTTTACTGAGATTGTGGAGGGCATAATGATATTGACTAAGTTTTTTTACAGTATGGTCAATGTGTTGTCGCCATGTCATATTTTGGTCTAACCAGAGTCCTAAAAATTTCACGTGATTATTTTCAGCTATTGCTTTGTTCGCGTATTGAATTTTAAGGTTTATTTGTTTTGTCCTTTGTTTAAATGTCATGGTGCAGGTTTTATCAAGATTAATTTTAAGATTATTAGCACCTAACCAAGTTACTATACTACCTAGACTCTGATTTATTTCGGTTTCATGTGAAGCTATGTTATGTCCAGTAAATACAACAGTACTGTCGTCAGCGAACAAAGTCATCGGATGCTGTATAATTTGAGGCATGTCGTTTATGTAAACTAGAAACAATAAAGGGCCTAGTACACTCCCCTGTGGTACTCCAAACATAGTTGTTCTTGGATTTGATACATATGTTTGCTCTATTAATGAATGTTGGCAGATTTTCGAATTTCAAGATATATTTTAATAATTATGCTGTCCATATTTCCTTCTCACTAAATAAGACAACTATTTACCTTACTGTGTTTCAGGGTTGATTGATTTAAATAAAGTGACTTTTTTTATGAAAATCAGTGATTTAAATCAAACTTGATTTTTTTCCATAAAATTTAATTGATTTATTTAAATCATTATGTTATGGGACTAGAAAAGAAAAAATAATATTAAAAATTATACAGTTTTAATTTTTTACTGAATATTCAATAAAAATATGGCAATAACAAACTACAAATAGTCAAGAAAATCGAGTTAGGAGATGCTTCAATTAGATGTTCAATTGAACTGATTAATTGGTTATAGACCAGTAAAAAGTCTTACTGTTTCTTAAGAGTTTTAAGTAAATAAGGAGTAGTAGGTAGGTCTTATTCAAGTTTTGTTTTTTTTATCTTGACATAGTAATTTTTGTCAAAAATATAGAAGATTCTATGTCAGTAGATTAACATTTATGTTAATGATTTTTTACTTAATCTAGTTTTTTGAATAAACTGTTTCCTAAGAGACTGACTGACTGTTGACTAAGAACTGTTTCTTAAGAGTTTTAAGTAAATAAGGAGTAGTAGGTAGGTCTTCTTCAAGTTTTGTTTTTTTTTTATCTTGACATAGTAATTTTTGTCATAAATATGGAAGATTCTATGTCAGTAGATTGACATTAATGAAAACCATTTAAAAAATGATACTAGTTATCATTATTTGATACTAGTTATCGTTATCATATCATAGATTTTGGAGAAAAAAAATGTTTTTTACTTATCTCGTTTTTTCATCAGAACCGTTGGGATTTTGTAGACAATATTTGGAATATTGTCAGTTAAGAGTATGTAAATAATAAAAATCAAGTTTAAATCCCTCAAAGTCAAATAAAAAGTGAAAAAATCTAAAAAATCAAATAAATCCGTGATTTTTTCGTTTTTTTTTTAAATCTGTCATAAACAAAAATATTATGGGCGCATTTACATATAAAAATCTTCACATGCACAAACACCCAGATCCAAAAAAGAACGTGTGTGAACTTAATATTCATATTTTAAGATATTAATTATTAAAAGGTGCATACGCTAAACATTGACCGGTTCATTATAATGCTAAATTTCGCAACTATAATACAAGCATAGATGGCAGGAAACATCATGCGTCGGACTGAGATACCACAGGACCCAGGTTTGGTCCTCAGTAAAACATGTCTTTTTGTATGATTTATTTAATAGTTAGTTGTAACTGAACAAAGTATTTTGTTCCTTTAGAGTACAAATTAAAAGTATTAAAGTACCATTAAAAGGTGTAGGCACACAGCGGGCGGGACGGAACGGAGGCGGAGCGTCGACCGAACGTGGATGGGGCTTGCATGTCACACTGCGGGCGGATCGCGCGCGGGTCTGGACGGTGGTGGAATGACAGCGCCAGAAGAAAACATTCCGCTATCTGTGTTACTACTAATTCCCATATAATACAACGCCAGTGTAACGATCGCGCACCGACCGGCGCGCGGCTTTGTCTTTCCACCGGCGGACGCCGACAAAACGCTCGGCAGGATGGCACTGTGTGCACTATCTAATACAGTTCAGTTCAGTACATTACAACACAACAAGGCCCACCGGCTATGCTTCAGTTCCAGTCAGCCTGCTGTGTGTCTGCAGCTTAAAACTATTAAAGTACTAATTAAAAGTATTAAAGAAATATCCAAGGATAAACTTACCAAATGCAGTTCCATTTGATCACAAATTGAGAAAAACTCTTCTAAGTTCTTATCAAATCTGGGCACTGGGTTGTCAATACCTTTCCTATAGGAACAATGTAATATAAAAGCATATTATTATAAGCTGTTGTATTTTTTTTTTGTTTTTGTTATGTGCCCACAGTATGGTTCAGTTAGTATTGGGGGAATATTACATGCATTCTGTTACAATTACTTAGTCTCTCTCTACCTTTAATTATTTATCCAAGGGTAGTCAAAATTACATAATGAGTTATATGTTGGGCATAATATGTAATGGTATTCTGATGGTTTGAGGGGCTTGTGGCTAAGTAGCAACCGCGCGGATTGTATGATCTGCAAGGTTAAGCTACACCTTCGCACGCAGCGGTCGGCGACATGAAAGAGTAGGCTATGAAAGCAGTAGGTATGGAATATTTTACAGGGAGTGCAATATCTGTTATGTAGTAACTAATAGGTAATCTGTGGTATTACCCAGTAACCGGGTTGCAGGGTTCTGATGGCAGTCGCTCTGTGTAAAATTAGACTGGAAGCCAACCCCAACATAGTTGGGCAAAGGTGAGGAGGATGATGATTCTGATGGTTTAAGGATTAAGTAAGTCAAGAGGCACAAATCAAAAGAGGCCCCTTTTTCTAGAAGTTGATTGATGGAAGGTTGTAAATACTGTGATTGATACTCACTGAGAATTTGAATCTATGTTATGGTTTTGATGTAAAATCTGAGCAGCAGACTTCAGAGTCATCTGAAAACAATCATTTTAGGTAAGGTTAGGCTTGACTTTGTGGCACATAAAACTACACTTAAACACGTTGTTTACTTACCGGTATTGACTCTCGAAGGGAGCCCATAAGGGTCTTTACTCTAGATATGTTGTCCATTTTGTCCTGCTGCGGCTGTTGTGGCATTGCAGGCTGCATTTGTTGCGGAGATTGCTGCTGCATTATTGTCCCCGGTACTGGCATTTGCATACCTACATTTGGTGTCGCGCCAACAGAATTCATGGGCACATGCATGTTCATTTGATTGTGATTCATCTTTATGATATTAAAATAGTATCTATTTATAATTTAGTCGTTTTTTATTTTGTTTATAAACTGGCCAAAACTGGCTGAAATGTCACTTTGAAGTATAGATTTTTTTTCATTTTTTTTTATTTAAGACCATGGATACATGTCCTTCAATCGTAATCATTAAACATATTATACACAGAGAAAATAATCAATATTATACTTATATCCTAGTAAAGTGATGGAAACTTTACTAGTCCTAGGTTATATACACTTTGTTTACTAGGTTTCTGAGGCGATGATGAGATGATACGAAAGTCATGTTTTTCAACTTTATACCATTTATCCACACTTGTACACGTTAACGAGCACACGTTAACATTTAATAATCCAACATTATTACACATTAACACTCGAAGAAACACAAATTTTGGAAAATAATAAAAAATCCACAAAACGATCTTTACGAATTTTCCCGCCAACCGACTGAATCGTAGACAGAGAAAAACTCTCCGTCTACGGACTGAATGAAGTTTTGTTTGATCATAAAGGTATTATATACAATTTATACAAAGTCTTTGGTTTTGACTCAAGGATCCGGGTTATTAGATCGAGTTTCAGAATGTTCCCACTATTCATATTTTTTTCCCCAAAATGATACGTTTTACAAGTTTTTTCCCCATTTTTTAGGGTTCCGAAGTCCTACAAGGAACCCTTATAGTTTCGTCATGTCCGTCCGTCTGTCCGTCTGTCCGTCTGTCCTAATCCTTTACAGCTTAATAACTTCTACAGTTATAAACATAAGTAAATGAAATTTTGTCAAAAAATAGTCTGCATATAGATCTCAATTTTAAAAGAATAAAAAAATAGTTTTTACGTTCTTTAGGGGTGGCGCCCATACATGTGAAAGGGGGAAAAAAAATTTTTTTTCGCTGAACCCCCTCGTGTGGGATATCATTGAATAGGTCTACTAAAATGAAGGTAATGTTTTATACACCACTTTTTTATCAGGTGTACCATCTGCGAAATATAGCCCGCCAAAGTGGCTTGCAATGTGTGTCCCCCCCTGCCATTTCTAAACTATGCAACGTAGAAACTTATGATCTTCCACATGCATAGACCTTTGTGAAAACTCTCTTTTAAAATTATTTCGAGTATAATGTGATTATAATTTTTTGAGTTATAGAGAGAAAACTGAAAAATACTTAAAACGTCCTAGTTCAAAGGTCATTGATCTTAGAGAAAAATGATCATAGCAAATAATGCTCCTTTAGCTACTTTCTATTTTAAAAAATCACAAAAAGTAACTTTGACATGACAAAATTCTTAAATTTGGCTTCTTGAATTTATCGCTAGATGGCGCTACTAACAACACGCTCTGAGTCGCGAATGCTGCCGATTATTCAATCAACTCAGCCTATCGCAGTCCACTGCTGGACATAGGCCTCTCCCAAGTTGCGCCACAACGCTCGGTCCTCTGCCCTCCGCATCCAGTCCCCCCCAGCCACGTTCTTCGTTCTTCGTTTTTGACGTTCGTTCGATTATTACAAAAGTAAAATATCCATGATTAATATTCGATTTGATTCGTTTGTACACCTACTTAAGGAACCCTATAATACTGAGCATGGCCCGACATGCTCTTGGCCGGTTTTTTTTCAAATAGAAATACAATGCAAATAATACAAAATGAAAAATATAAGACCGTGTTTATTAAAAAAATTGCTAGGTATAAGATTTATTTTATAGTGAATCGTGGATTATGTTTAAAACTTTCGATACTTCGTCTGTATTCAAACCCTCAATTATTTACTCACAGAAGTCACAGACATTATACAAACTATGTAGAACAATATCTGTATTGTATCTGTATTTTACTTTCCCCAAATTTTTCTTTCGCCAAGCGTGGTCTCGACCACACTTGAGTGATTACAGATCAAATCTCTGCTCAAATACCTAAACAGGTGACAGTATAAAATAAAGCTAAACTCAACTGAGCTGTGATATTAGGGTGTTTGACTGGTAGCGCCAAAAATTATGAAAATTGCACACAACGTAGATTTTAGGTTGAAGAATAACTTTTATTAAATTTAAGTATTTTAAATTTAAATTGATTCTAAATATTTTATTTTGCTGTTTGAAATTTCGTTTTTTTAATCTGTTGATCACGTGATACAAAACGTCTTGAGACTTGGCCGCCATTTAGAGTGACGTCAGAACCTTGTACGACATAGGGCGAGCTAAATGTTGCCATGATAGTAAAAATAAAGAGTACGAGTTGTCAGCCAGTTTATTTTTTATTTTTATCGAGCCTGGTTATAATACTTTACAAGTTACTAACAATTTTATTAAACTTATGAGCATTTGTACGTATTTATGAACGTAATTTACAAGCTTTTGTTTTGTAGGTGCGTGATTCAAAAACAAAATACAAAACTTTTCAGTCGTGTCTCATGCCAGAAATAAAACTACGTTCCGTTTTCAGCGCACCGCTGCAATCATCTCAAAGGAAATATAAAAATTAAACGAAAAATAAAAGCAATATCAAAATAAAAATAACTCTCGACATACCTTCTAACTACATTGTTTCGTAAACTGGAATCTTAAGTTTTTTCTTGGATTTTTTACATTTCCTCTAATTCGTACCTTTTTGGTAAGCATGACGTAGTTTTAAGGGAATTTTCACCGGCAACACTGACCGGAACAAGAACAGTGACGTAGGTTGACGATAATGTCACGTGAGTTAGCTTTTTGGTGCGAAATTTAAAACGAAAAATAAAAATCTTGATTATTTAATTTTAAAAGCATATTTTAGTAATTATTTGTTAATGAATGCGTTAGTTGGATTTTTCGCCATCGTTTTACATACATTTCAATAAATTGACAAGCACCCTATTGATCAATGAATCTATGCTTGAGGAATGTTCGGGTGTTTGACAGGTATTGCCAAAAATTATGATAATTGTACACAACATAGATTTTAGGTTGAAGATTAACTTTTACTAAGTTTTGTTAATTTAAATATATTCTAAATATTTTATTTTTCTGTTTGAAATTTAGATTTTTTAATCTGTTGATCTCGTGATACAAAACGTCTTGAGACTTGGCTTCCATTTTGGGTGACGTCATAATCCTGTACGACGTGGGGCGAGCTAAATGTTGCCATGATCGTAAAAATAAAATGTATCAGTTTTTGAACGAGTCGGTATATTATTAATAATTATATTTATGTTAATTGTTAATTTAGGTTCATTTTTATTTTATTGAGCCAGGTTATGTACTTTATAACTTACTAACAATTAAACTAATCAGCATTTGTAGGTAATTTGAACGTAATTTAAAAGCTTTTGTTTTGTATGTGCGTGATTCAAACACAAACTACAAAACGTTTTAGTCATGTCTTATGACAAAAAAAAACCGTGTTCCGATTTTTTACCTTTTGTCAAATTCGTACCTTTTTGGTAAGCTTGTCGTACTTTTATAGGAATTCACACTGGCAACACTGACCGGAACTAGAACAGTGACATAGGTTGACGATAATGTCACGTGACTTAGCGTTTTGGTGCGAAATTAAAAATGAGAACTTAAAATCTTGATTATTTAATTTTACAAGCATATTTTAGTAATTATTTGTTAATGAATGCTTTAATTGGATCCTTCGCCATCGTTTTACGTACATTTTCAAAAATTGTCAAACTCCCTATTAAATCCCGACTCAAAACTAGTTTTAAACAGTGATCAACGCTTGAGGAACGTTCTGTAATACGGGCCTCGTTATCCGTTACCCGAGGCATAGGGTATTTCCCCTAAGCTCAGGTTATTTTTTGAGTCCTAGTCGTAGGGTATTTTTTGGGGTGAAGAATTTTTTTGGGGTAAAAAACACACTTTTCACGGGTCACTTTTGATCGTAAATAATCACTTTGTTGTTGTGATATTAAAATTAACTACCTATTCACTCACTACTACTAAGTACAGACTCTACTGTAACTCACTAAAAACTAGTGTTGAGTATCTGTTAGAATAAAAAGAGTATATGTTTTTATATCGATCTTTTTATTCAGAGTAAATTTATTTTTTCTACTTTTTACTTTATGTTCTATGTCATCTGTCATGTCATCTTCCAAATGTTGAAAATGAGAAAAATATACGAGTTTTATCTAAGCTTTTATTATTTAACATTTTAACCACGCTCTGCTACCTCTAACAGTATCTAGTTTCGTATTCAGCGAATAAAAAAACATACCTACTTAAAACGCAAAACGTTTTTATTACTGTTTTGTTCCTAACACTTTTAAGCGTTAATATTGCGAATTTGATTGAATTTAGGGTATTTTTACAGAAATCTAAGAAATGTGGGAAAATAACTGAAATCTGGGGGAAAATAAAATTTCAGAGTTGGCAACACTATGTAAATGGGATTGAAAACTAGGGTTGTTGCACAGAGTACATTGAATAGGGTTGTTGGCGGGAAAATTCGGAAAGATCGTGTTGTGGATTTTGTATTATTTTCATAAATTTGTGTTTCTTTGAGTGTTAATGTGTAATAACGGTGGATTATTAAATGTTAAGTGCTCGTTAACGTGTACAAGTGTGGGTAAATGGTACAAAGTTGAAAAACGTGACTTTCGTATTTTCTCATCATCCGCTCAAAAACCTGGTAAAGTTTCCATCACTTTACTAGGGTGAGCACAGATTAATGATATATGTACAGGATGAGTAAAGTAAAGACATACACTACTCACATAAGAAATAAATGACTTGGCTTAAAGGTCTTAGCAACCAGGCCATAATATATAAAAAAAAAAAAAAAATTGACAACGAGGGAAAACAAAACTTTTTAAATTTTAGATTAAGTTTTAATACATTCGGAGCTAGCCTATTAATAATAGTAATAATGTTTGAGTTCTTCTTTTTAACTACAAGCATATAACATGAAAACTTTTAAGATATTGAACTCAACGGAATTATGGCAGGTAACGTACATAAAATATTTATACTTAAGTAAAAAAATGTGGATGGAACATCGTTGAAAAGTTGAAAAGGATATGCGTATGAATTTTAGGTTCGTTTACTGCACACCAGAGACTGCTGCATAAGTGCATACAGTTCTCTCAATGATGTGTGTAGTCCGCCAACCCGTACGAGTGCATGGTGGACTCAAGCCTTAACCTTGTCATAGTGAGAAGAGGCCCGTGCTCAGCAGTGGGACAGTAATGGGCTGGTTATGTTAGTTTACAATATTATTTTTCAGAGAGAAACAAGTCTTCCTGCGGTTGCAACATTCAGTCAAAGTTTGGACAATATGTTGGGAACTGATGGAGTTCAGCTTGGTAGCATCACAGAGATGCTTGGCCTGCCTGGTGCTGGTAAAACTCAACTCTGGTATGCTTTTGTAATCTATCAAGAAGTTTTTATACTTTTAAATGAGTAGCTGACCAGTAAGTAGGTGCCATACAAAATGATCAGGCAAATCAAAATGAGGAACCATTCTTTCTCAATTTCTCATAAGGCCCTATAACCTAGTTTAAATACCTAGTCAGTAGTCGTTCAGACCCAAGCAAACTTTTTAAATCATCAAATATCAACACAACAAACTACAAAAGCGACAACTTTGTTTGGCTTAATTTGCATTTGATGTCCCTGTTTTAGGATGTTGGGCCGATTTAGGAAAAAAACTTACAAATTCAAGTCTGGTCTGCACCTATTTTAGTACATTTATATCAACCTTAATTTAGGTCTGGCCTAACAAGGCTATACCAGATGACTTTTATTGTCCGGAAGAAAAATAGGGTGTGATGAGTTGTAAAAGAATAGACCTATGAATAAAAAGAGAAAGAAAAAATAAGCTGTTCAATACATTGAAGACAAATTGTAGGGATCAGCAGTTTTTTTTTCACTTATTTTCAGTTTTTTATAACTGTATCTGATCACACCATTTCTTTTCCCAGACAGTAAAAAAGTCAAATCAAATCAATTTATTTGCAAAATATGGGTAAAAATTACGTTTGATGTTAAAAATAAAAATTACATTTAATATCACCATATTCAACCTTACGGCATGCTTTACACATGCATTATAAAAGTAAAAAATCATCAAAGTAAAGTAAAGTAAGTAAAGTCATCTGTAGGCCAATTCACGTATCTTAAGAAGTGCAGTTGCAGTTAAGTCTCGATCAAAACAATGCTTTTCGTATTCTCTTATCTACGGCGATCACTGTCAAAAACAAACTGCAGTGTCACTGCAACTTGATCGGCGCGTCATGAAATTACGTGAATAAGGGCCCTGGTATAATATAATCAATCAATCAATCAACTCAGCCTATCGCAGTCCACTGCTGGACATAGGCCTCTCCCAAGTGGCGCCACAACGCTCGGTCATCTCCCTTCCGCATCCAGCCACGTTCTTTAGGTATAATATAATGCACTGGATAAATTGCACTATGAGAGAAACTGAAGATGAACATAAATCTTAATGTTATGGCTTCATTATGGCCTTATTTTCGGCAAACGCAGCTTAGGGCGCCCCCCCGCCAGGTGGCCCGACGACCTGAAGAACGTGGCTGGGGGGTACTGGATGCAGAAGGCAGAGGATCCCAGTGTTGTGGCACAGCACGATAGGCTGAGTTGATGATGATGATTATGGCCTTGTTTTGTTAGTAGTTTTTTTTAAATTATTATTTTCAGTTTACAACTGTGTGCTTCAGTACAAATACCTAAATGTCTTGGTGGACTAGATGCAGAGGCATTATACATAGACACAAATACTAACTTTACCATATCTAGGTTTGAAGGTAATAAGTTTTTTTTACAGTACAGTCTGCCTCACATCAATGGTTTGACCTTGGCAGCATCTTTATTTAGTAAGCAGGTAAAGGTAAAGGTGGTTTTCGTAAATAAAGTGTAACCACTGACATGCAATAAAAAATGTTTTTGTTGTACCCCAACAACATTAACTGAACAAACTCAATTAGTGGGTGAATTTGCCTCAATTAAAATGATTTTATTTATTAGTTGAAAATAAATGTTTTTAGCTTGTTGTGGACCCCGGCTTCTTTTTAATGGTACCAACGGGTGAATTGCTGTTCTATAGAATATATTCAGATTATTATTTTTCTGAAAATAATAATTGTGCTTACTAATTGATATTCTTATTATTTAGAGATCCTAAGTGCAAGTTTATTAAGATGCCAAAGTATACTAGATGAACCTCTACAAATAACTGAAGATGATGCATTGAACAAGCTGCACTATGTGAATGCTTTTGGACTTGAGAAGTTCTGTGCCTTCATGTATAGACTGCCCAAGTTTATTGGAGAACATCCTAATGTAAGTTACTCTTTCAGAACATACTTATTAGCTGAGCTATTTATATCATACGAGGCGAAAAAGTTTACCACCGCGCTCAATAGGTGGCGTTGTGCAAATTAACGCTCATTTCTGAACTACGGCATTAACTTCGTAATGCCCAACAACCTACCAGTAATCGTGTTCAGACCCAAGCAAGTTTTTTAAATCATCAAATATCAGCCGAACCACCTAAAAAAGAGACATCTTTGTTTGGCTTAATTTGCATTTGATTTCCCTGTTGGTGGGCCAATTTACGGCCAAAACTAATAACCAATCTATCCACGATTTAACCTACTAGAGATAGAAATTTGTCATATTTTGTATGGAGCTTATGTCAAATTCATATCTCTAGTAGGGCAAATCGTGGATAGATTGGATATTAATTTTGGCCGTTAGGAAAACAATTACAAATTGAAGTCTGCACTCGTTATTTATATCAACCTAAATTTAGGTTGGGCCTTACAAGGTTAAGATTTTCCTCGAATGAATGACCCTGATTTTATTTTGTTTGATATCGTTTTTCGACTTTTAGCTAAGATTAAAGTGCAGCATCTTTCAGCTTGATATCTGAGAGTTCCCTCACTAACGGCCAAAATTAATATCCAATCTATCCACGATTTGCCCTACTAGAGATATGAATTTGACATAAGCTCCATACAAAATATGACAAATTTCTATCTCTAGTAGGCCAAATCGTGGATAGATTGGATATTAATTTTGGCCGTAAGGGACTAGTATATTAAACTGATCAACTGGAAAACATTCACGGGTGCCAGTGAAATTACAATCACATGAGACCTTCTCAATTCCATCTTCATGTCTCAGAATTCAGAATTCGACCTGCGGTACCATTTAGGCAACAGCCTAGGTGGTATTGCAGTTGTTATGGGCAAAGGTAACTGCTTAACATCAGGTGGGCCTTTAGCTCGTAATAGCTGAACTTAAACCTCGGAGTAAAGCTGCTCACAAGTTGATTATGCCATAATCAGATTGGTGACTATGCTTTATCATTAAACCTATTATTTATAAGCAAACAAGACGATGATGCTACTCATTTGCAATGCCTCAGTAACTGCCTCGTTGGTCTAATGGTTGCAAGCGCGACTGCTGAGCGTGGGGTCCTGGGTTCGATTCCCGGGTCGGGTAAAGTGTTATTGGGTCTATCATCAGGAAATTCTCAGTAGCAGCCCGGAGTCTGGATTTCTGCCCGGTCAATGGCAATAGGCTCGCCCCCTATTACATGGGACTATAACATAACTGGCGAAATGCGGGTGTACTATTACACCTCTGCCTACCTCTTCGGGGAAATACAGGCGTGATGTTATGTTGTTGTTGTTGTTGTCAGTAACCATAGAATAGTAGGAAGAACATACTTATTTCCAAAGATGTACATGTATGAATTTCTACAATTGCTGTTTTTTTCTTTTCAGGTAAAACTAATAGCAATAGACTCAATAGCATACCCATTCAAAGAGGGCATATCAACCAAACAAAGAACTGGTCTGCTGTTCAGACAAATGGCAGACTTGCAGAAGATTGCTGTGCAGAATCAGATAGCTGTAAGAATTTATTTTATTAAAATGCGCGTGCGTCCGCACTCTGTGATATTGGTAGGCCGATTCCTATCGATCAAATCTCTTATGACCCTTATGGCAATATTTTCGAATATTTCGATTAGAGTTTAAGCAAACAGATCTATTATTAACGGGATTTTTAGAGGCCCATAACTGTGAAGATATGGCATAATTTTTTGGTACACAACAAGTTCTACACGAAATTGTTTGATAGGACATAGCATGTGTCGAAGGCGGATCGTAAAATCAGGCCCATCATGACAGAGATCTAGCGCCATTTCATGAACTCAGCCTATCGCAGTCCACTGCTGGACATAGGCCTCTCCCAAGTTGCGCCACAACATTCAGTCCTCTGCCTTCCGCATTTCATGATTGGCCTGAATTGTATCTGGTGAAGGTCGCGGGAATCCGCTGGATGCGGAAAGCTCAGGACTGGTCGTTGTGGTGATGCTTGGAGGAGGTCTATGTCTTTCGGCTGAAATGATGATGATGGTGTATCAGGCACATCGTTTGACATTCATCATTTGTCGATTTGGCTAACCACGTTTAGACATATCCGTTTCTAGGAAGACTGTACTATGAACCGAATTGGTCAACCCCGACTCCACGTGGTCTTGTCTGACTTACCCCTAGTGTATTTGTAAATCCGGAGGCGTTGGGGGAGAGCGTCCCCCGCCCGCTGAATAAAGCCCAGGCACCCGTGCGAGCCGGAGCGACCATGGGCACAGCGGTGACACTCCCCTGTACGTGTGAGCTCGCTCGCCGGTGACCTTGAGGGAGCACGTTTACATGCAATATATTGGCTGGTGCCTTCGATTAACAATACCTGGGGCAGCCGAGAGACTGCCCGTTCCACACGCCGCGCACGGCCCCCGCTCTCGCCCCGACCCGCACACATAGCCGCGAGCATTTTTACGAGCACATACTTAAGTGTCGCTTCTTGTCGTTAGTATATATTCTATGCCATGGGCGAGTTGGGTGACTGCGATTTGTTACGGAAGCGTGGAGAGGCTGCACTTCCCGTAGTGCCGAAAATGTGTAAAACGCCATGACCACGCAAAGACCTAAAAGAAACAAAGCGCGGCCAGTGCCTCTAGTGGTGTATTTTACAACTATTTTTCGATCTGCCCAGCTATATCATGATGTGCCTATATAAAGCGAGTAGCAAGGCGGATCGTCAAACGTTTGATCTATGTATCGCCTGATTGTAAACCATCCTTTTCACGATATGCATAATCGTGAGTCAGACATAGTATTATATTATCTGTGGTCAGGCTAATAATGAAATGGCGCCAGATCTCGATGGCTAGGCGCATCATGATGGCCCTGACGTTACAATCCGCCTTCGACATATTATGCAGCCCGGCTGCAGCAGCCGTAGGTTATTGTAATTCAGTAATTGTCCAGAATACCGTGTTTTCAATTCTCAAAATCCTTCAATTTGGCCTTTATTTCAAATATTTATTACTAGCGGCCCGTCTCGGCTTCGCACGGGTGGACATGTTTATTTTTATATTTTTACCTTTTATTTTTATTTTTATAAATATAGCCTATGTTACTCAGGGTGAATGTAGCTGTTACTACTATTTTGTATCGACTGTCCCTTCTTAATTTTTTACCTATGTGTCTTTTGTTTTTACTTTCTATGTAACCCCACCTATAAGTTGCTTGCTTGTGTTTATCACTGTGTTTTAAATGTTGCGCGTCGTTAACTGTGACAATAAACTATTTTTCTTTCTTCTTTCTTTCTTTCTTCTTTCTAATGGTGAAAAAATTTTGAAATCGGCACAGTAGTTTTCGAGTTTATTCATTACAAACGTACACACGAAAATACAAATCTTTCCTCTTTATAATATTAGTGTAGATTATTATCAGCCTGTAGTGTCCCACTTCAGGGCAAAGGCACAGAATATCTAATAGTACTAAAAAGGCCTCCCTTCCCTTTTTTCACTTGTCCCTGTGTTTTGCCGTCTGGGGCCAATCCTTCAGGACTGGATAGGAGTCATGTTCGTCCCACCATTCTGGGCCTGTCGCGTTTAGATCTAGGTAAATATCCCGTTTTGGCATTTTAGGTGGTGTTGGCTAACGAGATGAGTACTAGAGTGGGCTTAGCAGGAGGCTCGGTAGTGGGCGCTATGGGCGACGCGTGGGCGCATCGCTGTAACGTACGCGTACTGTTGAGTACTCCACATGGTACACTGGACAAATCGCACAGACTCGCCTTGTTGCTCAAGAGTAATGTAGCTACTAGCACTGTCGCGCGGTTTCAGGTAAGATCAGTATCTAATACTTCAAGATCAGTATAGAGCCGCCTGATAACGTGGCTTACAAGCCATCTTCACATGTCACATCGTTATCAACTGGATTTCGGTTCGAATTCTAGTTCTATTTCTTCCATGTGCTAATTGCAATCAAACAAATCTCAAACGGATCGGACTCTGTTCACTAAGGCCCGTATTACAGAACGACACTCAAGCGTTGATCACTGTTTAAAACTAGTTTTGAGTTGAGATTTAATTTTAGAACATTCCTCAAGCAGAGATTTATTGATCACAGTTCAGCTGAGTTTAGCTTTATTTTATATTGTCACCTATTTCGGTATTTGAGCAGAGATTTCTATTCTGTTTCAGGTCAAATTAACACATTATGTTGTTGAATTAAAGTTTATAATTACCATTGGAATAAGACCGATACTCAAGTAACGATTATCGGCCAAAATTAATATCCAATCTATCCACGATTTACCCTACTAGAGATAGGAATTTGACATAAACTTCATACAAAATATGTCAAATTTCTATCTCTAGTAGGGTAAATCGTGGATAGATTGGATATTAATTTTTGCCGTATATCCTTAAGTAGTGATCAGGTGATTCAAGTTTAAACTGTACTTGAGGAACCTTCTGTAATACGGGCGTAAGTCCCACATTTAAGGTTTTATTATGTCGAGAAGTAAAACTGCTCCATTTATTATTTAGTTACGCCGTTTTGACTCAACGCTGCAGCAGATGTACCAATCTCTTAACTAACGTAATGTGTTTACGCGTATGCCGTAATCATGTAATTACCGGGAACATTGAACAGATTTTCAACCTTGACTGTTCTTGCTTTCTTTGAAAAAGATTTATGCGGTATAAAAATAATCTGACCTAATATAAATATTTGAGAGAATAGGGCCGTCAGTTTAAAATTTTCTGCTGTACGTGTGATTTATCATGTAATGTTTTAAAATGTTCTTCCTATGTGTACCCACATGCCACTAAATATATAGTTATTTATTTGCTAAACTTGGACCAGATTACATGGATTACTATTTTCTTGATATGTTCCTCATTCATCCAGTCAGGCTGTATACTAGTCGTTAGTGGTAGATTTCTTTATACAGCCAATTTGTTTGTAAGTGGTTCAAATACTGTAGGAAAAGCCCATCAAGCCTGACCTATATGACTTCATATAAAAGCTCAGATCAATATTGGATATTGATCAATGATGAGCATTTTGGAGCGGCGCCAATATAAACAGGGCTTTCCTTTTCATAGTAATGGCAGACTCACGACTTGACGCCTTGCCAAATTCACAGCGTACGCGTAAAAAGTAGGTAGGTATTTAGAAAATATTTTATCAATGATAATATTTAGATACTGTCCCAGTAAACTACTGAACTCCCATGACATTATACTTCCGGTATGAATAAACAGTTATGGTAAATTAAAAGATTTTCAAGCAAATTATGTTTTTCAGATCACGTCGGAAGGAATAAGGGATGTCGAATAAAACTCAAAATAACATACATAGTAGTTTAATTAATTAATGTAAATATGTGTATATTGTAAACAAAACTACAGCACCAATAAATATCTCATTTTCACAAAAATATCAAGCTTTAATTTCTACAACATCTCAACAGTTATACAATGCAAAGGCAGTACTAGTAGTTATGTTTAACATGGAACTTTTCTGGTACACTCATCGCGTAGTGTTATGCGTTCACTTACGTTAAGTTACGACACTACAGTGAGTAACACGCGTTTGTAGTCGCCTTTCGTATCATCCTGCAAATTATTACATTGTACTTTGTAACGTTAGCTCAGTTCGATTTAAAATAGCATGCTAAGCTTTTAAACACAGTTACTCGTATAAAAATAATAACTACAATTAATAATAAAATAATAATATAAAATTAATTCTGCAGGATTAAAAACAAAGTGTGACTAGCACATCTCCGAAGTCACCCCCTAGGTCATCCTGCAAAGAATACCGAAATGAATCTACCGCTTGCATTGCAGAAAAATAAAAGAAACTGGCCCAATACTTATGATTGTAGTCACACGTGTATTCGATATCGTATCACAAAAAATCTTACAAAGATAAATCTTAAAATTATCAAATAAATGTCTTTAAAATGCAACATAGGTGATTGTACTCGGTCGGTTATATGTTGACGCGTGTATCATATGATTAGAATATACTTCACACTGCAGCATTGTCACACGTTTATGGCGCTCGTAATACTGAGTGTTATATGTTAGCATTGCTGAGGCACTAGTAACACATTGTTGACAGGAGTTCACCGAGCGGACCTCCTAAGTCCTCCTGAAAAATTGTAACAGCTACTTGTAAAACTAGTCATAGGGAGCACGAGCAGGCATGTACCGCTACCCTCATGCACGCACACGACACGAAGCTGTTAGCTACAGTGCAAAGATATAACATGAACGTGAGTAAGGCTAATAGGAAGCAAAATATACAGATCTTTTTAAATAAAATTTACACCCGAGAAGATAACCTAAAGATATGGCACACTGAGGACAGAACTGACAACAGAAATCGATAGATAGAATGGTTGTAATCACAATTTTACTTGCGATTCATGCGTGGCAACTTTCGAACAAACTACGCCTCCCATGTTGACAACAACAACAACATAACATCACGCCTGTATTTCCCCGAAGGGGTAGGCAGAGGTGTATTAGTACACCCACATTTCGCCAGTTTATGTTATAGTCCCATGTAATAGGGGGGCGAGCCATGTTAACGTCATCGATTTTTTTAAATTAACTTTAATCAAATGTACTTACTTTACCGCTTTTGTTTCTGCTGTTAGAAACAGCGTAATAAGGCATTTTTGCGGGTTTTTGTTAGTTTTTACAGAAACAAGCACTCTGGTGCAGTGTTGGCACGCGAGCCCCGCCCACTTTTCCTATTCTATCTATCTATTTCTGTGGAACTGACTGCTGGGATGAAGTACACGGCCCTGCAGTTTAGTAGTCTATTGAGCGTTGGACGGCAACGTCGTCAGTGTACCTATACCCTATCAGATCACTTAGTAACCTAACAAATTGACACAGACAAACTTAAATTAACGATCTAGGTGGATATCGCATTCGTAGGCTGGTGAAACTTCGTGACACACAATCTATTCAACAAGGGTCAACAAAGCCTTCTTGTAATCTCCGGAAGTGTCATCCTGTAACCAAAATGGGCCACTATTCTAAACGTCTGTTATTCATATAATTCAGACACATTTAAGTGTTTTTTTTATGAACACGTTGTTAGCAAAAACATGTAAACACAACTTGAACAAAACTCACAGAAAACAACTAAAATAAAATGTATTTAAAATATCTCATTTGAAATAAATATCATAAATAGATCTGTATAATCTGGTTAAGAGATGGTATATCAGTTAATAGATGGGTATCATATTCTGCTTATTATCGACTGGATGATTTTGAGTGGCTATCTAAACTTTGCACCCCCGAGTGTTGAGAAGTAGGTATTAATTTAAGCTTATTCGTGTCGAATTTGCTTCACAAATCATAAAGTATGGGTCAGTTTCTCAGAATATTGAATTCCACAAAATTTCATGCTGTTATTATGAAGATAAATAGATACTTGTTGGTATGAACTATGGACATAGCTATATGAATGAAGGTTACGGTTTGCAATGGGGAGGTGCGTTTGTTTTATGATTGTAGATATGATTAGCAACGTTATGTAGGTATGAATGGTTAATATAATTGTCTAAATACATTTAAACACTTGTTAGAACATAAAATATTATATGGGGTAATACAAAAAGTTATATTATGTATGAAGCCACTATATCATCAACAAATATAAAATAATAAAAACAAAAACTAATTGAGACATCAGTATCTAACTGCATTCAGTTAATAGCCATGTTTGATTTTGAGGTCATATGTCAAAAAACATCAATTAAAGTCGATTGAATAGGATTGATGCAGTGATAAATCATAAAAAAAATCCCAACTGAAATGTTGTATGCGTTTAACACGTTGGCTGCTGAAAAACTTGATTAATTCGCCTTAATGTTACGCGAATGCGGCTCTAACACGCACGTCGTGTTTGCATATTTTGTTATACAATTGTGCGGAAAATCACATACTGTGTGTCTTACGCCGCTACACTAGTGCGGTTACCGCAGGGCGTGTTTTAATTCTACAGTATGGAATACGCGCACGGCGCGTTTTACACACGCTGGCACGCTGGTCGTAGCGCCCGGCTCCAACTCCTACACGCCAGGCGTGTAATGGCCGCACTGTAGTTTCGTTTGCTACGACTATGCGGCCACACAACAGGTACAAATTAAAGATTAACGGGGCAAATGTTTGCCGGCAGCCAACGTGTTAAGTAATTCCCAAAATAAATGCATCCCAAATGTAAGCGAATTTGAACGTAATATAGGGATAACTTACGGCGATCCAGCTCTCCAAGGGCTTGCCATATTTGTCGAGGAAAGCCTGTTTGATGTCTCCCAAGTCAATCTCTGAACGGCTGACGACGATTCTGATGAGGGTCTTGTCGTTGGTTCCGAGTCCCTTCATTGAGTAGTACAGGCGCTCAGCGAAGAAGCCAACTTTGCTCTTCACGCATTTGACTGGAAAATTAAAAGATGTTTAGTATCATCAGCAAAATTAATTGCGGATTTTTAAAGACCAAATAATTTGTGGGTGTTAGTAGTCTCTCTAAATATTAATTTAAACTAACGTGCTTTTTAATAAATTGTAAACGATAATTTCCAGATATATTCATCAGATATGAACCATATTCTAACGCCCAGTTTCCGAAAGGCTGATCAACGCAAACATTAACTAATCAGCTGTCAAATCGATGTGATTGGTTGTTAACATTTTTGCCGGCCAATCACAGAAGCTGACATTAGATTTGAAAATAGATCAAATTGATCAGCCTTCCAGAAACTGGGGGTATGTGACCTAAATATACACAAAAAGAGCTTCTTTTTATGTAAGTTGAGATTGTAATTGATAATATACACAAGTGTCAGGTCACCAATTTGATAACAACGTTTCTGTACCGGTAATTCCGTTTGCACAAAAAGTTGAACGACTGCACAAGGTCATATCGCAACTTCCTGCTAAACGACCTTGGGTGTTGTTTAGAGGTGACTAATGGAATCATTTTTTGGCACTGAATATTATGAGCTATTTAGCAGCTTTGTTTTCGAGGTATTGAGGTTTGATTCCATCCTAAATTAGGGCAAATTTTTAGTAACGGTAAGAATGTTTAGATTTTTCGACAGATTTTCTATAAATCTGTCTTAAAACAGCACCAAGATAGATAATTTGTAAAACTTTCACTCACCGATAGCAAGCATGCCCTTCTCGATGCTTCCAGAGAATTCTTTCTTGATGGACTCCTCGATGTCCTTGCCGGTCATCGCCTCGAACTCGGCGAAGATCTGGAATAACCAGACAATTAGACTTGTGCGTCAGAACCTCGGATAATTGAAGTGATTGCAGGCGTCGCGTCGGGCGCCTCAATTGTATCGAGCTTTCTAGATTTTATGACTCATTAAGACAGGAAATATGTTTATGAATGCACGGTTCGACACGATCAGTGTTTAGAAGTCAAGTTCATCAAAAAATAACGAGTTCGTTCTTGTTATTCATACATTTGACAATTTAAAAAAGTAAAAAAAAACTTGTAGGTCGGTGTCACCTTTATCACTAGTTATTATTAACAAACAACGGAGTCGGCAAATACCTACGTGTATCAAATTTTAGTTCTGCTAAATCATTGCAATTTCCGTCTTGCTACAGTAGTCACATAAGTTTATTGAAGCATGTAAAACAGTTTTTGCAGCAGACACGAATAATAATTTTATATTCATAACAAAACTGTTGTGTATGCAAATTATTTCTTTATGAAATTAGCATCTCAAACAATTTAACGGGAAACAGAATTATAATTATAGTAATAGGTGTCTAACAATGTTTAGATTTAATCAAGCATAGATAATAAGATATGAGGTGAGATAACAAGCATGCAGGTTTTTGCATTTGTGCATTCAACGATGAATTTCATCAATATCATTACACGCCAAGTACTCAGACCAGAATTACCCAAAGGCCACGAAATTGCTACGAACGTGGATAATAAATAACATCTTTAAATACACAAAGGAAATGTCAGGGTACCAGAAGAAGGAAAAGTCAAAATCGCCTCAGATTGCATCTTGCGACTAAGTTGAAAGGACCACTTGACCAGTCTTTTTTTGTAGGAAGCTTGGTTACCCAACCCAGCATCATTAGCTGAGTGAGTTTCATAGGATGGGGAATTGGGAAGAAAACTTTTTTCAAAGTTTTGATAATATACCGGATAAAACGGGATGCATAGGAACAGTAGAGAGGGAGCTTGGTACTTTACCCAGCATCATTAGCCGATCTTAGGATGGCGGGGAATTGGAAGAAAACTTTTTCAAACTTTGGATAATATACCGGGTAAAATGAGGTGAATAGGAATGCAGGGGTGAATAAAGACAAAATTGGGCAATGATTTTAACATTGAAATAAGATAGTTTGTTGCCCACAAAGACTTTAGAATGTTTACCAAATTATGACAGAATATTTTTGAAGTCATAGTGGGCAACAAACTATAGATAGAAGATAGATAGAATATTCTTTATTGTACACCAATAACATTATTAAACCTAGGATTAACATGTAAAATAAGGGTACATTGGCGGTCTTATCGCTAATAGCGATATCTTCCAGACAACCTTTGGATGGACAAGGAAGACGTGAAAAATAGATGGGGGCAGTATACTATCTTATTTCAATGTTAAAATCCTTGCCCACTTTTGTCCCTATTCACCTCGTTTTATGGTATTTCTTAAGATTCCATACCTGTCTGAGTTGCTGGTAAGAGCGAGTGATAAGGATGGAGTTGAACACCGACTCGTCGGTGCCCCATTGTCCCTCGCCGGCCGAAGCCAGGGCCTCGGCGTCGGCCTTAGCGGCTCCCTCGTCGACGCCCTGGTTCTCGTCGCGGTTGGCCATGCACAGGGACACGCACAGTCTCTTGAAGTGGCCAGATGTGTCGCCCTTCAGGTCTGACTCTAGGCTCTTGTTGTACACTACAACAAACAAAATATTTATAGCACCGGTTTTAACACTTACTGCAGGCGTAGCGTAGCATGACCACTGTAGACAAGAGATTTGTCTACGAAAGAATAGACAAAACGACACTGCTGTCGATTCTCTTGTTCACAAACTAAACTTATTTTAAACTATCACTTTCTTTTACTAATTGTAGATACAAGAAAGAGATGGCAACAATTTTAGAACTGTCAAATTAGTTTTATGTTACATTTCTTTGTATTTTAGTGGGCATGTTCCGAGATCACGACTAAACTTGTATGGAAATCTAAATTCAGACTAATTTGACAGTTCTAAAATTGTTGCCATCCCTTTTTTGTAGGTACTGTTAGTAAAAGAGAGCAATAGTTTAAAACAAGTTTAGTTCGTGAACAAGAGAATCGACACCATTGTATGGAACTATGTCTGTCATTTTGTCTTACTCTTTCGTAGACAAAACTTGTCTACAGTGTGTATGCTACGCCTGCTGGTAGACTTAGGCCCGTATTCCAGAACGATACTCAAGCGTTGATCTCTGTTTAAAACTAGTTTTGAGTTGAGCTTTGATTTTAGAACGTTCCTCAAGCAGAGATTTATTGATCACAGTTCAGCTGAGTTTAGTTTTATTTTATACTGTCATCTGTTTCGGAATTTCAGCTGAGATTTGGTCTGTAATCACTCTTAGTGTAGTCCAGATTACGCTTGAGTAGATATTTCTATTCTATTTCAGGTCAAATTCGTGTGTTATGTTGTTGAATTAAAGTTTATAATTACCGTTCTGGAATAAGACAGATACTCAAGTAACGATTCTGTCCTTAAGTTTTTTTTTATTTTTTATAATATAGTATGGCGAAACGAGCTAAAGGCCCACCTGATGTTAAGGGGTTACCTTTGCCCATGAGAACTTCAATACCACCTAGGCTGTTGCCTAAATGGTACCGCAAGTCGGTTCGCCAAACTGAGACATGAAGATGGAAAGTCTCATGTGATTATAATTTCACCGGCACCCGTACCCTTCAGAACGAAACACAGCAATGCAAGCATCACTATTTGGCGGAGAAGTAGGTAGTGATCAGGTGATTGGAGTTTAAACTGTACTTGAGGAAGCTTCTGTAATACGGGCCTTAGTTTAGTTGATGAAAAAGTGTAGAAAAGTTATTTGCTTAAAAACAGTACATACATACAACAGTCATAATATGTCTAGCGTTTTACACTGCTAAAAACTAAATTGAATTAATTGACTATTTGGATCTTATCAGTGAGTGCTAAAAAGGCCCTTAATTAATTGCGCTACAATAATCTCCACTCAGATTATTTTTTTCCTATTGTGTTTAATGAGAACGTCTAATAGAATCCAATAATATACGTTAACCATTAAAATACGTAAAAAAAAAAAACGCTCGGCCTTCTAATTAATAGTAGGTATTATAAACGAATATTTCATGAACATATTATTTCGTTGTTGTTTTGTTGGCAGTCAGATCGCAGTGACACGAATATTGACGTAAGCATATATCCTTTGCGTGCCCTACTGTCTCATGGCCGAGTCCTTATAAAATATCATTGAAATGCAAATGACAACGACTCTGCTTATTATTTATTTACATCAAACGAGTTCTTTATTTAATTTCATTAGTTCATGAAATCATGACTCATTTGTTAGTCGTTAGTACGAAAACCACGAAGTTAAATCTTATAGTAATTAAAGTCGGCCTTGATTACCTACTTTTTGTAATGTCAGATTTCCTAGATTACAAGTGAGTGCTTTAAACGTTTTATTGTTATTTTATACGATCATACTGCTTTGAACTTATTTTAACGATCGCGATCATATTGGTCCACTGTGGCCATAAAATCGTCTAGTTCTAGTTTTGTTTCAATTACTCTTAGTAAAATTTAAATTGGTCATGTTAATAGAACTACCTATTATGTAGCTATAGAGTTCTGTAAATGCCTATATTTCACACACAGGAAGAAAAGGAATTCGCTAAAGATTACTAGACCTAACTCAATCAAGTATTCAGCTTCATCCCAAGGGATTTATATAAATGACGGACTTACATATTAGCTTTAGCTTATTAGTCTTCTACACGTTTACATTATACTCAAAAATTGGTCAAAAATTTTTAAGAACTTACGCTGTTCGTAAAATGCAGAGATGGTACGGATGCCGTAGTTTGAAAGTGTGCATAGAATCTCGATGATGGCCTCCTCATCGGTACCGATCCCCGCGACCGCGTCATGCAGCTCCTTGGCGTAGAAGTGGGGCAAGGGCGTCATCAGAGCCACGATCGCGTTCTCCAGGTTTCCGCCCAGCTCACTCTTCAGCTCACTAACCAAGTCCTAAAAGAGAAAATGACGTTTTCAACAGTTTCAGAGGACTTTTTTGGTAACTTGAACCATCTTTCAAGTTGTTGGAACTTGGTACTCCTAGCTTACCCTACATAGCACTAGTTTTTACCAGACTGCCTCAGGAGGGTAATGTTTTTCCATGGAGAGTATGTATTATTGTGAATATAACGTGCAAAAATATACTGGGTGAATGATTGAACGAGGGAGATATTTAAGAATATGGTAGAATGTGCGTACACAATAATAATAATAAAAAAGTATTCCACGATAAATCACGCGTACAGGAGAAGCTCGCGCAAGCTCTGTCTAGGGGTCTGCTGGTTAGTACAAAATGCGGAGAGGGTGGAAATTGCCACCGATGGACACTGCCGTGCTAAGTGCATCACCTAACTGCATGAAAGTTAGATAGATAGATAGATAGAATATTCTTTATTGTACACCAATAACATTATTAAACTTAGGACTAACATGTAAAATAAGGGTACATTGGCGGTCTTATCGCTAATAGCGATATCTTCCAGACAACCTTTGGATGGACAAGGAAGACGTGAAAAGTAGATGGGGGCAGTATGTGGTGCACTTTCATAAAGTTTACTAATTATTATTATTATTATCAGCCTGTAGTGTCCTACTGCAGGGCAAAGGCCTCCCTTCCCTTTTTCTTTGGTATGGTATTTCCTATGGTAAATAAATAAATATTTACCTACCATAGGAAATATTACATGTATAAATATATAAAATAAATTAGATTTGTGAGCGCGGAATAGTGTCCACATTTATTGATGAAATTGATTGTAATTAAGTCGGTTAAAACATTTCAAAAATAAAGATTCCACTTTTTATACATATTTGGAAGGAGGATCAAGTAATGAACATCCTCCTTCAATAAGTCCCACGTTCAACCAGTCAACCTGTAGTTTGAAAGTTTACATAATTAGTTTACATATTCAACAGGTCGCAACTACAAAGTAGGTAAGTCACCGCAATCATTCAATCATAGAGCCATTCACCTGCGGGCGCTGACGTTATAACAAACTCGGTCATTCATAACAACATTGTAAAATGGCGCTTGGTGTTTGATTTGCCTTTATTTTACATGCAAACTATGTGGCGATATAGGCGAATCAAATTGGCAAGTAAAACCATGTTGGTCATTGCTCATATCTCAATCTTTTTATCGAGCTATTGACTCAACGGTGTAGTAATGCCGTGCAGTCTCGCTGATGGGCCGCGTATGCCAAGAAAATTGAGGAAAATCGAATATTTTAACAATGAGTAAGTCATTGTTCGGACCGAGCCGGCTAATCGCAGTGCCACGTTACACTTACGACAGGCCGCTGCACACATAATGAGGCAATCTTTATGTCAGCCGTGCATAATTACCAGCCTACGCATGTTTAGAAGTAAATACGTATCGTTTAGAAATACTTAGGAAGAAATTCGAGTAAGTATCTATTTTCTTACGCCTCAAATTCCAAGTGTTCTGTAATTTAGTTTGGTGAAAGCCTGTGGTGGAGGCACATGAATAAATATCCAGAATGTTTTGGACAGTTTAATATTTTTTTTCGTTGACCGTGTAAATATTAATTTTATAATGATGCTAAATGGATTGCTTCGCAAGAGTGCCTATACGTAAATAGAATAGGTAACTTTTCCTTGTTTGAATTTTTCCTGTTTCATATTTTAATTAAATCAGAATTAAATTATTAGTTCCAAACTAAATTCTACAATAAATTATAAATCATATTCCTATTTTCCATTTCCTTAACGAAATAAAAAGGAAACGGAGGTCAAAAACTTATCAATTTTGTGTCACTTTGTTCTATCAGGAAATATCTGGGTACGGGTAGCATAGATTAGTATATGATTTATGGCTGGTGCTTTGGGTAGAATACAGCAACAATATATTGAACTACTCATAATATTAAAACATTAGATTACGATACAATACATGCAACATAAATTATAATACATATTTGCAAACAACATGGTGATTAGATAGCAACAGCAAACAAAATTGTAGATAGGGAAAATTAACATCGCTCATGTTGTAAATTGTTTATCTTTCAGGCACATCCATATTTTTATCATCTGCTTGATTCTAGCAGCTAGAAAATATTGCATCTGTAAGCCAGATTCAGGGCAGTGTCTAGCTTGCCTGGCACCGGGGTGCAAACCCAGCTGAAATGCCCCCTAGCCATTTTAGCATCTCCGGGACCCTCAATAGTGTAGGTTTGGTAATAGCTGCTATATACAGGTACAAATTATAGTTACTGTATACAGGTTTTAAACTTTCGCGAATTTCACTCATATTCATATTCGAGAAAACACCCGCCGCTCAAGATGATGACACCCGCATACTTCAGTCTGCTCGTGACCACGGCCAATGCAACTTGGCCGAAACGTCGAGGTTAGTCAAAATTTTTGTTTTGTTTTTATTGTATACAGGTAATAGGTACAATTATTAATCTAGGTTAGTTTGAGCTAAGTAAAGTAATTTCTCGAGCCTCGGCACCCGGCCTCAGAGGGCCGACAGCTACCGAGGCGCCCCTGATGCCTCAGCCCCCGGGTGCGCAGCATCCCTTGCAATTGTTTAGACGGCCCTGGCCAGATTGCAATAGTAATTTAGATCTAGTTGATGCCGGCGGTATCGTTCGCTTGGTACCTTTATCGTAAAAAAATATCCTAGTCCTACGTCTAGTTTATGGTTACCCCTGTCTGTCTGTACCGAGATTCAACAAAATTGATCAATTTTGTCCAATAGGTATATAAACAGACAAACTCACTTTCACATTTTATAATAACTGCTACTGTTGTGGACACAGAAATAGATAGAATGGTTGTAATCGCATTTTTACTTGCGATTCATGCGGCAACTTTCCGAACAAACTACGCCTTACATTTTGACGTCATTAATAATAAAAATAAAATCAAATGTACCTACTGTTGTGGACGAGGAAAGCCTTTAAAAAGAATTAATATTAACCCTATTGCAGTAAGAATGTTAAATGTAGTACATGATTCAGGGCCTCCGTTTAGCGGGAAAAAATACTCGTTGATGTCAATGCGACAAGAAGAATAATCATAGAGCAACCGCAACCGGTGTTGCCCAATGAGAATAATGATCATGATTCAACAATGACTAAACAACGGAAGACGGTAGACGGCAAGGCCAGCCATGACTTGAACCATTTACCATACACAAGGTTTTGGGTATGAGGCCTAAACTTCAAAATAACAATTATAATTAGGGTAATTAAATTATGATGACTTCATACGTGGGATAACTTGTTTACCTCTTGTTTCTAGGTTCATATTGTAAGTAGGTACAATACCAATCAATTTTTCTCAACGGCGCTTCGAGAGATAAATGGGAATAAACAACTGAGTATTATTATTTATTTATAATGTCTTCTTTTTATCGTGTCTCTTGAACTGCATTATAAATTAATGTTTATTTTTACTTGGAAAGTGTAAATTAATTTATTTGTCATGATCAATACCGCTGCCGTTACAAGGGCGGTACCAGCGGTACCCAGGCACAGGGTGCAGACCCTGGAGGGGTGCAGAAATGACCAGACCAAGATCAAGTTTTGGGTCAAAGGCAGTGGCGTAGCTATGTAACCAAGGGCCCCGGGGCAAAAAGTTAAAAGTCGAACATTCTTTATTCAAATAGGATAACATAACTTTTTCGAACGTCGTTCATGGGGCCAAGGGGCCCCTTGAGCTTGGAGGCCCCGGGGCACTGCCCCGCCTAGCCCTACCACTGGTCAAAGGGCTCAGTTAGAGAAGCTCGCACCACGCGCATATAGGTAAGGCTAGTTTCGGCACTTACGGTACTTGATTCATTTATAATTTGGTACGCACGGCTACATATCAAGCTGTACATTTCCAGTATAAGCTGATCTCGACAGTTTGATGTGTAGCCGTGTGTACTAGTTGTGTACGATTCGATGAAACATCAAGCCTTATCATCCTAGTTTAGCGAAAGGTCACTAAATGATAGTCGCGTGACTAATTGTTCTCTTCAGGAAAAATCACGGTTTGTCAACATGTTTACACCCCACTTGAAAAATTCCGAACGTTTTCACGTCAAGGTTGTATTTTAAAGAGCTGATTACACATTTGAGATAAGCTTTCATTTTGAAGGCCGGATTTGATTTTGTTTACGTTACTGCTGCAGCTAGTCGGTCTACAATTTGTTTGTACTTCATGAAGTTGCAATTGCAACTAGTGCAGTGTATCGGAGACGTTCATAAGATACGCCTGTAACTTCACAAAGTGTTGTTACCCTTATCTATTTGTCACATAAGTACTCGCTGACCTTTTTATTAGGTATTGTTGTTCCAAAATACAATTATGTTATGCCCATTAGGATCGTGATTTGCTCAGGTCAGATAATAATCTTATAACACTGACATTTTTTTAACCGAAACCGATCAGACTGGAGGTCAACACCAACAATGCAAGTCTTTGATAATGCGGCTCATTTTGTCAACTTTACTTTTGCCTACCTAGGTACTAAAATGATTTGAAGTTTACGAAATGGGATTTCTTGCTTAGTATAAAAAAGTTGACGAAATAGGATGTTTACCAAACGTTTGGGATCTAGCATATAATATAGTTGCAGCTTCATCTTACCTTGCCATAGTTGGTCTTGAAAGTCTCCGCGATCTCCAAGCGTTGGACGATGCCGCGTCTGCACAGGACGTCGATGATGGCCTTCTCGTCCGTGCCGATTCCCTTCATCGCCTTGCGGAGGGTCTCTGCGTCCGCGGCAGGGTCGAAGGGCTCTGCCGGGTACACCGTGGGGGTGCACTAAGTAACAAAGGAGGGTATGACAATATTATCAAGAGACTGTTGAATTTTTAGTCCTATGGATGGCTTTAACTCGTATTGTTTTCTGCTGAAGTTCGGAAGCGGTATCGTATAGTACCTAGTAGGCCCAGACCCCAGCGCCATACTTGTTTCTGTGGGAGGATAGTCCAATAAGAGTTTGGCAATAGTAAATAATGACAGGTTACCGTCCATTGTATAACAATAGAAACAAGTTCCTCGATTCTCGTATCTTACGCGATGACAGGCTGATCCATAGTTATTTACGATGCCGCATCACATCAGAAACGCTTGGCTTCGTAGGTGAATACCTAATCAAATTCATAGTATTCAATGATGAGTAATTGGCAAACTTGAAACTTAGCTTCTTTATAAAGATGACGTTATGAGCATACGATGTGGAGTTTCTCTTGTTTTTTGTTTTTGCTCCACTTAAAGCAGGTACCTACCCGTCTATAGTATTTAAATGTAAACCATTTATGAATCCATTTGAGTTATTAACATTTAGGCGCTAAACAGGGACGAGAATTACGTCATTTGTAGGTATCTCTATAGTATGTTTATGGAGATTTCCTCCCCGCAGACAAGTTGTCTGGCCTTGGTATGGTTCGCTTAGTCATGGGGCGGAAAGGGCGTTATTTGCCCACTCCCCTAACTATACCTACATAACTATCGATAAATTATTGATAAATTTGGCAGTTATATTGAAATTAAAGATGAAAATACCTCCTTTTTCCATTTTTTTTTGTGTAATATTACTTGAGGTAGGTACTACGTAAGTAGGTAGGTATGCGATTTAATTATAACATTTAAGTATAAGTAAATTATAACTAATAATAACACTAAATTGTTTTTGCACCTTGTGCCTATCGGTAACCTCGCGCTGAAACGATGACATCATCTCGTGAGAAATCTATAGAATTATAGCCATGTAGGTAGGTAGATACGTAAGTAGGTGGATCACTTACCTTGTAGGGGTAGTACTGTTGTCCACTCATGTTGATAGATTCCTGAAGAATAGAAAATAATGTATCAGTCGCTTTCACAAATGCTCTAAAAATAAAACTCAATTGCTATCAACGCGGACCGGCTTTTAGCGATTAACAAACAACGCCACCGCCTGCCGGCAAATATCGACCTACACTTGTAATACTGCAGCGAATACATATTTTTACACACTAAACGGTTATTACAAGGCTGTGTAACACATTTTTTAAACATATTGCTAGGTAAATGCAGTAAAATTGTACGTACTTTAGTCAGCGACACACCCAAATCACTATAGTCCGAATTCCGAAATACGTTCGACTCGAATGAAACTCTGTGAGGTCGGTCGAAGCCGTTTTTGTTCGCCCTCTCGCCTCTCGCTCCGTTCAGCGGTCACAAACATTTGGCTCATTTTACTTTACCAGTTAACTTTATGATCCACCAACAGATGTTGAACGCTTAATCCAAGTAAAATTAAGTAGGTCCCTAGGTAACCTTATCCCTACTTACATACCATCGTAAACGAATTCCAAAATATTAGATATCGCTTATCTAAAACATTTTATTGATTAGCTATATCAGAATAGCTACCTATCGATTTATCATGTTATTTTTAGGGTTCCGAAGTCCTACAAGGAACCCTTATAGTTTCGTCATGTCCGTCCGTCTGTCTGTCTGTCCTAATCCTTTACAGCTTAATAACTTCTACAGTTATAAACATAAGTAAATGAAATTTTGTTAAAAAATAGTCTACATATAGATCTCAATTTTAAAAGAATAAAAAAATCGTTTTTACGTATTTTAGGGGTGGCGTCCATACATGTGAAATGGGGATGAATAATTTTTTTTCGCTGCACCCCCTCGTGTGGGGTATCATTGAATAGGTCTACTAAAATGAAGGTAATGTTTCATACACCACTTTTTTATCAGGTGTACCATCTGCGAAATATAGCCCGCCAAAGTGGCTTGCAATGTGTCCCCCCCCTGCCATTTCTAAACTATGCAATGTAGAAACTTATAATCTTCCACATTGATAGACCTTTGTGAAAACTCTCTTTTAAAATTATTTCGAGTATAATGTGATTATAATTTTTTGAGTTATAGAGAGAAAACTGAAAAATACTTAAAACGTCCTAGTTCAAAGGTCATTGACCTTAGAGAAAAATGATCATAGCAAATAATGCTCCTTTAGCTACTTTATATTTGAAAAAATCACAAAAAGTAACTTTTAAATTACATAACTTCTTAAATTTGGCTTCTTGAATTTATCGCTAGATGGCGCTACTAACACACTGAGTCGCGAATGCTGCCACTAACACACTGAGTCGCGAATGCTGCCGATTATTGCAAAAACTAAAATAGCCATGATTAATATTCGATTTGATTCGTTTGTAATTACACCTACTTAAGGAACCCTATAATACTGAGCATGGCCCGACATGCTCTTGGCCGGTTTTATTATCTAAAACTAGTTATTTACGTTTGTAAAAAATTGCTTCCCATTTAGTTGCTTATAAACTTCTCCAGTGCACGTTTGAATCAATGGTGAAGGGAATATTGTGAAAATTACTGAATTAATTTATGTTAATTTCCTATGGAAGGTTTATTCACCTATACTTTTTATTGACTTAATACATAAACTGGGGGGATGCAGGGCCAGAAAACCTCCACGTGTGCTTGACGGCTGCTAGTTCCTTGTTCCTTCCGACACGTCTGGAGGGAACAGCACTTGTTGGGCCGGTGCACCCGGGAACGGAAAATATATCTTTGGACCGGGAACCTTATTGCCCGTGGCGAATATTCTATAATTTATTCTATAATAGGCACGGCAGGGGCCCGATCTGGGCCAATAGGGAGTTGCTCCGTGTGTCCCTCTGATGCCTGCAGAGGGCACAGTGGAGGAACAGGGGCGGGCCCGGTGTGCACTCACCGGTGTGGACTGTGTCCTTCACTGTCCCCGTCGATCTCGTAATCCCAGAAGTGCTCGGTGAGTTGTTTTCTCGCGCTTCCTTTTGGCATCTAGGGTCTTTGCTTCACCATCCGGACCACGAGGTAGAAAGCCTCTATAAAAATTATGGGAGGGTGGGGCCTGCGGGCGGTGGACTTGGGGTAGTCTGCTGCTTGACCATCAGTTGGCGTAGCTGGTGCAGCTGGCAAAGCAGGCGTAGCTGGTGCAGCTGGCATAGCAGGCAGCTGGCCAAGGCCCGTGATTTTGACGCGTCGTGTTTCGTGCGTGTCAGTCAAGAAGGTGTGGCTGATACTGTTGCCGCACGGGGAGACGGAGCTCGCCTGCTGGTGGCGAGCCGGACCTATCGGAGTGGTTGGCGAATGCAGAGCGTGTCCCACGCCCAAAGAGATTTAGTAAATATTTAATGTCTTTGCCCACGCCTCTACCCGAAGGTAGATGAGGACCACCGTGGTGGTTTTAGTCAATAAGAGTCGGACACAGACTCCACCCTCCCCGGGAGGAGCGCATCCATGATTTCCCCACGCGAAAAAAAGGGACATAAACGTGGATCTCTACAGCTGCACTATAGTAACTTAACATACTTAGTTATGGAGTAAATTGTCATCGGAAGGACTT
Source organism: Asteroscopus sphinx (assembly GCA_949699075.1). NCBI lineage: Eukaryota > Metazoa > Arthropoda > Insecta > Lepidoptera > Noctuidae > Asteroscopus > Asteroscopus sphinx. Next base: position 11,513,871 of record OX453022.1, on the reverse strand, counting down.
TATTAACAAAGTGATGGAATAATAAAATAATCAGGTAGGTACTAGGTATTTCGTGATGGATGTGAAAGTAAAAGTTATCTTGTATTTATGTGTGGAAAATTGGAAATATGAAAACTATTTTTTCTAAAGAACTTCCTCAACGTTACGACCCCTGTGCCACGTAGGTTATTCGCCAGCGATGACATCATCATGCGACGTCCGCCGCCATCGCGGCCGCTTACCCGGTACGCGGGCGCGGTGGCGGCGAACAACGCGGAGCCGAGCCTAACCGCAACGCAACCTGCCTGGCATTAGACAACTTCAAACGTTCATTAAAATCCTATTAAATTATTCAATACGCCTCTTAAATTCTAAATGCTCCTGCTATTGTTTTTGTTTCCATGTGCAGACATTAGTGCTTTCTACTAATTTGGCACCGGTCAAGTCACCGGAAAGCTTATTGCCAAGTTCCTTAGCTTCTTATTTGTTGATATACATGTTATGCAGGCAGTACCTAAGTTATGGGCATAGGTTAATGATCCCATTCACTGTCTGGAGCGTGGAGCGCATGAGCGCAGAGCCTGTTTCTTTAGAGAAAGTAAAACAGGGTTGGGTACCTAGATAGGTTTGTGGAAGAGTGGTAATAAAACAATAAAGTATTTTTACTTATTTATTGAAGTACCTATAGCGACATTACATAAGTAACACAGAAATTAATAAGAATATCGTCGCATGTAGATTATTGTAGATCATGACAATAACGGTGTACATAACCCTTGTATTAAACTATCAAAATATGGATTTTAATTTATCCAATAATAGTTATACCTTTGATATGACTGTAAAATTGTATTATCCTCTTGAATATTTTTGGTTTTCCTCGGAAAAGTTTTAATAGAATAGGTACCTAGTAGTAGCCTACCTAATTAACTAAAGAACTTGACTGTCAATAAATAAAATTAATTCGTGATAGGTACCTAACTGGGATTCCAAAGTTTTCCTATTTGAGGAGTACCTCAAGGGCCTGTAGGTAGGTACCTACTAGGAAGTAAGTTAACTTACAAATAGAAATTACATGTAGGTAGGTACGAAGGCAAGTTTAACTCAAAAATTAGTTTTCTACCAGCAAAACTTTGCCGTTAAAAGGCACATACTACACAATATTTTCACAACATTTAATTCTATATTAATTATTACTACTTCAACCGTGAATTTCCTCAATGAGTTATCCGTATCATCAGTCATAAGTTTAAAAATAAAATGAGTCAAGTCTCAAAGATTACATTGATATTTTTATGAGACAACAAAACAACGTCATTTTGATTTATTCCTTTGATACTCCGTGTCGTCATGGATCTTATTCACGATCGTTAGATCACCGGTGCTTGCGCTTAGTAGTAAGAACTCTGATTCATAGCAACGTAAACTTGCGGAAACACTTTATAATCAGTGGTAACGCAAACCAGACGAAGGGCAAAAGTAGTTTTTGCTCTTTTTAGACAGCGTTTGTTTGTTTTATGCAGACCTAGCGTTGAACGCTTGCCTTCCATGCAGGAGTAGGAAGGAGGAGGGTCTAAATTCGAACACTGCCCGCATCTGCGAATCATCAATACATTTAACATACAATACATTTACATTCATCTTATTCATCATCGCCAGTTATGTTGTAAGTCCCATGTAATAGGCGAGCAAATAATAATAATTTAATTCACGGTCAGGGAAAACATCGTGAGGAATCCTCCACACCGAAGAAGGCTCTAAATAGTTGTCGATGGTGTTCAGGCCAGCCTGGTGGACTAATGTTTAAACTTCTCATTCTGAAAGGAGGTCCGTCTGGGATAAAAATGGTGGTAATTTTCTGATTGTTGTTTTTTCTATAACAGTATTTAAAACTCGTAAGTAGGTCCTGTATGTACGTCGCTGGATGCGGGAAGCGCAGGAACACTCGTTGTGGCGATGGTTGGAGGCCTATGTCCTGCAGTGGACGTTTTCGGCTGAAATGATGATGATGATATAGGTCCTGTACAATTATTATTAGTTTTTCTGCGGTTTATGATAGTGGTAGATTTATTTTGTGTTTAAAACTTCCGCCATCGATTCCAGGATAGAAATAGCAAAGTTAACAACCCGATTTTGATTGCAATAACATAATTTTCATTCCTTATAACGAGTAGAAACTCAGAAAATTGGACAGGCGCTGGTGCTGGGTATTTTCTGCCTATCTGGACGGACCACATAGTTTTATAGGTCAGAAATATAGTAATTTTTTTAAAAGCTTTATGGGCTTGCGTTTGACTGCCACCTCACCTGATATTATTGCTATTACTATTTTCCTGTGTTACTTGATAAAGTTATAAAAATCATTGGTTTTTGTTCTCAATATTCTAGTGGTCCCTACTGCGGTTGCCGAGCTGTGAATTAAATCGAGGAGTTTTTTTTATTGAATTTTCTTGTAAGGCCACAGTGTAAGGCAGTTCAATAGACTGTTGTTTATGGTACTTACGTGATAAATGTTGCCATACTGCCCTCTCCCTTGATAAGTTTTGTAGTCTTTGTAGACGGTATTCAGTAAGGTACATTATATTTTCTTTGTTCAGTTATCACGGTCACGTCTATGTAGGATCGGCTAGGCGGCACTCGTGCGTGCCTAGTGCCTACCCCTTCGGGAAATAAAGGTGTTTCTATTAAAGATACGAGTAATTTGAGATATATTTATCTGATGTCAGGGTCGTCTCTAGTTTATCTGGCACCGGGGTGCGAACGCAGCTCAGGCGCCCCTAGGCCATTTCAGTACCCCCCTTCCGCCTTTAGTGGTGTAGATTTGGTAATAGCTGCTACACCCAGCGTTCGGCGACGGCACCCTTCGTTTAATGTTTGTTAGATTTAAAATAATGTACGTTTGAGCATTTTGAGCGAAGTAAAATATTTTTTGGGCCTTGGCGCCCTCGGCACTCGCCCTGAGGGGGCTGGCAGCGCGAGGGAGGCGCCCCTAATACGTCTGCGCCCGGGTACCTTGCACACCCGGGTTGAGACGGCCCTGTCTGTAGTAGGCTAGTTCACCTGGGGTACCTTGCACCCCCGGGTTGAGACAGCCCTGTCTGTAGTAGGCTAGTTCATCTGATAGGTACAACTCAGTTGCTGACAGCAACAACTGCAGATATAAATCGTAATCATCAACCAAAATTCCCTAGAAGTAAGTACCAACCTAAATGTGAAGCAGCTCAGCTGCAATAAGTGTTCTCATTTATCTAATTGGTAAACAATGTTGTTGACACTATCGCGGGACATATTTCCCTGGAAAGCTAGTCAGCACGTGATAATCGTGTAAATAGAAAGTAGCTGCGTCGGTGTTCTTGAAATTTTCTTATAAGTATTAAGTAGCTATAAACATTGTATCATACACGTAAATATCTATATTACCTAGTCATTGTTTCATTAGATGTGGGTTTACTGTCTAAGAATTGAGGATAGAAGAAATGGAGATTTTTAGACTAGTCAAAATAATAATAAATAAATAATAAATACTTTTGGGACATTTTTTTTTACACAACACCATCTAGTCCCAAACTAAGCAGAGCTTGTACTATGGGTACTAGACAATGGATATAATACTTATTTACTTTTTTTTTTGTAAATACATACTTATAATACATAAGAAACACCCAGACCAACACAAACACTTATGTTCATCACACAAATGTGTATTGTGTCCTGTGGGAATCGAACCCACGATCTCGTGATCAGCAGTCCGACACTCGAACCACTACACCACAGAGGTCTTCCAGTAAAATTCTCGCTAAGTATATTTGGGTCAATATGTGGTAGAATAAACGGAACAACCGCGGTACCACAAAGGTAAGTATTCATTACTACTTGTACCTAGAATCGATGTTAGTACTGTAAAATGGGGGCATACTGTAGAGAAGCGAGTGTGGTCATTAAATTAATGGAGGTTTCGCGTGGAATAACGTACGAGTAGATATTTTTATTTTATACTGCACCGCGTGCATTGTTATTCTGACTTAGCGATAGGAATCGAACTATAGCGATATTTATGGGACATTATACATTTTCATTTAACTACTAGCCTATGCCCGCGACTTCGTCCGCGTGAATATCGGTTATCGCGCATCCCTCGGGAACTGTTCATCTTCTCGGGATAAAAAGTAGCCTACCTATACGTTACTCCGGGTTATGTTCTATCTGTACCTATGCCACATGCAGCCGTTCTTGAGTTATAAATGATTTACCCGACTATGAATAATGGGCGACGATTGACGTGTCCCCTAAATTTCATGCCTTTATAAACAGATTACCCTATCCTATTGCCATGAAGAGAAGTACTCACAGCCTACAGTAGTACATATGGACGGAGTAATTCTACAAGTACCTATCTACCTACTTATTACTCACAAATTGCCCACATTTTTTTGTGTGCAATTCAACAAAATAGGGACGATGTTTCAAATTAGGGACTTTGGTGTTGTTCAGATTATACGTATTCTCTAAGATATGAAAGAAAGCTGCTGGGCACGCGGGCCTCAAAGGCATAAACGGTCATTATTTCATTCGTATTTTGTGTACAGCTATTATGTATCGGTATAGTATTATATTATCTGTGCTAGTACCGCTCGAGTCCTTGCGGTGGCTGAAATGAATTTATCGGGGTCGGCTTAGGTATGCAAATAATATAACGGCCCAAGTACCTATTTACCCTGAGAGACACTTGCCTAAAGGAAGATTCCAAAATATAAAGCATTTTGAATGTTTCTTTTTGTATTAAAAACCCCTAATATTATGCATGATTAACGTCAATTAAAACGAGAATTAAGATACAAAAGTATTTTAGGCATTGACATATAATTCTTCAGCTGGCTCAAAGCTGGCAGACCCGGTCCAGGGCGGGTAGCTGCCTCCACTTGGGTACGCACATAACGCACAACATGCGCTCTGGACCACCAGTACAGGTGCGCTTGCGCAGATGTATGGCTGCCTTTAGGATTTATTCAAAACTTGGTATTTACTAAACTACCATGTTTCCGTTACTCTATTAAGCTATAAGGTATGAGCAGTTGTGTAGGCTTCTGACTTCCAAAGACATTAGGACAGTCAATGCCCTGCATATAAATGCAACATCAATATGTAAACTTTAAAGTTTTCATCATCACCTTCAATCAACAATAGTACTGTTGATTGAAGATCATCACATCAAAAGTTCCATTTCAAAACTATATTTAAAAAATAATATAATGGAATGGCTGGTTGTATAAAACATGATTTATTACAGTAATACATTTAATTGGAAATACACGGGTGGCAGGCCATCACCACTGTGACAGATACAATATAATTATATAAATACAGTTGTCGCTTTAGCTCTAGTCTTCCAGGAAGAAGTATTGACCTGCTCGTTTCTGTTCTATGTCCTGTAACAAATATATTAAAATTGTGATTTATAATATGTATATAAACAATATACAAACAAAATATGTATCTGTGTGTAATTGTAGGTACAATACTAGGTATCCCCACAATATCACTATTTATTTATATATTATTATTGAAACAGACAACAATTGGGTCTAGTTTGTTAGCACAGACATAGTAAAAAATATAGACTAAGTGCTGCGAACTACCATAATAGTGAAGCCAACAAAAACCGTGCTCCTTCATGTACAACCAGTGCTCACGTACACACCATGCACCTGAAGGATATTTGTTTTCGCGATGCTTACTGGAAGATGCCGCGACATGTGAACTGAGAGGGGTGGGCACGGTTTAAGGTGCAAATCACTGTACTGTGTGGATTTTAATGAAATTAGGCATACAGAATTACAGATAGAAAAATAATAATGATAACGGCTGGATTTAAGGGCGTGCGCCATTTGAACTGCAAACAAATTACGTATCTGCTTCGCTAAGCTTTTGTGCAATTCTATTGGTTTTTAATATTTCTCCACACTTGTACTGCTCAGAATTATTATTCACTAGCTTATGCTCGCGGCTTCGCCCGCGTGGATGTCGTTTATCGCTCATCCCTCGGGAACTGTTCATCTTTTCGGGATAAAAAGTCTATATGTTAATCCAGGTTATGTTCTATTTGTATGCCAAATTTCATCCAAATCCGTTCAGCCCTTACAGTGTGATTGAGTAACAAACATCCAAATATCTTCACAAACATTCACATTTATAATATTAGTAGGATTTAACTCCACCCAGGAGACATTCAGTGCATTAAGAAGTAAAATATGGCCATTAATAACACTATCCAGCTAGATCTAATATTTGGGGAGGGGACATTTTTACACAGCACCATCTAGTCCCAAACTAAGCAGAGCTTGTGCTATGGGTAGTAGACAATTGATACAATCCTTTTTATTTTATTTTGTAAATACATACTTATAATAGAAGTTTTTAAACTTTCGCGAATTTCACTCATATTGAACTAAGTTTACGGGACTTGTCGCGCTTGTCAGTCTGCTCGTGACCACGGCCAATGCAACTTGACCGAAACGTCGAGGTTAGTCAAAATGTTTGTTATATTTTGATTTAATTGTGCGCGACAAGTCCCGTAAACTTAGTTCAATACTTATAATACATAAGAAACACCCAGACCAACACAAACACTTATGCTCATCACACAAATATTTGTGTCCTCTGGGAATCGAACCCACGACCTCGTTATCAGCAGTCCGACACTCGTACCACTAGACCACAGAGGTCGTCATCTAAAGAGATCTAATAAAATTCCATAGAACTGACCTTAACGGAAGAGTATTTGTTTATCCTCGGCCGGAAGTTGTTAGGATCTCTTCGGAAGGTGATGCCGAGCAGCTCTAGGAATTTGTTCATGCCGTTGAGCAGCGACTGCGGCGCGTGCGCAGTGGCGTTCGAGGACGGCGTGCCCTCGAACACTATGACGCGGTCCGCGAGGTACGTCGCCATTATGAAATCGTGCTCTACTACGAAGCCAGTACGCTTTGCGTGGAGGATGAACCTGGAAAATAAAATGATAATTAAGAGGACGCCAAACTACTACCACCGTATCTACTTCTCCGCCAAATAGTGATGCCTGCATTGCTGTGTTTCGGTCTGAAGGGTACGGGTGCCGGTGAAATTACAGTCACATGAGACTTTCCATCTTCATGTCTCAGTTCGGCGAACTGACTTGTGGTACCATTTAGGTAACAGCCTAGATGGTATTGAATTTGTTATGGGCAAAGGTAACCACTTAACATCAGGTGGGCCTTTAGCTCGCTTCGCCAATCTATACTATAAAAAAAAAAAAAAAAAAAAAAAAAATAATCGCTCCCGAAACGTAATTCCCACCCTCGCACTCCCCTTATACACCGCAACTGCGGGCCGCTCTCGTCAATTTTATGCGAGTTGCAATAGAACTCATTTTCGAGAAAATCATTCTCGCGTGTTTTACCACGAAAGTAAATGTCGTAAATCTCAAAACAGTTTTCTTTTTATTACAAGAATACTAAACAATCTATACAAATTTCAGCTAGCTAGTATTTAATAAACTTTATTATCTTCCCATTTGCATATATTTTATATAGCTAAGTTAAATAATAAAGGAGAAATATTCGAAAAATCTCTAAAAACGCACGATTTTCAAAAAATAAAAGTATCGAACAAAAATCAACTAATTATGTAACTGTCTAGCCAAACGATGGATAAAAGTTCAAAAAAACATGAATCTAAATTTGACATTCATCAAGCATGTGTTCAACTCAGCATATGTGTTCAAAAAGTCATCTCATTTTGGGAGCCTAGCCTTAAGTTGTAGTATGAAAAAGACATGCTGCGCCGACCCCAAATAAATTGGGATAAGGGCAGGAGGATGATGATGAATTAAGTTGTAGTATCTGTTGAGATTCATACTGAGAAGAAGCTCGTGCCCAGCAGTGGGACAGTAACGGGCTGATTATGTTATGTTATCTGTTGAGTTTTCGTTCCGTGTGGTGCTGGACGTAAAGAATTGCACCACTCTATATCTTCTCATGGGTGTCGTAGAAGGCGACTAAGGGATTCACCATAGGATGGGCAGCAGCAATCTCCGAGTATTTAATCAACCAACTGCGATCGCCAACCCGCCTGCCAAGTGTGGCGATTATGGCATATCCCCCCAACATATGCTTGGGGGGGGGGCTATGTCCAGCAGTGGACGTCTATTGGCTGAAATGATGATGATGATGAATGATGATCTGTTGAGATTTTGTGAGGTTAAAGATCAGAAGGCCAATTCTTGTAATACATTCAAAATATGGTTCCAAACTAATCTCAATCTCCTGACAGTAGTTCCTGCTTGCCATTTATTTGTGACACTGAAGTCATTAATGTCACCGACAAATTTTATTTTGTCGTAAAACTTTAATGAATGAACTTATGAATGTAGGATAATGCTCAGTATGGCCAAATAAAACGTCTAGGTTTGGCGAACCAATCTTTGATTTAATCTTCCACAAAAAATTTACAGTACATCCAACATCTTCATTCATCGCAAAACTATCTATGGTATTATAGACCTACAACCACAGATAACTAAACTTGCTTCTTAAAGCTAGCATTCACTCCTGTTTCCTTAATTAAGGATTGCCATTCACTCTCACAGTCGGTTGGTCATTCTGCACTCAGGCTTTTTGCTTTCCACAACGCTTGGTGTCCGCAGAAACCATGCGGCGCCGAAGACGTTTCCGCGTGGTCGTCGTCGTCGTCGTAGTCAGTTTGGCGGCTCCAACACTAGGCAACGGCAACTTGACAAAACTAGGTTGTTGTTTTGTCAAGTTGCATATTGTATCCAAGCTTGACAATTTAGTTTTGGTGGAATTAACACTAAATATTGTAACTCCATATTTTGTAATAATCATAACACTCACCGCTTAATGACTTTAGCAGCCACCAAACGCTGTTCAGAGTCTAGGTAGGCAGAGGGCTCGTCAATGAGGTAGACATCAGCCGGTTTGCCGAGGCAGAGCACCAGAGCCACTCGCTGCAACTCACCACCAGACAGGTTTTGAACTTCCTGGTCCATGATCTCTTCAATCTTCATTGGCTTCATCACATCTGTGATGAACTGTAAAGTAATTTAGGAAATGGTTAGCTATTATTACAGAATAAAGAAAACAATTGGAAGTGCCTTTACGACTTAGTAAGGGAAACTGTGTCGCTAAAATCACAAATTTACAACTGAAATAGTACATTATAATACACAAAAACAATTATATGATTGGTTCTATTTAAAATTCATATTGGGCCTAACAATTTTATAATGTACTTTTTAAATTAAATCTTATTACAAGTTATTAAAATTATTTTAATGAAATATATCAAAATTAAACATCACACAATGCTGAAAATTTTCCATTTATTTTTTGCATTCACAGCATTCCCAACGAGAGTCCATGAGTCTATTACTAAATGAGTTTACAGAGGTGGCAGCAACGTATTAAGCAAGTGTTGCAGATCTACGCTTAATTGTACCACACATGCAGTTGCTGTTGGGCACTTCCATCTTGTTTTCTATTCTGTGGTTTTTATCCAAATCCATTGAGCTGTTCCTGCGTGATTGAAGGACAGACAAAAAAAACAAACATCCATACTTTCACATTTACAATATTATAGTAGTATAATCTTACCTGTGGATGTATGTAAGCATCCCTAATCTTGTCATGCAGCAGACTGCGCACCAGCCCCTGTGACTTGGGGGATATCTTCTGCGGCTTATAACTAATGTGCAGCTGGGGGAGTTGGCCTGAACCTGATTACAACAATTTAAAATAAATGTAGTATCTTTATTTCATGACTTCATAATAAATACAATAATTTGAAGACAAAACTTAAGTTTCTTGTTCCCACATACAGTTAAAAAATATAGACTAGACTAGAAGTGCTGTAAACAAACTAGTGAAGCCGAAAAAAACTATGCTCCTTCATTTACAACCAGCGCTCATGTACACACATGCACCTCAAACCATGCTCACCCCTCTCAGTACACATGGCGCGGCATCATCCAGTAAGCATCACAAAAGCAAATATCCTTCAGGTGTGTGCATGAGCGCTGGTTGTACACGAAGGAGCATAGCTTTTTTTGGCTTCACTAAGATTGTTTTTAGCACTTTGTCTATATTTTTTACTATGCCTGTGCTTGTTCCTTACTATTTTATTTATTTATGGTGTACAATAAAGCATATTCTTATGAAATCTAAGTAAAATTAGCAGTCATATTGTAACTTGAAACTTGACACTATCTAACAACAGTTAAATGAAATGAAATGCTTTTAATAATATTTAACATCTTAGAAACTCTTAGATCTATTGTTTAAGAAGTCTAATGCAACTCAATAAAGATTATGTTTTCTTTTCCAAAAATAGCTGAATTTATAGTTACTCCAGTATTCATAATATAAGAAGTTAGACTTTTGTTGTCAATCTTATTCTTGAATCATAAAAAGAAGAAAGATATCTGAACATAGAACAGTTACAGATAATCCTTAGTAAATTAACAATAACCTATAAAACAAAGAAATATGGGAAATTTATGCAAATAAAGAAATGATATCTAAATAGATACATTGACAAAGGAGAATTACAAATATTGACTTAGGGCCAGCTACACTTTTTTAATCATACCTTCGTTTGTAGCACAGGATTCCGCATGTTTTAAACATTTTTGAAATACAGGATGGAAAAACAAGTCGAATAACTCAGTTCTAGCCATTTCAAAGACTTAAATATGTTTATATTCATGAAAATACACTTATTGTAATACACCTATAAACTCATTTTTCTAGTGATGTCTACATCGTTATTCTACGAAACTTTTATTGGAGATTCTAAATAAACGATTATTTTCAGCTAAATATCACGGCAACAACTTGGATTAATCATAAATCTAGTAAAATAAGAATTTTTACAACAAAACCGAAGCCTATTGACAATTTGACAACTTTCATAAATTTGACATTTCTTACTCAGTGTTGCCATTTCGAATATTTTAATATTTGGAAATTATTTTTCGGATACGCGTCTAAAAAATATTTAGAAGTAACGAGAAAAACAACCGAGCAAGATGCAGTGAAAACGAAGTATCTTTTTTTTTTTAAATGTGATTGCATGATTCAATGCAAGATTTTTATAAAAAATAATCAATCACCTTCATCGGGCTCCAAATTGCCGGCCAACATCCTAATAAATGTAGTTTTGCCGGTACCATTCTCTCCAAGCAACACTAAAATCTCAGAATCTGAGAATTCACCAGGGTGGACTTTCAAACTGAAATCACCCATAAATTTGGACATTTCAGGATATTCATAATGATTCATCCTTTTGATCTGTTGAAAAGAACATTATGAAGTGCATCACTTAAATACATTGAAATTAAAACTAATTTTAACAATGTTTGCTACACTTACCTCTTCTTCCGTGGCAGATTCAGCGACTTTAAAAACTAACGACTCAGTCCTGAATCTCATGTTTTCAGTGGGCACAAACCCATCAAGGAATATGTTTATACCTAAAAAATAAATAAGTTGATAAAACAATTACTAGACAGGAACCTTTACTAATAACTCATCTTTTTAAAAACCTTACCTTCCCTAACAGAGAATGGCATAGTCACAACACCATAAGCACCGGGTACACCATACAGACAGCAAATAAAGTCAGACAGGTAGTCCAACACTGACAAGTCATGCTCCACCACTATGATGAACCTGGAAAAAAATCAATTTTACAGTTTTTCTAGCACTTGATAAATTTAAGTGCTAGAAAAACGCGTGCCAAGGCGTGGCGTGGCGTGACGATTTCGAAGTGTTTCTGAGAAATTGGCTGGCGATGGTAATAAACAACATAGGAAATTATGATTATGAACTTAAATTTTTATGCTACTGAATTTTGCATAGTTGATAATGATCAAAGCAGGGCTAGAATTTATTAAGGTGAATGCTACAGGGTAGCCCGCGAAATTCAAAATTTCTGGCGTTTTTTGCAAATTGTAGCTCTATTTCGCGTAGTATATCAGTCGAAATATGATTCGCGGAAGTAATAACAATAGATCTACTGAATAACACTCGAAAAAAATATTAAACTAACTCTATAAACTGTATAAGCTCGATAATATTAATTTACGATCAAAATATTGATTTTCGAGCTTGTAGAGCTTATAGAGCTGGGTTTATATTTATTATGAGTATTATTTAATAGATATATTGTTATTACTTCCGCGAATCATATTGCGATCGATCACTATCACTATCACACTATACAACGCGAAACAGAGCTACAATTAGCAAAAAACGCAATAAATTTTGAATTTCGCGCGCTATCCTGTAGCATTCACTTTAACACATTCACTGTCCAGACAGCAGATATAATACCTAAAAAATCGTCTGTGACTCAAAATAAGTGGAGTCACTAGACTATCAGTGCTAAGATAGACTCAGCGGCGTAGCTATGTAACCAAGGGCCCCAGGGCAAAAAATTAAAAGTCGAACATTCTTTATTCAACTAGGATAACATATAACTTTTTCGAACGTCGTATATGGGGCCGAGAGGCCCCTTGAGCTTGGGGGCCCCGGGGCGCTGCCCCGCCTAGCCCTACGGTAGCTACGCCACTGGATAGAATGCAATCAGAATGCAGACTATCTGCAATAAACTCTTGGTAAATTCACTTACTTGTCAGGATGGATGAGCGACCTAATTGTGCGGGCAGCATTGAGACGCTGCTTTACATCCAAGTACGAGGAAGGCTCGTCAAACATGAAAATGTCTCCATTCTGGATGCATACCATGGCGCAGGCAAAGCGCTGCAATTCTCCACCAGACAGCGCGGCGATCTGACGATCGCGGATATGCGACAGATCTGAAAATAACGCCAAAGATTATCCTGAATTCTTGACATTTAATTATTCTTCTTCTATCGTGTCAACATGAGCTACATAATGATAACAGCTCATGCCGTGGGAAAAAGATCAGTCAGTCACCAGGTTGGTAACAGGGCTGACTTTAATTAGTGCATGTAACTGTCTATTTTAAATAAATAACTTTTCACATTACCTATTAAAATTATTAATTGAGTAAGTGTGCCTTATATCCTTCCCTTTTTCGGGGAGGCCTATGTCCAGCAGTGGACGTCTTTTGGCTGAAATGATAAAGTGTGCCTTACAGTATTTTCAGAACTGCCATGCCGGCCATAGATTTCTCACAAGTCTAGCACATTATAGGAATTATTATCAGGTGGTTGAGATTAGGGTGTTTCTTGAGGGTTTTTATCCTTGCATGTAGGCCCTCCCTGATGGTAGCTATGGCCATGGGTAACAGCTAGTAGCAGTGACACCGAATCTCATATTGGTGTACTTTTTTATAAAAAATAATAATAATTGGCTTATGTTTGACCGCCACCTCACCTGATGTAAAGCTATGATGCAGTTGACAATGGTACACACCTGCCCAGCTAAAACCTATTCGCTCTCACCTTGGAGACCAAAATATTGATGATCAATTGCATTCATCAATAGCACTATCTAATCCATACGTAATTGTTCTATGTGGTGCCAGACATGAATTGCACAACCCTCTCCCTTCTCATGGGTGTCGTAAAAGGCGACTAAGGGATTCACCAGAGGATGGGCAGCGGTGTTCTCTGAGTATTTAAACAAACAACTGCAATCGCAACCCTCCTGCCAAGCGTGGCGATTATGGCATATTCCCCCACCTTTGGGGGAGGCCTGTGTCCAGCAGGTTTTTTTTTTTGGGACATTTTCGTGGAGTCTTTCGACTGAAACGATGACTATCTAATACTCAAAAGTGTCGCAACATCCAGACAAACCTGTGTAAGGTTTTTGTGATGTTTTTGTAATAATTTTTGTGTTTAAATTTAAAAAATAGATAAACCACATTTAACAATGTCTGACGATGTCTGTGGTCTAGTGGTTCGAGAGTCGAACTGCTGATCACGAGGACGTGGGTTCGATTCCTACAGGACACAAATATTTGTGTGATGAAATGTGTGTTTGTTTTGGTCTGGGTGTTTCTTATTGTCGCTGCGCCTGCCAAGTTCCATTTGTGATTTTTGATAGGCTTCGAGAAACAACAAAAAACATCTTATATTCTAAACAATACATTAAATAGGAAAACTAATAATGCAGTATGAAAATCATTTTTTATTATTTGTTTTCTTATTTAATGTATTGTTTAGAAAATAATATGTTTTTTGGTTGTTTCTCGAAACCTATCAAAAATCACAAATGGAACTTGGCAGGCGCAGCAACGTTATGTATTATAAGTATGTATTTACAAAAAAAAAAGTATATAAGTATTATATCCATTGTCTAGTACCCATAGTACAAGCTCTGCTTAGTTTGGTGCTGTGTAAAAAATGACCTAAAGTATTAAGTAACAAACCTCACAAACCGGGCATGAGAAATTCAAAATGCAAACTGGTCTTGTAACTCACCCAACATCCTACAAATCTCTGTCTGATTTTTCCTTTCATCTTTCTTATCAAGTAGTTGAGCCACAGTGCCCTTGACAGCCTTAGGGATTTGATCCACATATTGAGGCTTAATCAGGGCTTTAAGGTCATCCTCAAGGATTTTGGTGAAATAGTTCTGCAATTCCGACCCACGGAAGTGAGACAGAATCTCTTGCCAGTCTGGAGGATCCTGTTGAAAAGATTGATGGGAGATGATAACAGCTGATAGTGTGTTTTTGATTTGGTAGTTTGTTTGTTTTCTGAACACACTTGAAGAGATAACAGAGTATTCATTTTGACTGAGGGTTTTGCATTGAAAATCTTTAATAGAATCTAAAATAGTAATTCTTTACAGTTACAATTCAGTGTTGTTTATATTCAGTAAATTACAGCTATGATAAGCTTATCTAATTCCTGATACAGTTAGACACAGATTAAAAGTTATATAGGGATCTTTAACAGATTATAAAGATCCTCTATGAATAAAGGTCATTTAGGTAGTGGCTTTCTATTGGATTTTTATATGCAATACACAGTGCAAACTTCGTCTGTCGGAGAGTAAAATAAGGTTACTGTGTTAATGTGCAATATGCTAATAGCAGTTGGAATTTTGTTGCTTCCTGTGTCAAATGATTTTTTGTCAAGCTAAGTAATGTTTTAAAATTACATTCAGTGATCATTACTGCAATCAATGAAGTTAAAGCTTTATTGATTTGATTTTGATGGGAAATTGTTATATGACTTACGGCAAAACGTCCCAAGTTAGGCTTTTGTTTTCCGGCAAGAATCTTCAGTGCAGTAGACTTGCCGATACCATTCTGACCGACTAACCCCAACACTTCACCAGGCCGAGGGATGGGCAGCCGATGAAGCTTGAATGAGTTCTTGGAGTATCGGTGAGTAGTGTGCTTCTCCAAGTTGGATGGTATGTTGATGATGGTGATTGCATCAAAAGGACATTTCTGAAAAATTACAGTTTTACTTGAAAAACATATTTGACTTTATTATTGTTTAAGATTACAATATAGATCAATAATAATGAAGTAATACTGTTTTGAATGATTTGTCACTACAATATCAAAAGAATGAATGAAATTTTCCTATTAAAATTAAATAAACAAACAGGGCAGCTACTATGAAGCATGTTTTACTTAGGAATGGCACATGACCAAGACTACTAGGATTACTTATAAGTAATCCTAGTAGTCTTGTTGTTGTATACAACAGCAAAGATTAAAACACTGACTGAGAGAAGTTTGGAAATAGGTACCTTGACACAAATACCACATCCAATACAGAGCTCCTCGGAGATGGTGGCGATTTTGTCGTTGGGAGTGACCTCGATGCACAGCTTGCCCATACGCACCACAGGGCAGCTCTTCTTGCACTCCTGCCTACATCTCTTGGGCTTGCAACGATCCGCATTCACAATAGCGATACGTGTAAGTTTGTCCGTCTCCTCATGGTTTCTATTTCGAGACATAACTGTTAACCAAAAGTTACACTTTAACACCAAAAAATCTCAAAAATTAATTGAAAATACACGAAAACAAAAGTCCGATATGGAGCACAGACTTCGATATAACCTCAAACACTAGTAAATGACTAATTATTTACTATGAGAATGGCAGTGTAAGTTCAGTTCATAGATATTTTTTAATATGTTACAGAACAACGGGAAAAACTAGATAGGTACCTAATAAAAGAAAGCGAACGTTGGCAAAACTTTGCCTACGTTCGCGTGTCCTTTTACATCCAACTCGAAATGTCAAAAGGAACAAACTATTAAATTTGGCCAAGTGGCACTGCGTTCAAAAATAAACACTTGTTTATTTATGCACCTAAATCAAACATATGAATAAATATTATAATAACACTTTTCTGGAATTTCTGTACTGAATAAAACAAACACTGTAGAGATATTGTAACAAGACACTGAATTCACTTTAGGGTTTCTAAACGCAATATCATACCTCCTCGACTCATATTTGTAGCACTTTCTTTGCTCTTGAGAATAAAAACTTGTTCCACCGTAGACGTGGATATTTATATAAAATTCTTATCTAACCTAACCTAACCGAACAGAAGTCAACATGTTTCTAAAAAAAAATATTGAATGATTTTTTAATCACGCATAGATTAACAAGTGTCACGTCATTCTATAAAAGTTCTATAGTTAGGTCAACATCGACACGCTCAAATAAAATAAAACCAATTTAAAAAATTTTACAAGCTACGGTAAGAATAATAATTATTATTAAGTTCAAATTTGGGAAATATTCTTATTTATTTATTAATTTCTGTGTTAAACAAATACTAATATTTTACAAGTTGGTAGATTGATTAATTTGCCACGTAGTTTTTTGTTATTTTATGTCTTCCTTCAGCACCATCTACCGATGACTTGCTAAACAAATGTGTAAATATTGTGTATGTATTGCCATCTAGCGGACTGTAATTTAACCAATACTGGTCACGTTCACGACCACAGAGTACATTATTATGTTCACGACTGATAAGCTGGGGGTCTACTCGAGTTTGACGAACGATAAATAAACGAAGTACGAACTTTCGTTCCGACTATGTTCCGAATGATACCGACATGCCGACACAATAAAGATCGGCACATAAAAAGCCACAATAAAGCTAGACTAGGTTTATAGGTTTCTAGGTTCATATCGTATAAAACTAACATAAGAACAGAGACAAACGCCAAATCTCGATCATCACAATCGCATGCGATAAGGGAAAGATGGTTGACCGGAGTAACTTGTAGCAACTTATGCGATGAATTTTACGATTATTCGAATATCGTCAAACGCGAGTAGATCCCCTGTATCAGAATTCTGAACGTTCCACGAGTACAGTTTGATTGTTCTCGTTTCTATTTACTTACTTGAGCATTGGTCTTATTCAGTATAATTGTACTCTGTGGTCTTATTCCAATACGGTAGGTAATTATAAACTTCAATTCAACAATAATATGCATAGGGTGCATTAAAAGAGCCTCCACGAGTGACAATATTTAATTTATCGTCCGGCGCACCCTGGGCAGTCGGCCCCGCTACCAACCTGCTGACTGGCTAATCTTTCTCCCACGGCATGAGCTATTATCATTATGTAGCTCATGTCGACACGATAGAAGAACAATATAACCTTAAATCGCGATTATAGATCAAATCAACAATGTACTAGGTACAGGCTTTCGAAGACAAAATAGTTTCTAAGACCCCGTTTACACGGCATTTACACCGCACGTATTTTGAAGGATAAATCTTACCGAATACATAAGTGGCACATGCAAAAACATTGAGTATAGAACCGTTCACACGTTGTTTGTACTGCAAAAAAAACACACAGCTTTATACGTAATATACGTTTATAGAATACTCAACGGACTTGTCAAGCAAACCGAATGAACTTTTAACGTGTTCGGTTTGCAGTAGAGCTTATAGTATCACCATCTCTTGCACTATTCGTCTTTTACACGAATGTAAATGTATCGTATTGTTAATCTGAGTATCGTGGGTTCATCCTGCTGTTTATCCGTTAAAATCGTATACCGCAAAAAAAACGTGCAGTACAATGCCGTTTGAACCTAGGCTAAACTGTCTTGGTTTCGAAAACCTGTAGACAGCAGTTTAGCCTGCAGCTGTCTTTTTGACCGTTTTTATTGTTACAAAAATTCGTTAGATTTTCCTCCGGATTTTTTAAAATCTATGTTAGAAGAGACAAATGAGACAATTAATTAAATTGAACTGTTTACTTCACAGACGATGTTGGAAGTTTGTGTAGACAGTTTAGAGTCTGCGATAAACGCAATCTACGGCGGGGCGGACGAGCTGGAGGTATGCAGCTCTCTTGCAGAAGGTGGACTTACTCCTTCACCTGGGCTTGTTAAACAAATAATGGATATGGTAAATAACTTTTTTATCGTTTCCGATGAAGTACGTTATATTTTTACCCAACTATTCCAGAGGGTTTTGTTGTTTTGGTTGTAATTTCATTAGTTTTCCTTGCAAAGAAAAGGCCACTGTTTCTTGCGTGGATGTCGTAAAAGACTATTAGAGACCTGGTTACACAATGCGAGCTTACGCGTGCGAGTTACATGCACTTGAGTTACTTGTTACCGTATTATACGAATGACTGTTATGTAGATACGAGTCAGTCAGAAGCTGGCATCCGAGTAACTACAACATTTTTTGTTTTCACTGGCCACTCGCATTCCCCCACCACGTGTCACAAGGCCTGTCTATTAGGGTCTGCTCGCTATTTTCATAGCAGCTTCTTATCATTGTGTGACCGGCCGAGTCGAGTCAAGCTACTGGCAAGCGAGTTAGAAATGACAGTAGCTGTGTACTGTCAGGTTAGCAGCTCGTACTGTGTCATCATCATCATCATTTCAGCCGAAAGACAGTGGACACTGCTGGACATAGGCCTTCCCCAAGCATCGCTACAACGACCGGTCCTGCGCTTTCCGCGTCCAGCGGTGTCCCGCAAACTTCACCAGGTCGCCGGTCCACCTTGTGGGGGCCTACCCACGCTGCGCCTTCCAGCTTATTGTGTAACCAAGCCTTAAGGGATAACATCAAGAGAATGGGCAGCAGCGTTATACCGTCTGTTAATAATAACAAACTAATCCGCCTTTTTTGAATCGTGGACATCATGGACATCCTCCGCCCGGGACACATGGAGAGCAGGGGGTCTACTCGCGTTTGTCGAACGACAAACGATGTACGAACTTTCGTTCCGACTGATACCTACACAATAAAGTTAAGGATATAAAAAGGCACAATAAAGATAGACTAAGGTTCGTATTCGTTTGTGATTGATCGTAGATCAGAAAAACAAACGTCAAAATACGTTTATCGCATGCGACATGAGAACGATGGCTGAGCGGAGTAGCAAATTGTGCGATGAATGGTACCTACGAATAATCGAATATCGTCAAACGCGAGTAGACCCCCAGTGTCGGACTCTTGCTGATTTTTCCTAATAGAGATAGAAAAATTGACATAAGCACCGTATATTTTATGTCCACTTTCTATCTCTGGTAGGCGTAGGGTAAACTGTGGATAGATAGGTTGTTGAAAACAGCCGCAAAACCATCACAGTGTACCTTTGGCCGTGGGATACGCTCTGCTCTGCCTTGGCACCATCACAGTGTACCTTTGGCCGTGCGTGTGGGATACGCCCTGCTCTGCCTTGCCTGATCATCAATCAGTCTTTTTTTATTGGGACAAGCCTGCCATACTTTCCCAATCATCAATCCGTCTGCCAAACGTGGTGAAAATGGTGATTTCATCAATGATCGCTAATTGTATGATGATGTACATGATATTTTTAAATATTCATCTTCCTCCTGCCCTTATCCCAATTTATTTGGGGTCGGCGCGGCTTGTCTTTGTCTTCTATAAATTTCTATCAGCCGTCATCTTAGTGTTCACTTTCTTTCTATCCATATCGTCTTTCACACAATCCATCCAAAAATGATGTTTTAAAATATTGTTAAGTATAATTGCAGTTGCTAGAGTTACCATTGCAATTTTATATTTTTAGGTAAATAATATAGCAGCCGGGAAACCGATCCGTAAATCATCTCGAGAATGCGGCTCCGATAAATTAACGAAGGTAGGTCTACTTGATAAATGGAGTGTGTTGATACAAGGGCCTATTTATTTTCTGCTTACCGCCTTTGTTTATTTTTTCCAGGGACCAAAAGTTAACGTAATGATCAGATGTCGCACAGGCTCCGACTTTCATTACTCCGAAGAGGAAATGGATACAATGTTATCTGATGTAGATGTTTTCAAAGGTTTTGGCGTAGACAGATTTGTTTTCGGCGCCCTCACTGACACACAACACATAGACGCGATAAAGTGTGGAAGATTAATACTTAGAGCTGATCCTATCCCTGTGACTTTTCATAGAGCATTTGACGTGTGCATTGATCCTCTATCAGCCATCAAAAAAATAGTTGAACTTGGTTTCAATAGACTGCTTACAAGCGGACAGAAGGCTACTGCTAATGACGTCGAAGCCATTGAGCTAATAAAATCACTAATCAGCAGTTTCGCTGATAAAATAGAGATTATGCCCGGAGCTGGAATAAATATAGATAATGCGAAGACTTTCATTGATATCGGATGCAGAATTGTCCACAGTTCGTGCAAACGAGTTAGATATCTGCCGCGAATTGAGAATGGTTTGAGTATGGGGACGAGTGATAGTGAACGCATTTACGTCACCGATGAGAGTATCGTGAAGAAGATGAAAGCGGTTATTATTTAAATAAATTACCGAGAATTAGGTTATGTTATATGTACTCCGTATTGAATATTGTACCTAGTTATTTTTGTATTAATTAAAATTAACAATAAATAAATAATATTTTTATATCTTAACACCCGTCACCCGCCCTTCCTTCCAGTCCCAAAAGCTTTGTCCGCGTGGGTCTTCTAAGTTTTTGGCCCTAGCAAGCTTTTCTTATGGTAGATACAGAAATAATTTCTTTTGTATGAAAGTTCTATTGAGTTTAAAACCTCCTCCTTTTTTTAGCAACATATTCGTTATGCAATAGCAGCTTTCGTATAGAAGTAGCTACAGCAACCATTCAAATGGTAAGGAGTTACCTATATTAAATATCCATTATTACATTGATATCAAATCACATTATAGTTCATTTACTATAGGCATTTTCGCCATCTGCCGTTGCCTCACAAAAAATCTACAAGCGTTGTTTCCTGCAAACATCGATAAATATTATGCTCGATTTATCATGGCGGTATATTGCAGAGGAAAAATTCAGGTCCGCCCGCGTTTAATGATGCTATTACTGAGTTGGGGAAACAATATCAGGCGAGCCGACGATCCTATAATAATTGCCTAGTTTACTAATGACGCGCAAAGTTTGTTCTTGTTGTGAAAATGGGCAAGCTGTTGACAGAAAACATAACCCTCCTTCTGGCGCAGTCGGGTAATTAAGAAAAAGGCGTGCTTTTTGTCTTGATTGAGATGCTGTCTACTTCTTCTATATCTGTATAACAAAAAAATTGGCCTACTTTCACTAATTTAAAAACTAAATGTTTGATAGCTGCGATAGCTGTAAGTTGTCTGAAGAAATAAAAATAAAGGATAATACCTATTTATCTCTGTATCGATGAAATTAGTTGAATTTTATGGTTCAAAGGTTCGATTTTCTTTAGAAAACGCATAACTACCGTCGATCAATTTACTAAGATTGATTGTGAAGGCGTGATAGAGTACCTAATTAATTCAGAGTTAATTAGATTTCTATACTTATTCGTTTATAAGCAAGATAGCTTATTTTTTGTGCATTAATATTTATAGGTCTCAATTTGCAGACAGAATAAAATTTTAATTCATCATCGTCATTACAGCCGAAAGACGTCCACTGCTGGTCCTTCAAAAGGGATACGCCATAATCGCCACGCTTGGCAGGCGGGTTGGCGATCGCAGTTGGTTGGTTAAATACTCAGAGAACGCTGCTGCCCATCCTCTGGTGAATCCCTTAGTCGCCTTTTACGACAACCATGAAAAGATATAGGGTGGTGCAATTCTTTACGTCCGGCACCACACGGAACAATTAAAATTGAAAATTTTAATTGGTTAGATATATTTTTTGTATGGATACATGTTTCATGAACGCGTCTATGCTTCAGCTTCACACCATTTCATTTGCATTTTTTTTTTTCCGCTCTCTCATACAGCTAAAATACGAATTTCGCGCTGAATAACTGAATGAGGGAAAACCCAATATTTATGCCGAGTAAAATTTCCATGTCTTCATCTAATTTGGGTAAACTATCTTAGGTTACTTGGCAGAATTTAACACGAAAAAAGAACTGATTACCCTAATTTCATGAAAAGGTTTCCTGTCCTTTGAAAACAGATTTCCGGGCAAATAAAGATAACTAAAAATGGTACCTACCTACAGCAAATTTGGCAGAGCGTTGGATGATTAATGATAATTTGCGAAAATGTCCACAACGGAACCGCGACGGAGTAGGTACCCGGACCGGGTTTGTGTCGCAACAATCTTTTCAACCCGCCATCAATCATAACAAGCTTTTAAAAAGACCCTCTGTTCCTGAGGCCGAGGCCGAGATCCGACATATTTTCTCATGTTTTACAAATAAGCGAATTAATTGCCTCCGGAAACGTAGGTATACAGAGTTTTTTCATATTTTTTAGAGTAAGTATGAGCTTATAAGTTGACAAGCGCAGTTAAAAAAAAAATTGAGTACTAGGTAATGACAAGCGTAAGACATCGATTAGGTAGGTTTATTGCGAAAAACTTTATACTGTCCAGCTCCATGTCATTTAGTGCATCTGCAAAATATTAGTGTGAAGACGACAGTTTTCAGAATTGTGGATCGAAGATGTATGTACCTACTAAAAAGTAGTCTTGTTTATTATTTCAGGAAGAGACTTATTAAAGAGACTACATTGGGAAGTGAAAAGCCCAAGTCAAATTTTACTCTGAAATGAAAAGCACAAAAGTCAAATCTTAGATTTTATTTAAGTACTTTTCACTTCCGAGTAAGGTGCTTTTCACTTCCGAGTCTATAGAAATATTTTTTAGGACTTACAGTACAGTAGGCTTTAAGTAATAAAACGAAAGGTACCTATATATTTTTTTTCAAGTAAAATTAAACGAGTAAACAAACGAAAGGGTTTATTTCAGTGAATCAAAGTGTAGATATCTAATATATATAAAGTAACTTAAATACCTATGTATATTACATCTAAGGTATAAATAAGGCTATGTCGTGAGATGTGAATATGCTTACTTTAAGGCAGTTCTGCATACCGTGCATCATTACAGCTACTATTTACATACTTAGAGCTAGATCTAGAATGTATAGAGACAAGAATTGGTCAAATTGCACGTTTCACACGTATTACACGTTAGATAAAGCGTTCCTTTTTACGTTCAAGCGAAATCTAGAGTAGGTTTAAAGTAAATTAGATTAAAGGCTGTTACAGAGAGGCTTATGTAACTAATATATTTTTAATATGAACTTTTCTGCAAGTTTTGGAGTCGTTTTACGGAGAATTTAATTGTAACCTTTGTTACTTATAAACCACAAAGTCATCGTGTATCTCATAACAAATACCTAATGACTTATTTTGATCTAATCGTAACGATTACGTATTATACGTATACATAAAATTCTTCGTAGAATGAATTGAACACATGCGTGGGTAATATCTAATTACATAAGCTAGATAGTTGCCCATACATTTTGATTATGTTTTTGTTATCGGCCGAGGATATTTATTTTATTGAATGTCCATAAACTGTGGTTAAACTAGGCCTTTATAATTAGATTAATTTATTACTATAGTAGTTCAGTTGTCCTATCATATTCCAGCACGCATATTTCTACTTAAGAGTCCTTTAGAGAAAGCTCAGTGCATCAATTCCTACGTTTTTGACAGAATTACTTTTAAAACTGATTAACGGCCAAAATTAATATCCAATCTATCCACGATTTGCCCTACTAGAGATAGGAATTTGACATAAGCTTATTATTATTTTATTATTAATTATTTTTTTTATTATTATTTCGGCGTTACACAATTTATTTACACTTTTACTATTTTGGAATTATACAATTTATTTACACATTTTTTTCTAATATTGCATTATTTTCTGTCATAGAACTCCAATGTGTATGAGATGGTTACAATTTTTTATAGGTGATTATAATAAGCTCCATACAAAATATGTAAAATTTTTATCTCTAGTAGGGTAAATCGTGGATAGATTGGTTAATTTTGGCCGTAACGCAGGGTGAGTTTCACCAGGCGAGACTAGTTCTGACTTTGACTTCTTCGGCGAGAAAAAAGAGACAAAATGACACTCTCCTGGCGAGCTTTTACAATGGCAGGTTCTTCGATATAATCGACAAGCGAATGATTTTCTTAGACCTATTAATTTCTAGGTAACACAGTTGTTAGTGTCCCAAAACGTACCAAAAACGGAACACATACAAAAATTGACTCGTTAGGGATGTAGGAATATTCTCGAAGTCTTTCAAACAATGACTGAATGTCTGTTTGTCTTCTTGTCAGGTGCATAGGGTTCTAGTTTAGCGGGTTCCGTGTTCAGGGCGCTGTAGTCGACGGGGAAGGGGGGCTGGGGGAGAGGGTCTTTGGGAGGCACTAGGACCCACTGGCCGGGCCCGTTGGGGTTCTTGCCCATCAGCCAGTTGGTGAAGCAGTGGACGTAAGTCCCGTAGTCCAGTATTAGGTAGCCGTTCTGTAAAAATAAAAGAATTAATTGAGTGAAACTTGTTGTTAGATAAGGATTTTATATACTGTACGGATTTTAATATTTAAGTAGGTAACTTTATCAATTTTTAGCTTAAACAATTATGTTCTCTGTTTCAAGTTCTAAAATTAGGATATCATACTAAAAGGACAGTTTGTTTTTCTAACATAATTAGAAGCTGCGTGGACAAATACAACTTGTCGAATGTAGATTATGTAGACGAAGTGCTGCGAACAATCATAGTGAAGCCAAAAACCATGCTCCTTCGTGAACGCTTGGCTACATATCAAGCTATACATTTCCCGTATAAGCTCACGTCTCATTGTACGAAAATCCTTTATAATGCATGTTCAGCTTGTACTGGATTTTTATAGCTTGATGTGTAGCCGTGTGTACAACCAGCGCTCACGCACACACATGCAACTCAAACCGTGCTCATGCTCACCCCTCTCAGTACACATTTCGCGGCATCGTCTAGTAAGCATCGCGAAAGCGGATATCCTTCAGGTGCATGGTGTGTGCGTGAGCGCCGGTTGTACAGGAAAGAGCACGGTTTTTGTTGGCTTCACTATGACTGTTCGCAGCACTTTGTCTATATTTTTTACTATGTCTGTGATGAAGATCTGTTCAACTCTATGGTAATATTTCAAAGGAGAAAGTACCTATAGACGAATGTAAAATAATGTAAATTTAAGCATAGAGTTTACTTTCACATCACCATGTTATGTGAAATGTCTGGCCATAAATAACATAGACAACTCACGCTAGTCATGCGATCGTAGGCCGTGTCTATGATCTCATCTACACGAGTCGCGTTCAGTCCGATGACCGACCTGTAGAAGGCTGCCAGCGCCTGTTTCGTTATAGCACCCGTACCTGTACATAAGGAATACAATTTAATAGCAACGCGTGTAAGCCTGTTGTCCCAGGAGGGTAGAAAGAGATTTATTACTATCGTACAGTGTTCGACGTTTCCGGTATTGCGATCCCGTGTGATATGGGGCGAGCCTACTGAAATTTACCAGGCAGAGTTCCAAATCTCGGGTTGCTACTGAGATATTTCTAAAATAACTGGCTTAATTAACATTTTGCCGGTCTGGGAATCGAACTCGGATCCGTTAACTTAGCAGCCATTAAACCACAAACTAATTAAAACCAGTAGCGGTATTTAAAAACAAATTGATTCTAGAAAAGTCGTTTTATTCTGTGAATGAATTATTATAATTATCTTACAATTTATTTCTGACAGCGACTGTGCTATGTGACCATATTTATTGAATTAGTAACTGTAATTGTAATATGTACGGTCGACCGCACGTTAGTGGTAACAATTTGACATTGACAGCGCCTTTATTTCGTAAGCAATAAGGGCGATTTTCTAATTCAAGTGTATCCACTGTCATGCAGTCGACTGTACGTACTTATTATGTTGCTCAAATAAATGCATTTCTTTTATTGAACGGATGGGCGCCATCGCTCATGGCCCGCGGTGGTTCCAAGTTCCAACTTGCATTTTGTACGAAAATGTTGCGACCCATGGTGGTTCCAACAAACACTTGACGGGTTAAAACTTTATAAATTCATTATAATAAAACAAAGTTTAACCGGATTAAATCGCGTATATTATTTAAATTGGTTTCCCTGACGTTTCGAAAGCTTTGCAGCATTTCGTGGTCGCAGGTAGACTAAGATGACAAGCGTCTTTACAAATATTTCGAAAAAATTATTTTAATCTACCGTACAATATTATTAATTAAAATCGTTTCGATGCACGCAGTAATCACTCACAATATCATT
This sequence comes from Asteroscopus sphinx, assembly GCA_949699075.1. NCBI lineage: Eukaryota > Metazoa > Arthropoda > Insecta > Lepidoptera > Noctuidae > Asteroscopus > Asteroscopus sphinx. Next base: position 11,487,316 of record OX453022.1, on the reverse strand, counting down.
ATCTTTTACAGTGTTGCGTGCTGTTTGGGACTTGATTATTTTTAGGACTGGGTTCCAAACAGGTGGTAGCTGCCAACCATCTTCTCTATTAAAATTAACCAGATGATTAACCATGATTTCCACCTGTTTGGAACCCAGTCCTAAAAATAATCAAGTTTTAGAAATATTTGTAAAGACGCTTGTCATCTTAGTCTACCTGCGACCACGAAATGCTGCAAAGCTTTCGAAACGTCAGGGAAACCAATTTAAATAATATACGCGATTTAATCCGGTTAAACTTTGTTTTATTATAATGTGTAGTGATCGCGAAAACCTAAGAAGTTCTTTATAAATTCATTGTTATTTTATTTGATTATTTTATTGTTAATTAAGTTTAAGAGTTTTTGTCTTACACATGTATGTCAACCAAGTAATTCACATGCTGTTAATTAACCAGTTAAATAGATGGATGAGAATAACGCAAACTACCAATAGCATTACATACTCTATTTTTGGCGAAATGAATGAATCTGAATCTACAAAATGTAACAACCCTGTTGTTCTGTGAGGAAACTACGTTATCAGTATCGATATTCATACGCAAGGACACAACTCATTTGGAAAAACTCTTCACTGATATAATCACTGAGTGAGTGAGTTTTGAGTGATATAATGACTTTCAATTTACAATTAATAATGATTTAATATTTATTTTTCCAAATGAGTTGTGTCCTTAGGTATGAATATTGATTTTGATAACGTACCTCACAGGAACAACAGGGTTTTTGTTACATATTGTATAGTAAGCTGAGGAAGTTTAATTATTCATTTAACAATTTATGCACACAGAAAGTTACAGAGAAAAAAAGTTTAGAAAAGTACAAGTCTAAAAGTACAAGGGGTTGAATGAATCTACGCGACCCATATAGCTCGGTCTACAGTGTGTTACATTAATATTGGCGTGTTTCAAATCAATCATCGTGACAAATGTAGCAGATAACTCAGCGTTTACCCCATATTGGTAAGATATGACGATGTTACTAAAGAAGCGAGATCGTTCGTTCACCTTAATATCTTCATGATAAATCGTTTTGGCTTTCTAAATCAGCATGACGGAAAATAGCAATTTGTTAAAAAACCTGTCTGTAACATAATGATGATACATCATGCGTGACTATCTTTGGTAAAATACAGTCTGATGTAACATATTGGATATTTAAAATGACATTACGCCTGTATTCCCCGAAGGCGTAGGCAGAGACATACACCCACATTTCGCCAGTTATATTATGTAGGTTGTTAGGTGGATATTTAATAAATCAAAATACTTGCATTACTTTCAGTTCCATTAGTAAATTGTACAAATATGAAGTCAAAGAACGAAACGCTGCACATTTTTAATAACGTCCAGTAAAATTTAGGTCACGTAACATCTATAAATATTGACACAGAATATTATTCCGATAACTCTTCGTGGAGGCGACGAGAATATCACGCTGTACTGCTTTAGATTTTCAAGTTAAAATAAAGGCAAAGGCAGACAATGGAAAAATAAGTGTGGCAAAGGATAGGTCGCGCTGCCTCGCTTCAATGTGCACCCGCTATGATTTTGGCTACAAATGTCGAGCAAGGCGCCAAATTTTTAAACCTTTGGAAAACAACCAAGCGTTCTTATTTTATTTCATTTCTGACTACTTATGGCACTATAAATTTAAACGTTATACAATAATATTACTTCAACGTGAAAAGAATTTAGTGTACAAGTTTATAGCATCGAAGAGCAAAAGTTGCAAATTACAGTCTTAGCACAATTTAATTTTGCACATAAAATTATTCAAGGGAAAATAATTTGAGCAGCAATTCAGCAACAATAGCGTCATTAACAAACATTCCCGTATAAATTACGACAATAATTTAATTTATATCTATACTATAATAAAACTGTAAAGGTCGAAAAGTCTGTACATTGAGTTTTTTTTCGCGAAAACCGGCTAGGGGGACTAGAAATAAGCTATAGAACACGAATCAATCGCTTAAAAAATTTATGTCTGTCTGTCTGTCTGTCTGTCTGTCTGTTTGTTACCTCATCACGTGAAAACGGCTGAACGGATCTTAATGAAACTTAGCATTTGTATTGGTATTAGTCCAACTTAAAATATAGGGTATGTTTTATCTGAATCGGTTGAGTAGATCCAGCGATACAGCTTGAACCCTCTATTGTATTAAGTTGCATACAAAGTAGAGGTCATGATTGTTGGTTGGTTGCAGGTTCCTAAAAATACTACTGGATTCTATTAGTATTATAGAAAATATAGAATAACATAACATAGCCCATCACTGTCCCGCTGCTGGGCATGGCCCTCTTCTTGGAATGAGAAGAGTTAAGGAACTGGATATTGTTAGTGTATTAGATTATCATAACATAATCAGCTCATTACCTACTGCCCCACTCCTGGGCACGGACCTCTTCTCGAAACGAAAAGAGTTAAGAAACTAGAAAATATAGAATAACATAACGTAGTCAACCCATTACTGTCCCACTACTGGGTATGGCCCTCTTCTCAAAATTAGAAGAGATAATGAACTGGATATTATTAGTATTCTAGAATAACATAACATTACCAGCCCATTACAGTCCCACTACTGGACACGGGCCTCTTCTCAGCATAAGAAGAGATGTGGTTAGTGTTATAGAATAACATAATCAGCCCAATTACTTCCCACTGCTGGGCACGAGCGTCTTCTTAGAATGAGGGAGTTTAGGGCTAATTCTATGAAATTCCATCACCTTAGCCGGTTGGTAGTAAAAACAAAATATAGAATGGTCGGTAAATAGTGTAATCGTCTGTGTAGGCGCTTATATGTATATATTTGAAGATATTGTGTTCATAATTATGACACGATGTTATTTTCCGACATCCACGCGGACGGAGTCGCGGGCACAGCTAGTTCGTAATAAATTCAAACTTGGCTCTTGATGCAAGACGAACATTTCATGTAGAACAAATAACGTGATACAGGGGGCCTGAGGGGCGTCTGACGTCAGTGCGGGAACTCGTCTGCGTCAAATTAATCCCGTCTATCAAGCCATCCCGGGAATCGACACACGTCACTTTTACCCCACTCTATTAACGTAAACAGGTCGGAGTTTACTTACAATCAAGCGGAAAACAAGAGTTTCTCGAGTTAAAAATAAGGGTGAAGTTAACTTTGTTTTGGCTGTGAGAGAGTCCAAAAAGTTTGGACAGTTGGGATGGGGATGAATAAATAAACTTGTGAGGGTTTCTGTGACGCGATGTGAGTGGCCTTTTATCCAGACGCTTTCTAATCTAACAACATGATCTAGACACCGTTGTTCCGTGTGGTGCCGGACGTAAATAATTGCACCACCCTCTCTCTTCTCATGGGTGTCGTAAAAGGCGACTAAGGGTTTCACCAGAGGATGGGCAGCAGCGTTCTCTGAGATTTTAAACAACCAACTGCGATCTCCAACCCGCCTGCCAAGCGTGGTGATTATGGCATATCCCCTCTCCCCCTTTGGGGGAGGCCTTTGTTCAGCAGTGGACGTCTTTCTGCTGAAATGATGATCTAGACACGATATAACTTGCAGTTTTCTTTAGTATTATGTCGGCCAAGTGTGTCGGCCAAACCTAAACCAGTGCACTTAACTAATTGGGTCTCCTTGCATTTTAATGCACCTTATTATCGAGAAAGTTGGCTTTTATAAAGTTCACAGAAGTTCCATACTCATGAGAAAAGGTTAAACTTAGGTAGTTAATACACATACTACATTTTTTATACTTACTCGTCCTATCAACCACATGGAACAGTATCTTGCAAAGGTATTGCAAATACAGGGGCAGGTCTGAAAACCGCTTCATCACGCTAAGGTGTAGCGCCCATCGTGCCAGCCATCCCTCTAGAGTGGTCCGGCCCGGTATGTTGATCCCGCTTGACTCGGGTCCACATACCCTTCTGTAGTAGGGTAGCTCACCCCATCTATGTAAATGATTAACTTAATTCAATTATACTGAAGAAAGGGTAAGAAAAATTTAAAAGGCAAAGTTGGGGCTCCGAGGCAAGGAGGGTTTTTTTTGCAAATATTATGGAATAAAGAAGATGAATGTGTGTAACAGATTTTACGGACACCAAATGCCATATAAAGTATAAAAGGTTTCGCGAAAGGCAGGGAATTTAATAAACAAAGCGAAGTTAGGACACGTGACTTGAAGGATGAATGCTGTTGGTAACTTGGTTGTGTCTAGTAATATTTCTTGCGCCACGGCTGTATCTGCAGTTTGCTGTTGTTCGTTTGTCGTAAACTTTATGGTTTCTTTCATTAGCTTCCTGCTTGAGCTGTGTAGCATTATTATATTCTCCTGTATCACAATACCAGTTGGTATAATTAAATCAGTCGGATTTTCATGAAAACGTCAGTTTGGAATATATACAGCCTACAAAATTGCAGATTACATTACAAAGTGCTCATATTTTTGCGCCACTTTCATGAAATGTCAGCAGCTGGCTGACATTTATTTTTATGTGATATCATAGTAGAAAATGACGGTTTAATTGCGTATTTGTTGGGCATATTTCAGTTCTGAAACCGGATTTCAAGACTTTACAGTAACATTAAAAAAACCGGCCAAGAGCATGTCGGGCCATGCTCAGTATTATAGGGTTCCTTAAGTAGGTGTAATTACAAACGAATCAAATCGAATATTAATCATGGCTATTATAGTTTTTGCAATAATCGGCAGCATTCGCGACTCAGAGCGTGTTGTTAGTAGCGCCACCTAGCGATAAATTCAAGAAGCCAAATTTAAGAAATGTCAAAGTAACTTTTTGTGATTTTAACAAATAGAAAGTAGCTAAAGGAGCATTATTTGCTACGATAATTTTTCTCTAAGGTCAATGACCTTTGAACTAGGACGTTTTAAGTATTTTTCAGTTTTCTCTCTATAACTCAAAAAATTACAATCACATTATAGTCGAAATAATTTTAAAAGAGAGTTTTCATAAAGGTCTATCAATGTGGAAGATTATAAGTTTCTACGTTGCATAGTTTAGAAATGGCAGGGGGGGGGACACATTGCAAGCCACTTTGGCGGTCTATATTTCAAAGATGGTACACCTGATAAAAAAGTGGTGTATGAAACATTACCTTCATTTTAGTAGACCTATTCAATGATATCCCACACGAGGGGGTGCAGTGAAAAAAAATTATTCATCCCCATTTCACATGTATGGACGCCACCCCTAAAATACGTAAAAACGATTTTTTTATTCTTTTAAAATTGAGATCTATATGTAGACTATTTTTTAACAAAATTTCATTTACTTATGTTTATAACTGTAGAAGTTATTAAGCTGTAAAGGATTAGGACAGACGGACAGACGGACAGACGGACAGATGGACAGACGGACAGACGGACAGACGGACAGACGGACAGACGGACGGACATGACGAAACTATAAGGGTTCCTTGTAGGACTTCGGAACCCTAAAAAGGATAAAGATTAACTTAAATTAGCTCAGGAGATTATTTCGAGTAGGGCGTCTTAATTTACGAGTCCTACTTTGCACTAGTTAGTTCATAAAATCTGGTTAGTTCGTCCATTCTATGCTTGACAAGTTTACTTACTTGGCTGGCAACGGATTGATGAAGTGGTCAATAAATTCTCGCTTCACTTCAAGCAGAATGTGGAACTCTGACGAATTTGGCGACCAGTCCGCGAAATGCGCCAACCGCTGTGAATTACGACGATAAATGAATTTAATTATTCTCTTCCATTATTCCGGCGTTAGTTATGTGAGGTTGAAGTGACTTAATGTTGAGTTTAGAAGCTTAATTTGTTATATTATTTGCCTTCAGCTGACGGTTTATTTGCCAGGTAGCTTGTCAGTCTCACCGAGTAGTGTTGACTTCGCCCGGAACTCGAGACCTTTTAAGGTGTAACTTCATTATGGACTTTTGAAGTAAAAATAGTAGGATTAGAGACTATTTTAAGGTACTCCAGAAGTCATTTTGTAAAATTACATTTCTATGAACGTTTATCCAAACACTAAGTCATCATCATCATCATCATCATTTCAGCCGAAAGACGTCCACTGCTGGACATAGGCCTCTAAACACTAAGTATAACGACATAATTATTAGATTCAATGGATGATTCAATGCAAGATTTTATTATTGTCATTCTACTTGGCTGTTAATGCTATTAGAGGCCTCACGCTGTTGCGGTTTTTTAATCAGTCAAAAAAAATGTAGCCTATAGGATTTATCAGTTCGGCTGCGGGAAAAAAATTGCGGCTGAATTGCGAAACTCCATTGGCTACATTTTCTGCCGCCAAAACTGCGTTGCAGTGCGTGCTCTGCTAGGCCATATAGCTATAATGTATTGAACTTCTCAAATAATGGCGGCAATTATCATGGGAACAACCATTTTGGATCTATCAAGGACAATTACGTGAGATATAACTTAGATGAAATGGATTTATTAAGACAAGATGTGACAAATTTGATACCTTCCTACCTCGAAGAATTGGTCGAAGTCAGTATCGATGATGACGTCATCCCGGTCATGGTCAAGCAGTTCCGTGAAGAATAGAGTCATCTTGTCTGTTTGCATGGAGCTGAGCTGGGCGAGGGGTTGCTCGTCTTCTAGGTCCAGACATTCTAGGTCTTCGCTGCACCGATTCACCCAAGTGGCTGTGAAAAATAGCAATGTTCATACGTTTCTAAATAAAATAAATAACATTAGCTTGACTGCAAAATTTATTGGAAGCAAAAGGGTTGGGTTCACAGCCATTAAATCCTTTATTGTTACCCTTTCGCTTTCTCGCAAGAAATAAGACGAAGGTAAACACCGTGAGGTTTCCGGGAAGAATAGGTTGAACCCCTCTTCACCATGGGTTTCGTGAAGGTCGAGTAAGGGATTTTGTCAAGTGGACCCCTCCACCGTCCACATCTTCCTGTATGTTGATAATAAAATACTGCCACCACTAATTAATCTGTGTGACGAACATGCTCGCCGTTCATTGTGACGAATAAATGAAGGCCATATTTAATAGTGGATGATTAGAGTGGTATGCCACTGGTCAAATTTCTTTGTCCAATCCAATTTATTTGACGATCAGTGTTTTTTTAAATACAGCGTTTGTCGAAAATCATCCAATTTCTTTGATCAAAGTCACATTGGACAAAGAAATTTGACCAGTGGCATACCACCCTTACCTACAGGCTTACTATCCTATCCTACAAAAAATATGTAGGTAACTGTTGTAGTATGGAGGTTTGTTTGTTTTCAATCACTCTGAAATCGGATGAAACACAGAAAAAATAATACAGAGACCATGTTCTTGATTAACACAGCACATTTTATCGACATACCACCTAGCTAGTGATAAATAAAGTTTTGTGCTTTATCAGTAATCACTGAAATTATGTAGAAGCATAAATTCTCCTTTTAAAATCATATATAATCATTAGTTGCTTTTACTGGCTTGGCACCCGCTCGTCACTTGGGGTTGACACTGAAAATCAGCGCTGTGTTGTGACTCACGTTACAACACAGCATCATGCTGAGTGTCACCCTCTTTGCCGCAGCTACGACATGCAAAGTTACTTTTGTCATGATATTACAACCATGGTATAATGTTTCATCAGGTATTCTCTTCCCGCAATGACAGCGCGATGCCTCCAAGCTACGTCACGATCAGTGCTGCTATTGATTGATATCTTCAATATACTTAAGGAGATTTTTGTTCATAATGAATATAAAATAAATTCCTAACTAGCCTAACTATTTGCTATCTCGTGTTATTCATCTAATTAGTTAATAAAGGAAACTATATTAAATTACTAGTTAAAAAGTGATTAGAAGAAAGTAAATGAAAAAATGCATTTTGCTCGGGTAATTTATTTTCACAAAGTGGCAGCACGTCAAACTGACAAGTGTCACGCTAACAGCTCGCTATTGGCTCCACGGCCGATGACGTAGTACGGAGGCAATCACGTGACCTAGCTGTCACGGAAAGTGACTACCTGGTGTAATTATACCATGTTTACAACAATGTATCACTGTAATTCCTAAAATGTACCTAATTAAGTTATTTTTTATGCGCACCTACCGCATGACGTCTTGTTGTGGCAATAAAATCATTTTTCTTTCTTTGACATCCTACAAAGATACTTAAAATTAGGTATCAATTATGGACCCTTTTGGGCACAACAAAAAGTAAGACTGAGGGAAGAAAGCTGAATAAGTTTTAGTAGATAGTGCTGAATAGAAACAAATATTTTGTCTCGAAAGGGTTACGAAAAAATAGACTAACAGAAAATACTTTCAGCGTATGCCAAAATGTTAGACTATCGATTACTCGATTGAAATAGAATGACAGTACGATTGTGTGCCTCCCTCGAGAATGGCGCTCACACCACAAATAAAACAAACTTTGGCCATGCATGAATTTAGTGCGGAGTCAAATAGTCGGGTCATATGATTTTATATTCACATTCACAGCTATTTCAGGTCTGGGACTCGCCATTGTGTCAGAGCTTTAAATGTAGATTCATACATATATTCGTTAGATATTCGTTGAACAGAAGATGTAAATTACATATCTAACCGATTTCTAACTTCACTAGAGGTTCTCTTAAAAAAATCGATAGGCAGTTAGGATAAATTAGGTCCTATTGAGAGTCTTAGATCGGGTATAAAGAGCACTACTTAGATAGAATGTAAGGACCGCCTAGTGCGGTAAAAGCCTTAAATTAAATTAGGTATGTACCTGATTCTATTAAAAATATAATTAAATACATGTGTAAATAAAAAAAAAAATCGTACATGTAAGAAATCAAATAAAAGCTTTATTATTATTATTATTTATTACTTAGATAAAATAAACATGTCGATATTTCTACCTAATTTGTAAAGATGAAAGAAAATACAATCTATAAAGCCAAACCCGCAATGCGATTATTACTCGCAAAATTTGTAAAACATGGAATAATACACTCAAAAAAATGAAGGCCTACTAAGAGATATTTTCTCCTAGTTGGCGCTAAATTAAATAAAACAACTATAATATTATGCATATCAAGGAAAGCTGAATAATTATAACATATAACTCATATAACTAACAATGTAGACACGACTATCAATTCTAACAGTTTTATATACGTTAATTCTATCATTATTAAAACCGCGGTGGAAAAAACATCTCAGTGCGCAAATAAAAACAGCGCGAATAAAAATCGCCGTGCGGGCTTGGCCTAAAACAACGGAGTATAAAGTTACTTAATAATATAAAATTTTAGATACAATGTAAGCAGTTACGCTACCTTCTTCTACAGTGTAAGTATAGAAGTAGACTGCCTCATTGGTCTTGTGGGAGCAAGCGCGACTGCTAAACGTAAGGTCTTGGGTTCGATTCCCAGACTGTGCAAAAAGGTGTTATGAGATTTTTCTGTCAAGAAAATTTCTCAGTAGAAGCCTGAGTCAGGAAGCTGGCGGTGCTACACCCCGTGCCTCGGAGAGCACGTAAAGCCGTCGGTCCTGCGCCTGATCTCTCTCCAGTCGTGTCGGATTGTCCCATAGGATTATGAGAGTGAGGGAATAGAGAGTGCACCTGTATTTGCGCACACACGTATGCACTATAATATGTCCCGCGCAGATGGCTGGTCTCCATTAAGATTGGCCGCCGCGATCGAAATTAGGCCGAGAGGACATTATTAAGTATAGAAGTACATTTAGTACATCCTAAAGTAGCCCAAGGCAACATTTAGGTAACAGAACGGATGTAACATAGTTACTAGATGAGCTGTAGGAATCCATCGGGAACTGCCTTAGGCACTGAATAAATGACGATCGTCCCTCATGGCTTAACCTTCTCGTTGAGGAATATGGGAACAAAGCATAATTACATTACTACGCCAGACAAAGGAAACTTAAAGTGGAATGTAAAAGAGAAAGAAAGAAAGGAAATGGAAGTGTGTATTTTAGTTCGTATATGGCGAATGCCTTCAATATTTCCGGCAACTCTGCTCGATGTTTCAATTAATTGAAAATATTTCTGTGAAATATTTCACATGTGTTTTGTAGTCGTTCGTTCGTTCGATCAGTTTTGCTGACAAGTATACGGAGCATAATAATTTCTAGAATGTTTTATGGTTTTCTGTTTGTGTTCTAAATATTTTGTGAGTTTTTGTTTTCATTGATTTTGGTAACTAAATAAATCAATAAAAATAAATTGTAGTTCTTGCACTACATCGATTTTCCGACGGTCAATAAAGTCATAACTTTAACCTATATTAAATAGGTTAAAGTTATATTCATTTCATGATCCTAGCTAAAACTAGACCATTTGAAGTAAAATATTATCACAGTTGTATTGTACTGTTTTAAGAACGAGAGAAAGGGTGGCTTTCCATCAAATATATGCGACGAAACTAAGTGGTGAGCAAAGTAAAAACTCACCAATAGGGTCATTTGATTTTCATAGCTTAGCTCAAGTTAGCTCTGGTGGAAAAGGGTTTAATGATGCGAAGTTTTTTAGATGCCACCTGAAGAGAGGGATGCGAGTCAGAGTGACACACCTTTTTCTTCGCCGCAATTCGATACCCGACCGCGCTGTATTGCTTCGTTTGTACCGCGCATCTTCCTCGCACCTCACGCAAAGCGCATCTTTCTCGCATATTTTACCCGCTTCGCTACACCACTTACCTGTGGTGGAAACTGACACATAATTTCGTAACTTAGCTTTGCTCTCACTCATCGCTCAGCTCACACATAGCTCTGTTGAAAAGGCGCTCTTATGTTCTGAAGAGAGCTCGTAAGTTGTTGTGATTCAACATTTTTTTATGCTTCAATTGTCAATTAAAATGAACACGCAATCCAAAAAACCAATAGCATGTTAAAAAAACCGTTAACGTCACAACTAAACGGTGTCGATAACCCTTTAACTAGGTATTTCCTTGTTAACCGGGTTGTCTGTCGAGTGATCTATTTACCTAAACTAAATAGAAGTGAGGCGTTGTATTGTACTACACGCATGCCAGAACATTGTACTCCCCATGGGGTGTTTATAAAAGTAATTGCTATGCGGCATAATTCTGTTTGCTGGTTATTTATTAGTGTTGGGTAAATTACTTTCTTACGTGAATTTTGGCGATTGTTAAAGAGTCTTTAAAATTAATTAAAATGACTATACAAGTTTTCTTAAAGTCTAGGAATATTCTTGGCAACCACAATCAGGTAAGTCGTCGATAAAAATACAATGCACCTTCAATACTCACTCAATCGATTGAAATAACTAGCTTTGCATACAAATGTCTGGTAGAAAACGCCTATGGCGTTAAGACCGCCTTTGTACACAGTTGTGAATAAAGGATCAAATAAATAAATATTTGCTTTCCCGATGCTTACTGGACGATGCCGCGACATGGGGTGAGCATGACGGTTTGAGGTGCAAGTGTGTGCGTGAGCGCTGGTTGTACACGAAAGGAACATGGTTTTTTTGGCTTCACTATGATTGTTCGCAGCACTTCGTCTATATTTTTTACTAAGCCTGGTACATCCACTATTCAGCGCCCAACAAACAACACAGAGGCTAAGAAGTCGGCATAGTTTTATTAAATCGGCAGTGGCTCTTCCACGGTGCCCGGCCGAGGCCCGTCGTAAACTGTGGCTTAAGACACTCCCACCAATCTCTGACTACATCCAGCCTAGTGAGCATCTTCTTGCGGGGTATAACCTTCCCTGGTCCACTTGGAAGTCACTCAACCGACTTCGAACCCAAGTGGGAAGATGTAATTATAATCTTGTAAAATGGGGTTACATCAACAAAACGGCTACAGCGTGTACCCACAGGTATGACCCTCAAACTATGCCTTTCCTCTTATCCTGTCCTTTGTGCCCCAACACCTGCACCTTAAGTGACCTCTGCGCCGCCACTGATAACGCCGTAGAGGTTGCAAAGTTTTGGGCTTGCCAAGTCTGACAAAAAATCAGTCGTACCACTGACACGAAGAAGAAGAACTATGCCTGTGGTCCTATGGCGAGGAGCTGGCAAGAAACTCCATGGATATCTACTCTTTAAATTACAGTTTAACTATTGAATCAAGCATCTATCACCAATAAAAATAATGTCTTTTTATTTTCTTTCACTGTGCAATAAACCATTTTTGTTTCTTTCAATAGTTTCTGTGGTTCTTTCACCAACTTTAAATGACTTCAACCTCGTAAAACTCACTCTTACCACGTTCACGGAAGACTCACGACAAAATTCAGGTGTAATTTAAATTCAGGGTTTGCATCCACATCACGACAAATTTCCAGGAAAAGATCTTCAAGAGGGACGTGAAGATTACTTATTAAACAAGCGGTAAGATCCTGCTCGTTTTAAGGGTGGCCGAATTATTGCGCCGCACTGCGGAACCCATTGTTTTGACAAAATTTCAAATTGGAGGAAACGTACCCTTTCTCTCTCGGACAATGCTCAGCATTTGTTTTAAGTTACGGATTTAACTTCGTGGATAAATACGATGTGTTTTAAACAATGACTTTTAAAAATTTTGGAATTTGTGTCTGTCGTCAGCTAATTGGGAAGCCGTGTCCTAATTCTGTTGAAGCAGGCGGATTTCGTGAACATATATTTTACCTATAATTGAAAAGGCTTTGAACTTAACATATGAGTAACAAAGCACCATAAATTGAGTCCAGCATTTCTGCAGCTTGGAGAAATTAATATTTAAAATTAATTTATGGAGCAGAACTAAAATTAAATAAAACAAAACGAGAAAGGGATTGCCTATTAATTATTGCACTGAGGGAAACTAAAGAAGACACAGCTAAACAAGAAATTAACTCACTCAAAACACAACCGTTTGGAATCCTGTCGTACATTTTCTGTGAAGAATCGTACACTATTGCGAAATACCGAGATTTGCGGCAATTTATAAACGTAGACTTAGGTACTGTTTATATTAGGATACCACTAACTTGATGAGAAAACATTTGACGCAAGAGATAATAATTTTAAATTGTATAATCTTTGCTGTTTACCTGTGAGATATGTCACACACGTTTTGCAAATATTATGCTCTTGGGGGCACGGCTGTGTTTATTTGTATAATACTTTAGCTGTCTGCAAATTGGATGTAGGTATGACGTAAAGTAAAAAATTATACCATAAACGTGTGAGCTCTTAAATATTAGCTCTTGCAGAATTTCCCCATTTTCTAATCGGATTTAAGTCATAATAACACTTATTAACTCTCATCATATTATGGGACTTAAAAAGACGCTGCGTTCATGTAACTGGAAAATTGGTTTATTTCAAGCGCATTACATTTTCCCGTAGAATGACGTGTATTTCAGGCAAGTCTATTATTTGAACTCGTAAACTGTACCCTCGTATTTTTCCATTCAGACAGAGGCTTTCAGTAAAGTTCACCGAGTCGTACCGACTGCCGAGCACTCGATGTGCTTCATGTAATCTCGCTTCGAAGTTTTGTGACAAAAATAAAAGAACTTAGAAATAGATAACATTATTCAATGCACCTGCAGCGCGTTAGAACCCCCGCATACTAGAGACCAAACCCAATTATATTATGTTACTCTTTGGACCAAACTGTCCGCAGATGTTGGGTGATACAAGGACGTCGTCAGCCAATGGGCTGGGGGAGGCAAGGTGTGATAGACGATATGAATTGTGGGTAAAATAACTACAATTTGTAAAGTTTTAATGGTTTACTACAAGAAAAAAAAAACTTAATTTAAACACAATCCATTTCGGTTTTTTGTGTTTTCTACTACTTTATTATAATAAAACGAGTTTAATCGGATTCCATCGCGTTTATTATTTAAATTGGTTTTCCTGACAATTCGAAAGCTTGGCAGCGTTCGTGGTAGCAGGAAGACTAAGATGACAAGCGTCTTTACAGATATTTATAAAGATATTTTTTATTATTTAAAATAGTTTCGATGCACGCAGTAATCACTCACAATGTCACTACCTTTTACAGTGTAGCGTGCTGTTTGTTTGCTTGCGGTTTAAATTGTTTTATTATAATGTGTAGTGATCGCGAAAACCTAAGAAATTATTACTACTTTATTATTAAAATCTTCTAGGTTCGAGTCTCTAGGGAGGGCCGCTGCCCCCCGTAGATCCTTGGGGTGACAGACTCGATTTCCCATACAAATATTATAATTTGTATGGGAAATCGAGTCTGCCAGTGTGCACACTGATTAAGAACCCGACTGTAAAATCGGCCGATTAAAAGTCTGCAGTCTGCGGGGAGTTTTACCATTCCCGGAATTCCCAGATTAAGCCAACATTGTTAGCAAGTTCAAAAGTCTAGTTGCAACTTTGTAACATTAACAAACAGAGCTTTGTATTTACATAGACTACCGCTTGCTCGGAAGCTGGATTGTTCGGATTAATATTTCATGAATGAACACAAACGAATCAAACGTTAGTTCGTTCCGATATTCCTTTATTCAGTTCGGATAAAGAAAGAATAAAATATGACCACTGCTCGCTCCAGGCTCCGCTCTTGTCGAATTGTGTAATATATTAACATTATTAAACAAAGCGGCTGAAAACCTCTATTTCTGAATTTAGTGGCGGTTTTCAGGAGCCACAAAACACTACACGGTAATTTATTCTCTATCTACGGTAACTTATCAATTTTGTGAAAAGCATGATCTAATAGTTAGAAGACATTTATTTAAATAGGTACTGTAACATAAGTCATAAATTTACAAACGTATATCTTTTTAAGATTAAGTGAAAAGGGATCTCGGCACAACCATTTTGTAGTCTTGAAACCTTTAGCTTGATAAATGGAGATTACTTTTGGGTCCTTCTACTTTTTTTCACACGCTTTTTATTTCGTTTAGTCACCTTTCGCGGGATCGTTTCTCCTTGTGATTTAATGTTACGAATCATCATATTCTTGAATTTGTAGAATCCTTCCTCTTTGATGTTGCTCGTCCTCGTTCGCTTATCGATTTCGTCATAGCCCGACGGCGCCTCATCCTTCTTTACCTTGCTATCGTCTTGTTTGCTTTGCCTTTGTTTGCCTTTGTCTTTCCCTTTTATTTCCTTCGTCATTATTTCGGGTACGTTATGCTGTGGCTTTGAATTGCATAAAAATCATCATTTTATTAAGCCTACGGGATTCTAGTAATTTAATTGTCAGTGTCAGAAAAACTTGACATCTTACGAAGTATAAATATATTTTTTAATCTAGTTGACTGTGAGTCAGGTATATCCACTGAGGTAGTAAGGCATATTATTACAGTGGATATATCATGAAAAGTTCCGAACGAGCCGCTATGAAGAGGCTCATAAAAGTTTTGAAGAAGCATTTGAGAAAACTATTTATCGAGTTTAGACATAATTTTAGGAAAGGCGACAAGCGTGGAATTGGATTAGGAACTTTTCTTTGAAAGGCGTTAATTTTATAGATTTTTCTTTGCTGAAGTTATCATGGATAAAATATAAAATGTCATTTCCGTGGGAAATGCAATAATTAAGTCGTGTATGACCAAAGTTTGTGATGTCGAATTTTCAGTTTTATTAGAAACAAGGAAAGCAGCTTACGCTTGTTATTGATATTTTACTGAACTATATTTTATTTTTTGCATACTGGAAGCGAAACTGGCTGGAAGGCGCAGCGTGGGTAGGCCCCCCACAAGGTGGACCAACGACTTGGTGAAAGTCGCGGGAATCCGCTGGATGCCGGACGCGTAGGACCGGTCGTTGTGGCGATGCTTGGGGGAGACCTATGTGCAGCAGCGGACGTATTTCGGCTGAAATGATGATGATCCATGCTTCGACGATAATATTTCGCTGTAGTATTATCGTTTCAAGTAAAAAGGTAATTTACAGTTTTCTATTATTGCGATTCCTTTGGGATTTTGTTATTGGAATTTAGTTTTCAGCAGGCATTTCCGCCGATATTTTACGTTCTATGGATACGTTTGCGTGAAAAAGCCGATCACAACTATTTCTTTTTAAAATTCAATACACGCAAAGGGTCGAAGAAACTCGACGGAAAAAACTGTAGTTCAGGAGTAAGTGTAGCGACACACTGCTGAATGAGGCGACCGAAGTTGGGTAATTCTGTGTCGATGCATTATTCGGTAAATGCAATGAGATGCCGATGAATGCCGATTTCATTGCAAATGCAATGAAACACAAAGACAACTATCACGCACAACGATATTTAGGTACTTTGTGTCGGAATAAGTAGATTCCGATAAACCGACGCCATTCAACGTGATGTGACAATCTTTATTAATAATTTCGAAGATTCGGCTTCATAAGGGAGCTCCCTCACCACGAGCTTTCGCATTTGTAGCCCCATTTGCTTATGTTCAGCTTGCACCTGCCTATCTGGGTCTGCAGACGGTTTAGGGACTCCCAAGTAGGCCATTGGTGATTGATTATGACTTGCGGGGAGCTTCCCACTGGGTTGGATATAATTTGCAGGTGGAGGTAGTTCTGGAAGACCACAGTTTTTGACGGGCCTCAACTTGACAACCTTGCCTTGCTGACTTAAGAAAACTGTGGCGGCTCTTTAAGCGTTGCTTGGGTTGGTAGCTAAGCGCCAAATAGTGCCTTCCGGCCGCGTGGTTCGATCGCACAGTTCGATTAATCGAACGACGAGGAATTTCAAATCCTTATGGTGCGATCAATCGAACTATGCGGATTTCTGAATCCTTGTCGTACGATTCCAAAGTCGAACCATGCGGACTGACATTTTCCAAGTAGCGTGGTACGATTGATCGAACAACGAGGATTTCCCAGGTCCTCATATTACGATCGGTCGAACGATGCGGACTTCTGAATCCTTGTCGTTTCTATACATAGTCGAACTAAGAGGAAAGTGATAAAATTTAACTATCATTTGGATTTGTCATCATTAGTCAATCATTTATAAAATAACTTTTTAGCAATTTTCTTCGTTTAGTTTAAAATAACCATAATTCATTTTATACGTTATTGGATATTTTTATTGATAGTTCTGATAATAAGCTGTAACAAGAAGTGAGTTTAGGTTCTAATAATGAGTTCAACATGCGATCTTGTTTTTTTATAGTAAAGGATGGCGAAACGAGCTAAAAGCCCACCTGATGTTAAGCGGTTTCCTTTGCGTATAACAAGCGAAATAGTGTATGTCTTGAGTCTGACTCTTGCTTTTTTTCTCCACCGCAAACTTTTGGGGGTGTTCTTGGAAATGGCAGTTTGAGCGGCGTCGGAGTCGGAATCTACTGTGTTGCGGGTAATATAAAAATCATCATTATCATCATCATAATTTCAGCCGAAAAACATCCACTGTTGGACAGAGGCCTCCCCCAAGCATCGCCACAACGACCGGTCCTGCGCTTTCCGCATCCAGTGGATTCCCGCGATCTTTACCGTCAGTCCACCTTGTAGGGGGCCTATCCACGCTGCGCCTTCCAATATAAAAATATTGCAAGCATACTACCCCAATACTGAAGTTCGGTTGCATAATTTCGGTATAGTGTGTCGTTACACTAAGCTGAGGAAACAATCGATATAAGAATACGGGTGTTATGCGTGCTACAGAGTCGTAGTCGCCACGGCTCGGAACAAATCACGGCAACAATGCCCCGTGATATTTCTCTCAAGTTTTTGTTATGGCGGTCGTAAACACTTTACTACAATAAACAAATGAAAATGCCGGATGAAACACGAACGTGCGTTTTAATTATTTATGTATAAAAACGTGAACGAAGCCTTATTTTGTTAAAAGAGGCTTGTTATAAAAAGAAGCATTATTGTCGGGACTTTAGTGCGCGTTTTACATTAAATAATTAACTTTGCCGGAATCGATATTCCATTAAAAAATATCCTAACCGTATGCATGCTTTGACTCTTCCTTCCCGTTGTATAAACTTTGTAATGAGTCTTTTTTTCAAACGGGGCTAAGAATAGAGGCTCGCTGCCAGAATTTAATTATTTTCCTCCCCACTGAACATTGTTTTCTCTTTTATAACTATCCTATTATAGCTTATTAAGTATATGTATGTATTGTGAATCATGTCAGTATTTTTTTTGCAGAAAAAATATTAATTTGTTAACCGACTCTATGCTTTCTTGGACTTGCTTCTCTTACTATGTCAAAGTAATTAATTAAAATCCGGGCGAAGAAAAATAAGACAAAGGAAAGTTTTGAATTATTATTAAAAATATTAATATTATCCGTAACGAGATTATCCGGAGAAGAACCGGAGTGACCGACATAGCTTGTAGGATCAGTAAGCAAAAGTGGCAGTGGCATACTGGCATGGCCATGTCTGTCGAAGGACCGATGGCCGCTGGCGCAGACGAGTCCTTGAGTGGAGACCACGAATTGGCAAACGCAGTGTAGGGCGCCCCCTGCCAGGTGGAACGACGACCTGATGAAAGTAGCCGGGGGGACTGGATGCGGAAGGCGGAGGACCGAGTGTTGTGGCGCAATTTGGGAGAGGCCTATGTCCAGAAGTGGACTGCGATAGGCTGAGTTGATGATGATGATTAATAAAGTATAGATACACAGACTGAAGAAATAAGGTGATTACTACTTTTTTTTTTTTCTTACTAGCAGCCCGGAGTCTGGATTTGTGCCCGGTCAATGGCAATAGGCTCGCCCCCTATTACATGGGACTATAACATAACTGGCGAAATGTGGGTGTACTATTACACCTCTGCCTACCCCTTCGGGGAAATACAGGCGTGATGTTATGTTATGTTATGTTGTGTTGTTTTTTTATTAGAACATAAATTTATTGGTACATGTCTTTGATTATATATTCCTTTTTCCTTTGATCTGAGGTACATGTACATAGACATGGATGAAAAAGTATAGGTGCGATCACCACGATCCTGATAACGTCGATCTACTAATAAATTAACCCACTCTTCAATGTCCCATTAATGGTCTATTAATTGGTACACAATATATAAAAAAGTTCCGTGTGGTGCCGGACGTAAAGAATTGCATCATCCTATATCTTCTCATGGGTGTCGTAAAAGGCGACTAAGGGATTCACCAGAGGATGGGCAGCAGCGTTCTCTGAGTATTTAACCAACCAACTGCGATCGCCAACCCACCTGCCAAGCGTGGTGATTATAGCATATCCCCCCAACATATGCTTGGAGGAAGCCTATGTCCAGCAGTGGACGTCTTTCGGCTGAAATGATGATGATGATGATGATTATATCAAAAAACAATGCCTAAATATAAATTACCGTACCTGAATTACATAATGCTAAGTATGAAATAAACTTGGTTTAAGTTAAGCGTGCGACTAATAAAATACCAAAGGACAAACTTCGAAACGTTATTAAAATTCAAAGGCCCTTGCTCAACAAAGTTTGTGGTTGGTGTTGCCAGATTTAACTTGTCAAATTTCGGGAAACGGGTTTAAAATCAAGGTATTATAATTTTTTTAGGACAAAAGGAGAAAAGAGGAAAGGCCTTGTTTAAATAAAAAAAAAGGATTGGCCCTTTTTCACAGCATCATCCAGTCTCAAACTAAGCAGAGCTTGTACTTCTTCTTTTTTTTTTCTTTCTTTAGAGCTTGTACTATGGTTACCAGACAATGGATATAATACTTATAACCCCTACTTCGATATCACCAGAAAAAATAAATAGTGGTCTCTGCTCATCATTATGAACAATTTTTAAAATGGGACCAACCCTGATATTGCGAAAAAAATATCAGCTGATCCCTACATTTTTGTTCACATAAATCAACAAAATGTAGGGATAAGCTGATATTTTTTTCGTGATTTCAGGATTGGACCTATAATAAAAGTTGTTCATAATGATGAGCAGAGACTACTCTTAAATTTTTTCTGGTGATTAAAACATAGTGTTGTATAGGTACCTACTTTTATTGTAAATACAAACTTTAAATACATAAAAAACACTCAGACCAACACAAACACCGTCCATCTCATAAATATTTGTGTCCTTTGGAAACCGAACCTACGAATTCGTGATCAGCAGTCTGACACTCGAACCACTAGACCAGAGACGGCACGGCGTCAAGATTCCATTATCTAACAATGTTTTTCTGAAAAATGGCTCTTTGTTTTTATTTCCGAAGAAAATAATGATGTCCTGCAGATATCGAGACACCTGGCTACACTGCATACCTCAGCTTGTAAGGTGAAAACTTATGGACAGCTTCATGGAATAAATATTACTTTCTTGAAAACAAAGGAGTACACACGAGAAATACGTTGAAATAAAAGCATTAAAGGAAAGTTTTCAAACAATCTTGGATTATACTGCAAGACCCAAATTAATATGCAATCTCTCCACGATTTGCCCTACCAGATAGGAATTTGACATAAGCTCCATACAAAATATGTCAAATTTCTATCTCTAGTAGGGTAAATCGTGGATAGATTGGATATTAATTATGGCCGTAAAGGTACTTTCTGTGGAAAATATGGTATAGAAACTACCATAATGTGAATGAAAACGCAAAAAAGTTTAAAATGGTTTTCAATTATAAATACTGTAGAGGCCGAAACTAAGCTTTATTTGCTTTAAAATTTCAGTAGTCAAATGTCATCATCATCATTTCAATAGGAAGACGTCCTCTGCTGGACATATAGGCCTCCCCCAAAATGGGAGGGAAATGCTATAATCGCTACACTTGGCAGGTGGGTTAATGATTATTTATTACTTATTACCCAACTGTGCGACAGCAAAGACAGGGTTATGTTTGTTTGTTAATTTATTTCCACAAAAAAAAAATACACGTTTGGCAGATACAGTGTAGAACTTAGGTAAACCAGTTTAGGTTTTTCTGTACACCGCTTGGTCCGTCGATTGCAGTTGATTGAATAAATACTCAGAGAACGCTGCTGCCCAACCTCTGGTGAATCCCTTAGTCGCCTTTTACGACACTCACGAAAAGAGATGGGGTGGTGCTATTCTTTGTATCCGGCACCACACGGAACTCGAATGCAATTTTGATTAACTAAGTGGCACTTGCGCCCAAGAAATAAGCTATTGTAAGTCATTGACGTCATATGTAAAGCATTCGCCGAATTTCGTGCTCTTTATTAAAAGCGCACCTCATTTTAAAACAGAATGAAGATTTCCATGCAAAAACGAACGCGGTAAAGTTGATCATGGAGAAAATTGTAATCAGTAGATAAATTATGTCATTTTCATTATAAATATGTATTCTCTCGAAGTGCTTATTGAGTATCGATCGGTCTGAGTACTCGACAAAGGCTCGTCCTTCCAATAAAAGGATTCACTTAGCCTTATTGTTACCGTTGAACGATTATGAAGACCATTTCATTACGATGGAAGTACCTAGTAAAAAAGAGATGGGGCGTTTTTGACCCAGAGAGGGTAGAAATGAATCTTGTCAGTTGATAGGTTGACAATTTTACTTGCGATTCATGCGTGGCAACTTTCCGAACAAACTACGCCTTACATTTTGACGTCATCATTAAAAAATTTTTTTTTAATCAAATGTACTTTACAGCTTTTGTTCCTGCAGTTAGAAACAGCACAATAAGGCAGTTTTGCGGGTTTTTGTTACAGTATTTATAGAAACAAGTCATAAGGCGTGCTGAGAAAGGCTTTGAAATATCCAGAACTATGGTGCATGGTGCTGCCACGCGCGCCCTGCCCACTTGGCCATTCTATCTATTTCTGTGGGTTGAACCCACAGGTTTAACCCCTAACTTTACGCTGCGTTTATTCTTATATTTTCTTCGAATCCGATTTTGACGGACAGTAAATGCATATGTGGGCCACCACAGCGCCACCGCAGCGATGGGTCGACGACATTAGACGGCACGGAGGTCATGACTGGATGAGTCGGGTACAAGACCGCCAGGAATGGAAAAGGAGGGAAGAGGCCTACATCCAAGACTGGCTAAGTGACAGGCTCCAATGATGACGATGAAACGCATATGCATATATACGTAATAATAATAATACAACTTTTACTGTCTCATTTACAGTCAGTGTGCTAAATAAACTTTTTTTAAATAATGTTTATTCTTATGAAAACATCATTAACGTAGCAGCATACAAAAAAAAATCATTTTTCATAAATAATCCATATACCTAATAGACTGCCTCGTTGGTCTAGTGGTTGCAAGCGCGACTGCTGAGTGTGGGGTCCTGGGTTCGATTCCCGGGTCGGGCAAAGTGTTATTGGGTTTTTTCATTAGGAAATTCTCAGTAGCAGCCCGGAGTCTGGATTTGTGCCCGGTCAATGGCAATAGGCTCGCCCCCTATTACATGGGACTATAACATAACTGGCGAAATGTGGGTGTACTATACACCTCTGCCTACCCCTTCGGGGAAATACAGGCGTGATGTTATGTTATGTTATGTGTTGTTAATAGGCAACCTTAGTTTGATAAAAGACTAAAGGTACTTTTATTACAAAATTACACACTGAAAATGTAATTTTTTGGTTGTGTTAACGGAACGAAATGCAAACTGTGGTATTATAATAAAACATATATATCGATGTAATAAAACAAATTTAACCGGATTACATCACGTATAGTGGTTAAATTGGTTTATTTGCTGCGTTCGTGGTCGCAGGAATAAACATGCCTTAGACAAACCCAACCATTTTCTTCGATATGATAAACCACAAGTCCTGGTGAGGAAAACCGATAAGTACCTAGAATGCTACGTGAGGCTATTGAAATAAAAAAAAACATCCTATATTTAATAGAGAAGATGGTTGGCAGTTACTACCTGTTTGGAATTCAGTTCTAAAAATAATGAAGTCCCAAACATCACGCCACACTGTAAAACATAATTATACTGTGAGTGACTACTGCGTGCATCGAAACGATTTTAATTAATTAAAAATTGTGAGGTGTTGTGATCCTGCAACCACGAACGCTGCAAAGCTTTCGAAACGTCAGGAAAACCAAATTAAATATACGCGATGTAATCCGTTAAACATGTTCAATTGCATTGTCTGTGATATTGCTAAGATCAGAATAAATGCAGTAGAAATGAGAGCTTTGAGAAGTATGTGTGGTGTAACTTTGAGACATAAAGTAAGGAATAACATGATAAGGGAGCGTTGTGGAGTGAAAGAAGATGTAGTGACAAAGATTGAGAAAGGTATGTTAAGATGGTTTGGACATATAGAGAGGATGGACGAGAGGAGATTGACGAAACAAGTATACGAAGCGAGTGTGGATGGAAGAGTTGGAAGGGGACGACCTCGGCGAACGTATCGCGATCAAATCGCGGATGTTCTCAAAAAATGCCAGGTTAAGAGTTCTCTAAACCGACGAGCATGCATGACGAGGTTAATGGACGTAGATGAAGCGAAAGAGGTGTGTCAGGATCGTAGCAGGTGGAAATCCATAGTCTCTGCCTACCCCAATGGGAAACAGGCGTGATAATATGTATGTATGTATGTATTGCTAAGATCGCTCAATGTGCAGGTGTAAGAGCAAAGAGAGCAGGATAACAGACGTGGCATTGATTGAGCATCAATGCCACAGGTGCTGTGTCCGTCTTGTCTATGTAGCACTATTTGCTCATGTTCAGCTTGTATTTCAACTTTTATTATAATGTGTAGTGATAAGGAATGAATATGTAAGAAGGAGTCTGAAAGTAACGCCAGTGACAGAAGTTAAGTAGCAATAGACTGTCATGGTATGGACATGTGATGAGGAGGAATGAGGAGCATGTTACGAGGAAAGTTTTAAGTATGAATGTTGATGGCTATAAGAAAAGAGGGAGACCGAAGAAAATATGGATGGATTGTGTGAAAGATGATATGAATAGAAAGAAAGTGAACATGGAGATGACGGCTGATAGAGATGTATGGAAGAAAAAAACATGCTGCGCCGACCCCAAATAAATTGGAATAAGGGCAGGAGGATGATGATTATAATGTGTAGTGATCTCAAAAATCTATGAAATTATTATGTAAACTGTGGTAGTAACCACATCCTCAAAGAGAAAGAAAAGAAAGAAAGAAAGAAAAAGATTTTATTCTTGCGTTCCATAACTCCATTTGACGCACACACTACAATACTTATACATAAATACTTTACAATTCCATGACAAATTAGTATAGTTTTACAGTTAAATTGACAACTGACAACACTGGACATAAACAATACATGATCTGTGGTTATAACGGTACATCATCTAATCAAATCTGTCCCGCTTTAAAAATAAAATCGAAGGATATATTTACCAATATCTTGTATTGAGCCAACATACGTTAAAGGGCCTTTAAAGGATCTTCCGTGCAAGCAAATAATAACGGGATATATAAAATAACACGGGTACCGCTGATGTCACCACGTAACACATATTTTAACCTTTATTTTGATAGGTTTAAACCTTGTAATAAAACGGTAACGGGTTCACATAACTGATAATTTTAATAGCTTTAACCGATGTAAAATGGCGTTTTGAGTCGGCTCTTGTTTGAACACTTAATAAAAATCAACACCAAAATTAAAAGCACAGAGATAAGGCTATATGTTTTAACGTAAACAATTATGATGCTAATTATTTTATAACTTTTAACGCATTTACGCTTGCGAATTTTTCTTTTCACAATTTAAATCTTTTAATTATGATGCTTTTATTTCCGAAGTATATTTTATGTCAACACGATTACGTAAAAGAACCCCTGCCTTCTTTTACGTAATCGTGTTCAACATTTTTTTTGCTGTTTTTTTATTGTAGGTTTCATCATCATCATTTCAGCTGAAAGACATCCACTGCTGGACATAGGCCTCCCCCAAGCATATGTTGGGGGGATATGTCATAATTGCCACGCTTGGCAGGCGGGTTTACTACACTGAAAAAAAAATACTGATCTAGTTTAGCTACTTCAAAAATTGCCAAATTGTAATTAGCAGAAACCAAAAACTGATTTGCTGCACATCTCAAACTAGTTAGCTACTAGTAGCGCCAGTTTATTAGTCGCCCTTTTTATGTGACTACCAGCTAACTCATAAAAAGTCTTCTTTTCAGTGCAAATGAAATAAAATTGGAAATGAAACCAACTCAATGCGAGGAACACCTATTCAAAAAGATTAAACCACTTGTCACATTTAAATGTTTCCGACTGCCTCAGACAACTGGACAGTGGAATGGCTCAAGAGCCAAAATAACAAACGAGAAGAGCACGTTAAGGTCTCGGCCATGCTCTGAGGAGGCTCTGAGGCACGAAGGTGTTACAATGGTCTTCCAACCAGCGGTAATGTTATGGATGTCGTAGATCAATCTATATCTGCACTGGAGGTTTGGCATCCTCTCATCATCATCATCATCATTTCAGCCGAAAGACGTCCACTGCTGGACATAGGCCTCCCCCAAGCATCGCCACAACGACTGGTTTTGTGCTTTCCGCATCCAGCAGATTCCCGCGACCTTCACCAGGTTATCGGTCCTCCTTGTGGGGGGCCTACCCACGCTGCGCCTTCCAGTACGCGGTCGCCACTCCAGAACTTTACTGCCCCATCGGCCATCCGTTCTGCGAGCAATGTGCCCCGCCCACTGCCACTTAAGTTTGGCAATTCTTCGGGCCATGTCGGTTACTTTCGTTCTGCTGCGAATCCTCTACCACAGTAATAAATTCATAATACCTACTTTTACCCCGAGAATATCAATTTCAATTTTCACTTAAAGAATCTGCGGCTTATTTCGAAAATTGTGGCTTTGCTCGTATGACTCTAATTTTTCCGAACCGCTCTCCCTCCCATACATTTGCGGCTTAAATCGGGGGAGTGCGACTTAATACTGAGTATTGTTACTAAGTTTAGGAAATTGCACTTTAATCCCGGGAATAGCGGCTTCAGCCGCAAAATCGGGGCTTAATTTGGAGCCTGAGGTTACCCGCCAAATCCCGAATCGGCTGCATCTCGGAATACTCTCGAAAAAGAGTCTTTAAACACGTGGGTTAACAGTAGCTTCTAGACATACAGAAACCTCTTTTGGTTGCGTTTCTGGTGCCAACTGATATACAAACAAGAGGCTCGGCCGCCATTAGCTTGCGACAGAAATAGGTGACTAGGTGTCAATAAATCTGTCGTGACGTGACGTAGGTACGCTGATTTGTACATGGATTTGTTATAATTATATCATTGAATAATTTATTCGTTGAATAATTTAGATGTTCCACAGCACTTACTCATATCACTAATCTGTAACAGTAGCATATTGTACTAATCACAGATTAATGATATATGCCATAGTATATGGTCAAGTGTATATCAATGGAAACTAACGGTCAAAATTAATATCTAATCTATGCACGATTTACCCTACTAGAGATCTTAGATGATTAACCCTAGAGATAGATATTTGACATATTTTGTATGGAGCTTATGTCAAATCCCTATCTCTAGTAGGGCAAATTGTGGATAGATTGGATATTAATTTTGGCCGTAAACCATTATAAGCGGAACTGGCGTAGTGTTAGTTTCATACAAGACAGGCCCTGCTTATACTGGTTTATTTACCATCGATATATACTAATGCCCTATAGGATGCTACGCAACCATTGTAATAGAAGGATCGGATTAATTTCAAGAACGAAAATTGATATCCTTTCGAGTTGGACGTTGAAATTCTTACATTTTAAAGCTAAGCTAACTAAGATAGCCATCTAAGATATTCATTAATAGTGGTTTCTCTGCGGAATTCTGAATCTCGGGAAATGCTTTGTAGTGGCAAGTGTTGTGCAAATTCCGGGTTTCTATCACCTTTACCTTTAAAATAACTGAAAGCCTCTATTAAAGTGATGCAAAATATAGGTACTTACTTTGTTATGGTTTTTTAGGGTTCCGTAGTCCTACAAGGAACCCTTATAGTTTCGTCATGTCCGTCCGTCTGTCCGTCTGTCCGTCTGTCCTAATCCTTTACAGCTTAATAACTTCTACAGTTATAAACATAAGTAAATGAAATTTTGTAAAAAAATGGTTTAGATATAGATCTCAATTCTAAAAGTTTAAAAAAATCATGATAACGTATTTTAGGGGTGGCACCCATACATGTGAAATGGGGATGATTTTTTTTTTTCACTGCACCACTTCGTGTTTGGTATCATTGAATAGGTCTACTAAAATGAAGGTGATGTTTCAGACATAACTTTTTTATCAGGTATACCATCAGCGAAATACAGTTCGCCAAAGTGGCTTAAATGTGTCCCCCCCCCCGGCCATTTCTAAACTATGCAACGTAGAAACTTATAGTCTTCCACATTGATAGACCTTTATAAAAACTCTCTTTTAAAATTATTTTGAGTATAATGTGATTATAAATTTTTGAGTTATAGTGAGAACACTGAAAAATACTTTAGACGTCCTAGTTCATAGGTCATTGACCTTAGAGAATGGTCTTAGCAAATAATGCTCCTTTAGTTACTTTCTATTTAAAAAAATCACAAAAAGAAAATTTGTGTTATTTTGATATGACACACTTCTTCAATTTAGCTTCTTAAATTTAGCGCTGGGTGGCGCTGTTTGCAAAAACTAAAATAGCAATGATTAATATTTGATTTGATTAGTTTGTAATTAGACCTACTTAAGGAACCCTATAATACCGAGCATGGCCCGACATGCTCTTGGCCGGTTTTTTTAAAATGTTATTGATAAACTATGACACAAATGTTAAGTATGATTTATATTTTATTATGGTGTAGGTATAGACTATGTCTATTATTTTGATAATAAATTAATTTGCGTTATATATTAGTTTATGTATGAGTATTTTCGTAAAGTTCTGGAGTGGCAACCGCGTACTGGAAAGCGCAGCGTGGGTAGGACCCCCACAAGGTGGACCGACGACTTGGTGATGAAGGTCGCGGGAATCCGCTGGATGCGGGAGGGGAAGGCGCAGGATCGGTCGTTGTGGCGATGATTCGGGGAGGCCTATGGTCAGCAGTTCACGTCATTCAGCTGAAATGATGATGATTATAATGAAAAATAAATAAATAGCACTGAAGGTCGCGGGTATCCGCTGGTTGCGGAAAGCGCAGGACCGGTCGTTGTGGCGATGCTTGGGGGAGGCCTATGTCCAGCAGTGGACATCTTTCGGCTCAAATGATGATGATGATGATGATGATGATGATAACGATGATGATGATGATGATGATGATGAAAATATATGTAGGTATATTTTATTAGCATTACTTTACACACTGTCTACATATCTGCTTCAAATTTTCCTCGGAACAAATTTCTTAAAGAAATAAACAGTGCCTTTGTACTATTCATTTCTATGTATTTTTCTCTTTGTGTGCTTAAATTTAATAATAA
The DNA here is from genome assembly GCA_949699075.1 of Asteroscopus sphinx. Lineage (NCBI taxonomy): Eukaryota > Metazoa > Arthropoda > Insecta > Lepidoptera > Noctuidae > Asteroscopus > Asteroscopus sphinx. The sequence continues at coordinate 11,459,014 of OX453022.1, read as the reverse complement.
TAATAAGAAAATAAAAAATTGGAGAGATTAGCGCATACCGTAAGCCACGATGCCGCGAACATCAAAAATGTATTAGGCGTTAAAAAACATACATATCTTCATATGTCAATATGGTTTATGTACGGTAAATAAATGTATCTAACCGAAATAAGAAACATGATAATAATATATCTAAAAGCTTAGATTTTTCCTGGTAGTCATTTGTCAACCAGCAAAATAACTTTTAGAAAAATCCAAATCCTACCTATTTGAAATGTAGTTTTACAAAAACATAATATACAATTATTATCACGCCTGTTTCCTGTGGTAGGCAGTGACGACGGATTTCCACCTGCTACGATCCTGATACTTCATTAGCCTCCTCATGCATGCTCGTCGGCTTAGTGTTCTCAACTTGTCCTTTTTTGAGAACTTCCACGATTTGGTTGCCGTACGTTTACCGCGGTCACAGCGGTGACACTCCGTGTACGTGTGAGCTCGCTCGCCGGTGACCATGAGCGAGCGCGTGAATGCAATTGTCACCGCTGTGCCTTGGCTGGGCAGCCGAGAGAATGCCCGTCCCACACGCCGCGCACCGCGCACGGCCCCCGCGCTCACCCCGACCCGCACACATAGCCGCGAGTAATTTTACGAGTACACATGCTTAAGTGTCGCTTCTTGTCGTTAGTATATATTCTATGCCGTATGGTCGTCCCCCTCCGAATCATCCATTCAAACTCGCCTCGTATTGTAAATGCAGTTTTTAAGTTAAATTAACAAAGTATGTAGTGAAGCTCAGAATATTATTAGAATTTATACATACACTGTTTCTGTAATATTGTGTAGGTGTTCATATATCATTTTAAGTTAGTGTAGGTATAATTTGAAAATAAATACCCCATATAAATAGAAACTCGTGAGTCAATCATATTGAAAGTAGGAGTGGGCTCCAAATTACACTATAATGACGGGTATAACTAATTTAATATATTTTTTTTTTTTTTATTAAATTTTAAGAAAAGTGTTACAATTGATTACATATAGCACTGAACCTCACACTAGGATACCCTGTGTCGTGAGGTCCAGTCTCTTTCATCATAAAAAAGGTACTACATAATAGGTTTAGGTTACCAAAGTACATAATATCATTATACCTATAGTTAATTTGATTTTAATTCAAGTTGTTTATAGCACCCCATTGTTGGAGTAATAATGTTTTGTGCAAGTAATAGTTTGAGTTTATGTTGAGTGTTAGTAGTGTGTGTAGTATGAGTAGGTGGAGAGTATGTAAGTAGTGTTAGTAATATATTGTTATATTGTTTGAGTGTAGTATGTGTAAAGTGAATGGGTGAGGGTGAAAGAGCGAGGATTGATGGCTTGAGTATAATAAGATTCAGGAAATAGTAATCACTCTTTCAGTGTCCGCATAATCCAAATCTCTATCTCTCAAACTCCGGATATTGACTTAGAATTCAACACATATCACGGCTATGTTTCTCGAAAACCGGCAAATGGTGTACTTTTCCATATACCATGCGAGCTTATACCCCATTTAGAGGGATTAACTAAACTTTTATTTGCAAAGAAAATATCAGGCATTTATCGGGCAAAATTCCAAACACCGGATTCTTTTTCGTCGATACGCTCTTGACAGTGGTCGTGGTCGTCATTAGCACGCCTTTCCTCACATGCTGTTGTTTTCCTGGTGCACTCATAAAGAGTCCTATTGGTTGAAGCCTTAACTTGGTCGGTTCAACGTATAGGCGGTATGCCGCAAGGTCTTTTGCCTTTAAAATTTCCCTGCAAGACGCTCCACCTCGCTTCATAAAGGCATCTCCACGTCTTGATACATGCCCGAAAAATATTAAAAGACGTGTTTCTTAGAAGGAAGTTAGAATAAGAAGATAGATGTCATGGAAATGCGCTGTCCCAACACAACACGTTTTAATTTCCGATAGATTTTGACAATTCAAGTCTGACTTGAATGAAGGAAACCAGACGCTGCGCGCTGCTAGATCCCCAGTTATTGCAGAACGGACATCAGGGTAATTCTGTAGTCAGTCCACGTTCCACGATAATCCAAGCATTATTCTTCAAAACCGTATTTCCAGGACATCTTTCTTTTCTCACTTTCTCTCAAGATCCAAGTCTCAGCAGTATAAAGAAATAGCGAAAAAAGTATGTAGTGACTGAGAAAGACTTCACACTTGGTATGGCTTTTGCGACCACTAAACAATGGTTGTATTGAACTATATTTATAGGAATTTTCGCGCAAAATTAAATCAAAAGAAAATAAGTCTGTTCGTGACTACAGCCAATGCGACTTGGCCGAAACGTCGAGGTAAGTCAAAATTTGTTTTGTTTTGATTTAATTGTGTGCGAAAAGTCCCGTAAATATAGTTCAATATGAGTGAAATTCGCAATAAGGTAGTGTATTGAATTTGAATACAATTTTACTACGTGTTTATACATAAACTGCAGTTATCTAACAGCTGCCTGGAAGCTCCATATTGCTGCGGTTCGCGCTATTAAGGTTATCAGAGTGATGTGGCCCGTTACCGGTGTGGAAGTGGTTTTATTACTTGCTCATGGGAGGTTACAGAATGAAACTGAACGTGTGTTGTGTTGTATCATTTTTGTGGTTTTTGCTCGGAGTTTTGTTACTTCGGTGTATGAAGGAAACTTGAGATTTTTGCGGGTTTAAACGTCCTTACTCCACAGTAAGGGCGTTTAAACAGAACACGATGACTTCAGTGAAGTGACAATAATGTTGTGTTTATGCTACGAAAGTATGGATGGATGTTTGCTTGTTTGTCCTTTAATCACGCTCAAACGGCTGAACAGATTTGGATGTAATTTAGGCAAACATATAAATCATGTCCTAGTTTAACACATAAGATACTTTTTGTTAACATACCACAGTGATATAAGTAAAGCCGTAGGCATCAACTAGGCGCAGTTGCTTTCGGGTTTAACCCTTAAAATTATGCAACGGTTTCCTAAAAACTGTCACAATGAACATGCAATGGACAGTCGTCATGTATGATGTATTTATTATTGTGACTATAAATCTGTGGAAGATCAAAATAATACACAGAAATCATAAACATGACTTTTCTATTAATTTTCATTCAGATGTCTTTAGTCACACTCGCTACAAGAGAATGGGTGACTTGTTGCCAGGAATTTGAAACTATTCAAGGAACTATAATCATTGTACGGGTTAACTAAAAACGGTATGTCGTATGATAGGCTTCTATCAAGTCTGCGTCTTCTTCTTTACTAAATAATTAAATTAATTGGACTGATTGATAACCAAATTATAGAAAAAAAATATCAATGAGAGTTATCAATCGCTAGTCCCACTTCCATGTTTGAAGTTGGAAATTGGTGGTTACGAAACAATCCTTCACAAACTACTAATAATTTCACTGTCAATTAACCAGCTTTACAGAAAAATACATGTTTTTTTGTTGCAAGTAGCTCACAACTGTCACGTATTTAAGGCATTTTAAGGAATTATTATGAATGCAGAAGTTGTAATAGAACTATGTTATGATCGTAGCACGTAGATCGTACTAACAAGGATCGTAGCAAGTTGTAAAAGAACTATATTATGATCGTAGCACGTAGATCGTACTAACTAGGATCGTAGCAAATTGTAAAAGAACTATGTCATGATCGTAGCCCGTAGATCGTACTAACTAGGATCGTAGCAAATTGTAAAAGAACTATGTCATGATCGTAGCCCGTAGATCGTACTAACTGGGATCGTAGCAAATTGTAAAAGAACTATGTTATGATCGTAGCACGTAGATCGTACTAACTAGGATCGCAGCAAGTTGTAAAAGAACTATGTTATGATCATAGCACGTAGATCGTACTAACAAGGATCGTAGCAAATTGTAAAAGAACTATGTTATGATCGTAGCACGTAGTTCGTACTAACTAGGATCGTAGCAAGTTGTAAAAGAACTAAGTCATGATCGCAGCAAGTAGATCGTACTAACTAGGATCGTAGCAACTAGGATAAAGGTAAGTCCTTACATAAATAGCGTTTTCGTAGTGTTTCCCTATACCTTGAGAAAAAAATAAAAAATGTTTCATGTTGACTGCCTCGTTGGTCTAGTGGTTGCAAGCGCGACTGCTGAGCGTGGGGTCTTGGGTTCGATTCCCGGGTCGGGCAAAGTGTTATTGGGTTTTTCATTAGGAAATTCTCAGTAGCAGCCCGGAGTCTGGATTTGTGCCCGGTCAATGGCAATAGGCTCGCCCCCTATTACATGGGACTATAACATAACTGGCGAAATGTGGGTTTACTATTACACACCTGACTACCCCTTCGGGGAAATACAGGCGTGATGTTATGTTATGTATCATGTTATCTAAACTCTTTTGTATAGTTTATTCTAAGTTTTTTAAACCATTACTTACGCGAATAATATCAAGCCTACTTTCTATTATACTTCAGTCAAAAATATAAACTATAGATGTAAAGTATCAAAGTGATTACGCCTCATATCGTGTGACGTCACGTTATGATTTTAGCTGCACTGATTCAACTGAACGTGTTGTTGAAATATGTTAATCAGTGTTATATATGCTAATGAATTCTGAAACAATGTTTGAGAGTTTCATGTGATTTCGTATGTTTTGGTTGCGTATTGCTTGATGTGGATGGATAGATATGTAGAAAGAGTATTCTTTATTGTACAAAAAACCAATAGGAAATAATGGAATAATTTCTTAGGTTTTTGCGATCACTACACATTATAAAAAAATAAGTTTAATTGGATTGTAACGCGTATATTATTTAGATTGGTTTCCTGACGTTTCGAAAGCTTTGCAGCGTGGTCGCAGGAAGCCTAAGATGACAAGCGTCTTTACAGATATTTCTAAAAAAATAATTTAATCTACCGTACAATTTTATAAATTAAAATCGTTTCGATGCACGCAGTAATCACTCCCAATGTCATTGTCTTTTACAGTGTTTCGTGCTGTTTCAGACTTGAATATTTTTAGAACTGGGTTCCAAACAGCCAACCATCTTCAATTTCAATAGCCTCACGGAGGATTCTAGGTACATATCGGTTTTCCTTCGCCAGGACTTGTGGTTTATCAAATCGAAGAAAATGGTTGGGTTTGTCTAGGGCATATTCACACACTGCAGACTTTGTGGAGCGTCTGTTCTTGACGTCAACTATATGTCCTTTAATTCTAGTGGCTATACTACGCTTTTTTTAACCTATGTATGATAACCCACAATCACAATCAATCTTGTAGCCACTAGAATTAAAGAACATATAGCTGACGTCAAGAACAGACGCTCCACAAAGTCTGCAGTGTTGATGCTTTACCGGTGAAGGAAAACATTGTGAGAAAACCTGTACACCCGAGGGTGCTCCATGCAGTTCTCGATTGTGTGTGTAATCTGCCAATACGCACTAGGCTAGCGGATAAGCTCTTTTACAAGGATAGCTCTACTATTACTTATTGTTTGTATTGTACTGCTTTTGTTATGGTTATGAAAAATAAAGGATGATCTAATTCTGCCGGCATCGCGGCAGACCTAGACAAAGATGGCGAGATGAGCCTGACGCCGACAGAAAAGATGGACCACGTTTGCACTTAACCGAAATTAATGGAAAAAGGAAAGGGAGGCCTTTGCCCTGTGGGACGTAATGGCTAAAATATTAATAATAATAATATTTTTGATACATTTTTATACAGCACTATCTAGTCCCAAAGCAGCAGAGCTTGTACTATGGGTACTAGATAATGGATACAATACTTATACACTTTTATTTGTAAATACATCCTTATAAATACATAGAAACACCCAGACCAATACAAACACTTATGTTTATCTTGTCTTGTGGGAATCGAACCCACGACCTCGTGATCACGTCAAAATAAATAAATAATAATAATTAAGGCATTGCTAAGCTTTTTTAAGAGGGCGAAGCCATTATGCATGGTTAAAAAATAAATAATAAATAAATAAATAATAATTTTATTGACTCAGCCACACAACATTTTTTACAAACTTAATTAGATTATACATTTAAGGCAATTTTTAAAGATCGCTATCAAGGATCTGCTGACCCCCAAACTAGGAAGTAGGTACCTGTATCTTGGAGGTCAGTAGGTTTTCCATTTCTTAGGCACTGCCCGTGTTTAACATATTATCAAATGTAATAGGATGTAGTGCTGCTTTTTGGTACATGCAATAATAATTAATTATGGTTCTTAAGCTTTGTTAAGTAATTGGTGTTACAGACAGCATTTTAAATGGCGGTCACTGTTGTCAAATTTAGTCAAGAGTTTTTTAGTCAAGTCTTTCTTATTTAATGTCCCTTGAAATCCGCACTAAATTATATTATTAAGTAAGTACCTATACACATAACAGCTGGGCTAACATGAAAACGAGTAAATTGATTTTTGTTTTATTTCACGATTATAGTCTAAGGACTATAATAGATATACTATTATACTATTGATTATAGGCAAAGGCGCATACTTCTTCGTTGAGATACCGTTAAAAATACATAAAGAGTCATTAATGAAATATTTTTTAAATATCAAGTACAAACTCAGCTGAATTCAGGTAATCCGCTTCGGATATCCTGAAAAAAAGTATAGTTAGGAGAGGTAAGGAAAGTAAGTAATTTCTAAACACAACGGTGTCATCAGATTCCATAAACCCATAGTTTCAAAGCATATACCAAAAAACAAACAATAACTCCTTCTTAAATTTGTAAAAATACGAGTTACTTATTTTAAAGCCAGAGCTGCCGATGTGTAATTTTTAGGGTTCCTTACCCAAAAGGTGCTAACAGGACCCTATTACTCTCGCTACGCTGTCCGTCCCTCCGTCTGTCTGTCACAGGACTGTATCTTTGTAACGGTAATAGATAACCAGTTGAAATTTTCACAGAATATGTGTTACTTTGGTGTTTATCACGACAAATACTAAAAATAAAAAAAGTTTAAAACTTAAGGGGGTCCCCATACAAAAAACCTCGAAAAACGCATTTTTTTTCAACGTTTTTGTTCCTGCTCTATCTTCGAAACGGTAAAACATACCAGCGTCAAACTTGCTCTGATTATAGTGCATACTACGTAGTTTAACAACAAATACTAAAAAAAAATAGGGCAAACATAGACATATGTGGTGGTACCTACGTAAGAAAGAGATGCCAAAATTCACATTTCGCGTACTTTCGTTGATGTCTTTTGATAAACTCTCGTAAATTAAATAGGTTTCTATGGGGTATCAGGTCAATGGGTGGTACGGAACCCTTATTGCGTGAGTCCAACTCACACTTGGCCGGTTTCTTTACAGACACTGGCGTCAGGCCCAAAGAAAAAGTACGACAATTTTTACTGACACGTCAAACAAACTTTTTGTCCTTACTCCTACGTAGGAAACTGACACTTCGGTTGTCTTTAAAAATTCCCACTGGGAACATAACAATTTTGAAATAAAATGAAACAAAAAAAATACTAATATCTTTTTTATTTTACTTTGTCCAGTAAAGTTAAAAGGATTCCTCCTAGATATGAATAAATCTGAAGTTTCTTTATCTAGTCCAGATCAAAGGGAAATTTCTTATTTATACAAATCGTTGGAGTCGACAAAGGAATACATAAGAATTCATAGTAGAAAAGGTATAGGTACATACATTATTTGTTAGTTTTGAAAGTTGATCTGTTCAAAATGCTATTTGGCTTTTTTTTAATAAAGAAATACATACGTATTTGAGTGTTTTTGGAAAAACAACTTTCGAGTGATGATCTTACTGTGGGTTTGCACCAAAAAACATTTAACATGTAATGTCTCGAAACTTGTTATATGAAACTAATGTCACAACTCGTTTTGTTGATAGTTACGTTCGCACTGCAGAAAACTGGGTAAATTCTTTGTCAGATTTCAAGATTTGTTGTTGGCTGTGTTTGCACTGACTAAAAACTTATACATTGACATGTTTGTCTATAGATTTGTCACGGCTGACGTTCGCACTGATGCTTAATCATGTCTCGCAACTTGTATAAATCTCGTTTTTTGTGTTTTCCAATGAGGTCGGTAAACATGTATGGCCGAAAGCAGATACTTTATATTATCTGTGCTTTGAAGTTTTTCCACAGATCTATTAATGATTTCCATGTTTGGGAAATACGACCTAAATTACATCTTTCGATGAGTTGCAAGATTTGTCTCGAGACATTTTGATTCAAAATTAATTGTGAAACATGTCAACATTACATGTTAATAGACTATGAAATGTCATACATGTTTCGTTTTAACAAGTGGTGTGATAATGCGAACGCGATTCGATACATTGACAGAAAATTGACTTTTCAACATGTTTTTACGTGAATGTTTCGTCAGTGCAAACTCACAGTTAGACGGGCCGGCAAAAAGGTAAGCTACATTTTATAAGAATTATAAATGACGACGCCCAGTGCCTTGCGGGAAGCGTTTGCGAACAAAAGACAATAGAGTGCGGCACTCGGCTAGGTTGGGATGGATGCAATCACGTGATGCAATATTCTACAGGCCTATGGGTTCTGACATTCTGAGATACAGCTTGACCCCTCTATACCTACAACAACATGTTCCTAAACAAAAGGCAGATCATTATTGCATGTTTTCAACATGATGTAGATTTCCGAAACCAACGCGTGCGAAGTCGCGGCCAAAAACTTGTAAATAAGAAGTTTTCGTTCATAAACAGTTTTGAAACTTTGTGAAATCAACACTTCATTTACGATGTTGACTGTACATGGGGTGCTAATTTGTTGTAAATTAAATAGGACACACTTGATATCAAATTACAAACCACCCTGTATGTTAAATACGTCACAGCTGGCCATCAATACGTGGCGCAGCTAGCTAATCTTGAATTCAAACACTAAATGGATTTCGATGCGTCGTACTGTCGCCGTGTTCCGAGTACATACACGTCATGTCAAGACTATATTCTCTAAGGAGTAGGCAGTCTTGTATAGTCTGTTGACGTAATTTGGTCCCCACAATTTTGAAACCCAGGCTGTATCTACAAAGGATTTCGTAATATAATAAAAAACACTGGTTTTACTGAAAAGCTGAAAAAATTACAAAAACTGATGTAGTTGGCTGTCGGTATTTTGATTAATCAATCACATTACTTGACAATCGATTAGGGTTCTTTCAGACGTGCTATAACCACACCGCAGCGGCAAAAATGTCGCCGAGTAAATTGTATGAAAACGCGTAGTTTCATCCATTCACATGAACGACAATTGCAGTCGCGTTCATAAATGAATGAAATAAATGTTTTTGGGACATTTTTACACAGCACCATCTAGTCCCAAACTAAGCAGAGTATGCTTTAATACCGAGAATAACATTGCAGCCACATTTCAACCACTCGCAACACTCGCTCACAAGAGGCTGACCACCCTGCGACCACCGTTCGTAAGTATACCGTACCAAAAATATTTAGTCACTGGACAAACGCAACTACATCGCAACCACAGGTAATTTGTGGCTGTAATTTATCTGTGACCACGCAACTTCAGGCAGCTGCAGCGAGACCATTTAATGCTCAATACTCAATTCTTTATTGCATTCCATATAGAAGGTAATATAAAACAAGCGGTAAGTTTAAGATTAAGAATCAATTATGAACCCTGTCGGGTACAGAACAGTTTACTAGGAGAGACGAGGAAGACCGTTTTTGTTCACACACGACCACTTCCTGGTGACATTTTTGCCGCTGTGGTGTGGTCCATCTGAATAGACCCTTAAATTGATTAGCCTTTCGGAAATGGGGACATTGATCTTCGAAGCAAAACTGCATTAATCCATTTCACCATATAACGTGAAATCCAGTGACAAAAGAACGAACTAAAGTTAAAATTAAAAATACTGTTAAACTAATGTGGCTACCTACTTTTCGTTTTAAAGTAACTTCCTATTAAGTGCTGTTATATATTCAGCCACGCTTCCAGTGAACACGTTTTGTCCTTTATTCCAGGAATTAGCAACGTAATAAAGGGGAATATTTCGAAAATTTTCGTGCGGGACCTCTTGCGCGTTAAGGTTTTGTTCGTGAAAATAATTTTCATATTTTTTGGGGAAACTATGAGAAGGGCTTTTCCGTACTTGACGGGATATCGACGATTTCAAGTGGTGTGCCGTGGTCACATAGAAGTTGGGATGAAAAATGGCGGTGTAACTACTGAATTAAACAACAACTTAATTCAACTTTTCTAAATTAATGTATTTACCTAATAATTTTGATTTATTGAATTGTAACTGGAGTGATTATGTTTAAAACACAATGTAAAAATTGTTTCTGAATAAATTAATTTGAATTGAGTACCTACTCGTAGATATAGTTTATTTAAATTTTCTAATATATTAGTTTTAAAATATTAATCCACAATATGCACATCTTATAACAAAATTACTGGCTTTCTACAATATGTAAGCTATACGGATTAACATTAAAAAAAGTGGACTTAGGCGTTGAAGAACTCCTCCACATTACTGTCATCCGGAAGCGTGCTCAGAAGACTGCCAGCGTTGCCACGTTCGATGGCAACGCTTATACATTGCCCAAGGAACAAGCCAGCCTTCTGGTCACGTGAAGAGGTCGACCAGTCTCTTAGATATTAAAGAAAAAAAAGGAAAGAAAGGAGCTATGCACTTGGACCCCATTTTAAAATTATTCATCATCCTCCGCGCCTTTTTCCCAATTATATTGGGGTCGCCTTCCAGTCTAGCCAGATGCGGCTGAACATCAGTATTTTACACGGAGCGACTGCCATCAGACCCCCGAAACCCAGTTACTGGGTAATACTGACATTCGGAGGTTAGACCAGTTGTCAGACTTTCGGGCTTCTGACTACCCGTAACGACTGCCATAGATATTCGTATGACAACCGGGACCGACAGCTTAACGTGCTCTCCGAGGCACGGAGGGGTCTCGATGTGTAACGATACGGTCACCCATCCACAGACTGACCGCGGCAAGTCCAGCTTAACCTTGCAGATCGTACAATCCGCGCAGTGGTTACTTCCCTACGAGCCCCTCAGCCATTTTAAAACTATTACATTAGAAAATTAAAATGATCAGTTTTTTTTTATGTTGCGCAAGTTGAAGATGGGATTTATCAGCTTCAACAGGTAACAGGGTTATCGGGTAGTGGGGCGTTTCACACCACGCTTGGTTCGCACCGCGGTGTGAATCGCACAAGTATTCTTTTTGAATGGGCTGTTTCGGACCGCGGTGTGAATCGACCAAGACCTTTTTTATAATGGGCTGATTCGGACCGCGGTGTGAAACACCCCAGTACTCTTTTACCATTGGCTGTGTCGGACCACTATCAAAAGTTAAAACAATCTAATGTATTTCTGGTTTTTGTACAGACGAGAAAAAAATGGTTACTGAAAAATATTAAACTGTTCTAATAAAATACTTTAAAAGATTATAGATACAAAACTAAACTTCTTGAAACAGTTAATGTTATTATGTATATATTTTTTTATTAATTTAGTATTGTGTAACTACTTATTTATATTATGTTTTGCTTCATATTCTTGTCTGAATTCATATTTATATTACTATTAATAGTGGAAATTTTAAGTTAACTTACTAATAATTAAAAATCACAATTTGTGTTCTTGATCATATCTGATATGATATATGACCTTTATACTTTTAACTAATTGTTAAAAATCGGAGGTTGAGTGTATATTCCACATTATTACTTTTAACTAGTAATTATACGTTACTAATAAAGTAAAATTTTCCTTATAACTAGCTAATTATTTTGATAATCACAGGTTAAATAAACAGTTAATTTTTTTACTGTTTTATAATTAAAAATCACAGATAAATGACACCATAATAGTCATACAGTATTCTTTAATAATCAGTGTACAATAAAATTACATAAATCAACAAAAATTCAAAACTTAGTACCTACTTTCAATGACACCCTACCAAAGTCAGCCATATTGATAGTCGGCCGTTGGAGCGGGTAGCACAAGTGCACACTTCGCTACGGGTTGTTGAATAAGACGGATCATACGATCATCCATCATCATTCGGTCATGTCGGGTTATACAACCCGACATGACTTGTCTTTTTATTTTGTAATATTATCGATGTAATGTAATAAGTTACTAATATTTAACCTAGAAAAACTGCTCTCATGGTTGGTTTTGAGAGTCTTTTTGACTATTATTGAACATACACCGACCTAGTCCCTGATAAGCAGACATTAGTTTTAACTGTAAAACTATGGTCACTTCTATCCAATTCAATTCCATAAACGTGCTACTAATATTATTATTAATTATATTATTTCTTATAATTATTAGTCTGTTACTTAAGTATTGTGTACCATTTTGTATCTGCTTTATTATAATTATCAGTAAAAATAAGAAATAATTTACACATAATATGTTATTTTGATTTGTATTGTTCAATATCAACATAATAAATGTAATATAATATTTTATATATATTTATATTATCTTATTATTAACTTATAACATACAAATAAATATTTATTTTTGTTATTTTATTGGGAAAACATCACAACATTTATAAAGTATTAAATTTAGATATATAATAATCCAAAACAAATTACTAATTAATAGTAATATAAATGTGAATAAGCAGAAAAACAATAATATGTAACCTTATTCTTAGTTTATACTAAAACTCTTAAGGGATCATTATACACACCATTATGAACAACTTTTACAAAGAGATCAACCATGAAATCGCAAAAAAAAAACAGCTAATCCCAACATTTTGTCAATTTGTGTGAACATAAATGTAGGAATCAGCTGAATTTTTTTTCACGATTTCAGGGTAGGTCAATAGTGAAAGTTATTCATAATGATGAGGACAATGACCCTTAAGAGGTTTAGTATAATCTTTTGAATTACATAATATGTATATTTATTAGAAAATATTAATATGTTTCACTAACCGTTTTTCTACCCGTCTGTACAATAAACATTCGAAACATACTAGATTTTTAAAACTTCTGATAGTGGTCCGAAACGGCCAATGGTAAAAGAGTACTGGGGTGTTTCACACCGCGGTCCGAATCAGCCCATTATAAAAAAGGTCTTGGTCGATTCACACCGCGGTCCGAAACAGCCCATTCAAAAAGAATACTTGGGGGATTCACACCGCGGTGCGAACCAAGCGTGGTGTGAAACGCCCCACTACCCGGGTTATCGATGCCCATTCAGATGATTCTGTGGCAAATAAAATAAATAAATAAAATGAAATACTTACTCCAGACGTGCACGCTCCACCCCCGGTGCTTGTCGTCGTCGCTGTGTCCGGCGGCCTGCATTGGAGACTCCAGCCCTTCAGACTCCGGCAATGTCCTCCAACGTTTGAGCAGCTCCTTAGTCTTGTCTTTCGTCTTGTCACATGCCTGGCGCCAGTTCGTGAAGTACTTGCGTGACACCTTCGGACTTGACAGCGAGGTGGACTTCGAGTCCTGTCTGACAACAGAATGATTATGAAATCTTTAATAAAGTCACCTTTTTATCCGTTTGAATGACCGGCTGTCTGATTGCATTTTAATTCTTGTTTGATTGCATTAAAATGTAAGATGATAAGCACTTTGTCACGTGTCATAATGATCTGTCAAGATAACCCCCCAAATACTCAAACGACACTTTTATCTTTAAGACGTTCTTAAAAGTCGTTCCATCGCTTTTAATACACCTTTAATACACCAAGTGACGATGGTGTCGATTCTCTAATTCACAAACTAAAATTATTTTAAACCATCGCTCTCTTTTACTAATAATAGACACAAGAAAGAGATGGCAACAATTTTAGAACTGTCAAATTAGTTTACGTGTTACTTTTCCTTGTATTTTAGTGGGCACGTTCCGAGATCACGACTAAACTTGTATGGAAATCTAAATTCCGACTAATTTGACAGTTCTAAAATTGTTGTCACCTCTTTTTCTCACCACCACCACCTCTCTTTCTTGTATCTACTATTAGTAAAACAGAGCGATAGTTTAAAATTTGTGACGGTCGCGGGAATCCCCTGGATGCGGAAGGCGCAGGACCGGTCGTTGGGGCGATGCCGCGATGCTTGGGGTAGGCCTATGTCCAGCAGTGGACGTCTTTCGGCTGAAATGATGATGATGATAGTTTAAAATAAGTTTAGTTAGTCAATAAGAGAATCGACACCAGTGACCGCATGAAACTTAAAGGCGACTTCAAATTTAAAATTGAATTTCGTTTGAGAATTTGGCTATTAGAAATGTAAAATGTGAGCAGTATAAAAGAAAAGTGAAACGAAGGATATCTCGAAAACTTTATTGTGTGCGTCACGGCCTCGTGTTGTGTTGTTGTGTATTGATTTTTCCCTTTTGAATATGTAAACAGCTAGTGACAATGAAAAACCTTCAGCAGTAGTAATATTTTCACGTATATTTGTCGTCACTGACAAATCGGTGAACGATCAGTATCAGCGAACAAACGAATGTGTTCTATTTCGTGTTGCAATTTACGGTTCAATGGCCACAGTAAAAACTTATATGGTAGCTAGTAGCTAACAACTTTTATGGGCGCCTCCTAGAACAAAGAAAATAAGGTAATTTTAAGGTTTACTGCTAGACATAGTCATAACATTCTAACATAACTGAGAAGTAAAGACCAAGACTTGACCATAATTACATTTGTTTCGTTTTTAAGAGGAAATGCGGGCAGAGAGACGTTTGAAAATTAGGTATTTGAAGAATTTGGGCTGATACTAGATAGTAAATTAACATGGAATGCACACTTACAACATATTAGAAATAAACTTTCCTCACTAGTGGGCTCACTGCATAAAATAGTTCGATGCGTTCCAAAAACAGCTCGCCTATTAATATACAATGCCCTAGTAAAGTCTCATTTACTCTACCTCATCGAAGTATGCAACTAAAACTAACTTAAAACCAATTCAAATTTTACAGAACAAAATAATAAAAATCCTACACAATTATGACTTTTTAACACCATCTAAAACGATTTACAAATAAAATAAACTCCTGAACATTAATCAACTACATACATATAACACGTGCATACTTACATACAAAATAATTCATAAAATCATTCACACACACATTACCTTCACAACACAACACAACGCAAAACAAATAGACACCCAACACGCCGAGCCAGTCACCTAGTATTGCCCAAAATAAGAACCAATTATGGTAAAAATTACTTAACTTTTGGGGGAGCACAAATAAATAACACACTTCCAAAATATGTAAAACATCCTTAATAACGAAACACTTTAAAAATACTGTAATCAATTAATACTCATTACATCTTGTAAACTTGACTTGGGCCATCGCCTTATTACAAGAATGGAGGGCATAGATTATACACTAATATGGAAAATGGAGGGAATTCGCTTCATACCAGTTCTGTTGACAGCCAACAACACACTACTGCCCACATACTTTTATTTATTGTTCTCATGTAAGTGACGATTGTCTTAAGTTAGAAATAAAGTTCTTTAAACCGAAGAAAATATCGCTGTCGCTTTACCTCAAGTAAGTGCGATAAGGACAACTGCAGTTCCGACTAAATAGCCATAGTAAAAAGGTTAATTCGAGGTTTGGCTCTCGACTATTTCCTCCTCCGAATCTCGACCAATTTAAAAGATATATCATAGACTGAATAAAAGGAATGTATACGTGCCGCTATGTTTTTCATTTTTCATTAATAGTTGTCAAATTTATACACTAGGCCTCTGTAGACAGCGGTCTAAATAGGCAATTTAAAGGATGTTTGGTGGGCTTCTTGAAAAAAAATATCAATAAAAACGAAACATTATTATAGAAAAAGCTGATATTTATTTTACTATACAAAATCATTCTTCTTCTTCTATCGTGTCGACATGAGCTACATAATGATAATACCTCATACCGTGGGGAAAAGATTAGCCAGTCAGCAGGTTGGTAGCGGGGCTGACTGCCCAGGGTGCGCCGGACGATCAATTAAATATCGTCACTCGTGGAGGCTCTTTTAATGCACCCCAAAATCATTGCTCTGTCTAGAGCGTTTGTATGGAGACAAGACCACCCGCATTTCCTCCTATCTTGAACAACACAAAATCTTAATTTAATCCTGATGGCTTCAACAAGGGCTACTAAAATGTTAGGGAACTACTAAACTATCCATTGTGTGTGATTTTCAACGCATTGTTTCGAACTGTAGTAAATTCTGTTGGAACCTGGCTAATAATTCATAAAGTTTAACGAGCAAGCCGGCGACACTGTGATATCAAGATGTAACTAAGCTACGTTGATTACGAATACTTCTAGTCACGAAATATGCCGTTGTTAAGGCCCACCCAATGATATTTAAAAGTAGACATATGTTATACCCTAACAAAACAAACGAAGAAATGTTCCGTAGGCAGCGGCAACACACACGCACATAAATTACTTTCAAGCAGTTTCGCGTCATAATCAACACTTTCTGTATACACACGACGGCAATTTTGTTTATTTTTTGTCACCGTTCACGATCCGCGCCTTTCTTGAACTAATAGCAAAACGTTTTAATAAGGACGTTTTAGAGTCTCCAGATTGCACGCGCTAGTAACATATCTGTACTTTTATATATCATTGGGCCCACCTAAATCGTATCTCATCGATCATCTAGTCGAAATGATGGATTACGCGATACCTCTCAATTAAGGCTTGTCGACCCCTTTATTATGTTTATGTAGATATTATCGGAGCTAATCGGTGATTTTTGGCTTATTTCGTGTAGCTATTGATTTGTAAGTTCGTTAGTTAACATTTAGGTCAGACTTTCTTAAGTTTTTCAAATATTGATTAATTTAAGGGTCAATCGAATTTCAAGGATAAATCGTGTACGGCAGCAATTTGTTCCGATTCATTATAAATGCATGCAATTGTCAAAGATTATGTTTAATGGAAGGTTTTATCTATGCAAGCAATGTTACGGGTAAAGTCCGCAGAGGGTGCAGAGTCAGCACTGCCCGGACATTGTCGAAGTTGCACAGGCTCTCTGCTCAAAGGCCGAAAATATAAATTAATAGCGAGCTCTGCCCGGTTTATAATGGGCATTGTCAACACCGGCCGAGTGACGGTGGGCACTGTTGAATAACTAAATTATTTGAGTACTTTGCCCAGTGTCTATTGGGCACTGTTGGCATTGCTAATTCTACGTGTACAAAGTGTAAGACTTTTATATATCTAAATGGTTTTTTAAATTGCTGCTGAACCTCATACCTCACGTCTTGGTGATAAAATGATGATGTAAACCTCCAATCAAATATACTATAGATGCACGGTCTTGTACAAAATCAAACACAAAAAACGTCTCCGCGATAAAATTTACTAGTAATTATGTTTAGGACAACGACAAGTACGACACTCCATCCTTTGTTTCCACATTTGGAGTATAGTTTTTATTTATTTTTTCTACATATTTTGGCATCATGACATGTCCCGACTGTGAAGCTACTTAGAGCAAAACTGTGCTCGCAACTTATTATTGCACAGTTTTGATGGCTCCGTTGTTCGAGCGGCGATCGTACATCTATGATATTTTTGATCCTTGATATAAATCGAAAGGACTAGCATACCTACCTCTCTAAATTTTCTCTGGAGCTTTCACTGGCCCTGGACAGTTTTCGTTCTCTTCTTAACGCGGCATCTTCGCTGGGCGACTTTTCTGGTGGTAATCTAAGTTCTTTGTCACACTTGCTACTGGACCGGGAGGTCCTGCCTTCGTCTCCACTGTCTCGCTTCACTGCTAGCTTCACAGGCGACAGGCTGCCGGGTTTGTCATGCTTCTTCACCTCCATACTGATGGGTGGGCGGTCATCATCGTCGTCTTCCTGGAAACGAGTGAAATAATAAAAATAAATGCCGTAGCCTGCCATATGCTATGAATATATTATCTGTGGGGGATCGTGTCCTTCTAACATATGGACATATGCGTACATTGATTATTCCAACTGCAGGAACCGGACTAGCGACCCTCGGTACTCATCATCCTCTTCGCCTTTTTCCAATTATATCGAGGTCGGTTTCCAGCCTAACCAGATGCGGCTGACATCAGCATTTTACACGGAGTGACTGCAATCAGCCCCCGCAACCCATCATTTACTGGGTAATACTGAC
The DNA here is from genome assembly GCA_949699075.1 of Asteroscopus sphinx. Taxonomy (NCBI): domain Eukaryota; kingdom Metazoa; phylum Arthropoda; class Insecta; order Lepidoptera; family Noctuidae; genus Asteroscopus; species Asteroscopus sphinx. The sequence goes on along the minus strand of OX453022.1, from coordinate 11,440,836 downwards.
ATTCGGAAGTTAGACCAGTTGTCAGAATTTCAGGCGTCTGACTAGCCGTAACGTGTGCCACAAATATATTCGTATGACAACCTGGACGGCTTAACGTGCTCTTCGAGGCACGGACCCTCAATACTGATGTGGAATAATTCGTATCTTAATAATAATTTATGATCCTTTTCCAAGTACTACCAAACCGTTTCTTATAGGTTCACCCTTTTGTAACAAAATTTGACAGATTTGATTTTATTGACGTTTGTGGTCTGGTGGTTCGTGTGTCGGACTGCTGATCACGAGCTCGTGGGTTCTATTCCAACAGGACACAAATATTTGTGTGATGAACATAAGTGTTTGTGTTGGTCTGGGTGTTCCTTATGTATTATAAATATGTATTTACGAAAAAAATACCAAAAACAAGTATATAAGTATTGCATCCATTGTCTAGTACCCATAGTACAAGCTCTGCTTTGTTTGGGACTATATGGTACTGTGTAAAAAATAACCAAAATATTTCATTTATTTATTGCTTGTAAAGTGATGATTATTTCTACTAAATCCAAATTACTTGTTTGCAAATATCGCGATAAAACAATAATTATTTAATTAATATTTAATGAGTGCCAGCATTAATCTCGTACGTATTTAATTATTAAAATATAATCAATCATTGGCATGCTGATATGAGATAAAACAGACTATGTTTGTGTAATGCTCAGGTTTTATATTTTCACGATTAATAAAATATGCTTTCACGGGATAAATTTACATAATCCAGGCTTTAGGTATTAAACTAGGCTTTAGGTCGTATAACTGCGATCTGTCGGTTTTGATCCATGGCTTACAAATGACTTATCACTCAGTTAAACTTGTTATCATATAAAATAATGTAATCAAGTTATTATGTTTTTTTAGTCTACTTGATTGAGCTTGTCGACATTAGATTAGAAACTCAGACTGTGTAACTTATTGTTTTCATGAAAATATTAGCAAAAATTCTGAATTCCCTTAGGTCTACTTTTTATATCTTAGCTGAAAAGAACAAAGAAAAATAAAACAGTTTAACTCCAATGCAAAACTGAAATAAAGAAAGAACTGTTATTGCTGCAATATTATTTAAGAAATAAGCAAATTACAGTTTAAATAAATCGTAAAGTTAAATTTCAGTGAAGATTTTCGGGCATCCTTACCTTCATGAAGTAGGTCAATTGGTTCAGATAAAAATAATAGGTGATTACTAGCTGTTGAAATCTCTTTAGCTCCTGCAAACCATTATTTTTTAAGAGCCACAGACGTTATAAGAAAACATGTCTGGAAATTTTGATGACTCGATTGGTGCAGTGGCTGGGTGATTGACTATCTGCGGATGTGTTCCCAAGTAAGGATAAATATTAGTATGGCTTACAGATAAATTATGTTCGATATGGGTGTTTGTGTGTATCCACGAAATTATGTTAAAGGAGAAATCCTAGTGTAAATTAACGTTATCAACAAATAAGAATTAATTGTGGCAAATGGATATTACCATCTGAAAACGTCCACTGCTACACTGTTACACATGAGCGTCTAGTTACCAAACGTACATTACCATCTGAAAACGACCACTGCTACACACGAGAGTCTAGTTACCAAACTGACATTCCCATCTGAAAACGACCACTGCTACACACGAGAGTCTAGTTACCAAACTGACATTCCCATCTGAAAACGTTCACTGCAACACATGAGAGTCTAGTTACCAAGCGGCCATTACCATCTGAAAACGTCCACTGCTACACACGAGCGTCTAGTTACCAAACGGTCACTACCATCTGAAAACGTCCACTGCTACACACGAGCGTCTAGTTACCAAACGGACATTACCATCTGAAAACGTCCACTGCTACATACGAGAGTCTAGTTACCAAACGGAAATTACCATCTGAAAACGTCCTCTAGTGCTACACATGAGCGCCTAGTTCAGTGCTGGCATCAGGAAATTGCCATATTATGTAATTTTACTATGCATGTTAGATTAGTATCTCCCCAGATGAATTGTGCTTAATTTGCATGCGAGACTATGAGGCTAGTTCAACCTGATTGTGACATGTTCACCATTTAATGCAAGACATTATTGTTAGTATCTATACTTTAGGTTTTTGCTTGGCAAACGTGTACTAATATCGACCGAACCATCTCTTGATATCAGATGAGAAGGTGGTAAAACCCAAGCCCATTGAGGATTAAAAAAAGTAGGTCTGCAGTACTGTGAGATGAGTATTGGAATGTTATGTTATGTCTGCTTTTGTCTTTCATTATGATAATTGGCTAACGGTCTTTTTCATTAAAGCAAAGTGTTATTGTTTCCTTTTTTATTTAAAGAAGGAAACTCATAATTTATTGTACCCGACAATAAATGGTAATAGGCTCACATCTTATTACCCCTAATACACTCAGTAACAGAGTGTGGGTGTTCACATCTAATCTTGGAAGAACATATGTGTGATTTATGTGTTTGTACCTTGAGGAAATCTAGTAAGAAAAATGATTGATGAGCCACAACCGAAGCTTGTAAGTCAACAGGATTTTTCCAAAAAAAAATATTTCCCAAAGTTATTTATAAAAAAATATTTTATCTCAGTTCATATCAACAAAGAATAACAAAGTCCGTGTCCGTGTCTCTGTCCGTGTCCGTGTCGTGTGCTTGTAATAAAAGTATTACAAGCTGTTTTATTAGAATAATATTCGTGGCGGCTAGATTGTGTCCTGAATTATTGATACCTTACGTTGTGTCAGTGTCGGCTCACCTGGGATTAAGGGACCAACGACGTGTAGGAATATCAAGGAGTAGAATACAACAGGAGTGTTCAGTTGTTATCAACGCAGGATTCTTAACATGCATTTTAATCATGGAGGTGAAGCCTATGTTTGATACTGGGATGATATAGGTAGACGCATTGTCATAAGATGCATACAAAACCGCTGTTGTTGGAGCCCTTGAAATAAATTAAATCAAGCTTACGGGAGAGACTTTTGGCTAGCAGTAGGATGATACAGGTTGACCCATAAGGTGCATAGAAAAATAAACCCCTGCCAATTGGTGGACAGTTTTATTTGACCATTGTGTCGGCGATATAATGAAACATTGACATGCAATTGTATAAGTATAAGTTTATTAGCAATAATCAAGAACAACACTTAATTACAAATCACAACAAACCTGTGATTAGTGTACTAGATGGTAGTAGGTAGATACTATAACATCAAACTTCAAAATAATTCTTATCGAAACTTCGGTGATAGGTATAATGTATGTAGCTGAGGAGGAATGTGTGGTGTAAAGAGAATGAGTAGGATAGGCATGAGGATAGAGGGTGTCTGAAAGTACCGCCAGTTACAGAAAAATTGAGTAGCAACAGACTATCATGATATGGATATACCATGGGCATACCATTTTACGAGGAAAGTTTATGAATACATTTGGATGGCTATAAGAAAAGAGGCAGATCAGAGAAAACATGGATAGATTGTGTTGAAGATTATATGTATAGAAAAAAAGTGAACACTGAGATGACGGCTGATACAGATGTATGGAAGAAAAATACATGGTGCGCCGACCCCAAATAAACTGGGATAAGGGCAGGGTGATGATGATATGCTCATTGGCCACAAAGACCAAAATCCAGTTATTATTTTATATTAACTCTGAATTGTCTATCGTGAGGCCAGTAACTTGTAACTGTGAGATAATTCTGGCTTAGATACTGTATCGTACTGTACTGTCACCGTCGTGTTCAACGCGCATAGTTGCATATTTTATTATGAGAAGCTGGCACGGTCAATCTCTCCATTTACTCACTACTCTGTGAAGTACATTGTTATAGAAGGTTTGAGAGTTGAGATTTATAAGGATGTATAAAAATACTGCGACAGTGACCCAGTTTGTCAGGCGATGACTTTCGCTGTTTGTGTTCTTCAAGTTGTGTTGTCTAATTAGGCAATTTTTGGGTCATGTTTGGTTTATAAATCGTCGCTTTATGAAGAGAGCTAAGCCACACTTGGCAAAATGTAGTTATTAACATCACTATAGGTACTCGGCTTAAAAAAAAACGTTTTAGTCGTGCAGATATCTAAGTGATATATTGCTCAAAAGTTACGTGTTAACGTGAGTGAAGATGTAGGTGTCAACTAGCTTAATATTTCTTTTAACCTTTTCTTCCTTTCATTAAAACTTCATTTTCCTTTTTAAACTTTTATTAGCATTCCAATTTTTGCGAGCTGATATCAAGAATTGTTCATGATACTGTTTAAGTTTTATGTACCTAAAATCGAACGCGCGTTTGTTTTAACACTGGAATAACGAAAACCACCCTTACTGCTTGCGAAATAAATACGCTGTCAAGGTCAAACTGTTGCCACTGAATGCGGTCGTCTTTGCACTGTTTAAAAACACTGCCATACTGCCACACTGACCCAGTTCATATGAGACGTTGTACTAAACTAGTAACACTGCATTTCTACAGCTCGGATTATGTAATTGGTTAAGATTTCGGTTAGAGAGGAATGTTGGTCTGAATTTCTGAAACGTCGAGACGTGGCAACACTGACAGAATTGTGTTTTGGCGCAGAAAGTTGCATATTTTAATGTTGCGTTAAAAGCTTTCAATTATGTACTGCAGTTTTAACATATAAATAAATAAATATCTTTGGGACATTTTTTACACAGCACCATCTAGTCCCAAACTAAGCAGAGCTTGTGCTATGGGTACTAGATAATGGATATTTTTTTTTATTTTTTTTTGTAAATACCTCTTTATAATACATAAACAACACCCATATATCCACCACCCATGTATATTTTTATTGTTGACTAGCTAAGCTGCCCGCGGCTTCGTTCGCGTAGACTCATTATTATATATTATGGAGCACGGCCTTCTGCCTCATAACTGTAAACTAGAGCATACATTTTCAAAAACATAAGATTAAATATAAGAAATTGCTGTGCAAAATTTCATGCTTCCAGATACATCGAATTAGGCTATGCGTTGGTTGTCAGTCAGTCAGTGTTGTAGAAGATTCTTCTTTCGTATTAGCACGAACGATATAAGTATAAGAATAGCGGCCTATACACGCTCTCGTTCTATCGCGAGTGAAACGACAATTCTGATGCCATGGTGGATCGACAACCGGATTAAAGTAGTTAGGGGGGACTGGATGCGAAAGGCAGAGGACCGAGTGTTGTGGTGCAACTTGAGAGAGGCCTATATCCAGCAGTGACTGCGATAGGCTGAGTTGATGACACGCCGTCTACACAGTAGGCTCATTTAACTCACAACACATGGAGTTCAGTAAACCTACTGAGCAGTAAGGTATGGTTCCTGTTGCCTAAAATCTTTAGCATACTGGCATAGTCAGCATCGCTTGCAACCATTACAATTTTTACAACGACACCCGCTTTTCTTATATAAGAGAGAGAGACACATTATTCGGCAGCCCCAGCCCCCAAAATAATGCACCCCCTATAATGGATAACATGAGCAGTCGTCAAATGGTGTTTATAAAGCCCAATGATATCTTACACTGGAAAGATTGTCTACAATCAAAATATTAATATAATTTTAAAAATTCTTGTGTGGAAAATGAAATCATTTAATTAGGTTAGGTAATAACATTCTCATTGCCTAAATTCTATTAAAGGCAGGACTTAAAAAATAAATAAAAATTCGCAACAAAAATATCATGCTGTATAAACCATGGGCAAGTAACAGATGCTCACTTTAGTATTCTTACATCTTCAGAAAAATACACTTTATTCTCATAACATTAAGGTTTAAAAGAAATAAAACCGGTGTAATAATATCGACCAATCAGCATTCAGTATTTAGGTTGATTGTATCCCTCGGGCCAGTTAAACTGAGTTTGTCAAAGTTTGTTATTTACTTCAAAAGGCCGATACTTAAGTTATGTACCTTTTTTTTTTTTTTTTTGTTTTCGGGTGGAAATCCTCATGGATACCCTCCGACTGGGGACGGCGGAGGGGTATGTCGGACTCTTACCGACTAAAACCACACGGTGGCCATCCTCTGCACAAAATAGAGGAGCTCCGGGAACTCCATTGGACCGCGCCGGTGCCCCTCTAGTGCTATGCCTTTGGCACGTCCCGGGAAAACAATATTGTTTTCCCCACAGTAGCACGCGACCACCACGTACTGCTGTCCTCCCCAGGGTCGTCTAAAAGACGCCTCGAGTCCCCCCACTCTTAGCGTCCACGATCCCGAAGGTCCCCTGCCAGATGTGGCAGCAGGAGATGCGGCCTGTTGCCCTATCTGAGCCTTGCGCCAGGGCGGTTGCCTCCCCGGCGCCTCCTTCTCCGAGCGGGATCGGCCCTCTCCCGATCTCGCTCTGCGGCCTCCTTCTGAAGCATGACGGTCTCACAGAAGGAAGCCATGGCCCTCCAAGCCGTCGGATCTGCCAGCATAGCCGACACTACTGCTGGCAGAGAAAGATCCTGCCCAATCAAGCTGACCAGGTCCCGCCGTTCGGAGCCCCACGCAGGGCACTCCTCCAGCGTGTGCTGTGCGGTGTCCTGGTCACACCCACAATGGTGGCAATTTGCCGTGGTTTCGCGTCCGATCCTATTCAGGTACTCACCGAAGCAACCGTGCCCGGTGAATACCTGAGTAAGCCGGTAGGTGACGCGCTCACTCCTCTCCAGCCAGGCCTCAAAGCACGGCAGGACTGCTTCAACCACTCGCTTGTGCGCATACTGCGGCCCTTCCAGCCGCTCGCGCCACATCTCGAGCGCGTGTCGCCGCTCCTGCCGCCTCAGCACTTCAAACGCCCTTGCAGGCGCGCTCCCACCGTTTTGGCGGATGACACGAATCCGGTCGTAGACCCTCGTGTCCATATCCGCCAAGATGTCCAACGGCGGGAAGCGTGCCAGGACAGTTGCCGCCTCAAAGGATACCGTTCGGTATCCTCGTGCGATCCGTATGGCCACTTTGCGCTGCAGGCTGTTGAATTTAGCCCTTGAGCGCTGGACGCCTGACAGTCGGTGTGACCATACAGGCGCCCCATAGAGGGCCATGGACCGCACGACTCCCGCGTAGAGACGGCGAACTTCCTCCCGAGGTCCCCCAAGATTGGGCAGCAGACTGTGCAGTGCACCAGCTACCCTCTCGATCCGGGGGACCAGGCGATTAAAATGCTCCCCGAAGGCCCAGCGGCTGTCCAAGAAGAGGCCAAGGTACTTCATACATCGGCCCACCTGGACTTGCGCATCACCAACGCGAACCGTCGAGCTGGGTGGTTCTCTACCCCGTCGGAGGTTGTGGAACCATAGCGCCTCGGTTTTATGGGGCGCTATTTGCAACCCCAGCTCGCGGATTTTGGCCACGACTTTTGCCACCCCGAGCTCAGCAAGCCGGATGGTCTCATCAAAGGTGTCCCCGCCGGCCAACACCAAAGTGTCGTCAGCATAACAAACGACACTGACGCCAGCGGGGAGGTCGACACGCAGGACCGCGTCATATGCAAGGTTCCACAAGAGCGGGCCAAGTACCGACCCCTGTGGAACCCCACAACTAATCTCTCTGCGATGAACGCAGCCGTCCCTACCCACATAGCGAACATGCCTGTCGCGAAGATAGGCCCCGACAATGCCTTGCAGATAGGGAGGCACACAATGGTGAACAAGTGCCCCCCTAATAGCGTCCCAGGGCAAGGAGTTGAAGGCATTGACGATGTCAAGACTTATTGCCAACGCCACTCCACCCCTGGACACTGCCTGCTCCGACAGCGAGCGGACCCGTAGGATCGCGTCCACTGTTGATCGCCTCTGCCGGAAGCCATACTGACTATCAGCAAGGTCGGGACCGACCCGCGACAGGTGCTCAACGAGGCGTTCGGCAACTATTCTCTCGAATAGCTTGGATGCCTCATCGAGCAGGCATATGGGACGGTATGAAGAGGGAGAATCTGCAGCCCTGCCTTCTTTCTTTATAAGGACCAATCCAGCCTCCTTCCAGCCGGAGGGAAACACGCTGTGACGGAGACAGCTTGTGAATAGCCGCCTCAGCCTGTCCCCCAGAGCAGCCATAGCCAGCACCCAGACACGACCCGGGATTCCGTCAGGTCCTGGCGCCGTATTACGGGCAGTCAGGCGACTAACTGCTCGGTCTAGCTCCCCTTCTGTCACTCCCAAGTCCTCAGACCAATCCGGTGAAGTCATTGGGGGGACTGAGGGACCATCCCGGACCGTTGGGAATAGTGTATAGACAACTCTGCCCAACAAGTCCGGGTCCAGGGTTTCCGTAAGTGGAGGGACCCACGGACGTAGCTTTCCCATGACTACCTTGTATGGTTTCCCCCACGGATCCCTGTTTAGGCCCTCCAGAAGCTCATTCCAAGACCGAACCCTGGCGTTCGCAATGGCAATTTGGAACGCCTTTGTAGCCGCCCGATAAGCCGCATAATTATTATCTATCTCCTCGGCTGTAGCTCGGCGCCGTCGCCGGGTTCGTGTGTACCGGCGGCGAGAACTCAAGCACGCTGCACGAAGTTGCGCAAGGTCATCTGACCACCAGTACACCGACCGAAACCCACCGCGTCTGGCTCGGGGCATTGAGGCATCACAAATTGCCGTCATTGTCTGCCGGAACCAGGCCGCCTCTATCTCCGGATCAGGCAGGATCCCTTCGGAGTCTGAACTCTCCGACCACGCCGCTACGTTGGCAGCTGCGACGAGCAAATCTCGGTTAAGCAGTTTGAGGGACCAACGACGCGGCTGGGTGCTATGATTTGGACGGCTGGGGTGGTCGGGAGGACGGAGTGCCACCTCGAGAACGATGTGGCGGTGGTCTGACAGAGTAACCACCTCCTCAGCAACTCTCCATCCCGACACCATGTGGGAAGCAGGAGGACTCGCCCATGATAAATCGACGATCGACTCCCCCTGCCACCGAACGCATGTAGGCACGGACCCCCGATTGAGAAGTCGAAGGTCCAGTCCAGCCGCCCAGTCCTGCAATGTCTCTCCCCTAGGTCCGTCCCGACGGTTCCCCCATACTCTTGAGTGAGCGTTGAAGTCACCCAGGACGAACAGTGGACGAGGTAAGCATGTGCTACGAATGCAGCGTGCCACCCCGTCCAAGTATCTCTCATAGTCGGCAAGAGAGATATTGGGAGAGACATAGCACCCTACTACTGCCAAAGGGCCCCATTCCACAGCGACGAATCCCTGCCCCCTTTCGAGAAAGGAACAGGGAGGGCCGCCCTCTATTCCACCCCAGTAAATGGCGACGGAGCCAGCAGTGTCGCCGAACCATCGAGGATGATACGGGACGTTATAGGGTTCCGCCACCACCGCTAAAGCAACCGACCACTCCGCAACAGTTTGCATGAATAGATGCTGCGCATTGCGGCAATGGTTGAGGTTGCCCTGAATGACTTTCAGGGGTGGGAAGATGATGTGTCCATATCCTCCCCCTGAGGGGCACTGCTTGTTGCAGGCCCCGACGCAGAATTAGCCGTCCCAGATGTGGCGGTCGCAGACGTAGCCATCGCGGCCTTGACCCGTTTGCCCTTTCTTTTATTTTATTTAAGTTATGTACCTACTCGTTTCAAGGAATTTTGTAGAAGATTAGTTTTATTTGTTTTGTCTGGCTAAGGTCCGTATTACAGAACGTTCCTCAAGTACAATTTGATCTTCAATCACCTGATCACTACTTATGGATAGAATCGTTACTTGAGCATCGGTCTTATTTCAATACGGTAATTATAAACTTCAATTCAACAACATAGCACATATAATACAATATTAATGTTATTACTACAAAATGACAATTACCTTTTATCAACTTTAGACATCTCCATCTAATATTTGACGTACAGTCAACTGCATGACAGTGGTAACACTTCAATTCGAAAACCGTCCTTACTGCTTACGAAATAAAGATGCTGCTAATGTCAAAGTGTTACCACCGACGTGCGGTCGACCGTACCACACTTTTTTCTAGTAATGTTTGGTTGATTACTTTCAATATAACAACTGTCGGTAAAATGACCGTCGCGCTCGGCTGCCCGCTGCGCATTGTGGAATTTGTGGGTAAATAAGGGTTGCCAGATGAGTACAAGTGGATTATCGTACTGATGTTCTAAAATTATCGTATATCAAGGAATTTAGTGAAATATTATCGTAAACAGTGCTGAGCTACGAACAAAAACAATGATTTTCAGCATCAAAATTATCGTATTTCTGCGTATTTCAATCAATTTTGTATCGTACCAGAGCCAAAATTATCGTATATTTACGATAATTATCGTACGTCTGGCAACGCTGGGGTAAATGCGTAAAACAAAACAGTGACATGTATGGGTAAATGTATTTTATTAATTGATTAAGTCCCTCCCACTTATTTTCCATTTATTTATTATTACTATTTTAACACATATATATCTATATATATCACTATATTTATATTATATTATAATTGCGACACTCTTTATTTTTTATCTATGTTTAGTTTACTCACTGTAAAGCTGAGTTTCGTCCGTGACACTTCAAACAAGGTCCAGTTGAAAACCAGCGCCAGACACTAGTTGTCTGGCATTTATGCTGAACTGGGCCTTTTTGGTGCAGCCGTGGGGCACACAATTATACTTTTAGGACATGTATTGTATATAATAAAATTGTATATTATTGTTATTGTGTGCCCCTGACTAAATAAACCATTTTTCTTTCTTTCTTTTCACATTAAATTAACTTGAAATAGGAAAGAAATCTCTGCTCAAGCGAGGTCTCGACCACACTTGAGTGATTACAGATCAAATCTCTGCTCAAATACTGAAACAGGTGACATTATAAGATAAAGTTAAGCTCAGCTGAACTGTGCTCAATCAATGAATCTATGCTTGAGGAATGTTCTAAAATTAAATTCCAATTCAAAACTAGTTTTAAACAGTGATCAAAGCTTGAGGAACGTATTGTAATATGGGCATAATGGGCTTAAGTGTACTTGGCAGGTTATTTGCACAGACTGGTCATTAAACAGAGACAATTTAAGCAAGATTCTGATAGGACTGAGGGAAGACAGTTTTATCAGAGTTGTTAACGTTGATTATTAAGTTACTTAAGAATTGACTTGACTATGATTTGACTGATTGATGCTAAAATCGCAATTGTAACAAGGCCTACAACCCTTGTCTACCAGTGCTACGTCATGCTACGCCTGCTGGACATCACAGATCATTTACAATCCGAAAACCGTAATTTTGAGTATATTTTCTGATCATGAACTATAAGGGTTTGAATGTCTACGGCGATGTCTTTCGTGAACAGTAGTATTATATTTTTATCTGTGACCATACACACTATTGATTAGTAGTTGTTATATAACGTACTCTGTGGATTAGTATCAGTTGGAGTTCAACCTATCACACAATTTCACGAACAATTGAATAATAAATAGAAAAAGCTATTTAAAATCTTGTTTATTTGTGCCTACACAACATATTTAATAAATAAATAAATAAACAAAAATATTATATAGTAGGCAGTAATAGTACATTACTGTCGAGGCCTGAAATGAAGCAATTTACGGCCGAGTAATATTGGAAGTACGAGGCGAAGCCGAGTACTTCCCAAGTGATTTTGAAAGGACGAGGCGCAAGCCGAGTCCTTTTTAACTAAACGAGGCCGTTAATTGCTATTTCAGCCGAGACTTGTATAGTACTTTTCTCTCATTTGCGAGGAAACACAACACAAATTAATTCAACAGTATCTCATTTTCATTCACGCCAATTCGCCCGCACGCGGTTCTTGTTCTATTTTCAAAGTTTTGAAAAAAAAAATGCGCATTCAGCCTGTATAATGATAAATATTTTGTACCTAAAAACACCTAATTTATGTGTCTACTTAAAAACCTCGGTAGCATAATTTAAAAAATAAAAAGTGTCCAGCAATTTCTATTATTGTCCTGTCGGATATTACCGGCCTGTTATTTCATGGCGTACGGAAAAGAGCCGATTGTTGTGACTGAGGTATTATAACAATACCTCAGTGATTGTTGTATTCTTTTTTTGAATAATGAACCAATTTCCGAGCAAGTGGGAGAAAATTACATTACCTCACTCTTTCCTCAGAAGTCTAAAACAATGTTGTTCGGTTGATAAAGTAACTCAGAGTATAATTTTCTGAGATAGTACATTTGGATGTTGGATACAAAAACTTTAGGCATTCAATATAACTTTGTATCTCATTGTTCAAACAAGGTGGCGCGGTGGCGTGGCGCGGCGCAGGCCTTTATTCTAAACATTGTGGATAATAATTTATTCGCGCTTTCTTTTGAAGACTTATGTACTACAAGCGCCTTATTAGGCAGGACTAATTAGGTATTCCTAGTTTGTTATTTTTTGGAAATATTTTTGGGCATTATCATAATTTAGTTGATCACTTTGTACGTATGTACTCGTTTATAATTTTTTGATGATTTTATCTATCTTCCTGTATCATAATGAAAAACTAAAAAAATCATACTAATTAACTCAAACCAAAAATTCTTAAATTGGTAATTGGTAATATTTTTACGACAACTTGTGAAGAAACAAGAAACATTAATTTTTATTCAATGATATTTATAAGTATAAATAATATCGAATTGTTTTTATTATTATTATTTATCTGTGTGTGCAAAATTTTATAAATAATAAAACAATATGATTTTTTGTACGTTGGTCAATCTGTTTGTCTGTCTGTGACATAACTGTTTGTCTGTCTGTGACATAACTGTTTGCCCGTATGCATGCTTATTTGTTTGTCAAAGATTCAAAGATATAGTTGTACATATTGGTGTTAGGTTATAAACATAGTTCTTATAAACTTGTCGCCTTTTTTAGGGTTGCAAAAATTTTGGACCAATTTGAATTTTGTTCGTAGCGACACTCATTAGACAGGCTGGACGGATAAAGCTTTCATTGTATTTTTCAGACGTATTAGTGTCATGTGAAATGATGTCCGTTTTATATACGAATTCATCGTAAGCTGAGCCGGGGGAAAATGCTAGTTAAATGTAAGATGAACAATTAATTCACAGAACTTAATACACAGATATCTTTCAGAGATATAGATTGTCGCCTATTATCTTATTGTATCAAGTTTCTAATTCCATTTCATTTTAACAACAGGATTTTACAATATTAAAGCGAGCAGGTTTAAAAAAAAATCTTCTAATGAAAAAAAATGGCGCTATATTAATACAATGCACTGCGGTTGTTTTTATCACAAATAAAAATACTTGTTGACATGGCGAAATAATTAAAAGTAATCTGAACGCAACGGAAAAGTACCGGAGTGACCGACATAGCTTGCAGGATCAGTAAGCTGAAGCGGCAGTGGGCTGGCCATGTCTGTCGAAGGACCGATGGCCGCTGGAGCAGACGAGTCCTTGAGTGGAGACTGCGAATCGGCAAACACAGCGTAGGGCGCCCCCCCGCCAGGTGGACCGATGATCTGAAGAAGGTGGCTGGGGGGACTGGATGCGGAAGGCAGAGGGCCGAGTGTTGTGGCGCAACTTGGGAGAGGCTTATATCCAGCAACGGACTGCGATAGACTGAGTTGATGAACGCAACGCAAACTAGATTGACACAGGGGATTCAAGGTCTGCCAGGGGATTCTACCTAATAAGTAACAAGAACTTAAGTACTTCCTTTTACTGTGCCTATGGACTAAGTTGTCTGATAATAAATGTTTAAAAAAAAAGTGTATTTAAAGTTAGGGAAGGGTTTATGTCAAGTCTAACGCACTTGGTCGCATTATTTTCGTCCTGGTGCCTAAAGGAATGTGTATCAAGTATCGCTATCATCTCACACACAAATATTATTCTATATTAATGGAACAAACATTATACATACATACATGTTACAATCAGGATCGTCTTTAGCCACGAGGCTTTGGTAGTTTATGATTAATTTTATCAACAGGATACCTAAGCTAATAGTAATGATTTTTATTTTTACATTTGAAAAGTTGCAAAGTAATGTGATTTGAACATACATATATAAAAAAACTGATATACAATAAGTTCCTTTCTGGTTAATGGTTATTATTTTAATGGTTAAGAATTGTTCATTGATTGGTCTGATGTCGCAGTTACTTGAGGGCCCCATGGGCTCAGCCCAGCGAGCCTACGCGTAAAGGTGGGCTACAGTAATAGATAGAATGGTTGTAATTAGGGTTGTAATCACAATTTTACTTGCGATTCATGCGTGGCAACTTTCGAACAAACTACGCCTTACATATTGACGTCATTAATTTTTTAAAATTATTTTTAAACAAATGTACTTTACAGCTTTTGTTTCTGCAGTTAGAAACAGCACAATAAGGCATTTTTGCGGGTTTTTGTTACAGTATTTACAGAAACAAGTCATAAGGCGTATTGAGAAAGGCTTTGAAATGCCCTGCACTATGGTGCAGTGTTGGCTTGGCACGTGCGCCCTGCCGACTTGACCATTCTATCTATTTTTGTGAGGTGGGCCATTATAATTGTGACAATTGTGCCCTCCCAGCAATTTTCTATAACGGCAGTGTCATTCCAATCAGCTCTAGCGTTAAAAACCTTGGTTTACATTTTGATTCTTCACTTAACTGGCACATACAAGTCACCAAGGTAAGCCAAAAAGTCAACGGTACGTTGCGTTCCCTCTACCGCCTGAGGAACTTTTTACCCGCCAAGACCAAAATAATGCTTGTGCAGACTCTAGTCCTTCCTATAATCGACTATGGTGACATGTGCTACTACGATTTGATTTCAGTCTTACTCAGTAAGCTCGACCGGCTGCTTAACAATTGTATCAGGTTCATTTACAACCTGAGAAAGTATGATCATGTTTCTTCATATAGGTCTGAACTTAAATGGTTGCCCATTCGTCAGCGGAGACAAGTACGTGCTTTGACTACGCTTTTTTCTTTACTTAATTCTCCTTTCCCCCCTCTTTACTTAACTCCCCACTTTCAATATTTATGCTCTACACACACAAGAAACCTACGGTCTTCTAATAATCGTCTTCTACATTGCCCTTATCATAGCTCTAATTTTGTTCACTCATCCTTTCATATTCAATCAATTCTTCTTTGGAATGAGCTACCTCTCGAGCTTAGGATGGCTGGTGGCCATCCTAAGTCGGGACTCTTTTAAAAGGAAAGTTCGGAAGTTCTTTCTAGATAAAATTTTGGCAGAATCATCTCATTAGTATTTTATCTATGACTATAATAGTATATTATTATATATATTTAGTACTTATTGTATGTTATATATATATACCTATGTATGTTTATCTATTGTTTTAGTGGTAATTTATTTCTCATCTTGTTTTGTGTCGTGAATCAATATTGCACCTGCCTTGTCATCTCTGTATCACCCTAAGGTTGACTGGGAGAGAATGCCTAAGGCATTAAGTCCGCCTATGTACACATGTTGCATGAAGTTTAAATAAATAAATAAATAAATAAATTGTTTAAAAAAAACGTGTATAATTAATGAAATAGAACCTACATGTTAGTTAAGTTAAGTCATACGTGCAAAGTAATAACAATAACACAAAGTAGGTATAGATACCTAGATAATATAATTGGTTCACTATTATTACCACAATAACTCCAAATGTCCTACATTTGGCACTATATTAGATCCCGCAACCGCATACAGAATAGTCGATGGCCCGTAACTAGGGGCCGAGAATAAACAGACTTCCCGTTATCATTATTGCACGTGCTAGGAACTACGAATCCCTAATTAACGAAGGATTCTGCACACGTAATGTTCCAGAGTATCTTCCAAATATACAGGTGTGATGGAACCGCAGGTTTATTAGACCAGGTTTAGGTACCTATCATCAAATCCACAGAACAGGTTTTTTCTGTTCTGTGGTCATTTCCACTCGTGAATATGGGTCAGGATGCAAGGTCAATGGGGACATTATCATAATCACTGATGCTGACAATATTGCACATTCGCAATTAATGTTGTCTCATAACCGTATCCAATAATTATAAGTAAACCACAGAAATTAAAACAGTCTGCAACCGAGACCGTAAATCGCAATTCACCAAAATAATTATGTTTCGTGTGGTTTCCCGAAAACGCTAGGCTAGGCTTTTTCCGTGGGGGTCGCGAATGCCATGCATTACAGTCCTCGTGTCCCATCCATCCAAGGCAAGGGTAGGCTCCTGGCGGAATTTTTAGTGGGTGCGAGTACCACATAACCACACCGCCTCCCCGGGTGGTGTGACATGCGATAGGCATTTTCTCAATTTCAGAATATAGGCCCTTTTTGTGATTATCTTTCGTCTGTTGCAGGTATTGTCGGGACAGTGAGGAGACTGGAGGCTACTCCCGTGTGCCACCAATGTGACTGTAGTGAGGACACGGCCCTTCATACTTTGGCACAGCGTCGTGCCTGGGTGATGCAGCGCCGTGCAGCAATCGGAGGAGACCTCTTGCTACAGTGGTCATGGCTGACAGTGAAGGGCGTGGGAGTCAGTGGAGTCCTTCTGTGAGAAGATTTTCTTACAGAAGAGAACGGAGTGGGTTGGGGAGGAAGACTCCCTCGCTGATCTGATCCACTGCAGGACGACAAGTCAGCGCAGGCGTCTTTATAGCGACTAAATGCCACCCTAAGAGGAAACGGCGTGCAATAGATTGGGGAGTCTACCGTCCGCATTGTACCTCGAGTTGTGGTGATGTCTCACATATCGTGTCAGTGTGTGCCCGAACATAGTCGAAGGGAAAGAAAGTAGGCCCAGAAGTGGGCCGCGCTGAATGGGTCACGAACGTCATGCGTAGCAGTTCTCGGCATCCTGCCAGGCCCATCCGCCCAAGGCGAGAGTAGGCACACAGCTGAGTTTCTAGTGGGTGGTGTGGCATGCGATAGGTATTATTTCCGTTTGAAAAAAAGGCCCTTTCCGTGGATGTGGTCTATTTTCATGAAAGTGAAAATTTGTGTCTGTCAACTGTCAACTTGGGCTAGTCCACAAATTCAAAATCACTCAGCGAGCTATGCTTGGAGTTTCCTTGAAGGATAAAATCCGTAACAAGATTATCCGGAGAAGAACCAGAGTGACCGACATAGTTTGTAGGAGAAATGGCAGTGAGCTGGCCATGTTTGTCGAAGGACCGATGGTCGTTGGAGCAGACGAGTCCTTGAGTGGAGACCACGAATCAGCGAACGCAGTGTAGGGCGCCCCCCAGCCAATTGGACCGACGATCTGATTAAAGTAGCTGGGAGGGACTGGATGTGGAAGGCAGAGGACCGAATATTGTGGCGCGACTTGGGAGAGGCCATGTCCGACAGTGGGCTGCGATAGGCTGAGTTGATGAAATTGTCAACTCACAGTTGGCTGTTGTACAAAATAAACAACAACAAAGAGCCCTCACCAATTCAATAAACCAAGTGCAAAACATGGTAACGATATTTATTTAAAACAAAGTTGCTAATTTGTTAAAACCAATAATACCTCAGTTGCTAGATTAAGCTAACGCAAGGTGACAGGAGGAGCGGGTGAAATAATAATATGCTTAGCTCCAACTAGGTCAGACGGTTGACCCGACGCCTCATCCAACATTAACGCACATTGTCCTGTGCTCGCGACACGGTATGGATTGGTTGTGGGAAGCATTACTGGTACTAAAGTACTGATAAATCAACGGTTGGACCTTTTGAAATCATATTTTTTTTTGGATAGTTGTTGCTGAAAACGGAATTTATGAGGACTTTACCGCGAGCCCGCTCCATACAAAACGAAATTCGATCATGTTTTGGACAATAACTAATAAAACTCGAATTAATTTTGTGCACAGGATATATCAATTAATAGGCTTGTGGTTAGTCAGTTTCCCGTCAAATGATTTAATTTCAAGCCGACACGTAACTCAAAAACACGTATTTTCAATAAAAAACCGGCCAAATGCGAGTCGGACTCGCGCAGTAAGGGTTCCGTACCACCCATGGAGGCAGGAGACCCATCCTCTTAAGCCGCTACACCGGGCATCGTACCGGAACACGAATAGGTCACTTGGCGGCACGTCTTCGCCCGGTGGGTGGTCGCAAGCCGTCGGCCGTGGCCTACCACCAGTATGTCACCTTATTTGCACCACCCAGGGATCACGTGTGGGTATTCGAAAAAAGGGGTACTCTCCTACGGACGTGGGTGACACATGTGCACCTTACTGTACTATACACCTTTGCCTGCCCCTTCGGAGAATACAGGCGTGATTTTATGTTATGCATGTCTCTAAGACTTACATTCAGAGAAAAATCTAAGCGTGAACACATGCTTCCACCGTCAAATAGCACAGCATTTTGACAGAAGCATGACTTCACGCTTAGATTTGTCTCTAAATATAAGTAATCATGTCTTGGCTTCTGCCAAACTCACAGTACACTTACTCTGAACAAAAAAAGCTTTTATTTTTATCAAAACTAGGCCATATGGAAAATCAATAAATAGTTACGAATTGCCAGTAACAACGTAGAGTTACATATATGCTGGCAATACAATGCAATGGTTACTGGAATCCACTACACATAAATTCTAACTACGCAAAGTACGTAAAAGCGAATTATTTGGTGGAACTGAGCTAAAATAATGGTTTTAACTAAACATTTGGCGTGAGTCCATTCGACTCTAGTATTTTTATCTTCCTTTTTATTCGGTGCTCTGTCATGCAAAGCCGTCGTACGGTGGGTTTGGTAACGCAATAAGGCAGTTACATAGACATTTTTGGTGACAATGTTTATCGTCTTTGTGAGATATATTGGGAATATGATAGATAGTTCATTATATAGGAAGTCGTGGACACCAACTTGTATTTTATTTTTGAATAACAAAATACATTTGGTCAATAATGGGCATTACGGTGTACAATAAAATATTAGAACATCAACTGTCATTGTAGCTACTATAAATAACAAAGAAAAAAAAAATTCAAAATTTATCGACTTCTAAAAGAAAAAAAACCGGTCAAGAGCATGTCGGGCCATGCTCAGTATTATAGGGTTCCTTAAGTAGGTGTAATTACAAACGAATCAAATCGAATATTAATCATGGCTATTTTAGTTTTTGCAATAATCGGCAGCATTCGCGACTCAGTGTGTTAGTAGCGCCATCTAGCCATAAATTCAAGAAGCCAAATTTAAGAAGTTATGTCATTTCAAAGTTACTTTTTGTGATTTTTTCAAATAGAAAGTAGCTAAAGGAGCATTATTTGCTATGATAATTTTTCTCTAAGGTCAATGACCTTTGAACTAGGACGTTTTAAGTATTTTTCAGTTTTCTCTCTATAACTCAAAAAATTATAATCACATTATACTCGAAATAATTTTAAAAGAGAGTTTTTATAAAGGTCTATCAATGTGGAAGATTATAAGTTTCTACATTGCATAGTTTAGAAATCGCAGGGGGGGGGACCCATTGCAAGCCACTGTGGCGGGCTATATTTCGCAGATGGTACACCTGATAAAAAAGTGATGTATAACATAACATTACCTTCATTTTAGTAGACCTATTCAATGATACCCCACACAATGGGGTGAAACGAAAAAAAATTTTTCATCCCCATTTCACATGTATGGACGCCACCCCTAAAATACGTAAAAACGATTTTTTTATTCTTTTTAAATTGAGATCTATATGTAGACTATTTTTTAACAAAATTTCATTTACTTATGTTAATAACTGTAGAAGTTATTAAGCTGTAAAGGATTAGGACAGACGGACAGACGGACAGACGGACAGACGGACGGACATGACGAAACTATGAGGGTTCCTTGTAGGACTTCGGAACCCTAAAAATAGGTGGTGAAATAACAAAAAATATGAAATGAAATTTTTAAAACGAAATTAACGACACATTAGGGGCCAATTTTTTTTTTATTTTGAGGTCGGTGGTCGGTGCCAGCAAAGCCATCGAATATAATCAAAATAGAAACGACCTCCGAACTCAAAAAAAATTTAGACCCTTAGGGGTCTAAATTAATTAATTTCGTCAATTTCGTCGTTCGTTAATTTCGTTTTAAAATATTATTTCATAATTTTTGGTTAATTTCTTTTTGAAGTCGATTAATTTTTTTAAATTAATTTTTTATTTCATAATTTTTAGTTTTAAGTAAAAACTGGAATATTTGTTTCTAATAGTTAATAGTTTTGTTAGTTATTTAAAGATTTTTCTCACATGCACTAGAATTTGACCAAGGTTTTGACCCTTTGACACCACACCCGAAGCTCGTATCAATAAGCCAGGCCGTCACACTTACACGTATTAGCTCATATCTTGAAAAGTACTGAACCGATATTGATGAAAATTGCACTGTTTTTTAACCGCGAAAAAAAGGAGGAGGTACTCAATTCGACGCGTATATATATATATATATATATTTTTTTTTATGTATGACCACACAGCTTTTTACAGAGTGGTCCGATTTTGATGGTTCTTTTTTTAGTGGATAGGGTATATCTCAAAGTTGGTCCCATTTAAATTTCAAAATCAAAATCCACCCCTAAGGGTAGTAAAACAGGGGATGAGTGTTTGTTCACCCACTGAATTCTTACCTGTTACCGATTCTGTTGAAACTTGACACACATAAATATAGTTCTAGACATAATGGAGACCTCGAATTAGATTTTAACCACAAAAAAATGAAAAATAAAACTTTTTAACGAAAAATTTAACCGACGAAAACAGAAACTGAAAAGCGAAAAATAACTAATTATGAGTCGGCGCCAAACAACCAATCAACGAAGATCATTAAATTACTTTAAATAATTAATAAAAACTACGTCACATCAAATACAACGTAAAATTTTCAACGATAAACAATAACTTTCCAAAAATGCGTTCTCCGCTCGGCCACTTGCAACTTGCACGCACTTTGCTTGTTAAAAGTTCGTTTGGCGCCGACTCATAATTAGTTATTTTTCGCTTTTCAGTTTCTGTTTTCGTCGGTTATTTTTTTTGTTAAAAAGTTTTTTTATAATATAGGATGGCGAAACAAGCTAAATGCCCACCTGATGTTAAGCGGCTACCTTTGTCCATAACAACTGCAATACCACCTAGGCTGTTGCCTAAATGGTACCGCAAGTCTATTCGCCAAACTGAGACATGAAGATGGAAAGTCTCATGTGATTGTAATTTCACCGGCACCCGTACCCTTCAGACCGAAACACAGCAATGCAAGTATCACTATAAGAAGAGACTGGAAAAAATCTCCATTTTGTCCAGTCTCTGCATCAGCTTTCTAAGCTGCTAGTGTGGTTTCCATATTATAATAATAATGCTGCAGAAAGAAGCTACTAAAGCGTTACTGGAACCCCCAACCCTGTGCATGCTGTGGTGCCAGTAATGATTTATCATTCCGAAGTACATAATAATATTAGAAACCACTACAGTGCTGTAGCTATCGGCCCTATCAGGTTGCTTTCTGCACCGTGCGTTATTCTTCCATACATTACATCAAATACTAGTCTGTGCTTACATTTCCTTCTTTTTTTTATCCCGAAAAGAAATATGAGCAAAGAAAATAAACTATATATATGACTATAAATTCAACGTGGCCATAGAAACCATTTGCGTAAATAGAGTAAAAAGTCAGTCCTAACGTTTGTGCATTCGATGACAAAAACCAGTCGACTGAATTTCGACGCGGTGTCCAATAACTGAAAAAAGCCGGCCCGTTTTCCGCTGACTCATATTTTGACGTTTAACGCGTAAAAAGTTAGTAGATATTTGTTTTCACGTCACGTTTTTGAGTTAGACAAGGAAAATCAGACGCCAGCCAACAGCGATCTCACAACTTTTATCTGTTTTCTCTCACTTTCAGATTACAGGGAAACTTTTGAAGAAAAGATGTTAAAACTTCAAAGTAAATTCAAGCGCTATTTAATTTTGTGGTTTCATTTTTATTAGCAACAAACTCATGCATGCTAAGTTGTACATTAGCTGTCAGTGATTTAGATGTTTATGCTTTTTTTACATGAAGAACCTACATGTAAAAAAATCTCGGTGTGAATCAAATAGTTTTTGAAAAAAAAAACAATAACGTTAAACTTTCGTGTAAAATAACAATATTTTGACAAATCCTGTAAGGGGCAGATCCGACTATGTTCATAAGGTACAAGAGTGAGCGAAGCGAGGGGGATGACGGGGTCTAGTGAGTCAGAATCAGAATCATGTATTGCTTAACCGTTATATACAGAAAGCGAATAGGTTTTTTAAACCATGCAGAAAGAAATGGGCAACCATTGCCCTTCACCTTCCCCCCCCCCCCCTTAAATCGTTGTTAGCAAAAGAAAATTTTAATTTTGAGGTTATAAAAAAAAATTAGCGTTCCTTCTCCGTCATAAGTCATTTATTCATTTGTGTAACATAGGTACAAAAAATAATATAAAGTTCTTAAATACAATAAAGTCCGGTATGTTATGCCAGCAGGCGTACAAATGTGTATTTAAAATCTAAATGAGAAATTTGAATCAATATCATAAGGGATCCTAGATAGATAGGGAGAGGGGCTCTCCCCGAAACCCTATATCGCTGACAGTTAAAGTACAGTCGTAACCAAAGACTTTGTATACTGTAACACGACACGTTGAGAAGTTGTGCTGAAATGAGTTCGTATTTGCTAACAATAAACGAACTGTGAACACCGATGCTTTCGCCAAGCATGCGGGGTAATTGTGTAACGAAGTTACAATACACCAATCATTTTGACATTACAGCAACATTCATTGCGTGGTGCATGGTTGCGATCGTGTGTGAGTTACACAATAGCCTGCTGGTTTTTATCACATTTTCTACCTTGATCGGTCATTTAGAGGGCCATCTTTTGCAATGCAAGTTAATGGGTTCATAAATTATAATGATGGAAAAAGAAGTTGATGGAAAGATCTTTTTCACTTATTTCATTTCATTGATGATTAATTTCACATTTTTATGTCACGATGGGCGCGGTAGCAGATCGATTAGCTTCTGTGCTACGGATCACGGGCTCAATTTCCGCTCGGAGCAAATATTTGTATAGTCTATAGATAGTTCTTAGTTGTAGTGTTTGTGCTTTTAAAATTTGTGTCTGTAAATGCAGCACTACTGCACCACGACCATACAGTAGAAATTCTAATAGGCAATTACTGTGACATGTTTCCCAATAGGGGTATATTCAATGGTGTTCAAGGCTCCAATGAATAGGTTTTTACTGCGCGAGCGAGTAAAATCCTCGATCGCTCTATCGCTAGGTCCAACTTCGAGAAAGAGGTGAATCGTCGAATCCGACTTTGTTGGGCAGTGTTCGG
This sequence comes from Asteroscopus sphinx, assembly GCA_949699075.1. Classification (NCBI taxonomy): domain Eukaryota; kingdom Metazoa; phylum Arthropoda; class Insecta; order Lepidoptera; family Noctuidae; genus Asteroscopus; species Asteroscopus sphinx. Next base: position 11,417,537 of record OX453022.1, on the reverse strand, counting down.
GAAGCTAGAATAGAATAGAATACATTTATTTGCTTAAAATGTAGGTTACATGATGATGCAAAATTGAACATTCAGTGCCAGATACATTTTGTCGTTTCCGACATGCAAATATTAAAATGAAATAATTCTACGCAGTATCTTCTCGTCCAAAATACCGCAGTGTCTCAAGACGAAAGACTTTGACCAGTGTGTGCTGCCAGTAATTACTTACGGCACTGAATAAGACCTGATAAGAAGGTTCAAAGTCACCCAAAGGGCAATAGAGAGGGCTATTCTCAGAGTGTCCCTGCGTGATCGAATCATAAATGAGGAGATTCGCAGGAGAATGAAGGTAACCGACATAACCCGAATAGCCAAACTTAAGTGGCAGTGGTCGGGCCACATTGCTCGCAGAACGGATGGCCGATGGGGCCGAAAAGTTCTGGAGTGGTGACCGCGTACTGGAAGGCGCAGCGTGGGTAGGCCCTCTACAAGGTGGACCGACGACCTGGAAATCGGAGAATGGAATCGAAGGTCGCGGGAATCCAATGGATACGGAAAGCGTAGGACCGGTCGTTGTGGTGATGCTTGGGGGAGACCTATGTCCTGCAGTGGACTTCTTTCGGCTGAAATAATGATGGTGGTGATGACTATCGCTGTATCGCTTAAGATCTGGTGAGGTTCTAGTCAAACGCAAGTCTATTAAAAAGAGGCAATGTCTAAAATAAGAAATTAGTGATTGGTTTGAGTTTATTTTAGGTAGCATCTCTATCATGTTGGAGTTTGTCCGCTGTCGCATCAAATATTTACGTAATACCACACCTCGGACACTCAGTACAATATGAATGCTAGCGCCACCTCCTTCACAAGATTACGTCTGTATACAAACGCACACACTCGTGTAGGTTAGGGATGCTCGCCGCTCGTAGTGCCGACTGGGTTCCAAGCACTTCTCAGTCGTTTCCAGAGATGGCGTGCTTGTATAGCTAATGGCGAGTGATATCCTTTGTACGATTGCAGTCGAAGTGCCGTCAAACTGGGGGCGCGTGCGGGGTGTGGGTGAGGAATCTTGAATTGGTGGGGGGCGGTGAGTGGCCGTTCTGTATGTTAGTACTATTAGATATTCTGTGGTAATACAGAGAAATTCTGTCTCGGCGATCTTAAAATAGACAGAACTACGGGTCCCTCTTGTGATTCCATGAATTCAATTCTAGTAAAAAAGATATCTATCGAGAGCTTTTCGACTATAGCTACCGTAAATGTTACTTTGACAGATTAGATAATGACGAATTTTTGAAAAAGCGCTCATGTCGCTTCTATAATTATGGAAATGCATTGTAGGTTTATTTACATTATTTTCTCAGTTTTTGTGCTTAACATTAATATTATATCCTTTCTTTACAAATGCTAACATTACATAAAAATTATTAATATACTGCAGGTAGAATGCAAATAATAATGTGCAATTATAGGTAATAGGTGTAATAATATGCAATTATAGGTAAATGTATATTGTATTAGTTTAAATTAATAATATAAGTAATAATATTGTCAAATTGAATTTCTATGTTTAAATATTGCATGCTGTGAAACGGCCAAATATGTGGAATATACATTTAATTTATAATATCCTCTGTACCATATTTCACGCAATAAATGATAAATAAATAAATAAATAAGAAGGGTTTATGCCTTTCGGCCAAGTTCTCGAACAAAATAACAGATGTTTAATTCGTGAGCAGCTGTTCTACAGTACAAAATTTTGGTGTCAAATAGCGGTTTTATCTCAAATATCGGCTATTTTGATGCAGAAATAGGCCCTTAGTCCACTACCCTCGCTTAGGTGTATCAAACACTGCGACGCACCACGCGACGGTGCTTGAGGCCGCGGTTCTTAGCATTGTATGCAAATAGTGAGCTATAGGTTTGTATGTAAATACGCGAATTGCGTGTTACAGTACAACAAACTAAAAACGCGCTCCCGTCCGGGGCGCTTGACTCAGATGTCACGCATCCCGAATCCCGTCGCGAGGCGCGTCGTTGTGTATGATGCGCCTTAGTGCGAGTCGATTCCAAGATCCCTGGGAACAAATAATTAATTTACCCCTAAATTTAGGCCCACAATGAGCAACGTAGTTAATTACTTAAAGTGCTAAGTTAGCATATCTATAGCTAAATACTTATAATGGTAATATTTGTGGGGTCTATGTTAGCAATAGTTTAATTAAGTTGGCAACACGCGCTCTCATGTCAGATAATAATTACCGCACCGGCTGGCTCTCCAACTTGCAATCAACTTTAGCATATGAATAAGATGATTCTGGCTATAATTAGCATGTGAGCAAAGCACTGAATTTGTGGTTGTGGAGTTTTAAAACTTGGTTTTAAAATAACATGCAAAATTTTGACATAACTTCTACTTAATATTTGACATGTTCCCTAAAATCAGTCAGAACAACTGACCAAGAGTATGAGTAATAGCTTCTTTTTCTGTCCCAACCCGCAGTAGGCCAGCGTGGTGGACTTAGGCCTGAATCCATCTAGTTCTGAGAAGAAGCCCGTGCCCAGCAGTGGGACAGTAATGTACTGGTTATATTGTTGTTGTTGTGATTACCAATTAATTTGTCAAGCGCAGTAATAAGGGAAATATTTTTGCCGTAAGAGTGCGTCACACGTTGAGGCTTACCGAAACGGTTTTCGTATGCGGTTCCCAGTGGCGTATGTAAATATAATGTATTCACACTGTACGGTAAAACCTGATGCGGTAAAAAAACCGATTCGTTTATTTTTGTTGCCGCATCTTGTCACTGGAAACCGTGAGCGGCGTACGTTAAAAAAACCGAAACGGTCGCAGTGGCCATAGTATCTAAATGAAAGTATTTACACGGTTCGTTTTTCTTACCGTACGCCACGGTCTAAAAGTGCCACAGACCGAAAACCGTGTGTCAGTACTGTATCGGAAAACCGAACTACAAAACGTATAAATGTGAACACTTCTACGTTTTCTTCCCGTATATGGCTAAACCGTACCATAATACTGTTACGACGGAGGATTTAGCAGAGTGGACTGAAATACTTCAACCTCGATTTTCCTGGACTTATAGACATTTTCAGCAGGCTGAAATGCATTTTCAGTCCGTATCAGAGGAGTCTCTATCACATACCAAAGAATCGATATTTTGAGTAAGTTGCCGTTGTTTTCAGGCGCCTGAAACATGTTTTCAGGCCGTTTCAGGAGCCAACAAATCCGATGCCGACATTTCCTGAAAACCAGTTTTCAGGCGTTTTCAGGACCCCTTATGGCCATTTGACACCCACATGTAAAATTGTTGAAGAGTGAGCGAGATAGAGCTAAATATTAGACAAGGATAGACGAAGAACCTTCTGGAAGAGAGTGAGCAGGATAGAGCTAATATAAGACAAGGATAGACGAGATTCGACAAGTTTCGAGAACATTCCATTCTAGAAGTGAGTGAGTGAGATAGAGGATAGATGAGGTTCGACGAGGTTCGAGAACTTTCTATTTCGAGAATGTGCAAGTGAGAAAGAGTTATCTTATGACAAGGATAGATGACGTTCGAGGACTTTCTAGTACCACGACTCGCGGCCTATATAAACGGCGCAGCTCAGCGCCAGTGGATCAACTCGATGATGCTATTACACTCCTCCAGGAGTCAGATAAAAGCACAAGCACACTCCGACGCCGTCGTCCAAGATATCGTCCCCGCCGGCGAGGACCGACGCGACATACGCACAGAATCCGAGAGTCCGACTCTCGAGAAACAGAAACACATGCCGACGCAGCAGCGGCTGCTGGGGGGACCGGTGGCGGGGTCCCCCTGCTGCACCCTGAGTCGAGGTCCGAGCTCCCCCCTGGGGACGCCCTCACGGTGTAAGCGACCGGAGATAATCTCGTCACGCGAGACCGGCCCTATGCTCTAGAGTAGTTCCTAGGAGCAGGCTATTGCGTAGCCACTGTTTAGGTTTTAGGTCGGTCTTAGCCTCGCCGGCGAGGCTTGCCGCATAACGGCGTTTTAGCGCGTCACCCGATAGACCGAAAGTCCGCCACTTTCGAGGAAATCAATTCGATGCAGCAACGGCTGCTAGGGGGACATAGGAACGGCGGGGTCCCCCTGCAAAGCCCCAGCGAGGTTCGAGCCCCCCCCCCCTTGGGGGACGCCCGCTTGCGGTAATTGCGAAAACCGCGTCTTTAGTTTGTAAGTATTTAGGATTAGGGAAAAAACCTTCGGCGTATGGAGTCCCACATGGGACTCTCCGCCAACTAAGCCCGGTTAAGCAGAAATGGTACTTCGGTCCCACCTGCGAGAATCCAGTCGAAAAAAAAAAAAAAGTAAAACCAGTAAAACCTTGAAAGTGTGAACTTAGTGTAACCAGCCTGTTATGACTGTTATAAACATTCTTGTGTCAACCGAAACCAACGGTTTAACACGTCACTTAAGTATCTACAAATGAACCAACTAACGGCCAAAATTAATATCCAATCTATCCACGATTTGTCCTTCTAGAGATAGAAATTTGACATAAGCTCCATACAAAATATGTCAAATTTCTATCTCAAGTAGTTAGGGTAAATCGTGGATAGATTGGATATTAATTTTGACCGTAAAGCGGCATTTTGCTAAGAGTCCCTTCCCCTACAATATTAGAAATTAATGGCAAATAAATTAGGCTGCATGAGGACCCGACTGAAATTATGAAAGACAAGGGTCTAGACTAAAATATTCTAGATTATTCCGAAACTTAAGCAACTGACAAACTTCATTAATCTTTGTTCTGCTATTGATCCACGAAGAATTAATATATTTTCTGGATGAATATTCAAAGATAGAAAGCACGGAGGGTTGAGCATAGATACAAGATGTTGATCTGTAATCGTGCCATATTGCTAGATCTGATTACAAATAATGTGCTTAGTCACCTAAAAATACTTGAAAAATTGTACGATTATTTAATACCTAAATTTTCACTCAGAAACATAGCGAGGGTTCGAGAATAAATCCCGAACGACTCTGAAAATAAGTCATCGGCAGCAATGTAAATGGGTGGAAATATCTGCTAAATGTTTTGGTGGTGTCGCACGCATCGTTTTTATGTCGCACGTGATACACGGGGGGAATTTGTTTGTTAACAAATAGGTATTTAACAAAAAAAAAAAAGAAGTTTTTTTCAAAGACATTTCCATACTGACAGTATAATAACTCTATGTTTTTTTTTACTGATTCGTGTTCAGTATCAGTAGTATAGTCACCTCCTTACATATGGCACGAATACAGATCAACACGTTGTATAATAAAAACAATGTATGTAAAGAAAAATTTAGTCATTCTGAATTCTTGACGTCGGTCGTGCCTCTTATCTAAATGACAACACTCTTTGAACTGGGCTGGGACGCTTCATTACTATTACTTTGGGGAATTATTTGCAAACATAGGTAATACTTATATAGAAACAGGTAAGTACAAACAACAAACAATTTTTATGTAAACAAAAAATTACTAGTAATTTCTTAGGTTTTCGCGATCACTACACATTATAATAAAACAAAGTTTAACCGGATTAAATCGCGTTTATTATTTAAATTGGTTTTCCTGACGTTTCGAAAGCTTTACAGCATTTCTTGGTCGCAGGCACAGACTAAGATGACAATTGTCTTTACAGATATTTCTAAAAAAATATTTTAATCTAACGTACAATATTATTAGTTAAAATCGTTTAATCGTTTCGATGTACGCAGTAATCACTCACAATATCATTATCTTATATATCTATAGCCAGAAACTACAGCCAGAAGCTACATCTTCTAGAAATATACATAGTTCTACTAGAGCATACTTGACGAAAACACATTTCCGTACAAGGTATGTATACTTGACAGTGTATGACATGCTTACATTTTGAATCTTAAACACAAGTAAATTGTGGGTACTACTTGTCAAGTATGCAGTTACGTGTACAGCCTGCAATATTTCATTCCTCTTTCAGAGTTCCGCAGTGATAAGGAGCCAGCTATGCATAATACATGGGCTTACAAAAGTGCCATGTTTTGGAGGTGCTGCACTCTTCCTGTGTCGGACGTGCCTCCCCGGAGCCTTCTAAATATGGGTCAAGCCTGGATGAAATATCGAGGTGGAATCTTAAAGAATATTATATTCCTGTTCACTGTTTGGAAATAAAAGAAAATCTGTCAAATTAGATTGTGGGTGTACTATTACTCCTCTGCCTACCCCTTCGGGGAAATACAGGCGTGATGTTATGACATGTTTATGCTGTCAAATTAGCGCGCATACTCACTCGGGTGAAAGTGATGGTGAACTGGCGGCAGTGTGTGCCCGCTGTGCATACAACGGTCAGCCATTACGCGGCGGCTTGTCCTCTCTCTAGTATTCTGTGTCTCTGAGGTAACAAAATTACTACAATTTTTTTACAGTTTTGAGTAATTTTCGACTGACATGGCATGACAAACATGATATGTATTTGTTTAATGTTATTTTATTTGAATTTTTATTGATTGAATTATTAATAGAATAGAATAGAATAGAATAGAATAGAATAGAATAGAATAGAATAGAATAGAATAGAATAGAATAGAATAGAATAGAATAGAATAGAATAGAATAGAATAGAATAGAATAGAATAGAATAGAATATAATATAATATAATATAATAGAATAGAATAGAATAGAATAGAATAGAATAGAATATAATCTTTATTGATGTGATTTTGGTACAGAAGATCTTAATTCTAATGTAGTTAGGTAGGTACACATACATATTTTATATTTCACAAAATCTGCCAATATATAATAATAAATAAAAATAAAATAAATATTTTTTTATTCACAAAAAGTTTTACATCAAATATCTGTAAAGTCCCTGACTTCTGAGCTAGGTACAAACCTGTGTTACAGAAGTCAGAAATAATAATAATATTGTATTCAATGACTATTAATTTGACATTTCACTTTATTTAATCGGATGTGAATTGATTTAATAATTATTATATTTCTGACATGTAAATAGCCTTTACGAAATAAATGAATATGAATATGATATTCCCATGACTATAACTAAGAAGGCTCGGTAGCATGTTTATCAGACTCTGCCCGATCTATTTCTTCTCTAAATTATATTCTATGTTATTCTAAAGCTGACGAACTTCATCAATAAGTCTGTCTGCCTACCCATTGATTTTGTACCATAATTCAATTTCATTATCAATGTTTAAATTACCATAGACATGAGCTCTCTGAAGATGCGCAAAGAAACTAGTATGAAGTAGGACGAAGGATCTCAGATATCTGTTACTACTCCGCATCTGTGTACAATTGTACATATTCCTGACACACATATACCTGTGACAGTGTACTAACATATTCTATGTACCTATTTATGTAAACTTACCGGTGCCACGTCTGCTACGGCATCGGTGCGGCATAGCCTGTTTGTCTTGACTGTACAATATCTAGGCATCCGGGCACCCGCTACCGGTGACAAAGCGGTTTAAACCCTGACACTGCTCGACATATCTGTAAGGTACAGTTGCATAAATTGGAGGATTCACGATCATGTTTAGACAGAATATTAGGAATTTCTAGGCCTAAATTGGGATCAGCTTCTAGTCTAGTAAATGGGACTATATAAAAGCGATTTATATCTGAGTTTAATCAATCCAATTACTAGGCAATATCCTAAGGGTAAAAAATAGAAAGGTATCAGAAATTTTGTTTCTATTTTTTGTCCTGTGCGAATTTTTGAAGTAAAACTTCTTTACGCACGTTGGACTTGGGTAAGCTGGTGAATGCATTACGAAAAGTGTGATCGGGCGAGGTGAACGGAAGTTGAGAGGGAGATATAAGTTAGTGAAGTTTTACTTAACCAATTTTGATGATTTTCAATAGGGTGTACGAGTAACTCTTGCCTCGAATACTAATTAATGTTACTTACTTCATCCTAAATGATCGGAGTTGTGTGAAAAGATAGTATCATTGTGTCAAATCTATTCTTTACGAATCAATAAGCGTGATAAAGAATTAGATAAATGTTTTTTTTCTCTACGAACAATGGACGACGAGATTCATCGGCTAATTGATGTGATTAATGATTTATATTTGGAGTAAGAGCGAGAGGTCTCGGGAGGCTTAGAAACTACTAGTTTCCTTACCTAGACTAAATACAAAATAATTCCAGCAAGCCAAGCAAATTGCTGTGAAATAATGGCTAATGACAGTGATTTAGTCATTAGGCTCGCTTAAAGTCAAAGTGAGAAATACTGTCCAAACACAAAAAATAAGTAGAAAAAAAAATAGTACCGAAAATACGTGCCCAAAGCATGAACATAAGTCAAAGAGAACAAGTCTTCTAGGTAAGCGTTTCCCAATCCATTTGTTTATAATTAATAAAAAATAAAAATAAAACTACATTCCATAATAATTTTATTAGTAACAATGAAAACTTAGACAACTATCTTAGTAAAAACAAATACAAATATCAACAATACTACAAATCAACACAAATACTACCCTCCACCAGTTTGTAAAGACGGATCGCGCAGTCACCGGTGTTCGCTCCATCATAATGTAGATAAATATTATCTGGTATCTACCCTCATTGTACTTATTTAATATCCTACCTTGTCAACTATATTTTTGTTTACCTGTTTGTATAGTCGATGATACTGATGTACCAGGCCCCTCAGAAAGTATTGCGAAAAAAAGTTTTTATATATGGGAGACTGGCCAGTTATAATGTTTTTCGAAAATATGATTATTTATAAGTAAAATTAAGTAAGTTCCAATTTCAAAATTTCCCTCCACATTTTTTGCGAGTTAATTCAAAGTATTGTGTCTCACTGAAATATGGATCTGCGCCGGGAACATTTTAGAGCTATGATTTTATACGATTTCAAGTGTCGCCTGAAACCGGATGAATCGTACGATAGACTTCAAATGGCATTCATGGATGAAGGCCCTTCCAAGGCAACCGTGTATCGTTGGTATAACGAATTCAAGCGCGGTCGACCAACTTTGGGGGATGACGAAAGAAGCGGTCGCCCTTTGACGGCTGTTACCGAAGAAAACGTGCTAGCAGTGAAAAATTTAATCCAAGACAATAGGCGAATTACATATCAGGAGATTCAACACATATTGAAGATTGGATCGGGAAGCGTTCACGAGATTCTACACAGCCATCTTCGCGTGAGGAGGATAGTATCACGCTGGGTGCCGCACAACCTCACCGATGCTCAGAAGCAGGCCCGGGTGAAATGGTGCCGTGATATGCTTAACAAATTTGAAGCAGGCTCGTCTCGGCGTGTTTACGACATCGTTACAGGTGATGAGTCCTGGATTTATCAATACGACCCAGAAACCAAGCGCCAGTCGACTGTTTGGGTGTTTCAAAATGAGCCAACGCCTACCAAAGTGAAGCGATCTAGAAGCGGGGGTAAGATTTTGATCGCTAGCTTTTTTAATTTGACTGGCCACTTGGTATCAATTCCCTTACGGGATCAAAGAAGCATTAATGCCGAATGGTATACTACCAAATGTTTGCCAGAAGTTTTCTCTGTTATAAGCAACAAGCGACCAAACACAGGGCTCCGCGGGCTACTGCTCCACCACGACAATGCACCTGCGCACACCGCACTCAAAACGAGGGACTTCCTGGACAGCACGCCAGTCAAACTCCTGGGTCACCCTCCTTACAGCCCTGATCTAGCACCGTGTGACTTCTTTTTATTCCCAAAAATAAAAAATCAGCTCAAAGGGATACAATTTTCGTCGCCGGAAGATGCGCTGGCTGCGTTATAGCAGGCTGTAAACGAGGTGTCTGCGGCGGACTGGAAAAAGTGTTTTGAAAACTGGTTTAGGCGCATGAATCTTTGTATAGAGGCTGGTGGAAAGTACTTTGAAAAGATTTGATAAAAATATATGTACGTATAGAACAATTTTTTTTAGTTTCGCAAAACTTTCTGAGTGTCCCACGTAGGTAAAACTCTAATGAGTTTATGTTTACATCTTTAGAATGTTTTTGTTATGTATACCACTGAACAAATAAATAAATAAAATAAATAAATAAATAATAAACAGAGATAACAAACATTAATAATGTCGAGTCATCGATTCGCACCCCTCACATTCGATGAAAAGACTGAGGACGGCTGTGTCCATCCTTCCCGCTATCATCTTCAGGATTCCGTTGCTACTCCCCCGCATCCTCTGCACAACACTCCTTAAAGTGACATACAAACACAATGTAAATTGTTCATGAATAAATTTTTTTTTTTTTGCGCCAGACCCTTGAGATCATTTTATTTTTATTTATTTGGCTTGTAGACCCCTTGGAATACGCTCGTGGACTCCCGGGGGTCCGCGGACCCCAGGTTGGGAATCCCTGTTCTACGTGATATAAAGACGAAAAAAAAAACATAAAAGACTCGACATATATTCATTCATAAAAGAAAAGGTCCATTATCCATTATCAGATGTCTTCCATTTGATAATGAAGGAAACTCTTTGTTGTATCTACCTGAAATTTTAATGGCTGTTTTCCTGAAAAGGGGTCATTTTTCAACAACAACAACTATATTGTATTATGAACAACTATTATATTATTAACTATTATTATTATTGTATTATTATTGTATTGTGTATGTTGTATTATGAACAACTTGTATTTTGTCTAGCACTAGCACTGATGATCAAGCAAACGGTTCGCGCACTGGTGTCCTACGAGACACCTGCACGCGGCGACAAGTTCACGCACCTTTAACACTTCTATTATCTTAGAAAGAGAATCTGTTTTTAGTTGGGGTCACAGGAACTCAACTACTGAATGAAAACAGACTAATAATCTAACTAAATCTAGAATGATAGTTACTTACGTACAAACTTTATAGCTTTACAGGAGCGTAACTTTATGAGATATAAGCGTAGTGGATCGTTGATCGCACAGCGACTGAAGCGAGTAAGAGCTCTTTCACACTAGCGTTTCTCCGGCACAGGCGTTCGCGCAGTGCAAACGCCGCGACAACGCAACGCAGACGTCGCGTTGTGGCGGCGTTTCTACAGCGTAGGCGTTCGATTAACGTATACGCCGCGACAACGCGACGCATACGTCGAGTTAGCGTCGCGCATAAATCATAATACAAAAATGATGCGGCGTCTGCGTGATGCCAACGCGGCGTCTGCATCATATCTGCATATAATCAGCTGTAGACAATGAACTACAATGTTATTTTTACTTCTATTAGTATTTTTTTTCTCTCAATGAAACGTTAAAATTATATATGAAATGAAATGTTATTTATTTACCATTACATAAAATATTATTTCGCTAATGTATAGCCAAATTAATTAAAATTGTAAAACACTTTAGAAAACTGAATTGTAACATTGTTTTCAATAAATAAATTTAATTAAATTCAATTCATAACGTTGTCATGGCGTTAACGTTCATTGAACGCCTACGCTGTACGCTGTTTGCGTTATGTTGTCGCGGCGTCTGCACTGCGCGAACGCCTATGCCAGAGAAACGCTAGTGTGAAGGAGCTCTTCGCCAAACGAGGTTCGAGTGTAGACGAGCTGAGTGCTACTAAACGGATTAATCCATCACTCTTATACTTTATGAATGTACTGTCAAGTGGAAAGTTATTTATGGACTAGTTGCGTCAGGGACTTTGTCCTTATGAAATATTCGGTTTCAGGCATGAAAATTAGCGTAGGTATATGTAGATCCATAAACTTAACATGTATATATCCAAAATGTTCACATATCACTGAAAAAAAAAATTGGTGATATAGTTTAGTTACTTAAAAAATTGCCAAAGGAGAACATTGTTGTGCCTTTTCTTAAAGTGCCAGAAAAAAATTATGTTCATTTTGAGCAGTTGTTATTATGGGACCAAAGCTGTGGGGTGATTCTGTGACTTGTTATAAGGGATTGAAAAATACGGTAGAGCGCTTGCCTTCCATGCAGGATGGTCTGAGTTCGAACCCGACCCACAACACTAACTTTTCGAATTCATGTGTGGATCAAAATTTGGTTATCGGAAAAAATCGTGAGAGTGCTCCATACAGTTCTCAATGGTGTGTGTAGTCCGCACATCCGCACTAGGCCAGCGTGGTGGACTATAAGGCATTAACCTTCTCATTCTGAGAAGAGGCCCATGCCCAGCAGTGGGCCAGTAATGAACTGATGATAAAAAAATACTGACTAATAAATTGCAAAGTACCTAAATGTAAGCTTCATAATTTTATTAAACCAAACCCGTTCAGTTACGGCGCCAAAGAGCCACAAATACTTGGACTTTCACATTTATATATTTTGTTAGTCAAATAAGATACTACCTCTTACGTCTCTCATCACAGTTTTAGCTTTTATGGCAGAATATATCACAAAATAGATTTATGTCTCGTTTTACGAGGACCAGCAGATGTGTACCTTATGTTACACAAACAAGTATTATGGCTGCAAACTTGAAACACATGTGACAGTACAGCCCCCCTAGCCAAGTCATTCGTTGAGATATGTCATTCCCATACATTTTGATTGTTTTCTATAGCGTTGACGATTGTAGAATATTGTAGGTTGTCAACTTGGCTAGGGGGGCAGGCCTTTTATTGAATTTTCTTTCTGAATCGAGTTTTCCTTTAAAAACGACTGGAATTAATAATATCAATGCAATCTATAACGCAATCGTTACATTTATGTTATTCTATAAACATCTGAAAAGCCCAACCATCCCCATTACCCATGAATTACGAAAACCACCTTTACTTCTTACGAAATAAAGACGCTGTCAAGGTCAAACTGATACCAATGACGTGCGGTTTATTCGACTGTACAAAAGTTTAACCACCCGCTTATGAGTACCTGCGTTTAAAGTACATTTTCGCGGAGAACAGCGTGTTAAAGATTAAGGCTGATTGTATATTTCTGCTTCCAGGCATTACTATTGTGCTTTGCCGTAGCGAACACGCAATTTTTACAAACACTAAGGGAGACCACATACTGGCGATTTTAATTCATTCTTTATTTAACTATTTACGCACACAGACAGTTACAGAAAGAAAAACTGTTTAGGAAAATAAAGTACAAAAGTACTGCTTATATTTAAAGATTTCTCTGCCAGCAGACCTGCGAGAGGAGAATTGGAAAGAACCGAAATGTACCTATACGGAGTTCAGTTCTTTAATAATCTATCAAAAAATATTTGCCAACATTAGGTTTTTCCTATAATTATGACAGGTGATATTTTCCGTCTGTAAACAGAATAAAACCTAAAAGCTAAGCTAGCCTAAGGCCTTTTTTTCTGTGTCAGACTCATCGAGCATGAAAGCCTATAGAGATGAATTATGGGATGTCCAATTACGAAACTGTTCTGTTGATTTGCATAGGTAAGTAGGAAATCATCATCATCATCATTTCAGCCGAAAGAAGTCCACTGCTGGGTACAGGCCTCCCCCAATAGGGGGAATATGCCATAATCACCACGCTTGGGTTGGCGATCGCAGTTGGTTGAATAAATACTCAGAGAACGCTGCTGCCCATTCTCTAGTGAATCCCTTATGGCCAAAATTAATATCCAATCTATCCACGATTTGCCCTACTAGACATAGGGATTTGACATAAGCTCCATACAAAATATGTCAAATTTCTATCTCTAGTAGGGTAAATCGTGAATAGATTGGATATTAATTTTGGCCGTTATTCGCCTTTTACGACACCCATAAGAAGAGATTAGGGTAGTACTATTCTTTACGTCCGGCACTACATGGAAGTAGGAAATGGCGCGCTCCTATTGTCGACAGTAAATACAGCTCCCAAAAACATCCACACTTCACTTCCCGATTGCTATTTATAATTGAACCACCCAACCCAATGACTAGCGATTGTTAGATCGACCATCAGGTGTATTTCCCCCTTGGCTTGCCTTCATTCCACAACACTACACAACTAAAATAGTTACAAACTTAGGGGAAAGTCTTCCAAACTATCTTTGACTTGCAAACTATCGTATTGCCAACCATCGTAGATATTCACAGACTATTGAACGACTATCGTATCGAGACTTGCGGTCAAGAAGCTGTCTCATGAGACACCAACAATAGAAAACAGAGGATCTTTACGAGCTGAAGATGATGAAGAAACCGAGACTTCTGATTTAACGAAGAAAAGAAAGAATGAAAAAATGTTTATTTGCGCCAAGTAGATGATGCATCACCACTATTCACCACCTTCAAGTTCGGTGTCTGTCAGAAGGCCATTTCTCGTAATTAGAAAACGTTCAAATTATAGCTCCAAACTAGGGACGTGACTAAGCGGTCAAAAATCGATTTATTAATAATCGATTATTTAAAGTTCTATTAAAACAGATTAATAAAAAATCGATTTTTTGGAAAATAATCATAGATTTTTCCAAAAAATCGATTTTTTTTGTTCACTTAAATAAAAATATCAAGAACAGATTAAATCAACTTTATAACAGTAATTATTACTTTAGGGCCAAAGCTTTAAGAAACGAAATTTTCGCAACCTATTTTTGGTTTAGTGCTAGACATTTTAAGGACAAAAAGAAACACCCGAACACAAAAAAAAACTCAATCTCCTGACATTGGATGTTTCTGATTGCCGTTTATTTGTAGTCGTTGACTAAGGGATTTTATTAGGAGGATACGCAACACCCTCTTGACGTGGGAAGTTATAATTGTTATCTTAGTAAGTGAGGTTACATCAAAACAACGGCAGAGTTTAGTTGTAGGTATAACCCTCAAACTATGCCTCACCTCTTATCCTGTCCTTTGTGCCCCAACACCTGCACCTTGAGGTACCTCTGTGCTGCCACTGATAACTCCCTAGAAGTTGCAAAGTTTAGACTTGCCAAGTCTGACAAAAAATCAGTCGTACCACTGACAAGAAGAAGAAGACTATCATCAAATAGACTGCCAAGCGTGTTGATTATGGCTATGATTATTTTATCCTTTACTACAGCGATTATTGGGAAATCGATGTTCACCAGTAGACGTGTATTGACTGAGAAACGAATTTACTATGAGAGGTAGGTAAAAAAAATCTGTAGTGTTTGGCATCCCTTAGTAGGATTCCAGTATGTAGGCAGGGAGCTATGTTTACATGTAGATATGCTAATCAGAACGCTGGCACAGAGAAGACACAGCCACGCTGCTGGCAAAAATGTGAACATTGCCTGCCTTTAAACAGGTTAACTGCCTTATCTTATGGATATAGGTTGAATAAAATTTTCTCAACGATTTCTCAAATTTGCTCAATAAGTAAAAAGGAGAGGTACATTCGGAATTGAAATAAGTCTCGAAAAAAGATTTACGAGATTACTGGTTAGCGGCAATTCCAGTAATTGTTTGGATGCCAAACGACCCGGAAATTATAAATGTATTCTTTAATTTTGTTTATCGTCCTCCATGGCTTCCCTAATACTTTACGTTACGCTAAATATAAAATACCGATAATTAGCTAGTTTAGATTGTAGGGTTGAGCTCTTTTGGTACAGCTTTTTTACGCTACCACTACTAACTAGACAAAGACGAAGACAAAGACATTTATTGCTCAAACTGTGTACATAAATGTAGGTATTTATCAAAGTTTGGTATCAACAGCCTACTCAATCGGGTGTAGCAATAGTAGGTACAAACTATGAAGTCTGACACTACAATAAAATATTAGATGTCATGTCTCTGTATTAGATCGAGAGGTGCTCTAAATAATTTAGAGTTTAACTAAATGTGATAGAGATTTACTAAATAAAATTAGAACTAAACATAATCCAATTTATTACAAAAACGAGTTCGTAATAGTACAGCCTAATCCAGGCTTAAACATCCCTTTAGGGTTCCGTACCTAAAAGGTAAAAAAGGATCCCTTATTATAGTGCGACTCCATCCGTCCGTCTGTCACAGCGGCATATTTCAGCAACCACATGCTATCTGGCCCTCTAGCCAAGTTACAATCTACAATCGTCAACGCTAATAGAAAACAATCAAAATGTATGGGAATGACATCTCTCAACGAAAAAGTCATTCGTTGAGATATGTCATTCCCATACATTTTGATGGTTTTCTATGCGTTGACGATTGTAGATTGTCAACTTGGCTAGTGGGGCTGAACAGTTTTAAATATTTTTTACTCAACCATATTTCTTTTTTTTCGTTGCTAAAGGGGCCGGATTGCGAAGTCGAAATTTCAAAATGGAGCTTCTAGCTCAAGTTGGGTATCATATGAAAGGACTATGGACTATATCCACATTCCAAAACCGTTTTTTATTTGTTTTTTATACTGCGTACTTTTCGACTTCTGATAATAAATGACAAAAAAATACCATCACACCTTATCTCCAAAGTTTGTGAAGCGAAAAATCTGAAATAATTACAGATGATAGAAGATAATGTACTGTATCTTACAGAAAAAGTACTAACTAGCACAGTTTTTTATCATCAATATTCCTTCACAAACTAACTTTGTTATGGCGTCCGGTTTTTAAACACAAATCGGTAAGTTAATCATAGCTAGATGAATAACTAAATAACTTTTTAAACTTACGTCAAAGAAACCCTCAGTGTGCGAGTCCGACTCGCGCTTAGCCGGGTTTTAATGTACAGAAGTTGACGTTAGACGCGGTTTAAGCAATTGTCTAAGCACGGTCTTAGCTTTTGTAATAAGGGGGAATTATGAAAACATCGTGGTATATCTGTTAATTGCTTAAAATTGTTGGAAAAACAATGATAATTTGGTTCTAAGTAACTCTAATTGTATTAACTCGTTTTGCAAGCCGTCTTTCGTTCATTTGCATTACTCTTTTGAGGCTAAGTCGGCGCACTAAACAAAACAAAAAGTAAAAAGCGCTTAACCCGATCACCGATACTTTCAATTTGCTTCGGACAACTTTTTGTTTACATTTTCATGACAAAATTAATGTGACTTCCGAAGAAACTTGAACAATTCGCAAACAATTTGGTTATTTTCGCTGAACTTCAAGAATGCCACCTAATAATTTATTCATCATAAAACAAAGAAAGGAGAAACTTGTGTGGCATAATTAAATTTATTTGTTTTATACAACTTTTGGTAATTTAATTAAATAATAATATATTAAATTGTTTTGCCTATTTCTTTCTTTTTACGAAGTTTTGTCATACATGTTATTTTATAGTCTTGCCGCATTTCGTGCGTGTTTATAAATACATTTTAGTGTAGAAAAGAATATTATTATTATTATTTATTTTTGTGTGTAGTCTGTCGTGTGTGTGTGTGTGTTAATAGGATCGCCCCCTATTACATGGGACTATAACATAACTGGCGAAATGTGGGTGTACACACCTCTGCCTACCCCTCCGGGGAAATACAGGCATGATGTTATGTTATGTTATGTTGTTTAGTGTAGATAATTATATATTTTTTCCCGCGTCTTGGTTTTTTCGCCTTCTTATCGTACCTATAAGACTGTATTTAAAATCATCGTCATTAATTTATGAGCCAGGCTCTTGTCGGTGGAGTATTTTCCATCTCTCTCTGCATTCCGCCTCTTTTTTGTTTGTTTTTCTGATAGGACACGGCATCTATTTAGTTCATTACTTGATGCATGAAAGTTCGTCTCGGTTTTCCACTCTTTCTCTTCCCATTTATCATCCCTTCTACAATAGTCTTTATTATGATCGTGTCTTTCTTATCGGGTATCCCAACATTTTCTCTCTGTTTTCAATAACTTTTAATATGTTTATTTTTTCTTCAACTATAGTTAAAACCTCCTTGTTCGTTTTTTTTTCCGTTCCTAATTATTTCCATCCTAATCTAGCAGCTTGTTACTTGAAAAAGAATCTAATCTTTACAGTTCAGTGTACAGGTGCTTATATTTGATTCAAATATTCCCCAGTAAAAAAAAATCTTATATGAATTTCACACAAGAGCTCCAGTTCTTTTACATTTCGGCTTTAAATTTGGCAATTATAAATTTAAGTATCCACTCCATTCCAGGCCGCGAGTGCCCTGGTATTCATGATCTGAATATTTTACCTTTTTTAATTGGACGGCTGAATACGGGCGAATAGGGGTGAATTTAGTATCTCTCAATAAAAATGTGTGCTGGAATTCTCACATTTTAGGTCAGGGGTCGCGTCTTGGTGGTGTGTGTAGACTACCAGCCTGCAGATGGCGTATGAAGACGGATTCAATTAACAAAAAAAAAACATAACTGACATATAATGATCACTGATCGCGATAAGGCCGCCATTTGTACAATAGTTTAAATGCATATTCAATGTAATGTTTTTTATGGTGTACAATAAAGCATATATAAATAATAAATAAATAATAATCCCCTCTCTTCCATACAGCTGTTTTTTTGTCGAAAATACTCGAACACTTACACTCGAAGCAAATTTATTTTTTTACAACACTCAGATGCTGTCATCTTTAGTTCCACTGCTACTGGAGTAGCTGACGATCAGATCACTGAAGTATTAGGGGAAAACTATTAGTGTTATGATTTTCAACCGGTATGAAATGACTTATTCAAATCCAACGCTTCTTCCCGTACTAGAACGGAACGGAACTAATACGATTTGGCAAACGGTATTAGTATGAAATAATGTACTGGTGTACAGTATAACTGGTATAACTAATAGTCCGGTGCTTTTCTAGAAAAAAATCTTCTTCTTCCTGTGATATATCCTTATAGGATGTCAGCGACCGCCGCACGGAATTAGATTGTATCTTGTACCAGTCTGCATAAAGCATGTTTACATATTATAATTTCTTAGGTTTTCGCGATCACTACACATTACAATAAAACAAGTTTAACCGGATTATATCGCGTATATAATCCGATTAAACTTGTTTACACATTGTTTGTAGAAAACAATTATTGTAAAAATCATGTTCCTGGAAACATTGTTTCACCGTCGTCGCCACGTCTTTGTAAATAACTAGTCCATGCCCGAGACTTGGCCCACGTTAAAGTCGTTTATCGCGCATCCCTCGGGAACTGATCATCTTCCCAGAAAAAAAGTAGCCTATATGTTAATCCGGGTTATGTTTTATCTGTATGTCAAATTTCAATAAAATTCATACAGTAGTTTTTGCGTGAAAGAGTAACAAACATCCACACATAAACTTTCACGTTTATAATATTAGTAGGATTAAGTGTACATCGACCCTTATAAATAATAATTTGTTAATAAATTCCACTTAATTAGTCAGTAAATAACACGTGTAATATAAGAAAAAAGGTTACGTTACCGGCCTTCATGGTAATGGGACGCGTGGGAATCCGCTCCCCACGCGCCTGAGTAATGGGGAGCAATAATAATAAATGGGGGGGAAACTTAGAAAACCTTCGGGGCTGTTTATAGGTCATCGAAGTAACGTTATTGATTCCCTTGTGTAGGCAAAAATAAATGTGAGTGCGTTTCAAGAATACTGATGAGGTGAGTTTCGAGTTCCGCCTTTTACTCCTACTGCTTTAATAAAAAAATTATAGATATAAATTGTGGAAAGAAAAATTCACTCAGCTAGCAGAACTGAGATTTTTTATTTTACTTTACTTTAATGGGGCATAAAATGATGACATATTACTTAGGTATTACTATTCTAGTTTTGTTAAAAAAACAGCCTATTGCGAGTCGGACTCGCGCAGTAAGAGTGCCGTACCACCCATAGACCTGATAGAAACTGACAGTTCATCAAAAGACATCAATGCACCGAGAGCGAAATGTGAGTTTTTGCATCTCTTTCTTACGCAGCTACTACCTCATATGACTATGTTTGCCCTATTGTTAGTATTTGTTAATATAATATAATAATCAGACCGCTGGTGTGTATTACCGTTTTGAAGATAGAGCAAGAACAAAAACGTTAAAAAAAATGCAAATGTTGTACCGCCTTTAGTTTTAGGGTTTTTTATTTTAAGTATTTGTCCTGATTTACTATATTAGGTAATATAGTTGCTATAGCTATATAATATAATAATAGGGTTATAGCAACACATATTCTGTGAACATTTCAACTGGTTATATATTATTACTGTTACAAAGATACAGCTCTGTCACAGACAGACGGACGGACTGACGGACGGACGGACGAACGGACAGCGTAGCGAGAGCAATAGGGTCATGTTGGCACCCATTGGGTACGGAACCCTAAAAACGAAGTTAACCTGTAACCCACACATTGGGTCCGCGAAAAAATGTCATCATCATCATCATTTCAGCCGAAACACGTCCACTGCTGGACATAGGCCTCCCCCAAAAGGCGGGATATGCCACAACCACCACGCTTGGCAGGCGGGTTGGTGATCGCAGTTAGTTGAATAAATACTCAGAAAACGCTGCTGCCCATCCTCTGGTGAACCTCTTAGTGAAAAAATTCAACCGAGTAGGTACAATTAGACGCATGCGTTAATTTCGAAGCGAATTATAAAAATAAATAATAATAATTTATAATCATAATTTTATAAGGTATGGTAGGTAGGTAGGAGACATTTTAAAAGAAAACAGGTAGAAAGTATTTTTCGATTAATAAAATAATACTTATGTTCTATTGTGATGTTGAGTTCTTCGACGCCTAAGTCCATAGTCTTATTTAAACTGTATTTTGTACATATTTGTGTTGTATGTAGATAGATTGTTATTTATTATATTATTTTTAACGCATGCGAAGTGAAATCTAAAGATATAAATACTAAAGATATATATTGTCTGTGTATATTTTTTTTCTTTCCACAATTTATGTCTTTAGATTGTTATTTAGTTGATAGAATTACTAGTTACTATAACGTTTTTCTTTTTAAAACCTACCATATCTTATAAAATAAGCCGGCATTCTATGTACAGTCGACAGCATGACAGTGGTAACACGTCAATTCGAAAACCGCCCTTACTGCTTACGAAATAAAGATGCTGCTAATGTCAAAGTGTTACCACCGACGTACGGTCGACCGTACGTTTACTTATTATTAATTTCACTTAGTCAAAAACCAGTTTAACCGTTTTTTTTCATCTAATAAAATAAAAACAAAACATTTTTTTCAGACCTACACGATCCATAAAATAACTTTTCTTACCGGTATAGATTTTATGGTAGTCATATTAAAATGAACTATTGGTGATAAGATCTATCAATTACAATTGGTTTCAACTTTGGCCAACATCTTTTAAGATTTTGGGCCAAGCTTCTAAGGGAAAAGTGTATTGTCCACATACTGTCCCTTCCCTCCGGACCTCGAGCACGAGCAGACGTGTGTGAATCAGTGTAGTTTACTGGATTTATTTTATTTTAAATGTAAATCAACATTTTACGTGGATTATATTCCGCTAATAAAAATAGGAGCCCATATCGCGAAGGAGCTTGTACGGTCGACGTCCCCTCTGTAGTGTATTGGGCGTATTGTCTCCGCAACACTCAAGCAGCCATCCTACACACACACCAGCGTGTAACACGGAAGCTCCACCCTCCGGCGCGCAAGCATCTACGTGTATCATCGTTCTGTCTCCGTCGTGCTGCGCTCCGTCCACGTAAGGCAAGTTCCGCCCTGATTGTGACGTCACTGTCGCCTATCACTATTGTCATCGCCTCTCACTGCCTGCGCTCCTAGTACCCAAGAATATTTTGTTTTGTCGTTGAATGGAAAATCTTTCAGCTATTTTTATTTTTGAGCTGTTCTTATAAGTAAGAAGCACTGAACGCAAACTAATTTGACTACTTAACGATTCTGCTACCCTAGTCATCTAGTCAAAAACATGCCGCTCAATCGCACACCACCCGCCTCACCGCTGACCACGACTTCCACAGAAGAACTCGGAAATCATAGCAAACAATCAAGTGACGCTACCCCCGATAATTTACCACATCAATGTGCCTCGATACCCACTCTTTCTATAGATTCAATTAATGTAACAGAGCGTAAGAAAAAAAAAATCCAAAGAGTTGAAGAAGGAAATGTTGCCCTAACGATGAATGCTTTCTCCGTTTTTTCCAAAGAACAGGAACAGCGCCATGCAAATCTGCTATCCAAAATCACTGACCTTATAGAACAAAATCGAGACCTAAAAGAAAGCGTACAGGCAATGTCGAACAAGCATGACGAGTTCTTGTGCCGCATCGCATCTTTTGAAAATGAACGCAAAGAGGATAAAAAGATTATTAAACAGCTGGAAGAAAAGATCGAAACTCTCGAGCGAAAATCACGTCTATCTGGTATTGAGATACGCAATATACCCAAATCCGTTGGTGAAACAAAACAGGAGCTCTGTGACATGTTGTTAAATATAGGAAAATCTATAAATATCGATATTGAACTATCGACCGTAAAAGACATATACAGAATAAATTCAAAGGACGAATCTAATCCTGTTATAGTTGATTTCTGCTCGGTGATTCAAAAGGAAAAGCTAATAAAGAGTGTGAAACAATTTAACTCAACTAAAAAGAAAGATGAAAAGTTAAATACTACTCACTTGAACCTGAAACAGCCAGCTCGGCCCGTGTATGTGTCCGAAACCCTCACTCAGAAAACACAAAAGCTCTTTTTCTTAGCTAGGAAGTTTCAGAACGAGCATGGATTTTCTTTTTGCTGGACATCTCACGGAGTAGTATATCTTCGCATGAAGGTGGGTGACTCTCAAATTAGGATACTATGCGAAGATGACCTTACAAAACTAAGAAATACCTTGTGACTGAATGTTCTCTTATTCAACTATGTAAGGACAGTCGGTGACACAAGTGTTCATTATTTTTTGAATGCCTTGTACCTTTTAAATTTTAACTTTAATATATTACATTGTATGCTACAACAACATTGTATGTTACTATACTACTTGCATCACACAACAATACACACACGTAAACTCAATTCATACAAAAATATTAATTCTCTAAACACTACTATATCCACTAATATACACTATTACATTTTCACTACAAAACTACCCAACAAATCATGGCGTCACTGCGGCTGCAGTTGGTTACTCACGGTTGAACTTAAAATGCGTAAGTTTCTCAATTACAGTATTACTTTGGATTATTGTTTCTTCTTTCAAAAATCGATAATTTTACTTGAGAAAAATACATCTCATTTTAAAAGAGCTTGGTAATTTGGATGAACTCTCAGAAGACATTGATGATGTATCAGTTTCGAAGGTATTAGTAGCCGAAGTTGAAGACTGTCACAAATTAATAGCCCCCACTTCTGAGCATCTTGTATTACTAACACAAAACATACGCAGCATAAATTGTAATATGACCAATCTAGAAATATTACTTACACGACTTAACATAGAAAGTGATATAATTATACTCACAGAATGTTGGCTTTCGTGCAATCCTAATATCCCTAACCTAAAAGGATATCGTTCTCACGCGACTAACAATAATATCATACAAAACGATGGTGTGGTCATATATTACAGAGAAAACATTAACTTGCAATTAGAAGAGCCTAACTTTAAAGAAGCAAACTGTTTGGTTGCAGTACATGAAAATCATACTGCAATAATTGCTGTATATCGATCGCCATCATTTCGTAATTTAGATCCATTTCTTACATCATTAAATGAGGTTCTTACTAAATATTCTTCTTTCAAAAATGTTGTAATCATGGGAGATATTAACATACCAATCAACCACGACAAAATTGATCTCAAAGGAGAACACTATTTGACCCTTGCCGCTACCCATGGCCTTTTACCAACTCATACATTAGTAACACGAAGAGAAAGCGGAACATGTATTGACCATGCTTTACTCAAAACTAACAGCCCTTCCATCACTATCGTTCCCGACACATCTCTAACTGATCATAACTGCGTCCTATTAAGTATACACCTTAAAAAAATCCACACCTTTTCAAAGACTACCACCACAAAGGTTGACAGTAAAAATTTAGAAAAAGACATATTAAAAATTGACCTCAAACCGATATATGAGCTACTTAATCCAAATGCTTCTCTGGATTACCTCACTCAATCTCTCCAAAATGCCATCTCAAACAATACCAAAGTAATAATCTTACCGAGAAGAAAAAGAATCATAAAACCGTGGATAACACAAGGCTTGCTACCATGCATGAGAAACAGGGATAATTTACATTTAAAAGCAAAACTTTCACCTGAGAACACAGTCCTGAAATTGACATATACACGCTACAGGAATTTCTGCAATGCCTTATTAAAAAAATTAAAACAGCCTATGACAAAAACCAAATAGAGAGTGCTCAAAAAGATACTAAAAAAATTTGGAAAGTTATAAAAAATATAACAAACACCAACAAAACACAAAACACATCCAATGAATTATTATTACTCGAAACATCTCCCCAACTGTCCCTCAACAAAGTTAACAATCACTTTGTAAACGTAGGAAAGTCACTAGCAGACAATATAAAACATCGTAGAAATCGTGAAACAATGGACACCTCCGATCATTATGATTCTGAAAACAGTAGTCAACTCAGCTCTTTTGTTCTTGAGGACACAACTGAAGAGGAAGTAAAGCGTCTTATAATCGGCTTAAAGGCTGACTGCTCACCTGGCAACGATAATATCACTAGCAATCTTCTGAAAGATTTTAAAAATATTTTAGCTCCGCCTCTTGTCTTTATATTTAATTCTTGTCTTCAAAGAGGTATTTTCCCTAATTCTCTAAAAAAGTCAATAGTTTGTCCAATCTATAAGAGTGGTGATAGAGATCGTATCGCTAATTATAGACCTATTTCTATACTCACATCATTATCTAAAATCTTGGAAAGAATTATCAACTCAAGGCTAGTCATGTATCTAAAATGCAAAAATCTCTTATCAGCAAATCAATATGGTTTCCGTGCCGGTAAATCGACGGAACAAGCTGTAAATAACCTCATAAACTACGCCACAAACAACCTAGATAAGGGAAAAAAAGTCCTTACTATTTTCCTTGACTTAGCCAAGGCTTTTGATACGATTTCTATCACCATCCTATTAACTAAGCTTGAAAGACTGGGAATTAGAGGTACACAACTGAAACTACTCGAAGAATATCTTACCGGACGGTTCCAGTGTGTTAGGGTCGGAGCATATACTAGCAATGATCTGTTAGTGACCCATGGTGTTCCCCAGGGCAGTATATTGGGACCAACCTTATTTCTCGTTTACATTAACGACCTTACTAACCTCAAACTTACCCACGGCGAAATAATCTCTTTTGCAGACGATACTGCTCTCATTTTTGCCACTGACACATGGGAAGAGGCTTTCAGTACTGCCCAATCCGGTTTCAATGTCGTTAGAAGGTGGCTTAGTGACAATATTCTAACTCTAAATGTCGACAAGACCAAATACATATGTTTTAATCTCCGCGCCGAATTAAACCTTGACAATCTTAATACTATTATTGCACAAGAATGTGTCAATGACGAATATTGCTCTTGTGTAGAACTAGAACGGGTTAAAACCATAAAATATTTGGGCATTACAATTGATAGCAAATTAAACTTTAAAGAACACATTAGGGTCCTATGTGGTAGAGTTAGAAAACTAATTTATGTTTTTAAACAACTTCGACATGCTGCCGACCCTATCCTTCTCAAGCGGATATATCTCGCTCTTTGCCAGTCTCTCATAGCGTATTGTATAACTGTTTGGGGAGGAGCTCCAAAAACCACTCTACAGCCTATTGAGATAGCCCAACGAGCAATTCTTAAGGTTTGCACTTTTAAACCCATATTATTCTCTACTAAAATGCTTTATCAATTTTGTGAAGTACTGACTGTGAGACAATTATTTTTATTAAAAACTATATTACTACAGCATAGTAAATTAAAATATAATCCTCAAATTTTAAACAAACGCAGACATGATATGGTCTGCCCACAACCCCTTTCATTTAAAACTACATTTAGCACAAGATTCGTGAGCTTTATTGGACCCTACATTTACAATAAACTCAATAAAATACTGAACATATATCCCTTGACCAAAGATCAATGCAAGAAAAAGGTATCAGATTATATACAGAAACTTTCGTATGAGGAGACGGAAGAGCTGCTTGTTATACCGAGATAAAAGGCTAGTATTTATAAGCAATATCCATCATACAATCACGAAATGCACGTATGCTCTCTTACACACCCCACTCAGACAACACAAACACTACTAACACACACATATACATTACACATCCCACATACAATCTAAACATCTTTTTTAATTTTTATCGTAGTTTTTATTTTCTTTTATTGTTATTAAAAAATGAAACTGATAGTCAAGTAAATTTAAATATTTTTAATATGCTAAAACTTAAGTAAATTAAATTGTAATTGACATCCGAGGGGAAGCACTGAATGCTGAAATACAGGCTATGCCTAGTTTGGCTTCAGAAGCTCATATCTGTAGTGCATGTACCTACAATTTTATAGGATAGCATTTAAACTGTAAAATACTGTACTATTTCTTTTTGGCAAATAAATTTATTATTATTATTATACTAAGCCAGTTCCACTTATACAGACAGAGCCATCTATCCAACATTTATAACATTAGGAAGATAGCGGAAAAATAACTATAGTTGTTGTTTTATATTGTTGAAATGACTGCATTTTAGTGTTTTTTATATGTAAATGGTAAATAGATTACATTGCTTTAACAGAACATAACATCACGCCGGTATTTCCCCGAAGGGGTAGGCAGAGGTGTAATAGTACACCCACATTTCGCCAGTTATGTTATAGTCCCATGTAAAAGGGGGCGAGCCTATTGCCATTGACCGGGCACAAATCCAGACTCCGGGCTGCTACTGAGAATTTCCTAATGAAAAAACCCAATAACACATTGCCCGACCCGGGAATCGAACCCAGGACCCCACGCTCAGCAGTCGCGCTTGCAACCACTAGACCAACGAGGCAGTCATCAACATTGCTTTACATTTACATTTATTGTAAAATATCAAAGCTAAATGCTTATATCAAAATAGCGATAGAAAATGTGACGTAATTTTTTCTAATCTTCTATTTTTAACACGCTTTTATTAGGTCGACCTGTATGTAAGTAACTATGTAATGGAATCTAAGGTAACCAATTTAACCACCTTCCAAGGGTCGTAGTGTAATGAAAATTTGCAGCTGTATGTAGTTCTGATGACAATACAATAATATGGTACTGTCGAACTGATCTGATGATGGAGTCGGAAGATATGAACTGGAACTTCATGATGGAAAATCGAATCATAGCTGTTTTGGATTTTTTAGAAAAGTCTTGTAATGGACTTTGACCACGATTAGGTTTCAAGGTCTGATGATGAAGCCGGAAGATAGGTACTGGCATTCCATGATGGAATATCGTATCATAGTCGTGTTTGCACTTGTGAGAAAGGTCACGTAATGGACCTTGAACACGATCAGGTTTCAAGGTTATAAACGTGTTTTTCTAGTGTTTTTTAAACTATTAATTTATTATAAAGACAGATGTCCTGACTGACTGACTGGTTCATCAACGCAGAGCCGAAACTGCCCAGGTTACAAACATGAAATTTGGAGAGTAGGTTCCTTTTATAATGCAAGCACCCACTAAAAAAAGATTTTTGGATATTTTAACAGTAAGGGGGTAAAATGGCCACCGTATTACCTACTTAGATTATGTTTAAACATGATATACAAATGCATAGTGACTAATGACTAATCTGAATGGTATATTAAATTTAATTTTTATTCTAGGCATGGTTTAATCATGACTTGCAATGTGATTTTAAAGCTATTTTTTATTTTTGTTTGTCTAATATTATTATAATTGTAATTTTGTAAGCTATATTAGTGGCAGGATATAGAGGTACTAATAATACTCCCGACATAACAACCATTCTACCTATATTCACGAAAAATAAATATATTGAATTGATTTGTTTTGAAAAATAGGGTGATAGTGTTTGTACGAAAAATCTTTTCTCCTGGATTGATTCACTCGAAACGTAAAAGAGAGATTAATCAAGTTATACATTTTGTTTGGGAGAATATTATTGCGTGGCTGGATTGAGTCGAATCTCGATATAAATAATCATTAAAGCTTTTTTTCTTCGTGTTGTGGCTCACGTTACAACACAGCATCATGCTGAGTGTCAACCTCTTTGCCGCAGCTACGACATGCAAAGTTACTTTTCTTAAGATGTTTAAGAAAAGTAACTTTGCATGCAGCTTGCACTATAATTCCTAAAATGTAAGAAGTTATTTTTTATGTTCACCTACCACCTGTCTTGTTGTCGCAATAAATATTTTTTATTTCTTTCTTAAAAAAAAAAAATGTTTTTCGATAAAATAAACTTGAAAAAAAATTAAAAACGACTCCAAAAAGAATAAAATAATTTGTGTGAAACAGTTTAAGAACCTTTGATTCGGTTTGATTTAAGAAAAAAATGTTAAAACATTTTACGCGGGCAAAGCCGCAAGAGCACTGCTAGTGATAATAAATGGAGTATAGCATAGTGATTGAGTGACATGTGAAAATGTTGAAAACAACCTACTTACAGAGTAAATATTTTGATTTAAGCTGAATGGTTTTGTTACCACTGATACGCGGTTGACTGTACTCACCCTGCCTACCCTTCAGTAACTAGGCGCGATTTTATATTATGTTACGTTTTAGGAATACAGATGAGATGGCTTCGTGTTTCTGTTAACCCTCAGCCAGCTTCAATAAGAGTTTCGGCTTTCGGCCTCCCCTCGGCATGTATACGGCGAAAGCCGAGATAATGCGAGACTTTTGCATGACTTTATGGTTTCAATTTCGACGGAATGTATTCGTGGTATGTGGTGTGATAATGTTATCTTTTACGATTATGGAGCAACTTTAGTAGCATATGTTTATGTCGTATGTAATCTTAAATGAATGTGGAACAATAGGGTTGTTTTGTGTAGAATGTGGACATGATTAACGTGTTAACTGGCATTACAAAATAATTGACGTCACCCAAAGATGTACCAAGTGGATGAGAATTTCGTTACTACGAGCAGCGTTCACGGTAGCTTAGTGGCTAAAGCACTGGCGTACTGAGCCAGGAGTCGCAGGTTCGAATCCTGCTCGTGAGTGATTTTTTCTTTCCACAATTTAAATCGTTAAATGAATATGAATATGATTTGGACGTGAATTACCGCGTTTCTTCTTCTCGTGTTGACGGTTATTCTTGTATTATTTTACCATGGCCATATTTCAAAGCTAAAAATATTATAAACAGGGAAGAGTGGTGTCATTATTTAATTGTTCATAAGAGCCGCACTTATTCTTATTCTTTATTGTACACACGTATACACATTTATATTAAAGTAGGATAGTTTATGTACACACGGCTACACATCAAGCTGTACATTTCCAGTATAAGCTGACCTCGCATTGTGTAGGCTTTCCGTACAATGCGAGATCAGCTTATACTGGAATTGTACAGCTTGATGTGTAGCCGTGCGTACATCGGTGAGTTTAACACAGAAATGAGTTTTCTAACAGCAAACCTTAGAGCGATAGAGAGATGGATACAAAAAATGTATGTCACGTATTACAAAAAACACAAGAAATCTGTGTTTTAAACGACTTTTTGGCGTCCTGGATCTCAGTAATAGATGTGTTTATTTTAAATTTTGTTAGTGGAATATGATAGCTTTATTCATGTTATACTCAATTTTTTTTAGAATTTCCATTCATTGCGTCTAAGCACGCCACGTTAGTTAAACGGTAAGAAGCGGTATTTTAACGTACTGGATCTCAGTTATCTTTTACAATAAACTGTTTAAAAATAGACCATAATATTTGGAACACGTCCTCATTGACAAAATTTACAACTTTTAAAATAACATCTCCGTTTTATCTGCATGACCACATTGAAATACCTATTTCCTGACCAAAAAATTTGTTTTTTAAACCCCAATTTTCTCCTAAAATAAAGTTTCTTAACAAAAATGTACCACATAAAAGTTCAGACTTTTGCTAACATAATTAAATTGAAAAATAAAAATAATCAAAAAGAAATCTTATCATAAATTTAAAATCAAAATACATATTTCCTTGCGCTCGCGACGTGGGCTCAGTATCGCGATATCTAATTCATAATGGAAACTATATAGATCTTTCTATCGAATAGAATAAGATAGCCCAAAATCCACTTCTCGTTGCAGTTTTTGTAAAAAAAGTGTGAGAGGGGGCTTAACCCACGAGACATTCGGCTGCCCTGTTACCAACATTATGAATTACAAAAATTTCCACTACTGGGCAGTGTAACAGGGGCTCGTAGCGGGATGGCGTAGCAGCATGACGTAAGAAGGTGGCGTAGTTGTGACGTAGGTCGGCAGCGTAGCAATGACGTACCTCGTAGCAGTTACAAATAAATGTCGATGGCTTTTTGATGGTCGTACGATGTAACTTTTGCTTACGAATATTCTGGATATCGAAGGAGCTTTGAGCTTCACGTGTATTCAATATCCCATTTATGTAAATTAGGATACATACATTTATGTACGTAAATTAAGGGTAGGTACTTGTGCCGAGGTGGTTAGACATTCGATAAGACCTTCGTGCACCCTTGTCAGTTATCTGTGTAATTTTATCAACAAACAATACAGTAACTTACCTACTACTACAGGAATATACAATACTAGCTTCTACTCGCTACTTCGCACGAGAATAATTCTGTTTATTACGAAATACGTCATCACACATCCCTCGGGAACTGTTTATCTGCCAAACCTATCCCTTGTCCTAGCCTATGTTCTTTTCCAGATCCCAGGCTACATCTTTGCCAAATTTTATTACGTTCGGTTCAGAGATTAAAGGTAACGAATAGAGCTATTTTTGCATTGTATTATTAAAATATTATTATTATTAATATGTCGGACGTGGCCATGAGCACGGACGTTGAACGACTCCTAAACGTCATACTGACGTATGAAGAGAAATCGAAGAGAAGCGAATCAACATCCCAAAGTTTTAAAGCAGCTGACACTCGACGGAGCAAACATTTTTGCTGGAACTCTGAAAGAAGTCGGACGTCCTATAAGCTGACGTGACCTTTTTACTTTGTGATATTGTTGAAGCACTTTCTAACCACTAATTTAAAATTATAGTGATCTGATGGTCTTGGAGCCTGAATTGGATTATCATTTAATATACCAGCTTTTTCCCTCTGATATGCAGACACTGACAATAATTTGCTATGGTAAAGTAACTTCTATCCAAATCTGACTCTAAACCCCAGTTTCTGGAAGGCTGATCAATTTGATCTGTTGTCAAATCTAATGTCAGCTTCAGTGATTGGCCGGCAAAAATGTTAGCAACCAATCACATCGCTTGACCTGAGGTTTGACAACTGATTGGTTAATTTTTGCGTTGATCATCCTTACCGAAACTGGCGGTATGAGTATCTGTTCTCCGACATAACATAACATCACGCCTGTATTTCCCCGAAGGGGTAGGCAGAGGTGTAATAGTACACCCACATTTCGCCAGTTATGTTATAGTCCCATGTAATAGGGGGCGAGCCTATTGCCATTGACCGGGCACAAATCCAGACTCCGGCATGTAATATATTATTAGTGTGATTACTAGAAGCTACCGAATGGCTTCACCCACGTGGATGTCGTATATCGCAAATTAAAGCAGCCAATATCCTTTTCCGGGTTCAGAATTATCTCTGTACATTTCATCAAAATCGGTTCAGCGGTTTAGGCGTGAAAAGGTTACAAAAAAGTAAAGAAAAGGACAAACAGACAGAGTTACTTTCGCGTTTATAATATTAGTCATGGATATAGTGTGGATAACACGTACCATAACAAGTACAGATGATAAAGGCCAAAGCCGTTCAATCTAAATTTGTAAGATTACCGTCTAGCTAGTCCATCTGGGTTATTCATGGACTGTATGCGTCGTCCATTACCTACGCACTCATGTAGTATACACTTTCATATAATTACAATGAAACTGCCCAATAACGGGGCCCTTTAACCCTCTCAAGCACGCTTGATACGGGGTTTTATCAAAACGGTATCTCATTGAGGCAGCTCGTTTAGAACCACGTCGGAAATTACGTTGTGAACCCGACCCGAGATAGATCGAGATGCGGCCTGTAAGGACGAAAAATGCTCCGCTTTTTAGGGTTAAGTCGTATTTGGTACTAAAATCCGTTGGCTATCACTTGGTTTATATATATTTTTGAAGATAAATACGTTAGCAAATACTTGTGGAAAGTCGGTACTGCGATAGCCAATAAAGTAGCGCCAACGTAAATCTTTTCTTGACTATTCCAGCTTTTTGGCTTCTTTTTCTGTATATCGTTTAAGTCTAGTGGTCACATTGTTTGCGGGATCAGTGAAGGTTTTAGTTTTTGAGTTTAGGGTGCATTTAGAGAGCCTCCATGAGTGACGATATTTAATTAATCGTACGGTGCACCCTGGGTAACCACGGATAAACCACGACATGAGCTATTATCATTATGTAGCTCAAGTCGAAACGACAGAAGAAGAAGTGAAGTTTTTGACTCGAGGCCTCAAACTCATCGGTGAGCTTGGCTAAAAAGCATGCAACTGTGTCTGTGCAACAATAAATACAATACAAATACAATAAAATACAAATACAATAAAAGATCAAATATAAATATTTAATATTCATGCTATTTCACCTGCTGCTTACCCGCAGTAAGCGCGTAAAGTGAGACGCATTATAATTTTTACCGAAAATTATCGCACAAAATTTATGAATCACGTTTTGACTCTAGGGTGTTTATAAATAAACTACTGCATGTATTTATTAAAATAAATGTTATTCAAAATGTTGACTAACTAAGCTATGTTTCTATGTAAATTATTTTGGTAACTTTAGGCTTCTTATCTCATTTATTTACGTTCAAATAGCTGTTTCGCGGCTCATAACTTTAAGTCAATTATCTTTTCCTTTTTTAGGGTTCCGTACCCAAAGGGTGACAAACGGGACCCTATTACTCTCGCTACGCTGTCCGTCCGTCCGTCCGTCCGTCTGTCTGTCACAGGGCTGTATCTTTTGAACGGTAATAGGTAACCGGTTGAAATTTTCTCAGAAATTGTGTTGCTATGAGGTGTATCACGACAAATACTAAAAACAAAAAAAAGTCTAAAACCAAAGGGGGTCCCCATACAAGAAACCTCAAAAAACATGCATTTTTTTCAACGTTTTTGTTCCTGCTCTATCTTCAAAACGGTAATATATACCAGCGTCAAACTTGGTCAGATTATAGTGCATATTATGTAGTTTAGCAACAAATGCAAAAAATAAGACAAACATAGACGTATGTGGTGGTACCTGCGTAAGAAAGACATGCAAAAATTCATATTTCGCGCACTGTACGTAGATATCTTTTGATAAACTCTCGTAAATTAAATCAGTTTTTATGGGGTATCAGGTCGTTGAGAGGTACGGAACCCTTACTGCGCGAGTCCAACTCGCACTTGGCCGGTTTTTTAAATATAAGCTTAGATAATAAATAAAAAAATCTATATTATGCTAAGTTATGTATCTACAACATCAAATAATGGAGTGTTCAACCTTCGACGTTTGTATGGAGAAGGGACCGACTAGTTCAATCTTTTCAACTCAGCCTATCGCAGTCCACTGCATGACATAGGCCTCTCCCAAGTTGCGCCACAACGCTCGGTCCTCTGCCTTCCGCATCCAGTCCCCCCCAGCCACGTTCTTTAGGTCGTCGGTCCACCTGGCAGGGGGGCGCCCTACGCTGCGTTTGCCGATTCGCGGTCTCCACTCAAGGACTCGTCTGCTCCAACGGCCATCGGTCCTTCGACAGACATGGCCAGCCCACTGCCACTTCAGCTTACTGATTCTACAAGCTATGTCGGTCACTCCGGTTCTTCTCCGGATAATCTCGTTACGGATTTTATCCTTCAAAGAAACTCCAAGCATAGCTCGCTCCATAGCTCGCTGAGCGACTTTGAATTTGTGGACTAGCCCAACTGTCAGTGTCCACGTCTCGGCACCGTAAGTGATGAGTTCAAACTTAAATAGTGCATTTGAAACATTCTGGTAAGCTTGACATAGTCTTATCAGGCTATTATTTTGAAAGGTATAGGGATCTTGGATGTCTTGGAAGTCAGATGGCTATAGTATACGATTTTAAATTGTCGATAGGCAGATATTATAGTTATGTATAATCTGGTGGCCTTCAAGACTCGAGTGAATAGGTTTTTGCTGGGCAAGCGTGTATCATCGTCGACCGCACCATCGCTTAACATCAGGTGAGGTGGCGGTCAAACGCAAGCCCATTTGATATATAAAAAAAATGTATCTTTATATATATCCAGTTATGTTATATTTCGGTAAGCATGTATTATCTTAAATATACTTATAATTAATTATTAATTAATTAATTATAAGTATATTTAAATACTTATACATAAATTTTTTTCTCTATAGTACACCGCCAACTACCTGTTATATTTTCTTGTACATTTCAAGTTCATCCAATGGTTGTCTGGAAGAAATTGCTTTAAGCGATAAGACCGCCAATTGTTAGTACTGTGCTCATGTTTGTTATAACTTTATTTTTATGGTGTGCAAACAATAAAGTATACTCTATCTATCTATATTTATTGCTTCTAACTGTAGACCACACATGTTAAACCCTCATTATGAATTACTGAGACTTCTTCATGAAACAGTAATCGAGCTCCAGTTACCTCGTAAGCACGCCAACATTAACTTACTTCGAGATTATCGCAAAGTTCACAAGAAACAAAGGCCCAAAGTTTTTCTATCGAAATCAAAAGCTACGGAAAAAGTTAGCTTTTGTTCGCGCGGGCAAGTTACACAATTGATTCAGGAAACCGCCGCAAGGTATGCAAGACAATCTTAGTATACCTACTAATCTAATCGTACTCTTTTAATTTTAATAAGCTACATCAATTAGACGACGTCTGTGGTCTAGTGGTTCGAGTGTCAGACTGCTGATCACGAGGTCGTGGGTTCGATTTCCACAGAACAAAAATATTTGTGTGATGAACAAGTGTTTGTGTTGGTCTGGGTGTTTCTTATGTATTATAAGTATGTATTTACAAAAAAAAGTATATAAGTATTATATCCATTGTCTAGTACCCATATTACAAGCTCTGCTTAGTGTGGGACTAGATGGTGCTGTGTAAAAATGTCCCAAAAATATTTATTTATATTTATTATTTATTACACACGTCAAGGTCACGACTGGTGAAGGTCGCGGGATTCCGCTGGATGTGGAAGGCGCAGGACCGGTCGTTGTGGCGATGCTAGGGGTCCAGCAGTGGACGTCTTTCGGCTGAAATGATGATGATGAGGACACGTCAATCTTTCTTCTATTCTATAATATATTAATGTTATAAAGAGGAAAAAAATTTTTTTTTGTTTGTAATCGATAAACTCTGAAACTACTAAACCGATTTTAATAATTCTTACACCATTAGAAAGCTACTTTATCCAGAAGTAGCATAGGCTATATTTAATTACAGTAATAATAATTGTCACAAACTGAATTCCAAGTGGGCGAAGCCGCGGGCAAAGCTAGTATATAAATGCAAAAAAAAAAAGTGTCTTTGTCCTCCAATCACGCTGAAATTGTTGAACGGATTTAGATAAAATTTAACACTCAGGTAGATCGTGTCCTAGATTAACACATAGGATACTTTTATCGACATATCACGGGAGCGAAGCCGCGGGCGTCAGCTAGTAATAAAAATATGAAATTATGGATGTTTTTTTGTTTGTCTTTCAATCACTCTGTAACGGCTGAACGGATTTGCATGAGATTTTGTTAGATAGGCTAGGCATACATGGCTAGGTGACATCATACTTTACATGTTGGTTAGTCAATATAAAGCTGCTTTAAAAAAACTTGCGTTTATAGAAACGACGACGACGAGTTCATACGAACTGCTTTTAAAATTTACTGACAACATCTGTGGTCTAGTGGTTCAAGTGTCGGACTGCTAATCACGAGGTCGTGGGTTCGATTCCCACAGGACAAAAATATTTGTGTGATGAACATAAGTGTTTGTGTTGGTCTGGGTGTTTCTTATGTATTAGGTTTAGGTTTAAAGAAATGTATTCTCAATAAAAACACATAGTCACTTACTTGTGAACAATATTAACTTAAGCTATGAAGATTTAGTTCGTCATATTATAAGTATGTATTTACAACAAAAAAAAATATAAGTATTATATCCATTGTCTAATACCCATAGTACAAGCTCTGCTTAGTTTGGGACTAGATGGTGCTGTGTAAAAATGTCTCAAGAATATTTATATTATATTATTATTATATTATTTGGTTGTGGCGTAAAATAAACTGTGCCGTGGCATTCTCCTATAGTAAAAGTAGCTTACCTTCTCATAAACGCTTTCCCGTCGGCTGAGTTTAAGACAATGGCGTTTCTGGCAAAAGGCAAGTTATTATTACGATCGCTATTAGTCACACTCCAGCGGAGCCAGTCCAGACTGCCTAGATCTAGATTATGCCCGAGAATTTAGGCAGAAGCCGTGATTTATTTGAATTAACTTACTGGAAAAGTTAATTGACGATATTTTGAAAATGTTACTAATATTAAAACAGGAGGAAGGGCGCATAACGCTAAACCGATTACCGAGGCTTTGGAGACCAACAATATTATATGTTATTACACATATTGTATTTTTTTTTACTTCCTATACAAAAACTTTAGCGATAAACAAGAATTTTGTATAGGGAGTGCAATTATTTTTTTCTTCTGGCAAACATATTTTTTGAAAAAATGGTTTCAATTTCTTTGGTACAATCCACGTTTAAAATGTCGTCTGTGTTTGATTTCGTTCTGTATAATAAATTGTTGATAAAAATAATACGTAAACAAAATTCACATATCCATTATAAATTTGGAGTGATAATGGTACGGCACCATCTATTAATTATCATAAATATATTCCAACCCATTTCCAGTATTTCAAATATTAATGTATCATTTAGACAGCTCAGTGGTTTAAATTGACATCATGTCAAAGGCTTAATGGCTCTGAGGGTTTATATGCGAAGTTCCAATAATGTAATGACACCGCACATTACTCTGCCGGGATTGATATTTGCATATTAACATCAGGGTGGGGAGAAGCTTACAATATCCAGTTGCCGTATTTTTCGGGAACACGTCGAATGTTAGAATTCGATGTGTGTCCGAAAAAATGCGGCTCAAACTAGCAGTTACACATGAACCGTTTGGATTTGGCGTTCGATCCTTATTCTAGAAGTAGGATTTATGTACACAAAATAACATATGAAATAAGACAGCTTTAAAAGTATTTAGTACAAAGGTACTGCTTGTTTCAATGAAATTTCTACCAGCAGACCTGCGAGAGGAGAAATAAGTAAGAAATGTAGACAACAGTGTGTAAAAAAAGAAACCTAAAACCTTTTATTTTGTCATGATAGAGGCGCGATAGTGACACATATTTTGTGAAAATTTCAACTGCTACGACTGCTTCCTATAACTTTTAAAAAGATACAGCCCTGTGACATACAGATAGACGGACGGATGATCGGATGGCATCGGGTAATAGTTATAGGATCCCCAAATATGTTAACACAGGAACCCTAAATATTACCCTCACGTTTAAATAGAATACAGGTCGATATAAAATGAAGTTAATACGTTTTGCACTCGAAGCCGCGGGCTACCCGCAATCAACTGAGTATTGGTTTGTTAACGATATTCACATTTATTGGCGCGGTATACGAATCTGAACGTGATGGCTATTTATATTGAATTTGTTTGCCGTATGTATTGGTAGCTTGAATGCAATATAAAAATAAAATAAATAAATATTTGGGACATTTTTACACGGCGCCATCTAGTCCCAAACTAAGCAGTGCTTGTACTATGGTACCAGACAATGGATATCATACTTATAAACTTTTTTTTTGTTGTAAATACATACTTATAATACATAAGAAACACCCAGACCAACACAAATACTTATGTTCATCACACAAATATTTGTGTCCTGTGGGAATCGGACCCACAACCTCGTGGTTAGCATTCCGACACTCGAACCACTAGACCACAGACGTCGAATATAACAACTTGAGTCTGCGTTTGTTTGTTATAGAAAATTATGGATGGATTCGGTATGTTTTTAGGGATCCGTACCCAAAGGGTGCCAACGGGACCTTATTACGACTACTTACTACTATTACTTATTACTCTGCCTACGCCATCAGTCCTTCCTTTGCGGTGTCGGTCCGGCTGTCCGTCTGTTACAGGGCTATATCCTTCTAACCGTAATAGTTAGCCATGTTGCAATTTTCACAGAATATGTGTTACTATGATCTACATATATTTTATTAAGTACAAAAAAAAAAAAAACGTGTATATGTTGTATATCTTGTTGTGGCAATAAATCATTTTTCTTTCTTTTTCTTTTCTTTCAAAAAGTTCAAGCCTAAAGAGGGTATGGTATGGGGACACAAGAAACCTAAAAAAGGGTTTGTGTCCACGGATCCCGGGATCAGACTGAATTAGCCATGGATCCTGGAGCGTTGTATCCACTGATACCGTGATCCGTTTCCCTCAAATAATTTTTTCAACGGCCACATGGTTTTCAGAAACGGTAAACCAGGAATACGGTTGTATCGTGAGTGCGCTTACAGATATACAACATGTTGTTGAAACAACTGAAAACCTCTCAAGGGGTCATTGTACTCATCGGTATGAATAACTTTTACAACGGGATCAACGCTGAAATCACGAAAAAAAAGTCATCTGTTCCCTACATTTTGTCGATTTATGTGAACTGATCGTTCATACCCTGTTTTCTTCCAGACGGTAAAAAAGTTACCGGTAAATTTATGAAATATTCCTTTTTTTTTTTATTTGCACAGTAATACTTACTCTTATGATATGTTGAGAATTTAGTTATACGGTTCCAAAACAGAAGTAGAGAAGAGCCGGCAAGAAACTCCATGGATAGGTACGTACTCTTTTGAAATATTACACTTGATGATTTTTTATTGAAAAACATGAAACCTTGTGTTTGTTAATATAGTAGGTAATACACACAGGCAATTCGGTGTATAAAACTGAACTTTGTGGAGGCAATAAGCGGGGTTGCCGGTCATCGGCATCACAGCGGAATGTCCAGCATGATTGCATGTGTCACGCGTTGCAGGCCGATTGTCCTGCTGATATAGAAGCAATTAAGGCCCGGCTCTGCTATGCTGGGTTTTTGTAACTACCGTGTAATGGAATTGGAGAATTCTTATTAGTGATGTGATGGATATCCGTACCCGTATCCGTATCCACGGATATCCGGGGTAAAAATAAGATCTATATCCGTATTTGTATCCGTTACTTTTTGGTGGATATTAAACGGATCTTTTACATTAATAAATTTCATTACGTATATGAAATTTTAAAGAACA
Source organism: Asteroscopus sphinx (assembly GCA_949699075.1). Classification (NCBI taxonomy): domain Eukaryota; kingdom Metazoa; phylum Arthropoda; class Insecta; order Lepidoptera; family Noctuidae; genus Asteroscopus; species Asteroscopus sphinx. The sequence continues at coordinate 11,378,113 of OX453022.1, read as the reverse complement.
GTAGCAATGAAATACTAATAACTTCAAATCAAATTACTTCTTATTTCTTAAAATCACATATTATTATTTTTATTTAACTTATAACGTCTACAAAAACAAAAACGTAAACTATTCTATCCTGTGTCACTGTCGGTACAAGTCACGCGCACCGGCGCGCGGCGCCGATAGAGCACGAAATACTACGAAAGTTAGGTCCGTATCGGTATCCGTATTCTCGGATTTAAACACTAATTATCCGTATCCGCGGATATGCATTTTTAACGATCTGGCACATCACTAATTCTTATTAGTATTTTTAAGACGGGTACCAAAAATTAAATATATCTAAAATCAAAATGCAAAGAAATAAAAAAAAACAACGTTCAAAACGCATAAGACCTACCTAAATTCAAAATATAATATATTGTAACAAAATATATAGTCATTTGACTTAGTCATCAGCGCTGGATGTTCCACGCCAGCACATGCTGAGTTGGTGACCCTTTTGGCATGGGCATGCCCGGCAGTAACTTCATGTTTACTCAGTTTACTTAATATGTGTAATTTTTTTAGTCATTTTATTGATGTTATTGTTGTGCTGTCACTGCCCTGTGCCAAATAAAAGGTTTTCTTTCTTTCTTATGTTTAAAAGTTGAACGTACACTCAGAATACGCAAGCCCATTTAGAATTAAATTAAAAATACTATTCAACGTTGTAACCCCCCCACATCTACAGCATAGACAACAAGCAGTTCTTTCACTTCATAAAAATCATCATTTCAGCCGTAAGACCACTGCTGGACATAGGCCTTCCCCGAAAGGGGGGGGGGGATAAGCCATAATTGCCACGCTTGGCAGGCGGGTTGGCGGTCGCAGTTGGTGGGTTAAATACTCAGAGAACAGTGCTGTCCATCCTCTGGTGAATCCCTTTCGCTTCAGCTTCATATAAATTAAAGTACCTACTGTATTATTTTAAAGTGACATTAAACACGTGTTACATTATAATAATTGCCTGAAGTAATCGTCTCTTTAGTTAAACCATCGTAAATGGTAGGTTGTTAGTTTATGGTCTGCGGGGATTGAGACCCATATCAATTTGTCTACCCGAGCAAATAATGGGGTCAACCCCATATAATTTCCACGGTTAGATAAACAGCTGATAAATATTGTTCTTCCTTCAATTTCAGTTCACAGGAAAGTAAATTACGAAAGTAAATAATGATTCACATCTGCTAATTAATTTTAAAGTTATTTGATTTATAAGTCTGTTATCAATCGGCAATTATTTGCTTAGGTACTGTCTAGTTTTTGCTTGCTTAACGATAAAATTTGATGATTTTACATAAAATGGAGTCATCGGTCCGTCTTCCTTTTGGCTATCAATTCCTTCATTTAAAGTTAAATTAATTTGTTAGCATTAATTGCTTCTTTTAATTTAAAATTAAGTAATTAATTTAATAAAAATAATTCCACCAGTCAATATTGAGTTGCGAATGTATTAGGCACACATGAATGTTTGTTGGTCTTCAGTGTTTCATTCATTCGGTTCAAACGTCACTGAAAAGGGGAAATTTTATTTGCACTGCAGTGGTCGTCCTTTGAACGTGTACAAACAAACAGGGTACAATGTCAGGCACGAGCGCTTGTATCACGGTTACCTGTGCATGTGTGATGCGGCCCTGGTACTCTGGCCTCTATGAATGGGATGAAATAGACTAGTTAAGGTCAAAGGCTTACTTCATCGGTGTTTGATATTGGCATTACAGATATTCTGAGTCATGTATTTACTTTTACTGTCTCTTCGCCTTTTTTCCAGCGGTATTGGGGTCGGCTTTCAGTCTAACCAGATGCGGCTAAACATCAGTATTTTACACGAAGCGACTGCTATCAGACCCCCTCAACCAACCGTTGATGTATTTAAACAATGCTAAATATCATGTTATAATAATAGTTTTTGAGGAAAATATCAGGAAAATCTGTAGCTAGGTAGGTTCCGTGTGGTGCCGGACATTAAGAATTGCACCACCCTATCTCTTCTCATGGGTGTCGTAAAAGGCGACTGAGGGATCTACCAGAGGATAGGCAGCAGCGTTCTCTGAGTATCCAACCAACTGCGATCGCCAACCCGCCTGCCAAGCGTGGCGATTATGGCATACCCCCAACATGCTTGGGGGAGGCCTATGTCCAGCAGTGGACGTCTTTCGGCTGAAATGATGATGATGATGATGTACAGGCTTGATTTAATGTTCTTACTTTAATAAGCTCGTTTGTTAGTAAGCGTGAATGTATATTAATGTCTAAATTAAGATTGTTGACAATCATAGGAAAACAATACAAGTAAAAAATGTAAGAGAAAGGTATATCGACAGTTCTAAATATAATATTTCTCTAATGAAATTGACTGACAGAATTATATTTAAAATATATTTCACCAAGCATTCATTTCTTGTTAGCTATTCAGCTACGAATTATGAAATTGCTGAAGAACTTTGAAGTAGAAATAACTAGATGTTATCAAGAACACTGAAACAAATGGTCGAAGTTGGCATCTTGATAATAACGTAGATAACGGTGCGAGCATTCAAGAGTTTTTACAGTTCTTGGGTAACATTTTAAATTCTCTATGAAATGAGAAAATTTTAATGATCAAAAATTATACAACTTGATGTATTTACCTTTTTAAATAACTTAATTAGCCCTTATAAGGCTGTAACTTTAAGCAATCTAAGCCTAAACACAGATCCGTGCGAGGCACAATATAATAATTTTAATTTTGTCTGGAATTGCTGCATTTAACTGGTTAATTAATAAACATACACCTACATTAAAATAGACAAACCATTTGAGAAACCTTCTCGGTGAAAAACCTCAGTCGCTAATAACCTTTTTAAAAGAAAAGAAAAATTGATTTTTGTCCCAGTTAGCAACGTGTAACATGTACATAAACGTCACAAAGCAAAAATCAAATTAACTTTATTTGCTTAAAATGTGGTATAGAGGATTGTAAATTGTAGTTCCAAAGACATTTCGCCATATAACACACAGCATGAAAATTGGTACAAAAAAAAAAACAATTAATGCATGTACACAAAAAAATACAGATAAAACATGAATAGGTACAGAAAACTACTTACCTATTAAAAATATTACCTCCGTTAATTCTTAGACAATAAAATAATGAAAGTAGAAATATTATTTTACCCTTAATCTGCCACTCTTGCTTCTGTATCACTGGATTATGTATCACTGTGTCAAGACGTCAACCGCGCAAAATGGATTAATACACGGCTTCTTCGGGGAAGAGCTGGGAATCTGTCGCCGTGTCGGCGAAATGCTATCACGATCTTTAAGACTGAGGAATATTGATATTTTATGTAGCTTAGCTTTATGTATCCATAAGATATTTTGATAGGTACTAAATCTTATGTAGCTTAGCTTTATGTAAGCATAACATATTATGGTAGTATATTCCTTATTATCAGCTTGATACTTGAGCTCAGTCTAGAGCAGGGGCTTACGAACTTTTTTAGTTTCGGAAGCGTTAAAAAAACTTCTACGTGATTACCTACTGTTAGCGGAGAAATAATTTTGTAACAATGGTATTGGTAACAACCAGAGACATGACATTTGCCGCCGCTTCCACCGGCGGTAAATGTCATGTCTCTGGTCTAACTAATTAAATGTCAATTTCGACGGGCTAATTCAATAATTTATGATTATGAAAGCATCGGCCATATAGTATATATAGTCATATCTCATAGCCTTGTCTCGTATACCCAGAGAGTGTCATATACAAACTGCACCGCAACTCTGCAAAGTGACCTTTATTATCGCTGCAATTTTTTTGAGGTTGTTATTCTAATACATTCAAAACATTAATTTTGCAGTTTTTCATACATTTTTTATATGCAGCTAAAGTTATTCCGAAAATAAACCTATAAGTAATTACAATTCCGACTTCCGACCCTCTGTTCAGGCAAACGTATTTCTCGATACAGCCGTAAAGTTTGGACGGACATGTTCGGATTAGTTAGTGTGTGGTTACGGCACTAATTATACGCGGACCTTGTTCAGCTAGGGATGAGACATATTGGCGGAAAGTTCAGTTTTCGTACTCATATTTCATATTAGCGTTGAACGAAGCTGGCGAATTAAATGGGTATTATTTTTGGGTGAATAGTAAGTACGGTGGGTTTTTGGGTATGGGTTTGACAGGTAAGTTACTGCTTTTAAGACTGGTAGTTCTGGTTTATGATCTTGAATCTGTTTAGGACAACCTGGTCTTCAAGAATGCAACAACTGTTCTAACTTAGACAATATATAAAAGCTGTGCATAAAAAAACGACACATTATAGAACTTTAAGAAAACAGGAACACTTGCAGAATAAATAATCACATTTGCAGAATAAATAATCACATTTGCAGAGTACATAATCCGATTTGCAGAATAAATAATTTCATTTAATTTCACAAATTCTGATGAAATAGTACCATAGCTTTTTTACCAACCTTGTACGGTATTCCAAAATAAATAAAACGTATGGAGAAATGAGAGGTAGCGTTTTAGTACAGAAAACAAAAGATTAGCCGTCAGACGAAGAGATGTGTAAATAACCTGAAACAGATATGGGCTACGGCTACGGCTAATGTCAGAAACTTATATAATTATCATAAACTAACTCTCATGAACTTTGCTTGTCCGATGTAAGAAGCAATGCCGTCATGACTACACGTGTGTTAACTTTATACTTCTCCATTAAATTAAATTAATGGACAATTACCCTTGACTAGAACTGCAGCGGTCATTAAATACGACAGGTAAACAGTGTGTAAGAAAACCCTTTTGTTCCTGTGAGCTACGTTATCAGAATCGATGTTCATACACGGACACAACTCATTTGGAAAAACTCTTCAATAAAAATAATTAAAAATAATTATTAAAAGTTATTTTAACACTTTCAATTTAAAATTCATCTTCATCATCATTTCAGCTGAAAAACGTCCACTGCTGCACAAAGGCCTCCCCCAGAGGGGGGGGGGGGGATATGCCATAATCGCCACGCTTGGCAGGCGGGTTGGCGATCGCAGTTGGTTGTTTAAATACTCAGAGAACGCTGCTGCCCATCCTCTGGTGAATCCCTTAGTCGCCTTTTACGACACCCATGAGAAGAGATAAGGTGGTGCAATTCTTTACGCCCGGCACCACACGAAACAATTTACAAATTATTAATGATTTAATTATTAATTTGATTATTTTTATTGATATAATCACTGAGTGAGTTTTGAGTGATATAATAACTGGACATGGGCCTCTCCAATAGCACAACATTGACAACTTTATTCAGCCTCTCGCATCCACCTGCTGCCAGCCCCTTACCAATATCATTGCTTCATCTAGCCTGAGTCCTTTATCTACATACAAACGCCAGACTTTTCGCTAAATTTCTTGTGATTAATTTGTCTCATCATTACAGCCGAAAGACGTCCACTACTGGACATAGGCCTCCCCCAATTAAGGGGGGGATATGCCATAATCGCCATGCTTGGCAGGCGGGTTGGCGATCGCAGTTGGTTGGTTAAATACTCAGAGAACGCTGCTGCCCATCCTCTGGTGAATCCCTTAGTCGCCTTTTACGACACCCATGAGAAGAGATAAGGGTGGTGCTATTCTTTAAGTCCGGCACCACACGGACACAATTTGTCTCGATGTTCTTTTATTATAATTTTTTGTACCAAAATGCTCAATAAACATTATAATATTTATTATTCATGTTTGTTATTAAAAAAATACTTTCAAATTTTCCCTGTTTCCCTGCAAGAGGGCCAAAATACCTGACATATCAGGAAAATTCCTGTCTCTACCTACGTTCTAAGGCTGTAGGCACAAAACGAGCTGCCACTAGCGATGTGGCGCGGCGGTCGGCGGCTATATGGAAATTCCGATAGTGCGCTACCCGTCGGCGTCGCCCCGCCAGCACCATCGCCGGCCGCCGCTTGTTTCGTGCCCGCAGTCATAAGAACTTGACTGGTTGAGGAGATTCAATATTATAAGGGAACTGTTATTTTTACCGATCGTTGTTTTTACCCTAGTATTCACCGTTTGTTCAAAGGTTTGTTACTACTGTAGTAGTAAGTTGTAAGGAGGGAAAAAAATTATTACCCATGTTACTATGTTAGTAATACAGTTAATTTAATTGCCTTTGATACTACTGCAGTAGTAAGTTGTAAAAGGAAAAATAAAAAATTGCCCGTGTTATTACCTAATAGTCTACTGACTGCCTCGTTGGTCCTAGTTATTAAATACTAATACAGTTTTAAGTTCTTACTAACAGTCTATGTAATGGATCTACGGCTATCTGAATAAAGAACTGAATTATTATTATTACTGTAAGTGTCGCAAAATCGGAGCCATAAACGGCTACCCACGTAAATAATTTAAGCCGTTTGTATGTAAGTACGTCACCTGAATTTTCAGAATAGTGCATACTATTTGGCAACCCTCGTGCAGTGCACTTAGTAAATCCAATTTTGTGTAAAGTGCTTGTTGTGTAGTGTTTGTGTAGTTTGCTCGAGACAGCATGCTTCATATTCAAACTTAAATGGCAAAGATGCTGCTTGCTTGCAAACCGAGCTTGTTTACTTACTTTAAGCGTAAGTGAAGTCGCATGGATTCGAATGGGGGATAGTTGGCCAAATTTATTCAAGTAGATATAGAAATCGAGTCTAGCTCATATGTAAACTTGTTAAGGTCATCGTAGTCTTGAAAAAAATATGTAGATATGCGCGGGCTTAAGGGCGCGTTTGCATATCAGTAGGTACTATAGTATTATCTGTGATATCAGGCAAAACTATGCTGTTTTTCGGTATATTTTATGGCATAACCAAACAAAATCCAATATAACTAATAACTACCTCGTATAGATTGGTTCTTTTTGGCATTTTTTTATAGGTACCTACCATAATTTTATTACAAAGAAATACGTAAAAAAATTAATTTTACAAAGTATCAAAATGAGTTCACTTGACTACTATTCTCGCAGTTAGCGAGCGTACACTTGTGTGTATGACCCGTGTCAATGTACTAGTTCGATTCTGTACCTATCAATTTCGCAAACGCGTCCTTAACTCGCTTAGATAATCAAGGTTTCTCAAAATTATAACCTTGTTAAGCCCAGGTGATTGCAAACGCTTTTATTTAGCTGTAGAAGATTTGGATTTTTACTTTTTATTTCTATAAAAGGCAGCGACAACACGCTGATAAAAGGTAATGCAGTCGCAAAAACAATATAATTTTGCTAATTAATGTGATGGGTAGGCTAGTTTCTTGTCGCAAATTGAGCCAATTTTAGGAGCAATTTTGGTAAATTTTGATCTTTATTCTGAATCAGGATCAAGCATTAAGTCGATTTCTGTATTTCGTCTGACAGCCACCATAACCCCTGCGATCAAGGAATCCCTAGGGGTTCGCTTACCCCACTTTGAGATAGTCTGTCTTATCTTATACTGACTAGTGTATTACATATTGTTTAGCCCAGGGCTAAAGCGATAATCTAGTGTTAAATTCCTATCAGTGGCCGAATAAATTACACTAGCCCAGGCTTACTAAAAATACACACTCACAGGTGTAATATGTGTGTTTTTATAAGAAACGGTTGATCTCGTGTCCAGGGAACAATAGAACATGAATTACACTTTCAGGATCAGTTTTATTGTGCTATGACTTTCCAAGAGTTATAAGTTTCTTTTTGTTGCGACGCCGACAGACAGGTGTCTTTTCTTGTTGCTCGCTTGCATGGAAGAAAAATATACGGTTTGGGTTCTTTGTAAAATGTGGCAGTGAGACAGTGTTAAAGCTTAGCTTGGCTCTCAAGCCAATAGAGTAGGTTGCCAAATGTTTGTACCTTCATGTCTTATAGTTTAATAATGTTAGTAGACGATTTTAAGTTTTGCACAAGTTTAAAAAAAGACACATATCTAGGTACAGACTGTCTCCTTGGTATGTTGGAGACATTTTCTTCACTCAATCATCAGGTTTAATTAGGAGTAGTATTAGAACGTCTTAATCAGCCCATTACTGTCCCACTGCTGGGCATGGGTCTCTTCTCAGTACGAGAAGGTTAAGACTTCAGCTCAGAACGCTGGCCTAGTGCGGGATGGCAGATTACACATTGGGATTACCATTGAGAACTGTATGGAGCACTCTCTGGTGTGCAGTTTAACTCACGATATTTTCCTTCACCGTTAAAGCAAGTAATAATCGAATTAAAACAAAAAAACAAACCAGACAAATCTGTGTAAGGTTTTTGTGATGTTTTTTATAATCATTTTTGTGTATGTCTCCAAACAGTAATTTGTAAAACTATTTGTTTAAAGCACAATAAACTATTTTGTAATTTTGTATTTTTGTATGTTTTAAGTTAAATAAATTGAAAAAAAAAACGATCCGCACATGAATTTGAAAAGTCAGAGGTGCGGGCCTGCTGCCGAATTACGTTACCCACTCGCGATCGCAATCATGTGTATCTCAATGTTCATTGCTCCGTGTGTTTTGTGACAATCCGTGTTATCGGCAACTAGGTACCACGCAATGAATATTGATGTAATTTCAAAATTGAAAGCTAATGTCAAAATGAATGCATTACACAATTGCCCCACTGGTTTGTTGAACTCGGTCTGAGTTCCTGCATTGAAGGCAAGCGTTCAACCACTAGGCTATCACTGCTGTGCAGTGTAGAACGTGATCTAACTATTTTACCTATAAACCATGTATGGGCAACGCCCAGTCCGCGAACTGGATGTGATCCGCCTTGGCATCTGATCCGGCCTGCGGTGCACTTAACAGTCCTACAAAAAATGTCTACTAGAATGAAGTAATCACTGTACTTTTGCTGAATGCACCGATCGTGTAGTGTAGGTACAGCCGACTGCATGACAGTGGTAACACTTAAATTCGAAAACCACCCTTACTGCTTACGAAATGAAGATGCTGCTAATGTCAAAGTGTTACCACCGACGTGCGGTCGACCGTACAATCTAGTGAGATAGTAGCATATCACATAGCACATATCTCCCTAACTATACACTACAGCCCCCTTCTTCACGAACGTTTGAAAGTTGTAAGCTTTCACTGGTTCGAAAGCATAGCCCGCGACTTTCCAAAGGTAGCCCACACAATATATATTTTTTTTATACATAATGACTTATGACATGGTACGGACTACGGAGGGCATAACAACACAACACACATAACATCACGCCTGTATTTCCCCGAAGGGGTAGGCAGAGGTGTATAGTACACCTACATTTCGCCAGTTATGCGAAAGTTAGCGGAGGGCATACGCTAGTACATATAATATGGGGTGCTGGCCAGAAAACCTCCACGTGTGCCTGACGGCTGCTTGTCCTTCTGAACACGTCTGGAGGGAACGGCAGTTGTTTGGCCGGTGCATCCTGGGCACGGGCAGTAAAATCCTTTCGAGGGATTAACCTTCGGGGGATTTTACTGCCTGTGGCGAATATTCTGGCGCGGGAGGGGCCCGTTCTGGGCCAGTGGGGAGTTGCTCCACGTGTCCCTCTTTTGCCAACAGAGGGCACAGTGGAGGAGCAGGCGCGGGCCCGGTGTGCACTCACCCTGCCACTGGGCAGGCAGCGGGGGGACTGTCTTTCCCTGCCCCCGTCGATCTCGTAACCCCAGGAGTGCCCGCTGAGTAGTGTTCTCGCGCCTCTTGGGACCGAGGGTCTTGGCTTCTCCGCCCGGACCGCAAGGAAGAAAACCTCTATAAAAAATTACGGGAGGTAGGGCCTGCGAGCAGCAGACTCAGGGTAGTCTGCTGCCCGACCAGCAGCAGACGTAGCTGGCACAGCCGGCGTAGTTGGCGCAGCTGGTAAAGGCCCAAGAGGTGAGGTGGCGTGCAGTGTTCCGTGTGCGCCACCGAGGAGGCTGCGGCCGAGGTTAAGCCGCACGGGTAGAAGGGGCTCGCCTGCTTGTGGCGGGCCGGTACCTGTCGGGGATGGTTGTGTGAATACTCACGGGTTCCCACGCCCTCGGCTAAGGTAGACCGTGGTGGTTTTAGTCGGTAAGAGTCCGACACTGGCTCCGCCTACCCCGGGCGGAGTGCATCCATGAGGATTTCCCCACGGCAAAAAAAAAAGTACATATAATTTGCTGTATCTATAATTTACCTTTGTCTATTCCCTCTGACAATAAAAGCGGCTTCGTAATGCCGTGTTAAAGGTTAAATTCAACATTATACAACTAAAGTACCCAACTCGTACGTGAATTACATGAAGGTGAAACCCAAAGGTCCACCAGTGTTCCGCTGCGGTCACGTCTCATCATATAGTCCCTCAGGCTGACGACTAACAGTTCCAGCACTTCTAGCGGTTATCACCTCTATTTATACGTATGTTGTAACATCAGCAAACTTGGCGGATGACCACCGATAAGGCTACAACAGGGTATTTGACAATCATGCAAAATTATCAATTTTATTTTGAAGAAAGAATAAAAATAATCATCATCATCATCATCATCATCATTTCAGCCGAAAGACGTCCACTGCTGGACATAGGCCTCCCCCAAGCATCGCCACAAGGACCGGTCCTGTGCCTTCCGCATCCAGCGGATTCCCGCGACCTTCACCAGGTCGTCGGTCCACCTTGTGGGGGGCCTACCCACGCTGCGCCTTCCAGTACGCGGTCGCCACTCCAGAACTTTACTGCCCCATCGGCCATCCGTTCTGCGAGCAATGTGCCCCGCCCACTGCCACTTAAGTTTGGTAATTCTTCGGGCTGTCGGTTACTTTCGTTCTCCTGCGAATCTCCTCATTTCTGATTCGATCACGCAGGGACACTCCGAGCATAGCCCTCTCCATTGCCCTTTGAGTGACTTTGAGCCTTCTTATGAGGCCCATTGTGAGCGACCACGTTTCAGAAAAATAATACGATTTGTTAAAAAAATCATAAAATAAATGACAATATAGAAGAGATTTTTTTCTGTCCTTATCGCGCGAAACGGTATTGCAGTTGTTATGGGCAAAGGTAACCGCTTAACATAAGGTGGGCCTTTAGCTCGTTTCCCCATCCCATAATATAAAAAAAATGGCGTTAAATACGTTATGACGTGAGACGGTAGTAGCTATGTCTCTGTCTAGTAACAATTTTGAAAGGGTTATATCATAAAAATATTGCATTAGTTTTTTAATTGTTGCTCATCTTTTTTCGAATTGATTTAAGATTTCTAATAAAAAAATAGTCATATACCCTATTGTTTGCACACGACGCACGAAGTCAGTGGCTGGGGTCAGTCTTTGAAACTGGATTCGTGCTCAGTCACCTCTTGCAACGAGCAAAAGTGAATAAATTGTGTGGTGTTAGCATGGACAGTAGTAGGGATTCGCTTGGTTCATATTTATGAAGAGTAGACGAGACTAAAGCCAGCCGCATATTGAACTCAGGTCATGGCCAGGCCACGCGCGGATAGTTTTGTCAAACGTGTTAGTTAGTAATGGCGCACCGCGTATTGGTTTAACGCGTGGGAAGCATTTTGACAAGAATGTCCGTGTGGATTATTGATAGGCTGGCCGAGTGCTGGGCTGTATTCAAAATGAGGTGAGCCTGACGCATTAGGAAAGTATTCAAAGCATTTTTCTGTCAAAATGTACCATCGCCAACTTGGCTGACAGTACCTAATTCCAAAAAGGTCATACCTGTGAACCATACCGCTCTTTTGATATCTAACTTTATTTTAGTGGCTGAAAACCAGGTCACCTTCTAATTTGAGTGCCCTAGTCTTACTTTCGCAAGGTGATACCAGTTTATTTTCGTTTTCATATTGCAAATGGAACCTTTACTGAACTTTCGTTTGGCAGGAAATACTTTGGAAATGCAATTTTCGAAATAAGGTATGCTTCTCATTTTCATAATTAGTCTTATCTCAACAAAACTGTTTTGAAACATGTGCTATATCATTTATGAATTTGTAAGTTACTGAAATCAAATATTTATGCTATGGTTCGTCTATGCTTTGTAATAATCAGTTTCGTCATCATCATCACCATCATCGATCATTATTTTGTGACCCTAATGACGTAAATTTTTACGCCACTTGAACGAGTAATTTTAAACTAATTTGTGCTTTATTCCTAAAATTTAAGAAGTTATTATTTTTGTTTACCTACCGCAATGATAATTATTTAGTAAAGATACGTCATACGCTCACAAAATAAATGAAAATAATGTTCCCTACGCAGCGGCAGCGGTACACATACATACATTTTTTTTCTTTTACATTTCACTACGGTTTTCATTTACGAATTACAGACAATGGTATTTTGAAGCCTTAATCAACAGGAATACGTTTACATGTGCGAGACCGACTAAGGTTATGAGGCGATATTTGGTTCCTTTTGTACGCTTCATTTTGGTGCGCTTGTAACGTATCTAATATTTTATATATAACTAGCGGCCCGTCCCGGCTTCGCACGGGTGGACATGAAAATATAGCCTATGTTACTCAGGGTGAATGTAGCTTTCTAATGGTAAAAAAAAAATTGAAATCGGCACAGTATTTTTTGAGTTTATTCATTACAAACATACACACAAAAATACTAATCTTTCCTCTTTATAATATTAGTGTAGAAGTGTAGATATCATTGACGTACTGCATGCAGTACGTCAATGATATCTACACTTCTAAACAAACACAGACATGTCTTTTTGTGGCAATAAAGAATTTTTCTTTCTTTCTCTCTTTAAAAATAAAGAAAAAAAAATGCCTTTATGATTGGAATTACTGAATTGAAAAAAAAAAGGAAGAGTCGATTTCTGAATTCCAATCCTGGGCAAGAATAAAACTAGAGTGACTCCAATTCCCTCTAGCCTGGAGTAACTCAATTGCGTAGTAATCATTCATAAACGAGACTAGAACCCTAGAACTTTAGGGCTGCTACTAGCATAAATCAAAGGTCTAAAAACGGTCTTATTTGTATAAAACCAAAGTAGGTAGTCCAAGTTAAAAAATATTCAAAGAATACTGACAAGTTACAGTTTTACGATCTCGGTTACTCCTCTATGAATATAGAAGAAGCACCATAGGGAGCTATAATATGAAATTCATTATAACGTCGACTCAGGTAAATGAAAGGTCGTGGACACACCGAGTTAGATCGAAAGTTCGAAACTAGTCGGTCGTGCACGTTCGTGTCACCCCGTGTTTTATGACTTAAATATTGATACGCCAGTGTACACCTGCCCTGATACCGTAAAGTGTGCTGTCTTTGTTCAGGGATTTTCCTTAACGCAAACAGAGTAACATGTTGCTATGCAGGTAAGGCGAGGATGCATGTTGCTTTAATATGAATAGTTCATACAAGGACAACTTTAACTAGTGATGTTACAAAATGTGTTTGATATCACAAAGTATCTGCAGCAGATTCTCTGTTCTTAAATTAGAATAACTCTAGAAACGTAGGTAATATGTGATACTACTAGTATTTTGCTTCTAAATGTGCTAGAAGTGGGATCACGTCAATGATACAACGGGTGGATTTCTAGTTCCAAACTCGTGTAGACTTGTATTTTAAACACTTTTTGTGCAGTTTCCTGAATAGAACTACAATTCAAATCTGTGCTGTCACATTCATCGTCTTGCACTCCTGCTCTCTTGGTAGTTGGTGGGTTTAGCTGGTTTAACTAATTCAAGGGTTGATTATAGAAATATTGATTATCACTGGTACCAGTTATAGTACATTATAGTACATAGATGGACGAACGTGAAAATGTGGGCCGGGGCGAAGCCGAGGCACACATACGAGAGTTCGTCAATGTCTGGTTGCGGCCAAGGCTTGTATAGTACTTTTCTCAAATAATGCGTGGAAATTAAAACTCCAAAATGAAAGCTCCATGCGGTTCAAATTTTCTAATTTAAGTTAAAGTCTTTGTCGCTTTCACGTCACTGCATATCGTGGTGACTGGCCGTTCTTTACGAGCGGCCATCTGCCCACATCTGTCCGTGTCGGTTACATTCGTCGCCTTGCACCCCTGCTCTCCTGTTTACGGATAGCTGGCTCTACTGATTTAGGGGTTAATCATAACTATCATCATCATCATTTCAGCTGAAAGACGTCCACTGTTGGACATAGGTCTCCCCCAAGCATCGCCACAGCGACCGGTCCTGCGCTTTCCGCATCCAGCGGATACCTGTGACCTTCACCAGGTCGTCGGTCCACCAACCATAACTATATTGGTTATAAATAGGTACTATTACGTCGTTGCGACTTTAAGACCTCTTATGTGTAAAAATCATATACAAATGAAAGTTTTTGCATTCGATAGAGCTTCAAAATCTAGAATCGACTGGAGTAAAAAAGTAATATTGCCAAAAGTAACACATAAGAGGTCTTAAAGTCGCAACGACGATTAGGTAGAATTATAAATAGGTCTGACTCTGTAATATATTTAAGATAACAATAGACAAACTTAAAGTAGCTCAGCGTGCTATGGAAAGTCCTACTTATCCTCGGAGTGTCTCCGAAGGATCGAATCCGAAACGAGGTGATACAGAGAACCAAAGTTAACGACATAGCCTATAGGATTAGCAAGCTGATGTGGCAGTGGGCCGGCCACATTAGCTGAAGAACCGATGGCCGTTGGGGTAGACGTTTTATTGAGTAGAAACCTGATGCGATGATGTTGAGAAATACCTGACAACAATTGGGTCAAGAGATAACACTTTCCATTACCAAATGGTGGATGTTATGACTTTGTCTAACTTGATAAATCGAAGCAAAATATAACTAAAATATATTACAAATAATGTTAATATTTTTGTGACAGTTGACAACCATTTCCATTACAATACCATTCAATAATAGTTCTGTAGCAAACGTTCTTTGGTATGAGTAATATCCATTAGTTAGAGTAACATCAAATCCATCTTAGATAAATGAGGATGTGTGCGTCATTGTTGTGTAGCGGAGAAACACACACACACACCCTGGTATCTCTTAAGATGTATCTAGAACTTTGTGGTACATAATGTATGTGCTTGTCGTAAGTAGCTGGTGGTGCTTATACTGAGGCACCTATAAAACTAGGTATACTTTGTTGTAGAATAACAAAGACATGGAAGAGAATTATTACTGTAAGACTACACTTTACTGTAAAACGCTATTGGTGCATAATTTAGTGGTATGTAAATAGTGAAAAGAAAAACTTAGTCCTGTCTACTGAACAAGATGTACCCAGGTTTGAATTCTACTCAAGAATTAATTTTTATACTCACAATTCATAACAAAAAGAACTGATTAGGAGTTTACCGTACCAAACAATTCGAAAATTAATATATTCAATCTCTTTCTTATTTTCTATAAGCATGTTAAAGGACAGGCAGAGGACCGAGTGTTGTGGCGCAACTTGGGAGAAGCCTATGTCCAGCAGTGGACTGCGATAGGCTGAGTTGATGATGATGATGATGTTAAATGTAACACAATCCTTAATCAACAGACTTATCTTAAACTCTGATATGATGCCGATTCTCTTTTACACCAAACTAATTTCAGTCATACTTTCTCTTTCTTACAAACATAATTAAAAAAGGAGCGAAAATATTTAGAACTACCAGATTAGTCCATGTCCTTAACGGGAAAATTGTCGTGACCTGTGTCGTGTGAGATTTGAAAACACAAGTGACATAATATTTAAATATCGTTGCATAGAAGACATAGTATTATTTGAATTTTTTTTTTCTTCCTAATTGATTCTCGCAGGTGGTACCGAGGTACCAATTCTGCTTAACCGGGCTAGTTGGCGGAGAGTCCCATGTGGGACTCCATTCGCCGAAGGTTTTTCCCTACACTTAAAATCGCGGTTTCAATAGCGCAAAACGGGCGTCCCCCAAGGGGGGGGGCTCGGACCTCGTTGGGGCATTACAGGGGGACCCCGCCGTTCCTATGTCCCCCTAGCAGCCGTTCCTGCGTCAGGAATGAATTTTCTCGAAAGTGGCGGACTTTCGGTCTATCGGGTGTGTGTGTGACGCGCTAATCGCGAATCGCCGTTAATCGGCAAGCCTCGCCGGAGAGGCTAAGACCTACCTAAGACCTAACCAGTGGCTATGCAATAGCCTACTCCTAGGAACTACTCTAGAGCATAGGGCCGGTCTCGCGTGACGAGATTATCTCCGGTTGCGACACCGTGAGGGCGTCCCCAGGGGGGAGCTCGGGCCTCGACTCAGGGTGCAGCTGGGGGACCCCGCCACCGGTCCCCCCAGCAGCTGCTGCTGCATCGTGTTGTGTTTCTGTTTCTCGAGAGTCGGACTCTCGGTATCTGTGTGGGTGTCGCGTCGGTCCTCGCCGGCGGGGACGATATTTTGGACGACGGCGTCGGAGTATACTTGTATTTTTATCTGACTCCTGGAGGAGGGTTATAGCATCATCGGGTTCGATATTATTTGTTCTAAGCAAGTGGACTAATATAACAGGACACAAATCTTCTATCCTTT
Source organism: Asteroscopus sphinx (assembly GCA_949699075.1). Classification (NCBI taxonomy): domain Eukaryota; kingdom Metazoa; phylum Arthropoda; class Insecta; order Lepidoptera; family Noctuidae; genus Asteroscopus; species Asteroscopus sphinx. The sequence goes on along the minus strand of OX453022.1, from coordinate 11,361,636 downwards.
TCTAATAATTTTTGTTAGAAACAGACATAGTAAAACTAAATTAGTTTAGTTCGTGAACAACAGAATCAGAACTCCATTCAAGATCCATTGAGTTGGAATTCTTCAATGTTAGATTTATTATAGCTATTCGATATTTTCAAAGACCCTCAAGCAATTGTAAAACTTCGACGTCCGAATAGAACCTAAGTACTCCTATAACTCGATCATTCAACTGATATAGCTATTGTAAAGTGAAAGGAATCTTGGAAAAGGCTACTGGCACTTATGGATTCAGAGACTGTCTGCCTGTTTGACTACCAATCTTGAAACATTTTTTGCATCGTTCTGAAATACTCAAAATACTGCATTATTAACAAAACATGTATGTTATGTATGTATGTATGTCATGTATGTTATTTTATTGCCCGTGACTAGGATGCACCGGCCAAACAACTGCCTCCCGTCGTGTCCAGAAGGACAAGCAGCCGTCAGGCACACGTGGAGGTTTTCTGGCCAGCACCCCCCGGTGTGTCCCCCTGCAGTATCCCCTTAGGAATAAAAAAAATCGATCTGTCCCCCCTGTTACTGATGAGGGGACAGATCAAACTTGGGTTAAAGACATTTATTTTCTCAAAAGATTACAATAATCACTTACAGAGAAAATACAATTATATTTTATTAACTAATGGTTATCGATCGATCGATCGAACTAATTTTCCGTTCTGTCCCTTGCTGTTTTTTTTTTTTAATATTACCTAGTTGAGAGGGACATTTTCATTGAACTATACTTATTTATATAGATCTGCGCGGATGTGACGCATATCTTACCACACTTCTTGGCTCTGCTGTACCTGTATTTACTATATGTTCTTAAATTTTTTGGTAATTTCGTGCGTCACTTTTGACGCAAATAAATACCTTTTCTTTCTTTCTAACTATTTTTCTAGCGAGAGCGGCTTCTTATTTTCTAATTTTAACTGTTCCCAGCTCTCTCTTGACCTAGTAAGCGGGAAATAGCCCTAGCTTGATTTGTATGAATATATCGCTCATATTATAAACAGGTAATAAATGTGTCCATTAATAAGTTTCTTTGCGCTGGTGGCTAAAAGGGTAAAGAAATAAAAATAAAATAAATAGTTGGGACATTTTTTTTTTTTTTAGAAACTCGAACAATTTGGTGGCTTTTGTTGGTAAGACTAATATTAACCTTCATCTTTCTCCAGGCAGAAGATATGAGAATTTTTTTATGTAAAAAATTAACTAGATATACACTGACTGTATTTAAACGATACAAATGACGCTGTACTTGTACCTACCTACGTTTAATAGCTCACTTTTATAGGCTCGATCACGACGGAGTCCCTCATAAAGATAACTTGACACCCATATTATCTCCTGATATTGAATTTATGAGCATGTCATCTTAACCACCAGATTTCACTAATCTGATCGATGATCGTAGCTTATGCTTATTACACTACACTGAATTCAGATATTCTAATTAGGATTTGGGAAAGGAATCTCCTTACTACACCGCCCTAACTCCTATCACACTTTCCTTATTTCATTTCCTAAATCCTAATTAGGATGTCTGAATTCAGAGTAGTGTAATAAGCGCTTAAGCTATGATCAGATTCTCCTAACACTGGCATTAATTGCTTAAAAGGCCGGTGGGGCCTTAAAGTTCTGGAGTGAAGACCGCGTACTCCAAAGGCGCAGCATGGGTGGGCCCACAAGGTGGACCGACGCCCTGGTGAAGTTCGCGGTAATCCGCTGGATGCGCAAAGCGCAGGACCGGTCGTTGTGGCGATGCTTTGGGGAGGCCTATGACCAGCAGTGAACATCTTTCGGCTAAATGATGATGATGATTGCATGTTGTAGTGTAGACCACAGTGGCGAAGGGTGAATATGTTCAGAAGGGAAGCCGTAGATATCTATCTACGTAGATGTCTAACTATTTTGGTACCTACAAATCCTAAAATAGCTAAGATCGCACGTTAATAAAATAAAATAAACTATTTAACAACATTTAATTTAACATTATTCTTTTGTACTTTAGAACAATAAATTAGCATAGAAATGTCGTTGATCTGTATTTAAGCAATTCCTAAAGGAAAGCCGGTGGGAATCGTGTTATATAGACCCTTCGACACTGGTAGACCATTGTATAGAAATAAGGTAAGAAACAACATACCTAATTGGTATAAAACAAACTCACCTGGGTACACAGTCTGATAAATTATAAATATCACAGCAAATACACCGCCCAGAAAAGTTATAATTACAACAAAATCTCAATTTCACAATATTCTACCGCCAGCGATTTATTTAAAAGTTAAATTAATTTCATCGAAAATATTTGCTAAACTTTGTTTGCCTATATTATTATAATTTTATTAAAGAACATGGTGGATATTTTTGTTACTATTCTGCTATTATCAATAGTAATTGTACGTTAAGGGCTCGTGGCTAAGTGAGACGTGGACTGAGACTTTATGTACTGGATCAACTCAGTATGGACAAAATGGCGACAGGTCACAGGAACAAATTGTGACCTACGAATATGCCCCTCAAATTAAAGGGAAATGTTTACAAATACGTTATAAGACCTGTTGTTCTGTATGGATCGAAATGCTGGGCCATGAAGAAGACGGATGAAAGAAGATTGCATGTAGCAGAGATGAGAATGTTGAGATGGATGTGTGGAGTGACAAGGGTGGATAAAGTAAGAAATGACTATATTAGAGGAAGTTTGAAAGTGGCACCAGTGATAGAAAAGTTGAAAGGAAATGAAGAAAATATGAATGTTCATAGCTGGTGAGAGAGAGGGAGACCAAAGAAAAGATGGATGTATTGCGTGAAAAATGATATGGATAAACAGGGAGTAAATTATGAGATGACGGCTGATAGACAAAAATGCATGGAAGGAATGAATGGAACACCTATTGCGCCGACCCCAAGTAATTTGGGACCAGCGCAGGAAGATGATGATTACAAGATCTGCGAGGTTTAGCTGTACCAGCCGCAGTCAGTCCGTGGAAGGGTGACCATTTCGTGACGCATTGAGACCCTTTCGTGCTTCGGAGAGCACGATAAGCTGTCGCGGTTGGTCCCGGTTGCCATACGAATATCTATGGCAGTCGTGGAAAGTCTGACAACTGGTCTAACATAACCATGTCAGAATTATGCAGTTGCTGGATTGCGGGGTCTGATAACAGTCACCGTCCGTATAAAAAACTGATATTCAGCCGGATTCAGAACCACACGATAGCCAGTTATCGACCGATTTGGTTTGTTTTCTCTTTTTCTCTCGTTGCGTGAATCATTAGACGAAACGGGATAATAAACCGAACCGGTTGACAACTGGATATCGTGTCGTTAGACTACATGTTACTTTTGTGTGCAGTGTGTTTATACGGATACAAAATCTGTTATTAAATAATACTACTTACTTACTCCGCTGGCGCAGCGATCCAAATTGTGTCTTGGCCTCCGAAACGGAGAACGCCACTTGCGCTTGCTGCGCCACTTATTATTAAATCATATCTTCTTCTTATTAAATCATACCTATGTCACTCTTATTTAACTATAGTGTTTTTCGGTGTTTACTTTGCCCTGTTTTCCATAACAGCGTGTCGCATATTCTCGAGTTTGTTTTTAGATTAGCAAACTAACTTTTTACATTTATGTACAAACAACGCAGCATTTAAAACATTTTTTTGTTTACAATATAACACCATTTAAATTTGTTGTTGTTTTTTTTTTAAATAAAATTAGAAACCGTGAAAACGTAGATCTAATATTAAAACTTTTTATGTACACGTAGATAATTTAGTTATTTTTTCATGTTATGAACAGAAATAAGATTTATGTGACCATTTTAATTTTCTAAACTATTTATCAATAGTTAGAAGCACTAGTGCGATAGTGTAAAGTAAACAGCACGCGTGCTTTATAAGCTGCATTATGAACCTAAAAGCGGGGCAATAAGAGCCACTTTACGAGCAAGTGTGTTGAAAATATATATTTTTTATGAAACATTTACGTAAAAACGACACCAAGAATTACTGTTTTATACTCTCCATTAACTTAGGACATTTCATAGTATCTTCGTCTGAAAGGGGCATTAGGCCTCTTAAATATTCCGATTCCATCCCATTGATGGGTGGCATAAAATATTGTTCCTCGTAAAGAGAGAGATCATTCACACTTTTTCGTACCATTTTCCTACCTATTATTTATATCTTGGCTACTGGTCCTCCTCGAGGGATTTAAGAAATATGGTAGAAACCTTTTTATTAACTTATAGTACAGTAAAATATGCAAATGTATTTCAGAAGATATCCCCCGTGACCCGTAGGTAGTCATTACACCATAGAAATCTAAATAATAAGGTGATAGAAGTGATCAAGGTGCGTGAACTTGTCGCCGCGTACAGGTTTTTTTTATAGTATAGGATGGCGAAATGAGCAAAAGGCCCACCTGATGTTAAGCGGTTACCTTTTCCCATAACAACTGCAATACCACCTAGGCTGTTGCCTAAATGGTACCGCCAGTTGGTTCGCCAAACTGAGACATGAAGATCGAAAGTCTCATGTGATTGTAATTTCACCGGCACCCGTACCCTTCAGACCGAAACACAGCAATGCAAGCATCACAATTTGGCGGAGAAGTAGGTACGGTGGTAGTACTTCCTCGGACGAGCTCTTTCACAAAGGAGCTCTACTACTACTACTCTACTACTTTCGTAAGACACCAGTGCGCGAACCGTTTGCTTGATCATCAGTGCTGTTTTGGACGTAGTCACAATTTTTTCATTTTGCAACATATCTAACAGCGGATCTTATTAGGCTTAATATTTTATTGCATTGAATGCTAGAAACATGGTGGGCGTAATTGCGTATTTATGTGTTGGTAGCGGCGAACTGGCAAAACGGGTTCCAGTATTAAAAGACACTAGATAACATTTCTATTACCTTATTATTTAGATTTCTATGCATTACAATGTAGTTTTCAGAAATGAATGTGCACAATAAATTAACTTGTGCAAGAGATTGTGAGTTTTGGTAGTGCAACGAACTGTTTATACTAAAAACTTTTTGTAATACAATTTAATTAAAATATTGTGCGAATGCTGCAAGCACAAAAGTAAATCAATTAATAACGTTATCATTATTATCATCATCAGCCTATAGCAGTCTATTGGACATAGATAGGCTTCTCTAATAGCATGACATTGAACTCAATATTCAGCCACTCTCATCCAACTGCTGCCAGTCTTTTTGTGAAGCCACCTAGCCTGAGGACTAGCCTTAATAACGCTACCATAACTGTCTCGTATCATCATCATCATCATCATTTCCACCGAACGTGGAATGGAATGGAATTCCAACCAAAACGTGGAGTGGCGACCGCTTACTGGAAGGCGCAGCGTGGGTAGGCCAAGGTGGACCGACGACTTGGTGAAGGTCACAGGTATCCGCTGGATGCGGAAAGCGCAGGACCGGTCGCTGTGGCGATGCTTGGGGGAGGCCTATGTCCAGCAGTGGACGGCTTTCTCGTATCATAGTCGCCGTGAAAATGCCTGACGCATGTTACACCACCGCCCGGGGAGGCGGTGTGGTTATGTGGGACCCACACCCACTAAAAACTCCGCCGTGTGCCTTCTCTCGCCTTGGGTGATGATGATGGGATGATTGGAAGCGTAGCAGGCAGTCGCATTCTTCTGCGAGGATGTTATCTCGCACTACCAGGCTACCAGTCTTACCAAATGCGGCTGAACATTAGTATTTTACACGGAACGACTGCTATCAGACCCCCGCAACGAAGTTGCTGGGTAATAAAAAAAAACCATCGTTTTCTTTTATTATTTTTAACGCATTTACGTATGCGAAGCGAAATCTAAAGATTTAAATTGTGGAAAGAAAACAGCCAGGAGTCGCAGGTTCGGATCCTGCTCGTGAGCGATTTTTTCTTTCCACAATGTAAATATTTCCATCGTTTTCAATAAATAATTTTACTGTTGTTGTGTGTGTTAAGTATGTTTATATATAAAGAATTATTATTATTAATATCGACATCCTACGGTTAGCCCAGTAGGCCAATGCACGTCACTAAAGAAGTGCTGTTGCAGTGCAGTTGCAGTTAAGTTTCGATCAAAACAATGCTTTTCGTATTTTCTTATCTACGGCGATCGCTGTCAGAAACGAACTGCAGTGTCACTAGGTCACTACAACTTGATCGGTGCGTCATGAAATTACGTGAATTAGGGCCCAGTTGTCAGTCTTTCGGGCTTCTGACTACCCGTAATGACTGTTATAAATATTCGTATGACCACCGGGACCGACAGCTTACGAGCTCTCCGAGGCACGGAGGGGCCTCGATGTGCAACGAAACGGCAACCCATCCAAAGAATGACCGCGGTTAATGCAGCTTAACCTCGCAAATTCCACGTGATTATTATTTAGTCACGAGCCTCCCCAAAACGCATCTTTTATATTATTCAACTAAATGATCGTGGATTTACATTGTTTAGAAGCGAATCATGTAATTAAATCTGTGTTTCAGTAAATTAAAAACTAATAAAGTACGGATAAAGCAAAGCTAGCTAATATTATAGCTATTATTAGCTCTGCAGTTATCTATTCCCAATCCCAGTGCCAATACCGAATGCAGTCGACTTTCTTAAGAAATAACAAAGTATCATTTAGCAGAACAAACGTCACGTCCAACCGTCTGATTAATAAGTGTTGCCAGTGTTGATATTTCCTACTAATCCCAGTAAATAAATCAAGGCTTCTTTTGTTGCAGCCCCTCCTAAATGATGAATCGCGTGTTGCGCGGTTTCCCCGCAACTTCCATTAGTTTCGAGCTCCCTTCACGCAGGTATTATTTTAATATATGGCAAGTTACGTCACCTACTATTTTTATTGGAAATTCCTTACGTGAAAAATGGCAACATATTGCTATTATGAACGTTCGAAATTCAATATTTTGGCACGGCCTGTAATAGCATAAGGTTTTATGTGTGGTTTTAATATTGAAATTGTTGTTTACTTGCTTACTGAAATAAATTATTGTAAATGTAAACAATAATCAAGCACAATAAAATTTGTCAATGTTAATATTTGAGTTTTTTATACTAAACGTTAGTTTCATAGGAAAGAATGATGAAAGTTATAGATGTCTGCCTGTTGGATTCCGTTTTTCATACTCAGACCTCGGACGAAGAAAAAATGGCAGACGGAATCTCGCTAAGAAAAGATTGAAGCACTTAGTTTTTTCCTAAACCCACTATAATTACGAAAGAATTTTAACACACCAGATATATATTGTTATTTTATTTATGACACTACGACAATGACTACCGTCACACGAGATTTGTTGCGTAATCGCGGCTTTTTGTCTTACTATGGGTGTGAATGTGTGCGTGCCAGCCCGTACTTTTAAGTGATCCGTCTTACTATGGATGCTTCATTTTTTGTTTAGCGAGATTCCGTCCACCTTTTTTGTTCGTCCAAGACTCGGACATACCTATCAACTATTCAGGTACTGTCATTAGTAATACCATAAAGGTATGTATAGAAATGTCTTTGAGTAACACACATACCACGCTGTCGGCAAAAAAATATTCATTCGTAGGTAACAATGGTTGACGTCTAAATGTTAGTGGTAAAATCGATATGTAGGCAGCAGGGCTAGTGACCGAGTGGCACGATACCGATCGATATCAGACCCACACACTGATCACAGCCCACTGTAAAAAATGCCGTTAACTAATTACATAGTTTAAGAAAAACTATTAAGTAAATTTTTTTTTTCCTGTTTTTATGCAATTATTCCTAAAACAAGTTTATTTGTGTCATTACTGCTTGTCTGTATTTTCGTGTGACATAACTACTTTTGCTATTGTAATTTGAAATATAGAATGGAACCACATTCGAATTTCGAAGAAAAGGAGCATTCCAGGAGCATTTTAAAACTAGTTCCTAAAGTTTTTTTTATGATGTTCGAATCCTTAAAATTATTTTTCTGAAAAGGTTTGTAAATAATTTCTAGCACCTATTTTCTCTGCCAATAGCCGTCAAATGACTGGGAGGTCAAACCAACTGATTAGTATTTTTTTTGTTTGTAGGAGTTATATCTCACAAGTGATATTATATCACTTCAATCATTCTTATTATATTATTATGTTGCGTGCTTACTTTACGATGATATGTAGTATTTTTACCATAACATGATTTATAAGGTGTTTTTAGTTGTACAGTTTTGAATAAAATTCTATTAACGATAGAGGTAAAATATAAACTATGTTTAAAGTAGTGCGTTGCGAGTAGTAGTCGGATCTTGGTTGGCCTTGGGATCCACTTTACTTCTATCTTTTGTATTTCGCGTAATTAAGAACTCCTAATATTTCCTTTGGATTCTATTAATATTCATATTATATTTAGTAAATTTAGTTTACATGTCAAAAAATACATTTCATTCACAGTGGTTTAATTATGGTAAAAATTTAATTTGACTAATAATATAATAATAATGAAGCAGAAGATGTATGCATGGGCAAACCGAATCAGAAGGTATAAGTGACGTGTGGAGCGATATACCCAGAACCGCACGTTCCAGAGTGACGAAAGGCGGGTATACAGAACCTGGGAGCGTCCTGACCAGGGTGTGAATGGTGTGCACCTGCCGGATGATGATGCCATGAGCTTATTCTGGCGCAGCATCTGGTCGGTGCCCACCAGCCACAACGAAGGCGCCTGGACGCGGGACATTGAGCGGGTGTGTGAACCAATATCGGAAATGGAGGCAGTCCTCATCAGCCCCGAAGACGTGGCCAGCGCAGCCCATCCACTACCCAATTGGAAGTCTCCAGGGCCGGATGGGCTGCACAATTTTTGGCTGAAGTGGCTACGCAGTTCACACGCCTGCTTGGCGTCCCAATTTCAGTGGGCCTTGGAGTCTGGGTCGATACCCCAGTTTCTTACAACAAGAGTTACCCACCTGCTCCACAAGTCTGGAAGTACCACGGAACCCAAAAATTACCGTCCTATTACTTGTTTACCGACGGTATACAAACTCCTCACATCCATTCTGAGAGCAAAAATTAACCATCATGTTGAAAATAATTCAATCATGTCTGCTTCTCAGAATGGATGTAGGAATGGGTCCCGTGGCACTAAGGAGCTTCTCCTCATTGACATGACTATTAGCCAGCAGGTTCGCCGATCCCGAAAGGATCTGTCGACATGCTGGATAGATTATAAGAAGGCCTACGACTCCGTGCCGCATACATGGCTTGTGAGGGTGCTTGAGTTATATAAAGTTAACACAACTCTATGCGCCTTCCTGAGGTCGTGTATGGGGCAATGGAGAACGGTCCTTCGCTATCCAGGGTGTCGGCAGCCTCAAGGTAACGGAGAACCGATAAGGATCGAGCGGGGAATATTCCAGGGTGATAGTCTGAGTCCCCTGTGGTTTTGTCTAGCCCTGAATCCTCTAAGTACATTGCTGGAGGAATCAGGGTTGGGCTTCCAGTTGAGGAGAGGAGGTCAAGTAATATCCCACCTCCTCTACATGGATGACCTAAAACTGTTTGCCCCCACTGATTTGCAACTGATTGAGTTACTGAAAGTAACTGAAAACTTCAGTAATTCTATCAGGATGGAATTTGGTGTGGACAAATGTGCGGTCATGCATGTGAAGCGAGGTGAGATTGTGGAATCCGAGGGAGTACAACTCTCAGATTCTACACTCCTTAGATCCCTCTCCCCAACTGAGACCTACAAATACTTGGGTATGGCGGAGGCGTTAGGTATCAGCCAGGCCGACATGAGGCAATCGTTGCAGGAGCGCTTCTTTGGCCGCCTGAAAAAGGTTCTAAAAAGTCTTTTATCGGGCGGAAACAAGGTGCGCGCCTTTAACGGTTGGGTCATGCCGGTCTTGATGTACTCCTTCGGTATACTCAAGTGGACTCAGACGGATCTTGACGCCCTGGATCTGAAAGTCCGCAAACTACTGACGGCATATCGGATGCATCACCCACGTTCATCGGTGATGAGGCTGTACATCCCGCGGAAGTGTGGGGGTCGTGGTTTTTTAAATGCTAAGACCCTCCACAACCGTGAGGTGTGCAGTCTAAGGGAATATTTCCTTCACTTGGACGTGGGTATGCACCGAGATGTTGTTACAGTGGACAAGGGACTGACCCCGCTCTCTTTAGCTAAAGATAACTGGCGCAAACCTGTGGTACTGGATACCAATGACCGCAGGGAGGTATGGCAGAGCAAGGAGCTTCACGGACGCTTCTACCGGGCTCTTCATGGGCCCGATGTAGATTTTCTAGCGTCCGTATCCTGGCTGCGTTTCGGTGACCTCTTCGGAAAGACCGAAGGCTTTGTGTGTGCAATTATGGACGAAGTAATGATGACGAACAACTACCGGAAATATATTGTGAAGGATGGCACGGTTGACATCTGTCGGGCATGCCACCGTCCGGGTGAATCTATCCGACACATTATCTCCGGGTGTTCTCGTCTTGCTAACGGTGAGTACTTGCACAAGCATAATCTGATAGCCAGGATTATCCACCAGCAACTTGCTCTGAAATATAATCTTGTGGAATCGGAAGTACCGTACTACCAGTATGTGCCCGACCCAGTTCTTGAAAATAGTCATGCCACACTGTACTGGGACCGATCCATCATCACTGACAGGACTGTTGTTTTCAATAAACCTGACATAGTGGTGATAGATCGTTCAGAGCGCCGCGCAGTGATTGTTGATATCACGGTCCCTCTTGACGACAACCTCGTGAAAGCTGAGAAAGATAAACAAATCAAGTATATTGACTTAGCTCACGAGATTGTCGACATGTGGGATGTGGACTCAGCAGTCATTGTACCGATAGTCATCACGGCCAATGGCTTAATAGCCAAGAGCCTCGACCAACACCTAAGGAGGCTCTCGTTGGGCGGCTGGATCAAGGGCCAGATGCAGAAGGCAGTACTCCTTGAAACGGCACGCATAGTGAGGAGGTTCCTTTCTCTGGGGCCCTGACCACCGGTAGCTTGGACCCTGTTCCCGATGCCGGTGGGCAACTGTTTTTTTTTTTTTTTTTTTTTTTTTAAATGTTTTTTTTTTTATTTAATATTTAAAAATGTAAATAATAAGTTTGTTAAGCTAATAAAGGGAATAATAATAATAATTCAGTTATTAGAATAATAATTAAAATGAATTCTGTAAAGGTAAAGGTATAATAATTATTAACCCCTTCGTATGTATGGTATTTATCTATAAGAAAAATCTGTGCATCATTTTTGTTCTGAAAAATCATCTGCTTTTAACGCACAAATCTGAATAACGCACAAATCTGAATGACAACTAAAAAATTATACTAAAATTTAACTTTACTATAAAAGTAGACCTTGACCTCTTCTTTACCTGTCGCTTAGGAAAACATTGATTTCACGGTCACATCAAAACAAATCGTGTAATATAATAATAGCTTTTATTAAAACGTCCTTGTTCCAAAGTGCTGTGCCGGATAAGGGACACCTTATCTCTGTGTACATAAGCGTACACGCTCTTAATTAAAGTAGCGATAGATTTATCGTGACAACAAAAAAATACGTGTTTCCTAAATTAGTTTCGGAAATGAAAGAACTTTCGAGTGTGTAAATGATGAACATGTTTTCATTCGTTTAGTATACTATCAAGTATTACACTGAAAAAAAAATAGCAGACTAGTGTAGCTACTTCAAAAATTGATAAATTTTAATTAGTAGAAACCAAATTTTTGTTCATCAGTAAGCTAAAGTGGCAGTGGGCTGGCCATATCTATCGAAGGATTGATGGCCGCTGGAGCAAACGAGTCCTTGAGTGGAGACCACGAATCGGCAAACAGAGCGTACGGCGCCCCCCCCCCCGCCTGGTGGACCGACGACCAGAAGAAAGTGGCTGGGGGAGACTGGATGCGGAAGGCAGAGGACCGAGTGTTGTGGCGCAACTTGGGAGAGACCTATGTCCAGCAGTGGACTGCAATAGGCTGGGTTGATGAATTTTTTGTTAAAAAGAGCTATACTCATTTGCTGGCACATCTTGAACTAGTTAAATACTATATTCTGTGCTAGTAGCGTCAGTTTATTAGTCGCCTTTTTTATGTTACTAGCAGCTAAAATTTGTACTACTCGACACAAAACTTTTTTTCAGTGTATTAGCACAGAATATCTAATAGTACTACGTACAGAACGGCCACTCACCGCCCCCCGCTAATTTAAGTTCCTCACCCGCGCCCTGCACGTGCCCTCAGTTTAGCGGCAAGTTGGGCTGCAATATTCAATGGATATCAATCGCCAGTCGAGTGCGTTACGCAATATATTTTTTGGTGTTTGTAGTTATATTTTAATTGAAAATGGTAGTGTATTGTGCTTTATACGGATGTGTGTCTACATCTAGACAAGGAAACAGAAGATTTTATCGATTTCCGAAGGATGAAATAAGGTAAGCCACAATAAAACCTTTATAGGTAGAACTACAGAACAGCGAGCATTTAATTTTACAATTAAACGATTTTTTTGTACTTTGCCAGTAATTAAAAAAAGGAAAAAATAATTTGCTTGTAATAATAATAATATAAGTAATCTTTATTTTGGATCAAATTAGGTATCTATATTTTGTTAGTAACATAAAAGCTGCTTGAAAGCAGATTCCTTTGGGTACCTATTTATTGTATTTTATTAAAGGTAGGTATCTACTTACCGCGAGAGTTTAATTTTACAACTATAGTGAGAGATTGTTTACTGTAAAATTACGTACTTATGATAAGAGAAATGTAAATTATTATAAATTGTAATGCTTGCAGATTTAATTTTATTACCAAGCTTCGTTAATATATCATATTCATCATACAATACATCGATAATTCGATAGGTATCATTACCAACCGCTCGTGCTATCAAGTGCCTCGGCTCGGGTCCGGGACGTAGGGCCCAAATGTCAACGCCATCTCTGAGAACTACTGAGAAGCGTTTGGAACGCAGTCGGCATTTCGAGCGGCAAGCAACCCTATTCATTCACGTGTGCGCGTGTTTGTATAAGACGTAAGCTTGCGTATGTAGGCGGTGCTAGCATTCTTAATGTATTGAGTGGCCAGGGTGTGGTATTAGGCTCAGTATTAGGTATCTCTCTTTCGAATCATGGCTTATTTTTTGTGAGGAAGAAGTCCGGACCTTTGGCAGGCTTGCCGGGGGACACAGGGTCAGTTCGCAGTCACCCCTTTGAGAACTTTACTCTAAGCTGGGATGGGGCACCAATCGGAGACATTTCACATCTGAAATATAGACAAAGACAAATAAAAAGACATTTATTGCTCAAACTGTGTACATAAATGTAGGTGTTTATCAAAGTTTGATATCAACACCCTACCCAATCTGGTGTAGCAATAGTAGGTACAAACTATGAAGTCTGTCACTACAATAACATATTTAAATATTTAGGACAGTCTACTCATTATGAGAAGAGGCCCGTGCCCAGCAGTGGGACAGTAATGGGCTAGTCCTGCTACGCATGAAAATGACGACAGTAGTTGTAAGTCTATTAAGGTGTAAGTAATATTCGTATAGTTCATGCTACAGTTATTATTACCTGTCGCGTGGGACACAGGCAGCTGATATGCTGTTATTAGATTAATTATTTAAACTGTCATCAACTGTCTATACCGTGACAGTGGATAAATATACAGAACTTAAATCGTGTCAACAGTAGTCTAACTTTGGACGCTTTTCGACAATACATAATGAAATCAAATACATGCAACAAATAAATGTGGATTTTAATAAAGAAACTTAAAAACTATTCCTAAGAAACATTGATTTGGTCGTCAAACGAAGTAACATTTTTGAGTTCCCGTAAAATAAGACTTGTTAGTCGATTTGAATTCATCCTGTAGTTAGCTCCAGAATCTCTCTCCCTCCTAATTAAAACATGAAACAATTTTTGGATTTCGGCCTTCTTTATCGGTATGTATATGTATATGTATCTCTTTGGAATAACTTAGTGAATATCGATGATTTAGAAGACAAAATGATCTCTTCTTCTTAACATCATGCTAATAAAAAAAAGAGTTTCGACATTTTAATAATTCCATATTATACAAGGCATGCTGATTTAGTACATACATTTGACATTAAAAGGTCTAAACAAATTTTTTGTACTTAACGCGTTTGGCTTCTAGACAATCGCAACGATTTTCTACATTAGGTATGTAGAATTATTGTAGTATTAGGTTGTTGTGTGCGTCAAATGGAGCGCAACAATTAAATCTTTTCTTTCTTTCTTTCTAATTAAAACAATTATAAAGTTACTGATTCAATTTAAAAAAGATACGTAGTTTTTTTCTTTTTTCCAAAACTCTAAAGCTCGTTCAGCAGAACTCTTAAGTTTCGGAATCAGACCACACATTCGGCTAGCATCGACCGGAATAATTTTACCTCGGATCGAACCCAAATTTTAACTTTCGCGCCGTCGGCCTCTGTCACGACATAAATTGTCTAATTCAGTTGTCGAATTGAATTCAATTTGTCTGAAACCAATTAATTGATTTCTGCTGTTAATTTTGATTTTAGTGCGGCTTTGACGCCACGCCGGACAATGGAGGTTGACCCGTCAAATTGATGTCCATTTCAACGACCATTAGGACAATTAATTTCAGGGTTCTATGTTAGTAGGTATCTATTGTATTCATTGTTAATATATGATACTGTATTTAGTGGGTATAATAGGCAAGAATTTACCTTTTATACCGGGGCTTGCGGCTAGCGATGGGACGAATCGTGTTTTTTACAACTCGAATCATTCGAGTCGAAGTGTTCGATGATTCGAATTACAATTCGAGTTGATTCGACTCGGTCGACAGTACCAAACGCGTGGTGCGAATGCGACACCTATGTTCTAATGTATCGAGCCGACTCGAGCCACCGAGTTGATTACAAACAGCGAGCCACCGAGTCAGCGAGCCATCCGAGTTAGGAAGCGGCGACGAATCGGGTGAGTCATGTGATTCGTAAGGATCGATCGAGTTGATTCGTATACACGAATCGTGACGATTTCGCACCGCCTGTTTTCTTTTTCACTTGAACTCGTAGTTCGCATTCGCTGCCTCACTCGCTCGCTTACCGCCACTTGCCCGGGAGAGCGAGTCACCGTGCCGAGCTAATAGCTACGTAAAACGAATCAACTCGGTTTTGAAGAAATACAATTCAAATCAACGGGTTCAAAGGATAACTCGAATTATTCGAATCGCCCATCGCTAGGCTAAAGGTATAGGCCAAATAATTGATAAAGTTTCTTATTTTTTTGTCATGTTACAGATGAATTTAAATTATTCACACGTTTTTTATTGTCGTTTTTGTAGATAGGCCACTTTGGCGCTCATGACCTGAATTATAAGCGTTTATACATACAGTATGTAATCACGGATCAATACTCCAGCTATACCCTTGAAGGTAAAGCTGAGTATTTACGTACTAATCCAAAGACGTCTAACTCGGTTATTGCTTGTATATCACGCGACTTTTCTTGCGAGAAAATCAGAGGGTATATTCGGGTTGACAGCTGTAGTACCTACTTATCATTTTAGTCGACATGCTTGTGTTTTTGCTGAGATAAGTCGAGATTGCTTATGTCCAAAATTCTGTACAATTTTAATAAAAACGTTGACCCAAACAAGGATTTCTCCTATATACTCCTGAGCTGGATTAACCCAAAGGCAAAATATAGGCACCTACCTGGCACTGGGCCCCATAGCGATGAGACCTATGATCCGTATCGTTTAGGAGCCCATCAGCAGCTATGGTTACAGGAAAAACAAAAAAGTACGAGGTAGATAAACATAGAAAGAGCTAATTAAAACCGGCCAAGTGTGAGTCGGACTCGCGCACCGAGGGTTCCGTACCTTCCTTGGACGTAGGTATAAGTTATTTAGTTGTTCATCTAGGTATAACTGTGGTTAAATAAGGTTTATGTTTATGAAATTAAATGTTTATTTTTATTTTTATATTTGAGTTTATTGAATGAAAGGTAAATTGCGGTTTACGATTTATGACGTATTAAAAAAAAACTACTTACTAGATCTCGTTCAAACCAATTTTGGGTGGAAGTTTATATGGTAATGTATATCACATTTATTTTTTAGTTTTATCATTCTCTTATTTCCGGACCGAGCGTTGTGGCGCAACTTGGGAGAGGCCTATGTCCAGCAGTGGACTGCAATAGGCTGAGTTGAATTCTCTTATTTTAGAAGTTACAGGGGGACCCACATTTTGCCACTTCAGAAGTATCTCTCGCGCAAACTATTCAGTTCAGAAAAAAATTATATTTGAAACCTCAATATCATTTTTGAAGACCTATCCATAGAAACCCCACACGTATAGGTTTGATGAAAAAAAACATTTGAGTTTCAGTTCTAAGTATGGGGTACCCCCAAAATTTATTGTTTTTGTGAAAATCTTATTGCAATTCACAGAATACATCTACTTACTAAGTTTCAATAGTATAGTTCTTATAGTTTCGGAAAAAAGTGGCTGTGACATACGGACGGATAGACAGATAGACATGACGAATCCATAAGGGTTCCGTTTTTTGCCATTTGGTTAAGGAATCCTAAAAAGTGAATTAACAAAACCAAAAAAACCCGACTGCGTCAAAAAATAACTGTAGAAGAGTTTACTGAAAAGAAGTCAAACCCAGGCCCTCATGTCCAGCGTCTGTGCTTGCATATATATACCAACAGATCAAAAATATGCTTTTAGCTTACACACAATAACGAACAATAGAAGTTTAGATTTAGTTTCCTAGAAGTTAGGAAACTGTCTTGATATCGCATTTGGTATTTCAAAGTTCTGCGTTGTTGGACAATAGTGTTGATATACGGCATAATGCATTTGATCGATGGCAGGCTTTCAAAAGAAAATTAAATATTTGAAGTGTCACTGAAAATAGCGTCTGCATCGGTTAAGCTCAGGGCCAGATTTAGGGAAGGGCAACCGGGGATACAGCCCCAGGGCCTCCACAAAATAGGGGCTCCCACAATAGAGACTTCGGAAAAAAATAAACAAATTCAGACGAAGATCAAAATTTCAGAGCTACATTCCCAAACCTTGAAATTGCATTAAGAATGTATTTGGTTTTGATGGTATCAAATTGCACTGGAGAGCGCTCATTTTCAAAAATGAAAATCGATGGGACAAAACTGTCTACCAAAGCTTTCTCTCCTGAGCATTGAAAGTGATTTACTTCGGGAACTGGATTTCAGCGAAATCATCAACTATTCTTCGGCTAAAAAAGCTTGGAAGTTTCCGTTCGTTAACGCTAAAATTTTATTTCAGATAATTCTTGTTTCCGATTATATTTATGTTTGTTAAATAATAAAATAATCTATACTTGGTTTCTCGATAAATTATTTATTGGAAAACTCGACTGAAAAAAATTGACCATTTTATTTGGAAAATAATTTGAGGTCAAGGGGCCTCCACTCCTTTGTTGCCCGAAGCCTCCAGACCTCTAAATCTAGTGGTTAAGCTGTCGATCCCGATTGTCATATGAATATCTATGGCAGTCGTTACGGATAATCAGAAGTCTGAAAGTCTGACAACTGTCTAACCTCCGAATGTCAGTATTACTCAGTAACTGGGTTGTGGGGGTCTGTTGGCAGTCGCTCCGTGTAAAATACTGATGTTCAGCCGTACCTGGTCACACTGTACATGCACTTTCAAAACGTTAAGAATATAGCAGCAGCCGGCAGAAGGAACAAAAAAGAGTAAAATGTTTTTAAAGATGCATTTCTCGATCACAGGACTGCTATAGGCTGATAATTGTTGTTGTAACATAACACTATGTGTGACGTAAGTTTCTTTAGCATATTATAATGATTAATTAATATTCTTAGTACATTCTATTTCAGTAAAATTACATAAACACTTAGGCCCGTATTACAGAAGGTTACTCAAGTACAGTTTAAACTCCAATCACCTGATCACTACTTAAGGATAGAATCGTTACGTGAGTATCGGTCTTATTCCAGAATGGTAATTATAAACTTTAATTCAACAACATAACACACGAATTTAACCTGAAATAGAATAGAAATCTCTACTCAAGCGTAGTCTAGTCCACAGTCCGTACCACAGTCTAGTCTAGACCACACTAGAGTGATTACAGATCAAATCTCTGCTCAAATACCGAAACAGGTGACAGTACTAAATAAAACTAAACTCAGCTGAACTGTGATCAATAAATCTCTGCTTGTGGAACGTTCTAAATCAAAGCTCAACTCAAAACTAGTTTTAAACAGAGATCAACACTTGAGTATCGTTCTGTAATACGGGCCTTACTTGGTCATGCGACCTTCCTAAAGGTAGTCAATATCGTTAACTTTGGACTTTTATTGCTTTAAAGTTGCGTGCCGCGGAAAGAAGAATGTGAAATCAATAGTTCTAAGTATAAGTATCGGATATAGCAGCATGGGACGGTTTCAGATGGAAAGATTCCCTGAAGTGGGCGGTTGAGATAGACTGTATAAAAAAAAGAAGAAGAAGGGTGTATGAGAAGAAGGTCTGCTTGTTCTGTCGCAACCCCGTGATCAGCAGTTGGACTGCGATTTGCAAAGTTCTTAAATAATAGGAATAATACCCGTACCCGATACCCGTGGGCCACTATTTTTGTATTTTTAAATGTTTTCTTAATATTTAATTTAAAAATATAATTTATAATATATAAATTTAGTTAAACCATTTTAACACCCAAAGCACAGATAATAAAATATAAATCATACTAGTAGCCCAAAGTGACATCGATAACTAGTTTTTTTTTCTGTTTTCTTTATTATTATTCTTTCTTTCTTCTAAAGTATTTTTACACTCACTGTACTTTGCAGAAACATTAGATGTATCCTTTAAAATACATTCACTTCAGCTTTAGCATCATCATAAAACAACTTTTCTCTTAAAAACTTTCCTACAAATACCTGTCAAGGGTTTTCGACCTTGATGCCGGAATAAAGCTATTTTACCAGGCTGACACCAAGATAAACGGGCTGACATGGGTTATACAACTTACCTTCCAACTTTA
Organism: Asteroscopus sphinx; assembly: GCA_949699075.1. Lineage (NCBI taxonomy): Eukaryota > Metazoa > Arthropoda > Insecta > Lepidoptera > Noctuidae > Asteroscopus > Asteroscopus sphinx. The sequence goes on along the minus strand of OX453022.1, from coordinate 11,342,529 downwards.
AATACGGCTAACTTCGTCGAGGCGGACAATCCAAGTTCACGTCACTTTTAATTGAACATCACTCATTTGTTTAAGAAGTTGTCACACAAATACACTTTATACTTTTTGGAACATCGAATAGTTCATAGTTTTTTTTTATTTATCTTGTAAAGTTACGAATACTTTTTCGTAGGTATTTGTTCATGAAACCAGGACGTCTGCATGCGGCTTGCCTCAGCCACGGCTGCCACGTTACTGAATGTGTCAGTAAACCTGAAACGCGTCGGCTTTCGCAGCCCTAATGCTTGTATGCGGCTTTGTGGTTAATAGTGTAAGGGTTTAAGCTTAAGACTCGTATGAAAGTACTGTAATAGGTAATAAGAACATGTCGAAGGATTATGGATTTTTCAAAAAGAGTTCTGTTTTGGCTAACCAAAAAAAGTCGTAGGGTTTGTAATTGCTCTACCAATTTCTTTATATCCTGAAGATTGAGCATAAGATTTATAAAATTATTTATGCGCAGGAAACTTTGTGACGTTAAACTATTGTTAAGCTTGCAGATAAAAAAAGCTTTAAAAAGACACTAAGACTAACCTTTCTGTCACTAAGTTTTCTGCGCATAAATAATTTTATAAATCATAAGCTCAATCTTCAGGTTAGAAATAAATTGGTAGAGCAATTACAAACCCCACGACTTTTTAAACTGAATCAGCACGAAAATTAAATTCCCAAAAATTTATTTAGCTGGAATGATAACAGGAAATGAAAAGCAAACTATTACCAGAGACGAAAAAATTAAATGAAAAGTCGCTGAAAAATTAATTTGGCGAGTGTATTCAATTAAAATGGTAATTAAGTGGGGAGGATGGTGGATGATATCTGCAGGCTTTTAACTCCAATGTATATGTTTCTGGCTCGGGTGGCCGTGCCGCAACCCGCAACGCGTCACGTGATATTCAATTTTATTTTTCCACTGGTTTCATTCCGGGATGAAAGCTGGTTGTTTATCTTTCTATATATGCTTAGTTGAACGAGGGAAATTGGTTACTTGATGCCTGGAAGCGTTGAAGTAATATATACGTTATTGTTTTATTATATAAAGTTCTTCGGGAGTTTTTGGAAACCGTCTTTAAAGTGAGTGACTCGTAACGTATGAGAAACTTAGCCCTTTTTATTGAGAAAGTTATTTAACATTTAAGTAAATACTATATATATTTATCGGCACAAAGTGGTTCTATTACGTTAAATTTCTGGCTATAGCTTTTGGGAATAAAAACGCGTCGTAATACATACAGATGTCACTATGATACTATTTATAATTAAGTATCTCTGCTCAACTCCCTACAGACATACCGCGGTGATATTTTTCTCCGAAAGCTTCTTACATTGATCTAATTTAAGCTTTACTAACTTTATAAAGGCGAAAATATTCGATATAAAATTGAATCTCGAGTTCATAATACCAATTTCTTATTTTTCCTCCCGGCAAATGTATTCCTATTAAGTGGATAGATTACCAAGATCCCGAATTATATACAGTCTACATATTTGGCAGATTAGACCATAAAGGTATTATACTGATAGAAATGTCTTTGGATTAGACGCCTACTCCGAAGAAAAACGAGTTCTAATTTTATTTTATGTTACGTACCGTTCACACACTGGTCCAGTATTGCAGGATCGTCTTTTGTCGATCCGTCGCTACTGGATGTGGTGACCACACAGCACATATATTCTGTTCTGTTTTACTGGACCAAACCAAGTAAGACCTACCACGCTATTCAGAATGCAGAATGACTTCTTTTTTTATATAAAATATAGTCACCTTTAAGTAAAATTTCCCATTTCTAATATTTAAAGTACTTTCCCTCCATAAAGCGTAACGATAGGACATCTTGTACTGCAGGATCATATTTTGTCGATCCGTCGCTACTGAATGTGATGATCAGCAGCAATCAGCACACTACAATAATGTTTCTGTTCGTTTTTACTGGACCACACTTCCTACCACACCATTCAGGCTACAATCACACCGTTTACACAGTGGTCTATATACAGGGTTATTTGTAAAACACCGTTAACCTCTCAGGACTATGTTACTAACATCATAATCAACAACTTTTCGTCCATGACTTTTTACAAAACATAATGCATTTACCAAAAACAAACCTTCAAGATTTTGTTGTCCTATCTAACACATTTCAACTCTGTATTTTGCTGTACGACGACGTGACGCAAGCGCATCAAAGCGACCGTCCGACTGAGGGCGGCCCGTAAATAGGTCAAGTTCAGGCGCCTCCGCCGCCCTAAGCCCGCTCCCCTCGCTATTTATCTATCGCGCTTTCTTTTGCTTCGCATGGACTTCGTAACATTTAGAGCGTTCAATTTAAATATTTTTATTTTTGTATGAAAATCTGATGAACTTAAATTTGATGAATTTTTCATATTACAAAAGTTTTTGATTATGATGTTAGTAACATAGTCCTGAGAGGTTAACGGTGTTTTACAAATAACCCTGTATAGCAGGATCATCTTTTGTCGATCCATCGCTACTGGATGTGGTGATCACACTACACATACATTCGGTTCCGTTTACTGGACCAAACCAAGTGAGACCCACTACGCCATTCAGGATACAATCACACCGTTTACACAGAGGTCTATACACGCTGAAATTTGAATCGCTTATTTCCCGAAGAGGGGTCATTGTACTCATCATTATGAACAACTTTTACTATGGTACCAACCCTGAAATCGCGAAAAAAAATCAGGTGGGCCCTACATTTTATTGATTTAAGTGAACACAAATGTAGGGACCAACAGATTTTTTTTTCGCGATTTCAGGTTTGGTCCCATAGTAAAAGTTATAATAAAACAAAGTTTAACCGGATTAAATCGCGTATATTATTTAAATTGGTTTCCCTGACGTTTCGAAAGCTTTGCAGCATTTCGTGGTCGCAGGTAGACTAAGATGACAAGCGTCTTTACAAATATTTCTAAAAAATTATTTTAATCTACCGTACAATATTATTAATTAAAATCGTTTCGATGCACGCAGTAATCACTCACAATATCATTATCTTTTACAGTGTTGCGTGCTGTTTGGGACTTGATTATTTTTAGGACTGGGTTCCAAACAGGTGGTAGCTGCCAACCATCTACATACGCGATTTAATCCGGTTAAACTTTGTTTTATTATAATGTGTAGTGATCGCGAAAACCTAAGAAGTTATTATAGTAAAAGTTGTTCATAATGATGAGTACAATGACCCCTTTTCGGGAATTAAGCGACTCAAATTTCAGCATGTATATTGCAGGATTGTGTTTTGTCGATCCATCGCTACTGGATGTGGTAATCAGCACACTATAATAAGTCAGTCTATTCTTTTTTTTTTTTTTTTTTTTTTTTTTTTTTTTTTTTTTTTTTTAAATAAATAAATCATTTATTCAGGACCAAAACATTTTTACACATTGTATAAACCCGCCAAACTGTGTAACAGTTTGTCGGCGGGATTAGCGCTCGTTTTTAATTTGGTTCTTATTGCTAGTAAACATCTAACTTAAAATAAAGTGACGTGATGGTACGCACGTTCGTTCGTTTTTACTGGACCAAACCAAGTGAGACCATCCACGCCATTCAGGATACAATCACGCCGTTTACACCGAGGTCTATATATTACAGGATCGCCTTTTGTCAATCTGTCGCTACTGGACGTGGTGATCAACTACACATCCATTCTGTTTTGTTTTACTGGACTCAACCCGAGACCCGCTATGCCATTCAGGATACAATAGAAAATAGAAGACCACAATGTTCAGCATGTCTCGCACCCAGGAATTACATATTTTGACGGATCGGTATTTTTTACTGGATCCAGAAAACTGTTGTTCATATAAGTTTTCTGGATCCACAAAAAATATGTAAATGTGTTCTATGTAAATATTGAAATTTTAATGGCTTCTTTCCCGAAAAGGGGTCATTGTACTTATGAACAACTTTTACTATGGGACCAACCCTGAAATATCGAAAAAAAAAAACAGGTGGTCCCTACATTTTATTGATTTAAGTGAACACAAATGTAGGGACCAACTGCATTTTTTTTCGTGATTTCAGGGTTAGTCCCATGGTAAAAGTTGTTCATAATGATGAGTATAATGACTCCTTTTCGGGAAAGAAGCCATTACATTTTCAGCATGTATTCTATGCTATGAGCGAATTCATACTCGCTTGTAGAACCATAGAACAAATAATAGTACTAGTACTAGTAAGTAGGTACCTACTTACGTCACCCAAAATCAAAAGCGGACCCAACATAGTGGTCCTATAAACGATGTGTAGTGTGAACGAGTTACATAATACATTGCGTTTTTTGGGTTTCGCGCGAGATTTAGTGGGTTTAGGAATGCAATGTAAAACGAAATCGAAATCGACAGTATTGGATTGTTCCGATCTCAGTCTTTTGATCTTTCGATTTGCATTTATTAGGAGTTCAAAAAAGTTACTTTTGGGGAGCATAAGTAATTTCCTTTAGATCATTGGTTTTTTACACAAAGAAAAGAGATTTCCTGATTTGTAATACTAAGATCTTTTTATCAATTCAAATTAGATCTGAAACAAAGAAAAGAAGTTATTTAAACGAATTATGTTTTGCGATTAACTTTCTTTATGGCCATTTTTTCGTTTGTTCGTAAAATATAGGTTTTTTTCGTATAGGTCAAATCTACCACATTTCAAATATCTGTGATTCGCTTGTTGTTGATACAAGTATCATATTCATGTAGGTATTTATATGGAATTAGAAAATTTACGTGAGGTATTAAATAATAATAAAACCGGCTAAGTGCGAGTCGGACTCTCGCAGTAAGGGTTCCGTACCACCCATTGACCTGATACCCCAAATAAAGTGATTCAATTTAAGAGAGATAATCAAAAGACATCCACGCCCCGTGCGCAAAATATGAATTTTTGCATCTTTTTCTTTTGCAGGACCACCACATATGTCTCTGCCCATGGTCATAGCAACACATATTCAGAAAAAAATCAACCGGCTACCTATTACCGTTCAAAAGATACAGACTTGTGACAGACTGACTGACGGATGGACGGACGGACGGACAGCGTAGCGAGAGTAATAGGGTCCCGTTTGGAACGCTTTGGGTACGGAACCTTATTTTAAGTTATTTTAATTTAGTCATAACTTTATTATATCACCATCATCATCATCATTTCAGCCGAAAGACGTCCATGTGCTGGACATAGGCCTCCCCCAAGAATCGCAGCAGGTCGTTTTCATCAGGTCGTCAGTCCACCTTGTGGGGGTCTACCCACGCTGCACCCACGCTACCCAAACTTCATAATACCATGAACAAAAACTGATTTTTGAAAATATCGAAACTCAAACATAATTATTCGACTTACATACGTGGGACACTCAGAAAGTTTTGCGAAACTAAAAAAAATTGTTCTATACGTACATATATTTTTATCAAATCTTTTCAAAGTACTTTCCACCAGCCTCTATACAAAGATTCATGCGCCTAAACCAGTTTTCAAAACACTTTTTCCAGTCCGCCGCAGACACCTCGTTTACAGCCTGCTCGAACGCAGCCAGCGCATCTTCCGGCGACGAAAATTGTATCCCTTTGAGCTGATTTTTTATTTTTGGGAATAAAAAGAAGTCACACGGTGCTAGATCAGGGCTGTAAGGAGGGTGACCCAGGAGTTTGACTGGCGTGCTGTCCAGGAAGTCCCTCGTTTTGAGTGCGGTGTGCGCAGGTGCATTGTCGTGGTGGAGCAGTAGCCCGCGGAGCCCTGTGTTTGGTCGCTTGTTGCTTATAACAGAGAAAACTTCTGGCAAACATTTGGTAGTATACCATTCGGCATTAATGCTTCTTTGATCCCGTAAGGGAATTGATACCAAGTGGCCAGTCAAATTAAAAAAGCTAGCGATCAAAATCTTACCCCCGCTTCTAGATCGCTTCACTTTGGTAGGCGTTGGCTCATTTTGAAACACCCAAACAGTCGACTGGCGCTTGGTTTCTGGGTCGTATTGATAAATCCAGGACTCATCACCTGTAACGATGTCGTAAACACGCCGAGACGAGCCTGCTTCAAATTTGTTAAGCATATCACGGCACCATTCCACCCGGGCCTGCTTCTGAGCATCGGTGAGGTTGTGCGGCACCCAGCGTGATACTATCCTCCTCACTCGAAGATGGCTGTGTAGAATCTCGTGAACGCTTCCCGATCCAATCTTCAATATGTGTTGAATCTCCTGATATGTAATTCGCCTATTGTCTTGGATTAAATTTTTCACTGCTAGCACGTTTTCTTCGTTAACAGCCGTCAAAGGGCGACCGCTTCTTTCGTCATCCCCCAAAGTTGGTCGACCGCGCTTGAATTCGTTATACCAACGATACACGGTTGCCTTGGAAGGGCCTTCATCCATGAATGCCATTTGAAGTCTATCGTACGATTCATCCGGTTTCGGGCGACACTTGAAATCGTATAAAATCATAGCTCTAAAATGTTCCCGGCGCAGATCCATATTTCAGTGAGACACAATACTTTGAATTAACTCGCAAAAAATGTGGAGGGAAATTTTGAAATTGGAACTTACTTATTTTTACTTATAAATAATCATATTTTCGAAAAACATTATAACTGGCCAGTCTCCCATATATAAAAACTTTTTTTCGCAATACTTTCTGAGGGGCCTGGTATTATTATATCGCGAAAGCTTGTACTATTATTAAGCCATATTGACATCGATCGCAACTCGCAGAAAAAAATACTGTCGATCTAAATATTGGAAGCAAGGTTTGAAATATCGGTTGACATTGACAATAATTCAGCTCAGAATTTTTATACTGTTTAAAATTCTCATTTTGAATACTTTGGTTGAGCTTTTACAAAATGTGAATGTTTACATTAGGGTTGTCAACCGTACCGCAGTGTACAATATGAATGCAATATAACATAAATAATGATACTTTTACAAAAAAACAAACAAGAATGCATAAAGTTCAAAAAATATAGCATTTATAAAAGTAAATAATTATTTAATTTTTAAACACACCCCTTTAATCTACACTTTAATCATTTTACTCAACGTACTATATTTTCTTGCTGTGTACCACATTTTTCATACCTTGGCCTGATATATACTATATTTTTCAGTAAAACAGCTAGCAACCCTAGTTTACATTGTAATACTCGTATAATTGCTCAGAAAACAGAGAAAAATCTCATATTCATTTCACGGTTGTAACATGACAGCAAGCGGTACCGCCACAGTTTTTATAACTGCTCGCATAAATCAAAGTCAACGGTTGGTTAAAATATGATATATTTATATAAAATACGACCAAGTGCTAGGAGCGTAACATGATAACTATAATAGCAATGCGACATTTATTCAAATTATTCTCTGTAGGAATTGAATCCACTGATTCGTCGCGCACAAGACAATATCACGCCTTTACGGCTGAATGTGGTAGAATGGACTAGATCAGGTGTGGGCAACCTTTGGAAAGTCGCGAGGTAAGCTTTCGAACGTTCGTGACGCCGTGGGTTGTATAAGGAGATGTCGAGACCTTTCGAAAAGAACGTCGTGAGCGCCAAATAGTATGTTGACGATATTAAACCTTATATATATATATATGTTTTCTTTCTCAAAATATTCAAAGTAATAAGGTAAAGTAATAAGGTTTATAACCGTCAATACATTTATTTGGCGCTTACGATGTTCTTCCTAAAATGGCTCGATGTGTAGTAACGGTAAAACATTGTTTTACCGTTAGAACGGTTTGATAGGGTTTTGTAAAATTACAGTACACTCGAAAACATCCATAATCTCCTGAGAAAACTTAATTTACATCGGGTCATACTTATCTTTGGGTGACTCTATCTATACTGTACTCACTATTTTAGGACATAAAATGTAATGTTTATGTTTAACCAATGTCTTTGTGTTTAACTTATTTTTTATGTACCTACATAGTTAAGTGGTTATTGTATTGTCCGATTCGTGAAACATTTTTGTGTTATTATTAAAAACTTGTATTTTACTTAATTCTTAGTTTATCTGTCAAGTTGTCTGTCCATCTGGTAAAATTCCTGCAAGTCAATTTTGTACCAGTTCCATAAAAAAAGACAAAAATTGTTAAAACATATTCTATTTGTTAAGATTATTAAACGTTGCCTCTTCTTGGATTGCAACTATGTCATGGGTGTAGACTCAAATATCGAAACACTTATCTGTAGGCTATCTATTACCTGGTTGAGTTTTTTTCTGACTGTACTTAATATGTTTAGTTGATTTCGGGTGATTCGACCACTTCAATTTTTACAAAAAGAAAAAGGCGTCATTTCACCCAAACGTTAGGGGTCAGTTCAACTGAATCGAAATAACTGTTCGATTCAGTTGAACTGACCCCTAACGTTTAAAAATTCATACCTGGCTTTTCACCCTTTCGGATAAGTTTTTTTCAGGTTATTCGCCACCTAAGTCCAATATTTAACTAAACCATTATAAGCGGAACTGGCTAGTGTGCCTCTTAGTATACATATACGTATGACTCTTTGCCTCAGCTACGATATGCAAAGTTACTTTTTTAATGATGTTACAACTATCACTACCCCAATTCCTAAAATGTATGACGCTATTTTTTATGATACACCCATTGCATGTCTTGTTGTGGCAATAAATAATTTTTCTTTTTTTCTTTACGTCCGGCACCACATGGAATCTTTACGTCCGGCACCACACGGAACAGCTTATACTACTGTTTAAAATATCATTGGCATTGACTTACTGGTTTTGTCACCATCGATACCTTATGTGCTAAGACTGTACCTACTGTACAAACTATTCTTAAATGTTCATCATCGACGAGTGCAAAACAAATGCATGACAAAATAGTTCTAAATCGAAAAAGTTTGATAGGATACGTTGTACGAATGTTAGTTGAAAGTGGTTCTTCGGCTACAGTCATGAATATTTTCGCTTTTATATCGCCTTTGAATGTATCGGAGTCTAGAAAATCTTTTGAGTAAGTAAGACTAGAAAATAGAGGGAATTCTTAATTTTTGATTAGAATAAATCCTAGTTTTCGCGAGGATAGTACTTGTCATTAGTGGTAGGGAATTGACGCCTATTAAATGGGACCGGCATTTTCACTCATACAAATAACTACGGAAAATTACTAAGCTAAGCATTATATACTAAGCTCATGTTAACTACGCATCAATAGTCGACAGATAGTATCAAAGACAATAGTATAGTATAGTCTTATGTAATAGATTTTTAGCAATAGCATACATCGTCTCTTAAAAAAACAATTTCATTTAACGCATCTATTAACACCGCAATAGATAGATAGATAGATAGAATATTCTTTATTGTACACCAATAACATTATTAAACTTAGGACTAACATGTAAAATAAGGGTACATTGGCGGTCTTATCGCTAATAGCGATATCTTCAAGACAACCTTTATATAAATAAAGCAATATTACACTGTAATGGTACACATTGCTTGTGGTTAATGCAAAGGCGCTATTATTGGAGAAGAAATAATAATGCTTGTGTGTCTTTATTTTATTTTTATCTTATTAGTTATTGAAGCGGTAAAACATGCAAGAGTTTTAGTAACTTAACTTATTGCAACTTAGTGCAAGAGTTTTACGGCTAGGCTTAACTTAATGCACTCATTAAACTTTTATTAATTTACTTCGCAGTTTTGCAGCAATAAGTAGTTAAAACGGAAAGTAGGTAGCCACATTAGTTTAACAGTGTGACAATGTTTTTGTAGTTTTTTCACAGTGCATGGATCAACATAACACTAACATAACCAATCAATTACTGTCCCACTGCTGGGCACGGGCCTCTTCTCAGAACAAGAACACTTTGGTCTACGACGCTGGCTTGATGCGGGATGGCCGGACTAACGGCCGAAATTAATATCCAATCTATCCACGATTTACCCTACTAGAGATAGAAATTTGACATATTTTGTATGGAACTTATGTCAAATTCCTATCTCTAGTAGGACAACTCGTGGATAGATTGGATATTAATTTTGTCCGTAAGGCCTTAAATACTGCATGGATGGTTTTGGATATCAAACGGATGCCACAAAACAAACTTTGATTTGCATCAGATACGAAAAGTCAAGTTCCCTTTCACTGGCTGAGCTAAAAAATCGCCTGAGGGTTACAAACAAATGGCGTGAAATTTTAATTTCTTCATACACTCAACCGCATATTGATGGTAACATAATAACCAGTATAAGCTGAGCCTGTTTTAGATGAAACTTATTTACTAAGCCAGTTCCGCTTATAATAATAATGTTACCATTACTATACTATAGTGAGTCCCACTAACAGCCATAAACAAAACCCGTTTCCTAAAAATGCGACATTAGTATATGTAAATAGCTCATGTTTCGCAGATAGACGAGCAGAGGTTTCTTGAAGTAATTTATCTGCCGTCTCCAACGCAGCTTCATCTGGTTCAGGTGAAATTGTCTCATACGGCTCATGATTAATTCAGATCTCTGCCGCACTGTGAATAGCCCGCTTTAGCCTACCAAACAATTCTTTTTAAATGACAGGATCAGCTTATTTTATTTTTGGCGCTCTTTTTCTTTGGCGTGTGATGTTCGTTTTGACATATTTTTGGTGAAGAAAACATTTCAAAAGAAAATATCAAGCAGTACTAACTACTTGTTTTATGTACTAACGTGAATATGGAAAATTGTGGTACCTGTTTTAGTATTTATTATCAAGAGGGTATTGAAACTTACATCATTCGAAAGGTAGTGAGCCAAGGCCACAGATGTGCAAAAAAACATTTGCGTGTGTTGCCATTATTTTTGTCCAAGGTGGACCGCGACCGACGAATTGGTGAAGGTTGTGGCAATCCGTTGGATGCAGAAAGCGCAGGACTGGTCGTTGTGGCGATGCTCGGGAGAGGCCTATGTCCAGCAGTGGACGTCTTTCGGTTGAAATGATGATGGTGATGATGTTGCCATTAAGGCTGGTAAAATAAAGTAATCCACACATGAATTCCTACAAAACGCTACTTTACAGACACAATTAATCGAATTTCGACACAAGCAATAAGAGTGAGTGTTTAGTAATTATTTATTTAGTAGCCACTCCTTCCGCGTGAAACTTCGCGGAAGCTACTGAGTTCGTGTGAAATCGTTTCTGCAACCTCTTTTCATCATAACTTCGAAGTTATACGTAGTCAGCCTGCTGGAAGATGACGTCATTGGACAAAGTACCTTTTGAACGTCGTTCTAATGGCTCAACTTGATAATGGCGGTGATGGTGTAGTTTTGACGTACAAACATTTTATTTGCCAGGAAGAAACTAACGTCTAAGATACAGGCTCGGCCTAGTTTAGACGTTAGTGTTCATCGATAAATGAAATTGAAACTTTGTGCATGATTGGTTTACTTTTATGTAATATTTTCTTGGTGCCAAATAAATAAATTGAAAAAAAATTGAAAAAACATTTTATTTGTGGTCTCTACTTACTCCTACCTATTAATGTATGTTCGATATTTGATCATGTTTAGTCCAGAGCTGGATTCTTCGATAAAAATGGCGCCAGGCAGTGTTCGTGTGTTTGAATGATCTTTCTGCAGCTGCCTAGCCTGCAGGCGTAGCAATGAACACTTAGGCAACAGATTTATGTATCGAGGAATAGACAAAACGACAATGCATAGAAGTAACAATGCACTGGCCTATGAAACCTATGGACTAGAAATACCTACGAAATACGCGTGGAATACAACAAACGTCTGTGTGCTATACCTACTTACAATAAATAAGCCCGTAAAATGGCGGCCATAGCAAGGGATGTAAGTAATCGATACTTATTATATTCCATATAACATTTGCATTACTTGTTTTCCACAGCACAAACAATAATTTTGGGATCGTTTTTAAAGCCAAAAATCGCAATCTAAATCCAAAATGTGTGTTTATTTGATAGCACACATTTAAACTATTGCCTCTAAAATGGCAGATTTTTTAGATATTTGAACGTCACGTAAAAATGTTGCCAAACAGAGAACATACAAATAGAATGCCATCTCTTTCACCAGACGACATTATACGTTGGTTATTTTTTTCAAAACTTTGAAAATTTGAACAAGAACCACGCGCGGACGAATTGGCGCGAATGAAAAAGTTTCCTCGCAAATAAGAGAAAAGTACTAAACAAGTCTCAGCCGAAATAGCAATTAACGGCCTCGTTTAGTTAAAAAGGACTCAGCTTGCGCCTCGTCCTTTTAAAATCACTTCGGAAGAACTCGACTTCGCCTCGTACTTCCAATATTACTCAGCCGTCAATTGCTATGTACTATTGTACGCCTTCTGGCATAACATAGCGGACTCTTTATTGTATTTAAGAACTTCATATTATTTTTTGTACCTATATTACACAAATTAATAAATGACTTATAAATTATTATTGTCATTAGTGTGAATCGAGCTATACGCGTTTTCATACAATTTTGTGCCCGGCTACTTTTTGCCCGTTGTGGCCATCGATCATAATTATATCTGCTAGTATATTTAATCAAATGCTGTGGCACGTCTAAATGGAGCCTAAGAAAAAGTGAATACGGTCTACAGTAGATGCTGTTTCGATAAATGTCCCATACCTACATTCTGAAACTCTTAGGCCAAACTCGTCATTACGAAGATTACCATACCATCCACTGCTGTCACCCTCCACCTCTTGACTTTATTACTCCACAAGAGAAGTTACCACCAGGACAAGATCGACAGAGGCCAGTGTAGAAGTCACTTAATCGTCTTCGCACTTTGGTTCGTCGCTGTAGATTTAATATGTGTGAATGGGGTTTAGGGACCCTAGTCTTGCGCATTATGACTGCGGTGACCCAGAGCAATCCATGTCACACTTGCTAACGTGTCCCTTGTGCCCGAACACCTGCACAAGAGATGGCCTATTCGCCGCCAATGAAAACGTCATTCAAGTGGCCACGTTCTACTCGAAAAATATTTAAACATAACTTACATTTTTTAACTTTTTTTAACCATTGACACGTTATGATGAAGACTGCTGGTTATTATAATATCAAAAAAAATTACGTTCTTAATTATGGCCGAATACGTCGTAATAATGGTTTATTCTAATTCATTCCACCTTTTTTCCGTCCAATTAATTACTTTATTTATTTGAATAATATAAAGACGTGAATTGCCCGAAGAATCGAGAGTTCGCGTGGAGACCGTTAATTTGCTGAAGAAACGCTTGAGTGCTTTTGTTAAACTAATAATTATAACGTAGACTTTTATACTTAAGTTAGTGAATCGATAAGTCAGTCAGATTTCGAACATTCATTCTGTTTTTGTTAGTATTCCGCCGAAATAAGTCTTGTTAGTTATTAATCTAATTTCATTAGATAACTAACTTCATCATTTAGTGTGTAAAATTGTTAACATAATGTCTTTTTATAATTATTATTGACGAATTGCCTTAAAAAGACTGGACAAGATTGTTTACTAAATAAGACAAGTAAGACATATCAGATTAGGTTGGAGCGAAAAAACGTTTTTTTTTAAATTTAGTTTTTCCTGTACTTACCTATTATCAATATTGATCCATAGCCTGAGAAGCACTAGTGAAAAATTTCAGCCTGCTAAGTCAACATCTTGAGGTGGCGCACTAGACTTGAAGATTTAAAAAGAAAAGAAAATGTGAGCTGCAAATAAATACATAAATATTTTGGGACATTTTACACAGCACGATCTAGTCTCAAACTAAGCAGAACTTGTACTATGGATATAATACTTAATAACTTTTTTTATGTTAAGGTTGTAATAAGTTAATGAATCGATGGGACTGGCATAATCATTAAATGATTGGAAGTCCCAAAAAATAAAAAGTTTTGGTTTCAGTTTAATTATATATAAACATTGTATGTTAATTTGTTAATTAAATATTATTAAAACAAGAAACATACAGCATAAAACGTATTCAAAGTTATGTTTCAGTGCTTCTAATCAGAGACCTCCTAGCTTCCTTATTATTTTTTATTATTTTTATGACATCTGGGTACAAAGGCAGTCTTAACACCATAGGCGTTCTCTACCAGACAACCTTAGGGTAATGCAAAAACAAAAAATAAGGTAGATGCACCAGTAAAGTAGTAAAATAAGGTTAGAACTACGGACTTAGGCGAAAATTGTGGGATTTGGTTTCAAAAAGTTGCAAATCTTTTTTGCATTTTGTTCTGGTTCTTATGAGACCATATCTTCAATCAACTCAGCCTAACGCAGTCCACTGCTGGACATAGGCCTCTCCCAAGTTGCGCCACAACGCTCGGTCCTCTGCCTCCGCATCCAGTCCCCCCCAGCAACGTTCTTTAGGTCGTCGGTCCACCTGGCAGGGGGGCGCCCTACGCTGCGTTTGCCGATTCGCGGTCTCCTCTCGAGGACTCGTCTGCTCCAGCGGCCATCGGTCCTTCGACAGACATGGCCAGCCCACTGCCACTTCAGCTTACTGATCCTACAAGCTATGTCGGTCACTCCGGTTCTTCTCCGGATAATCTCGTAGACCATATCTTGCTTCTGGCCAATACATATCAATAATTGTTAATACAGGAAAAACTAAATTTGAATAAGTTTTTTCGCTCCACCCTAGTGTACATGTGCTGCCAAAAGTGGCCCCACTATCGCAAGCAGTTTATGACAAGGTCCTACAAAAATCTTTACACGCTAATAATAATAATAAAAAAAATATAAAAAAAACACGCCCTGAAAGGGGTAAAACGATAGTAACTTTAACCTGTAAACGATAGGATCATACTTACGGCCGTTGTATCTGCTCGTTGACCCCAACCCTTGCCTAGCTCATGAAGTTTATTAGGGGTCAGTCTTACCCCACTTCATTGAGGTCATCGGGGCATGATAACTGACGATTGTTTCCATAACTCTGATGTATAAAAAAATCTAAAAAAAACATTTATTTTAGAACAAACCTCAACCTCGCAGATCCTACAATTCGCGCAGTTGATACTTCGCCACGAGCCCCTCTACAACATGTTATTGAAATAACTGAAAACCTCATAGGGGGTCATTGTACTCATCAGTATGAACAAATTTTACTATAGGACCAACGGTCCTATAGTAAAAGTTGTACTTAAGTTAGGCATAGTGCGAGTCGGACTCGCGCACCATGGGTTTCGTACCGACATTTTATGATTAGACATTTTTTTTTGCTTTTGTCATGGTAAAGGCCATTGAAAAGCTATGCCGCAAATCGCGTTTGCCAAACTGAGACATAAAGATGAAAAGTTTCATGTCGTTAATTTCACCGGCATCCGTACCCTTCGTACCGGAACATCGCACAAAATTTTACCGTTTTACCGGCAGAAAAAATCATGTGCTGACTGCACCACGTAAAATTACCATTATAAGTGGAACTAGCTCAGTATGTAAGTTTCATACAAGACAGTCTCTGCTTAGTACTGGTTTTGTTACCATCGATATATTCTTGACTCTATAATACAAGTAAAGCTGACAGCTTCTCTTTAAAAAAAATACTATTATTTATTTATTTATATTATTGAGGACCTCCAACAAAAGATGTACACAAAAAATCACAAGTGACAGATACAGGATTCTATCTGGTGTACTCCTTCACTTACAGGAGGCCACAGCATGCACAAATTTAATGACTGAGCTAACTTATAATTAAGGTGAAAGTATCACTAAAAACAAACTACTAACTCAACTAAAAACAAAACAATATGTAGTATGTATTACACATATATCTTCCCGCTTTCAATCGAGCTTATCTATGCTTATTCTTCTTGTTTTTTTTTTTTTTTTAATTCTTTTTTTTTGTCGAGCTTTCGCTTTCTATTCATATAACAATGAAGCCAAAATAAAGAAAAATCAATTATTATACAAGGAAAATAGCCACAGCAATAATGTCACTGTATTTTGAAAGCCACAGAATAAATACATTAGAAAAATAATAGTCACCAACCCAAATGTTATGAAAGAAAACACTGATTTGAAAGGTGGATGAATGTAACAAGGAAAGGTTCGCTCAGTCTTTGTCTGAAACTTACCTACTTAAATTATTCTATCTGTTTGTACCGCCCCTCGTATTTTTCATAGCGGGTACGTTTTTGTTAGATAAATATAATTTTATGCGGTTTTCTTTTTAGAATGGATTCTTTGCTTAAAAAAATAAAATAAAAATCTTTTTGTATTTTGGGTGAGTTTTCGGATATTCAGGGTTATTTTTGATTCAATAATTGCCATAATTATTTTAATGCATTTACGCATGCAAAGCAAAATCTAAAGATATATCTTTATAATATACATGCTGAAATTTGAGTCACTTAATTCCCGAAAGAGGATCATTATACTCATCATTATGAACAACTTTTACTATGGGACCAATCCTGAAATCGCGAAAAAAAATCTGTTGGTTCCTACATTTGTGTTCTCTTAAATCAATAAAATGTAGGGACCACCTGATATTTTTTTCGCGAATTCAGGATTGGTCCCATAGAAAAAGTTGTTTATAATGATGAGTACAATTACCCCTTTTCGGGAATTAAACGACTCAAATTTCAGCGTGTATATATTGTGGAAAGAAAAATAAAAAAATCGCTCATGAGCAGTATTTGAACCTGCGACACCTGACTCAGTATGCCAGTGCTTTAGCCACTAAGCTACCGTGCCCGTACATGCACTCAAAGACGTGTAATGTCTTTGCATGCATGCATGCAGCGGACTTGCATTACGCCCGGGCTGTCAGCCCGCTTGTGTGGGCGCAGGTCAACCGGGCCAATGATTCGCGCACTGGTGTCCTACGAGACACCTGCACGCGGTGACAAATTCACGCACCTTTACCACTTCTGTTAACATATTCTTTAGATTTCTATGTGCTGGTGAAACATAGTACAGGATATATCTCGTATGTTATCAAGCAATATCTCAAGACCGTACCGCACAAAAAGGGTCCGTTTATCTTTACTCTACTAAAAGGTTCTCTTCAATCAGAAAGCTATCCATTTCACATACGTTAGTACCTTCGACCGCACGTCGGTGGTAACACTTTGACATTAGCAGCATCTTTATTTCGTAAGCAGTAAGGGCGGTTTTCGAATTGGAGTGTTACCACTGTCATGCAGTCGACTGTACTACCTACGGAATTACCCTTCTCTGCTCATGTAATTTATAGTTTTAACTTGAGACTATTATTTAGATTCATATCTGTAGCATATCAAGACGATACGATGATGACACGATTAGTGTTGCGGACGCAAGCCTGATTTTAATTAATGTAACTGAAAACTTGTGCTAACAAAGCTGAAACGTTATGCACAAAGTAAACTAAGGCATGAAACCTAGTTACGATCACGGCTAGGTATAGGTCATAAGCCATATAACTACAGCTAGTTATGACTTAGAAAAGTGTTTGAAGAACGAAGCCGCCGCATGGTGCACCGCGCGCCACTTATGCCCCGCTCAATAGTTGTGGGTGGACACGCGGCGTTTTGTGGTCAGCATTGCATTCGATCGGCACTAGTTCTACGCTCCAGCTCAAGACCTCAACACCATGAAGAACTGATCATGAACCCTGATGCCCTGAAGCAGAAGAAAGAAAAACGTAATAGTCGCCAAGTACAGTGCTGCGTTAGAATGAGTGTACGATTTACTGAATAAATACGGCGAGTGCCTTTGAACGTTATTGTTTGGTTGTCTTCAACAATTAGAGTAGTGGCTGAGCAATCGGCTCGTCATGGGTTGGATTCCCTCTTGGAACTAATATTCCAAATACGAATTCCCATTTTACAAATCTATAAAAAGTTTGCAAAAAAATATATAAATTCACGGAATACTGTGTCGCAGTCAACTTAGGGTATATTTTGAATAAAAACTCAATTTTTACTAACACATAAGTTGTTTCTGAAATTGAGTCGCATTTTAACAGGATCCCAAGATAGATTGAAAATTATATGTTTGTAGGAATTCTAACATTCTCAATAAAAAAAACATAAGCGAAATTTACCGAAAAGTATGGAAAGAAAGAAAGAAAAACTTTTATTTGGCACAGGACATTGACAGTACAACAATAATAAAAAGAATAAAACGATGAATGGATGATGAGTGAAAAATTAGACATAAGTAAACATGAGTATTGTGACGCAACTTGGGAGAGGCCTGTGTCCAGCAGTGGACTGCGAAAAACTGAGTTGATAAAAAATTAAGTTGCTGTCGGGCATGCCTATTGCCTATTCAAAAGGGTCACCAACTCAGCATGTACTGTGCGTGGAACTACATTGTACTACTACGTACTACAGTGTAAGTCAAGTTACGCGTATAGTACCTACACAGATTCAAACCGAAGAGCGCCGTCTTGTCTTCCCATATGCCATTTAATTTCAGGATACAGGTATTTAATAGTCCATTATTTTGTCTGATAATATACATTGCACTTGAAATAGTTTCTCCACTTACATATTTCCCTACTCACCGCTTCTAAAGCTTACTTGTTCAGTAATTTTATCCATAAATACATTGATACTTGTACCAGAATCAGACACGTCATCCCTTGTCAAGTCTGAATCCTTCCAGCATGAGCTGCAGCTGCGTCTTTCATATCAAAATAATGATAATTTCACATTACGGAAACCAAATTCACAACACAGCTCACGGTCACGACCAAATGCCTCCATGGTACATTGTAAAATAAACTGCGGCCGGCAACCAAGATAATGACTTTTACCGCTAACTTACTTCCGTCCGTGGCCTCGTATTTTTTGCTGCAGTACATTGACTGGAACGGCACGAAATCGCGAATAGACCAATCAGATTGCGAGGCCTGTAACGCACTATCAAAGTTTTCGTGATTCGTAGCTTATAAGCAAGTGTTTTGATGAGTTCATGGGGAGTCCGATGTTGTCGTGAAGACCGGCCGTGGCGAGGGGCCGGACTGTATCCTCGCTGTATTGTATTGTCATGTCCAGGCAGTAGAGTGGCCTCTGCTTCGTGTATCGCTATTGTTAATGTTAATCTCCCGTTAAATTAACTGTATGTATGCGTTAAGATTAGGTGCCCTCTTCTTTACCGAAACCGGTCGGCAGCATGTTTGACTTCCTTTTGGTTTTTGGAGATTTACATACCTACATACATATTATCGCGCCTGTTTCCCATTGGGGTAGGCAGAGACTATGGATTTCCACCTGCTACGATCCTGACACAGTTCTTTCGCTTCATTTATGTCCATTAACCTCGTCATGCATGCTCGTTGGTTTAGAGAACTCTTAACCTGGCATTTTTTGAGAACATCCGCGATTTGATCGCGATACGTTTGCCGAGGTCGTCCCCTTTCAACTCTTCCATCCACACTCGCTTCGTATACTTGTTTCGTCAATCTACTCTCGTCCATCCTCTCTATATGTCCAAACCATCTTAACATACTTTTCTCAATCTTTGTCACTACATCTTCTTTCACTCCACAACGCTCCCTTATCACGTTATTCCTTACTTTATCTCTCAAAGTTACACCACACATACTTCTCAAAGCTCTCATTTTGGAGATTTGATTTGATTATTCCGTATTCAAAGTGTTGTGGTGCAACTTAGGAGACGCTTATGTCCAGCTGTGGATTGCGGTAGGCTGAGTTGATGAGGATGATGATTCTGTATTTTTATATTCAC
The DNA here is from genome assembly GCA_949699075.1 of Asteroscopus sphinx. Taxonomy (NCBI): domain Eukaryota; kingdom Metazoa; phylum Arthropoda; class Insecta; order Lepidoptera; family Noctuidae; genus Asteroscopus; species Asteroscopus sphinx. The sequence continues at coordinate 11,322,819 of OX453022.1, read as the reverse complement.
TAAGAATCTGAGTAGTTGCAGTCTAGTTAACAAATACCACAACCATACATAAATATTACTATTCTACTAATATTACAAAAATTTGAAAGTATAGATTTTTGCTTGTTTGTTTAACCGTTAATCACGCTGAAACGGTTGATTGGATTTGGATGAAATTTGGCACACTCATAGACCATAGCCCGAATTAACATATATGCTTCTTTTTATCCCAGGTCCAGGAACAGTTCCCGACGGATGCGTGATAACGTATTTCCGTGATAAGCAATTATATACGTGGACGAATCCGTGGGCATAGGCTAGTGTTCTATAATGGATTTTGCAGTTTTTTTTACGAGACCATCTACAGTTAATTTCAAGGCATTTTTATTGTCGCAAGCATTTGTTGTCTTGTTGGCATTTGTTTTGTTTTTTGTTGAAGCAGTGATAGCCTAGTGGTTGAACGCTTGCCTTCCATGCAGGAGGGTGTGAGTTAGATCCCGGCCCGCACCTCTGACTTTCCGAATTCATGTGCGGATTTATATTCGATTATCACTTGCTGTAACGGTGAAGGAAAACATCGTGAGGAAACCTGCACACCAGAGAGTGCTCCATACAGTTCTCAATGGTGTGTGTAGTCCGCCAACCCGCACTAGGCCAGCGTGGTGGACTAATAGCCTTCTCGTACAAACAAGAGGCCCGTGCCGAGAGCAGTTGGACAGTAATGGGCTGGTTATGTATGTATGTCTTGTCGCAGTTATGTGTACGAGACCACCAGAAATTGTAAAGAAAAATAAATGGACAAATAACATAGTTAATATAATGAAGACTTATTTGATTGTTTTTTAGTAGGTTATGCGAACTATGTTAAAAATTACTCTTTCGTTTTCTAAATTTCTGAGTATTATCACGGCGTACGTAAATTATGCAACAACATATTTTATTTTTTTATCGACAAAGCAATAAAATCAAATATTATCAATTATATTATTGCATTATGTACATTCCAATTTGTATGTAAGTATTGCAATAAAATAATTCTTAATCATAGGCACACCGTTAAAATATTTCTTTAATCACAACTATTCTTATTTTATATTTTAGAGAAATTCTAACATTCTTACTTCAGTTATCGAAGTATTTAAAGTAAGGATACTCTTCCAAACATATTCATATGAAAAAAGTAAAAGTAGCCATGTCTTCTTTAACTATTTTGTGCTTATCAATAATTTTAATTCATGGTACTGCATCAGAAGTAGATAATCGTGTATTCGGTGGTGAAGAGTTCCGCCCATACGAGCATAGATATTTAGTGCGCCTAGATATATACCACTTTAGGTCCACTTTCCGACCTCTGTGCAGTGGATCAATACTCAACAACAAATGGATTATAAGCTCAGCACATTGTTTCATAAATACTGTCAGATCCGTAGATGTTTACCAGCAATGGATCGATAAAAAGCAAATAATAGCGTTTGCATTTAAACCCAATATTATTGTACATCCTGAGTATGTTTTTGGAGAAAATTCATATAAAAATATCGAGATAGATTTGGCGCTTGTGAAGACAGCAACACCGATTGAGTTTGGTGATTTCACGTGGCCAATAGCACTGCCTTATGACGGTGTTCATTTTGGAGAACTTGCCCTCATTGCTGGGTATGGAGAGACGGAGTTTGGACTGTTAAAACCAAGAGAAGGTCGAGTTATTATTAGTGAATGTGAGAATGCAGAGGATAGACATGTGATATGCACGTATAACGCGGCGAGGGGTGGACACGGAGACTCAGGAGGTCCGCTGGTCTCAGAAGGTGTGTTAATAGGCATCACTAGTACTAGTCTTGACATCAGTGTTCAAGCAACAGCTTACACTGAAGTCCATTGTAATACCGATTGGATTGAAGGAGTGATGGCGGAGTTTTGACAAGTTTTATTTTCATGTCTTTTTTAATGGTTTATATTTTTGTTGTTGAGTATTATAGAAGATATTATAATAAATATGGTTTTGAGAAGTTACATGTACCTAGTTTTTGTTGTTTTGTTATCTATGTCATCATTATCTTCCTGCGCTGGTCCCAAATTACTTAGAGTCGGCGCAATACGTCTTCTTCTTCCATTTTTGTCTATCAGCCATCATCTCATTATTTTCTCCCTTTTCATCCTTATCGTTCTTCAAGCAATCCATCAATCTTTACTTTGGTCTCCTTCTCCCTCTCCATCCATGAACATTCATATTCATCACTCTCTTAGTAACATGTGTTTCATTCCTCCTCATCACATGCCCATACCAACCCAAACGATTTCCTTTCAACTTTTCTATTACTGGCGCCACTATTGTTTTGTTGTCTTTATATACCTGAATATAATTTCTGTGTTTTTAATAAAATATACACAACTTTAACTACGCGTCCAATTTTGAAATCGTATAAAAAAGCTGTTGTATTATTTTTGATTTAGATATCAACTTTTGCATAGTACAACTGTTTCATTTTCACGATTTGAGTAATTTGATTTATTTCCATTGAAAACTTGTGCAAAATGATGAGCTTTAAGTTTTTTGGGTACCTATATAAAATTTATAGTGTACTAGGTCACTAGATATGTTCTGCAATATAGCTTTTATTTTTATCGCTTTTAGAAATAATTTCTGTCACAGTTTAAGCACTCACTTACTTATATAAAAACCAGTAAAAACCAATCATCAAAAATGTTCATCCACTTTTCATCTGGGAGCTCTGAAGAGGCCGTGTCCCAAGAAGCCGAAAGCTCTGCGTCCGTTTAAAACCTCCTTCTTTTCAACTGATTCTGAATGATTAGGAAAAAAGCGAAGTCACAGTGAGCTAGGTCTAGGTTTTACGCTGGTTAGTCAAGAACTTTCAAGTCGCTGCTCTTTAAAAAAATCGATTTGTTGCACCAGTTCACTCTTACCTCCTTTTGCTTAGTCTTAAGGTCATGTGGCACCCAAGGCATCCATACATTTTTTTACTGTATGGATATCACGAAGAATTTAGAGTACGCTCGGTGCATTTATCTGTAAGACCTCCTCTATTTTCACAATTTATATTTTTGTTTTATTTTATTTTGCAAAAAAATCGTTTTTAATGGTTTAATCTAAAAGGTTACAATAACATTCACTGGACGTTTTTTGAACTTACCCTTACTAAATAAATAAATGAATAGGTAGATATCTAATAAAAAGTATCTGACAACTAAAATGATTATCTTGTTCTCGTTGCATAATTCTGAACACAACCTATTTCTCTACTTTTTCGGGAAAATTTAATTTACTTGCAACATTATTTGCACGCTTGTGTGCCTGTTGGTGAGCACGCTTACACACACATAGATCTTTTTTGTGCGTCACTTTAAGGTGATCTGATAAAGGGAACTATCAGTCTATGCGTTATATGTCTATGCACCCACCTAATTATCACTCATTCGGAGTTTGAAAAGGTAACATGTACCCGCGACACGTTTTTAAAGTAATCAATCAGAAAATTGGCGAACCTTTTGTTCCTCGACTGTACATCGAAATATTTTGAAAGTTTTATATTTTAGTGTCTCTGCGTCTAAAACAGCTCTGAAGATCAAGCAAACGATTCGCGCACTGATGTCCTATGAGACACCTGTACGCAGCGACAAGTTTACGCGCTTTTATACTTCTATTACCTTAAGATTTCTATGTGGTTCATTAATTCGATAAGGCAATCGACCCTAGAAACTCCTATATCTTCTAAAAATGTTAGTAAATAATCTATAATAAAAACAAATTACCATAAGATATTAATGGGACTATTCTAGCAATTCCTGCACGAAGGTAGAGCTGGTGGATAGCTGGAGAGTTAAATATCATGTAGTTTTTAGGGTCCCCCGTACGAAATGGGTGCTAACGGGACTCTATTACTCTGCCTACACCGCCGCGCCGTCTGTCTGACGGCAAAGAGAATATAACCACTACGTTTATCTGACAGAACAGCGGTGACACTCCCCTGTACGTGTGAGCTCGCTCGCCGGTGACCTTGAGCGAGCGCGTGAACGTGCAATATATTGGCTGGGGCAGCCGAGAGACTGCCCGTTTCACACGCTGCGCACCGCGCACTGCCCCCCGCGCTCGCCCCGACCCGCACACATAGACGCAAGCAATTTTTTAGCACACATGCTTAAGTGTCGCTTCTTGTCGTTAGTATATATTCTATGCCGACGATCCATCCGCCTGTCTGTGCGCCGATACAATTTTCACTTAATATGTGTTATTATCTTCTATCATCACAAATACTAAAAATAAAAAATATCAAAAAAAAAAAAAAAAAAATATTAGTAAATCATTTATTCAGGACCAAAACATTTTTACACATTGTATAAACCCGCCAAACTGTGTAACAGTTTGTCGGCGGGATTAGCGCTCGTTTTTAATTTGGTTCTTATTGCTAGTAAAACATCTAACTTAAATTAAAGTGACGTGATGGTACGCACGGCCACACATCAAGCTACACAACTCCAGCACAAGCTGACCCCGCGTTGCAAGGAAAACCTATACAATGCAAGGCCAGCCCAGATCGGGAACCTACAGCCCGATGCGCAGCCGTACTGTGTTACCGTGCTATTGTTCTAGTCACTTTCACAGCTATGTATGAAAATAACGAAAACAACAACACGATTAACCACATTCGCTTGCGGCAAATTCTGTGAGAAGCACATTTTTCAATTTTAATCTAAATTTATAGGGTCCATCCATACAAGAAATCTCGACATAAAAGGATTTTAACATTGAAAATGATTTTTCGATCGGTCCGGTAGGGGCTAGTTTTCAGAAATAGTGCGAAATCGCTTTATCTACGGAAGTTTTAGGAGTATCATAAAACTTTTTAACAAAAAATTTAACCGACGAAAACAGAAACTGAAAAGCGAAATATAAAATGAAGCTTTTAGTCTTTTCCTAACTAAACTAATGTAAATAACTAATTATGAGTCGGCGCTAAACAAACAAGCAAAGTGCGGGCAAGTTGCAAGGTCGAGCGAAGAACGCATTTTTGGAAAGTTATTGTTTATCGTTGAAAATTTCACGTTGTATTTGATGTTATGTTGTTTTTATTATTTATTTAAAGTAATTTAATGATCTTCGTTGATTGTTTGTTTGGTGCCGACTCATAATTAGTTATTTACATTAGTTTAGTTAGGAAAAGACTTCAAAAGCTTCATTTTATTTTTCGCTTTTCAGTTTCTGTTTTCGTCGGTTCAATTTTTTGTTAAAAAGTTTATTTTTTTGTGGCTTAAATCTGTGGCTAGAATAGTCCCATTAATATCTTATGGTAATTTGTTTTGATTATCAATTATTTACCAAATTTTTTAGAAGCTATAGGAGTTTCTAGGGTCGATTGCTTTATCAAATTCGTGAACCACATAGAAATCTTAAGGTACCTAATAGAAGTGTAAAGGTGCGTAAACTTGTCGCCGCGTACAGGTGTCTCATAGGACATCAGTGCGCGAATCGTTTGCTTGATCATCAGAGCTGTTTGACGAGTGAATAGTAAAATCATCATTTCATTTGTCAGATATTTTTTATTAGATACCTACCTATTCATTTATTTATTTAGTACATACTAGTTACTTGCACGTGCCAGCTACTTTCATGTCATAATCATCATCATCATTTCAGCCGAAAGACGACAACTGCTGATTTTTTTTTCGCGATTTCAGTGTTAGTCGCTTAGTAAAAGTTTTTCAATGATGATGAGTACAATGACCCCTTAAGAGGTTAAGTATAAACCATGTTATAAACTAAGAATAAGGTTGTGTATCGCAAATCATGGTATTTTGATTTCCATTATCATGCTAGATTTCGTCATATTACAGAAGAATTTATTTATATCGTTACACGTTTTTACCATAAAAATATTACAGCTCTTTATTACATCCCTGGAATTTTTCAGATTTTAATGCTTGCCTTGCTGTTGTTTGTCGAAATCATTCCGCAGTAGATAGTACGAAACAACAATGTATTCAGCACTTTATTTGTGTTGGTTAATTACATTTATGAATACTTCAGCTGAAATAACTTCTCGCATATACGGCGGTATTGACTTACGTTCGAAATCACACAAATATTTAGTGAAATTAATTAAATATTACGTTAAACAAACAATTACAATATGCAGTGGATCAATATTAAATGAACAGTGGATCATAAGTTCAGCTCACTGCTTCCCTGATGACGTCATATTCATTGAAGTACAAAAACCAGGACCTGTATTGTTTCCTACTATAGCTACTCTAAAGAAATCACAAATTTTCGTATACCCCGGATATAAACAATATTTTACTTCTTATTCAAATTACGAGAAAGATTTGGCGCTTTTAAAGACAACGAAAAGGATCAAATTCAACAACAATTTACAGCCTGTACCATTATCAAAAAGTTATGTTACTATTGGTCTTGCAGTAACCATTGCTGGGTATGGAAAAACTGAAGCTGGATTGTCAAGACCTAGAGAAGGCAGTACTTTTGTTTCTAAATGCGGGTTCAGTACTAAAACTGCGTTGATTTGTACGTATGGTCCCGTGAGAGCTGGTTCAGGGGACTCTGGAGGTCCTCTGGTCTCTGAAACAGGATTGGTTGGAGTTACGAGCTTCAGTTGCAAAGGCGTTGAAGAGAAAGAATATTGTGTTACTGGTTACGTTGATGTGTTTCTCAATTCGGGCTGGATAGAAAAAGTTATGGCGTCGTACTAACTCTTGGTTAATTCGTATTATTACCTATTCTATGGTTAATGCTTGTGAGCGATCCTTACATTTTATTAATATGTCGGCACTTAAACGACTTCTACACGTGATACTGACATTGTACCTACTTGAGGGTATGCATAGTTAAGATTCAATTCAATAATACCACCAACTTTTATTCGACTGAGCAGGCAGTGTGTAGCGCGTTTTGAAAGTATTCTGGCCTATTTTAAAACTGATATTTGCAACATATGTTTGTTATATTGTAATTGTTACATTGTGCTAAAGTAACTTACTAACCTCAAATTAAAAATGCTTGTAGCTTCGAGAGTCTATGTAGCTATTATTTATCACTATACACATTAGGTCATTCCTCAGATCAACAGAATACTAGAGAGAGCATGCGTAAAGGTTGACCGTTGTATGTACAGCGGGCATACACTGCCGCTAGTACACCGTCACTTGCACCCGAGTGCATATGCGCGCTAGTTTGAGATAAAACTTTCTTTTATTTCCAAAATGCCGAAAGGATACAAGTGTGTGCGTTTTATATGCGTACTTAGTGTTGTAATTTATTGATGCATTTCTTGCGCTCTGTGCGTAAGGTGAGCTTGCAATACTCGGACTCCATGCAAACTAGGTGACTTGCCCGATCTCCTTTTATTTCGTTATCTGTGGGTCATCTAAAAGGTGATCGTTAACATGCTGGATGTGTTTGGTTTTCTTTAAAATATTTACTAAAAGAATGAAATGTGTTATAACTAACTAAACGATTTTCTTTAAAATGGATTTCACTATCATCGTCATCACCTCATTACTGTCCCACTGTTGGGCACGGGCTTCTTCTCAGAGTGAGAAGGTTTCAGGCCTTTGTCCACCACGCTGGCTTAGTGGGTGTTTGCGGCCTACACACACCATCGAGAACTGCATGGAGCACTCATTGACATGGGCGCAGGTTTCCTCACGATGTTTTTCTTCTCCGCTAAAGCAAGTGATAATCGAATTCTGATATACAGTGATGTCCAGTGATTTTTACTCAAAAAACGACAAAAAAACTGACGCTACTAGTAGCTAACTAGTTTGAGATGTGCAAAAAAGTAGTTTGGCTATTTTAATAAAAAATTGGTGCCTATTTTTGAAGTACCTCAACTAGTTTAGCTAGGTATGTATTTATTTCAGTGCTGATTAGTCCAACTGTTAAAAAGGTTTTAACAGGCAGCCTTTTCTCGAGAACAAAATAAATAAAGGATGGGTAGAACACGGTACTTTTGGCTTTGAGATGGGTTTTTTTACACGCGATATGTATCACCATCATCATCATCATCATTTCAGCCGAAAGCAAGCAAGATAAGCAAGCATCGCCACAACGACCGGTCCTGCGCTTTACTCATCCAGCGGATTCCCGCGACCTTCACCAGGTCGTTGGTCGGCGATATGTATGATTCCCGACAAAAATATGGCCACACTCTCGTCATCAGATAAACATTTTATTGATAATTAGTTAAAATTATACGTCACAATTTATAGACAAACACGATGACGACGACGATCTAAGACGATTTGTCCCTTCCAAGGGACTTTGATGGGCGCATTTCTCCAAGACAACCCATAAACCAATCATTAATAGACGTTGAATATTCATGGACACTAACTATTGTACGGGTGATTAGGAATACGCGTCGCAGTCACACTGGCCTATGTTACACCACCACTGTGTTCTGCTAATGACTCCAGTCAGTCATTAATTATTGAGCCACTGGTTACAAGGCATCTGTTACATAGGGATATATTAACGACTGTTTGTCACCACTAGAAATGTGTGTTTACGAAATAATACTAATGTTAGGAAAAAATACATCAAATCCCTACTAATCCTATTCTACTAATATAACTAAAATTATTGTTAGATTTAACTTGTGATCTTAATGAAAGTTAATATGATTTAGATCTTTGGCTGTATAATCGATTGCTTCAGACGTGCTACCGATGTTATAAAAGTCTGTGTCGCTCATTTTGAGGCTCCTCTAAGATGCCAAGAGTCCGACTCTCGAGAAACCCAGCTCGATGCAGTAGCGGCTGCCGAGGGGACCGGTAGCTGGATCCCACAGCTGCGCCCTAAACTAAGGCCCGAGCTCACCTCTGGGGATGCCTTCACGGTGTCGCAGCCGGAGATAATCTCGTTACGCGAGACCAATGATGCTCTAAAGTAGTACCTATGAGTAGGTTTAACTACCACTGTGTTAGGATTAGGTAGGTCATTTGCCCTCGCCGGCGAGGCTTGCCGCAAACCGCGATCCGCAAAACGCGTTGCCCATCCGATACACCGAAAGGCATCTATTTCGAGAAAACCCATCCCGATGCAACGGCTGCCAGGGGACCAGAGGTGGGGTCCCCCTGCAATGTCCAAAGCCGAGGTCCAAGCCCTTCTCTGGGGGATGCCCTTATGCGGTATTGCAACCGCTACTTTAGTTTTTTAGTTTTGTTTAGTTTCTTGCGGATGGAGACTCTAACGGCTCTCTCCACCACATAAGTCTGGTAAAGCAGCCAGTGTACCTAGGCACCGCCTGCAAGACCATTCGAAAAAAAATGAGGTTCGCATACGCCTGATGTGAAAGAAATACTACCGTGTAGCTTTCTTTTATATTGCCAGTGTCGTAGCTAAAGTCATGAGCGCCCAGGGCAAGATTTAAATTTTGCGCCCCCCAAAACTTTATCATCATAATCATTTCAGCTGAAAGACATCCACTGCTGGACATAGGCCTCCCCCAAGCATCACCACAACGACCGCCTCCAAAACTCAAAGCATATAATAGTGTATTAATTTTGGGTAAGTTCTTAACGTGCGCATGCCCAAGCAGTATGCAGGCTACGGGTCTGCGAGTGCGCCCCTTGAGATTTGCGCCCATGGCAGCATTGGCAGCCCTGTCTAACTATGACGCTGTATATTACATTGAGTTTTGATAGTTGTTCCGACTTGCCATTATACCCTACATGGTCACTTTAGTTTCTTAAGATACGCAGATGCATACCTACTGTATTATTCAATGTCTTTTAGATTTCACCGATCGAAGCTATAATGCACGATTACGTAAAAAATTTACATTGGTCAGGTGTAAACACTTGCGAAGTACAGGTGGTTAAGGCGCTTAGTCAGCAAGGTCGTAAATTTACGGGTATTTTGAGAGGCTATTCGTTGAAGCTTGTACAATATACAATGGAAAAAATTGAAAAAAAAAGTGCATTACCAAGTCTGCAGCTACAATCGTAACCTTAAATTGTTTCATAAAATCAAATCTCTTATGTAAAAAGAATAATTGAAAAAAGTGCTCCTAATTGTTGCTGGCTAATCTTGAAACGGAACATTCCATTTTAAAATCATTCGATATTTTGATATCAAAACTTGAATTTTCCTATAATATCGTAAGAGTCGACGAGGCAAGAAAGAGATGAAACTATACAGGACGAATAACACCATTACTTTTTAGTTTGCTCAAGGTCATCGGCGTACCCACGCGCCTTAAGGCCAGATGGCTTACACTATTGACTACACTTCGCTAACACATCGAGCATTATATTTACTAGTTGTAAATTATACCTATACATCGTCCGTGTGGTGCCGGACGCAAAGAATTGCACCACCCTGTATCTTCTCATGGGTGTCGTAAAAGGAGACTAAGGAATTTACCAGAGGATGGGCAGCAGCGTTCTCTGAGTATTTAACCAACCAACTGCGATCGCCAACCCGCTTGCCAAGCGTGGCGATTATGGCATATCCCCCCTTTTGGGGGAGGCCGTGTCCAGTAGTGGACGTTTTTCGGCTGAAATTATGATGATGATGATATACATTGGAAACGTAAAATACTTTACTATTGCAGGGTTTTTTGAAGAAATTTTCTCAATTTAGTAACTTCGTGCTCCAATTTCTCAAAATTGCATTTTCTAACTCTAGCGAGAACTCCTTTATGAAGCAAATACAAAGGATTCTAGTTCAGAAGAGTTGGTGATTTTTTTTTTTTTTTTTTTTTTTATTCTTAACGGGCTTGCGTTTAACCGCCACCTCACCTGTCGTTTACTGTCGTTTCTAGAACAAGTAGTTTTAGAACTTTCCAGAGGATATTTGTTTTAGTAAAGTCTAGTCACCAGGCACCACTGACACATTTGGGCTAGTTTTGGTTGCTCTAGCGTATTATTTACTAAATGTAAGGTACTTAAGTGAGTTTCAGCTGGGCTGGCATCACGCGATGTTTTCAAGGACTGGCCGATAATTAAGTACGAATGAGTATAATTGCTTATTTTCTGCTACTAACCGTTTCCAGTTAAATAACTTCATTGTATGATGTACCCTGTGCTGGCATAGACTTAGTAAAACATATAGACGAAGTACTGCGAACAATTAGAGTGAAGCCAACAAAACGGTGCTCCTCCGTGTACAAACCAGCGCTCACGCACACACATGCAACTAAAACAGTGCTCACCGCTCTCAGTACACATGTCGCGGCATCGTCCAGTAAGCATCGCGAATACAAATATCCTTCAGGTGCATGGTGTGTGCGTGAGCGCTGGTTTGTACACGGAGGAGCACGGTTTTGTTGGCTTCACTATGATTGTTCGCAGCACTTTGTCTATATTTAATACTAGTGATAATATTTAATCTCTTTGGATCCATATGAAGCAGTGACAACCTTGTGGTTGAACGCTTGCCCCCCTTGCGGGAGGAATTGAGTTCAACCCCATACAGCCCGCATCTTTTGAAGATTATTTTCTTAGATAATTAGAAACATAACTCAAGTTCATTTTATATTAGTCGAAGACTCAAGTAGATTTTCCGAAATTTACAGAAAAAATACTTTCATTGTGTAACACAATTTAATTAGTGTTTAAATTTAAAAATGTTCCGTAGATATTGAGTACCTATATTATTTATTGCTTTTATTTAAAAAATAACCTGTAATGGTAACATTATTATAGATAAATTAATAAATAAAATTGGATAAAAATCGCAAGAAATCCACTCATAATAATTTCTTAGGTTTTCGCGATCACTACACATTATAAGTGTAAAAAAATAAAAAATTGTGCGGTTTAAACATATTTTTTAAATATCTGTAAAGACGCTTGTTATCTTAGTCTTCCTGCGACCATGAACGCTGCAAAGCTTTCGAAACGTCAGGAAAACCAATTTAAATAATATACTCTATGTAATCCGGTTAAACTTGTTGTATTATACATCCACTAATATTAATTAAGCCACATAATAGAGTTTATATAACACACGTTTACAATCGTGTATTATACACAACATGCACCCGTGTGTCAAAAACGGGGGCCGTTAGGTGCGACGTGCGACCCAATTTTCATGCACATAATTACGTATTGTGTAGCTGCTACGTAATCGACGCAATTGATACACGCCGGGAAATATTCGTGATAGTTAGATTTATATTGTTACAAAAAATGTATTTGTGTTGGTAAACAAAAATACGGGAATTACCTTAATGCGTAAGGGGCATCCTTAATGAAAGGTGATGAAATAACCGACATAGCCCGAAGAATTGGTGGCAGTGGGCGGGGTACATTGCTCGCAGAACGGATGGCCGATGGGGCAGTAAAGTTCTGGAGTGGCGACCGCGTACTGGAAGGCGCAGCGTGGGTAGGCCCCCCACAAGGTAGACCGACGACCTGGTGCAGGTCGCGGGAATCCGCTGGACGCGGAAGACGCAGGACCGGTCGTTGTGGCGATTCTTGGGGGAGGTCTATGCATCCATAGTTATTGGTTTTTGAAAAGCTGAGCAACGCAAAAATTCTACGTATTGATGGTAACAAAACTAGTTTATGGATGATTAGACAACAGTTTTTTTTTATACAACTTATGAAAGTAATAGCTATTTTGTTATTGTAAATTTTATACGAAAATATCTTTGAAAGAAAGAAAAAGAACAGAAAATGTTGTTGGTTGGCTTTGTTGGTTTGTCCTTCTTTCACGCGGCAACAGAAAAACGGATCGATTTTTTTTTTTTGCATAGAGATAATTTATGAGCCGTGGAATGTCATAGGCTACTTTTGTCCCGGAAAAATCAACAATCCCTGTGGGATAAAGAACCAAGGGAGCGAAGCCGCGGGTAAAAACTTGTATTATCATATTTTGAAAGAAAATTATTGTAACAATAACGGTACTTGTACACTTGTAGATACAGTGTAAAATAAATGTGCATTCGGCGATTTTTGCGAACGAATCAATGAATAATTTTCATTTGGGTGCAGACTTAAAAGGGGCTAAGACTATTCAATTGGAAAAGAAGGATATTATAATGCGGGATATAAAAACGTACAGCCTCTTCGTTTTTAGCTCATTTTGGATTTTCAGCATTATAAAACTCGTCTCTCTCTTTACAGCCCGAATTCTTAAACATCAGCATATTTTATTAAAGGATTTCCTAAACATAACTTTTCCAATTTAAATCTTGTAGGTAGGTATATCAGAAGTTCAAGTACACTTTCGGCTCTAAGATCTTTTACTTTTATTGTTTGAAAGTCTCATTATTTTACCAAATAGACGACGACGATATATACGAGTGAAGATATTTAATTGATCGTTCGGTGCTCCCTGGGCAGTCAGTTCCGCTACCAACCTACTGATTGGCTAATCTTTTTCCCACGGCATGAGCTATTATCATTATGTAGCGCATATCGACACGATAGAAGAAGAAAAAGACCAAATGGAGTCTGACCACACTAACTCTGCAGTGATATTATGGCCACACTGTGAACAATACAATACAATACAAATACTCTTTATAAAACAAAAACAAACAAAAAATAACTATGAAAATCTCTGTTATGATCTTATTGTTCCAATGCAGAGTTAGTTTTGTCAGACTAAAGTTAATAGTTTCTGATTAAACTACAGTATCTTTGCTACAATTATTTCTGCTTAAACTACAGTACCTATGCTACATTTCTAGAGCCAGATTTTCGATAAATTTTGTACTCAGTGAGTAATAATTTTTTTACTGATGGGGGCGCCACTGAGTTATAGGGAGCCCCTTAAGTTGATTTGTTGCAAGAATGATTTAATGTTATAGCACAGACATAGATAGACAAAGTGCTGCGAATAATCATAGTGAAGCCAACAAAATCCATGTACCTTCGTGTACAACCAGCGCTTACGCACACACCATCCATCTGAAGGATATTTGCTTTCGCGATGCTTACGTACTGAGAGCGGTGAGCACGGTTTGAGGTGCATGTGTGTGCGTGAGCGCTGGTTGTACACGAAAGAGCACGGTTTTTCTTGGCTTCACTATGATTGTCCGCAGCACTTCGTCATTAATTTTTGCTATGTCTGAATGTTATAGCGACAGTTTTTTGATCTTGTTTATAATATACTAGCACTACTGCACTAAAACCAAATTGTAAACTTTATAAAGTGCAGAGTAGTGTTGTGAAAATCTGTAAAATCTCTGAATTAGGACAGGAATAACATTAACCTGATAGTACTGAAACCAGGGTTGCATAACCACCTTTACCAATAAATATTCCAGCATACTATTCATCATTCTATTTAAAAACAGCATGACCACTTCTGTGTGATACTCACAACCATATATGACGCCCGGAGTCTGGATTTGTGCCCGTTCAATGGCAATAGGCTCGCCCCCTATTACATGGGACTATAACATAACTGGCGAAATGTGGGTGATCACACCTCTGCCTACCCCTTCGGGGAAATACAGGCGTGATGTTATGTTATGTTATGTTATGTTATGTTATGTTATGTATATAACACAACAATATTTTTCATTCAGTCTAGCCATGGATTCATTGACCATGGAAATGAATCCAATCTAATAAATAACAATACGAGATCGTAAAATTAACAAAATTAGTTCCATAATTATCTCAATTTGGAAATCGATTAGCCCTATTCTTATAGAATGACCCTAACTATAATAATATATCGTTCATAAAAAATAAAATAAAATGTCCTCCTGGCCGAATTTCGGTCATGGCAGCCAATCTCAACGGTGACTTGACCATCTGCGCGGGGAATATTATAGTGCATAAGTGTGTGCGCAAACGTAGGTGCACTCTCTATTCTTTCACTTTTATAATCCGATGGGATGGCAATCCGACACGACCGGAGAGAGATCAGGGGGGCGATTCTCACGTAGCAGACATTATCTCTAACTCGACATAATGTCGAAACAAGATGGCGAATGTCGATTGAAAATAATTTTTCGTATTCTCAGAATGTCACGGTAGAGATATGTTTTAAGAGTGGTTACTGTCAAATTAGTTTACGTGTTACATTTCTTTGTATTTTAGTGGGCACGTTCCGAGATCACGACTAAACTTGTATAGAAATCTAAATTCCAACTAATTTGACGGTTCTAAAATTGTTGCCATCCCTTTCTTGTATCTACTATTAGTAAAAGAGAATGATAATTTAAAATAAGTTTAGTTCGTGAACAAGAGAATCGACACCGGCGAAATTTTTGCTAGAAAAAAAAAAAAAAAATATGTATTAGATTATCTTGAATTAGATATCATCTCTATAACGCGAGAATTGGAACCCTGGCAAAGGACCGACGGCTTTACGTGCTCTCCTAGGCACGAGGGTATAGCACCGCCATTTTCTAGACTCCGGGCTCCTACTGAGTTCCTTGAGAGAAAAATCCCAGTAACCCAGCCCAGGACCCCACTCTTAGCATTAAAATATTTATGAATGGACTTGAAGTACTTTTGGACACTGAATGCTTGATCGACCACATGAAGGCTTTGTTTCATAACACCATTTTATGCCTATTAAGATTGTTTCTTAAAATGAATTTGCGTAAAAAACCGCCATTCGTGTCCAAACCGTCGGAACATTGCCTGTGTCTGTGTCTGAAATATTCACCAGTTTATTTTTTTAATAAGTGTAATAACATTACATAATGTGCGGAAATAAGTGTTCCGTTGTAATTTTTCTTGTGTTGTTTGTCGTCGAGATGTCATTAGCTAAAGGTAGGTTGTGTTGTACTTTCATTTCACTATAGTTTCATTATTTTTGTTCAAGTATGTGTATGTGTTGCGAGAGGGTTATATTTCCGGACATACGCACATTTATGTTTATCAGAACTACGCTGGACAAAAGATATGGTGTTTATATTATTAAAATGCGTTTACGTACGTGGAGCGGAATCTAAAGATTTATCTAAAGGTATTGTTGAAAGAAAAAATCGCTCACGAGCAGGATTCAACTCCTGATTAGCGGTGGGCGATGATGAATGATTGCCATAATCGAATTACTTTGTAGTACTAATGTTGATAATCGATTATGAAATTAGTAACTTTATTTTCATAATCGAATGACGTTACTAATTTGTACTACTAATCCTGTTTTAAAAACTTTTTACAACACGATTAGTAGTACAAATTAGTAGGTACTAAAACTTTTTGTGGCTTTTTTGGTGGAGTCATTAAACAGTAAGTTTACTTATTTTAATTTTTGTTATTGATAGATTTCTATTAAATCAACAAAACGAGTCATTGGTGCCGATTCTCTTGTACACCCACCTAAACCTAACTATAACTAAAATTTACAAATTTTAGTTTAGAAAATCATAAATCTTATTCTGTGTTTATCTTTTTCTTATTTTAGAATACTTGTTGACAGCTCTAATAATTGAGTTTGACGCATCTAAGTTGAATTGGCGGTGTTACCAGTACATCTTAAAAAAAATATTAAAGAGTGAATGGAACAGAATGGAATGACCAAAAGTTCACAAAAACAGTAGGAAATTAAATAATAATTATATTTGGAATTAATTATTAGTTTATCATTAAAATTAAGAAGAAAAAATCATGTCACGAAATAAAGTACATTTTTGTTTTATATTTTCAATAAAATATATAAATTGGAATAATGTGATCAGATTAAAGAGCTAGGTTATTATTTTCTACGGCCCGTATTACAGAACGATACTCAAGCGTTGATCACTGTTTAAAACTAGTTTTGAGTTGTGCTTTGATTTTAGAACGTTCCTCAAGCAGAGATTTATTGATCACAGTTCAGCTGAGTTTAGCTTTATTTTAAACTGTCACCTGTTTCGGTATTTGAGCAGAGATTTGATCTGTAATCAATCACTCTAGTGTGGTCCAGACTACGCTTGAGTAGAGATTTCTATTTTAATTCAGGTCAAATTCGTGTGTTATGTTGTTGAATTAAAGTTTATAATAATTACCGTTCTGGAATAAGACCGATACTCATGTAACAATTCTATCCTTAAGTAGTGATCAGGTGATTGGAGTTTAAACTGTACTTGAGGAACCTTCTGTAATACGGGCCTAAGAGTACCTATCAAAGGAGATATATTGTTATTATTGCAGCGTATCATATTGTATATCTTAAACTACGAGAAACAGAGCTATTTGCAAAAAAACGCAAGGACCTTTGATTTCCATGGGCAATCACAATAATAAACTATTTAATTAATTTAAAAAGCTGGAATTTCCCTTTTTAAAGACGTGGTTACAAAGTTCTAGCACCCAGGACACGAAATTTCTCAAAAAAGTTGAATAAATTAGAAAAAGCTAAAAAGTACCACGCAGGATTACAAACTTGGGAGACTTTCTCCCCAAAAGAGGGAAAATTTGTGAATTCAGGCTTTTTGGGACACATATTAGCATAAAATGATAGAATTGAATGTCAAACATAGATATTTTTTTCCCATTGTATGGATTTATGTACTTCTTATTCTTTTTTTATATAGGTACCTCTTCTCATCGAAATTATAAATTTCATTGTATATTTCTATGAACAATTTACCTTTTTGCTGAATCTACAACAACTGCAACCACATAGTAGGCATCCATTATTTATTTTAAACTACCTAAAAACTATAAAAATGAATAAAATAAGCTTTGCAATTTTAGTTGTTGATAACTAATTATAGTCGACATGTATTTTGATGCCTTCTAAAAATAGTCAGATTTAGGTTGACATTTCTAATATTAGGTGAAAAACGTCAATTACAGAATAGCAAAATGTCAATTTTTACTAAGTTGAATAACTAAGCTAATTTTGGTCCTGTCAAACCAAAAATTAGTTTTAAAGTGAATTTCAGAATAGAAAACGTCGTTTGACAGGACTAAACTAAATTTAGGTGATTTTTAGTCTAGGTTAGAGAATTTTGTGACAAGAGAATCGGCACCAATGGCAATTAACCTCAACTAAATTTTAATTTGTAGGCCCGTATTCCAGAAGGATACTCAAGCGTTGATCTCTGTTTAAAACTAGTTTTAAGTTAAGCTTTGATTTTAGAACGTCCCTCAAGCAGAGATTTGTTGATCACAGTTCAGCTGAGTTTAGTTTCGTTTTATATTGTCACCTGTTTCGGTATTTGGGCAGATATTCGATCTGTAATCACTCAAGCGTGGTCCAGACTACGCTTGAGTAGAGATTTCTATTCTATTTCAGGTCAAATTCGTGTGTTTTGTTGTTGAATTAAAGTTTATAAGTACCGTTCTGGAATAAGACCGATACTCAAGTAACGATTCTATCCTTAAGTAGTGATCAGGTGATTGGAGTTTAAACTGTGCTTGAGGAAGCTTCTGTAATACGGGCCTTAGTGTAGGTACCTGACCGACCATCGTGTTTCGCTCGTGATGCTCTGCATTGACTCGGGATCACGATTACTAACTAAATTAGTAACTACTAACTGCTATAATCGAGATATCTCGAGACATCTTCATAATCGAATGATTTCATTAGTATATCGTATACATAGTATACCGACCGACCGACCGAGCGTTGTGGCGCAACTTGGGAGAGGCCAGCAGTGGACTGCGATAGGCTGAGTTGATTGATACATAGTATACATAATCGCCCACCGCTACTCCTGATTCAGTACACCAGTGCTTTAGCCGCCAAGCTGCCCTGATGAACTCTGCTCGTTGTATCGAATTTAACTTTCACTCTGATACGTCTTTGGGTGACGTCAGCAACATCTCATTTAGAAACAGACAATGTGTGAGGTGAATGCGACTGGGTAGCCTGTTATTACTGCAGCGAATCATATTTCGATCGATGTAAAACGTGTGAAATACAGCCACAATTTACAAAAAAACGTAAGATGTTTTGAATTTCGCGGGCTACTCGGTAGCAGACCCAATTAACCTTGCAGTTAATTCAGAGTCGTAATAGCCTACCTATACTAATTATATCTGTCTTATTGGTCTGTTTCTCAATGGGATGTTGCTGACGTCACCTTAAGACGTATCAAAGTGGATGTTAAATTTGACACCACGAGCAGAGAACCAGGAGTCGCAAGTTCGAATCCTGCTCGTGAGCGAATTTTTCTTTCCACAATTTATATGCGCTCGCAATATGAAGATTCGAAAACGTCTTAATTAGGACATTTTTTTATTAATCCGCGTCAAGTTAGGCACCAATGACAAACAAAAACTAAAATTACGTCGTGTGTATACAAAAAGTGTTCTAATTATGACGCGAAAGTAACTTGAAGTAACCAACTTACTTTATACTAGTTTATGTGTATTATAACTTGTGATGTACTATTACACCTCTGCCTATCCCTTCAGGGAAATACAGCGTGTTATGTTATGTTATGTGTATTATGTTGCCGCTGCGTACGGAACATTTTTTCGTTTGTTTTGTTAGGGTATGACATATCTATAATTTTAAATATCATTGGTACTATCTAAATGGTCGCATTCCCTGCCAATAAAATGAACACGGTAAGCCTTTTACGACCTTCATCAGTAAGAAAGTGTTATTATGTAATATTATACAGTTAATTACAAAATGTTAATGCTGTTACAAACAACATCGTATATAATATATAAAGCCAGTTAGGAAATAGTTCACGTACAATATAAATGATCGTTACACATAGTCTTGGTAAGGAAAATTGAGATAAATACTGGCCATTAAGTATATAAATGAAAGCGAACCTCATAAAGAAGTGGCATTTTTTCTCATTTTCTTTTGAGACAAACAAATTAAGGTATGTAGCGGCAGTTAGTAGGTTCGTAACAAATCATACGTATTTCTTTATTTGATTTCAAAAGGAACGATGGATTATATTTTTTAATTCTGAATAATAATAAGGCCTGTAACTTTACAGTCTAAATGTAAACTAATTTTTCTTCCTTTTTGTACAAAATTACAAAGACACCATTTTCCCATTTCTTTGCTGTGCCTGTGTACTCTGTGTAGCAGTCGGAAACATATTCATAAAAAGCACAAGCTTGGAACAGTTTTAAATTACTTAATACTTAACCTTATCCCGGGCATTATTTCCTCGTGTCGGGAAGTTGAAACAAAATATATTGTAAGAAATCCTGCGGGGTCTGTAACGAATTGTTATAGGTATTCGGCTTATGTGCACTATGTAAATGTAGCGGAAGTAATCTGTACACAGGGATTTATTTATATAACATAACATCACGCCTGTATTTCCCCGAAGGGGTAGGCAGAGGTATAATAGTACACCTACATTTCGTTAGTTATGTTATAGTCCCATGTAATAGGGGGCGAGCCTATTGCTATTGACCGGGCACAAATCCAGACTCCGGGCTGCTACTGAGAATTTCCTAATGAAAAAACTCAATAACATTTTGCCCGACCCGGGAATCGAATCCAGGATCTCACGCTCAGCGGTCGCGCTTGCAACCACTAGACCAACGAGGCAGTTTATTACTAGTTTTTTTAGTTTATTTATATACCATACTTTTTGATACATATTACGAGCGAGTAAAGTGTTTTCCTGTTGTACTTAGGGGTGCTCGATAAATGTCTATTTTGAATAAATATTAGATATTACTTTAGTATTTTTATTAATGTTATTGTTGTGCTGTCCTGTCACTGTTCTGTGCCAAATATTTTATTTATTTATTTATTTGTTCAGTGGTATACATAACAAAAACATTCTAAAGATGTATATAAAAGTTTTTCTTTCTTTCTTTCTTTCTATATTTGCCCTCAAAATATTGAATCAATTCGATAAAATCGAATGATCAGACGTCGATATAAAAATCGATTTATTTCGATATATTCGATACATAGAAAATCCTGCACATTTAACATTCCAAGTTTTACTAGCAGAAACGAAAGCACTCCAAAAATTACTATGGATGCTTTACTACAAATGATTTGACTCTTCGCTTGATAAGTGTAATCTAGTTGGCAGATTGTCAATCAATGAATTATGGTTTCTTATGCATCCATTGTTATTTTTGGTATGGTACAGTGTCGGACTCTTACCGACTAAAACCACCACGGTGTTCCTTCAACTACCTTAGCAGGGGACGTGAGAACCCGTGAGTATTCACAAAACCACCCCCGACAGGTCCCGGCCCACCACAAGCAGGCGAGCTCCTTCTACCCGTGCGGCCTAACGTCGGCCGCACCCTCCTTGGTGGCGCACACGGAACACTGCACGCCACCTCCCCTCATGGGCCTTTACCAGCTGCGCCAACTACGCCAGCTGTGCCAGCTACGCCAGCTGCTGGTCGGGCAGCAGACTACCCCGAGTCTGCTGCTCGCAGGCCCTACCTTCCGTAATTTTTATAGAGTTTTTCTTCCTCGCGGTCCGGGCGGTGAAGCCAAGACCCTCGGTCCCAATAGGTGCGAGAACACTACTCAGCGGGCACTCCTGGGGTTACGAGATCGACAGGGGCAGGGAAAGACAGTCCCCCCGCTGCCTGCCCAGTGGCAGGGTGAGTGCACACCGGGCCCGCCCGTGTTCCTCCACTGTGCCCTCTGTTGGCAACAGAGGGACACGTGGAGCAACTCTCCACTGGCCCAGAACGGGCCCCTCCCGCGTCAGAATATTCGCCACAGGCAATAAAATCCCCCGAAGGTTAATCCCTCGAAAGGATTTTGTTGCCCGTACCCATGAGGCAGGAGGAGTTTAAAAACTTTGCTATAAGCTGTAGTATATTTAATAATCAGATAAATAGCTGAATATATATTTCACCAGAGGATGGGCAGCAGCGTTCTCTGAGTATTTAAACAACCAACTGCGATCGCCAACCCGCCTGCCAAGCGTGGCGATTATGGCATATCCCCCCATTTGCGGGATGCCTTTGTCCAGCAGTGGACGTTTTTCGGCTGAAATGATGAAAAATGATGACCCAGGAGGCACCAGCCAAACAACTGCCGTTCCCTCCAGACGTGTCCAGAAGGACAAGCAGCCGTCAGGCACACGTGGAGGTTTTCTGGACAGCACCCCAGCAAGCGGTGATACCATAAGAAAAGATTACCTATTCTATGGTGATACCTCAAAACACACACAACTTACTGGAAGGTGCAGCGTGGGTAGGACCCTCTCAAGGTGGACCGACGACCCACGCGTCGCGGTCGCGGGAATCCACTGGATGTGGAAGGCACAGGACCGGTCGTTGTGGCGATGCTTGGGGGAGGCCTATGTCCAGCAGTGGACGTCTTTCGGCTGAAATGATGATGATGATGATGATCTCAAACCAATGACTACAAATTAAATACATCATTCATCATCATAATTTCAGCCGAAAGACGTCCACTGCTGGACATAGGCCTCCCCCAAGCATCGCCACAACGACCGGTCCTGTGCCTTCCGCATCCAGCGGATTCCCGCGACTTTCACCAGGTCGTCGGTCCACCTTGTGGGGGGCCTACCCACGCTGCGCCTTCCAGTACGCGGTCGCCACTCCAGAACTTTACTGCCCCACCGGCCATCCGTTCTGCGAGCAATGTGACCCGCCCACTGCCACTTAAGTTTGGCAATTCTTCGGGTTATGTCGGTTACTTTCGTTCTCCTGCGAATCTCCTCATTTCTGATTCGATCACGCAGGGACACTCCGAGCATAGCCCTCTCCATTGCCCTTTGAGTGACTTTGAGCCTTCTTATCAGGCCCATTGTGAGCGACCACGTTTCAGTACCGTAAGTAATTACTGGCAACACACACTGGTCAAAGACTTTCGTCTTGAGACACTGCGGTATTTTGGACGAGAAGATATTGCGTAGCTTCCGGAACGCTGCCCAACCGAGTCGGATTCGACGATTGACCTCTTTCTCGAAGTTGGACTTACCTAGCTGGACAGTTTGTCCTAGGTATACATAATCGTCAACAACTTCGAGTGAAATTAAATACAAATTACCTCAAATAAATTTCGATATTTTATATGGAAAATACCCACCTAATTATGGTTAATTTTATCATTTATGGAGTGGTAAAAGTAAAAGTTTTTGGAACGAAGTTCCTTTTGAGGGGCCTGCGATAAGTGTGATACGGGAGAAAATGTAGCGTCACGTCACGCTAAGATTTGCGTTATACCCACCACATACGGACATTGAATATAAGTACGGACATAAGGTACATAGAGTTGTCAGCTGACCTGACCTGAACTTTAAGCGCCATCTGGTGGGTAACGTCAAAGTTACAGCTAACTTTAAATATAACATACTAAAATACATGTTTTACTGGGGCCGAACTTGTGCCCAGTGGTATTTCAGTCCGACGCAAGATGTTTCCTGCCATCTATGCTCGTGTTATACTTGCAATGTTTAGCATTATAATGAAGCGGTCAAAAAATATGAATTTTAAGGATAACTTCGTTCTTGACGGTAAAAAACCTCTGAGGTTTTTTTATCAAAAGTGGATATGTGATGTGAGCTTTTGATTCTCACCTCAAATGTGAGTGAGGTAAGATAATTATCCTAGGAGGCCTTTCTAATAGGATATTGATTTCCCAAGTTAGTCCTAAAGTGTGTTAGGAAGTCGTAAATCTATTTTATCCTCGTTATACTCAATGTGTGTGATTTGGAATGATCTTATCCAATTAAGGCTAGGTACCTATTAGATAATGTTTTTCGAATGGCTTCCGCTTGACATTTATGATTACTGACTAGACTAGGTTCAATTTAACTAATTCGTATGAAGCTACACGCTAATGTGGTACGAATCATAATAGCATTATCACTTGCTTTGACTCGGATCGGAAAACATTATGTGAAAACTTGTACACCTGAATTGCTACAAAGTTCTCATTGGTGGGTGTAGTCCAGTAAACCCGCAGTAGGCCAGCGCGGTAGACTAAGGCCTTCCGAGAAGAGACCCGTGTCCAGCAATGGAACAGAATGGGCTGGTTATGTAATGCTTAGGTATTCCAAAAATAGATGGCTTAGAAGTAGAACCATTCATTTAGCAATGATTTAATGAGCTTTAACTTGAAGAATTGAATTTTAACCAGAGGTACTTAAGGGGAAATAAATAAATAAATATCTTTGGGACATTTTTAGACAGCACCATCTAGTCCCAAACTAAGCAGAGCTTGTGCTATGGGTATTAGACAATGGATATAATACTTATATACTTTTTTTTTGTTGTAAATACATACAACAACGTACAGATAGAACTCCTACCTTGTAAGGGCGTGCCGAATGTACAATGAGACCTGCCGGGAAGTTGACATCGATCTATTCGACATTAGTGTCTCCAAACTAAAAAAAACTCTGTGCGACCACTTCTTTGGTCAGTTTTAATATACTTTTCAATTTGCTGTCTGCTACTACCATTTCTTTATTTCTATCTTTATTTTGTTAAATGTGAAAACTTGTAATTGGCCTTATTTACGTTGTATATTGGCCTCTCGTATTAATGTTTGACGCATTTCTATGCGAGACATAATAGATTGTACATTATGGTTATAATTCGAGAGGTTATCTATAATACTTGTCTAGCTGTAAGTTCTCCGAAAAATAAAAAATAAAAATAAATAAATAAAATACTTATAATATATAAGCAACACCCAGACCAACACAAACACTTATGTTCATCTCACAAATATTTGTGTCCTGTGGGAATCGAACCCACGACCTCGTTATCAGCAGTCCGACACTCGAACCACTACACCACAGAGGTCGTCAAAGAAAGAAGAAGCGGTTTGCCCGCGTAGATGTCGTTTATCGGGCATTCCTCGTGAACTGTTGATTTTCCCGGGATAAAAAGTAGCCTATATATTAATCCGGGTTATGTTCTATCTGTGTGGTAAATTTAATCCAAATCCGTTCAGCCCTTAAAGCGTGATTGAGTAACAAACATCCAAACATCTTTACAGTGCAGTGCGTGTGTTTTCGAGTGCAGTGCGATCCACCGTTGCATTCGGACGCGCCTGCACAGTACGCAGAAATTATTTCGTGCCGAGCGCGGCACGTGTCGCTGCTACAATACCATGCGTTCGGAGGAACTCGTGGCGAACGAGGTCCTGGCATTCCTGCAATACCAGCTGGATGTCATGGACGAGGTCAGCGTGACCCAAATCTGTACCTCGAACTTCAGTGAAGAGGAGATACGCAGGGCCAAAACCTTGCTGTACGAGTCGCTTCAAATAGCCGACCGAATGCCGTCCCGCAGGAGGGATGAGAAGGGAGTGAGGAGTCTCCAAGACATCATTAAAGTGCTGAAGGAGACCGACCCAGACGACGTGCCGAGTTTCGTGGCGAAGGACTTGCGTAAGCTGCCCCCTGTCACGTTCGATCACGTCGACGTCACCAGGCTGCTGAAGGACATTACTAGTCTGAGAACAAGCCTGGCCGAGATGCAGTTGAAGTTGGAAGCATCGCAATCCACTATCAGTGATCTACGTACCGAAGTGGCAGATTTACGCAACACGGTATGTAGGTCGCTTATGCCTACTAACAACAACACACGTCACAGTGAGGTTAATACATCGCAGCCGAGTTTCGAGTCAGCAAAATTCGACTCGTCACCGGCCGCTGTACCTGCAAGCGATGCACAACCGCACCCCGCCCTCCCCGCACCCCCCCTCGTTGGGGTGCCGATGAATGTGGGCACGTCAACACCAAAACGTGCTTACTCGGCTGCCGTAACTCAAGCTTCCACCAATCATCAACGGCAACCTAAATCCATGAAGGGAGCCCAGGGGCCCCTCGAACCAGTCCTGAGCACATTACCACCAGTAATCAGCCACGGACAGGCCGATGAAGAAGGCTTCATTAAAGTCATTAAGAAGAAGACGAAGAAGCCTACTTGCCGCAATCAGTGCGGAACTGCACTGACTGGACCAAACATGTTGCTGCGTCCCGCTATCCCTACGACGCAGCTGTACGTGTCGCGACTGCATCACACCACGAAGGTAGAGGAGATCGTGGAATACATCAGAGTGAAGACCAATTTCACCCTGAGGGTTGAGAAGTTGGAGTCGCGCCACAAAGTTAACTTTAAATCTTTTGTGGTGCGGGTTCCGAGTCACCATCTAGAAACCTTCTCGAAGGAGGAATTTTGGCCGAAGGGTGTCGTGTTTCGGCGTTTTCGCGGAAGGCTACATGACACCATGACGCAGCGCAATACGTCGCCGAATCAACGTACTTAAACTTGTTTTATTTTATTTTTATTATGTATTAGTGTATAGCATATTTTTATTATTTAAGTTTTATTGTGTATTGTTTTAATGTATTATTTATGGGCCTTGATGCCTGAATTAAATGAATTATTATTATTATTATTATATTTACAAACTTTCACATTTAGAATATTAGTAGGATAGTAGGATTGGATATGATTAGATCATATTTATGGTAAACAAATTGAAACTTTAACATGATAAACGCCTAAAATTTGCGTGGTAGTAGTTCGTTGCTGGTGTTGATGTGCTTTTTCTAAGTTGATTAAATCCAACAAAATTCTGGGAATACTTTTACATGGATAGATTAATTAGACTGATAGAGATATTAAATTAAATTTCGTCTTTAATAATTTATACACTTGGTGAAACCTAGAATCGTAAGTAGTGTTGAACAAAGTTTAAAATATAATTTTTAAGCAGTTATTATGTATCTTAATATTCTAAATAGTGGAATAAACTACTAGGTAGACGTGTGTAACTCAGCTCAGAACCGGTTCAAATATGCAGATCAATAAGCTTGAGCTGTTGAGCTGCAGCTCAATGACATAATACGCAGCTCACGGCTCAAAGAATAGTATCTATCTGTGTCTGTGTGACAACGTTTGTTGCACGAAAGATAAAAGATGTCCATATCAATAAAAACCTGTTTGAACCGGTGAGTGGGAGCGGTGACAGATCGGCGATGAGTCACAAAGTGAGCGAGCGAGCGCAGCTCAAACAGATCGAACGCTCTATAAGCTCAGCGACTCGCATCACAAATCATAACTCGAAGTAGGCAGATACACAAATTGAGCTGATCTGTGAGCTGGTTCACAGCTCCGGTTCACTGACGTGATCCGTGAGCTGAGCTGCAGCTCACGCATTTTTGTAGAGTTACTTATGTCTACTACTAGGTAGTTAGGATGGCTTAACACAAAAAGCTGTTTTGCAAAATTTAATTTCTACATTTTTAGCACCTAGCTAATTTCATTTTGTATCAAAGTTAAAATGAGTTCAAAGCCTTTTGAAAATAACTTAATATTGTATTATTTAATTTAGCACATGTTCTAACTAATACAATTTTCTATTTAAAGAGATCAACGCAATCTGTAAAGAAATAAACCAAACAATGTGTTTTATGAGCTCGGATTTATTTGATTAAATTTTAAAATGGGTACGTCATCTGCTTTATTATTTTAAAACGGGAGCTAGAACCGGCTTATGAGTTAATTTAATAATATATAAGGTGCAACCGCATTTAAGTCCTCCAGTTTTAATTAACACATTGAAAATTAAAAGTGACCTTTTCACACATTCATACATATGTGATAATTCCCATGTCCCAGTAAACTTATGTAAGTAGGTGAGAAACAAGCGTTGTTTTTATTTGTTATTTCGTAAGCAAGGGAGGCCGTAATCCGGGAATAACAAGGCCCTTAGTAGCGTCATCTAATGGCGTTAGGGTGTCCAGGCGAAATTTCTTAGACAAATAAAGGGGCATTAGCATTCAAAATACAGAATTCAGGGCAAAAAAATTGACCTTTGAATGGACGCTTTTTATTTAAACCATTTATTTTGCCACACATACACAAAATATACATATTACATGCAAAGGTAACAGGACAAATTAATGAGAACACAACATGCATACAACATAATATGTGTGGCAAGGGATCCAGCTCAGTATTTGCTGTGCATGTAGGTATGCACAGCACTGATTTTCAAACAGCACTGATTTTTTTATAACATTTTATTGTGACAAAATCGACAAACTAAAAACAAAAAAACTCTCGCATCCTTAATAAATATAGTGGTGCTTGTACACGACGACGCGGGTTATATGCGCATGCGCTGGTTATATGCATCGTGTAAACGAATGGCGACCGCGTACTGGAAGGCGCAGCGTGGGTAGGCCCCCCACAAGGTGGACCGACGACCTGGTGAAGGTCGCGGGAATCCGCTGGATGCGGAAGGCACAGGACCGGTCGTTGTGGCGATGCTTGGGGGAGGCCTATGTCCAGCAGTGGACGTCTTTCGGCTGAAATGATGAAACGAATGCGCGGGTCCGTAGTGCTTTATGAACGTACACATTAGCTTGCGTGTGTAGCCTGCGCATGTAGCCCAAACCAGTAACATGCACCGTGAAAAACCGCCATAAAAAGATACTTAAGTATGTAGATAGGGTTTATTAATTTTGAACGACAAACTTATAAAAATCAAAGTATGCTGATGATATATTTTCCTGTATTGGTTTCAATAAATAAATAAATTATTTTACTTGTAAATATTTTGTTAGATAAGTTATGTAGTCCAAATTTTTGTTATTCTGTTCTACACTTGTTTTTATCCAGTATTAATATATCAACATCTCTTTATCGGTCTAAGGTTTGCTGTAAGAAAACAACTAATTTTTGAGTTTAGCTCGCCGATGTACATAAGCTTTCCTACTGTAACAATAATGTGTATATGTGTGTACAATAAAGTATTTTTTTTTTATGGTATTGGATGGCGAAACGAGCTAAAGGCCCACCTGATGTTAAGTGGTTACCTTTGCCCATAACAACTGCAATACCACCTAGGCTGTTACCTAAATGGTACCGCAAGTCGGTTCGCCAAACTGAGACATGAAGGTGGAAAGTCTCATGTGATTGTATAATTAAATTAAATTAAGGGAGAAAGCCAAATTAGCTGAAAAAGCAGATGTCCCGTGAAATTCAGGATATCTAGTCACCCTAAATGGCGTGCCTAGTGCCCTTTGTCACTTCAGAAGCGGGAATCATCCCTACACTTGAAGTAAAATATGTTGAACTTTTGTGCCCGCCTGTGGGATAGAAATGAGTACGATGATACTGTTTTTAAGTGTACCTACTTTATTATTTAAGTGTACATACTGAGTAGTTTGTTGTTTGAGAAGGATATTATATCAGAAGTGTCAATAGTAGTTAGGTATTTAAGTTTGTGTTTCGTCAAAAAGTAGTCCTTTGTTTAGCCGTAGGTATAATAGGTCGTGATGAGCTGATGAATATGTGTTCAAACTACATCTTTCAGTTAGTTTTTTATGAGATTACTTTTCATAAACTGTGATTTATATTATATTTTACGTGAAGATAATGTCCTCCACGGCACGACATGTCCGTTGACGGCGACATCCAGTTAGCGCCTCGCATGCGCTCGCGTATGTATGACTTGCAAAGCCAAACTTGGTTTTTAGGGTTCCGTACCCAAAGTGTGCAAACGGGACCCTATTACTCTCGCAACGCTGTCCGTCCGTCCTACTGTCTTTCCAGGGCTGTATCTTTGTAACGGTAATAGATAAACAGTTAAAATTTACACAAAATATGTGTTACTATGGTGTGTATCACGACACATACTAAAAATAAAAATAAAGTCTAAAACCAAAGGGGTTCTCCATACAAGAACCCCGAAAAACATGCATTTTTTCAACGTTTTTGTTCCTATTCTTTATCTTCAAAACGGTAATACATACCAGCGCCAAACTTGGTTTGATTATATTTAGTTATTTATTATATTCTTTATTGTACATTACACCAAACGAAAACAAATACAATAGTTTACAGAAAGAAAGATTAAGTATGTACAATGGGCGGTCTTATCGCAGAAGGCAATCTCTTCCAGACAACCATAGTGCATACTACGTAGTTCAGCAACAAAATACTAAAAACAGGACACACATAGACATATGTGGCGGTACTTACGTAAGAAAGAGATGCAAAAATTCACATTTCGAGTACGTTCGTTGATGACTTGATAAACTCAGACTTGATAGACTTGATTTAATCAGTTTCTATGGGGCAACAAGTCGATGGGTGGTACGGGAGCCCTTACCGCGTGAGTCCGACTTACACTTGGCGGGTTTTTTTAATGTTTGGTCGCGAATAAAGCAGTATAATTGCCCGGTGTCATTAAATGTATGGCTTAGGGCGGGTTTTCCAACGTTGGCGTTAGACATCACAGTCATGGGCTTCGAGGCGTAAAGGTGGAAACAAACTATCCGACGCGACCTAAGTCGTGACTGACAGTCGCGTGTGACACATCGTGTCAACATCCGCCGAGCCAGATATTCGTCGGACGTCGAGCGCTCAAGGTCACGTCCGCGACTTATTGCTGATAGTATGCACATGTAAGTTTAACTTCATTGGCCACACACAGCATTAGTCGCTACTGTCAAACAGCTGTTGCCTATATTTTTGTTCACATAAGTCGACAAAATGTAGGGAATATCAGATGATTTTTTTACGATTTCAGAGTTGGTTCCATAGTAAAAGTTGTTCAAATTGATGAGTACAATCATACCTTAAGGCCCTACTACGAGCTAAGTGGCACCCCCATCAGTAAAAAAAATAATTACTTGCTGAGTACTTTTACTTTTAACGCACAAATACATAGTCTCAAACTCGGACGAATAATAAAGGCGGACGGAGTCTCGCTAAACAATAAGTGAAGCATCCATAGTATCTAGCTCGCTTAAAAGTACGGGCCGGCCGGCACGCACACATTCACATCCATAGTATGGCAAAAAGCCGCGATTACGCAACAAATCTAGTGTGACGGTCGTCACTGTTGTAGTGTCACAAATAAAATAATAGTATAAATCTGGTGTTTTAAAAAGCTTTCGAAATGGGCTTAGGAAAAAATCAAGTGGTTCAGTCTTTGTTTCGCGAGATTCCGTCCACCTTTTTCACCGACTTCAAAAAGAAGAAGGTTATTATTCGTCCGAGGTCTCAAAATATAAAAGTTGGAACAACTTATTCTGCAAGTGAATCGAGTATAGAATCTATACTATACAGTGCGGTGTGGAATCCACACCACATTGAAGCCAGAAATAAATCAATTATAGTGAACTTGATACCACAAAGGCACGCTCCGGTTTTGAAGGCGTTGTGTGAATGTATGAATGCAGCTAGGTACCTATTCTTGCTGACAAGAATGGCTTTCCGTAAAGTCCAATTTTGACGTGATTTATGGGAGTAAATAGCTTTTGGATTTAACTGTTATGATTTATTTGGTTTCGACTCTAGTATTGCCCAAAGGTATTATATTATCTGTGCCCAAAGTCTTGGCTATGCAGACGTGTTGCCTAAAGTCTTGGTCTCGCAGTCTTGCATTTTCATGAAAAGGACGTGTTAGGTAGATTACGTCAAAAGGGAATAGTATAGTTGAACAGATGTTTATTTAGTAGTCATTACAGCTTAAAGTTACGTACGAGAAATGCCACGCCAATAGGTCGAGGTGTGCTACCGAACAACGGTTTTCCGATGACGTCATTAGGTTAAAGGTTTCGGAGTAAAGTCTATAACCTTTTGTGGTGCGGAAATTAATAGTGGTTTTTTTTATTAAATAAAAGAAATCATTAAGTATACGTAATTGTAACTTGGGATTTAAAACTATATGCAAAATTATACCTCAGAGTATGAAATGATAGGTAGATAGAGGTCATATTATTGTTTTGCAGAAAGGAGGCCTAAATCTACATAATTTCATACTGTTAGGTGTGTTTACGACTAAAATGTTCACTTCTAAACCGGCGCCGGTGTGTGGTATTAATCGACCTCCAACCTTCATTCCTTACAAGTACATTCCATTGCATAATGTTAAAAGCTATTAGTTTATCTGTCTGGTGGGGTTTGAGCTCAGATCGATCTTGTCAAACTGCAGTTCTAGTGTAGTTCCCGAGCAGTAAAGTAACTACGACGAATCGTTATTCGTACACCTACACGAGTTCGTATACATACATTAACCGTTTCGATCTTTGCCTTGTGTACTAGATGTTTTAATATCTGTCAGTATCTGCAAAAAAAAACGATTTGAAATTCGAATGTACTGGTGCAATGTTGCAATACTGCATACTGCATTTGCCGTTTGATTCGATGCATTGCTTATTTGTAGGTGGCCAGTGTTTTTTTTGTAAAAAACTTAGGGTCTATTTAGACCGCCTGTATTAGAACTGCAAGCTGGTTGTAAAATAACAGTTTGGATGCCGTTTTGGTGCAGTTGATATAACTGCATCCAAACTGTCGACCAAATGCTTAAGATTTTCAAACTGCACGCTGACTGCAAGTGGATTGCGCAGTCGGTAGACAGTTTCAACGTAGTTATATCAGCTGCACTAAAACCGCATCCAAACTGCCTTTTTGCAGCTAGCTTGCAGTTCAAATGCGTACTGTCTGAAATCTGAATAGACCCTTAGTGTCTTAAATTTTAAATGATAACAATTGTAGTCTATGCTATTTTGGTCTTCAACATAATATTTAGATATTTCTACTTTAGTTGCAATTTGAAAATGTTTAATTTGATTTCGTTGTTTCCACCATAAAACTTGTATCTTTATAAAACACGCAATGTCGCAGCATTCAAAATTTCGCAAAACGTATTGCTCAAGCATATAATGATTCTTTAAAATCCAAGGCAGTTTTAGGTAACTCATGAGATTGCATCAAAGATTGGCAACCAACGTAAAATATACGTAAGAGTCTTGCCGAATGATACATTTCATTTTATAAACAGTTTATTCACCGTACCAGTATCTATAATTTTGGCTTTGGTCTCATTTGTAATAGAATTTAGATATAATTCATAGCAATTCCTGATAATTTTCAATATAGAGATACTTACAACAGTATCCAGTAGGTACCTAATAATTATGTATTGGGAATTTACATTAAATTGCATAGGTAGGTACGTTTTGCGAAATAACCCAAATTAGTAACCAAAGTTGTCATTAGAATATTACGAGCAATGATTTAGTAATGTGACTAAACTGCATTGATTAATAAGTTACGAAACAATAACCTCAACTAGGTGGCTGGCCGTTATACATGGTCAGTTATACGAAGTTATCCACTAAGGTCGTCGTGTTATACAATACATCGACTAGAACAAAATAGTATTAATTGATTCAAAAAGTTAGTTAACAACAAGCGAGTTCTAATCTGTTCGAAATTCAAAACCGCGCTATAGATTATTTTTATAATTTGTTTTTATAAATTTTTTGGCCAGTTGTAAAATAGATAAAAATGCAGTTAGTGAAAGTGTGTTATATCTGGACTCTTTTATTGTTGCTGCTGTTTCAATGCTTGATGGAAGGATCCTCTCAAGAAACGTCTTTTGAACTGCCAGTGCAGTTGGTTGGATTCCCAATCATTATTCTATTTGTGAGGCTTACTAACTTCGTGAAGAAACTGTCTTACGCTTTAAATCCAGGTAATTTTTTATGAAGTTTTATTTATAATCCTCAATGGCTCGTTAATCACTGTTTTATGACAAAGTCTATTACTTACATGAATTTTCAAGGATCTCTCGCTATGAATACGTTGATTTACAAAATAGTGTATTGATCAAGATTGGGAGAGGCCTATGTACAGTCGTGGACTACAAATATAAGCTGTAACATTTTTAGTTGGGATGAATAAACTCATCATAATCATAACGAACAACTTGTATTACTAACTAATAAAAGTAATAAGACTAACCCCAAAATTGCGAAAAAAGCATTCAGGGGAGCCCCAGACACACACACACAGATAACATAGAAAGATAAAGAAAGAAAGAGCGTGCGGTGTGCGTATGTGCTTGCTCATAACGCAAAAATCTTACGTGACGTTACATTTTCTCCCGAATCACACCTATACCGCAAGCCGCGTTAAGGAACTTCGTTCCAATAAGTCCAAAAACAGTTATTTCAGAGATATACAGGTAACCTTAGTGCGCAAGCCCGACTCGCACTTAGCTGGTTTTCTGCCCTAATATTAGAAATAAAATTAAATATAAAATTATTGTAATATGCAATTTTTTCAAGATATAAATGATCCACATGCGTTAATGCGTTAAGTAATAAATAATTGGAATATTTTGTTTATAAGTCTCTAGACGGAAAAAAAATGGTATTCTTAATTTTCTCTAACATTGGATGGTAGAGCTCAAAGTCAAATTAATAGTTTTAATCCAGTTTATTATTATAATTGATGAGAAAAATGTTGGAAAATGGTTTAGGGCTAGGAAGAAAGTGACATACTGAGATGACAGCTGATAGATGGAAGAGAAAGACATACCTATACGATTCCGACCTTAGATAAATTTTAATCAGAGCAAAAGAATGATTATAATATAAAATTATTCAAACGTCGATATAGTAAAACTGTATAGCGTTTAAATTCTCTCCAAGATAATAAATACTGTTAATTAATACGTAAGTAACAGGTTAATTAAACATATATGTACATAATAAATTAAATACACTCAATTAACTCTCTTAATTGTATTGTTTTCAAGTATGAAGTAATAGACGTAATTTAGTTTTAATAAATATAAACAATGATTCTGTAATACATATAATAAAGCGATTAGTGTAACGTGGATTAAGATCGATTGACCTACAAAATCATTACATAAAGAGAACGTACTTGCGTTCTTTCTCATGTACACCGAGCTTTTGCAGTGCAATCTTAACCGTAGTACTGGCTAGTTGAGTATACCCATTGACCGCGGTTACCGCGCGTGACAAAACAAACATTCGATATTTAAATTTATTTCATATCTGTGGATACGTTTTCGCGGGAACTTATTATTTTTACGTCTCTTCTTTTTTGTTAGACTGCTATATTTCTTTAGTATTTTTTTGTGAGTTTTGTTGATGAAAATGAAGTGCAGCAGGTTAATGATAATATTATCGTTTGCATTGATAATAGTTATTTGTTTCGACGATGTGTCCAGTGAAGAAAGTAGTTTTGAATTACCTGTGCAGTTGGTAGGTTTTCCTTTTATAATAGCCAGTGTAAGGCTTACCAACTTTTTGAAGAAATTTTCGTATTCATTGAGCCCAGGTAAGTGCGCCTTCTTTTGGATACTTACCTAATTTATATGCAGACAAAGGGGTATATCAATAAACGAAATATTTTAATTTTAAAGCAAATAGCAAACTTAAAATACATACCTACTTACTAGGTTTAAGCTGAGTTATCATTTTCATCTCGATAAAATTTACTAAAACAATAAGGTATGTACAGTCGACCGCTCGTCAGTGGTAACAGTTTATTTCGTAAGCAGTAAGGGCGGTTTTCATCATTCAAGTATTACCACTGACGTCGAGTAGACCTAATTTGGCAACAACAATCGGTTTCAAATTGGATCATTTTAAATTAACAACGTTCGTGACAAAATATTAATTATTATCAATGTATATTTTAGTATCAACGAAAACTTAACCTCCAGTTTCTGAAAAGCTGATCAATGCAAACATTTACTAATCAGCTGTCAAATCCCATGTCAAATGTTGTTATTGGTTATTTTATCGCCGCCGTCCAATCACAAGAGGCTAACATTAGATTTGACAACATATCAAATTCAAATAGAGCAAATAGATTGAGGTAATTCCAGCAGTGGGACAGCAATGGGCTGGTTATGTATGCAAAATTCAAGTTTAGAATAATGAAGAATTTATTACATCGTGCTCTATTACAAAGTAAAAAAAAAATGATGGCTATTAAAAAGTTTTTGACACGTGTACACACACGTTGTGACAGGAGGCTGATATATTGCGCGTGATAGATGCTCTTTAGCACTTCAGTTGGACATATTGGATGCTGGTGCAGATATTTTTAGCAACTAACTTCGATAATAATAAGGTTAAACACGTTGCTTATTTTCTGTACCTCCTTATTAAGAGAATGTGAGAGGGTATCGTTGATTTGTTATATTTAAGATGGTTGACTATGAGAACCTGCACAAATGTTCGACGGGTACCTAGATAATGCTTTATGTTACCTTTGTAAAAGGATAATCTCGACTGTACTGCATAAGACTAATTGTAACATTTCTATAGCATTTCATTTTAAATTAAAAAGTTACACACACTGTAAAGTACTTCGCAGTAAGACGCCACTGCCTTGTGCGGTGTTTTCATTCACTTCAATTAATTACGTGCTTTATTTGGTTTAGTTTTTCCTGGTGTACTGCCAAGGCTGCTAAGTTAAGCCCCTTAGATAATCCATCCTCTTTTACTTTTTCGATTCCCCCATTTTGGAGCTCATCAAACGGAAAACCGTCAGATTTCTCCAAAGCAAAATTGTTATTGGTGCGCCAAAATATTAAATTTCCTCCTTGATTATTCATGCGTAAAACTGTTACACATGGTTCTTGGAATCTACAAAGATCAGTATTTATTAGGCCTCACTATATTGATTACATGTATTAGCTGGATCTGACTTTTCGAGTGAAATATAATTTTAATAACGGACAAAGTTAATCTGCATTTTTTATACAAAACCCTAATCAAACCGTTCTATAATTATTACCGGTCGCTGTGGCGATGCTTGGGGGGGAGGCCTATGTCCAGCAGTGGACGTCTTTCGGCTGAAATGATGATGATGATGATGATAATAATTTCCTAACAAATCTTCATCTATATCTGACGACCCTGGATACTAATTGCTTTGTTAGACTGTACATTAAATGTACTAGCAACAAATTACCGTTTCTGCGTTAGCCTGTCACACTATAACCACCCTGGTCTAAACGACTCACTTGTCACTGTTTGTTTTACCGATGAGAACATGAACTACTTTAGACTTATTAAGTGAATAATGTGTGTATAAATTTGTTCATCAGTTGACATCTTCCAATTTTTTTATTTTTTTTTGTGATTCTCACTATAATTTCTTTAATCAATGATGTGATTGTAATAATTTCCTTAAGATACATTTGTAAATCGTCAAGGTAGGACATAGAGACAAATTAGACTATACTTAACACCCATTTTATTTTACCTATGTTCACAAATAAATAATTTTATTTTAATCTGCCGAATGTGAGTCTACGAAAACCGGATTGCAAATTGTTTTTGACGGTGACATGCAATATAAATTATTGTAGGTAGTTAAACTTACTACATATACTTTGCAGTTGGACTGAAGTTTTTTTTTGTTCAAATCGTGTTTCCTTACAACAAAAGTAAGATGTAGATGAATAGTTTCTGCTTGTCATGACAATTAGCGTTAAAAAAAATACCTGTTAAACCTTTATGTTTGTGGTTGTTTTAATTGAGCATATTGGACTTTTTATGCAATCGACTTCGAAATCTAAATTATAATTTTGAATTTAAAGTTAAATAAGTGCAATTATTTTAGTGCCAGTGATTTTTTTGTGCCTTCTTTCGGAAATAGCGTAGAAAAGAAACGGTTTTGTCCCGAACAGAACGGATAGTGGCAGAGATAAAGTGCGCAAGTAATTAGGACGAAGACAGTGGCAATTAACTACCTAATGGTCGTAAGATGAAAAGAAATTGTTCAGATAACTTGCTTCACGATAGTTTTGTCATGCACAGTTAATGTTTTTGTAGGGATGTTTGTGAAATGTGTCACTGTGATGTTTGAACCAGAATGAAAGAAACGAAGAAAACAATCATACAAAATTTCGTTTGACATTTGAAGGGAAATAGTAAGAATATTTTAGGGAATATAAGCATATTTCGATATACTTTGACGACCTCTGTGGTCTAGTGGTTCGAGTGTCGGACTGCTGATCACGAGGTCGTGGGTTCGATTGCCACAGAACACAAATATTTGTGTGATGAACATAAGTGTTTGTGTTGGTCTGGGTGTTGCTTATGTATTTACAAAAAAAATTGTATATAAGTATTATATCCATTGTCTAGTACCCATAGCACAAGCTCTGCTTAGTTTGGGTACTAGTATAGTATTATATTATCTGTGGTTTGGGACTAGATGCTGCTGAATAAAAATGTCCCAAAGATATTTATTATATTTATACTTACTAAACTAAACGAAATATATCAATAAAAACATTTTCCCAATAAATAAAGTACATATTTACTTTGGGACACTTTTCACAGCACCATCTATTTCTTAACTAAGCAGAGCTTGTACTATGTATGGGTACTAGACGATGGATATAATACTTATATACTTTTTTTTTGTAAATACATACTCATAATACATAAGAAACAGAAAGGCCAACACAAACAAACAAATATTTGTGTCCTGTGGGAATCGATCTCGTGATCAGTAGAAATCTGAAACAATCGCTTAACTCATGTAATAATTACAACGAATGAAAAAAGAAACGATAATAATTCGCTTTCTATTGAAACAATAAGCTGATGGCAAAATTTCTACGATTATTTGAAATTTTATTCCTTAGTATATAGCCTATAAATCACGAAAAGTCAAAGTCGTAATGATAGCATCAATAACCAACAACTAAGTTGACAAGTATCTTGTGAAAATAAGTTGGACACTCCAATCTCCAAGCAACCATTTGTTTTTTAGTGAGAGCCTGGTATATCAAAGCAGTAAATGGGAGGTATCTTTCGAGTAATTCTCATCTTTTGCCTGACGAATACGATATAACATAACATAACAATAATCCAGCTTCCCTTTTGTCGTCTTTCACCAATTGGTTCTCTAAACCGACGAGCATGCATGACGAGGTTAATGGACGTAGATGAAGCGAAAGAGGTGTGTCAGGATCGTAGCAGGTGGAAATCCATAGTCTCTGCCTACCCCAATGGGAAACAGGCGTGATAATATGTATGTATGTATGTATGTTCTAATTTTCTGACGATGATTGAGCGAAATGTATTACAATTTTTTTCTTTAAAATTTCAATGCAATGTCGCTATAGAATTGGATCCCATTATACATAATCGTGATAATTATCTTAACTGTTGGCTCATTATTCTTTATATTTTTTTTTATCAGTACTGAGATTTTGAAGTACAAATTCGACATCTTTATTGAAGTGTAGATACGTTCTTCATGTTACGAAATTGTTTTGTAATTTGGTAGAGTGCCCATGGCTACCAATGAACTGCGGTGTTTGGGTTGATTTTGGTTTGATCAATACTTTATCGATTATGTATTTTTACGTGAGAACTGCGTGACATCGTCCACATACGGCCAAAATTAATATCCAATCTATCTACGATTTACCCTACTGAGTTAGAAATTTGACGTATTTTGTATGGAGCTTATGTCAAATTCCTATCTCTAGTAGGCCAAATCGTGGATAGATTGGATATTAATTTTGGCCGCTAGTCATTGTGTGTGCTATTCTAACGACTGCTTATTGATCTCGCAACATAAGAGTTGACGTTATCGAGCTCAAACGATTGCTTTTTGTGAGGGGTTACAGAAATCCCCTCCGTCCGTCTTTTCTTATAGTTATTCTAAACTAACTTTTGAATTTTCTTTCGCAAACACCAATTTAAGGGAGGTAACAGGTAAGGGGGTAAGGTCCGTAAACTGTCGTTTGAGTTATAGCTTCAACCCGCCCCCGACAAAATGGACTACGACACCAGCCCATCTAGCCATCGGTCTTGCGACGATACGCTTGCCCTCTTCTAGCCACCATTCCGTTAGGGATCTACTACATCTGACGTCAACACATCTAGCCAAGTGTCCTGTCCAACGTCCACGCCTACTGTCGTTTTTGTTTTGTTAGTTTAGTTAGTTTGTTAGTTTTGCTATACGGATACCAATATCCTCCACTTTGGTTCTTAATTTTGGTTGTTTAGTTTGGTTTGGATCTAAGATAAACTAAAAAATTATAATTGAAACTCTAACTTACTCAGAGGATGAGCCACGTTCCTGGATGATCATGGTCTCATAAAAAATATTTAAATAGTCTCAGTTTTGAAACTTAACCTTTATACTTTTTCAGCAACCTACCGTTCTCGCAACCGCCGTCAGCTGACGCTAGATGATACAGATCCGTTCGATGTTGCTGAAGTGGAGAAGTACATTGTGGGCGAATTCGGCACACGCGCATGCGTGTTCGAGCGGGTCTGCGCACACTACGCGACGAGGGCGCAAGCGCAGCCCCGCCCGCAGCTTGACTGGCCTGATGTTTTCAGGTAATATTTCTTTCTTAATGAAAATAGTCAGATGATGTATATGAGTATTTGTCATTAGCACTAATACCTTTCGTCTAAACATTCTCACTTAGTGCTTAGTTTTAGTGAGACTGCCAGTGAAAGTGAATAGAAGCCGATCCTATTTACTAAGTGACAAGTAGAAGCAATTAGTACTAATGACAAGTGAATAGCTGATATGATAATCCGAGTTATTCGTTTATCTGTGTACCAAATTTCATTCAAATCCGTTCAGCCGTTTCAGCGTGACTGAAGGCCAAAAATAACAAACAAACATCCATACTTTCGAGTTTATAATATTAATAGAATTTAAATGGGTCAAATGGGCGGAAATGTGAACGATATTCTACTACTCAATTATAAGTTTTTACTTATAAAATGCTTTGTGGAATTTATGATACAATAGTTGCGTACCTTATAACTTTTACTCAAATGTTATAGTTAAAAGTAATTTTACTTACTTGTGGGTGTACTATTACACCTCTGCCTACCCCTTCGGGGAAATACAGGTGTGATGTTATGTTATGTTAATTTTACTTTGCAGTTTTTTGTATAAAATGGCTTGTATACAGAGTAACCAAGCCACCCAGTATGTTCTTATAAGCGTTTAAGGTCACTTATCATTTTGAGAATGTGCAGCAGAATCCATCTTTGCCAGTTGATAAAATTAATTCCATAGACAAAATAGATTTTCAGATCAAAGTTCATAAAAGCGTACTCAGGATAATCTTTTACTGGCCTGATATATAATTCAAAAGGGCCCTCATCATGCACCCTTTATGCAAATTGCAAACGACCTTGACACGTCGGTCCATCGGTCGCGGAGTTTCTATGAATATTTCATAATGTTTAATTCAAATATTTTCAATGCCACGTCCAATTGTGGGGAACCGGGTCAGTGGTCGGTAGTGTTTCGTATAAGAATGCAGCTAAGTGTGTCCATTGGTCGCAAGTGGGACATTGATGTAATAGCGGTACGCAACCGCGCGGGTCATCGCCGCACGCCGTTCGCATAGTCGCCCAACCATGAGGATTGTAGGAATTTGCGAAATTATTGTCGAGATTTTTTTTGTGTGGAATATTTACGTTTGTATTTGTGAATAATAGTAAGCGTTGTTTCGAAATAAGTTATTCGTTGCTATATAATTATGAATTTATAAATAGTTAACTTATTATTTAGGTATAAGTCAAGTAGGTACCCTACTTACCTTATTAAAATCGATTGTTACAATAACTACTATATTATGCAATTTTTTTAATTAGGTAACACAAAACATCAATCAAAGGTCTTCTTAATGGAGTTAATTAATATTAATTATAATGAGAAAAGAAAATTAATTGTGTAACAAATCAAGGCAACTTGTGATTATTTTGATTGATATCTTGGAAACTTCTCATAATTAGTTTATAACTAATAAGTTTTAAGTTGGTACAAGGAAGATTTATCGTTTACTACACATTAATCATGAACATGTTTCAATTGAAATTGCAACGTTATAGGTAATATCAATATTTCAATTAACCTTTGAATATTTCTAATCAAATAGTTTTTCTAAACCAAACCAAGCAGACGAGTAGATTATTTATGTGTGTGGAGGATTAGCGTCTACTTTACGTTCGACGTCCGAGGTGAGCTGCTATTATGCAACACCGCAAAGCACTTTCACTGCTCCTAGTCTTCAAACGAAAATAAACCGTAAAACTAGGAGATAAAGCTCAACAGTATGCGACTAAATTACGTTTCCACATCTTAGATTACATTGAAATATCACACTTAGACTTTTCATCTTAGGTCTAAGATTATACGTATGTTTTTAGTGTCGTACTGCAATTGTCAGGTTGTGGTTTACGGAGATTGTTATTGAGATAAGTTCCGTATTATCTCCTCTTATGAGAGATTAATAGCTGTTATTATCAAAACAACTTGTAGTTTCTATTTATCGGTAAGATGAATTTGAGATAAAATATTTTTATGATGACTACCAATGATGTTTAAAACTAGATATGTAATACCCTAACGAAACAAACGAAAAATATGTCCCGTACGCAGCGGCAGTACAGTACACATAAACTAGGACAAAGTAAGTTGGCTACTTCTAGTTACTTTTGCGTCATAATTGGAACGCTTTCTGCACATACACGATGGCGTTTTAGTTGTTTTGTTGTTACCGGCCACGCTAAGCGCCTTCCTTGACGCGGATTAATAGAAAAATGACATAATTAGCACCTTTTCAAGTCTTCAGATTGCGAACGCAGTAACAAAGTTAAATATCATTAATGACTACTTAGAAAGCGATCGTACAAGTCAGTCCTCATTTTTGTTTTATTTTTATTTTTATTATTTTGTACGAAAGTAACCGACATAGCCCGAAGAATTGCCAAACTTAAGTGGCAGTGGGCGGGGCACATTGCTCGCAGAACGGATGGCCGATGGGGCAGTAAAGTTCTGGAGTGGCGACCGCGTACTGGAAGGCGCAGCGTGGGTAGGCCCCCCACAAGGTGGACCGACGACCTGGTGAAGGTCGCGGGAATCCGCTGGATGCGGAAGGCACAGGACCGGTCGTTGTGGCGATGCTTGGGGGAGGCCTATGTCCAGCAGTGGACGTCTTTCGGCTGAAATGATGATGATGATGATGATTTTGTATAGATCTGCTCTTGACCACAATCTAGACAGCTTTGTCAGGATGTGGTCGACGATGGAGCAAGCAAACCTATTAGGTGCTGATTCACTCCAGCTTTAAAGGCGTTAGGGTTATAAATGCCCGGAAATACAGATGTCCACAACTTGGCTGTGCGCATTATGAAAGAGTTCTCAAAGCGCTTGGCAGGACCAAGCGCTTTGAGAACTCTAGTATAGTAGGGATTTCTACCAAATGTGGATGATATCCTGCAGTGCGGCGTGTAGTCCTATGCAAGAAAGGATCATCAGCTTATATTTAGTCCACTGCTGGACATAGGCCTCTACAACAGCAAGCCGCTGACTTCAATCCTCGGCTATTCGCATCCAGCTGCTACCAACTACCTTGCCAATATTATCGCTCCACCGAGTCTGAGAGGGGCCTAGCCTATATTTGCCGAATTGCGGTCTCCACTCAAGAACATCACGCCTACCCCAATGAATTACCGGTTCATTGGCTTATATAGCCGGCCCACTGCCACTTCAGCTTGCTGATCCTGAAGGCTATGTCGACATCTTTGATAAACACACCGGAACACAGCAATGCAAGCATCACTGTTTTGTGGTAGAAATAGATACGGACGGTGGTAGTACTTCCTCGGACAAGATATACAAGAAGCTCTATTACTACTAAAATGAAGATTATGTAATAACTAGTTGTTGCTCGCGACATCGTCCGCGTGGATTTCGGATAATCGCGCAAGAACTGAATGTTTTTCCGGAATAAAGAGTATCTTTTCATCCAGGGTATAATTTATGTATGTACTAAATTTAATTAAAATTCGTCCAGCTGTTGAAGCGTAATTAAGTAACAACATCCAAACATCTTCACAAACTTTCGCATTTAGAGTAGTTTTGCCTGCGTGTAATTCGGCGTATCACCAGAAAGACTTATCGCGTATCCGTCGGGAACTTTTTATTTTCCCGAGATAAAAAGTATCCTTTATGCTAATCCAGGGTATAACCTTGTACCAAATTTCATTAAAATCCATCTAACTGTTGAAGCGTGATTGAGTAACAAACATCCAAACATCATCACAAACTTTCGCATTTATAGTGGGTATTAGTGAGATGTTCTCTTGACAAGGTTATTTTATCAAGAGTCGAGGATCTGAATCCAATAAAACTTTCTTTAGTATCTTCTTTATTAGAGTAACTTTTGTAAGTTATTACTGTAACATATTATGACGTAAATTACAAATGTTAGTTACCTATTGCGAAAACTACAAAGTTTTCTAGCAGTTATGAAATAATACAGGAGAGTTCTCGGAAAGGTTGAAAGCTGATATTTTATACGGTTTTCAGGAAAAACGTGGTGTTAGTATTACTTTTAAATAGTGCTCGTACTTTTGTACAGAATTAATCACTTAGCTGGTGAGGCTGCAGTTTTTTAGTAGCGACGAAGTACGAATGTATGTCAGTTTATTTTTGTTTACGAAACGTCTGATTTGAGTATAGTTTTCATAGGTTTTGGTGATATGTAGGCAAAAGCAATTGTTACCTCTTTGGTTACTATGTTTTAGATTAAAAAGTTCTTTCCATTTTTAAATTATACTGTATAGTAATTCATTCGGCCGTTCAGCCGCTACTTAAATATGACATATATGGATTTTCATACTAACTTTGCCGGCCGCTGCTACCATGTATTTGAGCAGTACAACATTTTCGATTTATCTCGAATTAGGTTGTCAAAATAAAGCTCGAATTTCCAAGCATTCTTTAGAAAATGAGTGTTTTTCTTTCTTTTCTTTCAGCTATAGCTATTAATGAGATTTTCCTAACAGATTTTATTTATTTTTCAGTCAATACAAGCGATCTCCAGACCAGGCCAAAGAGTTCTACCTACTGAGCGTGTTCCTAGGCGACATAGTGGGATCACCGCATTTATGTCTTCAGCTTGGAAAACGCAGGAGTTGTGACAACATGTAATTTGGAATAGCGTAATAATAACTAAATTTTTAGGACTTCATGGATGCAAAAACAAAGGAGTTGTTCCTATCCAATTGAATAACTATATTATAGTAGTGTTGTTGTTTTTTATAGATTTGTTTTAGATTAAACTTCGGGTCAAATGAAACCGATTGGTTTGTACTTTCAGGTATTTACCAATAGAAATAGGGATAAAGAAAATCTTATAGCATCAATACTTATCACAAAATTATTGTAATGAAAATGGACTTAATCCAGTCTTTGTAAAACACTGTTACAAGCTCAGTTTGTA
Source organism: Asteroscopus sphinx (assembly GCA_949699075.1). Taxonomy (NCBI): domain Eukaryota; kingdom Metazoa; phylum Arthropoda; class Insecta; order Lepidoptera; family Noctuidae; genus Asteroscopus; species Asteroscopus sphinx. Next base: position 11,277,926 of record OX453022.1, on the reverse strand, counting down.
GGTAGGTAGATAGTAATGATTAGGTAAAAGCCGGAATAATTTAAATCTTTAAACGGTTCGTTCGTGATTTCAAAGAAAGAAGATTCCGTTCCGAATTACAATCAGAAGATGATAAACCTTCCTTTAACTATTATTAGAGGAATTCAGACTACAAAGCAGACAAATTTCTTTATTAACTGACTGATTCTGGAAAACTGTTCAAATCGTTTATTAAGGGCCGACACACATAAAAGCGTTGCGTTGCAGTGCGACATCGTAACACTAAAATTGGAGTTTATTTTGAAGAGAAGTTTATGCGGGACGCCGATTTTGGCGGTGAAACGTTGCAGATTTTGGCAGTGCGACGTCACAGCGCTTTTGTGTGTGTCGGTCCCACAGAAATAGATAGATAGAATGGTTGTAATCACAATTTTAATTGCGATTCATGCGTGGCAATTTTCGAACAAACTACGCCTCCCATGTTGACGTCATTCATTTAAAAAAAATAACTTTTATAAATGTACTTTACAGCTTCTGTTTCTGCAGTTAGAAACAGTGCAATAAGGCATTTTTGCGTGTTTTTGCTACAGTATTTATAGAAACAAGTCATAAAGCGTACGGAGAAAGGTTTTGAAATGCCCTGCACTCTGGTGCTGAGTGTTGGCACGCGCGCCCCGCCCACTTTTCCATTCTGTCTATCTATTTCTGTGGTCAGCCCTATGATTTCCACATATTCAAGCAAAAAAATTAGGTATATACATGGAGCTCCACTCTAATAATCTTTAGTAATAGTTAGCCAATGTATATAATTAGTTAGAAAATAAATGTTTTAAAGTACTTCTTACTTTCTTTGGGTTCGATTCCCTATGTCGGGCAAATGTGTAATTATTGTTTTCAAGTTAGAAAAAATCTTAGTAGTTACCTACATATCATTTGATTATGGTTAACTTACCATAATCAAATGATATAGACTTGATTAGCACTTACAAACTTACTGTATTTTATATTATTAAAACTTTGACTAAATATTAATAATTAAATAATCATTATATTTCGTCACTTTACGTATATAGATATCCACGTTATGTGTTCGCAAGATAGTTTAATTGAAGCTATCATTAAATTTAAAGTATTAAAATACAACGTGTTATTGAAATAACTGAAAGCCTCTTAAGGGGTCATTTTACTCATCAGTATGAACAACTTTTACTATGGGTTGGTCCCATAGTAAAAGTCTAGGCTAGCCTTATCCCTACATTTTGTCGATTCATCTGAACAAAAATGTAAGGGACACTTGATTTTTTTCGCTATTTCAGGTTTGGTCCCATAGTAAAAGTTGTTCATACTGATGAGTACATTGACCCCTTAAGAGGTTTCCAGTTATTTGCATAACACGTTGTATATATTATAAATACATTTAAGGCAATTTTATTGTATTAGTTTAAATGTATACCACATCAATATATCGTGATGATAATTAAGTTACCTAGAACTCTTTTGTAAGTATTTTTATATTTTTTTATAATACAAGTTAACGTTAATATTAATCTAAGTTAAGCGCGCGCATTAAAAGTTACCTATTTTGTGATGTAGTGTAGTGTAGACTTTACAGTTTTTTTAGTCTTGGCTGCAAATTATGACCTCCTCATCTTCATGACTTTTTTAGATGGTTAAGTCGCTTCCAGTTCTCCTAATATTATTTTATAATAATTTGTTTTCATCATCATCATCATCATTTCAGCCGACAGACGTCCACTTCTGGACATAGGCTTCCCTCAAGCTTCGCCACAACGACCGGTCCTGTGCCTTCTGCATCCAGCGGATTCCCGCGATCTTCACCAGGTCGTCGGTCCACCTTGTGGGGGGCCTACCCACGCTGCGCCTTTCAGTACGCGGTCGCCACTCCAGAACTTTACTGCCCCATCGGCCATCCGTTCTGCGAGCAATGTGCCCCGCCCACTGCCACTTAAGTTTGGCAATTCTTCGGGCTATGTCGGTCACTTTCGTTCTCCTGCGAATCTCCTCATTTCTGATTCGATCACGCAGGGACACTCCGAGCATCCATTGACCTTTGAGTGACTTTGAGCCTTCTTATCAGGCCCATTGTGAGCGACCACGTTTCAGTACCGTAAGTAATTACTGGCAACACACACTGTTCAAAGACTTTCGTCTTGAGACAGTGCTTTATTTTGGACGAGAAGATATTGCGTAGCTTCCCGAACGCTGCCCAACCGAGTCGGATTCGGATAATTTGTTTTATCGAAATAAAAATAATAGTTACCTATGTAAATAGCCTGTGCTACCGGAGTTAATGTTTTCTACCGTTTTTGTCGCTAATCCTAACTAGTATGAAACTGTAATGGTGCTGTACTGCGTGAGTCCGACTCGTACGAGTCGACGAGTCGGACTATGTCGTGTAGTTGTGTCTCGTTGTAGTCCACTGACGTGTATTACAACGAGATGGTCAACAAAATCTTTTTCCTTCTATTGTTAATAGGAAAGTCTATGGCGAGGTCATAGTTTAATTTTTTTATTATTATTCGAGCTAAAATGTACCTAAATAAGTAAAAACATAATTTAAGTATACTTAGTTCGTGAAAACACGTTGAGCTGTCGGTCCCGATTGTCATAGAAATACCTGTGGCAGTCGTTATGGATAGTCAGAAGCCCGAAAGTCTGACAACTGGTCTATCCTTTGGATGTCGGTATTACCCAGTAACTGGGTTGCGGGGGTCTGATCACTCCTTGTAAAATACTAATATTTAGCCGCATCTGGTTAGACCGAAAATCGACCCCAACATAATTGGGAAGAGGCTAGGGAGTAAGAATAATAATAATTGTATAATTTTTAAGACTTAGCATAATATAATAACATTATTGCAGCATGCAATGAGTAAACTGTACCTTATTAATATAATGACGTAGTTTCCTGCATTTCTTTTACTGCGGACATAATTGAATTTTTACCTGAAACACTTTATAATTTATGTCATTAATGACAATAATAATACTTAAGTACCTCATGCTTTATACTTGTATAATAAAAGCTAGCTATGTCAAAAGAGGCTTATTATTACTTTAGTTAAAGCAATAAATCCATACTAAATTAATTTTACCATGTAACATTACCTACAAGAAAAAATATAGTACTCGCGCAGATAAAGATTAGGATTGAAAATGGCGGCACTTCTTTTATTATATGTGCCTTTCGCTCATACATAAAATCGGCGTGGCGTGGAATGCTCCAAAATCTGTCCGTGAATCTTGAAAACGTAGGTATGTTATTTTTAGAACAAGTCAAGCTTTTTTGGATGTAGTCATTAAAACGGCATCCGAATGGAAGCATCTTCAGTGCCCACCTTTATACAAATGTCGCCATTTTCAATCCCATTCTTCAACAACGCGAGTATAAGCTGACCTCGCATTGTATAGGCTTTCCGTACAATGCGTGATCAGCTTATACTGGAAAATACAGCTTGATGTGTAGCCCGTACAACATTTCATTGTTAAACAATTTATTATAGGTGTTGTTATAAGTACCCTTTTACATTTTGATTAATTGCTATGTATTAATCGATAACATGTTGTTTATTGTAACATTTGTAAATAAGTTACCTATCATAGTAGATTATAAAGACTTCAAATCGTGAATTCTTCCATTTAGATGCCACAGAATCATGTGCAATGAGTAAATTAATTCTTTTGTTTTTCATCTCCGTTACATATGCCTCACATTTTTTTTAAATAATAATATTAATCAAAACAATTGTTATTGTTTGTGTGTTATTCACGAGTTTAAGTTTTGAGTGTTAAAAAGTGGTAAATGTTTAATCTTTTAAAAAAATAATAATATCATCTTATTTTTTTATTGGATATAGGTAAGGTCAGCACCATAAGTCGATGATTATTTACAAATTTTTATTAACTTATATCATAGGAAGCAATTAAAATTTGATACAAAAATAATTAAATCATTTCCATTCATAAATCATTTTTGAAACTCTGTACAGCGTTAACCTATTTTCGTTGCTGACTGTGCCTGCTGTCCTTTTATAATTATTACAGTAACAATGTACTTAAGTTAAGCTACTACAATAATTTGTATGAAAGTAGAACTAGTCAAATAAAATTAAAAAAATATGCAGTCCTTCATTTACCTATAACTTCATTACGAAATCCTTTTTTACGTCTTTAAAGAACATCTTGATTTTTTCAAACTAGACTAGACTTTGCCCGCGACTTCGCCCACGTGAATGTCGGTTATCGCGCATCCCTCGGGAACTGTTCATCTTCCCGGGATAAAAAGTAGCCTATATGATAATCCGGGTTATGTTATATCTGTATGCAACATTAAATTAAAATCCATACCGTAGTTTTTGCGTGAAAGAGTAACAAACATCCATACATTCTCACAAATTTTCACGTTTATAATATTAATAGGATTATAATATTAGTAGGATCCTAAATCCGAAAGGAAATCTTAAGTAGGAAATACTATCCAGATTTTGTAGAGGCTAAGGACAGACCCATCTCAAAGAAAGGTCAACCTATGAGTCTCCATGGACGTCTTATCCCTTGATTTGTACCATCTTAAGTAGCTAGGTCAAGAGATCTCTTAGATCCAAAAATACTTAGCTAAAACGAACAATTTTTTTATTTTTTATTTATCCTAGTTTTGGAGTTTAAAAACATCTCCTTTTAATTTGCAGTCAGTCTTTAGGTACCTAATTGCTTCAGGAAAATTAGACCTAATACTATAAATTTGGATTAGATAAATAACAAGTACCTTTTACGTGACAACTACCACCACCCTATCTCTTCTGATGGGCGTAAAAGGTGACTAAGGGATTCGCCAGAGGATGGGCAGCAACGTTCTCTGAGTATTTAATCAACCAACTGCGGTCGCCAACCCACCTGCCAAGCGTGGCAATTATGGCATATCCCTTTTGGGGGAGGCCTATGTCCAGCAGTGGACGTCTTTGACAACTGAAAACGTGACTCCTTGCATCGACTGAATTCTGGGGAAGTCCAGCACTCGGTCCTCTGCCTTCCACATCCAGTCCCCCCAGCTAACCTTCCTCAGTTCTTTCGTTTGGCGTTTAGTTATACCCAAATTACATTCACCAAACTAAAAAAAAAACCGGCCAAGAGCATGTCGGTCCATGCTCAGTATTATAGGGTTCCTTAAGTAGGTCTAATTACAAACGAATCAAATCGAATATTAATCATTGCTATTTTAGTTTTTGCAAACAGCGCCACCTAGTGCTAAGTTTATGAAGCTAAATTTAAGAAGTGTGTTTCTTTTTGTGATTTTTTTAAATAGAAAGTAACTAAAGGAGCATTATTTGCTACGATCATTTTTCTCTAAGGTCAATGACCTATGAACTAGGACGTCTTAAGTATTTTTCAGTTTTCTCACTATAACTCAAAAATTTATAATCACATTATACTCGAAATAATTTTAAAAGAGAGTTTTTATAAAGGTCTATCAATGTTGAAGACTATAAGTTTCTACGTTGCATAGTTTGGAAATGGCAGGGGGGGGGACACATTGCAAGCCACTTTGGCGAACTGTATTTCGCAGAGGGTATACCTGATAAAAAAGTTGTGTATGAAACATTACCTTCATTTTAGTAGACCTATTCAACGATACCCCACACGAGGGGGTGCAGCGAAAAAAATATTTTCATCGCCATTTCATATGTATGGGTGCCACCCCTAAAATACGTAATCAAGATTTTTTTATTCTTTTAATATTGAGATCTATATCTATTCCATTTTTTGTCAAAATTTCATTTACTTATGTTAATAACTGTAGAAGTTATTAAGCGGTAAAGGATTAGGGCAGACGGACAGACGGACAGACGGACAGACGGACGGACATGACGAAACTATAAGGGTTCCTTGTAGGACTTCGGAACCCTAAAAAAACAGGTCAGTAATACATAATATTGTTCTCAATTATTGTGGAGTATCGAAGGGAAATAGGTACCTATTTGCGCGTAAAATTCCCCAAATGTACCGGATGAAGCGGTTCATTTCCGCAGACCCAACATGGCCGACTATCCGGTTGGACAAGGCGTTACTCGTTTGGTTTCATTAAGTAGGTAAATATTGTAATTTGTAGTTAAAAAAAATACAAATAAAAATAGTTTTTGATAGTTTATGCACAGTCTAAGGAATTCTAGCTCTGCTTTTTCCTAAATTACGCTGTGGTATAAGTATGCGAGTTTGATATACATACTGAAATTTGAGTCGCTTAATTCCCGAAAAGGGGTCATTGTACTCATCATTATGAACAACTTTTACTATGGGACCAATGCTGAAATCGCCTTAAAAAAATCAGTTGGTCCCTACATTTGTGTTCACTTAAATCAATAAAATGTAGGGACCAACTGATTTTTTTTTCGTGATTTCAGGGTTGGTCCCATAGTAAAAGTTGTTCATGAATGATGAGTACAATGACCAAATTCGGGAAATAAGCGATTCAAATTTTAGCGTGTATATGTGATCTGATGTAGGTACTATAATTTTGCTATGTTTATTGGAGGAATGTTGCTTCAACAGGCCAGCGTGGTGGGACTTAGGCCAAACCGTTCTGAGGATCTGCAACAATCCTTTAGAAGAGGCCCATAACGTATCGCTACACACTTATTGTGTTATCAACTTAGGTAGGTACCTTCTTTACCTTTTCTTTCGGTTGGAAACCCTCATAGATACTGCAATCCTCTGTCTGGGGAAGGCGGAGGAGTATGTCAGACTCTTACCACAGCACGATGAAGAGAAGCTCTGGGAACTCCAGTGGACAGCACTGGTGCCCAACCAGTGGTACGTCTTTGACATGTCCCGAAAAAAACCAAGCTAAAAAAAAAAAACAAATGACCGGTAGTTTAGTGAAATCACCGATTAGTCTCCGGTACTCACTCTAACCGGTGATTATCCGGTTTTTTGAGAACCGGTTCACACCACTAATGTCGAGTCCCACTACTGTTAGCGCCCACGATTCCGAAGGTTCCCGTGGCTGGGAAATGATGGCTCATTTGGCGGTGGGGAAAAAGGTAGGTGCCTACGACAGTAACGAGCTGATTAAAATTAATTATGATTTTTTTAATTTTACAGAATTAAACACAGATGTACACATCGAACGATGACGTGGTATGTGACTACAATATTTGCATATCAGTAAAGTTGCCGGCACGAGTCGTGAGCACAGATTCCACTGCGTAAGTGGTCGAATCTCTGTTCACAGTACAACAAATCAGAAACAGCAACTTGCATTGGCTTAATTACATGATAATGCATAATTGAATATATGTAGAAAGCGGAATACTAGAATACAGTGACGACAGAGACTACTACGCTGGTACAATTTGTGCTCACGTCTCGTGCCGGGAACTATAGCATGTGTGATTTTTCGCCAAGCAGTACACTACAATCCTATTAATATTATAAATGTGAAAGTTTGTGAAGATGTTCGGATGTTTGGATGTTGGTTACTTAATCACGTTGTAAGGGTTGAACGGATTTGTGGCATTCAGATAGAACATAACCCGGATTACGCTACATTTTATCCCTAGAAGATGAACAGCTCCCGAAGGATGCGCGGATAAACGACATCCACGCGAGCGAAGCCACGGGTATAGGTTTAGTTACAGCATACTGCAAAGACCAGTGGACTACCAGCCGTTTCATGTACTTAATCACAAATGACCTAATAATCAACTATTAACATACTGTACGGAAGAGTCTTGTAAGACCACCCATGAACATTAATAAACAACCTTTACCAACAGTTTATTGAACTTTCTCAGCTTTATACAACAAAATACTACGTAAAGATACTGGACAAAACCTCTGACTATTTATTACCATCAGTAACAAATGAAGTCGGTTATAAATGGTTGATATTCGAATATACTGCCATCTAACGCTAGCTTAGTAAAATTGAAAGTGTTTTATGTAGGTATGAACCTGTTTGTGGAGAAAGTGTAAAAAGACAGGCAGATAGACTACTGGTTGTGCAAATTAGTTTGCGTATACTCCATTAGGTGGCGCTGTGGCCTTACTATAAACTGTAGCTATTTAGTTAGTTATAACTCTGATAGAGGGCGTTTGTATTTGATTTAAGTTCCCAAGTTTATATGCTGCTTTAAGTACCTAAATATCTATGAAAAAGACTCTTTTTCCATGGAGTTTCCCATCCCGATTGTAAACCAAATAAACCGATTTGGCTTAAATGCCGACAAATCAGATCTGCCCTCGAGACATTCTGAACAATTGGCAATTTTCCATGGAAATGTACGATATAAAATTTATTCGGCACATCACACAATGTTTGGTTTTGATGTGATTTTAATAAGAATAATAATTTGGAGCAAGTGATATCATTAGTGATTGTTGGAGTAGTTGTGAATTAGTGGTACGGACAGACGTACATTTATTTTATACTTGCTTATGCCCGCGGCTTCGCACGCGCGAATGTCATTTATCACGCATCCCTCGGGTACTGTGTTCTACTTCCAGGGCAAAAAGTAGCCTATTTATGAATAGTAGTTTATCCAGGATATTTTTTATCTGTATGCCAAATTTCATCGAATTCCGTTCAGCGCGATTGAGTAACTAACATCCAACATCTTTCACATTATACAATTAAGTTTAGATGACAATGCAAAAAATTACCTCAGGACAATAACGATGAGTGAAACCTAACCAGGGGTGCATCAGTGGATGCATACCCAGCACGCCTGAGAACTGAGAGAAGTGACCAAAGTACAGCTTATTGTCCTTTTGGGACAGATTGCAGTAAAAAAGGGGAATAAAAAAAAAAGATGACAATGCATCACGCGTGACCTACATTTTAGTTGATGTAATTTTTTTCGTAATAAATCAGTACAATAATGTTTTGACATTTTTAACCCTTTACTAGTGACATTCCTTGTTAACATCATTAAGTTTAACGGCAATATTTTAATTTCTTTTTGACTTTGTTTGGTAAAATAAAAGGCATATTTGTGGCAGTGGCTATCATCATCATCATCATCATCATTTCAGCCGAAAGACGTCCACTGCTGGACATAGGCCTCCCCCAAGCATCGCCACAACGACCGGTCCTGTGGCTATCAATTCATAGCAATTCGTTTGCCAAGTCATCATCATCTTTCGCAGCTTTTATCAACCCACCGCAGGGGATAAGCCTCCTCTCTTTTACGACATTCTTCCCGATTTTGCACCAATCTTGTCCCGATTTTTCTGACAAAATGGACCACGTCATCAATCCATCATGCCATCGGTCTTCTGACGCTACGCTTGCCTAGTAGTAGGGCAATATTAGTTACATAACGACTATTTCACGTAGTAACGAGAATGATCCTCTAGAATGTCCATAGTTAGCAGTAAGTTTAAACAAGATATTGTTTATTATGATGACGACATAATAATATGACTTCATTCTCAACGGAGATGATTATAAATAAATAGAAACAAAACATAATTGAGTACTGAATCACATAATATTATGCTTCTGTCAATTTATTTGCAGATTCGTGTACAGTCAACGTCAAAAGGCGACGAACATTTTTTTTTTTTGAGATATTGTTTGTTTACAACTTTATATAATAAGCCCATTATCGTCCCACTGCTGGGCACGGGCCTCTTCACCGAATGAGTCCACCACGCCGGCCTAGTGCGGGTCGGCAGACTTCACACATCATCGAGAACCTTATAGAGCATTCTCAGGTGTGCAGGTTTCCTCACGATATTTTCCTTCACCGTTAGAAGAACAATTTAAACAGACGTTTAAATTGTTTTTATAATAAAAAATGTTTTTTTTTTTTTTAGACAATTTCATTCTGATGGATGAAAGTAGCTAGGGGATATGGAAGACAGAGGACCAAGTGTTGTGGTGCAATTTATAAGAGGCCTATGTCCAGCAGTGGACTACGATAGGCTGAGTTGATGATGATGATTCACTTCTGAGAATATTGATTTTCAAGTTTTTTTGTCTGACTATACCTACCGCAATAGCCCGCTTACTATTAGTGCCAAACCATATAATAAAACTACAAATTGATTGGCATGACTCATCACTGTTTGGTAACTATTCTAGTCCATAATTAATAAAAAACACCGATAAATTAGAGATGTTATTATAGCATTTCATAATTTTATTGTAATTATATCGATTCTGAAATGAGGAAATGGTGTAATAGATATTTATCAGTCTATAAAGCATTGGCTATGTATTTACACTCTGTTTTTTCTTACTTGTCTTATTTAGCAAACAATCTTGGCATGTCTTTTAATCCAATTCATCATTAATAATTATTAAAAGACGTTATGTTAACAATTTTACACACTAAATAACATTTTTTTATCTAACTGCATGTGCAAAACTAATAGTAATTATATTTTATCAGTAGTGATTTAAAAAATAAACATTAAAAACATGCTAAGATTGTCTACTAAATAAGACAAGTATGAAAAAACTGAGTTTACACAAGTGTTTAGTTCAAGCAATTCTAATACCTTCAAGGTAAGCAGAACAGTAGTGACAAAGCAATTTTTTTGAAAAACATTTCAGCAAGAATGTTATAACCATTTATTTAATTATTTAAATTTTAATCTAACTTTCCAAATTATAAAAAAGGTTTATTTTAAACTTAAAGTTGATAAATAATTTAGAAAGATTGCGGAGCTATGCACTGAAACTAATAATCAACTTGATAACATTGTTTATTGAATAAAGTATAGTTGATAAAAAAAGTTTAAACGATATATGAAAATATTCGGTTTTAAAGTTTTAAAACTAAGCAATATAAATATTTATGTGATGAACATAAGTGTTTTTGTTGGTCTGGGTGTTGTATTCATCATCATCATCATCATCATTTCAGCCGTAAGACGTCCACTGCTGGACACAGGCCTCCCCCAAGCATATATTGGGGGGATATGCCATAATCGCCACGTTTGGCAGGCGGGTTGGCGATCGCAGTTGGTTGGTTAAATACTCAGAGAACGCTGCTGCCCATCCTCTGGTGAATCCCTTAGTCGCCTTTTACGACACCCATGAGAAGATATAGGGTGGTGCAATTCTTTACGTCCGGCACCACACGGAACTATGTATTATAAGTATTTATTTACAAAAATAAACTATGTAAGTAGGAAAGGTCACGAGTACTGTCTGCAATCTTACCCAACAAGCACTACGTATCGTAGAACGATGGTGCAGAGAATATGAACTATTGGTAAACCCCACCAAAACCGAACTTATCATGTTCACGCACAAACGAGCACTAGGATCATATAGCCTCCCTAGTTTGTTCAACACAGAACTCCAGCTGTCCGCTGAGGTCAAATACCTTGGCGTCATACTTGATAGCAAGCTGACATGGAGTAGTCACATCGAAAACAAACTAAACAGGGCCAGTATCACGTTTTGGCAGTGTAGGAGAATGATAGGCAAACGGTGGGGACTGTCTCGTAAAGTAATCTTATGGCTGTACAAAACAGTGATCCGACCCATGATAACATATGGTGCAGTGGTTTGGTGGCCGCGAACTAAATTAGTTACAGCCGCAAACAAACTGCAACGGCTCCAGAGACTCGCCTGTGTGGCCACCACGGGCTGCATGAAAACAACTCCAACGGCAGCGCTGGAAGCCTTACTAGACCTCCCTCCACTGCACCTATTTGTCCAACAAGAGGCTGCGGTGGCGGCGGTGCGGCTTAAATCGCTGGGTCTCTGGAGAAACTACAAAACACACCACACTCTTATACTCGATGAACTCTCTGAGGAATTACCATTTATGCGAGCAATTACCGACCGCATACCGAAGGAGTTCATTTTTGACAAAAAATACAAGATCCAACTGTATGAGGACCATCTGTGCGAGGGTTTGAATCCCAGAGAACTTAGGATCTTTACAGATGGATCCAAAACGGAATCAGGTACAGGATGTGGGGTCTTTTCAGAAGACCTAAACATATTCATCTCTACGCCACTGGGTGTCTACAACACGGTATTTCAAGCTGAGTGTATGGGCATCTTACTGGCAACTGCAGCAGTCATGGCACGGGAGGTAAAAGATCACTCTATTAGAATACTCTCCGACAGCATGGCGGTTCTACTGGCTCTCAACAGTTGTACTGTCAACTCTGGGCTCATCTACGAATGCCACCAGAAATTAAATCAGGTAGGCAGCTCCAACAATATAACCCTACAATGGATTAAAGGTCATAGTGGCTCTAGAGGCAATGACGCAGCGGATGAACTCGCTAGGAGGGGATCGAGTACAGACGCGGTAGGACCTGAACCCATAATACCTCTCCCCTTCGGTCATTTTCGTACTCTGGTAAGGAAACGCACTAGAGACAAACACAACTACTCCTGGATAAACCACGAAGTATGCAGACAGGCTAAGGAAGCACTCCCCGTCATCGACGGTAAGATCACCAAACAGCTCATCGGGCTGTCAAAACAACATCTACGTATGGTGACAGCCGCCTACACCGGACACGGTTCATTTAAAAAACACCTTTTTGTCATAGGTGTGACTGACAGTCCTCTGTGCAGAGCCTGCATGGACACAGAGGAAACAGCGGCCCACGTGCTTCTCAACTGCCCGGAGGTCGCCTCATACAGGGCTAAGTACTTCGGAGATCCGGGTACTCTCCGAGAGACAGTCAGCAACATCAAGCGTTTGCTGGCCTTCCTCGAGGAGCTGGGGTGGCTCGAGTAAACAAGTTATTCCCACCCACACGTAAAATACACGCCAAGCGTGGAGTTGCGGAAAATGGCCCGTTATACCAATACCAATACCAATACCAAAAACTATGTAAGTATTATATCTATTGCCTTGTACCCGTAGTACTACAAGTAGTAGCAGCCGTAGTAGTAGCTTGTACAAGCTCTGCTTAGTTTGAGACTAGATAGTGCTGTGTTCTTCTTCTTCTTTCTGTGCCATATCCTCATCGGATGTCAGCGACAGTCGCACGGAATTCGTTTCTATCTTGTGCCAGTCTGCATAGACTGGCAGCGTCATTAATGTTAGTCCAGCTATTGATTAAAACAGAACAGTTAAAAGAAATAAAATCTAATATTTAGGACACATTATACAGAAACGAAAAATATAATATTTTGTGGAAAATACTGGAGGGCAAGATAGACGGCAAAAGAAGCAGGGGAAGAAGTAAATTAGCCTGGATTGACATCAAGTGCTGTATTAAATTTCCCAAAAATATTTATTTATTTAATAATATTATAATTTATCGCTAGTAGGTAAGTAAATAACGATTCAATTATAAAAAATTAAATACATTAAAATATTATGCATAATTTCATACCTAAAGCTAATTTTAAAACGCTGTTAGGCAAAGTAATACAGGTATATAAATTCAATAATTGTGGGCTTGTTACCGCACTAAAACCTCCATGGTGGTCTTGGTCTCCATGGATCTTCAGAACAATAAGGCGGCTTTCGGGAATGGGTTGTGGTACCGGTGCCCCCTGTAGGGCGTAGAATTCTTTTGGCTTTCCCTCAGTACAAAACTTGCAACGGACTCAAGTTCATTTGGACATTTTTAAAGGGGAAATATTTTTAGAACTTGTGCAATTCGGTTTAAAGGTCTTTGAGAATCATGTCTGGGACTCACCGTAAACTGATTATGTTCTCAGTGAAGAGAAAAAGTACAATTCAATTCAATTCAATTCAATCGTTTATTGCGAATATAGGTAAGGTAGGTGATACATGAATATTGTCATAAAAACAATCTTTGTGCATCTATGTTCTGCCATTTAGCATGCAACAGGAAATACATAATTCTACGCCAAGCATACAAAAAAATAATTAAATTTTACGTCACACGTAATATAACATCACGCCTGTATTTTTCCGAAGGGGTAGGCAGAGGTGTGTACACACATTTAATAGCTATTAACCGGGCTCAAATTCAGACTCCGGATTTTTACGTCTACCTTTTTACCTACCACAAAATAAATAATAAATAAATAAATATCTTCGGGACATTTTTACACAGCACCATCTAGTCCCAAACTAAGCAGAGCTTGTGATATGGGTACTAGACAATGTATATAATACTTATATACTTTTTTTGTTTTGTAAATACATACTTATAATACATAAGAAACACCCAGACCAACACAAACGCTTATGTTCATCACACAAATATTTGTGTCCTGTGGGAATCGAACCCACGACCTCGTGATCAGCAGTCCGACCCTCGAACCACTAGACCACAGACGTCAAAAGTGTCTTTCAGAACAATAGTCAGCTATATTTGTAAATAATAACTCATTCTCAAACTCAGTTTACTAAACCAGGTCACATACATAGTTAGGCGTCTGCTAAACTATAATTATTTTGATGAAACTTTAGAATTGTTTGACAAAGTGCATTGTGCAAACTTGCTGCCGGCTAGCGGCTTAATAAATGGGATATATATGTTGAGAAACTTAGATCTAATAACATAACTACTTCGAAATTAAACTAGGTAGATACCTGTGAATGTTGTGTAGACGTCTGATAATATAGAAAGAACTAGTCTGCTCATTAACTATCCATTTTTTATCGCAATGGGTAAATAATCAATAATTTGTACGGTAGATTAAAATATTTTTGTATAAATATCTGTAGACGCTTGTCATCTTAGTCTTCCTGCGACCACGAATGATGCAAACCTTTCGAAACGTCAGGAAAACACGCGATGTAATCCAGATAAACTTGTTTTATTATAATGCAATAGGTGAAAATATATTTTTTACTAAGTCTGTGGTTTGGAATTATAACATAACATAACATCACGCCTGTATTTCCCGAAGGGGAAGCAGAGGTGTATAGTACACCCACATTTCGCCAGTTATGTTATAGTCCCATGTAATAGGGGGCGAGCCTATTGGTATTGGTTTGGAATTAGATAAGCGATATCAGGTTATTATGGACCAAGGCGGGATTCAAAAATGTAGCTTGTACCTACCTATACCTAAGTATCCAGTGCTCGTAACTTTTTTGGTTAGCAGAGAAACAACGGAAAAATTGCAATGTGAAAAGATATTAAAATCAGCGTGGTTATACTGCTTCTTATCACAAACTATCTGCTTAGTTTTTGAAGGTGTTAGATTAAAAACAGCAGTCCTTTTTCTACATTTTCAATAGCAAAAGATAAACGTTATGTCAATTAAAATTTTGATTAAACTTTTAAATTTTTTCATAATTAAAACCGTGGAAAGAAAAAAATCGCTCACGAGCAGGATTAGAACCTGCGATTCGTGGCTCAGTATGCCAGTGCTTTAGCCACTAAGCTACCGTGAACACTACTCGTGGTATCGAATATAACTTCCACTTACCACGTCTTTGGGTGACGTCAGCGACATCTTATTAAGAAACAGTGTTCCTTAACCAACTCGACTAACTTTGCAGTTAATTCAAAGTCTTATAGATGTGCCTACCCTTACTAATTATTTTATTATTTTCTAACGAATTTAACGCATACGTAGGTTCGAATCTTGCTCGTGAGGGATTTTTTATTTCCACAGTTTATATCTTTAAATATCGTGTCGCATGCGTAAAATGCGTTAATAGTACATTATGATACAAGTGAGCTAAGTTGACTATTATACTCGAAGCTGGATTGCAGCCCGAGCCGAAGGCGAGGGCGTAATGGAGCCGAGAGTATAATAGTCAATGCTCACGCATGTCATACGACGTTTTTCAACACACTTGCGAGGAAAAAAACATAAATTACACATTTTAGACAAATATTGAATTTGTGAAAAATGATAAAAATGGCGCGCGGATCGCGCGGTGACATACAGCTATGCGCGCGCACGTGGTCGAAGGAAACCGCCATACAGCCTAATATAAAAATATTATAAATTGTTTTTTTTATTTATAACACAAATTAATATTAATTTGTTGACAAAAATTAATAATTTGAAGAAATGAAATGTTTATATAGCATATTTTAATTAATACAGTTGATTTATTCCCAAAAATGTTTAATTTAGTTCAGGCATAAAAACTCTTTGCAGCGATTTAAAAATAAACTGTAAAGTAAAAAGCACTAGTGCGATAATATAATGAAAAAAACCGGCCAAGAGCATGTCGGGCCATGCTCAGTATTATAGGGTTCCTTAAGTAGGTGTAATTACAAACGAATCAAATCGAATATTAATCATGGCTATTTTAGTTTTTGCAATAATCTGCAGCATTCGCGACTCAGAGCGTGTTGTTAGTAGCGCCATCTAGCGATAAATTCAAGAAGCCAAATTTAAGACGTTTGTCATTTCAAAGTTACTTTTTGTGATTTTTTCAAATAGAAAGTAGCTAAAGGAGCATTATTTGCTATGATAATTTTTCTCTAAGGTCAATGACCTTTGAACTAGGACGTTTTAAGTATTTTTCAGTTTTCTCTCTATAACTCAAAAAATTATAATCACATTATACTCGAAATAATTTTAAAAGAGAGTTTTCACAAAGGTCTATCAATGTGGAAGATTATAAGTTTCTACATTGCATAGTTTAGAAATGGCAGGGGGGGGGACACATTGCAAGCCACTTTGGCGGGCTATATTTCGCAGATGGTACACCTGATAAAAAAGTGGTGTACCAAAAATTACCTTCATTTTAGTAGACCTATTCAATGATATCCCACACGAGGGGGTGCAGCGAAAAAAATTTTTTTTTCTCCATTTCACATGTATGGACGCCACCCCTAAAATACGAAAAAACGATTCTTTTATTCTTTTAAAATTGAGATCTATATGTAGACTATTTTTTAACAAAATTTCATTTACTTATGTTTATAACTGTAGAAGTTATTAAGCTGTAAAGGATTAGGACAGACGGACAGACGGACAGACGGACAGACGGACAGACGGACAGACGGACAGACGGACAGACGGACGGACATGACGAAACTATAAGGGTTCCTTGTAGGACTTCGGAACCCTAAAAAGGACGCGTGCGTTATAAGCCACATTATGAACCTAAAAGCGATGCAATAAGAGCCACTTTATGAGCAAGTGTGTTGAAAAAATAATAAAATAACCAAGGATGAACTTTAAATTACGATGTACATAATCTACATTTTAATAATTTGTATTTCAAGACTGCAGTCAGAATGCTGTGTTTGCAGTGTAGGTGTGTGCCTTTCTCAAATCAAGGTTGGACCTTAACTACTGAAGAATTCAAATTATACAGGGTAATTGAAAAAAAAAAACCCGAAATCTCCAAGTACTAACTTTGTATCATGATCTTGAATAACGTTTGTTCTACGACTTTGGCCAAAATTAAACAGGTTAGCGAAAAAATTTTTGTTTTGTTTATTTGTAGTATGTAAAATTTGCGTATATACTATTGTCAATTATATTTGAAAATATTGGTGTCACATCAACTCAACGCATGTTCCGTACGCAGCGGCTGCACAATACACATAAAGTAGTAAAAAGTAAGTAAGTTGAATACTTCAAGTTACTTTCGTGTCATAATTGGAATTCTTTCTGTACACACACGACGGCATTTTAGTTATTTTTTTGCCACCGGTCACGCTCGGCGCCTAACTTGACGCGGATTAATAGAAAAACGTCCTAATTAGGACGTTTTCGTGTCTTCAAATTTTGAGTTCATATCTCTACTTTTAAATACCATTGAGTGTAGTATATTATGCCGCAAACCCGAGCGCGTTTGTACAGTCAACTGCATGACAGTGCTAACACTTGAATTAGAAAATCACCCTTACCGCTTACAAAATAAAGGTGCTGTCAATGTCAAACTGTTTCCACTGACGTGTGGTCGACCGTACTAGCCACGCAACTCCACCGACGCAGCATTCTAGAATATGCAAATTACAGAGTATTGTCATATTTTTGTATGAAAAGAAAAATAGAATTATGAAAAGTCGTAGAACAAACGTTTTTCAGGGTACCAAGTTAGTGTTAAGAGGTTTAGGGTATATTTTCAATTACCCATTATTATCTGATACAAAAGTCCTTAGAAAATGTAAATCAATATGATACACGACTAGTAAGAGTGGAATAATCACGACTAATCCCATGTTGAGGTGAAGCTTCTATAGCGTCATGCGCTCGGGGTGTAAACTGTAAAAAATAACTTGCAGATGTATAGAAGCTTCGCTTCTATCAGGCGTCCCCCGACAACACCCCGACGCCACTCATTTTTTTTTCTGAAAGCTTAATCAATTTAAGTAATCTGCCCCCCTAGCCAAGTTGACAATCTACACAATCTACAATCGTCAACGCTAATAGAAAACAATCAAAATGTATGGGAATGACATATCTGAACGAATGATTTTTTGGCTAGGGGGGCTGTTGTCAAAGGATAATGCTGTGAAATGTATACCGCAAAAAAACCCAGAGTTGATTAAGATGGTTTATATACGGACTTATACGGATTGGTAGGGTATTAAAAATAGATTAAAAATTAGTTTTTCTGAAAACTGTCACTGAGGGGCCCTGTGTAACCCCAAAGTGGCAACGCCGCAAACATGGGGTAACCGATTTCTCATTGTGAAAGAGAGACAATCAGCACAGCACACACAGCAGTGTAGCTAACACATAAAATGAGAAAGAGTAAGAAAAAATACTCCTCAAACCATCAGCGACATGTACGTTAATAAACTCGGTCAAACTCATTCCTTAATTATTCGTAAAGAGAAGAATCGGACTCTGGTGTAAAAAGAAACTTATCGTTATAAAAATTAATAGAATAACTCAAAACCAACGGTCGCAACTAAAGCTTACGAAGCTAGAACTTTTTTAATAGCAACTGTCTTTTGGTAACATAATGCTGTGCTGGCACCACCGTCTATATCCATATACTCTTAGCAGGTTTTTTTTCCAATTTCACTACAAATACCGGCTTTAAGTAGCTGACCGCTTACGACCCTGTCATTTTGAGTGTGTGGTACTGGTCTCAGTGATGATTTTTAGAAAAACTAAAGATGGTGAGTCTCCACCAAAACAAAACTGCCAACTTTTGGGTTGTCAACAAAAACCAGTTGATCATAACTAACGTTCACATAAATCGACAAAATATAGGAAACAGCAGATTTTTTTTCACGATTTCCGGGTTGGTCCCATAGTAAAAGTTGTTTATAATGATGAGTAAAATGACCCCATAAGAGGTTTAGTATAAATTAAAAATAAGGTTGTGTACTTACCTACTTCGTTTTCCGGAAACAGATTTCCATGGATAAGACTATAAGACAATATTTAGGAATTTAGCAAGATTAGCAACTGCAACAAACTTATAACCAAACCGGTTAAAGCTTTATTAGTTTTGCCTAACCCACAGAGCATCAAGCAACTAGTTTAATTAAGTAAGTTTATCACTCTTACTTAATGTGTGAAGCGTACACGTATTGAAGCAGTATAATTGCGTATGTAGTGTGATCACAGTACATTCTGAAATAGTAACGTAAGACTACACATTATAATGTAAGTCTACACATTGTGTGTTTTAATCATGTTAGTTAAGTACAGTTGAATGGCATACCGCAGTGAAAATACCGCAGTGTCTCAAGACGAAACTCTTTGACGAGTGTGTGTCTAGTAATTACTTACGGCACTGAAACGTGGTCGCTCACAATGGGCATGATAAGAAGGCTCAAAGTCACTCAAAGGGCAATGGAGAGGGCAGGGCTATGCTCGGAGTGTCTCTGCGTGATCGAATCAGAAATGAAGAGTTTTGCAGGAGAACGAAAGTAACCGACATAGCCCTAAGAATTGCCAAACTTAAGTGGCAGTGGGCGGGTTACATTACTCGCATGGCCGATGTGGCAGTAAAGTTCTGAAGTGGCGACCGCGTACTGGAAGGCGTAGCGTGGGTAGGCTCCACGCAAGGTTTTCCGACGACCTGGTGAAGGTCGCGGGAATCCGCTGGATGCGGAAGGCGCAGGACCGGTCGTTGTGGCGATACTTGGGGGAGGCCTATGTTCAGCAGTGGACATCTTTCGGCTGAAATGATGATGATGATGAGTAGGATGGAATGATGGCACCATTGGTGAGCTTCTGTGGAATACGCCACGGGTTTGAAATACGCAACATGTATTAGTATTATTGTCGCATAGTTGTTCATAGTTTGGGTGTTGGCTACATGTAGGATTTGTGTCTGTTAACGCTCTCATGTTATAGGAGAACTAGGGTTCTCCAATAACATGAGGTAAAAGGTTAAAGGTAGGCCTTACCCTGCGTACCCTGGTGTAGGGCATCGGAAAAATACATTCACCTATTGGGGTTAGCGATAGGATCAAATGAAGCACGAATGAGGCAGTGTAATAGCCGAAACTTTGAACATGACAGGTATGATCTTAACTTAAAGTCGGTGGCTGCTATATTGCATTTCGCTAAATACTATAAATTCCATTCGCTTGCATAAAAAAACGCCAACCCACCGCTAAGCGTGGCGATTATGGCATATCCCCCCCTTGCTCGGGGGAGGTCTATATCCAGAAGTGGACGTCTTTCTGCTGAAATGATGATGAGGCCCGTGCCCAGCAGTGAGACAGTAATGGGCTGGTTATGTTATGTTAATCTGATTTTAGTTATTATTGTTATAAATTTTTTGCGTGCCACTTATGGCAAAATATGTGGAAACTAACTGTGACTCTTTATCCATCTGTCTGCTGGACCCGTATTTTTTGCGAAATAAATTATTCTTATTCTTAAAAAACAGCCGTTGTTTTTTTCATTATTCTTAATAAAATGTATTCTAAATATGTTAGTATGAACTCATTCGAGTTTTACCGTAGTTACATCAATAATCCTATTGTCCTAAACGTCATTTAAGCCAATAAAAATTATATTCAAAAAGCGCTTCAATTGCCGTGATAAATAGATTATTCTTTATTTTACACACATAATTTATATAGCTAAAATTAATTTAGTTATAAGATTACGAAACTAACTTAGCTTATTAGCTTTGTTTTTTTGTATAAGCGGTACGCACCTGTCATTGTGTGATTAATTTCCCACCCGTAAATATTTGAAAGTAACTCTGTCTGTCTGTTTTTTACCTCAACACGTCTAAATCACTGAACCGATTTTGATGAAACTTGGTACCGAGGTATTCTGGAACCAGGAGAAGGACATACGGTATTTTTATTTGCGATAAACGACATCCACGCGAGCTAAGCCGCGGACGACCTCTTATAATATAATATTATCTTCAAAGTTATCCTACTGTTCAATAAATTTACAATGGTATGATTTATCAGAGTCATGTCGATGAGCAGTGATAGATTAGCAGTCCACTCGCCCCACTACGAAACAGTAATTTTCTCACGGTCTATATTGAGACTAAAATCTAGATTCAACTTGTTAAGTTTATTATTCTTTGTAACAGTGATTAAGGGTTAATTGGGTTCTTAAGTGTTATTTAATGAAGTATGTTACAAGGCTGTGGAAATATATTTTTATTGTACGTTTTAGTTTTTAGTCTACAATTATGTATGTAAGGTCTTTTATTAGAATTTGTTTCGTAATTATTCTTAACAATCTAGGGAACTTTCGAGTCTGATGGAAGAGATTTTTTTAGAAATAAGCAATACCATTGTACTTGTATTTTCCTAAACTAATTTTTTGTGTAACATTCTGTGTGCACAAATAGTTAAATAAATGAACTACCTACTGATTTGATACCTTTCCAACATATAGCTAAGCGAGGAAGCTAAGAGATGAGCGAGAAAATCCACGAATAGCGAAGCTGCGCTGTACCAGGCTACCACAATAAAGCAACCCTATAGGTGGATTTTTCTCCTCCCTTACCGCTTAGCTTCGTCTATCGACCATACAGCCCATAGACGCCTTATAACAGGCAACAGATGACTATCAACAAATCTGACTAATAGATCTGATTTAGGTTGCCGCTATTGGCCAGTTAAAAACTTCAAATACGTTTTGACCGCTTATGTGAGCCGTAAATTCTTCTGCGTTAGCGAATAGCTAAATAACCACCTTGGGAGGGCCAATCGGATTGCAGTGTCACGCTTTATCGTACCTGAGCTAGTTGACATAATTTATTGTACACATTATATTCAACGGTGCCGGACGTAAAGAATTTCACCACCCTCCATCTTCTCATGGGTGTCGTAAAAGGCGACTAAGGGATTCACCAGAGGATGGGCAGCAGCGTTCTCTGAGTATTTAACCAACCAACTATGATCGCCAACCCGCCTGCCAAGCGTGGTGATTATGGCATATCCCACCCATTGGGGGAGGCCTATGTCCAGCAGTGGACGTCTTTTGGCTGAAATTATGATGATGATGATGATGATTATATTCAACAAAAGGTGTCTATTGGGCTTTATGGTCGATGGTTTCCCGCAAAGCTCTTATGGAAAGCCACCTTTAGACAGTTGTATTTCTTTGGCAGTCTTAAATTATGACCGATCTGATTTATTGTAATGGTCAGATAGTATGTATAACTAATGGAAGCTATTTGCACATCATAGATTGTTGCAATCAAACCTAGGTCAGTGCAAATAAATGCTGTAGATCTAATTCAAGCTCTCTGTCATTAAAATAAATGGATTACTACTGTTTATTGATGTTTTGCTTTGATTGTTGCTTTTTAAATTTGTTCTGGACTCAATAAAATTAATTATGAAGAGTAAATAAAATAATCTTTATTTCAGATAAGTGGATATCATCAATAGCCTGTTAGTATAAAGAAATAATTAACTTATAACTATGGTTAGTGAAGCTTAATACTACTAATACTTAGTAACCGAGACTGAAATAAAAAAATTCTTTCTTTCTTTCTTTCTAATCAGCTCGTGATGCATCTTTGGATTACTGCATTTATTAACAGAGAGTCGTACCTCCCTGCTATGGTCTTCAGGATGGAGTTGGAGTTGGCCCACACTCTGTAGAGCAACGAGGCCGACTTCTGTCGGACGAAAAAAATTTACAAAAAGTAAAAGGCAAGACTTTGTGGACTTGATCGTCTCATTGGTTCTGTGGTTCGGTTCTTGGACCATGAGTTTCATTCTTAGATACAGTTATGAGATTTTCCTGGAAAAGGGAAAGTTTACTAAGGGCCTTTGCAATAATTTTCATTTTTTTTTTTTTATTATAAATCCTAAGCCTTTTCCCGGAAGGGTCTGGAGGACTACTCTCGTTCGACGAACGACGAACGATGTACGAACTATCGTTGCGATTGATACGTATACAATAAATATAGGTACATAAAAAAGGCACAACATAGATTGTCTACGATTCAGTCGTATACGATTGACCGGAGCACAGAAAGACAATCGTCGAAACACGATCATCGCAGGCGATACCGGAACGATAGTTAATCGGAGTTATAACGTAGTGATTACTCTTATATACTCTTTGATCGGGGTAGCAAATTATGCGATGAATGTTACGATTCATCGAATATCCTTGAACGCGAGTATACCCCCTGAGACGCATAGTTACGTTATTCATCGGCCTTATAATTGTGTCAGTGATCACTTTGTCTACAAAGATAATTATTTATTTATTTATGCACAACAGGGTACAAAGGCGGTTTTAACGCCATAGGCGTTCTCTACCAGACAACCTTAGGGTAATGCATAGGAATAATATAAGATAATAGAATAAGGTAGATGCACCAGTAAAGTACCTAGTAAAATATGTTTCGTTATAATAACTTCTTAGGTTTTCGCGATTACTACACATTATAATAAAACATAGTTTAACCGGATTAAATCGCGTATATAATTTAAATTGGTTTCCCTGACGTTTCGAAAGCTTTGCAGCATTTCGTGGTCGCAGGTAGACTAAGATGACAATCGTCTTTACAGATATTTCTAAAAAAATATTTTAATCTACCGTACAATATTTATTAATTAAAATCGTTTCGATGCACGCAATAATCACTCACAATATCATTATCTTTTACAGTGTTGCGTGCTGTTTGGGACTTGATTATGCATCGAAACGATTTTAATTAATAAATATTGTACGGTAGATTAAAATATTTTTTTAGAAATATCTGTAAAGACGATTGTCATCTTAGTCTACCTGCGACCACGAAATGCTGCAAAACTTTCGAAACGTCAGGGAAACTAATTTAAATAATATACGCGATTTAATCCGGTCAAACTTTGTTTTATTATAATGTTTCGTTATGTTTAATTATCTTACTAGGTATATATTTCAATACAATCTGCAATTTGAATCGCCTATTTCCCGAAAAGGGGTAATTGTACTCATCATTATGAACAACTTTTACTATGGGACTAACCCTCAAATCACGAAAAAAAAATCAGTTAGTCCCTAAATTTTATCGATTTAAATGAACACAAATGACTAACTGATTTTTTTTTCGCGATTTCAGCGTTGTCAACATGTATATTTCAGTGTCCAGTTAGAAATAATTATTTGTATAACCTACAAACACAGAC
This sequence comes from Asteroscopus sphinx, assembly GCA_949699075.1. Lineage (NCBI taxonomy): Eukaryota > Metazoa > Arthropoda > Insecta > Lepidoptera > Noctuidae > Asteroscopus > Asteroscopus sphinx. The sequence continues at coordinate 11,253,518 of OX453022.1, read as the reverse complement.
ATAGTAAAAAAATATAGACGAATTACTGCTAAAAATCATAATGAAGCCAACAAAACCATGCTCCTCCGTGTACAAACCGGCGCTCATGCACACACATGCACCTGAAGGATATTTGTTTTCGCGATGCTTATTGGACGATGCCGCAACATGTGTACTGACAGCGGTGAGCACGGTTTGAGGTGCATGTGAGTGTATAAGCGCTGGTTTGTACACAGAGGAGCACGGTTTTATTGGCTTCACTACGATTGTTCGCATAACATGACATAACATCACGCCTGTATTTCCCCGAAGGGGTAGGCAGAGGTGTAATAGTACACCCACATTTCGCCAGTTATGTTATAGTCCCATGTAATAGGGGGTGAGCCTATTGCCATTAACCGGGCACAAATCCATACTCCGGGCTGCTAATGAGAATTTCCTAATGAAAAAACCCAATAACACTTTGCCCGACCCGGGAATTGAACCCAGGACACCACGCTCAGCAGTCGCGCTTGCGACCACTAGACCAACGAGGCAGTCGATTGTTCGCAGGACTTTGTTTATATATTTTACTGTCTGTGCCTACAAACAACTTTTTGATAAAGCTCTTTCAGGATGATTTTAACTTGTTCACGCTTCGTTACACAAACTAACTACACTGGACAATAAAGGTTTTCTTAGTTTTTTTATTATTATTATTATATTTCCTTTTATACATTTTTCAAGCACTTTGTGTTCAATTCAGAACTCTTTGTTCATAAAGTTAGTTATCTTTCCAACGTTTATAATACGCCAAAGCTGCATAATTTATTAAGTAAATTAAGCACGTTTTACATTGTGTTCCGTCTCTTTCTGAATTTAAAGTAATCATATTTTTTTTTTACCAGAATTATCAGATGTTCAAAAGCTGATTATCAATGTGTGCCAGAATTATAAGATATTCAAAAGTCAAATATCAATGTGTGCCAGAATTGAGGGTCATAAAAATGGATTCATGTTTTACGATTTTTCCAAAACTATTATAACAAGTATTGTTATGATTATGTTACACCAATTTTATTGAGCCATATTTAGAAGCAAAAAAATATTAGAATTGGAAGTTCCTTGATGGTGGGTGTAGTCCATTAACTCGCATCAAGCCAGCGCTGTAGACTAAGGCCTCGAACACTTCTTATTCTAAGAAGAGGCCCGCGCCCAGAAGAGAGACAGTACCTAATGGCCAAACTAACCAAATTCCATAAAAATGTTATACATTTTTTATGGAATTTGGTTAGTTTGACTGTAAGGATATTTTAAACAGGCATCTACGCGTCTTTAGCTATTATAAAAGTGTATATTCAGAGAAACCATTATAAGTATGATCACTGAAATTATAAGTTACATACACAATAAGACCTTTTTCGCAATCCAATTTCAGAGTTTAATTCAAATTGAAGCCAAACTCAAACAAACGCAGATTGTTTTAGCTGATCCGGACTTTTGGGAACACAGTATTATGGTAAATATTAAAATAAATATCCTAAAATCTGGAGTATGATGGATATTCCAATTAATTTTGTTATGATATAAAACAGCTTATAAAGGTACTTTTTAGAAAATAATAACATCAATAATAAAGATATACTTAAACAGGAAACTGGAACAGGAAAACAGGGACTGGACCAATTTAAAAGATATTTCATAAACTGAATAAGAAGAATATGAATACACTTGGCCTCTCTAGACAGTGGTCTAAATAGACAATTTTGACATTTTTTGGGGGCTTCTAGAAATAATTTATATCAACATAAACAAAAACATAAGGACATAATTATATAAGGGCAGTATAGTAAAAGCCCCAGTAACCGACAGTGCCCCATTGTTCGGCAAAAAAACCAACTTCAGAAAATAAGAGCAAAATTATAATTTGGTATACGGTTAAATATTATCTAAAAAACATTGAACTGTTAGATAGTGCACCAAAAGTACGTAAAAATTATCACGAAACCAAATATGTATTTAATAAAAAATACTTGTGATCGTTCCTTAAAGTGTCGACAATTAGGGACGTTACGTAGTAGAGCTCCTTTGTGAAAGAGTTCGTCCGGGGAAGTACTACCACTGTACCTACTTCTCCGCCAAATAGTGTTGCTTGCATTGCTGTGTTTCGGTCTCAAGGGCACCCGTAGTGCCGGTGAAATTACAATCACATGAGACTTTCCATCTTCATGTCTTAGTTTGGCGAACCGACTTGCGGTACCTTTAAGGCAACAGCCTAGGTGGTATTGAAGTTGTTATAGGAAAAGGTAACCGCTTAACATCAGGTGGACCTTTGGCTCGTTTCGCCATCCAATAACTGTAAAGACGCTTGTCATCTTAGTCTACCTGCGACCACGAAATGCTGCAAAGCTTTCGAAACGTCAGGAAAACCAATTTAAATAATATACGCGATTTAATCCGGTTAAACTTTGTTTTATTTGTCCCGATTGGTGGTTGAGCGTATGATATGCAGTACTACTGCATATGATTGGTGAACGGGGGTATCCGGCTAATCGGTGTCTAGAGGCTTTGGTCTGTGAAAGCAGGTCAAAGTAATAGTCACTCTTTACAGGATTCTGAAAACGACGATTGGTTTTTGAACCTATGTAAATAAATGATTGGTTTAGTTCAGATATAAATATGATTTATATTTCGAAAGAAAAAAAAACTGCTGTTTTTTTTATAATCTCAATCTTGTTTAGTTTTCAAAGGAAAATCTAGATAAAAATATTATAAGATTCTTCTAATAATTATGTTATTTTTATTTTATAGGTAGTAGGCGAAGCGAGCTAAAGGCCCACCTTGATGCCCACCTGATGTACCTTTGCCCATAACAACTGCAATACCACCTAGGCTATTGCTTCAGAGTCGGTTCGCCAAACTGAGACATGAAAATGGAAAGTCTCATGTGATTGTAATTTCATTTAGAGCCTGTTAGACAAAATCAATAGCTTTCAACCTTTGTTGAGACAAAAGAGTCAAATATATAAAGGTAATCCGATATACATGAACATCCCGAAGGCTGGCTAATCATCCACTGCAAAACAACCCTTACCAACCTAATTGCTACGTCAGAGGATACTGGCGTTGCCATGGAGATGACATTTGATTAGGAATAAAAGCCTGGCACACACGATGCTTGTAGTGTTTTTTTCTAGATGGCATTTTGTTGCATCCCGTTTCGGCGATTTATAAAGTTCGTTCTAAGTATCAAAGGCTATATAAATCCTATAGGGTAGATATCGTGAGTATCATTAAAGGCAACATAGGTAAGGTATAAGGTTTCATATGGTTGGGACATTTACTTGCTAGTAGTAACATAATTATTCATAATCGAGACGGTTGTGCAATATACGTGGGACACTCAGAAAGTTTTGCGAAACTAAAAAAAATTGTTCTATACGTACATATATTTTTATCAAATCTTTTCAAAGTACTTTCCACCAGCCTCTATACCAGGCCCCTCAGAAAGTATTGCGAAAAAAAGTTTTTATATATGGGAGACTGGCCAGTTATAATGTTTTTCGAAAATATGATTATTTATAAGTAAAAATAAGTAAGTTCCAATTTCAAAATTTCCCTCCACATTTTTTGCGAGTTAATTCAAAGTATTGTGTCTCACTGAAATATGGATCTGCGCCGGGAACATTTTAGAGCTATGATTTTATACGATTTCAAGTGTCGCCTGAAACCGGATGAATCGTACGATAGACTTCAAATGGCATTCATGGATGAAGGCCCTTCCAAGGCAACCGTGTATCGTTGGTATAACGAATTCAAGCGCGGTCGACCAACTTTGGGGGATGACGAAAGAAGCGGTCGCCCTTTGACGGCTGTTACCGAAGAAAACGTGCTAGCAGTGAAAAATTTAATCCAAGACAATAGGCGAATTACATATCAGGAGATTCAACACATATTGAAGATTGGATCGGGAAGCGTTCACGAGATTCTACACAGCCATCTTCGCGTGAGGAGGATAGTATCACGCTGGGTGCCGCACAACCTCACCGATGCTCAGAAGCAGGCCCGGGTGGAATGGTGCCGTGATATGCTTAACAAATTTGAAGCAGGCTCGTCTCGGCGTGTTTACGACATCGTTACAGGTGATGAGTCCTGGATTTATCAATACGACCCAGAAACCAAGCGCCAGTCGACTGTTTGGGTGTTTCAAAATGAGCCAACGCCTACCAAAGTGAAGCGATCTAGAAGCGGGGGTAAGATTTTGATCGCTAGCTTTTTTAATTTGACTGGCCACTTGGTATCAATTCCCTTACGGGATCAAAGAAGCATTAATGCCGAATGGTATACTACCAAATGTTTGCCAGAAGTTTTCTCTGTTATAAGCAACAAGCGACCAAACACAGGGCTCCGCGGGCTACTGCTCCACCACGACAATGCACCTGCGCACACCGCACTCAAAACGAGGGACTTCCTGGACAGCACGCCAGTCAAACTCCTGGGTCACCCTCCTTACAGCCCTGATCTAGCACCGTGTGACTTCTTTTTATTCCCAAAAATAAAAAATCAGCTCAAAGGGATACAATTTTCGTCGCCGGAAGATGCGCTGGCTGCCTTCGAGCAGGCTGTAAACGAGGTGTCTGCGGCGGACTGGAAAAAGTGTTTTGAAAACTGGTTTAGGCGCATGAATCTTTGTATAGAGGCTGGTGGAAAGTACTTTGAAAAGATTTGATAAAAATATATGTACGTATAGAACAATTTTTTTTAGTTTCGCAAAACTTTCTGAGTGTCCCACGTACAAAGATTCATGCGCCTAAACCAGTTTTCAAAACACTTTTTCCAGTCCGCCGCAGACACCTCGTTTACAGCCTGCTCGAACGCAGCCAGCGCATCTTCCGGCGACGAAAATTGTATCCCTTTGAGCTGATTTTTTATTTTTGGGAATAAAAAGAAGTCACACGGTGCTAGATCAGGGCTGTAAGGAGGGTGACCCAGGAGTTTGACTGGCGTGCTGTCCAGGAAGTCCCTCGTTTTGAGTGCGGTGTGCGCAGGTGCATTGTCGTGGTGGAGCAGTAGCCCGCGGAGCCCTGTGTTTGGTCGCTTGTTGCTTATAACAGAGAAAACTTCTGGCAAACATTTGGTAGTATACCATTCGGCATTAATGCTTCTTTGATCCCGTAAGGGAATTGATACCAAGTGGCCAGTCAAATTAAAAAAGCTAGCGATCAAAATCTTACCCCCGCTTCTAGATCGCTTCACTTTGGTAGGCGTTGGCTCATTTTGAAACACCCAAACAGTCGACTGGCGCTTGGTTTCTGGGTCGTATTGATAAATCCAGGACTCATCACCTGTAACGATGTCGTAAACACGCCGAGACGAGCCTGCTTCAAATTTGTTAAGCATATCACGGCACCATTCCACCCGGGCCTGCTTCTGAGCATCGGTTAGGTTGTGCGGCACCCAGCGTGATACTATCCTCCTCACGCGAAGATGGCTGTGTAGAATCTCGTGAACGCTTCCCGATCCAATCTTCAATATGTGTTGAATCTCCTGATATGTAATTCGCCTATTGTCTTGGATAAAATTTTTCACTGCTAGCACGTTTTCTTCGGTAACAGCCGTCAAAGGGCGACCGCTTCTTTCGTCATCCCCCAAAGTTGGTCGACCGCGCTTGAATTCGTTATACCAACGATACACGGTTGCCTTGGAAGGGCCTTCATCCATGAATGCCATTTGAAGTCTATCGTACGATTCATCCGGTTTCAGGCGACACTTGAAATCGTATAAAATCATAGCTCTAAAATGTTCCCGGCGCAGATCCATATTTCAGTGAGACACAATACTTTGAATTAACTCGCAAAAAATGTGGAGGGAAATTTTGAAATTGGAACTTACTTATTTTTACTTATAAATAATCATATTTTCGAAAAACATTATAACTGGCCAGTCTCCCATATATAAAAACTTTTTTTCGCAATACTTTCTGAGGGGCCTGGTATTTGGTATTTGGTAGAGTATTTTGTATTATATTATCTGTGGTAGACACAAAACATAATTTTTATGCCATTATACTATAAGGGCAGTTACGCACTGCGCCCGATCCGAATACGAGAAAACACGTAGTCATAGTAGGTACTTTTTCTAGGAGTGGTTTGCACTGCATCGGATCTGAATCACATAATTTCTCACAGTATTTTTTCGAATTCGGATCGGACGCAGTGCTTAACCGCCCTAAGTGTAAGGGCCTGTTTCACCACCACCGATAGGCATAAACTGCTAGATAAATTCGAAAACAGAACAAGATTTGTACGAAATTATCTGCTAGATAAGTTAACCGACACTTATCAGGGGGTGGTGAAACAGGGGGTCTACTCCCGTTCGACGATATTGGATAAATCGTACGATTCATCGCACAATTTGCTACTCCGGTCAACCATCGTTCCCTTATCGCATGCGATGATCGTGTTTTGACGTTTGTTTTTCTCATCTCCGGTAAATTGTATACGACTGTGAACCGTAGACTATCTTAATTGTGCCTTTTTTATGTGCCTATCTTTATTATGTAAGTATCAGTCGAAACGAAAGATCGTACTTCGTTTGTCGTTCATAAAACGCGAGTAGACCTACAGGCCCTAAGTCATCATCGTCATCATTTCAGCCGAAAGACGTCCACTGCTGGACATAGGCCTCCCCCAAGTATCACCACAACAACCTTTCCTGCACTTTCCGCATCCAGAGGATTCTCGCGATCTTCAACAGGTCGTCGGTCCACCTTACATCAGGCCCTAAGTATTGTAGCGATTTTAGAAGATACAGTATGCATAATAATTTCTTAGGTTTTCGCGAGATAATGCGGTTAAACTTTGTGTTATTATAATACAGTATGCATTTGAGTTTTGTTTGCAGTAGATGTCCAAAATCCTGCGCTTACAAAAATGCGAAATGCATTTGGACATCACTTTCGTGTGCAAAAATACGTTAGGTATCTGCCTAACCTACACATACCAATAAGCCTCACTAGTGTTGGGCACCTAGCAATATATCACAACAAAAAATTATAAGATCGAAATTCTGTGTTCCAAACTTGGACGAATATTCGTCCAAGGTTCCAAAACGATTAATTTTGGATATATAAATCGAAAGGATGTTAGAAATATCGTGTGTGCCAGACGTAATAGTGACATTTAGATTCCAAGATATTCATAAATACAACATTGTGGGAAGTGGTTTCATATCCATAGCTACGGAAGAACTGACGAGTATGAATTAATTGAATACATCGCAGGATGAATTAAATACGGTTGACATCCTTAAGGGGTAATTAACGCTTTAGGCGGAAACAACCGTAACATTCAAATTAATTTGCCAGAGTATCTCACAGATGAAGACATCCCTGGTTAAAATTACTTACAGTTTCATTTTCAAAACGTGAATAAAGGCATAAATCATAGCATTTCCTTATTTAAGTAAATGCTATGTACTTTATATTATTATATTTAGGTACTAGCAGTGACTTTTCCCGCGTAAAAAGTTTCAACATGCCTCGTATAATGCTTCCCGTCGTAGTTTTCAGAAAAGAAAAATACGTATTTCGCTATTATTATTTAATTTGAAGCGTATTTTTGTCAAGTCCAAGTGAGTTCATGACCCCAAGAAGATTTTTCATAGATAATTTAACACCTCTTTTTTACCCTGATCAAGTTAAATTTTCTAAAAATTCAAAAACATGTAATTTATTAATTGCATTAAAGATTATCTAAATTTAGTTTCGACTCAATCTAGCCACGCAATAATATTCTCCTACATAAAATTTACAACTCTATTGCACCCTCTTTTGGGAGTAATTTTTTTTCAAATAAAAATTAATAACTATATGGCTGTAAATATGTACCATCATCAACTGGGCCTATCGCAGTCCAGTGCTGAACATAGGCCTCTCCCAAGTTGCGCCACAACACTCGGTCCTCTGCCTATCGAGTCTTGATTATACCAGGCCCCTCAGAAAGTATTGCGAAAAAAAGTTTTTATATATGGGAGACTGGCCAGTTATAATGTTTTTCGAAAATATGATTATTTATAAGTAAAAATAAGTAAGTTCCAATTTCAAAATTTCCCTCCACATTTTTTGCGAGTTAATTCAAAGTATTGTGTCTCACTGAAATATGGATCTGCGCCGGGAACATTTTAGAGCTATGATTTTATACGATTTCAAGTGTCGCCTGAAACCGGATGAATCGTACGATAGACTTCAAATGGCATTCATGGATGAAGGCCCTTCCAAGGCAACCGTGTATCGTTGGTATAACGAATTCAAGCGCGGTCGACCAACTTTGGGGGATGACGAAAGAAGCGGTCGCCCTTTGACGGCTGTTACCGAAGAAAACGTGCTAGCAGTGAAAAATTTAATCCAAGACAATAGGCGAATTACATATCAGGAGATTCAACACATATTGAAGATTGGATCGGGAAGCGTTCACGAGATTCTACACAGCCATCTTCGCGTGAGGAGGATAGTATCACGCTGGGTGCCGCACAACCTCACCGATGCTCAGAAGCAGGCCCGGGTGGAATGGTGCCGTGATATGCTTAACAAATTTGAAGCAGGCTCGTCTCGGCGTGTTTACGACATCGTTACAGGTGATGAGTCCTGGATTTATCAATACGACCCAGAAACCAAGCGCCAGTCGACTGTTTGGGTGTTTCAAAATGAGCCAACGCCTACCAAAGTGAAGCGATCTAGAAGCGGGGGTAAGATTTTGATCGCTAGCTTTTTTAATTTGACTGGCCACTTGGTATCAATTCCCTTACGGAATCAAAGAAGCATTAATGCCGAATGGTATACTACCAAATGTTTGCCAGAAGTTTTCTCTGTTATAAGCAACAAGCGACCAAACACAGGGCTCCGCGGGCTACTGCTCCACCACGACAATGCACCTGCGCACACCGCACTCAAAACGAGGGACTTCCTGGACAGCACGCCAGTCAAACTCCTGGGTCACCCTCCTTACAGCCCTGATCTAGCACCGTGTGACTTCTTTTTATTCCCAAAAATAAAAAATCAGCTCAAAGGGATACAATTTTCGTCGCCGGAAGATGCGCTGGCTGCGTTCGAGCAGGCTGTAAACGAGGTGTCTGCGGCGGACTGGAAAAAGTGTTTTGAAAACTGGTTTAGGCGCATGAATCTTTGTATAGAGGCTGGTGGAAAGTACTTTGAAAAGATTTGATAAAAATATATGTACGTATAGAACAATTTTTTTTAGTTTCGCAAAACTTTCTGAGTGTCCCACGTACATATTTACAAACGTTTTTTTTTGCGGTCAAACGAAATCCTATTATACAGGATGGAATTTTGTAATGAAAGTACTCTTAATACTGTATATAGAAAATTTCACTCAAAGAAAACATTCATTTATTTTTGAATAGAAAGAAAACTGCATTCAAAGATTTTCGAAAATTTGCTTGCCACTCCCGGGAATCGAACCGACTAAAATCTGTAAAAATTACATCCTGTAATTTTATTGCATTGATCGTTAGGATCAATTATAAGGAATAAATCCCTTTTAAAAACTTAACATAACATAACATCACGCCTGTATTTCCCCGAAGGGGTAGGCAGAGGTGTATAGCACACCCACATTTCGCCAGGTATGTTTTTTTTTATTTTTTTTTATTTTTATTGTTGCACAAACAGGTTACAGGCATGATAATTACAAATGTATATGCATAAATTAACAAATATTGTACTGCTGGTACTTAAAAAAGGAAACCCTGAGCTATAAGTACCAGCAATCTTAAGGCAAACCTAGACCAACGCGAGCTATCTCTAACCCAGAGTCAAATTTGTTTTAGATTTTCACACAAATTTAACATTGTTCAAGGCTTGACCTTGGGGCACGAAATAGCCCTCGCCTACTCAAGTGGGCCCTATTGACAAAGTGATGCTTTATGCAAAAATATTACACAGTGCAGACATGTTTAGATAAAGTTACCAAAATAACAAAAATATTTTTTTTGGGAAAAACAAATCATAAAAGATTATTAAGTAGGTACCTAATGTTTCCAAAATTCGTTCGCTTAAAACTAGTAAACTTTATATATAAAGTAGTGTGGTAATTGTGTATGTGTGTGTATGTGAGTGAGGGGGTGTGATGTGTGAGTGCATGTATAGTTGGTATATTGTAATGTTTGCTTATCGTGTATGCAAATACGTACTTAAACGGCTAGCTATGTAACTGGATGAAGAAGTTTCTCAGTATCATCATAGGTAAGTTTTGAGAGCCGGTCTATGACAGAGATTTTACATTCATGTTTATTTTTTTTATTAATTCTTAATATTTTGTTAACCTCGATATATAAGTAGCATCCCAAGAAACAAAAAAATCTCTGACTAAAGGAAGTCCTGCGGGTTTCACCTAAGGGAAGCATAAACCTACTAGTGGCCTGATTTCGTAAAGTTGAAGAAAATTGACAGCAATTTGTGATTAATTTATGTTGCCTTAAGATAATTTGAGCAATAAAAAGTTGGCGCACCGTACCATATAGACCATCTTCAAAACCGTAGGGTCCGCGACATGTCTCAGATGTTTAAAAATATAGATGAGTTTTCGGATTCGCCCTGTCATTAGTTCTATATGAGGTACAAAGTTTAACCTTTCATCTATGATAACTCTTAGATATTTGATAGAAGCAGCATTTTGTAGTTTAGTACAACTACACATAGAACTTGTTGTGTGATTATGGGCGGTGATGTAAAATTAGCTTTTTTCAAATTCCTTTGGTTTTCGGATACTAAATACAAGATATTACTAAATACAAGTTATAGTCCTATGTAATAGGGGGCGAGCCTATTGTATAAATCTAAAAACTTGATAAATTAGATGAAAGGAAAACCATGAAAGCTTGCCTTATAAATTCAATGAGTCAACTTAAAGCTCTTTAACTCAAAGATCCATCTGTTTACTTGTGTTAGTAAATTAATTAATAATTATCATTGACGTCATTTATCCATTAAAATGACGAATTACTATTTAGATAAGACGATTGCAATTGTACATGTATACTGTAAATATTTTGCTGAATTTGGGTCCTGTATACAACGTGTTATTGAAATAACTGAAAACCTCTAAAGGGGTCATTGTACTCGTCAGTATGAACAAGTTTTACTATGTGACCAAACCTTAAATCGCGAAAAAAATCAGATGTTCCCCTACATTTGTGTTCACGTAAATCGACAAAATGTAGGTAATGAACAACCAATGATTTGGAACACTTTCTGTACACACACGACGGCATTTTAGTTTTTATTTGTCACCGGTCACGCTCGGCGCCTTCAACTCAACCTATCGCAGTCCACTGCTGGACATAGGCCTCTCCCAAGTTGCGCCACAACGCTCGGTCCTCTGCCTTCCGCATCCAGTCCCCCCCAGCCACGTCCTTTAGGTCGTCGGTCCACCTGGCAGGGGGGCGCCGCACGTTGCATTTGCCGATTCGCGGTCTCCACTCAAGGACTCGTCTGCTCCAGCGGCCATCGGTCCTTCGACAGACATGGCCAGCCCACTGCCACTTCAGCTTACTGATCCTACAAGCTATGTAGGTCACTCCGGTTCTTCTCCGGATAATCTCGTTACGGATTTTATCCTTCAAAGAAACTCCAAGCATAGCTCGCTCCATAGCTCGCTGAGCGACTTTGAATTTGTGGACTAGCCCAACTGTCAGTGCCAACGTCTCGGCACCGTAAGTCATGACTGGCAGGACGCACTGGTTGAAGACCTTTGTCTTCAAACTTTGCGGTATAGGCGACGAGAAGACTCGGCGAAGTTTGCCAAATGCTGCCCAGCTCAGACATTGGCTGATCCTTCTGTTGGCTTCTTTCTCGAAGTTGTGTCTACCAAGCTGAATTGCCTGCCCTAGGTAGACGTATTCCTTTACAACTTCGAGTGCCGACCCTTCGACGAATATTGGCCTCGGCATGACATGCATATTGAACATGTCTTGTCCAGATTCATGCCGCTCGGCGCCTTACTTGTCGCGGATTAATAGAAAATCGGCCCAATTAGGATGTTTTCGAGTCTTTAGATTATAAGCGCTAGTTACATACCTGTATTTTTAAATATCATTGGGAACAGCAGTTTTTTTTTGCGATTTCAGTTTTGGTCCCATAGTAAAAGTTGTTTATACTGATGAGTACAATGACCCATTATGAGGTTTTCAGTTATTTCAATAACACGTTTTAAAAGAATTGCTTCAAGTTCCTTGACAATCACGTAACTTAAATCAGAGTGAAGATGTAATCGAGTGTTACAAATCAACGGACGCATAGCTGTCGTAATGTTATGAGTTCCTGGTACATTTAATGAGTGATACCATAACAATTCCATAATCTTCAATAGCCCATAGCTGGACATACATAAATACTTATACGATTAAGTTTCAGACAAAATAATAAGATAGAGGGAACGTGTAGACCTACCGAATGAAGCCGGAAAGAGGAATAAAAAATGTTAAAGGAGTATCTAATAGGGTGCATTATATTTCATAGACTAGTTATTCGTATGTATTATTAGCAGATGCTAAATGTACAATACCTTTTGAATGATGTGAGTCCCTACTTTTTAGGGTTCTGTAGTTCCTACAAGGAACCCTTATAGTTTCGTCATGTCCGTCCGTCTGTCCGTCTGTCCTAATCCTTTACAGCTTAATAACTTCTACAGATAAAAAAATAAGTAAATGAAATTTTGTTAAAAATAGTATACATATAAATCTCAATTTTATAAGAATGAAAAATTCGTGATTCAATATTTTAGGGGTGGTGCCCATACATGTGAAATGGGGATGAAAATATTTTTTTCGCTGCACTCCCTCGTGTGTGGTATCATTGAATAGGTCTACTAAAATGAAGGTAATGTTTGTGACATCACTTTTTTATCAGGTGTAACATCTGCGAAATACAGCCCGCCAAAGTGGCCTACAATGTGTCCCCCCCTGCCATTTCTAAACTGTGCAACGTAGAAACTTATAATCTTCCACGTTGATAGACCTTTATAAAAAATCTCTTTTAAAATTATTTTGAGTATAATGTGATTATAAACTTTCAACTTATAGAGAGAAACTTGAAAAATACTTAAGACGTCCTAGTTCAAAATTCATTGACCTTAGAGAAAAATATCTTACCAAATAATGCTCCTTTAGTTACTTTCTATTTAAAAAAAATCACAAGAAGTAATTTTGTGTTATGTTGATTCTTAAATTTGGCGCTATACAGCGCCATCTAGCGGCTACTAACAACACTCTCTGAGTCGCCATTGCTTTTGTCTATTGCAAAAACTAAAATAGCCATGATTAATGTTCCATTTGTTTGTAATTACACCTAAGTAGGTGGAACGGAAGGAACCCTATAATACTGAGCATGGCCCGACATGCTCTTGGCCGGTTTTTATTCTTTAACGTTTTAATTTCGCCAATGTTACCTCATATACATCTTTGTGCAGCTGACTTGCTTACCCTTGAGTAGAAGAATTACTACCACAACTACCATACAATACAAACCTATATCCAAACATGTTATATCGTTTTATTAGGTACTAAAATTACCTACCATACCATGACAACACCGCAAAATCTTATCTGCAGAAAGTAAACACAATGTTACCAGTTTACGAGAAAACAAGTGAAATTAATGGATCGAGGCTACGCAGCATGTCTGGGTGTAACATTATCTGAGTTGCGATCTAACTGGAAAATCTATCTGACTGCACATAGAATGAATAAGCCTAAGTTTTGTTCATTATGTAGTTCGTATTTAGTAGTGAGTGATTTAAGGACAATGTTCTCCTATGGCGCTTAGTCTGACCATTAAAAATCGATCTCGTACAACTAAACTCAGTATATTAGAAGGAGAATAAAATGCGCTTTCCTAGGGAAGGTGACAATTTTTTTAAATCGTTTTTATTAGGAAACTCGAAACTTTTTCAAGAAATGAATAAATAAATATCTTTGGGACATTTTTACACAGCACCATCTAGTCCCAAACTAAGCAGAGCTTGTGGGGTACTAGACAATGGATATAATACTTAAATACTCTTTTTTTTTTTTTAATACATACTTATAATACATAAGCAACACCCGGACCAACACAAACACTTAGGTATGTTCATAACACAAATATTTGAGTCCTGTGGGAACCGAACCCAGGACCTCGTTATCAGCAGTCCGACACTCGAACCACTAGACCACAGAGGTCGTCAAGAAAAATAAGCAACAGTGAAAAAACCAATAAAATATTCAATAAAATGTCCAAGTAAAAAGCAATTTTAATTGGTTCACTAGACAGAGACAGCGCTATCAAAGTATGACGTCATTTTTCAAAGCCTTCATAGAAACTTGACATCTCTCTGTACAATGTCCGTTTAGCACGACAAGGACAGAATCTCCGTGCATCTCTCTCATTTTTTCATGGATTTTATTATTATTTACACAAATGTTGTCGTTTCTGTACCTTCTTTTAAATAACATAACATTTTTGGTATATTTTAACAGTAGTCTACTCCCGGATTGTCACCAGCTATTTTCACTTTTAAGTATTTGATATTTTCAATTCAATTCGAGGTTAGTTTCGAGAAAATAACCGATTTAGAAGTATGACGGTAACGGTAGATTTTCGCGTTGAAGGGCTATGGGTATATGAGTTATAGTGTTCATTATTAGTAGTTTATGAAACTGTTGCATAATAGGGGTTATTAAAACACGAGTGTGAGTTTAAAAACCGAGCCGTAGGCGAGGTTTTTAATAGTATCACACGAGTGTTTTAATACCTAATTATGTCAGTTTCATACACTATTTTATCTACACTCATACAATTTTAAATAAAATACCAAAGTCAAAATCTTGGTAACATTGTCGTTGTTTTTCTTGATTTCTCTGGTAAAAGATTGTTCGTCATTTACGTTGCTGCATCCAGAAATTCAGGCGAGGTCATATTCTCCTCAGTTCAGTATCACTGCTGTAGTCAGATATTTTTGCCCAGAATAAAACTTTCGACACACAAAACCATAATAATAACGTAAAAAATAACAATAAATTTACAAGCAACGATGTCCAAATCCAGTAGGCCGTGGCGCGCGGCCGCGCACGCGCGCTGGTGCGCGCCTACACAGATGATAAAATATAGTCTGGCGAAAACATTATAATCGGAACTAATTTTCTATCCTTGTCAGGATTCCGTCAATCTCTGTTTTATCGTACAAAAAATATGCCTGTAAACACTTAAATATAATTAAAAGCAATAAGACAATCAAAAGTTCTGCCAAAATCGCGATTTTAAAGGATAAAAAATTTCAATGTATGACAAGTGGCGCCATCCTGAATTTTGTGTACTCATTGGTGCCAAACTGTACGACTGCTAAAAAAAAGGTTTGAAAACTCCTTGGTTAGGTCGAAGTGGCATTAAAAACTCCTTAGTTAGGCTGAAGTGTGCGGTTATGGAAAAAAAATTAAATTACCGCATTGTTTTGTTCAGCAAACTGTATCGTAATGAAACTTTTTAAATTCATAACAGGTGCATGTGCGTAAAGTATGTCATTATGACATTACTTTCGAGTTCATAATTCGAATTTTACGATACGAGTGTAGATAAACATATTTATAATATCCTAAAGTATGATAATAAGAAGCATGCTAGTACCAGGCCCCTCAGAAAGTATTGCGAAAAAAAGTTTTTATATATGGGAGACTGGCCAGTTATAATGTTTTTCGAAAATATGATTATTTATAAGTAAAAATAAGTAAGTTCCAATTTCAAAATTTCCCTCCACATTTTTTGCGAGTTAATTCAAAGTATTGTGTCTCACTGAAATATGGATCTGCGCCGGGAACATTTTAGAGCTATGATTTTATACGATTTCAAGTGTCGCCTGAAACCGGATGAATCGTACGATAGACTTCAAATGGCATTCATGGATGAAGGCCCTTCCAAGGCAACCGTGTATCGTTGGTATAACGAATTCAAGCGCGGTCGACCAACTTTGGGGGATGACGAAAGAAGCGGTCGCCCTTTGACGGCTGTTACCGAAGAAAACGTGCTAGCAGTGAAAAATTTAATCCAAGACAATAGGCGAATTACATATCAGGAGATTCAACACATATTTAAGATTGGATCGGGAAGCGTTCACGAGATTCTACACAGCCATCTTCGCGTGAGGAGGATAGTATCACGCTGGGTGCCGCACAACCTCACCGATGCTCAGAAGCAGGCCCGGGTGGAATGGTGCCGTGATATGCTTAACAAATTTGAAGCAGGCTCGTCTCGGCGTGTTTACGACATCGTTACAGGTGATGAGTCCTGGATTTATCAATACGACCCAGAAACCAAGCGCCAGTCGACTGTTTGGGTGTTTCAAAATGAGCCAACGCCTACCAAAGTGAAGCGATCTAGAAGCGGGGGTAAGATTTTGATCGCTAGCTTTTTTAATTTGACTGGCCACTTGGTATCAATTCCCTTACGGGATCAAAGAAGCATTAATGCCGAATGGTATACTACCAAATGTTTGCCAGAAGTTTTCTCTGTTATAAGCAACAAGCGACCAAACACAGGGCTCCGCGGGCTACTGCTCCACCACGACAATGCACCTGCGCACACCGCACTCAAAACGAGGGACTTCCTGGACAGCACGCCAGTCAAACTCCTGGGTCACCCTCCTTACAGCCCTGATCTAGCACCGTGTGACTTCTTTTTATTCCCAAAAATAAAAAATCAGCTCAAAGGGATACAATTTTCGTCGCCGGAAGATGCGCTGGCTGCGTTCGAGCAGGCTGTAAACGAGGTGTCTGCGGCGGACTGGAAAAAGTGTTTTGAAAACTGGTTTAGGCGCATGAATCTTTGTATAGAGGCTGGTGGAAAGTACTTTGAAAAGATTTGATAAAAATATATGTACGTATAGAACAATTTTTTTTAGTTTCGCAAAACTTTCTGAGTGTCCCACGTATTTAAATTGATTGCACATGGTAGCAAAGGAACTAGAAAATCATAGAAAATACAAAAAACTCTGTTGAACTTAATTTTAGAAAAACTGTTGCGTGTAATTATTATTAAAAAAATATATGTATAGGAGATTTTAAAAAACCGGCCAAGAGCATGTTGGACCATGCTCAGTATTATAGGGTTCCTTAAGTAGGTGTTACAAACAAATCAAATCGAATATTAATCACGGCTATTTTATTTTTTGCAATAGGCGGCAGCAATGGCGACTCAGAGAGTGATGTCAGTAGCCGCTAGATCGCGCTATACAGCACCAAATGTAATAGACGGCACTTGACGGCAGCATTGGCGACCCAGAGAGTGTTGTTAGACGCCGCTAGATGGCGCCAAATTTAAGAAGTGTGTCGTCAACATAACACAAAGTTAATTTTTGTGATTTTTTCAAATAGAAAGTAGCTAAAGGAGCATTATTTGCTATGATCATTTTTCTCTAAGGTCAATGACCTTTGAACTAGGACGTTTTAAGTATTTTTCAGTTTTCTCTCTATAACTCAAAAATTTATTATAAAATTATACTCGAAATAATTTTAAAAGAGAGTTTTTACAAAGGTCTATCAATGTGGAAGATTATAAGTTTCTACGTTGCATAGTTTAGAAATGGGAGGGGGGACACACATTGCAAGCCACTTTGGCAGGCTATATTTCGCAAATGGTACATCTGATAAAAAAGTGATGTATGAAACATTACCTTCATTTTAGTAGACCTATTCAATGATACCCCACAAGAGGGGTTGCAGCGAAAAAATATATTTCATCCCCATTTCACATGTCGCACACCCAGAACAACACTGTATTATGTCGAAAAATCTCAAAATTGAGTTATGTCTATGGAAGAATAGCCAAAAATTTGCCGCGCATACCACGAAGACAGGCATATTTCTATTTACAAAAATGTCCAACAGATGGCACGCTAACTCTCTATTGGTGAAGATGCGCTGCCAGAATCATACCACGAACACAAAACTATTTCTAGTTGCAACTTGTCCGCCTTAGAGAACAGCACCATACCCTTTACGCAACAGTGAATTATTTTGTGATAATGCACTGTTGTTGAATGTAGTACGAAAATTACTCCGAATTATTTAGTTTTAATTCAGTATTGGTGACTGTGCTTATACAACGTATTTGATACTATTTCGAAATCGTACTCTGTTGTTGACAAAGGTATGTCAGATTTTTTGGATTATTCCAAAATGGTTCAGTGTTGTTCGTAAAAGGTGAAAATCTGTGAAATGATGCACTGTTGATGGTAAATATAAATGATGTCCTAATATTATTAAAAAAACATAATAAATATATTTTTTATACGCAGAACTGTTACTTGAATTATATTTAAAAGAAATGTATTTACAATTTATGTTGTTCTTTATTTACAAGAAGATTAATCATCTTTTTTTGAGATAATGCACTATTGTTGAATTTGAAAAATTTGTAATTGTTATTTGGCAGATGATGAGGGGTTGTGGTCTCCTGTTAATTAAAAAGGCAATGCAAGCAACCACAGTAGAATCCTGACCTTCTGTTCAACAAAACAGCGTGGAAAAGGATAACTATTGTAGCATCAACCGATGAGAGATCAGCGTTGGCAGCATCAGCCGATGAAGAATATTTTACTCTGATACAATTTTTCTGCCTTTTAAACAAATACCTCGGCCTCTTTTAATCCCTAGAAGATTGTCTGCTTCTTCCACTTCGAACTCCTCGTCAGACTCCAGCTCGCCGCGCTCGCAGTCTAATAGACCGGGTCGTTCTACAGCGAATACTCAAGGAGATCCCAATTCTACTCCGACAAACGCACCATCAACTTCTTCTGCCATTCATACTGCTCCATCAGTGATCGAACCCAAGTTAAGTAGAAAGAGAATAAGAAATCCTGCTGGCTAGAAGTGTAAGATTGCTAAGAAAACTTTGCGGAATACAGGAAAAGCGTATGTTTCTTTAACAAACCTTACAAAACTGATCGCTTAGTATCAAATCCGGATTACTATTTTAATTTTGAAATAAATAACAACAGGATTAGGGCATGTTAAGAGTTTTTAAGGCTAATCTGAATATCTGTGATAGATATGATATTAAGTAGGTCTTAAAAGAACATGGACAAGACAAAGGTTATGTCGAATTCCTTTCTTAAACATAAGAGAATCTACACTCGAAGTTGTTGACGATTACCGAAAAAACACATAGGACAAACTGTCCAGTTAGGTAGGTAGGTCCAACTTCGAGAAAGAGGTCAATTGTCGAATCCAACCCAGTTGGGCAGCTTTCGGGAAGCTACGAAATATCTTCTCGTGCAAAATACCGCAGTGTCTCAAGACGAAATTCTTTGATCAGTGTGTATTGCTAGTATTTACTTACGGCACTGAAACGTGGTCGCTCACAATGGGCCTGATAAGAATGCTCAAAGTCACTCAAAGGGAGAGGGCTATGATCGGAGTGTCTCTGCATGATCGAATCAGAAGTGAGGAGATTGCAGGAGAACGAAGGTAACCGACATAGCCCGAAGAATTGCCAAACTTAAGTGGTACTGGGCAGGGCACATTGCTCACAGAACCGATGACTGAACCGATGATGGGCTGTAAAGTTCTGGAGTGGCGACCGCGTACTGGAAAGTGCAGCGTGGGTAGGCCCCCCATAAGGTGAACTGACGTCCTGGTGAAGGTCGCGGAAATTCGCTGGATGCATAAAGCGTAGGACCGGTGGTTGTGCTTGGGGGAGGCCTATGTTCAGCAGTGGACGTCTTCCGGCTGAAATTATGATATTAAGACGGCGGTTTCAAAGAAAACAGATAGTGGTTTTATGAAATCTGATGCACGCCAATCACCGCAAAATAGACTCTGAAATAAAAGATAGTGTGACTAATTTCATAAATTTTGTTCCTAGAATAGAGTATCATTACCTAAGAACTCAAACTACAAGAGAATACTTCTCAAGTGATAAATTAGGTCGTTATTGTATATTGAATCTCAGTACAAAAACAGTAGAATAATAGTGCATTATTTCAGAATCAATCAGTAAAAACCACGTAACTCGAAATAATTGTTTTTTATTTTGTTCTTTCATTTCACAACAGTGAATTAAGTAAAAAAATGCATGATTTGGCTTTATTAACGCGTTTTGAATCGATTGAACTACATAATGCTGATACGCATTGGATCTTCACATGCAATGTTCAGAACATTTGCAATAACTTTGACGTAACATGAGATAACGGTTTTTCGTCGATTCTGAAAAATGAGGTATTTTGACTTAGTGCAGTATTGTTCTGGGGGTGCGATGTATGGGCGCCACCCCTAAAACAAGTAATCATGATTTTTTTATTCTTTTAAAATTGAGATCTATATTTATACTATTTTTTAACAAAATTTAATTTACTTATGTTTATAACTGTAGAAGTTATTAAGCTGTACAGGATTAGGACAGACGGACAGACAGACAGACGGACGGACATGACGAAACTATAAGGGTTCCTTGTAGGACTACGGAACCCTAAAAACGTGCAATTCTATAAACTACGTTTGGTTGTACAAACTAGATGACCCCGTGGAATTCTCCTTTATCCTACTAATATTATAAATGTAAATGTTTGTCAAGATGTTTAGATGTTTGGATATTTGGATGTTTGTTACTCCATCACGCTGATTTGGCATACAGATAGAACATAACCCGGATTAGTACAAGGCTACTTTTTATATCGGAAAGATGAACAGATCCCTTGAGATGCGCCATAAATGACATCCACGCGGGTGAAGCCGCGGGCATAGGCTAGTAATTCATAAATCATTTGCAGCATTGTGTAATGTGTAATATTCGTCTTATTGCTAATTAATCGACTGATTACGCGGTACAGCGTATGCAGTAATGTCAACAAACCCTTGGTTTCCCGGTGCTCCTAAACCCCTCCACGTAGAAAGTGAAGGTGCTACCGTCCACAAGCGCTGCGCATGCGCATCTAACACACGCGGCTCGGCGACGGACCACGTCGAACGCCGCTGTTTAAATACATTCGAACTTCGAACTAAGTCTGTTACTTTTAAACTTGTGTCAGTGTTGCAAGCTGCTGAAACTTAAACATGAAGGTTTTCGTATTTCTCGGTAAGTTTTTTTTTATTAAAACTTAATAGGAATTCTAGATTCGTTTCATGTAAACAAATAGAGTACGTCTATAAAAAAACGCATGTATTTTTTCCGATGTTTGAGATTGCTTAGGTATTTGAATAGCAAAATCATAACACGCAAGTGCCATATCTTCCGGATTTACACATTAAACAAAGCATGAAAATTCTTGTTGATTGTTCGCCGTTGCGGTACGAAAAAATACGCACGACAATTTTCCGCTTATTGGCGCCGCCTGTAAACCTACTTGACGCGTATCTTTGCGGTATCATCACCACAAAACTTTGTAATGAGATATCGACAAATTCACAAGTGAAATTGAAAATGCGGTATTAATCGCACCTACTTAGTTATACCGCAAATCACGAAGGTTTGGTGAAATTTACACCTACCTGTAATACCGCAAAGAGTCATTGTTCGCCGTTTGCAACCCTAGGAAAATGGCAATTGAACAAACGAATCTATTGTATTCATAAGGAAATGTGAAGGTGATTGACGGATTAAAACCCGCATGCGTGTAAACGACAATGTAATGAAGTTTTCTTTGATAGTGAAAAAACTTGATCGTTTAATGATGGAGCGAGCCAACATGCGAATGCCGTTCTTATCTATGTGCGTGTTTTTATTACACGTTATGCATTTTTTTAAATAAAATCCCGAAAACTAGGTCACCTGTCGTAAATTGAGGATATCAACAATGTTTTAACATTGTATTAAAAAAAAAAAAAATATTTTTATTAAAGTTATCACAATCTTCTTCTTAGTTTATACTAAACCTCTCGAGGGGTCATTGTACTTACCATTGTGAACAACTTTTACTATGGAACCAACCCAGAAAACGCGACAAAAATCCCTACGTTTGTGTTCACATAAATCTACAAAATATAAGGAACAGCTGTTTTTTTCGCGGTCTCTAGGGAGGTTTAGTATAAACTAAGATTACGGTTGTTTATTGATGTTTAACACGGAACATTTGATAAAATCATTTGTTTAAATTTTTTTATGGATATTGAACATGAAAATACGTTTTAAAGCAGAACAAATGTTGCTTTGTTATGAAATCATATCATTTTAAAAGCAACAATCCATTATTTTACATGATACAAAAAAGGGAAGTTATGTTAACCATAATAGTAGATATAATATTTCTAATTATAATAATGTATAACTTAACATATGCTATGCTATGCTCGGAGTGTCGCTGCGTGATCGAATCAGAAATGAGGAGATTCGCAGGAGAACGAAAGTAACCGACATAGCCCGAAGAATTGCCAAACTTAAGTGGCAGTGGGCGGGGCACATTGCTCGCAGAACGGATGGCCGATGGGGCAGTAAAGTTCTGGAGTGGCGACCGCGTACTGGAAGGCGCAGCGTGGGTAGGCCCCCCACAAGGTGGACCGACGACCTGGTGAAGGTCGCGGGAATCCGCTGGATGCGGAAGGCACAGGACCGGTCGTTGTGGCGATGTTTGGGGGAGGCCTATGTCCAGCAGTGGACGTCTTTCGGCTGAAATGATGATGATGATGATGATAACTTAACATAACAACATAACATCACGCCTGTATTTCCCCGAAGGGGTAGGCAGAGGTGTAATGTATAACTTGTTTATCACAAAGCATTATGTAGTAAAACTTACTTAAAAGTTAGTAGAGCGTTGAACTGGTAGGTAAATAATGAGCTGGTTATCTACCACAATTTTAGTGTAATTGAATACATTTTTACATAATCGTCACGCTTACAATTCACGAAAAGTTCAAAAGAGGTTTCGCTACCAGTTTTTTGTATCATAGGATGGTGAAATGAGCTAAATGTCAACCTGATATTCAGCGGATAACTTTGCTCATACAACTGCCAAAAATACCTCCTAAGCCTAAAATCTAAACCTCTTAAGCCTAAGCCTTAGAATACTCGAATTCTTGTTCGCCAAATTGGGACACGAAGATGGAAGGTCTCATGTGATTGTAGTTGCTGCCTTAACTCAAAGTTCACCTATAAGTCCTATTATAGCATTAGGCCACGTTCAGTTGACGATATTTTTCCCGTATACCACATACGGGATTTTATCGAATAGAATAGTGAAAGTGTTAAGGAAATACCGCATTGCTCTGTGTGAACAACTTAAAGTATTTAATACAATAGGTATTTACTATTCTACTTGTTTTTTTATCATTAGGTATTTATTTTGAGGACTTTTATCCCGTGGATATGCCAGTCCTATTGTTATAAAAAAACACACTTATAAATTATATACCTACTTGTTTACACATTTCATAAACATGTTTAGCTGCTTCCGAGTTGGGAGCAGCTAAAATGCTTTGAATTAGACCAATATTTTGTCTGCTTACTTTAAATCTCTGGAAAAACTGTTCCCGGCTGCTACGATTCCGTTCACATTCCATCAAGTAATGTTGGACATCATCAACTATGCCACGAATTTCACAATTTGGCGAATCATATTTTTTTATCATGTGTCCAATCTTCCTTGATGGAACATGACCAGTTTGCAACCTTAAAATGCCATAACAACTGTGGTTCTATTTAACAAACCAAGGACTACGAGGAGGCTCACTTTGTACAGTTTTATACCAAATTCCCTTTTCTTTGCATCAGATAAAATCTTGTATACGGTAGTATACGAGAAAAATAATGCCGTCTGAACGTAGCCGTAGTGTATCTACCTACTAATGTGCAAGGAAGAAAGAAAATGTTACAGTCACTCTCACACTACCATCCCAGAGTTATAAGATATGGGATTTGTTGGATCGGACCGAGAATATCACGATTTTCAGATATTCTCGTGACTATTATGGCTAATCAATATTGAAGCTTCTAATATACATATTATTATCAAATACTGATTTTCCGCATATTCTGACTCAGATAAAGTTATTAGATTTTGATCTAGGACTGTGTGAAAATCAGAATAATAAAATATTCGAAATGAATACTTATGTAGAGCAGGCGTTCTTACTTGACAAGTATATTAAGTAAAGTTCTTTAAACTTTTAAATGTATAACATAACTCCAGAAATAATTGGCTAGATTTTGAAATACAGAGTAAAAGTTAAAATACAAAAAAAAATACACAAAATGAAATTGAATCTCTTTCATACATTTCAAACATACTCATTATTTTTGCAATTAAAACTTCGCAATAAGTAGAAATTATCCAAAGAGATGGGGGATCAGTAATTTAGTATTGTGAAATGGTTTCCAAAGTGCAACATGCAATCCATTTGTCTATGCTATACTTATTGTAATGTCGATAACGATCGTGTATTGTAGGTTAGTATTACCAGTATATTGATTGTTACGTCTTACTTTTGATTGGTATGTATTTTGTTTACATTGGTAAATAAACTTGATCTTTTTATAAGCACAAAAAGGGATCGTTAAGGATTTTTTTTTAATCTACTAAAATTTTAAAACTGACTGACGCACAGCCAAAACCAAGGTCTAGAAGGATTTTTTTAAAGTTTTTTTTTATAGTATAGGATGGCGAAACGAGACGGCGCAACCACATGAGACTTTCCATCTTCATGTCTCAGTTTGGCGAACCGACTTGCGGTACCATTTAGGCAACAGCCTAGGTGGTATTGAAGTTGTTATGGGCAACGGTAAGCATTTAGCTCGTTTCGCCATCCTATACTATAAAAAAAAAAAATATGAAAAACACTTCAATAAAAATAAAAAAAAATAAAAAAAAATTTAAATCATTATTCATTGTAAATTATTATTAATAATAATTATTACAAACTAATCAGCACTAATAGGTTTTTCAAAATTCAACCATAATCATAATCATGTATTGCTTTCAACCCTGAAAGGTTTGAAGTTGTGGGAGAAAGTTAGCGGTAAAACTACAGCTGTCCACAGCCGGTCGAAGGTCTCCTAAATATCCTTCCATTAACTTCAGTTCCGTGTGGTGCCCGAAATAAAGAATTGCACCACCCTATATCTTCTCATGGGTGTCGTAAGAGGCGACTAAGGGATTCACCAGAGGATGGGCAGCAGCGTTCTCTGAGTATTAAACCAACCAACTGCGATCGCCAACCCGCCTGCCAAGCGTGGTGATAATGGCATATTATGCTTGGAGGAGGCCTATGTCCAGCAGTGGACGTTATTCGGCTGAAATGATGATGATGATGATGATGATGATTATGAACTTCAGTTCTACCAATAGGTAATAATACAAATTTTTTTTAATTTTTTTTTTGATATATTTAAAAATGTCAATAAAGGAGATAATACTAATATTATAAACGCATGAGTATGGATGTTTGTTTGTCCTTCAGTTACTCTCATACCGCGGAACAAATCTGTAGGTCTGCTCGCGTTTTCCGAACGACAAACGAAGTACGAATTTTCGTTCCGACTGATACTTACATAATAAAGATAGGCACATAAAAAAGGCACAATTAAGATAGACTACGGTTCATAGTCGTATACAATTTACCGGAGATGAGAAAAACAAACTTCAAAACACTATCATCGCATGCGATAAGGGAACGATGGTTGACCGGAGTAGCAAATTGTGCGATGAATCGTACGATTTATCGAATATCGTCGAACGGGAGTAGGCCCCCTGGATGAAATTTAGAACGCAGATACTTTTTACTACGGGAGCAAAACTGAATGCAAAACTGTCAGCTAGTACTTCATAAAATTTCGTTTATTGTACTCCGTGACAAAATTCATCGTAACTGCCCCAGAATGCAGCATAATTGGTTAACTTAGATCGTTAGCGGTCATCAACTTTTGCAAGAGTTTGCCCTTAATATTATAACTTAAACCCTCGTGGGAAACTAGCAATTAAAGCGGAATATTATTTTTAAAGATAATTGGAACAATGAACAATACAAATATTTTGAGTTTACAGATCAAGAAGTTTATTGTTATTTGTCAAGGAGGAAATTAAAAACAGTAGGATAAAATAACTGAGGTATGTTCTCACAGTAAAATTAACTGAATACAGTTTAAATAAAACTTTATTAGAGTTTTATTACACACTATTATCTAGCTTGTTTCAAATTGTTGGGTATGGCAGAAGAAACATGAAAGCAGAATAAATGCAGTAGAAATGAGAGCTTTGAGAAGTATGTGTGGTGTAACTTTGAGAGATAAAGTAAGGAATAACATGATAAGGGAGCGTTGTGGAGTGAAAGAAGATGTAGTGACAAAGATTGAGAAAGGTATGTTAAGATGGTTTGGACATATAGAGAGGATGGACGAGAGGAGATTGACGAAACAAGTATACGAAGCGAGTGTGGATGGAAGAGTTGGAAGGGGACGACCTCGGCGAACGTATCGCGATCAAATCGCGGATGTTCTCAAAAAATGCCAGGTTAAGAGTTCTCTAAACCGACGAGCATGCATGACGAGGTTAATGGACGTAGATGAAGCGAAAGAGGTGTGTCAGGATCGTAGCAGGTGGAAATCCATAGTCTCTGCCTACCCCAATGGGAAACAGGCGTGATAATATGTATTTATGTATGTTTCAAATTCAAAAAAACTTGAGAGGTGTCAAGGGACACCCGGATGGAACAAAGTTCCTTTCGATTCGGTATTGCAGTTGTTATGGGCAAAGGTAGCCACTTAACATCAGGTGGGCCTTTAGCTCGTTTCGCCATCCAATACTATAAAAAAAAAAAAAAGTGTCGTGACAACTTTTCGTAAGATTTTTTTCCGTTTAACCCCCTTTCACAACGCGCGATAAGGAACAACTACGTTCCAATTATTTATTTGCAATAAATAGGGTACTTAGAATGGTGTTATATGGTATAAACAATACGCTAACGACATAAATAAATACCAATTTAGAAACATTTTAAATGTGGTATGGTTACATATTTTTTCTTTCGTTTCTAAATTGGTATTTATTTATGTCGTTAGCGTAATTATAAGGAATGAAATAGGAATCGAATTTCACGGCAAAATTGTGTGCTTATTTGTTTTCCTCCAAGATTGAGTAAGGGAGAACTTTCAAATGCTTCATCTCGAATGACTGCAAATTGAAATCAGAGATGGTAGAATCATGGTTTAAAGAAGCCCATTTATTTTCAGTTTGTTTTGGTAATGGAGTGGTTATTTCTTGGATCTTTTATTAAGTAACAATTTTGACCACCTAAGAAATAAACAGATATTCATCTCGGTTTGTGAATTACTCTAATAATTACATTATATTTTGCATGTAAGCAACACAGAAAATCTTAGTTTCAATTTAGCTATGACCTTATTATTTTTTCCCATTGAGTATGTATTCTCCAAGTTTTATTTTATTTTAATATCTAATTCTGTACACTATTTGTAATCACGAATCAATCTCTGTTTGTAATCTCTGTTTTTTCTTACTCGTCTTATTTAGTAAACAATCTTGGTATGTCTTTTTAATGCAATTCATCAATAGTGATTATTAAAAGATATTATTATAACAATTTCACACACTAAATACCATTTTTAAGGTTTTTACTCAATGTACAGTACTAAATGTGCAGAACTAATAATCATATATAAAAAAATAAAAAAATAAAATTGTCTTCATCTTTTGCTTAGCGTCATCTTAGCGCTTTAGTAAATTTGTTTATTTCAACTTGATGTATTAGATTAAATATCAACACAGAGAGCCAAGATTGTATGCAGCCACTGAGTGGGGCCTGGTGACCTGTAACACAGGTTTTTACGAACCCACAACAGGCACCAGCTCTCACAATGTGAACTATGTAGTCTTGTACCTATAATAAATGTGTATATAATCCATTGTGAGAGGAATAAATGAATAAATTATTATTATTATTCCATTTATTCATTATTTTACATATTTTTTTACATTTTTAAACATTTTTACAAAAAACAAGAAATAAAAACATTTAAAAATATATAAAAACAGTAGCCCACCGGCATCAGGAACAGGGTCCAAGCTACCGGTGGTCAGGGCCTCAGAGAGAGGAACTTCCTAACGATACGTGCCGTGTCCAGAAGAACTGCTTTCTGAATCAAGCCCTTGACCCAGCTGCCTAATGAGAGCCTCTGTAGGTGTTGGTCGAGGCTCTTTGCCATTATGCCATTGGCCGTAACGACAATCGGCACGATGACTGCTGAGTCAACATCCCACATGTCGACAACCTCGTGTGCCAAGTCAAGATATTTTATTTCTTTATCTTTTTCGGCCTTCACGAGATTCCAGTCATGCGGGACGATGACATCAACAATCATCGTGCGGCGCTCCAATCGATCTATCATCACTATATCAGGCTTATTGTGTACAATAGTCCTATCAGTGATGATAGACCGATCCCAGTATAATGTGACATGACCATTTTCGAGAACTGGGTCGGGCACATACCTGTAGTATGGTACTTCTGTATCCACAAGGCTGTATTTCAAGGCAAGTTGCTGGTGTATAATCCTGGCCACCAGGTTGTGTCTGTGCAAATACTCGCCGTTAGCAAGACGAGAACAACCAGAAATAATATGTCGGATGGATTCCCCGGGACAGTGGCATGCCCGACATATGTCAACTGTGCCGTCCTTTACAATATATTTCCGGTAGTTGTTCGTCATGATAACTTCGTCCATAATCGCACAAACAAAGCCTTCGGTCTCTCCGAAGAGGTCACCGAAACGCAGCCAGGATACGGACGCTTTAAAATCTACATCGGGCCCATGAAGAGCCCGGTAGAAGCGTCCGTGAAGCTCCTTGCTCTGCCATACCTCCCTGCGGTCATTGGTATCCAGTACCACAGGTTTGCGCCAGTTCTCTTTAGCCAAAGAGAGCGGGGTAAGTCCCTTGTCCACTGCAACAACATCTCGGTGCATACCCACGTCCAAGTGAAGGAAATATTCCCTTAGACTGCACACCTCACGGTTGTGGAGGGTCTTTGCATTTAAAAAGCCACGACCCCCACACTTCCGCGAGATGTACAGCCTCATAACCGATGACCGTGGGTGATGCATACGATATGCCGTCAGTAGCTTGCGGACTTTCCGATCCAGGGCGTCAAGACCCGTCTGAGTCCACTTGAGTATACCGAAGGAGTACATCAAGACCGGCATGACCCAACCGTTAAAGGCGCGCACCTTGTTTCCGCCTGATAAAAGACTATTGAGAACCTTTTTCAGGCGGCCAAAGAAGCGCTCCTGCAACGATTGCATCATGTTGGCCTGGTTGATGCCTAACGCCTCCGCCATACCCAAGTATTTGTAGGTTTCGGTTGGGGAGAGGGACCCAAGATGTGTAGAATCCGAGAGTTGAACACCCTCGGATTCCACAATCTCACCATGCTTTACATGCATGACTGCACATTTGTCCACACCGAATTCCATCCTAATAGAATTACTAAAGTTTTCAGTTACCCTTAGTAGCTCCATCAGTTGCAAGTCGGTGGGGGCAAACAATTTAAGGTCATCCATATAGAGCAGGTGAGATATTACTTGACCTCCTCTTCTCAACCGGTAGCCAAGCCCCGACTCCTCCAGCAAAGTACTAAGAGGATTCAGGGCCAAGCAAAACCACAGGGGACTCAGACTGTCACCCTGGAATATTCCCCGCTCGATCTTTATCGGTTCTCCATTACCTTGAGGCTGCCGACACGCTGGATAGCGAAGGACCGTTCTCCATTGCCCCATACATGACCTCAGGAAGGCGCGTAGAGTTGTGTTAACTTTGTACAACTCCAGCACCCTCATGAGCCATGTATGTGGCACTGAGTCGTAGGCCTTCTTGTAATCTATCCAACATGTCGACAGATCCCTTCGGGATCGACGAACCTGTTGGCTAATGGCCATGTCAATGAGAAGTAGCTCTTTGGTACCACGAGACCCGTTCTTACATCCATTTTGAGTAGCAGACATGATGGAATTACTTTCAATGTGGTGACTAAGTTTTGCCCTCAAAATGGACGTAAGAAGTTTATAGACCGTCGGCAAACACGTGATCGGTCTATAATTTTTGGGTTCCGTGGTACTACCTGATTTATAGAGCAGGTGGGTTACTCCTGTTGTTAAGAATTGTGGTAACGACCCAGACTCTAAAGATGACTGGAATTGTGAGGCCAAGCAGGCATGTGAGCTGCGCAACCATTTCAACCAGAAGTTGTGCAGTCCGTCCGGGCCCGGGGATTTCCAATTGGGTATTGGTCGGACTGCACTGGCTACGTCATGGGGAGTGATGATAATCTCCTCCATTTCATTGATTGGCTCACATGCCTGCTGGATCTCCTGCATCCAGCCACCCTCGGTATGAGCAACAGGCACCGACCAGATATTGCGCCAGAATGCACTCATGGCATCATTATCCGGTAGGTGCACGTCACCCACACCTTGGTCAGGTCGTTCCCAGGTTCTATAAACCCACCTTTGGTCGCTTTGGAACATGCAGTTCTGAGTATAACGATCCACACGTCGTCTGTATCTACGGATACGATTAGCCCATGCACAAACTTTCTGCTTCAGGAAGTCGATGCGCTCTGTGACACGAGATAAGTATTCTCCAGTACTGACATCAGTCCCAGAGAACGCTCGTCTCACAAAGCGCATCACTCTTGGTCGTCTGTTGCCCTCCCTGAAGCAGATGAGCTTACCGATAAGCACCCTGGCTTCGCTAATACGCTGCTCAATCCTGCACTGCCAAGCTGGTACAGCTGATTTAGGTCGTGCAACTCTGTCAGTATTTGGGAATTTGACATGAGCTACACGACATGCCGCGGCAGCCGCACAGTACAGGATTGAGTGCGTATCTTGGAGATCTTCACTATTTTCAAATAAATTTGATAATTGCGAATCCAGGGCACATACCAGCGCTCTATTACGGTTGTGCATAGGCAAACGCGGCAACCGTGGCCTATCGGTAGGTGGTATCGATCGATATTCCCGAAGTGCATCCTCCAAAGCACTTCTCAATATTTCATTATACTGGGTATCTGCAGATATAGCTGTGTCCTCCTCCTCTTCGTCAACTTGATTAGACCCCAACGCATTTATAGGGGTTACACGTGGCCGCGTCGATGGCTGCGGCGTGGGAGGGATGACATGGCTACTCTGCATTTCAGAACGTAGCCGATCAAGTGCAGTGTCATCCAACCTATGATCCCGTTGAATGACACGCACCTGATCCGACAATCGTTGCGCCGAGACATTAACAGCCGGTTCAAGAGCCTGAAACAAAGAGAGCATCCGGCCACGGTACGCGGTCAGATTAGTTCCTCCCTCTGTAGCCCCAAAGTATGCGCGCATGACGTTTTCGTTCATCGCATACGTCCATCGCATGCGCTGCACACTTCCACCGGGAGCGGGGACCCTTTCAGAGGCTGGTGGGCCTCGAGGTCCCAGGCTGGCCGGCGGTCGGCCTCTTCCTCGCCGTCGTGCTGGTGGTGGTGACGACGGTGGTGAAAAATATTCATCGCTCGAGCTCGACGCAACTGCAGCGGCCGGTGTCACACCACTTACGATTGAAGCGGGTTCCGGCGGCTGCGAGGCGGAGCTGAGCGATGAAGCCAAAGGTGGTGGGCGTGTCAATTGGGCTCTGGCGCGAGATCTTGTCAACATTTTATGGTCATCTTGTTTTTTTCTTTGGTTTCATTGCTGTTATTGTGAATTTGTTTCAGATTTCTGCACTGTCATATTTGTGTGTGTCACTGTCATCTTAGTAATATATTAGTTTTTCTTGAAATAATGGATTATCACTTTGTTTATTGATATTATATACTTTTTTTGTTGTTTCTTTGATGAGTGCTGATATTTGAAGAGGTTTTTCTGCTATTTCGTGCTTATTACCTACACAACTTAAAACTTATGTTCAAAATCGCACTTCAGAAATTCTCGATATAACTAAAGGGCATACATGGCATCATGTAAATGGAAAAGAGAACCCTGCCGATTTATTGTCACGCGGTTGTAATGTAGATAGTCTCAGTACTTCCACTTTGTGGTGGGGAGGACCTCAGTTCCTACGAAACCGAGAATTTGAGCATACATTGGAGGCTAGTCCACCCCCTATATTAGATCTGCCAGAACTAAAGTCTACACACGCCACACATAATTATTATTGTGGTACAAAACAACAAAATAATATAACACTATTTCCCTTTTTAGATATTCACATTTCGTACGCATGCAGCGTGCCTTCGCGTATGTACTCCGCTTTATACATAACGCGCGCAATCGTAGTCTCATGCGAGGAGGCATGTTGAGTGCGGGCGAGTTGAATGAATCTGTCTTAACGTTAGCAAGGTTAGCACAACAGGAAGCGTTTCCTGACGTGTATAATTCTTTGCTTAAAAACGGTTGTGCTAGTAAAACGCAGGCTCACTTGTCAAAATTAAATTTATTTTTAGATAAAAACAAATTAATTAGAGTTGGAGGTCGCATAGGATATTCCTCTAAATTTAATTTTGATAAGAAGCACCCCATTTTGATTTCAAGTAAACATCATCTTGCCGTTCTATATTTTCGGTATAAGCACAAGCAGTTAATGCATGCGGCGCCGCAGCTACTGTTGTATTCGATACGGGAATCGTGGTGGCCCGTAGGTGGGAGGAACTTGGCGAGAACTACTTGTCATGCTTGCGTCACGTGTGCTAGGATGCGAGGTAAAACTCTTACACCTATAATGGGAAACTTACCACATGAAAGATTGGATGCAGGATACCCGTTCATACATTGCAGCGTCGACTACGCCGGCCCAGTGCTTATATTAAACCGTCGAGGTCGGGGTGCAAAAACAGTCAAGTCATATATCTGTTTATTCGTATGCTTCACAACACGGGCAGTTCATTTAGAGTTAGTCAGTGATCTCTCGTCTAACGCTTATTTACTTGCACTCAAGCGATTTATTTCACGCCGAGGTAAACCGGCTGTTATATTTTCTGATAACGGAAAGAATTTCGTAGGCTTGATGAATGAATTTAAAAATTTTCTTAGTAATTGTTCCGATGAGATAAAAGAATACGCATTGTCTCAAGGTATAGAATTTAAAATGAACCCTCCGTATGCAAGCCATTTTGGGGGTCTGTGGGAGGCTGGCGTGAAAAGTTGCAAGCATCATTTGCGACGTGTTGTGGGCAACGCACATTTAACGTTTGAGGAGTTCAGCACGGTTTTGGCAGAGGTTGAAGCCATGCTAAATTCCCGTCCTCTAACTCCACTGTCGTCAGATCCACAGGATTTCCTTCCACTAAGCCCTGGTCATTTTTTGGTTGGCCGTCCACTGAATGCACCTGTCAGCGCCGACCTGAGCAAGGTGTCATCATCCAGACTGACCTGCTATCAAAGGGTTGAACAAATAAGACAACATTTTTGGAACCGGTGGTCCAGAGAATATATCTCCGAGCTACAAGCGAGAGTGAAATGGCAGAAGGGGACTGACAGTTTGAAGAAGGACACCCTCGTTTTAATCAAGGATGACAACCAGCCTCCTTTGAAATGGAGTCTGGGACGCATTATAGAAGTTTTTCCAGGCAAAGATGGTGTCTCAAGGGTGGCCAGCATCAAAACTGCAAAGAGCATTACTCGCCGTGCATTCTCCAAAATTTGCCCACTGCCACTGGATGACAATGCACCAGTGGAACATCAAGCGGCTACTGGAGAAGAAACAAGAAGCATCCAGTGAACAGGCAAGCAGCAATTCTTGAAAGCAGTAGCTACTTTCAAAGTGGGGAGGATGTTAACGCCGTGCCTCCGTGGAGTATTATTATTATTGTTAACGCACGTATTCGCCTTCTTCCATTTTGAATCTGCCACCGTATGTCGATGGCGCTGATTGCACGACGCGAGTGGACGCGTCGACCAATCACAAGGCTCGCCGTCGTTGTCGGGGGTAATGGGGGTTTGAGAAAATCATAAGCGGTGTCTCTCGCAATATAATTTGGATTAATATTAACGGCTTGTTTTACCGGGGTGATTCATACATAAAATTTGTATTGGAGTGAAAGCGGTGTGCTATTTGTGTTAGCGAACTTTAACGGATCCTGGACTTTGAAAATTTGAACCACATCCTCGTGCCTGCAGGTACCTACGAAACTCAAGCCCACGGCAAAGGTAGGTGGATTTGATTTGGTTGAGGACGAAAAATACGTGTTTTTTGGTGTTTAGGCTCGGCCTACTGGCCCTATAGAAATTTACAGTCCACAATTCTAGTACTCGGCAAATATACGGTACATATTTTTTGGTCCATCGACCTGGATGGTCGAACTTTTCGGTCGGTTCGGAAATATAGGTAGGTACCTACCTACCTACCATATTTTATTTATGTTCAAGTCCAATACACGTTTTAAATAATAATTCAAAATGTCGAAGTCCCTTGAAATAAAATTCAAACTAGAATGCGATTGGTTTCAATATTCGGTTGAGATCATAGACTCATCCGATTGTGCTAGCAGCATAATATCGGCAAGGTTGCGTAAGTTGGATTCACACTTCCAAAATTTAACGGCGGCATATGAAGGTATACTCGGGGCTACTAACGATGAGAACGTTATAGCAAATTATGATAAACGCTACGCAAATGCCACGTTGCAGTATGATACGTTGGAGGCCAAGTCGGCAGAGTTCCCGAACTCGCAGGGCATTCACAAACCCACGGATAGTGCGCCGTCGGCTCGTCTTCCACGAATAGATCTACCTAATTTCGACGGTGACTTATTTAATTGGTGTAGCTTCATTAGTTTATATAATTCACTTGTACTATCACGGAAAGATATTTCAAAAACGGAGAAATATCATTATTTATTTTCTCACTTACAAAAGGAACCAAAGACGTTAGTACAGCACTTACCTATGGTCGACACATCACTCGACACAGCGTTAGAACTGTTATATTCTAGGTATGATAACAAACGTTTACTTGCGGATACGTATATTTCGCGTATTTTAAATATTCAACCTTTAAAAAAGTTATGTATGTTGCGGTCTCTCATTTTAAACCCTCTGCTTGAATGCACACGAGCATTGAAAAGTCTTGGTTTACCAGTAGACGAATGGAGTTTTATACTCGTTCATATTAGCTTGACTAAATTGCCTATTGAGATAAAAACACGGTTTGAGCAAAACTACGGAGGTCTCAAACGTGATTTACCAAAGTTCAATGACCTCGTGCAGTTCTTACAAAATGAATGCAGTATGATTGAAACTGCAAACTCTTCGGACACTTCTCGCACATACTCGGAAACTCGGCGGACGGTGGGTCATTCGGCTTCAAATCGGTCCGACTCGGTCAATCGTAACATGATCACACATCCGACAACTGTAAAAGCCAATTTAGTGTGCGCGTTTTGTAATATTCCGGGTCATAAAATTGATAATTGTTTTAAGTTTAATAAAGATAATATTGATGAGCGTAGGGCATGGGTTCGTAACAGTGGGTTATGTTTTAAATGTTTCGGTGGGCATACGGCAGCCCAATGTACTAAAAATGTTTCGTGTGAACGGTGCGGCAATGCTGGTCATCACACCCTGATATGCAGAATGAGCATGCCATATAAGCCTAATAACAATCAGGCAAGTCAAATTGTACAAAAACCACAAGAGTCAAATTCCGGTCAAAATAGTCGCAACCAGAATGAGCGCGCGGTGAATAATGTTTCGTTCGGTCCGGACTGTCAGCATTTCGGCTCTCGACCGAATGACTGCGCGTCGGTCGGACTCTCGGGTATTCATTCACAATAGCAGTCAAAGTCGGAGACGAGTTTAATCTCTCCGACAGATATTGTTCTACCTACAGTTGTTGTTAATGTTTTATCGGCTAACGGTGATATTATTAAGGCTAGGGCATTATTAGATTTCGGTTCACAAATATCGGTAGTACGTAGTGATTTAGTTGGTTTGCTCGGTTTGAAAAAATATTATTATGCTACTCGATTGGATGGTGTCGGCGGGACACAAATAGAAAATAGTAAATATATTGTTCGGTTACAATTTACATCAGATCATAATAATTCAATTTTGTTATCGGTTAATGCGGTTGTGTTAAAGACACCGACTAATTATGTCACAAAACGGTACGGTTTGTCGGATAGTTTGGAACTTTCGGATATCGGATTCGGATATTTATATCAAGTAGATATTATTTTCGGTTGTGACATTCTCGGTGAAATTACGGAGGGCAAGAAGGTAACCTTACGGCCGGGTGGACCTTATGCCTTGGATACTATCTTTGATTTTGCTATTTTCGGACCGATGAATGTTAATGTTAATTATTCGGATAAGGAATATTTTTCGGGCGTTTCTTTAGTAGAAGCGGTTGAGCGGTTTTGGAAATCGGAAGAACCGCCAAATTTAAAAATAAAAGACCCGGTTGATGTTCAATGTGAACAAATGTTTGCAAATTCGGTGCAACGTTGTTCGGATGGTAAGTACATGGTGCGGCTACCATTAGTGCCTGATCATGCGGAGTTAGGTGACTCTCGGACACAAGCGGTTAGACAATTTTTATCTTTAGAACGGAGAATGAAGGCTCAGCCTAATTTTAGGGCTAAGTACATAGAATTTATAAACGATTATATAGATATAGGCTTTCGGACTTTGATGTCAATTCCGGACAAGAACATCATATTTTAGCACACCACGGCGTGTTTAAATCGGGTGACAAGGAAAAAATTCGAGTTGTTTTTAACGGCAGTTGTAAAACTTCGTCAGGCGTTAGCCTAAACGACTGTTTATATTCCGGTGAGAAATTGCAAAATGATATAACTAAAATAATATTGAATTTTCGGATCCCTTTTATTGTATTTACCACGGACGTTAGGATGATGTTTAGAATGACCTGGATTCATCCCGATGATCGCAAGTATCAACTTATTTTATGGCGTGAGAGTCCGGCGGAACCTTTACGTATTTATGAACTCACGACCAATACTTACGGTTTAAAGTCAAGCCCTTTTGTTGCGATTCGTTGTTTACACCAGTTGGCTGCGGATGAGCTGGAGCGGTTTCCCAGAGCAGCTAAGTTGCTGGTGACTAATTCGTACGTCGATGACATCAATGGTGGCGCTGATTCGGTTACAGAGGCTCGAGAAATTAGAGACGAGTTAATACAGCTCATGAGTACGGCTGGCTATGAGTTGCGAAAATGGTCAACGAATAAACCAGAACTTCTTAGTGACATACCTGAGGACTTCTGCGAGACACCTCGTTGTTTTGATGATGATGACAGTTTCGGTTTTGTCAAGGTCCTGGGCATTCAGTGGAACCCTTCGACTGATAGTTTCACTTATCGGATTCTAAACTTTCCTTCAGAAATGACGACAGTTACTCGGCGAAGCATACTTTCCTCGTTGGCAAAACTCTTTGATCCCTTAGGTTGGATATCACCTATTGTGTTCCGTGCGAAGTTGCTACTGCAGGAGTTGTTGAGTGACGGAGCTAAAAGTGTAGATTGGGACACCCCAGCCCCGGAGTATCTGTTGCAAAAATGGAATGAATTTATTTCGGACTTACCTAATATTCAGAAAATATCTATCCCTCGGTGTTTGAAGTCGCACGGAGACGTTTTGTTTTCTCTTCACGGTTTCTGTGACGGTTCTTCTTTGGGTTATGCTGCAGCTGTGTATTTACGAACGGAAAATACTTGTGGAGAAACCTCGGTTCGGCTAGTGATGGGTAAATCTCGGGTTGCCCCCCTAAAAACAAAAATGACTATACCTCAATTGGAGCTCAGCGGAGCTGTACTTCTTATGAATCTTCTGCAACATGTTTCTTCGGCGTTGCGTGTAGTTTCAGTTAATTTATCGGAAACTGTCGGTTGGTGTGATAGCACTATTGTGTTAGCCTGGCTGGAAACACCTCCACATAAATTAGAGGTATTCCAAGGAAACCGGGTTTCGCAAATTAAGAACGCAAACTTACCTGTTAATTGGAGGCACGTACCGGGTGCTCTTAATTGTGCAGATGTTGCATCTCGTGGTTGTTCAGCTGCTCAGCTTCTGGAACATCCTTTGTGGTGGGAACCACGTTGGCTTTGTCAGCCTCGTGATTCATGGCCTGATGAACGGGCTGAAATACCAAATAACCTACCGGGCCTTAGGTCTAGGCAGGTTTTTAATGTTACGGTTTCGGAAACACAAAATAATATTTCGGATATATTCGGTCGGTATAGTTCGTTTGAAACTCTCGTAAATGTTTTCGGTTTTGTGATTCGGTTTATTAATAATTGTCGACGGAAAAGTAGTCTCGGTAAAGACTCAAGTTTATCATCGGTTTCGGTTCTCGGTTCTTCTAATTCGGTTTCGGCTCTCGTTTCTTCTAATTCAGTTTCGGTTTCTAACATTTTCGGTATTACTATTTCGGTTTCGGAACGACGCAAAGCGTTAACTTGCTTAATTCGGACGGTTCAAAGGTTGCATTTCGGGGATTATATTGCAGCTTTACATTCAGCAAAACCTATACGTGATTCGGCACGTAAACTTAATTTGTTTTTGGATTGTGACGCCGTGATCCGCGTAGGTGGACGTATTCGTCATTCGGAATTACCTTTTTCGGCACGGCATCCTATTCTTCTTCCCGGTAAAGGCGAATTTTCAACACTTCTTGTTGAATATTATCACAAAACATATTGCCATGTCGGTGCCAATGCTTTGGCAGCTATCTTATCTCGCAGTTATTGGATAATATCGGTACGTAAACTAACTCGAAGCGTTACGTTTAAATGCGTACAGTGTTTTAGAGCAAACCCTCGGACAAATCAACCATTTATGGCAGATTTACCGCCAGATCGTGTTCGAATTACTCGTGCATTTGAAGGCGTCGGTACAGATTTCGCGGGACCTTTTTCAATAAAAAGTAGTCCTTTGAAACATGCTCGGATTTTAAAATGTTATTTATGCATATTCGTGTGCCTAAGTACAAAAGCGGTGCATCTTGAAGTTGTATCGGAGTTATCGGTTGAAGCTTTTGTTGCAACTTTTACTAGGTTTGTTTCGCGAAGAGGTCTTCCCTCCTTGATACGTTCGGATTGTGGAACAAATTATGTCGGGACGGATAAATACTTAAAAGATGTTTACGTATACTTAAGAGACCATCGGTCAGACCTGGAGCGTGAGTTAGTCAAGAAAAATGTAACGTGGTTGTTTAACCCTCCAAGTAGCCCAAACATGGGTGGACTTTTCGAAGCGGCTGTGAAGTCGGCTAAGACTCAAATGTATCGTGTACTCGGTGATCGGCGGCTTACTTTTGAGGAGTTGACTACATTCTTCGCTAAGGTCGAGGCGGTCATGAATTCGCGACCACTTTGCCCTTTGAGTTCGGACCCTGCCGATATGGAAGTTCTAACACCCGGTTATTTTATTATCGGTCAACCACTAGTAGCGCTCCCTGAGTATCCCTTTGAAGATGTAAATATAAATCGGTTATCTCGTTTTCAACAAATTCAAAAACTTACGCAACATTTCTGGTCTAGATGGCGAGATGAATATCTACATACATTACAACAACGAAATAAATGGACTTCTCATTCGGAATCACTTAAGGTCGATGACTTAATTTTAATTAAAGAAGATAATTATCCTTCATTACAGTGGAAACGTGGTAGGATAGTTCGGTTACTACCCGGTTCGGATTCGGTTAATCGCGTTGCAGAAGTTAAAACGCGCAGCAGTACCTTGCTTCGGCCTGTATCAAAGTTGTGCAGGCTACCGATGTAGGTTAGGCAGGTTTCATTTCTTTCGGGGGGGGAGGGTATGTTAACGCACGTATTCGCCTTCTTCCATTTTGAATCTGCCACCGTATGTCGATGGCGCTGATTGCACGACGCGAGTGGACGCGTCGACCAATCACAAGGCTCGCCGTCGTTGTCGGGGGTAATGGGGGTTTGAGAAAATCATAAGCGGTGTCTCTCGCAATATAATTTGGATTAATATTAACGGCTTGTTTTACCGGGGTGATTCATACATAAAATTTGTATTGGAGTGAAAGCGGTGTGCTATTTGTGTTAGCGAACTTTAACGGATCCTGGACTTTGAAAATTTGAACCACATCCTCGTGCCTGCAGGTACCTACGAAACTCAAGCCCACGGCAAAGGTAGGTGGATTTGATTTGGTTGAGGACGAAAAATACGTGTTTTTTGGTGTTTAGGCTCGGCCTACTGGCCCTATAGAAATTTACAGTCCACAATTCTAGTACTCGGCAAATATACGGTACAATTATATTTCATCAGTAGTTATTCTAATAAAGAAACATGCCATGACATGACAAGATTGTTTACTAAATAAGACAAGAGAAAAAAACAGACTTTAGTAGTTGCAAGTGTTACTAATTTTGATGAACCCAAAAGAGGCTATTTTCGCGATGTAATATAAAAAACTGACGTTTTGCGAATCGGACATTCTGCGCCTAAACCAAAATTGCTACGGAACAAGATGGCTCAAATCTACATACCAAGAGGCCGAAATAAAATGAAAATATTCTAGGGTGTTTCTCCGGAAAAAAATATCATTCAATAAAAATATAATTAAATTCACTCCAATAATTACAACGAATGTTTTACTACATTGTTCACAATTTACTTTTCGCTTAAAGTTTGTAATCTAGTTTTCATATATATTCAATAAAATAAAATTTGTTTATAAAGCATCCATTATTATTTTTGGTGTGACAATAATATTATTTTAATTGAACGACTTTGTTATCCGGAGAAACACCCTCTTACACCATTATCGTAATTTCCCATTCAAAGTACCAGGGGCCCCATAAAACATATCAAAGTTGACACCTTATTAAGGGTAATCACATCATACAATAATAATAACAAAATTGTTATTACTAGTGTAACGATGGCAATAATGACATTATTGTCAACGCAGAACATTAGAAAATTACCGCGACGCGGGAAAAACGTCGGCCATTGCCTACTATTAGAAAAAGTTTGTACGGCCTACGGCAATGCATTGTTCGGCCTATTCCATGAAAATTATTACAATGAGTGTTTAAGTACGTATTTGTTTTTTAGTACGTGGGATAGGAAGAGCATGATTTTTGTCAGCATTGTCGATTTTTGGCACCTATTATTGGTTTGCACACAAAAAGTATAATACTTGTGACAGACGGCGAAGTAGTTACCTACGCACAATGATATTTAAAAGTACGTAGACACTTCATCTTATTTTTCTTTGGGAACGCGTTCCTGTTAGCACAAATCATTGGCTTCCAACTAATTCAAATAAACGAATGACAGTACAGTAGTAAAATAACGGAAGCAATGAATATTGACTGTATTAACTTTTATAGGCGATGAAGAATTTTGTTTGCATGATATATTTCTAAGTTAAGTTTTATATCATAATCAGCTCATTATTCTCCCACTATTTGACACTAGCCTCTTCTCCGAATGAGAAGTTAAGGCCTTAGTCCACAATGCCGGCCTAGTGCAGGTTGGCAGACTACACACATCACTATGTATGGAGAACTCTCAGGTGTGCAGGTTTCCTCACGATGTGTTCCTTCTCTCATGTTCGTCTTCATCTCCTCATTTCTGATTCGATCACGCAGGGCCTAACTAAGCTAAGCTATTACTCTTCTATAATATTGCTTCCGGAAATAGTTTTCTTATTCCAATTGCAAATGTAATTTTTATTAAATATTTTGTTTATCTTGTGTTATCTTAAAGGTAAATAGGTCCTAGGTTCTTCTTCCTAATTATTAATTTGATATGCCAACTATTTATTTAACCTAATTATTTCCGTGTGCCTTCCATGCAGGAGGGTGTGAGTTCGATCCCGGCCCGCACCTCTAACTTTTCGAATTCATGTGCGGATTTATATTCGATTATCACTTGCTTTAACGGTGAAGGAAAACATCGGCTTGCTTTGCACCAGAGAGGGCTGCATACAGTTCTCAATGGTGTGTGTAGTCCACCAATCCGCACTAGGCCAGCGTGGTGGACTAAGGCCTTAGCCTTTTCATACTGAGAAGAGGCCCGTACCCAGCAGAGGGACAGTAATTTCCGTGTATTCAAGATCTTCATGCAATGATCTATTGAAACTTACATCATCCTTTCAACGAGTGTCAGAATTGGCGCCAAAAATATTCTAAAGAACAACATTATATTTTGGGGTCGTGGGTTCGATTCCCACAGGACACAAATATTTGTGTGATGAACAATAAGTGTTTGTGTTGGTCTGGGTGTTGCTTATGTATTATAAGTATGTATTTACAAAAAAAAAAGTATATAAGTATTATATCCATTGTCTAGTACCCATAGCACAAGCTCTGCTTAGTTTGGGACTAGATGGTGCTGTGTAAAAATGTCCTAAAGATATTTATTATTATTATTATTTATTATTATTATTATTGTACTGATAGGCTTCTATCAATCTTATCTCTTATAAAATCATTACCAAAATCACATCTTACCTTAGTCCGAAGGCAATATTGCGCTACTTCCACTGGTAGCAATCTCGTGGGAACGAGCTAATAGAAGCGTTAATAAAACAATTAGACGTGATATTGATCTGGCAACGGTTCTCATGCTGGTCCTTCACGCCGCTTTGTAAGGAGAATTAGCCATTATCTGCAAATCTAAAGAGACTTTTTGCATGTAGGTACAGTCACCAGCAACGATATGTAACGTTACGCAGGGTTTAATTTTTTCTGTCGTCTCTTAATTATTGTACCTAATTCGTAAGTTTTGATAGTTTATTATAATATTAATATTTTTTGGATTAATAATTCGTGAACAATATAGAGAAATACTGCGTGAGATAAATATACCATTGCGTGGTCAAAAAACCTGTAATGGATAAGAAAACACGATAGTAATAAGATTAGTTTTGTAAAATAAATTAGATATTATGATAATAATATTAAAATAATAACTTGTAACGCCGACCGTACACGAGGTGCGAATGGAAACTTTAAATTAGGATGTTTTTGTTATAATATAATACATTCATAATAACATTAGCAGCAATATGTACAATTTATTAGTGTTCGCTTTATTATTGGATATAGTAGATCATAGAAAATGTTCGAGTAATAACATCAAAAGTTAATAATTAAGGT
Organism: Asteroscopus sphinx; assembly: GCA_949699075.1. NCBI lineage: Eukaryota > Metazoa > Arthropoda > Insecta > Lepidoptera > Noctuidae > Asteroscopus > Asteroscopus sphinx. The sequence continues at coordinate 11,210,433 of OX453022.1, read as the reverse complement.
TGCAATTACAATAAACCTCACCAAAAACATAATTTCTGTGACAAAATGCCAATATACCGCGTTTAATCCTAAAACTATCTAGTTTTGTGTTGATAATTACATAATATTCAAATCTTAATATAGGTACCTACCTACTTGATCTCGTAAATGCAAAGTCCCTTAGTTTGTAAGTTATAAAGTTAGTGCGTATTTGATAGAAGAATACGAATTGTATACTAAATTGAAATATTATAAAGAGGAAAGATTTTTTTGTTTTAGCTAGTTATATTAGTATAGATGTACAATCCAAAATCTTTCCGGCTAAAATCGCTTGCACTCAATTTTCGATGGCAGCGGTAGGTACGTGTAATGTAGCAGGATTTGTTCAAGGGATTTTGTCGATAAAATGTTCCTCCGCGAAGTACCGCGACCACAGCGTTGCAGCGAATCCTACTTTCAGCGTTTTACAAGGGTCAAAGTTCCCTAATTCGACCCGGCTTAGATTAACAAACACAAATCTGCACTTTCTGAAGCAGACGAGTTGCAAATACGCGAAGAAGTGAATTATGTTTTAACATGTCATAGAAGCCATTAATGGAGTATGTGGCAATGATTATAGGCTGATGATGTGTGGATGCAATGGGCATTTGTTACGGTCCCTTGAAGGATCTGTAATAGGTCAGTATCGGTTACTGGTAGTTAGGTTTTGAAACAAATGGTAGTTGGTAATGACGAAATGGATGGCGGAAATATCTTGATGTATGGACGACTTGAGAGTCATCTGTTTTTTTATCTCTTTGAAAAAAGAATTATTAATTTTAAAACTTGAATGATAGTTACGAACATGGTGTAATAATATATTTCACCAGGTATTCTCGGTGGTTTCATTGATTGACATCTTCAATACATTATAATAAAACAAAGTTTAACCGGATTAAATCGCGTATATTATTTAAATTGGTTTCCCTGAAAAACACCTGGTTAAACTTTGTTTCATTATAATGTGTAGTGATCGCGAAAACCTAAGAAGTTATTATCTTCAATACAATTAAGGAGATTTTTATTCATAATTAATTTAAAATAAATTCCTAACTTGCTTAATCATTTGTTATCTCGTGTTATTCATCTTATTAGTTATTAAAGGAAACTGTATAAAATAACTAGTTCAAAAGTGCTTTTTTATAGAAGCAAGTAAGTGAAAAAATGCATTTTGCTCGGGTAAATTATTTACACATAGTGGCAGCATATCACACTGACAAGTGTCACGCTAACAGCTTGCTATTGGCTCCACAGCGGAATACGTAGTCCTGGGCCACCACGTAACCTAGCTGTCACGGGAAGAAAGAAGAAAGAAAGAAAGAAAAATGATTTATTGTCACAACAAGACGACATGCGATAGGTGCACATAAAAAAAATACTTAATTAGAGAATACCATGGTTACGAAAACAATTACAAAATTATTCTTTTACTCTATTTTGTCTTTTTTTTAACACTCAATTTACGGGGATGTATTAGTGAAATACAAACGTTATATTTCAAAGTAGTAGGTACTGATTGAAATCGTTAATTGGTTTGTAAAATTTAAAATTTTATCAATAAGAAGACACTGATTAAACTTTTTATGGGTCTTGGAGGAAAGTGGAGACTAGAAAATACAGTTTTCACCAAGTAAATCAATAAATCATTATCTCTATACGAAAACTTTCCCATAATAATAATAATAATCATCGCTGTCCTGTTTTAATCACTGATATATACACTTATTTTGGCAAACAATAACCTCTACAAATTAGCAACGATTAATTAATATGAGATTCAATCTAAAGTTTATGAGAAACTTCATAGATTCTCACAATAACTGTAATAAAAGGTTACCTGTGTGTTTCGCAAGTAGATGGAGGTCATAGGGCCAGAAGGTCAAGTGCAAAACCATTACGGCAAACGACTTGAGAGAAACTAGGAGGTATTCACACTGAGTTTTTAGTCGTTCTGGAAAATAAACATTTGGTAAAATATAGTGGCTAACTACTGATATACAGAGTTTATCTAGTAATTTAGTATAGAAACCATTGACAGTTTCCATTAAAAAAACAGAAATCAAAATGGTTGCAATTCTTCTTCAAGCTAAAAAAAAATTTAATTGTTCTTCAAGCTATGTATCAATAGTGATTTTGATTTAAGAGAATAACATTTTGACACTACCAATTTATTTTAATTCATAATAATTAATTGATTTCATGGTGTTCAGGTGTTACAGTAGAATAATAGTATCAAACGTGAACCCTGCTAGTATAGCTATGTAGCTTCTATTTGGTAATAATTATTATTATAAAGATTTTATTTTCGTTTCCAAAACTATTTAAAACTCAGTGCTTATGGTACGGCTTTGCAGCACAAACAAGATTTAGATTGGTATCTAGTTCAAAATAACCTTTTATAAAATTAAATACTTATTGTTTCGAAAAAAATATGTTTTTTGTATTTTTATACTTAGGCTTCATTCTTTTGTTTTAGTTCGCTTTGATTTTTATCGTGATTTTTAATAGTGCTTTATGCTGTTGTATTATTGTTCAATTAGAAGTACAATTACATGAAATTGATAATAATAAACCCGTTGTTACAATGTTAAGTAACTTAGGGTTATGACTGTAGTTTTTGGCTGAATCAGATCTTACGAATAGATTACAGAAATACAGATCTTAACTAAAGCGTATCTTTTACATAATATTACTTCAAGAATTTGCTATTATGTTAACTAGTATTTTATCTACTTACACTCAAGAATAAATAGAAAGTGTTAGGTATGTGGTTGTAAAAATAAATCAATTATATACGGTTTTTGTGACTTGTGTGTAATTATCTCACGCATTAATTAGTTACTTTCCTCCTTCCATTCGTAATGTTTTTTTTAGAACAAAATTTTTGTTTGGCAGCGAAGCAAATTCTTTTAAAAATACGCTGCTTATTATTGCTAGCTCTAGCTAGTTTCTACATACATATACAAGCCAAGGTTTTAGCTAAAATACAGACTAACAAAACCTGAATCGAGAACTCAAAACACAACGACTGAAGCCTTTTTCAGGTTGTTTCTGGGTTTTAGGACAGCATTAAGTTTATAATTAGCATATACTTAAGCTCGGTATCTACTTTTGTTCGTGCAAAAATTGTTTTAGGTCTATTCAGATACTCTGCATTTGAACTACAAGCAGCAATATGGCAGTTGATATAACTGCACCAAAACCGCATCAAAACTGCTATTCATAATTTATTATTTTACTACCTTGCAGTTCAAATACAGACCGTCTATTCAGACCTTAAATAATATAATAATAATAAATAATTTATTTCAATACCAGTGGTTTACAATTTACAGAGCCACTATGTACAGACTGGAAATTAATGTCACTAAATTTGAAAATGCTGAAACCCAAACTAGGTAATAACCTTTAAATGGAGACTGCACGCGAGTATCTGGTTAAGTTCACGGGAATACGCTGGATGCGGAAAGCGCAGGACCAGTCGTTGTGGCGATGCTTGTGGGAGGCCTATGTCCAGCAGTGGACGTCTTTCGGCTGAAGCGATGATGATGATGATGCGACTATCTCCAAAAATAGCCGTCAAAGGGAGGGCTTACCGTGAAGCACGCACAGTTGCACATTGCGAGAGTGTAGACCAGTAGCTCCCAAAGTGGTCCAGGTGGACCCCCAGAGGTCCATGGGAGATTTGACGGGGGTCTACGTTGGCGTTTGGTTATCTAACCTTCACATTTTGGGGGAATATGGTAGAAATGTAGCTGCAGGGGGTCCACCGGAACCAGCTACATTTTGAAAAGAAAGAAAGACAGAAAGTAAGAATCATTTATTTGCGTAGTATACAGGTGGTACCAGATATAAAATTGGTGGTTTAGGAACAGTGCTATATTCTGCTTGTATTAAGCATGCAAAAATCAAATATAGATGAACCCAATTGAACTTACGCTAGTAATATCTAAGTCTGTGATTGAACTATACTATTATGACTTTACCTACATTATTATTTTTGTAAACTATTATTATTGTACTCATTATAATATTATTATAAAAGAGTTCTTAATTAAACTTACATTATTATTCAACATACATTATTATTTTATTATTTTACTTGGCCCCTGTGATATCTAAGTCCGACGCATGATTTTTCCTGCCATCTATGCTTGTATTATAGTTGTGAAAATTAGCATTATAATAAACCGGTCAAAAAATATTAATTTTAATGATAATTTCATTCCTGAGGGTCCGTTCGGGGGTGACCACACACTTTTATTTTGCTGCAACTTTCTGTGTGCATAAATTGTTAAATAAATTAATAAAATAAACAATGAACATCACACTAACATTGTAATGACCATTCGAGTAACCAAGAGAAGACTCTTTACAAACAGTATTTGAATTCGCTTCGTGCATAATTTTATTTTTCTGTGTACAGTTGCAGGTATACGTTTTGCTAGGAACATAAAGTTATACATTATTAGCTTCAAAGCCATAAAGAACAGGTTACTTGCTCATCACGTACAATTTATTCGCAGTAAAAGGTTTGTTTAACCTTAGGGCTTAGAAGACTGGCAAATTGCTATAATAAGCGGTTAATGTGTTTACACATTCGTTTCCAAGGATGGAAATAAATCATTTAAATAAATTGTGGGAAATCTTGACCAGAAAGTCTTAGCCAATTTTACAGAAAGCTACGCATGTATCGGATACTAGAGTTTCCTGGTGACTGTCGTAGTACATTCGGAGGGTTCTACACAGAAATGTGTCAAATATACTGCGAAATTCGCTATATAATTCGCATCATGCTGGGTGTCAACCTCTTTGCCGCAGCTACAACATACAAAGTTACTTTTGTTATTATAATTATTACAACCTTATTACAACTATGTATTAATGTAATTCCTAAAATGTACCTGATGAAGTTATTTTTTTTTGTGCACCTACCGCATGTCATCTTTTTGTGGCAATAAATCATTTTTCTTTCTTTCTTTCTATAAGGTTTTAGTCTTCGAGTATTGAATACTTACTTCATGCTGTGTAAGAATAGCTTTTGGCTCATCGCATATTTATTAAACCCTTTTTTTGAGATGGAGAAAATGCCTTTCGTGTTTCACACCACCCGAGGAGACGATGTGGTTTTGTGGGACTCGCACCCACTAAAAACTACGTTGTGTGTCTTACCTTGGGTGCCATTACATAGCATTCGCGACCAATCCAGCGTGGCCCAGGGCCTTCCACTTTATTCCTCAAATCTCTTTTGATGATATCCGGACACACTTGGGAAATCACTGCAGCTCGAAAGCCCAGATTTGCCAAGCCCAGCCCAGCCGAATACCAGATGGTGCGTTTATGTCTTTTGTTCCCTCGTGACACTGGGAGACGTGGGTTGTGGTTTTATAAAACCATCCACCCCGTATGCTACAGTTTGCATGTAATGCTACTAGTTCGTTTATAAAATTTGTTCATGAACAATAGAAGAATAGCAAACAGAGTGGTAGCGTTGGTTGTTTACAAAACTAACACAAAGGGCAAAGGTTTCAAAGGGTTTGAAAAGGGTTTTCACTTCTAGGAAAACTTTTCACTGAATATTCTAGCGTGTCCTTAGTGTTTTGTATTTACGACTATGTAGTTTAAACGGAGCGTACGTAGTTTTAGCAAAGATATACCTAATTATTTTATTATAAAAGTAAACGGTTTACAAATAATTTGATGAAAAATATAGTTTTTGAACACCACGTTTTTTAAACGAAAGCGAGTTAATATTGCACTGTCATCGAGTTCGGAGCTATGTTGAAAATTTCAAGCCTCTCAATGGTTCCCAAACTTATTTTGTGTACTCGAAAGTCGAGATTTCAGTCGGTGTCTAAGAGTCCTCCTAGCTAGATGAAATTACTAATCACCCCCCAAGCCTTTACACAACGCCCCCATTTTTTTCTTGGTCTCTTACCGCCCACCTTTAGGCCTGCAGCGGCCACAGGGGGGCGTTATCACCCACTTTGGGAATTTATAAATTCCCAAAGTGGGTGATAACGCGTGAGCTAGAGCTTATCGTTTAGTTGGTTTAAAATCTATTGCAAAATTTGCACCGAATACAATGTACTCTGAGTACCGAACAGAAATAAAACGGATAGCAAGTAACTAAAAACGCCGTAATAAATAAAATATGACAGTTTGTGAAAACAAAACAATAGGCCAAAGACAATACTCATGAGAGGAGGCGCAACCTTCCCGGCACGATTCAAATTACTGTTTACTTAATTTACTTTTAATGTAGGTATGTACCTATCATCATCCTCCTGCCCTTATCCCAATTTATTTGGGGTCGGCGCAGCATGTTTTTTTCTTCCATACATCTCTATCAGCCGTCATCTCTGTGTTTACTTTCTTTCTATTCATATCATCTTTCACACAATCCATCCATATTTTCTTCGGTCTCCCTCTTTTCTTATAGCCATCAACATTCATACTTAAAACTTTCCTCGTAACATGCTCCCCATTCCTCCTCATCACATGTCCATACCATGATAGTCTGTTGCTACTTAACTTCTCTGTCACTGGCGCTACTTTCAGACTCCCTCTTACATATTCATTCCTTATCCTATCCATTCTCGTTACACCACACATTCCTCTTAACATTCTCATCTCAGCTGCATGCACTTGCCTTTCATTAATTCCTTTCGTAGCCCAACATTCTGATCCATACAGGACAGCAGGTCTTATCATGGTCTTATAGATTTTCCCCTTCAGTTTAAGAGGAATTCGGGAGTCACATGTAGTTCCCGTGACCTGCCGCCATTTCAACCATCCTGTGTTAATTCGGTGCTTGACTGTCCGGTCAATTTCGCCATCGCTTTGCACAAGTGAACCGAGGTACCGAAAGTCGGAGCAGACTGGAAAGGGCATGCCATCTAGCGCAATAGCAACAAAACCGGAAAGACCGCCGAAATCGCAGAACATGTATTCCGTTTTAGTTCTGCTGATTTTCAAGCCAACGTTCTCCAGATTTTGTTGGCATTTTTAATGTAGGTATGTATATCTAACATATTCTTCCAACAAAACAAAATAATTACGACAGAAAAAATTTACCACGACCGCAATTAACGTGTCATGTTGCATTTGTTTACCATTTTATACTTTTATATCCGTATTTTGTAACATGTACACGACACATTTATAAAAACAGTATTTTTTCCTTCCTAATACGTTTACTTTACAAGAAAGATCGCTTGCGAATGAAATGTCTGCAATTGCTGTATTAGATAAATCCGCGGGGAAATGGAAGAGCTCAGTCAACATACAATTTAGTATATAAACAGTTGAAAAGCTATACTTAGCTTTGAAGCTGACTGCATACAAAATATAAACACAGTATATTAATAAATTACACTGAATAAGAACACACTGTTAAGATGGTTTGGACATATAGAGAGGATGGACGAGAGGAGATTGACGAAACAAGTATATGAAGCGAGTGTGGATGGAAGAGTTGGAAGGGGACGACCTCGGCGAACGTATCGCGATCAAATCGCGGATGTTCTCAAAAAATGCCAGGTTAAGAGTTCTCTAAACCGACGAGCATGCATGACGAGGTTAATGGACGTAGATGAAGCGAAAGAGGTGTGTCAGGATCGTAGCAGGTGGAAATCCATAGTCTCTGCCTACCCCAATGGGAAACAGGCGTGATAATATGTATGTATGTATGTATGTACACTGAATAAAGAAAATTGTGTCACGTAGCACAATTTTTTTCTGCTAGTAACATAAAAAGGCGACTAATAAAATGACGCTACTAGTAAATAATTAAAATAATTTGAGATGTGGCAGAAAATCATGGTTTCTACTAATTGGCAATTTTTAAGTAGCTAAACTAATAAGCTATTTTTTATTCAGTGTAACTGAACAATTATAAAAAAAAAAAAAAAAAAAATTGAGACATTTTACATAACACCATCTCGTCCCAAGCTAAGCAGAGCTTGTACTATGGTTACTACATGATGGATATAATACTTATATACTTTTTTTGTAAATACATACTTATAATACATAATGAAACACCCACACTAACACAAACACGTAAATATTTGTGTCATGTGGGAATCGAACCCACGACCTCGTGATCAGCAGTCCGATACCTAACCACTAGACCACAGACTTACTTGCAATGCAATCTAAACCTGCCAATTGAAAATAAAATACTAAAAGAACCGAGAAAATCTGTTTACTAGTGCTTACAATATTTTGTAATGTAGCTACACCGTAACATGTTACCCTAATACTGAACGCCCACAACCATCTAGACTCGCTGAGAGCCTGGTATTTGCCTTGAAGAACGTAATATCCCGAAGCTATTAACTATCAGGATATAGCCGTCTGCCCGGAAAACTGCGACATAAATATTTAGTAGAAACACATAATTAACGGTAGGTTTCTTATAGACTTACGTGCTATCATTTCCCTTTAAATTAATTGGTATTAATAATTTAATACATTTAAAGGAGGGAGAGGGAGACCAAAGGTGGATGGATTGCGTGAAGAATGATATGGATGAAAAGGGAGAAACTGATGAGTTGACGACTGATAGAGGAAAATAGAAGTAGAAAACGTATTGCGCCAACCCCAAGTAATTTGGGAACATAATGTGAATAATTTAATACATTTAACTGATCCATAGTGACAATATAGTTTTAGTTATTTGATTAAATTACTACGTATTAGATATTACGGTACAGTTAACCGCATATCGATGGTAATAAAACTAGTATAAGCAGAGCCTGTCTTGTATGAAACTTACATACTGAGACAGTTCTGTTTATAGCGGATAAGTCATCAATATGTGGTTGAACACACAAAAAAATGTCACAGAATAATTAAATTAATATTTTGGGCCATTTTACACATCACCATCTAGTAGTCCCAAACTAAGCAGAGCTTGTACAATGGGTACTAGACAATGGATATGCTACTTGCATACTTTTTTTTTAAAATATACACACAAACTCCCAGACTAACACAAATAGATAAACGCAGGTTCGTCGATGGTTTTTATACCATGTCACATTTTACCCATACTTTTTTCAAAATTCATTTTGTGTGAAGGGCAAATAAGTACATATATCAGCAGATCTCGAGTAGGTCCTTGAGGTCCAGGAAGAGCGAAATAGGTTTCCGTTTGTCAGGTAACCTCTAAAAGGCATCCTGCAGGTATTAGCAACCAACTCGGGAACTTACTGATGCCTGATTTTGAAAAAAATAAGTAAAACATTACCAGTTAGTATTTATTATATTCTAATTAGGATATCTAAAGTCTTGCGTTCATTCTGTTACATGTTGTATTTGCGATAATTATTAACACGCTTACAGAGCAAAGAGTATTTTCATTATTATTTTGAGGAAAGAGGTAGGGGTCTTGAATGCCCTAAAGCCACTGCGACCTGATAAGATCTATTGTGACGCCTCTTGCAGCATTACAGCACTTCCCCAAGCTGCAAGTCAATCATGAAGTTGACTATGACCTTGGGGTAGGATTTAATCTCCTGCGTTGAGATGACGTGGCCTTCAAGATGCTGGCTTCTGATGTGGCGCACTGTATCACCTTCGCATATGATATGGGCGTCTCATCCTTTTCGCGACAAAACCTTCAAACTGTAGTATCACTGAGGCCCATCATGTGAAGGTGTTTGTTCAGCTTGCAGTGCCCAGTAAGGGTTTTTGTCAGGATTCTTATCTGGTTCCTGTTCAAAGAAAGCGCTTCTTTCGTAAACCTTTTCTTGAAGCCTACCAGTAGCGCTTTTGAGCAAAGAGGAAACAAACCGATATATGTATATACCTAATATCGATTTGGCAATTAGTTGCGACAGTATAAACTAGACTAAAATCAATCTTCATTTTAAACACAGGTTATAAATTGGTAGCCAAGATTAATTAACCTTTGACAGTCTGCAGCAACATCTTGCGTAAGAAGATTATGACAAATCGCCGTTTTAAGTAATCTGTCGAATCTAGTCTACATTAAATCTTAGTATAAAAAATAAAGCTTCTAGGAGTGACTATCCTACCTACTTCCTACTAATATTATTAATGTAAAAAATTGTAAAGATGTTTGGATGTTTCGATGTTTGGATGTTTGTTACTCAATCACGCTGAACCAGCTGAATGGATTTGAATGAAGTTCGGCGCACAGATAGACCTGTAGGGGTCTGTAGTTATGGTGTCTGTGGATCGGGAATTTTCATGTATATTGTGGAAGACCGACGTCTGTGTACACCGAGCAGCTTTATTGTACTGAATTAAATTGTGTTTAAATGAATGTGTAAGTATTATAAGGTACGCGTGATAGCGAGCGTCAGGATATAATAGTCGAGCGTGCTCGTACATGAACATAACCCGGATTATCATGTAGGTATGCTACTTTTTTGTCCCGGGAAAATAAACAGTCCCCGAGGGATGCGCGGCGAAGCCGCGGGTGGCCTCTAGTTCATAATAAAACTTGGCTATAACACTAAAATTCAGGTATTATTTTAAAACTACGACACCTCAAACTAACTACAACACATACCTGTATCTAACTAGTTCGTTCCGTATGTCAATACTGTGAGCAGAAGCTGGCACAGACTCTATTGACTTGAGACCTGATTTCATTAAGAGGTACGTTTGCCACTACTAGTGTTAGTGAAGGATGAGGGAATTCAGTAGAAAGAAAAATATAGTTAGTTTTTCGGTGTATTATGAAACTGGGTAATAATATTATGTAAGTTTGAGTAAGCACTTGTTCCGTGTGGCGCCGGACGTAAAGAATTGCACCACCCTATATCTTCTCATGGGTGTCATAAAAGGCGACTAAGGGATTCACCAGAGGATGGGCAGCAGCGTTCTCTGAGTATTTAACCAACCAACTGCGATCGCCAATTCGCCTGCCAAGCGTGGCGATTATGGGATATACCCCCGTAATGGGGGAGGCTTATGTCCAGTAGTGGACGTGTTTCGGCTGAAATGATCTGCCAGGGCACGGACATCTAACAATAGCCTATATGTTAATCCGGGTTATGGTCTATCTGTGTGCGAAATTTCATCCAAATCCGTTCAACGGTGGACGCGTGATTGAGTAACAAACATCCAATCATCATAACAAACTTTCACATTTATAATATTAGTAGGATTACTTGGGAAATTTTTGGTTATAGTCTGTTACTGAATTATTAACCGTCGAAAAAAAGGAGGAGGTTCTCAATTCGACGCGTATATATATATATATATTTTTTTTTTAATGTATGGCCACGCATAACTTTTTGCAGAGTGGTCCGATTTTGATGATTCTTTTTTTTATGGATAGGGTATATCTCGAAGTTGGTCCCATTTAAATTTCAAAATCAAAATCCACCCCTAAGGGTAGTAAAACAGGGGATGAGTGTTTGTTCACCCACTGAATTCTTACCTGTTAACCGATTTTGTTGAAACTTGACACACATAAATATAGTTCTAGACACTACGACATAATGGAGACCTGGAGTTAGATTTTAACCACAAAAAAATGAAAAATAAAACTTTTTAACAAAAAATTGAACCGACGAAAACAGAAACTGAAAAGCGAAAAATAACTAATTATGAGTCGGCGCCAAACAACCAATCAACGAAGATCATTAAATTACTTTAAATAAATAATAAAAACAACGTCACAACAAATACAACGTGAAATTTTCAACGATAAACAATAACTTTCCAAAAATGCGTTCTCCGCTCGGCCACTTGCAACTTACACACACTTTGCTTGTTAAAAGTTCGTTTGGCGCCGACTCATAATTAGTTATTTTTCGCTTTTCAGTTTCTGTTTTCGTCGGTTCAATTTTTTGTTAAAAAGTTTTATTTTTTTATTTATTATTGCGAAGTCAAAAAAAAAACTAAAAACTCTAGGAACTTGTTTCATTATTGAATTTTGAAGAAAAATCTTTTTTTTAACTAATAAACAAGACTCTGTGCAGCCATTTAAGAACTTCTTCACAAGCACAGACATAGTACCGTAAACTGCCCTAACTTGGCCCACAAGCCCTACTTTGCCTACTTATTTTTTTAGTAAACTATAATAGCTATGATTTTCGTACTTGGGGAGCTTTAAAAAATATGACGACGCTAACATTTGGTTCAGTTATAAAGTGTCAGTGCATGTAAAAATTTAGTTAATGCCTTAGGCAAAGTAGGGCTTGTGGGCAAAGTTAGGGCATTTTACGGTATGTCTGTGTTTACAAGAGAAATCCTAAGAAGTTTGTTTTTATGTTGTGCCTGTAATGGCCCGTCATTTGAGTCAGAGTATTAAAATCTGCCTTTTTGTATGAGAACTGATACTGGTTTTACAGTATTAATCCAAAAAATTATTAGTCATTTTCTAAAAACACCGAATTCCCCAACACATCTATAACTCGCGTCACCTCGGTTCATTACTCTGTGATGTACTACATAGCGTGTTGCTTATTTACACAAATACGAACCGTTTGTGTATACAGCGTGATTGGAAAATATTCGCGCATACTGGTAAAGGTACATTATATTTTTGACTAATGGTTTCCGTATATGTAATTATTTGGTTTGTTGTGCCGGTTCGTTTTCCTTTTGGACTCGTGTTTTGATTGGCTACAGTACTTTAGTATAGTACTTGTTCATATTAAATCATCTACTCAGTAGAATAAATTTTAATGTACTACGTAAGCGCACCAGACACACCCTTTATTAGCAGTCCCTTCGGCCTCTTCTAATTACCTAAAGATGTCACCATTCATTCGTATTCCAGCATTATATAATAACAAAATTTCGTCACTAGACCCCTTTAACTCCTCAAAAATAACGTGGAAAAAACAAATCCTTCAAACGTTGTCAACTCCACTTAGTGCCCGAAATTACACGAATCACACGTATATCTCACTACCCACCACCACACCACACACATTTTTAACAATCTTATAGTACACACACACACACACACACACATCAATCACCATCATCATCATCATTTCAGCCGAAAGACGTCCACTGCTGGACATAGGCCTCCCCCAAGCATCACCACAACGACCGGTCCTGTGCCTTCCGCATCCAGCGGATTCCCGCGACCTTCACCAGGTCGTCGGTCCACTTTGTGGGGCGCCTACCCACGCTGCGCCTTCCAGTACGCGGTCGCCACTCCAGAACTTTACTGCCCCATCGGCCATCCGTTCTGCGAGCAATGTGCCCCGCCCACTGCCACTTAAGTTTGGCGATTCTTCGGGCTACGTCGGTTACTTTCGTTCTCCTGCGAATCTCCTCATTTCTGATTCGATCACGCAGGGACACTCCGAGCATAGCCCTCTCCATTGCCCTTTGAGTGACTGAGCCTTCTTATCAGGCCCATTGTGAGCGACTACGTTTCAGCACCGTAAGTAATTACTGGCAACACACACTGGTCAAAGACTTTCGCCTTAGACACTACGGTATTTTGGACACATCTCAATATTAACTAGATATTGTATAAATGCAAGAGGCTCTCTTCATAGGTTTGTGATTTTAATTAGTTGTGCGCTTCGTAATATTGTAAGCTGTGAAGGTACCAATAACAGTTAAATAAATAAATCATCTGAGCCCCTTGTATGAGTTTTTGCGATATCGTATAGTTATCGTCAAATTTGTGCCCGGTTAATGGCAATAGGCTCGCCCCCTATTACATTGGACTTACAACATAACTGGCGAAATGTGGGTGTACTATACACCTCTGCCTACCTCTTCGGGGAAATACAGGCGTGATGTTATGTTATGTTATCGTCAAATTTTGTATGGGAATTTTAAAAGCGCCACCGTGTGCGTATTTGGAACTGAAAATTCCCATACAAAGTCGATAAAGAACTAGACGATAACGTTAACTACACGAACCCGAAAAAACTCATGCTAGGAGCTCAGTAGTAGAGTTAATTGATAAAATTACCTAAACAATTTAACTTACCTTCGTAAAATGCTTAAAATGTATGCTCTGACTACATTTGGTTGGTGGTACTACAAACTACAAGCCGACCAAAACTCATAAAAAATAAAATAAACTGGAATATAAATGCTGATCATGAATGTGTAGTGTATATGTAAATGTATGTATTTATTTATAATTTATGTACACACAATAACATAATTATGTAATTTTCATGTAACATATCACACATAACATAAAATAGTAGTGTTCTTACTCGTAGAAGGAATACTATAAGTAAATGAAATGCTTCTTGTAGATACCCATTGTGATAAAAAATAATGTATGAATCTTGTTAATTTGCGCTAAGAATAAATTATATCGTAGCAGTTTAAATTAAATGCTCTACGAAAGAATAAAGCGAATGAAGTATTAGAAATATAAACAGATTTAATTAATTAGATACGCTTTAACTCTAGAGAGACTGCATATTTTGGAATGATAGGTATAATCTTTCTCTAAATGCTTTAGTATCCGTAAAGAGTTTAGAGATATTCTGAAAAAATAACTAGGGACGTACAGTCCACCGCACAGCAGTGGTAACAGTTTGACCTCGATTGCGTGTTTATTTTGTAAGTGGGTCTACATGTTAATATTTGAATCGCTTATTTCCCGAAAAGGGGTAATTGTACTCATCATTATGAACAACTTTTACTATGTGACAAACTATGAAATCACGAAAAAAAAATCAGGTGGTCCTACATTTGTGTTCACTTAAATCGATAAAATGTAGGGACCACCTGATATTTTTGTCGCGATTTAATTGTTGGTCTCGTAGTAAAAGTTGTTCATAATGAGTACCTACAAATACCCCTTTTCGGGAAATAAGCAATTCGAATTTCAACATAACATAAAATAACATCACGCCTGTATTTCCCCGAAGGGGTAGGCAGAGGTGTATAGTACACCCACATTTCGCCAGTTATGTTGTAAGTCCCAGGTAATAGGGGGCGAGCCTATTGCCATCAACCGGGCACAAATCCAGACTCCGGGCTGCTACTGAGAATTTCCTAATTAAAAAACCCAATAACACTTTGCCCGACCCGGGAATCGAACCCAGGACCTCACGCTCAGCAGTCGCGCTTGCAACCACTAGACCAACGAGGCAGTCAAAACAAATTCAAACAAGTTCAAATTTCAACATGTATAGTAATGGCGGTTTTCGTAATATTACACAAAACTATTCTAGGAAAAGCACTAGTCCGATTGTACCCAAGGAAATAAAACTTCAGCTACCTATTTAATTAGGCAAAGAATTTTAGTACTTTTCATACATCTTTTAAGGTGGTTAAGAAATAACTCTCTTCGCATTTTTGTCTTTACTTTTGACGTTGTTAATGTACGGAAGTTAATCTCTATGTCTCTTCTTTATTTCACAAATTTCACGTAAAGAATCTTTTCTTTGCCGACAGCCAAATACTCACTCATTCTGACAAGAGGCCCCTGCCCAAGAGTAATACACTATTGGGCTGATTATGTCATATGCTAAATGACTACTGTATTGTGACTATTTTATTTTCACCACGAGTCCTGCGCTTCCTACAGCCAACCGATGTCCCGGCCGTTGTGGCGATGCTTAGGAGAGGCCTACTAGCAGTAGACGTCTTTCGGCTTAAATGATGATGGTGATTCTAGAGTAGAATACAAAAATCGAGCATCAAACCCTATAGATATAATATTCGGGTTGTCCAAGTACGAAACTGTTCTATTTATTCACACAGATAAATATCATTCAACAAGCGCACTTGTCAACAGAAGCTCTCGATTCAGATCCACACGTTATGTAGACCGGTTCGGTTTGTTATCTCTTTTCGTCTGATGATTCACGGAACGAGAGAAAAAGAGATAACCAACCGAATCGGCTGATAACTAGTTATCGTTTTGTTCTAAATCGGGTAACTGATCCGATTATGTCTCGGTACTTATTACTCGATGACAAAAGCAAACGTAGATCTTCTTTCATAAAAGATTCTGCATTCAAGTAAAAATCCTTCACATTAAGAGCAGAATCCCTTGAAACTTAAGAATGCTTATGTTAATTTGGGTATCATAATTTGGCAGAGCGCCACGGTCGTCGAAATGAAACCTCTCAGCATTATCCAATAGTGCTCTTGAACCCTCCACATTATCGAGATTGGAGCTTAGTTTTATAAGCAAATTAGGAATATCTTTCTTTCGCGCTAAACAAAAATACTGGAATCTTTGAGTAGGAATAATTTCAAAATTTTCTTTTTGGGTTTTGGTCTCATCGTCATTATCTTATCGATAAGACCAAAGTAGATACCGATAATAAGTATATGTTTTCTGAATATTTTAGAACCTATTTATCGAATAGATGTTTCTAAACCAGAAAGTGAATGACGGCGTGTGATGAAAAGGGTTTTACCACACCAATTTTTTTACTGGTGATGATGCTTTTTGGAAAAAGTAAAGTGAAATTTCAATGAACACAGTACGGAAGTCCTAGACATATTAATTCAAGTTTATTACTAGACCAACGAAGCGAAAACATACTAAAATGTTTAAACAATTCTACATTTGTTTATTGTATCTCCGCTTACATTATATTTTCGCGACATTCCGTGTTGGCGGTCACGATAGTCCGCCGCGCGGCGTGAGAATTATGTGTAAACAAACGGGAATTATCACGTTAAATTAATAATAAATAACTGTGTTATATCCGTATCTAAAACTAAAATATAAGTGTGTCTAAATTATTTGTCTATTCCTTTGTTATAAGGTCAGATTAATACCCTACGTTCACTTGAAATGCAAAAGTTAATCGAATGATAGAGATTTGCTACAGATCATTGTGTTAAAAAAATATTGATTACTTTATCGATCGATTAACCGGACGTCAGATCAATCATAATAACATTGTATCTTAAATGTCAGACGTGGTACTTAAGACCTTGGTTTTACATGAATCGTTTACTGTACTATGCGATTCATGAAGAATAGGAATGACCTTTCGCCATGTTGTGACATTTTAGCTGTCAAACTAACTTCAGTTGAGTCGCTTTTTATAAAGGGCTGTATCTTTTTAACAAAATAGGAAGCCAGTTGAAATTATCACCGAATATACTACTAATATATAAAATGTTGATGTGTAACCGTGCCATATTTCTAGAGCAAATGATAAAAGATGTGCTTGATTATCATAAAAAAAACATTAACGAGGGTTTGAGAATAATCCCGCGCGACTCTGAGAATAGGTCACCGGCGCCGGCGGCAATCTCAAAGGGCGGGAAATTCTGCCAATTTTTTTGTGGTTTGCAAGCGTTTTTGAGTCTCGTGCGACACACGCAGTGAATATTGTTGTTTGTTAACAAATAGGCATTTTTTTTTGGTATGATTGTTTATTGATTCATGTTCAGTGTCAGTGGTATAGTCAACTCCTTAAAAATGGCATGGATACAGAACAACAGCTTATGTACTACGGCTTCTATCACGAAAAATACTGAAAATAATAAAATGCCTAAACCCAAAAGGGGTGTACTAAAATTCCTACTGCGAGTCCGAACTTGCCAGTTATTTTTTTCTAAATGCGACATTGCATTGGAGTTAAGTTTGTTCGGTTCCTTATTTAGGTAGTTTAAGAGAAACTACATAGATAGGTATGTGGAGCATTCATTGGCCTTGGTATACCTGTTAATGAATGTGAGATACTAAAATACAATCGACTCTTTATAGTCTTTATACCCAAGCTGTGACCTCGTGGTATATTCACAGTATTGTTAAAACAAAGAGCGGGTCAATCTATTAATATATCCGCACGTTTATCTGCGGTTAAACAATGTTTTGTCTACTAATTGGATGGGTGACTGGTAAGGAATTTTTGGGAAATTTTTCCGGGTTAAAATTTCATTTCCTAGGAATATAAAATAGTGGGTATCCATTGTTTTGTTTTAACTGCGAAGCACGAAGTGGGAAGGTTTAAATAAACATTTAATTAATATTAATTACTTTTCCTTGAGTTCAGAAATTTCCTTCGGGCTAGTGAAAGTGAAACTAATTGGTCTATTTACCTACCCTTTTAGCATGACCCACTTAATAATAAAGTGTTATTTGAGTGTGTGTTTCAGTGATTTTCCACTACATAAAGTACAAAAATGAAATGTTACAAAAATATTTAATTATCTACACGTTATTACATACGTTACGAACTCTCCTTTATGTAATAAAATTTGCCCTAGCTATGTAACAGCCATTAACTTCAAAATGCCGGATTATATTTTAAATCAGTGTGCAGTAGCTTTTAGTCTAACCAAATTGGTTTATAATATTATAAGATCTCATTTACTTAAAATCCCTAGAGACTTACTTGCCTACATTTAGTTAAGTAGACAGGTAGCGTAAACAAAATGAATTTTGAATTATGAGATTGGATTATTAGTACAGTCACACAGACTGTACGTCAGTTAGTTACACTTTAGTTATAAAACGCTGTCAAGGTCAAACTATTACCAATGACGTGTACTCGCTCACATAAAGAATGGGGTAGAAAATGGTGGCACTATTATTGTTGTACAGGAAAAAAAATTAACTAGTGCTCAAATGTTTTTGGTGGTTCAGTATGAGTAATAGAACACATTTCCAATAATTGTTCAATACTTTTTTTTTTATGCTATGGAGCGAGCTATGCTTGGAGTTTCTTTGAAGGATAAAATCCGTAACGAGATTATCCGGAGAAGAACCGGAGTGACCGACATAGCTTGTAGGATCAGTAAGCTGAAGTGGCAGTGGGCTGGCCATGTCTGTCGAAGGACCGATGGCCGTTGGTGCAGACGAGTCCTTGAGTGGAGACCGCGAATCGGCAAACGCAGCGTAGGGCGCCCCCCTGCCAGGTGGACCGACGACCTAAAGAACGTGGCTGGAGGGGACTGGATGCGGAAGGCAGAGGACCGAGCATTGTGGCGCAACTTGGGAGAGGCCTATGTCCAGCAGTGGACTGCGATAGGCTGAGTTAATTGATTGATTGACTTTTTTTTATCCGACTTAAAATCAGAAAAATATGGACATGATCTGTTCTTTAAAAAGCCTATAGCCTATATGTTAATCCTGGTTATGGTCTATCTGTGTGCCAAATTTCATCCAAATCCGTTCAGCTGTATCAGCGTGATTGAAGGACAAACAAACGGCCATACTTTCGCATTTATAATATTAATAAGATGATGACTTTATGTTTTTAGTTTAGTTTGATATTTATTTATTACATGCAGTACAGTCGACTGCAGTGGTAACACGTCAATTCGAAAACCGCCCTTACTGCTTACGAAATAAAGATACTGCTAATGTCAAAGTGTTACCACCGACGTGCGGTCGACCGTACACCGCAAACTGCCCGTTATATTTTCTTGTACATTTCAAGTCCATCCAATGGTTGTCGTAAGGAATTGCTAAAAGAAAAACTATTAACTCTGTAAAATATAGTTCGCTGTAGTTGTAGAAAGAAAAAATGCCAAAAGTGCCCGTTTTTCGCACTTTTTCTATCTATAACTACAGCGAAGAATAATTTACAGAGTTAATCGTTTATGCCTCCCTAGCCAAGTTGACAATCTACAATCGTCAACGCTATAGAAAACAATCTAAATGTATGGCAATGACATATCTAAACGAATGGCTTTTTCGTTGAGATATGCTGCTGCTGCTTTGCTGCTTATATACGTAGTTAAAATATTTTATGCTCATCCTTATGAGTCCCCTTGGACTTAAGAGCATAAAATATTTTTCTCCCACTTACTCGGAAATTAGTTCATTATTCAAAAAAAAGAATACAACAATCGGCTCTTTTCCCTACGCAACGAAATAACAGGCCGGTAATATCCAACAGGACAATAATAGAAATTGCTGGACACTTTTTATTTTTTAAATTATGCTACTGAGGTTTTTAAGTACACACTTACATAAATTAGGTGTTTTTAGGTACAAAATATTTATCATTATACAGGCTGAATGCGCATTTCTTTTTTTTCAAAACATTGAAAATAGAACAAGAACCGCGCGCGGGCGAATTGGCGTGAATGAAAATGAGATACTGTTGAATTAATTTGTGTTGTGTTTCCTCGCAAATGAGAGAAAAGTACTTACTATACAAGTCTCGGCCGAAATAGCAATTAACGGCCTCGTTTAGTTAAAAAGGACTCGGCTTGCGCCTCGTCCTTTCAAAATCACTTGGGAAGTACTCGGCTTCGCCTCGTACTTCCAATATTACTCGGCCGTAAATTGCTTCATTTCAGGCCTCGACAGTTATGTACTATTAACTACTTGTATAATTTATTATACTACAAGTTTTAAGGTAATTTTAATACTCAATCATTATTCATACTTAGAAAAAAAAATAATTAACAAGTTTTCATTCATCAAACAGTTTCGGAACTTTTTTCAATGGTCAAGTAGCCATTGCATAAAGTTCATCGTACCCTACACAGTTTGAAAAGTAAGTGCTTTTGTTGCTGACTGTATCTACATAATTATTCATTGTATCACAAATTTTGATCGTATTCTTTTTCCAATTGGTATGAGTATCTTCATAAACGTCTCTTTAAAAATTTCGACTCTTCTCCCGTGTCAGAATTTTCTGCTTCCTACAAAACATTATTGTAAAAGCGTTTTGCTCCAATCATTTCATATTGTTATCTTAAATCGGGTTACCAAAGTTCTTCACTGTTTCACGCCTGTATTCCCCAAAGGCGTAGGCAGAGGTGTATAGTGTATAGTAACTACAGCTACATTTTGCCAGTTATGTTATAAGTCCCATGTAATAGGGGCCTGTTAACATTAACCGGGCACAAATCCAGACTCCGGGTTGCTACTGGGAAATTCCTAATGAAAAGACCCAGTAACACTTTGCCCGATCCAGGAATCGAACCCAGGACCCCACGCTTAGCAAGCTCTTGCGACAACTAGACCAACGAGGTAGTCGAGCCCTTCTGTTAAATATTAATAAACTAATTACGAATAAATTAAGGCAAAATTCACACAAAAGGACTGTCTATCTTTTGTTTTAGCATACCTGATGGTAATTTAAGGCAAGGAACACACCTGCACAATTCGTTGTGAAAACCCCTATAAATTCAAGTCTTAGAAACAAACAGTCGGAATGAAGCCGGTCCAATTTATAGGAGAATTAATCAAGGGTATCCATTGTGGGGCGTCAATGAGAACCAATCAATTAGACACTCCCTCCCAGTAGCTAGAAGCTTCCCTTTTAGATTTTTTCAGAGTAATTAACCTTGTGACCTACTTGAGCTTTATTGTAACACTTTGCGGGACACAGCCCGCCTTTTTTATAGTATAGGATGGCGAAACGAGCAAAACGCCCACCTGATGTTAAGCGGTTACCTTTGCTCAATACAACTGCAATACCATCTAGGCTGTTGCAATTTCACCGGCACCCGTACCCTTCAGACCGAAAAACAGCAATGCAAGCATCACTGTTTGGCGGAGAAGTAGGTACGGTTATAGTACTTCCCCGGACGAGCACTTTTTTAAAAGAGCTGTACTACTACTACGCCTGTAGACGTGATAATATTAAACTTCTATTATGTCTCATTGTGGGTCCCGGAAAAACTTAATATGTTATGTCACATTTTGTGTCCCGGAAAGTGTTAACATATCACCTATTCTACCCGAAGAAGTTAATTTAATTTAATTTTACGAAACTGAGTTTTAGTTCGTAAACTATTGTTCTAGTTCGTACTTTTATGGTTTGTAGAAACAGTGAAAAAGCAGGTTACTACATTTCGGGCAGCTACTGAGAAAAAAAAAACTGAAAACTCAGTTTCATAAAATTATTATGTGAACCAAGGTTGTCACATTTTTGCCGTAATATTTAAAGACAACTTTCAAAAGGATTTCAAAAACATGAATAGCAACGTATTTTACTTCGGAGAGAAACTTAAGTGAGCATAAACACTGACTTCAATTTCTTTATTTGCTTAAATGTTGTAGAAAATACAGGTGTTAGGTACAGTTTAGTTCAGCATATTAACCGTTGCAAAGGCATCCACATGAGAGATAGATATATTTATGTATAATGATAGTGATTAGCAAAAACCTATTATTATTTATTATTATTAAGAGCCTATATTGTCCCACTGCAGGGCAAAGGCCTCCCCACTCTTTTTCCACTTCAATACTCAATACTCATTTTTTACCTCTCTCTATCTGTGCCTGTTATGGACCAGTCTTTTTGGAAGGAGTCCAGTTCATCCTGCCATTTCCGCCTGGGCCTACCGCGTTGGCGTTTGCCATTTTTAGGGATCCATTGGGTTGCAAGTTTGGCCCATTGATAGCAAAAACCTATACTTGAAAAAAAACAAGACACGTTTTAAATGTTTTTTTAACTGAGGGATAATTCTCTTGACATTCAACAGAACAATTTAACAAGAGAAGCGCTATTAGATATTCCCAGAATTTAACCACCGACTAACCGACCTAGTAAACAAGATTCTTGAGTCTCGAGACATGTTATCTAATACAATGTGGCCTTTATTTTCAAGTGTTAAATTCTTGGGGTTAGTCTGAAGACGTTGACGAAATTAATATAATTAACAATGGAGAAAACGAGCTCTTTATTATTAGGAAAGAAGGAAGATTTTACATTTTAGAAGCCATCTTTGGTAACATTTTAAATGACGTAATGTGTGCTTTTCGTTATTGATAACGACAGTTTTTCTTCTCGGATGGAGTAAAAATGCATTTTTTAAAGTCGATAAATAAATAATAAAATATTTATCAATCAAAGTAAAGTTACAAATAATACTAAGTACACTAGGTTCCACACTAGGATTTCCTGTGACGTGGAGTCTAGTCTCTTTCATCAGACTAACAATTAATTTAAAAGAAAAACAAGAATGACAATAAATATGCCTGGGCATGCATCTTTATCCTAATAATATTATAAAAGCGAAAGTATTATGTCTATCAATCACGCTAAAACGGTTGAACGGATTTTGATTAATTTTGGCACACAGATAGACCTAGTTCTGGATTAATACATAAAATACTTTTTATCTACCCACCACGGGAGCAAAGCCGCAGGCGTCAGTTAGTGTAAGAATAAATCTAGATTTATATAATTTGTCGGCTTTTTTAGCACAATGGCTAAGCGATTGAGTTCTGCGCTAATACGTGTTGCATTCCAATCCTGCACGGAACAAATATTGTATTATGGCCAAATGGTTAACAGGCCTACATCATTTGTACTTACTTAATTATAAGATTGATGTCTGTAATAATTGTGCCTAGGATACAGAAGTAAAAAATAAATGAATAAAATAAAATGTCTTTATTTCAGGCATTAGCCCATAAGTTGTTAGTGAAGTACTCCAAGGAACTATTTTTAACCGACGAAAAAAAAGGAGGAGGTTCTGAATTCGAGGCGTAATTTTTTAATGTATGACCACGCATAATTTTTACAGAGTAGTCATTCTTTGTGATTTTAACTAGTGATTACGTAATAAAATTTAACTCAAAAACCGTGAATAAATAACACAAAATTATGCGTACATCATATAGTTAAAGTACTACATTCACCTTCCCCATTGCACACGAAATGACGGACTATTTCTTTTTTTTCATTATGCCGAACAATTTCCACGGATAAAGGTGTGTGAAAATAACAAGCTTTCTACTAAACGAGCGTTTTGTGGTAAACTACTGAATCCTACCACGTAACCAACATTAATAAAGATATTTTTTTCTGCGTTACTATACATTGCGGTATTTTTTCACGTATAGTTAAGTATCGCCGCTTAAAAAGAGAAATGGAATGCGAATTTTCGTTGGCATCGTTTTGCGGTTCCGTGTTGTCAAACCTCGTTGGTCGTGCTAACCTGGTAGTTGTTGACTGTATTTTGGTAATGGGTTTGCGTATGAATGTAAAGTACAATTCACTGACTGAGTACCATCCACCTTTCTTTTACGAAAAAAGAAAGAAAGAAAATAATACAAAACCAAGAAACACGTAAACACAACAACAGTAACAGCAAATTAAAAATAAGTATAATTATGTAAAAGATAAATGTACACAACATTGTACAAACAAGGATTTGTCGAGTTGTGTATGTTTTGAATAATTTATATACAACGTGTAATTGAAATAACTAAAAACCTCTTAATGGGTCATTGTACTCATCAGCATGAACAACTTTTCCTATCGGACTAACCCTGAAATCGCGAAAAAAACTGTTCCCCACATTTTATCTAATTATGTGAACACAAAATTTTGTCTGTTTTGTTCCATAGTAAAAGTTATTCATACTGATGAGTACGATGACCCCATAAGAGGTTTTCAGTTGTTTCAAGTACACGTTGTAGGTACCTACCTGCTAACTATTAGACCGGAGGAACGCCATAACGTTCTTGCCTTCGGCTTACAGGCAAGACAGCTAAGTAAGGTAAATAAATGATCTACAGCAATTTCTCCCTTTGCCAGCAGTTGGCACAAGACTATTGTATTTAGGTGGTTCTTGCGGCTCATCCATTCAAGGCGAGAGTAGGCACAAGCATACGGCAGTTTTTAGTGGGTGTGAGGCTTAGTACCATCATAGAAAGATTTTTTTATATAGTGCGTAGTGACAAATAATAATAATGCAAATAAATTATATGAATACGATTTGTGTTATCAGTTTTTGAAAGTTATAGATTAAAACTGCGTTAATTTCTTTAAAATCATAATTTATAATTTCGCCTCACTTATATGGAACAGGTTTTATTATAAATATCATCATCATCATCATTTCAGCCGAAAGACGTCCACTGCTGGACATAGGCCTCCCTCCAAGCATCGCCACAACGACTGGTCCTGCGCTTTCCGCATCCAGCGGATACCCGCGACCTTCACCAGGTCGTCGGTTCAACTTGTGGGGGGCCTACCCAAGTTTTAATAGATACAATAATTTATTGCAATGATAAATCAAATAAAGCTTAATTAGTTTAGCAGCTATAGTATTTGTGTACTGAACCAGGAGTCGCAGATTCGAATCCTGCTCGTGGGTAAATTTTTCATTTCTCAATTTATATATTTAGATCTCGCACCGCATGCGTAAATTGCGTTAAAATAATAATTTATGGGTACAGTGGGGTAATTGTGTAATGCATTCACATTGACATCAGCTTTCATTTTGAAATTACAGCAATATTCATTGCGTGGTACGTAGTTGTCAATATGACGGATTGTCAAAACACACAGAGCAATGAACATTGAAATCCAAATGAATGCGATCGCGAGTGAGTTACGCAATTAGGCAGCTGGTTTACGCAAAAACTGGTCAGATATCGCCAATGATCGAGACAACTGGAGTTCTCTGTTGGAGGCCTTTAACCGAAGAGGGGTCCACGTAGCTCAAATTTAATTAATTAATTATATTAATCTAATTACAAATTTATTAATTTGATTCAATGAAATTATTGTTTTGTTACCTACTTTTCAATTATTTAATTAATAACACGCAAATTTGTAGTTCAAGTTACTGGGAATAAAAGTCTTTTGTATTTTATTTTTCATTTAGTTTACGCAATATAATTCTTATTTTGTTCGATAAAAGGAAGGAAGGAAATTTAGAAATAATACCGGCCAAGAGCATGTCGGGCCATGCTCAGTATTATAGGGTTCCTTAAGTAGGTGTAATTACAAACGAATCAAATCGAATATTAATCATAGCTATTTTAGTTTTTGCAATAATCGGCAGCATTCGCGACTCAGAGCGTGTTGTTAGTAGCGCCATCTAGCGATAAATTCAAGAAGCCAAATTTAAGACGTCTGTCATGTCAATGTTACTTTTTGTGATTTTTTCAAATAGAAAGTAGCTAAAGGAGCATTATTTGCTATGATAATTTTTATCTAAGGTCAATGACCTTTGAACTAGGACGTTTTTAAAAAAAAAAAAAAAAAAAAAAAAAAACTGTATACCACTGTTAAACCCGCGATGGTTTGTGTGGTATATACCTGTTATCAATATGTAACTCTAATTGACTTAATAAATAATAATAAAAAAAAAAAAAAAAAAAAGTATTTTTCAGTTTTCTGTCTATAACTCAAAAAATTATAATCACATTATACTCGAAATAATTTTAAAAGAGAGTTTTTACAAAGGTCTATCAATGTGGAAAATTATAAGTTTCTACATTGCATAGTTTAGAAATGGCAGGGGGGGGACACATTGCAAGCCACTTTGGCGGGCTATATTTCGCAGATGGTACACCTGTTAAAAAAGTGATGTATGAAACATTACCTTCATTTTAGTAGACCTATTCAATGATACCCCACACGAGGAGGTGCAGCGAAAAAAAAATTATCATCCCCATTTCACATGTATGGGCGCCACCCCTAAAGTACGTAAAAACGATTTTTTTAGTCTTTTAAAATTGAGATCTATATGCAAACTATTTTTAACAAAATTTCATTTACTTATGTTTATAACTGTAGAAGTTATTAAGCTGTAAAGGATTAGGACAGACGGACAGACGGACAGATGGACGGACAGATGGACAGACGGACAGACATGACGAAACTATAAGGGTTCCTTGTAGGACTACGGAACCCTAAAAAGCAGTGTTTTATTACTAAAACGTAACGTTTCATACTTCCTTCCTTATATTTTACAACAATCAATACAAATTACAAAATATTATCTGAATAAAACCTAATGACATAACGTAACGACTATAAACTAGTGTTATATTTATTATCTATGCTATAGTACAATAACTAACACTTTGCCTGTTATGTAAACAATGCTATAGTTAATAACATTTCTTATGTCCATCCGGTGACACTTTCACTCAGATCTGTCATTATATACGTGAGGTCAATAATAACAGTGTACTTACATAAAATAATGGTGGTTTTTGTTTTCCCTTTTCAGGCCCTAATTACGTACTTAGTTGTTTATTAGCTATCACGGGAATTTATTTGGAAAGTGTGTTTACGCAACGTCGCCTTGCGGTAAACAAAATATATCGTCGGTTACAAATTGTTTTGATACGCATCTAGATTCCAAATATGTTATTATTTTCTATTTTGTTCTTAAAGAATTTTCTTTCAAAATGAATAATCGTGTAACTTGCGTAAGCCGAGATGAGTTATTATGTTGTATTAACAACGGATTATTTATTATGTTGTATTGTTCCGTGTGGTGCCGGACGTAAAGAATTGCACCACGAAGAAGATATAGGGTGGTGCCACCACCCTATATCTTCTCAAGGGTGGCGTAAAAGGCGATTGAGGGATCCACCAGAGGATGGGCAGCAGCGTTCTCTGGGTATTTAACCAACCAACTGCGATCGTCAACCCGCCTGCCAAGCGTGGCGTTTATGGCATAGGTATCCCCCCAACATATGCTTGGGGGAGGCTTATGTCCAGTAGTGGACGTCGTTCGGCTGAAATGATGATGATGATTAACAACGGAAACCAAGTTCTCAGAAGTGTTAATTTTAGTGGTCGTAATAACCGTAATTGATTGTATTTGACCAATGAAGCGCCTGTATTATTATTCATCATCATCATCATCATTTCAGCCGAAAGACGTCCACTGCATGTCGTATTATTATTATTCATCTTGAAATGAAAATTATTATTTTTATACTTTCGTTTCGAAAAACTTAACTTTTCACGTCAGCGCTGAATTATCGTACTTAACTGCAATTTTTTGTAAAAAGAAAAGTAATCAGAAATCGAACAATACTCAAAATCAAAAACAAATTCAAAAGAGATACGTGACGCAGAACAGAATTCGCAGGGCACGACTGTTGACGCCACAGATTTGACATCTACCCAGAGATATGACATGCCGGGCGGTAAATGTCATGTCTCTGCATCTACCCCGGTGGTAGATGTCAAATCTGTGGTTGACGCAGACGTAATATGACACACACAGAGACATGACATTTACCGTTGTACCAGCAGTAAATGTCATGTCTCTGGACACACATGACATTTGACACATCATTCAACCATGATATAATAACACCCATCTTATTATACCATGCATTCAACGTTCCTGCATCGTAGCTTATGCAGCTCTGTGCTTGTTCATACGTTACAAATCTTTACCCTGCGCTGCGGGGAACTGCGTTGCCTGCGTCTCAACATACGCATAGCCTTATTAACTTGTGTGTGCTGCTCCGTGTCTTCTGGGCAACTCCCGCAGTGATGACACTCGGGCGTCGGCTCCCGGGGCCTATGCGACACAGATACTTCCCGAAACAACCTGCCCTGAGAGTATCTACGTCAGCCGGTAGGTGTGGGCAGCATGGCCCCTCTCCAGCCAATCCTCCATGACGGGCCTTACCGCCGCTATTGCAGCGTGCCCTGCGCTGGGTTGCGTAAGTCGAGTGTATTCGTATTAATACACAAATAATTATTATAATGGAAAAGATACTCGTAGGATGGTCAATTTGATATTGCAAGATTCCTTTTTGAATGCCATATTACGTTATAATGTGCATAATTATGTAAATGTAACCTTGCACATAATTGAAACGATAAAAATTATAATGTGAACAAAGTAGGTAATTTGCCAAATTTAAATAACAAGTGGAAAAGTATAGGTATATACATTTGGATGCCCTAGTTATTTTAATATTATAAAAAAATTGTGCTCGGATTTCTGTAATCGCACGCCGCGCCTGTGTTTGAGTGACGTATAACAATGCACGCGTGGAAGGAAACCGCTAAACAGCCTAATATAAAAAAAAATTCTTCATATTAGATTCCCACAGGACACAAATATTTATGTGATGAACATAAGTGTTTGTGTTATGTATTCATCATCCTCCTGCCCTTATCCCAATTTATTTGGGATCGGCGCAGCATGTTTTTTTCTTCCATACATCTCTATCAGCCGTCATCTCCGTGTTCACTTTATTTCCATTCATATCATCTTTCACACAATCCATCCATATTTTCTTCGGTCTCCCTCTTTTCTTATAGCCATCAACATTCATACTTAAAACTTTCTTCGACATGCTCCTCATTCCTCCTCATCACATGTCCATACCATGATAGTCTGTTGCTACTTAACTTCTCTGTCACTGGCGCTACTTTCATACTCCCTCTTACATATTCATTCCTTATCCTATCCATTCTCGTTACACCACACATGTGTTTGTGTTATGTATTATCAGTCTGTATTTACAAAAAAAAAACGTATATAAGATATAAGTGTTATCCATTGTCTAGTACCCATAGTTCAATTTCTGCTTAGTTTAGGACCAGATGGTGCTGTGTAAAAATGTCCCAAACATTAATTTATTTAATTAATCAACAAAAAAATATGAAATAAAAACTTTATAACAAAAAAATAACCGACTTCGAAAACCTTATCTTAAAAGTAAAAATAATCCTTGTATGTATTTCAAAATATTTTCATAAACTAACATTTTGAAGGCATATTTGATGACTTGTTTAATGTTTTGTAGTCTCTTAAGAAGTTTGCTTATCGCGTTAAGTCAATCGATGCTAAGACAAGCTGTACATTTTGTCCCTTAAGCCAGACAGAAATGAGGCTTTAACCCAAATATCATCGTGGCTTATAATCCCCTTCGAATCACAGCTTAACCCAAGACCGCAAACTAGGTCAGATAGTTCCGTTTGCCAACCCTATTGTACGCTTAGATTGTGTAGGTGGTTAGACACACGTTGTCGGTCGAAATAGTTACACGGTTAATAATTCAGCAAATCTTCTTTGGTCGTGTAACATCGGCTAAAATCGTAAATACTCGTCATTCTAAGTGTGATTTGTACTAAAGATAGTGATGTAAATAATATTGTCTGCAAAGCGTTTGGCATGAAATATGTACCTGCCAGTACTGTATAGGTACCTAATGTTCCTTTTAAGACGTGCTCACAGTTTTTTAAATGCGATGATAGTGTAATATGATTGTCATAAATTGTCTTTTAAGTTGTAAAACTGTCTAGGTCAATTTTCAGGATTAGAAATGATGGTGCATATGGGCGCGCTAGTGTTGCCATCAATTTTGTTTACACTTTTTTGACAGAACTTAATATATTAATCTTTATTACTGGTCAGTATTGAATGTTTCTTCCTGGCGTTGGTTGAACATTGCGCCCTCTAGTGTAATTTGAGAGTAATATAGCTTTCCATAGCTTATAACATTAAAATATTAATTTATACTCGGACTCAGACCAATTAATGTCTATGCTATATCGAATATCGATGCTTACAACGCAATCTATTGCCATTTTGAGGTAACTAGTTTATACAATGAATTACTTTTAATTAGATTATGAAGTATTTTGAAATAAATATCCTTTATTTCTAGAATTTGCTATGTAGTTTGCTGTTGTATTTGTTGTACTTTGCAAAGATCATCAAAGTTGTATTTGTTGTACTTTGCAAAGATCATCAAAGTTGTATTTGTTGTACTTTGCAAAGATCATCAAAGATCAAAGATGATACCTTTTTGTTTAGCAAAGTTTAATATTTGATGATCCGTATTAATTAAATTAATGTTGTAAATAATGTTAATATTATGATAATTATAATTCGAATATTCTAATTAGATTAATGAAATGATTAATTTAAATGTTGTTAATTTAATTTTGTGGTTCTGATAATTCCGCTTTATATTGTTTCATATTTTAATATCTGGCATGATTTGTTGGTTTATATAATGTTTAGAGATTATCTAAATTAATATTAGTTTTATCACGACGACTGGTTAATTATTTTAGTGTTCATTTATAAATTAAAATGTATTTAGTGACTCCGTTGGGTCTATTTGATTGTAGTAATATAAAGATGGAGACACTGTGCTTTGCGCGGGCTGTTATTCTTGTTGTAAAACTTCTTCTACTGGTCAGTTCATGTAATAATCGGAAAATACATAATTTGTAGTAAAGAGAAATTTATTTCGTGATCAATCCTGATGAAACCTTGAGCTACGCGCGGACATGCACTTTCTGTAATCCTCATTATTTGGCAACTTTCAGTTGTGAACGACTTTTGTCTATCAAAACATATCGTAACCATAGTCGAATAAAACAAGATCGTTGCTTCACGAGACAGCCCTAGACAGCGTCCCGATTCGTTATTATAGCACATATAATATAATCCTGTACGTTATAGTACCTATCTCACAAAAAAATAAACAAAGGCAAGCAAGCAAGCATTTTTATTGAAATATATTTACGGGACCTGTCACGCACTAGAAACAAACATTTTGACTAATTAGTCTGCTCGTGACCACGGCCAATGCAACTTGGCCGAAACGTCGAGGTTAGTCGAAACGTTTTTTTCGTTTTGATTTAATTATGCGCGAAAATTCCCGTAAATATGATATGAATAAAATGAGTGAAATTCGCGAATGACTAAAAACTTCTAAGCAAGTATTTTGGTTTATTCTGTCATCTAAGGCGGATAGAAAGAGAATGTTGTCGATTTTCTTGTTCACAAACTAAATTTATTATAAACTATCGCTCACTTTTACTAATAATAGATACAAGAAAGAGATGGCAAAACTTTTAGTGCTGTTTAATTAGTGTAACACACACTTCTTCGTATTTTTAGTCGGCACAAACATATATAGACATTTTAATTCCGGCTAATTTCACAGCTCTAAAATCGTTGCCATCCCTTTTTGTATCTATTAGTAAAAGATAGAGATAGTTTAAAATAAGTTTAGTTTGTGAAAAAGAGGTTCAACACCATTACCTACTAGGTGCAGTACTATTGTTGTATAAAGAAGAAAACAAGATTTTACAAAACAAAGATGCAACGAAAGAAAAATCTTCTATTTTCATCATACGTTTTACATTATTCGCTATGAAATTAAGTTAATATCTTTACAAACGTTCCCGTGATAATATGCGTTCACCGAAGCCATTATGTTCAATGAAGATCATGATCGGATGAGCCACTTACGATAATTACTTTCATTAATTATAGATGAAGGAATGTTGCGTGTTTTAAGAATAATTTGATCCGTTTGCAACGTTTATGTCCACTTCCCACCGGAGTAATCTGACATTGATATATCGTTTCGTTTTCACTTGAGAATTTTCGGTATTTATTTTGATTGAGACGCGTGTCGCATGTCGTCGTGTGTCATAATTGTGTCTTTTTACTTCTGAGTTCTGATTAGGAATGTGTTACAAGTCACTTAGTTTTTAAAGTTGTATATTTTCGATTGGCCTTCATGACATTCACTGCTTCTTCCATTGATATCTGATATCTTGAACTATTCCACAAAGCCTTAAGACTAATGTCTTCAATCAGTGCGTCCTGCGTGTCATGACTTACTGAACCGAGACGTGGACACTCACGGTACGGTTGGTCCACAAACTTAAAGTAGCTCAGCGTGCTATGGAAAAGTGCTATGTGCTCGGAGTTTCTCTGAAGGATCGAATCCGAAACGAGGTGATCCGACGGAGAACCAAAGTTGTCGGCATAGTCTACAGGATTAGCAAGTTTTTATATATCTAATAGGCTTGCGTTTGACCTCCACCTCACCTGAAGTGGCGGTGGGCTGGCCACATTAGCCGAAGAACTGACGGCCGTTCGAGTAGACGTGTTCTTGAGTGGAGACCGCGAATGGAAAACGTTGGGTTGGACGCCCTCAGGCTCGGTGTGGAGCGATGACATTGGCAAGGTGGCTGGTAGCAACTGGATGCGAGTGGCCGAGGATAGATGTCAGTGGCATGCCATTGGAAAGGCTTGTGTCGAGCAGTGGACTAATATAATCTGATGATGATGATGATTTTTGAATGGTTATTAGGGATCAGATTTATTGGGTGCTTGGTCGATGGTTTGGTGATCAAGAAGCTGGAAGAAACTGATGACCATGCTCTTGATAAAATCTCTTGGTCACCTTTTGAGAATACGTGTCTGGCTTTTTTTGCTGGCTGTAGATTTGTCTGGGGCGTCGCCTCATTGCCTGAATGTCCAATCGACCATTGAACAAATTTTACCGGAGACGTTTTTTTTATTATTATTGATTTAAGAGAAATATTTTTTAAACTTTGTAGATTTAAGAATAATGTAATATATGCTATACATTATTCTTAAATCATCATCATCGATTGGACATTCAAGCACTGAGGCGACGTGGGGGTCTACTACGAATCATACCATCCATCGCACAATTTTCTACTCCTGTCAACTATTGTTACGGGGATGGATTTTCGTATTTTGACGTTTGTTTCTCCATTCCCCGGTCAATTGCATACGACTATAATCCAATGATCTATGTTTTACAAGTTCCTTTTTTAGGGTTCCGTAGTCCTAAAAGGAACCCTTATAGTTTTGTCATGTCCGTCCGTCTGTCCGTCTGTCCGTCTGTCCTAATCCTTTACAGCTTAATAACTTCTATAGTTATAAACATAAGTAAATGAAATTTTGCTCAAAAATGGTTTAGATATACATCTCAATTTCAAAAGAATAAAAAAATCTTGATAACGTATTTTAGGGGTGGCGCACATACATGTGAAATGGGGATGACATTTTTTTTTCGCTGCACCCCCTCGTATGTGGTATCATTAAATAGGTCTACCAAAATGAAGGTAATGTTTCATACATCACTTTTTTATCAGGTGTACCATCTGCGAAATATAGCCCACCAAAGTGGCATACAATGTGTGTGTCCCTGCCATTTCTAAACTATGTAACGTAGAAACTTGTAATCTTCCACGTTGATAGACTTTTATAAAAACTCTCTTTTAAAATTATTTCGAGTATAATGTGATTATAATTTTTTGAGTTATAGTGAGAAAACTGAAAAATACTTAAGACTTCCTAGTTCATTGACTTAGATAAAAATGATCTTATCAAATAATGCTCCTTTAGTTACTTTCTATATAAAAAAATCACAAAAAGAAACTTTGTGTTGTATTGATAACACAAAGTAACAGCACCACCTAGCGCTAAATTTAAGAAGTGTGTCATATCAATATATGACACACTGCAAAAACTAAAATAGCAATGATAAATATTCGATTTGATTCGTTTGTAATTAGACCAGTAGGTCCTAGGGTTATAGTACATATTATTATATAATACTGAGCATGGCCGGACATGCTCTTGGCCGGTTTTTGTCTTTGTATTGTCTTTTTACTTGTATGTCCTGTGACTTGTTTTGTACTAAATATAAGTTAGTATTTTGTTTGTCGTTTGTCAAACGCGGCCCCCCAGTAGCTACAAAAAAGTCCTCGTGTTTATAAGAGTACACTATTTAAGAATTCCTTTGCTATATCATCTTGCTACCGCACAATGCATCGTTGGGAAAGCACCTGTCCAGCAATGACCATCTACAGCCGGCTTATAATGAATGATACTTCTGCAAGTCATAAGTGAAACAAAATTAAACACGTTGCGTCAACTTTAAGTAATAACTTGAAGAAGATGCATGGTTAACGCAACTTTAATAAGCTTAATACGTACATGTTGAAAGTAAGTAGTTACCGCAGTATTAATTATGCTACTTATGTACACTTTAAAGTGAGGTTTAGATATTATGTTATTATCGTGAAGGAAATTCATAATTTATTACGGCATTTCCTTGAAGGAAACGCTGCGGTGAGTAGGTAGTTCGTATCTTATGGCGTTACGTGCGTTCATTCAAGTTTATGTTCATTCAGTTGGTCGTTCGTTCCTTGTTATTGCGGCCTCGGTAGCTTGCGCAACTGTTGACCGCAAATTGCATTGTTGTAGGGCTTACAAAGTTATTCTTAACCGTTCTTTTTTTATCGCTTCCTCATTTTCCATTGAAATATCATGTGCTTGTGTGTGTATTGTATTTATCTAAATAATATTTTTCCTTAAGGCGCATGTAGCAGCCAAGTGGCGCCCCCATCAGTAATAAAAATATTATTCGCTGAATATTATTTATCGAAAATTCGTTTTTAACCATTGAAATACAGGTACTGTAGTTTAATTAGAAACTATTAACTTTGTAAATTATAGTTCACTGTAAAATGCGAAAAAACGGGCACTTTTGGCACTTTTTAAGCTATTGCATAGCTTCTATCGCGGGCCTTGAGCGTGGAGACCGAATCCAGAAATTCCGTAACGAAAATAACCTAACACCCCCCACTCCGACCGGCACAGCGGTGATACTTTTTAGTTTTGCCATCTATCGATGAATAGCAGAACTTTTAATGACTTTTTGAAATATCACGCTTGTCTCTTTAGTTCTGCAAATCGCCTCTAGGTGGTATTGGTTGTATCGGCGTTACTGCGCATGCGTAATCCCCCTCTTCGCCCCGCAATCTGGTGACTCATGCCTGCTTAGAGTTTCGGCGTTAGGGCACCTCCTCTTTGTATTTACATAAAAAATGCTATGCAATAGCTTTACCGCGGCAGTCTCCGAGTGCCACACGTCTTTTTTTTACCTACAACTACAGCGAACTATATCTTACAGAGTTAATAGTTTCTGATTAAAATTACAGTACCAGTACTTCTATTGTTACTAACGAATTTTCGATAAATCATGTATTCAGCGAGTAATAATATTTTTACTGATGGGGGCGCCACTTAGCTCTAAGTAGCGCCTTAAGCAAGTGATAATCAAATTATGATCCCCACAAGAATTCAAAAAGTCAGAGATACGAACCGGTTTCAAACTCAGATCCTCCTGAGTGGAAGGCAACCGTTTAACGCTAGGCTATCACTGCTTTTTATGACACACAAACTCGTACAATTCTTAATACTGATGATTTTCACCCACACACATAAAACCTCTCACGCACAGACAAACATCGTAACTCTCACAGTTACACACACAAATACGGTTTCTTTTACTTACCTAATTAATCTAACTAATTACCTACCTAGAATGTATTAATATAACTATACTATGTATGTTAAACTGTCAAATTATTTTGGAAGATACTAGTCCCCACGACACAAGGAATCTGAGTGTGGGGTCCAGTGTACCTAGTAAAAAATGCAAAGTTTGGTTAAATAAAATTATCATTAACATTTGCTAGTTCCAAGTTCCATTAGAAATGAAAGATTCTTACTACACATCTTCAAAATTAATGGGTACAGCTAACTCCTCAAGATGTTATTAACTGATACATAAACTATGATCTCATAACACTCCATAATTGAACCGCGAACTAACAGCGCGAAGTAATTACCAGATAATGTTACAACTTATGTTAATAAAATAATTAGTAAGGGTAGGCATATCTATACGACTTTGATTTAACTGCAAAGTTAGTCGAGTCGGTTAAGAAACAATGTTTCTTAATAAGATATCGCTGACGTCACCCAAAGACGTATAGTGGAGGATAATTTCGATACCACGAGCAGTGTTCACGGTAGCTTAGTGGCTAAAGCACTAGCGTACTGAGCCAGGAGTCGCAGGTTGTTCGAATCCTGCTCGTGAGCGTTTTTTTTAGTTTGTTTTTTTTTTTTTTTTTTTTTTCCACAATTTAAATCTTTATTATTATTTATCTAATAAGCTAAACTAGTGATGCTTTGGGGAACTTCAAATGATGATTTATTATCAACTAGAGGGCGCCCGCGGCTTTGCCCGCGTGAATGTCGCTTATCGTGTATTCCGCATATAAAAAGTAGCTTAGGTATGTCCTTTTCTAGGTCCCAGGTTACTTCATTTGGCTATTCGCCAAATCTCATTACGATCGGTTCAGTGGCTTAGTTACAAATAGACGAGTTCCTTTCGCATTTTTTATTTTTTCATTTTACTTTAATTACAACGGTCTTGAACCAATTACAGTAATTAAAGATAGAGGAATGACACATAAAATGCATAGGGAATTACACATCTTTCATCAATCTCTCACGCAATGCTTCAGGCATACTAACAGAATCTGTTTACGTTTATTTTTATTTATTTATTTGCCTTCATGTACAAAATATATGCATGCATTACATTTCCATGGCACAATTAAATACTATTGGTACATGAACCCTGCAAGGGCACTGCAAATTTAAGTAGGTATACTAATGAGTCTAAAAATAGGTTTGTCATTAATTCATTATACATAATTATTATCTCAAATTATCATATATTAAAATTATCATAAGTTAAAAAAATTACAAATAGGTATAATAATTGAATTATTGATCATGCAAGTCATAATTTTGTTATTTATATTCATTTAGTATTATTCATCCATATAGCGGCATTATAAATAACAGGGCCGATCGATTCATAGTTTATCAGATTTAAATTCTTCGATTGTGTAGTAGCTTTTCTTTAATAAAAGAGATTTCAACTGTCTGCACTCTTTAGGTTCGGATTTTAAACGTTCTGGTAGTTTGTTATAAATTTGGATGAGTCTGAAATATGGACTTTTGCCGAAAATGTTTAAAGTAGTGAGAGGTAGTATTAATGTGTTCTTGTTTCGTCTATTGTAGTTTTCATGTAGTTCACTATTAGATGTGAAAAGGTGTCTGTTCTTCTAACAAATATACAGCTTTGCATTATATATATCGAAGGCAGTGTAAGAATTTCCTGTTTAACAAAGTGCGGCCTACAACTCTGTCGTTGCTTTATATTCATTAAAATTCTTATGCATTTCTTTTGCTGAATGAAGAGGTCCATGAAGTCTGTACTTTCTTCCCACAAGATAATAATATATCTTCTTCCAATCATCCGCAAACAGATCATAATTCGGATTACAATCCAAGAGTTCGTTGAGTGCAGTGAGAGTACGAGGTACTGGGAGTTAGCTCACGCTACAGTGCGACATGAAGGCACAGCAAAAAGCTTGTGCTTCCTGTTGCGGTGGCTGACCGGTGCAAAGAATCGTTACAGCTCATTATGCAGATCTGGTGCATCAATGGACCCGCGATGAGTTTTACAAGCAGAGATCTAATGCGCTTGAATAAATTAAATGATATTATTTCATAAGGTAAACGACTTCTAACAGTCGTCTTTTAAAAAGTTTGCGTTTTTAATACAATTTTATCAACAGATGATAAACTGATATTGTAATCAAAATCATTAAAATAAGATAACTTCACGCCTGTATAAACATCAACAACCACTAGACCAACGAGGCAGTCAAAATTATTAAATAGTTATCAATGCAACTTCTACGTAACTTCGTTATTTTTTTACAAAGAAAGCGTGAATATATTACCTACCGCATAATATTTTCCATGTTTCAATGGCGATATTCCATTTCGTTAACTTATGTCACTATTAAAATAAATTTGAAGTTTGCTATTACTTTAATTTTATTTTAGGCTATTGTATTTTGTAAATACAAAATGAAAAATGAAATAAATGTTGGTGTTATTTTCATAATGGAATGTACAACTAAATATTATTTTTAGTTGTTACATTCCATTATGAAAATAGATTTTAGAATTATTTGAAGTTTACGAAATAGCATTTCTTGTATAGAATAAAACAGTTGACGAAATGGGAAGTTGAAGAAATGGGATATAGCCGTTTCATTGCAAAAAATAATAATTCATTAATCCTAAATTAAACCAGTTTCCTATTCCATTCTTCTTTTAATCCCATAGCAAAACACCATCAATTTAAAGCGAAGCAACATTCATTGTTGAATATATCAGTAACACTAACTCTTCGAATGGCGTAACTACCAGGTTAGTCACGACCCTAACGTGTTTCACGTGACCCCAGACTTGTTTCCATTGTCTTCTATCTTGGTTGTATGAAATTGGGATTTCAATTTCACTTTTTTGTGAGTCAATGTTGTTTATGAAAGTGAAACAGGATAACTAGCTAATCTTTATATCAAGAATTGTTGAATGCTGAAACTAGGATGGCAGTGTTATTTTTTCTTATAAAATTAGCTTTCTGTTTTTAAAAGTGACATAGTTTGCAAGTATTATTGTTTGATACTATTAGTCGACATGACTAAAACGTTTTGACGTGTTCCTTTTATGCCCCATTAATTTACTTTCAGGATTAAAAACTTCTCCCTATTCTTGACTATCGGCCAAAATCTGTCCATGATTTGCCCTATCAGAGAGAAATTTGACATAAGCTCCATACAAAATATATGTCAAATTCCTGTCTCTAGTAGGGTAAATCGTAAACAGATAGGATATTAATTTTGGCTGTATGCCGATGACAGCAATGTAGATCTTACTGAGGCACAATTAGATTCATCATCATAATCATCATTTCAGCCGAAAGACGTCCACTGCTGGACATAGGCCTCCCCCAAGCATCGCCACAACGACCGGTCCTGTGCCTTCCGCATCCAGCGGATTCCCGCGACCTTCACCAAGTCGTCGGTCCACCTTGTGGGGGGCCTACCCACGCTGCGCCTTCCAGTACGCGGTCGCCACTCCAGAACTTTACAATTAGATTAGCTTGAGCGATTTCAATTTTTTTATTTTAGATTTATATTTGGCTTACGCAATTAAGTGATATTTATTTAATTTTAATAAACACAGCCTTTGTCCAGCAGTGGACGTCTTTTGGCTGAAATGATGATGGTGATGAAACATGCAGTAGTAAGCCACGGACTGTCGCATGTTCTAGATCTTACGTCTTCTTTGTCCATTTGTCATTTTTTTGTTTTTGTTTTTTTTTTGCTATCTGGAAGATATCGCTTTTAGCGATAAGCCCGCCCTATACCCATAAATTATACGTTGTTCCTGTTTACTACTATTTTCTTGGTGTACAATAAAGTATATTCTATCTATCTATCTATCTATCCATCCAAAGGTTGTCTGGAAGACATCGCTTTTAGTGATAAGACCACCAGTGTACCCATAATTTATACGTTATTGCTATTTTCATGATGTACAATAAAGCAGATTCTATACATCTTCATTTACTCCAGTTTGATAAAACTGTAATGGCAAATAGAGGTTTCATTAACACGTTTCGTTATCAAATTAAAATATAATTACAAGTATCTTGTTTCCCTAAGGGTCGTTGAGGTCAACCGGCAGACGCTAAACCGGAGCCTTATTAAAACGTTGGATAACTTGCTTTAAGCTTGACCCCAACAGTAACCTGACAATATAAGGGCAAAGAAGAAATCGAGAGAGTCGTTTATTAAATACAAAATTGATCAGTGAATCGTTTTCTTCAAAATGAGCAATATATTATTTTATTATTTTTAACGCATTTACGCATGCGAAGCGAAATCTGACGATTTAAATTGTGCAAAGAAAAAATCGCTCACGAGCAGGATTCGAACCTGCGACTCCTAGCTCAGTACGCCAGTGCTTTAGCCACTAAGCTACAGTGTTCACGGTAATGCAGTATGCGTTGCAGAAGATAGTTCTAGAAAAGTTACGAGTAAAATTAGATTTTTCAGGGGCAAACGTCGACAAAACTCAATAAAAGGAATGGTATATTGTTTTAACACTAACGGCCAAAATTATAATATCCTATACATCCACGATTTGCCCTACTAGAGATAGAAAGACATAAGCTCCATACATTTCATGTCAAATCTCTATCTCTAGTATGGCAAACCGTAGATAGATAGGATATT
Organism: Asteroscopus sphinx; assembly: GCA_949699075.1. Taxonomy (NCBI): domain Eukaryota; kingdom Metazoa; phylum Arthropoda; class Insecta; order Lepidoptera; family Noctuidae; genus Asteroscopus; species Asteroscopus sphinx. The sequence goes on along the minus strand of OX453022.1, from coordinate 11,170,021 downwards.
AATTTTGACCGTAAGGCGACGGCGTCGTCGTCCAATACAACGCGATTACGCGACTATCGCAAGTTCGCGCGAATTAAATTCACGCACGATGCATTCGGTAAACTATAATGTCAATTAGAAAACCTGGGGGTCTACTCGCGATTGAAGATATTCGATTAATCGAAATTCGATTCATTGGACAATTTGCTACTCCAGTCAACCATCGTGCCCACATCGTGTGCCATGATCGTGTTTTAACGTTTGTTTCTCTGATCTCCGGTCAATTTCATACGACTATGAACCATAGCCTATCTGTACTGTGTAGGTATCAGTCGAAACGAAATTTCATACACATCGTTTGTCGGTTCGTCAAACTTGAGTAGATAACTGTATGTTTGATTGCGAGTTCACACAAACAAAATTCACGCGAAATTGCTACGGTCGCGTAAATGCATTGTATTAGGACGATGACTTAGGTGTGAACTATATTTATTAATAAACGATATCTATCAACACTACGTTAAATTACAAAAATCTAATTAAATTATGAAAATGTCGTTCTATTGACGATTACAGAAATTAATTTAGACCATGAAATTAATTGTTTCCTCGTTTATCATTATACTACTGAAGCAATGTGGAAACAAATTTTCATAACCCTGATCTTAAAGAGTAGACACATTAATAAAGTTCATAGTATTAGGTAAAAGGTGAATGACCTCTGTTCTCCCGTTGTACCTATCAGACGACAGTGATTTATGTGAGGGCCCTCAATCGACGGAGAACTGAAATTATCGTTCTACTGAATTATTTGGGAAGTTCTTTCTACGTTTGAACTTTGGTTAAAAACAAGACAATTTAGGGATAGTTGGCTTTTGTTTTTGTCAGAGAAATGGGGTTACAAAGGTCATAAGGTTAGTTTTAGACATTGCGTTATATTGAAAAGTTGAGCCCAAAAATGTAGGATATTGAGGGAGAAATTTGAAAATAATTTGGTCTAGAAAACAAAGACAAATAATAATGTTAATAAACTCATCAAATTGATTAGAATTATTCTATAATGTTTTATCACTTCTTTAATAAAGCTTTATATATTTATTATTTGACAGAAATAAACATATGAATACGCTTCTTACAATTAATTACCTACTACCCATCTACATCAATATATGTACAGCATAAACATGTATAAAATACAAATTAAATAATCATAAAAGTGGACATAGTCGTCGAAGAATTCCTCCTTTGCATTAGAAAATTATTCATTGTGTCATTTCATTATTTGTATATTAGTACAACTAATGAAATGACACAAACTCCGATTTGAACACTGTAAAATTTCGCATAATTTGTATGATAAATATTATACCAGTTTAGTGTGAGAATCAGGTATGTAGATACCACCGTGAAGTATGGATCATCTTGAGTGAAAGCTTAAACACTCTTACTGGTTTTAACGTGAATCGTCAGTTGAGCAATCCTGGCAATCTTAGCTATGTAAAGATTATAGAAAATTATTTGTTAGCCTTTGCCCATTTATAATTCGGTTTACCACACAAATAAGTTATCGCGCATCCATCGAGAACTGTGTATTTTCCCTGGATAAAAAAAATATTTTCTTTTATTATTTCGAATATCCATTTAGGTACAGTCACGATCCTTCCCAGTGATACACTTTGTTAACCAAGTCCCTTGAACGAATCCTGCTACATTACACGTACCATATGGCTTATGGCTGCCGTCGAACACTGAGCGCAAGCAATTTTAGCCTTAGTGGTGGTTCACCGGAAAGTTTGCTGATAGTAGGTACACACGGTTATACATCAAGCTATAAATTTCCAGTATAAACTGACTTCGCATTTTATAGGCTTTCCATACAATGAGAGGTCAGCTTTTACTGGAAATGTATAGCTTGATATGAAGCCGTGCGTACATGCACTTTCAAAACGTTAAAAATCTATTGAACTATGTTTACGGGACTTGTCGCGCACAATTAAATCAAAATATAACGAACATTTTAACTAACCTCGACGACCTAAACTTCTGTTAAAAATCTAGTTGCAAATCTAATATAGAGAAGAGCCATGGATATACTCTTTTCAAGTATGTAGTAGATAAATGGTACAATAGTTTTTTAGATGATTTTTGAAGAATTGTGTGAACACAATGTAGGTAAATGAGCGAGACAAATTCATTTAAAAGTAACCTATATGTTAATCCGAGTTATTGTCTATGTTTGTGATTTGTACTAATTTTCATCCAATTCCATTCAGCCAAGCGTGCTTGTAGGATGAACAAACAAACATCCTACTTTCACATTTTTTTATAGTAGTAGGATTTAGATAATATTATGTCTGTTGATTAATTGTATAGCAGTCAATTATTTCGTATCATATTTATTTATTTATAATTTATGTACACACAATAACATATGAAAGGAGACAGCATTAAAATTATTTAGTACAAAGGTAATGCTTATTTCAAAGAAATTTCTACCAGCAGACCTGCGAGAGGAGAAATAAGTAAGAAATGTAGACAACAGTGTGTTAAAAGATAAGAAACTTAAAATTAGTTCTAATAAAGCAATAGATACTTAAATAAATACATATAAATTATATAGGTATAGGTATCTTTCCTAAATGTGAGATCGTTTATTTTAAGGAAAGATAATCATCTAATGGTTTTAAGTTCATCAGTTTGTCTTTCTAAACACAGTCATCAGCGAAAGTCCGCGATAAAATCTGTACCGTAATAATTTCTCAAAAATTGTCCATTCAATGTCTCATTTTCGAGAATGTGGGTCAAGCATTATAATTACAGACTCCCTAATGCTACCATGACTCATTGAATATTACGATCTCTGAGTCAAGCGAGAGACAGCGAGAGTTAAAATTTCACACAGACCGCGAATCATCATTAAAATGCCAAAATCTCGTATAAAAGTTGACCTTCCGAAATACTGACACAGTGTTCTAAATCCGAGCCGGTCGCGTGAACGTTCGTAATGCGAATAATTGTCCATTGTGATACGATGCGCGCGATTAGGAAGTTTACTTTTACTGTGTTGTGCGTTCCTTTGCGCGCACGCAATCACTTTCGACTTTCAGCCGCGCGCGCAGCGACGCGACGCGATAAGTCCAGCTTCCACCAGAACCACCACACGCAATTTTTTTGTTGATCCTACCTGACCAAAGAAATTTATTCAAATCAATTTGTACGAACGAAAGTAAAAGTTTATTTATTATCATAACACGGAATTTTTATGTTACGTTTGTTTGTCAAATAAAATAAATCGGGGTTTTTGGTTAGCCATTTTGCAGAGATACATTCGTTTGTGGACATTTCAAAGCGTACGAAATCGAGTTTGTTGATTGCGACGGGAAGCAATCAAATAACAGTTGAGTTACACGTGGCTATCGGAAACGCGATGCGGCTATAAACTATTGTTACTTTAAAAAGTTTTACATAAATCTGTATCCATTTTTTTTCGTTTGATTTTAGAATTATTCTCGTCTCTTTGATTTGTTTATGACCTGACATTACTGAACATTGCGGAGGAATTTTTGGATAGCTATTAGTTTTATTTTGTTTAAGTATTTTTTTAAGGCAATTTTTTTATTCTTAAGTTAATGTGTTAATATGTTTGTAAATATTATTCATTGTTACAGAGTACAATAAATAAACTATTGTTAATTAAGAGGCTGACAACACCTAAAAAATCAGACCTCTGCGGTCACTGTCATTTCGTAAAGAACTGAAAGAGAGGCAACGAGCCGAGGGACGTCGGATACGCCGCTCAACTTGAATGAAAATTAACAATTTTTTTTTTTATAAAAAACTAGATGCTTATTTGAAAAACAGAAACAACAAATGTTTAGATTATTGTCTTTCTCAAATGTTTTCTTAAAATTATTTATAATATTTAGTAAATAATAGAGATTGTTTGCTTTAAAGCATGTTTTAAGAGGTTAGTTTACAATTCTTTTCTATAGAGAAAACTTCAAGAAAACGTTTTTTGGGCACAATACAGTTTCAGAAAATACGATCAACATTAACATGAATTTATTTCACTGCCACAAACTGAATAGATACAGCTAAAAATGTTTTTAAAAGAAGCCTATTTGGGGTACTTGGCTGTTGCGTCTTAAATACCAATATTTTGTAATCCATTAAAGTTCAAACTAACTTAGTAGTATGTTAATTAAAGCAGCAAATTGGTAGCGATCAAACTGGCTGGTTAATTAGAGTTCAAGGTAGACCAAAGGGTCGATTCTCAAATTGCAGTTAAGGTGTTAAAGTACAGTCACGATCCTTCCCGGTGATACATTTTGTCGACAAAGTCCCTTGAACGAATCCTGCTACATTACACGTTCGGCTGCCTCGAACACTGAGCGCAAGCGATTTTAGCCTTAGCGGTGGTTCACCGGAAAGTTTGCTGATAGTACCTATGTCAGTAATTGTAGGACTGCATTCCATTCCATGTCATGGATTTGATATCTTCGATTGAGTAAACCATTTTTGAAATACCTACAGGAATTACCGAAAAACGTACGACGCTGTTTCCCGAATACAAGGCAATAGGTATATCTTTAATCAATCCAATTGATCGTTTACTCAATCTAAATTCCTAATAATTTATTGTTCATCACAAAAAATTACAACTGAATTAAAATACATACATAAAACTATTTTTTTACATACATAAAACAAAAAAAAACCATTCTTAATTTCTTAACATCCAATGATATTCAAAAGTATCGATATGTCATACCCTAACAAAACAAACGAAAAAAAAAATCCGTACGCAGTACAGTAGTAATAATTGGTTCACTTTTTGTACACACACGATGGCATTTTAGTTTATTTTTTAAGGGTCACGCTCGGCGCCTTGCTTGACGCGTACTAATAGAAAAATGTCCTAATTTGGTCGTTTTCGAATCTTCAGATTGCGCGTGCAAGTAATATATCTGTGCTTTTAAATATCATTGTTAATAACAAAAAACGTAGCCACCTAATAACAAAAAACGAAGCCACCGAAACAAATAATCTTAAAAGTTATAATAGCATCTTGATAACAGTACATGAAGGTCATTGTTGCATGTTCACACAAAAACTTTATATTCAGCTAAATACTTGTTAATATGCGTTATAATACGTTCGACATTTTAAGTATCTGTGGGAACTAGGCCGTGGTCGTACCGTCAGCAAAAAACAACCGCCATTATTTACGGCTCTAAAAATGAAATAAAATGGACAATTATTTTTTCTTTATTTGTATTCACACGGCGTTATTTGCGCTGTTAATCACCGTTTATTGTTATAGCCAGAATTTATATGGTATATCAGCTTTATTTTTAGAGTTAACTATAAGTTAGGTTGTTAGAATTTGTGTGATAAGTTTCTACGACTAATAAAATTTACGTTTGACAAATATTTCTTTTTACATAGTTGTTTTTATCTCATTTTCTTTATGTGAAGCCGTGACTTTTAAGACAGAGATAAAATAAATTACTTCTATAAAAAAGTTTCAAAACTTGATTTCAATTAGGTACACTAATCTTGCAATTTTAGAAATACTAGACCATATAAAAGTAATCATAAAAAAATTCACACAATAACGGTAACCAGTTTTACTAGAATGAAATTTCAGACTATTACAAAAAAAATACAGAATTTTACCTTTTTTTTGTGCACGGTACAAGCAAGTGAGAGTGTATGGCCTTCAATGTGAGAGGACACAGGTCGTTTGAACGTTTGACCTTCGGCAGACTGTCTTCTGTGGACATAATGGTGGACTCAACTGTACACCCTTGTATGGACACCATTATAAGCTTATAAGGGTATACCTAGTTTGTACATAGAAGCGACAAAGATAACTAGGGTTGCCATACGTCCCGTTTATACCTCCGGGACTGTTACCGTATTTCACCATTGAGTCTTGTTTTGCAATTCGTCCCGTTATCTTCATAATACGCATAAAAAGATAAGATAAGGGGCATAAATCGACTTCAAAATAATTATGATTGGACGAAAACAGATAAGCCTTTTTCTGGATCTTCTTTTTATTTGGATATTATACTCACACCAAAAACAACATACACAAACACAAAGCAATCATTCTTAATTTTTCAAATGTATCTGGTCTGCTCGACGTCCATTTGTCACTGCCAGTGTTTGTTCCAGCAGAATTAAAAAAAATAACACTAACTTTTAATAGCGTTTCCTGCATCTTTCGGTTTCCATACCAAACTTATTGTGATGGCTGAATTTAATTAATGTCATAAGAACAACTCCCGTGTTATTAAGGAGAGCAGAATTTCATCTTATCATGTCAACAATGGTTCAATAAATTTTAATAAAAATTTCAAAAGATAATACCACGGGGCATTCTAGTTCGACCTGGTGAAGGTCGCGGGAATCCGCTGGATGCGGAAGGCACAGGACCGGTCGTTGTGGCGATGCTTGGGGGAGGCCTATGTCCAGCAGTGGACGTCTTTCGGCTGAAACGATGATGATGATTCTAGTTTGAGTCACAACCAAATGCAGATAATAGAAAAGCACGTTTTTTTAGAAACTTTATATTTTTTATAATAACACACTAATTTAATTACGTAATAATCTACATAACTACTTAAAAGTATGAGTAATTTAATGTCATACTTCGAATCAGTTATTTTCTCGAACATAACTTCAAAATATTAAATGATAAAAAGTGCAAATTGGTGGTACCCATCTAGAAACAATTAGTTTTACGTCAAGAAAATTTTATTATTCATCGAATATACTGGGTTTAGTTGTGAGTGTGACACATAGACTTTTGAGGAGAAGACTAAGCGCCATACATTAGAGGGCATTGTTTGTTTCTTTGAATATTCTTCGAATAAAATGTGGCCACTTCAATGGTGTTATTAGTAGCACTACAGTACATAAACAGGTCTAGGTAATATTAACATTCTACAGATTGCTAGTACCTAGCCAGTTTGACTTCCTTTAAAACCAGAGGGCATTGGACATTTGAATATTGCCTAACCTCCGGTCTAACCCAATCTGCACATACCTACCTGCTTGTACATACCTATCTATGTAGATAATCTATTTGAAAATAAAACTTAAATTAAACTCCGACACAAAACGATCCCTTAAAAAAATTGTTTCAAATTATTCATCAACTCATCAACTCAGCCTATCGCAGTCCACTGCTGGGCATAGGCCTCTTCCAAGTTGCGCCACAACACTCGGTCCTCTGCTTTCCACATCCAGTCCCCCCCAGCCACGTTCTTAAGGTCGTCGGTCCACCTGGCGGCGCGGTGGCGGTGGCGGGGCGCCCTACACTGCGTTGGCCGATTCGCGGTCTCCACTCAAGGACTCATTTGCTCCAGCGGTCATCGGTCCTTTGACGGACATGGCCAGCCCACTGCCACTTCAGCTTACTATTCCTACAAGCTATGTCGGTCACTCCAGTTCTTCTCCGGATAATCTCGTTACGGATTTTATCCTTCAAAGAAACTTCAAGCATAGCTCGCTCCATAGCTCGCTGAGCGACTTTGAATTTGTGGACTAGCCCAACTGTCAGTGTCCACGTCTCGGCACCGTAAGTCATGACAATGAATATAATGCGTACAATAAATTCTGCCACTAGCTGAGGCGGGGTACAACAACTTATTGAAGAAGAAAGTCTGATGGCTCACACGTGACGCAACCAATTAACCTACAATAAATCCATGTATAGATATTCCATGAGATAATCTGAATATTGCTAAAATAAAAAAAATGATTTGAATTTAGAAGCTGTTGTGACTGTTAGTCTAAAACTGTGTTCACCAAAATTGATTCTTTGGTTAAACAACCGTTCACTTACTACTCCGTTCCATTTTTGGAGTAAGCGTTTGATTAACCTTAAGTTTAGGTTGCTGAATGCGTACCTAGCAAAGCAATATCGTCGTTGTCAAACTAACACTGTGCACTTTTTTGAGTTTTCATAATGTTGACTTTTATGTAGTTCATTAACCAAACTTTCGTATACTACATCTATTCACGTAACTAAAGACGTGCAATTGCAGTTAAGTATCGATCAAAACAATGCTTTTCGTATTCTCTTATATACAGCAATCGCTGTCAGAAACGAACTGCAGCGTCACTGCAACTTGATCGGCGCGTCATGAAGTTACGTGAATTAGGGCCCTGCTACTTTTTGCACATAGCAGTCATTGGTAAAGATATTATTATGTCTTTTATACATATAGTGCTATATGTATAAAAGACATCGTTATATCGTGTATCGTTTCTATGTTAATTAATGTAATTGGTTTTTGTACCGTGTTAATAAACTATTAATAAATAAGAAAATAAGTGCTTAGATTAAACAAGGTAGACAAACTAATAAGTACACATACCTACAACTATTAATAATCAAAAACAACTTTTGGGTCAACATTTAAGCTGCAAACCCACAGCGGGCGGAACTGAAGCGTGACGGAGCTGAAGCGTATCGTCGGTGGGTCACATCGTGTTGTAACGTACTGAACTGTATTAGACAGTGCACACAGACCCGTCCTGCCGGGCATTTTGACGGCGTGACCGATCCGTCGCCGCTCCGCTGCCGCCGGGCGGTGCGCGACCTATACGCTGGCGTTGTATTATATGGGAAAACATAGTAGTAGTCACACAGGCAGCAGAACGTTTTCTTCTGGCGCTGTCATTCCACCGCCGATCAGACCCGCCCGCGCTGCGCCCGCAGTGTGACATGCACGCCCCGTCCACGTTCGGTCAACGCTACGCCTTAATTCCGTCCCGCTCGCTGTGTGCCTGTACCTTTAAAGACATCAAGGCAGGATACAGTCGTAAAGTTTCTCAGCAATATTACCTTAAACGGTCATATATATCGTTTAGTTATATTCTTGTTACAACTAAGATTATCTCAAGGCCTTAAGAAAGGATCTCAGAACGACGATTTCAAAATCGTGGTTCTATTGAAAATGGCTGATTACTCTGCTGGTTTTACTCATGCGAATTTTTCTGGAATGCTCGATTAGTTTCTGCCTGAATGGAAGAGATTAATCATGAGTTTTTTGCAAGGTTTTACTTCTAATCTAACTGCTGATCAGTATTTTTTATATTCAAATTTGAGGGTAGGAAGCGAAACGTTGGGCGGTTTTAATATTGCTTCAGTATTATTTATGTAATTGAATCTCAGCGATCTGGCGATCAAAATTGTTTATGTCTCTTTGGAAAGAGAAAACATGCTTATACTAATTATTTTATTATTTTAACGCATTTTACGCATGCGAAGCGAATTCTAAAGATATAAATTGTGGAAAGAAAAAATCGCTCACGAGCAGGATTTGAACCTGCGACGCCTGGCTCAGTACGCCAGTGCCTTAGCCACTAAGCTACCGTGAACACTGCTCGTGGTATCGAAATTATCCTCCACTATACGTCTTTGGGTGACGTCAGCGATATCTTATTAAGAAACATTGTTCCTTAACCAAATAAAAAATAATTAGTAAGGGTAGGCATATCTATACGACTTTGATTTAACTGTAAAGTTAGTCGAGTCGGTTAAGGAACAATGTTTCTTAATAAGATATCGCTGACGTCACCCAAAGACGTATAGTGGAGGATAATTTCGATACCACGAGCAGTGTTCACGGTAGCTTAGTGGCTAAAGCACTGGCGTACTGAGCCAGGCGTCGCAGGTTCAAATCCTGCTCGTGAGCGATTTTTTCTTTCCACAATTTATATCTTTATGCTTATACTAAGTCATAACTTTAATTACTTACCTATGCGAGGTGCATTAAAGGAGCCTCCACGACTGGTGATATGTAAATGAACGTTTTGCGCACCCTGGGCAGCCCCCCACCAACCTGCTGACTGGCTAATCTTTTTTCCATGGCATGAGCTATTATCATCATGTAGCTCATGACAACACGAAAGAAGAAGTCTAGAGCAAAACTCAAATACCTACCCTAAAAAGATTTCGATTAAAACCACGTGTTTTTTATAAATCACAAAATTACATGCTTTTAGAGTTAGTGTAAGTTCCCAAGTAGGTAGCGGAGGAAGTGATGAATCTTGTGCATGGGCTACCTGGTGGAAGGAAACTCATCGAGCTGAACTTCCTGGACCTTAAAGACCTGTTAACGATTCGCTAATGTAATTAATTTAACCTTATCAACCAAATGGTTCAGTGTGGTGCTGGACGTAAAGAATTGCACCACCCTATATCTTCTCATGGGTGTCGTAAAAGGCGACTAAGGGATTCACCAGAGAATGGGCAGCAGCTTTCTCTGATTATTTAACCAACCAACTGCGATCACCAACCCGCCTGCCCAGCGTGGCAATTATGGCATATCCCCTCCCATTTGGGGGAGGCCGATGCCCAGTAGTGGACGTCTTTCGGCTGAAATGATGATGAACCAATTGGAATTATTTTTGGTTTGAATGTAACATGGTATAAAAACAATTTTTATTTATTATCCTGGTGATTTTGAATAAACTAATTTCTCAAATTGTGTAAACGAAAAGTTTATTTATTTATTTATTATTAATAATACACCAACAGTTATAAACATCAGACATTATCTTATTCTAATATTACAGGTACATTATCCGATGCTTAAACAAATTAAAGGCGTACAAAATACAAAATGCATACAAAAGTTACATAGTATAAAAAATATCACATTAATATACAACACAAAGCAATATCAAGTTATAAGATTTCGTAATAGCTTAAAGGGTTAATAATTAGACGTTCCTACAATGTAAATTAAATTTCATGTACCACAAGTGAGATTAATGTCGGCACAGCTCTTCTTACAAATGAATCCACACACGCTTATAATTCCAAAATGATTAGTAGAGTTTCCGTTACAACTAAAAACGATGTAATAATACAAGTCTGTTAGATGGAGAAATAACTTTATTTGTGGGAAAATATACATATTGAAGTTACATACTACTTTATACAATATAAATACACATCTTATAATTAACTAAGGTCAAGGTGGGGAAGTTCGTCTACGGGGGAACACCGTACACCGCCTCTCTAGGCTGTTTCTGAATAGCTACGACATTAACAGCTCGGTTGGTAAAACTGAGCCACTATATCGTTCTAACTTTAAAATATAGATGGCACTGTGTTGAGTTTAATAACAATAAAACGGTCTCCAAATTTTTTGTAGTTGACAAATTGAAACACAAGTGAGTCATATCGATATTTTTGCTAACGTGAAATGTGAATATCAACAGATTTTTACTTGTTGTAGTGGTAAGTGTCTAGCTTGTATTTTTTTGTTTTGTTTTATTCTATTCAAATCGAATTTAAATCTATATTTACAGAAATATTAGTTGTGTTAAAAACCTAACGTATAAATTCAATATTGGGGGAAGACTGTCTAGTATTTTAGGGAAAGACCGTCATGTGCCGATCTTGCCCCAAGGCAGATGTGGTAAACCTTTTTTGGTATAAGCGTTTTCGTTAAACGTTATTATTTAGGTATACAGTCAAAGCTCCTTATTCGCAGTTTTTTTTATTAATATGCTTTCATTCGAAATATATCATGATAATGTGATAGGATAGGAGTCTTGTTTCATATAATTTCTACAATAGTCATTTATCCGATTTAAATAACTTTATTTTATTATATATTACAAAAGAACATCAAACAAATCGTCTTACACTGAAGAAAATTAGCTAGACGCTATGCGAGCAGTCCGGAGTTGGGAATTAAGTGAATATAAGGCTGCTCATATTTATAACTTACCAAGAATAACGATCATGGATCATTTGAATAATAAAAGATGGAAATCAAACACTCTTGGGAGGCTACCGGCCATTTCAAAATAGACAAAGTAATTGTAATATTGAACTTCCAAAGATTTTTAGTTGTAGTAATTATTTATTATGGCAAATTATTTCATAATAAGGAGACACCGTCCATTGTTGATTTATTAATCTTTTTAAAGAATTATTGAAAGTTCTTAAAAATGTTACCTAATTAAGGCAAGTCATATTGTTGATTGTTTGGTAATTTTTTTACTTGTTTTTCTAATTATTTTATTAGTCTATGGTATAGAGGTCGTACTGTTGATTATCCAAAGATATTTTGTTTTGTAAGCATTGACAGGAATTAATTATTATTTTTAATATAATAGAGTACATGCCGCAACAAGTTCGTTTCGTATTTACGGTGGTTTTTTTTATTGTATGAGCAATATAAAATAATTCATTTGAAAAAAAATAGAAAGATATAGGATTTTTATTTATTATTCAAACAGTACAAATATAGCCAAGTGTGTTTGTTTGTTACCGTTTAGTTTTTCTATGGTTTAAAGAACCTCTAGATCTGGTTTGTATTACTTTGTATCATATAAATACCGAAAATTATCAAATTTCAAATTGCATTTTAGATGCAACCAACAAACATACTTACGTTTTATACCCTACTGTCACAATAATCAAATATAATTGTACTGATTTCAATGTTGACAATCCCTTCCCTTGCAAATATACCGGACTTACCCCACTTCATGATTTTACCGCCATAGATTGTGATTGCTACCTTATATTATGGTTCTTAAAGCATGTATTTGATTAACTTTTAATTTCGAATATTTACTGAATATGGGTGCTGCAAATATCTGTTAAAAACCAATCAATTTATGCTTATGACGGAGTTGCCCCAATTACTCGGGAAAGTCCGTCTACTTACTACCTTTTAAAAAAACGCGTTTATTTTCATGATGACAACAGTTACATTGATGTTTGTAACAGTAACTGATAAATAAGGAATCTTTAGTCATCATTAATATTCAAAACATACAATTAAGTTAAAAAATCAGCCATAGGGTGTTTATCAAATCAAGCTTTCAATAAACTATGCCGGACTTCGCCACCTTGACCTTACTACCTATCTACATTAATATATAATATATACGTGGGACACTCAGAAAGTTTTGCGAAACTAAAAAAAATTGTTCTATACGTACATATATTTTTATCAAATCTTTTCAAAGTACTTTCCACCAGCCTCTATACAAAGATTCATGCGCCTAAACCAGTTTTCAAAACACTTTTTCCAGTCCGCCGCAGACACCTCGTTTACAGCCTGCTCGAACGCAGCCAGCGCATCTTCCGGCGACGAAAATTGTATCCCTTTGAGCTGATTTTTTATTTTTGGGAATAAAAAGAAGTCACACGGTGCTAGATCAGGGCTGTAAGGAGGGTGACCCAGGAGTTTGACTGGCGTGCTGTCCAGGAAGTCCCTCGTTTTGAGTGCGGTGTGCGCAGGTGCATTGTCGTGGTGGAGCAGTAGCCCGCGGAGCCCTGTGTTTGGTCGCTTGTTGCTTATAACAGAGAAAACTTCTGGCAAACATTTGGTAGTATACCATTCGGCATTAATGCTTCATTGATCCCGTAAGGGAATTGATACCAAGTGGCCAGTCAAATTAAAAAAGCTAGCGATCAAAATCTTACCCCCGCTTCTAGATCGCTTCACTTTGGTAGGCGTTGGCTCATTTTGAAACACCCAAACAGTCGACTGGCGCTTGGTTTCTGGGTCGTATTGATAAATCCAGGACTCATCACCTGTAACGATGTCATAAACACGCCGAGACGAGCCTGCTTCAAATTTGTTAAGCATATCACGGCACCATTCCACCCGGGCCTGCTTCTGAGCATCGGTGAGGTTGTGCGGCACCCAGCGTGATACTATCCTCCTCACGCGAAGATGGCTGTGTAGAATCTCGTGAACGCTTCCCGATCCAATCTTCAATATGTGTTGAATCTCCTGATATGTAATTCGCCTATTGTCTTGGATTAAAATTTTCACTGCTAGCACGTTTTCTTCGGTAACAGCCGTCAAAGGGCGACCGCTTCTTTCGTCATCCCCCAAAGTTGGTCGACCGCGCTTGAATTCGTTATACCAACGATACACGGTTGCCTTGGAAGGGCCTTCATCCATGAATGCCATTTGAAGTCTATCGTACGATTCATCCGGTTTCAGGCGACACTTGAAATCGTATAAAATCATAGCTCTAAAATGTTCCCGGCGCAGATCCATATTTCAGTGAGACACAATACTTTGAATTAACTCGCAAAAAATGTGGAGGGAAATTTTGAAATTGGAACTTACTTATTTTTACTTATAAATAATCATATTTTCGAAAAACATTATAACTGGCCAGTCTCCCATATATAAAAACTTTTTTTCGCAATACTTTCTGAGGGGCCTGGTACAACACAAACATGTATAAAATACAGATTCAATAATATTAAAATATCATAAAAGTAGACTTAGGCGTCGAAGAATTCCTCCACATAACTGTCATCCGGAAGCGTGCCCAGAAGACTGGCAAGCGTTGCCACGTTGAATGGCAACGCTTAGTCTTTACCCAAAGGACAAGCCAGCCACGCGTCACGCGTCACGAGCACAGGTCACTCGAAGTGTCGACCAGTCTGTTAGATTAAAGTTACACCTTCGTTCATCATTCATCATTTCAGCCGAAAGACGTCCACTGCTGGGCATAGGCCTACCCCAAGTGGGGGGATATGCCATAATCACCACGCTTGGCAGGCGGGTTGACGATCGCAAGTGGTTGGTTAAATACTCAGAGAACGCTGCTGCCCATCCTCTGGTGAATCCCTTAGTCGCCTTTTACGACACCCATGAGAAGAGATGTGAGAGGTGGTGCAATTCTTTACGTCCGGCACCACAAGGAACATCTTGGTTACGATACAATAAAAGGGAAATAACTAAAACATTTAGTAATTTCGAACGTACTAACTCCTATGAACTCTGCCATTTTCTAGGCAAAAATATCTGACTACAGCAGTGATACTGAACTGAGGAAAATATGACCCCGCCTGAATTTCTGGATGCAGCAACGTAAATGACGAACAATCTTTTACCAGAGAAATCAAGAAAAACAACGACAATGTTACGAAGATTTTGACTTTGGTATTTTATTTAAAATTGTATGAGTTTAGATAAAATAGTGTATGAAACTGACATAATTAGGTATTAAAACACTCGTGTGACACGATAGAAGAAGAAGAAGAAGAAGATATTACACGTATAAATAACCAACAGTAGGTTTTTACGGTATAGGATGGCGAAATGAGCTAAAAGCCCACCTGATGTTAAGCGGTTACCTTTGCCCATAACAACTGCAATACCACCTAAGCTGTTGCATAAATGGTACCGCAAGTCGGTTCGCCAAACTGAGACATAAAGATGGAGTCTCATGTGATTGTAATTTCACCGGCACCCGTACCCTTCAGACTTAATTTCCTACTTAATTTTTATGTACAAAAACAATACAAATCAAACTCATATCCGTCTTAAGTAGAAACAATTTAATAAAGTATTGCAATTGAATCTAGATATTTGTCAGAATCCAAAATTTAGTAAGTAGAGAGATATTTAAACTTTAGTCGTGATTTTGTAAACCAAAAATATGTAGACAATTGAATAACAAGAGGAGATTGAAAACAGCCATAAATAGGTACTACAGGAAATGTAAAATTATTTTGAAGAAGCACCCTTCAATTCCAGAAAGCCTTATTACTCGAAGACTATTGATTTCCACCAAGTGTTTTCGCAATTGAAAGAAGTAAACCGTTCTCTCGAGGCCTGCCTATTCAAGTATATCATTACTAGGAAATTGGAAGACAGATGCCAACTTTTGGGAACATAGCCGATTAATTTCATGTCAAGCAATTTCCTTTTTAGTGGCCAAGAAAATTGAATTCTGTGCCTTTTGGAGAGTCGAATCCTTTTTGTGGAACCGTAGAATTGCTAGGATTAGGAAACAACGTCTATAAAATATTTGTTCTGGAAAACAGCAGACAAGTATTGCTAACAAGGGCATTAATCTTTTGACCCACATCTCAATGCATAGTTTTAGCTAATTAAAATTGGCCCACCATATTTTGTAGACTCATTAAAATGTCACCAACCTCGACTAGAAGCAGTAATGTGTTTTATTTTTACACCTATTATTGTCTTTTAGGTTATTTTTTGTCTTAAGATATAATAAATGAAGTACCTATAGTTTCATGAAAGAGATCGTCAAATATAACAGCTACTCTTTAAGTGGGTAGTGTAAATGTACCTACTCGTTACTCTTAAAATAAATGCACTTTCCATCCTTACGCATGCACCGATTTGCTAATAGCTATATCATACAGAAAGAAAGAAAGAAGAAAGAAAATACATTTATTTGACACAACTGAAACACGTACAAGAGAAAGGATATTCAATATACATAAACAAGAAATAGATTTATAGACGAAGAAGAACATGGGTAACAAAGCGAGGAAAAATAGTTAGTACAGCAGTCATTGATAGTCATGCGCCATACGTACCGCTAAAGAGTGGATATTCCTTGGGATAAGTATAATCTGGTGGTTTTCAACGCTCGAATGAATAGGTTTTTGCTAGGCAAGCATGTATCGTCGTCGTTCGTACCATCGCTTAACATCAGGTGAGGGGGTTTGTGTTTTTTGCACGCAACAGAGGCAGTCGCTCTCTGGGGCATTGTTTGTTCTAATGAGCCAGTATTTACTGAACATATTTTTGTATGACGCTAGTATAATACGTTTATGACTTTAACTATGTTTTTAAATTAGGTACGTTGATGTAAATTTTATTATGGGTATTTTTATCGGATAGTGTCGCTTAAAAATTGACTGCAGAATTAACGGCATTCCGGATGATTCTTGGTTTGCTTGTGTCATGTAATGTATGTTTTAATAAAAATAAAAGGAAAAGAAAACCGAAGTCCATTTTGGATAAAGAAATGCAAAACATGCTAAAATTTTACTAAGAACTAGGTATATGTGTAAACTACCTACACAATACAAAAGTAAAAAAAAGTGTTGAAGAAAAAAAATAAACGCTTCGTTGATTAAAAGTCCCGAGCGGGGAACAGAATGCGAGTGGAGTTCTTTGCTAGTCGCTACAAACACAAACAAAAAGTATAAAACAGAAGCATCGCTTTCGTTAAAGCATTTTTCTTAAACGAGAAAATGTCACAGCATTTACTACAATGTCAATAAAACCAAGGAAAACTAACAAACAGCGAAAATTCTGCAAAATTGAGATGTATTTTGCAAAAACACATCATATACACACGTCACACAGTTCGATCGTATCGTTTTACGATAACTAGACTTTTCCCGTTGTGGCATTGCTTGGGGGAGGCCTATGTCGAACAGTGGTCGTCTTTCGGCTGATGATGTGATGATGATGATGATGATGATCAGACTTTGCCCGCATTTCTGCCCACATATAATTGGGCTTATCACAGAAAGACTTATCGCGCATCCTTCGGAAACTGTGTATTTGCCCGGGATAAAAGTAGCCTATATTTTTATCCAGGTTAAAGTATCTGTGTGCTAAATTTCAACCAAATATGTTCAGCCGTTTCAGCGTGATTGAGTAACAAACATCCAAAGAACTTCAAAAATGTTCAAATTTTTTATAACTAGACTTAAAAAATAAACGTTATTTTTTTTTTTTTTTTTTTTTTTTAATGAGGTTGCAATGTTCGTAATAGATCTTAAACTTTATATATAGAAAGTGATTTTAAGCATAATATCGTTTAGTGTGCTAAATTGTACACTTTCATTTGCACCCCTAGATGTAAAACTGTAGTAACTCAAAAAAACACTTTTTATAGAAATGCGGAAAACTAGTTTCAAAGTTCTAATGTCCCTATAAGTATTCGGTGTTTGTTGTGCTCGTATGCTTTTTTGAAGACATTGCAAGTATAATGCAATACCTATTTTTTTTTTAAGTGGTTTTAAGCAGCTTCGTTTTTAGTATTTGCAGAAATAAGGTGAATGCTACAGGGTAGCCCGCGAAATTCAAAATTTCTTGTGTTTTTTGCAAATTGTAGTTGTATTTCGCGATGTGTATAAATCGAAATATGATTCGCGGTAGTAAAAACAATATCATCATCATCATCATCATTACAGCCGAAAGACGTCCACTACTGGACATAGGCCTCCCCCAATTAAGGGGGGGATATGCCATAATCGCCACGCTTGGCAGGCGGGTTGGCGATCGCAGTTGGTTGGTTAAATACTCGGAGAACGCTGCTGCCCATCCTCTGGTGAATCCCTTAGTCGCCTTTTACGACACCCATGAGAAGAGATAAGGGTGGTGCTATTCTTTAAGTCCGGCACCACACGGACCAGTCCGGCACCACACGGACCAGTCCGGCACCACACGGACCTAACAACAATATATCTACTGAATAATACTCATAAAACATATTAACCTAGCTCTATAAGCTGTACAAGCTCGATTATATTAATTTACAATCAAATTATCGATTATCGAGCATCTAGAGCTTATAAAGCTAGGTTTACATTTTTATAAGTATTATTCAGTATATATATTGTTATTACTACCGCAAATCGTATTTTGATTGGTATACAACTCAAAACAGAGCTACAGTTAGCAAAAAACGCAAGAAATTTTGAATTTCGCGGGCTACCCTGTAGCATTCACCTTAACTGAAATATCATAGATTTTGGGGTTATACAGTTTTGATCTAGAGGTGCGGTTGATTATGTGCATCTTTATGGTTTTGAATGAAATCAAAACGTTTGAAAGGAATGTCGGTTTGGCATGTACGATTAATGTACCTACATAATAAATACATGATTAATTTATCTATTAAAATACTGATTTGATTAAAGAAATGTATAATAAAGAAAGCTGGATGAGGAATGCCCAGGACCAGTCGTTGTGGCGATGCTTGGGGGAGGCCTATGTCCAGCAGTGGACGTCTTTCGGCAGAAATGATGATGATGACGATGTTGAATAAATAAATAAATACATATTTGGGACATTTTTACACAGCACCATTTAGTCCCAAACTAAACAGAGTTTGCACTACGGGTACTAGACGATGGATATAATACTTACATATACATGCTGAAATTGTAATCGCTTCTTTCCCAAAAAGGGGTCATTGTACTCATCATTATGGATAACTTTTACTATGAGACCAACACTGAAATCGAAAAAAAAATCAGGTGGGCCCCACATTTTATCGATTTAAGTGAACACAAATGTAGGGACCTACTGATTTTTTTTCGCGATTTCAGGATGGGTCCTATAGTAAAAGTTATCCATAATGATGAGTACAATGACCCCTTTTCGGGAAAGAAGCAATTACAATTTCAGCATGTATACTTTTAATAATCTAACTTTAAATCTATATTTTGTCAAGCAGGGATTAAATTAATTGCTTGTTCTGACATCAAACTAATATCTTAATACTCACAACATAGTTTTGTAGACTGTGTGCAAAAATATTTTAACAAAATTCTTCTTTGAGTGTACCTTTATTAATCTATACAAGATGTTAATCTGTAACCGTGCCATTTTCTAGAGAAAATGATAAATAATGTGCTTTCCACATATTATGAGCCTGCAAAACCATCTCACATCATAAAATACCTAATGGCTCCAACACACAACAGACCCAATGTTAGTGAGTTAGACACACTAGCATCTATCGTCCCATTCTTATACAAAAGTCCATAGAAGTATTCGTCTTCAAAGGACGCTGAAGTGTATCTAAAATGGCCCATTGTGTACAGCTATCAGGTCTTCACTGGACAATGGACTGACCGAATCATTTGTCACATTTTCCACAGCATTGCAATTTGTTGAGTTCCGTTTTGAAAAGTTTGTCCAGTATAACACTATAAAAGTCTTTTGTTAACTATAGGTTTCGTGTGATGGGAATTTAGGCGCTTATATTAGGTCAAAACCACACAGCGATTTTTATTCGCGATATTTTACCCGCGCACTGCGATTTTTTTCCACCCTGATTTTCTAATCGTTAGTGTGGTGCAGGGTTGTTACGGATGCCGAAATTTTGACATCCACGGATGCGGATGCGGATTATTAGAGGTTCACATCCGAGGATGCGGATTTCAATATTTTATAAAGTTCTTTCAATTTTAAGTTCACAAATAAATAAAAATCGTTTTTTTTTCGATATTTCACTTAACGACACAGTAAACAAAGTAACAAACACTGTAATTGATCCACAATGGAAAGCTCGTCAATAACTAAAACGAAACAAACAAGACGTGTAGGATCTTGTACCCAATCCCAAAGTGTCTTCCTATTGGTAAATTAACGAACGAAGATAGCTATGAGTAAAAGCGCGCGAGGCACGTGCCACTCCGGCACCGCTTGCTTTCATTACATGTCATGACTTGTTTGTTCAAGTTTGTTGTTATGAATCCGCATCCGTGAATGCTCCGCATTAATTGATGCAGATGCGGATGCGGATGAAGATGTCTGAATTAATGCGAATATTTCGCATTTGCAGATCCGGATGCGAATATCCGTAAATCAATACACCGCACTGCGGTGTATTATGATTCCATGTGTTACAGATTCTGCGATAAAAATCCCTCGATTAAAAATAGCTGTGCGGGCTTGGCCTTAAAATGGAAACTGGAGCTGATTCTGCTGTTTACAAACATACTAATTTCATCCTAATTTACCACTAGTTTGCTTATTTATTTTGATGAAGGTGCTTTGTTTATCTTTTTTTCCTCTCTTGAATAGGTACATCATCATTATTTCAGCCGAAACACGTCCACTGCTGGACATAGACCTCCCTCAAGCATGTTTGGGGGATATGCCATAATCGCCACGCTTGGCAGGTGGGTTAGCGATCGCAGTTGGTTGGTTAATTACTCGGGGAACGCTGATGCCCATCCTCTGGTGAATCTCTAAGTCGCCTTTTACGACACCCATGAGAAGCGATAGGGTGGTGCAATTCTTTATATCCGGCACCACACGGAACTAGTTACGGTATAAATAAAAACGACAACAAACCCTTTATCATTATAATAAAACAAAGTTGAACCGGTTTTTACGTTTAAGCTTAAACTTTGTTTTATTATAATGTGTAGTGATCGCAAAAACCTAAGAAATTATTAAACCCTTTATCATTAGTTTTCTATTAAAATATATGTCCACTACACTATGGTACGTACAAGGAAATAAAGATATCAGATCTGTAGTAGGTACACTTATTGTTGACGTCATCCCAAACTTTGCTCTTTGCGTCACACTTCAGGAGTTCGGGAACCTTTGGCGTGCTCTTACGGTCGACGCCACTTAGTGACGTCATACTCGTTTTTTCTTGAAACGCAACTTTCAATATTGGGGAGATGTTAGCTATTGATGTTAATGGATTTGGAGGCCAAATAATTGATATTCTGAAGAAGGAAATAGGTGGCAATTATGGTTATTTTTACGGAGCAGGTTATTTCAAATGCTAACCTACGATATTGATATTTTGTTAAGACATAAAGAGATTTGAACGGCTTAGTTAGGATGTCTAACAATAAAACCGATTGTATGATGTCAAAAATAGTTAATAAGTTTTTTTTCATCTCTCTGGTAGGTAATCTTATTTATTTCCTCTGCATAATTATAATATGCATAATATACAACACAGTGTCATCAGCATCGCGGAAACGTATCCATGCTACTGGGTTCCGCATGTAGAAACATTGCAATAGATTTATAAATATCTTGATGACTAATGTTACGTGTGTTTTATAGTCTTTTTTAGGGTTCCGTAGTCCTACAAGGAACCCTTATAGTTTCGTCATGTCCGTCTGTCCATCTGTCCTAATCCTTTACAGCTTAATAACTTCTACAGCTATAAACATAAGTAAATGAAATTTTGTTATAAAATAGAATAGATATAGATCTCAATTTTAAAAGAATAAAAATATCATGATTACGTATTTTAGGGGTGGCGCCCATACATGTGAAATGGGGATGAACATTTTTTTTTCACTGCATCCCCTCGTGTGGGATATCATTGAATAGGTCTACTAAAATGAAGGTAATGTTTCATACATCACTTTTTTATCAGGTGTACCATCTGCGAAATATAGCCTGCCAAAGTGGCTTGCAATGTGTCCCCCCCTGCCATTTCTAAACTATGCAATGTAGAAACTTATAATCTTCCACATTAATAGACCTTTGTAAAAACTCTCTTTTAAAATTATTTTGAGCATATTATGATTATAATTTTTTGAGTTATAGAGAGAAAACTCAAAAATACTTAAAACGTCCTAGTTCAAAGGTCATTGACCTAAGAGAAAAATGATCATAGCAAATAATGCTCCTTTAGCTACTTTCTATTTGAAAAAATCACAAAAAGTAACTTTGTGTTATGTTGACGACACACTTCTTAAATTTGGCGCCATCTAGCGGCGTCTAACAACACTCTCTGAGTCGCCAATACTGCCGTCAAGTGCCGTCTATTGCATTTGGCACTGTATAGCGCCATCTAGCGGCTACTGACAACACTCTCCGAGTCGCCAATGCTGCCGTCTATTGCTAAAACTAAAATAGCCATGATTAATATTCGATTTGATTTGTTTGTAACACCTACTTAAGGAACCCTATAATACTGAGCATGGCCCGACATGCTCTTGGCCGGTTTTTTTATTAAATAGAAAAACATTTGTGGGTCAGGAGAAAAAAAAAATGTTGTGCAACTTGTGGTGTAGTACTTGTGGGTCTGGGTGATGTGTGTTAAGAGGAAATGCGGCTGGTCTTTTCTCCATACAAACGCTCCCGACTGTTTTCTTTCTGGTATATATAATTCCTGAGCAATGATTTTTAGAGTTAATAAAACTTTTTAACAAAAAATTGAACCGACGAAAACAGAAACTGAAAAGCGAAAAATAACTAATTATGAGTCGGCGCCAAACGAACTTTTAACAAGCAAAGTGCGTGTAAGTGGCCGAGCGGAAAACGCATTTTTTTTCACGTTGTATTTGAAGTGACGACTCTCACAAAACACTTGACATCAACTACATAGAATTTAGGTTTTCTGAAATGTGATTCTTCTACACTTTAATTTAATCTTGTTGCCTAAAACCTTGCAAGTTGTAACTTAACATGATGAAGTCACTGACTCCTGAAACACAGGTATAATGCCTAGCTCTGGAGTCAGGGTCATACTATTTTTATACCAGTTTAATTTCAATAATGAATTTAATTTAATTAAATTTTTCCCGTACTAAGTAAACGTAAAGGCACTTCCACTAGTTTTTTTGTTCCGTGGTTATACCTCAGACCTATTAACCTCATAGAAGGATCCTAGCTACAGTAAGTTAGTTTATACACTGTGACATTTTTGTCATCTTATATCGGTGGCCCAGTTGAAGTACTCATCATTCAGAATAACTTTTACTATAGAACAAACCCTGAATTCATAAAAAAAATCTGCTGTTTCCTACAAATTAAATCATCGAGGTTGCTCGACAAACAGCAATTTTAGGGTTGGTCCTATACACAGACCAGTAAGCCTCAAGACGCCGCATAAACAAAGTTTTGCATGAGAACGCAGTCGTAAAATATTGGCGGGGAGGTGGGGCGGACGGCGCGTTATAATTGGTCGGCTCAAAAGTTCGGTGGTATGATTCCGTATGATTGGTGCCACTCGCAGACGGACTGACGTCCTGATTGGCGGCGGGGCGTAAGATATGCAGTGGTACTGCATACGCGTGGTGTACTAATCTGGCTAATCAGCGTCTAGAGGCTTACTGGTCTGTGGTCCTATAGCAACAGTTGTTCACAATTAAGAGTACCTACATTTACTAAGCCACCGATGTTGGACGATAAGAATGTCACGGTTCTATTTGTAGGACTGTAGTATATTACCGCTGCGTTTTGATGTGGGTATTAATCATTAAGAAAAATCATTATCATGAAAAATCGATCGGCAAGCAGCAAGGTCTATGATACTTAACCATTAGCCTCTTTTAATGATACACATTTAAAAGAAGACATTGAAATACCATAATACTTAAACTATCACGATTTAAGATCATTTGGAACATTTGTAAATGATCGATTAATCGATTTTTGTTGTCAATGTATGTAATGTAGATATTATTATGAGAAGGTAAAATAATAGTTTGAATGTAGACTCTATTTAAATACATAGGTACGTAGATACTTGTCTTTTATATTATTGTTATCCGGTGATTATCACATTTCATCCTCCTGCCCTTATCACAATTTATTTGGGGTCGGCGCAGCATGTATTTTTCTTGCATACATTTCTATCATCCGTCATCTCCGTGTTCACTTTCTTTCTATTCATTATCACACAATCAATCCATGTTTTCTTCGGTCTGCCTCTTTTCTTCTAGCCATCCACATTTATACTTTAAAAAAATCCTCGTAACATGTTCCTCATTCCGCCTCATCACATTTATCTGCATAAAAGATTTTCATATTTGATTATACTTACATTATTATTAGGCTCGCCCCCATGGAACATAACATAACATGGGAGTTATTACATAACTGGCGAAATGTGGGTGTACTATAGCACAGTTTAACATAGTAAAAGGGTTGTTCCGTATTCATCCTATGACGTCTCATACCAATCATTATTTTTTCTTTACTCATCCTATTTCTATTCCTTACTCATCCTACAGCAATTATTTGATTTTTCTATTCTTATCTCATCCCAAAAGTATTCCTCACTCATCCTATTGCAAAGATTAATAAAAAAAACCAAGGTTTGTGTGTACGGTCTGACAAAAAACATTGTAATTAAATAAATTTAAAAAAATGTAATAACACGCATATTAGCTTGGTTTAAATTCATGAGAAAATCATGATATAGTTACAATATGTCCGGGTTTGTAGTAATAAAACTTTTAATTTTATTGATAAAAACATCCCACTTGTGGGGCCAATCCCAACACCCCCAATGATAGAGCAGTTTTAGTATTTGACTTACCTATTTAGACATCTTCATAATTTAATAATCATAACTTTAGACCTTTGTCACATAGAGGTGTTACTTTAATGTCATTTGAAACGTTATAGCATATATCTGAAGAAATATTCAACTATCATACAAAACTTATGTAACAATTTCTTAGGTTTTCGCGATCACTATGCATTATAATGAAACAATTTAACCGGATTACTCGCGTATATTATTTAAATTGGTTTTCCTGACGTTTCGAAAACTTTGCAGCGTTCGTGGTCGCAGGAAGACTAAGATGACAAGCGTCTTTTCGGATATTTCAAAAAAATAAAAATCTTCTATACAATTTTCAATTAATTAAAATCGTCTCGATGCACGCAGTAATCACTCACAACACTCGGAACGTTATCACGGGCTACTGGCTAGAACTAATGTACAGTCGACCGCACGTCATTGTTAACAGTTTACCCTTTATTTCGTAAGCTGTAAGAGTGATTTTCGTAATTCAAGTGCAACAACTCACGTGCGTTTAACTATACTTACCCTAAAGTACCTACGTATGTAGCACCTATAGTATTATATTATCTGTGGTAGCACTAAATCACCATAGTTATTAACATCTTGACAGTCCTATAATTATTTTAACGGTACGGTACGTCCAAGAGGCAGATGTGTATGTGATGTGTGTGGAATAAATAGTAGGTATATAGTACTTAAAAATAAAAAATTAATGTCAATCTATTGATTAAAGGTTATTTTTCAATGTAGGTATGTACCTACTTTTTAAATGTGTTTTGAATGTATGGGGACAGTCAGCGTGTTAAGATACACAATAAATACCAAAGAGACAGTTCTACAAATGCAAAACAGACATTACACATTTACATTGTAGCTAAACCCTTATAACAGCAAAACATGAGTCCCTCGGGACTCCATAAAAACTCGCTTCATCTTCATAGGAGCCATCGGAAATCATTTTATTGGTACGGAATGTACCAAATTCATGTTTCTGGGTCAAGGATTTAGGACCAGCGTTATCGTTAACATAAGATGATATAAAAGAGATGGGATGGAAGGACCGGGTTCAATCTTGTTAGAATAATACTTGCCTAACACAATTGCTAGCGGTTCCAATGAGTTACGACGGGAACGATGATTGAACAGTCTTGGAATTGTAGTTTGAACTTGGTTAAGGTTTAAATTATCTAGGTTTAAAGTTAGTTGGTTGATCTAATCTGTTAGTTGGATGCCTTAAATTTCTGAAGAAAATTTATTAGAAATGGGCTTCTATTATAACAAGATAGAGCTCTAAATAGAGCTTTTTCAAGGTTTTGCATCTAGATGTATTTTTGTGAAAATACCGGACACGTAAACAAAAACAAATAAAGGAACAAAGAAACAAAAAGTGTTGTAAGTTAGGCGTTCATCATCAACATCATTATCATCATTTCAGCCGAAAGACGTCCACTGCTGGACACAGGCCTCCTCCAAAAGAGGGGGATATGCCATAATCGCCACGCTTGGCAGGTGGGTTGGCGATCGCAGTTGATTGGTTAAATACTCAGAGAACGCTGCTGCCCATCCTCTGGTGAATCCCTTAGTCGCCTTTTATGACAACCATAAGAAGATATAGGGTGGTGCAATTCTTTACGTACGTTCTTACATCCGCGCAAAACGGCCATTGCTCAGAATATTGCTGTGCCACATGCACGGAGCAGAGACACAGTGCCCTAATTCTCGCGTTATCGAGATAAATGTCTAATTCGAGATAATCTCTAATATTAAATATCTACGAAAAATGTCGCTGGTAATGTCAACTGCTTTGAACCACTCTTTGTATTTAGAGCACTAGGCGTAGACATATCTCTAACGTGACATTCTGAGAATACGAAAATGTATTTTCAATCGACATTTGCTATCATGTTTCGACATTATGTCGAGTTCGTCTACCAGGCGTGAATCATCCCCCAGCGCTGGTTTTCAGCGACAGCCGGCTTCGACGGAATAACGTCCATCAGTGCGGCGTGATTAATATTTAGCGTTTTCTTAAGATCCTTTAAAATTGCCGATGTATTTATAACCCAATAACCCATGTATTTATAGGCCAAAATCCAGTATTTTTGTTATTTGATTTCTCTATTAAGAGTGAAATCTATAAAAATAATAAGTTGGCCATAATTCTTGTCATAAACCGTAAATAATGTCTCAGTTTTAAACCGTTTATGGCTTGTATGATTGAACGTTCCTATTATGTGAGTCAGTCGTCAGCAATCACTTCATCTTATACAATTCATAAATCTAGGTATATCGATAATTACTAATATTTCATTTTAATTATCAACTTTGTGCATTTACCGAGGAAAATGAAAATAATACTTAAGCAACTAACTTTGTACAACATCACAAAATTTAACGGTGATACAGCAGACATTACTGATACTCCGATACTCAGTAAACTAAGTACCTACCAAGTGACATTTACTGAAACTACCTTATTTCGTAACTTCGCTTTTAACGGTGTAAGATTAAAGCTCGATAGAAGTGTCGAGATATAGAAATTTTATCATTATTTTACTATGTACTTTGGATATTACAAATAGAGCAACCGATAAATTTATCTAGATATGAAGAAACTAATGACAAAAGGTGAAAACAGAAAGCACTAATCGAAGTGATAGCACTTGCTTTTTGCAATATCTGTGAAGCAATACGAAAGTTGTAAATGATTATACTATGGTCAATGATTGGAGATAATCCCAAGTTTTATTCTAGGGTTAGTAGTTTATTCGATAGAAACCATCACGATTTCCGACTACGATCTGCAAATTGTTTAAACAAAGAGATAACGGTTTACCTAATATTTTCTTCAGAGCTACGATACTAGTTTTTGAAGTTCCAACTATTGATAGAAGTTTTCATACAGAAAACTAACTTGAATTCTATTATTGTTTCAGCACTCACACTGTGCGCATACGCCGCTGACGTGAAGGAGACAGAAAATGCGGCAGAGCCAGCAATGAACAAGGACAAGAGACAGACGGAAGGCGAATACACCCATATAGGATATAGGACAGCTCGCAAACAGGTTAGTTTTGTAATAAGGCTGACTCACCATACTTTGTCCTACTTGAAAAATCTGTAACCACACAAACACGTAAAATCACCCACGAATCAGAAGGCCAATTCACGTAACTATAGAAGCGCAGTTGCACTGCAGTTGCAGTTAAGTTTTGATCAAAACAACGCTTTTCGTCTTCTCTTATTTTCGGCGGTCGGTCCTTGGACCCTAATTCACTTAATTTCATGACGCGCCGATCAAGTTGCAGTGACGTTGCAGTTCGTATCTGACAGCGACCACTGAAGATAAGAGAATACAAAAAGCGTTGTTTTGATCAAAACTCAACTACAACTGCACAATAACTGCACTTCTTTAGTTAAGTGAATTGGCTTACAGGCTGCTTAACGAATAAATCTGTATACAAGCTATTTCACTTTAATTTTTTTATTTATTTACTTTATTAAAACGGCTGTGTGCCAATTACAAAATTTAAAGACGCATAACATTAAAAAATAAGAAATATTAATAATACATACTTTCATACACTCATCTCGCAGTACTCCCAGACATACTGACAAAATCATCTTCCATTCGTCGGCGAAAACATCACAGTCAGGCTTGGCATCCAAGAGGGCGTGAAGTACAGTGAGTGTGCGAGGGATGGGAGAGAAGGCAAAAATATATACGAAAATCGCATTTCGAATACAGAGTATAAAAGATTGCTGAGTGTGTTAAACGAGCTAATAGAGTAGAAAACAAACAACAATTAAAACATCTCAGATGAATTATGCGAACATTACACATTATTGTCACGAATTCCTTACAGAGTAACTTTAATTACTTATTACACTCGTTTATCAAAATTCGCTGTCTCATAATGTAATATTTCAAGCGTACAACATACCTCCAGGAAGTTTGCTTGCTTATGATTTTAAGTATGACAAATGGGCTTTACATCAACCGGGTAATTTCCAACATTATCATTTTCTATTGCTAAAATTGTGGATAATTGAGGAGTGTAGAAAATATTTACGATAAATTAATATTTCCTACTCCGCTTTTCAATTTGTAACCGGTACCGGGCTATTTCATGTCAATTATGTACATATCGACCGGTAGTGATAGATTAGTGGGAAACACAATACCAAATATAGATGACAACTAAATACCTGTAATTACTAACGATTGCGATTATAATACTGGAATACCGTTCGAGCTCTCACGCATTTAAAAAATCAATGGTAAAACATATACAAGTACGTATAATATTACAGTTATGGTGACAATAACAACAAAACGTTAGTAAATTCTGAATGTTATTCTTTTATGACATAATATAAATTGATAATTTAATATTGAATGTGATTTTAGCTATGTACATCATTGTTTTATAATTATATAAAAAAAAAAAAAATTGTATGCCATAATGTGAAATGGTTAATGTGTCGAACTAATCTTAGTACCCTACCACCTATATTTACCACATTTTTACAAAATAAATGAATTGAATTGAATTGAATTGAAATACAAAACCAAAATAAGTTAACATCAAAAGTAGGTAAGTATTATTATTTTTGCCATCGAATAACTGTAGAGAAGTATCTAACTATAGAGCTTTTTGCTGTACGACTGCTATCATGTTTAAAATTTTATCTGTTTTTCGAATAAAGAAAATCTTACACAAATACAGGAAAAAAACTTAAACAACTCAACAACTAACTTAACTAATAACTAATTAACTCAATTTTTTAGAATTAATTCAATTGCATGTAATGTTCATAATTTACTTATATTTTATTTCTCCGACATTATTTTAATTATACAGATAAAATTATTATTAAAAGTTTCTGACTGATGCCATGAACTAATTCCATTACATTTTAAATTGTTTTTATTGTATGCCTAAAAGGCGGGACATAGCTGATCACTCTATTTTATGAACGGCTGTATTTTATACTTACCTATGATTCACAATAAAGAATATGAATTTGAAACTTTCATAAAAACTACTTGCGTAATAGCGAAGGCACCTAAAATGAACAAGAATAATTTAATTTGACCTTCGCAGTCGAATAAAAAGTAGGTACTATTAAATTCATATACCTGGATCATAAGCTGCCTTTCAGTGAATGTCTGGCACTTGAATAATTCAACATGGACCGTGGAAAACCGAAGGAGGACCAAGTTAGACAAGATCCCAGCAATTCATGTAAATTCTATAGATAGGTATATACTATAAATAAATAACAATATTATACAGAGTGATTTGTTTATATAGGACTGCAAAGCCAAATGCAGTATTTTAAACAGTAATAAAATCTTAAACTAAAAATTTCACTTTTATTAAAAGGAGATTTTTGTGAAATTTCTAGTTTTAAGTATTAACTTAAGGCACTTTTCTCCACGTGATTTAAGATATGCGGTAGCTATAAGTGCGAAGTTAAAGGAAAATACAAACGCACGGGTCCCACCTAATGACCCTGTGGCACTCTCAATACTCATTTTGTTTATTACACTCCACTCTGTTTGTGGAGATCCCATAAATCTTTCCAACACACGCAATAAGGGCTAATAGATATTTATTTATTATACTTTAGGATTTGTATACTCCATTCCCATAGAATTGGCTACATCGGACACATTTTGTCATATCATTGCTTGTTTGGTCAATCAAAAGGTAATGAAAGAACTAAGTTATCTGTTATTGCACATCAAATTCCATCTTTTTTTCATTGTGAGCGTGATGAGTCCAAATAGGTGTAAAAGATCTTTACACTCAGATTTCAATGGATCTTCCCATGGTGATATGCAAATGTGAATAAAAAATATACATGATACCAGCTGTTTCTCATTTCAATAATGTTGTAAGCGTTCTTATGTTGCTTGTAGGTAATGTTGCGATGTTAACTTAGTTATCCCATTGTGCATTGGTCTGTTTTTCATTCGTTATTATAAAGTACATTTTCAGACAAGATTCATAAAGTTTCTTAGATTTAGTTATTAGCATCCTCGCACTCTAAACTCAATTGAATATTTAAGTCAAGCAACACTATACTATCGGGAAACTGATTGCATAATCACTTCATTATAAGCAGATTAGCAGAAGATAGTTATATGTACAGAAGGCGTCTAATATATTGACCCTTAAATCACGACAGAAGTGAAGAGATGATAATAATATATCAGCGTCATTTTATGCCATCGATCGATAATCCTAAACTATCATCATATCAGCCTTTAAGTGCTAGTGATAAACACTGTAAACTACAATAAACTGTCAATATAGAAATTGCTAATATCACCACCACTACCATCACCATTATTACCACCATTATTTACCATGATTTGAATACTTATTGTTATTATTTGCTTGATGTCTACTAAAAAACTACTAAATCCTTCACCATTTATTGTTATAAACTGAGGCTGAGGGCTACTGCTGCTCGAATTTTTGACCTTTTACGTCACCCACGGATACGTTTGTTTTGTTCTTTTTTATGATCAATCTAATTCAAGTTGTATAGATGCTTGAAAATCTCATTTGTTTCTGTTTAAAGTGGGGTTCCGAGTTGTGCCACAACACTCGGTCCTCAACTTCCGCATCCCGTCTCCGACCAGCTAACTTCTTCAGGTCATCGGTCTACCTGGCTCCACTCAAAGACTCGTCTGCTGCAACGGACATCCATCCTTCGACAGACATGGCCAGACTACTGCTACTTAAGCTTACTGATCCTACAAGCTATGTGGATCACTTTGGTACTTCTCCGGATAATCTCATTGCGGAGTTTATCTTTTAAAGAAACTCATAGCTCGCTGAGCCAAAATTCTAAATGTGAAACAGAATTCTAATTACATGAAAATATTTTATTCTTAATCTGTCTGATCTGAGTGCTTATTAGGTCGCTACATTAAAAAACGCGTAAGATTACTCCTCAATGGGCGCAAGGCAGCGGTTCTTTGATTATTTAAATCCAAAAAATTTAAAATAGGTTAGATTGATTATTAAAGTCGGTCGTAAGAATACAAGGATTTAGGTATGTCATCTCAACAGCCGATTTGTATGTCACAAGAACCAAGCTCACCAATAGTTAGTATTGTTCCTTTACCTTGTTATAAAATCAAAATCAAATGTTTTTTATTTCAAATATAGTGAGTCAACTTCACGGAATCTTGTCCTAAGTCGCCCTTTCACTTCTATGCCCTAGTTTCTGTCACGAGCGGCCAGTCCTTTAACTGTTGCTGTACAACACGCTATCGATAAGTTGTTAGTGTGGGTTGTGACGAGACAATGCAGCGATGTTTACAGACTCAAAGGTTTTACTTTTGTGTGGGAAGAACTGAACAAGGGGAAGAATAAATTTGAATAGAAATAATGGTTACATGTTATTTTTTACTATATTTAAAGCGCTACCAATAGCTTTTATAATACAGTGTTGGCACCGAGATTCTATTATGTCTCGTTTGTATAGTTCGGTTTCGTTGTAGAAGCAAGTTCATCTGTTGAACGTGCAGCAGGTCAGCGGTTTTCTTTGGTGAGAAAATCATCGTTAATTGCAGTCCAAGGTTAGAATTATGTATGTCCAGTAAATGACGATGGTCTCCCTCTATACCATAGTTATTAGATGTCATCATCAGCAAACTGTTGATTAAAATTAACAGATCTGCCTCACCTTTGAGATAATCTTCTTATAACTTATCGACTTTGAACTTCGTGATTACCCACTTACCTAGTTGGCCTAAGCATCAAGTAAAATAACAAACTATTTGCATACGAACATGTTTTATTGTGGTTGTTACTTGTTTACTGCATAATTATTTTACCGTATGTGAAGAAAAACTTTTTGTGAAAAGAAAAATGTGGCTGGTGTATACTGGAACCAGAAAGTCGTAGGTTCGATTCTAGCGGTAAAAAATATCTTTCTACAAAAACTTATACCCCCTTATAGATAAATGTGAAGCTATGAATAGTTATTCACTATTTTGTTTCTTTTGTTTTTATTTCATTTGGCATTAGAATGAAAGATACAAAACAGTGAATCACTATTCACTGGTAGGTACTGCGTTTAATACATGCCTGTAAAATGGAAGGGAGCTAATGTATATTAAAAATCCTTTTTCGTGTATTCTATAGAGTTACTAGGTACTGCTAGGGACCCAGTTTTGGTTGGCAAGTCTTTTGTAAGAACAGGAAGTAATTTTGTTCGTTGTTAGATTTTCGTTACTACCATTACTACGATTAGGTACTACGAGAATCTTGTCACGTTGCTGTCTTAAAAAGAAATAGAATTTCAAAACAGCTTTTGTTAGAAAACAAATGATTTGCCGCTAATATACCTACACTCAATCGCATTTAACTTATTGAGCCTTCTTTTTAGTCTCCGCAAATCGCAATCACTTTTAAACATAGTTTATAACTAGCCTATGCCCGCGACTTCCCCCGCATGAATGTTGTTTATCGCGCATCCCTCGGAAACTGTCCATCTTCCCGGGATAAAAAGTTGCCTATATGTTAATCCGTATTATGTTCTATCTGTAAGCCAAATTTCATTAAAATCCATACATTAGTTTTTGCGTGAACGAGTAACAAACATACATCCATACATCCTCACAAACTTTCACGTTCATAATAATTTCTTAGGTTTTCGCGATCACTACACATTATAATAAAACAAGTTTAACCGGATTATATCACGTATATTATTTAAATTGGTTTTCCTGACGTTTCGAAAGCTTTGCAGCGTTCGTGGTCGCAGGTAGACTAAGATGACAAGCGTCTTTACAGATATTTCTAAAAAGAAAAAAAAAATTAATCTACCGTACAATTTTTATTAATTAAAATCGTTTCGATGCACGCAGTAATCACTCACAATATCATTATCTTTTACAGTGTTGCGTGCTGTTTGGGACTTGATTATTTTTTGAACTGGGTTCCTGGGTTTCACGTTCATAATATAAGTAGGAAGGAAGTAGGATTACCCGTGTACAGAATGTTTCTAATAGCTTTACAACCCTTAAATGATCGACTCGTTTAAGGGTAGTGTCACAATAATATATTAATCTCATAGTAAATTACCGCAAGATTTGTTTACCACCTACTGTTCTTGAGGATTATAATTAACTATGGTATCGAATAATATTATTATACATGTGTTCCTGTGAGGTACGGTGTCAGAATCGATATTCATACGTAAGGACACAAGTCATTTGGAAAAACTCTTCAATAAAAATAATCAAAATAAATATTAAATCATTATTAAAAGTGAGTACTTTCAATTTACAATTAATGATGATTTAATATTCAATTTGATTATTATATATAATCACTGAGTGAGTAAGTTTTGAGTGATATAATCACTTTAAATTTACAATTAATAATGATTTAATATTTAATTTTACTATTTTTATTGAAGATTTTTTACAAATGAGCTGTGTCCTTACGTATGAATATCGATTCTGATAACTTACCTCACAGGAACAACAGGGTTTTTGTTACATACTGTATACATTTTGCGTAGTTGGAACACAATACATAGTTGTGTCTAATATGTTTAAAATCAAACCGCAAACCTTTTGTATAAAATCAGAACGGTTATTCCGCAGAACTTTTGTATAAAATCTGGAAGGTTAATGAAAAATGGTTGGGTTTAGTTTTCGTTCGGTAGTTTTAGAATTTTATCAGAATTTTACTTGTGAATGAGTTGCTAAAGGATGGAATTAGGTATCTACTACGCTACACTAATATGGAGTTTACGCTTGTTTAGTTTAATCAAAATCTACCAGTCAAAGTTTACCATCACAATCAGTAAGGTAAAGGTATCCAAGAAAATGAGAACAATTACCTGAAAGAACAAACCACTAATCACACCATATAAATCTAAATAATAAGGTAATAGAAATGGTATCTACTGTCTTTTACTACGGGAATGCATGTCGCCGGTTTTCCGCCACCAACACATAAATACGCAATCACGCCCACCATGTTTCTAGCGTCCAAAACAGCTTTGATGATCAAGCAAACGGTTCGCACACTGGTGTCCATGAAGACAACTGTATGCGGCGACAAGGTCACGCGCCTCTGCCACTTCTATTACCTTTATTTAGATTTCTATGGTTCACACACACGAGAAATTATTATGAGTAGATGATTAAAAACTATAGCGAATATTTAGTTCTATTCATCTTTGCACTTGAGATAAACATCGTTTGTCACAACTGCCAGCGGAGGTTAGTGTTTATCGCTGAAAAACTCACTTTTTACATCTGCTTAGACCAAAGACTTTGTATACTGATGGCTTAGACAGTCTGGCAAATGACAAATGACACTCATACTTAGCGAAAAATATTTTGATAAAAATATGCTGACTTTATGGCGGGGTCCCACTAAGAACTATTAACTATTAGATAGTTGGCTCATAAACTATTATTCCAGGGTCACATTCATTGCTGAGCTACTGACTTTAAAACAGTTACTGTGCGTGCAATTTAACTTGACCGGAGTGAAGTTAGGCACTGCGCAGGTTTCTCCACCTCCAGCCTTCAACTGACACCCATAAAATGATTACTGCTACGGTTTTGTGACAACTTCACTCCGGCCAAGTTGGATTGCGCGTACATAATCCTTAGATTATAAACCTCAAATGATCGTAGTTATGTCCACAGACGTCAAACTGTGAGCGAGTAGACTACACTAGTCGCAGTAGCTGGGCTGGAATTTTAGTAGTTAATAATGTGATGAAAACTAGTAAACTATTATATTGTCATTTGCAGTTTAGCTCTTCTTAAACTACAAAATAGCTCCTAGCTACTAGTTAAAAGTTATCAATGGGACCACGCCCTTAATCTCTTAAATTACTGCGTCGACTTTTATAAAATCTTTTTGTATGTTCTAAGATTTATCATGCAAATATATACCCAGAAGAAATAAATTGAATCAGTGAAAAAGAATCTGTGCACTATAGAAATAAGCACATCTAATTAAATAGAATAAAGTTAAATGAATTGAAATTATTTATTCTGCTAATTGGATGTTAAAAAAACTTTTGCAAGTCGGGTTTTTTAATTAAATGGCATCGGCACCTCTCAAACCGCCACCTCCACCTCGGCAAAAACAATACCGAAATAAACTCAGGGATCAGTCCTTTTTAAGTCAAGACCAGACCAGACCAGACCAGACTCTGGTCTCTGATCGATCTCTGGATCTTAAATAAATAATAAATATAATTAAATATCTTTGGGACATTTTTACACAGCACCATCTAGTCCCAAACTAAGCAGAGCTTGTGCTATGGGTACTAGACAATGGATATAATACTTATATACTTTTTTTTTGTAAATAAATACTTATAATACATAAGCAACAATGTCAATCTTGTAACATAACATAACATCACGCCTGTATTTCCCCGAAGGGGTAGGCAGAGGTGTATAGTACACGCACATTTCGCCAGTTATGTTATACTGAGAATTTCCTAATGAAAAAACCCAATAACACTCAGTCAATCTTGTAGGCATTATGAATTGATAGAGTGATAATCGATCACCTCTGCTGAACTTTATCGCTTAACTAACATATTTATATATAAATATATTAGTTCTATTATTCTGTCATCCAATGGTTGTCTGTAAGAAATTGCTTTAAGCGATAAGACCGCCAATTGTTAGTACTGTGCTCATGTTTGTTGTAACTTTATTTTTATTTTTATGGTGTGCAAACAATAAAGTATACTCTATCTATCTATCTAATACCATGTCTACAGGCATACACACATCAAAACAAATAATTGGAACCCTTAAATAACGCAATACAGAATTTAAGATTTTAATTAAAATAACATAATTTGTGGCGTGGAATTACTCAAATTATTCGCAATTTTATAGCGGTGCTTACCGCTTTTGGTAAATTGACCTCGACAGAGATGTAACTTTGTACCACTAAATAAGCGGTTAGAGGTTTAACTTCTCGTACACAGTAAAGCGAGATTTTTAGTTACATTTCAAAGAAGATTTTATGAACGTGAGACGGTTTTTTACTTTTTTTGCGACAAATTACGGAACCAATTTTGATAAAACAAATTCAAATTCATTTATTCGCAGAAAAGTTGGTACATAACTCAGTTGGTCTTACATGCAATTAGGGTTAGCTCTGAAAGATTAAGATATTTATTCGCAAGGATATGGAAATAAATGATGGTTTTTTTTTTATATATAAAATTTATTCAAATCGAGTGCAAAAAGAACGGGGGCAATTGGAACCGGGGGCATAACGAACGGACCCAAATTATTGACATGCAAATATCTTAAAGTTTAGCGTAATTAAATGTAAGCAGTTCCATTGACACGCAGAAATTCTTCTTCTAAATAAAATAAGATAATTCATTTATTTGATAGAATATTGTATCAATTGTGTTATAAATGTAATAGGTATGTTCATACATAACATAACATAACATCACGCAAAAAATTATGATGATGATGAATGATGTTCATACAAAATATTTAAATCTAAAGAAGGACTTAAAAACAATCGACATAACACGCGATTATGTTGTTCTCTCTAAGGTAGATTTTAGCATTCTTTATCCAGCAGTAGCTGTAGTTGTTGCTGCTGGCAAAGTCTCTGGCCAAGAAAAAGAGCCTTTTCATTATTTTTAGGAGAAATAGTTTCCGAAACATAAATAGGCTTAAGTGGACCTCCAATTTTCAAATATTCCGTTGACAGCTTATTGTTCTCTCTATTGAACTTTTTTTACATCCGGATTAATCTTTCTTTCATGAGATCTGTGGTGAAATCTGTAATGATTGGTCTATTTTCTTTATCCTTAGTTCCTATGCGGAAGATGTCCTTCACCTCATGAGGTTGTGTTGGAATGTTTATGATAGACGCGGCCTTGATAACTGGGGCCTTAATCCCGACTGGTTCGAGATCTAAACCAAATCGAGCTAATGTGAATTCCTAGAAAAATGCAGTACGATTTGACACTAACTCGAATTCAAATTCGATTGACATAGCACTCGATCCAGTCGGGTTTAAGGCCCCTGTATCTAATAAAAATCTCTTTCGATTCTGCTTTACTCAATGGAATATTCTTTATTTCCACGCAGGATGATCTGGCGCCACTTACAAGTTTTTCTTCTTTTTCTTCCAAGTTTTGTACGTAAACAGAATTATTATTGCGTTCTGTTTCTAACTGGGATTCAAGTTGAACAATTTAAATTTTTATGCTATCATAATCCTGAGACAAAAAGTAGTAGTACGAGTAATGTTCACTTTAGTTTCGTCATGTCCGTCCGTCTGTCCGTCTGTCCTAATCCTTTACAGCTTTATAACTTCTACAGTTATAAACATAAGTAAATGAAATTTTGTTAAAAAATGGATTAGAAATAGATCTCAATTTTAAAAGAATAAAAAAATCTTGGTAACGTATTTTAGGGGCGGCGCCCATACATGTGAAATGGGGATGAATAATTTTTCGCTACACCCCCTCGTGTGGGGTATCATTGTACTAAAATGAAGGTAATGTTTCATACACCACTTTTTTATCAAGTGTACCATCTGCGAAATATAGCCTGCCAAAGTGGCTTGCAATGTGTCCCCCCTCCCCTGCCATTTCTAAACTATGCAACGTAGAAACTTATAATCTTCCACATTGATAGACCTTTGTAAAAACTCTCTTTTAAAATTATTTCGAGCATATTGTGATTATAAATTTTTGAGTTATAGAGAGAAAACTGAAAAATACTTAAAACGTCCTAGTTCAAAGGTCATTGGCCTTAGAGAAAAAAGATAATAGCAAATAATGCTCCTTTAGCTACTTTCTATTTGAAAAAATCACAAAAAGAAACTTTGTGTTATATTGATAACACAAAGTAACTGCGCCACCTAGCGCTAAATTTAAGAAGTGTGTCATATCAATATATGACACACTTCTTAAATTTAGCGCTAGGTGGTGCTGTTTGCAAAAACTAAAATAGCAATGATTTATATTCGATTTGATTCGTTTGTAATTAGACCTACTTAAGGAACCCTATTATACTGAGCATGGCCCGACATGCTCTTGGCCGGTTTTTTTAACTGACGCCATCGATGCTTTAAATTATATTATGTTTTTCATTTCCAGAACGACTAATTGTAAAACCGTTAATACAGCCATACAATCCAATTTTAGTATTCCGTTGGTTGGCACGTCACCACATTGTGAGCAAGTATTTACGTCAAGTGGTGCTGGGGTATAGCGGCTCGAGTAGTCGATTCGATTTGTTATCTCTTTTTCTCTCGTTACGTGAATCGAAGTCAAAACGAGATAACAACGAAGATAATGTGGATTCGTAAAAAAGATACCTATACTTAATTAATTTTGTCTTCTTCATCCATTTAAGATTGTCTGGAAAATATCGCTATGAGCAATAAGACTGCCAATCTTTATTTTTTTTTCATTTTAATTGTGTACAATAAAACATATTCTATCTATCTATTTAGCTAAAAGAAATTAACGAGACTAGCCAAACAAATTGGTCCTTTGTTACGTGATATTTTGCCCTTAACTTTTCAGGATTAACTGGTGCTCCACGTGGCACGTGACCATAAAACTGATGATATTTTAATGAGAAACGCGGTGAAACAAAAATATCGTAAAACGCATGGATTTGTGACATTTTAATTTTGCTTGAGGTGACTGTTGCGAGTTCCATCGATTCGAGTTATTTATTACCTATTCTGTGTGTACTTATATTTCAAAAGACAAAAGCGTGACGGAACGCGTACATGATATTTTAGTTACTTTTTATAATTGGCATCCAATCTTTTTAATTAAACACATTTCTGAAAATATGAAAATAAACTAAGTATGTTGACTGTTCATTGCAAAATAGCATACATGAAAAGCATCATATCGTTTTAAATATAATCGTACGTGACAAACAGATTTGTAGGTAAGTATCGAAGGTTCTCGAATAAATTTTTTGTCGACTGAAAAAGGTCAATAGAAATAGATAAAACGAAAGCCCGAACAACTCGAAGAATAAAATTCGAATCAAATTATTTCGAATAGAATACGTGCATGTATTTCAAAATACAATATAGAGAATTATTTCATGCTCTTTAGAATTAATTTGGAAAAAATAAAAGGCTTTACTGAACTAAATATGATACGGATACAAAACAAATACTATAAGCCATGACATTATCCATCGAATTTCTTGCTGGTCCTTCTCCATAGTACCCACAATTTGGAACCGTGCAACTAGAGCCTGACGTTTCAAAAGTGCCTGTAATTAGGTTTATTTGAAATAAAAAAACATTTGAATTTTGAATCAATCGAAGCAAGAACGAATCAAGATCAAGTTGGTACTATCGACACTCTAGCGTTTTAAAGCTCAATTGTATAAAATTATAACTCGTACAAAAGTAAAATAGGCCCATCAGCTATAATACCAAAAACAATAATTTATTTTATTGACAGACCATTAAATAGGTACCCATACCACTTTATTAATTCAATTACAAATAACGAGCACAAATACAAACTATTTCTTTCCATAACAGTAATATCCAACACAATAAGCCTTGTAATGGCAACACTTACAGCAATTGTCAACTTTTATGAAATTGGTCACACTCATCCGCTTCTTAATACGTTTTTAATAATGCCTTGCAACATGGTAGGGGACGAAATAATAGCCATGCCGTTTGTTCGTAAATACAGATTGCAAGTACACTATAATAACACGCTGTCCCAGGAATGTCCGGCATTTTGTAACTGTCAGTGCAGAAATAGATTGAAACGAACTGTTTTATCTAGCTTATGTTTTAAACATGGCGTTTTAGCAAGTATCGTGAAAATACTTGTTTGATTCTAAAAGTCGAGAGAATTTTGTTGTAATATGAATTATTGTTGCATCAGTTGCATGTCATTCTTCTTATTAATATTTCATTATCCGATTGATGAGTCATCGGATTTTACTTCGATAATTCAATGTAATGGCAACAGATATATGTATGTACACCCACAGTCGAAATCTATAATGCTTTCTCCGTTCCGTTGTATGCAAATGTTGCTGTTAGTGATAGCTATTCTTCTAAAATTGAATACAATTTTGCCAATTATTATGTTGCAATCGAATGTGGTGTCGTAAAAAAGCCATCTATGTTGATAAGTTTTGCCTTCTCTGTTCTTATAATTAATATTGTTTGAAAGAAATCGCTATTAGCGATAAGACTGCCAATGTACTTTTTGCTATTGCTAGTGTGTAAAATAAAGCATATTCTATCCGTCTATTTAGTTAAAATAAACTTGTTTCAAAATAATTAAAATACATATTTACAACCAAATAGAAATATATTAAAGGACTACGTTTAAAGTGAAACTGACCATTTCGTAAGTAGAGCTAACGAGCACTAACTTAATTGACTGATTGATACTAGTTTAACTATCGCACCGAACAATTTCGATAATCCGGATCTCGATTCTTGGTAAACAGACCATTGATCAACATATTGTGCAAGCGAGTGATTGACGCGTGCGACCGCTCCGCCCCCGGTTTCGAAAATGGCCGATAATCGCGACGTATTGTCTCATTTTCCTCGACTTTCACCGGCGTACGCGCATCTAATGTAATACGTAATTGGGCTAGTGTATGTTATGACATACATTGTTGTCACACTGCTAATTTGTTAGGGCCGAGCCGATTGTTTGATACACTTTTTCTTGCGTTATGTGAGAAATGTAAACTTAAGTCCTTCCGCTTTATTCTATTGTGTGTGTATTAGTTATTGCGGAAAATATGTATACCTAGATGACTTTTTTCTTGCCTTATCGTATAGGTCAATCGCCCAGCTCATTTGCTTATGCTATGACGATGCAAAGAATAGCACCACTGCACTACCCCATGTCTTCTCAAAGGTAACTAAGGGGTTTACCAACTGCAATCTCCAACCCGCCTTCCTATCATGCCGATTATGGCATATCTCCCCCTTAGGGGAGACCTATGTCCAGCAGAGTACGTCTTTCAGCTGGAACGATGATGATGATGATGATGAATGCTATGACGAACCTTATACAACAATATACAAACTTAAACGTAAACTTTCCTGCTGTAACATCAATGTATACAACGTGTTGTTGAAATAACTGAAAACCTCTTAAGGGGTCAATGTACTCATCAGTATTGACAACTTTTACCATGGGACGAACGCTTAAAACAATCAATCGACAAAATGCACATCGCTGATGATTTTTATCGCGATTTCAGGGTTGGTTCTATAGTAAAAGTTGTTCATACTGATGAGTACAATGACTCCTTAAGAGGTTTTCATTTATTTCAATAACTTAAAACAACAACACAATACAATAAAGAATTAGAAATTAGAACCAATTTTCTTCTCTCTTATCATTTTATTTCGGATAAAAAAAACACTTTTTTAAATTATTTATTTAACTTTTTCAGGAACAAGTTGCCCCCGTGGAAGAGCCCCAGGATGACGACAAGCCTGCCAGGTAAACAAATAATACCAACTTTAATTAAATCCCGACTTCAATTAAAAGACTAGAATAATCTGAGCAGAATTCGATTACGGAATCCGTTGACTCCAATTTCGCGTTCAGCCGTCGGAAATATCAATTTTATAAGATTAATGTATAGACAATCTAGATACCATTTTGTGAAATATCACTTCCTTCGATATACAGAATATTTTGTGTTCTAAAGTGGCGAAATTTGTTATCATCAACTCAGTCTATCGTAGTCCACTGGTGGACATAGGCCTCTCCCAAGCTGCATCACAGTACTTGGTCCTCAGACTTCCGTATCCAGTCCATCCCAGCTACCTTCTTCAAGGTGCATTAAAAGAGCCTCCACGAGTGACGATATTTAATTGATCATCCGGCGCAACCTGGGCAGTCATCCCCGCTACCAACCTGCTGACTGGCTAATCTTTTCCCCACGGCATGAGCTGTTATCATTATGTAGCTCATGTCGACACGAAAGATAAAGGAGACCTTCTTCAGGTCGTCGGTCCACCTAGCTAGGAGGTGCCCTACGCTGCGTTTGCCGATTCGCAGTCTCCACTTTAGGACTAGTCAGCTCTAGCGGCCATTTGTCATTTGACTGACATTGCCAGACTACTGCCATTTCAGCTTGCCGATCCTGCAAGCTATTTCGGTCACTCTGATTCTTCTCCGGATAATCTCATTACGGATCTTATCCTTCAAAGAAACTCCAAGCATAGCTCGCTCCATAGCTCGCTGAGCAACCTTGGATTTATGGACACGATGTTTTTTTTTGTTTTTTTATTTTTGCCCACTTTCAAAGTAATTTGTTATAGGTATTGTCTGTCTTGAAAATATACTGTTTTGTTCATGGCCAGTGCTGGCAACCCTATCAGAATAAAAAGCAGCAAACGAATAAAAAAAAAACAAGGGGAAACAGTAAAATATTTTTTACGTAAATTTTCTACCCAGGTCAAAACTGTAGCTTTTTTTATTCGCTCGTCTTAAATTTTTTGAATTATTGAAGTAACTACATAACAGTAAAAACAGTGATGACATTCAAAAAACATCAGATTTAGATACTGTTTAAACAGCAAGGCAGGCAGCACTGTGCATGGCCTATAGCCAAGCTAGCTGGCCAGCTAGCTTAATTTCCCCTCAGAATTGTTCACATGCAATTTTTAAAATCACTTCTGATT
The DNA here is from genome assembly GCA_949699075.1 of Asteroscopus sphinx. Lineage (NCBI taxonomy): Eukaryota > Metazoa > Arthropoda > Insecta > Lepidoptera > Noctuidae > Asteroscopus > Asteroscopus sphinx. Next base: position 11,126,501 of record OX453022.1, on the reverse strand, counting down.
CGGTTCACATAAATCGACAAAATATGGTGAACAGCTGTTTTTTTTCGTGAGTTCATGTTTGGACCCATAGCAAAAGTTGTTCAAATTGATGAATACAATCATCCCTTAAATATTTGCATAGAATTCAAAATCAAATACAAATTCGAAAGCAAATACGACTAACAATAAAATTCAAAAGATTAAATGCAATTTCTAAAGATTTCAAGCTTATTAATTCCGAAATACCTATTAAGCGAAATATTTATAAACAAAAACAATATTAATTTATACTGTATTCTGTACTGTAGGAGTCAAGTTTCTTATTAATATGAATATAAACGAGTCATCTGTTTGGGTGATTTGGAAGATTGTTTTATAAAAGCTTTAATTCAGCTTGCTTCGTAATCTCGTAGTCCATTTGCTACAAATCTTAAAAGTCTATTTTAAGACAGTTTCTGTTGTCTGGACATGCTCAAATTTTGCATAACCATAAAATTCATTTTCACATGTAATTTTTGTTGACAATACAATATTCTTTAAGACAGTTTCTGTTATCTGGACAGGCTCAAATTTAGCATACACATGCAATTCATATTCACATGCACAATTGCACATTTTGGTGACGGTAAAATATTATTTCTTCTCGCCTTTTCCAAACTATGTTTGGGTTGGCTCACAGTCTAACCAGATGCAGTTGAACATCAGTATTTTACAAGGAGCGACTGAAATTAGACTCCCGCAACCTAGTTACTGGGTAATACCGACATCCTAATGTTAGAAAAATTGTCAGACTTTCGGGCTTCTGACTAGTCGTAACGACTGTCATCGATATTCATATGGCAACCGGGACCGACAGCTTTACGTGCTCTCCGAGGCACGGAGGGGTCTCGATGTGCAACGAAATGGTCACACGCCCAAGGACTGACTGTGGCTAGCGCAGCTTAACAGATCGCAGATCTTGCGATACACGTGGTTATTACATAGCCATGAGCCCCTCTGTTGACAACACAATAATAATATATACATATATACACATTTCCGCATAACGGGAATCTCGTGAAAGCTGAGACAGATAAGCAAATGAGATATTTGCACATGGCGTTGTTGCTACGTGGAACGTGGATTCAGCAATAATTATGCCGATAGTCGTAACGGCCAATGGTCTCATAGCCAAGAGACTTGACCAACATCTTAAGAGGCTCTCGTTAGGTGGCTGGATCAAGGGCCAGATTGAGAAGGCGGTTCTCCTCTACACGGCACGTATTGTGTGGAGGTTCCTGTCTCTGGAGGCCTAACCGCCGGTTGCTTGGACCCTGCTCCTGATGCCGGTGGAACACTATCTTTTATATTTTTCAATGTTTTTTTTCTTTATATACGGTTAAAGACAAAGACATTTATTTTCTCAAAAGATTACAATAATCACTTATAGAGAAAATACAAAAAACATTTAAAAATGTAATTTATGTTCAGTAATTAAATGAGTAAAGGAGAATAATATTAACTATGGAGTGTTTTTCTATCAATTTAATAATGATTCCTATTATCATTTCAGTCGCTCCGACAACGAACAGTACCGTCCAGGTCAAGTCTTTTCCCTGAACGCCCAAGAACTCTTGGAGTTGCAGCCAGAGAGGAAGGCGCCTCTTTCCAGCAACCAGCTACTGCAACAACTGTACAGCAACCCTCAGGCAGAGCATAAGCAGAACCTTCAGCAGATATATTACCTTGAACCACAGTCAGCACGTCAGGTAGATATTTCTTTTATTTATATTGTGCAGGTTGACTGGTTGAACGAGGGAGTTATTGAAGGAGGATATTTAGTACTTGATCCTCCTTATGTATAAAAAGTGGCACCTTAATTTTGAAAATATTTTTCCAATCCATTTCATCAATAATGTGGATACTGTTCGACGCTTACAAGTCAAAGTTTGATGCAGTGAGGTGTTGCACCTTGTAGCATAGTCTCCATCGCTCACTATTTCCACCCTCTTCGCCTTTTGTACCAGGCAGCAGACGCCTAGACAGTTAGAGCTTGCGCGAGCATTTTTCTTCTGTACGCGTGATCTATCGTGGATTTTTTATCAACATTTGTTTTCATCATATAAACGCATATTCTACCATTTTCTTGAATATGCCCCTTGTTCACCCATTCACCCAGTAGGATGGTGAAAAAAGCTAAAGGCACACCTGATGTTACCAAAATTCATTTCTAGGAAGACAAGGTGGTTCTGAAGTTTTTTTCTAGGTAAACAAGTAGGTATAGAATGTTTTCAAAATAAAGCGCTTTTTAAAATGTCGAAGAACAGAAATAGAAATACATTATGCTGCACCGACCCCAAATAAATTGAGATATGGGCAGGTGGGATGTTGATGATGAAGATCGAATATATTTTTTTGACCCACATTTGTTTTTGAGGAAAATATCTTTCTTGTTGTTGGAGGTGGTTTTTCCCAATATTGCTGGTAAAATAGATTATTTTTTAAATCTAGATCATCATACTTATAATCCTACCAAAACATAAATTGTGAAAAGGCGGCAAAGTTCGATACAAAGGAAGTGCAGGATTTTCGGCTTTTTCGATGATAGAATTGAGATTTAAATGGTTGCATTAGTTGCTAAATTTTATGAAGGTTTTAAACCATGGCTGCAAGAATGTACAACGTTCTTCAATTGTTTTAAAAGGAAGTTTGTTAGGTTCCTTTGTATTGAGTGTGTCATCGGATTATGAGAGTGAGGGAACAGAGAGTGCACCTGTATTTGCGCACACACTTGTGTACTATAATATGTCCCGCGCAGATGGCTAGTCTCCATTGAGATTAGCCGCCGTGACCGAAATTCGGCCGGGAGGACATTATTATTATTATTGAATGTGTTAAACTGGCAAGTTTTCACAACTATATTAGTTTCAACGATAACATATCAGCCCTTACTTTTAAGTATTATTTATTTAATTCTTTATGCACAACTGGGTACAAAGGCGGTCTTAACTTTCTACTATTTATAGGATAGGATTTAAACAATGCATAAATAAAATCATTCGTCTTAAAACAATGATCCACAGCTCACAGCCCAGAAATAAAAAAACAAAATAAAAGACCGATCGTCGAATAATCGTCTCGAATACTCGAATAGAACCAGGCAGCTTTCTCGGTTAAGATATTTTCGATGTTTAGCACCAACGCAACGCCTCTGAAGAATAATATAATATATTCACGTCAGAAATGCCAAGAATGTCTGAGCTTCGTATAAGCTATATTTAACCTAACCTTTATATGTTTTACCTGCCTCGTTGGTCTAGTGGTCACAAGCGTGACTGCTGAGCGTGGGGTCCTGGGTTCAATACCCAGGTCGGGCAAAGTGTTATTGGGTTTTTTCATTAGAAAATTCTCAGTAGCACCCCGGAGTATGGATTTGTGCCCGGTTAATGGCAATAGGCTCGCCCCCTATTAGATGGGACTATAACATAACTGGCGAAATGTGGGTGTACTATACACTTCTGCCTATTCCTTCGGGGAAATACAGGCGTGATGTTATGTTAAGTTATGTTTATATGTTTTCAGGTGTCATATCAACCACCATCCCACGCCGTCATCGCTCGTCCTGACTACACTTCGAATGGTGGTGAAGCATCAGTAGGAGCTGCCTTAGCCGTCAGTGATTCAGGATCTAACCCTAGTAATGCCTACAACCAGGATCTCCTAGCTTTGCTGGGACAGTCACCCGTGAGATCAGCTGAGGAGCCCCATCAGCAACTATACTCTCAACCACAACAAGTACAGCATATTCAGCAAGTACAACAAGCTTCTAATGTCCAAAGCATCGCACCTCAATATCAGCAGGTTAGTTTTATCCCAAACAGCCGTATTAAGTGATAGAAAACATTAAAAAGTTTATTGAAACATGAAGAGGAAATGCAGGTTGTCTTTACTTCATACAAACGCTCTCGAATGTTTTCTTTATGGTTTATAACCCTAGAGCAATTTTTTTAAGGGAAATAAATAGGTATAAACTTTTTCCATGTCCCTATATTTTCGTTTTTTGATGATAAATTATTTCAAAAATGTCTCAAAATTGCCTATTTAGACCGCTGTCTACAGTGGACTAGTATATAAATTTGACTACTATTAATGAAAAGAAAAAACATAGCGACACAGTACATATCTTTTTATTCAGTTTATAAAATATTTTTCAAATTAGTCCAGTTTCGGAGAGAATTGTCTAGAGCCATACCGCGAATTATGACTTTTTTATTCTCTATCGTACTTATTTTGGGCCGAGGCGCTTACAAAGCAACAGCGATAGTTTCTTCAAATACCTAATTTTTGAGTCTCTCTGCCCACATTTCCTCTTAAAATATGTATTTATTTATTGTTTGGAAGACCAACAGCAATAAAATAACAATATAGACCTGGGAAGTAATTGTATAAATCACTAACGATCACCATGTGTAAAGCACTAACGATCACCATAGGTTTAATTGTGACATTACAGCAATATTCATTACGTGGTGCATAGTTGCTGATAAGACGGATTGACAAAACATACGGGAAATTTACATAAAAATCAACATGATTATGATCGCGAGTGAGATACCCAATTCACAAGCAACCCTTGAACATCGAGGGACTGAACCACAGAAATAGATAGAGATAAAATGGTTCATCATCATCAACTCAGCCTATCGCAGTCCACTGCTGGACATAGGCCTCTCCCAAGTTGCGCCACAACGCTCGGTCCTCTGCCTTCCGCATCCAGTCCCCATTAAAATGGTTGTAATCACAATTTTACTTGCGATTCATGCGTGGCAAGTTTCGAACAAACTACGCCTTACATATTGACGTCATTAATATTTAAAAATTCATTTAATCAAATGTACTTTACAGCTTTTGTTTCTGCAGTTAGAAACAGCACAATAAGGCATTTTTGCGGGTTTTTGTTCCAGTATTTACAGAAACAAGTCATAAGGCGTACTGAGAAAGGCTTTGAAATTTGAGTGTTGGCACGCGCGCCCTGCCCACTTTTCCATTCTATCTATTTCTGTGGACTGAACACTACATTTATGTTATCTGTTATATTTAAAAAATCCTTGTTATTTCAGATCGACAGATACATTACGAAGCCAAGCAAGAAATCAAAACTCCGTAACAAGGCCCAAGTAGCTCCTCCTCAACCTTCTGCAGCTCCTCAACAATACCTGATCGAGACCACAAACATTCAGCAGCAGCAGCAGCAACAACAGCAGTCACCACTGTACCGTCAAAACCCTCAACAACGAGTAGCTCAGGCTCTCCGTTATGTACCAGCCCCACAAACTCAAGCAGCCTCCCAACAAATTCTCTACGAACGTCCCGAATCTCAGGGCCTAAAAGTGGTCCCAGCACCCAAACTGCAACCACTTCCACAACTTCAACAACAACAGCTTCAACAGCAACAGCTTCAACAACAACAAATTCAACAACAACAGCTTCAACAACAACAACTTCAACAACAACAGCTTCAACAACAACAGCCCAGAGCTCAGCTCAACTACAGGCTTGTACAATACCCACAACCTGAAGCTACACCCAAGCAGTACAGAATCTTCGAAGCTCCCAGACAAGCCATCAGGCCTCAAGAACAGCGCCTTCCTAGCCAGAGTGTTGAAAGACCTCTCGCATACCTGAAGCATTTCCCCGACCACGAGAAAATGCGAGCTGTTAAAATCTACGACCCGATTTCCGAAGGGTTACCCCAACAGTCTGCACAAATTATTGGCGACCAGTACTACCTCCGGCCCTTATACAGAAGCAACGAACAACAACGGCCAAGGTACGAAATGCCAGTCCAGATCAAATCTGAGCAATCAAGAGTATCTGAATCGTTGAAACCTCCGCAATCATCTATCTATGTAAGCAAAAATTTGGCACCAAGGAAACAGGTGAGACCTCAGCCAGCATACAAAGAACAGCAGTCCAGCGTTGAACAAGTGAACCTTGAGCAACATGGCCAGAGCTTGGACGAACAAAGAGCGCATCTGCCTCCCCCTAAAAACAATAAGGCGTATACTCCTGAAGAATTCGCAGCTTTGGTCGCGGCTGGCTACGCAGTCACCCCTGTTCCAGTCAGCGCTTTAAGCCTCCAAGAGGCGCAATCCAGGTCATCAATAGAAGCTGTGACGATGCATCCTCAACGCCGACAGATCCTAGCTACCCGACGTCATCAATATCTTCCCCTTCGAGGAGACGAAGCGCCTTAGATGTAAATAATCCTGCTGTAAATAGGTTAGCTGTAGTATTGTAAAATAAAATTATAGTGATATTTGTCTAGATTCTGTTTTATTACAAATCCTATTTTAGGTTTTAAAAATAGTTCTACAGACCTAATATAACTATAGGTAGGTATATGAGTGTGCTACGAGTATAAATGAAACCGCAGTCTGCAAGCGCTGGAATTCATTATAATGCTTGCATTAAAACCGCAACTGCATGTCGGCAAACAGACGTTAGAAAGACATTTTGACTTAAGCTCATAATAATATAATCCACAGAAAATAACGTTATTTACAAAAGTTAATTAAATATAACATTTTAACCAAAGTCTACTTAACTATAAGATAGTTACAAAAAGTAAGAAATTAATGAGCTCTATACCGCATTAAAGAGAAAAATGAAAAAGTCACCAAAACAGTAACCACTTTGCAATTATCGCTTGTATTTCACATAATTGACACCTTTAATAATAACTACATTATAATAACACAAGTAAGTGACTTCTTAGGTTTTCGCGATCACTACACATTATAATAAAACAAAGTTTAACCGGATTAAATCAAGTCCCAAACAGCACGCAACACTGTAAAAGATAATGATATTGTGAGTGATTACTGCGTGCATCGAAACGATTTTAATTAATAATATTGTACGGTAGATTAAAATATTTTTTTAGAAATATTTGTAAAGACGCTTGTCATCTTAGTCTACCTGCAACCACGAAATGCTGCAAAGCTTTCGAAACGTCAGGGAAACCAATTTAAATAATATACGCGATTTAATCCGGTTAAACTTTGTTTTATTACAAGTAAGTGAGCTCAATTGCTCATTACACTCGAAGCTAGATTGCAACCCGAGCCGAAGGCGTGGGCGTAATGGAGCTGAGAGTGTAAATATCAATGCACACGCGTTTCATACGACGTTTTTCAACAAACTTGCGAGGAAAAAACTAATTTCATAAACATATTTTGTTATTATAATATTTTTCGTAGGCTACTATGTATTTGCTGTTATTACGCATAACGCATTTACGCGAAATCTAAAGATGTAAATTATTGTGAAAAGAAAAATTCGCTCTTTTGCTTTTATTGTAAAAACGCACGCGTTTCATAATCTGCATTGTGAACCTAAAAGTGGTGCATTAAGACCCACTTTACGAACAAGTGTGTTGGAAACTAAATTACTGACAAATAAATTACCAATGTAGTTTGCTTTAATTTTGATTTTTGCCTCTCCGAACCCAGGATGTATCCTACACTAATAGGGACTAGGGAGTTATTTCGCCTATAAAACGATTTGGTATCAGTGTTATCCATAAACCAGTCATTCATAAAAATATCCCACTTCTAATCGGTAATGGATTTCTTTTTATATGCCCATTTCAGTTATTGCTTCTCTCTGTATATTTTTCGGAGCCATTTCCGAGCAAAACAATGATTCATTTATACAATGAGTATCACTTTTTCTTAATCCTAATGGATTTTGTCGCACTTGAGACTCCATTCTTGCTTGAAATTATCCCATTATCTTATTCTGTTGTTAAAGGAATGCCAGTGGTTTCAAATACAATCAAAATTTATTTTATAAAGGGTTTTGTTTCGGAACTTGTTTCATCAAAATTGCTGATAAACGCCCACGTTTTCACACTCATTCCCAAATAAAATTCTAGAAACGTTTAAATCATAAACAAACTTATATTAACTTAGCCTTGAGACTTTTACCAATATATTTCAACCAATATATTTTTGCCTCGTTGACTGCCTCGTTGGCACTAGAGTGGTTGCAAGCGCGACTGCTGAGCGTGGGGTCGTGGGTTCGATTCCCGTGTCGGGCAAAGTGTTATTGGCTTTTTTCATTAGGAAATTCTCAGTAGCAGCCCGAAGTCAGGATTTGTGCCCAGTCAGTGGCAATAGGCTCGCCCCCTATTACATGGGACTATAACATAACTGGCGAAATGCGGGTGTACTACACCTTTGCATACCACTCGGGGAATAATTGTTATGTTATTTTTTTAGCCATTTATTGTTAACGATTCTATTTTCTTAGGAATCTATACTCTATTCAATAAAAAATTAAACAAAGTAACATTATAACTACATCGTAAGCGTTTATTAAGCTTCATTATTTTACGATAAACGTAAAGGAATTGCACGGAATCTATTTACTATTTACAAAATTTAATCACAAAAAAAACAACAACACTACCGTTATTTTGCCGTTATTTTCCAAATGTTATAATCATTCATTAGAAAAATAACGGCAAAATAGTTACTTTTAATTTTATTTCGATATATTTTATTATTGTTAAAATATGCTATTGCACTGAGATCATTGGAGCTTCTCTCTCAGAATAAAATTGCAGATGTAAAATAAATTAGTATTTTATATCTCGAATTCCAATTTCACAGTATGTGAACATCATATTTGGGAACATGCAAATCCAAAGCGATAAAGTTATTCTTCGAGATGGAATATTCACATCATCTGCGATGTGTCAAGCCACGGGGATATTTTTATTTGAATAAATCACTTTTATGTTTCAAGTGATCGTAGACAGCTTTTCTTTTATTGTGCGAGTTTGTACGTAAATTATGCTGATATAAAACACCTGAAAATAACAGATTTTTATGGGAGTATTGTCAATACAATTTGTGAAGCACCCATAGTAAGACGGCTCGCTTAAAAGTACGGGCTGGCACGCACACATTCACACCCATAGTAAGACAAAAAGCCGCGATTACGCAACAAATCTCGTGTGACGGTAGTCATTGTCATAGTGTCACAAATAAAATAACAGTATATATCTGGTGTGTTAAAATTCTGTCGAAATTATAGTGGGTTTAGGAAAAAACTGTGTCCGTCCGCCGTTTTTTATTCGTCCGAGGTAAACTGCCGACCTGCACCAGGCCAATGAGGAAAACTAAGGCCTAAACCCTTTCCATTCTGAAAAGATGCCAGTGCCCAGCAGTGGAACAGTAATTGGCTAAGTTTAAACAATCTTCTTTCTAAAGGAATCTTGATATACAGAAATAAATTTATAAAATCTGCTGCCGAAGTGCGTAACTCACTCGGGATCGCAATCATCTGGATTTCAATGTTCATTGCTCCGTGTGTTTGACAATCCATGTTATCGGCAACTACGTACCACGCAATGAATATTGCTTTAATTTCAAAATGAAAGCTTATGTCAAAGTGAATGCATTACACAATTGTCCTACGGGTAATTATGGAAGTGCAATAAAACATACACGATCATGACGTTACGAGAGTCGTGTTAACTGCTTCTCCCGAGGACATTATAACAAGTTCTCGAGACATAGAAACAGTATCATGACAGATTATTAGAATAGATGTAGATGTTTCTAGCTAATGTTCCTCGATACAGGTTTCCGGGTATAAATTAAGTTACGAGTGGTAATATCTCCAAAACGACAATGCTCGTTCATTTAATATGGATCTAAAGTCAAATTGCTAATCGAACGGATCAAACTAAACCAACCGCGGATAGTTCGAGAAAATACCCGCGGCTCAAGACGATGACACCCGCATACTTCAGTCTGCTCGTGACCACGGCCAATGCAATTTGGCCGAAACGTCGAGGTTAGTCAAAATGTTTGTTTTGTTTTTATTTTATTGTCCACGAACAGTTCCATAAATATAGTTCAATAGGAGTAAACTATTGAACTATATTTATGGAACTGTTCATATCATATGTTGGCACATCCCCCCCTTAATTGGGGGAGGCCTATGTCCAGTAGTGGACGTCTTTCGGCTGAAATGATGAGGAGTAAACTAACTTTTACAAATGCAAAACCCCCCATTACGATCCTTAAGTCAAAAGGATTGAAGTTTTCGAAATGACAGTTTCAATTTGCTCCAAAGGAGCCTAATCGCGTCGCCGCGTCGTCGCCACCCGCTACCACACAGTAAGCTAAAACATGTCGCTTCTTAGAATTGTTACAAAGAACTTGCCTCAAACACGACAATATAATATGAAGACCCTAAATAGTCCAATTGTGGTGGACAGAGAAAGTTAGGTGTTCGAAAATCTGCTATCTAGAACTCATTAGTCCTTATGACTGGTAGGCAAAGTAGACGTCAAATTGTGCACATTTTAGCTAATTTACCTAAAGTTTCTCTTAGTGCAACTGGTAACAATACAGTACAGTGAAGGTTTTCCGAGGCTGGAAATATTCACGAAAAAATCGCATTTCTTGTTACCAGATAGAGCAGAAAGCTTGGTTTTCCTTCATGACAACATACTCTCGGTGAATTGAAATTATTTGTATTTTTTTACAATGTAGATTACTGAAAGATTGTTTTTTTTTTTCAGATAGGCTACAATTGGTCCAGGATATTGGTTCAATGAAACCAAAAAAAAAAAAAAGACAATGTAACCTCTCAATCAGCTTTTAAACTTATACATTCGGTAGCAAAACCGAATAATTCGGCAGAATACGAATATCTTCAAATTTGCCGAATATGCCATTGCCGAATACTAAACGAATATTTGGCGTATTTTTTCCCCTTTTGGGGGAGGCCTATGTCCAGCAGTGGACGTCTTTTGGCTGCAATGATGATGAATGATTTGGCGCATCTCTATTTTGTACAAAATTATCCCTTATATTATATTTAACATAGTAATTTTTTTTTACTTACTGTACTCTACATCAAGAAATTTTACAAGGGTGACGAATCGGGGTACAAATATTAAATAAAAATAAATTTATTTTTAGAAGGTGACGAATCGAGATTTACTGTATGGACTAAAATTTTGGTGTCGAATCGGGATCGTGTCGACTCGGGACTCCCTCTTTAAAACAATAATTGGGTTATATGCTATTAATTCATTAATTTTTTTAAATAATCATGGTCTTATGTTGCTAACAAGTCACTATATAACTATATAACTTAGTTTCCATGAAAGCTTTTGAACATATTCTCGATAATCACAAAGGAATGTATGTAGGTACAACAAAATAAGTTTTGCGACAATTTTTTTTGTTAGTTAGTTAGTTTTTTTCTTGACGAACAACCTTTTTCTTTTATAAGATGAAAAGAAATACAAGCGCGGTGCCACTGAGGAATTTTTAATATTTCCGTGGCAGAACTGAAATTCCCGATTTACTCATGACAAATGGTGAAAGTTTGCGAGTACTCTGTAAGTACCTACTACATGCGATACTTTATGAAGCGGGGGTCTGTTTTATGTTTCTGTCTTAGACTTCCTAGACAACCTATGTAATTAATGCTGTATCTGTATATGTATGTAATGCTAGAAAATTAGAATGACAAAATTGAACTAATCTTCAACTAGCCCTAGGCACACAATCTTTAAACAACAATAAATGTTTCTATTTTCATATTATCTTTTTAGGGTTCCATATAAAAGGATGACAACGAGACTCTATTACCTACTAAGCCTTTTTTTTCGTGGGAAAATTTCCATGGACAAACTCCGCCCGGGGTAGGCGGAACCAGTGTCGGACTCTTACCGACTAAAACCAACACGGTGTTCCTCCACCTTTGGCCGGGTGCATGTGATACACTCTGCATTCGCCAACCACCTCCAACAGGTTCGGATCGCCACTAGCAGGTGAGTCCCTTCTCCCTGTGCAGCCTCAACATCAGCCGCACCCTCGTGATGACTGGCACGCGCGGAACACAACGTGCCACCATCACGGGCCTTGTCTGGTCGGGCAGCGGTCTACCCCGAGTCCACCGCCCGCAGGCCCATTCCTAAGGTGGCTGGAGCAGCGTACGCCCTCCTGCGGCACCCGGTCCATCTCTTACGGGTGGGGAGAAAGGTCATCGCCTGTTACACCGTCTCTGTTGCCTCCTTTGCGAGTGTTACCTCCTCACAGAAGGAGGCGGCGCCCTCTCAAGCGCTCTCGCTTCCGACCATGGACCTAACTACTGCTGGAAGCGAGAGATCACTGCCGTAATGAGGTCAGGGCGCTGCGTGGCCCAACTGGACACTCCACCAGCGCATGCAGTGCCGTAACCTCAGGGCAGCACCCGCAGTGATGACACTCGGGTGCGTGATGCAGTGATGACACTTTTTTCAATGCGATTTTCGCAAGCGTCAAACTTGATCTGCCTGTGACGTAATTTTCTTACTATTTACTCTTTAGTAAATAGTAAGAGAAGGTAAATACAGACATTGTCAAAGGTATGCGGGCCTAAGTTCGTGAGTCCGACTCGCACTTGGCAGGTTTTTTTTACTCTTCGCAGAACGTAAGCTTGATGATATTTTTCTTTTCGACAAAGATCCCAATTACCCGTACTTACTTACCTTAGAATATATACAAAGAGTGTATGGCCTTAGGCAAGAATAAGGCTTTGTCTCTACAAATTGAGACAAAAATGTTTTATTTACGTCAGTTCCCTAATTACATTTTTGGTACATAAATAAGGGCCTTCATTATTGGTCCGAAATATTTAATGGCGTAAATCTATAAGTTGCTTTGTAGGCAAAAAAATAAGACCTTATATTATATTCTATGGAGACTTTGATTGTCAGTGTCATTTAACATACATAAACATAACAAAATCAGCCCATTACTGTCCCACTGCAGGGCACGGGCCTCTTCTCAGTATGAGAAGGTTAGTCCACCACTCTAGCCTAGTGCGGAGTGGTGGACTACACACACCAAACATAACAAACACTATAATAAAACAAAGTTTAACCGGATTAAATCGCGTATATTATTTAAATTGGTTTTCCTGACGTTTCGAAAGCTTTGCAGCATTTCGTGGTCGCAGGTAGACTAAGATGACAAGCGTCTTTACAGATATTTCTAAAAAAATATTTTAATCTACCGTACAATATTATTAATTAAAATCGTTTCGATGCACGCAGTAATCACTCACAATATCATTATCTTTTACAGTGTTGCGTGCTGTTTGTGACTTAATTATTTTTAGGACTGGGTTCCAAATAGGTGGTAGCTGCCCAGTGCCCACCATCTTCTTTATTAAATTAGGATGTTTTTTAATTAAACTACACTTAACTAAACTAAACTAAACTTAACTTATTTAACTTGGTTAAACTTTGTTTTATTATAATGTGTAGTGATCGTGAAAACCTAAGAAATTATTATAACTAACATTATTATTTAATAAGTTTTGCTTTTCCTTTTTAAATAATGATGATTGGGTATGAATGTGGATATTCATAATATATGAATGTGGATAAAAAGACAATAAACCAGACCAAACACAGATTCTTTAAAACTAGTAAATAGTAATACTAGACGAGCATGCATGACGAAATTAATGAACGTTTGTAACCACAGTTTGTAGGTTTTTTTCGCGAAAAGAATGAATCGCCTATTAAATTAATATCTGCGAACTTGATGCAGAGCACCGTTTAAGAAAAGAGGCCAGCAGCTTGGAGGCCATACCATCTAATCTGATGAGATCAAATCCTCAAATCTCAAGGTAATAGTCGATTTTATGATTGGCCTGAAGCTTAAAAAGATGCTGTGAGTATACTACTAGACTATATCACAAAAGATCTTTAAAAAGCTTCAAGTACCCTGTTTCTTTTCTCAAATTAGAAGAATAGTGAATGTAACTCAAAAGGTAGTTTAAAAATTTGCACTTTTTCGCACGAGGTATTTTCGGGCTTAACGTTTAAAAAAAGATTTAGCCTCCCAAAAGGCCAAAAGTAATCTGGATGCTGGTCAGCGTACGTGCTGTGGTGCAGCATGCTGTTATATTTACTTCAGACACTATGATAGCATGCCAGTCAACAAATTCGTTTGATTATTATTTAGTTCAGAGTTAGGAATATATAAATTGTAGAGAGAAAAGAGCAGGATTGGAACCTGCAACCTCTGATATTGAACTATATTTATGGGACTTGTCGCGCACAATAAAATCAAAACATTACAAACATTTTGACTAACCTCGACGTTTCAGTCAAGTTGCATTGGAAGCTGCAAGTTGCAAGCTGCAACCTCTGATTCAGTACTCTAGTCTGTCGACCGACAATGAGCAATACGTAGTATGTCCCCATTTCAGACCATAATGTCGAAATATATTCTATGCCTCGTTTAAGTTTTTATCCAGAAGCCTTTGGGAGTTCGTGGCCAAGCCGCCAAGAATGTTGTATCCAAAGTTACATTGGAATTTTATTGTAAACTGAAGCGAAACGTTTGTTATTTCAAGTTCTATATTAAGTCCCCTCGTGTGCCAAACCATCTTTTAAAGGTCGACGTCCATTGTTTAACTATTATCTTTTTTACCAGGCAGTTAAGCTCATAGGATGACCAACATACTGATCTTGGCGTATCTTGTCCCAAACATTTAGTTACCAGCTATAAGACACAGATCTTTAACTTACTGAAAAACAATCCCACCTCTATGTATTTTAAAAAGATTAGTAAATATTAGTTAATAATGAACCAGTAATTAATAGCTATGGCAGAGCGATGCGGTAAAACGATTCGATTACAGCTAGCGCTACACCAAGCTTCGTTCTAATTAGTTTTTAATTTCATAAAATTGCTCTTCAAGTATCAATAATATAATCAACCGAAGAACCGATGGCTTTTGAAGTATTCGTGTTCTTGAGTGGAGACCGTGAATTGGTAAATGTAGGTTAGGGCGGCCTCTGGGGGTCTACTCCGAAGTGATAAATCCGAAAGTATCGGCCGAATGTTCGGACGTTTCCTACTACGAACTTCATTGAACTCGGTCGGTCGTTTCGGATCCCGACCGAACTTCCATTTGACGTTTGTTGTATCGTAAACCCTACTCTAAACGAAAAAAGTCCGGCCGATAATTTGAGTTTGACAAGAGTTTCATCGTGGATTTATGTCAAAATTCACGACAGCAAAATAGCTCTCTTTTGGATATCGTAAAAATAGAATTGAATGTAATAATACAACTATCTTGAGTTTTATGTTTATCAAATGTGGTAAAGTGAATGTGCCATACTCAAAATTGTATCGAAATGGCAGTACGTATGCTTTTGGTGGAATGGGCCCTCGAGGAAGAGCGTTTGGAGCGCAGAAGGAATCGCAGACGCCTTCGCGACTCCTTCAATGCCAATTTAGTGCCCGACCTTGAGTTTGTAGCTAATTATAGAATCAGTCGGTCGCTTTATGAAGAACTCTGCCAGGAGATAGTACCCTTGTTACCGCGGAAGCGTAATCGCCGTGCAATTGACCCTGCTACAAAGGTATGTTTGACTCACTTCTGTCTTGTAAACTATACATAAATATTAAAAATATATATTTTAACTTTTGATGTATAAAAAGTAAACCACGTTTATGGACTATAACAATTTATCATTACAATTATCAGAATAAAAATGTATGCATTCAATTTTAGATACTTGTTGCCTTGAACTTTTACGCTCGGGGCAGCTATCAAGGCTCTGTAGGGCAGAATGATGATGCCCCAATGGCCCAGCAAACTGTCTCCCGGTGTATACGAGAGGTCTCATTGGCAATTAATACACCCGAAATACTCCGAAAGTACATACAATTTCCACAAAATGGTACTGAAAGAAGTGTCATCAAGACGAAGTGAGTTTAAAAGTTTAGTAAAGGAACATACTGAAAGGAAAAGGATTTTTATCTAATAGGATATAGTGATCTCTTTCGGTTGCCTTTAATGATTATGTTGTTTCTTTTCAGATTTTATGCAAAATGTAATATACCGGGTGTGGTTGGGTGTATTGATTGCACTCACATTGCTATTGTGAGGCCCAGTCAACATGAAGAGCGTTTTTTCAACAGAAAACATTTTCACTCTATTAACACCCAAGTGGTAAGACTATTCTGTGAAAAAAATTACTAGATTTTGAAAAAAAAACATGGTGTTTAAAGACTCACAAGTATAATCTGATCTGATTGTTTTTCAGATATGTGACTCTGACTGTGTTATCCTAAATGTGGATGCTTCTTACGGTGGAGCAACGCATGATGCATTTATTTGGTCTCAATGTGAGATCAAGGGCCATCTGGAGAGTCTCACCGAGACAACATATCTATTAGGCAAGTATAAATTAGATGTTAATTCTTAAAGAAAATAGTAATTATATAATACACAATATTATTTACTCTGACTTTGACTTTGACAATATTAAACCAATAATATTTTACTTTTACAGGTGATTCTGGATACCCCTTAAGGGAATATCTGTTGACACCTATAGGAAGTGTTGTAGAAGACAGTCCAGAAGGCCGTTTTAATGCTGTGCACAAGCGTACACGCTCCACTATTGAACGCACATTTGGGATACTCAAGGGTCGATGGAGGTGTCTCTTGGCAGCAAGGGAGCTTCATTACCATCCAGAAACAGCGGGCAGAATAATCTTAGCCTGCTGTGTTTTGCATAATATGTGCATAAAGGCTGGAGTGAGTGCTCCGGAGTTAACCCAAGATGATTTTCAAGCAGAGAACTCCCGGCAGGTTATATATCAGCCTGCTACATCTGCCACAGATGCTTTGAGGAGGGGACAAAGACAGAGGGAACGAGTAATACAATTATTAGAAAGAAACTTTTAGTAAACTTTAACATTTAATGTATTACATGTAATTACTTAATTTATACGTTGTTCCTGTTTACTACTATATTCATGGTGTACAATAAAGTATATTCTATCTATCTATCTACATTAATTTTTACTTATTTCTATTAAATTTTAAATCATATAAATGATGTAAATTTTTAAACTTATGTTAACTATGCCAAAGACTACAACTAGATACATACAATTAATATTTACACGATAAAATATAAAGTGTAATAAAACAATAAGTAATATAGCAACTATTAAAGTTGCTTTGTTACTTATTATTGTATTCTTGATGGCAATTGCTCTATGAGCTGCTGCATATGCCTGCACAATTCTACAACAGCCATCTTTATGCCAGCTAATTCTAGGTTTCGCTGTTCCTCACATACCACACGGCGTTCCTCTAATCGGAATAGTCTGTCCCGCACAGAACTATCAGTCCGAAGAGACGCAGAATGCCGCCGAAATGCACTTCGCTGACGTGTAGCTGTAAAATAACAAAACATTAAAATGCATACACAACAAAAAAAAAACTACAGAATTCTGTAGAAATAGACAACAAACAGGCTTATATTTTAAGGTCAGAGTGTCGTTTAGGGGTAATTAATTCACTTAAAATCTAAATCTAGTTTAGACAATTCTATGAAAAATGTATATTATAAAATATTAGTATTGTTTTATGCTTTACATTAAAATTAAACAGTGACACTTACAAGTTATTTGGTTGCGCGTTATTGAGGCATCTCTGGCTGGTGTGGCTGAAGCTTGTTGGCTTGTACTTGGCTGAATGTGGGTGTCCAGCTCCGTGTATTGTGTTTCTACTGGCAAAACATCTGCAAAAAATAAACAGAAATAATAAATTAGATATACAGAGAAGTAAATCTAAATAAAATTAATTAAGTAGGTACTTAGTAATTTTGAGTTCATAATTTTTTTTTCAAAATCAAAATCAAAATAATTTATTTGTAAAACATAGGTATAAAAGTAAATTGAATTCATAAAAACGAAAAATTCTTGTACCGTAGTTTAAAGGCAACAATTTAGTTGAATATAAAAATAGCTTAGCACACCACATTTAGCTTAAGGTAATATGATAGTTATTTCATAATTAAATATTATACTTTATAACTACAAATTTTAACAAAAATATAATATGCATGTTACTTTTAATGCTACACCCTACAACACAACATAACAAATAATTTAAAAATAAAAAATAATGGTGTGTACTATATGTAATAGTTAACACTATTAGTTATCTGTTCAGAATATTATTTCATTGTACTACATACCATTTAGTTGCAAAAGGTCTCCATCTTGGTAGGATTGTGTTGAGGCAGCAGTGGTTGTCTCTTGAGTTGCCTGAAAAACAAAATATGTGGGTTGAGATAAAGCCGCATTATTTTATATTTCAATACAAAGTGTCACTATGGCTGACGACCAGCCACAGGGATACTTTTCTATCGAAAAATATTTTTTTTTTTTTTAACACATAGAAATACAAACATAAATTAATACATACATGCTCAACAAAAGCTGGTACCCTTGCCGAAGTCTGCGGTTCACCGAATCCATCTCCCATTATAGAAATAACTTTAAGCTCCCATTGGGAGAGTGAAGGAGCCGTAGATGGTCCACCTCCTGTAGCAGACGCAGACCTCCGTGCAGCCACTGCTGCCTTCTTTGCCAGATATTTTTTATCCGTCCACACCTAAAATAAATGAATAATTCAATTATTAATTAGATTGTTTTTATCAATTTGCATCAAATGCATACATGTGTATGAACATACACATATAATTATGTCATTTAAAATGACAAAATTAAGCATATTATGATAACAGACAGGTAATGCAATTAATATATGAGTAAAATTATTTAGATTTTTTTTTTATCCACCTACAATGTTTCAATAATGAGTATTAGTGACAGAACACATTGGGCTTTACTTAATTTAATTGCAACTGAGTATGTATGCTGTTTGTGTGAATTTTAATACCTACTTAATAAATCAAAGTAAACTTACTTTTTGCCACTGTTTCGTCGTTTTAGTGCACTCGCCCAACGCATTCAGCGTTGTGCAAATTTCTTCCCACAGCCGATGAGACAGCGTGCGACCTTCGATGCTCCTCAAGTTTCCTCGAGCCAAATCTCGGTGCTCCTCAAGGAAATTGAGGAGAGCATCAATTTGTGCCGCTGTCGGTGTAGACATGACGTCCTTCGGTGTAGAATGATTTCTCTATAATAAGTTTCACTTCCAAACTTCCAAAACACGAACATGAGAAAACGATAAACCCAATGGGCACTTGTTCACGGGTGAAGTGAATAATAATTTATGTAGTGTGAAGTTTATTTAGTTTATTTTTTGTTTACATCTCACAACTTAACTTGAACACTCAACACTTCAGTCAGCACTTAATATTAAACGATCGGAATACGGTTATCGCTTATTGCTATGACGACAGATGAGTTTTTGTGTGAATAATGTATTTTTTTTGAAGGATTTTGCAATAAAAAAACTCAAACACTGCTTGTTTATTTACATTTCCTTTGACTTTACTGTGCTTTGGCTTTTCTTATTTCGACAATCGGCAAAGGCAGTCATTATGTCAGCCACAATTTTGTTGAATTTTTGGAAATATTACAGTTTTCGTAGTTAAAAATAATGAATTAAAAGCCAAGTTCAATTTTCTTTATAAAAATATTAGTATAACTCTCTAATGCAACAGTTAAATTACATCAAAATGAGTATATAAAGAGTAATTACAACATATCGATGAAAAGTTCAACTCTAGTACTTCATTTAGTTCGATCCGATACTCTTCCGAAGATTGTCTATGGCGCCGACCGAACTGAGATAATCCGAACTTTGTTCGTAGTAGGACAACAATGCAAACATCGGTCGTGTTTCGGTCGGGCCCGAACATTCGATAGTGTCATTTCGGAGTAGATCTCCAGGCTCGGTGAAGTGGTGATATTGGCAACTTGACAAGCTGGTAGCAACTGGATACGAGTGGCCGAGGGGCGTGCCATTGGAGAGGACTATGTCTAGCACTGGACTAATATAGGCTGATGATGATGATGGTGATGATCAATGATATCGATAGAGACGTAAATTTTTCTTTGTCTTTTGATATAATGAGGTTTCCATAGTCGCACACGCAGAAATACTTAATTTTCATGGCATTAATATAATAATGAAATAACAGTACGAGGTGATGCCAAGATACCTGATCTTCTTCTTCTATCGTATTGACATGAGCTACATAATGATAACAGCTCATGCAGTGGGGAAAAGATTAGCCAATCAGCAGGTTGGTGGCGGGGCTGACTGCCCAGGGTGCGCCGGACGATCAATTAAATATCGTCACTCTTGGGGGCTCTTTTAATGCACCCCAATATAGATAACTGATAATGGAGTTGCAGCGACGCTGCTTATGCATGGGTTTAGTATAAGGCGCTCTATTGCATTAGCGCGGCGCTTCTGTCGTCTCCCCGAAGCCAATCAGTTAGATCGATATAATGTAGTATATAATAATTATGTATCTGGTACCAGAAGTAAACAATATTTTAATCAGTGCTTCATTGACATACCTCAATCTTACCAACCCCACAGAGTCTATTGTTTGTACCTTTACAAAAATCCTACACTCAATTTTGCTAGTTCTTTCATATCACGTCTTTTTTATCGCTTGAAGCATCAGAATATGTAATTTCGTTAAAAAATTTCAAGACACCAAAAAGTTTGTAGGTACACGACAAAACAATTACAAATCAGAACGTCAATTGTTATGCCTTGTTTATTTTTAAGTTCAGAGAATAACAAAAAGCACGCTATATAATTATCTGAGAAAAAGTTAGCTTTAATAAAAAGACAACGTCACTTGACATAAATCAGGAAACAGTGGAGTTTGGAGTGCTTTATATTACATCAATTAAAGTCAATGTCGAAACTGGTACAATAAACAACATAGGAGTAAGCAGTAAACTAGCTTTATCCAAAATAAATGAACTCTTTTTCTAAGCTAAAGCTTCCAGCTGAACCAAAGATATTGGAAGGAACCATATTATTTGAATATTCAGTTACATACAAATGAGTACCACTAAGGAGTGGAATTCTTTGTCTGTATTTCCCGACAAGTATAATCTGGTGAGAATTGAATTGCCAAACTTAAGTGGCAGTGTTACAAACAAATCAAATCGAATATTAATCACGGCTATTTTAGTTTTCGCAATAGACGGTAGCATTGGCGACTCAGAGAGTGACGTCAGTAACCGCTAGATGGCGCTATACAGTGCCAAATGCATTGAATTAAGAAACCTATGGAAGTGGCCCATTCTTCTATATCCACCTAGTTTATACAAATATCTATTAAATCGTTATTGAATTATGAAACTATTCTTTGTCTCTTGTTAACCAACGTGTTATGTCGTCTGGTGAAAGAGATCGCATGCTATTTGTATATTCTCTGTTTGGCAACATCTTTACGGGATGTCAAAATACCTACGCCGCGTGGCAACCCCGCTTACCCCGCAATGTGGCCCATAGTACATGAGCTGTCAAGTAAACAAACTAGGGCTGTTGATATTTTTTAAATATCAGATTTTTGATCTATCGATATTTTTAAATATACAATCGGAGTTCGATATATTGAAAAAAATAAGATATTTCGATATATTGGCCAAATTTCATGATTCTAGGTCAATGCGAAGTACCCTATAGGTTTTTTATGTGAGTTTGCGAGTATCAAAATGTGACATAGCCGTATGATTGCCTTGACCTAGAAGCTTGATTTTTTATGTCCTAGGGACAGCCGAACTTAGTATTTGATATAATTGCATTTTAATCAGCACACATCTCTGGTACGAAACACGAGCATCGATATCGATACTTTTTAGTTTTGATTACTTAATTCCCTAGCTATGGCCTCCATAACGGTGGCCCGGATATTGTAGGTATACCACGCTTATTTCGTAGGTATTACTGGTCCATAGGTATAAGTCAATGGCCAAATGTAATAGACGGCACTTGACGGTAGCATTGGCGACCCAGAGAGTGTTGTTAGACGCCGCTAGATGGCGCCAAATTTAAGAAATGTGTCGTCAACATAACACAAAGTTACTTTTTGTGATTTTTTCAAATATAAAGTAGCTTAAGGAGCATTATTTGCTATGATCATTTTTCTCTAAGGTCAATGACCTTTGAACTAGGACGTTTTAAGTATTTTTCAGATTTCTCTCTATAACTCAAAAAATTATAATCACAATATGCTCGAAATTATTTTAAAGGAGAGTTTTTACAAAGGTCTATCAATGTGGAAGATTATAAGTTTCTACATTGCATAGTTTAGAAATGGCAGGGGGGGGACACATTGCAAGCCACTTTGGCGGGCTATATTTCGCAGATGGTACACCTGATAAAAAAGTGGTGTATGAAACATTACCTTAATTTTAGTAGACCTATTCAATGATATCCCACACGAGGGGGGTGCAGCGAAAAAAAAATATTCATCCCCATTTCACATGTATGGACGCCACCCCTAAAATACGTAAAAACGATTTTTTTATTCTTTAAAAATTGAGATCTATATGTAGACTATTTTTTAACAAAATTTCATTTACTTATGTTTATAACTGTAGAAGTTATTAAGCTGTAAAGGATTAGGACAGACGGACAGACGGACAGACGGATAGACGGACAGACGGACAGACGGACAGACGGACAGACGGATGGACATGACGAAACTATAAGCTCGGAGAAGGAGGCGCCGGGGAGGCAACCGCCCTGGCGCAAGGCCCAGATAGGGCGACAGGCCGCATCTCCTGCCGCCACATCTGGCAGGGGACCTTCGGGATCGTTGACGCTAAGAGTGGGGGGACTCGAGGCGTCTTTAAGATGACCCTGGGGAGGACAGCAGTACGTGGTGGTCGCGTGCTACTGTGGGGAAAACAATATTGTTTTCCCGGGATGTGCCAAAGGCATAGCACTAGAGGGGCACCGGCGCGGTCCAATGGAGTTCCCGGAACTCCTCTATTTTGTGCAGAGGTTGGCCACCGTGTGGTTTTAGTCGGTAAGAGTCCGACATACCCCTCCGCCATCCCCAGTCGGAGGGTATCCATGAGGATTTCCACCCGAAAACAAAAACAAAAAAAAACAAAAAAAATGGTAGGTATACGACGGAGTTTTTTGTGAGTGCGAGCTCCACATAACCACGCTGCCTCCCCGGGTGGTTTGGCATGCGGTAGGCATTTTCTGCGTCTCAAAAAAAAAGGGTTAAATTAATAGGTATGTGAAACTATTAACTACTGCTTATTACTACTACTACTACATACTACTACTATTACTACTATTATTTTTATTTATTACTTTTATTTTATTTTATTGTGTAGTTATTTAAGAAATTAATTTAATCTTGTTGTGCAATAAAGAGGATTTGTATTGTATTGTATTGTATTGTGAAACTGTTTTTTGTATTTGACAGTTAAATTTTTCATAAAACTTGGAGTTCGACTGAATTATTGTTTCAATCTTAATTTTTATTAGAATAGATTATAATATAGCTTTGGCTTTCGTTCGTAATTAACGTTAAAATTTCATGAAGATAACTATCCGTTTCATTACAGAATAAAAATAATCACAGAAATCCACCAAATTAATTTCCTAGCCTTGATTTTTTGAATAAAATCGAATAACTCGCTTTACTAGCAGTGTGTTTTATTACTGGCATAACAACGTTTGGGAAGTTTTTCACGAATTCAAATATAAAGTAGAAGTGCTAGTACTTGTTTATATTTCACGTTTTCTGACTTTTTTATGTTTATTGCAACAGTAAAGTATTACAGTGAAGTGACAAAGTTTTCAAACTCGATTACTTTTTGTTTTAACTTTTCTCTCACTATTGAGGTCAATATATTATTTTCTAGAAAATAATGGTGAAGAGTTTATGTCATAACTCAAACACCACTGTCATAATAACATTGTCTCTTATTGCTTTATTTGTTTTGGGTATATAATCATTGGCTGCTTTTACTGGCCTGGCACCCGCTCGTCACCCGCTCGTCACTTGGGGTTGACCATCAATCATTCTAGCCTGGTATCACCCACTGCTGGGTATAGGCCGCCTTTCTTTTTTGCCAGCCTCTTCGATCTTGTGCGTTGAGGTTGACCAATGATATTTAAAAGTATAGATATGCCATACCCTAATAAAACCAACGAAAAAAATGTTCCGTACGCAGCGGCAGCACAATGCACATAAACTAGTACAAAGTAAGTTAATTGGTTACTTGAAGATACTTTCGCGTCATAATTGGAACACTTTCTGTTCACACACGACGGCATTTCAGTTTTTTTTTTGTTTTGTCACAGGTTACGCTCGCCGCCTTACTTGATGCGAATTAATATAAAAAACGTCCTAATTAGGACGTTTTCGAGTCTTCAATTGCGAGTAAGTAGTTAGTAAGTAACATATCTGTACTTTTAAATATCATTGGGGTTGACACTGAAAATCAGCGCTGTGTTGTGACTCACGTTACAACACAGCATCATGTTGAGTGTCAGCTACGACATGCAAAGTTAGTCCTGTTATGATATTACAACAATCATCAACATCATCATCATTTCAGCCGAAAGACGTCCACTGCTGGACATAGGCCTCCCCCAAGTATCGCCACAACGACCGGTCCTGCGTCTTCTACATCCAGCGGATTCCCGCGACCTTCACCAGGTCGTCGGTCCACCTTGTGGGGGGCCTTCCCACGCTGCGCCTTCCAGTACGCGGTCGCCACTCCAGAACTTTACTGCCTCATCGGCCATCATTTCTGCGAGCAGAAATTACAACAATGTATCACTGTAATTCCTAAAATGTACCTAATGAAGTTATTTTTTATGTACAACTACCGCAAGTCGTCTTGTTGTGGCAATAAATCATTTTTCTTTCCTTCTTTAATGTTTTTAGAAAAATACCGAATAATCCACACATCGCTGCTTTTCATGAATAACGACACAACTTAAAAAAAAAATAAGTACACATAACGAACAGAATTAAGTGATCGTTCGTTTTGTATACTTATTTTAATTTTGTTTTTTTTTTTAGTTGTGTGTTGTGTTTCATGCAAAGCAGCGACATTTTAATTGCGGAAGTGAGTTTCTCTGTCTTTCTGCTTAAAACTTCCACAAGACTAAACTAATTTTGTTATAAGTTTTATTTTATTTTAAGCTATTAATTTTTTATTGAATGTGTACATGTTTAGTGTATGTATTATTATTTTTTATTAATTAATAAAAAGGACACTAAAAAGTTCTCTAGAATTTTGATGAAACTTGACCTTGCGTAGAGACATGGCATGAAAGTGAAATCCGATAAATTACACACGTGAACCAAATAATTCAGTTAGTATAATTTGTCAGTTAAATGCTACTTTTAAAAGTTAAGGTTATTCATAGCTACCATTCTATAAATTTCCCCATGTCTTCTTGTGGGTGTCGTAAAAAGCGACTAAGGGGTTCACCAGAGTATGGGCAGCAGCGTTCTCTGAGTATTTACTCAACCAACTGCGATCACCAACCCGCCTGCCCAGCGTGGCGATTATGGCATATCCTTTTGGGGGAGGCTAATGTCCAGCAGTGGACTTTCGGCTGAAATGATGATGATGATGATGATTGTATAAATTCACAATAACCTTAATCAAATTGGAACCTAAATTGGAACCTAAATTGCATAAGCAGGTGAAACAAACCGAGTGTTGTTATGACGCTACTCCATTGAAATGAATATGAAAAAACTGTGGTTTAAGATAATTAGATAACTTTCTTTCTCACAAGAATACAATCATTCACTTACATGAGAATCAACTAATACACAAGTTCAAAAACCAGGAATATTAAAATAAATTACATCTTCTTGCGTGTCAATGGTTCACACTTTTTTTTTATAATATTTGGCCACTTCTATGGCGGTGATCGCATAAATTACATAATATGATATTTTTAATTTGCCCCATTAAACAGTGATCCATAGGTTATACCTTTCACTGCTCGGGATGATTCAAATAAAAGATAAAGATCTGATGATCTGAATACAATATAATTCGACATGGGAGCCTTCAAGAAAAGAGCATACGTCTTTTTAAAAGGTCGGCGACGCATCGGCGACTCCCCTGGTGTTGTGGATGTCCACGGGCAGCGGAGATTGCTTACAACCAGGTGACCCGCATGCTAGTTTGCCCTCCTATGGTATAAAAAAAATGTGTAAAAGAAAAAGTTGTAAACGCTAAGTTAATTAATTTTTTTAAGTGGCCAGCTATTATTTTGGTAACGATAAGGGTATAGTTAAAAGGTTTCTTGCATTTATTGCTAACAGTCCATTCTATTACTTCGTCTACTATAGGTAGTGTGGGGCTGTATCGAGGCGCCAAGTTTGGCTAAGTTTTCGGTTTCGGCTTCCAAGTAGCTGAAACCAAAGCTTCAAAGACCGTATGAGCATAATTACGGATGTTAGGAAGTTTCGTAACTCATTTATTCATTCATTTATTCATTCATTTTTTCATTTATTTTCGTATTTATTTATTTATTTTATTTATTTATTTATTTTATTTATTTTGTGTGTATTTTAACACACACAGGCTGAGTTAGATGCGAACGAGTATCGATTGATTGGGTTGGTAACTAGGGTTTTTAAGAGGCAGTGTATCCTATCTATAAAATCTATGGGAGTCTAAGAAATCAAAATTCCTATAGAAAGCCACTTCCCTCTAAAAATATATATAAAAATAAATTATAAATGTGGACTTTTGTGTAGATGCATAATAAAAACAAAAAATACAAAATAGACAATTATTATTGACACTACATGTTTGAAGCCGTAATCTGGTTTCGGCTTCCCCGAAAAATATTCTGAGTTTAACACTACACAGAGCTCATAAGATCGGAAACAAAGATTTGCTCTTAGGATTATGCCGTAAAAGCCTGTTTCGAAAACATTCGCAGTAATAAGACTTGAGGAAAACGTTTGTATATTTTTCCGATAGTTTTAAATATTCGTAGAACGTTTAATCTAAAGATTTTGAATTAAACCACCATATTACGCAGCTAATAAGTTGAAGTAAGCTATTCTTTGAGAAACGTATAAGAAAGAAATAATCCTTAAATATTCAGGAACTCATGCGGTGTGTTTCTTATTTATTCTCTTTATTTATATGTACACATACTATTTACATATTTAAATATTCCTATAAAAAAATCAAAATACATTTAATAATATAAAAAAAATATTATCCCACCGGCGGCATCGGGAATAGGGTCAAACCGGCGGTCAGGGCATCAGGGGGAGGAACCTCCTGACAATACGCGCCGTGTCCAGGAGTGCCGCTTTCTGTATCAAGCCCTTGACCCAGCTGCCCAACGCGAGCCTCCTTCTGAGGAGGCTCGCGTTGGGCAGCTGGGTTATCTGTGTAGATCGAGGCTATTGGCCATTGGCTATTGGCTATTAAACCATTGGCC
This sequence comes from Asteroscopus sphinx, assembly GCA_949699075.1. NCBI lineage: Eukaryota > Metazoa > Arthropoda > Insecta > Lepidoptera > Noctuidae > Asteroscopus > Asteroscopus sphinx. The sequence continues at coordinate 11,099,240 of OX453022.1, read as the reverse complement.
GTAACGACAATCGGCACAACGACTGCTGAATCAACATCCCACATGTCGACAACCTCGTGTGCCAAGTCAAGGTATCTGATTTCTTTATCCTTCTTGGCCTTCACGAGATTCCCGTCATGCGGGACGATAACATCAACAATCATTGTGCGGTGCTCTGATCGATCTATCACCATTATATCAGGCTTATTGTGAGCAATATTCCTGTCGGTGATGATAGATCGGTCCCACTACAATGTGACATGGTCATTCTCGAGAACTGGGTCGGGCACACACTTGTAGTAAGGTACTTCTGCGTCCACAAGGCAAGTTTCTGGTGAATAATCCTGGCCACTAGGTTGTGCCTGTGCAAATACTCGGTGTTAGCAAGGCGAGAACAACCAGAAATAATATATCGGATGGATTCCCCGGTACAGTAGCATACACGACATATGTTAACTGTACCGTCCTTTACAATATATTTTCCGTAGTTGTTCGTCATGATAAGCTAGTCCATAATTGCACAGACAAAACCTCTCCGAAGAGATCACCGAAGCGGAGCTATACGATACAGACGCTAAAAGTCTACATCGGGCTCATGAAGGGCCCGGAAAAAGCGTCCATGAAGCTCCCAATATTTATTCGTATTATTCTAATCATCAAATCATTTTATTCAGAAAAAAAACGGAACACGAGAGTCTTTTGGGTAAATACACCTTTTAAGCAGTCAACCACGTATTAGAAACAAAATCAGTACAAGAAGTGCCATTCTTTTATGAAAATTCCATACTTAAGCCAGTGGGGTAATTGTGTAATGCATTCACATTGACATCAGCTTTCATTTTGAAATTAAAGCAATATTCATTGCGTGGTACGTAGTTGTCAATTTGACGGATTGTCAAAACACACGGAGCAATGAACATTGAAATCCAGATGAATGCGATCGCGAGTGAGTTACGCAATTAGGCAGCTGTTCCGCTTGTAACGGTTTTATTACCATTGATGTGCGGTTGACTGTACGTAATATTCATTCGTTTTTTTATATACCTTCTCTCCATTTAATAGCTAGAAGTACTTACGGCAGTAAAGGCAAGTATTAACTATTAAAGTAGGTACAATGTTTCAGATACAAGTTTACAACAGTTTCAGATACATCACGTAGATGTGAGACAATGTTTCAAAGGGTTTGACCATCCACATCTCTCAGTCATCGTTATTGGTAGCATTCAGTCAATTTTAATATTTTGGCTGTATCCCACTCTATGCCATGTATACATCGTGTCACGTTTCTCGTGGTCCAAACGAAAACCATTGATAAAGAGCACCAAGGGCTATCGAAAATACCCCTATGATGTTCCGCGAAAATCGCTATTTCCGTATTTGTCTCACATCTTCTATCTATATATATAAAAGAAAGTCGTGTTAGTTACACTATTTTAAGGACATAGGATACGTTTTATCCCGTTCCCGTCATTCCCTTGGGACGTGACATAAAACGTGGTATAACAAAACGCAACTGACATGGAATAACAAAACAACTCAGTCAAAATATAAGTCAGCAGTTCATTAGTTAAAAACGGTATAACAAAAGGCAAATGACAGCTGAACATATTTAAAAAAAAAAATTGACCGGTTGATGCATTTGTTTAAATTATTATGTTGCTGTTCCGATATATTCATTAATAGCAATACCATGCCGCGAACAAGACGATTAAATCTTTCTCGATAAAGCCGTAATGCAAGAGTGCTTCGAAATATTGCGAATGAAAGGACTGAAGAAGAGCAAGAAATTCCACGTGAAGAGCGCCGCGTTAGTATGGCTCGACTTCGTGCTTCTCACTCACAAGAGCAAAGGGAGGCAGCCCGTGAAACGGCTCGGTTGGCAATGCAAAATCGTCGAGCAAACCTCAGAGATCAACAACAAGATAATTTACGAAGCACAAGAAGAAATTCATCAAATCCTGGACTCGACTGGACACGACTGGACTCGACTGGACTAGACTGGACTGGACGGTCTGAATGAAAGGATGGATGGATTGAACTGGACTGGACTGGACTGGACTGAATTAACAGGATCCGTCACGTGGGTTAACATAATTTAACGCGATCGGAGCCGTGGGTAAAAGCTAGTTACCTATAAAAATTAATTATTATATATAGATTAAAAAAACTTACTACTACTAGACTGCCTCGTTGGTCTAGTGGATGCAAGCGCGACTGCTGAGCGTGGGGTCCTGGGTTCGATTCCCGGGTCGGGCAAAGTGTTATTGGGTTTTTCATTAGGAAATTCTCAGTAGCAGCCCGGAGTCTGGATTTGTGCCCGGTCAGTGGCAATAGGCTCGCCCCCTATTACATGGGACTATAACATAACTTGCGAAATGTGGGTGTACTATTACACCTCTGCCTACCCCTACGGGGAAATACAGGCGTGATGTTATGTTATGTTATGTTATGTTAAAAAAACTTATTATTTATAAGTTTTCTTTATCTTTTTCTTTTTTTTCTTTCTTTATTTATCGCAGGACATGCAATTTTTTCATGACTACAAACAACTGAAAGGCATTTAAGAAATAAAATAAAGACTGAAACTAAGACTTCTTTAAAGCAAAAATCGTGCATATTTTATGTGGATGACATTGCGATCATAACTTCTAGGAAGTCTAACTCGAAATTTTCACTGATTAAAAAAAGTTGAAATCCACGTTAAAAACTTCTTCACTTTATTGACTACCACATACCAAAATTTTATCCGGATAGGCAAAGAGCTTCATGTGAAAAATCTATCAAACTTGTTGTGAGGAGATTTTAGTACTGACTAAAATATTCTATTTTACACTCCCATGGTGACAAATTGTTATCGAGGATAAAGTTTGGTCTCAGAATATTAAGTAAAACAATATACTACTATAATTTGTTATGGATTTCTTACTTATTTTGGCATCATCAAAGATTTTATATTCTTATAGTACCTTTCACAAATTGTTAAATTTTATGCTTCTACACACTTTTAACTATATTTTTTATTGATCGTGCCTCGATGCACATCATCACCTTTAATAAAAAAACGAACACCAAAGCTGTTTGAAGGCATGTTTCTTTTCACGAATCGTTTCTTGGACTTCTCTTTTTATACATTATTGTACTCTGGGTGATTTACGAGTTATTTATAAGACCCCCAAAATAAAATCTATATGGCCTATGTCGGTTTTAATTATTATTTTTATTGATCGTGCCTCGCTACACATCAACCACACCACCACTCAAACCACAGATGACAAGTCTTATAGCGATGAAAATTATGTAATGATGATACTAAATACATCCCATAAAACAAGATAATTAAAAAAATAAACAATTGAAGCACTTATAATTCAATCATGACTTTTGCAGAAGCCCAAGTTTTTAATTTAACGAGAAAACTTAGTTTTTCCCTTAGTAAAGTTTTTCGAGCTCTGATTAACTTTGAATGAACGTGGTTATTCGTCACATAAATTACTGGATTTTTGTAAATGATCCATTAAAATTAGCTTGAAGAAGAACAATTGGGCTTTACTAGACAATAGGACCTAAGAAATATTGTTTCTCAAAGGTTATTGACTTGTTGGAAAACAAAAGAAAAGAAAAAAAATTTGTTTGCGTCTAGAATGACGCACAATATTACCAAAAATATAAACTTTAACAAATACAGGAACAAAGAAACAAAAAGTTTGGTAAGACATGCGTGACATTCGCGAACGTTTAAATATGATTTTTTTTTTAATGAAAGTTAATTTAACCATTGACACAATAAAAAGAGGACTGATGATTTATAATTAAAAATTTAATACGCTAAAACTGAAACGTGTACAATCTAACAAAAAGATAAGTATCCAGGGCCGCCAGATATAGATGAAGACTTATCAGGAAATAATGATAGGACGGTTTGAATAGGGTTTTGTATAAATACAGTTTAACTTTGTCCGTTACTGAAATGATATTATACTCGAAAACATCCATAATCTCCTGAGAAAACTATATTAACCTGGCGACCCCGGATACTTATCTCTTTGTTAGACTGTACATGACAGCTTTTTACTCTGAAAATAACAACCAGTACTTTACTCCACCTAAAACGTACAATACATCACCCCTTCTACTTTCCAAACAAAAGTACCACAGAAAAAGAAATATACAGAAAAGTATTTACTTTTAAAAGGCTCTGAAGAATACAGGAACAAGTCCAGGAACAAACGTGACCACTCTACTGCGAGCTAACTTGAACATGAGTATTAAAGTAAACAAATACTTACTTACCTCCTTTCGGAGGCAAAATTCAGTTAAAGCAATGCAATAAAAACATACACAAAATATGGTTTACCGATGTTGGATTTACAGTAATAGAAATAATTGTATATAGCAGTGTACTAACATAGTATTTTAAGTATTACTAACACTATTGTGGACTGAAGTTGTCTGATTAAATAAATAAATAATAATAATAGCCTAGTCGTTGAAAGTTCAAACCCGGCCCGCTCTTCTGACATATCGAATTCATATGCTGATCAGAATTTGATTAGGTATCTCTTGCTTTAACGGTGACGGAAAATATCGTGAGGAAACTTGCACAGTTGAGAGTGCTTCATACAATTCCCAATGGTGTGTGTAGTCCGCCAACCCGCACTAGGCCAGGAGAGGGCCGATCACGCTCGGAGAAGGAGGCGCTGGGGAGGCAACCGCCATGGCGCAAGGCCCAGATCGAAGGGCCGCATCCCCTGTCGCCACATTTGGTAGGAGGGGACCTTCAGTATTGTGGACGCTAAGAGTGGGGGTCTTGAGGCGTCTAATAAACGACCCTGGGGAGGACAGCAGTACGTGGTGGTAGCGTGCTACTATGGAGGAAACAATATTGTTTTCCCGGGACGTGCCAAAGGCATATCACTAGAGGGGCACCGGTGAGGTCCAATGGAGTTCCCGGAGCTCCTCTATTTTGTGCAGAGGATGGCCACCGTGTGGTGTTAGTCGGTAAAAGTCCGACATACCCCTCCGCCGTCTTCAGACGGAGGGTATACATGAGGATATCCACCAGAAAAAAAAAGGGCCAGCGTGGTGGACTAAGGCCTGAATCCGTCTCATTCGGAGATGAGGCCCGTGCCCAGCAGTGAGACAGTAATGGGATGATGATGATCAATGATCATATAATTGTGTATCAGTATAGAAAATTAATTAAAAACACTATTTTTCATGTATAAGTAGTATGAATCGCTGATGTCATGAGATTTCCTAGTTACTGTTTCTCGTTTATCTCTGTTGTTTACGTTGTTTCAGTAAAATTCTTACAACTTCAAGATTAGCAAAAGGATTTATAACTGCCCTAGGAATAATCCTCCGTTATATTAAACAAAGTTTTTGTGTTACTTTTCATCGTAAAAACTTTTTTTTTTTTGTCTAAGGGCTTAATACCACTGCAGAATATTACTTTTATCAAAAGACCGTGACCGCTCCTTATATTGATTGTATGTTGGATATTCGGATTTTGCAATAACCGCCACCCTTTGACATGCAGATTGGCCATGGCGGTATATTCTTATTTACATAAATTAGGATGCAAGTGCTGGTACTATATTTTTTCATGTTATAGGATGGCAAAACGAGTTAAAGCCCCACGGTAAGCGGTTTTCTTTGCCCATAACAACTGCAAGACCACCTAAGCTGTATGGTACCTTGGTTGGCCAATTCTCGTGAAGTTGTTGCCTCAAAAGTAAACGATGTAGTTCTGCCCTGGTTTTCTTGTTTTCACCCCTTATTTCATTCTATGGTGTTTCTTTATATTTATACACATAGATTTGCCAACCATGATCAAATTTCTTCACCACTTCCTACCAATCTGCTGTCTATATTATTCTTTTTGTGTGAAGTTTTTATTAGCTTCACTTATAATTTAATTGGTCGTGGACAGTGGTTTAGCTTTTGGAGATTTAAAGCCCATACAGTAGTGGACTGCTGGGTAGCAGTGATAATGGGTTGATTATGTTATGTATCAACATAATCAGCGGGTGCTGATTATGGTGATACATAACATAATCAACCCATTATTGTCCCACTGCTGGATACGGGCCTCTTCTCAGAATAAGAAGGCTAATAATACCACGTATAATACCACGCTGGCCTAGTGTGTGTTGGTGGACTACACACACCATAGAAAAATGTATGGAGCACTCTCTGGTGTGCAGGTTTCCTCACGATGTCTTCCTTCACCGTTAAAGTAAATGATAATCAAATTCAGATCCGCACATGAATTCGAAAAGTCAGAGATGCGGGCCGGGTTTGAACTCAGGCCCTCATGCATGGAAGGCAAGCGTTCAACCGCTAGGCTATTACTACTTGAAGCACTTGTTTGTTATGATGATGACGATAATTTAATAAAATCTACATATTTTCACTCACTTTCTCAAACTTAAGGAAATTCTTATCTCGGTTGTCACCACAGATTTCTGAAGTAAAGGAGATGTGTTGATGAGCACTGTTTGTTCGGAAACCGATGTCGCCACCTACTCACACAATGACAGAATAACACATTAACAACATAATCTTGACAAGACACGCACACAAAAAACGTCAAACACAATAGTGACACCGTATTCCTTTCCGCGCACACGACGTTAAACAAAATCCACCAATCGTGAATAACGTGAATTTGACAGTTCACGGTAGCAACATAGAGCAGTAGCAGTATACAGTGAGAGTATTGGTAAAAACACTTATCCATTACACCGTTAGTCCAGCCGATTCATTGACTGATCTGTATTAAGCAAGCAATAGTCTTTGTTCCTTGTGATTTTTACTTTGTACTTCATCGTCTTCATCACGTTTTGGGTACTACGAAACAATGTTTTACTGATTTTATGGGAAAAACAATAATGTTTTTATTTTTTTTATAGTATAGGATGGCGAAACGAGCTAAAGGCCCACCTGATGTTAAGCGGTTACCTTTGCCCATGACAACTTCAATACCACCTAGGCTGTTGCCTAAATGGTACCGCAAGTCTGTTCGCCAAACTGAGACATAAAGATGGAAAGTCTCATGTGATTGTAATTTCTTAATATTTTAAATGTCAATCTCATGACAGTAGTTGTTAACGATTGACGTTGTTTTGTGACATATAGGACACTGACCCCCAGTTTCTGGAAGGCTGATCAATTTGATCTGTTGTCAAATCTCATGTGCTCCTGTGTTTGGCTGGCAAAAATTTTAACAACCAATCACAACGCTTGACCTGAGAGACTAGATCGGAACTATAATAATACCTATTTTAAACATTTAAATAAATTAATAGTTTAAAAAACTAAAAAACACGCTTTGAAAAGTAAGTATAGGTACACAACGTGTAATTGAAAAAAAAAACGCGTAAAAAAACAGCTGATCCCTCAATTGTCGATTTATGTGAACACAAATATAGGGCTGAGCTGATTTTTTTTCGCAATTTCAGGTTTGGTCTCAGTAAAAGTTGTTCACACTGATTAGTACAATAACCCAAGTTATTTCAATAACACGTTGTATACTGGGTGTCAGGGAAACGCTTCCGTAAACGAAGATAGGTGATAGTGCTAGTGATTACTGATACGAAACCACAAAAAAAATGCGTTTTTTTTTTTTGCATTTTTCATTCACAACTAATAACAACCAGCTTTGGGCAGTTAAATAAAACTGATTTTCAAAAAGTCCCCATTTCTTTACTAATTTTTTTAAAGTTCGCAATGTAATTCGAATAACGTGAATTTGACAGTTCACGGTAGCAACATAGAGCAGTAGCAGTATACAGTGAGAGTATTGGTAAAAACACTTATCCATTACACCGTTAGTCCAGCCGATTCATTGACTGATCTGTATTAAGCAAGCAATAGTCTTTGTTCCTTGTGATTTTTACTTTGTACTTCATCGTCTTCATCACGTTTTGGGTACTACGAAACAATGTTTTACTGATTTTATGGGAAAAACAATAATGTTTTTATTTTTTTTATAGTATAGGATGGCGAAACGAGCTAAAGGCCCACCTGATGTTAAGCGGTTACCTTTGCCCATGACAACTTCAATACCACCTAGGCTGTTGCCTAAATGGTACCGCAAGTCTGTTCGCCAAACTGAGACATAAAGATGGAAAGTCTCATGTGATTGTAATTTCACCGGCACCCGCACCCTTCAGACCGAAACACAGCAATGCAAGCATCACTATTTGGCGGAGAAGTAGGCACGGTGGTAGTACTTCCCCGGACGAGCTCTTTCACAAAGAAGCTCTACTACTACTAAAATTTGTACTAATTTTAGTACTCACGTGTGAAAGGAGATGCCATCTTTGACGTAGTTCAGATTACAGCTTGTATTTTTACAAACAACCATTAAACTACGCGGCATATTAACTAGATAACACAGCACAACATGATCACGGTTAAAAGCGTACTAGGTATCGGTACGGCCATTTTGCTCATGATATGATCGCGTCGATAATATCGTGAAGACACGAACACGCCCCCTTACCACTTCTCCTGTTTTTTTATTTCTGTGGCTGTAACCAATCCGCCTAAATTTCTCAGACCTACTCCACCCTACAAATTAATCCAACAAGGTAAGACGCTTACTCACCGGTTTCCAATACTCATGCTAAGTGAGTTTCAATCGCACGGTTCAACTCAATTTAAGTTTATCTTCACCAACTTTACCTGATTATAGAGAATGTTAATTTATTCACCGTCAATATTCAAAGGTGACGCAGTATTTGGTTATTAAAAACTGACGAGAAAACATTTTAACTGAAATCAGATAGACAGATGGCGCGCGACGTAGGCGTAGTAATAATAAATAAAAATAAATAAATATCTTTCGGACATTTTAACACAGCACCATCTAGTCCCAAACTAAGCAGAGCTTGTGCTATGGGTACTAGACAATGCCTATAATACTTATATACATTTTTTTTTGTAAATAAATACTTATAATACATAAGCAACACCCAGACCAACACAAACACTTATATTCATCACACAAATATTTGTGTCCTGTGGGAATCGAACCCACGACCTTGTTATCAGCAGTCCGACACTCGAACCACTAGACCACAGAGGTCGTCAACAATAATAATCTCGTGAAAGCTGAGACAGAGAAGCAAATAAGATATTTGGACTTAGCACACGAGGTTGGCGACATGTGGGACGTGGATTCGACAATCATTGTGCCGATAGTCGTAACGGCCAATGGTCTCATAGCCAAGAGCCTCGACCAACATCATAAGAGGCTCTCGTTAGGTGGCTGGGTCAAGGGCCAGATTCAGAAGGCAGTTCTCCTCGACACGGCATATATTGTGAGGAGGTTCCTGTCTCTGGAGCCCTAACCACCGGTAGCTTGGAACCTGCTCCCGATGCCGGTGGAACGCAATTTTTTTTATTTTTAAATGTATACTGTTTTTTTTTTTTTTTTTGTGTAATTCTTATGTTTTTGGGTGTGCTGAATCCGAGGCACGGGCCACTGAAACGGTTAGAGTCTACGCAGGTAAGCTGCGCAGACCGCTACAAAACAAAAGGTGTCACTGCGGTGTTAGGCACCGCAGTGACATAAGGAAGTGTGTTGAGAGATAATTAGATAACACTTAGATATTTAATACATATATTGAAAGACACTCGGCTAGGTCGCGGGTAAGGCTATTGTTCACTGAGCGTTCGCACACTTCAGAAGGAAGGTGGAAAGGGTACCGTCCCTCGTCTCCGCCACGTGGATGGTACGGCAGGCTGGCGGGCAGCAGGTAGACGCTGCCTCGTGGTTGCAGCGGGTACGCCTCTTGCCGGAACGTAGAAGTACAGCCCAAAGGTAGAAGTACAGCCGGAAAGTAAAAGTCCAGCCGGAAAGTAGAAGTCCAGCCGGAAGGTAGAAGTCCAGCCGGAAGGTAGAAGTCCAGCCGGAAGGTAGAAGTCCAGCCGGAAGGTAGAAGTCTAGCCGGAAGGTAGAAGTCCAGCCGGAAGGTAGAAGTCCAGCCGGAAGGTAGAAGTCCAGCCGGAAGGTAGAAGTCCAGCCGGAAGGTAGAAGTCCAGCCGGAAACTTCCTGACTCCAGGCTGCTACTGAGAAATTTTCTTGACAGAAAAAATCCAATAGCACTTTTTGCCCGACCCGGGAATCGAACCCAGGACCCAACGCTTAGCAGTTGTGCTTGCGACCACTAGACCAACGGGACAGTCAGGCAGGCATAGTAATAGGGTTCCATTCGCACCCTTTTAGTTCTGCACGAGTAAAATTGGATTACCCCGTTCCACTGGATTAGGCGCTCAGTAGAGTCGGATTTGTCAACCCAAAAATGCTATGAATATGAAATTTAATAGGGCGTGTATTGTGAAAACGTTTTTGTAAGCTCTTTGATTAAAATTAAATGTTTTTTATAAAAGGATAAGGAAGGATCAGTTTTTAGGGTTTCGTACCCAAAGGGTGCTAACGGGACCCTATTACTCTCGCTACGCTGTCCGTCCGTCCATCTGTCTGTCACAGGGCTGTATCTTTGTAACGGTTATAGATAACCAGTTGAAATTTTCACAGAATATGTGTTATTATGGTGCTTATCACGACAAATACTAAAAATAAAAAAAGTCTAAAACACACAAGAAACCTCGAAAATAATGCATTTTTTTCAACATTTTTGTTCCTGCTCTTTCTTCAAAACGGTAATACATACCAACGTCAAATTTGGTCTAATTATAGTGCATACTATGTAGTTTAGTAACAAATATTAAAAATAGGGCAAACATAGACCTACGTAAGAAAGAGATGCAAAAATTCACATTTCGCGTACGCCCGTTGATGTCTTTTGATAAACTCTCGTAAATTAAATCAGTTTATATGGGGTATCAGGTTGATGGGTGGTACGGAACCCTGACTGCGTGAGTCCGACTCACACTTGACCGGTTTTTTATAACATCTTCTGTATTAGTTGTTTGTGATTGGCGTCTAGGAATCGGTTCTTGTGTCTAGAAAAATGTTACTTATGATTTTTTTTTACCGATGTTTCTTTACGTGTCTCAGTACCACGTGATACGACGAAATGTTTGCGAAATATTCACATGAGACTTAAGAAAAACTTTTAAATACTTTCATCCTAAGTGGAGCTGTGAAAATTTAAACGTAATGTGAATTTCATATATCTGACAACATTATTTATTTTTACCTAAGAATTACCCATGGAGTTGGTATAGTCACGAAGGTGAACCCTGTAGTGAAACCACAGAGAAGTGTGATAAATCAGCAGCATCTTAAACTTAAATCAAAACAAGTGTTATACGTAATTTATTTAAACAAACCCTAAAATCTTCGAAAAGTTAAAAAGGATTAAATGAACGTCAAAATAAACCACGTATCTATGTAGGTAAGGCACGTCTTAAAAGAATTAGCAATCATTTAAATTTGAATAACATTTTATCGAGATGACAGATTAAAAAATTCTACCGATGAAACTAGTTAACTAGCTAACTAAGTTTTTAAACGCGAATTTCACTCATATTGAACTATTTTTACGGGACTTGTCGCGCACAATTAAATCCAAATATAACAAACATTTTGACTAACCTCGACGTTTCAGCCAAGTTGCATTGGCCGTGGTCACGAGCAGACTGACCACGTTTGCTCGTGACCACGGCCAATGCAACTTGGCCGAAACGTCGAGGTTAGTCAATTTTTTTGTTATAATTTGATCTAGTTAATCTAATTTGGCTCTGGCGAAGCAAATATTATTTTTATGATGTTGCGTAATTTCCAAAAAAAAAAAATATCTTATGGATTAAAATATCTTTAGTAATACGAAGCACAAATTAAAATCACGCTTTTTATATTCAAACTACAATGGGCGCAAAATTCGAATTTCATTCCAGAATAATTGGGACAGAAACAGACACGAAACTCAGTCTTGGAGTGACCTTAGAGAGCCCTTGTCAACTGTCACTCCTCATAAAACTTTTTGAACCCTCCTTCTGAGGGCGGGAGGAAGTGTGCGTTGTTCTGGGAATTCACCTTAATGATTACTAAGTTTAGCCCAAAACCAACGACATAAAAATAAATGTTGTGAAACATGTGATGAAAAAAATACTTTGAACGTAATAATTTCTCAGATTTTCGCGATCACTACACATTATAATAAAACAATTTTAACCGGATTTCATCGCGTATATCATTGAAATTGTTTTTTTTAGAATACTGTTGATTTCATACATTAATCCTTGTCAGGTACACGAAAATTTTAACTCTTAAATACTACTGAAACTCGAGTTTTATTAATGGCTTCTTCAAAATGATTGATGAATTCTTTTTACCTTGTAACCTATTGGAAAGATGTGGATTAGTAAGTGTTTTTTGAGTAGTGGTTTTTTAATGGTACTTAGGTTGGCCAAACAAACTAAAGTGTAACCTGATGTTCACTGGCAGTTCAGTTGCACTACCACCTAGGCTTTGACCCAAACACAGACCAGTAATGGTCTGTGGACCCAAATTATATTGCAAACTACGTTCGCCAAACTGAGACATGAATATGGAAAGTCTCATGTGATTGTTATTTCACCAGCACCCATGACCTTCGCACCGGAACACAGCAGTGTAAACATCACTGTTAGGCAACAGAAGTAGGTACGGTAGTAGTATTTCCCCAAGGACCTTTTAGAAGGAGCTCTTCTAACAATGAACTCCAACAAACCAATTTTCTAAATATAGTTTCGATCTAATCTTAATATTTTAAATGTCAATCTCATGACAGTAGTTGTTAACGATTGACGTTGTTTTGTGACATATAGGACACTGACCCCCAGTTTCTGGAAGGCTGATCAATTTGATCTGTTGTCAAATCTCATGTGCTCCTGTGTTTGGCTGGCAAAAATTTTAACAACCAATCACAACGCTTGACCTGAGAGACTAGATCGGAACTATAATAATACCTATTTTAAACATTTAAATAAATTAATAGTTTAAAAAACTAAAAAACACGCTTTGAAAAGTAAGTATAGGTACACAACGTGTAATTGAAAAAAAAAACGCGTAAAAAAACAGCTGATCCCTCAATTGTCGATTTATGTGAACACAAATATAGGGCTGAGCTGATTTTTTTTCGCAATTTCAGGTTTGGTCTCAGTAAAAGTTGTTCACACTGATTAGTACAATAACCCAAGTTATTTCAATAACACGTTGTATACTGGGTGTCAGGGAAACGCTTCCGTAAACGAAGATAGGTGATAGTGCTAGTGATTACTGATACGAAACCACAAAAAAAATGCGTTTTTTTTTTTTGCATTTTTCATTCACAACTAATAACAACCAGCTTTGGGCAGTTAAATAAAACTGATTTTCAAAAAGTCCCCATTTCTTTACTAATTTTTTTAAAGTTCGCAATGTAATTCAAATAAAATATCAGCTGGCGCTAGAAAGAAGCGCTAAATAACAACATCCGCTCGCATACGCAGTCCGTGTCGTAGCGATCGTAGGTAGGTTAGGTACGCGAGGCATTGATCCCGAGTTTTGTACGCTTTACAAAATACCAAATCACTCAAACAATGAGTATAAGGCTAAAGGTTATTGGTATCCGATTGTGTTTAAGTAGTATAATAATAGCCTTTCAGTTTCGGGAGCGTTTCCCGGACACCCAGTATATATGTGTGTAATACTGGCTCCATCATCAGATCAGCTCGAAGGTACCAACTTATTTTATTGTCATCAGATTACATATACGTTCCAAAGTCACTAAGGTCACAAATTCTCGATGAGTTACATTCTGGACATATAGGTGTAGTTCGCATGAAACAAATAGCGCGAAACTACGTTTGGTGGCCGAACATTGATTTGGATATAGAGGCAAGAGCTCGAGCGTGTGCGCCGTGCGCCGCCGTACGCGATGCACCGCCGCGTGCTTTGCCTGTGCCTTATGTTTGGCCGGCCGAGCCTTGGACTAGGATACACTGTGATTTTTTGCAGTATGAAGGAAAACATTACCTTTTAATTATTGATGCTCATTCCAAATGGATTGAAGTTTTTTTGATGTCTGGCGGTACAACGGCTGTTCGAGTAATTGCTAAGTTACGAGAATGTTTTGCAAGATTTGGCATTTCTAAGCAAATTGTCACTGATGGAGGCCCACCTTTCACGTCAGAAGAATTTGAAAAGTTCCTACAACGCAATGGCACAAAGCATATCTTAACAGCGCCCTATCACCCTTCCAGTAACGGTGCTGCTGAAAACGCTGTGAAAACTGTTAAAAAAGTACTTAAGAAAGCTTCCATTGATGGTGAAGATTCTGGCCGCGCTTTGTGCAGGTTTTTGTTACAATACCGAAACTCGGCTCACTTAAGTACGCGACGTGAGCCGGCAGTTGCCATGTTAGGCCGGACACTGCGTACACGGTTTGATTTATTGCGAGGTTACACTTCGGACAACATAGCTGCAGCTCAAGAGGCACAGCTGCGTTATGCTCCAGGTACTAAACGTCACGTCAAGAACACTATCTCTTGTGAGAGATTTTTCCAGAAACAATCATGATAAGTGGAAACCTGGTACGGTAGTGGAGAGAACAGGTGCAGTTACGTATAAAGTGTTGGCTGATAATGGTGTCACTACCAAACATGTTGATCAAATTTTGCCACAATGTAAAAGTCATCGGTTTTCATCACTGCCAATTTGTTCTGAAAGTGATTTTCCCAAAAAAAAAATCGTTAGATGTTGCTGAGGGAACCAATGGGAGTCAATTAAGCCAGCCAGAGGGTGTAGAACCTCTTGACTTAGCTCAGGCTTCTGTCAGCCATGAGAGATTGTCATCTCGAGAAACATCAAATTCGTATAGTTTGCGTCCTCGGTTCAACAAACCAAATTATAAAGTTTAAGTTTGTTTTGTCATTTATCTAATTATTTATTTGTTACTGGTATGCAAACTTAAGTATACACAAGAATAGTTATTTAGTTTTTTTTAGTAATTTCCATGTTTAGTTCTTTAAGGGTTTAAGGGGAGGAAATTGTAATGTATTCATGTCTTTGAATAAAACCTTCTTGGCCATTCGTTTATATATCTCTTTTGTTTTATGAAATATAAGTTTTTCTTGTCAAATCTGTCTTTCATTAAGTACGTATTTTACATTCCATTCCATACACAACAAAAATGAATTCCATCAAACCAATCCCAACGAGTAACTGCGGTACCAATTTTATTAACACAAAACATTTTTTTAATAACAATTTTTTCCCTAAACGTTAAAATTGCTTATGCGTACATAATTTTTGATAAAGATAATGTCGGCACGGAATCCAATTATACGAAATCCGCTACATGTACCCAACATGTAGCGGATTCAAGCCTGCGGCATTTGTGTACTTTTTGAAATCCGTCGAATACATCAAATGTGTTTTTATGAAACGCCTATGGCTATCTATTATTATTTTGGAAACATAAAAATTCAATATTTTATATGTATATGGGAACTGCCGAATTGTGTAACTCAATCACAATCGCAATCATGTTGATTTCAATATTCATCGCTCTGTATGTTTTGACAATCCGTCTTATTGGCGACTATGCCCCACGCAATAAATCATTTAATGTCGAAATATAAGCTAGTGATGGGCGATTCGAATCATTCAACTCGAATAACTCGAGTTATCCTTTGAACTCGTTGATTCAAATTTTATTTTGATTCGTTTTACGTAGCTATTCGCCGGCGCTCGGCTCGGTAACTCGCTCTCCCGGGCAAGTGGTGGTTGGTAAGCGAGTTAGTGAGGCAGCGAATAGCTGTAAACGACGAGTTCAAGTCAGAAAAAAATATCAGGCGTAGCGAAATCAACTCGATCACTCCCCCGATTCAACGCCACTATCAACGATCACTTCAAATCGAGTGATTCTAGTTGAAAAAAATACGATTCGTCCCATCGCTAATGTAAGCTATAGAAATTGTGAGTTCATTACATAATTACCATACATTCTAAAAAAGAGGAGTTGCCACAATAACAAATTAAGGCTTGGCAGACACAGCTGAGAACGTGTGGCTGCGTTTTTAGAAGCGTTCTGAGCTCGCCTTAGAGTCACTGCATGAAAGGATGTGGAACAAGAGCAATTTTATTTTGCTTATCCTCTTACTTTAAGACCGCTTATTTAGTACGACGGGGCGTGCAGCAGAGCGTCGTTTTTAGCACGTATGCTGCGCTACTGGATAAACAGACTTGTCTTGAAGAGTAACAGCGTTTACAGCGTGTAGTGTCCAGTGGAAAAGCGCGTTGTTATAAGTGGGCAATTGACGTTAGTATTTAAATGCGTTAATGCGTCTTTAACAAAGCGTTTAAGCGTTGAACTGTTTGCCAAGCATTTACAGTAGCGTGTGTCAAGATTTGTCGACTTAGACTTACACTGATGCACAAAAGTGTCTGCTGTATGGCGCCGCTAATTTATAATAAAATACCTAAGAGTTGGAAGGACTTTAATACAACGCTATTTAAAAAAAGGTTACGAAACTTTTTAGCAACTAGAGCGTATTACAAAATTAATGATTTTTTAAACGAAAAAGACTTTGTAAACTATTAAAATGAAATTTTATAAATTTATTTATTTGACTTCTGATTTATTGATTTTAATTTAATTTACTGACTTGGCATTTTTTATTTTGCTTTTTATTACACCATAATGTATTTTAATAATGATTTATATAGTATACCTAATAATATTTGAAATACATGCAATGTTCATGTCGTGCTCACATTTAACTTGTTTTTTTTTGCATGCCAACTGGTAAAATATGGCTGAACTTTGTTTATTATGTTTACCATCATGTTATGTACCATGTACCCATATTTGCAAAATAAAATATCTTTATCTTTAGTCTAATATATTGAAAGCCCCGCTCCAGCGACAACTAGTGGCATGCACGTTGCACGCTGTTGCGTGTCTCAATACAACGCTTGAACACTCCGCTACATGCTCCGCTCCACTCTCTGCTACATGCTCCAACGTTCCGAATTGCAGCCTTAGCCTGTGGCAGCTCATCTAATGCATTGAGAAACATCAATATAAATCGCGCTACTGACAAACAATAATGAACCTGCTGCGGTTTGCTTCAATATACTGCTGTTTTTTAAGCTATTGCATAGCTTCTATCGCGGGCCTTGAGCGTGGAGACCGAATCCACTTATTCCGTAACGAAAATAACCTAACACCCCCCACTCCGACCGGCACAGCGGTGATACTTTTTAGTGTTGCCATCTATCGATGAAAAGCAGAACATTTAATGACTTTTTGAAATATCACGCTTGTCTCTTTAGTTCTGCAAATCGCCTCTAGGTGGCATTGGTTGTATCGGCGTTACTGCGCATGCGTAATCCCCCTCTTCGCCCCGCAATCTGGTGACTTATGCCTGCTTAAAGTTTCGGCGTTAGGGCACCTCCTCTTAGTATTTACATAAAAAATGCTATGCAATAGCTTTACCGCGGCATTCTCCGAGTGCCACACGTCTTTTTTTTATGCTGCAGTTAGAAGGACGCTGTATCCCACATTCTGCTTATCCCAGGTCCCCTTTGTACCTCTATTAATTTCAACGGAATTCCAAATAGGATTTCGTAATATTCCTCATATCGGCCTCATTTCTGTCCCGAGGTTTTGTTGTCAGATATGTAACCTCACTTTTATTATAGACCCCGACATTTTCATTGATGCGAACCTTGTTATAATCTTACAAAAGATACTTTTTTTACATAACAAGTAATAGGTTTTGTAGGTACACGGTAAAATATGAAATAAGCTTACTAGTGGACATGTAAGAAAATATATGAATTGCGAATGTAAGAAAAATCGTTTTCTATTTTCTTTGAATCGAAACATAGTATTGGTCCAAGACCGCTTTGCTTGTGCATGTCTGAATTATCATTATCATCGTTTCAGCCGAAATACGTCCACTATACGTCCACTGCTGGACATAGGCCTCTCCCAAGGGGGGATATGCCATAATCGCCACGCTTGGCGGGCGGGTTGGCGATCGCAGTTGGTTGGTTAAATATTCAGAGAACGCTGCTGCTCATCCTCTGGTGAATCCCTTAGTCGCCTTTTACGACAACCATGAGAAGAAATAGGGTGAAGAGATGAGAGGTGGGTTCTGGAGATCGAATTATCGTAAAATAGGTAATCATTCATCTGACTAGTCGGACGCCACTGGTTATACACAGTGGGGGCGCCAATTGGCTGATACTTGCGCCAATGTTTGTTTGTTTCGTTCACAGCTACAAACTATTTTATGAATCTGCATTTTCAGTATTAATTTGTTGTTTAAACACGGTATAATATAGTAAAAACAAATCTTTGTTGTCCCTGCTATTAAAGAAAGGAAGAAAAATTGTTTATTGGTCCAGTTAGCTAGAGATGTTTATAATACTTATGTTAACATTGCTATTTATGAAGAAAGTAAATAAATAAATAAACATGCAAAAATTAAAAAACGTAACGATACAAAGCCGGTATACAAAAAATACACATAAAATAATAGACAAGAAAATAGACATAAATCTGAAGACCAAACAAACGCTGTCTGTCTCAGGCTAGATGTTATAATTTATACGGCATCAGTGTACTGAATAGCTTGGTGGATGCATTCAAGTACTCTACCAAGATACATTTACACCTCACACAAGGAAATTTCAACCTTATGCCATAGTTATAATGGTTGTATGAGAAGTATGTGTGTTGTGAAGCATTATTTAACAAAGACATTGCTGGGTACGTGAGCGCAGATAAACAAGTCTACGTGGAGTGGATAGCTGACGTTAGCGCCACGTGATTCTGTTATGCAAATGCGGGCAGAAAGAATTTTGTATTTGAAGAAACTATCTCTGTCGCACTGCGAGCACTCGCCCTCAAATCAGTGCGATAAGGACAACTGCAGCAGCTAACCTTAGTAAAAAAGTCATAATTCGAGGTTTGGCTCTCGACTATTTTCTCCTTCGAAACTAGACCAATTTAAAAGATAACTAAATAATAAGGATAAACTGAATAATAAGGATATGTACTGTGTCCCTATGTTTTTATTTTTTTATTAATAATTGTCAAATTTGTTCACTAAGCCTCTGGGCTCTGAAGACAGCGGTCTACAGAGGCCTAGTATTGTTGAGCATTTTTGAGGGCTTCTATTGTGCTTATAGACATAATTTATCAACAGAAAGGAAAACATAGGGACATACAAAAAACTGGTATTTATTTTACTGTAAGCAATCTTTGCCGAAGAGTTATAAACGAGAAAGAATACGGGCGAGAGCGTTTGTATGGAGAAAAAGCCACCCTCATTTCCTCTTAATATTGTGAGCGTTTGAATATAAAAACTATATAATTCTAATCTTTCGCGAACAGAAAAGGCATAAAAAGTACAAGGTTCAGTATTTTATGAAGAAAAAAAAACGGATTTATGTCTTCGAGTATAATCTTAACCCAGGCACAAATCACCAAAAAAGAATCAAATATTGGCTTGGTATCATCGATTTTCTTATTCTTTATTGTACACACATACATATATTATATACAGTGATGTTACAGTGGGAGAGTTTATGTACATCATCGGCGAGCTTACTTAACTCAGAAATAATAATGCTTATTTTAAACAAGTAGCTCTTATTGCACCACTTTTAGGTTCATAATAAAGCTTATAAAACTTAGCTAGCTACGTTAGCTACGCCTGCTACGTCAGCTGCGCCAGCTACGCAAACTACGCCAGCTGCGCCAGCTGCTAGTCATGCAGCAGGCTCATCCTCCCGTAATTTTTATAAAGGTTTTCTTCCTCGAGGTCCGGGCGGTGCAGCAAAGACCCTCGGTCCCAAGAGGCGCGAGAACACTACTCAGCGAGCACTCCTGGGGTTACGAGATTGACGAGGACAGGGAAGGAAACAGTTCCCCCGCTGCCTGCTTGTTCAGCAGATCGTTTAAATATGAAGCAAGAACAAAGAGAGGTACTGATCCCTGAGGGACCCCGGAATTTACAGCCAACTGGTTGGATGAGCATGACTTGTTCTACCATAATCATAAAGTACTATTGTACCTTTTCTCACTGTTCAATCAATCTGCAATTCATTGCCCTCTTAAGACGCTGACAACAGCCAAACACCACAAATAGGCTTCTTTTAAAAACATTTTTAGCTGTATCTATTCGGTTTGTGGTAGTGAAACAAATATATGTTAATCTTGATCGTATTTTCTGAAACTGTATTGTGCCCAAAACACGTTTTCTTGAAGTTTTCTCGATAGAAAAGAATTGTAAACTAACCTCTTAAAACATGCTTTAAAGCAAACAATCTCTATTCTTTACTAAATATTATAAATAAAATTAAGAAAACCTTTGAGAAAGACAATAATCTAAACATTTGTTGTTTCTGTTTTTCAAATAAGCTTTTAGTTTTTTATTAAAAAAAAAAATTGTTAATTTTCATTCAAGTTGAGCGGCGTATCCGACGTCCCTCGGCTCGTTGCCTCACTTTCAGTTCTGTACGAAACGACAGTGACCGCAGAGGTCTGATTTTTTAGGTGTTGTCAGCCTCTTAAATTGTAAAAGTTAGTTTCAATCGTAATTAAATTGATTTATTAAAATACTTCAAAAAAGTTCAGGTGTTAAAATTACGTAAAATTTATAGCAATTTCGATGAGTCTAGAATTTAACAACAAAAAAAGAGAACAATTAATTACATTTCAAACTGTCTGAAATAAGTTACTGACGAACGAATTTATATTCAAATAGTTTAATAATGAAAGAGATTGAGCAGAAAAAGCATTTTGTGAAAATATTTATTAAATTTTTCAATATTCCTATAATGAAATTAGTTTTTTATGAATTTGATAATGGATTACGTTCGATGAATAGCAGGTTTGTTTGAGACTCGTATTAATAAAGTGGATACGGGTAAAAGCCTTGAAATTCTGATTAAAAAAAAGAAAATAATGAAATACAATTGTTAAATTCTACAATTTTATGGCAGCTCTTCTTGGGAGTCTACTAATGTTAAATTGTATTCAAATGCAAATAAACCTAATTACAAGCACTTTTAAAACGTCAGGCTCTAGTTGCATGGTTCAAATTATGGGTCTTATGGAGAAGAACCAGCAAGAAACTCCATGAATATAGTCTTTTTAAAATAGATTATTGTTTATTACATCTGTGATTACCTGATTACATCATTTAATTCAAATAATGTGTGTTTAATGTAGTTTAATGTCAGAAATAAACAAGAGTTTAAACGTGACAATATTGCCTATAGAAATAAACCTAAAATTATAATTATGTATTCAATTACCCAATTTAATTTATTCATCCAATAAATATAAACCAATTATTCAATTTTTATAACACTTACGCGGAGATGGTTACTATAATTTTCCTATATAGTATTTCACGTTAGTTATCATCTTAACTTATGTTGTATTGTTTTGGCCTGTGTAAGACTTCCTGGAAATCAACACTACACAACACTCATCTACCTACACTGTTCATAAAATAAAACAGTAAAAAAAATATATATATATAATAATCTTACTTATTTATTTTTTATCGTTATTTACCAACATCACGCCTCACTGATCTACGTTATTGCATTGTGAATTTGTGTCGACGCCGGCTGTCGCTGAAAACCAGCGCTGTGTCTTTGTTCCGTGCATGAGGCACAGCAATATGCTGAGCGGTGACCGTTTTGCGCGGATGTGACGCATATCTTACCACACTTCTTGGCTCTGTACCTGTATTTGTTCTGTGTTCTTGAATTTTTTGGTAATTTTGTGAGACACTTTTGAAGCAAATAAATATTTTTTCTTTCTTTCTTTCGAAAAAGATTTGCCATAGTATGTAGGAGCTGACTTGTGCTAACAGATGGCACCCGTTTACGAGTATGACGCGAGCATCAGCCATCGCTTAACTCAACCATATTGAGGGAAATGTAACCACCCGATACTAATGCCACCATCAGTATGACATTTAAGTGAGCGTGACAGACTCATCATCATTCATCATCATTTCAGCCGAAAGACGTCCACTGCTGGACATAGGCCTCCCCCAAGCAAGGGGGGGATATGCCATAATCGCCACGCTTGGCAGGCGGGTTGGCGATCGCAGTTGGTTGGTTAAATACTCAGAGAACGCTGCTGCCCATCCTCTGGTGAATCCCTTAGTCACCTTTTACGACACCCATGAGAAGATATAGGGTGGTGCAATTCTTTACGTCCGGCGCCACACGGAACACAGACAGATTCATACTGCTAGACAACTTCATGACTACTTCTTTTCTCAAGAGGCTAAAATGTGTGTGTATAACTGCTGCAACGGGTCAATGCTATGCCACACTGTACGCTGCAAGCTATTTACTGTGCCATCAGCGATGATCACTGTTTTTCTATATGTTTTGCACGCCTCGTGTCACTTCACATAAAATTATGCACCTGTCTTTGTGCTGTGCTGCAGTTGCTCTTTTTACTGCCTGTAAACCGCTGCGATGTGTGAGCTTTCCACTATCCTACCTTCATCACCGTTTCTAGGGTCACTAGAGGGCGGAGGAGCTAACACATCGCACGCGGTTGCACTATCCTGGCCGCCACTAACATGCGCACCGTTCTGCACGTTTCCAGGGCTCTACGTGCCGCCAAGACTTCTACGTACCAAACTTCTACGTACTACCTAGACTACTACCTGCCGCCATGACGCCCTAAGGCGACCCTCGCCGAGTACTGTTCCCGACCCCGCTCCTACTACGAGAAAGCATCTACCTGCGATTCTGCATTTTGGGTACTGCCTGCCGACCTGCCCGTACCATCCACGTGGCAGAGTCAAGGGACGGTAGGTACCCTTTTATTTATATTTTTTTTCCATAGGGAAAGTCCTCATGGACTCACTCCGCCCCCGGTAGGCGGGGCCAGTGTCGGACTCTTACCGACTAAAAACCCCCACGGTGTTCCTCTAACGACCCTTGGCCGGGGGCGTGGGAGACTTTTACTCTCTCAACCATCCCCGGTAGTACCCTTTCTGTCATCCTTCCTAAGTGATCCTCGGTAAAGTAACAGCCTTACCCGCGACCTAGCCGAGTTCAATCTAAAATAAATGTATTAAATCTTCGAGTGTCCATTTAAATTATCTCTCTACACACTACCCTAACTGTCACTGTAGTTCTTAACACTGCAGTGACACCTACCTATTTTGCTAACGGTCCTACGCAGCCAAACTGAGCAGCCTCTACCGTTAAAAGTGGCGCCCAACGTGGGGCAAAGACTGTACTTCAAAAACACTTATCTGCCACATGCATACCTCAAACCCATTGTGGTCTTACAAAGCGAGTGATAACCTATTTGTTCAAACATACTCATATGATTCGTCAATATTATTGAGTAAATTCTGCAAATATGGATGTAATGGTATTTCCGTAAAATTCTGTAAATGACAGACAGAACAGATTTTATATAGAAACAAGATGGAGTATAACATTTTATGTTTTTCGGTCACTACATAACTGTTATTTCTGCGGTGATTTTTGACTGTTGCAAATGCTTTCTTGTGGCTGAAAAATATAATAAATATTTTTACAATTTATGACATGTGTACAGCAACCAGCAGTACGCACTGAAAAAAGTAATTTTTACTTGGTAACACAGACATAGTAAAAAATATAGACGAACTGCTGCGAACAAAACCAAAGAAGAATCCAAAAAAACAATATCAAAACAACAAAACGATACAAAAACAATACAAAACAAAACAAAATAACAAAACAATAGTGAAGGCAACAAAACCGTGCTCCTCCCTGTACAAACCAGCGCTCACGCACACACATGCACATCAAACCGTGCTCACCGCTCTCAGTACCAGTAATGATAATGTATATTTTTGAATTCCCCGCCACGCATAGCTTGTTTCCCCGCTTTTCCTTTTTTTTATTTATTTATTTATTTAACAGCTGCCTACTGTACTTACAGTTGCCCAACTCGTACAGTACGCCATGTTATAATTTAGGTACATATGTAATTCTTATAAGTCTAATCAAAATCACTTGAAAATTTATGACATAAGCTGACAAATTTTATAATTGTCAATGGAAGTAAAACCATAGAAGAAATAATGTAAAACCTGAGTTTTCTTTAACTATATAAGCTTAGAGTAATCACAGACACAGAGTGATGATTTCATTCAAAGTTCCGCTCAAAGTTGAAGTTGCCCGGATGCGGCACGTAAAATTTTCGCCGACACGCACACCGGCGTCCGAAAAACACACGAACGTAGCTTTTTAAAGTCAACTTGAAATAGCTTCACTCCGTGTGCAACTACTGTGGGTCTAAACCTAGTTATTCTAAGGTAGTAAGGCTTGTTTTGTAAACAAAGGCAGACCAGAAAAGAAAGTGAAAACATTTCAGAAATTAAGTTAATATTGCCAGAGGGTGTGTGCTCAAGTCTTCGTGTCAAAACAAATAGGTAAGTTTGTGGTACCTACTGTGGAAGATAAACAATGATATTACGCTGTTTCCGAACAAAGTATATTGGGATTAAACTAAGATTAGGTACATAAGAGACGTGATAGATCTTTTTAGGGTTCCCCAAAGGTGCCAAGGGGATATAATTACTATGCCTACGCCGTCTGTCTGGCTAGGCTGTCTATCAAATGCTCAGATCAACAGAATACTAGAGAGGACAAGCCGCTGCGTAAAGGCTGACCGTTGTATGCACAGCGGGCATACACTGCCGCTAGTTCACCGTCACATGCACCCGAGTGAGTATGTACACTAGTTAGAGAGAAAACTTTCTTTTATTTCCAAAATGCCGTTAGGACACAAGTGTGCTTATTTTATATGTGTGCGTGCTTTTTGTTGTACTTTATTGATTCGTTTTTTGAGTTGTATGCGTAAGTTGAGCTTGCGACACTCGGACTTCATGTAAACTAGGTGGCTTGCCCGATCCCCTTATATTCCGTTATCTGTGGTCACATGTATCTTTTTGAAGTGAAAACTTCTTTAGCCGCGTTGAGCGGTTTTTGGTAGTGCCAATATATGTGAAAACCAGACTTATAATAATTCAATTTACAAATTATGACATTTTAATTGTTCATACTACAATTAATAAAAAAAACAGTTATTCCATATTATTTTAGTATTTTTAACGCATTGTCGCATGCAAAGCGAAATCTAAAGATTAAAATGAAATATAAAGATTTTTCTTTCCACAATTTATTTATATATTATAGTTATTCCAAATTTTTATGTTTTCTCTTCTGTCGGCAGACAATTAAATTCTTTTCTGCCGAATTTGAATACGTAACAAAACAAAACACCAAAAAGTAACAACACAAAACAAAACACCAAAACATAACAAAATATCAAATAAAATTCATGTATTTTTTTAAATTATTACCTTAATTTGTTGAATTTCACGCGGACACTAAAGGCAGGAAATTCTAACAAACGTTAAATGATCTTTGATTGAAGTATATAGTCAAAGTTTGTAATTTGATTATAAAATTTAATTATATTCATGTATTTACATAATACCTACAGTACCTAGGTACCTAACCAGTATTAGGCCTACCCCGCACAGCGATTTTTCCTCGCGCGAATTTTTATCGCAAAATCTGTAACACATGGAATCATATGCAGGTGCCCGCACTGCGAATAAAAATCGCGCTGCGAGAAAACATTTGCCGCAGATTACGCGCGACAACGCGCGACAGTATTCTGTAACACATGGAATCATATGCAGGTGCCCGCACTGCGAATAAAAATCGCGCGTTACGGTACGGGGGGGCGCCGGGGGTCGGGGTAAATAGGTGCCAGTCGGTCCGCCGACTCCGCGGCAGGCGGCAGCTCTCAGTCACGCACAGCTATATAATGTACTCTGTGGTCACGCATCAATGTTTGTAGTAGGAAGTCGCGCACTCCGTCTCACGCTCCGGCGTGGCAGTGCCAGAAAACGATGTCGATATAGAGCAATTAATAACTTAATATCTGTTTTTTCTTATTTGCCTTCTTTAGTAAACAATCTTGGCATGTCTTTTTAATGCAATTCATCAATAATAATTATCAAAAGACATTATGTTAACAATTTCACACACTAAATAACATTTATTAACCTAATTACATGTGCAGAACTAGAAATTATATATTATCAGTAGTTATTTGAATAAAGAGACGTGCTAAGATTGTTTACTAAATAAGACAAGAGTTAAGAGTTTTGACGACGTCTGTGGTTTAGTGGTTCGAGTATCGGACTGCTAATCACGAAGTCGTGGGTTCGATTCCTACAGGGCACAAATATTTGTGTGATAAACATAAGTGTTTGTGTTGGTCTGGGTGTTTATATAAGTATTATATCCATTGTCGAGTACCCATAGTACCTGCTTAGTTTGGGACTGTGTGATGTGTGTGACTGGTGCTGTGTAAAATGTACCAAAACTATTTATTTATAAAAAAAGACGAGAGAAAAAACAGAACACAATGTGTTATTGAAATAACTGAAAACCTCTATGGGGTCATTGTACTCATCAGTATGAACAACTTTTACAGCGGGAAACTGTGAAATCACGAAAAAAATATCTGCTGTCCTCTACATTTTTGTTCACATGAATCGACATATACAAATGTCGTATCTTGGTAGGTTATTTATAGCAGGACCAACTACACGTACTACATTATTGGACGATTCTTTTGTCATTCTGTAATATCCGAAAAATTCCTTACATTTTGTCGATTTATATGAACACAAATGTAGGGAACAGCAGTTATTTTTTTGGCGATTTCAGAGTTGGTCCCATAGTAAAAGTTGTTCATACTGATGAGTACAATGACCCCATAGAGGTTTTCAATAACATATATACGTGTTATTGAAAACCTCTTAAGGGGTCATTGTACTCATCAGTATGAACAAGTTTTACGTTTACGATTTTAGCGTACTACGCGACAATACTATTGACATACAACGTGTTATTGAAAACCTCTTAAGGGGTCATTGTACTCATCCGTATGAACAACTTTTACGTTTACGTTTTTAGCGTACTACGCGGCAGTACTATCGACATACAACATGTTATTGAAAACCTCTTAAGGGGTCATTATACTCATCCGTATGAACAACTTTTACGTTTACGTTTTTAGCGTACTACGCGGCAGTACTATCGACATACAACATGTTATTGAAAACCTCTTAAGGGGTCATTATACTCCTCCGTATGAACAACTTTTAGTACTATTACGTTTACGTTTTTAGCGTACTACGAGGCAATACTATCGACATACGAGTTATGACGTGATAATGAAACCTCTTAAGGGGTCATTACACTCATCGTATGAACAACTTTTACGTTTACGTTTTTAGCGTACTACGCGGCAGTACTATCGACTATCGACATACAACATGTTATTGAAAAACTCTTAAGGGGTCATTATGCTCATCCGTATGAACAACTTTTACCATGGGACCAACTCTGAAATCACGAAAAAAATATCTCTTAACGGGTCATTATACTCATCCGTATTTACAACTTTTACGATAACGTTTTTAGCGTACTACGCGGTAATGCTTTCGACATAAGACGTGTTATTGAAAACCTCTTAAGGGGTCATTATACTCAGACGTATGAACAAGTTTTAGTACTATTACGTTTACGTTTTTAGCGTACTACGAGGCAATACTATCGACATACGACGTGATAATGAAACCTCTTAAAGGGTCATTGTACTCATCCGTATGAACAACTTTTACGTTTACGATTTTAGCATACTACGCAACAATACTATCGACACACAACGTGTTATCGACAATCTCTTGACGGGTCATTATACTCATCCGTATTTACGACTTTTACGATATCGTTTTTAGCGTACTACGCGGTAATGCTATCGACATAAGACGTGTTATTGAAAACCTGTTAAGGGGTCATTATACTCAGACCTATGAACAAGTTTTAGTACTATTACGTTTACGTTTTTAGCGTACTACATACTCTGTGGTACTACGAGGCAATACTATCGACATACGAGTTACGACGTGATAATGAAACCTCTTAAGGGGTCATTATACTCATCCGTATGAACAACTTTTACTATGGGACCAACTCTGAAATCGCCAAAAAAATAACTGCTGTTCCCTACATTTGTGTTCATATAAATCGACATAATTTTTAGACCTTTTTAGCGTACTACGCGGCAGTACTATCGACATACAACATGTTATTGAAAACCTCTTAAGGGGTCATTATACTCCTCCGTATGAACAACTTTTACCATGGGACCAACTCTGAAATCGCCAAAAAAATAACTGCTGTTCCCTACATTTGTGTTCATATAAATCCACAAAATGTAGGGAATTTTTCGGATATTACAGAATGACAAAGGAATCGTCCAATAATGTAGTACGTGTAGTTGGTCCTGCTATAAATAACCTACCAAGATACGACATTTCTATATGTCGATTCATGTGAACAAAAATGTAGAGGACAGCAGATATTTTTTTCGTGATTTCAGAGTTGGTCCCATAGTAAAAGTTGTTCATACGGATGAGTATAATGATCCCTTAAGAGTTTTTCAATAACATGTTGTATGTCGATAGTACTTTCGCGTAGTACGCTAACAACGTAAACGTAAAAGTTGTTCATACGGATGAGTGTAATGACCCCTTAAGAGGTTTCATTATCACGTCGTAACTCGTATGTCGATAGTATTGCCTCGTAGTACGCTAAAAACGTAAACGTAATAGTACTAAAACTTGTTCATACGTCTGAGTATAATGACCCCTTAACAGGTTTTTAATAACACGTCTTATGTCGATAGCATTACCGCGTAGTACGCTAAAAACGTTATCGTAAAAGTTGTAAATACGGATGAGTATAATGACCCGTTAAGAGATTTTCACTAACACGTATGTCGATAGTATTGTTGCGTATTACCCTAAAAACGTGAACGTAAAATTTGTTCATACGGATGAGTACAATGACCCCTTGAGTTTTTTTTTAATAACACGTTGTATGTCGATGCAGTCGATGTATAACCGCGTAGCGTAGTACGCTATCGATATACGTGTTATTGAAATCCTGTTAAGGGGTTATTGTACTCAACCGTATAAACAACTTTTTTACTATGGGACCAATCCTGAAATCGCGAAAAAAAAATGTTCATATGGATGAGTACAATGACCCCTTATGAGGTTTTCAATAACACGTTATATGTCGATAGTATTGCCGCGTAGTACGCTATCGACGTTCAACGTGTTATTGAAAACCTCTTAAAGGGTTATTGTACTCATCCGTATGAACAACTTTTACTATGGGATCAAACATGAAATCGCAAAAAAAAAAGTTCAAAATAAAAATGTCTAAGTATATTGTGCCAAAAAATATAAATAACATTTTGTACAAGTCGTCCACGTTACACCGGTTACACGTGCGTCTCAGCCGAGCACTGCTTAGAACTGGCCACAGAGTACATTGAACTCAAGAAAATCGCGAGGATTTTAATCGCAGTGCGGGGTACCTAAAATTTTGTGCGCGATTAATTACAGCGCGAATAAAAATCGCGCGAATAAAAATCGCTGTGCGGGGTAGGCCTTATGCACGACACAACCTGAATAAACACAATTTAATAAATAACCAACAACACAATATAAACAGAATAACCAAAGGCTTCAATAAATAGACACGCGATCTCGTAGAATCAACGTGTTCCAAATTCAGTTGACACAACCTACCGCCATCTAGTACCGATGTGTAGAAGTTGCGTATTGCAAGTATTACAAGCGAGAAGTTGCGTAATGGACGTTCCCGCCTTTGCTTCGTAATGGACTTGCCAATAGTAAGAAAATTTATTATATTTTCTAGTTATCATGTTGTTAATTATTTTTACGGTGAAATAGTGGGTTACTTAACAAAGAACAAAGCAAATTTACGCCAAAGAATCATAATTACATCATGCAATACTCGCTAATTCCGATAAAATAAATAATATTAGGCAGACTTTACGTGTGTTCGCGAGACAGCTGTCAAGTGAACTAATGACATTGTGGTTCTGGAACCATAACTCTTGTAACCATGTTGTTCTTCTAAACAGCGCATCTAGTACATTAAATAACACAGGTTTTCATCAATATCCCATTAGACGAGTATCAATCACAAATAAAGCCGC
Organism: Asteroscopus sphinx; assembly: GCA_949699075.1. Lineage (NCBI taxonomy): Eukaryota > Metazoa > Arthropoda > Insecta > Lepidoptera > Noctuidae > Asteroscopus > Asteroscopus sphinx. The sequence goes on along the minus strand of OX453022.1, from coordinate 11,069,141 downwards.
CAATCACGGCCTAGTAATTACCACAAATTACTTTAGCACGCTTCGTCATGGCTCCTAAAATATTACCTATCGCTCATAGCTGACGAGAAAGCCATTATTTTCGCTTTATCTGTTAACTTTGCAAAGAAAATGAATCCTAAGCAAAACCTTACTTTGTTACCTCGAAAATGTAAACAAAGTAATTTCTTTGCTTTGCGTAACACTTGAAATATAAAGTATCAAGACTTTCGGCGGCTTTTTACCGACTCGTGACTCCGAGTTTTTCTCCGTCAACCCTTATTCAGGTTTTAGTGGCAAAGTTCAGTGTATTGCCGAGTACAAAGATGTAGGTTTCGGTAACTTATATATTTATGTGGTTTTTGGTGAAATTCAAGATTATTGTCCTTTGTTTCGGTAAATATTGCGTCGCCTATAGGATTTATGTGTCTGAGTATCGTTTGCTTCTAAAATGGTTGCCTATCCGCCAACGTAGGCATATGAGGGCATTAACTACTCTATTCTCTTTACTTTTCTCTCCCAATTCTCCTTCTTACTTAACTTCTCATTTTCAGTATCTATGTACAAGTCATACTAAATATCTCCGCTCCACTAATAATCGTCTTCTCCAATGTCCTTCTCACCGCTCTGACTTCGTTCACTCTACATTCTTCGTGCAATCTATCCTATTATGGAATGCGCTTCCTCAGGAAATCAGGATGGCTAACAGTCGGCTCGCCTTTAAAAATAAGTTAAGGAAATATTTCCGTGAAAACAATTTAGCAGATTCAGCTCGACTTTGAATTATCTTGATGTTATATATTTATAGTTATATATGTAGGTATGTATAATATATATATTTTATTATATGTATAATGTACATATGTATTTATCAATTTTTTTTATTTTTTATTATATGTAATTATAAGTCCGTAGTACGAAACATATTTTACTACTTTACTGGTGCATCTACCCTATTCTTTGTCTCTGCATTACCCTAAGGTTGTCTGGTAGAGAACGCCTATGGCGTTAAGACCGCCTTTGTACCCTGTTGTGCATAAAGAATTAAATAAATAAATAAATAAATAAATTTATTTTATTCTCATTACCTTAACCTTAGAATAACTACACATAGAAATCTTTTTTGTGTTTTTTTTTGTTTTCGGGTGGAAATCCCTCCGTCTGGGGACGGCGGAGGAGTATGTCGGACTCTTACCGACTAAAACCACACGGTGGCTATCCTTTGCACAAAATAGAGGAGCTCCGGGAACTCCATTGGACCGCGCCGGTGCTCCTCTAGTGCTATGCCTTTGGCACGTCCCGGGAAAACAATATTGTTTCCCCCACAGCAGCTCGCGCCCACCACGTACTACTGTCCTCACCAGGGTCGCTTAATAGACGCCTCGTCCCCCCACTCTTAGCGTCCACGATCCCGAAGGTCCCCCTGCCTGATGTAGCGGCAGGGGATGCGGCCCTTAGCCCTATCTGGGCCTTGCGCCAGGGCGGTTGCCTCCCCGGCACCTCCTTCTCCGAGCGGGATCGGCCCTCTCCCGATCTCGCTCTACGGCCTCCTTCTGAAGCATAACGGTCTTATAGAAGGAAGCCATGGCCCTCCTAGTCCGCGCGTACAATTTGAAGCAACTAAATTGGAGCCAGAAATGGCTCCGTTCAATTCAGCCAGTAATCTGTGGAACAGCTTACGCGCGCCTATGTGTATATGTATTGGCTAACATTTTACGTGCCGCTTGCGGAAATTTGAATGAAACTTTTTTTTTTTTTTTTTTATCACAGGTACAATTTCTTTAGTTTTACTTAACTAGAAAACTCGCCAAACTATCAAGTTTAACGGCGAGATGCGCTCATACATATTATTATGTACCTATACTATCTTACTCTTACGTAAACATGCAACACTTAATTAGCAACAAATAAGTTGTATGATTATAAAATAGTTTACTGTGGATTAACTTCTCGATAACAGAAGAGATTGGCTCTCAAATTTTTTTTTTTTTTTTTGCACTGCCTGGTGACGTCTCCTCGTCATCAAGAAGCAAATCCCTCAGTTTTGATTTTAACAGGCTTTTACTTATTTTAGGCTTTTGCCTAAGTAAGTCTATTTTATTAAATATTTTTGGAACTAAAAATTTTGACATTCTGTCCCCATAATAATTTGTCATCTTCGGTTGAACTAGTTTTTTATCTCTAACTCTTCTTGTATTATATTTATTTGTAACTTCTACTTTATACTCGTCACTGTAGTAGTGTTCTAAACTGATCAAATAATTAACTTTCTTATCTATTGGTAAAATCTTACAAATGGGGAATAACTTATCGTTGTCTTTGTTACATTTTTCTTTAACTTTTTTGCTTACTAGAAACTTAACCAGTCTTTTCTGTAAAATTTTATTTTTATATCTTGTAAGTACGTCATGAACGTTCTTCCGTAGACACTAAGTCCGTAACTGACCAGTGAGTCTGCGAGAACTATTACTCTAGCCTATAACATGTGTTTGGGTATAATAATAAATTATGTGTACACTAGTGTAAAATTATACTTTGATGAGGATCCGAATTGCAAATTCTATTCATCGAAGTAATCCGGAGCCATTTCGCCATTTTAGGCACCAGTCTCCCGCAGTATACTGTAAATTGTATTGTGGTCAGAAATAAATCTTATCTTAATATCTTAATTGCTCCTTCTCCTAGTTCTTGTGATAGCTTGATTAATAGGTATAATTTTTTTTTAAAGTAGGGCTAAACGTAAAGTGATTTAAGTCCTAATTCTTTCAACAAATTCTTGCAAACTTACTTTTTCGCGTAAAACAAAAACGATAATTAATGAGTCCTTCAAGCTCGGATTAATTGAAGAAAAATATAACTCGTTACTTAAAAACTTAAAACCTAGGCAATCCAAATATTTATTAGCCTATGCCCGCGATTTCACCCGCCTGAGTGTCATATATCGCGCACCCCTCGGGAACTGCCCTCCTAGCCAAGTTGACAGTCTATAATTGTCAACGCTAATAGAAAACCATCAAAATCTCATCAAAAATTTAACTAATTTATTACTTACTAAAATGGTGGTGGTGGTGGTTGGTGTTTCATTTTATTCGCAAATGATGTCTGACCTCACATACCAATTAGTTTATTTCTTAAATCGATTAGGTCTGAGCGAATAGAACTAAAAGGCCCGCAGAAAATTAGGTAGGTTTTGTGTAACTATTACTAGCCACAAATAGTGCTCCTTCAGTTTGCTTATTAATTTGCCTAATGTTAAAAGTATACGTAAATATTTGTGAATCTAACAATATTAACGAAAAATCAGCCAAGTGCGAGTCGGACTCACGCAGTAAGGGTTCTGTACCACCAATCGACCTGATACCCAATATAAACTAATATAATTTACGAGAGTTCATCAAAAGACATCAATACATCGTGCGTGAAATATTAATCTTTGCATCTGTTTCTTACGCAGGTGCCACCACATATGTCTATGTTTTTTCTATTTTTAGTATTTGTTGCTAAATAACATAGTATGCACTATAATCAGACCATGTTTGACACTGGTATGTATCACAGTTTTGAAGATAGAACATGAAGAAAAAACGTTGAAAAAATGCATTTTTTTGAGGTTTCTTGTATTGTGTATTTGTCGTGATAGGCACCATAGTAACACATATTCTGTGAAAATTTCAACTGGTTATCTATTACCGTTACAAAGATACAGTACTGTGTCAGACAGACGGACGGATGGACAGCGTAGCGAGAGTAATAGGGTCCCGTTAGCACCCTTTGGGTACGGAACCCTAAAAAACAATGGATGTTTTTACAATACGAAGAGTACATACACAAATATACAATACATAACATCAAGCCTGTATTCCCAGAAGGGGTGGGCAGAGCTTTAGGTGTTTATTATAGGTAGCTGGTACACCCATACTTCGCCAGTCCCTGTAACAGGGGGCGAGCCTATTGCCTATTGCCACCGGGCACAAATTTTCTAGGAAATCGCAAAAACCTTTTCGATAATAATTTATTCTACAGACATTTTACGATTACTAAAAAGCGGTTACCATGTCTAAAAGCACTTAGGGTAGACAAAAAATTAAAGAAAAAATCAAAGGTATATACCATTTGAATTTTTATTTGCCAACAGTTATGCAAGGCCCTTAATATTAAGGGCAACCAATTTATATTTCAAACAATTTTTAGGAAAAATCAGCTTTTTTTGGAAAACAAATTGATGTTTGAGTTACGTTGGCGGATAATGATTTTGTTGTATTTGGGTTTAAAAGTACTTAAGCAACGTGTTAATATATATATATAATAACTAAAAACCTCTTAACAGGTCAATGTACTCATCAGTATGAACAACTTTTACTATGGGACCAACCCCGAAATCGTAAAAAAAAAAACTGCTGATCCCTACATTTTGTCGATTCATGTGAACAAAAATATAGGGGAAAGCTCGGACGAATAAACAACTTTTTTTAATTCGTCCAAGGGGGTTGTAGAATACAGGACCGAAAAATAGCGATTAAAGTAATTCAAAATACCCACATCTCGTTTTCTGTATTTTATTTTATGGACAAACTGTAGATACTGACGTCACACAGGTTAAATATCACCCGTGACGTCACAGGGGCGTAACCCAGATAGGGTTCGTAACCTATTGATACAGTTTACGGTATCGTATGCAAATTTTATTAGTTGCATGGATATAGGTTTGGAGTATGTATTGTATGTTAAACGGCTATAGTTGTTGCTGAAAATTCAAAGATAAAAGCATATTCCTGAAACAACATAATATACAGGACTTTAGGTATTATTGCGATATTTTCTTCTAAGAAAACGCTACGATTGCCATTACGATTGCCATTTTAGCAAAATTAGTTTATCTTTTTGTAGCGGTTTTGTAAGTTGGAAGGAGTCATTCGTCACAATATCAGCTCGTAAACATCATTTATTATCATTTTATTACAGCAATATTCATTGCTTAGTGCATAGTTGTCGACAAAACGGATCGTTAAAACATACTAAACGGTATTTGTTTTATAATAATTATGGTTATAGGTATAGGTGGTGTAGGTCTATAGGTATTCTATTTATTGACGGTAAATAGATTGGACATGCTTATAAATTATATTAAAAATTGTTTAGTTATTACTGTAGGTATATTATGTTATGTTATGTTATTTAATTAAATTATGATTGTATGCCTCAATGGCGGGACATGGCTGATTATTAATAATTATTATTATTAATAATTTGTATACATCTTATGAACCTGTGATCCACAATAAATGAATTAGAATTTGAATACGAAGCAATTAACATTGAAATCAGCATGATTGCTGAACTTTTGCGACTTGAGATGAGACTTTGAGATGACCTGGAGGCATTTGGAGATTGTAAAGGGGATGTCGATCGTCAGACTCCTGCTTGTATTTTCTATTGAGCAGGCTACATCTTGACAGATAATCTAGGTGGTAATAATATTCTGTATATCACTACAAAAACCTTTTAAAAAAACCTGATAAACACTAAAAATACCTGTGTACACAAATAAACATTTTGATTTGATTTGATTTGATTTGACTATGACGAGACTTCACCCTTATTTTTTGTTATTTCGTGGAAAATAAAATATTAAAATCCTGCTTTTTAGACTACACTCTAAGAACAAAGTTATAATAAATTCATGTTTTGATCGGCAGAAGTCAGAAGATATTAAAGCCAAAATTTCCTTCTATCCTTAAACAGTCTTGACATAGGATATAAATGATTCTGTAACATGGAAAATACTTGGAAAAGCACTTGAAAAATGATCGTACGTATATTTTTGGTTTTTTTTTTCTTAGAATGTGAGAATTCATAATGCCTTGATGTACATAGCACAATATTTGGTACAGCCGTGGGGGACACAATCTTCTATACTATAATAAAACTGTAAAGGTCGAAAAGTCTGTACATTGAGTATTTTTTCGCGAAAATCGGCTAGGGGGACTAGAAATAAGCTATAGAACACGAATCAATCGTTTAAAAAATTTATGTCTGTCTGTCTGTCTGTCTGTCTGTCTGTTTGTTACCTCATCACGTGAAAACGGCTAAACGGATCGTAATGAAACTTAGCATTTGTATTGGTATTAGTCTAACTTAAAATATAGGGTATGTTTTATCTGAATCGGTTGAGTAGATCCAGCGATACAGCTTGACCCCTCTATTGTATTAAGTTGCATACAAAGTAGAGGTCATGATTGTTGGTTGTTTGCAGATTCCTAAAAATACAACTAGATTTCGTTAGTATTATAGATAACATAGTCAGCCCATTACTGTCCCACTGCTGGTGAGCATGGACCTCTTCTCGGAATGAGAAGAGTTAAGGAACTGGATATTGTTAGTGTAATAGATTAAATTATCTAAACATAATCAGTCAATTACTGTCCCACTGCTGGGCATGGACCTCTTCTTAGAACGAGAAGAGTTAAGAAAATAGAGAATAACATAGCATAATCAGCTCATTACAGCTGTCCCACTGCTGGGTATGGGCCTCTTCTCAAAATGAGAAGAGTTATTGATCACGATATTGTTAGCATTATAGAATAACATAACATTATCAGCCCATTACTGTTCCATTGCTGGGCACGGGCCTCTTCTTACAATGAGAAGAGTTAAAGAACTGGATGTGGTTATTGTTATAGAATTACATAACATAATCAGCCCAATTACTGTCCCTCTGCTGGGCACGAGCGTCTTCTCAGAATAAGAAGAGTTTAGGGCTAATTCCATTACCATGGCCGGTTGGTTGTACAAACAAAATATAGAATGGTAGGTGAATAGTGTAATCGTTTGAGTAGGCACTTATGTATATTAGAAGACATTGTGTTCATAAATATGACAGGATGTTATTTTCCGACATCCACGCGGACGAAGTCGCGGGCACAGCTAGTGTTTTATAAATCTACATTTTAATTTTTTCGTGTTTCTTTTGTGTCCCCTAGTTTCTGGCAAATTAATAATTTATTTCTTTTCTTTCTTTTATATTATACAATACGAAACAATACTCTTTATTGTACTAAAAAACACTCATTATATAGTCTTCAATACGATTTTAGGTAAGAGCTCGTGGCCGAACCAATTGTGATAGGAGAGGCAAAAGCTCACAGACTCCGTTGGCTTGGTCACATGGAGAAAATGGGAGAAGATTGAGATGCGAAGAGAGCCTACCTGGGTGGAAAGGGCGACGCCTAGTCGGTCGCCCCAGATATCGCTGGAGCGATACGGTGGAAGACGATCTTCTGAAGATTCGAACCAGGGATTGGCTGGATACTGTCAAAGATTGCTACAAGTGGCATTCTCTCGTTTCGGAGGCCAAGACATATTTTGGGTCGCTGAGCCAGCAAAGTAAGTAAAGTGTTTTGGTACATGCTTTTCTAAAAGTCATTTTTGGCAGAAAAGATAGTCCTTTACTGAGATGAAAAACCCTTAGCTCGTAATTTAATTTGTGTTTGGCAAAGTTAAAATACTTGTATTTGTTTGAAGACAGTTTACTTTCTAGGGTTCCGTACCCGTATTACTAATCCGACCCCGTCTGTCCGTCCATCCTTCCATCTTTCTGTCACATGTGTATCTTTTTAACCGACTTTAAAAAAAAGGAGGAGGTTCTCAATTCAACTGTATTTTTTTTAATGTTTGTTACTTCAGAACTCCGTCATTTATAAACCGATTTGGATTTTTTTATTTTATTAACGGCCAAAATTAATATCCAATCTATCCACGATTTACCCTACTACAGATAGAAATTTGACATATTTTGTATGGACCTTATGTCAAATTCCTATCTCCAGTAGGGCAAATCGTGGATAGATTGGATATTAATTTTGGCCGTAAGAGGATATACTTTCAGATTGATCCCATTTTTAATCTAGTTTTGATAATGAGATCCATGTGGAATTGACGGAACTCCTCAAATATTATAGATTTATATATAGCGATTATGGTAGTTTCATAAATAAATCAAGCACTAAATGATACTTACTGAATGCAAATTCAGAAAGTATCATATAGTGAAGATCTGATGAAGATCTTCGGAGATAAAGAAGGAAACTCTTCATTAGATGACAGCAAATCATCGGGGATTGCAGCAATCGCTTGTCTTTCTATTGTAAATGTCACTAAAAATAGAAAAATAAAATAAACTTGAAAAAAAGTGAAAACCGACTTCAAAAAGGATAAAATATTTTGTGTGAAACAGTTTAGGAAGTCGGTGCCAATTTTTTCTTAAATCAAACCGAATCAAAGGCACCTACTTCCTAAACTGTTTCACAAAAATTATTTTATTCTTTTTGAAGTCAGTTTTTACTTCTTTTAAAGTTTATTTTACTAACCGTAATAGGGAGCTACTTGAAATTTTCAAAGAACTTGGTTTACTATAGATTTTTTCATAAAAAATACTAAAAAGAATAAAATATGGTATGGAACCCTTTTGTGCGAGTCCAACTCGCACATGGCCTGTTTTTTTTGCTTTTAGTTTAGTTTATTCAAGTAATCGTTAAAACATGATCGTCTTTGTCAACATCATCATCATTTCAGCCTACAGACGTCCACTGCTGGACATAGGCCTCCCCCAAAAGGCCCCCCTTTTGGGGGAGGCCTATGTCCAGCAGTGATATATGCCATAATCGCCACGCTTGGCGGGGGGATTGGCGATCGCAGTACACGTTGGTTGGTTACATACTCAGAGAACGCTACTGCCCATCCACTGGTGAATCCCTAACGCTGGGTTCCTATAATTTGCTTTTACTGACGACGGCTCGTTTTTCCTTGAAAAAACTTCAAACTTAATGTCAATATTTGACGTTTTTTAAGGAAAAAACGAGTGACCGTCGGTAATGGTAGATTATAGGAACCAGGCGTTAGTCGCCTTTTACGAACCATGAGAAGATATAAGGATACGTCTTTGTAAAATCCTTTAATAAGGAAATCCCTTAGAAAAATTTATTTAAAAGAATATTTTCTGTGTAAACTTCAACCGAGAATAGATTTCCGGATATTGGCGAAAAATCTGATAAATGTCGGATGACCCAGTTCACGGGAAATGGCGTTATGATTGATGCTAAAAACTTGACTGAATTTCAAATATAAAGGAATCTTTCGTTCTAAAAAGATTAGTTTAGGAGATTAAATTAAAAGATTATAAATAATTACTTTATGGTTTTCCCATAAAATATTGTGAATCCAATTTTACAATAGATCTAATCGTATTAGACTTTGTTTGCTTTTTAAAAGTTTATTTACAGTATTTTTGATTGAATAAAAAAAACCCTATATTGTTTTTCTTATAGTTTATGATGTCGAAACAAGCTAAAGGCCCACCTGATGTTAAGCGATTACTTTTGACCATAACAACTGCAATACCACCTAGGTTGTTGCCTAAATGGAACCGCTAGGTGCTTTCACCAAACCGAGACATGAAGATGGAAAGTCTCATGTGATTGTAATTTCACCGGCACCCGTACTCTTCAGACTGGAACCCAACAACGCAAGCAAATTTAGCAGCAGAAATAGGTATTGTGCTAGTACTTCCCCGGATCTTTCACAAGAAGCTCTGCTACTTCAAAAATATTAACTATTATTTGGAAACAGGTAGGTAGTATGTATAACGTAAAGCCGTATAATAAACAACCGCTTTCTTTTTATAGGTTTCCAAAATAATACCTACCTCTGATTTATTTAAAAAACTATTACGCAAGTCATAACTTCGGGGTCCTATTATGAAAGGTTTTATTTCTAGTAAAGTTTATGACTTTTCGGGGTTCCTTACATAATATAAAAGTGAAAAGAACCCGCAAAGAACCCAGTCTATATGACGATCATAAAATATTTGACTAACAAATAAAAAGTTGACTTCGGCGACCGTCAAAAATAATATTATATGTAGATATAATACATATTTTTACAGATAGCAAGGCATGTAAAACAAATGTCGATACGAACATAACGAAGCTACCTAAAGTCTATGACAATCCAATTTATACAGTATGTAACAAAAACCGTGTTGTCCCTGTGACCTACGTTATCAAAATTAATATTCATACGTAAGGACACAACTCATTAGGAAAACTTCAATAAAAATAATCAAATTAATTATTAAACAATGACTTAATATTTAATTTGACTAATTTTATTGATATAGTCACTGAGTGGGTGAGTTTTGAGTGATATAATCACTTTCAATTTACAATTAATAATGATTTAGTTTTTCCAAATGAGTTGTGTCCTTACGTATGAATATCGATTCTGATAACATGAGCTCACAGGAACAACAAGGTTTTTATTACTATCTGTATAATTTCGGATTAGAAACCATATTGAACAAGACACAAACATCAGTTTCCTTTGCAACGTAAATATTTTTAAGACCTTTATAACTGATTTTTATCATTATAAATTAAACTTAGTTTTTGGTGTAGCGAACGTCCCACCAGCGCCATCTAGCTAGTCTATGGGTCAACTTGGGGGTGACGTTTTAGCAGCACTGCTCGCAGGCATTTTCTATAGTCGCTAACTGATCGCGCACACCGCCGCGTACGCAAATTACTGCTGCGTCGAAATCCTTGGTTTACTACTATTGTGAACCATCTCCACTCTGGAGCGCAATATTCCCGCATATACACAACTACAAATCTAGCCTAGATACGTCAGTGCTTTGTGATCGAATACTGGTGGCCACCACGAAGAAGGAATCAACGGAACCTGCTGAAGATCTCAAGCTGCAGCCAGAAGCAATCCGGTAAGCCAATTACAGATTTGCCAGTTGGCTTTGTTGTTGGATGACCCCTCAAATTCTTTCACATAGGCTAGATAGAATAGACGAAATTGGACTGACACGCATCCTCGTGTTGGTCGCATAAGTTCTCATCCCCGCCACTGGAGTACGACTATTTACACGCCTGCTCCAACAGTTTTCACGTACGGAAAGTTGAAATTTGTGTATGTATGGTAATTACATTAATTTATTTTTTGGATTGACACAGATATTATAAAGGCTGCTGTCTCGTAAACTAAAATAAAAAAGAAAAATCGTACACTAAAGAAAGACTTATTTTAATATGTAATGCAAGCCTTTTTACTAAGAGTATTTTTTTTTATAAATTGCTACTAAGCACTTTATGTCCACAAAAAGCGAGTATATTGTTACGAGCTGGGGGTTCGTATATAGATAGAAAGCCGATTAAATGCGTAGAGAACACTTTATTACTGAACAATTACACTGAATCGCTTATTAACACACAAAGTTACTAGTTAAATCGCTCCGAATATCGCTTCGATGTTATCGCTTGTATCGCTTGATCCAAACTGAACTCCAACTGAACTCTCTGGCGCTCAGCTGCGCCGTTTATATAGGCCGCGAGTCGTGGTACTGGAAAGTCCTCGAACGTCACCTATCCTTGTCATAAGATAACTCTTTCTCACTTGCACATTCTCGAAATAGAAAGTTCTCGAACCTCGTCGAACCTCATCTATCCTCTATCTCACTCACTCACTTCTAGAATGGAATGTTCTCGAAGCTTGTCGAATCTCGTCTATCCTTGTCTTATATTAGCTCTATCCTGCTCACTCTCTTCCAGAAGGTTCTTCGTCTATCCTTGTCTGATATTTAGCTCTATCTCGCTCACTCATCAACGATTTTACATGTGGGTGTCAAATGGCCATAAGGGGTCCTGAAAACGCCTGAAAATGGGTTTTCAGGAAATGTCGGCATCGGATTTGTTGGCTCCTGAAACGGCCTGAAAACATGTTTCAGGCGCCTGAAAACAACGGCAACTTACTCAAAATTTCGATTCTTTGGTATGTGATAGAGCCTCCTCTGATACGGACTGAAAATGCATTTCAGCCTGCTGAAAACGTCTCTAAGTCCAGGAAAATCGAGGTTGAAGTATTTCCGTCCACTCTGCTTAACCCTCCGTCGTAACACTACCCCCTCCTAAGACATGCTCGTCCCGAGCATCATTATCTCCGTAGTACCGGGCCAGTCGATCAATGTGTACAATCTTCGGTTGATTGCGTCCGTCCTTTCGAATTCAGTAGGTGACATCTTTGATCTTCGTGACGGCCCATCCAAATAAAGTTTGCACCCTCCAGGGTCATACGTCTTGATCTCTTCGTCAGTGGGCGAGCTCTTGGTCTTCTCGTCGACGGGCGTGTTGGACTCCTCGGCGCTGCTTTCTTCCTTGAGCTTCACGCTGCCCTCGCCGTGCTTCTTGTCTGAGGAAGCCTTCTTGTTCTTCTTTGCTGGTGGCCCCGCGTCTTTGGCAGTAGGTGCCTTCTTCTGTGCAGGTGGTGTGAGTGCTTTCCGCTTGACGGGCGTGGCCTTAGCGTTGACATTCTTAGCCAGCGCACCCTTGCGGCCTCTTGCCACGAGTGCCGGTGCTGCTGCCGCTGTCCGCCCACGCTTCGACTTGAGCTCCTGCTCGGACTCCTTTGTATCGCTTCCGGACTCGTTCTCGCTCTCATTCTCCGACTTTTTACTTTCTTCTTCGCTGTTTGACTCTGCTTTTCGACCGTGACTCAGGTTACTTGGCCATCCCTTCTTGCCCTTGACCTTGCGGCCGCGCTTGGCGGGCTCGCCATCGGAGCGGCAGCGGCTCAGCGACTTGTGGCGCTGTGTGGCGCCCACCACTCCCTTGCCCACCTCCGGGTAGAAGTTGCTATCGTCCTCCTCCGACCCGCTCGGGTTGAACGTGCCATCTGTATCTTCTGAGTCATCTTCAGTTTTTTGACACATATTAACTTCATCTTCACCTTCATTTGCTTCATCGTCCAATTCTTGGCTCTTCTCGGCTTCATCTTGTTCGGATGTGTCTGCTTCACTAGCGATACCTTGATCAACCTTAATCTCTACCTCATCTTGTTTGTTTTTATAAGAGGGATGAAGTTTCTTCAATAATGCTCCTTCTTGATCAAGTACCTTCTCCAATCTACGGAACCGCTCTTCCCGCCTTGCAGCTAGTTCGCGTGCATGCGCTTCCCACCTTGCAGCTAGTTCGCGTGCATGCGCTTTCCGCCTTGCAGCTATCTCTTCCTGCCTTGCGGCTAGCTCTTCCTGCTTTCTTGCCATTTGCTGCATCAAATTGAATAAGCTGGCAATGTCGTTATTCCCACCTTGAGGCTGAGGTCCCTGTTGGACGACCTCCTCCTGACTCATAGTTCTTGATGCGTCCTGAGCTGTCTGTCTCGCCGTTAACTGTCTCGTCTGCATCCGACTCGGCGTTTCGTTACCAGCTGGTTCCTCCTCTCTTGGCGTAATCGGCATTTTCTATCCCACTTCTGACACCAAATGTTACGAGCTGGGGGTTCGTATATAGATAGAAAGCCGATTAAATGCGTAGAGAACACTTTATTACTGAACAATTACACTGAATCGCTTATTAACACACAAAGTTACTAGTTAAATCGCTCCGAATATCGCTTCGATGTTATCGCTTGTATCGCTTGATCCAAACTGAACTCCAACTGAACTCTCTGGCGCTCAGCTGCGCCGTTTATATAGGCCGCGAGTCGTGGTACTGGAAAGTCCTCGAACGTCACCTATCCTTGTCATAAGATAACTCTTTCTCACTTGCACATTCTCGAAATAGAAAGTTCTCGAACCTCGTCGAACCTCATCTATCCTCTATCTCACTCACTCACTTCTAGAATGGAATGTTCTCGAAGCTTGTCGAATCTCGTCTATCCTTGTCTTATATTAGCTCTATCCTGCTCACTCTCTTCCAGAAGGTTCTTCGTCTATCCTTGTCTGATATTTAGCTCTATCTCGCTCACTCATCAACGATTTTACATGTGGGTGTCAAATGGCCATAAGGGGTCCTGAAAACGCCTGAAAATGGGTTTTCAGGAAATGTCGGCATCGGATTTGTTGGCTCCTGAAACGGCCTGAAAACATGTTTCAGGCGCCTGAAAACAACGGCAACTTACTCAAAATTTCGATTCTTTGGTATGTGATAGAGCCTCCTCTGATACGGACTGAAAATGCATTTCAGCCTGCTGAAAACGTCTCTAAGTCCAGGAAAATCGAGGTTGAAGTATTTCCGTCCACTCTGCTTAACCCTCCGTCGTAACAATATTTTGACGTAATAAATGTACGAGTAAATGGACTTAATACGGTTGAAGTAATCTCAAACCCGTTAGGTTCACAAGGCGAAGACTACACGACTTGAACCTTTTTGATTTAGCGGCCATATTGCGACAAAATGTACGGTCGGCCTATAAAAACCTTCACCACTTTAGGAGTTTACATTTTCCACCTTAAAGTTAAATGTTTGTTTTGTAAACCATACAATCTAAGTAGCAATAAACAAACATTATTGTTTGTTGTTGTACTAATAAAAAAAAAAATGCATAAAGCCCAAGATCCTAACACAAGTAATAACCCTTATAATGTAATTTTAATAAAACATACAAAATACCTATCTCGTACAAATTCAATGCATATTATTTGATTGCCGAACCCATTCCATAGCGTAGAGGCATCCCTATTAGCCGCATTGAGCTCACCCATTAATGGCCACTTGTACTACATTGCTAGGGTTGCCAATTAGGTGCCATTTATTGTGCACGACAAAGAATTTTGAGGAAACAGTGTGGTATAATAGAGCAACTTTATTTTTGTCCCGTATGGATTTTACTAACTTTTCAACATTATTTCTAGGTGCATAAAAGTATGGCTGACCCCCGGTATTTAATAGTATATGATGGCAAAACGAGCTGAATGCCTACCTGGGGTTAAGCGGTTACCTTTGCCCATAACAACTGCTACACCACTTAGGCTGTTGCCCAACGGCCAAAATTAATATCCAATCTATCCACGATTTGCCCTACTGGAGATAGAAATTTGACATAAGCTCCATACAAAATACGTCAAATTTCTATCTCCAGTAGGGCAAATCGTGGATAGATAGGATATTAATTTTGGTCGTTAATGATACCGCAAGTCGGTTCGCCAAACTGAGACATGAAGATGGAAAGTCTCATGTGATTGTTATTTCACCGGCACCCGTACCCTTCGCACTGAAACCCAGCAATACAACCATCACTGTTTGGCGGCGGAATTAAGTACTTTACTCAATATCTCTCTCGACTTACCGTTTCAGATTACATAACTCTTATTTTTGCATTTTAAAAGATCTACAATGTCAAGATCGTGTAAAAAAATGTTTATTATTCTGCGTCGTAGAGACACGTGAATTGAAAATGCATTTATTTTTCTGCGAGGGACATATCCGTGTCATCTACTATAAAGCATTTTAACCCTATTCAGTTCTCATACAAAGCGAGATATTACTCCAGCTATGGAAATGACATCAACACTACTTCTGATTGCTTTCGCAAATTGTATGAGTATTAGCATTGTGATTGCTTATTATCACTTTCAATTAAGGCTGATGTAGTACACTTACTTACTCCTCTGGCTCAGCGACCCAAGGTGAGTCATGGCCTCCGAAACGAGAACTCTCCACTTTCCTCGATCTTGCGCGATATCTCGCCAGTTGGTAGCTTGAAGCTCACGTAGATCAGTCTCCACAGCATCTCCCCAGCGATATCTGGGGCGACCAACTGGTCTACGTCCGGTTGGTTGGCCCAGATACGCTTTCTTGGCTCCTCGATCTTCCCCCATGCGTTCGACGTGGCCGAGCCATCGCAAACGTTGCGCCTTGATTACGCCAATGATATTAGGCTCGTCCACTAGCTCTTCGATTTCGGCATTCTTCCGGACTCTCAGCGTACCATGCTGTGTTTTTGTCGGCTCCAGGATTTTACGGAGTACCTTCCTTTCTGTAACCAAAAGCTTGTCCTCCTCCTTAAGCGTTAGTGTCCAAGCCTCACAACCGTATATTAAAATTGGTCTTATAACGGTTTTGTAAATGCACAGTTTGGTTTTCCTACTGAGAAGCTTGGACACTAGCACCTTGTGTAGGGCTGCACTGCATCGCAGGGTGTTTTGGGTGCGAATCTGGATTTCTGCATCCCGGGTATTCGTATCTGTTACAGTGCAACCAAGGTATTTAAATTTGGCCACCCCCTTAAATGTGACATTGCCATCATGTAGTACACGATATCACTAAATTATGCTCACTACTTGAGTGATCAGCGGTGACACTGCGTGTACGTGTGAGCTCGCTCGCCGGTAACCTTGTGCGAGCGCGTGAATGCAATAGGCCTTTCAGTATATTAAAAAGTACTCTGTGGCAGCCGAGAGACTACCCGTTCCACACGCGGCGCGCCGCGCACGGCCCCGCGCTCGCCCCGACCCGCACACATAGCCGCAAGCAATTTTACGAGCACACATGCTTAAGTGTCGCTTCTTGTCGTAAGTATATATTCTATGGTGATACATCATTAACGGCCAAAATTAATATCCAATCTATCCACGATTTACCCTACTAGAGATAGCAATTTGACATATTTTGTATGGAGCTTATGTCAAATTCCTATCTCTAGTAGGGCAAATCGTGGATAGATTGAATATTAATTTTGGCCGTAAGTGATACTGATATACAGGCTTATCACTAAGTGATGTTCAATTGAATTACACATTATTCAGTGACTAGTCCATCTTGATTTGATATTTTGCTGTGTCTGCAAAGCCCACGGGACCCCTTTATCATTTTTGCAACTGGCTACCTTTTACGGTTAAAAAGATACTGGCCTGTGACAGACAGACGGACGGATGGACGAACAGACGGTGTTGGCAAAGCAATAGGGTGCCGCTGGCACTCTTTGGGTACGGAAAAATTTTTTTTTTTTTTTTTTGTAATGAACGCAATCCGTGATGGACTAAGAGCTGACGACCAAAAAGCTCAGGTAATGTTATCGTCTATGAAAATTAGGTAACGAAAACTGTCGATCTGGCAGGCCGCACTTGGTGGATTCAGAAGTTATGCGGTCGAAAAAAAAGTCGATAAAGTATCGTATTAGTTTTTTGTTGTAAACTGAATAATCTAAGTGTTCAGCAATGTTCTCTCTAGGAAAACAAGTCAATCGTTTGGTGGAAAGCTGTCTACAACCTTAATTATAATCAGCGAAAAATAAATTGCCTGCCTCATTGGTCTAGTGGTTGCAAGCGCGACTGCTGAGCGTGGGGTCCTGGGTTCGATTCCCGGGTCGGGCAAAGTGTTATTGGGTTTTTTCGTTAGGAAATTCTCAGTAGCAGCCCGGAGTCTGGATTTGTGTCCGGTTAATGGCAATTGGCTCGCCCCCTATTACATGGGACTTATAACATAACTGGTGAAATGTGGGTGTAAAACACCTCTGCCTACCCCTTCGGGGAAATACAGGCGTGATGTTATATATATTTATGAAAAATAAAATAAGATAATAGTATCGTTTTTTTTACCAATAGTTTATTTATTACAGGAGCTAAAAAATCAACCCAAAATTGTGGTGGACACAAGTTGTTTTTTTAATTTAAAATTACGACACGCGATTTTTTTTATAAAAGTACCGTCATTAATTTTTATTGCAAACTGTTCCGCTAATACTCTCAAATTCCATTATCTGTGGCTGTAGGTACTATTACCAAATTTTTTTTTGGCTGATTATAATTAAGGCTGGCGACGTCTATCCACCAACCGATTGAGTTAAATTTTTTTTTTCGTTTTATGAGGAACGTAGCATAACAGTTTGCAACAGTTATGAATGACGATACTTTTATTAAAATGAATCTCCCCACTGCATAAATCCTGAATCCACCAGGTGCGACCTGCCAGATCGACTGTTTTCACAAAAGAGACCTTCAGGTAAGTAATTACCCAGTTTCATCGACGAAAAAATTATCAGAGCTTGTTGCTCGTTATCTCTCTGTACATAATTCATTTTCACTCCAAAATTTCAAAACTTCTAGAACTCCTATAAAATATGAATCTGTGTACTTATTATAAGCCACCCAGAATACATCAAGAATTAGCCCCGAGTTTCTTTATCCGTCGATTATTCATGCTCATATTTTCCTCTTAACATATAAAGAAACCCTACAAACAGCTACATACGAAAACAAAGTGACTTTCGATCAACTTCGTCGTCATGGAAGATCAAAGGGATCGCAATACTCACAAAACGAACGAGTATTTCAAACTCTTACAGTTCAGTTATCTTTGCAATTCGTACAATATGCTATATACTGGAACATGACAATGAAGTACTCATTTGTACTTGTTCGAAGTGTATCAGAGGCAAAGTACAAATTATTCTAAACAGTATAACAACTACGTACTAAACGCTCCTATTCGAAATTCTTATCCAATTTTTTTTCTGTGGCGTAGGCAACTACAGGTTAAATGCCGCAGTTTTTAGGGTTCCGAAGTCCTACAAGGAACCCTTATAGTTTCGTCATGTCCGTCCGTCTGTCCGTCTGTCCGTCTGTCCGTCTGTCCGTCTGTCCGTCTGTCCTAATCCTTTACAGCTTAATAACTTCTACAGTTATAAACGTAAGTAAATGAAATTTTCTTAAAAAATAGTTTACATATAGATCTCAATTTTAAAAGAATAAAAAAATAGTTTTTCTGTATTTTAGGGGTGGCGTCCATACATGTGAAATGGGGAAAATTTTTTTTTTTCGCTGCACCCCCTCGTTTGGGATATCATTGAATAGGTCTACTAAAATGAAGGTAATGTTTGATACACCACTTTTTTATCAGGTGTACCATCTGCGAAATATAGACCGCCAAAGTGGCTTGCAATGTGTCCCCCCCCCCTGCCATTTCTAAACTATGCAATGTAGAAACTTATAATCTTCCACATTGATAGATCTTTATGAAAACTCTCTTTTAAAATTATTTCGAGTATAATGTGATTATAATTTTTTGAGTTATAGAGAGAAAACTGAAAAATACTTAAAACGTCCTAGTTCAAAGGTCATTGACCTTAGAGAAAAATGATCATAGCAAATAATGCTCTTTTAGCTACTTTATATTTGAAAAAATCACAAAAAGTATTTTTATCGCTAGATGGCGCTACTAACAACACGCTCTGAGTCGCGAATGCTGCCGATTATTGCAAAAACTAAAATAGCCATGATTAATATTCGATTTGATTCGTTTGTAATTACACCTACTTAAGGAACCCTATAATACTGAGCATGGCCCGACATGCTCGTGGCCGGTTTTTTTTAAATAAACGGAATTGTGATATTTTTATTTTTAATTTTATTAGTCTGATTTTATTTTAATATTAATTATATTATATTGTACTTAATTTATCCCTTTTATTTTGGAATTAGTTGACATTTGTTTTGTTTATTAATTTGTATCTTTGATGTGACATTTATTTATAATTATTTTTTGTGTTGGCCTATATAAGGGTGTAAATTGCCTGAATAAAGTTGATTTTATTATTTATTATTGTTATAAATTCGGCGTAATTGAAATACTTCTTTAAGATAACTGTACGATGTCAAAGATTCAGTCACAAATCCAATTTGATTTATTCCCGAAGAGAAGCAGCGAGATGAATTAAATCTTGCCGAGTCGAACGCTGCGATCTTGATAAAGGGGCCTTCAATCTTCCTTGTTTTATAGGAGAAAGGAAGGGAACTGTGAAATAGGAAGTAAGAAAACGAATATGGAGATCAGTATCTGCTTTCCTACTGTGTTTGAGTTTCTTGTTGACATAGAAAAACTGATAGATAAATAGTAAGAAAATCAAAGATTAAATCCGGTTAAACTTTGTTTTATTAAAATCAAAGATATTTAAAAGTACAGATATGTTACTTACGCTCGAAATCTGAAGACTCGAAAACGTGCCAATTAGTACGTTTTTCTGTTAATCCACGTCAAGTAAGGCGACGAGCGTGACCGGTGACAAAAAAAAAACTGTCGTGTGTGTACAGGTACTATTATTGATCGAAGGTGTACAGAAAGTGTTCAAATTATGGCGCGAAAGTAACTTGAAGTAACCAACTTACTCACTTTGTACTATGTGTATTGTCCTGCCGTGCGTACGGAACATTTTTTTTGGTTGTTTTGTTGGGGTATGACATATCTATACTTTAAAAAATCATTGAAGTAAATATATAGGTACCTAGTAAAATAATATGCATGATCAAATATATGCGTGTGTAAGTATATACTCTTGTGAATGTGTTGGCAAGCAAGCTTTATTAGAATACTAGTTAATTAGAAATCTGTCTATTGATAATCCAATTCTGATCACCAAGTTTTCGTGACCATACTTGGAACTTGTGCGATTATAGATGTTACATTTGTTTTCCTTTCCTGTTAATACAGTCGATACCAGAAATTTTCGGAATCCCCATAGAAATAGATAGACTGTAACAAAATAATTGGCCTTATGTTATGATGATAATAATATTATTTTTGACACCAAACAGTAATGCTTGTATTGCTGGGTTTCAGTGCGAAGGGTACGGGCCTGTGAAATTACAATCACATGAGACTTTCCATCTTCGGGTCTTAGTTTGGCGAACACGATTTGAAATACCTACTACCTACTACACATTTAGGCAACAGCCTAGGTTGTTTTCCAGTTGTTCTAGGCAAAGGTAGCCGCTTAACATCAGGTAGAACTTTTGCTCGTTTCGCCATCTTTACTATCTATATATAAAAAAACATCAGCAAGTTTATTTTTTTCATTTAAAGTCCTTTGTACTAATGCTTCGCAAATACGAATCTTCTTCTATCGTTTCGACACGAGCTACATAATGATTATAGCTCATGCCGTGGGGAAAAGATTAGCCAGTCAGCAGGTTGGTAGCAGGGCTGACTGCCCAAGGTGTGCCGGACGATCAATTAAATATCTTTACTCGTGGAGGCTCTTTTAATGCAATCAATACGTAATCAATAGTTTTCGAACAGGAAAAATAACTCATCTGCTCGTATGGGTATAATGTTTTAATTGTGCAAAAGTGGTTTTTTTACTGCTTCATTATCTTTTGCACTTGTCTCTAATTCGATTCATTTTTTCCGCAAACACGGTGTCATTCGCATAATACATTTAATCTTCCCGAGTGACACGCATCTCATTTGATAGCACCCTGTTAATTCACTATTACGTCACATGTCGCCTCATGTCGTGTCGGTGAAATGGATACTGTAATTGCCACTTACTTTTATACAAATGTAGGAACATTCTATGTTCACTCGACCAAACGGAATCATGATCCACCATAAACTTAATTTTATACAAACATTCTAATACAATTAGGTCTAATTTCGAAATTAAATTATGCGGAACGACAGTTAATTCGAAATTCAAAACATATTTCCAGTTCCATCAAAAACGTTTTTTTTTCCAATTTTTTATCTATTGCATTCATAACAAAGCTCAAAATTGCATAGACATCTGACTTGCATTAAAGCAGTTTCCATAATATTCGAAATGTCCGTGCAGCACGACTGTAATGAGAAGAAAATTATGTTTTGACAATTTCATACGAATTATCGGCTGAGTGGGTCATGATTTCTATTGGTCGACTGTACCTATAATTTATACAAAATAAATTCCGCAGTAGTATAAACCGGTTTTATAATTTCCATTATATCATCGTAAGCCTCCTATCGTAGGGTACGTATTATTGCCATAATTACCATAACTGAAGCGGATAATATTCTATTAAATACCTAACATCCTTAAGCAACCCATTATTGTCCCATTGCTGGCCATAGGCCTGTTAGAAGGAAATGCGGGGAGAGCAATATTTGAAAATTAGGTATTTGAAGAAACTATCGCCGTCGCTTTGCGAGCGCTCGGTCTCAAATAAGTTCAATAAGGACAACTGCAGCTCCGACTAAACGAAGTAAAAAAAGTAAAATTCGTGGTTTGGCTCTCGACTATTTTCTCTTCCGAAACTGGACTAATTTAAAAGATATTTTATAAACTGAATAAAAAGAATATGTACTGTGTTGTTATTTTTTTTTTTTTCTTACTAAGGCGTCTGTAGACAGCGGTCTAAATAGGCAATGTTGAGAATATTTGAGGGCTTCTAGAAATAATTTTTCAACAATAACAAAAACATGGGACATAGAAAAAGTTGATATTTATTTTACTTTAAAAATCATTGCTATAAGCCATAAATATTTATTTATTTATTATATTCTTTATTGTACATTACACCAAACGAAAACAAAGACAATAATTTACAGAAAGATTAAGTAAGTACAATGGGCGGTCTTATTGCACAAGGCAATCTCTTCCAGACAACCTTTGGATGGACTAGAAGAATGGGAACCGATTGTGGGTAGGTACGGTGTAAAAGTAGGTACGTTTCGTACATAATATACCTACATAAATATAATAATATAAAATACATGGAATTTACTTAAATAAGTATGAGAAATATATATCATATAATATACTAATAAATACAAATATAAAGTGTAGTAGGTAGTTGAGCAATTTCAAGAAGTAGTGAAACCAAAATATAAAGTGTAGTAGTTGAGCAATTTCAAGAAGTAGTCAAACCACGAAGAAACATGAGTGAAACAGATTGACAAGTAGTGTTCCTTTACATTTTTTTTTAAAAGCGGTAGTGATTGTGCACGCCTCACATTTAGTGGTAATGCATTACACAGGCGAGCAGCTTGTACAGTGAAAGATTTAACAAAAAAGTTGGTGGAATGCAAGAGCATATTTAATTTAAGATTTTCTGATGATCTCAAGGATTTAGAATGCGTGTCACAGAGGAACTTGAACCGCTCTTTAAGGTAAAACAACGGAAAAAAAACAGTTTTAAAAATAAAACAGTCGAGAGCATAGACTTATATATGAAATCATTGGTCGAGAGCGTTTTTATGGAGAATAGACCACCCTTAGTCCACCACGCTGGCCTAGGGCAGGTCGCACCTCTGACATAGAATTCATGTGCGGATCAGAATTTGATTATCACCTGATTTAACGGTGAAGGAAAATATCGTGAGGAAACCTGCACAGCTGAGACTGCTCCATACATTTCTTGATGGTGTGTGTAGTCTTCCAATATTCTATTGTAGTTTAGAAATACAAACAACATTGATAATTACGTTATTACTTACGAAATAAATTATTAAAGTTTTTTTCTCCTTAAAATTATTACTTTCTATAATTTACAAACGTAGAAATCTAAATCAAGGTAATAGAAGTGCCAGAGGCGCGTGAACTTGTCGCCGCGTACAGGTATATTTTAGGACACCAGTGGGCGAACTGCTGTTTTGGACGGAGAGTCACTAAAATTGTATTTTGTAGCATATCATAGCATTTTAGCGGATTTTTTTAGGCTTCCTTTTTTTTCATTGAATCCTAAAAACATGGTGGGCGTGATTGCGTATTTATGTTTTGATAGCGGAAAACCGGCGACATGTGTTCCCGTAGTAAAAGACAGTAGATAACATTTCTAATAACTTATTATTTAGATTTCTATGCTTACGAAACTAAATTATACTAATACTGCAATAACTCTCGAGACACTTTGGCACTTTATCTGAGTAAACATTTTGAAACTTGGAGGTGCAGTTGTGTATACCAAAAACGATTACAGGACAAAGTTTGGTCAGGCGAACTGCATTAGCTTACCTAAACGAAGACGCACAGTATACGTAGGAGTACATAACTACGCCAAAGTTTTACAATTGTAAACCTGTTCGTACGCTACGGTTGAAAATAACAATGATAGCATTATTATACGTGGGACAGGACTATCTATACTGTGAGTTTTGTTTAACTGGGCCAGTATGGGATTGGGCATATCCTAAACCAAAGCTAATACAAAAAACTTTCAAGTGAATCATTATTTTATTTATTACTAGCTACTGTACGCAGCTTCGCACCCGTGGAACTCAGTTTAGCACAGACACAGAAATAGTAAAAAAATACACGCTGAAATTTGAATCGCTTATTTCCCGAAAGGGGGTCATTGTACTCATTATTATGAACAACTTTTACTATCGGACCAACCCTGAAATCGCGAAAAAAAAATCAAGTGGTCCCTACATTATACGGATTTAAGTGAACACAAATGTAGGGACCAACTGATTTTTTTTTCGCGATTTCAGGGTTGGTCCCATAGTAAAAGTTGTTCATAATGATGAGTACAATAACCCCTTTTTGGGAATTAAGCGACTCAAATTTCAGCGTGTATAGACAAAGTGCTGTGAACAATCATAGTAAAGCCAAAAAAACCGTGCCCTTCCGTGTACAAACCAGAGCTAACGCACACACTATGCACCTGAAGAATATTTGTGTTCGCGATGCTTACTGCAGGCGTAGCATGAGCGATGTAGTCAAGAGATTTGTCTACGGAAGTGTAGTTAAATAAAACTTCATTGTATAGAACTTTTTCTGTCATTTTGTCTTTTCTTTCGTGGCCAAAACGTTTGTCTACAATGATCAGTAAGTTCTACTCTTTTTGCAGCTCTAGGACTGCACAAAGTGAATATTATACCTGGACTACACATACCATAACATCACTCCAGTATTCCCCGAAGGAGCAGGCAGTGGTGTATTAGTACACCCACATTTCGCCAGTTATGTTATAAGTCCCATGTAATGGCATGCGACTCTATGACTTATCATCATCATCATTTCAGCCGAAAGACGTCCACTGCTGGACATAGGCCTCCCCCAAGCATCGCCACAACGATCGGTCATGCGTTTTCCGCATCCAGCGGATACCCACGACCTTCACCAGGTCGTCGGACCACCTTGTAAGGGGCCTACCCACGCTGCGCCTTCCAGTACGCGGTCGCCACTCCAGAACTTTACTGCCCCATCGGCCATCCGTTCTGCGAGCAATGTGCCCCGCCCACTGCCACTTAAGTTTGGCAATTCTTCGGGCTATGTCGGTTACTTTCGTTCTCCTGCGAATCTCCTCATTTCTGATTTATTAACTCGCCTAAAATACAATACATTTCTAAAACAAAAAAGGTAAGAAGTTGTATAATTGTTTGACATATTTTACGCTGTGCGGCATTCTGAAGTTTTAAAACAACTTTTCCCAACTGCGGAGTTACGAACTATAGCAATTATTTGTAGTAGAAGTTCTTATTTCAAAACTTTCAAACAAAAATAAATTACAATATTTTTTGTTACAAGTTTGCACGTTACTTATTACTGTTTTGACTCAATTTTAGTCAAGGTGTGAAATGAAGTATGA
The DNA here is from genome assembly GCA_949699075.1 of Asteroscopus sphinx. Lineage (NCBI taxonomy): Eukaryota > Metazoa > Arthropoda > Insecta > Lepidoptera > Noctuidae > Asteroscopus > Asteroscopus sphinx. The sequence continues at coordinate 11,044,024 of OX453022.1, read as the reverse complement.
AAGTTGTGACATCAGGGCCCTTATTCACGTAATGTCATGACGCGCCGATCAAGTTGCAGTGACGCTGCAGTTCGTTTCTGACAGCGATCGCCGTAGATAAGAGAATACGAAAGGCATTGTTTTGATAAAAATTTAACTGCAACTGCACTGCAACTGTAGTTACGTGAATTGGCCTACGGGCCTCGCTGAAGAAGGCATAATTAAATAGAGTTAGATGCATGCCCAGATATTATATCAGGCGCCCCGGGTGGCAAATACTAGGGGACGGCCAGCCACTAGCTTGTTTGTTTGTTTGTTTGTTATGCTGGACCCAGTTTTTAGACCACAAAAGCAGTGCAAGTTATACAAAGAGAAAATCTAAAGCTCCAAAATACACGTGAAATTCATGTTATCGTAAAAATACGAAAATCCTAGATTGTTATTTGTAAAAAAAAGAGCCTAAAGGGCGATACATTGGCTCTCTGCTCCCTCGTTTTACAAATGTTGATCCTGGACTGGTTGGATGAGAAGTTAATAAACATTATTCTGTGAATCGTGACTGGCCTTCGCTGATACACAAGCATTATTACTGTCCCATTGTTGGGCATGGACCTCTTCTCCGATTCAGAAGGTTAAAGCCTCGCTCACCTATACAAAACAAAATTCATCGATAGTATCTACTCTTTATTAAAGTTTGCATATTTGATTTAGACCGGGTTCTTATAAAAAGTGGGCTCTTGTCCTTCCAATTATTTCTTTTAAGAAGAATTGGGAAGACACTCCATGGTTATATACCCAATCGCTTAAATCACAAAATCTGTAATTGGCTCTCTGAATATCCTTATTTTAACTGTTTAGGTGTAGATATGTATTTTATTAAGTAATTAAACTATTGAGTATGAAAGTACTCACTTCATAGCCTCGAGACTAGTTAGTATAAGTATACCATAGAAATCTAAATAGTATGTATACTAGAAGTGGTAAAGGCGCGTGTACTTGGCACCGCGTGCAGGTGTCTCGTAGGACACCAGTGCGCGAACCGTTTGCTTGATCATCAGTGCTGTTTTGGACGCGGAGTCACTAAATTGTATTTTGCAGCATATCTAACAGCGGAATTTTACTAGGCATTGAATGCTAGGAACATGGTATTAAGCGTAATTGCGTATTTATGTGTTAATCGCGGAAAACCGGCGACACGCGTTCCGTTATTAAAAGACAGTAGATAACATTTCTATAACCTTGTTATTTATATTTCTATGATAAACACTTAGTTTTGAGCATAGTAGGTATCTAAGTACGCGGGGTCGTTCACATCTCAGCGAGACAAAGTTCGACAGTCGTTGAACTATCGAATACAGGTGAGGTCGTTACCAACTTTGTCGATCAAAGGAATATCACTTCTGATAGTCCCCATAAATATTGATTTAAGGACCATTTGCAATGTAAGGAGTTGTATTTTAACTTTTAAATGTTGATTATGGCAATAGGAGTTGGAGAGATATGAGATAGCTCTCAGGAATTAGACTCATACGGGCAAAATTAATAACCGATCTATCCACGATTTGCCCTACTAGAGATAGAAATTAGACATAAAATGTATGGAGCTTATGTAAAATTTATATCTATAGTAGGGTAAATCATGGATAGATCGAATTTTAATTTTGCCCATTAAGCTGTCGGTCCTGTAGCTTAAAATTAATTCTGGACTCCATAAGTCTGTTATTGTCGAACGATTTGTTTCGTTATTTCTTTTTCTCTTGTTACGTGAATCGTGAATGAAAAGAGGTAACCAACCGAATCGGTCGACAAATATTCTGAATTGGGGAGCAGGTCGCCTAAAAATATCTATAGATCCAAAAGTCTGACAACTAGCTTAACTTTAGAACGTCGTCAACTCAGCCTGTCGCAGTCTGTGGCGCAGCTTGGGAAAGACCTATGTCCAGCAGTGGCTGGAAGTAGGCGCCACAACACTCGGTCTATGTCTTCCGCATCCAGTCCTCCCAGCTACCTTTTTCAGGTCTTCGGTCCACCAGGCTGGGGGTGCCCTACGCTGTGTTTACCGATTGGTAGCCAATCTTAACATAGTTGGGAAACGACTAGGAAAAAGACGAGGTTTTTCACTATTGTTGCTTTATAATTTATGACGGGATGTACCTATTTGTAGCTGTGCTTTAAATAAAAAAAGCGGACGTAATCTTGCCAAGCTATAAGTGAAGCATCGATAGTAAGTCGGCTCGCTTGAAAGTCCGGCCTGGCATTCACACATTTATACCCTTAGTAAATCCAGCCGCCATTACAAAAATCTCGTGTGGTAGAAGTTGTTGTCGTAGTGTAACAAATAAAATAAAAATATGCCGACTGGTGTGTTAGAATGCTGTCGAAAGTATAGTTATTTTAAGATCAAATTAAGTGCTTCAATCTTTTCTTAGCGTGATTCCGTCTGCTTTTTTTTTATTCGCCGACTTTACAGCGTATAGTTCATGCTCCTGTTAACGTCCAATAATGAAAACTACTCAAATACTGCTACATTAATGTATTAATTATCGCAGTTTGTTGTTAAAGCAGACAGAAATACGCTGCTGTATAATATAATATTTACTATAATATTTTATTTATTAAACTCACTTGTTCTGTTTTGCACAGAACATTATTATACCTACCTTTTGTACGTGGAGAAGGGCGTCGGTAGCTACGCTGCAGTTTATACGTTTGCAGCTATCATCGTTTTGTTTTTTGTTCTTGTTAAGTATGTTTTTTTTTCCAAAATAAACTCAACTCAACTCAAAAAATGCGTTGACCGTTTTCGTTGAATGTATGAAAAATTTATGATGGTGCTTTGAACATTTTAATCAAAACCTATTCAAAATATCAATTCACAATGGCACGCTTCTAATTGCTTGTTTTGTTCAACACAGCTTGTCTATTCTTTACTTCACATAAATGAAACACTTTACTGTAAAAAATGTTCAAGCAGAAAATAACCGTTGAAAATTACTAGACAGAAAACTTAGTTTCTTCGAGAAACTCTTGAACTAGGTATATACTAGGTTCCTAGTTATTTGAAGTGATTCCATAATAAATAACACAAATAACAGTTATGTCATTCAAGTAATAGGCCACTAAGAAACGGGCACGAATAGGCAATTAAAACAAATTGGCCGAATATTAGGCCTCAGTTAAATTTTGTCGCAATTCCTTCAAGTGCCTAACGATACTAGAGCTTTTAGTAAATTGATATCCCCTTTTGTAGATGATTGTCGATAAACATTTTGTGAATATAAAAGGGATGTTCAAAATATATAAACAAATTAAAAAAAAAAAAAAGATTTATTCTTCAAATTTATAAATTGGTACGTATTCGTTACAATACTTACAATAGAGTGATAGTTTCATTCAAATTTCCGCTCAAAGTTGAAGCATAAAAAACAATCGATTAGTGTCCGCAAGTGGCACGTAAAATGTTCGACCGACCCGACACACACAAGCGCGCGTAAGCTCTACTGCACGGAGTCATTTCTGGCTCCTATTTAGTTGCTTCAAATTGTGCGCGCGACTTGGTTTCTATGTGTAGTTATTCTAAGGTGGTGTAACCACTATATAATAGTATTTTAGATTTTTTTTATTCCTAGTATTTATGTTAAATCAATTCATCATCATCATCATTTCAGGTGAAAGACGTCCACTGCTGAACATAGGCCTCCCCCAAGGGGGGGGGGGGTATGCCATAATCACCACGCTTGGTAAGCGAGTTGGCGATCGCAGTTGGTTGGTTAAATATTCAGAGAATTCTGCTGCCCATCCACTGATGAATCACTTAGTCGCCTTTTACGACACCCATGAGAAGAGGTAAGGGTGGTGCTATTATTTATGTCCGGCACCAGACGGAAAAAAATACATTAAATAAAAATATTCTCTTCTAACAATAAAACAATCGTTTACTAAAACCTCTGACTTAAATCTCATTCCTCTTTCGTGCAACTCATATCTCTTCATTTAAAATGTATGAATTTCCAAGGAAAACTATTTGCTTAGCTTCAAATATCGATAACAGTTTCAGGGATGAAACTATAGAATATTAAAATAAGGGAGATATGCCAGAGAACAAAGCTTGACGTATCGATATGTGCAAAATTATCACATCGCCGAAGGAATGCCATTGATTGAAGCACTGTTTCGCATTTGTACAATGAGTAAGTTTACTAGTGTTGTTGCGTATTTCTTGGTATGCGTGAGAAAATATTAGTGTGTGCGCTGCGCCGTACTTATTGATTTTCATGTTCGTAAAATAAGTGAAAAAAAAGCGGTGTAACGTCATCATCATCATCATCATCATCATCATTTCAGCCGAAAGACGTCCACTGCTGGACATAGGCCTCCCCCAAGCATCGCCACAACGACCGGTCCTGTGCCTTTCGCATCCAGCGGATTCCCGCGACCTTCACCAGGTCGTCAGTCCACCTTGTGTGGTGGTGTAACGTAAACACGAACAATTATGCAAATGGATAAAACCTTATGATTACCCAACCTTACAAAATTCAAAGCTACTTCAACCAAGAATATCTGGTTTTGAACCACGTTTAATGACTGTGGTAAAACTCCTTGCACTGGCATAGAACATTTGTACAACAGATATTCAGTTTTTACCCCGAAAGCCGGGAAAGCCTTCATTTTGAGGAATAGAACACGGTATTGCTAGACTTGCATATTGTAGTAAACACAATTCCGTTCACAGAAATAGAATCTGGGAAACAACTGAATAATACTGGGAATTTAACATTTAAAATTGGAACAACCATTTAGTGAAAGGTTAAAAACTAAAAGCTTACAGCAGTATTTGAAGCGTGGATGGTACAATCAGCAACAAAAGTCCCCAATTATTGTTTTAAATATAATCATACTGTTAATAATTAACCTTTTCAACGGCACGGCTTCGTAGATGTTTTCGTGCCCTCCTCATCAGCGCAAAGTCTTTTGTAGAAGACAAAATAATACTGCATGGACATTAGTACGAAGTAATATTTTCGTGGTACTGAGGGTACAAAATCGTATGATAGTTTGTTGCCCACAAAGACTAAAGTCTTTTTTATAAATACATACATACATATATACATATTATCGCCTGTTTCCCATTGGGGTAGGTAGAGACTATGGATTTCCACCTGGTACGATCCTGACACACCTCTTTCGCTTCATCTACGTCCATTAACCTCGTCATGCATGCTCGTTGGTTTCGAGTACTCTTAACCTGGCATTGTTTGAGAACGTCCGCGATTTATAATGTTAACTAAATTATGGCAGAGAGAGAAAGACTTTATAATGTTAACTAAGTTATGGCAGAATTTTTTTGAAATTTTTGTGGGTAACAAACTATCTTATCTTAACTATTATAAAATTGTAAACGTCTGTTTGTTTGTTTGTTTGTTCCAGCATCACGCTAAAACTACTGGACCGATTTTGATGATTTTTTTTTTGTTTGAAAGCTGATGATCTGACTTAGAAACTGGTATGGGTTTTGAGAAAGAAAGAAAAAAAGAAAAAAATAATTCGTGAGTTGCGTACTCACCCGACAGATCGAAGCTTCTATGCATTTGCACGAGCGGATAGTAATGTACGATAGAGTGGAGTGGAGTGGAGTGGACAGGGGATGGGACTGGGGATGGGACTGGGGACGGGACAGGGGACGGGATTGGGGACGGGACAGTGGATGGGATAGGGGACGGAACATGGGACGGGAAATGGGACGGGTCATGGGACGGGTCATGAGACAGGACAGTGGGACGGCACATGGGACTGGACATAGGATGGGACATGGGACAGGACATGGGACATGGGACGGGACGATAGTGATATAGTGAGATAGTGGGACAGTGGGACAGAGGGATAGTCGGACAGTGGGACAGTAGGACAGTGGCAGTGGGACGGTGGGACAGTGGGGCAGTGGGGTAGTGGGGCAGCGGGGCAGTGGGCCAGTGGGGCAGTGGGAGAGCGCGGCAGTGGGGTAGCAGGGCAGTGGGACAGTGGGGTTGTGGGGCAGCGGGGCAGCGAGGCAGCGGTACAGTGGGGCAGCGGGGCGGGGAAGCGTGCCAGCGGGGCAGTGGGGTACCGGCAGCGGGGCAGTGGGATCGTGGGGCAGCGCGGCAGTGGGGTAGCGGGCAGTGGGGCAGTGGTGCAGGGTGGCAGGCAGTGGGGCAGTGGGATAGTGTGGCATCGGGGCAGTGGGGCAGCGGAGCAGCGGGGCAGCTGGGCAGTGGGTTACCGGGGCAGTGGGATAGTGGGGCAGCGGTGCAACGTGGCAGTGGGGCAGCGAGGCAGTGGGGCAGTGGGGCAGCGAGGCAGTGGGGCAGCGGGGCAGCGGGGCAGTGTGCCAGCGGGACAGTGGGGCAGCGGGGCAGTGGGGAAGCGGGACAGGCTGTGGGGCAGTGGGGCAGTGGGGTAGCGGGGTAGTGGGGCTGCGGGGCAGTGGGGTAGCGGGGCAGCGGGGCAGTGGGTTACTGGGGCAGCGGGGCATTGGGGCAGCGGGGCTGTGGGGCAGTGAGATAGTGGGGCAGCGGGGCAGTGGGGCAGAGGGGCAGTGGGACAGCGGGGCAGTGGGGCAGCGGGGCTGCAGGGCAGTGGGGAAGCGGGGCAGTGGGGCAGGTTGTGGGGCAGTGGGGGTAGCGGGGCAGTGGGGGACAGTGGGGCAGTTAGATAGAGGGGCAGCGGGCCAGAGGGGCAGTGGGACAGCGGGGCAGTGGGGCAGCGGGACAGTGGGGAAGCGGGGCTGCGGGGCAGTGGGGAAGCGGGGCAGTGGGGCAGGCTGTGGGGCAGTGGGGTAGCGGGGCAGTGGGGGACAGTGGGGCAGTTAGTTAGTGGGGTAGCGGGCCAGTGGGGCAGTGGGATAGCGGGGCAGCGGGGCAGTGGGGAAGCGGGGCAGTTGGGAAGCGGGGCATCGGGGTAGCGTGGCAGTGCGGCAGTGGGGTAGCGGGGCAGCGGGGCAGTGGGTGGCAGTGGGGCAGTGGGGTAGTGGGGCAGAGGGGCAGTGGGGTAGCGGGACAATGGGGCAGCGGGCCAGCTGGGCAGTGGGGCAGCGGGGCAGCCGGGTAGAGGGGCAGCGGGGCAGTGGGGCAGCGGGGCAGCTGGGCAGTGGGGCAGCGGGGCATCGGGGCAGCGTGGCAGTGAGATAGTGGGGCAGCGGGGCAGTGGGGTAGCGGGGCAGTGGGGCAGTGGGGCAGTGGGGCAGTGGGGCAGTGGGGCAGTGGGGCAGTGGGGCAGCTGGGCTGTGGGGCAGTGGGGCAGTGGGGCAGCGGGGCATCGGGACAGCGGGACAGTGGGACAGTGGACTGGACTGGAATGGACTGGACTGGACTGGACTAACGTGGGTTAGCAGAATTTAACGCGAGCGGAGCCGCGGGTAAAAGCTAGTTTATATTAAAATCCTTACCCACTTTTGTCCCTTTTCACCCCTGCATTCCTATTCATCCCGTTTTACCAGGTACTCTAACTGTGAATATATTTTACAACTCTATGAAAAATTATGTTTAGTACTACGGACTTATAATTACATATAATAAAAATAAATAAATATATATGTACATTATACATAATAAAATATACGTACTTATACCTACCTACATATATAACTATAAATATATAACATCAAGATAAAAAAAAGTCGAGCTGAATCTGCTAAATTGTTTTCACGGAAATATTTTCTTAACTTAATTTTAAAGGCGTGCCGACTGTTAGCCATCTTGATTTCATGAGGAAGCGTATTCCATAATAGGATAGATTGCACGAAGAATTTTGGAGAAGACGATTATTAGTGCAGCGGAGATATTTAGTGTGATCATCAACTATGTGTTATGTGTTGTGTAACTATGTGTTATTGGGTTTTTTCATCAGGAAATTCTCAGTAGCAGCCCGGAGTCTGGATTTGTGCCCGGTCAATGGCAATAGGCTCGCCCCCTATTACATGGGACTATAACATAACTGGCGAAATGTGGGTGTACTATACACCTCTGCCTACCCCTTCGGGGAAATACAGGCGTGATGTTATGTTATCTACTAACAAACGTAAGAAAGATTTTTCTATCACTCACAGTCAATCGTCCAGTAGTTGTAATAGGTTATTATGTCAGGCTCAATGACCGATAAAGCTTATAGAGCAAAAAAACGTCCACAACGTATTGTGGTCTTTTCTAAATTTCCACTACGCAAAATTCGTGCTTGTTGAAACAGCTGCAACGCTTTGTAAATAACAAAGCAAAATTCGTTTTGCGGTTTTCATATGGTATTTAAAACCACAATGCATTGCGGTAATTGCGAAAATCCACGACTTGGTCTGGATTTTTCTGAAGCACGCAGTTTCTGTACTCGGTTCTAGACACTTTACGCCAACGCAAAAGAAAAAAAATGTCTTCTACGTATTAGCTAAATCCTTTCTACGCCGTAAAGTTCTTAGATCTATAAGTACGTCGTCACCTACGTAATATCGAAATAGCCCCACCCCGCATCGATCACCGAAGACAGGGATATTCTCGTAGTTTGAGCACACGCGTATCATTTTTCACAGTTCTAATACAGGATGATTCATTGAAATGGATCAGGGGGAGAAATAATCTTAAACTACGAGAGCTATATATTTTGTGCTAAGGAACTACGACGTCAATTTAAGAGTAATGAAAAACTGCATTCATAGAATTAAAAAAAACTGATAAGTACACAGCGCGGGAATCGAACCCAGTAATTTTCCTGGAAAAAGTATTTTTATCGTAGTAATTGGGAATTTAAGTTGTAAACTTCATGTCTACAGTAAGTCGAAAAAATACTGTCTAGGTATATCTATAATTTTGAACTTCACTCAAATCAACAAACAATTTTAAATAAATATTTTTCTACTCATTGTAGGTTCCTTAGTAGGATTTATTCATTATAATATAAACTTCCAATTTACGATACCTAAAACGACTTGATATTTTTTCAAAGAAAATTACTGGGTTCTCTTTCCGCGCCGTGTATCAGTTTAAAAAAAATCCTTAAATGCATTTTTGTTATTACACTAAAATCGACTTCGTGGTACCTTGGCACTAAATTCTCTAGCTCTCATAGTATAATATTTCTCCCCACAGACCCACTGAAATGAATCATTCTGTATATATCGGCGATGCTATGCTATAAATCAGCAAGCTCGTTTGTGCTGCAGCTTGTCAGCCAAACTAGATCTGTTTTGTTAGCGGGGTACAGTTGCAACTGTGTTTTTGTATCGTCTGTGATAAAGATGGAATGTGGAATGCATGTTGTTCCTCTCAGCAGGTTCCTTTATGTGGTTCCAACTTCTCTCTCTTTATCCTAATTCATCAAAACTGTTTCGCAATCTTAAAGTAAAGTAAGCGATACTATTCCAATAATTTTATTATTAACATTGTATGTTGGAGATAAATAAATGATTTTCAATCATATCATGTCAATAATCACTTGTTATTGATATTATTTGTCTGGGTTTTACTAAGCACTTTTTTTTTTTTTGCATTTGCAGTAATTAGCAGGTTGCAAATACTTGAAATTGTTTTATGCTATGTTAGGATCTTAAATATACAGCATGACTACCCAGTCATGCTGTATATTACAATAAAAAATTTGAAAAAAAAAACACGATAAATCACATACAGAAGAATAAATGCTCACTCAAGCTCTGACTGTCTAGGGGTCTGCTAGATAGTACAAAAGGAATATAGGGTGAAAATTGCGACCGATGGATACTACTACCATGCTAGGTGCATCACCTCACTGCATGAAACTTTGATTTGTAAGTGCGGAATAGTGTCTAGGTCCCAGGTTATAAAAAAATATATTAAGGTGCCATATTTCTACATATTTCGAACGAGAATCAAGTACTGAACATCTTCCTTCAATAAGGCTCTCGTTCAACCAGTCATCCTGTATTGATATATTGTAAAAAATTAGCCAATACAAAACGTATGTAATATAAGTTCGTCCCACATTATTTGTACTATGGTCCCACCAAGTCCCACTAACATTATAAATGTGTAAGTATGGATGTTTATTTCTTTGTCCTTCAATCATGCTGAAATGGATGAACAAATTTGGCTGAAATTCGGCACAGAGATAGACTATATCCTGGATTATATTAGTATTTTGTGATTAGTGATTATATTAGTTCCATGTGGTGCCGGACGTAAAGAATTAAACCACCCTATATCTTCTCACGGGTGTCGTAAAAGGCTACTAACGGCCAAAATTAATATCCAATCTATCCACGATTTGCCTTACTAGAGATAGGAATTTGACGTAAACTCGATACAAAATATGTCAAATTTCTATCTCTAGTAGGGTAAATCGTAGATAGATTGGATATTAATTTTGGCCGTAAGGGATTCACCAGAGGATGTGCAGCAGCGTTCTCTGAGTATTTAACCAACCACCTTTTTTTTTATAGTATAGGATGGCGAAACGAGCTAAAGGCCCACCTGATGTTAAGCGGTTACCTTTGCCCATGACAACTTCAACTGCGGTCGCTAACCCGCCTGCCAAGCGTGGCGATTATGCCATATTCCCCCAAACTGCTTGAGGAGGCCTATGTCCAGCAGTGGACGTCTTTCGGCTGAAATTATGATGATGATGATTGTGATTAGTATGAAAACAAAGCGTACTTTTTATCAGCATATCACGGGATCGAAGCCATTGGCGTCAGCTAGTTTATTATGTATGATTCAAGTCATTCAAGTATCTAGCAATTAACTTCAATAGAGTTTCTCATAAAATAACACATTAACCTTTCTTAATCTCCTTGCGATTGGTTTGCCCAAGGTTGGGATTTTATCGCGTGGAATAAGTACCAACAAGCTGTTAGATGCACTGCACTTAACTTCCCTATAATAAAAGAAGGAATGACCATTTAATCCACTTTTATCGTTTTGGACTAATATAAAATAGTATTAGTACGTAGAACGTAGGTAGGTATGTACAATCACGATACTTCCTGGTGATACATTTTGTCGACAAAGTCCCTTGAACGAATCCTGCTACATTACACGCATTTGTTCGCATTTGGTCGGATTCTCATTTCGTCGGATTCAGTACAGATGATAAGATAATACATTTCTAATACATTGATTAAGTACCTATCTACGCACAAACTGCTTGAGTGGAGTAATCACAATATCAACAATATGCATACCTGGATTATTGACTCGATCTTCTTAGAGGAAAATGGTTATACAGTATTTTCGAAAGATGTCATATTTGTGAATGTCTTATTTTGTCATTGTAATAAGTGCAAGGAATTTTAACATAAAATTCCTTGATTAGTGGTAGTACAAAGTCTGTTATGACTTTGTTTTGTGAGGTATATCTAGGTACTGTTAATAAGGAGTAAATAACCGAAATTTTTAAACATAAGTAATTTTGGCAGAAAATATAAAACAGGTTTTCTTCATAACTGTATTCCGGCGAAATGAGAAGCCGACCATTTGCGAATCCGACCAAGTGCGAACAAATGATTACACGTACCTACGGCTGCTGTAACACTGAGCGCAAGCGATTTTAGCCTTAGTGGTGTTTCACCGGAAAGTTTGCTGATAGTACTTATATGTATGTATGTGTTGGCGAAAGATTGTGTAATCTGTGTTCTTAATCGCACTGGGTTTTGCAAAATATCAGAGTAAGGCGTTGGTAGCTACATGACATGCTCTAACTGAGCCAGATCTAGCAATTTCGCGGAATCACGGGTAGAGTCTAGTATTTTCGTGAAATTATTAAACGTTTTATTTACCATAATTTTCCCAATACTTATACTGTTTCCCGGCCCTGTAATCGACTTTAAAGCATCAGCTAATCTTAACAACATTAATATGTTCGTCGGCAAAAACTAGGATTTTATCTTGCGAATTTTCTGGCACGAGTAACTATGTATATTATTTGCCAAGAAACCTGTTTCTAGAAATCCAGGTAACTAGGTAAATAAATTCAATTTACTTCAACGACGGTTTGATGAGGTAATTTAGTTTACAGGTAGATATATAACTGGCACTTCAGTATGTCTATCTCGTTACATGTAAACAATTATTTAGGTATTGATGGCAACCTGAATAAATCCTACTTCTAAGGTTCTAACGCGTCTAGGTCGTTAGGGTATGACATATCTATACTTTTAAATATCATTGAGTACATGTAAATGAAACTACGCGTTTTCCTACAATTTTGTGCTCGGCGTTTTGTGGTTTGTCTAAATGGATCCTTGAGTACCTACAGTAAAGATTTTTTTCACAAGGACAATACTTTTAGACGAATCAATTACGTTTTTAAACAGTAAAATGAGACTAGTATCTCTCAGATTTTATTGCAGACTAGTGTACTGTCTCCCACTTAGCCACCTCAACTTTATTTGAAATCGATGTCTCATGGATAGTCTCATGAATCTGTAGACGTCAGCACAAAATGAAATGGATGCTGTAAGTTTTATTCCCCGGTGGCCATTATCGTGATTTTGTCGTCTTCATGCAGATTATCTACCAAGACTATGAAGTCCAGCTTAGTTTTTAATTAAGCTTTCAAGAAAATGTAAATAACTACAGCGTGGCGTCGTAGAAGATTAAAAAAAACTTGATAATGAAGAAAGTTTTAGCAATATCTGAATTTATCTACAGACCGTTTTTCAAATTAGTTTTTTAACGTTAGCTTATCGAATTTTGAAACATCTTTAATTTAATACTTAGTCGTCTATTTGATTATGATATTAAGGACATGTCTCTATTTTACCGAAAATATTTACATGCAAAAGTTTTCTAAATAAAAATAAGTGGCGAATGCAGCAATAATATGTCTGTTTTTGCATGGTTTAAATCACAGAAATAGATAGAATGGCCATGTGGGCAGGGCGCGCGTGGCTGCACCATGCACCATAGTACAGGATATTTCAAAGCCTTTCTCAGCACGCCTTATGACTTGTTTCTATAAATATTGTAACAAAAACCCGCAAAAATGCCTTATTGTGCTGTTTCTAACTGCAGAAACAAAAGCTGTAAAGTACAAATGATTTAAAAAAAAAAAAAAAATGACGTCAAAATGTAAGGCATAGTTTGTTCGGAAAGTTGTTACGCATGAATCGCAAGTAAAATTGTGATAACAACCATTCTATCTATTTCTATGGTTTAAATCATACTGAGAAAACAAAAGTTTCTCTTATGAGAAACTAAAGTTTTCTAAAAGTAAAGTAGTAAGTATTCAAAGATTTTCAAAAAAAACTGATACACAGTGCGGTAATCGAACCCTGTCCTTGAAAAAATCTCAAGTCGTTATATCATAGTAATTGGTAATTTAGGTTATCAGTATAAATCTTATTATGTAACCCCATGTCTACAATAAGTAGAAAACATTTTTGCTCCGAAATGATGAGTGATCAGTCAAGTTCATTGAAAAAGTTGGAACCACAATTTCAAATATAGGCCAACAGTTTGTCCTGGGCCTTAATTATCAAGATGCTCAACAGTTTTTGCTTGAATTACGGAAACTCTTGATTGATCGCTCTTGTCTTGTTTGATAACTATCGATTTCATATTCCTTTACCTAATATATTTTATTTTATTTTATAAATGCCTACTTTTTGCCTCCACCTTCCCCTTCAGGAAAATACAGGCGTGATGTAATGCTATGTACAGTCAACCAAACGGAATCATGACCCACCATAAGCTTAATTTTCTACAAACATTCTAATATGCTGGCACGCAGGTTCGCTCGTTGCAGTGAACAAGTAAAAATTACACTTTTTAAAGCATACTGCCAAACGTTCTATACGAGCAGCCTGTGGGTCAGCTATACACAGAGATCGCTCAATGCCTTGCGCGTCCAGTATAATAATGGATTCAGGATGTTGTTAGGGTTGCCCCGCTTCTGTAGTGCATCTAACATGTTTGCGGAGGCGCGGGTCGATGGCTTTCATGCTATTATGCGTAAACGAACCGCTTCCCTGCTAAGCAGAGTGCGGGGCAGTACTAATAGCATCCTGCAAGTTATTGCAGGTAAAGTGGACTCCGCAATAATGAAGACTTTCATTCGGGTTATGATCAGATAGTTTTATATTAGCTGTCTGACCGGGGCTCGAATGAAATGTTTAAATAATGTACAGTACATTTAAGAATTATAATAATACTAACATAGTTTTAAAGAAAATTGTTACTAACATAAATGGAGATTCTCCGAATGAATAAATGAAATTGAAATTGAAAATTAATACAATTAGGTCGAGTTTCGCTCAAAGATATTTCCATGGCAACAAACTTGTTATCAATTTTATTGTACAGTGACAGTTAGTTTCTTCTAATTTGATTGATATTCTTCTGGAATTAAAAGAGTTCGTATAGGTTTTTGAATTTAAAAAAAATTAGTTCTTTTTTATAGGTAAGCTATGCGGAACGACAGTTAATTCTAAATTCAAAACATTATTCTAGCTTTATCAAAAACGTAACTTTTTATCCAATTATTAATCTATTGCATTTAATAACAAAGCTCAAAATTGCATAGACCTCGGACCCGTATTAACGCAGTTTCCTTAATATTCAAAATGTTCTAAGTGCAGCACGATGCTAATAAGAAGAAAATTTTGCTGTTTTGACAATATCATACGAATTCTCGGCTGAGTGGGTCATGATTCCGATTTGTTGACTGTACGTGTTTGTGTGTAATAAAAATTGATACTTTGATAAAGCACATTTGCATTCGCCTTTTCATAAGAAGTAGGTAATTAATTTTTAAAAGATTTAATATTTAATCTTCATCCATATTGAACCAGGAGAACAGTATTTAAAATTTCAATTAACAAAATTCTGAACGTTCAAAACCATTTCAGTATCTGCTGATGACAGCCAATTTAGCTTGAAAGTGTTTTTAGTTACACCTTTCAACAGAATTAAATTCAGCTCATCGCATTCCCTTGCAGGTAATTGTCTTTCCTAAGTTGACCAATTCAAAACTTAGAACCCATTGTTTCTTTTATTCTCTTTAATAATACATTAAGTCCAATAAAACACAACAGTATTACATACTTGTTTATTTATATGATTTAAACAAAGACGCAACAGATCATGCCTAACAGACAAACTGACAAAGGAACTTGAAACGTTAAAGTAAGATTAAGTTTAAAGTCACAGCTCTAGTAAAGTTGTACTTGAATAATATAATTATCACAATCAAAAGTTATTAACTGACTAGAATAGAGATCTTTGACATAATAATATACTATATTAATCATAACAACGAAAACAATCACCTTAGAATATAATACAGGCAATAATCAGAACGACGTCTTTCGGCTGTAATGATGAATAATCAGAAAATATACCCAATATTAAAATTGGACGAAACAAACATACACAAAGAAATAATACAATTTAACTTCACGCACAAAGCTAATGAAATCCACCTCAGTAATGATGACGTCGTAATTAAAAAAGGACGTTATTACGATTCTAAGTTTAAATTCTTTTTTCAGGAAAATCATTTTTAAATATACAATGCGTGGTGATAGTACTTAAATGGCAACCCACGTAGTAGTAATTAATCACATCTACGTACCCTCCACCCTGAAAAGTTTAGTGGAAAAGCCCTACGTCCAATGAATACAGTCCACAATAAAGAACCAATCAGCTGAATATGCAAATATAAACCCAATCAACACTTGTTCCAAACTATATTCAATATTCTGAATCAAACAAACTTGATAAGCCGTTGATTGCCTGTATTGTATCCAAAGTATTAATAAATATTTCTTCCTAAGCTATCACTAAAACAGATTTAATGAAAACATATAAATCATCTAATAATGCTTACAGCATGAAAGATGCAACAAACAATCTAAAATTAGAAGATATCTAACAACCACTTATAGCTATAAATATGGGTAAAATTAGGAATGTGGTGTATGAGCAGGTAATCATAAGCGTAAAACATTTTGTGACTTACATCCACTAAATGGATGAAGGAAAGACACTAATGAGTATTTTTGTGATGGTGTGAGAAAGTGACGTATCATACAAATGTGTCTTACTTCACAACGAGTATACAATGGACTAGAAAGATACGGAAGTATAAAAGGTCAGTAAAAACACTACAGGGTCCAAGTGTATAATACAATAGTAACTTTTTTAGTATTCACACATAATAATTCTCACTACATCTTTCTTGAAATCGCTTATGCAATTTTCGTCTTAAAACTAATACACGTATAATATCTATGAGATACATTTAAAATCACCTTAATACTTAACTACAATTCGGAGGGTATTTGGTCACCCACTACCATTAACATACATGTAATTTATTAAGAATGTACTATTTATATAATAATCTCTTAGAACAGTAATTACTGGACTATAAAAGAAATCTATGTGCTTAGCACAAAATACACTAATAACTTTTTATCAAATTAGTATCCCTATAAATACTTCTAAAGTATTAAAATCTGTTTAGACCGGGCAGGGAAAAACAATAAGCGTTACATTCTCCTTCAATTCAGTCTTCATTTTTAATTTTCGTTTTCGTACATTTATTCACACCATCATTGGTGACGCTGTTGAATCTGTTGACAACATCACGTACCTTACCTTTGCTGATCACAAGTTCTTTGTCATATGTAGGAGTTATTAGGCCTTTTTCGTTCCCATTGCATAGGGGCTTATTATTGGTTTGCATGACAAAATTTGCACTTTGCGATTTCCGAAATTCTCTTACTGCGATATCTATGTTGTTGATCAAATCTTTTGCAACAAATGTTGCTATTTCATGCTTTATGCGATCCCTCTCGCTTTGTATTTCGATTGTTCTGTGGTTTTCTTTGGCTTCTTGCACATTTTGTTCTGGACTATGACTTTGTGTTAAGGAGTGTGATGCAGGGCTATCAGGACCCTGGAATGTGATGCTTGGATTGTTTACTAAAGTGGCATGTACATGATTCGTTTGGGTATAGTAGCATTCCTGATTTTCGGGCTTCTTTTCTCCAATCAACCAATACGTCGTCATCTTACCTTTTCCCTGTAAACAATAGATTTTTCATACTATAATAATATTACCAATGTACATAACAATTCCCAAGTCACATTTGATTGATTTAAGTGCCTAAGTTGATATTAATAATAAAAGAACTTGGCAAGGAAGCAAATAATGATTACAAATTATCCGGAGCTATCCCTAAGATTTATTGTCTAAATATTCACGTTTATTATTAGGTTAGAATGTTTCCATCCATCTTCGTATAAAATTCCGTTATAGCTCGATGGCTCCGGGTGAAAATTCATGAGTTAATATTAGGTAAAACAACACTAAGCTCTTTATTTATCACGATCGCCTTTGACATGGAAAAGAGTAGTGAAATGTACGAAAATAATATTTTAACAATGTAATTTTTCTTTAATAGCTCATTAACATAAAGAATTAATTTTTAATCACCATCCAATTGTTTTCTAGGCATTAGGTATTATTCAAATTGAAATTTGAAATGAAAAAATATAGGTAGGGGTTGGATGGAGGTTCCTCTAAGAAAACTTAATTTTGAGATGCAATGATGTCGATTCTCTTGTTCACGAACTAAACTTATTTTAAACTATCGCTCTCTTTTGCCAATTGTAGATACAAGAAAAGGGTGGCAACAATTTTAATGCCATCCCTTTGTTGTATCTACTATTAGTTAAAGAGAGTGATAGTTTAAAATCGACACCAATATCTCAATATTTTAGTACTGAATGATAATAAAAGGAAAAACACGTATTTTATTATTTACAACATAGTGATTACTAAGTCAAACGTAAGCTTTGTATATAGCATATCTCAATATTTTGTACTTAGTGATACTAAAATAAAAAACACGTAGTATATTATTATTTTCAGCAAAGATCAGAAAGAATGGTATTTAAAAATGTATGCTGTATATATTAGATTATATTCCTTCTTTACCATCATTGTATTGTTTTAGAACTCAATTTGTAGAACATTTTAATCAGGCAACTACTGTCTCACTACTAAGCACGGGCATAGTATTACTCTACAGCACGGGCCCCTTCTTAGAATGAGAAGGATCACGCTGGTATGGTTTGGTGAACTACACATTGTCATACCATGAAATCAATATAGACACTGTTCGATGTATGTAAATGCTTTGCCAAAGACCAATCTTACCTTCATAGTTATTTCTCCTCTGCACTCCAGTTCGAAGCAGTCGTACAGGTCTAAGACCTCCTTGGTCTTTGGGCTGACGTGTATCTTCAGTGCCTCTCCATGAGACTCCATTCTAGATGCGGTGTTCACCGTGTCTCCGAAGAGGCAGTACCGGGGCATCTTGAGTCCTACTACTCCTGCTACACAGGGTCCTGAGCAAATAAGAAAGTATGTTAGAATCTCCAGTACTTATAAGAAAAAAAATATCAATTGGCTTGGAAGCTACTGATTTTTCTAAGGCTTCAGATCTTGAAAAGTTTTCTCATGGATGGTATTACATTATGAACACATCTTACGATTATGTAACTTGACTAGTAATACATTCTGCTTACTATGACATAAATGAGTGGAGACTGCGAATCGGTAAACGTAGGGGTAGGACGCCCTCAGGCTCGGTGGGGCGATGATATTGGCAAGATGGCTGGTAGCAACTGGATGCGAGTGGCCGAGGATCGATGTCAGTGACGTGCCATTGGAGAGGCCTATGTCGAGTAGTGGACTAATATAGGCTGATGATGATGATGATGATGGTGATGATGGTGATGATGATAATGATGATGATTGTGCCATGGTAGAATCTTAGTCATAGCGAATCAGTATTTTGGGTGACAAAATCAATACCACATTTAAAAAAATTGCATTGCAAGACTGCAAGAACATGATTTGGGGTAACATTGCCCGTAGTCATTACAGAAAAGTGGTTGGCGATTGTAAAGCATGTCCAATCACTCCCTTGGCTCTTTTTAAAATTATAGATATTAATGGCTAATAGTGTTGCCGAAAGTCTTCATCTTCAAGTATTGCGGTCTTATATTGATCTTTCGGAAATGCAAGAACGCAAGAGTGCAAGAGCAAAACTTTGGGCAATGCTAGATCATCAACTCAGCCGATCGCAGTCCACTGCTGGTCATAGGCCTCTCCCAAATTGCGCCACAACACTCGGTCACTCGGTCCTCTGCCTTCCGCATCCAGTCCCCCCCAGCTACTTTCATCAGGTATTCGGTCCACCTAGCTGGGACCGCCCTGGTGTGTAGGGCACGCGCCCTACACTGCGTTTGCCGATTCGTGGTCTCCATTCAAGAACTCGTCTGCTCCAGCGGCCATCGGCCCTTCGACAAACATGGCCACTTGGCCAGCCCACTGCCACTTCAGCTTACTAATCCTACAAGCTATGTCAGTCTCTCCGGTCAGTGCTAGATAAGATACCTAATTACTTGAAAACTATTACAGACCATTATCACACCTACTTCAATTTAGGGAGGCCATCTGCAACCTTGGAGCTCAAAACACTAACGTTTCGCTACGTTGAAAACACGTACACTACATATAAATTTCTGCTAAATATTCTTTTCTTTTTAAACGAGCTTCTAGTGGGAGCAAGTTATTACAAAAGTTGAAAAGGGTAGTTTGCACCTGCGACTTAAATTTATGACTTCCATTGTTATTTTATAACAAAACAGGTTCACAATAAGCCTAGTAATAACTAAGTATGACACACGTTCTTTTTATTGTAGTTATAAATGAGGTTACAAAGAAGATGGCTCTTAAGATTTGTTATTTTGAAAGCTGGTCTTAAGTGTTTTACATTATAATGCAGTAAAATCGCTTAGCATTGTTTTAACCTCCTATCCTCTAACTTGAGATACGGAGTCATTTTTTGGGGTAACTCAACAAATAAAGAACTAATTTTTAAGGCCCAAAAGAGGTGCATTAGAACCATGTTTGGACTTCAAGTTACTGACAGCTGTGAACCATACTTTAAAAAATATAAAATACTAACCCTTCCATCCATGTACATTTTAGAGACTATCATGTTTGTCAAATTAAACCCAACTCTATTTCCCCGATTATCAGATAAAGTAATTAGAAACAGGCGCGATGACACTCTTTGCATTCATAGTTCCAAGACTGCATTATTGCATAATAGTATATTTTGTATGGCTCCTATCATCTTTAATAAGTTACCAAAATGTTGGAAGGATTGTACAATTGCAAAACGTAGAAATAAATTAAAAAAATTCTTATTACAGAAAGTTTATTATAGCATTGACGAATTTCTGACTGACAAAATGTAACTCCAATTTTTTACGAATTTAAAATGTAAAATGTAAAATTTGTTTGATTAACTAGATTCAATTATATTTTATTTTATTTTATTTTGTGACTAACATTTTATAATTATTAATTTGACATTCTTTATAGTAGTAAATATAATGTGTGTATTTGGTAGTGTTTTTTTTTCTGTAAGTTTTTTCAATTATATGTTTGAATGTTATTTCAATTTTAAATAAATTTATTGATTTATATGTAATATAGAAAGAATAGTTAATAATGCATATTAGTAGTTTAATAATAATTAATAATGTTCAAATTAAAAGTTAATAAAGTTAGTTTAAGTTAATATTATTAGTTAAGTTAATAATACATAGTTAATTAGCATAGTTTATAATTTGTACGCCGTAAAGGCAAAACATGACTGATATTTATAATGAATTTTACCATCTTGCATGCCCTGTGTGTGTATACTCATGTTTTAAAACAAATAAATGATCTTGTATCTTGTATCTTAAATAAATTTGATAAACATTGGGTAAATTTTATTACACTTCATTCATCTGAATGTATAAATGATTTAGATTTTCATGCTTGCAATAATCTTTTGGGAAAATGATGTTTTGAATTATTTTACCTTTGTTTAAGTAAAACCTTTATACACTGTAAAAACATTTTTCTTTGGTTTGTTTAGACACAAAAATCTTTCAGGCACAAAATCCCAGCTATGGAGCGAGTTGAAATTTCTTTGAGGGATAAGAGACGAGAATCCGTAAAGAGATTATCCGGAGAAGAACGGGAGTGACCGACGACGTAGCTTACACATAGCGCAGCGATGTGTGCGTGACATCACCGACTGGTTCACGTACGCTCCGCTGTGGTATGAACCGGCTTGCACCGGCTCAGTTGTGTAGAGAGTTTGGCTTCTGTATGAGTTTTTTTCATGTGTCACTCACTACCACTACCTATAACGCACCACACTTATCATTAGGTATTATATCCAATATACAATACTACTGCTCGTTTTTAGGGTTCCGTAGTCCTACAAGGAACCCTTATAGTTTCGTCATGTCCGTCCGTCTGTCCGTCTGTCCGTCTGTCCGTCTGTCCGTCTGTCCTAATCCTTTACAGCTTAATAACTTCTACAATCATAAAAATAAGTAAATGAAATTTTGCTAAAAAATAGTCTAGATAAAGATCTCAATTTTAAAGGAATAAAAAATCGTGATTACGTATTTTAGGGGTGGCGCCCATACATGTGAAATGGGGAGGAAAAAAATTTTTTCGCTGCACTCTCTCGTGTGGGATATCATTGAATAGGTCTACTAAAATGAAGGTAATGTTTCATACATCACTTTTTTATCAGGTGTACCATCTGCGAAATATATCCCGCCAAAGTGGCTTGCAATGTGTCCCCCCCCCAACCATTTCTAAACTATGCAACGTAGAAACTTATAATCTTCCACATTGATAGACATATATAAAAACTCTCTTTTAAAATTATTTCGAGTATAATTTGATTATAATTTTTTGAGTTATAGAGAGAAAACTGAAAAATACTTAAAACGTCCTAGTTCAAAGGTCATTGATCTTAGATAAAAATGATCTTAGCAAATAATGCTCCTTTAGCTACTTTCTATTTTAAAAAATCACAAAAAGTAACTTTGTGTTATATTGAAATGACAAACTGTAAAATCTTGCTCTAAAGGGCGTGGAAGAAAACTAGAAACTTCTCCTGGATGGTTGAATATATTGTTGGTTTGTTACAAGATGATCGTTTGTGTGAAGTGAGGTCGGCTGGGTTTGCAGTGCAAGCATTTATAGGTTTTGATAAGCTCCCTGGAGCGGCGGATCTTGTTACTAATTAGTACAATAGTTAGGTAGCATAGTATTAAATCGATAACAAGCCCAGTGGCAAACTACCTGGTTTATGTATGCATTCATAGATGGCGCTGTTACCAAAAACAGCCATGTTAGTTTTAGGGTAAGGCATAGATGGCGCTGTATTTTACACAAACTTCTTAAATTTGGCGCTGTACAGCGCCATCTAGCGGCTAGTAACAACACTCTCTGAGTCGCCAATGCTGCCGTCTATTGCATTTGGCACTTTATAGCGCCATCTAGCGGCGGCTACTAACAACACTATCTGAGTCGCCAATGCTGCCGTCTATTGCAAAAACTAAAATAGCCATGATTAATATTCGATTTGATTTGTTTGTAACACTTACTTAAGGAACCCTATAATACTGAGCATGGCCCGACATGCTCTTGGCCGGTTTTTTTAAATATACTGTGGGTGTGCTGCAAACGCACAATACGCTCTGCAGTATTACGACCTTTATGTAAATCTAAACGTAACTGCACGAGGCAAGCAGTTGCAATCACGCAACAAGTATTGATTCTGTTTACTTTCAAGCCTTTGGTATGTTAGTAGGGTATTAAATTATATTCTAAAAACGTAAAAACCTTTGCATTCATTAAATGATTCAATTGTTTTACATCATAATTAACAAATGCTTTTAACCACATTCTGGCGTATTTTATTACTTATGTAGGATGACAATCTACTGATCGATGATATTTTAAAAAGTACAGATATGTTGTTGCGCGCGTTGTCTGACGACTCGAAAATGTCATTTTGCTACTAATCTCCATCAATTAAGGCGCCGAGCATGACGTGTGACAAAAAAAATACAAAAATGTGTGTACAGAAAGTGTACTGATTATGACGTGAAACTAACTTAAAGTAACGAATTTACTTAATTTGCACGTTTATGTGTATTGTGCTGCCGCTGCGTACGAAACATATTTTTCGTTGGTTTTGTTAGGGTAGTACATATCTATACTTTTAAATATCATTGCTACTGATACAGTATACCTCATTTTATTTGGCACCCAGACAGCTCAATTTATTATCCACCCGATCATCGATTCGTAGGCGTTTGGTCTGCGTGGGCATTAGGCATCGTTTACAAATACCTGCAGCTATCGTCAATCAAATCCCTGATACACTTGTCATTCTAACTACCTGTCAGGTCAGTCGATCAAAGAAAATGTAGGTGGGAGCCGATATATATATTAACTGTAGAGCACAGAATTAAATAGAATGGTCAAGTGGGCAGGGCGCGCGTGCCAACACTCTGCGCCACAGTGCAGTGTATTTCAAAGCCTTTCTCAGTACGCCTTATAACTTATTTTAGTAAATACTGTAACAAAAACCCGCATAAATGCCTTATTGTGCTGTTTCTAACTGCAGAAACAAAAGCTGTAAAGTACATTTGATTAAAGTTAATTTTATAAAATTAATAACGTCAATATGTAAGGCGTGGTTTGTTCGGAAAGTTGCCACGCATGATTCGCAAGTAAAATTGTGATTACAACCATTCTATCTATTTCTGTGCTGTAGAGGTAGGTACTATATTGGGTACCGGTGCTTCATGGATATATAGCCTTACGAGAATAGTTCAAGCCGTTACGAAAAACTATGAAGGGTGAGTTTTAAAAATAGTGCTGGAGGGCTAAAACCGAAACTATAACGTATAGAAAAAAGTTGTTCAACGATTTGTAGGCTCAATTTTTCAGAAAACAGAAACTATATATTTTGATTTTTTTAAAGCAGCTGATTCGGCCAAGGATTTAACACAATCTTTTTTGCAAAAAAAAAACATTCTATACACGCTGAAATTTTAATGGTTGTTTTCCTGAAAAGGGGTTATTGTACTCATCGTTATGAACAACTTTTAGTATGGGACCACCCCGAAATCGCGAAAAAATTATCTGCTGGTCCCCACATTTTATCGATTTAAGTGAACACAAATGTAATCAGCAGATTTTTTTTTGCTATTTAGGATAGGCCCCATGGTAAAATTTGTTCATAATGTAAAATGGCCCCTTTTCAGGAAAACAAACATATAAATTTCAGCTTGTATTATTGCACCAATGAACATGATTACGATAGCGAGTGAGTTAAGCAATTTGGCAGCAGATTTTGCCTTCATGATGAACTAAGCCATCAAACCATCATGCCAACAGTCTTCATAAGCTACTTTTGCCATTATTTGCGGATTACTGATTACGAATATTTTAAAATAGGAATCAAACTCATACGAATTTTATTAATCCTACTTAATAAATAAAATAAAATCCGTAACGAGATTAGCCGGACAAGAACCGGAGTGACCGACATAGCTTGTAGGATCAGTAAGCTGAAGTGGCAATGGGCTGGCCATGTCTGTCGAAGGACCGATGGCCGTTGGAGCAGACGAGTCCTTGAGTGGAGACCGCGTATCGGAAAACGCAGCGTAGGGCTCCCCCCTGCCAGGTGGACCGACGACCTAAAGAACGTGGCTGGGGGGGACTGGATGCGGAATGCAGAGGACCGAGCCTTGTGGCGCTACTTGGGAGAGGCCTATGTCCAGCAGTGGACTGCGATAGGCTGAGTTGATTGATTGATGACTTAATAAATAAATGCGAAAGTATAGATGTTTGTTTGTTTGATGTCCTCCAATCATGCTGAATCAGCTTAACGGATTTGGGTGAAATTTGGCACACAGGTAGACTTAGAAACTTAGTTTTCCTCAATCCATAAACAAATTTGAATATGGATCAATTCGTACCTGAATGCATGCCAATCCTGAGTAGCAGTTTTTCTCCTTGGCGGTGCGGTACGGTCTTGACGCGCACAGCGTTCAACAACGCAAGTGACATGCGCGCAATCTCGGCTGCATGCCGGTTGCCATTGCGCATCGGAAGACCGGATACCACCATGTATGCGTCACCTATAGTCTCCACCTAGGACAAAAAAATAATATGCTATATGCGTAGGTGGGCACCTGCGACACGGTGACACGGGCGTGTTGGTATGATAATTGTCGAAAAATACTAATAAACATGTTTATATTTGTTATGGGCGAAGGTAAGCGCTTAACATCAGGTGGGCCTTTAGCTCGTTTCGCCATACTATACAATAAAATAAAATAAAAATGAAATAATATTAAGGTATTTTCTATCATTTATTATGATCTAATAAATACAATTCTTAAACATGTACAGAACTCCTTGATATCCACAATTTTCCTGTTAATTCAGACGTTCAATTGTATTATTTATTTATTTATTATAAATTAATTAATTTATTTAGTCAAAAACTAATAAAGAAAAGATTTGAGTTTGAGTATGTAAAAATTGGATTTAAAAAGCTACGATACACTACACTACACATAAATAATAATAAATAAATATTGTTAAAATTAGTGTATGTGTGTTTAGTGTATCGTAGCTTTTTAAATCCAATTTTTACATACTCAAACTCAAATCTTTTCTTTATTAGTTTTTGACTCACTTAACGACTGCAAAAACCTGAACAGAAAACCAAAATCAATCCATAAATATTACAAATTAATTAATTATTCATTCTATTTAAACGAGGCCGGTGATCCGCCACACTGCTAAATGTCAAAGGGTGTGGCCTGAAAATGTTATCAGTATAAATTACTTACAAAGGCAAGCCGTCGGAATCCAATTAATATTCAATGATAGTCCAGGAAATAAGTAGGTTGCAAGTCAATAATGCATTGATTAGTTTAGTCATTCCTTTTGAAAGGTTACTAATAATTAATAAGGTTCTATATTAATAAACCAACACGTTCGAAATATCATGCTCGCGTGCGTCGATTTGAAATACAGCAAGTTAATTGTGTAACGCACTCATAATGACAAAAGCTATCATTTTAACATTACAGCATTATTCATTGCGTGGTACGTCATTGAGGATAAGATTGATTGTCAAAATATACGGAACAATGAACGTTGAAATCAACATGATTATGATCGCGAGTATATCACACTATTCGGCAGCTACAGGGAAGCCAATTTCTTTGGCATAAAATCAGCAACAATAGTAGGTACTTTTTGTCTATATTTCTCTAATTATGTACCAAATAGAAAGTCTTTGACAGATTTAGAAAATCTAATATTTTTATGTTTTGTTATATCAGAGTATTGGTTGTAAATTGCGTTTCGTATCCCCGTGGTTCCATGGCTGATGTCTCCAAATATGACCATGATTTTCTGATACTAGACGTTGTAGATTACGTTTTGGACGCCCAACTTTATGTATGAACAATTTGGGATGAACGATGACCGCTCCAATCGTGCGCGATTCATCACTGTTCTAATTCTACGATAGAGCAATAAAGCACTTTACGATGATGTAAGTAATAAAAACAAAGATTATTTTGCCGTTTAGTATCTTCCTCACTGGGATCTATGCCTGTACCGCAAAGTTTTAAGACGAAGGTCGTGAACCAGTGCATCCTGCCTGTCATGACTTACGCGCCGAAACGTAGATACTGTCAGTTGGGCTAGTCCACAAATTCAATATCGCTCAGCGTGTTATGGAGCGAGCTATGCTTCGAGTTTCTTTGAAGGATAAAATCCGTAACAAGATTATCCGGAGAAGCTGAAGTGGCAGTGGGCTGGTTATGTCTGTCGAACGACCGATGACCGCTGGAGTAGACGAGTCCTTGAGTGGAGACCGCGAATCGGCAAAGGTAGCATGGGGCCCGACGACCTGAAGAAGGTGGTTGAGGGGACTGGATGCGGAAGGCAGAGGACCGAGTGTTGTTGGACAACTTGGAAGAGGCCTATGTCCACCAGTGGACTTCGGTAGGCTGAGTTGATGATGATGATCTTCCTCACACCAATAATCTTTAAATAAATACGCGACTACGAATTTGTTTTAAACGCAAAATTCCTCCTTCCAAAACTTTTACAAATGTTTGATAATACCTACAATTAACTTACCAAAGTAAACTTTAAGATAAAGTTACCAAACTTACCTTATAAACATCGAAGTTTTCAATTACTGAATCGAAGCTTGTGTACAGATCGTTCAGAAGGTCAACGACCTCCAGTGGTGTGGACTCGGCTGACAGCTGCGTGAAGCCGATGATGTCACTGAAGTAGATCGTCACTTGATCGTAGGTTTCCGCCATGACCGGCTGACCCATTATCAGTTGGGACGCTACGGACCTGGCAGGACAAAATGCAACGATGTACAATCCAATAAAGAAAGAATTGTGGTTTTATAGCAAATGTAATTTATATATTTTGTTATGCACAACTGGGTACAAAGGCGGTTTTAAGTCAATAGGCGTTCTCTACCAGACAACCTTAGGCTGATGCAGAGACAAAAAGAAAACAAGGTAAATGCACCAGTAAAGCAGTAAAATAAGGTTAGGACTACGGACTTTTAATTAACATAAATATACATAAATAATTAAAATGTACAGAAACATACAGATCCCACCTTAGAACCATTCTTAAAATCCCTTGCCATAAATCTGATTTCTATTCCTATTCTTTTTCTGTCCATGCGATTGTGGAACTTGCTTCCGCTTAAAATACGTGATTCTAAAACTATAGCTGTGTTCAAGAAAAATGTCAAAGAACATTACCTTTCCTCAGTACATTGATCGTCTAATTTAATAAGTTGTTTATTTTCTCGGTGTTGATTATAATATCATATTTTTTATTTATTATATATATATATATATTTTTATTGGTATAGGTATTTATTCGTAGTTTATAATTTATTATCGTAAGTATGTTTATATTTAGTATGTATTTAATGTCACACCCTGTGTCTACGTCTTTCTTTTATCCTTCTTTCCTGTCGCAGGTCTGCTGGAAGAAATTTCTTTTAGAGATAAGCAGTTCCTTTGTGCTCAAGTGTTTGTTCTGTATGTTATCTATAATAATATGTGTTGTGTGTACATAAATAAATACAATAAAATATACCAGGAATTCTATTCATCTCGGGGTGAGTACACAAACATACAATAAAATATACCAGGTATTTTATTCATCTCGGGGTGAGGGGGGTGTGCGGGGGCTCTAAGTCTACAAGACGTGTAACATGCGTGAGGGTTCAGAAGGCCAATTCTTGTTAAAAAAAACGTTCAAATATAGTTGCAAAATAATCTCAATGCTTCAAAGCTCAATCTCCTGACAGTAGATGTTCCTGTTTGCCGTTTATTTGTGACGCTTAGGTCATTAATGTCACCAATAAACGTCATACAAAAACATCTACTGTCAGGAGATTGAGATTTGAAGCATTGAGATTAGTTTGCAACTATATTTGAACGTTTTTAATTACGAGAATTGGCCTTCAGAGTTCTGGACCAACTCTTCTCAATTTAGTCCACAGTTCACTGCTGCTGGACATTGGCCTCTCCTAAGTTGAGTCACAACTCTCCAGTCTCCGTACACTTTTAATCCCTATACAATTTGCACTTTAAAACTTAAACTTAAACTTCCTGACCATGAATTCAGAATAAAACACTACTTACTTTGGCAACAGCTGATACAACAGTTCCTCACACTTCCTCTTCTCCTCTAAGTAGTCTGAAGTCCTCTCCTCCACCAGGGCCTCTAGGTTGTTAGCATAATTTTCCACTTGTGTCAGCAACATGTCCAGCCGGGTTGAAGTTTCACAGTCCCTGACACAAAAACTGCATGTCAAACACTTGTTCTCAATTAAATGATAAATACTTGAGCTAGAAACAAAATTTTAGTATATGTATCCAAAAGATTTGTTCCCTAAGCCATAATTTGTCCAAAAAATAACATAAAATAAAACTACTTTCTTATTATATTCGTCCTGCCGTAAGGTTTTCGCTACATTCTTCCATATCATCCTTTCTCTACCCACATTTTTGATGGAATTTGCGTTTCGGGGGAAAACATTTTTTCACCCCTAAATCTTAACAAAATCTTTTGTTTTTGATGTCATACGCTTGGCTAGATTATAATGTACGCTGGTATGTTTTGTTATTTCCAAAAAAAGAATTGGTGTTCTAATAATAATTACTTTTCTTCGTTATAATGTCAACGCAAAAAGTCGTTAATTTAAGTGCCTGCAACTACGAAGATATTGCGAAAAAAAAAACATGTAAGCATAGTTTTTCACGATGTAGATAACATAAAAAACATCGGAATCGAATAATACTAAAGGCCCGTACAAACCAAAAGCAGGTCAGACGGACGTCACATAAAAAATTAGGCTGTTTAAAAGCATTTTGACGGCGGGCCCGCCCGCTGCTTAGAATATAGAACTGCTTTCAATAAGACACGTTCTGTCGGTTGTCAAACAATACAACTGCATCGTAACCGTTTTGACACTGATGCGCCACCCTGTCCAGTTAATATGGTGGCCGTAGTGATACAACGCAATCGCGCCGCTCCTGCCCGCGCGCCACGCTGCCTGGTTTGTCGTTGGCGGGTCCTGCGCTGCTACTGACCTGCTTTTGGTCTGTACGAGCCTTTAGGGGTGGTAGGCCGTTGGCACTTTTTGTATGCACAATGAGGTGGAATATTCTAGTCTTAAGTGTCGTAAAAGGCGCCAAAGGAAATCATTCATTTTCCGAGCAAGTACTCTAAGACCATAAAATATTGGCAGTAGCATCCAACTGTGTAATAATTGGGTGAATTTCCCAAATGACTTATTTTTTTTTCTTCGGTGAAATTAGTATTTGAAAAAAGGAATATTGTTCTGAATTTTTTTTTAGTATTCAATAGGTAGTTATTGGGTTGTGGCAAAAATATAATTTGCCTAGGACTATTAAAAAAGGTAGAAATAAATACATAAACCTCTATTTTTTTCAAATGGGTGCTGTCCCTCTACTTTTTTTACGAACAAAAAAGCTTATACACTAATAAAAATAAGTAAGTTAAGTATATAACTTATTCTATTTCATAGAATATTAGTTTTGTTATTAATATATAGCATATTTTATTACATAATTAACGATTATTATTACTGAGAGGCACAAACGTACTTGTCCTGCAAAATGTTCTCATATCGCTGGACAAAAGTAATTTAAACTTAACTTTACATCGACGAGTCCAACAGCGTCCCCATCCCAATTTTATTTCCCTCGTTAGTGTGTGCTAGTGCGCAGTCAGGGCGGATGTGTGTCAAATCACTGCATATTCCCACCAATAACGTAAGTACGCCATTTCAGTTGCTCCCGGACAATTATTTTATATAATCGGTGGTTGCATTTTTCTAGTGTAATGAGTAGTTTTATTATTGTTGTTTGGTTCTAACAGAGGTAGTAAGTGAATTAGCTTCATTGACTGGTATTGAATTTATCCTAGATATTAAGCATTTTTTCTAATTTTCTAAAAAGTGTGTTATTTCTCACGTCGCTGTTCTCATATCGCTGTAATCGGTGGTCTTTATTACCACCGATGTGATAATTTACACCGAAATAATAAGAAAAAATCAATCGGTATCTTATATCTAATATCGGTGTTTTGATTCATGATCAACGCACAGTTTTGTCACATCGGTGGATTGCTTTATCATATCGGTAGATCATTTTATCATCTCGGTGAGTCGTTTTATCATATCGGTAGATCCCGTGTCATTTCGTTAAGTATACAAAGAAACAATGGAACATACAAACATACATACAAACACATACATTATATACATACATACCTACATACAAACATTCATACATACATACTTACCTACATAGACTGCCAAAATCATTACCACGATACCACTGGGTAGTAGAAGATGTATAAATGTATCATTAGGGGAGGTCTGTATTCGGTAATGTACGTCTATAAGCTGAGGTGATGATGGAGAGGTGGAGCAATTGAACGCATTAAAGGTTTCTCCAGAAAATATTTTCAAGTTAAAAAATCGTAAGTACATAATAATAAATAACATAATAATAAATAACAAAATAATAAATAGATAAAAAGAAAACATCATAATAGCTTAATTTTGTTTAAGAATGCCGAGGCCAAAACTAAAAGAGGAGGAGAAAAAAGAGAGAAAGAGGTTGCTGGAAAGAATAAGAAAAGCTAAACTCAAAAGCGATCCTGTGTTAAGAGCATTTAAGAAAAGATAGAGAACGTTAAGCTAGACGAAAGGCAGCCGGACTTATCCCAACCTGAAGCCAAATGACTGCACATGCACGTCGCATTGCACAAAAAGAAAACCGTGCTTGTGCATATTATTAGAGGAAAAAAGCTAAGGCAAATGTTGCCCGATACAACCAAACAAGTGTTACAGTGACCAATGATGTAACAGAATCGCTACCGAAAAATCGAGATAATAAGCCTGGTATTTCTCCTACCTACCTACCTAGGTACCTACTATCTAATTCCTTTTTGATGTTCAAAGTTGGATAGATTATCATATCGCTGGATATGTACATCATTTCGGTGGATAAACTTTTCATTTCGGTGTACAGAAAAAAATATCGGTGCCGGTTTGTCATATCGGTGGAAACCAGAATTCAAACTGAATTTTCTCCTTAGTCTTAAATGATACGTTGATGATATTAAATTTGGGGATATTTGATATCCTAAAGATTACATAAAACCTGAAAAATACACAAAAAATATATAAATGAAAAAGTTCACCGATATGATAAAAAAAATGGCATTTGTTGAAATTCACCGAATTACATCATGCTGTGATCGAACCGTAACAAAGGCGCTCCCGTGGTATCGGTCACTGATGTAATCAAAGCCCTTATGCCAAGCCCGTACAGCGATTTTTATTCGCGCGTTGATATATTATTTCCACCGCAATTTTTAATCGCTAGTGCGGGCACTTACGTATGATTCCATGTGTTACAGATTTTGCGATAAAAATCGCGTGATTAAAAATCACTGCGCAGGCTAGGCCTTATTCAGCTTTGCAGTTATGTATTGGTAGATATACACGTTTTCATATCATGTTATTTATCAATATTCAGTATGTACCACAGTTTTACTATCCCATAAAACTGTACCTTGTATTCCTATCTTGACAAATAACATAGTTATAAAACGGAGACGAGCACATCCAGATGTGTTTTCATAAATATTTTCCATTAGTAAACTCACTATGCGAAAGTTGAGATAACGTATAGGTAGGAGATTGATGGTTGAAGGATCATGTACAGGGTTTACAAAAAAAATGGTTTAGTATTAAAACAAACAATGAAGTTCTCAATTTAACGAATTTCGCGTCATTTTTTATCAGACTCTAATTTCCTGGAGTGGTTTTCGAACTTCATTTTTTTCTTTACGTTTTTGGCCGTCAGTCCTATATTTTAAAGTTCTAATACATTGTGACTTCAAGGTAAAGACAATTTAGTAATTTCATTCGTTTTTGTAACGATTTTTCCACCATAACACAGAAATCAAGCCGTCTCAAGTCAGACTTGAATTGCTATAAGATATGCCCAGCGGGCACGCAGTATCACGCGGCACAAGCGCATCCAATCAGTAGCCGAGCGGCAATTCAATCAGCTTGCCAGCCTGACAAGACTGGGCAATAAACCGGCTGCTTTTTGAATAAAATAAAATCTTCAACAACCACGGAAGGACTATGTCTCATAATAATATTACTTTTTTTTACATTATAAGGGTTTCGAATCCCACTAATATTATAAAAAAGTTTGTGAGGATGTTTGTATGTTTTCAGCGTCAACTCAATCTGATTGCAAGCGTACTTTGACGAGAAAATAAGCTAGCCTACCACTGTATATATTGTTTTACTACATTGTAATGTGTTGTCATTGTGGACGGACATTATAATATTTATTTGATGGAATTGGCTTTTTAAAACCAGGCTGAGAACAGTGCTTATGCTGACGGATGCTGATGAGTATTGAACCTTCCAGACTTGTCTACTTTGTATGAAGCGGCTTATAGCTATATGTAAGTACTGCAGAAGTCAATATTATATTAGGCTGGATACAGCTAGGGTAAAGTCGGGCAGCTTTCCGGTGACCTAACGACGCCTTCCAGAGGCCAGCAGGTGATATAGATGGATGAGTCTATTGTCCGCATTGCCCGGTCTTCGAGTTGCGGTGATGTCCAAGTGTACCCGGACATCACCGAAAGAAGTTAAGAAAGAAAGTCTGGAGTTTAGAAAGGCCCTGAAGTGGGCCGCGTTGGATGGGTTGTGAATGCCATGCATCGCAGTTCTCGTGGCCCATCCACCCAAGGCAAGAGTAGGCACACGGTGGAGTTTTTTTGTACCATTTAAACCGAATAAACTATATTTTTTTGAAAGGACTACTTCTGACTTACAATGCAATACGATACAAATACTCTTTATTTTAAACAAACCATGCAGCATAAATTATTTACTTATAAGATATGTACAATGGACTCACTTGTTGATTTTTTGTATGTTTTCCTTGAGTGCTGAGAAGTCGGGTCGGTCGTCATCCGGGAGGGTCCAGGGTGGTTCTCCGGTGAGTGACTGGCGGGGCGACGCTGATAGTGGTGATGTGCCTCGATTGCGCATTTCTGCACTACCTGGTAAAATAACTTTTAAAATTTTCAATAAGTTCTTTTTTGTATCAACCATGCTCACAAGCGGCTCACCTGATGGAGAGGGATTACTATCACCTGAGTACAACAACATCAATTCCTGATGAGGATTTTCATATAGGTACACTATGACATGCGACTTCTAAAAATGCTTCCTACGCAATCCGATGTGTCATCGATCGAGCCAATTCCGTTTATTTCTGCATTTGATGGCGTTATTCCAAACACTTGGTGCTGGTGGAAATATTCATATTATAAATCTGAGCCATTGAGGCCCGAATACTGAGCCCCTCAAAGTAATATTTCACGGGAGAATTAATGGGAAACATGTTTTGCACGTGAAAGGTTAATATAATATACTGCAGGGCTATGGAAATATATTTTGTATAATCCTGTATGAGCGTAGGTCAATGCGTGGAACGTAAAAATTGGAGTAAAATTTTTACTACCATATTTTGATAGTTTTTTTTTAACATCCTTCATTCTGAGAGTGATAAGTACTTACCTAAATTATATATTAGTATTCGATATTGGCATTGTTCTTATGTAAAATTTTATTACGAGAGATAAAAAAGTGGTATCTCATTTAAAATGAATGCGGAACAGAATTTGGTTATCACTTGCAATAGCCCTGAAACCTATACACCTAAAAGGTTTCCAAAAAGCTCTTGAAGTTGTATGTAGTCCGCCAACACCCACCCACGTGGGTGGGCCACGTGGCGGCCCACGTTGCGTACTCAGGCCTAAATCATTCTCGTTCTGAAAAACATGCTAATTTTAGCAGTAGTAGAGCTCCTTTGTGAAAGAGCTCGTCCGGGGAAGTACTACCACCGTACCTACTTCTCCGCCAAATAGTGATGCTTGCCTTACTGTGTTTCGGTCTGAAGGGTACGGGTGCCGGTGAAATTACAACCACATGAGACTTTCCATCTTCATGTCTCAGTTTGGCGAACCGACTTGCGGTACCATTTAAGCAACAGCTTAGGTGGTATTGAGGTTGTTATGGGCAAAGGTAACCGCTTAACATCAGATGGGCCTTTAGCTCGTTTCGCCATCCTATACCTACTATAAAAAAAATGACTTAAGTAAATGCTGTACTCACGTTTGAATTTGTCCTCGAGTATGGCTGCGCAGTAGTCACAAGCCAGCGTGCAGTGTGGCCTGCGCATCTCCAGCAGTGGGCTCACGGCCCTACGCGGACTGGGCGAGTCCGCACCCCCTGGAGGTACCAGGGACATCACTCTGTACGCAAAGAGAATACAATATCAAGTATTGTTCCTGTGGACAGCAATTTATTAACCTCTCGCATGCAAACTTGCAACTTGGCAACTTGTGTCTGAAACTGCGGCATACAAGAGTTTGAAAAAATATGTTATGGCAACATGGCAACACTTTACGAAACACAAACATTGCGCAGGCGCAGTTGCCGCGATGCAGGTACACCAAGCTGGTGCACGATTGATTGAGCTTTACAATTCGTCCCGTGTAAGAAAATGACGTGCATGCTCAATTATACGATAGCGGCCTGATTCTATAAAAAAATAATTATACTTAGTAAAAACTTTCACTTAAACGTACAGTCGACAACACGTCAGTGTGTCAGCGACTTTATTTCGTAAGCAGTAAAAGCGGTTTTTGTAATTCAAGTGAGTAAGGCAAGGTAAACTTAAAAAGTGGATTACATAGTTACGTTTTACATTTTTTTTAATACCTAAAGAAGTAAGAACTCCAAGTTAAAGAGCCGAAAAACGCTTAAAGCATTTAAGAAACCTAACCCAATTCGCTATTCCCTTTGGAAAAAATATTGGATCCCGAACTTATAGCATTACTTACAAGATTACCTCAAGTCTTATAAAATTCACAAGAATTTCGAAGAGTCAGGTATTTTTATATTATAATCTGTACTTAATATTCTAGGTAGGTATTTCAGATTCTATAGGTATTGTATTGATACGAGTATGTTTTGATATTATGTGAAAGTTCCACAGGGGAAAATGCTACTGGTTAAAAATTATATCCGACCATATGATACTAATCATTGTAATGATTCAATTTGAAAAATTGATTTGTTTGGTTTTTCAAATTTTGATTTGTTTCAATTTCTGATTTTGTTTTTTTTTTTGTTTGTTTTTTTTTTGTTTTTTTTTTTGTTTGAAGAACATTGATTATAATTGACTGTAATCTTCTGAGAGTCTAAAAGGATTATATTGGGTAATATGGGCCTGAGACTTAGATAAATAAATACACAGTCTAATCATTAGACCGTGTGAAATAAAATGATCACCATACTTAAATTTCTACTAATATTATAGATGCGAAAGTATGGATGGTTTTTTTACTTGATTGTTTGTTTGTCCTTCAATCACGCTGAAACAGCTGAACGGATTTAGATGAAATTTGGCACAAGGATATACCATAACCCGGATTAGCATATAGGCTTCTATTTATCTCTGAAAAATACACAGTTTCCGAGGGATGTGCGATTACATACATAATGTTTATGTAATAAACCAAGTTTTACGCAGGCAAAGCCGCAAGCAAAATCTTGTTGTAGCACATTCTTAATAGCGCATCGTGGATACAATGTCTCCAATATAATATTCTTACATTCTAAGAGGCTTATATTGCTTTATAATTATTATGGACTTGATACTCACGAATAGCTATCAAAGAGTAGGTATAACAACTATTTACCTATAGCTATTATACAGTTCAATAATCAAGCCGTTAGAAGTAAAATCATCATTGTAGTATAATTATAATCACATACTTTTTCGCGATTTCAGGGTTGGTCCCATAGTAAAAGTTGTTCATAATGATGAGTACAATGACCC
Source organism: Asteroscopus sphinx (assembly GCA_949699075.1). Lineage (NCBI taxonomy): Eukaryota > Metazoa > Arthropoda > Insecta > Lepidoptera > Noctuidae > Asteroscopus > Asteroscopus sphinx. The sequence goes on along the minus strand of OX453022.1, from coordinate 11,007,605 downwards.
ACTTTTCCGGTTTCGTTTCATCATTCATCATTTCAGCCGAAACACGTCCACTACTGGACATAGGCCTTCCCCAATTAAGGGGGGATATGCCATAATCGCCAAGCTTGGCAGGCGGTTTTGTATAAAAAAAAAACATTTTATTTCAGGCAAATTTATTTGTTTATTTAATTCTTTATGCCCAACTGGGTACAAAGGCGGTCTTAACGCGATAGGCGTTCTCTACCAGACAACCTTAGAGTAATGCAGAGATAAAGAATGGGGTGCTGGTCAGAAAACCTCCTCGTGTGCCTGACGGCTGCTTGTCCTTCTGGACACGTCTGGAGGGATCGGCAGTTGTTTGGCCGGTGCATCCTGGGCACGGGCAATAAAATCCTGCCGAGGGATTAACCTTCGGGGGATTTTATTGCCTGTGGCGAATATTCTGGCGCGGGAGGGGCCCGTTCTGGGCCAGTGGGGAGTTGCTCCACGTGTCCTTCTGATATCAGCAGAGGGCACAGTGGAGGAGCAGGGGCGGGCCCGGTGTGCACTCACCCTGCCACTGGGCAGGCAGCGGTGGGACGGTCTTTCCCTGCCCCCGTCGATCTCGTAACCCCAGGAGTGCCCGCTGAGTAGTGTTCTCGCGCCTCTTGGGATCGAGGGTCTTGGCTTCATCGCCCGGACCGCGAGGAAGAAAACCTCTATAAAAAATTACGGGAGGTAGGGCCTGCGAGCAGCAGACTCGGGGTAGTCTGCTGCCCGACCAGCAGCTGGCGTAGCTGGCACAGCCGGCGTAGTTGGCGCAGCTGGTAAAGGTCCATGAGTTGAGGTGGCGTGCAGTGTTCCGTGTGCGCCGCCTAAGAGGGTGCGGCTGTCGTTAGGCCGCACGGGGGAAGGGGCTCGCCTGCTTGTGGCGGGCCAGGACCTGTCGGGGGTGGTTGTGTGAATACTCACGGGTTCCCACGCCCCCGGCTAAGGTAGTTGAAGGAACACCGTGGTGGTTTTAGTCGGTAAGAGTCCGACACTGGCTCCGCCTACCTCGGGCGGAGTGCGTCCATGAGGATTTCCCCACGGAGAAAAAAAAAAAAAAAAAAAAAAAATTGGGTGCTGGTCTGAAAACCTCCACGTGTGCCTAACGACTGCTTGTCCTTCTGGACACGTCTGGAGGGAACGGCAGTTGTTTGGCCGGTGCATCCTGGGTACAGGCAATAGAATCCTTTCGAGGGATTAACCTTCGGGGGATCTTATTGACTGTGGCGAATATTTTGGCGCGTGAGGGGCCCATTTTGGGCCAGTGGGGAGTTGCTCCACGTGTCCCTCTGGTGCCAACAGAGGGCACAGTGGAGGAGCAGGGGCGGGCCCGGTGTGCACTCACCCTGCCACTGGGCAGGCAGCGGGGGGACTGTCCTTCCCTGCCCCCGTTGATCTCGTAACCCCAGGAGTGCTCGCTGAGTAGTGTTCTCGCGCCTCTTGGGACAGAGGGTCTTGGCTTCACCGTCCGGACCGCGAGGAAGAAAACCTCTATAAAAAATAACGGGAGGTAGGGCCTGCAAGCAGCAGACTCGGGGTAGTCTGCTGCCCGACCAGCATGGCAGCTGGCACAGCTGGCGTAGTTGGTGCTGCTGGTAAAGGCCCATGAGGTAAGGTGGCGTGCAGTGTTCCATGTGCGTCGCCTAGGAGGGTGCGGCCGACGTTAGGCCGCACGGGTAGAAGGGGCTCGCCTATTTGTGGCGGGCCGAGACCTGTCGGGGGTGGTTGTGTGAATACTAACGGGTTCCCACGCCCCCGGCTAAGGTAGTTGAAGGAACACCCTGGTGGTTTTAGTCGGTAAGCGTCCGACACTGGCTCCGCCTACCCCGGGCGGAGTGCGTCCATGAGGATTTACCCACGGAAAAAAAGAAAAAGAATAAGAAGGCAAATTCACCCATAGTTATACCCAAGTTAGTTAGTTAAGTACAGTCTTTTATTTTAAATTAATACTAACAAGAACATCAAATACGTAATTAGAATAGCATAAATAATTTTAATAAAAATACATTATTATTCAATTAAATTAAGTTTTTATGTTGAATTTGAAGTTAAATACTTATATTTATAAACTAAGATTATTCTTATAAAAGAAACATTACAACATTATAATAAAACAAAGTTTAACCGGTTTTTTTTTTTTTTTTTTTTTTTTATTCTTCAGGACAACAAACAATTGCGCAATAATGCATAATACAAACAAAAAGATCATACAAAACTTAGGTAATCACGCAACCAGCACCGTTATCCACAAAATAAAACATACAATTTTACAAATACAGCAAGCACTTTTGCAGACAGAATTAATGTATGTATTAAATCATAATGCTTCAAAGCTTTCGAAACATCAGGAAGAACAATTTAAATAATATACGCGATTTAATCCGGTTAAACATTGTTTTATTATAATGTGTAGTGATCGCGAAAACCTAAGAAATTATTAAATATTACAACCGTGGTTGTAATATTTCTTTTCCCCCGGGTATATTAATGTGTACACCGTATTCTTGCACCGTATCGCGTTCAAGACAAGAGCCACTCTTAGGCCTTAATAACCGTAATTAATTTCGTTTATACCTACAGGTAATAAATTGGTGGGCGCTATTATATTTTACGAGAGGAGAGCTATAATTCAAGGCAATTGGAGGCTCCAATCACTCCCTCAGGAATATGGTAAAAGTTTTGTGTTACAACATTAGGAGAGTTAAATATTTATTTATTGACAAAAGTTATACAGCAATTTACATATTAATTGGCTATGTTTTGGTAGTACAAAAAATATGAAGCATCTGTAGCCAAACTAGGCAAAGCCTGTATTTCGGCTATCAGCGCTAATCCCCTCGAATTATACATCATTATCGTAGCCATTGAAATTAATATTATCCTGTAAGTTTCATTTAACCGTAAATCTTATTTTTGATATTATCAGGTGCATGCATGACCTCTCTTTGTGTACGATGAAAGTGTATGTGAGTGAAGTGTGGGGTGAGTATGAGCGTGTAAGTGTAAGTTGTAGTAAAACAGTGTTAATTGTTAATTTAGAATGAATTTGTGAATGTGCTATCTGTGAATGATTTGTATGCATCCAACAAGTTTGTCATCTTAATCACTGTGCTATATACAGTAAAAGTTCAGTCTCATCATAGTTCAGTGTTTGAAGGTATTCACACACTTTTTTCTTACATTGCATTTTTGTAAGGGGGTATATATTTAAGACTCTATTTAATCTGTTATACAAAAAGGGTCCAATAAATTTTTCAAAACGTTGGCAAAACTTGGTTTTAAAAAGAGTCAGTCTATCGCAAACCATATCTTTCCTACGTTTCTGTAAGAGTAACGGGTTATATGGCTGTTTACTATGCTGTAAGAGAACAATACTTAATATAAACAGTTGTCTAACAGTTAGAACTCCACAGATCTGGTACAGTGCTACAGTAGGAAAGTAAATAGGTTTGAAAATACTAACCTTCAATATTGCACGCTGGGCGATCTCAAGAGGCTTTAGGATAGTTTTTAACGCGCCTCCCCAAGATGATAAGCAATATGTTATGAGCGATTGGCACAGTGCATAATATATCTGTTTAAGCAATTCAGGATCAGAGACGTGCCTTAGATTTTTAAAGATATAAATTAGTTTTCTTAGTCTACCGCAGAGCAGTCTTATATGCTCATTGAAACGAAGATTACTATCTATGGTAACTCCAAGATATTTTATAGTGTGTACACACTCCAATGATGGGCACGAGCAATTTCCTCCAGATTGACACTCATGCGATATGATTTTACGGCAGATACTAGCACTATTTGTATTCCTTATGCCAAAACAGACATACTTGGTCTTGTCTACATTTAACGTAAGAATGTGGCTCTGCAGCCAGTCTCCCACCACACGAAAACCCAACTGAGCAGCATCGTGGACCTCATCCCACGAATCGGCGGAAAAAAAGAGGGCAGTATCATCTGCGAAAGATATTATTTCGCCCTGGGAAAGTTTTAAACTTGTGAGTTCGTTTATATAGACGAGAAATAATGTAGGTCCCAGTATGCTGCCCTGTGGAACTCCGTGAGTAACCGTGAGTTCATTACTTTTAAAAGTACCCACACGGACTAATTGAGATCGCCCAGAAAGATAGCTTTGAAAAAGTTTTAGCTGCGTCCCTCTAACTCCCATCCTCTCAAGTTTTTCTAAAAGTATGGAAACAGAAATCGTGTCAAACGCCTTTGCTAAGTCTAAAAAGATAGTAAGACATTTTTTTCGACTATCTAAGTTTGATGAAATAAAACCTATTAGCTTATTTACGGCTTGCTCAGTTGACTTACCTTGCCGGAATCCATACTGGTTATCGGAAAGCAAGCTACTCTTTTGAAAATAGTTTATTAGTCTTACATTTATTATTCTTTCCAGTACCTTTGATATGGATGGTAAAATAGATATAGGCCGGTAGTTATCGACACGACTTCTGTCACCATTCTTATGAATTGGACACAGTTCTGCTTTTTTTAGGGAGTCAGGGAAGACTCCTGTTTGCAGACAGTCGTTGAATATTTTCGTAAGGGGTGGTACTATAATATTTTTGTGTATTTTTAGAAACTTGGAGCTAATATTGTCGCATCCACTGGCACAATCTGTCTTTAAGTCAAATATGAGACGTTCAACTTCCTCTTCGGATGTATCAATAAGTACAAATGAATTTACGACGCTGGTGTTGGTATTGTTTTTTTGTTTGTTGTTATTAAGCATGTGCGTACTTTTTTGATAGATTTTATTTGCTAATGAACTTCCTACGTTTGAAAAGTAACAATTTACTTCATTTAGTGATTTTTCAGGAGAGGTTGATAGCGTCAGCAGTTCTTTAGGATGACTTTTTCTTTTAGAAGTGTTTGTTATCTCTTTAATTGCTTTCCACAATTTTTTACTGTCATTTTTTGCAGCTTTGAGTTGGTTTTTTTCGTACGTCCTTTTAACTTTTCTTAGTATCGCATTGCAGAAATTTCTGTAGCGCGTATATGTTAACTTTAGAATTTCATTTTCTGGTAAACGTTTAGATTTTTTATGCAACTTGTCCCTATTCCGGATGCATCGCAGCAGCCCCTGTGTTATCCATGGTTTTATAATTTTTTGGCGTTTAGAGAGAAAAATTTGTTCAGTGTTGTTTTTAAGTGCAGTTTGAAGACTATGTGTGAAATAATTCATGGATAGATTTGGGTCTGTTAAGTTATAAATTGGGCTAAAATCAATTTTTGTAAGGTCTTGTTCTAAGCCTACTTGGTCGACTTTAGTTATTGTTGTAACTGCTAATTGTGGGTTTTTCTTTAAATTCATGTTTACTAAAACTGGGTAGTGATCTGTTAACGTTGTGTGAGGTACTACAGTAGTAACAGGATTGTTTGTTTTTATTAACGCATGATCCAAACAAGTGCCACTTTTGCTACGAGTAATTAAGGTGTGAGCTGGCAAGATGCCATGAGTAGCCGCAAGAGTCAGGTAGCGTTCTCCGTCCAAGTCAATTTTGTTAGGGGTTATATCGATGTTAATATCCCCCATTATAATAATATGTACAAAGGATGATAGAGTCTGAAGTACCTTATCTAATGATAATAAAAAATTATCAATATTTTTATATGATGGAGAACGATATAAGGAAAGTATAGCAATGCGGTTTTCAATTGTAGCGACCAAACAGTTGCATTCCTGCATGTCTGGTTCTTCTATAGTTAGACTAAGGTTTTCATCATAGTAAACTACTACGCCATCATTTTGTTTTGGGTTAATATTAGTTCCCACATGAAATTCCTTACTCTTTTCCTTCTCGAATTTGTCCTGAGAGGGATTTTAAGTGGCGAGAAATGATGTAAACGGGCAATATAATTGGCTTGCTAATTCTAAGACTAATCTAGCTAAGCCAATAAAAAACTATGCTCCTTCGTGTACAACCAGCGCTCACGCACACACATGAACCTCAAACCGTGCTCACCCCTCTCAGTACACATGTCGCGGCATCATCCAGTAAGCATCGCGAAACGTTCCATGTGGTGCTGGTGCCGGAAGTAAAGAATTGCACCACCCTATATCTTCTGATGGGTGTCGTAAAAGTCGACTAAGGGTTTCACCAGAAGATGGGCAGCAGCGTTCTCTGAATATCCAACCAACTGCGATCGCCAACCTGTCTGCTAAGCGTGGCATATTCCCCCCTTTTGGGAGAGGCCTATGTCCAGCAGTGGACGTCTTTCGGCTGAAATGATGATGATGATGGTAAATTGTAAGAGTATTCATGTCAAGAGTGACCCCAGGAATATTTTTCATAGAAACTTTAACACCCGTTTTTACTCCCGTTGAGTTTATTTTAAAAACATGTAATGCATTGATTGCTTTTATTATTATTTATGCCGAGTTTCGACTCAATCCTGGCTGCATTGGGTAATATAGTTAATATTCTCCCATACAAAATTTATAACCCTATTGCACTCTCTTTTAGGAGTAGTTTTGGAAAAAAAAACAAGTATTTCATTATTTACTTTAGAGATTATTTTTTCCAAGTTTTGAGGGAATCGATCCAGGAGAAAAGATTTTTTCAAACAAACTTTAACACCATATTTCACCCCCTTAAGGTGAATGCTACAGGGTAGCCCGCGAAATTCAAAAATTCTTGCGTTTTTTGCTAATTGTAGCTCTATTTCGCGTTGTATATCAATCAAAATATGATTCGCGGTTGTTATAACAATATATCTACTGAATAATACTCATAAAAATTATAAACATAGCTCTACAAGGTTTACAAGCTCAAAAATCTATAATTTGATCGTAAATTATTATAACCGAGCTTGTACAGCTTATAGAGCTAGGTTAATATTTTTTATGAGTATTATTCAGTAGATATATTGTTATTACTACCGCGAATGATATTTCGACCGATATACAACGCGAAATAGAGCTACAATTTGCAAAAAACGCAAGAAATTTTGAATTTCGCGGGCTACCCTGGAGCATTCACCTTAAGGTTAAAATTTCCAAAAATCCTTTCTTTGTGGGTGCTTGCGTTACAAAAGGAAACTTCTGTCCAAATTTCATGTTTCTAACTTAAGCAGTTTCGGCTCTGCGTTGATGAATCAGTCAGTCTCGACATCTGCCTATACAAGAAGTTGATCTGTAACCGTGCCATATTTCTAGAGCAAATGATAAATAATGTGTTTAGTCGTCTAAAAATACTTAACAAATTCTACGATTATTTAATACCCTTCACATAGTTTGATGTATTGTTTTTTATAACGAGGGTTTGAGAATAAATCCCAAAAAACTCTGAAAATAAGTCGTCGGTGGCATTGTCAAAGGGTGAGTGTGTCCAGCTACTAAATACGCTAGGAAAAACAAATTCTGTGACACTAGGATGGGTATCTGGGCACTGCGGAATTAGGGGCAACGAAGCCGCTGATTAACTCGCTAGAGCTGGTGCGGAATGCCCCACTATAGGGCCGGAGCCAATCTGTGGGGTTCCGAAATGCATCACCTCAGCTATTCTTAAGGACTGGGGAACTCATCAAAGCATTAGACTTTGGGAAAAATCCCCAGGCCAAGAGCACTCGAAAGCGCTTCTAGTAGGCTTCAGGAAGAGATTTACAAAAGAAGCGCTTTCGCTTAACAGGAACCATATAAGGATCCTGATTAGAACTCTTACAGGACACTGTAAACTGAACAAACATCTAAACAGGATGGGCCTCATAGATATCACAGTTTGCAGATTTTGTCGCAAAAAGGACGAAACGCCCATTCATATCCTATGCGAATGTGATGCAGTGCACCACATTAGAAGTTAACATCTTGGAGGCCACACAACCTCAGCTGATGAGATCAGATCCTCAAACCCCAAGGCAATAGTCGACTTTATGGTTGGCCTGCGGCTTGCAGAGGCGCTGTAGTCTACTATTAGAGTCGTTACAATAGATCTTTTAGGTCGCAGTGACATAAGGGACTTGCAAAGACCTTACCTCTTTTTCCAAAATAATAATAATTGTCAAAGGGTGGAAATACCTGCAAATTGTTTTGGTGGTTTCGCACGCATCGTTTTTGTGTCGCACGCGGCACTCGGAGGGAGTTTGTTTGTTTACAAATAGGTATTTAAACAAAAAAGTTTTTTCAATGTTGATTTTTTATTGATTCGTGTTTAGTATCAGTGGTATAGTCAACTCCATAAATATGGCACGAATACAGATCAACACGTAGATTTAGCGAATAAGTTTGCCCATGTAATACCGACCGAGTTATGTAAAAAAAAAAAAAAAAAAAATTTCTTCAACTGTACTATAAACTTCTCGAAACTATTATGTTATGATGGCAGCATAACAGTGACGTCACGACACAGAAGCGAGTAACCGCAGTCGGTGCAAAGTAGGCCATGTTTGTGGAGCGACACTTCGCTAGAGAGCCTCCACTCACGTGCACTGCTTAGATTTACACTCTACCCGCATTTTAACGCTATATTTTATGGATTAGGAAATTATTCTACGTTTAACGATGCATACCCTACATTAAATTATCCGAAATATTTTAAGACGTAGATCTATAAATGGTAAAAAAGTTATATAAATTATAAATTATCTGTTTAATAATAAAACAAAGTTTAACCGGATTAAAAAGTATATTATTTAAATTGGTTTTCCTGACGTTTCGAAAGCTTTGCAGCATTTCGTGGTCGCAGGTAGACTAAGATGACAATCGTCTTTACAGATATTTCTAAAAAAATATTTTAATCTACCGTACAATATTATTAATCAAAATCGCTTCGATGCTCGCAGTAATCACTCACAATATCATTATCTTTTACAGTGTTGCATGCTGTCATGCTGCTGTGTGTGATTATCTGTTTAATATTAGTAAATAAATATAGTACCTACATTACTGTCGAGGCCGGCAATGAAGCAATTGACGGCCGAGTATTAAAAGGACGAGGCGCTAGCCGAGTCCTTTTTAACTAAACGAGGCCGTTAATTGTTATTTCGACCGAGACTTGTATAGTACTTTTCTCTCATTTACGAGGAAACAATAAACAAATTAATTCAACGGTATCAAATTTTCATTCGCTTCAATATCCGCGCGTGGTTCTTGTTCTATTTTCAAAGATTTGAAAAAAAAATGTGGCTTCAGCCTTTATAATGATAAATATTTTGTACCTAAAACACCTAATTTATGCTTAAAAACCTCGGTAGCATAATTTAAAAAATAAAAAGTGTCCAGCCATTTTTATTATTGTCGTGTTGCATATTACTGGCCTGTTATTTCGTTGCGTACGGAAAAGAGCCGATTGTTGTATTCTTTTTTTTGAATAATGAACCAATTTCCGAAAAGTACATTTAAATTACTTGACTAACTATAAATTTACTGATTCAGTATTATTGTCGCCTGTACATGGTTCAATACACGTTATTCATTAAATACGTATGTACATATAATCGATGTTCATTATGAAATAAAGGTTTCATTCAAGCGAAAACAAATATTGACTTTAAACATAACATAACATCACGCCTGTATTTCCCCGAAGGGGTAGGCAGAGGTGTAATAGTACACCCACATTTCGCCAGTTATGTTATAGTCCCATGTAATAGGGGGCGAGCCTATTGCCATTTGATTTTAAATTAGGTATATTGGTAAATTTAGGTTTTTTTAAGCATTTTTTGAACATTTTTAGGGTATGTACACAAAGGGTGCCAATGTCCGTACGTCTGCCCAGACAAACACACGGATGTGTCTCTGTCTGTACTTTCGTCCCTCTGTCCGTCTGTCTTCTTAACCGTAATAGGTAGCCAGATCACAGAATATGTGTTACTATGGCCTCTACCATCATGATCATTTTCCTGCCCTGTCTTAATTACTCAGGGTCAGCGCAATACGTCTACACTACAGCACCTGTACTTCAATAGTTAAAAACGAATTTTCGATAAATTATGTATTCAGCGAGTAATTTTTTTTTACCGATGGGGGCGCCACTTGGCTGCTATATTCACCTTAACCAAAAAATTTAAAAACCCTTTTAGTGACCACAACTGCCCCCTAAGATCCCCAAATTTTAATGTGACTGTTTCCTTTGCGGCCATCTCAAATCTCGCGCTTACAACAATTTTTCTCGAAAGAAAAATCATGACATAATACCAGGCCCCTCAGAAAGTATTGCGAAAAAAAGTTTTTATATATGGGAGACTGGCCAGTTATAATGTTTTTCGAAAATATGATTATTTATAAGTAAAAATAAGTAAGTTCCAATTTCAAAATTTCCCTCCACATTTTTTGCGAGTTAATTCAAAGTATTGTGTCTCACTGAAATATGGATCTGCGCCGGGAACATTTTAGAGCTATGATTTTATACGATTTCAAGTGTCGCCTGAAACCGGATGAATCGTACGATAGACTTCAAATGGCATTCATGGATGAAGGCCCTTCCAAGGCAACCGTGTATCGTTGGTATAACGAATTCAAGCGCGGTCGACCAACTTTGGGGGATGACGAAAGAAGCGGTCGCCCTTTGACGGCTGTTACCGAAGAAAACGTGCTAGCAGTGAAAAATTTAATCCAATACAATAGGCGAATTACATATCAGGAGATTCAACACATATTGAAGATTGGATCGGGAAGCGTTCACGAGATTCTACACAGCCATCTTCGCGTGAGGAGGATAGTATCACGCTGGGTGCCGCACAACCTCACCGATGCTCAGAAGCAGGCCCGGGTGGAATGGTGCCGTGATATGCTTAACAAATTTGAAGCAGGCTCGTCTCGGCGTGTTTACGACATCGTTACAGGTGATGAGTCCTGGATTTATCAATACGACCCAGAAACCAAGCGCCAGTCGACTGTTTGGGTGTTTCAAAATGAGCCAACGCCTACCAAAGTGAAGCGATCTAGAAGCGGGGGTAAGATTTTGATCGCTAGCTTTTTTAATTTGACTGGCCACTTGGTATCAATTCCCTTACGGGATCAAAGAAGCATTAATGCCGAATGGTATAATACCAAATGTTTGCTAGAAGTTTTCTCTGTTATAAGCAACAAGCGACCAAACACAGGGCTCCGCGGGCTACTGCTCCACCACGACAATGCACCTGCGCACACCGCACTCAAAACGAGGGACTTCCTGGACAGCACGCCAGTCAAACTCCTGGGTCACCCTCCTTACAGCCCTGATCTAGCACCGTGTGACTTCTTTTTATTCCCAAAAATAAAAAATCAGCTCAAAGGGATACAATTTTCGTCGCCGGAAGATGCGCTGGCTGCGTTCGAGCAGGCTGTAAACGAGGTGTCTGCGGCGGACTGGAAAAAGTGTTTTGAAAACTGGTTTAGGCGCATGAATCTTTGTATAGAGGCTGGTGGAAAGTACTTTGAAAAGATTTGATAAAAATATATGTACGTATAGAACAATTTTTTTTAGTTTCGCAAAACCTTCTGAGTGTCCCACGTATATCTGCGTTTCACGTGCCTGCATCGCAGTTACGCAACTCTGTAAGATAGATAGATAGAATATACTTTATTGTACACCATGAAAATAGTAGTAAACAGGAACAACGTACAAAAGGCTAAGCCCACACAGCAATTTTTATTCGTACTGTTTTTATTCGCGCACCGAGTCACACCTACCGCCGCGATTTTAAATAGCCAGTGCGGGCATATGATTCCGTGTGTTACAGATTTAGCGATACAAAATCGCGCGAGTAAAAATCACAGTGCGGTGTAGGTCTTATACGTTGCAAATTTGCTCTGTCTTGCGCTATGGGGCATTGTGTCGCCTGCATCTCAGCATACGCTTAACCATACTGACATACCACGGGAGCAAAGGCGCGGGCTCCAACTAGTTGCTGCATACAAAAAAAAAAGTTATTGTGTGCGTTTATTTATTTTATTTATTTATTTGTTCAGTGGTATACATAACAAAAACATTCTAAAGATGTAAACATAAACTCATTAGAGTTTTACCGTACATCAGTATCATCGACTATACAAACAGGTAAACAAAAATATAGTTAACAAGGTAGGATATTAAATAAGTACAATGAGGGTAGATACCAGATAATATTTATCTACATTATGAAGGAGCGAACACCGGTGACTGCGCGATCCGTCTTTACAAACTGGTGGAGGGTAGTGTTTGTGTTGATACAGGTTGTTCCTACAAATGCAGCAAACTTTTGAGAATTTATTATACTTACATTAATAATGTTATTAATTGTATTGACTAGTTTTTTTGTTTCTCTGACTGTAGTAAATAAACCATTTTTCTTCTTTTTCTTTCTTTCTTTCTCATACAATTTAGCAAACGTGACGTTCTTAATCGCTTAAGAAGAACGTCTGCTCTTGAAGAAATATTATCAGAATATTATGTACCAATACAATATATTTTTTACCATCTATGTAACAATATTCACGCAAATAAATAATTGAATTTGAATTTGAAGTGAACAAGCATTGTTAAAATCTTGTTCAAGAAAAAGTAAACACTTAATCTATTTCCTTTTCAAAACTGAATAGCGTTCGTAGATGGCTTGGAGCGAGAGAAATTACAGACGTTTGTCTGACATCGCTGTACCAACAAACAGACTGCTGTGGGAACTGCAACTTATATAGAAGACAACATGTTTGTCTGATGTTGCAACATGTAGGTAAAATGTACTCGTAAGATACAGTTGAGTGGCTAAAAATAAGTTTTATTAATAGCATTCTCATAATCATAATAAGTTTATTTGCGGACTAATAAAGCCACGTATTCACTAGTAAAAAAATATATATATGCTACGGGTAATGTTAGTGGAACGGTTAAAACCATAGAGGAAATGAATATAAAATTATATTCTTATTCAAGTATTCCGTGGTTAAAACTAAGTGATTTCGAACACATGGCGTAATTTTTGTAATGTAATTTTATTACCTTACCTTTTATTATTATACCTTAACTATAAATTATGTACACATCCGTGACACCAAGATTTTTATGAATAATGCTGAAATGTTAAAATAATATATTGACTTTTGTTTACTATGTCCGGGTAATTTGGAGTCCTGGAGACCTGTAACACAGGTTCACCTAGTACAGGCTCCAGTCTCATAATGTTAAGCAAATATTTGTTTTAGTGGTTTACACTGTAAAAATTCTTTATGTGGTGGAGAAATAAATTAATGATTTATTATTATTATTTATTATTATTCATTAAACAACGACAATATAATTGAAATCATAAAAAGAAATTATATTATGTGTTGGTAGTGGAAAACTGGCTACACTCGTTCCGTTATTAAAAGACATAGCATATTATTAAGATTTCTATGGACGCAACTGACAAACAAACATTTTAAAACAAAGAAAGCGTTTTAAAACAAAGCCCACAATCTGAAAATAGTTACAGTAGGCAAAGATTCATTCCTTTTGTTTCATGAACCATTGTGAGGTACCGACTCGTTCAGCTGAACGGTTCCTACTGAAAAATGGATGAGTTCATTCGCTCTAAATCAAATCGGATTGAAGTTTCATTAAATCTTTGAATTGTTCCAGGAAAATCCAGTTTCGTTAGAATTGTCTTTGTTTCTGATTCGTTTTGTCAATGAAAATGAATGGCATTATTTGTAGCTTAAATAAATAACAATTAATTAAGAGGGTTAACTTCCGCATTGTATAACGTTAGCAAAATAACTTTCTCTTTGAGTAAATGTTTCGTTAAAAAACAACGGTTATTGTTGTCTTTCAGTAGGTAACTGAAAGTTACTCCATTGTGAATTATGTTCCGTGTAGTGCAGGACACAAAGAACAGCACCACCCCATCTCTTCTCATGGGTGTCGTAAAAGGCGACATAGGGATTCACTAGAAGATAGGCAGCAGCATTCTCTTCTCAGTATTTATTCATCCAATGAGATAGGGGAGCCCGCCTGCCAAGCGGAGCGATCATGGCATATCCCTCGCCTTTTGAAGAGGCCTATGTCCAGCAGTGGACGTCTTTAGGCTGAAATGACATACACACAACAAACCTACTACAACATACTATGGGACAAAAAATAGGGAAATTTGTTTAAATTTGTTAGTTTTCTTTTGTCCTTTGAAGAAGTTTGGGAAAACTGTCTTTTAATGTTTTTACAGCTCTAATATTGTGTATGATTATTTTATAAGTTGTAAAATTAGGTACCAAGTAATTTAAGTAAGTTAAAAACTAAAAAAGTCTAAAATCAAAGGGGGTCTCCATTCAAGAAACCTTATATAAAATTATTATTTTCTAAGTTTTTTCTTCATGCTCTATCTTCAAAACGGTAACACATACCAGCGTCAAACTTGGTGTGATTATAGTGTATACTATGTAGTTTAGCAGTAAATACTAAAAACAGGGCAAACATATAAATATGTGGTGGTACCTACGTAAGAAAGAGATGCATTTTTTTTAAGTATTTTTTGTTAAACAAAAATACTAAAAATAGCGCAAACATAGACAAATGTGGTGGAGTTACCTGCGTAACAAAGAGATGCTAAAATCACAGAGTAAGGATGTTAATATACAATGACAATGTCTAGACGTTGTCGGAATTTACAAAGGCGTCGGCCTACTGTATCTCTTTATACTGTGCTAAAATTAATATTTCACACACGGTGCGTTGATGCCTTTGATGAACACTCGTAAATTAAATCGGTTTCTATGGGGTATCAGGTCAATGGGTGGTACGAAACCGTTACTACGTGAGTATGACTCGCACTTGCCCGGTTTTTATATATTTTTACAGATATATCAAAAAATATACGCAATGTAATCCGGTTAAACTTGTTTTATTAATCATCGACCGTACCAGAGCGTCAAATAGGCGTAATGGCACACTTCGCTTAGCCACGTTAAGCTTAATTTCTTATCCATTAGGTTTAGCTGATAAGACGGACTAAGCTTCTAAGCAAGACTTTGGTACCTACCTAAATCATGTACTTAACTAATACTATCTGACATCTAAAAACGGCCTGGAAATGTAGTGAAAATATGATCAAGAGTTTGTTTTTACTCAAAATTTCAGTACCTATAGGTGTAAATAATCTTGCACTTTGCACACAGAATTAGCAATGTTAACAATGCCCAATACAAGTTGGGCAAAGTGCGCAAATAAATGAAATCATGCAACGGTGCCCACCGTCACTCAAGCAGTGTTGACAATGCCCTTTATTGCCCGCTAATAATTAATATTTTCAGAATTTGCTCTGAGGGCCTGTGCAATGTCGACAATACCCGGGCAGTGCTGACTCTGCACCCTCTGCAGACTTAGCCCGTAACATATATTATAATAATAGAGCAATCAACATGTCTCAGTTTGGCGAACCGACTTGCAGTACCATTTAGGTAACAGCCTAGGTGGTGTTGACGTTTTTATGGGCAAAGGTAACCGCTTAACATCAGATGGGCTTTTAGCTCATTTCGCCATCGTATACTATAAAAAAATAAAAAAAATACTAAAGCTGAACATTGCTTGTTTTTGTTACATCCTATTTACGAAACAATCCGTGTTTTAATTAAAACCGTTATGATTCCGTAGCGGCATTCCGTGACATATTAAATCTGGATTATATTTTGCATAGATTATGCTTCCACAGAGATTGCAATTCCACAGATTGCATATCTTGCCAACGTTAAAAGTTCGACCACAGTGCATGCTTACGATGTTTATTACGTATGCGAAAGAGAAAATTCTTGTGCAAATAACCAAGAAATCATCATTATTACACCAGCCTCATAGAAATCTAAATAATAAGTTAATAGAAATGTTAACTACTGTCTCTTAATACCGGAACGCGTGTCGCCGGTTTGCCGCTACCAACACATAAATACGCAATTACGCCCACAATTTTCTAGCATTTAATGCAAAATAAATTAATTCAAACAAAATCCGCTGTTAAATATGCTGCAAAATATAATTTTAATGACTCCGCGTCCAAAACTGCACTGATGAACGGTTAGCGAACTGGTGTCCTACGAGACACATGTACTCGGTGACAAGTTCACGCGACTTTACCAGTTCATCATCATCCTCCTGCCCTTATCCCAATTTATTTGGGGTCGGCGCAGCATGTATTTTTTTTCCATACATCTCTATCAGCCGTCATCTCCGTGTTCACTTTCTTTCTATTCATATCATCTTTCACACAATCCATCCATGTTTTCTTCTGTCTGTCTCTTTTCTTATAGCCATACACATTCATACTTAGAACTTTCCTCGTAACATGCTCCACATTCCCCCTCATCTCATGTCCATACCATGATGCCTTTACCAGTTCTATTACCTTATTATTTAGATTTCTATGGGTATCACCAATGAAAAAAAGTACAGATATACTACTGAGCTCACAATCTGAAGACTCGAAAACGTCCTAATTAGGACGTTTTTCTATTAATCCACGTCAAGTAAGGCGCCGAGCGTGACCGGTGGCAAAAAAATACTAAAATGCCGTCATGTGTGTACAGAAAGTATTCCAATTATGACACGAATGTTTGACTTGAAGTAATCAACTTACTTACTTTTTACTAGTTTATGTGTATTGTGCTGCCGCTGCGTACGGAACATTTTTTTCGTATTTTTAAATATCATTGGGTCTCACACTAACGTCCATCAACTTCGTACGGCAAGTCCCAAAAGGACATTTATTTATGTCTACTATACTCGGCCCCGGAGGGACTGTCCTTGTATTCGGGTAAACCCATTACCGATGTAATCTGGGAATGCAATTTGCAGTCCGTTTTATAGCATGTTAAACAGCTTTGGGTAAGGAAAACGGCCAGTGGTAGTCCCGAAGGGATCAAAGTAGTAATAATCCTAGTGAAAGCTGCAGATTGTTCCAGAAATTTTAGTCGTGGGTTCGATTCCCACAGGACACAAATATTTGTGTGATGAACAAAATGTGAAAAAAAAGAAAAAAAAAAAAAAAATGTGTGTTTGTGTTGGTCTGTTTCTCATGTATTATAAGTGTGTATTTACAAAAACAAAGTATGTAAGTATTATACCCATTGTCTAGTACCCACAGCACAAGCTCTGCTTAGTTTGGGACTAGACGGTGCTGTGTAAAAATGTCCCAAAAAATTTCATTTATTTTAATACAAGCTCAGCTTATATAATGTGTTATTGAAATAACTAAAAACCTCTTAAGGGGTCATTGTACTCATTAATATGAACAACTTTTACTATAGGACCAATCTTGAAATCGAGAAAAAAATATCATATGTTCCATGTTCCCCACATTTGTATTCACATAAATCTGCGAAATGTAGGGAACATCTGCTATTTTTTTCGCGATTTCAGGTTTGGTCCCATAGTAAAAGTTACTCATAGTGATGAGTATAAAGTAATGACTCTATATGAGGTTTTCAGTTATTTCAATAACACGTTGTAGGTAGGTATACTGATTTTGTTAGCATCGATATACGCTTGATCAAATCGATATGAGATAGCAAATTTTGTTAGAAACAAAACAAAGCAAACAAAGTCACACAAAACGTAACAAGACAAGCAAAGTTACTTTTCTTAAAATTAATTAATACTATTACTTAATTTTAATTATTATTTTGATTAATTAAAATTTTCTTAGAATTTTAAGTTAACATGATGATTCTATCCTTATGAGGTAAATTGTGCTGACCAAAAATTATTATTGTAAGATCTTTTATGTGCCACAATTATAATGCAATAAAGTTTATTTCTATTTCTTTTGATGTTACATCTATATATCACAATAATTCCTTATTACTAGGTGTGTGGTAACTTGAGGGTTGATTGGAATCAAAAACCATAAACCTAAAAACAAAATTATATCAGAAACACAACAAAGAGTTTGACGTTAAAACATACTTAATTCCACAAAGTTCTCAAAGTCGTTTACAAAGAGCATTCGAAACGATAAATTTAATTAATTATAACAAGTTTAATAGGACAGAAAAGGTTTGTTGACCCTTTGGAACAGAAGAGGAACAGTTCAAATAAACGGTAAGTATAATTTATGATACTTTTCGCACTTTGTACATAAAATATTCTTTCTGCATCATTTTTATGTTCATATTTCATCGTGAATTACTGCTTTTGTTGTATTTATTTTTCAACCTGGCACTTTTTAGGGTTCCGTACCCGAAGGGTGCCAAACGGGACCCTATTACTCTCGCTACGCTGTCCGTCCGTCCGTCCGTCTGTCTGTCATAGGGCTGTATATTTTGAACGGTAATAGATAACCGGTTGAAATTTTCTCAGAAATTGTGTTGCTGTGAGGTGTATCACGACAAATACTAAAAACAAAAAAAAAGTCTAAAACCATACAAGAAACCTCGAAAAACATGCATTTTTTTCAACGATTTTGTTCCTGCTCTGTCTTCAAAACGGTTATACAACGTTATTCTTTGTATACCTGCATCCTGAAATTACTTTGTTCAGAATCACTAGGATAATCGATTTATAGTGAAAAAACATAGTGTTATATTTTTGGAAAAAAATCTTCAACTTTATTCAAAGTTTGGATACCTATTTTATTTGTACTACACCGCGAGTCGGCACGCTGATTTTATTTGTACTGCACCGCGAGCCGCCGTCGCCGCTTTGATGTAGCCGACCGACAACCAGTGGAACGCCGCCGCACGCCACACCGGCGCCGCGCCGTCCGCGCCGCCTGACCCTCCCCTGCCCCCGTACGCCGCCGCCGCCGCTTGCGCCGAGGGCGAGGGAGAATTTCGCCAAATCGCCAGTCTTACGAAGTTCGCTCAGGTGTTTAGTGTACAAGAGAGTGTGGAAGGGCGCTGCGATCTCGTGATCATATTTTTCGACAATGGCATTTCAGTACACAAACCAACAGTCCTCCGAGAACCTCCCTCGCAGTTTTTCGAAGCCCAGGAATGCACTATCAACACGATGGTGCCAGCGGCCATTTTTCAGTCAGTCGGGCAGTTCCTAAATCAGGAATATGGTGACAGGTGGATCGGCCGCGGAGGCCCCGTTCCCTGGCCCGCGAGGTCCCCTGATCTCACTCCACTTGATTTCTACCTAGTTTACACAACTGAACCATCTACGGTGACAGAACTTACCGGTCGCATCGGAAGTAGCATTGCTGTATTAAAAAGTGATACCTACGTATTAATAAAACTAAACAGAAATTTACGTAGATAGGTACCTAAACGTGCTCGACTTTGCATTCAAACAGGTGGACTGCGATTTGAGCGAAGCTACAATACGTTTAAACTGTGTAATGTGTAACGATGAGACACCTAGTGATAGTGATCAGTGTACACTAATCTACTTACAAAACAGTCCGGGGACATCGTTGTAGATACCTACTCTTTCTTTACTGCAAGGTGGTTTGAAACCGACGGAGATGGTATGTACCTACCTACTTTGAAACCGACTAACATGTACAGTCGACTGCATGACAGTGGTAACACTTGAATTAGAAATCCGCCCTTACTGCTTACGAAATAAAAACGCTGTCAATGACAAGTTGTTACCACTTACGTGCGGTCGACCGTACCTAAAAACGCTGTCAATGTCAAGTTGTTACCACTGACGTGCGATCGACCGTACCTACCAAGCAGGTAGGTAGGTTTTACAAAATGTCGATAATAAGGTCGTGATTTCAATTATTTTTCCTAACGTCTAGGTAAGTACGGTCAACCGCACGTCGGTGGTAATACTTTGACATTGACAGCATCCTTATTTCGTAAGCAGTAAGGGTGGTTTTCGAATTGATGTGTTACCACTGTTATGCTGTCGACTGCCTACGTAATTATTTATTATTTTAACGCATGCGGAGCCATAAGTACCTATGTACTTATTTTGTTAAATAATTATGTGTAATGAACATTAGCAATATTTAAGTTATTAACATAGCACCAGCTGTCCCATAACAAGTCGAACATCTTACGTAAAATAAGTACCTACGTTTCATTGATCGAATTAAGTACCTTACTAGGTACCTACCTATCTAAGAGGGCATAGACCCTTACTGTCAGTGCATTTTGTTTGGGGCAAGCAAATTTCGTTTTAGCCGGTAATTAAGTATGTAGGTGCACTTTGATCCGAGCGGCGCGGCGCGGCAGTGTCCAAATCTTACGTACGAAAGGCGGATAATTAAATCAGCTGTTTATGAAAAAACTGTTCATAGTAAGCCAATTTTTTTTTCACCCATAATTTTTTGAATATTTTAACTAATTGGGGTGTATAGGGATGTTGGTAAAGAAAGAATAACGTTGTATATACCAGCGTCAAACTTTGGCATATTATAGTGCATATTATGTAGTTTAGCAACAAATACAAAAAATAAGACAAACATAGATATATGTGGTGGTACCTGCGTAAGATAGACATGCAAAAATTCATATATCGCGCACTGTACGTTGATGTCTTTTGATAAACTCTGGTAAATTAAATTAGTTTTTATGGGGTATCAGGTCGTTGAAAGGTACGGAACCCTTACTGCGCGAGTCCGACTCGCACTTAGCCGGTTTTTTTATTTCTTTACTATTTTAC
The DNA here is from genome assembly GCA_949699075.1 of Asteroscopus sphinx. Classification (NCBI taxonomy): domain Eukaryota; kingdom Metazoa; phylum Arthropoda; class Insecta; order Lepidoptera; family Noctuidae; genus Asteroscopus; species Asteroscopus sphinx. The sequence goes on along the minus strand of OX453022.1, from coordinate 10,987,113 downwards.
ATGTTTCTGTAGAAGCTTCAATGTACTCTTTATGACAATGACAGCCTTTTATGCTTTAAAATTATAAACAATCATTTTTGTGATAATTTAAATCAATTTATACCACGATCAATAAACGCATGTTTTATTTAAGTGTATGTAAATATCGATTAATTTGTAACAAAAAGGTTGATTTAGAAAAAAAAAAACAGAACTTAGCAAAAAAAAATCTTATAATCATTGTTATGTGTACAGTTGTTTGTAAATGAGCCTTGTTTAAAGACCTCTTAAAAAACATACTATTATAAGCAATGAAATAATGATTCACACTTCGTTATACTTTTAATGTTATTTGCCGTCGATCTAACAACATAAGATTTATTTCTTCATAAATCCCTAAACGTCTGCCATTGGCATTTCCATAAAAAACCTATGAATATATTCCTAATTTCAGGGTTGCGTCACGAAAAGGAAAAAAAATGGCCACTAGAGTTTTATTACTATGTTAATATCGTGAACATAATTTTATTAGACGTTAACACGAAACAAACTTCGTATTGCAATAGTTTCGTTACCATAATAATGTTAAAATAAATTATTGTATGAAAATGAATGCTGCAATTTACTAAAACTGTTACAATAAACGATTACTTACATTACTTTGATTACTGTTACATACACACCCACACGCACCCCCATTCACACAGACACTACCCATACTCACTCAAATAACCTCACATTTGTACTAAATTTAATAATTTTATCTTGTATACAGTGAATCTGTTTTTGCACACAGATCAGTCTCAATTATTTTCTTTATCACAATTCTGGAGGGCAGAGCGTTTTGCTTTTCCCATAACACAGGGCCTCACCGCTCTATTTTGGGAAGCAAAGTCTTAACCCTATTTTTCGTGTTTTTGATTGCATGTTCCTTTGTCAAAAATTGTACTGTTATATTTTTTTTTTGGAAATAAATTGAATTGAATTGAATTGATTAGAAAAAGAAGAAATGTCATTTCGACACGTGTTTTTTTTACCAGGGCGTAAATTTTTATATGATTTTCTATTTTTAATCAAAATTTTAAGAAAATTCTTTATTCAAATAGTGAACTTCACTAAAAAGAATCAATAACGATCCAAAAAAGTTAAACTAATAATCCTCTATTGTGGCAATATGTGTGTGGTTGTAAGGGCTGGGACGTGTTTACTAATAAAATGGATACAAAACTGAAAATAAATGATTTATTATTATTAATACTCTAAAATATACATGATCCCTAGACACTTTTGATGTGTGTAGTATACTGTGCTTCGATTATAATTACGAATAAATCGCGACCATAATTAACCGTTTATTTTAAACTTGGATATGGCAGAAAAAAAGACAACAATTTATTCATGTCAGTATATTATTCTATTAACTATAGGCACAAGACCACCAAAAAAAAACCCGTCTGGGTTTTTTTTCCTATATAGTTAAGTACCTCTTCTTCCTGTGGTAAATACATTGGTTTAATAACATAATATAAACCTACACAATATACAATTTGTTAACATAATAGTTAAAAAATATTACAGACCGTCAAAAAAAGCAAGAATGCAATAAACAGTTTAAGTTTGATTTTATATGTTTGTTGTGAGATCACTTTCGCTATGATTTTTCAGTTCAATTTGTGTATAAAAATATTTTGATCCCAAATGTGTACCTCAAAATCTAAGGCTCATCAAGTTCAGATTTACACCCAACAAATTTTTTTTTTTTTTTTTTTTTAATGAATGAATGATTTATTTCTCGCCACAATATTAGTTATTACATTAGTTTTACATGGTATCAGAGTAAGTCATAAAAGTTAAAAATACTGCGGGAGACTGGTGCCTAAACTAAGCTCTAGGCCTGTATTTCAGGACACCAGGTCTCCAAAAAAAGATTAAAAAAAGACTACATTTTTATTTTGCTATGTACTTGTACACTGACAGCCTTAAACAAAATATAGCCTCCTTAATTGGAGTAGTGACTCGAGAGTAGAATATAAGAAAAAAATTTAATTAGGTAGAATTAGTTAGGTAAGTATTTAGTTAGGTAAGTATTTAGTTTTGTGTGTGAAAGTGTATGTGTGTGAAGTGTTGTTAGTGAGTGTGGTGAGTATGTGTGGGTGTGTGGGGAGGGGGGTCAAAACGGGATAATATATTATTTTTTTATTTATTTTTTTGATGGAAAAGATAAACAAATAGGTATCACAAAACATTGTGGTAACAACTACATTACAACATAGTGGAAAGTAACTTCTCAGTTTCGTCGTAATTTGATCGACATATCCGTATCTTGAATTGGATCACAAATCGAATGAATTCTAGACGTCTGTATTTCATAGCGCTGTACGAACGCACAGTTAACTAAACGGAATGCGAGGCTTTTAAATACATCGTATACGATGTAGGTTTGTTAGTTAGTAAGAAGTTAGTTAGTTACTTAGTTTAGTTTTATTTTTATGGTGTGCAAACAATAAACTATTCTCTATCTCTCTATCTATCTATGTGTATAGTCAACATAAAATGTTAAGATTGTTCTAAGCTGTATAGAGCTGCTTGTAAATGATCAAAAACTATACGGAGTAACCTATCAAATCCAATAAAATTGCCCTGTAAACAAAACTGGAATCGAATACAATTTCGAATTCATTACACGCTATCGAAACCTAGTTGGTAAAACAGCTCAGCCACGCTCGGTGCAATGCAATCCAAACTGTTTGCTATTTGAACGGCCACTACAATCATACCGTCGCCTTTAAAAAGGCTTTTATAGAACCCTGTTTCAACCAATCTATTGGAATAGCGTATAGGGAAGCGTATATTTGAGGATTGGCTGAAAGTGTTTTCGTTGTTGGTGGTTGTATTAGTTTTTCTCTATTACATTGTGTCTGTGTATCCCTGTGCTTGTTTCAAAAAAAAAAAATAAAAAAATAAAAAAATAAAAAATAAAAAATTTTGCTTATGTGAGTTTGGATGAAAGAGTTGGAGGGGGACGACCTTGGCAGTGCAGACGTGCATACATGACGAGGTTGAACGTAGATGAAGCGAAAGCGGTGTTCAGGATCATAGCAGGTGGAAATCTAGTCTCTGACAGCCCCAATGGACAATAGGCGTGACAATATGTATGTTTTTAAATATTTCTTTCTAATATTCTTGGTTGTTTTTTTTATTTAATATCAAAAAAAAATTATTATGCACTTTCGTAAAAAAAAATGTATCACTGTAAAAAGCAAATAATCATTTATGTAAAAGTGACAAGGTCTTACTTAAATATCAAGGAACACCATGATAGCTGATGGATTCGCAGCAATTTGCAAAAGATGAAATTGAAGCTAAAACTCTCTTATCCAACGTTCTCATTCCAGTATCATTTGCGTAACAAAAGCTTTTAACATTAACATTTTTCTATTAACATTTGGTTAACGCCACTCATAATGTTCACGTAATTCATAAAGTAAAACCGAGTAATTATTCACCAAATAAGTACTTACTTATGAATAACTTCCATCGCTTTTGAGATTACAAAGAGGTGTAAAATTAATGCCAATATTGGCGCCCACCGCGGGACCATTGTTTGTCTACGTGATTCCCGACAAAGAATACGGCACCCCTACTGTTCCCCTGAGGGACTAGCCACTCGACTACGCTAGGATGGCTACGGAGAGTGGAAGTGACCCGTGGGAGCGCAAAGCGTTATTACCCGACTGCGTGACAGCAAAGACAGGGTTATTTATTACACGGATTCCGCCGCGTCGTCTGTTGCACCAGCCATACCGCCGCGCCGCCGCTCTAGCGTGGCTGAGCAGTAAAGGTATGGCTTGTAGTAGATTGCTTGAAGAGTAATCCTATACTAATATTATAAAATTAAATGTAAAAGTGTATTTGTTAGTTTTTCCTTCTTTCACGCAACAATGGAGCAACGGATTGACGTGATATTTTGCATATTAAGTAGTCTTTTTATCCCGGAAATATACTCGCTTCCTGTGGGATAGCGTCCGCAAATAATGCTTAAATAAAGAACCACGGGAGCAAAGCCACGTGTAAAAGCTAGTCTACAATAAAAGCATACTAAGGTCACCAATCTTTCGACTTCCTTAATTCTTTCTGATTATTCATTTAATCCAACACTGAAAGGTAGAAAAAATGCAGTGAAAGTTTACGGTAAGTTTAAAATCAAATCATTTTATTTGCATGAAATATGGTACAGGTAAAGGTGTTATAAAATTTTGGTTTTACACATTTCACCATATTTAACCCGTTTATGATCAAATACTAGCACTAAGCTGTGCTGACGCTTGCCTTCCATGCAGGAGGGTGTGAGTTCGATCCCGGCCCGCACCTCTGACTTTTCGAATTCTTGTGCGGATTTATATTAGATTATCACTTGCTTTGACGGTGAAGGAAAACATCGTGAGGAAACCTGCACACCTGAGAGTGCTCCATACAGTTCTTGATGGTGTGTGTAGTCCGCCAACCTGCACTAGGCCAGCGTGGTGGACTAAGGCCTTAGCCTTCTCGTACTGAGAAGAGGCCCGTTCCCGGCAGTGGGGCAGTAATGGGCTGGTTATGATCAAAAACTACTGCTTTCGTTGGAAGTATACATGCGTAGAACATTTGTTTCGTTAATGGCACCCACCGTGGAACAAAGGCAGTCGGCAAACCAACAAAATCTGAGAAAAGCAATTATCTTCCTTTAATCCAATATCAGTGTAATTTTATTACTATTAGTCATTCTCCGTAGTATCTATCTTCTATACTATAATAAAACTGTAAAGGTCAAAAAGTCTGTACATTGAGTTTTTTTTCGCGAAAACCGGCTAGGGGGACTAGAAATAAGCTATAGAACACGAATCCATCGTTTAAAAAATTTATGTCTGTCTGTCTGTCTGTCTGTCTGTCTGTCTGTTTGTTACCTCATCACGTGAAAACGGCTGAACGGATCGTAATGAAACTTAGCATTTGTATTGGTATTAGTCTAACTTAAAATATAGGGTATGTTTTATCAGAATCGGTTGAGTAGATCCTGCGATACAGCTTGACCCCTCTATTGTATTAAGTTGCATACAAAGTAGAGGTCATGATTGTTGGTTGGATGCAGGTTGCAGGTTCCTAAAAATACAACTGGATTCTATTAGTATTATAGAAAATATAGAATAACATAACATAGCCCAACACTGTCCCGCTGCTGGGCATGGCCCTCTTCTTGGAATGAAAAGAGTTAAGGAACTGGATATTGTTAAATACAAATACAAATACAAATACAAATCATTTATTCTGCAAATTGGATGTTAAAAATCACTTTTACAAGTCGGTTAATTATAAAAACTAGATGACATCGGCATTTCCTATATGACTACCTCTGAGAAGAAATACCGAAACAAACTCAGGGATCATAGTCTCTTTTAAAGTCCAGACAACAAGACAAGACAAGTTTGTTGTGTTATATAATAAATATGCATGGTTAAATGTATATAAACCAAATTGTCAAATTAAAGTATATAAATAAAATGTCACAACGGTGTATAAATCATGTCAAAAAAAACGGTATAATCCAATGTCAATAAAAACTGTACAAAATAAAAGATGACATAAACGTAAACCTAGATATAAAAAAAGACAATATTGCCTGTATCTAGCGAGCAGATCAGTCCCAAGCTTTTTTATCATCAAGATAATCAGAAATTTTATAGTATCCTTTATTGCAAAGTTTAATTTTAATAAAAGCTTTAAATCTCTTAAGGGATAAATTACGGACCTCAATGGGAAGTTTGTTGTAAAAACGTATACATTGACCCATGAACGAGTTGCTTACTCTGTGGAGACGAGTAGGATGTACAGCAAGGTTGTGTTTGTACCTTGTGTTAAAACTGTGAACATCGGACATTTTAACAAAATCTGAAATATTTTTCTGCACATACAATAAATTTTCATAAATATATTGAGTCAGAATACCATACTCTCTGAATTTTTCTCTGAGAGAAACCCTTGGACCCAATTTGTAAATGGCTCGAACAGCCCTTTTCTGTAAAACAAAGATGGTGTTAATGTCTGCACAGTTACCCCAGAGGAGAATCCCATAAGTCATTACACTATGAAAATAACTAAAATAGACTATTCTGGCTGTATCCACATCAGTAATGTTCCGAATTTTCTTAACAGCATAGGCTGCAGAACTAAGTCTACTTGACAACTTGTCGATATGTGGGCCCCACTGCAACTTGGCGTCTATAGTTATGCCAAGGAAAATAGTTGACTCAACAGGGTCCAGCTCTATCCCATTCACTTGTACATTGGTCTGTACCTGAATGACATTAGGCGTTGAAAATTTTATAAATTTAGTTTTCTTCTCATTAAGGAGAAGATTATTTACAGTGAACCAATGGACAAGTTTGGAGAGTGTATTGTTTACTTCGTCGAAATTAAGTAATTGTCGCTTGATTTTAAAAATAAGTGACGTATCATCCGCGAACAACACAATTTCATGATTATCTCTTTCGTAATAAGGCAAGTCATTAATATAAATAAGGAACAAAAAAGGACCGAGAATTGAACCCTGCGGAACACCCATGGTGACCGCAGAACCTGGAGATCTCTTACCATTAACATCAACCCTCTGAATTCTGTTATTTAAGTAAGAAGTCAGAAGGTCGAGAGCCTTGTCCCTTATTCCATAGTGGTGCAATTTCCTTATGAGTGTATCGTGATGTACGCAATCGAAGGCCTTAGACAAGTCACAGAATATACCGATAGCATCCTGAGAGTTCTCCCAGGCCTCGAATATGTTTTTCAGCAATTCCACGCCCGCATCTGTAGTTGAACGACCCTTAGTAAAACCGAACTGTTTTTTGTGAAGAAGATCGTGCTTGTTAAAGTGTCCCAACATTTGGGTCAAAATAATTTTTTCAAAAATTTTACTCAGTGTAGGCAGTATTGAAATAGGTCGAAAATTTGTGGGATCAGATGTGCTACCAGACTTAAACAGTGGAATCACTTTGCTTAGTTTCATCAAGTCAGGGAAAACACCAGAAGCGACGCAAGAATTGAACGTTAGTGTAATAGATTATCATAACATAATCAGCTCATTACCTACTGCCCCACTGCTGGGCACGGACCTCTTCTCTAAACGAGAAGAGTTAAGAAACTAGAAAATATAGAATAACAACGTAGTCAACCCATTACTGTCCCACTACTGGGTATGGCCCTCTTCTCAAAATGAGAAGAGTTAATGAACTGGATATTATTAGTATTCTAGAATAACATAACATTACCAGCCCATTACAGTCCCACTGCTGGACACGGGCCTCTTCTCACCATAAGAAGAGATGTGGTTAGTGTTATAGAATAACATAATCAGCCCAATTACTTCCCACTGCTGGGCACGAGCGTCTGCTCAGAATGAGGGAGTTTAGGGCTTCTTCTTCTTCTATCGTGTCGACATGAGCTACATAATGATAATAGCTCGTCATTTCAGCTGAAAGACGTCCACTGCTGGACATAGGCCTCCCCCAAAAGAGGGGTATATGCCATAATCGCCACGCTTGGCAGGCGGGTTGGCGAATAATAGCTCATGCCGTGGGCAAAAGATTAGCCAGTCAGCAGGTTGGTAGCGGGGCTGACTGCCCAGGGTACGCCGTACGATTAATTAAATATTTTTAGTTTAGGGCTAACTCCATGAAATTCCATCACCTTAGCCGGTTGGTTGTAAAAACAAAATATAGTATGGTCGGTAAATAGTGTAATCGTCTGTGTAGGCACTTATATTTGAAGATATTGTGTTCATAATTATGACACGATGTTATTTTCCGACATCCACGCGGACGGAGTCGCGGGCACAGCTAGTGTCATATAAATTAGAAATTATATGAAGTTATGGGAATATTAAGTAATAAAAGATCGGTACCTACCAATCATTCCTTTATTACGAACTACTTCAAATATATGATTGCGAATAATGCCTTAAAAGAAAGAAAAAGTAGACCTTATCAAGCAATCAATAAGTAGCAATCTTAATGCTATATATAACTTACTAAATTTGTAACTCAATTGAAATTATTTTATTTCCAAGTGTAGCATTTTGTGAAGAAACTGGAATGATTCTATTTTCAAGTGTAGCGAGGTAAACCTTGTTTCTTAATTCTTAAATTATAATTTATGGATAATGCTGACTGAAAATATAGTTTCACATAGCCTTTTAAAATATGTCGTGCGTCTAATTTAATCCAAATCGGTCCTGTAGTTTTTGCGTGATGCTCGAACAAAGAATCAAACAAACAATTTCAGTTTTATTGTACCTACTTGGGATTTGTTTGACTGCGGTTTTGCCTAACTAACAGTCAGAATTTCAGGATCTTGGAGGAGTAATTAGAGCTTAAATTTGTACTTTATCAGTCTTTGCAATGTATGACTCTCATTATGCCTTTGAGAGTAGTTTATATGTCGGTAATGGGTATTTATGTAGGTACTTTTCCGGGTTCCTTAATAAAATCAGTTCAATTTAAAGTTTTTATTTCAAATAGGCACATTACAGCTCTTAAGAGAATTTCGATCATCATCATAATTTCAGCTAAAAGACGTCCACTGCTGGACACAGGCCTCCTCCAAATGGGGTTAGCAATCGCAGTTGGTTGGAAAAATACTCAGAGAAAGCTGCTGCCCATCCTCTGGTGAAACCCTTAGGCGTCTTTAACGACACCCATGACTAGTGATGAGAGATGAGGAGATGGATTTGATGGGATATGGTTCTTTCGTTGTATAGTTCCAAAAGATAGATCGATCCTATCCTTATCTAAGTTCTTATTTTCATTCTGTCTAAAGATTACATCAGATTCTTATGCGCTGACTGGAAAAACGTGCTCATATTAAACCGAGTCTAGGTTGTTTTGTCTTGTAAAAGAAAACTTATATGAAAGGCTAGTCCAGACGTTGTTGTCCTATATTGTTCTCACATAATATATTATGTTTGAGGTGTGTCTGAACTTTAGTACGGACTTTGACATATGATCGTTTCAATGTTCATCCTTTAATGTCGATAACTTCTAATGCCGACATCATCTGAATCTGATATAATGTAGACGGTACTGTGTAAAGATGTCCCAAATGTTTATTTATATATTATTTATTTATTTTTCGACAACTTCTGATAGTTATATAACACAAAACTTAGTAGGTATGATAAAATAAAGAAGAATCAATACCCTCTGACATTACATACAATTATTATATAATCTGCAAGTTCTAATTTAGCTGATAACATTTTTAATTTTAACCTATTTCAATTCACTTATGGACATAAATGTCACCGAAAAACGAAAATAATCAATTGACTCTAAACTGGACAAATTAATAAGAATAGAAGTTCTCAAAAAAAGTTAACTAAATAAGTTAATTTGGCAACATTATATTACAAGTTACAAGTTAATTAATATAAGCGGAACTGGCTTAGTATCTAAGTTTACTACGAGACAGGCTCTGCTTATACTGGTCACAATCGATATACGCTTGACTGTACTTACCAGAGTGCATCGCACCACAAAACACCGAGAGTACAGAAGTAAAGTTTCAAACAATGCGCGCTCGAGCAACGCACACATAGACACCGCTCACGGACACGAAATCCCAGAACACGTTCAAACTGAGGCTAGAACAATTAGAGCGCGAGAACCACCCGCTACGCCTGTGTGTGTTACATGGGTTTTACTTCCGTAATCTCGGTGTTTTGTAAAATACATGAGCTTTACTTTTGTTCTCTCGGTTTTTTGTTACCAGACGCAGTAGAGGTTGACGTGTGCTCTAATTCAGCGGTCGGCAACCTTTTAGCAGGCAAAGGCCGCATAGTGACAAAATTAAATAACGGCAGGCCGCACTTGTTCATAATTTTGTGTAGGTAAATTTATTTATCTATGATATTAAATGGGAACTTCTTTATTTACAAAATAGTCGCGGGCCGCAAGGAGGCACGCAGGCCGCACGCGGCTTGCCGACCGCTGCTCTAATTGCATAAAGTTCGCTTACACATCTTCCTTATAGCCTGACAAAACATGTATAATATAATATAATATTCAATGTAATGTTTTTTATGGTATACAATAAAGCATATATAAATAAATAATAAATAAATAAAACGCCATAGATTTTAAAGCCAAGGTCTCAAAACAAAACAAACCTTAACCTTGGCACAAAAGACCAATTAAACTAATTTACTGTTAATTAATTTAATTTGGATACTTAACACGAAAAGCAAACAACCATGGCCCATGGTGGACGTCGTTACTGTAAGGTTAATATTAAATGAAATCAGTTTTACTACTTTGTTTACGAAAGCTCTTCATAAATAAGCGCTTAATAGGTAAATACAGTTGAATTAAAAGTGGGTCCCTACCTTAATAGGTTCAAGGCTATTATTATTTTAATTTCGTAACTTTTTTCGGCATACAAGTTTTGAGGGTTCCGTACCTCAAATTGAAAATAACGGGACTCTTATAGGTACAACCACTTTGTTGTCCGTTCATCTGTCTGTCTGTCTGTCTGTCCGTCTGCCTTTTAATTCCCGTTTTTATCGAACACGGCTTGAGGTATCAAACTGAAATTAATATCTTTTGCCCCATAATCGTGTAAAAAAATTAAGTTCCTCTCTTAAGGCAGTAAAAAGTTACGGTCTTTTAAGGATTTTAGGTCATTGACTCATTAAAATTTATTGGGTGCTTCCCGTTGACCTGGGATATCAAAATTTGGCATGAAGAAAGGTATTGTAACACAAATAAAGGAAAAAAAATAAAAAATTAAAAAGGTTTGTTCCAACATAAGTTAGTCTCTCTTTGTACCAAGTTTACCTTTAAGGGCAGGTCAACTTATACTGGAACTATTTACATTGTTATGTATTACATTCTACACGATAAAATTTATGTCACTGACGGAAATTAAATATTATTTGTGATATATCAGCAGTTGCTTTGTTGAAGCATTTTTGTGGTACCTACCTATATTTCTCTCAAATCCCTACAATCATGTAAGCGCGATGGTAAAATTGTGGTACAGAACCCTGACCGTATGAGTCCGACTTGCCTTGGCCGGTTTTTTTGTAATATCTTCCGGTAAAAGCTGTTACAGCTGTTAGTAGATTGCATATAGGCAATTAGGCAGTGCCTACCTCGTTCGAGTTCAACTGTGGCCTATGTTATTTTTTTTTAAGTACGATGATTAATGTGTTTATTAATAGACCTCGTATATTAATCATAGTACTTCAAAAAAATCTATAACCTATACCACAGCTAATTTTGAATTAATTAGGCACTGATTAATTGCCTAAACGCAGCTATAGCTTTATTTTTTTCATCATCACATGTGATTGTGATCAGAAGGACAATTCTCTAATTCAAAACATTCAAAATATAGTTTCAAACTGATATCAATGCTTTAAATCTGTCTCCTGACAGTAGATGTTCCACTTTGCCATTTATTTGTGCCACTTGGGCCAATCATATTATAAATATACGGCAGTCAGAAACATCTACTACGAGAAGATTGAGATTTATAGCATTGAGATCGATTTGGAACTGTAATAAGAACGTATTTATTTTTTTAATTGGCCTTCAAATGGAACGTCAGTTAATCACAAGAGCTAATGTATGATGACTTCATATTTGCCTATAATCGGAATCAAACTAACACGAACCCGGAAAAAGAATACCCAGAATTTTTAAGACATCCGGTATAATTGTTCCGTGCAGAAATTTAACCTGCGACCATTACCGCAGAATTCAATTGCTCAGCCTCTAAACAAATCGTGTCATCAAATAATAAGCTTATAAAAACTTGACTTAAAACTTACTTGCTTGTAGTATTATTAACTAGACTTTTCCTGTGACTTCGTACGCGTATAATTTGTCTTATCACAGAAAAAAATATTGCGCATCCCTTGGGAAGACTGTATACTACCTATAATGTAACACCAAAAATACATGTGTACACAAATAAACATTTTGATTTGAACTGTATATTTTCCTGGCATTAAAAGTAGCGGATATTTTAATCTATGTTATGGTCTGTCTATGTGCTAAATTTGATCCATATCCATTCAGCCGTTTCAGCGTGATTGAGTAACAAACAGCCAAATATCTTCACAAAATACAGCTATTCCATTGATTCCTGAGAAAATTTATAATAAAATTTAAAGTTTGTTCATCGAGTTTAGCGATGACTGTACCTATCATTTTACCTAACTACTAAAAACTTTTCGTCCCTTGTGTTTTTATCCATTAGAGTGAAAGCACATCTATGTACAAATGACAGCTTTTGATATACAAGGAATAGCAGTGTATAAAGGTGACAATGGTGATCTAATGCTCACCCTTCTGTAGGTGGATAAGTAGGTTATGTAGCTACGTATGAGGGTATTTATTGAGGTTATATTTATGTTGTATAGATACTGTGGGTGTGTTTGTTTCTACCACAGAAAACTTCTGTGGTTTCTACCATACTGAAAGATATAAGCATAGATTGACCTAAGTACACACGAAAAAATTTGCTTCTAATTATTTGAAGAAATCTCCACATTTTTACTTTAGTTATATTATATAATGATTTCGATTTAAATATTATTTAATTATATTTTATCAGTATTACTATTTAACTCGAAGTAAAATTTATTTGATGTACATACATAGATTTAAATATAGGTCGATATAAATGACACACTGCAAATTCGTAAAAATATTTTTACGAATTTGAATTTCAGTAGTAATATTTGATTTTTTTTTTACCTAACAGGGACATCAAATGCAAATTAAGCCAACAAAGATGTCCCTTTTTTAGATCTTTGGGCTGATATTTGCTGATTTAAAAATCTTGGTTGAGTATGAACGTCTACTGACCATACCAGGCCCCTCAGAAAGTATTGCGAAAAAAAGTTTTTATATATGGGAGACTGGCCAGTTATAATGTTTTTCGAAAATATGATTATTTATAAGTAAAAATAAGTAAGTTCCAATTTCAAAATTTCCCTCCACATTTTTTGCGAGTTAATTCAAAGTATTGTGTCTCACTGAAATATGGATCTGCGCCGGGAACATTTTAGAGCTATGATTTTATACGATTTCAAGTGTCGCCTGAAACCGGATGAATTGTACGATAGACTTCAAATGGCATTCATGGATGAAGGCCCTTCCAAGGCAACCGTGTATCGTTGGTATAACGAATTCAAGCGCGGTCGACCAACTTTGGGGGATGACGAAAGAAGCGGTCGCCCTTTGACGGCTGTTACCGAAGAAAACGTGCTAGCAGTGAAAAATTTAATCCAAGACAATAGGCGAATTACATATCAGGAGATTCAACACATATTGAAGATTGGATCGGGAAGCGTTCACGAGATTCTACACAGCCATCTTCGCGTGAGGAGGATAGTATCACGCTGGGTGCCGCACAACCTCACCGATGCTCAGAAGCAGGCCCGGGTGGAATGGTGCCGTGATATGCTTAACAAATTTGAAGCAGGCTCGTCTCGGCGTGTTTACGACATCGTTACAGGTGATGAGTCCTGGATTTATCAATACGACCCAGAAACCAAGCGCCAGTCGACTGTTTGGGTGTTTCAAAATGAGCCAACGCCTACCAAAGTGAAGCGATCTAGAAGCGGGGGTAAGATTTTGATCGCTAGCTTTTTTAATTTGACTGGCCACTTGGTATCAATTCCCTTACGGGATCAAAGAAGCATTAATGCCGAATGGTATACTACCAAATGTTTGCCAGAAGTTTTCTCTGTTATAAGCAACAAGCGACCAAACACAGGGCTCCGCGGGCTACTGCTCCACCACGACAATGCACCTGCGCACACCGCACTCAAAACGAGGGACTTCCTGGACAGCATGCTAGTCAAACTCCTGGGTCACCCTCCTTACAGCCCTGATCTAGCACCGTGTGACTTCTTTTTATTCCCAAAAATAAAAAATCAGCTCAAAGGGATACAATTTTCGTCGCCGGAAGATGCGCTGGCTGCGTTCGAGTAGGCTGTAAACGAGGTGTCTGCGGCGGACTGGAAAAAGTGTTTTGAAAACTGGTTTAGGCGCATGAATCTTTGTATAGAGGCTGGTGGAAAGTACTTTGAAAAGATTTGATAAAAATATATGTACGTATAGAACAATTTTTTTTAGTTTCGCAAAACTTTCTGAGTGTCCCACGTATGTACTTAAAGTAGGTCGTTGGGCCTTACGAGGATATATCTGAACTTTAAGGCCCACATAGAATTACTGACAGCAAGGATTAGAAAACTGATATTTGTCTTTAAGACTCTTCGTCATGTGGCAGATGCGCTGATTGTCAAAAGAGTTTACCTTGCTCTCTGTCAATCCCTCTTATCATATTGTGTCTCCACCTGGGGTGGGGCTCCTAAGACCACCTTACTGAAATTGGAGAGAGCACAAAGAGCTGTGTTGAAGGTGAGCACATTTCGTCCAATACTTTTCCCAACACAGGAATTATACCAATGTTGTAAAGTCCTTTCTGTCAGACAATTTTTTATTTTGAACTCTGTCCTCTTGTAACATCAAGGTACCCCCTACGTTACTATCACCAAAAGACGTAAGGATATAGTTTGTGAGCACTATAAATGTAAATACCATAAAGGTATTATACTGTATGGAAATGTCTTTGGTAGATACTCATTTACCAAACGATTTCTTTGCTGTCAAGGCCCACAACTTTATCATAAACTCAATCGTAAATTGAATTTTTACCCTTTGTCAAGTAAGTCTCTCAAGAAATCACTGACATGCTTTCTACTTACAGTAAATTACCATGATACAGAACTCCTGCTTTTCTCTGAAAATAATCCGCTATAAACTCATTTACAGTAAACATAACATGAACACATACACTCATTCCACAAACACACCTAATCATCCTAATACACCCACGCATTCACAATCACTCTTACACACACGTAACACACTATCCCACACTCCCAAGTACACAAACATATGCACACACACAAAAACTAAATATTAAATAACTTTAGGATTTTGGTTGCTGCAAATATAATTAATTAATGTTAACTCCAGTTTGACTCACACCTGTTCTGTCTGCAATTTTTATACCATACACTATGTCAAGGGGGCTTGAACCAGCGCCCTTAATACAAGTTATTTTTATAACTTAGCAAGGGCTCTAGTTGCATCACCTACATGTTTTTTGTTAACTCTCAATAATAGTCAAGTATACCTACGGATATTTAAAATACTTATTATAACATTATCATCTTTGAAAAAAAAAAAAAAAAAAAAAAACTTTGTTTACAAAATGACACATAGTTTAATCCTACTGTTTACAGGATCCATTCCCGTAAACATTGGAGAATATACACTCGAAGTTGTAGACGATTATGTATACCTAGGACAAACTGTCCAGCTAGGTAAGTCCAACTTCGAGAAAGAGGTCAACCGCCGAATCCGACTCGGTTGGGCAGCGTTCGGGAAGCTACGCAATATCTTCTCGTCCAAAATACCGCAGTGTCTCAAGACGAAAGTCTTTGACCAGTGTGTGTTGCCAGTAATTACTTACGGTACTGAAACGTGGTTGCTCACAATGGGCCTGATAAGAAGGCTCAAAGTCACTCAAAGGGCAATGGAGAGGGCTATGCTCGGAGTGTACCTGCGTGATCGAATCAGAAATGAGGAGATTCGCAGGAGAACGAAAGTAACCGACATAGCCCGAAGAATTGCCAAACTTAAGTGGCAGTGGGTGGGGCACATTGCTAGCAGAACTGATGGCCGATGGGGCAGTAAAGTTCTGGAGTGGCGACCGCGTACTGGAAGGCGCAGCGTGGGTAGGCCCCCCATAAGGTGGACCGACGATCTGGTGAAGGTCGTGGGAATCCGCTGGATGCGGAAGGCACAGGACCGGTCGTTGTGGCGATGCTTGGGGAGGCCTATGTCCAGCAGTGGACGTCTTTCGGCTGAAATGATGATGATGATGATGACAGCATTTACTAACTGAAAACGAATTCGAACTGTTCTATAAAAACCCGTATATCTTATATGAAAGAATAATGTACATAGTGTACTTAGAACGACCATCTATCCAAAATAAATCTGGGAAAACCAATATTTAATTTTCACTTCAGTAAATCTATTGAGAAGAAACGTAAAGGAATTTCAAGATTAAGTATTTTATTTATAGTCAAAGTAAAATATGTCACGTTACGTTTTTTTGTGTGCTTACTAAAGGATTCTGAATCATACTATAATAACAAAAAAAAAAAAAAAAAAAAAAAAAAAAAAAGAGGTAACCGTTAACATCGGCTCCGTGATTTTAATGTAAATTCTATAGAAAGTTCTCCTAAAATCAGTGAAAAAGTGAATAAATACCATTATAGGGACGAAATACATTAGCAAATTAAAAAGTTCAGTGTATAAGTGAATTAAAAGTGCAAAACAAAGATACGGAGTGACATTTCAACGGACTTTCAACGAACATTCAAATTTTTCCACAAGTTTACATCCAGAACTGTAAATCAGTGTTGTGTACTATCAAGGCAGTGCTATTAGACTTTCAATCGTCGTGTTGTGTGTTTCGTATCAATCAACACAAAGTTTACAGCATAACCTTAAAAGTCTAAATAAAGATAAACAAAGAACGTTAAAAAATATATTGATAAAAACCTAACAGGTAACGACATCTAGCGAACAAACTAAACAATAAGAAGTAGCAACGAAAAGCGACATCTGTCGCTGCATAGAGGAACTACTTTCAAAGCATACTTATACAAAGAGGTGCACCAGTGCACACATCAGTTTTAGTACATAGTACGGCGTTAAAATAACAGAGGGCGCCACCATGTCGGAAATAGAAAAACTCCTAAAAGAACTAAGGTTAGATATCAATCGAGACACAGAAAAATCACTGCTGAATTTAGAGACAAACATCACGAGCAAAATAAATGATAAGATAGACCAAAATTTTAACCTATTACAAGGGGAACTGGAACAAATCAAGGAAACTAACTCCAAATATGACAAAAGAATTAGCGCTATAGAAAAACACATTAGGCAAAAGAATGTCATATTCTTCGGTGTAGAAGAAGGCGAAAAATCATATCAGGAGCTGGAAGGAACCGTGTTACAAATTATTAAAGTCGAGCTGAAGCTGGAATGTGACAGAAAAGAATTAGAGATAGTCCGCAGAATGGGAAAATATCTAAAAGATAAAGTGAGACCTATCGTCGTTACTTTTACAACGTATGGCAGGAAGATCACAATTTTGAAAAACAAGAAGTATATAAAAACTAAAACTATTTACATGAAAGAAGATTTTCCACCTCAAATTCTAGAAACGCGGAGAGAGTTACAAGAACAGTTAAAAAAAGAGAAGGAAGCTGGAAAAATAGCCTACCTGCGATACGATAAACTTATAGTTCGAGAACCATCCATGAATGACAGCAGCAAAACAGAAGAGGAAAGGACAAACAAAACTGAAACAGAAAAAACTAGGAAAAAGAGAGAGTTAGAAATAACCCCTCCCCACCAGATAGTGGACTCAAACGAAAGTCCCGTACAACAACAAGCATTAAAAAAGAATAAAACTCAAATATATAAAATGGGAAAAAGTCAGAGCTCTATGGAAAATTTCTTCATTAAACAAAACGTCAAATCAACAAAAAAACCTGTGGATGGGGAAATTCTCTACTCTCCAAACGATTCAGATGAATAGCAATTAAGACTGTCACTCCAGAAAAAAGAAAACACTGCACCCTCTAAAATCAAAAACAAACCGAATATTTTAAAGAAAACAACGAAACCTACAAAACCTCCCCCAGAACGGCTCGTCACCGCGGGGGTTGTAGACGACCACCCTCCAAACCCAAAAAAATACTTTATATCGACATTCAATCTCAGATCATTAGCAAATGAAGCAAGAATAGTTGAACTGGAATACGCGATATCGCAAATTAATTGGGACATTATCGGTATAGCTGAAGTGAGAAGACAAGGTTATACAATTGAAGACAGGGGGAAATATCTTCTTTACTATTATGGGGAAACAAAAGGTGAGAAAGGTGTTGGATTCCTAGTAAAAAAACAATACAATACAGAAGTACAAGACTTCATCGCGATTTCCGAGAGAACTGCTGTATTACAAGTAGGTATAAATGGAACGGATTTCTCTATAATCCAAGCATATGCACCTACCAAAAGAGCCACTAAAGAAGAAATAGAAAACTTCTACGCCGATCTTGACAAAGCTATGAATAAATGCACAAGAAATATAATATTTTTGGGAGACATGAATGCAAAAATAGGATGCCCCAAAGAAAATGAAAAATTAGTAATGGGAAGGTATGGCTACGGAAAAAGGAACGATCGAGGAGAAATGTTCATAAAATTCTGCCTTCAATACAACTTAAAAATTTCTAATACAACTTTCAAAAAATCTGATAAGCTTCGGTGGACCTGGAGAACACCTGATGGTAAATCGAAGAACGAAATCGACTTTATAGCTACAAATGTCCAAAAAAATATACAAAACGTAAATGTGATTAGCAAATTGCATCACCCTAGTGACCATAGAATGATTAGAATTACTCTAAATATAGAGAAAAACCAAAAATCCCGAGCCCACTACCGAAACAAAGCATATACAGAAAATGAAATTGCAAACAAAGACCTACCATCCTTGTCCGACTGCGAAAACGACACCGTGCATCAGTGCAACAAGAAAATAGAGACATTTTTACTAAAAGGCTACAAAAAACAAATTGAAGACACAACGGAAAAAAGAAATAGAGAAATTATAACAAAAGAAATAGAAACTCTAAAAACCGAAAAACATATATTGAAAAACAAGGAAAACAAAACTAAGAAAGAAAAGAAAAGTCTGAGTAAACTATATAGGACAATACATAAAAAAATAAAACAAAATATTAAAAAGAGGAGACTCGAAACAATTAGCAAATTCATAGAAGAAACAGGTGGAATAAAAAAGGCTTATAAAAAGTTAGATACTACCAAAAATGTCATGACACAACTCCAGAATGCGTCTGGAACCACTGTCACACACAGGAAAGACCTAATGACGATAGCTACACAGTTTTACAGGAACCTCTACTCATGTGTTAATAAAAATCAGGACAAACCAATCCCTAAATATTACAAACCAGCCCAAGAAACAGTACCACCCTTTTTAGAAAGCGAGATAGAGATATCTATAACAAAATTAAAAGAAGGAAAGAGCCCAGGACCTGACGGAGTGACAAACGAAATGATAAAAGCTGCGAAAGAGAAATTAATAAAACCACTCACAAAGCTCTTCAACCATATTTTAATAACAAAAGAACTACCAGAAACATGGACATGCTCGGAAATAGTTCTACTGTATAAAAAGGGAGACCCCAAATTAATATCTAATTACAGACCCATCAGTCTTATATCCTGCCTGTATAAAGTATTTGCATCGACCCTACTAAGACGTGTAACAACAAAGATTGACGAAAACCAGCCTATAGAGCAAGCGGGATTCATGAAAAATTTCTCTACCAATGACCACATACACACGCTGAAAATAATAATCGAACGGTTTATGGAATATGACCTCCCCTTATACGTTGCTTTTATAGATTACTCGAAAGCTTTCGATTCAATTTCACATGACTCTATATGGCAGGCTTTAAACCAGCAAGGACTAGACCACGACTTGATAGAACTTATAAAAGCGATTTACTTGAGAAGCACATCAAGAGTACGCCTAGACTCAAGGGGACCAACATTTCAAGTTGAGAGGGGAGTAAAGCAAGGCGATCCGCTTTCCCCAAAGCTTTTCATCGCAGTCCTAGAATCCATATTCCGAAACCTCGATTGGAGTGATATGGGAATAAAAATTAATGGCAAGTACCTCTCACACCTCAGGTTTGCGGATGACATAGTACTGCTGTCGGAAGACCCGTACAAACTGAACCACATGATCGAGTCGCTTAGTCATCACAGCGAGACCGTTGGGCTACAAATCAACTGGGACAAAACAAAAACTATGACTAACCGTGAAGAAATACCTATATCCATACAGTCTAAGCCTTTAGAATATGTCGCAGACTACATTTACCTTGGACATCTAATTTCAATGAAATCCTGTACAGAAAAAGAAATCGATCGCAGAGTGAAGAATACTTGGAGCAAATACTGGGCTATGAAGGAAATTTTCAAAGGTCCCATACCCACAAAATTAAAAACGAAAGCGATGAACATCTGCCTAACGCCGGTTCTCACCTACGCATGCCAGACCTGGTCTCTCAAACAATCACTCTTAAATAAAATAAGAAGCTGTCAAAGAGGAATGGAAAGGAGCTACATGAACATCAAATTAAAAGATCGAGTCAAAAGTTCACTGATAAGGAAAAGAACAAAGGCGAGAGATGCGGTCAAACAGGTCCTGACGCTGAAGTGGAAATGGTCAGGTCATATTCAGAGAGCTACGGATGAAAGATGGTCACAAATAACAACAAATTGGTACCCAATATACAAAAAAAGAAGGAGGGGTAGACCACTGAAAAGATGGAGTGATGACATCATACAAATAGCCGGCAACCTATGGCCCAGATGGGCACAAGATAGAGCCACCTGGCACGGTTTGGAGGAGGCTTTTACCGCAAAAGGCGGCCCTTACACGGATACACCTAAAAATACTAACCTAATTTAAGGAAAAATTAAATAAAAACTAACATTACTAACAAATAAAAAAGTACACACCACAAAATAGTAGATAAGAACTACTTGTGTAAGGGATAAAATAAAGCTAATAAAAAAAAAAAAAAATAAAAAAATACTATAATAACAAAGAATAAGTGTGAAAACTGTGTATTTGCATGTCCATGTGTCACTCAATCTATACTTCTATACTAATATTACAAAGGGAAACGATTTGTTTGTATGTTTGTAATCGATAAACACTGAAACTACTGCACCGATTTTCATCATTCTTACACCATTAGAATGCTACTTTATCCAGAAGTAACATAGGTTATATTTTATTTTAGTACGCGGGCGAACAATGGTGACCTAAGTGTTCCGTATGGTGCCGGACACAAAGAATATCACCACCCCTTCTCTTCTCGTAAAGGCGACTAAGGGGTTCACCAGAGGATGGGCAGCAGCGTTCACTGAGTATTTATTCAACCAACTGCAAACGCCATCCCGCCTGCCAAACGTGGCGTTTGGTGATTATGGCATATCTCCCTTTTTGGGGGAGTCCCCTGTCCAGGAATGGACGCAAGTCTAGTTATGTATGAACCGCAGAATGGATTTAGATGTTTTTTTTATCAATATAATATAATATAATTTTAACTTGAACTTCTAAACAATTAAAATTCTAACAATGCATTCTATAACACTTTCCTTAGTTTCTAATTAAGGTGAAGACACTTTGTTGTTTGTTTGTTGTTCGAAGGGTTTTATCCTTTTGAGTCTTCTTGTTAAATCCATGTTGTCGAGGAGCTGTATTGCCTCGATGTTCACGTGATGATGAAGCCTAAGTTCATGAGCTTCTGCGTATTTTTTAATACTTATATTCACGAAGTCCATTTCTAGGTCCCGGTGGAGATCGCAATTTTTAATATACCGAGGCGCATTGACGATACCCCTCAGTACTTATTTTTGGAATCGTTGGATGATTTGACGATTACTCTGTTTGGTACAGCCCCACAACTTAATACCATATGCCCATATTGGCATTTTAGATTCATGACAGACAGATTTTTATAGATAGATGCCACACGAGCGTTGGAAGCGTCAGTTAGTATAAGAATATTTAGGTCACATTTTGATAACTCAAAATAAATTAATAGTAGATATTTACCTGTCCCTTCAGAGAACACAGGTGTGGAGTACTTTTCATTTAAGTCAAGTCAATAAATGCTTGTTCCATAACACAGATGCTCTCTCATACAAAATATTGTAAAACATTTTTCACTGTCCCTTCCCTTCTGCAACAATTTTCAATTTGGTCCAACTTTTTCCTTTGGGTTACATAATTTAATAATTTAATTTTAAAGGACCCAGCTCAACCGTTTGGTCCCTCGCCAAAAATAAATTAGCTCATAATATCTTCCACAGATGTTATGCGAGGTGACTCAAACACAAAATTTGGTGAATTACTAAGGTATCGGAGTTTCCTCGGCATAAACTCGACATAAAAGGGCACGATTATATTGTAGAGTAATAATTAATATTTTTGTAAAGGAAAGTAGTCTATAACAACAATCTGCCTTACTGCATGCTGCAATAGGGCTTTAAAAAAAGGGGATTCAAAATAATTATTTAACCTGTGCCCGCGGTTTTACCCGCGGGGATGTAGTTTATCGCGAATCCCTCGGGAACTGTTCATCTTGCCTGGATAAAGACTATATGTTAATTCGGGCTATGTTCTATCTAACTGCCAGATTTCGTTAAAATCCATACAGTAATTTTTCGTGAAAGAGTAACAAACATACATGCACGAAGATGTATCACAAAATTTCACGTTTATAATATTAGTAAGAAGGATAAGAAGTAGGATACCTACACACCTGAGAATTCTACATACAGTTCTCAATGGTGTGTGTAGTCCACCAACCTACACTAGGCCAGCGTGGTGGACCAAGGCCTTAGCCTTCTCGTACTGAGAAGAGGCCCGTGCCCAGCAGTGGGACAGTTATGGGCTGGTTATGTTATGTTAAGAAGTAGGATAGGATAGGATAGGATGGAGTCAAGATCGACCACCGGTATCGTTTATGGTGACTGGATTGATTTTAATAATAACTAAACACCGTACACGGTAATCTAAAGGCCCGTACTAACCAAAAAGCGCACTGTGTGTGACGTTGTCCATATAAAAACAGGTTAATATGCCCGCCGCGGGCCCGACGTTGTGTGTGATTTGCACTAAAGCATGTCAGTAGCAGCGCGGTTTGAAGGCGAAGCTTACGATCGAAATACAAGGAACGATATGGAACACGACAAACCAAATATTAGCGCGGGCCCGCTGGTGAACTGCGCCGCTCCTACCCTGCTCTAGACCTGTCGGCGCAAACACGGCAGCGCGGCGCATGACGTGTGCATTGTGCAAGGCAGGTGCGGTGCGGTTGCGTTGTATCACTATGACCACCATACTAATTTGTCACACCGTGCACCGGAGTGGGGCAGGGCGTTGCGTCAGTGTGACGTCAAAGCGGTTATGAGGCAGTTGTATTGTTTTACAACTGACACAACAAGTCACACTGAAAGCAGTTCTATCGCGGGCCCGCCGTCAAAATGCTTTGAAACTGTCTGTCTTTTAGTGTGACGTCTGCCGCGCTGCTCAAGCCCCGCGCTGCTACTGACCTGCTTATGGTTTGTCCAGGCCTTTAATACAGTCTGTCAGCAAAACATGTTATGATGACCGGGACGTCCATTATCAGTAGAATCAATATTCGGCCGTACGTCGCCTAAGCTATTATTTATCAATTTTCATATTTTAAACTATTATAGTAAATTCAAACTTAACTTCACCGGCAAACAATTTAGTGGTCCGTGACAACATACATTTTTGGACAAATGGTCCAAGGTATGAAAATGCTTCCTCTTCAAACTTTGCACCTCCCGATTGTTATCTTACAAAAGCCACAAAGTATCATAAGTCAAGAGTCAACGCCAGCTCATTTACATTCTTGTCGTCGTGTCAAGTAAAGTCACGACAATCCTTTCGTCACAATTTCCTTCATCCAATGCAAATTTTACTGAAAGCAGTCCCAGTCTTCCATTGCTTTTGTGCCTTGTGTCTTGGCAAGAAAAATAAGAAACTATATTTAAAAAAACTACTGAATTTGACAAGATTTGAGATGTGATACAAAAATAGAATACATTATAAACATTTAACAATTCGCGTTCTAATAATACTTATTAATTTGAATCGTGAATTAACGCACATATACCTATTTTAAGCACGACGTTTCGACCCTGTTCCAAAATAACCTAGGAAGTACACAGAGCAGATGATTTAAATGTGCATGTAAGTAATGTATAATTATATACTACACAGCTGACAGTAATAAAATAAAATAACAATAGTACATTATGATACAAGTGAGCTAAATTGACTATTATACTCGAGGCTGGATTGCAGCCCGAGCCGAAGGCGAGGGCGTAATGGAGCCGAGAGTATAATAGTCAATGCTCACGCGTGTCATACGACGTTTTTCAACACACTTGTGAGGAAAAAAACATACATTTTAGATAAATATTGAATTTGTGAAAAATGGCACACGGATTATTATAATCGCACCACAGACTACTTAGAGATACTCGGTGCCATACAGCTATGCACGCGCAGGTGGTTAGACCACCTGCGCGCGCAGGTGGTCTAAGGTAGCCGCCAAACAGCCTATTATTAAAAATAAAATAAATTGATTTTTTTTTATAACACAATTTAATGTTAATTTGTTGACAAAAATAAATAATTTGATGAAATGAAATTTTTATTTATCATATTTATTTAAGTTTCTTCATAAAATGCCTCAAAATGACTAACATGAGAACTAAAACTATCAGCCCCGTCGTCCGTATTCTTGACATTAACAATGTGATATTTTCCGAATGACGGCACGAAAGTCATCAGTTCGATTTTAAGCAAACATATCAGATGTACTGCACTGAAAATATTTATATTGTATACAAAGTGACTTCTTGGCACGAGACATGCTCAGGTAAACGAAGACAATGGCTTGGTCACACAGCTCCCACAATGTTGTTAATTTGTCAATGCAGTTGACTGATTACGTATCTATTTTGTCCACTGTACCGTAAACTGCCCTAACTTGGCCCACAAAGGGTTTGTCTTTGCCTAATTATTTTTTGAGTAAACTATAATAGCTATGATTTCCGTACTTGGGGAGC
This sequence comes from Asteroscopus sphinx, assembly GCA_949699075.1. Lineage (NCBI taxonomy): Eukaryota > Metazoa > Arthropoda > Insecta > Lepidoptera > Noctuidae > Asteroscopus > Asteroscopus sphinx. Next base: position 10,962,220 of record OX453022.1, on the reverse strand, counting down.
TTTGAAAACTATGACAACGCTAACATTTGGTTCAGTTATAAAGTGTCAGTGCATGTAAAAATTAAGTTAATGCCTTAGGCAAAGTAGGGCTTGTTGGCAAAGTTAGGGCATTTTACGGTACTGTACAAACTAAGCATTTGCTCATTTTCTCAAGTTTATTGAATTCAATATTCAGCAAAAACATCCCACGTCTTTCTTTTGAATCCTAACTCTATTATTCAAAGATTATTCTCCTAAGAATCCATAAAAAATATTTTCATAGTCAAGAAATATTGTTCTGTACAATCAGGTATAATCCTATTATCCTTTTTCATACCTTAAGAATCCATATTTATATATTACAGAGACGAAAAGTTCAACTTAGTTTAATTTACCTGAATATAAGATTTTCCACGAAGCGAGATGGAAAACACAGGTATAGATTACCAACGACTTATTAAAATATTTATTTACCTTTATTTGCATTAATTTCTCTTATGTAAAACTTTTACATAATAATGTACCTTGAAAAAAGTGATACCTCTTGGGGACGCAATGACATTAAATCAAAGATTAAATTTGGATCAAAATTATAGTGGCTTTCAACCAAAGATGTGCGAATAAGCTGAGCGGTGTGAGAAGGTGTAGCGGAGTTGTAAAACGGTATGCCTCTTTCAACCAAATCTGTGAAACTGAGCAGTGACGACTTGAAACGGACTATTTCCCTCACTCATCGCTTAGCTTCCTCGCTCAGCTCTAGTGAAAAGCGACCTTAAGCAATAAAAAATTAAGTAGTTTGTAGAAATATATTTAAAAAAAAAAGTTGTTTTTGGTTTTTTAGGAGTATTCGTATTTAATTAACATTAAGTCGTCTTGATTAGCCAATGTTGTGTTCACCCGTAATTGGCGTACGTATAAGGACAATACTGTACTGTATTATTTGGTAATAGTTTTAATATGTATGCTGTGGGCGAACCTTATGTCATAAGTCATAAGTCATTTATTCATTTGTGTACAAAAAATAATATAAAGTTCTTAAATACAATAAAGAGTCCGCTATGTTATGCCAGCAGGCGTACAAATGTGTATTTAAAATCTAAATGAGAAATTTGAATCAATATGCTAGTAAAAAAAATATTTAATTATACAATTCGAAATGTCATGTTAAGCAATAAATAAAAATAAAAATAAAAAGTTACGTGTCAAAAATCCACCAAAACTGAAGCTGCACTGTACATTGTTCGCTGCGGCGACTAGAACTATGTTTAGTTTGTTTATGTTTTAACTTTGTTTTCTTTTGAGTACAATAAAGAGTATTTGTATTGTATTGTATTGCTTAGCCCGGTGCGGCGCGTTTTGAGCATACACGCCGATTGGCTTCACCCATATCTCATAAGGATAAAATAAGACGCAGATCCGGTATTCCGCACCTTGATGTGAACTAAAAAACCAATCGGCGTTCACCGCATCGAATGGAAGCTTTCATTACTCGCTTAGCCTGTTGGATTTCTTCCTCGCACACCACTCAGCTTCTAATCATAGCTCTGGTGAAGAGCTACCCTTATTCCGTTTTGGATATAGGTATTCAAACTATCGGTAGTGGTAATATAATTATAACTAACTACATGAGTTTCCTCCTTCTTGTCTCCGTGCCTTTTCCTAAATATGTTGGGGTCGGCTTCCAGTCTAACCAGATACGGGTGAACATTAGTATTTTACACGATGCAACCCAGTTGCTGAGTAATACCGACATCCTAAGTTTATACCTGTTGTCAGACTTTCGGGCTTTCGGGAATTTACTACTGTGTGATGTGGAAATGGACAGATGGGCTAGTCCCCAAATTCAAAGTCACTCAGCGAGCTATGGAGCGAGCTATGCTTGGAGTTTCTTTGAAGGATAAAATCCGTAGCAAGATTATCCGGAGAAGCTGAAGTGGCAGTGGGCTGGTTATCTCTATCGAAGGACCGGTGACCGCTGGAGCAGACGAGTCCTTGAGTGGAGAGCGCAAATCGGCAAACGCAGCGTAGGGCGCCCCCCTGCCAGGTGGAACGACGACCTTGGCTGTAGGGGACTGGATGCGGGAGGCTGAGGACCGAGTGTTGTGGCGCAACTTGGGAGAGGCCTATATCCAGCAGTGGACTGCGATAGGCTCCGATAACCTGGAGTAACCAACTTAATTTGTACAAATTTATGTGTACTGTGCTGCCGCTGCGTACGGAACATTTGTTTCGTTTATTTTGTTAGGGTGTGAGATATCTATACTTTTAAACATCACTGAATACTGCCCACGCCTTTAATAGGATTTTAGTTAAACCCATTAAAAGACCCCGTTGGGGTGCATTAAAAGAGCCTCCACGAGTGACGATATTTAATTGATCGTCCGGCGCACCCTGGGCAGTCAGCCCCGCTACCAACCTGCTGACTGGCTAATCTTTTCCCCACGACATGAGCTGTTATTATTATATAGCTTATGTCGACACGAAGAAGAAGAAGTTAAACCCTTAGGCTTATATTCAGACACGAATCCAAGCGTGAACTCATAGGTTGTCACTGTCAAATAGTACTGCATTTTGACAGTTGGAAGCATAGTCCACGCTTAGATTCCTACGTAAATACAAAAAATCTGTTTTCAACGAATTTTCACAAATTGCATTTTGTTTTCATAACTACTAACTTAAATTGACATACATTTATTTAGGCTGAAAGCCAACAGCCTCAATACTGTACATCGAAAACTTGAAGACTTATTTAAAAATTGCTACTGGCATCGTGCCAATATCAAGTATTACTTTCTTGTAAAATAAAAGTTCAACTTTAAATGCATTTTGACAATGTTGTTTCACTTACTCAGTTTAAATTGGCTCGGAAGTATGATCTAAAGGCAATGACATTTAAAGGTACAGATATATTACTTGCACTCGCAATTTGAAGACTCGAAAACGTCTTAAGTCGGTCATTTTTCTATTAATCCGCGTCGAGCAAGGCGCCAAGCGTGACCGGTGACAAAAAAAAACTAAATTGCCGTCTTGTGTGTACAGTCTAACAAAGCAATTGGTATACAGAGTAGAGAGATATAAATCAGAAGATGGTTGGCAGCTACAACCTGTTTGGAACCCAGTCCTAAAAATAATTAAGTCCCAAACAGCACGCAACACTGTAAAAGATGTGCGTGCATCGAAACGATTTTAATAAATAATATTGTAGATAAAAATATTTTTTTTAGAAATCTTGTCATATTAGCCTACCTGCGACCACGAAATGCTGCAAAGCTTTCGAAACGTCAGGAAAACCAATTTAAATAAATAATATACGCGATATAATCCGGTTAAACTTTGTTTTATTAAACACTGAGAATTTTACAGGTTTCTAATGTGATGTCGTAAATAAACACATTTTTTTGCGCTTACATTGCAGACGCTGGCTGAACCCTACGAGATAGATCAAAATAATGTACGACTTTTTTTTTTTTTTTTTTTTTTTCGAATGGATTCTCGCAGTTGGGACCGAAGTCCCATTTCTGCTTAACCGGACTTAGTTGGCGGAGAGTCCCATGTGGGACTCCATTCGCCGAAGGTTTATTCCCTACTCCTAAATACTTACAAACTAAATACGCGGTATCAATACCGCGCAAGCGGGCGTCCCCCAAGGGGGGGCTCGAACCTCGCTGGGGCATTGCAGGGGGACCCCGCCGTTCCTATGTCCCCCTAGCAGCCGTTGCTGCATCGAATTGGTTTCCTCGAAAGTAGCGGACTTTCGGTCTATCGGGTGACGTGCTAAACGCCGTTAAGCGGCAAGCCTCGCCGGCGAGGCTAAGACCTACCTAAAACCTAAACAGTGGCTACGCAATAGCCTGCTCCTAGGAACTACTCTAGAGCATAGGGCCGGTCTCGCGTGACGAGATTATCTCCGGTTGCTTACACCGTGAGGGCGTCCCCAGGGGGGAGCTCGGACCTCGACTCAGGGTGCAGCAGGGGGACCCCGCCACCGGTCCCCCCAGCAGCCGCTGCTGCGTCGGCATGTGTTTCTGTTTCTCGAGAGTCGGACTCTCGGATTCTGTGTGTGTGTCGCGTCGGTCCTCGCCGGCGGGTACGATATTTTGGACGACGGCGTCGGAGTGTGATAATGTACGACAGAATTGTACACCTTAAAAAGGTCTACAAAAAAGTCCGCGATGATATAATGTCTATCTCTTAGAGATGACCCACAATAACCATTTTTTATCCTTTACTTTTTGCGAGAAATTAATAATGGCTTATTTACGAAGTGATTTTAAGCAATACAGAATTAATCCTTATCCAATTAAGTACCTTAAACACATTGCGCATTTAATATAGATCAATATGGCCATTCATTCCATCACACAGCATGTAATTTGCATTGCACCCGTGCGAAGCCTGGGCCGGTAGCTAGTGTAAAATAAATATTAATATGTCATTCACGTACGAACCACAGTATTATTTATTACCACCGCAGCCCTAAACCTTCACCACTTATCGGTCCAAATGACCCTTCCACAAAGACGTCGGCAAAAAATAAATAATTCATATACGCGCTCAACTTATTCTAAAAGAAATTAATTTCATCAAAGCTCCAACACTTTTGTAGCATTGAGGGTATTATCTTTTTAACTACTGTTTATGTTCAGTTGAGTTTTTACACTTTTCTTTTATTTAAAATCCAGTTTTCTTTCAATTTTATTTTATTGCTCGGTAACTAAAGTTAATTAATTTCTTTAGTGTCTTCAGAAATTATGGTAAGTCGTATTGTAGATTTTTAAATTCTCCACCAGGATTTTTTTTAGAAATACCGGTGAAAAAGTATTTGGCAGTAGTTTATAGCTCCTTGTGAAATATCTCGTCCGGGGAAGTACTACCACCGTACCTATTTCTGCTGCCAAACAGTAATGCTTGCATTGCTGTGTTTGGTTCTGAAGGGTACGGGTGCCGGTGAAATTACAATCACATGAGACTTTCCATCTTCATTATATCGCGATTTACAATATCATTTAGTTAAGCCTAGAAGATATTGCAGTAAAGTTATTATAAGCAAAGGTAACCGCTTAACATCATGTGGGCCTTTAGCTCGTTTCCCTACCAACAAAAAGTATCTTGTATTCGAGAATAGTACAATCAGCCCATTTTTGTCTCATTTCTGGGCACGGACCACTTCTCAGAATTAGAAAGATCTAAGCTTTGGTCCATTTCGTAATTGGATTACTAAAGTCCTTCAGCCATTAAGTCTTTTAAACTGTATAATTTTAGGATACAGGAGTAACCCTGGGTGTACGTAAGTTGAGTTTAAAAAATCAGTTGACTGTTTAACATTACTGTTGAAAACTTTCTTGATATACAGCATTCCGTTTATCCTGCATCTATACAACCTTATTCTTAGTTTATACTAAACTTCTTAAGGGGTCATTGTTCTCTTCGAGGTAGGGACGATTTTAATTATATGTGGCGCTGCTGTTCCGGACAGGATGACGTCTGCCGGGTCCGTTAGTATTATGTATATATCATCATCATCAACATCATCAACATCATTTCAGCCAAAGGACGTCCACTGCTGTACATATATATATATATGTTTCATTTTAATTGCCTCATCATCAGATTTGGAACAGATATCCGTCTCCGCATCCGATACTACAGAGCTTCCGCGTAAAATTAAATATCCGCATTCGTATCCGTATTTTCGATGTTAAAAGATCCACACCCATATTTTATATAACTATCTAGGACGTCTATATGAGGGGCGTGGTCAGAGTGAAATTTACGCTCTTATTAATTTATTACGCTCTGATAATTTTTTTTCTCATTCTTCCACACCCTCATTTGCATCCATATCTGCCCCTCATCTTCAAACGATATTTTCTTACATCCTTGTTGGTACCGCTTCCTCAAAAGCAATACTATCAGTATCCTCATTCCTCATCTACATATAGTAAAAGCCCCAGTAACCGACAGTACCCCATTGTTCGACAGAAAACCAATTTCAGAAAAAAAGAGTAAAATTATAATTTGGTATACGGTTAAATAAACATTGAATTGTTACATAGTGCACCACAAGTACGTAAAAAATCATCACGAAACCAAATATATTATGTAATTTTTAAAAAAACTTGTAATCGACTCTTAAAGTGTCGATAATTGGGGATGTTACGTTATACTCAACCGTTAAATGAACAAATGAATTTTTTTCGGGTCATTTATACACAGCACCATCTAGTCCCAAATTAAGCAGAGCTTGTACTATGAGTACTAGACACTGGATATAATACTTATATTCATTTTTTTTCTTTTTGTAAATACATACATACTTATAATACACAAAAAAAACCAAGACCAACACAAACACATCATCACACATGTTCATCACACAAATATTTGTGTCCTGTGGGAATCGAACCCACGACCTCATGATCAGCAGTCCGAACACAGAGTACTTTTTGAGTCCGAAACTCGAACCACTAGACCACAGTCGTCGTCAAAATGACATACGTTACAACCCTCTCATTATATAAAACCCGCAATTAATATTCTTTAAATGAAAATAATAAAGTCACCTCATAAGTAATATGGAAAATTACATACAAAATAATTCATAATTAAACTCGTACAACGAATAACAAAAGACACAACCTCGGGGACTACACACACAGCTTATATTGTGTTTACATAAGGTCCAGTGTGTTTGTGCTTTTAATTTTATGTCGGAACATGATTCGTTTTAAATTGGCGGTTTGAATTAATATTTTAGTGTTTACGTCATATTAATATTGTTATTATTAAAATCAATATGATATTGCAATCGACTGTTTGGCGGAGATCTTGGTTCCTACGTACAGTCAACTGCATGACAGTGGTAACACTTGAATTACGAAAACCTCTTACAGTTTAAATAAAGACGCTGTCAAGGTCAAAATAGGCTGGAATGGGCTTCTTGGCTCTGTACCTGTATTTGTTCTGTGTTCTTGAATTTTTTGGTAATTTTGTGCGTCACTTTTGAAGCAAATAAATGTTTTTTCTTTCTTTCTTTTCTAAAATGTTACCAATAGACTCGTATTGTTAAATTTAATGCAAACAATTAATTTTGCAACATACTGTAATCTGATTGATAGGGACAAGAGAAGGAGGCCGCAGAGCGGGATCGGGAGAGGGCCGATCCCACTCGGAGACGAAGGTGGAGAGGCAACCACCCCGGTGCAAGGCCCAGATAGGGCGAATCGCCCACCACCAAATGATGGTAGGGGACCATCGGGATCGTGGGTGCCAAGAGTAGGGGGACTCGAGGCATCTATTAAGCGACCCTGGGGAGGACAGCAGCACGTGGTGGTCGCGTGCTGCTGTTGAGGAAACCTTGTTGTTTCCCCGGGACGTGCCAAAGGCGTAGCACTGGAGGGGCACCGGCGTGGTCCACTGGAGTTCCCGGAGCTCCTCGAGGATGGCCACCGTGTGGTTTTAGTCCGTAAGAGTCCGACATACCCCTCCGCCCTCCCCAGACGGAGGGTATCTATGAGGATTTCCACACGAAACAAAAAAAAAATGAAAAAAAAGTGCCAAGGCGGCTCTTGGCTATTTACTAACGTGGATGTATTTAAGGCTCACATAAGTGGTCGAAACTGATCTGAAGTTTTCAAGTGGCGAATAGTGGTCACCTATAGATTTATTAGTTAGATGTGTCGGTAGAAATCGTTCGGCAGTTATGGTATCTATGGACTATGTGCAAAGCTACGTACTAGCAGTAGTAGTATGCACTAGTATTAAACTTCTTTACACGCTTGACTTGGGCAGTAAGCTGGTCAATGCGTTACGAAAAGTGAGGCGAACGGAGGGGGTAGTGGGGGACGCGGGGAATGAGGCGCGCGCGACGGCCGGCCACGACACAGAGCCAGCAGATGTACACGCGCCGCGCCGGTATTCCTTTGTTCTCATTGAAATAGTATTAAGGGAGATATAAGTTAGTGAAGTCTTACTTCAGTCGTGTGGTCTAAAGCAAACTCGTTTTTTTTTTAAACTACTACTAGTGCTGCATAGAATATACTAGCAGTATTTTTCAGTTTTCAGTCAAAGTTAAAACTTTCTACAGTTTTGCAAGCATCCGGTGCACATACTGTAGCCCTTCTATTTGGATTCTATTTGGAATTTTATTGATCAGTTACTGATTAACCATATTTTCTATGCGTCTAACATAAGCCCATAAAATTCAAAGTGTTAGCTTTATTCATAGTTTTATAGTCTACTTAAGGGGCCGAATCCCGTAATTCAACAAACTAATGCGAATCCCGCTCCAAAACTACTCGCTCTATGGTACTGAAATTGAAATATGTGTTACTCAAGGATAGACGTGACAATATTATTAAGTCCAAAACATGAATGCACTTATTTGGCTCGATCATAAATAAATGCAAACATACCTCGAAAACTGTTTATTTTCAAACAGTTTCCTAAATATATCCAACATATATTGGTATTTTGGTATGATATTTTACCTAAATATTGTTTTATTATTTTGAAATAATTTTACTAAGCCATTTTATCCAAAATACGCATATCTTTTGAGTAATATTTATTTTTTCGCTTAAATGCACTTTCATTCGGAATGGCGTCAACTTTATGCCGCACTACTCCTTCCCTGCAAGCCTCGTATTTTGCATCGCGCTCACTTTCATTCCGCGGCATTCTGGGCCTTAAATAGCTAATGCCTGCGGCTTCGTGTCCGAGATATGTCAATAAAAAGTATATGAAGTCTATTTATTTCCTTTTTAGGGTTCCGTACCCGAAGGGGCCAAACGGGACCCTATTACTCTCGCTACGCTGTCCGTCCGTCCGTCCATCCGTCCGTCTGTCTGTCACAGGCTGTATCTTTTGAACGGTAATAGGTAACCGGTTGAAATTTTCTCAGAAATTGTGTTGCTACGAGGTGTATCACGACAAATACTAAAAACAAAAAAAGTCTAAAACCAAAGGGGGACCCCCTTTGGTTTTAGACTTTACAAGAAACCTCAAAAAACATGCATTTTTTTCAACTTTTTTGTTCCTGCTCTATCTTCAAAACGGTAATATATACCAGCGTCAAACATGGTCAGATTATAGTGCATATTATGTAGTTTAGCAACAAATACTAAAAATAAGACAAACCTAGACATATGTGGTGGTACCTGCGTAAGAAAGACATGCAAAAATTCACTTTCGCGCACTGTGCGTTGATGTCTTTTGATAAACTCTCGTAAATTAAATCAGTTTTTATGGGGTATCAGGTCATTGAGAGGTACGGAACCCTTACTGCGCGAGCCCGACTCGCACTTGGCCTGTTTTTTTACCTTTTTTTTCCTTTGCTTTGTAAATACATATACATGTAGATAGAAAAGGCGAAAAACGGCCACTTTTGGCACTTTTTCTATCTACAAATTTACAGAGTTAATAGTTTCTGATTAAACTACAGTACCATTACTTCAACCGTAATTTTTTTTTTCGATAAATGATCTATTCAACGAGTAATAACTTTTTTACTGATGGGGGCGCCAATTCCCCTAAGTACTAGACTTTGCCCACGGCTTCGCCTACGTTCAAAAATAAAATATAGCCTATTGTAGCGTTAACCCGCTACGGATAAAAACTTTTTGCATTTTTTATTACCTTTTTTTGTAAATTCTTTATAAAAAATTCACTTTGCGTGTCATTTTTGAACTTCAATTTCGTAAATTTCTATCGTCAATTTTTTATTTTCAAAGCGCGTCATTGCAGATTTGGTAGCCATCAGAACTGGTTTTCTTCTTGTGTTCGTTCATTTACACCAAAATTTTGCTGATGTGATCATATTTGTCCGGTTTTACACCGTTGTTTGGTTATCCAGTCGGCTACATTTTATATTTGTAAAAAGGTGTCGATGTTAGTTTGTTCTCTCCTGTTATTTTGACGTTCATATTAGTACACAAGCCGGATTTCGGCTTCACCCCGTGGGACCAGCTGCATGGAGTCTGGTTTTGATCCGGCACCAAAGCAGTGTTGCTGAGGTTCCAGGACGGCAGATTTGAGGAAGAAAGAGCCAAATCTTCGTCGCTGTACTCCACTGCCGTGTCACTCGCAGGTCTGTTATCTTAAGATAGATGAGTTACGCGTAACAGGTCTAAATCGTATTTTTTCATGATCCTCTATCACCCAGTAAAATAATATTTTAATTAACTATTACCAATTAGTCACAATTGCCTATCACCTAACTCTTGAAACTATGATTTTGCCATTGTTAGTTATGGTAAAATGCTGTATCTTAAGTTACATGAATTACGCGTGATAAGTTGCGAGCGCATCGAGCAAATCCTAACTCTGCTAACTACTAGATACAATATTTATCCGTGACTGTAGTGCGCGTATTAACTGATGATGATGTGGATATTATGAGAGCTTCATTAACAAACATGGTTTTAAAAGTAATAGCCCACAGCAACATGATATTATTTATGGACCAGCTGAAGAAAAATAACTACCTTTCTGAAATCAATAGGTGGATTAAAAAAATCGCGGTCGAATATGCAGGAGTAATGTTCACAAACCTATTTTTGTTGGTTAGTATATCAGCTTGATATATCTCATTTACCGGGTTTTTGAAAAGTGTACGTACTTTAAAATAATTTTCAAAAGCCTTCAAAATACGCACTGTCTGTGGTTGGTTTTCCACTGGTTATTTTATGAAAATGTGTGTTAATCAATTATTATTTTATTACACAGGAAATTGAAGTAAATAGGTCCTAAACAAGGCAATGAAAAGCCAACTGGCACCTTAAATTATGGATTTCAGTCATGGTTTCAGAGTTTCAGATAATTTCAGAACGCTCGAATTGTACTTAGATAAAACAAAACAGTTTTTAGTAACTTCGTTGGTAATTTTTACTGTTTGACGTTTATTCAATAACTACAAAATTTGTATAAAAAAGTGCAGTTATAAATGCAGTTTATGACGATACCCTTTAATCAGCAGTCGACTTAGACCCAAAAAACTGCAACCATTACCTTATTTTCAAAATAATCACCTTATGTTGCTTCGAGGCTAGTAGTTCTGGTCTATACTTTTAGTATTTTTTGGTCTTACTATTCTGTTGTCTTAGCTGGACCCTAGTTTCATTTATCACAACTAATTTGCGTAAAATTTCTTATATATCGGCATCAAACGAAATAAAAAATTGCGTGAAGTGCTTAGCCGGTTGTGTTTTTGTTCGACTCAAAAAGGCATCGGTATCTTTCTCTTAGATACCCTGGGAAATCAGAATTTATGGCAAATATTAATAATAATAAATAATAATAATAATAAATTCTTTTTATTGGCACTAAAAATGGTTTAACAAAATGAGTTTAAGTAGGTAGGTACATACATATTGCTTCCTTATCACTTTTAAAAAACATCTATTACCTAGCTAACTATCTCTTTAATATTTCATTATTGATTTCCTACTATCAGATTCAATATGTTTTCGGTGTTATGTGCTATAGTGGAAGTTGAAGGCTATTTACAGTAGAGGACATATTCAACGCTCTGTCTACTGGGATTTAATTCAGCTAACTGATCTGAACTACAGCATCGGATGCAATAGATTCTCCTTATTCCGTCACTATGTAGTTTTGTGCTATTTTGGACAAATTTTAAAACGGACACGTACTGACAGTGCATTGTTGAGATATATTTTATTCGGATGCAAGAAATGTATCACCTGGCTCTGATTAAATCCTTCTAAGTCTGGAAGCAAAAGTAATAAAACAAAGAAAAGCGTAAAATCATCTGAAGGGTTGACGATTATAATGAGATCAAAAGCATTTCGATTGCATTATTATTTTTATATAAGACCGCGAACTTTTCAATCCACGTATTTAGGCATTAAGAATAGTTGAATTTTGAAGATGCTCAACTTACATAATCGCCAAGAAATCATACACTGAAAAATAATTCAAAGATTTGCAAGTGTATTGCAAAAGTGTGTTGGACTTAGGTAAAAAAGAAGTACCCCGGGAATTAAGGCGAAGGAGTGTAAGTGCAAGAAAGAAAGCAGACTTAGATGCAGATATAGATTTAGATAAGATCTTACATATCTAGGATTTTGTTTTTTTTGTATCTAAAATAATTTTGATAATACCAAGTTCTCATTCCAATTTTTATGTTAGTTATGAAGTTAATTAAGTTTATTTGTTTTAAAAGTTATCGAATCTTGGTTAGAAGAAGTCTGAGTTTTCGTTTTACTTTTTGACTCATTAAAAAGGTTATTTAAATGCATTTGAAAATTTGAGTTTTTACTAGATAAGTCATAAGTCATTATTCATTTGTTTAGATGAGTACTATTTTTTCTATTCCTTTATAAACTAATTTAATTTAATACTAAATAATCTGTCAGAAAAACTTTATTTGAAGATACCTGTGTTTAGCAAAACATTCCATATTACACTTGTTGCGGCTAAGTCACGTATCTTAAGATACAGAGCACCGCGTAACAACCAATGTATAGAGAGCTTGTTACGCCTATCTCTGTTATAGCTAATAACTCTAAAAATTTCGAAGTTTTCAAAAATCTATAAATTGCCCGGTTTTCCTCAGACTTTAATACAAACAATTATGTAAAAATATTTCCCGAAAGTTTTGAAACATTTAAGATAATCGCAATTATCTGTAAAAAACTTCAAACGGTGATATCTCAAAACTATGTTTCGTGAGATACAAGAGATAGGCCTGACACGGCAGTCCACCCAAATTGCCTTCCGGGATTGCGATATCCCTACCATCTTCACAAGGACGGCTGTTTTATTCAAGACCTTACTTTTATTTTCTTTTAATGTAGTGATATATAGCAGCGTATTTTTTTCTTGTTTGTTCGGTTACTTATTTAAAATTGTTTTACTTTTTTCGCCATCCGCGGTATATAACATTTTATTTTATGTAAGGGGACGGAAAAACGAAACGTTGCATGCAATCTTTTATTTTTTTCGAGACAGTTTGTGTTTAGCTCGATTAACATCCCGGTCAATCTATACGTAAAATCTCGACTCTGCAATGCCTTTTTTTCGTATTATCTTTTTTTACCCTTTTGTACCTTTTTTTTTTAAAACATTTCGATCTGTATTTTTACCTAAATTAAACGTAATTATGTGATGTGAAAAGTGTTTTCTTCCATATTTTTTACGTTACACTATGTTACTTCTGGATAAAGTAGCTTTCTAGTGGTGGAAGAATTATTAAAATCTGTTAAGCAGTTTCAGAGTTTATCGATTACAAACAAACAAAGAAATCTTTCCTCTTTATAATATTAATTATAGATGCATGTGTCGATCTTTTTTTTTTTTTTTATTGTTTCTAATGCTATATCTCCCATCTGACATTCAGCATCTTTTGTACAATTATTGAGTTTTGAGGTTAGGTTTTAAGACATGCTTGGTATGCGCCCATTGACACATCCACATTAAATTATAATGTCATTGTAATGTCGATCTTACTCACAATTTAATCCACAAAAACGTTCGCGTTTTAATCAGACAGACAACTAATGTAAAATTGATCCTACAGCTTTGACGTGGCAGTCATATAACTCAAAGAACTTTGTGAGTTACCTGGAAGACCTGTCCAAAAACAATTTTAATTAAAATAGGTATCTACTAAAGGTACGTTCTCCAATACAGATTTACTTCAAAATTGTCGACAGAACATAGTGGTTTGTCTCAAGGGACTCAACTTATGACAAGCCCGATATTATGCTCTATCCCTTTGTGCTAGGGTTGCCAAACATATTGTATAAAACAGTATTAAATATGATTTTATACTGTTTACTTTTCACTTCACTAAAAATAAAGTACTGCATACAAAATAGTTCATATTTTGTATCCAGAGCCATAAAACATGAAAACTGTTTAAATAAAAACATGGTAAAAAAACGTTTATATTAAAAAAAAACATTAATAAAAAATTAAATACTGTTTATTTATTTTATGTTATTTTTATTTATTTAGCACACCAACAGCATAATTACAACAATGCATATAATATGAAATAATTATAATAAAAATATAATATGATATTATAATATAATAAATGAAATATTTATATAAATGTTATAACAGAGACTACAATCAGGTATACAATTTTGAAAAGTAGGTACTGTTAATGTTTGTAGTTAAGAAACAAAGTAATCATAACAATTTAATTGAGAAACAACATTAAAACATTAAATTACAACATTATTTTCACTCTCCATCCTTAATATAAAAAAGTTATCAACCCTACGTTATACTGATAACTTCAATAGAACCTCTTGTTTGTCCTCTGTTAAAATATGAACGGCTTGTACCTTTGTCATGTCTGTCCATATTTTAACAATAGTACCTTATATAAATAATTACTGTCTTTGAATAGTACTTTGACCTAATTAAAAGGACCTGCTGCCGAAATGTGTAGGTACAGTCAACGTCAAAAGTCAATGAACAAATATTAACTTTCAAAATCAATTTTCTCAGGAGTTTATTGTTTGTTTAAATTATTGATAATGAATAACGATAGATATGATTATTTTTAACCAATAATATTATTATTAATTTATATACAAACCTACTCCTAAAAAAAATGATTCTGAAGTTTAAAATTTGGCGTTGACTGTACTCACTCGTGATAGGGTGCCACTGGTCAAATTTCTTTGTCCAATGTGACTTTTATCATAGAAATTGGTTGATTTTCATCAAATATTGTGTATTTTAACACTGATCATCAAAGAAATTCGATTGGACAAAGAGATTGAACAAAGAAATTTGACATGTGGCATACTACCCTTACACAATTACCCCACTGCATGACTGACTACATACCTAATTGTACTTTACGCACTGAATTGGAAATTACTATGTAGCCGTAGCTGCTTGTAGCTCATAGTAAAAGTTAAATTGGGTATATTTTATGAATGGTAGTATCGATACACCAGCAAATGCGTATTAGACAGCGAAGGGACACCAGCAGCTATGAATTAGTCAAAAAAACATCGGTTCCATTAAAAATGTTTTGTTTACTTGACCAAAATGTATGGAACCTTCGATCAAATATACTATAGATGCCCGATCGCCGCTCGGAAAACGGCGCCATCAAAATTGTGTAATATCAGTCGCGTGCACAGATTCGCTCTCAGCCTCTTCACGACCGCGCTAGTAGCAGTGAAACTGACAATGCTAAAATGTTTAGAACAAATAAATTACAACTAACTGTAGGTACTCCAAGTGTGCAAGCAAACGATGGAGAGTCGTATTTGTCGCTGTCGTAAACATAATTATAAGTACTTTATCGCGGAGACGTTTTTTTGGTTTGATTTTGTACAAGTCCGTGCGTCTATAGTATATTTGATCGAAGTATTGAACATTATTTTTTGCCAATTCAAAATTGTTCAAATTGATGAGGCCAATCATCCCTTTTAGCTTTGTTAAATAAATAAAAATAATCATGATGTAATTGAACATCAAACACACTCAGGAGCAATGAATCCGGTGGGGTAATTGTGTAATGCATTCACATTGACATTAGCTTTCATTTTGAAATGACAGCAATATTCATTACACAGTTGCTGATAAGACGAATTGTCAAAACACACGGAGCAATGAACATTGACATCCTATTGATTGCGATCGCGAGTGAGTTACGCAATTAGGCAGCGGGTCACCAACAAAAACTTTAATATATCGGAAGCTAAGAATGATAGCTTACTTACATTATTTTCTTTGTGAACTTAGCTGACACACTGCCTTGTGTCTAGATTGTGCATCCCTTGAGAACTATTCATCTTCCCGGGATAAAAAGTATCTTATGCACATGTTGACTTGGTGACCCTTTTGGCACGGGCATGCCCGACGGCATGTTCCGTGTGGTGCCAGACATAAAGAATTGCACCACCCTTATCTCTTCTCATGGGTGTCGTAAAAGGCGACTAAGGGATTCACCAGAGTTTGGGCAGCAGTGTTCTCTGAGTAGGTACTTAACCAACCAACTGCGATCCCCAACCCGCCTGCCAAGCGTGTCGATTATGGCCCCCTTTTGGGGAAGGCCTATGTCTAGCAGTGGACGTCTTTCAGCTAAAATTATGATGATGATGATGAAACCAAGTCAAAGTCATAAGTTTTTATTTCGAATAATCATTTACATACACTTTCAAAACGTTAATTATGAATCTAGTTGCACGGTTCCAAAAAGTTGATCCTATGGAGCAGAGCCGGCAATTCCATGGATACATGGTGACAATATTTCTCCATGGACACAATATTTCACATTAAGATAAACGTTGCTGAATATTAAGCGAGAAACTCCTGAGAATATTCCAATTCACAATCATCATCATCATTTCAGCCGAAAGACGTCCACTGCTGGACATAGGCCTCCCCTAAGCATCGCCACAACAACCGGTCCTGTGCCTTCCGCATCCAGCGGATTCCCGCGACCTTCACCAGGTCGTCGGTCCACCTTGTGGGGGGCCTACCCACGCTGCGCCTTCCAGTACGCGGTCGCCACTCCAGAACTTTACAATACACAATCGATTCTCTCAATTTGTTAAACAAAGTTTATTTAAAGAATTTGTTAAACAAAGATCAAGATTTCCTTAATTCTATTAAAAACAAGACATCCAAACGAGAGAAAAGAGTTGGCCAAAGTTTGTTTAATTATACTTTAATCTAAATCTAAAGCCAAACTTGAAACCGAGACACGAATCGCTTTATTTCAAACATTGTCGATATATAAATATAGCTCGGAATTTGATGAGCCCTCACAAGTGCTACATTAGAATTCTGCCGCCCTCTCGACCATACAATTATGTGTCTTTCGTATGCCCCACAGAAATAGATAGAATGGAAAAGTGGCAGGGCGCTCGTGCCAACACTCTGCACCATAGTGCAGGGCATTTCAAAGCCTTTCTCAGTACGCCTTATGACTTGCTTCTGTAAAGAATGTAACAAAAACAAGCAAAAATGCCTTATTTTGCTGTTTGTAACTGCAAAAACAAAAGCTGTAAAGTACATTTGATTAAAGTTAATTTTTGAAAATTAATCACGTCAATATGGGAGGCGTAGTTTGTTCGAAAGTTGCCACGCATGAATCGCAAGTAAAATTGTGATTACAACCATTCTATCTCTATCTATTTCTGTGGTACGCCCCATCATCGCCATCGTCTCATTGCGAGACAAGACATTCAATTTTAAAATTAAACCATATTGAGGTCGATCATCTGTCGTGGACGATTTAATTTCCGCCCATTTGACCTTATTCTGTAGCAGTATTTCTTGTTGAACCTATAAGATTGTTTATATTCTAAAAACCTTTCCTGAGGAGCTTTCGGTGAAAAATGTAATTGCGCCACTCAATCGTTTTTTTTTACATTTTTCGGCAAATAAACACGTAAATAAAAATCTGTTACACGAGATTTGCAAAAAATAATAGGAATAACTATCGGGAATTCCAAAATGTCAAGTGAAAGAACATATGTGAAGAACATACTTTAGAAAATAAATCTATCAATTTTATTAAACCGTGTTTTCCTTACACCAGAATCTAGTAAATATAATGAAAAATCATATAATATATACAAATTAGATCTACGTATATTTTTTACCAAAAATACTTCAAAAAAAATTCACAATGCCGCCCCTTAAGTTAATTCTTAATAGAAGCCATAACATGTGCTTTCACATAAACAAAACAGAAGATAACACTAGTTGTTTCTTACAAAACTACACGACAAAGTAATAACAACAACTGCAACAATATTCAACATATTTGCACGCACATTTCTGTTACAAAATCCCCTATCGTTTCATGCAGGGGCCACTCAAAGGCACATGTTTCGGTGTCGATGCTAGAGTAAACGGGAATCCTTTCCTTATTGTAAAGGAAATTTGAGAACGATGGCAAAAAGAGATTGTTGGAAACGATTTCGTGCACATTTCGACGTATATTTGTGCAAAATGCTACGGAAATGGATGGAACTGTGTTCCTACTCTGATACCTAGAGATTTTTTTTTTTTTTTTTTTTTTTCCTTTTTTTTTTAAACATACATTATTATGACAAAAGCAAACCAAAAACCACGGGGGTTTGTCCGGAATGCCGTTATTCTGCAGACAACTTATTAAACTAAATACATAAATATGTGCAATAAATTAACAAACAATGGATTCGGCGAGCGACTGCCTGTTACCTGCGTTCAAAAAACATCGGTTCCTTACGAGTCACGACTCACGACACGACAAGCATCTACAGGTTGTTTACAAAGTGCGTTTTTAACTTGCGTATGATATTTGACTTATTAATACTTTGTACAAAAGAAAGGTTAAGTTTATTCCGTAAACGAGGAATAATATACAGGGTGGTTCTTTCACCGTAAGAATTAATAGCGCCAACCGTAGTTAGTTCATTTTTCGTTTTTTGTCTCGTTTGAATACTATGGGTAATTTCACTTTGAATATCTTTATTAAAGAATTGTTCTTTAAGAAGACTGTAACTGACTTTAGTGTGGATCGGAAGTACTTTGCACTGTTTGAATAGTTCGGTATCATTACCCCTACATTGATCTCGTATGTTTGGGGTGACAATTGTCTTTAATATTCTTATTTGTAGCTTAAGAATATTGTCAAGATAAGTTTTGAACGTTCTACCATAGCTTGTGATGCCATAACCGATGATTGAATCAACGAGGGCATTATATAGCATAAGCCTCACTTTAAAAGGTATTTTATTCTTAATAATATAGAGATTAGCTAAAAAAGCTCTGAGTTTTTCACGTAGCCTGGTAACATGGGGTAGCCAGTTGAATTTGCTGTCGATAATCAGACCCAAGTAGGTGTGTTTATCGACAGTTTAAATTTTTGGACAGTTACAAACATATTTCTTTTTATGTAGACACAGGTGCTCGTGTGCTACCAGTCTTCCACCAGTGATTCGAGAGGACTTATTAAATGGAGAACATATGTGTACATGTTTGGTTTTGTTAGCGTTAACTACCAATCCATTGTCATGACACCATTTGTTTATATTGTCAAAGTCTAATTGCATTTTAGAAAGAGCAGAGGAAGCATCTCGGTCTGCTATAAGTAAGCAGGTGTCATCTGCATACTGGTAGGAATCACAGTGACTGAGAACATTGTTCATATCGTTAACGTATGCAATGAAATGAAGAGGACCAAGCACAGATCCTTGTGCCGTGCCCTCCTCAACCGGAATTATATTACTGTACGCATTACTTACATTGACACAGTATGACCTACATTGAAGATAATTTTCGCACCATGTTAGCAGTGGACCACGTACACCAGTATTCTCAAGCTTCTTTATCAGTCTCTCATGATTTAACGTGTCAAAAGCGCGCGAAAAGTCAATAAAAAGGGCTAAAACATGTTTTCTTGAGTTTAGGCTAGTATTTACGTCGTCTGTGAATTGAGACAGTAGATTGGATGTACTTTTTCGTGGTTGAAAACCAAATTGATTTTTACATATTATTTCATGAGTTTGATAGAACACATGGATTATATACATGATATAACACATGGATTATATACATGATATAACACATGGATTATATACATGATATAACACATGGATTATATAAATCGAAACGTTAATGTTAATGCATTATTTGTGGAAATCTTCACAAATAAGAAAATAAATTTTAGTTAATTCTACAAACGGAGGCCTTTTATAGGTTTAAATATAAAAAAAAGACGTGTGGCACTCGGAGACTGCCGCGGTAAAGCTATTGCATAGCATTTTTTATGTAAATACAAAGAGGAGGTGCCCTAACGCCGAAAGTCTAAGCAGGCATGAGTCCCCAGATTGCGGGGTGAAGAGGGGGATTACGCATGCGCAGTAACGCGGATACAACCAATGCCACCTAGAGGCGATTTGCAGAACTAAAGAGAGCGTGATATTTCAAAAAGTCATTAAAAGTTCTGCTATTCATGGATAGATGGCAAAACTAAAAAGTATCACCGCTGTGCCGGTCGGAGTGGGGGGTGTTAGGTTATTTTCGTTACGGAATTTCTGGATTCGGTCTCCACGCTCAAGGCCCGCGATAGAAGCTATGCAATAGCTTAAGCGCAGTAACGCCGATACAACCAATGCCACCTAGAGGCGATTTGCAGAACTAAAGAGATAAGCGTGATATTTCAAAAAGTCATTAAAAGTTCTGCTATTCATCGATAGATGGCAAAACTAAAAAGTATCACCGCTGTGCCGGTCGGAGTGGGGGGTGTTAGGTTATTTTCGTAACGGAATTTCTGGATTCGGTCTCCACGCTCAAAGCCCGCGATAGAAGCTATGCAATAGCTTAAAAATTATCGGACAAACTGACGACTATTTTCCATTATTAATACAATTGAACCACAGACAAAACCAATAATTCAATATTGCACAGTTTGATGCCAAATGTTACCGGTGACCTATAACCACAATCAGGCTTTGTAATGATTGCCTAAATACTATGCAACGCTTTATTCGGACTAACGAATAGGCATTCACCGTATATTTTGTTAAGTCCATTAGTCATATTAGCGTCATCTCATGCAGAATGTAAGCGTCCATTTCTAAACATAATCTAGAACTAAAACATCTAAGTCTTGTCAAAGTCACACTGTAATGGGTTCGCTGATATATATCCGCGGATATATATCATGATACATGTCGCGATATAGACATCAATTAATATTTATGTATCGCTTACGCTTGCTAAAACTAGTTTTAATTACTTCTACCGAAGTAGCAATTCCACTAGAAGTTCTAGGGATTCATCCAGTATTTTAACTGTTAACTGTTTATTGAAACTGGTGGTCCAATTATTTTCAAAATAATTAACAGATCTTGTCACCATGTCATTACCTAATATTCTGGTTGTCATAAATGAAATCAAATAATAAAACTCAGATCTACCGCGGGTTGCGCCCACACGATTGCGAGATTCTCCTGTATAGAGTGGATACAAATACGAATCTCATATTAAAAAACCCAAAACAACTACCTGTAGACCGCACAAATATTTGCTCCGTACGGGTTGTGAACCCGTGACCAAACAGACAGCAAGCCAATTACTTAGCCGATGCGCCAATGCACAATGTATTGAACTATAGATACTCGTATAATAGTGGGAAAATCAATTCAATTAATAACCTCTTGTCTATAACAGACAGTGACGTCACACAAATAGGTCTTAGCTCCAGCTATAATTATTATGTAGTGTGTGCCTTTACCCCTCTATTGAACCCTTATCTGAGGTAATGGTCTTATGCGGAGCTAATAGAACGCCTTTCAGCGGTTTATTTTAATAGCGTAGTGCTGATTTAGAGGTCAATGCCCTGTGGGATTGGCGAAGTCACGATGGGGAAAATCACATATTAAAAAAAAACTAACCGAATGGATTTTTCGGGTATATAAGTAGGTATGTACTTTTTCATCTTGTATCGCCACAGAGTATCGATATTTTAAGCACTGAAGATAGCACTTATTTTTATTTTACATAGGGTAGGACACCCTCGGACTGCCTCGTTGGTCTAGTGGTTGCAAGCGCGACTGCTGAGCGTGGGGTCCTGGGTTCGATTCCCGGGTCGGGCAAAGTGTTATTGGGTTTTTTCATTAGGAAATTCTCAGTAGCAGCCCGGAGTCTGGATTTGTGCCCGGTCAATGGCAATAGGCTCGCCCCCTATTACATGGGACTATAACATAACTGGAGAAATGTGGGTTTAGTATTACACCTCTGCCTACCCCTTCGTGGAAATACAGGCGTGATGTTATGTTATGTTAGGACGCCCTAAGGCTCGGTGGAGCGATGATATTGGCAAGGTGGCTGCTAGCAACTGTATGCGAGTGGCCGAGGATCGATATCTGTGACGTGACAATGGATAGGCCTATGTCCAGCAGTTTACTTACAAAGGCTGATGATGATGATGATGATGATGATGAAGCTATTAAGTATTATAACAAAATTTGCTAAAGTGAAACCTCTACGGGTCGCGCGTTTTTTATTCCCGTACGGAACAAATATTTTGTAAGTTCCGGATCTGGGCGTTTATACATTTGTATGAAATACGTATCTGTAAACGTACGTCTTGTTACGAGTACGTTCTTCACGTAAGAGTAGAAAAAAAAAACTATTAAACTTCACACAATCTAAAGTTGGACGTATTATTTTCCGTCTTTCCCAAAAACCGAGGTATCCCAGTCAATAGAAACAAAGATATTATTAATTGCCTCTTAGAACACTATCACCAAAAAAAGCCATATACACATAAAGCGAGCCATTTATGTTATCTTTACTTCTAATTTTAAGCAAAAACAAAAACCTTTATCAGGTAAAACTTCCGCCCGACTAAATTCTTGAAAAAAAAATTCGTGAAAACACGTCACAGAGGACACAAAGGGAACAATAAGTCTTAAACATACCTTTTATTTTCGAAGTCGTAACCGATAATATATCGCTCTATAGATTTATCTAAAGATATATTTTATCGCCATCTTTTATATATAAAAGTTCTATTGCCTGGAACACATTCTTGGGTTTATATTTCCGCTATAAAAAGAATGTCTTCAGAAAACCTACTTTAGCACCATGATTGTGTAAAACATTATTGACATTATTTTATGTGAAGTTAAGAAGTTTCTGACTTTTATTTGTATTTATTTATCTTGTTTTTGCACAACACAAAGTTGTTCCTTGACTTATTACGTGGAAATATTCGTTGTTATAACTTTATTATTAAGTTATTTGTGGTTATAGCCGATTTAAACGCAACTATTACATGAGAGCATTTTTTGTATGGGTCCGCGTATTGTGAATGGTCTTCCACTTTCATTGCGAAATATTACCGATATAAAAAAAATCAAAAAGAAACTTTACGAGATGATTGTTGAAAAGTGCTACTACTCGATTAGTGATTTTTTAAATGATAAGACACTGAATCCTCCGAAGTATTAGGACAAGCCAGCATAACTAAATAGTAAATTGGAGTGTAAATTGTGACTAAACGGTATTTGTTGTTATAATAATTATGGTTATAGGTATAGGTGGTGTAGGTCTATAGGTATTCTATCTATTGACGGTAAATAGATTGGACATGCTTATAATTTTATTATTTATTAATTAAAAATTGTTGTTTAGTTATTACTGTAGGTATATTATGTTATGTTATTTAATTAAATTATGATTGTATGCCTCAATGGCAGGACATGGCTGATCCTATTAATAATTTGTACACATCTTATGAACCTGTGATCCACAATAAATGAATTTGAATTTGAATTTAGTCCCTGGAGACTATTGGCTTAAGTATTTTGTTATTTGTACCTTTTAAGTTACGTACTTGGTTAAACACCA
This sequence comes from Asteroscopus sphinx, assembly GCA_949699075.1. Classification (NCBI taxonomy): domain Eukaryota; kingdom Metazoa; phylum Arthropoda; class Insecta; order Lepidoptera; family Noctuidae; genus Asteroscopus; species Asteroscopus sphinx. Next base: position 10,938,892 of record OX453022.1, on the reverse strand, counting down.
GCTTAGTTGAGACCATCGGCACAACTATAAACCATCGGCACAACTCGAAATTATACAAAATTTAAATAATTAATACACACGAACAGAATCATGTGTTTTTTTTTTCGTTGTGTCATTTTAAGTTATTGTGTCCTTGTACTTGCAAACCAGTGAATTGTACACTATTCTTCAACTAATAACTGACGAGACGTTTGGCGCAGTATCTGCTGCGATTGGCTACTGCGTTATAATTTGTTGGTTCAAATCACACATCAAATAAATATTTGTATGGCCTACATTCTAACAGTTGTTCTGGGTCTGGACTTTTCTACGTGTAAGGACATCATTCATTTTGGACCTAAAACTAAAGATCAATCAATCGGCCAACGAAAAAATGACATGCACAATATGGATTAACAATATTTAGTGTTATTTTCGCCAAAAATAGGCCGTCAATCTTGGTTTTTGGTCCAAAAATGTCTGAAAAGGGAATGATCTCCTTTGTGTTTGAAAAGGCACCCACAACACAAACAAACTCTCGACACACTTCAAAAAAATTGACCTGAGATGACGTCGGGTGATGGGTAAATGTTTTTATAACCCATTAATAATTATAGATCAATGACAATAATAATAGGTTGCCAGACTTGTTTATCCTTTATCATCATAATCATCATTTCAGCCTAAAGACGTCCACTGCTGGACATAGGCCTTCCCCAAGCAAATGTTGGGGGGATATGCCATAATCGCCACGCCTGGCAGGCGGGTTGGCGATCGCAGTTGGTTGGATAAATACTCAGAGAACGCTGCTGCCCATCCTCTGGTGAATCCCTTAGTCACCTTTACGACACCCATGAGAAGATATAGGGTGGTACAATTCTTTACGTCCGGCACCTCACGGAACGGTTTATGCTTATAATAAGCAATAGCAAAAATATTACATAACTTTACATTCGTATTTTACACCTGATGCTGAAATACGTATTATTTATTTATTTATTAAATTTATGCACACACAGAGAAATAATAATAAAATACATAGAAATGAATAGTACAAAGGCACTGTATTACTTATGCTGTTATGACGAAATCTAAATATATAAAAGTGGAATGCAAAATTCACTCACGAACGAGGTTTAAACCTGGTTCAATATACATCAGTTGCTCTAGCTTAAAAAAAACGCTGTTCGTGATATCAAATTTAACTTTTTCATTGAAACCATCGTAAAGTAACGTCAGCAGTATTTTATTGACGACTGGTGTACTAAACCCAAAATCGCAGGTTCGAATCCTACTCGTGAGCGAATTTTTCTTTACAAGAATTTTATTTTATTGCCTGTATCATCGTGCTTAGAAAACAAATTGATGATAAAAATATTACTATTGCTGAAACAAAAAACGCAAGCTTTACGCAGAAGACGATGTGACAATCTTTGCTCAAAAGCAGAGAATATTCAAAATGGCTAACTGCAGCCTTAAAATGTTAATCTCCGCTGCCGGGTAATTCACTCGCGATCGCAATCATCTTGTTTTCAACGTTCATTGCTCCGGATGTTTTGACAGTCCGTGTTATCCACAGTGTTATCAGCAATTAATATTGCTGTAAAGTTAAAATAAAAGCTATTTTCTCAAACATGCTTGGAAATTCGAACATTATTTTGACAACCTTCTTCGAGATCCATCGAAATTGCTGTACTGGTCAAATACATGCGAGCAGCGGCCGGCATTAGTATGAAAATCCATATCTGTCCTGTTTAGCGGTCAAATAAATTACTATGAAAACTCATATCCGTCGTGTAATTTAAAAATGGAACGAACTTTTTACTCCGAAAAATAGCAACCAAGGAGGTTACTTATCATAGATTTTATTCAAATTTCGAACTGGCTTGTAAATAGAGCTGTTTAAAGCAAAGACATTTCTATACTAACGTAATAGACCACTACAGTGTGCGACTGAGATACCGATCTTTACGAAAAAACCTATATGCTAGAAAGAGACATAATAAAATGTCAGTAGAACCGATTTTGAAAATTGTAATCTCCCATAGCGTCCCATCAAAATATAATCTCGTATTATTTTATGATTTATTTCACAATCGTTCTGTATTTTATCCAATTAATATCAATAATCGTATTGGTGTAGTGTTCTGTGTTATACTGCTGTGTAATTTACATTATTAACCTAAAGAAAGAGATGTTTCACAGGTAAGTATCTGCAGGACAATACAACTTTCATAATGCTTATTTTCATAGAAGTTATTCTTTAAATCATTTAGTAATGCATTAATAACATGCAGTAAATACCGTATTTTCTATATAATATGTTATTTTAAATAATTATGTGTTAGATAAAAAAATATTGTGTACGTGAAAATGAAACCGTTTCGCATATGGATTGCTCAAAATATATCGATATGTCGATAGTTTCAATTATATATTTTTTGTACTACCTAGCACCATACATGTAACAAGTTAGTGTCCCTTACTGCTTTAAAAAAAATACAATCGAATTGAGAACCTCCTCCTTTTTTTGAAGTCGGTTGAAAGTATTGAAAGGTTGATTTAGTCCGGCCGCACATTGGAAGGAAATCACAATGATTCATTCATTGATCACAGAAAAAATCTGACGCACCTTAACCTATACCATGGTTGTACTTTTACGATGTTATAATAGTATGTTGTACGTCTATGGCAAAGAGACGTTTCACAGGTAAGTATCTGCAGGACAATACTACTTTCATAATGCTTATTTTACATTTATACAGTTAATTTTAGTACCAGCCCCGCAGACTGACAGAATTTTCCGAATCGTATGTCTGCTTTTGACATATTAAAATGTAAATACGGTGCTATTTTATGACAATGTGCGGCCGGGCTAAAAATGCTGTAAAATATTGACCGGCTAAATTCATAACTTCCAGATTTCCTGTAAATGCTGTTATTAAAGAAAAATGGATGGGCACAAATGTTAAAACGAATAAGCACCGTATCTACTATTCTCCGCCAAATAGTGATGCTTGCATTGCTGTGTTTCGGTCAGAATGGTACGGGTGCCGGTGTAATTACAATCACATGAGACTTTCCATCTTCATGTTGTTTGGCGAACCGACTTGCGGTACCATTTAGGTAACAGCCTAGATGGTATTGCAGTTGTTATTGGCAAAGGTAACCGCTTAACATATGGTGGGCCTTTAGTTCGTTTCGCCATCCTGTACAATAAAATAAAATATAAAAAAAGCTGAAAGCCTCGAAAAAATTACAGGGTTTGCAGTAGATATTTTAAGGATAACTGTATCGTTTAGTGAAATCACCAACGATCCATACCTACGGTTTGATTTGTTGCTAATTAAGTTTGTTTTCATGTTGCATGTTTACGTAAGGGTAAGATAATATACATATGTATGAGCGCATCTCGCCGTTAAACTTGATAGTTTGGTGAGTTTTCTAGTAAATTAAAGCTAAAGAAATTGTACCTGTGATTGAATAAATAAAATAAATAAAAACTCATCATAACGAACAACATTTATTATGGGAGCAACCACAGAGTACATTATTATAACTGGAGCAACCCTGAAATCGCGAAAAAAATCTGCTGTTTACTACATTTTGTCGATTCGTGTGAACACTAATGTAGGGAATAGCTGTTTTTTATTAGATTTCAGGGTTGACCTCGTAGTAAAAGTTGTTCGATAGCACTCAATAAATAAGCTCTTCAAATATGACCACACACGTATATCGGGAGATCATCAGTATTAACGGCGCGCGAACTGGGCTCTTTGGTCATCATTGCTAGAAACCACTGGTCTTGCTGTTCTCATGGAATACAAATTCCCATGAAACTTCATTGAGCATCTTAATCATGGAAGGGACTAGGTTGCTATCCGCGGCTTTAAGTTTGATCAGATAGGTCCTTTTTACTAAAACAAATCTCATAGATACAAAAAATACAACAAAAAAGTTTTATACACTTATTTTTCATGTTATATGATGGCGAAACGAGCTAAAGACCCACCTAATGTTAAGCGGTTACCTTTGCCCATAACGACTGAAATACCAACTAGTCTGTTACCTGAATGGTACTGCAAGTCGGTTCGCCAAACTGAGACATGAAGACGGAAAGTCTCATGTGATCATTCAATTTGTGCATTAAAAGAGCCTCCACGAGTGACGATATTTAATTGAACGTCCGGCGCACTCTGGGCAGTCAGCCCCGCTATCAACCTGCTGACTGGCTAATCTTTTCCCCACGACATGAGCTATTATTATTATGTAGCTCATGTCGACACGAAGAAGAAGAAGATTCAATTTGTAAAAATATACCATATTTAGAAAATGGGTTCTTGCAAATGCTAGATTGTCAAGTATGCGAATGCTAAGAGATAGATTCTTAGCCGGTTGCAAATTTAGCCTGCCGCTGAGAAAACTCTTTCTTGAGCTGACGCAGACTTGATTTTATATGATTCGGTCGTCTGTATCGAATCGAAAATCATGGCCAGGTTCTTGCTCCACCTCCAATTTCATCCTCAGAATTTAGTTGCACGATTCCAAAAACAAAGATCCTATATCTTTGTTTTTGGAATCGTGCAACTAAATTCTCGACATTTAATTCTTTGCCTATCTATCTATACTATAATAAAACTGTAAAGGTCGAAAAGTCTGTACATTGAGTTTTTTTTCGCGAAAACCGGCTAGGGGGACTAGAAATAAGCTATAGAACACGAATCAATCGTGAAAAAAAATTATGTCTGTCTGTCTGTCTGTTTGTTACCTCATCACGTGAAAACGGCTGAACGGATCGTAATGAAACTTAGCATTTGTATTGGTATTAGTCTAACTTAAAATATAGGGTATGTTTTATCTGAATCGGTTGAGTAGATCCAGCGATACAGCTTGACCCCTCTATTGTATTAAGTTGCATACAAAGTAGAGGTCATGATTGTTTGTTGGATACAGATTGCAGGTTCCTAAAAATACAACTGGATTCTATTAGTATTATAGAAAATATAGAATAACATAACATAACATAGCCCATCACTGTCCCGCTGCTGGGCATGGCCCTCTTCTTGGAAAGAGAAGAGTTAAGGAACTGCATATTGTTAGTGTAATAGATTATCATAACATAATCAGCTCATTACCTACTGCCCCACTGCTGGGCACGGACCTCTTCTCGGAACGAGAAGAGTTAAGAAACTAGAAAATATAGAATAACATAACGTAGTCAACCCATTACTGTCCCACTACTGGGTATGGCCCTCTTCTCAAAATGAGAAGAGTTAATGAACTGGATATTATTAGTATTCTAGAATAACATAACATTACCAGCCCATTACAGTCCCACTGCTGGACACGGGCCTCTTCTCAGCATAAGAAGAGATGTGGTTAGTGTTATAGAATAACATAATCAGCCCAATTACTTCCCACTGCTGGGCACGAGCGTCTTCTCAGAATGAGGGAGTTTAGGGCTAATTCCATGAAATTCCATCAACTTGGCCGGTTGGTTGTAAAAACAAAATATAGTATGGTCGGTAAATAGTGTAATCGTCTGTGTAGGCGCTTATATGTATATATTTGAAGATATTGTGTTCATAATTATGACACGATGTTATTTTCCGACATCCACGCGGACGGAGTCGCGGGCACAGCTAGTTTGAAATAAAAACTAACTAATAACTAGAAATTATCGAAACACTGATGTTTCTAAATCTAAGTCGATAAAATCATAATGTATAAGTCTGATGTGTAACTTAAGTTGACTGGACAAGAAAACTTGTCAAGTTCATAGATATTGTAATTTTTCATCAAAATTCAATAATTTGACCAATTCCGGAATCGTGTATAGGAACTTAGTTCCGGGATTGAAAACCTTTCTATACACCTAATTAAAACTAATATGATTAATTGTAAAATGTTCCGTGTGGTGCCGGACGTAAAGAATTGCACCAGCCTATATCTTCTCATGGGTGTCGTAAAAGGCGACTAAGGGATTCACCAGAGGATGGGCAGCAGCGTTCTCTGAGTAACCAACCAACTGCGATCGCCAACCCGCCTGCCAAGCGTGGCGATTATGGCATATCCCCCCAATATATGTTTGGGGGAGGCCTGTGTCCAGCAGTGGACGTCTTACGGCTGAAATGATGATTAATTGATTTTTTTATTTCTTACTTATGTATTCCTTACCTTCGTGACATTAATAATGTAATTATAATATAGCCCTTAATTGCGTAACTCAATCTTTTAAAACAAATAAAATTATGTCTCGAATATCTGTAATTTTAAAACAATAGTTACTTAATAGCTTAGCAGTTTTAAAATACTACCACTCCTTAAAAGTAAGGCTGAACTATATCGATAATGCGGAAACGTCCATGTCACATCACTAAAAATCACCCCTACACGTGTCAATTTCGCACATAAACTCATTTTGCTTTCGGTGACGTGATAATGAGGTGACAGTGTCTCTATTACGTCAGTATAATACCTTTATGGTTTAAAGTAAAATAGAAACAAATGAACATATAGACGCGTGTGAAAAATTGTTGTTGTTCGTCATTGATTCTAAAATTGACAAAAGTACTACTTAGTTTGAATTTCATCGCTTTATTTTTTATTTTATTTTACAAGCTTTGGCCGCAACCAGGCATTGATGGACGAACGTGAAAATGTGGGCCGAGGCGAAGCCGAGCCACACATAAATGTGAGTCTCTGCTCAATGCTCCTGTTGCCGGCCGCGGCAATAATTTACTATTACATTGTGATTTAATATCACAATTACATCGGAAACTTGTTTATCTACACTCGTATCGTAAAATTCGAATTATGAACTCGAAAGTAATGTCATAATGACATACTTTACGCACATGCACCTGTTATGAATTTAAAAAGTTTCATTACGATACAGTTTGCTGAACAAAACAATGCGGTAATTTAATTTTTTTTCCATAACCGCACACTTCAGCCTAACTAAGGAGTTTTTAATGCCACTTCGACCTAACCAAGGAGTTTTCAAACCTTTTTTTTAGCAGTCGTACAGTTTGGCACCAATGAGTACACAAAATTCAGGGTGGCGCCACTTGTCATACATTGAAAATTTTTATCGTTTAAAATCGCGTTTTTGGCAGAACTTTTGATTGTCATATTGCTTTTAATTATATTTAAGTGTTTACAGGCATATTTTTTGTATGATAAAACAGAGATTGACGGAATCCTGACAAGGATAGAAAATTAGTTCCGATTATAATGTTGTCGCCAGACAATATTTTATTATCTGTGTAGGCGCGCACCAGCGCGCGTGCGCGGCCGCGCGCCTGGCCTACTGGATATGGACATCGTTACTTGTAAATTTATTGTTATTGTTTACGTTATTATTATGGTTTTGTGTGTCGAAAGTTTTATTCTGGGCAAAAATATCTGACTACAGCAGTGATACTGAACTGAGGAAAATATGACCCCGCCTGAATTTCTGGATGCAGCAACGTAAATGACGAACAATCTTTTACCAGAGAAATCAAGAAAAACAACGACAATGTTAGTAAGATTTTGACTTTGGTATTTTATTTAAAATTGTATGAGTGTAGATAAAATAGTGTATGAAACTGACATAATTAGGTATTAAAACACTCGTGTGATACTATTAAAAACCTCGCCTACGGCTCGGTTTTTAAACTCACACTCGTGTTTTAATAACCCCTATTATGCAACAGTTTCATAAACTACTATTAAAATTAAAAATTTATGCAACCTGGCTTTTGTATCCACCAACCGTTACAGATAATATTACCAAGACAACCCATCTTGCTAAGCACTTTGGTTATGCACGGCGCCATTTTAGTGACCTTCTCTAGTTTTTCTTTTTTGACGTTCAACTTTACTAAACTTTTAAGTGGACTTTTTATACTTGACGCGAAGTTTCTTGCTCGCTTGTCGAAGTTTAGAAGGCTGAGAAAAAAGAAAAGTAAGCTCTTTGTACGGATGATATTGCCCTCTCTGCTCTGCTGTCAGTATACAGGAGTGTGAATTAAATACAAATGCGATAATACGGTGGATTTTACTAATACAACTGAAAAACTTTTCCTAAGAATCATGGGTCGTCAGACAATTTTTTTTTTACTTCAACTTGATACAAAAACCATAGTGATAAACAACAACAAGTAATCGAAATAGACTTTTTAATGAACATAAGTTGTTAGAATACCATCTAGTCTCACCTGAAAATACAGATTATACCATCAACGGATGCGAAACCGCCGGCGGCTGTGCACTCGTTTATAGGTTTAATAATTTTTGCCAAGTAACAATCGCGCGGATTGTATGATCTGTAAGGTTAAGCTGCACTTAACGCGGTCTATATGTGGATGGGTGACCGTTTCGTTACACATCAAGACCCCTACGTGCCTCGGAGAGCACGTTAAGCTGTCGGTTCCGGTTGTCATCTATGGCAGTCGTTACGGGTAGTCAGAAGCCTGAAAGTCTGACGACTGATCCAACCTCCGAATGTCGGGTATTGCCCAGTAACTGGGTTGCGGGGGTCTGATGGCAGTCACTCCGTGTAAAATACTGATGTTCAGCCGCATCTGGTTACACTGGAAGCCGACTCCAACATAGTTGGAGGAATGAGGGGAGGATCATATTCCTCTAAGATAATTCCATCTGCAAAAAGTTTAACCAATTCGTAGCTGACAACAAGCCTAATTAGTGGCAAGCTAATTACGTCCCTAGCATGAAACTCGATATTTAGTACAATCAACCGCATATCAATGGTTACAAATCCATTGTAAGCGGAACTGGCTTAGTTTGTAAACTTCATACAAGACTGGCTCAGCTTACACTGGATTTTCTACTATCAATGTGAGCTTGTCTGTACCACGTCAGGCGGGTATTTCAAACAAATTTATGCATCGGGGACGGGTACGTCGCCGTCCGACCTCGGTCGCAACGTTGCTAACAATAGCTTTCCATGGTAATTCAGCCTGATTACCATGTAAAAGCCCAATTTTAGTGTAGTGCATGACTTTGTTTAAATTGCCTCGTTTTGGTGATGAAATATTTGGTAGTTTCACATATCGCAGTTTTATAAAATAGTGGTAACGTTGCAGTACGCATAATATAACTGTGCCGCTCTGAAACTAGGCTTTGCGAAGGGCTTCGTAGATACAGTCGCGTATTAAGTGTGAGCAGGACATACGGATGCATCGAACATTAACGAACGACTGAGTCAGCGAGAACATGCGGTCCACCGCCATCTTGCCATTCAGATGAACGACATTTCAGAGTCTTGCCGCCATTAGCGCGCATGTGCGCTACTGATTTGGTTGCAAAATTGACTACTGCGCAGCCACCTGTTTCTCACTTAACAACGGCACAGTTATATTACGCGTACTGAATTTGCTACTGAGATTGAAATCAATCAAAAAACCCGAGATGATTGAATTTTCTTACATCCGTCACGTTTTATATTTATTGAAATATTTGTTTCAATACGACGACGATCTCTGTGGTCTAGTGGTACGAGTGTCGGACTGCTGATAACGAGGTCGTGGGTTCGATTCCCACAGGACACAAATATTTGTGTGATGAACATAAGTGTTTGTGTTGGTCTGGGTGTAATAGCATGTAATAATGATAACTGAAAATGTAATTTTATTTACGTAAAATGTGACTTATAATAATTACTATTACCAATAAATAACTATGAACTATGTTGCTTATGTATTATAAGTATGTATTTACAAAAAAAAAAATAAGTATTTAAGTATTATATCCATCGTCTAGTACCCATAGCACAAGCTCTGCTTAGTTTGGGACTAGATGGTGCTGTGTAAAAATGTAACAAAGATATTTATTTATTATATTTATTAATACATCTTCGTGACTATGCCAGCTTCATAGGTAGCTTAAAATTTCACACTGGAATTTTTTTCGTTTCATAAACGAAGAGGAGTCATTGAACTCATCATTACAAAAAAAAAAGTAAATGTATAACATAACATAACATCACGCCTGTGTTTCCCCGAAGGGGTAGGCGGACTGCAGACTGTACTGCTACAGTTGTGCTCACATAAGTCGACAAAATGTTGGGAACAGCTGTTTTTTTTTCGTGATTTCAGGGTTGGTCTCATATTAAAAGTTGTTCAAATTGATTAGTACAAAGAATTGCTCAAAATCACCCTGTGTACACATTATAACAAAAATAACAAAACCATACTTGATATGTAGATCAACATAACACCTCGGACCCTTAAGAAAACTCGTTACATCGTCCTAATAGGTTTAGTTGAAAACCATTGTCAGGCACTAGTTAAACTTGAATACAATTTTACACTACAATTAATAAATATTCTATTCACAAATTCACAACAATAAAAACGTTAAGTTTAGATTAAAATTAAGGCCCTGTCCCTGCACGAATTCCAAAAAAATACATTGTTTCTTTCCATTTTTCGTCATCATTTCTTGAAGTAGGGAGAATGGAAAAAATATATGGTGGAGTTGAGTAGTTTATGTATCCATTTTGAAAGATGGATAAACGATTTAAAAAACTTCGCTTGATAGAAAAAAAAACCAAACATAGCCAATTTTTGACACTTTGAATTCATTTTATGACGAAAATTTATATGGAACATGATTTTGAAACTTACACGATATATTTTATCGCAAGCCAAGTAATCCATTTCAGAAAAAAAAATGATTAAATTACATTAATCTAATTTAATGTTTTACATAATTAATTGTTATCACGGGCGCGCGCCTCAGTGCTCCAGCTCCCCACTGCGCCCCGCAGTCCACCCCGAGAAGTTTCGTGCAGGGACAGGGCCTTAACCGTTTGTTAGTATTCTGAGCGACACGTGACACCGCTGGTTTTTAACGACGTTTGTAATTAGTGCCATAAAAGATAATATTATGAAATCCCTTTGAATTAACAAAATAAACGCAAGCTCATTAGGATTACTGTACACATTGCGGGTGTTAAGTTCTAAGATTACACACAGTCATGATATAAATAATGGAAAAAGACGTTACTTTACGGAAATCCATGACATACAAAATATGGCGTTGCAATATTTTCAGTAGTAGCCCGGAGTTTGGATTTGTGCCCGGTTAGTGGCAATAGGCTCGCCCCCTATTACATGCGACTTATAACATAACTGGCGAAATGTGGGTGTGCTATACACCTCTGCCTACCCCTTTGGGGAATACAGGCGAGATGTTATGTTATGTTATGTTAATATTTTGTGTTGATTCCGCCAACAACAAGGTGAAGCGATACTTCACTCCTGGACAGCTTTTCACTTTATATAAAACTCAAGTCCGATCGTGTATGGAGTATTGCAGTCACTTATGGGATGGCTCCGCCAAATAGCAGCTTGCCGCTCTTGACTCGATTCAACGCAGAGCTGAGAGGTTAGCCTCTTAGTGATGAAATGCTAGTAAAATGTAAGCTACAAACCTTAGCCCAAAGACGCACATTTGCTTGTTTGTCGGTGTTCTACAAGCGCAGAGCGTGCGCAAAAGTTCCATGAGCTTATCCCGCCAACTCCTTTCTTTCATTGGACTACACGACGCACTGCAGCATATCATCCACATTTGGTAGAAATTCCCGCTATAAGGACCAAGCGCTTTCAGAACTCTTTCATAATGCGCACAGCCAAGTTGTGGAATTCACTGCCGACATCTGTGTTTCCGGGCACTTACAACCCTAACGCCTTTAAAGCTGGAGTAAATCGGCACCTGATAGGTTTGCTCGCTCAATCGTCGACCACATCTTGACAAGGTTGTCTAGATTGCGGTCAAGAGCAGACCTATAAATCACATATTTTTTAAATTAGTTTGTCAAGCTTGACAGTGTATGCAGCACTTTTGGCGAAATAAACACTAAACATTGTAACTCCATATTTTGACAGTTATGATAAATTGTGGACATGACTGGGAAGTATTAATAGTAAACGACGCAAAAAAATCCAATTTGACCAATTTGTCTGATGTCCAAAGTCCAACTTTCAGTCAAAGATCACTGCCAAGCGTGAATAACTGGGTTTATTTATTTATTTATAGAAGTACAGCCACATCACGTACATTAAAATAATCACTATACTCTTAACTAATCTGTAACTGGTCTGATGTACATGACAATAACGGCGTACATAACACTTATAATTATTTGGCTATAGGTAAAGAGCTACATAATTCGCCAAAGAGAAGTAAAAATTTGAATTTGAATTAATTAGGTAGATAAGATCTTGTTTTTTTTATTGTTTATTAAATGGCATGTTTATTTCAGAAGTATTGTATTTGTTTTCGAGTTGTAAAAAACAAAGATTTTAAACCATTTGATTAATACCTGTACACAAAATAAAATAAACACTAAAATAAAATTGTAAACTTAACAAACGTTAAATTGCGTTAGTTATTTTAATATTGTATCAAAAATAATTCACACATTTTTTTTAAATTCTAGTATTTGTTAAGAATATCGTATACGATGTTATACTAAACTTGATATGTACCAAGTTAGCGACACCTTGTGTTATATTATAATATACCTAACTAAATGTAAGCAGAGAAGAAAAAAAAAAAAAAGTTTTTTTTTTCTTTTAAATAAACGGGGGAGGTGTAGTGTGTAACGCGCCTACCCCCATATAAATGCAACCTAACATGTAATTGTTTTCAGTATATTATACTAATTGCACCCAAACAGTCTTCTTTGATTCGCATCCGAACGCCCGTCCTTACAAATTTGTTACACAATGACATGGGTTCGATTTTAAACTCCCAAATAATTATAACTGTTTTTAAGTGTCAAAAGTCATGTAATTTTTAGTAAGCGACCATAAAAGTGATAACACGGAAACAACATGTTTGGAAAATATGTGTCACATCCATACAAATCGGTCATTCCCAGTTGTCCTCACTATGAACGCACCCACTGGCGACAAATGGGAATTTCAAAAAATATTTTTCCCATTTGCTAATTTGTGGCAATTAGGAATGATCGCTTTTTCTGTTCCCAGTTGCCTCCAGTAGCGACAAATGGGAATATCTATCCGCTCGCTTAAAGATGTAAATTTTGAAAGGAAAAAATCGCTTGCAGGAAAATAATAAATAACCCAAAAATTCCCATGATGCCTCAGTATGCCAATCAGACGTGTGTAGTTACGACCCCGTTGTTAAGTGTTTATGACCCATTAACGCCATACAGCAGTTAGGCTTTATTTGCACAAACTTATGGTCTTATGTGCCACTATGGATTTTATTATGGTATTTTATTGCGCTTGCGATGGTATGTGGAGCAAATTAAACGTCTGTATTGTTTTCCGATAAAGTAGTTTATTATCTAACCTACATTAAGTGGGGAAGGGGGTGGGTTACCTATAGATTATAATAATAATAATAATCGTTTATTTCCAAAATAAGTAATATGTTACAAGTCAGATGAACGTTGATCCCCAAACTAGGTTAACCTGTATCTTGGGGACCACCTTCCGTAGTTAAATTATACAAATCGTGACATAGTTTACATTAAAACATAATAGATATATAGTTTGACATCAATTTGATTTGACAAAGTTATTAATATTAATGAAAGCATGCAATGCAACTATAGATGTCATGTATGTATGCGAGTGTGTGGAGTGTGTACGTGTATGGGTCGTGTAGGTGTGAAGGTTGTATTATGGAAGAGGTGTAAGTAAAAGTGGTGTGGTGGTGATTGCAAGCGCGACTGCTGAGCGTGGGGTCCTGGGTTCGATTCCCGGGTCGGGTAAAGTGTTATTGGGTTTTTTCATTAGGAAATTCTCAGTAGCAGCCCGGAGTCTGGATTCGTGCCCGGTTAGTGGCAATAGGCTCGCCCCCTAGTACATGGGACTATAACATAACTGGCGAAATGTGGGTGTACTATTACACCTCTGCCTACTCCTTCGGGGAAATACAGGCGTGATGTTATGTTATGTTATGTTTGTAAGTAAAAGGGAAGTACAGTAAAAATACAGTTCGCCGATTCAGTCTTGTAGTCTTGCGGTCTTCCATTTCCGCAAAAACGCAACGCTTCATCAGCATCATCATCGTCGGCCTATCGCAGTCCACTGCTGGACATAGGCCTCTCCAATAGCACGCCACCTACTTCTATCCTCGGCTACTCTCATCCAGTTTCCACCAGCCACCTTGCGTAGATCGTCACTCCACCTTTATTTTTTTTGCCGTGAGGAAATCCTCATGGACGCACTCCACCCGGGGTAGGCGAAGCCAGTGTCGGACTCTTACCGACTAAAACCACCACGGTGTTCCTTCAACCACCTTAGCCGGGGGCGTGGGAACCCGTGAGTATTCACACAACCACCCCGACAGGTCCTGGCCCGCCACAAGCAGGCGAGCCCCTTCTCCCCGTGAGGCCTAACGTTGGTTGCACCTCCTAGGCGGCGCACACGGAACACTGCACGCCACCTCACCTCATGGGCAAAGGCCAGCTGCGCCAACTACGCCGGCTGTGCCAGCTACGCCAGCAGCTGGTCGGGCAGCAGACTACCCCGAGTCTGCTGCTCGCAGGCCCTACCTCCCGTATTTTTTTATAGAGGTTTTCTTCCTCCCGGTCCGGGCAGTGAAGCCAAGACCCTCGGTCCCAAGATGCGCGAGAACACTACTCAGCGGGCACTCCTGGGGTTACGAGATCGACGGGGGCAGGGAAAGACAGTACCCCCGCTGCCTGCCCAGTGGCAGGGTGAGTGCACACCGGGCCCGCCCCTGCTCCTCCACTGTGCCCTCTGGAGAACCGTGCCGCCAGAATATTCGCCACAGGCAATAAAATCCCCCGAAGGTTAATCCCTCGAAAGGATTCTATTGCCCGTGCCCAGGATGCACCGGCCAAACAACTGCCGTTCCCTCCAGACGTGTCCAGAAGGACAAGCAGCTTTCAGGCACACTAGCCTGAGGGCGTCCTACGCTACGTTTTCCGATTCGCTGTCTCCACTCTAGAATACATCTACCCCAACGGTCATCGGTTCTTCGGCTAATATGGTCGGCCCACTGCCACTTCAGCTTGCTCATCCTGTGGGCTATGTTGGCTACTATTAACGCATGCGGAACAAAATCTAAAGATATAAATTGTGGGAAGAAAAAAGAAAGAAGAAGAGTTCACGGTAGCTCAGCGGATAAAGCACTGGTGTACCGAAACAGAAGTTGCAGGTTCGAATCCTGCTCGTGAGCAAATTTTTCTTTCCACTATTTGTATCATTGAGTTATCGGGTTTCATAGAAATGATTTTTTGTGTCTAGAGTAACATTATCAACACATTATGTAATAAATTGCGCAAAAATACTGATAATTAAATGCATAGATCTTTACTAAATATGTCAAGTTTAATACCTACGTTTGTTAGATTTAAAAAAAAAACATTATTACTACACAAGAATGTTCGAAGAATTCTTTCCCAAGTCTCTCAAGTAATCTCAACGCGTAACGTTTGTTATTTGCTACGCCAGCGTACCTCACGCTGGCGTAGTAATCGTAGCAGTGACGTCATCGCATTAGCTTTGACGCGACGCAGCGAGCAGCGATGTAGTGTATTCTTAGTAATCCTGGCAGACTTCAAAATCCTTGTCAAGCTTTTTTTAAATAAAAAGCATCAACATTATAATATTCAGGGTGGCAGGTTGAACGAGGGAGGGACTTATTGTAAGAATATGTTCAGTACTAGTTCCTCGTTACAAATATGTATAAAATTGGTACACACGGCTACACATCAAGCTGTACATTTCCAGTATAAGCTGACCTCGCATTGGTTTTCCTTACAACGCGAGGTCAGCCTTTACTGGTTTTGTACAGCTTGATGTGTAGCCGTGTGTACTATAATTTTTGTTACCATAATTGTTTCTTATCGATATCATAAATTACTGTGGACACTGATCCACGAGTGTGAGCAATCATGTTTAACGCACGCGAACCTGTGCGCGTTATTTAATGTGTAATTATTTTTTTCACTATAGGTAGGTAGGCATTTTTTATTTTTATATATTATAGGTACCATATTTTTACAAATGTTCTTCGTCCATCCAGTCATGCTATGTACTTCTTTAATTTAATCGTGTAAAGATTCCTAGTTATTTTTTATTAAATAAAAAGCTTTTCATTCGTGTAATAATAATTCCAACAAATAACACAAAAAAACTAAAATAACGCCCAAACATGAAAAATGAGACACGACACATCACACACGACCGGTGATTTATCAAGGCAAAGAATAAACCATTATAACATATTGAACAAATCACTCTAACCCTCGCACACTGCGCCGTGTCACATTTCCGGCGGAATAACTCATTATGCTCCCTCCATCGTAAGGGTTATGTAAGAATATACTTTAGCTTCAGATTATGGCAATATAAAAGGAACGTTTTTGGTATGTAACATATTTTGTACGTAAATTTATTTAGAAATTATTACCGTCAGTCCTCGAAGATTGGTCATAAACAGTAGTAAATGATATACAACAACTATGTAGTAGTTTTAACTACTTAAGTAGTAGTAGAGCTCCTTTGTGAAAGAGCTTGTCCGGGAAAGTACTACCACCGTACCTACTTCTCCGCCAAATAGTGATGCTTGCATTGCTGTGTTTCGGTCTGAAGGGTACGGGTGCCGGGGAAATTACAATCACATGAGACTTTCCAACCTCATGTCTCAGTTTGGCGAACCGACTTGCGGTACTATTTAGGCAACAGCCTAGGTGGTATTGCAGTTGTTATGGGCAAAGGTAACCACTTAAGATCAGGTGGGCCTTTAGCTCGTTTCGCCATCCTATACTATTAAAAAAAATGTATCACTGTAATTCCTAAAATTTACCCAATATTAAAGTTATTTTTTATGTTCACCTACCGCATGTTGTAATTTTGTGGCAATAAATCATATTTTTTTTTCGTTCTGTCTTTCAAATCGTGGATAGATTTCCATGATTTGCTGTACTAGAGATAGGAATTTAACATAAGCTAACAATATTGTACTATGTTTACGGGACTTGTCGCGCACAATAAAATCAAAACATAACAAACATTTTGACTAACCTCGACGTTTCGGCCGAGTTGCATTGGCCGTGGTCACGAGCAGACAATCGTCTCGTCGTAGTTCAATATGAGTGAAATTCGCGAAAGTTTAAAAACTTGTATAAGCTAACACCTAACTACTTTACTGTCCCACTGCTGGGCACGAACATCTTCTCAGTAAGAGAAGGCTAAGGCCTTGGTCCAGCACGCTGGCCTAGTGTGGGTTGGTGGACTACACACCAATGGGAACTGATGGAGCACTCTCTGATGTACAGGTTTCCTCACGAATTTTTCCTTAACCGTTAAATTCCATTCCTTGGTTGTTTTTGTTTTTTTTTATAACATAAGGGGGGAAACAAGCAAGCGCGTCACCTGATGGTAAACAATCTCTGCTGCCCATGGACAACCGCAACACCAGGGGAGTCACCGATGTGTTGTCGACCTTTTAAAAAGACTTATGTAGGTTCTTTCATGTTCTTTCATGAAGGTTCCCATGTCGAAATGGCAGTTTTATTAGGTAGCAATTTAGTAAAAATATTTTTTAAAAGGCACAGGACCGGTCGTTGTGGCGATGCTTGGAGGAGGCCTATGTCCAGCAGTGGACGTCTTTTGGCTGAAATGATGATGATGATGATGATTTTAAAAAAACCGGCCAAGTGTGAGTCGTACTCACGCAGTAAGGGTTCCGTACCACCCATCGACCTACCCCATAGAAACTGATTTAATTTACGAGAGTTTATCAAAAGACATCAACGATCGTACGCGATACAGCCCTGTGACAGACGGACGGACTCGCGTAGCGAGAGTAATAGGGTCCCGTTAGCACCCTTTGGGTACGGAACCCAAGAAAGTAAAAACTGACTCCAAAAATGCTGTGTGAAGCAATTTAGGAAGAAAATACCAAAATCGCTATATGTATGCCAATAAATGTATGTATGTATGGATGGATGCGGAAGGCACAGGACCGGTCGTTGTGGCGATGCTTGGGGGAGGCCTATGTCCAGCAGTGGACGTAAGTAAACAAATAACCCAAACGTGTTGTGTAAGCTCAACCGAGACTGTAGGAGCGAGACAAAACAATAAAAGTTGGTCACTGGCACGTCACGAGTCGATCGTTGACATGCGGCGAAACAGTCGATTTATCCACAGACTACACAGGGATACTAGAGATTTATCTATTATGTCCAGTATGTCTCATTAGCAAACCCTTGATGAATGTTGATTCTATTAAATTTGTTATCATTTATAATAATCATGTATGTAATAATATGGTTATGTAAGTATGTGTATATAATATAAAGTATTTGTAACACTTCACACGCACACACACACCCCCCCACACACACCCCACACACTCTTATATAATAATTATTGCTTTATTTGTTTTGGGTATAATAATCATTGGCTGCTTTTGCTGGCTTGGCACCCGCTCATCATCACTTTGGGTTGACACTGAAAATCAGCGCTTTGTTGTGACTCACGTTACAACACAGCATCATGCTGAGTGTCGACCTCTTTGCCGCAGCTACGACATGCAAAGTAGGTATCATACATTGATAAAATGATTCAAGAAATGTACCTAATTAAGTATTTTTTATGTGCACCTACCGCATGTCGTCTTGTTGTGGCAATAAATCATTTTTCTTTCTTTCTTCTTTCTTTCTTTCGGCTGAAATGATGATGATGATGATGATGTATGTATTTGTGTTTTGAATTATACATCATACTATATTCCAACATCAACGCAGATGAAGTCGGAAAATAGTAGACAGACACTGCTAGTATGAAGTAAATGACCTACTTCTCTGCCATTACCCTTATTTTATTGTACAAAACTTCAGCCTTTAACTTTACCCGTACAACAATTCATATGGAATTGTTTTGTGGAAAATTGATAAGTACTGCAAAGCAATATTATTCCGCCTGGATGGGACACGTGGAAGATATTTTACCAGGCTGAAGCAAAACTCTCAATTTTGTTAAACCAAACTTGCTCAAATGTAGGAGTTTGTAAATAAGAACTTGGTTAGAATAGAATATATTTATTTGTGTAAAACATGGTATAAAAAGGAGGTGTTATATATTTCAATATGAAATCATACATGTTTTGCTTGAAATTAAAGCATGCAAACTTGCAGAAATTATAATTTATGTTCGAGGAATCCCATAATGGTATAGTAATTGTATTTATTCAGCCATGCATACAATTTGATCTTAGATAACCTGCAATTAGTGCAATTTTAAATGCATTAGGTAATTGAGTAAAGATAGCAAGACAGCTTTAATTCTTTTTTGTTAACTTAGGGATCTCATATAGTACAAGTCTGTATTGGTCACGCCACGTATTTCGAGAACTTATATAAAACAAACTACAAACAAACAACAACAACTTATATTACAAACTTATGAATAAATTACTTCAAGTTATCATGTTGTCTTTTTCATAGTTAAGTTATGTAATAGAATGTAAGAAAAACTTCACATATTTTTCTTTGTTTTCTTTTTCATACCGCTATGTTACATGTAACAAACTTTGGTTGAATTTTCTTTTTTTGGTGCAGACTTATGCTTACTTTAATAACTTCTTAGGTTTTCGCGATCACTACACATTATAATAAACAGGGAAACCAATTTAAATAATATACGCGATTTAATCCGATTAAACTTTGTTTTATTATAATTATGCTTACTTTACTATACTTTCCACTTTAATCTGTTGACCTGAATATAAATGCGAAAGTACGGTCAACCGCACGTCGGTGGTAACACTTTGACATTGACAGTATCTTTTTTACGTAGGCATTAAGGGTGATTTTCAAATTGAATTGCTACCACTGTCATGCAGTCGACTGTACTACTCGCGCAGATGAAAATGGTGGCATTTGTATTTGCCTCTCGCTATTACATACGGTATTGCGCGAGCGAGAGGCACGTAGAATAACAGAAGTTCCACTATTTCCAATCGCATTCTTTATCCGCGCGATATCGCGATATCGATACAAAAATACAAAATATTTTATTGTACTTAACCAAATAATTTTACAAGTTAGTGCTTGGAGTCTCCTTTTAAGCAATTGATACCTGTGTTAGGGGCCTCCGCGATCGATGTATGTTTGTTTGTCCTTTAATCACACTGAAATGGCTAAACGGATTTGGATAGAATTTGGCACACAGATAGTCTATATTCTTGATTAGTACTTAAGGTACTTTTTATTGACATATCACGGGAGAGAAGCTACATGCGTCAGCTTGTATTAAATATACTTAGGCTTATTGATTTCATCATAACCAAAAAATACACGAAAAATTACTTATAAAGAAAGTACCTACCCACATAAATAAATTAGGTGAGAACAGAGCGTAAGGCCTATAAATGAAGGCGTAAACTTTACGAGCGACCCCTCGTAGCCTCTAATTGATTAATACACTGGCGATTACTAGGCGTTACTTCAGCAATCAACGGTTTATCGACTATCGTGTTGCTTTATGTATTGTTGCGTGAAAATTGAAACGAGTTTTACGTTGATAAAATTAATTCCAAGATGTTCAACATAAAAATATATACTGGGTAAAGAAAAATTCTCTCATGAGCAGGATTCGAACCTGCAACTACACCAGTGTTTTAGCCGCTAAGCAACATTATGATCAACATAGATGCTGGCAGTAATGTTATAAAAAACCGGCCTAGTCCGAGTCGGACTAAGTGTTAACAATACCACATTTTCATAACAAACAAGCTGGCTTATGTGGCTCGCTAAATTGACCTTATATTTTGTTATATCACACGTTCTAGGTCGAAGACCGTCTATGACGCATATGTGACGAAACATTTAGTCTATACAAAAAAATTCACGTTCAAAAACAAATACTACGAATAAACACGATGCCTACAGAGTTTATAATAAGTACGTGTTATCAACAGTTGCCAATATAAAGGCTCATATACAGACAAAAAACTAATATGAACGAAACACCACTAAGGCGGTGTGAACGAACAAATAAAATAGCGTGACTCTGTCAGGAAAACTACAAAGAAATAGGTAATAATGAATCAGCGTTCGGGTTCTCTCGGGTCCGCTCGGATTTTGGCCGACCGCCAGTTTACGAGACGTCTGATCTCCGTACTACAGGGGTCAATTACCCTGAAATCTGCCAAAGTTTGATCTTAAGTGGAGTGTGAAAATTCTATTTGCTGCTACATGAATTGCTTACAAAGCGGTACTTTATTGAAAAAGGTTAGGTACCACTAAAGTGTCGTTTCGTAATATTTATTACTTTATTTGTCTGGTGTATGAATTCACTCACTTTCTACTGTGAGTTGTAAAAAATATAACATAAAGATAAGTAGTACAATTGATAAAAGTATTCAAGCAGTCAATTATATTTCAGTACTTTTAGCAGAGTTGTGAATTGTTGGTTGTGTGGTGCCAAATGCCTATTAACTATAAGGTATTTGTCATCGCTCATCTGAAGATAATAGTGTGTCACGCGCAAATTATAAAAACTACAGCAGCCTACATATTTACAGTGTCCATTGTTTGCGTGTATATTTATCTTTTTTGCCCACTGTAAAATAAATGATAGGTAAGTAGAATAGTGCAGTTTAAGGAGGAGAAGGTACTTATAGTAAAAAAAAATAGAATCCTTGACATCAACAATAATAATGAATTAAATACAGAAGCAATTCATCATGTTGTTTTCCCACTCAAGATACGTTTATTCGCTCTACTAGATTTTCAGGAAATAGCTCTTAGAATTAATGTGAAGCGGAAAGCTAGCCATTTCTCAGACAGCAGGCGTGGGCTAATAGTAAGCGAGATCTTCGTTAGAAAAATTAACACTGATAACGTTTATAAGGACAAGAACCGAAACAAAGGAGGTATGTCATAATCGTAGCGGGTGCAAATCCATGTAGCTGTTGTCATCGTGGATCTTTGGTTTCCGTATTTAAAATCCACGCAGATCATCATTATCATCATCATTTTAGCCGAAAAACGTCCACTGCTGGACATAGGCCTCCCCCAAGCATCGTCACATCGACCGGTCCTGCGATTCTCGCATCCAGCGGATTCCCGCGACCTTTACCAGGCCGGTTGTCCACCTTGTGGGGGAGGCTACCCAGTACCCACGCTGCGCCTTCCAGTACGCGTTCGCCACGGTCGGTCGCGGTTGGTTTTATAAAACATAATAAATAAATATATTGGGACATTTTTACACACAGCACCATTTAGTCCCAAACTAAGCAGAGCTTGTACTATGGGTACTATACAATGGATATAATACTTAAATATAAGTAGTTTATTTCCGCATAAAATCATAGGCAGTGAAACAAATAGAAATAATATTAAATATAAATAAATAAATATCTTTGGGACATTTTTACACAGCACCATCTAGTCCCAAACTAAGCAGAGCTTGTGCTATGGGTAAAATAGACAATGATAAAATCTTCTTAAACTATAAAAGGTACGTGCATCGCATACATCCCTACACGAACTGTCCCATAAGTCTCCAGCCGTCTCAAACGTTGAGCTTGAGAGCCGAACTAAGCTTAAGCCGATCTTATCCCTGCAGGGACTCAGACTCAGAATTCCTGAAATGTTTCACTGGTAAGCAAGCGTGATGTGATAACGTATATTTAGTGCTTATACTAGAAAAAACGATATAAATCATAAATCGTGAGTCTCAGTGTATCAGAAATGCGTGGTCATATTTGAAGAGCTTATTCAGGAGATGCTATCGATTAACTTTTACTATGGGATCAACCCTGAAATCGTGCAAAAAGATTAGCTGATCCTTACATTTTGTCAAGCAACATCGATGATTTAGTAGGGAACAGTTGATATTATTTTCGCGATTTCAGGGTTGGTCCCATAGTAAAATTTATTATATGCTATGCCGTGAATAAGCTCTTAAAATATGACCACGCATTTCTGATACACGTTGTATACACTATGCGACCAAGTATGGGTCACTGTTTTTTGTTAAACAACCTCAAATTATAAGAGTACTCCTGAACCAGGTCTGGCTCACTTACGTGATCTGTAGAACCACGCATCCGTACTTGGTACTCGCTGTCAGACGTTCAGTGTAATATAACCTATCTTCGAGGCGCACAAGGTACGGTCACGATCCTTCCCGGTGGTACATTTTTTTGACAAAATCCCTTAAAGGATTCGTGCTTCGAACATTGAGTGCAAGCGATTTTAGCCTTAGTGGTGGTTCACCGGAAATATTTTCGATTGTACGTTTTTGCAGTGCTGTGTGTGACCGATTTGTAAGGGAGTGATTCTCCTGTTACGCCAGTAACTATTTCTTATTCTATGCCTTAACAGTGGGCTAGCTTATAAAATTTAAAACACAAAAAAAAACACAGGTAGGTTTATAAAATACTTAGACACGAAACAACTATAAATAAAATAAAATAAATCTCTTTACAAAGTAGACGAGTCCGTACTAGGGAAACCCTGTGTAACGGATCACCAAACCCTCGTCCTAGTTTTAACTATCAGTAGAGTTCAAATAATTTGTAACAAAGAACAAACCAATCGAGCCTTTGATCAATCGGATATATGGGAGACTGGCCAGTTATAATGTTTTTCGAAAATATGATTATTTATAAGTAAAAATAAGTAAGTTCCAATTTCAAAATTTCCCTCCACATTTTTTGCGAGTTAATTCAAAGTATTGTGTCTCACTGAAATATGGATCTGCGCCGGGAACATTTTAGAGCTATGATTTTATACGATTTCAAGTGTCGCCTGAAACCGGATGAATCGTACGATAGACTTCAAATGGCATTCATGGATGAAGGCCCTTCCAAGGCAACCGTGTATCGTTGGTATAACGAATTCAAGCGCGGTCGACCAACTTTGGGGGATGACGAAAGAAGCGGTCGCCCTTTGACGGCTGTTACCGAAGAAAACGTGCTAGCAGTGAAAAATTTAATCCAAGACAATAGGCGAATTACATATCAGGAGATTCAACACATATTGAAGATTGGATCGGGAAGCGTTCACGAGATTCTACACAGCCATCTTCGCGTGAGGAGGATAGTATCACGCTGGGTGCCGCACAACCTCACCGATGCTCAGAAGCAGGCCCGGGTGGAATGGTGCCGTGATATGCTTAACAAATTTGAAGCAGGCTCGTCTCGGCGTGTTTACGACATCGTTACAGGTGATGAGTCCTGGATTTATCAATACGACCCAGAAACCAAGCGCCAGTCGACTGTTTGGGTGTTTCAAAATGAGCCAACGCCTACCAAAGTGAAGCGATCTAGAAGCGGGGGTAAGATTTTGATCGCTAGCTTTTTTAATTTGACTGGCCACTTGGTATCAATTCCCTTACGGGATCAAAGAAGCATTAATGCCGAATGGTATACTACCAAATTTTTGCCAGAAGTTTTCTCTGTTATAAGCAACAAGCGACCAAACACAGGGCTCCGCGGGCTACTGCTCCACCACGACAATGCACCTGCGCACACCGCACTCAAAACGAGGGACTTCCTGGACAGCACGCCAGTCAAACTCCTGGGTCACCCTCCTTACAGCCCTGATCTAGCACCGTGTGACTTCTTTTTATTCCCAAAAATAAAAAATCAGCTCAAAGGGATACAATTTTCGTCGCCGGAAGATGCGCTGGCTGCGTTCGAGCAGGCTGTAAACGAGGTGTCTGCGGCGGACTGGAAAAAGTGTTTTGAAAACTGGTTTAGGCGCATGAATCTTTGTATAGAGGCTACGTACTTTGAAAAGATTTGATAAAAATATATGTACGTATAGAACAATTTTTTTTAGTTTCGCAAAACTTTCTGAGTGTCCCACGTATATTATTAAAATTGGTTTTCCTGACGTTTCGAAAGCTTTGGAGCATTTGTGGTCGCAGAAAGTCTAAGATGACAAGCGTCTTTACAGAGATTTAAAAAAAGTTTGTATTAGAAAAACGCCTCAAGGCTGACAAACGCGCGATATAAGTCGTCAAGCCAACTAACTCGCACGTTTGTCACCCACATAAAATAGTCCACAAGTGAGAATAATGAATTACGTCCTACACACTCTTGGAAGGACTTAGTAGGCTGCTGACTGGTTAATCCTTCCCTATCAATTCATGCCGACATGAGGGCAGAAGGCAGTAAACGTATTGGCATAGCTGGCACAATTCCAATCTTTTCGGGAATTTCCTTTCATAAAAACACTGACTTGACTTCGACTATAAACCCAATAAAGCAATAAAAAGAAAAACATTACATTAAAAAACGCAGAAAATCGGGAGGGTTCCCACCAAACGTTAGCCGCTTACCATACGACAGCAAACCACGTAAGGGCCCTAAGTCACGTAAGTCACGTTTTATCTATCTATCTAAGTGCAGCAGTGAACGTCTTTTGGCTGAAATGATGATAATGATGATGATGACGTAAGGGTATATCTCTCATTCGCCGGCTTAACGTGAGTGAGCGTTACGTTCCGTGTGAACTGTCCGTAATAGTGGATAATTTAGACTCAACACCGAACGTAACGCTGGCTCAGTCAGCCGCCGACTAGACTGTGAGTAAGCTTTAGAACGTAACGTTCACTCACAGTCAGCCACCGACTGTGAGTAAGCTTTAGTTGGTTTTAGAGGTTTGTTGATTTTAGCTGCTGACAATTTTACGCGCTCCAACGTACGTAACATACAGTTGAAAATTATGAAAAATCACCAAACTACATGTAAAATAGAAAACCTTTATTTCGAGCAGACTCAAATAAGGTTAATAACATTTTGATACATATTGTAACTGACAGCAGTGGAGTAATAAAACGTGTGATTGAAATAACTGAAAACCTTTAAAGGAGTCGTTATACTCATCAGTATGAACAACTTTTACTAAAGGGACCGAAACTGAAATCACGAAAAAAACAGCAGTTTCCTACATTTTGTCGATTTTTGTGAACACAAATGTAGGGAAAAGCTGATGTTTTTCACAATTTCAAGATTGATCCCATAGTAAAAGTAGTTCATACTGATGAGTATAATGACCCTTAAAAGGTTTTCAGTTATTTCAATTACAAATTGTGTATGGAAAATACACTCTGTCCGCTATCATGTTCAGAACCCTGTTGGAGCTGGCCATGACTCGTGCCACCAGTGATGCTGCACGCTTGCGCATTGTAGTGTAGAAGCAGTCTACACGCACTGCTGCACACAGAGAGACTACCTATAATGTACTAACACCAAAATTACCTGTGTACACAAATAAACATTTTGATTGATTGATTGATTGATTGATTGATTGATTGCAAACATCCCTGACGCACTGCAACGCCAAGGCAACACCATCAGTTTTCTGAACGTGTTACTGTTTTAAGAGCCGTATTACAAAAAACACAAGAAAACTGCGTTTTAAGCTATTTTTAGGCATCGTGAATCTCAGTAATAGATGTATTAATTTTAAATTTTGTTATTGAAATATGATAGTTTTATTCATGTTGTAGTCACTAATGTAGAAGATTCTATCGAATAGAATAAGAATTCCAGTTTTCACCAAAAAAATATTAAGAGGGCTTGTTAAAGCTAAGTAAAACCAAAAGCAACATTTCTTTTTTCTTAATAAAAATAAATCGGAGAGACGCTTACATTAACTTATTATTAATGGCTTTAGGGAATTCTCGGAGGGAACGCCAAAGTTACAACCGCTGTATAAATAAAATCAATCATTATCACTCTGAAAAGTTATATTTTCATAATAAGTTGTTATAAAGTTGCGTGTTTTGCTAACAACTTAATTCAAACACGTGTAGCAAGAATTCTACTTAGAATTAACATTCCCTAGATAAGATAATGTTAGTATTATATTGTGAGGTTTAAACCTCATACGTTTCGCACTCACACGGTATAAAATGAAAATGTTGTATGGCGGCAGTACTTCCGCGAGCAAACTCTTTTACAAGAAGCTCTACATAAATAGTTAATAATTAAATAAGTATACTGGGTTTAAGGGGAACGCTTCCGAAAACGAATATAGGTGCTGGTGATTACTGATACGAAACCACGAAAAAAAAATGCGATTCTTTTTTTAGATTTTTTCATATATATTTTTTTGCATTTTTCATACATAACCAGCTTTAGGCAGTTAAATAAAACTCATACATAATGAAAAATGCAAAAAAAAAATGAAAAAAACTAAAAAAAGAATCGCATTTTTTTTTCATGGTTTCTTATCAGTAATCACCAGCACTATCACCTATCTTCGTTTTCGGAAGCGTTTCCCTGACACCCTGTATACAAAGTGGATATGACAATACGATATTAAATAAAACCACGTACAGAGTATCACTTTCTCTGACTGTACACAAAAAATCAATCAAATCCAGTCGATAGTTTAGCCACAGGAAATGATTTAAATTTGATTAATTTTGAATGTAGGACCATTTTTCTGGCAAAGATCGTTAGGTTAAAGACTCGGACGAATAAAAAAGGCTGACGGAATCTCGTTAAACAATAAGTGAAGCATCCATAGTAAGACGGCTCGCTAAAAAGTACGGACTGGCACGCATATATTCACATCCATAGTATGCCAAAAAGCCGCGATTACGCAAAAAATCTTGTGTGAAATATATTTTTACACAGCACCATCTAGTCCCAAACTATGCCGAGCTTGTGCTATGGGTACTAGACAATGGAAATAATACTGAAATCCCTTTTTTCCTTCTTTCAATCTTTACATACATAAGAAACACTCAGACAAACACAAACACTCATGTTCATCACACAAATATTTGTGTCCTGTGGGAATCGAACCCACGACCTCGTTATCAGCAGTCCGACACTCGAACCACTAGACCACAGAGGTTGTCAAAACAACAACAAACTATTTCAACGTTTCTTGTTCCTGTGGTAACACTTCAATTCGAAAACCGCCCATCAATCAATCAATCAATCAATCAACTCAGCTTGTCGCAGTCCACTGCTGGACATAGGCCTCTCCCAAAACCGCCCTTACTGCTTACGAAATAAAGATACTGCTAATGTCAAAGTGTTACCACCGACGTGCGGTCGACCGTACATACATGTGTTGTGTTATGGAACCATTAGTGCGCAAGTCGAACTGGCACTTGGTTGGTTTTATAACTTTCTTACTTTTGTTCCTAATTAGGATGGAGTTATAGATTTTCGTAAAAAAAATGATTTTACTATAAATAATTAGCATTCATACCGTAAACGACTCTTTTTTCGTTGAGAAATCCTCATGGACGCACTCCGCGCGGATAAAGCAGAGCCAGTGTTGGACTCTTACTTACCGACTTAAACCACCACGGTGTTCCTTCAACTACCTTTGGCCGGGGCCGTGGAATAAACACAAAACTTATATAGTGTCTACATAAAATGGTAAATATAGACACATTTACATGTAATGTGCAGACACCAATTTTGAGATGTAATAAATAGGTGACGAATTTTACTGAATAAAATCGATGAATATTACTGAGTACAATCGACGAATTTTACGGAGTAAAATCAGCAATTTACATCACTGTGTTGAGTTGAGTGTTGAAAAACATTACTTACCTACATCGGTACAATGCTCGATGACCTCAGTAGAGCTTCTGATAGAGTGGGTCTTAAAATGAATATGGACAAGACAAAGGTTATGTCGAATTCCCCTATAGCACCCATTCCCGTAAACATCGGAGAATCTACACTCGAAGTTGTTGACGATTATGTATACCTAGGACAAACTGTCCAGCTAGGTAAGTCCAACTTCGAGAAAGAGGTCAATCGTCGAATCCGACTCGGCTGGGCAGCGTTCGGGAAGCTACGCAATATCTTCTCGTCCAAAATACCGCAGTGTCTCAAGATGAAAGTCTTTGACCAGTGTGTGTTGCCATTAATTACTTACGGTACTGAAACGTGGTCGCTCACAATGGGCCTGATAAGAAGGCTCAAAGTCACTAAAAGGGTAATGGAGAGGGCTATGCTCGGAGTGTACCTGCGTGATCGAATCAGAAATGAGGAGATTCGCAGGAGAACGAAAGTAACCGATATAGCCCGAAGAATTTCCAAACTTAAGTGGCAGTGGGTGGGGCACATTGCTCGCAGAACGGATGGCCGATGGGGCAGTAAAGTTCTGGAGTGGCGACCGCGTACTGGATGGCGCAGCGTGGGTAGGCCCCCCACAAGGTGGACCGACGACCTGGTGAAGGTCGTGGGAATCCGCTGGATGCGGAAGGCACAGGACCGGTAGTTGTGGCGATGCTTGGGGGAGGCCTATGTCCAGCAGTGGACGTCTTTCGGCTGAAATGATGATGATGATGACTTACCTACATGTCTTAGTAAATCTTCTTTTAACAAACGCTTTTTCTACTCACCTTTCACGCATGTAACACTAATTATATTCTTTGAAAACTTATCAAGATGGCCTTGTATAGACCTTATAAGTATTATTATTATGTGGGATTCAGTCCTATCACGCAACCCCGACTTTTATATTAATGGCACGTGACACGCTTACCAAAATCATTATTAAGCTTCTTGGAATGCTGAAGGTAACTAAGATATTTATTAGAACCTTGAGACTGTTCGTTTCATATTCGACTAGTCTGTATCATCATCATCATCATCATTTCAGCCGAAAGACGTCCACTGCTGGACATTGGCCTCCCCCAAGCATGTTGGGGGGATATGCCATAATCGCCCCGCTTGGCAGGCGGGTTGGCGATTGCAGTCGGTTGGTTAAATATTCAGAGAACGCTGCTGCCCACCCTTTGGTGAATCCCTTAGTCGCCTTTTACGACACCCAAGAGAAGAAATAGGGTGGTGCAATTCTTTATGTCCGGCACCACACCACACCGCCGCTAGTCTGTATGATATTGCGTTATTGTGGTATCACAACTAAATGGCGGACGTTTTCAAAAAACTAGTAACAAGGTGTTCCGACAGAGAACCAAAGTTGTCGACATAGCCTACAGGATTAGCAAGCTGAAGTGGCAGTGGGCCGGCCACATTAGCCGACGAACCTATGGCCTTGGGGTAAACGGGTTCTTGAGTGGAGACCACGAATCCGTAAACGTAGGGTAGGACGCCCTAAGACTCGGTGAAGCGATGATATTGGCAAGGTGGCTGGTAGCAACTAAATACAAGTCGCCGAGGATCGATGTCAGTGGCGTGCCATTGGAGAGGCCTATGTCCAGCAGTGGACTAATATAGGCTGATTATGATGATGAAGAGTACTCTAAGCTGACGAGCATGCATGATGAGGTTAATGACGACCTTTGTGGTCTAGTGGTTAGAGTGTCGGACTGCTGATCACGAGGTCTTGGGTTCGATTCCCACAGGACACCAATATTTGTGTGATGAACACAAGTGTTTGTGTTGGTCTGGGTGTTTCTTATTTATTATAAGTATGTATTTACAAAAAAAAGTATATAAGTATTATATCCATTGTCTAGTACCCATAGCACAAGCTCTGCTTAGTTTGGGACTTGTAAAATGGTGCTGTGTAAAATTGTAAAAACAAAAAAAAAAAATTACTTCGATGAAGTGAAAGAGGTGTGTCAGGCTCGTAGCAGGTAGAAATCCATTATCTCTGCCTACCCCGATGGGAAGCAGGCATGATAATATGTTTGTATGTATTTACGTATGTATGTGACAAAAGACAAAAATCTGTAAGAGACGCAATGGCCACTGATGATGTGCTATATTTCGAGGAGAGGAGTTTTATTTTTTTATTTTAATCGAAGGGCTTTGTCGCTTAGCGACCATATCACCCAATTGCGGAAAAACAATACATAATAAAAAATACATAGGTAGGAGGATAGGTATAGGTAGACAAAGTTAAAATCCTACACACGCTAGCAGTAAGGCAAATTGTTAATAATTTACCTTACCGCCAGCATATACAGAACCCTAGCCTCGTCTGACAATGGAAAAGCAAGAATTGCATTACAAAGTCCAATGTCATAGATTCTGCCATGACCAAAAACATTGCATTTATTATTTTCGTTTCGGACACATTCCATTAAAATGTGAGGAGTTCGTATTATCTTATTCAAAACTTTTTTTTTTTATATATGTATACAACCTATTCACGATCCGCTGATGTACTGAATTTAACTATAATAACCAAATTGTTTTATTTTTTTTGTTAATACGTAACATGGTTTAAAAACTATTCCAATCGATTCTCCTGGTGATTCTGAACAAACTATGTAATTTCTCAAATTGCGATATCAAAAAGTAACGTTGTATATTTCCTAGACCTAGATTACAATAAAATAGGAAGGTATACAGTATGTAACAAAAACCCTGTTGTTCCTGTGAGTAGAATCGATATTCATACGTAAGTAAGGACACAACTCATTTGAAAAAACTCGTCAATAAAAATAATCAAATGAAATATTAAATCATTGTTGAAAGTGATTATATCACTTTAAATTTCCAATTAATAATTGACCCAATCAGATGATTTTTTTGTGTATTTTAATGTACAGTCACAACACGGGAGTGTTGAGCCACTTGCTAACATTCTTAATTCGGCCGTGTTGGCAAATCGGACAAAGTCGGATATACTCGTACATGAAAAAGTTGCCTGATTTGTATAACACGACCAAGTTAAGATGATAAGCAAGTGGCTCAGCTTTTTAAATTGTAAATGTGTGATTTTGACGACACTTTTTCCCGTACTAAGTAATCGTAAGGGCACTTTTATTTGTTTTCTTTATTCGTTCCAGTAGAAGTTGTACAGAATGATGAGCAAAGCCTAGCCTTAAAGTTTTTTTAAAATAAAATAATGGTGTAATCTTCCTTAGATAGCACGAAGAGAATAAAGGTAATCCAGAATAGTTATCTCTAGCCAAATTTCATTTCCGATTCGCTTCTTGCCTTCACCGCCTCTCATAGTACAGTTAATGATAATAATATAATTATGATAATACGTTAACACATTTTTCTGGGACCAAGACTTCCATGTACACACCCCTAGTTATTTTTCACTTACATACCCCTACCCCTGAGTAAAATAAAGATAAAATAAATTCTAATAACACTTTTCGTGTAACCTCCGTATTCTGATCGTAAACTCTAGTTAAGAGTCCCAGAAGTGCTTTTCACAAAAATCCTTTTACAAAAGAAAAGTGGCGTAAAATGGACACAATAGAAAATCTATTGCTAAACCGCACGGTTGTTACTTCGCCCAAATGTTGTACTACACTATCACTATGACTCAAATAAACTATTCGAATATATTGTCTAACTAACCAATATACTAAGAATTGACCCCGTAATATAACAAACCCCACCAACGGGCGTACAGCCACCGGGGGCTACGAAACTATAGAACATTTATTTTTCCATAGCCTCTGTAGCACTTAATGAATTAAAAAGTAAGCAGACAAAAGATATCTGTTTGGTCCCAAAAATGCATATTCCTTGCCCTTCGAATAAATTAAAAAAAAAAAAAAAAAAAAAAAAAATTAAAATAAATTTATTTGCAATGTATTTTATATTTAAATATACTATCTCGGCCCCCAGTCTTCCCCTCTCTAATCTCCCTCTAGGCGGTTCGTTGACACCATCACGTGACCAGAAGGCTAGCCTTTATTTTGGCCAAAAGATATGTATAAACTAGAGCATTCTCGAGCATTTTATGTAATGTAACCACAGAAATAGATAGATAGAATGACAAAGCTGTCTAGATTGTGGTCAAGAGCAGAACTATAAATCACAAAAAAAAAAAAAAAAAAAAAAAAAAAAACAAACAAACTACGCCTTCCATGTTGACGTCATTAAACTTTAAAAATTTACTTTAATCAAATGTACTTCACAGCTTTTGTTTCTGCAGTTAGAAACAGAACTTTAAGGCATTTTTGCGTGTTTTTGTTACTGTATTTACAGAAACAAGTCATAAGGCGTACTGAGAAATGTTTTGAAATGTCCTGCATTCTGGTGCAGAGTGGTGACACGCGCGCCCCGCCCTCTTTTCCATTCTATCTATCTATTTCTGTGAATGTAACGATTGATACAATACAAGGGAAAGTTTGGAACTAGAACATTTCGAGAAAATGCTCTAGTTCCAACCTTTTCCTTGCATTTTCTCGAGCGAAACGAAATAGAAATTTCGTTCCTGCGAATGCTCGATGCTGTGTTTGACGAAATTCTCATAATATTTCCTGCGACCAGAAACTCTGCAAAGCTTTCAAAATGCCAGAAAGACCAATTTAAATACACTGGAGTAGACATCACGAACAAAAAATATCGCGCAACTTGCTGGCCGCGGAGCACGCGCGTGGCGAGCGGGGATGAGTGAATGAGAGTGCAGGAGCTCTAAAACGTGTTACAAACAATTTATTTGAGGTGTCTTCTCTATTACAGCGACTGCATGACAGTGGTAACACTTCAATTCAAAAACCGCCCTTACTGCTTAAGAAATAAAGTTGCTGCTAATGTCAAAGTGTTACCACCAACGTGCGGTCGACTGTACTTAGTACAATATTACCTCAATGTTTAATACGCGATGTAATCCAGTTAAACTTCTTTTATTATAATATTATAAAGGTTGAAAATATGACATAGTGCATTACTGTCGAGGCTTGATATAAAGAAATTGACGGCCGAGTAATATTGGAAAGACTAGGCCGAGTTCTTCCGAAGTGATTTTAAAAGGACGAGGTGCAAGCCGAAACCTTTTTAACTAAACGAGGCCGTTAATTACTATTTTGGCCGAGACTTGTATAGTACTTTTCTCTCATTTGCGAGGAAACAATACACAAATTAATTCAACAATATCTAATTTTCATTCGCGCCAATTCGACCACGCGCGGTTCTTTTTCTATTTTCAAACTCTTGCAAAAAATGCATAATTATTAAATATGTACGTGGGACACTCAGAAAGTTTTGCGAAACTAAAAAAAAATTGTTCTATACGTACATATATTTTTATCAAATCTTTTCAAAGTACTTTCCACCAGCCTCTATACAAAGATTCATGCGCCTAAACCAGTTTTCAAAACACTTTTTCCAGTCCGCCGCAGACACCTCGTTTACAGCCTGCTCGAACGCAGCCAGCGCATCTTCCGGCGACGAAAATTTTATCCCTTTGAGCTGATTTTTTATTTTTGGGAATAAAAAGAAGTCACACGGTGCTAGATCAGGGCTGTAAGGAGGGTGACCCAGGAGTTTGACTGGCGTGCTGTCCAGGAAGTCCCTCGTTTTGAGTGCGGTGTGCGCAGGTGCATTGTCGTGGTGGAGCAGTAGCCCGCGGAGCCCTGTGTTTGGTCGCTTGTTGCTTATAACAGAGAAAACTTCTGGCAAACATTTGGTAGTATACCATTCGGCATTAATGCTTCTTTGATCCCGTAAGGGAATTGATACCAAGTGGCCAGTCAAATTAAAAAAGCTAGCGATCAAAATCTTACCCCCGCTTCTAGATCGCTTCACTTTGGTAGGCGTTGGCTCATTTTGAAACACCCAAACAGTCGACTGGCGCTTGGTTTCTGGGTCGTATTGATAAATCCAGGACTCATCACCTGTAACGATGTCGTAAACACGCCGAGACGAGCCTGCTTCAAATTTGTTAAGCATATCACGGCACCATTCCACCCGGGCCTGCTTCTGAGCATCGGTGAGGTTGTGCGGCACCCAGCGTGATACTATCCTCCTCACGCAAAGATGGCTGTGTAGAATCTCGTGAACGCTTCCCGATCCAATCTTCAATATGTGTTGAATCTCCTGATATGTAATTCGCCTATTGTCTTGGATTAAATTTTTCACTGCTAGCACGTTTTCTTCGGTAACAGCCGTCAAAGGGCGACCGCTTCTTTCGTCATCCCCCAAAGTTGGTCGACCGCGCTTGAATTCGTTTTACCAACGATACACGGTTGCCTTGGAAGGGCCTTCATCCATGAATGCCATTTGAAGTCTATCGTACGATTCATCCGGTTTCAGGCGACACTTGAAATCGTATAAAATCATAGCTCTAAAATGTTCCCGGCGCAGATCCATATTTCAGTGAGACACAATACTTTGAATTAACTCGCAAAAAATGTGGAGGGAAATTTTGAAATTGGAACTTACTTATTTTTACTTATAAATAATCATATTTTCGAAAAACATTATAACTGGCCAGTCTCCCATATATAAAAACTTTTTTTCGCAATACTTTCTGAGGGCCCTGGTATAAACTAACCTAACTAAACCAAAACCTAGCTAGCACAGTAAAAATAGATGTATTCTCTTTTAAAATGATGAATGACTATTTCCGACCAAGTGGGATAAAAACCTTAAGGCACTACTAAGAGCTTGTTCCGTGTGGTGCCGGACGTAAAGAATTGCACCACCCTCTCTCTTCTCATGGGTGTCGTAAAAGGCGACTAAGGGATTCACCAGAGGATGGGCAGCAGCGTTCTCTGAGTATTTATACAACCAACTGCGATCGCCAACCCGCCTGCCAAGCTTGGCAATTATGGCATATCCCCCCTTTTGGGGGAGGCCTTTGTCCAGCAGTGGACGTCTTGCGGCTGAAATGATGATGATGATGATGATGATGAAGATCTAAGTGGACTATTAACTCGGTAAATTATAGTTTGCTGTAGTTGTAGATAGAAAAAGTGCCAAAAGTGGCCGTTTTTTGCATTTTTTCTATCTACAACTACGCTAACTATATTTTACAGAGTTCATAGTTTATAATTACACTACAGCACCTGTAGGAACTTCGATTGTTAAAAACGACACATAACATAACATAACATCACGCCTGTATTTCCCCGAAGGGGTAGGCAGAGGTGTAATAGTACACCCACATTTCGCCAGTTATGTTATAGTCCCATGTAATAGGGGGCGAGCCTATTGCCATTGACCGGGCACAAATCCAAACTCCGGGCTGCTACTGAGAATTTCCTAATGAAAAAACCCAATAACACTTTGCCCGACCCGGGAATCGAACCCAGGACCCCACGCTCAAAAAAACGAAAAAACGAATAAAAACGAATTTTCGATAAATATTGTAACACACATAACATAACATCACGCCTGTATTTCCCCGAAGGGGTAGGCAGAGGTGTATAGCACACCCACATTTCGCCCGTTATGTTATAGTCCCATGTAATAGGGGCGAGCCTATTGCCAAATAAAAAATATAAATAAAATAAATATATAATTTAAAAAAAACAATACAATATTGTATTATTATTGTATTATTATTGTATTGTATTGTATTTATTATTTATACAATATTGTATAAATAATGTACTCAGCGAGTAATTATTATTTTACTGATGGGGGCACCACTTGGCTCTTAGTAGCGCCTTAACATATCTCTGTAAGCTATAATTATAAATTAAGGACCCTTGTTACCACATGACTATTTAATTTTGCGTTTTATCCGCGCTTGCCAAGCTTAAGTGTCAGTGGGCGGGGCACATTGCTCGCAGAACAGATGGCCGATGGGGCAGTAAAGTTCTGGAGTGGCGACCGCGTACTGGAAGGCGCAGCGTGGGTAGGCCCCCCACAAGGTGGACCGAAGACCTGGTGAAGGTCGCGGGAATCCGCTGGATGTGAAAGGCGCAGGACCGGTCGTTGTGGCGATGCTTGGGGGAGGCCTATGTCCAGCAGTGGACGTCTTTCGGCTGAAATGATGATCCGCGCTTGCAAATGCGTAGAAGCTTCGCTTCTGTCGCACGTACCCCGACGCCACCCATTTTTTTCATTACAAAAGAACAATTCACTCTACTTCTATTTTTAAGTTCTGCACAAACTAACTAACTATCGATAAACTTTAAAGGAAAATTATTAGTTCTATAATTCTATATAGACAAAGTTAGGAACTCTCGGAGTCAGCCGAGTAGTGGTCAGTAATTGGCAATTATGCCATCTGCAGTTTGTAATTAGCTCGGGGACCGGCAATATTAACTGCATAGAAGCTCTAGTACTGCTCTTAATACTGCAAGTAAAACGTCAGTAGAGACTGCAATTATATGATACGTTTCTGTCTCCTATTATAAAACTGTAATTGTATGTTTGTTTGTTCGAGCATCACACCAAAACTACTGGATCGATTTGGATGACATTTATCACTCAGATAGTAAGATAGACCGTGTCCTGGATTAAAATAAATATTAATTATTATTATTATTATATGGAAACCACACTAGCAGCTCAGTAAGCTGATGCGTGCGTGTCTTGCAATTTGGAGATTTTGTCAAGTCTGTTTTTGAAGCAGTTTATTGTGGGTGCCATTATCACACTTTCAGGGAGTTTATTCCACTCTGTGATGGTTTGGTAGGAAGTGGTAGAAAGGGTTTCCTTTAGATAGCATTCTCCATAATTTTAATGGGTGTCCACGTAGGTTTTTTTTGGCACTGAGAGTGTACAAATTCTCAATTCCGGGAACATTGTAGCAACCAGTGAGTATTTTATATGTTTCAATAAGACTTCCCCTCTGTCTACGCTTTTCAAGAGAGGTAAGGCCAAGGTCTTTCAGGCGTTGTTCGTAGGTTTTATTCTTCAATGTCCCAACCATCTTTGTCGCCCTTCTCTGTACACTTTCCAAAAGAGCGACGTCTTTTTTAAAGTACGGGTCCCATATCGCATATGCATACTCCAGATGTGGTCTAATCTAAGTTTTATATAGTTTCAATAATGATCTTGGTGTGAGACATTTAAATGATTTTCTAATAAGATACAACATAGAGTTTGCTTTTGTGACTATGCCAGTGATGTGCGTTTCCCATTTTAAGTCATTACTTATAGTGATTCCCAGGTCTTTCTGCATATCTACCGGTGACAGTTGCTGGTGTCCAAGATAGTAAGCTTTATAATTAAATATAAATAATTACCAAACACTTTAAGACGTACATGTTTGTACAATACTTTAATTGTAAGTTAAAACTGATATTTTATCAGAACAAGAAACTAACGCGGACTTCACAAGTTATATAATAATATAATAACTTAATAATTTCTTAGGTTTTCGCAATCACTACACATTATAATAAAACAAAGTTTATTATTATTTAGATTGGTTTTCCTGACGTTTCGAAAGCTTTGCAGCATTTCGTGGTCGCAGGTAGACTAAGATGACAAGCGTCTATACAGATATTTAAAAAAAAAAAAAAAAACTACCGTACAATATTATACGCATATGCGACTACATATTATATGCGAGACAAACGTCGTGTTTATTTTAAATTTTATTGTTAAATAAATTGATTTAAAAATTGTCTCCACCCCTTACATAAGGTCCTACATTATTAATCAAAAACATTTTAGGAAATACTATTATAATAAAGATATAAATTGTGGAAAGAAAAATTCGAACCGACATTCAAGAATCATGCTCGTGAGCGAATTTTTATTTCCACAATTTATATCTTTAGATTTCGCTATTTCCCGACTTTTCTTAAAAATAGTAAACAATTACAATAAGTCACATCAAGTGGCAAATTTATTATTTTTCAATTTTATTGTATAAATACATTATAAATTACTTGAGTAACGATAAATTCACTGGTTCCTTATTATTTTCGCGTCACATGGTCATGATTGTTAAGTATATGGCCCAGTGCATGTTATTCATAAAGGATTAAAGATTTTATGCAAACGAAGATCAAGATTATTAGAATTATTTTAGTGAAACCAAGAAAAAGTATGATACAATTATATTTATTTTTTCTAAATAATATATTCGATACGTAAAGATACGTAAAGATTTAACCCATTTGACGACGCCTGTGGTCGAATGGTACGAGTATCGGACTGCTGATCACGAGGTTGTGGGTTCGATTCCCACAGGACACAAATATTTATATAATGAGCATAAGTGTTTGTGTTGGTCTGGGTGTTTTTATGCATTATAAGTAGTATTATATCCATTGTCTAGTACCCATAGTACAAGCTCTGCTTAGTTTGGGACTAGACTGTTGTGTGAAAATGTCCCAAAAATATTTATTTATTTATTAATATTTCGGATTGATAATGTAGGATCTTATACAGAATATTTTTAGAGTGTACGGAAATTTTGCATAGTGGTTCTGTATTCGTTACTTATCGCAACCACATTATTCAAGTTCACTCTTAAACAAAAAAAAATACTTTGTATGGAAGACATGAAATTTTGTAGTCAATGAAAAGACAAAGACAATTTTTTTATTTTGTTTAAAAATAGGTTTATTTTGTTTAAAGTGAATTTTAATAACGTGGTTACGTCATGAAACAGATACTGAACCAATATTTAAATTATCCGCACTCCTCAAAAAATTCCTGTATTGTGTAAAACATTTAATAATAAGTATGTTTATAACAAAAAATATTTTTAACACTACAACGTTTTA
This sequence comes from Asteroscopus sphinx, assembly GCA_949699075.1. NCBI lineage: Eukaryota > Metazoa > Arthropoda > Insecta > Lepidoptera > Noctuidae > Asteroscopus > Asteroscopus sphinx. The sequence continues at coordinate 10,899,593 of OX453022.1, read as the reverse complement.
TTTAAGCGCATAACTACGTCACCATACATTCCCCAGAGTGCAATTTAGCCGTCTATTCAGACCTGTTGAAATTTATATCACGTAGACATAGACGTAACAGTAACGTTACGTACTTCAACCTAAAGTGAGATCATTGACCTACTTCGTCGGTTCCTGAAACTTCACTCAGTGACATTTTCCTTTTTGTCAGGAATAAATACTTATTTATGTACAGTCAGAAGCAATAATATCTTTCCATCGACGGTTTTAAAATCGCTAACAATAACTTCTATCTGACTATGAATGGAAATAACAAACCAATAAATGCCTATGTACAGAAGAGATAGCCTTGCTATCCTTAGTCATAAGAAACGATTGTTACCAATAAATAAATTCAATTCAATTCAATTCATATGTCAGTTCTCGTGGCTTGGGCAGATTGATATTTTTGTCAGACAGATAGATTTGTATTCAACATTTTTAAATCCGTCGATAGGAAAATATTATTGCTTCTGACTGTATTTGTGTTACAAAAAAGTTTTGTAATTTAATATCTGTAGTAATTATTTAATGTCATAGATACCTCCTTAAAGTCTAACATTAAAAAAAAATATACGCCTGCATCTAACGTTTTAAAAATATAAACATAATTTAATACAGTAGAAGCGTGAGACTCTCGGGTCACGTAGTCCTATTAAATAAAAATAAACTACTACCGCTGAACATAAATAAAACAACAAACTTAAACCTTATAACTATAAACTAACTTAACTTAAACTTACATGCAAGTTGTTACAATGTCACAAAAAGTCACTTCCACAAACACAACACACTGTTTATGTAGTACGTACGTCACTGGCGTAGCGGTGCTACGGCGCTACGAGCGTAGCGGGCTACGGGCGCGGCACGACTGTGGTGTGCTACGTACACCGCACGGCCTACAGAGGCTTCGACGGAATTCAGCTACGTGATCGATGAGACATCACGGCTTAGCTTCAGGGGTGTGCTATATTTGTCCTTCTCATAATTTATACTTACATTGTCACTAAGATATATTTCAATGTTGAAGAACTTAGTTTAATTTGTAAATTGATTTAAATTGTAATAAAATCTTAAGAAGTTTGTCAGTTATAAACTTTTCTGAGGCTTAGACTTAATCGTTTTTTGATTCTCAGACTCAAAAGGAATTATATTTGACCATTTTTTGTGATAATGTAAAACATTTAAATCTTGATGGTTTTTACTTTCAGCACCTGAAATATATATTATTAGGAGCATTAATAAATATATTGTGCTTGAATTAAAAATTGCAAAACTGTTTAATAATTTTATGTTAGTTTCTTCAACTGAAATCATATTTTTTGGCAACAAATAATGTAAAAATTTATAAACTTGATAGAATTTAATCTCGATCACAAGCTTTTAATAAATTATACTTTATTGAGTAGAAAGTAAATCCAATATATTCATTTCTATAGAAATGTGCGTATTGAAATAGATTGAAAACTTTCAGACAAATATAAAATGTTCATATTTTATATAACATCCTTCACTAATTCATTACACGGCTTCGCCCATAAAACCCAATTTTCAACCTTTTTCATGTTTCATTGAGGAAGTTTCGCCTGGGATTATATTTTTCACTGTTGGTGACCAATATTTTTTATGGATACGCAGTTATATAAATAACTAGAATTTTCTCGTGGCTTCGCCCGCATACTGAAATAAAATATAGCCTATATTACTTCTGAATACAATAGCTTTGTAATGGTGAAAGAAATATTCAAATCGGTTAATTAGTTTCAGAGTTTAATGATTATAAACAAACAAATCTTTTCTCTTTATAATAATAATATAGAAATATAGATTATATTGCGAGTATTGCGACCACAAATTCCCTGTCTATTATTATAAAGGATAATTATTTAAGGAGTGTAGAAAATTTGCTCAGTGTTCATTCTGATCCTGATCGCAACCACATTATATAAAATCACTTTTAAACAAAATAAAAAATCAACTTTGTAGACTCAGATTTTTTTTTGTATCGCACGCCACACTACGGCGGTTTTTTGCTTAAAAATGAAACTTAATAATGTGGTTGCAACAACAACAAACTGTAAATAGGGTCATTGGTAGTCTTATTTTGAAAATATGCTATCGACAATAATATTAAATCTTAAATTAATCATTAAGCTTCATATTAATTGTTAGTTGAAACTAATGTAATCTTGTTGTGCAATAAAGAGGATTTGTATTGTATTGATTTGTGTGGGATTAAAAACAAATATTCGATCGAAACCATCAACCGATCGATCGATCGATTTAAACTGATTTTTATCAATAGGGTACTTGACAATTTTTTGAAATGTACGTAAAACGATCGCGAAACATCCAATTAAAGCATTGACACAAATAATTACTAAAATATGTATTTAAAATTGAATAATCAGTATTTTTATTTTTCGTTTTTAATTTCGCTCCAAAACGCAGTCACGTGACATTATCGTCAAACTAAGTCACTATACTTGTTCCGATCAGTGTGGTCAATATGAATTCCCTTAAAAGTACGACACGCTTATCAAAAAAGTACAAATTTGACAAAAAAACCTAAAAACTCGGATAAAAAATCCTACTTTTCATTATATTTCCAACTTAATGAACACTTATCAATATTCCAGCTTTATTTTGCCTCTCAAAGACAAAATGATCGTTTGTTCCGAAAAGGGAAATGTAATAAATTGGCAATCCCATCAAAAATAATAGGCCGTATATTACCTACCTTTTTACCTGTAAGTCTTTTCGGCAACGCTTATAAACTCTCTTTTGCTCATAAATATTGTGTTTATTCTCCGAAATAAATATTTATTATAAGTCATATGCTTACGTTAACGTTTCCGGGAGAGCATTACATTGGACATTTATTTATTTATTTATCAGTTTATTACACAGTTACACACAACACTTAAAGAAGATACATCAAAAAGTCACTGAGCTACAGGTACTGCTTATTTCTGAAAGAAATTTCTTACAGCAGACCTGCGACAGAAGAGAGAAATAAAAATAAAACATAGACACTTTGTGTGAATAACAAAATAGAACAAAAGTAAGAATGCATTAATACTAGGTACTAAACATGTACTAACCTTGTGGAGTCAGAGGTACCGTACTACAGGTATGCGCCCGACCCAGTTCTCGAGAATGACCATATCACGTTGTACTGGGATCGATCTATCATCACTGATAGGACTATTTTACACAATAAGCCTGATATAGTGGTGATAGATCGATTAGAGCGCCGCACAATGATTATTGATATCGCCGTTCGGCATGACGGGAAACTCGTGGAATCTGAGACAGATAAACAAATGAGATATTTGGACTTAGCACACGAGGTTGTCGACATGTGGGACGTGGATTCGGCAATCATTGTGCCGATAGTCGTAACGGCCAATGGTCTCATAGCCAAGAGCCTCGACCAACATCTAAAGAGGCTCTCGTTAGGTGGCTGGGTCAAGGGCCAGATTCAGAAGGCGGTTCTCCTCGACACGGCACGTATTGTGAGGAGGTTCCTGTCTCTGCGGCCCTAACCGCCGGTAGCTTGGACCCTGCTCCCGATGCCGGTGGTGCACTATTTTATAAAAAATATTTAAAAATGTAATTTATAAGGCAATCACTAAATAAAGGAGATAACAATAATGACACATACATATAATAAATACCTACATATATAAAATAATACATATGTAATATAATATAATGTAATACATAAATAACATTCACATTATTATAATTCGTGGCCCAAATAAGTCGAAATACAAAAAGGTAAGGCGTAGGTAAGTAATAGCCAAGTTTTTTTACTTGGAAGATAATCAAACTATTATTAGGAACCAAAAATATCACAAAATATTAATACACTGACGAGCAACATAAAAAAGCCAAAAGCAAAGTGCCTAGAATCTAAAAGGCCCTATTTTGCTTTTACCTTCTACAACATCTTTCATTAAATTTGTTTGCATGCTTTTTCACCATCTTCCCGCCATTCATCATCATTTCAGCCGAAAGACGTCCACTGCTGGACATAGGCCTGTCCCTTGGAAGGTGGGTTGGCGACCGCAGTTAGTTGATTTTTTTTATGAGATATAGATCTGCTCTTGAACACAATCTAGACAGCTTTGTCAAGATATCGTCGACGATGGAGCGAGCAAACCTATTAGGTGCCGATTCACTCCAGCTTTAAAGGCGTTAGGGTTATAAGTGCCCGGAAATACAGATCATCAACATCATTCTAGCCGAAAGACGTCCACTGCTGGACAGAAGCCTCCCCAAAAGGGGATGCATTAATCACCACGCTTAGCAGGCGGGTTGGCGATCGCATTATTTCGTTAAATACTCACTCAAAAATACTCGGAAATACTCAAAGAACGCTGCTGCCAATCCTCTGGTGACCTTTTTAGTCGCCTTTTACAACACCCTCGCGAATAGATGGGGTGGTGCTATTCTTTGATGTCTGGCACCACACGGAACATCTTCGCCATTAGGTATACACAATAGATAAGTAACAAGCAAGCTTTCTAAAAATCTTTTATATATCTATTTGTAATTGTTTATGGACATCGAACGTTCCATTTATATATATAGCCCTCATTTTGTGACCCTTTCGATCCGAACACCGCTAGCCTTTTACGCCTATTTTTACCGTCATGGCTGCCAATCTCCGTCCGTGAATATTTTACCTGTGATGTCACTGGCCCGGCAATATGAGGAGTGATTTATCACTTTATTATGTAGGTAACAATATTTGTACACGGGAACGAAAGAAAATTAATGTAGCAATCTGTTAGGGTACTTTAGCATCGGAATATGTTTTTGGAAAGTGTTTAACGTGACGGTTAATGATTATACAGGATTTTATTACTTTACATATGTTGTGCGCCTTTGCGCATTTCGTCACCCGTATTTTTCTTTCATCTCTTTCTATTAATTGCGTCTAAAGGTAAGTATATACTAGAGCATTTACTTGTAACAGAACATCGAGCCGCTCTACTGTTTTACCGTTCATCGCTGTTTCACGAACCGAACATAGAGCACTATGCTCGACGCTTTGTTACAACTTCAGTTTATAAACCAACGAGCAACATCGAGAGAAGACACGAGACATTTCAACAAAAGAGTAAAAGCAAAATAGGGAGTAATGTTACAGGTAAATGCTCACTCGTCGCGAGCGTTTCGTCATACACAGCGTCGAGCATTCGCAGAAACGATACATTACATGGAAATGCTGTAGTTTATACTCACCTTTAAGCTTGTGTTCACCAAAATTTTTATTGTGGTATAGTTTGACGAAACTAGTTAAAAGCCCACCTAATGTTAGGTTTGTCCATAACAACTGCAATACCACCTAGGCTAGTGCCTAAATGGTATTGCAAACCGCGTACGCCAAACTGAGACTTGAATATGGAAAGTCTCATGTGATTGTAATTTCACCGGTACCGGTAGAACACAGGAATGCAAGCTCTACTGTTTGGGGGCAGAAATAGGTTGCTGATTCTTCAAGGTCTCGTTCTTTTCCTGAGGAATCTGTAACATTTTTCCTAATTGTTATGTTGTCTTTTTGTTGTGTCATAATTTTTATTTTGATAAACATAATTATGTTTCTTGGTACACTTTATTTCATGAAAGCGTGTACTAGCTTGTCAAAAGCGACAAAAAATTTCAACTAGAGGAATCAGATGAAGAACGTGACCTTACAGGCACACGTCCACCCATCGATATCTTGACTTTGACTTTGACTTTTGACTTTGAAACAATTTATTGAAGTAAAACTTCTTTACGCACGCTAGACTTGAGGAGTAAGCTGGCGAGAGTGTTACGAAACGTTACGAAAAGTTTGATCGGGCGAGGCGAACGGAGGGGGTAGTGCGGGACGCGGGGAACGAGTCACGCACGACGGCCGGCCACGACACAGCGCCATTCCTTTGTTCTCATTGAAATAGTATTGAGGGAGATATAAGTTAGTGAAGTTTTACTTCAGTCGTGTGGTTCAAAGCACACCCGTTTTTTGTAACGGTAGATTTAAAAAAATCGAATATAACTTTTCCCGGCCTGTCAATCGAATGTCTTCAATTTCCGCTGCAGTTGATTACTAACCTGAAAAGACTTTTACTGGTATTATCAATTAATCACACTAATGGCTTCCGCACACGATCACCTATATGGGTCACAGTTCCACGGCTACTTAACTGACTGGAATATTAACGGATATACTGAGCCCATTTTGTTGTGAGGAAACTTTTCAGAGGGTCATTCAATAATCAACGTTTTACTATGACATAAAATATGGTAAAAATTACAATAAATAAATAAATAAATATCTTCGGGAAATTTTTACACAGCACTATCTAGTCCCAAACTAAGCAGAGCTTGTGATATGGGTACTAGACAATGGATATAATACTTATATACTTTTTTTGTTTTGTAAATACATACTCATAATACATGAAACACCCAGACCAACACAAACACTTATGTTCATCACACAAATATTTGTGTCCTGTGGGAATCGAACCCACGACCTCGTGATCAGCAATATTGGATATACACGCTGAATGTCACTGGAAATTTTGTCATTTCGAAAACTAAGAGGGGTCATTGTACTTATAATTACGAACCACTTTTACTATGGGACCAAACCAGAAATCGTGAAATGAAAAAATCTGCTGATCCATCCCTGTAGGGACACAAATGTATTTGTGCTCACATTTGTCTTTGGGTTCGACAATAAGGATTAAATCAATCCAACAAATATTGTGTCCTCGATTGGAGGAAGACCACGATATTTAACATAATTTAGGTTCATTTCAGTAAAATGATAGCAAGGTAGCAAATCTTATTCGAAAAATACCTTACTTTGTTGTTTGTCCATATTTAATGGACTTTCTTTAATTTTACATACTATGTTATTCTATTTCCGAGTAGGGTTCCATTATTATTTGTTTCCCAAATATGTTTTAAGGGTAATTTGTAAATTTAAAATTATTTTTTAACATCTAACAATCAAATACGTTATTGAAAAACTCGAGATACAAAAACAACAATGTAAAGTCTACCGAAAAAATGGTTTTACCTTACGCTAGTATAATAAGTTTATGGTTTTACCTCACTACGGTTGAATCTCATTTACCTTACTAGACTTACTTATATAAGTCTCATTTGCGTATAAGTATAATCTGGTGCATCTCTACCTATTTTGATCACTGTTTATAACTATTGGTCAATAGTTATAAACAGTGATCGGAATACGTAGAGATAATGTGCCTAAAGTTCAAAGAACAGAGACAAAAAAAGTGGAGACTTCCTTACGACAATTTCTTATTTCGGAATATTTGTTTTCTATAAATAAAATTAAAATAACACAAATAACATAACATAACATAACATCACGCCTGTATTTCCCCGAAGGGGTAGGCAGAGGTGTATAGTACACCCACATTTCGCCAGTTATGTTATAGTCAAAATAAAATAACAAAAACATTAAAATTAAAATAACATTTGTTTTTTTTACCTCTACCTTGTAAATTATAATTATTAAAGCTGGTGTGTAAATTACGCGTTAGCTTACGCGCTTACTTACGTCGTTCGACGACACGAAACGAAACGAAGATTAGGAGATTACCTTTATTTTTTGAAAACAATAAAAATCGAGCATACTCTTTTTTTAAACCGACGAAAAAAAGGAGGTTCTCAATCCACGCATAACTTTGTACAGAGTAGTTGAATTTTGATGATTCTTTTTTTAATGGATAGGGTATATCTCGAAATTGGTCCCATTTAAATTTCTAAATCAAAATCCACTCCTAAGGTTAGGAAAATAGGGGATGAGTGCTTGTTCAACCACTGAATTCTTACCTGTTAACCGATTCTGTTGAAACTTGGCACACATAAATGTTGTTCTAGACACTACAACATAATGGAGACCTGGAGTTAAATTTTTGCCACAAAAAAAAAAAAAAAAAACTTTTTAACAAAAAATTTAACCGACGAAAACAGAAACTGAAAAGCGAAAAATAAAATGAAGCTTTTGGTCTTTTCCAAACTAAACTAATCATCATCATCATTTCAGCCGAAAGACGTCCACTGCTGGACATAGGCCTCCAAGTATCGCCACAACGACCGGTCCTGCGCCTTCCGCATCCAGCAGATTCCCGCGACCTTCACCAGGTCGTCGGTCCACCTTGTGGGGGGCCTACCCACGCTGCGCCTTCTAGTATGCGGTCGCCACTCCAGAACTTTACTGCCCCATCGGCCATCATTTCTGCGAGCAATGTAAATAACTAATTATGAGTCGGCGCCAAACAAACAATCAACGAAGATCATTTTAAAATTAATTTAAATTAATAATATAATTTTAAATTACTTTAAATAAATAATAAAAACAACATAACATCAAATAATAATAATAAAAAATAAAAAAAAATAAAAAAAAATATTGAATTGAATTGAAATACAACGTGAAATTTTCAACGATAAACAATAACTTTCAAAAAATGCGTTCTCCGCTCGACCACTTGCAACTTGCATGCACTTTGCTTCTTTGTTTAGCGCCGACTCATAATTAGTTATTTACATTAGTTTAGTTAGGTTAGGTTAGGTTAGGATTTTATTTTTCGCTTTTCAGTTTATGTTTTCGACGGTTCAATTTTTTGTTAATTTTTTTTTATTTAAAAATAGAAACGAGAAATGTATTCGATAGCTGTTTTACTTTATTACTTTTTGTTGTGTACTTATAAGTAATTTTCCGAAATTCGGAACAAATATTCCGGAAAAAAAAATTGTCGTAAGGAAGTCTCCATTTTTTTTGTCTCTGTTTTTTGAATTTAAGGCACTTTAGCTCTACCTATTCCGATCACTAGTTATAGAATACGACAAAATATTTTCGCATACAAGACTAATGTGCCAGTTACTGTTGTCATCCTTCATCATAATCATCATCATCATGCCTATATTAGTCCACTGCTGGACATAGATCCCTCCAATACCACGCCACTGACATCAATCCTCGGCCACTCTAATCCAGTTGCTACGAGCCACATTGCCAATATCATCGCTTCACCGAGCTTGAGGGCATGCTACCCTATGTATACCGATTGTTTGTCATCCATAGTGAACTTTTATTTTACTGAGATTTTATGTCAGAAATGGTAACACAATTTCGTAGTCAACTATTCATACTTTACTCTATAACTTTATTTTAGGTTATCGTATTTATAAATAAGTACATTAAGAAAGTTTGTGGATACTAATGTTTTTTATTTATTTAATGTGATACTAGATGTTGAATAATTATTCACCTATTTGTTGTTGACCAAACGCCCAGACCCGGCTATATTTGTATGAATTACAGATATCACATGCTGCCAGCGTTTGAACCTAAATGTACTTTTTCGTACTCTCTCCCCTAACACCCAATTTCCTCTTCTCAAAACAAACAAAGTCTTGGTAAACAATATAAATGAGTTTATTAGACGTTAATCTGACCGTGAAAGAGGACAGTTAAGGGATTTCCGGATCCAAGCAGTTACCAAAATAATTAAATTGTTTTCGGTCTTTCAGATAAAGTCAGTGTGGTCAAAATATGTTAGCGATAAGTATTAAGAGGAAATGCGGGTGGTCTTTTCTCCATACAAACGGTACATACACAAGTGTGAGTCAGACTCACGCAATAAGGGTACCGTACCACCCATCGACCTGATACCCTATGGGTTTCTATGGAAACTGATTTAATTTACAAGAGTTCATCAAAAGACATCAACGAACTGTGAGCGAAACACGAATTTTTGCATCTCTTTCTTACGCAGGTACTACCACATGTATCTATGTTTGCGCTATTTTTAGTATTTGTTGCTAAACTACATAGTACACACTATAATCGGACCGAGTTTGACGCTGGTGTGTATTACCATTTTGAAGATAGAGCATGAAGAAAAAACGCTGAAAAAATGCATTTTTTAGAGGTTTCTTGAATGCCAGACAGAAAGCCCAAAAAACACACTAAACTCCAGAAAAAAAGGGTCGTTTTCACAAATTAATGCCTCTGCACCTGTAACAGATTATTTCTTTTTATCACTCACTAGCTCCCTAACCAGAATTGAGGACTGGCCGACAGCCAAATCGCTTCCGAAAAGAGCGTCTAATACACAACGAGTAAACAAAAAAGCCTAGTTCTCGACTAACAACCAACAACGTTGTTTATTGAAGTCGGAGGTAAAAAAGTAGATTGTTTGCCGGGTAAAAAGTAGATTGTTTGCCGGGTAAAAACAACTTTCTATAGGGTGCTTTACTGAGTTCATGAGTGAACCGAAGCATGTTTGAATGGAACAAGGTTTTTTCTTGCAAAATAACGGTAAGCGGAATTTCTATTAGGTACGAATATGGCTGCACGTACTAAGCGTAGATGGATTCAATATAGTAGTCACTCTATGTCGTCGACGCACAAGTAAATGGCTTTACAGCGATATATCGCAAAAGAAAAGCGTCCCTAATGCACCGCTTGCGGGGCAGTCCCAACAGCTTCCTGCAACTCATTGCTGGGAAAATGGACGCTGACTGCTCCTTCATGGACAAAACTACATTTAATGCATTCCTGAGCCAGTGGTTCCATTACTTTTTGTAGTTTATTACATATATTATTATTTGTTGTTTCATGTTATAATGTTTAAAATTTTAACTTTTAACTACCTATGGATGTTTTTCGGGTTCCGTTCCCAAAGGGTAGCACCCTTTGGGAACCAAAGGGTGCCAACGGGACCCTATTACTCTCGCTACGCTGTCCGTCCGTCCGTCTGTCTGTCTGTCACAGGGCTGTATCTTTGTAACGGTAATAGATAACTAGTTGAAATTTTAACAGAATATTATGTGTTATTATGGTGCCTATCACGACAAATACTTAAAATAAAAAAGTCTAAAATCAAAGGGGGTCCCCATACAAGAAACCTCTAAAAACATGCATTTTTTTCAACGTTTTCGTTCCTGCTCTATCTTCAAAACGGTAATACAAGCCAGCGTTAAACTTGGTCTGATTATAGTGCAACGAATGCTAAAAACAGGGCCAATATAGACAAATGTGGGGGTACCTACGTAACAACAGTACGATCGTTGATGTCTTTTGATTAACTCTCGTAAATTAAATCAGTTTTTCTGGGGTACCAGGTCGATGGTGGTACGGAACCTATACTGCGTGAGTCCGACTCACACTTGGCTGGTTTTTTTTACACAGCACCATCTAGTCCCAAACTAAGCAGCGCTTGTACTATGGGTACCAGACAATGGATATAATACTTATATACTTTTGTTTTGTAAATACATACCTTACAATACATAAGAAACACCTAGACCAACACAAACACTTATATTCATCACATAAATATTTGTGTCCTGTGGGAATCCAACCCACGACCTCGTAGATCAGCAGTCCGATACTCGAACCACTAGACCACAGACGTCGTCGATTTATAATTATGTAATTTTAACAAACAGTTAATTAAAATAACAAACACATTTATTACCTACCTTACAATTTTTTTAACTTAGCTACCTTTAAAAGAAGATCTACCCCCAGTTTCCGACAGGCTGATCAACCAGTGAGTTGTTAGGTACAAGTCTATGTTATCAACGCAAAAATTAACTAATCAGCTGTCAAATCTCAGGTCAAGCGATGTGATTGGTTGTTAACAATTTTGCCGGTCAATCACAGAAGCTGACATTAGATTTGACAATAAATCAAATTAATCAGCCTTCCAGAAACTGGGAGCTAGTCTAGAATTGGGCCAACTAGCGGATATATTCTAATAGACTGTAATGGCTTGGACGCCATTTTTGATCGGAGATTACCGGCAATACATCAAACGTACGTGACCAGATTGCAAATGTTCAGCTCATGGATGGAACTTACATGCTGATGTGTGTATTTGCGATAAGAATAATAAAAATATCCAGCTCGTGAGCATTTTTTCTTTCAACAATTTAAATCTTTAGATTTCGCTTCGCAGGCGTAAATGCGTCAAAAATAATAATAAAATGAATGTACTGAAGAGAATTTACACAACCAAACTGCGATTGACAACCCAACCAACAAAATTGGGGAAGGCCTTTGCCAGCAGTGGACGTCTTTCGGCTGAAATGATGAAGATGATGATGATGCTGATGAATGTGCTGGTTATAATCACCAATAAAAGTATCATGTTCAATGATATTCATTTATTTTGATGGGTTCACACCACAGAGCAACAGCCTAAAGTTGACGTCTTTAGGCTGTTGCTCTGTGGTGTGTTAGACGGATACTCCCACTCACCAAGCTTATGTAGTAGCACTGTATAACATTCACCCCGCCGCCGCAGCCAATAGGTAGGTCAGTGCATCAGCTAGCGACACCAATCATACAACGAAATTTTTGAGCTGACCAATCATAGCACGCCGTCCGCACCCTGTCCCCCGCACCCTGTCCCCCGCCAACATTATACAACATTGAGATAACAATACGATAATAAATTAAAACACGGTTATTACTAGTCTATAGAAGTAGTTTAAAACAAATAAGTTGTTTATCGAAAATAAAACTGTACAAAATAAATATTAAAATAACGAAATAATAAGTAACACCATTTGTTATCATCTGTAATAATTGAGTAAGAGAGTGGATTCGTACAGGTCTATGACCTTTTTTTTTTTTTTATATTCGAGGAGGAAACCTTCAAAAGGCTGCCGGCCTCATGGAGGACAGAGGCCGGGGTGTGTGGGATTTTTACCCACTAAAACCCCCCCGGTAGCCATCTTCAACACAATAAGGGGGACTCCGGGAAATAATAAGACTCCGGAGCCCTTCCTGTGCTATGCCTATTGGACACTTCTGAAGAGAGACTTTATTGTCTCCCCTTACACTTTCCCAATTGGATTGGTACACGGCGGCCCGAGACTACTTCGTGCCATCGGCATCCCTGAGGTCATTTTACTGGACACACAGAGCCTCCACTCTGTACGTCGTTACCTCAAAGGCTCCCCATTCTCCAGTCGCGTATCGATAGGGCGGGGAGTGCACCTTATAGCCCTATTAGGCTAGGTGCCGGAGAGGTTGCCTCTCCGGCGTCGCCTTCTCCGAGCAGGATCGGCCCTCTCTCGATCCCGCTCCGCAGTCTCCTTCTGGACCATAATAGTCTCGCAAAAGGAGGCTACTTCCCTCAAATTTGTCGTCTCTGCCAGCATAGCTGATAATACCGCTGACAGAGAGAGATCTTGCCCAATTTGATGGATCAGGACCCGCCGCTCAGAGTTCCATGCAGGACACTCTGCGAGTGTGTGTTGGGCGGTATCTTGGTCGCCTCCACAATGGTGGCAATTCGCCGTGGCTTCGCTTCCGATCCTATTCAGGTATTCACCGAAACAACCATGCCCGGTGAACACCTGAGTAAGACGATAAGTGACACGCTCACTTCTACTCAGCCAGGCTTCGAAGCACGGCAGGATGGCCTCAACCACACGCTTGTGCGCAAACTGCGGCCCTGAAGCCGCTCGCGCCACAGCTCGAGCGCGTGTTGTCACTCCTGCCGTCTCAGCCTCTCGAACGCCCTCGTGGGCGCGCCTTCACCACTCTGGCGAATGGTGCGTATCCGGTCATACACTCTCGCATCCATATTTTCCAGTATATCCAGGGGTGGAAAGCGCGCCAAAAGAGTTGCCGCCTCGAAGGATACCGTCCTATACCCTCGCACAATTCGGATGGCCACTTTACGCTGCAGACTATTAAACTTAGCTCTGCTGCGCCGGGCGCCTGACAGTTTATTCGACCACACCGGCGCCCCGTAAAGGGCCATCGACCGCACAACGCCCGCATAGAGGCGGGCACTTCTTCGAGGTTGGGCAGCAGTCCGTGCAGGGCACCCATTGCCCTCTCGACCCGGGGAACAAGGCGTCCGAAGTGCTCTCCAAAGCTCCAGCGGCTGTCCTAGGTTAGGCCCAGGTATTTCATACTCTGGCCCACCTGGACTTGCGTGTCACCAACGCACACCAACACGCTGGGTGGTTGTCTACCTCGTGGCAATTTGTGAAACCATAGCGCCTCGGTCTTTTGAGGCGCTATCTCCAGACCCAGCCCGCGGATCTTGTTCACGACAATTGCCACCCCAAGCTCGGCAAGTCGGATGGTCCCCTCAAAGGTGTCCCCGCCGGCAATGACTAAGGTGTCATCTGCGTAGCAAACAACACTCACGCCAGCGGGAAGATCGACACGCAGAACCGCGTCATATGCGAGGTTCCACAAGAGTGGACCCATAACTGACCCTTGTGGAACGCCGCACGTAATCTCCCTCCGATGGACTTCACCATCCCTACCCATATACTGTATATGCCTGTCGCGAAGATAGGCCCCGACAATACCCTGCAGGTAGGAAGGCACCTGATGGTGTATTAGGGCCCCCCTAATCGCGTCCCAAGGCAGGGAGTTAAAAGCATTGACGATGTCTTAGCTTATCGCCACCGCCACCCCACCCCAAGACACCACCTGCTCCGAGAGCGAACGGACCCGAAGTATTGCGTCTACGGTCGAACGTTGCTGCCGGAAGCCATATTGGCTATCGGCGAGGTCAGGACCCACCCGCGACAGGTGCTTGACGAGGCGAGCGGCAACTATTCTCTCAAATAGCTTTGATGCCTCATCAAGCAGGTATATGGGACGGTATGCAGAGGGAGACTCCGCGGCCCTGCCTTCCTTCTTCAAGAGGACCAATCTGGCTTCTTTCCAGCCGGCTGGGAACACACTAGAATGGAGGCAGCTATTGAAAAGCCGCCTCATGCGGTCCCCTAGAGCATCCAAAGCCAACACCCACGCCCGACCAGGAATACCGTCGGGTCCTGGCGCGGTGTTACGAGCTTTCAGGCGACTAATGGCTCGGTCTAACTCCCCTTCTGTGACCCCTAACTCATCGTACCAATCCGACGCAGTCAGGGGCAGTGAAGAACTGTCCCGGACTGTAGGAAAAAGTGTGTTTACGATTCTTCTCAACAAGCCCAGGTCTAGAGTTTCCGTTAGCGGGGGGACCCACGGGCGTAGCTTGCCCATGACAATCTTATAGGGTCGCCCCCACGGGTTCCTATTCAGCTCCTCAAGGAGCTCATTCCAGGACCGAGACTTCGCATCCGCAATGGCGATGTGGAGCGCTTCCCTAGCCGCCCTGTAAGCTCGGATATCTCTTCGGCTGTAGCTCGACGTCTGCGTCGGGTTCGAGTGTACCGGCGGCGGGACCTCAGACAAACCAGGCGCAATTGGGCAATATCCTCTGAGCACCAGTAGACTGCTCGGCGTATGGTGCATCTGGCCCGGGGCATCGCAGCGTCACAGATCGACGTCATCGTGTCCCGAAACCAGGTTGCCTCCTCTTCGGGGTTGGGCAAGATCCCTTCAACTTCTGTACCCCCTGACGACGCCACGACGTACGCAGTTGCGACAAATAAATCTCTGTTGAGCTTTTTTAGGGCCCAACGCCGCAGCGGCAGGTCTGAACCTGGACGATTTGGACCAGAAGGAGGGATGAGGGCCACATCGAATACAATATGGCGATGATCAGATAAAGTGACCATCTCCTCCGCCACCCTCCATCCAGAAACCATGCGGGCAACACAGGTCTATGACCTAACGATAGAACGATTGCCAGAAAACTGGCCCTGCATTCAAAATTAGTAAAATTAAAATAATTTCCCGTGGCCATACTATTAACTGGATTTCATGATTTTTTTGTGTACAGTCAGAGAGCGTGACTACAGAGAGAGTAGGTACGTGGTTTTATTTAATGTCGTATTGTCATCTCTATTTTGTATATAGAATTGTGTTCTCATGCAAAACTCTGTTTTTGCGGTGTCTTTAGGGTTACTGGTAAAGGCAGAGCGTTTGGTTCACACAAAACGTAAAGTCGCGTTCAGCTAGAAACACGGCAGCCAGCGCCGATCCACCTGTGCTTGTCGGCGCCGATGCTGCTACATAATTAGAAGCGCTCGTGGACCAGCGCTGGCTGCTGTCTTTCTACCTGAATGTGGCCTAACGCTTGCTCACCAATCAGCTATCGAATGTGAGCCTGATTTTTAATATATCGTCATCTTTATTTTCACATTACGTTGTACTCACAGACCAGTAAGCCTCAAGGCACCACATAAACAAAGTTTTGCATGAGAACTGTGATGAGAATACTGTCGTAAAATGTTAGCGGGGGCCAGGAGGTGGACGGCGCGTTATGATTGGTCGGCTCAAAAGCTCGGTGGTATGATTAGTGCCGCTCGCTGACGGAACATCCTGATTGGTGGCGCGGCGGGGCGTATGATATGCAGTGCTACAGTATATGATTTGTGACCGGGGATATCCGGCTAATGGGCGTCTAGAGGCTTACTGGTCTGTGGTTGTACTACACCAATACGCGCCTCGGACGTTGATTGGCTACGCGGAACATAACAGCAGGACGTAATAGAACTTATACAAACAGACTTTTCTCATTCACACTAGTGACGCTATACGCTATAGCGTATTGTCAGCATAATATGAACGAATTTCAGATTTTACGTTCATAATAACAGTAAGGCTGCTTACAGTCGGCGGCTGACTATACGTTTAGTGTGAACCGTCCCTTAGCCTTCATATGTCATGATGTAATATTAGTAGTGATAGCCTAGCGGTTGAACGCTTGCCTTCAATGCAGGACGATCTGTGTTTGAACGCGGCCCGCACCTCTGACTTTTCGAGTTCATGTGCGGATCAGAATTTCAATACTATTCTGAGAAGAGGCCCGTGCCTAGAAGTGGGACCCTAATGGGCTGAGTATGGATGTAAAATTACATCAGGTCAACGTATAGATACATCAGAGTAAAGGAATACCCACGTAGCTCAGTTAGTTTAAATTTACATGTAAGGGGTGCTCACACGTGCTAAGCACAAGCGATTTTTACACGTGTCCATTATCTTACAACGAACGCCACGAGGAGGGATTTGAGCTTCATTGGAACACACGTGTTCAATAATGAGGTAATATTATGTCGACAAAAAGATATGAATTAAAAAGAAAATCGAGATAATAATGTTATTTCTTCGGTTTTCGTGATCACTACACATTATAATAAAACAAAGTTTAATCGGATTAAATCGCTTATTTTATTTTCTGTTTTGGCACTAAACCGACATAATTATTATCTTGTGAATATAAGTCATTTTGATCCACATAAATATGGAATTTGTTAATTATTTTACTATAGCGGCACTTATCGGATTCAAACATAGCCAGGGACCATCGTATTGAGAGAACAAATATAATGTGTGAATATAAACTCGCCAACCCGCCTGCCAAGCGTAGTAATTATGGCCCTTTTGTATGTCCAGTAGTGGACTTATTTGAGTTCATCATCATCATCATTAAATGAACTCAATCGGTCAAGTCATTCAAAAATTATCCGATTACTAACAGATAAAACAACGTTTATATAATTATACATAAATATAAAGATAATATAGGTCTAGGTCTATTTCGTGATAAAAATCATAAAGTCGAATAGTTTCCAGAATAAAACAATAGTTAAAAAGTTAAAAGTATAGTTTTAAGTTTTTAAATAGCAGAAGCTACCTGAAATATTTCGGGATTGCAGTCATCATCATCATCATCATTTCAGCCGAAAGACGTCCACTGCTGGACATAGGCCTCCCCCAAGCAGTTTGGGGGGATATGCCATAATCGCCACGCTTGACAGGCGGGTTGGCGATCGCAGTTGGTTGGTTAAATACTCAGAGAACGCTGCTCATCCTCTGGTGAATCCCTTAGTCGCCTTTTACGACACCCATGAGAAGATATAGGGTGGTGCAATTCTTTACGTCCGCCACGACACGGTACGGTGAGATTTCAGTATTTCAATCAAATTCACACCAGTAAAATCGAATCCATTTACCTTTATTGCGTCCTACACTTATACAGTTACTGTTAGCCTGTAACATCCCACTGCTGGACAAAGGCCTTCCCTTGATTTCGGTATGGTTTTGCGCTATTGTTGCCAATCGTATTTGTCTAGCTAGTCCATCACTTACCAAAAAAAATACGAATATTCTACTAACCAAACCAGATCGCAATGTGGTCCCATAAAGACTCTATTTACCAAAGAACCCAAGTTCAGCGTCCTTTTAGGAATCGCTGGAAAGAAATATCATTAAGCTTGACCTATGGGATTACAGCGATGTGTCTATATACTGACTCAGGGGACACAGTTCATTGATTTTGAACCGTATTTGCTTATTAGTTTGTTTTTGATAATAATAACAACGTTTATTTACTCAAAATTTAGCAATTATTACAAGGTTCGCTAGGATTCTCAGTGTCGTGGGGAACAGTATCTTCCAAATGATTAGACACTTAAAAAGACAATGCTCTAATAAGAGATGAATAAGGTCAGATAAAGAAACAATGTGGGTATGTGTATGTGTATTTTTGTATGAGAGTTGGAGTGTGTTTGTGGGAGAGTTGGGATGTTTTTGTGGGTTGGGAGCCCCCGAATTGGGAGTGAGTGTGTGTAGGGCAGGGGGTATGTTCGTTCGTGTTTGTAATCTTAGCTCATTAGCTGTACCAAAAATGCAGTTCCTCTGTTTTGTGATTCAAGATTAATTTTATACGATACCATATCGACCAGCCAGTGAATTTTCACTAGCCTATATCGTAAATCTTCTAAAATATCATATGTTTAATATATAATAAAATCTAGGGAAATTAGATTACATTTTAAGTATATAAGTATTATATCCATTGTCTAGTACCCATAGCACAAGCTCTAATTAGTTTGGGACTAGATGGTGCAGTGTAAAAATGACCTAAAAATAATTATTTATTTATTTTACTTATTTCCAATTCAGAATAAGGGTCAAATTCATTGTTTCAGTTTTTGGTAAATCGTTTCTTTCACCCAGTCTGGTTATTATCGTCACAACTTTACGACAATCTACGGAAAAACAGGAAACTCCCGCCTGTCCTGTCTGTCCACAGCCTAAAACGCCAAAAAAACTTTCCTTACAATCCAAGTACCCGAGAATCTTTTTTCAAAGAAGCACATTTATATTTTGTGCCCTCTTGTGTGAACATAAAAGAGATTTCGGTATAATTAAATTCTATTTATATGGCCATTTCATACTGTGACAAAGCTGGCCTAAAGGGACAAAGGGTGCCCTAAGGGTGTGTACACTGCATAATATCTGAACACAAACAACGAAACTGGGGGTCTACTCACGTTTCGCGATCGACAAACGAAGATCGAACTTTTGATTCGACCTACACAATAAAAATAGGCGCATAAAAAAGGCACAGTAAAGATATTAGAATACGGTCCATAGTCGTAGGAAACTGTCGGAAGATAAAAGAAACAAACGTCAAAACACGATCATCGCATGCGATAAGGGAGCGATGGTTGACAGGAGTCGCAAATTGTGCGATGAATGGCAATGATTTTTTATATGTAAAAATCATTGATGAAATGGTATGAGTAATCGAATATCGTCAAACTCAAGTAGACCCCATACAAACAGAACGATAGAATGTTTTTATTTTTTTCTAAACGATATTTTACTTGCCTGTTCTGATGCGAGTAGCTGGGACCAATAGTATTTTCATGACAATTTTATGTACTAAGAGCAAGCGAACATTAACGCCATTCACTTGGAACAATGCCAGTACTTATCGGCAAATAGAACACGCACAGGGATCGATTTAAGCGATTCTAACCTTTATGTAATTTCAGTAACATGCGTAGTGGCACCGTCTTGTTAAAGTTATATGCCAGTTACTATACATCTAATATATTATATGTATTTTGTTTTAGGAAGAAAACTATCAATAACATGGTATAGGCCACTGAGGTAATATTATTATGTACTACGTACGTAGAGAAGACACCTCGAACAAAATGTTTGTAGCACGTTTTTTCTCCTGCACTCTCACTCGCTTAGCCACGCTCGCGCCGCGCGTGCTCCGCGGCCAGCAAACATTGAGGAAATATGTACTAGTACGTAGTACATATTTCCTCAATGCCAGCAAGTTGCGCGATATTTTTTGTTCGTAATGTCTACTCTAGTACGTAGTACATATTACCTCAGTGGTATAGGCTTATATTATATGTAGTATAGGTATATCAGGACATTTGCTAATTACAAGCTTCCATATATAGATACGAAGGTCGTGGGAATCCGCTGGATGCGGAAGGCGCAGGACCGGTCGTTGTGGCGATGCTTGGGGGAGGCCTATGTCCAGCAGTGGACGTCTTTCGGCTGAAATGATGATGATGATGATACATGAATTAAAGAATACAATTTGATATTTTTTTAACGTTAAAGTAAGTTTTACCTATGTATGGAAATGGCATACAAGCAAACAAAAAGAGAAAACTAAAGAAAAAATTGATTAAGATAAAATAAAGTTGTATCAAGTCATGCAATAACAATAATACTTGCAAAAAATAAGACAACAATCACAGTAGTGATAGCCTAGCGGTTGAACGCTTGCCTTCCATGCAAGAGGCCTGAGTTCGAACCCGGCCCGCATTTCTCACTTTTCAAATTTATTGCGAATCAGAATTAGATTTTCACTTGCTTTAACGATGAAGGAAAACACCGTGAGAAAACTTCTATATATTCTATTATATATATTCTATTTATTCTATTATAGGTATTAAACCTATATATTCTATTTCTTTTTTTCTTCTTGAGAATGTTATATAATTTTCTTGTGCAATGGACTAAAGTCTGAAACCCTTCTCATTCCGAGAAGAGGCCCGTATCCAGCAGTGGGACAATAGTGGGCTGATTATGATTTACAATATAGGTCGGTCCTCTATTGTAAATCATATGTTGTGGCGTAACTTGGGAGAGACCTATGTCCAGCAGTGGACTGCAATACTGAGTCGATGATGATGATAGCATCTAGTTTAAAAGGCTGATAGCTTGGACGAATAAAAAAGGCGTTCAGCATCTAAAAAGTCTGGTCTCAGCAGTCTCCGTCACCCTGAGCAGTCAGCCCCGCTACCAACCTGCTGACTGGCTAATCTTTTCCCCACGGCATGAGCTGTTATCATTATGTAGCTCATGTCGACACGATAGAAGAAGAAGAAGTCTCCGTCGTTTTGTACAGTACAGAGAGCCAACGAGAGGTATGTGCGGTACTCAACTTTAATAAAAATTAACAACATATTTTTTATATAAAAAACGAACAACTTATTAAAAAAAAGAAACAACGACGTTTTTTATTATTACTTTTTTCTGTCTTCTTAATTTCATCTATTTTTCGAAATTATTACATATTGAAAAAAAAAACGATCGAGAAAATATCTTTCAACTGTCTTTTGGAATCAATGATACGTTGACAACTATGATCAAGAATTATATAAATTTTATAAATAAATATCTTTGGGACATTTTTACACAGCACCTCAGATTAATCTGAGCACAGCACCATCTAGTCCCAAACTAAGCCGAGCTTGTGCTATGGGTACTAGACAATGGATATAATACTTACATACTTTTTTTTTGTAAATACATACTTATAATAAATAAGCAACACCCAGACCAACACAAACACCTATGTTCATCACACAAGTATTTGTGTCCTGTGGGAATCGAACCCACGACCTCGTTATCAGCAGTCCGACACTCGAACCACTAGACCACAGAGGTTGTCTAAATAGTATAAATAGTAGTAATAGTCTAGTTTTCCGTAGAGATAATTTAAACGGATTGTTCTAAAAATGTGTTTAAGTGGATTGATTTAGATGTTGTCAGCTTCTACACAGAGAGACTATACTACCTATGATGTACCTACCTAACACCAAAAATACCTGTGTACACAAATAAACATTTTGATTTGATTTGATATGAACAATTCTGTTCCTTTTAGATGTCCACTACATCGTTCCATATCTCAGGTCACTGATCAATAATTTATTATCAAATTACTTCGTCATATCGAAAGGACGGCCGTAAATTTGATTTCCTTATTGTACCTACTCCGAGACCAAGCTCATTTTCTAAGATTTAATTGGATATATTCAGTTTCCTCTCAATTTCAGCTTCAGCTGTAGGTGTTTGATTGAGGAATCATTCATCAATTTGTGTGTTATTGAGCGAATGGGCATAAATTATACCCATTGGTAGTAAAACGGGGTGAATAGGAATGCATCCAATGCAGGGGTGAATAGGGACAAACGTGGGCAAGGATTTTCCTTAATTCTTTTTTTTGTAGTTTTATGGCCTTGTTGCTAGGACCTTTTAGCGACGTCTTTAGGTAAACACACCCTAATAAAGTGATGTAAACTTCACTAGAGAATTCTGAAAAATTGATGAGAAAGTACGAAAAGTCACGTTTTTCGACTTTGTACCATTTACCCACGCACGTTAACGAGCCCTTAACATTTATTAATCCACCATTATTACACATTAATACTCGAAAAAGAGACACGTAAAATAGGCGACGCTCTTTCCGAATTTTCCCGCCAACGCATTTTCTGAAGCTTAGAATTCCGGTATTGCGGGGATTTTCCCGTGTACCGGTTTTACTGATATTTCCAGAAATCGGGTTCGAGATTTTCAATTGAAAATTTTTCAGTATCGGGCCGGAATTAAAAATCGTGGTGTCTATGTCAGTAAGTCGCCCTTTTCACAATGTGCTTATAATAAGTACCTATGCCTTAGTTTACGCTTTCAGAGATGATGACGTCATACATAAATAACGTGAAACCCGACATTCGCTTCATGAGACATTAGTAATGAATCTCAATTCGTCCCTAGACGGTCCCAAGTCCCAACATCGGCTTTGAGGCGTACCGCAACGCCCGCAACGGAGGCCCCGGTATAAGCTATCCTGATAAATAATTGGCCACATAGTGCGTTGAACCGGGAAGCTTCAAGATACCAGAGCTCATTAATGCCCGGTATCTGAGGTATTGTTAAACGCGGTTTATCTACTCGATAGAGTTATTGGTAAATGTGTTTGTTCGATCGGGCTGATTCCGAGTTTGAAACTTACGCATATACGCGATTAAAGGCTTCGACTTTCATTCATAAATCAGCAGTTCCTCCTTGTTTCCGCCAGGGGCACTACTGATTTATAAATAAAAGTCGATGCATGGGATCGCATATGCGTAAGTTTCAAACTCGGAATCGGCACTCTGATGACCAATCACATCGCTTTGTTCCAATAATTATGGCCTTTTTAAAATTTAAATCTAATTACGTTTTTGGTGAGATCTACGAGTATGTTCAACTTTCTCTGAAACCAGTAGTAAGCCTAAAAGTTTGATGAAATTTGCAGATTATTAGGATCCATTCACATAGATTGGCTCGGATCATGATATTTATTTATTTTTATTTATTTATTTAAATTGCGACAGTATCAGTGATAGACAAACAGATAATAAGACGATAAAATGGAGTCTATACAGTGATTAGATCAATTTTACAGCTTTAAAATAGGAATATGAAAAATAATGATAACCCAAAAATATGACCAGCAATTTCTTAACATACTGTAGGTACTCAAATGAGCTCTGTATCTCAAAGTTTCCCGGATATAAAGTTTTCAATATTTTAAATGCAGTTTCCATCCCTCTTAACAAATATCATAAATTTTATTGATAACCAATACATTCCACCGTCTTTGCTCATATTATGTAACTTCAGACCTCTATAAATATTATTCATTCTCAAAGAGAGCTCAGCAATGCAACATCTTTTCCTTCTTACTTTTCGATTAAATTGATTGCAGTTTCAAAGACACTTTAATTTTCTTTTCTCCAAGGGGCAAGAACTTTCGAAATCCGGTGTAGTACTTAAATATTCAGGTTGCTGCACTTCACTATTTTTTTTAAACTCTGAGCGACTATTATAGAAAACGACGATTGTAGTCAGTGACGATTTTTTTTTTCTTTATAGGGACTAGTTATAATAAACAAGCACAACAAGTGTTTCGGACGGTCTATGACATTGCCATCATCATCATAATTTCAACCGAAAGACGTTCACTGCTGGACATAAGCCGCCCTCAAAAGGGGGATATGCCATAATCACCACGCTTGGTAGGTGGATTGACGATCGCAGTTGGTTGAATACATACTCAGAGAACGCTGCTACCCATCCTCTGGTGAACTCCTTAGTCGCCTTTTACAACACCCATGAGAAGAGATGGGGTGGTGCTATTCTTTGTGAAATTCTATGCAACTGTATATCAAGCGTATCGTCTGACGAAATTTTTTCATAGCGTCCGAAACGCGGATAACTAGTCCTTTCGTATATATCGATACAAAGCATACGATACGATACATCGATACATTAGACTTTTTTGGGATTCCTGAGGTAGATGTAGTTTTGTAAGGTCTTTGGTATCCAGGTGACCGATTTCGTTACGGTTTTTCTGGTTCCGCATTGAAATTGCGAGGGAACGGAATTAATTTGGTGGATGTCTCTGAGTGACAGGTTGCCGGTCTGTCTGTCAGCTGCCCGACCGAGCGTTTGCTAATCTGTTACGGGGTTTCAATCTACTCGAGACTAATGTGAAAGATACATATTTATACAAACACGCCAGGAGTTATATAAAAACATAAAACTAATTACGTCTTGCTGTTTTTTTACTGAAATTCCAATATCTATAATTTTCAAAAGACCTTATAAAAAACTACATGCTGATTTGGATTGGATATCAAATATGTGGAGTACGTGAGGATCGGGGTGATCCTCACTTACTCCAAATTTCAGTTTATTATAAACTCTTAAACATTCGACCACTCCCTTTTAAGTAGTTACCTATTACGATGGTCAAACAACTGAGGTAATATGTTCTACGTACTAGAGTAGACATTGCGAACAAAAAATATCGCGCAACTTGCTGGCCGCGGAGCACGCACGGCGCGAGCGTGGCTAAGCGAGTGAGAGTGCAGGAGCTCTAAAACGTGCTACAAACATTCGGTTCGAGGTGTCTTCTCTAGTACGTTGTACATATTACCTCAGTAGGTCAAACAAACAATTTTCCAATTTTCGAATAAAAAATTGTATTGTATATGAAACCTTCTTAGATTAATTATGGAAACCTTTTAAAAATACAAATTCAAACAAAAATCTAGATCAAATACAATTAATTGGTCAGCAGAATCGTAATCAAGTGATATACATGCAGGTAATGGTACTCAGATTTGTTAATATCATCTGTTAAGATTCTGTGAATTTGACAAAATTCAGTTTAAGGCGATCTTTGTTGCATTACTAACGTTAGAATATTTTAATCATAAGAGCATGGCACCGATAAGCTTGCGATATTCAAGTTTCGTAATAGACACAGGGTTCAAAATGGCAATTATGATTTTAAAGAATCTCATAATCTGCCAATATTTGTAAGTTTTTTAAGTGCATTAAAAGAGCCTCCACGAGTGACGATATTGAATTGATCGTCCGGCACACTCTGGAATTCTGAGCAGTCAGCCCCGCTACCAACCTGCTGACTGGAAAATCTTTTCCCCACGGCATTAGCTATTACATTATGTAGCTCATGTCGACACGATAGAAGAAGAAGAAGAAGAGGTTTTTATTTAATTTAAAGAAAACTACTCTTTTGATTTGCATTGTCTTGCATTGCATGTCTTTATTTACATTAAATCAGCTATTAAATCGTTGTTAAAAATATGGCACTTGTCGTTTATAATATTGAGATATATCAAACGAAAAAAAAAACACGTACTGATATTCTTTTAAGAATATGGAATGTTTTTTTACAAATTTTACTGGGAAAAGTCTTTATTTGTTTCTGGCACAAGCCAAAAAATATGGTAATATGTCTGGATGCGGCTAACTTTGACGAAAAACTGATCTGCTTTAAGTAATAAATGCACGGACTGTAATCGTATTAGAAGGATTAAAAGTAATTCTCTCCTACAATATTAAAATGAGCCAGTCTTGAAGGTTTTCGAGTAAAATTAATGCTGCAGGCGACTTGCAAAATTGAAATAATATATGAAAGCCTTGCACTTCAATTCGATTACTTTTATAGCACCAATTTTGACGATAATTCCTGTATAAAAAAAACTAATTTAATAAAATAAAGCGATCCGAGGCACCAGAGGAGGTAATGAAAAAGTTTTTCTAATTTATATGTTATGGTAAAAACACGAATATTATTGCTAAAATACCAATATATTTTAAAAGGGTGCTTATTTTACCAAATTGTGATCAACAACGTAAACCCGACGATGCAAAAACAATTTATAAACTGCTAAAACCAAGATTTAAAAATGTTTTTTAGAAATTATTTGCTAAATTGAAAAATAATTATCTTAATCAGTCTTAATCATTCTACAGTTATCATTAAATGAACAAATAAATAAATAAATATTTGGGACATTTTTACACAGCACTATCTAGTCCCAAAATAAGCAGAGCTTGTACTATGGGTACCAAACAATGGATATAATACTTACATACTTTTTTTTGTAAATACATACATAAAATACACAAGAATTTTACAAGCAAGTAATTTTAGTCAGTACCTACTGGTCAGTACCAATTTCTGTTCTTATTACTGTAATGCGCTTATTTTCCTCCATATCGCAATGGTATTTTGTAGAAACTATTTCCCTTAAAAGGTCCGTCTGCAGTCCACGTTCTGCAGTTTTACAGTTACGACCAGCTGTTACAGAACTATGCAGCAACAATAAATGCATTGTGAGAAAATTTATACTTTCTACGTTATTATAACAATAAAATGTTGAGGGCAATGCAGGTCTAGACCGACGGAATGACCGGCACGTGTAGGGTTGGCACTAAAACTGCTGTTAAAGCAATTTTAATAATAGAATCGCTGAATAGATTGAAAAGAAACTTTTTTCAAAATAGGAAATTCAAAGAAAGATGTCAACTATTTGTTAAAGTATCATTCATATCGGTGGAGTTCCCGAAACCTACTGTTTTTTTCTTTTGTAAAAAAAAAACTATGATTCGGTTTTTATATCATCCTCATCAATGAGTCACACATAAAAAATGTCTGTTGAATGCTTATTGAATGTTAACGAGTGCTTGAGGGGCTTATGTCTAAGTAATCACCGCATAAATTGCAAGATCTGAGTGCCTAGTGTGAGTTTTAAACTTACTCATACGTGAATTTCATTGATATATCAGTAGCGCCCCTGGCGGAAACGAGGAGGTACTACTGATTTATGAATGAAAGTCGACGCATTCCACTGAGTTTTCAATCACGTATGCATTTCAAACTCGGAATAGGCACTCTGTAACCGATTCACTGCAGGAAATTAAAACGAAGATGATAGATGCTCTGGAGATGTGGTGCCGCAGGAAACTGATTGGGATATCGTGGACAGAGCATCTAACAAATGTCTCCATACTCCAAGAACTCAGTATCAAGCAGCGTCTATCGACTTTAGTACAATCCCGCATCCTAAATTTTTTCAACCCTGCACTATTAATGTTTAGCACATAATTTCTAGTGAGCCAGCCCTATAAAAAGTGCAATAAGACCCTTTACATTGTTGTCTTTATCTTATCCTGGCGATAACTGTTACTACTGAATAAAAATGGCTCAACCGTATCCTTTTATAAGTACCTAACTTTATATTAATACTAGCAATGCTCTTGCGGCTATACCCGCGAAAAAAATTTAACATGCTCCGTTAATATTTCCCGTCGTAGGTTTCGGAGAAGAAAAATACGTATTTGTTTATTATTATTTAACTGAAGCGTTTTTATATCAAGTCCCCCCAGGAAGATTTTTCATAGAAACTTTAACACCCCTTTTTACCCTCGCCTCGTTGAGTTTAATTTTCGAAAATTTCAAAAACATGTCATTAATTGATTGCTTTAAAATTACTTATACCGAGTTTTGACTGAATCTCACTACGCAATAATATTCTCCTATATAAAATTTATAACCCAAATGCGTCCTCTTATAGGAGTCATCATCCTCTTTATTTGGGGTCGGCGCAGCATGTATTTTTCTTCTATACATCTCTATCAGCCGTCATCTCCGTGTTCACTTTCTTTCTATTCATATCATCTTTCACACAATCCATCCATGTTTTCTTCGGTCTGCCTCTTTTCTTATAGCCATCCACATTCATGCTTAAAACTTTCTCGTAACATACTCCACATTCCTCCTCATCACATGTCCATACCATGACAGTCTGTTGCTATTTAACTTCTCTGTCACTGGCACTTTCAGACTCCCTCTTAAATATTCATTCCTTATCCTATCCATTCTCGTTACACCACACATTCCTCTTAACATTCTCATCTCAGCTGCATGCATTTGCTTTTAATTAATTCCTTTCCTAATATAATTAAATAAAATTATAATTTAATGTATTTAATTATTTCGTTTCCTTTCCTTTCCTTTCTTTTTTTTTTCTTTCCTTTCCTTTTTTCTTCCTTTTACATTCCGATCCATACAGGACAGCAGGTCTTATGATGGTCTTATATATTTTCCCCTTCAGTTTAGGGGGAATTCGGGAGTCACATGTAGTTCCCGTGACCTGCCGCCATTTCAACCATCTTGTGTTAATTCGGTGCTTGACTGTCTGGTCTATTTCACCATCGCTTTGCAAAAGTGAACCGAGGTACAGAAAGTTGGAGCAGACTGGCAAGGGCACGCCATCTAGCGCAATAGCAACAAAACCGGAGAGAATGCCGAAATCGCAGAACATGTATTCCGTTTTAGTTCTGCTGATTTTCAATCCAACGTTCTCCAGATTTTGTTGCCATTATGCCAATCTACTCCGGACCTCAAGTCCATTTTCACCAACAAAGACAATGTCGTCAGCAAACTGCATGCATCAGGGTGCCTCTTCCTGGATATCCAATGTCAAAGTATCCATTATCAGCAAGAAGAGGTAAGGACTTAGAGCCAACGCTTGGTGCAAGCCTACAGCCACACTGAACGTCCTCTTAAAGGAGTAATTTTGGAAAAAGAAAAGATAAGTATTTCATTATATACTTTAACGATATTTTTTTCCAAGTTTTGAGTGAATCGATCCAGGAGAAAAGATTTTTCATGCAAACTCACCCCTATTTCACCCCCTTAGGGTTAGAATTTCCAAAAATCCTGTCTGTTCTTGATCGCTCACAAAGAACGTCGTCTGTTCCTGTAACTGAAAATAATAAAGTATTTCACTTCACGCTAAAGTTACTGATACGTGTAACAGACGTTGAGAATCCTTTTTACAGGCAAATGGAAGGACTCACTGGAAAGCACTTCTCGTCCCGAACGTGAAACGAATATTTAAATAAATAAAAAAATGGGTTGAGGTCTCACAATAAATCACATGACATAGGGTTCAGGACATTTAATACTTGTTTCGCATTTGTCCTAGAATGGAAATAGAATCACGAAATAGATTTAGGTATATGCTGTGCCACAAACGGATCATCGTCACGTCACGCTAAGATTCGCGTTTTACCCATAGAGTACATTTAATATACGGACATAGAGTTGTCAGCTGACTTCATCTTTAAGCGCCATCTGGTGAGTAACGTCAAAGTTACTAAATAAAACATACAAAAATACATAATTTACTGGGGCCAAAACCCGGGCCTGCCCGGGCACTGTGTATCTCAGTCCGACGCAGGATGTTTCCTGCTATCTATGACTGTATTACAGTTGCGAAATTTAGCATTACAATAAACCGGTCTAAACAATATGAATTTTAAGGATAACTTCGTTCCTGACCGCACACGTTTCATATATTTTTATAATTCGTTTGAAACCAGGGCAAGGCGCCATAGTGTAAAATAAGTAATTAGGTATACTTATTTTACACTGGCGCCTACTTTGTAAAAAATATAGTACGATAAAATGCTATCATTCATACCTTTCTTTTATTTTTGTTTTGTATCTCGTACGTGTTGCAGTTGTTTGTGTTTCATAAAACTGTATTAAAACGGTTATTTTCTTTTAGACCGCGTCATTCACCTCTGTACTGTAATAGTGTTCTAGAATTATGCAAGCAAAATCCCTATAGCAGTCTCATTATTTAAATGAATTGAATTTTCTATAATTTCTGTAATTTTACTGTTTACAAATCGTTATGACGGGTCACAAGGTTTTATTTAACTTCACTTGTTTTTGTGTGTTTGGTGTGTTTTTTTTTTAACAAATCTTGCATGTCCTTTTCAACCAGTTCCTATCATCCGAATTGACTAAAATACTTACATATGTAAACCCGATAGCAATACAATACTATAGAGCCAAGGAACTGATCTAATGATGGAGACAGAAGGTTGACAGCAAAATTCCTTTGATCAGCTTATAAGAGATGCGCGGGCTACTGATTACCGAAAAGTCGTACCCCGCAATTATTTAAGCACAATGTAACTTGGTTTGATATGCAAACAGTAAACCTATAAAAATGCATTCAGGGTGCTGGTGGGGCTGCCGAGATACTGCAGCGCATCACAGATGTTTGCTGACGAGCGAACTGATGATTTTTTTGCAATCATGCGCAAACGCTGCCCTTGAAATCCTGCGCAGGGTGTGTGACAGCCCCAACAGCATCTTGAATACCATATAGGATAGGTGGAATGCCCCCATACTGGAGCATTGGTTACGCTTGCATACCCTAGTGGCATAATATAAATTACGTAAACTATTTTTTTATTAAATTAATCTCAACTCTAAATTTATAATTTACTAACATTAGGTTGTAAGGGCAATGTTTACTCACAAAATGGATACAATTGAACCTTTTTAAACCCAATATACTTGGAGTTATTACTCTTATATTTAGACAATGAGCTGTTGGACCAACGAATTGAAGAATACTAATAGCTGGAGTAGACTCGATATGAAAAACTGAGTACCCAATGTTTTGGCGTCACTTAGGACAGGCCTATGTCTAACGTCTAGCAGTGGTCCATAATAGAAGACTGAGTTGATTAATACCAATATAATTATATATCTTGGATAAAAATTCTTTGATTGAAACTGCTCTTGACACATCTCCTAATAATACATCACCGCTTGGTAAAGGATAATAGCGACATCTATCGTTCTACATGCGAACTACCTACTGACGTAGGAGATGACGTCACAAAACCTGAAACGCGCGTAGAGCTCCTCGTGAAAGAGCTCGCCCGGGAAACTACTACCTACGTACCTACAATTTCTGCTGCCAAACTGACCAAACTGTTATTCCGGTGCGAAGGGTATGAGTGCCGGTGAAATTACAATCACATGAGACTTCCCGTCTTCATGCCTTAGTTTGGCGAACACGTCTTGCCATTTAAGCAGCAGCCTAGCAGCCTATTGCAGTTGTTATGGGCGAAGGCATCAGGTTGACCTAAAGGTCAAGCTAAAGCTCGTTTCGCCATCTTGTACCATAAAAAGGTACGCTATTTATCTGGTATCGCTACGCTACTTATCTTTTTAATATTTTAAGATTTCATATTTTTTGGAACAATGTTCCTTATTGGGGCTTGCGGTACGTGTCATTCAGGAGAAAAGGGAGCGTCACGCTAAGATTTGCGTTACACGCATAGAGTGCCTACATTGAATATACGGACATAGAGATGTCAGATGACCTCACCTTCAAGCGCCATCTGGTGGGTAACTTCAAAGTTCTAGCTAACTATTCAATAAAACATACAATAAAACATGTGGTATCTCAGTTCGACGCATGATGTTTCCTGCCATCTGTGCTTGTATTGTAGTTGCGAAATTCAGCATTATATTGAATCTGCTAAAAAATATGAATTTTAAGGATATCTGCATTCCTCTGACGGGTCCGGAGTTCCCTGACCGCAATTTTTTTTTTAATAGTACTTGTTTGCTCCCCGACCTCCCCGTAATTATATAGGGTACACCTATATCAATTAAAACTTAAACAGCCGTCTAATGAAATCATTTTCCATTGAAACTGGGGATTCGACTTGTACTCAACTAATTGGAAGGATATTAATATAAACTTCCAAGTACCTTTGTCAGAGTTCAGGCCAGGTTTCACAATCCCTTTTTTGTTAACATTCTGGAGTTGGGGGGCTTCTTCACAATTTCAAAGTAGTCTCCAGTGATTTGTACAACATAACAGTTCGAAAACTTTTGTTGAACTATTATAACAAGCTTGTAAGTGCTTATAGGCTGAAATTCAAGGATTATAGTCTGCTTTAGTTATTTCACTAATGCTAAGTTCAGAGCTAAGTACTTTTCATTAGCGCTGCTTGTCGCTTAGTAAATACAAGCGACTTGAATAGTCACTGGTAATTACCACTAGCATCATACTTAGTTTAAACGAGCTTAAGCTTAGTATTAGTATACTTGGGCCGGTATTCATCAACGTTAATTCTCTGACTAAGAAAGAAAGAAAGAAAGAACATTTTTATTTCAGTCTCGGTACAGGCGAGAAAAAATAAACTAAAAATAGTATATTAACAATAAACTTAAAATTTACATGACTGTATGAGACTAAAAAAAGGCCCCCATCTCAGCATATAAACGGTCGATTACTTGAAAAATGTACTGGAATTGTGGGTAAACGGTTGTTTAACCAGAAAATTATCGTTGGTGAAATCAAGCCTTAGTACTTGTCACGTAAACGGCTGAATTTGTGGATAAGTGTGAGTGAAAATGCAAGTCTTAAACATGATTTTATTATTAGTTTAAAATGCTTGTAAAGACTAGTAATAAACGTGTTTTCATCTTATGTCGTACCGTCATCCAGGGACCTTGTACCAATACAATACAATACAATCTCGTTTACCAATAAACGATTATTTATTTACACAGCAATAATAATAAAATACATAGATATGAATAGTAAAAAGGCACTGCTTCTTGCTCGAGTCTGTAAGGCGGGCTCCACACGTTGTCCCCAACGTTGGGGCGAGCTTTGGCCCGTAATTATGCGTAGCGTCCACACGTTGGAGATAATGTTAAGTTTAGTTCCGACGGCTAACTGCCAAGGCTCGTCCCAACGTTCGGGTAAACTCCATTTCCCGATCAACACTTTGGCAAATAGCGTTGGCGCCAATGTTTGGGCCAACGTGTGGAGCAGAAGTAAGGATGTAGGAACGATAATTATGTTAAACAGAACACAGACAGCGGGCTAACCAATGATATTTAAAAGTATATGTACGTCATACTCTAACAACACAAACGAAAAAAAAAATCGTACGCAGCGGCAGCACAATACACATAAACTAGTACAAAGTAAGTAACTTGGTTATTTCAAGTTACTTTCGCATCATAATAGGAACGATTTCTGTACACACACGATACACGGCATTTTAGTTTTTTTTTGGCACCGGTCACGCTCGGCACCTTACCTGACGTGCTTCAGATTCCGAGCGCAAGTAACATATCTGTACTTTTAAATATCATTGGGGCTAACACTCACGAATATTATTTAAAACTGCGTAACGCACTTTCAGACAGAAATTCTGCCAACCTGCCTGCCAGCCTGCTGACTGGCTAATCTTTTTCCCACGGCACGAGCTATTATCATTATGTATCTCATGTCGACACGATAGAAGAAGAACAAGAAGACAGAAAACCAAAATGATAATATGATAATATTTTCTTCTCAAACACAGAACAAATTTTCGTATTACAAAGAAACTAAGTGGGTGTGGGTAATATAATATAATTTCCGCCTTCTGAAAAGCCAGCATCACACGAAACTTTTCTATTTCGTTAGCTGCAGGAAGTGAGTGCCACTTCCACACATTTTGTTTCTAAGAAAATAATAATTAACGTGGAGCTAGGTTACACGTTCTTAGTGAAGTAATAAGCCGTTTGTGGTGTCCAACGCATTACCATGACATAAAAATTTATAACAACACGTTTTATTATTGAAGCGAAAACTTCTTTAGGCGCGTTGAGCGATTTTTGGTAGGGGCAAAACTCGGACGAATAAAAAAGGCGGACGGAATCTTGCTAAACAATAAGTGAAGCATCCATAGTATGCCAAAAAGCCGCGATTACGCAAAAAATCTAGTGTGATGGTAGCCATTGTTGTAGTGTCACAAATAAAATGACAGTATTTTAAATCTGGTGTGTTAAAATGCTTTCGAAATTATAGTGGGTTTAAGAAAAAAAATTGTTTAGTGAGATTCCGTCCGCCTTTTTTATTCGTCCGAAGGGCAAAACTTATGAGTTCGCGTCACCCCACGTCAATAGACATGCGACCAATGAGGATGTTAATTATTTTATTACTTTTAACGCATTTACGCATGAAGTAAGCGCATAGCGTTGTTTGTAAGTGGAAGTTAATTTCGATACCATGAGCGGTGTTCACGATAGCTGAGCGGCTAAAGCACTGAACCAGGAGTCGCAGGTTCGAATCCTGCTCGTGAACGATTTTTTCTTTCCACAATTTAATATATTTATGGTCTGTTATTTTATTTAGTGACCATGACGATTGGTCAAAGGTCATGGCCGCTAAATTTCAAAAAACTGCAGAAGTTTTGCGATAGCTGACTGCAATAATTTTGGCTGTATTGCAGTTTTTTGACACGAGTTGTTGATCTGAAACTGTAGTAACCGTTAATTTCTAATTTCCGAGAGATGCTGTCAAAATGTTGACAAAATCTTAACTGTAGGTACACAAAATGTCAAGAACATTATTTGTCAAATTAGCGCCTCAAGAATTGTTAATCAAAATATTTTGTGCAGTTTGTTGCAGCTGGCTGGATCTCATTAAAAAGAACATGAATCAATGGTTGTTTATCGTGCGCTAGAAAGTGGTGTTTCGCTCTTTTCCCTGTACCTGCATAGTAATTAATATGAAGAAAATTTTGAAATTAATAACTTTATGTGGTTATTAATCTTTTACTTAGCTTAATGACGAAAAGGATACATTTGCGCAAATATTTAGTACCAATGCACTTGTATCAATAATGAAAACGAATAATTGTGTTAATTTATCATGGCAGTTGCTTCTGAGACCTAGACGATAATGTCGTGAAAATTACAAATTTAATTTAAAAATAGTTTTTTTGAATTTGAAAACTACACAATCTACTTAATTATTTTACTAAAACAATGAGTCTAAGACTTTTGTGTCTTTTCATAAGTTTAACAGTGATCATACAAAGCGAATCAGCAAGAATACTAGCAATCTTCCCGACGCCACTCATAAGCTACCAAAGTGCTCATCGGTCCATAATACACGAATTATTATATCGAGACCATGAAGTAGTACTCATCACACCACTCCCGGAGTACCCAAGAGGACAATCACCAGATAACTTGATGGAAATAGACGTATCCAATGTGACAAAAGAAGTCTGGGAAGAAAGGTACAACCAGGATATTTCAAGAAAGGATACTTACAGCAATCAAGGTCTAAAACACGTACTGCAAGTCGCTGCTAAGGTTGTTGAAAAACAATTTGAAGTCCCAGAAGTGCAGAGTTTCATCAAAAACAATGAAACCTTCGATCTTCTTTTGGTAGAAGCCTGGATCCGCCCCACTCTATTCTGGACTTATATCTATGATGCTCCCGTTGTATCTGTCAGTTCTTTTGGTCCAGTTTTTAACGATTACACAAACTTGGGTGGTCCATCACACCCGTGGCTGTATCCAACAAGTTTTCAACAAGATGCCCATAATTTAAACGCTTGGCAGAAGATGGTGTCGTTATATGAGTGCTGGAAAATGGATTCAATGTACAATTCTCTTGAGAAAGAAGAAAACGAAATAGCTAGAAGACTATTTGGAAACGTTCCTCCGTTGAGGGAACAGGTGGAGAGGATAGAGTTGCTGGTGCTGAACATTCACCCAGTCTGGCAAGGAACGCGTCCTGTGCCAAAGAATGTGGTTCATTTGGGAGGGACACATCTGCAGGATAGGGAACGAACAAGAGATATAGATCTAGTAAGTTGATTATTGTTTCTAATATTTTTATGTACGCAGTATACCTTGCACTGTTATAAAAAAATCAGATCTGTATCATCATCATCAACCCATTAGTGCCCTACTGCTGGGCACGGGCCTCTTCTCAGCCGTTAAAGTTAAGGCCTTAGTCCACCACACTGGCCTATTCCGGGTTGGCGGACTACACAAACCAACGAGAACTGTATGGAGCACTCAGGTGTGCAGGTTTCGTCACGATATTTTCCTTCACCGTTAAAGTAAGTGATAATATTTTTTTTATCCACACATGAATTCGAAAAGTTTGTGGTGTGAGCCAGGATTGAACTTAGACCCTCCTGCATGAAAGGCAAGCGCTCAACCGCTAGGCTATCACCGCAGATCTGCATGTATTAATTAATAATTTGGAACATCAAAATAATTTGAGTATTCGTCAGTCACTTTCGATGTTAAGTGCATATACAACATGTTGATCTGTATTCGTGTCATATTTAAGGAGGTGACTATACCACTGATACTGAACCCGAATCAATAAAACACAAACAAACAAATTCCCTCCGTGTGTCGCGTGGGACACAAAAACGATGCATGCGGAACCAAAAAAATTATTCAGGTATTTCCACTCTTTGACAATGCCGCCGATGACTTATTTTCAGTCGTTCGGGTTTGAGAATAAATATTCTCAAACCTATGTGTCTATGACTGCCTCGTTGGTCTAGTGGTTGCAAGCGCGACTGTTGAGCGTGAGGTCCTGGGTTCGATTCCCGGGTCGGGCAAAGTGTTATTGGGTTTTACATTAGGAAATTCTCAGTAGCAGCCCGGAGTCTGGATTTGTGCCCGGTCAATGGCAATAGGCTCGCCCCCTATTACATGGGACTATAACATAACTGGCGAAATGTGGGTGTATTACTACACCTCTGCCTACCCCTTCGAGGAAATACAGGCGTGATGTTATGTTGTTATGTGTCTATGTGAAAAGGGTATTAAATAATCGTAGAAGTTTTTGAAGTATTTTTAGATGATGATGCACATTATTTATCTTTTGTTCTAGAAATATGGCACGGTTACAGATCAACATTTTAAACCATTAAACCATTTATTTTGCCACACATACACAAAATATACATATTACATGCAAAGGTAAGAGGACATATTAATGAGAACACAACATGCATACAACATAATATGTGTGGCAAGGGATCCAGCTCAGTATTTGCTTAATTAATTAATTTTAATAATTATTATTTTTCTTGATTCCCGGGTCGGGCAAAGTGTTATTGGGTTTTTTCATTAGGAAATTCTCAGTAGCAGCCTGGAGTCTGGATTTGTGCCCGGTTAATGGCAATAGGCTCGCCCCCTATTACATGGGACTACAACATAACTGGCGAAATGTGGGTGTACTATACACCTCTGCCTACCCCTTCGGGGAATTACAGGCGTGATGTTATGTTTATGTTTTGTATGTTTATTTTTCTTAAAAAAAAATCTTGTTTAATTTATCGAAAAAGAACGTCATTTTCAAGGTCGTTTTCAAATAAAATTGTTTGTTTCTTAATTTGTGACAAGCTTCAGCTTTTGACACTTGTAACAATTTATAAACATTTATATGGGAACATAAATCATTATAATAAATTCTTAGATTTTCGCGATCACTACACAATACATTATAATAAAACAAGTTTAACCGGATTAGGTACATCGCGTATATTATTTAGTTATGTAATGTTCGTATTATATAAAGTTCTTGGCCTCTTGTGATAAAATAAGGCTGTCAGAAGCCAGTGACGACAAATCGAGGAAAGAGTTTGTAAAAGTAAAAATTACGTCATAACTGAAATTTCAGGAACTAAAAAAGTACTTAGACTCATCCATCAACGGTGTAGTCTATGTGAACTTAGGCACCAACATTCGTTCGGGGATGATACCCGAGGACATACAAAAGAAGCTGATCCGTGTGTTCAGTAAGCTGCCTTGCTCTGTGCTGTGGAAGTGGGATGATGATATCGGTGTACTGCCTCACAATGTGAGGGTCGGGAAGTGGTTCCCTCAAGCTGAGGTGCTTAGTAAGTTCATGTTATCTTTTGGGTAAGATCTCTTTTGTTGTCTTGGCGAGACCACCATACATCAAGTTTAATATAATACAGTATGTAACAAAAACCCTGTTGTTCCTGTGAGCTACGTTATCAGAATCGATATTCATACGTAAGGACACAACTCATTAAGGAAAAACTTTTTTGTTATTTTATCTTAACAGGCTATTGTTTGACCACCTCACCTGATGTCAATTAATTTGATTATTTTTATATATATTTATTGATATAATCACTGAGTGAGTGAGTTTTGAGTGATATAGTCACTTTCAATTTACAATCAATAATGATTTAATATTTAATTTGATTATTTTAATTGAAGATTTTTTCCAAATGAGTTGTGTCCTTACGTATGAACATAGAATAACTATGAATATCGATTCTGATAACGTAGCTTACAGGAACAACAAGGTTTTTGTTACATATTGTATAGATACGCACGGCTATATCAAGCTTTAAATTTCCAGTATAAGGTGACCTCTCATTGTGCGGAAAGCCTCATCAATGTGAGGTCAGCTTATAACGGATATTTATAGCTTGATATGTAGCCGTGTGTACATTATACATACGTATACTCATCATCGTAGTTGTGGCGATGCTTGGGGGAGGCCTATGTCCGGCTGAAATGATGATGATGATGATGATGATACTCATAATTACACATTAATATCAGATTTTATCAATTGGACACTGTTGGACTGGGTACACTGTTCCGTGCTTACAAATCAAAGTTGCATGCGGTAAGGTGATGGAGCAAGAACGGTACTATCCACTGGTCGCAAATTTCTCCGCATTTTGTGCTAGCCAGCAAACCCCTAGTTAGTCTGAGTGTTCAGTAGTGTTTTTACTCTTGTACAGTCGGAAATCTTTCCGGTGAACCACCTAAGGCTAAAATCGCTGGCACTCAATTTTCGATGGCTTTTTTTGTATAGCTTTTCCTTCCAACGCGAGGTCAGCCTTTACTGGTTTTGTACAGCTTGATGTGTAGCCGTGTGTACGTATAATGTAGTAGGATTCGTTCAAGGGATTTTGTCGCCAAAATGTACTACCGGGAAGGATCGTGACCGTACGTGTGATTTTTTTTCCATGATTTTATTAACTCGCTTTTAGTCCTGTCTGTCTGTTCGGTACAAATTTTGCAATCGATTTCAAACTAACTTCCCGATGAGTTATGGACTTGAAACCTTAAACATAGCTCAGAGCTGGATGACAATGTAATATAAACTTACTTTCGTTTTAAAAACGTGGTTGTATAATATTTAAAAGAAAACTTATGTGTATGCAAATTCTACCATGTTTTTGTTAATCCAGTGATGCTGTAGGTGCACCTTATTTTTTTCAGGACATCAAAACGTTCTTCTGTTCATAAACCAATGTGAACAGCAGTCTACAGATGAAGCAATAGCAGCTGGAGTACCAATCCTTGCGTCACCGCTAGCAGCAGACCAGTGGCGTAACGCAGAGCAACTGTTGCGCCACAAAGTCGGGACTGTGTTCGACTTGGATTTGATAAGAGAACAAGAGTTTGCGAATCTAATTCATCATACCATGAGGAATTCGAGGTAGTTTGTTAATGGTATCATCATCATCATCTCAGCCGAAAGACGTCCACTGCTGGACATAGGCCTCCCCCAAGCAACGCCACAACGACCGGTCCTGTGCCGTCCGCATCCAGCGGATTCCCGCGACCTTCACCAGATTGTCACCACGGGCCACCTTGTGGGGGGCCTACCCACGCTGCGCCTTCCAGTACGCGGTCGCCACTCCAGAACTTTACTGCCCTATCGGCCATCTGTTCTGCGAGCAATGTGCCCCGCCCACTGCCACTTAAGTTTGGCAATTCTTCGAGCTATGTCGGTTACTTTCGTTCTCCTGTGAATCTCCTCATTTCTGATTCGATCACGCAGGGACACTCCGAGCATAGCCCTCTCCATTGCCCTTTGAGTGACTTTGAGCCTTCTTATCAGGCCCATTATGAGTGACCACGTTTCAGTACCGTAAGTAATTACTGGCAACACAAACTGGTCAAAGACTTTCGTCTTGAGACACTGCGGTATTTTGGACGAGAAGATATTGCGTAGCTAATGGTAATGTTTTTAATGGTATACAATCGCGAAATCACCTCAAAGTGGATATGACAGTACGATAATAAATAAAACGACGTACAGAGTATCACGTTCTCTGACTGTACACAAAAAATCAATCAAATCCAGTCAATAGTTTACCCACAGGAAATTATTTTAATTTTATTTATTTTGAATGTATAATTCTGCGAATTCATATGATTTTAAACTGTCTTTTTCAATTACTACAAATGATGTTACTTATTATTTCGATATTTTAATACCTATTTATTTAGTAGAAAAATTTAGTTTTTTTAATTTTCGATAAACAACTTATGTGTTTAAAATGCTTATATAGACTAGTAATAACCGTGTTTACATTTATAGTCGTATTGTCATAACCACGTTGTTTATGCCCATAACGACTGCAAAACCACCTAGGTTGGTGCCTAAATGGTACCGCGAATCGCGTGCGCCAAACTGATACATGAACATGACATGATATGACATGACTACATATCTACATAAAGTTCGACTCTCCCCATTCCGGTTCAAGTTCAAAGTTTTTGTTTCAAAAGTTATGAATTTAGTAGCACGGTTGGAAAATGGAACCACATGCAGTAAAAATATACACGAATTGCTGCAAACAATCATAGTGAAGACAACAAAAACCGTGCTCCTGCGTGTACAACCAGCGCTCACGCACACACATGTACCTCAAACCGTGCTCCCTCTTCTCAGTACACATGTCGCGGCATCGACCAGTATAAGCATCGCGAAAGCATCCTTCTGTTGCATGGTGAGTGCGTGAGCGCTGGTTGTACACGAAGGAGCACGGTTTTTTTTGGTTTCACTATGATTTTCTTTCCACAATTTAAATCTTTAGATTTCGGTACGCATGCGTAAATGCGTTAAAAATAATAAAATAATCATTCACTATGACTGTTCGCAGCACTTCGTCCATATTTTTAATGTCTGTGGTGCCATTTTCTTTTTCAAAATTAAACGACATTCTAACTTTCAGCTACTACACTAACATGCTGCGTATGAGCAAGTTGCTGTTCGACGCGCCTGCGCCAGCGCCGATACGCGCAGTAGACGCCATAGAATACGTATTAAGTAACACAGCCGGCCATATTGTATCACCCACAAGACATGTTTACTGGCACCAGTACATGGAGATAGAACTATTATTAATAGTGGTAACGTGTCTCAGTATAAGTACTATAGTGTTGTATATATTTGTATATTTTGTGTTCAAGATGATGGTGAAAAGACTTACAGCAAGAAGAATCGAGACAAACAGCTTTAAGAGTTTTTTGTAGAACTTTTTGGGGAGTTTTGAAAGACTGTAAGATGAAAAAATTGTTTTTAATTTAAGTATTATTTTATTTTATTTATTGAGGGATAATAAACAGCTACAACATAAGACATCAATTAAGGGTTAGCAAATTTGTATAAGGTAATGTTGCAGCCCACTACATTATCCACAGATAATACAATAAAATTAAGCTAAGCAGTACTAGGTGGCCAGTAAAATAACAATAAGTAATATAAATAATAATAATAAGTTACGTTTTTATTCATGCAAAACACATATTAGTGTAGCGTAATAAATAAACATAATAATAGAGCATTTTTGTGTAATACCTACCATCTACTTAAGGGGTCATTATCCTCATAATTATGAACAACTTTTATCATGGGACCAACTTTAAAATCTGGAAATAAATATCAGCTGAAATAATTTTTGTGTTCACACCAATCGACAAAATATAGGGATCAGCTGATAATTTTTTCGCGATTTTAGAGTTGGTCCCATAGTAAAAGTTGTTCATAATTATGAGGACAATGACCCCTTAAGAGGTTTAGTATAAACTAAGAATAAGCTTGTATAAATAAATACACGTCCCTAATCAAAGTGCAGGTCATTATTGCATTTTTTCAGCAAAATTATGTAGATTTCCGAATTCCACGCAAAAGAAGCCGCGGACAAAAGCTATTTAATGTGATAAACACAAATACTTATTCTGTTGCTTTATATTTCAAACTTTAAGCATTGTCTAGTCAGACCGGCGACTCTTGGCTACTTGCTATGGCTGCGGTATACAAGATTAATCTACATTTATATTAGAAAACTTGTACATTTTCTTAGTGACATCTTACCCGATGGGAAGCAATATTGAGGCGATTCGTAAGTACGATTCCTGTAATAATTTCGAGAACATTTTGAATCGAAACAACACGAAAACACGACTGGCGTAGTATCGCGTAAGGGCCGCGGGTAATTTCGATTCCTGTACGGGACAAATATTTGTGTGATAAACATGAGTGTTTGTGTTGGTCAATCACTTGTTTCATCATCATCAGCCTATATTAGTCCACTGCTGGACATGGGCCTCTCCAATGGCACGCCACTGATATCAATCTTTGGCCACTCTCATCCGTTTATTTATTTAAACTTCATGCAACATGTGTACATAGGCGGACTTAATGCCTTAGGCATTCTCTCCCAGTCAACCTTAGGGTGATACAGAGATGACAAGGCAGGTGCAATATTGATTCACGACACAAAACAAGATGAGAAATAAATCACCACTAAAACAATAGATAAACATACATAGGTGTATATATATATAACATACAATAAGTACTAAATATATATAATATTATACTAACGTCGAGGTTAGTCAAAATGTTTGTTATATTTTGATTTAATTGTGCGCGACAAGTCCCGTAAACTTAGGTCAATATACTATTGTAGTCATAGATAAGATACTAATGAGATGATTCTGCCAAAATTTTATCTAGAAAGATCTTCCGAACTTTC
Source organism: Asteroscopus sphinx (assembly GCA_949699075.1). Classification (NCBI taxonomy): domain Eukaryota; kingdom Metazoa; phylum Arthropoda; class Insecta; order Lepidoptera; family Noctuidae; genus Asteroscopus; species Asteroscopus sphinx. The sequence goes on along the minus strand of OX453022.1, from coordinate 10,856,731 downwards.
CTTTTAAAAGAGTCCCGACTGGTGGCAATCCTAAGCTCGAGAGGTAGCTCATTCCAAAGAAGAATTGATTGAATATGAAAGGATGAGTGAACAAAATTAGAGCTATGATAAGGGCAATGTAAAAGACGATTATTAGAAGACCGTAGATTTCTAGTGTGTGTAGAGCATAAATATTGAAAGTGGGGAGTTAAGTAAATCCGTTGCTACCAGCCACATTGCCAATATCATATCGCTGCACCGAGTCTGAGGGCGTCCTACCCTACGTTTACCGATTTGCGATCTCCACTCAAGAACACGTCTACCCCAACGATCAATCAATCGCAATCGACTCTTCGGCTAATGTAGCCGGCACACTGCCACTTTAGCTTGCTATTCCTGTAGATTTTGTCGACAACTTTGGTTCTCTGTCAAATCACCTCGTTTCGGATTCGATCCTTCAGAGAAACTCTGAGCCCTTTCCATAATACATTGAGCTACTTTAAGTTTGTGGACCTACCGTACCGTGAGTGTCCACGTCTTGGCTCCGTAAGACATAACAGGCAGGACGCACTGATTGAAGACCAAAATTTATTTATTTATTTATTTATTATTTACCTAAGTCTTGAGACTCTGTGGATCACTTGTTTCAATCAATCAATCAACTCAGCCTATCGCAGTCCACTGCTGGACATAGGCCTCTCCCAAGTTGCGCCACAACGCTCGGTCCTCTGCCTTCCGCATCCAGTCCCCCCCAGCCACGTTCTTTAGGTCGTCGGTCCACCTGGAAGGGGGGCGCCCTAATCTCGCCCTGGTCAACGTCCGGAAGATCCTCGGTGTAATGGCGCGTGAGCTGGGCTCTTTTGTCGTCATTGCTAGGAACCGCTGGTCTCGCCGTTTTCGTGGAATACAAATGCCCATAGAAGTTTTCGACCTCATCAAGCATCTCGATCTTAGAGGTGACAATTTTGCCATCCGCGGCTTCACGCGCGATCACTTGTTTACCAATTCACAATTCAGAAAGACCATTCTCAAAAGTCAGAGTCCAGCCAGGAGTCAGAGGAGGGGAGGGAGGAGGAGATCTCATAGGTTCCATACGGAAGCTGGCAAGCCAGACTTCTTGCAATGGTCCCGCTACTGCCTATAACCAACGCGGAATATGTCTGCTGGCAACTCGAACAGATATCCTAAGATCTCCAAAGCGATTTGCTTTGAGTAGATATTTGACGTCAGACTCTAATAAGACAATAGAATTTCATAACTAAAATCCTTCCCACTGCCACTGCCTTTTTATTACCAACAAAATATGCTCATAAAGCACATATCTACACATCAATAAGCTTATTAAATGGTGTTTAGGGACAGTGCTGCGATCGTGTACCGTCTACGTGACTGGCATACCAACTGATATTATTGCTAACTATCTGTTATCTACGACTTTGTCGGAATTCAATCCGTTTATTAGTCTCCCACGACATTTGAGGAGTTATCTATAGACTGGGATTTTGTGAGCGAGTATTTACGGAGTTAAATATAGAATTTGTAATAGTTTGAGAATCAATAAATCAATCAATCAGCGTCAGGTATAATACCTGGCACATGCTGAGCTGGACACCCATTTGGTACAATACTGAGACACATATCACACTTTTTTATTGCATTTTTACTTGGAGGTATGTCCTGTGTCTTGTTTTTGTACTAAATAAACGTTTTATCTATCTATCTATCTTCTATCTATCAATAGGGGACTCAAAATATTTACTTTATTTTATCCTGATCAAGTAGGCGGGTCACATTGCTCGCAGAACGGATGGCCGATGGGGCAGTAAAGTTCTGGAGTGGCAACCGCGTACTGGAAGGCGCAGCGTGGGTAGGCCCCCACAAGGTGGACCGACGACCCTGGTGAAGGTCGCGGGAATCCGCTGGATATGGAAAGCGCAGGACCGGTCGTTGTGGCGATGCTTGGGTAAGGCCTATGTCCAGCAGTGGACGTCTTTTGGGTGAAATGATGATGATGATGATGATCAAGTCGGTAACTATAATAGTTACAAGAATCAATAGATTACACAAAATATTGACTTGATCACGAGTGAATGAATTTTCAATAACAAAAATGTCAGTGTTTTTATTAAGATACAACAAAAATCGGTTTTCTGTTATGCTGAAATCAGATCATATCCACAGGCAGCTATTATCTTGTTTAACAATAAGATTATAAGAGTAGCCTGAAGTAGTAGAATAATCGTCAGAAGTTCGATATTATTGGTCCATTATCTAAATTCGGTCGAGAATAAGCCCGAGTGTAGGGAAAGGAAATTGATATTACGATAACAATAACAAGTACCTAATCGTAATCATTATTCCTGCTTATTTTTCTGTTTCTTTTTTGTTTCTTGTTTCTTTCTTTCTTCTTGTTTCTGTTTTTTCGTCTCAGCATTATACAACGTTACTTTTTGTTTACGCGATTTGAGAAAATGGATTGTTCAGAATCACTAGGAGAATCGATTTGGATAATTTTTATATTATGTTATACATTAAACAAAAAAATAATTGAAAATCAATTTGGTTACTATGGTTAAATTCAGTACATCAATGGATCGTGAATAGGTCTTTAAGGTCCAGGATAATCGGCCAGAATAGTTTCCGTGCATCAGGTAGTCCCTGTAGGACATTCTTCACTTTTTCCGCTACCAACTAAGGAACTTTAGCTCTAGAAGCATAGGGATTTAGAAAAAAATACTATCCCAATCGATTCTCCTCGTGATTCTGAACAGTTTCTCTAATTGCGTAAACAAAAAGTAACTTTGTATAATAGTGTCTATAAAGAATACCAATGCTTTTCAAAAATTTGTGTGGCTAGCTAGCGGCCTCAGTCTAGATTTTTGGCTCGGTGTTTATATAATATAATATAAAATGTTAACAGAATAAGTAAGTAAGTAGTATAAGTATAAATAAATAAAATAAATAAATACTTAAATACTTTTTGGGACATTTTTACACAACACCATCTAGTCCCAAAATAAGCAGAGCTTGTACTATGGGTACTAGACAATGGATATAATACTTATATACTTTTTTTTTTTTTTGTAAATACATTCTTATAATACATAAGAAACACCCAGACGAACGCAAACACTTATGTTCATCACACAAATATTTGTGTTCTGTAGGAATCGAACCCACGACCTCGTGATCAGCAATCCGACACTCGAACCACTAGACCACAGACGTCATCATTATACGTTATCATTTTATTTGTATCATTTTATTGTGTTTGTGTTTTATTGATATTTTATTTTGAACGTTTTTTATTACGAGAATTGGCCTTTTGGTGGTATCTTTTCTTGTGGTGTAATAAAGTCAACAGACGGAGGCTGCTTTTTGGTCCATAATTCGCATCTGGTGACAGCTGGGTGGTCTTTGGTTTCTGGTTTTTGAGAATGCCTGGAAGCATTTGGTGATTGTGTAGTCGTAAGTCAGACTTCTGTTTTGTTATTTTTTGTTTTGTTTTGTTTTTTCTACAGCATGACTGAGTGAACGATATTTGGAACGAGAATCAAGTACTAAACATCCTCCTTCAATAAGTCCTTGAACGAGGGGTCCAGTCAACCTGTATAGAGCAAGCTGTAATAATATCTCGTCGTACTACATTCAGGTGGTGATATACCCCGCTAATAGGCAAACCCTTTTGTTACATGAAACTTTTGCAGTCAGCGGAGAGTGTGTCATATAGGTATACCTATGTCGTAAGATAATAGGACAAATCAAATCTTTGCAAAAATCCTAGGAAGATTGCAAAAGACCGGATAATTTGAACCTCAGAAAGATCTTCACTATCATACGAGCTATTTAAGGATCATTGCAGAAATCCCAGATTGTTTAGGACGATTGGAAAGAACGCTGATTGGCGAATCTAAGAGCCGATTCATAACATCTTCATTCTGGTTGGTCAGAACATGGCTCGAAAGACGAAGGAATGTAGCCGTAAGTGATCAGCGCATCCGTCAGTGTATAACATTCATATCAGCCAATCAGCGCTCATAGCGTGAGCGGTTTTTCGCGACTTACCTAAGATAAGCTGGATTTTTGCAATAACAACTCCAACAATAACTCGTATGATTGCAAAAAAAAAACATAGATTCCAATTATCCGGTTCTTTGCGATTATCCTAGGCTTTTCGCAAAGATACGATTTTTCTGATCATCCTACGACATATAAGTATATAACAATAAGTAGAGATAACTATCTCAGCTTAACCCTTTAGGGAAAAATATTATGCAAATAACATCATCTATTCTTATTTAATTCAAGTTCAAAGAAATCCTTCAAACATTCCAATCGGTCCAGCCGGCTGCGTATTTCAGGTTCAGAAGTATTTTTAATTCAGACGAATGGCAATCAAGTTATTCGACTAAGAAATTGTTTTGGGGTGGAATGTGTCCTTTAAACATCCTGGCTTAGGTACCTACTAGGGCTTTATTCTCTATTTTTATCTATACCCGTGGCGCGACCTCTAGACCTCTAGTGCGAATCGAGACAAATAATATAAATTTGTAAAATTTAAAAACCCCGCCACAAGCCTTTCACTTATTCACTTTACACATTCATACATTATGGAATGTGTGACAGTGCTGCGCCGTAGCGGATGTACGCGTGCGCACCCGGCTGCAACTGCGACTACGACTCGTACTTCATTCACCACAAACGGTACTACTCACAGAAATGGATAAAATAGATTGTGATCACAATTTTACTTGCGATTCATGCATGGTAACTTTCCGAACAAACTACAGCAAATATCTGTTTCAATTCTAGGTGTTTGTGTACCTTGGCCTATAAGAAGGCAGGCATTTGGCAGCCGCAAATACAAATAATTTATTACACCAAGCACATGTTTACACAATTGATTATCTAGTTATAAGTAAGCTTAAAAATAATGTAGAAATGTGTCTGCTTCTTAGCATCCGCTGCCGAACTAGACTATAAAAGCCTGTGTTTCAGCATACGGCGCCTCCAACCTTCGGATTTGTGAATAGTTGAATACATTTAACAAAGCCTACGTATAAAAGGACACAGTCCTTCTATTATAAGTAGTTCATCTGAGTACATGGTTAGATGCAAAATTTGTAAGACTAAGATAAATATACACCTACCTACTTCCACGTGTCGTATAAATAAGCCAAAATATCTACTATTTACGTACATTGGCAAAACAAGCAGGAATGTAATTTGCATAGCCGTCACGTCTCGTGCCTAATACCGTGTCTCGCGCCTAATACCGTGTCACGTCGTCTAACCGACTAATGAACGTGCATGTCGCTTCGTGTTCAATCGGAAAACGTAATTCAGTTCACATGTACTGTAGGCAAAAGAGATAATTAAACAGGCAACGCCATAGTTACATTCACGTTTGACGTACCATGTATTTGCCGTCACTTTTTTGAGCTTGTCTTGTTTGAAATTTTACTCTTCTTTAATTTTTTCACTCCGAAATAAAAATACGCTGTAAGATGGACCCATCCCTACCCCCTAAAACCCTCAGCCACCCTTTATTTATACTAAACCCAGCCCATATTCATATTCTTCCATTTTTTTTTAATGCGGCTTGTGTAAAAAAAAACCTTGCGGGATGGAGGGGAGGTCCACTGAACACAACCTCAACTACCCCCTAGCATGGTAGCACGTAACTAAACCCAACCTTAAGACTACTATAGTATTATATTATCTGTGCTTAAGAATTATAAAATTGTCTCCAACCCGGGCTAGAAGCAGTAGGCAATGTATTAAATTTTTAACACTTTTCCTTGCCTATTAATATTTTGTTATGTTGTGTGTTGTGGTTATGTACTTGTGTATCCGTTTTATTTTTGGCCTCATAATTTATATACACCTAAACAGTTGTGCACTAAGTTTACCCTCAGCCTCTTTTCTACACTCACTCTATCGCTCAAAGGTTTGCTGATGTTAAGCGGTTACCTTTGCCCATAACAACTTCAATACCACCTAGGCTGTTTCCTAAATGGTATCGCAAGTCGGTTCGCCAAACTGAGACATGAAGATGGAAAGTCTCATGTGATTGTAATGTTTTGTTATTAGTCATTAAAGTATTACGTATATATTCTATAATAATTGACTACAATAAATATAAGTACATGTAGTAAGATTTCATTCATAAATCACTTTTGAAACTTTGGACAGTGTTTTCGTTGTTTACTGTACCAACGGCCTATTTTTATCTTATATCTAAAAAGACCTACCCTAATCAAATACTAATTTCAGTTCTATCATATTTACAAAGAAAAAATACGTTTACCAATATGTATGTGAACTCCGACAAAAAACCAGCTTCGATATTGTCAGGTCGTCGCAATGTTTACCGAAATGTCCCAGCCGATCAATGCCCAGGTATTTTTGTTTACCTCGCCTAACTTAGTACCTACGCAAATACAATATCTCATTAAAATGTATGAAGCTTTGTTATCACAACTTAACGAGATAATCAGAATAATAAACAATCCGAAATTGTATTTGATTTCGAAGAAACGATAAATATGAATTGTTTGTTTGACAAAGAAGTTTGTTTTCTTTGAAAATACTCTCGAAGCGATTGTTGTAGGTAATAGAATAACATGATTGTTTATTTAAAACGATGATAAAATTTGATAATAATCTTTTCTCCCACTTGCTCGGAAATTGCTTCATTACTAAATCGGCTCTTTTGCGTACGCAACGAAATAACACGAATAAAACTTTGAGTAAATATGTACTACGTACTAGAGACGACACCTCAAAGAAATTTTTTGTAGCACGCCTTAGAGCTCCCGCACTCTCACTCACTTAGTCTGTGCCAGGCCACTTGCCGCAACGTGACGTGACCAAGTGCTCAGTTTCATTACCTAAATATGCCTTCGTGTGTATTGAGATACTGTTCTAACAACTCGAGAAACATAGGTAAAAGTCAAGGAGTGACTTTTCATCAGTAAGTTCTAAATATTATCTTTTAACAAACGTAATTTAATTTAATTGTATCAATTATGAATTGTGGTGACGCGTCACAGAGGTGGCGGCCATGTTTCGGTGATAGTCTAAGCGCAGACGTGACACTATCGAGTTATAATACCAAATGGCCATGTATTTTACCCGTATTTTCTATTAACTTACGGTATTTTTTCGTATTTTTTTTTTAATACGATTTTAGTAGGTTTCTTTTAGAAAGAAGTGTCATCATTAGTGACATTAATATGAATTTAATTAATAGAATAGAATAGAATATATTTACAGTAGAATTCATTTATAACGACTTCGCTTATAACGACTAACCGGTTTTAGCGACGATAATGTTTACTCAAGTTAGGTTTCATAGTTAGGTACTGAGAAAATATAACCGTTTAGTGCGACTCCGGTTTAAGCGAACAACTGCTTATAGCGACCATTATTTATGATATTACGTCCGGTTAAAACGACGCGCAATGTTTTGTTTACACAACCTACGCACCAAAACCTTGGCGCCCCATCTTCACCCCGCCCCGCGCGCTTCACCTCTCTTATTGGCGCGCGTAAATCACAGTTAGTGTTTGTCACCTGTTATGACAAGTTCTTAAAGCTCGACAAAATAGGTTCTGTGAAGCGAGAGTGTTTTACAATTAAAGAAAAAAATTAAATTAAAGCATATGTGATTCCTACAAAATGTTTTATTTACCTTAATAGGAAAATCAAACATTCGCATTTATTGTACATATGTATTCATAAGTTAAGTACATGTATACTTGAGAAATGATCCTGCCGTTTTGTACGTCATCCGGTTAGTACGACATAGTATCGCCGGTCCCTTGAAGGTCGTTATATCCGGATTCTACTGTATTTGCTTAAAAACATGTTATAAAAAGGTCTTATAGTATCTTATAGTGAGTATTGTATTGATGATCATCAGATAATCACTGGGTATTTTCCATACTTTTTTTACACCCTAAAGCATTTCATCGAGAAAGAAGTGTTTACAAATTTAAATCAACATTCACAGAATCAGCCATCAACATTCAACCACAGAATCCATTTAATTCGGGCCATAATAAATCAGTACACAAAAATTAGATTGCACCACGAAGCAAGATTACCATACTAAACACCAGAAACTAACTAAACTTATTTTATTTAAAGGAAATTAAAATATTGTGTTGCAGTTTAATACTCATTTTATTTATACGCCTTGTAGACACAATAGGTACCTACCTATCAAGTAGGCAGAATAAACAGACTGTCGCATCTGCGCGCATGGATGGGCGTGTTTATGTTCTATGCTGACATAAACACGCCCCGCTCACCCCGCGCTTGCCCCGTGGTGAGCAAACTGCGCGATATTTTTTCTTTGTGATGTCGTCTCTAGTACGTAGTACATATTTACTCAAAGGAATAAAACGATACATCAATCGGCTCTTTTACGTACGCAACGAAATAACACGCATTAAGCTAGCAGTTATGTCGCAACTATTTTGACGTCTAAAAAATTGGAATAAAGTTCATAATTGCGTGGTTAAGCGCAATTATGAATGAGACTAATCTTAAATCGTGAAAAAGTAGTCTGCTGTTCCATACATTTCGATCAAATAAAGCTATATATCCATTTATGCATATGATTTTAAATTTGGTCACATAGCAAAAGTGAAACTACCCTTTTCACTTTTTTGGTACCTAATAATAAAATAATGATCTGTTTTCACACCACCATGTGCAAGTGGTGCGCGTCCTTGGTGCGCACGGGCCAGCTCCAATACTGTCCTGGCGATGATTGCTGATTGCTGGGCGACTGGACTGCCCTTACATCAGGCATCGCGGTAACAGACATGTTACTGGGTGTGCCTAAATTGTATAATTATGTAGGTATATCTTGTATGTCTGTTTGTATCTTGTAAAAAAAGGTATTACCTATGAAAAAGCACAGCTATATAATAAATTGCCATCCAATATAAAAAATGTGAGCTCATTTAGTGGTTTTAAGTCTCAACTGTCTCAATATATAATAGAACATGTTTCACCTTCCTATTGAGGTTATGAAACTATTGACTGAGTGTTCGGCGACCATTACAATAAGTTTACTAAAATGAAGCTAAAATGTTAAAACTATTTTCATGTCATCATTTTTGTCTTTTTGAAAATAAATTTCTTTAAACCGATCTTTTATGTCTGTTTTGTTTCTGTATTCATATTTATTTATTTATTAATGCATTTTTTGTTTTTTATTTTATGGCCGTCTCCAGTCATAAATGAATCCATGATAGGTACCTTAATGCAGTAAGAAATAAAACAATGTGTCAATATTCGACAGTCTTTATTGTTATTTTAAGTAATTAGCTAAATAACAATGTACAGCGTCTTATATAAACATTTTACATAGTTAAACATTTAGGAATAGAAATATAACTAAGGCATCAAGTGTTACAAATTACAAGAATAATAATAATCTCTAAGATTTAGAAATGAATCGGTGAGTTATTGAGATAAAAAAGCCTCTTATAATAACATAATACAACAGTATGAGAAAATGAAATAAAGGAATAACAATGAATTTCACTTAAAAAGGTTGAAATGATGGAAAATGGTTCAGATTACCGACCGAATAACGTAGCATGGAGGAATGGCGTTTTAAAGACGGGCGCACATTTTGCCTATTAGATTTTTTGCGATGTGTTTTAGGGTCAAAACATAAAAATGCGAATGTGCTGATTCGCAGTTTTATGTGAATTTGCAACGCAGAAAACTGTGACGCGAATTGCTGCGATGCGATTTCGTGCGGCAAGGTGTCCTTTTGGTCATAGTTTGGGTAACCATGGTAACCATTAGAATGGGCGACGCGAAAAATTTCGCGAAGCATCGTCGTGCGAGCTCGTCTTTGAGTGTACACTCAAAGGAGCTCGTAGGTTACTGCGACGCCGTAGTCGCAACGCAGTTTTGTGTTTCGACCCTTATATGTCAATTTGCAATGAATAAAATATGCAGTAACGAGACTTTGTTTTATTTGAAAAAAGTCTATTAAGAATTATCTTGAATTAGCTGAAGAAGAATTCTGTCTAAAGAAAATTGCTAGTTTTTATTAATGTCATTACTAAAAAACACTAACGAACTCCTTATAAAGTTCTTTAGAATCAAAGATGTATTTAACCTTTTTAGTGTTAGTTAGAAATGTCAATGCTCTTGCAAATTAAATCAATATTCAAAATGAATACAGTTGTGGATAACTTTTGATGCAGACTAATAAATTGTACTGTTATTCAAGAATATTGCAATAAGAAGTCTCATGTAAATGAGAACATATTTCGTGAAAAAATTAAGGCTTACGATTTTATATTTTTATATTAACTACATTCGATATAAAGGATCAGTAAGCTGAAGTGGCAGTGGGCTGGCCATGTCTGTCGAAGGACCGATGGCCGTTGGAGCAGACGAGTCCTTGAGTGGAGACCGCGAATCGGCAAACGCAGCGTAGGGCGCCCCTCTGCCAGGTGGACCGACGACCTAAAGAACGTGGCTTGGGGGGACTGGATGCGGAAGGCAGAGGACCGAGTGTTGTGGCGCAACTTGGGAGAGGCCTATGTCCAGCAGTGGACTGCGATAGGCTGAGTTGATGATATAAAAGTCCTAAAAGTCGACTGTCCCTTCTTAATTTTTTACCTATGTGTCTTTTGTTTTTACTTTCTATGTAACCCCACCTATAAGTTGCTTGCTTGTGTTTATCACTGTGTTTTAAATGTTGCGCGTCTTTAACTGTGACAATAAACTATTTTTCTTTCTTTTCTTTCTTTCTTCTCCAGTTTTGTTAAATATCTGAATTTTGAACTATTTTCCATCACCTTATTTTATCCATGGTCATGGTTGTTATTGAATACATTTGACAGTCTCCAAAGTACCGTTATTTTCTTAGTGCATTACGGCAAAAAATAATATCCAATCTATCCACGGTTTGCCCTACTAGAGATAAAAATTTGACGTAAGCTCCATACAAAATATTTCGAATTTCTAGCTCTAGTAGGATAAATCGTGGATAGATTGGATATTAATTTTGGCCGTTAGTAGTTTGGACCGTTTTACACACACCTGTGCGTCTGTATCTGGGACATCTGTAGTATACCTACAGGATATTTTTTTAAAGTGTGAAAAACTTGCATAGTGGTTCAGTAAGTGCTCCACAGTATCTATAATCGGAACCACATAATTAAAATTCACTTTTAAACAAAACAAAAAAATCAATTTTGAACAGGAGACTCGGAAAATATTGTAGCGCACGCATAAAGGCAAATTTTTATTTTGTTTTAACCTCCTGCCTACATCTGTTCTAACCGGGAGCACTACGTTTCCCCAAAATACGATCCACCGGAAACACGTTTAACCTAAAACTATTCGTCGAACGCATCATTCTCCGATGCAACACTTGGTCGAAAGCACGTTTAGCCGACGCTCCCCGAAAAATTGTTCGTCGAAACACGATTTACCGATGGCTTCTTTTACCGACACACCTTCGGCCGAAAGCTCGTTTGTTCGAATTATGGTTTAGATATGTCTAGGGAATAAAATCCGTCTTTTTTATAATTTTATCAATAAGTAACGGTAAAAATCAACATTAATAATAAAAAACGGATTGGCTACTCTAGATATACCCAAACAACCATTCGAAGAAACGAGCCTTCGGCCAAAGGTGCGTCGGTGAAAGAAGCCATCGGTAAATCGTGTTTCGACAAACAATTTTTCGGGGAACCGTGCGTCGGCTAATCGTGCTTTCGACCAAGTGTTGCATTGAGGAATGGTACATTTGACGAATAGTTTTAGGTAAAACGTGTTTCGGTGGATCGTATTTCAGTGAAACGTAGTGCTCCCGTTCTACCCAAAGACTTTGTACACTGACGTATGGTTCTACCCGTAGAACATAAAAAAATATTTATAGATTGTATTTTAAATACCATTTCAATACAATCTATACATTTTATTTATAGATTGTATTGATTGGCGCACCCTCCCTGAGCAGTCAACCCCGCTACCAACCTGCTGACTGGCCAATCATTTCCCCACGGCATGAGCTGTTATCTTTATGTAGCTCATGTCGACACGATAGAAGAAGAAGGAGATTAAAGTGAATTTTAATAATGTGGTTACGATTAGGCACAGATACTGAACCAAAAGGCAAATTGTCCGCACTCCTTAAAAAAATACCTTGTAAACGGCATCAACGGTGAAAATCTGGAAAAGTCGTACAACGTGCGGCTATCCTACATCAAGGAAAACTTTCAACGCAAAAGTATAAGTGCCGACCGACCGGGCGAGAATTACATCGTTCGTACGATGGTCCTAAGTGAAACTCATTGTATTCACATCTACCCTACGACGTTCTATGACGTTAATAGGAAACTGAAAACAGTCCACGACGAAAATTGAAGGTATGAGGTCGATAATCTGATTTTAACAAGTTTACAAGTTGTTGAAATGAAGTTAACGTAGATGAGAAGTCTAAGGCCCGTATTACAGAAGCTTCCTCAAGTACAGTTTAATTTCCAATCACCTGATCACTACTTAAGGATAGAATCGTTACTTGATTATCGGTCTTATTCCAGAACGGTAATTATAAACTTTAATTCAACAACATAACACACGAATTTGACCTGAAATATAATAGAAATCTCTACTCAAGCATAGTCTGGACCACACTTGAGTGATTTCAGATCAAATCTCTGCCCAAATACCGAAACAGGTGACAATAAAAAACGAAACTAAACTCAGCTGAACTGTGATCAACAAATCTCTGCTTGAGGGACGTTCTAAAATCAAAGCTCAACTCAAAACTAGTTTTAAACAGTGATCAACGCTTGAGTATCGTTCTGGAATACGGGCCTAAGACTGCTTTTGGTCGTGCCTATTAACTTTCACTTGACAAAATGTCTCAAAATAGAGCATTGAAAATGGACTTTAGTTCATTTACACACGACTTTGTTACAATCACAGACATAGTAAAAAAATAGACAAAGTGCTACGAACAATCAAACTGAAGCCAAAAAAAACTACGCTCCTTCATGTACAACCAGCACTCACGTACACACCATGCACCTGAAGGATATTTGCTTTCGCGATGCTTATTCGACGATGCCGTGACATGTGTGAGAGGTGTGAACATGGTTTGAGGTGCATGTGTGTACGTGAGCGCTGGTTGTACACGAAGGAGCATAGTTTTTTTTGGCTTCACTAGATTCGCAGCACTTCGTCTATCTTTTTTACTTTGTCTGTGGTTACGATTTATATTAACTATATTGTAAATAGATAGATGGCTGAAAAGTACCGACACAAGTCGCTTCATCTATTCCATATTTAGAGCCCGAATCATCTTCCCTTCAATAATATTTAAGTCTACAGTTAGACTCCCCACTAATTTGTTCAACAGCTTTGTTCTCATAAACGAATCGATATTATATAATAACCAAGATTGTCTACAAGTAGGGCTGACATTTGTAAAATCTAAATAAAAACAAACTTCCAAACTTCTTGTCCTGTTCTGGTAGGTACTTAACAAGGACAGGACAAGAAGTTTGGAAGTTTGGGTTATTTTAAGTATTGAAGTTTGAGTTTAACTTAAGTTTCGAACTGTGGTTTATTTTACTTAAATCCATCAGGACTTGAGCATGAATGTATTTCATTTGAGTGTCTTTAAACCAATTTTTTGTTGAATCCCGGATTTTTTTCCAAGGGTCAGCGCATACTGACGGAGTTACACTCAACCTCAATCCTAACACTCAACTTGTTTTATTGGACTCCGGAAGTCCGAATAAATTCCGGATTCAAAAACCCGCGTAAACATGTTTAAGCTTAGGATGAATTTAGGGAAATCCGGACGGACGACAGCCCTATCTACAAGACAATGTTCTACGTCATAAAATATTACAGTTCCATCAGCCTTGTTGACCTTCACGACGCCATCAATCATACCACACTTATATCTGATGTTATGTGACGCAATTTCAAGTGCGTAGTTCTCGTGTATTAAGACGCAATTGTTCGACAGTTCAATTTAGATTATTATATCAGTGTTACCTTTTGCGTGGGAAATAGAACTAACATTTAATCGATATGGTTAAAAAGAAGATAAGACTACGATATTTTCTTCGTTCGATTGTCAGGATAATAAACACAAAAATATCTGAAGAATGAACTGCCATGCAGTTGCATCCATTGAACTTAGGTATAATAACAAACATGAAATGGGTGGGTAACAAAGATATTTAAAAGTATAGATATGTCATACCCTAACAAAACCAACGAAATATATGTTCCGTACGCAGCACAATAGACATAAACTAGTGCAAAGTAAGCAAGTTAGTTACTTTAAGTTAGTTTCGCGTCATAATTAGTACACTTTCTGTACACAAATGACGGCATTTTTGTATTTTTTTTGTCACACTTCACGCTCGGCGCCTTACTTGACACGGATTAATAGAATAACGTCCTAATTAGGACGTTTACGGGTCTTCAGATTGCGAGTGCAGTAACATATCTGTACTTTTAAATATCATTGGTTGATAAGCATTATAAATAGATCCTAGCACACTTCGAACCGTATCAAAAGGCTTATTTACACCCTGATTAATACCAGCGATTGGCAAATAATTTCGCGCACTTTTACTGATCCAGTTGTTGCCTACTGTTAAAAATACCAAAAATATTTTATTATTTAAAAGAAGAAACATAAACGACAAAATAGTTGAAAAAATAAAATCTATGAAAAATGCAAGAGTTAATTAAGTTAGTAAACAGTTTTTAAGTTTTTGGAGGGAGCATTTTCTGTCCTTGTCGTGCTAAACGGATATTGTACAAAGATATGACAAGTTACTATAAAGGTTTTAAACAATGACGTCATAGTTTGATAGTGTATCTATGTCTAATGAACTTTAAATCGCTCATAACTTGGACATTTTATTGAATATTTTAATGGTTTTTTCAGTGTTGCTTATTTTACTTGAAAACATTTCGAGATTTCTAATAAAAACTACTTAATAAACAAAAATTAGTCACCTTTCCTATTACTCACACTAATCAAGGTATATACGAGCCTGTGTTATGATATGACTTACATAATAAAATACAAAAGTAAAAAATCACATACAAAATACTCCACACTTTCATAATTGACTCAACATGAGTCGTTAAAAATGTCGAAATTCATTCAACAATTTGTATTTACGTACATTTATC
Source organism: Asteroscopus sphinx (assembly GCA_949699075.1). Lineage (NCBI taxonomy): Eukaryota > Metazoa > Arthropoda > Insecta > Lepidoptera > Noctuidae > Asteroscopus > Asteroscopus sphinx. Next base: position 10,841,533 of record OX453022.1, on the reverse strand, counting down.
TATTTAAAACATATATTTATGTAAATAGCTATCTATTTACATATAGTGTAAATAATGTAATCTGTATATTATTTTAGAAAATAATATATATAATTATTGTTTGTGAAGGCACCGCTATTTGTACTGCTTAATATAAAATATGTTTTAATTATAATAACTACATTTTTATTTACACTTTTACACTAAAAACTACTTATTTACATGGCACATACTTTGATTTGTCGTACAAACTCCTTTTAAAATTAAATACTAAAATACACTGGGGGTAGGTTATTTTTACATGTTTTTAGTAGAATGGCACTGGATTCGTTACCTACGGCCTATAGTTTAATCACAATACTTATTAACCTAACATTTTCATAGAAAAGTTATCAACGACTCGTCACTAATAAATGATTTATGAAAAATCCATGTTCTCACCATGGACAAATAAAAAAGCAGACGGAATCTCGCTAAACAATAAGTGAAGCACCCATAGTAAGACAGCTCGCTTAAAAGTACGGGCTGGCACGCACACATTCGTACCCATAGTAAGACAAAAAGCCGCGATTACGCAACAAATCTCGTGTGACGGTAGTTATTGTCGTAGTGTCACAAATAAAATAACAATATATCAGGTGTGCTAAAATGTTGTCGAAATTATAGTGGGTTTAGGAAAAAAATAAGTGCTTCCATCTTTTCTCAGCGAGATTCAGTCCGCCTTTTTTTATTCGTCCGAAGTTCTCACATTTTCCCATTTAAATAATAAACACGCAATTTACATTGGACCCGTCTCTGATGCAATACCGTTGTCTTTAATTTCATAGCACAAAATTGATTTAACTAAACTCACAACAATAACATTACCCTCCGATTTTCAAAAGCTGATCAATTCAAGCTATTGTCAAAATGTTAACTGCTATCATTAGCTGGTGGATAATCACAACCAATCACAGCAGTTTATGTGAAAAGCTCATCAGTTTATTTTTACGTTTCAGCGTTTCGAAACATTGGGTTACACAAACTATCAAAATAAATTTTAAACTCACATTAATAACTTCATGAAAATTTTATACAATATTTTAGTAAATACAAAAGTAATACATTATATAAAATAGCATACGTAGCATTGTCTGTACAATTAAATAACTACAGCACGATAAACGAAAAAATAATACATTAATAAACTATATAATTAAAATTCATTCAAATCAATTAATCATTCCGAATTATAAATTAACTAGAATGGAATTATATATCATAATTATAACTAGATATAAACTTCAACTGACATACCTATTAATTACATCGTAATTATAACTGTAATCAGAAAGATACGAGACTTTGTTATCAAAAGCTCATCGTACACCAGGTATTAATTTTTTATAATTCATAAATACAAATAAAATAATAATTACAAAATAATTTGGAGGGGTACAAACCACTTAAGAGGCTGACAACACCTAAAAAAACAGACCTCTGCGGTCACGGTCATTTTGTACAGAACCGAAATAGAGGCAACGAGAGGAGGGACGACGGGTGCACCGCTCAATTTGAATGAAAATTAACATTGTTTTATTTATAAAAAACCAAAACTTTTTTTGAAAAACAGAAACAACTATGTTTTAGATTATTGTCTTTCTTAAATGTCTTCTTTATTTCATTTATAATATTTTGTAAATAAATAAATATTTTTGGGACATTTTTACACAGCACCATCTAGTCCCAAACAATGGATATGATACTTATATACTTTTTTTTTGTAAATACATACTTATAATAACTAAAATCAAATAATAGAGATTTTTTGATCTAAAGCATGTTTTAAGAGGTTAGTTTCCATTTTTTTTCTATAGAGAAAACTTCAAGAAAACGTGCTTTAGGCACAATATAGTTTTAGAAAATACGATCTGATTAACATTTTTTTTTTCATTCCCACAAACTGAAAAGATACAGCTTAAAATGTTTTTAAAAGAAGGCTATTTGGCTGTTGTCAGCCTCTTAGTGGAACAAGAATAACGTTTGGATCAATCAACTTTAGACAATTCATATGCTGATTCTTCAGAGATTCCGTATTTTGAAATTGCAAGGAACTATAGTTTCGGCATTTTTTTTTTTATAAAGACACTGGTTAAGTCAAGTCACACCTACATTAAAATTATTTTCTCACTACTATGTTCATAAAACGCGTCAATGAGTTTGCACTGACGAAACATTCACATAAAAACATGTTGAAAAGTCAGTTTTCTGTCAATGTATCGAATCGCGTTCGCATTATCACACAACTTGTTGAAACGAAACTTGTTTGACATTTCATAGTCTATTGACATGTTTCACAATTAATTTCGATACACTTCAAAGTATCTGCTTTCGGCCATACATGTTTACCGACCTCATTGGATAACACAAAAAACGAGAATTATACAAGTTTTGACACATGATTAAGCATCAGTGCGAACGTCAGCCGTGACAAATCTATAGACAAACATGTCAATGTATAAGTTTTTAGTCAGTGCAAACACAGCCAACAACAAATCTTGAAATCTGTCAAAGAATTTACCCAGTTTTCTGCAGCGCGAACGTAACAAGCAACAAAACAAGTTGTGACATTAGTTTCATATGACAAGTTTCGAGACATTACATGTTAAATGTTTTTTGGTGCAAACCCACAGTTACTGTTACAGTTTAATTTCTTCAAACCTACGTAAATTTTATTTAAGACTGATACAGTTTAAATTACAGATATTTTACCTCACGAAAGCGTGTGAGCTATACTTGAGTGCGTGTGTACATGCAAATTGTCTTTGTGTGCGTAAGCTCGGGAGCGCTCAGTTTTGGCCGAGTTTTGTACTGAGCGTGTGTCTATACGCATTACAACTACAAGTATGGCTCACCCGCTTTCGTGAGATAAAACAACTGCACTTTAGTATTATTTTTACTGTGACACGGTGTCATGTCACCGTAGATTGTGATGAATTGAAACAGTAGAATATCATCTACTGTTTTGACTCAATATATTCCCTAAAGTCGAAACTTTAAATAAACATACTTCTAAAGTGTGACACTGACGATGCATCCAAGAGTCCGAATGGCGTGGCCGCATTCCAAAATATGTCCGTGAATGTTGAAAACGTTTTTTGTAAGTAGTCAGTAAAACGACGTCCGAATGGATAGTACATCGTCAGTGCCCACCTTTCAAAAGCCTATCACAGGCATTTATAACACACAATTGCTCATACATAGCCTTAGAAACGGTATAGAACATACCTTTTTTATTTTTAAAGTCCAAACTTTAAATTAACGCACCATCTTTAACAGTCTATCACAGGCTTTAAACACACAATGGCGACGCGAACTTAAAACGAATACAGGTGAAGCACCTCCGTTGATACCAATCACAACCAATCAGAGCGCGTTAAACTGACATTTGCAATTCCTTTTGACCAATGAAACTGCTTCGATACCAACGATGGTGTCACCATTACTTCTTCGGCTTCTTACCCCACTGTAAATACGTAGCCTTAAAAACGGTATAGAATAGAAAATACCTTTTTTATTTTCTTCAATAGAATTTGTCCTCTTCGACGTCCAAATTATTTTTATTATTCGGCTGGTTGGAATGTCTTCGCAGTGTGCCGAGCGAGTCGTATTCGTTGGCGATGGCTTTCGGGTACAGCTTGGGGGTCGTCATGGCCGTATTGTGGTTGTTTGCGTTGGATATGTTGTTGCTTTTCGATAGGATGATCCCGCTTGTACCGCCTATGCCAGTGAATGAGGGCTGGCGTTTTGCTTTGCGTGGCTGTGGAAATTGGTGTTGTTAGTTGAGTATGAAAATCACTTATGTTAAGTAGGTGAATTGAAGACAAAAAATACATAATCAGCCCATTTTTTTCCCACTGCTGGACACGGGCCTCTTCTCATAAGAAGGACTTATTGGTTGACTCGCACGAATTAAACTCGCACTGAATGAGTGAATCGACAAATTTAAGGGGAATGTAACAGCCAAGTGGCGCCCCCAACAGTAAAAAACAGATTACTCGCTGAATACATCATTTATCGAAAATTCGTTTTTAACGAGGAGTACAGGTACTGTAGTTTCATCAGAAACTATTAACTCTGTAAAATATAGTCTAGTTCGCTGTAGTTGTAGATAGAAAAATGCCAATGTGGCCGTTTTTCGCACTTTTCTATCTACAACTACAGCGAACTATAATTTAAAAAATAATAATAATAAAATAATTATAATAGTATAATTTTCTGATTATACTACAGTATCTGTTACTACCACTATTACCTGTACTTCAATCGTTAAATTTTTTTTTTCGATAAATAATGTATTCAGCAAGTAATTTTTTTTTCACTGATGGGTGCGCTTGGCTACTACATTCCCCTTAAATATGAATATTTTTTTAGTAGTCGAGGCATACGACGATAATTTATTTGCGAGCGAATGGACCACTTAAGAAATCCATAGTAGGCTAGTGGCATACATTGTATTTTACGAAACAAACTTAGAAAAAAGTACAGGAGTCAGTGTTTTTTTGTTCTATAAAATACAATGTGTGACACTAGCCTACTATGGATTTCTGAAGTGGTCTATTAGCCCGCAAGTAAATTATCTTCGTGCGATTCGACTACTACAAAAATTATAATACCTATTTAATTGTGTCGATTCGCTCGTTTAGTACGAGTTTAATTCGTGCGAATCAACCAATAGTCTTACGGGAAAGAGGACTGGATTTAAAGCTACATGACTGTATATTGGTATATTATAAAAAAATAATTTTCTACTGATTAACAACTTTACTATATTCAAAATACTCACGACTTCTTTCAAAGGCACAGTGACGTAACTGTTCTGTTTGGCCGTGATGTAATGAGGACTGGACGGCACCCGGTTCTGTTTGTTCCAAGGCATGCGGGTCCCACGGCGCTGGCAGAATATCACGCCAGCCAGGCATACTAGACAACCTGATAATAGAATAAAGTTGCGTTAAAGAAGAAAAAAGAAGTTAAACAATTATTTTATTATTTTAAAAGATTTACGCATGCGAAGCGAAATATAAAGATATCAATTGTGGAAAGATAAAACTGGTGTACTGAGCCAGTAGTCGCAAGTTCGGATCCTGCTTGTGAGTGCTTTCCACAATCTTTATACCTTTAAACAAATTAATAAATTACATTTTTACGCAGCACCATCTAGTCCCAAACTAAGCAGAGCTTGTAACTATGTACTAGACAATGGATATAATACTTATATACTTTTTTTTGTAAATATATAAGAAACACCCAGACCAACACAAACACTTATGTTTATCACATAAATATTTGTATCCTGTGGGAATCGAACCGACGACCTCGTGATAAGCAGTCCGACACTCGAACCACTAGACCACAGACGTCAACGACCGCCGACATGTTTATAACCCACTCAGAAATCATAGGGCGCCCCCTTCTTGTCTAATATAATAATGCATTCAGGGTGCTGCTGGGGTTGCCCTGATGCTATAAAGCGTCAGGGATGTTCGTGGATGCTCACGCAGATTGTTTCTATGCAGTCATGGGGATGCGATGCGCATCCCTGGTCCGTAGGCTTCGGCCAGCCCCAACAGAATCCTAATTATGTTGGCTAGCAGATCAAACTGTGCATTTATCATAATCATAATCATTTATTTAGCATATTCAGTACAGTAAATTTATTTGGTGCCCCGACTCCCGAACTAGGATGTCCTGTGTGTCAGGAGTCAGTACATGGGATTATGGATAAAGAAAAGACATCAAATTATATGATCTAAATACCAGGCCCCTCAGAAAGTATTGCGAAAAAAAGTTTTTATATATGGGAGACTGGCCAGTTATAATGTTTTTCGAAAATATGATTATTTATAAGTAAAAATAAGTAAGTTCCAATTTCAAAATTTCCCTCCACATTTTTTGCGAGTTAATTCAAAGTATTGTGTCTCACTGAAATATGGATCTGCGCCGGGAACATTTTAGAGCTATGATTTTATACGATTTCAAGTGTCGCCTGAAACCGGATGAATCGTACGATAGACTTCAAATGGCATTCATGGATGAAGGCCCTTCCAAGGCAACCGTGTATCGTTGGTATAACGAATTCAAGCGCGGTCGACCAACTTTGGGGGATGACGAAAGAAGCGGTCGCCCTTTGATGGCTGTTACCGAAGAAAACGTGCTAGCAGTGAAAAATTTAATCCAAGACAATAGGCGAATTACATATCAGGAGATTCAACACATATTGAAGATTGGATCGGGAAGCGTTCACGAGATTCTACACAGCCATCTTCGCGTGAGGAGGATAGTATCACGCTGGGTGCCGCACAACCTCACCGATGCTCAGAAGCAGGCCCGGGTGGAATGGTGCCGTGATATGCTTAACAAATTTGAAGCAGGCTCGTCTCGGCGTGTTTACGACATCGTTATAGGTGATGAGTCCTGGATTTATCAATACGACCCAGAAACCAAGCGCCAGTCGACTGTTTGGGTGTTTCAAAATGAGCCAACGCCTACCAAAGTGAAGCGATCTAGAAGCGGGGGTAAGATTTTGATCGCTAGCTTTTTTAATTTGACTGGCCACTTGGTATCAATTCCCTTACGGGATCAAAGAAGCATTAATGCCGAATGGTATACCACCAAATGTTTGCCAGAAGTTTTCTCTGTTATAAGCAACAAGCGACCAAACACAGGGCTCCGCGGGCTACTGCTCCACCACGACAATGCACCTGCGCACACCGCACTCAAAACGAGGGACTTCCTGGACAGCACGCCAGTCAAACTCCTGGGTCACCCTCCTTACAGCCCTGATCTAGCACCGTGTGACTTCTTTTTATTCCCAAAAATAAAAAATCAGCTCAAAGGGATACAATTTTCGTCGCCGGAAGATGCGCTGGCTGCGTTCGAGCAGGCTGTAAACGAGGTGTCTGCGGCGGACTGGAAAAAGTGTTTTGAAAACTGGTTTAGGCGCATGAATCTTTGTATAGAGGCTGGTGGAAAGTACTTTGAAAAGATTTGATAAAAATATATGTACGTATAGAACAATTTTTTTTAGTTTCGCAAAACTTTCTGAGTGTCCCACGTACAAACATAAATTCATGTAACCTAATAAATTTTGAAATTAAATTAAATTATAAGTCATTCATATAAATTCAATCAAAGATTTATTTCATATATTTTAAGTCTTATTCCACATTCTGAGGTCTATTAAAAGATTTGTAATAATACATCACCAAATATGATTAACCTATTTAGAACAATAAAAACCTTTAAATAATAATCCAAAAAATGTGGTCAAGATGTGCCTTAACCATTTTTGTGTTCCATCCTTGTCAAGGGGAGTGCTAACCGTCTCTCCTTTCAATAGACACGATAAACTAATTCGAAATTGTGCTTATATACAAACTCGATTAAAAACTTTAGTTGCGTGATGTACAATTTTATGCTACAACTCTTTATAACTTAATATAATTAAAAAAATACATTACATAATACATAATAAAATATAAAATCTAACAAATCATTACCATAAAGTGCAAAAAAATCTAAAAATAAATGAAATAACACCAAAAAAACAACATTGACCTTGACTACATGCCCACCAACGCCATCTAGTATCACTAAAATAAACTAAGTAATTTAAAAAAAACTCACCGGCGGCGAAGGCACCGACCACGCAGCCTATGATGCTGCCTAAGCTTAGAGTTGCGTTGTTTTCCATGGTCACGAATGATGCCATCTCAACGTTCTGGCTGTAAGCTGGCATCGCGTGCAGTTCTGTTAGGAATAACAGAGAATGTTAACATGTTAAACACTACAGACTGGCCTACTTGTCCGGTTCCAACATGACCCAAAATAGAATCGTTTTAATGGTAGGATTTTTTGTGTTATAAATGGACTCTGAAGCATAATTACCCGACAGCTCCAGAACGAGGGTAATGTTTTTTGTACCAGTTTTTGCTGGTAGTTATCAACTTAAAAGAAGATCTACTATGTAAAGCTACGCTAAGCTCGCTTTGACTAACTGACATCGCACAGCCTAAACCATTGTACCTAGAGATTTTAATATTCAAATTTGGAGGAAATATACCTCAAGTATGGAAGGGTTAAGGGATATTTTGAAACTCAGTCTCCAAAGGGGTAGAAAGGGGTGATAAAGTTCGTATGAAGAAAACAATGTAGCGAAGCCACCGACAGGCAGGGTCATCTAATAAAATACAGCATGTTGATCTGTATCCGTGCCATATTTAAAAAGGTGACTACACCACTGATACTGAACATGAATCAATAAAAAGATCTAATTTTTTTATATATTTTAAATACCTATTTGTAAACCCCCAAAAAAATGGGCAGAATTTTCCGCCCTTTGACAATGCCGTCGGTGACTTATTTTCAGAGTCATTCGGGATTTATTCTCAAACCCTCGCTATGTTTCTAAGTGAAAATTTGGTTATTAGATAACCTTAGAATTTGTTAAGTATTTTTAGATGACATAGTACATTATTTATTATTGGCTCTAGAAATATGGCACGGTTATAGAACAACTTGTTATGAAAAACATCTGCTCACCATTGTCCATATCCTGGTCATCATCAGCACAGCGAGCCACCTGCAGCTGCGCCCCCACACAGGCACCGGCCAGACACGCGCGACTGCGCACGCGCTCCCCGCCCGTGCACTCCCCCCATGTCCCCCACTCTCCCCAACCTGCGTCTGTGTCTGGAACAAGAAGACAACGTACAGTATGTATTTCAATACACATTTGTTCTGTCTCATCCGTTTTGTTGCTCTCTGTGCCTAGGAGTGCAGGTTATGCTGTCAGTCTCGGTTGCCATACCTACGAATATCTATGGCAGTCGTTACGTGCCGTTAGAAGCCGGAAATTCTGACAACTGGTCCAACATTCCTCCTAGGGTCTAACCTTAGGATGTCGGTATTACCCAGTAATAGGGTTGCGGGGGTCTGATGGCAGTCGCTTCGTGTTAAATACTGATGTTCTGCCGCATCTGGTTACACTGAGGTCTACCCCAAATAATCGGGAAAAGGCTCGGAGAAAGAATTTTTCTCCCACTTGCTCGGAAATTGGTTCATTATTTAAAAAAAATACACCAACCGCCTCTTTTCCGTCCGCAACGAAATAACACGCCAGCAATATCCAACACGATAATAATATAAATTGCTGGACGGTTTTTATTTTCTAAATTATGCTAGCGAGTTTTTTAAGTACACACTTACATAAATAAGGTTTTTTTAGGTAGGTACAGAATATTTATTATTATAAAGGCTGAATGCGGTTTTTTTTTCAGAACTTTGAAAATAGAACAAGAACCGCGCGCGGACGATTTGGCGCGAATGAAAAATAGATTTGAATTAATTTGTGTATTGTTTCCACGCAACTCGGCCGAAACAGAAATTAACGGCCTCATTTAGTTTAAAAGGACTCTGCTAGCGTCTCTTCCTTTCAATCACTTCGGAAGTTCGAGGCAAAGCCAATATTACTCGGCCGTCAATTGCTTCATTTCAGGCCTCGACACTCGACAGTAATATACCTACCATTTCTGTCCTATTACTATAACAAGCACTAAATTTGATTCATCATCATCATCATTTCAGCCGAAAGACGTCCACTGCTGGACATAGGCCTCACCCAAGCATCACCACAACGACCGGTCCTGTGCCTTCCGCATCCAGCGGATTCCCGCGACCTTCACCAGGTCGTCAGTCCACCTTATGGGGGGCCTACCCACGCTGCGCCTTCCAGTACGCGGTCGCCACTCCAGAACTTTACTGCCCCATCGGCCATCCGTTCTGCGAGCAATGTGCCCCGCCCACTGCCACTTAAGTTTAGCAATTCTTCGGGCTATGTCGGTTACTTTCGTTCTCCTGCGAATCTCCTCATTTCGGTACAATGCTCGATGACCTCAGTAGAGCTTCTGATAGAGTGGGTCTTAAAATGAATATGGACAAGACAAAGGTTATGTGGAATTCCCATATAGCACCCATTCCCGTAAACATCGGAGAATCTACACTCGAAGTTGTTGACGATTATGTATACCTAGGACAAACTGTCCAGCTAGGTAAGTCCAACTTCGAGAAAGAGGTCAATCGTCGAATCCGACTCGGTTGGGCAGCGTTCGGGAAGCTACGCAATATCTTCTCGTCCAAAATACCGCAGTTTCTCAAGACGAAAGTCTTTGACCAGTGTGTGTTGCCAGTAATTACTTACGGTACTGAAACGTGGTCGCTCACAATGGGCCTCATAAGAAGGCTCAAAGTCACTCAAAGGGCAATGGAGAGGGCTATGCTCGGAGTGTCCCTGCATGATCGAATCAGAAATTTGATTAACTCGTTAAAATTTACTGGTGAGCGTGGGCCTCACATGATCACTTCTTTATAAAATCATAGAAAATGTCGTCATAATCATTTTACAGATGCAGTGGATCATGTAATAGCACATTGCCATGTAATACATTAAGAAACAGGAAAATAAAGGAATGAAATTTAAACCAACTTTTTCTGCCACACGTTACAAAAGCAACCTTAAGGGGCCTTATCAGCCAAGTGGCGCCCCGAACAGAAAAAAAATAAAAATTCTCGCTGAAAACATAATTTATCGCAAATTCGTTTTTAACAATTGAAGTACAGGTACTGTAGTTTAATCAGAAACTATTAACTCTGTAAGATGTAGTTGTAGGTAGAAAAAATGCCAAAAGTGGCCGTTTTAATCAATGTTTTTATATATTTTTTACTGATGGGGGCGATACTTGGCTGCTTCATTCCCCTTAAGTGCTCTCAACCAGAGTATTAAATAGCAGTGAATTTTGTACAATAATGAGTGATATGCAAGAACAGGACATAACAAGATCTAGATAATATTTCTATGCCTATAACATACCTTGACAGTTATTGACACAGACGCGTCGTTCTAGCGCGGCGCCTGCGTCTGCGCAGCCCTCGGGCGACAAGCACATGCGCGTGCGCGTCCTGTGCCCGGCTGCGGTGGCGCCGCCCTCACTGCACTCGCCGCTGCACTCGCTCCAATCAGTCCAACATGACCACTCGCCTAGACAAACGACCAAAGACCATTTTATAGTATCTTGTCATTTATTTAAAGTTACTTTTATCTACACTCGTATCGTAAAATTCGAATTATGAACTCGAAAGTAATGTCATAATGACATACTTCACGCACATACACCTGTAATGAATTTAAAAAGTTTTATTACGATACAGTTTGCTGAACAAAACAATGCGGTAATTTAATTTTTTTTCCATAACCGCACACTTCAGCCCAACTAAGGAGTTTTTAATGCCACTTCGACCCAACCAAGGAGTTTTCAACCCTTTTTTTTAGCAGTCGTACAGTTTGGCACCAAAGAGTACACAAAATTCAGGGTGGCGCTACTAGTCATACATTGAAAAAATGTATAGTTTAAAATCGCGTTTTTAGCAGAACTTTGGATTTTCATATTATTTTAATTATATTTAAGTGTTTACAGGCATATTTTTGGTATGATAAAACAGAGATTGACGGAATCCTGAAAAGGATAGAAAATTAGTTCCGATTATAATGTTTTCTGACTGCCTCGTTGGTCTAGTGGTCGCAAGCGCGACTGCTGAGCGTGGGGTCCTGGGTTCGATTCCCGGGTCGGGCAAAGTGTTATTGGGTTTTTTCATTAGGAAATTCTCAGTAGCAGTCCGGAGTATGGATTTGTGCCCGGTTGATGGCAATAGGCTCGCCCCCTATTACATGGGACTATAACATAACTGGCGAAATGTGGGTGTACTGTACACCTCTGCCCACCCCTTCGGGGAAATACAGGCGTGATGTTATGTTATGTTATAATGTTTTCGCCAGACTATATTTTATTATCTGTGTTGACGAGCGCTAGGGCGCGTGCGCGGCCGCGCGCCATGGCCTACTGGATTTGGCTTTGGATTGGATTTGTTACCAAGATTTTGACTTTGGTATTTTATTTAAAATTGTATGAGTTTAGATAAAGTAATGTATGAAACAGACATAACTAGGTATTAAAACACTCATGTGATACTATTAAAAACTCACACTCGTGTTTTAATAACCCCTGTTATGCAACAGTTTCATAAACTACTATTTCCATACATTCTATTTCAGTTGACTCATTGATGAACAAACATAGGTCCAGACCAGAAGCTTGTAAAGATGCTGGATTTTAGAATACTTTTAAGCGCCGAAAGACCTTCTGTCAACCTTGACGACGTCTGTGGTCTAGTGGTTCGAGTGTTGGACTGCTGATCACGAGGTCGTGAGGTCGGGTTCGATTCCCACAAGACACAAATATTTGTGTGATGAACATATGCCTCCCCCAAGCATCGCCACAAAAACCGATCCTGCGCTTTCCGCATCCAGCGGATTCCCGCGACCTTCACCAGGTCGTCGGTCCACCTTGTGGGGGGCCTACCCACGCTGCGCCTTCCAGTACGCGGTCGCCACTCCAGAACTTTCCTGCCCCATCGGCCATCCGTTCTGCGAGTAATGTGCCCCGCCCACTGCCACTTAAGTTTGGCAATTCTTCAAAACTACTACAAACACATATGCTACTACTACATATGTATATGGCAAATAACTTAAACATGCGCAGCGAAATTTTTCCTATGCTGAAAACTATCAAATCTTGCAAACACAATAACATCGGAATATTTCATAACTGAATTAAATTATTAAATGTGTCTATCCACCAAAGAACACTGTCCTTCAAGACACAGGTTCTTTTCCTAGTTTGAAGGGCAGGGATCTCATATGAAATTGTGATTAATAGTCTTACCACAACTGTCAAAGTAACAATGTTCTGATGTACAATGTATCTTAGGCTAAGATTAATTACGTAAATAAACTTATTTATTATTATTAATTTTATATCATTACAGTAACATGCGCAGTAGCGCCATCTGTGTATACATACCGGTACAAGCTTGAGTGTTGCAAGCCCGCAGCATATCTGCCGAGCCGTGGCAGGGGTGTCGCGCGCAGTGGCGGCGTCTCTTCTGATGTCCGCCTCCGCAGGGAGCCGAGCAGGGCTGCCACGGGCCCCACGGCTCCCAGCCCACGTCGTCTTCAGCCGCGCGCTCACTGCTGCAGCGGCCTCGAGAAGTGCAATAACGTTCGTCTTCACGGACTAGTGATAACTGGAAAACAAAGAAAAGTCTTGTCATTAAAGTTGGAATATTCAAAAATAAACCCTATGAAAGTAGTAAAGAACTGAATAGTTTGCGCGAGAGACACTTCCAAAGTGGTAAAATGTCTGTCCCCCCCCCCCCCTGTAACTTCTAAAATAAGAGAATGATAAAACTAAAAAAAAATATGATATACATTACTATGTAAACTTCCACCGAAAATTGGTTTAAACGAGATCTAGTAAGTAGTTTTTTTTTTAATAAAAAAAATACACTATTATTAAAACATCGATAACGAACTACAAGAACTTTTATACTATGTTACTTGCTGCTACGGAACCCTTCATGGGCGAGTCCGACTCGCACTTGTCCGCTTTTTTTGTATCTATAAGAGAGCGATAGTTTAATATAAGTTTAATTTGTGAACTAGAGAATCGACACCAATTACATTATATCCCTGCTAATGATTTAGGAATTAGGACACATTTTAAAAACCAAGCATTCAAAAACTAAGAAGAATGGCAACGTACTTTCAACTGTTCAAGCGATGGAGCTCTGCATTGGAACTTGAATCTCTTTTCTGTGTAGCTGCCGTCGGACCCATTGCCTGTAAATAAAAAAATATGGTTATTTTACTGCCATAACCGACTTACCCCAGTTTCTGGAAGGCTGATCAATTAGATCTATTTTCAAATCTAATGTCAGCTCCTGTGATTGGTCAGCAAAAATACTAACAACCAATCACATCGCTTGACCAGAGATTTGACAGTCGATTAGTTAATTTTACTGTTGATCAGCCTTTCGGTAACTGGGGTTAGTGACCCAACCCAATTCAATTCTTCTTTATTGCATTACCATGTGTATTTACAAGGTCTTAATAATATTACAAGTCCACATGGACCCTGTCGGGCACAACAATTTAATACAATTTTTTTTTTATTTTTTATTAATTTAATGATGTGCTATTTTTGCAGCTTAGTATTATCACAGCCAAGATATGACGATTAGACATGCATACGATATACCAAAACATATCTTGATTCTGGTTTCAGTAATAAATCGTTTCGTAATAATTATTATCTCCAAAAAAGTAAATCGAACTTACGATAACTCAATACGACAAACGCAAACTGTACCAAACGATAGCCGATACGAATCCAACCAAAATCAAACCACCGCACAATCGTTTTCTACGCACAAACTAAAAACCAATAAGATTTGCTTCATCTCTTTCTAACTATCGAGTGCTTAGCGGAGTGAAAAAGATGAAGCGGTTTTTATTACCACACTCTACAACGTGTATCAGAAATGCGTGGTCATATTTAAAGAGCTTATTCAGGGGATGCTATCGAACAACTTTTACTATGGGACCAACCCTGAAATCGCGAAAAAAATATCAGCTGATCCTAACATTTTGTCGAGCGATATCGATGATTTAGTAGGGAACAGCTGATAATTTTTTCGCGATTTCAGGGTTGGTCCCATAGTAAAAGTTGTTCTATGCTATGCCCTGAATGAGCTCTTAAAATATGACCACGCATTTCTGATACACGTTGTATAGATTTGGCCAAGTTTTTTTGAAAATAATTTCACATTGAAACAGAACTAAACAAAGCAGCAACAGATTCCATTTCAGAATGTTTATTATGATAAAACGAAAACTATCGATTTCAAAATGTAAAATATGATTGCGCATAAAATCGAAAACGCCTTGTCTAGTTCAAATGTCTTCTTGTCCCATTTTACTCACCAGGTATCTGCACCCAAGGCGTCCAGGCAGTAGCCTTCCTAACTTCACAAGGCGCCATATCACACAATTGTCGCTCCGCACCGAGCCCCTTGCACTCCGCGCCATCGTTCTTAGGAGGAGGGTTGTTGCACTCCCGGCGCCTCTCCCTCGTACCACCGGAGGGCCCGCAGCCAGCCCCCGCAGTTCCAGAACAGGGGGACCAGGGACCCCAGTCTGACCAACCCCCGTCCACTGCAGCTAGAGATGGATCTATGGATTATAGAAATATAATTATTTCAAGCTTGAGCAGTTTCAAGTTTTTTGTTGCAGCCAGGACGCACCATACTCGATCGACAACAATTTGTATTATTATATTCGTATAACCAATAGCAAAGAAAAAGTATTTTTATACACGAATGTGCGTTTACCACTAAGTTCAAAAAACAACCGTTCAGATGGTTATGTGAAAATGGTTTTACTCCATCATCAGTGAATACCTATTTAAAACATAAAATGTCATCATCCTCCGAGCCTTTTTCCCAATTATATTGGGGTTGGCTTCCAGTCTAGCCAGATGCGGCTGAACATCGATATTTTGCACGGAGCAACTGCCATCAGACCCCCGCAACCCAGTTTACTGGGTAATACTGACATTCGGAGGTTAGACCAGTTGTCAGACTTTCAGGCTTCTGACTTCCCGTAACGACTGCCATAGATAAAACATAAAATGTAAACGTAAAATTTTGTTCTTCATATTTATTAATAATGTCATGGTGAAGTCGCTATTCATAGCAGTGTTTTTAGCCATCACACCGCCGCTCTTAGTACCCCTACCACATGTATCAAATACGGTACGGTATGATTAATAAAAACAATTTAACAAAACATAATGTAATAAATGATTTGATTTGAAATTTCATGATATTATCGATTTTGCAAGTAGACCCTAAGTGAGGTAACTGTCAAACGGAAACCCATCAAGATTTCTTGAATTCTCACCGGGACAAGGCGGCAGGTTGCAGTACACGTCATCTATATCGAGTCCCACACACACTCGGCCGCCGAATTTGGGCTCCGGAGCGGAACAGGTGCGGCGCCGCGACTTGATGGCGATGCCGCACGATGCCGAACATTTGGACCAGCCGGAGTAGCTCGACCAGCCTCCGTGGACCGTGCAGTTCGTTACTGATATACTGGCGCCTGGAAAAGAGTTTAAATTTGCTATAAAAGAGGCCTCACGAGTGATGATATAATAGGATGATTTTCAGTTGGCACCCCTGTTTTTTAACCGACGAAAAAAAGGAGGAGGTTCTCAATTCGACGCGTATACCTATATATATATTTTTTTAATTTTATTTTTTTATGTATGACCACGCATAACTTTTTACAGAGTGGTCCGATTTTGATGATTCTTTTTTTAATGGATAGGGTATATCTCGAAGTTGGTCCCATTTAAATTTCAAAATCAAAATCCACCCCTAAGGGTAGTAAAACAGGGGATGAGTGTTTATTCACTCACTGAATTCTTATCTGTTAACCGATTCTGTTGAAACTTGACATACATAAATATAGTTCTAGACACTACGACATAATGGAGACCTGGATTTAGAATTTAACCACAAAAAAATGAAAAATAAAACTTTTTAACAAAAAATTGAACCGACGAAAACAGAAACTGAAAAGCGAAAAATAACTAATTATGAGTCGGCGCCAAACAACCAATCAACGAAGATCATTAAATTACTTTAAATAAATAATAAAAACAACGTCACATCAAATACAACGTGAGATTTTCAACGATAAACAATAACTTTCCAAAAATGCGTTCTCCGCTCGGCCACTTGCAACTTACACGCACTTTGCTTGTTAAAAGTTCGTTTGGCGCCGACTCATAATTAGTTATTTTTCGCTTTTCAGTTTCTGTTTTCGTCAGTTCAATTTTTTGTTAAAAAGTTTTATAGTTATTTAATATTAAAAGTTATTATATCACTTTCAATTTACAATTAATAATGATTTAATATTTAATTAGGTTATTTTTATTGATATAATCACTGAGTGAGTGAGTTTTGATTGATATAATCACTTTCAATTTACAATTAATAATTATTTAATATTTATGTCCTATGTCCAGCAGTGGACTGCGATAGGCTGAGTTGATGATGATGATTTAAGTTGATTATTTTTATTGAAGAGTTTTTCCAAATGAGTTGTGTCCGTACGTATGAATATCGATTCTGATAACGTACCTCACAGGAACAACAGGGTTTTTCTTATATATTGTATACCCTACCTTCACAAAGTTGTCCGCCATAAGCCGCTCTAGGGTTGTCACACCGCCTTGTACGACACATGCACATGTCTGGTTTGTCGTCATCATACATTGACACTGATGTTCCGTCTTGCATGCATGGCTCCCATTCCGACCAGGTTGACCATCCACCGTCCACTGAAACAATAGATTATTTGCTCAGTTATAAGAACAAGATTAAAATAATAAGATAATAATAATATAAAACCGGCCAAGTGCGTGTCGGACTCACCCAGTAAGGGTTCTGTGCCACCCATCGACCTGATACCCATAGAAACTGATTTAATTTACGAGAGTTCATCATATGATATCAACGCACCATGAGCGAAATATGAATTTTTGCATGCTCTTTCTTACGCAGGTACCACCACATATGTCTATGTTTGCCAAATTATTAGTATTTGTTGCTAAACTAAATAGTACGCACTATAATCAGACCAAGTTTGACGCTGGTATGTATTACCGTTTTGAAAATAGAGCAGGAACAAAAACGTTGAAAAAAAATCATGTTTTTCGAGGTTTCTCAGTGTATGGGGACCGCTGTTGGTTTTTTTATTTTATTTTTAGTATTTGTCGTGATAGGGACTTTAGTAACACGTTTTCTGTGAAAAGTTCAACTGGTTATCTATTACCGTTACACAGATATTGCCCTGTGACAGACAGACGGACGGACAGCGTAGCGAGAGTAATAGGTGGTAATAGGGTCCCGTTTACATCCTTTGGGCACGGAACCTTAAAAAGTCACTGTGTCTTTTTACTAGTAAATATGTCCTGTGTCTTGTTTTGTACTAAATAAACGTTGTTTTATCTATCTAAAATGCTTTTTAGAAATGTGTTATAGTCAACCATGGTTAACATTGAACTTTTAGGGTAACTTTAAACCACCCTTTAAAGGGATTTTTTGAGGCATACTATGATACCCTGAGATAGTTCATAAAGTTAATTTAGTGGGTGAATTTTACATCATGCGAATGAAGTTACACTAATGAGATCGTGACAAAAATCATAAAAATAAGCAGTAAGGGCGGTTTTCGAATTGAAGTGTTACCACTGTCATGCAGTTGACTGTACTAGACGCAAAACCTTAAAATTTCGGTTCCATTCGTATAATCCGGTTTTTAAAACTGGTATTTTGAGGGAACTTTACATAAAGGTTTTTTGGATTAACCGGTTTAGAGCAATTTTTTATTGCTGTTAATACAAAGAAACGCCGTTTAGTTTTTAGTTTTTCTTTAGTAGAAAGACAATTTCTGTTTCGCGACGAACGTTTATTTCACTGCTTCAATCAGATCCCCTGCAAAAAATCCATAAATGGGTAAGTATCTACTTTTCTTTTCTTTCTTACTTGGCGCTCGTCGATTCAACCGGTTAATTTAGGTTAAATAAAGTTCTTTAAACGTTCACGTTCTCAAGAAAAGTTCGGAGCTAAACCACAATAAACCGGTACTAACCGGTATTTCTCAAACCGGTTCCGAGCCATGCTTGACAGTCTTTATTACGTAAGCAGTAAGGGTGGTTTTCGTAATTCAAGTGTTTTTTGCCATGAGTACTAACCTGGTGAATCGACGGCAAGACAGCTTGCCGTGGCTTGCTTAAATGCTGGATCCCCCAGCCTCCCCGCGGCCGCCACACACTGTTCCCTCGCATCATCCCACCCGCAGTGGGGATCGCCGGCTAGTACACAACCAGATCGGCTAGTGTAGCGGGAACAGCGGGATCCGGAGATACGGAACACGCCCACTTCACCGCCTATGTAGACTGACATCTGGAAGGCGAGTAGTTGTTACAGTAAGAAGAGGTTTTGAAGGTAAAAAAGCTTTCAAGATTTATTTAAAAGTTTTTAGGGATCTTCTCCATAGGACCCATAATTTGGAACCGTTCAACTAGAACTTGACGTTTCAACTGTGCCTGTAATTAGGTTTATTTGAAGTAAAACACATTTTGTATTTGAATTTATTTATGTACACACGGCTACACATCAAGCTGTACTTTTCCAGTATAAGCTGACCTCGCATTGTATAGGTTTTCCTTACAACGCGAGGTCAGCCTTTACTGGTTATGTACAGCTTGATGTGTAGCCGTGTGTACAAGGGTTGAAAAAAATCTGGGTTTCCAAATTGCTTGTTTTCTCTAAATGTGATGTTTCTAAGATACAGTGGTGTCGATTCTCTTGTTCACGAACTAAACTTATTTTAAATTATGGCTCTCTTATACTAATAGTAGATACAAGAAAGGGATGGCAACAATTTTAGAACTGTCAAATTAGTTTATGAGTTACATTTCTTTTTTTGTATTTTAGTCGGCACGTTCCGCGAACATGACTAAACCAAAGCAAGGAATGTTTACCAAATTATGGCAGAACATTTTTGAAGTCATTGTAAGCAACAAACTATCTTATTTCAATGTTAAAATCCTTACCCACTTTTGCCGTTATTCAACCCTGATTCCTATTCAGCCCGTTTGACAGTACCTATCCTATATACCTATTTTTTAATTTTCTACTACGGGTTTCAGGATAGCCTGCAATCTCTCAATTTAGTAAAAATCTATCCGAAGCTGTAAAGATTTTATAATGAGATAAACAAATTAAGTTTCTGTATTCTGAGAAATCACAAGTTTTTCAAAATTTTATAGTCAAGCTTTGTGAAAAACTGTTCACACTAAAATGAAAAGTTGACAGAAAATTGGTATTGTTAACCATCATCAAGGAAAATTATGGCAATGATAACCGAATTATTTTAACGATAGATTACCAAATAAAACATAACAAAAATACTCACAGTATCCTTTACAAACTGCATGGTAAGGACCTCAAAGCTGCTATTCTTTTCGTTAAGTTTCCACCTCTCCACCAAACACGCTCCGTCCAACTTAGGCAGTACTGCCAACTTCAGCACATTGCCCACTTGCGTAGCCACGTACACTACTAACTGCTTCTCAACGTTCTTGGCACTGGTGACGTCAACAGTGACGTGGGTGAACCTCTCTGAAGTCAGTTTGAAGACGGGTTCGCCAGAGACGGGTTGTACTGATTCGTACATTAAGTGGTAGCGGTGGTATTCCATCGTTTCGTGGGCTCTGTAAAGAAAAGCGCTTTAAAAATATCTTGCAATAAAACCTATGAAGTAAGATGGAAAAAGAAGGTTCTAGCTGTCACGGGAAGAGAGTACCCGGTGAAACATCTTATTATACCAAGATAGGACCTATAATACACCTGAACTAACAAAGTCACAGAATTACCAACCTGTCGTCAAGTTCGCATTTGAAATGGGCTCTGGCTTGCTTGGAGGGTGATCGTGGCTCCCATGTAGATGTGGGCCTATCTTGCACCTTATAGGGACCCTCAAAGGCTGCATGGATGTCAGACATGCTGTAGATGCATACCGCGCTTCCGACTATGCTGTTACTGCGGAAAGAAAAATTTAAACGTTTTCCTTTGAATGAAAAAAATATGAAAACACGTTGAGTTATTCGCTAGGCTGCTTGAAAAAAAAAATTCTTTTGCGACCAGTTATTGGAACGGAATGAGGTTTAAGATAACTTTATTTCTCACAAGAATACAATCATTCACTTACATGAGAATTAAGTAAAACATAAATTAAAAAATTTGTTGGGCATATTGCAAAAAATTAACATTAGAAACAAAATATTTTGAAGGTAGCCCTAACAAAAAATGCAATGTTCATTTGACACTGGCTCTAATATAAAACAAGTTCACGTTCACGATACAGAAAAACTGGATGTGGCTCGAAGTTACTGTAGTAAGTGTGAATTTTTAATGATGTGTTGTTTGAGTAGTTTTTTGAAAGTGGTGTAAAATATAACGTGTTATCGAAATAACTGAAAACCTTTTAAAGGGGCATTGTACTCATCAGTATGAACGACTTTTATTATGGGGCAAAACCTAAAATCGCGCAAAAAAAAAAACTGCTGATCTCTATTTATTTATTTGACATTAAATAAGTTCATAATTTGTTGAAAGCTCTGTTTTCTGAACTAAGCTATAATCTAGCCTGTGTGTCAGAAATCAGTTCCTTCCCCGTTTAAATGACACAGAAAGATTGTACAAGCTTTGTGATTTATACATTACTATTTTGTTAAGATGCATGCAAGTATACAAGAATAGCAAAGAAACGTGAGTGTGGGTAAAGCTAGCAATACGTGGGACACTTTGAAAGTTTTGCGAAACTAAAAAAAATTGTTCTATACGTACATATATTTTTATCAAATCTTTTCAAAGTACTTTCCACCAGCCTCTATACAAAGATTCATGCGCCTAAACCAGTTTTCAAAACACTTTTTCCAGTCCGCCGCAGACACCTCGTTTACAGCCTGCTCGAACGCAGCCAGCGCATCTTCCGGCGACGAAAATTGTATCCCTTTGAGCTGATTTTTTATTTTTGGGAATAAAAAGAAGTCACACGGTGCTAGATCAGGGCTGTAAGGAGGGTGACCCAGGAGTTTGACTGGCGTGCTGTCCAGGAAGTCCCTCGTTTTGAGTGCGGTGTGCGCAGGTGCATTGTCGTGGTGGAGCAGTAGCCCGCGGAGCCCTGTGTTTGGTCGCTTGTTGCTTATAACAGAGAAAACTTCTGGCAAACATTTGGTAGTATACCATTCGGCATTAATGCTTCTTTGATCCCGTAAGGGAATTGATACCAAGTGGCCAGTCAAATTAAAAAAGCTAGCGATCAAAATCTTACGCCCGCTTCTAGATCGCTTCACTTTGGTAGGCGTTGGCTCATTTTGAAACACCCAAACAGTCGACTGGCGCTTGGTTTCTGGGTCGTATTGATAAATCCAGGACTCATCACCTGTAACGATGTCGTAAACACGCCGAGACGAGCCTGCTTCAAATTTGTTAAGCATATCACGGCACCATTCCACCCGGGCCTGCTTCTGAGCATCGGTGAGGTTGTGCGGCACCCAGCGTGATACTATCCTCCTCACGCGAAGATGGCTGTGTAGAATCTCGTGAACGCTTCCCGATCCAATCTTCAATATGTGTTGAATCTCCTGATATGTAATTCGCCTATTGTCTTGGATTAAATTTTTCACTGCTAGCACGTTTTCTTCGGTAACAGCCGTCAAAGGGCGACCGCTTCTTTCGTCATCCCCCAAAGTTGGTCGACCGCGCTTGAATTCGTTATACCAACGATACACGGTTGCCTTGGAAGGGCCTTCATCCATGAATGCCATTTGAAGTCTATCGTACGATTCATCCGGTTTCAGGCGACACTTGAAATCGTATAAAATCATAGCTCTAAAATGTTCCCGGCGCAGATCCATATTTCAGTGAGACACAATACTTTGAATTAACTCGCAAAAAATGTGGAGGGAAATTTTGAAATTGGAACTTACTTATTTTTACTTATAAATAATCATATTTTCGAAAAACATTATAACTGGCCAGTCTCCCATATATAAAAACTTTTTTCGCAATACTTTCTGAGGGGCCTGGTAGTTATAGTTATATTTATTTTATATAATATTAAAATACTTATTGTTATCAGTCGGGTTGTGTTTGTTTGCATATATGAGTGTGAGTATGCAGGGGGGTGTGTATGGGAGTGTGTGTGTGTGTGGGTGTGTGTATTTGGGTGTAGGGGTATGTTCATGGTTGTAAATCTGTATACATTAAACCAGCTCATGCAATTTTCGGGCAGGGGAACTCTACACATTGTAGATTATATGTTATGCAGTAGTTAACAGTAGCTCTTCACAACTATTATAGTCATAATCTCTTTAAACATTTGTGTTCACATGAATCGACAAAATTAGCATTGCTGTTTTTTCTTCACGATTTCAGGATTGGTTCCATAGTAAAAGTTGTTCATGCTGATGAATAAAACGACCATGAGGTTTTCAGTTATTTCAATAACACGTGTATCAGCAGCAAATATTTACACATATTTTCATTATATTCTTAATATTGAATTCAAGTGAAGCGACAGTGGCTGAGACTTGCTGCTTTGCTGCCGCTACAATACGGAAGCGTGTGAGCGAAATAGAAAAAGACGTCATGGAATCAATTTTAACATCGTATGGGCGTAAGGTGTCAAAATGGATGCCATTGTGATATCGGAGTCTGTATTTGTGCCCGGTCAATGGCAATAGGCTCGCCACCTATTACATGGGAATATAACATAACTTTGAGCCTTCTTATCAGGCCCATTGTGAGCGACCACGTTTCAGTACCGTAAGTAATTACTGGCAACACACACTGGTTAAAGACTTTCGTCTTGAGACACTGCGGACTTGAGACCTGGTGAAGGTCGCGGGAATCCGCTGGATGCGGAAGGCACAGGACCGGTCGTTATGGCGATGCTTGGGGGAGGCCTATGTCCAGCAGTGGACGTCTTTCAGCTGAAATGATGATGATAATGATGATGATGATGATGATGATAACATAACTGGCGAAATGTGGGTGTACTGTACACCTCTGCCTACCCCTTCGGGGATATACAGGCGTGATGATATGTTATGTTATGTTTATTATGATATCATAATAAGCCAATAAGGTTAATTATATTTTTTTAATGTTTCGGGTGTTTTCGTCGATCGTCTTTTCGTATCTGCGCACGTAGTAACTAATAGGTAATCTGTGTCTGCGCGAACGAATATTGACGACGTGCCTTATTTTTTGGGTCGTATTGTACTACTAACATCAGAAATAAACAAATGTATCAAACCTTTGACTATGGAACTATTGGACTTGACATAAACGAAAAAAAACCGTGTCCATTTTTGAAATGTCCGAGACATATTATGGCCGCCTAGTAGTCTTATTCTTTACAAAAATATAATTGTAGTACTTATCGATAGAGTTGTTTCAGAAAAATTGTGATGATTCCTGGGTTAAAATGGATAATAAACGTTTTAATTCGTAGATTTTGTGATTTTATTAACCACAACAACTCGAGACAAAAAATGGCGGATTTTCAAATAATCGCCACGCTCAGTAATTCATTTAAGAAATGTCACGGCAAACTGACGTATGAAAGTAGTGTCGTATCTTTCCTTCACATGTGGTTGTACGTATGTTAAAGAGAGAAGACTCTATATATCTTATCTGTAAAATTGCATAGACAATAATGTCGCTTCCATAGATTCCATTTTCAAAGTATCAAACTTACATGGGCGTAGTAAACGTAGCAACAAGTATCTTCTCTTGCGGCAGATACTCCACGCTCTGAACCTCGTCGTAGTGGAACGGCACGTCTCCTGGTACGGAACACTTGAGCCGAGCCTTTAGGAAAGTGCTCCAGCTATCCTTCATCACCAAGTAGCCGCCTGGATCGTTCTTGCAGACGCGAGCGATTCGGGAGTAAATTATCTGGAATAAAAAGATGATATTTGCACAACTTTGTAATTTATAGTGATCTCGTTTAACTTGTGATAATGAATATAATATCAAAGTATAGTTTACAGGTGTATATTGTATCATTATCATCATTTCAGCCGACAGACGTCCACTGCTGGACATATGCCTCCCCCAAGCATCGCCACAACGACCGCTCCTGCGCTTTCCGCATCCAGCGGATACCCGCGACCTTCACTAGGTCATCGGTCCATCTTATGGGGGGCCTACCCACGCTGCGCCTTCCAGTAGGCGGTTGCCACTTCAGAACTTTACTGCCCCATCGGCTATCCGTTCTGCGAGCAATGTATCCGGTATGTGGCGGTATATCGTATATTGACTAAGAATTCAACAGGATTGAACGTATGATTCGAAGCTCGGCGGTTGACCGTAGACTGTAACTGCTAAGTGCAGGCGACATTATTTGGTTTGTATTTTTGTAGGCACCATTATCACCGCGCTCGGAATTTAGGTACCTTCATGCAATCTCATGGAAATGTATAGGAACCCCTACTGTCGCTTGCAGTCGTGTGTGCTGCAGCTGCGATCGGTCGCTGTTGTCAGTGTTGAAATTGTCCCTTAAGGGTACCTACTTATATTATGGCGGATGTAAGCAATCACAAACATTGGCGTGAGAATCAACAACAACATACACAAACATATAGAAAAGTTTTTAAACTTTCGCGAATTTCACTTATATTGAACGCGTAAAGTCCCTTGAATATAGACTTTACGCGCACAATAAAATCAAAACAAAACAAACATTTTGACTAACCTCGTTTTATGGCCAATGCAACTTGGTCGAAACGTCGAGGTTAGTCGAAATGTTTGTTTTGTTTTGATTTTACTGTGTGCGAAAAATCCCGTAAATATAGTTCAATTTTGAAATATTCCGGCAAAAGACAGACATGGACAGCTATTTCTCTGCAATTTCTGTAAAAAATTTCTTGAGTAATAATCTTGAGTTTTTTTTTTGTGAGCCATACGCACACAAAAGTTACCCAATCCAGCGCAACTCCAATTGAATCTTCAAAACAATAACAATGTAACAGATCATAGAATTAGAAAGACAATTGGCAAATTGGCATATAATAGGGGTCATAACCTCTTCCGGTCTTTAGTATAATAATGCAACATAACAGATGGGTATTACTTTTCTTGTCAACACCGGAGGGTCACAAATATAAGTAGGTACTAAATAGATTAACCTACTTACGGAACCTTATTTAAGGGACTTCGGACTGTCATTACAGTATAAATAAAGAACAAAACTACTGGCTGGCTGTGATGTTTTATTTAAGTTCCCTCACAGCAATAAGTGGTTTTGAAAGAGGAAATGGTTACTAACACCCTTGCACAATATGTTAAGCATAAGAACTACAGCCGGGATAATACGTAGTAACTAATATCTAATCTGTGCTACAGGGTCAATATAAACAAAAACATTTTTAAGTCCTTTGTGCTTTTAAATAATTGTAGTAGTTCTAGATTGAATTTGATCATTTTCTAAATGATTGTTCGTTTTAGACGATTTTCATAATGATAACATTATAGTTTTTTTATACGACTGCATTCTTAACTTTGGGAAAATGGTAATAAAGGCTTCATTCGATCCAGTGGCCATCTGGATGGGTCGCGAATGCCATGCATTGCAGTTCTCGTGGCTCATCAATCCAAGACGAGAGTAGGCACACGTTTGCGAGATCCACACAACCACGGCGCCTCCCCAGGTGGTGAGGTATACGGCATGGACGTCGCCAGAGTGGAGCAGGGACTCGAACTTAGCAGATTTTAATAATAAAGTAGTCGAATAATTCACAAAAAATCCAAGAAGATTATTTAAGACTTTTTTTTTCTTGTGGTAAACAATTAAAACCTTACAAATAGTATTTATTTACCTACAAATCTATAATTTATATCTTTTACCTCTCATCTTGCCCCCCATGGCCCATTGGCTGGCGACGTCCTTGGCATACAGTAAGCATTTTCTCCGTCTCGAAAGAAAAGGGCCTGTGGCTGATGTGATAAAAATAACTCCTAATAAGGGCTCCTAAGAATATTTTTGTGATTTTTTTAAACATTGAAGTTTACCTTCCCGCAATTCATGAACTCCACAGCGACTTCTCTGAACACGAAGTAGACGAAGTGATCATCTTCGAAGCTGCCCACAAACTGGGGCTCGTTCAGCCAGTTCAGGTCGTACTGAGTGGTGCGGAGCATGCCTGAGTCGTGGTCGGCGGCGCCTTGGCTCCTGAGAACAATAATTTACGATATTAATATGTTCTAAGATAGGCCTCCATTACACTACAGGCCGACAAGATCGTTCGAGACACTCGATAAGATACAGAAATACTGCGGGGGCTATGACTTATGAGGCGTGGTGAGAAGTGTGGTGTGGCGGTGCCTCTTGCAGGAGCGTCCGTCGTACTCGTATCCCTTATTTTTTTATTTACATTTTTTTTAAATATATTAAAGGTGGCTTCACTCCGGCGGCGAGGCGTGGCGTGAATGGGCCGAGCGAGAATTGAAATTTGTATAGCAAAATTCACGTCACGCCCATCTATGGTGTGAAAGGTCTGGATAGGCGAGGATGTGCGAGGCGAGAATTGAAATATTTGTTGGTACAACATTAAACTTTATTTCTGCAGAATAGAGTTTTTATTACATTGAAAAACGGATACAAAAATCTCGCTCGGCCCCGCTCGGCCGCGCTCTGCCTCGCGATGTACATCTTTTAGTGTGAAAGGGTCAGCGAGATTTCAATGCACGCCCATCCCATCCAATCCTCGCCTCGCCGGTTTGAAACCACCTTAACTCCAACTTCAGCGTTAGTTTTTTGTTAGAAAGTACCTACTTAATAAAGTTTTTAAACTTTCGAGAATTTCACTCATATTGAACTATATTTACGGACATGCATCGGCCGTGGTCGACGTCGACCACGTCGAGGTTAGTCAAAATGTTTGTTTTGTTTTTATTTCATTGTACCTACACGAAAAGTCCCGTAAATATAGTTCAATACCTACTTAGTTGCAGTGTAAGACGACCCCTGCCGACCGACGACCTGATGAAAGTGGCTGGGGGGACTGGATGCGGAAGGCAGAGGACCGAGTGTTGTGGCGCAATTTGGGAGAGGCCTATGTCCAGCAGTGGACTGCGATAGGCTGAGTTGATGACCTACTTAATATTAACAAAAACGTAACGTGTTCTTAAGTATTTATTTACAAAAACAAAACAAAAAAGTATGTAAGTATTATATCCATTGTCTAGTACCCATATTACAAGCTCTGCCTAGTTTGGGACTAGATGGTGCTGTGTAATAATGTCCCAAAATATTTATTTATTTATTAGGTACTTATTAAAACACCTAAAGCATTAGGTACCAAATATTAAATAGGTACTTTCTAGCACAAATCTAACGCTAAAGGTGGAGTTAATCTAATCAATTTTAGTAGGGATTGCGAAAACAGATAATAACATGACGTTCTACGCTGATACACAAGGACGTCAAGATAACACCTATTAATTTACTGACCCATAAAATATTATCAAATTAGAGCGGTGCCACTTGAATCGTAATACTAACATCATTAGTAGTAAGCAAATGAATCTCTTTGGTAGTAAGAGACTTCTATAAAAGTCGCATAGCAACAGATTTTACGATAATTCTGTACTAAGACATGCTGGACCTGACTAATCATTTATCAAAATGCTTGTACCTATTATAAACATAATTTTTTAAAGCTACAACGGATGTAAATAGGCCTATCGTACCGACCAAAGACCTCCACCGCTGGCGAGGACGGTAGTTACATTTGAGTGAGAATTGTATTATACGGACAGTCAATGATGACGTCACAAGTACGCTACAATAAATGTGTGTTTACCTGCATATAGCTGTATCAGAACTTGCGAAGTCAGTAGGAGTACCAGCGTAGTACTCTCCGCTGCTGGAGAGGATGGCAGTTACATTTGAGTTAGGGTTGTACGGACAGTTTGCCACTCCAGTAATCCACTCTGTTACCGTGTTTATTGACTCGATCTGGCAAAAGAGAAAAAGGTGTTAATAAACCAGCTTTTAAGTACAGTACTGACAAGGGTTTTCTCTACGAAAGCCCGGACGTATACAACCTTATTCATAGTTTATACTAAACCTCTTAAGGGGTCATTGTACCTACTCATAATTATGAACAACTTTTACTGTGGGACCAAACTTAAATCGCGAAAAAAAACAGCTATTTTTTTTCGCGATTTCAGTATTGATCCCATAGTAAAAGTTGTTCATAAGGATGAGTACAATGACACCTTAAGAGATTTAGTGTAAACTAAGAATAAGGTTGTATAAGGAGAGGGTTAGGGGGTCCGGAACTTCCCCTTAGTCTACGCAAAAACGCTAATATTCGGCGAATGTCCACCTTTTGTATCCGTGCCACAAAATAGTACTTATAGTTGCACGCGTTGCTTGCACAGAAATAGAAGAGTAGTGTTGCTTGGTTGCCATAGCAATAAATAATAGTTGTGAGGTGAAGCAGAGTGTGCCCGTCCCCCGCCCTCCACACACACGTACTACGCGCGAGACGGAGCCAAGCCACACGTGAAAGCTATAGCTTTTACGAAATAATATGCAATATGACATTTTTAGTTCTATACAATGTAATTTTGTATACATCTCCGTAGACAAATCTCTTGTCTACAGTCCTCATGCTATGCCTGCTGGATAGACCAGCAGGGGAGTAGAGCTACTCACACTAAGCATGATGAAGAATGGAATATTTTTAATTCACAAAAACATCCATTATAGTAATCACGTGTACCGCTATGGAGTGGAGTTCCTTGCCGACTTTTGTGTTTCCCGATAAGTATAATCTGATGGTCTTCAAGGCTCGAGTGAATAGGTTTTTGCTGGGCAAGCGTGTACCATCTTCGACTGCACCATCGCTTAAAATCAGGTGAGGTGGCGATCAAACGCAAGCCCATTAGGAATAAAAAAAACTACACTACTTTATGTTCCGTATGGTGCCGCCGGACGTAAAGAAATGCACCATCCTATATCTTCTCATGGGTGTCGTAAAAGGCGACAAAGGGATTCACCAGAGGATGGGCAGCAGCGTTCTCTGAGTATTTAACAAACCAACTCGCCTGCCAAGCGTGGCGATTATGGCATATCCCCCCCCCCCATTGGGGAAGGCCTATGTCCAGCAGTGGACGTCTTCCAGCTGAAATGACGATGTTGACACTACTTTATAGTAGTCATGTTAGTTTTGCGCCACTGCGTACCGTGAGTGTATTACAAATGATGTTATTACTGCTTCCTTTTCTAATATTTTTTGGTGTTTTCCAGAACTAGACAAACTGGCTTTCTGCACTGTCAATAATAAATATCTACATGGAAAGTGTTAGACAAACACCCAGTTGTATATATACATAAAATTTCGATTTCGATATTCAAATGTTGTCTACACGTCTACACATACGCCCACGTCTGACTGCTTTTAAACAAATTAATAAACATCACGACAAGTTTGGCGCAGTGTTTAGGCGACAAGCTTGGTGCGCTATAGTTTGTGGGCTCGATTTCTGCACGGGACATAAAATTAGGTAGACCTACAGATAGTGGTTCCGATTCAGAACACCGGCCTTAGACTCAGAACTTCTGAGTCTAAGGCCGGTGTTCATCAACTATTCCGGTTTTAATTCTCTGATTAAACGGCCGATTGCTCGAAAAATGTACTGGAATGTGGGTAAATGGTGATTCAATAAGTTGTTTATTATCTCGGTGTTGATTATAATATATTTTTATTTATTATATATATTTATGACGACGTCTGTGGTCTAGTGGTTCGAGGGTCGGACTGCTGATCACGAGGTTGTTCTCGGGTTTGATTCCCACAGGACGCAAATATTTGTGTGATGAACATAAGTGTTTGTGTTGGTCTGGGTGTTTCTTATGTATTATAAGTACCTACGTCATTCCTAAATACCTACTATACTACTCAATCAGAAACAATAAAGTTTACTTAACTTAACTTTAGACTTGTGTCTGTCTTATATAAATAAATACCTCTCGCCAACTGCAAACAGGGCTGAACGCGTGCGTCCCACAAGCGAACAACTTATGTCCATGTAAGAGTAGTACTTTGATGTAGTTCCGGCAATCCTGTTCTGTCTGGCCTTTCACCTGGCAAAGCTTGATCTTCGCGGAAGAAGCCAGCCAGTCCGAGCGTTCCAACTCGCCTAAACCGCGGAGCGATAGTCGGTAGAGGGCATCCCTGAGAATAAAAAAGACATATAAATGCAAGCATATTTATACAAGGTGTGATTGAAATAACTGAAAACCGCTTTAGGGCTTAATGGACACATCAGCATGAACAACTTTTACTATAGGACCAACAGCTCAGCTTCCTCGCACAGCTTTGGTGGGAAAGTGAAAAGGCACCCCAAAGCCTAGCAGCTTTGCGTAGCCATCCCAAAATCAAAAAAATTACGTACGATAAAAAAAAACACTCAATATTGGCACCATAAAGTCACAATCACAGATAATGGAATATAAGGAGATCGGGCAAGCCACCTAGTTTGCATGGAGTCCGAGTGTCGCAAACTCAACTTACGCACACAACGCAATCAAATCAATCAATCAATTCAGCCTATCGCAGTCCACTGCTGGACATAGACCTCTCCCAAGTTGCGCCAGAACGCTCGGTCCTCTGCCTTCCGCATCCAGTCCCCCCCAGCCTCGTTCTTTAGGTCGTCGGTCCACCTGGCAGGGGGGCGCCCTACGCTGCGTTTGCCGATTCGCGGTCTCCACTCAAGGACTCGTCTGCTCCAACGGCCATCGGTCCTTCGACAGACATGGCCAGCCCACTGCCACTTCAGCTTGCTGATCCTACAAGCTATGTCGGTCACTCCGGTTCTTCTCCAGATAATCTCGTTACGGATTTTATCCTTCAAAGAAACTCCAAGCATAGCTCGCTCCATAGCTCGCTGAGCGACTTTGAATTTGTGGACAAGCCCAACTGTCAGTGTCCACGTCTCGGCACCGTAAGTCATGACTGGCAGGACGCACTGGTTGAAGACCTTTGTCTTCAAACTTTGCGGTATAGGCGACGATAAGACTCGGCGAAGTTTGCCAAATGCTACCCAGCCCAGACGGATCCTTCTGTTGGCTTCTTTCTCGAAGTTGTGTCTACCAAGCTGAATTGCCAACAATTGAATTACACAACGCAAGAAGCGCATCAATTTGTACAACAAAAAGCACACACACTATAAAACACGCACACATCCTTACGGTATTATGAAAAAAAAAAAAATGTTCTCTCTAGCTAGTGTGCTTCCTCACTCGGGTGCAAATGACGGTGAACGATTACAGTATATACTCGCTGTGCATACAACGGTCAGCCTTTACTTGGCGGCTTGTCCTCTCTCTGATATTCTGTTGCTCAAAGGTCGTAATCGCAATAGAGACTGGGGGTCTACTCCCGTTTGACGATATTCGATAAATCGTACGATTCATCGCACAATTTGCTACTCCTGTCAACCATCGTTCCCTTATCGCATGCGATGATCGTGTTTTGACGTTTGTTTCTCTGATCTCCTGTAAATTGTATACGACTACCAACCGTAGTCTATCTAATTTGTGCCTTTTTTATGTGCCTATCTTTATTGTGTAGGTAGCAATCGGAACGAAAGTTCGTACTTCGTTTGTCGTTCGTGAAACGCGAGTAGACCCCCTGGTCTTGAAGCTTAAGTGTATATTGATTAAACAGTACATTTTTTACGTTGCCCTACACAACAGTAGGTGCGCTTACAAACAAAAATCTCATAGGTACCCAGATCCGGAAAAAACAATTATTTGTGGATCACACAAATATTTGTTACATGCAGGAATCAAACCCGCGACCTTTAGCACAGAAGCCAATTGCTTAACCATTGCGCCAATCGTGTCGTCTTAGTTGTGTTCGTAATATTTGACAACTCGCTGAATACAATGCAAATACTTATCACTCTATGCTCCAATTAAGATGACAACCTGATAAGAAATATCAGTTGCGCACATTGTATCCTTGAATAAACACCTTCACAGGATGGGCCTCAGTGATACCACAGTTTGCAGGTTTTGTCGCGAAAAGGATGAGACGCCCATCCATATCCTATGCGAATGTGATGCAGTGCACCACATCAGAAGCCAGCATCTTGGAGGCCACGTCATCTCAATGCAGGAGATCAAATCCTCCTCCCCCAAGGTCATAGTCGACTTTATGATAGACTTGCAGCTTGGGGAAGTGCTGTAATGCTGCAAGAGGCGTCACAATAGATCTTTTAGGTCGCAGTGACTTAGGGGCGTTCAAGACCCTACCTCTTTCCTCAAATAATAATGTATCCTTGAAGGATAAAATGGATCTGCAATAAATTAAAATAATCTTCTCAATAATCCAAACCATATGTTATCGAAACGACATTGAAAACGTTATCAACATCACGTAGACAGCGCGGCGACCAGCGGCGACACAGCGTAAGTAGGTTAAAAAATGCAATTTCGCTTGCATATAAATAATGGTACATTTTGTTATAGATATAGAACCTCGTAATCTAATCACCTAGATCCAATTATAAAATCTAGGAAATATAAAACGTTACACAAGCAGTAGTTGAAATAAATGAACACATGTTAGTAACTGAACTCGAGCCGATTGTCACAGGATCGAATATCAATGCTGCGCGGTTGTAATCGATAGCGTTACCGATAGGAACGGTATCGAAATTATTAATGTATCGAGTCGAGTATGATCGCATGTATACTGTGGATTGAAAATATATCACTCTGATATCTAGAGAGACAAATCAAATAAACGTGCACCGGATGAGACTTGCTCGCGTGTCTTTTTAAAACCTTTTTTAGGGTTCCGAAGTCCTACAAGGAACCCTTATAGTTTCGTCATGTCCGTCCGTCTGTCCGTCTGTCCGTCTGTCCGTCTGTCCGTCTGTCCGTCTGTCCGTCTGTCCGTCTGTCCTAATCCTTTACAGCTTAATAACTTCTACAGTTATAAACATAAGTAAATGAAATTTTGTTAAAAAATAGTCTGCATATAGATCTCAATTTTAAAAGAATAAAAAAATAGTTTTTACGTTCTTTAGGGGTGGCGCCCATACATGTGAAACGGGGAAAAAAAAAATTTTTCGCTGCACCCCCTCGTGTGGGGTATCATTGAATAGGTCTACTAAAATGAAGGTAATGTTTCATACATCACCTTTTTATCAGGTGTACCATCTGCGAAATATAGCCCGCCAAAGTGGCTTGCAATGTGTCCCCCCCCCTGCCATTTCTAAACTATGCCACGTAGAAACTTATAATCTTCCACATTGATAGACCTTTGTGAAAACTCTCTTTTAAAATTATTTCGAGTATAATGTGATTATAATTTTTTGAGTTATAGACAGAAAACTGAAAAATACTTAAAACGTCCTAGTTCAAAGGTCATTGACCTTAGAGAAAAATGATCATAGCAAATAATGCTCCTTTAGCTACGTTCTATTTGAAAAAATCATAAAAAGAAACACACTTCTTAAATTTAGCTTCATAAATTTAGCGCTAGGTGGCGCTGTTTGCAAAAACCAAAATAGCAATGATTAATATTCGATTTGATTCGTTTGTAATTAGACCTATTTAAGGAACCCTATAATACTGAGCATGGCCCGACATGCTCTTGGCCGGTTTTTTTAAGATACGGTCAGTGTTACCTTATTTTGTTGACGACCTAACACACAAGATGGTGATAAATAACTTTTTTAATGTAAAATTCGTTTTAATACCATTAAAAACGGTATTTTTTTCCTAAAATATATTTTAAGATACCAGGCCCCTCAGAAAGTATTGCGAAAAAAAGTTTTTATATATGGGAGACTGGCCAGTTATAATGTTTTTCGAAAATATGATTATTTATAAGTAAAAATAAGTAAGTTCCAATTTCAAAATTTCCCTCCACATTTTTTGCGAGTTAATTCAAAGTATTGTGTCTCACTGAAATATGGATCTGCGCCGGGAACATTTTAGAGCTATGATTTTATACGATTTCAAGTGTCGCCTGAAACCGGATGAATCGTACGATAGACTTCAAATGGCATTCATGGATGAAGGCCCTTCCAAGGCAACCGTGTATCGTTGGTATAACGAATTCAAGCGCGGTCGACCAACTTTGGGGGATGACGAAAGAAGCGGTCGCCCTTTGACGGCTGTTACCGAAGAAAACGTGCTAGCAGTGAAAAATTTAATCCAAGACAATAGGCGAATTACATATCAGGAGATTCAACACATATTGAAGATTGGATCGGGAAGCGTTCACGAGATTCTACACAGCCATCTTCGCGTGAGGAGGATAGTATCACGCTGGGTGCCGCACAACCTCACCGATGCTCAGAAGCAGGCCCGGGTGGAATGGTGCCGTGATATGCTTAACAAATTTGAAGCAGGCTCGTCTCGGCGTGTTTACGACATCGTTACAGGTGATGAGTCCTGGATTTATCAATACGACCCAGAAACCAAGCGCCAGTCGACTGTTTGGGTGTTTCAAAATGAGCCAACGCCTACCAAAGTGAAGCGATCTAGAAGCGGGGGTAAGATTTTGATCGCTAGCTTTTTTAATTTGACTGGCCACTTGGTATCAATTCCCTTACGGGATCAAAGAAGCATTAATGCCGAATGGTATACTACCAAATGTTTGCCAGAAGTTTTCTCTGTTATAAGCAACAAGCGACCAAACACAGGGCTCCGCGGGCTACTGCTCCACCACGACAATGCACCTGCGCACACCGCACTCAAAACGAGGGACTTCCTGGACAGCACGCCAGTCAAACTCCTGGGTCACCCTCCTTACAGCCCTGATCTAGCACCGTGTGACTTCTTTTTATTCCCAAAAATAAAAAATCAGCTCAAAGGGATACAATTTTCGTCGCCGGAAGATGCGCTGGCTGCGTTCGAGCAGGCTGTAAACGAGGTGTCTGCGGCGGACTGGAAAAAGTGTTTTGAAAACTGGTTTAGGCGCATGAATCTTTGTATAGAGGCTGGTGGAAAGTACTTTGAAAAGATTTGATAAAAATATATGTACGTATAGAACAATTTTTTTTAGTTTCGCAAAACTTTCTGAGTGTCCCACGTATATGAATATAAGACACGAATTCGGTACTGTTAGCTGATCTAAATGAGCCCAAACACCATCAATTAATGTTATTCATAGTAAATCATTGAGGAGTTCCGTTGTCTACCTGTCTCCAGGATTAGATCACTGTCACTATAATATTGTATTGTCACCAGATTTACATTTTTGTACAAAATTTCAGTCAATTCTGATAATGGGAACTGGTTCAAAAGATACTCGTAAGATTTGTCCCAAATATACCTAATACCTAAGCCCACACACAAGTGAAGCTACCCCATAAAACAGATAATATAATACTATAGTCCGTTAATTAAGTATACCCCATAGCTGCTAAAATACCTATTTAAAGGAAGTGATTTCTACAAAGGTCCTTGTTTGTGTCTTGCTAGCATGATTTTGACTTTCGCATTCAAGATAAGACAAAATGCATGGCATACGTATTTTAACTCTGTAACACGTGTTTGGTACTAACACCCTAAATCCAAAAATATGTGTCAAATTAGAACGATATGAAGCTACTAAACCCGACGTAAATGATTGTTCATACATTAAACTTCACACATCACGTTACAATAAACGCGTGCCTTGATGCGTTTGAAAAGCACATGAACAAACAAACTGTTTAATAGCTTAGCCAAATGTTCACGGCACACATATTGACATTATGTGGCAAACACTGGCACTTCCTGGCGTTTGATCCACGCCGCTCCATTTATGCCAGGAATAGGGTTGCCAGGGTCCGTAATATGAAATGTTAGATAGCCATCAGTGTTCCGTTGCGAGACTTGCGAATAAGAGACATGTGTATCCACAACTAAAACAGGGAAAGTTTTACAGTCTTTGCTCCTTTTTTTACCCAACAGCATAGTTGCTGTTCCTAGGTTTAAACTTTGTCTTTGGGAATACACTGCTTATAATGTAAGTCACTCTTAAGTTAAGCCTCAACACACGATTCTGTAACTTCTCATTTCGTTGCATTAAGATCCCTCCGTGCCTTGATGAGCTCATTAAGTTATCGGTTCCAACTGCCATACGAATATCTATGGTGGTTGTTATAGGTAGTTAAAAGTCCGAATATCTGACAACTAGGTCTAACTTTACATAACAGCCCATTTTTGTCCCACTGCTGGACACGGGCCTCTTTTGAAGAATGAGAATGTTAAGGCCTTAGTCCGCCACGAACGCCTAGTACGGGTTGGCGGTCTAACATAAGGGTGTTGGTATTAACCAGTAACTGGGTTGCGGGGGTCTGATTCTGATGGCAGTCGCTTCGTGTATAAAACGAATGTTCAGTCGCATCTGGTTGACTAGAAGCTGACCCCAACATAATGGGGAAAATGGCCCGGAGAAAAAAGAAGGCACTAAGCATTGAGGTAATATGTACTACGTACTAGAGAAGACACCTCGAACAAAAATTTTGTAGCACGTTTTAGAGCTCCTGCACTCGCACTCGCTTAGCCACGCACGCGCCGCGCGCGCTCCGCGGCCAGCAAGTTGCGCAACATTTTTTGTTCGTGATGTCTGCTCTAGTACGTAGTACATATTACCTCAATGGCACTAAGTTTATGTTTCTACCCGAAAAAAGTTTCAATTGCGAAAAGTGATTCTTCCAGGGTGACAGCAAATTTGGTCATTGAATATTACAGGTTGTACAATCAAGTCTTAAGATTTAATGACAGATTTCCGGCCCCTAAACTAGGTACGCAAACCTGTATCTTAGGAGTCAGGAGCTCCTACGGCTTCAATTTTATAATAAAACATTGACATTTCAGTTATTTAAGGTTAACAACAGCAAGCGACATGTTTTGTTGATTGTGAAAAATCGGGCTGAAATCCTGAAGCGTCGACAACCCTAGCCATGAACCGAATCCATAGATTATAACTGTTCGTGTTAATAGACAATCGTAATAACACTTAGCTAACACTCGTCTCAATATTGACGGAATTCCGTGTTCTCGACTTTCGCTTCACACCACACGTGTGGAGTAATTAGGAGTTTTGGGTCACGATATGCTCCTGCGGTAGAAAACTGTAGAAAACCAGCCAGTCAGTGATGCAACTTTGATGCGTATTATCGATGGCTTAGTTAGCAGATTTCGTAACTACATTTTGTTAAATTTTACACGTAGAAGAAAACATTTTTTCCAGGGTATCTTTGATAATAATTTTTTTGCAATAACATATTCCACTCAAACTATGTATGTACCGACTCAGTTAACTTTTTCCTATTTTAGATAGCAAATTCTACAAGGCTCACTCAGTGTGGAGTACTACTCATAAAGAAGACCTAGAATCTCCCTTTCCATATACGGAAAACAAGTTACAATGTTCCGTACTTCAAGACAGCTTTGCAATGTAAAATAACCACCTACTTATGCTATCGCAATTTTAAGATCAAGTTATAGATAATAACTGTAGCTGATTGGAGCAGGATCAATGAATCTCAACTCGACCTTGATTTGCTGAACAAGACCGGACGTACGGTGGAAGTATTAGATATGGTAGAACTCGAAATCAAGTTATGTTCCTACGTGCGTATATAATATTGCACCTGTTTCCTATTGAGGAAGGCAGAGACTACGGATTTCCACCAGACAGGATCCTAGCTCTGACCTTTTTCGCTTCATGTACGTTCGGGGACCGACCTCTGCTAGTATTGTCAACATCATCAACTCAGCCTATCGCAGTCCACTGCTTGACATAAGTCTCCTAAGCGCCACAATAGTCCTTCACCTTCCGCATCCCCCCAGCAACCGTTGTCAGTCCACCTGACTGGGTATATAATAATAAAAAATCCACAAAATTTAAGGAACAGGTATTTTTCGCGATTTCAGAGTTGGTCCTACAGTAAAAGTTATTCAAATCGATGAGTACAAGCATCCTTTCTGGAATTGCAAATGAATTCAGAAGTATAGTATTTATTATCTGTGCCTACACTAAATTAACGTTAGATAAGTAACGTTTTGGCTTCTACATAATTTCATCAGCCCACATAATTCTACAATTCAATATTATACCTACAAGGTATATCTAAGGTTGCCAACCGTATTATATAATACAGTATTTTACTTTCGGCCCAGCGTACTATATACTGCTGAAAGGAAATATAGTACGCTAAAATACTATATTTCGCTCGAAGGTACAATGTGCCTCTGATGTTCCCGCAGGTAGATAGTTTCTAGGTTTCATATGCAGCTTCAGTCTACCATAGACCTCTTGTATTGCCTGTGAGAACCCCAATGCATTTATAATTCTGTCCAATTACCTAGGTATATTAGTTTTCATTTTAATTAAAACTGTCATACCATTCACCCGATTGCCTCGTTGGTCTAGTGGTTACAAGCGCGACTGCTGAGCGTGGGGTCCTGGGTGCGATTCCCGGGTCGGGCAAATGTTATTGGGTTTTTTCATCAGGAAATTCTCAGTAGCAGCCCGGAGTCTGGATTTGTGCCCGGTTAGTGGCAATAGGCTCGCCCCCTATTACATGGGACTATAACATAACTGGCGAAATGTGGGTGTGCTATACACCTCTGCCTACCCCTTTGGGCAAATACAGGCGTGTTGTTATGTGTTATGTTATGTCATACCACTCAGCTAAATGTATAATTACAACTCACTTTATAAGCACCTTAACTAAGGTACATTTTGGTAAACACTCACAGTAATTAAGTAAAGTGAAAAAATGGAAAAACCTAAAACGCTTTTAAAATTGTCATCGTGTTTTCGCAAAAAAACCTGAAAAAAATGTTTTCAACAAATAATTTTTACTAAATACTATATTTTCTTTCAGTATACATACTATATTTTTAATGGCTTGGCCTAAAAAATACAATTATTTTCTGAAAAACAGTTGGCAACCGTAGTTTTATCAGAAATGTGTAGTCATATTTGGAGAACTCATTCAGGGCACAGCTTAGAACAACTTTTACTACGGGAACAACCCTGATATTGCAAATAAAAAACAGCTGAACTACAAAATCATCGACATCACTCGACAAAACGTATCAATCAACTCAGCCTATCGCAGTCCACTGCTGGACATAAAAAAATAAAAAATAAAATTTCTTTATTGTGCCAAAAAATATACATAACATTGGTTGAAGCCCTAGACCTCACACTAGGATTCCCTGTGTCGTGGGGTCTAGTCTCTTTCAGTCCAGAAGACATAGTTGACACGGTTCGGAATTAATTTAATGGTCAATGAGTTATAAATAACAAAAACAAAAAACAAAAAAACAGCTAAAAATATTGGTATCTTGTGTATGTATGTGGGGGGTTGTTGTGTGTGTTTTTGTGTGGGGGTGTTGTGTGTGTTGTTTGTGTGGGGGTGTTGTGTGTGTTATTTGTATGGAGTGTGTGTTGTGTGGGGGTGTGTGTGTATGTGTCCAGCCCTATTTAGGTATGACCAGGATTTCCTCAGTTTGCATATAATTCAAATTCAGTAGCCACGTCAAAACTTTACTCTTACATGGCTTTTTTAGTAGTGTAGCAATTTTCAGCTTGGAATCAAATTTTCCATAGATATATGGTCCCATAAAAAG
Organism: Asteroscopus sphinx; assembly: GCA_949699075.1. NCBI lineage: Eukaryota > Metazoa > Arthropoda > Insecta > Lepidoptera > Noctuidae > Asteroscopus > Asteroscopus sphinx. Next base: position 10,801,305 of record OX453022.1, on the reverse strand, counting down.
GAATGACTTTTGACCGAACGACTTGTGACAAATAATCGTATCCCATTTCAGTAAACGTTTTGAGCGTGATTTAGCAGTGCTCGTAAGGCTACTCCTATGAAAGCGCAAGGTAATAGACATAATGTACAGCTGCCTTACCCTTAGTACTTGAGTCTCCTGATATAAAAGGTCAGTTGAGTATTTGTATGGACGGCCGTATGCACATTTCAGCAACGCGCGCTGTGCTCGCTCTACTTTAATTAAGTAGGTCTGTGCAGCCACTCCCCAGGATACAATACAGTACCCCAAAATCGATTGGCATAGCGCGAAATATATAGTTTTAATAATTTTGTCATTGGCTATTTTTGCCAATCGTTTGAATATGAAAATAAGTTTCCTAACCCTGGTACGCAGTGCATCTACATGCTTGGACCATCTCAGGTGGCTGTCCAGGTAGACACCTAAGTATTTAATAGTATAGGTATACACATAGGCCTCAAAAACAAAACAAAAAGCCTCAAAAAACAAGACAAAACGTATGCACCAGCAGATTATTTTTTCGCGATTTCATCGTTGACCCCGAGCATTCCACGAATAGGCTCTTCAGATATGACCACGCATTTCTGATAAACGTTGTACCTATACTTAAGGCTGGAATACACATGCCTGTAAAATGGAGCAGTAGCTTGCATGCCAGCTATACAAGTAACTGGCACACTGTGGATACATTTGCAAGTAAACCTGCATGCAATTTTCTTACTTGCATGCCTTGTTGAAATTTTCACAGAATATGTGTTACTATAATGCCTATCACGACAAATACGAAAAAAAAGTCTAAAACCAAAGGGGGTCCCTAGTCCTATACAAGAAACCTCGAAAAACATGCATTTTTTTCAACATTTTTGTTCCTGCTCTATCTTAAAAATGGTAATACATACCAGCGTCAAACTTGGTCTGATTATAGTGCATAATATGTAGTTTAGCAACAAATACTAAAAATGTATTTATTTAATCGTATGGCATCTTTATAGGCTATCTATACATCTACTACTACACTAATAATAAAAATATCAACTAATACTAAAAATAGGACAAACAGACATATGTGGACCTGCGTAAGAAAGAAATGCAAAAATTCATATGTTGCGCACGGTGCGTTGATGTCTTTTGATGAACTCTCGTAAATTAAATCAGTTTCTATGGGTCGATGGGTGGTACGGAACCCTTACTGCGTGAGTCCGACTCGCACTTGGTCGGTTTTTTTTTTAAATTGACCAATCCCCAATAATTTATTAAGTCATTCAATAACCAAAAAGCCTTTTAAAAACGCATATTCATTGCCGAAAGGCATTGCGGATACTGAAAGAGCTCTCACGGTGCATTCAATACACTTATAAAGTAAAAATATACTTAATTAAATCGACTGGCGGCGGTTTGAGCAGGTTAACAAGCTGTCGCACTGATAACACTATCTTATATCATAAGTTGAGCAGGTGAATGACTGGATGTTTAAACAACTTATTAGGAGCGCGTACGCAGGCTATCGCCACTATCGCATTAAAAATATTAAAATGCTGTTACGATAACGTTTTTTAATTATTTATGAATGTTGTTTTTTAATTCATGTTTGTTATGAGTAGTATTATCTTTACAATTAAGTTTCAGACACATTTTTATTATTAATAGTTTTTATCAGCGCGGCAAGTTAAACACCAAGGCCTGTTTGGTGTTGAACTGCAAAAGGCTGAATACTTATACTCCATTTATTATATCACTAGCTGTGCCCGCGACTCCGTCCGCGTGGATGTCGGAAAATAACATCGTGTCATTATTGTGAACACAATATCTTCAAATATATAAATATAAGCGCCTACATAGACGATTACACTATTTATTTTACCGACCATACTATATTTTGTTTTTACAACCAACCGGCTAGGGTGAACTCCCTCATTCTGAGAAGACGCTCGTGCCCAGCAGTGGGAAGTAATTGGGCTGATTATGTTATTCTATAACACTAACCACATCTCTTCTTATGCTGAGAAGAGGCCCGTGTCCAGCAGTGGGACTGTAATGGGCTGATAATGTTATGTTATTCTAGAATACTAATAATATCCAGTTCAATAACTCTTCTCATTTTGAGAAGAGGGCCATACCCAGTAGTGGGATAGTAATGGGTTGACTACGATATGTTATTCTATATTTTCTAGTTTCTTACCTCTTCTCAGGTCCGTGCCCAGCAGTGGGGCAGTAGGTAATGAGCTGATTATATTATGATAATCTATTACACTAACAATATCCAGTTCCTTAACTCTTCTCATTCCAAGAAGAGGGCCATGCCCAGCAGCGGGACAGTGATGGGCTATGTTATGTTATTCTATATTTTCTATAATACTAATAGAATCCAGTTGTATTTTTAGGAACCTGCAACCTGCGTCCAACCAACAATCATGACCTCTACTTTGTATGCAACTTAATACAATAGAGGGGTCAAGCTGTATCGCTGGATCTACTCAACCGATTCAGATAAAACATACCCTATATTTTAAGTTAGACTAATACCAATACAAATGCTTAGTTTCATTACGATCCGTTCAGCCGTTTTCACGTGATGAGGTAACAAACAGACAGACAGACAGACAGACAGACAGACAGACAGACATAAATTTTTTCAACGATTGATTCGTGTTCTATAGCTTATTTCTAGCCCCCCTAGCCGGTTTTCGCGAAAAAAATCTCAATGTACAGACTTTTCGACCTTTACAGTTTTATTATAGTATAGATAGATTAGAAAAATAACGTTATTTATCTATCGATACTTTGATTTAACTTCGTTATTTTACGATAAATGTAAAGCAATTTAATCTATTTACCATTTACACATAAATTTTAACACTAAAATAAAATGTAATAATTTCAATAATGTAAAATAATAACTGTCGTTATTTCGCAACTTTTCGTTATATTTTAATTTTGGTTATTATAAATTTAAATAGATTAACGGCTAGAATACACATGCCTGTAAAATGGACCAGTATCTGGCATGCCAGCTAACAGTATAGCTTTATCATATCAGATTATTACGCCCCCTCAGTCATACGGCTAGAATTGCAGCCATATTATAGCTATTTTGATGGATGACCATCAAAGTTACTAGGTTTTTATTACGGTATTATGAAATCTATGTAGATACACGTTTAGTTAATGAGTGAAGTTTAAACTCAAAGTCCGATTTCAGTTGAATTTCCAGAGTCGCGTTTTTTAATCGGGTTTTATTAGTTCGGTCAAACAACTTTTTCTTTCCTTTTTAGTCTTATTTGAATTTTTTGGATTTATTTTTACTTTCAGCAATTTAATATAATTAGTATGTCATAACATAACATAACATCACGCCTATATTTCCCCGAAGGGGTAGGCAGAGGTGTAATAGTACACCCACATTTCGCCAGTTATGTTATAGTCCCATGTAATAGGGGGCGAGCCTATTGCCATTGACCGGGCACAAATCCGGTCTCCGGGCTGCTACTGAGAATTTCCTAAAGAAAAAACCCAATAACACTTTGCTTGACCCGGGAATCAAACCCAGGACACCACGCTCAGCAGTCGCGCTTGCAACTACTAGACCAACGAGGCAGTCATTATTAGTAGTCGTTATTAGTATGTCAAGCTATCATTTACAATGACTGTCAAAACGAAAATTGTTTTTTATATGATTGTAAAGTGGGTGACTCAGGGCTCAGGGGACACGGATGTTTTTTTTTTTTTTTAACAACGGAGGGCAAACGAGCATGCGGGTCACCTGATGGTAAGCAATCTCCGCCGCCCATGGGCATCCGCAACACCAGGGGAGTCGCCGATGCGTCGCCGACCTTTTAAAAAGACGTATGCTCTTTTCTTGAAGGCTCACATGTCGAATTTGTTCGGGAAAACCGCTGACGGAAGTTGGTTCCACAGTTTTGCTGTACGAGGCAAAAAGTGGCGTGTGAAACGTACTGTAGTTGACCAACCATAAAGATGGTGAGGATGGAATTTAGATTTATAGCGGGTGATGCGATGGTGGAAGTCAGCGGCAGGCTGGTATAAGGTCGAACAATTCCTCAGAGCACTCCCCATTGTCCCCGGGATATTTATAAAAATTGTGATTAGTCCACTGGGTAACCACATATTCTCCTGGTAATCTTTATGTTTAGTGGGTACAACGTAAGTAATAAGTTTTCATGAAGAGTTATTTATAAGATAAACTCGTATTTACCCTTATCAGGTACATACACATGTAACATTTTATATTGATTAAAACATAGCGACAAACAAAAGTTGATGATTGACCTAGATAAATAACTTTTACTGCAGGATTTAATTAAAAAATAAACTTTTTTTAAGATAAACTTAATCCTAACAGCTTAAATGCTAAGATTATAATCATCTACATTAGTTTTTTTTTTTTTCGAATTGGCTCTCGCAGGTGGTACCGATGTACCATTTCTGCTTAACCGGGCTAGTTGGCGGAGAGTCCCATGTGGGACTCCATTCGCCGAATGTTTTTCCCTAATCCTACACTTAAAACTAAAATCGCGGTTGCAATACCGCAAAAGGGCGTCCAACAAGGGGGGGCTCGAACCTCGGCTTACTGGGGCATTGCAGGGGGACCCCGCCGTTCCTATGTCCCCCTAGCAGCCGTTGCTGCATCAGGAATGAATTTCTCGAAAGTGGCGTACTTTCGGTATATCGGGTGAGGTCATCTACATTAGGGCGTGCGGTCCCTTTTATACTGAGCCAGTAGCCAGGCTGTTCCCGTGATTACATCATTTAGAAATTTGGAGATATGACAAGGCTAATCGGGTCACAGTTATTATAAGGGAATTAATATAAACATCAACCGAATCTCTGGGAATAATTAATAATAACAAAAGATGAGTAGTTACAGTTGCCATGCCCAGTTAAATACATCATAAGTACGTATATTACTGGGTTGAGGGTGAATAACTAGTCACACAACAGAACAATATTTATGTAATGATTGATGGAGAATATCCCTTATCTCTTCTCATGGGTGTCGTAAAAGGCGACTAAGGGATTCACCAGAGGATGGGCAGCAGCATTCTCTGAGTATTTAACCAACCAACTGCGATCGCCAACCCGCCTGCCAAGCGTGGCGATTATGGCATATCCCCCCTTAATTGGGGGAGGCCTTTGTCCAGTAGTGGACGTCTTTCGGCTGTAATGATGATGGAGAATTCAACCTGTGAATAGGCATATCGTATAATAATAATATACTTTTTAATTATGCGTTAAGTACTTTTATCAACAATTTTACCTAACTACTCCGACCTCATAGAGCTCACCAGTTGTAAAATTTACACATTAAATGGTCATTACAAGATGCCATGAAAATAAATTTTTATACCATGTGAAAGCAACATTAATTATTGCAAACAAGAATATAAAATAAGTAATGCTTGTTTCGGATGTACTTGTCATGCAGCGACAAGCTTGTAAGGGGGCGTTCATAAAATACTTGAGATGTTTAAGGGGGGGAGGGGGTCGAGTCAAATCTCATCTAATCTTACGTTGGAGTGAGGGGGGGTCTCGGCAAATATCACGCAATTTTCTTTTTTAGAGTAAATATTCTTTTTTAAATCACAGTAGTTACGATTTAAGTATTCTATTGTTAAATTTTTATTACACTTATAATTAAACTCTCAGCAATATTGATTACTAGTCTTATTAACTAGTCGTAAATAAAAGCACGAAACAAAATTTTTTTTTCTTTTTACAATAACAATCCAACGCGTTAACGAAGAAACTTACATTTTGAAAAATCTCACGTGAGATTGGGGGTTGGGGGAGGGGTTGAATAAAATCTCACGACATCTCAACAGGGGGGGGGGGGGAGGGACAGAAAATTAAAAAAAACACCTTGCGTAATTTATGGACGCCCCCTAAGTACCTAATCTGGAAAGTTTAATGAGCCTACTAATAAATCAATGTAAAAAATCGGTACAATAGGTACATATTAAACATAATATAATCAGTCAAGTCAAATTAGGTAACCTCAGAATGAAAGGTATACAACATGTTATTGAAATAACCAAAAACCTCATAAGGGGTCATTGTACTCATCATTATGAATGGGCTAACTATGGGCCCAATCCTGAAATCGTAAAAAAAATATCCGCAGTTCCCTACATTTTGTCGATTTATGTGACACGAATGTAAGGAGCAGCTGTTTTTTTTTCACCATTTCAGTGTTGGACCATCATAAAAGTTGTTCATACTGATGAGTATAATGACCCCTTAACTTTTTCAGTTATTTCAATAACACGTTGTATACGAGCGTATTTTCGAGCTCGTGACGGTTTTTTCTTTCCACAATTTATATCTTTATTTCGATTAGATATTTAACAATAATGTTAAGGAATGTTATAGATAGTTTTCTTCGTGTGTTATCTTAGCTCGAACTTCCAAACAAAAAAAACCAACCACATTGCTATTTCCAACAACTTGCCTAACTAAATCAGGTATCACCAAACAGGTTGAATTGCAGTTAGTCTAGACATAAATAGATTTAGGCAGTCACCTTGCGCCCACGATAACCTGGTCCCTTGCCACATCGAACAGCAGTTGTGAAAACGATCCGGTGCTGATATCCTCGAACACGTCGCTATGGTCTGACGTCAGCAAATCTGAAAAAAATAAATTATTTAAGTATTAGGGACTATAATTTTTTAGAAATAATTGTAAGGACGATTGTCATCTTACGGCCAAAATTAATATCCAATCTATCCACGATTTGCCATACTAGAGATAGGAATATGACATTAGCTCCATACAAAATCTGTCAAATTTCTATCTCTAGTAGGGTAAATCGTGGATAGATTGGATATTAATTTTGGCCGTTAGTCTACCTGCGACCACGAAATGCTGCAAAGCTTTCGAAACGTCAGGAAAACCAATTTAAATAATATACGCGATTTAATCCGGTTAAACTTTGTTTTATTATTAGGGACTAATTACAACGAGCGCTTGGGGCGCGCGCTCGGTACTCCGCTTTTGTGACACTCTCGCTCTATGAAATTGTATGCAACGATTTATATCAATACACGCACGCGGCGCTTCGGGCTCTGTGCTTCGGGCGCGTGCCCCGTACGCCTATTTTAACATTGGTCTACCTATAACAACAAAAAATTGCGCCTATCAGCCAAAATAAGTATCCTATCTATCCATGATTTGTCCCACTAGATAAAGAAATTTGACATTTCGCTGCTTTGCATAAATAACGACACAACTCTAAATATTTTCAAAATTTTAATGAGTACACAAAACGAACGATCACATGATTATGTTCGTTATGTGTAACTTATTAAAAATTTCTAAAAAAAGTTGGGTTGTGTCGTTATTCATGAAAAGCAGCGATTTATGCTCCATACAACATAAGTCATATATCTATCTTTAGCAGGGCTAATACTGGTGGATAAATAAGATATGAATTTTGGCCGTTAGTTTATCAAAACAAAAGATACATAACAGAAGCTGAATGAAGCCTTATCCAATTTAAAACGATCGTAAAATTCCTAAAATTCAAAATAACTAATAAGGTAGGTTATGTAAAGCCCTAGTACCTTCTCTTCTTTTTGCAATTCACCACTGGAAATGCTTTTTCAAAGCTTTTTGCTTTTTTTGTGCAAAGTAGTGCAACCCCACTATAATGCGCCAATAAAAGAACAAAGACACCCAATTCTTCATACAAGGTTTACTATAAATTCTAGATATTGAAAGCTGTTGACAGACCTCGTTTGGTATAAATTAAAAAGATAACTATAATCATACCTTGAATGGCAGGTTTCTTTTCATAACTTATACATGGAATACTGATTGATTACCGACCATGTTTGAATAACAAATTAGATGATTATAATTCTGACCTTATGTAACATCGACCCACGCAAATTCTAAAGAGACAATCTGAATTCGTCGCTTATAGTAGCCGAGGCCAGTAAAAATAAATGGGAGTGGGTCGATCGTTTAAACTGCATTTATAGTAGTTTTAGGTTCGACTCTCGGTTCTAGGCTTTGAAAACAAAAGCAGCGTTATTATTCTATAAGATCTCACTAGCAAACTCACTTCTGAGTGAAAACGATAAATAAAACCGCTGCCGAATTGCGTAACTCATTCGCGATCGCAATCAATAGGATTTCAATGTTCATTACTTCATGTGTTTTGACTATTCATCTTATCGGCAACTATGTACCACGCAATGAATATTGTTGTCATTTCAAAATGAAAGCTAATGTCAATATGAATGCATTACACAATTACCCCACTGTTTAAAAAGGATAAGTCCTTTTAAAACAGTGGGGTAACACTTCTAAATACGCAGTAAACTGCGTATTCAGAAGTGACTTCGCTAGTGAGATCTTGCAGAATAGCCACACAACTATCGTTTAACTAACTCGCGATCGCAATCATGTTATTGCTCCGTATTTTTTGACAATCTGTCTTATCGGCAACTATGCATTATTTCACGCGTATTATTTTACGCGTATACGCGAACGTAAGATTCTTTATTAAAATTATACCTTTGGTTGGCCATAAGCATTAATTATCTTGATAAGCTCTCAATATCCCACTGTTGAGTATAAGCCTCCCTTAAGTCAACCCACTGGCCTCAGTTCTGAACCAGTCTCATCAGATTTTCACAATATCGTTGACCCATCTTCGTCATCCTATTATTACTACAGCTCTTCAAATAACACCTTTTAAGCTAAGTTATTCTTTTAGCTTACAGTTACACGGAGCAATTAGCTTTCTACTTTACATTTAACGTCTTTGACTTGCAAATTGAGTTACATATGCAACAACACATTGTACGCGTAATTGTCGTGTTTCTGTCAACGCTCTTGATTGTTTAAAGAAGCGAACGAGCGATTAAGCGATTACCGTGCAGTGATTATTTTCACACTGACTGTATAAATAAACTTATGGCAGTTATGAATGACAAAACAAAATAAATATCTTTGAGTTTTGGTAAATATTTAAACCATATGGACGATCTTGTCGACGACGGTCTGATTCAAATATTTGATGTTAGTGTTAATTCGTTTTTAATGTAAACTATTAAACCGATTAAACCATTATTTAGATAAGTAATTGAGATGTCTTTACACAATATTTCGAAATAATCTTTTCTGTGACTGTATTATTCTGTATGATTAAAGAGATTGTCATCTCAGGCTGTTATTTTGGGTGCTCCTGGTGCTCTGTCCGTGCTTAGACCAAAATTTACTTAGTTTACAACCAACAAAATAATAGCTGTTATTGTGGGTGCTTCGTCCGTGCTTAGACCAAAAGTTAGCTAGTTTACCATCAACCAAATACCTAATTGCTGTTATTTTTAGTGCGTTTTCCGTGCTTGGACCAAAAGTTAGCTGGTTTACAATCAACAAAATGATTGCTATTATTTAGGGTGCCTCGTCCGTGCTTAGACCAAAAGTTACCTAGTTTACAACCAATAAAATAATTAAGTATAAATTACCTTGTCTGTTTATTATCCTGAAGTCATCTTCTGGCAGCTCTCCCTTGCTGAGCGCACTGAGCAGTATTAGCGCAGCTACTTTGTAGACTGTCCACGTCATTTTTGAAGTTGCTTAAAAACCTGTAACAAAGAAGAAAAAGCTTAGTTTCTGATTTTGGCTAATGTGTGTATTTCGATTTCTAGCAATATGAACTGTCTCTAGAAGACTTCTCGTCTAGGTGTCTAGATTATTTTCATTAGTGTCATAAAAGGCTAAGGGATTATTTTGTTGTTTTCACGCATGTGGAGCGAAATCTAAAGATATTAATTGTGGAAAGAAACATTCACTCACGAGCAGGATTCGAACCTGCAACGCCTGGGACTCTACTCACGTTTGATGAACTACAAACGATGCACGAACTTTCGTTCTGACTGATACCTACACCAATAAAGATAGGCGCATAAAAATGCACAATAAAGATAGACTGCGGTTCATAGTCGTATGAAATTGGCCGAAGATCAGAGAAACAAACGTCAAAACAAGATCAACGCACGCGATACGGGAATAAAAGTAAACCTAATTACAGGCACTTTTGAAACGTCAGGCTCTAGTTGCACGGTTCCAAATTTGGGTCCTATACGGCCAAAATTAATATCCAATCTATCCACGATTTACCCTACTGGAGATAGAAATCTGACATATTTTGTATGGAGCTTATGTCAAATTCCTAGTGGGGCAAATCGTGGATAGATTGGATATTAATTTTGGCCGATAGAGAATAACCGGCAAGACTCTACATGGATATACTCTTTTTTTAAATAGGTTATTATTTATTACATCAAATTCATTCAAATAATGTGAATATTATGTAGGTTAATGTCAGAAATAAACAAGAGTTAAAAAGTGAGAATATTGCCTTTAGAATAATCTTAAAAAGAGTTGCCATAGTATGTAGGAGCTGACCTGTCCCGACCGACGTCACCCGTTCACGAGCATGACGCGAGCATCCTCAACCATGTTGAAGGAAACTTAACGACCTGACACTAACGCCAAGATCAACATGACATTTAAGTGAGCATGACAGACTCATACTGCTAGACAATAAATTGGCAGGAATATGTAGATTTATTGTAAAAACATTAATGGCCACATGATACAAACATTTTACATTTTAATCACCTATTAAATTTTTAAGCAGTTCATCCCAGAGCAGATACATTTTTAATGGCGTTAATGATAGAAATATGTGTGACCAATGTCAACCAGGGATTGGGAGTTGACTCCTGGACTATAGCTGTATATTTTACGGTAGTTCAAAGAAGAAAGAGTATAAAGTCGACTTAAGTAGAACAGCCTTCCGTTCATTAATAAGAAATCCGATAAAGATGTCGCTGCGAAACATTTCCTAATCTGCAATATTTAGTCTCGACATCCGGAATCCATATTTTGTTCAAATATTTGCAATAAATTCAAGATTTCAAACCACCACTTACGAAAAGGATGCCAACTGCGAACATAAATAAAATTCACTAAAATACCTATGTATGTATAGTTTCTCGCAATTATTTAAAACCATTGGAATCGCATTAAAATCAATTTGCTTAATTGCCTGTACGGCGATGCCAATCCGTTATGTTGGCTGTGGAAGCTCTAAACTGGTTCCAACTATAGACCCAAGTCTTCAAACACATTATCGATTCTCCCTGTCAATTCACGTCCATTTGTCTATCTGTCTGTCAGTCCTGTATCTAGTTTTAGTCGTGAAGCTCAACGTCCCACTTAGGTATAATAAAGCTGGGTGAACACTGGAGATATGGTGTCATTGGCTCCATTAGGCTTACACACACGATGGGTTTTTGTTTGTTGTTTGCAGCTAAGTGTGAGTTTAAGTCGCATATTTCGTTGTTGTTTTCTTTCGAGAAGTGATTTTATGGCTTCGAAAACTTAGATCATTTGAGATTTTGCACTATTCGCTTGAGATTCTTTGGTTCTGTGCAGAAATATATATAATCGAAATAATCAGTTTGAGTTATTAGCTTATAATTGTTAAATGATTAGGCGCTATGATGAGTGTACGCAAAAGCAAAGAAAATTTTACATAACGATATTGCCTGAAACAGAAGCGTTTGTTTTGGTCTTGGTGTTTCTTGTGTATTATTATAAGTATGTATTTACAAAAAAATAAGTAGGTATATAAGTATTAAATCCAGTGTCTAGTAGCCATAGTACAAGCTCTGCTTGGTTTGGGACTAGATCAGTGGTTCCCAAATTTATTTTGTCTACTCGAAAGTCGAGAGTTCAGTCGGTGTCTAAGAGTCCTCCTAGCTAGATGAAATTACAAATCGTCCCCCAAGCCTTTACACAACGCCCCCATTTTTTTTCTGGGTCTCTTATCGCCCCCCTTTAGGCCTGCAGCACCCACAAGGGGGCGTTATCACCCACTTTGGTAATGGCTGGACTAGATGGTGCTGTGTAAAAATGTCCCAAATATTTATTATTATTTTCTTAACTCATGCATAACATTTTTAAATATACTGGTAGAAAAATTAATTTATTATTATTAATCAACTTTTTTATGCTTTGTTCTGTAAAGAATCCTAGAACAGCAATCATATTATCTGTATTTGTATTGGAAATTTTCATTATTTAACACAGTGCCATAAATAAAATAAATATTAGTTAGTATTACTTCCGTAATAATCACTATAAGTAACTTCGCTATTGTTTGTTTTGTTAATCAGTATTAGAAGCATTGGTCCTTAAAACTTAACACTTAAACATTCATGTAATTATTATGAAGTTTGAACCACTTGATCGTTTCAACAAATGAGTTGTCCTACTGCTTCATTTGTTTTATTTGTTTTGCTGTTTCATTTGTTTTATGGGTCATAGAATTCTGAGTGGATTTATTCTTTATAGTCTAGGTAGTTCCTACAGCAAATAATATTACTTCCTTAACTTACTTATTATTTACCGAGCTACTTCGATCAATAATAGTACTTTATCGAAGCCGCGCTATGTTAAAATAAGAGACTTTTATATAGCTGGCAATAATCTGTTTAGCTATTCTGAAAAGTCACAGCAAACTCACTTCTCCCTTTGTTTTGTGTTGGGGAAGTCCTCATGGACGCACTGCGCCCGGGGTAGGCGGCGCCAGTGTCGGACTCTTACCGACTAAAAACTACCACGGGGTTGCTCTACCGACCCTTGCCCGGGGGCGTGGGTAATATTCCCGTATTCGCCCAACCCTCCCCGGTAGGTCCCGGCTCGCAGGCGAGCCCCTTCTCCCCGTGCGGCAACCACATCGGCCACACCCTCATCTTGAATGGCGCGCGCGGATGAAACGATGCCTTCCCAAGTGCTCTCGCTCCCGACCATAGACAGAACCACGGCCGGAAGCGAGAGCGCTGTCGCCTACTAACAGTGATGAGGGCACGGTGTTGCACGGCCGAAGCTGGGCACTCCGCCAGTGTATGCTATGCCATGTCCTCTGGGCAGCTCCGGCAGTGATGACACTCGGGCGTAGGCTCCCGGCCTATGCGACACAGATACTTCCCGAAGCAATCGTGCCCCGAGAGTATCCGTCAGCCGGTAGTTGAGGGCGCCATGGCACCTCTCCAGCCACTCCTCCATGACGGGCCTTACCGCCGCTATTGCCAACGAACCTCTTCTAACTAATATTAAGTAGTAATGGTAATGTCTGAAACATGCAGAAAGTGTTACGGAATCTAAAGACTGAAGCTTTAGATTCCGAAATACTTTCTGCAATTTCCATCCTACTTGTTACACTAAAATCTACGAAACACCTGCCAAAATGATTAACATAGAATTTATCTCTGCACTTGAGTCTGCACTCTTTTTAAATCACGGCAATTTTTTACTTAAACAAAAAGCTATTCCACCTGTAGCCTGTTAAGACTTATCAATAAATCATTGATATGCGTAACGACCATTTTATATTCAGTCCAAGTGATGTTTTATTACTCGTAATTTGTTAGCAATGTTGCCGGAAAATAGCTCTTAGTCTTGACCAGCCAGTTATTACCCATAAAGATTTATTAATAATAGATTTAGTATGGCAAAATGTGATTACAAAATCATGACTAGGCATACAGTAAATTGATCTCGTTACTATTATCTAACAAGACAATTTTAAACAGCGCGTTTCCATCAAATAATAATAATGTATTTTTTTTGCCATAGAGGTAGTTCATACACTGTAATTTATTAAATCAAAAGAAATTAACGAACAAAGAAGTCTATAATAAACTGAACATAAAATTGCGCACGAGCCGATTGGACAAATAGACTGTTTGTCTATGATAGGTTCCCCTACAATATTCTCTGTTCAAAACTTTCAATTCAGTTCTAATTTTTTGTTAAATCTCTGACATCTGACTTGTAATACATTACAATGTAATATTGGTTCCACTTGGAATTCCAGCGAAAGCATTTCAAGCGAAAACATGCCTGAAGACATATATTATAGAAAGTATGTTTTGGAAACTTCATCTTCACAAACATTAAAGTAAAAGCAGACAGCAAAGTAAGAAGCGGTACAATAATGAAGTAAAATGGTTTAAATCCTCGACAAATATATTATGAAATAAATAAATGTACCATAATTCAAATATAAAGGAAGGTTTCACTCGTAGAAGTCGAAATAATAAGATGATAGAAATGTTATCTACTGTCTTTATTGAGAAGTTAAGTAGCAACAGACTGTCATGGTCATCACCACATGTCCATACCATTCCATTACCATTCCTCCTGGAATGAGGAGCATGTTACGAGGAAAGTTTTAAGTATGAATGTTGATGGCTATAAGAAAAGAGGCAGACCGAAGAAAATATGGATGGATTGTGTGAAAGGTGATATGAATGGAAAGAAAGTGAACACGGAGATGACGGCTGATAGAGATGTATGGAAGAAAAAAACATGCTGCGCCGACCCCAAATAAATTGGGATAAGGGCAGGAGGATGATGATGATCTACTGTCTTTCAATACCGGAACGCGTGTCGCCGGGTTTCCGCTACCTATAAATACGCAATTACGCCCATCATGTTTTTAGCATTCAATGCAAAATAAATTAAACCTATAAAATATTCCGCTGTTAGATATGCGGCAAAATACAATTTTAGTGACTGCGTCCAAAACAGCACTGATGATTAAGCAAAAGGTACGCGCACTGGTGTCCTACGAGACACTTGTACGCGGCGACAAGTTCATGCGCCTTTACCACTTCTATTACCTTATTATTTAGATTTCTATGGTTTCACTAGATGTCTACACTTTCATTACTAATTAATAACTGTAACAACATAAGTATCACCCTCTAAATTACCTAGATCCTATAAAAATCGGCGATATTCCGATTTACAAAATGAATGGGAGCAAAGAAAGGGCAAAACCAACAAACAAAAAGGTCGATGACAGTATCGGATCCTCAAAAAGTCCATCCTAGAATATTTAATTAAAACATCGTGGCGAAGTAATTCATCTAGTGGCTTCAAATAAGAAAAAAATTTAGGTAGTAAACACAACAGTGATGGCATTTGCTAAAGTCATATGAACGACACATGAACTCAGTTGTCCAACGACGCGTGTGCGCAATCACCTAATTGATTTATTAATGCCAGAGACAATTTACTACAATATTTTTCAAACACCGAACGGCTCTCAGTAACAGATAACATAATGTTTAAAAACTCATTCGTATCTCAAGGAGGTTCAACTGCTCCGACCTAAATACTGAGTGCTCATTTATTTCATATCTAAGATACGCGTTTTATTTTGATATAAATAATTTTATTGGCTTCCGTATTTTTGATTCCAGTACCTACTGGGTGTGCGGTGTGGTTAATCGTAAAACAAACATGGTGAATGTGCAAATATTTAGCGATATGGCGATTTGATATTTTTCTATCACCAAGTCAATACAGAAGTTTAATATCTAACGAGGTTATCAAGTTGAAATAATCTAGACTACTTCGGAAGCAAAGACCAAAGAATATATAACCATAGCAAAGCTATTAAAACATAGAAGTGTATCTTATTATAAATCTGATAAATCTCTTTATTCGCAATGCAGTAGCAAAGTGTTCGTAAAAAAGAGAAGATACATGATCTTAAAGTTGGCGTGAAATTTAATTAGGTGGTCGTAGACACATGTTAAAACAAAATGCTAATGGTTGGCTTGCGTCTAGAGCAGCTATACTCAACCTGCGGCCCGCGGGCCGCATGTGGCCCGCTGGGCTTTTATTATTGGCCCATCTGAAGTTACAAATTTCTGAAGAAACAACAACTATCTCAGAGTTGGCTTCCGTTTTAAATTGTATTTACTGAGAGTTGTTTGATGAGTTCATCGATTTTAAAAACGATACCAATCTAGAAGTTCTGTTTAAAGAAAAAAGGAAATATGAAAACAGATAATATGTGGAATTTTGGAGTATTGTTCCCCGAAAATATAAAAGCGTCCAATGATGTGCCCGAATCCTACTAACATTCTTTGGGTCTACGTATGTGTGCGAATCGTCTTTTTCAAAAATGAAATACACAAAGAACGTTTACAGAAACCAACTTACAGATTCTCATCTGGATGATGTTATAAGTATAGCATGTAGCGACAAGCCAGATCTTGATAAAGTTTTGAAAAAGTGTTCACAGTATCACAAATTGCATTAAAACATGTAAACATCTTTGTTAAAACTTCTTTTCTCATTAATTAAGTAACTACATCGTTAACTTGGAATTACGTTTTAATTAAGACCAAAAATAATTTTTACTTGCGGCCCTCGACACCATGACTGTAACGTGTTTGTGGCCCTTATAAAAAAAAGGTTTAGTATGGCTGGTCTAGAGTAAAGTTATTTGAATCGCTGGATGGAAAGATGGAATACAGAGATGGAAGTAGATAGCTCAAAACAGTTCTAGGAAGGTACATATTTTATGCATTCAATAGGGCTACTTACTACGGCTATTCAACTTGTTATTGAAATAACTGAAGTGAAAACCTCTTAAGGGGTCATTATACTCATCAGTATGAACAACTTTTACTATGGGACCAAACCTGAAATAAAATAAATAAATATTTTTGAGACATTTTACGCATCACCATCTAGTCCCAAACTCAGCAGAGCTTGTGCTATGGGTACTAGACAATGAATATAATACTTATATACTTTTTTTTTGTAAATACATACTTATAATACATAAGAAACAACCAGACCAACACAAACACTCATATGTTCATCACACAAATATTTGTGTCTTGTGGGAATCGAACCCACGACCTCGAACCTCGAACCACTAGATCACAGAGGTCGTCAAAAAAAATCTAATCGCGAAAAAAATATCAGATGTTCCCTACATTTTATCGATTTATGTGAACACAAATGTAGGGAACATGAAATCAAATTCGCTGATGACATGTAATTTTTTCCCTGATTTCAGGGTTGGTCCCATAGTAAAAGTTGTTCATACTGATGAGTACAATGACCCCTTAAGCGGTTTTTGGTTATTTCAATAACACGTTGTATAATCATGACGGATAATGAATGATAGCAAAATAATTTTCGATAGATCGTTTGCCTTCTGTAAAACTTATCATGAACCACTTTTTAGGTAGACCTAAAATGCGTAGACGCAATCTAAAACTGTAGTGCACCATAAATATTAATTATCAATACAAAACCGGTCACACAATTGAAACATTCATCAACGTTCCATGTAAAATACAAGTCCTCTTGTACTATCTAATCAACAGTACGTCGTGTTTAATAGTCCAACAAACAATCAAATAACAAAGCTACCGCTATAATGTACTAGGTATGGCCATATTTAAAACGGACGGGTAGTAGTAATCGGGTAAAAGTAGTTAGTGTACTGCACTATCTAGTACTCCTAGAATTTCTTATCAATGTTTTAAGGGTTCCGCTGTCAAAGAAGCCATTGGTGTAACGTCATGTCCACAGAAATAGATAGAATGGCCAAGTGGGCAGAGCGTGCGTGCCAACACTCTGCACCATAGTGCAGGGCATTTCAAAGCCTTTCTCAGTACGCCTTATGACTTGTTTCTGTAAATACTTTTAATGGGAAGTAGCGAGACAGCTCCAACACAAGTACTTTTGTAACTTACTGGAGCTGCCTCAATTTATGTTTGAACACCGTCCCATGTAGGCTGGCCAGATGCCCCGTATTTTACGGGTTAATCTGTTTTTTTTTGCAGGCAATAACAATATAGGAACCCGTAATTAGCTAAATAAAATACGTGGTTAATAGTACAATACTGTCGAGGCCTGAAATTAAGCAATTGACGGCCGAGTAATATTAGAAATACGAGGCGAAGCCGAGTTCTTCCGAAGTGATTTTAAAAGTAGCTAATTGCTATTTTGGCCGAGACTTGTATAGTACTTTTCTCTCATTTGCGAGGAAACAATACACAAATTAATTCAAACGTATCTAATTTTCATTCGCGCCAATTCGTACACGTGTGGTTCATGTTCTAAGTTTTTCAAATTAAAAAAAAATGTGCATCAGCCTTTATAATGATAAATATTTTGTTTTTACCTAAAAACACCTAATTTATGTAAGTTTGTACTTAAAAACCTCTTTAACATAATTTAAAAAATAAAAACTTTCCAGCAATTTCTATTATTGTCGTGTTGGATATTGCTGGCGTGTTATTTCGTTGCGTACGGAAAAGAGCCAATTGATACATTTTTTTTTTTAAATAATTAACCAATTTCCAACCAATCAATCAATCAATTCAATCGCCAACCCGCCTGCCATGCGTGGCGATTATGGCATATCCCTCCAAGCTACTTGGGGGAGGCCAATGTCCAGCAGTGGACGTCTTTCGGCTGAAATGATGAATGATGAACCAATTTCCGAGCATAAAGCAAAAGAATGTTTTCCATGTGCGGTGCAATATTTTCCAAATAAAGATATCGTCATAAAAGAATGCTGTTTTATTTGTCTCAAATAAAAATAAATAAACATATATTTCACGCTGGTAACCCTTAACTCAATAAGGGGCAGGTGGCAAGTTGTAATCAAGTTAACTTTTTTCATTAGAACTTTCACTAAAAAACATTTATTACTCTCCTTCTGTCCCCAGAAAAATATAAATGCCGGGTAAAAATATTTCGATGGTTTACCGATGTTATATCGATGTTTTACAGTTTGTACGCTATGTACAAACATGCATTGCTGTGTTTCGGTCTGAAGGGTACGGGTGCCGGTGAAATTACAATCATATGAGGCTTTCCATCTTCATGTCTCAGTTTAGCGAACCGACTTGCGGTACCATGTAGGCAACAGCCTAGGTGGTATTGCAGTTGTTATGGGCAAAGGTAACCGCTTAGCATCAGGTGGGCCCGTAGCTCGTTTCGCCATCCTATAGGTACTATAAAAAAAAGAAAAAAAAACGTACCTATTCCTCTATGGTTGCTGATAATTAGTTCGAAAAACCTTGTCGTGTGTTTTATTTTAAATTATCTAGCCAGTTTTATATAAATATTACTTTGAGTTACGAAGGCTTTTATCTTGTTGACTCAGTAAATATTAATAAATTTTAAAACGTTTAAGATTGATATGGATAAAAAAAGTTGTGTACCGAAATCGACCTAGATTGATACGTCAAGTGTAATGTTTATTTATATAGTAGGCGTAAAACTCCTTAACAGATAAGGCGGCAAGCTTATCTAAATAAGTTACGTAGGTAGGTACCTACTGTTAAGGAAAGAAAGTAAAGCTGTTAAATAATAAAAATAATATTTTAAGTACAGAATGACCAAAAATATTTATTTTACTTATCATAATTATTTCAACCCTCATTCATACATGCAATGCTAAACATGGACGGTCAAAGGGGTGGATGATGATTAATGTTGAACCAAACCTCTTGATACACAAATCTTTGGTTCACGTATACAATTGGCTAGCTTCGGCCGCCAGAAGCACACGGCTGGCATTAAGTCAGTAATAAAATTAAAATACTAACTAACGTGAAACAGTTCAGTTTAACGGCCAACTCATGAAGATGAGGCCATTACCACAGATTATAAATCAAAAGGTCTATAATCTGAGGTAACAACAAAAACACAAAAAAAAAAGCCGCCGAATACATAACCTCCTCCTTTTTTTGAAGTCGGTTAAAAATTAAAGGCTGTTACGACTCTCCTTAATTGACTTTGCATCACATTATTCCTATCGTGACGATCCCATGTATTTTAACCTAGGCCTGTTCAGTTTTTGAGTTGCCTATTTAGTTGTCCCGAATTAAGCCGAAACCAGTCAAAGTTGTACCGTTTTCGCCAAAACGAGACAAAATTGAGTTGTTTTCGCCAAAACGAAGGACTTCACTTTTAAATAATATAAATATTAAATATTTTACACATCACCATCTAGCCCCAAACTAAGCAGAGCTTGTACTATGGGTTTGGGTACTAGACAATGGTTATAATACTTAGATACTTTTTTTTGCAAATATATACTTATAATACATAAGAAATACCCAGACCAACACAAACACTCATGCTCATCACACAAATATTTGTGTCCTGCCCTGTGGGAATCGAACCCACGACCTCGTGATCAGCAGTCCGACACTCGAACCACTAGACCACAGACGTCGTCTTTTAAATATACTGTTAGTAAGATTACACATAACATATACATTGTATTAATTTATGTAAAAATGTATGTTGCTTGTTTTTGTGACAAATAAAGAGTATTTGTATTCTTATATTGTATTGTATAATTTAAAGGAGAGCAAAAAAAAAGCTGTAAACGGGACAGTTTGCCCCGTTTAGAGCCGAAGTAGAAAACATCACCATTCCTACAATTTATCATTTATTGTGATTTTTATTATCATCACATACATGATACAACAGACTGTATTGTACTGAAATTGTATCTTCAATTGATTGATTGAATATCAGATTTCGCATCATATCTCCAACTCCTACACAATTTTTATAAACTTCACGTTTTATCGATTAGGCTTCTAAAATCGATATTAGATAAAGTTAATCGAGAGACAATAGAGTGTGTGCTACGTGCTTCCCGACATGTTGGCTGCATCAAATTCGTAAACATAATAATATAACTTGAAACATATTACATAAGTGTTATAGATACTGTGTGTACGGAGGAACAATGGGCTCTCAGAGGGTAGCGTTGTGTAGCCAGCGCAAACAAGAAAGCTACTGTTTCTCAGAATAGGTACACACAACCGTTGAACCCGCTAGTGATGTGGCAAGGAGGCTTAGCCGCTTCGCTCAGAAAGAGTTGGCTCTCGGCGACTGACATAGGAAATTGAAGGAGTTTTTACCTGTCGAGAATTAATTTACTGTTCAATACGGAAATATAAAGCCCGAGTTTTACTTCCTACATACATAAGTTTTACAGTGCAATACCTACACCTACATACAAATTACATTTATATACATATTTGTTTAGTGTGTTATAATGATTATTCCCATCCTGTATAACCCGTCTCGTATAATCAGAACAGGCACTTTAGTCAAGCCTGACGTTTTAATTAAGTGCTCAAATAAAACTAAAAGCACGTCCCATCACTACCCACCATATCAGTACTTGAGAGTGGAAATCACGCACGCCACGCACAGGCAATAAAAAAATATAATTATGTAAGGCAAAGGACCCTACTTATACGGCCTTCGCCTTAACTGGTGTTTGTTGGCGGAAATTAGTTACAGCACTATTTTAAAGCAGATATTTCTGAGGCCATTGTTACATTATTGATTCGTTTTATAAAAAGTAAATTGTATTAGCTAAAAAAAACTTAATGTACCTATTGAACGTTGCATAAGAGTTTTCTATGCCATAACTTAAATTCTTGGCTATCGCTATCACCACAAACACAATGCACAAGGGCATACTATCGTTTGAAATATCTCCTTCACAGAACAGTAAAAAAGTCAGTACACCTCAAAACTACGAACAGAAATTTCAAGGGTCTTAGAAATGGTATATATCCCCAATAAAACCATGCCGTTCAAAAGTATTTACCACATAATTTATAGAATCACCTACCACAAAGGTCAACATTGTTTGAAGCGACTGGTTGTGTGGTCTTTAGCAAACGCAGATTCAGCCAGTTTCCTTCATCTGATAACACGCTCAATTTCTGGTTTTACGCAGTGCTAAGTGCCATTTGACCTCCGTAACCCATAAAGGAACCTGGTTCTCGCTATGATATTATCAGTGTGTACAGGTGGTTGATTTTTCTATCATTTTCTAGGAATGCTTTAAACTATTTCGCTGCAGCGGCAGGCAGAATGCAATAAAAAAAATGCTAGGGTCAACTTTGGTATAGTCCCCAGAATAAGACGAAATCTACCCTAAAACCACATTACATACCTAAGCAACACGAAAAAAATTGATATATAAACAACTTACAAATACCGCAGTGTCTCAAGACGAAAGTCTTTGACCAGTGTGTGTTGCCACTTATTACTTACGGTACTGAAACGTGGTCGCACACAATGTGCCTGATAAGAAGGCTCAAAGTCACTCAAAGGGCAATGGAGAGGGCTATGCTTGGAGTGTCCCTGCGTGATCGAATCAGAAATGAGGAGATTCGCAGGAGAACGAAAGTAACCGACATAGCCCGAAGAATTGCCAAACTTAAGTGGCAGTGGGCGGGGCACATTGCTCGCAGAACGGATGGCCGATGGGGCAGTAAAGTTCTGGAGTGGCGACCGCGTACTGGAAGGCGCAGCGTGGGTAGGCCCCCCACAAGGTGGACCGACGACCTGGTGAAGGGAATCCGCTGGATGCGGAAGACACAGGACCGGTCGTTGTGGCGATGCTTGGGGGAGGCCTATGTCCAGCAGTGGACGTCTTTCGGCTGAAATGATGATGATGATGATAAACAACTTTAAAAATTGAGAAAATCTATAGTATAGTATTAATACTTTGTGGATACCAGTTGATGCCATTATACACATTGTAAGACTAGTGTAGATGTAGGTGTATTAGCTTTTACTTTACCTACTTGGGTATTTACAATAACATACAATTCAGTACAATTTTAGTGTTATATTGTGCCCTTACTGCTTAAGATATAAAGACGCTGTCAAGGTGGAACTGTTACCACTGATGTGCGGTCGAATGCAATATACTATATAAGTTTATTCTTATATTAACATAACATAACATCACGCCTGTATTTCCCCGAAGGGGTAGGCAGAGGTGTAATACACACATGTACACCCACATTTCGCCAGTTATGTTATAGTCCCATGTAATAGGGGGCGAGCCTATTGCCACTGACGGGGCACAAATCCAGACTCCGGGCTGCTACTGAGAATTTCCTGATGGAAAAACCCAATAACACTTTGCCCGACCCGGGAATCGAACCCATGACCTCACGCTCAGCGGTCTTCTCATATTTCCTTTTAAAAACTACACAACATGACGTCCATAATTATAAACATACATACATTAGAGATTTTTTATAGACCTATGCACTAATATTATGAAATGCTAATTACCTAACGGTGACAAACAAAACAAAAGTGCATTACCTTTTACTATTCTACTACGCTTTTCACGTCATCACCATATTCCACATCTTACCTACCAACACAGTGTTTCCTCATACTCAAATAATCGTATTTGTTGAAATCTAACGCAAACCCACGATTCATTCATTAATTTGACTATATGTAAAATTATAATCTTAAAAGTATACTTCATGAAACTTTCCAATTCGATTGCAAAATCGAACAAAATTCTATCATACAGGGATAATGTGATCGAAACATGATGATGATGATTTTGATGTGTAGGTCATAGCAGCACTTATACTTTCTGTTATAACAACTGTACGTATGTATCACAATACTACAATAAATTTAATTGAATAGAAACTCAGATCTCTAAATCAAAAGATGTGAAACCCTTAAATCTGTCACAATAAGGACTCTGTGAGTGTCATTAGTGAATTCTATGTCAGACAGAAGGTCGAAAAACTGACGCTGAGAGGCAAAAGGAATATAGCAGTCACTTCACTAAGAAGCCAGGAAGGTTGACTCAAGTTTGCTAAAATTAAGAAAAGCGCCTTGGGATGCTGGTCCAGAATACCTCCTCGTATGCCCGATGTTTGCTGGTCCTTCTCAATATGTCTGGAAGCAACAACAATTTGTTGGACCGGTGCACCCAGGCACAGATAATATAATACTATACTAGACCCTGGGCACGGCCAATAACTCTCTTCGGGAAACCTTATTGTCCGTGGCGAATATTCTGGTACGGGCACTATCTGGGCCAAGCCTTGCTGTGTGTGTCCTTTTGATGTTACACAGAACTGATGAGATCGGATGGGCACAGTGTAGGTGCATGGACGAGCCCGGTGTGCATTCACCCTGCCACTAGGTATGCAGCAAGGGGACTGTGTCCTTCCCTGCTCCGTCGATCTTGTAACCCCAGAAGGAGTACCGGGGTTGTGTCCTCGCGCTTCCTTTTGGGACCGAGGGCTCCATCGCTTGGACCACGAGGAAGAAAACCTCTATAAAAAATTACGGGAGACAAGGCCCTGCGGATGGCGGACTTGGGGTAATTCACCGCCGATAACTGTCAGGTGTGGTTGGTGAATGCAGAGTCTATTCCGCATCCCGGGCCAAAGGCCGTTAGAGGAACACCGGGATGGTTTTAGTCAGTAAGAGTCCAACACTGGCTCCGCCTTCCTCAAACGGAGTCCGACTATGAAGATTTCCCCACGGAAAAAAATCATGGCCTTAGTCATTATGACGAAGAGCGAATCCCAGGATACAAGTCGATGCTTGATGCGTCAAAACTTGAGTATTTGACCGGCCACCATCCGACATTATCCCTGAATTCTGAATTCATCTGTTATCGGCGCGTCTTACTGGCCTTTGACATTCTTACTAACTATAGACTAATATCATTAATTAGAAATACTCAATTATTTTTAAGAACTAACAGTTTCCGTACCTACATCATCCTACACGCAATCAAACAATGGCTTCATCGTCTTCGTACGTTAATTGATTACAATCAAAGCGTGGTATCAATAAGTTTGGCCTACATTGTATTACAACACCAAGGTAATGATTCAGTCGCGTCATCGCAGACAATTTGCATTTATTGGAGCTATCTCCTTAAATTAATGGTAGAATGGTACATTTTCGTTACACACTTCGTGCGCGTGCTCGGTTGTCAAGGCGAAAGTTCTTTTTTAGCCGACGAAAAAAAGAAGGAGGTTCTCATAAACCGATTTGGAACGTAGGTGGACCACGGGTAAGAAACCATTTTTAGGGTTCCGAAGTCCTACAAGGAACCCTTGTAGTTTCGTCATGTCCGTCCGTCTGTCTGTCTGTCCGTCTGTCCTAATCCTTTACAGCTTAATAACTTCTACAGTTATAAACATAAGTAAATGAAATTTTGTTAAAAAATAGTCTACACATAGATCTCAATTTTAAAAGAATAAAAAAATAGTTTTTACGTATTTTAGGGGTGGCGTCCATACATGTGAAATGGGGATGAACATTTTTTTTCGCTGCACCCCCTCGTGTGGGATATCATTGAATAGGTCTACTAAAATGAAGGTAATGTTTCATACACCACTTTTTTATCAGGTGTACCATCTGCGAAATATAGCCCGCCAAAGTGGCTTGCAATGTGTCCCCCCCACTGCCATTTCTAAACTATGCAATGTAGAAACTTATAATCTTCCACATTGATAGACCTTTGTGAAAACTCTCTTTTAAAATTATTTCGAGTATAATGTGATTATAATTTTTTGAGTTATAGAGAGAAAACTGAAAAATACTTAAAACGTCCTAGTTCAAAGGTCATTGGCCTTAGAGAAAAATTATCATAGCAAATAATGCTCCTTTAGCTACTTTTTATTTGAAAAAATCACAAAAAGTAACTTTGAAATGACTTCTTGAATTTATCGCTAGATGGCGCTACTAACAACACGCTCTGAGTCGCGAATGCTGCCGATTATTGCAAAAACTAAAATAGCCATGATTAATATTCGATTTGATTCGTTTGTAATTACACCTACTTAAGGAACCCTATAATACTGAGCATGGCCCGACATGCTCTTGGCCGGTTTTTTTATTTGAAAGGATATACTTCCAGATTGGTCCCATTTTTATCAAAATCCAGTTCTGATAATGGGATCCATGTGGAATTGAGGCATACATAGCGATTTTGGTATTTTCATCAACAAATCAAGCATTTGCATTCAGAAAGTATCATTTGGTGAAAATCTGATAAAGATATTCAGTGATAAAGAAGGGAATTCTTCAATGGATTACAGCAAATCATCGGAGATTGCAGCAATCGCTTGACTTTCTATTGTTAATGCCACTAAAAATAGAAAAATAAAATAAACATGAGAAAAAAAGAAAAAATCGACATCAAAAATAATAAAATAATGTGTGTGAAACAGTTTAGGAAGTCGGTGCCAATTTTTTCGTAAATCAAACCGAATCAAAGGCACCTACTTCCAAACTGTTTCACAAAAATTATTTTATTATTTTTGATGTCGGTATTTACTTTATTAGAAGTTTATTTTATTGTTTACTTGTTAGGGTTCCGAAGTCCTACAAGGAACCCTTATAGTTTCGTCATGTCCGTCCGTCTGTCCGTCTGTCCTAATCCTTTACAGCTTAATAACTTCTACAGTTATAAATATAAGTAAATGAAATTTTGTTAAAAAATAGTCTACATATAGATCTCAATTTTAAAAGAATAAAAAAATAGTTTTTCCGTATTTTAGGGGTGGCGTCCATACATGTGAAATGGAGAAAAAAAAATATTTTTCGCTGCACCCCCTCGTGTGGGATATCATTGAATAGGTCTACTAAAATGAAGGTAATGTTTGATACACCACTTTTTTATCAGGTGTACCATCTGCGAAATATAGCCCGCCAAAGTGGCTTGCAATGTGTCCCCCCCCTGCCATTCCTAAACTATGCAATGTAGAAACTTATAATCTTCCACATTGATAGACCTTTGCGAAAACTCTCTTTTAAAATTATTTCGAGTATAATGTGATTATAATTTTTTGAGTTATAGAGAGAAAACTGAAAAATACTTAAAACGTCCTAGTTCAAAGGTCATTGACCTTAGAGAAAAATTATCATAGCAAATAATGCTCCTTTAGCTACTTTCTATTTGAAAAAATCACAAAAAGAAACTTTGAAATGACAAACGTCTTAAATTTGGCTTCTTGAATTTATCGCTAGATGGCGCTACTAACAACACGCTCTGAGTCGCGAATGCTGCCGATTATTGCAAAAACTAAAATAGCCATGATTAATATTCGATTTGATTCGTTTGTAATTACACCTACTTAAGGAACCCTATAATACTGAGCATGGCCCGACATGCTCTTGGCCGGTTTTTTTTTTTTTTGAGGTCGCAACATAGCTTCCATCTTCTAATACATCGTCACCATAGTGTGATTGTACACACATAACATAACATCAACACACAAAATCGGTGATAATTCAGACGTTATTAAGCTATTACATTCATCATCATCATTTCAGCCGAAAGACGTCCACTGCTGGACATAGGCCTCCCCCAAGCATCGCCACAACGACCGGTCCTACGCTTTCCGCATCCAGCGGATACCTGCGACCAGGCGTTCACCAGGTCGTCGGTCCACGTTGTGGGGAGCCTACCCACGCTGCGCCTTCCAGTACGTGGTCGCCACTCCAGAACTTTACTGCCCTATCGGCCATCCGTTCTGCCCCGCCCACTGCCACGTAATTCTTCGGGCTATGTCGGTCACTTTCGTTCTCCTGCGAATCTCCTCATTTCTGATTCGATCACGCAGGGACACTCCGAGCCCTATAGCCCTTTCTATTGCCCTTTGAGTGACTTTGAGCCTTCTTATCAGCTATTTGCTTCTTGTAGTTACTACATTATTGTTAAATAATTAAGATTAATTAACATTACTTTGTTTCCTTTCGCAGTTTCACAGCCGCTTGGAACTTGAGAGGTACTATTATGGTGGGCTTTAAACCGTGTGGGCCCGATGACGAATA
The DNA here is from genome assembly GCA_949699075.1 of Asteroscopus sphinx. Taxonomy (NCBI): domain Eukaryota; kingdom Metazoa; phylum Arthropoda; class Insecta; order Lepidoptera; family Noctuidae; genus Asteroscopus; species Asteroscopus sphinx. The sequence continues at coordinate 10,773,753 of OX453022.1, read as the reverse complement.
CCATACAGATCTTGTGGGTATCGAGAGATATAGCTGCCACTTTCACCGTCTTCGTTAGTTTAGTACATGTATTACTTGCAGAGCAATTTCAAAATAAATCAATTTTAAATATTTATTTTATTTTATGGAATTGACAAAATTCTCTTAGTCCAGCAGAGAAAAATATACTAGACGTGAACCACGGACGAATAAAAAATGGACTTAAACGAGTTCCTTCTTAATCGTGTCCGTGTGACGTTTCCTGTAGTTATAGTTATCGGCAAATAACTTGTATATGCAGTGATCGATTTAAACAATTCTGACTTTTATACCATTACAGTGGCATGTGCAGTGGCACCACCTTTTTTAAGGTACCGGAAGGTATAGGTTCCTATGGCCTTACTATGGCCTTAGTGGTCTGTGTGGTGCTAGCACTGGTCGCACTAGCTAGATTTATCATATTTTTCGCTTCATAAACATCGAATTTCAGTGCCTCTAGAGCAACTTTTAGTAGGAAACTAAATCATAGCACAAATTAGTTTTTTTGCTGAGCAAGTTTTGTAGTTTCCCATTGACCTAGAACTTGACAGGCCGCTAAAATATCGCCTTGGGTAATCATTAAGCGAAATTTATTATTAAAACGGTAAATTATATTGATCAGGTAGGTACCTATCTAGATATGTAAGTGTGGTTTTGCAAGTAGGTATCCAGGTGCCATTTTTTTACATAAAAATAAGTAGGTACTCCTTTTCTGTGTAGTTTTTTTGGCCTGGTTGCTAACATAGCAATCATCACGGGGCCGTAGCCAGGGGTGCGCCAGGGCAGGCCCAGCCTGCCCTGGAAAATTTTGAGCCTGCCCTAGCCACTAGCCTAAGCTTACTAAGAATTTTGAAACTAAGCGTAGGTAATGAAGCAGGCACGGATCTAGATGGGGGCAGTTGTCTCCCCCTGAGGTCGATCTAAGTACTTCCAAACTCGCATCATTACCAGTATTAGTAGTGAACTAAATGACAGGGATGGTCACTGGAAAGTATTTCGAAAAAATAAACGCTAACTTCGGGGGCGTGCTCAGATGGCTTCTTTAATTTTCCCAGATAATGTGATTTTTTCAGCAATTACAGTGCGTCCCAGATAATTTAATGAAGATTTTTTAACGTAAAGAGCTATCTCGGTTTTTTCATACAGTCCAAAAAATAATCGCGCTCGCTTCGCTCGCAACCTGTATTCAACCCTCGTTTGCCCTATACCTATGCTTGGCTTAATTAAAAGCAACTATTCATATTATGCAATTCATTTATTTATATTTTATAAAGAGGAAAACTTGGGAGAGGCCTATGTCCAGCAGTGGATTGCGATAGGCCGAGTTGATGAAATAGGAACAACAGAAACCGCCAAAAACCTTTAAAAAAAAAACTTTCAGCCTGTCCTGAATTTTCATGAGCCTGCCCCCTACACTGTCTGGCTACGGCCCTGAATCATCATCATCATCATTTCAGCCGAAAAACGTCCACTGCTGGACATAGGCCTACACAAGCAGTTTGGGGGGATATGCCATAATCGCCATGCTTGGCAGGCGGGTTGGCGATCGCAGTTGGTTGGTTAAATACTCAGAGAACGCTGCTGCCCATCCTCTGGTGAATCCCTTAGTCGCCTTTTACGACACCCATGAGAAGATATAGGGTGGTGCAATTCTTTACGTCCGGCACCACAGGGAACAATAATATGGCAATAGGTAATGGCAATAGGCTCGCTACACACAAGCTCTATTACATGGGACTTATTGGCGAAATGTGGGTGTACTACACACCACTGCCTAACCCTTCGGGGAATACAGGTGTGATGTTATGTTATGTTACAAGACTCGATTGGCGTAGTGGTTTCTGAGTTGGTTTGCTGGCAATTGGTTTCTGAGTTCTGCGCTATGGGTCGCGGGTTCGATTTCCGCACGCACGGAGCAAATATTTGTGTGATCCACAGATACCTACCTACCTACTTCGTACAAACATATAGGTATTTCGATGTACAGCCATAATAACTTTGAGTCCTCTAGTAAGAAAATTAATAATTGTATGCGTAAATATAACGAATATTAATGAGCTAATTGAATAATTGTCGAGCAGCTATTTGTAGTTATTAATAATGTAAATAAGTGGGTAGCTAAGCAGGTTACTTATGCAGGATTACTTGCAGTATATTTCACCTGCCGTTTTATTTACGTAAACGACTCTCGGCTAGGCACAGCTATTATCATTACAAGTTTGGTAATCACAAAATAACGTTTCTCAAATTTAAAAACCTTAAGTAAACGAACCTAGGTACTTGCACGTAGGCATAATACCTACCGCCAATTTCGCAATTATCGCAAACCACCGCCTTTGCATGGAGCAAAGCGCCTTCTTAAAAAAAAAAAAAAACTTGTCCAACTTTCTTCACATAAAGCGCATCACATTTACAGCATCACCAAAACTGACTCGATCACTCGACGACCGAAAAAATAAAGTTGTAAGTTACGAAACAAAAAGTAAAACTTTTTACTTACCATAAATGTTATGTAGGTGAGGTCGTAACAATATTAACGTTCCAATACAAGCGAACGAAACCCATTCTCGTCCAGGATTTCCAGTTTAGAACATCTTTTAATTCATCACTTTTTGTTCCGAACGCACAGTGTAACTTGTCCCGATCACTGTTTATTATTATTTGTTGACACAAAACGAGGTTATTGCCGTTTGCTCTAACATCTGGACCTCACTCGACAGAGATTTCACTAGTTATAATATCTAACAAGTTTGGTTTTACTCAAACGAACGTTTAGAAGAGAAACGAAAGATCACAATTGATAACCAAAGTTAAAACACTTGCAGGTAAACGGTGGGCATAGAAGCAAGTGGTTGGCTGTATACGAAAAAAAAACAAAGTTTACAACACCGCACACAACTTCCACGTTCAGCGCGACGTCACAGTGTGAGTGAATGGAAATACAAACAATATGCAACGCACGCATGCGCGTTCTGTCTCAGGTAAGTATTGCTAGCATCAAAATCACTATCTTCCAAATCATTTTAGATAATAGTACAGCTAACTTAATCCAACACCGATCTGATTACTACTGCAGGCGTAGCATGACCACTGTAGACAAGCATTTTGTCTTCGAAAGAATAGACTAAATTACAGTTTTAGTTCAATGCCGTTTTCTCTATGCTTCCGTAGATAAATCTCTTCCCTATCTCTTCTCATGAATGTCGTAAAACGCGACTAATGGATTCACCAGAGGATGGGCAGCAGCGTTCTCTGAGTATATATCCTCCTTTGGGGATGCCTATGTCCAGCAGTGGACGTCTTTCAGCTGAAATGATGATGATGATGATGATGAGTGGTCATGATAATGATACAGATGCTGGTGATTATGCCAAGAGGTATTTTTTTATTCCATTATAAACATGTTTTATTTTATTCTAACATTAAAATTATATTTGAGCCTTATTTTATCTTAACCTTATTTTATTATTTTATCTTCTAGTATAGGACGGCGAAACGAGCTAAAGGCCCACCTGATGTTAGGCGGTTACCTTTGCCTATAACAACTTTAATACCACCTAGGCTGTTGCATAAATGGTACCAAAGTCGGTTCGCCAAACTGAGACATGAAGATGGAAAGTCTCATGTGATTGTAATTTTACCAAGCATGTATTGTATGATAGCCTTAAAAGGAATTAACCAAAAAATGTAGTATGCATAATTTAAAAAACTAGGTCAATCATGGCGTTAATATTTTACAAGTTTACATAATATGTAATAAGTTTGAGGTTAATAATCGAAATAATTAGTTGGACACACTCATCGTTTCCATCTGTATAATTTTTTTTTTTTTTTTTAATTGACTTAAGTATCTACTTTTTAAACTGTCCGCTAATGTTATTGTTAGTATACCTGCTTACCCGGTTTCAGAGTTTCAAATTTTTTACACAAAACTACAGAATAAGTCTTTCGGCTTTTTAAGTTTTTTGCCTATTTATTGTAAAATTATTAAACTAGTTTTTTTTTTAAACTACTTTTACCAAACCCACAAAAATAACTTTAATTAGGGGTAAATCATTATTTGGCAACACTATGCAGAGCGTACGAAGCTATACACTCACACATTGAACGACGCATGCTGATTGGATAAGATGTTGTCGAACGCTTGCCTCCGCCCGCGCACCAACGTCCTTGCGAGCACGGGCCACCGACCGCCGACCGCGACTGCCTGCTCTAAGCTATGGTTACTTGAAACTTAACAGGTAGATACAACCTCTTATATTATTCTTTATTCCACTGAGCTTTACCACAATATCTGCCTGTTTTCGTATTTGAGGTACTTTAAAAGTAGGTTGGCAAGCAGAGCTGTCTAGATTTTTTTTTATTAAGTATGTACTTACGAATATGTTCATGAATATTTATTATCTTACAAGAACATAATGCATTTATCATAAAAGTTCTGAGAAATGAGCTTTGATATAAAAGCGCCGCGTTACCTACCTACTAATAAGAATTATTGCTACATCTTGTCTGTACCAAAATATTTTTAAAACAAAAACAACTTGCAACTTGGAATTCTGCTAAAGGACTTATTATTACAAGACTCATAAAAATTCTATGTAATCATTTCAACATTGCCAAGCATTCTTTATGTGGGTGGCAAGTCATATCGGTCACTTAAAAATATATTTAGGAACCATATTATTATATCCAAGCTTCATGACAGTAAATATGTAAATTATCATTACATTGGGCTCAAGAATACGGCCCTTATTTGATATGTTAATGTTATATTTTGTACCTACGTAGGCAGAAGTAGTAACCTTATACGAAAAATGTATACTTAAAAAAAAAAAACAATCGCTGACGTCGTCAAGTTTCTTAAAAGGTCGAAGTTTAAATAAATATACAGAAACACGGCTATTTTGTACTATATAGGCTTTCCATAACACCATTTTACATCCAACGGCTTTTTTAATGACTAGGTACCTAACAGCGACAACACTGTCGCTGCTACCTAACTATAATTTGATTGGGTACAGAAGAAATTAAGAAAAGATTCCTACTAGAAAGTTCAGATAAGGATTGTCACAAATGTAATTATTTATCCTACAAATTGGATATTAAATCACATGAACAAGTCGGTGATTTTAAAAACTAGGTGGCATCATGATGGCATCAGATGACAACAGTGGTGGCAAGAGATATCCGAGATGCGTTAAAAGAGTTAAAAGAGCCTCCTAGAGAGCAGATATTTAAGCACGTCAAGAAAACTCCCTGTGGCCATCTTCAGCACAAAAGAGAGGAGCCCCAAGAACTCCTGCACTCCCTGGGCAGTCAGCCCCACTATCAACATTGCTGACCGACTACTCTTTTCACCTAGCATGTGCTATTCTCAAGATAAGAGAAATTTTCATCTTAGAACGAATTATAATAAAAAAACCGGCTAAGTGTGAGTCGGACTCACGCAGTAAGGGTTCCGTACCACCCATCGACCTGATACCCCATAGAAACTGATTTAATTTACGAGAGTTTATCAAAAGACATCAACGACGTACGCGAAATGTGAATTTTTGCATCTCTTTCTTCCGTAAGTACCACCACATATGTCTATGTTTGTCCTGTTTTTAGTATTTGTTGCTAAACTACATAGTATGCACTATAATCAGACCAAGTTTGACGCTGGTATGTATTACCGTTTTGAAGATAGAACAGAAACAAAAACGTTGAAAAAAATGCATGTTTTTCGAGGTTTCTTGTATGGGGACCCTCTTTGGTTTTAGACTTTTTTTTGTTTTTAGTATTTGTCGTGATACACCTCATAGCGACACATATTCTGTAAATAATTTCAACTGGTTATCTATTACCGTTACAAAGATTCAGCCCTGTGACAGACAGACGGACGGACGGACGGACGAACAGCGTAGCGAGAGTAATAGGGTCCCGTTTGCACCCTTTGAGTACGAAACCCTAAAAAGTAATAGTCACCAGTGTCTTAAAATATTAAATCCATTTCTCATTGTTCGTTCTAAGTTTAGAAAAAGATGCTGAGTTAAGAAATGATAAACAATGTTTCGCGTAGATGACTACATTCGTTTGCAAACTTGCATCGTGCGCATGAGTTCAAAACGATAACAAAATTATTTATGTGCCACCATATCTGCGTTGCGAATACATATGAATACTGTCAGACTGCCTGGAGCGCTTTATATGACCTCGACACTTTATTTTAACTCGTTTACTTATTAATTAAAAACGGTAAATTGGACAACTTCATTCTTTGTCGATTCTTTGCAAAAAATTATCAAAATACTCAGATAATTTTTCACTCTGTCATTAGCTTTATCTAACGCCCCTAAAGACGCGATTTCATCAATCCATGATGAGTGACATGGGTTAGTTTTAGGAAATAATACTTGGAAATCAAGTTATCGCTTAAAGCAGAACGTTACTTCTTTTCGATTTAAGCTCAAAGATAGTAGGGATAGCTTTATTTTTTATTTATGTTGGTCTTGTTTGGAATCCTTTCCGACAGCTTTTATCTCGAAGACATGCGACAGTTTCTTTTTTTTTTTTTCGAAAAATACGTATCTTTCACCTTAGACAGAAAAACGGTCTAAGAATTACTAATTGTACATCATCTTTCATAACAATCTTAACTACGTTTTGGACACCTTTAATAATATCTGCTAACACCTACTCCTCTACCAGCTGCCGAATTGCGTAACTCACTTGCGATCGCAATCATCTGGATGTCAATGTTCATTGCTCTGTGTGTTTTGACAATCCGTGTTATCGGCAACTACGTACTACGCAATGCATATTGCTTTAATTTCAAAATGAAAGCTAATGTCGAAGTGAATGCATTACACAATTGCCCCACACTGTTCTACCAATCAATAATTGTCACTCCCTGTTACTATTAGCCTGTAACATCCCACTGCTGGACAAAGGCCTCCCCCCTTGATTTCCAAGTGTCACGGTTTTGCGCTATCTTTGACCAGTCATTGCAGTATTTGTCTAGGTCATCCCGCCATCGCTTTCGCAGTCTGCCTCGACACTGCTTCCCTGTGTCAGGACTCCACTGTGTGGTAATTTTGGCCCACAGCTCAGAAGCCATCCGGCAGACGTGGCCACCCCAATTCCACTCTAGTTTTGCGGCTTTACGTGCAACATCAATGATTTATGTATTGGAGATTTGGAGATTGTCACCCCCACCAGCACTAGTACTACGTCATTAACCAATATCTCTATCAGTACAAAAGCAAGACAGCTTGGCTCCAAAAACTGCAGCAAGGTCGTAGCCTTCCCTATTATCAGTCCATCACCGAATAACGTTATCAGTTCGCCACAGTCCTCAGAACGAAACATACAATCAAGGTTTCTCTCATGTGAAGATAAGATATTAAACCCGATATCAATATGTTATGCCATAGTTATATTTTTGCCCCAACCTTGTGTGTGATTTAGTGCCGTCAGAGAGGCTCATTTACATATTTAGTTTGTTTGTTTGTGAATAAAATGAGGTTTAGAAGTAGAATTAACCAGCTTAACAGGTTATGCGTATGGTGTAGTTTAAATAGAACAATATTTGAGAATGGTTACAGCTATGACATAAGTAGTCTATGCAGCTGTTTTCAAATAGATCTTGGTATTAGATTTAAATAATAACAAAATCTTTTTATGTTTTAGGATGAAAACGAGTACGAAATCAGCTAAAGTTAACCTAAGCAATCTTGACAATCCAACAAGCCTCGCTCGCTGTTCCCTATCCGCGCCCGACAAGTACACACGGCTGCGCGCGCGCCATCTTCTGGCGGCGCCATTGTCACGCACATGCACTTCCCAGTATGCTCCAAGTAATAATGCTGTTTCATTGCTCAACGCTCTGATTGCTGAACAACCAGAAGTCGATATTTTTTATACCAAGATGAACCAGTTTGTCAGCTTTTGTCATAAATTTTTGACTGATTATAATTAGACTTGTAAGAATTATATATGTACCTAAATTATAACTTAGCCTACTGTACGTGTTGGGCAACTGTAGGTACAGTAGGCAGCTGTTAAATAAATAAATAAGCCTTTACCCATAACAACTGTAATACCACCTAGTCCTGGACCTAGTCTTTTGTCTAAACAATATTGCAAATCGCTTTCGCCAAACTGAGACATGAAGATGGAAAGTCTTGTGATTGTAATTTCACCGGCCGTATCATTCACACCGAAACACAGCAAAGCAAGGATTTCTGTTTGGCGGCAGAAATATGTACGGTGGTAGTACTTCCCCGGACGAGCTCCTTCATAAGGAGCTGTACTAATACTAAGAAACTGCTACTACTATCGAACCATTGACTGCAAGGGTCTCAGACAAAATCGATCATGGATCATAGCAAAAATCTCTGGCCAGTACTGCAGAGGCAAGTCCTTTGGCCTTTTAGTATAAACTACAACAAATTTTTTTTATGATAAAAACTTCTAGCACTTTCCATCAATCTTGAACCTATTTCTCAAATATCTTATCACTTTAAAATGAAGCCTCGGGCATACAGCATCTTTCATAAACCATAACTCAAATAGACATCGTAATTATAATATCTAATGCATATAATAAATCATTTATAAACATGCATTAATTGTTTCAAACACGCGACCGGAAAGCATCACAGTGTCGAAATTCCCAAGTGACAGTACAAACTATAACGGAATTCTGTGCGCGTGGGCAGCTTGCTGGAACATGGGACCGCGACAAAATGCACTTGAGACGTGCACAAGAGATTTTTTATTTTTACGCCAAAATTAGAGATCTGTCGCCAGTTTCGTACTATTGAGCCATTTCACACACTATGTAACTTCCAAATAGAGATAATTGTGTTCTCTTTATAGGACCAACGATTGATTCCGATTCTAAATATAGATGTCCACTCCATACAACATACACTCAAGTGGTTCGAGTGTCGGACTGCTAAACGCGAGGTCGTGGGTTCGATTGCTACAGGACACAAATATTTATGTGGTTTGTGCTGGGCTGTGTGTTTCTTATGTATTATAAAAATGTATTTATAAAAAAAAGTATACAAGTATTATATCCATTGTCTAGTACCCATAGTCAAGCTCTGCTTAGTTTGGGACTAGGTAGATGGTGCTGTGTAAAAATGTCCAAAAACATTTATTAATTAATACAACACCCGCCAGAATTACCCAAGGTCCTTCAATTCATGTATTTAAAAAAAAATTGATATATGTGAATGTTGTAATCTACTTCCTACCAGAAAACCCTGAGTTCCTCCCCAACTCCGCATCTGCTAAAGATGGCGACTGCGCACCGGGAGGAGGGGTTGATACGTTGAAAATTAATCACCCCAACTTCCCCACGAAGTCAAACAAAAAGGTTTCTTCCTCCAAAAAGAAGGGGGAACTGTACTTGAAACTATGCTATAGACATTAGCTTCTACTGGAGACCTACTTAATTAGGTATTGATTTCTTCGCTTAAATTAATTATGTATTAAAACTGCAGTTTTTTTTTATATTTAATGGAAATTAACTTTAATTCTTGGAAAAAATTACGCCAAAGACGTTTTAGAAGTCAGATAATAGTTATTTTCATTAATATTCATTACGTTTTTGCAAAAAAGTAGTTTATTCGTAATAAATAACTTCCAACTTTCAACTTCAACTTTCTTAATAAAAATTAAAAGAATCTTATAGAACAGAGTATTAGGAATAAACAAAGGATAATGCTTAAAATTAACATCTGTGAATGGAAACAATGTAAGTAAATAAAAACTACAATGCAAGTTATGCAATTGATACCCCAGTCACATATACAGCAGCTGTATTTTTAAATACGGATATTGCCTGACTTGAGTACTTGATTTCATGATTTAGTAATAAAAAAATGTCTAGAATTCTATATTGAAGAAATAACCTGAACAAATCAAAGCTAAGGATAAGACGTTGACTATATTCTGGTTATCTGCTTTTTAGAAAACAGAGGTTTCATAAGGAGTCACCATTCCAATTTCTCCGTCTTCATATCAACACTTGTCTTACCTCAATTTAGGTAATTTATTACGTTTAACTCGAACCCGAAATTGGACAAGGGTTACACAGGAGTGAACAGGAATATCTTATAACACCACCGGTATTCTTGAAAAAAAGAACAACTCGTCGCTTACTACAAATCCAACAACCGGTTTAAGGTTGCGGTTTTGTTCCGAGAACTTCCTAAATCCACTTAACTATGACCTTTCTGAACGCTGTAGTATTATATTATCTGTGACGCTGTTATTGGATAACAAACATAGTTCAAAAATTGAACAAAACAATAATTTATCTATTTTAAAATCGCCGTGGGTAAAAAAGCTATAAAATCAGTAATGCCGAATGCGTAGATGCGAAAGAAACTAACAGAAATATGTTTTGCAACTTCCTCTAATTTTTCGGATGACATTTTATGGCTTTGTGGGTGTTGCTCTTTTATTCCAAATTCGGATTTAGACAGTTCCAGGTAGGTTAACATCAGAATTTGTTCCCATCTCGATGTATCAAGGTGAACCATTGTATCTATTTTTTGTTTTATTTTGCTTGACTTGCGTAATCTTATTTTATGGAGCAAAACCACTATAGCATTATATTATCTGTGAGAAAAACCATATGTGATTTTATAAGTCAACAAAAGAAAGATAACTGAATCTGCGCTGGAATAAGGTACTAGTACATTTTATTATACCTCAAGGTTTCTTCCCCCCTTTTTGGGAGAGGCCTATGTCCAGCAGTGGACGTCTTTCGGCTGAAATGATGATGATGAAGGTTTCTTCCAGAGCAGATTCAATCACTTTAAGTAGTTACATTATATGGGTTATAATATACATCAATGAAATTAGGGAATTTCTTCCCGGCATTTCGATAAATTTGTCTGCGTTTGACCAAGACAAGAGGCAAGTCACAAGTCACAAGATAGACAGAATTTTGACACGAGGCCCTGAACTTAGCAACATGAATTATATAGAAAGTAAATTACAGAAACATTTCACTTAAAGTTCATAACTTTAAATATAAATAAAAACAATTTAGCGTAATAATGACATAAACAGCCAACAAAGCTCATAAAGTTCACGTACGTAACAATCAGGCCAACGTACCCTGCCTGGCTCATAAAATACGATAAAATATTATGTCAACTCGCGGTTTACGTAGGCCGAACGTTTTTTTTTTATCGGACCACACCGCGGCTGGGTCCTTGAGAATTCTGTACAAGTTGCCTTTGTTAGTAAAATGGCACACATACGGTTGCGATTCGTGATAGTAAGGCGGCTTTGTAGCACGACCGAAATATTTTATTTTTAACTAGCCTGTGCCCACGGCTTCACCGGCGTGGATGTCGTTTATCACGCATCCCTCGGGAACTATTCAGCTAGCCTATACGTTAATCCGGATTATGTTCTATCTGTATGCCAAATTTGGAGAGGCAGAGGACCGAGTGTTGTGGCGCAATTTGGGAGAGGCCTATGTCTAACAGTGAACGGCGATAGGCTGAGTTGAGAGTATGCCAAATTTCATTTAATCCATACAGCAGTTTTTGCGTGAAAGAGTAACAAACATCCATACATTCTCACAAGCTTTTACATTTATTAGTAGGATAGGATTTCATTATTGTTGGTGCAAGATACGGAAAGTCTCAAATTTCAAGTTACCTATGGTTAGTTTATTGTTGGTGCAAGATACGGAAAGTCTCAAATTTCAAGTTACCTATGGTTAGTTTATTGTTGGTGCAAGATACGGAAAGTCTCAAATTTCAAGTTACCTATGGTTAGTTTATTGTTGGTGCAAGATACGGAAAGTCTCAAATTTCAAGTTACCTATGGTTAGTTTATTGTTGGTGCAAGATACGGAAAGTCTCAAATTTCAAGTTACCTATGGTTAGTTTATTGTTCCTTGCATTAGCATGAGCTGCGTGTCTTGCTTACAAGAAACAGATCAATATCAGAAATCGCTTTTGTGCACCACATCGGGAAGGTGTACGTACAGCAGTGGCGAAGGGTCCATAAAACACGATTCCCACCGGCTTCTCTTTAGGAATTGCTTAAATACAGATCAACGAAATTTCTATGCTAATTTATTGTTCTAAAGTACAACAAAAAATGTAAAATTAAATTAAAAGTTGTTAAATAGTTTCTTTTTACATTGTACTTACATAATGTATCTGTAAACTACTCTTTGTTTTCGTTTGGTGTATGTACAATAAAGAATATAGTAAATAAATAAATATTTTTTATTTTATTTACGTGCGATCTATTTTAGGATTTTTATGTAAATATACCTGTGGCTTCCCTTCTGAAAATATTCACCCTTTGCTACTGGTGTACAGGGAGACAAAGGGTCTCCCTTGAGACGTGACTTACAGGCGTTGCCAAGGAAGGGCTCCGGAAGGACAATACTTTCCCAGAGTCCCCCTTACTGTGCTGAAGACGGCCATCGGGGGATGTTTTAATGGGTAAAAATCCCAGAGCCCGGCCTCCGTTCCCCATGAGGCCGGAAATCTTTGAAGGTTTTCTCCTCACCATGTAGGTAATTAATTCCGTTATCAAGCTCACCTGAACAATACTTTTTGATTGCCTTACATTATCTAAGCACATATAGGCGTATCTCAGTTACCGGGAACTGCAAAACAAACATCGTAATGCAACATAAACAATGATCTCACCTACAGCACATTTATCATGCGCTGACGCAGATGCGCATGCGCACACCGCGCTGCACAGCGGCTTATCTCGACAACCGGTAGGTTGCAAATATACTGCTAGGAACCACCCGTAAGTTAGGCTGTATGTTCAAAAGTAGCCTTTAACTCCCATGAGTCCCATGGTATATAAAATATATACCTTTGAAGACTTCGAGAAAACATTATGATGTTCAACGCACTCGTGGATACCAGCCCAAGATTGGATTGCTTTAACGATGAATGAAGACGATAATATAACAAGGTTCGCAGTTCTGTGAGAAGATTACGAGTGATGGGATTAAAAACGCCACCCGTTCTTGTAACGATGCTCGACTGCTGTGATTGCTAACATTAGTGTTAATGGCTAATCACTGTACTAAATTTATTTACAATCTACTTACAAACGCACAGCCTAAGCCGGTGGGTCTAGGAGGATAACATTTTGCACAGAGTTCTTTAGATAACGTAGGCGAGCACTAAGACAATGCCCTGGGATCTGGAGGCGAGAGACCTTGCGATAAAGTATCACCAGCGCGAGGACCCGCCTGATCGGAGCGAGGTCCGCCAGATCCTAGTGGCTGAATGGGAGGAGCGACTTGCGCAACCCAGCGCAGGGCACGCCGTTATCGCAGCGGTAAGGCCCGTCATGGAGGAGTGGCTAGAGAGGAGTCATGGTGCCCTCACCTACCGGCTGACGCAGATACTCTCGGGGCAAGGTTGCTTCGGTAAGTATCTGTGTCGCATAGGCTGGGAGCCGACGCCCGAGTGACATCACTGCGGGAGCTGCCCAGAGGACACGGCGCAGCACACATTGGCGGAGTGCCCAGCTTGGGCCACGCAGCGCCGTGACCTCATCACTGCAGTAGGCGGCAGCGATCTCTCGCTCCCGGCCGTGGTTCTGTCTATGGTCGGGAGCGAGAGCGCTTGGGAAGGCGTCGTCTTCTTCTGCGAGGAGGTGATGCTCGCTAAGGAGGTGGCGGAGAGGGTTCGAGAGGCGATGACCTCTCTTCCCATCCGCAGGAGACGACCTGGGCGTCGTAGGAGGGCGTATGCCGACCTCCAGCCACCCTAGGTGTGGGCCTGCGGGCGGCGGACTCGGGGTGGCCCGCCGCCCGACTAGTCAAGGCCCGTGACGGTGGCGCGTAGTGTTCCGCGCGCGCCAGTCAAGAGGAGGGTGCGGCCGTTGTGGTTGCCGCACGGAGAGAAGGGGCTCGCCTGCCAGTGGCGAGTCGGGACCTGCCGGGGATGGTTGGGCGAATATAGGAGTATTTCCCACGCCCCCGGCCAAGGTCGGTAGAGGAACACCGTGGTGGTTTTAGTCGGTAAGAGTCTGACACTGGCTCCGCCTTCCCCGGGCGGAGTGCGTCCATGAGGATTTTCTCCAAGGGAAAAAAAAAGGCGAGCACTAAGAAGTCGGTTAAATAAGGAATTCACGCAAATGAAGTCGTGGGCTGAAAGCTTGGAATACAGAAATAATTTGCTTTTTCCATTTCTATTACAGAGCGATCTCCCTGGACATTTTTCTTCAGACTTAATCCATTCAAAAAGAAACGATCAGAACCGCAAAATTCTATCGCCAGCCAACTAGGTAAAACAGTTTTTGTATCAACCATACTAAAACGACCATAATATGGACCATAAACCTTTCTTTGTATAACACAAATTATGGTCAACTTTCTATTATCAAGGTTTTTTTTTGTATCGAGCGAAAAGTACAATAAAAACCTTTCAATAGCATAGTTTAAGACAGCTGCACTTTTATTTAAATGTAAAAAATACTAACCAGAGACATGGCCAATAGGGAGCTATTTAGACAAGAATTCACAATTCAACTTTTGCTTATCACATTTTTTGCTATAATAAAAACCTCCAATGACTCAGGAGTTCATGACGTTATCTTTAACGTACAAACAGCTCTAATCGTAAACAGCATTCCATAACTTAAGAATTTCATACAAATTGTACAAATTGTTACCGTTAATGATATAATAGCAGAAAATATTTCATAGTCACGCTATACGCTTTACTAGCATTCTAAAGAATTCAATGGCAGTAATTTTATAACACTTTTATACTATTTAGTTCGCATTCTAATACACACACATACATAATATCACGCCGGTATTTCCTCGAAGGCGTAGGCAAGGGTGTGCAATGTGCATAGTACTTGGTGTACATTTCGCAAGTTATGTCATAAGTCCCATCTAATAGGGAGCGAGCCTATTGCCAGTTATAATAATGTACTCTGTGCTATGTCCATTACATAACTTAACATCACGAAGGGAAGAGGTGTAGAGAGGGGCAGAGGTGTATAGTACGCCCACATTTTTTCACGACGTCTGTGGTCTAGTGGTTCGAGTGACAGACTGCTGATCACGACGACCTCGTGGTTCGATTCCCACAGGACACAAATATTTATGTGATAACTAAGTATTTGTGTTGGGCTGGGTGTTTCCTATGTATTATAAGCATGTATTTACAGAAAAAAAAGTATATAAATATTATATCCATTGTCTAGTACCCATAGTACGGTCGACCGCACGTCGATGGTAACACTGACATTAGCAGCATCCTTATTTCGTAAGCAGTAAGGGTGGTTTTCAAATTAAAGTGATACCACTGTCATACAGTTGACTGTTGTATAAGCTCTGCTTAGTTTAGGACTAGATGGTGCAGCTGTGTAAAATTGTCCCAAAAATATTTATTATTTATATTATTTATTTCGCAAGTTATGTTATAAGTCCCATGTAATAGGGGGCGAGCCTATTGCCATTAATTGGGCACAAATTCAGACTCCGGGCTGCTACAGAGAATTTTCTCATTATAAAACCCAATAACACTTTGCCCGACCCGGAAATAGAAACCAGGACCCCACGGCCCACGCTCAACCGTCGCACTTGCGACCACTAGACCAACGAGGCTACTACCAATTAAGTTTACGCATACACAGCCGTGTAGTTCACAGCATGCCTTCACCTGGTTTTTGTGATGTTTTTGTAATAATGTTTATGTATGTAAAAAATGTGATATGTGTCTCAGTATTGTACCAAATGGGTGTCGTACAAGAACACGGTTTTTTTGGAATGAAGGTCCTTATGGGGCTTGCGGTAGGTGTGATTCGGGAGAAATGTAGCGTCACGTCACGCTAAGATTTGCGGATCTGCAGAAACTTGCGACCGAGGATCCTTTTGTATACTCTTCGCCAGTGGCCCTCCACCAGTGTAATCTTTATTCTGTGCTTAGAGCAAGAGAAGTGGACAACCTTTGGCCGGGGGCGCAAGACTCGCTCAAGCTTCTCCTGACAGGCCCGCGCTCTACAGGAGCTCGCCCTCGAGGATTCAGCCTATTTACCTATCCTCTAGGTCCTAATTCTAGGGTAAATCAGGCCCAAAGCGCAAATATTATGGTCAAGAGGTAATCCTCTTGGACTATCTTGGGCTGGTAATCCAGCATCATCCCCCTAAGCCCTGATAACGACATACATAAAGAAATAATTTTGAAAGCGAAATATTCCCAACTGGTCATCTCCGACTCTTGAATAAGGCCCGCCCGCTGCATAAAACAATCACTGCTTTTTTACTTTTTTTCACGACTGCCCAAAAAAGGAGTGTAATGTTTTTATTAAGTATACTCTAAAAATATTGCTACAAAACGAATTAGACTCTCGTTTAACTAAAAGCTTATTTGGTTTACAAAACAAAAGCATCAACATCGTTGGCCGATTTAACGGTAGATTAGCAACTTGCCAGTCGCCTGCAGGTTTAACCATGTTTAACTGGCCACCTTATCGACATAACGTGATTAAACCTCATTATGTTTAAATTAAAGGTGTAACTCTACATTTTATATTTTATTCACTATTTTAGGTATGACCTGCTCTTTATGGTATAACGTTAAAATCGATTTTCATGGTCGTCATATTGATTCCGATGGATTCATTTTTACTGTCGTATAAAATTAGTTCTAGGCTTTTTGAGTTAAAACTGGACAGAATGACTATCATTTATTTAGTTTTGGAACAGATGGAGGCCATTATAATGAAAAAACACCGTACCTTCTTTATTTTTAAATACAAAGTTCCAAGTTTGAAAAGATGCAAAGTAAAATAGGTTTGAAGCAT
Source organism: Asteroscopus sphinx (assembly GCA_949699075.1). Taxonomy (NCBI): domain Eukaryota; kingdom Metazoa; phylum Arthropoda; class Insecta; order Lepidoptera; family Noctuidae; genus Asteroscopus; species Asteroscopus sphinx. Next base: position 10,756,914 of record OX453022.1, on the reverse strand, counting down.
GTTAGAAGAATGTAATGTATATGTACAATACGTACGGAAATGCATCGTGTGCTCATAAAATTAGTGTCTAATAAGGAATCTAGCACGGCCAATTAGGAGCGACGTCATAATTAAATTAATGGAAACTCGCCATCAAGCCGCGTAATGAGCTCGGAACAAATACTCGCAATTTAGGGCCGTGTTATAACAACATATTTTGAATAACACATCTTTAGCTCATTCTTTATAAAGACTTCATAATTATCCAATTAAAACCAAGATTTCTCAACAAAGCTGCAGTGTTGACGTCACTCCTTGATTTTCGGATGACCTAAACTTACGGATCTTAATTAAAATTAAAAAAGTTGTTGAAGCTTTAACAGAAGTTTTTATTCGTTAATTGCTACAACATAGTAGTTTATCAACGTGGCTGGGGGGGACTGGATGCAGAAGGCAGAGGATCGAGCGTTGTGGCGCAACTTGGGAGAGGCCTATGTCCAGCAGTGGACTGCGATAGTCTGAGTTGATGATGATGATTACAATAGTCTGATAACTTTTAACTGAGGAATAAATGTGACGTCTTGACAGATTTTCTATACTACAACTGTCAAAATGTCAAACTTATTCCTCAGTTAAAAGTTAACTGGCTATTTAAAGACCGACCCTTAGACTAGGAACCTAGGAACTGTACTTAAGGAAATTAATTTAAAGTTTGATCGTGGTATTTGAAAAAATACTACGATCTGTTTACAAGGTCAAACACAAACTCATAGCGAGTGTTTGATTGTTAACTTGTGGGCTTGTGGGATAGAAAGTCTAAGTTAGCTCATCTCGTGGGAGGTCGTAAAGAGTGAATAAGATGAATGAGCTGTAGGTGTGCTAGAAGTGTAGTTATCTGAGGTAAAGATGGTTAAAGTGAGTTTAGAGGTTAAACTGATGAAAAACTTATATAAAACAGTTATTATAAATGACACGGTTGGGGCAGTGGGTGAGGAATTGGCGCAGCATGTCGCAGGTTCGATCCCCACGCGGATCAACTATTTGATGATCTAAGAAAGAAAAGAAAGGAAGAAAAAATATTTATTTGCGGCAAGAGTGACGCACAAAATTATAAAAAACAGAACAAATACAGGTACAGAGTCAAGATGTGTGGTAACCTGGTAACGTATGCGTCAAATCCGCGCAAAACGGCCACCGCTCAGCATATTGCTGTGCCACATCTATCTACAGATAATTATACCGGGTCTGTGTTTGTGCATGGGAAGATTTGTGTTTGTAAACGCACCCACGTAACAGGAGTAATCCTAGTATGTGACAATGTTTTATGTTACCAAGATTAACCTGTAACTGTCCCACTGCAGACTAGAGCAAAGATCTCTTCTCATAGAGAAAATGAATGCACAGTCAAAACTACTCTTGCGAACCGCGTATTGGCGGCGAGTTCACATTTTTAACACCAGGTTTCTTCATGATGTTTCGTTCTTTACCAGAGGTCAGTGATCTTTTGGATTAACGATTAAGTACCTACATCATTATCATACTCCTCCTGCCCTTAGCCCAATTCATTTAGGGTCAGCGCAGCATGTATTTTTCTTCTATATATTTCTATCGGCCATCATCTCTGTGTTCACTTTCTTTTCATCCATATCATCTTTCACACAATCCATTCATATTTTCATTGATCTTCCTCTTTTCTTATAGCCTTATATATATATATATAACATACTCCTCATTCCTCCGCATCACATGTCCATATAATGACAATCTATCAAAGTTTGAAGACAAAGGTCTTCAATCAGTGCGTCCTGCCAGTCATGACTTACGGTGCCGAGACGTGGACACTGACAGTTGGGCTAGTCCACAAATTCAAAGTCGCTCAGCGAGCTATGGAGCGAGCTATGCTTGGAGTTTCATTTATGCATGCGAAGCGAAATCTAAAGATATAAATTGTGGAAAGAAAAAATCGCTCACGAGCAGGATACGAACCTGCGCCTGCGGCTCCTGGCTCAGTACGCCAGTGCTTTAGCCACTAAGCTACCGTGAATACTGCTCGTGGTATCGAATTTAACTTCCACTTACAATACGACACATTTCTTGTTCGAGACGAGAAAATTTGTCGTGTTGCGCATGTTAGCCCTCGTTTAATCGATTATTTTTCGTGCTGCCATACAAATATTTCGAATTATTGTGTTAAATGTGACATTTTGTCGACAAACCATGGCGCCTTAATTTTATCGATTTTTGACAAAAAAATTATAAATTCCCGAGTTTACTCGTCGTCGATTTTATCGATAACAAGACATAACAAGATAAATATACTATAAATGTATATTGTTAATTCTTCAAATATTTAAAAATTTAAGTAATAAATGTACAAAATTAATTTAAAAGTTTTTTTTAGTAATACGTGGAGTTGAAAATATGACAATAAATGAAAACACGGTTATAACTAGTCTATAGAAGCACTTTAAACACATAAATAAGTTGTTTACCGAAAATAAAAAAAACAAAATTTTTGAACAAAACAAATATTGAAATATTGAAATCATAAGTAACACCATTTGTAATAATCTGTATTAATTGAGAAAGAGAGTTTAAACAGGTCTTTGACCTAACGATCTATGCCAGAAAAATAGTTCTGCATTGAAAATTTATAAAATTAAATTATTTCTTGTGTGGATATGATTGGTTTTTTTTGTGTACGGTCAGAGAACGTGATACTCTATACGTGGTTTTATTTGTCGTATTTTCATCTCCACTTTGTGTAATTAATAATAGGTAATAAATATTTTTTCTTGCTGATGTGTGAATCATGAATCATAACATTCATAACAGAGTATATTATACCACAAAAATGCTTTAAATACCCACAATAACAGATAATTCCGATATCAATGGGTTTTATAGAAAAACTTCCGTAGTAAGTGTAGGTACCTACTTCCGAGTAACTACTTGATAATTTATTAATATTGATTTAAAAATAAATACAGTGTGCGGACATATTTGACGCATGCTTGACATGCCTTATGTTGTAGGCCCATAACAAAAGGATCGTAAATCCTTTTAGCACCACTTTAGTTTTTCGAGGTTTCGGGGTTAACGTCAAAACAAGGCACGCGAGCACACACGCGAGTGATAAGTGTAAGAGTGACACATTGGGTGTTTGACATTGTGCCTGTCACTGATACACAAGAAGTTTCTCATTGTGTTACTCTTTATTGAAGTGGGTACGTATTTAAAATTTATAACAAAACCGGCCAGGTGCGAGTCGGACTTGCGAAGTTAGGGCTCCGTACTGATCCGTACCACCCATCAACCTGATACCATGTAGCATGAGAGTTTATCGAAGATGCAGAACTACGCGTTGATGTCTTGCTTGACTCTTGAAAGACATCAACGCGCCGTATGCAATCAACGTGCACAACAAATGGAAGACAGACGGATGTACAGATAAACAGATAAACATTTTATTGATAATTGGTTAAAATTATGCGTCACAATTTATAGATTAGTACATTTTTCAAAGATTTTTCATCATCATATGAATATAATAAAACTCACTATTTCAAAAATGTACAGTATGTAGTATATACAGATGGCCTAGGCATAGTAATAAGATCCCGTTGACACCCTTTGGGTACGGAGCCCTTAAAAACAAGAAGTTCTCTGCCAATATGCAGCATATTGACAGGGAACCGCTTGTTTATATTGGCATAGCATATTATATGCTATGCTACTATCTTTCTAAAATAATCCTTAGAAAAATCTTCTTAACAATAGGTACTTATGTATTAATTTACAGTGGCTATGTATACCATACAAGAAACAAAAGGATTTATTATGTCTATTTTTTTCTTTTTATATTCCACAAAACTAGAGAACGGATACAGTAGGTTAACCTTAGCGGCCAGTATCATGGTCAAATACATTACGCATTGCTTCCCTATAGTCGTGAGTAAAGACAAGGAACGATTATTGTATCGTAATTATTTTACACATGAAACATTACAAAAAAAAACCGGCCAAGTGCGAGTCAGACTCGCGCAGTAAGGCTTCCGTACCTCTCAACGACCTGATACCCCATAAAACTGATTTAATTTACGAGAGTTTATCAAAAGACATCAACACACAGTGCGCGAAATATGAATTTTTGCATGTTTTTCTTACGTAGGTACCACCACATATGTCTACGTTTGTCTTATTTTTAGTATTTGTTGCTAAACTACATAATATGCACTATAATCTGACCAAGTTTGACGCTGGTATATATTACCGTTTTGAAAATAGAGAAGGAACAAAAACGTTGAAAAAAAAAGTGCATGTTTTTTGAGGTTTCTTGTATGGGGACCCCCTTTGGTCTTAGACTTTTTTTTTGTTTTTAGTATTTGTCGTGATACACCTCGTAGCAACACAATTTCTGAGAAAATTTCAACCGGTTACCTATTACCGTTCAAAAGATACAGCCTTGTGACAGACAGACGGACGGACGGACGGACGGACAGCGTAGCGAGAGTAATAGGGTCCCGTTTGGAACCTTTCGGGTACGGAACCCTAAAAAGAAAAATATTATTTAATGAAGACCAACTTGTATGCTGACTTTTGCACAGTCAGCCAGTGTGTCAGATGACTGCTTAAACAGTCTTGAGCCATGACAGCAAGCAGACTGTTGTTGAAGTTAGTCAATGGCAAATTGCTAATTCACCTGCATTGGCCGTTTCAAGAAGCTCATAATAGTCAGCTTCCCTTTTCTATCTACATATATCTTGCTAAAGCTAGATAAAATAAGTTCGTATTTATAACCACAATAAAACTTTAAGCACCTAATCTTTGATGATAACTACTTTCTAATAACACTTACGATCTTTAATTTTGCAATAAACTCTGAAGCTACTCCAACACTTTTAATTAACTGTGAACGAAGCCTATAATATGCAAAGCAAGTAGTTAGACCCTAAACAACCCTGTTAATGGTGTACAAAAAGAATATTCTATCTATTCTATCTATCTTCTATCTAAACACCTGTACTTAGTTTTGTGAAACCATAAAATATTTCGTGAAACTTATAACCATAGAATTACTTATTAATCTAAGCTTATAACATACTTATTTTATTTTAACCGGTGCTGGGTGCCGGTGAAATTACAATCAAATGAAACTTTCCATCTTAAGGTCTCTGTTTTCTTGAATTATTTATTCAAGGAATTCCTGTTTTTACAGGATACGTACAGCATATCTATCCATATGGATAGATAATATTATCTTCTTTCTTTAAATTTCGTAAGATACTTCAAAAAGAGAAGGGATATCCTATTATAAGCCGTGCGTTTAAGTAAAACTACACAATCAATTATGTTATCCGTTATGGCAAAACTCATTTAAAACAATCATACAGCGCTTTAGCTCGGAATTATCCGAGCGCCTTGACCCAATGGCACCTCGCACGTTGTGTTACATACCATAATACAAACACTGGCTTATTGCAGTATTTAATAATCTATGCTGTTTTAAATATATAAATGAAGAAACAGACTGACTAGCATAATTGAAGCAGAGTCTTCATTTCAATAAAAACAGTTTAGGAAGTAGGTGCCTTTGATTCGATTTGATTTAAGAAAAAACCGGCCAAGAGCATGTCGGGCCATGCTCAGTATTATAGGGTTCCTTAAGTAGGTGTAATTGCAAACGAATCAAATCGAATATTAAATCATGGCTATTTTAGTTTTTGCAATAGACGGCAGCATTGGCGACTCAGAGCGTGTTGTTAGTAGCGCTAGATGGCGCTGTACAGCTCCATCTAGGGTGAAAGAAATAACATAACATAATAATAATCTTTATTGACATATTACTTTGTACATTTTATAGAATGATAAATGTTGATAAAGAACAAATAATCATGAAAAAACAAGACATAATTTTTGAATAACATATAGTTTTGACATGTGCCAAAAAGTGGGCCCATCCGTGAGCATTCTCCTTTAAGAAGTGCGTCATGAAAAAATAACACATAGGTACTTTTTATGTTTTTTTCAAATAGAAAGTAACTACAGCATTCTTTGCAAAGATCATTTTTATCTAAGGTCAATGACCTTTGAACAAAGGGTGTCTTAAGTATTTTGCAGTTTTTTCACTATAACTGAAAATTAATAATCACATTATACTCGAAATAATTTAAAAAGAGAGTTTTTACAAAGATCTATCAACGTAGAAGATTATAAGTTTCTAAGTTGCATAGTTTAGAAATGCCAGGGGGGGACACATTGCAAGCCACTTTGGCGAACTGTATTTCGTAGATGACCTGATAAAAAATGTATGTATGAAACATTACCTTCATTTTAGTAGACCTATTCAATGATACACCACACGAGGGGGTGCAGTGAAAAACGTGGTAAATTTTTTATCATAATTCAGTTTTGATAATGGGATCTATGTGGAATTGAGGGAACTCCTCAAATATTACAGGCATAGGCATATATAGCGATTTTGGTATTTTCATCAACAAACCAAGCATTTGCATTCAGAAAGTATCATTTGGTGAAAATCTGATGAAGATCTTCGGAGATAAAGAAGGGAACTCTTCAATGTATTACAACAAATCATCGGAGATTGCAGCAATCGCTTGTCTTTCTGTTGTTAATTCCACTAAAAATAGAAAATAAAATAAACTTTAAAAAAGTAAAAACCGACTTCAAAAAGAATAAAATAAATTGTGTGAAACAGTTTAGGAAGTCGGTGCCATTTTTTAGGGTTCCGTAGTCCTACAAGGAACCCATATAGTTTCATCATGTCCGTCCGTCTGTACGTCTGTCCGTCTGTGCGTCTGTCTGTCTGTCCGTCTGTCCGTCTGTCCGTCTGTCCGTCTGTCCTAATCATTTACAGCTTAATAACTTCTACAGTTATAAACATAAGTAAATGAAATTTTGTTAAAAAATGGTTTAGATATATATCTCAATTTTAAAAGACTAAAAAAATCTTAATATCGTATTTTAGGGGTGGCGCCCATACATGTGAAATGGGGATGAAAAATTTTTTTTCACTGCTTCCCCTCGTGTGGTGTATCATTGAATAGGTCTACTAAAATGAAGGTAATGTTTCATACATACATTTTTTATCAGGTCATCTACGAAATACAGTTCGCCAAAGTGGCTTGCAATGTGTCCCCCCCTGGCATTTCTAAACTATGCAACTTAGAAACTTATAATCTTCTACGTTGATAGATCTTTGTAAAAACTCTCTTTTTAAATTATTTCGAGTATAATGTGATTATTAATTTTCAGTTATAGTGAAAAAACTGCAAAATACTTAAGACACCCTTTGTTCAAAGGTCATTGACCTTAGATAAAAATGATCTTTGCAAAGAATGCTGTAGTTACTTTCTATTTGAAAAAAACATAAAAAGTACCTATGTGTTATTTTTTCATGACGCACTTCTTAAAGGAGAATGCTCACGGATGGGCCCACTTTTTGGCACATGTCAAAACTATATGTTATTCAAAAATTATGTCTTGTTTTTTCATGATTATTTGTTCTTTATCAACATTTATCATTCTATAAAATGTACAAAGTAATATGTCAATAAAGATTATTATTATGTTATGTTATTTCTTTCACCCTAGATGGAGCTGTACAGCGCCATCTAGCGCTACTAACAACACGCTCTGAGTCGCCAATGCTGCCGTCTATTGCAAAAACTAAAATAGCCATGATTTAATATTCGATTTGATTCGTTTGCAATTACACCTACTTAAGGAACCCTATAATACTGAGCATGGCCCGACATGCTCTTGGCCGGTTTTTTCTTAAATCAAATCGAATCAAAGGCACCTACTTCCTAAACTGTTTTTATTGAAATGAAGACTCTGCTTCAATTATGCTAGTCAGTCTGTTTCTTCATTTATATATTTAAAACAGCATAGATTATTAAATACTGCAATAAGCCAGTGTTTGTATTATGGTATGTAACACAACGTGCGAGGTGCCATTGGGTCAAGGCGCTCGGATAATTCCGAGCTAAAGCGCTGTATGATTGTTTTAAATGAGTTTTGCCATAACGGATAACATAATTGATTGTGTAGTTTTACTTAAACGCACGGCTTATAATAGGATATCCCTTCTCTTTTTGAAGTATCTTACGAAATTTAAAGAAAGAAGATAATATTATCTATCCATATGGATAGATATGCTGTACGTATCCTGTAAAAACAGGAATTCCTTGAATAAATAATTCAAGAAAACAGAGACCTTAAGATGGAAAGTTTCATTTGATTGTAATTTCACCGGCACCCAGCACCGGTTAAAATAAAATAAGTATGTTATAAGCTTAGATTAATAAGTAATTCTATGGTTATAAGTTTCACGAAATATTTTATGGTTTCACAAAACTAAGTACAGGTGTTTAGATAGAAGATAGATAGAATAGATAGAATATTCTTTTTGTACACCATTAACAGGGTTGTTTAGGGTCTAACTACTTGCTTTGCATATTATAGGCTTCGTTCACAGTTAATTAAAAGTGTTGGAGTAGCTTCAGAGTTTATTGCAAAATTAAAGATCGTAAGTGTTATTAGAAAGTAGTTATCATCAAAGATTAGGTGCTTAAAGTTTTATTGTGGTTATAAATACGAACTTATTTTATCTAGCTTTAGCAAGATATATGTAGATAGAAAAGGGAAGCTGACTATTATGAGCTTCTTGAAACGGCCAATGCAGGTGAATTAGCAATTTGCCATTGACTAACTTCAACAACAGTCTGCTTGCTGTCATGGCTCAAGACTGTTTAAGCAGTCATCTGACACACTGGCTGACTGTGCAAAAGTCAGCATACAAGTTGGTCTTCATTAAATAATATTTTTCTTTTTAGGGTTCCGTACCCGAAAGGTTCCAAACGGGACCCTATTACTCTCGCTACGCTGTCCGTCCGTCCGTCCGTCCGTCTGTCTGTCACAAGGCTGTATCTTTTGAACGGTAATAGGTAACCGGTTGAAATTTTCTCAGAAATTGTGTTGCTACGAGGTGTATCACGACAAATACTAAAAACAAAAAAAAGTCTAAGACCAAAGGGGGTCCCCATACAAGAAACCTCAAAAAACATGCACTTTTTTTTTCAACGTTTTTGTTCCTTCTCTATTTTCAAAACGGTAATATATACCAGCGTCAAACTTGGTCAGATTATAGTGCATATTATGTAGTTTAGCAACAAATACTAAAAATAAGACAAACGTAGACATATGTGGTGGTACCTACGTAAGAAAAACATGCAAAAATTCATATTTCGCGCACTGTGTGTTGATGTCTTTTGATAAACTCTCGTAAATTAAATCAGTTTTATGGGGTATCAGGTCGTTGAGAGGTACGGAAGCCTTACTGCGCGAGTCTGACTCGCACTTGGCCGGTTTTTTTTTGTAATGTTTCATGTGTAAAATAATTACGATACAATAATCGTTCCTTGTCTTTACTCACGACTATAGGGAAGCAATGCGTAATGTATTTGACCATGATACTGGCCGCTAAGGTTAACCTACTGTATCCGTTCTCTAGTTTTGTGGAATATAAAAAGAAAAAAATAGACATAATAAATCCTTTTGTTTCTTGTATGGTATACATAGCCACTGTAAATTAATACATAAGTACCTATTGTTAAGAAGATTTTTCTAAGGATTATTTTAGAAAGATAGTAGCATAGCATATAATATGCTATGCCAATATAAACAAGCGGTTCCCTGTCAATATGCTGCATATTGGCAGAGAACTTCTTGTTTTTAAGGGCTCCGTACCCAAAGGGTGTCAACGGGATCTTATTACTATGCCTAGGCCATCTGTATATACTACATACTGTACATTTTTGAAATAGTGAGTTTTATTATATTCATATGATGATGAAAAATCTTTGAAAAATGTACTAATCTATAAATTGTGACGCATAATTTTAACCAATTATCAATAAAATGTTTATCTGTTTATCTGTACATCCGTCTGTCTTCCATTTGTTGTGCACGTTGATTGCATACGGCGCGTTGATGTCTTTCAAGAGTCAAGCAAGACATCAACGCGTAGTTCTGCATCTTCGATAAACTCTCATGCTACATGGTATCAGGTTGATGGGTGGTACGGATCAGTACGGAGCCCTAACTTCGCAAGTCCGACTCGCACCTGGCCGGTTTTGTTATAAATTTTAAATACGTACCCACTTCAATAAAGAGTAACACAATGAGAAACTTCTTGTGTATCAGTGACAGGCACAATGTCAAACACCCAATGTGTCACTCTTACACTTATCACTCGCGTGTGTGCTCGCGTGCCTTGTTTTGACGTTAACCCCGAAACCTCGAAAAACTAAAGTGGTGCTAAAAGGATTTACGATCCTTTTGTTATGGGCCTACAACATAAGGCATGTCAAGCATGCGTCAAATATGTCCGCACACTGTATTTATTTTTAAATCAATATTAATAAATTATCAAGTAGTTACTCGGAAGTAGGTACCTACACTTACTACGGAAGTTTTTCTATAAAACCCATTGATATCGGAATTATCTGTTATTGTGGGTATTTAAAGCATTTTTGTGGTATAATATACTCTGTTATGAATGTTATGATTCATGATTCACACATCAGCAAGAAAAAATATTTATTACCTATTATTAATTACACAAAGTGGAGATGAAAATACGACAAATAAAACCACGTATAGAGTATCACGTTCTCTGACCGTACACAAAAAAAACCAATCATATCCACACAAGAAATAATTTAATTTTATAAATTTTCAATGCAGAACTATTTTTCTGGCATAGATCGTTAGGTCAAAGACCTGTTTAAACTCTCTTTCTCAATTAATACAGATTATTACAAATGGTGTTACTTATGATTTCAATATTTCAATATTTGTTTTGTTCAAAAATTTTGTTTTTTTTATTTTCGGTAAACAACTTATTTATGTGTTTAAAGTGCTTCTATAGACTAGTTATAACCGTGTTTTCATTTATTGTCATATTTTCAACTCCACGTATTACTAAAAAAAACTTTTAAATTAATTTTGTACATTTATTACTTAAATTTTTAAATATTTGAAGAATTAACAATATACATTTATAGTATATTTATCTTGTTATGTCTTGTTATCGATAAAATCGACGACGAGTAAACTCGGGAATTTATAATTTTTTTGTCAAAAATCGATAAAATTAAGGCGCCATGGTTTGTCGACAAAATGTCACATTTAACACAATAATTCGAAATATTTGTATGGCAGCACGAAAAATAATCGATTAAACGAGGGCTAACATGCGCAACACGACAAATTTTCTCGTCTCGAACAAGAAATGTGTCGTATTGTAAGTGGAAGTTAAATTCGATACCACGAGCAGTATTCACGGTAGCTTAGTGGCTAAAGCACTGGCGTACTGAGCCAGGAGCCGCAGGCGCAGGTTCGTATCCTGCTCGTGAGCGATTTTTTCTTTCCACAATTTATATCTTTAGATTTCGCTTCGCATGCATAAATGAAACTCCAAGCATAGCTCGCTCCATAGCTCGCTGAGCGACTTTGAATTTGTGGACTAGCCCAACTGTCAGTGTCCACGTCTCGGCACCGTAAGTCATGACTGGCAGGACGCACTGATTGAAGACCTTTGTCTTCAAACTTTGCGGTATAGGCGACGAGAAGACTCGGCGAAGTTTGCAAAATGCTGCCCAGCCCAGACGGATCTTTCTGTTAGCTTCTTTCTCGAAGTTTGGACACTTTCTTGGAGTTTCTTTGAAGGATAAAATCCGTAACGAGATTATCCGGAGAAGAACCGGAGTGACCGACATAGCTTGTAGGATCAGTAAGCTGAAGTGGCAGTTGGCTGGCCATGTCTGTCGAAGGACCGATGGCCGTTGGAGCAGACGAGTCCTTGAGTGGAGACCGCGAATCGGCAAACGCAGCGTAGGGCGCCCCCCTACCCCGCCTGGTGGACCGAAAACCTGAAGAACGTGGCTGGGGGGGACTGGATGCGGAAGGCAGAGGACCGCGCGTTGTGGCGCAACTTGGGAGAGGCCTATGTCCAGCAGTGGACTGCGATAGACTGAGTTGATTGATGCATAAATGCGTTAAAACAATAAATAAATTTGTCGTGTTGCGCATGTTAGCCCTGCTGGAAAATAAACAGTTGCCGAGGGATACGCGATCGGTATTTCCAAAGACTTTACATGTAGTCTTTGGGTACATGAGCCGAATTATACGAGGGCAAAGCCCCGTCAAAGCGTTTTATAAATGTTCAGTTATTAATGTTATTATATTATGTATATCTTTTTCGTGTTAACTGTGTGCTTGCTGGTTTGAGGCATTTTTCTTTTCTTTGTTTCTTCTCAGAGTGAGAAGGGCTAGGCTTTTGCGCTAGGATTTTGCGGCTATGTGAACTTCACCCATCATCTAGAACTTTAAAGCCCAGTTCTAAGAAAAATTCAGATCCGCACATAAAATCGAAAAGTCAGAGATGTGGGCCGTATTCGAACTCAGACCTAGCTGTAGAGAAGGCAAGCATTCAACCTCTTAGCTGTAACTAATAACCATAAACGGTGAGTTTGAAAATAGAGCTGGAGGGCCAGATCCAAAACAAAAGAAAAAATGTCAAAGGAGTCGTGAGCTTGATTGTCTAGTACCCATAGTACAAGCTCTGCTTAGTTTGGGGCTAGATGGTGCTGTGTAAAAAATGTCCCAAAAATATTTATTATTATAATTATTTATTTTTGAAATAGCATTTGGTTCGGCCAGGAATCAAACCCAATATTTCCACACTGTGATGTTGCATAAATTGATAAGGTTGCTAATAATAATAAGTAACAAACAGCACGTACCACCACCAGTAGCACCATAACACCTACCACCACTACCAGCAGTGTGTGCAGCTGTGGTAGCAGCTACCACCTATTTGGAACTCAGTTCTAAAAATAATCAGCACGCTACACTGTAAAACACAATGATACTGTGAGTGATTACTGCGTGCGTCGAAACGATTTTAATTAATTTAAAATTCTACAATAGATTAAAATTATTTTTTGAGATATCTGTAAAGACGCTTGTTAGTCTTCCTGCTACCCCGAACGCTGCAAAGCTTTCGAAACTTCAGGAATACCAATTTAAACACGGTTGGTAGATTGGGGGTTTTTTTCGCAATATTGGGGAAAAAAATCCTTCTTGGAGACATTTTGGGTAATGAAATTCTTGGCCAAATTTTGGGGAAATATTTGGGGAATGGAAAATATAAATACGATACAAATATTGTACTAGTTTATATAATGGCAGGTAGAAAAATAATTGAGGGTTTAGAAACAGATGAAGTATCGAAAGTTTTAAATACCTATCATCCACGAATTCCACGATACACTATAAAATGTTCTTATAGCAATTTTTTGAATAACCATAGTCTTATATAATTAAATTTTTAAAATTTCCCATTTGAAAAAAAATGGGAAAAAAGTTGCAAACCATATCATTTTGGGGAAAAATAAATATGAACATGGGGAAAATTCAGAAACTCGATCTAACAACCCTGAATTTAAATACACCGTGGCCCAAAATAACGTTGACAAAATTAAAATACTAATATTTCAGAAATGGAATACTTTGCCTCCTCTTTTGTTTTTCTTAATTGTTAACTCATTCTTTAGCGTCATTTTAACATTATTTGTTAGCTAAAAATAAATAAAAATAAAACATATTTCACTGTGTCAGTGCAACATGAAGCCATAATTTCATTGCATGAGCGTCGAAAAAGGCAGTGCGAAATCGCAAAAAATCTTGGTGTTAGTCGTCAGTTACTTTCTTCGGCAATTAAACGTTATAATGAGCTTGGTAACATCAGAGACCATCCTAGGAGAGGACGCAAGACAACTGTAGAACTTCTAGGAACCGATACATTGGTGCCGATTCTCTTGTCACAAATTTCTCTAAACTAGACTAAAAATCACTTAAATTTAGTTTAGTCCTGTCAAACGACGTTTTCTATTCTGAAATTCACTTTAAAACTAATTTTTGGTTTGACAGGACCAAAATTAGTTTAGTTATTCAACTTAGTAAAAATTGACATTTTGCTATTCTGTAATTGACGTTTTTCACCTAATATTAGAAATGTCAACCTAAATCTGACTATTTTTAGAAGGCATCAAAATACATGTCGACTATAATTAGTTATCAACAACTAAAATTGCAAAGCTTATTTTATTAATTTTTATAGTTTTTAGGTAGTTTATAATAAATAATGGATGCCTACTATGTGGTTGCAGCTGTTGTAGATTCAGCAGAAAGGTAAATTTTTCATAGAAATATAAAATGAAATTTATAATTTCGATAAGAAGAGGATAAGAAGTACATAAATCCATACAATGGGAAAAAAAAATCTATGTGACATTCAATTATATCCTTTTATCCTAATATGTGTCCCTAAAAAGCCTGAATTCACAAATTTTCCCTCTTTTGGGGAGAAAGTCTCCAAGTTTGTAATCCTGCGTGGTACTTTTTAGCTTATATTCTAACCATTGACTTGTACCTATGGACCAGTAATACCTACGAAATAAGCGTGGTATACCTACAATATCCGGGCCACCGTTATGGTGGCCATAGCTAGGGAAGTAAGTAATCAAAACTAAAAAGTATCGATATCGATGCTCGTGTTTCGTACCAGAGATGTGTGCTGATGAAAATCATTTTCAAGTAGTAATAAATAATGCAATTATATCAAATACTAAGTTCGGCTGTCCCTAGGACATAAAAAATCAAGCTTCTAGGTCAAGGCAATCATACGGCTATGTCACATTTTGATACTCGCAAACTCACATAAAAAACCTATAGGGTACTTCGCATTGACCTAGAATCATGAAATTTGGCCAATATATCGAAATATCTTTTTTTTTTTCAATATATCGAACTCCGAATGTATATTTAAAAATATCGATAGATCGAAAATCTGATATTTAAAAAATATCAACAGCCCTAGTTTGTTTACTTGACAGCTCATGTACTATGGGCCACATTGCGGGGTAAGCGGGGTTGCCACGCGGCGTAGGTATTTTGACATCCCGTAAAGATGTTGCCAAACAGAGAATATACAAATAGCATGCGATCTCTTTCACCAGACGACATAACACGTTGGTTAACAAGAGACAAAGAATAGTTTCATAATTCAATAACGATTTAATAGATATTTGTATAAACTAGGTGGATATAGAAGAATGTGCCACTTCCATAGGTTTCTTAATTCAATGATTCTAACTTATTCAACTTTTTTGAAAAATTTCGTGGCCTGGGTGCTAGAACTTTTTAACCACGTCTTTAAAAAGGGAAATTCCAGCTTTTTAAATTAAAGAAATAGTTTATTATTGTGATTGCCCATGGAATTCAAAGGACCTTGCATTTTTTGCAAATAGCTCTGTTTCTCGTTGTTTAAGATATACATATGATACGCTGCAATAATAACAATATATCTCCTTTGATAGGTACTGTTATTACAGAAGGTTCCTCAAGTACAGTTTAAACTCCAATCACCTGATCACTACTTAAGGATAGAATCGTTACATGAGTATCGGTCTTATTCCAGAACGGTGATTATTATAAACTTTAATTCAACAACATAACACACGAATTTGACCTGAATTAAAATAGAAATCTCTACTCAAGCGTAGTCTGGACCACACCAGTGATTTATTGTTACAGATCAAATCTGTGATCAATAAATCTCTGCTTGAGGAACGTTCTAAAATCAAAGCTCAACTCAAAACTAGTTTTAAACAGTGATCAACGCTTGAGTATCGTTCTGTAATACGGGCCGTAGAAAATAATAACCTAGCACTTTAATCTGATCACATTATTCCAATTTATATATTTTATTGAAAATATAAAACAAAATAACTTTATTTCGTGACATGATTTTTTCTTCTTAATTTTAATGATAAACTAATAATTCCAAATATAATTATTATTTAATTTCCTTCTGTTTTTGTGAACTTTCGGTCATTCCATTCACTCTTTAATAATTTTTTCAAGATGTACTGGTAACACCGCCAATTCAACTTAGATGCGTCAAACTCAATTATTAGAGCTGTCAACAAGTTTTCTAAAATAAGAAAAAGATAAACACAGAATAAGTTTTATGATTTTCTAAACTAAAATTTGTAAATTTTAGTTATAGTTAGGTTTAGGTGGGTGTACAAGAGAATCGGCACCATTATCAAACAAAGATTAGTTCGTAATCCACAGACCAAGGTGAGGAAAATGTCGCGAGACTTGGGGATTAGTCGCTCCACCATACAGCGTATAGTAAAACGTGATCTACAATTGATACCATATGAACTCAGAAAATCACAATTGCTTACGGACAAAGACAAAAAAGTTTGTCTTGAGAGATGTCGTTTGCTTAAACAACGATCCGCAGGGTCAAATTGGAAAAATATCGTAATTTCAAACGAAAATTTATTTATGATAGAACAAACCCATAACCACCGAAATGTCAGGATCTGGTCTTCCACTCGTCCTGGAGCTGCTGCAATTGTACCACATCACCAAAACGCAGAAACTGTTATGGTTTGAGGTGCGATTTGCGCCACTGCCAAAACTCCCCTAGTTTTTGTAGAAAAGGGGATCAAAATAAACCAAGAAAACGACCGACGAGTCATTCTTGAAAATGTGCTTCTTCCTTGGAGTCAACAGCACTTTGGTGACCGTCCATGGATATTTCATCAAAACTCTGCTCCAGCTCACAGGGCTTTAAGTGTTCAACAGTGGTGCAAAGACAATTTCCCTGGTTTTATCAGCTCAAAAGAATGACTGCCATACTCACCTGATCTAAATCCGATGGATTACAGTTTATGATCTATCTTAGAAGCAAGATCCTGTGCTACGCGTCACAGAAGTGTTGAGCTAAAGGCTACTATTACACGAGAGTAGGACAAAATATCTGTAGAGGAAGTGCGGAAAATTGTAAATTTTTTTACCAAGCATTTGTATCTGTATATTCGCGCTAAAGGAGGTTATTTTCAAGATAAATAGAGATTCTTGTATAAAATTAGGTGTATTTTTATAATTAATAACCTTATTTAATTTACGCAAAAAAAATTATAAGATATTTGAAAAATCTCTTGTCAACGTTATTTTGGGCCACCCTGTAATATACGCGTTGTAATCTGGTTAAACTTGTTATAAGTAACAAATCCTGCAAAATAATTTTATAAGGAAAATCAAAGGAAATGGGATTTTTGTAGCAAGTTTCTTTAATTTCCATACATTGCAATAGTAAATTACTTAAATCCATTGACTTCCATCTGTAACTGTATAATACTACTCGGTAACCTTCTCATAATGTGGCTCAAGACTACAACTACTGGCGAGTGCGTAGGAAGTAAGTAAAGACTTGTGTCACTAAAACTGTTTACTAATCGACTTCTCTTTATCGCTAGTGTGCACTTAAACGATGCATTAAGCACTTGAAAACCTTCGTTAAGTTTAATCGTAGATGGAGTAGGTGTCGGCCACAGATAACAGAATATAAGGAGATCGGGCAATCCGTCTAGTTTGCAAAGTCCGAGTGTCGCAAGCTCAACTTACGCATACAACGCAAGAAACGCATCTATTGATTAATTTATTAATTACAACAAAAAACAAGCACACATATAAAACACGCACACTTGTATCCTTACGGCATGTTGGATATAAAATGAAATTTTCTCTTAACCTAGCGCACATATTCAATCGGGTGCAACTGAGGTGAACTAGTGGCATTGTATGCCCGCAGTGCATACAACGGCCAGCCTTTACGCAGCAGCTTGTCCTCTCTCTAGTATTCTGTTGTTCTGAGGTGCCGACAGATTTTTGTGTCATAGATGTGATATTACAGCAACTTGTTAAAAACCTGTTGTGTTTCATTATGCAGGACATAATTCTGATCAAAATTTAATCATTTAACTTTAAAACCTAATATATTGAGCCAATTTATACATGGAAACCCCCTTTTTTCCCTCCCGAAACAATATCAAAATATACAGTAATTCAATTCGTTGTAGGTACTAATACAAAATTATTATTTTTTTTTTTTTTTTTTTTTTTCTTCTGGCTTTGCACTGTTCGTGCTTTTAGCCACCGACAAATTATAAAAAACAGGAAACGAAACGCGAAAAAACAAATTGGATCGGAATTTGGAAAAGGAAAAGGAGATCAGTTATTATAGGAAACACAAAAAAATACATGAAAATATATATATAAAAAATATCATTTTATACTAAATAATGGTGAATTAATGTATTATTATGTACACAAGAATTATATTTTAATATCGTTATTTACAATAAAATGGGCAATGGATTTGTATATATCTATATTACAATTACCTAAGATACAAGAAATAGAGGTAGGAAAAGGAACTTGGAGGGACACAAGACTTTGGATAAGAGAGGTGTGGTCATACAGGGAGCAAGCAAAAATTAGGTGATTCAAATCACCCACATCAGCGCCACAGGCACACATAGGGCTCTGCACGATGCTAAGTCTAGCCAGATGAGCCGGAGTGCACACATGGCCCAAGCGCATACGTATAATGATGGAAGTAATTTTTTTGCTGAATTTAAATTTAGAAAACAATGGTTTTGTAGGGATATCAGGCTGAATTGAACGGTAAAATCGGCCCTTTTCTGAGTGCTTTGTCCAGAGCTCACCCCAGGATTCCTGTAAATGAATTCTGGGCAGCGCAGACAGGTCTTGAAAACTGTTTTTATAAGGGAATACATCTCCACAACTCACAGCCTCGTTAGCCAATTGATCTGCTCTTACATTACCCAAAATACCACAATGAGAAGGTATCCAAGCAAAATACACAGAAAACCCCTTCAAAGAACACTGTAAAAGTAGACACCGAGTTTCAAAAACTATATATGGATTTTGTGAATAAAAAGGAAATCTAGCTAAGGCTTGCAAGGCACTCATTGCATCAGTAAAAATAATTGCGTTTTGTAACCCCATGACTAAAATATATTCAACTGCTTTAAATAAACCAAAGCATTCCCCCGTAAATACTGATGTTTCAGGAGGAAGTTTAATCTTCTGTACCACATTGTAACGTGGGTGGTATACACCAACCCCCACACAACTATTGTGCCCATGCTTGGATGAATCCGAAAAAATATGATGGTATCCCCCCCAGTCCCTATCCATAATGTAATTGAAGTTTTGATTTTGACATGTGTCATTTTTGTAGATATTTAGGTTAAAGTGAATGTTTGGGGATAAAATTAAAGCATTGTATTTACAGTGAAATATTGGAAGAAGTTGAGAATTATGACAGGGAGCTTCAACTGAATTAAATTTTGTTAAACTTTTTACCAAGCAAGGGGTAGCTTTATTTCTCCAATAAACTGAAGAAACAACTTCATAGGACAGCCGGGAAACTATAGATTTTAAAGGGTGGTTAGCTAATTGTAAGCATCGGAATAAGAATCGGTCTGCTAGAAACTGTCTTCGCAAATGTAGGGGAGGGTCTCCGCATTCCACTTGTAGACAGTTGATAGGGCTAGATCTCATTGCACCTGAAATTACCCTCAATGCCTTAGACTGTACACCATCCAATTTTTTCAACCCAGCAGCACTGCCAGGCTCCAGCAAAAAGGTCCCATAATCTAATACACTTCGAATTAGAGTATTGTACATTAATTTTAATGAAAAAGGATGAGCACCCCACCAAACACCAGATAGACATCTGATGATGTTTATATTGCGCTCACATTTAGCTGCTATGTACTCACAGTGTGGAAGCCCTGTAAGATGTGAATCCAAAATAACACCTAAAAATTTTACTTGATTTTTAATAGGCATGGAGATGTTGTTAAACTGGACATTGACTGAAGGAGGTTTACGCATTCTAGTAAACAATACAATGCTGCTCTTATCAACTGAAAGTTCCAGACCATTATTTCCTAGCCAAGATTTCAACAAACACAAAGAGGAGGTTAAAGAAGTGCACATTTCCTGAACAGAATTTCCAGAAATATAAAAAAGTAAATCATCTGCATATTGAAGAATTTGTACTGATTCATTAAGGGAAGATTCTAAATCATAGGTGTAAATATTATAAAGAAGTGGACTAAGTACAGAACCTTGAGGAAGGCCTTTCCATACTAATCGGGTTAATTTGGACTCATCATCAAGGTACAGATTAATAGACCTTTCAGAGAGCATATTAATAACAAAATTTGTCATCATTGATGGAACTTTCAATGATTGAAGTTTTTGTTTCAGAACTGATACTAAAACATTATCATAAGCTGAGCTAATATCAAGGAATGCTGCGATTACAGATTTATTACAAGAGAAAGCTAAACGAATATTTGAAGTGAATACACTAAGGCTATCTAGTGTGCTCTTACCCTTCCTAAACCCAAACTGAGATGAAGCTAGTAAGTTTCTGCTTTCTACGAACCACTCCAAACGAATCTTAACAAGATGCTCAGTAATTTTGGCAAGAACTGATGAAAGTGCAATAGGACGATAAGAGGTGGCATTACAAGAAGGCTTGTTTGGTTTCAATATGGGGATAATGGTTTGAGATTTCCAGCTTGGAGGAATATTGCCAGATATCATCACAGTATTAATAAGATTTAAATAAACAGATAAGGCAGAGTCTGAAAGATTAGCTATAAAAGAATAGGGTATACCATCTTCACCAGGAGCTGAATCTTTGACATGTGAAAGAACACCCTTCAACTCGCCTAGTGAAAACAGGGAGTTAAGCTCAGAGTCACACATAGGTAAAGGAGGAGCATGAAGAAAAGAACTCTGTTCTGGAGCTGAAGGAGGGGCTAAGTTATCCATAAATTGATTAGCCAAGACTGGTGGCAATTTCGAAGTTGAAGATTCACTAAATGCAGACCTGAAGCGCCTAATATTACGCCACACAATAGAACAGTTAACATCTGGACAGATAGAGGCACAAAATTTCTGCCAGCCTTCGAATTTCTTTCGTCTAAGCAGTTTACGAGAAGTACGAGCTACTTCTAGATATACCTCGAAATTTTCTGTAGTCATACCACAAGAATAATTTTCCTCTGCTGCTTTTCTGTTTTTAACAGCCTGAGTACATTCAGCATCCCACCAGGGAGGGGAAGGAATCTTGCCCAATGCTCCATTTTTTATAGGGAAAGTAACCTCTGCGACCTCTATTAAAATGCTTGTAAATTTTTCAGATAATAATTGGGGATCCTGTACTGGAAAAGAATCAGCAAGTTCAAGAATTTTTTGCTCTACAGAACTTCTATATGAATCCCAGTCTGCATTATCTAATCTATACTTTATACGTGGTTTTGGAATATTAGTTACAGATTTCTTATATGGAAATGAAATAACTAGCGGATAATGATCACTACTATGGACAGAAGATAAACGAGACCAAGATAAAATAGATGCTATATCAGGTGTGCAAATTGAAAGATCAGGAGCACTCAACCCCTCATCTGGACTTGTGAGGCGAGTTGGAAGGCCGGTGTTTAAGATACACAGATTATGAGAATCCAGGATGTCCAAAAGTTTCTCTCCATAAAAGTTAGAAATAGAGCTACCCCAAGACTGATGATGGGAGTTAAAGTCTCCCATAATTAGGAATGGCTTAGGTAAAACCGATAACAAATTACTAACTTCCGATAAAATATTTACAGTAGGACGAGAAAAATATATACAGACTAAACAAATGTTATTTACAATAGCAGCGACAGCCGATATATCGTCGCTAAGAGGGGGAAGAGGAAAATTATTTACAGGAAAAGAATTCTTTATGAGTAAGGCAACTCCGCCAAACCCATCGCTTCTGTCTGTTCTCAGACAAACATATCCAGGAATTCTAAATGTGAACAGTGGCTTAAGCCATGTCTCACAAATAGCAACCGCACATGGTTCGAATTTATTTAAAATATGTGACAATTCCGTTTTTTTATTAATAATGCTACGACTGTTCCACTGTATAATCTTGGACAGGTGTAGGTCCATTATAGGTGAACAAGTTAGATAAATTTTCAATCAAAGGGGCAACGTTGGACGGTGAAATATTATTATTTTGTGTAAGTGTATTAATTAAAGTAATGATTAAAGCTAAAATTTGATTTTCATTGTTTGTTATATTTTGTAATGCACACCCATTAGAAAGAGATGGAGCGTCATTTTTAATCAGAGCTTGATGAGCTGCCTTATCATAACCCTTTGATGTTTTTGGAGGAGTTCGAGGTTTCATGAACACTGTTTTTTTATATGATCTAGATGAGGATAAAGGGGAAACTACAGAAGAAGAAGGTTTATTATGAGCTGATGGGGCAGACAATAAAATATCTGCATATGATTTCGACACTGGGGGGTGTAACTTTGATGCCTCAGCATATGAGACACAATTTTGAGCCATATAAAGTTTAATTGATTTCTGTCTTTCAAACTCGGGACATTTTTTATCAATTGCATAATGTAGGCCACCGCAAAGGCAGCATGCAGCATCAACCTCATCCTCTATACCACAAGTGTCGGCAGAATGACCCTGTCCGCACTTGTAACACCGAGGGGTTGACCTACATTGCACTTTTGTGTGTCCAAAGTGACAACATGAAAAACATTGAATCGTTGGAAAAGTGTACAAAGTTACTGGTAAAGAATTGTAACATACAAAAATTCTCTTCGGTAGCACCTGCCCATCAAAAGTTATTACTACTGTCTGAGAAGGCTTCCAAACAAGGGTTGGCCCCTGAACTTTATAGTTCAACCGTCGCGCTTTTAAAATTTTACCGCACCCTACGGGCACAGAAATGTTTTCAATGATCTCCTCAGGAGACCATTCAGTAGGTACACCCTTAACTATACCCATCCTACAAACATTAAAAGAAGGAATGAAGGCCCTTAAGTTCTCCTTAGTAAGACAAATATCATTCACAAAAGAATTTGCATCCTCATACTTAGAAAAAGAAATTGAAACTCGGTTCCTACCTATACGCTTTAAACTCCCATTTATAATATTTTGGAATGAACGTTTCTTGAGAAAATGTCCTAACGTGACTGGGTGAAGTGTGGTAGCTGGATTCCCCTCTTTTTGGATATGCACAACATAAGGTGCCAGATCTGTGGGCTCGTACGATGTCCTGGTTACCTGAGGCGCCTTTTGCGGATTATTTGAACTATTATCATCAATGTTTTGTTCAGGCCGTAAACCATTTACAGATTGTAAAGGTGAAGGACCCTCCTGGCATATTTCTTTTGAGGTGGTGGCAATTGATTCTGTAATTATTTGAGAATCACTGTCGCAATGACAGTGACTGCCTTTACTACTTTTCGCTGTACTATTACCTTCCTGACCATGCCGCCGTCTTTTGTTACAGTGTTTACACATTTTACGTGAAGCCCTCGTCCTTTTCCTCTCTCGAGTAATGGACCCATCCGTATCCATGCTGGATTCATTTTCCAAGGATACGGAGGAAACAATGGTGATATTTTCGCCTACCGAGGGGACTGGGTCCCCCCGGTCAGGCGGCTCCTTATCCATGGGTCAGAAACGAAAAAATTGTTAAAACTTACCTAAATATTCACAATACACTACAAACTAAATGAAATATAAACTAAATATATGATATTTACACAAATCTACTCAACTGGCCTCGTTTTACTAATAAAATATGAATTTTATCAAAAAGTTATATGAAAAACGCTCCCGCCTAATTCGAAAGTTTCCCGCCTTTTTTCCAAAATTATTTTTAACACGAAGCAAGATAAAAAGGCGGACAAGCCACAGTTTATAAATATATTATAGCACCAAACGGATACAGATGTCAAAAGTAGGTTATTTATGGAAATCTAATCAGTATACAAATGTCTTTGAAATGTGCAGTGCCTAGGCCTAGTGGAGCCTCTATAGCACAGTAGGTAGGTACTAATAGGCAAAAGAACCTCCTTATAGAGCCAAACTAATACCATCTGGTTCGACGAATTCGAAATAAAAGGTGATCTGAAACGGCGAGACTTATGTAGTGTCATAGAACACATAATTCTATTTTATCTCTGGAAATGTCAAGTTTGACAGATCACAAATCTTAAGATTATCGGCGCCGGCGCCCGTTTGTTCGCTTAAGGGGAAACCGGTAAATTGTGGATTTTTAGTATTAGTAGATTTATTTGAAATTTAAATTTAGTTTTGATTCGCAATGACACATGATATTGCATTGTCATTGTCTAGGTATTTTACATTTTAACACAAAAGCAAAGTTATTAAATCCAGTGAATACACTATTAGTCAAACATTTTTTCATCGAAATCTGTACATTCATAACTGCAATGAAATATGTTTTCTGTGTGACTAAAAATAAATCGTCTTAAAAATATACCTACTCTACTACTACACAAATTCCCGTTGAAATTTCCAAAACATGTCTACACCTTAAGCCATTTTATAGTTTACAACCAATAGATTTCACCACATTCAATTTGTCACGAATCAAGTACAAATGATTAATTACTAATATTGTATCACTGGTTAACTTTCGTAATCGTAATCTGTATATGGATGGTAATAGGATATTAGACTCATAATTTGAAGTTAATATGTTTGCATTAAATATGTTTCACACTGAGATATTAAT
Organism: Asteroscopus sphinx; assembly: GCA_949699075.1. Taxonomy (NCBI): domain Eukaryota; kingdom Metazoa; phylum Arthropoda; class Insecta; order Lepidoptera; family Noctuidae; genus Asteroscopus; species Asteroscopus sphinx. The sequence continues at coordinate 10,732,324 of OX453022.1, read as the reverse complement.
ACCTCAGTGGTTTTACATAGTTTTTCTCTGTTTAGAATAGATTAAGTTAATTTAATATGGAAAGTTGATTTAGGATTATATAGAAGAAGCTTTATTTATATAAACGGTAAATTATTAAATTAGTATTGTAATTTAACGTATTTTAAAGTTATATAGCTATAGTAAGTCAACACTAAAACCCATCATATTCCTTTTTATTGTTTGAACACTCCGATGGTCATAGTCTTACTTGAGTCGTAGTCGGTAGTAAATTTTTTAGAGACAATGTCCACAAACGGATACTTGTCAAGTAAAATACAACCGTTACTGTTGACCTTACCTCATCATCTTAAGTTTTACCATACTCACTTAACATAATAATCCTCCATGCCATATTTTTAAGGAAAATTTTCCATTTTGGAACCAATACGCAATCCAAATATTACGCCGTACGTGAGAATGAATCTAAATACATTTAAATGTGTCTGTGTCGGACATGTGATTAGAATTTATTAGGCCCTTATTTATAATCTCTGCGTACTATGAAGAGGATTTGGAAACAATCAAATATCGCGATACGTGCGCGAGCGCAGAATTTTTAGGGTTCCTTTGATGGTCATTATAGTAAATTGTAACGCAAGATACAAATGATTGCATTATCTAATTAAAAGCAAGACTCAGTCAGTACACGAAATTAACATGAATTTGAATTCTCATGAGTTAAGTGAATCTTGCCTTGTCATAATCAAGACGCTAAGAATTTTAGGGTGCATTTTGAGTGGCATGCCAACCTCAAACAGGCCATTTACAGTGTTTTGGTCTATGTAGAAAGTTTAGTTTGTAATATACTCATATTAAATAAATAAATAGGTACATATTTGTATCGTTATTTTAAAAGGTTAGCATTTTCAAAAAACAAAAAACTTCAGTCCCTTTTGTGAAAATTTACTCTTAAATAATGTAGCACGAGATAAGGGATTCCTATAGGCTACATTGTTGGACCAGTCTTGTGTTGTCGCATATTTTCCATTGATATGATAAAGAAATGTGCGATACCTGTTCAGTTTACAACAATTTGAAAGATTAAGTACCTACGAATATCATTGATATTATGTCTACTCATATTTCCTTAAGCTGACATTAACAACTTACGCTTTAAAGCAAACGCCTATACGTTTTCTTTGTTACGTTTACAACACTGTGTAAATTTTCTAAGCTTATACTTCGATCTTATTTATTCGACATAAATAATTCAACAGCTATACAATAAAATTTAAATTTTCATGTTTATATACGGAACCTTAGCGCAACGGGAGGTTTACGCTTCGTTGAATTTTATGGATAATTTAAATTTATAGCACTTGCGTAGTTTTTCTGCCAACGCTCAAATAAAGAATGTCTTCAGAATACCAATCCTATCGTCCAGAATATCTAAATAATTGAAGGAGTATAATAATACGTGGGACACTCAGAAAGTTTTGCGAAACTAAAAAAAATTGTTCTATACGTACATATATTTTTATCAAATCTTTTCAAAGTACTTTCCACCAGCCTCTATACAAAGATTCATGCGCCTAAACCAGTTTTCAAAACACTTTTTCCAGTCCGCCGCAGACACCTCGTTTACAGCCTGCTCGACCGCAGCCAGCGCATCTTCCGGCGACGAAAATTGTATCCCTTTGAGCTGATTTTTTATTTTTGGGAATAAAAAGAAGTCACACGGTGCTAGATCAGGGCTGTAAGGAGGGTGACCCAGGAGTTTGACTGGCGTGCTGTCCAGGAAGTCCCTCGTTTTGAGTGCGGTGTGCGCAGGTGCATTGTCGTGGTGGAGCAGTAGCCCGCGGAGCCCTGTGTTTGGTCGCTTGTTGCTTATAACAGAGAAAACTTCTGGCAAACATTTGGTAGTATACCATTCGGCATTAATGCTTCTTTGATCCCGTAAGGGAATTGATACCAAGTGGCCAGTCAAATTAAAAAAGCTAGCGATCAAAATCTTACCCCCGCTTCTAGATCGCTTCACTTTGGTAGGCGTTGGCTCATTTTGAAACACCCAAACAGTCGACTGGCGCTTGGTTTCTGGGTCGTATTGATAAATCCAGGACTCATCACCTGTAACGATGTCGTAAACACGCCGAGACGAGCCTGCTTCAAATTTGTTAAGCATATCACGGCACCATTCCACCCGGGCCTGCTTCTGAGCATCGGTGAGGTTGTGCGGCACCCAGCGTGATACTATCCTCCTCACGCGAAGATGGCTGTGTAGAATCTCGTGAACGCTTCCCGATCCAATCTTCAATATGTGTTGAATCTCCTGATATGTAATTCGCCTATTGTCTTGGATTTAATTTTTCACTGCTAGCACGTTTTCTTCGGTAACAGCCGTCAAAGGGCGACCGCTTCTTTCGTCATCCCCCAAAGTTGGTCGACCGCGCTTGAATTCGTTATACCAACGATACACGGTTGCCTTGGAAGGGCCTTCATCCATGAATGCCATTTGAAGTCTATCGTACGATTCATCCGGTTTCAGGCGACACTTGAAATCGTATAAAATCATAGCTCTAAAATGTTCCCGGCGCAGATCCATATTTCAGTGAGACACAATACTTTGAATTAACTCGCAAAAAATGTGGAGGGAAATTTTGAAATTGGAACTTACTTATTTTTACTTATAAATAATCATATTTTCGAAAAACATTATAACTGGCCAGTCTCCCATATATAAAAACTTTTTTTCGCAATACTTTCTGAGGGGCCTGGTATAGCGCGTAAATCTGTTACGCACACAACTCCGCAACCTCAAAATTACACTCAAATAAAAATTCTATTTTTAGAAGTATAAAGACCAAAGTTGCATTTGCTCTTATACCCATGTGTGCAAGTACATTCACGAATCCATTCATGACCCATTGTTTTAATCCGTTAGCAATAAATATGTAAACTGAATAAATATAGCTCTCATGAAAAGTTTACCATTGGACACGATAAATTAATATTACATAATGGAGTATAAACAACTTTCCGTATTCCGTGTATAAGTAGTTGGAAGGTTTTGTATTTCTTAATGTTCCAAGAATTATTGTCAATCACCGCATCTCGAGGCGTCACATTTTGTTTACAGAAGATTTCTTATTGCTAGTGATTAGGAATCTTAAATTATTCAGTAAAGCCGTAAGCTTGATTAAATTGAATAGGGTTTTATTTTTGGTGATCAAAATATATCCTTCCGTTATAAATGAAACTTTCTTCATTCCAGATCCAAAAGCTAAAAGTAATTATAATTCTTTTGCTATACCTACATGATTCTTCTGCAAGACAGGTCCAAGACGTATAAGTATCAGTGAGATATTGTCTCACGATCGTGAGAAAATCTGCAGGTTTCCAAATGGTTTCGTTCACATAATGTTCTGTGGGGTCGTATAATGACTGTTCTTGGAACAATCACCACACCACCTATCACGATAGCTAGAAATGCGCAACATGCACTCATTCAGAATTCACGTTAGCCATTATGCATGTGCATTTATGAGATCTACATAGCCACTAAATATTTGTATGTTTATTATTATTTGTATCTTTTTGTATTTGGTCTTCCTTGAATGGCAAAGCAGCGTACCATTCTTTAAGAACTCACGATAGCAATTTCACTTCTGGATCCGCAGGAAAAGTACAAACCAGCCAAGTGCGAGTCGGACTCGCGCAGTAAGGGTTCCGTACCTCTCAACGACCTGATACCCCATAAAAACTGATTTAATTTACGAGAGTTTATCAAAAGACATTAACGCACAGTGCGCGAAATGGGAATTTTTGCATGTCTTTCTTACGCAGGTACCACCACATTTGTCTTATTTTTAGTATTTTTTGCTAAACCACATAATATGCACTATAATCTGACCAAGTTTGACGCTGGTATATATTACCGTTTTGAAGATAGAGCAGGAACAAAAACGTTGAAAAAAATGCATGTTTTTTGAGGTTTCTTGTATGGGGTCCCACTTTGGTTTTAGACTTTTTTGTTTTTAGTATTTGTCGTGACACACCTCATAGCAACACATATTCTGAGAAAATTTCAACCGGTTACCTATTACCGTTCAAAAGATACAGCCCTGTGACAGACAGACGGACGGACGGACGGACGGACAGCGTAGCGAGAGTAATAGGGTCCCGTTTGGCACACTTCGGGTACGGAACCCTAATAAAATCAATACGTTACTTGAAAAACTACTGCAGATTTAGAAGTGAGTTGTTGGACAGTGAGTTCTTATAGAATAGCCACGCAACTCTAAGTAAAATCTTCTGCCATGGTTCATCCATCCATCTGCTATTCCCCAAATAATCTCTGCAACTTGTAACATCTAAGAAAAAGGGTAAATCAGTCAAATCCCACTCTTTCAAATATATATATATCGCTGCCCTAGTTCAAAAGTAAGATATCTTGAAAAATTCTCCGAATTGGGATAAGTTTTGATTCATGAAAATAATCATCTTCTATTTGATTCAAAAACGGATATATGTATCATATAATACCCGACCTTTTTTAAGATAGCAACGATATACATTGTGTATCAGAAATGCGTGGTCATATTTGAAGAGCTTATTGAGGGGATACTATCGAACAACTTTTACTATGGGACCAACCCTGAAATCGCGAAAAAAAAAATTGCTGGTCCTTACATTTTGTCGAGCGACATCGATGATTTAGTAGGGAACAGCTGATATTTTTGTCGCGATTTCAGGGTTGGTCCCATAGTAAAAGTTGTTCTATGCTATGCACTGAATGAGCTCTTCAAATATGACCACGCATTTCTGATACACGTTGTATAGACCTCTCCCCTGATGTTCAGCCGCATCTGCCATGGTTAGACTGGAAGCCGACCCTAATATAATTGCGAAAAGGCTCGGAGGATAATGATGAAGTATACCTCTCCCAAGATGCTCATTCAAAAACTCGGTCTTCTGGATTTTGCATTCCAAGACGTTCTGTGTTTCGTTTACTGATGCGCAATCTAGATTCCAGGACGCATCTGATGCAACGAGCAGCAGGTTTTTCAACAATCTGGCAAGGCCCTTTATTAGTGAAGACCACACAAGACATGAAATGGCTGAAACCGATTCAAAATTTCTGCTTATACCTCGAAGGACATAGTATTTAAATTGAAAGCTATAATTACAAAATGATCGTACAATTCATTCCGTATGCACCAGCTCAACTTGACTTATTATGAGAGGTTATCAGTTTTAAGTTCCTGTTCTGAATTAATTAATATTATTCATTGTTGTTCCTTAATTAGTGCTTTTTGAGACACAAAAAGCACTAATTAAGGACTTATTCAGAACTTAAGTAAAGTTCCATTCCTTCCTCGTAGCTCTGTCTGAGTATAAAGTTTCATTTTTTTATTTTCCAAGATAAAAAGTACCTACTTTCCTCTCCAGGTTCCAATAGTTCAACTCTTTGCTAAAATCATCAGAATAAGCGTTGTAGGAAGGTATACATAATATGTCAACAGGACATCACGCTTTGCAACTGCGCTTGCGACCATTTTACTTTTACCGAATTTTACTTTATGGAGTTTTTTTAAAGTAAAATACTGAATATTATTATTATGTAACCAGCTGTAACCATATTTAAAACCAAATAAATATTTTTATTTAAATTTGAAAGTAATTAACAAGTTCCCATAACAAGTCTTTATAAATTAAGTTGTCGAATTAAAATTATACGAACGGCGCGACGCCAGTAGTTCATAAAATTAAATGTAAAGGAAATAACGTGAAAACTGTATTTAGTGTATGTGTGGTGGAAACTGGCACAAGTTTCTAGCAATTCAGTGTGTGAGATTATTGGCACTTCAACATGTCGATATAGAAACACGACCAATAGATTGATTTGTGATTGCAAATCGTACCCGTTTCGTACTTTCTAATCTAAGACATAATACCATACATGTAGTTATTTATATGTAGTTATTGGGTAATTAATTAATCGTCATTCATGGATATTCGCGAAGTTGGACTTTCCCATAAATGACAAAGTAGGAACAAAATAATAAATATAAGTAAGACCGTTTGATAATTACTTACGGCCAAAATTAATATCCAATCTATCCACGATTTGCCCTACTAGAGCTAGGAATTTGACATAAGCTCCATACAAAATATGTCAAATTTCTATCTCTAGTAGGGTAAATCGCAGATAGATTGGATATTAATATTGGCCGTTAGTAATTAGAAAATAATCTGTGGTGGGGGTTCTTTCCTTAGTTCATTCTTATTTATTTATTGGAAGACCAACAGCAATTGCGGTCCACTAACGGCCAAAATTAATATCCAATCTATTTATTTTGTCGACGTCTGTGGTCTGGTGGTTCGAGTGTCGGACTGCTGATCACGAGGTCGTGGGTTCGATTCCCACAGGACACAAATATTTGTGTGATGAACATAAGTATTTGTGTTGGTCTGGGTGTTTCTTATGTATTATAAGTAAGTATTTACAAAAAAAATGCATTAAAGTATTATATCCATTGTCTAGTACCCATAGCACAAGCTCTGCTTAGTTTGGGACTAGATGGTGCCGTGTAAAAATGTCCCAAAAATATTTATTTATTTATTTATCCACGATTTACCATACTAACAAAAAAAAAACGCATAATTTTCCCTACTAGAGATAGAAATTTGACATATTTTGTATGGAGCTTATGCCAAATTCATATCGCTAGTAGGGCAAATCGTGGATAGATTGGATATTAATTTTGGCCATAAAACACTTCATATAGACACTAGATTACAAACAAAACCTTCTAGGTGGTTTATATCGTCTGCATAAAAACTAACTGCTCTAGAAAACCGAGAAATGTTTTTAAAACCTGATTAAAGCGGCAAAAAGAAAAAAACCTCATACTTTTAAAGTTACATGCTTACAGTGTAGGTAATCATTACAAAAATATACCAGTTAAAATTGTATTAATATAAATCATAGACAATATTTCATTGAACAGTCAGCTTCCTCTCCTACATATTTACTTTGCCGTGCCCGACAGGGTTCACAATGATCTCATAGTTTTAAGTCTACCACCTAAGTAATACATTGTGAATGCAATAAATATATTGAGTATTGAGTAATTTAGATCAGATACAAATCAAACCGTCGAAAATATCTTCCTTGCAAAAAAAGATAAGTGCAAGAATGTTGTTGAGTATTACTTATATAATGTAGATATAGAATACTTTCAAACGAGAGAAATGCCGTCTCCCCTGGCGTACAAGTGGATACAATTGCTGTAATGGTGGTTTCTCGGTCCGTAATGGGCTGCGTCCGCGGCGCAAGCGCACCTATCATTCATACGTGACGACGCTCTCAATGACTTACGTTGCACATCATTACCGCTTACATGGAGACATCTCGCTCGTTTAGATCAGGAAGCGTCCCTTTTTTGTGGACATTTATAGGCTTTCAAGTTTTGTAAAGAAGAGAAATACTTACCACTCTATCTCCTCATTATCCTTGTCGGGAATTTGATTTATGTCGGACACAATTTTCCTGAAAAAGTTTAAAGATTATCCAGCAACTGTAGAATAGGTATAAACACTTAGAGTTTACTAAACTAAATTCACAATTGCCGTGATTCGTGGTCTCCACTCAAGGACTCGTCTGCTCCAGCGGTCATCGGTCCTTCGACAGACATCGACAATTCCCAGCTCTAATTAGAATTGACAATCTGTAGTATTACTCCTGTCACAGTACTTTATAATTGTTTATTGCACCTCCAATATTCCACAGCAAGATATAATAACCAACCCACATCCAGTACAGCTGTCAAACCAAGTAACCGCGCGCTCGCCGAATGTCATCGACCCAAGATATCGATTCCTCATTTCGATTATACCGTCATTCGGTTTTAGAATATAAAAATGTTTTATTAATTGTTATAAAAATCATAAACCTTACAAATGAAAGATTTAGTTTTCACAGTGCACACAAATCATAAAACATGAAAAAACACACACTTTTTACAATTTATAATGTCCTGCACAAATCACTCACAGAAGCAACAGATCTACAAAATAACCTCAACAGGTTCACTTCACAATAAAAAAACGCCAAAACCGGTAAACGTTAGTTCGCATGAATGGAAGCTAGTGCCGCTAAGTTGACCGCAGGCCGCGGGGTCCGACGCTGCGCAGGCGGCGGAACGCGGCACAATATTGACGCATTCCGCTGGGACGGGACCAGTCTCCTTCTAAGGAAGACGACCTGGACACACTAACTGTAAAACGTCTTGCAAAAACGTACCTCTAATTGCTGACAACTTTGAAACGAGGACTATTCGACATTCGACGTTTGACGATTTACGCCGAGAGCGTCGAGCGCTGGATGTTTTTAGAACAAGATGATGGTAATGGTATTTGATTAAATATTTAAGTGTCTTCTCTATAGATGTTATATTCCCTGACATCTCTACCGGTAGATACTAATCAGTTGATTATTTTTTCTTAACAAATAGTTAATATGTGCTTTCAAAGTTCGTTAGTAAAAATCAATTTCAAAACGTGTTTCTAATACCACTTCCGTTTAAAAACTAATAAAAAGCTCCATTGTAAACAGAACATAATAACAACAATTAATTACAATAAAAACTTTGACACAGCCTATAATTACGTTTTCAATTGAACCAAATACACATACGTTCATGTTTGTTGAGAAAAAGGCCCGTTATTATCTATTTCTAAATTTATGAAAGTAATACAAGCTCCAGTGTACCTTAAGCTGTCATGGTGGCGCTACTTGCAAAGGCACGCGTCAAAAATATGCCAAATTCACATTTAAATTTCGTTCCACATTTGGTCGCGAGTCAAGTTATACTGGACACTATATTTAATTTCGCTTAACGAGACAGGAAGTACCACATCAAAGTTTAATCAACCGAAACAACGTTTGATAATGCAAATTATATCTGCTTCGATGTGAAAAGGATGTTATCGATAACTTCAATCGGAGACAAACTCGATTATGAATGAACATTCCCACGATTAATATCAGATCATCTACGGTTACAATAATTAATTTCGCTTTCTACTTATTGCATTGTTTAGATTGTGTTTGCGAACTTTTAAACAAGTAATCAACGACGTCAATAAATAGACACACGATCTCATATAAGCAAAATGTTCCAAATTCAGTTGACGCAACCGTTGATAAAATTTACGTGTGTTCGCGAGACAGCTGTCAAGTGAACTAATGACAGATGACAGTGTGTTCCCGAACCATAACTCGTGTAACCATGTTGTTCTTCTAAACAGTGCATCTAGTACGTTTTACATATATATGGATGCGAGTAATCAACCTTTTTTGGCTATTACTTATCAATTTACAACTTTCGTCTTGATTCGATTAGATCTGCATTCGCAATTTATCGATAGCTTTCATATCCTGTTTTACAAGATTTAAATTAAATATTTTGGTATTCAAATGACTTTTCTGTATCAATTTTAAACACAGATCTTCGATTTTTACTGCAAATCATACTTTGATCAACATTGTAAGTCTTTGAAATCAGGCTTACCATAATAGGCACCCCGTTTATGTCCAATGACCGCAAAGGTATTATAGCTACGCAGCCTCCGGGTATGTGGTTATGCAACAGTTTTTACTATTAAACCTTGGTTTAGCAATTTTGTACGTGCTTAGCAGACTAATAGCTAAGTGCAGACGTCCGCCTTGTTAATGAATCAAGGGACTAATGATAATGAACCATTGAAGAAATTCAACTTGAATGTTTTTTGTTACAAACCGGCTGAAAATTGCTGCCATTGTTTTAAATACCTAGTTGCCTTTTATTTTTAGCTTTAACAAATCTTCACATCCTGTATTTATAATTTTATTACAGAAGTGAACATCTAAGAATCAATTGCAGAATTTCATTCCGACCGAGATTGAGGCTCTTCTTCGATCGTGCCTGGGAGTCGGTACCGGTTGTCCACAAGGCTGACAACTAGTCCTTAGGATGTCGATAATACCCAGTAACAGGGTTGCAGGGTTCTGATGGCAGTCGCTCCGTCTAAAATACTGATGGTCAGCCGCATCTGGTTAGACTGGAAGCCCCAATATAATTTATGAAAAGGCTCGGATAAAAGAAGAAGTCTTCACGTCCTGTTATTTACAGAAGTGAACATCTAAGAATCAATTGCTGAATTTCATTTCGACAGATTAAGGCTCTTTTTCGTGCCTGAGTTTGTTCCACAAGTCTGACAACTGGTCTTTAGGATGTCGATAATACCCAGTAACATGGTTGTAGGGGTCTGAGCGCAGTCACTCCGTGTAAAATACTGATGTCCAGCCGCATCTGCTTCCTAATTCAGAACATCTTCGATGAGCAGTTGTCGACCGATTCGGTTATCTCTTTTTCTCTCGTTACGTTAATCGTAGACGAAACGAAATAACCAACCGGAGCGGACCCCAACATAATCTAGGAAAAGGCGCGGAGGAAGAAGTAGGTACATCCTGTGTTTATAATTACAGAAGTGGGCGTCTAAAAATCAATAGTTGAATTTCATTTTAACAGATTGATGCTCTTCTAAGAGGAAGAAGATTGAGACTCTTTTTCACAATTTATGTATATATAGTTTGTTTATGTTACCGATATTATTATTATTTTTACAGTGAATTAATCAAACAAACAAGAAGACTGCGATAAAGAGGTTATACTAGCCGTAGCCAGTTCATGGGCAATCCAACAAGAAGTCATAACAATTCAAATATAACTTCATTATAATACTTGCCTGTTTATATTAATAAGTAAAGACAAACATTTTAATATTTTTAATATTAATTTAAAATTGAAGAATCTAAAGAAGGACGCTTTTATTGAAAAAATGCTTAAAAGAATACGGTAGAAGGCGTTAAGTAAAATTTATGTTATGATTATGAGCAATCAAATTACCTATTAAACACACACGCGCCTTTAAAACAAATTTCTTTAACATTTTTGTAAAAAGGCGTTTGTCAATATTATTCGATGTAATAATGATTTCTTTATGTAAACCTTTGTTTTAATTTAACAATTGTTATGATATATCAAACAAGTTTATGTGAATAAATTACACAAATAATCTGAACTTTTGATAGTTACCGCTTTAACAACATCAACGAACTTATCAATAAACATTTAAATCAAAGTAATTACTTACTTTTAATTGCATATAAAATATAAATAAATAAACAAAACATGAAAAGGTCTATCTATCTATCTGCCACATCAATCGAGCGTCTGTCGGCTGTCCGTCAAAACTAAGGGTCTTCCGTTCACATCACAACGAACCTGACCTTGTCTTAAACGTCCGTCGGATAATAAGCGGTTCCGCGTCAAAAATCTTGTTATACATCATTTCCCCGTACTTATCGTCAAAATGGGCGAAAGTAGGACACTGCTGCGCAAGTGCGTATACGCACGTTACGCACTAAATGGACGTGACTGTCTTTGTCACACGTATGTAATGTGAGGGAGATAACACGAAATGTTGGACAATTGCGAGCCACTGAACCGGTGGATGTTCCGTACAAAACTTTTGAATCATAATGTCCTCGCGGCTGAATTTCGGTCACGGCGGCCTAACTCAACGAAGACTAGCCATCTGCGTGGGACATATTATAGTGCACAAGAGTGTGCGCAAACACAGGTGCATCAAAAACAAAAACAAAAGACTTTTGAATAAACCGTAACTGAACCTAGAAATTTTGCTCATACAACTACAATAAGCCTCTGTTTTCGTAACTACATCTACATTTCGGCAAAAGCGGTGAAATTATGTGGCACTATCACAACCATGGTCTGATAAAAGTCTGAATAACTAGAAAACTAAGAATTATTATGGAAATATGAGATATGTAGAAGGCACTATTATAGAAGAATCTAAGCACAAACTTTAACAGAACATTACACAATACATAAGATATGCTAATGTATTGTAAATATAGTTTTAAATTAATATAATATGCTAATATTGCATGTCAAACATTTTATTGATGTATGTTAATGGCGTGTTTTTATAAGTTGTGCAAATAAGTAATATAACTTACACAACACATATAATAACTTTAAGATCCTTGGCCGAACAATTGCAATAAAATTTAACTAAAAGAAGAATATTAGTCTAAGGGTTAAACCAAGACGATTGGCAGGCCGATTCGTATTAGAATATAACAGAGGGAGATAAATTTTGCTAACCGTCCCGCTTATCCTATTGCCCATTAAGATAAGGAAGCCTTTTAGACCACGGCAAAAGAGTATGTAGCTTAAAACAGATAATGTGTACATCGGAAGGTGTAAATGTAATCAAGCTGCGTACTTTTCTTCTATCTACCTACACCACATCCTAAATTACTATATAATCCAAATGTAGTTTTCCAAATTACCACTACCATTTACCATTCTGGATAACACGACTTTTCGGTTCGCTACGTGCTTACGGTTAGGCGCTCCTTGCGTTGCTCCACATCGGTGTCATTGTGGTGAAGCGGTTGACAGCCTCGGACACCATGGCCTTTCTTGTTGCAGGAGTGCAGGCCGCTTATCACGGCACGCCAATATTAACGGCATTATTCGTCGTGCTGTTGCCACCGCCGGCGTACCAGCCCGGACCAGCCGTACAAGAACCTAATGGCTTGGCATTTGACGATGGGAAGAGACCAGACGGCATGACCTTATTGCCTTGGAAGATGGGTAGGCCTTTGGTGTGAGACACAACCTGTGTCGACACCCTTGCTTCATCCCATCTTCCTAGCTCGGCGGGCTGTGCTTGCGCTGCCGCTGCAGCTGCGGAGACCCTCAAGCGGCGCAAATATAGCAACCTCCTTGGTTGTTATGATTTTGAGCCGTTTGGGGTTAAAACGCTCGGGCCATGGGGTCCAAGTGCACGGCTCCTTTTCAAGGAAATTTCTAAGAGACTGGTCGACGCTTCGCGTGACCAGAGGGCTGGCTTGTTCTTTGGGCAAAGAATAAGCGTTGCCATTCAACGTGGCAACGCTGCCAGTCTTCTGGGCACGCTTCCAGATGACAGTGATGTGGAGGAGTTCTTCGACGCCTAAGTCCACTTCTTGTAAAAAATAATTTTAGAGTTTTATTTTAATTTGTATTTTGTACATATTTATATTGTATATAAATTAATACAGGTAGATAGATAGTTATTAAGAAGTGTACAAAGTTATATTTAATATTTATAACAATAACATTATTAAGTAGTCTTCCATGTTAAAAAAAAAAATTACCACTATTATAATCATTACAACGTCATGGCGTCATCTACGTGTTATTGAAACAACGGAAAACCTCTTAAGAGGTCATTGTACTCATCAATATGGGGTGCTGGCCAGAAAACCTCCACGTGTGCCTGACGGTTGCTTGTCCTTCTGGACACGTCTGGAGGTAACGGCAGTTGTTTGGCCGGTGCATCCTGGGCATGGGCAATAAAATCCTAACCTTCGGGGGATTTTATTGCCTGTGGCGAATATTCTGGCGCGGCAGGGACCCGTTCTTGGCCAGTGGGGAGTTGCTCCACGTGACCCTCTGTTGCCAACAGAGGGCACAGTGGAGGAGCAGGGGCGGGCCCGGTGTGCACTTACCCTGCCACTGGGCAGGCAGCGGGGGGACTGTCTTTCCCTGCCCCCGTCGATCTCGTAACCCCAGGAGTGCCCGCTGAGTAGTGTTCTCGCACCTCTTGGGACCGAGGGTCTTGGCTTCACCGCCCGAACCGCGAGGAAGAAAACCTCTATAAAAATTACGGGAGGTAGGGCCTGCGAGCAGCAGACTCGGGGTAGTCTGCTGCCCGACCAGCAGCTGGCTTAGCTAGTGTAGTTGGCGCAGCTGGTAAAGGCCCTTGAGGTGAGGTAGCGTGCAGTGTTCCGAGTGTTGTAGGAGGGTGCGGCCAACGTTAGGCCGCACGGGGAGAAGGGGCTCGCCTACTAGTGGCGGGACGGGACCTGTCGGGGGTGATTGTGTGAATACTCACGGGTTCCCACGCCCCCGGCTAAGGTAGTTGAAGGAACACCGTGGTGGTTTTAGTCGGTAAGAGTCCGACACTGACTCCACCTACCCCGGGCGGAGTTCGTCCATGAGGATTTCCCCACGGAAAAAAAAACTCATCAATATGAACAACTTTTACTATGGGCTAACCCTGAAATCGCGAAAAAAATCAGCTGTTCCCATACATTTGTGTTCACATAAATCGACAAAATGTAGGGGAACAGCATTTTTTTTTTTCGCGATTACAGGGTTGGTCCCATAGTAGAATTTGTTCATAATGTTGAGTACAATGAGCCCTTAAGAGGGTTTTCAGTTATTTCAATAGCACATTGTATACGATGTGTTCTGTGCCTATACACCTTAAACTGCAAAAAATAATCCAAATATAGTTTTCCAAATCACCTTATATTGAAGCATCATCTAAACTACTACTAATCCAAATTTAGTTTACCATATTCCCACTATTTTATTACAACGTTATGTATACGATTCGTTACGGAACTCTAAAAGCGTCTTTCCACACGGATTACCGAGAAGACGATAAGTGATAATTATGGCCCTGCTAACGAGACTAATGATAAGGCAAACCATGTTTTTATATGCCAGACTGCCACGCTCGACGCACGCAGTTTTGAAACACACCATTACAAATGTAATTATATGTAATTTTAACAACTATTTAAAAACATCATCGCGCTTTCACGGGTTGACAGGCCCAGGAAGTGCCAAATCCAAGGTAAGCATTGGAGGGGCCCTGCGCGGTCCACTGGGGTTCTCGGAGCTCTTCTATTCTTGCTGAAAATGGCCTCCGTGTGGACCGTGTGGTTTTAATCGGTAGGTCCCCTCCGCCTTCATCAGACGGAGGATCCACAAGGATTTGCCGATAACTCTACGGAACGGAATTTCAAATAATAAGAATGATAATTAAGTAGTAGTAGTAAGTAAGTAAGAATAGTAAGAATCACAGACAGTTCATTATTATTATTATTTTGAGGAAAAAGGTAGGGGTCTTGAACGCCCCTAAGCCACTGCGACCTGATAAGATCTATTGTGACGCCTCTTGCAGCATTACAGCACTTCCCCAAGCTACAAGTCAATCATGAAGTCGACTATGACCTTGGAGGAGAAGGATTAGATCTCCAGCGTTCAGATGACGTGGCCTTCAAGATGCTGGCTTCTGATGTGGTGCACTGCATCACATTCGCATAGGATATGGATGGGTGTCTCATCCTTTTCGCGACAAAACCTGCAAACTGTGGTATCACTGAGGCCCATCCTGTGAAGGTGTTTGTTCAGCTTGCAGTGCCCAGTAAGGTTTCTTGTCAGTTCATACCTTATACTCGAATATTTACGAGGATCCATTGTCTAGATGCTGAAAATTAATTATGTATTCGAAATTCCCAGCTATAAACCATAAATTATTGTGGTTTAAGCAAATGTCGCTAACCTGTTACATGTTTTAGTATTTATCGCTCATTATTAAGTTGCTTTAAACTTGAAGTCTAAACCAACGTTCACACTTTGTTTCAAATTGTGACAGAAGTTTTCTTCTTAAAGATGGAATGGGAAAAAGCAGATGGAACCGTACCTACTTCTGCCGCCAAACAGTGATGCTTGCATTGCTGTGTTTCGGCGTGAAGGGTGCCGGTGAAATTACAATCACCTGAGACTTTCCATCTTCATATCTCAGTTTGGCGAACCGGCTTGTAGTATCATTGTATCATTTAGGCAACAGCCTAGGTGGTATTGCAGTTGTTATGGCCAAAGGTAACCGCTTAATATCAAATGGGCCTTTAGCTCGTTTCACCATCCTATAACACAAAAAGTAAATTGGTTCCCACGCCAAATGCAAAAAGAAAAGGTGTAATTTTGGATTTGTCAGAGGTGTAATTTCTAACCCACACACAGTTTTACTGTCAAATAGAGCTCGGGGCTAAATAATAAATGAGTAAAATCATAGATATTAAGCTGCGCTAGCCGCGGTCAGTCCTTGGATGGGTGAACATTTCGTTGCACATTCAGACCTCTCCGTGCCTCGGAGAGCACGTTTAGCTGTCGGTCCCGGTTGTCATACGAACATCTATGGCAGTCGTTACGGGTAGTCAGACGCCCGAAAGTCTGACAACTTAGGATGTCGGTATTACCCAGAAACCGGGTTACGGGGTTCCGTGTAAAATATTTATGTTTAGCTGTATCTAGTTAGACTGGAAGCTAACCCCAACATAATTGGGAAAATGCTCGGAGATTTTTCTATCAAATAGACCTGACACACTAATTTTTTATGGATTTTTACTGGGTGTATGGTGTGCTGTTTCTGCTATTAACAATAAGCAACAAATTTTATCCACCTATAAAAATTAACATCCAAGTCAGAACACAGCTTAAATGTCGTAATTCCAAGCCTTAGTCTACTAACCTGTTGAGGAGTATCGTTTGATAACTTAGAACTGGTGAAGGGAACGCGTAGGCAGTTCCTATTACGTTACCAACGGTATAAATTGATGGCAGTGACGATAATATTGAAGTTGAAACGTTCATTCATCAATTGTAATGAAATGATTTTGTAATATCTCTTATATGCTGAACTAGCCGTTCGTAAATGATAAATTTCTGTATCGGACCTGTTTGAAGTGGGCCTGGAGTGATTGGTATTCAGACTAAGAAATAACTAAGAGCTCGTTTGGATAATTTTAGAATTTGAGCATAGTTAAATTTTGATGATAAATTTTAGAATAGAAAAGTAGTTGTTGTTTTCAGTATTACAGCAATTAGTAATAATACCGAAAAAACTATAGTACCTACTCTAAGCAAAAGATTCAAGCGTCAGCGTATGCTTAGAGCTTGAAGGGGGTTGATAAGCGCTGGTTTTCAGCGCTCGTTTGGAGTAGAGACGATTGTTGTCTGAACAATGAATGTGAAAAACCCTCGATTCCCGCTGTCAAAAATTGTTTTTTTTTTTTCACATTATGATCATGCATTACATCGAATTTAAAAGTAAGTAAGTAAAGTTGGTCGTGGCTATAATGGCTATGTAAGTATTTAAGAACCAAAACTGTAGGCATCTGAATAATTTTTACTCATAGTAATTTTGTAAAACTATTTTTTGTGTCCATTGACCACGGCAAGAAGATGGTGAGTAGTAATAATAATTTTATTTCACCAAGATAAACTTAAGCTAATGTCAAATTAAGTATAGGCGAATTCAACGTTAAACAGCTATGGGAGTATTTGTAGCCGAACTACAGCGAAAGAGGCCTGAATCGGAGTACTAAAGATTGAAGGCATACAGTGAATGAAACCGCCCCAAGCCCCAAATAACCTAGCCAGGTGGGGCTTCATCGATGCCAGTAACACTGAGTGCTATTGCGGAGCTCCCACGTGAACTTCTTACCTATACTTGCTTACCCGCCGCTGTGCCCCGCCTGTTCCCGGAAGGACCTAATGCAGGCTAATACACGGACAGACCTATACACTGTGCCACTTCCTGTTCAAACACCCTCTAATTAGTAGCCATTGACACTAGAAAAAAACCCTGAAACAGTGGCGTAACAGAATAGAGCCCTCAACTCAGCAGTGGTGGTCTATCATGCACTATAGACGATAGGTATACGTTTTGTTTTGTGATGCTTTAATAACACACCAATCTACAGGAAAATAAAGTGGACAATAGGCACAACCTAACTACCAGTTTATGTTCGTAACGTCTATTAACCATACCGTCCAAGGATTGGGTTCAAAATTTGAAATCTGCAAGCACTCTAATTCGTTGAACCATTCTAGACCTTATAGCAGTCAACAACCAAATTATGGGTCCACGATTCATACACCTAATAGCCAACATAATGATATGTGAAACAGCAAGGTATTAATAACACTACAGACGCAGACGCATAACGCCAAACTAAAATCGAATTGGCATACATAGGAGGTCTTTATCGCCAAGAAAATCTCACTTTTATTTAGTTTTCTGCTAGAGTACTCAGATACGAACACATATAGCATATTTAAGTATTATTCTCGTGTGTATTGCCAACTTTATCACGCTTTTTGTGCCGGTAGTCTGTCTTTAACGTGACAGGAAGCGCAAACATTTTTGGCAGGTTTTAATAACATGTTGGATTCTTTATCATGTTTTCCTTTGCCATTTATCATGCAATGACAGCATCCGCGGTTACCTCGGATCGGAGTACGTGAGATCACAGATGAGCTGGAAACACCTGATGATGTAAGCCTTGAACTATTTAAGTAGTTGTCTTCGAGTAAGATTAAGATCACGGGACAAAGATCGAGTTAAGTAGTGAAGATCAAATTAATAATGTGTTGTTAAATCTCTCAATTCTGATTGGTCGACTAAAAACAAACGCTTTTTTTCGTTGGTCAGCCTTTCAGAAATCGGAGGTGACGTTGAAGAACCATAACCAAATAATAGCTATCAATCCTTGCCGTGTCTCGGAGAGCACGTTAAGCTGTCGGTCCTTGTTGTTATAGGAATATCTATAACAATCTTTACGGTAAATCAGAAGCCCGAAAGTCTTACAACTGCTTAACTTGTCTTACCTTAGAAAGTTGGTATTACGCAGTTTGTTGGTTTCAGAGGTCTGATAGCAGTCGCTCCGTGTAAAATACTGATGTTCAGCAGCATCCGGTTAGACTGGAAGCCGACCCAAACATAGTTGGAAAAGGCCAGGAGTAAGAAGAATCTATTACTGTATCATAAAGATTTACTGTAACTTTTATTCAGTTGAAAACTCGGTTGCCCAACGTGATGTCGTGAATAAGGCTGTGGAAAAACGAGGTATATTCCTCCAACCAGGCTGGGTCTTATTGCCTAGCGGCCCGCGGTCCAACGGTTCATGCTGGGCAGTCGGCTTGTATGTGTGCTAACTGCGTGTCAAATCTTGATAGCGCAATAAGTGTCGCTGCAAGGCTATCAAGGTCAGTTACGTAGAGGCCTAAGCGCGGGCATACCTTCCAGCCTGATCGGGCTGGGTAGATTCTACCCGGAACGTCTAGAAACACATGCAAAATGTACTAGCCAGCACACACCTACCGGGCCGGGCCAGGAAGCAAGTCCGGGTAGAATATACCCAATGAGCTTCGCCACAAATTCAGAATGCCCGGCGCCGGCAGGTGTGTGACAATATTCTGCGTTTCTTTCAGAATCTACCCGGCCGGCCCGGACCGGACCGGAAGGTGTGTGGCTGCGCTAATTCAAGTAATGAATTGAGCTACCCTAAAACTACACGCTTATTTCACATACAAGCGGCAAAGAACAGAAAGTAGGTATATGTAAACAATACAGTAAGTTAATAACTTGTTGAGTTTAAAGATCACAACTGTCTAGATAGCGACAGTGACAAAGCATCACTATAACCCATTTCATCACTGACTCATACTACTCGCGTACAATGATAACAAGTTAACTACATTTAATGTTACTACTTTTCTCACTAGTATAATAATAGTGTCACTGAATATGATGGTTTTGTCGTCATCAAGATTATCATTTGCGTTAACAGTGAAGGGAAAAAAAGCTACCACCTGTTTGGAACCCAGTTCTAAAAATAATCAAGTCCCAAACAACACGCTAGACTGTAAAAGACAATGACATTGTGAGTGATTACTGCGTGCATCGAAACGATTTTAATTAATAAAAATTGTACGGTAGATTAAAATATTTTGATGAAATATCTGCAAAGACGCTTGTCATTTTAGTCTTCCTGTGACCACGAACGCTGCAAAGCTTTCGAAACGTCAGGAAAACCAATATAAATAATATAGGCGATGTAATCCGGTTAAACTTGTTTTATTAAAAGTGAAGGAAACTTGAAAAACTTTTAAGGCAACCTGCTTAACTAAAAGAACTAGTACAATCTAAACTACAAAGCTTAGCCCAAAGACGCAGTTTGTCGGTGTTGTAACATGTACAGGCTGTACTTTGAAAAGTGTGTGCAAGAGCTCCATGAGCTTATTCCACCATCTTCTTTCTTTCATCGGACTACAAGAGGCATTGCAGAATATCATCCACATTTATTTTGGTAGAAATCCCTACTATCAGGACCAAGCGCTTTGAGAACTCTTTCATAATGCGCACAGCCAAGTTGTGGAATTCACTGCCTCCATCGTCATCTCATCTGTATTTACGGGCACTTACAACCCTAACGCCTTTAAAGCTGGAGTGAATCGGTGCCTAATATGTTTGCTCGCTCCATCGTCGACCATATATTTACAAAGCTGTCTAGATTACGGTCAAGACCATATTTTTCATTTTTTTTTTTTCATAAAAAAAAATCTCGAAAAATCCGTGATGGTTGTGTGTTGTCTGCCAAATCCATCGAGCATTAGATAAATTATGGGCTGTTCAATTACGAAACCGTTCTATTGATTTCGTAGATAAGTAGGAAATAGGCAAATAGGAGCGTTCTGTCTAGTTAGGGCTGCCATCCGTCGGGGTTACCCCGGAATTGTCCTATTTGAGGGACGTCTGGAGAATGCAGGGCGGGGATCTTAAAAAGTGTCCGTGGAAACCAGGACGCTCGCCGCGTTGGTAAAAAAAACTACATTTATTTTTATTTTTAATGTGTGTCCACCGGGGGAAAATAACAGCATTAAGACGGCCTCCACGAGTGATGATATTTAATTGATCGTCCGGCGCACCCTGGGCAGTCAGCCCCGCTACCTACCTGCTGACTGGCTAATCTTTTCCCCACGACAAGAGGTATTTATCATTATGTAGCTCATGTTGACACGATAGATGAAGAAGAGGGAAAATCCTGGTTTCGCCCGAATGTCCGGGGTTTTGCCTGTCTAGGTCCAGCGTTGGCAATTTAGGTAATGGCAGCACCTGGGACTATGTCCAGTCCTAAATTGGCAGAATTTATTTCAAACAAATCAGATGCGATTAGGTATGCTCTCTATAGGGGTTTATTTAATGCTCGATGGCCAAACCGCACCTGCGCGATGGCCTAAATACTTCTCAAAATGAAAAGAACCCCATGCCCAGTACTAGAACATAATATTAATAACAAATAATGGGCTGATTATGCAAATCTCGAGCCAGTCAGTTTTAATGCGCTGTTTCATTCATCATTAAATTTTTGGCAGAGTTTTAGAAATTTGAATTGGAGATCAAAAACTCCTGCCAAAGACTGCTCTTTTTTAGGGTTCCGTAGTCCTACAAGGAACCCTTACAGTTTCGTCATGTCCGTCCGTCTGTCCGTCTGTCCTAATCCTTTGCAGCTTAATAACTTCTATCTACTTCTACGTTAAAAACATAAGTAAATGATATTTTGTTAAAAAATGGTTTAGATATAGATCTCAATTTTAAAAGAATAAAAAAATCTTGATAACGTATTTTAGGGGTGGCGCCCATACATGTGAAATGGGGATGACGATTTTTTTTTCGCTGCACCCCCTCGTGTGGGTTATCATTGAATAGGTATACTAAAATGAAGGTAATGTTTCATACATAACTATATTATCAGGTATACCATCTGCGAAATACAGTTCGCCAAAGTGGCTTGCAATGTGTGTCCCCCCTGCCATTTCTAAACTATGCAAAGTAGAAACTTATAGTCTTCCACATTGATACAACTACATAAAAACTCTCTTTTAAAATTATTTCAAATATATAGTGATTATAAAATTTAAATTTAATTTAATTAATGTTGTACACTTGATTCTGTCCTCTACATTCAACATCTCTCCATAGCTCTAAGGTTTGCTGTTAGAAAACTCAGTTCTGAGTTAAGCTCGCCGATGTACATAAACTTTCCTACTGTAATATAAATGTATATCTGTGTGTATGTGTACAATAAAGAATATGAATATAAATTTTCGAGTTATAGTGAGAAAACTGAAAAATACTTAAGACGTCCTAGTTCATAGGTCATTGACCTTAGATAAAAATGATCTTAGCAAATAATGCTCCTTTAGTTACTTTCTATTTAATAAAATCACAAAAAGAAACTTTGTGTTATATTGATATGACACACTTCTTAAATTTAGCACTAGGTGGCGCTGTTTGCAAAAACTAAAATAATAATGATAAATAAATAAATACTTTTGGGACATTTTACACAACACCATCTAGTCCCAAACTTAAGCAGAGCTAATAATGATTAATATTCGATTTGATTCGTTTGTAATTAGACCTACTTAAGGAACCCTATAATACTGAGAATGGCCCGACATGCTCTTGGCCGGTTTTTTTTATTTACTTGCTTGCTTATCACAGAAAGACTTATCGCGCATCCCTCGGAAACTTTTTTTTTCTTGGGATAAAATGTAGCATATATATATTTTAATTTGGATTATGATCTCTCTGTCTGCCAAACATCCAAATCCATTCAGCCGTTTCAGCGTGCTTGAGTAACAAACTTTAAAATATCAGAAAGATTCACATTTATACGTGGGACACTCAGAAAGTTTTGCGAAACTAAAAAAAATTGTTCTATACGTACATATATTTTTATCAAATCTTTTCAAAGTACTTTCCACCAGCCTCTATACAAAGATTCATGCGCCTAAACCAGTTTTAAAAACACTTTTTCCAGTCCGCCGCAGACACCTCGTTTACAGCCTGCTCGAACGCAGCCAGCGCATCTTCCGGCGACGAAAATTGTATCCCTTAGAGCTGATTTTTTATTTTTGGGAATAAAAAGAAGTCACACGGTGCTAGATCAGGGCTGTAAGGAGGGTGACCCAGGAGTTTGACTGGCGTGCTGTCCAGGAAGTCCCTCGTTTTGAGTGCGGTGTGCGCAGGTGCATTGTCGTGGTGGAGCAGTAGCCCGCGGAGCCCTGTGTTTGGTCGCTTGTTGCTTATAACAGAGAAAACTTCTGGCAAACATTTGGTAGTATACCATTCGGCATTAATGCTTCTTTGATCCCGTAAGGGAATTGATACCAAGTGGCCAGTCAAATTAAAAAAGCTAGCGATCAAAATCTTACCCCCGCTTCTAGATCGCTTCACTTTGGTAGGCGTTGGCTCATTTTGAAACACCCAAACAGTCGACTGGCGCTTGGTTTCTGGGTCGTATTGATAAATCCAGGACTCATCACCTGTAACGATGTC
Source organism: Asteroscopus sphinx (assembly GCA_949699075.1). Classification (NCBI taxonomy): domain Eukaryota; kingdom Metazoa; phylum Arthropoda; class Insecta; order Lepidoptera; family Noctuidae; genus Asteroscopus; species Asteroscopus sphinx. The sequence goes on along the minus strand of OX453022.1, from coordinate 10,709,260 downwards.
GTAAACACGCCGAGACGAGCCTGCTTCAAATTTGTTAAGCATATCACGGCACCATTCCACCCGGGCCTGCTTCTGAGCATCGGTGAGGTTGTGCGGCACCCAGCGTGATACTATCCTCCTCACGCGAAGATGGCTGTGTAGAATCTCGTGAACGCTTCCCGATCCAATCTTCAATATGTGTTGAATCTCCTGATATGTAATTCGCCTATTGTCTTGGATTAAATTTTTCACTGCTAGCACGTTTTCTTCGGTAACAGCCGTCAAAGGGCGACCGCTTCTTTCGTCATCCCCCAAAGTTGGTCGACCGCGCTTGAATTCGTTATACCAACGATACACGGTTGCCTTGGAAGGGCCTTCATCCATGAATGCCATTTGAAGTCTATCGTACGATTCATCCGGTTTCAGGCGACACTTGAAATCGTATAAAATCATAGCTCTAAAATGTTCCCGGCGCAGATCCATATTTCAGTGAGACACAATACTTTGAATTAACTCGCAAAAAATGTGGAGGGAAATTTTGAAATTGGAACTTACTTATTTTTACTTATAAATAATCATATTTTCGAAAAAACATTATAACTGGCCGGTCTCCCATACATAAAAACTTTTTTTCGCAATACTTTCTGAGGGGCCTGGTAATGTTAGTAGGATTTAATTCTAGTGGTTTACATGGCGGACTTAACACCACAAGACATTATTAATGGGTACCTACCTATTATTTTTAAGAATCGCAGCACAGAGCGAGATAGCACCTAGTTTATATGTATGACAATGCCTGTAATTACGACAATTAGCTATAAATCTAGCAATTACCGGGTCATAAAGCTAGGCCAGGTCTATACCTGGACTAATGTAGACTCTAGATGCTGTCCCACACATTATGCAAGTATTTAATTATGTCATTCTGTTATGTAGGTACATATGTATGTATCACATGTGTCAGTATTCGTGTTATAGACAGAATTGCAAGCAAGCGATCTACATAATTAGTCTGCTCTTAATATCCCTATTAACGCATAGGTACTTACATAAATGGTATTGCTAAACCAGAAGGAATTAAAAGATTTTTCATCATTATAAGTAACAGCTCTTAAACGTCTGGGGTTGAACATAGGCCTTATTTTATAGTACCTATAGGATGATGCAACGAACTAAAGGCCCACCTGCTGCTAAGCGGTCACCTTTGCTCATAAGTCCGATAACAAATGCAATACCACCTAGGCTGTTGCCTAAATGGTAACAATGTTGATGAATGCAAGTTGCATTCGTCAAACTGAGACATGAAGATGGAATGGATTACTGTTTGGCGGCAGGTCTCTTAATAAAGTGATGCCAAAAATGCCGTATCAATTAATCAACATGCCTTACAAACGATTTGGTGATAGCTGTATAAATTATAAAGGTTTTTTTTTATGAATTGGTCTTTTAAGTTTGCACAAAAACATGAGGCGTCTTGAGGTTTGCACCTTTTCAGTAAATTCAGTATCTAAAAAATATAGGCACCCCCTTGCAATAAAACCTGCCGACACCCATTGGACCTAGTAGCCCTATTTTTACTACTTTCCAAGTTAAGCTACCAAGAAATACCAGACACTGACAGAAAACATCATGAGGAATTCTTCCTGAATCACCAACCCGCTATGAACACGCAGAGTTTTAACAAAGCTTGTTACTTCTTTATCTGTCTCTTTTCTTAGCCATCCACAATCATTCATACTTTGAACTTTTTTGTCACATAGTCATAATTTCTCCTTACCACATGTCCATACCACAACAATCGGCTTCTAAAAAACTCTCCTGTTTCGAGAAAAACCAGGGTCTGATTGTAATATTCCAAGTAGAGTTATTTACAGAAATATCACGTAGACAGATCACATTATGGTCCAATAGCATATTTAGGTCAAAATATCACCTGAGCCGCATTGCAAGGGCGAGTAATATAATACAGCGATAGATTAATGTCACTGTAACTAAATATAGACAACTTTATTGTTTTATTAGTTTCATTGAATGATTTATTGTACAGAACCAGCTTACATGTATAATTAAAGTTTTCATAATAAAGATAATTAATTACCACCATGTAGAACTGTGATGAGAAATCTGATGATGAATGTCTTCAAAGGAGAGAGCGTGGGTTGTCTAGAGCGTGCATTATGAAAAATCGATAACGAATTTTAATACATTTGGAGATCACATAATGTACACAATTTGTAAAAGGGAAGCCCCCAAAGGGAAGGAAGGGAAGGTCCCAAAGTTTGTGAGTGTTTGATTAATTGTATTAGAGAGACAGGGTCTGAGTTTCAATTCGGCCCACACCTCTGACTTTTCGGATTCATGTGCGAATTAGAATTTGATTGTCACTTGCTTTAATGGTTAATACACCTAGATTGAATTGAAATTATAACATTTTTGCAACGCCTGAAAATGGCGACTAAGTTTATAAAAACTATGTTTATAACCTAACACCAATATGTACACATACGGCCAAAATTAATATCCAATCTATCCACGATTTAGCCTACTAGAGATAGAAATTTGACATAAGCTGCATACATTTTATGTCAAATTTTTATCTTTAGTAGGGCAAATCGTGGATAGATTGGATATTAATTTTGGCCGTTAGTTTGCAAAACAAATATCTTTGAATCTTTGAAAGGCAAATATCGTGAGGAAACCTGCACACCTGAGTATAGGTAATTCTTGATTGTGTGTGTAGTCCGCCAACCCGCACTAGGCCGTGCCCAGCAGTGGGACAGTAATCAGCTGATGATGATGTTGATCACAAGTGTAGCTAATAACTACTTTAATAATGTACACAATTTGTAAAAGGGGAGGTCACAAAGTTCAAGTTCAATGAAAAAAACCGCACCGATAAGTTTTTGAGGAAGTAGCAAAAAGCTCGTCTTAATAACTCTATCCATAACCATAATATTAACGTCATATACAATGATTTTACATAAGTATGTAATATCATTGGTCATATAAGAATATCTTGGTCACGTTTCCATGGCAGGACACCCCAGGATGTAATTTATATTTGCCACAATTGCTAACATGATACTATCTTTCCGGAAATTGAAAAGCTCATTGTAGCCTTAAATGGGTGAATATTTAACAATACGAGTACAATGTACATACTAAAACCGGCAAAGAGCATGTCGGGCCATGCTCAGTATTATAGGGTTCCTTAAGTAGGTCTAATATATCTATACAAACGAATAAAATCGAATATTAATCATTGCTATTTTAGTTTTTGCAAATAGCGCCACCTAGCGCTAAATTTAAGAAGCAAAAATTTAAGAAGTGTGTCATATCAATATAACACAAAGTTTCTTTTTGTGATTTTTTTAAATAGAAAGTAACTAAAGGAGCATTATTTGCTTAGATCATTTTTCTCTAAGGTCAATGATCTATGAACTAGGACGTCTTAAGTATTTTTCAGTTTTCTCACCATAACTCGAAAATTTATAATCACATTATACTCGAAATAATTTTAAAAGAGTTTTTATAAAGATCTATCAATGTGGAAGACTATAAGTTTCTACGTTGCATAGTTTAGAAATGGCAGGGGGGGGGACACATTGCAAGCCACTTTGGCGAACTGTATTTCGCAGATGGTATACCTGATAAAAAAGTTATGTATGAAACATTACCTTCATTTTAGTAGACCTAGTCAATGTTACCACACACGAGGGGGTGCAGCGAAAAAAATATTTTCATCCCCATTTCACATGTATGGGCGCCACCCCTAAAATACGTTATCAAAATTTTTTTATTCTTTTAAAATTGAGATCTATATCTAAACCATTTAAAAAAAAAAAATACTTATGCGTATAACTGTAGAAGTTATTAAGCTGTAAAGGATTAGGACAGACGGACAGACGGACGGACATGACGAAACTATAAGGGTTCCTTGTAGGACTACGGAACCCTAAAAGGAAATAGCAAATTGTGCGAGTAACTAGATACAGTAGATATAGATACATAGGTGCAGCACCGGCGCCAGCGCACCGTCCTGTCTAGCACCCAATAAAGAAAATAAAGAAGGCCCATTCCTCTTAAATTGCGTTATATAAATTCGTAAAAATTCGCTACAATAGGTAAACACAATAGAACACTGAGCTAATATGTAGTACCACGTACAAGAGTAGACATTACGAACAAAAAATATCGCGCAACTTACTGGCCGCGGAGCACGCACGGGGCGAGCGAGTGAGTGAGAGTGCAGGAGCTCTAAGCCGTGTTACAATCAATCGATTCGAGGCGTCTTCTCTAGTACCTAGTACTATATTACCTCAATGGTATAGAACCGGTAAGTTCTGTTGTTATTGGTACCAAACCAACGGTTAAAACAGAGATGTCTTCAATAATAGCAGCGGTAAAGCCCGTTATCGAGGAGTCCTTTGAGAGGCATCTTAGCGCCCTCTCTTAACGGCTGACGCAGATACTCTCGGGGCATGGTTGCTTCGGGAAGTATCTGTGTCGCATAGGCCGGGAGCTGACACACGAGTGTCATCACTGTGGGAGCTGCCTTAAGGACACGGCGCAGCACAGAGTGGCGGAGTGCCCAGCTTGGGCCACGCATGCCGTGGCCTCATCAATGCAGTAAACGGCAGCGATCTCTCGCTTCTGGCTGTGGTTCTGCCCATGGTCGGGAGTGAGAGCTCTTGGGAAGGTGCCGCCTCCTTCTGTGAGGAGGTGATGCTCGCTAAGGAGGTGGTGGAGACGATGCCAAGGCCTGTGACGGTGGCGCATTGTGTTCCGCGCGTGCCAGTCACGAGGAGGGTGCGGCCAATGTTGAGCCCGCACAGGGAGAAGGGGCTCGCCTGCTAGCGGCGTGCCGGTATCTGTCTGGGGTGGTTGGCGAATTCAGAACATTTCCCACGCTCCCAGCCAAAGGTAGGTAGTCGAACACCATGGTGGTTTTAGACAGTAAGAGTCCGACACTGGGTCCGCCTTCCCCGGGTAGAGTGCGTCCATGAGGATTTTCGCTTGAAAATAAATTGCAGTTGCAGATTGCATCATATCAATATTTACAATTACCTACAGTGTTTTGGGTTGGTACCGCAGAACACGAATTAGTACGTCCTGGTATTTAAAATAAATTGATAAAGTGTAGTGTATGTAAGTTAAAGGATGCTTAATTTATGCGTTCCCTTCAAGATGCGCTACGTTATTACAACTTTTTTGAATAAATAATTACGTTTCAAAAGTCTATACTAAATACAGACCTATTTGAATCGAGCTATCACACATTATGTGGAACGGATCACTGGTAAAATGGTAACATCTTTTTGAAATAAACTTCCCAAAACGTCAGCAATTTGAAAATCAACACTACAGATAGTAGAAACTGCGAGAGCGTTCTTTGGGTTTCTATCTTATTATTTTGTGCATGCAATGAAAGAATGGACCTTCTATTATTTGTTTCTTGTGTCAGGTAATGAGGCGAGTATTTTAATTGCGTCCCAATACACCGCAACACTGAGGTGGACGGCGGCGACTGTGCCACTATTTGCATAGCTTGATTAAAGCTCAATGCGCTTGTCTCGACCGTTTTTCAAGCAGCTACCAATAAATATGTATAGTTTAGTTTGGATCTGTTTATGAATATCTTTGACAAATGAAACGAGCTGACAATCGGGAATGTTGGTAATAAAGTGCTTCAAAGTCGGAAAGCGAAAGTTGAACTGTTAACTTGGTACAAAAATAAATGGTTTTAAAAATTAACGCTGTTTTAAAGGTTTCAATATCTTTATGAGGCCACCTCATCACCATCATCATCGTCAGCCTATAATAGTCCAGTGCTGGACTGCTGCCTCTTGAATAGTACGCCACTGACATCGATCCTCGGCCACTCGCATCCAGCTACTACTAGGGTCGATTTCACAGCCTACGAATGAAGTTACGCTAATGAGATCGTGACACAGATGATATCCAAATCACACTAATGATGTGCATATTGTTATTGGTTTAAAAATATAAATTAAGTCTTCTTAAGAACAATATTAAAACCTTTGACATCGAAAAAACAATTGATAAACTTTTTTACAATTTGTTAACAGTAATCTTCATCAATATAAATAAGGCTAAACTTACTTTGTAAACCAATAAAAATATGCATGCCATTAGCGTGATTTAGATTTCATTTGTGTCAAGATCTCATTAGTGTAAAATCATTCGTGGTACCCAATTTTATGTGAAATCGACCCACTAGCCACCTTGCCAATATCATGGCTCCGCTGAGCCTGTGGGCGTCTTACGTTTGCCGATTCGCGGTCTCCACTCAAGAACACTTCTACCCCAACGGTTATCGGATCTTCGGCTAATATGGCCACTGCCACTTCAACTTACTGAACCTGTGGGCTATGTCGGCAGCGTGGGTTATACATAATTACATATATCCTACAAGGATGTCGGATAACCTCGTTCCGGAGGATGTACCTCAATTAATCTTTATATAGTCATAGCTGATGACTGTTAAGTCACATACAGGCTAAATTGTTTTTCTTTTATAATCTTAGCCAGTCAGCATGGTCAGTAAAAACATATTATTATGAAAAACGTGTGATACGCAACGTAACGTGTGAATTATTTATAAATTAGGTATCTATTTTCGTCAATGATATTTAAAAGTATAGATATGCCATACCCTAACAAAACCAACGAAAAAAAGGTTCCATACGCAGCGGCAGCACAATGCACATAAACTAGTACAAAGTAAGTTAATTGGTTACTTGAAGATACTTTCGTGTCATAATTGGAACACTTTCTGTTCACACACGACGGCATTTCAGTTTTTTTTGTCACATGTTACGCTCGCCGCCTTACTTGATACGAATTAATAGAAAAAACGAGTCTTCAATTGCGAGTGCAAGTAACATATCTGTACTTTTTAATATCATTGATATTCGTTTTTTTAGGGTTCCGTAGTCCTACAAGGAACCCTTATAGTTTCGTCATGTCCGTCCGTCTGTCCGTCTGTCCGTCTGTCCATCTGTCCTAATCCTTTACAGCTTAATAACTTCTACAGTTATAAACATAAGTAAATGAAATTTTGTTAAAAAATGGTTCAATATAGATCTCAATTTTAAAAGAATAAAAAAATCTTGGTAACGTATTTTAGGGGTGGCGCCCACACATGTGAAATGGGGATGAACATTTTTTTTCACTGCACCCCCTCGTGTGGGGTATCATTGAATAGGTCTACTAAAATGAAGGTAATGTTTCATACATCACTTTTTTATCAGGTGTACCATCTGCGAAATATACTCTTCCAAAGTGGCTTACAATGTGTCCCCCCCCTGCCATTTCTAAACTATGCAACGTAGAAACTTGTAATCTTCCACGTTGATAGACTTTTATAAAAACTCTCTTCTAAAATTATTTCGAGTATAATGTGATAATAAATTTTTAAGTTATAGTGAGAAAACTGAAAAATACTTAAGACGTCCTAGTTCATTGACCTTAGATAAAAATGGTCGTAGCAAATAATGCACCTTTAGTTAGTTTCTATTTAAAAAAATCACAAAAAGAAACTTTGTGTTATATTGATAACACAAAGTAACAGCGCCACCTAGCGCTAAATTTAAGAAGTGTGTCTTTAGAATTTAGCGCTAGGTGGCGCTGTTTGCAAAAACTAAAATAGCAATGATTAATATTAGATTTGATTCGTTTGTAATTAGACCAGTAGGTCCTAGGGTTATAGGGTTCCTTAAGTATAAGGAACCCTATAATACTGAGCATGGCCCGACATGCTCTTGGCCGGTTTTTTAAGTTTGTTTGTTGTGCAGACATCGTATGCATTACATACGATGTTGGATCAATAATTTTTTTCTACTTTCTTTCTAGTGTGATATCACTCAAAATAAGTGTTGAGAGTGGTTTACTTACCTATACCTTAAGTTTAAAGTCTCAAATTTTTGTTAAGGCGCTACTACCAGCTAAGTAGTTGCCAGTAGTAGTAGTAGTAGTAGTGTGCCAGTTTGACGACGTCCGTGGTCTAGTGGTTCGAGGGTCGAACTGCTGATCACGAGGTCGTGGGTTTAATTCCCACAGGACACAAATATTTGTGTGATGAACATATAAGTGTTTGTGTTGGGCTGGGTATTCATTATGTATTACAAGCTCTGCTTAGTTTGGGACTAGATGGAGCTGTGTAAAAATGTTCCAAAAATATTTATTTATACATATTTATTTATTATTTATCATACAAGAACATATGACGGACTTATATGGCAGACGTCTGTGGTCTAGTGGTTCGAGTGTCGGACTGCTGATCACGAGGTCGTGGGTTCGATTCCCACAGAACACAAATATTTGTGTGTAGAACATAAGTGTTTGTGTTGGGCTGGGTATTCATTATGTATTACAAGCTCTGCTTAGTTTGGGACTAGATGGTGCTTTGTAAAAATGTCCCAAAAATATTTATTTATTTACAATATTGAGTAACAGCAATAATTTATGAACAGGTTATGTAATCGAAGACAGCAATTTTGTAACTGTTATCCATACAATTCTGTTATCCATACCGATGCCATAAAATAGTAGTAAAACCAATGATATTACCTACATTTATGTAAAATCGTTGAGTAAAACAAAATTCTATACATTTAGCCCGTGGGTGATTATTAAATGCTGGCAAAGTTGCTAAAGGTACATCAGTGGTGAAATAGGTATCAAGCAAGGTATGTAGCACCTCGGGGCGATTGTTCAGTCTGAGAAGTATGCAAATGCTCAAATATTCGTCAACGCCCATTATAGGATAATAACAACACTGAATTAAAGTTATTCTAAATCCCCACTTACTTAGTCAAACTGGTTGTTATAATGTCCGCGGCTTGTATAATTACAGCCTTACTAATAAAAATATTTAACATAACTGATTAACAACTGTATACTTATACATTGTATAAGCTATGGATAAGAGTTACACACTCCCTTTACTAATAATCAGTGAGCAGGCATTGTATAGTTATAAATTGGCTATAACAATAACCACTGGCAACTTTCTTCGGAAACGTTTTGAAACTCGATTAAAGACTTTGTGACAAGTGTGTAAAAAGCGTATCATTTTTTTTTGTGATAAATACCATAAAGTGGTGGCCGATTTATTGTTTTGTAATATATCTATAAATAAGTTTTATGTTTTCCTTACAATAAAAACAGAAAATTATTTTGACATTTTAAGTTTATGAACGCACTTTTCAACTGAGTTTCAAACATTGTCTAACGCTCCGACACATGTGTTAGTTTACAACAAAGAGATGTTTTATGCTAGTTTGTGGGGCAGGGATCTTACCTGATTAGAATAGCCATAATTACCTGACGATTAAGAAGAAGTACAATACCATTTTGATGTATATAGGCTAAGTTTCTGGTGAATAAATAATTTACTTACTTATTATGCTTGTATTTTTTGATAAAATTGTTAGAACTGTGTGAAATCAAATAATGGCGAATAATAATGGGAATATTGCATTTATTTTACTGAATCTATTTCATGCGAAAGTCTGATTGTCTGATAGCCTGACATTCGAAACGAATTTTGTTAACGGTTTATTTAATTTTCTTGCTTTTTCTGTTCTTCATGATCCATTTTATCAAAAAATTCGAAATAATGTAAGATATACGCTTGTTATACAAGGGTCGGGGACTGAATAACGGTTGCGTAATATCTCATACAATTTTGACACCCATTATAACAGATGTATACAACTGAACTGCCAAAAATCATTTATTGGTAATGAAAGCGTTATAACTCTGGTATACATCGTGGGTAAATCTTTATTAGTAAGGCTGTTAAGGTATATACTTATCTACTGTATCATGAATAAGGACTATTAAACTTTACCCGAGGCTTCACTCGCGTATTTCGGCATGTCTCTATTTCTCATTAGAAAGACTTTTCGCTCATCGCTTAGTAACTGTCTATTTTCCCGAGATAAAAATAGCCCATATTATAATCCGGTTTATGGACTATCAGCGTCCCAAACATTAAATCACCATCATCATCATTTCAGCCGAAAGACGTCCACTGCTGGACATAGGCCTCCCCCAAGCATCGCCACAACGACCGGTCATGTGCCTTCCGCATCCAGCGGATTCCCGCGACCTTCACCAGGTCGTCATTAAATAAATAAATATAAATATTTTTGGGACATTTTTACACAGCACCATCTATCTAGACTCAAACTAAGCAGAGCTTGTACTATGGGTACTAGACAATGGATATGATACTTATATACTTTTTTTTTGTAAATACATACTTATAATACATAAGGAACACACCCAGACCAACACAAATAAAAACAATAAATAAATATTTTTGGACCATTTTTTTTACGCAGCACCATCTAGTCCCAAACTAAGCAGAGCTTGTACACACGGCTACACATCAAGCTGTATATTTCCAGTATAAGCTGACATCGCATTGTATAGGCTTTCCGTACAATGCGATATCAGCTTATACTAGAAATGTACAGCTTGATGTGTAGCCGTGTGTACTATGGGTACTAGACAATGGATATGATACTTATATACTTTTTTTTTGTAAATACATACTTATAATACATAAGGAATACACCCAGACCTACACAAATACTTATGTTCATCACACAAATATATTTGTGTCCTGTGGGAATCGAACCACTAGACCACAGACGTCGTCATTCAAATCCGTTCAGCCTTTTCAACGTAATTGAGTAACAAATATCCAAATATCTTCACAAGCTTTCACATTATGGACTTTGTGTACTACACAGAAGAACCATTGACCAAAATTAACCTGTCCCGAATTGCTCTTACAGACAGTACTTACAGACAGGCTTATTTTGAAGAGGGCCCTGTATCCAGCAGGGGAATGTCGCATAGGTACTAACTAGTACTGTTAAGATTATTAGGGGTGATCAAAAAACAAATATGATAAGACTTCAAAAGATATACAATGTGTAAAGAAAACTTCAAACAAAACTTCAGTATTCTCGCAAAAGCTCAATACATGTGTTTGGAAAACATCAATCATCAACTCCGCCTATAGCAGTTCACTGCTGGACATAGGCCTCTCCCATGTTGCACCAGAACTCTTGGTCCTCCGCTTTTCGCATCCAGTTCTCCCCCAGCTACCTTCGTCAGGTCTTCGGTCCATACCAGTCGCTCGGTTCGGTTGGTTACCTAGGAAACATAATAAACACAAAAGTTTAAGACAAGTATGACACGCCGTGAGAGAAACAGTATTCTTTTCCAGGGACGTGCCAAAGGCACTATAGGGGCAACAGCGTGGTCCAATGAAGTTCCCGGAGCTCCTCTATTTTGTGCTGAGGATGGCCACCGTGTGGTTTTAATCGGTAGGAGTCCGACATATCCCTCCGCCTTCCCAAGACGGAGATTTACAGTGAGGATATCCACCCGAAAACAAAAACAAAAAAGGTAAGTAGCCTTTAGTGACGTCATGACATGCGTCTACGCATTTTAGATTTGTCTTGAGGAATGAATGAAAGAAACACCCATGCATATGTATTTCTATCCGACTCATCGATTCTAAGAACATCAGAGAGACAGCTTACAAAAGATCAGGAAAAAGTAACAAAATTATTAATCCATAAAAATAACAAGTTTCACCAAACATCGAGATTTGTTCTAACGTGTCAGATTTTTTGACTCGTGAAAGGATTCCAGCTATTTTTTTTATGATATAGTATGGCGAAGCGAGCCCCAGCTGATGTTAAGCGGTTACCTTTGCCTATAACAACTGCAATACCACCTAGGCTGTTACCTAAATGGTACCGCAAGTCGGTTCACCAAACTGAGACATGAAGATGGAAAGTCTCATGTGATTGTAATTTCACCGGCACCCTTACCCTTCAGACCGAAACACAGCAATGCAAGCATCACTATTTGGCGGAGAAGTAGATACGGTGGTAGTACTTCCCCGGACGAGCTCTTTCACAAAGGAGCTCTACTACTACTAAATTGTATTAATAATAATATATTATTGGAAACAATATAGCGTAGTCTTAAATTAATTATTGCTGTGACTCCAAGCGTTAGAGCGCGGTGGAGAACTGGAGACCAAACATTAATGTAAGGGCGTTGCGTTGTTACATTTATCACATTTGTTTGCGATAAAAATTTCAGGACTTTTCTTATGGATCAGGCTTTTCATTCATACATTTTCAGATGTGCGCAATGGTAACCCTACTTGTAACCAACCTTGAACTGTACCGAATATGCGGGCTATATCTATTTTTTTCCATTATTTTACTGCAAAATATTCACTATCAGCTCATGGCATCCTGTGGATTATTCTGCTTATCATCGGCGCCGGTATCCGGCCAGTCCCAAACGGTTGTAATACTCCACAATTGTGAGTCCTGTATGGACTGATCAGTGAGAATGTTGATTCTTATATTTTTAATTGTGACTGTTGTAGGTTCTAATGGAGATGATTATAAGTGTGAGTATTATTAATGATTTATTTTGTTTGGTGACTTGTTATAAAATTAAAATTATTCTTCAAGCGTTGCCCTTGATAAGACACTTGCTGTAGTTTCTAAGAAGATTATGGATGGTTTCGATTGAAATATAATTTTAATAATGGACAAAGTTAAACTGTATTTATACAAAACCCTAATCAAACCATTAAAAAAAAGAATAATATCTTTGGGACATTTTTACTCAGCACCATCTAGTCCCAAACTAAGCAGAGCTTGTGCTATGGGTACTAGACAATGGATATAATAATTACATACAATTTTTTTTGTAAATACATATTTATAATACATAAGAAACACCCAGACCAACACAAATACTTATGTTCATCACACAAATATTTGTGTGCTGTGGGAATCGAACCCACGACAATTAATACTAATTATTATTATGTTATTCTATAATTACTTCCTGAAAAATCTTCATTTATATCTGGCGACCCTGTATACTAATTGCTTTGTTAGACTGTACCTAAAAACATAATAACTTCATATAATGGCCAATAATGCCAACAAATACATCAATCCTTTGATACCAGTGTAACAGTTGATCATTCAAAAATACCATAATTTGTAGGCGTGCCGAGGCCATTGACAAGTAAAACATATAATTAACTTAGTATCTTAACCTTGCAGCTGGGTTACTGGACCCGTCATGGCAAGACTTCATTGCCGAAGGAGGAATGGTCATGGGCGGCGGACGAGCGAAACGCTTCATTGCAATAAACGATAATCAGGTAAATACATATTAAACCCTTCAAAATCATTCATCTTTACCTGTACACTGTACCAATGATGATGATGATGATTACATTGCTCCACCTAGGTAGGTAGGTAGAGTAGAGGATTTTTGCTTTGTACAGATACCGACGTTTCAGGGGAAACCCCATGTTCAAGAGTGCTTGCAATGGTATGATAAATGATGTCATTCTGAGCCCTATAGTAACTTAACTATAATAAACACCACAATGTTTGAAATATATCTATAACAATGTAGTCAAATGTGACCGTGTCGTCTATATACGTTTAGAATTCCTTTCATTGTTTCTGTATAACCCTTATAAACATGGTTCCTATAGTATCCATCGCAAGGCTAAAGTATTGAAACAAGTTTGTTTATAAAATAAAGGCATGGGAACCAATTATCGATTGTTTCTAAATTTAGATGCCTGTATATTCAGATTATAGAACTATAATCAGCTGTTTAAAGATTCAAATCTCTATCTCATATAAAAAAAAAAAAAAAAAAAAAAAAATTTTTGGGACATTTTTACACAGCACCATCTAGTCCCAAACTAAGCAGAGCTTGTGCTATGGGTACTAGACAATGGATATAATACATAGATACTTTTTTTTGTTGTAAATAGATACTTATAGTACATAAGAAACACACCCAGACCAACACAAACACTTATGTTCATCACACAAAACAATTTGTGTCCTGTGGGAATCGAACCCACGACCTCGTGATCAGCAGTCCGACCCTCGAACCACTAGACCACAGACGTCGTCGCCATATTGATTGCAAAATTTGAACCGAACAGACAGACAACACTAACGCGGTAAAATGAAAAGGGGAATTTTCAGGAATTGATTGTCTCAGGAAGGAATCGGAAAGATAATTAAAATCAGATTAGTTTGGCATAAAAGAGTATACAAGGCGCCACTAGTCATACACTAATTCTGGTCAGTCCTCATCGTTTAAATTTAACTTCTTCTTCTATCGTGTTGACATGAGCTACATAATAATAACAGCTCATGCCGTGGGGAAATGATTAGCCAGTCAGCAGGTTGGTAGTGGCGCTGAGTCGCTGACTGCCCAGGGTGCGCCGGACGATCAATTAAATATCGTCACTCGTGGAGCCTCCACGCTCTTAATGCATTTAACTGATATATTTATATGCATATTTTTGCATGATAAAACACAAAGTGACACAATACTAACAAAGATAAAAATTGGTTCCGATACTAGAAATTTTTTTTGGGATATATATTATGTATACGAATACAATTTCGTCAAAATGATTACAAAAAAACAATTATAGAGATAAATATAACTAATGCAATTTAATCATAGAGATAATGATTATTTTCTATGTTCAATGCTGCAATGGTAGCACATAAGAAAGGGCCGTAGTCAGGGGTTAGTCAAGAGGAGGGTGCGGCCGTTGTGGTTGCCGCACGGGGAGAAGGGGCGAGCCTGTCAGTGGCGAGCCGGGACCTGCCGGGGATGGTTGGGCGAATACGGGAGTATTTCCCACGCCCCCGGCCAAGGGGCGGTAGAGAAACACCGTGGTGGTTTTTAGTCGGTAAGAGTCCGACACTGGATCCGCCTTCCCCGGGCGGAGTGCGTCCATGAGGATTTTCCCCACGAGAAAAAAAAGGGGTACGCGGAAAATTTTGAACCTGCCTTTTCCGCTAGCCTGAGCTTGCAAAGTAGACAAATGTTTCACCGAGCCCCACATACGGCTCAAGCATCTTATAATATCCTTTGTTGATGATTTTGGAATCTTCGCATACCCAAAATGCGAATACCTTGTCCTCCAAAAAAAAACATAAACAGACTAAACAGAATACAATTTCACGCCTGCTACACAGCCTTCAATAGCTAGTTAAGAAAATTTCATATTCAATTAGCTGTTGAATGCGCATGCGACTTCATTGCGCCGGCGCCGAGCATGTTTTGCAACCGATTCCTGGGATCAACAACATCATTAAGCTTGTAAAACATGTGCAATTAGGCATTATTTCCGCGACTAACCAATGTGTGGAAAGGAATTAGCAAATGATAATCAGTAATGGAAGTCGATGAAAATAAACTTACGGCACAGCAACCCAAAGCGAGTCTTGAACTCCGAAACGAAACCACACGAAACTCTCCATTTTGCAATCTTTTGTGATCTAGGAGCGCGATCTCTCGCCAGTTGGTAGCTACTAATTATTTTGATGCCACAAACAGAATGTAGGTTTTATGTTCATCGAAATAGGGCTTTTTATGTTATAAATACTATGGCGAAACCACAGACATAGTAAAAAATTAAACTAAGTGCTGCGAACATTCATAGTGAAGTCAAAAAAAACCGTGCTCCTTCGTGTACAACCAGTTCTCATGCACATACCATGCACCTGAAAGATATTTGCTTTCGCGATTCTTACTGGACGATGCCACAACATGTGTAGTGAGAGGGAAGAGCACTGTTTGAAGTGCATGTGTGTGCGTGAACGCTGGTTGTACACGAAGGAGCACGGTTTTTTTTACTTCACTATGAATGTTCGCAGCACTTAGTCTATATTTTTTACTATGTCTGTGGGCGAAACGAACAAGGCCCACCTGATGTACTGGTTACCTTTGCCCATAACCACTGCAATACTACCTAGCTACCTACGCTGTTGTCTAAATGGTATATTCACGTTAGCCAAACTGAAATATGAAGATGTAAAGTCTCATTTGGTTGTAATGTCACGGGCACCCTTACTGAAGGGTATTAAACACAGCAACGCAAACATTGCTGTTTAGTAGCAGAAATAAGGCTTATAAAACAGCGCATATTATTGAGGTTTCCCGTAGTCAACAGCGCTTGCTTCTAGTCTACAAAGTTCTTGCGGCTTAACGTTGTGTTGGGATAACAATTAAAGATGTTACTTTGGAATTCTTTAGTTGCCAACGTGCCATACGAATTTCTATGGCAGACAGTAGCGGCGTAAAGGGGAGGCGATAGGCGCGGTCCGCCCCGGGTGCCAAGCACTAAGGGGTGACAAGCGGGTGCGGCGCCGGCGCCACTTGGAAGCCACCAGTATTTCTTCCCAAGTGGCGGTCCAGTGGAATACCTTGGAGCTTCTGTGATAATTCTGTAAAATGGGACTATTATGAGTCTGTTCCGAGTCCAGTGCTGTGTCTATGATTTGTCGTTTCGGTGTATTCTTGGTGAAAAAAGCTTTACAAAATTAAAGATAATGAAATTGTACTTAAGATCCGCAATGAGCCAAGTGCGACTAACCTTGATAATGTCATTGAATATTTTATTAAAATACAGTTTATGCACGTTTAATACTTGTTGTTTTATTTTGGGGGGTGCTCAATAGAAAACCACCCCGGGTGCCAACCCATGCTACGCCGCCATTGATGGCAGAAGCCTGAAAGTCTGACAATTGGTCTAACCTTAGAATGTCAATATTACCTAGTAACTGGTGAAGGTCGCGGGAATCCGCTGGATGTGGAAGGCACAGGACCGGTCGTTGTGGCGATGTTTGGGGGAGGCCTATGTCCAGCAGTGGACGTCTTTCGGCTGAAATGATGATGATGATGATGAACTGGGTTACAACTTACAGGGGGCCTGATAACAGACGCTCCGTGTACTTGTATTCAGCCGCATTTGGTTAGACTCTATTTCTGTGGGTTAGACTGTAAGC
Organism: Asteroscopus sphinx; assembly: GCA_949699075.1. Taxonomy (NCBI): domain Eukaryota; kingdom Metazoa; phylum Arthropoda; class Insecta; order Lepidoptera; family Noctuidae; genus Asteroscopus; species Asteroscopus sphinx. The sequence goes on along the minus strand of OX453022.1, from coordinate 10,692,359 downwards.
CAACCTTAAAATAGTTGGGCAAAGGATAGGGGAAGACTTTGGCATTCTTTAGGCTACCCAAAGCTAACGTAGTAGCAATGTTTTTGGTGCAAGAGATTCCAATTAACCTCAAGAAAACGACAAATTACATTCGTAGCTCGGACATATATTTTATCCGATTTGTATTTACAAAGCTTACTTTCTAAATCACATGCACTATGCTTTAATTAAGCTAACATCTCACTACAAAGAATATGTTTAGTATTTGAGTGCGTACTCACAGTCACACAATGACTGTGGCACGATCTTATCATTAGCTGACACAAGACCTTTAATGATCCCAAATTAGGGGCATGGTAATGTTTTGTGTGTGTTTGTATGCATTGGAAACTCTTTTCCCATACCTTATGGAATTTGGGAGAAATTATAACGTATAGTGATTATTTGGAAAATTCTAATCTACTGCACGTGGATCTTACTTATGTTTCACTTACACAGGTGTATCTTCTATCTATTGTTATTTTACTTAAAACTTGGTTTTAAATAATCAAGTTAAAATAGACTTACAGTCGAGCACATTTCTAGTACTTAAAAATATCGAACTCTGATTCTAGGAGCGACTTCTTTTAGTTTAAGGCACGATTTGGACATAGATTACTTGATTACCAAAAACACAAGACACTAGGACTTCTTCTTCTTCTATCGTGTCGACATGAGCTACACAATGATAATAGCTCATGCCGTAGGAAAAAGATTAGCCAGTCAGCAGGTTGGTAGCGGGTCTGACTGCCCAGGGTGCGCCGGACGATCAATTAAATATCGTCACTCGTGGAGGCTCTTTTAATGCACCCCAAGTAAGACTAGGGATACCATTTCGAAATGGAGGGATACCTGGGGCCTGATTCACAAACGTTCGAAAAGTTTCCGTTTCCGAAGTGAAATTTGACCGGCAAACAAATCAAAACGACCACTTCCTGCGATTACGAATAATGCAAAGCATTCGAAACATCAGTAAAAGCAATGTTAATAATAATACGCGATGTAATCCGGTCAAACTTGTTATATTACAAAAAAAAAGATTTGAGAATCGAACGCATTCGGAAACACTATTCATAGTTCTTTAATTATCAACCCGCTATCAACCTGCTGACTGGCTAATCTTTTCCCCACGACATGAGCTATTATTATTATGTAGCTCATGTCGACACGAAGAAGAAGAAGAGAGTTCTTTAATTTTACATCGAGTGCCTTCCGACAGCAAATGGTTCACGGGAGAGTTTCCATGAATTTCGCGTTGCGTTTCCGAATCCGTTCGGTTCTCAAATCGTTTTGTTTCTTAATAAAACAAGTTTAACCGAATTACATCGTGTATTATTATTAAAATTGGTTTTCCTGACGTTTCGAATGCTTTGCAGCGTTCATAGTCGCAGGAAGTGGTCGTTTATTTTTATTTTCCGGTCAAATTTTACTTCGGTAACGGAAACTTTTCGAACGTTTGTGAATCAGGCCACTGTTCATGTTCAGGGTGCCTAAAATGGCTATTTTTTTTTTAAAAGGTGACAACCTTTGGAGAAACCTGCCCCCCTAGCCAAGTTGACAATCTACAATCGTCAACGCTAATAGAAGACAATCAAAATGTATTGGAATGATATATCTCAACGAATGACTTTTTCGTTGGCAACTTGGCTAGGGAGGCTGGTAACATGGAGTACCTAATGAAAAAAAACTTACGTGTGATTACCTAGGTACGTGCGCCAAATTCAGACATGTCTATCAAAATTCAAATGATTTTTATTTCAAATAAACCTAATTACAGGCACTTTTGAAATTTCAGGCTCTAGTTGCACGGTTCCAAATTGTGAGTCCTATAGAGAAGAACCGGATCTTAGATCAATTCAATTCATTTATTTTTCTTGAATATAGGTACAATGGTTGTTATTTCAGAAGTATTATTAGCGCCTCTATATCCTGCCACTAATGTAGCGTACAAAATTACAATTATAATAATATTAGACAAACAAAATGAAAAATAGCTTTAAAATCACATTGCAAGTCATGATCAAACTAGAATAAAAATTAAATTAAATATACGATTCAAATTAGTCTTATGTCACTATGCATTTAAATAATTAACATGTTTAAACTTAATCTAAGTAGGTAATATGGTGGCCAGCGTCATCCTTAAAACAAAATCGAACATTATAAACTATTGTCAGCTAGAAATTCAGTAATGGTGTAGTATGCTTTTTCTATTAAAAATGTACGAACTCTTTTTTTGAAGCGATTTGAGTCTCTCGTTTCTTTTATAGCCATAGGTAGTTTATCAAATATTTTTGGGGCCATGCAAAATACAGCTTTATGTAGGAGAGCTCAATGCCGGCCGTACGCCTTTCTAATACATTAAATGCCTGTCAAATGCGGAAAATTTCTATCATATGGTAACCCTAAGTAAGACTAGCTGTAAAACTTCTAACACCAGCTCGTTTACACTTCTTAGGCGAATGTAGCACATCAAGCGTGCGTACTGCCAGACGGCAAGACTGGTCACTGCAGACATCTCCGCCACTGCATTCAGGAGGAGTTCCGCACCGACTTCGTCAAGTTTATGGAGTATGTCTGCATTATCCAGCATGAGTGAGTATTATGCATGTATTCTTGACTTATTGAAATTGTTATAACGAAAAAAACTGACGCTTAGAAAAAATCTGTCTGGCCGGTTGGCCTCTAAATCAGATCTGAACGGAAGGAGACAAATCTTTTCAAAGTTTTATACAGTTTTGGGCTAGTAGATCCTACTTTCCAGTGTCCGGTAGCATTTCATCATTTTCCAAAACCTAAAACAACAAGTTTTCCTGTTGAAAGACACGAAAAGGTCCTTTTATCAACATCATCATTTTCCAAATATTACTTAAGAGCACAAAGCTGACAATGATGTAGCTTTCCCAACCAAAAGAGAGCTTTACTCATAACTTATTCAATTTTATTTATTTATTTATTAACTTATATACAGTTAGCGCGCCGATTATGGCATATCCCCCAACATATGCTTGGGGGAGGCCTGTGTCTAGCAGTGGACGTCTTTCGGCTGAAATGATGATGATGATGATCATACAGTTACCATTACAGGAATTCCTAAATCGATAGTGCAGTTACTGAGTGTTAATATTTCATCAGGTCTGTAGGTGCGTGCTGTCCTGATGTCAAGACGCGTGGAGGAGCAGAGGGGCTGGCAGGAGACCTTCCCGCAACAGCGCCCAGGGAGGAACAGAACGAAGCCATCATGAAAGTCACCAGGGCTGAGACTAGAGGTTAGGGACCTCATACTTGAAACTTGAGGTGCATTAAAATAGTCTCCACGAGTAACGACCGATGACCCCTGGGCAGTCAGCTCTACTACGATCGTCTTGACTAGCTAATATACCACGGCTATTCTTATAAATAAAAGCAGTGATGGCCTAGCGGTTGAACGTTTACCTTCCATGCACGAGAGTCCAAGTTCGAACCCAGTCCGCACCTTTGCCTTTTAAATTTCATGTGCAGAATATGATTATCACTTGCTTTAACGAAAACATCGTGCGGAAACCTGCACACACCTGAGAGTGCTCCATACAGTTCTTGATGGTGTGTGTAGTCCGCCAACCTGAACTAGGCAAGTGAGGTGGACTAAGGCCTTTATCTTCTCATTCTGAGAAGAGGCCCGTTCCCAGTAATGGGACAATAATGGGTTGATTATATTATATTTTAGTTCAAACCCATACGAGAGAAGGAGCTTGAGCTTTTGAGCTCGTAAATGTTTCCTGTGAACATAGTCTTCGTAGGTCAATATAATTTATGTACGGTAATAAAGGCAATACAGTTGGTAGATGGCTCAGTGATGTACTCTGATGTATTTTGAAGGCCGCTACTGCCTAGATCCTTTCCTCTGGCCTTAATTTTCTTTCTCTCTGTCACCCTTTAGAACTGCCAAAGTAGCTCGGGTGTCTGCCCTTTTCTGGCAGAGAATCACATGCCAAACTATCGGTAGATGGATTGTGTGAAGAATGATATGAATGGAAAAGGAGTGAATGATGAGATGACGGCTGAGGCTGACGGAGGAGAGTTGAAGAAGAAAACATATTGCGCTGACCCTAAGGAAGCAACCAGGGCAGAAAGATGATGATGAACCACATGCGAAACTGTTGATTCTGTTTTATTTTTATTTCAAGCTATAGTTCCAATCCATATTTAAAGGTTTCCCATAAAATCTCTGATATATTATTTCCATTTCATACTTTTTTCACAACAGGCTGTGGTCTAAGCACTCGTCAACAAAGCCGCGTGCTTGGGGCCCGGCCAGCCAACCCTCGCGAGTGGCCATGGATGGCCTCCGTAACTCCGGAGGGCTTCGAGCAGTACTGTGGCGGGGTGCTTATCACTGACAGACATGTCATGACTGCTGCACACTGTACTAGAAGGTAACTTGGATGGGCACTCTTAGATGAATGTCCAAACGAACTTTTATACTCCTCCTTTATACTCTCACAAATTCGTGATTGGGAGAGCTTCCAAAATTGAACTCTAAGGCTTTTAATAGATTAGTTGATATAAAAAAAACCTATATATTTTCGACGAAAACGTTACTTAACCATAAAATTGGTCAAGATACTAGCAAAGCTATTGATCTCGGTGACTTGTTTGTATGGAATGGTGGAACGATCCAATGGCCCACCTGCCCAGAGGGCAAAACAAAATATATAGGAATGACATATCTCAACGAAAAAGTCATTCGTTGAGATATGTCATTCCCATACATTTTGATTGTTTTCTATTAGCGTTGACGATTGTAGATTGTCAACTTGGCTAGGCCCGGCTGATGTTAAATGGTTATCTTTGCCCATAACAACTGCAATACCACCTAGGTTGTTGGCTAAATGTTATTGCCAATCGCGTTCGCCAAACTGAGACATGAAGATGGAATGTCGCATGTGATCGTAATTTCATCCTATCCTTCGCAACGAAACCACAAAACACCGTGCTGGAACACACCATACAAGAATCATCGGCGGCAGAAATAGGTACAGTGATAGTACTTCCCCGAACGAGTTCTTACACAAAGAGCTCTACTACTGTTAAAACCGTTTTAATTAACACCTTGATCTTTTAGATGGAAGGCAGAAGAACTGTTCGTCCGTCTTGGCGAGTACGACTTCAAGCGCAGCAACGACTCCCGCACTTACAACTTCAAAGTAACAGAGATCCGTCAGCACGAGGCCTTCGAGATATCCAACTATAGGAACGACATCGCGATCCTCAAGCTGGACCGGCCAGCCGTATTCAATACTTATGTGTGGCCCATCTGCCTGCCGCCATTTGACTTACCGCTTACCGATGAACCAGCTGTCGTCACTGGTATGTATTATACTAAGGCTTACGTTCCTCGTGGTGCCGGACATAAAGAATTGCACCACCCTAGCTCTTCTCGTCGGTGTCGTAAAAGGCGACTAAGGGATTCACCAGAGGATGGGCAGCAGCGTTCTCTGAGTATTTAACCAACCAACTGCGATCGTTAACCCGCCTGCCAAGCGTGGCGATTATTATTGGCATAACCTCCGGGAGGTCTAATTTCAGAAGTGAACGTCTTTCGGCTGAAATGATGATGATGATGATGAAGGCCTACGTAGATTTGATTTGCAGCAACTCTTAATGGACCACTAAAGCTGGTTTCAGAGCAGTGCGTACAGACAGTCCGCCTATGAGCCGTCCCCATGCGTAGAGTCCGCATGGGGACGGTTCAGTTTAATATAGCACAGTTGGCTTATACATACTCTACGCGGAGCGTGCTACGTCCGGAGTAATCTGCTATGCTCTAACGCCCCACGTGTGTCTCCGCTGCGGAGCTCCGCGCGGACGGTCCACAGATAAATCTGCATTGCTCTGAAACCAGCCTTAAGCCCTGGTTCTAGGGCGGACAGGCTGGAGAAACAAATTACACCTAAGGAAATAGAGAAATCATACATCCTCTTTAATGGCACTATAATAAGTATGGGTCTAGGGAGGACAGGCTGGAGCAACAAATTACACCTAAGGAAATACAGAAATCACACATGGCACTATAATAAGTAAGTACTATTAATGAGTCACATATCGTTTTCTATTTCTGTGACAGAATTTCTAAAGAAGACTAGGTACTTACTTTCAGTAACAATAATGTCAAATGTCAACATACAAAATAGATGCAAATTATCGCACTTCGCATACATGGTCACTTGACTAGTTACCGCATAGTTTCTACATAAAAAGGTTTTACTTGGTTGCGTTCAACCGAGCTTACGTATTGTGCGTCTGCAAAATGTCCATTTAATTGTTTTGCTAAAATATACAATGTGTTATTTCAATAGCTTCTTCTGTCGTGTCAACATGAGCTACATTATGATAATAGCTGATGCCGTGGTGTAAAGATTAGTCAGTCAGCAGGTTGGTAGCGAGGCTAACTGCCCAGGGTGCGCCGGACGATCAATTAAATATCATCACTCGTGGTCTGGAGGCTTTTTAATAGCACCCCATCTCATGCTCTTTAATTTCAAAACCTCAGACACCCCAACATTTTTTTTTGTACTAGATTGATATGGAAGGTAATTTTTTTTTTTTCCTAAATTATTGTAGTAGATATTGGTAACTTTTGTAAAATCGACGCGCTCCACTCGACCCACCTTTATCATTTTAATCAACCCCCGCGGTTATTTCCAAAGGATCCGTGACGTGTTCTGTTTACCTAATAGACATCAGTCTCGTGCTCAGAGTTTCGTTGCACGAAACTTTTATATTTGTCATAATACAAAATCCAATTATGACGCAAAAGTAACTTGAAGTAAGTAACCAACTTAACTTTTGTGCATTGTGCTGCAGTACTGCGTACGAAACATTTTTAAGCTATTGCATAGCTTCTATCGCGGGCCTTGAGCGTGGAGAACGAATCCAGAAATTCCGTAACGAAAATAACCTAACACCCCCCACTCCGACCGGCACAGCGGTGATACTTTTTAGTTTTGCCATCTATCGATGAATAGCAGATCTTTTAATGACTTTTTGAAATATCACGCTTGTCTCTTTAGTTCTGCAAATCGCCTCTAGGTGGCATTGGTTGAATCGGCGTTACTGCGCATGCGTAATCCCCCTCTTCGCCCCGCAATCTGGTGACTCATGCTTGCTTAGAGTTTCGGCGTTAGGGCACCTACTCTTTGTATTTACATAAAAAATGCTATGCAATAGCTTTACCGCGGCAGTCTCCGAGTGCCACACGTCTTTTTATTTTCGTTTGTTTTGTTAGGGTATGGCATATCTATACTTTTAAAATAAATATCATTCTAACCTCGATTCTGAACAAACTAGTTTCAGGTTTGGAGTTATTTCAATGACACCTTTTTTTTTTTTTTTTTTTTTTTATTCTTAACGGGCTTGCGTTTGACCGCCACCTCACCTTGTATGAGAAAGGACGTTACTAGTTGTAATTGAAGATACCATTAGATGTAAATCAAAAACCAAATTCCTTAGGTACATAGAAAAAGGCGGCGAAAAGTTGGACCAAGCAAGACAACAACGTCCAATTGTCATAACGATATTATAAATGGAATGAAATGAAAATTCTGCAAATTGGATGTTAAAACCACTTTTGCAAGTCAGTTCTTTCAAAAACTAGATGGCGTCGGTATTTTCTGTGTCTACCTCTGAGAAGAAACGCCGAATCAAACTCAGGGATCAAAGTCTCTTTTAAAGTCCAGACAGTTATCTTGTGCGAGAACAATGCAGGGCAACGGCAACACCTGGACTGGCCTTTTGAAGAAAGTGCCAGGCACAGAAATAGATAGATAGAATGGAAAAGAGGGCGGGGCTCGCGTGCCAACACTCTGCACCAGAGTGCAGGGCATTTCAAAACCTTTCACAGTACGCCTTATGACTTGTTTCTGTAAATACTGTAACAAAAACACGTAAAACTGCCTTATTGCAGAAACAAATACTGTAAAGTACATTTGATTAAAGTACATTTATAAAAATTAATGTTGTCAACATGGGAGGCGTAGTTTGTTCGAAAGTTGCCACGCATGAATCGAAAGTAAAACTGTGTGCATGCATCAGCCATAATGTATCTCAACCATATTTTAGGAAGCTACATATATATTCCTCAATATATGTCCTATACATCACATACATTACAACTGAGTATCGTGTAGGTAATATTTGTGACTTCCCATCCAGGTTGGGGCACGCAATGGTACGGTGGACCTCACAGCAGCGTGTTGATGGAAGTCACGGTCCCGGTGTGGGACCACGACAAGTGTGTGACTTCGTTCACAGACAGCATCTTCAACGAGACGCTCTGCGCAGGAGGACGGGAGGGCGGGAAGGATGCCTGCCAGGTATTGCTGTTTACACTGATTTTTTAAGGTCCTGGCAATAATATAGACGAATTTATGCAGTTCCTTTGGTGAAGCATAAGCCTTAGCTTAAGAGATGTTGAGAATATCCTCAAACAAGTAATGTCGATGTTTTTTTAATTGTCCGTGTTAAAAGGTCAATTTTACATACAAATGAAGTTGACACTAATGAGATCGTGACACAAATGAAATTCAAATCACACTAATGATATGCATATTTTTATTGGTTTAAAAATCTAAGTTAAGTCTTCTTACAATCAATATTAACTTTTGACATCGGAACAACAATTAATAGCTTAGTGGCTAAAGCACTGGCGTACTGAACCAAGAGTCGCAGGTTCGAATCCTGCTCGTGAGCTATATTTCTTTTCTTTCCACAATTTATATCTTTTGATTTCGCTTGGCATGCGTAAATGCGTTAAAAGTAATAAAATTATTTAACCTTTCACATTTTGTTATCCTTATCAGTTAATCTTCATCAATATTTAATAAATAAGGCTAAAATTACTTTGTAAACCAATAAAAGTATGCATACCATTAGTGTCACGATCTCATTAGTGTAAAATCATTCAAGTTACTCAATTTTAAGTGAAATCCATCCTAAAAGGAATAAATAAGGACGTTGTTGTTCCGTTTTCTATGTACCTAAAACCTGAAAAACCTTAGAGGCTGATCTGGGAGCGCGAATTCTAGAGATAATTTTTTTTTTCGAGAAAGCTCAATTAAAAAAACCGGCCAAGAGCATGTCGGGCCATGCTCAGTATTATAGGGTTCCTTAAGTAGCTCTAATTACAAACGAATCAAATCGAATATTAATCATAGCTATTTTAGTTTTTGAAAATAGCGCCACCTAGCGCTAAATTTAAGAAGTGTGTCATGTCAATATAACACAAAATTACTTTTTGTGATTTTTTAAATTAGAAAGTAAATAAAGGAGCATTATTTGTAATACCATTTTTCTCTCAGGTCGATGACCTTTGAACTAGGACGTCTTAAGTATTTTGCAGTTTTCTCACTATAACTCAAAAATGTATGATCACATTATACTCAAAATAATTTTAAAAGAGAGTTTTTATTAAGGTCTATCAATGTGGAAGATTATAAGTTTGTACGTTGCATAGTTTAGAAATGGCAGGACACATTGCAAGCCACTTTGGCGGGCTGTATTTCGCAGATGGTATACCTGATAAAAAAGTTATGTATGAAACATTACCTTCATTTTAGTAGACCTTTTCAATGATACCCCACAACAGGGGGTGCAGCGAAAAATAAAAATCATCCCTATTTCACATGTATGGGCGCCACCCCTAAAATAAGTGATCAAGATTTTTTTATTCTTTTAAAATTGAGACCCATACCTAGAACATTTTTTACCAAAATTTCATTTACTTATGTTTATAACTGTAGAAGTTATTAAGCTGTAAAGGATAAGGATAGACAGACAGACGCGAGACGGACAGACGGACGGACATGAAGAAACTATAAGGGTTCCTTGTAGGACTACGGAAACCAAGTGGACGAAAGGTTTTAAGACATCGAATATCGAGTATTAATGGAATCCCCATTTTCTTCTTACATCTTGATAAGAAAAGAGTAATAAGCTTATATTAGCCTGGGGTACTAGTATAGTATTATATTATCTGTGCCTGGGGGTAGCTCAAACGGCGGACTTAATCAGACCCTGATTTCTCCCTCTATAAGGATATGAATATATGTCTCTTTGCAGGGTGATAGCGGTGGTCCATTGATGTACCAGATGCCCAGCGGTCGGTGGACCGCAATCGGCGTGGTATCCTGGGGTTTGCGCTGTGGAGAGCCAAACCACCCTGGCATCTACACGCGCGTCGACAAATACCTCGGATGGATCGCACAGAACGCGCGCTTCTAAGTGATATTATGCTGTAGAAATTGATTGTAAAAAGAATATCAAATTAAAATTAATTTTTGTATAGATTTTTGGAGTTTTTTTTGGTGATTTTATGGTTAAGAGAAAATACCGCTACCCCAAACATCAATCTTACAGGCTAATTATTATAGGTCATGTGATAACGTAGCAATTTATTTACCCTAGCCACAAACATATTTAAAATTACAGACGAAGTGCTGCGAACAATCTAGTAAAGTCAAAAAAAAATATGCTTCTTTATGTACAATCAGCGGACACGTACACACATGCACTTCAAACCGTGCTCACCCCTCTTAGTACACATGTCGCGGCATCGTCCAGTAAGCATCGCGAAAGTAAATATCCTTCAGGTGCCTGGTGTTCGTGAGCGCTGGCTGTACACGAAGGAGCATAGTTTTTTTTGGCTTCACTATAATTGTTCGCAGCACTTCGTCTATATTTTTTTACTATGTCTGTGTAAGGTCGCTTTAACTTTCTGGTACGATCAACCGCATATAAATAATAACAAAATCATTATAGGCGGAATTGACTTACGGCCATTTTCAATGACGTATCAGTCCACGATTTTCCCTTATAAAATATAAACATAGTGATATAAAATGTATCGAGCTTATGTCAGGTTTCTATCTTTAGTAGGGCAAATCGTGGATAGATAGGGTATTGAAAATGGCCGTATGTAAGTTTCATACAAGACACGCCAGTCTAGTGTTTACCTATACGGTATAAAGTTTTCTCGTACAGTCAACCGCATATCGATGTGATACCTACTGTTTTATACCATCGATATGCGATTGACTGTACAAGAGAACTGGTTCTGCAATCAGAAGTTTGCAGTGTGATAAATTCAGATATTTAATTTTGTACATACACAATTTGTGGGAAAGGTCTACTAAAGCACAATAAAAATATTTAAAAAAACTGTACTTACCTACCATTCATTCCTCGAGTGTTTTAATATTATTATTAAGGACCGACCGAAGGTTCGGTTTCGGTTTTGGCTAGTTTCGGCCAAAAAATCTAGTTTCGGCCACAGTTTCGGTTTCGGCCAATAGTTAGCCGAATCTTCGGCCCCGCCGAAACTAGGTATTCGTGAATTGTCGCGCATCATTCGGCTAACTTCGAGTGAGTGAACGTGATTGCCAGTTGAGTTCGCTAGCCATAGGTTGTAAGTTGTAATAAAATATAATTCTTTAGATATTTTACTTGGTTCTGATGAGCTATTCCCTAGAACTTATACAATATGAATTTATGTAGAAATTAATGTAACACTTAAAAGATGTGTGAAGATACCTGTGATGTTTGATTCAAACATTACTATATTTGTGTGTAATTGTTGTTGGATTACATTTTGTACCCATATTCGAACCGCCCCGTAAATCCGATACATAACTATCTCCGGTGATTTAACTATTACCGTGAATGACCTTCAGTACTATTAGTCATGTCGCATTTTTTCCCTTTAGTACGCGAGGTGCTTAGTCAATTCGGACGCGTAGAACAGTAGTACGGGAAAGTTTTCTAGTTAAACTTCATTATTTACTACTACACCCCTATCACGACAAATACTAAAAAAAAAAAGAAAAAAAAAACTAAAACCATACAAGAAACCTCGAATAAATGCATTTTTTTCAACGTTTTTGTTCCTGCTCTATCTTCAAAACGGTAATACATAGCAGCGTCAAACTTGCTCTGATTATAGTGCATACTATGTAGTTTAGCAACAAATACTAAAAACAGGGCAAAAATAGACATATCGCCGTCCCCGGAGAATAACATGATAATCGCTATTGTCTTAGTTTTCATGTTATGCCATATTTGAGATCCGTAGGTCTTAATACAGCTTTACAATTTTTTTCATAATTTTTTTGCTGTTATTTATGGAGTTATAAAATTATGTAATAGTTTTCAAAGTTTTTTCTACTTTATATTGTTACGCGAATAAAATTGCCAGACAGTGTTAATAAAAAAAATTTGGAATTATAAATATGGTAAAATCTATAGCAATCATGTTCTTGTTCCAACTATTTGGTAAAAAAAAACGCTATGTATGTTGTCATTTTATTCACGTAAAAATATTCCCCATTGCGTTGACTAACGTAGCCTTGATAAAAAGTTTCTGTGTAGGCTGGCCATGTCATTCGAAGAACCGATGGCCACTGGAGCAGATGAGTCCTTGAGTGGAGACCAAGAATCGGCAAACGAAGCGTAGCCCCCCCCCCCAAGCCAGATGGACCGATGACCTAAAGACAGTGGCTGGACATGACTGGATGCGGAAGGCAGAGGACGCGAGTGTTGTGGCGCAACTTGGGAGAGGCCTATTTCCAGCAGTGGATTGCGATAGGCTGAGTTGATGATGATTGAAAGGCGAGATGAACGCGCGTTCACAAAAAAAAACGAATAAGAAAACAGCTTGCTTAAGAATAACTACCTATTGCTTTTGCTCTAAAGAAAGGCGTCACATAACACATAATATCTGAATTTGTTACATCAAATCCACAGAACCGAAGAGCAGGAGGACTATGCAAATGACTATAGGATGAAGAAGCCATGCTTTGACCATCTCTTGAAAATGGTTTCATCACACTTGTCAAAACAAGATACCTGCGTCCTGCATGCGAGAGACCGAGAGTAGCATAACCCCTACAGAAAAATTGGCTGCTGCATTTATCTTGCGACTGGCAGAACTATATCAATGTGCTCATGAACGTCCTGCATAATCAGCCTATCACAGTCCACTGCTGGACATAGGCCTCTCTAAATAGCACGCCACCGACTTCTATCATCGGTTACTATCATCCAGTTTTCACTAGCCACCTTGCGTCGATCGCCACTCCACCTAGGTTTAGGGCTTCCTACGCTACATTTTCCGAATCGCAGTCTCCACTCTAGAACACTCCTACCCCAACGGTCATCGGTCCTTCGGCTAATATGGCCAGCCCACTGCCACTTCAGCTTGCTTATCCTGTGAGCTATGTCGACAACTTTGGTTCTCTGTCGGATCACCTCGTTTTGGATCCGATCCCTCAGATAAACTCCGAGCATAGCCCTTTCCATAGCACGCTGAGCTATTTAAAATTTGTAAACCAGCCGTATCGTGAGTGTCTACGTTTCGGCTCCGTAAGTCAGCGTCCTTTCGGAAAAGTTATCCATTTGTTTCTTAATAACTAACTAAGCCAATTACTGTACGTAGTGTTTTGTGAAAGTGACGACTTTACGACAAGTTATGTAAACTATTTCAGAGAATATAAACAAAGGACTGCAAGAATTACTGCTATAATAAGAGATTGACGTGGCTGGCGAGGACTCAGATTCAGCCTACTACAGTCATGGTGTGTACTAAGTTTTACTTAGTTACAAAAATGTAGGAAAATCCCAAAAATACAAGGTACAAGGTGTATTCAACAATTGAACATGAATGAATTATAGTACACAGGGTTGTATATACTCCCAATCAGATGTACGTCATAATAATAGATGTTACAGAGTGAGTTCTATGACATCAAGCTTAATAAACAACAGGAATTGGATCCAAGATTAAGCTGGTCAGAAAATATCGCAGTCCAAAGTTATAGAAGTGAATTTTTCTCATTTGCAGCGGCATATTCTACGATATAAATATGATTTTGATGTGGAGTATTCCCAAATGGATACCCAACCTCAACAAAGGGTACCAGCAAGAAGGAAACGGGGTGCTATGCGGACTGCATCAAACACACCGAACTCTGCCACTGAACATGAGTGGAAAGCAGCATATGCCAACTCTCTGCCACTACCCAAGGCTCTACATGCTGATCTGATGAGTCTTTGTAAGGCCAAAGCAATCCCATCCTATTATCATGGGTTTTATGAGGTCCCTAACCTTTGTCGGGAATTCTGAGAGTCATGCACAAGAAAATGACAAGCGAGATGAGGAATAATAATTTTTTGTTCTAAGTTTATTGTATTAATTTTAAATTAAACAATCGTTGATTACTATAACATAGTTTCATTGACAAAACAAGAATAACAGTTCAAAGTGTGATTACCATACAAAACATATTCAATATTAACCAGAATAAAATGATAAGTTACCATAGAATAAAATTATAAGACAATGTTGCAATATTAAGCCTCGCTTGAAAGAACCGAGAATAAAATGACAAAGGACAATACAAACTGTTGACGCAATATTTTTTTTACTAATATCTTATTTTGCTAATATCTTTTTATTAATTAAAGTTATTAATTATATACTACATTTACGGAAATACAAAATAAATTAGCTTTCATTTGAGCCTTCTTGCTTCTGTTAAAGTCCAGTGATTGGCGAGCAATCAACAAAAATCAGTTTTTTATTTTTCCTGAAAAGTTAAGTTTTTGCAATTGTCATTTTATTCCCCGGGGACGGCGATATGTGGTGGTACCTACGTAAGAACTCTTTCTTGATGCAAAAATTCACATTCCGGATACGATCGTTGATGTCTTTTGATAAACTCTCGTAAATTAAATCAGTTTCGATCGATGGGGTATCAGGTCGATGGGTGGTACGGAACCTACTGCGTGAGTCCGACTCACACTTGACCGATTTTTTAACATACTTAATAATTGCATTTTATTTTTTTACACGTGTTAACTGTCTATATATGCGTAAAAATACTATAGATTTAACATGCTATAAAAATTCAAATAAGTTTCGGTTTCGGCCGAAACTGAGACCAAGACCGAAGGTTCGGTTTCGGTTTCGTCTGAAAATACTGTTTCGGTCGTACACTAATTATTATAACAAATGTATTTATAACTTCTTAGGTTTTTGCGATCACTACACATTATAATAAAACAATGTATTTATTTTAAGGCGCCTTTGTTGATTATCCCTAATTGCTTGACAATTAGCTCATGCATGTCAGGAGTGTGCTAAGTATCCAACTAGCAGTTGTTCTGACAATCGACAAGTTATCACTATCTATATTAGGAGGAAAGCACCACGTAATAGTATACTCAAGCCACTATTAGCCTGTTAGTGTGTAGGCAAGTACCTACTGCGTCTGTGAAGTAATACGAATACCATACTCGAACGTACCGTAGGCTCCAACCTTAGAGTAATAAGACATAGAGTGATAGATTCATTCAAAGTTCTGCTCAAATTTGAAGCACAAGAACAATCAATGTCTGACATACACACAGGCACACGAGATGTGCTCCATACAGTTCTCAATGGTGTGTGTATATAGTCCGCCAACCCGCACTAGGCCAGCGTGGTGGACTAAGGCCTTAGCCTTCTCGTACTGAGAAGAGGCCCGTGCCCAGCAGTGGGACAGTAATGGGCTGGTTATGTTATGTTGTGCACGAGAAATGAACGTAGCCTTTTTAGGCTAACTAAAAGTTGCTTCACTCCGCGTGCGACTACCGTGGTTCTAAGCCAAATTATTCAAAGGCGCCAACAGAAAAACAAAATTGAATCAATGTGAAGTAGTATTAGTGACGAAGCTAAAGGAACCCTCATTGTACGTTACTTTCCTTTAAAGTAACGTACAATGAGGGAGTTTTACTGAGTTTTTACATCTGAAAAAACTAGGCTTAGACTCGAATTTTAATTAAAACAAAGTGTAGGTATGACGGACTTGTAATTAATTGTAATATCTTTGTACACGATATCTTGTGGCGAATAAATGATTTGATTTGATTTGATTTTTGTAGTTTTTGTTTAGATTCAGCGAAAAGTATAGTTATTAAACTTATTCAATTCAATTAAATTTATTGTAGTATTGTGATGATTATTTTGTGGTCAGCACATTCAGCACACAATGTGCAAAAATGGTCCCTAAAAAGATAATTTGTGGTCACTAAAAGTGCCCTTCATACAACCACAGGACTGATAAATTAGATAAGGACGATAATGATTTATATATAAGAAGCAAATATATTGTAATTTCAATATAATGTTTCGTTGAAGTTCATATCGGTAAGTTGCATTCTTTAAATAATAATCCACTCAATAACTTTCTTTGTCTCTATTCGTTTATCAAATATAATGGTGCAGAAAAACGCTGCTTACTGACTCCCTATTATACTATTAAGTATAACTTCTTCTTCTTTGATTTTCAGACAAACTTACGCACTCGCGGGTTGTTAAAAATGCACTCCATAGCCGGATGGAAACTTGCACAACGGCCAAACTACAACACCAACAATGACAAAATTTACCCTTACTCCGAGACTCCCTTCTTAGGAGAGTACCACTTGGTCAAGATACCAGCTACCCTCAACGACCTGGTTGAACATGTCGACTACTGGGGCGAGGGCAAGATAGAAACCCAACACGGCAGAAGCGGTTTCTCAAACTGCTACAATGTCAATCATACGTACCAACTTGTGAGCAATGGTCCAGACCGGGACAGGAAAATACCGAACAGGATACCAGTCGTTAATTATACCAACTGTGACACCAGCAGCTATATCAAAGACAACTCGGTTAACACCGTCACTGTCATGGGAGCACCCATTAACAGCAGCTGTGCTAAAGATATCGTACGTATGGTAAACACTGAACACGGCAAAGTTGTCGCGTACGGATTTGACAGCAACTCGCAAGACATTCAAAATCTCATAACAGAATTGAAGAAAAAAGCTATTTTCCACTGTCCCAGTTATACGCTACCAGATGACCTTCAAGGCTTGACATTATTTGACAGTAACTTGGCTTTTCTGAATCTGCAAACGCTGAAAGACGAACTTTACAAGTACGTTATTAATGGTTCTTATGACAACGCTGTGAATTTGAGTAAAAACTTGGACAATGAAAGTGGTTCTGAAGTTATAAGCGATGTTGTTACGAAAATTATTAGTGGAGGTACGAATAACATCATGGTATACGCTTTTAAACTGTGGCACAGCGGAGGTAAAGATATTATCCGGAAGAATTTTCCTACGGCTTTTAAGCTTATCTTTGACGAAGACGTTGTGACTATAGTCAACAAGCAATACAACCAAGCTCTAAAACTAGATGTGAACACTGATTCTTATAATGACAGACTTGCTTGGGGTGATAGTACAGACAAAACTACCAGTAGAGTTAACTGGAAGGTTATTCCAACGTGGAACAATGATAACGTCACATTCGAACTGTACAATATTGATTGCAACATGTATTTAAAGTTGGATGTAAATGTGGACAGTTATGGAGACAGAAAAGTTTGGGGATCAAAAAATCACGATGAAACCAGACATAAATTTTCTTTGGAGCCTTTGATGAAAGATGGATCTCTTGTGTTTCTTATAATAAACTACCAATATAATCAAGGACTGAAATTGGATGCAAATGTAGATACTTTGGGAGATAGACTACTATGGGGGCATAATGGTGATGCGCACAATAATAATAAAGCTTTGAATTGGATTATTTCAGCAAATTCAAAGTCATGGGTTAAAGAAGTTATTGAAATATAACTGATGTTTCTCGACTGTAACCAGTGGCGGATTTACCAGCAGGCTGAGTAGGTTGGAGCCTAAAAAGTGCTCGGGCATCCGCGAGGATTTTTACGTTTGGTGGAAACTGATCCTAAGTGTGTCTGGCCGAATTGACTGTACGAGGAGTGGAAGTGGGCTCGTGATGTGTACTAATGTGTAGGCAATTAGGCATACGCCGCGCATTATAGGTATCGAATGTACGTACATTATTGTTTAAGTAGTAATAAGGCATACCTTACTCCGCCTTATAAGTAGAACATGACTGAGTTTTTATTTAGCTCAGAAATATACCCATAAATTCTTTCTTGTGCAATCTTAACTAAATCGTTGGATTGTAAAAATAATCTAGGAACTGACACTTGTAGATGCCGATAGGGGCTGCAAAATTTGAATTTCCTACTGGCGGCAAATGTGTAAATCCGCCACTGACAGTAACTGTTATTCTTGCTAAGATTTCGAAAGAAAATTCTTCTAATAATAAAACCAACTGAACTTGTTAACAATTTCATTTACTTTTCATCCTATATCCAATTAAAGCTATCATATAATTTAAACCAAACTTTGGCTGTCTAAAACCACATTAAAATTTGTTAAGCCATATTGGGGATAAATACTTAATTTAATAACACACTCCCAATCAAATACACATATGTTACCCCAAACGCATTTTTAAACTAAATTAGTTAAATCATTGATAATATATACAAGTTTGGGAAATAAAACTGCAACATTCACTGCCCGATTCTTTTGTAAAGTTATAGGTACACGCTGTGGTTTTGAACAGGTGAAATATTAGCCTGTATACAATTTAATGATACAAAGATCTGATTCTATTACAACGTTGAGATGGGCAAAGAAAAGGCTCCTGTTTTCCACTGTTGAGTAAACGGAAAGGACGACAACATAGAATACTTATGTATTAAAAGAATTTGTTGGAGGTCTCCGTCGGCTGCCCGTTTACCAAACAATGGATAAGGGACCGTATTATGAATTTTTAGAGCCATCAATGCCCCACTGTGAGAGAGAGACAGAGCTCCACAAACCGTATGGCACCATTCTCCTCGCACCACTAGAATGATTTTACTGCCCCAGGTACATGTAATTCTAATTTTCTATCATAACATAGCCATGGTAACGGTTTCTCCGCATTGCTCGATGGCTTGAAGCATCAAAAGGACCTGTTCGTCATCCACCGCAGGGTGGAACGTGAAGGCTAGGCGGAAGAAGTTCTTGTGATGACGCAGAGGGGAGTACGCTACCATTAGCTGGGAGTTCATTGTAAGGAGCTCCTTTATTTTTGGGGTTACCTGGAAAAAAAAATGTTCCTCGATTTGTGATATTTTCGATTTTCGTACTAGATTTATTGTTAGCCAACTTTCTCTTCACATTTCTTTCAGAATCTTATTTCAAACATATGGCATCTCATTGAAATCGAAAAATCCCAAACTACCGGAACTTCTTACTACTATAATAAGTATTTTTAGGGTCACAGTTGGTAGCAGTAGAGCTCCTTCTGAAAGAGCTCATCAGTGGAGCTACTACCACCACCACCCTATATCTGCCGCCAAACAGTAATGCTTGCATTGCTGTGTTCCTGTGTGAAGGGTGCCGGTGAAATTACAATCACATGAGACTATCCATTTTAAATATCAGTTTGGTGAACGCGATTTTGAATACTATTATGGCAACAGCCCAGGGTTTTGCAGTTTTTATGGGCAAAGGTAACCGCTTAACAATAGGTGCAACATTTTTCTCTTTTCATTATCCTATACGTACTACAAAAAAACCTTTTGTCCAACGTGTGTTTTAAAGTTTTTTCTTACCTTATGAATAATTTTCCACCACTGTTCATCGTGTTTTTTCCCTCTCATGAAGCTCGGTATGTACCAGAAGCACACATTAGGGCATTGCAGGACATCTGACACCAGTTTGAACCCTGGCCTCATTGCTACGCTCTCCATACAGAACTGTGCAGTTGTCATCGTCTGGTCTGCAAGCTTACAAAGACCGGAGTCTCCTCGGGCTTTCCACATCATCCATAGCTTGAAGGCATCGATCTGGAAAAAAAAATTGTACAACATTACTAGATTTGCACATTATTAAACTATTTCACGTTTCATTATCTACCAGAATTCTTGGTCTCCCCTCTTCCTAATTGTAAAAGAGTGTTAGGTATACTAATGTATCAAAAACTCGTTGGTCAGAGTCAATGATGCTGTTGTGTAGTAATTTTATTGTAACCTCGTCATTTGATAGTTAACTTCGTAATTTCAAAGTCGTTTTGAAGCAGGTCATCAATATAGGATGTGTAAGGCAGATGAGATTAACGTTTTAGTAAACTGGGTTATCATCTGCCTAACCTTTTCCCAACTATTTCGAAAACTGCTTTCAAACAAAAATGCTGCAATTTCTATCAACTATCCTAGGTCATCTAGATAAAGGACAATATATTTTACATAAATGTTGTTATTTTACCTCAATGTTGTTATTTTAACTAAGTATTGTTATTTTAACTAAGTATGGACTGCTGATCACGAGGTCGCTGGTTCGATTCCCACAGGACACAAATATTTGTGAGATGAACATAAGTGTTTGTGTTGATCTGGGTGTTTCATATGTATTATAAGTATGTATTTACAAAAGAAAGTATGTAAGTATTATATCCATTGTCTAGTACCCATAGTACAAGCTGTGCTTAGTTTAGGCACAGATAATATAATACTATACTAGTGTTTGGGACTAGATGGTGCTGTGTAAGATGTCCCAAAAAGATTTATTTATTTATTGTTATTTTAACTAATTATGTATTGTTACTTTAAGTTAGTTTTGTGTTTACTACCTACCTTCCTCCCACACTGCACGCTCTTGTCGCCCGTATCATAAGAAACGTCGTAGAACTTATCCTGCTGGAACAGGTACTGTGCTGCCGCAGAGTTGGCTTCGTGTAGCAGTCCCTTGTCTCGCACCAAGAACACGGAGCATTGCAGGGGAGCACCCGCCATCTTGTGAGGGTTCCAGGATATTGAGTTTGCCCTGAAAAATTGTAAGTAAGGAATCCGAAAATGGGTTTGATATTTAAAGAACTCTTCATTTATACAACAGAATTTATTTATATTCACAGACCAGTAAGCCTCAAGACGCCGCATGAACAAAGTTTTGAATGAGGACACAGTCTTAACATTAATGTTGGCGGGGTACAGGGGGCGGATGGCGCGTTATGATTGGTCGGCTCAAAATTTCGGTGTTATGGTTGCAATTATCAGATAAATCGATTGGTGCCGTTTGCTGACGCAGTGACGTCCCGATTGGTGGCGGGGCGTAAGATATGAAGTGCTACTGCATATTATGCTTCGTGACCAGTGGTATCCGGCTAATCGGCGTCTAGAGGCTTCCTGATCAGTAAATCGGTTTTTTTTATCGCGGACGTTTGTCTTTCACTAAAACCCCAAAAGGAATTTGGCAGTTGAAAAAAAATGTTAGTTACCTTTCAATGCCTTTTAATTTGGTCTTATATTTAGATGACAGCATTAAACTTCCTCCCCAGCAAGCCTGAAAACATTAAAAACTCAATAAGTTAATGAAAATGATCGTAATTCGGTAACTTGGTAAAAGTTGTATAGACAAGTGTGATAACAGTGGCTCAAGATTTATCTATTATTTTAACAACAACAACACATGACATAACATCGCGCCTGTATTTCCCCGAAGGGTTAGGCAGAGGTGTATAGTACAACACCCACATTTCGCCAGTTATGTTATAAGTCCCATGTAATAGGGGGCGAGCCTAATGCCATTAACCGCGCACAAATCCAGACTCCGGGCTGATACTATCTATTATTTTAATGACGTAATAATTATGGGACAGGTTAATGTCTAGAACAAAATTGACAAGAACGCTTCTTTACATTAAAACAAATCATCATCACATCATCATTTCCGCCGAAAGACGTCCACTGCTGGACATAGGCCTCCTCCAAGAATCACCACAACGACCGGTCCTGCGCTTTCCGCATCCAGCGGATTCACACGACCTTCACCAGGTCGTCGGTCCACCTTTTAGGGGGCCTACCCACACCGCGCCTTCCAGTACGCGGTCGCCACTTCAGAACTTTACTGCCCCATCGGCCATCCGTTTTGCGAGCAATATGTCCCGCCCACTGCCACTTAAGTTTCGCAATTCTTCGGGCCATGTCGGTTACTTTCAATTATAATAAACAAACTTACATCAACATGCATCCAAACACCATGTTTTTTGCACACATCAGCAACGGCGTTAATATCATCAATGGCACCCAACACGGTGGTCCCAGCCATGCCATTAACGAAAATGGGACATCTGCCAAGATCTGTCTCAGTCTGTATGGCTTCGTCTAGCTTGTCCACTAGCATCTGTCCCTTGTCGTTAGTCTGTATGATCCTGATACTGTCGGTGCCAAAGCCTAGCCAGTGAGCTGCCTTCTTTATGGAGTAGTGACTCTGAAAATATTGTAAAAACTCCATTAAATCTCAATTCTGAGTTATAAGTTTAGCACCTCTTTCTGCTATAGATTTCGTAAGAGCCGAGAGCCGAGTATGGTATGATATGAGGTAAACCGGCAACACATCATTTTGAATAGAAATGTCATTCTATCGAACTGGATTTAAAAGATTGTGATACAAACAAACCATACAACGACTCACAGTATCGTTACAATAATTAAATCAGAATTTCAAAAACTCACATCTATAGAAGTAAATATAACCATCTCAGGAAGATTCCTCATTCCTTTGGCCTTTATATCTGGAAACGCCTTATACCTTGCAGCTACAAGGCCATACAATATTGATATACTGCCTCCAGGACTAAAGATGCCATCACCATCGGGAATGCCGAAGAGTTTGAGTATGTGGCTCAACAGTCTCAGTTCTATCAGAGTAAATACTGGACCCACTTCAAAGGTATACCTGGAATAAAAAAAATATGTTTTAGTTTCTAAGGACAAGTTTTCTTCTTCTTCTTGATCACTGCCGATCGTGACTCCATTGAAGTTTGTCAACCGGCTACCTTCATTTGTTTCGATTAGCCGAAAGAACAAGTTTTACGTATCTATCATCATCCAAGCCTTTTGCTCTATCGGGTAGCGGTTGTCTTTCAGTCTCGACAGCTTCAGTTGGATATATCAGAATTTATGTTGGAAATTTCAACCCAACTGGGTAAGCTTGTATCCTCAGGTTACACTAAGCTGCAGGAAACATGTTCTGCGAACAGGGATGTCTGTTGGATGTGTACTAACGGTTTCCTTTCCAATACTTGGTTTGAGAAATTTGAGATTAAGATTAAACCATTCTATCTGCGCATTTCCATCATATTCATATTCATATTATTTATTTGCATTCCACATAGACCAGTAAGCCTCGCATTCCACAATGTACATTAGGTGGTAAACATAATGGCTTAATAGCTTGTCACAATTATGGACCCTGTAGGGCACAGCAAAATTCAATGCAATTAAAATTCATGTCATTATACACATAATCCAAATCTTAATTAGATAACAATAATTAATTTATATCAAAATTCATAAAGGGCGTCATACCTCAAATTTTAATACTTTCCTATCCATTTTACTGTCTGTGTCTACATTTGCGTAGGTAATAAAGGTGCAGTTAGATTTGAAAGTACAAACTAATCGTGTTTAACGAAAGTAGTATCGCGGTTTACGACTATTTAATGGCAAACTTAAGAAATTCTTGCTTGTCCACTAATATTGCACTCTCGGTGGATTTAGAAACTCTAACATAGGTGCTCATGCGTAGGTAGAGGTACTATACTATAACTGGTGTTTTCAAAGTATCAAACGGAATTCCTAATCTAGAAACTGTTTACCTAATTCTGTGATGGCGGCTGCAGACTGCTGCAGGTAAACTACTGGTTTGTATGAATCTACCTACCCATATGAAATTAATTCCGAGCACGGCGGCACTATCGCCTACAAATACGTATATATATATTATCTGTGCCTATACAAACCAATAGCCTGCCGTCTATAGCAGCCATCGGAATCATACCATAGCCGTAGGTTCTTGTCGATGAAAACGAAACAAGTTCAATGATTTCTGTATATTTACAGGACCCAAAGCTAATTAAATTGTAAGTCAAGAGCATCGGTTTTACCTAGACTTGCTGGTATATCTTTCATATCTTTCTTCATACAAAAAAAAAACTAATCTAAGCTTCCTAAATTTTTGCAAAAATTTCCCAATTATGGTATCTAAAACTACCATAACAATACCAATATCTATACCCACTGACTAGTATTACAAGCTTCAGAGAGCCAAGCTCCGGCCAGCCCATAAGGATCAGTGCCACAGAACAGCTGGTTCCTGAACGTCGCCTTGTGGGTCTTGACGCTGTACTTCAAAACTTCGCGCACACATTGTTCCAAGTCCTTGTCGCTTACTCCTTTTGTTACGTCGAGATCCAATATTGCCTGGAAAGAGAAGTAAAATTCTAATTAGATAGATCATTTGTAATCTTTTGCGACTAAGGGATTCACCAGACGATGGGCAGCAGCGTTCTCTGAGTATTTAACCAACCAACTGCAATCGCCAACCCGTCTGCCAAGCGTGGCGATTATTGGCATATCCCCCCAACATGCTTGGGGGAGGCCTATGTCCAGCAGTGGACGTCTTTCGGCTGAAATGATGATGATGATGATGAATCAGCTACCTTATTTAATAGGAGAAACATCGACTGCGCACATAATAAACTACAAATTCAAGTGAAGACCTACCTACTTGTTTACTTGTAAATGAAAATATCCTTTTTGGTACTATCCAAAAACTTCTAATATTAATTGGGCCTTTGCAACCGGGCAAAACGATAAAGACTTCTGAAGTAGAGCTTCCAATGAACCCACAGACCAGTAAGCCTCAATGAACCAGATTTAAACTGTCAAATGTCATAGCGAGTACACGCAAGAAGGAACATCAATAATTTTAAATCATTAGTTAGAGTTACATTCGGCAAAAAGCAGTAGCAATTAGCAAACTAAAAATTTATTTAGAAACTAGCCTATGCCCTGTGTAATTCAGTTTATCACAGACAGATGTTATCGTGTATCCTTCGGGAACTGTTTATTTTTCAGATATAAAAAGCTAAGCCTATTTAATCCGGATTATGGTATATTTGTGTGCCAAATTTCATCCAAATCCGATCAACGGTTGACGCGTGATTGATTAGCAAACATCCAAACATCTTCAAAAACTTTCACTTTCATAATATTAGTATGATAGAAATAAAACACAGCTCTTAATTAAAATATGTAAGGTAAGGTAATAAACTAGGGCCTGCTACTTATGAAATCATATGCAAGTACCTACCTATTGCAATTGCAACATTCAACCGATTCTGCAACACGGTTTTGCTGTAGAATCCACAAGGCAGGGCATACGCATTTGCATACCGGACTGACATTTTAATCAGGCCTTTATTCATGTCCTAATGTACACCGTATTATGTACTAACTGACGCCGCGGCTTTGCTCCAGTATATGTCGATAAAAAGTATCCTATGTTACAGAATCATCAATCATCAACTCAGCCTGTCGCAGTCCACTGCTGGACATAGGCCTCTTCCAAATTCCGCTACAACACTCGATCCTCTGCCTTCCGCATCCAGTCCCCCCAGCTACTTTCATCAAGTAAAATCAGGATACTGAGACTGACATATTGTTGTTTTCATATGTGGACACAAATATTTAGGTAATGAACATAAGTGTTTGTGTTGGTCTGGATGTTTCTTATGAATAAGGTATATATAAGTATGTATTTACAAAAAAAATATATAAGTTGGTAATTGTCTAGTACCCATAGTACAAGCTCTGCTAAGTTTGGGACTATATGATGCCGTGTAAAAATGTCCCGAATATTTATTTATCGATTCTAGATTTTTTTGAGTTGTAACTGTAAATCCTCACGTAGGTACGTACTTTATTTAACACAAGGAACATTATATGGCTCACCTCACCCAGACAGTAAACAGATTAATTAAAAATTATGTTGTGAACATGCTGTGAAGGTTATCTGATCTGCAGGGCGATTCAGAACCACACGATAACCAGTTGTCGACCGATTTGGTTTGTTGTCCCGTTTCGTCTGATGATTTACGCAACGAGACAAAAAGAGATAACAAACCGAATCGATCGACAACTGGTTATCGTGTGGTTCTGAATAGCGGGCCTGATAATGTAACATAGTAAATAATTGTGAGTAGGTTGTGTAAAATTCGTATAATCGCTAACATTTCCTACTACCTCATTAACGATATCTGTCGGTAATCCTCGTACTGATAATAATAGATTTTCTATTAAAAATCACTACAACAGAAGCTTTTAAACTTTCACGAATTTCACTCATATACTAGCTAACCTCGACGTTTCGACCAAGTTGCATTGGCCGTAGTCACAAGCAGACTAGACGTGGTAGCGACGTTAGTCGGGGTCTGCTCATGACCACGGCCAATGCACCATGGCCGAAACGTCGAGGTTAGTTAGTATATGAGTGAAATTCGTGAAAGTTTAAAAACTTAGGTCGTCGAGGTTAGTCAAATTTTTTGTTTTGTTTTGATTTCATTGTGCGCGAAAAGTCTTGTAAATATAGTTCAATATAATCACTACCATGTTTTTAAACTTGGTCTTCAGAACAGTGTTTGTTTACAGTGCTTGTGTTGTGTACCTATTATTATCACACCTAAATTTCTTCTTGGATTTTACAGAGTTACAGCGTAATTAAACTGCTTAGGTATATCCTCACGATTGCCAAGCCGCCTTTTAAAGTCGGGTGTCAAAAAGTGCATGTTTGCCGACCTACCTCCTTTAAAATGCGGTTTGGTCAAAGTCAACCAATACATATGTAGGTTGATAGACTAGGCAATGCTTTGAAAAATGTTTATTTGTGGAACCCGTCAAACTAACAGCGTGTGATGAACGGCCCGTGCGTCGTCAGGCGATACCTGTGAAGCCAATAAAATAAGGTATCGCTGCAAACAATGGCTTATATTTGCCATACTTGAACGGTTGTCGATCTTGATGGAGTATTTGATATACGACTCATGGTGATTGATGGTGGAAGAAGTATAATATTGTAAGTACATAGAAGAATAGTTCCTATACTATTCTATGTACTACTATATCAATGTATACAGGGTTATTTTTAATTCATGATTAAATTGTAATCAAACTTTTACTACGTTAAACACAATCCTCAACAGTATTTAATAATTATTATTATATTATATGTCAAACAACTACTCAATCATAATCCTAATAACAGTATTCAATTTTTAATATTATATTAACAACACTGGTAACACTTGAATTGGAAAACCGCCATTACTGCTTACGAAATAAAAGCGCTCTCAATGTCAAACTGTTACCACAGACATGCGTTCGACCGTACAATCATCCCTTAAAGTTTGTGTTGGTCTGGGTGTTTCTTATGTATTATAAGCAAGTATTTACAAAAAATAAATAAGTATATTAGTATTATATCCATTGTCTAGTACCCATAGCACAAGCTCTGCTTAGTTTGGGACTAGATGGTGTTGTGTAAAAATGTCCCAAAAAGTATTTAATAAGTATTTATTAATATTAAAGTTTTATTAATAAAATAAAAATCACCCTGTATACCACGGCTATAGTTGCTGAATTTTACAATATGTAGAAATTTCAATTTGTACCTTGCGTCATTATCGTAAAACTCAAATTGACATTTATCAACTGAAAATCACATAAATTCACAAATACCTCCAATTCCTTTGGATGTTTGAATCGTATCAACGGCACACTTTCCGACCTGTCTTCCTTCACCAAATTAAGCACTTTGTCTAAAAACGATGTCCCATTTGGCTCCATCGTTTATTCTGTATACCGCGCCAGTGCGTGTGCGCAATGCAATAGAGAGTGGTGGACTGAGCCGGCAATGGCCAATGGCAATGCAATTAAAATTACCTACATACCATTACATAGGTCAACCATGTTTATAACAACAAAAAGGTCATATTAGCATAAGAAATTCTATGATATTAGTTTACATGTAGTGTAGTACCTACGTTATTCTAAGCAATTAAAATCACAAATTAGTTGTTTACACAGACCGTTGACCCGGGAGGATAGATCGAAATAATAAATCACTATAATTGTCTCCTTATTGATAAATACTGGATCTGTGGTTATCACTCCAGACAAGCTGTAAGGTTGTAAATCAACAAAGTTTATAAACAATGACACGAACCTTGACAAACAACATGTTGCCACTTGGTCACCATTCATTGCCATTTCATGCGATGCTGTTTAGGACTAGGTATCTATACAATGTGTTATTGAAATAACTCAAAACCTCTTAAGGGTCATTGTACTCATCAGTATGAACATCTTTTACTATGGGACAAACTCTGAAATCACGAAAAAAATATCAGCTGTCACGAAAAAAATGTAGGGAACATTTTGTCGATTTATGTGAACAGATAAATCTACGCTTAAAATGGACGTTTTGGACGTTTAAAATCCCATTTAATATAATTATTTAAAAAGTTTTAAACAAAAAAAACCGGCCAAGTGTGAGTCGGACTCACGCAGTAAGGGTTCCGTACCACCCATGGACCTGATACCCCATAGAAACTGATTTAATTTACGAGAGTTTATCAAAAGACATCAACGACGACGCGAAATGTGAATTTTTGCATCTATTTCTTCCGTAGGTACCACCACATACATGTCTTTGTTTGTCCTGTTTTTAGTATTTGTTGCTAAACTACATAGTATGCACTATAATATGAACAAGTTTGACGCTGGTATATATTACCATTTTGAAGATAGAGCAGGAACAAAAACGTTGAAAAAAAATCGGGTTTTTTTAGGTTTCTTGTATGGGGACCCCCTTTGGTTTTAGACTTTATTTTGTTTTTAGTATTTACTCGTGATACACCTCATAGTAACACATATTCTTTGAAAATTTCAACTGGTTATCTATTACCGTTACAAAAATACAGCCCTGTGACAGACAGACGGACGGATGGATGGACGGACGGACAGCTTAGCGAGAGTAATAGGGTCCCGTTTGCACCCTTTGTGTACAGAACCCTAATTATATCGTCATCAAACGACATTATTATACTTACATCGTCATCAATCGTCATCGACTCACTGTAAACCAAAAAAAAATAACGATTTGTAAAACAAGTAACTAAACGTAGTGATTATATTCTCTTTGCAAGTAAAGATGACAGTAATGACAAAATCAAATTGTCATATTAATCAATCAAAGGTTCGTGTGCTTATAAAAATGTATGAAACCTGTGTATAAAATAAAATTAAATGAAAACAAGAAAGGATTTCCAACGAAGCCTTATAGATTGCTAATGAGTTAATGACAGTAGGTTAAGTGTTAAGTGACTGTACCAAATCATTCAGACACCCATCCAAAATTCACGTACATACTGCACCAACCAACCTACAAAAATGAATTTTCTCAAAACTAAGCAGCGTACCAGAAAAAACTCCACCAGTCTTATGGTCAGTACCGAAAAATGGCGAAACTACAGCCGAAGAATGTCACGACGAGGACAAGAGTTATTTGACGAAGATATAGATGAATATGAACCACAATACAAGGAAGTTAAAAACTGGGTAGAAGAACTATTCGAACGGAAAAGCGAAGCAGACAAAATTGACCAGGATGTTGAAATACAGCTGACCAAGAAACAGACCCTTATCCTATCAACTTTGGTCCCGGATGAAGTACTTTTGATGGAGAAGTAAATTTTATGATGTAATTTAAAATGTAGTCAGAAATACGGTTCTTAGATTCGTTTGTGTAGTACCACATAATTCAAACAATTACACGACGAGTTTTTCAAATTTTGTATTATTTTAATCTTTCGAGGCAGAAAAACTTAAGCGTCTAAGTACCTATAAGATATTTCTTAACATATTATTATAACCACCTTATCACTGTCTCAAGTATTATTATTATAGCCGTGACCTAATAAATTTCAGGTTTGATACATCAGACGCAAAACGTTTTGTCGGCGTACTCCTTATGGCTGATGTTTCCGGTTATACAGCTCTATCAGAACGATATAATAATACTGGCAAAGGTGGCACCTATAGACTGACTGCAACTCTGAATACATATCTTGGTTCACTCATAGAACTTATCTACGGCCATGGTGGTGATATCATCAAGTTCGCTGGTGATGCTTTCCTGGCGCTTTGGAAGACTGACAAACGATCTTTTTTGTGTCACACTATTCACACAGTAATAGCTTGCGCTTTAATTATTCAACATTCCTACGCAGTCTATGAAACAGATGTTAAAGTCAATTTAAAAGTGAAACTGGCGATATCTGCAGGCAATCTCATATTTGCGCCTATTGGCTCTGGGATAGATATGAGTTACATTATATTTGGGCTACCTGTTATCGAAGCTAAAGCTGCTGAAAGTGTATGTGCTTCAGGAGAAGTAAAACTAGCTCCTACCGCATGGGGACACTGTTACTCCAGAAATTACGATCACATTATACATGACAACGGTTTTGTTACAATAAAATCTATTCTCTATGATCCGCATGAAAGTAATGTAACGAAACCATTTGTAGGCTTTGGAAATATGGTAAGACAAATTAAAAAACCTTTCAGTGCTATTGAGAACCTTCCGGATTTTATACTGGACGCATCTAAAGGTTTAAGTGTTACAGATGCTTTAAAAAAAACTGAAGCTTTGAGTCTACGTAAAGCAATTCTAGTAGCTGAAGAAAAAAATATAGGATGTGAAATCCGGAAATTTATGATAAGACCCGTTCTAACTCAGGTTGACGCTCACCAGCCACTGGAGTATCTGACTGAAATGAGACAAGTTTCGATTTTATTCGTAACCCTTAAGCCGAGGGACTGTTCTATTTCACAATTAATTACAATTGTAAATAATTCTTACCAAATCACATGTGAAATAGTTTACAAATCCATGGGATGTGTGAACAAGATTATTCTTTTTGACAAGGATGTTATGATTTTAGTCGTATTTGGTTTGCGTGGCTTCAAACACGAATCTGAAGCCCAAGCTGCTCTAAAATGTGCGTACAGCATAAAAAAGGCTCTGGCTGCTCTCGACGGAGTCATGGAAGTATCAATTGGTCTAACAACAGGTCAAGTATACTGTGGGGTAGTAGGTCATCCTTTAAGAAGAGAATTTACTGTCATTGGTGCTATTGTCAATAAAGCAGCAAGACTTATGTGTGGCTTCCGAAATAAAATCACATGCGATGAAACAACTTTTGTCAAAAGTAAGATGTCTACTAATGGTTTTACACTACAACCATCAATTGAATTAAAAGGCATTGTAAAACCCGGAAAAATATACGAATACTCGGAAGAAATAAGAGTTAAAGAATTATATGATATACCAATGATTCCACCCCTTCTTAACCGAAGCGACGAAATAGATTATTTTGAATGTTGGCTGGAAGATAGTAAATTAGCTTATAGAGATTTCGATGCTTTGTTAATGGTGGGTGAATCGCGAATTGGAAAGAGTAGAATGTTGGAATGGATGGCACGCCATGCAAGGAATAGTGGATTTCGTGTATGTTCTCTAAACTTAACCTCTATACATTCTGCAACTGCATATTTAGCATTAAGTCAAATAATTAATCAAATACTTGAGCTTAAAGAACCCGTAGAAGGATTTGCTAAAGAAGAAAAAATTATACAATTATTAAAAATCTATTCTGACGATTTGTGTTATTTAAATAACATCATTAAGGTACGATTTGCTTATCATGAAGGAGTCCGTTCTTTAGATGAAACTAAACGAAAAGAAAAAGCAAAAGGAATGTTCGAGAAGTTAATAAAATCATTAACAGAAACTATTGTAATATTTTTAGATGATTTACAAAATCTGGACTCATTTTCCTGGGAATTTATATCACTGATGTTCAGCTCAATGAAAATATTTGTAGTGCTATCTGTCACACGCGGTAAATTTAGTGCTGTTCACAATTGGTTGTACAGTGTATTTATAAATAATAATGTCAGAAAAATGTCCTTAGGGCCGTTAGATTCCGATTGGATTCCTGCCTTAGCTTGTCAAATATTAGATGTAGACGGCGTCTCGAATGACTTGTGTATCGTTTTGCAAAGTAAATGTAAAGGCATGCCAGGCCTCGTTGAGAGCTTCATAATCCATTTATTTTCAACTGGTGCCCTCGAAATAAGAAGAATTCAAGACACCGAAATAGATGACTGGGAAGAAGCGGATTTACAGTTTCCAGACCCCGCTCTGCTACACCCACAGGCTTTGGATGCTATTAATCAAAGCGCTCTTGATAAACTAATACAAGATGACTCCAAAGGAGACATAGGTATATGTATAGTCATTGATAAAGAAGAGCTAAACACGAATATAAATGTCCATAATTTAGATGCATTAATTATGATGCAAATTGACTCTTTAACGCCGTATCAACAGTTGTTATTGAAAATCGCATCCGTGATCGGCAATGTAATACCACGAGATCTTTTAGAAAATATCATGTATGAAAACAATGTCATGGTTACAGCAAAAGCAGTTAAAAGACTGTTTGCTTTACGAATACTATCCTGTGCAAACGCCGATTGTCTAAGTAAATTTGGTCGCAGAGGAACCTCTACATTAACCATATTGTCAAACACCTCATCTTATAACCCAAATCTTATTTGCGAATGTTGTTTCGAATATGATGCAGAAGCCTGTCAAAATCTACCAAAGTACGCATTTTGCAAATTAATGAGATTCAAAAGTACAAACTCAAGAAAAACATGTTACGAATTATTACCAATGAATCAGAAAAAAGAATTCCACACACGTATTGTAAATTACTTAGAAATTAATAAACAAAAATGTACAAATTGCGGTGGAACAGTTATGGTAGTACAGTCAATGATAAGTTTAGGCGAAGAAGCCAATATAAAAAATACCACCTCATTAAACTCAATGGATAATAAGATAGCTGGAGATGAAAGTTCAGACGATGAATCGGAAGACCGAATAATCTTACAAAGGTTATCTTCATCTAAAATGCGAAGTTCTGTTAACTTACAGAAAGCAAAATCACAATCTACAACTCTCTCAAAAGAAGATTTAAAACTAACAAAAGCATCTAGTGAAATAATGCCACCCAATGCTACAGCAGACAGCACGACTTATGAAAAGAGGAGTTCCCAATTTACACCAATTTTAAAATCAGGAGTCAGTGATGATCAAGCTGTTACTGCTCCAGCATCCAGCAGCCACAGATCAAGTAAAAAAGTAACCATGACTAACTTTTCTGATCTTCAAAAGAAAATCTCAGAAGAATTCGAAAAGTCCAAGATTTTTGATATGCTTCGCGAGGTTACAGAAGCGGATGATCCTGGTGACTGGCAGAATCTAGGCATTGTTGATAGTCAAGAAAATATAGAAGATATAAGACATGATAAAATTAAAAAAACTTTTAGTGTGAAAATAGAAAAGGATGTTTCTTCCACTAATTATGCCAAATGCACTTGTGCAGAATTGAATATAACTATTTGCGAACAAGTCGTCTACCATGCACAACATGCAGATTTAAAATCAAAAGCTATTGAATTCCTTATCAAGTACTCTTATTTGTGTGTCCTGAGTAATAATATTGAAAATATATTACCAAAACTTGATGAAGCCGAGAACATGAGTCAATCACTTCACGACGTAGATTCATTTGAAAAGAAACGATATTTAGGAAAAATATATTCCATAAGAGCGGCCGCATGCATGATGATGGGAAAACTTGCTGCAGCTAAATTAGAGACTGAGCAAGCAACAGACATTTATCATATAAATATACACAAAGTACCCGAGTATTTAAAATTAAAAAATATAGCGAAGGCCTTTCAAATTCAAAGACAAAAGCAACGATTGCATAAAACAATACTGAAAGCGGACTCTGTGTTTTGTTTGAACATAGCAACCATATTATATTCCATGCTAGGAGATGAAAGAATATCAAGGATGACAGCACTACGTGCTCTAAACATTGTTCAAACTGTAGAATGTTCCGTGATAAATATATGTGACACTTATTGTAATGCTTTACAAGTAGAACTGGATCGTGGTACACCGGAAGCTACATTAGAAATTGAACAAATGGCAGCCCACTCTTTAAAAAAACTTCCAAACCCAATACAGGCTAATGAACTTTTCGCTGTTGGGAAACTTTTTATGGCAACCTTCCGCGCTCGGATGGCGAGAGGTCAACTGGCACCAACTATACGTTCTGGCTTCCGTGCATTAACTGTTAGTCGTTTCTTGCAAGCTGAAGATGTATCTTTGGAGTTAATACCAGACTTATTTTACATTCTACTTACCCGTCGACGAATAGAAGAATCTATCGATATCTTACAATTTGCCTTGCGTACAGGTCAAGATCATATGTCATATGATAGTGAGACGTGGTATCATGCGCTGTGCATGGACATGATACTGGATGCAGGATTTCAACTGGAATCTCCACAAGATATAAGCCAGTTTGCCGAATATGCAATAAGTAGAGGTAAAACTGCTGGGCCAAGTCGACGGCGTCTGGTAGTAGGGCTGT
Organism: Asteroscopus sphinx; assembly: GCA_949699075.1. NCBI lineage: Eukaryota > Metazoa > Arthropoda > Insecta > Lepidoptera > Noctuidae > Asteroscopus > Asteroscopus sphinx. The sequence goes on along the minus strand of OX453022.1, from coordinate 10,657,987 downwards.
GGACCTATTGGCTCAGAGCAGATTCAGAAAGGAAGGCAAAACGATTCGAGTCAGAAGCTCTAAGTTGGGCATCACATGAAGACGATGGTTCAATGACTACCCTTTTAAGTGCAATGAGACTCGCAGAAGGAATGCTAGAGAGTTTAGCACGGAAAGTGGACGATTTGCGCAAGGTAACCATATTTAAAGATTTTTTTTTTTGTATTTTTAGCTTACTACAGTACGCGCCATAGAAATCTAATTAAAGGTAATGGTAATGGTAAAGGCCAACGCGCACTGCATTGTGGTTGGCGGTCATTAGCTCCTCGCGCGTGCAGGTGACAGGGCACGCGGTACAAGATAGAAGGTGAGCCATTGTTTGCGGAGTGACGCCGCACTCACACTAGACATCCAAACCATCCGTGAACCCCATTTTTGGAGATTATCTTTGCTTCTGCCAACTTGGGTCCGAAGTCTATTTAAGGATTTCCAAGTTGACCACGGGAGTACATGCCCAGGTCCATCCAAATTTGACAAAATTTGCCATCGACTCGCTAAGAAGAAGAATGATAAAGGCGCGTGTACTTGTCGCCGCGTACTGATGATGTCTTTTAGGACACCAGTGCGCGAACCGTATGCTTGACCATCAGTGCTGTTTTGGACGCAGTCACTAAAATTGTATTTTGCAGCATATCTAGCAGCGGATTTTTTTTGGCTTAATTTATTTTGCATTGAATTCAAGATAAATGGTGGGCGTGATTGCGTATTTATGTGTTGGTGGCGGAAAACCGGCGACATGCGTTCCCGTAGTAAAAGACGGTAGATAACATTTATACCACCTTAATATTTAGATTTCTATGGTACGCGCAATCTAACTTGGGTTGTCACAAAACCGTCGCAGTAATCATTTAATGGGTGTCAGTTGAAGGCGGGAAGCGGGGAAACCTGAGCAGTGCCTAAATTCACTCCGGCCAAGTTAAATTGCTTGAACTGTACATAACGTTTACCACAACAAAATGAGCGCGTCGCAAAAAACAAGTTTTCACTTCTATAGTGTCACCAGTCACACACACTGCTATTAGTCAACACTTCAGCCGAAAGACGTCCACTGCTGGACATAGCCGTCCCCCGAGCATCAAGCCACAACGACCGGTCCTGCAGCTTTCCGCATCCAGCGGATTCCCGCGACCTTCACCAGGTCGTCGGTCCACCTTGTTGCTTGTCCACTGCTATTAGTAATCATACAAATTATTCCCCATTAGGTAGTGGACCTTATGGAGCTACGTTCGATAGCGGACAGAGAACTTGCTAGATTGGAGAATGACGCCCGTCTATTGCGCGCTTTATATCCTCGCTGGTGTTTGCTAAGAGCCAACTCGTCTATGCTGTCTGGCCGACATGCAGTAGCCAATGGGTTTTTCAATCAAGTAAGAACATATCTACGTAATTTCTTTGGGATAGTAACAAATAAGAGAACTACTACATGCAAATGCAATAAACTTACCTTAAGTAGTTGTAGCAAACTAACTAGTTTAGAGATACCTATGTCCAGCAGCAGACTACTATAGGCTGATAATATTTAATAGACTACCTCGTCAGTCTTGTGTACGAAAGCGCGACTGCTGAGCGTGGGGTCCTGTTTTCAATTCCTAGGTCAGGCATAGTGTTATTGGGCTTTTCATTGGGAAATTTCATAGAAATCTTAATGATAAGGTAATAGAAATGTTATCTACTGTCTTTTAATACCGGAACACGTGTCGCCGGTTTGCCACTACCAACACTTATGTACAGGACGACACAAAAATAAAGGCGCGCTGTCAATCTTCGTTCGCGCATACATGAAAAGACGATAAACGAAAACACCCGAAGCATTAAAAAATATAATCAACCTTATGGTACGTTAGTACTATTAGATATTCTGTGCTTATGCAATGACCATAAGGTGTTAAAATTGATTGCCGTGACGTCTTTTTCTATTTCGCTCACACGCTTCCGTACTCTAGCGGCAGCGGCTGAAAAGTTGTTCGATAGCATTCCCTGAATGTACGACCACGCATTTCTGATAGACGTTGTATAATACTTACAACATTCAACCACAAATCAATGGTTTATTGGTGCGTAGCGATGGTGTTTTCTGATTGGCTAACCTTAGTGGTGATTCACCGGAAAGTTTGCTGATAGTACCTACATGTATTACATTTTCATTACAGCCATTCCAACCTGAAATAAGAAACCCCAGGAAATTACTTTCAACACATAATAATTTATAATAAGTTTACCTTATTCACAGGCTTCAGAAGAAGCAAGGAAGATGAACAACCGGCTCGAAGAAGCCATGGCTCACGCCACCAGCTCCAACTCGGTGTTTTGGATTCAAAATGCACGCATGGGGCAGTTCGTTCATTGGCGCGAAGGTGCCGAACATGCCCGTGCTTCCTGGCACAAGATCATGTACAGAATTACTACAACTAGACGATAAATTCAACTGTTTTTTTTTTGAAGTCTACAATTTCATCAATCAATATTTTTTATAGCCCGCAGTTTGTTACTCTGAAATGTAGGTAGGTATACCAGATTTCTATAACCGTAATTTAAATGTACCTATACAACAAAATCCCTTGGGAGTGTTCAAACAATAAATAAGCTTGAAACATTTTTACATAAACCGTTTTTTATTATCCCGCCAATTTAATATTTTTATAATCAGTTTCCAAAAGTTTGACCAACACCGTAGATAGAGAATCTATTTAAAAGTGCCGCGTGTGTAACTCTTTACGGCCAAAATTAATATCCTATCTATCCACGATTTACCCTACTAGCGATAGAAATTTGACATATTTTGTATGGAGCTTATGTCAAACTTCTATCTATATATTTATAGCAGCGTAGGGCGCCCCCCTGCCAGGTGGACCGACGACCTAAAGAACGTGGCTGGGGGGGACTGGATGCGGAAGGCAGAGGACCGAGCGTTGTGGCGCAACTTGGGAGAGGCCTATGTCCAGCAGTGGACTGCGATAGGCTGAGTTGATTATGTCAAATTTCTATCTCTAGTAGGGTAAATCGTGGATAGATTGGATATTAATTTTGGCCGATAGTCTTTACGGCTATAATTAATATCCAATCTATCCACGATTTGCCCGACTAGAGATAGGCATTTCTATCTCTAGTAGGGTAAGTCGTGGATAGATTGGATATTAATTTAGGTCGTAAGTCTTTACTGAAACGACTCGTCGTTTCAGCACTTAAGTGCGATAGTATCGATTGTTTGAAATCAAGCAATACTATTGATACTATCGTGCTATCGTTTAGATAGTATTGCAATAATTACAACTATCGGAGTTCATTGTCGTCATTTTTACATTAAATTTATCTTTATAGAAAGTTTATTTTCCTGGCTTGTGTATTGGGATAGAATATATACTAACGACAAGAAGCGACACTTAAACATGTGTGCTCGTAAAATTGCTCGCGGCAACATGTGCGGGCCGGGGCAAGCGCGGTGACCGTGCGCGGTACGCGGCGTGTGGAACGGGCTGTCTCTCGGCTGCCCCAGCTAATATATTGCATGTAAACGCGCTCCCTCAAGGTCACCGGCGAGCGAGCTCACACGTACAGGGTAGTGTCAGTCACCGCTGTGGTATACTGTAAGGGTGTACCTACTTAACCATTTCTTTAATAATCTTATACATCAATACTATCTAAAAACGATAGCACTATCCAACAGCAGTCTGTTGTCTGTTGTTGTTGTTGTTGTGTGTTTTTTAATGCCAATGCATTGGATAGTATCGAACTATTGTTACGATACTATCGATAGTATCGATAATATTGCATGATTTCGAACAATCGATAGTATCGTAATAATATATAGTTTGATGCCATGATAGTATTTTTGGATACCTGCAAATAGATAGTATCGATACTACCGATAGTATGTCTGATTTCAGGGGGGGACTATCGATAGATCGATTGTCGATTTTTATGAACACTACATTCATCACATCACATGAGATTACATGGTGCGTATATGAAGTTTTCTTTATTATCATAGATAGACGGTTTTTTTTATCAATATCTAAGCGATGTAAAAATATATCAGAAAGTATTTATGATTTTTAATTCCAATCTTACTACGAAATAATTAATTACAGCTGAATAACTGATGTTTAATAAAAAAAACCGGCCAAGTGCGAGTCGGACTCGCGCAGTAAGGGTTCCGTACCTCTCAACGACCTGATACCCCATAAAAACTGATTTAATTTACGAGAGTTTATCAAAAGACATCAACGCACAGTACGCGAAATATGAATTTTTGCATGTCTTTCTTACGCAGGTACCACCACATTTGTCTATGTTTGTCTTATTTTTAGTATTTGTTGCTCAACTACATAATATGCACTATATTCTGACCAAGTTTGACGCTTGTATATATTACCGTTTTGAAGATAGAGCAGGAACAAAAACGTTGATAAAAATGCATGTTTTTTGAGGTTTCTTGTATGGGGACCCCCTTAAGTTTTAGACTTTTTATTTTTAGTATTTGTCTTGATAGGTACCATAGCTTATTTTTAAACAGTTTATAGTAAAAGATAACTGAGATCTAGGACGTTAAAATACCAATTATTAGCGCTTAACCAACGTGGCGGCAAAGAATGGTTTTAGACTTTTTTTTTTTGTTTTTAGTATTTGTTGTGATACACCTCATAGCAACACAATTTCTGAGAAAATTTCGACCGGCTACCTATTTCCGTTCAAAAGATACAGCCCTGTGACAGACGGACGGACGGACAGACGGACAGATGGACGGACGGACGGACGGACAGCGTAGCGAGAGTAATAGGGTCCCGTTTGGCACCCTTCGGGTACGGAACCCTAATAAAATTATGAAAGTAGGTACGGTCGACTGTACGTCAGTGGTAACAGTTTGACGTTGACAGCGCCTTTATGTCGTAAGCAGTAAGGGCGGATTTCTAATTCAAGTGTTACCACTGTCATGCAGTCGACTGTACTAGATTCTGTACTAAGAAAAGCTAGCTTTGTAAACACCCATTTGTCAAAATAATTGACAATATGACGTGACCAGTGTTGCCACCTTGGTGATTTTACCACTAAAACTGGTGGTTTGGAACCACCTGTTGGTAGGAAAAAACTGTGTCTGGGGGCTAGTGAGGGGTGTGTGGGGCTTTCTTGTGCATTTCAAGTCCATCCAATGGTTGTCTGTAATAAATTGCTTTAAGCGATAAGACCGCCAATTGTTAGTACTGTGCTCATGTTTGTTATAACTTTATTTTTATGGTGTTTGAACAATAAAGTATACTCTATCTATCTAGTGGTTTTTTTTTTTGTGGGATCAAAACATTGCACTCGGTAAATTACTCAAACCAAATATACCGAAATTATAAAAAAACTATAACTATTGTACATAATAGACAACTCTTCATTCAAAATATTATGCTGCGCAAACATTCCCTTCTTAATTATAATCTTATCATCTTTGAGGGTAAGCGACGTAAACATGCAGTTTGTCCGACGCTACGGTTCAATACAACTTTTTCTCACAGACACTGGCTTTCTTGGCAATTATTTGTACCTATAACAAACTTAATGAAATATTATCAATTTACGCCCTATCCAAACAACTGTGCAAAAAGACTTTCAACTTGGCTACAAAAGTTGGATTATGAGGCCACGGAGCAATTGCTTATTGTTCCTTCTTAAAAATTCTGAACACAAAACCAAGAATATCAATAATAACACAATTGACACGCCCTACACACAAACACACACGCATACATCCTACAATCAGCGTCTCACACACCCACACCTCCATGCACAGCCCACCTTACACACATCCACACATAACGAACTCCACACCTACATACACACCCATGTTTTTTCTAACACCGCATGTTTGTTTTTATAAAAAATGTCTTTTATTTATTTATTAATATCTCGATATGACCACAAATTGCAAGTTACTAAAAATTTGGGGTGAGGGCCTGGGGATCCGTCACGCAGGGTATCCTAGTATGGACTCCAGTCTCTCACAAAGAATCGTAATTTAATACTAGTGTATATCATTAATAATTACATAATGTCAATCAAATTTATCATTGTGAACCTTTGTGAAGAGAAAATAAAGACTACGAATTATAATATTGCACTTGGTAAGTTACTTATTACGAAATAACGAACTAGGTCATTTCAGATGGAACGAAACGCTTTTAAGATTTATTTCCATGTTCTAGAATAAAACGCCATTTGATTTATTTCCAAACCATGTTCTACTACTTTGGTTAAAGGTGTGGTGAAGAGTGGTCATGCAGTTATTATAAAACGAACTTTCCCTGCAGCAATTCATTATTAATTGCAAAATATTTTATTCTCATTTATATAAGGTTAGTCTGGAAAAGGCAGTCTTGTCATTATATTTTTTTTTTGCTTATTTTTTCATTAAAAATGTTGTTCTTTGTCTTACCAAATTATTAATTTATTTATGGGACAAAATTTCTCTATATGTTTTATTATGTCCAGCAGTGGACGTCTTTCGGCTGAAATGATGATGATGACATATTTTTCATACAATATTATAATTAGCGGTTGTTTTAGTGGTTTCATAATATACCCTAAAAAAACTGGTGGTTTTCTGGTGGTTTTAAGAGCTCCAACTACTAGTGGGCTAGCCAAAGAGCATATAACCACTACAAATAGTTTGTTGGCAACACTGGACGTGACGTTTGTTTGTTGTCATCGTGTCGGTGATAACGAGACGAGAGATAAGGAAACTTTTTATCAACTATTAACTTGTGTTAGTACTACTCACAGACTACTAGGGGATACGTACTACTAGTAGTAGTACTTAAGTAGCTGCACCAACTACAGTGATAAAAATGACGGATAAAAATATAGTGTTCGTCGGAATAATCGCCACTTCAAGTTCTCTAAACAATCTGTATATTAACTCCGGATATATTGCTGTTCAAAATGGAAAGGTAACGATAAACTTTATCAAACTTACTCACTTACTGAGGAAACTACAAAGGTTATCTTGGATAATATGTCTTGAATCATAACCTAGTAATATTTTTAATTTTCTTTCTTTTATTGAATAAAAACTTTGTTTTCTGACTTTTTCTTGTTAGTTTATTTATTTATTTTCCAGATCACAAAAAAAGGTTCCAGTGAAGAGTTTGAAGAACTTCAAAAAGCTGGAGAACTTTCCGCTTTCAAAATAATAAAGCTAAACCCGGATCAGTTTCTCATACCAGGTTTTGTAGACTGCCACACACATGCACCTCAATTCCCTAATATTGGACTGGGTCTGGACCGACCACTGTTAGAATGGTTAGCAAAGTATACATTCCCTTTAGAGAAGAAATACAGTGATACAGAGTTTGCAGCTAAGGTTTATGACCGGGTTGTGGTAAGTAACTTTAAAAATGTTTTTTTTTATGCAATAAAAGTAGGAATTGTCATTTTATCTGCCTGTTGCCGTAAAAAACTAGTTTCATACCAACAGGCTTAACAGATCTCACAGTAATAGACATATTATAATGCTATGCATAATTATTTTTAAATTGGGGCCACCATATAAATAATATTTTTTATATTTTAATTTATGTATATGATTTGTTTCAAATTTGCAGCAAAGGCTACTCAATAATGGAACTACTACAGCTTGCTATTTTGGATCTCTGCATACTGAAGGAACACTTGAACTTGTTAAAAGTGCCATCAAGCACCACCAGAGGGCGCTTATAGGCAAAGTGAGCATGAACAAGGAGAATGATGCTGGATACTACAATGACACCAAAAAAGAATTGGCTGAAGTGGAAACATTTGTCAAAAATGTTATTTCTTACCAGGTTTGTGACCAGATGTAGCCTAAGACTAACCTTTTTGATCTACTCCTAACCAAATTTGATCTAGGCAATTCAGAATTTGTCTTGGATAGTGTGGAGTAATAGGCATGTTATAGTTATAGTTAGTTATTTATTTGTTAAACTTGGACTAGATTACATTTTAGCACAGGCTTACAATTTAAGTACTTATTTAATCTAGTTAAGGGTAGAGTACTGTTCTCCTAGATAGGCCACAAAGTAACCTGTGTTAAGGAGAGACAGTTCAGATCCCCTATCAATATGGAAGGATTATAGCACATGTTATACATTCCGAGTTTATAAATAATAATAAAAAGAAAAATAAAAACAAGCAAACAAAAGGTAAGTACAAACATTTCTAAAATTAATAGGCATTGTGTGTTAGTGTGAGTGTGTGTTAGGGGGGTGGGTCGTGTGTGTTTATGTGTTTTACATGAGTGTGTGTTAGGGGTGGGTCGTGTGTGTTTATGTGTGTTACATGAGTGTGTGTTCACTTATTCAGGTACTCTTCAGTTTCGGCATAGTTAAGGGATTAAAGGTATAAGCAGACAGTCTGAAGTTGTTTGAAGGCAATGTTAGAGCATCTATTTTGCCACTGTTTTTGGAGGGCTTCAAACTCCCTTTATTTAAAACATTGTGGCTATGATACAATTGTAAACTGGTCTAGGCAAAAAACACCAAGACCGGTGTTCATCAACGTTAATTCTCAGATTAATCAGCCGATTACTCAAAAAATGTGCTGGAATTGTGGGTAAACCGTCATTTAACCAACAAATTATTGTTGGTGAAATCAAGCCTTAATCTATAAACATTTAATCGTCATGTCAATTTATTTCAGAATGAGCTGGTAGAACCAGTGGTAACTCCAAGATTTGCAGTCAGTTGTGATAAAGAGCTAATGGATGGTCTGTCAAAAATAGCTAAAAAATATGACTGCAGAATACAGGTACACACAATATCAATAAGTTTAAGTAATGTCTAGGTTCCTAAAGGTTCTACAAAAAAATATTGAATATTGCATAATCTAAAAACAAATTAAGTGGCATTTCTAAAAACTAACTAAATTATCTAAATCTTGGGAGATATTTATTTATTTATTAGCCTTTTATCAGAAATAGTAACACTTAATAAAAATATTTACATCTACCATAACCAGTTGTAAATTTTCTGTGTGCCTCTGGACAAAGGCCTCCCCTAGCAAGCGTCTTTCAGTCTATGTACTTGTGCACGCTAACTACCTACCGACCCTGGACGGCCCAAATTCAGTGGGATTTTCATATTCATATATAAAAAAGTACTCTGTGAGTAGGATGCCGACAACCGCGTGGCGCACACGTACAGTCTAACAAAGCAATTGGTATACAGGGTAGAGAGATATAAATGAAGTTTTCTCAGATGATTATGGATGTTTTCGAGTGAAATATCATTTTAATAATGGACAAAGTTAAACTGTATTTATACAAAACCCTAATCAAACTATTCTATAATAACTTCCTGAGAAATCTTCATCCATATCTGGCGACCCTGTATACTAATTGCTTTGTTAGACTGTATTCAGCTACTTCAGACTGACGCACGTAGCTACTTCGTAATCAGTGTTTAAATGGCTTCTGGTAGTTAATGTGTAGTAGATGGATGTAAATCAAGCAGGAGAAATAAAAACCGTTTTCATTTTTCATTTACCTGCTGATGAAGAAAGCTGATTACTAAAATAATTGTTTTCGTTGAGTAATCATTATTTCTATAATGGTAGTTAAGCTTGCGTGTTTTGTGAATTTACTTATGATAATAGATGCACGCTACTCATGTATAAAAACAACTTCAATTACATACTATAAGTATAATAAGTATACAGAGAAATATTATATAATTTGTCCAATAATAAAAAAAGAAATAAAAGTTAAATCGGCTTACAGGGAAGTAAAATATGGTGTACTGCAAGGCAGCATTTTGGGACCACTACTATTTCTAGTGTATATCAATGATTATCTGTGTCATTTCCGATGGTTTTGTTCGCAGATGATAGTACTGCAATATTCTCTAACAAAAATTATTTTATGCTTGAAACTGACATAAATAAAACATTGGTAGATATTACTGAATGGCTTAAAATTAATAACCTTATTATCAATTTAAATAAAACGAATATTATGGTATTCAAAAACAGGATCACCTATTCTACACCGCTTAATATAAACTACTTAGGAAATGCGGTGAAAGAAGTAGATGTCACAAAATTTCTAGGCTTAAATATAGATTGTAACCTAAACTGGAAGGTACACGTTGAGGCAGTTTGCACTAAATTGAATCAGTTTTCCTATGCTCTCTATATGCTTGCAAAAACTGTTAATGTTTCTACAGTAATAGTGGCATATCATGCTTATGTGGTATCTGCATTGAGATATGGATTGATTTTTTGGGGAAATTCCACAGAAAGAGAGACTGTTTTTAAATCCCAAAAGAAATGTATCAGGGCAATCTGTAAAATACAATCAACTGAAAGCTGTAAACCATGTTTCAAGGCTTTAAATATTTTGACTTTACCATGCTTATACATTTAACGAATGCGTTGTGTTTGTTCGTTGTAATATTCACCTATATGAAAGGTATCGTAGTATCCGTTACAGTAATAAAGTCTGGGGACTGCCAAGTAAAACTACACTTTTAAGTCAAAGTGTGTTCTGCATGGCTCCCAAGTTGTACAACAAATTACCTAATGCAATTATAGACATTCAAAGCATGTCATTATTTAAATGTAAGGTCAAAGGGTATTTGATACAGAAGGCCTACTATAGTAACTTCTTAAGTTTTCGCGATCACTACACATTATAATAAAACAAAGTTTAACCGGATTAAATCGCGTATATTATTTAAATTGGTTTCCCTGACGTTTCGAAAGCTTTGCAGCATTTCGTGGTCGCAGGTAGACTAAGATGACAAGCGTCTTTACAAATATTTCAAAAAAAAAAAAAAAAAAAATTTTAATCTACCGTACAATATTATTAATTAAAATCGTTTCGATGCACGCAGTAATCACTCACAATATCATTATCTTTTACAGTGTTGCGTGCTGTTTGGGACTTGATTATTTTTAGGACTGGGTTCCAAACAGGTGGTAGCTGCCAACCATCTTCTCTATTAAAATTAGGATGTTTTTTAATTTCAATAGCCTCACGGAGCATTCTAGGTACATATCGGTTTCAGTTAGGTATGTTTAAAAGCAATCGGGTATTTTGGTTTTGTTAATTACACATGAACATAACAATCATAACTTATGTACTGTTAGTTTCGGTATTTTCGTTATGTGTCTGTTTGCCTGTCTAACGGTTCGCGTAGACAACTACAGCAACTAGAATCGACTATTCACAAGCGACCGTCATCATCATCATTCATTTTTTCACCCGAAAGACGTCCACTGCTGGACATAAGCCTCCCCCAAGCATAGCCACAACGACCGGTCCTGTGCCTTCCGCATCCAGCGGATTCCCGCGACCTTCACCAGGTCGTCGGTCCACCTTGTGGGGGGCCTACCCACGCTGCGCCTTCCAGTACGCGGTCGCCACTCCAGAACTTTACTGCCCCATCGGCCATCCGTTCTGCGAGCAATGTGCCCCGCCCACTGCCACTTAAGTTTGGCAATTCTTCGGGCTATGTCGGTTACTTTCGTTCTCCTGCGAATCTCCTCATTTCTGATTCAATCACGCAGGGACACTCAGAGCATAGCCCTCTCCATTGCCCTTTGAGTGACTTTGAGCCTTCTTATCAGGACTGTAAGTCAAGCGACTGTAAATAGGTCTATTTGAATAAATACCAATTTGAATTAGAAATTTTATTTAGGTACCTAAATATTGTGTACTCATATTTTTATAGAAAGATGCAGCCCTAAAGTTATTGCGATTGCTGCAAGGTCACGCGGTCGCACGCAATTGCAGCGCAATAATAACTTTATGCTCGACCTTTTAGGTACATTTTCGCACGCAGCGGTCGGCGACGTGAAAGAGTAGGCTATTAAAGCAGTATGTATGAGATTTTACAGAGTGCAATATCTGTTATGTAAGTAACTAATAAGTAATCTGTGCCCCCCATTAGAGAAGACTCATCCTTATCCGATGTTGCTCTGGTCCAGGTCCACCCAGTCATCTCTATGATTTCATCCTCCCAGCCTTTAAATGGTCTCCCTATTTTCTTTTGTGGTCTCTCTGGTACATGTTGTAGTAATTTTTCTCAATTTCTTAAACTCTTAATATTATATATCTAGCCTACAATCTTGGGAAATTTAGGACATTGAAAATTGTTCACTAGATAGAGACAGCACTACAAAGTGATCACGACATTCCTCAAAAACTTACATAATAATATTAGAAATAATTTTACATTCTTTGTTCTTTATGAAGGAAGTGCCTATTAACTTAAATCTGAAATATGTTAACCATTTGTTTTATTTTATTTCCAGAGCCATATATCAGAAAACCATTCCGAAATAGAATATGTATTACAAACTAATCCAAAATGTAAGAGTTATGGAGATGTTTATGATGTAAGCGGTATCTTAACTGAGAAGGTAAGCAGTAAATTAGACAATTAACATTAAAAATAAGCATGTTTTGGAATAAGACCTAATAAACTTCACTCCATTATATAAAGTCCAATTTCCATTGAAACTTTCTTACAATTTTTTTTGTCATTTTAAAATCAAGTTACTTGCAATGCTTTTAAAGTTGATTTTTGTTTCATCAACTCAGCCTATCGCAGTCCATTGCTGGACATAGGCCTCTCCCAAGTTGCGCCAAAGCACTCGGTCCTCTGCCTTCCCCCCAGCCACCTTCAGGTCATCGGTCCAGCTGGCGTGGGCGCCTTATGCTGCGTTTGCCGATTCGCGGTCTCCACTCAAGGACTCGTCTGCTCCAGCGGCCATCGGTCCTTCAAAAAACATGGCGAGCCCACTGCCACTTCATCTTACTGATCCTACAAGCTATGCCAGTCATTCCGGTTCTTCTCCTGATTTGATCACTCACACTCACACTTTGATGCTCGCGTCATGCTCGTGAACGGGTGCCGTCTGTCGGGACACGTCAGCTGCTACATACTATGGCAAATCTTTTTACGTTTATTTCTAAAGGCAATATTCTCACTTTGAAACTCTTGTTTATTTCTGGCATTAACCTACATTATACTCACATTATTTGAATAAATTTGATGTAATAAACAATAACCTATTTTAAAAAGAGTTTATCCATGGAGTTTCTTGCCGGTTCTTCTCCATAGGACCCACAATTTGAAACCGTGCAACTAGAGCCTGACGTTTCAAAAGTGCCTGTAATTAGGTTTATTTGAAATAAAAAACATTTGATTTCGTTTGGTTTTTGTTTAAATTATAAAATATATTTATAATTTCCAGTGCATCATGGCTCATGCAGTACACCTGACAGATGAAGAGCTTGTTCTGCTACCAACTAGAGGAGTGTCAGTAGCTCACTGTCCAGCATCGAATACAAGACTCAAGTCAGGCATGTGTCCAGTCAGGAGGATTATCAATGCTAATATTACTGTTGGATTGGGCACTGGTAAGATTTTATTTTAATAACTAGCAGTGACCAAGGGTCTCTATACCACGATTCCCACCGGTTTCTCTTTAAGAATTGCTTAAATACAGATCACCGACATTTCTATGCTAATTTATTGTTCTAAAGTACAAAAAAATTATGTAAATTAATAGTTGTTTAATTTTATTTTTTATTAACGTGCGATCTTAGAAATTTTAGGATTTTTAGGTACCTATGCCTTCCCTTCTGAAAATATTCACCCTTCGCTACTGATAACTAGCTGTGTGCCCAATGGGATTTCCCGTTGGCAATATTTGAGGAACCATCCTACTTTCCTCCCCCTATTTAACCCCTTTAGGAGATGAATTTTCAAAAATCTTTTCTTAGTGCTCACCCACGTTTTCTAAGGAACTCTCGTGGAAAAACTCATCCTCATAGACCCACCGGTTTAGGCCGTACGTTGTCCGTCAGTCAGTTTTATATGTAGATTTTAATACAACATTTAACAAAAACCCTGTTGTTCCTGTGAGATACGATGTGTCCTCATAATTTGGAAATTCATTCGATTTTCTTCTTTTTTTTTTCATTTCGAAAAACTCTTCAATAAAAATTATCAACTATTAATAATAAATTAATTATTAACTGTGGTATGCTCTGTTACTAATGTACAACCATGGTCAAAAAAAATATTAGGATGAACAGACCATCCAAAATGATTTGAACAACTAGCAAAACTAAACTATATCTCAATGACACAAGGGGTGTTTCGGAATGAACACAGTGCACGCCAACTATCATTTATCCCATTGAGTTATATCAATGAGATAAAATTATTTTTAATATTCTTAGTTGTTCTGATCATCTTGAAGTTTGTCCCGATATTTTTGAAGCCGACTGTACTACGCTATAGTGTGATACAATATTCTTCAAACAGAGTCCATGCCCACTACACTCACATTGGAAAGCAGGCATAATAATCACATAATCCAAAGGTTGTTTTAAATTATTTTATTATTTTAACGCATTTTACACATGCGAAGCGAATTCTAAAGATTTAAACTGTGGAATGAAAAAAAAGAAAAAAAAAAAAAAAAACCACCAGTGCTCACGGTAGCTTAGTGGCTAAAGCACTGGCGTACTGAGCCAGGAGTCGCAGGTTCGAATCCTGCTCGTGAGCGATTTTTTCTTTCCACAGTTTAAATCTTTAGAATTCGCTTCGCATGCGTAAAATGCGTTAAAATAATTAGTAAGGGTAGGCATATCTATACGACTTTGATTTAACTGCAAAGTTAGTCGAGTCGGTTAAGGAACAATGTTTCTGAATAAGATATCGCTGACGACACCCAAAGACGTATAGTGGAGGATAATTTCGATACCACGAGCAGTGTTCACGGTAGCTTAGTGGCTAAAGCACTGGCGTACTGAGCCAGGAGTCGCAGGTTCGAATCCTGCTCGTGAGCGATTTTTTTCTTTCCACAGTTTAAATCTTTGGTTGTTTTAAAGTTACAGTATTTTTTTCAAGACTGAGTAATTTTCATACTTTGAATCTAAAAGTTTACGTACTATTTTTTAATTTGACCTAACTGCATTTCTTGTTTGAACATTTGTCTATCAGACGTAGCCGGTGGAGACAACGCGTCGATACTGGATGCTATCCGACGAACCATGGACGTGTCCATGTGTTTAGAGATGCAAGGTAGCCCCAATTACGCACTGAATTGGAAGGAAGCTTTCTACCTCGCCACATTGGGAGGTGCTAAAGGTAAGGTCACTGTACTTACTTTATTGGCTCATCAAATCAAAACTTTTATTGTCCTCTGAAACGCCAGCTGTATTGAGTTCTGGCAGTAGCTCGCCAATCACTATCTCGAAGCTTCCGAAGATCAGCTTCCACCTTGTCCAAGCGATATCTGTTTATTATACACATTAGTCAAAATGAACCACACTTGTTGACCTGTAAAAACGAACTAGTGTGGGTACTTAAAAAATGGGTGAAATCGGGAGATGCCCGACAAAAGCGAAGCTTGTAAGCAAGCGCGGATAGAAAGTGCGCCCGCAGTGCTGTGTGCCTTCGAGACAGTAGTGTAGCCGCGTGCTAATCTAATGGAAGGGGGGAGTTAACGGTGACGTTTTTTCTCGGTTTACTAACCGGCGCGCGGCGACCGAGGGCGCATCGACGCTATACAAGCTTCGCTTGATTAAAAGATTTCTGGTTGCAACAATGGTGGATCTTCTGCACAAAAAGAGCAAAGCATGTCGATATCACGCCAACATAAACTTATTTTTACTAGGTTTGAAGTAATAAAACAAATCTTAGTCGATTACATATTTTTCGCTTTTTTTTGGACTATAATTAACCCATTATAATAAAACAAAGTTTAACCGGATTAAATCGCGTAATTATTAAATTGGTTTTCCTGACGTTTCGAAAGCTTTGCAGCATTTCGTGGTCGCAGCTAGACTAAGATGACAAGCGTCTTGACAGATATTTCTAAAAAATATATTTTAATCTACCGTACAATATTATTAACTAAAAACGTTTCGATGCACGCAGTAATCACTCACAATATCATTATCTTTTACAGTGTTGCCTGCCGTTTGGGACTTATTTTTAGGACTAGGTTCCAAACAGGTGGTAGCTGCCAACCATCCTCTCTATTAAAATTAGGATGTTTTTTAATTTCAATAGCCTCACGGAGCATTCTAGGTACATATCGGTTTTCCATCGCCAGAACTTGTGGTTTATCAAATCGAAGAAAATGGTTGGGTTTGTCTAGGGCATGTTCACACACTGCAGACTTTGTGGAGCGTCTGTTCTTGACGTCAGCTATATGTTCTTTAATTCTAGTGGCTATACTACGCTTTGTTTGCCCTATGTATAATTAATGCACCATGGTATATCACTAATGACAGCTTGCAGCGGGACTTAAATAATAATATACAAAAAGTCAATGATCCTTTTCTTACTAAAAGGATTGCGATGTATCCTAATAAACTTGCACCAAGCCTGATGAAAACTAAAACATTCAGAAGGCTCAAAAGACTGGCCCCACAAGCCTTTTAATGACATTAATTATTATAATTTGATGTGGATGTGTCCATGGGCGCACACCATGCATGCCTCAAAACACAGCAGTAAAACTACAACAGATGCTGAATGTCAGATGAGACCGTCAGATTGCATCAGGAATTACCACTTTTTCAGGTATGTCAAACATGATCTTGTTTTGAAATATTTCCAGTATTTCGAGTTTTCGTAAAAATCTCGAAAAAGTGGTAATTCCTGATGCAATCTGTCGGTCTCATCTGACATTCAGCATCTGTTGTAATTTTACTGCTTGTTCTTGTTTTGTTTTGTTGTTGTTTTGTTGTGGTTTTTTGTTTTGAAGTAAGGATTTAAACGTAAAAACTGTCAAACAGGAAATTGAAACTTTCAGCAAAAGCTACCAGACGTGCCAGACAAGATTGTCGAGTCACGACAATGAGCTCGCAGCACAACTCGAAGGCTCAGGCAGCTTAATATTCTCTTGACTAAAAAGGCACGGCGTCCCTAGTAGACAAGGGAAGGGTCACTAGTAAGACAGATTCTAAAATGCACGATGAGAGGAATATCAATGGATGATTCCCTCAAAATACAAACATTACCGGATTATCATAATCAGACAACGAAATGGCTTATTGTGAAGTCAAAGATCGCCAACTCACAGAAAAGAAAAAAAACCCGATAATCCATTTTACTAATTCTCAGTCATCAAATAAGTTCTTTTATAGATTATTTAATTTACCTATAATTTTCACCAGCTCTGAACCTGGACCACAAGATCGGCAACTTCGATATCGGCAAGGATTTCGACGCATTACTCGTAGATGTTTACGCAAAGGGTGGACAGATCGACAAGTATGAAGACGCGTTACCAACAACCAGTGAAGAATATGCTGTGGACTTGCTGCAGAAGTTCATATTCCTAGGAGACGACAGGAATATAGTGCAAGTTTATGTGAACGGTGAACGAGTTAAGGATACTTTGTAAATATTGCGTGTTATTAAAATAATTGAAAACCTGTTAAGGGATCATTGTAACAGTATGAACAACTTTTACTATGGGACCAACCATACATGATGAGTACAATGACCCCTTGAGAGGATTTCAGTTAATTCAATAACGCATATAAAGAAATATTTTGCCATACTCTTACTACTCGTCTGCTACGAGAATGCCGCGGTCGACCGTTAAAAAATTACATCATGAGGCACTTTACAGCATTGCTATTGGTCAGTATTGATACTAGCCGGGCCAGGCTCGAGGTGCTGCGGTATGAGGGAGGGTAAAACGGGATTCTCGTAGCAGACAAGTTGTAAGTACCTAAAGTTCAATATAACGCATATTCTTGTATATGCATAGCATATTCAATAAATAATATATTTTGAGGTGTACAATAAGGCATATGTGAATAAATTAAATTCGTTTTTTAATTCCAGATAGTAAATTGTTGTGTCAAAAACATTTTTTTAAGTCTATTTACTATCACTAATTAAATAACGAACTTTAGGTACTATATTATTTATCATTTATAATCAGATAATGAAGAAATCATATTTGAAAAAAAAAGTGTTTCTAATAACTGTGATATTTGTAGCTCAATTATTTTGTAAATTATAATTGATTAAATACATCAATAAACAACTTACAGTAAAATTGTTAAATTTTTACTAAAATGTTTTTATTTACGGAATAATTTAAGGCAACAGAATTAAAACGCAATAAATATTTGTTATACTTTTTTTTTTCTTGTGTAATTCTTTATAATTTGTGTAGAAAAAATGTGCAAATATAATGTGAAAATACAAACTGAATTTACATAAGCAAATACCGTAATACAATAATACTCGAGGAATAAAATTTTAATTTATTCCCATATTACACACGACAAACATAATATGCAACTGTAACCTAGATAGGCTATTATTACAAATCGCACCTTTAGACTATAGATACCTGTACCTACAGACATAGTAAAAAATATAGACGGAATGCTGCAAACAATCATAGTGAAGCCAAAAAAACTATGCTCCTTCGTATACAACCATCGCTCACGCACACACTTTTACCTCAAACCGTGCTCACCCCTCAGTACACATGTCGCGGCATCGTCCAGTAAGCATCGCGAAAGCAAATATGCTTCAGGTGCATGGTGTGTGCGTGAGCGCTGGTTGTACACGAAGGAGCAGTTTTTTTGGCTTCACTATGATTTTTTGTAGAACTTCGTCTATATTTTTTACTATGTCTGCGCCTGTACCCAAATCAAAATTTCGGGATTCTGAGTTAGTCACAAAACGACTTTAAAATACTACAATCCGCTAGTAAAACAGACTTTTGTAATGGAGAAAAGAACAAACTTGTGCTTCGGTCTCTGTTACTCTACCAATCGATCGACAATTTGATGTTTATGCGGAGAAAGGGTCTCAGCATAAACATCAAATTGTCGAGTATTCATTTATTGCATAAGGATCGCCCACAGCATACATATTAACACTATTAAAATTTTCCTAAAAACTAAAATTTATTTAGATGGGTCACGAGATTATCCGGAGAAGAACCGGAGTAACCGACATAGCCATAGCATCGGCAAACGCAGTGTAGGGCGCCCCCTGCCAGGTGGACCGACGACCTGAAGAACGTGGCTGGGGGGGGCAGAGGACCGAGTGTTGTGGCGCAACTTGGGAGAAGCCTATGTCCAGCAGTGGACTGCGATAGGCTGAGTTGATGAGTTGGGTCACTATAATTCTGAAGGTGCAAAATGTTCAAAGACTTGTTACATTTCCTAATAAAATTAACATTCATTTGCTAGTAATTTATAAAACCGCTAGTAACACTGTTTATAATTTTGTTAAAGCTTTGAAATCTGTTATAATATTTATGACAGAAAATAATACTCAAATGCAACTGGTGTCGTTATTGTTATAAATTAAGTCGGTGGAATGATAAGATATAATAAATATATTCGAGGGTTAGTAATAAATTATAATTATAACATATAAACAGTCTTATAAATTCAAAAATAATATACTATCTAAACTTTAGAGCAACTTATATTATTGTACAAAAATGTTACTAGTATTTAGTTAATAATGTAATTCACTACGGACACGGCGCCAGTTCGCAAGTCAGTCTAGTAGATCATTTTAGTACTGGCCTTTCACTGGCCTCGTGTACGAATACATTTGAAGACAGTTTAGTGAAAAAGTGAAGACAGTTTTCAATGAACAGTCTTCAAATTTATTGTACCGAATCATACTGGCCAGTACTGAAATAACTCGCGAACTGGCGTCGTGTCCAGAGCGCCTTATACTTTAAAAAAATGTTAATTTATTAAAAAATAGGACGCATTTGAATAAAGACGAAAAATATTAGCTAACGTTTACAATTTACAAAAATGTTGTTTAGTCGCTATTGCTATCACATGCTGACAGATCACTCGTCACACGACGCTGTTTACAACATTGTGATAACAACAACGACAAGGCTTGTGATCTCAAAATCTACGCATTAAACTACGACATTCGTTTATTCTCCTAACGCTAATCAATGAACACAGGAACTTGGACGTGCAAATCCAAAAATGCAAGCCAGGATCAATTTATATTGAGGTTTCTTTCACTAGTTGGCACTGTGACCACAGTGATCACCGCAGCCCTATCTTTACCAGTAACATGTTCATATACAGCATGGGACTATCGTCATAACCATGCCAATAATAACCAGGGCCGACTCAGCCGGGGGTTTCAACGGGTGCAGCGCACTCGGGTGCTTAGGCATTGAGGAGCCCCTGAGAACGGGTGTCGAAGCTTCGAGGACGCCGAAGCCCGGGTAACGACGGAGCCGTGTGTCACACTACACCCGATAAATTATTTTACTCTGCTCAAACTTACTTAGAATCATCATTGTATCTACCAGTATACAGTACCTATTTATAATTATATATAGATTAAATCTAACAAACGGTAATTTCCGCGTGGCGCTGTGCGTAGCAGGCATTACTAAACCGACACCACTGAGGGGCTGAAATGGCTAGAGGGCGCCTGAGCTGAGTTCGCACCCCGGTGCCAGATAAGCTAGAGACGGCCCTGATAATAACTGAAGAATACTTCTATACAAGACAACAAATACCTCACCGAGATATTAAAATAAAATAAAAACGAATATAACAAAAAGTACTTCTTAATATGGCCATAACAGCCGTGGGGTTGCAGCGATGTAACCACTAGCCGAGTGCTAATACTTATTAATACGTAATTACACAACGAATATAAAATTACTTTGAGCTGCCTCCAATACACCAACCTCTACAATAGCAAACAGGCACTAAACCCGGACACTTGTGTACAACATACTATTATCAATTATATAACATAACGAAAACTGCTTTTGACCTGATTGAAACAATTTAACCTAAAACAGTCTTAAAATACAATCTTACAAATAAAAGGTACATTTTATCAAAATAATGTGCGAAATATGTGCATATGATGACACGTTACTCCAATAATAACTAAAATTATATACATTTATAACAAAAACGTTTGATCCATTGCGAGTCTTATTAACTTATAATATTATTTTTAATAGTTACCTATATTTAATTTGAAAATAATTATGATGTAAGGAAAAAATATATTTTAAATGTCAACAAAAGAATTTTCTCATAAGACATTTCTGAATGTACTAGCACCTATATTAATTTATTAAGATCCAATTGTAGATATTTACAGAAAAGTTACCAAAACAACTACTTTTCAAAAATTCGTTAACTGTATAATATGTCATTTTGTACTATTCAATAATAGACAACATTATAAATTGCAATATCTGAATGTGACTGTTGATACACCACTATCTTTGCATATTTTTCAATCGTATTTGTTTGTTAGGCTATACCGCTCCCCGACTTGGTGCGGTATCGTTGTACTCGGTACGCTCTGTACCGATTCGCACTGTACAGTCAGAAGCAATAATATCTACCTATTGACGTATTTAAAACTGCTCATAAATCTATAGCAGGTAGAGATGGTCGTTTTTACAATAACGATATCAGGCATCGATGCCGGTAACAGATGCGCGTATCCGTTGCAGTATCATGCTAAAAACGGATACCGAATACCGATGCCATCTCGTTGCGGTTTTTACCTAGTTTTTATTGTACCATTTATTATATTAAACAATGCCATCTATTGAGAACGTTGCGCTCAGGTATCGCTCCGGTATGAATCGGTCTCGCTAAGTATCAACATATTAATACTGCTGAACGTTTTGCGCACCGATGGCAAAAATATCCAAAAACGCCCATGCCTAATAGCAGGGCCATTTCTTCTGTACATAGACACATTTTTATCGACCCTATCTATAGTCATATAGGCGTTTTTTGCGAGTTTAAAACTGCCGAGAAGCAGATATTATTGCTCCAGACTGTACGTTCTCGTCCCGCTCCCGCGCTTACTGCGCAAGTCAGGGAGGACTATATGGGCGCTCGGTAAAGAATCTGTACTGAATCAGTACAGAGCGCGAGATCGTACTGACAAGTCAGGGAGCTAACTTGGATAAACTTTTCTAAAGGTAGTTCAGTCTTTTCAATCTGGCTTAAATTTGGCGGACACCTGTATTCAATTTTATAGAGCCAAATGTAAGCTGTAAATTTTGGCATGATTTAGGACTCGCAGCATTTACTATCTAAGGTGAGAACAATAATAATGACTGCAGAAATTAAGTGTAACGGAGGTAGATAGAAATGCGTAGATAAAAGTCTATGATTAGGGGAATTACGCGCACAGATAAAAAAAAATTGACTTCAGTCTTCTCGTGACCACGGCCAATGCAACTTGGTCGAAACGTCGAGGTTAGTCAAAATGTTTTGATTTATGTGAGCGCGAAAAGTCCCGTAATCATATTCTAATGAGTGAAATTCGCGACAGTTCTAAAACTTCTAATTATTACTTTAACGAAGTTGGAAAATTAATACCTTTAGCTAATAAATAGGAATTAAACTAACTATACCATTTATATACAGGAATGTTTAGTCGTATTAATTTTAACACTGGCAACACATTCATGTCCCCAAATCATTATCTATGATTCCTAAATACATTTTCCAATCTAAGTTTGAATATTGGAGTCAATATTAAAAATTTTAAACATTTTTGGGTAGGTATGATTTACATGGCACAGAAAAGATTGCTTATTTTTGTTGTATCGAACCACGTCTTGTGAAAAATAGCATATGATTAAAAAATATGTGTGATGCTCTAACACGAACCAAATTTTTTATTAAATAGCCAAAATTGTAAATAACTCGCACACTGTTTTTTTTTTATTTCTCTTTTAATCACGCAACACCAATAATATTTTTTTTATAAAATAGAGAGCACAATAATTTTGGGTTGACAATCATTTCAGTCGAATTATAATTAATCGAATAACGACGTAATTATTTATATAAATACCGTTGGTGGAAATTTGATGAAATAATGGCCTAAAGCTTACAACATCAGCTATAAAAACGTACAAACTTGTAATCCGCCGAAACTACGCTCTATCACATATATTTAGTAAACCAGCACAACACTCACAGGACTCCACGAATAATAAGAAAAGTTTCCGCCGCGTTTCGGCCGCAAGCCGATCTACTCTAGCTAGAGGTGGCGAGCCTCGGATAATACTGACAGACAATGAAAAGTTTCTATCTACTTGGTATTTCTTTAGAAAGTCTTTAATATTTTTTTTATTCCTTACCATTCCGGATTTACCATTTCTTTATTTTTTCTTCTTTCAATGGCAGTGACATGCCCCAGACCAAAACTGTATTAACTCAAAAACTATAATTTTTCAGATAATAATTTGTATAAATACTGGAAACGAAACAGCATTAAACCACATTTTTTTTTAAATATTGCATTGTACTTGCATTGTATTCATAAAAGTACACAACAAACGCCGAACACTTTTATAGGGATATGAGAACCAGTTCTTTCGCTTTCTAGAAAGTGTTTTCTTATATAAAGAAGTTTAAAAGATTGGACCACACTTGCATAAAATTAAGATGAATGGAAGAAGGAAAGAGGCCTTTGCCCTGCAGTGAGACAATATATGCTAAAAATAGATAAATAATACAGTTTAGATCTAGGTGTGCGATAGATTGAATTTGTCATTAAAATATCTGTAAGGGGTGCATATTCGGGCCGGCACGTTCGGTTCGGCAGTATTTGTTGAACAACAAACCCGAAGCAACTACTACATACTCGGCACTCTCGGGTCACTTTCGGTCGATCGGCAAAATCAGAGCGACATAAGTCGGCAGTTGATCTTTACCGCCCGGCTGTGCCGATCAATGCTCACCCGAGTACTGTTAAGCCAAGCAGCCTTTCTCCCGAACATTCATCTACTTATATTCGTTTTGCCGCCCAGCTGTGCCGATTAAATGCCGTGCCGAATATGTGTGTAACACCCCTAACACAACTTCGGGGAACAGTACACTTGCTTTATGTAAGCATTTTAAGAGAAATATCCTAGTACACGAAGTAGTAATTAAATGGGGTGTCGGTGTATTTTTTCTCTCCCACCAAATTATGAGATGCACGAGGAAAAACCGCGAATTTTGACTGCCACAAATCGCGACGACAAACAGGAATTGTGCGTTAAAGAACGTACTCGCCGCGAGCATTCGCGTGTAATGTAACTAGGAGTGAGCGTTCTAAAGACGGACCGTTTTTAACGACCTTTTTCTGATCTACGACGAAGGAACCGTTTTCATATTCTGATTAAAACAGTCGTCGCTCCAAAATCTAGTCTTCGAATGTTTGATGCGAATTTATACTTAATGCCTCTGAAAATACAGCCGAACATGCAATGTCTCACAAAACCAGTCTTCGTCCGCGACGATCAGAGCCAAGAAAAATGATCTTTACTGTTATGGACATAAAGTATAACTTCAAGGAAAAGTCTAATAACTCTTCGTTCGTTCATAAAACAGTGGTCGTTGCACAAACCAGTCGTCAAATATGTGATGCGAATTTATACCTTATGTCTCTGAAAATACAGCCGAACATGCAATGTCTTACAAAACCAGTCTTCGTCCGCGACGATCAGAGCGAAGAAAAATGATCTTTACCATTATAGACATATAGTATAACTTCAAGCAAAAGTCTACTATCTCGTCGTTTCTTTCATAAAACAGTCGTCGTTGCACAAACCAGTCTTCGAATGTGTCATGCGAATTTATACCTAATGGCTCTGAACATACAGCCGAACATGCAATGTCTCACAAAACCAGTCTTCGTCCGCGACGTTCAGAGCAAAGAAAAATGATCATTATTGCTATGACCATAAAGTATCATTTTCAGGCAGTTTTCAAACCAGTTGCGAACGAGGTCCGTTTCGAAGACTTGTTTTCGTCATCGTGAAAACGGCTGCGGTCCGTTTACCGTAAAATCGACAACGACCCACTCCTAAATGTAACTAATTCACCGGTATACAGTGCCACCAATTTATTTGTGAACTGAAGCATTGTTTTGGTGTTGCAAATAAATAAATAAACATTTGAGAAATTTTACACAGCACCATCTAGTCCCAAACTAAGCAGATTAATTTTAGTTATTTTCACATGTACATAATAATATATTCTATTCGTAAACCACAGAGAACATTTTTATATAATGAAAATCAAAACTTCTTACGGCCAAAATTAATATCCAATCTATCCACGATTTACCCTACTAGAGATAGGAATTTGACATAAGCTCCATACAAAATATGTCAAATTTCTATCTCTAGTAGGGTAAATCGTGGATAGATTGGATATTAATTTTGGCCTTTAGTGGTTTCTAATAGATAGATAGATAGATTATGCTTTATTGTACACCATGAAAATAGTAGTAAACAGGAACAACGTATAAATAATAGCTTGGAATTAAAATAAAATAAAAGTTAATTTTAACTTATCTGTGTAAATATGTCGTTTAAAAAATATTAACAGCTGTTATTCGACGGTAAAAATAATGCTAACCAAAAAACACAACAAACTTAACGGAATTTCAAAATTATTGATGGCAGCACTGAAAGTAGCGACAATTGATGACGTTTTCAACATGGCGGCTGTAGTTCCTTTTTTCGCCTTCACAGATAAGTTGGGGGCAGTGTGGGGATGGCGATTCTTTCCGAATAAGATCGATTTTTAAATCGATTCGAATCGTAAGCTGATGTATGGATTCAATATTCTGGGAAAAACTTCATTTCAAACAATAAAAAAAATCGAATGGCGATTTTAAAGTCTGAAATATCGATTTAATCGATAAAAAAAATCTATCTTTTGGGAGTGAAAAATCGATTCTTCTATTAATCGATCTCACACCGCCTAGGGCAGTGCAAATCTCCGACTAGAGCTGTTACATCACACGAATGCTCGCGCTGAGTACGCAACATTACAACGAGTGCGATTTCCGCTTGGTTATGATCTCTAGATTGCTTACTACTTGGTGGGTGTGAGCAGCAGCGGGTGGTGGTCAGGACAGGTCGGCGGAGCTTGCGTGCCGCAGTCAGGCGGTCACTTGACGAGGCTGGAGAGCGAGCGGGACTTCAGCGTCGGCGTGCGGGAGCGCGCGGCACGCGGCGCCGCCGCCGCACACGCGCGCGCGCCGGGACCGACGCCGCGAACTGCGCCGCTCGCCACCTGCACCGACCGGGGATTACTGCTCCGCCACATGAGCTCCTGGTACCTCGCAGACGTATAATCGTGTGTTTCATTACAAATGCGTAAGAAGCCAGTTCACCAACGAAATAACCTGAAGTTTTAAGCCTCTTGCAACCATGTTTTTGTTATTTCTAACACCTAAAGCCGTATTGAACTATGCCTGCGACAAAAAACAACAAAACAAGCAGACAGAACATGTTTACATTTTGGTTAGGCCAATCAAATGTAGCCAAACAGCTGTTCCACGCCCCCATCATCATCATCATCATCATTTCAGCCGAAAGACGTCTACTGCTGGACATAGGCCTCCCCCAAGCATCGCCACAACGACCGGTCCTGTGCCTTCCGCATCCAGCGGATTCCCGCGACCTTCACCAGGTCGTCGGTCCACCTTGTGGGGGGCCTACCCACGCTGCGCCTTCCAGTACGCGGGCGCCACTCCAGAACTTTACTGCCCCATCGGCCATCCGTTCTGCGAGCAATGTGCCCCGCCCACTGCCACTTAAGTTTGGCAATTCTTCGGGCTATGTCGGTTACTTTCGTTCTCCTGCGAATCTCCTCATTTCTGATTCGATCACGCAGGGACACTCCGAGCATAGCCCTCTCCATTGCCCTTTGAGTGACTTTGAGCCTTCTTATCAGGCCCATTGTGAGCGACCACGTTTCAGTACCGTAAGTAATTACTGGCAACACACACTGGTCAAAGACTTTCGTCTTGAGACACTGCGGTATTTTGGACGCCCCCATTTTGTTAGAAATAACAAAAATATGATCGCAGGCGACGCGGCATAACAAAAACTATGCGTGGCCTAGCTGTTTGGCCACATTTGATTGGCCTAAACAAAATTCAACATGTTCTGTCTGCTTGTTTTGTTGTTTTTTGTCGCAGGAGATAAAAATTAATGCTTGTAGTAACGTTTTTGGCGGTTTGGGTTTCTACGGCCTACTTGAATAGTCCTGGCTATAATAGTAATGTTGTGCGTCAGATCTTTGAGCTCCCTAAAACTAATGAAGTGCAGTTGCAGTTAAGTTTCGATCAAAACAACGCTTTTCGTGTTCTCTTTCTTCGGCGATCGCTGTCAGTTTTACGCTCGCGTCAAGTTCACGTCACGCGAGCACAATAAGAAGGAAAGAAAAATGGTTTATTGTGACAGTCAACGACGCGCAACACGTCATGCTACTGCTCCGCGTCATTACTGCGTGATTTAGAACGCAACTTGATCGGTAAGAAGCTAAGAAACCGGCCAAGAGCATGTCGGGCCATGCTCAGTATTATAGGGTTCCTTAAGTAGATCTAATTACAAGCGAATCAAATCGAATATTAATCATGGCTATTTTAGATTTTGCAAACAGCGCCACCTAGCGCTAAGTTTAAGAAGCTAAATTTAGTGTGTCATATAAATATAACACAAAGTTTCTTTTTGTGATTTTTTTAAATAGAAAGTAACTAAAGGAGTATTATTTGCTAAGACCATTAATTTATCTAAGGTCAATGACCTATGAACTAGTGTGGTGTAGTAGTACATGCCTCTACCGCAAAAAGATTAAATAAAAAAAGTTTACATTTTTTATATGTATCTAAGTATACATTTCATAAATTCATATTAAAACTAAGGATTAAACAATTTCAAGTTAAGTATGTAAAACTGTCATGAGTCTGTATTACAAACAAACTGACAGTTAATATTTGTTATTTAAACAAACTAGGTACCTACCTACCTATTATAGCTTTGTCTAATTAAGAATAATTATGTATTGTTTTATGTTACACTATATGATTGGAATACATGGTAGAGGCATGTACTACTACACCACACTAGGACGTCTAAGTATTTTTAAGTTTTCTCACTATAACTCAAAAATTTATAATCACATTATACTCGAAATAATTTTAAAAGAGAGTTTTTATAATGGTCTATCAATGTGGAAGACTATAAGTTTCTACGTTGCATAGTTTAGAAATGGCAGGGGGGGGACACATTGCAAGCCACTTTGGCGAACTGTATTTCGCAGATGGTATACCTGATAAAAAAAGTTGTGTATGAAACATTACCTTCATTTTAGTAGACCTATTCAATGATACCCCAAAAGAGAGGGTGCAGCGAAAAAAAAAATTTCATCCCCATTTCACATGTATGGGCGCCACCTCTAAAATACGTTATCAAGATTTTTTTATTCTTTTAAAATTGAGATTTATTCTATAACGTTACATTCATTGAAACATAATCGATTCTATTAGATTATTAATTTAATATGTCTGTGTTATTAAGTGAATAATGTTTTTTCTCTAGTATGGCCACATCGTTGGTAAGTTTGATTGTCGTGCAGTTGACGCGCAGTTCAAATATGTATTACGAGATAACATTTAGCACAAAAACTGAACTTAACTGCAGCGTCTCTGTAACTGATCGGCGCGTCATAAAATTACGTGAATTAGAGCCCTGGTAGTTTCTACAACAGGCCACTCCAGGCGTTGCCCTGCATTTTCCTTACACAAATACTTAACACATACATCATAAAATTCAAAGAGACTAATACGCGAGTTTTTTTCTGTATTTCTTCTCAGAGGTAGTCACATGAAATACCGATGCCATCTAGTTTTTAAAATAGCCGATATAAAGTGAATTTTAACATCCAATTTGCAGAAAAAATAATTTCATTTCAAAAACAGCCGTTTGACTCAAAAATTTTGTACTGTTAAACGGGTGTTTACAAATAAAACATCTGTTATTTTGTTGGTGAACTAGGCCCTAAGTAATGCGTGATGCACATAACTGGTTTTGCTACAAATTTAGTAAGGCAAAGAAGCTTAATTATAAGGCTATTGTTTAATTTTATAAACATGATGCTAAAAGAGTACAGTAAAATGGGGCGTTTTGAACCTGATGGCTAATGATGATTAAAATTCATGAACTTCCAAAGAGGAATATTATAGCAAATCAGTTTGTAAGGGAATTAATTACTTTTGTCAAGACTCAAGAAGTCCCATTCTAAAGTACTTGTCGAGAACACGTGTGTACGTCTGCGATATTAGTTCTAATGGTAATAGCAAAATAAAAAAACTGATTTCATGTTTCCTAATTTTATTAATTATATCGCCTTCGAAATGCACACGATATTATATCTTTGAATTAATAAAATTTGAAAACACTATTTAGAAAGCAAAGACTTATTTCCAAATATATTAATCTTCATAATCAAGTCTAATACAGTTAAACCATTATATTTCCCATACTTCAATAAAATATAGCATATTTTTCAAGGAGTGCGAATAATTTGCATATTGGTTCAGTATCTGTGCTTTATCGTAACCACATTATCAAAACTCACTTTCAATCAAATAAAAGTTGCCTTTGTGTGGCGTGGGCTAAAAAAAAATCCGTCTCCCAATGAAGTTGATTTTTTATTTTTATTTTAAGTGAATTTTAATAATGTGGTTGCGATAAGCAACTGATACTGAAATACTGCGCATATTTCCCGCACTCCTTAAACAATTATACTTTATAATTATGTCAAGCTAATTTCCATTTGTAAAATAGACGTTGCTCTCTGATTTCATAAAAAGCGATGACAAGACGATATAATTTTCTTGCCATATATCACAACATATAAACACAGTACTGCATTCACTGCATAATATAACAGCATTGACTATACAATGAACGTGTAACGATCTGGCATTGTTCTCAACGGTGAAGGCAATGAACATTATTTAATGGATCGTGACTTCCAAGCTTGTGTACGTCACAACATCGAACATGCTTGACGAACGATATATTCGCAGATTCCAACACGTAAGGAATGCCCGATCTGAATCTATTTTCTAGAAGATCGATTGACGGCAATACGATCTATCGATTTTTTTCTCGATACAACAGAATGCAGTTTCACTCAGATCGAATCGTATGCCCAGAAGATCCAAAAAAAATTATTCTGACCGAAACTTCAGCCGAAACAATAATATTATGATCTCTGTAAACACTAGCAGTGTGGATCAAGTGAGCCAAAATGGCTCACTGGATCCAGTGCGATTGTCAAAATTATTATGTTTGAAAAATTTAAATTCAAGATAGTTGGAATCTGTAGCTTTGTAATCTTTTCAAGATAAGTTGGATTTGAATCCACGACCATCGGCGTTCCCTGCCACGATTTATAAACTGAATTTTTTGTTAATACATAAATACCAAAGCCTAATAATAATAAGCCTAGTAATCCTACATTACTTTAAAATAAATAATTTTACATGCATACTGTGCCTTTTTATTATTTTTATAAAATTACGATTCCATTTTCCGAAATCGAATGAGATCGATTCAATGCCATACGATTCAAATCGTGGATCGATTTACGGGATTACAATTCATTACGATCCGAAGGATCGATTCAATGCAAAAGATCGGGCATCCCTACATCACATGCTTTTTTGTAGCATTCTTGATTATGCAGACTGTGCTGGCAAAGTTGTTTTAAAATCTTGTAGTATCGTATATTGTTACTACTGTTTTAAACATAGAACAACATTTTCCATCAAGAATAGTAGAACTATTTACAATATAGAAATTTTGTATGGAATACAATAAAAAGTAATATTTTAAGAATCTAATGTTGAATACAAAAACTATGTTCAATAGAAGCAATATCTACAATAGTCTAGGTTTAACAGTTATTATTAATAAAGGGAACATAAATCTGGAAAGAATAGTATGATAATAAGTAGTAAGAAGAAACAATGGAAGGGTATAGAACACGTAAGAGCCCATGCTGTGCGAACGTGACGTGCGACATGTACGCGACAATCAGTGCGATGACACATGCGATGCGCCCAAAGCTAAGCCCGCACAAAGCGTTGTACCGCCCTGTGAGTACAAGCACCAGAGGCTTTGCTTCTGCCGATCACCTTTCTAGACATTGGTGTCGATTCTCTTGTTCACGAACTAAACTTATTTTAAACTATCGCTCTCTTTTACTAATAGTAGATACAAGAAAGGGATGGCAATAATTTTAGAACTATCAAATTAGTCGGAATTTAGATTTCACTAAAATACAAAGAAATGTAACACGTAAACTAATTTGACAGTTCTAAAATTGTTGCCATCCCTATCTTGTATCTACTATTAGTAAAAGAGAGAGATAGTGAACAAGAGAATCAACATGTCATTTAAGCTATTGACGTTACGTAGTCAGCTCCCCGATTGAGAACTACACGATAACCAGTTGTCGATCGATCCGATTTGTTATCTCTTTCTCTCTCGTTGCGTGAATTATAGACAAAAAGGAGATAACAAACCGAACCGGTCGACAACTGCTAATCGTGTGGTTCTGAATCGGGGAGCAGGTTTGATAATCCAGTATATTTTGTTTAACTTTTCTATGGACTTACAATTGTTGGCAGTGACTTTGTCTCGAAAGGCTGACCGTGCCAAAATGGATTAGACATTGTTCTCATCACCCGACAACCAGTCTTAAGACGAGGGTCTACGCCAAACAGGGGAAATTCGGGGTCTATTCGCAAAAACGATAATCGATATATCGAGAAATTTGTCGTATCGAAACCAACTCTATGTAATGTCGATTTAGCTATAGTTTATACGAAGCAACGAACGATACGAATAGAACATTTTTGGTCGTAACTCTACTCTTAACTGTAAATGTCATTGACAGTATTTATTTTGTTTTTGACTCATTCACTCCGAACATTGGCTATGACGTCGTAAAAGATCACAATATTTGTCTCTGAATTCGATAAACGACAAAGAATCCGAACATTCATTAGAGTAGGGTACGAGCGATATATTCAGAGCACTATCGTGTTGTTTCAATTTTGAGAGTAGACCCCTCATTAGGATCAAGCAAAGCCTCCGCGGCAGATTAGTCCTCCGCACCGAAGCGAACGAACACAGTTTCACAGTACCGGTGCGCAAGGTTCAAAATAAAAATTCTAGGCAGGCGACAAGCACGTAGAGAGCGGTGCTCTCCTCGCGAGCCTCCCCCGCGCACGCGCGCTGCGCTCGGCAGGGGGTGGCGGGGGCGGCGAGGGGGGCGGGCGGCGTACCGCGCGCTCGCGCCGCGTCCAGCGAGGCGGCGGGCTGCAGGAACCACTCGGAGCGCGTCCGCATGCGCGCGCGCTGCCGCTCGTGCACCTACGCACCACGCCCATACACGTCGCGACACCCGCCCTGCCGACCCGCGCTCCCACGAGCCACGACCACACGGAGACGCCGAGGATCATGGTATATTAAGATGTATCACCAGGTATTCTCTTCCCGCAATGACAGCGCGATGCCTCCAAGCTACGTCACGATCAGTGCTGCCATTGATTGTTATCTTCAATATACCTAAGGAGATTTTTGTTCATAATGAATATAAAATAAATTCCTAACTAGCCTAACTATTTGTTATCTCGTGTTATTCATCTAATTAGTTAATAAAGGAAATTATATTAAATTACTAGTTAAAAAGTGATTCTTTATAGAAGAAAGTAAATGAAAAAATGCTTTTTGCTCGGGTAATTTATTTTCACAATGTGGCAGCACATTAAACTGACAAATGTCACGCTAACAGCCCGCTATTGGCTCCACGGCCGATGACGTAGTACGGAGGCAATCACGTGACCTAGCTGTCACGGGAAGAGACTACCTGGTGTTATTATACCATGCCGAGGATCATATGGCAAGTAAGTGCCGCTTCTAAACCCTCCGCTAGTCCTTATTTAGGCCAAAATGACTCAAATTTCGCGACAGAGTAAGGGATGTAAATTGCAAAAATATTCTCACGCATACTGATATTTGAAAATTGTTTATTTATAGCAAATTCTTGCGTTCCAATAAAATAATATCTACACAGTTTCGGAGTTAGTCACACTAATTTGTAGAGAAATGTCCACACTAACCAATTTTAATATTATTGAGGACCTCCAACAAAAGATATACACAAAACATCACAAGTGACATATACATACATACATACATACACAGGATTCTATCTAGAGGCCAATTCTTGTAATTAAAAACGTTAAAAAATTACGAGAATTGACGTTCTGGTGTACTCCTTCAATTACAGGAGGCCACAGCATGCACAAATTAATGACTGAGCTAATTAAAATAAAGGTTTTACACAATATAAACTTTCCACCATACAGGCGGATTGACGAAGAGTGTCCTCTCGAGACGATCTACAATCTCGTCAATAAATACTCTACACGAGATTCGAGCCAGATTGGACAGGCAGTTTGATTAGGGACGGACGGATAAATATAAATTAAATTCTCTATGCTCCAGGAAGCGGGAGTCGCGAACAAGAGGCGGGTGCATACGTTCGCTTACCTAGCACAACAGGTTAATTTCGAACGGGAACAATTAATTAAGTACCCACCCTACTTCGGAAGATGTTACAAAAACAGAGGTTAATTACGATAAACATGAAACGAGTGTTAATATTTTATTAGTCACTATTCTTCTACGATTAGTCGGTAAAATGGATCGAGTATTAGCTCGCCTAGTGGTATTACCACAGTGTAACCATAACCATTGAAAATATGACTACATTTTTGTTACATTTCAATGAGAGAAATATTCAGTCATGTTATTGAGAAAATCAGTACAATGATGGAAAACAGTACATAAGTATCATCAGAAGGCCAATTTTCGTAATTGAAAACGTTCAAAATATGGTTCCAAATGAATCTTAATGCTTTAAATCTCAATATCCTGACAGTAGATGTTCCCGTTTGCCCTTTTGTTTGTGACACTTAGGTCATTAATGTTTCCAATAAACGACAATCAGAAAGATCTACTCTCAGGAGATTGAGATTTAAAGCATTGAGGATTAGTTTGGAACTATATTTTGTACGTTTTCAATTATTAGAATTGTCCTTCTGATATAAATATCACATAATAATATTACTAATATTCATTTTCGGGTGCTCACATTGCACCATTGAGTGCTGCTAAAAGCTTCTGTGCTTGTGTGTGTGCATTGCCACACCAAACTCTTGGTTAAGCACATTGTGTCAAACATTCGCATGTATGTCACACGGTGTACTTAACAGTATACTATATTTTATATCAAGTAAGAGAAAATATCTAAGAACTAACAGATCAGCCACAAGTTGTCCTAAGTTATCAGGGAAACAGACATCACTCATGCATGTAAGAGTCAAACGTGGACCACTGGCGAGTTACTATCGTATTTCAATCATACTTTTTGCTATTCAAAAAGTACTTCATTAAGGACCTATGCTGACTAGGAGCTAATGAACACCTAGTTTCGGACAACTACAGATTATAACTTCATATTTTAAATAGTAATATTTTTTTTAATATTTGGCTAGCGGTCCACGTTACTTCAAAGACAGAACAGGGGAAACAGACTTAGAAACTACAGGTGGATACAGAGAAAACTCTCGTCACCATCACTTAGTCTTATAAAACATGTCCTTGAGTGAGCGCTAGAATTGAAACAATATTCTTTATACATATATGTATTCATGTTATTCAGTTTAAAGGGTTCTGTCATGTCCATAGATGATGTGGCAATTGTAAGGTGTTTTCATTTGTAGATTTTAGTGTAGGCAACACGGAATGTGCTGTGACATTTAATTTACGGGCTTTTGAATTTTGTTTTCAGATGAACACATAAATATGGACATTTAGAACATTAAAACTATTTCAGAAATAATTTTATATTTTGCTAGTTTTTTTTATTAAGTCTTGAAAAAAACAAGATGTAGAGCCCTAGCGCCATTGAGCATTAAACCCTATAGAGATGAATTAAGAGCTGTCCAATTACGAAACTGTTCTATTGATTTGCATAGATACATATGAAATAGGTTAATAGGACCTACATTGTTCTCACACAATTCTTTCAAAATCACGTAACATATCACTGTACCGTTGATTATTTGAAAAGAGTATATGGAGTGTGGAGTTTCTTGCCGGCTCTTCTCCATAGGATCAACTTTTTGGAACCGTGCAACTAGATTCATAATTAACGATTTGAAAGTGCATATAAATGATTATTCGAAATAAAATAAAATACTTTGACTTTGAGGAGCGCGCTTCGGCGCCTTACTATTGTCTCGCGCAATGTCACGCCCGCGTGTTTCATTGCCCGAGCCAATAGGAGCCCGTCGAAAATTTTAGTCGAAAATTGGCAGAATTTGTATCAAACCAATCAGATGTGGTCTCTATAGAATTTAATGTTCCATGGTCAAGCTTAGTTTTCATGAAACGAAATCGATGGACTATTAATTACTTCAAAAATAATTTCTGAAACAACCCTTAACAAAGGTAGAGAGAGAGACACGAATCATTTCGAGAACAGCTAACAATATTAGGAATGAACAGAGTAAGTAATGGAGTTGGTAGCATAACGGTTGACATCTTACCTGGGGTAAGTAGGACAAGCTCTTGGTGCTTTCAGCGTACTTGTTGATAGCTCGTAACTCTTCTAAAGTCATGTGGGGACTTGAGTTGCTGCGCGAAGATTGAGATGAAGAACTCACTGATACCTGTAATATTTTAACGTAGAATAAAAAAACCGTAACTTCAGCAGGTTATGTTAAAATCTCTCTATTGAATCACGGCCTGTATTCCGTGAGAAAGAAGTCCGAAACTTTGGAAGGCTTGCCAGAGGACATAAGTCCAGCTCGCAGTCGCCCCTTTGAAAAATTAATATTATGCCTTTATTCTATTATAACTTTGGCATGGGCTATCGAGGAATGCCCTGTTTTCAGGTGAGAATAAAGTCCGCCTGCCCCTTCCACAAATCGAAACCCCATTTTAAAACCTCCCGAAATCAACTTCTAAATAACACTCATGAACATTTTTCAAGATAAGAACATGTTTTAATATCACACTGTGTTGCAGTTAAAACTCGATGTAAAGTCTAGCCTACCTTGAGATGCCAGACACACTAAATTAAATCAAAAACAACAATTTGCAGGTATTATCAGTTAAAACTATGGATCAATTGCTTAAATACACACTTTTCCAGAACATTCCATTTTTCGCCACTATTTTCACAAACACGATGTTTTCGGACACTCGACTCGTTGCAAAGTGATTACTTTACGGCCTGCATTATCGTGGTGCGAATTTAATTGACCTCATTTCATGACATGTGATATATATTATATCGCTTTGCTTTTATTAAATCAAATATTACGTTAAGATAACAAACGCGAGGAATTCACTTTTGATCGGGATTATCTTCTAGATTAATTCTGTAAATTATCTATGTATGGCGATGCTCTCGAAGTTGTTCGTAAATATATTTACCTAGGGCAAACTTTGCAGTTAGGTAAGAACAACTTCGAGAGGGGCTTCCCTCTAACAGAAGAACACAGCTGGGCTGGGCCGCATTCAAGAAACTGCGACGAGTATTTTCGTCACCTATCCCACAGAGCCTAAAGACTAAAGTCTTCGATCAGTGCGTCCTGCCTGTCATGACTTACGAAGCCGAGACGTGGACACTCACGGTACGGCTGGTTTACAAATATAAAGTCGCTCAGCGTGCTATGGAAAAGGCTAAGCTCGGAGTTTCTCTAAGGTATCGGAATATCGGATCCGAAACGAGGTGATCCGACAGAGAACCAAAGTTGTCGACATAGCCCACGGGATAAGCTAGCTGAAGTGACAGTTGGCCAGCCAAATTAGCCGAAGGACCGATGACCGTTGGGGTAAACGTGTTCTAGAGTGGAGACCGCGAATCGGAAAACGTAGCGTAGAACGCCCTCAGGCTAAGTGGAGTGACGATCTACGCAAGGTGGCTGGTGGAAACTGGATGAGAGTGGCCGAGGATAGAAGTCGGTGGCGTGCTATTGGGGAGACCTATGTCCAGCAGTGAACTGCGATAGGCTGATGATGATGATCACTGTATAGTCCGTACCTATTTCTGCCGCCAAACAATGATGTTCGATATTCGATGCTCGCATTGCTCGTTTCCGGTGCAAAGGGTACGGGTGCCGGTGAAATTAAAATCACACGAGACTTTCTTTCTTTAGGTCTCAGTTTGGAGAACGCGATTTGCTTAGGTGGCATTGTAGTTGTTATGGGCAAAGGTAACCTTCTCATTCTGAGAAGGGGCCCGCCCCCAGTAGTGGGACAATATTGGGCTGATACTGATGATGGGCAAAGGCACTTAACATCAGGTGGACCTCTAGCACATTTCACCAACCTATACTATGATAATGTAACGAAATTATTCGGAGAAGAACCGGAGTGACCGACATAGCTTGTAGGATCAGTGAGCTGAAGTGGCAATGGCCGCTGGAGCAGACGAGTCCTTGAGTGGAGACCGCGAATCGGCAAAAGCAGTGTAGGGCGCCCCCCTGCCAGGTGGACCGACGACCTGAAGAACGTGGCTGGGGGGGGACTAGATAAGGAAGGCAGAGGACCGAGTGTTGTGGCGCAACTTTGGAGAGGCCTATGTCACACCTCAGCCACTCAATACAATATAAATGCTAGCACCACCTACATACACAAGATTACGTCTGTATACGAACGCACACACGTGTAGGTTAGGGACGCTCGCCGCTCGTAGTGCCGACTGGGTTTCAAGCGCTTCTCAGTAGTTCTCAGAGATGGCGTGCTTGTATAGCGACTGGCGATTGACATCCATTGCAATATTGCAGGCAAACCGCGAGTGGGAGCTGGGTGCGGGTGAGGAATCTTAAATTGGCGGGGGGCGGTGAGTGGCCGTTCTGTACGATAGTACTATTAGGTATTCTGTACCTATGTCCAGCAGTGGACTGCGTTAGACTGAGTTGAATACTATGGAAAAAAATAAATGTGACGTACTTTAAAGACGCTCTCTTCGAGCGATATGGAGAGGCGCGTGCAGGAGTCGAGCAGGCTGTGCTCGGGGATGATGCCCAGCACGCCCGGCGCCGCGCCGCCGCCGCCCGCCAGCGCCGGCATGGACTGGCACTCCTCCGACTTGCTCAGCCCTGTCCGACAAGGGACTGACAACTCTACATCTTATTACATTGGAACTTTCTTTGTAAAGGTTATGTTACCATTGTTATACGGTCAACGTACTGTACGCGCGCGAGCTCCGAGGAATCTTAAGGAATGTTGACGTATGACCTAGTGCATTGATTTAGTCGATATTACGTTATCGATATTAAGTAATTATTCCATAAATATCCTTATAAAAAAAAAGTAATATCGTTTTATTATTTTAACGCATTTTACGCATGCAATTGCATTTTTTATTTTTGCCAGGAGTCGCGGGTTCGAATCCTGCTCGTGAGCGATTTTTTCTTTCCACAATTTAAATCTTAAGTAATATCGTGTTTAGCGAATAAAGTGTTTATTAAAAAACAAATTTGTTATTATTATTTTTTCTTCACACCTCGAAAGAACGCGTTTTGCCATTTCGCGGGCTTCCTTTTGAATTATAAACGACTTTTTTTCCGCCTCATTCATTTCTACTTCATCCATATTAAATAGCTATTGTAAACAAAATAACTATAAACAGTTAAAAATAATCACGGTGACTGCAAAATTAAAAAGGCGCAAAATTTAAATGACCAGCCCAACACTCGTACAGTGAGAGAGCGGGATATGAAGTAGTGATGCCACTCGAGTCCAATTTTACTCGAGAGACATAAAAAAAAACGCACTCGTGTGAAAAAAATATCGATTCGAGTTTACTCGGACTCGAGTCACTCGCCAATCACTCTCCGAGACATACGAAACGGTGTGTTTTATTCTTAGAGAACGCTTTTTCATTTTATGTCTGTTATTTGGTTTTATGAATAGACCATATACGCTTATTTTTACTAGCATATTAATATTAATTTCGATATATAAATGTTGATTTTGTTAGACTGACGATATTTTGAAATAAAAAATAACGAATTCAAGGATTGTGACAGGTGACTCGATAGAGGCGAGCGATCGAATGACTCGTGAACCACTCGAGTGACTCGACCACTAAGATTAGTACTCGAGTAAAATTGTAAAATGACTCGGATGACTCGAGTGGTAAAATCGGACTCCATTCGCATCACTAGTATGAAGTGACGGTCGGGCGCGGGACACACCCGCCCGCTTCCCCAGTCCCCGATTCCTCGGAACTCGCGCGCGGACTGTACATCAAATCCAAATTTAAAGGGAAAGAAAGGACTTGAATTAATTACAATAAATGAATAAGTACAAGACCCCTGATTAGTCCAAATATATTGGTTTCAATATAAAGTACCAGAAGATGGCATTGAAATCGAATGAATAGTGAATGACTTAGGATCAGCGCAGATCGACGGAGTGATGGCGAAGAGCAGTTCACAAGTTTCAAGGCAAACCTTCTCTTACTGACCGGCTCTTATGGACGCTTGTGGCTGCTCTTCGCGGGGCTTTGAGCGTCCTTGTGTGATTTTATTTCGCTATTAAAATTTTAGTGCTATGTCGAAGCAAATCAGGTTGAATTTTAATTGTTACTAAATAAGCCGCTTCGCCACCACTTCGTTGGTGTGCGCTGACCCGTAAACGTATAGTAAATTAGTTTTAAGTATATGGCCAACTCATTTAAAATATTCCCTCGCTGATTATAAGATAATAATTTGATGAAAAAGTTTTTTAAAAGAAAGCGAGTTAATATTGCTTTATCACCCAGTCCTGGGCTGTTTAAAGCTTCGAGTCTCTAGCTCATCTGGAAGATAGATTAAAATCAATTGCAAAATTTGTACCGAACAGCCAGACAAGATTGAAAGCGAATGAATCAAAACGTGGTAAAATTTTAAGGAATAACGGAGTACAAAAACTTTTTAACAAAAAATAAAACCGACTTCAAAAACCTTAACTAAAAAGTAAAAAAAAATAAAAAGGCGGCGCGTGGTTGACCCTTTGCGTCATACAGTCGAGCGCAATATCTATAGTAAAAACAGTATATGTGAACGTACATGAAAATCACGCGCCGCCTTCAAAATTTTGGTTTATGTTAAGATTTTAAAATACATACAATGATTATTTCTTACTTTTTAGTTAAAATTTTTGAAGTCGGTTTTATTTTTTGTTAAAAAGTTTTTATTTCATACTTTTTAGTTGAAAATTGCGAGGGTTGATTCATAAATGTTTATATAACCAATTTGAGAATTTTTTTTTTACTAACCTTTGCTATCCCACTGCTGGGCAAAGGTCTCATGTTCTTCCAAACGTCCAATCACTATCGTGAAAAAAAAACACGCATATCGGCCAAGAATTCTCAGAAAAACGAACCAATGAGCAGATCATCTAGATAGGCGAAGCTAAAATAAACTGATTTATTGAAGCTGGTTAAAAAACTACTCAACCTAAGTCAATAAAATTTATATGGGACCACCGCGCGGACTTTCTCTACCAAATAAAAAAACAACCACGAAAATCGGCCCACAAATCCCGGAGTAATCGGTGTACATACATGAAAAAAAAAAAAATGCATCCGATTGTTTTAATTCATTTGCAACAAATAATTCTAAATAGTATCAAATAATAATATAGGTTCTATGAGATACAATTTGGTGAGATAATGACAGTTCTAATATGTTTATAGTACCAGTAAACAGTTTAAAAGTTAGTTTCGTTCCGTGTGGTGACGGACATAAAGAATTGCACCACCCTATCTCTTCTCATGGGTGTCGTAAAAGGCGACTAAGGGATTCACTGAAGAATGAGCAGCAGCGTTCTCTGAGTATTTAACCAACCAACTGCGATCGCCAACCCGCCTGCCAAGCGTGGCGATAATGGCATACCCCCTCTTATTTGGGGGAGGCCTTTGTCCAGCAGTGGATGTCTTTCGGCTGAAATGATGATGATGATGATGAAACAGTTTAAATGATCCCGAGCCGGTTAGTAAACCCAGATTCTTACATATTACTCAAAAATGGATACAAATTCATACACAGGTCTACCGTTAAAATGTGATGGCTTCAAAACCCTATTCTACCAACTCTGTGCTACCAAAACCCATGTTTTAAAACAACACAAATCGTATATGAAGTATGAAAAAATGTGGATGTTATCTAAATTTAACTCATTCACAAACTGTCGACTCACCAAAAATGATAAATTATTTGCTATGAATTTTGTAACTTGACTAGGTATTTTTAACAACTTAAACGACTTTCATTTGGATGACCTGCGAAAAATATTCTATTTTATTAGGAAATAATTCCTCTGGGTAGTCAATTACTACAAAAAAAGACTATATTTACCTTCTAAATTAAATTTGTTGCCCCAACGATCACATTCGCACTGCAGCCACGTTTTTTCCGCCTCCAAAGATAGTTGTCCTGTGAACAGATATAATCATAACCTTTAAATGCTATACCCATATACTAATCAGTATTCGAATCATGATAAAATATGAATCTTAATTATATTTTAATTATAATAATATGTCGTAGGATGATCGAAAAAATCGGATCTTTGCGGAAATCCTAGGACTATTGCAAAGGACCGGATAGTTGGAATCTATGAAAGTTTTTCGTTATCATTCGAGCTTGCAAAAATCGGGCTTACCTTAGGTTAGTGGCGAATAACTGCTCACGTAATGAGCGCTTGGCTGATATGAATGTTATGTACGTATGCGCTGATTGGCTTACGGCAACATTTATTGGTTTTTCGAGCCATATTCTGACCAACCAGAATGAAGATTTTATAAATAGACTCTTAGATTAGCCAATCAGCGTTCAAGTTTCCAATCGTCCTAAACAAACTGGGATTTTTGCAATGATCCTGATAATATCTCGTATGATAACGAAAATCATTCTAAGATTCCAATTATCCGATCTTTTGTAATCGACCTAAGATTTTCACAAAGATTCTATTTTTCCAATCATCCTACGACATATATACAAGAACACATACATTGTTAAAATAGATACAGATGTTGTTTCAAATCAATACTTGACAATACAATGGATGAAAATGCATCAAAGTATCAAACAACCAGTCCAAAGTCGTAATAATTAATCCGTGTACCATCTTCATATTTCTGTCTGATATTAATTCTTATTACAAGTCCTCGGTACAGAGAGCACACCCAATAAAACTGTTTGAACAATGTGTATTGTGTCTAAGGTTTCTCAAAACACATGAAGCTCAGTTTCCGTGTTTTTCAAAACAATGTACGTTCAATGATTTTCTCATGTATCTAATGCAAATGTAACTTGATATATTATCTCAGGGTTCATCTTAATTCGGAGTCCAAAGCGTAGCATGTTAAAATTCTGCTCAGTCTTTGTTTAATTATTGTAATTATAACTTGAACAATAAGTATGCAAGTCCAATATTATAATAATAACGATAGGTTTGGGCTATCAATATGAAGTGTTATTAAAACACTTATAAATATTATCTTATATCAAGCAAGGCCTAAAGTAGTACAGGCTTCCAATGACAGGAGCGTACAGCGAAATGTTATAGCGAAAACTTTACGATAGTTGAAGAACTGTGGACATTGCAGTATGGGCTTGTATGATATTGAGTAGGGACCTTTTATTAAAGTGGAGAAAATGCCTATAGCATGCCAAACCATCCAGGGAGGCGGTGTGGTTATGTGGAGCTAGCACCCACTAAAAACTCCCGCCTTAGGTGGATGGGCCGCGAGAACTGCTGCGTATGGCATTCGCAACCCATCTAGCGCGGCCCACTTCCACTCCTCCTAACCTAACTATCCTTCGGCGATGTCCGAACACACTTGGGACATCAACGCAACTGAGCCTTGAGGGCGTGCAATGAGGGCGATAGACTACCCTATCTATCGCTTGTTAGGAGAGGGTAGTTATTTGTATGTATGTAATAATATGCTTACTAGCATATGCCTCCTGATCCCGATGATGCCTTGGCGGGGGCGGATCTCTGAACGAGCATATCCACTCATCCTTAACCCTCAGGATTCTCCCCGTTACCCGTGCGTAGTACTCGTAGTTATCCCGGCCGAAGAGGTCGCCTGCACTGAACTGCTCGATCAACTGTCGCATGATGCGGGTCGCCACCTGGATGTGGTAGGGAAAGGTTAAGAAAGCGTGGGAAAAAAAGGCGAGTAAAGACAGCAAGGAAGTGATAACGGAGTTGGATTTTCTGTTGAGCCGGCAAACGCATGAGCTGCCCATCTGCTCATGAGCCTTACATACATTAAGGTTACCGTCTAATCTGCATGACAGTTTAGGCTGGATCCATTAAATTAGACCGTGTGTGTGTGTGGATTTACATGACAACTGTGAAGGCACTAACGATTTTTGATTCTGTCGATTTGATCTAGCTTTAAGCAACAAACGAACGTGTGTAGAAACTATAAAAAATTGCATTGTTTAAAAGCCAATGACAAAGACGATTGTAGTGACAATATTGTCAGGATAGAAATGACAAAATAAAATTGCACTCCGTTTCGTTCTCTTCTCTTGTTCGTTCTCTTCGTCCGTATTAACTTTGTTACGAGACACGCATTTTGTATGAAGTAGAATAGAGATGTGACAGGGAATCTGTATTACATTAGAGAATCATACCTTTTAAATAACATAACAAGAGTTTTTGATAAGCGTTTTAATAATGCACACTCGTTTAGTGTGAGCAGGTAGTTTAATTGAGAATTGATAATGATATGAAAGTACTTAATTAGACTAAAATGGCTACCGCTCGTGCAAGCCTTTTAAAAATAAAAGACAAACCATGTGCTAAATAGTAAATACCTCTAGCTATCACCAATTACATGTATTGTTCTATCTATCCTCAATTAAATAGTTATAAATTAAATGTTACAAATAGTTACAAATCATTCATGCATGACATGAGTCATTTTACAGTTTTAAAGTGAAAAATGTCAAGGCAACGTTTGCTAGTTAAGCGATATGTGAAAAATGGGGGCGCCACTAGACGTACTTTATGAAAAAAATTAAAAAACATTACTCTGGCAGAACTTTGGATA
The DNA here is from genome assembly GCA_949699075.1 of Asteroscopus sphinx. Classification (NCBI taxonomy): domain Eukaryota; kingdom Metazoa; phylum Arthropoda; class Insecta; order Lepidoptera; family Noctuidae; genus Asteroscopus; species Asteroscopus sphinx. The sequence continues at coordinate 10,613,943 of OX453022.1, read as the reverse complement.
GAAACTCTTTTCAGACATATTTATTGTCTGATATTATATTTATTGTATATATTTATTTATTTGTTGTATTGTCTATTGTATTTCTGGCAAATAAACGTTTGATTATGGTTTGATTATAATAGAATAAAGTCTTACACAGCCCTGAGAAAGAAAAATAATAGTTTTATATAGACGTTTATTCAAGCAAGGTGATTGCAAACGCGACTGCTGAGCGTGGGGTCCTGGGTTGGATTCCCGGGTCGGGCAAAGTGTTATTGGGTTTTTTCATTAGGAAATTCTCAGTAGCAGCCTGGAGTCTGGATTTGTGCCCGGTCAATGGTAAAAGGCTCCCCCCTATTACATGGGACTATAACATAACTGGCGAAATGTGGGTGTACTATTACACCTCTGCCTACTTCTTCGGGAAAATACAGGCGTGATGTTATGTTACGTGTTATGTGTTTATTCAAGCTCGTCACTGTTTTTCAGTGAAACGTTTCATAATATAATTAAATCTCGTTCATAGACTTAGTCAACGACATGCAGGAAGTGAGTAACCCGAAGAATCCATGAATCAAGCTTATCAGTGAAGGGTCGAAAAAATAAATAGGTGAAGCTACTGAGTATACTGATAAGGGACACAATGCAAGCATTCTCTGAAGAAATATCTGTGCTTGAAAACTTTAGTAACAGAATTACACAAGATAGGCGTAAATGTAATGATACTTCAACTTCATAAACATGTACATACAAAGATGTATTGGAATTATGTTTTGGACTCTTGGGCCAATATTCCAAAACGATGCTCAAGTATTAATCTAGATTTTAATAACTGTCATTTTATATATTTACGTCAAACGAAATGACAAAGATGTATGAATCCAGATTAAAATTAATGCTTTAGCATCATGGTAGAATTAGGGCCTAAGGGTTACCACCCTTAGGCCCTAATTCTACTGCCACTGGTCAAATTTCTTTGTCCAACTTAATTTATTTGATGATCAGTTTTTTTACATGCAAAATTTGATGAAAATCATACAATTTCTTTGATCAGTCACATTGGACAAAGAAATTTGACGAGTGGCATACCACTCTAAGGCAGCTTATACAAGGCTATATTGATCTTCTACAGGCATAATATATGTAGTAACTGCCAAATAATCTAGTATATAAATAAAATAATGGTGGCGCTACTGGATTGGCCAGTGTGAAAACCAGAAACTGTCGATGGCCATGTTCTTCCTGAAAAGCCTTATAATAAGTGTTTTATGTTTTAAAAAAAACAAGCGTATAAATAACATCAAACTGCAGGCAAGTAATAAGTACAGAAAATGCGTAAAACATAAATAATTGAAGCCGGTAACGAAAGTGTTCGATGAGCTACATAACATATGTAAGACAGTGGAAAGTAAACTGATTGGTTGTATAATGTTATACTCACGCAGACTTCAGCCTTTAGCCGCATGTTATACAGTTTTAGTGAACACAGTACAAGCTATATACAATAACGCTCTTACAGTTATATGAGGAGCTGGCGAACAAACAATCTGATTACACAAAATTAAAATTTTCAGGAGTAAAAACCATCTTACATTTATATCCAAATCACAAAATTCTAACTTGATTTTAGCATACTTTTAGGCCGTTTTGATTGAAAACGAGTACAGAATTTAATTTTTACATCCATGAAATTTTTCGCCCATTTTGTTTTTTATTTATTTCCAAAAAGTGTATTAGATCGTTTTTTGCCAGCTCCTTATATTATTTTACATAGGTATAGTACGCTCTGCTGATGTGGACATCTGTTAAGGCACTTAGGTACTCTTTGAAATCTGAATCATAATTATTTTTAAAGTACAGAATTTTAGACAAAAAAAAACTGACACCATCCTAGATATTCATAATAATTTTGCTTCTTATAATTTCTAGAATAATTTATGGGCATACTGACAACAAATGCTGAAAACCAATTACTAAGTACCAGTATTATATTATCTGTGTAAGTACATAGTCATTTATTAACCATTTCGATGAGAGAGAACAATTATAATTAAGATCAAAATGCATATCAAAGACAATTAGGAAATCTTTGATAAAAGAAAAGTTAATTAATCGACGACGACGTCATCACAATCAGTCATTACATCACAGTTGTAATTTTTAATTAAAGAAATTGGAACGTATGATGGAGTCAGACAACGGGTGAGATAATTTCTAAGTAAGGTAGACATAAACTATCATATTGAACTATATTTACGGGACTTTTCGTGCACAATGAAATCAAAACAAAACAAACATGAAACAACAAAAACATGAACTAACCTAACCTTAGGATATCGGTAGTACCCAGTTACTGGGTTGCGGGGGTCTGATGTCAGTCGCTCCGTGTTAAATACTGATGGTCAGCCGCATCTGGTTAGACTGAAAGGCGACCCTAACATAATTGGGAAAAAGGCGAGGAGATTTAGACAATAGATGCGATTGATATTAGGACTTTAAATGGAGCTCATGTCATTTAGAACACTGCAGACTTTAATTTACGGAAATTGAGAACATCTGGCATCAAAAACTTTAATTTCTCGATGTTCACAGGATTTTCTCCTACTTAGGACTAGCAGAAGTAGTGTTGCTTAACCTCAATCAATCTACGTGCTAGCCACTTAGCCATAAGACCCTCAAGAAAACTACAATCCAATAAGGTGATAAAATATAAAATCTTGATGTTTCAAACATATATTACAACAGCCATCAAGCAAAAGATAATTTAAATTTAACTCTTGTATCAGATAAGGAAACACTATTAGAATCCCACTCGACATTGCTGATAAAAAACTGTTTATTGACTATGAGCGATAAGACGATTACGTTGTTGCCTTTCTTGACGTCTGCTTTATTGTCACCGTTGACTTAGATTGATTTCATTTTACGATGAATCAGAGTTGGAATCCCCTTTAGAAACCGCAGCAAGTAATCTAAACTGACTTATGATGTATTGAAAGTTAGTCAAAATTGTTATATTAATGTAAATGTGATAAAAATACACAAATAACGACCAATTCTGTTATCATGCTAAAACACGCTTTCAGCCACATTTTAATATACCTAATTAAGGTTAAAAGTTAAAGAAACATTAATTGACAGATAATTACGTAACCATCCCACCTAAGTACGGTCAGCGTCAAAAATATCGCGGCGAATAACTGTATAAAATGATGTGAACAGCAGAAACTTAAGTGACACAAAGGCTGTTTAGTATAAAAACAGCAGATGCTAACTGTCATTCTGACAAGAATACCATCGCATTAAGATAATATTTAATTTTCTGAAAGGCTAATCAATTCGATCTGTTGTCAAATCTATTGTCAGCTCCAGTGATTGGTCAGCAAAAATACTAACAACCAATCACAACACCTGACATGGGATTTGACAGCTGATTAGTTAATTTTTCCGTTTATTTATTTCCAAGAACACGGTACATACATCGAGGTCACCGTTGATCATCTTTTCAGAAACTTGTGATTGTTGTTCAGATTATTTAAGTCTGTTCGTCCCAGTATTTTTGACGCTTACTGTACTCCAAAGTAACTAAGTAATCGGTTGATTGAGCGAGGTACCAAAACAAACGCATACATATAACACATGTCCACATCAGGTGATTACACCGAAACTCGATATATTTAATCGTCGATAATGGTGCAGCTATCACGCAGTGCGACACATACATGTATCACTTTACAAAGCGCATTCACTCCCCTTGTACACACATTAACCGTAGTTAGTAGCAGGGCCGGATTAACCATTAGGCAGAGTAGGCAACTGCCTAGGGGCCCCGCATCGGCTAGGGGCGCGCGCGCCAAAGTAATTGAAAATGTTTCATACAGTGAAAATTTTATTTGATAGTTTGTATCCTCAATGACAATAGGTATAATTGCTTTTTTCGAAGCATGCTGTCAGTTGATGAAATATTTCATACCCACAGAATAGAACCATCTAGTATCGAGTAGTAGAACTAATAATATAGATGCGACACGTAGCGTATTGTACAGTCGCCTGCATGACAGTGGTAACACGTCACCGCCCTTACTGCTTACGAAATAAAGATGCTGCTAATGTCAAAGTGTTACCACCGACTTGCGGTCGACCGTACGATAAACAAAAGTTTTGAAATGCTTGATTTGCAATTGCGTTTTGTGAGTTTCGTGACCGTGATCCCTTCATCAACCTGAAAAGAGCTGATGATCTTCAAACGGCGGAAAAGGGACCCCGAGAATTGCATTGCCTAAGGGCCCCGACATGGTTAATCCGGCCCTGGTTAGTAGTCATGTTAGATTTAACCATATGGTATCAATGGTATCATCAGCCTTTTATTATCAAAATATAGTTCACAACGAAATTGCTTTAACATCTTTTACAGCAAATCTTAGATAACTGTCACATTGGTATTGAAAGCGAAAATAGACTGTCGGTATGTGATGTACAAATGACTTTCATCCTTAGGGTGGTAAAGCAATTTCATGGTCGACTATACAATCAACTATTTGAACCAAATGTCGTGTATTCGTTCTTAGAATGTATTTTCTGTTTAAATATCTAGGAAGTGTTTGATAAATCTCTTAATCTCAACTTAGTCATAGTTTGACAAGATATTAAACATCAAAAAATTCTAGTGAATTTATACCAGTCAGTCACCTATGACTCACTAGGCAAGGATGTAACAGAAAGTACATTAGAATCCATGGTAACGTCAAACAAACGATCACGAATCAATAATCCTATTACAAATTTAACATTTCCACGTTAACTGATGACCATCCTAAGTTGGTCTTTGGGCTATTAAATCATATGATACCTATAGTACTTATAATGATATATGACAGTTAATGATTGGACCAACCTTGAATCTCTGAACGTCCTCCATTGTAGCTGTTTTACCGTCGGACACGCAAGAGTGGAAAAATGATGGGGCCACCGACACGCCCAGGGCTTCGGATGTCATACCTGTACCTAGAAACAATGAACTCTCGTTTTATTTACAACAATATTTTTGAAAAGATTATTCTAGACCTTTTGAATTTATACAGCATGACTGGGTGAACGAGGGACATTTTAAAGAATATGGTAGAATGTGCGAATCAAAAAATATTTTGAACAGACTGACTAGGTACAAAAGGCTGGGAGGGTGGAAATAGTTACTGATGGACACTGCCGTACAACGACCATACAGCCCATAGACGCCTTATAACAGGCGACCGATGTCTGCAACACATCTATGAAATTTCACTAATAAAGGTCACCACTATTCGCCACTTGAAATCTTCAAATCAGTTTCGACCACTTACATCAATCAATCAACTCAGCCTATCGCAGTCCACTGCTGGACATAGGCCTCTCCCAAGTTGCGCCACAACGCTCGGTCCTCTGCCTTCCGCATCCAGTCCCCCCCAGCCACGATCTTTAGGTCGTCGGTCCACCTGGCAGGGGGGCGCCCTACGCTGCGTTTGCCGATTCGCGGTCTCCACTCAAGGACTCGTCTGCTCCAGCGGCCATCGGTCCTTCTACAGACATGGCCAGCCCACTGCCACTTCAGCTTACTGATTCTACAAGCTATGTCTGTCACTCCGGTACTTCTCCGGATAATCTCGTTTCGGATTTATTTATTTATTTTTTATTTTCGGACCACTTACATGAGCCGTCAAAACTGCCGCGTTAGTGATTAGCCAATAGTCGCGTTGGTGGGGCCAATCGGATCGCAGTACCCCGCCTCTGCTAGTGGCATAATTTATTGTACGCATTATATTCAACATTGGGCGTCTATTGGGCTGTATGGTCGTGGCGGCCGTACTAGGTGCTTCACCCCACCGCATGCAACTTTGATTTGTAAGAGCGGTATCTACGTAATTGATAAAATAAATTTAAAAAATATTCCAAAAATTAAGATACCAAGGTTTTTTTTTACACATTTGAATCGAAAATCAAGTACTGGTACTGGTATCCACCTTCAATAAGTCCCTCGTTCAACCAGTCATCCTGTATAAGCCCGTCTCCTAACCTTTGTTCAATAATTTGGAATTAAATACTTATGGACAGTATGATAATGTCTTTGGGTTAATGTTAAAACATGTTATAATTTCAGCCAGGATGATGAAACCAGGCCACTTTTTGTTTTTTCTTGCGACCACTAGACCAACGAGGCAGTTTTTGTTAATAAGTGCACCATTTTCTTCAATAAACTAAATTTGAATAAATAAACCGTGATGATACGCCAGAAATTCATTTTAAAATGTCGATGAACTCGCTACTTGGTAGTATCTCTTAAAAACATTTCAATCAGCAGCAAGATAGAATGCTTTTTGCAAGGTAAAAAACCTGCAAAAATACGCGGAAAACAAATTAACTTCTCCTCTTCGTTAAAATACAGTGTAGTCGTTCAACTTGACTGTTTTATCTAATTGTCGGATACTGAAAAAACTATTTAAGCGGCAAATTACTGTAATTAAACTACAGACACCAAATTAGCCATGTTTAAAATAAAAATAGAAGTCGTCAGAGAATGCATAAGTGGCATTAATGCACTGTTACACGCAATGGGGTACGAAGGAAGGATTTTCTTGATATTAAAAAACGCGAAAAAGAAAACGTAACAACGTAATTGCCATACATGTCAAAGCACTCCTTTGACATTTAAATGTGGACTTACAAATTAGTGTACTCATATTTAAGGAGATATACTGTCAAAAAAATTTCTGCAATAAATTATTTATGATTATGATTATTATTATTTCCCAATGGGAAACAGGCGTGATAATATGTATGTATGTATGTATGTATGATTATACATAACTCATTACTCGCTGGTATATATTGGTATTTTCTTACACTGATTTTAAGAGCGAAGTAGTAGCAGAAGTGTCTGCTTTTTATGATAAACTTTAGAGTCTAAGGCAAGCACTGCATTTTGACAGTTGGAACTGTTGGAAGCATGAGTTCACGCTTAGATTCGTCTCTGAATATAAACCTAAGTTCTGAAAGTATTTTTCTTACAGATTCCGCCCTACAAACATCCTCCGAGCCTTTTTACCAATTATATTGGGGTCGGCTTCTAGTCAAGCCAGATGCGGCTGAACATCAGTAATTTACATGGAGCGACTGCCATCAGACCTCCGCAACCCAGTTACTGGGTATTACTGACATTCGGAGGTTAGACCAGTTGTCAAACTACCCGTAACGACTGTCATAGATATTTGTATGACAACCGGCAGCTTAACGTGCTCTCCGAGGTGCGAAGGGGTCTCGAGGTGTAACGTAACGGTCACCCATCCACAGACTGACCGCGGCAAGTACAGCTTAACCTTGCAAATCGTACAATCCACGCAGTCGTTGCTCCGCTACGAGCCCCTCAGATTCTGCCCTACAAACACCTACTTAAAAGCCAAAAGGTCATATTACAACGTTTTTAGCAATCTTAAATAATACGACGTTTGCAGAAGTCTGTGGTCTAGTGGTTCGAGTGTCGGACAGCTGATCACGAGGTCGTGGGTTCGATTACCACAGGCCACATATATTTGTGTGATGAACATAAGTGTTTGTGTTGGTCTGGGTGTTCCTTATGTATTATATGTATTAAAAAAAAGTATTATAAAAAAAAATACAATTATTTTAAGAAATTACAATCACATGAGACTTTCTATCTTCATGTCTCAGTTTGGCGAACCGACTTGCGGTACCATTTAGGCAACAGCCTAGGTGAAGGTAACCGCTTAACATCATCATTTCTCAGGAAGTTATTGTAGAAGGGTTTGATTAGGGTTTTGTATAAATACAGTTTAACTTTGTCCGTTATTAAAATGATATTTCACTCGAAAACATCCATAATCTTCTGAGAAAATTTCATTTATATCTCTCTACCCTCTATACCAATTGCTTCATTAGAGTGTACAAGCTCTGCTTGATTTGGGACTAGATGGTGCTGTGTAAAAAATGTCCCAAAAATATTTATTTTTATTTATACAAGTTCATGTGACATGTGGGGCATGTCTGTGCCTTTCCTGACCATACTTTCAAATGCACCAGTCCATACCTTCAAACACAGGAGTAATTAACATAATGTTTTACATATTAGTCCCTGCGACGACAATGACGTATAGACAGACGCACGTAGCAATAAATAAGGCCCGATATAGAGCCTATTTTAACCGTATATGCGCCTAACAATCGCACCTGACGCTTTTGTCGGCGACGACGCTGACATTGTGAAGGAAAACTGTATAGTTATTAAAGGCGTCGCGTCGCACAATAAGCGTGTTGGCGACCAGTATTCACAAATGGTTACCATGTGTGTTGGACAACTGATTAGGAGACATGGATTATAGAGTAAATCATTTTGGACCAACGCCTTTTAATATGCAAAACACTCGCAATATTATGCGAAGATCATGAATGGAATCGTGCTATCTTTTTTTTTTCGAGATATAGAAATGCTCTTGGCCGCAATCTAGACAGCTTTATCAAGATGTGGTCGACGATGGAGCGAGCAAACCTATCAGGTGCCGATTCACTACAGCTTTAAAGGCGTTAGGGTTGTAAGTGCCCGGAAATACAGATGCCGGCAGTAAATTCCACAACTTGGCTGTGCGCATTATGAAAGAGTTCTCAAAGCGCTTGGTCCTGATAGTAGGGATTTCTACCAAATGTGGATGCTATCCTGCAGTGCGTCGTGTCGTCCGATGAAAGAAAGGAGATGGTGGAATAAGCTCATGGAGCTCTTGCGCAGACTCTACAAAGTACAACTTGTAGAACACCGACAAACAAGCAAATGTGCGTCTATGGGCTAAGCTCTGTAGCTTAGATTTTACTTATTATCTTTATTTGTTTAAACTTCACACTAGGAACTATAGTCGTCTCAGAGTCTAGGAAAATAAAACAGGTCTTTTGAAGAAAACGGAGCAGTGACATTTCCTGTGTAACAGCGACTTTTCGCAGAAACTAGGACAACATAGCGCGACCCAAATAATTAATATAAATATAATAGATCAAAAAGGTTACGACCAAGCTACTAAACCGAAGACGTCATCACAAACTAGGCCAGCAAATAACGTAGCGAGACATCTAAAGAAAGATTAAATAATCGCACAATGAATGTAAAGCCGTTGCATCACGCGAGCTCACGAGCAGTCGCGTGTGATTGGCATAATTACCACTAATTACTTTCGTTAGGCCACTGCCAAATGCTTGCCATGTAGTGTCATGTAATAATAATAACAAAAGACTTTATTTCAGACATTTACAGCCGAAAAAATAAAATTATTTGCGTCCTGTGACGAAGGCCTCCTCTAACTCCCTCCACTATGTCCTATCCAGTGCTGTCCTAGTCCAAATTCTTCCCGCTACCCCTATGATTTCATCTTCCCATGTTCTGAATTATCGTCCTCGTTTCATTTTTCTATCCCTCGGTTACCACGTAATCATGGTTTTGGTCCATTTAGTATGTCCTCTCACCGTATGTCCTGCGGAGTCCTGCCCATTACCATTTGTTTATTTTCACTGTGACGTCTTTTAATCTCCCTGATTCGCTTGTTTCTGATTTTATCACTTTCCCAGCATACTCCTTTCCATAGCATGCTGGCAAGATTAATAATTTTGCAGCATGGGCTTGTTATGCAGCATTGTCATGTACAGTCGAGGAATGAAAAGGTTCGTCACATTAAGGTCTATTTTTGCTTGTACTGGCAGATAACAATAATGACAGTTGTACGTACACCCACCTAATTATCTCTCGTTCGGAGTTTGAAAAAGTAATATGTACTCGCGACACGTTTAAAGGAATCAATTTGAAAATTGACGAACCTTTTCGTTCCTCGACTGTACATACTATCAAGCCTCAAACGTGAAAAATTTGGCTCCACTGTCGCGAACATATTTTAAAAACGTAGTCAAGACTCAAGTCAAATATTTGCTAACCACGTTCTAATTCTTTATTTGCAGTTAGTCATTGCGTTAATCTTAATTAGATCGTTCCATGTGTGTAATGTTGGATTTTATGAACGCCTTCAATGTAAATATTGTGTGAAATACTTGACAGTCTATGAAGTAAGCTGGCGTGTCAAAAACCATTTCGAGTGACAGGCGGAAGGATTAATGTTGTGTGGTGTGAGCTTGTCACAAGAAGAAGCGTGCTAAAATTGCAGGGATTAATGAAATTGAACTCTGACCTTATTATATTTTACAGAAAACTTTGAACTACGAAGCTGCTGCTCTGCATTTTGCAGCATTTTGTATGTTGCGCCAGCTACCTGTTAGCCTAATGAAGCTGTGTTTCTAGTTTGTTGTAACTTGCAGGCAACCAAAACTATGTAAAAGAAACTGATTTATCAAACCTTAAAAATAATTTTAATGACCTTCGATGCATGTTACAGAGTAAGATCCCTGAGCAAACCCAAAGAAAGCTTAATTTATATATCAATAGGTACTTATTGTCAAAGCAGTGATTACAGGATGTACAACTCACCTGCTTTATCAGCGTTGGAGGCCATCACCCGAAACGTGCCGAAGAGCAGCACCAGCAATCTCTGCGTACAAACCGGCAACGATAGAAGCAATCTGTGGACAAACACAATCTATACTATAATAAAACTGTAAAGGTCGAAAAGTCTGTACATTGAGTTTTTTTTCGCGAAAACCGGCTAGGGGGACTAGAAATAAGCTATAGAACACGAATCAATCGTTTAAAAAATTTATGTCTGTCTGTCTGTCTGTTTGTTACCTCATCACGTGAAAACGGCTGAACGGATCGTAATGAAACTTAGCATTTGTATTGGTATTAGTCTAACTTAAAATATAGGGTATGTTTTATCTGAATCGGTTGAGTAGATCCAGCGATACAGCTTGACCCCTCTATTGTATTAAGTTGCATACAAAGTAGAGGTCATGATTGTTGGTTGTATGCAGGTTGCAGGTTCCTAAAAATACAACTGGATTCTATTAGTACCAGGCCCCTCAGAAAGTATTGCGAAAAAAAGTTTTTATATATGGGAGACTGGCCAGTTATAATGTTTTTCGAAAATATGATTATTTATAAGTAAAAATAAGTAAGTTCCAATTTCAAAATTTCCCTCCACATTTTTTGCGAGTTAATTCAAAGTATTGTGTCTCACTGAAATATGGATCTGCGCCGGGAACATTTTAGAGCTATGATTTTATACGATTTCAAGTGTCGCCTGAAACCGGATGAATCGTACGATAGACTTCAAATGGCATTCATGGATGAAGGCCCTTCCAAGGCAACCGTGTATCGTTGGTATAACGAATTCAAGCGCGGTCGACCAACTTTGGGGGATGACGAAAGAAGCGGTCGCCCTTTGACGGCTGTTACCGAAGAAAACGTGCTAGCAGTGAAAAATTTAATCCAAGACAATAGGCGAATTACATATCAGGAGATTCAACACATATTGAAGATTGGATCGGGAAGCGTTCACGAGATTCTACACAGCCATCTTCGCGTGAGGAGGATAGTATCACGCTGGGTGCCGCACAACCTCACCGATGCTCAGAAGCAGGCCCGGGTGGAATGGTGCCGTGATATGCTTAACAAATTTGAAGCAGGCTCGTCTCGGCGTGTTTACGACATCGTTACAGGTGATGAGTCCTGGATTTATCAATACGACCCAGAAACTAAGCGCCAGTCGACTGTTTGGGTGTTTCAAAATGAGCCAACGCCTACCAAAGTGAAGCGATCTAGAAGCGGGGGTAAGATTTTGATCGCTAGCTTTTTTAATTTGACTGGCCACTTGGTATCAATTCCCTTACGGGATCAAAGAAGCATTAATGCCGAATGGTATACTACCAAATGTTTGCCAGAAGTTTTCTCTGTTCTAAGCAACAAGCGACCAAACACAGGGCTCCGCGGGCTACTGCTCCACCACGACAATGCACCTGCGCACACCGCACTCAAAACGAGGGACTTCCTGGACAGCACGCCAGTCAAACTCCTGGGTCACCCTCCTTACAGCCCTGATCTAGCACCGTGTGACTTCTTTTTATTCCCAAAAATAAAAAATCAGCTCAAAGGGATACAATTTTCGTCGCCGGAAGATGCGCTGGCTGCGTTCGAGCAGGCTGTAAACGAGGTGTCTGCGGCGGACTGGAAAAAGTGTTTTGAAAACTGGTTTAGGCGCATGAATCTTTGTATAGAGGCTGGTGGAAAGTACTTTGAAAAGATTTGATAAAAATATATGTACAGTCAACAAATCGGAATCATGACCCACGATAAGCTTAATATCCTACAGACATTTAATACAATTAGGTTGAATTTTGCTTAAACAGATATTTCCCTGGCAACATACTTATTATCAATTTTTTTAGCAAGTGACAGTGACAGTTTACCAATAAAATATTTTAAATGTCCTAAGTGCAGCATAGAAGAAAACCTTATTGTTTTGACGATTTCAAACGAATTATCAGCTGAGTGGGTCATGATTCCGATTTGTTGACTGTACGTATAGAACAATTTTTTTTAGTTTCGCAAAACTTTCTGAGTGTCCCACGTATTATAGAAAATATAGAATAACATAACATAGCCCATCACTGTCCCGCTGCTGGCCTCTTCTTGGAATGAGAAGAGTTAAGGAACTGGATATTGTTAGTGTAATAGATTATCATAACATAATCAGCTCATTACCTACTGCCCCACTGCTGGGCATGGACCTCTTCTCGGAACGAGAAGAGTTAAGAAACTAGAAAATATAGAATAACATAACGTAGTCAACCCATTACTGTCCCACTACTGGGTATGGCCCTCTTCTCAAAATGAGAAGAGATAATGAACTGGATATTATTAGTATTCTAGAATAACATAACATTACAAGCCCATTACAGGCCTCTTCTCAGCATAAGAAGAGATGTGGTTAGTGTTATAGAATAACATAATCAGCACAATTACTTCCCACTGCTGGGCACGAGCGTCTTCTCAGAATGAGGGAGTTTAGGGCTATTTCCATGAAATTCCATCACCTTAGCCGGTTGGTTGTAAAAACAAAATATAGTATGGTCGGTAAATAGTGTAATCGTCTGTGTAGGCGCTTATATGTATATATTTGAAGATAATGTGTTCATAATTATGACACGATGTTATTTTCCGACATCCACGCGGACGGAGTCGCGGGCACAGCTAGTATTTAATAAAAGGAATTGATTTGATGTGATAGTTCATTACTTTCATACAGCATATTAGGGATGGTGTTTCCCATTCTTTCTTTTCAACTTCAGTGCAGTACGCGCAATCTGACTTGGCCGGAGTGAAGTAGGCACTGCGCAGATTTTCCCGCCTCCCACCTTCACCTGACACCCATATAATGATTACTGCAACGGTTTTGTGACAACTTCACTCCGGCCAAGTTAAATTGCGCGTAATGTATGTTTTTAAATAAACGGCTGCTTAACCACATAATTATTATTGATGAACTCTGACTTTACTTGTGTAGTAAGAACATCGGTCTGGTTAAAAGACAGCAGAGACAGCTTTCCAGAAACCAGTTGACTGCCAGGACTCAGCCTGTAGTTTTCGACTTGGTGAAAAGTAGGACTATGAACAGGTCACGTATCCTATCCTACTAATATCATAAATGCGATACTTTCAATTTGGATGTGTGTTTGTTTGTCCTTCAATCTGACATCGTGTTGTCACAATAATGCCTATACCACACGAGGGCAGGGCAGCGAGGCAGAGTAGTGAGCAGAACAATACTGCTGCCATTTGAACGTCCGCACAGTAACTGTTCTATCGCAGTAAGTAATTTTTTCCCTTGCTTTCTTCCACTTTTCGCGGTCTATGGGAATTTGTGGCCAATTTTTGAAGTAGGAGTCCAGCTCAATCCGCCATCTATTTCTGGGTGAACCGCGTTTTCGTTTTCGGCTGTCTGGGATCCACTCTGTAGTGAGTTTCCCCCATAGCCCCTCCGGCATGCGGTAGATGTGGCCAGCCCTGTTCCATTTTAACATGGCAGCTGTATGACCTACGTCTGCAATTTTAGTTTGGGAACGCAGTATCGATTTTCTTACACGATCAGTAAGTTTGACCGTAGGTATAGGTAAGCATAATGACAATATAATGCGATGTCACGAACGAAATTCGCGCGAGTTTGCGATGGTCGCGTAGTTGCTTTGTGTAAGGACAACGCCTTTCAGATGTTTGACAAGTAAATGGTAAGCATACCAATTTTATTCTTGTGTTTCCTAACAGTTTTTCTAGCGACTGAGAGAGCATGGTCAATAAAAAGTCATAGATCAAAAACGAATAAGTATAGAAGTAATTTTTTAAATTCTACATAATATTATTATAACCTATTTGTGATTTCTACCGCCACCCGATAACGCGGCGTGGGATTAGTTGCATAAAAACGAAATCAATGAATGAAACGGCTACATAAAACTCCTTGTCTAACAAAGTAGATAGAGGACTAGACGACAGACGCCGTAAAATTGTGTTAAATTACAATGAAGCTGAACCAAACAAACTTTAGAAAATATTAATGCAGCAATATGACAACAAAATCATTATCATCATGAAGATTTGAACGAAGCAACAAGCAACGCCATAGAGATGGCCAAATATAGGGTTTAGGGAATTTTCTCCGGATTTTCTTTTCTTATCTAGATAGACAGATAGATAAAACGTTTATTAAGTAAAAAAACAAGACACAGGAGTTCACAGGACAGACAAAAATACAATAAAAAGTGTGATATGTGTCTCAGTATTGTACCAAATGGGGTGTCCAGCTCAGTATGTGCCAGGTATTATACCTGACGCTGGTATTCTGCTGGATCCCTGCAGTGGCATACGGACGCCGAGCAGACCAGTAGCCCAAGTCAAATATCACATGAATAGAATGTCAACTGAGTGAGAACCGTTAACACCCAAGAAGTGATGACGAATTAAAAACTCCTGGAATCCGAAACCAATTTTTGCTTACCAATATTTGAGCATGTCAAGATGTGCTGATAACTATCATGAATTAGATTTAACATGCAATTTATTGGAACTAATACTCTGCGTGTCTTACGCTAGTATAAGATATGAACAAATAATCGAGATAAATGAGAGCGAAAACTAAAAAATATAGTATGTAATAACACGGCTCGAGTTCTGGGAGTCGATACAGAGAAACGAATCGCATGTTCGCGGCAATGATTGTGATCTAAAACACATATTGCGGTACTTCACGCGATAGCTTACATCAATATTAACATCAGCAGTGCTATTCTGTAAGTTCTCACTAGCAAACTCACTTCTGAATCCGCAGTTCAAATACAAAAAGGCGGAAGAAAGTGTTCTAGACGCAAATAAATACTTTTTCTTTCTTTTTTTTCAGTCACTCTTCTATCGTGTCGACTACATGAGCTACATAATAATTATAATAACTCATGCCGTGGGAATAAGATTAGCCAGTCAGCAAGTTGATAGCAGGGTTGACTGCCCAGGGTGCGCCGAACGATATAATTAAATATCGTCACTCGTGGAGGCTCCTTTCATCATCATCATCATCATCATCATCATCATCATCATCATCATCATCAGACTATAATAGTCCACTGGTGGACATAGGTCTCTCCAATGGCACGCCACTGACATCGATTCTCGACCACTCGCATCCAGTTGCTACCAGCCACCTTGCCAATATCATCGCTCCACCGAGCCTGAGGGCGTCCTCTACCCTACGTTTACCGATTCGCGGTATCCACTCAAGAACACGTCTCTTTCGAGGCGTTTTTAATGCACCTCAATTTCGTTCAGTGAAAAGTAGTAAAAACAAAACAATATAAAAAACACTGTGGATTCAGAAGTGAGTTTGCTAGTGAAAACTTACAGAATAGCCACGCAGTAACATAATGCAATGTTTTCAAGCCTGTAAAAACTAACAGAATCCCAATAAAATCAATTATCTTTTAATATCATAAAACAAACACAAAAAAAAACAGCAAACACAAAACAAACAATATCAATAAAAGTAAACATAATTCATAAAAACGAACTGTCAACTTCATTAAAATCTAAAATTAAATCAAATTAATATAATTTTCCCGATACTGCGGTTACCGGTAGGCACTTCAATGATTTTATCGTAGTGACCCAATTGTAAGAGGAAAATTAAAATCTCGTGGGAGGTTATTGCACCTTGGTCGGTAGTGCACGGTAAAACCGCACGAATAACTCGTCTGGGCACTGTTGCCAGGTCTCCCGATTTTCCGGGAGAATCACAGATTTTTCTAAAAATCTCCCGGTCTCCCGATTTTCAACAAAAATCTCCCGATTTTCAACAAAAATCTCCCGATTTTTTACAATCCCTGTATAAAGCCTAATAATAGGAATAAGATCAAAACCTGGCAAAAAAAACTACATAAAATGAAACAGACGGATAAGTTGTTGCCCTGAATATATCCGTCACTCCCAGTGTATCGTATGTTCACTAAACAAATTCAATTTTTTTTCATTACACAGGGCAGTAAACTAAAAAATTGCTTTGATTTTAATATTACAGCTGGAATGGTGACAAAATATAATATCGCAATAACTTCAAAAACTTTGATTTTTGTTAAAAAACATCTCCCGATTTTTTCCATTTTTCCTCAATACATCTCCCGCTTTTCTCATAATAAGCCTCCCGGATTTTGAAAATTGGACCTGGCAACACTGCGTCTGGGTCTAAGATTGATATCAATGAGTTGAACGACGGCATTGTATGACGTGTGCAGCCGTATGAGGCGTCGACTTAACGCATGAATAAGAGCGAATACGCTCAATGCTGTCCCGATTATACAATGAGTTGGGCTACGTCTTGACATGTGTGCGTTGTCTTACGTTTATAACTTGCTTTATTAAGGCTGGCATTCCCCAATACTCATTCTTCTTTTAAACAACACCTCACTGTCAGGGACCATTATCCATACCCATTGAAAGGGTTTTCGATGGGGTATTTCTAAGCTGTTAATCAAAAATCCATACGATATGGGTAACCCTTTTGAAAAGCTTAAAGATAAGGTTTACACTCTCAACGATCTTTCTTTCTCTTTCGTGTAGTTAGTAAGTATAAAACGATAACAGCGTAACATTCCGACTCGGAGCAGTGTAATATGATCGCTCGATGATGGGCATAGGTTGCAAAGTGCTCCACCACGTACTTCGCACAAGTTTATGGAATAACCATATGGTAACCCGAACAAAACCCTTATATAATGGTAACCCTTTTACTGGGTTTCAAGCATATAACCCATTCAAGGGGTTACATCATGATAAAGGTAACCTCATAAACGGCTTACCCCTTCGAAAGGCTTAACTCTTAACCGGGATTGTGCGATCCCTGCTCAGAGTATTGACAGTATAGTACATTTTTCGAGTAAATAGTTGTTTAAATAGAAATAGAAATAAACTTTATTGCATTAATTCTGGTACATAAAAGACAATAATAATTTTTAGTCAGCACAATTTACCTCATCAGGCATACAATAGAATCATCAAGTTAACTTGTTTTTTTTTACATGCATAAGGTACAGGAATTAGATGTCATTAACTAGACAATTCATGTAGGTGATCATCGGCCTATGTCATTTGAAACGCAAATTTTATGGAGACCGCTAAAAAACGACTATCTAATTGTTTAACGAACAAAGCAGTTTCGTTACGTATCAAGAAAAAAGCTTGATCGTGCACACTGACCGTGACTTGGAAATCGGAAGTCACGGCTACAGTTCGAAAGTGTAATCGATTAAAAAGTTATGGTTCAGACACTTTTGTTCTGGTAACATCGATCTCATTACAATAAAACCCTGCAGAATTAACGTAGGTCTTTCTTTATAGGGACAAGCCCGCCACGCATTCTCTACTACAAGTCCTGTAAGACAGGATTTACAATGACATACGACATTTGACGACGTCTGTGGTCTAGTGGTTCGAGTGGCGGACTGCTGATCACGACGTCGTGGGTTCGATTCCCACAGGACACAAATATTTGTGTGATGAACATAAGTGTTTGTGTTGGTCTGGGTGTTTCTTTGTGTATTATAAGTATGTATTTACAAAAAAAAGTACATAAGTATTAGTAAGTATATCCATTGTCTAGTACCCATAGTACAAGCTCTGCTTAGTTTGGGACTAGATGGTGCTGTGTAAAAATGTAGCAACTATTTATTTATTTATTTAATTTTATTTATTTTATAGGTACATCCAGAAAAACGCCGAAGAAATTATTGAACTGTCTTGAAACCACAGACAGTACAAATATAGACAAAATGCTGCAAACAATCATAGTAAATCCAAAAAAAAAACTATGCTCCTTCGTGTACAACCAGCGCTCACGCACACACTGTGCACCTAAAGGATATTTGCTTTCGCAATACTTACTGGACGATGCCGCGACATGTGTACTGAGAGGGGTGAGCACGATTTGAGGTGCATGTGTGCGTGAGCACTGGTTATGCATTGCACACGAAGGAGCATAGTATTTTTTTGGCTTCACTATGATTGTTCGCAGCATTTCGTCTATATTTTTTACTAAGTCTGTGCTTGAAACCTACAAAGAAATTAATCAGAAAGGCAAAGGTTATTGCTTGTAAAACTCAAATTTTAATTAAAGGTTAATTTATTTTTAACCATAGCCAAAAACCTATCACGCCTGTATTCCCCTCGGGACAAGGCAACTTAATGGTCGACTGGCTCCAAACACGATGCATCCATATTGAACCGGGTGTTCACGCTCAATATGTCAAACAACCACACCTACCTTTTTAACTTTTTTGGGCAACAGACGCTTTAAAGTTCATTGTGAATACAAGGGACTTGTAGGTTTTTAAGTTTTTTAACTGACTTTAAGAACGAGGTTCTTCGTCCGTAGTTTTAAGGTGTAGGAAAAGAGGGAAAAGTTATGATATTATTAGTTCTTCAAGCACTTTTTTATTTGGATTTGTTTTGAACCTTAAGTTCGAGTCCAAGATGTCATGATTCCGTCTACTACCCATGACGAGGCCAGTGGCGTGCAGTGGCCTACTTCACTTGAATTTAATTTTGGTGTAAGTTATTGATTTTTTTATATAGGAAGATTTATTCAGCATTAATAGGTTTATTAAAAGATAAAGAATCATCGTACTTTAAAAAAAATATAATAACTCACACGACTGTTGAGTTTGAATGAGGAAGGCACTGGGTATTGCCTAATTGCCTATATGCAATGCACGCCACTGGACGAGGCTATCTATTTCCATTTGAAGTAAATAAAAATAAAAAAACTTCGACACATATCGAGCAGCGTTCGTTTTGTACCGTGAGTCCGTGACATGACCAATTAAACTCGTCTTGACCACGACTCTTCATTTATATAGGATAACAGACTAGTATAATATGTGGGGTAAGGAGAGGAAAATGTTCTGAATCGGGAAGCAATTTGTTTAAAATTATTCCGCCAATTTTCGACTTCTATTCGCTCCGGCAATGCAACACGCGGGCGTGGCATAAGGCTAGCCAATAGGAGTAAGCGCGCTTTTGGCATATATATTTCCTATTTATCTGTGCAAATCCCTAGAAGAGTTTCGATATTGGACAGACCGTAATTCATCTCAACATGGTTTAATGCTCGAGCCTCGATGGTTAAGATTAGTTATTTGTATGAAAAATAAGACTACTGGTGTGCTTTTAAAGAGTGCTGTGGAAGAAAATGTAGTCAGAAGGAAATAATTATTGCAGCTGTAAGCGCTATTTTCTCAATTTATATTACTGCCGGCGGCGTTTAAATATTTTAGTTATAGTACGCAAAATACTAAAAGCGCAATTTATTTGTTTACTGCCATGTCCACGGCAACAGAAGCGCACCGTTACTATGCGTATGCGCATCAAAATTCAGGTCGGGTGTTCTATAAACAACCATTGTTCCTATCCATAATACTGATGTATTGTGAAAGTCCTATACCACCATGGCGATGGCGGAACAAACTGTAAATATGACAAACTAAGTATTACTTTGACATTTAAAACTATAATCGAGTTTTTTTTATTTGGTAATTTATTAGTAATGGTCCTCCCTTCACTACACAGCATGACTTGATGAACGAGCTTAGGAACGTATTCAAAAAATATGGTAGAATGTGCATACATTATTCCACGGTTGATCGCGCCTACAGGAGTAACAATGCTCGCGCACGCGCTATACAGCATGACTGTATATGAACGAGGGGCATATTCAAGAATATGATAGGTGTGTGCGTACACACAATGAAAACAAACTTTAAAAAAAAAATACACTATAATTCACGCGCACAGACCAGTAAGCCTCAAGACGCCGCATAAACAAAGTTTTGCATGAGAACACAGTCGTAAAATGTTGGCGGCGACCGGGGTGCGGACGGCGCGTTATGATTGGTCGGCTCAAATGTTCGGTGATATGATTGGTGCCGCTCGCTGACGGAGCGACGTCCCGATTGTTGGCTGGGCGTAAGATATGCAGTGCTACTGCATATGCTTTGTGACCGGGGGTATCCGGCTAATAGGCGTCTAGAGGCTTACTGGTCTGTGTTCACGCGTAACAACGCTCGCGCCAACCCGCCTGCCAAGCATGGCGATTATGTCATATTCCCCCAAACTGCTTGGGGAGGCCTATGTCTGATGAACGCTCGCACCCACTCTGTCAGGGTCTTCTGGCTACTACTAGTACAAAAGGCAGAGAGGGTGGAAATGGCGAGCAATGGACAATCAACTCACCGCATACAACTTTGATCCGTGCGCGCGGTACATTGTACACAGAGACAAATTTCAGAAAATCATCAATTTCAGAATCAAGTACCGATACCGGTAGTCACCCCGTATACTATAATTAAATAAATGAAATAATTTATACCGATATCAGTCCCTTGCTAGATATCCGAAAAAACTTTTAGCTTGTGGCATCGCACAGCTGGGCAAAGATGAGAGATCTTTGCTTGATTTCCATACCGCAAGATTTAAAATAATACCACCTAATCCCCAACCGTTTGCATCAACCCAACCTTGAACTACTTCATGACCATCAATCACCATATAAGCCCAAAGATATTTACGATACGTACGACACAATATATAAATTTCTGTATGAGCCCGTAAACTTTCACTCTTGAACATGAACAAGGGCTGATCTGCTTAAGTGTGGAAAACTTTAGTGACTATCCAATCACGCCTGGACGAGAGATTGAAAATTACATTGTAATTTTATCTGAATAGCAAACTATTATGAGGCCAAGGAAGAAGTTCCCTGGGGACAATAACATCTAATTTCATGGGGGCGAAGCGTAATAGCTCACACGGTGTAGGCCTTTCAAAAGTAATGTGTTTACGTCACAGAAATATATTCCCAATAAATAGACAATTATAATGATATTATGATTATAACTGCTTATGAAAAGTCAATGCGTTGAAAATAATGTTTATTAAATGGCCATAAATAAATTACAAAGCAGGTAAAATACCACATATCGATCGTGCTATTATTATAAATAAGAAAATTCTGTAACTTTGTTTAAGAAGGAGATACCCGTCCATCAATAGAAATGAAGCCTTAAATCACAAAACTATCGTAAGTCCACCCTGAACAGGAATCTGTAAACCATACAAATATTTGTACCCGCGACCCGTAGCGCAGAAGTCAATAGCTCAGCTGTCAACTGCTTATGAGCTGCTGTGGTAATGGGCCGGCCATGTATTTCGAAGTAATAATGGCCAATTGAGCATACGATTTTTTGTGTTGAGACCATGAATCGGGAAGTTTAGGTTCTTTGCTTTGACTGCAAACTGCCTAGATCGTAGATTGTATGAAGTTTTTGTGCAGTTCACATAACTGCATCGAAAATGCTGACCGACTGCTTAGTCTTCAGTCATTCGAACTGCAAGCGGATTGTACATGCACAATCGTCGAGTCTAGTTTCAATGTAGTTATGTCAACTGCACAAAAACCGCATCCAAACTGCTGCTTCTGCAGCTAGCTGCAGTCTAAATGCAGACCGTCTGCAAAGGCCCAAGGCCCGTTGATTATCCTCAGCTATATGACGAAGCGGATGAACTGGCCAGAAGGGGATCGAGTATGGTAGTCGTGGGACCTGAACCCATAGTGCCACTCCCCTTTGGATACCTACGCAACTTGGCAAGGAAACGCACCAAGGACAAACACTACAAACTATGGAAAGACCATGGTGAGTGCAGGCAGGCCAAGGAGGCACTTCCCACAATCGACGGCCGGTTTACGAAACAGGCCCTCCGATTGTCAAAACAACAGCTGCGTACAGTCACAGCTGCTATTACTGGCCACGGGTCCTTTAACAAACATCTTTTTGTCATAGGTGTCACGGACAGCCCACTGTGCAGAGCCTGCATGGTGGAAGACGAGACAGCAGCCCATGTGCTTCTAGACTGCCCTGAGGTCACCACATACAGGGCCAAGTACTTCGGTAACCCAGGTACCCTCAGAGAGATCACCAGCAACACCAAGGCGTTGCTGGCCTTTTTCGAGGAGTTAGGGTGGATCGAGTAAGTTCCCACCCGTACGCAAAATACACCCTTGATCGTGGAGTTGCGGAAACCAGCCCGTTATACTATACTATACTTATCCTCAGCTAAACCAAAATCCTTAAGAGGACAGCTGGGAAGGATAGGAGAGGAAAAGCGGCATAACTACCTTGTTGTGAACTTGTGACGATTGTATAGTGCTGTGGTTCATCTTGAAAAGGCCTTATTCAGTAGTGGAAAGTAATAAGAGTTGTTGCTTGTTGCTGTTTTTTTGTGACACAGAACTGACATGCTCTCGTACCTATTAAGCTAAACTATTTATTATTTGAGGAAAGAGGTAGGAGGGTCTTGAACGCCCAGTAAGCCATTGCGACCTGGTAAGATCTATTGTGACGCTTCTTGCAGCATTACAGCACTTCCCCAAGCTGCAAGTCAACCATGAAGTAGACTATGACTTTGGGGGAGGAGGACCTGATCTCCTGCGTTGAGATGACGTGACCTCCAAGATGCTGGCTTCTCCTGTGGTGCACTGCATTACACTCGCATAGGATATGGATGGGCGTCTCATCCT
Organism: Asteroscopus sphinx; assembly: GCA_949699075.1. NCBI lineage: Eukaryota > Metazoa > Arthropoda > Insecta > Lepidoptera > Noctuidae > Asteroscopus > Asteroscopus sphinx. Next base: position 10,590,886 of record OX453022.1, on the reverse strand, counting down.
TTTCGCGACAAAACTTGCAAACTGTGGTATCACTGAGACCCAAGGTGAAGGTGTTTATTCAGCTTGCAGTGCCCAGTAAGGGTTCTTGTCAGGATTCTTATCTGGTTCCTGTTCAAAGAAAGCGCTTCATTCGTGAACCTTTTCTTGAAGCCCACTAGTAGACTAGAGGATTTTTCTGTTTTTAAGGTGGGCTGTAGTGGTGCATTTGGGAATACCACAGATTGGTTCCGGGCCCACAGTAAGGCTTTCAGCACCAATTCTAGCCAGTTCATCAGCGGTTTCGTTGCCCCTAATGCCAAAGTGTTGCCAACTAAAGCTAAACTAAGTCAAACTGAAGCCCCGAAAAGAGGTCCACAAATCGCATGGAAGGTTAGTAACAGTATACCTACTGGAATCACACGTTTACATGATCTCAAGAGACTCATGAGTCATGAAGGGAAGACAATGTGGTTGCAAATGCATGCAAATTGTTCTGTTTAAAGTTTACATTATCGCGCGGCAGCTACACTTGCTAAGTAGATCAATTATGTGTTTCTTTATACCTTTTTGTAATTTGTTTATTAAATGTAACAATTGATAACGTGAAAAAGAGAACAGAATTAACATTTTAATGTTACTTTTACTTGCTATTTCTGGTACACTAGCTATTTGAGAATTATCATGACAGTGTAAATAGACATGTAGTACTGCCACTTTATTACTTTTGAATGACACCAAGACTAAGAACAATTGATCTGTCTTAAATTAAAATAAATAAATAAAAATAAATATCTTTGGGACATTTTTACACAGCACCATCTAGTCCCAAACTAAGCAGAGCTTGTGGTATGGGTACTAGACAATGGATATAATACGTATATACTTTTTTTTTGTAAATACATACTTATAATACATAAGCAACGCACCCAGACCAACACAAACACTTATGTTCATCACACAAATATTTGTGTCCTGTGGGAATCGAACCCACGACCACGTTATCAGCAGTCCGACACTCGAACCACTAGACCACAGAGGTCGTCAAAAAATTCGAAGTATTTATTATTATTCTTCTTTATTGTACATTTATATTACAGTAGGAAAGTTTATGTACATCGGCGAGCTTAACTCAGAAATGAGTATTCTAACAGCAAACCTTCGAGCGATAGAAATGTTGAATTTAGAGGACAGAAACAAGTGTACAACATAATGTTTAAGTTACTATAGATACCTTACTTTTCATAAAAACGACAAAAGCAAATGTTTTTATGTGTATTCGCGACCCCGAGGGGTTGCGGGTAAAAGAAAAAAGGCAAGTGTTTCTAGGTCTTACACTACAATAAAAAATACAATTTCAGTGAGAAGGATAAGCTTGTTTAGTTTTAAAAAAATTGTCCTAGGGGGTCACTAGAATTTTTCAAGTTGTAAAGGGGTCGAGTATTAAATCGCGTTAGTAAATGCAATAGTAACATGTTAGAATTAATAAATAGAGAAGAAATTATTGGACATCCCTTTGGTAAAAATTTGGCTAAAAACCGGAGCCATAACAATAATACTATTTAAGTTTCTCTTAAAGTTGGGTGTAAAATATTTCTGTAATAGGATGTTTTGTGGCACAAATTATATCAATAATAATTAGAAGAACATACACAAATGTAGGCTCTGATAAAAGTAAATGCAACTAACCTGCGTATTTCGTCCACTTGTCGTTCCTCAGGGAGTTCTACTGCTGTAAAGAGATGCATCTCACCATCGCGACCAAATACCCCACCAGGGATTTTCCTAAATAAGAAAAAACTAAATTAAAATTAGGAAATTTCATGTAAATAGGAAATACAATATGGACCTTTTTTGTTTTGGCGGAGGAAATTTTAAAAGGCTGCCAGCCTAAAGGTGGTTTCACACCGGCGAGGCGTGGCGTGGATGGGCCGAGCGAGAATTGAAATTTGTATAGCAAAATTTCAATTCACGTCACGCCCATCTTTGGTGTAAAAGGTCTGGATAGGCGAGGATGTGCGAGGCGAGAATTGAAATATTTGTTTGTACAACATTAAATTTTATTGCTGCATGAATAGAGTATTTATTACATTGCAAAACGGTACATCGCGAGCAGGCGCCTGGTCGGCGCGACACGGCGTGTGCTCGCGATGTACATCTTTCGGTGTGAAAGTGTCAGCGAGATTTCAATTCACGCCCATCCCATCCAATCCTCGACTCTCTGGTTTGAAACCACCTTTATTGGGCATGTGGGAATTTTACCCACTAAAAACGGGGTGGTCATCTTCAGCACAATAGAGGGGGGACTCCGGGAATGGGGCTCCCCAAACGCAAAAAACGCGCTTAGACCTGGATTTGCGGAAACCAGCTCGTTATACTATATGGGGCTCCCCCTGTACCATGCCTGTAAGGGATGACCAAGGAGAGACTTGTCTCCCGGAACACCTTCCCAATACGAAAGCATACTGCAACACGAGACCACTGCATGCCACCATCGTCCCTGATGCCACCCAGTGGATGCCCAAAGCCCCCACTCTGGACACCCGTGCCTATGCACCTATGCGCCTAGCAGTCGAAAGTGTGGTAGCTAAGAGTGAATTTCTGGTTCCAGTTTCCATGTTAGATGATTATGAAAAGTCTCAATTGCAGCTTGGAATCAAAAATTATAATTCAGTAATAATAATATTGTCCATTATCACATGACACTTTCATGGGCAAACTGGCAGGTACCATATAATATTATGATAGTACATTAAATCTAGATTCATTCTTGAGCATTGTTTTGAAATATGGGCCTAAAAGCAAATAAACCATATATTTTATACATGGAAAATTATAACTTGGGGAATGGCCCATTATTTAATATTAGTAGATATTTAAAAATATGAAAGTGTGTAATTGGACATAGAAGATAGGTCAGGCAACTGGCCAGCAATGAAAAACAATCAGCATGTTCCATATTATGAGAACTCTACAATCTCATATTGTTATCTAGATCCATTAAATAGTATTTTATATAAAGAAGCATACAACATGAAAAATAGCCTAAGAAATGTTTATTGTGCAAGGAACAATTTTCTTTGAACCATTAACAGATTAATCTATCAATCTATTCTATAGACCTTAAGTAGTAGATTTCATTATCACTTCTGATAAACCAAACATCAATATTTACTTTAGTCTTATCAGATTAAGAAAACTAGTGTTTATTATTACAAAACTATTTGTTGACAAACATTAGGAACTTTTTTTGTCCTGGAACGGATGATTGTATTCCTAATCCGGTCACTTGGAAAGCTGCCATGCTGAAGTGGAACTGGGCTGAACACATCTGCCACATGCCAGACGACCAATGGGCCAAACATACAACCAAATGGGCCCCACAAATGGCAAACACCAATGCGGCAGGCTCATACGGAGATGGCGGGATGAACTGGACTCCTTTTTCAAAAAGACTGGTCCTTATTAGCCACAGAGAGAGAGAGAGGTGGAAGGAGAGTAAGGAGGCCTTTGCCCTGCAGTGGGACAGTACAGGCTTTTAATAATAATAATTAGGAACTTTGAGGCTGTTTTATTTTATGTAGGCAGCTTTTGATATACTGAAAATCCTTTGACAGATAGGCTAGATACTCCCTTTTGATATCATTGATAAGAAATGTTTGATAGATAAACAGAACATGCTTTATTGTATATCATAACAATAGCAGAAAGCAGGAACAACATGTAAATTAAGGGTACATTGGTGGTCTTTTAGCTAAAAGCAATATCTTCCATACAACCAGGGGCCTTACTTCCGACTGGATCGAGTGCTGTATCAATCGAATTTGTATTCGAGTTAGTGTCAATTCATACTGCATTCCTCTAGGAATTGACATTATAGCTCAATTTGGTTCAGAACTCAGTCGGGAGCTAGTATAGTATTATATTAACGTCGTACTAGTTGTAGTACTAGTATAGTATTATATTATCTGTGGTCGGGAGTGAGGCTCCTGTTCTATTAACCCTTAAGGTCGCATGAAACTTAATCGAATTAAAACTTGCAAATTTTACCTGATTATGGTTATTAGACCTATAATAAAGATAAGAAAAATATGCAATAAAATCGCAGTATTTTGTAATCTGAGATATTTAATGTATATTATACTATACTTTGCCCCTGATGCCAATAAATCTTATCTATTAGGGATGTATAGTATAATAGGCACAGTCACACTATTAGTCGCATTTCATGGGATGTTGTCTTACACAGATTACACTATAAAAATATAGTTCATGGCTTTTTGTTACAGAATATCACCAAATATGTAGTTTTTGGATTGCTTGATAAAATAAAACTAATGAAATATATGTTTATGCTTCAAAGTATAATGAAAACATGAGAGTAAAATGAAGTCTGTTACGAACAAATAACTGTTATTATTTCTTATTCGCCTTATTTGCTGAAATATTTTATAGGCTTCACGTCTGCTATTTTTGCGTACCGGTAACTAGCCTTCCAATAGTCCTTGTAAGATGGCCTAACAACCTCACCCATCAATATATTGGTAGCCAAAAATCTGTCACTTCCTCTTTTGTAACATTTATCGACCTTCCCAGTTTCTTGTAGACTGTACAAACATAACATAACATCACGCTTGTATTTCCCCGAAGGGGTAGGCAGAGGTGTATAGTACACCCTGATTTCGCCAGTTAGTCTACTTACTGTTATAGTCCCATGTAATAGGGGGCGAGCCTATTGCCATTACCGGGCACAAATCCATACTCCGGGCTGCTACTGAGAATACAACAAACTACAAACAAGACTGTACAAATTTGTGTGATTTGCAATATCAGCAATGAGATCTTCAGGGAAAAATCGGTAGAAATAATCTACCGCCGACCAATCAGATGGAACAGTTTCCGTGAAAACAAGTTCAGCTAATTCAGCTTCATGTTGAATCTTTCCGTTTGTCCATTCAAAAGTAAGTTTAAATCTTTGTATATGCTTTCTTTTTACCTTGTTGGTAGTAACTTTGAACATGTAATTTCAAAACTATTATGTATTGTTGTGATTTTCTTGTGTGCAATAAAGAATAAGAATAACTAACATTCCGTTTTCTTGGGACACATTGTGCAAATGAAGATGATGGCGTAGATGGCGATGGCTGAACGGAGGGAAGCGATGTGATAGAAGGTATAGCAATATAATTGCATTGTGTATCGGAAGGAAACACTGTTGCTAGAACTGATGTAAGTAGAGGAGGAACTTCTGCGACTTCAGGAGCAGTTGAGTGTCTTGGAATATTAGTAAATATAAAGCCTAGATCGAGCGTTGATGGAAAATCTTCATTCAAGTCTTCTATACAGGAGTTACTAGATGAAACTGGGCTATTTGTTGTATCGTGTCTTTATAACCATTAATTTATAGATGGAGCAGGAGAAGAGTCACAAATGTTTACTTCGTCTTCATTGCTTGAACCGCCACTGAAGTCGAAACTAGCATTGACTTCAGGGACAAACATTAGTATGCGTCTGCTCTGCACCGATCACGTTGCCCAGGCTATAATAAAATTGTTACAAACAAGCATCAATGCAAAACCCACACCATGCTATTTTATAAAAATAAAAAAACTGATTTTGAAAAAAAAAAAGTTGCAGCGTCACCGTCACCGCTTTGGTGGCAGTGTATAGAATAATATACAATACAAAGAAGACGTATTTTTAGGAAACGTTCGCAATGTATAGTATGCTATACACCCAAGAAAATGTTCGTAAAAGCGTCGAAAATTTAGTTGTTAGTTAGATATTTTAGCATTAGGATAGGCTTCAGATATCAGTATTTTGAATCTATAACACATATCACAGATTTTAGGAGTAAATAAGAAATAATATAATTTTCACTTTGGCGTGCACAAAATTTCTCCGCATTGTTTCACATTTACGTCACAACTGTCAAACTTTCTGCACATTATACATCGTTTTATTTATTTTTTATAAGAGGAACGTACAGAAACCACTTAAAGTGAAGAAAATTCTGTCAAAAAGTTTTTATGCGCTTAGCAGATTATTTACATTTTTGTGTATGGTATACTATACAAAATGACCTTAAGGGTTAAGGATGTGCACTAGAAAATTGCAATAAAGCAAGAAAGAGCCATTTAATAAATATTAAATTATAGATATTATTACTACATAAATAATATGAATAAGGTATTATTAATGCTTACCTGAGGAATTTTTTGAGCACACTAGCAATGGTATAAACTGAGTAATTGTCCACATTGACAAGTCGTCCAGTTTGCAAGAAATGTATGAGCTTCTTCATGGCACCCTGGTGACCCGGCGCGCGGAACACGTCCCGCCGCAGCGGCGCTTCTTTGTTCAGCTTCAGTATCAGCACCTACACATCACAGGTTTATCTCGAATATTCTTGACATTTTAAATAAGCTGTTTGGTCAGAGTGTCGCCTTAGGGTTTTCCGCGAAGAACAGTAATACTAGTACAACACACTCGAAAAAAATACAATTTACATGTCCAGTTAGTGGACATCACGCTTAAATGTAAAACAAGGAGTCATATTCATAATGATTATCAAAACTAGCGAAAATCTCAGGAGCGTTTTCAAGAAACCCAAATCAATTTGATGCACCCTAATACTAACAAGCAAGGGTCCAGGGATATCGTCCTTGCAAACTTCATGTAGCGGAACACCGAACTTTACTTTTTCTAGTCTTCTCGGATATGGTAAAGAGTTTGGATGCCCACAAGATGTAACCACATTGCTCAATGTAGCAGCTCGTCGATGCATCCTTCTAGCCCAGTTACTCATTTTGCCTGTTTTGTTTACAAGATGTCAGGCTTAGGCACTCAGGTCGACACAGTCAAACAATTATGAAAGCTATGCGCATTTTTGGCAGTAGTATTTTGAACCGTATTTATTAATTTTAATTTTTAATGTAAAATTAGAATTATTCGGTAAACTCGCGATCCCGTTCGTTCGTTTGCCTACCGTCCGTGCCGTCGAACTTGGTCGAACTAAGTGTTGCCAGCGCGCTCTTGTCAAAACTTACCTGAGAGTGATCAAAAAGTAACCTTTTAGTACGAAAAGTTACCTTTTATATGAATCGCAGTCTTTGAGTATATACCATAGGAGGTCGCAACGCGCAAATTCACAAACATTTTTTTCTGCCAACTTTGGTGGGGTACGAGGAAAACACGTACAGCACATATTTACAGGTAATAGCACACAAGTGCAAAAATATATCGTGTCGCAATGAACTCACACTAAAACAAACTCAGAATACAAACAAAAAACACGCACACTAACAACATTATCGTCGTATATATTTGTTCACGTATGTCAACAGACGCAAAAAAACTAGTGATGGGGTATGATTAAAGACTAATAAAGACCGATAAACTGAATGATACAGGAATTGATTTGATATCGTAGAAAACATAATTGTAGTTATTCATTGTTTGAAAATGAAAAATAAAACACTGTGTTAAAATTTATTATATGTAGAATAGAATATAATTATTTGCTATTTTTTTTATAACATTTGTAACAGTCATGTACACGATGATTATGACTATTTTACATATTTTTTTAAAATATTAAGATATACCTTTGAGTATATACCATAGGAGGTCGCAACGCGCAAATTCACAAACATTTTTTCTGCCAACTTTGGTGGGGTACGAGGAAAACACGTACAGCACACATTTACAGGTAATAGCACACAAGTGCAAAAATATATCGTGTCGCAATGAACTCACACTAAAACAAACTCGGAACACAAACAAAAAACACGCACACTAACAACATTATCGTCGTATATATTTGTTCACGTATGTCAACAGACGCAAAAAAACTAGTGATGGGGTATGATTAAAGACTAATAAAGACCGATAAACTGAATGATACAGGAATTGATTTGATATCGTAGAAAACATAATTGTAGTTATTCATTGTTTGAAAATGAAAAATAAAACACTGTGTTAAAATTTATTATATGTAGAATAGAATATAATTATTTGCTATTTTTTTTATAACATTTGTAACAGTCATGTACACGATGATTATGACTATTTTACATATTTTCTTAAAATATTAAGATATACTCATATTATACACGCTGAAATTTATATCGATTAAATACCGCGGTGTAGCGACTCCATAACAGTAGGACGTAAGGTCAACCGCACGTCGGTGGCAACACTTTGACATTAGCAGCATCTTTATTTCGTAAGCAGTAAGAACTGTTTTCGAATTGAAGTGTTACCACTGTCCTGCAGTCGACGTACCTACAAACTTTTTAAACACTGTCTACGTATTTGTCATCTTATGTTTTTACGCGCTTCTGTAAAATTTAGTTAGAACCCCTTACTGGGTATTTATTTGGGGCAGCTGTTGTATTCCTGCAAACTTGAACATACCTAGGTACCTACTTATGTCACGTCGATCATTTACCTGCCTACATGGCATTCAAACAAATCTTTAGAAACCACAGAAACATAATTTATTGTCTTTTCTTTAACTTTCCTAAACCATTCATTTACCTACAAATTTATTAATTTATTTAATAAATCCTAAATAAAATACCTACCTAGGTACGATAACGCGCAGTAGCTCCGGCCACCGCTGACGCCGCGCCGCCGCCGACCGGCCGCCGTATTTAACTACTTTCGTGTGTTTGTCCCTTACTACAAATTTCAACGATTTCATAACTTATTTATTTTCACTTGCCAGTTTTTGTATTCTAGGTTTTTTTTTGTAAACTGGTTTGACTAAAAGATAGTAACTACTGAGATAGAATAGGACACCGCGGGATGAAAGCGATGAAAATTTCAGCGTGTATATTATGTATATAATTCTAGTTCTAGCACAGAATACCTAATAATACTAAAGAACAGAACAGCCTCTCACCGCCCCCCCCGCTTATTTAAGATCCCTCACCCGCGCCCCGCACGCACCCGCAGTTTGATGGCAAGTGGACCACAAGATTGCAATGGACGTCAATCGCCAGTCGCTAATATATATATATATATATATATTATGTTATGTTATTTAATTAAATTATGATTGTATGCCTCAATGGCGGGACATGGCTGATCCTATTAATAATTTTTACACATCTTATGAACCTGTGATCCATAATAAATGAATTTGAATTTGAATTTGAATTAATGTCGCTTTACAAGCACGCCATCTCTGATTACTACTGAAAAGCTTGTAGGTTGTAGTTGTAGATAGGTTATGGAATTACATGTAGGTATTTAGTACAGCATTGTAGGAGATAATAATTGAACTTTAATTTTGATACGTTATTGAATTAAATAAATTTTAGGAAATAAGGCGTATTTAAAAAGAAATCATGAGTATTTAATTTTATAATAATAATTAAAAAGTAGGTATTTACTTTCTCAAATTTTCATGTCATAATTTAATAACTGTACACTTTATGGTAGAAACTGGATGAGAGATGAGTAGCCGAGGATAAAAGTCGGTGGCGTTCTATTGCAGAGGCCTTCGTCCAGCAGTGGAATGCGATAGGCTGATGATGATGATGGATGGATGGATGGATACGGTTACGGTTACGGAGCTCCATAACATCCCTGCTTATTACTTACCCCCAGTTTCTGGAACGCTGATCAATTTGATCTATTGTCATATCTAATGTGAGCTCCTGTGATTGATCGGCAAAAATACTAACAACTAATCACATCGCTTGACAGGTCAAATCTCAGGAGGTTTGACAGTCGATTAGTTAATTTTTGTGATGATCAGCCTTTCGGAAACTGGGGGTTAGTATTGTAGTTTTAAACCGGCCAGGACGATAAGGACAAAATATTAATCTATCGTCTCCTTCTTTCATAGATATTACGTAATTTAACGTTCTCTATCTAACTAGCTGAAATGTCGGTGATTAACCATCTATAGGTTGTTCATCTGAGTATGTGAATATGACCTCAATCGGTCAAGTCGTTCAGAAGTTACACAATTACTAACAGACGCACTAGCAATTTTTGATATATATACAATTTTTTTCAATTTTAAATTCAAAATAATTTAATTATTTTCAGTTAACAAGGCATTATTATAAAATAAAACAATAAGATAAAGCACCAAGTAATAGTATGACAACCGGTGAACCACTTTTTAATTTCGTTCATTCAACTACTATTCACCATGTCCCCACACTACGTCTTGTACTATAATTTTTCTGTCGTAATAAAACGTGGTACGGAGGTATAATTTTTATTTAGTTATCTTCGATTTTATGCAAAATGTATGCATTTTAGACAGAAATAATATTTACATGTGAGAGGAAACTCCATGCTCCCGCAGGTTTGAGGTAGTAGATCACCTTTTGCACAGAAACACCGAACAAATAACCATTTTTGTATGAGTGGTATAAAGCGACACAAAGCGACACAGAATGGCCAGATATTGCGAGTGAACTAGTTTTTATAAACGTCAATGGGCATACGCCACTTTAACATGGCAGAGGGGTATTGTTACCTGTTATTACTCCCTCCTATGGTATATACTCAAAGATCGCAGTAGTGAGGTATTTTAAATTACTAGTGTTGTGTATTACTGATCGGTAAATTATGAAGTACAGAACATTTAGGTACTTCGGAAATATGAGACAAACTCATGAAGTACCTGGTCTAGTATAGTATTATTTATCTTAGACCTAGTACGTACAGTACTGCGAGAGCGAGCACAAATATTGCTTGCAAAAACATCACACCATTTTTAAGCACAGTCAAAAAGGAGTTTTCAGCTTTGTCTTTTCATATATAGGTACACGGTGTCACGCTTCTCGTCGTCCAAACGAAAACCATTGATAAAGGGCACCAAGGGCCCCCAAAAATACCGCGAAAATCGCAAATTTTAGAGAAAATCACGATTTTTCATGAATACAAAAAACTAACAGGCCTTTAAGAAATAAAATTAAAATCGAAAGTGAGACTTCTTTATTTTACTTTAAAAAAGCAAAAAGCCTGCATATTCTATTCAAATTCAAATTCATTTATTCGCATAAAAGTTGGTACATTCTATTCAAATTCGAATTCATTTATTCGCATAAAAGTTGGTACATAACACAGTTGGTCTTACATGTAATTAGCATTAGTTCTTACAACTATAGTCAAATTATTGACATGCAAATATCTTAGTTTTGGGTATTTAAATGTAAGCAGTTCCACTGACATGCAAACATTCTTCTTCTGTATAAATGGTTATAATTTTAACAACAAGAGATACAAAGATCATACTTGTTAAAATTATGATATAATTACGTAATAAGATTGATTAAGAAGAAGTAATGATTTCAATATTTTTGTCAGTTAATTTAAATGGATTAGCATACCATGTCAGATCAGAGATTACACCCTCGCAATTTTTGGCAAAAAAAAAATTCAGGATTTTTTGTATTTCTTGGATACATATCAATCGCTTTTGTGAACAGGTCCATATGTTCTTTAACAAACTTAGCGGCTTCAAATATGTACAAACTGGGCAATGTCAGGCTGCTCGTTTGTGGAATGCATTGCCAGTGCCTATGAGAAGTGCGTAATCACTAACAGTGTTTAAGAGACTTGTGAAGGAGCATTATTTGTCGCTATGATCATGTTTCATCTCCTGTATGTAGAATAGAATAGAATCTTTATTGGTGTGATTTTGGTACAAAAGATCTTAATTCGTTTGTTGTGGTCATTTTTAATTATTTTACCGTTGCTTATTATGTATATATGCTAGTTTGTAAATTATGTATTTAATATGCACCTGTGACAACCCCATTTTCTGTCCAGTTCATTCTTGTCCATCCTAAAGTTGCCTGGAATAAATTGCTGATTGCGATAAGGCTGCCATTTATACAATTGTTTAAATGCATATTCAATGTAATGTATTTTATGGTGTACAATAAAGCATATACCTATAAACAAATAAATAAATAATGTCAATAGCTTGAAATTAATAAATTAATATGGGTTTACATGACTCCCAAGGAGGAAGACCAACGATCGCTCTGACGCATTTTTTGGGGTTCCATAGTCCTACAAGTAACCCTCATAGTTTCGTCATGTCCATCCGTCTGTCCGTCTGTCCGTCTGTCCTAATCCTTTACAGCTTAATAACTTCTACAGTTATAAACATAAGTAAATGAAATTTTGTTAAAAATTGTCTAGATATAGATCTCAATTTAAAAAAGAATAAAAAAATTGTGATTACGTATTTTAGGGATGGGGCCCATACCATGTGAAATGGGGATTAAACATTTTTTTTCACTGCACCCCCTTGTGTGTGGTATCATTGAATAGGTCTACTAAAATGAAGGTAATGTTTCATACATCACTTTTTTATCAGGTGTACAGTCTAACAAAGCAATTAGTATACAGGATTGCCAGATACAGATGAAGATTTCTCAGGAACTTATTATAGAATAGTTTGATTATGGTTTTGTATAAATACAGTTTAACTTTGTCCGTTATTAAAATGATATTTCACTCGAACACATCCATAATATTCTGAGAAAACTTCATTTATATATCTCTACCCTGCATACCAATTGCTTTGTAAGACTGTACCATCTGCGAAATATAGCCCGCCAAAGTGGCTTGCAATGTGTGTCCCCCCTGCCATTTCTAAACTATGCAACGTAGAAACTTATAATCTTCCGCATTGATAGAATTTTGTAAAAACTCTCTTAACATTATTTCGACTATAATGTGATTATAAATTTTTGAGTTATAGAGAGAAAACTGAAAAATACTTAAAACGTCCTAGTTCAAAGGTCATTGACCATAGAGAAAAATGTTCATAGCAAATAATGCTCCTGTAGCTACATTATATTTGAAATAATCACAAAAATTAACTTTGTGTTATGTTGACATGACACACTTCTTAAATTTGGCGCCATCTAGCGGCTACTAACAACACTCTCTGAGTCACCAATGCTGCCATCTATTGCATATGGCACTGTATAGCGCCATCTAGCGGCTACTAACAACACTCTCTGAGTCGCCAATGTTGCCGCCTATTGCAAAAACTAAAATAGCCATGCAATATTCGATTTGATTTGTTTGTAACACCTACTTAAGGAACCCTATAATACTGAGCATGGCCCGACATGCTCTTGGCCGGTTTTTTGTGTGACAAACGCTCTCTGCGCATCAGTAGAGTTACACCAGAGTCTAAGTTCATATCTTAGTTTGGCAGCTACGTAGCCGTGATATGCCGTTAAAACAGTGCTTCTGTTTGCTGTTTTACGGAGTCGATACAAAACATAATAGACGAATTTATCGAGTTGACTGCATACGTGTTTAACGTGGACTTTCCAGTTACAATACCGATTTAACATAATGCCAAGAAATTTTGTTTGATCTACTTCTATCAGGTTTTCTTCAACATAATTTATATTAATATTGATGCGTTTTCTGCCATGCGTACTGAATTGTATAAATTTGGTTTTATTAACATTCAATTGGAGATTATTTTTGTCAAGCCATGAAACTACAGATTTGATCGAATTATTAATGTCAATAGTATAATTATAAATGTCAAACGATGAATCATTAATGGCATTGCTTGAGGAAATTATTATTGAAATATCGTCCACAAAAAAGGTGCAAGCGTTATGTGAAACATCAGGAAGGTCATTTATGTAAAGTACAAATAACACCAGATGAATTATGTTTGATGCTTGATCTGTTTAGTAACAATTCATTATTTTGATTTAGACTTGTCATTTCGACGCTTTGCATTCTGCAGGGGGTACAATCTTAGAACAAAATTCTTGGAATACATCAATTCTTATCCGACCATATTGACGAGTACTGATAATACTCAAACGTCGTTTGACCACTACGTATTTTGAATTTACCAGTATTATATTTGACTATACACAAAACAAAAACACAGATGTCGCTAGTATCTAAGTGTTATGCTATCGAGGCTAAGATTTGACTAGCAAGATCCAAGATACAAAAAGTTGTCTGGAAAACTGTATAGATGGCGTGAATTTAAAATTCAAAGTTGTATACATTATTTACCAATGATTTCCGGTTTATTCACTTTCGTTTTTAATATGTTTAATTTAATTGCCTATTTAATAGGCAAATTAAACAAATCAATCCATAAGATTCTTAAAGTATAATTATGTTGGGAAAACGTAATTTGGTATATAACACCAACATTTAAACTTATCATTTGCTTTTTTTAATTATACTAATATTTTTTACGCATTTACGCAATTGAAGTGATATCTAAATATATAAATTGTAAAATAAAAGTTATGACGTTAACGAAATACGTAATTGAAAGTTAAATTCAATGCTTGTAATAAGAATCACGGTAGCTTATCTTGAACTGTAGTTGACTTGTGAAGTTGGAGTTACAGGTTCAATTCCCGCTAACTATCGAACTTTTTGTCTTTATTTTTTCGATTTCTAATAAGGATGAATACAGAGCCACCTAGTGATCTCGGTACATAGTTATCAAAACTGATTCAGAGTGACATATATCTATAGATATATGAAATGAAGTTGTAGTTCCAAAACAAAAATATAGAGGCGCCACTTGGTGTGTGCCTCTATTGAGGGCAGAGTGAGGTCTCTATTTCATATATATCAAAGTACTCTGTGCATTCTGTTACTTAAGTACAATTCTATATATTTTAATGCCGCACCTCTGATACCATATTTAAAAAAAAAATCAAATAGCAATTTGTGACAGACAAAATCGAAGGCTTTCGTCATATCACAGATAATATAATACTGTAGTATTATATATATATTGATTTTTTATAACTGTTATTTCGCGTAAATTTGCCGTATAACGTTTTTTAAAGATTGATAATCTCACAAGTGTTATCTATGCTGCCATCTATGAGATTTTTTTGTAACTAATTCTATTTGCTTCGTGTTGTTACCCCATGGTCATATCAAAAAATATGGCTATCACCAATTTGCCACTGTCAATTTTTGATAATTTCTTGATTTTTTTGTTTTCTGTTTGTTAATTTCCAGGCAGGCCGCCTAGAAGTTAAGATCGCAAGGCGGCCTAACTCAAAATTGACACATATAAAAAAAATTGGGATCCACGTTAAAAACTTCTCTAGGTACTTTATTGACTACTCGCATGCCAATTTTTATCCGTGTAGGCTAACGGCCAAAATTAATATCCAATCTATCTACGTTTTACCCTACTAGAGATAGAAATTTGACATATTTTGTATGGAGCTTATGTCATATTCCTATCTCTAGTAGGGCAAATCTTGGATAGATTGGATATAAATTTTGGCCGTATGAGCTTCATGTGAAAAATCTATCAATCTGTTTGTGGTGTGCTTTTAGTACTGAATAAAATATTCTGATATTGAGATCTAATGGTGAAAAATTGTTATCGAGGGCGAAGTTAGGTCTTAGAATATTTCTTACTTATTATTCTAGCATCATCAATGATTTTACAATCTTAGTGCCTTGCACAAATTTTTTTTGCTTCTACACAATTTTAATTATCTTTTTAATTAGTCGTGCGTCGTGCCTCGATACATATCAAAATCTTTATACAGGTTTCGTTTAAGCCATTGAAAGGCTTGTTCACGTTAGTATTGCAACAAAATTGCTATAATTCCAACATTGAAATAAAATGTCTAATACGATTTCGAAAAGTTACCTTTTGAGTCATTTACCTAGAAGTAACCTAACGGAGATAAAAGTTACTGAAATGGAGACATAAGTAACCTGACAACACTGGTCGAACCAGTGTTGCCGATGCTACGAAAATTACCGTGTTCTACGGTTATCAGGCTAAAAAATCACAAAATCCACGGCCTACGGCTGTAACCCTACGGCTGTAACCCCACGGCCACAGACTTACTAGAGATGCTACGCATACGGCGCGGCGCCGCCAAAATCTACGGATTTCAGAAAATTTGGCAGTAATCATGTTTTCAATAAATATTTCACTAAATGTATCCAAATACACTAGGAGGAATAAAGACAGGAGTAGGTATCTAAAGAAATCTCGAACATATTTGTTCGCCACTTTTAGGGGGAGGAGAGGGTTACATACCTAGCAAATACACTAAGGCCCATATTACAGAACGATACTCAAGCGTTGATCTCTGTTTAAAACTAGTTTCAAGTTGAGCTTTGATTTTAGAACGTTCCTCAAGCAGAGATTTGTTGATCACAGTTCAGCTGAGTTTAGTTTTGTTTTATACTGTCATCTGTTTCGGTATTTGAGCAGAGATTTGATATGTAATCACTCTAGTATGGTCCGGACTACGCTTGAGTAGAGATTTCTATTCTATTTCAGGTCAAATTCATGTGTTATGTTGTTGAATTAAACTTTATAATTAACGTTCTGGAATAAGGCCGATTCTCAAGTAACGATTCTATCCTTAAGTAGTGATCAGGTGATTGGAGTTTAAACTGTACTTGAGTAAGCATCTGTAAACCTAGTGCGTGTTCATCTTTGCTTGTGAATTCGAATTCCAACCTTGGAAAGTTGTCTATCGGCCAAAATTAATATCCAATCTATCTTCAATTTGATTTTGTTTTTTTTTAATATTTTAAATAAATATCTTTGGGACATTTTTACACAGCACCATCTAGTCCCAAACTAAGCAGAGCTTGTGCTATGGGTACTAGACAATGAAAATAATAATTATAAACACCCAGAGTCCCAGACCAACACAAACACATGTTCATCACACAAATATTTGTGTCCTGTGGGAATCGAACCCACGACCTCGTGATCAGCCGTCCGACCCTCGAACCACTAGACCACAGAAGTCATCAATGCTTTGCACAGGTTGCCCTAAATTTGACATAAGCTCCATACAAAATATGTCAAATTTCTATCTCTAGTAGGGTACATCGTGTATAGATAGGATAACTTTTTTTTAAACAAAAAAGATAAACGAACAATACATTTTGCATGAAAATGTCAAAAACAGCACCATTTTGAAACGTACTTCCTTTTTTTGGCAGTACTACGGCCGGTGCCGGCGGCCGCCATTCATTTATTTCCATTTGCTTTTCTATCGAACGTACACGACGGCGGATGGAGTCCCTAACGGAATTCTCTACCACCCACCCGGTTATGCAGTTAGGTCACCTATCTTGGGCGCCGATCTGCGAGAGTCCATTTGGAAAAAAAACGAATGTACACGGACGCCTAAACATTTTCATTGTCAGCACTAGCTCGAACTGCTTATCAATTAGTGCAATAATATAGGTGGTGTTTTTTTGGAAAAACAGGGTTCGAGTACAAACGAGTTACTTTTTAAGAAATTCACGTTTTATTTGACAACTTTTCTCTCGTTTTTCTTTGTGTTTACGATTTGCGCACCTAATCCTATTTCAAAACAACCTGTATAACCCAATATAGCTCAATTCAGACTGATTTAACGGTATACGCTAGTACAATATTTGGTTTGTTATATTATTTTTCACATTTTGGCCATTAGCTTTTGGTACACAAGTGTAATCCCGATGATAATGCTATATTATGATGCTACGGAGCTGATCTGATGATGGAACCGGATGGTGGTCACAGTATCTCCGCTCTAATTAACGTAGACACACCGAGTTTAGAACATACCAGTTGTCCGTATGGCGGAACTGAGTCCCACGGAAGTGAACTCAATGTCCATTGGCTCTCGTACTATTAACCCAAATAAAATGTTTTATTTATGTAATATTAATCATGTCTGGGAATTTGCGGGGAATTGATAAAAGAGCAGCGGGAAAAAGCGGGGAATCAAGCTTATTGGGCGGGGAATTGAAAAATATACATTGGCAACACTGGTTGTACCATGTTGCA
Source organism: Asteroscopus sphinx (assembly GCA_949699075.1). Taxonomy (NCBI): domain Eukaryota; kingdom Metazoa; phylum Arthropoda; class Insecta; order Lepidoptera; family Noctuidae; genus Asteroscopus; species Asteroscopus sphinx. The sequence continues at coordinate 10,573,086 of OX453022.1, read as the reverse complement.
CGGTCAACGCACGTCAGTGATAACATTTTGACATTGACAGCGTCTTTATTTCGTAAGCAGTAAGGGCGGTTTTCTAATTCAAGTGTTACCACTAGTTGACTGTAGAAGTGTAGCTCACTCAGTGTTCACAACTTAGGGTATTTACCCGTAAATTTAGGGTATTTCTTAATCCCCAGTAGAAACATAAATAGTTTTTTTTTTACACAATTAAGAAAAAAACATGAAAAAGAGCTTGGCCCCGTTGTTTTTATTTTCAAAATTTGTTTTGTTTTCAGAAAAGTGAAATATAGTAACTAAAATCGAATAAAACACAAAATGTGATTGTTTTATTTTCACTTAAGTCTAATTATATTAAAATCAATTATACTATTAATAAAACTACATTGTTAAGAAAATTTGACAACTCAGTTTGGCATATTTTCAAATATTCCATTTAGGTAGGTACATAAAATGACTAATATTATCGTCGAGTCGCCATCATTGAAAACCCCGCCGAATCCGAACGTATGAAACCGGTGCACGCCCGTGAACCGGTCTCACCCGCCCGTTTCAGCAGTTAGGGTATCCATTTTGGGTACCAATTCTGCCAGAGTCCATTCGAAAAGAAAAAAGTAAACCGGTCTCTTTTGGCTCGAGAATTCACAGCGTTAACATCGTCTGTATCGTAAGAATGGTGCTTAGGTCGCTTATCGATTTATATTCTTGTTGAAATTTGTAACAATCTATAATTTTGAATTAAATACTTGATTATTGATAACTAATTCTGATTTTTTTTTATAATAAAATTGTAGCTACCGCTAATTCTTCATATTTTTTTTTACGTTTATATCTTACTCTAACTTCATGGTCTCACTCAACAAAAAGCGAACTTTCACTGTCTCAAGCCCTCAATTCCACTAAAACATAAGCCAAGCGTATTCAACGAGAACAACCTTATCATAATTATTGTTTTCGCACTCTTGAAAAAACCTACTCCGTTTTTTTTTCAATGTTTTTTTTTTCACCTCAAAAATGCTGTTTATTTATAACTCTACCTAGGGTATTTTTTTGAGTATAGAATTTTTTAGGGTAGGTATTATTTAGGGGAAAGTATTTTGACACAGAATTTTGAAACGTAACGTTTGTTTGCGTTGCGATGAACTAACGAAACGCAGTGCAAATCATGCACTGTTTTTTATTAATACATAAATAAATATTTTGGGACATTTTACACAACACCATCTAGTCCCAAACTAAGCAGAACTTGTAATATGGGTACTAGACAATGGATATAATACTTATATACTTTTTTTTTTGTAAATACATACTTATAATACATAACAAACACCCAGACCAACACAAACACTTATGTTCATCACACAAATATTTGTGTTCTGTGGGAATCGAACCCACGACCTCATGAACAGCAGTCCGTCACTCGAACAACTAGACGACAGACGTCGTCAATGCTTTGCACAGGTTGCCCTAAATTTGACATTCTAACTTCATGCATAAGCTCCATACAAAATATGTCAAATTTCTATCTCTAGTAGGGTAAATCGTGGATACATAGGAATTATTAATCGATACTATCGATATCGATCGACCACGCTTGAGTAGAGATTTCTTTCCTATTTCAGGTTATATTCGTGTGGTATGTTGTTGAACTGAAGTTTATAATTACTGTATTTGTATTGGAATAAGATCGATGCTCAAGGAACGATTCTATCCTTAAATCCTTAAGTAGTGATCTGGGGCCTTACTCCCGGTCGAACCAGTCGGTAGTCGGGAGTAAGGCCCCAGTTGATTGAAGATCAAACACATTCTGTAATACGGACCTTAGAGTATTTTTCATTGAAACTGGGGAACAGACAAATTTCAGGGTTAGCAACACTGTTCGGCGGAAACGTTCCATTTCACTCAGTTGAGTAAAACAAAAATTAACCTTATCTTATTGAATAATCAATAAAACTTAAAAAAAGATTGATTAAAATGAAAGTTCTATGCCAGAATTTTGAATTTTAATAAAATATATACAAAAGCCCTGAAAAAATACTCACTTCAACGGAAGAGGACATGTGAAACCAAAATCGTCGAGATTGCAAAATTTGACAATCATTTCAAAACCAATCACGTTGTCGATTCGAAGAACAACGCGATCGTTGTTTTGAAAAAGCTTCATTCATAGTTCGTAAATAGGTAACTATCATTCGCGTGCTTACAAGTAGCATTTCATAAATCCTAAAACTCAAGAAGTCATAATAAATAAATAATATTAAAATGGCTGAATGGGAAGACGAATGGGGAAATGAGCCGACGGGTGTTACGCCGGCACCGACAGCGCCCGCGCCCCAAACTCGGCAATATCGTGGAAGAACATTCAGAGGCAGAGGATCAAGCTCCTATAATGACACAAATTGGAGGGAACGTGGAAACAATAGCGGTGGCGATTATCGCCGCAATTACGACCGCGACGGTGCAGGTGCGGGTGCAGGCGGCCGACGCGACTTCCAACAACGGGATTCCGGTAATAAAAAAATTATACACGTTCCTTCCCACAAAGTCGGACGTATCATTGGTAAAGGAGGATCAAAAATAAAAGATCTACAATATGAGTCTGATGCTAAGATTAAAATCGGCGAATCTAGCGGCAATGAAGCCGAAGTCACCCTGACAGGAACTGACGCAGCCATCTCAAAAGCAGAAGAACTGATCAACAGCTTGATCGAGGATTACAGACCTGCCGCTGAAAAGGAGACTCACAACGCCAGTGACAGCAGTGGTCAATCTTCAGAATTTTTTAAGACCTCTGATGATGGTGTTCAAGTCATTGATTGGGATAAGCTCAATGCATATCATACTGAGCATCAGCAAAACAGATATGATAAATTACCTGCAATTATTAAAGATTTTTATAAAGAAGATCCAGAAGTAGCTGCCATGTCGCCTGCCGAAGTGGCACGTTGGAGACTTGCTAACTTTGACATACAAGTAAAGAGGACATTTGATGAAAAGCCTGGTTTGCGTCCCATACCAAATCCAGTATTGACCTTTGAACAAGCATTCCAACACTATCCAGAGATCTTAGAAGAAATATACAAGCAAGACTTCACAACACCTTCCCCAATCCAAAGTCAAGCTTGGCCCATTCTATTGAGGGGTGATGATATGATTGGCATTGCTCAGACTGGCACAGGAAAAACTTTAGCATTCCTCCTACCAGCTCTCATACATATTGATGGGCAGACAATTCCACGTGATGAAAGGGATGGCCCTACAGTGCTTATCATGGCCCCTACCAGAGAACTTGCCTTGCAGATAGACAAAGAAGTGTCCAAGTACCAATACAAAGGTATAAAATCAGTATGTCTTTATGGTGGAGGAGATCGCAAAGAGCAGATTAAAGTAGTGGCTAAAGGAGTAGACATTGTAATAGCAACTCCAGGCAGACTTAATGATTTGGTCATGGCTCGCCACTTGAATGTCATTAATTTCTCCTACATTGTCTTGGATGAAGCTGACAGAATGTTAGATATGGGATTTGAACCTCAGATCAGGAAGTCACTTTTTGATGTAAGGCCTGATCGACAAACAGTAATGACTTCAGCTACATGGCCACCAGGTGTACGCCGTCTGGCAGAGTCTTACATGAAGGACCCAATACAAGTTAATGTTGGATCTTTAGATCTTGCTGCAGTGCACACTGTCACACAAAAAATAATGTTTGTAGAAGAATCTGAGAAGGAGGAAACTTTGTTTGAGTTTCTGCAAAATATGGATCCTACAGATAAAGTTATCATATTTTGTGGTAAAAAGGCTACTGCAACACACATTACCACAGAATTATGCATCAAAGGCATAGAGTGTCAATCTTTACATGGAGATAGGGATCAAACTGATCGCGAAGCAGCTTTAAGTGAAATGGTGGATGGAACTGTCAATATTTTGGTTGCTACTGATGTGGCATCACGAGGTATCGACATTAAGGATCTCACTCATGTTATAAACTTGGATTTTCCGCGACATATTGAGGAATATGTGCACAGAGTGGGTAGGACAGGTCGTGCAGGAAAAACAGGTATATCCTTGACATTTGTATCAAGGAGTGATTGGGGAAATGCCCGGGAGCTTATCAAAATTCTTGAGGAAGCCAATCAGGAGGTTCCTGATGAATTGGAGCAAATGGCTACCAGATTTGAAGCCATGAAATTACGAAGAGACAAGGAAGGGGGTGGTCAGAGCCGCGGTCGCGGTGGTCGGGGCGGCGGTGGCGGGTACGGGGGTGGCGGTGGTGGGTATGGGGGTGGCGGTGGCGGCGGGTTCGGGGGTGGCGGTGGCGGGTCCGGGGGTCGCGGCAGGCGGGATCGGTGGTAGTTTGATATACCACAGGTTACCAAACTGGAACAGCTTCCGAGATAGTTGCGCGGTGTGGCAGCTAATAGAAAATTTTCTTCAAAAGTTTATTTTTATATTTATGATAAATAGATATACAACGTGTCCCAGAAATCAACGTCAAGCCGAAAACGGGCAATAGGCCAAGTCGTGACAGTCATTAGAAAAATATAAAAAAAAATCTTGGTCATGTACTTTTCAAATTTTATGGATTCAAAAAAAAATCTCAAAAAGTGACACCCTGTGATGATTTTTCAAGTCCTGTGGCTACAAATATTAACTTTCCGTCAGTTTTTTTTCTGTGACGTATCCATGAATAACCCTTCTGTAAATTACAGTTAAAAGTTAAAACATAACTACCTCATTTTTAAATAAAATGTTAGATTTTTGCCCAACATTGAATTCAAAATTATTACATCACCCAACTTTAACCGCGTGTAGTGTAAAAAAAAAGTACTACACTATTTTGGCAAGTAACTTTAAAAGATGGCGCGTTTAGTCTGGATTCCAAAATGGTATGCCACTTACTAATTGCTACTTCTTAATTGAGGAAAAAAAAAATATGTTACTTTTAGGTAAGTTTGAAATAAAATTCAGTTGTTGGATTTCTTTAGTTATAATTTTTATTAAATCAGATTTACCGAGTTTATATTAAATGTTCGAACTGTTTGCCTTCAGCTGCACATTTGGATATCTCTTACGATACATTCTTGCTGCAGCATTGGCGTTGCATAAGCATTCTCCATAAATAAGATGCATGTTGGCGTATTCCTGTGCGGTGTATCGAGATGGCATGATAACAAACTACACAAAATACGGGATTACGATTAAAACAAGTCCGGGGTCGTCAGAAACAGTGCAGATAAATCAAAATCACAATGCGAATGAAGTCCAATAAACAAAGCCACAGTTGTAAGTATGAAGTCACTACAAATACAAAAGGATGCTTAGAAAACGAAAGAGCGTAACGTGCTGCAGTATTGCACAATTTACCTAACGCATCCCTGTTTCGCCAGAGTGGCGTCTCTATCTGTTTCACTCACACAGACGAAATTATGTGTCAATCCGTCTCGCTCTTAGATAAAAGTAGCGTCACAATCTATCTCGTAAGAGATACCCAAATGCTGAGCGTTATCCCGATCATCTAGTATTTATTAATGTGCAGCTGAAGGCAAACAGTTCGAACATTTAATATAAACTCGGTAAATCTGACTTAATAAAAATTATAACTAAAGAAATCCAACAACTGAATTTTATTTCAAACGCACCTAAAACTAACAAATATTTTTTTTTCCTCAATTAAGAAGTAGCAATTAGTAAGTGGCATACCATTTTGGAATCCAGACTAAACGCGCCATCTTTTAAAGTTACTTGCCAAAATAGTGTAGTACTTTTTTTTTACACTACACGCGGTTAAAGTTGGGTGATGTAATAATTTTGAATTCAATGTTGGGCAAAAATCTAACATTTTATTTAAAAATGAGGTAGTTATGTTTTAACTTTTAACTGTAATTTACAGAAGGGTTATTCATGGTTACGTCACAGAAAAAAAACTGACGGAAAGTTAATATTTGTAGCCACAGGACTTGAAAAATCATCACAGGGTGTCACTTTTCGAGTTTTTTTTTTGAATCCATAAAATTTGAAAAGTACATTACCAAAATTTTTTTTTATATTTTTCTAATGACTGTCACGACTTGGCCTACTGCCCGTTTTCGGCTTGACGTTGATTTCTGGGACACGTTGTATATACTTACCTGACTATGATTAATATAGCTAAGTGTGTTTAATATTCCTTGTTGATTGTCACCAATAGATATTGTCGGAACCGTATTGCTTCTTGCAAAACGGAGGTTGTGTGAAGTGATATGGACCTATTAACAGTATTATAACATTATATTAAATATAAATAAACTTGATTGCATTAATTGTGGGACATAAAAGATCTTACATTAATAATTTTATTGTAAGATTTGATTATTAGTAGCTAGGTACTGCCTGTTTAATTTATATTATTATAACTAATTACTTTGGTATAGAAATGAAATAGGTAGTCTCATTTCAACAACAGACAGACATGTATAATAATATTAGCAATCCTATTAGAAGAAAATAACTTTGGTCTCCCGCACCGCGCAATTACAGAAAACGGTACACCTATACTAAGATTATTATCAAATAAGTTTTCATTATTACTCAAACTCTTTCCACATTATGAGTGCATTTTATTGACTTTGTACCAAGTGCAAGACAAGGGTTACTTAATTTAAGTAAAGTAGAACTTAATTGTTTAACAAAAAATATTTAAAACTAGAATATTAAGTTTGACCTTCATGCTGTGATAGAAAGTGAAAAATTTATTCACGGTCTATGTAACTGTAGTAGTTCTAGGTGCTTTCTTTGAAAGCAAATTCTAGCCAAGGTGTCGTATTTATTGTGTATTTTATGCATGATGTGTAACTACTGTTTTACAACAACCATGTGATGTAAACGAAATTTAGATATATTGTTAGTGTCTATTTTGCCATCTCTTATTACATCGTTTATGTGATCAGCATGTGTTTTATATTAGTATACTTTATACCCAACCTAAACAGCAGACTGGAGGATCGAGGGACATATTCAGAATATGGTAGAAACGGGTTTGGAGGGGGGGGGGTCATCAGTTATAATAATGTACTCTATGGGGGCTCAGGGGCACGATTATTTTCATATATTTATTTGGAACGAAAATTGAGTACCTTCTAAACATCCTTGAATACATCCCTCGTTCAACCGGTCTCTCTGTATACCTAACAAAAAACAAAGGTGTAGTGTTACTAGAACCTCACCATCAGCGCCAAGACACAAAGACATTTCCATACTGCGTCAGTATAATACCTTTATGGGTTTACACTACTTTTAAAATGGGTTAATTTTTCCCAAAAAAAATTGTTGTAACATGCCAAGTCTAAATGTTTCATACGACACGACGCTGAGTGCGAGACCGATATCTTTGTAGGTAAATATATCAGGTCATATTATTATCCTTTATTTTAGCCGCAGGGGTGCACTGTGGGACGAGCGGGGGGTACTCTAAATTTATATTAGATTTTGAATAAAATAAGGTTATTCAGATAGTATGCATTTATTTCGAGTTCACAATATTTTTGGACACAACATCGTCAAGCGTTTCAATCGAAAATTTCAGAATATATTTCATAATTTTTATAATACTACCGAAAAGAGTCGAATTTGTTCGATTCATAGACAACACTTGGAACATTTAAATACGAGTTTCTTAATACTACGAGTGAGTGTTCTGCTAATGATTCGTGCCAAACACCATGAGTTTTAGAGGAACAGGTACATAATAAAATTATAGCGGTAAAATAATAAATATGTATACAATAATAATATGATCATTAATATTCAGTGTCACGAAATATCCTTCCTTCCCGGCAAATAAAACTGTTGACGGAACCAACAGCTAAAAATAAATAATAGCACGTTATTACTATGAGACTATATAGAGTAAACGTTGTTATCTTGATTATTGCGTTAATCAATAACGTGTTATATAGCGTTTAGTTAAACAAGGTCTAATCGTTTCATTTCTTTGAATAGTTCATAGCCCATTTTGGCTGGGGAGGGGGTGACGATTACGCCGGCCTTTTCTAAAGCCTTTATTTTGTCCCCGGCTCCTCCCTTGCCGCCTGAAATTATGGCACCAGCGTGTCCCATCCGCCTGCCAGGCGGGGCTGTCAGACCCGCGATGAAGGATACAACCGGCTTCGCATTCCGACCCTGGAATTATACAAACAAAGTCTTATTATACTACTACTTTGAGTTGTCTTTCGAAGGGTTAGTGTCATTCGCGTATAATTTATCTGTGAGGGCAAAAGTCGAAGAAATGGTTTGTTGTAATGATGTATTGTATATGTAATTCTAGAGTTTAGTAACAAAAAAAAAACGATGACTAAAACAATTACAATACAAACAGATATTACTCGTTGTACCAAGGGTGCCGATTCTGTTGTTTACATACTAGTCTTTTTTATCACGTTTTTATTAACTCTCTTTCCTTCCTGTCATACAAATTTAACAATCTATTTTTAACTAACTTCCCGATGAGCTAGGCTCTAGCTAGAGACTTTGAACTTTCAACATAGCTAAGAACTGGATGTCAATAATATAATATATAATCTTTATTGACATAAAAAGTTGTTACAAGTTGTGTGAAGTCCCTGACTCCTGTGCTAGGTGAGAAACCTGTGTTACAAGAGTCAGTGCCCTCTCCCATTCAATTCTCTCACATAAAATTTTTATGCAATAAAACTATTTAAATGCAAAAACTATAACTAAAGAATAAGTTAGCAAAAATATGTAAGTGATGTGTGTGTGTAACATAATGTAATAATGCGTGTGTAGTGTTTTGTGAGGGTGAGTGGGTGTGTGGGGGAGAGTGTGTGTGTTGGGGTAAGCCTTTGTGGGTATTGCGTGTGTGAAGAGGTGATTATGTGTGCATGGGGGATACACGGTGTGTGCTTGAGGGGTTTACTGTGTATGCGTGAAAGGTTTACTGTGTGAGGAAGTGATATCAAGTGTGTCTCATACATAACTGTATAAGAGGGTGTTTTTACGAAATTGTTATAAGTATTTGTTCTGTACTGTCATAATTTAAAGACTGTAGCCACAGTTTAGGACTTTGCTTGACCTTGTGTAGGGTAAATTTGTAAATTGACAAGGTTTTATTAGCTTTGTTATAAATTTTACAGCTCAGTGCACGAAAGTGTCTTTGCGCGAGCGCAGTACGACACTTAACTGACGCACAGACGGGAAAGCCGGTCCGCCGATTGGTTAGATTTCTGTCAAGTGGCAACATGGAGTGTCGACGCAAGATAGTGCGGAGGATGTAAAGTTGTCACACTGAAAGTACTTGCGCATCCAAGTACAGCTGGAAATACATCACTTTAAGAACTGCCCGCTGAGCTCGTTTCACTCTAAGCAAAAATACAATAAACTTTTTGACGATAGAATAGTTTAGTTCTGTTGTCATCATCATGATTTCAGCCGAAAGACGTCCACTGCTGGACATAGGCCTCCCCAATCAGTTTGGGGGATATGCCATAATCGCCACGCTTGGCAGGCGGGTTAGTGATTAGTTCTGTCATTTGAGTCTAATTAATTGCTATGAACAAGAATTTAGTCGCGTCTATTTTTTCTCATATCGATGGCTTACTAATCAGACTTCGTAATTCTCCGTTTTAACCAATTTCACAGGAGGAAGAAAAAATTGTCTAATTATGGCACTATTTCTATGTTTGTGATTGAATATCATAATATTATTCAAGTTTTATTATATTACAATGTTCAATCAAAAACTTTACCGTTATAAATATTTTCTGTCCTTTTTTTAATCAATTTTGTAAGAAATAGATATAGTGCGATTAAAATTTGTTTAATACGATGTGCAACAGAATCAGGGCCAATGCCAGTATTGCCAGTTTATACGGATAAACCATTTTAGAGGATTACTCACTTTAAACATAAACAAAAAGCGTGTGCGCTTCTTTGCATTTCTCTTCAGTTCATTCTAGGTCGATTATTAAGTAACTGGACTATTACTGCTCTAATTATTGAATGACTAGTTAGTAACTGTAACAATCGGTAATAAGCTACGATGAACAATGCTATGTTTATTAGTGGAATGAGACCAAGACCACGTCCGACAAAACGTCGGATGTCAGCAATAATTAACTTTAAGGGAGCTATCACCGCGAGCATTCTTGTGTAATGTAACATGTAACAAATTCACCGGTACAAATTGTATTGATTTGTACTGAAAGTCTGACGACTAGTCTAACCTCCGAATGTCAGTATTACCCAGTAACTGGGTTGCAGGGGTCTGATAGCAGTCGCCCCGTGTAATAAAATACTGATGTTCAGCCGCATCTGGTTAGACTGGAAGCCGACCCCAATATAATTGGGAAAAGACTTGGAGGATGAGGATGATGATACGTGTAACAAAGTGAATAAGACAGATGTCAGTAAGGTGAGAACTTTAATTGATAAATTTTTGATAAAAATTGGGACATTTTTAGTACACAGCACCATCTAGTCCCAAACTAAGCAGAAATTGTACTATGGGTACCAGACAATGGATATAATACTTAGATACTTTTTTTTTGTAAATACATACTTATAATACATAAGGTACGCCCAGACCAACACAAACACTTCTATTCATCACACAAATATTAGTGTCATGTGTGTTTGTTATGTATTGTATTATTATTTCTCTGTGCGTGCATACATTCAATAAATAAATAAATCAAACCCACTAGACCACAGACGTCAGTTGGTTCACTATTGTAATGTCAGTTGGTTCACTATTGTAATGTAATGCTCAACTTCACGCAAATGCTATTAGTACGCTCCTTTAGATGAAGTTCAGATTATTTACACAATCATACACGCGAAAAATCATGATGTATGTTAGTAAGTTAGTCTTTCAAAATATGATGTAACTACACGTCATGCTCGTGACTAACGAATTGATAAAAAATATGCAAATAATGCTAGGAAAACTACGTAAAACAAATCTGCTTTTACTGATAAAATACAAAGCAAAACAAAAACCAAAGGTCCACTCGTTATTCTTACCTTGGGCTGTGGAAGAAAATAAAAAGTCTCAGTATCAAATAAATAGTTTAAAGAAAATAAGCAGAAACGAGATCTTGAATAGCAAAAAAGTTTACCATATAAAAATTAAGGATAAAATTGGCAACAGTTATTATAAATACTATTATCTATTACATTTTATAAGGGCAAAGGTCCATAACATCATAACGTATACTGTGTTTTTTCTTACTTGTCATAATTAGTAAACAATCTTGGCATGTCTTTTTAATGCAATTCTTAAAAAATAATAATTAAAAGACTAAAAATAATCATGTTAACTCAGCCTATCGCAGTCCACTGCTGGACATAGGCCTCTCCCAAATTGCGCCACAACTTGATGATTATGTCAAAAATCTCACACATTAAATAACATTTTTAACCTAATTACATGTGCATGGGGTCCTGGGTTCGATTACCGGGTCGGGCAAGTTAGGAAATTCTCAGTAGCAGCCCGGAGTCTGGATTTGTGCCCGGTCAATGGCAATAGGCTCGCCCCCTATTACATGGGACTATAACATAACTGGCGAAATGTGGGTGTACTACACACCTCTGCCTACCCCTTCGGGGAAATACAGGCGTGATGTTATGTTATGTTAATTACATGTGCAGAACTAGTAATTCTATTTTATAAGTAGTTATGTGAATAAAGAGATGTGCCAAGGTTGTTTACTAAATAAGACAAGAGAGAAAAAAAACAGAATATAGGTGAGAGTGCAATACCGCGTAACAAAGGCCTAACTTTGTATTGAATAACATTGAAAATTAGACCTTATAGCAAAATGCTTTTACTCGGTATTGCACCTCAATAACACAATAAGTTTATTGTAGCATTTCTTCATTATTTATTTTAACAGCTGGCTACTGTACTCACAGTTGCCTAACACGTACAGTAGGCCATGTTATAATTAAGCACGTAAATCATCATCAGCCCATTACTGTCCCACTGCTGGGCACAAGCCTCTTCTTAGAATGAGAAGCTTAAGGCGTCAGTCCACCACGCTGGCCTAGTGTGGGTTGGTTGGTGGACTACACACAACATCAAAACTGTATGGAGCAATCAGGTGTACAGGTTTCCTCACGATGTTTTCCTTCACCGTTAAAGCAAGTGATAATCAAATTCTGATCCACACATGAATTCGAAAAGTCAGTGGTGTGGGCCGGGTTTGGACTCAGACCCTCCTGCTTGGGAGGCAAGCGCTCAACCACTAGGTGATCACAGCTAACGTTATTGAAATAACTGAAAACCTCTTAAGGGGGTCGTTGTACTCGTCAGTATGAACAACTTTTACTATGGGACCAACCCTGAAATCGCAAAAAATACCTCTAACGGTCCCTACGTTTGTATTACAGATGGGAGGGACCAGCTGAAAATGAGTGGTGTACCTACATGCACAACAAATACTGAGCTGGATCCCTTGCTACACATATTATGTTGTATACCTGTCCTGTTACCTTTTCATGTAACATGTATATTTTATGTGTGTAGGCAAAATGTAAGGAACAGCAGATTTTTTTCGCGATTTCAGGGTTGCTCCCATAATAAAAGTTGTTCATACTGATACTGATGAGCACAATGACCCTTTAACAGGTTTTCAGTTATTTCAATAACACATTGCAGTTTTATAGAATAGAATAGAATAGATATTTATTCGCAGGAACAGTTTAACAGTTGTCTAGGATCTTGCAAGAAACAAAGTCAATACTTACAACATTGTGCTTTATAAGATACTCCGCTGCTTTCTCTTCAGCGTCGCCACCGATTTCTCCGATGATCACGATGCCCTTGGTTTGCTCGTCAGCAAGGAAGACTTCCAAGCAGTCGATGAAGTCGGTTCCGTTGAACGGGTCACCTCCAATACCGACGCACAGGGTTTGACCTAATCCGGCCTGAAAACAAGATGCAATCATGCTTTTTACTATTGCTCAATAGCTTTAGGTCCGGACAATAGATCGGAAGGGACACCAGCGTATCTCTTCAGCGTGAGACAAGCCATGCCCGTGCCTTTTGGTGAGCGCTGGTCATATTATGTTTTGATCTATTATTATCCGATTTTATTTTCAATTTTGGTAGTCATTCTTTAAAACTTCAAAAGTAATACATTCATAATTTGGTCATGCATACAAACTGAGACGAAATTGATCAATCATTAATAGTTTTTTGAAGCAAAACGCGTTTTTTGAATTTGTTGGATCACTGTCCATTGGTAAGTGCTAAGGTTCCATTAATTTTCTTAGTAAAATCAGTCAATCCTTTGTTCATTATGATAATTCTGAATCCCCAGACACGGATCTACCTAGTTTAGGGGTTAGGGAACTCATCTTTGTGATTGTTAACTGACTTCAAAAAAAGGAGGAAGTTATGTATTCGGTGGTTTTTTTTTCATGTATGTACACCGATTACTCCGAGATTTCTAGGCCGATTTACGTGGCTGTTTCTTTATTTAGTAGAGGAAGCCCGCGCGGGACCACCATATAAATTTTATTGACTTAGGTTGAGTAGTAGTATAACGGGCTGGTTTCCGCAACTCCACGATCAAGCGTGTATTTTGCGTAGGGTTGAGTAGTTTTTTAACCAGCTTTAATAAATCAGTTTATTTTAGCTTCGCCTATCTAGATGATCTGCTCATATGTTCGTTTTTCTGAGAATTCTTGGCCGATTTGAGTGTTTTTTTTTACTACAATGGTTGGACATTTGGAAGAACATGGGTGAGACCTTTGCCCAGCAGTAGGACAGCATACGTTCCGTGTGGTGCCGGACGTAAAGAATTGCACCACCCTATATCTTCTCATGGGTGTCGTAAAAGGCGACTAAAGGATTCACCAGAGGATGGGCGGCAGCGTTCTCTGAGTATTTAACCAACCAACTGCGATCGCCAACCTGTCTACCAAGCGTGGCGATTATGCCATATCCCCCCAATATATGCTTGGGGGAGGCCTGTGGCCAGCAGTGGACGTCTTACGGCTGAAATGATGATGAATGATGAGGACAGCATAGGTGAATAAAAAATATATTCTCAAATTGGTTCTACCAGCCAGAAACCATTGCACACATCGAAAAATTCAGTTACGTCGATACAGACGCGCTGTGGTCGCGCGTTCGCATATGTCAATTTCTATTCAACTTGGCAAGAGTTCGACACAAACACGAGTACAACGCGATAATTCAATTAATTTAATTAAATTCAGACAAATCACAATAAAATTATAAACCATCCTTTGATAATAAGAAGCGCTTCAAATGAGTTTTTCATGCTCATTTGTATCGAAACAAAAGCAACAATGAATTTAACAAATCAATCTGCTTTTGCGTCGTAAACGCGGTTTCGTGAAATGCGCGTTGTCAGTGCGTAGAAAATACGCGGTGCGTAAAGTTCCTAGTCATCTGAATGCGGCTGGCGCAGGACCAGGGTGGTTGACATGCAAAACAGGGTGGTAGTCAGAAATCTTTCTGGTGAACTACCACTAAGGCTAAAATTGCTTGCACGATGGCAGTAGTAGGTACGTGTAAAGTAGCAGGATTCATTCAAGGGATTTTGTCAACAAAATGTACCAACGCGAAGTGACCGTACCCTATGCCCAACAGTGGTAGTGGGATTGTGGTCATTTTGGAGACTGAATATGATGATTATTGTGCAGAAATCTCCAAAGCTTACTCACCAAGGTGGTCTGGTGGACAGCCTCATATGTGAGGGTGCCAGAGCGGGAAACGACACCGATGCATCCGGCCTGGTGGATGGCTGCCGGCATGATACCAATCTTGCACTTCTCAGCGTGAATGATGCCCGGGCAGTTTGGACCCACAAGACGGGTCTTGTCCTGCCGTAACAGCGCATGCTTTACTCGAACCATGTCCTAGAAAACACAAGTCAGTCAGAATTTGATGATTTTTTTTGTGAAAATTTACATAATTTGGATTTTCATGAGATATTAAGTTTTATAATGCAACCACACTGTTCTGATATTTATTATTATGAATATAAGAACACAATGCCATATCAAGTTGATTGTGCTTTACTTTAATCAGTTTCTCCTAATCTTAATTGAACCCTATGCCTGTAGTTGAAAAAGATTCCTTACATGCTGGGGAATACCCTCTGTGATGCAGACAACAAGTGGAACTTCAGCTTCAACAGCCTCCATGATCGCTTTGGCAGCTGCTGGTGGTGGCACGTAGATGACTGAAGCATGAGCTCCGGTATTTTCCATGGCTTCTTTTACTGTGCCAAATACTGGTTTACCCAGATGCTGTGTGCCTGCCTTCTTGGGAGATACTCCACCCACAACGTTGGTGCCATAGTCTAACGCCTGCTGACTATGGAATGTACCCTGCTTTCCAGTGAATCCCTGGACGATGACTTTAGTTTCCTTGGTTAAAACTAAGTTCTTTCTAGTTGCTGCATAATTAGCAGCATATCTGACACAGGACAGCTTAATTCCATCTGGAGGAGAAAAAGAAGATTGTTATCAGTTCATAAAATTATCAAACAATAAAGATTTTCTGATAGGAATGATACTGATTTACTTGAATTTGCAGATTAGAAAAAAATAAAAAAGTATTTAAAACAAATTACACAAAATACATAACCAAAATGATTTAATTCACAAGTATCATCATAAATGAAAGTCCTAAGGTGAATTACAAACCCCAAAATTTTTTTTTTTTCTACAATAACACATCTTAGCATTTATGTAATCAGGGTGGGGCAACAAATTTTTACTTAGATTAGGGAAGACTTTTTCACCAAAAACTACAATTTTTAATTAATTATCATACATTATCATCATTTAGTTAGTGTTGTCAACAGGTTAGTGGCAATAAACCCTATTACAAGGGACTTATAACATAACTGGCTAAATGTGGATGTATTATAAACCTCTCGCTAACACTTCGGAGAATACAGACGAGATGTTATGTATGTATAATTATCATAATTACAATTCAATCTCATTTTTTCCCATACAACTTTATATTGCATTGTCTGAATAATTCAATTAATATGTTCTTTGTTGTACAAAGCTATAAAAAATAATGTTGTACAAATTAATGGTATAAATTAAAAAGAGATGAGTCAACATTTATGAATAAGAAAACCATGAATATCGAATGACTATGAAACTGGTTAGAAGATTATAGTTATCAGTTGTATTAAAAAATAACAACAAACAGATATGCTATAAATATATTATATTTAATGGTTCACATGTTAGTACCAAAGGTCAACATATTATTGATCCATTGTATTGACTGAAAACTGACAGCATTCAGGGAGTAGACATTATTAGCATAAATTTGGGTTTATGTAATAACAAGATATTTTGCCGAATGTTATCACAAGCGGCGACAATGATAGTATTTTTAGACGAAGGTCTCGGTAACATACGTAAGGCCTAATGAGTACGACATTGAAAGTGCACGATTAATTTATTTGAATAGATCATCTGATGGTCAAGATAACTGAATTAAATTCGATCCAATTTGTAAAGAAATTAATTAGTGTAGGTGCCTACAAAATCACAAGGTTATCATCGTAGGTTAACACTATCACAGTCAAAAGAAGTAGACGTGACGTGCAGTACTTTCTTATTGGAGTATGTATATTTCTATCATAAACTAAATATAACAGTCTCTAACCTGTAAACCGAGACAAATTCCGGACGGGGACAGCCATTGTACACCTAAAATAGAAAATTAAAAGATTGGGAAGAAGGAAAAAGTTCAAATTATTTAGTGACACTGACAGACAGACAGGCGGACTGCCTCTCTCTCTCTCTTTTTAGTCTTTGCCAGTCTTCGTGCTCTCTCCAGCCATTACGTAACTGACAAGTGACAAATAATTTTCAGTGTTACAAACATTTCAGTCATTTTCAGTCAAATAGGTAATATTTAGATTTTACATTAGAATGAAAGCGTCATCTATAATCGACTAAATGCTTATGTTTTTTTTTGCACTGGTAATGTAAGATAATGCCTCTTGTATTGTAGCCGCTCTATTATTGCTCTATTGTCTATTTCTGTGTTATGATATGACGATATGACTGACGAGTGACGTGTAATTTAACTTATAAGCATAAAAGTCATAGATTTTTTGTTTTGTGCGAGTTTACAATTTATGTGAAACCAAATTCATTTGAATTTAGTCAAAGTAAACAAACGAACGCTACTTTCGGAATTAATGTGATAACATTGCGGGTGGTCTTCCCGGTGGAAAGTGTTCGTAGTTATATTAAAGTTCCGGCTTGCATTGTATTGTTATTAAAATTTACCGATTTTCACTTAAAATGTGTGGATCCGATAAGAAACTTGGAGAAATTCGAGCGCTCATACTTGTGGGTGGGTATGGGACTCGTTTAAGACCTTTGACTTTAAGTAGACCAAAGCCTCTTGTCGAGTTTGCCAATAAACCTATCCTACTACACCAAATTGAAGCTCTGGTTGAAGCAGGAGTCACGCAGGTACACTTATAGAAAATGTTGATACATAAAATTACATCTTTTTGAAATAAAGCAATTTTATTAAATGAACCAGTTACTTGAACATTATTATAGCTCCTTAATTTTAAGAATTATGCTGTGTTTAATTAATCGAGCACTATAAAAGCACTCATTACGTAGCTAACAATTGTAAAGAATTCCACAGTTATCTTAATTGCAAGAATTACCTATATTTGCACTTTCTTATCATATTACAATGTTAATGTACAACATTACAGGTTATATTGGCTGTATCATATCGTGCAGAGGACATGGAAAAAGAGTTGATGGAACAGGTTTCTAAACTGGGTGTTTCTCTTACATTTTCTCATGAAACGGAACCACTGGGCACTGCTGGACCTCTTGCGTTGGCACGAGAAATCCTGAGTGCTAGCCCTGAACCATTCTTTGTATTAAACTCTGATGTAATATGTGATTTCCCTTTCAAAGAGCTCGCCAAGTTCCACAGAAGTCATGGAAAGGTATGGAATTAATTTTAAATATAAATCTGTTAACATTTTACAATATGTTTGACATGTTATTTTCAATTGTTAATTTAAAACATTTGACAAACAATTTGATATGTTATTTTCAATTTCAATCATTTATAAATATTCTTACAACCCATGGAATAATTTTTCTGAAAGAAATTAATTTATTATATTATAAATAAAAAATATAGAATTAATGCACATTTAAAAAGAAGTAACAATAAGGCAAGCAAACTCGGTAATTTTACTTATTATGAAAGTATTACACAGTCAATAAGCTCTCAAGGAAATTGCACAAAATTTTCCTCATCTTGAATAGTCACTAAAACATATTATTTTTTGTGAAATATTCATCTGCTACTTTTCCTCATAAAGTATATGTTTAATATGTATGCATATTATTATAAATAATCAGGCAGGCACTTAAGACAACTGATAAGTGGCTGTATCCTGTTTATCCTCACTGTTTTTTTATTTGAGTGTAAGAAGATGTTTGCTAAGTCTGTTTTTAAATTGAAATTGATTTGGACCGAGAGAGTTTAGTCCATGCTCTGAATATTCTGTTGCTTAGAAAGTTTTTGTAAGGGTTATTATTTAAGAACCTAGTACACAGCTTAAGGTGTTGACCTTGGACTTGCAAATTTAGCTGTATATGAATAGTGCATCAAATCCTGGAGGTATTAATGTCCATTTAAGATCCTAATAATATATATTTATATAGGTAGAATATTACAGATAAGTCATATTACAGAAGCTAGAAAACTGTTATAATTTTTATATCAATATGTGATAGATAAATATCTATGTTGATAACGTAAGCATATCCTGTAGCTTCACTTGCCATTATATTAAGTTTTACTCATTGATAGTGTACTCCAATAATTATTTATCTTGTTTGTTTAAGTATTGCATACACAGTTACACACTATGTACAGACTTGAGTGTAAACTATTATAGCTGTTATATAGGTACACCCTTGAAAAGTAATTTTTATTAGTAAAATTTTATTGTACTGTTGCTGAAAGCAACTGATAACAATAAACTACCATTGTGTATGTTGTATGAAATAAAGTATGTACTTCGTAAGGCATATTTTAACAGTCTACTATGCAATAATAATATCGACATATACTAATACTATAAAAAAAGGCTTATCTTCGCGAAGACTGTTTAGAAGGACTATAAATAAGCAATAGAACACGAATCAATCGTTTTTAGAAAGTATGTCTGTCTGTTTGTTACCTCATCACGTGAAAACGGCTGAATGGATCGTAATGAGACTACAGTATTAGCTTAACTGAAACAGTGAGTTATGTTTCACCTCAATCGGTTGAGTATATCCTGTGATACAGCTTGACCCCTGTTTTCTAGGCCGACATATATGAACTAGAGATCAAGATTCTTGGTTGTCTTAGTTTAATTAAAATACAACTAGATGGTGTTAGTATCATATTCATAAATAAGAATCATAACATAACACATATCAGACGGCAAATTCGCTATTTTATTATTTGGTTGTAGTTGGGTTATAGTTTGTTTTTTATTGGGTTGCGGGATTGGTTTCCACATGGAACATATTTGTATGACCTACAGATATTTGTTCCAGGTCAGGGCGTTTGTGCCTATATCTAAACATAGTACCAAACCGTCTGCATACTCTGTGTAGGTATTTAAACTAAATGTTGAAGAAATAGAAACAGTGTATATTAATACGACATGATGTTCTTATTTGACTACTACGCGGACGGACTCGCGGGCAATTCTAGTTTACAGTAATATTGTAGGTTTTTAGATTTTATAACCAGAAAACCACTCGGTCTCCATTGGTACGATTTCGGATTTGGTAATACCTTAGGCCCTAACTTAGGGCACCGCTCTGGTGAGTTTTCGAACCAGTAACCAAGCTAATAAATACTCTATTTCCTAATACATTTATGGTTTTATTTCGATTGCACATATTTTGACAGGTTAGTAGGATTGTATTTTTAAAGTCTCCTGAATAAGTTACATTATTGAAATAAATGAAGTTATTTAGTGTTTTATTATCAGTAACACAAAAACCAAACTTTTCTTTGCATCTGTCATGCCACACCTATAAAACTGACATCTTTCACAGATCGTTAAATATCACCTTTTTATTTTTCTGGATGATTTATCTCATATTTTGTTTTATTTTATTAGGAAGGAACAATAGTTGTTACCAAAGTAGAAGAACCGTCAAAGTATGGAGTTGTTGTTTACAAAGAGGATGGACAAATTGAAAGCTTTATTGAAAAACCTCAAGAGTTCATTTCAAATAAAATCAATGCTGGTAAGAAAGCTGGAAAGATTTCTGTAGTATTAATTTGAAAGAATATATAAAGTAAACAGTGAAAATCTGGAACATGTCCATAACAATGCAAAATATGATTCACTTATCTGTGATCGCATGATTTCATTAAAATTTCTACGTTTCTGTTTTCAGGAATGTACATTCTCAATCCTTCAGTATTAAGTAGAATAGAATTGCGGCCGATGTCTATCGAAAAAGAAGTTTTCCCATTCATGGCCACAGATGGACAGTTGTTTGCCATGGAACTGCAAGGTTTTTGGATGGATGTAGGACAACCGAAAGACTTTTTAACAGGTAATTTTATGACAAAAATATTTTATATCAACTCTTTGCAAAACAATTAAGTGCTAGTGGAAAAATATTTTAAAATGTTAGTAAGTGACAAGTTAATTTATCTATCGTCGTTATAAAATTACTAACAATCTAAATAAATCGGAACATTGCATGTATTACAAATGGTTACGAGATCACGAGACTAATTGCTTATTATGGAAAAGAGCTTGGCCTACAAAATGAAAAAATTTAAACGATTCAATGTATTTTTTTTTCAGGAATGTGCCTATACCTAAACAGTCTGCGACAGAAGAACTCGAGTATGTTGTACGATGGTACAGGAGTGGTTGGTAACGTGCTGATCGATCCCACAGCAACTATCGGCAAGGGATGTAGAATAGGACCCAATGTTACCATCGGACCAGACGTCGTTATTGAAGACGGTAAAATTTTATTATTTTTCACCTAAACTGTCTTCTTTTAACATAACATAACATGACATAGCTTGTAGGATCAGTAAGCTGAAGCGGCAGTGGGCTGGCCATGTCTGTCGAAGGACCGATGGCCGTTGGAGCAGACGAGTCCTTGAGTGGAGACCGCGTATCGGCAAACGCAGCGTAGGGCGCCCCCCTGCCAGGTGGACCGACGACCTAAAGAACGTGGCTGGGGGGGACTGGATGCGGAAGGCAGAGGACCGAGCGTTGTGGCGCAACTTGGGAGAGGCTTATGTCCAGCAGTGGACTGCGATAGGCTGAGTTGATTGTTGATTTGTCTTCTTTTGGGGATGGGCAGAAGTCTCCCCGATTGTATTTCATAATTTTCTCTTAGTACTTTCTGTCTAATCTCTAGAAATAGCATACAGATCGTTTCGTCACCGATTTCACGATCTGGCGACGAATTCAGAATAATGTGATGATATGATCTAAATATTGTATTTCGATAAACAATATTGAATTATTCGATAGCAGATTCCCTTGCATTACGAAGAATCGATAAGGTTACCTCATACTATGCACATTATTGCTAATGGTTTGATGGATGATACATGTATTATCTTTCGTATCAAATGGTAAACAACAGGAATCCCGTGTCAAGTGATCAGCGCTCTGGAATGTTTTAGCAACTTAAATTATAATTTGTAATGAATACGTACCAAAACAACCAACGAACATACAGCCCATAGACGCTTCATAACAGGCGACGGATGTCTGCAACACATCTATGAAATTTCACTAATGTAGGTTGCCACTATTCGCCATTTGAAATCTTCAAATCAGTTTCGAAGTTTCGACCACTTACATGAGCCGTCAAAACTATCGTGTTAGTGATTAGCCAATATCCGCCTTCGTAGGGCCAATCGAATTGCAGTACCCCACCTCAGCTAGTGGCAGAATTTATTGTACGCATTATATTCAACATTAGGCGTCTATTGGGCTGTGTGGTCGTTGGTAACAACAGCACATTTTTTTCATTATATTTTTGAGATAAAGAGACTTCGCCAGAATACCCATTTATAAGACGGTCAACAACTTCCTTTTACTTAGTGTGAGTAAACAGAATCACTATCACTACATAGTATAAAACAAAGTCGCTTCCCGATGTGTGTCTGTCCCTATGTATGCTTAGATCTTTTAAACTACCCAACGGATATTGATGCGGTTTTTTTAATAGATAGAGTGATTCAAGAGGAAGGTTTATATGTACAATACATGCATAATATAGTAGATAAACACTGATAATTTTAGAGGTTTTTAATGTGATGTCAGTCAGTCCCGCTACCAACCTGCTGACTGGCTAATCTTTTCCCCACGACATGAGCTATTATTATTATGTAGCTCATGTCGACACGAAAAAGAAGAAGAATATGATGTCGTAAAAAATATATTTTTTGTGCATAGGTTTTCAGTTATTTCAATTACAACTTTGTATAATTACATAATATTGTTTATGTTACAAAAACACTATTAACTCTACAGAGGCTCTTTTTACAGTAGGTGCAGTGTACAGCATGTGATTTGTAAAATTCTGTTTTTTATTATCGATATGAATTGTCTTTATTGCATGACTGATAAACATAATAATTACAATATGTCATGGCTTATCGTGGTTATATGTGTTTACCACGTAAACGTGCTCCATTGGCTGTATGAGTGGGTTGGCCGGTTTACTCAGCTGTCGTTAACGAACTTTATGTACTGGACTTGTTTTTGCTAATAAATATAACAAAGAGAAAATATGAGTTAGCGAAACATTCCGTAAAATGTTAAAACGATCTCATAAGATTTTTATAATATCCTTTACTGTCAGTAAATGAATAATGGGTTTATCGTTGTCTGAGTCGCATATACAACGAATATTTTTCCGTTTAAATTGATGGATTAAATTGATGGATTGCCCGAAATGTGGGCGAAGTGACTCGAGTGCGAAAGCGAAATTGATTAGGATATTGAAAACAACTTTAAATGTATCATCAGTGATTCAACATACGTGTATAAATCTATCTCTAGTAAAATTACCGTTGAAGGTCATTTATTTATTTCTTTTTTATGTACACACATATGAAAGGAGACAGCATTAAAAGTATTTAGTACAAAGGTACTGCTTATTTCAATGAAATTTCTACCAGCAGACATGTGAGAGGAGAAATAAGTATGAAATGTAGACAACAGTGTCATTCTCTCGCTAGATTATTTTTTAACATTATTTTAAAGTCTATCAGTTGTTCAAGGTTTTACATCAAACAACTAAGCTAATTCTATTTCATTACCTTTGACAAAAAAAAGAATTATGTAAGTATTCATCAAATACCAGCCTAATCATAATTTTTCCCATTATAGGTGCGTGTATAAAACGCAGCACAATTCTCCGTGGTGCCTGCGTTCGCCAGCATGCTTGGCTCGACGGCTGCATCGTTGGCTGGCGTTCCGTAGTCGGCCGCTGGGTTCGCATGGAAAACTGCACGGTCCTTGGTGAAGACGTCATAGTTAAAGATGAGCTATACGTCAACGGAGGTCAAGTGTTACCACACAAGTCCATCGCGCTATCCGTGCCTGAACCACAGATAATCATGTAAAATTGAGTGGATAAACTTTCGTAGTTAAGACTAGCTTTTTAAAATAAGATTAGAAAAGTAAAGAGTGGTTGTTCAGCAGTTGTTGAAGAGTGCTATTCTGTAGAACTGAGTGTGCATTTCGCTTAACTTCCCGCGTCGTCATCTATGCTGACCGCATACGGTCGTGTGGTATTGGTGCACGTAAGGCGTTGTGGCTATGACGCTATTAGACGTGGACGACGTCAATAGATCCGCATTGGGGCGTTCAGATTCCAAGATAATATGTGAACTTATTTTTTATTGAGTTGATTTTTTCAATTATTTTATACATATTTTAATCTAAGATTACAATAAGCAATATAACTATATTCAATGAAATCTAAGAATTGTAAGATTAGGTACACAATGGATGTTATTATCTCGAGGAAAATTGTTACAAAAAAATTGGTGACATAAGCTTCGTGTGAATAACGGTCTTATCTATTACTATACAAAAGATGCAAAAGATATAAAAACATCCGTACGATATATTCATACTAATTGATTATTTTATACAAAATATCGTTAGCTTTATTTTAACTAAATTATATTATATTTATTATACATTACATAGTTGTAGTATTGTTATAAAAATGATATTAATTTCATATTAGTGTTATGTATTCTTTATTTCTATTAAGTATAAAAAAAATATTTTATGAATTTCTTTCTTTCTTTGAAAATTTAATTTTCTATAATGGGAACATTCCTTTCAACGTTTCATTCATGAAGCTACGGAATTAGACTGCAAAATTCAAGCGCTTGGTTATATGTCCGTAGGTTTATACGCAACCTAATAAAAAGATAGTACGTACAAATTTTACGTTAATAAAATAGGTTCTAATTTAATTCTGAACATGAATGTGTAACAACACCGTAGAATGTGCTGAAGTACTGCCATTTTTACACCAAAACCTTTAGAATAAGTTTTGTTGTCCATGTAAAACTAAGTGTAAAGTAGTTAATTGGTGCCGATTTTCTTGAATACTGCAGTAAAGTAATATTAATCACATCTTTTACTTATAATTAAAAAATATCATAAAATATTAAGAACTGTCAAATTAGTCTATGCCCTTATAATTTACGGGAAAATCTCACGTAGAAAACTATACATAGTATGTAGTATTACATTATCTTTGTAGAAAACAAGAAAGTAGTCTAATTTGACAGGACAGAAATTTAATAAGGTAATGGTGGTAATAGAAATGTTAGGGTGGTATGCCACTGGTCAAATTTATTTGTCTAATGTGACTTTGATCAAGGAAATTGGATGATTTACATCAAAATGTTGTATGTATTTTATCACTGATCATCAAATAAATTGGATTGGACAAAGAAATTCGACGAGTTGCATATACCACCCTGAGCTACTGTCTTTTAATACCGGAACGCTTGACGCCGGTTTGCCGCTAAAACACATAAATACGCAATTACACCCACAGTGTTTCTAGTATTCAATGCAAAATAAATTAAGGCTCAAAAACCGCTATTAAATATGCTGCAAAATACAATTTTAGTGATTCCTCGTCCAAAACAGCTCTGATGTTCAAGCAATCGGTTCGCACACTGGTGCCCTACGAGACACCTGCACGACACGTGGCGACAAGTTCACGCGCCTTTACCCCTTGTATTACCTTATTATTTAGATTTCTGTGCTTCTATCCTTTTCTAATGGTTTTAGTTAGAAAGAGATAATTAGACTAAATTGGTTTAGTTTGTAAGCAAAAGTATCAGCGCCAATATCTACTTATTATTGTACCTAGATAATAACAATGAGACAAAAACAATAAAAAGTAAATTGAGTATTTAAAATAGTTTTATCTGTTACATATGCAACTTATCCTTACTGAAAAGTCTACATAACTATTTATACAAAGGAGTGTCGGGCAAAGTGTTATTGGGTTTTTTCTTTAGGAAATTCTCAATAGCAGCCCGGAGTCTGGATTTGTGCCCGGTTAATGGCAATAGGCTCGCCCCCTATTACATGGGACTATAACATTACTGGCGAAATGTGAGCGTACTATACACCTCTGCCTACCCCTTCGGGAAATACAGGCGTGATGTTATGTAACTATTTATACCAATTATATTCTCCGAAGCTAATAATAGCCTCAATAATCTTCTCCATTGACTTTCTGATAAATATGTTTTGCAAGGATTGATTCCCACTTCGTGCTGCCCTTGGCTAGCCGGATCATTCTTGTTAGATCCATAGTCTAGAATTCTAGATCCATAATGGATCTATGGAGAATTTTTATTGAGAACTTTCTTTAAAGGACGCGGTGACCTGTAAGAATAGCCTGAGTTTGTTACAAAGATAAAAAAATACGACATTTACATGCGTGTTTTTTTATTAGTCATTACTTACTATTCATCGTATTTAATGCAAACAGTACAGTAAATACTTTTTATTTTATAGAGTTAATCAACACAATAATAACGTGAGCGTTTATGCATTTGAATTCATATTTTTGACAAATCCCATGTAAGTACTCTATGATTTTATAATGTATTACGTTGGCACCACTGTTAAAGATAGCCAACCTCTTTTTAGCAACTTAACATATAGGCATTAGGAAATAGAAGCGTAAAACTCTTTAGTTGCTACTTGGCAAGTACTTGTTTGACATTAGTTTTGTAAACAAAAAAATAACCTCAAAATAGTTAATATTTTAATGAATTAAACATTTGTGGACTACTGTCCGTTTATTTAAATAAATTTCAACACATTGCCCTCATCGAATGTATATGGTGAGCAACATCTTTTATTCATAACTTCCATAGGCTGGGCTTTAATGGAACTTTAGCAAACTCCTTTTTTTTGTATTTCAAGTAAAGATACGTCCCGATATAGCATTTTTATGATTAACTAGCTGTGCCCGCGACTCCGACCGCGTGGATGTCGGAAAATAACATCGTGTCATAATTATGAACACAATATCTTCAAATATATACATATAAGCGCCTACACAGACGATTACACTATTTACCGACCATACTATATTTTGTTTTTACAACCAACCGGCTAAGGTGATGGAATTTCATGGAATTAGCCCTAAACTCCCTCATTCTGAGAAGACGCTCGTGCCCAGCAGTGGGAAGTAATTGGGCTGATTATGTTATTCTATAACACTAACCACATCTCTTCTTATGCTGAGAAGAGGCCCGTGTCCAGCAGTGGGACTGTAATGGGCTGGTAATGTTATGTTATTCTAGAATACTAATAATATCCAGTTCATTAACTCTTCTCATTTTGAGAAGAGGGCCATACCATTTTGAGTAGTGGGACAGTAATGGGTTGACTACGTTATGTTAATAACATAATGTTATTCTATATTTTCTAGTTTCTTAACTCTTCTCGTTCCGAGAAGAGGTCCGTGCCCAGCAGTGGGGCAGTAGGTAATGAGCTGATTATGTTATGATAATCTATTACACTAACAATATCCAGTTCCTTAACTCTTCTCATTCCAAGAAGAGGGCCATGCCCAGCAGCGGGACAGTGATGGGCTATGTTATGTTATTCTATATTTTCTATAATACTAATAGAATCCAGTTGTATTTTTAGGAACCTGCAATCACCCAACAATCATGACCTCTACTTTGTATGCAACTTAATACAATAGAGGGGTCAAGCTGTATCGCTAGATCTACTCAACCGATTCAGATAAAACATACCCTATATTTTAAGTTAGACTAATACCAATACAAATGCTAAGTTTCATTACGATCCGTTCAGCTGTTTTCACGTGATGAGGTAACAAACAGACAGACAGACAGACATAAATTTTTTAAATGATTGATTCGTGTTCTATAGCTTATTTCTAGCCCCCTAGCCGGTTTTCGTGAAAAAAAAACTCAATGTACAGACTTTTCGACCTTTACAGTTTTATTATAGTATAGATAGATTTAAATATTAAGGCTGATGACGGCTGTGAAGTTAGCGTCGCGCAGCAAAGAGTATATAATCACTAGGTTCTATTACGCAGCGCCCCGCACGGCCCGCACCCCCGATACCCGCGCGCTCTAAATGCTAGTCTGGCCAAACTCAAAGATAATATAATCACTGCCTTTTAACTAATTTCTGCTCAACACCGCAAACAATAACTAATATAATCTCTGAATTTTCCTATTATTAAAGATTGGTGCGTACTCTACCAGTCTACCACTATCGTCTGCTGCAATGGCTCCAAGCCACAAAGGTTTCAACAATACCTGTGGGCCGTGTCTCTAGCAGTTTGCTGCATCAGAGCCACGGTCAGTATTATCGTCTGACGACGCCCGGAGCGTACTTTGGTCGTTCAGTTACTAACAAAGTCGTCCGACGATACCGAGTGCCGACGTCGGTCGGGTGATTTATTTACAGACTAATGCCCTGCAAGTCCTGCAACATAAACGTTTGCTTCGTTTAGAGGCCGCAATACCGCCACTAAATCTGCTATTCAATTCGATAAAACTCGACTAAATAAAGATAGTGTTACTATACTCAAAAATCATTTATGGTAGTGTGACAATTGACATTGACACTGATGACAATTGATTGTTTGAGATTATTTGACATTGACGTTTGTTGTAAAATTTGCGCCAAAACGGAATTCGGGATTCGGGAATTATCTCTTTGTTAGTGATATTTTTTGTGTCATGAATTTTCTTTAAATTAAATTGAAAATGTCCAAACGTAACAGTATAGGGGCTTCGAACACATTATTTAATTACTTTTCTAAAACCCCACCCGCTAATAAGAAGGTAATAAAAACAGAACTCGATGTAAGCCCGAAATTGAATTCGTCAATTCAAAACGGAGAACAATCTAAAGT
Source organism: Asteroscopus sphinx (assembly GCA_949699075.1). NCBI lineage: Eukaryota > Metazoa > Arthropoda > Insecta > Lepidoptera > Noctuidae > Asteroscopus > Asteroscopus sphinx. The sequence goes on along the minus strand of OX453022.1, from coordinate 10,544,580 downwards.
TGAAAGTAAGTACGAACTTTTTTTTATGCAGTTTATCATTATATTTCATAAAGCGGTCAGAGTGTCGCCTTAGGGGCAGCCAATCCGTTATTAATTAATATGTAATTAGATGCGTTTTCATTCAGTTTTATAACATCGAGCATGTTTATTATATGCCGGGTTGATTCAATAACATGCTCTCTGAGGCACTGAGGGTTCTCGATGTGCAACGAAACGTTCACCTATCCATAGACTGACCGTGGCTAGTGCAGTTTAACCTCGTAGATCTTAAAATACACGCGGTTATTAAGGATAGTATGCCACTGGCCAAATCTCTTTGTCCAATCCAATTTATTTGATAATCAGTGTTTTATTACTTACAACGTTTGATGAAAATCATCCAATTTCTTTGATCAAAGTCACATTGGACGAAGAAATTTGACCAGTGGCATACCACCCTTAGCCATACATAAGAACACAAATATTTGCATCACTAGGTAATAGATATCCTAAATGTAGAAATAATATCAGTCTTGTATTAGTAGCAGTAGTAGTCTATATTTCTATATCTACATCTGCACTATCTACACTAATATTATAAAGAGGAAAGATTAGTATTTTTGTGTGTATGTTTGTAATGAATAAACTCAAAAAATACTGTGCCAATAAATAAAACAAATCACCATTAGAAAGCTACATTCACCCTGAGTAACATAGGCTATATTTATATTATTAAAAAAAACATGTCCACCCATGCGAAGCCGGGACGGGCCGCTAGTCTATAGTAATATTATAAAGAGGAAAGATTTATTTGTTTGTAATTGAGAAAACTGCAACACAGACATAGTAAAAAATATAGACTAAGTGCTGCCAATAATCTAGTGAAGCCAAAAAAAACTATGCTCCTTTGTGTACCATCAGCACTCATGCACACACATGAGCGCTGGTTGTACACGAAGGAGCATAGTTTTTTTTGGCTTCACTAGATTATTTTCTATGATTGTTTCATTTGTTCACCATTAGAAAGCTACTTTATCCGGAAGTCATATAGGCTATATTTTATTTCAGTAAGTGGGCAAAGACACGGGCAAAGTATGTCTTAAATAATTTTCTTGTCAAGAACTTGGCACCTTATAAAGCCTATGTTTAGTATTGAAAGGCTATCATTATTGTTGAATTAAGCTTTTTTGTTACAAGTCATGTATGTAGGTATCCTAAATTATCTCTTACTCACAAAATCTAATGTTTCTGAAGAAAAAAAGCGAGAAAGATTAGCAACTCCGTCTCCTGAGGTGGCACACAATAGTGAGGATGAGGACCCCATTGCTCCTAAACGCAGGAAGAGGATCAGACTTAATCCTGTGGACTCTGATGATTCTGATGCTGAGAACAAAGGTGGGTTATACATACATACTAGTAGGAAAAGAAAACTTGTTAAGTTAAGAAACAGTTGTGGATAAAAAACATAGTCAAAAGACGTAACACAAGAAGAACCAAAGAAAGTTGTATGATCTCATGCAATTGATCCACCCTCTTCACAGACCAGTTGGCCTCTAGACGCCTATTAACCGGATACCCCCGGTCACAAAGCATATGCAGCAGCACTGCATATCTTACGCCCAGCCACCAATCGGGACGTCACTCCGTCAGCGAGCGGCACCAATCATATCACCGAACATTTGAACCAACCAATCATAACGCGCTGTCCGCCCCCGGTCCCCGCCAACATTTTACGATTATGTTGTCATGCAAAACTTTGTTCATGTGGCGTCTTGAGGTTTACTGGTCTGTGACCCTCTTTGACAAGTTTTTTTTTTCCAAGAACAAGTAATATTTTTTTGGGCTATAAGAATTTTATTGTTATTGTGATAGGAGTAATTTTAATACATCATTGTTTTCTTTATTTATACAACAATTCGTAACTTGCATTTTGTTATAGAACAAAAAATTTAAGGTAATCCTACTATCCCTCGGCCTTCCTACTAATATTATAAACGTGAAAGTTTGTGAGGATGTATGTATGGCTGTTTGTTACTCTTTCACGGAAAAACTATTGTATGGATTTTAATGAAATTGGTATACAGATAGAACATAACCTAGATTAACATACAACATGTTATTGAATTAAGTTAAAACCTGAAACTAGTTTGTTCAGAATCGAGAGTAGAATCCATTACACTACTTTTTAATATAAGTTAATTTTTACCTAAAAATATTTTCATACCATGCCGAGTCTAAAAGTTTCATACGACGACGCGGCGCTGCGCGAAGAGGCGAGCGAGACCCAGTAAAAAAGTGTGATGGATAACATTTGTTTCCAAAAACTATTAAAACTTAACCTAATTTTAAGAGGATATTCACCTCCCGACACATCAGCGTCGAGAGCGTCGCACGTTCGTGAATGAATCTAACGCTATGAATCGATAAGAGTAACCATGGTACCAAAAATTACAAATATTTTCTACAATAATAAATGAAAATTAATAATTACTTTCAATACCAATTTATTATGATAAAAACTAGTTGGGGGGTCTGAGGTTTTGAGTTATTCCAATAAGACGTATAGGCTACTTTTTATCCCGGGAAGATGAACAGTTCCCGAGGGATGCGCGATAAACGACATCCGCGCGGGTGAAGCCGCGGGCACAGGCTAGTAAATAAATAAATAAAAGATTTATTTAATCAACAATTAATTAAAGTAAATTTTCAGCAGATAACAAAATGGATACATCTGAGATGGAAATGCCATCAATGGTGAAGAAAAAATTGCAGGACAGTTTCAAACACGAACCAAATCAGTCTTCTATGGCTAAGAAACCAAGTAAACCAGCAAACAAACCCGCCTCTAGTAAAAGGTACAGGTTTTTTGTTTTTACCCGACTGCGCGACAGCAAAGACAGGGTTATGTTCTTCAAATTCTTTATGGTCTTGTACTTGACTGCCACCTCACCTTAAAGCTTATGTTAAAGCAATGGTGCAGTCTTCTTATGGTACACACTTGCCCAAAAAGCCTATTCACTCCTATCCACTAATTGCCTAGAAGACCACCAGATTGTATTAATTGAGAAATACAGGCGCTGGCAATTAATTCCACATTAAAAGCGATTTGCAAAAAGTTTTGTGTGAAAATCATCCACTTGAGTGCTATTTAATATACTGCAATCACGGATTCCTTTCGATCTTCATGTCTCAGGTTTTTCCCATCTGCTCAATCAGTGGTGGTACACCCAAACGGCATAGAGGAATTTAAGGCAATAAATTAATTAGGATGATGATGTAGATTCAAAGATTCAAAGATTTATTTTGCCAACTAAGTGTACATATTGGTGGTAGGAGTAAAAGGTGGCAAAAAAGTTGGTGGCAGTTTTTCTTTAAATTAATAAGAAATAGCCGATGCTCGTGGCTTCGCCCGCCTGGATGTCGTTTATCGCGCATGTCTCGGGAACTGTTGTTGATGTGCCGAGATAAACAGTGTCACGTTCTTCTTCTGTGTCACTGCAGCATGCCAACTGAAAATCAGCGCTGGATGTTCAACGCCAGCACATGCTGAGTTGGTGACCCTTTTGGCATGGGCATGCCCGGCAGCAACTTCATGTTTTACTTATATCTATTTTAGTACTTATGTTATTGTTGTGCTGTCCTTGTCCTGTGCCAAATTATTTTTTTCTTTCTTTCTTTCCTTCTTTCAGGATAAAAAGTATGTGATCTCACAGAACATAACCCAGTTAACATACAGGCTACTTTTTAGGGTTCCGTAGTACTACAAGGCACCCTTATAGTTTTGTCATGTCCGTCCGTCTGTCCGTCTGGCCGTCTGTCCGTCTGGCCGTCTGTCCGTCTGGCCGTCTGTCCGTCTGTCCTAATCCTTTACAGCTTAATAACTTCTACAGTTATAAACATAAATTTTGTTAAAAAAATGTTTACATATAGATCTCAATTTTAAAGGAATAAAAAAAACTTGATAACGTATTTTAGGGGTGGCGCCCATACATGTGAAATGGGGATGAACATTTTTTTTCGCTGCACCCCGCGTTTGGGGTACTTATAATTGAATAGGGCTACTAAAATGAAGGTATGTTTCATACATCACTTTTTTATCAGGTATACCATCTGCGAAATACAGTTCGCCAAAGTGGCTTGCAATGTCCCCCCCCACCCCTGCCATTTCTAAACTATGCAACGTAGAAACTTATAGTCTTCCACATTGATAGACCTTTATAAGAACTCTCTTTTAAAATTATTTCGAGTATAATTCGATTATAAATTTTTAAATTATAGTGAGAAAACTGAAAAATACTTAAGACGTCCTAGTTCATAGGTCATTGACCTTAGAGAAAAATTATCTCTGCAAATAATGCTCCTTTAGTTACTTGCTATTTAAAAAAATCACAAAAAGAAACCTTGTGTTATATTGATATGACACACTTCTTAAATTTAGCTTCTTAAATTTAGCGCCAGGTGGCGCTGTTTGCAAAAACTAAAATAGCAATGATTAATATTCGATTTGATTCGTTAGTAATAAGACCTACTTAAGGAACCCTATAATACTGAGCATGGCCCGACATGCTCTTGGCCGGTTTTTATCCTGATGTTTACCAAATTTCCTAACTATAAAAAGGACATTGCCCATTCTCTTAGGAGCTTTAGGCCCCTCAAAAAAAATTGCTATGTCACGGCGGTTTTAGTCGTATTTTGTAGACCAAGAATTACTTTTAATTATTCTGCAAACGATTTTAATTTTTTCACCCTGGTTTAAGAGAAATATATTTTTTTCCAACTCCTTAATTGATTGATAAGTACGCTCCGTGCATCGTTGGGTGATATAACTGAACGCACCCATAAGGACATCCAGAGATACCATGTATGGTGTTGCAAGATATAATTATTTTGTTAATCGATTTTAAGATGACAAGCGTCTTTACAAATATTTCTAAAAAAATATTTTAATCTACCGTACAATATTATTAATTAAAATCGTTTCGATGCACGCAGTAATCACTCACAATATCATTATCTTTTACAGTGTTGCGTGCTGTTTGGGACTTGATTATTTTTAGGTCTGGGTTCCAAACAGGTGGTAGCTGCCAACCATCTTCTCTATTAAAATTAGGATGTTTTTTAATTTCAATAGCCTCACGGAGCATAAAATATTTTTTTAGAAATATTTGTAAAGACGCTTGTCATCTTAGTCTACCTGCGACCACGAAATGCTGCAAAGCTTTCGAAACGTCAGGGAAACCAATTTAAATAATATACGCGATTTAATCCGGTTAAACTTTGTTTTATTATAATATTTCAGTTAATTTAAAATGATTATAACAATATTTACAATAAATGCATAGGTATTTTAAAGCAAAGAATCATCTTAATTTTCTGTACAAAAAGATTTCAAAAATATGTTTTGCAATTTCTTTTGATTTGGCGTCATATGAGTGATATTTTTATAATTTTTAACGGATTTACCCATGAGAACCGAAATCTAAAGATATAAATTGTGGAAAAAAAATATAGAAATCAATCAATCAAGATAAGTCAAGTATAATAGCATCTGAAACACAGTAAAAGTGAATTCATAGAAGTTTCGCTATTTAGAATCGATTCCGATTATTTGTGGAAAATAGTCTGATATCTGGCAACATTTTCGTTCGGTTTGAATGGAGGATATACTTACGATTCAGTTTAATACATATTTATTATGTTTTTTAATGCTAGGGTGAAAGAAATGTTGATAAAGAACACATAAACATGAAAAAATAAGACATAATTTTTGAATAACATACAGTTTAGACATGGCCCCAAAAATGGGCCCATCTGTGAGCATTGTCCTTTATATTATTAATTAGCAGTCCATAGCAATGCTTATAATAAATTATGGTCTTTGGTCCAGTAAAAAAACTTCGTCATAAAGAAAACCAATACAATTATTATTTTACCATCTATGTATCAATATACACGCAAATATAGAATTGAAATTGAACCTTAATTATTTTCTGACCTTCCAGCTCTACACCATCACCGCCTCAACCTGCCGAAGAGAAGCCTATAGCAGCTGATGAAGGCAACTGGGTGCACTGTAAACTGGACTGGCTGAAGCCTCACAAGATCAAGGATGCGGCGAAGAGGAGACCGGACCATCCTGAATACAATCCTACTACTTTATTTGTACCAACTGAATTTTATAACAATCAGACACCTGTGAGTATTAAGAAGTTCGCACATTACACATCACGACGCCGACTCCACTCCGACTCGACTCACGGTAAAGCATTGAAATGTGTGCTTTATATTGTGTTCCTTATGGTGGCATTTCCGATATTTGACGACGTCTGTGGTCTGGTGGTTCGAGTGTCGGACTGCTGATCACGAGGTCATGGGTTCGATTCCCACAGGGCACAAATATTTGTGTGATGAACATAAGTGTTTGTGCTGGTCTGGGTGTTTCTTATGTATTATAAGTACGTATTTACAAAAAAAGGATATAAGTATTATATCCATTGTCTAGTACCCATAGTACAAAGCTCTGCTTAGTTTGGGACTAGATGGTGCTGTGTAAAAATGTCCCAAAAATATTTATATTTATTTATTTATTTACTTGAAAGGCCATAAGTGTACGACGCGTCGTACACTTCTTTCAAGAAGATACAAGATACTGTTTAATAATCTGTAGTGATTATTTTAATGCATGTGATGTGACTGTACTTTTATAAATAAAATAAAAAATTATAAAAATAAGTAGATTTTGAAAATTCTACCGTAAGGAACACCATATGAATCTGACATTTTAATGCTTCATTGTGAGTCGACGTCGGGCCTGTATAATGTGCGAAGTATCGATTATTCTATTAATTTAACGTATTCTCGCAATTGGGGCGAAATCTAAATATTCTGATTCGCTCACAAGCAGGATTCGAACTTCTGTTGGCGGTGGACTGGTGTACTGAACCAGACGTTGCAGGTTCGAATCCTGCTTGTTAGCGAATTTTTCTATACACAATTTAGAAAGTACTTGTTACTGCCTCGTTGGTCTAGTGGTCGCAAGCACGACTGCTGAGCGTGGGGTCCTGGGTTCGATTCCCGGGTCGGGCAAAGTGTTATTGGGTTTTTCCATTAGGAAATTCTCAGTAGCAGCCCGGAGTATGGATTTGTGCCCGGTTAATGGCAATAGGCTCGCCCCCTATTACATGGGACTATAACATAACTGGCGAAATGTGGGTGTACTATACACCTCTGCCTACCCCTTCGGGGAAATACAGGCGTGATTTTATGTTATGTTATGTGTTGTTGATGCTCGCAGCTTTGCTTCCTAAAAAGTATTCTATGTGTTTACCCAGGCCATGGTCTTTATGTGCCAAATTGCATCTAAAACCGTTCAGATGTTTCAGTGATTGGAGGACAAACAAACAAACATCCATTCTTTCACAATTGTTATATCAGTAGTTAGAGTTAGCTTCAATTTAAGGCATAAAAAGGCATCCAAACAAACTTGCGGCAAAGCTGATCACCAGAAGCTATGAAAAACGGCCCAAAAGAAGGACATCTTAACGCCATGAATGGTGATACTTAATAAGAGTAGTTGCCCTCACTGGAAGACATGCTCACAAAGACAAGCAGCCCACGAAACATCCGGTTATAGTACTAAAGTACTGATTGCAGATACACAAAAAAAACCGGCCAAGAGCATGTCGGGCCATACTCAGTATTAGGCCTACTTAAGGAACCCTATAGGTTCCTTAAGTAGGTCTAATTATAAACGAATCAAATCGAATATTAATCATTGCTATTTTAGTTTTTGCAAACAGCGCCACCTAGCACTAAATTTAAGAAGTGTGTTATATCAATATAACACGAAGTTTCTTTTTGTGATTTTTTTAAATAGACAGTAACTAAAGGAGCATTACTTGCTAAGATCATTTTTATCTAAGATCAATGACCTATGAACTAGGACGTCTCAAGTATTTTTCAGTTTTCTCAAAAAAAACAAAAAACTATAATCACATTATACTCGAAATAATTTTAAAATAGAGTTTTTATAAAAGTCTATCAACGTGGAAGATTACAAGTTTCTACGTTACATAGTTTGGAAATGGCAGGGGGGACACACACACATTGTAAGCCACTTTGGTGGGCTATATTTCGCAGATGGTATACCTGATAAAAAAGTTATGTATGCAACATTACCTTCATTTTAGTAGACCTATTCAATGATACCCCACACGAGGGGGTACAGCGAAAAAAAAATTTGTCATCCATATTTCACATGTATGGGCGCCACCCCTAAAATACGTTATCAAGATTTTTTTATTCTTTTAAAATTGAGATCTATATCTAAACCATTTTTTAACAAAATTTCATTTACTTATGTTTATAAGTGTAGAAGTTATTAAGCTGTAAAGGATTAGGACAGACGGACAGACAGACGGACATGACGAAACTATAAGGGTTCCTTGTAGGACTACGGAACCCTAAAAAAGAGCTTCAATTTAGATACATTATCTTTATAGAGAGTGGGAGATATTATGGCATAGGTAACGTAACCATTTATTAAATTAAATTAAAAATTAAATTCATTTATTAATTGTGACTACAGAGGCCCACATGTTAGTAAAAACTTAACAAACTACGGGTTAGTATTTAAAATAAATTGAACAACACACAAACATTTAATTTTATGAACGACAAGGTTGCCCTTGTCGCACCAACACATTAACAAAATGCTTCAATATAGGAGCATCATGTTGCTCAGATAAAGCTTTCAGAACGCTATTGGAACTGCCACGCATTCTGGTTAGTAAGGATACGGTCTTTTTCCTCATTACAGAATAAAAATAATTTGTTCGCGCTTCTGCGAACATGCCGGACGCACTACAGTATCGTGGCAGCCCCAACAGCATCCTGAAACCATTATTATATTGAACACGCAGGACGTCTAGAGCTTTACGAGTATAGTTGACCCACAGGCTGCCCGTGTAGAAGTTCTGGCAGTAAGCAGTAAACAACGTTATTTTTGTTTCCCTACTACAGCGGGCGAACCTGTGCGCCAACATATTACACTTTGCTGCTAGCGTCCTGCGCTCACGTTCCATGTCTACCTGATCCTTAAGGTCCTCAGTGACATAATGACCAAGGTATTTAAACTGAGCAACTCTTCTCATCGGCTCCCCGTTGAGTGTCAGTACAGGGTCGTAGGAAATCTGCTTACCAGGAACCTTAAAAATCAGGTATTCACTCTTTTTTACATTATATGTTAGGCCGTGTCTGGCTGCATATTCTTCGCATGTTATTAGCATATCCCTAACTGAGCCGGCCGTTGGACCCAGCAGCACCATATCATCTGCATAGCTAATGTTGTTAATACTAACATTGTCAATTTTGCATCCGACAGGTTTGCTGCTGAGTCCATCGATAAGATCGTTTAAGTACAGGTTGAAGAGCTTGGGCGAGCTTAGCCCCCCTTGCCTTACCCCGCACTCCAACCTGTACGTGTCAGAAAGGATATCACCCCAACGAACATTGTTCACCTGATTTAGGTACCAGTATTGGAACAGGCACAGCAACTCCTGAGGTACACCCGCTTCCCTAAGCTTCTCCCAAAGGACATCATAAGACACTAGGTCAAAAGCCTTTGAGAGATCAAGGAAGCAGGCATACACTGGAGTACGTCTATCTATATAGTATTGGACGGTCTGCTTTAGACAGAGTATAGCGCTTTCAGTAGATAGTTTGGGCTTAAACCCAAACTGTGCGTCATGAATATGCAGCCACTTGTCCAGCTGTTTGTCAAGCAGACCGTCCAACACCTTCGCAATAACGGTGGCCAAAGAAATGGGCCTGTAGTTTGCCTTATCCGATATATCGCCAGTTTTGTTTTTTAGTATCGGCACCACTATTGTCTTCAGCATATCTAAAGGGAGATATGAGTGGCTAAGACATAGTGAGTAAAATAAAGCTAGTACCCAAGGTAGATGTACACCGGCATAGCGTAGATGTTCAACACTGAGACCGTCATGACCAGGAGACTTGCCTCCGGCCATTTTTGTTATAATTTCCTTGACTTCTTTTGCCGAAAATCGCATTGGTTCCTGATCATGACAGTTCTCAACATCGACCTCACCTCTACCCGGACCCAGTGGTGACGATACTTTAAATTTCTCTTTGAACAGGTCGGCTATCTCTTTTGGCGATCTACACTCCCCAACACTCACAGGGCGACTCGGCCTAACATTTAACTTGTTAGTTGATTTCCAAAATTTGCTGAAATTTTTGGTGGACCTATGTGACGATATGATATCCATTTTTAATTGTTCCTGGTGGTTTTGACACCATTTGATCCTACCTCTGAAAATCTTTTGACTGGCGCGCATATCATCCCATATTTTACCGGACTTGGGTCGATTGTGATCTAACCATTTATGTTATGTCTACAGGCTCACCGTCAATGGTGGGAAATGAAATCATCTCACTACGACTGTGTACTGTTCTTCAAAGTGGGCAAGTTTTATGAGCTGTACCATATGGACGCTGCTGTGGGTGTCAATGAACTTGGATTCTCTTATATGAAGGTAAGACTAATATCTAACTTACTGCTAAGTATAATTTAATTACAGATAACGGAATATAAGGAGAATGGGCAAGCCAAGTTTGTATGGAGTCCGAGTGTCGTTTTTGGATATTTCTGAGCTAATAAAAGCTCAATCATGGGTCAGAGTGTCGCCTTAGAGTTATCTAAGCGGTGAAACATATTACCTAGGTACATGTGTTATTCTTTGTGTGGACCTAATAACATTTCGGTATATGAATATTATTCTTTTTAATTTCTTTAAGACATAAAACAAATTTAGCACCAAATTTGCCGCCCCTAAAATCTGCCGCCCTAGGCTCCAGCCTACTCAGCCTGCTGGTAAATCCGTCACTGACTTACTCGTGTTAATAATGGTAATGGTGTACAATAAAGAATATGCTATCTATCTATCTAACTTAACAAAACTAAAAAAAACAGTGAGTATTGAGTGACTCTTTGGCGTAAATTTGGTTTGTTTTTTGTTAAGTAACCCAATATTTCACAGTAACATTAATTAACAACGCGATAACTAGTAATTTTAATAAATTTTCTTTCTATGGGCAAGTCCATTACGACGAAAAAGTTCTCGGTTACAATGGTTGTATTACGCAACTTCCAAACATCGTTATTAATGGCGGTAGGTAGCGTCAATTAAATTTGGAAAATGTTGCGTATACGAGATGGCGTTTTTATTTATTTGCCCTCGTTGATTATTTTTTATTTGTAATATAGTACTAAGTTTTTTGGAATAAATAAATACAAATAACCTCTCACTTACAATGCTTGCATTACACAACTTCCACACATCGATCCTAAATGGCGGTAGGTTGCGTCAACTGAATTTGGAACATGTTGCTTAAACGAGACGCGAGTCTATGTAATTGAAGTCGTTGGTTAAACCTAATTACGTTTTTAGGGTGAATTCGCACATTCCGGTTTCCCCGAGAGTGCGTACGGCAGGATGGCGTCCACACTTGTATCGAAAGGGTACAAGGTTGCTCGGGTAGAACAGACTGAAACACCCGATATGATGCAGGAAAGGTGTAAGAAGAGTAAGTACTTGTTTTGAATATAAAAACTAAAATATTTTTCATGAAGCAGTTTTACCGTAACGGTAATACTACCTCTCAGTATGTGAAGTCTGAGATGAGGCCCGTGCCCAGCAGTGGGACAGTAATGGGCTGGTTATGTATGTATGTAATACTACCGATGGTACATCAAGTGCGAATCGGAATTTAATTATCACTTGCTTTAAGGGTGAAGGACTTCATACAATTCTTGATGGTGTGTGTAGTCTGCCAACCCGCTCTAGGCCAGCGTGGTGGACTAAGTCCTTTTCGTACACACGGCTACACATCAAGCTGTACATTTCCAGTATAAGCTGACCTCGCATTGTATAGGTTTTCCTTACAACGCGAGGTCAGCCTTTACTGGTTATGTACAGCTTGATGTGTAGCCGTGTGTACTAAAAAGATGCCCGTGCCTAGCTGTGGGACATTCATGGGCTAGCATCGGGCATTAAACCCTATAGAGATGAATTCCAAAATCGTTCTATTTGTTCGCATCGACAAATAGGCCGATAAGAGCTCGCTTGGGCGCACCCTTATTGGCTCGCGCAACGCCATACCCGCCCGTTTGGGTGGTATGCCACTTGTCAAATTTCTTTGTCCAATGTGACTGATCAAAGAAATTGGATGTGTTTTATCAAATGTTGTACGTAATTTAACACTGATCATCAAAGAAATTCGATTGGACAAAGAGATTTGTCAATGAAATTTTACCAGTGGCATACCACCCTCACATTGTCCGAGCCAATAGAAGCGAGTTACGTCATGTCGAGTTATGTCAATGTCAATTGTTATGTAATGTGGGTGTACTATACACCTCTGCCTACCCCTTCGGGGAAATACAGGCGTGATGATGTTATGTTATGAGTTATGTCAAGTTTACGGTTTAATGCTAAATGTGGGCTGGTTACGTGTGTGTGTATAACATAACAACAACATAACATCACGCCTGTATTTCCCCGAAGGGGTAGGCAGAGGTGTATAGTACACCCACATTTCGCCAGTTATGTTATATATGTGTGTATAACCTCCGGAAAAAAAACCGTAATCTCGTCTTGTCCGACATTCACAACAAAAGGTTATTCTCGAGTTACAGAGCAAGTGGTCTTTGATTTGGTCATACTTCTTTTGTCCATCATGATTACTTTTAGTACTCATGCGTACAGTACCTTCTGTCTGTTTTCGTCTTTCCAAGATGCGTATTAGGAACCAAAATAAGTGCATTTACAATTTCATTAAATAAGTGCGTTAACAATTTGATTCATCATTTGATTAAATGGTCAAGCAAAGAGTAAATGCACTTTGTTTGATTTTACCAGTCTGTACTGACTCAGCACCTGATAGTTGGAAGCAATTAGTGACTGTAATATTTCTTTTTGAAGACAATATATTCATCATCCTCCTTGCCTTTTCCCAACATTATTGGGGTTGGCTTCCAGTCTAACTAGTTTTTTTATAGTATAGGATGGCGAAACGAGCTAAAGGCCCACCTGATGTTAACCGGTTACCTTTGCCTATAAAAACTGCAATACCACCTAGGCTATTGCCTAAATGGTACCGCAAGTCGGTTCGCCAAACTGAGACATGAAGATGGAATGTCACCCGTACCTTTCAGACCGAAACACAGCAATGCAAGCATCACTATTTGGCGGAGAAGTGGTAGTACTTTCCCGGACGAGCTCTTTCACAAAGGAGCTCTACTACTACTATGTGGCTGAACATCAGTATTTTACACGGAGCGACTGCCATCAGCCCCCACAATACCGACATTCGGAGGTTAGACCAGTTGTCAGACTTTCGGGCTTCTGACTAACCGTAACGACTGATAGATATTCGTATGGGAAGCGGGACCGACTGCTTAACGTGCTCTCCGAGGCACGGAGGGGTCTCGATGTGCAACAAAATGGTCATCCATCCATGGACAGACCGTGGCAAGTGTAGCTGAACCTCGCCGATAATACGTGGTAGGTACTTAGCCACGATTCCCTCAATATATTATTATCGTTAAATTACAGCTGGTAAAAACACCAAATGGGACAAAGTCGTCCGTCGTGAGATCTGTCAAGTCACAATGCGTGGGACTCAAGTGTGTGGTCTACAGGACAATGGACCAGCTGATCCCACTGCCGCGTACATGATGGCCATCGCTGAGGAGGTACTATTTTTATCTATTTAGCATATTGCAGTCCATCATCATCATCATCATCATCATTTCAGCTGAAAGACGTCCACTGCTGGACATAGGCCTCCCCCAAGCAGTTTGGGGGGACATACCATAATCGCCACGCTTGACAGGCGGGTTGGCGATCGCAGTTGGTTGGTTAAATACTCAGAGAACGCTGCTGCCCATCCTCTAGTGAATCCCTTAGTCGCCTTTTACGACACCCATGAGAAGATATAGGGTGGTGCAATTCTTTATGTCCGGCACCACACGGAACAGTCCATCGTTGGTCATAAAATCACTCACAAAAGTGGAGGAATGTTATCTGCTGCGCTGGTAAATTTTATGATAATCTCACAATATTTCAATCAATTAGAGCTAGTAATTTAAACAAAAGTGTGTAACTGCAAGCACATGAACATATTACGAAAAGTCGATATTGTGATATTTGTATTCAAAACCACCTTTATATTATCTTCGTCGTCAAGAGGAAATGCGGGTGGTCTTTTCGCCATACAAACGCTCTCGATTGTTTTCTTTCTGGTTTATAACACTAGAGCAATGTTTTTTTAAACAGTTATACAGTAACTTTTTGGTATGTCCCTATAGGAATTATATATTTCTGGAAGCCCTAAAAAAAACTCAAAATTGCCTATTTAGACCGCTGTCTACAGAGGCCTAGTGTATAAATTTAACAACTATTAATGAAAAAGGAAAAACATAGCGATACAGTACATATTCTTCCTATTCAGTTTATGATCTTTTAAATTGGTTCAGTTTCGGAGGAGGAAATAGTCGACAGACCTCGAATTACGACTTTTTTATTACGGCTAATTAGTCGGAGCTGCAGTTGTCCTTATCGCACTTATTTGAGGCCGAGTGCTCACAAAGCGATAGCGATAGTTTCTTCAAATACCAAACTTTTTAGTCTCTCTTTTCTAAGGCGGGTGCCTTTCCTCTTTAAGAGCCAGGCTCTTGTCGGTGGAGTGTTTTCCATCTTTTTCTCCATTCCACCTCCCTTTTGATTTTCTGATAGGACACGATGACTTCCTATTGTCTCCTTTACTAGTTTTATAGAAGTTCTTTTCGGTCTTCCTCTTCCTATCTATCTTACCTTCTATAATAATAGTCTTTATTAAATGATCGTGTCTTATCAGGTGTCCCAACATTTTCCTTTCCTGTTTAAGATGTTTCTGTCCATCCTTCTCCAGGTATAATACTAAAATTTTTGATATAATGCTACTTATTTTCATGCAGGAGAGTAACGGCAGCAGTACATATGGAATATGCTTTGTAGACACATCAATAGGTTTGTTCCACATTGGACAGTTTCAAGACGACAAGCATTCCTCCAGACTTCTGACTACTCTGGCACATTATCCACCTGCTTTGGTAAGTAAAAGTAAGGAGAAATCTTTCTCAATAATAAAATGAGAGTCATATTAATAATTGTGGAATTATGTCCACTACGATATGAACACTTTATTTATGAGAACGAAAAAAAAAATCATATCAATTCATTTATTATCACCATAAGTATAATCTGGTGGTCTTCAAGGCTCGAGTGAACAAGAGTGGACAAGCGTCTACCTAAATATATAAATAAAACCTTTTTCTTTCTACGTTGACCGCACCATCGCTTAACATCAGGTGAGGTGGCGGTCAAACGCAAGCCCATTAGGAATAAATAAACCATATGAACGTAAATGACAATCTGAAGGTAGTTGGATAAAAACCTTTCCGAAATTATAGTTGGTATGTTTACGTTGGTGTTCCAACCCTTCAGGCACCTCTTATGACACTAACAATTTAGATAATTATCATATTGATCTCAACGGAACTAAGGACCAGTTGCTCAGTTGAGAATTCTTAATTAAGCAGCACTTAAGTATTATAAGTAATACTTTGTGTACAACTTTTGAATTTGAACTACTATAAAAATATAATAGAGACACATTTCCAGCTAATATACGATCGTAAGACAACGGGCCGTACGTCTAAACTACTCAGTACACATTGCCACAGCGCCCGCAGAGAGACTCAAACCATGTGGCTCCCAGAAAAGACGCTCAAGACCTTAGCCGAGAAGTATTACCGGACCGACGCTGATGGAGAGTGGCCTGAAGGGATCAAACCGTTCTTACATGACGGTAAGTCCTCTATTTAGGATATTATTACAGCAGCATACATACATAGCGAAATATACGAGTGACATTGCCAAACTTAAGTGGCAGTGGGCGGGGTAAATGGCTCGCAGAACGGATGACCGATGGAGCCGTAAAGTTCTGGAGTGGCGACCGCGTACTGAAAGGCGCAGCGTGGGTAGGCCCCCCACAAGGTGGACCGACGACCTGGTGAAGGTCGTGGGAATCCACTGGATGCGGGAAGTGCAGGACCGGTCGTTGTGGCGATGCTTGGGGGAAGCCTAGGTCCAGCAGTGGACGTCTTTCGGCTGAAATGATGAATGATGATGACATACATAACAAGATGTCCCCTGAGAAGCCGCTCAAGAACTTAACCGAGAACTACTGCTGGACCAACGCGGATGGAGTGGCTTGAGGGGATCAGACCGTTATTACATGAAGGTAGGGAATTAAGGATTTAGAATTATCAGTTGAAAGGGAAATTATTTGATGTTTCCCAGACAGACCCCAGACCCCGATTATTTATTTATCAAATTGTTAACCCATTCTCTGCTACCAACACGTGTGTTTGCACAGTTTCTTTCGTCAAAAAAATTATAAAATAAATGTTAATAGGTTTTTTTGTAGTAGGATTTTATGTTTTTTACAAAAAAATAACTCCGAATACTCTATAATAAAACGGAGAGGCTCGTAGCGATGCAACGACTGCGCGGATTGTACGATCTGCAAGGTTAAGCTGCACTTGCCGCGGTCAGTCTGTGGATGGGTGACCGTTTCGTTACACATCGAGACCCCTCCGTGCCTCGGAGAGCACGTTAAGCTGTCGGTCCCGGTTGTCATACGAATATCTATGGCAGTCGTTACGGGTAGTCAGAAGCCTGAAAGTCTGACAACTGGTCTAACCTCCGAATGTCAGTATTACCCAGTAACTGGGTTGCGGGGGTCTGATGGCAGTCGCTCCGTGTAAGATACTGATGTTCAGCCACATCTGGATAGACTGGAAGCCGACCCCAATATAATTGGGAAAAGGCTCGGAGGATGATGATGACTCTATAATAAAACGTGATGTCTCACTTAAAATAAACCAAGGTGTTGCATTATGTTGCAAAGGTATTTTCTAAAGCCAAAATATCAAGCAGGACCTCATAAAAATATTAGAAGAATATCTCTTGTTCCAGGTGATGCTCTAGGCCTGACACCAGCACCAAACTGCTACCTAGCAATCAAAGCATTAGGCGGCGTAGTATCCTTCCTAACTGACTGTCTACTAGACATACAAATATTAGGCATGAACCAATTCACCTCCTACGCTCCACCAGACGTGCTAAACAAGACCTTACCACCTGAAGTTAAGGTTGAAAATCGCTGGGAAGGCGGCAGCACTATGGTCTTAGATGCAATCACGTTGAGGAACTTAAGGATTGTTCAAGATGAAGGGTGCTTGTTTGAAAGGTTGAATTTCTGTTTGACTCATATGGGGAAAAGGTTAGTACAAATATTACAAATAATATGTTATGCACTTCATTATAATATTTAATTAACGGTAACGGGTTGTTTAAGAGATGAGAAGTGGCTTCGAGTCCTGAACAAATCTAGTTTTTTTAAATCATTTCATCATCATCATCATCATCATCACCAGAATTTGTGAACTAATTGACTCTGAATCTGGTTTTCTCATGGTTTTAATTAAAGCCTTAAAATCTAATCAAAAATTCTCTATTGCTCTTTTGTTTTAGGTTACTATATCAATGGGTATGCGCTCCGAGTTGCAATCTATCAGTCATAAATGAAAGACAAGAGGCCGTGAAGGCTTTGTTTGAAAACCAAGAGTTGTGTCAAGATGCCAAGAGTATTTTAACTACACTACCAGATTTGGAAAGATTGTTGGCTAAGTAAGTAATACAAATTATAACGTACACCTATGTATGATGCAATTATGTTCTCAATAAAGTAAATTCCTTCATATAAGAACGGTTTGATCCCTTTAGGCCACTCTCCGTCCGTGTTGGTCTCCCAAGTAACACAAAAAACGTTTAAAGGTAAACGTAAAAGCCAATATACATCTCCAAGTCTTACAAAACATGTTTAATGGCATCAGCAAACTTATGTTCTATAGATTTTCTCAATAGGTACTTAAACTTGTATTGTATATACAACTTTAATACTTTGCGGATGCCATTAAACATCTTTTGTAAGACTTGGAGACGTATATTGGATTTTACTTTTATCTTTAGGTTTTGTGTTCTTGGGCTGGTAGTACTTCTCGGCTAGTCTTGAGCGTCTTTTCAGGAAGCCATGGTTTGAATTTATCTTTTAGCCACATCTCATCCCACAATTTAAATCTTCAGATATCGCCCTATCTGAAGATTTAAATTGTGGAAAAAGACGTTGCTGAAAGTTAAATTTAAACAATGTGGCTCCGTGAGAAGACGACTTTCTCTATCGACAACTACAACTTAGCACTTAGCTCTTATTATGTACTCGGCGAGTAATTATTATTTTAGTGATGGGGGCGCCACTTGGCTCCTACATGCGTCTTAAACGGTTTAGTGTTACTTGGGCCAGTAGTGCTTCTCGGCTAGTCTTGATCCTCTTCTCAGGGAGCCACATGGTTTAAATTTAACTTTCAGCAACGTCTTATTCCACAATTTAAATCTTCAGATACCGCCCCACTTGCGTTAATGCGATAAAATAATAGAATAATTGATACAATTTCATAAAAACCTTCTATATTTTCAGAGTCCATGCTCTAGGAAATTTGAAGCGATCTAAACAGCACCCGGACGCCCGCGCCATATTCTACGAGGAGAAGATATATTCTAAGCGGAAAGTGTTAGACTTTATATCAGTGTTGAATGGATTTACAGCGGCACTGAAATTAGTTAATCTGTTCTCTGATACCGATTCTAAATTACTGAAGAGGGTTATGCAGTTCCAGCCTGACGGAAAGTATCCAGATTATAGGGAGACGCTGAAGTTTTTCAAGGTAAGGTATATTATACAAGTCTAGCAGATTTTCTACAATTGGCTTGATTAAAAAAACACCAATAACTTATTAATAGGACGAAGAGTAAAGACAAAGTACAAGCTCTGCTTAGTTTGGGACTAAATGGTGCTGTGTAAAAATGTCCCAAATATTTAAAAAAAAGAAGTCTCATTTTGTCATAAGCTAATTTGAAAAGGACTTACAGAATTTTACTTGAAAACAAGTTTTGGACTACAAATTGTGTTGCATACTTTCAGCTCAAATCAAACCTTTCTTTATTTTTATTAGCCGTTTCCCATGTTGGGGTCGTCATCCAGTCTCACCAGATGGGGCTGAACATCAGTATTTTACACAGAGCGACTGCCATCAGACCCTCACAACCCAGTTACTGGGTAATACCGACAAACCCTTTTTTTATTATGTAATATTTTTCAGGCTACGACTTTGATGAATTAAATGTTATATCACTAATGAGAAATATATAATCATTTGATATTATAGGAGGCATTCAATCAAACAGAAGCAGAGAATGAAGGTCGTATTCTACCCGGCGAGGGTGTCGACCAAGAGTACGACAACACACTGCAACTTATAAAAGAGATAGAGGGAGAATTAAAAGACTATCTTAGTACACAGGAAAAGTTTTTCAAATGTCGGGTATGTGAATTCAATGGTGAAATATTGCAATACATTTCGAAGTTATAGATTTCAGAACATAACGATAAGCACTATTCGTATTGCAGAAGTGTGTTTTTGAGTACAAGAAGATACTGCGCATCCGCATTTTTAGAATCGAAACCCGTGATAATGTCTATGGGATTTTAAGGGCGACCTCTGCGTTCACCTTGATTTTTCTCTCTACTAGCCTTTTTCAAATGTTCGGGTCGGTTTCCAATCCAACCAGACGCAGCTGAATAACAGTATTTTACACGGATCAACTGCCATCAGACCCCCGCAACCCAATCACTGACCAATACCGACCTAAAGATATGGATATTTTCCCTTGCAACAACTATTGCATTTTTCTTGCAAGCGTAAATTATGACTAACTAAAGTCACCAAATTTTTATGTCATACCGTATTATGAAGTGTTAAAACATCATTGTTTCGTTGCGCGAGAGAGACAGAGCTATACAGGCCGTATAATGCCATCTCTCTTTGCACCGGAAAAATTATGACAGAAGAAGATTATGTCAGAATCAAGGCAGTTTCGAGGAAACGTCTTAGAATATAGGTTTTTTATAATAGAGAACGAGAGGGGGGGGCAAGTGGGTCGCTTAGTGGTAAGTAATTATTGTAAAATTATAACAAAATGATGTCCATTTCTAGTTGTCATACTTCGGAACAGACAAGAAAAGATATCAAATTGAGGTGCCACTGAATGCGGCATCAAAAGCTGGCTCTGACTATACACTGGAAGGTGCAAAGAAAGGATACAAGAGATTCTCTACATACGAGACAAAGGTATTGTACAAACAGTGTATTAATAAAGTAATTTTAAGTATATTGAGCGCACAGACCAGTAAGCATCTAGACGCCTATTAGCCGGATACCCCCGGTCACAAAGCATATGCAGTAGCACTGCATATCTTACGCCCAGCCACCAATCGGGACATCACTCCGTTAGCGAGCGGTACCAATCATATCACCGAACATTTGAGCCGACCAATCATAACGCGCCGTCCGCCCCCCGGTCCCCGCCAACATTTTACGACTGTGTTCTCATGCAAAACTTTGTTTATGCAGCGTCTTGAGGCTTACTTGTCTGTGATTGAGCGAGAAAGAGATACTAGATGAACCGATGTTTCAGAGCGACAAACCTTTTGAAAGAAGGATGCTGGTCTCAACGATGAATTAGGTCGCAAATGTTATAATAATAGCTCGGAAAAAATCACGGGATAAACCATTTTTGCTCAGAGCAAACTTGTTGGTTTGAAAACTCGTTTTATGCGGGCTCCACATGTTGGCCCCAACGTTGGGACGAGCGTTGGCCCGTAATTATGCCTAGCGTTCACACGTTGGAGATAATGTTAGTTTAGTTCCGTCAGAGCCAATGTAAAGACGTCTGACGTCTGATGTTGCACTGCGCACTTTAAGATTATTGAGTGCTTAAGAGCTGAAATGTCAATTAAAATAACACAATAGTAAAACAATGGACATCGTCTTTGAAAAATGTTTTGACAAACTAGAGAATATTATTTTTATTTGTTAATAAACATAAAGAATTTTTTATAGAAATTCTATAACTATTGCGTCCATCCATGCGGATGACATTTTCAAGACGCGATGACCATAGAAACAAGCTCATTCGATGCACCTTACTGCATGAGTGCTGCGGCAAGACTGAGCAAACTGCCGACGTGTAGACGTATCGCCGACGTTAGCGCAAAATTCCTTTGATAAAACCGACACGCCACGGCTAACTACCAATGCTCGCTCCAACGTTCGGGCCAACTCCATTTTCCCGATCCACACGTTTGCGAATAGCGTTGGCGCCAACGTTCGGGCCAACGTGTGGAGCCGGGGTTAAGATCACTCTCGTGTTAAGATCACTCTTTTTGTCACTGTTTTTTTTTAATACGATATAAATTGTGGAAAGAAAAATTCGCTCACGAACAGGATTCAAACCTGCGACTCCAAGTTCGGTACACCAGTGCTTTTTCCGCTAAACTACTATGAACTCTGCTCGTGGTATCGAATTTAACTTCCATTTTGTAACCGTCTTTAGGTGACGTCAGCTACATCTTTTTAAGAATCAGACCGTGTTCCATAACCGACTTGAATAACTTTGCAGTTAATTCAAACTCGTATAGATGTGCCTACCTTTACTAAGGCCCGGACTCTAACAAAGCGAAGAGAAGAGATGTGTCGCAAGCCACCAATAGGATTGCGTAAGACCAGCCATTCTCAAAGTGTGCTCCGCAAAGCCCTAGGTCTCCGCAAAGCCTCTGCGAGAGCTCCGCTGTAATAATGTCAACGTAGGTCCTAAAGAGAAGCACATCCTGTCTTATCACATAATAGGCGGAAATGGAATGATGGAAACAATTTCATCAATTATAGGTACTTACAGTGGAATCAGTACTTACAGTGTACCTGTTTTTGTATGAGAATAAACATAAAACTAAGTTAATTGCTTATTTTAGGGCTCCGTAAAATATCGTGTCAAAAGCAAAAGGGCTCCGTCGCCAGAAAAGTTTGTGAACCGCTGCGTTAGATATTGAATTGCGTTAAAGCTAGATGTTGACATGTGACAATAACGCAACCCTATTGGTTGTTCGACACTTCTCCGCTTTGATGTAGCCTGGACCTAATACTACATATTTTTCAAAATTAGCTCCTACAAAACATGAGAAGTAATACGTACTGTATTTTTTAGGAATTCCTAGCCCGCATGATAGCCGCCGAAGAACAGAAGTCAAACGTGTTAAAAGATCTAAGTCGTCGAATATTTGAGAAGTTCTCATCGCACTACAACCAATGGGAGACCGCCGTACAATGTCTTTCAACGCTGGACATACTATTAGCGTTTACGGAGTTCGCAAGGCAACAGAGTGGCGATGTGTGTTTACCTGTAGTTACGTATGATGAGGAACAGAAGGTAAATGGTTAAAAATATTTTTCAAGTTTTTTATTTAGTGTTGGAATACTTGGAGTTAAATTCTTTTTCTGCACATTTTAACGTCCATTGTCATCTCAATTTCCGGTATATAATGTAGCGATATCTATAGCGCTACATGCAAACTACTACTAGAAAATGACTGATGAATGTCTCAAATTCTGAATTGCGCTATCGAAGCTTGACGCGCAGTTAGTATAAATACAAGTACCCGACATCAATCGTGGGACCGGAGATAATCTCGCCACGCGAGACCGGCCCTATGCTCTAGAGTAGTTCCTAGGAGTAGGTTTAATAGCCACTGGTTAGGTTTAGGTAGGTCTTAGCCTCGCCGGCGAGGCTTGCCGATTAACGGCGATTCGCGATTAGCGCGTCACACACACACCCGATATACCGAAAGTCCGCCACTTTCGAGAAACTCATTCCTGATGCAGCAAAGGCTGCCAGGGGGACATAGGAACGGCGGGGTCCCCCTGCAATGCCCCAGTAAGCCGAGGTCCGAGCCCCCCCTTGGGGGACGACCTTATGCGGTATTGCAACCGCGATTTTAGTTTTAAGTGTAGGATTAGGCAAAAACTTTCGGCAAATGGAGTCCCACATGGGACTCTCCGCCAACCAGCCCGGTTAAGCAGAAATGGTACCTCGGCACCACCTACGAGAGACAATTCGAAAAAAAAAAAAACGGTCGTGGACCTTTCCCGATGCAGCAACGCCTGCCAGGGGGACCAGAGGCGGGGATATACCCACGGTATATATATATATATTAGGGTTAGACGTTGTATATAGACCATTCGAAAAAAATGAAAAAACTACCGTGGGCCGCGGCCCGCCACACAATAAGACACAGCCTGGTTTGAGGATCTTCCTATTATGTTGGAGGAAAATGATACCTTGTTCCTCCACAATACGTTCTGGGCAAAGTATTTCAAGTCTGTTGACTTGCTCGGCTAAAATTGGCTATGCTAAGAGCTTTATTTTTCTCGAGTTTTTTTAGATTTTGACGGTAACCTTTTAATTAATTTCGTGGTTTGTAACGAGCAACGGGTTACGTGATATGTTTTCTAATTTCTACTATAAATCTATTTTCCAGCCGTACATAAACATAGTGGAAGGTCGTCATCCTTGCATACCCAACGTCGTCGACTTCATTCCAAACGACACACAACTGGGCACGGAGGACGCTAGCTTGTTGCTACTGACGGGGCCCAACATGGGAGGCAAGTCCACGCTCATGAGGCAAGCGGGGCTCATCACTGTGCTGGCACATCTAGTAAGTTTATCTCACAATTAGGACGCTATAGATCGTGTCATCCACGAAGAAGTGCCCCACTCTTCTTCCTAATCGGTTTACAGTACATTATTGATTAGTTTATTCATCGTAGTGTGAGTGTGCACTCATAGGTAATTAAATAAATAATAAAGAAATAATTTTATTATTTTTAACGCATTTACGCATGCGAAGCGAAATCTTACGATTTAAATTGTGGAAAGGATCGAATCCTGCTCGTGAGCGATTTTTTCTTTCCACAATTTAAATCGTAATAAATAAATATTTTTGGGACATTTTTACATGACACCATGTAGTCCCAAACTAAGCAGAGCTTGTGCTATGGGTACTAGACAATGGATACAATACTTGTATATATATTTTTTTTTTGTAAATAGTTACTTATAATATTTAAGAAACACCCAGACCAACACAAACACTTATGTTCATCACACAAATATTTGTGTCCTGTGGGAATTGAACCCGACACTCGAACCACCAGACCACAGACGTCGTCAAATTAGTGTGTAACGACAAAACTAAAACACTAGCGGAATGTTGCACACTTGTACTGTAAGCGATTAGGCAGAAGAGTGGGGCGTGTCGTCGTGGCGCGACCTATAGCTACTTGTTTTTTTTTCTAATGGGCTTGCATTTGATCGCCACCTCACCTGATGTTAAGCGATGGTGCTGTCGACGATAGTTCACGCACAACACGCTTGCTCAGAAAAAACCTATTCCTTGAAGCCCACCAGATTATACTTACTGTTATGACGTTTGTGGTCTAGTGGTTCGAAGTGTCGGACTGCTGATCACGAGGTCGTGGGTTTGATTCCCACAGGACACAAATATTTGTGTGATGAACATAAGTGTTTGTATTGGTCTGGGTGTTCCTTATGTATTATAAGTAGGTATTTACAAGAAAAAAGTTTACAAGTATTATATCCATTGTCTAGTCCCCATAGTACAAGCTCTGCTTAGTTTGGAACTAGATGGTGCTGTCTAAAAAAATGATTCAAATATTTATTTATTTACTACTGAGCAGCAATTTTTTTTCAATTTCTGAAATCTAAATAGACCAACATTACCTTGTAACAACGATCAGCCCATAGACGCCTCATGACAGGCCACCGATGTCTACAACACATCTATGAAATTTCACTAATGTAGGTCGCCACTATTCGGCACTTGAAATCTTCAAATCAGTTGCGACCACTTACATGAGCCGTCAAAACTGCCGCGATAGTGATTAGCGAAAATAGTCGCCTTGGTAGGGCCAAGCGGATTGCAGTACCCCGCGTCAGCTAGTGGCAGAATTTATTGTACGCATTATATTCAACATTAGGCGTCTATTGGACGTCCGGACGTAAAAAATTGCACCATCCTGTATCTTCTCATGGGTGTCGTAAAAGGCGACTAAGGGATTCACCAGAGGATGGGCAGCAGCGTTCTCTTTGTATTTAACCAACCACCTGCGATCGAGAACCCAACGTGGTGATTATGGCATATCCCCCCCCCCTATTGGTGGAGGCCTTAGTCCAGCAATGGACGTCTTTCGGCTGAATAATGATGATGAGGCGTCTATTGGGCTGTATGGTCGTGTCCTTGTAAGAATAACCCAATTTCTTATACCGTTTTCCTTTTTCCAGGGAAGCTACGTCCCAGCAGAAGAGTGCAAGCTAAGCCTAGTAGACCGCATCTTCACTCGCCTGGGTGCATCAGACGACATCTTCTCCGGCCAGTCCACCTTCCTGGTAGAGATGAACGAGACGGCCGCTATAGTAACACATGCCACCGTGCACTCGCTTGTACTGTTGGATGAGTTGGGTATGTAAACAGAAAAATGCTTTTTCTGAAACATGCTTGGAAATTCGAACATTATTTTGACAACCTTCTTCGAGATAAAACGAAAATGCTGTACTGGTCAAATACGAGTGGCCGACCAATGTTAGTATGAAAATCCATATCTGTCCTGTCTAGCGGCCAATTAAATTACTATGAAAACTCTGAATTTTTTTAAATTACCCGACAGATATGAGTATCTGTCGTGTAATTTAAAAATGGAACGGAGTTTTTACTCCGAAAAATAGCAACCAAGGAGGTTACTTATCAGATTTTATTTACATTTCGAAATGGTTTGTAAATAGAGCTGTTTAAAAAAGAAATAAATTAACATATAGACGGGTGAATTTTTTTTATTGTTCGTCATTGATTCTAGAATTTACATAGGTACTACTTAGTTTGAATTTTCAAAAGTAACCTCCCAGTCACGCTTAAAACCAAAGCTATGCAGACGTGTTTAGTGCCGTGCCTCACTTATGCTTCTCAAACGTGGCCGCTATCAACAAAGCACTTACAAAAAGTTAGTGTGCCAGAAAGGCATGGAAAGGAGACTCCTGGGCCTAAAACTAAGTGACAAAGTGAGACATAGCGATATAAGGAATATCACCAAAGCACAGGATGTAGAAAAAACCATTTTGGGTCTGAAATGGAAATGGGCTGGACACGTTCAAAGATCGCCAGACAACAAATGGTCCAAAATAGTCACTAATTGGTATCCATTTCACAAAAAAAGACGACAAGGAAGACCATCTAAAAGATGGAGCGACGATATAGTTGCTACGGCTGGAAACACCTGGAGTAGACTAGCCAGAGACAGAGTAGGGTGGAAACAAATGGAGGAAGCTTTCGCCGCTAGAACGGTCCTCACATAGATACTAATACTACTAACAAGCTAGGTTAAAAATAAAACACTAGCACACAACTAACAAAAAATATAGAATAAGCTCAAATCTATATATATACTAGCGGACCCGGCAGACGTCGTCCTGCCCGGAAAAGCAGCGCCACATATAATTAAAATCGTCCCTGCCATTTAGGAGAAGATCAGTGACATACAGACAGAAGGGCCACCTACCGGATCCATTTGTGTTTTCACACCATCCACGAAACCATTGAAATATTCACAAAAAAAATCATCCAAATCGGTTCAGCTGTTTAGGAGGAGTTAGGCGACAATCAGATGTACAGAAGAAATAAATATTCGCGGCTTCACTCGCGTTAAATTCTGCTAACCCACGTGACGGATCCTGTTAATTCAGTCCAGTCCAGTCCAGTTCCATCCATCCATCCTTTTATTCGGACCGTCCAGTCCAGTTCAGTCCAGTCACTATCCCACTATCTCACCCCATGTCCAGTCCCGTCCCATGTCCCGCCCCGTCCCATGTTAAATGTCCCATCCCGTCCCATGTCCAATGTCCCGTCTCATGTACCATGTCCCGTCCCGGCCCATGTCCCTTCTCAAGTCCCGTCTCGTCCCATGTCCCGTCCCCCATGTCACATGTCCCGTCCCGGCCCATGTCCCTTCCCATGTCCCGTCCCGTCCCATGTCCCGTCCCCCATGTCACATGTCCCGTCCCCCATGTCACATGTCCCGTCCCCCATGTCACATGTCCCGTCCCGTCCCATGTTATCAATTGTTCAGCAAATCAAATTTGGTGACACAACGACTGCAGCGCCACCTACCGGGTCCATTTGTTAATTCAAACCCTGCAGGGACCCGGACTCGAACGTACCTACACAAAAAATATCATTAAAATCTATCATCTATCAGTTTTGGAGATCAAATTTACCTCTCGCAGGTCTGCTGGAAGAAATTTCTTATAGAAATAAGCAGTGCCTTTGTACTATTCAATTATACGGTATTTCGTTCACTACAAAATAAATTTAATTAATTTTATAGCGTCAACAACACGTGGTAATTATGCTGTTAAAATGTAGCTTATATGACACGTTCGTAGATTTACCATAGCAGCGCCATCTATTCATTACTTACTCAACCCAGTCGAAAGGTATCGACATCTGTTAGAATCATTTGGAGTTAACAGATAATTGTGACTGTCAAATAATAACAGACAAATAATTAGCAATAAATTAAAATTGCGACTATAATTTGAGATTTAAACTATCCTATCTCTCAAGTTGGATCGAACTCCACATGGTGTGCGAATTTTATTATAATCGGTTAAGTGGTTTAGGAGTCCATTGAGGACAAACATTGTGACACGAGATTTATATATATTAAGATTTTATTATAATCGGTTAAGTGATTTAGGAGTCCATTGAGGACAAACATTGTGACACGAGATTTATATATATTAAGATATATGTAAGGAATAAATAAAGCTATTATCTTATCTTATCTAGTTTGAATTTTCGCGCATTATTTGAGAAAGTACTTTTTTTTTTAATAGATCTGCTCTTGACCGCAATCTATACAAGCCTTGGCCGCAACCAGGCATACTATATTTCTTGCATGTGTTTAGAAAATAAAACAAATACCGAGGTGATAAATTCACTTGATGAAATGGATCAAAGAGCAGTACAGAACAGGTTTGTACCTGTTACTCTAAGCATCCTAATAAAATCATTGTTTTCACTAGTCAGTCGCGAGAATCCGCTGGATGCGGAAAACGCAGGACCGGTTGTTATGGCGATGCTTGGGGAAGGCCTATGTCCAGCAGTGGTCGTCTTTCGGCTGAAATGATGATGCTGACTTATACTATAGTTTAAATTTGAAGTCATTATAAGATCGTGGTTTGTTTCGTCGCAGGTCGCGGCACATCAACGTACGACGGCACAGCGATCGCATCGGGCGTGTGCGTAGAGCTAGCTAAGCGCGGCTGCAGAGTTATATTCTCTACCCATTATCATTCGTTGGTGCACCACCTGTCTTCGCATCCTGGGATCATGCTGGGGCATATGGTAAGAATTTTTGATGAGTAGATTTGAGATTCTCTTAGGGTTTTTTCAGATAGAATGTACTAGCTGCCAGAGCGCAGTTAAAATAACTTCTTCGTATCTTTTGACCGACTGCATAGTCTTCAGTGGTTAGAACTGCACGTTGACTGCAAGCGGACTGCACAATCGTCGACAGTTTCGTTCAAAACCCGTATCCGAACTGCTGTTTTAACATAACAACATAACATCACGCCTGTATTTCCCCGAAGGGGTAGGCAGACGTGTAGAGAGCGAGGCTATATGTAGGCGAGCCTATTGCCATTGACCGGGCACAAATCCAGACTACGGGCTGCTAATGAGAATGTCCTAATGAAAAAACCCAATAACACTTTGCCCGAACCCAGGACCTCACGCTCAGCAGTCGCGCTTGCAACCACTAGACCAACGAGGCAACTGCTGTTTTGTCATCAATCAATCACCCTGTATACTTAGTACTGCGCGTCAAACTGATAGATTTAGGATTTGTGACGTCATCCACTTCTTCTGTGGTATTTCGCATGTAGCGCTATAGATGTCGCTACAGTGTCACTGCTGCGCAAAGGCATACTTGATTTCTGTATTTTTAGACGATATGTTTGTTGCAAGTCTTTGATTTAGGAGCTGACGTTAAAATGAAGTGTTAATTTAAGGTTAGATGCTTTGAAAATAAGCATTCGATTCATAAGGTCACGTATGCATTCCCCGCAAATGCCAAATATCATTGTTCTTCCTGGGAATCGAACCCAGAAATCACGCTCGACAGCCGCGTTTATAACCACTAGAAAACTATTGAAAGTTCATCTCACTCTTTATAAAAAAGATGTGTGGCACTCGGAGACTGCCGCGGTAAAGCTATTGCATAGCATTTTTTTATGTAAATACAAAGAGGAGGTGCCCTAACGCCGAAACTCTAAGCAGGCATGAGTCACCAGATTGCGGGGCGAAGAAGGGGATTACGCATGCGCAGTAACGCCGATACAACCAATGCCACCTAGAGGCGATTTGTAGAACTAAAGAGACAAGCGCGATATTTCAAAAAGTAATTAAAAGTTCTGCTATTCATCGATAGATGGCAAAACTAAAAAGTATCACCGCTGTGCCCGTCGGAGTGGGGGTGTTAGGTTATTTTCGTTACGGAATTTCTGGATTCGGTCTCCACGCTCAAGGCCCGCGATAGAAGCTATGCAATAGCTTAAAAAATACTATAATTGTATACTTACATTACAGGCCTGCATGGTAGAAACAGACGAATCAACACCGGACAACGAAGACCAAATTCCTGAAGAAACCATAACATTCCTCTACAAGCTATCACCCGGCGCCTGTCCGAAGTCTTACGGTTTTAACGCAGCTCGCCTCGCAGGCATCCCTAAAGAAATAACCCTTAGAGCTCACCAGATATCCAAGAATTTGGAAAAGGAAGCCACATGTGTGCGGGCTTTTAGGGACATTATTAAAATGCAGGATAATCCTAGAGATGTTAGGGCGATGTTGGCAGCTCTTAGTATTTAGTTTTCGCAGCTCGTTGAATGTATTTTTATATGTGCCAGTATTTGATAAGAAAAGTTATTTTTAAGTTTTCTTTTTAACGTATTATTGTTACTGCCTGTGCGATCAGAATTGTTTTAACAATCCGTTGACGTGTGGAACGATCAATCAGCCGCGCAAAAAATACATAAATTATACATAATAAAACAAGTTTAACCGGATTACATCGCGTATATTATTTAAATTTGCGTATACTGGGTGTCAGGGAAACGCTTCCGAAAACTAAAATAGGTGATAGTGCTGGTGATTACTGATACGAAACTACAAAAAAATCGTTTTTTTTTTTAGATTTTTTCATATTATTTTTGCATTTTTCATACATAAATCTTTGGGCAGTTAAATAAAACTGATTAGCAATTAAAAAACATTTATTTACAGATTTTTAAAAGTTCTTAATGTAATTCTAATAAATGTCCGCATACGCAGTCAGTGTCGTAGCGAGCGTGGGTAGGTTAGGTACGCTCGAAATTGATCCCTAGTTTTGTATGCTTTACATTGCGGGTTTGAAAAATACCAAATCTCTAAAACAATTAGTATAAGGTTAATGGTTATTGGTATTCGATTGTGTTTAGGTAGTATAATAATAGCCTTTCAGTTTCGGGAGCGTTTCCCTGACACCCAGTATTAATTAATATTCGTGACGTTTCGAATGCTTGCAGCGTTCGTGGTCGCAGGAAATAGTCATTTTGTTTCGTTTTCCGGTCAAATTTCACTTCTGAAACAGAAACTTTTGGAGCGTTTGAGAATAGGACTGCAGAAATGGGCCGAGTATGTTATTTTGTATATTACAAAAATCGCATTTCGTGTTTGTTTCAATACTTTGATTGCACAAGGAAATTAGAATTATATTTTAATTAAAATGTAATTAATATAGTATGTTTCTTGGAATCTATTTCGCCTGTAAGTTGATTACGTGATTAATTTTGTGATGATCATATTAGCAGTATAAGCACCCACCTATTATTGAATCTTTAATAAAGCATTTTATAACAAAACCTGGTTTGATTTTAAATCAAATAATTTGTAATTCTCAGGTATAGTAGAGTCGACCGCACGTCAGTGGTAACAGTTTGATCTTGACAGCGTCTATTTTGTAAGCTGTAAAAAACCGCCCTTTCGTAATTCAAGTTTTACCACTGAAGTGCAGTCGACTGTACTACTAGTATAGTATTATATTTATCTGTGACTGTACTAACACTTTTATAACTTACAACGATGCACCTGCGCCTGCGCATATGTAATTTTTATGGTAGATGCGAAAATATTTTAGCCAATCATAGCATACAAATGTAGCAGCAGCGGTGAGGATTTTGATTCGAAAGCAAGTTTGTTGGATGGCAAATAAAAGATGCGTTACTTTGGTAAGAAAAGTCTCATGTAATCGCCATTTTGCTTCTTGTACAAAATTCAAGGAGAGGGGGTGCAGGGAACAATATTTACCTTAACCAATAACCAGCGATCGAGAAATAGGTATGACGGTGCGTCAAGGTAAATATTGTTCCCTGCACCCCCTCTCCTTGAATTTTGTACAAGAAGCAAAATGGCGATTACATTAACGCGCGACATTGGTGTCGATTTCTCTTGTTCACGAACTAAACATATTTTAAACTATCGCTTTCTTTTACTAATACTATATACAAGAAAGCGATGACAACAATTTTAGACCTGTCAAATTAGTCGGAATTTAGATTTCCATACAAGTTCAGTCTGTGATCTCGGAACGTGCTCACTAAAATACAAAGAAATGTAACACGTAAACTAATTTGAGAGTTCTAAAATTGTTGCCATCCCTTTCTTGTATCTATTATTAGTCTATATGCAAAGCAACAAGGTCTGTATTTCATTGGTGTTTACAATCGCTTTTAGTCGGCGCTAGATTAGTCCTTTCTGCGCTAACTTTATTATAAAAGTAGTAGTACTGTAAAAGATAATTAAATACAAATGCAGTGCTTTTAGGATACGTAAACACATTGGCCACGCCTGTAAATCTTGTAGTCGATATGGTCCGCTTTCCACTTATAATTAAAATCTTAATAGATGCAGGATTAATAATAGAAAAACCTTAATAAAATTACATCGTCTAATTTGAGAATCATACCTCGTACTCAAGCTTGGTAATTTTTGGGAAGTTTTTAGTTTAAAACAAGGAAATAATTTGTTCTCTTTATTTAACACATCATCATTGTACTTAAATTACAAAATCATTGCACATCACGTCATCAGACATACATAATCATTCGAATTTATCTACTTATTTACAATCCAAAGCAACTAACATTAATAAAAATAAAATAGTAATAATTTTGTGGTAGCAATTTGCTTAAATATAGTATAGGAATAAAATTCTATCATAAATGCCTCTAGGATTCACATAATGGTGTAAAATATAAACTTTTTATAAAACGTAAAAAAAATGACTAGTTTGTGATTTCGATGAATATTTTGTGAAGTTCCAAACATCTATCTTAAAAATGATTAAACAGTAAATTGAGAATTACTCAAATGTACACTACGCGTTATATAACTGTGCCACTCTGAAACCAGGCTGCGAAGAGCCGCAGGTACAGTCGCGTAATAAGTGTGAGCAGGACATGAAGATGCAACGAACGACTGAGATGGCGAGAACATGCGGTCACCCGCCATCTTGCTACTCAGATGAACAACTTATCACTCTTGCCTCCATAACGCGTATGCGCGTTACTGAATTTGTTGCAAAATTGACTACTGCGCAGTCACCTGTTTCTCACTTAACAGCGGCACAGTTATTATATTACGCGTTCTTGTAATGAATGAAGCTCATGATATACCAAAATCTTTGGTAAGAAGAGGATTTTGTAGCTTTCACCAATTCATTTAGGTAATAATCCAACTTATACTACAGGACTTCGCATGATCGATCTATAAGTACCTAATTGGGCATTTGCGTTATAAGAGAAACATTTAAAAAATCTATGTCTACAGATCAAATTATATAATTATCGTACAATCTCCATAAAACACACATAAAACCGACAAACTATTTACGTAGGTATACATTTAGAATTAATGCCTTATTCATAGTCAAAACTATTCACAGACATCTTAAAATCAACTGTACAATAGTTTTTGCCCTTTATAATCTAAAACATAAAAACAAACTAAATTAAAATAATTCTTCGCCTATGTACTTTCTCTGGCTTAAAAAAAAACCGAATAAATAACTAAAATAATATGCTTTTAATTCGTATTGAGGAATGTAATTAAATTAATACTGTTATAAATTATAAGTAGTAATTAATGAAAATAAAGTTTTTAATCGATCCGCGAGCACGAGGACTTCATAATGTTCTCTATAGAGAAAAAAAAATCTAATTCTTCATTAACAAAACTTTCGGAAGTAAAAACTTATGGTCAGATTAAAAATAAAGATCAAATAACTTAAAATACCTTTCTACGGAGAATCATGGATAATGTATCAGCCACTGGATTTACGAACTAACTGAATTTTACTGGACATTATCGCTTCATCACACCCCCGGTTCTGAAAACTGGCTGATCAAGTGATCATCATCACAAAAACTTACTAATCAGCTGTTAAATCTCACGTCAAGTGATGTGATAGGTTGTTGGTTGTTATGAGGTATTTTTTTAAATCACAGCATAGCAGTTCTTTTTTGTAGTTTTATTGCCTGGCTGCAAAGACCTTTTAGCAGACTTTACTAAAACACACCACTTTACGAGAGACATAGAATAAGAAATATTTACTGGCGTACTACATCAGACAAGAGCTGGCTGGACAGGAGCTGGTTGGTACTAGAGGTTTCTGAGGGACTGCTGAGAAAATACGAAAAGTCACGTTTTTCAACGCGCTTATCATTTAATAATAATAATAATGTCCTCCCGGCCGAATTTCGGTCACGGCGACCAATCTCAATAGAGACTAGCCATCTGCGCGGGACATATTATAGTGCACAAGTGTGTGCGCAAACACAGGTGCACTCTCTTTTCCCTCACTCTCATAATCCGATGGGACGGCAATTCGACACGACCGGAGAGAGATCAGGGGAGATTAGTGGTGTATTTAATAATACACCACTATCATAACACTCGAAGAAACACGAAAAAATAATACAAAATCCAAGACATACTTTCCAAGTTTTCCCGCCAACCCCCTGAAATGAGATATAGCAACAAATTGAAGTCATCTGCCTTTCAGAAACGGGATTATGTCCTATCCTTTCCTAGAGGAGGTAAGCAAAGGTGTTCCGTCTTACATCTTTTCCGCCAATAACAGTAATCCCATACATAAGGGGGTGAACATTATTTATCTTCTTCAAACAATTCGAAAAGCTTCTACACATTTTTAACATACTTTTAAGTACAGATATCAAGTCACGTTTTTGTAATCTTAAGTTTTTATTATGTACTTTATTCTGATGAGCGATAAAGTTAATAATAGCTTGTCCGCAGTCTTGTCATAATTGCTATTTACATAGCGTCAAATATAAGTACTATAATATCGTGTCCTTTGTCTTTAGAAATATCGTAGAATATAAAAAAATGGAAAGTATGATTGACTTTATTATGCAAATAGGATGATATTAATGAAGTGGAATATTACCCATTTTCAAAGATGGACTATTGCTATAGGTACCGAAAATAGAAGCCTCCAAGCTTGTAATCACAATAAATACTACCCAGAAATTACGTAGGTAGGATTAAGAAATTCACATTCACAATTGTGTCATCTTTCTGAACCTGTACCCTTATTTGTACACATCTAAACCCAAGCTAAATTAAGAAACTGCGTAAAAATAATCCTATTGTTTAAACTAGAGATTTATAACAGGAAGTGCTATTTAATAATAATAAAAATCCTGCCACTAGTGGCAACAAGTGCTAACAAATGCTAAGAAATAATGCTATTCTGCCGCAAGTTGTTAGCTTTTAAAATTTGTTTCTTAACACGAACTGTTTTAGGTTCAATTTTTTATATGGGTATGATACACAGACCAGTAAGCTACAAGACTCCGCATAAACAAAGTTTTGTATTCGAACGCAGTCGTAAAACGTTGGTGGGGTCAGGGGGGCGGACGGCGCGTTATGATTGCCCGGCTCAAAAGTTCGGTGGTATGATTCCTTATGATTGGTGCCGCTCGCTGACTGAGTGACGTCCCGATTGGCGGAGGGACGTATGATATGCAGTGATAGAGCATATGCGTTGTGACCGGGGGTGTCCAGCTAACCGGCGTCTAGAGGCTTACTGGTCTATGGTATGATATAATTCCTATAACAGCATACTAACAGAAAAGGCTATTCTGCCACAAGTAGGTAGTAGTTTAAAGTGTTACTTATTGCTTTCAGCTTAAAGCACACATTTCATTGATGTAGGAAAGTGATTGGCAAATCTTTTATGGTGGTGTGGTGTGGCCACCCTTGACGCCCGTTAAAGGTGGCTCCCAGACCTCTCTTGCGGGCGGTATTGCTGCAAGAGCCCTCTAGCGAGTGGATTCACCCCCAAATCCCCTAGCGACTTCGACTCCGTTTCTACATTTTCAAGAGTTACGACTTAATATGGCGAATACCTAAGTATTTTTTTCTTGCGGCAGAATAGCTTTATTTCTTAGCTTGCCACTAGTGGCAGGATATTCCTTTTTACTAATCGGCCACTAGTGGCAGGATATTCCTTCTTACTAATCGGCCACTGGTGGCTGACTAGACACTTCCTGTATAATATGAGAAATCGAAGCGTTCTACTTTGAGGTATAAGGAAGAAAATAATTTAAAATGTAAATTATGAAAATGTGTAAAATCTACAAAAACTCTAATAACATCAGGTAATAGGTGGGGAAAAAATACAGAAAGAATTATGAAGACCTAACATTTCCAATAAAATGTTGTCCATCTCTGTAGCAAAACGGAAGTCAAAAAGAACATTCATGATCATGAATGCTTCAAAAATTCAAATGTCAATTATTCCTAAAATTTTATATTATTATACTAATTCACAATAAGATGATAAGTTAGTTCAGCATTATTAAAATTGTTGGTAAGGCAAAGCTTACTACCAAATGTACTAATCCATTATTTTATAACATTTTTAGTTCAGCACCATTTCACTCACTGTACCTATAATTTTATTCGTACCTTGTTAATGGCATGTTGTGAACGGCCTAATAGGGCAGACTTGGCTTGAAACGATCATTTAATTAAAGTCATAATATCTATTAAAATATGGCCTGTTTTGTACTAATGAAACGTACTATGTCTTCAAAAAATTAGTTGATATGAATATACACAAAATTATTAAGTATCTAACGCATTTTGAGCATCTAACTAGCAAAAATGGTACCTAATGGTATAATAAGTTAGTAATTAATTATATAATTTCAATAACGAACACACACTCATACAAACCAGAATGATTTAAAATGGAAAAGCCTAACCTAACAGAATACTTGCTCGAAATCAGCATCTAGAGTTCATTTCACGAAAGAAGTCCCTTGGGTGTAGGGTTGCCATACTTCCGTAATTTTCCGGACATATCCGGAAATTTGAGCCTTAGTTCAAAATGCAGGGGAAATTCTAAGATGGCCGAAATCACTGGAATGTGTTCACTTCAACTTCACCTACATCACAAATGCATCGCTTCACGCAAGTAACCGACATGCCGCATAATTTTAATTTAAGAAAATGACCTGAATTTTCTCCGCACTTTTTTTTTTCTGGCAACCATCTGGTTGAGGCGCTGCTAGTCGAGGCGGCCACAGCGAGGTATCGTAAAAATAACTTTATTTTCTAGACAATAAGGCATGACAGGCGCTGTTGCATCCTTCTGTCGTAGGACTTCTTTCATGAAACAGACTCTTGAAACTATACCAGTTTATTATCATTGCTCAAATCTATTAAAGCTGATCGCGACCCTTGAGATGACAATAGACTTGTAGCACCTGACGCGGCTCTGAGATATTCCAACTCACTTGACACTTTATTGAAAAGTCACTAACTTGTGGGCCTAAGGCGCGTCACAAACCAAAGGCACTGCAGAACATTTGTGTTATATTACACACGTTTAAGACTGACGTAGTACCTCACCTCGATATATAATAACCAACTCACCCTGTCGTACGCCCTTCTCCCTCGCACTCGTCTGCAGTGTAATGCTGTCACGCTCGCGTTAATACTCAAGCTCAATTTCTCAAAGCTGCATTCGGTTCGCGCGCGTAGATGTACGTTAAATGTATTGTGGGATGCATAACGTTTGTAGTTTTGATCTGTGGTGCGCCTAAGTGGCAGCTATGTAACACGCTCCACGGGACTACTGTGCTGGCTTCGGTGGGTTAAAACGACTTTCGTCAAATCGCTTTTTCCTAACAAGCGCGCGTCTTTGCATCACTTGCTACAAGTCCATCAAACTCTTAACACCAGTCGAGTCCTACGCCTACCACTCCCGTATCAAGTCTGCACCTTACACGGCCGCTACAACTGCCTAAACTCATAGTTCGTCGAAAGAGGAGCTCTCGCGTTCGTCGAAGGGCCTCGCTCGCTCTCCCCACCGCTCCCATCGCTCCGAGCTGAGAAGTGACTCCGATTCTTCCTCCTGGCTCGGCGTCGGATACACGATGCCGTCGCCGAAGCTACACCGTCCATTTTATTCATTATGTTGGTAATATTTTGTGTGTAGGTGGAATAGTGGAATATACTTTGTGATTTTGGTAGAAGCTAGAAGTATTCCAGCTTTTGGTGCAGCTCAAATAATAATAATAAACTATTTATAGGTGCATTTAAGACAATTGGCTAAAGTTGTTACAAATTTGTAAAAAACATTGTGATTCAAAGACGATTTTGTGGTAGATATTTTGTTATAATACTGAGTTCTGCAGGCGTAGCATGACCACTGTAGACAAGTGTTTTGTCTACGGAAGAAAAGATAAAAAGACAGATAAAGTTCTATATAATGTAGTTTTATCTATTCTTCTGTAGACAAATTCTTCGCAGCTCATATGCTGACATTCGCTCAGGTCTTTCATTAGCCTGTACGGTGTCAAGGTGTCGCTATACACCCCGCCGTCAGGTCCACTCTACGCGCCTACACGACGTCCAGGTTGTCACACAAGTACACCCGTCGTGTCACAGGTCAAACAACGTAACACGCTAACGATATGCAAACTATACGAAATGTGAACAAATCTCTTGTCTACAGTGCTCATGCGACGCGTGCTGGCCTGTTTATAGAATAATTACTGCATAATTTTTCGGGACTCCACTAAGAACAGAACGTACAGATCATATTATGAAGTGTTTAAAGTCATCTTTTTCCCGGTGTGAGACAGGGATGCGCTATACGTCCTGTATAACTCTCTCTCTCTCTTTTGCAACGAAACTATGATGGCACTTCATAATAAGCCCGTGACTCAATCACGGCCTAGAGCCTGAAGGCTTTACGCATAATAGCACGCCGCCACAAGTTACCAGCTGATAATTACATTCTGCTAATAAGTAGCAAGCAATATACTGGTGCACATGGCATGGCCATAGCTGGCAAGCCTTTTGATGAATTAATCTTGCTAGTGATTAGATGGCAGCTCTTTTGGCCTGGTATGTTTTTAACGGCTTATTATTTTTATTCATGTAAATGTGTACTGTCAACATTTCTGTATGGTTCAACCAATAACTTTGGATTTTCTAATTTGAATTAAAATGTGTACAGATTTAAGTTCTGTTTTGCTGTAAGCTGCACCAAAATATGTTTCGTAAAAGAATGAGAGTTGATCCAATGACCTTTCTTTGACCTTATTCCAGTACTGTCTAAATTTTTGTGTGGTTCAACCAATAACTTTGGATTTTCTAATTTGAATTAAAATGTGTACAGATTTAAGTTCTGTTTTGCTGTAAGCTGCACCAAAATATTTGTTTCGTAAAAGAATGAGAGTTGATCAAATGACCTTTCTTTGACCTTATTCCTACTTTCTTTGAATACTTTGTCATGACAAAAACTATATTACGACATTATTAAAGTTTTACATGAGGAGTATGATAGTGACCCAAAATTGTGGAATGTGCTTACATACTGTGCTACTACATTTAAAGAGGCTTCTACAGCGTGCCATATAAAAATACAAGCGCAAAATTACTCCTCTTCCTCATTTTGCGGAATTCAGCATCTAAAACCCGTCGGAAATATCTCGGTACTTCGAAAGAATGCGTGCCCCTAACGCCCCCGTGTCACTTTCACCCCTGGCTCGCCCCACTAGTACGCTGACCGTAGCATGCTTCCGTTATTCCGCATTCTTTCAAGGTGCCTATATATTTCCGACGGGTAGTAAACAAAGCTCCTAGCTGCAGCTAAAACTTTAGCATGCAAAGGGACACCTTATAAATGGGCTACCTACATAAAAAAAGAAGTGAATGACATAAATTTAGAATCGTTATCAAATAAGTTGGATGACACCAATGAATGAAAAGCAACGGTAATTAGTCGAACGTATTTATTAAATTTAATTATATCGTAATAAAATATAGCGAAATGGAAAATGTTTTTATTAGATCCTTATACTATTTGCGGGACGGTCCTGCCCTTTCTGGGGCAAAGTCTCCATCTCTCAGTCTCGCGGCCCATCTCCGAGCTAAAATGTTAATAGACATTCTTATTTTTCTATTATAACGGTTATAGGAGTTTGAATTTGGAATAATAGAGAAAATATTTGAAAAGCGTGGGTGCTACAGACGTTCAGTTTGTTACTGAAGACTTGGTAAACTCAACGACTTTTTAAAATTTATAACAAACAATATTACTGAATTCTTGAATGAATTGGAACATGTTCTTATTATTATTTTAATAATTTATAACGTAAACGTCACATTTATTGGAACGGTTTTAGTTTAAAACCAAACAACACTTTTAGTTTTATTTAATAATGTAGTGTAGGAATAAGTATTATAATTACAATGGTTATAAATAGTGATATTGATTATCGATTATAATAATAATCGGCCGTAATCGATCGTCCATTCCGGTCTACTCATGGTTCGGGTTAAATTGTTTTATTTTGTTTTCGAACTAAAATCTTTTAAAAAACGCCACGTGCTTAAAAATAACTTAAATCGTATGACTTTTTGTTATAATTAAAAAACGATTAGGACAATAATCGTTTATGAACTTCACTAGTTATAACATAAAAGGTACCTCAATCTAGAAATTACGTCGATAATAAAACGATACACGTATCTGCAGCACCCAAAGACATGCAATAGACTGAGAGAATAAGAGAAAAGACAATAAATAATCTGAAGAAAGATGTATAATCAAATATACAGCACACAGACGTTTACAAATTAGAAAATTAGTAAAACACTCCCAATGAAAAGTTAATTTCTACTATTACATTTGGATCCATTTGCTTGCTAATCACTACTGCTTTCTACGTAAGCGTCGCGTGACCGCCAAAGCCATGTGTAGCGTCGAAATAAAAAACAAAATCAAAGAACAAAATATTTTATTGTGCACAAAACATACTTACAAAATACATTTCTAACTTTATCAGTCTTGTGTGTTGTATATAGCTCAGAAATAAATGCATTAAAAAGCAATTTGCACGTTAACAGTAATCTTTATAATTGAATCATAATTATTAAAATATCATAAACACATGTCAGCTGAAACTTCCCACATATCTTGAGCATATTATAGTATAACATCTATTTTGTGTACAGTCAGAAGAAATAATATATGCCTATCGACGATTTTAAAACCGCATTTAATTGCTGACTATGGTTAGTACGGATAAATATGAAGCTATGTATAGAAAAGATAGCCTTACTACCCATAGTCACACATTTCTTTTGTTATTGTGGCTTGGATCAGATAGATATTGGAGTTGATTCACTTATTAATCAACTTAATTTTTTCTAAAAGTGAAGACAAGGAAGAGATAGCAAGAATTTTAGAACAGTCAAATTATTTTACGTATGTTTTGATTGATTGATTTATTTATTTGCAAAATATGGATACATCAAGTTATTAATTAATAGTGTAAAGTTCAAAAGAAGTAAGTATGTAAGTTTTAATCGGCATATTCCGAGGTCATGAATAAACTTGTATGAAAATTCTAATTTCGACTAATTTCACAGCACTTAAATTATTGCCATCCCTTTCTTGCATCTACTTTTAGTAAAAGAGAGTGATAGTTTAAAATGAGATTAGTTTGGTGACAAGAGCGTCGACACTATTATTGACGGTTTTAAACCCGTGGATAGGCAGATATTATTGCTTCGGACTGTACAAGTTTGTCAATTTTATATTGGAATCCATTATAGGTAATACAATGTATCTATAAGGCATTGAGCACATATTAATATTATTATTGTAATTATGTCAAAAGGGCACTGTTATGTATAAGATCTTATTTATTCGAATAAAATTAGCTTATTACGTATTAAATGTTTAAATGAATTTTTTTTATCCATAATATGAATTCGTATGCACAACTCGACTAAACAACCGATGATTTCATTACTTTATTTCCTTGTTTAGGACAATAATCACTAAACTCGGACTCGACTAAAAATATTCGAGAAGTCAAATCGAGTAAAATGTTGACAAATAGCTGCCCATCACATTATTTAAATTGGCAAGTCACAATCATAATTCAGACCTTATTCTAAGGTTACAAGGTTTATTTTAAGTTTCAATATATATTATTCTAGCTGAGTCGCGTCGATCGTTTTCTATTCGTGTCTGTTTGAAACGGAATTAAAGGCGGAATATCATAACGTGAAAAGATGATGATATTTCTGGATTGAAAGAAATCATTAACTTGCGTGTATACCAACCTATTTGCAAACAGTACCGTTGTTATCGTATGTTATTCAATAGTTACTAAAGGAACGCCAATGCATATAAATAGCTAATATGCGTTTCGATTAGAAACCTTAAATCCATACCACATGGTTGAATTTTCATTGCAACTAAAATGTTTTATCACCTTTTCGATAATATCTGTCACTCGAAAATTGAATGACTTTTTTTACATGTTATTATTGTGTTAGTTGCAATAACATGTATAGTGCATACATCCGTCGCTAGTAGTAATACAAACGGACTAATTTCTTGTTCCATTCCATTGTATGGTTGCTTTAGTTCCAATTACGGCCGCCTGAACAGTAAAGATGGCCGCGGTATGTTTATATTGTCTCGTTGGTTCGTATTGGCTAGTGTTGTTAAGTCATAATATCCTCAAGGTATGTGTTTGGGTCCGGCTGACTGTTCATCCCTGGAGTCTAACCTTGACCTTGTGGTCCCCATGGACTCGTAGCCGTGAGTCTCTTGGGGCGTAGTAAACGTCTGGAGCTGGTGCTCGCGACGAACGGGAAACTCACACCCGTCTCCCAGGCTGACAAAATGATCACCGTTTTGAGAGGTTGTTGGTAAGCGTGGCTAGCAAAGCTAATTTTTCGATATACAAAGGGGGGAAAACTAAAAAGAAGTAGATATACAACGTGTTATTGGAATAACTCAAAACCTCAGACACCCCAACTAGTTTTTATTATAATATATTGATAGGGAAAGTAATTATTAAATTTCATTTAATATTGTAGAAGATATTTGAAATTTTTGGTATCATGGTTACTCTAATCGATTCATAGCGCTAGATTCATTCACGAACGTGCGACGCTCTCGACGCTACTGCGTCGGGAGGTGAATAACCTCTTAAAATTAAGTTAAGTTTTAAAAATTTTAGCAAACAAATGTCACCCAAAAGTGTCCATCACACTTTTTACTGGATCTGGCTCGCCTTTGCGCTCAGCGCCGCGTCATCGTATGAAACTTTTAGACTCGGCATGGTATGAAAATATTTTTTTGGTAAAAATTAACTTATGTTAAAAAGTAGTGTAATGGATTCTACTCTCGATTCTGAACAAACTAGTTTCAAGTTTTCAGTTAATTCAATAACACGCTGTATACAACATGTTGCTCTGCATTCGTGCCATATTTAAGGAGGTGACTATACCACTGATACTGCACACGAATCAATAAAAAAACCACTTAAAAAAAAAAACGATTTGTAAACAAACAAATTCTCTCCTTGTGTCGCGAGACTCGCGTGCTACACAAAAACGATGCGTGAGAAACCACCAAAACAATTTGTAGGTATTTCCACCCATTGACAATGCCACCAATTATTTATTTTCAGTCGTTCGGGATTTATTCTCAAACCCTCGCTATGTTTCTAAGTGAATATTTGGGTATTAAATAATCGTAGAATTTTTCAAGTATTTTTAGATGACTCAGCACATTATTTATCATTTGCTCTAGAAATATGGCACGGTTACAGATCAACAACTTGTATATGCAGTTTTTGAGAGAAGTATGAGTTGGTGCGTTGGTGAAGCTACGTAAGTAAAACCAACAATCAAGTCAGGCTTGACAGTCCACAGCTAGTCATAAACCTCTCTGAAGTTGCGCCACAACACAACTTGGTATTCTGCCTTCTGCGTAATATTTTGTTTGGATTATACTACCCGTCTGCTGTGAGAATGCCGTTTTCCGTTCCCGCTCCCTCGTACCGCACCTCAATCCAGGCCCGGCTAGTACCAATACTGACCAATAGCAACGCTGTAAAGTGCCTTATGACGTCATTTTTTAACGGTCGACGCGGCATTCTCACAGCAGACAAGTAGTAGGTGAAAATAATGGTTGTGGATTAAACATTGCTTACCGTGCATTTTCTGCGGCGCATACA
The DNA here is from genome assembly GCA_949699075.1 of Asteroscopus sphinx. Lineage (NCBI taxonomy): Eukaryota > Metazoa > Arthropoda > Insecta > Lepidoptera > Noctuidae > Asteroscopus > Asteroscopus sphinx. Next base: position 10,500,754 of record OX453022.1, on the reverse strand, counting down.
ACGCGCGTTTACGGCGCATTTTCAGTCAAAAAAACAGATTATGTGGTTACGTCTTTATTCCAAACCGATTAATCCTACTAATATCATAAAAGTGAAAGTTTGTGAGGATGTATGGATGTTTGCTACTCTTTCACGCAAAAACTACTGTATGGATTTTAATGAAATTTGGCATACAGATAGAACATAACCCGGATTAACATATAGGCTACTTTTTATTCCGGGAAAATGAACAGTTCCCGAGGGATGCGCGATGAACGACATCCACGCGGGTAAAGCCGCGGGCATAGGCTAGTAATTATATAATTTAGAAGCAAAAAGCAGATTGTTGCATTTGCTATTGCGCGTACAACACGCGTGAGAAGAGCGTTTTTATCGCATTCTACCGACGACATCTTATAACCATTGCGAAGTTGAATAGAAATGGACATAATTATACAAACGCGCGACCACAGCGCGTCTGTATCTGCGAGTTTGTATCGATACAAACGCGTTACTTAATTTTTGGACGTGTGTTAAGGTTTCTGGCTACAACTGAAGCGCGTGTGAATCGCGTGTGTATCGCGTCGTTTGCACGTAGAAAATACACTGTATGCATAGGCTCTAAAAATTGTAGACATTATTGTATTTCATATACCTACCTAATAAATAAATATAATAGAAAAATTCATTTAAATAAATAAATAGGTGATAAACGTCGAGATTTTCGCTCATGCTATGTAGTTATTTTATTAGAGATAGACTGTCAGAATTTCTATTTACAATATATACAAGGTAGGGGCTTGCCGTATGCCTAACAAAATGAGTGAGTGGAAACTTTAGAATTGTGATAAAGGACAATGCCCACGGATGGGCCCATTTTTGGCACCATGTCAAAACTAGATGTTATTCATATTTTTATGTCTTATTTTTTCATGTTTATTTGTTCTTTATCAACATTTCTTTCACCCTAGCATTAAAAAACATAATAAATATGTATTAAACTGAATCGTAAGTATATCCTCCATTCAAACCGAATGTAAATGTTGCCAGATATCAGACTATTTCAACAAATAATCAGACTCCATTCTAAATATCGATACTTTTATAAATTCACTTTTACTGTGTTTCAGATGCTATTATACTAGACTTATCATAATTGATTGATTTCTTATTTTTTCTTTCCACAATTTATATCTTTAGATTTCGGTTCGCATGCGTAAATCCGTTTAAAATAATAAAGAATCACGCATATGACGTCAAATCAAAAGAAATTGCAAAACATATTTTTGAAACCTTTTTTGTACAGAAAAATAAGATGATTCTTTGCTTTAAAATACCTAAATTATTATAGCATTTATTGTAAATATTGTTATAATAATTTTAAATTAACTGAAATATTACTTTGAAATCGATATAAATGAATACACCCAAAAACTTGAAAAGCTTATCCAATGTTATTAAAAAATACTTACAAAATCGATTTTGAAAATTGATTAGCAAAATAATTATATCTTGCAACACTATAACATTATATCTGGATGTCCTTATGGGTGTGTTCAGTTATATCGCCCAACGATGCACGGAGCGTACTTATCTTATCTTATGGAAAAAAATTGATTTATCTTAAACCAGGGTGAAAAAATTTAAATCGTTTGCAGAATAATAAAAGATAATTCTTGGTCTAAAAAATAAGACTAAAACCGCCGTGACATAGCAATTTTTTTTGAGGGGCCTAATGCTCCTAAGAGAATGGGCAATGTCCTTTATGACATGAGTATTATATTACAGAGTTCCAAAAACCAAGCTATTTTGTATATACTTTTTTGTCAAACAAACATACAGGAAAACAAGAAAAAGCATCACCTCTGTTGGAAACCGGCCACAACCAATCAGATCGAGTTAAATATCATTAGCTATAATGTCAAAAACATTTTAACCAATAACAGCTTTGGAACCAACGATGCAAAAACTTTCATCAATTTTCTATTAATTTATTTTTCAAAATAAAGTTCCTGTTAGGCTTAATACTATTACCCCCTCATCCTTATTGTCAATATGGACGAAACCCAATACATAAATAAACACACATACTTGTATAATTAATTGCCTTAAGTATTTTATATATTTAATGATGAAGTGTCAAGCCTTGAATTCTTATTAGTTAAGAGGTATACAATGTGTTATTGAAATAACTGAAAACCTCTTAAGGGGTCATTGTACTCATCAGTATGAACAACATTTACTATCCAGAAATCGCGAAAAAATATCAGCTGATCCTTACATTTTATGGGAACACAAATGTAAGGATCTTTCGCGATTTCAGTGTTGGTCCCATAATGAAAGTTATTTATACTGACGAGTACAATGACCCCTGTGTGATGAATGAATAAGGGTGCATTTAAAAGAGCCTTCACGAGTGACGATATTTAATCGATCGTCCGGCGCACCCTGGGCAGTCAGCTGCCCAGGGTGCACCAACCTGCTGACTGGCTAATCTTTTTCCCACATGAGCTGTTATCATTATGTAGCTCATGTCGACACGATAGAAGACCTCTTAAGAGATTTTCAGTTATTTCAATAACATGTTGTACAAATATATCAACATTTTAATTTTTTTGATAAAGTGCTACCCTACCTCCATGCCTAGTTAGTATGAAACCATTTCTTCTATTGTTGCTAGTGTACTGTTATATTGTTATTTTCAATACTATTCTACACACACTAACAATTTGTTAGAATTGTCATTCACTTCTTTTTTCACACATGTAAGGAACATGCACACTGGGTTTACTATAACTTGTATACTATATATATGTATACAAGTTGTAACAGAAAAGTATAATTATAATCGGAAAGCATACCACAGTTTTTAATATGGCAACAACAATGAAATCGTGAAAAGAAAACAGCTGTTTCATAGGAAAGAGTAGTACACACGGCTACACATCAAGCTATAATATCCAGTATAAGCTGACCTCGCATTGCATAGGCTTTCCTTACAGTGAAAGGTCAGCTTATACTGGACATATACAGCTTGATCTGTAGCCGTGTGTACACATTTTATATGGCCCATCGATGTACCTGCGCAGATAAACAATTTAACATACATACATACATACATATTATCACGCCTGTTTCCCATTGGGGTAGGCAGAGACTATGGATTTCCACCTGCTACGATCCTGACACACCTCTTTCGCTTCATCTACGTCCATTAACCTCGTCATGCATGCTCGTCGGTTTAGAGAACTCTTAACCTGGCATTTTTTGAGAACATCCGCGATTTGATCGCGATACGTTCGCCGAGGTCGTCCCCTTCCAACTCTTCCATCCACACTCGCTTCGTATACTTGTTTCGTCAATCTCCTCTCGTCCATCCTCTCTATATGTCCAAACCATCTTAACATACCTTTCTCAATCTTTGTCACTACATCTTCTTTCACTCCACAACGCTCCCTTATCATGTTATTCCTTACTTTATCTCTCAAAGTTACACCACACATACTTCTCAAAGCTCTCATTTCTACTGCATTTATTCTGCTTTCATGTTTCTTCTGCCATACCCAACTTTCACTACCATACATAAGTGTAGGCACTAACACTCCCCCATGAACAGCCAGCCGTGCCTTTTCCGACACTTTGCGGCTGTTCATGAAGGTGTGTAGTGCCCCATTCACCTGATTACCAGCACTCACTCTCCTTTCAATGTCCTTCACATGCTTGCCATCTCTCGTAAACATGGAACCCAGGTATACAAAATCTTTCACTTGTTCCACCTTTTCGTCACCTATCAAAATATTGCACTCTGTCATAACTTCTTCCTTTTCAAAAACCAAAACTTTTGTCTTACTAACATTAACTTTCATTCCTTTACTCTTCAAAGCACCATCCATAATTGTTACCATCTTCTGTAACTCCCCCTCCGACGATGCAAGGATAACTTGATCATCGGCATAGAGGAGACATTTGACAAGTAACCCATTCATTTCTAAACCATTTTCACTCTCTTTCAAATCTTTCAAACAACAATAAACAATTTAAATACGCGGGAAATTGGTTAACCAATCAGAAAGCACCATCGCTGCGTGCCAAAAGTCTCAGCCGCTGCCGCTACAATGACTTGCAGTGTACGGAAGCGTGTGAGCGAAATGGAAGACGTCACGACAGTCAATTTTAATACCTTATGAGCATTGCATAAGGTTGTTCTTTTTTTTATGTTTCGGGTGTTTTCGTCGATCGTCTTTTCGTGTCTGCGCAAACGGAAATTGACGACGTGCCTTATCTTTTGTGTCATACAGTACCTACTCCACCGAAATGTAGGGAAGGGCTGCTAAATTTTTCGCGATTTCAGGGTTGTCGCCATATTAAAAGTTGGTCTATGGTATGCCCGGAATGAGCTCACCAAATATGACTACACCATTCTGTTACACGTTGCATAAGGTCCTTTATTATTCATCCGAAATATTTAAATATTCATTCGAAAAATCCAAAGGTCAATCGTCGATCCAAGGATCAAAATCGAAAAAAGAAAAATCGAAAAACGGCAACTTTTGGCATTTTTTCTATCTATAACTACAGCGAACTATATTTTACAGAGTTAATAGTTGCTGATTAAACTACAGTACCTGTACTTCAATTGTTAAAAACGAGTTCTCGATAAATTATGTATTCAGCTAGTAATATTTTTTTTACTGATGGGGATACTGATACTTGGCTGCTACATTCGCCTTAATATGACTTCTTTACCATTCATAGATGTACGTCTTAAAATATTTCGAATTAATAATGTAGGACCTTGTGTAATTTGTAACATCCGCCCCTTCGCCTTTAAACGTGCGTTCTTATTTACCCAAACATGCTTTTTCAAGCCAAGTTCCGTGTTGCCATAGTTATGTCTGTGTTGCCAGCACCGAAATGGCTCATGATCGATTTTTATTAGAAAAAATGTTTTACCTTGTGAAGACTGGCACCAGCCAGAGGTTTGGGCTGTTGCCGAAAACCTCCTTGAAATTGTTGAAAGCACCTATGGAGAAGCCGTTTTTGTCGGCGCCTCCGCGGAACATAGGCGCCCTGAACGCTTCTGAAATTGTGTGATGAAGGGGCATTAGTGGTGGTTAATAGTGTGAGTAGCGGCAATACAGTTGCAGTCATTACCACACAATTCTTTCCAATTAATCATGTAACAAATCATTGTACACACGGCTACACATCAAGCTGTACATTTCCAGTAAAAGTTGACCTCGCATTGTATAGGCTTTCCGTTCAATGCGAGATCAGCTTATACTGGAATGTACAGCTTGATGTGTAGCCGTGCGTACTATTGTTAATTGAAAAGAGTATATCCATGGAGTTTCTTGCCGGCTCTTCTCCATAGGACCAACTTTTTGGAACCATGCAACTAGATTCATAATTAACGTTTTGAAAGTGATTCCCCCGGACCATCGACCATACAGGCATATAGACGCCTAATGTTGAATATAATGCGTACAATAAATTGCTACTAGTTGAGGCGGGGTACTGCAATCCAACTGGCCATACCAAGGCGGCTATTGGCTAATCACTAACGCGGCAGATTTAACGGCTCATGAAAGTGGTCGAAACTGATTTGAAGATTTCAAGTGGCGAATAGTGGTGACCTATATTAGTGAAATTTCATAGATGTGTTGTAGACATCGGTCGCCTGTAATGCGGCGTCTATGGGTTGTATGGTCGCTGTTCTGAGGAGAGGCTCGCGCCTAGAAGTTGGACAGTAATGAGCTAATAATGATCAGTTTTGAAACGGTACTAACTCGCTGGATTCCGGTGTCAACTGTATTCGTTTGTTTACCTTTTATTTCTTGCTATTTTTAATATGGTATAACTAGAGTCGAATCTACTATATAATGAGTTACAAATCTACCTACAATCTAGTGATATCTGTGTACAATAACTATTATTGGAAGTGACTGCAATTACCATTGACCAAAGTCTTAAGCATACGGTTAATGATCTGTCCTGTAGGACTGCCCATGCGGTTGTAAGAAACGAGCATATCTGAAAGGAAACTTTAATTTAGTCTTATTTTAAAAATGGTAATCGTAATTGCAGTCAGCTACATAACTAATCAGCCCTATTGTCCCACTGCTGAGCACGGGCCTCTTCTAAGAATGAGAAAGAACGATTCAGGGCCCTAATTCTCACGTTATATAGATAAATGTCTAATTCGAGATTAATCTCTAATTCTAAATCTCTACGAAAAATGTCACCGGTAATGTCAACTGCTTTGAACCATTCTTTGTATTTAGAGCGCCAGGCGTAAACATATCTCTAACGTGACATTCTGAGAATACGAAAAATTATTTTCAATCGACATTCGCCATCTTGTTTCGACATGATGTTGGGTTCGAGACAATGTCTACGACGCGAGAATCACACCCCAGGCCTTAGTCCACCACGCTGGCCTAGTTCGGGTTGGCGGACTACACACACCATCAAGAACTGTATGGAGCACTCTCAAGTGTCCAGGTTTCCTCATGATGTTTTCCTCACAATTTTTTGCAGTCAACTAGTAGAGGCTATTTCGTACTAGGCGGTGCACTGCAGTTCATTCGACCGTGTATCAATGAGTATTATATGTTAGCATAAAATTACTACATTCTGGGATAAACAAATTACTTTTCTCCTGCCGAGCAGATTATGAGATAAACTAATTTATAATCTCAGTATTTAAAAACAGTAAAATAAACAACAAACAAAAATCTTTACCCTTATGCAACACCTTATTTACCAAAAGTAGAATGCCCAACTTTGTAAGAGAGTTAGGCTATTAGTTGCGTCTCGACTGAATCATCGGTAAAATATAGGAAATGGTCACTGGATGAGTTTTTAGTAATCGAACATTTAAGAGACCGATGTTCATCCACGTTGATTTTCTAATTAAAGGGCAGACTACTCAAAAAATGAACTGGAATTGTAAGTAAACAGTTGTTTAACCATATAATTATCGTTTGTGAAAACAAGCTTTAATTTTTCAGATATTACGAGGTTAAGTTTTGTAATAACGTACAGTCAACAAATCGGAATCATGACCCACTCAGCCGATAATTCGTATGAAATTTCTCAAAACAGTAAAATTTTCTTCTTATTGGCATCGTGCTGCACTTAGGACATTTTGAATATAAGGAAACTGTGTTAATACAGGTCAGAGGATAAAAAGTTAAGTTTTTGATAAAGCTAGAATTATGTTTTGAATTTCGAATTAACTATCGTTCCGCAGTTTACCTACACAAAAAAAAACACTTTTTTTTTCAAAAACCTATACTAACTCTTTCAATTCCAGGAGAATATTAATCAAATTAAAATAAATTGCTAAACTAACTGTCATTGCCCAATAAAATTGACAACAAGTTTTTTGCCAGGGAAATATCTTTAAGCGAAATCCGACCTAATTGTATTAGAATGTTTGTAGAAAATTAAGCTTATGGTCGGTCAAAATTCCGTTTGGTCGAGTGTATCTATATACCCCCATTTTTTCAAGTCTGATATCATAATTAAAAATATTTTTTATATAAATATGGTTAAGATGCATGACGAAAGTTCAGCCTGGTTTTGGGCATACTCCTTTTGGCACCATACCCAATTTATTTTAAACATTGACTATAAGTAAAATTTAATCTAGGAAATATAAGCAAAACATACCTAATGTAGTCCTATTGTTGGCGACGAGGTAGCAATGGTACCCGAATAGCGAGCCCAGAGATATAGCGAACATCAGCGCTACGAAGAACGCGAATACTATGTGATAGCGCCCCGCACTGGCTGCCGTTCCGAAGTCACCCTGAAAATGCACTCGGCACATCACTAAAGTGTACAAGGTGACAAAGTCATACATGTTGCAACTTTATTAACGTAACATAGGGGTGTCCATGAACCACGTAAAGCTTTTGAAGGGGGTAGAAGGGGTAATCACTAATGTTTAGATACATTGGACACGTAACAGTTTTCGAGCACAAATGAAATGTTTAGGGATTCAGAAGAGCTATAAGCGTGTTAAAAAAGGTCAGAACTTTCGCCCTGGAAAAAGTTGTAACTTATGCCTGGCCCTTCAAAAGTTGTAACTTATGCCTATTTCACACGAGGGCAAGTCAGCGAGGCAGAGCAGTGAGCAGAACAGTACTGCTACTATTTGAGAGCTAGAACAATTACTGTGCTGCGACAGACAGAACAGCTACTGTTCGGGCCAACGACTATACAGCCCAATAAACGCCTAATGTTGAATATATATATATATATCTTTGGGACATTTTTACACAGCACCATCTAGTCCCAAACTAAGCAGAGCTTGTGCTATTATATGCTATACGCTAATATAATGCGTACAATAAATTCTGCCACTAGCTGGGGCACTGCAATCCGATTGACCCTCCCAAGGCGGCTATTGGCTTATCACTAACGCGGCAGTTTTGACGGCTCATGTAAGTAAGTGGTCGCAAATGATTTGAAGATTTCAAGTGGCGAATAGTAGCGACCTACATTAGTGAAATTTCATAGATGTGTTGCAGACATCGGTTGCCTGTTATGCGGCGTCTATGGGGTGTATGGTCGCTGGTTCGGGCGTTCAAATGGTATCAGTACTGTTCGTTCTGCTCACTGCTCTGCCTCGCAGCCCTGCCATTGTGTTTGAAATAGGCTCTAGGGAGGGTTTCAACCAATAGTTTTTCATGGAAGCGGGACGAAAAAAATACTCGAAAATAAGGTTACGTGGTTTATGTAAGACACCATAGAAAGCTCGCGGATGACATCATCAAAGTTTCATCAATCATCAACTCAGCCTATCGCAGTCCACTGCTGGACATAGGCCTCTCCCACGTTGAATTATTAATTATTATCTTATTTAATCAAAGTTTAAATAAGATAATTAAGGCCAGGTTTTTTAATCGCCGATAAAAATGTCACGATGTATAAGAAATATAAATTGGCTAAATGTGATGATGGTGTCTCGAATAATTTCACAGATAAATTGGTGGGTCATTAAGAAACAAATGTCATATTTGTGGCAACATTTTAGATAGTAACTCGCAGATAATGCATAGCTTGTTAGTGAAAATAAGTTATAAAAAGCGGTAAATTAAACGGTGAGCGCATTTCAGTGAAATGTCATGTTGAGTCATTGGTGAGCACTGAAATTGTTGCCATCCCTTTCTTGTATCCACTAGTAGTAAAAGAGAGCGATATCGATAGAAAGTTTAGTTCATGAACAAGAGAATCTACACCAATGAGTCACTAAACCAAGATTATAAAGCTATCTATGTGTCACACAAATTCCAAAATTATCAGTTACTGAATCATAATACATAGATAACGATACCAAGACGAAACGAATCGTGATAACCAAAACTACGGCACTACAGTTCCACACTGTTCCAACATCCATATTCAACTTTAGAAATAAATAAATAAGACATTCCCACTGCGAACCGGTACTTAACGAACATTTAAACAATGTGGAAAAACAAGTATATAATAGTACATTATGATACAAGTGAGCTAAGTTGACTAATATACTCGAGGCTGGATTGCAGCCCGAGCCGAAGGCGAGGGCGTAATGGAGTCGAGAGTACAATAGTCAATGCTCACGCGTGTCATACGACGTTTTTCAACACACTTGCGAGGAAAAAAACATAAATTACACATTTTAGACAAATATTGAATTTGGGAAAAATGATAAAAATGGCGCGCGGATCGCGCGGTGACATACAGCTATGCGCGCGCAGGTGGTCGAAGGAAACCGCCAAACAGTCTAATATAAAAATATTATAAATTTATTTTTTTATTTATAACACAAAGTAATAATAATTTGTTGACAAAAAATAATAATTTGATGAAATGAAATGTTTATATAGCATATTTTAATTAATACAGTTGATTTATTCCCAAAAATGTTTAATTTAGTTCACGCATAAAAACTCTTTGCTGCGATTTAAAAATAAACTGTAAAGTAAAAAGCACTAGTGCAATAATATAATGAGAAAAGCACGCGTGCGTTATAAGCCACATTATGAACCTAAAAGCGATGCAATAAGAGCCACTTTACGAGCAAGTGTGTTGAAAAAATATATACGTAATTAAGTAAACATGCTATATACTATTTGAACTAATAGCTAAATCTGATATGTTCCTATCAAAAGTTTATCAGATAAATGTCAAGGTAACATTGACGTAAATCGGATGTTTATCACCTTTACATGTGAAATGCATAGATATTGGTCAAAACTAATCACTTGGTATCACTATCGCAGTAAATAATATACAGAAATGTGAAAAATGTTTGATGCTAAATGTTGCGAGACAAGTTTCTAATTGAAACCGCTAATAATTACATTAAGTTGCATAATTACAAATAGGATAACGTTTTAAGTTATAGCTAATTAAGAACTCATTGCAACTAATTGCAATTATAATTTTGTCGTTAGTTTTTTTTAATAGTATTTAAAGTAGGTATACAACGTGTTATTGAAATAACTGAAAATCTCTGAAGAAGTCATTGTTCTCATAAGTATGAACAACTTTTACTATGGGACCAACCCTGAAATCACTACATTTTTGTTCAAATAAATCGTCAAAATGTAAGGATCAGCAGAATTTTTTTCGCGATTTCAGTGTTGGTCCCACACAAAAAATTGTTCATACTCATGAGTAAAATGACCCCTTAAGGAGTTTTCAGTTATTTCAATAACACGTATTTACGTTACGTTATTTCAAGAACTGAACTAAATCTAGTCTCCATGTCTAATTTTACGGGCATTGCTTTAAAAGCCACAGAAAAAATATGAGGCATATCGGCCCATTCACATTTTGCCTATTAATGAGATTGGAAATGGCACTTTCATTGTTCTATGTGCCTCTCGCTCGCACAATACCGTACGTGTGAGCGAGAGACAAATAAAAAGCCGCCATTTTCAATCCCATTCTTTATCTGCGCGAATAGTATAAAAACACTTGTCGGGCAACATGAAAAGATAATATTCACTACTAACTCTGATATGAAACAATGGACTTTGTACTGAGCAAAATAATAATAACAACAAATTCTAATCTATGTAGCAACATTAACCTATTGATCGCTCCAAAGTAAATAATAGTTCAACAATTACATTAATCATTTCCATGCATATTTTAGAAACAGAGCCTTTGTCAATCAAACGGTCGCAGTGGGCATGCTTGTATTCCTGATACATCTGTAAATTGGCATTTTGTTACTGATCATATAGATAATATGTTGGATTCTTAAACCACTGATTCTGCAGGTGCATAACAATTTTTATAACAAACAAAGAATCAAGGCAGATTTCGTACACAAAAATAAAGATTTTTCGAGAAGTTCGAATAATTTTACCAGTTTGAGTTTTTTAAAGAATAATAAATGGTACATGTGCAGAAATGTTCTAATGTTTTTTTAACGAAAGTTATACACGTTTGAAAGATACATTTTTTTTGATGACATTAACCATATCACCATCATGTTGTGCATATTATTTTAAAGATAGGTAATTGAATATTGATTTTGATTGACACAATTGACGGCCGGTTCACAAAACTGGCCCTCCAATTGTCAAAACAACAGCTGCGTACAGCCACAGATACTATAACTGGCCACGGGTCCTTTAACAAACATCTTTTTGTTATAGGTTTTACGGACAGCCCACTGTGCGAGCCTGCATGGTGGAAGACGAGACAGTAGCCCATGTGCTTCTAGACTGCCCTGAGGTCGCCACATACATGGCCAAGTACTTCGGTAACTCAGGTACCCTCAGAGAGATCACCAGCAACACCAAGGCGTTGCTGGCCTTTTTCGAGGAGTTGGGGTGGATCGAGTAAGTTCCCACCCGTACGCAAAATACACGCTTGGACGTGGAGTTGCGGAAACCAGCCCGTTATACTATACTATTGATTTTGATATAAAAACAAATTGATATTATTTTTAAGATTTCCTCCATATTTGGGAGATAAATAAAGTAGCAGTTAGTGGGTTGGATAATTTTTGCACAACACGGTACAATTGAGCTAATTTCTGGACGCGTCGTAGAGTCAGCTGTCAATTTAGACACGTTCAGAAATTATCTCAATAATGAAAATGGTATGATTAAAAATATATTTTTATTGCGGGATTTAAAAAATATTTTAAAGTTGATCTTTTAGCAAAAAAATATTGCGGGATTTAAAAATCATTTTAAATGCTAAACTTGATCCTTTAGCACCGACGATCAATTTAATTAAACAACATTTCGAATACTTCAGAAAAATCTAGATTTTTTTGTACAAATCAATGAATGGGGTTCGTCATGATTCTTTTATGATTGAAAATTGTGGCAAAAAGAGTTCCAACTATAATTATTATGCCTGTCAAAATTCTGTTAGTACAGTAATAATAATAATAATTTATTTCCTTAGTTTTTTACAGTATGCATTGAATGTGTTTCTATATATTTTAGACAGTAACAAAAGTATGGGCCGCTGTGCCTGAGCTAGGTAAAAACCTGTATTTCAGGTCACAGTCCTCTTTCCTAATCAATGAGCATTAAATTACAATAAGTGGGGCTATTTTAACATTCAAATGATTTGAGGATGTTTGTATGTGTGTGTAGGAAGGTGCGTGTATGTGGTGTGTGTTGTGAGGTCAACAGCAAATATCGAAATATATTTTAGAAATCAGAAATTCATTGTTTGTCTAAAATTATCATTATACCATTCTATAAAGAATTCACTTCTCTATCGTTACCTGTGTTGATAGATAACGATTAAAAAAAACTTGAAAAAAAATTGGGGCAGTTATCTTTGATGTTGACTGTACAATATAAAAAATAATATCAAAAAGAATAAAAATGTGGAATATACCTTCCAGAACTTAATAAAGTAAGGTAGACACGTGGCCATGATGAACAGACAGTATAAGAGAGCGTAGCCGAGGAAGAGCATGAAAAACTTGTAGTTGTAGAAGCAGACGCAGTTGTTGACCCATGGACAGTGATGGTCCATTTTGAGCACGCAGCGTGCGCATATGCTGCAGTGATGCGCGCGGTCCGGCTTTACCAGCACGCATCGGTTACAGTAACGAACTGAACCGGACATTGTTCTGAAATTTGAGTTTTTTGTGTTATTATACCGTCTGATTGTCCTATTTATTGTGGTTGTTACATAATTTTACACCTTCGCGATCCAATGAAATTAAAATTTTCGTGTGGTAATTTCAGTTTCTTTTGCTTGGCAAATGGCAGCCCTAAGTTATACCACGAAGTAAAGAATACCAAGTTAGTCTACATCTCGTAATGTTAAGCTATCACATATTTATAATAAAACAAAGTTTAACCGGATTAAATCGCGTATATTATTTAAATTGGTTTTCCTGACGTTTCGAAAGCTTTGCAGCATTTCAAGTCAGTCATTATCAAGCCCCAAACAGCACGCAACACTGTAAAAGATAATGATATTGTGAGTGATTACTGCGTGCATTGAAACGATTTTAATTAATAATATTGTACGGTAGATTAAAATATTTTTTAGAAATATCTGTAAAGACGCTTGTCATCTTAGTCTAACTGCGACCACGAAATGCTGCAAAGCTTTCGAAACGTCAGGAAAACCAATTTAAATAACATACGCGATTTAATCCGGTTAAACTTTTTTTATTATAATGTGTAGTGATCGCGAAAACCTAAGAAATTATTATCACATATTTATTCTCTTGTAATTACATAATAAGACATCATAATATCAGCATCTGTCGTTATTATTGATGACTTATCAACACAGATCAGCTGGATAACGTTCATTCCTTGCATATAGGCCTCCCTTCGTGGAGAAAAGTCCTGGGCTGTGGCAGAATTCATTGAAAAGATCTGTGTATTGATCCTTGCGGTTGTTTATTGTAGGGCCCATCCCCGTCAGGGTTCATATGGCTAGTTATTTGGAAATTTATTTTAAAATGTCTACTGTCATATTACAGTACTAAATATTTAAATAAATTCAGTATCTTCATTACTATGGGCTGCGTTCAGTTATATCGCTCGATGTCGTCGGACAACGCTCGGAGCATTCTTTGGGCGTTCGTTTGTATGATTATGATCACTCTGACTGTGAGTAACTGAACGACCAAAGTACGATTCGTGCGACGTCGGGCAATATTACTGAACGTAGCCAAGGACAATAACTTTTGAACACGATAACCTAAGACGAGAATTGATTATGAGAAAGATGAAGTGTCATCATGACAAATTCAAACTATTAATTTTCTATTTAAATAGATACATACATGACACTACTATAAGTTTTAGTTTTTTCCAAGAATAGAAATGACAAGACAAAGCCACCGTTTTTTTTTTGCATTTTGTAAATAAATGAAAAATTTACATTATCATTATCAACAATGTTCTTTCTATATCAACAATGATCTTTTTATGTCAACAATGTTCTTTTTATATCAACATATGTAATTATTCTTGGAAAACTGGTTGCAATTTTAAATGAAAGCATTGTATTTTCTTTCTCAATTCTAGCTACACAGAAACAAAGTAGGAACCAACCTTGTCAAAACGGGTATGGTATTGGCAAAGTTTTCTAATATTTCTTTTTTGCTTTCCGTTAGAAAACATTGTGGAAGGAACTTTCTTATTACGTTTGCGATTCTAGAATTGAGAAAAAAAAAACTAAATGAAATAATAATAAAGTAGAGAGAGAGAATGTGGATACTGAGCAGAGCTAGAAGTTTTCAGAGCACGATGAAAAATTTGATAGAGATTGAATGCTGTTGTTTATCGACTTCTCTAGCTATCGATGTTGTAGCACTGTGATTTAATACTCGTTTGCCTAATGTATCATGTAGAGCAAAAACTGATAAACGCAATTACATAGTACCCTTGAATATCGGTAAATGAAGGTTGCACATGGGAAGAAAGTGTGAACAAAGCCAAAATAAAACGACAATGAACAAAATCTAAAATGAACAACATATTATAATATTCGAAACTTCACACAACACTCACACTCAACTCACTCAACACTGTTCAATTTCTTGCTTACATTAAAAAGGTATAGGTTATTGCTTTACAAACATAATTATGAAAAACAATAATTATAGATAAGTATGCATTAATCTATAGTGCCATCATTAGAAAAATTACAATTGTGCCCCGACAACTTCTAGCTGAGTAATATAATCATTCCTAAGACGGAAAGTAGTTTATGGTAAAGTTTGCATCATCGATGTCGCTCGACAAAATGTATGGAAAAACTGTATATTTTTCACAATATCAGGGTTGCTCCCATAATAAAAGTTGTTCATTATGATTCATCCCTTCATGTACTATTCATCCCTTAAAAGGCCCTCAGCCAATAATGTTACATCTTATGTCAATCAATTCAGCCTAACACAGTCTACTGCTGGACATAGGCCTCTCCCTAATTGCGCCAGAACACTCGCTCCTCTGCCTTCCGCATCCAGTCCCCCCCAGCTACATTCATCAGGTCGTCGGTCCGTATGGCTGGGGTGCGCCCTTCACTGCGTTTGCCGATTCGCAGTCTCCACTCAAGGACTAGTTTGCTCCAGCGGCCATCAGTCCTTCGACAGACATGGCCAGCCCACTGCCACTTCAGCTTACTAATCCTACAAGCTATGTTGGTCACTCCGGTTCTTCTCCAGATAATCTCGTTACGGATTTTATCCTTCAAAGAAACTCCAAGCAAGCAACTACATCTTCTATGTATAAACATAATGAAATGTTTAATAATACTATGCTATTAGCCTTTTACCTACACTAGCTCGGAAATGGTATTTACAAAACATAGCTAATCAGTTACTATGTTTTTGTTGTAAAAACGGGTCTCGTACAAACAGTGAAGCAATACCCGCTGGATCTGGAGTTAACACAATAGTAATTACAACCTGTCCCATAAGAGGCAAGTCAGCATAACCCTTGGAGGCTTGAATAAGCGTGGTGTATTACGCATCTTATGAAAGTAGTTTACGCATACACATACACACGCATAAAACACAATAGTACAGTCGACTGCATGACAGTGGTAACACTTCAGTTCGAAAATCGCCCTTACTGCTTACGAAATAAAGATGCTGTCAACGTCAAAGTGTTACCACCGACCTGCGGTCGACCGTACAACACGCGCAATCTGCCTTGGCCGGCAAGAAGTTAGTCACTGCGTATGTTTTCCCCGCCCCTTGCCACCAATGTCACCCATAAAACGATTACTGCGACGGTCTCGTGACAACTTCAGGGCGGCCATCTTATACTGTGCAATGTGCATTATGATCGGCTATTTTTGCTCGTATAGAAAGGTAGGGTCTAGTAAAAGGAGACAGATTGTCTGTCTCTTTTTTTTTAAACCCAGCATCACATAAAACAATTCACTCACATTGCCAGTTCCTAGTGGCATATGCATCAGGTGGACATTTTATGATTGATTGATCTTGAATTTTTACTGTTATTTTCTGTAAACTTTAAAAGCAATCAATATTTGCCTAACTAGGTTACAGTGGTCTTACTAATAACAACAAATAGAGATAAAAATGTTAATAAAAAGATTACCTCGTTACTATGGGGAGATCCTTGGCAAAGTTATCTAATATCGATCGTTGCGAGTCTTCAGATTCCGCGCTCAGTAATTTTTCTAATTCAGCTTCAGGCAATTTGAACTGAAACAAATAAATATACTTTTACTCTAAATTGTTTTTTATGAAACTACAAAGAAGAATTGTCACACTAAATGGCAGTGGGCGGAGCAAATTGCTCGCAGAACGGATGGCCAATGGGGCAGTAAAGTTCTGGAGTGGCGACCGCGTACTGGAAGGCGCAGCGTGGGTAGGGCCCCAACAAGGTGGACTAACGACCAGGTGAAGGTCGCGGGAATCCACTGGATACGGAAAGCGCAGGACCGGTCGTTGTGGCGATGCTTGGGGGAGGTCTATGTGCAGCAGGGGACGTCTTTCGGCTGAAATGACGATGATGAAACTACAAATGATTTGACCTACTGGGACTACTGTCTTGGTTATGTCAAAACTTGTTCGTTCTATAGTAGTCTGTTATTTATTTTTTTATATTGTAGGATGGTGAAACAAGCTAAAGACCCACCTGGTGTTAAGCGGTTACCTTTGCCCATAAAAACTGAAATACCACACAGGCTGTTGCCTAAATGGTACCGCAAGTCGGTAAAGACTTCATTTGGGAGTAGAAAAACTAAAGTGGTCTCAAGTAATAATTAACCAACTAAAACTTTTCTATGCAATAACATAGCAAAAGGCTTATGAAACGATGACTAGGCATTATAAGAAAAACAAGAAATTAAAACAATATCAGCTGTCAGTCATCCTAAATACTCAGAAATTAATCAAAGGCAGTATAATCTAAAATTGCATCCTTATTTGTCAAGAAATAAATGTATTATTGTATTATTCGTATGACAAATTGGGTGGAGGCGCGCAATTTTAGATTAGACGATTTATGACTGCCTCTTTGGTCTAGTGTTTGCAAGCGCGACTGCTGAGCGTGGGGTCCTGGGTTCGATTCCCGGGTCGGGCAAAGTGTTATTGGGTTTTTTGATTAGGAAATTCTCAGTAGCAGCCCGGAGTCTGGATTTGTGCCCGGTAAATGGCAATAGGCTCGCCCCCCATTACATGGGACTATAACATAACTGGCGAAATGTGGGTGTACTATTACACCTCTGCCTACCCCTTCGGGGGAATACAGGTGTGATGTTTTTTTTTTTAAATTGTTTATTCAACGAAAAATTACACATGTTATGTTATATTATGATCTATACCAAGGTAATCTCTGGAATAAGACAGTTTTTGGAAATGGGACAAATCCACTTGTTTACATAGAGATATTGATTTATCATACTTATTATCGGCTTATAAACTACATGGTATTTTAAAAAAAATCTGCTTCACAAGGTAACTGGGATGGGCTATTCAATATGTTTTTGTGCACTGCTACTTAAAACAAAAAAAAACCCAAATCTTCGAAGTATATGTAGTATAAGGATGAATTTTGTTTTTGAAGATGACAAATGAATCAAAATTTCTATGAAGACCTTGACTCATAACAATTATCTTATTATTGAAACACACAATTTATTATTACATTATTTCTCAATTTACCCAACAAATATCCCTTTATAATAGTTCTCTATAGTAAAAAGGAAATTACAATGGAAAGCAGACTTGTTTTTTGTTTCTAAATAACAATATTTTGTGGTTTTCTTCTTCTATTGTGTTGAATGTAAAAAAAAAACAAATAAACAATGTTTTTGAAATGGATTTGTCAATTTGTCATTGAATTTTTCTACTACTTAAAAAACCAATGCAAAGGAAATCATGCTGTCACCTATGTATAAGGAAAATATTAGGAGCAATTAAAAACAGATTTAAAAAAAACACCTGCTAAAATTATTGTTTAACCATTCAATAAATTTAATTTTGGCAAGCTTTAATTGAAGCAATGCAAAAAAACCGGCCAAGTGCGAGTCGGACTCGCGCAGTAAGGGTTCCGTACCTCTCAACGAGCTGATACCCCATAAAAACTGATTTAATTTACGAGAGTTTATCAAAATACATCAACGTACAGTGCGCGAAATCTGAATTTTTGCATGTCTTTCTTACGCAGGTACCACCACATATGTCTATGTTTGTCTTATTTTTAGTATTTGTTGCTAAACTACA
Organism: Asteroscopus sphinx; assembly: GCA_949699075.1. NCBI lineage: Eukaryota > Metazoa > Arthropoda > Insecta > Lepidoptera > Noctuidae > Asteroscopus > Asteroscopus sphinx. The sequence goes on along the minus strand of OX453022.1, from coordinate 10,482,069 downwards.
TAATATGCACTATAATCTGACCAAGTTTGACACTGGTATATATTACGGTTTTGAAGATAGAGCAAAAACAAAAACGTTGAAAAAAATGCATGTTTTTTGAGGTTTCCTGTATGGGGACTCCCTATGGTTTTAGACTTTTTTTTGTTTTTAGTATTTGTCGTGGTACACCTCATAGCAACACATATTCTGAGAAAATTTCAACCGGATACCTATTACCGTTCAAAAGATACAGCCTTGTGACAGACGGACGGACGGACGGACAGCGTAGCGAGAGTAATAGGGTCCCGTTTGTCACCCTTCGGGTACGGAACCCCAAAAAAAGATTTACATAATCTCACTGAAATTATAGTTACCAAAACCAAAATGATTTTGGCTTTTTATGACCCTACCTTTGTGGGGCTTCTAAGGACCCTACCCTTTCCCTCAAAGGGCAAAACTCTAGACTGGTCTTAAAATTAAATGGCAATATATAAAACTAATTATATTATAGCTACTTGTTTTAAAGAATAATTTATTATTTAAGACCTTACTCTTCACCCCTAATAATGGATAGATGAACTCGTTGTGTGCTTTTTTCAATGATAAGCATTTGTCATGTGAAGACTTGAAATCCTACAAATGTTACAGTTTTAACCACACTAAGCTTTAAGCAGTTATGTGTCTAACAATTTTAATAACCACATTTACATAATTATAAAATTGATTATACTATAATTGGTATGTTAAAAGTAATATTGAAAATGTTAGATTATATTAATTTAACAGATTGTTATGCCTTATGTAGGTCAAAGACGTTAATCAGTTAAAACTATAACCATACACTTCAATAAGAAATAGCACACAAATAAGAACTGTTTTTCCTATATATTAGAATAAAGATGACATTGAGTCATAAACCATGATGAGACAGTTGAGAGATTTGCAAGCATGTTTAGTGAAATTTAAGGGTGGTCTGCCACTGGTTTGATTTCTTTTTCAATCTCTCTGTCCAATCCAACAAATTTGAAAAATAAATAAATTTAGTTACACATAATACATTGTATTACTTTTAATTAAATTTTTTGAATTTATTTGACCCATCCATCCAATTTCTTGGATCAAAGTCACATTGGACAAACTTAAATTCCACAGCTGATTTGTTTACTATTAGAGATTCAGTATTTTCTAACAATATCAATATTTGGCAAGGCCTACATTCTTGATAGCACATATGTAGCTTGTTTATAGCCTCCCGCGTCCTACTAGCTTACTTACAACAGGAAACAATAGCAAAACATAAGAAGCTTGCTTCTGTGTACTAAACAACTCAATGACACTCATTTAAGGAAACTAATTTGATTAGAAAGCTTACCTTCTCTGGAATCTGTTTAACTTCTGCGAAAACAGTCTGCCAGTACGACCAGGCGAACATTATCAGTAGAATATGATATAACACCATATAGATACACTGTTGCACCGTACTTTCGATGGTAACTGAAAAAGAATGCAGTGTGTAAATGTCGCAAAATGAATACATAATCTCTCTGTTATTTATCTACTATGTATTCAAATACTAACAAATGCACAATTGGATAACGTAGGCATAATACGACCAAGTTATAATCGACACTATCAACAATACTGGGAGCCACTTGAAAGCTCTCCAGCACCACATATTGCACGTTCTACAACACACACAATATCCGGGGGACGAAACTCTGTTGTTTTGCACTGATGAAGCCATTGTTAATAATATATTAAGAAACTGAAAATATCCATGTTCTCCTCGCAAAAAGGATAATAAAAAGTGACAATTGTGCAACGATTACCAGTTGCAATAAATGAAATTGGTTGACAGCACAGATTGACAAATAATGTTGAGAAACTCACTGTTCAACCAATATTGTCTGTTTTCGTTTAGTCGATTTACTTGGGATGGAATCGATATATAATAAATGTTGCCATACTGTGATCTTTTCGGAAAGTACCGGTGTTTAATCACTAAAATCATAGACAGTCGAATGTAGACAAAATGCCATTGCCAATGCCAACATCTAGATTATTAATGTCAATTTGGGAGTTGATTTCTTTCCGTAGCGTCAAAAATTTTGTTGTTTTGTAATAAAACGAATTCCAGAAAACTTTCATATTCTTAAAGTGTCTTGTTTTAAATCATGGAGGTCAAAGAATGCAACGATTTAGCCGAAGAAGTAATTAATTGCACTGATTCATAAAGTTTGGCAAGTAAATATCGATCCATATTTTTACCGACATGGCGTGTTTCAGAATCAATTCATTGTGGACGATGTGAGTAAAATCATCAAAGAAGCCATTGAAAATTCAATCGGAGGTACCGCCTATCAGCACAACAAAGTTAATCAATGGACTTCGGCTGTTGTGGAGTCTTGTTTGGGTCAATTGACCAAGCTACAAAAACCTTACAAATATATAGGTAAGTTGAAAGTAGGCTTGTATTATAGGCACCTACATGTTCACCGGTGTTTGAAACACATTCTTGCTGATGCAGATTGAGCTGTGCCGGTTTTACTACTCAGCACTTTTCAATGTATATTAAGTGCCAGTGTGGACAATGTTATAAAACTTTGTTTTAATTTTCAGTAACATGCACAATAATGCAAAAGAATGGTGCAGGACTACACACGGCATCTTCTTGTTTTTGGGACAATAATACTGACGGTTCATGCACTGTGCGTTGGGAGAACAAGACTATGTATTGCATTGTCTCTGTATTTGGCCTTGGCATCTAACTCTAATAAAATGCTTTGAATTGTAATAATATAATGTTAATCATACTATTATTCCACATCAGTGATAACCAGTAACTTGTACTGCACATAATTTAAAAAAATATGATGTTACATTTGAGTAAATTGGTAGTAAGCTAAAGAAAACTAATATTTATGCATAAGACATTATTATTAAGTTATCGTAAATTGGTATTGATCAGTTTGAAATAATAATTACAGTCCTTTAATTATGATGGTATTGCAGGATAAAAATTGTAATTTGCTTAAAATAAAACAATACAGCACTTACCTATTTTTTCTCAGTTGTAACAGACTTGTTTTATAGTCATTACTTAATTGTAAGTAACTAGGATATATTTTCGTACACAATAAAGTATATCTAAAAGACTTTCTGTTGATTTTTATTTTAAAATAATTGCCAACAATAGGTACTATCAGCAAACTTTCTAGTGTACCACCACTAAGGCTAAAATCGCTTGCTCTCAGTGTTTGATGACAGCCATAGGTAGGTGTTATGTAGCAGGATTTGTTCAAGGGACTTAGTCGACAAAATGTGTCGCTGGGAAGGATTGTGACTGTACATACATTTAATTGGAAATATGTTGTAGTATGAATTGAAAAAAGCATCTTGGTTGTGTAATATTACCCTTTCCCTGTCCAGTGCCCCAAAATAATTATATATGAGTCACAGGGATTGTTTAACTGTTGTGTGGTCTGCTTTTCGGAAAATGAACATAAGTTCGTTGTGGCGAACTTTGGGGAGCCTTTGTGTAGCAAAGGGCTGGGCAAAACAATATTAGTCTTCCCACAAACAAAGTCAATTTTATTCAGAATCATTTTTGAAACAAATTTTGCGGAATATTAGCATAAAAAAAACTGAACAAAAAACATCTCCACTTTAAAATAATTCCTTTGTTTGGAGGTATAAATACGGTGTAATGTAGAAAAGCACTACATAGCTACCTTGGAATTATTGCTTCAAAAAGAACAAAACAAAGAATATACAATCTCATATCTAGGACACAGTAGTAGTAGAAGAGCTCCTTGAGAATGAGCTCGTCCGGGGAAGTACTACCATCGTAGGTACCTACTACTCCACCAAACAGTGATGCTTGCATTGCTGTGTTCCAGTCAGAAGGGTACGGGTGCCGGTGAAATTACAATCACTAATACTATAATAAAAACACGAAAAATGTAATATTTTGAGGAAAATACTGGAGGGCAAAAGGAGCAGCGGAAGAAGGAAATTAGCCTGGATTGACAACATCAAGGGCTGGACTAACATCCATGACGCTGCCAGTCTATGCAGACTCGCACAAGATAGAAACGAATTCCGTGCGGTGGTCGCTGACATCCGATGAGGATATGGCACAGGCAGAAGGTTTTTTAAGCTATTGCATAGCTTCTATCGCGGGCCTTGAGCGTGGAGACCGAATCCAGAAATTCTGTAACGAAAATAACCTAACACCCCCCACTCCGACCGGCACAGCGGTGATACTTTTTAGTTTTGCCATCTATCGATGAATAGCAGAACTTTTAATGACTTTTTGAAATATCACGCTTGTCTCTTTAGTTCTGCAAATCGCCTCTAGGTGGCATTGGTTGTATCGGCGTTACTGCGCATGCGTAATCCCCCTATTCGCCCCGCAATCTGGTGACTCTTGCCTAGTGATGCGACTCGAGTCCGATTTTGCCATTCGAGTCATTTTACAATTTTACTCGTGTACCACTCGAGTGGTCGAGTCACTCGAGGGGTTCACGAATCACTCAATCACTCGAGTGGTCAAGTCACTCGAGTGGTTCATGAGTCACTCGGTAACTCACCTCACTCACTCATAAACGTCGATAACTCATTCAACACAACAGTTTACTTGAGTTCACTACACGCAACAAGTTCAAACAAGCGTGACAACAACGCACTTTAACTTATCTCTTTTAAAAAGCAGGTTTAAACTTGTTTGTCTCGGAGAATGGTTGGCGAGTGGCTCGAGTGGTGGGCGAGTGACTCGAGTCCGAGTGAACTCGAGTCGATATTTTTTTCACTCGGGTACGTTTTTTTACGATGTCACTCGAGTAAAATTGGACTCGAGTCGCATCACTACTCTTGTCTGCTTAGAGTTTCGGCGTTAGGGCACAGACCAAGTAGAGATGCTACGCATCAGACGACAATCTCCGAACAAGAAATTTGGTCAATAGGGAACCAAAGAGTAACCTCAATAATAGAAAATGACAAGCACAGATAATACATTTTTTTCAACTTCCAACCAAGCAAAAGGTTTTTAAATTTCGGCCTTGGATACAAGGCTTTTGCCTCTTATTCATGCGTAGGTAGGTACCTATACATGCATTGCTAATATTTTATTTTTTATAGTGAAAGTGAAATAAAAACCATTACTTTTACATAAATCTGTTTATTTTTCAATTTTCTCCTATAAACATTGTTTTTTTTTCAGTTATTTCTAATCAGAATAAAATTCTACATTTTCTTGTTTGATTTGCATCTACAGGATCTTCCTAGCCACAGGAGTCATCGTCTTCAGTGTTGAAGGGACTGTTATTTGATTGTACATTACCTGCAAGGAAAATTAAGGCTTTTAACTACTTGGTTTTACATTAATATCTACAATGTTATAATTGCATTTACATAAATCAAACAAAATGAAAGAAAGAAATAAAATAATTATTTTAATCTTGTTACAGGCGAGAGAAAAAATAACACATCAACAATAAAATTAAAAATAATATGCCTGTAAAAGACTAAAAAGGCCCCCATCTCAGCATATGCTACAACACCGAAATGTTGCAGCACTGGTTTTCAGATGGGTCCCGGAATGAACATTATAACCTAGTAATTTAAAGTATAGCCTAGTGGTTGAATACTTGCCATCCTTGCAGGGGGATCTGAGTTCGTACCCGGCCCACACCTCTGGCTTTTCGAATTCAAGTGCGAATGAGAATTTGATTGTCACTTTTTACTTTAACGGTGAACGAAAACATCGTGAGGAAACCTACCCACTTGAGAGTGCTTCATATAGTTCTTGATGGTGTTTAGTCCACCAACCCGCAGTAGGCCAGCGTGGTGAACTCAGGCCTGAATCCTTCTGAGAAGAGGCCCGTGCCCAGAAGTGGAACAGTAACGGGCTGATAATAATGAACCATTTTTTAATAGAAATGTCTTAAGAACTTTACCCTGCCTACCGTCATTCTCAAACATTTCTCAGTTGATTGTGACATTCACACACAGCTTACTTTGTTGAGGCCAACTTATAATATTATTATTCATATTATTTTGTTTTTAAATATAAATGCCATTAAAGAAAATGAAAAAAGCTGTTAATTACCTCATTTAACAAATGATTTCCAACAAAACTGTATGTAGGCGGTGGCATCTCAGTATCTGAAATAATAAAAATTAGTTTTACAACAGCATTAATATTATTAAGATTCCACACCCGAAGGGTCCAAATGGAATCCTATTGCTGTGGCCATGGGCAGATCCAGGATTTGTTTCTGGGAGGGGCACAAGGGCCAGATTGGCAAGGAGTACTTAGAAGTGTCCCCTATAGTATTGCATTATGTGTGATATTTTATGATTTCCAACTTGCGGTAGCATGTAGTATACTTATGTTTGCAAAAAGAAACAAATAATATTCAAGCGGTATTGTATTAATCTCCCAACTCCTAGTTTTATTTGAACCATCTGGTGGGAAGGGCTTGTTTCCCTGTGTATCAATTCATTAAGCTTCGTTTGGCCCGCAGAAGCCTGAAATAATCGTTTTCTGTAGTGTGTACTGCATGCAGATTGAAAAGTTCATTGTCAAATATTACACTTTAACATTGAAATGAAATATATTATTATTTGCTTACCTGATGTGATGATATAACAGTGGCATGATGTGCTAGTGGCTAGTAGTAGGCTTGTTTGTTGGGCAGACGTTAACAATCATTTCGTAACCGTAATTCGAAATGTACGTTTTTATTTAGTTATATTAAACTTTGTAGAAAACTGAATAGTATATTTCAACTTTTAAATGGGATAGGTACATAGTTTAGACTGCCCATTTTACAAAGAGTTAATTACAAAGAGAATTACTTCAATAATTGAGATTATACTTGTATACTCTACACATAGGTATATAACAACAACAAAGAGAATATATCAACAATATAATGAAAGCGCGGGAAACCTTGAATACGGCGGTCGTGTTTTTTCTTTCCAAGTGAATTTTTAATTTCCTAAAATAAGTTTGTTGGGATCTTTTTGTGTAAATACTTAGTTTTTTGTTTATATATTTCTAGTAGTTAGTTTCTTTTAGTGTGTATTAATAGTTGGTAAGTTTTAAATCTTCTAATATGGACCCTCCAGGGGATCCTGGGGGGTCGATATCTCCGGTCATAGCTCACTACGTGACAATTTCGAATAATGAAACCAGTGTTGATACTGATTGTTCAGTATCAACAGTAAATAATAGTAAAAGGAAGAGGGTTTCAGCTCGGCCCAAAATTTGCAAACATTGCAACAAAAAAAGGCGCAAAAATGGCGGCAAAAAGGATTGCAATTGTGCACTAGAGAATCAGGAGATGGAAATTTCTCATTTCGAGAATGGTTCAGACCCCTCACAAAAAACTACTTCTCAGGCATCTAATGAATCAATCATAGTACAAAATAAAATAACATCTCCACAGTCTGCAACTCAGTTGGCTAGGTTGACTTTTAAGTCATCAGATGCTGCTCCATATGTTGTTCATGTGCAACGTGAACAAGTCAATGAAAAAATATTCCTTCATCCCATTTCTTTTGGCCGTTTTTTGAAAAGAAATAATTTTAAAAATGTGATAAATGGTAGTCTGAAAAAAATCGGCAGAAATCGAATTTCATTGGCTTTTTCTCACTATGAAGATGCGAATCTGTTTTTAAATAATAATAAATTAGCTGAAGAAAATTATAAAGTTTTTATCCCTGCTTTCTCCATCACCCGTATGGGTGTTGTAAGAGGCGTTCCTGCCGATTGGTCCGATGAGGAGGTTCAGGAGGCTATTTCTGTCCCCATAGGCTGTGGAGAAATTTTAAAAATTAGGAGGATTAGAAGGAAAGTAATGGTTGATGGTAATAATATATTCAAGAACACGGAAACAATTATAATTACATTTGATGGGCAAGTTCTACCAAAGCGGGTGTTTATGTGTTACACAGCCTTGAGTGTTGAATTATACATTTACCCAACTATTCAGTGTTATAATTGTTGTAGGTATGGTCATGTAAAAAGTCTTTGTAGGTCTAAGCCTAGATGTTTTAAGTGTGGTGATGGACATTCAGGTGAGTCCTGTTCAGTTCAAGATGATGATGTCTCTTGCTGTTTGTGCAGGGGGTCTCATGAAGCTACTAGTAAGAAGTGCCTTGAATTTGAGAGACAGAAATCGATAAAAGAAACAATGTCCAAAAGTTGCATTTCTTATGCAGAAGCATCAAAACTACATCCTTTTGTTTCTAAGAAGTCATATATTGACGCCTTAACTACCACTCATGTGTCAGATAGCTTTACTCCTTCAGTTCCACGGGTTAATCCTACATCTAATCAGTCATATTCATATAAAAAAACCGTTTATACTAAACCTCGTTCACCTACAAAATCCTCTATAGGTTACGATCGTCAATCTCATCATGACCTTATTAAGGACTATAATAACACTTCTTCAGTAAATAATGGCACTGCTCTGATTCCTAAGGACAATCTATCTGAAACTACAAGAGATTTAATCATAGCATTAATTAAGTCTTTGTCACAGTCTAATTTAATTTCACCGTCTCACGTTGCCTCTGCACTCGAAGCAGTTACTTGCACTTCTAATAATAATAATGGACAGTCCAGCCAAGGTAATCCAATGGAATTGCCGAAGTGCAATTTCTAAAAAAACTGAAATAATTTATCTTATAAATAAATATAATCCATTTATTTTTTCTTTACAGGAGACATGGCTTAGTCCGGACTCTTTGTTTAGGATTCCGGGTTATGCATGTCTCAGAGAGGATCGATTTGATAAGTATGGTGGAGTAGCCTTACTCATCAAACATCCTCAATATTTTACTCATTTTTCCATTCCTGCTCATAATAGTGATTTTTCTATTATTGCAGCAGTTGTAAATAAAGTTTGTTATGTTTCTGTATATATTCCTCGACCATCTACTCTGATATTCGATGAAATTGTAAATATTCTTTCCATTCTTCCAAAACCTTTTATACTATTAGGTGATTTTAATTCTCAGCATCAATGTTGGGGTAGTTCCTTGACCAATAGCTATGGGGTTAGTCTTTTGGATCTGATTGACACTCATAATCTTTGCATTCTTAATAATGGTTCTCCAACACGACGCACTGCTCCCAATGAGGAAATAAGTGCTCCTGACTTGTCAATATGCTCTCCCAGTCTTACACCTTATTTATCTTGGGAAGTCTTAACTTCTACTCATGGTAGTGACCATTTTCCAATATTACTTTCATTTCCTTTTTATAATAAGCATTATTCTAAACCTCCTCCACGGTTAAAGTATAGACTTGCAGATGCCAATTGGTCATTGTTTAAGGAGCAGTTGGATTTCAACATTTCGGAACTTCCTGAAATTAAATTTGGTGATGAACACTTATGTGCTGAAGCTTTAGCAAAATTAATAATAAGAACTGCTGATAGTCTTTTTCCTATAAAAAATACAGCTCTAGGTTATATCCCATCCCCTCCATGGTGGGATAGGGATTGTTCAATTGCAGTTAAAAAGAGGAAACAAGCAGAGATTCAATATTATGCCAACACTACAGATGAAAACTTTGATGTTGTATGTTCTGCCATTACTGATACTCGTAAATTATTCAAACAAAAGAAGTTCGAAAGTTGGAGACGTTTTTGTCAGAACATATCACCCAATATTCATCCATCAGTTGTGTGGCGAAACATTCGTAGGTTTAGATCTGCATTTAAGGAGTCTCCCTCATCTTTGCTTCCTTCTTCAATGAAAGACCAATTTTTAGATAAGCTAGCACCTTCGTATGTCCCTGAGGAAATAATTACTTATTCTATACCTCTTTCCGATTATGTTAATCTTGCAGAACTCAATAGTCCATTTTCTCTTGCTGAACTCAAAGGTATTTTGTCCCACCTAAAAGATTCTGCACCTGGAGTTGATGGTATTCCATATTCCTTTATGTCAAATTTAAGCGAAACGTCACTTGACTATTTTTTAAATCTTATAAACTCTATTATGGTCACTGGCAACATTCCCACATCCTGGAAATCCCAAATAGTTTTACCAATTTTGAAACCTGACAAAAGCCCGTCAGATAGTAATGCCTATCGTCCCATTGCACTTTCTTCAGTTTTATTAAAAGTTACAGAGCATTTGGTAAAGAACCGTTTAGAATGGTTTATTGAGAGCAATGATTTATTGAGTGACAGTCAGTTCGGTTTTAGGCGGGGCAAAAGTACTTTAGATAGCTTAAGTATTTTTGTCACGGATATTAGGTTAAGTTTTTCTGTAAATAGTCACCTTATAGCTTCGTTCTTAGATATTACTTCCGCCTATGACAATGTAGTTATTCCGATTTTAAGAAATAAATTACAAAAGTTAAATGTGCCTACAATTCTTTTTAATTTCATTATGAATATTTTATCTGAGCGACGTATTAATGTTTTATTAGAGGATTCTACTTATGAATCTAGATTAGTGTGGAAAGGGCTTCCTCAAGGGTCTGTTTTAAGTCCTATATTGTATAATATATATACATATGATCTCGAATCTTCCCTGGACAGTAAAGTAAAAGTTCTCCAATATGCTGATGACCTGGTTTTATACTGTTCTCATCGCTCTATCGAAACGGCTTGCTCTTCACTGTCTTCTTCTCTTAATCTTTTAAAAACATGGCTTGATCGTAATGGACTAGAGTTATCATCTTCGAAAAGCTCTGCTGTTTTATTTTCACGAAAGCGGCTTCCTCCTCCTTTTTCTATATATTTTGATGGTCAACCGATTCCAGAAAAATCTTCGGTCAAATTTTTAGGAGTTATTTTAGACTCCAGGCTTACTGGTATTCCCCACTGTGAATATATTTTATCTAAATGCGAAAAAAGGTTAAATATGTTAAGATGCCTGGCTGGAGTATGGTGGGGTGCCCATCCTTATTGTTTAAAACTGCTATATAATGCTATAGTTAGAAGCGTATTAGATTATGGGTCTTTTTTGTTAGAACCAGGGAGTATTGTTGCTTTTAAAAAACTTAACAATATACAGTCAAAAGCACTAAGAATAATCACGGGAGCTATGAAATCTAGTCCAATTAATGCCCTTCAACTTGAATGTGTGGATCCTCCTCTTTCACTTCGCCGTCAGTTCCTTTGCGATAAATTTTTATTTCGTTCATTGCAATTTTCTAACCATCCTCTATATACAAAACTTCCATTACTTTTAAATCAAATAAATTCTTCTAATTATTGGTCTCATAAAAATCCACCATGTCTTATTCAGAGTTACAAAAAGTTTATTGCCTTACAGGCTCCAAGCTACAGTTCAAATTTATATCCTCTTTTTTGCAGTAATTATGAATCTCTAGTTTCTATTCCTGACATACATTTTTCCTTGGGTTTAAATAAAGGGGATGATTTTACGAATTTCTTATTTAATTCAATCAAATATAATTATTGGAAAGATTGGCATCATATTTACACTGATGCGTCCAAACACGATGATTCTGGTTGTGTAGGAGTCGGAGTTTTTCATTCTCAATACAATATAGTTCAAAAGGTTAAACTTCCGCCTGAATCATCAGTGTTCACAGGAGAATGCTTTGGTTTATTCAAAGCTGTAGAATATATACACATTATGAAATTAAAAAAGACGGTCATATTTTCAGACGCTTTGAGTGTTTTGCAAGCTCTTAGCAAATTTCCATTAAAATGTAAAACAGTTTATCCCTTGGTAATATCTATAAGAAATCTATTGTACAAATGTTATCAGCAAGGGCTTGTAATCAGCTTTGCATGGATTCCGGGACATAGCAACATTTTGGGCAACACCAGGGCTGACCAGCTTGCCAATGAGGCTGTTGATTGTGGAGATCGTTTTCCGTACATTAATTATTGTCATGATCTTGCAGGTCTCCCCATGACGTTCCTTCGGGAGTCTTGGGGAGACTTATGGTCAGACAGTTCAGTATTAAAAGGTAAATTTTATGCCACCATACAAACGTGTATTCCAAAAAAACCTTGGTTTTTTAAATTAAAGTTAAATAAAACTTCCACCAGTTGTATTATCCGTATGAGACTGGGACATGTTTGTACTCCAGTTCACCTTGCACGGCTTCATATCATAGATAACGATATTTGTGAGTGTGGTGAAAGTGTGGGGGATCTGAACCACATTTTCTTCTCTTGTTCTCTTTATAATCATTCTCCTTTTATGGACTCCTTAAATCGTCATGAAGTTCCTCTTCCTACTTCCATTCTTACTCTTTTAGCATCTAATGATCCTATAATATACAACTGTTTATCTATTTTCATTAATTCTAACTCAATCCGTATTTAGTTCATTATATATTTTATTTGAAAATTTATTCCTTTTCCGATCCTGACCAATTTTTATTTCCAAATTCCGTTCAGATACCATTCTTTATTTATTATAAGTTTCCCCGTTTTTGTTAGTGGCAAATGCGCAAATAGCGACTTGCCAAGAGAGAAAAAAAAAAAAAAAAAAAAAAAAAAAAAAAAAAAAAAAAAACAATATAATATATATAGACCAGAAGGGGAACGCCGAGGGGGACGAAGTAACTGTCAAAATCTATTATTGAACCCATCTAGAATCATAGACATAACGTTGAAAATTTTTGTTCTAAGATTACTACCCGTGCGTTAGGGCACCTCCTCTAAACGTAGTGGTTATATTCTCTTTGACCTCCTCTTTGTATTTACATGAAAAATGCTATGCAATAGCTTTACCTGTGGCTTTACCGCGGTAGTCTCCGAGTGCCACATCTTTTTTTTCATCATGAAGTCTTGTGTGTGGTGATCAACATTTTGCTACAAGAACTACATACAATAATTAATTGATAAATCGCACACCCAGAACAACACTGTATTATGTCGAAAAATCTCAAAATTGAGTTATGTCTATGGAAGAATAGCCAAAAATTTGCCGCGCATACCACGAAGACAGGCGTATTTCTATTTACAAAAATGTCCTACAGATGGCACGCTAACTCTCTATTGGTGAAGACGCGCTGCCAGAATCATACCACGAACACAAAACTATTTCTAGATGCAACTTGTCCGCCTTAGAGAACAGCACCATACCCTTTACGCAACAGTGAATTATTTTGTGATAATGCACTGTTGTTGAATGTAGTACGAAAATTACTCCGAATTATTTAGTTTTAATTCAGTATTGGTGACTGTGCTTATACAACGTATTTGATATTATTTCGAAATAGTACTCTGTTGTTGACGAAGGTATGTCAGATTTTTTGGATTATTCCAAAATGGTTCAGTGTTGTTCGTAAAAGGTGAATATCTGTGAAATGATGCACTATTGATGGTAAATATAAATGATGTCCTAATTTTATTAAAAAAACATAATAAATATTTTTTTTTTACGCAGAACTGTTACTTGAATTATATTTAAAAGAAATGTATTTACAATTTATGTTGTTCTTTATTTACAAGAAGATTAATCATCTTTTTTTGAGATAATGCACTATTGTTGAATTTGAAAAATTTGTAATTGTTATTTGGCAGATGATGAGGGGTTGTGGTCTCCTGTTAATTAAAAAGGCAATGCAAGCAACCACAGTAGAAACCTGACCTTCTGTTCAACAAAACAGCGTGGAAAAGGATAACTATTGTAGCATCAACCGATGAAAGATCAGCGTTGACAGCATCAGCCGATGAAGAACATTTTACTCTGATACACTTTTTCTGCCTTTTAAACAAATACCTTGGCCTCTTTTAATCCCTAGAAGATTATCTTCTTCTTCCTCTTCGAACTCCTCGTCAGACTCCAGCTCGCCATCGTCAAGCTCCAGCAGCTCAAGTAGTTCATCTGATAAAGAATCTAATAGAGCGGGTCATTCTACAGCGAATACTCAAGGAGATTCCAATTCTACTCCGACAAACGCACCATCAACTTCCTCTGCCATTGATACTGCTCCATGAAATCCTGCTGGCTAGAAGTGTAAGATTGCTAAGAAAATTATTTTATTATTTTAACGCATTTTACGCATGCGAAGCGAATTCTAAAGATATAAATTGTGGAAAGAAAAAATCGCTCACGAACAGGATTCGAACCTGCGACTCCTGGCTCAGTACGCCAGTGCTTTAGCCACTAAGCTACCGTGAACACTGCTCGTGGTATCGAAATTATCCTCCACTGTACGTCTTTGGGTGACGTCAGCGCTAAAAGCGTATGTTTCTTTAACAAACCTTACAAAACTGATCGCTGAGTGTCAAATCCGGATTACTATTTTGAAATAAATAACAACAGGATTAGGGCATGTAAAGAGTTTTTAAGGCTACTCTGAAAATCTGTGATAGATATGATATTAAGTAGGTCTTAAAAGAACATGGACAAGACAAAGGTTATGTCGAATTGCTTTCTTAAACATAAGAGAATCTACACTCGAAGTTGTTGACGATTACCGAAAAAACACATAGGACAAACTGTCCAGTTAGGTAGGTAGGTCCAACTTCGAGAAAGAGGTCAATTGTCGAATCCAACCCAGTTGGGCAGCGTTCGGGAAGCTACGCAATATCTTCTCGTTCAAAATACCGCAGTGTCTCAAGACGAAAGTCTTTGATCAGTGTGTATTGCCAGTATTTACTTACGGCACTGAAACGTGGTTGCTCACAATGGGCCTGATAAGAATGCTCAAAGTCACTCAAAGGGAGAGGGCTATGCTCGGAGTGTCTCTGCGTGATCGAATCAGAAGTGAGGAGATTGCAGGAGTACGAAGGTAACCGACATAGCCCGAAGAATTGCCAAACTTAAGTGGTAGTGGGCAGGGCACATTGCTCACAGAACCGATGACCGATGGGGCTATGAAGTTCTGGAGTGGCGACCGCGTACTGGAAAGCGCATCATGGGTAGGCCCCCACAAGGTGAACTGACGTCCTGGTGAAGGTCGCGGGAATTCGCTGGATGCATAAAGCGTAGGACCGGTCGTTGTGGCGATGCTTGGGGAGGCCTATGTTCAGCAGTGGACGTCTTCCGGCTGAAATTATGATATTAAGACGGCGGTTTCAAAGAAAACAGATAGTGGTTTTATGAAATCTGATGCACGCCAATCACCGCAAAATAGACTCTGAAATAAAAGATAGTGTGACTAATTTCATAAATTCTGTTCCTAGAATAGAGTATCATTACCTAAGAACTCAAACTACAAGAGAATACTTCTCAAGTGATAAATTAGGCCGTTATTGTATATTGAATCTCAGTAAAAAACAGTAGAATAATAGTGCATTATTTCAGAATCAATCAGTAAAAAGCACGTAACTCGAAATAATTGTTTTTTATTTTGTTCAGTCATTTCACAACAGTGAATTAAGTAAAAAAATGCATTATTTGGCTTTATTAACGCGTTTTGAATCGACTGAACTACATAATGTTGATACGCATTGGATTCTTCACATGCAATGTTCAAAACATTTGCAATAACTTTGACGTAACATGAGATAACGGTTTTTCGTCGATTCTGAAAAATGAGCTATTTTGACTTAGTGCAGTATTGTTCTGGGGGTGCGAAATGATAGAGTAACAAACAGAAATTTCTGTGGTGACAAACTTTATTGCCACAACAAGACATTAAGATATTGTTATTGACACTCAGGATGATGCTATTAGCCATTCTTTTGGCAGACGTCTGACAAACTGACAATACCTAAGTACCGGTGGAGAGGAGGTAGTCTTATTATAACTTATCTACTTTTTTACAACGGAGGGCAAACTAGCTAGCGGATCACCTGATGGTAAGCAATAACCGCCGCCCATGGACATCCACAACATCAGGGGAGTCGCCGATGCGTTGCCGACCTTTTAAAAAGACTTGTAGGTACTTTCCACCGATCGAAGCGAGGTCTCCGAGTTAACTAGGCCATTCAGTACTTTGTCTGTCTGTGTCTGTCTGTCTGTGAGACCCTTATAACTACCAATCCGAATAATAGAATTACTTCAAAATCTCATATAGGTCAATGATTTGTACTTAAAATTATATTAATTAAAAATAAATTGAAGGAGGTAGTGTCCAAGTCCATACATGCAGAGACAGCAAATTTTTTGTTGCATCGTGGAAAAGAACTTTTTAAATAGAGTTTTAAACTAATTTTAGAAATATTTTGGTGGCATTTAAAGTCGCTGTTTTAGACCTAGGTATTTTGTGCCGTGGCCTAACTGAAAAACGACTCCACGTCAAAAGTTGTAGGTAACTTATGGATGATTTCAGTAATGTTCTGTATTTAAACAACAAAAACTGAAACTTAATCATTACTTTATTATTTTTAACGCATTTACGCATTCCGAAGCGAAATCTAAAAATATAAATTGTGGAAAGAAAAGATCGCTCAGGAGCAGGATTCGAACCTGCGACTCCTGGCTCAGTACGCGTACGCCAGTGCTTTAGCCACTAAGCTACCGTGAACATTTAACAATTATCAGTAAGAAAAAAAGTTGTACCTAAGCAATAAAAGCAAAAACATTTTCTCACTATCACCAGTAATCTGTGCTAGCACTTTCAGGGCCAGTCTTTGAACTCTGCTGTACATTCAAGCGTCAATATTCAACAAAAATAAGATTCGTACAATGTAACACCATTTTCACAGTCTTCCAACTGCATAATGTTTTATTTGAAAGAAATGTGTCGATTTAGTCGGTCAGTCAGTACTCAGTAGTTTAGGTCTCTGTGCGGGTAGGTATTAAAAATGTGAAAATTATGGATGTCTGCTTGTTTATTGAGTTGTTTGTCCTTCAATCATGTTGAAACGGCTGAACGGATTTGCATGAAATTTGGTATATACATAGATAGACCATATCCTGGATTAACACATGGGATACTTTTTATCGATATACCTACCTACCATGGGATCAAAGCCGCGAACGTCGGCTAGTAATCGAAGTATTTCGATTTTACGGTCTCATTTCCCTAAAGATTGTTAATGTCAAACCAAAGTAACTTATGAAGAATTATTTCTTGATAAAAATGGTATACCTACCTAATAACGTAATTTTTAAAGGAACATTGAAAACGATAAATAACAAAATAGGTATGTTACTACAGCGCACAGTATAGGCAGCAGGTTCTCTACTAACTAGAGACTGCTTCCTGCAATAACTTCCAAGGCAATACATACAATACCAAAATGTTTATTAAATAGCAAGGAAGCGTAAAGCTACATCAGCATGTAAGTTAATCATACATTTTAGAAAAACTTTAATAAGATCCAGCCGAGCCGATTATTAATAACTGTACAGTTATTAAAACCACGCTGTTAGGGATAATTTAAATGTTGGCGCGCTAGCTACATCTCTACATATTTGTGTCACGTGATCGTCATCGATCCAATGGTTGAACGCTTCTCGGGTCCATTCAACTCGGCTCGGCCATCGCCGGGGAGAGGGACACTTCACAACACCGATTCTATTCATACATAGGAAATATTTATATATTGCTGTCTCTTTCGCTCGTATTGAGAAATAATTAAATGAATGGTGAACGAGCGAAACGGGAATATGTTCGAGTGGAAATTATTGAAAGCTGGGCCAGGCCAGTCGCCGTGTAGAATTTTTTGATGTGGGTGTTGTGTCTTGGGACGTCAAACGCTTCAATGATTATTATTTCCAAGTGGACATTAATTTTAGTGTAAATCGACATTTGACTATTCGTTTATTGTAAAAAGTGTATTTGGAGAACAACTGTACATTTTGCTTTGTGTTTGTGAGCCATCTAATCTGGTGACGGCAGATAATAAACTGGAGGGGGGCTGCTAAAATACTACGTTAGGATAGTAACAACGTTTTACAACTCGAGAGCGCTCATAAAATTTCTCATCTCGGTGCGGGCGAGTCGGACTTCCATTTTGTTTTATTATGTGGTTTGGTTGTTTACACTGTGCGTCGCGTTGTGGACAATGGAAAGCGACGGTGAGTATCGCAGCCAGTATAGTATGAGTAGAAATTAAACATGATGTCTGCGCATGTAGGGCGCACATGACAATAAACATGCAACAGTGAATAAATTATGGTATTCGATTTTGTGCATCGTGTGGCGCAGCCGTGGTGGTGGCAGGTCTCATTAGTCATAGCGAGGAGCACGCGCCGGCAGCGGCGGCGACTGCCGAGCTAGGTACGCGGCACACTCGTTCCGTTGGGCTAATTGATTTCAGTTAAATCTGTAAGCATGCGCCGATCGTGTGCAGCACGCCTATGTAGGTACGTAGCGGGCGCGTTTACATCGTCCTTATCAGCTGATTACACTCCACCACCACCAGTGCAGTGGCTGCCTTGCACCACCAATGTTTTTATTAAACGTACACAGCCACGGATACTGTGGCGCTAATCCACAGAACATAATTACCTACTCTAGGTGTAAATGTGATAATCATTTAGCCACAACTTCAAACGTGAGTGCCTACCTTACCTACACACAGATTTTTAAGATGTATTTTTAGTGTCAACGAAAGTCTTTATCAATGCATGTACATAAAAGTATATTTTTATCATTCATCAACTCTACAATTTTACTAATGAACAGATTGCTTTATTATAACAAGGCAGCAACAAAACAAATAAAAATATATCCACCTTTATGTAGTTACAACTGCAAAATATAGGGACAATAATAAAATAATAAGTAACAGATTGTGGTGGATCACTATCTCAAACACAATGTACGGGTGTTTTATGAATAGCCCAGTACCTACAGGAGCGTTGAGAAATCAAAATTTTGTTATTCTATCAAAATGTAAAAAAATGCATATCAATGCACTTCATTGCATAACATTGTAGGTAATTTTAATAGTAATTTTTTTATTAACTTTGCGCTAATTTTTGTCTGATTTTTTATTCATTTTCCTTCCTTATTTTTACATTGTCAATGATATATAGATTTCATGAAAATATATATGTTTTTACTTAGATTAAGGTGTCATTTAAATGTAAATAAAATAATTATGTCCTATAAATAGGTAGGTATGTATTAAATAATATGAATATGATCTGTACATTCTACACCAAAATACGTATTTGAATTATTTATCAGGAAGGGAAAATGTGACATGAAAAACGTAAAATGTACCTAACTAGATATGTTCCAATATTTAAATGATAGACTAAAATTAAATATAGAATGTCAGACTTTATAATCCAGCCAGCAACACACTATGCCATAATCTCAACCTTTTTGTTCCATTAACTGTAAAAAAAGATGCTAGACATGACAGATGAGCTAATACATGCAGTTATATTGCTCTTACAGGTGGAAGGTGAATAGGTAAAAGTGACACAGATAATTGCTAGGCACTCATATGACTCGTACTCGAGCTATATTTTGTATACCAATACAAATGTACCTGCATACACAGAATTATAACACATATGTCTATGCCTGCATAGGTACATAATCTGAAGTATATCATCTCAGCTTACATGCATTATATTGAGAACCGTTGCCCAAGGCCATTGTGGCTTGGGCCTTCGGACATGTTCAAACATGTCCAATCCAATATGCATAAATAGGTTGTTAAACGAATATGAGGCCAATACAACCAGTGGTTTAAGCTGGTTCGTTGAATTAAGGATTCAATGTCTTTTAAATGTTTGTGTTTTAAGGAATATTAATTGTATGTTTTAATAGTAGTAAACATGGGATATTTAACATTACATTGATAAAATTCATTATTCTTGTCAATCTGGTAATAAATATAAAAGTCTACTAATCTAAGTTCTGTTGTTACTCTATGGTTTCTTCTATATGACCTACCTCAATTAGAAAAAAATCTTGGACTTAAAAAAAATAAAAGAAAAAACCCAGGTAAAAAAAATTGTATTCTTAGAATTTTTCGACCTTTTTTGCTTACCTTACTTACTTCTGTAATCTAATTTGAATAGAGTTCTTCTTTTTAAAGAAAAAACGAAAAGTATACAACGTGTTATTGAAATAACTGAAAACCTCTTAGAGGGTCATTGTACTCATTAGTATGAACAACTTTTACTATGGGACAAATCCTGAAATCGCGAAAAAAAATAGTTGTGAATCAACAAAATGTAGTCCTTTAATAAAAGTTCATCATTCTGATGAGTACATTAACCCTTATGAGGTTTTCAGTTATTTCAATAATACATTGTAGATAGAACCCTATTTGTAGTAAATATTGTTGTGTTTTTTTCATAAACTATAATAATATAATAGCTTAAGACATTTTATTATTTTGTGACATTTCGAGTTGTATGATAATAATTAAATAATGTTTACTAGCATATTGATTCATATTTCTCATTTAGACTTTAAATACACATTTGTACGCCTGCTGGCTGGCATAACATAGCGGATTCTTTATTGTATTTAAGAACTTTTTTTTTTGTTCCTATGTTACAAAAATGAATAAATAACTTGGTAGGTAATAGATTCATAACGTAGACAGAGAATACAATAGACAAGTCCTCAGCGTATGCCGTATGAGATAGAGATAGTTCGATTTATTTTCAACAAGTTATGAAATTATCGACTTTTTAGATGAAGTTATGAATAAATTTTGCTTATTATTGACAGAAAACAGCCTTGAGTACAATAATCCTTTGATTTACTTGCTGTAATAGATAAAAAATGTTACTTACCAATGTAAGGTTATGTTTGGTAGATTTCGTTCACTACGGCTTTTACAGCCATATATACAGCAATTCACTATCACTACACACTAAATATTACCTTTTGGAATATCAATAAAGTCACAAATCACACAAAATAGGCGTTTTACAGTTTTTATCAACGAAAATCTTTTGACACCACAACTTGTTTGCCATCAATGACTAGTGATGGCAAACAACAAAAACCGATACGCAAATAGAGACAGAAAAAAAATGCTATATCCTGCTCACACTCATACATTTTGACATATGTGTCATCTCACTTTCTCAATTAAGAGCATGTCTACCTTTATTCTCTGTCTACGATTCATAATATCGGTACGGTCAGCTTCATAAAAATGGTGTCGAAATAGAAAATTTACAAACATTATTTTGTCTAGAGACTAGATGGCGCATATAATAGATATATTATAGATCACTGGTGTAAAGGCAACGTGTAAAGGTAATTTATATTCTCAGTGGAACTAAATAGTATTAGGTAATTATTAGATCCACATTCATGTTTTTTTTACTAGGTAGTGGTGTAACATTATAGTTATGCCCTCGGACAAATAAAAAAGGCGGACGGAATCTCGTTAAACAATAAGTTTAAATTGCTTTCGAATATATAGTGGGTTTAGGAAAAAATTTAGTGCTTCTCTCTCTGTGTAGTGAGATTCCGTCAGCCTTTTTTTATTTATCCGAGTTTATGCCTAATTAGTATTCTAAACCTGTACACCGACGTCTAGTAAAAACTGCGGTACCTATGGATACACGTACACCTCTATCGAGCTGAATATACATATAATTAATTTATTTAGGTACCTAAGTACCTATATAAATAAATAATTCTATTCTATATTGTCCTCCATGTAGTTACACCACATTTATTTTAACTACATGAGACAGTTACCCGAATCGGCAGGAAACGCATTTATTTATTTTGGAAAAAGAGGTAAGGTCTTTTGAATGAAGAAGAAAGAAAGAAACATTTATTTGACACAAAGCACATAGATACACAGACACAATTCAACAGGAACACAATTAAATATACAAAAAACGAATCATCGATGCTGTGTGTCTAGCGATTGTGCCAAAAAGGTCCAGTTCAGCATAAATGCCAGGCAACAAGTGCTCTTTTCAAGTCCCTTATGTCACTGTGACCTAAAAGATCTATTGTAACGCCTCTAATAGTAGACTACAGCACCTCTCCAAGCCGCAGGCCAACCATAAAGTCGACTTTGCCTTGGGGTTTGAGGATCTGATCTCATCAGCTGAGATTGAGTGGCCTCCAAGATGCTGGCTTCTAATGTGGTGCACTGCATCACATTCGCATAGGATATGAATGGACGTTTCGTCCTTTTCGCGACAAAATCTGCAAACTGTGATATCTGTGAGGCCCATCCTGTGTAGATGTTTGTTCAGTTTACAGTGCCCTGTCAGGGTTCTAATCAGGATCCTTATATGGTTTCTGTTAAGCGAAAGCGCTTCTCGCGATCTTGAGGAAACGCGATCTTAGCTGCTCAAACGTTTTTCATTTATCTCATAAATAACGCCATAAAAGGTCACGCGAAGGCTGATAATTCCGTAATTAATTAGCTTGTTTTCGTTTATTTTACTACACGCCGCCTACACACGTTGTATTTTAATCCGTAAGCAAACCGATTTACCCTCGTATACCTACCATACTTTTTCGTAGGAGTAGTCCATAGTAAACAGCCTTCGAGTAGTAAGGAAAATATTGCTCACGTAATACTGTTCAATGACGATACTGACTGAACTTTTGCTGAATTTAGCAATAAATCGTGACATAATAGTCATTAGGGGCGCCTTGGCGTCGGAAACGCCCTCTGAGGGTGGGTGCCGACGCCCGAAAAAATATTTTACTCAGTTCAAATGATGCATTCATCATTGTAGAGTCCGCACCAATCTTTATGGCGCCTTTGAATACGCCGCATAAAGCTAACAAAACAAACTACAAAAGCAGTAACATTTAGAGTGTGCGAATGTCAATCGGGGTAGGTACAGGGCGCTGCGCGGCGCTAATTTCATAAAAAGATTGTTGCTTACTGAACCTACCTGTAATTGTACTGTATAACGCCGCCATCGGGCGTTGTGTGTAGCAGCCATTACCAAACCTACACCACTGGGGGGTGCTGAAATCTCTAGGGGGCGGCGACTGAGCTGGGTTCGCACCTCGGCACCAAATAAATTAGAGACGGCCCTGGCAACGGAAGCGCTCGGAAGTTGCCTTATATCGTTTACTCCTCTTATTTCTACTAGCAACTCTAAATAGCAAGGCACTACCGACGCTCCGCGTTATCACCTCTCCGCCTCTCCCATGCGCTTTTTCCGTAACTTAGCCTCAGGCGTATCCGTTGGCGTTTGCGATCATTAATATACTATACGCGCCTATGTGGATCAATTTTATTGAAACTTGTATTGCATTTAACACGAGTAAGATTTAATATCGCCTTTTATGTTAAATGAAATACTTGCACATTCAGTCGGTTTCGTGGACATACCACATATGCATAAAAGATTAAACAAAAGATAGAGACCTCTTATCCCCGGGTTATTGATCCGATCCAAATCTATTTTGAATCAACTTAAAATAGCGAACTCCTGCAAATGCATTTGTAGGAAAAAAGTAAAAAAATACAGCTCACACCAATTAAAAATACTGTGTAGGTATGACTGTATAGTTTTATCACTGCATATGCTGCTCTACGTGTAATAAAGCATTCTTAGTGAATATAATACGTACGTACTACCGCTCAGTAGGTATTTTATCATAGGTAGTTTGATTATATTACTCATCACCGGTTTTTCATAATTTTTTGTTCGACCCAGCTATATAACTAGTTTTGTTGTACTATCATAAATTGATGTCTACTTAGAACTTGGGACTTAACATAGCAATTAGGAAAAAATAATCAAATGATTCACATCCTAAATAGAGCTAATTTATGTACCTACCAAACTATGTCTAATTGATTTTGCGCTTAGACGTGTTACTTATGTTATTCTAGACTGAATCCGAACATATACGGCAAGCTTTCTGCAGATAACAAAGGTCAAAGTGGTCCAATTGAGTATTTTCTACGTGTTTTATATGTAAACTTGGCAAAACAATATATATTAGAATCAGATAATTATTCCGCACCCGCATCTCAGGTTGTTTTATTGCTTCGCCCTTCCCTACCTACCTACATTGTTTTCAAGGGTTTCCTCTACTGCATTTCTTGGCTTACACGGCTTTTACTTAAACAGACAACAGGCAGGTATACCGAGAGGGTGGGTTCATTAGGGACTTGACCCTATGAAATCACGGACCGTAACTTCGCCAAATATCAGGGAACTGCAATGCACCAGTAAATCTTGCCTCACTAATTTCCTTTGTTTGGGGTCAGCTTGATTTAAAATGCGAAAGTTCCACGTTTTCACGAACATTATCTTACGTTGTATTTTATATTTTTATTAACTTCACTTTAAAACCATTTCGTTGTCCAATTGGAACTGTCCGACGGCCTGACTACTTTAGGAATTAGATTAAAAATAAAACCACCTGGAAAACTCGGACGCTCGCAGAATTAGGACGGAGCCGGTCGAATCGCAACCAAATTACATTCGTAATTTCATCATGAGAGAGGCTAAGCTAAGAGGGAGGCACTTCATTCCGTCTAGCTTAAATACACGGGCTGGCAGGTTTTATGACTCACTTACTGTGATTCAGTTTGTCGAAATCGTGCACTCTGTTACACTCTCTATTGTTCACGTGACAAAGTGTGTTTTCGTTCAAAATCGTTTAGCGGTTAATTCTGGATATTAATATTGTTGTCATGAGCATAAACTCGTAGGTATCTTGGGCTTTTTACATTTTCGTATCATGCTTCAATAGGGCCATAATTTCATCATTAGGGTTGCCATGCCAGGTAGAAAGATACAGCCATAACGACTCGACCGGTACAATAAGAATGACTGTTATACTGTACATTACGAGTACATTATAGTCTGTTATAGTATTGTACGAATCTTCAAGAGCGTTAATAGCAAATGTAATAAGCAGCTACCAAATTACGAATCCAGAACTGTTTGTGATATCCGCACTGATGGACGCCGGATATCTCCAAAACTAGGACAACTTCTGAGACGGCCGGCAACCCTAGATATCGAGATACAGTGTATAGTGCAGAGCTGACCACGAGACGCGTAATGAATACATACATTAAGTGATTCAGCAGGTATTAACTATATGTATATCGATAGGACGGAACGGATGGCCGATGGGGCCAAAAAGTTATGGAGTGGCGACCGCGTACTGGAAGGCGTAGCATGGGTAGGCCCCCACAAGGTGAACCGACGACTTGGTGAAGGTCGCGGGAATCCGCTGGATGCGGAAAGCGCAGGACCGGTCGTTGAGGCGATGCTTGGGGGAGGCCTATGTCCAGTAGTGGACGTCTTTCGGCTGAAATGATAATGATATCGATTGGTCCTTCGCAAGAGCCAATAACTTAGTAGGAGAGGAATTTACATAATCAGCCCATTACTGTCCTATTGCTGCAGCCTCTTCTAATTCATTATGAGAAAAGTTAAGCCGCTAGGTCTTAGTTGGTTGGTACCACGCTGGCCTAGTGCGGGTTGGCGGATTACACACATAATCGAGAATTGTATGGAGCATTTTTAGATGTGCTGGGAAAAAGTCGTGAGTGATACGACTTTTTCCTTCGCCATTAGAGTAGCTTAGGTTTACATTCAGAGACGAATCTAAGCGTGCACATCTTTGTACATGCTTATTTTTCTATAAATGTATTTGAAATATGATAGGCTTTGTAGTGTACCTTGGAGTACGGAGTACCAACTGTTACGCTAGTGACCCCAAAAAGAAGGGTTAGACAGAGGGCCGTCTTGTCTGGCGCCTGGGTGCGAACCAGTGGTGCAAAGTTAGGCGATTTTTCGCCTTTTAGGATATCTTGAAGGGTGTCGGGGCGACCAAAAATTGCTATTGGCGACTGGTCGTCATTTAGGCTACTTCAGAAAAACGAGTGTGCCCACATTGTGTGTACTCTTTTGTGCCTAACTGTATAAGAAACGTTTTTTTCGGGTTTATCTTCTTGCTTAAATAAAAATAAACAATAGTAAAAAATTGCCTTTGTAGGATACCCGACTTTCAATTAGGCGATTTTAGGCTACAACACTGAAAAAACATTGGCGAATTTAGGCTACTTGGCGCCACATTTTTGGCAACTAGGACCGGGCTTGACTTGGCAATACTGGTGCAAATCCAGCTCAGTGGCCTGATTCACAAACGTTCGAAAAGTTTCCGTTTCCGAAGTGAAATTTGACCGGCAAACGAAACAAAACGACAACTCCCTGCGACCACGAATGATTCAAAGCATTCGAAACATCAGGAAAAGCAATGTATAATAATACGCGATGTAATCCGGTCAAACTTGCTTTATTACGAAAAAAAAAACGATTTGAGAATGGAACGCATTCGGAAACGCTATTCATAGTTCTTTAATTTTACATCGAGTGCTTTCCGACAACAAATGGCTCACGGGAAAGTTTCCATGAATTTCGCGTTGCGTTTCCGAATCCGTTCAGTTCTCAAATGGTTTTGTTTCTTAATAAAACAAATTTAACCGAATTACATCGTGTATTATTATTAAAATTGGTTTTCCTGACGTTTCGAATGCTTTGCAGCGTTCATGGTCGCAGGAAGAGGTCGTTTTGTTTTATTTGCCGGTCAAATTTCACTTCGGAAACGGAAACTTTTCGAACGTTTGTGAATCAGGCCACAGGTAACCTAACCTAACCATTTAAGCACACCATGGTAAAATATTTAAATTGTCTTAATTTAGCATCGTATTCTAGTGTTAGACAAAGGCCTACCTACTCTATGAATTTTTGCCCTCTGTCAGGGAAACAGAAAAATCGAAATCGTCAAGAATTTTTACTAATAAATTAAAAATGATAATGAATGAACATCGAGACAAAATGTCAGGTTTACTAAAAAGTCCTATAGAGGCCTATGTCCAGCAGTGGACGTCTTTCGGCTGAAATGATGACTAAAAAGTCAAGTGGTATTTTGACAGGAAATCTTATTTAACCACAGAATTTAACCCGTAGATTTAAACTGAATTTAACCCTACTCGTGTCATCCTATAGTATGCAAGGACCTACGAGAAATCGGTCCACGAACTGTCGGAACAAGAATTATTCTTGGTATTCCAGTACTTATACTATTGTAGTCTTTGGTGCTTGGTCTGATGGCTGATGATGTAAGCACGTGCAATGCTTGCAGTACCTACTAACGTACTTAGCTACTTTTAACCAAAATTATTATGCGAATATTGCCCATAGCATTAATACAACATTCTGTTTAGAACTTTAGATAGATCAACAAACTACTGTTTGAAGAAATGTAGGTCACTTCGAAAGTTATAGTTTGATTCGAAGTTTATTTGGACTATGGGTAAAGTATTGCATTTTAGTATTTCGTTTCGTAATAAATTCTTTTACTGAAGAGCTGGAGCCAAAACTCCTGCTGTTTTAATTGATGAAGGCATTAAAACTGATAGGTAGAAATTAGATTTTGTTATAAAATTTAAGCGAGTTTCCTTGTATTATCATTAACTGACTAGATAGTCGTCAAAGATTATGTTGATACACCTAGATATTATGATATCCAGCTTTTAAGGAATCTAGCTATAAAAAGAATAAGAACACCAAAATTCTAGACTACATACATCAAGGCTGACTATGGCTAAAATATTGTTGGTTATCTCAGTTTTTGTTATGCTGTGGCTGTGTTTGTTTGATGTGCAGAGTCCAATGCTATATGACCATGACCATCGATACCTATCTGATAGATAACTAAGATTATCCGATGTTATGAGTAATACGTCAAATTACATTTTAATATACATAAAAATCTGTTGGTCCAATCGATAAAAAATCGATAAAATGTAGGGACCACCTGATATTTTTTACGCGATTTCAGGGTTGGTTCCATAGTACAAGTTGTTCATAATAATGAGTACAATGACCCCTTTTCGGGAAAGAAGCGATTAAAATTTCAGCATGTATATATTACAACAATATTTACTACCATTGTCTACATGTACGCAGTCACATTTCACCAAACGTTGATGTTATAGTTTGCTCCTTTATCCAATCTGTTTTTACAAATGAAGCAATGGATGTTACAATCAACCAGCGTGAATCATCGCGTACAATAACACTCAACTTTGTTTTTTTTGTGCAGGCATGCGTTACGCGCGCGATGAGTGACCGGTGGTAGCGGGAGGCGGTGATGCAGCGAGCGCACGCGGGCGGCGCCCCGCACTCGCAGGCCTCCGCCACCGCTCACCCGCACGCTCGCTCACACAACTCTTACGCAGACATTGATGATCAGGTAATGACAACTAAAATGTTAACTACAAAAGGCCCATTCAATACACGATAGCAAGGGGGGTTTTTTTTATTCGATTATCACTTGCTTTAATGGTGAAGGAAAACATCGTGAGGAAACCTGCACACCTGAGAGTGCTCCATACAGTTCTCAATGGTGTGTGTAGTCCACCAAACCGCACTAGGCCAGCGTGGTGGACTAAGGTCTTAGCCTTCTCGAAATTAGAAGAGGCCCGTGTCCAGCAATGGGACATTAATGGGCTGGTTATGTTATGTCAAGGGGCCGTGCTATAAAGTGTTAGAGCTATAATTGTTCTGTTGTGAGAAAGGGATAAAGCTAGACAGGACTAATAGCGCCGTCCATCTTTCCCAACGGAACCATGATAGCTTTAACAAGGAAGCTTTGCAAGCTTTTTTTTGTATGACTCAAGCTCAAGAATGCAGACGTCAATGAATAAAACAAACGTTTCATAGTTTGGCTGTCTAAACACATGAGAAAGGTTCTCTAAATCTCGTCTTTCCCTTAATATAAAGAAAGGATGTGTGAATAATTCTACTAGTGAGATAACCACAAACACGTTGCTAACTTCGATCAACAAATGAAGGTTGCTAAGGACAACATTAAATTCTTCTTCACGTTGTGCTGCTAAATTCACATCAGATCAGAATCCAGTCTTCTTAAAAATCTTCATTTAATTTCACCTTTGTGTTATGCACTTTTGAGAGCGTGATTGTTAATGACCTTTTTTAAGGAGTGGGCCTTTTGTAATACACGTGCACTTTTGACAAAAGGTAGTGTTTATTGTCCACTTTTTTTTGGGATCATCCATATCTTTTGTTGAACCCTTCTTAAGAACAAGATATTTCGAAAAAAAATGGGGTGTGCCCACACGGGAGAAGGGATTTGAAAATGATCCGATCAATGGTGCACCTTGGTCTCCCTTCAATTATTTTTAGATGTTAGAATTTTCGAGCATTTTGTTTATAAGTAAGTTAGAAAGAAGACAACTTAATTTTGATAACCAATTTCGGAAATAGTATGTTTTTTATTAAGTAGGTACAGTCCGCAACGAAAGTAGGTTAACACTGCCTAAAGTTTCAAAAGTAATTTATCAATGAAAACTTACTAAAGTCTGTGTCAATCCAAAAAGTAATTGATATGATTGGCACTTACACTAATTTTAACTTTAAAAACATGAAAACTAAGTTGAATTCAGAATGAGAAAAACCGTCAAAATGGTCTTTAAAATATTAACGTTGCGAAGGAAACTGATGTTTGTGTCTTATTGAATAGGGTTTCTAATCCGAAATCATATAAATTGTGAATAGTGTAGGCATACCAATTATTAAACAATAGAGAATACTTTAGTGACTATGTATGTATGTATGATATGACAACGTGTTATTGAAATAACTGAAAATCTCTTAAAGGGTCATTGTATATGAACAACTTCTACTATGGGACAAACCCAGAAACCGCGAAAAAATAAACAGCTCTTCCCTACGACTGTGAAATATAGGGAACAGCAGATATTTAAAAGCGGTTCATACTGATGAGTACAATGACCCCTTAAGAGGTTTCAGTTATTTCAATAACACGTTGTATTTGAAACAATAATTGGGTTCTATGATAATAATCAATAAAAAATAGAGTTAATAATAGTTTTATGTTGCAGACCACAGAAATAGATAGAATGGCCATGTGGGCAGGGCGCGCGTGGCAGCACCATGCACCATAGTGCAGGTTATGTCAAAGCCTTTCTCAGCACGCCTTATGACTTGTTTCTATAAATACTGTAATAAAAACCTGCACAAATGCCTTATTGTGCTGTTTCTAACTGCAGAAACAAAAGCTGTAAAGTACATTTAATTTTTTTTTTTTTTTTAAATAATGAAGTCAAAATGTAAGGCGTAGTTTGTTCGGAAAGTTGCCACGCATGAATCGCAAGTAAAATTGTGATTACAACCATTCTATCTATTTCTGTGTTGCAGACCGTACTTACACAATCATACGTAACACAGTTCAATTCATTATTAGGTTAATTGAATATTTTATACCTTTACCTTATATTTCGTATTACCCATACAGGAATATCTTATGAATTACTAAGCACATGACGAATGTCACTAAGCCATTATAGTTATCGCTTGCGCCATTGATCTCATGGCGTTCATGAATGAAGGCGATGTATGAATGCGTTGTATTATTTTGGTAGGTGTTAATTATTGAACATGACTTATCGAATTATTAATGAAGATAAGTTCTATAAGGTTGTTTGTGTAGTTTGTTATAGTTTTTTTTATTTAACAGTAAAACGTGCTGTTATCTCAACACAAATTAGTTTAATTACTTGAGAACTAAATTAAATTTATAGGATCTCCAAAGAAAAAATAGTTTTTGAACTTAATGATTTTTTGTGTATTTTATTTGATAGAAAATACTGCAACAAATATGTACAGTCGACTGCATGTCGGTGGTAACACTTGAATTAGAAAACCGCCCTTATTGCTTACGAAATAAAAGCGCTGTCAATGTTAAACTGTTACCACTGACGTGCGGTCGACCGTATGTGGTGCTATTTATGGTTGTTTAATTGAATTTAATATTAACAGCCAGTAAAACTATTTCATAACATATTTTAATGTCAATAAGGAAAACAGAATATGTTTATTATACCATGATGTATACTAAATTTATTCTTTATAATGTATTAGCTGATGCTAGCGGCTTCGCTCACATCCTATCGGGTCCAGCTTTTGTGATTTTCTATTTTGGTACTAAACCAAATATGAGTCATTTTGATCCATAAATATAGAATTTGTTAATAACTTGACTACAGCGCCGGCTATCGGATCCTAGCATAGCATGAACCATCGTCTTGACAAAACAAATATATTGTGTGGATTACTGTGGATATGACCTTAATCGGTCAAAGAATTCAGAAGTTATTGGATTATTAACAGACACACCCAACGTGTACATATGTATAATGATTCTAATACGAGTTTTTTTTTAGATTCCTGCATCAGTCATAAGCAGCGTGGGCACAGTGAGCTTGTCTCAATCTTCAACACATCCTACCCCAAACATAACGATGGCCAACCCGACGAACCTTGGCAACGCCAGCAGCGGCAATGCGCATTCAGCCGCACAGCAACCGCCTTCCCAGGCACCTGTGCGGAACCTACCCAAGAAACGGAAATTCGACCCCTCCGTGCTGGAAGAAATGAACTGCGCCAACAACAACACAGTCAACGCACCTCTCCCAATGGAGTATCAGTACCAACCACCCGTGATGCAGCCTTCTCCGATAATCCAGCACTCACCCCCACAGTCAGATTTCAAGTCTTATATCTCATACCCCAACATCGACTTATCTGAATGGCGGGACCACAGAGTGTTGGCGAAGCAACGCGGCTTGTACATCCCTGGAGTGATCCGTCAAGCTGATGGTTGTAAAGTGATAGTGGAGCTCGACGGGCTCGAAAACGACCCAGTCGAGTACAGTGACGTGTTCGGTGCAAATAAGAACGATGTGATAAGTGACGCGAGCCCACAAATGAGCCATCTGCACATGGGCTCGCTTTGTGTCGTGAGGACTACGGACCCTAGTCGGGAGAATGTGCAAAGCGTTTTCGTTGAAGGTCTGGTGTATGAAGTGCTTAATTCTCCTATCAGGATAAGAGTTAAGGTAAGCTTTTCATGTTAATACATAGCTTACCGACATAGCCCGAAGAAGTGTCAAACTTAAGTGGCAGTGGGCGGGGCACATTGCTTGCAGAAGGGATGGCCGATGGGGCCGTAAAGTTCTGGGGTGGCGACCGCGTACTGGAAGGCGCAGCGTGGGTAGGCCCCCCACAAGGTGGACCGACGACCTGGTGAAGGTTGCGGGAATCCGCTGGATGCGGAAGGCACAGGACCGGTCGTTGTGGCGATGCTTGGGGAGGCCTATGTCCAGCAGTGGACGTCTTTCGGCTGAAATGATGATGATGATGAAGAAAAAATGTGCACTGACTTCCTTTAGGAAGTTACTGTTAGTTTACTGTTTCGCACAAATTATTTTATTCTTTTTGAAGTCGGTTTTTACTTTTTTAAAGTTCATTTTATTTTTATATTTTGGGGGAGGCCTATGTCCAGCAGTGGACGTCTTGCGGCTGAAATGCTGATGATGATGACATAGCTTTGTTCTCTAATGGGCTTCCCCAATGATAATGCTATAATTAACAGAGGCCGACGGGTTTCTGATAACAGTAAATAGCATGTCATCCACATTTACTACAAGCATTTAGGAATAGAAATATATTGGCCTGATGTTAGTCCAGGTTAGGCTGCATCATTGTATTATTATTTAATTCAGTAATTGGGAATAATATTACAGATTTCAGTGTTGTTTTACCGCAAGAGACCCAACAGTAATAGGATGATGATGATTCATAGAAAATTTCTGCAGTTGAATGATGGTTTCTGTCTCTCGTTTTTTTCGGGGAACTCCTTTAAAACCCAAAGGCCTAATTCCCGACTGGATAGAGTGCTGTATCAATCGAATTTGAATTCGAGTTAGTGTCAATTCGTACTGCATTTCGTTAGGAATTGACATTAGCTCGATTTGGTTCAGAGCTCGAAACAGTCGGGAATAAGACCCCTGTTCAGAAAAAAATATTACTCTAGTTTAAAATAGTATGATGCAATTAATAGTTCACAAATATTTATAACTACCTTGTCAGTGTTTCTTAGAAAGTTGCTAGTCATCCCTGATAGCCAATGGACATTGTGTATTATCTTAATTTTGATTGATGTTTTTTTTTTATTAGCATTTACTGTGCCACTGCTGGTCACTGATGCTTATGCTTGCTGGTCATCAAGCATTAAACCCTATAATAGAGATGAATTGCGGGCTATCCAATACCAAAACTGTTCTATTGATTCGCATAGATAAATAGGAAATAAGCCAGTAGGAGCGTGATTGGACACGCTTCTATTGGCTCTCGCCATTAATTATAATTAATTAATTAATTTTATTAATTTCTTTTTGCCGTACCATCGGATTATGAGAGTGAGGGAATAGAGAGTGCACCTGTGTTTGCGCACACACTTGTGCACTATAATATGTCCCGCGCAGATGGCTAGTCTCCATTGAGATTGGCCGCCATGACCGAAATTCGGCCGGGAGGACATCATTGGCTCTCGCAATGCCGCGTCCGCGTGTTGCATTGCCCGCGCCAATCTAGTCGAAAATTGGCGGAATTTAATTCAAAGAAATCGGATGTGAATATGTCTTTATAGGGGTTTTTACTGGGGGTCTTTTAAGGGGGGTTTTTAGGGTATTTTTTTGCTTGATGTTAAGAAGTTATAATCAAATGGATGCTTAAATATAATAATCTGCTCAGAATTTAACTCAATAGTTTTCTGTTAATGCCTCGCAAGTCGTATTACAAAAGACTAGTAGAATGTGTACCAATTTATTTATTTATAATTTTTGTACTCACATTAACATAATTATGAAAAAAGACGGCATTAAAACTATTTAGTACAAAGGTACTGTTTATTTTAAAGAAATTTCTACCAGCAGACCTGCGAGAGGAGAAAACCCATCCAAGACTTGGCGTTGAGTCGCAACTCGCAAAGCCGCGCCGTGCCGTTTAAAGGCCCTAACTGCTCACTTGTTTGCTTCTCATGAACTCATCACGATCTGCTGCTTTACCAGATATTAACGACTTCTACTTTGCCAGGTATCAGATGGTGATCTCTGCAAGGAGATGGTAGAAGTAAAGCGGGCAGACATCAGGCTGCTTCAGCCGCCGTGGGCTGATGAGTTGGAGGACGCGGGTACTCACGCAGCTTCCTCGCTGCATCCGGCGCTGCGCATACACCATGTGCCTACTCAGGTTGGTGCTGGCCATTCATCATTCATACGAATCCGCGGAGATCCTTGTCATAAAATATATTTTGCCAAAAGTTTAGGTTTGCAATATGGTATTATACTTGCTGGAAGATATGGTTGTTTATTTTCATAAAGCTCCACCTTTGGCTCCAGCATCCGATCACAATGTAACATTCGGATTTCTGACTCGGCTCACTGTACATATTGACTACTGTAATATTCACATTGTAACACGTTACATTACACGTTATTGATACAGATGACTTAAGACGCCTTGTTTTGTGGCCCATTCGTTACAGTAATAACACGAAAGAGCGAAACAGTGGCCTGATTCACAAACGTTTGAAAAGTTTCCGTTTCCGAAGTGAAATTTGACCGGCCAATAAAACAAAACCACCACTTCCTGCAACCATGAACGCTGCAAAGCATTCGAAACGTCAGGAAAACCAATTTTAATAATAATACACGATGTAATTCGGTTAAACTTGTTTTATTAAGAAACAAAACGATTTGAGAACCGAACGGATTCGGAAACGCAACGCGAAATTCATAGAAACTCTCCCGTGAGCCATTTGCTGTCGGAAAGCACTCGATGTAAAATTAAATAACTATGAATAACGTTTCCGAATGCGTTCGATTCTCAAATCGTATTTTTTCGTAATAAAACAAGTTTGACCGGATTACATCGCGTATTATTATTAACATTGATTTTCCTGATGTTTCCAATGCTTTGCATCATTCGTGGTCGCAGGAAGTGGTCGTTTTGTTTCGTTTGCCGGTCACTTTCACTTCGGAAACGGAAACTTTTCGAACGTTTGTGAATCGGGCCACAGAACAGTGTGAGCGAGGTTGAAGGCACAGCAGCTTAGCTATTTGTGGATCTTTTCCTCGCTCACCGTTTAGCTTCCTCTCTTAGCTCTGGTGGAAAGCCACACTGTTCAATAAGCTCACACTGTTCTGCATCGCTCTTTCTTGTTGCTACAACGAATGGGCCACCAGAAAAGGCATCTTAAAATGGAATCTCTTCTGTATCCATAACGTGTAGTGTAACGTCTTACAAAGTGATGATTGATGGATAGTTGATCTGTCGATCGACGTCTTCGACTGAACTCGTTCTACCATTGATCGATGTCATCGGGTGTGGTAACACCCTAAGATTTTTTGAAGTTGGGTGCGCGTTATTTTCGGTGCGTGACGTAAAAAACAACATACACCGACTGACAAATCTAACAATCGAGAATAAGATTTAGTTTCGTCATATGATGTAATCTTGAGCTCAGTTTCAATTTGCACAGATGGGAAGCGACAACTTCTACACGTCGTCGCCGATGCCAGGCGCGGGCGGTGTGGTGACGGTGGGGGCGCTGTCCAACGGCTCCATGGACGACCTGCGCAAGCGCCCGCCCTTCGACGACTACGGCGAGAGCGACGACGATCTGCGCAGGGAGGATATTATGTTCCCCGCTGATGTCTCGCATATGGGTAACTATGTTTGTTAAACGCACAGACCAGTAAGCCTCAAGAGGTTGCATAAACAAAGTTTTGCATGAGAATACAGTCGTAAAATGTTGGTGGGGGACATGGGGTGAACGGCGCGTTATGATTGGTCGGCTCAAAAGTTGGTGCTATGATTGTTGCCGCTCGCTGACGGAGTGATGTCCCATCTCATATGCAATGCTACTGCATGCTTTGTGACCGGGGGTATCCGGTTAATCGGCGTTTAGAGAGACCTCTAGTGGTTAAACGTTACATTTTTGTTCACATATGTAGCTACTATACCACTGCTGGTTTAATTAAGGTTTCCTCCAAAGCCTTTGCCTTCAGTCATTTTTGTGGTGTCGACGTATGTCCTTAGTTGATCCACTGGGAGACAACTGTCGCATCTTTCCTGATGCAATGCATAAATATGACCAGCCCAATCCCATTAAGCCTGGCTTACGGTGTAGCCCATTGGAAACCATATGTGATGTGTGTGTATGATTTCTGAGATGAAACTGTTTTAAAATAATGTAGACATTTCTCTTTAGTGACGGACCTTGACGAAAACTGATTTTAGATATGACAAAGAGATGTGTCACTAAAGCGAGCGCGTAGCGTGTTTTGAGGTGACGGTATCTTTGCTCCTTACAAATTTAATACAAAATAAAATGATGAATGCGCGTCGATAGTACTACTACAACTACAAATACTTCAACTATACAGTCAATGGTGTCCCTTTTCTGTACTTTCATTCGCATTTACGCCATAAATCCCTTTAGTTAAAAGTCTTTCACCGATCCCTTCCACATGACTGGACATAACCGTTTTCAACCCTTGTCACTACATCAATAGTCAATCTCTCGCTTCCGGCCGTGGTTCTGTCTATGGTCGGGAGCGAGAGCGCTTGGGAAGGCGTCGTCTCCTTCTGCGAGGAGGTGATGCTTGCTAAGGAGGCGGCGGAGAGGGTTCGAGAGGTGATGACCTCTCTTCCCATCCGCAGGAGACGACCTGGGCGTCGTAGGAGGGCGTATGCCGACCTCTAGCCACCCTAGGTGTGGGCCTGCGGGCGGCGGACTCGGGGTGGCCCGCCATTCGACCAGTCAAGGCCCGAGACGGTGGTGAGTAGTGTTCCGCGCGCGCCAGTCATGAGGAGGGTGCGGCCGTTGTGGTTGCCGCACGGGGAGAAGGGGTTCGCCTGCCAATGGCGAGCCGGGACCTGCCGGGGATGGTTGGGCGAATACGGGAGTATTTCCCACGCCCCGGACAAGGTTCGGTAGAGAAAACCGTGGTGAAAACCACCACGGTTTTCGGTTCACGGTTAGTCGGTAAGAGTCCGACACTGGCTCCGCCTTCCCCGGGCGGATTGCGTCCATGAGGATTTTCCCCAAGAAAAAAAAAGTACTTCAATATCTCATATTACACTGTTGTTCGACTTGACGTTTAAACACAGTAGGGCAAATCGTGGACAGATAGGTTATTGAAAACGGCCGTTAACCGTATCCTGGATGAAAGGTAATTATTAGGGAATTATTTAACCATATCCTGGATGAATGGTAGCAAGTAAAGTCTGTTTTCTCTCTCTTGTCTCATTTAGTAAACTATCTTGGCATGTCTCTTTATTCAAATAACCACTGATAAAATATAATTACTAGTTCTGCACATGTAATTAGATTAAAAAATATTATATAGTGTGTTTTACTGGCGAAATGTGGGTGTACTATTACACCTCTGCCTACCCCTTCGGGGAAATACAGGCGTGATGTTATGTTATGTTGTTATATAGTGTGTATAATTTTTAATATAATGTCTTATAATAATTATTATTGACGAATTGCCTTAAAAAGACATGCCAAGATTGTTTACTAAATAAGACAAGTAATAAAAGTGTCGGGAATAATCTAACAGGAAAGGTTTGTCAAAATTAATTCACAAACGGTATGTAATATCTTTGACATATAATCAAAGGTAATATGTAATATTATAATTACCTAGTTTAATGTTATGTCCATATTTTTTTTAAATAACATAATCGAAATACAGGTACAATTCGTATTACAATATTGTTCTCGAATAGATGAGATTTTATCTCTTTGTTGTATTTTTTGCCGGTCTAGACATCACATTGTGCATTCTATTAGTCACAGAGGAACGAGTGTAATACCACAAAACACCAGTACAGAAGTAAAGCTTCATAAAATGCGCGCTCGAGCAACGCACACATAGACATCGCTCACGGACACGAAATCTCAGAACACTTTCGAACTGTGGCTAGAACAATTTGAGCGCGAGTGCCACCCGCTATATCGGTGTTTGTGTGTTACATAATTCAGCAGTACATACATGAGCTTTACTTCTGTACTCTCGGTGTTTTGTGGTAATACATTCCGAAAACTTTTTTATATTGACAACTAACCGCGGGCGTATTTTAATCCGCTTCGTAAATGTGACCCATTTCATGATGCTGTTTACTATTTGATGTGCAATCGTCGTATACAGAAACGTATCATGACCCCTATGACCCCCCCCCTAGAACCGCCACTGGGAAGTAGTGCCACCTTATTTCTGCCGCCGAACAGTGGTGCCCGTGAAATTACAATCCACATGAGACTTTTCATCTACGTGTCTATGTTTGGCGAACGCGATTTGAAATACCATTTTTGCAACGGCCTAGGTGGTATTGCAGTTGTTATAGGCAAAGGTAACCACCTAATCAGGGCCCTAATTCACGTAATTTCATGACGTGCCGATCAATTTGCAGTGAAGCTACAGTTCGTTTCTGACAGCGACTGCCGAAGATAAGAGAATACGAAAAACGTTGTTTTGATCAAAATATAACTGCAACTGCACTTCTTTATTTAGTTACGTGAATTGGCCTATAGGTGGGCCTTTAGTTCGTTTCGCTATCCTATACCATAAATAAGTTTTTTGTTAAAAAATCAATTTTTCAAGAAAAGCTTTTATAAGACACGGATTTGGTACTGTAACCCAAACTCGGTGTGTCAACGGTAACTACAGCAGAAATCTTGTGACCATCTTCCGGCTCCATCATCAAAGTCAAAGTCAAAAGTTTTTATTTCGAATAAGTATTTATATGCACTTTCAAAACGTTCATTATGAATCTAGTTGCACGGTTCCAAAAAGTTGGTCCTATGGAGAAGAGCCGGCAAGGAACTCCATGAATAATCAGATCAGCTCCTAAACACCATAATTGGTGTACTGATCTGATTATGTAAATTCGATGATTCAATTAATATTGCATTGTCATCGAATTTACATACGTGTACCAAATTTCAGTCAATTGTGATAGCGGGAACTGGTTTTAATTTGGCTTGCCAGATTTGACCTAAACCAACTTGACGACTTCTGTGGTCTAGTGGTTCGAGTGTCGGACTGCTGATAACGAGGTTGTGGGTTCGATTCCCACAGGACACAAATATTTGTGTGATGAACATGAGTGTTTGTGTTGGTCTGGGTGTTGCTTATGTATTATAAGTATGTATTTACAAAAAAAAAAGTATATAAGTATTATTTCCATTGTCTAGTACCCATAATACAAGCTCTGCTTAGTTTGGGACTAGATGGTGCTGTGTAAAAAATGTCCCGAAGACATTTATTTATTTATTTATAACTAACAAATATTGCAAGTTAAATAAAAGCTTGTAAAAAGCCAACCAACTACACAACTTATATCTACTCGGAATAGTGTTTATAAGTAATATACAAGTGTCACTCGAGATTATTTATGCTATAACTTTACATCGTATTTATGTGATATTGATAGTGCTAAATAAGTCTTTCATTCTTTATATCCGCGTATTATTACAAAATATTATGAAATATGTCTTTATTGAGATACTCTTTTGAAGCGATGATTCAATAGCGTCATTGAGCGCTTGGCCTCCGGGGAGCAAGCGGAGAAAAAACGTGACCGTTAACTCGCCCGCGCGTTCTATAGCGCTTGTAAATCCGTAGTCAACGCTTCTGGCAGGCGTCTCCCGACACCATCAGTTTGTCCTGTTAAAAAAAATGTTGCCCCACACTGGAATTTCTCCTGTCGTGGGTGCGTTTAGAGAGGTTTTAATTGTCACATGCTCAAACACCCAGACCCGGAACAACTATCTGCTATCTGTAGATCATACAAATTTGTTCCTTGCAGTGTTTGAAAACGTCACATTATTGCACAGCAGCTAAGCGCTCGACCACTGCGCCAATCGTGTCTTCAAGCAGAAGCAATAATGTTAATGTTGCAGTTTCAGTCTCATGTTTCCTTGAATGGACCTGAAGTTATACGAGTTATTTACATGGTTATAGTTATCTCCGATTTAATTCTACGAATGACGATGTACTCGTTAGAGAGATACCTTTATCGTACTAATTTGGAGCTTCAAATGTAATAACGATGTGTATTGTCAGCAGATTGCAGCAACAGCAAGCGCAGCAGTCTCCAGAGTCGCGGCAGCACCTCGAGCTTGCTGGAGCGCAGTCTCACACCCAGATCTCAACCCCCTACTCCTAGGTGAGTCATTCAGTTTTGAAAAAAGTGACTTAAACGAAGCTGACCACATCTCGATAAAGCTGTCTAGTTTACGGTCAAGAGCAGATCTATGTCGCATAAAAAAAAGATTCTTAACGCACGTTTGGGATACCAAACTCACAAAAAGTGAAATGTCACGAACGCAGCGATTTAAAAGAAAGAAAGAAAGAAAGATGATTAATTGCCACTACAATACGACATGCGGTAGGTGCACATAAAAAATCACTTTATTAGGTACATTTTAGGAATTACACCTCATTGGCTGGGCAGCACGTAATGTTGCCCGTACGAGTGAGCGAGACAGACTACAAGAGAGAGTTCCGCTTCTGTCGGGTGTCCCACGATACTTCACGTTTTTACTCTTATAGTAAATATGTTTCCGGGAACTTGTATTGAGATGCAGATTTTAATTATATGTCTAGAAAAAACAATGATTATTTTGAAAGAATTTCAGAAGAAGCATTTTTAAAGGCCTATAAGCCAGGAATGAACTTTATTTAGGCAGGATCACTGTTTCGTGTTCGGGGATGGGTCTAATTATTGAAATTGGAAATTCGCTCTTAATATTTCCATCTGGTTTAGTACCAGAATACTGCTTGAAATAAAACTATAAACTACCAAAAACTGATTCATTTTCATCATTATCATCAGTCCTATTGCAGTCCACTGCTGGACATAGGCCTCTCCAATAGTAGGCATCTGACCTCGATCCTCGGCCATTCTCAGCCGGCTTTTACCAGCCAACTCGAAGATCATCACTACACCTAGCCTAAGAGCGTCACACGTTACGTTAGCTGATTCGCGGTCTCCACTCAAGAAGACGTCTACCCCATCGGTCACTTGTTCTTCGGCTTATATTGCCGGCCCATTGCCACGTTAGCTAGCTTATCTTGTGGGCTATAGTTCTCTCTTGGATCACCTCGATTTACTATGCATGTTAATCTCTTACCATCCCGCATATTATAAACAATTCATCTATCCGACAGATCTCAAGCGGCAACCCCGCACAAATACAAGAAAGGCGACGTAGTATCAACTCCGACGGGCATCAGGAAGAAGTTCAACGGCAAGCAGTGGCGGCGGCTGTGTTCCCGAGAAGGCTGCACCAAGGAGAGCCAGCGGCGAGGCTTCTGTTCCAGGCATCTGTCGCTGCGAGGCGTCACCAGGTCCTCCAACACCCCACTGGCACAGGGATCTGCTCATACTCCTCAACAGAGGTCAGTTATGAAAAAGACTTGCCCCTCGTTCCCCCCGAACCCACCCTTATCTTTTGCTACGAGCTCTAACACTCCAATAGTAGTACCATATATTTCATAAACTAGGGAAATATGCCTTTAATGCATAATTTTATGGTGTGTGTATAGGTGTCGCCGTTTTTCTTCAACTTATTTTACCAACAATAAAACAATAAGTACGGCGCACACGCTCATCTTTTCTTACGCACACCAAGAAGCACGCAGCAACTCTAAAGTCTATGTTAATCCAATTTACAATTTATATGATTTCGGATAAGAAACCCTATTTAAAAAGACACAAACAACAGTTTCATAAAAATAAATATTTTCAAGACCTTTTTAACCGTTTTTATCATTCTGAATTCAACTTAGTTTTCATGTACGTAAAGTTGAAATTTGTTTTAGTGGCAATTACATCAATTATTTAATTCGATTGACACATACTTTAGTAAATTTACTAATTGTATACATGCGTAATTTGGAAATGCAGTGCATCAATCTGTGGGCGTTCCGGTGGCGTTATGATCATTTTGAGCATGTCGGAGTGTCAAGCGTTGATCCTTTTTGGCAAATCTCCCTTGTTTTTTTTTTTCTATAAATTACTAATTTAGGTATACATGATGGAAACGTTAAGTGTGTGCAGTAAATGTATCATGGCAGCCACTAAAGTACAAATTTCGCACATTTGGTGTTAATTTTACTAGAAGTTTTTGTATATTATTTTATTCATTAAACGACACGGTTTCTTTATCAGTTTAAAGTTTCGTAATATCTTTTAAATTAACGAAACAATCAATTGGACACACTTAACGTTTCCATCCTGCAAACGTTGAGATTACTGTTACTGCTGCTATCAGAGTTACAATTCCGATTGTGTTTAAACCGCCATAATATCATGAGGACAATCAGTGGTAAAACAGTTTAACCACAAATGACTTCGTTAACTAATATTGTAACTATGCTACTGTTTTAACTGACTAATATAATTTTCCCCCAAAAAAACACTATCAACTCGCTTTCGTTTCAAAAACATGGTTTAAAAAAATAAAAATCATCAAATTATTTGTATTATAATAATTCAATCAGTTCACTTCACAGTCCGACCGCGTCATAGCAACACCTATCATATCAACAGTTAAGGAGTGGACTCAATACACGTAAATCTATAGTTTTATTTAATATCATTCAGTAAAATATGTATGGTGAGGACTGGACATCTTTTTGGTCCTTCGAGCCGGATTAGCTCCTATGGACTATCGTCCTATGGACGTGTTTTATGGTTCCGTACTCAAAGGGTGCCAACGGGACCCTATTATTAAGCCTACGCCGTCTGTCCGTCCGTCCGTCTGTCCGTTATAGGTAACTAGTTGAAATTTTCACAGAATATGTGTTACTATGGCCTCTATCATGGCAAAATAAAGATTTCACAGACTATGTGGTGGTACAGAACCCTTTTGCGCGAATACGATTCGCAGAAAACAGTTACTTACTTTTTGTCTACACTTGGTTGGGTTTTTTTTAGACTAGCTGTGCCCGCGGCTTCGCCCGCGTATTGAAGTGAAATATAGCCTATGATGCTTATGAATAAAGTAGGTTACTAACGATGAAAAAAAAAAATCGGTTTAGTAGTTACATAGTTTATCCGTTACAAAATAGCAAACAAATATTTCCTCTTTATAATATTAGACCAGATTATTGTTAGTATATTAGTATAGATAACAGCTACTACAACAAATCTTGCTGGCTCTATTCATTATTAAATGAAAATTGAATATTGGTTGAGATTCATACACAATTTTATTGTAATTGTTACATAAATTGTAACATGAAAACAATCATTGTTTGTTGTCCAATGACGACAACCAACCACCACCACCACCGCGACCAATAGCGCGAGAGAGATGGCAAGACGGAATGGATACATTATTTAAAAACTAAAATGAAGGAGAGTGGGATCAGCAAAAAAATGAAAGGCAAGGAATGGATGCTTTTGACCAGGAGTTGGACAACATATAGGCTCGTTATAATAAATATGTATAAACATTGTAGAAATATTTGTAGAATACTTTGTAAATAACTGTGTTTGCCTGATTTAACTTTGTAATCTCGTTTAGCAAATTCCGATTGTACAGGAAATTTAACTTTG
Organism: Asteroscopus sphinx; assembly: GCA_949699075.1. Lineage (NCBI taxonomy): Eukaryota > Metazoa > Arthropoda > Insecta > Lepidoptera > Noctuidae > Asteroscopus > Asteroscopus sphinx. The sequence goes on along the minus strand of OX453022.1, from coordinate 10,438,764 downwards.
TTCTAGTACACTATTACACATTGCCTCGAATGACTATCAATTATTAGCTTTTGAATAAAGGTCTCTTTATCCGTAACTGCAGTGAATTACAATATTCTTTCCCTATGTGCAGTCAATGGAATAATTTCCATTTCGTAATGAATTTATGAAATGGTACTACCCTACGGTTTTGGCATCGATCGATTCAATGAACCTCCTGCTGTGGTCGTTTTTGTTGCTAGCACACGTGTTTAGGGCAATTGCAGATTGATCGTATTTACGCGCGTGAAGCACGTTTTTATACGCTCGTAAACACGTGCCATTGCGACACGCGTATCTCGTACTGGCGGAGACGCGATTATAAGTTTGTATGTATACACGCAAGCCATGAAGAATGCCTTGCTCATATTAAAATCATAAATATAAACCAGGCTTTGCAAAGGGCCGCGCAGGTACAGTCGCGTAATAAGTGTGAGCAGGACATAAGGATGCATCAAACATTAACGAAAAACTGAGATCACCGTCTGACGGCGTCGACGGTGAGAACATGCTGTCCCCCGCCATCTTGCCACTCAGATGAACAACCTATCAGAGTCTAGCCGCCATTACCGCGACTGCGTGCTACTGATTTGGTTGCAAAATTGACTACTGCGCATCCACCTTTTTCTCACTTAACAGCGACACAGTTATATTACTCGTACTGTACAAGTTTTATAATTCTATTATGTTTTTCAGGAGTAGCAGTAAATCGCTGTCTTCCAGCGGCACGGGAGTGGAAGGTGACGAGACTTCGCGGGAGTCAGACACGACGCCTCCGCATTATCGCGTCACCGGACGCTTCGACTCCGATGAGACTGAGGCCGCTAACATGCTCGGTAAATGAATTCCAAGGGTTAGAGTAAAATGGGTTCAGCTTTCACCAAAATGTAGATTTTATACCGTTGAATTTGTCACTCAGTTATCTATCGAATGGCGCTAATATTTCTGACCATCACTTTTTTGACAGTTGAATCCTTTAAATCTTACCCCTTCTTATAATGTTAATGGTCAGGTGGGATGGCCTGTCTGTGTGCTAAATTTCATACAAATCCGTTTAGCAGTTTCAGCGTGATTGAAGGATAAACAAACATACATCCATACTTTTGCATTTATAATATTAGCAGGATGTAAAGTCCTTACTCCACGAGAGGTCGGGAATCGGTTATTTTGTTGGAGAATAAAACATTAAGACAAATTAAAATTGTCTTTAATTGCGTGAAGCGGTATACAATTACATTTTATTTTATTGTAGTTATAAAAAAATTGCATGTTGCGGTTAACATTGTATCTAACGGCCGTTATCAATAACCTATCTATCCACGATTTGCCCTCCTACTTCGCATATATTTGTGTCACGCAGCGCGAACTTTTTAAGAGAAACACCGATTCACCACGATGTCGACGATACACTGCCTGGCTAAGCCAAAGAGCAACAGTAGTATACCCTGCAAAATTTCTTTTTATACATACTATCACGCCAGTTTCCCATTAGGTAGGCAGAGACTGAATTTCCACGCTACCATCCGCAGCGCTTTTGCTTCATCTTCCTTCATTAACCTCCTCATGCATGCTCGTCAGTTTACGGCCAAAATTAATAAGCTATGTATCCAACTTACTAGGCATAGAAATTTGACATAAACTCCATACAGCTTATGTCAAATTTCTGTATCTAGTTGACCAAATCGTGATAGATCCACTGTTGGCCCTTATAATGCTCTTTAATTAGCTTTTTTTTTAAATGTCCGCGATTCGTGCAAACTTAATTACAAGTAATAAACCGTTTATTTGGTGTATCAGTGTCCCTGGGCAGCTCCCGCTCGGGCAGCCCCGGTGCATCGCCGGTGGGCGGGGGCGGCTCCCCCGGCCTCCGCAACAACTTGTTCGTGCCCATCTCCTCGCCACAGCCGCAGCCCCACCACCCTACCGCCTTATACCACCATCATCTTATAAGGTACGTCACATCGCCTTCAAGTAGACCACGATAAAATAAAGGACAAGCCGTAACAAAAAAAAATGCTCAAAATAATACTTTCCACCATATCGATAACTTAATTCGCAAACCAGTTAACTCCATATTACGAAATTTTACAACAAACATAAAAAAAAACATATTTTTTATTCATCGCACAGCGATGTAGCTATACTAATAGTGGCGTAAATATTGGAGTTATTATTTTAATGTAACACACGTAAGTAATAGTTTTTAGAAGAGGTCCAAACAAAAACTTAATTTGAAAGTACTGAGTGGAGTGGTATTGGCTGGTTTGCGAATTAAGGTATCGATGTGTAACTCATTTCGCTGACTTTCAGTTTTTGGTCCAAAATGAGTTGTCTCCTTTCCTTAGAAGATTTCGTTTTCTTTCTCTAATTGAGATGGTCCTATACCTTTTTCAAGGAAGCCAAAAACAAAAGGTTAACAAAACACTCCCTTCTTTGAAATAAATCCTTTGTTACGAGTTGTCAATTACGCGAAATACTAAAGTGATGATAATAAAGTGCTTCCTTGAATACGGTCAAGCAAGGAGCTGATTCCGCAACTAACATCAACATTCTGTTTCTAGGCCAGAGTTAGTCCGACCTAGCAGAGTCAACTCACCAGTTGGTGGAGTTGCAACCAGCGTCATTAGAGTTTCACCAGGACCTAACTACCATTACCAGGTACCAGAAATTACTTATCATTGGAAACCTCAAAATGTAAGGAATTAAAAATATGGTAAAATTAGACTTTCATTTCACAGGTTGAGAACAGAAACGGGCCTACAATCGTTCAAACAAACAACGTTTCTCAATCTAACGTGATTGGCGTTCAAACTTCAGGGCTGAACCTACAAAACACAATCCACACGAGTATAAACGCTACGACCACTACCCTGTCCGGCCTAACTCTGCCTTCGAGTATATCTCTCAACTTGAACAGTTTAAACACTCAAAGTTTGCAGACGAGCATTGCGAACACAATCCGCAATACAAACGAGCTTGCACACAACCTAATCGTTCCCAGAACCATTCCAACTTCGAACGGGATCGACGTGGATCAGATATACCGAACCCAGCCCATCCACCAGCGAAACGGAATCCACGACGCATACCGCCGCGACACGGAAATGTCGCCCCCATTAAACAATGAAAATTTTCTGAATAGAAGAGTCTCGGAGTACGACGACGATGATCATTCTACGTCGCAAAGAGATAACAATATACTCCGCAATATTATGGATACCCGGCCCCCAGAACTATCCGAGACTCGCGTAATGGAAGATAATAATAAGAGGATCTTGAAGCCGGCGCCTCTTCAGGCTCGTTTGCTGTCGGTGGTGGAGCCAGATGTTAAGGATTCTGTGAAGAGGTACTATGTGACTATGGTGCCTCAAAGTACTACAGAAAAAAAGTACGTGTTTATAAAAAACGAGCCAGCGGAGGCTGTTCAAGTGAGTATCTTTGATGAAAACCAAAAAACAAAACAGTTTATTTTTATGTCATTTTTGAGTGGGTGTACAAAGTTGAGATTTTGGTTAAGTCTATCTCTCTCTCTCTCTCTTTCAACTCAGCCTATCGCAGTCCACTGCTAGACATAGGCCTCTCCCAAGTTGCGCCACTACACTCGGTCCTCTGCCTTCCGCATCCAGTCCCCCACCAGCCACGTTCTTCTGGTTGATTACGTCTGCAAGAATGAAATGCTAGCAAAGTTACTGGTATAATTTGATTCTGAAGCTTTTGTTTCTTTAGTTTTTCTCTAATGTCAACGTGGTAGCAACGCGTTATTGATATATAAACAAAATGATTTCTTTAGACTGATTGAGAGCAGTGAATTTGATAAAATTGCCGCCGTTTTGGCTCGACCGCCTGCATTATCTCAGTAATAGTAGTCCATATCAATTTGACGTACGTGGTATCTAGGCCATTTATCAGTTGGAATTTGGTATTATTTACTAAAATTAGGTAACATACATACATATTGTCACTGTGGATCGATACACGATGGCAATTTAAAGGTGCATTGCACCCGTTAGAAGTCCGATTTCGACAATGCTGATAAAAATATCGTGTGGAATCTTATTTTTTGACGTCTTAGCAGTAACTTCCTTATGTTTGACAATTCACAAACATTCGAACTTATTGAATGCTCCTTAAAGTCAGAGTATGATAACGAGCCCTAAGCCTATAGAAAGGGTCCGCTTTTGGGTTAGTAAAAACTACCAAAAACTTTATAATATAAAAAAGTATATATTATATAGGCAACGAGCCTTCGAAAGTGACTTCATCCGCTTGTTTTTAGTTGTTTGTTCTTGTCCCATTTTTGGCGTGTCAATCATTAGCTCTATTTTATGTAATTATTGTAATTTTTTGAATTTTTTGCCTTTTAAATCTACTTTTTTCAAACTCAATTTTACCAACTGTCGTTGTCTCTTTGTGTATTTGTGGAGAACGTCGTTGGCTGCACATTAGTGGGTTAATAAACTTTTTACTCACATTTTGGAACGATTATAAACAATTTTACCGGACTTTGTAGCAGTCTGAGCGGCTCGTCAGCACTAACAGGAGGTACGCCCGCCCGTCTTAAGCGAAACATAACCCTAATCACGCTAGCGACGACAAAATGCGCCATCTAAGTGTTTTCTAGGCAACTTTTGAGGGGGGACAGTAATTAAATATTTTTTTCGTCTAAATTCTAGTGTTTGTTTTGTTTATTTTCCATTAAAAATGATGCAATTTATTGTTTAAGCTATTTTTGCAATTGATATAAACCAAAGGATCCACGTAAAAAGTTATGAAAAATGAACTCTGACACGAATTTTTTGTATTGTTTTTTTGAGCGGAATAAATCGATGATTTTCAGGCCCGTTTACACGATTCTTGTAGTTCTTATCGTTTTAAGAAACGTTTGGCATATCATTTGTGCATGATATTATTCCAATTTAATTTGTCGGGTACAGCAAAGTGTGGGTAAAATAGTTGATTGACCCTTGTATAATTTTATGTATTGTCTAATGTGTAAATAAAATGGACTTCGACCCCCATGACATCGCTTTCAGGAAGGAAGTTTGAAAACCCTTTCTTATTACTTCTTTAAAACTTCAAGTTTTTTGATCTAGCAGATTGGGCTCTGTGTTGTCTTTTGGTGAGTCAACCAGCTCATCAATTCAGAACCACACGATAACCAGTTGTCGACCGGTTCGGTTTGTTATCTCGTTTCGTCTGATGATTCACGCACCGAGAGAAAAAGAGATAACAAACCGAATCCGTCGACAACTGGTTATCGTGTGGTTCTGAATCGGGGAGCTGGACTACCAGTCAGTCATGATAGATGACTTTTAACCTTATCCTGGAACCATTTGATCCACTTCTTTTGATCTTTATATACATTACATTTTAGTAAAGAAATGAAATATATTACAATGTAAATATTTGAATATTTGATTGTTTCAGTAATATTATTTGCATATATTTCAGATAGAACAGCGAATAAATCATCTGACTCAACAGCTCAACAACAATGACTCCGAACAGGAACATCGGAGTTTAGATAACGGAGATCACGTAAGTAATACTTTTATCTTACTAATGTTTTGTATATGCGTATGCGCATAATATGCGTCACTGCTTCTGTATGTAAATAGTTCATTAATGTTTATTTTTCACCTGTAATTCATTCGTTTTGTTAAAATGACTGAATAAAAATACAAGATGTTTATATTTTGGATATCCTTCTTCCATGAATTACAAAATACAAAATGTGGACAAATTAATTAGTAAATAATACTTCGTCAATTTAACAAACAACCCTTGAAGTATCAACGTTTATTAGATACAACACAATTTTCAGCTTATACTTACCTTTGTTCCATGTGGTGCCGGACATAAAGAATTGCACCACCCTATCTATCTCTTCTCATGGGTGTAGTAAAAGGCGACTAAGGGATTCACCAGAGGATGGGCAGCAGCGTTCTCTGAGTATTTAACCAACCAACTGCGATCGCCAACCCGCCTGCCAAGCGTGGCGATTATGGCAAATCCCTCCCTTTGGGGAGGCCTATGTCCAGCAGTGGACGTCTTTCGGTTGAAATGATAATGACTTACGGCCAAAATTAATATCCAATCAATCCACGTTTTGCCCTACTAGAGATAGGAATTTGACATAAGCTCCATACAAAATATCTCAAAATTCTATCTCCAGTAGGGTAAATCGTGGATAGATTGGATATTAATTTTGGCCGTTAACCTTTGTCTGTAGTAGGTTCGAAACCTGTATTACAGATCTCCAGGCTCTCTCCCTCTAGTAATCAGAATAATGTAGCAGCTGAAGTCTAGTTTAAACGATTATAGGATTAAAGTACTGAGATACATGTGGTAATAGGGTAAAAAAAGACACCAAACAAAGAAAGTAAAAAAAAAAACAAGAGTGTTTATTTTATTGACCACCTTATTTTCCCATTTTCTTATACATTTTCATATATATACATAATTTAAATCATTTGTCATAGGTAAACAGCGTAAACAACAGCGCGGTAATAGTTCACCCCAACCAGTTGCTACCGGTGTTACCGCCTCCGACTTCACACACTATTATCGGTGAGTTATTATAATATCAAAGTAACCGACATAGCCCGAAGAATTGCCAAACTTACGTGGCAGTGGGCGGGGCACATTGCTCGCAGAACGGATGGCCGATGGGGCAGGGGCGACCGCGTACTGGAAGGCGCAGTGTCAGGCCCCCCACAAGATGGACCGACGACCTGGTGAAGGTCGCGGGAACCCGCTGGATGCGGAAAACTCAGGACCGGTCGCTGTGGCGATGCTTGGGGGAGGCCTATGTCGAGCAGTGGACGTCTTTCTGCTGAAATGATGATGAATTATAATATCACTTACTATGCTACTCCAACGTGACATGCACAGGAAATTGTAATGATAAAGAAGGGATTGTATCAGTTTGATTGGGTTTTGTAGATTTGTGATTAACGGTAAGGTCTTACATTAATATGAATTTTATTACATTGTTACCGTTTTTATGCGATCTGCAGTGGTTCATTGTGTTTTCAAGGTTTAATTCTCTTGATGGCCAGGGACTTCAAAAGTAGATATAGCTATACATATTGGCCATCGCCGGAAGAGAGTCTCTAGAAATAATGTGTGTCATAATTATTAATTCTGACCGATTTCCGCGATATGGTCTATCTGTGGGCTAAATTATGTGAAAAAACAATTACACATTGAAACGTCTTCAAAAACTTTGATTAGTGGAAGCATATCATAGTTACGGCTCATCTTGTAACGTCCATCCGCTCAAATATTGGCGCCCTTTGAAAACTATCGCGGGGCGCTTCAATCAACTCAGCCTATCGCAGTCCACTGCTGGACATAGGCCTCTCCCAAGTTGCGCCACAACGCTCGATCCTCTGCCTTCCGCATCCAGTCCCCCCCAGCCACGCTCTTTAGGTCGTCGGTCCACCTGGCAGGGGGGCGCCCTACGCTGCGTTTGCCGATTCGCGGTCTCCACTCAAGGACTCGTCTGCTCCAGCGGCCATCGGTCCTTCGACAGACATGGCGACCGGGGCGCTTGCGGTTTAACATCAACGGAAGCCGCCTCGAAAACAAACGATGCCGCTATCGTCGTAACAACCGCATGAAATATTGTTATTTCATATAATTTTATTATAAAAAGATGTGGTGATTCCGATGCCACTTGTAGTGATGAAGAATAGCGTTTATTTTATATTAATTATATCTTATTCATTTTAAAAAGCCCCTCTTTTTTAAAATGGATAAGATAAAATTTAGTTAAGTGTGAGGTTAAGTTGCGCTAACCGCGGTCAGTCCTTGGATGGGTGACCGTTTCGTTGCAAACCGAGACCCCTCCATCATCAGTTAAGCTGTTTGTCCCGGTTGTCATACTAATATCTGGTAGTTGTAACGGTTAGTCAGAAGTCGTGAAAGTGACATCTGGGGTCTGCTTGCGTTTTACGATATTCAATTAATCTTACTATTCATCGCACAATTTGCTACTCCGGTCAACCATTGTTTCCTTATCGCATACGATGATCGTGTTTTGACGTTTGTTTCTCTGATCTCTGGTCAATTTCATACATCATTCATGCATTGGCCGAATCAACGATATCCTATGGGTTATCTAGTTACGGGAGAACATTTAAAACTCACCTTGATCAAATATATACACTCCAACTACGTATATTAAAAACCATTGTCCCCTATAACATTAAGAAAAAGTACAAAAATGATTACCATAAATTATTTGAGCACTGTAAAATTATACCAATACACGAAAAAATTGAACTGACATTATTAACCGAAGAATTTTTTAATGAAAATCTTAAGAAAACTAAAATATTACAAAAAAATTAAATGAGAACTCGTAGTGTCACTAATGCCAAATTGTTACTTCCAAAATATTTTAATTTACATGGTAGGAGAACGTTAAAATATATCATACCCTACCTAATCAATCAACTACCAACATCTCTAAGAGATAAAATAACAAAGAAAAACATAAAATTTAAATTAAAACAACATTTCTTGCAAGTTACAAATACACAATAATAAAAATAACTAGTCAATACAATTAAAAACATTATATTAATAATGTTAAGTAAGTATGTAAGTATAATAAATTCTCAAAAGCTTGCTGCATTTGCAGGAACAACCTGTATCAACACAAATACTACCCTCCACCAGTTTTTAAAGACGGCTCGCGCAGTCACCGGTGTTCGCTCCTTCATAATGTAGCTAAATATTATCTGGTATCTACCCTCATTGTACTTATTTAATATCCTACCTTGTTAACTATATTTTTGTTTACCTCTTTGCATAGTCGATGATACTGATGTACGGTAAAACTCTAATGAGTTTATGTTTACATCTTTAGAATGTTTTTGTTATGTATACCACTGAACAAATAAATAAATAAATAAATAATAAATAATTCATTCATATTTTTTTTTCATTTTTGTTAATAAAATAATACCTTTTCCTGTGTGGCACAAATACAATAATAATACATAATACGGTTCACCGTAGTCTATCTTTATTGTGCCTTTTTATGTGCCTGTCTTTATGATTGAGGTATCTGTCGGAACGAAAGTTCGTACTTCGTTTGTCGTACGTCAAACGCGAGTAGACCCCCGGGGTTATCCTTAGGATGCCGATTTTATCTAGTAAATAGGTTGCGGGTGTCTGATGGCAGTTGCTCTGAGTAAAATACCAATATTTAGCCGCATCTGGTTAGGCTAGAAGCCTTTTCTCAACATACTATGGAAAAGGCTAATAGAGGGAGGCTGATGAATGATCATCTGTGGCGAAGGGTGAATATTTTCAGAAGGGAAGCCGTAGGTACCTAAAAATCCTAAAATAGCTAAGATCGCATTTTAATAACATAAAAAACAATTTAACAACTTTCAATTAAATTTTACATTCTTTTTTGTACTTTAGAACAATAACTTAGCATAGAGATGTCGTTGATCTGTATTAAAGCAATTCCTAAAGGGAAGCCGGTGGGAATCGTGTTATATGGACTCTTCGCCACTGATGATCATGTATTTCTTTTGTAAACATACACACACACAACATAAACGTACTTTAGAACAATAAATTAGCATAGAAATGTCGTTGATCTGTATTAAAGCAATTCCTAAAGGGAAGCCGTTGGGAATCGTGTTATATGGACCCTTCGCCACTGATGATCATGTATTTCTTTTGTATGTTTCCTCGTCCAGTGTCGGGAAACACATTTCCGTGGCAGTCTCTAGTACCGTTACTGAGCGGGTCGCCGCCGCCTACGGGTGGGGTCCCGCTGGCGCCGGCCGCGCCCCCCTCGCCGCGAACACCGCGCACACCGAGAACACCGCATACACCGCACACGCCACACACACCGGCGCCGCACATTAAGACTGAGGACCAGATCAAGACGGAGGCCAGCGGTATGTATCTATGTATGTCTCGTTCGATTTTCATTAAAACCTTTATCATCCACTCCAGCTCCTCGATTCAGAACATTTTAGATAAGTAGTTGTCAACCGATTCGGTATGTTATCTCGTTTCGTTTCTCACGTAACAAGAGAAAAAGAGATAACAAACCGAATCAGTCCACAACTGCTAATCAAAAATATTCCGAATCGGGGAACAGAACCTCTAATATCTATCTTACATTGTAGATGCTCTGCTGTCATTGGTTCAAATATTTTTATCTACACTAATTTATTATGCATCCAAGGCTTATTATGTTTCATCACAGACCAGTAAGCCTCAAGACGCCGCATAAACAAAGTTTTGCATGAGAACACTGTCGTAAAATGTTGGCGGGGTACAGGGGGCGGATGGCGAGTTATTATTGGTCAGCTCAAAAGTTCGGTGGTATGATTGTTGCCGCTCGCTGACGAAGTGATGTCCCGTTTGGCGGGGGAGCGTATGATATGCAGTGCTACTGCATATGCTTGGTGACCGGGGGTATCCGGGTAATCGGTGTCTAGAGGCTTTCTGGTTTGTGTGTTTCATTCATTCTTTAAATACACTATTTTATAGACTAATTTGTTCTACCCAGTTTGATATAAACGTTATGTATTCTATTTTGTCGTGTAGTAAGTAAACTTACAATGTATTTCAGACCCTCAGATGTGCATGGACGAGGATGACGAGGTGTTTGAATCCGAAGATTCAGGAGTGGGCGGAGACGACTCCAACAAGAGACCTTCTCAGAATGCATCTGCGCTTAACTCCCCTGCAACACAGGAAAAGGTATGATTTTGCGGTTAATTAAAAGAACAAAGGATAGTTGTAGGATATTATTTTAAATAACTTTCCGTTGAGTGCTTTTATAGTTTAAGTCGAAACTAATTCGAACACATTTTGCGAATGATAGCGTTTGGTAGGTCACGGGCAGGAGTTTATGGGATATAATTATAGGGCATAATCTAACTTTATCTGTTCAGGTGTCAGATGTGTTGATGTTACAATTTTTTTTTTGTTGTTTCACTTTAATTTTCATTACCTCTGACTCTCCGGCACCTTTTTCACCCACCCAAGCGTTAATACCCTTAAGCTCCGCTGAACGTCCCAGCAAAACCAAGTCAATTTATATTCTATTTCTGATCTATTAAGGTTCAAATTCTATTGAATGGCGCATGCGCAGCGGTGCCTGAAGGAAACTAACTGTGTGACCTACGCGGTGCCTGTCTAATGTTTTTTTCTGCTAAATTATAATGTATTAAACAGAAACATGTGGCGATGCTTGGGGGAGGCCTATGTCCAGCAGTGGACGTCTTTCGGCTGAAATGATGATGATGATGATGATGATGAAACAGAAATCTGAGCCAGGTATTTTTCTTCTTTATTATTCACTGGGTTATATCTTTCTTTTTTTATTATAGAAGGAACGTCGCATCCGTCGTCCAATGAACGCCTTCATGATATTCTCGAAGCGACACCGTCAGATTGTGCATCAAATGCATCCCAACCAGGACAACCGAACGGTCAGCAAGATATTAGGAGAGTGGTGGTACTCGCTCAAGCCTGAGGAGAAACAGAAGTACAATGAACTTGCCAGCGAGGTTGGTACTCTTTTAAGTTTAATATCTCAGTATAATAATAATAAATACTGTATTGAATTCCACTTAGAAATTTAAATAAGTCCCTAACTCCTTAATTAGTGTATCTCGTGACAGTAGATAATATTTCTTTCTATATTTGTGAATATGCATACAGGCTGTCTCTAATATAAATGTGGAGGTCATATAGAACACCAAGCGAGCAGTGTATGGGATGAATTAAAATGTATAAATTGAAGCTTGGGCGAAAATGGGTACTGTCTTTTGTAGTTGAAATTCAAAAAATGCAATCTAAAATCTTCTTTCCCTCTTCTTTCATAATTATTTTCAAAAATATGCTTCGTCGATGTGTATTAAAAATAATTATTATCATTCACAGGTAAAAGAAGCCCACTTCAAAGCTCATCCGGAATGGAAATGGTGCAATAAAGATCGCAGGAAGTCTTCCAGTAGTAAAGATCCCACTGGATCTATGCCACAGGTAATAAAATAATCCTAATAATAAAATACCTTACCCCCAGTTTCCGATAGGCAGATCAACGCAAAAATTAACTAATCAGCTGTCAAATCTCAGGTCAAGCGATGTGATTGGTTATTAACATTTTTGCCGGCCAATCATAGAAGCTGACATTAATTAGATTTGACAATAGATCAAATTGATCAGCCTTCCAGAAACTGGGGGTTAGTGTAACTTATTGACTACCAGAACCGAATATGGCCTTGATGCAACAATCATTTTATAATCCTTCTTAGTTTTGTAACAACATCTATAGAGTTACATGCAACCTACCACTGACGTATTGGATGAAGTCACAGACCCTCAATCGCGCTATCTGATGCGCAGTTAGCATAAATACAAACGACCTACACGACATCAACCGTTGGGCCGCAGCCCGCCAGGCAATAAAGCTTGCATTCAAAGACGAATTTTAGCGTCAACTCATGCTTCCAACTGTCAAATAGTACTGCATTATGACAGTTGGAAGCATGAGTCACGCTTAGATTCGTATCTGAATATAAACCTAAGACCCAGCCTGGTTGAAGGATCCTTCCTTTATGTTGGAGGAACATAATACTTCGTTCCTTCACAATTTATTACCATACTTTAAATATTATCTTGGCTTTTGTCACTGTCGCGCAACTGTCAAACTACAAGTGCAGACAGAGACGGCAACGTGTCTTACTAACGCACGTGAATATTTATTTATCTCGGCCTTATTGTTTTTGTTTCCTGTGCAGAGTCCGCGTACGCCATCGGAGGTGGTAAACAGCGGTTCTCTTACTCTGAACTCAGACTTGCCGGTGCCAGTAGTTTCATACAACCATCTTGGGTCGCCGCAACTCAGTGACGATGAGCAAATGGTATGTTTTATTGAACTATTTTTCTCACTAACACCATGCATCTGAAGGATATTTGCTTTCGCCATGCTTACTGGACGATGCCACGACATGTGTACTGAGAGGGGATAGCACGGTTTGAGGTGCATGTGTGTGCGTCGGCGCTGGTTATACACGAAGGAGCATAGTTTTTTGTGGCTTCACTATGATTGTTCGCAGCACTTCGTCTATATTTTTTACTATGTCTGTAACTTTATAGGAAACAGTGTGTCCGCTTTGGTGCATCTGACAGAATGTCGAGGCGATGCATTTCATGTCACTGTGGCATTCAACAACACAGTAGTATATAACATGATTCTGTCACATATCCTGAAAATCCTGATAAAATTCTGGGCAGCTGATTTTGCATTCTGTCTGACGCGTGTTTCACACAACAGGAACAACATACAGTTAACGATAAAAGTCGTTAAATAAATTAAATGAAACCAATCTTCTCAGTACTACATGTCTAAATAATCTTGAGAAGATTGATTTTGCAATTTACTATCGACTTTTGGAAAGGTCCCTTGCCTTGCCTTCATTCGATCACCACAGTATTAAATTCAATTTATCTTGCAGTCATCTCAGTTACTAGACGAAACGCCAGCAGCGGTGCAAAGCATCGAGATCGACCTGAAATGCGGAGAGAAGGTGACAGACTCTGACTCCGAAGGACTGGACACTAGAGATTATTTGCCGTCGCACCACGACCATACTAGAAGGCCTAAACCTATTAAAGCTAGGTAAATTAATTTGATATTTCTTGATAGAACTATTATCGGCATTTATCAGAAACCAGTATAAGATTTTTTTCACACACGAGGTGTAAGTAATTAAAATAACTGAAAACCTCAACTTTTACCATGGAGAAATTGCGAAAAGTTGTTCATAATGATGAATATAATGAGCCCTTAAAAGGTTTTCAGTTATTTCAATTACATCTTGTACAGTTACCTTGAACTTGTACTAAATTGAGACCTTTAATTCCTGAAGTGTCACACCCCGGCCACTCAATACAATATGAATGCTAGCACCGCCTACATACGCAAGCTTACGTCTTATACAAACACGCGCACACGTAAATGAATAGGGATGCCTGCCGCTCAAAATGCCGACTGCGTTTTCAATCGCTTCTCAGTAGTTCTCAGAGATGGCGTTAGCTTGTGTAGCGAAAACGACAGTGAAGACTACGATCGAGGAATGTGTTTTCGACTATAAATAAGCTTGCAATAGTTTTCTCACTTCTTTTCTACAATAAAGCAAAGTGTGAAGAACATTATCCCACATAATTTTAATTGTTATTGAGAAATAAGGGGGGCCGAGGTTAGGGAGCTTATTTTGTTACAACAAACCAATGTCGGCCCCTGGTCGAAATAGGGCAAATATGAGCAATTTCTTAACGCCAACGCATTTCTTATTTTCTTTATTACTTTCTCTTGAAATAAATTTTTTAAAGGCATTTTAAATCCGTTATTTTATTGACCGAAGTTAGGCCGCCTTTATATATATTACTTAATACAATAATGAACTTTGAAAATTGCGGTCGACATTGGGCAACTCGTACCAACCTAAACTCGGCCCCTTTTATTTATTTCAGTAATATGTCTATAGGTTGTTCAAAAAAACCAATTATAGGATAATGTGTTTAAAATTTATTTGTTTACGGAATAACTCATTATTAATTGTTGTTATTACCAATTTTATATCTTTTGAAAGATCATTATTGAGATTAAGATGATAAAGATGAATAAATATTACTGTAATTTGGTTTTTTTAATTTTTATTTGATCTCTAAACGGATTAAAAGTTCATAAGTTAATTATAGTTATGAATAGCTGTAAACATAGCAATGTGATTTTCAAACCAATAAAACTTATCTACTTAGAACCCCTTTTATAATGGCCGAGATTAGGACAAAAGACGGTCGAAGTTAGGAAGAAGGTGGTAGACATTAGGGAAATTGACACTTCGAAACTTAAAACGCGAATTACTTTTTATTTCGTTATCTAGGACCATGGTATAATAACACCAGATAGTCTCTTCCCGTGACAGCTAGGTCACGTGATTGCCTCCGTACTACGTCATCGGCCGTGGAGCCAATAGCGAGCTGTTAGCGTGACACTTGTCAGTTTGATGTGCTGCCACTTTGTGAAAATAAATTACCCGAGCAAAATGCATTTTTTCATTTACTTTCTTCTATAAAGAATCACTTTTTAACTAGTAATTTAATATAGTTTCCTTTATTAACTAATTAGATGAATAACACGAAATAACAAATAGTTAGACTAGTTAGGAATTTATTTTATATTCATTATAAACAAAAATCTCCTTAAGTATATTGAAGATATCAATCAATGGCAGCACTGATCGTGACGTAGCTTGGAGGCATTGCGCTGTCATTGCGGGAAGAGAATACCTGGTGAAACATCTTATTATACCATGTCTAGGACCATCTAAAACATCAATATCGTCCAATATGACAATCCATAAAGGCAAAAAAAACTGTGGTTATGTTCAAGGTGTAGGTGTGGTACTGGTATGGTCTGAAAGTTGCGTTTTACGTTAAGGGGCCGACATTTGGGCATTTTACCCTATGATGAATATGATTTATTAACGAAGATAAAATGAAATCTGCAAGCATTACAATTTATAATAATTCTTTCCTCTCTTATCATAAGTAGGTACGTAATTTTACAAAAAAAAGATCTCTCACTGTAGTTGTAAAATTAAACTCTCGCGGTAAGGTAGGTATCTAACCTACCTATAATAAAATACAATAAATAGGTACTCAAAGCTTTCAAGCATTACAAGATTTTTTTTTCCTTTTTTTCATAATTGGTAAAGTACAAAAAAATCGTTTAATTGTGAAATTAAATGATCGCTGATAATGAAGAAAATATTAAATAATAATATATATATATTAAATAATAATATATATATATTAAATAATAATTAAATGTTCGTTATGTTTTGATTTTATTGAAATGATTTTATTTATTTAAATGATCGCTGTTCTGTAGTTCAACCTATCCTTCGGAAATCGAAAAAATCTTCTGTTTTTTTATCTAGATGTAGACACACATCCGTGAAAAGCACAATACACTACCATTTTCAATAAAAAATACAACTATAAACACCAAAAAATATATTGCATAACACACTCGACTGGCGATTGACACCCATTGAATATTGCAGTCCAACTTGCCGCCAAACTGTGGGCACGTGCGGGGCGCGGTTGAGGAATCTTAAATTGGCGGGGGGCGGTGAGTGGCCGTTCTGTACGATAGTACTATTAGATATTCTGTGGTACGGCAGTCTGTAATGACCTACGAGTATTCCCACAGTTAATCATTGACGGATATAATCTCGTAATAAGGGTCTCCCCTTCTATGGTCTATGAGTAAGAGAGATAAACGATGAATCTGACATGTTTCGTTAATTTTCAGGGCTGGTTCGTCGGACAATCTTCTCGGCGGTATAACTGCGTCCAGTCCAGGGGGACCTAAAGGTTTCCAGCCGACTGGAGGCGCTTTCAAATCTACTCATGCTGATACCAGTACGTTTTTAAATGGAAAACATTATTTAGAACCAAAATATGGAAGGACAAGCTTTTGCTCACGGCTTCGTCCGTATAAACTTTGAGACCCCGTTACTTAAAAAATCCTTCTGTTTGCCTGCATTATATACAGAGGAATTATGAATGGCAAGCAGCTCTAACATTTCATCATCTTCATCGTCTTTTTCCCAACTACGTTGGGGTCGGCTTCCAGTCTAACCCAGATGCGGCTGAACATCAGTATTTTACACAGAGCGACTGCCATCAGACCCCCGCAACCCACTTACTGGGTAACACCGACATTCGGAGGTTAGACCAGTTGTCAGACTATCGGGCTTCTGACTACCCGTAACGACTGCTATAAATATTCGTAAAGCAACCGGGACCGACAGCTTAACGTGCTCTCCGTGGCATGGAGGGGTCTCGATGTGCAACGAATTGGTCACCCATCTAAGGACTGACCGTGGCAAGCATACAATCCGCACGGTTGCTACTTAGCCACGAGCCCCACCTCTACTTTAACATTTCATGATGTTAAATAAATTTTCTATTATTTATTTATTTTCAGACGAAAACCACAGGCAATGGACGGCGTTCACTCAAATCAACAAGCCTATCCTGACGAACCAAGTGACCAGTTCCCCTCACCCGACTTCCATAGCCTCCAGTACTCAGAGCATCACCCACAGCGTGCAAGGCATATCGCTTAGTACTCCGAACCTATCCACTCAGGCTGCGTTGGATAATGCTATAGCGTCTATTATGAACTCGCCTACTTCCACATGTGGTGTTCAGGTAATTTGTCTTTATTTAAGAAAATCTAAAGTTCTCGAAAGGACTGACAAGTCATCACTGTAAGGAAATTGCTTTTGTGTAGCTCTAGCTGTCATCTTTTATGTAACTTTAAAACATTTTGTAGCGTTTAAAATAACCAACAATTTTTAAAAAAGGGTGGTGTCGGAGGTCTTCCGACTGAAGCGAAGCTTCTACGCATTTGCAAGCGCGGGTAGAACGTGCGTGCGAGTTAACGGTGATGTTTTTTTTTTGGTTTACTCGGCAGCCAAGCGCGCAACGATGCTATAGAAGCTTCGCTTCAAAAATAACGTCATCTAAAAATTATCTGAAGTTATATGGTTAAAAAATATACGCGATTTAATCCGGTTAAACTTTGTTTTATTATTATATGGTTAAATCATACAGCCCCAATTATTTACATGATTGGAATACCATGTTATTTCAACTGCATACAATGTATACAACGTGTTATTGAAATAACTGAAAATCTCTTAAGGGGTCATTGTACTCATCAGTATGAACAACTTTTTCTATGGGACCAACACTGAAATCGCGAGAAAAATATCAGCTGATCAGTACATTTGTGTTCACATGAATCAACAAAATTAGAGGTTTTCAGTTATTTCAATAACAATTTGTAGTTATTTGAATATCTTGTCTTCTGCAGGTGATATCAAGCGGCATGTCCAACACTATCCCGACGCCTACATCAACACCGCTCACCTCAAATTCTCTCAGTAACCCCGTGCTCAAGAGTTTCACCTTCGTCAACAGGAGTATTGGTGATAATTCGCCTTGTGAGTATTTTTTTTATTAATAAAGTCGCAAGTTCTGTCACATAAATTGGTTTTCTGCATTGTTACAATATTCAAATCTTCAAACTTAACGTTGTTCGATTTATGGAGAATGAATGAATTTTTATTCAAGGGTGGTTTTTCACCAAAGATGTGCAAAGAAGCTAAGCGAAGGGAAATCCACCAATATGAACGTTTCATTTTCATAGCTTAGCTCTCGTGGAAAAGGGTTCAATGTTGCGAAGTTTTTTTACATCTTCGCTGAACCGAGAGCAGGGCCGGATATAGGGGGGGCAGGCGCTCCAGGTGGTGAAGACTGGGGGGCGGCCAGCCATCAGCCAGTTTAGCTGTCTGTACTATTCTGGGCCTTGAAAAGTTTGCCTAGAGGGCGGCAGCACTGCACCCCCTTTTTACAAATGTAGATTCGAGGCTGAGCGAGGGATGCGAGTGAAGGTTGCGAGTGGCACTAGTTTCCCCTAGCCGCACCCCGCTACCCATTAACTCAGCCTATCGCAGTTCACTGCTTGACATAGGCCTCTCCCAAGTTGCGCCACAACACTCGGTCCTCTGCCTTCCGCATCCGACTTCCGCATCAACTATACCCCGCTACCCGTCTTCGCTGTATTACTTAGTTCGCATCGCGCATCTTCCTCACATAACTTACCCCCTCCGCTACACCACTTAACTTTGGTGGAAATAGACACATAGTTTCGTAGCTTAGCCTTGCCCTCGCTTATTGCTTAGTTTCCACCCATAGCTTTAGTGCAAAGGCAACATTAAACCATGATTAATACAAAAAATTTTTTTTTGCAATACTTAATAATGTATTTTGAACCAGTAGTTATGTTAAAACCTAATAATCGTTGATAGGACTTTTGGATCCTTAAAATTTCTTCCAAACGCTATCTAGTATGATTATAATAAAATAATAAATATTTGAGACATTTTACACAGCACCATCAAACTAAGCAGAGCTTGTACTATGGGTACTAGACAATGGGTATAATACTTATACACTGTGAATTTTTGTTGGTTTTGGAAACGAAAACGGGTCATTGTACTCATCATTATGAACAACTTTTACTATGGGACCAACCTTGAAATCGCGAAAAGAATATCAACATATCCCTACATTTGTGTTCACAGAAATCGACAAAATATAGGGAACAGCGCGTTTTCGAGGTTCGTCCCTTAGTAAAAGTTGTTCATAATAATGAGTTCAATGACCCCTTTTTGTTTCCAAAACCAACGGAAATTCACCGTGTATAGTTTTTTTTTGTAAATACATACTTATATAATACATTGACAGTAAACATTGTATTTTTCTTTCCCAGGTCCTCTAACCCTGTCGTTGGACGCGTCAGGCAACCTGCTGCTGAAGCCAAGCCAGGCTTCTGACAGTCCTGCCTCGGATCAGTCAATGCACTGCGTTCACCTGCAGAGATTATATGTGCCAACATTCAATACTGGTGAGTATATATCGACGATAGCTAGAATTAATACATCCAAGTCATGTGATAACGTCGGTGAAATGTCCACTACTAAAAGGTCTCCTCTAAAACTGTGCACAGTTGTTTTTTTTTTCCGAGTAGTTTTATGGCCTGGTTGCTAAGACCTTTTAGCCACGTCTTAAGTTTACTCATCCTAGTACCTCTCTAATTTTGTCTTCCAGTTGTGTATATTAAATGTATTGTTAATAATTTTGCTGTCAATGACCATCCATTTATTGTCCACAGAAGTAGAAACGCCCAAGAGCATCAACAATCAAATCGTGCAGAACGTGCAGTGTGGACAATCTGTGATAGTATCGCAAAGTAACAACAATACTGCGCCTAAAACTAATACGTAAGTAGCAACTAACTTACTTTATTTAATTTTAAACTTTGGTGTTATATTGTGACTTATAGTGGAAACTAGTCGAAACTTCGGGCTTGAAATTTTAACGTTCATTTCCATAACATATTACATACTACGTATATACATCATCCAATTCATGTCATTGCACACCTTGCATTCTGAGTGCCTTGTGCGAGTTTGAAACTTACGCATACTCGATCGATTGCGTCGACTTTCATAAATCAGTACCGCCCCTGGCGGAAACGAGCAGGAACTACTGATTTATGAATGAAAGTCGATGAATTCGATAGCGATTTCGATAACGTATGCGTAAGTTTTTTTTATAGTATGGATGGCGAAACGAGCCAATGGCCCACCCATGGAGAAAAGAAGGGAGCGGAGGTGTTGCAAGGCAAAATCTCTTTAGAAAGAAGCGTCGCCTGAATGCGGGTGACAGGGGGACGAGGTACAGCAATGGCTCCACCTCACTATGGAAAATCCGCCCATTTTTTGTAAATCCATCTAGCGGTGAAATGAATTATTACAGCGTAACAGCACTAACAATTTTTCATTTTAGTTTGTCTACTCACCACTGTGGCGTACAAAGCACATTATTTTATTCCAGAACATTCTATGTGCGTTTTTGTGGTGAGAACATAACACTAATGAAATTGAATTTTACACAAATGACGTGGACTTTAAAATGACTGATTAGAATTTGAAAAAAAGTAACGAAGTTGAAAAAGGTTAAAAGGGTATAATGTAAGGGTACCATATGGCACTTGCGGCTTGACCTTCAGATTACCAGTCCAGTATGAGTATTAAATAACGTCTAACTACACAACTTTTGTTTTACAACTTTACACAAAAGTACGTTAAAAACGTGCCATACATAGCGCCTAGCGCAATAAAGTATCCTCATGTAGATCACCTTGAAAATCACTCAAACCATCTTTTTAATTGTATAAACTGATTGCAAATACAACAAAAAAAAAATTGATTGACAAAATTATATATTTTATTATTTTTAACGCATTTATGCATGCGAAGCGAAATCTAACGATTTATTTAGTATTTATTTATTTATTCATACATGTATAAATTTTGCAATATCACTGTGCCCCACAAAACCGTGTTATCGGTATTTAAATAGTGGAAAAAAAAGAAGAATCACTGTTTCTTAATAAGATATCGCTGACGTCACCCAAAGACTGGCGTACTGAGCCAGGAGTCTCAGGTTCGAATCCTGCTCGTGAGCGATTTTTTCTTTCCACTATTTAAATCATTAAAAATATATATTATAAGAAATTAGTAGAAATACCTACTTATACAAATATCCAATCTTATTCTTAGTTTATACTAAATCTCTGGGATCATTGTACTCATCATTATGAACACATTTTACAGTGGAATCAACCCTGAAATCTCGAAAAAATCTGCTGTTCCCTATAATTATGTCGATTTATGTGAACACAAATGTAGGGAACCGCTGATATTTTTTTCGGTTTCAGGGTTGTTCCCATAGTAAAAGTTGTTCATTATGATGAGTACAATGACCCCTTAAGAGGTTTAGTATAAGCTAAGAATTAGGTTGTAGGTTGTATATAGAAATATAATAAAAAGTATGTTACATTCTGTTCATAAAAAAATTTTACCTAATGTTATTTTTTTTTTATTAATTAAAGTATTCAATACATTTTTGCTGAAATAATGCTACGTAATATTTGGAATTTTTGGATTATGATATATCAAGATTGCAGTTAACTATTGTCATAAAAACTTACTGGATACAAATTGAATAAAAAAAAACTAAATGTGTGCTGGGACACATAGTACAAGTGAAACTTCAACGGACAAGTGGAAAAACGAATCGCAACGGACAAGTGGAAAAACGAATGGCAACTGACAAGTGGAAAAACGAATCGCAACAAAATTTTAAGTTGAAGTTTTACGGGCAGGTTTTCAAATTGAATAAGTACATTAACAATCAGCCCGTAAAACTTCAAGTTAAAATTTTGTTGTGATTCGTTTTTCCATTTGTCAGTTGCCATTCGTTTTTCCACTTGTCCGTTGCGATTCGTTTTTCCACTTGTCCGTTGAAGTTTCACTTCTACTATGTGTCCCAGCACACATTTCGTTTTTTTTTCGCAGTTTTACTGCAAATTATGTTTTGGTTAGGTTAGGTACATTTTAAGTGATTTTAATGAATGCATTTTTATTGAAACATATTTTATTTTATCAAACAAAAAAACTGAATTAAATCCGGAACCAAAAAAAACATCCATTTTTCTTTCTCTCCCTCCGCCGCTATATATCGTCTACCCCCTCCACGCGGCCGTAACGCTTTTTCGTGAGAGAAAAATCCTAATATATAGAAGAAGATATATATATCTATCTTCTATATATAGAATTTTCACCATCATCATCATCATCATCATCATCAGCTTTTCAATCCCTCCGCCGCTGCCGTCTCTCGCCAAGCGATATATTGTCTACCCCCTCCATGCGGCCGTAACGTTTTTTCGTGACTAAAAATTCCTAATACCCCCCGTCTATACAGAAGTTTCACTTCAAAAAACGTATCCAAGGTTCCTTGTTTTTATTTCTCACTTAGATACCTTAGAATCACCATCGCCCGCTTCATTCAAGACCTTGTTATGTATTTTTGTTTTATAAAATCATGGTTATGAATGTTGTCCAGCTAGCAAATCATTAGTGTCCTACACATTTCATTCGCGATTAAAGAATTTCATTTGTGTAAAAACTTATTCATTCGTGTTTCTATTTTTTTGGTTTTCTTCTATTTTTAACAAGATGCGCCCTGTATTTTTACATAGTATGTGTATAACTTCATTATAGCAAACGTTAAATACCATCAGATAACAATAAAACGGGGGTTTACAAAAATCGTCAAAAATGTGTCATTTTAATTCGAAACATGAAATCGACCCTATTACTGACTACTCACCGATAGATGGCCTGATGGCCTATTTTTCTTATTTTAAATTGCTCTTATTTCATGTAATTATGTGATTTATCTATGAAATAACTAACATTTTAGAATTTAAAATGAATTAAAACAATGTGTTTATTATTTTCGTCATAATATGCATTGATAATGTAAAAACATGTTATCGGTGAGAAGTGATTAGTATGCATCTTTTCGACGACAGATGTCCCGAGCAACAATTTGGCGAAGAAACGAGAAAATGCATGTTTTAAAATTGAAAATATAAATATATGTGACTTACACATAAAATGTTATACCATCAATATGTTTTAGTTTTGATCCTGAACAATTTTTACATCCAACAACAGCGCACTTCATTGTTAAAACAAGAAAAATATTCAAAATCCTCTCAAAATCTATTTAAATCGAAGAGAACCGAACGCAGTGATGATTCACTTGAAATTAAGCTTTGCGGCTCCGCCCACTGTGACGTCATGACCAAATTGAAGGCGCATGACCAAATTGCCTTGCAGCACCTCCGCTCCCTTCTTTTCTCCATGGGCCCACCTGATGTTAAGCAGTTACCTTTGCCCATAACAACTTCAATACTACCTAGGCCTTAATGGTATCGCAAGTCGGTTCGCCAAACTGAGACATGAAGATGGAAAGTCTCATGTGATTGTAATTTCACCGGCACCTGACCCTTCAGACCGAAACACAGCAATGCAAGTATCACTATTTGGCGGAGAAGTAGGTACGGTGGTAGTACTTCCCCGGACGAGCTCTTTCACGTAGGAGCTCTACTACTACTATTACTAGTTTCAAACTCTGAATCAGCACTGAATTAATTTGGTTGAACCATGTGATGTCATCAATCATTAATTAACTCAGCCTATCGCAGTCCACTGCTGGACATAGGCCTCTCCCAAGTTGCGCCACAACACTCGGTCCTCTGCCTTCCGCATCCAGTCCCCCCCAGCCACGTTCTTTAGGTCGTCGGTCCACCTGGCAGGGGGGCGCCCTACGCTGCGTTTGCCGATTCGCGGTCTCCACTCAAGGACTCGTCTGCTCCAGCGGCCATCGGTCCTTCGACAGACATGGCCAGCCCACTGCCACTTCAGCTTACTGATCCTACAAGCTATGTCGGTCACTCCGGTTTTTCTCCGGATAATCTCGTTACGGATTTTATCCTTCAAAGAAACTCCAAGCATAGCTCGCTCCATAGCTCGCTGAGCGACTTTGAACTTGTGGACTAGCCCAACTGTCAGTGTCCACGTCTCGGCGCCGTAAGTCATGACAGGCAGGACGCACTGGTTGAAGACCTTTGTCTTCAAACTTTGCGGTATAGGCGACGAGAAGACTCGGCGAAGTTTGCCAAATGCTGCCCAGCCCAAACGGATCCTTCTGTTGGCTTCTTTCTCGAAGTTGTGTCTACCAAGCTGAATTGCCAGCCCTAGGTAGACGTATTCCGTTACAACTTCGAGTGCCGACCCTTCGACGAATATTAGCCTATGTTATGTCACTATTATTAAATTAACTAAGCATGCATGTATTATCAAACGTTGCAATTAAGGACTACATTTGTTTTGTTAACAGAGAATGGGAGGTCCCCGTTGTAGAAGAGACCCGTCCGTTCCCGCTGGCACCGACGCCTGCGCAGCTTGGCAGAGCGCCGCTGCAGAAGCGACTTAGTCGAGGTAGGCAAGTTGTCCTATCTACTTCATCAGCATCCTCTTGATAAGTCTAGTTTAAGTTTTGTAGTGTATAATTGGTTCCGTTGGCTTGGTCACGTGGAGAGAATGGGAGAAGTTCGAGATGCGAAGAGAGCCTATCTGGGTCGACCAAAAGGGCGACGACCGGTCGGTCGCCCTAGATATCGCTGGAGCGATGCGGTGGAAGGCGATCTTCTGGAGATCAGAGCCAGTGATTGGCGAAATACTGCCAAAGATCGCGGCAAGTGGCGTTCTCTCGTTTCGGAGGCCAAGACACATTTTGGGTCGCTGCGCCAGCGGAGTAAGTGTAAGTAAGTGTATAATTAGTGGCGCCCCCATTTTGTATACTCTTTTATGCCACACTGTATTCTGATTTTAATTGATTAATGTTGTTAATTTTTTGCTTGCCAGTTAAGGAAACGATATATCGAAATTAACGGACAAAATTAATTAAATTTCTATCTGTAGTAGGGACTGCCTCGTTGGTCTAGTGGTTGCAAGCGCGACTGCTGAGCGTGGAGTCCTGGGTTCTCGATTCCCGGGTCGGGCAAAGTGTTATTGGGTTTTTCATTAGGAAATTCTCAGCAGTAGCCTGGAGTCTGGATTTGTGCCCGGTCAATGGCAATAGGCTCGCCCCCTATTACATGGGACTATAACATAACTGGCGAAATGTGGGTGTACTATTACACCTCTGCCTACCCCTTCGGGGAAATACAGGCGTGATGTTATGTTATGTTGTAGTAGGGCAAATAGTGGATGGATAGGATATAAATTTTGGCCGTAAATGTGACTCCATATCCAATCTGTCTGTACCCATATTTTAGCGGGATAAATTATTATACAGTAATAAGTTACAACGATGTACCTGCGCAGATGTCATTTTTTGGCAGGTGCGAAGATATTTTGGCCAATCATAACGCACCTCAATTACGCGCGAAACATCTTCATCCGCCATAGGTTGATGCTTACGCGTCATGGTAGCCTCCGCTGCTTAGCTGCGATTTGTCATACGGTGCACAAATGTTATGAGCAAAAAAGCATGAGTTTCTTGTTGTTGTATTTTAAAGCTAAAGGTAAAGCAACAAGGTCTGTATTTCATTAGTCGTTGCTATATTAATCCTTTCTGCGCTAACGAATGTTGTCGATGTAACTTATAAAAGTGGCAGTACTGTACCCATGGAGAACAGAAAGGAGCGGAGGTGTTGCAAGGCAAAATCTCTTTAGAAAGAAGCGTCGCCTGAATGCGGGTGACAGAGGGACGAGGTACAGCAATGGCTCCACCTCACTATGGAAAATCCGCCCATTATTAGTAAATCCATCTAGCGGTGAAATGAATTATTACAGCGTAACAGCACTAACAATTTTCCATTTTAGTTTGTCTACTCGCCACTGTGGCGTACAAAGCACATTATTTTATTCCAGAACATTCTATGTGCGTTAGTATGGTGAGAACATATTAAAATTTATAATACTGTAGGCATTGACCATACATACCATTTTAATCCATATTTAAACAATTTATTTTTCCACACACATAAAATGTACATATTACATGAAAAGGTAACAGGACAAATTACAGAGAACACAACATGTGTACTACATAATATGTGTAGCACTAGCAAGGGATCCAGCTCAGTATTTGCTGTGCATGTAGGTATGCACAGCACTGATTTTCAGCTGGTCCCTGCCATCTGTATAACTTAAAAGTGAAATTAACGCGCACAATAAAAAAAATTAAGTAAATGAAAGATCAATCAAATCATGGCAACATTTAGATCGCCTTATGTAGTACAATTTTCTGACGTCACCCACCCGAAATGGCGGCAAAGCAAGTCTCAAGACGTTTTGTATCACGTGATCAACAGTTTAAAAAAACGACAAACGAGAAAATGAAAATTTTAGAATACATTTAAATAAATAAAAACTTAGTGAATGTTAATCTTCATCATAAAATCTACGTTGTGTGCAATTTTCATAATATTTGACAATACCAGTCAAACATTCAACAATATTATTCATTCTTTCATCATCATACATTAAACATGCAATAATTAGTACATTAGATAAAAATAGATGTGGTCTTGCTGGTATGATGCACACATTTTTTATGATCAGTTATTACTAGGGATGTGACTTAGCTGTAAAAAAAGATTAATTAATAAAAAATAAAAAAAATAAAAAAAAAAAATCATTTATTGCAGGCATACACCCATATAACTTACACATACAATTTTAATTTAACGAACACAAATTATAGTAATTAAAAGATGAAGTAAATAATTTAATTCAATTATATAATCAAAACAATTTAATAATTTATACTCATTATTAAAAAAATTATAAATACAAAATCTCTTTAAAATCAAAATTCATTCAAATATTAACAAAATCAGCTCAATTAAAATTCATTAACATAAATTAATATTTAATT
Source organism: Asteroscopus sphinx (assembly GCA_949699075.1). NCBI lineage: Eukaryota > Metazoa > Arthropoda > Insecta > Lepidoptera > Noctuidae > Asteroscopus > Asteroscopus sphinx. The sequence continues at coordinate 10,411,743 of OX453022.1, read as the reverse complement.
ATTGCAATTGAATTAAATAATTATTGCAATTGAATTAAAATATACATAATTATTATTATTATTAGCTGGAATATTGTCAATAATTGTTGTTAATAATCGATTATTTTAAGTTTCATCAAAATCGATTAATTAAAAATAGATTTAGTTGAAAATATTAATCGATTTTTTTCGTTAAAATAAATAAAAATATCAAGAACAGATTCAATCAATTTTACAACAGTAATTATTACTTCAGAGCCAAAGCTGAAGCTATCGTTCATTTTCTTATTTTTTACGACATATTGGTTGGTTTGGTGCTAGACATCTGTGCATAAAAAAAAGCGTCCGAACACAAATTTATTTACGAAAAAACAAAATAAAATGAACGAACCAACGAATGTGGGACAAGAACTTAAATTATACAGAAGATTGTAACAAAATGAATGAACTCAAAAAACTCAAATTAATGAGTCAATGTCAATAAAACAATGACTTTTGACTTGACCTTGACGAAGACATAATAGAAAAAAATCGAAAACACACGACGCTTAAAGTAAAAAATCGATTTCTAAATAATCGATTTTTCTAGAAAGAATAATTGACCCAAATCGATTGAAAATTAAAAATTATCTATTTTTTAAATAATCGATAATTTTTTCACATCCCTAGTTATTACTTACTACTCCCCGACAGATGGCACTTCTTATTTTATATTCCTCTCATTTCATATAACTATGTAACTTTATCTATGAAATAACTAACATTTTAGAAAGTAAAATGAACTAGAACAATTTGTGTATTTAATTTAATAGGTATTTTCATAATATGCTTTGATAATGTTAAAAACATGCTATCGGTGAGAAGTGGTTAGAATGCATCTTTTCGACGACAGATGTCTCTAGCAACAATTTGGCGATGAAACGAGAACATTTATGTTTTAAAATTGAAAATATAAATATATGGGACTTGCACATGAAATGTTATACCATCAATATGTTTTAGTATGGATTCTGAGAAATTTTTACATGCAACAACAGCGCATTTCATTGTTAAAACAACAAAAATATTCAAAATCTATTAAAATCGAACAGAACCGAACTCAGTGAAGATTTATTTGAAATTAAGCTTTGCGGCTCCGCCTACTGTGACGTCATGACCAAATTGAAGGCGCATGACCTAATTGCCTTGCAGCACCTCCGCTCCTTTCTTTTCTTCGTGACTGTACCTTATTCGCCTTTAATTTATTCATTCAGGGAAAAGGGGTCTGTTCATCCAGGAACCTGTCACTTGAGGTTATTGTTTACCAGACAGACAAAGCTCTGTATCAGAGGTGTGGGCTTCATTCGTAGAAAATTCTATTCCAATCAGGCAGTTGATATATCTAGCCCCGACCTTGTTTTTTTTTTCGTAGCGTGGAAATACTGCTGACCTTTAATCAATTCCTTGGGTACAGATGTTTTATCTCACGAAAGCGGGTGAGCCATACTTGTGTGTGTGTTTGTGTGCGTGTGTCTATGGTGTGTACATGCACATTGTCTTTGCGTGCGTAAGCTCGGAAGCGCTCAGTTTTTGTCCAGTTTTGTAGTTACGCACACAAGAGCGCGTGTCTATACGCATTACAACTACAAGTATGGCTCACCCGCTTTCGTGAGATAAAACAACTGTATCACACTTGAACGGGAGCCCAGGCTTATTACCCCCCCCCCCAGCGGTTGGTGTCGAGCGGAACGAATAAACAACATCCTTATTGTCTAGGTACCTCAACCGGCTCAACAGGCAGCAACGATCCAGCAACATCGACAGCCAGCAGCAGCGGCATCAGCATCCCTCGCTCCGAAGCCAGCCTCAACAACGGCGCCATCAGCTCTGACGACGCAACTTCGCCTAAACAGCACAATGACCTTCCTAGTCCCTCGCATAAGAAGAGCCTTTTCAAGAAACGGAATGAGGATGGACGGGACAAGTATGTAACTTTTGATTGCTAATATCGTGTAGCTAGATGTGTGTAAGATAGATAGATAGATAGATAGAATATTCTTTATTGTACACCATGAAAATAGTAGTAAACAGGAAAAACTTATAAATTATGGATACATGGGCGGTCTTATCGCTAAAAGCGATATCTTCCGAACAACCTTTGGATGGACAAAGAAGACGAAAATTAAGATTAAGATGTTTATTTTTAAGATTTGATTGAAAATAATATGAATACGGTATGTTGTATTCGTGTGCTAAATTAATCAATCTATTAAAGCAGCCCATCATAGCATACTGAAGACAGTCCTCTCTCAATTGGCGTTTGACTCTGTTCTTGTGATTTTCACATCAGTCTGTTAGCAATTGCTCGAGTTCAATGAACTGCAAGCAACTTACAGCAATTAATTGTCCTCAAAAAAGAGTCTTTGTAAAAGAGGCCCAGACGTTACACGGTAAACACAAAACCTGTCGGTTCGCATATTTCATCGAGACGTACCTAATCAATCTGTTTTGTTTGAAATAAATACCACCAATTTTTGAATAGATCAAACCGACTCAAAGGCACATACTTCCTGAACTGTTTCACACAATTGTTTTTTTTAAGTTTATTAGTTCAATTAACTCTATATAAATTAAAATACCTAATAATCTTTTGAGTACCCAACCAAACCGACCGAGTACCCAAACAAACTCTGGCCATCTGTCACTTATCCCTTTGTCTTGCAGGGTATTGGAGACGGTGAACTTCGAGCAGAAGTTCAGCATCCTTCCTCAGTTCAAGCCGGAGGCTTGCAGCCCTAGTGCTATGGTGGTGCCGCGCAGTCCGCAGTTATACACCATGAGGAAGAAACATAACAAGATGGGTATGTGTTTGATAAGACCTATTACAGACCAACTCTTCAAATACTGTCGGGACTAAAGTGGTTTTTATGGTTCAACTAAGGATGGATTTAAAAGGGCATTTAATGCATCAAGAAAAAACATATTTGCTTTTTTTTTTGTAGCAAAAAGGCCTTCATAAATCTTGAAAGAACTGTGAATGATCAGTATCTGTTAGAAGTTTTGTAGAAACAAGGCCAGTGAATCGCTCTTCAACTTTGGTTGACCACACGGATTTTATTGATCGCCGAGCCAGTCTTCTCGCGTTGGTAAAGCTAGAGCCCTTACTTACCATAACTATAACTTTACTGAACCTGAAATCCTATAAATATTTCTTTTATTTCCAACAGAGGAAGAAAGCACCGTGGTGACGCCGCAACTAGAACCAGAGGTGATGAACGGCAACGGAATGCCAACTCCTCACTCGTACGGCACACCGCACACTACGACCAACAAACTTGTTGGGAACACATTCTTTGGGCCTGACTTCAATCTAGATACTTTTAGAGGAGGTATGTAACTATGATACTGATTTATATTAAAAGCTTTCATTGAGCTTGCTTATACTAAATTTATAGCATTAGACAAAATATAGCTGATAAGGGCATGTACATCTTTTGATCCACTTCTCCATGCAGAGTCTTAGCTCATTAAAATTGGCCTACCAGGTTCATAGACTCATTAAATTGTCTCCAACCTCGGCTAGAAGTAGTAATGTGTTTTACTACTTGTATTTTGAGTAATAGTCATATACCCTATTTATCTATTATGGAGCATTTCTCGGGAGCAGGTCGTGCGTTATGTGTCCGATATGTAACAAAACAATGATGTTGCGATTTTTTTTGTTAGTAGTTTATGCAGTGAGTTAAGCAAATATAAACTTTCTTTTGGGACACTGTATATTATTTGAACATAATTTCGCAAACGGACCATTTATTTTAAGAACGAAAAATGTATATTGTCCGAATAATTATGAAAGTTAATGAGCCGAATGAACTGTAGGTATGTGAGTGGAAATGATATTGCTAATACCCTTTCTTGCCCGTGTTACTACCAGTAGTAACACTAGTACATTACTGTCGAGGCCTGAAATGAAGCAATTTACGGCCGAGTAATATTGGAAGTACGAGGCGAAGCCGAGTACTTCCCAAGTGATTTTGAAAGGACGAGGCGCAAGCCGAGTCCTTTTTAACTAAACGAGGCCGTTAATTGCTATTTCGGCCAAGACTTGTATAGTAAAAAAAGTGTAAAAACCTCGGTAGCATAATTTAAAAAATAAAAAGTGTCCAGCAATTTATATTATTGTCCTGTTGGATATTACCGACCTGTTATTTCGTTGCGTACGGAAAAGAGCCGATTGTTGTATTTTTTTTTTTTAATAATGAACCAATTTCCGAGCAAGTGGGAGAAAATGTAATTTAATTGCCTTTGTTTGTTGTTGTTTGTTTGTTGTTTGTTTGTTTGTTGTTTGTTGTACTTGTAAGTTGTAAGAAGGGAAAAAATTAATTGCCCGTGTTACTACTTAGTAGTCAAACAGTTATTTTAATTGCCTTTGATACTACTGCAGTAGTAAGTTGTAAGAAGGGAAATGTAAATTTGTCGACTTGGTTCGCCTTTAAGTGCACCCAAAGGTGGTGTTTTCCATGGTATAATAAGATGTTTCACCAGGTACTCTCTTCCCGTGACAGCTAGGTCACGTGATTGCCTCCGTACTACGTCATCGGCTGTGGAGCCAATAGCGGGCTGTTATCGTGACACTTGTCAATTTGATGTGCTGCCACTTTGTGTAAATAAATTACCCGAGCAAAATGCATTTTTTCATTTACTTGCTTCTATAAAGAATCCCTTTTGAACTATTAATTTTATACAGTTTATTTTAATTACTAATTAGATGAATAACACAAGATAAAAAATAGTTTATTTTATATTCATAATGAACAAAAATCTCCATAAATATATAGCTTGGAGGCATCGCGCTGTCATCGCGGGAAGAGAATACCTGGTGAAACATATTATTATACCATGGAAAACACCACCTTTGGATGCACTTAAAGACGAACCAAGTCGTCCTTTTCGAATAGATGGTGTTGCGGAGATGATGTGAGGACTGTATAGATAAATGATGTTTTACCCAAATTTAATAAAAAACGACGATAAATGTGATCACTCTTAGTATTTTCCTTTTCTCATGTAACAGAACAATTTTACAAAGCCACAATGACAGATATATTTAAAAATAGATCAAAAAGAATATGATAATAAAAATAAATAAAATATGTCAATAGCAAGGAGTTTGCTATACCGCAAAGTTTGAAGACAAAGGTCTTCAACCCGTGCGTCCTGCCTGTCATGACTTACGGCGCCGAGACGTGGACACTGACAGTTGGGCTAGTCCACAAATTTAAAGTCGCTCAGTGAGCTATGGAGCGAGCTATGCTTGGAGTTTCTTTGAAGGATAAAATCCGAAACGAGATTATTCGGAGAAGAACCGGAGTGACCGACATAGCTTGTAGGATCAGTAAGCTGAAGTGGCAGTGGGCTGGCCATATCTGTCGAAGGACCGATGGCCGCTGGAGCAGACGAGTCCTTGAGTGGAGACCGCGAATCGGCAAACGCAGCGTAGGGCGCCCCCCCGCCAGGCGGACCGACGACCTGAAAAACGTGGCTGGGGGGGACTGGATGCGGAAGTCAGAGGACCGAGTGTTGTGGCGCAACTTGGGAGAGGCCTATGTCCAGCAGTGGACTGCGATAGGCTGAGTTAATGAAGGAGTTTGCAACAGATGAGATGAAAATAATAAAGAATGAGTATTGATCAGTAGCAGCGTGGGTAGGCCCCCCACAAGGTGGACCGACGACCTGGTGAAGGTTGCGGGAATCCGCTGGATGCGGAAGGCGATACTTGGGGGAGGCCTATGTCCAGCAGTGGACGTCTTTCGGCTGAAATGATGATGATGATGATTGATCCGTAGTGCCGGCGGCGTCGTCGGAGGGCGTGGAGGAGATGTCTCCGCGTACTCCGTGCTCGGGCAGCGCGCGCGGCGAGGCGGGCCACCGCCGCGTGCTGGAGCAGCGGCGCCACCTCGTGCTCAAGCTGTTCCAGGAGCACGGCATGTTCCCCACCACGCAGGCCACCACGCACTTCCAGGTACAGCCACGGGAATCACGGCTACTACGCCTTATTGAATTTTTACCCAAGATAGTATGCGAACGGAGAAATTTAAGAACTTCATAAATGTATAATATCCCGTTCATATAAGGTCCAAAATCTTTTATCAAAATCAGGGAGAAAATACCGGGCGAGCCCAGTTTTCTGAGATAATATTACGGATAGCCCGCTGTCCCTTTCCTGCATGTATGGACACCCTATAGAAAGAGACAAAGGGCTCCCCAATCATCGGACCGAATTTTAGTCAGCCGTCCGCTTTCCAGCTTGATATATAAGTTCCTTGGAAATTACTGAAAACCTTATAATAAAGCAAAGTTTAACCGGATTAAATCGCGTATATTATTTAAATTGCTTTTCCTGACGTTTCGAAAGCTTTGCAGCGTTCGTGGTCGCAGGAGGACTAAGATGACAAGCGTCTTTACAGATATTTCAAAAAAAAAAATGTAATCTACCGTACAATTTTTATTAATTAAAATCGTTTCGATGCACGCAGTGATCACTCACAATGTCATTAAATTGTACGGTAGTTTTTTTCTTAATTATCTGTAAAGACGCTTGTCATCTTACGGCCAAAATTAATATCCAATCTATCCACGATTTGCCCTACTAGAGATAGTAATTTGACATAAGCTCCATACAAAATATGTCAAATTTCTATCTCTAGTAGGGTAAATCGTAGATAGATTGGATATTAATTTTGGCCGTTAGTCTTCCTGCGACCACGAACGCTGCAAAGCTTTCGAAACGTCAGGAAAAGTAATTTAAATAATATACGCGATTTAATCCGGTTAAACTTTGTTTTATTATAATGTGTAGTGATCGCGAAAACCTAAGATTATTACTGAAAACCTCTTAGGGATCGTTCAAGTATTACGTAACGCCCCCTCCCCCCATGTAACGCGCCGTAACGTTGTTCTTTACCCCCCCCTCCACCCTAGTAAAACGTTACGTAACCACCACCAAGTGATCATTTTTACCTGAAAGTCACAATTATGTGGCATAAAGTACCGGAAAGTCGCTAATATATCTATGTTATTGTTTTGATCATCATCATCATCATCATTTCAGCCGAAAGACGTCTACTGCTGGACATAGGCCTCCCCCAAGCATCGCCACAACGACCGGTCCTGTGCCTTCCGCATCCAGCGTTTTCGATCGCGTTATTATTATTTATTAACATTTGAAATGTCTTGTTTTTGTCATTTCAAATCTCTACGCGACCGTTCTGAAGGGATAAAATAATTTTACGTAACGCGTAGTTCAAACACTGTAACACATCGTAACGTTTCAGAAGACCCCTCCCCTCCCCCCAAATTCGTTACGTAATACTTGAACGCTAACTTAAGGGGGATGTAGCAGCCAAGTGGCGCCCCCATCAGTAAAAAAAAATATTACTCGCTGAATACATCGTTTATCGAGTATTCTTTTTTAGATTGAAGTACAGGTACTGTAGTTTAATCAGAAACTATTACATACATACATAAACAAATACACAAAACAAAACAAAACATAACAACACACATAACACACAGAAACTATTAACTCTGTAAAATATACTTCGCTGTAGTAGTAGATAGAAAAACCGTCCAAGTGCGAGTCAGACTCGCGCAGTAAGGGTTCCATACCTCTCAACGACCTGGGGCCTTATTATGAACTCTTATTTCCAGGCAGTTCTCGCTGTAAAGTGAACTGCCTGGCAAATTCGTATTAGTAACTCAATTGCCAGCGAGTCAACGGTCACGTGACACTACAAGCCGACTTCTGCCCGTATTTTGGCTGACTGGCTGGCGATAACCGTATTATGAACGCTGATTTGACGTTTCATTTCTGTTTTTTTCAGTCAATAAGTGACGTTAGAAACCAGTCAGTAAAAGCTGTCTTGGAGTACCTTTTATTGAATTGCTGAGTACCTTTTATTGAATTGCTTTGAGTTCGTTTGGTAAGATTTGGTAATAATAATCCACAATAAAATTCTAACACTAACATGTGCGATTATTACGAAGTAATTGCGATTCTGGAAAGCGACGCTTCAAGGCAGACATTCACAACATATTAAAAAATATAGACTAAGTGCTGCGAACAATCATAATGAAGCCAACAAAACCGTGCTCCTCCGTGAACAAACCAGCGCTCACGCACACATATGCTCTTGAGAGATTTTTTTTTTGGCCATGCTTACTAGACGATGCCGCGACATGTGTACTGAGAGCGGTGAGCATGGTTTGATGTGCATGTGTGTGCGTGAGCGCTGGTTTGTACACGGAGGAGCACGGTTTTGGTGGCTTCAGTAGGATTGTTCGCAGCACTTGGTCTATATTTTTTACTATGTCTGTCTGAACTAAATAACATGAAATGGAAAATTATTTTCTTTGGATTTTATTACATATTTTAAGCCAAATAACATCACACATAGCACTTACGCCATTCTAATACGTATTGTTTAAAACATTAATTTAAAGTAATAAGAAAATAATAAGATGTATTGAAATCTCTTTGTTCCCACCTACTAAACGTAGTGATTATATACTTTTTGCCCACCTACGATTAACTTCCCGCTGACTTTTAAATGGGGTGTCGTTCGGAAGCGTAACACCGGGAACCATTCATATAAATATACATTTAGCAAAATGTGGTAAAATCAACACATTATTATTTTTGTTGTAGGCAAAATACGATGCTTTAAATATTTAATTATACTTTTGTGTTCATGCAACTAATATTTTGAATTTTTAATATCAATACATTACAAAATTAAAACCGTAACTTACCGACAAAAAATTATTCTTGTTCCTAAACGTCACCGTCAAAAGTTAAAAGACAGCCATAGACAACTTATCAATCCAGAAGTCAGCCAGGTTTACGCATGTCGTTAAAAAAAATGCATGTTTTTTGAGGTTTCTTGTATGGGGGGACCCCTTTGCTTTTAGACTTTTTTTTGTTTTTAGTATTTGTCATGATACACCTCATAGCAATACATATTCTGAGAAAATTTCGACCGGTTACCTATTACCGTTCAAAAGATACAGCCCTGAGACAGACAGACGGACAGACAGACGGACGGACGGACAGCGTAGCGAGAGTAATAGGGTCCCGTTTGGCACCCTTCGGGTACGCAACCCTAAAAAGTACGAAAAACGGCCCCATTTGGGACTTACTGATGGGGACGCCACTTGGCAGCTACATGCGCCGTAAAGTATAGATAGAGACAAAATATATTCAGCAACATGTGTTGTTATTGTTTAGGCAACCCACATGGACATTTTCCCGACAAAGATGGCCCTCCAACTGAAGATTCGCGAAGTGAGACAAAAGCTGATGGCTCAGTCCAATCTTACGCCCCACTCCGAAGTGAATACGCCGACTAGTAAGTATAACTATAGTACTATTGATATAAATCCTATCCTACTAGTATATAAATGCGAAAGTGCGTTTGTTGGTTTGTTCCTCTTTCACACAGTAACAGAGCTACGGCTGGACGTGCTTTTTTGTATAAAAATGGATGTCTCAGCATCAGGCTTCATGGAGGGAAAACAACTTACTTGAAATATTGGAAATAGAAAATATAATTTATTTTTCAAAAGCAAACAATACTGTATAAAGAACTACGCTGCGGCTTAGCTTTACCCGCGTAAAATATAGTAAATTATAAAAGAAGAAGGCCTGTCTAACTCACAGGGCAAAGATTAACGCAAAGCCTTAAGTTCTAGAAGCATGTAATTGACTGAAAAATGATTTTTCAAAATACATCTCTTAAGGGATGAAATGGAATGTAATTTGTGTGCAAAATATTAATTCCTGGATCGATTCATCATCATCATTTCAGCCGAAAGACGTCCGCTGCTGGACATAGGCCTCCATTAGTGGGGGAACCATACAATAAAAAATGTATTCATTATGTTAGTATAGTATAGTATAACGGGCTGGTTTCCGCAACTCCACGTCCAAGCGTGTATTTTGCGTACGGGCAATATTCATTATGTTTTGTTTTGTATTTTACAAAACACCCCCTTAAAAGAGGATGCAACGGAGTGTTTGCTTGTATGAGAGAATTATTGCGTGGCCCGATTTAGTCGAAACTCTGTTAATTAATATTTAAAGAATTTCTTAGATACGGATGTTTTTGGATTTTTCGTAAACCAACCCCTACAGGGGTATAACTGAGTGGTAACGCTTTTCTATATGGGTTTATAAAGTTAAAAAACTTGGCGCACAAATACTTTCAAAGTACATCCTGCTAATCCTGCGGGAAGCGCAGGTCCGGTCGTTGTGGCGATGCTTGGGGGAGGCCTATGTCCAGCAGTGGACGTCTTTCGGCTGAAACGATGATGAAATCCTACTAATATTATAAATGCGAAAGTATGGATGTCTTTATTTATTTGTTTGTTTGTCCTTCAATCACGCTGAAACGGCTGAACAGATTAGGGTGACGTTTGACTCACAGATATACCTTAAACCGAAATAACATATAGGTTATTTTTTTATCCCAGGAAGATAAACATTTCCCGAGGTATGAGCGATAACGTCTTTCTGATGATGATAAACCGAATTATACTGGGTGTCAGGGAAACGCTCCCGAAACTGAAAGGCTATTATTAACTACGTAAACAGAATCGAATACCAATAAATAACCATTAGCCTTATACTCATTGTTTTAGAGATTTGGTATTTTGCAAACCCGCAATGTAAAGCGTGCAAAACTCAGGATCAATGCCGCGCGTACCTAACCTACCTACGCTCGCTATGACACGGACTGCGTATGCGAGCGGATGTCGTTCACCCCTAGCGCCAGCTGATATTTTATTTGAATTACATTGCGAAGTTTAAAAAATTAAGTAAATAAATGGGGTTTTTTGCAAATCAGTTTTACTTAGCTGCTCAAAGCTGGTTATGTATGAAAAATGCAAAAAAAGAATCGCTTTTTTTTGTGGTTTCGTATCAGTAATCACCAGCACTATCATCTATCTTCGTTTTCGGAAGCGTTTCCCTTACACCCAGTATGCGCGCGAAGCCGTAGTAATACAATATGTGTTTTCTGTAATTCCACAGCATGTTGTTTTCAAAACCAAATATATTTTTATTTCAGTAAATTCTCCAATCACATCTGCGCCTCTGCAGCCGACTTCAACGGCCAGTTAGCAATGCGGGTACACCATTTCCATTGTAGTGCGGAAATAGAGGCAAGAGAGATATAGCCGTTGGCAGCACATAAACACACAAACACACACACAAAAATATACAAATGTGCCAGAATGTAGCAAAGGTTGTACTTTGTTTGTCAATTACAGGTATTCCATGTGTTTCAACCTCTTATTGGGCTTCCAAAAGCTAGCAAAAGGTTTAAAAATAAAATCATGTTACATTACGACACAAAAAATATTCGTGTCGTCAATCTTCGTTCGCGTAAACACGAAAAGACGATCGACGAAAACACCCGAAGTATTAAAAAATATAATCAACCTTAGGCAATGCCCATAAGATGTTAAAATTGATGCCGTGGCGTCTTTTTCTATTTCGCTCACACGCTTCCGTACTCTAGCGGCAGCGGCTGAGACCGATTGGTTTACCAGTTTCCCGCGTATTTAAATTATGTCATCTGCGCAGGTACATCGGTCGGCCATATAAAATGTGTACCTACACTGCCAATAGCTAAATTTCTCTACGTTATTCTATCTTCTCAACGATGGAATGGACACCCGAAAGGTTACGTGACTTTGATCGTAAATGCAAAAGCATTTAATACAGTGATTAGATTAATGTATAGCTACTCGTTTATAGTATTTTATTATTATTCAAAAATACTTTTGTAATTAATAAAAAGTTAAAAAATCATAAAAATTAATTGGTAATGTTAAGTCCGTGAGAATTGGCGATGCATGGTCTAATTGATTCGTTGGTTTAAATTGTATTTTTAAAGTAGTTTTATCTGAAAAATAACAGCGGTACTAATGGTTTGTTTCCTTTTCCATAATATATTTTGATCTTAACCAATATTTATTCCTGTTAATCTAATAACGCACTAGGCAGTTAGGTTGTAGCAGCTAATCTTATGTCGATTGACGTACGTACCGGCTGCATAGTGCGTCGTCTGTTTATGTGAGTAAAGGCAGTCAAAATGGTTATGACTTATGAGATATTCATATCTATAGTGTTTTACATTACAAGTAATACAAAAAAAGCAAAAAAATCACAAAAAAATCCGACTTCTTTCTTCTGAGGATACTTTAAAGTTGATTGAATGAAAAGATTTATTTTAACTCAAAAAGATTTCAGCAATATGACTTTAAAGAAACTTCAGATCAATAGAAATATTATATCTATATTCGCTTTTAATTGGTTATGTAACTTCTTCTTCTTCTTCTATCGTTTAAAGCACATCGACATTATGGGCACGATCTCAATTTTTATTTGTATATTTGTATTTAAGTACTTTTTGTAGGCGAGTGCTGTATGGCTGAAAGCTGTGTTGTGGGGCAGAAAGCACTTATAAACTATGATGAGAATTACTTTGAATCACTCTGCTAAAAATCAGGGGATTTCTTATTCAATCGTTGACTATACTGATGTTTTATAAATGCTCAAAAGTTTGTTTTCATTATTTTGATATTGTTTTAAAATTTTATCCTTTGACTCACCTTATTGGAACGAAGTTCCTTAACGCGGCTTGCGGTAGGTGTGGTCCGGGAGAAAATGTTACGTCACGTAAGATTTTTGCGTTATGAGCGTTATATACGCACACCGCGCGCTTTCTTTCATTCTCTTTCTAGTGTTTCTGTGTATGTGTGCTTGAGGAACTTCGTTGCTGATAGCACACGTTTTTTTAAGTTTTTAAATTTATTCTTTGATTCTAGTACGCTAACCATAATAATATACAGGACATGGGACAGTACTACCAAATCCTAAACCAAAAGAGATATTGGTAATCTTTCTTTGCAGACATTTGCTCTTTTTAACCGACTTCTTTATAAAAATGTTATTGGCATAATTCGAACTTTCCATGAAAATTAATAGAGGGGCAAAAAATTTTTTTACTCTGATCGGCTTATTTTCACGTAAGGTTCAATTCGTTGTGTCGGAAAAAAATATTTGAGCTGCAAAAGTTAGTCTGACAACTTTTTTCATACAAAATGTGTTAGTCATCTAAATATGGGACATTTTGCCTTAGAAGGGTGACTTGTTTGGGAAGTCAAATATTTTTTCGTCTGTAACCTTACAGACGACGTTATATTTTCTTAATATCTATCTAGAAACAATTGAGTGCAACTTATCGCAATATGAGGATCGCGTTATTTCAAACAATAGATAGACAAATACATATTTGCAATATACATAATAAAGCTGGTATAGTTTATTTATCTCATATTTTGTATGTCTATCGAGAAATATAGTTTTATTTAAATGTTGCCTTCACTCAATTAGATATTCAGCGAGTTGCGTGTACGAATGTCTTATGGAAGTTCGTGTATAGTTGATTTAGTGATAAATGGGGTCTCTATTATACATTAAACTGGTAAAACAAATCTTTTAAAAATTGCAATGTATGGATGCTAATTTATCGTATATACTAGGGCTTCCCAAACTTATTTTTACTGTTACGCCCTTGGGAGTTTGCCATTTTTTTACGTCCCCCCCCCACTCTCTGGCCAAAAAGTACCTATCTGTATTTATAATTTGTATTAGAAACTACGAGCAAATACAAAACTTTAAGACCTTACAAATAAAAATGAAAAGAGATATTTATTATTACTTTCTTGGTTGGTTGGAGAGGAAGTGCTTGCTTTTCTGAGCATAGCTTCTCAAAACGGGGCTCATGGTTGGAAATTGCCACTCTCATTTTTTTCTGTACATTCATTTTCAAACTGTACTTGTTCTTTACAGACAGGCAATCTATGTGGATAGCCTCGCGACGCCCCTGGGATAGAGCCGCGATGCCCCAGGGCGTCGCGACGCACAGTTAGGGAAGCCCTGGTATATACAATATCAATAACTTATGAACCTATCAATGGGTCGAAATAGCATGCCTATGATAAATGCATTTACAAAAACATACACTGACACTTAGTTGTACTTATAGTAATGATAAAATATCTAAACTATCCAGGACAGTGTACATGTTGTACGAATATAGAGACCTAAATAAGTGATATGTTTTCTGCAACACATAAGTGAGTGATGTGCGAGTTGTATGAACAAGGTATGAGTACGTGAGGTTGAAGCAAGGAACTTTGGTGCGAACATTTTCACATCCGTTTGTAAGTCTCTATTATTTTGTATTGTTTTCTATTTATGTTGTGATGTTGGTCTTCCAAGTGTTTCAAATTATTTCATTTTATTAGATTAATATCTACTTATTTAATTATTTTTAATAATGTACGTTGTACAGTGATTTATCGAGCGTTTTTGTGTGTTCTGATACTTATGTATGTGTGTGTTTTAAGTGAATCATGAGGAGTGACACAAATTGTAAACATTTTAATAATAATTATTACACTTTCTGTCAATAAGCGGTCGAGTTAGCGATCCATTTTTGAAACATACTGCTACGTTTTACAAAAATAGCTCAAATCAGTAACGACACTAGATAAATCAATATTTATAAATTATAATAATCTCATTGTAAATATTAGCTGTATTGTATACTAGCACTAAGTATTCCTGGCTCTCAAAGTAATTAAGTTTTTATTTAGATAATACTAATTATATTATAGATAAAAAGATAAATATATAATTTATACATGTGAAATTTCGGCCAATACAAATGTTATGTATATCAAAATTGTATTTTTTAAATGATCTCTTCGGCGTTAATAGTATTTAGATAATTGCTTTAGGAGTCCGGAAGTGAAATGAATTTATTAAAAGTATAAAACTTAAGAGATATTTTCGCACGGTTACATAGGCATGTAGACGGGGCTGGTACCAAAACTCGACAGTTTGTTCTACTCAAATATGCCTCTGTCGTAAATTAAATTACCTCTAGCGTGGTCATGTATCATGTATCTTATCGATTTGTTCTTGTAATGTTCGAGCTGCCAATATAAAACTAGCGGGATTTGGTAGCAACTCCGCGTAGTCAATTCATCATAATCGTCATTGTTGTCATACATTTTAACTCATATATAATAGAACTGTTGTTACCAGTTAGAAGTAATGTACACATATTGTATTTCGTCCCTAATTTGAATTAGTTATTCGACCTAGACGTTGGGTCGTGTCCAAGGGCGGATCCAGGGGGGGGGGGGGTCATGGGGGGGTCATTTTTTTGGGGCTGGATGTAAGTACGCGACCCCCCCTGACACAAAGGCTGGATCCGCCCTTGGTCGTGTCACATGTTCTTGGTGACTATATTGTACTCTTTGTTTTAACGTTCAGGAAAGCAGGGTAATTAATTCAAAGTAAGGGCAAGCGATAGGCCTCTTTTCTTAATCAATGAAATAACTATAACTTTGTCTCAGAATAACACCCATATAATAGGATTGGTTTTTAACTATACAGTATCAATAAATAGAAATATATTTACTAATCAATAAAATATCTTGTTACGGCAAGTTTATATCATCCCGAGTTTGTGAAAATAGTTGATTTTCTCTTCGAGCATTCTGTTACGAAACGATTTTTATTCGATTATTTTAACGAAATTAATTTATAGGTTCATTTATATTTTATTGTTTCACACGCACTACAACATATATGTTTTCATAAAATTTCATAGAACCTGCTGTAACCATTTCCAAATGACATACAATTATTTTGTATGTCTTCATGAATAGACATAAAGTTCGTAAAAGCAATGTTTGCATTTAATTTGTCATAAAATAATGATTATTATACATTTTAATAATTTTATGAAATTTGTATGAAAGCATACATGTGATTTTATTTTTGACCACTTTGTTGCAATACCTAATAATATTAAAAACACAATTTTTCCTCCATGGTTTATTTTGATTGCGTGGTTTGTACGAAATGTTTCAATTTGTTTTTAAACTGTCCATATTGCGCGCCGGAGACAGGGCCAGTTCGCGGGTCAGTCCAGGTACTCACTGAACTGTCTTCAAATGTTATCGTACACGAGGTCAGCGCAAGGCCAATACTGGGGCCGTATTATTAAATATTAAAGCCATCATTGTTCCGTTGTGAGAGAGAGACAGACCTATACAGGGTGAATGGCGCCATCCCTCTCTCACACTGGAACCATGATGGCTTAAGAGTTCATAATACGGGCCCTGAACTGACTCGCTGGACTGACTCCCGAACTGGCCCCCGGAGTGCATATCTTTAAGTTTGCCTCTTGTTGATATAATTCTAGTTTTGATGGTATGTTGAGTTTTGAGTGAATGTCTTTTTAGTGTGTTATAGTAATAACAAATATGAAAAATCGTAATGGCTGCATATTTCTAGTGCCTTATTGACTTTCAAACTTAGATGATACACATTGCAATAATTGACATGTATGCTACTGGTTTAATTCCGGGTTCTAGGCTTTGTCAGTCAATAAACAACAGATAATAGGCAGTTTCACTTTATTAGACTGAATTAACTATGTTGCCTAACAAGTTAAATGTTATATTTTAAGAAATATTAGCAATTATTTCGAAAGGACATTTTAAATAAAGCATTTCATATTCGTTATTTATTTCTTCTACATAAGCTATTAGTGTAATTGTTTAGTCAAAATGGTAAATGTAAATATCTTGTTTAGAAGATTTATTTAGATTTTAAGTGTTCAATTTAATGTATATTAGATTGAATTAGAGACAAAACAATCATAAGAAACAAAATTAATATCTGAATCAGTAACCACTTTTACATCAGCAAGTTTTTTAAATGTTTATGAATCCAACTAATGGACCAATAAGTGGCCCTTTAAATTAAGACATTGTAATCAACAACAAACCAACTGTGAGCAGGTAATAAAGAACCAACCCATAGTGTTGTGGGCAGTTTGTTCAAGCATATTGGATCATTGTATGAACTTATGTTAAAACATAAAAACCTCGAAAACATTTTCCGTATTTTATTTCACACTACCCTTCTCTATCCAATCAACATGTATTTTCAATTGATAGAATTAAACATCAGATAAAAAAGATAATGGCAACCCCAAAAATGTGATATAAAAGAAGAAAACACTTTAATTAACAAATAATATATTTATTCACTAGTAACAGTTACACTTGAATTATGTAATATCTTAACTTGTTCATCTATATAGCTTTTATCAATAAATTAGGTCTCTCTTGTTCTAACATAGAGAGTGCAGCTTGCAGGTTAACATCATCACCAGGATCTGTTACAACTAAGTACTTTAAAGCTAGCATCCTTACTAAAGCAAAGATGGTGCCTACACATAACTTACAACCACTTATATCTAAATACTCCAGGGTGTTGCCATTTTGTCCAGCTATTCTATCTATACACCACACATCTATATGTTTGTTATTCTTCAAACATAACCACTTCAGAAAATTGAGGTTCATCAGGTTCTGCACACCTTCGTATCGGATGCCATTGTGGTGGAAATTTGTGCAGTCTACAGCTTCTACAAAGAATCCATCCATGTAGCGATCAGGAAGACGCAGAGTACTTGCTTCACCAGAAACCCATTCTTGTGAATCCTTTAACCTAAAATAAAAAAATATTCCATGTTAATAAATTGTCCGTGTGGCGCTGGACATAAAGAATTGCACCACCCTATATCTTCTCATGGGTGTCGTAAAAGGCGACTAAGGAATTCACCAGATGATGGGCAGCAGCATTCTCTGAGTATTTAACCAACCAACTGCGATCGCCAAACCGGCTGCCAAGAGTGGCGATTATTCAATTTCCCCTCTTTGGGGGAGGCCTATGTCCAGCAGTGGGCGTCTTTCGGCTGAAATGACGATGATGAATAAATCATTCAGAATACACACATGCACAAACTCACCCACTCACCTCCATTCTCACTCATGCACACCTAACACACATTCAAAACTCCCTAAGGCGACACTCTGGACCGTAAACTTTTGTACATTGTTCTAAATAAATAAATACTGCTATATTGTTGCTGAGCCCGCTAAGTTGCTTTTAATTGTGATTTTCAGTTTTCATTTTAATAATCTCAAAACTGGTCTTGAACTTATGGAACTTTTGAGGTGCAACAAAAATATGTGGTTTCCAGTAAATTTAAACCACCTTTCTCTCCCTATGGGTGTTCTAAAGGCAACCAAAAGGTTATTTGAAGAGGATAAGCATAATTCCTCTTGACAATAAGAACATTTAGTGGTAACCAATTTATTTACCCAGTGGTATTGTTACGGGCAATACTTACCTAAAAAATCTCATATCAGGGATCTATTAAGTGTTTACAGTGCATAAGTTTTACCTGACAGCAGCTTGCCGATATGTGAAGAAATGTAATGCAGCTAAATTTGATCCCAGAGTAGCAACTCTTTTTTGTAAAAACTTCTGATTCTCTATTTCTTGAAGTTCTTTCATGCTAGCCCACCACTCTTTAATTACTTTCATGTTTAGTTCAGGTAACCTTGACATTACACTAAGGATATCTGGGCTTGGGTTTCTCTCCACAAAAACTGACAGTTTGCTTCTAAACTCCCCATCTCGCTGTATCCAGGGCCTTCTCCAGTCTCCGGGTGCCAGACCATGCACTTCACGTGCTTTTTGCAAATCTTCTTCACGTTGATATTTGGATTTATCAGAGTAATTCCGAGCAATCGCAAAAATAGATCGATAACAATTAATAGGTTTTAAGCTGAGCGACATTGTAAATACCTGTGATTATGTAAGGTTCCACTTACATATCAAAACGATAATTTATTGTTTACTACGAACATACAAGACTGATTATTGATTTAATAAGTTTCATAGAGGTTAGAATGTTTACTTCTGCTAGCAGGATTTAGAATTTTATATTTTTGACAATTGACATGACAATGACATATTTGTTATTTTTTTTATTTTTTTTAAATTTATTCATGACCATGGATACATGTCCTTCAGTCATAATCATTGAACATATCGCACCCCCAGAACAATACTGCACTAAGTCAAAATAGCTCATTTTTCAGAATCGACGAAAAACCGTTATCTCATGTTACGTCAAAGTTATTGCAAATGTTTTGAACATTGCATGTGAAGAATCCAATGCGTATCAGCATTATGTAGTTCAGTCGATTCAAAACGCGTTAATAAAGCCAAATAATGCATTTTTTTACTTAATTCACTGTTGTGAAATGACTGAACAAAATAAAAAACAATTATTTCGAGTTACGTGCTTTTTACTGATTGATTCTGAAATAATGCACTATTATTCTACTGTTTTTTACTGAGATTCAATATACAATAACGGCCTAATTTATCACTTGAGAAGTATTCTCTTGTAGTTTGAGTTCTTAGGTAATGATACTCTATTCTAGGAACAGAATTTATGAAATTAGTCACACTATCTTTTATTTCAGAGTCTATTTTGCGGTGATTGGCGTGCATCAGATTTCATAAAACCACTATCTGTTTTCTTTGAAACCGCCGTCTTAATATCATAATTTCAGCCGGAAGACGTCCACTGCTGAACATAGGCCTCCCCAAGCATCGCCACAACGACCGGTCCTACGCTTTATGCATCCAGCGAATTCCCGCGACCTTCACCAGGACGTCAGTTCACCTTGTGGGGGGCCTACCCATGCTGCGCTTTCCAGTACGCGGTCGCCACTCCAGAACTTCATAGCCCCATCGGTCATCGGTTCTGTGAGCAATGTGCCCTGCCCACTACCACTTAAGTTTGGCATTTCTTCGGGCTATGTCGGTTACCTTCGTTCTCCTGCAATCTCCTCACTTCTGATTCGATCATGCAGAGACACTCCGAGCATAGCCCTCTCCCTTTGAGTGACTTTGAGCATTCTTATCAGGCCCATTGTGAGCGACCACGTTTCAGTGCCGTAAGTAAATACTGGCAATACACACTGATCAAAGACTTTCGTCTTGAGACACTGCGGTATTTTGGACGAGAAGATATTGCGTAGCTTCCCGAACGCTGCCCAACTGGGTTGGATTCGACAATTGACCTCTTTCTCGAAGTTGGACCTACCTACCTAACTGGACAGTTTGTCCTATGTGTTTTTTCGGTAATCGTCAACAACTTCGAGTGTAGATTCTCTTATGTTTAAGAAAGGAATTCGACATAACCTTTGTCTTGTCCATGTTCTTTTAAGACCTACTTAATATCATATCTATCACAGATTTTCAGAGTAGCCTTAAAAACTCTTTACATGCCCTAATCCTGTTGTTATTTATTTCAAAATAGTAATCCGGATTTGACACTCAGTGATTAGTTTTGTAAGGTTTGTTAAAGAAACATACGCTTTTCCTGTATTCCGCAAAGTTTTCTTAGCAATCTTACACTTCTAGCCAGCAGGATTTCTTATTCTCTTTCTACTTAACTTGGGTTCGATCACTGATGGAGCAGTATCAATGGCAGAAGAAGTTGATGGTGCGTTTGTCGGAGTAGAATTGGAATCTCCTTGAGTATTCGCTGTAGAATGACCCGCTCTATTAGATTCTTTATCAGATGAACTACTTGAGCTGCTGGAGCTTGACGATGGCGAGCTGGAGTCTGACGAGGAGTTCGAAGAGGAAGAAGAAGATAATCTTCTAGGGATTAAAAGAGGCCAAGGTATTTGTTTAAAAGGCAGAAAAAGTGTATCAGAGTAAAATATTCTTTTCTTCATCGGCTGATGCTGCCAACGCTGATCTTTCATCGGTTGATGCTACAATAGTTATCCTTTTCCACGCTGTTTTGTTGAACAGAAGGTCAGGTTTCTACTGTGGTTGCTTGCATTGCCTTTTTAATTAACAGGAGACCACAACCCCTCATCATCTGCCAAATAACAATTACAAATTTTTCAAATTCAACAATAGTGCATTATCTCAAAAAAAGATGATTAATCTTCTTGTAATTAAAGAACAACATAAATTGTAAATACATTTCTTTTAAATATAATTCAAGTAACAGTTCTGCGTATAAAAAATATATTTATTATGTTTTTTTAATAAAATTAGGACATCATTTATATTTACCATCAATAGTGCATCATTTCACAGATATTCACCTTTTACGAACAACACTGAACCATTTTGGAATAATCCAAAAAATCTGACATACCTTCGTCAACAACAGAGTACTATTTCGAAATAATATCAAATACGTTGTATAAGCACAGTCACCAATACTGAATTAAAACTAAATAATTCGGAGTAATTTTCGTACTACATTCAACAACAGTGCATTATCACAAAATAATTCACTGTTGCGTAAAGGGTATGGTGCTGTTCTCTAAGGTGGACAAGTTGCATCTAGAAATAGTTTTGTGTTCGTGGTATGATTCTGGCAGCGCGTCTTCACCAATAGAGAGTTAGCGTGCCATCTGTAGGACATTTTTGTAAATAGAAATACGCCTGTCTTCGTGGTATGCGCGGCAAATTTTTGGCTATTCGTCCATAGACATAACTCAATTTTGAGATTTTTCGACATAATACAGTGTTGTTCTGGGTGTGCGATATTATACTTGTATCCTAGTAAAGTGATGGAAACTTTACTAGGTTTCTGAGGGGATGATGAGATAATACGAAAGTCATGTTTTTCAACTTTTTACCATTTATCCACACTTGTACATGTTAACGAGCACTTAACATTTAATAATCCACCATTATTACACATTAACACTCGAAGAAACACAAATTTTGGAAAATAATAAAAAATCCACAACATGATCTTTACGAATTTTCCCGCCAACCTCCTGACATATTTGACATTTTCAAGGGTTGCCATAAGATGCCCTAAGAGTATAACATAGATTAAGCACTAAATATCTTTGACTATGGAACTATTGGACTTGACATAAACCTTTGACTATGGAACTATTGGACTTGACATAAACGAAAAAAAACCGTGTCGATTATTAAAATGTCCGAGACATATTATGGCCGCCTAGTAGTCTTGTTCTTTACAAAAATATAATTGTAGTACTTATCGATAGAGTTGTTTCAGAAAACTTGTGATGATTCCTGGGTTAAAATGGATAATAAACGTTTTAATTCGTAGATTTTGTGGTTTTATTAACCACAACAACTCAAGACAAAAAATGGCGGATTTTCAAATAATCGCCACGCTCAGTAATTCATGTCACGGAAAACTGACGTATGAAAGTAGTGTCGTATCTTTCCTTCACATGTGGTTGTACGTATGTTAAAGAGAGAAGACTATAAATATCTTATCTGTAAAATTGCATAGACAATAATGTCGCTTCCATAGATTCCATTTTCAAAGACATAAACGAAAAAAAACCGTGTCGATTTTTTATATGTCCGAGACATATTATGGCCGCCTAGTAGTCTTGTTTTTTACAAAAATATAATTGTAGTACTTATCGATAGAGTTGTTTCAGAAAAATTGTGATGATTCCTGGGTTAAAATGGATAATAAACGTTTTAATTCGTAAATTTTGTGGTTTTATTAACCACAACAACTCGAGACAAAAAATGGCGGATTTTCAAATAATCGCCACGCTCAGTAATTCATGTCACGGAAAACTGACGTATGAAAGTAGTGTCGTATCTTTCCTTCACATGTAGTTGTACGTATGTTAAAGAGAGAAGACTATAAATATCTTATCTGTAAAATTGCATAGACAATAATGTCGCTTCCATAGATTCCATTTTCAAAGCTAAATATGGAGTACAAAGTGAAATATCCAAAGACAAATATCCCTAGGGATGCTCAAATTTAGTATCTCACTCAAAGGAGACGAGTGAGAGACGTCCATTTCTTGGTAGTGTGCGATTCTAGATTTGTATTAGTGTGCGTGAGGTCTTACAGTTTTAATCCACTCACACACAAATATCTAAAAAAACCCCGCAGGATCACAGGACACAAATATTTGTGTGATGAACATAGTGTTTGTGTTGGTACATATAAAAAAAAAAGTATATAAGTATTATACACTCCCGGCCGGACACCTAAATCGAGCCACCCTGCATTTTTATGTACAGAAGCCCAAAGCATAAAAACAATGACAGGTAAAAAAAAAATATATGCATGTTTAAAGCTAGCATATTGGCCATTAAGGTGTGTTCATTATTCCAAATTTGAATTCACTAATTTCAAAAACAGAAGAAAATCAGTCTGGGTTCATTTAAGGAAGCAAAACGCCTTAATTAGAGCACCAAAGTCACAAAGTCAATAGTTCTTTATTTATTTGTTTTGTTTTGAAAAAAAGGCTCTTTTTAATTGTTTCACTTTATTATTTAACCCATTTTGACTTAAAAATTATGGATACTGCACCTGAAATAGCCGCGCAGGCTGGGGCACTTCTTCAGTCTTAACTTAGTCAGCGAAATAAATAAATAAATAAATATTTTTGGGACATTTTTACACAGAACCATCTAGTCCCAAACTAAGCAGAGCTTGTGCTATGGGTATTAGACAATGGATATAATACACATATACTTTTTTTTTTGTAAATACATACTTATAATACATAAGAAACACCCAGACCAACACAAACACTTATGTTCATCACACAAATATTTGTGTCATGTGGGAATCGAACCCACGACCTCGTGATCAGCAGTCCGAACCTCGAGCCACTAGACCACAGACGTCGTGAGTGAACAACCTCATTTAAGTCGTTCCACCGTGCAACTGAAGCCTGAAGTCAAAAGTGCCTGTAACAAAGACATTAAATATTAATCTCTTTGGCCTGTAATTAGGTTTATTTGAAATAAAAAACATTGAAATTATAACAGTATACCATCCATACCTGGAGACTGGCAGCTTCGTTCATCGTCCAGATGAACCGCGAATCCGAGCCACTACTGCAAGACAAGATCAGTTAATTTTCACCACCAGCCTACGAAAATCAGCATCAAAATTATCGTATTTCTGCGTACCTACGACGATCAATTTTGTATCGTACCGAGCCAAAAATTGTCGAACAACATGTACGATAATTATCGTACGTCTGGCAACGCTGGTGTGTTCATATCCCTCCAAGAGTTTGTTGGAACCACGGACCATGCGGACCAGGCCGCAACATTTTCGTACAAAATGTAAGTTGGAACCACCGTGGGCCATAAGCGATGGCGCGCGCCCATCCGTTGCATGCATCCATGCATTTATTTAGCCAAACATTGGCAGGTTTATAAACCAAGCATATATGCTTGGCAAGCGGCCGCAAGCCCCAAGTCTCTACAAATTTGTCTTAGCAAGAAACGAACGCTAGGCTCGCGTTTGGAAGTCATTTACACGCTTGCGAGTGCGTCAGTGACGCAGTGTGTTCCGGACTTCCGGACCAAAGAGAATATAACAACTACGTTTATTCCGGACCAAAGAATTTTTACCCAAGATAGAATGCGGACGGAGAAAATTAAGAACTTCAAAAATGAATAATATCCCGTTCATATAAGGTCCAAAATCTTTTATCAAAATCAGGAAGAAATACCGGGTGAGCCCGGTTTTCTGAGATAGTATTACCTCAGATTGATAACTATACTTTAGTTACTTGAGTATTACCGAGAGCCCGCTGTTCCTTTCCTGCATGTATGGACACCCTATAGAAAGAGACAAAGGGCTCCCCAATCATCGGATCGAATTTTAGTCAGCCGTCCGCTTTCCAGCTTGATATATAAGTTCCTTGTTCCGGACAGACAAGCGTGGCGGACATCAAACTTGTTTCGGTTAATGCATTTGAATTCTTAATTTTTATTTTTAATTGAAATAAAAGCAAGCATGTCTTGTCTTGATGTCTTTGTCTACCAATTTTAGAATAAGCTTTTAAATATTGTAAACCTAAGTAAGTTTAGTATTGTAATTAAGTTTGATTAAATATAAATAAATAATATGTCCAACAGTGGACTGCGATAGGCTGAGTTGATAATGATGATGAAAAATTAATAAATAAATATTATTAATATAAACGGTTTCACTCACGTTATTCTATCGGGTGTGCCCGACCAGTTTCAAGCTCGAACGGAGCCCTTAATCATGAGCTGGTTGCGCGGCGGCGTCGCGCACCAAACTGTGGACTTGAAGACTTGACTTTTTTTTTTTTTTTTTCGCCGTGGGGAAATCCTCATGGACGCACTCCGCCCGGGGTAGGCGGAGCCAGTGTCGGACTCTTACCGACTAAAACCACCACAGTGTTCCTTCAACTACCTTAGCCGGGGGCGTGGGAACCCGTGAGTATTCACACAACCACCCCCGACAGGTCCTGGCCCGCCACAAGCAGGCGAGCCCCTTCTCCCCGTGCGGCCAAACGTCAGCCGCACCCTCCTAGGCGGCGCACACGGAACACTGCACGCCACCTCACCTCATGGGCCTTTACCAGCTGCGCCAACTACGCTGGCTGTGCCAGCTACGCCAGCTGCTGGTCGGGCAGCAGACTACCCCGAGTCTGCTGCTCGCAGGCCCTACCTCCCGTAATTTTGTATAGAGGTTTTCTTCCTCGCGGTCCGGGCTGTGAAGCCAAGACCCTCGGTCCCAAGAGGCGCGAGAACACTACTCAGCGGGCACTCCTGGGGTTACGAGATCGACGGGGGCAGGGAAAGACAGTCCCTCCGCTGCCTGCCCAGTGGCAGGGTGAGTGCACACCGGGCCCGCCCCTGCTCCTCAACTATGCCCTCTGCTGATAACAGAGGGACACGTGGAGCAACTCCCTGGCCCACAACAGGCCCCTCCCGCGCCAGAATATTCGCCACAGGCAATAAAATTCCCCGAAGGTTAATCCCTCGACAGGATTCCATTGCCTGTGCCCAGGATGCACCGGCCAAACAACTGCCGATCCCTCTAGACATGTCCAGAAGGACAAGCAGCCGTTGGGCACACGTGGAGGTTTTCTGGCTAGCACCCCTGAAGACTTGACTTCAGTGAAACCGTTTATGTTAAAAATTATGAATTTAACTTACGAAAGTTATTATATAAATAAATATTATTTAAGCAAAATAAAAAAATACCCGACAAGGAAGTCTGTTGCTGGTAAAAATTCAAAAATTCGTCTATCTTGCGACGAATTTTGAAATTGTGATTCACAAGCGATACTAAACGTGCACCAACTTCGATGAAGAGTAGGTACTATTCTTCATTAAAGTGCACCAACGTGTAAACGCTTGCCGCAAACGCCTATTGACTTGTGTCCAAAAACTGATAGTCGGCCGGAACGGCGACAAGCATCTCCAAGCTCACGCAAGCCAAGCTAAACACCCGGTTCATACGCTTGTACCAGCGACCATACACCCCTTAGACGCCGCATAACAGGCGACCGATGTCTGCAACACATCTATGAAATTTCATCTTCAGATCAGTTTCGACCACTTACATGAGCCGTCAAAACTGCCGCGCTAGTGATTAGCCAATAGCCGCCTTGGTAGGGCCAATCGGATTGCAGTACCCCGCCTCAGCTAGTGGCAGAATTTATTGTACGCATTATATTCAACATTAGGCATCTATTGGGCTGTATGGTCGGTGGCTTGTGCCAAAGAAGTAACGATAGTATATAAAACCGGCCAAGTGCGAGCCGGACTCGCGCAGTAAGGGTTCCGTACCTCTCAACGACCTGATACCCCATAAAACTGATTTAATTTAAAGAAAAGAAAGAAAAAATATTTATTTGCTTTGCTTTTATTAATTTACGACAGTTAATCAAAAGACATCAACGCACAATGCGCGAAATATGAAGTTTTGCATGTTTTTCTTACGCAAGTACCACCACATATGTCTATGTTTGTCTTATTTTGGGTATTGGTAAAAGACTATTCTATTATTACCCTACTTTTGGGCTCCGCCGCAGTCGGGTAATAATAGAATAGTCTTTTTTAGGGTTCCGTACCCGAAGGGTGCCAAACGGAACCCTATTACTCTCGCTACGCTGTCCGTCCATCCGTCCGTCCGTCCGTCTGTCACAGGGCTGTATCTTATGAACGGTAATAGGTAACCGGTTGAAATTTTCTCAGAAATTGTGTTGCTGTGAGGTGTATCACGACAAATACTAAAAACAAAAAAAAGTCTGAAATCAAAGGGGGTCTTTTGATTATAAAAGAGGTCTCTATACAAGAAACCTCAAAAAACATGCATTTTTTTCAACGTTTTTGTTCCTGCTGTATCTTCAAAACGGTAATATATGCCAGCGTCAAACTTGGTCAGATTATAGTGCATATTATGTAGTTTAGCAACAAATACTAAAAATAAGACAAACATAGACATATGTGGTGGTACCTGCGTAAGAAAGACATGCAAAAATTCATATTTCGTGCACTGTACGTTGATGTCTTTTGATAAACTCTCGTAAATTAAATCAGTTTTTATGGGGTATCAGGTCGTTGAGAGGTACGGAACCCTTACTGCGCGAGTCCGACTCGCACTTGGCCGGTTTTTATTTATACACGTAATTATAGGTACCGAAGTGCTTAACTACCTGGATACCTGACTACAAAAAAAAAACTCATTCCGTGGAAGTCAAACAACAAGATGAATTAAAATTAAGACGAGGGTGAAATTTTTACAAAAACGTAGCACTTATATTAATGTAACGTTACGCCCATTTTCATATTTCAAGTAAATTAGAAAACAGCTACGATTAATGGCTGAAGCCTTTAAATAGATTTCTTGGTCATATTTCATCAAGTCACTTTTTATTTCTCTCTGCGGGTAAATTTAATTATCCCGTCGTCACGTCTCGAACATAAAAGCTTAGTGTTTTTATGTTTTTTTAGAACGACGAGTATTTGCGCTGCTCTGAACCGTTCCTTGAAGGAAACAAGTAATTATGTGTGCGCGAAGATAGTGGTTCTTGTTTCCTCCTTGATGAAATTTGAAGCTGAAAACAAAGAAAAAACGTATTCGTTATCGTCATCGTCAACAAAGAGTAATACCTACGTGTTATTGAAATAACAGAAAAAACCGGCCAAGAGCATGTCGGGCCATGCTCAGTATTATAGGGTTCCTTAAGTAGGTGTAATTACAAACGAATCAAATCGAATATTAATCATGGCTATTTTAGTTTTTGCAATAATCGGCAGCATTCGCGACTCAGAGCGTGTTGTTAGTAGCGCCATCTAGCGATAAATTCAAGAAGCCAAATTTAAGACGTTTGTCATTTCAAAGTTACTTTTTGTGATTTTTTCAAATAGAAAGTAGCTAAAGGAGCATTATTTGCTATGATAATTGTTCTCGAAGGTCAATGACCTTTGAACTAGGACGTTTTAAGTATTTTTCAGTTTTCTCTCTATAACTCAAAAAATTATAATCACATTATACTCGAAATAATTTTAAAAGAGAGTTTTCACAAAGGTCTATCAATGTGGAAGATTATAAGTTTCTACATTGCATAGTTTAGAAATGGCAGGGGGGGGGACACATTGCAAGCCACTTTGGCGGGCTATATTTCGCAGATGGTACACCTGATAAAAAAGTGGTGTATGAAACATTACCTTCATTTTAGTAGACCTATTCAATGATATCCCACACGAGGGGGTGCAGCGAAAAAAAATTTTTTTTCTCCATTTCACATGTATGGACGCCACCCCTAAAATACGGAAAAACGATTCTTTTATTCTTTTAAAATTGAGATCTATATGTATACTATTTTTTACCAAATTTTCATTTACTTATGTTTATAACTGTAGAAGTTATTAAGCTGTAAAGGATTAGGACAGACGGACAGACGGACAGACGGACAGACGGACAGACGGACAGACGGACAGACGGACGGACATGACGAAACTATAAGGGTTCCTTGTAGGACTTCGGAACCCTAAAAATGGATTATGATCCTTTAGGAGTCAGTATGAACCATAAAGGTATTATACTGACGTCAGTATAGAAATGTCTTTGGTATGAACAACTTTTACTTTGGGACCAAACCTGAAATCGCGAAAAAAAAACAGCGGTTTCCTACATTTTGTCGATTTATGTGAACACAAATGTAGAGAACAACCGTTTTTTTTTTTCGCGATTTCAGTTCTGGTCTCATAGTAAAAGTATAGAATATCTTTCTATGAAATTAACTTGTATATGTCACCACAACAGCTTTTAAGTCTACAATAAAATGAAGTGTATGTTATTAGTGTGTATCCTCCTTTAGAGGCTTACACCCATTGTATACACACCTTTATAATGATATTCAATATTATGCATACGATGTACTTTACTTCAGCTCACACTATTTTTATAATTATTGATTTACTGAATAAATGGGGTTCCATCAAAGTGGTTGTGTATTTCTTTTCAATCCTATAGTAACCCCAACATTACAAAAATAAGTAATTCTTATTATTAAACAATGTTTCACAAATTAATCACAATCGGCGAACGTGCTGTGGACACGTGTTCGCGAATACTCACGAGCTCCTTTGAATCGTGCTTGAAAACCGGCAACATGGCGACGGACGGATAGCGGACGAATAAAGCTTGATTTACATCTGCAGACACCGTACGTGGCAGACACGTAGCAGCACAGACATCAAAAATTATATGTCACTAGCGAACCCGGTCGTCCTGCCCGAAAAAGCAGCGCCACGTATAATTAAAATCGCCCCTGCAGAGAGTGCACTCTCTTCATGACGGGCGCACGCGGAACACAGCGCGCCACCATCACGGGCCTTTGCTGGTCGGAAGGCGGTCTACCCCGATTCCACCGCCAGCAAGCCCACTCCCTGGGTGGCTGAAGGTACGCCCTCCTATGGCGGGTGGGAAGAGAGGTCGTCACCCCTCAAACCCTCTCCACCGCCTCCATCGCGAGCATCCTCACAGAAAGAGAGGACGCCTACCCAAGCACTCTTGCTTGGGTAGTCACAGTGCTGCGTGGCTGGGCACTCCGCCAGTATCGGCTACGCCGTGATCTCAAGCTCAGCTCCCGTAGTGATGACAATCGGGCGTCGGCTCCCGGCCTATGCGACACAGATACTTCCCGAAGCAGCCGTGCCTGGCCAACGTTAGGCCACACGGAGTGAAGGGCATCGCCTACTAGTGGCGAGCCGGTACCTGTTGGGGGTGGTAGGAGAATACACGTAGTCCACGCCCCCAGCCGAAGCCAAAGCCAAAAAACCAAAAGCCAAGCTTTCATACATACATGCCTATAGCAATAGAGCAGGAGTCATTTAGAATGTTATAAGGCAGTTGTCTACCTCTTTTTTATTTAACTCGTGTTCAAACTCAGTTACGAACAACATAAGTAATAACACTTAGTGGATTAGATTTTAATCGAATCCAGATGATGTGTGGCTCTGGCTGCAGTCGCTAAGTTGCCTTGATACGCAGTAATGGCGTGAGACACCGACTCGTTAATCTTGATTTAAAGCCGAGTTTTCACTAACGATTTGTGGACTTTTAGTAGATTGCGATTGGTAAAAATGTTATTGGACATTTTTTTTATTGTAGACAATAACCAACATCGTCGCTCTATAAAACAGCGCTACTATAGTTACTTACTAGCCAGCGTAAGCATTTAGTGAAACGTTTTTCTTTCCCTCACAGTTGCAGTATAATTCGTATATCGTCTATACAGGAAGGAATGTGTCCACAAAATAATGCAAGAACTACTGTGTAGCCGCGACGCCGGCTGGTGTGTTACTAAGTGAATGTAGGGCAATTACCTTGCTTCAATTTTGCCAATATAGAGCGCGGGAAACGCGTCTATACTTTTAAGATTATCATTGGCTGTAGATACTGTAGATAGACTAATGAACTGGATATTGTCTCGAGGTACTGTCTTTTCATCTGTCATGGCCCAGTAGGTAAGTAATTAACTACTTAAGATTTTTTTTTCGTTTACTATAATTATACGATCCTTCTAATAAACTAATAAACGAGCACTATATTAAATAATATGGCAGAATGTGCGCAGATAATGAAAAAAAAAATTGAAGCAAATATTCACGATAATTCACGTATCTACTTACAGGAGTAAAAATGCTCGCGCACGCTCTGATAGACCGATAGTCTAACGGCCAAAATTAATATGCAATCTATCCACGATTTACCCTACTAGAGATAGAAATTTGACATATTTTGTATGGAGCTTATGTCAAATTTCTATTCCTAGTAGGGCAAATCGTGGATAGATTGAATATTAATTTTGGCCATAAGGCCGCTGCTGGTGTTGGCTGACAAAAGGCGGCGACTGATGTATACTGCCGCGCTGTCGGTGAATCTCCTCAGAGCATAAGATAGATAGATAGTGTCCACAGTATCTATTGATAAAATCAATCAGATATTTCAAATATCACATTTTGGAATGAAAATGAAGTAGGTACTGAAAATCCTCCTTCAATAAGTCCTTCGTTCAGTCTGCAGTCACCATAGCTTAGTTTTTGTTAAAAAAATCTCCGATTTCACTTGAAAAACTGTTAAGCTTCCATAGAGAGCAATTCAATGATTTTGTTAATTATACAGAACATAAAACGTTCAAATTAAAATTGTACCACTCCTATTGTACATTTCGACGCTCAATTTCGCCCAAGCGTACCTCTGACGTACTTGTAGTACCTGTAACTGCGTTACTTCGCTTTAATTCCAGTTATACCTGAATTTCGAGTCGCAGTCGCACATTAGTTCCGGCTTTACACTTGAGTCACAGATTGGACGTGTGTGGCGTGGCTGGTAATTCGATTGTTCTTCAGGTAATGAGCCTAGAGGCCGCCTTAAGTAACAAGTTCGAGATTTTGATGCAATCTTGTTTTATTCGCGGCTTGAGAAGCAAGCTCGCTAATTGGTCTAGTTTTCTATTGTTTGATTGGGTTAGTTTTAATTTTGAAAGTAGAAAGATTGAGTTTTAGATCTTGTTTTCCTACTTTTCTAATGCCAGCCTCTGTCTGTTAGCTTATAACTTATCTGGGAATTTTCCTCTGAGGTCTTAGTATTGAAATTGGAATTTAATAGGAAAAATATTTATAATGATCTAAACGAAAAACAAAGAGCTCTTTCAAAACGCTTTGGTCTTATTACTTTATGAGTTTTTCTGGGAAATATCGGTAAAGCCCGTATTTAAAATTCATCAACTGATGAACTCTTGACAGAAATATGCGAGAGGCTCCTTTGCATTTTCGTAATGTACATTTTTTATTTCGATTTTATATCCGATTGTTTATTCAATTAGTCGAGTGTTTTGCTTCATATGATATGTAGCCCGAATCGCTTGAATCAAATATCTTCGTTATTTTCATTAAACCGAAATTGGTTTGCAAAAATTCGCGTTTCGATGATCATCGGGATTCGGATCACGTCGTCGTGCTTTTTGTGAATCAGGACGACAAACATTTAAATTGTTCCCCAAATTACTAGATGCTGCCATGTTCGACAATCGCCCTGTTACAATATCGAATAACTATTTTGTAGTCGAATGTATTTCAATCTACATATTCACCAGTAATTGTTGTTTGCTTTGCGGAACTTGTGCAGTCGTTAGTTAGTTTATTTTGTGGATGTTGTTTCAATGTTTTAGTAGAACATTTTATAAATAAGGTAATTAAAAAGGAAACATAGTACGAGTTATTATACCTAATCACAGTATGTCGTAATTTATAGGTAGATAGACAGATTAGAGTATACTTAATTGTTTGCACACCATAAAAATAAAACTTAAAGTTATTACAAACATGAGCATAGTAGGTACCTACCTACTAAGAATTGGCGGTCTTATCGCTAAAAGCAATTTCTTACAGACAACCATTGGATGGACTTTAAATGTACAAGAAAATATAACGGGCAGTTACAGTATGTATACTAATATAACGGGCAGTTACAGTATGTATACTAATATAACGGGCAGTTACAGTATGTATACTAATATAACGGGCAGTTACAGTATGTATACTAATATAACGGGCAGTTACAGTATGTATACTAATATAACGGGCAGTTACAGTATGTATACTAATATAACGGGCAGTTACAGTATGTATACTAATATAACGGGCAGTTACAGTATGTATACTAATATAACGGGCAGTTACAGTATGTATACTAATAGAGTAAACTTGAGATCAATAAATACGTATTGTACTAAGTACGTAAAAAGTACCTACAGTTAAAATACCACTTTTTATGGGGGAAAAGCAAAGCTTGGGGGAAGCCTATGTTCAGCAGTGACAACATCTTTTGCCTGAAATGATGATGATGATTATGAGTGAAAAGCCATGTAGGCTACTTTTGAAGATAAGATAATTTATTTCCAAAATAACACATTACTTATACAAAATACATTAATCTATTGCTCCCAAACTAGGCAAGCCTTTATCTATATATGTAGTGTGTTTTTAAGTCTAGTACCTTACTTAGAGGTATTCTCGCTATATACCGTATTATGTTGTATAGACCAACACACATGACCGCGCCAGCATTGAACCAGAAGCGGCCATAATTTAGCGTGATAAACAACCCAATCATCGTAACTCCAGACAACAAACGGTTCAAATAACAGGGCTGTCACTTGTCGCATAAGATGTATAAGAAACCGTCATCGTATAGAACGCTAACGTATTTACATAACTAGATCACAAACCAACTGTGATATTTCCGAGCCGTTGGTCGGAAGACGCATGGACATGATTAAGCTGGCATTATTGTGTCTTCAGGAGCATATTTCAGTCGGTCGAGCATTATTCGTACAGTTGGAAGCGCGCCAGCCCCGCCTGTGATGTATCTCCGGGTTTCTTCCGGACTATTAATCATAATTCAATAATGTCGGCCAATGAATTGCCCATTTTCGGCGTTTATGGAGTTTTTAGGGAGGAAATTGTTTTGTGTAAGTCGTTTTTCTGGGTGAATGTGGAGTGGTAATTCTAATTAAGTAAGTAATACTTAAACCGATCCTATGTAAGTTATAAGTGAATGGTTTTATGAGGAATTATAACTCTCTTTCTCTTAGTTTTTTCACAGTTATGTTGGTGTCGGCTTCCAGTCTAACAGTATTTTACACAGAGCGACTGCCATCAGACCTTCGCAACTTTACTAGTTACCAGGTAAAACCGACATCCTAAGGTTAGATCAGTTGTCAGACTTTCTGGAATCTGACTACCCCTAACGATTGCCATAGGATATTCGTTGGGCAGGACCGACAGCTTTACGTGCTCTCTGAGGCACGGAGGGGTCTTAATACTCTCAATATGCATCGAAATGCTGACCCATCTAAGGACTGACCGCGGCTAGATCACCTTAACCTCGCAAATTTTGCAATCCACGCGGCGGTTACTACTTAGCCACGAGTCCCGATTGAGAAATCAATCATGACTAAGAAACTATATTCTATGTGGTAGTCGCTCTCATAGTCTCTTGGTAAACAAAGATGTTCCAATGATAATTATGTTGTTTTGGTCGTTACCAAGGGACTCTCGACTGGATCGAGTGCTGTATCAATCGCATTTGAAATCGTACTGCATTTTTCTAGGAATTGACATTAGCTCGATTTGGTTCAGATTCAGAGCTCGAACCAGTCGGGAGTGAGGAACCAGGAACTACGTTTGTTTATTGATTAGATAAAGATCATTGGGACAAGATGGTTGGGACTTTGGCCCACCACAAACTGGTACGTTTACTATCGAATCTCATGTTATTTTGTTGCTCATATTTGCTAGATTATAATGGTATTAGCTATAGGTAGTCTTATCGGAATATGGAGAAATACGAAATCAAAAATACCGTCGATGATGAACTTCATCTAGTAGCGGCTCGGCGAACTATAATGTTCGCAACGGTGATTGCAATTTTGCAATTCTATTGTGTCTTGTAGCTATTATTGGTTGAGCCGGGAAGCTCTTACTTTGTATCAGGTCGATATTCGAGTAGTAACAGGGGGTCTATTCGCATTTGACGATATTTGATTAATCGTACCATTCATCGTACAATATGCTACTCCGGTCGACCAGCGTTCCCATATCGCGTGCGATGATCGTGTTTTGACGTTTGTTTCTCTGATCTCCGGTCAATTTCATACGACTATGAACCGTAGTCTATCTTTATTGTGCCCTTTATACCTACCTATTTGGTTGTGTAGGTATCAGTCGGAACGAAAGTTCGTACATCGTTTATCATTCGTAAAACGCGAGTAGACCCCAGTATCTTCGTTCCGTGAATTGACAATTTTAGCTCAAGTTTATTACTTAGTAGCGACATAATAGTTGATGTAGACAATGAGAAATGTCTTAAATCCATTAATAGTAAAATCTTTGTTCTATTTCCTGTTAAGATTTCAATAATAAGGGATAAGGGCAGGAGGATGATGATGATGATGCTTTCAACAATCTCGTAGTTCCTTGGAAAGTTATTTCCAAACAAAAAGGTACCTACAATGATCTATCAACTGAAGAAAATGTCTGAATATCATGGAAAGAGCTGGCTTTGTAGTGCGATTCTGTAAGGAACTCACCTCAATCTCGACGGTCAACTCGACATCGATAATATCACAGTATAAATAAATTAAACGGTAAACGTGAGAAAAACTGTTGTAGGCTATAGGAAACAGCTGGAAATCAGATAGGAATTTGATTGCCACTTGAGATTTTAGTAACTAATAACTATTTTTTACTATGTCTGTGGCACAGTGGGTCCAGACTCCAGGGTTGTTACGGATGCAAAAAAATTGACATCCGTGGATGCGGATGCGTATACGGATTATTAGAGGTTCACATGAGGATACGGATTTCAAGATTTTATAAAGTTATTTCAATTTTAAGTTCACAAATAAATGAAAATCGATTTTAATAGTAATGTCTTATCTAATCATAATAATATTTAAACATAACTAAAACAGTATTCATTTTAACTTATTAATTAAACACGTTTTAATAATCAAATTTAAAAGTTGGTGCAATTAGCGAACGAAGATAGCAATGAGTACAAGGCGAGGCACGTGCCACTCCGGCACCGCCTACTTTCTTTAAATGTCATGACTCGTTTGTTCAAGTTTGTTGTTATGAATCCAAATCCGTGAAATCTCCGCATTAATTGATGCAGATGAAGATGTCTGAGTTAAAGCGAATATTCCGCATTTGCGGATGCGGATGCGAATATCCGTAACACCCCAGGGGGTCTACTCCCGTTTGACGATATTCGATAAATCGTACGAATCATCGCACAATTTGCTACTCCGGTCAACCATCGTTCCCATATCGCATGCGATGATCGTGTTTTGACGTTTGTTTCTCTGATCTCCGATCAATTGTATGCGACTATAAACCTTAGTTTATATTTATTGTGCCTTTTTTATGTGCGGATCTTTATTGTGTAGGTATCAGTCGGAACGAAAGTTCGTACTTCGTTTGTCGTTCGTAAAACGCGAGTAGACCCTCTGGTCTGTGCTACTAACGTAAAATGTAGGTTTGATCCGTGAAGGATAGCGCTGAATTTATGAAATAGCACAATTTAAAACAAGGTTTGAGTAAAATATATGGACGACTTAAAGTTGTTGCACTCACTCAGTGAATACTGATCAGTCATCGCTTACTTATCATAGCATAATAAAATTCCATCCAATAAAATTACGAGTCAGTGACGTCATCTTAGAAATGACAAAGACACCAATAAATACTTCAATTTGCTGTCTTGGTCGAGTCGATAAAGTAGTGGCCAAATACAGCCAAATAACAAACATTAGCATATGGCTGTGTGCATTATGAAAGAGTTCTCAAAGCGCTTGATCCTGATAGTAGGGATTTCTACCAAATGTGGATTATATCCTGCAGTGCGTCGCGTAGTCCGATGAAAGAAAGAAGATGGCGGAATAAGTTCATGGAGCTCTTGTGCACACTCTCCAAAGTACGCGGTACGGCATGTAGAACACCGACAATGTTGTTGACCTGGGTTATGGTTTATCTTGTGCTAAATTTCATTCAAATCTATTCAGCCGTTTCAGGGTGATTGAGTCACAAAACTCACAACCATCCAAATATCCAAACATCTTCACAAACTTTCACATTTATAATATACACTAGCCTACGCCCGCGACTTTGCCCGCGTGAATGTCATTTATCACGCATCCCTCGGGAACTGTTCATCTTCCCGGAATAAAAAGTAGCCTATATGTTAATCCAGCCCCCCTAGCCAAGTTGACAATGTTCAATCGTCAACGCTATAGAAAACAATCAAAATGTATGGGAATGACATATCTCAACAAATGATTTTTTCGTTGAGATATGTCATTCCCATACATTTTGATTGTTTTCTATTTGCGTTCTTCTTCTATCGTGTCGACATGAGCTACATAATGATAATAGCTCATGCCGTGGGCAAAAGATTAGCCAGTCAGCAAGTTGGTAGCGGGGCTGACAGCCCAGGGTGCGCCGGACGATCAATTAAATATCGTCACTCGTGGAGGCTCTTTTAATGCCTATTAGCGTTGACGATTGTAGATTGTCAACTTGGCTAGGGGGGCAGGTTATGTTCTATCTGTATGCCAAATTTAATTAAAATCCATACATAAGTAGTTTTAGCTTGAAAGAGTAACAAACATACACATACATACATCCTCACAAACTATCACGTTCATGATATTAGTAGGATAGCTTAAAATGTTTGAGGGTATTCTTACTAAAATATCGTCCTGTTCAAACGGAAAACCCCACTTGTATGTTAGGTATTAGGTATATCCATATGTTGTAAATCACGGCCAGAAGGGACGACGATTCTTCACTAAGGATACAATAGTTTCTAATAGAAACTTTCTATATTAAATCCAAGTGAACATTGGAAATAAATATTATCCCTTATCCATAGATCTTGGTTGTTTATTGTATAACGCTTGAGATTCATAAACCAGGAGTTTTATGCGTTTTTATTTTTATTAAAAGGATATTAAACGGATGATGGCTTCTACGATTAAAATGATTCCCGTTTATTACTGTGAGCGTAATGTTTTCATAAGATTTTTTGTTCGATTTTAATTTTGTAGTTTATTGTTGGATTTTTCATGTCTTTTTTAGGGTTCCGTAGTCCTACAAGGAACCCTTATAGTTCCGTCATGTCCGTCCGTCTGTCCGTCTGTCCCCCCCCCCTGCCATTTCTAAACTATGCAACGTAGAAACTTATAATCTTCCACATTGATAGACCTTTGTAAAAACTCTCTTTTAAAATTATTTCGAGCATATTGTGATTATAAATTTTTGAGTTATAGAGAGAAAACTGAAAAATACTTAAAACGTCCTAGTTCAAAGGTCAGAAAAATGATCTTAGCAAATAATGCTCCTTTAGCTACTTTCTATTTGAAAAAATCACAAAAAGTAACTTTGTGTTATGTTGACGACTCACTTCTTAAATTTGGCGCCATCTAACAACACTCTCTGGGGCGCCAATGCTGCCGTCAAGTGCCGTCTATTACATTTGGCACTGTATAGCGCCATCTAGCGGCTACTGACATCACTCCCTGGGTCGCCAATGCTGCCGTCTATTGCAAAAACTAAAATAGCCGTGATTAATATTCGATTTGATTTGTTTGTAACACCTACTTAAGGAACCCTATAATACTGAGCATGGCCCGACATGCTCTTGGCCGGTTTTTTTCTTAAACAGGTCAATAGAATTTGGTATATTGTAGGTATCATGGTCACAAAGGTATGGCTCCCTTTAAAAAGAGAGGCAGTAACGAGTTCCTTGGTTATGTTTGGATTTTTAATAATCTTATGCCATGCAAGATAATTATAATTGTTGCTGTTGTTAATTTACTCCTACATCATCTACGCATCAGGGACTGGCAGCGACTACCGAGCTGTGGACTACAGTTTTTCTACATTTTATATGAACTCGCCGCACACGGATGACGCCGGTGGTCGCTACACGCCACGAGAGGCGGCTTCTCGAATCGTGTGGCCGTCACCAACCACTAATGACCACCGACTACAAGTGGTTGTCGCGCGCTTCCGCTACTTAGTAGCCGCTTCCAGCTACAGGAGGTGGCGTGTGGCAGTAGCGCGTGGCACGTGTGCGGCGACCCTTAGAGTCCGTTATTTACCCCCACTTTATATATAGGGTAGGTACCCTGTTTTTTTTTTACATTTATTTTCATAACTTGTAGCCGTTGTAACGTTGTAACGTTATTTTTAGTATTTTTAATTTAAAATCATTATTATTAACCTTTTTTCTTTATTATTTCATTCATTTTAAAACCAAATGCTTAACGGCCATTAGATTCGCGCGCGGCCTCGAGTCACGAGCGCACGCACACAGCGATATTTGTTATCGCCTAGCTCGGGCTCGAGTTAATTCCATACGTTCGTTCGTCCTGCACCGGGACACCGACTTTTGCCACCGTGGGGGGTGCACGTTTACGGCACCTCGTTATTAGGTGCCGTGACTTCAATCGTGTGCCCTCCACATCATTGGCATCGGTAGTCGCCTATTTAGTAGGCTCTTAATGTGTTGTTTTAAATCCCCATATTGGGTAAGTGCTGAACAAGTATAACTTTATTTTGTATGTCAGGTAGTTTAGTAATAACGATTTTTCTGTGTTTAAATTTAACTTGACCTTTGAGCCTTCTGCTATATTTTGATATGTAACTTTTCTTTACCATTTGTTTTGCCTATTGTTTTAATTTAAATTCATTCAGTGCGTCTCACATCCCCATTGTAAACTCCGTTCTGATTGTGACAATCACACACCACCATCACTATCGCAATTGTACTCTCGCTTTGCTTATGCTTCCGGTGGTCGCAATCAGAGGAGACGCTTGTGATCACGCCACTCACACTGGACATTCTTCCAGGGTGCTACGCTGTAGCTAACCATCATCTTCATGCTGCGTGGTAGCTGGCCTGCTACATTTTAGCGGCGCTCCACGCGGCCTACCTACGCGCGGCCGTTCGCCGGCCCGGTGACGACCACCTGTCACCATCTCCTGGCGTGATCCAGCCGGCCCATCAACACCTCGGGCTCACCATCTCGGCGGTCTCCACCACTGCGGAGCTGAGCCAGGAGAGTACATGCGCTACCCTCCTTACAAAGTGAAAACATAGTGACGGGTCTTCTACCTACCCACGACCTTCTAATTTAATAAATGTGTATAAAGTTTCGAATGGTTTTAATGTGTTACTTTATTTAACCAACCATCGTTAACTCACATACGTTACACTGGCGCCCTCAACGTGGTTTTTTTATGGTCACTATGTTTTTTTCTTTCTAAGTTGGGTACATTTTTTTCCTTAGTGTTTTGTGTGATGTGTTTTTGTATTTTGTTAAACGTTTTGTTTTATATTGGTTGGCAGTAACTAAGGTGTACGATTTGAATTTAACGTCGTAATTTACATTGTTTTTCATTTTACGAGTCGATTTTATTTTTGTTCGTAAAAGTACTATCGGCAAATTTGTCACTTATACATGTTGCCGAAGTTTTTTTTTTGTAATTTTTTATAATGAATATTTTCAACTTAATGTTTCTGACTGCTACCACTCCATGGTATTTGCCTATGTACAGTCAGCAAATAACATTAAACTTTTTTTTCAAAATTTTTTTTTTTACTTCACTTATTAGGATTTTGTGTTCCTTTTAAGTGTTCGTACACACTAGTTGCACCTTACTTTTATTTTTGTTTTGTTATTTTTTTGGTGTTTTTCTTTTTAGTATTTCAAGGAAAACAACCATAACGTTACTCGTGTAGTTTTTTTAAAAGTTGTAACAGACGGAGTACTTAGTTGTTTTTCTTTGACTTGTTCAACATTTACCCTCTTTTAGTTATTTTTTTCTCTTTTCTAGAACTTTTTTCTAGAAAACGTTAGGCACTTGGTTTTAGTAGCATCATTAGTATTTTTGTTCTTTTTTCTTGCTCGTTCTTCGCCTTTACTTGGAACTAAATGGTATTTGTGTGGTTTCTAGTTTATGTCAACTGGAAACCTGTCGGTATGGAAGAGTGCGTTGGTAATGTTGGTACGTAGTTACAGTTACTGATGCTTTTATGTTTGCGAGAAGTATGACTGAAATGATTGATGATTTTGAAAGGTTAAGCAAATACAATTTTTTTTCGAAGAGGATTTTATTCCTCTTAGGACGAATAAAATCCTTCACTGGCGAGGGGGGTATTGTAACGTTGTAACGTTATTTTTAGTATTTTTAATTTAAAATCATTATTATTAACCTTTTTTCTTTATTATTTCATTCATTTTAAAACCAAATGCTTAACGGCCATTAGATTCGCGCGCGGCCTCGAGTCACGAGCGCACGCACACAGCGATATTTGTTATCGCCTAGCTCGGGCTCGAGTTAATTCCATACGTTCGTTCGTCCTGCACCGGGACACCGACTTTTGCCACCGTGGGGGGTGCACGTTTACGGCACCTCGTTATTAGGTGCCGTGACTTCAATCGTGTGCCCTCCACATCATTGGCATCGGTAGTCGCCTATTTAGTAGGCTCTTAATGTGTTGTTTTAAATCCCCATATTGGGTAAGTGCTGAACAAGTATAACTTTATTTTGTATGTCAGGTAGTTTAGTAATAACGATTTTTCTGTGTTTAAATTTAACTTGACCTTTGAGCCTTCTGCTATATTTTGATATGTAACTTTTCTTTACCATTTGTTTTGCCTATTGTTTTAATTTAAATTCATTCAGTGCGTCTCACATCCCCATTGTAAACTCCGTTCTGATTGTGACAATCACACACCACCATCACTATCGCAATTGTACTCTCGCTTTGCTTATGCTTCCGGTGGTCGCAATCAGAGGAGACGCTTGTGATCACGCCACTCACACTGGACATTCTTCCAGGGTGCTACGCTGTAGCTAACCATCATCTTCATGCTGCGTGGTAGCTGGCCTGCTACATTTTAGCGGCGCTCCACGCGGCCTACCTACGCGCGGCCGTTCGCCGGCCCGGTGACGACCACCTGTCACCATCTCCTGGCGTGATCCAGCCGGCCCATCAACACCTCGGGCTCACCATCTCGGCGGTCTCCACCACTGCGGAGCTGAGCCAGGAGAGTACATGCGCTACCCTCCTTACAAAGTGAAAACATAGTGACGGGTCTTCTACCTACCCACGACCTTCTAATTTAATAAATGTGTATAAAGTTTCGAATGGTTTTAATGTGTTACTTTATTTAACCAACCATCGTTAACTCACATACGTTACACCGTCATGAGAATAACCCAATTTCATAGCACCATGTCTTCGAGTAAAATGGCTGTAACAGACAGTCGGACGGACGGACGGACATGGTGAAACTATAAGGGTCCTTTTTTGTCTACGGAACCCTAAGAAACGCTCTCCGATGCTCTCCGAGCCGGTCTATTTGAGCGGATCATTATACTGACAAAAACAAATATTCCAGCAGTATAAGTATATAATAGAACAGAACATTCAGCGGGATGTCTACACCCTGCTACATAATATATGTGTAAAAAAGTACTAGTAAACACAAAAAATCATTCACCGAATTTTACGAGCAACAATATGAAACAACAAAAATATGCCGCCATCTCGTACATGGTCGTAATACATGTAACTTACTACACATCTCATCTCCGTAACACGACACTAATACCGCCCCGAGGGCTCACAAACTTTAAAATGAGCCATTTCAAAACAATATCTGACAGAGATTTCCCAAAGGCTGTAACTTCATATGTGCCGAACACTCCGAACAGCTCATATAACTCACGGAAACAAAAACTACGCTAGAGCTGCGAATATATAAAACACGAGTACATTTTTATATTGACGCCTCGACAGGTTCGAACGTCTGAAAATAGGCAGAGAGAAAAGCGCCGAAATGATCGCATTAATGTCTAGACATGGCTTATTTTAAATCGCGGTGATTCAATACGATTTTGGTGTAGAATAAAATCATGTAGACGGGTAGTTTGGCGTATAATAAA
This sequence comes from Asteroscopus sphinx, assembly GCA_949699075.1. Classification (NCBI taxonomy): domain Eukaryota; kingdom Metazoa; phylum Arthropoda; class Insecta; order Lepidoptera; family Noctuidae; genus Asteroscopus; species Asteroscopus sphinx. Next base: position 10,368,905 of record OX453022.1, on the reverse strand, counting down.
AAAATCGTAGATGCGTAGTTCGGCGTAGAATGACGATCGTAGATACGTAGTTCGGCGTAGACGCCGTAGAATGAAGATAGTAGATGCGTAGTTTGGCGTAGAATGAAGATCGTAGACGCGTAGTTCGGCGTAGCAAAGGGCTACGCCGTAGCGTGCAGTCAGGCAGGTGTATTCAGAAAACGATCTTACCTAGCCTAGCCTATCTGGGCTACCTACGGGCTTCAATCAACTCTGCCTATTACAGTTCACCGCTAGAATTAAGCCTGTCCTAAGTGGTGCCACAAAAAAGCATGTTTATTATTTTTCTGATTTAAACATTATTACATAAGGTGTAACCATTATTAGCGAGTTTCTTTTAAGGGGTGTATGTACTCATCATAATGAACAACTTTTACTATGGGAGCAACCTTGAAATCATGAAAAAAATAACAGCTGTTCCCAACATTTCTATTGACATTCCCACCGACAAACTGTTACACAGTTTGGCAGGTTTAAACAAAGTGTACAAATTATTTGGTCCTTCTTCTTCTTCTAACGTGTCGACATGAGCTACATAATGATAATAGCTCATGCCGTGGAAAAAAGATTAGCCAGTCAGCAGGTTAGTAGCGGGGCTGACTGCCCAGGGTGCGCCGGACGATCGATTATATAGCGTCACCCGTGGAGGCTCTTTTAATGCACCCAAAAAACTCACTCACACTCTTTTTTTTTTAATTTGATCCTAAAAAATATTTATTTATTTAAAAAAAAACTCAATTAGAAAAATGTATGGAGCAGCTGTTTTAGTGTTTTTGCAAGGCTAATGTTATTTTTTGTTTTTTCATTCGTAATGAATGTACTCAATAATAATTAACTTTCCTCTTATACATAAAATTAAGACTTTCGTGTGTTTACGCCATACAAAGTGAAGTGTATTCGCTAATATTTCAGGGCAAACTTCCCGAATCGAATCTAACTTTAAGTTAGTCCAAGTTAGGAGACGCTTTACTCGCTATGTGTCTTTTAGATTGAAAATATTTCGGGATCGGTTTACTTTGTTGCTGCGACGTTGGAGATCTTGAGCGACTTATAATGAAAGTACCTATGTTTATGTAAATATTGAGTATTGGAAGATAAGAGTATACTTGAAGATGATGAAGTTTCATTTCATTATTGTCTAGTACCTATAGTACAAGCTTTGCTTAGTTTGGGACTAGATGGTGCTGTGTAAAAAATGATCCAAATTTATTTATTTTATTTATCATGGAGTACAAGTACTATTTCTATACATTATTGAAGAAGGACAAAAAATATTTACATACATACAAATTTAGAACTACCAAATTAGTCTATGCCCTTGTTATATACGAGAAATTATATAGTCTTCCCTCTAAAGCAATGCCGATTAAATTCACGTTAAAGCCAAGCAACTGTATGGACTTTTTTGACAGGAATAAAATCTTTCATCCTTTACTAATATTTTTTGTTAGAAAAAGACATAATGAGACTAAATTAGTTTAATTCGTAAACAACAGAATCAGCACCAATTTCTTTGTTTTATCATAGCACCCATAGTCATAATGATTATAGGGAGGGGCTCGTGGCTAAATATTAATCGCGTGGATTGTAAGATCTGCGAGGTACGCTGCATCGGTCAGTCTTTGGATGGGTACTGTTTTATTACGCATCGAGACCCGTTCGTCAGAGAGCACGATAAGGCCCGGTCTTGGTTGCCATACGAAAATCTACGGCAGTCGTTACGGGTAGTCAAAAGCCTGAAAGTCTGACAACTGGCTTAACGTCAGAATTTCGGTATTACCCAGTAACTGGGTTGCGGGGGTCTGATGGCAGTCGCTCCGTGTAGAATACTGATGTTCAGCCGCATCTGGTTAGACTGGAAGCCAACCCCAACATAAATGGGAAAATGCTTAAGGAAAGTATTATAGGGTATGAATTGGGGTTACATAATGTAAATTTAATGCAGTTTTAATAGTCATGTATGCTGCGCAATATACTGATATTGCAACAGTAAAGTTATAGAAGAGAAAGAGTTATTACATGTATAGGAGTTCTATTCTTAAATTACTCGTTATTTTAAACACTATTGTCACTCGTTAAATTGTCGAATGATGTATGCCTCCCTCTTTATTATCTCCGAGAAGTGTGCCACGGCTAGTCATGTGTTCCCACATTATTTGCAAGACATAAACTCAAACTCAAAAATAACTGCTCGGTAAATGAGCTGCCATTAAGAACTGCTTATTTACCTATAAATCAACGGAAATCAGAAATAAAAACGGGTCAAGTGCAAATCGGACTCGCGCACCGAGGGTTCCGTACCTTCTTTGGATGTATAAAAAGTTATTTAGTTATTCATCTTCCACCTCAAAAATAAAACTTGTTTGTTTGTGAAGGAATCATCATCCTCCTGCCCTTATCCCAATTTATTTGGGGTCGGCGCAGCATGTTTTTTTCTTCCATACATCTCTATCAGCCGTCATCTCTGTGTTTACTTTCTTTCTATTCATATCATCTTTCACACAATCCATCCATATTTTCTTCGGTCTCCCTCTTTTCTTATAGCCATCAACATTCATACTTAAAACTTTCCTCGTAACATGCTCCCCATTCCTCCTCATCACATGTCCATACCATGATAGTCTGTTTGTGAAGGAATATTGATGATAAAAAAAACTATGCTAGTTAGAAACAATGTTCTATTTTCCCCGTAATATTTACATACACTTTTATCACCTGTATGTATTTTAGATTATTCGCTTTACAAACTTTGGACATAAGGGGCGGAGTGATAGTGTTTTTTGTCATTTTTTATCATAAGTTGAAAAGTACGCAGGCATAAAAAAAAAAAAAACGTTTTGGAATGTGAAAAAAAGTCCTTTCATATGATATGAAAGCCCCTGGCTTGAACTAGTAGGTCTACTTTGAAATTTTGACTTCCCATCTCGGCCCGCAACGGAAATAAACAAGAAAAAACATTTTTTTCAAGGCACGAGCCTTATTTAAAACTGTTCCAAATTTCAGACCGATAGCATTAGTGGTGTCTGAAATGTACCGCTGTGACAGACGGACAGACGGACGGATGGACGGAGTCACACAATGGTTTCTTTTTTACCTTTTTGGTATGGAACCCTAAAGCATGTCACTAGAAAATAAAGTCATATGCGAGTTATTTTTTCGAACGAGTAAATTCATACGAGCGATTTAAAAATAGGTCCCCAGCCGCCCAACCCTCTGTTCCACGTACTAATTTGTGAAAATAAACATACATATTTATTAATAGCCAATCATAAAATACTTTATTTTTATATCGTAGTCGTAAAAGTTGGGTCCCTGTGCAAATGACCCGTAATCACGAGGAGATTACCACCGTATTACCATTTCTTAGGGTTTTACGGTAAACATACTTTATTGAGCAATTTATGAAGAAAAAGCTGAGAATTATAGTGGTTAATGGTGCATCATGCCTTTCTGTAATTATTGGAGAAACGATACTGATCTATCTTACTTTTGATTACAAATTAATTTTATAATTTTAAAACAGTTACAAGTGGACAGAGTAACAAACACCCTAGTAAGAACCCCTTCACACTAGCGTTCCTGCAACGTAGGCGTTCGATAAAAGTATGCGCAGTGCAGACACTATGACAAGTTTGTAAGCTGTGCTTTTTTTTTTTTTTTTTTGTTAGCCTGTACTGTCCCACTGCTGGGCAAAGGCCTCCCTCAATTCCTTCCATCTATCGCGGTTCTGTGCCGCCTCCTGCCAGCTGTCATCAAGAAAGACATCGAGCTCGTCTCTCCATCTCCTGCGTGGTCTGCCGCGACCCCGCTTCGCTGTCTCAGGGCTCCAGTCCTGTGCTATACGGGCCCACAGCTCATTTGGCATACGGCAAACGTGTTCTGCCCAGTCCCACTTCAGTTGGGCGACCTTCTGACCCACGTCAACAATTTGCGTTTTGGAGCGCAGTATTGTGTTTCGAACACGGTCTGTTAATTTAACACCAAGTATTAATGGATTGAAAATGAATTCAAAATCATGGCGGTAAATGTCATGTCTCTGCATCTAGTTTAAGCAGAGACATGACATTTACCGCTGGTAAAGGAGTTTAAGTGACAGGTGACATTATGGCTCACAGTATATTCACCTACTACTTATTAGATATTCTGTGGTATTTTAGCTCAATCGTTAACAATTTATACTGGTTTGCCGATGCCTATGGCGAGACCGCCAGGTTGGTCACGCCAATCAATCCCTTATGGATTACCTGAGATGCCCGAGGTAACAGGACTAAGTCTCCTACCTGTACAGCTTCAGTTGCTATCAAACTAGTGCAGTTTCTTCCACATACTGTATTCACTACACTGCGAGAGCAGGTGGTTCAATATTAATAATGTTTAATACTCCGATGTTAACGAGCTCAATTTAATTTACCTGGTTAAGATAGAAACTGCGAAATTGAAAGTGATTGCCCTAGTTTAGGATTTATGTGGCGTCTAATATGTTACTAACACTTAAATTATTATATGTTACGGCATATTTATTAAGAAAGAAAGAAAGAAAAATGATTTATTGCCACAACAAGACGACATGCGGTAGGTACACATAAAAAATAACTTAATTAGGTATTATATCCATTGTCTAGTACCCATACCACAAGCTCTGCTTAGTTTGGGACTAGATGGTGCTGTGTAAAAATGTCCCAAAGATATTTATTTATTTATTTCTTGAATCATTTTATCAATGTATGATACCTACTTTGCATGTCGTAGCTGCGGCAAAGAGGTCGACACTCAGCATGATGCTGTGTTGTAACGTGAGTCACAACATAGCGCTGATTAATAACTATTAATTACGTAAATCCTTTTTTGACTTTATTGGGATTTTTTTTTGACTTTATAAAAATGTTACACGTTGCATAATACTAAAACAGAGTTGTTAAAAAATCTAAATAAACTTGTAATCCACATCTATGTCCGCGAAAAAAGGTGAATGGGCGTTCTGGTCTATCAGCGGCCATTAATGATTTTTATGCCATGTGAAAGAGCTGTTATTATTAAGTAACTTTTGTTAAGGCCTTAGGTAAAAATTGTATTTTGGAAAAAAGTTGTACACCAAAAACTAAAAATACACCATCGTTTGCATTTTTTTTATTGTTCATATTTTTTTATATCTGGCATGATCCCTATTCAATGTACTATTCTATAATTATCATTATAACAATAAACTATTAAAAAAACATATATTTAAAATAATATTCATTAATAAAAAGAAAACATAAAAAAGTCAACATAAAAGTTAATTTTTGTATTAATATTGTACATAAAGAATTGCAACACCCTTATCTCTTATGGGTGTCGTAAAAGGCGACTAAGGGATTCACCAGAGGATGGGCAGCAGCGTTCTCTGAGTATTTAACCAACCAACTGCGATCGCCAACCCACCTGCCAAGCGTGGCGATTATGGCACATCCCCCCTTAATTGGGGGAGGCCTATGTCCAGCAGTGGACGTCTTTCGGCTGAAATGATGATGATGATGTTTAATCAACAAAGACTTATTAGAAAACAAACGAAAAGCTTGAAGAAAAAGAAACCAACAAATAAAAACAAAGCTGGACACAATCAAAGCTAGCCACTGAATAGTTCCATCAGTTTTATTTAACTGTTCAGCATACGTGCAAATTTAATTACTAGCTCTGAACAACGCTAACATAACAACTTTTGTTTCTGTTTATTAATTCCGTGTTCTTTCATAACGTTTGTGAAGGAACTTTTTCAATAAAATCGGTCGGAAGTTTGAATTCATCGAACAGTTATTACTACAAGTGTATAATGAGCCAGTCAGCCGTCTGTAGATATTGGTGTTGATTTTCTTGTTCACCAACTTAATTTAAACTATTCATAGATTTTTCTGGATTTGTGCCCGGCCAATGGCAATAGGCTCGCCACCTATTACATGGGATTAAAACATAACTGGCGAAATGTGGGTGTACTACTACACCTCTGCCTACCCCTTCGGGGAAATACAGGCGTGATGTTATGTTATATCTTTTTCTAATAGTGAAAACAAGAAAGAGATAGCAAGCATTTTAGAATTCTTCGTATTTTTAAAACGGCACGTTTCGAGATCACGACTAAAGCATGGAATTTTTTATTCAGATGTATTTGATAGCACTAAAATCATTGCCATCCCTTTCTTGTATCTACTGTTAGTAAAAGAGAGCGATCGTTTACAATAAGTTTAGTTTGTTAACAAGAGAATAAACACCATTGGTGCAGATTGTGCTAGATACCATACGGTATCTAGCACAATCATAATAATAATAATATCATAATCTTAAACATGAAGAAGCAATACAAAAGCTAAACAATGTAAGAAATTATTTTTCTTGATTAAAGGCAAATTAAACGTGTTAAATTAGCGAAACAAAAAGGCTATAATATAATAATTGTAAATTGGATAGTGCTTTGTTTGCCTTTTATTTTTTGATAAACTAAAATCGGTATATTAGGGACTATCTTTTATTATCAGAAAAAATAAAGAGTTGAAACATTTCCAGAGCTGTGAAACTAAAAATAAATGAATAAATAAATGTTTTGGGATATTTTACACAGCACAATCTAGGCCGAGCTAGGCTAACGGCCAAAATTAATATTCAATCTATCCACGATTTACACTACTGGAGATAGAAATTTGACATATTTTGTATGGAGCTTATGTCAAATTCCTATCTCTAGAAGGGCAAATCGTGGATGGATTGGATATTAATTTTGGCCGTAAGTAGAGCTTGTGCTACTGTGGGTACTGCTACACAATGGATATATCTAATACTTATATACATTTTTTTTTTTCGTAAATAAAAACGTACGTACGTATATACGTATAATACATAAGAAACACCTAGACACCACATAAACACACATAAAATCACATAAATCACACAAAAAAACACAAAAAAAAATGAAAAGTGAAAATAAATGTCACATTCTGAAGTGTCATCCAAAGAGAATATAATCCATCTATGTCAGAAATTCCCAAAATGGATTCTGCGGAACCCCTGGATTCCATTGGAAAGCCAGGGCTTTGCGTACAAGCTAAAAAAATACTACAAATTAAGTTCGTTTAATTAGTGTTGGAGTTCTATAAAATGAAATAAAATTTGAACGAAGTTCCTTATGGGCTTGTTGGTAGGTGTGATTCGGGAGAAAATGCATCGTTACGTCACGCTAAGATTCGCGTTACACCCATAGAGTACATTGAATATACGGACATAGAGTTGTCAGCTGACCTCACCTTTAAACGCCATCTGGTGGGTAACGTCTAAGTTACAGCTAACTATTAAATAAAACATACAAAAAGACATGTTTTACTGAGGACTGAACCTGAGCCCTGTGGTATTTCGGTCCGACGCATGATGTTTCCTGCCATCTATGCTTGTATTATAGTTGCAAAATTTTGAATTATAATGAACCGGTCAAAAAATATGAATTTTAATGATAACTTCTTTCCTGACGGGGTCCCCCTGATTGCACACGTTTTTTTTTAAATTTTATTTTCATGATTCCGAAACCAAAAAAGTTTGCGAACCGCTGGTACATGTACACTGAAGTGTGAAATTTTAGATGATGATGTGTATTGTGTCTGATCGTTGTGTCACGTTAGGTATCTTCAGAGTGTGTTTGTTTAGTAAAGAACAGAAATGTTTTTATCTAAGTTTAATCATGCTCTACCGCATTGAAACCATTATAAGTATTTGTTTTTATTGAGTGACTTTATTATGTGCCAATTCCTTTAATATCTTATCTTTTTGTGGCTGTCGTGTCTTGAAATGTTAATCGAGAATCGAGACAGATCGATCTGTTTTACGAACTGGCAGATCTGGTTTGCGAACAATTCGAGAAATAATTTTCCCTTTGTAATTTTTGAGGGGATATTTCAATTGCTTTCACTTCTTTTTGGACAGCTGTTCATTACAAATAATCGCTTAGATAATATTGCACTTGTATCAGGTTTTTGAAGCAAAGTCTCTATACGGGTTGACTGGTTGAACGAGGGACTTATTGAAGGAGGATGTTCAGTACTTAATTCTCGTTCCAAATATGTTTAACAAATGCCATCTTAATTTTTGAAAGACTTTTCCAATGGATTTCATCATATAAACCATTTATTTTGCCACACACACATAAAACATACATATTACATGAAAAGGTAACAGGACAAACTACAGAGAACACAACATGTATACTACATAATATGTGTAGTATTTGCAGCGTCAATAACTGTGGACACTATTCCGCGCTTACAAATCAAAGTTTCATACAGTGAGGTGATGAACCTAGCACGGCAGTGTCCATTAGTCGCTATTTCTACCCTCTCCACCCTTCGTACTAGCCAGTAGACCCCTAGACAAGTAGACAGTCAGAGCTTGCACGAGCATTTTTTTTTTCATTGTACGCGTGATTTATCGTGGATTAAAATTTTTTTTCAAAAAATTCATTATGTGTCATCATTCTACCATATTCTTGAGGAGTCCCTCGTTCACCCAGTCATGCTGTATACAAACCGAGAAAAAATGTAACCTTGAACTCGCACGCGCATGTGGGCGCGGATGAATTTGAAATTAAATCAATTTAGAAAATGCTTTTTAATTTGATCATAAAATGTATTTTAAACCATGTTTTTATTATTTTCACTTAAATTTGAAATTAAATGTAAGTTATTGTTTTTATTTGTAAGCGTGTAATTGAGCATAAGATAATGTTATTTTTATCGTATCAGATTTGTTCAAAGTTCGTAATTTATTTAATTTAACTAATTAAGATTTTTGCTTTGCTATGAAATGTTTAATTTAATTATCAAGAATTTAAATAGATCTAAACAGTATCTCATGATTGTAAGTGACGTTAGTTGAGGGTATATAAAAAGACGATTATTGTAAGCACAGAGGTCATTCGATTGCGATCCGTCACAGTGAATATTGTATTTAGAATGTAATAATTCAATGTAATTGCGTCTTTATGTGCAGTGTGTCTTGTTTATAAGAATAAACAGTTATTGCGATTTAATGTATTATTTCGCATCCATCTAATACCCAAAATGGACTCGTGACTACCTTTGCGGCAAGGAAGCGCCGATACGCATTATATAAGGTGTTGATCTGTAACCGTGCCATATGTGCTTAGTCATCTAACAATTCTCTACGATTATTTAATACCCAATTTTCACTTAAACATAGCGAGGGTTCGAGAATAAATACCGAACGACTCTGAAAATAAGTCACAGGCGGCATTGTCAAAGGGTAGAAATACCTGCAATATTTTGGTGGTTTCGCACGCATCGTTTTTGTGTCGCACGCAACACACGGGGGGGGGGGAATTTGTTTGTTATAAATAGATACTTAAATAAATATATAAAAATGTTTTTTTTTTAATGTTTCGTGTTCAGTATCAGTGATAAAGTCATCTCCTTAAGTATGGCACGAATACAGAGCAACATGTTGTAAGCGCTTGCAAATGTGTATAGTGGCTTCGCTTCGCTTCTTCTTGGGGTGGTGTTGGGCGTTCGAAACCAACCATCGGGCGTCCGATGAAACCGATGATGATTTTCTTATTATTGTTTTAGATTCTCATTTCTTGCTTAATGTAAGCTTTTATCTCTAATATACTAAAAGCCATCTCTGTTAAACTAAAGTACCTAAAACAGAACAAAGAATTAATTATTTTCCGAGTGAACAGTAGATAAGTAGCGCTTCCGACGCCAGTGTCAATTTAATTTTCATTCAGGTTACGAGCACGCCCCGAATTTGCTAAACATGCACTATGCAGTTACATCACCACTGCTATAAGACCTTCGACACTTAAACACAATATTCCTTACACCTCTGCCTTTACAAGGTAAAAGGCGAAGAAGGTAAAGTTATATTGGTAAATGGTCGCGATGGAATTTGGTTGGCGCCGACAATGTTGCGATCGTTACGACAGCTGCATCTTATAAAACAAAACAATAATACTTACGAAACTATTTTCATTATTGTTATAGCTACTAAAACTTCAGTTTTGTTCATAGTTTTTAAGTACTTGTCTGTTACATACTTTCCTACACGAAAAAGAAAGTTTGTTAAAATGTTGCCAAAACTTGTACAACCTGTACCAAAAAAGTGACTACAAAACTATGTGGTAACATACGTAACCAACATTTTCGTTCTTTATAGGTAAACAGTTTTGTTAAATCAAATTAACTTTAATAACGCCTTACCAAATTGATTGTTAAACCCCAATTTTTTTTCAGTGTTTTGTTACAGTTATGTAACGTTTACATACATTTTCAGAAACAGACGGTCTGTTTTAGGACACTTTCAGATAATTAAATTGACAAAAAAAAATCCAGAAGAATAAATTATGAAAGATATTTCCGTAATAATTTCTGTTATACTTGGCCAAACCTCCTGGTCATTTGGTTGATGCCATATTTAAATTGAAACGCTTACATTCTCACCAAATGATTACGTTAATAAAGCCGTATAATAAATTGCCATCCAATATAAAAAATGTAAGCTCATTTAGTAGTTTTAAGTTTCAACTGTCTCAATATATAATAGAACATTTTTCACCTTCCTATTGAGGCTATGTAACTATTTACCGAGTGTTCGGCGACCATTAGAATAAGTTTACTAAAATGGTATTACTATTTTCATGCAAGTGGCATATTTTTGTCTTTTTGAAAATAAATTTCTGTGATCCGTTTTTTGTATATTTAATTGTGTTCCTGTTGAATTGTGTCTGTGTATCTATGTGCTTTGTGTCAAATAAATGTTTCTTTCTTTCTTTCTTTCTTCTTTCAAGAAGTTGCCTTCGGAAGTTCGTACTTGCGGGAAAAAAACTGCAATATTGGAGCTCAAATAATCTTTCTGCCTGTTGACACCATGTGAGATTAATCATACAGGGTTCCACATGAATGAATGTTTGTCCATTTATCAGCCGGCCAATGATTTGGCAATTAAGATCATTTGAACATTTTACTACTGCACTAATGATAGCGAATGCACTATCTATTAAATGGCCATTTGTATTAACGGCACATGTGACAACGTTACATTTCCTATATGATTTTGAATACGGTTTTAGTAGGTTTATATTATTTTGTGTTACAAAAATAGGGATGGCAGGAGATCGAATGTATTATTATTAACTAAAATGTTGCGGTTAGAGAGAGCCCAGAGATGTATATTAAAGATCATGACCTGTAATCCTATAAGATTTCCTACAGCCGATCTTTATTTACTCTGCAAAGTTCTGACAATTCGCCAGCTTTACGTATTTAAGGTATTACTACGCAAACATGCAGCAACTCCTTTCGATGCAGATTTTGTTAAGAGAACACGTAGGTCTGATATGGTGTGCAAGTTAGAAATGGCAGGTACTACTCTTGCAATTCACCAGTATCACTTTCTGAGCCCCAGACTTTATAACAAAGTAAACAGAGAACTTCAAATCTATTCACTAACCTTAAATAAGTGCAAAACCAAAGTAAATGAGTGGCTATATACACTTTCTTATGAAGATACAGAAGGTCTGGTCATAAATTAATAATTCTCACGCAATAATACATCAACACACAAACATACCTCACACACACATTACAGTACATTACATTACACATACACACTCAAATACTTAGATGATGTTAAATAGTAACTATTTGTATTTTATCTAAATATTTATTTCACTGGTTTTATTTTTGATCATGTTTTTCAAGCACAGTTATTGCATTATATTCCTGTAGAATCTGGAGGTGGGCGATGGCAGCTGCGACACTGTGCATACTACTGCAGCTACTATCGTACTCTTGTACCTTGTTATACTTGTAATAATGTTGCCCAATAAACTTTATCTTATCTTACTTTATCTTATCTTATTATTGATATAGTTCCCTCCGTTTCCTTCCATAATATTATTTAAAGAAATAGATACGACAGGCCCTTTTCGTCCTGTAAATAAAGATTTTGAAAAACCAGATCTTCCTATTAGTAAGATTACTCTTACAACGTAGCTGAAAATACTGTCACGAAAAATAGGAATCAAATGTAATATTTTGTTTCCCCAAAATCAAAACTCAATTTTTAACCGACGAAAAAAAAGGAGGAGGTTCTCAATTCGACGCGTATATATAATTATATATAGATATTTTTTATGTATGACCACGCATTACTTTTTACAGATTGGTTCGATTTTGATGATTATCTTTTTAATTTATAGGGTATATCTCGAAGTTGGTCTCATTTAAATTTGAAAATCAAAATCCACCCCTAAGGGCAGGAAAACAGGGGATGAGTGCTTGTTAACCCACTGAATTCTTACCTGTTAACCGATTCTGTTGAAACTTGGCACACGTAAATGTAGTTCTAGACACTACAACATAATGGAGACCTGGAGATCGATTTTAGCCACAAAAAAATTAAAAATTTAATTTAAAAAAAAAATTGAACCGACGAAAACAGAAACTGAAAAGCGAAAAATAAAATGAAGCTTTTTAGTCTTAATAATTATTCTCATAACTAAACTAATGTGAATAACTAATTATGAATCGGCGCCAAACAAAAAATCAATGAAGATCATTAAATTACTTAAAAATAAAATAACATTAAATTCAACGTGACATTTTCAACAAACAACAATAATTTTCCAAAAATGCGTTCTCCGCTCGACCACTTGCAACTCGCACGCACTTTGCTTGTTTGTTTGGCGCCGACTCATAATTAGTAATTCACATTAGTTTAGTTAGGAGAATAGTTATTAAGACTAAAAAAAGCTTCATTTTATTTTTCGCTTTTCAGTTTCTGTTTTCGTCGATTAAATTTTTTGTTAAAAAGTTTTAGTGAAATTATATTTTAAGTTTTCTGTTTCATAAATTCAGTGTTAACAAAATCCCTGGGAGTGTTTGTATAAATCAACATCTGCGTAGAAAAAAGATGTATCTGCAATTCAACGTCACAAAAGAATGACGTATTTGCTGTATATTAAGCTGAATTGCAGATACGTCATTTTTCTACGACTATTAATTGCAGATACGTCTTTGTTCTATGCACGGATCGCAATACTCTCTTTTGTTTGACTCCACCATACAGGAAAATATGAAAAAACTGTTACAAACCTGGCAAGGAAAAGACCCATAAAACTGATGGTTATGATAACTACAACAAGTAACAGATAGTTATGGCCTCGGTTACATTTTAACTTGTTTATTTTGGAAGTTACACAGTTACAGGTGAAACTATTGAAATCTATACAACAGTTTTGGAGTTTCTCCAAGACATATAAGTTTCTGATAATGGAAGTTGTCTAGCTTCTGTTATGGGGTTTATTTTTATTGTATTTCTTATTTTGTCCATACATGAGTTTCCAAGCAAGCGTGAGTTAAACATATTTTGTACTTATGTTTTTTTATAACGTAAGGGACCAGGATTTTTATATTTTTTTATCCTGGGAAAATAAACAGTTTGCGAGAGATGCACTGAATTATAATAATAGTAATAGTATTTAAAATAATCTTAAAATAATATTTTATTCATAAGTATGATTTACAATGGTGACACAAAAATTATAGAAAACAATTTTTGGAATATTACAGAAAGTAGTGTATCGTTGTAGTTGTTGTACTAATGTAGAACATTATACGTGGGCAAAGTCACGGGCAAAGTTTGAGTATGTTTATATTTATCATAGTATGTTCTTGGTACAGTCGACAAATACTATCATTTGTTATTGTTAATTACTAATCCTAGAATGAATAATAGTGGGGACGTGGCGGTTGTAATTGCCAAATTATTCAAATGATTTATGGAACTCGGATCCCGGATTCACTGGGAATCTGAATGATAATATTTTTGAGTTATAAATAATTGTGTGTTTATCTTGGATTGATTATGAAGAGGTTCGGACAACTGCCCCTTCATTTATTGAAGCGCTATTGTATCTTTGGTACGATACATAAAACTTATCATGTGCCCACAACCCGCGGAAGTCAAGAAGATTTTGGTAAGTTTTCGGCATGGAATCTAATCTTTGTTTTTAATCATTTCAGCCCAAAGACGTCCACTGCTTGTCATAGGCCTCCTCGAAGCATTTTGGGGGGATATGCCATAATCGCCACACTTGGCAGGCGGGTTGGCGATCGTAGTTGGTTGGTTAAATACTCAGAGAACGCTGCTGCCCATCCTCTGGTGAATCCCTTAGTCGCCTTTTACGACACCCATGAGAAGATATAGGGTGGTGGAATTCTTTGCGTCCGGCACCACACGGACGCAAAGTAAGTTTTATATTTATATATTAATAAACTAGAGCATTTTCTCGAGCATTTCCATGTAATGTATCGTGCCTGCGAATGCTCGACGCTGTGTTTGATGAAATGCTCACGGAGAGTGAGCATTTACCTGTAACATTTCCTCTCTATTTTGCGTTTACTCTTTTATTGAAATGTCGAATCTGCAGCTCGTATCTTTGCTCCATGAGATGTTAGTTAAATTTGCTGGTTGGTTCGTAAACTCAAGTTGTAGCAAAGCGTTGAGCGTAGTGCTCTATGTTCGGTTAATGAAACAACGATGAACTGTAAAACAGCAGATTTTCAGCGACAGCCGGCGTCGACATAAATTCACAATGCAATAACGTAGATCAGTGAGGCGTGATGTTGGTAAATAACGATAAAAAATAAATAAGTAAGATTATTATATACATTTTTTTCTACTACTACTACTACATCTACTGTTGTATTTTATACGTTTTTTTTCGTTTATCTACGTTGTTTTATAATATATTATGGTCATTAACCTAATATATATTATAGCCTACATAGCTTTTTGGTAAGTGGGAACCTTATAGTCGCGGCGATAGTGTGCAATGGCCAAATTACTTGAAAAAATCAACGGAGGTATAGGTATTTATTATTTCTAGAAACAAATTAATGTATACAAGTTTAGTCTCAATGTATCTCAATCAATCAATCAAATCAATGTATCTCAGTTGCATTAAGTTAGTTTGACGGCTGAAAATGCCTACAAAAGCAAAAAGATGAACAAGGTTATTTCAGGTACTCCAACGTTCATAAACATAAATAATATATCAAATTATATATGCAACAACAAAGTAATTAAAACCGCATTTGAAATATGTAGTGTAATGTTATGCGATTCGTGTTAAAAACTTTAATACTAAGCATGCAAACTTACATTACAAGGGTTTTAGTTGTTATGCGAGTAAAGCCGATTGCTACTCGCAGTAAAAGTAGTACTTTTATTCTTTATGGAGTTATTCAGGTTATTAAATGAAGTTTACCGTTTTGCTATAGGTACCTATAATCTGTTTTTCCTTTCTTGTTACTAAGACTAATAAATATAAAAGTTTAAATAAATAAGTTTAGTAAACGATCTTGCCACGTCTCTTTATTCAAATAACTACTGATAATACTAATTCTGCACATGTAATTAGGTTAAAAAGTATTATTTCGTGTGTGAAATTGTTAACATAATGTATTTAAATAATTATTATTGACGAATTTCATCAAACAGACATGCTAAGATTGTTTACAAGTAGTACATAAGTAAGAAAAAACAGAGATTATATCATGTATTTCAGGAGGCATTTTTTTCGTTTATCGGAACGTTATTGAACAAAAATTGTTAGTAAAATTATGTAAGTATGAGTAATTATTTATTATTTTAATGCTTTAACGCATGTGGAGCGAAGTCTAAAGATATAAATTTCCTCAATGCTATAAACCATCATCATCATCATCATCATTTCAGCCGAAAGACGTCCACTACTGGACATAGGCCTCCCCCAATTAAGGGGGGATATGCCATAATCGCCACGCTTGGCAGGCGGGTTGGCGATCGCAGTTGGTTGGTTAAATACTCAGAGAATGCTGCTGCCCATCCTCTGGTGAATCCCTTAGTCGCCTTTTACGACACCCATGAGAAGAGATAAGGGTGGTGCTATTCTTTAAGTCCGGCACCACACTATAAACCATCGTCTCTAAAAAATTCAATCGGGAGTCGCATCATTTATAAATATTTAGTAGTAGTATAGTATCAATATGTTGCTACGATAATTAAATATGGAGTTAGGTATGCAAAGATTTCGCAAAGGTTTGTAAACTGCATTGTATGAAAATACCGAGATTGATACAACAAACTGCTTGTAAAACTACTACAAACTATTGTCTACAAAGTTCCAATACTACAAAAAGCTCAGCTCGCTATGAGAGCGTAGGTCAAAGTTTCTCTGATTTTTTTATCCATAATTAAACGAGAACTGGACTTATTAATTTTGTTCACTATCCAACAAGCTGAATAGTTATGCATGTCGAAATATAATCATATTAGAAAATAGGAGAGGGTAGTTGTTGCTATGAATCAATCGAGTTAAGCATCTGTCATTCGAAGGAGATAGCTTCAGTTAGTTGCGAGCGGCCGTAGAGGACGCACGTGTTGTATTATTGTTGATACAGTTGACTTATTTTGCTAAGCGATGCCTAAAGAAAGACAGACGGACAACAAAGTGATCCTATAAGGGGTCCGTTTTTTTTTTTTGAGGTACAGAACCCTAAACGGGAGGATTTTAGTAAAAGAGGACGATATGCGTGAATAAAATGATAAAAATAACTTTCATTGCTTTTGTTACACAGAAAACAGTTGAAAAAGATTGCAAGGATTACACCATGCGGTGCGTGAGTATGTCACTCAGTGTCGGAGTCATGCTCGCGAAATTTGGAAAAAGTAGAACATTTGGTAGGTGGGACAGGAGGACATTTTGTGAAAAGGAGGACTTGTATTTAGGATACCATCTGGCAAACCTAACTGAGATAGTATACGGATATCGTAACATTTTCCCAGTCCAGTGTACCGTGTGGTAATAGAAAAAAACTGGGAAAATAGAATATATGAATATGTCTGTGTAGAAAATATTATTATAGTGCAAGGCGATTGATTCACAATTTTTCTGCCTTACGGTCTATTATATAGTTGAACATAGGAGCTGCAGGAAAACTTCTTATAGAGGCATTTGCTCATATTTAGTGTATTTTCTTAAATTCTAAAATCTATGAAACAAAGTGTAAATACTCCAGTTATTACGTAGCGTCATCTATTTAATTGTGTCACCACCTCAACCTCGCCGCGTACTCTAATATTCTGTTGGATAGTGGTGGTATGTTTAATTTTATCCCGCATGTTCCGAGACACGGTGGCTGTCACCACTAGTCCCGTGTTAAGGTTGTTTACATGCCAAGCCATACCAGAGGTGCGGACGAGGCAGGGATGAGGCACAAAGGCCATCACAAAAGTAATTTCCTTGTAAGCTGCAGATTTATGAAAAACCGTACCAAACATTTGACTAATGAACTGTCGGATTTCATCTCAAGTAATGTGATTGGTTGTTAGTTATATACAGGTCAACCAATCGCGTCAGTTTATATTAGATTTGACAACAGTTCAGATTAATCAGCTTTTAAGAAACAACTTATTTAACACCTTACTGTTCTGAGTTATAGAAATGTCAGTGTTGGTGATTTTTTTGTTAGAAATTAAATTAATAAAAGAATAAATGGAAATTGGGGTTTTTGAGCGGATAGAACATTAGTTAATTTCTATCCGCTCTGGGTTATTCATCCATACAAAGAGTCCATTATCCTACAGATTTCAAGTTCCATTAAATGGCTACCTATACAGCACCACCTATACCTACATATAATTTTTTTTCGCATGCCCTAAGTATATTTTACAGTTTACTATATGTAGTAGGCGATTTTTTAAAAAGAACAGCCTGGTTATCGAGCCAATCAGTGTATGTTGTGATTTGTACCCGAGCCGCGAGCCTCGACTCGGGTTCGACTTGATGTAATGTAGACCAACCTTTAATAGCATTGTCCCGCACAGCCCCGCCTCCCCAGCACGTTTACCAACACTAACTCATGGCGACTGTAGTTAACAACTTTTAATTCTCCGGGAGAATTCCAAATTGAGTTTCTTTGTTAGTTTAGTACTTAGTTTTTAGTAATTAAGGCGCCAAACAACGTATTTGGAAGGAAGCGTGTAATGTAATCAACATTCAGATTTTCTGATGAGCATGAATTCGAGTTTTATAATTTGCGTCTATAAAAATGAAGAAACGTTTTAAATTATACTTAATCGATTTTATTTTCGACAGTGTAGCATGAACATCCAACGAACAAAACCAGCCTAGTGCGAGTCAGACTCACGCAGTAAGGGTTCTACTATTTCTGTTGTTCTTTCTATACCAGCCATCGACCTGATATCCCATTTTACGAGAGTTTATCAAAAGATATCAAAGCACCATGAGCGAAATATGAATTTCTGCATCTCTATCTTACGCAGGTACCACGGCATATGTCTATGTTTACCCTATTTTTATTATTAGTTGCTAAGCTACATAGTACGCACTAGCACACGCACATGCAACCAAGTTTGACGCAGTTAAGTGTTACCGTTTGAAGATAGAGTAGGAAAAAAACGTTGAAAAAAAGGTTGCTTGTATGGTGACCCCCTCTGGTTTAAAAATACTTCTTATTTTTAGTATTTGTCATGATAGGGGCAATAGCAACACTTATTAAAAAAAAAAAAAAAACCGGCTACCTATTACCGTTCAAAAGATACAGCCCTCTGACGGACAGACGGACGGACAGCGTAGCGAGAGTAATAGGGTCCCGTTTGGCACCCTTTGGGTACGGAACCCTGAAAATCAATGATAAATATCACCATACAAATAAAAACCACTGGTATTCAAATGAGATGTCACATGAATGAATAAACAACAAAGTCAATGAAACCGTCTGTGTAATTGTGCGTACTTTAAATCAACCCTGCCACTAATCAGTGGTCGGACGCTCAATGTTGAATGACACAAAGCTAATTCTGAGGGCTCATCAGGCCGAATAAAATCTAATTACACATTCAGCAACAGACTGCAGGCCAACATATGCCCTCTGATGTTATATTCAGGAGTAATAACGGCTGTTGCGGTGTAATCCTTCCTGACCTGACGTCCTGACCTATGCAGAACCACGTCAGGTATTACTTGCTTTTGTCCGTCAGACAGGGATTTTGGCGCAGTGTCTATGAATGCATTATATGCTCGTGTATAATGCAAGTCTGTGTGTGAGTGCATTAACATAGTTATGTAACGACTCGAATTAAAATAATGTACGTATTTATGTTTATGTTGCTGTTGAAAGCTGGTGGTGTAAAGCGGTGTTAATAAAAACAGTTCTGTATTTTTTATTGATACGAGAGAAATGTATTTTTCATGTTTAATTTTTGTATAATAATATAAACAATGATTGTGAATTTGTGACATAATAATGATAGTAATGATATTAGGTATATAAATATTTTTAATAATCAATAGTAGGTAATGTGTATTAATATAATTTTATTGTTTTAACATAATTTTCGCATGCCTACAAAAAGGCAAGATATGACGGACATGTAATT
The DNA here is from genome assembly GCA_949699075.1 of Asteroscopus sphinx. NCBI lineage: Eukaryota > Metazoa > Arthropoda > Insecta > Lepidoptera > Noctuidae > Asteroscopus > Asteroscopus sphinx. The sequence continues at coordinate 10,349,408 of OX453022.1, read as the reverse complement.
AATTGTAATGTCTTTGTAAACGATATCTTGTGGCGAATAAATGATTAGATTCGATTTGATTTGATTATGAAATATTAATGTACAAATCTTTATTTAAGATCACAAGTAGATCCATATAGTCTTAGTAATAACAAAAGAAAACCTAAAAACCTAATATTAGTAACTTAAAATTAAATTAAGCAGGACGTGCATATTTAACATGGCATTTTTAGCCACAATATGTCCATATTGCCAAGAAATAATAAATATTTTGGGACATTTTTTACACAGCACCATCTAGTCCCAAACTAAGCAAAGCTTGTACCTACTATGAGTACTAGACAATGGATGTAATACTAACATACTTTTTTTTTTGTAAATACGTACTTATGAGTACATATTTAAGAAAAATGTGATTGAAATTACTGAAAATCTCTTAATTTACATTTATGTCCGCATAACTCGACAAAATGAAGGCCACAGCACAGACATAGTCAAAAATATAGACTTAGTGCTGCGAAAAACCATAGTGAAGCTAACAAAAACCGTGACCACGCACACACATGCACCTTAAACCGTGCTCACCCCTCTCAGTTCACATGTCGCGGCATCTTCCAGTAAGCATCGCGAAAACAAATATCCTTCAGGTGTATGGTGTGTATGTGAGCACTGGTTGTACATGAAGGAGCACGGTTTTTGTTGGCTTCACTATGGTTGTTCGCAGCACTTAGTCTATATTTTTTACTATGTCTGTGGGCCACAGCTGTTTTTTTTGGCGATTTTTGATTGGTCCCACCCATAGTAAAAGTTGTTCATATGATGAGTACAATGACCCCTTAAGAGGTTTTCAGTTATTTAAATTACACGTTGTATAGTCTTACCACTCACTAGATAGATTGTTATCAAGAGTCTCTATAGCTGTATAGCTATTTAAAATACATAGACCAATAAGCCTCTAGACGCCGGTTAGCTGGACACCCCCGGTCACAACGCATATGCTCTACCACTGCATATCATACGTCCCTCTGCCAATCGGAACGTCACTCAGTCAGCGAGCGGCACCAATCATAAGGAATCATACCACCGAACTTTTGAGCCGGCCAATCATAACGCGCCGTCCGCCCCCCTGATCCCACCAACGTTTTACGACTGCGTTCGAATACAAAACTTTGTTTATGCGGAGTCTTGTAGCTTACTGGTCTGTGTTAAAATATCACCGGTAGGCTGTACATTTCCTTGACAGCCTTTTCCGCAATAACAACCATTGGAAGTCAGAGTAAAATATTCCTAATTACGACAAGCCAAAGGACTAAACCCATCTTCATGCCATATTGCACCAGTACCGAATAATTTTGTAGACAGAACACAGAACCATATTGTAGCGATAAGTACCCGCATCTTCTGTAATTAATTGTACAACTACCGTACCTACTACCTATTTCCATGTAGCACTTTAAACATTAACACTGAAAGTTTTTCCCGAATAGCAGGGTTCCTCTTGAAATAATTTTAGATTACACTATATGACAAGAAGATGCTATATATATGCAACAACATCAATATATGGACACACGATCTAATATAAATAAGCAGCATGTTCCAAATTCGATTGACGCAACCGTTGATAAAATTTACGTGTGTTCGCGAGACAGCTGTCAAGTGAACTAATGACAGATGACAGTGTGGTTCCGGAGCCATAACTCGTGTAACCATGTTGTTCTTCTAAACAGCGCATCTAATATGTAATTTTTTGATGTGTAACATCTTTCCTCTCGCTTTTCTGTAATCTGTGGGAGTTATTTCGTGAAAAGAAACGGAAGTGTGTAACAGGAAGCCTGGGAAGCGCGCACTATTTGATTTGACCAATGAGCGCGCGCGGTGCTAGAGTTGGCCGTCAGATTATTCGATTAGGGTTATGATGATTTCGTGAGTTGCAGAGATGAGTGTGGGATGTCAGATGTTACACATTAATGCAACAGGCTCGCTCGTTTTTATTTCAATTCTAAATTAAACTATAAATGAATTCAAATTCAAATTATTTATTTACTCGAATATGGTATTATTACAGATGTAGGTAACTTATGATTAGTTTCAGCATATTCTGCCCCTTGGGGCGTGCAAATTGGACTTATACATAACAAAATTATTAAAATTATGAGCATGCATATTAATTATGTTTAACCTTTATTTTATAAACCTAGGTATCTTATCTTCGAAATATTCTGTAACACTATAATAGTTCTTGCTCATTAAGAAATTATACATTTTTTTTTTAAATTGGGATAGCGGTAATTCTTTAATGGTTTGAGGGAGATGGTTGTATACCTTAATTGCCATACAATATGCATTTTTCCTAAATAGTTCTAATTTTATTGCGGGCAATTTAAAGTTATGTCTATGTCTAGACGTAGCATCATATTTTTCAAAAAGATCTGGATGTTTCTTTACTAGGATACATATTTCTAGGATGTCCAAACATGGCACGGGTAATATTTTATGTTTGAGAAATAAGGGCTTGCAGCTATCTAGGAAGCTGGCTCCACATATTGCTCGGACACATTTTTTTTGTGCCTTAAGGGCTCTGTCTACATCAACTGAGTTTCCCCAAACAACAATTCCGTACCTGAGTAGAGAAGATACGTATGCATGATATGCGACTAATGCGGTATTTACATTTACTGTTAGTCTGATTTTTTTTAAAACGTACACATAGCGATCTATTTTACTGACTAATTTGTCGATATGTTGTTTCCAATTACAGTATTTGTCTAGTGTGATACCTAATAAAAACTTTTTAACAAAAAAAATAAAACCGACTTCAAAAACCTTAACTAATAAAACCGACTTCAAAAACCTTAACTAAAAAGTAAAAAATAATCCTTGTATGTATTTCAAAATCTTAACATAAACCAAAATTTTGAAGGCGGCGCGTGATTTTCATGTATGCTCGCATAAACTGTTTTTACTATAGATAAGCGCTCGACAGTACATTATATTTACATGACGCCAAGGGACAAACACGCGCCGCCTTCAAAATTTTGGTTTATGTTAAGATTTTGAAATACATACAAGGATTATTTTTTACTTTTTAGTTAAGGTTTTTGAAGTCGGTTTTATTAGTTAAGGTTTTTGAAGTCGGTTTTATTTTTTTTGTTAAAAAGTTTTTATTTCATACTTTTTAGTTGATGATTCACAGAAAAACTAAACTATAAGTAGATCATCTAGGTAAGCGAAGCTAAATTAAACTGATTTATTGAAGCTGGTTAAAAAACTACTCGACCTAAGTCAATAAAATTTATATGGGACCACCGCGCGGACTTCCTCTACCAAATAAAAAAACAACCACGCAAATCGGCCCACAAATCTCGGAGTAATCGGTGTACATACATGAAAAAAAAAAAAAAAAAAAAAAAAAAAAAAAAAAAAAACCCGCGGAATACATAACCTCCTCCTTTTTTTGAAGTCGGTTAAAAATACACAATTATCAACGCAATTTATATGTGTTCCTTTGTATTGTATGTGTAAAGGAGTTACATTTGCTTTGTATGTTTGAAATTGAATGATGTTTGTTTTTAACATATTTATTTGTAAATTGTTTTGTTTTAACCAGTTGATGGCGTTATCGAGGGCCGTTGTTACGCCTTCTTCTAAATACATTTTGTTGGAGTTTTTAATTATGATTGTCGTGTCATCGGCAAAGAGTATGGAGTCATGATTTAATGCGTCTGGGAGATCGTTGATGTACAACAGGAATAAAAGTGGAGCAAGAATACTTCCTTGTGGTGTACCGTAATTATTTTGTCTATAGGTGGATCTGTGGTTCTTTTGTTCGGTTTTATAGGTTCTGGTTGAATGAATTGAATTAACGCTCGAATAAGTTTGGCGCCAATTTCGCATTAAAAAGTAAGAACTGACATAATTTTCTAATGTCGACGGACTAGAATTATTTTCATAACCAACCCTACAGACTTTGAACAAATAATAAAATTTAAGTGTCACTGAAAACGTCTGGCCACTTGAATTCTGTGAACGAAGAGATTCTTATAATAAGGAAATATCCTTAGGGCTCCTGGTAGACTGAAGATCAGCAAATTTCACTGCAGTGTTTATAAGTGGTGTGCAAGTTGTAAATAACTACTGTCAAGGAGATCTTTGGCTGCGTTATCGAAAATGCTTGCTTAGACAACGAAATACGCCAACTAAACACGTAACATCAATAAAAATATACAAGAAAATACCAAATGACATAAAAATGGAAGAAAATGATAAAATATTTAATAAGCGCCTGAAACAACTGTTAATCGATAAATGCTATTATACACTGAATGAATTTTTTGATGATGACTTTATAAAGTGATTCCTTTGTTTTGAAGACATTTGTTATTTAATTTTTACTGTTTTTCTTTGATGTAGGTAATTTATTATTCAAAGAATTATTGTTTGATGACTAGTTTAAAATTTTATCTATCTGGAGACATTTATTTAAATTTTAATTTGTGACATTATTTATTTTAAAAGAATTGAATTTTTAAAGATGACTTATAAATTTTATTATAATTAGGACAAAGAATGAATTGCTATTTTCTTTAATGATTTATATTAATGTAAGCTACTATTCAAATTGTGCCCGACAGGGTCCATGTGGACTTGTAATATAAGACCTTGTAAAAACACATGGAAATGCAATAAAGAATTGAATTGAATTAAACGGTTGTTTTCTTATTATGTAAATTCCTCCTACGGTTGGAAAGCTTTCTCTTTACACATACGTTTTGACGTATTGGCTATGTGCAAGATGGCGGTGAGGACAGTCAAATCGATCGCAGCGCACGCTATGGCAGAAATGTGAAACATATCAGGGCTGTGTTTTGTATTTCAATACAATACAATACAAATACTCTTTATTGTACACAAAAGAAGATAGCAACATATATGACTTATATAGAATACATGTACAATGGGCGGTCTTATCGCTCAAGGCGATTTCTTCCAGACAACCTTAGGATGGACAATATGGGCAAGTAAAGAGAGGGGTAGTACGCAGTGTAACAACATAATAGATAATATATATACTACATAACATAAATACTATACATATATCTATAACAAAACTACATAAATATAAGATACAATAAACATAATAAATACAATACAATATGTCTAAATATGTACCTGCCGGAAATTACAGTGATGATAGGTAATGATCTTTTACCAGTTTTTTAAATATAGGCAAAGATTGAGCACGCCTCACATGTACTGGCAAAGCATTCCACAGGCGAGCAGCCTGAACTGTAAAAGAATTACCAAAGAAATTTGTGGAATGCGATGGTATCGCCAACGTGAGGTTTTCTGATGACCTTAAGAGCCTCGAATGTGTGTCACGAAGGAACTTAAAACGTTCTTTAAGATAGTGGGGAGTTGAGGGATTTAATAGGATACTGTAAAGAAGATGAAGAACGTGAGCATTCCGACGAAGTCGTATAGGTAACCACTTGAGTTTAGTACGAAATTCGGACACATGATCACATTTGCGAAGACCAAATATGAATCTTATACAAAAATTTTGAAGTCGCTCAAGCTTATCAAGTTGGTCCTCATTAAGATCAAGATAGCTGGTGTTGGCATAGTCAAGGATTGGAAGAAGAAGAGATTGAACAAGCGCAGTTTTAGTGGAAATGGGCAGGAAGTTACGAAGCCTCCGTAAAGATCCAGCTGATGCAAAAAAATTCCTGCTGACTTCCTTTACTTGCGGTCTCCAGGACAACGTTTTGTCAATGTGTATCCCCAAATTTTTAACAATGTCACTTATAGGTATCGCAGTACCATCGAAAATGATCTGGGGGAGCTGGAGTCAGTTGATATTTGAGATCATTCGGGGGCTACCAACAACAATAACCTGGGTCTTCAAAGGATTGACCGTAAGTCCATATGATTTGCTCCATGCGCTAATTTGTCCCAAATCTTGGTTTATAGCATTAACAGCCTCCGACAACTTATCTGGTGGAACTTGCGTATATATTTGGAGATCATCTGCATAAAGGTAGTAGGAAGAATAAAGTTTACTAGAAATCGTATTTATAAATACTGCGAAGAGTAAAGGAGATAAAACGCCACCCTGAGGCACACCAGCAGACGTGTTGCACCATGAAGAGCAGGCTTCTTCAATACGAACACGCTGCCGACGGCCGTACAGGTAACTACGAAACCAATCAATTGCTGTTGGAGATATGTTGAGGTAGCATAGTATGCCAAGCAAAATGTCAAAATCTACGCTATTAAAAGCGTTACTGAAATCTAGAAGTGATAATATAGTTAGATTTCCATTTTGCATGGCTAACCTAATGTCATCCGTAATATTGACTAAAGCTGTGACAGTACTATGTCCAGGTCGGAAGCCGGACTGTAGTGGATTAAGGAGGTTGTTCTTATTAAGAAAGGAGCTAAGTTGATTGGAGGAGAGGCGTTCAAGTACTTTGGATAGGAATGGTAAAATAGAGATAGGGCGATATTCGGAAAAGGATTTGGGATTCGATTTTTTAGGCAATGGAATGATTTGGGCTTCTTTCCACGCTGTCGGAAAAGAGCTAATGGATATGGAGGAATTAAGGATATGACAAATTATTGGGAGGATTTCATTGGATGTATTTCCACACTAAATTCGCTGTCTTTTTGATGTTTATGAGCTAAAGAAGGAAATGGATCACAAGAATTATTGTGTTGTTAACTGCACAAATAATGAGAAGAATATTTTATTTAAATTTTACAAATTTCCTTGGAATTGGTGCAAATAAATAAATGGGTACTTAACTGCTTTAAAAAGGAAAAAGCAAGTTACTGATCCATATAATTACTAGAATTTCACTGATTAGTTATAATAATTTAAAATGATAATTTAAAAATAAAGTAATTTTACTGGAAATTAATAATTAAGGCACAATTTGGAGTAACTACTTACATTTATAGATATTTTGTAGTGTCAATGTCACTGAAGTATGCCTAATAATAAATGTTTTGGCTCTATAATAACTTTGGCCATTAATTCTTACTTTTTTAACTTGAAGAAGCCCGTGCCCAGCAGTGGTACAGTGATGGGCTGATGATGATGTTGAACTGATCCAAAAAAACATAGAGACTTCGTTCCTGACCGCACACGTATTTTTTAGGGTTCCGTACCCGAAGGGTTCCAAACGGGACCCTATTACTCTCACTACGCTGTCCGTCCGTCCGTCCGTCGGTCCGTCCGTCCGTCCATCCGTCCGTCTGTCTGTCACAGGGCTGTATCTTTTGAACGGTAATAGGTAACCGGTTGAAATTTTCTCAGAATACCAGGCCCCTCAGAAAGTATTGCGAAAAAAAGTTTTTATATATGGGAGACTGGCCAGTTATAATGTTTTTCGAAAATATGATTATTTATAAGTAAAAATAAGTAAGTTCCAATTTCAAAATTTCCCTCCACATTTTTTGCGAGTTAATTCAAAGTATTGTGTCTCACTGAAATATGGATCTGCGCCGGGAACATTTTAGAGCTATGATTTTATACGATTTCAAGTGTCGCCTGAAACCGGATGAATCGTACGATAGACTTCAAATGGCATTCATGGATGAAGGCCCTTCCAAGGCAACCGTGTATCGTTGGTATAACGAATTCAAGCGCGGTCGACCAACTTTGGGGGATGACGAAAGAAGCGGTCGCCCTTTGACGGCTGTTACCGAAGAAAACGTGCTAGCAGTGAAAAATTTAATCCAAGACAATAGGCGAATTACATATCAGGAGATTCAACACATATTGAAGATTGGATCGGGAAGCGTTCACGAGATTCTACACAGCCATCTTCACGTGAGGAGGATAGTATCACGCTGGGTGCCGCACAACCTCACCGATGCTCAGAAGCAGGCCCGGGTGGAATGGTGCCGTGATATGCTTAACAAATTTGAAGCAGGCTCGTCTCGGCGTGTTTACGACATCGTTACAGGTGATGAGTCCTGGATTTATCAATACGACCCAGAAACCAAGCGCCAGTCGACTGTTTGGGTGTTTCAAAATGAGCCAACGCCTACCAAAGTGAAGCGATCTAGAAGCGGGGGTAAGATTTTGATCGCTAGCTTTATTAATTTGACTGGCCACTTGGTATCAATTCCCTTACGGGATCAAAGAAGCATTAATGCCGAATGGTATACTACCAAATGTTTGCCAGAAGTTTTCTCTGTTATAAGCAACAAGCGACCAAACACAGGGCTCCGCGGGCTACTGCTCCACCACGACAATGCACCTGCGCACACCGCACTCAAAACGAGGGACTTCCTGGACAGCACGCCAGTCAAACTCCTGGGTCACCCTCCTTACAGCCCTGATCTAGCACCGTGTGACTTCTTTTTATTCCCAAAAATAAAAAATCAGCTCAAAGGGATACAATTTTCGTCGCCGGAAGATGCGCTGGCTGCGTTCGAGCAGGCTGTAAACGAGGTGTCTGCGGCGGACTGGAAAAAGTGTTTTGAAAACTGGTTTAGGCGCATGAATCTTTGTATAGAGGCTGGTGGAAAGTACTTTGAAAAGATTTGATAAAAATATATGTACGTATAGAACAATTTTTTTTAGTTTCGCAAAACTTTCTGAGTGTCCCACGTATGTGTTGCTATGAGGTGTATCACGACAAATACTAAAAACAAAAAAAGTCTAAAATCAAAGGGGGTCCCCATACAAGAAACCTCAAAAAACATGCATTTTTTTCAACGTTTTTGTTCCTGATCTATCTTCAAAACGGTAATATATACCAGCGTCAAACTTGGTCAGATTGTAGTGCATATTATGACAAACATAGACATATGTGGTGGTACCTGCGTAAGAAAGACATGCAAAAATGCATATTTCGCGCACTGTGCGTTGATGTCTTTTGGTAAACTCTCGTAAATTAAATCAGTTTTTATGGGGTATCAGGTCGTTGAGAGGTACGGAACCCTTACTGCGCGAGTCCGACTCGCACTTGGCCGGTTTTTTAATTACCCGTATAATTTGCTTATTTCCTTTAATTCGTAGTATTGAAATTCAGTGTTGTTACGTAACGAGTGCAGCAACAATCCGCTGTGATATAAAAACGACGCGTACATTTAATGTAATTAACTGTTTGTAAGTTGTTGCGTATTCCGCGCTCCCCACTATCTTGTGGATTTAAACAATTACTGTTCATTAGGATGCACACAGAGCGGGCTTTTGTAATGCAAATCCATTGTTTTTGTGCACGGTGCTCCTACACTTTTATGTGAATGTATGTTGTATACAGAATTACTGTACAACATTAGTTTTTGTTTACTCTGAACCTAAAAAGGGGTCATTATACCTCATCATTTTCCACAACTTTTACTATGAGATCAACACTGCAATCGCAAAAAAAATTGTGAATAGAGTAGAATATAATAATCTTTTCTCCCACTTGCTCGGAATTTGGTTAATTATTCAAAAAAAAGAATACATCAATCGGCTTTTTTTCGTACGCAACGAAATAACAGGCCAGTAATATCCAACACAACAATAATGGAAATTGCTGGACAGTTTTTTTATTTTTTTTAAATTAATATTTATTAAATAAAATTAATATTATTTATTAAATTAAAATTAAATTAATTTATTAATTAATTTTTTTTATTTTTTATTATTAGCAATTGACGGCCGAGTAATATTGGAAGAGACCTTCCTTTTTAACTAAACGAGGCCGTTAATTGCTATTTCGGCCGAGACTTGTATAGTACTTTTCTCTCATTTGCGAGGAAACACAACACAAATTAGTTCAACAGTATCTCATTTTCATTCACGCCAACACGCCCGCGCGTGGAGCTTGTTCTATTTTCAAAGTTTTGAAAAAAAAAATGCGCATTCAGCCTATATAATGATAAATATTTTGTACCTAATTTATGAACACCTAATTATTATTAACACCTTACACCTTATTTTTGGACACCTAATTTATGTAAGTGTGTACTTAAAAACCTCGGTAGCATAATTTAAAAATAAAAAGTGTCCAGAAATTTCTATTATTGTCCTGTTGGATATTACCGGCCTGTTATTTCGTTGCGTACGGAAAAGAGCCGATTGTTGTATTCTTTTTTTTTAATAATGAACCAATTTCCGAGCAAGTGGGAGAAAAGTATATTCTATCTATCTATCTAACAGCGGGTGCTGTTTTACAAATTTTGAAACTTCATAAATGTACATGCAGGGGAGGGTCAAGAGGTTTTATTTCCAAAACACGGGCTGAACACAAATGTAGGAAACAGTTGCTCTGTTTATTTTGCGATTTCAGGGTTGGTCCCAGAGAAAAAGTTGTTCATAATGATGAGTACAGTCAGCCACACGTCAGTCATTCGAACTACAAAAACCGCCCTTTTTGCCTTTGAAATAAAGACGCTGTCAAGGTCAAACCGTTACCACTTGTACAATGACCCCTTTTCAGGTTAAGGGTAAACAAAAACTAATGTATAAATCGTTGGTGCGTCTGTTGGTGATCATGTAACTTCTAGACGACTTACGGCCAAAATTAATATCCAATCTATCCACGATTTGCCCTACTAGAGATAGGAATTTGACATAAGCTCCATACAAAATATGTCAAATTTCTATCTCTAGTAGGTTAAATCGTGGATAGATTGGATATTAATTTTGACCGTTAACCGATTGAGATCATATTCACACAATACTTATAGTTGTTTTGTCAAGACGATGGTTCATAGCTATGCTAAGACCTGATAGGAGACGTTGTGGTCAAGTTATAAACAACACGGTTATTACTAGTCTGTAGAAGCATTTTAAACACATAAATAAGTTGCCTATCGAAAATTAAAAAAAAGATTTTTTTAATTTGACGACCTCTGTGGTCTAGTGGTTCGAGTGTTGGACTGCGGATCACGAGGTCGTGGGTTCGATTCCCACAGGACACAAATATTTGTGTGATGAACATGAGTGTTTGTGTTGGACTGGGTGTTTCTTATGTATTATAAGTATGTATTTACAAAAAAAAAAGTATCTAAGTATTATATCCATTGTTTAGTACCCATAGTACAAGCTCTGCTTAGTTTGGGACTAGATGGTGATGTGTAAAATGTCCCAAAAATATTTATTTTATTTTATTTTTTATCAAATAAATATTAAAATATCGAAATAATAAGTAACACCATTTGTAATCATCTGTAATTATTGAAAAAAAGAGTTTAATATCATATGGATTCGCACAGGTCTTTGACCTAACGATCTATGCCAGAATAATGGTCCTATATTCAAAATTAATAAAATTAAAATAAAACTATTAACTGGATTAGTTTGATTTCTTGTGTATAGTCAGAGAACATGATACTCTGTATGTGGTTTTATATAATGTCGTATTATCATATAGTATCCACTTTGTATAAGGTACAATATGACTCATATTCACAATAATAGTTAAGTGCCAAAATCTAAATTACAAAATCTGGACCCGATAGGTGGAGCTTTGAGCGAAGCTGCAGGCATCAGCTAGTATAATTTTATTTAAAATAGGTATGTGTGTACGTACAACTCTCTGCTCACTGTCACATGAACAGCAATTTCATAAGTGGAATGCACCAGAAAGTAAATACGAAGCACGAAGTTCTTCCTAACTTTATATAAAATTCAATATTTCCGAGGAAGCGGTGGCGGTCCGGTCCGAGCGAAGTCAAACAGTCTCGGCTGGCTGACTCGACGAATTTAAAGGAATCTACCATAAAAATAGTAAACACAATTTCTGGTTGTGAAAAGATAAATTTCGGTCTAGCAAACACGGTTGTATCTCGAGGGGCGGAATCTTGCGCAACTTTGATTTGATTCTTCGAATTTGGCGCGGCATATAGAAAATATTGCAAATTCAGTTTGTTGTGTAGTGCGGAGGCGAGTGGCGCCGGGGGGCGATGCGAGCTCGTAATCGCATTTCAGGCTTGGAAGCTGCCTGCTTAGTGTTGTGATAGTATCATCTGAGATACGGTACGTGATGCATAACAAAATAATAAATAATATATGAAATATTGTGGTTGTTCACTATTTTTTATCACTCGAGGATCGCTCTTTCCTTTTGATTGTGATGATATTATACAATATTCAGAGAATTTTTGACGTCATTGGTCTAGTGGTTCGAGTATCGTACTGCTGATCACGAGGTCGTGGATTCGATTCCCACAGGACAAAAATATCTATGTGATGAACATTAAGTGTTTGTTTTGGTCTGGGTGTTTCTTGTGTATTATAAGTAGTAGTAGTATTAAAAATATGTAAAAAAAAGTATATAAGTATTATTATCCATTGTAAAGTACTCATTATACAAGCTCTGCTTAGTTTAGGACTAGATGGTGCTACTGTGTAAATGTCCTAAATATTTATTATTATTTGTAGTGTAAATACGAAATATTCTGATGACTCAATAAATAAGTCAGGCTAAGTTTGTTAATTTATTACTTTAAAAAAAATGTTTTCATTATACTCAACCTACAGTTAGTTAGTTTCAGTTTACAATGTGATAAATATCAACATTAATTACGTTGTAATTAATTTTCCAGCCATTTTACTGAAGATGCTTAATTTTATGCTCTACGTGTAAAAGAATAAATAATTTATTATTGCTTGTATGAAGCAAAGATACTAAGAACTATAATATTATTATAGTAGAATGATACACACGACACTAGTTCTCAATATAGCTAGCTGCTACAAGTGTTACCGCATGCGGGTATTATAGTGTAACATAGTATAGTATAGTGTAGCATAGTATTATGATTTTATTTTATGGCACTCTTTCAACTCTTGTAAATATGATTCATTTTGGTATATGAATATAAAATATGTTAATAGCTTGGCTTCAGTGCTACATTAGGATCCAATGCTAAATAGCTATGAACCATCATCTCGAAAAAACAAATATTTTGTGCAAATAATACTTCAATCGGTTAAGTTGTTCAAAACATACACCATTATTAAAAAACGGTAAAGACGCGCTAACGATTATCCTACTATTTTAACATAATCCTAATACTTCCTAATTATATTATACACGTGAAAGATTGTGTTTGAAATGTTGTGACTCAATCACGCTAAAACTGCTGAATGGATTTGGATGAAATTTGACACACAGATAGACCATAACCCGGTTTAACATATAGGCTACTTTTTATCCCGAGAAAATTTCGAGGGATGCGTGATAAGTCTTTCTGTGATAACCTGAATTAGGTATATGCGGGAGAAGCCGTGGGAAATATCTAGTATTTAAATAAAGATTATATTGTACTAACACACGCGACACTAGTTAGCTTCTACAAGTGTTACCGCATGCACTCGCCGAGTGTTTTCACTCGATCCCCGCGAGAGGTTTACATTGCCAGCGAGTAGGGTTACCAACGGTGTTGACGCGAAACACGTGTTGAATGTGTTGCTTTTACTGAACATTTTTGGACGGTTTCTACTATTTTATTCCTCTCCTATGGTTTGAATTACATTGCTGTCATTATTATTGTCATTGAAATTGAGTTACTAATTGTGTGTTGATGTTTTTTTAATGCTAATATTGGTCATGAAAATTTAAGAAACTCATTGATATAGTTATGTTAATTTAGATTAAGAAGTATTCATGTTTTAATGTTATTTTTTATACTTAAGTTTTTCTCAATGTCACACCTTGCTACCTGGGGAAATATTTTTTTTTTCTTTAATTTTTATGATAATAAAAATGTATTTTTTTTCATACCACTCTTTTATTATGATTTATTTCAGCCTGTAATTCCAGATGAGATTTTTACCAAATTGATGATATCGATTTAATCAATATTATATTATGTATATAAAAACATAACATTCGCAAAATAATAATCTGGTGTATTTACATCTAAAATAAAGTTTTATGAAATATGTCATCCAATTTATCAAAAACTCTAAAGATACTGTTGTACGTTTCGTGGCTTCTAGCTGGCATTGTCGAGGTGAGCACTCTGAATTTAGTATTCAAAACTCAAAGCGATGTGGGTGCTGTGCCTTTGAGATGTCTGCCAAATCTAGCAAAGGCGTGCTGTGAGGCAACCCTACAGTACAAATGTACTACCTAGAACCACCGCATATTCGCTGTGGCATTTGGTTACTATGACATAAAATATCAACGGGTGGTGACTAATGGTGAATATTCAATTTTATGTCTTTCGATTTCAATTGTGGAAAGAAAAAATCGCTCACGAGCAGGATTCGAACCTGCGACTCCTGGCTCAGTACGCCAGTACTTTAGCCACTAAGCTACCGTGAACACTGCTCGTGGTATCGAAATTATCCTCCACTATACGTCTTTGGGTGACGTCAGCGATATCTTATTGTGTGTTATATCTATAGCCAAAAGAGGCTAACAAGTTAAAGCATTATAAAATATTAAAGCATTAATTATGATAACTAGTTTACCTAAATATAGTTTCTAAGTCCAGACGAGACCTTTGTCAGCCCTAGTGTGTAGGTGTGCGTAACATTTGGCCCTTGTTATAAACTTTGACGTCAAATTATTTGCAATGGGACATTTTCATGTTAAAATATCCTACAACTTGTGTAATGGCCGGAGGAAAATGGTTGCCTACAATACTGGACAAAACAAGTACCCAATGTAAAGTTTGTTTAATTCTATGATCTTTGAGGTCTGTAGGTATTTGATTCTAGAGGAATTTGTGTTTTTGACAACCGAAAACAATAATATGTAGGGACTGTATACCTGTTCTGTGAGGAAATTGGTCTTATGACCCAACGCAGCAATCAATTACTCGGGCACTCCACGAAACGTACAAAAAAAACATAAAAAAAAAAAAACATAACATCACGCCTGTATTTCCCCGAAGGGGTAGGCAGAGGTGTATAGTACACCCACATTTCGCCAGTTATGTTATAAGTCCCATGTAATAGGGGGCGAGCCTATTGCCATTAACCGGGCACAAATCCAGACTCCGGGCTGCTACTGAGAATTTCCTAATGAAAAAACCCAATAACACTTTGCCCGACCCGGGAATCGAACCCAGGACCCCATGCTCAGCAGTCGCGCTTGCGACCACTAGACCAACGAGGCAGTCAAAAAACGAAACGAACAAACGAAACGAGTCAGTCGAAACGTACAAAGAACGTATAAAACATAAAGCAGGTTAGCACTAGGGCTTCAAAAAAAGACGTGGGCGAATACTAGTACTAAAATGTGAAGTATGTACAATGTAACAAACGTTGGTAAAATTTGCTTTTCTCGTACTTATAAGAGGGTTATCGGTGCAACTCGAGGTTTTGACTAATTAATTGTTAGACAAACAATCTATAAAATATTCCCCTTTAGTTTCTGTAAGCGTGGCCTTGTTACTGTAAGAACAAGGGTTGTAGCCCACTAGGAATGAAAACGGTAAGGATTTGATAAAACGGTGCAGTAAAAATGAATTATGGCTGGGTAGGTGAAAGACATTATTTTTATTCCCTCGTAGAGGAAAATAAGGAAACATATTCGAGTTTATTTTGAATTTTTATTATGAATCTGGAAACAAGAGTCGAGATTCCTTACAACAACCCAACAATATCATTAAGTGCAAACTAAACAAAAATAAATGAGTCTGTTAATTCTATGGTATGCAGAAAATTAATCTAGTTAACACCATTTTCAAATTAAAGCAACAAAGCAAACGACAGGTATCAGATAACTCATTTATAAGAATTCAAATCAATTTGTTGGCACAAGTCAAACTAATAAATACTTTGTAAAATAAAGTAAACATAATTTATAATATATAATGCGCAGTGATTTAAAATTATGTTGAAAAAAGCTATTTATTTCACGAATGAACATTAAAATCTAAACCATGACTGCCCGGGGGAAATCAGATGGTAGGTTCGCAAAATGTTGACGAGCACTGGCCGGCAGCGTGACAGCCTTATTCTGTCATTTCCCTGCGATTTATGATAAAAAAGGTTTATTAAGTAAGCTGATTAGCTCGGCTTATGGCCGCGTTTATGAAGGCACAATTTGGAATGGATCAAGTTTGATAAATGCTCTGTTTTGGTGCTTATCTCGTGACATAGGAATGTGCGGTCATTATCGTATATCTGTATATGATTGTAATTAATATCGATTGATTTTTTTGATTACTGTGTTGTTTCGGTTGCAAATACAAAAATAGTAAAAACTTATTTTTTAAAAAAAAACGACTTCAAAAACCTTAGCAAAAAAGTTTATAAAAATCCTTGTAAGTATTTCAAAATATTTTCATAAACCAACATTTTGAAGGCGGCGCGTGAGCACTAACTCGTCAAATACAAAGCCTCCTCCTTTTTTTGACGTCGGTTAAAAACAACGACGTAAATCGGCCCAGAAATCTCGAAGTAATCGGTGTACATTTCAATTCTACCATCGCTGTCAAAGGTTTTGGAAAAAATTATAAACAAAAGGCTCGTAAATTTTTTAGAAAATAAAAAACTGCTTTCTGATGCTCAATATGGTTTTAGACCAGGCAAATCGACAGACGATGCTGTACACTCTTTTACGGAATTTATTGCAACGAAATTGGATAATAAATACAAATGCCTAACAATCTTTATTGACCTGGCAAAGGCATTTGACACAGTGTCTTCTGTCAAACTACTGGGAAAACTTGAGAGAATGGGGATCAGAGATACCCAATTGCTGCTAATTAAAAACTACCTAACGAATCGTACGCAGAGGGTAAAGATAGATGAGGCTGTGAGCGCTGATAGTTCTGTTGACTTTGGAGTCCCTCAAGGTAGTATTCTGGGCCCATCTCTGTTCCTGTGTTATATCAACAATCTTTGCCAACTAAAACTACAAAATTGCAAAATTGTTTCATACGCTGATGACACAACCCTTACTTTTTATGGAGACTCTTGGGATAACGTTTTCAAACATGCCCAGGAGGGTTTTAATAAGGTGTGCCACTGGCTAGCATCAAACTCCCTAACTTTAAATACAACTAAAACTCATTTTATAACCTTTTCACTACGTAATTCTGACATTCACGCACACAAAATAATAGCTCACTCTTGTTTTCAACCATCAAATTCCACATGTACCTGCCCACATATAAATCATGCTAAATCTATAAAATATCTAGGTGTTACTATTGATGAAAACCTAAGTTTCACGGAACATATTACAAATATTTCTCGGAAAATCCGTAAGTTAACATACGTCTTCAAAAACCTTAGACACGTTGCTGAATCCACGGTTATGCGGACGGTTTATTTGGCGCTCTGTCAGTCTGTACTTGCCTACTGCATCTCTTCCTGGGGTGGGGCAGCGATAACTCATTTGATTGTACTAGAAAGAGCTCAAAGACTAATCCTTAAGATAATGCTTTTCAAACCGCGACTATTTCCAACAACAGAACTATACCTTCAAGCAGAGGTTTTGACGGTCAGACAATTATATATTCTTGCAGTCATTATGAAGCAACATACGCTTTTAAAATACAACGCTAACAACCCAGTTCTTAGAAAACGGCGTTTCCATGAAGTATGTCAACCTGAATCTACTAACACTACTTTCAGCGACCGATTTTTCTTTTTTCAAGGACCACGTCTTTATAATACTGCAAATAAACTGTTTGCCATATACCCGGTAACAAAATCAGTATGCAGGCGGAAAGTTTTAAGCTGGCTTCTAACACTTACTTATGCAGACACTGAAAATCTCCTAAACAGGCACAGAGATATATAACATAACACACACACGCAGAACACACATACCCACAGACATGCACAACTCAGTGACATACACAAACCTCTACACACACGAACGCGAAAACCTTGAGTCTCTGTAACATACCTAAATTAACTCTTACACAACACAATTTACTAACATAGAATATAATTATAATGTAAGCACTCCCTATTATTGTATAATGCCTCTCCAATCCAGCTCCAGCCATCTGAGATAAGGAGACCAGGAGACCCGTAGCACAGGTTTTACTTAGTATGGGCTCCTGTCTCCCATCTTCTTATTAACTTAGTTTAACACATAATTAAGCATGTAACTTGTGGGAGAATTAAATAAATAAAAAAATAAATAAAAATAAAAAAATAAATAAAAACATATTATACATGTATACCATACAGTTTTCTATGGTGTGTTTAGTCCGCCAACCCGCACTAGGTCAGCGTGGGCGTAACCCTTCATATTGAGAAGAGGCCCGTGCCCAGCAGTGGCACAGTAACAGGCTGGTTGTGTTATGTTTTTTTTACTATTTTGGGACATTTTACACAGCACTATCTAGTACCACACTCACAGTGGTCGCTCACAATGGGCCTGATAAGAAGGCTCAAAGTCACTCAAAGGGCAATGGAGAGGGCTATGCTCGGAGTGTCCCTGCGTGATTGAATCAGAAATGAGGAGATTCGCAGGAGAACGAAAGTAACCGACATAGCCCGAAGAATTGCCAAACTTAAGTGGCAGTGGGCGGGGCACATTGCTCGCAGAACGGATGGCCGATGGGGCAGTAAAGTTCTGGAGTGGCGACCGCGTACTGGAAGGCGCAGCGTGGGTAGGCCCCCCATATGGTGGACCGACGACCTGGTGAAGGTCGCGGGAATCCGCTGGATGCGGAAGGCACAGGACCGGTCGTTGTGGCGATGCTTGGGGGAGGCCTATGTCCAGCAGTGGACGTCTTTTGGCTGAAATGATGATGATGATGATGATCTAGTACCAAACTAAGCAGAGCCTGTACTATAGGTAAATGGACAATGGATACAATACTTATACATTTATTTTTGTAAATACCTACTTTTTTTAACCTAAGCGTGGCGATTATGGCATATCCCCTCAACATGACCAGCTTGGGGGAGGCCTATGTCCAGAGACGTCTTTTGGCTGAAATGATGATGATGATGATGACCTAATTTTAATACGTAAGAAACACCCAGACCAACACAAACACTTATGTTCATCACATAAATATTTGTGTCCTGTGGGAATCGAACCCACGACCTCGTGATCAGCAATCTGACACTGGAACCACTAGACCATAGAAGTCGTCATGTACGTGTTTATGTATGTGAATCTATTAAATAATATACTTAGATACATACCTAGATGGTACATACCTTTGATCCATCTTAAAATGGAAATCCTCGGAATAAGGATAAAAAACAAGTCTCAACGTACTTAGAAAAATATTTTCTGTTCTCATCTCATTCATAATCAATAGCTTCCTATATTTTAATCTTCGTAGAGCCATTGTTAAAAAGGAAAAACGGTTGTTCCAAAAATCTATGGCTAATGATAAAATGCAGGAATTTTGCAAGTCGAGGCTATTTTGATATTGATGCCAGTTCCTTTTATCGTGTAGAAAATTTGTAAAAGCAGTTTCAGAAGCTACCGGACGGTGAATATTCGGTAATGGAAAAATTATACAATCTATCTATGATGGAGCATAAAGGACGTATAAGGGGAACTGGATGGTATTGAGCAAAACAATATCAACTTTCATGATTGTCATTTTGAAAAAAAATATTTTTATAAGTAAATAGTTTGTTTGGAAAGTTAATAAAGCTTAAAAAGGTAATTGTTATCATTTAATTGAATATACGAGACTTTTTATGATTGAACAATGCCGAAAAAACAACCATTTCCAATTTTTTTTTAATGATAACACTAATGCTCGTCAATAGATTTTCTTTTTTTGTTTAGTAGCTCCTAAACAAAAAGAAAATCTGTTGACACATAGATGAGAAAATAGTACTTAACTGTTTTTTCTTTGCATTTTTAAAATAGATATTTTACAAAATACTATGCTGTTTTTTTTGAAAAAATACCAGTGTTTAGCTTAAGTTTAGAGTCTCCTAACACAGGCATTAATTGCCTCCATGCACTTGTACAATTATTTGCTTAAACCGTAATAAACTATTTTGTATTTTTTGTATTTTGTAAGTTTATTTACATATGGCGTTTATAAAATACCGAAGCGTTATTATCTCATCAAATATTACTTTAAGTTATTAATACACCCAACCGTTGACATCGATCAACCCGATACATGATGCATTATTAAATCAATTTGTAAATGTTCGCGGGTTGACACTGTTTTACTTAAAACTGTCCAACTATGCTCGGAAAAAGCTACGGAAGTACCAACGAGTATCTCGAAAACATAAGTGGGTACGTTTTTAGTTTGCACATAAAAGTTTACGACACATAACAATAATAATTTTTGCTAACTAATACGTTGGGTCCACATAAAAAGTTATTTACGATTGTCAATTTGCGTAATCATGGGCTGTAATAACCTAATTTGGGCGAAATTACAGATATGGTGGATATTACTTATTGTAATTAGTACTGTTGGATTGGTGCCAGTTCTGAAGTAGCCTAGTAGTACTAGTGCCTACGGCCTATCTATGGCCTACGGCCTAGTGCCTATTCGGCGGTACGATTTCGTGCAAGAACTTGATGCAACAGAAAACCATGGATTTGCACTCAGGTATCCATTAGAATGCAACGAACCAAGGCTTTCAGAGAATTTCTGAGGTAAATATTTTCTTTATTAAAAGTATTTATGTAGTTTTGAAACTTTTCATTTTAATTTTCTTGTTCACAAACTAAACATAATTTAAACTATTCATATCTTTTTAACCGACTTCAAAAAAAGGAGGAGGTTATATATTCCGCGGCGTTTTTTTTTTTTTTTTTTTTTTTTTTTTTTTTTCATTTATGTACACCGATTACTCCGAGATTTGTGGGCCGATTTACGTAGTTGTTTTTTCATTTGGTAGAGAAAGTCCACGCGGTGGTCCCATATAAATTTTATTGACTTAGGTTGAGTAGTTTTTTAACCAGCTTCAATAAATCAGTTTATTTTAGCTTCGCCTATCTAGATGATCTGCTCTTTGGTTATATAAACATTTATGAATCAACCCTCGCAATTTTCAACTAAAAAGTATGAAATAAAAACTTTTTAACAAAAAATAAAACCGACTTCAAAAACCTTAACTAAAAAGTAAAAAATAATAATAATGTATTTTAAAATCTTAACATAAACCAAAATTTTGAAGGCGGCACGTGATTTTCATGTACGTTCACATAAACAGTTTTTACTATAGATATTGCGCTCGACTGTACCAGGCCCCTCAGAAAGTATTGCGAAAAAAAGTTTTTATATATGGGAGACTGGCCAGTTATAATGTTTTTCGAAAATATGATTATTTATAAGTAAAAATAAGTAAGTTCCAATTTCAAAATTTCCCTCCACATTTTTTGCGAGTTAATTCAAAGTATTGTGTCTCACTGAAATATGGATCTGCGCCGGGAACATTTTAGAGCTATGATTTTATACGATTTCAAGTGTCGCCTGAAACCGGATGAATCGTACGATAGACTTCAAATGGCATTCATGGATGAAGGCCCTTCCAAGGCAACCGTGTATCGTTGGTATAACGAATTCAAGCGCGGTCGACCAACTTTGGGGGATGACGAAAGAAGCGGTCGCCCTTTGACGGCTGTTACCGAAGAAAACGTGCTAGCAGTGAAAAATTTAATCCAAGACAATAGGCGAATTACATATCAGGAGATTCAACACATATTGAAGATTGGATCGGGAAGCGTTCACTAGATTCTACACAGCCATCTTCGCGTGAGGAGGATAGTATCACGCTGGGTGCCGCACAACCTCACCGATGCTCAGAAGCAGGCCCGGGTGGAATGGTGCCGTGATATGCTTAACAAATTTGAAGCAGGCTCGTCTCGGCGTGTTTACGACATCGTTACAGGTGATGAGTCCTGGATTTATCAATACGACCCAGAAACCAAGCGCCAGTCGACTGTTTGGGTGTTTCAAAATGAGCCAACGCCTACCAAAGTGAAGCGATCTAGAAGCGGGGGTAAGATTTTGATCGCTTGCTTTTTTAATTTGACTGGCCACTTGGTATCAATTCCCTTCCGGGATCAAAGAAGCATTAATGCCGAATGGTATACTACCAAATGTTTGCCAGAAGTTTTCTCTGTTATAAGCAACAAGCGACCAAACACAGGGCTCCGCGGGCTACTGCTCCACCACGACAATGCACCTGCGCACACCGCACTCAAAACGAGGGACTTCCTGGACAGCACGCCAGTCAAACTCCTGGGTCACCCTCCTTACAGCCCTGATCTAGCACCGTGTGACTTCTTTTTATTCCCAAAAATAAAAAATCTCATCTCAAAGGGATACAATTTTCGTCGCCGGAAGATGCGCTGGCTGCGTTCGAGCAGGCTGTAAACGAGGTGTCTGCGGCGGACTGGAAAAAGTGTTTTGAAAACTGGTTTAGGCGCATGAATCTTTGTATAGAGGCTGGTGGAAAGTACTTTGAAAAGATTTGATAAAAATATATGTACGTATAGAACAATTTTTTTTAGTTTCGCAAAACTTTCTGAGTGTCCCACGTATATTACATGACGTAAAGGGTCAATCACGCGGCGCCTTCAAAATTTTGGTTTATGTTAAGATTTTAAAATACATACAATGATTATTTTTTACTTTTTAGTTAAGGTTTTTGAAGTCGGTTTTATTTTTTGTTAAAAAGTTTTTATTCTGTTCAGTGTGGTGCCGGACGTAAAGAATTGCACCACCCTATATATCTTCTCATGGGTGTCGTAAAAGACGACTAAGGGATTCACCAGAGGATGGGCAGCAGCGTTCTCTGAGTATTTAACCAACAAACTGCGATCGCCAATCCGCCTGCCAAGCGTGGCGATTATGGTATATCCCTCCAAACTGCTTGGGGAGGCCTATGTCCAGCAGTAGACGTCTTTCGGCTGAAATAATGATGATGATATCTTTTTCTAATAGTGAAAACAAGAAAGAGAAATTTCAGAAATAAGCAGTGTCTTTGTACGGTTGACCGCACGTCAGTGGTAACAGTTTGACCTTGACAGCGTCTTTATTTTGTAAGCAGTAAGCCGGTGTTCTTATTAAAGTGTTACCACTGACTACAGACATAGTAAAAAAAATTACGAAGTGCTGCGAACAATCATAGTGAAGCCAAAAAAAACTATGCTTCTTTGTGTACAACCAACGCTCACGCACACACCATACACCTGAAGGATGCTTTCGCGATGCTTACTGGATGTTGCCGCGACATGTGTATTGAGAGAGCTGAGCAAGGTGAGGTGCATGTGTGTGCGTGAGCGTTGGTTGTTCACGAAGGAGCATAGTTTTTTTTTGCTTCACTAGATTGTTCGCAGCACTTCGTCTATAATTTTACTATGTCTGTGCCACTGACGTGCAGTTGACTGTACTATTAATTTCTGTGTATTTTACATTTTAAAGATAAATAAAGAGATAGCCAGAATTTTTTAATTGTCAAATTAGTTTACTTATTTACAAATCCTCGTATCTTTAATTGGCACGTTGCGAGATCACATCTGTAAACTTGTACAGGAATTCTTATTCTGACCAAATTATCAGCACAAAAATTTTGCCCATCCCTTTCTTGTATCTACTAGTTGTATCTATTAGAAAAAGCATAACAAATAATAGTACAAGTAAAAGACAGCAATAGTTTAAAATAAGTTTAGTTCGTGGACAAGAGATTCAAGAAAGAAAGAAAAAATATTTATTTTCTTAAAAGTGACGCACAAAATTACCAAAAAAGTCAAGAACACAGAACAAATACAGGTACAGAGCCAAGAAGTGTGGTAAGGTATGCGTCACATCCGCGCAAAACGGCCACCGCTCAGCATATTGCTGTGCCTCATGCACGGAGCAAAGACACAGCGCTGGTTTTCAACACCACTATCACTGAAAAATTGCAATATTTTAACGTAAATTATCAGCACTAAAATTTTGGCCATCCCTTTCTTGTATCTACTAGTTGTATCTATAAGTAAAAGATAGCGATAGTTTAAAATAACAACTTTGGGTCAACTACACGAAAAGATCGTTGGATGTCCTGCGCATCCAATACAATAATGCTTTTATGATGTTGTTGCGACTGCCTCGTTTCTGCAGTACCTCAGCTATGTTCGCGGTAACTCACACCGATGGGTTTAATGCTATCATCCGCAAAAAAACGGCATCACTATTGAGAAGAATAAAGGGCAGTCCCAACAATATCCTGAAGGCGATAGCAGTAGATACTTGTTCTGCTATGATTAAAACATTGTTGCATCGAGTGATCACCTAGCTGTCGGGTGATCTATGCAAGAAAATTATAATATATGTCACTTTATTATGTTACTAACAATAGCATTTAAGTTCATGTCTGTTACTAACAAATTATTTAAATTATTAAAAGTATTTGATTTGAAAATAAGTTTAGTTCGTGAACAAGTGAATCGACACCACTATCACTGAAAACTTACAATATTTTAACGTAAATTACAAAAAATTATACAAAAAACCTTCCAACCTTTTCCTATCGCCACAAAAAGCGTCATATACATATGAATCTACATAGAAATTGGTGTGAACGAGTACACAGGCAGCTCTCGAAATTGAAACTAGATTGGCGCAACAGATGCGCAACCAATCCATCGGATGGTCAGCCTCGTCGAATTGAGACGAGCTTCCGATTGATGCATATTACTTACACAGCGGTTAACGAACCCTGCTTTAAGCTAATAGAGAAGCGGACGATTTAATTATTCTTTTATTAGCTTTTTCTCATGTTGAGTTGATAACGATATGTAGGGTAACCCGTTTTTTTAATAAAGGCGTTTTCTAATAGATTGGATTTTTCCTGAATCGGTTTCTGGGCCGGTAACCAATGTCGAATGGGTGAGCTTTAATAGGCGTAAGGAAGGAAGACTCGTAATGAACATCAAATTTTCATGTGTTTGATGGGAATGGGTGGTAATTAGGAATTTTTTTACTTGAATTTATTTATAACCTATTTTCTTGATTAGCTAAAAACAATAATAATAAGCTTCTAAAAATACGTGGTGTTGAAATTGATAGATGCTGATGATGTTTTTGAATACTTTTGTGTTTAAACACAAAATTAGACGACCAATTAACAAATCATACAACTAACTGACTATCTATGTTAATGTATGTATGCACAAAATACAAATTAAACAAATTTAAATGACATAATAATTTCTTAAGTTTTCGCGATCACTACACATTATTATAACCACCACGAACGCTGCAAAGCTTTCGAAACGTCAGGAAAACCAATTTAAATAATATACTCGATGTCTTGTTTTATTATAATCTAAATTAATTGATATGAATTTAAGTGGATTTTGTGTTTTGGTTTTTGGATATGAATTTGATATGGATCATGGAGGACAGAATATGGATGAATGGATGATGTGATGTATGTGGGAGAGAGAGACTAAAGAAAAGATGTCTAGATTGCGTGAAGTATGATATGAATGAAAAAGGAGTAAATAATGAGATGACGGCTGACAGAGGAGAGTGGCAGAAGAAAACATTGCTGACCCCAAGTAATTTGGGACAAGGGCAGGAAAATGATGATTTTCATGATTGGCTGATTTCGAACATTTGGTTACCGTTTGTTTCTTTAAGATAAGTCACTGTTCTCTACTTCAATATAAACCACATAACTGAAGAGTTTTTCCTGGATATAATATGCGTCTGTGGTATTGTGGTTCGAGTGTCGGACTGCTGATCACGAGGTAGTGGGTTCGATTACCACAGGACACAAATATTTGTGTGAGGAACATAAGAATGTATTTACAAAAAAGTATATAAGTCATCATCTTATCCATTGTCTAGTACCCATAGTACAAGCTCTGCTTAGTTTGGGACTAGATGGTGCTGTGTAAAATGTCACAAAAATATTCATTATATTTATTTATTTAATATTCCGCTAAAGCTGCCGCTTCAAACTCCAAGAAATGTTAGCGTAGTCTATTTAATTTTTAGCTGGTAAAACACCGAGTAGCAGTAGATTTTACATTATTCTTTTATCCTCAGAAATAATATTGTACCGGCAACGCAAGAACAGTACAGCACTTAATATTAAGCTAACGACGCGAACACAATAGATAAAATTATTTCCACTAGAAGCTCAACTTCCATTGTGATTTATTTCTTAACTCGACAATACTTTCGTAAGAAAAATGTAGCTTAAATCTTTGGTGGTATAGGTCTTTAGGCTGGTTTCAGAGCAGTTTGTAGGTCCGTACGGGCTGTCCGCCTGCGGGCCGTCTACATGCGTAGAGTTCGCAGTGCTCTGTGAATCGAGTGTACCGTTACACAGACCAGTAAGCCTCAAGACGCCGCATAATCAAAGTTTTGCATGAAACCACAGTCGTAAAATGTTGGCGGGGGCCGGGGAGCGGAAGGCGTGTTATGATTGGTCGGCTCAAAGTTCGGTGGTATAATTGATGCCGCTCGCTAACGGAGTGACGTTCCGATTGGCGGCGAGGTTCCGACAGGCGACTGCATGATATGCAGTGGTACTGCATATACGTGGTGACTGGGGGTATCCGGCTAATCGGCATCTAGAGGCTTACGTCTATGACCGTTTAAAATGCGGATAATCGCGGGAGACAGTCGTATACAATGAATGCAAACACCACCACCTTCGGAGCACGGACGCTCCGCAACGCTGTGAAATGCAGACTGAGCAGCGAGGTGCTTACGCAAACGGGACCGTGGCGCAGTGTTGCCAGATCGATGAAACGAAAATACGGTGCACAGTGGGTCAAAATTACCAGAAATACGGTAAATCAGTTTAAAGAATTACGGCAGATTTACGGTGACAAATTTTCAGAGTTTTCTGCCTATAATTGAAGACAATACTGGTGATTGCGACGTAGTAACCCTCGAAACTCAAAATTTCTTGCGTTTTTTGCAAGCTGTAGCTATATTTCACGTTATATACCTATTGATCGGAATATTTTTCGCGACAATAATCACAATATCGTAATAATATAGTGAGTAGTAGTAGGTATTTAGTACTAGTAGTATAACATCCTAGCTTTATAAGCTCCACAATATAAAGTTACAATCAAATTATCGATTATATTATCGAGCTTATAGAATAATTTTAGCTAGTTTAATTTTATTATGAGCATTAAACAGTAGATCATCATCATCATTTCAACCAAAAGACGTCCACTGCTGGACATAGGCCTCCCGCACCTCTCCCAAGATTGAGTAGATATATTGTTACAACAACCTACAACGTGAATTAGAGCTACAATTTGCAAAAAACACAAGCAATTTTGAATTTCGCATGCTACTAGGTGCCCACTGACTTGAGTAGCACACTAAAGTGATACAATTTTTAAATTTTTTGGAAAGCTACCAGTTTCAGGTTGGATTCTAAAAATTACGGTAACTTTCATACACCGTAATTTATGACTACGGTAGGTGGCAGAAATAAAAATAAAAGCCAAAATTACGGCAGATCTGCCGTAATTACGGAGCATATGGCAACACTGCCGTGGCGTGGGTTTGAGTGTAGGGCATGGCTAGCTTTTATGGACTCCACACCGATCGCACGATCGTGTTCCGTACGGAGCAGTCCGCGTTACTTTAAAAAAATGTTTTAACGCCACATGTGTCTCCGCTCCGGAGCTCCGTGCGGACGATCCGCAGATAACTCCGCAGTGCTCTGAACCAGCCGGACTGGTTTCAGAGCAGTGAATTTTTCCCAGAGTGTGCGAGGGTCCCCCGCACGCTGGCCTAGTGCGGGTTGGCTGGACTACACACACCATCGGCATCTAGAACTGTATGGAGCAGTCTCATGCAGGTGTGCGATGTTTTCCTTCACCGGATAGTAACAAAACACACTTCACACACAACACACACAACATTATCTCTATGTATTATCTTTTTTTGTAATACACTAACAACAAAATAAATCTATGATAGCCTTTAAAACACTTACTTTATTGTTCAAAATTCCCTTATTTTTCATGCTGACTGTTTATTTAAGCTGCTTTTCTGGGAAACTGTAGGAACAGACGTTGTTAGACTTCTTCTTCTTGAGTGTCAATGGTGCACACTTTTTTATATAATATTTGGTCACTTCTATGGCTCGTGGCTTCGTTTAGGTCGGTTCTTGTACAGTTGACAGGGCACAAGGGACATGTAAGCAAATGGGTCATGGTCTGAATGGGGGCCCCACAATCGCATTCAGTTTTTGAGGAGTCTCGAATTCTCTATTTGCACAATTTTTTTCTGCAGCGAACGACTTGAGTCTGGAGCCGGTTGAGGGTTTTCCAGATTGTTGGACTAGTTTCTAGGAACTGAGTTATTTGTTGCAATAAGAACAATAACCTGCCCCCCTAGCCAATTTGACAATCTACATTCGTCAACGCTATAGAAAACAATCAAAATGTATGGGAATGACATATCTGACCGAATGACTTTTTCGTTGAGATATGTCATTCCCATACATTTTGATTGTTTTTTATAGCGTTGACGATTGTAGATTGTCAACTTGGCTAGGGGGGCTGCTTTTCAAAGCGCTACTGTAAACTTAAAGCTTATTAAAATGTTGTAAGGGAGGCATTTGCCCTGCAGTGGGACAATATAGGCTGTTGTTTATTATTTTTTTATCAGGAACCATAAGAACAATAGTTTACAATAACCAGATTGGACGATAATAACTGCAGAAGTATATCACTGTGTCGCAGTTATTAACACCGTAGTAAAGCGACGTAATACTTTTACTAAAGTTCTAATTTTAATAATCTAGAGTTAATGGATCGTAATTTAAATTTTAAAATAAAAGGGGAAATATAATAATAAATAATAAAATTTTGTGAAACAGACATTATTCGTAGAATTCTGGATGTAGAATGACCTCTTTGTCGGATGGTCTAATATGATTTCAAACGATACTCCAACATCAGATCCAAAATTAGATTTTCAAAGATCGAGGTTTGGGTCAAACAAAAACTTTTTTTTTTGCATATTGAGTAATTACTTTTTTGTAAACTTACGGCTAATGTGTAAAAGTTTAGAACTCTTAACCTCTGTGTGCTTAACCTGTACGGAAAAAGAGCGAGTAGCTACGAATAACCTGGCTTGCGTTTACCTTCCCTACTTTTCCCTTTATTTTTTCTTTCAATACCTTCTATATTGGTTAGTTGGTTAGTTGGTCAGCCTCCGCAAACTGTTTGATTGCGTGTTTGACTTATTGTTAGCCGCGTCGAGCCAGCTCGCGGCTCCACCAGTAATGAGAACAGTCCACAAACTCGGCTTTCCTTACGCCGATTCTATTTGTTGTACACGTTAATTAATACTCGGAAGCTTCCTTTTAATAGTACCTATTATTTTGTGTGTAAAGGTTTTTTTTTTGTTCAATTAAAAATAGAATTTAGTTTTAACGTGTTTTTTCTTTTTGAGGGTTCTGAATTACTAAATACTATATTGAATATGCGGATCAGAATTTGATTATCACTTGCTTTAACGGTGAAGGAAACCATCGTGAGGAAAGGAAACCTGCACACCAGAGAGTGCTCCATACAGTTCTCGATGGTGTGTGTAGTCCACCAACCCGCACTAGGCCAGCGTGGTGGACTAAGACCTTAACCTTCTCATACTGAGAAGAGGCCCGTGCCCTGCAGTTGGACAGTAATGGGCTGGTTATCATGTATATTGAATCCATCAGCAATTCTCTATCTTGGGTTAGGTTCCTTAAGATTGCAAATCGCAATATCTTGTAGGACTCGACGTGTGGAGCTCAAAAACATAGATTTAAATAAACAAAATTGTTTTGGCTGCACTTAAAGTTCCTAAACAATATTTGAACTGACTGATCAGACCACAGAAATTGATAGAATGGATGTAATCACAATTTTACTAGCGATTCATGCGTGGCAACTTTTCGAACAAACTACGCCTTACATATTGACGTCATTAATTTAATAAAAATAACTTTAATAAAATGTACTTTACAACTTTTGTTTTTGCAGTTAGAAACAGCACAATAAGGCATTTTTGCGGGTTTTTGTTACAGTATTTACAGAAACAAGTCATAAGGCGTACTGAGAAAGGCTTTGAAATGCCCTGCACTATGGTGCACAGTGTTGGCACGTGCGCCCTGCCCACTTGGCCATTCTACCTATTTCTGTGGATCAGACCATTAGGTTTCACAAATGATGGTTTCTTTTCACAAAATGACGAGATACGAACGGTTGTTTCTTTACATTAAAATCAAACCGTTTTATATCTGCTTGTGTTTCTAGGCTAAAATCATACAGCATGCATAACTTGTAGTGTATTGTCAGGATATAATGTAGCCACGTTGTGTGTTTAACTTGTGAGTTCTGCCTTACGTAACACGTCTGCGCTGTTGAAGAAACTCTGGCGTTTAAAATACACTGTATGAATAAAGTTGGCGATATAAAAGTTTGAATTATAATATGTATGTAAGTTTCAAATATATCTGCATTACTTTGTATAATATTAAACTATGTAGTATTATACAGGGTGGCTGATTGAACGAAGGACTTATTGAAGAAGGATTTTCAGTATTTGATTCTAGTTTCAAATATTTACGTAGAATTTGGAACCTACCTTAATTTTTGTAATATTTTTATATCGATGGATTCTGTCCCACGCTTACAAATTAAAGGAGTATGCAGTGAGGTGATGCACTAAGCATGGCAGTGTCCATTGGACGTCGATTCGGTGCATTTCCACCTTCTGCGCCTTTCGTCCTAGTCTGCAGACCCCTAGAAGTCAGAGCTTGCGTGATTATTTTTACTCGTGTACGCGTGATTTATCGTGGAATATTTTAATTTTTTTTAAACCATTTTTTTTATTATGTTTAAGCACATTCTAGCATAGTCTTTAATATATCTCTTTCATTCAGTCTTGTTGTATAGTTTGACACTGAAAAATCTCAGCACTGTTAAATACGAGCCTCCTTATAGAACCCTGTTATTACCGTAACCTAATGTCTTAATCACTATACTTGGCAAAGAGATGCAGATAAAATATCGTGAGGAAACAGTGCAACATGAGAGGTAAATAAAAATATGTGGTGGACTAAGGCTTAGATTCTTCTCATTATGAGAAGAAGCCCGTGCACATCAGTAGGACAATAATGGCCTGATCATGCTTTAAGCTAAGTGATTCTTTGAAGGTAAATTTTTACAATGCTATTTTAGTATCCGTAATAAAAACACGAATAAAAATCACGAGTCTCCCAACTGTAAAGGCCCGTTCAGACCAAAAGCAGGTCAGTAGCAGCACAGGTTGAAGGTGGGACCGTGCAAGTTGTAAAAAAAGGAACGATACGAAACACGACACACCAAATGCGCGGATCCGCTAGCAAACTGCGGTATCCTGCCCTGCTCAGGACCCGCTGGCGACAAACCAGGCCACGCGGTGAGCAGGCAGGAACGGTGCGATTGCGTTGTATCACTTCCGCCGCCATACTATCTGGCCACACCGTTATATCGTCGGACGACGCACGGAGCGTACTTTGGTTGTTCAGTTACTTAGGGCGATCATACAAACGAACGCCCAAATAACGCTCCGAGCGTCGTCCGACGACTTCGGGTGATATAAGTGAACGCAGCCCGGAGCAGGACAGGGCGGTGCGTCAGTGTGATGTCAAAGCGGTTACGAGGTAGTTGTATTGTTTGACAACCGACACAACATGTTATATTGAAAGCAGTTCTACGGTGGACCCGACGTTAAGACGCTTTAGAACTGCCTACTCTTTAGTGTGACGTCTGCCGCGCTGCTACTGCCCTGCTTTTGGTTTGTACGGGCCTTAACGCTAAAATATATATTTTATTATTTTTCCAATTTCCACTAGAACTATCACACCGACAGGCGTCCGCTGCAACTAATCAATTGCAAACAACACAACACCGCCATTTTTATTTAACGAAAACAATATTTTATTACAAACTGTCCCCAGTATGGCTGAATAAATATTACCTTTGTCAATAACATGCTGCTATGAAAAAGTTTTACGAACGAACGATCGAATGAATGAACGAACGTGGCGAAGTGAACGAAGTGTGTGTATGAAATGCATTTGCTGGTACAAAAGATGGAGCTAAATGTTTACGGAAGGACAATTGCACCGGGCCCCAGGATAATTGTTCACGCGTCCGGAATTGTGGCGTGCATGGGAAATGGCCACGTGTCGCCCTGGCTGACGTCCACGTGTACGACAAGATAGAAGGCTAGGTTTATACATCATGTAAGATTTAAATATGAATGTGGTGTGGTGGGAAAAAGATTAGCCAGTCAGCAGGTTTCGCCATCCTATACTATAAAATAAAATCTGAACGAGTTGATCGATTGACGTCATATTCACACAATATATTTTTGTCTAAATAATGATTCATAGCTATGCTAGTATCCGGTAAGTGGATATTCACATTATATGTTGGTTTGCTGCTAAAAAAGAAAATCATAAAATCTAGACCCGATAGGTAGCGCTGTGAGCGACGCTGTGGGTATCAGCTAGTTGTCAAACCATATTGAACCCACTCCCATTTACCTTGCAAATGTAATAGTGATTGTGTGCGTCCGTTGCGCAAATCGGAGGACTTCTGTTTTGCAGCTATGAAATATTCAAACGGTTTGCTGTAGGTAGTGGGTAGTACCTAGGTATAGTGCGGTACCTAGGCACTGCGCGTGCTTCGATTATCTGCTTCGTTTTGTTTGCTACCCACACGGACCAGTTAACGCTGCGATTTTCAGTGATTAAGCTGTAATGTTGGGGTTTTAAGCAGGCAGTAAACTACCATCAATTCGTATTGACATGTTAGTTACAGTAACGCGCTTGATTTTTGTAATGCGCGAATTTTCAAATCAATTAAAATATTAGGTCCTTACATATGAAATTAGCGTTTTGTCGTACTGACCACTTTGATCATCTGAAATATCTCCTCTTTGGTTAAGAATTCCAAATTCAAATTTATAAATTCATTTAGCTGGTACATTTGAATTTCGAAAACAGTCATTCGTTTGTTTTTTCCTCATTATTTTTTTCTTTGGCGTCGCTTATTACCGCACAATGGAAAACATGAAATATCGGTATATTTACGAGTACGAGTTCTACCGTGGCACTAGTGCTGCAAAAACAGCTCGAAGGATTAATGATGTGTACGGTGCTGGTGTCGCAAAATAAAGCACGTTACGTTTTTGGTTTCAATGTTTTCGTTCTGGAAATTTCGACCTTCAGAACCAACCCCGTGGACGGCCGGAGACCAACGTGGAAAATGAAGAATTAAAGGCTATTGTGGAAGCGGATCCATCACAAAGCACTTTAGAGATAGCTGCAGGTTTCGGGGTAAGTGATAAAACTGTATTAATCCCCTTGAAGCAAATCGGGAAAGTAAAAAAACTTGAACGATGGGTACCTCATGAATTGAGTGAATCGAACTTGCAAACACGCGTCGACTGCTGTGTTACTTTGCTCACCCGACACAATAATGAAGGGATTTTAAATCGAATCATTACTTGTGATGAAAAGTGGATACTGTACGATAATCGGAAGCGCTCGTCGCAATGGCTGAACCCTGGAGACCCAGCCAAATCCTGTCCTAAACGAAAATTGACTCAGAAAAGTTACTTGTGAGTGTTTGGTGGACTAGCGCCGGTGTCGTTCACTACAGCTTTATAAAATCTGGCCAAACGATTACGGCAGATATCTATTGTCAGCAACTTCAAACCATGAAGGAAGAACTAGCTGCTAAACAACCGAGATTGGTCTATCGCTCTAGGCCACTGCTGCTTCACGACAACGCAAGACCACAAACTGCACAACAAACAACCACTAAGTTAGATGAGCTACAATTGGAATGTCTGCGACACCCACCGTACTCCCCGGACCTTGCTCCAACAGATTACCATTTTTTCCGGAATTTGGACAACTTCTTACAAGGAAAAAAATTCAACTCTGAGGCGGCAGTCCAAACCGCCTTCAAAGAGTTTATTGATTCTCGCCCCCATGGTTTTTTTAGTAAAGGCATCAATGAACTACCTATGAGATGGCAAAAGTGCATAGATAACAACGGTGCATACTTTGATTAATTAAATATATTTTACAAAAAAAAAAAACTTTATATTCCTTCCGTACAAAACGCCAATTTCATATGTAAGGACCTAATATAAGCTATACAGCATTTAAAAAACCAAAGCACTTAATTTTTTTATCTGGTAATGTATGTGTAAACTATAATAATATTAATAAATGTATTTAATGTTGCTAATAAGTGTCTAAAAAAAGTGCAGATCATTGATAAAAAATGCAACTGAGTAATAATGAATATTCGTTCATTTCTGTCGCTGCTCAATTAATATTTTTCGTTATGATTTAAAAAAAAAATTGATTATACGGATAATTTCTTTGATATTAATAATTTCTTAGATATTTAAGTATCATCATCATCATCATCATTTCAGCCGATAGACGTCCACTACTGGACATAGGCCTCCCCCAAGCATCGCCACAACGACCGGTCCTGTGCCTTCCGCATCCAGCGGATTCCCGCGACCTTCACCAGGTCGTCGGTCCACCTTGTGGGGGGCCTACCCACGCTGCACCTTCCAGCACGCGGTCGCCACTCCAGAACTTTACTGCCCCATCGGCCATCCGTTCTGCGAGCAATGTGCGACTTAAGTTTGGCAATTCTTCGGGCTATGTCGGTCACTTTCGTTCTCCTGCGAATCTCCTCATTTCTGATTTGATCACGCAGGGACACTCCGAGCATAGCCCTCTCCATTGCCCTTTGAGTGACTTTGAGCCTTCTTATCAGGCCCATTGTGAGCGACCACGTTTCAGTACCGTAATTTAAGTATAATTCTAATTTAATTCTAATGATATCGTGAGTCAGATGTCATCATCGGATGTCAGATGTTACACATCAATGCGTCTACTACAAGATCCCTCGTTTTTTTCCAGACGCAAAATAAAGTCATCCGGTTTAATTAATGAAAAGACTTTCATAGACTTCTCACAATTAGGTACTTCGGCCTTTCATTGTTAACGGTTGAAAATAGATTTCTCCCAAGTAGTGTTTTTACTGAAAATATATTCCAAATCAGTACCTATAATCCTGTCAACGCCCACTCTAGTTACAATAGGATTACAATATAAATAGGTACCAGATACCAATCTACCGGTTCGAAATGAAAAAAATCATATCAAATTCAAGTTGTAAAACAATCGCCGGATCTTTCGATTACTTCTCGTGAAACCGAGATTACCGGTAATCCGGAGTCAAATGGCATATCCTCAAGGCGTTATCTTCCGATATTGGGGCGCCAATAAAATTAAAAGTTTCTCCAAAGCGCGCACTTCCCGATCCCCAATCCATTCGGGATTTGTTCGGCAATTGTCGGGAATCTTCGGGAATTTGTTTATGACTGATTTTCGTTTTTGTTATCCTTTTTGGTGTGATAGAAGTCAATTACTTTGCTTTAGGGCCGGTTTTTCAATAGTCTGCAAACCTTTAACTGAGGAATAAATTTATTTATTTATTATATTCTTTATTGTACATTACACCAAATTAAAACAAAGACAATAGTTTACAGAAAGATTTAGTAAGTACAATGGGTGGTCTTATTGCACAAGGAAATCTCTTCCAGACAACCTTTGGATGGACTAGAAGAATGGGAACCGATCGTGGGTAGGTACATTGTGTAAAAGTAGGTACGTTTACCTACTTAAATATAATAATATAAAATACATAGAATTTACTTAAATAAGTATAATAAATATATATCATGTAATGTACTAATAAATAAAAAATGTGAAGTTTTGACAGATTTTCAAAACTATAAGTGTCAAAATGTCAAACTTATTCCCACCGGTAGAACCAGGTAGAACGGTGGTAGATGTCATATCTGTGTCCTGAGATAAAAACTAACTGACTATTGAAAGACTGACTCATAAGTGCTGTAATGTAAATAAATGTACCATAAATAAAGAGTCTATTGGTGTCTTCGATCAATGGTGTAGTAATCTTTGTTTTAGGATAAATCTCTTTACTTGATTTGAAACTGGGGTAATAAAGAAGTCTTCAGATTATTTAGTTGTGATTGTTTAGTTGCTGAAAGTAAATACATTTCGACGATTGTCATCTTAGTCTACCTGCGACCACGAAATGCTGCAAAGCTTTCGAAACGTCAGGGAAACCAATTTAAATAATATACGCGATTTAATGCGGTTAAACTTTGTTTTATTATAAATACATTTCGTTAAGAAATAACATAAATATTTTTTGTAATTATTATGCCACTATTTAATATGCGTATATCAGTATAGTAAGAATAAAGAGAGGTATGACATTTATTTTTAATTTTTACGATGACATTGTTACAATACAAACTGTATCAGAAATGCGTGGCCATATTTGAAGAGCTTGTTCACAGAATGCTATTGAACAACTTTAACTACGGGGTCAACTTAAAGATTCAAAGATTTATTGCATACTAAGTGGTAAATCAGCTGTTCCATAGATTTTGTCGAACGACATCGATGATGTTGTAGGGAACAGCTGTTTTTGTTGCGATTTCATGGTTGGTTCCATAGTAACAGTTGTTCGATAGCATTCCCTGAATGTGATCTTTAAATATGACCATGCATTTCTGATACACGCTGTAAAGCGATGAAAAAATATTAAAAAACATAGTATAACAATAAACCAGCACAAAAGTTCGAAGTTTCCGTTTCCGAAGTGAAATTTGACCGGCAAACGAAACAAAACAACCACTTCCCGCGACCGCGAACGCTGCAAAGCATTCGAAAAGTCAGGAAAACCAATTTTTATAATTATTATTAATAATACGCGATGTAATCCAGTTAAACTTGTTTTATTTTGTGTGGAACAAAACGATTTGAGAACCGAACGGATTCCGAAACGTTATTCATAGTTCAAATGCCTTGCATTTTACGTGGTCGCAGGAAGTGGTCGTTTTGTTTCGTTTGCCGGTAAAATTTCACTTCGGAAACGGAAACTTTTCGAACGTTTGAGAATAGCAATGCAGGTATAATTTTTATAAGGTTGCATAAAAAGCTTAGCAAAAACATACCCTGACACCACCTTTCTAATCCACATTTCTATTGTTCCATGTGCAATCATTAACAGAGCCGGAGGTTCGTGCAAAAGAAAATGGCGGCGTATCAAAAGTCCAATTAACCTGATTACAGTAACATTCCGCAGAGCCGGGGGCTCCCAAGTTTTCTGGCGAAATTAAAACTTTCCCGGAGCCCTGCTCACACACCTGAAATTGTACACTTAAGCGGTTTATATGTATGTAATTAGTTTGAGGTGAATAAAAGTTCCCTTGAAAATGTATACTGTAAGCACTTCAAGTACCGTAAGATTCCCTAACTTTGCCCACAAGCCCTACTTTGCCTAACGCATTAACTAAATTTTTACCCGCACTGACACTTTATAACTGAACCAAAAGTTAGCGTTTTCATCGTTTTTAAATCTACCCCCGAACGGAAATCACAGCTATTATAGTTTACTCAAAAAACAACTACGCAAAGTAGGGCTTGTAGGCCAAGTTAGGGCAGTTTACGGTATATTATTTTGGTGAGGATCAGCGTGGGTTCATCATTATCCCATCTATTTTTGGAAGTTGTAATGGATTATTTCAAAGAAATCTAAATAATAAGGTAATATAAGTGGAAAAGGCGCGTGAACGTGTCGCCGCGAACAGGTGTATCGTAGGACACCCTCGAGCGAACCGTTTGCCTGATCATCAGTGCAGTTTTGGACGCAGACTCTCTAAAATTGTATTTTGCAGCATATCTAACAGCGGAATTTTCGTCTTAATTTATTTTGCATTGAATGCTAGAAACATTATGGGCTTAATTGCGTACGTATTTATGTATGTATGTATTGTATTATGTAGCGGCGAACCGGCGATACTCGTTCCGGTATTACAAGCAATAACATTTCTATTACCTTATTATTTAGATTTCAATGGATTATTTATTAACACTTTTGTATCAATCGAACGACGTACCTAATAGAATAGCATAAAATATAATAGAAAAAGTTTATTTTGAGCAAAGACTCATATAGGGTTCGTAACAATTCTCGTAAACAATTACACATTTTGATACATTTAACTTACAGCAGTGGACTATTTAAGGACAATCGACTCTGTCAGCTATCATGTTCAGAACCCTGTTGGAGCTGGCCATGACTCGTGCCACCAGTGATGCACGCTTGCACTTTGTAGTGTTGGCAACGCCAAGGCAACCCCTTCAGTTTTCGTGCTCCATAGGACAATCTAGACAAAATCAAACTGGATGCTAATTTTATTAAATAGTTCTAGTTTATTATTTTTGTGACGTTGATTATTTAAAAATTATGACATTTATTCAATTTTGTGATATTCTGGTTATAATTTATACAATTGAAAATGATCCTATTTGAAATACCGTCTACGGCTACAATTTGAAAATGTGAGCACCATGTAACTATCATTATAATTACTTGCAGTGGCTAAATTTGTACTATGCTGTTATTATGTATTACTAAGTTAATAGATTTAATGTTAGTATACAAAATATTGTTAAACGATTAATACAAGGTTAACCATGGAGTTTCTTCTGTCCATTCTTCTCTATAGGAATTTACATTTTGGAATGGGCAATTTTCAATTTACAATTTAATTTTCACTGTAGACTTTCAAAAGTGCCTGTTAAATAGTCTAATTGAAATAAATGATTTGACTTTTAACTTTGACTTTTCTGAACACTTTATTGAATTGGACACGAAGGTCTCCATACAACAAACATAGCATTAATTCGGTTTGAATTAAGAAAAAATGTGCACTGACTTCATAAACTGTTTCGCACAAATTATTTTATTCTTTTTGAAGTCGGTTTTTACTTTTTTAAAGTTCATTTTATTTTTCTATTTTGAGTGGCATTAACAACAGAAAGACAAGCGATTGTTGCGATCCCGGATGATTTGCTGCCATCCATTGAAGCGGTTCCCTTCTTTATCTCCGAAGATCGTCATCAGATCTTTACGAAATAATACTTTTTGAATGCAAATGTTTGACTTGTTGATGAGAATACCAAAATCGCTGTTTGCATGTAATATTTGAGGATTTCCCTCAATTCCACGTGGATCCCATCATCACAACTGGTTTTGATTCAAATGGGACCAATCTGGAAGTATATCCTTTCAAATAAAATAAAAAAAAATCCAAATCGGTTTATAAATGTCTGAGTTCTGAGGTAACAAATATAAAAAATATATATACCGCAGTGGCTCAAGACGAAAGTCTTTGACCAGTGTGTGTTGCCAGTAATTACTTACGGCACTGAAACGTGGTCGCTCACAATGGGCCTGATAAGAAGGCTCAAAGTCACTCAAAGGTCAATGGAGAGGGCTATGCTTGGAGTGTCCCTGCGTGATCGAATCAGAAATGAGGAGATTCGCAGGAGAATAAAAGTGACCGACATAGCCCGAAAAATTGCCAAGCTTAAGTGGCAGTGGGCGGGGCACATTGCTCGCAGAAATGATGGTCGATGGGGCAGTAAAGTTCTGGAGTGGCGACCACGTACTGGAAGGCGCAGCGTGGGTAGGCCCCCCACAAGGTGGACCGAACGACCTGGTGAAGGTCGCGGGAATCCGCTGGATGCGGAAGGCGCAGGACCGGTCGTTGTGGCGATACTTGGGGGAGGCCTATGTCCAGCAGTGGACGTCTTTCGGCTGAAATGATGATGATGATGATGAAATATAAAAATAAATAAATAAAAACCGAATTGAGAACAACCGATCTTTTGAAGTCGGTTAAAAATACAATCATATTTGAATTACAAAAATAAAACTCAGTCCGACCGAAATTTAATTTTCGATGAAATTCAGACACAAGTGCTCTAGATTACCGGAATACCTTAAATAAATAATTAATTACGTCGATATCAATATGACGTCACACAGATT
Source organism: Asteroscopus sphinx (assembly GCA_949699075.1). Classification (NCBI taxonomy): domain Eukaryota; kingdom Metazoa; phylum Arthropoda; class Insecta; order Lepidoptera; family Noctuidae; genus Asteroscopus; species Asteroscopus sphinx. The sequence goes on along the minus strand of OX453022.1, from coordinate 10,309,575 downwards.
AAAATGCCCGAAGCCCGATACATGATCTGTGTCGTCTGCAGAAAAAACATTGGTAAGCAGCAGTTTATCAGAAAATAAGGCTGGGTATACACGTAGCACCAATTTGCGCAAATCCTCGCATCACACTCAGTGACGTTGTGCAACGTAGCGCGCCATATAGCAGTTTGTTGTGATTGTAGAAGTATGCAAACGTTTCGGGTCGTACTCGTGGCAAAAGTGTGTTTTAAAGAACGTGTACTGCAACTAAATGCAATATCTCGAAAATACCTTGTTGGCGGATTGTGGGCGGATAATTTTGTAACATAATTTTAACCTTCATCTTCGAAGCAGCCAACTGATACATTTTGGCCTGCCAATGACTACACGGTTAGACGAATCACAACGCTAGATATAAAGATAGGAAGATACTGTCACCCATTTTCCCTTGTCTCATATAGATTTCCTATAAGAAAGTAGATAGGTATATAGTAGGGCAAACCCGAGAGGATAAAGTGAGTAAAACCGTACATAATAATTTAAAAAAAAATTATAAGAAAGTTGTCAAAATTTCAAACTTATCCCTTGTCATACTGACGCGCGATTTCAGTACAGTAAGATAGAAAATGCTTTTTATGGGCACTTGCTTAGTTGGTGGGTGTGCATATTCTTTTTTGGGAACCACAAGTCAACATGTTGCACAAAAATGTTGCCTAGTGTGTAACCGACTTAACTTTTATCCCAATTCATTCGTTGAGCATTATTCCGGAAGGTTTGAAATAAATGTACAGTATAATCGATTGTGAAGCGTACAACCGATTAATATTCAACAGTATTCATTAATGTTGTTGTGCAGAACCACACGCGTATGTGCAATGATCGCTAGAAATTATTTATTTATGCGTCGCTTCGGTGCGTTGTGATTAAACAGGTGCATTATTTAATATACATTACTTGTTTTTACGAATAATGAGTTGTTTATTGTAACTTGGATGTACTGTAGGTACTGGTATGCGAAAAATCGACACACTGGTCAAAGACTTTCGTCTTTCGTCGAGTTATAAAGAGATGAGGAGTGTGTAAGTGGAAGGAAATTTGGATTAGAAATCTTTAGAGTTTAACTGAATTCTCCAGTGGATCATTGGATCCTTGCAGTGACATACGGATGTCGAGTAGACCAGAAACATGAGAAAAATTAAGATGCTTTGTGTTTGTGTGTGTCGTTATTCGTGTGATTATAAAGCCAGTATCAATTTTTTTTGTTATAATCATGTAAGTAATACAGAGTAAGTAATATGAAGAGTTATCATTATGTGTTCTGTGGTTATAATATGAAGAGTAACGTAACTTTAATACCAATGTGTCTAGACTTGTCTGGGAATGTCGAGTCACAAAACATTGTAACTCCGTAACTTTGTGGTAAAAGTCAAGGTCAAGTTCAGAAGGTATATAATGTTGTAAGTTTGTAACATACACACATACCTACTCGTAGATACATTATTATTTGTAAATTGTATAATTTTTTAGATAATGCAGACTTGAAACTAGCCGTGTTGTAATAGAAAAAAAATGCTTTCTATTGGTGCATGGGACGGTCGACCGCATGTCAGTGGTGACAGTTTGACATTGACAGCACATATTCATAAGCAGTAGGGTAGTTTTCTAATTCAAGTGTTAGTGGTGTCATGCAGTCGACTGTACAGTCTAACAAAGCAATATAAATGAAGTAGAGAAATATAAATGAAGTTTTCTCAGAAGATTATGGATGTTTTCGAGTGAAATATCATTTTAATAATGGAAAAAGTTAATCTGTATCTATACAAAACCCTAATCAAACTGTTTAAAATAACTTCCTGAGAAATCTTCATCTATATATCAGGCGACCCTGTATACTAATTGCTTTGTTAGACTGTACGTACATCAGCTATAGGAAATTAGGTTAATTTTCTTTTACGTATAAATGTGTTCTTACAAAATAATGTACTTATAAGTAAGGAGAAATACTGTCAAAAAAATTCTACTATAAATTATTCATTTATTATTATTATTTAGTCCATTCTCCATTCGCCCAGTAACTGGTAGGTTAATTGTCTCCAGTCTTCTATAAGTTAACAGATACGGTTACTCTAGAAAATAATAAACAATACATAGCTTTTGTTCTTAGAAATTAATAGGTATTTCTTTAAGAATAGGTACCATATCCGTTCAACCGTCAAAATATCTTAATTGTACATAAGTAAATTGTAACATCACAAAAATGGGTCGGCATCAACTTTTTTCGTTGAAAAATAACTTTAATAAAAATAAGCGAAGTTTCTAGGCTTCATTCTCAGACGAACTTATTTTTAATTGAGAATGCTTTCAGCGAAGTTGCTCATGTAACTAATTAAAAATATAATATTAATTGGTGGACTAAAATAGACCTAAAAAGTTCATTACTAAATTATGATTTGATTAATGAAGGCTTATTTCTCTCGTTTTTCTTTTAAAAGTAAGATTGATTAGACATCTACATAGGATCAAAGTTTTAAATGGTGACAGACCCGTGGTACTACCAATTTGTCCTACTGGTAGTACCACGAGGCCGCATTATAGGCCATGGTACTACTAGTAGTACCATCATCATCATCATCATCATCATTTCAGCCGAAAGACGTCCACTGCTGGACATAGTACCATAGGGAAATGTAATGTCCCATAGTACTACTAGTAGTAACATAGGGAAATGTAATGTCCCATAGTACTACTAGTAGTAACATAGGGAAATGTAATGTCCCATAGTACTACTAGTAGTAACATAGGGAAATGTAATGTCCCATAGTACTACTAGTAGTAACATAGGGAAATGTAATGTCCCATAGTACTACTAGTAGTAACATAGGGAAATGTAATGTCCCATAGTACTACTAGTAGTAACATAGGGAAATGTAATGTCCCATAGTACTACTAGTAGTAACATAGGGAAATGTAATGTCCCATAGTACTACTAGTAGTAACATAGGGAAATGTAATGTCCCATAGTACTACTAGTAGTAACATAGGGAAATGTAATGTCCCATAGTACTACTAGTAGTAACATAGGGAAATGTAATGTCCCATAGTACTACTAGTAGTAACATAGGGAAATGTAATGTCCCATAGTACTACTAGTAGTAACATAGGGAAATGTAATGTCCCATAGTACTACTAGTAGTAACATAGGGAAATGTAATGTCCCATAGTACTACTAGTAGTAACATAGGGAAATGTAATGTCCCATAGTACTACTAGTAGTAACATAGGGAAATGTAATGTCCCATAGTACTACTAGTAGTAACATAGGGAAATGTAATGTCCCATAGTACTACTAGTAGTAACATAGGGAAATGTAATGTCCCATAGTACTACTAGTAGTAACATAGGGAAATGTAATGTCCCATAGTACTACTAGTAGTAACATAGGGAAATGTAATGTCCCATAGTACTACTAGTAGTAACATAGGGAAATGTAATGTCCCATAGTACTACTAGTAGTAACATAGGGAAATGTAATGTCCCATAGTACTACTAGTAGTAACATAGGGAAATGTAATGTCCCATAGTACTACTAGTAGTAACATAGGGAAATGTAATGTCCCATAGTACTACTAGTAGTAACATAGGGAAATGTAATGTCCCATAGTACTACTAGTAGTAACATAGGGAATCGCACTGTCCCTAAGTACTACTGGTAGTACCACAAGGAAAAGCTATGTTCCACAGTAAATTGTGTTCTTCGGGTTCAATTTAAAATAATCTAGATTCCAACCCCAAAACTATAAACCTCTAAAATACTTTATTGTTTTTGCGTGACGACGCAGCTCCTGGTTCCAAACCACAGAGTATAGTAATCCAAACACTGAACAGCCTTAATACACTGATTTTGAATCATCAATCATCAACTCAGCCTATCGCAGTTCACTGCTGGACATAGGCTTCTCTCAAGATGCGCCACAACGCTCGTTTGTCCGCCTCCCTCATCCTGTCCCCCCAGCCACCTTCTTCAGGTCATCGGTCTACCTGGCTGGGGGGCACCCTACGCTGCGTTTCGCTGATTTGCGGCTCCTTCGATTCTCCACTCAAGGACTCATCTGCTCCAGCGACCGTCTGTCCTTTGACAGACATGGCTAGCCCACTGCCACTTCAGCTTACTGATCCTACAAGCTATGTCTTTGATGATGTTGATATGATTTTATCCTTCAAAGGAACTCCAAGCATGGCTGACTCCTTAGCTCGGTGAGCGACTTTGATTTTGTGGACTAGCCCAACTGTCAGTGTCCACGTCTCGGCACCGTAAGTCATGACAGGCAGGATGCACTGGTTGAAGACAAAAAGTTACAAGTTTTGTTTGTTTTGAAGTTTGTTTGTTTGAAGTTTGCCTATAGGCGAAGAGAAGTCTCGGCGAAGTTTGCCAAATTTTGGATGATTTGACTAAAAAGGCAAAAAATAAAATGAAAAAACCGGCCAAGTGCGACTCAGAATCGTGCAGTAAGGGTTCCGTACCACCCATCTACCTGATGCCTCATAGAAACTGATTTAATTTACGAAGGTTCGTTAAAAGTCATCAACGCACCGTGTGCGAAATATGAATTTTTGCATCTCTTTCTTACGCAGCTACCACCACATATGTCATGTTTGCCCTCTTTTTAGTATTTGTTGCTTAACTACATAGTACTCACTATTATCAGACCAAGTTTGACGCTGGTATGTATTATCGTTTTGAAGATAGAGCAGGAACAAAAACATTGAAAAAAATGCATGTTTTTCGAGGTTTCTTATATGGTTCCCTTTGGTTTCATAGGCATTTTTAAATTTTTAGTATTTGTCGTGATATGCACCATAGTAACACATATTCTGTGAATTTCAACTGGTTATCTATTAAATTTACAAAGATACAGCCCTGTGACAGAAAGACGGACGGACGGACAGCGTAGCGAGAGTGATAGGGTCCTGTTTGGCACCCTTTGGGTACGGAACAAAAAGCAAAACGAAGAAATTGGCATCTATAGCAGTCCAGCCCCCCTAGCCAAGTTGACAATCTACACAATATACAATCGTCAACGCTAATAGAAAACAATCAAAATGTATGGGAATGACATATCTGAACGAATGATTTTTTCGTTCAGATATGTCATTCCCATACATTTTGATCGTTTTCTATTAGCGTTGACGATTGACGATTGTGTAGATTGTCAACTTGGCTAGGGGGGCAGTGCTACACTCCTCTCCCAGCTTAAGTCACAAATATGGTCCTTCGATATCCAGTTCATTTCGATTCCGTCCATAGCATACACTTACGCTGCGCTTCAATACATCACCACGCTTAGTTTCGAACCTAATTGTCGCGGCTACGGCGTGCGTTTCTTTCTTTTCTTTATTATGTATTCGGGTTTTCTTTATGTTAAAAACTCATATTTTTGTGTGATTTTGTTATATTTGTCGTAGACAGGTTAAATTGATTTGGATGGAAGTTACTTTAGCATTATAATTCTAACCAATGTCTGCATATCAGGGGCAAAGTGGGTTCGTAAATAAAAGTCACATTAAGATTCTCGCCAACTGAGAGCACTGTATTTATGGTTAATGGTTAGTAAGTGAAGAGTCACTTCAATATTATCACAAAGTAAAAAGCTGACATGACTTGTGTCAGATAATAAGATGTCCGACGTCCGACTTCTTCAACAGTTCGTAGTAGAGTGATCGTCTCAATCGAATGACATCGCACGTAAGCTCAGCATGCGTCAGTAATTTAAGAATCGTTTAATTATAAGTGGATATGACATAATAATATTTAAATTTTAATACAATGTTGCTGGGAGAATAAATATTTTTTCTGTCTTTCATACCAAAAATTGCCAAAGTAGTTCAGGCGATAATATTGTACTGTTTATGTTTACTTATCACATATTCCGACGCAGTAACTCCGCTAAACCGACACTTACAGATTTAAATATTCATACTATGTGCTCTGTAATTTGGTCGTAAGTAGCTATTTGATGTGGGTCGTCTAATTATCTGCCTTAATTGCCCCTAAACGGGCCGCCACGAAATCAAAAGGAGCTCGCACGTAACATTGGATCTTTAGAGGTAACGCTGGCAACACAATTTGCTAAACATTTTACAGGTATCCAGAAGACTTTTTTGGAATGAAGTTCCTTGCGGTAGGTGTGATTCAGGAGAAAATGTAGCGTCACGTCACGTTAAGATTTGCGTTATACCATAGAGTACCTACATTGAATTAAATAAAACACACAAAAAGAAATGTTTACCTGGGGATCAAACCTACGCCCTGTGTATCTCAGACCAACGCATGATGTTTCCTGCCTTCTATGCTTGTATTGTAGCTGCAAAATTTAGCATTAGACTGAACCGGTCAAAAAATTTGAATTTGAATTTTTTTTTATAGTACGTATAGGATGGCGAAAAGAGACAGAGCTAAAGGCCCACCTGATATTAAGCGATTACCTTTTCACATAACAATAGCAATGCCACCTAGGCTGTTGCCTAAATAGTAATCCCAATCTTGTACGCCCCACTGATACCTAAAGATGGAAAAATTCATGTGATTGAGAATTGTCCTCCTCGTGGAATCCGGTAATTGAGAAGTGTTCGGGTCGTGGTTTGTCTACATCAGCGGTTCTCAAACTTTTTTGGTCACGGAACCCTTTTGACAAGCAAAATACTTGACGGAACCCTACAATAAAACAATAGTTTTTAAAAGTGTATTCTTTATTATATAAGCATAATAAAAGTACAATGTAACAGTTACTAATTATTACTTACTTTAACCAAATGCCAAGTACAATAATAGAAGATATTAAAAATGAAAAAATCTTAACTAATGGGAGGTATGAAACTGTTTTTTATTTTTCATCAATTGGTTGATATCAGGTTTGATAGAAGACATTTGAAGTCTCATATCAGGTTCGGCGTCCAGTCTATTGCGATATTTTGTTTTCGTGGCTGCATAGGTTGAGAATCCTGTTTCGCACAAATATGTTGTTGGGAACGGGAGAAGAATATTCAGAGCCATTCTGCCAAGCATTGGATATTCATCACGGATTCTGCACCAAAAATCGTTGAGAGGCGTCGTTTTGAACAGTGACTCCATACTTGTGTCTGATGACATTTCTAAAAGAGATTCATATATCTCGTTTGACATACTTTCGGGCTTTTGCAAGTTGGGTAAAAAAGGATTATGAATCCATGAATTCAGCTTCATTTTTGTATTATGTTCTTCGGGAAAATACTTTACAAAAGATGCGCGCATCGAAGTGAGATATTGGACCAATTCTTCAAACACATCATCTTGAAACATTTCCGAGTCGTTATCGCTAACAAACTCACTGAGTGACGTAAAGCTTTCTATTTCTCTCTTACCAACGCAAATAATCCAAAAATCTAATTTTCTTTTGAAGGCAGTTATTTTGTTATAGGCCTGGAACACTGTTGTCTGTTTACCTTGCAATGATAAATTCAATTCGTTCAGTTTTTGAAAGATATCCGCCATAAAAGACAATCGGAACAACCAAGTTTTATCATACAAACGGTCTTTCAAATTAAAAGAAACTGTATCTGCTGAAAGAAACATTTGTAACTCGGCTCTAAGTTCAAATAGCCTTGTTAAAGTTTTACCCCGAGACAGCCATCGCACTTCTGTATGGAGCAGCAGTGTTTTATGTTTGCTGCCATAATCTTCACACAATAATGAGAACAATCGGGATTGTAGTGGTCGTGATTTGATAAATTTAATTATTTTTACCGCTTCATCCATAACTAATTTTAGATTTGACGGCATTTGCTTCATCGCAAGTGCTTGTCTATGCAGAATACAATGGCTGGAACTACAATTAGGCGCTTTACTTTTTATTCGTGATACTGCTCCTGCTGTTTTACCTGTCATCGCCTTGGCCCCATCTGTACAAATGTCAATGCAATCGTTCCAACTAAGATTATTTTCTTTAAAAAATATGTTTATTTTATTAAAAATTTCTTCCCCGGTATTGTTTGTGGGCAGCGGTGAACACATAAGCATGTCTTCTTCAAAAGAACGTTCATATGGATATCTCACGATAACCAGCAAGATAGCCAGACCAGTGACATCAGTTGACTCATCCATTTGCAAGGCGAATCGTGTTTTTTGTAGACGTGCAACTAGTTCTTGTTTGACGTAGCTTGCCAGATCATGGATTCGCCGTGAAACAGTATCGTTTGATAGCGGTACAGTAGAAAGATGCTTTGCAGATTTTTCATCGAGCATACATTTTGTTATGTCTAACACACATGGCTTTATTAAATTCTCAGCGATAGTGTGCGCTTCACCTGCTTGTGCAATGCGATAGCTAACTAAATATGATGCCTCCGTGGCCTTTTCATTGATAGTTTGTGTTACATGCATCATATTTTTTTGACTTTCTCATAACTGTTCTTTTTTACGAACAAAAAATTCTTTATTCTTGTCTTTAGACACGGGGTGTACAGTTTCTAAATGTCTGCGTAATTTGGCAGGTGCCATGGAACTATTAGGAAGCAGTTTACTACATAACATGCAGAGAGGTGAGCCGTTGGAATCAACAAATCCGAAACTGATATATGATTCATCATACTTCCTTTTTTTCGTCTTTGAAACCGTGGAGCTTGACGTCGTGGCATCATCGTCTGGATCGGTAATTGCTGTATTCTCCGCGCGTACTGCTTTTGAACATTCAGCGTCATTAGAAGATGTCGTTGCAACACGTTTAACACCTTTAAGCCAACGTTCCATTCTTCTTTATTAATAATGTTACACGTCAGGATGGTAGGGTCAAAATAATGCACAATCGTTACTGCGTTTATGAGACAAAGTTTAGTCCAAAGAAGAAATGTACAAAACTGATACAATCAGAATACAGCGGGCAGTAGAACTTACAAGAAGGCAGCAGGCTAGCCAGCTTGTAAGTAGGTAGGTACGAACTTATCGCTCCGAACGCTAATCGTCAACTGACTGACGAGGCGCGACTTTTTTTATATAATAGCGCTTTTATACTTAGTCCTAGACTCGAACTCGAACATTCTCAAAAATACTCGAGTCGGCGCCTTTGATAAACAAAAAGCGGAAATAAAAATATAAATACAAAAAAATGCGTTGTAAACAATCTCGACTTTATGCTTTTGAAGATAGAGCCGAAAGTCGCTTGTTCACAACTATAGCGTCTAATTCAGAGGCGGCTTTTATCAAAGGGACTGCGCGCTCACAAGTATACGCGCGGCGGGCGGATTCAAAACGTTCGACCAGTGACCAGAGAGAGGTGTTTTGTTTTTTTTTTCTAAATTCTTGCGGAACCCCTACAGGGGTATCGCGGAACCCTAGGGTTCCGCGGAACACACTTAGAGTACCGCTGGTCTACATGTATGTCCGCTGAAACTGTCAGCATATCGTGTTACGGACAGCGATGTTACGAAAAACCAACCGCGGGTAGTTCGAGAAAACACCCGCCGCTCAAGACGATGACAACCCAACGATTTAAGAAGCTAAGCTACGACAACCGCATACTTCAGTCTGCTCGTGACCACGGCCAATGCAACTTGGCCGAAACGTCGAGGTTAGTTAAAATGTTTGTTTTGTTTTGATTTTATTGTGCGCGAAAAGTCCCGTAAATATAGTTCAACACTCATGTGATTACCCATACCCTTCGCGCCAGAATACAGCAATGCAAGCAGCTGCATGCAGCTGTGCTAATACTTACCCAGACAAGCTCTTTCACAAGAACCTCGACTACAACTGAACTGCTATTTAATTCTACTTATTTTATACTTCATGAGCCTAAACCCTATAACCCACCTAATGCTAAATGTTGTCCTGTTTACTAATCGTACAATGAAGAGGTGTGAGGAAACATCGTCAAATTCTATAAGCGAGTCGATAGCAATCAAAACGATTATTAATGATAGACCGTCCCGGGTCCGAGCCGAGGCAGTCGAGGCACGGACGAGACACCAACGCCATGCCATATAATATATACTAACGACATGAAGCGACACTTAAGCATGTGTGCTCGTAGAATTGCTCGCGGCTATGTGTGGGGGTCGGGGCGAGCGCGGGGGCCGTGCGCGGTGCGCGGCGTGTGGAACGGGCAGTCTCTCGGCTTCAGCCAAGGCCTATTGCATTCACGCGCTCGCTCAAGGTCACCGGCGACCGAGCTCACACGTACACGGAGTGCCTTGGCTGGGGCAGCCGAGAGACTGCCCGTTCCACACGCCGCGCACTAAAGGTGTTCACAACGGCTACATATCAAAGACGCGTTGTAACGACATGCTATATGTATAGCGCATAATATTTTTTATGCTATAATATAGCATACAGCACTCGTTAGAAATCTCAGTCCGCTTTCGGGGTTAGGCGCGGCGCTCGAAACGCTACGAGTATGTGCGCGTTATTATATTCATTATCAGAAATGTGCGAGTGCGAGCACGAGCGCATAGGTGAACCACAGTCTGCGTTGTAGCTCCTTGACTTGCTATATAGCAGGCTGCGTTAGTTAATGTAATGTAAGCCGCCTGTTATTGAAATGATAATGAATATCAAGTCAGCAAAAGTTACGCCGCCGAGTCTCGAATTGCAACGTGCGTTAGAAAATAGACCTTATTACAATCTTCTTATATTCTATACTTGATCGTATGGCACAACCTAGCAACAAATATCTCGACTCAATATCGTAAACAAGACGACGAAAAATTTATAGCAGATAGCAGGTACTAGTGTTAAGGAAATAATAGTATGCGCCTGCTTTTTGTATATAGTAGGTTATATTTTCTGCTACCTAATATAACGAACATCTTTACCGCGCACTGCGCACGGTCCCCGCGCTCGCCCCGACCCGCACACATAGCCGCGAGCAGTTTTACGAGCACACATGCTTAAGTGTCGCTTCTTGTCGTTAGTATATATTCTATGGTGCCGGGTCCGAGCCGAGGCAGTCGAAGCACGGACGAGACACCGATGCCATGCGCCATAATGCTGATCTACGCTGAGTAAAATGTATATGTACTAGTTCATATTGCCTTGACCATATTGCCTTGTTCATATTGACTGCCTCGTTGGTCTAGTGGTCGCAAGCGCGACTGCTGAGCGTGGGGTCCTGGGTTCGATTCCCGGGTCGGACAAAGTGTTCTTGGGTTTTTTCATTAGGAAATTCTCAGTAGCAGCCCGCAGTATGGATTTGTGCCCGGTTAATGGCAATATGCTCGCCCCCTATTACATGGGACTATAACATAACTGGCGAAATGTGGGTGTACTATACACCTCTGCCTACCCCTTCGGGGAAATACAGGCGTGATGTTATGTTATGTGTTAGTTCTTATTGCACCGAGCAGATAAGTCTCCGCAGTCTCTTTGTGTTTTTTATGTTTATTGGTCGTCCGTGCTTCGGCTCGGACTTGGCACGGTCTAGCATACCTGAATAATCCCTGAATCATATGAGCCCAGAACTTAGCTATGAGTACTATGACTGTATTATCAGAAGCATCCGTCAATTTATCCAGCAAGCTAGAGGTCAGGCGTATTTAGTATTTACTGGAACAGGTTTTAAGACTAGGTTTCACTCAAGACGTCTCAAGACTAGGTATGTGATTGGCGTCCAAAGGCGTATCGAGTATTTAGAAGTATTGACGACTTTGGCTAGTCGTATACTCCATAACGCACACAAACTTACTAATCCAACGGACTCGCTTGACTCGGACGTGCTGAGAGACGCGAACGGAGACGCGTTCGTCGGATGCATGTGTGAGTGAGGTGGAATCCGACCGATATTCGACCCTGTAACTCAATGATAAAGACTATTTATTTTTGATTACGTTATTTTTGATTATTTATGTACCTATTTGTGAACCTAGTGTTTTTATGAATTAAAAGAAATTGAATGAAATATTAACTTTAAAAAGCTAACAATCATAAGCCTTATCATATTATGTACCTATTATGTAGAAAGAAATTGTTCAATTTCGAAATCATTTAATTTATTATGTCTTGTTTTTTACATTTCAATAAAATAAAATAAATTCAATGGGTTATGTTATTATTGCCAGAACATTGTCTAGAGACTAGAATGAAAGCTTAGACTATGAAAACGTCTTCACGGGTACCACTAGACGCATACTTCTAAATACTCGTGGAACTAGTTTTTGGAACACGTATTTCCACGTACTCGTACTCGTAAGACTCAGTACGTATTTTGCCTAGTACGACTCACCTCTACAGCAAGCAGGTATTAAATCGCTTAAGTGTTTCATTGTTTGCGGAACAGCACCACATTACTCTTAATTGTACCTGAACAGGTTCTCCTTGCTCAGCCAACATTGTCATGGTTACCTTACCACACATTTTCCAAAGGTATTTGAGATCGTCACTGTATGGAAAATGCTGATGACTTTTTGGAGCAATCTAAATACAAATTGGAACAAATGTTTGCGAACACTGCTGTACTGCTAGTCATGGATATTGAATAGGATTTTTATTTATAAATATTTGTAAAAGAATACAGCTTCTTTTTCGTGAAAATGCACAGCGAATCGGCTCTTCATTGAAAGCGCAATATTTCTTTTGTCAATGGCCTTTTGAGTTCGATTATTTTTGTGGCCGACTCTATCCATATAAAAAGTGCTTTAGCTTAGTTTATTTGTGGTAGATAGATATTATGTTGTTCGTTATTCAGATCACTAATTACGCTACGAAGTTCCAAATTCTTGTCAGGTACATTTATTTTTATTTACTCATGCTGACAGACAAACTAAAAAATATAGAAGAAGTGCTGCGAATAATCATAGTGAAGCCAAATAAACCAAGCTCTTTCGTGTACAACCAGACAAATGTACTGAGAGGAGTGAGCACGGCTTTAGGTGCACGTGTGTGCGTGAGCGCTGGTTGTACACGAAGGAGCTTAGTTTTTTTGGCTTGACTAAATTGTTCGCAGTACTTTGTCTATATTTTATACTATGTCTGTGCCCATGTTATGAAATTTAAATTTTACTAGTCTTTTTCAAAAGTTTATTTCTCTCTATTTCTAATTAAGTCTTGAAAAACACGTAGCCATTGTCTAAAAAGAGCATGAAACTACAAATACAGCACAAAGACTATAAATAACTAAGCTCAGATGAAAATAGGCAGAAGAAACTCCATAAAAATAAAACAGCGATGTAATCAAAACTCGACGCTTGAATGGTAAAATTGTTAATATCGCTAAATCAGCGTTTTTTCGCCAAGTACCCACTTTATTTTGACCTTTCTTACTGCTAAGTCTGACTTGTTTTCTAAGGAACTTAAGAGGCGTCGCAGGTCAGCTTAGAGTGGCGAGTCTGTATCAATTTATCTTTGCCCAAACTTGCAAAGCTGAGGTAAGTGACGCTGAAAAATTAACTATTGACTTCGGTCCTGATGTACAGCCTTTGTGACGGAGTATTTTTTGCAACTTTTTTTAAAATAAAACAACCTCTTCGTTTTTATTCTAACATGTTACACGTAAAAGGTCGTATACCTTACATCGAATGCTGAATAATTGTTTCAAAGTAAATCTTACACAGCTAATAATGGAAATGTTATCATTATTTGTGGAAAAAAAATTCGCTCACGAGCAGGATTCGAACCTGCGACCCCGGTTCAGTACACCAGTACTTTAGCCGCTAAGCTACCGTCCATGAATCCACCAATGTGATGTGGCTGACGTCATCGAAAGACGTAAGTGGAAGTTAAATTCGATGCCATGAGAAAAGTTCACGGTAGCTGAGCGGCAGCACTGGTGTACTGAACTAGGAGTCGTAGGTTCGAATCCTACTTGTGAGCATATTTTTCTATCCACAATTTATATCTTAAGAATATTATGTTCAACGACATCTTAATGATAGCAATGACCATAAAAATAACAGCAAATATTTTATTAAAAACAAAAGAAAACACACCAACTTTTTATATTTTCTTTTTTATATTCAGACAACGCGACAAGATTTTCGTAGACCAAGTGATTACGATGTTGTAAATATTAAAAGGGTTCGTCTCAAGCTTTTTGAAAAGTTTTAAAAACTTCGACACTTCACCGCGGTGACTTTAACAAGTACATTGCTGATTAGACACTTTGTGTGACTGTTAAACAAGTACATTGCTGATTAGACACTTTGTGTGACTGTTAAACAAGTACATTGCTGATTAGACACTTTGTGTGACTGTTAAACAAGTACATTGCTGATTAGACACTTTGTGTGACTGTTAAACAAGTACATTGCTGATTAGACACTTTGTGTGACTGTTAAACAAGTACATTGCTGATTAGACACTTTGTGTGACTGTTAAACAAGTACATTGCTGATTAGACACTTTGTGTGACTGTTAAACAAGTACATTGCTGATTAGACACTTTGTGTGACTGTTAAACAAGTACATTGCTGATTAGACACTTTGTGTGACTGTTAAACAAGTACATTGCTGATTAGACACTTTGTGTGACTGTTAAACAAGTACATTGCTGATTAGACACTTTGTGTGACTGTTAAACAAGTACATTGCTGATTAGACACTTTGTGTGACTGTTAAACAAGTACATTGCTGATTAGACACTTTGTGTGACTGTTAAACAAGTACATTGCTGATTAGACACTTTGTGTGACTGTTAAACAAGTACATTGCTGATTAGACACTTTGTGTGACTGTTAAACAAGTACATTGCTGATTAGACACTTTGTGTGACTGTTAAACAAGTACATTGCTGATTAGACACTTTGTGTGACTGTTAAACAAGTACATTGCTGATTAGACACTTTGTGTGACTGTTAAACAAGTACATTGCTGATTAGACACTTTGTGTGACTGTTAAACAAGTACATTGCTGATTAGACACTTTGTGTGACTGTTAAAGTCGAAGTCAAAAGTTTTTATTTCGAATAAGCACTTACATGCACTTTCAAAACGTTAATTATGAATCTACAACATGTTCATCTGTATTCGTGCCATGTTTAAGGAGGTGACTACACCACTGATACTGAACACGGATCAATAAAAAATAGGTATTTAAACAAATTTTCATTTGTTTAAATACCTATTTGTAAACAAACAAATTCCCCTCGTGTGTCGCGTACGACACTAAAACGATGCCTGCGAGACCACCAAAAAAAATTGCAGGTATTTCCACCCTTTGACAATGCCGCCGATGACTTTTTTTCAGAGTCATTCGGGATTTATTGTCAAACCCTCGCTATGTTTCTAACTGAAATGTGGGTATTAAATAATCGTAGAATTTGTTAAGCATATTATTTATCATTTGTTCATAACAATAACGGTACTTACACTGTTAACACGACAAGAAGATGTTACCAGTCACAGATGTTATGTACCTAGTCTATGTGTTGTCTGCCAACTAATCCGTCTTCATATAACAGTGCGACTAATACATTAGCGACACAGCCTCCATCAATATTGTATCCCACTTAGCACTCGCAAGGCAGTATATAATTGGCACGATATGCTAGTGTCGTAGCAAAGATCATGAGCGCCCAGAGGAAGATATGAATTTTGCGACCGCACGTCAGTGGCAACAGTTTGAATTTGACAGCGTCTTTATTTCGTAAATAGTAAGGGGTTTGTCTAATTCAAGTATTTGTATTACCAGCAGTCTCGTGTTGTCAACTGCGCTAGTTTAGTGCGATTAAAATGTGCGGGCGTGCGTTGGGCGTTGTTATTATTCGTACAATAATCTGAGGAAACTGTTTCTGGATATTGTGTTACCTATTTGTATACTTGTGTTTGTTACTATATCTCTTGGTTTCCCAAACATAAAGTAAAAAAATAATTGTGTCGTGCACAAGAGAATCAGCATCAATATACTAATCCACAAATGTCAAAAAGTAGATAAAACTATATGGTATAATAAGATGTATCTTATTATACCATGGTAAAACTAAAGTATGTATCAAACATCTTAGTCAAAGTTAACAAACATACTATACAACGTGTATCAGAAATGCGTGGTCATATTTGAAGAGCTCATTCAGGGCATAGTATAGAACAACTTTTACTATGGGACCAGCCCTGAAAACGCGAAAAAAAAATCAGCTGATACCTACTAAATCATCGATGTCGTTCAACAAAATCTAAGGATCAGCTGATTTTTTTTTCGCGATTTCAGGGTTGGTTCCATAGTAAAAGTTGATCGATAGCCTGATCCCCTGAATAAGCTCTTCAAATATGACCACGCATTTCTGATACACGTTGTATATTAGTTTTTAGTGGTTTGGTACATTTTTGCATAACGAGGTATGTATCTATCAGTTAGGCGGCCATTTGTAAATCGTAGTTATAGCCTTGTAACTTCAGTTCGTAATGATTTAATAAGCATACCTATTATTGCCTGCTGCGTTCACGTGCAGTTTGTTGGAAAGTGCTATGGATACACGCTTACAACTTAAATACCAAATTATGAGTTTTGCTGTTAATGCTTTTAAAATTATTATTCTGATGCAATTTATCAAAGTCGTCTTCTTTGTCCGGTGGTTGATATGTTGACATTCAACGTGAACTCTCGAAGACAATTTAAGTTATTTTCATTATTTGCGTACAAATTACGACCGCAAGTTAGTTGAAAGTGATAATAAACTGTTATTAAAGCGATATTTAGATAAACATTCGATCAAAAGTGAGTGAAATAAACATTATAACACGAATTACAAAAATCACTAAATCATCGTGTGGCGAGTGAATGGTTGAACTATACCACAGCAGTGCGCGCAATTCGCACCGTTCGGCACGCAGCACAAGGACGGCTTTGGTGTGCGCTACCTTGCAGTGAAACGGACGGTCACTTGCGTCATTGATAAGCCAACGCGGACGGTTCAACGTATTCTACCTACAGAGTGTTGCCTCAGGGAGTACCTATTGCAATATAGTGAAACAAAATATAGTAATTTTTTTATACCTTAATTATTATTTTTTGTCTGTATGTTATACATTGTTTATATATAAAGAATATCGCTTTGGAGATTAAGACACAATATATTATAGTTAACTACGAGTGTCTGTGTTCACGTACTTGATAGCCATATATAAAAATACGAGAAGTACAAAACAAGAAATCACAATGGAACGTACTCCACCAAAGCAATTGTCTGCTCTGAGCCTTTCTGGTACAGATCAAGAATCAGACAATAACATCACAAGCCGAAGATGTAAAAGGAGGCGAAGTCCTGAGCTTGAAATAGAAAGTACACTGAACAGATTCAAATCAGACATAAACAACCACATTACTAACTTATTTTCCACTTTGAAAGCAGACCAAGATGAAAAATTTGCCTCACTGATATCCAACATAAAAACAATTACAGAGGAAATCAAAGAAATTAAGGTAACAAACATTGAGACAGCGAAAACGATCGATACTTTAACTGTAAATTATGAAAAAGTGTGTCTGCAAACACAAACTATAGAAAGAAAATGTGAAAACTACGACTCTAAAATAATTCAGTTGGAGGGAATTATACAAGATTTGCAACGTCAAACTTGCACCTATAAACTTGAGATTAGGAACATTCCATCAATGCAAAAAGAAACACAGGAAGAACTTTATGACACGATCGGCAAGCTGTTTGCTAAGATAAATGTTGCCCTGGCCCCGTTTGACTTACGTGATTTTCATCGTTTACCGAGTAAACCGGGTGTACCCAGGCCTATAGTGATTGAAGTATCTTCAATAACAACAAAAAATAATATACTACAGGGATTGAGGAAGTATAATAAAACTAATGAAGAAAAATTCAATACTAGTAACCTAAACATTGAAGGTATATCAAAACCAATATATATATCGGAATATTTGACTAGCTATGGAAAATCCTTGTTTTTTCGTGCCCGAGAATTCGCTAAGCGTAACAACTATACCTTCTGTTGGGCAGCGTATGGACATATCTACCTGCGTAAAGAAGATGGAGCAAGCCGTATCAGAGTTACTTCGGAACAAATGCTTGAAAAATTGGTGTTTGAACAACCCCCAAAGTACAATAATGAGGAAAATGTGCATAATTCCTTGTAATATTATTCAGATTAATCTTAAGTATTTCTTTTTTGTTTTGTTATTCATAAATTGTTTAAATTTAGTATTTTTAGGCCTACAATGTATTGAAATGCTTATCATTGTTTACACGACATTCATACTTTCACATAAACGAACAACATCTTTAAAACATTTTCAATACATCAACAATACACAAATTACAAAATACACTTGCCTATCGCATAATTGTCATCACACCTCTCGTACCTCAACTGTCGTAAGAGTTTACATCGAGAGATTCAGGACCGCGTATATCTTAGGTTTCGGATATCGTGCCGACTATGTCATACAAAAATTTATAGTATATTATTATTGTCTACT
The DNA here is from genome assembly GCA_949699075.1 of Asteroscopus sphinx. Taxonomy (NCBI): domain Eukaryota; kingdom Metazoa; phylum Arthropoda; class Insecta; order Lepidoptera; family Noctuidae; genus Asteroscopus; species Asteroscopus sphinx. The sequence goes on along the minus strand of OX453022.1, from coordinate 10,291,198 downwards.
TCAAAATTATAATTTAAAATGAACGATAATATAATAGAACTTTACAAAGACACAGACTCGGTATCGGTATCTGAATCCTATATCTGCGACCCAGAGGAGTGTGTACACTATCTACCCAGCAATAAAAGCCAACTTAAAATAATTACCCAAAACATTAGAAGCGTTTCAAAAAATCTGGAAGAGTTTCAAATATTTCTCAGTCGTGTGGATATGGATCCTGATGTTATTATACTGACAGAGTGCTGGTTGTCAAAATCCTATACACCTCCAGAAATAACTGATTATTTGGTATACCACACAGTAAATAATCCTCTGCAAAACGATGGTGTTACTGTCTATATAAGGAGTAGTATAAGAGCAACAGTCTATGAACCTTCTTTTAAAGAGGCAAATTGTTTGGTTTCGATATTAAATAATTCCATCGCTATTGTATCCATATATCGCTCGCCGTCCTTTAATAATACTGGCGTTTTTCTGCAGCACCTGGAGAACACTCTAGAAGAAGTAAGTAAATATAAAAATATATTGGTACTGGGTGACATAAATATTAATATAATCAGAGACTCTTCTGATCGTAGAGCAGGTGACTACATTGACTTGTTAGCCTCTCATGGGCTTCTCCCAGCACATACTTTCCCCACGAGGCAAATGAACTGTATTGATCACGCGTTCATTAAAGCTGAACATGATGCTGTAGCAATGATTATTAAGAACAGTCTGACAGATCATGATGCAGTAGCCCTTATCTTGAAAAATGGTAAAAATTTACATAAATCTAACTATACATATTCTAAATTAAATTTTGATAAAATTTCACAAGATTTAGCTTCAAAAAATTTTTCGTCAGTTATGGAATCTGAGTGCAGCAATTCAGCCACAAATGCATTTATAGACGCATTACAAAAAGTTATTAAAAAACACACTAAAACCATTAAATACATCAGGAAAAAAATTCCCATCAAACCGTGGGTAACACCAGGCATTTTGCGCTGTCTTCGTCACCGAGATAAACTGCATAAGAAACTTCGTATATCTCCCACAGACATAATTCTAATAACTACATACAAACGCTACAGAAACTTTTGTACAAATCTTTTACGTAAACTCAAGAACGCTTATGAGAAAAACGAATTGGATAAAGCTGGTAAAGACACAAAAAAAACATGGCAAGTGATTGGTAAAATAACTAATTATAAACGTAAAAAGGTCCTTACTGAAGACCTTATTCAAGGTTCCCAAAATCCTTTGTCTGATTTAGAAAATGCTAATAATTTTTTTACCAACATTGGCAAACAATTAGCAGACAAAATTAAAACAAACTGCAGTATTCATCTTCCAGATACAGATACACCAAGTAGACCTAATTCCTTCGGCTTTATTGAAACTACTGAACTAGAAGTCTTAACTATTATCAATGGCTTAAAATCCGACTGTTCTACTGGCTGGGACGAGATTCCATCACGAATTATTAAACAAAATAAACAATATCTTATCGCCCCATTGACACATATATGTAATCTTACTTTCTCTACGGCGGTTTTCCCCAAAGCCCTTAAAAAGTCAGTCATATTGCCGATTCATAAGAATGGTGATAAATCATTAATTACAAATTACAGACCTATATCCATACTACCGGCTATTTCTAAAATTATTGAAAGATTAATAAACAATAGGCTGGTTTCCTATCTGGAAAAATATAACTTACTAGCTAGTAATCAGCACGGTTTTCGTAGGGGTAGATCTACTTCTGATGCAGTGTCAAACTTGAACGAGTATATTGTCAATGCGCTAGATCAAGGGAAGAAATGCATGGCAATATTCTTAGACTTGGCTAAAGCGTTCGACACTGTATCAATTCCACTCCTACTAAGAAAACTTGAACAGCTTGGCATACGGGATAGGCAGCTTGATTTGTTCCGTAGTTACCTTAGTGAAAGAGATCAATGTGTCAAGATAGGTAACTACACTAGTTCTGATCAACCGGTATCATGGGGTGTGCCTCAAGGCAGCATTCTTGGTCCTACGCTTTTTTTAACTTACATAAATGATGTTTGTCTGACCAAATTTGATAGCGGTAAATTGATATCTTTTGCTGACGACACGGTTTTGTTATTCAAAGGACAGTGTTGGGAAGAAGTCTTTAGGATCGCCCAAGAAGGCTTTAATAAAATAACTTTAGCACTGACTAAAAACTTATTAACTGTTAACCCAACCAAAACTAAATATATGACCTTCTCTTTGAGAAAAAAGAACATGCCTAATATAACGTACCGTGCTATAATATCACACTCTATGGATTGCCTGGACATACCGAAGTCCTCATGCTCATGTACAGTGCTAGAACGTTGTCAAGAAATTAATACTTGGGAATAGTAATTGACTCACAACTAACCTACAAGCCCCATATTGATATTTTAGTTACAAGGATGCGAAAACTGATAGCAATATTTAAAAAAATACGTCATGCAGCTACTTTACAACACTTGCTTACAGTATATTACGCCTTATGCTATTCCATTGTAACATACTGTATCACAATTTGGGGAGGAGCTTGTACAACTCACATTTTGCCATTAGAAAGGGCTCAGAGAGCAATATTAAAAGTCGCTCATGGAAGGCCATTCAGGTATTGTACCTCACAACTATATACTGATTGGCAAGTTTTGACTGTCCGTCAAATTTTTATTAGTCAGGTGTTTGTCCTGCAACATCGAAAGATCCCATACTATGCAGAGACACAGCATAATAAAAGGCGGAAAGGTTATGTTGCTATACAGGATGCGGTCAAAACATCTTTCGCGCAAAAACACACCAAATTTCTAAATGTTTACCTTTACAATAAAATTAATCGTCTAACTCCTATGTTTCAGTTATCTGTAAATGAATGTAAGAAAAAAATAAAAACAATCTTACTTAAATTAAACTACACGGATACAGAGAACCTCTTACTTATACCTTCATAATTATACCTACAAAACGATAATTAGTAACATCAATAACGTAATGATAGTTAGTTGTGCCATCAATCTATTCTCGTAATTACAAACACAAGTACACAAACATATACCTTTTATTGTCTGTCTTTCCCTGCCCCCGTCGATCTCGTAACCCCAGAAGTGCCCGGTGAGTAGTGTTCTCGCGCCTCTTGGGACCGAGGGTCTTGGCTTCACCGCCCGGACCGCGAGGAAGAAAACCTCTATAAAAAATTACGGGTAGGGCCTGCGAGCAGCAGACTCGGGGTAGTCTGCTGCCCGACCAGCAGCTGGCATAGCTGGCACAGCCGGCGTAGTTGGCGCAGCTGGTAAAGGCCCATGAGGTGAAGTGGCGTGCAGTGTTCCGTGTGTGCCACCTAGGAGGGTGCGGCCGACGTTAGGCCGCACGGGGAGAAGGGGCTCGCCTGATTGTGGCGGGCCAGGACCTGTCGGGGGTGGTTGTGTGAATACTCACGGGTTCCCACGCCCCCGGCTAAGGTAGTTGAAGGAACACCGTGGTGGTTTTAGTCAGTAAGAGTCCGACACTGGCTCCGCCTACCACGGGCGGAGTGCGTCATGGACGCACTCCGCCCGGGGTAGGCTAGGTAGGATACAGATAGGATAGGGTAGGATTTCCCCACGGCAAAAAAAAAAAAAAAAAAAGGATCGAGAGTAGTCGTTCACACTACTTTTAAACTAAAACTAAAAGTTTCAAACGAGCGATGCGACGCTGAGTGCAAGAATAATGCCTACGAAGGTAAACATAACACATCATATCTTTTGGAAAAATCCGCGGGAGAGGGAGTGGCGAGCAGAGCGCGTCGATTAGAATAAGTATGACAACAAAAATTGCCAATATTTTCTACAATAATTTATGAAAATAAATAACTAATTGCCATATCAATTTATTACTATAAAAAGTAGTTGGGATGTCTTAGGTTTTGAGTTTAAATAACACTTTGTATACAATAGGTAACAAAAACCTTGTTGTTCCTGTGAGCTACGTTATCGGAATCAATATTCATGCGTAAGGACACAACTCATTTGGAAAAACTCTTTAATAAAAATAATATAATCAAATATTAAATAAATACAATAAATAAATAAATATTTTTTGGGACATTTTACACATCGCCATCTAGTACCAAACTAAGCAGAGCTTGTGGTATGGGTACTAGACAATGGATATAATACTTATATACTTTTTTTTTGTAAATACATACTTATAATACATAAGAAACAACCAGACCAACACAAACACTCATGTTCATCACACAAATATTTGTGTCCTGTGGGAATCGAACCCAAGACCTTGTGATCAGCAGTCCGACACTCGAACCACTAGACCACAGAGGTGGTCAAATCATTATTAATTATGAATTGAAAATGATTATATCACTCAAAACTTATATTATATATCAAAAATTATTTTTCATCCCCCCATCTCGGAAAGAGTAAATTTGCTCTTCGATATCTGAGTGCAAAAGCCGTTTTTATCCCCTAGAGCAGCGGTTCTCAAACTTTTTTGGTCACGGAACCCTTTTGACAAGCAAAATACTTGACGGAACCCTACAATAAAACAATAGTTTTTAAAAGTGTATTCTTTATTATATAAGCATAATAAAAGTACAATGTAACAGTTACTAATTATTACTTACTTTAACCACATGCCAAGTACAATAATAGAAGATATTAAAAATGAAAAAATCTTAACTAATGGGAGGTATGAAACTGTTTTTTATTTTTCATCAATTGGTTGATATCAGGTTTGATAGAAGACATTTGAAGTCTCATATCAGGTTCGGCGTCCAGTCTATTGCGATATTTTGTTTTCGTGGCTGCATAGGTTGAGAATCCTGTTTCGCACAAATATGTTGTTGGGAACGGGAGAAGAATATTCAGAGCCATTCTGCCAAGCATTGGATATTCATCACGGATTCTGCACCAAAAATCGTTGAGAGGCGTCGTTTTGAACAGTGACTCCATACTTGTGTCTGATGACATTTCTAAAAGAGATTCATATATCTCGTTTGACATACTTTCGGGCTTTTGCAAGTTGGGTAAAAAAGGATTATGAATCCATGAATTCAGCTTCATTTTTGTATTATGTTCTTCGGGAAAATACTTTACAAAAGATGCGCGCATCGAAGTGAGATATTGGACCAATTCTTCAAACACATCATCTTGAAACATTTCCGAGTCGTTATCGCTAACAAACTCACTGAGTGACGTAAAGCTTTCTATTTCTCTCTTACCAACGCAAATAATCCAAAAATCTAATTTTCTTTTGAAGGCAGTTATTTTGTTATAGGCCTGGAACACTGTTGTCTGTTTACCTTGCAATGATAAATTCAATTCGTTCAGTTTTTGAAAGATATCCGCCATAAAAGACAATCGGAACAACCAAGTTTTATCATACAAACGGTCTTTCAAATTAAAAGAAACTGTATCTGCTGAAAGAAACATTTGTAACTCGGCTCTAAGTTCAAATAGCCTTGTTAAAGTTTTACCCCGAGACAGCCATCGCACTTCTGTATGGAGCAGCAGTGTTTTATGTTTGCTGCCATAATCTTCACACAATAATGAGAACAATCGGGATTGTAGTGGTCGTGATTTGATAAATTTAATTATTTTTACCGCTTCATCCATAACTAATTTTAGATTTGACGGCATTTGCTTCATCGCAAGTGCTTGTCTATGCAGAATACAATGGCTGGAACTACAATTAGGCGCTTTACTTTTTATTCGTGATACTGCTCCTGCTGTTTTACCTGTCATCGCCTTGGCCCCATCTGTACAAATGTCAATGCAATCGTTCCAACTAAGATTATTTTCTTTAAAAAATATGTTTATTTTATTAAAAATTTCTTCCCCGGTATTGTTTGTGGGCAGCGGTGAACACATAAGCATGTCTTCTTCAAAAGAACGTTCATATGGATATCTCACGATAACCAGCAAGATAGCCAGACCAGTGACATCAGTTGACTCATCCATTTGCAAGGCGAATCGTGTTTTTTGTAGACGTGCAACTAGTTCTTGTTTGACGTAGCTTGCCAGATCATGGATTCGCCGTGAAACAGTATCGTTTGATAGCGGTACAGTAGAAAGATGCTTTGCAGATTTTTCATCGAGCATACATTTTGTTGTCTAACACACATGGCTTTATTAAATTCTCAGCGATAGTGTGCGCTTCACCTGCTTGTGCAATGCGATAGCTAACTAAATATGATGCCTCCGTGGCCTTTTCATTGATAGTTTGTGTTACATGCATCATATTTTTTTGACTTTCCAATAACTGTTCTTTTTTACGAACAAAAAATTCTTTATTCTTGTCTTTAGACTCGGGGTGTACAGTTTCTAAATGTCTGCGTAATTTGGCAGGTGCCATGGAACTATTAGGAAGCAGTTTACTACATAACATGCAGAGAGGTGAGCCGTTGGAATCAACAAATCCGAAACTGATATATGATTCATCATACTTCCTTTTTTTCGTCTTTGAAACCGTGGAGCTTGACGTCGTGGCATCATCGTCTGGATCGGTAATTGCTGTATTCTCCGCGCGTACTGCTTTTGAACATTCAGCGTCATTAGAAGATGTCGTTGCAACACGTTTAACACCTTTAAGCCAACGTTCCATTCTTCTTTATTAATAATGTTACACGTCAGGATGGTAGGGTCAAAATAATGCACAATCGTTACTTCGTTTATGAGACAAAGTTTAGTCCAAAGAAGAAATGTACAAAACTGATACAATCAGAATACAGCGGGCAGTAGAAGTTACAAGAAGGCAGCAGGCTAGCCAGCTTGTAAGTAGGTAGGTACGAACTTATCGCTCCGAACGCTAATCGTCAATTGACTGACGAGGCGCGACTTTTTTTATATAATAGCGCTTTTATACTTAGTCCTAGACTCGAACTCGAACATTCTCAAAAATACTCGAGTCGGCGCCTTTGATAAACAAAAAGCGGAAATAAAAATATAAATACAAAAAAATGCGTTGTAAACAATCTCGACTTTATGCTTTTGAAGATAGAGCCGAAAGTCGCTTGTTCACAACTATAGCGTCTAATTCAGAGGCGGCTTTTATCAAAGGGACTGCGCGCTCACAAGTATACGCGCGGCGGGCGGATTCAAAACGTTCGACCAGTGACCAGAGAGAGGTGTTTTGTTTTTTTTTTCTAAATTCTTGCGGAACCCCTACAGGGGTATCGCGGAACCCTAGGGTTCCGCGGAACACACTTAGAGTACCGCTGCCCTAGAGGATAAAGTAAATTGAATTTAGAACATCGTGTGCACTAGGTTTGTGAATTCAAAACATCATTAAACCTATTTACTTCTCCCTCCATGGTGCCGAATTTATCATGCAACCTTTTTTAATTTGTTAAAAACTCAGACTCGGAACATTCTTGTTGTACTTTTTTTTTATTTGCTTTGCGCGCGCCAGTTTCTTTTCACGTCATATTATTAAAACCTTAGGTTTAAAACAAGAAACTTGAAAACAAGTGAAAAACCTAAAATGCACAGGTCTATTACCCTAAAATGTGTGGTTCTAGCGACGAGGAAGTTTATTTGACGCAAACAGAATTGACTGATACTGTTAATAATGCACAAATGAGCTTTCTCCCTCAACAATCACGCGAGAAGTATTTGAAACAATACGATTTGTTTAACATGTGGCGACTAGATAAAGGAACCAAAACTTTATCAGAAAACGTTTTGCTCAGTTACGCCAAGGGAATCCGATGAATCGGTACAACTATTAAGTATGACAGATAGTTTACCGAAAAACAGTACACAAGTACGTTAGTACTATTACATATTCTGTGACACAAGTCACTAACACCAACATTACAGTACCTAACAAAAATATTACTCTCAACTTAAGTAACTGTAGCAACGTTACTTTAAATTTTTCTTAATTAGGTATACCTAAGTATTATTTGTTATAGTTTAAAGATTATTCTGTAATACTTACCTATCATAATGTAGTAGTTGATACCTAAACTGAAATAAAAGTATCTTGTGATTGTAAATGTTTTTTTTTTGCATTTAGTCATTTCCTCGCTGAGGTGTGATGAAAAGTTACGTGTTGCACTCGAGTGCAAAGATTTTTCACCTTGTGCTCTATGGATTCCCTCGCTTGCTCGGGCATCAAAAATTGAGCACGCGGTTAAAAAGCAACATTGCACTCTTGTATAACAAATAACTATTTATTGATATAATCAATAAAAATAATTTAATTTAATGTTAAATCATTATTAATTGTAAATTGAAAGTGTTATAATCACTTTTAATAATTATTTAATATTTAATTTTATTATTTTTATTGAAGAGTTTTTCCAAATGAGTTGGGTCTTTACGTATGAATATCGATTCTGATAACGTAGCTCACAGGAACAACAGGGTTTTTGTTACATGTTGTATAACCATTCTAATTGCATGAAACCGATATAATTCTTCCTCGAAAAGACACACCACGATACATCTCGCTCCACTAGCGGCTAGTGCATCTAAAAGGCAGCATGAAGTGTCATAGGTATACTCGCATGTAGTATGTAAAGCACTCAGCGTATTTCCCGAGCGTCTGTACTGTCATGGCGTCAGATTGACGGGACACTGCCAGTTGATACACTCTCATCAATTTACATATTGAAGTCGCTGTGTCAGGAAGTTATGTGGAAAATCCTGTATATTATGTACGAAACCTACCTGTATACCATAACTACCCACGATCGGTTCCCATTCTTCTAGTCCATCCAAAGGTTGTCTGGAAGAGATTGCCTTGTGCGATAAGACCGCCATTGTACTTACATAATCTTTGTTTTCGTTTGGTGTACAATAAAGAATACAATAAATGAATACATAAATATAACATTTCACATAGGTGTTATTTCTGTTTACACTTCATTATCATCATCATCATTTCAGCCGAAAGACGTTCACTGCTGGACATAGGCCTGTTTATACTTCCACTGCAGAAAATCGGGCACGTTTATTTGAAACTAGCCTGTGGCCGCGTGGATGTCGTTTATCGCGCATCCCTTGGGAACTGTTCATCTTCCCGGGATAAAAAGAAGCCTATTTGTTAATCCGGATTATGTTCTATCTGTATGCCAAATTTCATTAAAATCCATACAGTAGTTTTTGCGTGAAAGAGTAACAAACATACATTCGTACGTTTTCACAAACTGTCATGTTTATAATATTAGTAGGAAGTAGGATAGGATAGGATAGTAGGATGTTATGGACATTTTCAACGGTACTGGATGGGCCCATTTTTTGCACGCAAGTGTATGTTAGGAGCGAGCAAACGGTCGTCCCACACACGACACAAATATTAAATGTAGGATGTTTGTTTAAAATATACGATTCTAATAGGCATTTTACTAATTGTTTCCACTGTACCCAAAATTATAAAAACACCCACTTTCTTGGCTTATTTATACAGTGGGTTATGGCTTACTTAAAATGCCTAAAGGGTACTCGACCACGACCCACGTAAAGGATAATAGGGTTGCCTAAACTGACAATAAGATTAACATAACTATCAACTACCACACACAGAGGTAACGAGGAAATGCCAAGAGATATAGCAGTCCCTGATTTATTCGCAACATTTAATCACAGGAGCTTATCTCTTTGCCTATTCGTTGCAGTATTCGTAATTTCACCTGTCATCCCTTAAACAGACACAACGTACGTTGAAAACGCTATTCGACGTGATAAAGTAGCTCGATTGCGTGCCACCCCTGAAAAATAGCATCCCATGGTCGTAACGATCGACATTTGTAACTAAATGTTTGCTGGACAGCCCTATGAATTATACTTGTGTAAGTAGGGGTGTACGTTTTATGTGTAATGGTGAAAAATTGTACGATGTATTACGTGCTGTTGTAAGTTGCTGACGAATTACAGTTGTTAGGGGGTTACAATAAATTGTGGTACTTGCAACAGTCAGGGATGGCAGGGATGTTTTTGATCTCTTTTTTTTATGAGCCCCATTGCAGCTGTATGGAAGAAAAAAACATGCTGCGCCGACCCCAAATAAATTGGGATAAGGGCAGGAGGATGATGATTGCAGGGCAAATGCCTCCCTTCCTTTCTTCTACCTATCTTAGTGTTTCGCAATTTCTGGCCGATTCCTTAAGTAGGAGTCCAGCTCATCCCGCCGTCTCCTTCTCGGCCTACCGCATTGTTGTTTTCAGCTGTATGGGATGCAATCTGTTGTAATTTTTGCCCATAGCCCCGCTAGCATGCGGCAGATGTGGCCAGCCCCGTTGTACTTTTAACTCAACAAATTCAAGGAAAATGTAAAACTGAAGTTTTCGGAATAGAAGGAAAACAATAGAAGAAGTTGGCCGAAATGTCGACAATATTTTCATATTTTATTTATTTTAATGGGAAAATTAACATCCTTGGACAAAACGAATGCACTTTAACGTGGAACCTTGGGAATTAACGTTGCCATTCAACGTGCCAACGCTGCTAGTCTTCTGGGCACGCTTCCGGATGACAGTGATGTGGACGAGTTCTTCGACGCCTAAGTGCACTTTTTATAATGTTATTTAATCTAAAGATTTAAATTGTGAAAAGAAAAAATCGCTCACGAGCAGGATTCGAACCTGCGACTCCTGGCTCATTACGCCAGTGCTTTAGCCACTAAGCTACCGTGAACACTGCTAGTGGTATCGAAATTATCCTTCACTATGGTACGTCTTTGGGTGACGTCAGCGATATCTTATTAAGAAACAGCGTTTTCTTAATAAGATATCGTTTTCTTAGTGGCTAAAGCACTGGCGTACTGAGCCAGGAGTCGCAGGTTCGAATCCTGATCGTGAGCGATTTTTTCTTTTCACAATTTAAATCCTTAGATTTCGCTTCGCATGCGTAAATGCGTTAAAAATAATAAAATAATTATTTAATCTATATTTAAAAGAGCATTAAAAGAGCCTTCAAGAGTGACGACATTTAATTAATCGTAAGGCGCACCCTGGGCAGTCAGCCCCGCCACCAACCTGCTGACTGGCTAATCTTTTTCCCACGGCATGAGCTAATAACATTATGTAGCTCATGTCGAAACGATAGAAGATCTGTAGTTTGTACATATTTATATTGTATATAAATGAATGTAGATAAGTAATTTAGTGGTAAGATTTGTATATTATGAATGTATATTTTAAAACTAATTGCATTTTTATAACTAACATGTTTAACTTTTTTTTTTAATTTTTTCAATTTCAATTTCAATGTTTTTTATTTCAAATAAACCTAATTACAGGCACTTTTGAAAGGTCAGGCTCTAGTTGCACGGTTCCAAATTGTGGGTCTTATGGAGAAGAACCGGCAAGAAACTCCATGGATAAACTCTTTTTAAAATAGGTTATTGTTTATTACATCAAATTTATTCAAATAATGTGAGTATAATGTAGGTTAATGTCAGAAATAAACAAGAGTTTAAAAGTGAGTATATTGCCTTTAGAAATAAAAAAAATTAAATAACGTAATACCTAACGTAAACGTTCCTGTTACTAAATTTTAATCCGTCGTTTTTCAGCCCTGCGATTTAATTGTTTTAATATTTGAACGAACTCACTGTAACTAAGCTCCATAAAACAACACTACAAATACGGCAATAATAATTCAAGTCTAGTCATAAACAATTCGTCACCGACCTCAAAAAGCGAAGGAAAACAAACGGAAATTCCAACACATTAATAATAAATTTTGTCATGCATTTAAACTGGCGGTTGTATGAAATTATATGATTTCCATTTCCGGCACCGCAACTATAACATTTTTAAACGTCTGCTGCAGAAATACAGGTATGATAAAAACATTAAGGCATACCACACCATTAGCCGCATGAGGAATGACGCGATCGACGTAATGAGGCCGCATTTGGGCCGCGGGCCGCGTGTGGCCATGTGTCGGGCCGCACGATGTAAACAAAACGGGAAATGCTACAGTTTTATTGTAGTGTAACCCGTGAATGCGGTCTCGGTACTGGTATGATTAATTGACGACTTGCTTGCAAATGTTACGTTTGTTATCGGTACTATATAGGTACATGTTGATTATGTATTGGAGGGTTGAATGCGTTATGATTTTTGTCTAGATAGGTATGTAATTTCTTTACTTTAATATTACCTAAAAAGTAAAGTAGTAAAGTTAAAGTATCATATTATTTTAATTTATTATGCTCTAAATTGTAGGATAATCTTGAAGAAAAAAAAACAGGTAAATTGGTAGGTAACAGCAAACTTTATTTTTATTTTTATAGTATAGGATGGCGAAACGAGCTAAAGGCCCACCTGATGTTAAGCGGTTATATTTGCCCATAACAACTGCAATACCGCCTAGGCTGTTGCCTAAATGGTACCGCAAGTCGGTTCGCCAAACTGAGACATGAAGATGGAATGTCTCATGTGATTGTAATTTCACCGGCACCCGTACCCTTCAGACCGAAACACAGCAATGCAAGCATCACTATTTGGCGGAGAAGTAGGTAAGGTGGTAGTACTTTTTGTCCTGGACGCTAATCGATTAAATAATCCGATCTGAAAAAAAAACCTGTTATGAAGTCGAAATAAGTAGATTAAAGCCTTGTGAGTTGTGACACACTAGGAGCACTTCACCCATTATTGAAGTCCCGCAGTCACTATATGAAAACAGTTGATTGACTGACTGACAGAAAATTGCACAGTCATAACCGCTGAGTCATAATATAATGTAGATAAATACTTTCTAAGGTAGTGTACATTAAAATTTAAAGGGATTACACAGACAAAGTTAGGCATGGAAACTAGAGTCGTTACATTAAAAAAAACATTTATTCACCAAAAAAATCTTACTTCAAACAACTCTTAATGCGTCTCCGTCGATCACCTCTTACAAATGGCGTCGTATCTGCGTTCAGCTCTCAATAGCAGCCTAATGGGAGCCGAGACAGATGAGCGATCCCCCGGGAGAGCCAGGTCCCAGCCGACTGAGGAACGGTGCCAACGTTTTAACTTGCAAATTAAAACGGCACACTTTTGAGGCCTGTTCAGACGGATGTGAAGCTCCGAAGTTTTATTTATGTATGCTTTATACATATACCTTAAAATACAGTACTTTGATGCAAATGGTCACTCAAAGGTCAATGGAGAGGGCTATGCTCGGAGTGTCCCTGCGTGATCGAATCAGAAATGAGGAGATTCGCAGGAGAACGAAAGTGACTGACATAGCCCGAAGAATTGCCAAGCTTAAGTGGTAGTGGGCGGGGCACATTGCTCGCAGAAATGATGGCCGATGGGGCCGTACATTTCTGGAGTGGCGACCGCGTACTGGAAGGCGCAGCGTGGGTAGGCCCCCCACAAGGTGGACCGACGACCTGGTGAAGGTTCCGGGAATCCGCTGGATGCGGAAGGCGCAGGACCGGTCGTTGTGGCGATACTTGGGGGAGGCCTATGTCCAGCAGTGGACGTCTTTCGGCTGAAATGATGATGATGATAATGATACAAATAACGGCCTTATCGCGATCAGCGTTTTCTTCCAGGCAACCTTAGGATGGATAATGGACAAGAACGAAGAACGTTTGTTTTCTGCGAAAATGTATTAGAGGTAAGAAGCAAATGAGTGCTTTGGCGCCTTTTGCTGTAGTACTGAGATTTCCATAGAATCTTATATGTACGACGTTGATGCTATAAACCAGTGGTTCCCAAACTTATTTTGTCTACTGCCCACTTTGAGAATAAATTATTTTTTAGCAACCCCATTTTTTCACCTACTTAAAAACCACTATAACTTCGAATTTAATTAATTAATTATTGTGAGCTATATTAGCGGAGATTAAACATTCATTCTAAACGAGACTTTTACTATAACCCGCAAGAGTTAACTTGAGACCTAAGCGCAGTAGGTAGTACACAACGGCGCTCAGGTCTCAAGTTAACTCTTACGGGCTACACCTGCCAATGAGAATGATTGAAATGCAACTTTATAGTATTCAGACAGAGTATATTTTATTCAAAATAAACAAACATAATCGATTCTTATATAAAAACTAATGTGAAGGATGAATCTGATGCTGTTTAATAAGTTTGTGAAACGGAGCGACCGATTGACATGATTTTTATTTTACTTATTCAATAAAACAGGACAGATATATGAAGGTGTCGAAGAGTCCTCCTAGCTAGATGAAATTACAAATCGCCCCCCAAGCCTTTACACAACGCCCCCATTTTTTTTCTGGGTCTCTTACTCTACCCTTTAGGCCTGCCCACTTTGGGAAAGGCTGCTCTAAACTACGGGCATGCCCAGCTGCAACTACATGTTTACTGTGTCTTTTTTTGTCATTTTATTATTATTGTTGTGCTCTCACTGTCCTGTGCTAAATAAAAGTTTTTAATATTTTTTTAAGTTTCTAGTAATTAATCATCATCATTTCAGCCAAAAGACGTCCACTGCTGGACGTAGGCATCCTCCAAAAAGGGGGATATGCTATAATTGCCACGCTTGGCAGGCGGGTCGGCGATCGCAGTTGATTGGTTAAATACTCAGAGAACGCTGCTGCCCATACTCTGGTAAATCCCTCAGTCGCCTTTTACGACACCCATGAGAAAATATAGGATGGTGCAATACTTTACGTCCGGCACCACATGGAACTTCCTCTAATGATACCTGTGTAGAATAATATTAGTATAGGTTTTATATCAGGATTTATTTTTGCTTCAACCACAGAACAGATAAAACCTAGAACCCAAAATTGAATTTGCACCTCATTAAAATCAGCATCCTAATGATGTTGGCTAGATTTTTGAATCACTGCTGCTAGGTTTCACCTGGACCCGTGACCTTGCGGTTGTGTTTTCATAAATGCAAAACATTTGTGATATTTAAAAAGTCTGTTACTAACAATAATGAGTCTCATTACTTGTCTGTGGTCTCATACTACTTGAATAAATATACAATGTGGATATGACAATACAACAATAAATGAAAACAAGGTTATTACTAGTCTATAGAAGCATTTTAAACACATAAATAAGTTAACGATTTAAATTGTGGAATGAAAAAATCGCTCACGAGCAGGATTCGAACCTGCGGCTCCTGGCTCAGTACGCCAGTGCTTTAGCCACTAAGCAATCGTGAACACTGCTCGTGGTATCGAATTTAACTTCCACTTGGTAACGTCTTTGGGTGACGTCAGCGATATCTTATTAAGAAACAGTGCAAATGGGGTAAAAAAAATATAAAAAACTAAAATAAATAAGTTGTTTATCGAAAATTAAAAAAACAATTTTTTTGGGCAAAATAAATTGAATATTAAAACGTCGAAATAATAAGTAACACCATTTGTAATCATCTGTAATAATTGAGAAAGAGTTTAAAATCAGATCTTTGCCTAGAGAAATGGTCCAACATTCAAAATTAATTTAATTAAAATCTTTTCCTGTGGCTAAGCTTGTACGGTCAGAGGACGTGATACTTACGTACGTACGTGGTTTTATTTAATGTCGTATTGTCATATCCACTTTGTATATAATAATAATAAAAACTTTTTAACAAAAAATTGAACCGACGAAAACAGAAACTGAAAAGCGAAAAATAACTAATTATGAGTCGGCGCCAAACAACCAATCAACGAAGATCATTAAATTACGTACCTACTATATTTATGTGTGTCAAGTTTCAACAGAATCGGTTAACAGGTAAGAATTCAGTGGGTAAACAAACACTCATCCCCTGTTTTACTACCCTTAGGGGTGGATTTTGATTTTGAAATTTAAATGGGACCAACTTCGAGATATACCCTATCCATTAAAAAAAGAATCATCAAAATTGGACCACTCTGTAAAAAGTTATGCGTGGTCATACATAAAAAAAAAAAAAAAAAAAAAATATACGCTTCGAATTGAGAACCTCCTCCTTTTTTTCGTCGGTTAAAAATTAAGCTATTTACTTTTTACCACACAAAACCCTCTTACGTTGAATCAAGGGTAAAGAAAGATATGTCAACTACGTTGTTTGGTTGAAACCGGGTACGTCATTAATTCGGTTTTAGGCACCTCCGATGATCAATGACCAATGACTGAGCGCTCGCATCATTTCCCCTGGCTCGCTCACAGTTGGCAAACACGTCAGAATTTGTCACTGGCAGCCTAATATGGTCGTCCCGGACGCTGGTACAATCGCAAAACTATCCCGAAGGCTTACTATTTCATGTCATGAATTCATGATTACCAAAGGAGACTGTTCAGTCCAAAAAAAAATGGGTCCATCTTTGGTTTCTAACTTATAAGTAGATCCCGTTATCTTGTCGCACAGACGTTACTTTTTTGTCAGTATTTCAAGCGTGTCTCTAAACGCTACTTCGATTCCGCTCCCATGCATCCCAATCCCTTGGTCGTGGCGGCCACCGTTTACCAGCCATCTGCTATTAGCAAAATTCGACGTCCCAGACACACACTCATCGAACCCGATGATGCTATAACACTCCTCCAGGAGTCAGATAAAAATACAAGTACACTCCGACGCCGTCGTCCAAAATATTGTCGCCGCCGGCGAGGACCTACGCGACACCCACACAGATACCGAGAATCCAACTCTCGAGAAACAGAAACACAATACGACGAAGCAGCGGCTGCTGGGGGGACCGGTGGCGGGGTCCCCCTGCTGCACCCTGGGTCGAGGTCCGAGCTCCCCCCTGGGGACGCCCTCACGGTGTCACAACCGGAGATAATCTCGTCACGCGAGACCGACCCTATGCTCTAGAGTAGTTCCTAGGAGCAGGCTATTGCGTAGCCACTGATTAGGTTTAGGTAGGTCTTAGCCTCGCCGGCGAGGCTTGCCGATTACACACACACCCGATATACCGAAAGTCCGCCACTTTCGAGAAAAAATTCATTCCTGATGCAGCAACGGCTGCTAGGGGGACATAGGAACGGCGGGGTCCCCCTGCAATGCCCCAGCGAGGTTCGAGCCCCCCCCTTGGGGGACGCCCGCTTGCGGTATTGAAACCGCGACTTTAGTTTTTAAGTATAGGATTAAAGAAAAAACCTTCGGCGAATGGAGTCCCACATGGGACTCTCCGCCAACAAGCCCCGTTAAGCAGAAATGGTACTTCGGTACCACCTGCGAGACTCAAGTCGAAAAAAAAAAAAAACACTTTTTTGAAGAGATTGATTGATATGTTCTAATTTATCGACTATCGAAATGTTGATGGTATTGTACTTACAGTTATGTCTCTGTTATACTGACAATGAGTCAAAGACAATTACTACTAACGGATAAAAATGTGATGAAAAATAATATGATAAATAAATAAAAATAATGTCTGTCAATGTGACATGCAGTTGTATAGGTAAATTCTTTATCTAAGGTCATCGCACCCCGTAAGACCAACTAGGTAATACTTTTATTATTTTTTACTACTTATCTTTATTCAAGAAGTTTTAAAACCAACGCTATATTGAGATTGAGCAGAGATTTGAAAGGCAAAAAATCTATCGCATTGTTGCA
This sequence comes from Asteroscopus sphinx, assembly GCA_949699075.1. NCBI lineage: Eukaryota > Metazoa > Arthropoda > Insecta > Lepidoptera > Noctuidae > Asteroscopus > Asteroscopus sphinx. The sequence continues at coordinate 10,273,724 of OX453022.1, read as the reverse complement.
TAATATTAACTACAAACATCGATATAGAGTCGGTCGATAAATTAAAACATTTAATCTCTACAAAAAAGTAATGTCAGTGCGTCAAGTCAATAACTGACATAATAATGAAAACTGGTATGGATTGTGGTCGAAATGTATTTGTAAAGTAGCGTTTTGTATGCTTGTGTGTATGCTCACTTTTTTTACCTTCCTTGACAGCAACATACAAAGAAAAAAAATTGTGAATAATCAAATATATGATGACTTTTTAATCACCATCCAATGATATTTAAAAGTACCTATAGATATGTCATACCCTAACAAAACAAACGAAAAAAATGTTCTGTACGCAGCGGCAGCACAATACACATAAACTAGTACAAAGTAAGTAAGTCGGTTACTTTAAGTTACTTTCGCGTCATAATTGGAACACTTTCTGTACACACACGAAGGTTTTTTTTTTTTTGTCACCGGTTACGCTCGGCGATTTACTTGACGCGGATTAATAGGAATACGTCCTAATCAGGACATTTTCGAGTCTTCAGATTGCGAGCGCAAGTAACATATCTGTACTTTTAAATATCATTGTCACCATCCAATTTTTTATAGGCATTAGGTAGAAATCAAAGACTGCACTTAAAAAGTGAAATAGTTTTCCCGAAAGAATAATTAATTTCGGTGTGGATATTAAGTAAAACGTCGTTTTCGAGATGCATTATCCCAATAGTTTAGTTCTGAGTGATATAGAAAGAAAAATAAGTATTTTTATTATTTTCATCAAAGTGATTTCTAAGTCAAACGTAAACTTTGTGATGCTATCCTAATCCTTCTTCTAATGTATCAGTTTGTGAAGATGTTTGGATGTTTGCTACTCAATCACGTTGAAACGGCTGAACAGATTTAGATGAAATTGGGCACACATATAGAACTTAATCCAGATTAAAATATAAGCTGTGCTGTTTGGGACTTGATTATTTTTAGAACTGGGTTCCAAACAGGTGGCAGCTGCCAACCATCTTCTCTATTAAAATTAGGATGTTTTTTTAATTTCACTAGCCTCACGGAGCATTCTAGGTACGTACAGCATAAGCATCATAAAAGGTAAGCATCATTTAGTGATCTCGTGTAAGTAAATCCCCCTGAAGACAAAATAACATTTGTGGTTATCAATATCCTACACCCCATTCATTATTCAGGGCTGTAAGGTCCGTATTACAGAACGTTCCTCAAGTACAGTTTGATCTTCAATCAACTGATCACTACTTAAGCATAGAATCGTTACTTGAGCATCGGTCTTATTCCAATACGGTAATTATAAATGTCAATTCTACAACATAGCACACGAATATAACCTGAAATAGGAAATAAATCTCTACTCATGCGTAGTCCCACCCACATTAGAGTGATTACAGATCAAATCTCTGCTCAAATACCGAAACAGGTGATAGTATAAAATAAAGCAAAACTCAGCTGAACTGTGACCAATGAACTTTAAAACTTAGGAACTTTTAAATAAACTCGAACGACTGCAGAACTTGTGTATCCGTTTTATTGTTGGCCTCCGAAAGTACGATCATGTGTCCGAATTTCGGACTAAGCTGAAATGGCTACCAATTCGGCAGCGTCGGGACTGTTATATTCTATCTCTTCTTTTTTCTATTCTTCATAATCCTAACTGTGGGGGACCCCGCGACTGGGATTGTGTCGCTATCAATAGGTGTGTGGTGATGGTGTCACTTAAACACTGAGGAGTAACTAGGTAGATGAGAAGAAACTCAGTAAGTCAGTATTTAGGTATTGTGAAGGAATTAAAGCGTAAACTTGGGTGGACGTGGGAGTGTGACTAGATCCGTGTAGTCTCCGCAACGGTTGTGAATTTGTAAGGGCCGTGCGCTTTTTTTTTTTTTTTTTTTCGAATGGGCTCTCGCAGGTGGGACCGAAGTCCCATTTCTGCTTAACCGGACTTAGTTGGCGGAGAGTCCCATGTGGGACTCCATTCGCCGAAGGTTTTTTCCCTACATACTTACAAACTAGATGCGCGCGGCATCAATACCGCGCTTAATCGGGCGGGGGGGCCGTGCGCTCTTTGCGCGCACTTATAAAGGCGGCATCTAGTCCCCTTCCCGCGTCAACGCCCACAAACCCATTTATTTTATAAAGGTGTAGAAATAACAATATTCGTAACAAGATGTACTTAAATCTAAACACAAACAGTTTCAACAAATTAGTATCCTACAAATAAACATATTTATAGCGTGTGGTAGGCAGGGAGCGATTGCCGCGCATTTTTTGGCGCGTAATCATGCGAAGCGTTATGACGCGACCGTTGCGCTTCGTCCCTTGCCCTTTCCGCGGGAAGCTATTGTGCCGGCTTGGCCCCGCCACATGTTTCCTCATATGGCGTGGCACCGTGTTGACCGTTGACGGTTTTTGGCGCGAAACTTCATTGGTTCCTTTGTTTACTTGTCGTGTAAATTCTCCCGCCGTCGCTCTCTGGCGACCCCATCGGCAGCACGACGATCTTAGTGGGCCGATGGAGCGTGTGGCCGTTGCTGGTGGTGACGTGGACGACTGGTACCTCATTGTCTTTGCCGGGGAACACTCGGGTGACTCGCCCCCGGGGCCATGTGTTGCGGGGCATGTTCGAGTCACATTTACGATGAGATCTCCGACTGCGGAGCTGACGTCACTGCTGTGGGGCTCCCGCCGGTGCTGGAGCAGGGGCACGTATTCACACACCCAGCGCCGCCAGAAAGTGTCGGCTAGACGTTGAGCCTGCCGCCAGTAGTTGCGAGCAGTAAGGTCGCGCTCGCTCAACGTACCTGGTGATGGCACATGATAGCACATGGACCCGGTGATAATCATGTTGGGGTTCAAGATCGGCGGGTCTTCGGGGTCAACGGCCACATCAGTGAGTGGGTACGAGTGGACGGTTGCCTCGACGCTGGCAAGCAGAGTGGCGAGCGTTTTATCGCTCAGATACTGCTTGCACAACGTAGCTCGCTGTGCTTCTTCATTGAAAAACTTGTATTTCCCCTTAGGCGCAGTTGTTGTAGTGACGGGTTGCCGGGCGCGCGGAGTGGGTTCAATCCGTGAACGATCTTCAGTCGGGTTATTTTTACTGCGTTTTCGACGTATTGCTGCCATTGTGCATTCTGTGGCATGTTTCATCGCGTTGCGGTTTTTGATGTAGAGCGCGGTGATTGGTGACGACGACACTCCGAACCCAACCGACGTCATTCTGCATTCGTCGGTATCACCCTCCCGCCGGTTGCCATGACACAAGAATCGCAACGCGTCGCAATATTCTCGTATTTTTATTTTGTGTATTCGTCTTTTTAACGTATAGAGCCGCTTGAGTGCATCACATCTGTTGTTATGTACAGTTTTATCGTCACGCCATAACATTTCGGTTTCAAAACGGCCGTCAGGTAGTCGACGGCTCTTTTTTTGAAGTACTTGAAGCGCCTTTTGTTCTGGATCGCTTTTAGGTACTTTAGGCTCTATACATAGGGATTCCAAACTTAAATGTTTCTTCATTTCTTTCTCCATACTGCTGTCAGCTGTTACTTGCGTAAGGTGCGAGCAGAAGGCAATGTGCGCCGCCGGTGATTTACGGCAGCCATGTAGGACCCACCCTAGCTGAGTTTGTGAGGCAACTAGTTGGTCACGCTGTCCGTATCTTATAGCACGTGACACTATAAGTTCCCAATTGTCTTGTCCAATAAGAATGCGGGGAGCGGCGTTTTCGTATATTAACTCGCTCGCTATATCGGACAAGTGTGTGCAGTCACTTATGTCTTGCTGGCTGACTGTCTGTAATGTGAATTCTATTTGGTCCACTGTACGCGCATTGCATATTATGTTCTCCGTGCTTGTGTGTTTGCCGCGTATTTTAAACTCGACTTTCTCGCTTTTCTCGTACTTTATTTCTGCGCCGCCCACGCCCTGTACCCACATAGGTTCAGTGGGCCCGTTAAGACCGAGTGCGTTTGCTACTGCCATGTCGATGATGGTCACTGTGCTTCCCTCATCGAGTAACGCGAAGGTTTCTACGGTGGCTTGTGGCCCACATAATAATACTGGCACAATCTTGAGTAGCACACGAGTCGCACCCGTATCATTTGTAGTAGACGTAAGTATTTGCATGGGCGTCGGTTGCGGCGTAGGCTGTGGCGGCGACTGCAATGGTGCTGCGATTGGCGGCTGTAGTGTTGCTACGATAGGCGGCTGCGGTATTTCTGCGATAGTTTCAGCTTGCTTCTCTACATGTAGGAGGCGGTGGTGTCGCAGTGGGCAGCCATTTTGGCCGCAGGGCTTCGCTCGGCAACTGAGTCGGCGATGCGTGCTCGTTAGGCAGCGAAAGCACATATTATTATTCTTCGTAATTTCCCAACGCTGGTTCACGTCAACATTGAGAAATTTTGAGCAACTGGGTAAATAGTGATCTTGTTCACATACTGGGCACTTGGATGACATATTCGCGGCGACGTACGTGCGCTCTGCTTTCCTTTTGTGTAGGCGGTTTTCGTGCGTCTGGGACCGGTTTTCACTGTAGTGCGTTTCAGATATTGCGTAGGCAGCACACTTGTCAGCCTCTTCATTTAAAAACTCTGCAATTTTCTTAAGGTCAGGTATGTGATCTTTGTTGATCGCGTAATCGTACCATTTGTTGCGCAATATCGGCGTAAATTTTTCAATAATTACGCGTAACATTCCCGGGTTGTACAGATACTGTGGTTTATTTAACACTTCTACTGTAGTCACGGTGTTCGCGACTCGGCTCGCGAATATGCATATGTCGCGGGCATTGTCATTCATACGTGGGAGTGATTTCAATTTTTCTAGTTCACTCAGTAGAATAACGTCTGGCCTGCCGAATCTTCTTTCGAGCGCAGTGAGGACGGCTTGCGGGGCAGGTTGGCTGATTAGTAGCGAACTGACTGCCTCCAACGCAGCTCCTCGTAGGCTTCTTCGTATGCGGGCAACGTTTTCTGTGTCCGTAAAACGATCTTCGGTGTCGTTGAAGGCGGCTCTGAAGGGCAGCCATTCATGACACTGGCCGCCAAATGGCGGCAATTCTTGTAAAAACTTTGGAGCGGACTTGCCTGTAGCACGCACGGCCTCAGTGAGGGCCATGGCTAGTGCTGAGATATCCATCGCGGACTGTTGACGCGCAGGCGGTTCTTCCCGTTGCTCGTACGCCATTGTGGTACGGGCTCCCTGTCCACGTCGATCGTCCTTTGGGGCGACTGATTCTTCTAACACTGGCTTGACTCGTGCATCCAGCGCAGCTCTTAGGTTCTCATTATCGAGCGGTGTCGCGTTGGCGGGTGGCCGCTCGAGCCATTCATTTACTCGTTGCGATGATAGGTCGTCTGACTCTCCACTAGATTCGTCTGAATCTGCTTGCAGCCGCTCAAGCCGCACTTTTTCTAGGGCAGCGGCGGCTTGCAACTGTTTTAGCTCTAATTCTGCTATTTTCTGCTTGGCGTCTAGTTCCGCGAGGCGTTTCTTACGGGAGGCTACTGAACGTCGTGACCGGGCGTGCTCTGAGTGGGCCACACAGGCCTGCTGCATGCTCGGTGGCGGTGGTGGTGGCGGCATGTGACGTTCGTCTTTCTTGTTGACGATAATGGCCTCGCTGGCTTGGTCGTTGGCGACTGACGCTGCTGGCGTACCGGTGGTGTCAGCGGATGCTGGTGCCGGTGTGGCAGGCGCAACGGTTATGGCGCTCGGTGGTGTCGCGCCTCCGGTGCTCGTAGAAGCTTCTGACATGCCGGTGACTTGCGTGGCTTCATCCGTGGAAACTGTCTGCATGGCGGAAACTGATTCTTCTGCAATTTCTTCTGGCCTGGTGCTCTCACCTTTGTTACTCCTAGTGACAACCATGGTGCTTGTTCAGGGATCCGGCTTCGAAGGACCAACAATGTGGGGGACCCCGCGACTGGGATTGTGTCGCTATCAATAGGTGTGTGGTGATGGTGTCACTTAAACACTGAGGAGTAACTAGGTAGATGAGAAGAAACTCAGTAAGTCAGTATTTAGGTATTGTGAAGGAATTAAAGCGTAAACTTGGGTGGACGTGGGAGTGTGACTAGATCCGTGTAGTCTCCGCAACGGTTGTGAATTTGTAAGGGCCGTGCGCTCTTTGCGCGCACTTATAAAGGCGGCATCTAGTCCCCTTCCCGCGTCAACGCCCACAAACCCATTTATTTTATAAAGGTGTAGAAATAACAATATTCGTAACAAGATGTACTTAAATCTAAACACAAACAGTTTCAACAAATTAGTATCCTACGAATAAACATATTTATAGCGTGTGGTAGGCAGGGAGCGATTGCCGCGCATTTTTTGGCGCGTAATCATGCGAAGCGTTATGACGCGACCGTTGCGCTTCGTCCCTTGCCCTTTCCGCGGGAAGCTATTGTGCCGGCTTGGCCCCGCCACATGTTTCCTCATATGGCGTGGCACCGTGTTGACCGTTGACGGTTTTTGGCGCGAAACTTCATTGGTTCCTTTGTTTACTTGTCGTGTACACTAACTATCCTATATATCTCCGAGAGCGCTTTGAATATCTTGTGCCCAGGGATAAACCCTGTCGTACTACTTCTTCTCTTCTCCTCCGTACTCCGCGTCACACCTCTAGCCGTTATGATGGTTCCTTTACTATCCGTGCAGTTCGTCTTTGGAACTCTCTCCCACACTCACTTCGCGACAGCTCATCTCTGAACATTTTTAAGAGATGAATTAAGGAACATTTCCTCACTAAATAACTGATGATAATATATATTTATTTAGTATTTGTGTACGTATATTATATAAAATAGATATGTAGGTATATTATGCTAATTATATATGTATTTGTAGTTTATTCAAATAGGTTTTATGTAAGTTTGATTACTTAGTCATTTATATAGACCTAGACCTAAACAGTTGTGCACTAAGTTTACCCTCAGCCTCTTTTCTACACTCACTCTATCGCTCAAAGGTTTGCTGGTAGAAAACTCATTTTTGAGTTAAGCTCGCCTTTGTACATGTAATTTCTATTTATAAGTTTTACTGTATTTTTTTTCTGGTGTACAATAAAGAATAAGAATAAGAATGAATCTATGTTTGAGGAATGTTCTAAAATTAAATCCCAACTCAAAGCTAGTTTTAAACTTTGATCAAAGCTTGAAAAACGTTTTGTAATACGGGCCTAAAACTCCAAGTCACTGACAAGATAATATTACAGAAAAAGCACGTTTTTATGACGAATCCTTCAAACAACAGATAAGTGAGACAAACACAAAGCGATTTTCTCCTTGTTTCTCCTCTTTCTGGAAGCAAACAATAACAACATATAACCTTAAAAAACCTTATCTATCAGCAAAGGGAATATTGAAAGAATAAATTTATCGGCTGTCGAGCAATAACAATAAAGAACCAGTACATATCGGATACGACGGTATGAATATTGTATTAGTAGTACGACTAGGCACAACAAATGTTACGAAGGAGGTTATAACGTTCGACGCCGATGTCTTTGTTAGTATGAATTATACGGATTTTCTACGAAATAGTGGGGAAAGACCGATTATTTATTACTGGCAGTAAATCAGAACGGCTTATAATGTATCGGAGTCCTATTCATGGACTCGTGTGACTTGCCTCGCCACCCCGCGCCGCTCGCCCGCCGCCGCCGCTTCCACAATTTACGACACTATATTTTTACAACTTCTTACGTGACGCTGTGATTTTTCATTTTATAACTTTGCAGGTTGCTTTGTACGTTGTGGCAACTCAGTGCATATCGACAGAGCTTTCATCGCCCAAAAGCGGTGCATCCGCGCCATATGTAATGTCGATCCACTTACGACCTATAAACCATTGTTTATAAAACTAGGAATCTTAACATTTACTAGTCTATATATTGAAGAAGTCTGTAAATTTACTAAATTGCATCTAGATCTCTTCGTTAAAGTTGGGGACAATTGCCCTTTTAAAACGAGGTTTCCAAATAATTTGACCATTCCTAAAATGAAGAGAGAGCTATACAGGCGCTGTTGTTATATAATGTGTATTAAAATATATAATAAGCTTCCAGCATAGATTAGAGAGTTACCAATGACACGCTTCAAGCGAATTCTGCGTAAATTGCTCATTGAAAAAGCCTCACTCAGTCAAGCCAGACTCAGTCAATGAATATTTGGAAGATAAACATTTAATATAGTAATATAATTTTATTGTGAACACTAACATTGTATGTCATTATTTCATGACAAAATATGCTGAACTACCTACTAAATAATACTAAATATATTTGTAACATATACTGTAACCATATTTAAAAGCAAATAAATATTTGAATTAAATTGAATTTCGAACGCTGAAAGTTTCTTAAAAATTCTCCGTTCCAGCCAGTATCTGAACATCACTAGTTGTGAGCCGGAGTGAGTTATTCGTCGAGTTCAGTTAAACTGGCATCCAAACATCTTTACGCACGTTCGCACATAAAGCAGGTCGTTGTAGGCGAGCCTCTTTTTGTGAAGCTTCGTTATTTACTCACGGCCGAACATTCGACTCCGCAAAATTGATTCCGATTTCGATTTCACCTCTGGGAGCACTAATGTTACGCGATTCGGTGTTCTGTCGGTATTATCTCAATTCCTCTTTAGTTTTTTCCTTGGATGTTTATTTCCGTATAGTAGAACAAATTGCTTAAATTCTCGTAAGTGCGGCCGGTTACTATGAGTTCGATTACCAGATTGCGTACTGTTATAAAATTTGTGGGATTTTCTTATCACCAGCTCAGATTTAAATTGGTTCCAATAGGTAGGGTTAACTTAGGAGAGGCCTATGTCCAGCACTGGAGTGCAATAGGCTGAGTTGATGAGGTAGGGTTACCAACCGTACTTTAAAAATAAGTATCTTACGTTATTTTAGGTCACCGTCGTATTCGCTAAAATACTTTATTTCAACACGTTAAGTTCCTAAAACGTGAAATGAAACGTAAACTGACAGTCCGTCAGTAATCAATAGTCAAGAATGTAGCCGTAATAATTACCAAATAAAATGTAGGTATGTTTATTTTTTAAAAATAAATTTCCTTTTTTATGAGGCTGTTACCATATTTACCAACCTTGAAATTAGAAATACGTTATTTCTTCTAAAAACAAAAGTTGGCAACCCTACCGATAGGGGACCATAAGTGCCTATAGCACCAGCTCAGATTTGAATTGGGTCCAATAGGGGAGCATTGTATTAAAATTAAAAGAATTATATTTCAAAAAGTCATTTAAAATTCACAGTCCTAACAGCTTACTCCCAAATTTAAATTAAAAGTAATCAAACCGTACCCCAACAATTACAGAACACCTAGGGATTTAATTAATAGCGATTAATTAAATCTAAGTGGCCAATATCGAGTTGCGGGCGTCGTCAGGTCTAATTCTGTACCTACATACAGTCGGAGAGTTCCTCAAATTAGATTACGTACCCTGTTCCCGGTTTAATTTCAGCTCGGATTACAGTATAATGAACTTTGCAGATACGCCTTTTCCTCTGTTCTACTTTTATTTTTATTAAAGTCAGGCCGTAGTCAATTATTTTTTGCGTGCCGTTCTTTTTTTTGTTGTTGAAAAAATGCGGGAAAAATATGTAGGCTTGATGCAACGTATTGCAATTGCATTTTTTTTTGTGAGCCAGAAAGGAATGTAAAATGTATGGCTAGATTTATGATATGATGATAAAAGTATAGAATATCCACATTGCTCGCGATTGTTTCAAAGATAATAAAAAAACCGGCCAAGAGCATGTCGGGCCATGCTCAGTATTATAGGGTTCCTTAAGTAGGTGTTACAAACAAATCAAATCGAATATTAATCACGGCTATTTTAGTTTTTGCAATAGACGGCAGCATTGGCGACTCAGAGAGTGATGTCAGTAGCCGCTAGATGGCGCTATACAGTGCCAAATGTAATACACGGCACTTGACGGCAGCATTGGCGACCTAGAGAGTGTTGTTTGACGCCGCTAGATGGCGCCAAATTTAAGAAGTGTGTCGTCAACATAACACAAAGTTAGTAGTAGTAGTAGCTATTTTAGTTTTTGCAATAGACGGCAGCATTGGCGACTCAGAGAGTGATGTCAGTAGCCGCTAGATGACGTTATACAGTACCAAATGTAATAGACTGCACTTGACGGCAGCATTGGCGACCCAGAGAGTGTTGTTAGACGCCGCTAGATGGCACCAAATTTAAGAAGTGTGTCGTCAACATAACACAAAGTTACTTTTTGTGATGTTTTCAAATAGAAAGTAGCTAAAGGAGCATTATTTGCTATGATCATTTTTCTCTAAGGTCAATGACCTTTGAACTAGGACGTTTTAAGTATTTTTCAGTTTTCTCTCTATAACTCAAAAATTTACAATCACAATATGCTCGAAATAATTTTAAAAGAGAGTTTTTACAAAGGTCTATCAATGTGGAAGATTATAAGTTTCTACGTTGCATAGTTTAGAAATGGCAGGGGGACACATTGCAAGCCACTTTGGCAGGCTATATTTCGCAGATGGTACATCTGATAAAAAAGTGATATATGAAACATTACCTTCATTTTAGTAGACCTATTCAATGATACCCCACACGAGGGGATGCAGCGAAAAACTTGTTTTCATCCCCATTTCACATGTATGGGTGCCACCCCTAAAATACGTAATCATGATTTTTTTATTCTTTTAAAATTGAGATCTATATCTATACTATTTTTTAACAAAATTTCATTTACTTATGTTTATAACTGTAGAAGTTATTAAGCTGTAAAGGATTAGGACAGACGGACAGACGGACAGACGGACAGACGGACGGACATGACGAAACTATAAGGGTTCCTTGTAGGACTACGGAACCCTAAAAATGGGTACCTACTACCTACTAACAGTTAATAAATTATAACGTTGGCGTCTGTGGTCTAGTGATTTGAGTGTCGGACTGCTGATCACGAGGTCGTGGGTTCGATTCCCATAGAACACAAATATTTGTGTGAGTAGTAAGTATATAAGTATTATATCCATTGTCTATTACCCACAGTACAAGCTCTGCTTAGTTTGGGACTGTGGTGGTGTGTAAAAATGTCCTATAAATATTTATTTATTTATTTAATGGTTTTCGAACACTGTACGTCATTTTACAGTTGACGTCTTGTTAAACGTCGTGATGGATGCTACTGCTTTTACGTTCTTCCTGATTTTTAGGGTTTCGTATCCAAAGGGTGCTATAACATAAGATATATAAGACCCTATAACCTATAACTAAGCCTACTATGTCTGTCCATCCGTCCATCCCTTCGTGCATCTGTCTGTAACAAGGCTGTATCTTTTTCACCGTAATATGCAGCTAGTTGAAATTTTCACAGAATAGTTGTTACATAGCTTCTAACATGGCAAATACTGAAAAAAAATATCTACACCCAAAGGGAGTGGTGGTATAGAACCTTTACTGCGCAAGTTTTTCAGAAAGCCAAAACAAACTTAGCTTCAAGGTCCGTACAAACCAATAGCGGGTTAGTAGTAGTGCAGGCCATGAACAGCGCGGCAGACGCAGACGTCACACTAACACCAACTGTGCTAAAACGTTGGCAGTCTTAAAGCGTTTTGACGGCGGGCCCGCCATGTAACTGCTTTCAATATGACATGTTATGTCGGTTGTCAGACAATACAATTGCCTCGTACCCGCTTTGATGTTACACTGACGCCCCGCTCTGTCCTACACCGGTGTGGCCAAATAGTATCACAGAGTACCTTTATGTATGTTAATATGGCAGCGGTAGTGATACAACGCAACCGCGCCGCTCCAGCCCCGCTGCCTGGTATGTCGCCGGTGGGTCCAGAGCAGGGCCCCAATTCTCGCGTTACAGAGATAAATGTCTAATTCAAGATAATCTCCAATTTTAAATCTCTACGAAAAATATCGCCGGTAATGTCAACTGCTATGAACCACTATTTGTATTTAGAGCGTTATGCGTAGACATATCTCTGACGTGACATTTGAGAATACGAAAATGTATGTTCAATCGACATTCGCCATCTTGTTTCGACATTATGTCGAGTCTGAGATAATGTCTACGACGCGAGAACTGCCCCCCTCAGGTAGGAGCGGCACAGTTCGCTAGCAGGCCCGCGCTGATATTTGGGTGTGTCGTGATTCATATCGTTCCTTGTACAGTCGACTGCATGACAGTGGTAACATTTAAATTAAAAACCGTCCTTACTGCTTACGAAATAAAGGCGCTGTCAAAGTGTCAAAGTGTTACCTCTGATGTGCGGTCGACCGTACTACAACTTGTGTTCAACCTGCGCCGCTACAGACCTGCTTTTGGTCTATACGGGCGTTAAAAAACTAAATAAACCCCAATTATTACACACTACACACTTTATGAGCCCCGCTTCATAAACTAAAAGCCACAACACTACCGGGACAAAATGCACCGGTCCATTGTACCCATTGTTCGGAAACTAACAAACAAAGAGGGTTACTTATGCATTATAAACATAAGCATAGTTTGATAATAACCCGCATAATGTTTTGCTAATTATATTAAGCGTGCGTGGTTTAGTAAGAACAGTAACGTATGGTAACGCGACGGTAACACGGCAATGTTACCCGTGCTTCGTTACTTTCGTGGTAATTGACGGTTAAAATGGGTTTGGGTTGTTTAACTGGTTATGAGGATATTCGCAGGAGAAGGAAAGTAACCGACATAGCCCAAAGAATTGCCAAACTTAAGTGGCAGTGGGCGGGGCACATTGCTCGCAGAACGGATGGCCGATAGGGCAGTAAAGTTCTGGCGTGGCGACCGCGTACTGGAAGGCGCAGCGTGGGTAGGCCCCCAACAAGGTGGACCGACGACCTGGTGAAGGTCGCGGGAATCCGCTGGATGTGGAAGGCGCAGGACCAGTCTTTGTGGCAATGCATGGGGGAGGCCTAAATAAAAAATTAGGCCTAATTATAATTAAAGAATTAGGGTTATGACGTTTTACTAAAGAGCGATGCATTGGCATCGTAGCAGCATGAGCTCGCGTCATGCTCGTGAACGGGTGCGGGGCGGTCAGCTCCTACATACTATTACATGTTAAAGGCAGATTCTCATTTGTTAATCTTGTTTTCTTATTCCTGACTATAACTGACATTACATACATAAACGCTACATACTTAAACGCTAATTAACTAGTGTATTTACAAGAAAATTACGGGTTTTTTCATTGTTGCTTGTCTTTTTTTAAGTTTTAAGTTTTCTAATAAAAAATAATAGGGTCTATTGTACTCGTATTTATTTCTACAAATTCGGATGAGACGGAATTAGCAAATGAAACCTCCGAGAAATGTTGACGTATTTTGTTTTCTGGTGGAAATCCTCATGGATGGAATGGGTCCCTTTGGGGAAGGCGGAAGGGTATGTCGGACTCTTACCGACTAAAGCAACACTGTGGCTATCCTCAAACCAATATAGAGAAGCTCCGGGAAGTCCAGTGCTACGACTTTTATTTACAAAACATTTAAATAAATATTTTTGGTCATTTTTATACAGCACCATCTAGTCCAGAACTAAGCAGAGCTTGTAATGGGTAGGTACTAGACAATGGATATAATGTTAAAACGTTAGTTTTAATGTTAAAACGTTATTTAAAATGCTACATGTAGAATTTATAGCAGAATGATGTTACAAATAAGTTTGCTCTACACCGCTATATTTATCCGGGTTAGCTGCAAGCGCCCGGATACGTCGACGATTTGTTGAATTAAAACTTACCCGGTTCAAGCAAGGGTGGATCGTGATGAAAAATCAATTATTGTAAAGCGTGTTTTATCTCAGAAGTGGACTTTCAGTAAGGTTAAGAGTTACGAGGCTGTAAGTTTTATAGTGATTTCCGAATATAAACTGTCGGATCGGAGGTGGGTATATCGAAACCGGAGTCGTAGCCGGAGGTTTTAAATCTGATTTACCGAAGTCGGAGTCTGAGTCGGAACCGGAGTTGGAGGCGAAGACGAAGTAGAAGACAGATGTAGTGTTAAGAACCACTAGTGCAAAACCAGCTGTTCCAATGGTAAAACTACTACAGTGGCATCACTGACTGAACAGGAAACGCGAGCATGAGGGGATTCCCCAGACGACAAGTCAAATCTTCTACGTACGCGTTCTGGCCGCGGTTGCTTGCTGCGGTGCAATCTTCGTCCTCTGATTCAAAAATATTGGAGCCGAAGTCGGAGGTGTAAAACCAATCGGAATTTCCAACCTTTCGGAGTCGAAGTCGAAGCTCCGTAACATCCCTAGTAGTATCAGACATAGGCGTAGCCTGGATCGGATCAGGTATACACTGGCGGAGCGCCACAGCTTGAGCCGCACAGCGCCATGACCTCATTAATACAGAAGGTTGCAGCGATCCCTTGGCTTCCAGCTGTGGTTTGGTCTGCGGTCGGGAGTGAAAGCGCTTGGGAAGGCGTCGTCTCCTCCTGCGTGCAGGTGATACTCGCAAAGGAGGCGACGGAGAGGGAGCGAGAGGCGACCAACTCTCTCCCATCCCGCAGAAGACGGACTGGGCGCTGCAGGAAGATATAATGTCCTCCAGTCATCCTAGGAGAGGAGTATTATATTTTCATATTCTTTCCCACAAAGCTATGATTAAGTCCACATGAACCATTTTGTTGAATAAACTAAAAAAAAAAGTAAAAACTGACTTAAAAAAAAAAAAAAAAAATTTAATAATAATGTCCTCCTGACCGAATTTCGGTCACGGCAGACAATCTCATTGGAGACTACCCATCTGCACGGGACATATTATAGTGCACAAGTGTGTGCGCAAACACAGGTGCACTCTCTATTCCCTCACTCTCATAATCCGATGGGATGGCAATTCGACACGACCGGAGAGAGATCAGGCGTAGGACCGACGGCTTTACGTGCTCTCCGAGGCACGAAGGGGTCTCGATGTGTAACGATACGGTCACCCATCCACAGACCGACCGCGGCTAGTGCAGCTTAACGTACAATCCACACGCTTGCTACTTAGCCACGAGCCCCTTAAATTAATTTTTAATTAAAGTGTGAAACAGTTTAGGAAGTTGGTAGGTACTTTTGATTCGGTACGATTCAAGAAAAAATTGGCACCGACTTCCTGAACTGTTTCACACAAATTATTTTATTATTTTTGAATTCGGTTTTTACTTTCTTTAAAGTTCATTTAATTTTTCTATTTTTAGTGGCATTAACAATAGAAAAACCGGCCAAGTGCGAGTCGGACTCGCGCAGTAAGGTTTCCGAACCACCCATCGACCTGATACCCCATAGAAACTGATTTAATTTACGAGAGATCATCGAAAGACATCAACGCACAGTGCGCGAAATATGAATTTCTGCATCTCTTTCTTACACAGGTACCACCACATTCGGTTTGTCCTATTTGTAGTATTTGTTGCTAAACTGCGTAATATGCACTATAATCTGACTAAGTTTGACGCTGGTATATATTACCGTTTTGAAGATAGAGCAGGAACAAAAACGTTGTAAAAAATGCATGTTTTTTGAGGTTTCTTGTATGGGGACCCCCTTTGGTTTAGACTTTTTTTGTTTTTAGTTTTTGTTGTGATACACCTCATAGCAACACATTTTCTGAGAAAATTTCAACCGGTTACCTATTACCGTTCAAAAGATACAGCCCTGTGACAGACAGACAGACGGACGGACGGACGGACGGACAGCGTAGCGAGAGTAATAGGGTCCCGTTTGGAACCCTTCGGGTACGGAACCCTAAAAACAAGCGATTGCTGCAATCCCCGATGATTTGCTGTCATCATTCCCTTTATCTTCGAAGATCGTCATCTGATCTTCACCAAATGATACTTTCTGAATGCATAAGCTTGATTTGTTGATGAAAATATCAGAATCGCTATATGTATGCCTATAATATTTGAGGAGTTCCCTCAATTCCACATGGATCCCATGCATTGTCAGAACTGGATTTTGATAAAAATTAAACCAATCTGAAAGTATATCCTTCCAATAAAAAAAGAATTTGTAAATGACGGAGTTCAGAGGTATCAAACATAAAAAAAAAATATGAAGCGAATTGAGGACCTCCTCCTTTTTTGAAATCGCTTAAAAAACTGGCACGTCATTTCACAACCCTGGTCTAAAATATTCTCCGCATACTTTACTTCACTGTCCCACTTCTTTCGCATTACTTTCCGCTGCCACTTTATCCGCTTTGAAGTCACACATTTTCATTCTCAGTTTCAGTTTTACATTTCATATGGCGGACACAAATCCGCACCGCGTTTCAAGTACAGTCACGTTCAGATATTGCATTCGCTCTAAGTCTTGCGTCTCGAGCGCCTGCAGACGTCCACGGGAATGCTTCCGACGTCCGCGCGATGCTTTTTGTACGTGACTGTATGTGAACATCGGTGCTAGTTAGCCTTAAAGATCAAAGTTTTGGATTGGATTGCAAGGAAAAAAAAGAAGAAAATTAAACGTATTAAATGTTGTTTTTTTTCAATACAAGTAGATCTATACTGAATCTAAAGATCAGTAAAGAAACTCCAAGCATAGCTCGCTCCATAGCTCGCGGAACGAGTTTGAATTATCAAAACCAATAATAATAATTATTATTATAATAATTATCTATACCATCAATTATTCGATCAACTCAGCCTAAGTCTACTGCTGAACATAGGCCTCTCCTTAGTTGCGCCCACACACCAGTAAGCCTCTAAAATTTGCCACGTCTGTAAAAGGTCGCTAAGTGGTAAGTGCCCCCTAATGTATTTTACATCAATAAGAACTACCTATATTGTACACTTAGTTGCAAATTAATGTTTTGAATTTGAAGAAATAGTTTCATATTTATGCATACGCAAACATTTTTGGACTTTTGAGGTATAGATTTTAGCAGCCAGGTAGACTGACGACGTGGAAAAGGTAACTGATGGGGTAAACTGGGTGCGGACGGCAGAGGACCGGACCGAGTGTTGTGGCGCAACCACATACAAGTAGGTAAGCCTCAAGGCGCCGCATAAACAAAGTTTTGCATGAGAACACAGTCGTAAAATGTTGGCGGGATACAGGGGGCGAATGGCATGTTATGATTGGTCGGCTCAAAAGTTCGGTGGTATGATTGGTGCGATTGGCGTCTGGGCGTAAGATATGCGGTGCTACTGCATATGCTTGGTGACCGGGGGTATCCGGCTAATTAGCATCTAGAGGCTTACTGGTGTGTGGGCGCAACTAAGGAGAGGCCTATGTCCAGTAGTGGACTGCGATAGGCTGAGTTTATTGATTAATTAATGGTATAGATAGATATTCATAGTCGCTCAGCGAGTTATGCTTGGAGTTTCTTTGAAGGATAAAATTCGTGACGAGATCATCTGGAGAAGATGCTCAGATGCTCGCCGATGTACATAAGCTTTCCTATTGTAATAATAATGTTTATATGTGCGTATAATAATGTATAATAATAATAATAGAAGAACCTGAGTGACCGACATAGCTTGTAGGATCAGTAAGCTGAAGTGGCAGTGGGCTGGCCATGTCTGTTGAAGGACCGACGGCCGCTAGAGCAGACGAGTCCTTGAGTGGAGGCGGCGCGAATCGGCAAACGCACCGTAGGGCGCCCCTCCACCATATGGACCGACGACCTGAAAAAGGTGGCTGGGGGGACTGGATGCGGAAGGCAGAGGACTGAGTGGCTTGGCGCAACTTGGGAGAGGCCTATGTCCAGCAGTGGACTGCGATAGGCTGAGTTGATAGATAGATAATGGTAATTAGTGTTTTGGCCAACTTATAGTAGAAATGTAGAATGGATACACAAAAGTGTGTACAAAAAGAAATGAATCGAAATCTAATGTTATGGAAAGTTACTACAAGGAAGCTGGAGAAAGGATGATAGCGTTTTCTCCTGCACACGAGCAAATAGGGTAATGACGATAAATTGTTTCAATGTATGCAATTTACACAATAATGCGATACATAGAGCTTGTCAATGTTTCTTGCATGGGACATGTTTTTTCACAATAAAATTGCAAAAAATTTGTATCATCGGCGATAATAAAACACTGATTACATAAATAGTATGTGTATTATTTTTATGAATACATCAAAATTACACAAGGCAAAACTCGCAAAACTGCTGAAACAATCGAAGTTTGAATTTCGAACACACATTTTTTTTAAACCGCTTTTTGTTGCAAGTTGCATTCTGTTTTTAAATATTCTACATGCAAATAAGAAAATGGCCAGAATTTTAATTGCACCCATCCCTGTTTATTTTTGATACAGCAAGAACAAATAAAGGCAAATCATGGATAAATAAATAGTAAATAAATAATTTGGGACATTATTGGGATCAAATATATATTTTGGGATCTTGCTTAACAATATTGTTTTTTCCAAATCTAAATCCAATTTTCGTTAATTAATACGAAGTTGCCAACATCAGTCAAAAGTAAGTCAGTCATTTGTTTAGAAAGAAATGCTATAAGATGGATGGCGAAACGAGTGAAAGGCCCAGCGGTTACCTTTGCTCACCACCACCACCAATACTGCAACTACCAATACCACATAGGCTATTGTCTAAATAACATTGCAAGTCGCGTTCGCCAAACTGAGGTATGAAAATGGAAAGTCTCATGTGATTGTAATATCACCGGTACCCCTTAACCTTTGCGCCGAAACACAGCAAAACAAGCATTAAGCATTACTGTTTGTCGGCAAAAGTAGATACGGTGAAAGTACATGAAAGTACTTCCCCGGACAAGCTATTTTATGAGGACCTCTACTACTATTAAAAACACCATTACACCTTGTTTTCACAAACAAACACCCCAATATAGACACAAGACGTAACGTTTACCGTTACCTAATAGTTATTTGACAATAATTTACGGTGACTAAGTACAGGAAGGCTGGGAGTGCCGGGAGGATTGAGTTTCGTCAATAATGAGGTTAGAGGGCGTACGAACCTCGTGTCACCGCTAACTAACCCAGTGCGCTGGTTAATGATAATAATGTGTTATATACAGCAAGATGAGCAAGACTACATGAACAAGGGACGTATTCAAGAATATAGTAGAATGTGCGTACTCATAATAAATAAATAAAATTGAAAATAATATTAATTATACAACGTGTTATTAAAATAACTGAAAACCTCTTAAGGGGTCATTGTACTCATCAGTATAAACAACAACCCTGAAATCGAATTATAAGTAGTAAGTAATTTAATGATCTTCGTTGATTGTTTGTTTGGCGCCAACTCAAAATAAGTTATTTACATTAGTTTAGTTAGGAGAATAGTTATTAAGACTAAAAAGCTTCATTTCATTGTTCGCTTTTCAGTTTCTGTTTTCGTCGGTTAAATTTATTGTTAAAAAGTTTTATATCTTATCACATTGATATTTGTATGGAACAGCCCCCTTAGCCAAGTTGACAATTTACAATCGTCAACGCTATAGAAAACAATCAAATGTATGGGAATGATATGTCATTCACATATGTCACATATTAACATATGTCTCAACGAATGACTTTTTCGTTGAGATATGTCATTCCCATACATTTTGATTTTTTTTCTATTAGCGTTGACGATTGTAGATTGTCAACTTGGCTAGGGGGGCAGATTTGATTGATTGATTTGGGGGTGACAGTGATTTTTTCACCGTGAAGTTATTTATAATCCAAGTCTAGACACATTAATTTTGCCAATCATTAGTCACTTCAACATATTATAGTTACAAATATGGGGTCAACTTCCCCATGTATCATCCTATAAATTCGAGTTCACTTGTCTGTAGTGTCATAGCCCGCATAGGTTGTGCCCATGACGTTGCTCGCGAGCCTGAGTTATGACCATTCCAGCATTTCCAGCCACTTCACAGCATCCGCGGGTAATTTACAATATTTGTGCTCACTATGTAGTGTTGGAAGAAAACAAATTGTGTTTTAATGTGGTAAGGGTGTAGACTAACTGTACTGACTGGTAACTGGACGATAATTTTTTCAGAGTGGAGACCCAGAGCCAATACTCGAGGAAAAGGCCGACCACCGCAGCGATGGGTCGACGACATTAGACGGCACTGAGGTCATGACTGGATGAGTCGGGCACAAGACCGCCAGGAATGGAAAAGGAAGGAAGAGGCCTACATCCAAGACTGGATAAGTGACAGGCTCCAATGATGATGATGATGACGGGTGTAGAAATGGACTATACTACTGAAGAGGATATTTTTAACAACAGGTGTGTTGCTTCATGTTTAGAGCAGGCATATTAGTGTTAGTAGTTAGGGTAGTATAGTATTATATTATTTGTGGTTAGGGGCTAAAGGATTTTGTGAAGAGTGTTGGAAACATGTTTTTGCCAATCTTCTTCTATCGGGTCGATGTGAGCTACATAATAATATTAGCTCATGCCGTTGGAAAAAGATTAGTTAGTCAGCAGGTTGGTAGCGGGGCTGACTGCCCAGGGTGCGCCAAACAACCAATTAAATAACGTCACTCGTGGACTAATAGCAACATGCTTTTGCTAATAGCCACCTTGTATTTGCTTATATCAATATGCTTTTGCTAATAACAACATGATTTTGCTAATAGCCACCTTGTATTTGCTTATATCAATATGCTTTTGCTAATAGCAACATGATTTTGCTAATACCAACATGCTTTTGCCGTTCGTGTAAATGGAACTAACTAACACAGAATCAGAATCATAATCATTTATTGCTTAACTGTTACATATAGTGTGCGGTAAAAATAGAAAGAATGGAAAAGTGGGCTGGACGTGCGTGCCAACACTCTTCACTATAGTGCAGGGCATTTCAAAGCCTTTCTCAGTACGCTATGCCTTATGACTTGTTTCTGTAAATAATATGACGTATGGCGTTAAGACCGCCTTTGTACCCAGTTGTGCATGAAGAATTAAATAAATAAATACTGTAACAAAAACCCGCAAAAATGCCTTATTGTGCTGTTTCTAACTGCAGAAACTAAAGTACAGTTGATTAAAGTAATTTAAAAAAAAAAAAAAATATTGACGTCAATATGTAAGGCGTAGTTTGTTCGAAAGTTGCCACGCATGAATCGCTAGTAAAATTGTGATTACAACCATTCTATCTCTATCTATTGCTGTGGATTATATCCTTTACAGGCCCTTATATTGTTCCATGCAAAATCCATGAAAACTGACAAAAATATTAGAATTAATACAAAGGCAACCCTTCCACCTTCAATAACAAAGTGCCATTTCTATCAATATTATTCACGACATAACCCATCTCCAACTCAACCCTCAAAAGCTCACGTGTACCGTGATAATTGGATGGTGCACCGTTGAATGGATGGTATTAAGCAACGGTGTCAACCCACAAAATAGACAAAATGAGAACCTAAATAGTGTAACCTCTGTTTTGAGTTAGTTTTTCAATGATCCTACTAATATGATAAATGTGAAGATGTTTGGATGTCTGGATATTTGGATGTTTATTACTCAATCACGCTGTAAGGACAGAACGGATTTGGATAAAATTCGGCAAACCGATAGAACATAACCCGGATTAACATATAGGCTACATTTTATTCCGGGAAAATGAAGTTTCCGAGGGATGCGCGAACAACGACATCAACGTGGGTGAAGCCGCGGGCACAGGCTATTTATTAAGATTGTAACGCTTCAAACCCAAATCAGATATGTCATTTTATTGAAATATAAAGATAGGTGAGTATTATGGCGTCTTAAAAAAACATTTAGCTAAAAAATAGATAAAAGACACACAAGTACACCGTAAAGATGTACAATTAAAATAATATAAATCACAAGCATTATTTAACTAATTTTAAACAAGGCTCGGAACCGGTTTGAGAAATACCGGTTAGTACCGGTTTATTGCGGTTTAGCTCCGAACGGTTTGACTGCCTCGTTGGTCTAGTGGTTGCAAGCGCGACTGCTAAGCGTGAGGTCCTGGGTTCGATTCCCGGGTCGGGCAAAGTGTTATTGGGTTTTTTCATTAGGAAATTCTCAGTAGCAGCCCGGAGTCTGGATTTGTGCCCGGTTAATGGCAATAGGCTCGCCCCCTATTACATGGGACTTACAACATAACTGGCGAAATGTGGGTGTACTATACACCTCTGCCTACCCCTTCGGGGAAATACAGGCGTGATGTTATTTTATGTTATGTAGCTCCGAACTTTTCTTGAGAACGTGAACGTTTAAAGAACTTTATGCTAACCTAAATTAACCGGTTTAATAGACGAGCGCTAAGTAGCAAAGAAAAGAAAAGTAGATACTTAACCATTTTTGGGTGTTTTGCAGTAGAACTGATTGAAGCTATGAAATAAACGTTCGTCCCGAAACAGAAATTTTATTTCTACTGAATAAAAATAAAAACTAAACTGTTTTTGTTTGTATTAACCGGTTTTTAGTGCTCTATACCGGTTAATTCGAAAAAACCTTCATGTAAATGTTCCTCAAAATACCGGTTTAAAAAACCGGTTTATGCGAACGAAACCGAAATTTAAAGAATTCAAAATTTAACCGGTATCCGAGCCCGGATTTTAAATAAATTGTTTACCGATGTTGTATCAATTTTTCATACGCCATTTTACATTTTAGTGGGTTGGCTTTGAGTTGCTTATTACCGTCCAAATTGATATTTACTTAACACGTGAATCTTCGGTAGTGAAGATGTTTGAATATTTGCATCGATATACGTGCATAAATCATGTGAATCGTGCTGAACGTGCATTATAGGCCTCGATAACGCTTGCATGGGAATGCTACATTATATTTTGCACGATATTGTTTAGGATTTTCGAACAGTTTCGGCGATTAATATCCTACTATTAAACATAGGGTTAAAGCGGAGTACGTGTTGTATTATTTTTGGGGCTGAGTTTGTTTGGTCTGTTGAATCATTGGGTGTTCTAACAAAATACTCATGTAAAAGAATCCTATCATTTATGTATTAGCTCGAAGACGGATTGTGGATTTCCTATTTTCTTCTAATAATTTTGTTAGTTCATCATCATCATCATCATCATTTCAGCCGAAAGACGCCCACTGCTGAACATAGACACCCCAAGCATCGCCACAACGACCGGTCCTGCGCCTTCCGCATCCAGCGGAATCCCGCGACCTTCATCATACGTACGGTCAACCGTATATCCATGCTAATAAACCATTATAGGCGGAACTATTTTACTATGTAAGTTTCATACAAGACTGGCTCTGCTTATACTGGTTATTATATCATCGATATGTGCTTCACTGTATAACACCACATTGTAATAGTTAATATTCTTTGCCACAGCGGCAAAACGTGGGCAAGCACGAATATGTATGAAAAACAGTCGTTGACGTGACATATGTAAATGGAACGTTGCATTTCCATACATATTTGAGCTCGCTAAAGTCGCCCACATTCTCGCTATTGTGATTCGATACATCTGAAGACCGATAGCCGTTGGAGCAGACGAGTCCTTGAGTGGAGACCGCGAATCGGCAAACGCAGCGTAGGGCGCCCCCCTGCCAGGTGGACCGACGACCTAAAGAACGTGGCTGGGGGGGACTGGATTCGGAAGGCAGAGGACCGAGCGTTGTGGCGCAACTTGGGAGAGGCCTATGTCCAGCAGTGGACTGCGATAGGCTGAGTTGATTGACATCTGAAAAGAGTCCAACAGTAGTATTTTTTTTATTGTAGAAAGGGCAAACAAGCAAGCGTGTCACCTGAAGGTAAACAATCACCACCGCCTATACGGAAGTTATTTTAATGTTATTTAACGCAAGACCTCTTTAGGTTGCTCAGACTAAGAGAATAACATAGACGGAGCGTGTAGAACTAACGACTAAAGCCAGAAAAAGGAATACAAAATGGCAAAGAAGTAATTTCTATACCGCCCACAGTGTTCGCGAGCCACGATCTGGAGCGTACGTGTAATCATCAAACAAAAAAAATTCTAATCAAATAATTTTATTTGCATGAAATGTACAAGTAAAGGTGTTACAATAAAAATTTTGTTCTACACATTTCACCGTTTATAAAAGAATAAGAAGGATCAAGAATTTTTTTTTTTTTTTTACTAAAATAATAAGATTGACGTTCCGAACGCAGCTCGCGAACCTGTGGACGGAATAGTAGGTACTCATTTGCCATTTTGTATACCTCTTTCTGGGTTCAGTCGCTAGTTCTACGCACTCCGTTTATCTAATTATTTTGGTCTGAGTTAGGTTTGTATTGTTTTCCATACAAACGGTGTTCCCAAATAACAACTACAATATCTGTAAGTACAACAAGAGGAGGCTAATTCTTAGTCACTTTTAGCCAAAGTTCTCGAAAACCACACAATTTGAAAGTCCATTCCCATTTGTAACACGTACCTACGCGTTTCCGCATTGATAATTTGGCGAGTAAACGCAGGCATTTAAATAGTGGGCAAAGAGAATAATTCCCGCTGTGCATCGTAGTAGGCTGCATAATACATTTATGAACAGAAGACCAACACCCAACAAAGTGCTAAAACTATTTATGGATTTGTAATAAGTGCAGAGTGCGCTATTGCACTATTGCGCTATTGACAAGTGGCCGTTTTTCGCATATGTTGTAGCTACAACTACAGCGAACTATAATTTACAGAGTAAATAGTTTCTAATTAAACTACAGTACCTTTAATAACTTCTTAGGTTTTCGCGATCACTACACATAAAACAAAGTTTAACCGGATAAAATCGCGTATATTATTTAAATTGGTTTCCCTGACGTTTCGAAAGCTTTGCAACATTTCGTGGTCGCAGGTAGACTAGGATGACAGGCGTATTTACTGATATTTCTAAAAAAAAATTAAATTTTGTTTTATTATACAGTACCTTTACTTCAATTGTTAAAAAAGGATTTTCGATAAATTATGTATTTCAATGAGTAATAATTTTATGACTGATGGGGGCGCCACTTGGCTGCTACATTCCCCTTGATCAAATGTACTTTACAGCTTTTGTTTCTGCAGTTAGAAACAGCACAATAAGGCATTTTTGTTACAGTATTTACAGAAACAAGTCATAACGCGTACTGAGAAAGGCTTTGAAATGCCCTGCACTATGGTGCAGAGTGTTGGCTCGCACGCCCTGCCCACTTTTCCATTCTATCTATTTCTGTGACTGTAACGTTAAAGTTTGGCGCCCACCGTGGGGACAATGGTCGCCAAATTATCCATAGGTACTAATATTATAAAAGCGAAAGTAACTCTGTGTGTCTGTTTGTTTGTTACCTTTTCACGACTAAACCTCTGTACCGATCGTAATGAAATTTGGCAAAGCGGTAGCCTGGGACCTGGAGAAGGACTAAGCATATATTTGATCCCGGTAAAGATAAACAGTTCCCGAGGGATTCGCGATGATGTATTTCTGTGATAAACCGAATTACACGCGTGCAAAACAGCGGGCAGAAGCTATATAGTTTATAGTGGCAAAGGGTCCATATAACAAGATGGCTACTGGCTCCTGTTTGTGAACATTATTTTTTTATTTAATATTTTATGTTCACACAAAATCTAGATAATATAACTTAAAATAGGACTGCTGCCTGTTTAACTGTTGGTAAACAGTACTGGTTATTTTTGTACTGCCTTATTTTTTTTATTTTTTTTTCACCCTTAGCTTCGTGTGTAAAATGATGATGCTACTGCAGTAGTGATTTCTAATGGCATCATCTTACTGAAATTGAAAGAATGATGGCCAGCTAATTACATGGTGACATAGCGCAGGAGACCTAAACTTCATAAAATTTAAAATTTATATTAATTTAAAATTAATATTAATTAACGTTATGCATATTGAAATAAAATTTCTATGAACAGATGATATGACCAGGTAAAGTTGCGGTCAAACGAAAGTCCATTGAAAATAATAAAATAAAAAATTGCCTTGGTTCGAGACCACTTCGTTTAACCATAGTCATGGTCTTCTGTAACTATCCTACGTTGTGCCCTGCTGGGCCTGACACAAAGCGAGACCTCGCGAGTCCGCTGCACGTGTCGGCCTCGATCTAGGCCACGCAAGCTTATACACAACCACGGATGCGGAATTTCCAGTCTTTGGCTTGCGTGGCTGCATCTAGTATTCATAATGGCCTGCAGGATTTGATGTGTGAGGTTTTTCAAATATATCTATTATGCCAGCAAGCCTGGAGGAATTGGCAGATATACTGGTGTGATTGCATTTTAAAATGATTAATACATAGGAATTTTATGAGATAGGGTGCAGTCAAAGGCTTCTGTAAGGCTGATAATTATGTAAAAAAAAACAAATAAACTATACTTGAATTAATTGACTTTGAATTAATTGCAAAGTTATTCGAGTCAACACTGTTTTAATAAGATATCGCTGACGCTGACGTCACCCAAAGACGTGCCAAGTGAATGAGAATTTCGATACCACGAGCAGTGATCACGGTAGCTTAGTGGCTAAAACACTGGCGTATTGAGCCAGGAGTCGCAGGTTCGAATCCTGCTCGTGAGCGATTTTTTCTTTCCACGATTTAAATCATAATTCAACTATAATTATTGGACAGTTTAATTGATTGACGTCACCTGCTACTATTGGTTGTTACTATTTTTTGTCAATCAATTGCATCAATTAAAATGCGATTTGATTGCAAATTAAATCGATCAGCCCTTCTTCCTATCCTGTCCTATAAGTAATGGCCGGAATCTTCGATTATGTAATCAAAGGCTGGGAATACATATGCCTGTAAAATGGAGCAGTAGCTGGCATTCCAGCTGACGGCATATGTAAGTAACTGGCACATTTGCAAGTAAACTTGCATGCAATTTGATTACTTGCATGCCTGTAACATGCAAGACGTCTTGACACCACATTTTCTAGTTCTTGCATCAACGGAAAGCATTCGAAGTTGTACTAGTAACAATATTACACTATTTAATTCACTAAGTTTTTCTTCTTTTTTTCTATTTTTCTTATGCTAGCAGAAGAATGTGTAACTAAATTAATTACTTACTTACTTCTCTGGCTCAGCGACCCAATGTGAGTATCTAAATTAATGAGACAAAAAAAAGAAAAGAAGAAAAAACAAATTTTAAGACCATACTTTGTACACCTACATTCTGGCAAATAAATGAATTTGAATTTGAAACATTTCAACTATACCAGCGGTAATACATGAGTAGGGATAGATGGAACAGGCGATTCCACTTATCTCCTCTGGTAGGGATAAGTGGAAGAAATTTACAAATATCTCTAATACCAGTGGGGAATGAGGATACTTTGGTAAGAATAGGTTGTCGGTTAGATGGTAAAATTCACTAAGTGACATTTTTGGCAAAAATCAACGTTTTATTTTCGGCTAATAGATTTCACTTTATTAGTGCTGAAAATGATATTTTTATTTTTTTACCAAAGATGACTTAGTGAATTTTAACTTTAAGCCGACGATGATAGAACAGGTAGATTTTTCTTCTATTTATATTGGTTTTTTTTTTGACATTTTACATAGCATTATCTAAGCAGTCCCAAACTAAGCAGAGCTTGTAATATGGGTACTAGACAATGGATATAATACTTACACACTTTTTTTTTGTAAATACATACATAGTATAATACATAAGGAACACCCAGACCAACACAAACACTTATGTTCATCACACAAATATTTGTGTCCTGTGGGAATCGAACCCACGACCTCGTGATCAGCAGTCCGACACTCGAACCACTAGACCACAGACGTCGTCAATTACTTAATTAATTAAAATAGAGACTAATTTATCACCAGCTAAATGACAACTGTATAATCCATATTTATGAAGCCAAAACATTACAACACAAATTTGCTAGCTCCATTATCTAAATCCAAGCACAATGGACAATGACTTTTAATTAGCTAATCGAAGCTTCGTCTAGCACATGAATAATAAGCTCGGATGACAAAGCTAGTGCTGTGCGCTTCGTAATCACAGCGGATATTATCCGCAAGCTCGGTGGATATTATCCGCAAGCCTGACTATGACGCGGCTCGCAATGACACGCTTGACGCGCTGTCACGTCATGTGACGTCAGCGGAGCGTGTTTGTGTTGTGTCATGCATGATTGTTACTAAAAATTCGTGTCAATACCCGTATTTTTTATTTGTGACGTATTTTTAAATATTTTGTTTCGTAGGTGTGTGTTTTAAATGCAGGTTGTGTTCCGTTTTATAGTGACTCTGTCGTAATTTATTAGTATTTTAATTAGTGTATTAAAAAAAACGCATTGTAATAAATTTTGCGAATAATCGATTTAATTTAATTTATTTCTGAATAAGTTGACAACATTAGTCCAATGGTTAGTAAAAACTTATGTACTAAGGTTAGTAGTTTCAACATATGAACTAAAAAATAATTATCCCTGCCGTACGAGTAATACAATATTTTTTTACCATCTATGTATCAATATTCATGCAAATAAATAATTGAAATTGAAATTGAGCGACTGCGCAAAGTGCTGTATATTGGTAGGATCGTGTTTTTCGGCTAGGTTTTTCAAAATACTATTGGAGCTAGCCCGGGTTCTGCTTAAATGGATGCGGTGTTTAAGTCTATTTGCGGTTTTTTAAATCAAGCATTTCGTACATTAATGTTCCTCCAAATATTTCAGTTTTATTTATAATTGTGTTTTTTTATTTGTTTATATATTAAGATAAATATTTATTTCTCGCCACAATATAGTTTTAAAATAACATTTCTTATATAAGTACATATTTAGGTCATATATTATGGGAGACTGGTGCCTAAACTAGGCTCGAGGCCTGTATTTCAGGACACCAGGTCTCCACCATTCAAAATTTGGTACATTTTATTTCTATATAGTGTTAGTAAGATTAGTATAATGGTGTGTAGGTGTGAGTGAGGTGGGGGTATTGGTTTGGGATCTATCATATGTATTGAGTATTATAGCAATACAAAGACAAGTGTTGTTACCAGTAACTATAAATAAATAAATAAATATTTTTGGGACATTTTTACACAACACCATCTAGTCCCAAACTAAGCAGAGCTTGTGCTATGGGTACTAGACAATGGATATAATACATAACTATAGAATAGTTTGGTCTCTTTTAATGGATCGTAAAAGCTAACTCACAGATTTTGTTAACAGAATGAACTGCATCATTTAACTGGGTAAATATCAACACTACAATCACATTATAATGATTAAGCCAAGACCAATGGTAAGCGCAATTATGATGGCAATATCTCGGTTGCGCAGTTGGCTAAGACTTGTATGACCTGAAAGAAAATGAGGAATGAGGTCAATGAATAAATAAACTTGCAGCACAAAACTACAAATTCTTTTATCATCAGAACTTTAAACAACATTTATCTGATTATTTTATTATTTTTAACGCATTTACGCATCCGAAGCGAAATCTTATGATTTAAATTGTGGATAGAAAAAATCGCTCACGAGCAGGATTCGAACCTGCGACTCCTGGCTTAGTACGCCAGTGCTTTAGCTATTAAGCTACCGTGAACACTACTCGTTGTATCGAAATTCTCATCCACTTGGCACGTCTTTGGGTGACGTCAGCGATATCTTATTAAGAAACAGTGTTTCTTAACCGACTCGACTAACTTTGCAGTTAAAAAAAATATTTTATCCATAATTTAAATCGTAAGATTTCGCTTCGCATGCATAAATGCGTTAAAAATAATAAAATAATTAGTAAGGGTAGGCATATCTATACGATTTTGAATTAACTGCAAAGTTATTCCAGTCGGTTAAGAAACACTGTTTCTTAATAAGATATCGCTGACGTCACCCAAAGACGTGCCAAGTGGATGAGAATTTCGATACCACGAGCAGTGTTCACGGTAGCTTAGTGGCTAAAGCACTGGCGTACTGAGCCAGGAGTCGCAGGTTCGAATCCTGCTTGTGAGCGATTTTTTATTTCCACAATTTAAATCGTAACATTTACGTGGGACACTCAGAAAGTTTTGCGAAACTAAAAAAAATTGTTCTATACGTACATATATTTTTATCAAATCTTTTCAAAGTACTTTCCACCAGCCTCTATACAAAGATTTATGCGCCTAAACCAGTTTTCAAAACACTTTTTCCAGTCCGCCGCAGACACCTCGTTTACAGCCTGCTCGAACGCAGCCAGCGCATCTTCCGGCGACGAAAATTGTATCCCTTTGAGCTGATTTTTTATTTTTGGGAATAAAAAGAAGTCACACGGTGCTAGATCAGGGCTGTAAGGAGGGTGACCCAGGAGTTTGACTGGCGTGCTGTCCAGGAAGTCCCTCGTTTTGAGTGCGGTGTGCGCAGGTGCATTGTCGTGGTGGAGCAGTAGCCCGCGGAGCCCTGTGTTTGGTCGCTTGTTGCTTATAACAGAGAAAACTTCTGGCAAACATTTGGTAGTATACCATTCGGCATTAATGTTTCTTTGATCCCGTAAGGGAATTGATACCAAGTGGCCAGTCAAATTAAAAAAGCTAGCGATCAAAATCTTACCCCCGCTTCTAGATCGCTTCACTTTGGTAGGCGTTGGCTCATTTTGAAACACCCAAACAGTCGACTGGCGCTTGGTTTCTGGGTCGTATTGATAAATCCAGGACTCATCACCTGTAACGATGTCGTAAACACGCCGAGACGAGCCTGCTTCAAATTTGTTAAGCATATCACGGCACCATTCCACCCGGGCCTGCTTCTGAGCATCGGTGAGGTTGTGCGGCACCCAGCGTGATACTATCCTCCTCACGCGAAGATGGCTGTGTAGAATCTCGTGAACGCTTCCCGATCCAATCTTCAATATGTGTTGAATCTCCTGATATGTAATTCGCCTATTGTCTTGGATTAAATTTTTCACTGCTAGCACGTTTTCTTCGGTAACAGCCGTCAAAGGGCGACCGCTTCTTTCGTCATCCCCCAAAGTTGGTCGACCGCGCTTGAATTCGTTATACCAACGATACACGGTTGCCTTGGAAGGGCCTTCATCCATGAATGCCATTTGAAGTCTATCGTACGATTCATCCGGTTTCAGGCGACACTTGAAATCGTATAAAATCATAGCTCTAAAATGTTCCCGGCGCAGATCCATATTTCAGTGAGACACAATACTTTGAATTAACTCGCAAAAAATGTGGAGGGAAATTTTGAAATTGGAACTTACTTATTTTTACTTATAAATAATCATATTTTCGAAAAACATTATAACTGGCCAGTCTCCCATATATAAAAACTTTTTTTCGCAATACTTTCTGAGGGGCCTGGTATCTGCTCCAATTCACAGTTTTAGTAACCGTAATCCGCGTAGTGTAAATAGGTGGGCGCCACCTTCGGTAAGCCTGTGACGTGACAGCTGACGTCATGGGACACGCCGCGTCAGTCACCGCACTGATTACTGTGCATTTTTAATTGTCACCGTGTTTACGTGCTTGCTTCTAAAGATTTGTAGTAATATTTTGTTTTGTAAAATTTTATGATGTGATAAGAGGTCTTTTTTAAGAGAAAAAAAAACATCTACGTTTATTCGAAGTTTTTTACAAGATTAGAAACCAGAAAAGGTGCTTATGGTGATCAAATGTATGTTTGAACTTGTGTACAATCAGCCGCACAAAGATTACGATATAAAGACGTTAATTTAAGAAAACTGGCCTAGTGCGATCGTCTGAACTTGTGTCAGCCGCACAAAGATACCGAAATAAAGACGTTAATTTAAGAAATCGGCCAAGTGCGAGTCGGACTCGCTCAGTAAGGGCTCCGTACCACCCATCGACCAGATACCCCATAGAAACTGATTTAATTTACGAGAGTTCATCAAAAGACATCAACGCATAGTGCGCGCAATATGAATTTTTGTATCTCTTTCTTACGCAGGTACCACCACATTTGTCTATGTTTGCCTCATTTTTAGTATTTGTTGCTAAACTACATAGTATGCACTATAATCAGACCAAGTTTGACGCTGGTATGTAGTACCGTTTTGAAGATAGAGCAGGAACAAAAATGTTGAAAAAAAATTGCATGTCTTTCGAGGTTTTTTGTATTGTTCAAAAGATACAGCCCTGTGACAGACAGACAGACGGACGGACGGACAGCGTAGCGAGAGTAATAGGGTCCCGCTTGGCACCCTTTTGGTAAATAACCCTAAAAAAGTAGAATTGTGATCGTTCAATATTTTACACTTAGCATCTGCTCATACTTTAATCAAGAGGTTTATCTTAATTTTGCGTTTTAATTTCGTGAAGTGTGTAAAATTAAATATACATCTTTGTGTAGCTGTCTATACATGTTACTAAAGAAAAAAAAAAGTTGACATACGAGCCACCGAATCGTCGATGCAGCAGGTAATGACTGCAAAACGGGACCACCAGCTCCCAGCTCGCTATAAAAAGCACTTCACACTGAAATTATCATCATTTCAACTAAAAACGTGCAATAAAGCCGTGGGCCACTCGGCACACTCAGTTAGCGTCATTACGCCGAGCGGGGGAAAAATTCGCTTTTACTGAAAATTGGGTAATCGACGGCCGACAGGAGGTTTATTATTTTTAATATTACCCCCGGAGAGTGTAAATGGTGTGCTCCCTGAGAGATGCTGTGTCGTAATGTCGGCATTAGTTTGATCGAGGAAATCCCGACCCGGTTAACGTTGATTGTGATACCTTCAATTGGTGATTAAAGTACCTATTTATCTTTTTAAAACGCTGTTGAGATACTTAAATAAGGATAAATGTTTTATATTTTTGCGGCTGAATTAAGTTCAGGCATTGTTAAGTGAAATACTAGGTGTTGTAAATAATGTTTTTGCAAGGTCGTATTCGGTTATGTAATGAGCTTCTTTTTTATTAGATACTCGAGGATATTTTATATTATTTCAGGAAACCTTTCAGATACACCGTTGAAAAACAAAATGTATTTAGTTACCTACCTTCTCTCTGTTTCGTCCGGATTTACTTGAAGTCCAGAAAATAACCGTACAAGTTACATTAATGTAATGTATACTACAGCGCCCATTCTATGTAAAGATATAAGAATAAACCCACTTTGCTTTACTCTTAACCTTTTTTTTTCCGAGGAGGACCTTACATGACCATTCTTGTATACAACGTGTTATTGAAATAACTGAAAACCTCTAAGGGATCATTGCACTCATCAGTATGAACAACTTTTACTATAGGACCAACTATGAAAACGCAAAAAAACAGCTGATCCCTACATTTGTGTTTACATAAATCGATAAAATATTTCAGGATTGATCCCACAGTAATAGTTTTTTATATGAGTAAAATTACATCTAAAGAGGTTTTCAGCTCGTTGGTCTTCTCGGCGCTTCGGTCAGGGAGCGCGAGGATTGGTCTCGGGAGGGATCCCTTTGCCGAGGTTTCATGCGAATGCATGTTCCAAACCTAGTAGCTGCGTGCCGCCTGCCGTAAGGCTGGCGGGCAACACAGCTATATGTATGGTTGCTATGAATGTTCCTGTAGGAGCGCCGCGCTCACCGTTTTCGCGGGAGCGCCCTACCGGGTGAGACCCCCGTTTGCTCAGAGGAAGCCCAGCAGAGGTCGACCAGCGACATAGGCGCTTGACTTGAGCGCCCTCTACAGGAGAATGCTGACCTCCGCTTATAGCCCAATCGAACTAGCCAATCGCGTTACAGCTAAGAGGCCTTAATGTGTGTTTGAGAGGTTTTCAGTTATTTCAATAACACATTTATACTCCGCTTTCCAAGCGAAGCGAAATGCTTGTGGCATAGTTAGACCACTTGTACACTACACTGAATATTACGATCAATATATCCGATTTTTTCAGATCCGAAATGGCAGGCCAGTAATTTACGTATGCCTTTGTTCACTATCCGTAGTTTTACTGTCCGTAATTTTCAGTTTCCCCATATTACAGCATCTGTAATATTAATGACACATGAATGGAGTAAAATTACGGACCTAGGTATCTTAAAATTCAGTGTAGTGCACAAGCGGCCTTAGTCTTCACCGTGTTCCCGCGTAAATATTCGCGCAGCCGTGATTCGGTGTAACGGGACGACTCGTCACAGGCATACGGACGCCTTTGCCGTCGGGCCCTCCCCAAATTGAAACTGCTAATCGAGCTGTCAGCCTGTCACTCAGCTGACATTATTTTATGTTTACTTCAAGGTATATTTTGCGGATATTTGTCGTGATGCGTCACTTTTTTGGTATATTTTTTGAACTGATGGTCACCTTTTTGGCAATGTTTCTTCGTGTCCTTTTCCAAGACTTGTTAGTTGATTAGCCATGATCATACTGTCAGTATCGCTAGCGATACCGACCGATATTTTAGAATACCGATAAAAAATTCTCATTAATGACTAAGGCCTATACCGCACTGCGATTTTTATCGCAAAATCTGTAACAAACGGAATCATACGAAAAAAATATGTCTATCACTTTTATGCCACCAATCTGAATCTTTTTCGAAACCAAGCGGACTCGCTGAATAGGTCCAAATCCGTTTAGCAGTTTCAGAATGATTGAAGAACAAAAAAACGAACAAACATTCATATTTTCGCATTTATAATATTAGTAGGATATTGGTATGTATTTGTACAAATGACATAGAAATACTTACGTTGAATCGCGATGATGGTATACCATACATATAGCTTGTCTTCAAATTGGAATAGTATAATTCGAATTTTTAATTTTTGACTGAGAGAAGCGAGGTCTCTGAGTTAACTAGTTCTAATAATCGCCATCATTAATCGCTAATCAGCTTTGATGGTGAGCTTCAAAAGCAAACGGACATCTGACGTGAAT
Source organism: Asteroscopus sphinx (assembly GCA_949699075.1). Lineage (NCBI taxonomy): Eukaryota > Metazoa > Arthropoda > Insecta > Lepidoptera > Noctuidae > Asteroscopus > Asteroscopus sphinx. Next base: position 10,238,936 of record OX453022.1, on the reverse strand, counting down.
TGACGTAAAACAACTATTCACACATGCTGTTACGTTCATATATGTTGTAATGTAAGTCATATATCGTCACGCGATCGTACTGCGCTTGTCGCGGCTTGTCACGCTTATGTGTGCCCATAACAGGTGATGTTACGTCACTAGTGGACACTTGACAACGACAACTGACAGATGACATGATGTTTGATTGAACAATCAAGACGTCAAATAAAATTATGAACCACAGATTAATGTAAATATTACGGGCAGAGTCCGCAGAGGGTGTAGAGTCATTGCCCGGGCATTGTCGACGTTGCACAGGCCCTCTGAGCTAAGTCCGAAAATATGAATTATTAGCGGGCTCTGCCTGTTTTCTAATGCGCATTGTCAACACTGCCCGAGTGACGGTGGGCAGTGTTGAATGAAATGTATGTATTGCGTCTATATGTTAATTTGGGTAATCCATGGGTAATGATCATTTTGTGAGTGCAAAAATCCAAATCCATTTAGCTATTTCAGCGTGACTGAAGGACAAACAAACATCCATACTTTCGCATTATTTTGGAATATTAGCAATGATATTTAAAACGTCCAGATATGTTAGTAGCGCGCGCAATTTGAACACTCGAAGTGTGACGTTTCGCTATTAGTCCGCGTTAAGCAAGGCGCCCAGCGTGACCGGTGACAAAAAAAACGCCTTGTACCAACGCGGGAAGAAAATACCTGGTGATACACACCCTAAAAACTATAAACGCTTCATAACGTTTTAGCTATTCATTCAAATCCACCCAAAGTTGTCCCCAACAACTAACAACCTCAAAATCCATTCACAGTGTTCCCCACAGTTCACACATCCACGTCCTAAGTCCGTAATCAGTAATCACACCCCCGATTAATGCCGGTAAATAGGAAATCGTAATGACGTGTTCGGTTTGCGGTGACGTGTTTCCGGTGTCATGATCTGGTTGTTAGCGGTCCGCCATGTTTTATTTATAATCTATGGTCTAAATTATGCAAATACTCCGTTGGGATTGGTCAGTGTTTAGACAGGATGTGTAAAATGTTGATCTGTTGTTATTTGTGCGTGGTGTGTTAGTTATAATATTGTTGGTTATTTATTTATTTTGGGCTGTTATTTTTATGGGTAAGGTAGCATAAAAATACTGTTATAAAAAATATTCCATGTTTTCTCTCGAACAGATCGGAGGGGTGATGGGAAGATTAGCATGTAGAATCTTCACACACTGATTCGTGTTCAGACATAGTGTATTGTGGGCTGCTATGGGGATACGGGCGATAGAGAAACTCCTTGAATGTCTATTTACAATTTATTTAGTCAAAGCAATTTATTGGTTACACTCGCAGGTCACTGTCTTAACACTAATTCATCAGTCTAGATTCTGGAATAACTAACTATACTATGGCACCGATCAGAAAAACAACACGAGCAGTTCCTAGGCAGTAGGTGTCGTGGCGGCTTCCAAGAGGTCACTGTTGAGCTCTGCACGACGCAACCACTCCCAGACTCCACCCAACGCTGTGTCTGCGTTAGTGTTGTTCTTTGTTTGTTGTCCATTGTCCACCATAGGTACTCATGGCCGGATGCGACAAGCATAAGAATAACGTCTTGGTTTTAGTCGGCAAGAGTCCGACACTGGCTCCGTCACGTTACCCCGGCGGAATGCGGCCATGAGGATTTTCCCACATAAAAAAGGGGTGCCGGTAGAGATGTAGTAAGAGGGTAACCATTTCTTGAGCTTTTGATGCTATGTACAAATTCAGATACTATTGTGCTAACTAGACAAACATTTCTATGTAATAAGAAATATGTAGGTAGGTACCTATATGTATATTGATTAAATAAATAATAATCAAATATTCCTGACAAATACCTGACTACCCTGACAGGTCAGGACAAATCCTAACATCTGGTAACCCTATATGATGGTGAATTAGAAAATCCACAAGTGCAGCACACCTGTGCAGTCCTGGTCGTAACAGACTGGCAATCTTTTCACCACGCTTGAGCTACTCTCGTTTAAGGTTTAAACGGGTCGTTCCTCGTGGTCCCACTCCTTTGCTCCACTGGTGGGACCACGAGGAAATGTTGTTCCTCGTGGTCCCACTCAGCAGTGGGCCCACAAGGAATACCGTTTGCCGTTCCTCGTGGTCCCACTACGTTGCCCCACTGGTGGGACCACGAGAAAATTGTAATTCCTCGTGGTCCCACTCAGCAGTGGGCCCATGAGGAATACTCTTTGCCGTTCCTTGTGGACCTACTGATGAAATTACTTACCAAAACAGGCGAAATAAAAATACACCTGAGTTAATGGTTAGTTAATTGCATTTTGTTAGAATAATAAGTAGGATTAATAAGTGTTTTAACGAGTTCAATCATCATCATCAGTGACAACCACCAACTACCACCACCATACCCACCAGTGTCACCAGTGTACCCATTGCTGGGCTACAAATTAAGCAGTGAATGGACATTCCGGTAATAATACCTAATGCACCTGAGCGAAACTACGAACGACTAGGTACCCTATAGATTATGTACTCCTAGTACTTTTCTTTGACGCATGGTAGTTTAGTAACGTATAGGTGTTATCCTAAAGGTAAGAGCAGTAGGTACTCCATAAACGGTCGAACATGTCCCGTGGTACTACCAAGCAGTAGTACCACGGGTAAACTGTGGAAATCATGTCCCATGGTACTACCAACCAGTAGTACCACGGGTAAAACATGGAAAACATGTTCCATGGTACTACCAACCTATAGTACCCTGGATAAACTGCTCAAAATATCGTGTATTCCTGTTGTATCCACTACCAATCCAATCAATTCCCGTTGGCCCACTGGTGGGGCCAACGGGAATTGATTAAAATAATATTAATTTATTTCTATTATCTCCACTGACGATATCGAATAAATTATTTGATTATTGCCATTCGTCCCACTTAAGGTCATGCTAACTTTAAACTTGTGATAATGACAAATACCATTTTTCTTGAACTTATAAAGGACATTACCAAATTTAGCCTTAGATACATTGCTCATATCTATGATGGTGCTATTGAGAATATTTTTTCTCACTAGATCTACTAGTAAAATCTTTAATTCAAATTGGATCTAGTGGTAAGGTGAGAAGGTACTTCACGCCGGTTTAGCTGCTCAATTTGTACAAAACACAAGTTCGACCGTTTATGGAGTAGGTACCTACTGCTCTTACCTTCAGGATAACACCTATACGTTACTAAACTACCATGCGTCAAAGAAAAGTACTAGGATTACATAAACTATAGGGTACCTAGTCTATCGTGGTTTCGCTCAGGTGCATTAGGTATTATTACGGAATGT